>OZ010747.1:64455162-74455162 GCA_963932245.1 Tachinus rufipes | reverse complement strand
CCCTACAAAACTTTTAAATTCCTCATAGAAATTTCAAATTGTCATCAGTCAGTTTCTAATCCTTTCAGTCAATAACCTTTTCACGTTCCCACTAACTTCTTTAATTTTTTACTTCCAGCCCTTTTTAACAGTTCCTAATCCCTTCTAACTTTTACTAATTTTCCAAATGCCAATTCCTGACAGATCCAAATCCCCTTCTAACTTTTATGAATTCCAACAATGATGCCTATTATAGTTTGTCAGTTTCCAATCCCTTCACGTAATTTTGCCAATTCCTAAACAACTTTGATTTCATAGTTCATAACAACTTCACCAGTTTTGACAGATCCAAACCCTTTAGACAACTTCAATTCCTTTAAATTATTTTTTTTAAGTTTTAAACTATTTTGATTTGACAGATTCTAATTAGTTTTGACAGATCCAATCCCTCAATTAATTTTCACCAATCGTAACAGTTTGACAGTTCCTACCCTAGGATTGTTCATAACTCTATTGGCACCTTTCCTAACCAAATTTGTTTTGGCAGTTCCTATCCTGTGACTGTTCATAACTTGCCGATAAATTTGATTAAATTTTACAGATTTCAGTTTACTATATTAGCCAACATTACATTTTGTCCGATACTACAATGAATTTGACATTTTCTAACAATTTTAAAAGATTGTATACAATGTTTGACAGATTGTAAACAATGTTTGACAGATTGTAAACAATGTTTGACAGTTTTAAAATCATTTTTGCATTATACAAATTATAAAAGAGCATTGTTTATAGAAATCTTAAATTGGCCATTACAAATAATTCAGAAATAAATTATTTACATATTTCACATCGGTAATGTTTGAAGCGGACTATTTTGGCACCAATTCAGTAACACTTGAGTAAATAGACCCATGTTGCATAATGTTGCAAAACAATAACTTGCAATATTATGCTTTAATATTAATAACGAAATAAAAGTGTTGAAACTATTGTATAACGCTTTCTGTTATAAAATAAAAACTCAGAATGATGCTTAGCATCCGTGCAGAAGACTTTATTAAAAATCAAAGAAGCTTTTCATTAATAAAAGCTAGCATAATATAAATTTGTTTTGTTTTGACAGTTGGTCAACCTAACCTAACAGACATTGCTTGAAAATCTTGGCAGGATCCAGATGCAATGGGTAAATATTTTCTAGAAGCTGGATAGGAAATGGTAGGATTCTTTTACCGGTCACATTCAAAATTTACAAACAAATTCCAGCAGCAAAATACAGCCATTTTGAAAGGCGCACAGCTGAAATGTGTTTAGATTGTGCCGTTACATCATGCTACACTGTGTTTATCTATCACATTCTAATCGCGCGTTTTACCTTCCGTAAAATCCTTCAGTGATTTTGTTCCGTTTCATGGGTCTTCTCATTTTACCTACTTCCACATTTCGCCTCTTCATAATTTCCGCACAAAACCTATTCACTAAGCGGTCGTTTAAGTCAGTCCGCGTAACCGCTTCTCGGATATCGCGGCTGTCTCATGGATTTTTCGTCGCGAAAACCTTCTGCTTTTTGCGGTTAAATGTTCTCTCTTTTGTTGTCAACTGTTTGCTTACCCGCGACACTAGGGTGCGCTCCAGTAGCACACGCATGCCCGCCAAAAATGAATACAATCTCTCACAAAAAACACAAAACTTCTTTGTTTGATTAATTAATTTAATTAATCATTAACTAAACATCATAACAAAGGTTAAATAAACAAAATTTAATGTTATTTTGATAAGGATTTACTATTATTGAATTTGCACAGGACCGGACTAAGGAACTATACAGAACCGGATTAAACAATTTTTTTACCAACTTTTTAATTTGAATATATCACGAATATATTCTGTCAGTTCAAGTTAAGTCTATTACTATATTTATACTTGTTTAAACGGAAACAATCTGTGTAGCAATTTATTTACATTTGTAAATTGTTTCATATTTTCTGTTGATTAGTTACAAATCAGTTTGACACTTTCCAAACTTATTTTGACAGTTATTAATTAAGTTTGACAGTTTGACTGTTTGATAATTAATTGTAGTTAGTTTGGTTTATGTGTTGTCAGTTTGACAGTTAATTATAATAATTGAAAATTTTGACAAATTGTTTTTTATACAAATCAATTTGACACTTTCCAAACTTATTTTGACAGTTATTAACTAAGTTTGATCCTGTTAAAACAGTTGTATTCTGTCAAAATGACTTTGAGTGTTTATAAACATATTTTTTTGCGTTTTTAAGATGCTTTTTACAATTTATTGAACGTTTTAACTGTTTTATTAGGTGTCAATCAACATCCAACTTTTTGTTTTTAACATTTACAAGTGTTTTGAGTGCATCCCAGGGCACAAAAAGTGACACAGCCAAAAACAAAACTAATGTTTTGCTCACCCGCCAAATGATTTTTTTCAAGACTCAAGAATTTTTGTTTGTTTTTAAAGTAATTACAATTGACAATCATCTTTTTTTATGTCATAGCTTCAGAAATATCAGAAATGTCAAAATAAAAGTTTTTACTAAACATTTTTTAAACAGTTTTTATTTACAGTAATTTTTTTGACATTAAACGTCGTTACCATTTGACATTTTGATATTAGTAGTAAATGTATAAATCTGTAAATTATGTTAATTTAGTTTTAATGGTTCTTAACAAATGATTTTATTATGACAGATTGAAATGTTAAAATGACATTTGTCATTTGTCTAAATTACATATGTTATTTGTCTAAATTACATATGTTATTTGTCAAAAACATTTTTGTGAAATTTTGACTGTTTATGAGCACAGTTTTTTGCATTTTTTAAACAAGCGTTTTGCCGTGAGAAACTGTACATATCAGCGATCAAACGGCGGTTATATTTCTATCTTTCTCTATTTTTAGGTGATTGCGGGAATCTCACAAAAACGTACGGGTCGTAAACGGTTACACTTTGTAACGTTACCAATTTGGGTACCGTCGACTATTTACTACCTCTATTTTAAAAACTCTACCGACAACCGTTTCTAGGAAACTATGTTGTTACAAACCCCTCCTCACTTCCGCGAAGAAAACTCTTTACAGAAGTTTTCCGAGAAAACAAAATTAATTGTAAGGCACCAAAAACTAATAGAGTACCAAACAAATACCGTAGTCCAACATTCCTCCCTTAGTCTAAAGACTTCTTTGACACTTTCCCTCGGAGCTAAAGCTGGAATGTTGGTCGGCAAAAGGAAGAAGAAAAAGAAATTATGGAGCTGCCAATATCCACCACTCAACATCACGCCAAATCATACCAAATCCAAACCAGGTCCGTCAGCCAAAATTTGTCATAATTGAGTTATGTGGGTGTCTTCCTATGCCGCCGTGCTAAAAAAATAAAGCTGGGCACTATCACTCACCAAAACACAAACCAACAACACAAATCATACATGCAAACACACACACACATAAATGTTGCTGTTGGAAAAACCAAAGATGTTAGGCGCAACCATTGGATCATTTAAGGGACTCTTACCCCACGCAGAATCACAGTTACCCTATTTTTTTGCCGGGGTCAATACGGTTAGTTTTATTAGTGATTCAAAAAAAACTTGAAGTCCTTAGCGTGCCAAACTCCTTGCAATTTACTCGTCTCATCTACTAAGTCATACGTCCATAATGACAATTTCTTCTTAACGGTGTACGGTCCAACTAACTTTTTACCTAGTTTTGCCAAATAATACTGTCCAGCGTCTGAGAGCATCATATTTCTTTTGACTACATGGTCTCCTTTGTAAAATTCATCAGGTCTACGGCAAATATCGTAGTACTTTTTATTCTTCTCATAGGTATGACGTAATCGATCTTCAACTTTTCAAAAAAAAACCGGAAATTCTTTTAACCGGGCCACAACTATTGAGCATTATGCAACTCTGTACGCAAAGTGAAATTTGTCTCCTTCAAAACTTGTTTTTGCCCAAAGTTAAGAAAATAAGGCGTAAATACAGTAGTTTTGTGCCGCGCTGTACGGATAGCACACGCTATTTTTGGCAACTCTTTATCCCACAGCCGTTGATTATTCCCGATATACGAGACAAGCATCGTCTTCAAGACGCAATTCACTCTCATTGTAGGATTTGCTTAGGGGTGGTATGCCGCATTGCACACCATATGTGGCACAAGATTTTTTAAACAACCGGCTGGTGAATTATTTCCCGTTATCAGTAAGAAACAACTCAGGAGTGCCGTAAACTAAATAGACCTTGTTTTCTAGTTTTTTGACAACCTCTTAAGCTATAGCATTCTTTAAAGAAAAGAACAGAAAATATTTTGAAAAATAATCCGACATGACAAAAATATCCATATTACCGGATATTGATCAAGGAAATGGGCCTACTAAATCAGCACTTATCATCTGCTACAGACAAAAAACTTTAGGTTAGGACAACATAAAACCCAAAGGTTTTTTGGCGTCACCCTTCACACGCTGACAAACATTGCAACGTTGTACATACTGGGTCACGTCACATCTTATCTATTTTATGGAAAGTTTTGTAAACTTTCACGTGGTCTGCGGTGGGTATATTGTGACAGGTTTGGAGAATCTCTCTTCGTTTAGAAACTACTATTTTCCAGTCGTTTTCCGTATCCTGAAGAGCCGGATAGGTAAGCTTCACATGCTTAAAAAAAGCACAGCCTTCTAGCAAGCAATCAGAAAAATGCAAAGAGTTTGATTTTACCTTGTGTACAATCTGGAAATACCATTTGTCTACAGTCTCCTCACACTTTGAAACATCTCAAGAAAGATAATCGGGGACATGATCTTTTCTTCTGCAATGGATGACAGTAAAGTTAAATTGTTGAAGTCAGCCCAACGAGAAAATTGTCTTTGGGGATCGTGCAAGTTATTCAACCACACAAGCGAGTGATAGATTGTTTATTACTGGAAAGCCCAAACTCTTTAAATACGTTTGTAATTTTTCAATGGCTCAAATCACTGTCAAACATTCACGCTTTGTGGTATGATATTTCCTTTCACACTAGCTTAAGGTGCGGCTCAAGTAACAAATTACTTGCTTTCTTTCTAGATATTTTTGGCTTAACACTGCCCCAATACCGTAATCACTTGCATCAGTTTGTAGCACAAACGGACAGTCAAAATTAGGACAGCAAAGAATAGAAGCCGTCACCAGCGCACTTTTTAGGTTATCATAAGTTTTCTGACACTCTTCCAACCAAAGAAATTTTTGGTGTTTCTTTAACAGCGTGAGCAAAGGAGATAAGGTAGTAGAAAATGCGGGTATAAATATTTTATACTAAGAAACCATCCAACAAACTAAAAACTTGTTTGACATTGGAAAGTGGTGGAAGTTCTAGGATTGATTTTGCTTGTCTCCGTCTACCCAAGTACCTCTCGCATCAACTATGTAGCCTAAGTATTTGAGTTCTGGCCTACAAAAATGGCACGTCTCCTTGTTCAAAGTTAGGTTAGGTTAGGTAGTTAGTGTTCCTCAAAAGTAGATGAAATGGCAATAATGTCGTCGAGGTACACAAACACATTTTCTTTAAGCTTGGCTCCCAATACATTATCTATCAGCTTCTGCTACGTTGCTGGAACTTGACATCATGTGACAAGAGATAATTAGCTCGTCCCAAACAACTCAAGATAGCCGAGAACTATGACAAAGGAAATGACCTATCTTTTTTAGGTATAAGAAGCACAAGAAAAAACTACGGAAAATTTGACTTCTTTACCACACCTGCTGTCAACATTTTGTTTAATTTGCGATTGATATGTTTTTGTACATGAGAAGATCCCAGAAAATACTTTAGCTTAATTGGCGGAGAATCCGTAGTAATTACATGTTCCACTAGTAAAGTACGACCTATTGCATCTCCCATCAACTAGAGACTTTCTTGCACCACCTTGTCCAACAAGGATTTTTTTTTTCACTAAGAATGGAAATTTCAATTACTCCCGCAATTTCCAAAATTGCAAATTTTCAGATTATTTTTTAGATTTGGAACCACCTGTAAACTTTTGATAAAACTCAAGTATTAACATATGCGGTATCTCGGGTACCACCAGTACATCTAACACATGTAATTTACCTAACAATAAGAAAAGGACTGACGCACGACTGATACAACAACATTTACCTCTATTGGCCACTGAGATGTCAACAAAACTTTCATTGAGATGCAGACCTAAACGTTTAACACACTCCCAACCTTTAGAGATAGTGTGAGTAGCACCGGAGTCTAACAAACCCAACATTTTTGTACCTAAAATGCCTACCTTTAAGTACGGTCTCTGGTCATTTCCCACATGAGACAACACATAGTTCACAATAATCTCGTTAGAGTTAGGAGCCGATAGAGATTCAGAAGACGCCACTCGGCTGTTTAGCGTTTTTCGGGGGCGTTTTCCGCCTTTGGATTACACTTTAGACATTTAGCAACAATAAACTGTTTCAAGCCACAGTTGAAACAATGGAGTTTTTTAGCACGGCTGTTTAGCGTCTTTCGGGGGCGTTTTTTGCCTTTGGATTACACTTTGAAAAATTTAGCAACTATAAACCGTTCCAAGCCACACTTGAAACAATAAAGTTTTTTAGGTTCTTTACACTCTCGAGCAAAGTGACCGGGTTGAAGACAATTATAGCAAGTCTTAGTTGTCTCTACGGCGCTACAATGTCCAGTAACCTCTATCTGATTTGCCGATTTTTGGAAATCTTGTACGCCAGTCGGGTAAAAAGCGATTTTATTACCGCAATAAACAGTATGCCTGGACTTTTTCTGACCTAACACTTAAGGACTGGTAAAAACCTTCTAATCTAGGTTTTGGCGTCAAGGACGTCGAGGTACGTGGTAGATTGTCACAAGATTCCTCACTACTATTAGTAGCTTCTTTTCTTTCAGTAACGAGAGCAGCTTCTTGCAAAAAAGATGAAGTGGCAAGTGTTCCCTACCTGTTCTATTAGCCTTTTCAAAAAAGTTGCTTAATGCTAACACTTTTAACATCAATTTGAAACAATTGTCTGAAGTTTCCTTCCTTGTCTCCAAACGTTTGACACAGCCAAGGACATGAGCAAACCTAGTCTCCCACTTTTCTAAGATAGAAGGGGCCGACGTTTCGTAAAGTGTCGGCTATGAACCTCGAAATAAAACAACCTTTACCGCAATAATCTCAATCTTATCCTTAGTGTCAAATTGTCGCGTATTTAATCTCAGGTTTTATTTCCTCTAATCTTAACAAAGGTCGCAATAGAGGTTGCATGAATTACACCATGGAAACTCCAGTTATATCTCGCACCTTTAACTCATAAGTCAATTTATCTTTTGCCAAACGGTTGACCTTTATCTTGAAGTCCATCTTGATACAGCACACTTCAAGAACACAAACTAACAATCACATCAAAATTTAAAGTTGATTTTTTCAAAATCAAACAACACTTAGACTCTAAAAAAGATACCGACTAGTTTTAGATTTTCTTTATCTAAAAGCTGACCCAGAACAGAATCAGGACAGATCAAAAGATTTATATTTATAAAAATTAACAATACTCTTTTCCTAACAGATATGTTAATTACACTTACTCACCTACGTCTTAAGATATAGGGTTGCCTTTAAATGTATTTTACTAGAAATTTAATTTTTATCAACAAAGGCACCGCCCGCGTTGGGTGCTAATTGTAACGCTACCAATTCGGGTACCGTCGACTATTTACTACCTCTACCGTTTGATACCACAACGTCAACGGTATCTTACGTCAAAATGTTTTTACAATTTATTGAACGTTTTGAGTTTTGCCA
This sequence comes from Tachinus rufipes, assembly GCA_963932245.1. Classification (NCBI taxonomy): domain Eukaryota; kingdom Metazoa; phylum Arthropoda; class Insecta; order Coleoptera; family Staphylinidae; genus Tachinus; species Tachinus rufipes. Next base: position 74,447,366 of record OZ010747.1, on the reverse strand, counting down.
GATATGATCAAGGTCTCAAAACTTATTTATTTTAAAATATTCATTAACAAAACTTTTTTATTGACAGCTTCTAAAAACTATTGACAAATGTCAGTTTTGTTGTCAATCCTTTTGATAACATTCAAGTTTTTTTAACTATTAACATTTTTTTAAATATTTTTCAAAAAGTTTTGACAGATAAAATGTTTTGACAACTTTGAGTTACTATTAGCGTTTTTTATATGTTTTTTCTAGTTTATGCAGTGATTTAACAGCTACAAGATCTATTTGACAGTTGAGATGGTTTCTATTAGTTATAAATAATAATATTTTTTTTTAGTTTTTAGTTTTTAATTTTAGACAGTTTGGTTTATCTAGTTTGACAACTGTTAACTGTTAGTTTTTGTTGTCAGTTGTCAATTGACATCTAACTTTGTTGGCTTTTGACATTTATTAACTGTTTTTCTGTTAATGTTTTACAAAAAATTATGACAGATTATTTTTGGCAGTTCAAGTTTTTTTAGCGTTTTAAGATGTTTTTGCTTGTTTAAAAAATGTTTTGACAAAATTTATTTGACAGTTTTTTTTAGTTAAGAACAGTATAGTATAGTATAGAATAGTAACAATAAAAACATTTTTATGATGTTTGACAGTTTTTAAATGGTTTTTCAATCTAAAACCTTAATTATTCATTTTTTTATGGCTTTTGACATTTTATAGACATTTGACAGTTTCAGCTTTATTATTAGCATTATAAGATCTTCTTCATACATTTTTGTGACAGTTAACGTTTTTTGACATTAATAACACATTTGACTGTTTTAGTTTATTTTTTTAACAATCTTAAAGTGTTTTTTATGTATATAATAGTTATTGGTAGTTTTGTGATGTATTTGACAATTTTTAGATGTTTTTTTTTGTTTCAATTGCATATCTGCTAATTCTTTAATGTTTTTTTTAAATACTCTAGCCAGATCTGCTGGTTCCTAGATGTTTTTAGCAATTCATTAACATGTTTGACAGCTTTAAGCCACATTTTAGCATATTCAATATGCTTTTTTTACTTATGAATAATAATACTAAAAAAAAACAATTTTCAAAGCTATATTTGTCAGTTTCAAGATACTTTTTGACAGTTTATAGCTACGTTTGTCAGTATTGACTTACTTTTTTAAGGTTATAAAATGTTTTGACAGTTACAAAATAAACTTTAGTTTTTGTCAAGTATTTGGCAGTATTCAGATGTTTTTTTTTTAATATGACTCTCATAATTGTCATTTCACGATAATTTTTAACAAACTGTAGCTACTTTTGACAGTTTTGGCTTACTTTTTAGCATGTTTAAGATACATTTTAGAGGTTATAAAATGTTTGACAGCTTTAAAATCTACTTGAGACATTTTCAGATCTTTTTTTGTTTGTTTTGGTTTTATTCTTAGCTTATTTAAGATGCATTTTATATTTGAAGAGTGTTTTGACTGTTAAAAAAATTAATTTGGAAATATTTAACGAACTGAAAGTTTAAAAAGTGTAAAATGTATTTGACACATTTTAAACTGTTTAAAAACAACATATTTGTTATGTATTGACAGTTTTCAGTATTTTAAAAGAACGTTTGACAGTTTTTTGTACTTTTTAACAGATTTGGTTCATTTTCAAAGTATAAAATGTTTTAACAGTAACAAAACCTATTTTATACTTGAGATGCTTTTTTGTTAGGAATTTTTTTTTTTTTTATTTATTATGCTTTTTACGGCTATTTTACATCGCCACAGTAAGTCTACGACTTGTTTAAAGTGGTTTGATGGGACCAACAGCTTAATACGTGACTTCCGAACCAATAAGAATAATAAGAACGTTTTAATAGTTCAAATTCAATTTATTTATATTAAAATGTAATTATAATATAGATAATAGGCAACCAAACATACTTTTAGGGAGTTTATGATTTCATATTTTGCAGCACTATTGATTGTCAAATTATGCCAAAAAAAATTATATTTAATTAAAAAATTTAACTTTTACAAATAAATATTAGCAGTGGACTATTTCTATGAACTTATTCGAGAGCGTTTGAGTTTTGTGTGTTGTGAGTTGGGCTTTTAAATTATTGTATAGTGTAATCGATGACTTGCAAAATTAGTAACATACATTTGCTACAGTTGGCAACACTGACTGAGAGCCCATCCTGGTGAATTTTAATTTTACAACCAAGGATTAGGAAAAAAAAGAAATTCTATTTTTCTATTGTCAGAATTTTTTTCCAAATCACTATTTTTAATCTGTAAAATTGCTGTTATCAATCGCGATTAGTATTTAGTATAGACAATTAAAATCCGATACGGCTACATACGGTAATTATTTGATGCCAATTGTGTGAATCCCACTTGTTAACAAGTGTGCATGAAGGTTAAAACGTGTTTTTCAACACCTCACACATTCAACGAAAAAGAAAAATCGATCCCATCCACATAATGGGTAAGAAAAAAAGGCAGGGCGAACCGAATACCAACTCGGATGATTCTTCGGGAAGTTCAGATGAGTTTCGAAACACACCCGAATGTTCCCACATAACAAAATCCATAGACCTGTCAAAATTGAAAAAACATATAATGAAAACAGCTTTTTATGTCGATTGTGAGGATTGCAAGAAAAATCCAACGATAGAAGAACCCGAAAACTGTTACATGGAATTCGACTCATCATTATGGATGTGTTTGAAATGTGGAAATCAAGCATGCGGACGTTCTAAGAATCAGCATGCTCTCAAACATTATAATACACCGCATTCGGATTCACATTGTTTATGTGTGAATACCAGTAAGTGGAACGTTTGGTGCTACGATTGTGACGATGAAGTCAATATTTCAAGTAAGAAGAAGTTATTAGAATGTGTGGAATATTTGAAAAAGCATTCGGAAGCTAGTAAGGGATCAACAAGCATCTGTATTTCAACAATAGAAGAGAAAGTAAGTATTTTATTTTTATATTAAGCATGAAGTTAGTCAATGAAGAATTTGAAGTTTGTTGGATATTTTCACTCATATTGCCAACCTTTAAGTATGTACTTAAGTATTGCCAACATTATTATAGATTTGGAATGCCATTCATACTTTATGTAATCCAAATATTTGGTCTTCAAAAATTTGTAATCTCATACCAACTTTTTGAAGTGTAGCCAACATTGTTATGAATTTAGAATGCTTTTCTTATATAATTGAAATAATTGGTTGGTATCAGATTACAAGTTTGCAATGTTGCCAACATTGTTGGTGATTTTTAAATAGGCAGGACTTATATATACTGGGTGATTTAGATAAAAAAAAACTTGTAATAAATTATACAGGGTGATTAATAATTGAAATTTTTTATTTTGTTGTAATCTTGTATCAATGTTTTAAGTGCCGCCAACAATGTAATGAGTTTAGAGTGCATTTCTTTATATAATTTAAATAATTAGTTGGTAACAGATACAAGTTTGCAGTGTTGCCAACGTTGTTATTTTATACAGGCAGGGCTTATATATTCTGGGTGATTTAGGTATAAAAATACTTTTGAAATAAGTTATACAGGTGTTACCGGTTCCATCTATGGCGAAGTTGAAACTGATAGCCAAGTTTGGTGTTACGTTGTAAGTATTCCATTGTTGAGCATACAATCCATCATTAGACTTTATTCTCTTCTCCATCTATGTTAGCTCGTTGGTTGTGACCGTGTCCCGATGCAAATCTGGACTTGTTTGGCGTTTGACCTTGAGGCGGAGATCCAACATGGTCGGTCGCACCTGTGACGTGGTCATGCTTACAAGCAGGAGGGTGCTTGTGCCCGTGGCTGCGTGTGCAATGCGTCGGGTGTAGATGTTATTATTGTTTGGGGGGAAAGGTGCGTAAGATGAAGGATGCTAGGAATGTGAAGGTTAGGGGTTGCCAGGATTGGCGAAGCGTCGTCGTCGGAGTTACCTGGGGGATCAGGGAAGACAGAATTCCTATCTGCCTGAATGCAAACGGTGGCCTCTTCGGAGATGTCGGCTATGCTGCTTCTGGTGCGCCCCCTGGATAGTTGTTGCTCGGTCGGATGACTGGAAGACTGTCTCGAAATTCTCAAACGCGTTTCTTTTATGCTACGCGGTCTGCCGCGATTGGTTGAACGCGCTCCCGTTGAGGGCGGGTGTTATGGTAGTTAGCGCCGCCTGGTGGCCGTAACACAGAGTGATTAAAACATTTAAAATTGTAATTTTGCCAACATTGTTTTTACAGCTCGTGGAGGTCGTGGCCTGATTCCGCTCACTTCACGTTTCTGCAGGTTACTAAGGCTACCTGCTCTTTTTATTTCTCCATTCATGTCTTCTGCCACGATACTCGGAGATTCCAAGCACTGGGATTTTTTTAAATTTTGGTCTTTTGCCTGGTAGATAGACGATGGCTGTGTTGTCTCGTATAGTAACGCCGCTCTCTGTAGGCTTGACGCTGTATTGCTTGATGCAGTTGCCTATCTCTGGCATCGACGTCGTTCTGTATGCTGGGTTGTTGTGTTTTTTATGAACCGCAAGATTTGTACCGACCAGGGCTATACTTGATGTGAGATCGGTTGCAGCGTTGGTACGGCATCGCAGTTGGAAGGTGGCTAAGGGCAGTAGCTCGTTCTATGGCTTGCTAATCCGTACAAATTCTCCGGCGTTCCCGATTTGATATCCCTGTTTGGCTCCTTTGGGTGTCTCGGCTCTGGCTGCCGCTTTTTGTAGCTTATCAATTATGATACGAATCTGCCCGCATTGTTTTTTTTGCCGGGCTAGAGTCTCTACCTTGAGTGATTATGTAGCGAGAATCTTTTGGCGTTATGCATATAGATAGAGGTAATAGCCCATCTACATCTTTCACATTTTCTCTTGCTTTTTTGTCCGGTGATCTAGACAGGGCATCAGTTGGTTTTTGGATTCAGTCGTGTGTTCTACCGTGTAATTAAATTCGGGCAATAGCAGCGATCATTGCCTGAGTTGTCCGTTTTTAGGAGGAATGCTTTGTATTCGAGATATGATCGGTACCTTTTTACTGCTCACTGTTGTGCTAATTGCGTTGTGTTTTATTAAATCGAGAGCTGGCAGCGTTCTCCTTTTTCCTGATAGAAAATAGCGCTTATTGTCATGCTTCGGTTTGCAACATGAACCGGACTCCGGGTCTGGATCGGTCTAGAAGTAGCGATTGATTGATTGCTGCTTAGAAAGTCTGGTCTATCGTATTCCTTTGTGGTGCGACGGTTTCTGAAAATTTAGCACATATTTATTTAACCAAGTGCAGACTCCCAGAAAGCTTCTAAGTTGCTTTTGGGTGTTTGGTTGGGGGAGCTCTAGTACCAGTCGCGTGTGGTGTTTTATCGGGCGGTTTCTTTGGCCACTGATCTGTTAGCCCAAGTATTTGAATTTTTGCTTGCCGCATTTGTTGGTTTTGCAGTGTAGGCCGTACTCCTGGAGTTTTTCTATGACGAGTTGAAGATGTTTATTGTAACTATTTGAAAAGACGACGATATTGTCCAAGTAGATCAAGACAAATTTTCCGAGTCATCTTGCCAACACTTTAGTCATCAGTTTTTGAAAAGTGATTGGTGATGCCATTTTTAAGCCGAAAAAATTGGCTGAAAAACACAGGCACCACTGAAATCCTTTTGCGTTTTTTGGATCTTTGGTAGGAGTGCAGCTTTGTCGACGCGGGTGGCCTCGTTGAGTTTGCGATCATCCACGCGAAAACGCGAGTTGCCATCTTTTGCTTTAACGTTTATCGCTTGCGAGCAGTAATCGCGGTGGGACGGCTCGATAATGCTGTTGGCTAGCAGGAAAGTCGTGTTTGGGCATGACCACTTTTGCAGTGATCTGCTTGGTTTGCGTCCAATACACAACTGCTCGTTCCCCCTGGCCAAAGTGGATTAGCCTTCGGGTGTAGTCCAGGGTTGTCTGGTTTTCTATCAGGTGCCCTAAGATGATTTCTTCACTTATTGCAGGAGTTGCAGTACGACTTCGGTGGGTTGTAAATCTTTAAGAGCAAGATGAAATTGCTGTCGATCAGGACTACTTTAGGTAACCCTTGGAATAGCACGGCTGTTTTTGGGAGTTGGTAGTCTTCACCAGCTCGCCCAATTTGTGGTAGGATTGGTCGACGCTTTGTGTCACGTTTCCTGACGATGAAGTCGGCTTTGTGGTTTCTTTTTTTTGGTATTTCTTTTATTTGGTACTTCATTGCTGGCGTACTCTTGCCAACTTGGTTTCAGTTCAACAAGTTTGTTGGGTTTGAAAATTTAAAGATCTCGGTCATGCGTCGAACCTGGGAATCTACCAAGTTTATTAATCGATTTGCCATGGCTTATTCCGGGGCAATTTGTCGGTAGAGCGAACCTTACGACCAAGGAATGTAGCCACCGGTTCTCGGCTGTCATGATAGTAACTTCTCAACTGATGGCTGAGATCGATGATGATGATCTACGAATTTTTGTAGCAGTGTCCCTTTTGCGTTTTTATATGTTGTGTTGAGATTTCCATCTGTTTGCTTTTCACTTAGTCTTGCAGTGCCTGGATTAGACAGCGGTGATGGAGGACTTCCGGTACTTCAAAGATTTCAAAGTGTTTTTTTTAGCGGCTTGAAAAACTTCTCTGGGTCTTCGTGTTTCAGGTCTCTGAAGGTTGGTAGATGATCGACGTGCTTGACCACTAGAGACGCAACTTTAGGTTGTGGTTGACCGTTTTGTTGTAGAGCTGATTTGACTGCCGTTACAAATTTGCTGGCTCGAGTTCAAAGCAAGATTTACAATAAAAAATGTTAAAGTTCTTCGGACTTATGGGGTTTCGCACGTTGTTGTGTTACCGGCTAGACATGCGTTGATGATAAGGGTGCGGCCTTGTATGTTTTTGAATCCCCCAAGGTGCTTAGCGGAGGAGGCTTTTTGGTCGTTCTCCCATATCTCCGTAAGATATCTACAACTTGGTGTTCAACGACACCAGGCTGGTGATCGTGTGGAAACTGCAGGAGTGTAGTGTGACTAGGCGGCACTAAACGGAGTTTCCGGTTTATATCTGTGGCGAGATGTCTTCCATGTGTCGGCTCACGGACCTTCCGTTTGGAGATATGAATTAATGTTGGGACGTGGGTTTATCTACTTTTAGGTAGGTTTACCGGTCGTTAGTAGATTGAAGCTTCCTTATCTGGCTCGGCGAGTCGGGATTAGACTGAACCGCGAGGTTGTTAAAGTGCTTTTCGGCTTCAATGTGATAGTAGTGGGGGAATTTTAAGGTCGGTTTTCTTGTTTCGGAAATTATAAAATCATACGTGAAGAGAACAGTGTCTTGCTTTTCTCTTGATAAACTTTGACTCGCTAGTCGTTCAGCCAATCTTCTAGATCGGAGATGGCGACGAAAATATTGGTTAGTTACGAATGGAGCCTTGAGGAACTTATGCCGTAAGGTAGAAATGTGGTTTTCAAGCTTTACTGCCAGACTTCTGCGGTTTAGGTACGAGGCTATTAGCCTTATAAGACGCATAGGGAAGTTTTGTCTGATCAGTTTTAGGAGAAGGCCCTTGTCGAAGGCTTTTTTGACGTCGACTGCTCTCTTGTGTCTGAAACCGTCACGCGGTTAAGATGAACACTTAGTGACCCCATCTGAACCCGTGTTGGTGGGAGAGGAAACAAATGATTGTTCCGTGTGATCTTGAATTATGTTCAAGATCACCCTTGCTATGATCTTACTTATGGTGCATAGTAGACTTATTGGCCGGTAGCTTTGGGCAACCGATAGTTTCCTCAAAGCGTTTCCTGGTTTTGGGATATTGATCACGAGTGATTCTGTAGTGAAAGGTCTGTCATTGTAGACCTTTTGAGGGTGATCCTCTAGGTAGCAGTAGGATTTTCTTTGCCAATGATAATTTATTCGTCCTTGCGCTTGGCTGTGGCGATCTCTATTGAGATCTAACTTGGAAGCGATGTATTTGTGCTTGCGGCTCGTGGTAGACTCTAGTGCTTGCTGTCGGTTGACCAAGACACCGCGCACGGACCACCGACTGAACGGAGTTGTGCGGGCCTCGCATTCCTTAGAAGTTCTGTGTGGGGCGAAGATAAAATGGCAATTATCTTCGCCGAGGAATGCCACATCTTTATAAATTTGTCTGCAACAGTTACTGGTGCATTTTATATACTGGGTGATTCAGATTTAAAAACATTTGAAATTATTTATTAAAAACATTTTTTTTTGTTGCAGGTAATTGACGTGATAGAATCCAATTCGCCTTCAATTTTAAAATCATTAAGCAATACTCTCAGTTTGCCGAAAGCTCGTGGTCTATCGAATTTAGGTAACACGTGTTTTTTCAACTCTGTTATGCAATGTCTGGGCCAAACGCCGCATTTGCTTCAACTATTAGAAGAGACGGCAACTTCAGGACAATATTTTAATCTACCCGGAGGTAAATTAGCTCTGGATGATAAAGGAAAACAAACCATCGAATTGGAACCACTGGATGGTACTTTAGAAGAATGGAGACCATTAACGAAATTTCTTGCCGAAACATTAAAGGAATTACAAAGTGGTCGATCGGAAGTTTTTAATCCGAGAATGTTGTTGTCAAGGTTGACACAACGTATGCCTCAGTTTGGTGGTGGGGATCAACATGATTCGCATGAATTGTTGAGACATTTGTTGGAGGCTGTGCGTGAAGAAGATTTGCGTAGATATCAGGCAATCATTTTAGAGAAATTAGGATTTAGTGTTAAAACCGATCCGTCGTCCGTTGAAGGTGATAAGAAAAAAATTATCCGATTTTACGGTGGACAAGCGTCGGAATTGTTGTTACCGACGGAGCAGGTCTTTCGTGGGGTTCTTGTAAGCACGTTGCAGTGCCAAGATTGTGGACACACTTCACACCGTGACGAATTTTTCCTTGACCTCAGGTAAATTCAAAAAAATGTTAATAATATTTATTTATGCCAATTTTTATATTTTTGACAGTTTACCAATTTCTGAGAAGCAGACACCACCGATTTTAAGGAGAAAAGCAGATGAAATAGATGATAAAAAGCCGTCAAAACATCAGATCAAAAAAGAGAAGAGGCAAGCGAAGAAAAACAAAAAGAACAAAGGTGCAAGCATGCCCAAACTGAATAACAGTACTAACGATGAAACACCAATGGATGAAGATAATGGGACGAACAATTCGGACAGTGAATCTGAAGCGGATATTGAGGATAACGTTGAAGTAAATAAATTTTATTGGTATTTGCTTGCAGTGACACGCTAACGTATCAAAGGCTATTACATGTAAAACCGCCAAACTTGAGTCCGAACCGGGTTTTCCGGTAAAGTGCGAAAATAACAAAGTCCAACGAACATTAAAAATGTCAATATCTGGCTGAAAATATCCGAAACATTTAAATTATTCAAATTTGATTTTTAAATGTCAAAAATGTTACCTAACCGAAAATTTAAAATTCCGTCTTTAGAAGTCAAAATTTGGTTAAGTTTTCATTTTGTTTTAAGCAGTAGCATAGCTAGGATTTTTGGTTACGGCGCTGGTTCTAAAGGCCGATATTTTTGGTCTTACGCGTGTTACCATAAACTGAATTTAAATATCTACCTGTAAATTAACTACGCAGTATATACTACCGAAATCGTTAATTAAGAGAATAAAGACGGTATTGATACTGACGAGGCCTAGTATCTGGTCTACCCACACTCATTAATTGTAATTATTGTTAAATGGACACTAATCATATATTAGACTAACGACTAAAAATAAATGCAATATTTTTTTAAAATGTTCTGCTGAAGCTGGGGCTTGAACCTGCGACAAATCAGGCGCGTTTTTGTAAACTAATTTCTGGATCAGCGAAGTTGGTCCGACGTCCAACGATAAGGATAACCTCCGACCTACAAAATGTAGGTTGGAGGTTAAAGGTTAAAAGATAAAGGAGGTAAAAGTGCAATCGAGTAGACTAAAATAATCTACTCGATTGCAGTTTTTACATATTATATTCCTGAAACTTAACCTATTAAATATGCGTGTTTTCTAACCTAAAATTTGTCATCGTTTTTATTTTAGGTAAATTTACTATTTATTCTAACTGCTCCGTTCTCAATTTGAGCCAAGCAATCACACAAACTAAATAATGTGTATATAAGATTGTCTAAATAGAATCATATTTTATTTCGCGTAGTAGTTGGATCAGACCATTAGTTTTGAATAAATTGTACATTTCTAGGTTAGACTTTTAACATTTTCTTATTGTTTAGGACTCTTCAAATAATACTCGTACGCCGGAAGATGGACCGACCAAAGGTACGGAATCCGGTTATAATTCTGATAAGAACGGAAGTCATGAAAACATTTCGCCAGACGATAGTGATAGTGCTCCGTTCAATGTAGTACACAATAACCTGTCCCCGCCGGAAGCTGCTAGTACGGATGAAGAGTAAGTTGAAAAATTGTCAAATCATAACATTTTTGACAGTTATCAATTGTGTTTGACACTTTATCTTATTATTAGCATAAACGAATGCATGAGGCCTGTATCGAGACTCTCCTTTGTTGACAATAAAAATAATGATATTAAGGAAAACTTAGAGAAATTAACCTTAAAAAATGTTAACAAGAACAACTTGGATAATCGATTAGATGGTGCCTATGGAGGTGTTGAAGAAGAAGATGAGGAGGAGGATGAAAAGGTAAACAAACTTTGCTACTTAACGCAATAATTTAGTAAAATTCAAAAAACGCTAAAGGTAAAATAATTTTTAGATGGATGAAGATGAATCGGAAGATATGTGGAGCGGAACTATCTCACCTAGATATCAAATTGAGGATGGAGAATGTTCGGTGCAATCGTGTCTCAACCAGTTTACTACCTCTGAATTGATGACAGCCAATAATAAAGTGGGTTGTGAGTTATGCACTAAGCGACATGGCGGTCCCGACAAGAAAACCGTTTACACTAACGCTCACAAGCAATTGCTCATTTATAATCCACCAGCTGTACTCATTCTTCATTTGAAAAGATTTCAGGTAATATAATTTTATTATTAGTACGTTATTTGTTGTGCTTGTGTTACGGTCTAGGTCTGAGGCATTGGCGGTAGTTTTTGGCTGATGGTATCATGTGGAATCATGTGATTAAGTAATGTGGGGTTGGTGCAGCTTCGGCTTGGTTTTCTCTTTGAATAGCCGATAGGAGTGGAACGGAGCTTCTGGGGAGTGGAACGGAGCTTCTGAGGAGTGGAACGGAGCTTCTGGGGAGTGGAATGAAGCTTCTAGGGAGTGGAACGGAGCTTCTAGGGAATGTCCATCTTCGGAATTGCGTTCTGCGTGAGGTCGTTATAGATGTCCTCCCGGTTATACTTCCGAGACTAGAATATCTTGGCTCATAGTGGCCGATAGATGCTGATATGATGAGCTCTTGGCGTATGTCGTCGAAGTCATCCACCCTCTAGGAGATGGGACATTCTGGATCAGTTGACTTTGCGGTCGGTAGATGTTTCAGCCGTATCATATCTTTCTGGTTGATTCTACATTGGTGGAAGAGGAGATGTTGTGGCCTCGAATGTTGCGATGGAACTGGCCGGCGAGCCGAGTCGTTACGTTACCGGCTCCTGTCTCTCATGATAAAGTGGGGGGAGTCGGTGGTTGTGAAAAGGTTAGTTTGGTAACAATTTAGTGTTTCTGTGTTGGCAGAGAGGGAGGTTGATTCTAGTTATCCACTTGGTGTTGGAGATTGTAGACTCCTCTTTGAGTGGTTGAAGATGTCAATTTGCCAACCATTGGGTTTGATTGGTTTTTCCACTCTAAGAGTCCACCTAGTGCTCTTAAGCGTTTCAGTTTAGGTTCTCGTGGAGCGGGAGAGGGCTTACGGCGGGGGGTGCAGGCCGGTAGATCCTGTGCAACCCAGGAGTTACAGGTGGCGCTTCTGTCGCAGATGTTGGTGTAGAGTTTGTAGGTCTATGGTCAAAGTCCGTGGGCAACTCAACCACCTCAAGGTTGAGTCTTTGTAAAGTAGTTGCTGCTACTGTATTGCATTGTGGCTTTGGTGAAACGGGTAAGATCTAGTCTTGTTTAGGGGCTTACGCTGCTTGTATAACACTGACTTTGCAACGCGAAACTTTAACCTTTATACTCCCTGAGACACCTGAAGTGTTGTATTCTCTTACTCGCCCTGTTTGAATTAGTAGAAGTTTGCATTTCTGAATGCATTGACTTTTCTGTCTTACTGATAATAATCTTGGTTGGAAATATTAATTCACGTAGTGTGCCAGCCATTGACGTTGCATAGATTTGGTGGCGTACCACGTCTATGTCGGGATTCAGACTGTCGCACAAATAGTCTGTCTCTAGCTTTTTAGGCTAGGGGATGCATTGAATATACAGGGTCCATTATGAAAGTAAAGAAAGCAAAGAGAAACTGTCACTCAACCTTTTACCTCAAGGTGCTCAAAAATTTGAAATGCCGGATTGCGCGCGTGAGGATCGACATCAAAGACACGGTCAAGTTCCACCATGACAATGCCCCCAGTCAAACGGCCGTCATCGTTACCAACTTCTTGGCCGAAAGCAAAACCTCGGTGGTCCCCCAGCTCCTTTACAGTCTCGATTTAGCACCGTGCGACTTTTTTGTTTCCCCGACTGAAGAGAGAGCTGAATGAAAAGCATTGGGAGTCCGTGGAAAACATCCAAAAGCATGTTACAAGGTTATTAAAAAGCATTCCTGTCGAGGAGTATCAGGGTGCCTTCCAGGCATAGCAGACACGTCTCCGAAAGTGTATTGATTCAGGGGAAGAGTATTTCGAAGAATTTTAAGCGTTTGTACCAGTACGATCAATAAATCTATTTTTCATAGAATATGCGCATTACTTTTATAATGGACCCTGTATATCTTCTTAAAATCATCTTCGCTCGCTTAAGCCAAGAGGAGGAGAAGCTGTTTTTTTAAATGATAGGTTTGTATTTTGCGCCTTATTTCCCATTGCCTGTGCATAGAATTTAGAGCGTTGGGTGCCTTCCGGGGAGGTGCTGATGTCTGCCTTTGAGAAGCAGGTGCATTCGATAAAGTTTAGCCTACTTTCAGCTTGAGATAAGCTGGGCTATAAAGGCTTTTGCACCTTGATGTCGTGTGGCCATAACGTTGGCATTGGACAATATTGGCCGATTTACGTTCGCATCCATCGCGAACGGTGAGGTCAGACAACTTGCAAGAGACATAATTTCCCATCTCTTCTCATGCGCTTGATCGTTAAGGTGGCGTACCCTAGAGCGGTTAACTCTACCTGCACCGCATCAGTCGGGTACGTTCCTTACTTATGGTGTATTTGAGGGTTTTTGAGAACCCAATTGGTATAGTGGTGAATCTCATTGATTTTGCAATAAGCTATCGCACAACGACAATCTTTGAGGACTCTATCGGTTTTCGGCAGGTTTCTTGTGGGAGGTCGAGGCGATTTCTTACGCTCTCTCGGGTTTGCGACTACGGGGAAAGAGAATTGGGCCTTCGGGGAAAGAGAATTGGGCCTTCGGGGCCTTTTTGGAAAAGGTCAGCGCCGGAATTACCAGTGAATAGCTGGGAGGGCAGCCTGGAGATTGCGGCCTTCAAAGCCGCAGCGGAAGTTCTCGGAAATTGTGTGAGGGTCTCTAAATAAAAGTGCAATTATCGCCGCGCCGTGGAAGGTCGCATTGCAATAATCTTAACTGCAACATCATTTTGGTTCATTTACATCTACTTAACCACCTCCGCTCCTTCTCATATATATTTTAAATTTGTTGAACCTTTCCGTTTTATTTTTCTTGACCTCTGAATTGTTTTGTTTTATTTTGTTGTTACTTTAGTTAATTTTTATTGCTAATAGAAAAGTTCAACATTTTCAGGCCAGTTTTATAGTATACATAATTTATTTGTTGATTTTTCTTATACAACATAACCTTAAATTTATTGAATATATTATTAATGCATTCCATTACAGGTGTACCATTTCCGTCCAGCAAAAATGTCAAAATACGTAAAGTTTCCAACGATTCTCGATATAGCATCATTCTGTTCGAAACGATCGAAAAATCTACCAACATTTGATCCGGGTCAAACGAAAGTACTCTATTCACTTTACGGTGTTGTTGAACATAGTGGTTCAATGCACGGTGGACATTACGTAGCTTACGTTAAAGTACGACCCAAGTTACCAGAAGACAGTCATCGGTGGCATTTCCTACCGAAAAATCAGAAAAAAGATAGCAAGACATTCAAAAGTAAAGATCCGGAGGAATCAGTACCAACTGGAAAGTGGTATTATATAAGCGATTCATACGCTGCTGAAGTATCCGAATCGAAAGTACTTAGCGCAAATGCATATTTACTATTTTACGAACGTCTTCTGTAATGTTTTTACTAAATCTAATTTTATATTTTTTTTTTATTATATACATTTGTTTCTTTATTGCTCTTAATAGTGCTCAAGATAACTTTTTTTTTCTTTCAAACGTGACTTGTATTAATAATAAAAACTGAACGTAAAGTTTCGGTCGATTTTTAGAAGTTATTGTATATTAATTGAATTTAGTAACGATTAAGAATTATTACTATATTGTGTAGGGTTATTTTGAGATTAAAATATATTTTGGTAATTTAAAATTTCTGCACGATTATATTAGATCGAAATTAAAGATTTAACAAGGTTGATGGTACATTCACACATACATTATTGTATTTGATTGAATCATCTATCAAAATTGTATAAATAATCAACAACAAAAAATAGTTGACTCAATATACAGCGACATAGTGTCGTCGAGCAGCGACAAATCCGGTACAACGGAACTGTGTCTCGTCGCTGGCTTCGAACGAACACTTTAAGAATATATGATACAGATTTCAATAAATTTTACTCAAAATACCTGCTGATAAAAATTGCATGATAATATTCTAAAAAAATACATTACCAACTTAAATTGTTTAATATTAAAATACATACCAAAAAGGTGGCAGCAATGTGCACAAAAATGTGAAGTTTGATGCACTTTGAATCAACAATATGGCTGGCACAAATTGTTTTCAGTTTTTTTCTGCATAAATATCTAACCTATCACTTTCATACTGCCAACTCCTACTAATACTAATATATTTCAACAAATAATTTTATGTAAATAATGTGTGAGTGTATCATCACTTTACGTTTTTTAGTGTTTAGATTCCTTTTGTCGATTTTAGATGTTATTCGATTTGACTCTTCCGATCTGCTACACAATTCATGAACGTTTTTTGCATTAAAGCAATACCTACTCTTAACATGAACAGGACTTAATCTTTTTTTAATTATATTGTTCATATTTTATGTATTTATTTTTATCAATAGTTTAAATAAATAATAAATACTTTGTATATCTTGTGATTCAAATTTAGGATTGATTAATATTGTATGTAATAAATTTATTATAGAAATTGTGTAATTAATTATTATAGGAATCAAAAGCAAAATTGGGGGAGTTACATTTTTTAATTTTAGGTTCAATTTTGGTAAGGTATTCTTATAAGTAGTGACCGGATTATATGCAAATGCATATTTTGACCATGCAACAAAGCCTATAGTTGCATATTTGATCCATATCCGGTTTTTATGTATATTTTACCAATTTTTAGAAGAAACCGTTTGATTTAATTATTTTAATGATATAATAATAAATAATAATTTTATTAAAATTTAATAAATAAACAATATTAAATAAAATAGTATCTTTCTTCACTGATTTAAGTTTAGCGGCCTCCTTAAAAGTTAATGCGAGGAAAGTTAAGCAAATTACTGGCGATTATTTTGGCACATTTTTGCTTTAACTTTATTAAAAATTTCAATGGTAGGAAGGGCTTTTTAATAGCATATTTTGGCGTTTTTTAAGTTGATATAATCCGGTATTTACTTATTAGTTTTCACACTATAAAGTTGACTGTTTTTGTGAAATATTTGTTGTTTTGGGACAGCGATAAAAGATTAATTTAATAAATTTTCAAATTAAACAAATTGAGCATAAGTTTTGCTAGACATCCAATACATAGATGCCTTGCTAAAGTGGAATTTTGATGGCCTAGTGGTTTCTCTTTGGCAATTGAAGGTAGTTCATTACACTGTAGAAATTTCTAATAAGAATTGAAAAATACTGGTTATAATATGGGATTACTATGTAAAATTTAAATTTTGATACAGAATATTTGTGAATTAAAAATTATAATAATACTGGAACATGGAAAATATTTTTAAAATTCTCCAGGATTTACTGTTAATAAAAAATTTATTATTAAGATTCTGTTCTATAATCAATCAGGGAGAAACTAATTACTCCTCAGGTTTATTTCCCCAGGGTTTAACATGGAGAATATATTTATAATCTTGAAAAAATTATTTAAAATAAAGCGTGAGATTATTATTAATTTTTGAATAGGATAAGATGCAATTGAATTTTTATCTCAATCACAAGCTAAGATGCAAATACACTCTGATCTTAGCCATAGGCTGAGATGCAATTATATTTTAATCTCAGCTATAGGCTGAGAAATAAATACACTATAGTCTTAGGCATAGGCTGAGGTGCAAATATATTTTTATCTCAGCCATAGGCCGAGATGCAAATACACTCTGATCTTAGCCATAAGCTGAGATGCAAATACACTCTGATCTTAGCCATTGGCTGAGATGCAATTATATTTTAAACTCGGCCATTGGCCGAGATGCAAATACACTATAATCTTTGCCATAGGCTGAGATGCAATTATATTTTTATGTCAGCCATAGGCCGAGATGCAAATACACTCTGATCTTAGCCATAGTCTGAGATGCAAATAAATTTTTAGTTCAGGTATAGGCCAAGATGCAAATACACTATGATCTTAGCCATAGGCTAAGATGCAATTTTATTTTATGTCAGCCATAGGCCGAGATGCAATTACACTCTGATCTTAGCCATAGGCTGAGATGCAATTATATTTTTATGTCAGCCATAGGCCGAGATGCAATTACACTCTGATCTTAGCCATAGGCTGAGATGCAATTATATTTTTATGTCAGCTATAGGTCGAGATACAAATACACTCTGATCTTAGCCATAGGCTGAGATGCAATTATATTTTTTTGTCAGCAATAGGCCGAGATGCAATTACATTGTGATCTTAGACAGAGGCTGAGATGCAATTATATTTTTATGTCAGCCATAGGCCGAGATGCAAGTACACTCTGATCTTAGCTATAGGCACAGATGCAATTATATTTTTATGTCAGCCATAGGCCGAGATGCAAATACACTCTGATCTTAGCCATAGGCTGAGATGCAATTAAATTTTAATCAGCTTCCGCATCAATTATATTTTTATGTCAGCTATAGGTCGAGATACAAATACACTCTGATCTTAGCCATAGGCTGAGATGCAATTATATTTTTATGTCAGCCATAGGCCAAGATGCAAATACACTCTGATCTTAGCCATAGTCTGAGATGCAAATAAATTTTTAGTTCAGGTATAGGCCAAGATGCAAATACACTATGATCTTAGCCATAGGCTAAGATGCAATTTTATTTTATGTCAGCCATAGGCCGAGGTGCAAATACACTCTGATCTTAGCCATTGGCTGAGATGCAATTATATTTTAAACTCAGCCATTGGCCGAGATGCAAATACACTCTGATCTTTGCCATAGGCTGAGATGCAATTATATTTTTATGTCAGGCATAGGCCGAGATGCAAATACACTCTGATCTTAGCCATAGTCTGAGATGCAAATAAATTTTTAGTTCAGGTATAGGCCAAGATGCAAATACACTATGATCTTAGCCATAGGCTAAGATGCAATTATATTTTTAGCTCAGGTATAGGCCAAGATACAAATACACGCTGATCTTAGCCATAGGCTGAGATGCAATTATATTTTTATGTCAGCTTTAGGCCGAGATACAAATACACTCTGATCTTAGCCATAGGCTAAGATGCAAGTATATTTTTAGCTCAGGTATAGGCCAAGATGCAAATACACTCTGATCTTAGCCATAGGCTGAGATGCAATTATATTTATAGCTCAGGTATAGGCCAAGATGCAAATACACTCTGATCTTAGCTTTAGGCTGAGATGCAATTAGATTTTTAGCTCAGGTATAGGCTAAGATGCAAATAGCCTCTGATCTTAGCTATAGGCTAAGATGCAATTATATTTTTATGTCAGCCATAGGCTGAGATGCAAATACACTCTGATCTTAGCCATAAACTAAGATGCAATTATATTTTTTGTCAGCCATAGGCCGAGATGCAAATTCATTCTGATCTTAGCCATAGGCTGAGATACAATTATATTAGTAGCTCAGGTATAGGCCAAGATGCAAATACACTCTGATCTTAGCCATAGGCTGAGATGCAATTATATTTTAAGTTCAGGTATAGGCCAAGATGCAAATACACTCTGATCTTAGCCATAGGCTAAGATGCAATTATAGTTTTAGCTCAGGTATAGGCCAAGATGCAAATACACTCTGATCTTAGCCATAGGCTAAGATGCAATTATATTTTTAGCTCAGGTATAGGCTAAGATGCAAATAGCTTCTGATCTTAGCCATTGGCTAAGATGCAATTATAATTTTATGTCAGCTATAGGCTGAGATGCAAATACACTCTGATCTTAGCCATAAACTAAGATGCAATTATATTTTTATGTCAGCCATAGGCCGAGATGCAAATACACTCTGATCTTAGCCATAGGCTAAGATGCAAGTATATTTTAGCTCAGGTATAGGCCAAGATGCAAATACACTGTGATCTTAGCCATAGGCTGAGATACATTTATATTTTTATGTCAGCTTTAGGCCGAGATGCAAATACACTCTGATCTTAGCCATAGGCTGAGATGCAATTATATTTTTATGTCAGCTTTAGGCCGAGATGCAATTACACTCTGATCTTAGCCATAGGCTGAGATGCAATTTTCTATTTATGTCAGCCATAGGCCGAGATGCAAATACACTCTGATCTAAGCCATAGGCTGAGATGCAATTATATTTTTATGTCAGCTATAGGCCGAGATGCAAATACACTGTGATCTTAGCTATAGGCTGAGATGCAATTATATTTTTGTCAGCCATAGGCCGAGATGCAAATACACTGTAATCTTAGACATAGGCTGAGATGCAATTATATTTTCATGTCAGCCATAGGCCAAGATTTAAAAACTTTATTCAGAAGAATAATTTCAGCCATAGGCCGAGATGCAAATACACTCTGATCTTAGCCATAGGCTGAGATGCAATTATATTTTGATGTCAGCTTTAGGCCGAGATGCAAAAACACTCTGATCTTAGCTATAGGCTGAGATGCAATTATATTTTTATGTCAGCTTTAGGCCGAGATACAAATACACTCTGATCTTAGACATAGGCTGAGATGCAATTATATTTTTATGTCAGCCATAGGCCGAGATTTAATAACACTCTGATCTTAGTCATAGGCTGTTATGCAATTAAATTTTTATGTCAGCCATAGGCTGAGATGCAAATACACTCTGATCTTATCCATAGGCTGAGATGCAATTATATTTTTATGTCAGCTTTAGGCCGAGATGCAAATACACTCTAATCTTAGCCATAGGCTGAGATGCAACTATATTTTTATGTCAGCCATAGGCCGAGATGCAAATGCACTCTGATCTTAGCCATAGGCTGAGATGCAATTATATTTTTATGTCAGCCATAGACCGAGATGCAAACACACTCTGATCTTAGCCATAGGCTGAGATGCATTTATATTTTTATGTCAGCTTTAGGCCGAGATGCAAATACACTCTGATCTTAGCCATAGGCTGAGAAGCAATTATATTTTTATGTCAGCTTTAGGCCGAGATGCAAATACACTCTGATCTTCGCCATAGGCTGAGATGCAATTATATTTTTATGTCAGCCATAGGCCGAGATGCAAATACACTCTGATCTTAGCCATAGACTGAGATGCAATTATATTTTTATGTCAGCTTTAGGCCGAGATGCAAATACACTCTGATCTTAGCCATAGGCTGAGATGCAATTATATTTTTATGTCAGCCATAGACCGAGATGCAAATACACTCTGATCTTAGCCATAGGCTGAGATGCAATTATATTTTTATGTCAGCTTTAGGCCGAGATGCAAATACATTCTGATCTTTGCCATAGGCTGAGATGCAATTATATTTTTATGTCAGCTTTAGGCCGAGATGCAAATACACTCTGATCTTAGCTATAGGCTGAGATGCAATTATATTTTTATGTCAGCCATAGGCCGAGATGCAAATATACTCTGATCTTCGCCATAGGCTGAGATGCAATTATATTTTTATGTCAGCCATAGGCCGAGATGCAAATACACTCTGATCTTAGCCATAGACTGAGATGCAATTATATTTTTATGTCAGCTTTAGGCCGAGATGCAAATACACTCTGATCTTAGCCATAGGCTGAGATGCAATTATATTTTTATTAAAGCTTTAGGCCGAGATACAAATACACTCTGATCTTAGCCATAGGCTGAGATGCAATTATATTTTTATGTAAGCCGTAGGCCGAAATTTAAAAACTTTATTCAGAAAAATAATTTCAATATATAATAATAGGCCGAGATGCAATTACACTCTGATCTTAGCCATAGGCTGTGATGCAATTATAATTTTATGTCAGCCATAGGCCGAGATGCAATGACACTGTGATCTTAGCCATAGGCTGAGATGCAAATAAATTTTTATGTCAGTTTTAGGCCGAGGTGCAAATACACTCTGATCTTAGCCATAGGCTGAGATGCAATTATATTTTGATGTCAGCTTTAGGCCGAGATGCAAAAACACTCTGATCTTAGCCATAGGCTGAGATGCAATTATATTTTTATGTCAGCTTTAGGCCGAAATACAAGTACACTCTGATCTTAGACATAGGCAGCCATAGGCCGAGATGCAAATATACTGTGATCTTAGCCATAGGCTGAGATGCAATTATATTTTTATGTCAGCTTTAGTCCGAGATGCAAATACACTCTGATCTTAGCCATAGGCTGAGATGCAATTATATTTTTATGTCAGCCATAGGCCGAGATGCAAATATACTGTGATCTTAGACATAGGCTGAGATGCAAATATATTTTTATGTCAGTTTTAGGCCGAGATGCAAATACACTCTGATCTTAGCCATAGGCTGAGATGCAATTATATTTTTATGTCAGCTTTAGGCCGAGATGCAAATACACTCTGATCTTAGCCATAGGCTGAGATGCAATTATATTTTTATGTCAGCCATAGGCCGAGATGCAATTACACTCTGATCTTAGCCATAGGCTGTGGTGCAATTATATTTTTATGTCAGCTTTAGGCCGAGATGCAAATACAGTCTAATCTTAGCCATAGGCTGAGATGCAAATGAATTTTTATGTCAGCCATAGGCCGAGATGCAAATTCACTGTGATCTTAGACATAGGCTGAGATGCAATTATATTTTTATGTCAGCCATAGGCCGAGATGCAATGACACTGTGATCTTAGCCATAGGCTGAGATGCAAATAAATTTTTATGTCAGTTTTAGGCTGAGGTTCAAATACACTCTGATCTTAGCCATAGGCTGAGATGCAATTATATTTTGATGTCAGCTTTAGGCCGAGATGCAAAAACACTTTGATCTTAGCCATAGGCTGAGATGCAATTATATTTTTATGTCAGCTTTAGGCCGAAATACAAATACACTCTGATCTTAGACATAGGCAGCCATAGGCCGAGATGCAAATATACTGTGATCTTAGCCATAGGCTGAGATGCAATTATATTTTTATGTCAGCTTTAGTCCGAGATGCAAATACACTCTGATCTTAGCCATAGGCTGAGATGCAATTATATTTTTATGTCAGCCATAGGCCGAGATGCAAATATACTGTGATCTTAGACATAGGCTGAGATGCAAATATATTTTTATGTCAGTTTTAGGCCGAGATGCAAATACACTCTGATCTTAGCCATAGGCTGAGATGCAATTATATTTTTATGTCAGCTTTAGGCCGAGATGCAAATACACTCTGATCTTAGCCATAGGCTGAGATGCAATTATATTTTTATGTCAGCCATAGGCCGAGATGCAATTACACTCTGATCTTAGCCATAGGCTGAGATGCAATTATATTTTTATGTCAGCCATAGGCCGAGATGCAATTACATTGTGATCTTAGACAGAGGCTGAGATGCAATTATATTTTTATGTCTGCCATTGGCCGAGATGCAATTACACTCTGATCTTAGCCATAGGCTGAGATGCAATTATATTTTTATGTCAGCTATAGGTCGAGATACAAATACACTCTGATCTTAGCCAAAGGCTGAGATGCAATTCAATTTTTTTGTCAGCCATAGGCCGAGATGCAATTACATTGTGATCTTAGACAGAGGCTGAGATGCAATTATATTTTTATGTCTGCCATTGGCCGAGATGCAATTACACTCTGATCTTAGCCATAGGCTGAGATGCAATTATATTTTTATATCAGCCATAGGCCGAGATGCAATTACATTGTGATCTTAGACAGAGGCTGAGATGCAATTATATTTTTATGTCTGCCATTGGCCGAGATGCAATTACACTCTGATCTTAGCCATAGGCTGAGATGCAATTATATTTTTATGTCAGCCATAGGCCGAGATGCAATTACATTGTGATCTTAGACAGAGGCTGAGATGCAATTATATTTTAATGTCTGCTATTGGCCGAGATGCAATTACACTCTGATCTTAGCCATAGGCTGAGATGCAATTATATTTTTTTGTCAGCCATAGGCCGAGATGCAATTACATTGTGATCTTAGACAGAGGCTGAGATGCAATTATATTTTTATGTCAGCCATAGGCCGAGATGCAATTACACTCTGATCTTAGCCATAGGCTGAGATGCAATTATATTTTTATGTCAGCCATAGGCCGAGATGCAAATACACTCTGATCTTAGCCATAGGCTGAGATGCAATTAAATTTTTATCAGCTTCCGCATCAATTAAATTTTTATGTCAGCTATAGGTCGAGATACAAATACACTCTGATCTTATCCATAGGCTGAGATGCAATTATATTTTTATGCCAGCCATAGGCCGAGATGCAAATACACTCTGATCTTAGCCATAGTCTGAGATGCAAATAAATTTTTAGTTCAGGTATAGGCCAAGATGCAAATACACTATGATCTTACCCATAGGCTAAGATGCAATTTTATTTTATGTCAGCCATAGGCCGAGGTGCAAATACACTCTGATCTTAGCCATTGGCTGAGATGCAATTATATTTTAAACTCAGCCATTGGCCGAGATGCAAATACACTCTGATCTTTGCCATAGGCTGAGATGCAATTACATTTTTATGTCAAGCATAGGCCGAGATGCAAATACACTCTGATCTTAGCCATAGTCTGAGATGCAAATAAATTTTTAGTTCAGGTATAGGCCAAGATGCAAATACACTATGATCTTAGCCATAGGCTAAAATGCAATTATATTTTTAGCTCAGGTATAGGCCAAGATACAAATACACGCTGATCTTAGCCATAGGCTGAGATGCAATTATATTTTTATGTCAGCTTTAGGCCGAGATGCAAATACACTCTGATCTTAGCCATAGGCTAAGATGCAAGTATATTTTTAGCTCAGGTATAGGCCAAGATGCAAATACACTCTGATCTTAGCCATAGGCTGAGATGCAATTATATTTTTAGCTCAGGTATAGGCTAAGATGCAAATACACTCTGATCTTAGCCATAGGCTAAGATGCAATTATATTTATAGCTCAGGTATAGGCCAAGATGCAAATACACTCTGATCTTAACTTTAGGCTATTATGCAATTAGATTTTTAGCTCAGGTATAGGCTAAGATGCAAATAGCCTCTGATCTTAGCTATAGGCTAAGATGCAATTATATTTTTATGTCAGCCATAGGCTGAGATGCAAATACACTCTGATTTTAGCCATAAACTAAGATGCAATTATATTTTTATGTCAGCCATAGGCCGAGATGCAAATTCATTCTGATCTTAGCCATAGGCTGAGATACAATTATATTAGTAGCTCAGGTATTGGCCAAGATGCAAGTACACTCTGATCTTAGCCATAGGCTGAGATGCAATTATATTTTAAGCTCAGGTATAGGCCAAGATGCAAATACACTCTGATCTTAGCCATAGGCTAAGATGCAATTATATTTTTAGCTCAGGTATAGGCCAAGATGCAAATACACTCTGATCTTAGCCATAGGCTAAGATGCAATTATATTTTTAGCTCAGGTATAGGCTAAGATGCAAATAGCTTCTGATCTTAGCCATTGGCTAAGATGCAATTATATTTTTATGTCAGCCATAGGCCGAGATGCAAATTCACTCTGATATTAGCCATAGGCTGAGATGCAATTAAATTTTTATGACAGGCATAGGCCGAGATGCAAATACACTCTGATCTTAGCCATAGTCTGAGATGCAAATAAATTTTTAGTTCAGGTATAGGCCAAGATGCAAATACACTATGATCTTAGCCATAGGCTAAGATGCAGATATATTTTATGTCAGCCATAGGCCGAGATGCAAATACACTCTGATCTTAGCCATAGTCTGAGATGCAAATAAATTTTAA
Source organism: Tachinus rufipes (assembly GCA_963932245.1). NCBI lineage: Eukaryota > Metazoa > Arthropoda > Insecta > Coleoptera > Staphylinidae > Tachinus > Tachinus rufipes. The sequence continues at coordinate 74,422,750 of OZ010747.1, read as the reverse complement.
GTTCAGGTATAGGCCAAGATGCAAATACACTATGATCTTAGCCATAGGCTAAGATGCAGATATATTTTATGTCAGCCATAGGCCGAGATGCAAATACACTCTGATCTTAGCAATAGACTGTTATGCAATTATATTTTTATGTCAGCCATAGGCCGAGATTTAATAACACTCTGATCTTAGCCATAGGCTGAGATGCAAATACACTGTGATCTTAGCTATAGGCTGAGATGCATTTATATTTTTATGTCAGCCATAGACCGAGATACAAATACACTCTGATCTTAGCCATAGGCTGAGATGCAATTATATTTTTTTGTCAGCCATAGGCCGAGATGCAAATACACTCTGATCTTCGCCATAGGCTGAGATGCAATTATATTTTTATGTCAGCCATAGGCCGAGATGCAAATACACTCTGATCTTAGCCATAGGCTGAGATGCAATTATATTTTTATGTCAGCCATAGGCCGAGATGCAAATACACTCAGATCTTAGCCATAGGCTGAGATGCAATTATATTTTTATGTCAGCTTTAGGCCGAGATGCAAATACACTCTGATCTTAGCCATAGGCTGAGATGCAATTATATTTTTATGTCAGCCATAGACCGAGATGCAAATACACTCTGATCTTAGCCATAGGCTGAGATGCAATTATATTTTTATGTCAGCCATAGACCGAGATGCAATTACACTCTGATCTTAGCCATAGGCTGAGATGCAATTATATTTTTATGTCAGCTTTAGGCCGAGATGCAAATACACTCTGATCTTTGCCATAGGCTGAGATGCAATTATATTTTTATGTCAGCCATAGGCCGAGATGCAAATACACTCTGATCTTAGCCATAGGCTGAGATGCAATTATATTTTTATGTCAGCCATAGGCCGAGATGCAAATACACTCTGATCTTAGCCATAGGCTGTGGTGCAATTATATTTTTATGTCAGCTTTAGGCCGAGATGCAAATACAATCTGATCTTAGCCATAGGCTGAGATGCAATTATATTTTTATGTCAGCCATAGGCCGAGATGCAAATATACTCTGATCTTCGTTATAGGCTGAGATGCAATTATATTTTTATGTCAGCTTTAGGCCGAGATGCAATTACACTCTGATCTTAGCCATAGGCTGAGATGCAATTATATTTTTATGTCAGCTTTAGGCCGAGATGCAAATACACTCTGATCTTAGCCATAGGCTGAGATGCAATTATATTTTTATGTCAGCCATAGACCGAGATGCAATTACACTCTGATCTTAGCCATAGGCTGAGATGCAATTATATTTTTATGTCAGCTTTAGGCCGAGATGCAAATACACTCTGATCTTTGCCATAGGCTGAGATGCAATTATATTTTTATGTCAGCCATAGGCCGAGATGCAAATACACTCTGATCTTAGCCATAGGCTGAGATGCAATTATATTTTTATGTCAGCCATAGGCCGAGATGCAAATACACTCTGATCTTAGCCATAGGCTGTGGTGCAATTATATTTTTATGTCAGCTTTAGGCCGAGATGCAAATACAATCTGATCTTAGCCATAGGCTGAGATGCAATTATATTTTTATGTCAGCCATAGGCCGAGATGCAAATATACTCTGATCTTCGCTATAGGCTGAGATGCAATTATATTTTTATGTCAGCTTTAGGCCGAGATGCAAATACACTCTGATCTTAGCTATAGGCTGAGATGCAATTATATTTTTATGTCAGCCATAGGCCGAGATGCAAATACACTCTGATCTTAGCCATAGGCTGAGATGCAATTATATTTTTATGTCAGCCATAGGCCGAGATGCAAATACACTCTGATCTTAGCTATAGGCTGTGGTGCAATTATATTTTTATGTCAGCTTTAGGCCGAGATGCAAATACAATCTGATCTTAGCCTTAGGCTGAGATGCAATTATATTTTTATGTCAGCCATAGGCCGAGATGCAAATATACTCTGATCTTCGCCATAGGCTGAGATGCAATTATATTTTTATGTCAGCCATAGGCCGAGATGCAAATACACTCTGATCTTAGCCATAGGCTGTGGTGCAATTATATTTTTATGTCAGCTTTAGGCCGAGATGCAAATACAATCTGATCTTAGCCATAGGCTGAGATGCAATTATATTTTTATGTCAGCCATAGCCGAGATGCAAATACACTGTGATCTTAGACATAGGTTGAGATGCAATTATATTTTTATGTCAGCCATAGGCTGAGATGCAATTATATTTTTATGTCAGCCATAGGCCGAGATTTAAAAATTTTATTCAGAAAAATAATTTCAATTTATAATAATAGGCCGAGAAGCAATTACACTCTGACCTCAGCCATAGGCTGAAATGCGATTATATTTTTATGTCAGCTTTAGGCCGAGATGCAAATACACTCTGATCTTAGCTATAGGCTGAGATGCAATTATATTTTTATGTCAGTAATAGGCCGAGATGCAAATACACTCTGATCTTAGCCATAGGCTGAGAAGCAATTATATTTTTATGTCAGCCATAGGCCGAGATGCAAATACACTCTGATCTAAGCTATAGGCTGAGATGCAATTATATTTTTATGTCAGCCATAGCCGAGATGCAAATACACTGTGATCTTAGACATAGGTTGAGATGCAATTATATTTTTATGTCAGCCATAGGCTGAGATGCAATTATATTTTTATGTCAGCCATAGGCCGAGGTGCAAATACACTGTAATCTTAGACCTAAGTTGAGATGCAATTATATTTTTATGTCAGCTTTAGGCCGAGATGCAAATACACTCTGATCTTAGCCATAGGCTGAGATGCAATTATATTTTTATGTCAGCCATAGGCCGAGATGCAAATACACTGTGATCTTAGACATAGGCTAAGATGCAAATATATTTTTATGTCAGCTTTAGGCCGAGATACAAATACACTCTGATCTTAGACAAAGGCTGAGATGCAATTATATTTTTATGTCAGTAATAGGCCGAGATGCAAATACACTCTGATCTTAGCCATAGGCTGAGAAGCAATTATATTTTTATGTCAGCTATAGGCCGAGATGCAAATACACTCTGATCTTAGCCATAGGCTGAGATGCAATTATATTTTTATGTCAGCCATAGACCGAGATGCAAATACACTCTGATCTTAGCCATAGGCTGAGATGCAATTATATTTTTATGTCAGCCATAGACCGAGATGCAATTACACTCTGATCTTAGCCATAGGCTGAGATGCAATTATATTTTTATGTCAGCTTTAGGCCGAGATGCAAATACACTCTGATCTTTGCCATAGGCTGAGATGCAATTATATTTTTATGTCAGCCATAGGCCGAGATGCAAATACACTCTGATCTTAGCCATAGGCTGAGATGCAATTATATTTTTATGTCAGCCATAGGCCGAGATGCAAATACACTCTGATCTTAGCCATAGGCTGTGGTGCAATTATATTTTTATGTCAGCTTTAGGCCGAGATGCAAATACAATCTGATCTTAGCCATAGGCTGAGATGCAATTATATTTTTATGTCAGCCATAGGCCGAGATGCAAATATACTCTGATCTTCGTTATAGGCTGAGATGCAATTATATTTTTATGTCAGCTTTAGGCCGAGATGCAAATACACTCTGATCTTAGCCATAGGCTGAGATGCAATTATATTTTTATGTCAGCCATAGACCGAGATGCAATTACACTCTGATCTTAGCCATAGGCTGAGATGCAATTATATTTTTATGTCAGCCATAGCCGAGATGCAAATACACTGTGATCTTAGACATAGGTTGAGATGCAATTATATTTTTATGTCAGCCATAGGCTGAGATGCAATTATATTTTTATGTCAGCCATAGGCCGAGGTGCAAATACACTGTAATCTTAGACCTAAGTTGAGATGCAAATATATTTTTATGTCAGCTTTAGGCCGAGATGCAAATACACTCTGATCTTAGCCATAGGCTGAGATGCAATTATATTTTTATGTCAGCCATAGGCCGAGATGCAAATACACTGTGATCTTAGACATAGGCTAAGATGCAAATATATTTTTATGTCAGCTTTAGGCCGAGATACAAATACACTCTGATCTTAGACAAAGGCTGAGATGCAATTATATTTTTATGTCAGCCATAGGCCGAGATGCAAATACACTCTGATCTTAGACAGGCTGAGATGCAATTAAATTTTTATGTCAGCTTTAGGCCGAGATGCGAATACACTCTGATCTTAGCCATAGGCTGAGAAGCAATTATATTTTTATATCAGCCATAGGCCGAGATGCAAATACACTCTGATCTAAGCCATAGGCTGAGATGCAATTATATTTATATGTCAGCTTTAAGCCGAGATGCAAATACACTCTGATCTTAGCCATAGGCTGAGATGCAATTATATTTTTATGTCAGCCATAGGCCGAGATGCAAATACACTCTGATCTTAGCCATAGGCTGAGATGCAATTATATTTTTATGTCAGCCATAGGCCGAGATGCAAATACACTCTGATCTTAGACAGGCTGAGATGCAATTAAATTTTTATGTCAGCTTTAGGCCGAGATGCGAATACACTCTGATCTTAGCCATAGGCTGAGAAGCAATTATATTTTTATATCAGCCATAGGCCGAGATGCAAATACACTCTGATCTAAGCCATAGGCTGAGATGCAATTATATTTATATGTCAGCTTTAGGCCGAGATGCAAATACACTCTGATCTTAGCCATAGGCTGAGATGCAATTATATTTTTATGTCAGCCATAGGCCGAGATGCAAATACACTCTGATCTTAGGCATAGGCTGAGATGCAATTATATGTTTATGTCAGCTATAGGCCGAGATGCAAATACATTCTGATCATAGCCATAGGATATTATTGAGTTCATCATGGTGGATGAGTTACCTGATGAAAATAGTGCTAATAATGCAGAAGCAAACAAAAAATTGTGTTCCTGTGGTTCATATGCCAAATCTGGTGTACAGTGTCCAACTTGTAAAGCAATTTACCACCTGGGGTGCCGTAAAAGGGTGAAATTATGCTGCGGGGTTGAGTTAACCTCAATGTCTGAAAATGAAAATGAATTCAACTTCGAAAAAGAAGCATACATCAACTTAAAAGACCTGGTGAGCGAGTTAAAACTTACTAATTCATTACTTAGTGAAAAAATTGTTACACTAGAATCTGAGAATAAACAATTAAAAAATCAACTAGTTAATTGTTTACCTGAAAAGTCAACAATGGATGTTTGTAACCCAAATAACAATACCGAAAACAATAATATTCAATTATTAGATGTTAACGTATGCAACCAAAAGAAAAATAAAAAGGTGGATACTGCTACACCGCAACGCAATTTGGTTACACCAAAAACTCCTAAAGTGATAAATCCCAATATTACAAAGATCAATGATTCTGATTCTATTATTAATGTAGAAACCAATCATTGGGTTGAAGTAGTCAAGAAGAAAAACACCAAGCGCAAGTACGTAATGGGCTCAAAAGATGTAGATAGCAGTTGCAAAATAATAGCCAAGGAGAAGAAAAACTGGGTATTTATTGGAAACTTACACCAAGAATGCACAAAAGAAGATCTTACAACGTACATAAGTGATCTACTATCTCATAAAAATTTTGAAATTCATAAAATTGTGACAAAATATAACACCAACTGTTTCAAAGTAGGTGTTTCTCAAATAGACTATAATGTAATTATCAATCCAGTAAATTGGTCCATGGGAATAAAGGTATCTGATTATAACTTTATTAAACAAAATCCACAAAAATCAAATGAAAATTTTCAGAAAGGCAATCAAAACACAAATCCGAAATAAACAATATGTTTGATAATAATTTTAACATATTGTCTATTAACATTCAATCAATTAAATCAAAGTTAAATCAATTGGAAACTGTATTTTCTGATTATAATTATTCCGTGGTATGTATTGGTGAGCATGGACTCTCTACTGTTGAAGCCACTTACTTAAAATTAAATAATTATAAGGTGAAAGCACAGTTTTCACGTCAAATTTTTACTTGTGGCGGTGTCATGATTTTAGTAAATAGTGATATAACTTGTGAAAACTTAAATATTTGTACATTCTCACAAGAGAAGCACTGTGAAATTGCAGGAGTATACATCTCGCAATGGAACTGTGTAATTATTGTAATATATCGTTCACCGAGCGGAGATTTTAATGTGTTTTTAGATGTATTGTCAAATGTATTTAGTTCTTTAAATGTTACAAATAAGTTTATTATATTAGCTGGGGATTTTAATGTTAGGTTTAATGGCAATGATCCTAAAAAACCATTGCTTGTAGATTTACTCATGGCTTTTGGTCTGGAATACACAGCACACTTTCCCACCCGCCGAAATAATTGTCTAGATAACATCTTTACTAATTTAACTAGCTTTAAGGTATTGCCTCTTGAAACGGGAATATCCGATCACAAAGGAATACATTTTTCATGTAGTTTTCCTAAATATAATGTAAAGATGTCAAAAAAAGTATACCGTCCTATAACAGTTGAAGGTAAATTTAAACTAGGAAATCAATTACTTGTAGAAACGTGGAGAAGCTTGCATTACCTTCCAGCAAATGATGCCACAAACTATTTCATTAACAAATTTATTTTTTATTTTAATGAGTCGTTCCCAGAAAAGACATTAATATGTAAAAATAAGAAGAATAACATTCCTTGGTTCAACAATGATTTACGTGAAATGCGTAATATTTTAAATCTTATGTCTGATGCATACCATAAAACTGGAGATCAGGAGTTTCTTGCTATTAGAAATACTTATAGACAATTATATCGAAACAATTTAAAAATAGCCCGTATAACCTCTAATAGGACATACATTGATGGTTCCAATAACAAAATTAAAGCAATGTGGGATATTATTAATGTTAATAGCCATTCCAAAAGTGATGTTACTAGTCAAGTTTCTCCAAATAATTTTAACTTATTTTTTACTAATATTGCCAAAAACATCATTGAACTGCTACCTGAACCTAACATTGATCCGCTAATTTTAACGTGTTTTTGTGCTAATAAAACCCCAACAAGCTATTTCTTGTTTGAAGAAGTTAGCTTGGAAAATGTAAGAAAAAGAATCAATAGTCTTAAGAATAATAAAAGTAAAGATACATATGGCATCAATACTGATATTGTTAAATCTGTTGTAGATGTAATATTAGAACCATTGACCATTTTGTTTAATACCTGTATTAGAGAAAGCGTATATCCTGATGCGTTAAAAATTGCATCTGTCATTCCGATTTATAAGAAAGGCGATTTAAATGACCCAAACTCATTTAGGCCAATCTCTCTTCTTCCAATTTTTTCAAAAATTTTTGAAAAAATTATGAAATACCAACTATATACTTATTTAGAAAGTAATAAGTTATTAACCGACAGACAATATGGATTTAGATGTAATCGTTCTACAACAGATGCATTATTAGACTTTGTCGATGACACTATTGATTGTTTTGAGAAAGGATTATACTCGCTTGCTACTTTTATGGACCTTTCCAAAGCCTTCGACTGTGTATCTCATGAAATATTAATTAGAAAATTATACGCATATAATTTACATCCTTCAAGTTGCAGATTGCTTATGTCATACTTGAGTAATAGAAAACAAAATTGTAAATTATAACAATAAAATATCAGATACTCTTAATATTAATCATGGTGTTCCACAAGGGTCAGTTCTTGGGCCATTATTGTTTTTAATTTACATAAATGATTTGCCAAATTGTGACATGAACGCAAAAACAGTATTGTTTGCTGATGACACTACCATCATAAATACTGCAACTTCAGCAGATAATGCACGTGAATTATCGCAAGACACACAGTCCTTGGTAATGGAATGGTTCAACAGTAATCGATTGTCTCTTAATGAAAGTAAGACCTGTGAATTGCTGTTTACGTTAAAGAGCCAATCAGTAAATAATGCCAAAAATACAAAATTTTTGGGATTGCATCTTGACACCCATCTAACATGGTCAAACCAAGGAGACGCACTTGCGTTAACATTGAGCAAAAACACGTTTTTATTGCGCAATTTAGCTTTCCAAGTAGATAAAGATGTTCTCAGAAATGCTTATTTTTCTTTAATACAAAGTCACATTATGTATGGTATTTTACTCTGGGGTCACTCTCATATTAGACATAGAGTTTTTGCGTTACAAAGAAGAGCGGTTCGTATTGTAGCAGGCGTTGGTTACAGAGATGACTGTAAATTATATTTTAAACTACTTCATCTTCTAACAGTGCCATGTCTATACATTCTAGAATGCTTATTATATATTAAAAAAAATATGCATTTATATGTAACACATTCAAATGTGCATGATCATAACACAAGGAACAAAGCAAATGTGTGTGCTCAAGCTCTCCGATTAGTTAGATCTCAAACCAGCCAGAAATATTATGCAATCAAGTTTTTTAATGTCTTACCGTATGCTATCAAAAGTTTACCGTTGCCAAATTTTAAAATTACTATTAAGTCCCTAATGAATGAGAAATCATTCTATAGTTGGGAAGACTATCTTACTTTTAATTTTAATGCATATTTTAGTTTGTAAGGTTTTTTTGTAATCTTATTTTAAAATGTGTTTTTTTCTTTTTTTTTTTTTTTGTAATCCTTAACCAAATTAATTATTGTGTTTATGTTTTTGTTTCTTATGTTTTTTACATTATTATTTAGTTAAGATACCCCAGTTAAAATAGTGCCCAATCTGCATGTTATTAAATTTATACTTATCTGACCTGTGAAAAACTGTATGTTACTACACCAATAAATTATTAATTATATTTTTATGTCAGCTATAGGCCGAGATGCAAATATACTGTGATCTTAGACATAGGCTGAGATGCAATTATATTTTTATGTCAGCCATAGGCCGAGATGCAAATACACTCTGATCTTAGCCATAGGCTGAGATGCAATTATATTTTTATGTCAGCAATAGGCCGAGATTCAAATACACTTTGATCTTAGCCATAGGCTGAGATGCAATTATATTTTTATGTCAGCCATAGGCCGTGATGCAAATACACTCTGATCTTAGCCATAGGCTGAGATGCAATTATATTTTTATGTCAGCAATAGGCCGAGATTCAAATACACTCTGATCTTAGCCATAGGCTGAGATGCAATTATATTTTTATGTCAGCAATAGGCCGAGATTCAAATACACTTTGATCTTAGCCATAGGCTGAGATGCAATTATATTTTTATGTCAGCTTTAGGCCGAGATGCAAATACACTCTGATCTTAGCCATAGGCTGAGATGCAATTATATTTTTATGTCAGCTATAGGCCGAGATGCAAATATACTGTGATCTTAGACATAGGCTGAGATGCAATTATATTTTTATGTCAGCTTTAGGCCGAGATGCAAATACACTCTGATCTTAGCCATAGGCTGAGATGCAATTATATTTTTATGTCAGCTATAGGCCAAGATGCAAATACATTCTGATCTTAGCCATAGGCTGAGATGCAATTATATTTTTATGTCAGCCATAGGCCGAGATGTAATGACACTGTGATCTTAGCCATAGGCTGAAATGCAAATAAATTTTTATGTCAGTTTTAGGCCGAGATGCAAATACACTCTGATCTTAGCCATAGGCTGAGATGCAATTATATTTTTATGTCAGCTATAGGCCGAGATGCAAATACACTCTGATCTTAGACATAGGCTGAGATGCAATTATATTATTATGTCAGCCATAGGCCGAGATGCAATGACACAGTGATCTTAGCCATAGGCTGAGATGCAATTATATTTTTATGTCAGCCATAGGCCGAGATGCAAATACACTCTGATCTTAGACATAGGCTGAGATGCAATTATATGTTTATGTCAGCTATAGGCCGAGATGCAAATACATTCTAATCTTAGCCATAGGCTGAGATGCAAATGAATTTTTATGTCAGCCATAGGCCGAGATGCAAATTCACTGTGATCTTAGACATAGGCTGAGATGCAATTATATTTTTATGTCAGCCATAGGCCGAGATGTAATGACACTGTGATCTTAGCCATAGGCTGAGATGCAAATAAATTTTTATGTCAGTTTTAGGCCGAGATGCAAATACACTCTGATCTTAGCCATAGGCTGAGATGCAATTATATTTTTATGTCAGCTTTAGGCCGAAATACAAATACACTCTGATCTTAGACATAGGCTGAGATGCAATTATATTTTTATGTCAGCCATAGGCCGAGATTTAATAACACTCTGATCTTAGTCATAGGCTGTTATGCAATTATATTTTTATGTCAGCCATAGGCTGAGATGCAAATACACTCTGATCTTAGCCATAGGCTGAGATGCTATTATATTTTTATGTCAGCCATAGGCCGAGATGCAAATGCACTCTGATCTTAGCCATAGGCTGAGATGCAATTATATTTTTATGTCGGCCATAGACCGAGATGCAATTACACTCTGATTTTAGCCATAAGCTGTGATGCAATTATAATTTTATGTCAGCCATAGGCCGAGATGCAAATGCACTCTGATCATAGCCATAGGCTGAGATGCAATTATATTTTTATGTCAGACATAGACCGAGATGCAATTACACTCTGATCTTAGCCATAGGCTGTGGTGCAATTATATTTTTATGTCAGCTTTAGGCCGAGATGCAAATACAGTCTGATCTTAGCCATAGGTTGAGATGCAATTATATTTTTAAGTCAGCCATAGGCCGAGATGCAAATACACTCTGATCTTAGACATAGGCTGAGATGCAATTATATGTTTATGTCAGCTATAGGCCGAGATGCAAATACATTCTGATCTTAGCCATAGGCTGTGGTGCAATTATATTTTTATGTCAGCTTTAGGCCGAGATGCAAATACAGTCTGATCTTAGCCATAGGCTGAGATGCAGTTATATTTTTATGCCAGCCATAGGCCGAGATGCAAATACACTCTGATCTTAGACATAGGCTGAGATGCAATTATATTTTTATGTCAGCCATAGGCCGAGATGCAGATACACTGTGATCTTAGACATAGGCTGAGATGCAATTATATTTTTATGTCAGCTATAGGTCGAGATACAAATACACTCTGATCTTAGCCATAGGCTGAGATGCAATTATATTTTTATGTCAGCCATAGGCCGAGATGCAAATACACTCTGATCTTAGCCATAGGCTGAGATGCTATTATATTTTTATGTCAGCCATAGGCCGAGATGCAAATGCACTCTGATCTTAGCCATAGGCTGAGATGCAATTATATTTTTATGTCGGCCATAGACCGAGATGCAATTACACTCTGATTTTAGCCATAAGCTGTGATGCAATTATAATTTTATGTCAGCCATAGGCCGAGATGCAAATGCACTCTGATCATAGCCATAGGCTGAGATGCAATTATATTTTTATGTCAGCCATAGACCGAGATGCAATTACACTCTGATCTTAGCCATAGGCTGTGGTGCAATTATATTTTTATGTCAGCTTTAGGCCGAGATGCAAATACAGTCTAATCTTAGCCATAGGCTGAGATGCAAATGAATTTTTATGTCAGCCATAGGCCGAGATGCAAATTCACTGTGATCTTAGACATAGGCTGAGATGCAATTATATTTTTATGTCAGCCATAGGCCGAGATGCAATGACACTGTGATCTTAGCCATAGGCTGAGATGCAAATAAATTTTTATGTCAGTTTTAGGCCGAGATGCAAATACACTCTGATCTTAGCCATAGGCTGAGATGCAATTATATTTTGATGTCAGCTTTAGGCCGAGATGCAAAAACACTCTGATCTTAGCCATAGGCTGAGATGCAATTATATTTTTATGTCAGCCATAGGCCAAGATGCAAATATACTGTGATCTTAGACATAGGCTGAGATGCAATTATATTTTGATGTCAGCTTTAGGCCGAGATGCAAAAACACTCTGATCTTAGCCATAGGCTGAGATGCAATTATATTTTTATGTCAGCCATAGGCCGAGATTAAATAACACTCTGATCTTAGTCATAGGCTGTAATGCAATTATATTTTTATGTCAGCCATAGGCTGAGATGCAAATACACTCTGATCTTATCCATAGGCTGAGATGCAATTATATTTTTATGTCAGCCATAGGCCGAGATGCAAATACACTCTGATCTTAGCCATAGGCTGAGATGCAATTATATTTTTATGTCAGCTTTAGGCCGAGATGCAAATACACTCTGATCTTAGCCATAGGCTGAGATGCAATTATATTTTTATGTCAGCCATAGGCCGAGATGCAAATGCACTCTGATCTTAGCCATAGGCTGAGATGCAATTATATTTTTATGTCAGCCATAGACCGAGATGCAATTACACTCTGATTTTAGCCATAAGCTGTGATGCAATTATATTTTTATGTCAGCCATAGGCCGAGATGCAAATGCACTCTGATCTTCGCCATAGGCTGAGATGCAATTATATTTTTATGTCAGCCATAGACCGAGATGCAATTACACTCTGATCTTAGCCATAGGCTGTAGTGCAATAATATTTTTATGTCAGCTTTAGGCCGAGATGCAAATACACTCTGATCTTAGCCATAGGCTGAGATGCAATTATATTTTTATGTCAGCCATAGGCCGAGATGCAATGACACTCTGATCATAGCCATAGGCTGAGATGCAATTATATTTTTATGTCAGCCATAGGCCGAGATGCAAATATACTGTGATCTTAGACATAGGCTGAGATGCAAATATATTTTTATGTCAGCTTTAGGCCGAGATGCAAATACACTCTGATCTTAGCCATAGGCTGAGATGCAATTATATTTTTATGTCAGCCATAGGCCGAGATGCAAATGCACTCTGATCTTAGCCATAGGCTGAGATGCAATTATATTTTTATGTCAGCCATAGACCGAGATGCAATTACACTCTGATTTTAGCCATAAGCTGTGATGCAATTATATTTTTATGTCAGCCATAGGCCGAGATGCAAATGCACTCTGATCTTCGCCATAGGCTGAGATGCAATTATATTTTTATGTCAGCCATAGACCGAGATGCAATTACACTCTGATCTTAGCCATAGGCTGTAGTGCAATTATATTTTTATGTCAGCTTTAGGCCGAGATGCAAATACACTCTGATCTTAGCCATAGGCTGAGATGCAATTATATTTTTATGTCAGCCATAGGCCGAGATGCAAATATACTGTGATCTTAGACATAGGCTGAGATGCAATTATATTTTTATGTCAGCCATAGACCGAGATGCAATTACACTCTGATCTTAGCCATAGGCTGTAGTGCAATTATATTTTTATGTCAGCTTTAGGCCGAGATGCAAATACACTCTGATCTTAGCCATAGGCTGAGATGCAATTATATTTTTATGTCAGCCATAGGCCGAGATGCAATGACACTCTGATCATAGCCATAGGCTGAGATGCAATTATATTTTTATGTCAGCCATAGGCCGAGATGCAAATATACTGTGATCTTAGACATAGGCTGAGATGCAAATATATTTTTATGTCAGCTTTAGGCCGAGATGCAAATACACTCTGATCTTAGCCATAGGCTGAGATGCAATTATATTTTTATGTCAGCCATAAGCCGAGATGCAAATATACTGTGATCTTAGACATAGGCTGAGATGCAAATATATTTTTATGTCAGCTTTAGGCCGAGATACAAATACACTCTGATCTTAGCCATAGGCTGAGATGCAATTATATTTTTATGTCAGCTTTAGTCCGAGATGCAAATACACTCTGATCTTAGCCATAGGCTGAGATGCAATTATATTTTTATGTCAGCCATAGGCCGAGATGCAATGACACTCTGATCATAGCCATAGGCTGAGATGCAATTATATTTTTATGTCAGCCATAGGCCGAGATGCAAATATACTGTGATCTTAGACATAGGCTGAGATGCAAATATATTTTTATGTCAGTTTTAGGCCGAGATGCAAATACACTCTGATCTTAGCCATAGGCTGAGATGCAATTATATTTTTATGTCAGCTTTAGGCCGAGATGCAAATACACTCTGATCTTAGCCATAGGCTGAGATGCAATTATATTTTTATGTCAGCTATAGGCCGAGATGCAAATACACTCTGATCTTAGACATAGGCTGAGATGAAATTATATTATTATGTCAGCCATAGGCCGAGATGCAATGACACTGTGATCTTAGCCATAGGCTGAGATGCAGTTATATTTTTATGTCAGCCATAGGCCGAGATGCAAATACACTCTGATCTTAGACATAGGCTGAGATGCAATTATATGTTTATGTCAGCTATAGGCCGAGATGCAAATACATTCTGATCTTAGCCATAGGCTGAGATGCAATTATATTTTTATGTCAGCCATAGGCCGAGATGCAATTACACTGTGATCTTAGACATAATAATAATAATATTAATAATAATGTTTATTAGTGTTAGCAGAATACTTTACACATGTCAATACACAATAACTAAAATTAATATATTACAAAAATTAATTTGTGAATAATATAGCACCTTATAAATAGTTTACAAAAATATAAAAACACATTAAAATTTATTTACAAAAGTAAGTTTGGGTGACAAGCATAGACAAGACAGTTAAAAAGTAAAACATCAGATTTTAACAATAAAATGATTAATTAACAATGTTGGACAATATTGTGAAGTTTAATACCGACGTCTAACACTCTTACAAAACCAGATAACTATCAGACAAACATTCTGATAGGTTATAAAATGCTTTATTAAGAAGATAATTTTTAACAGATGTTTTAAAATGTTTAATATTACATAATATTACATAGGCTGAGATGCAATTATATTTTTATGTCAGCCATAGGCCAAGATGCAAATACACTGTGATCTCAGACATAGGCTGAGATGCAATTATATTTTTATGTCAGCCATAGGCCGTGATGCAAATACACTCTGATCTTAGCCATGGCCTAAGATGCAATTATATTATTATGTCAGCCATAGGCCGAGATGCAATGCCACTGTGATCTTAGACATAGGCTGAGATGCAATTATATTTTTTTTAAAGCTTTAGGCCGAGATACAAATACACTCTGATCTTAGCCATAGGCTGAGATGCAATTATATTTTTATGTAAGCCATAGGCCGAAATTTAAAAACTTTATTCAGAAAAATAATTTCAATATATAATAATAGGCCGAGATGCAATTACACTCTGATCTTAGCCATAGACTGTG
Organism: Tachinus rufipes; assembly: GCA_963932245.1. Classification (NCBI taxonomy): domain Eukaryota; kingdom Metazoa; phylum Arthropoda; class Insecta; order Coleoptera; family Staphylinidae; genus Tachinus; species Tachinus rufipes. Next base: position 74,407,539 of record OZ010747.1, on the reverse strand, counting down.
ATGCAATTATAATTTTATGTCAGCCATAGGCCGATATGCAAATGCAATCTGATCGTCGCCATAGGCTGAGATGCAATTATATTTTTATGTCAGCCATAGACCGAGATGCAACTACACTTTGATCTTAGCCATAGGCTGTGATGCAATTATAATTTTATGTCAGCTTTAGGCCGAGATGCAAATACAGTCTAACCTTAGCCATAGGCTGAGATGCAAATGAATTTTTATGTCAGCCATAGGCCGAGATGCAAATTCACTGTGATCTTAGACATAGGCTGAGATGCAATTATATTTTTATGTCAGTCATAGACCGAGATGCAATTACACTTTGATCTTAGCCATAGGCTGTGGTGCAATTATATTTTTATGTCAGCTTTAGGCCGAGATGCAAATACAGTCTAATCTTAGCCATAGGCTGAGATGCAAATGAATTTTTATGTCAGCCATAGGCCGAGATGCAAATTCACTGTGATCTAAGACATAGGCTGAGATGCAATTATATTTTTATGTCAGCCATAGGCCGAGATTTAATAGCACTCTGATCTTAGTCATAGGCTGTTATGCAATTATATTTTTATGTCAGCCATAGGCCGAGATGCAAATACACTCTGATCTTAGCCATAGGCTGTGATGCAATTATAATTTTATGTCAGCCATAGGCCGAGATGCAAATGCACTCTGATCTTCGCCATAGGCTGAGATGCAATTATATTTTTATGTCAGCCATAGACCGAGATGCAATTACACTCTGATCTTAGCCATAGGCTGTGGTGCAATTATATTTTTATGTCAGCTTTAGGCCGAGATGCAAATACAGTCTAATCTTAGCCATAGGCTGAGATGCAAATGAATTTTTATGTCAGCCATAGGCCGAGATGCAAATTCACTGTAATCTTAGACATAGGCTGAGATGCAATTATATTTTTATGTCAGCCATAGGTCGAGATGCAAATTCACTGTGATCTTAGACATAGGCTGAGATGCAATTATATTTTTGTCAGCCATAGGCCGAGATGCAAATACACTGTAATCTTAGACATAGGCTGAGATGCAATTATATTTTCATGTCAGCCATAGGCCAAGATTTAGAAACTTTATTCATAAGAATAATTTCAGCCATAGGCCGAGATGCAAATACACTCTGATCTTAGCCATGGGCTGAGATGCAATTATATTTTGATGTCAGCTTTAGGCCGAGATGCAAAAACACTCTGATCTTAGCCATAGGCTGAGATGCAATTATATTTTGATGTCAGCTTTAGGCCGAGATGCAAAAACACTCTGATCTTAGCCATAGGCTGAGATGCAATTATATTTTTATGTCAGCTTTAGGCCGAGATACAAATACACTCTGATCTTAGACATAGGCTGAGATGCAATTATATTTTTATGTCAGCCATAGGCCGAGATGCAATTACACTCTGATCTTAGCCATAGGCTGAGATGCAATTATATTTTTATGTCAGCTTTAGGCCGAGATGCAAATACACTCTGATCTTAGCCATAGGCTGAGATGCAATTATATTTTTATGTCAGCCATAGGCCGAGTAGCAAATGCACTCTGATCTTAGCCATAGGCTGAGATGCAATTATATTTTTATGTCAGCCATAGGCCGAGATTTAATAACACTCTGATCTTAGTCATAGGCTGTTATGCAATTATATTTTTATGTCAGCCATAGGCTGAGATGCAAATACACTCTGATCTTATCCATAGGCTGAGATGCAATTATATTTTTATGTCAGCTTTAGGCCAAGATGCAAATACACTCTGATCTTAGCCATAGGCTGAGATGCAATTATATTTTTATGTCAGCCATAGGCCGAGATGCAAATACACTCTGATCTTAGCCATAGGCTGAGATGCAATTATATTTTTATGTCAGCCATAGGCCGAGTAGCAAATGCACTCTGATCTTAGCCATAGGCTGAGATGCAATTATATTTTTATGTCAGCCATAGACCGAGATGCAATTACACTCTGATCTTAGCCATAGGCTGTGATGCAATTATAATTTTATGTCAGCCATAGGCCGAGATGCAAATGCACTCTGATCTTCGCCATAGGCTGAGATGCAATTATATTTTTATGTCAGCTTTAGGCCGAGATACAAATACACTCTGATCTTAGCCATAGGCTGAGATGCAATTATATTTTTATGTCAGCTTTAGGCCAAGATACAAATACACTCTGATCTTAGCCATAGGCTGAGATGCAATTATATTTTTATGTCAGCTTTAGTCCGAGATGCAAATCCACTCTGATCTTAGCCATAGGCTGAGATGCAATTATATTTTTATGTCAGCTTTAGGCCGAGATGCAAATACACTCTGATCTTAGCCATAGGCTGAGATGCAATTATATTTTTATGTCAGCTATAGGCCGAGATGCAAATACACTCTGATCTTAGACATAGGCTGAGATGCAATTATATTATTATGTCAGCCATAGGCCGAGATGCAAATACACTGTGATCTTAGACATAGGCTGAGATGCAATTATATTTTTATGTCAGCTTTAGGCCGAGATGCAAATACACTCTGACCTTAGCCATAGGCTGAGATGCAATTATATTTTTATGTCAGCAATAGGCCGAGATGCAAATACACTGTGATCTTAGCCATAGGCTGAGATGCATTTATATTTTTATGTCAGCTATAGGCCGAGATGCAAATACACTGTGATCTTAGACATAGGCTGAGATGCATTTATATTTTTATGTCAGCCATAGGCCGAGATGCAATTACACTCTGACCTTAGCCATAGGCTGAAATGCAATTATATTTTTATGTCAGCCATAGGCCGAGATGCAAATACACTCTGATCTTAGCCATAGGCTGAGATGCATATATATTTTTATGTCAGCCATAGGCCGAGATGCAATTACACTCTGATCTTAGCCATAGGCTGTGGTGCAATTATATTTTTATGTCAGCTTTAGGCCGAGATGCAAATACAGTCTAATCTTAGCCATAGGCTGAGATGCAAATAAATTTTTATGTCAGCCATAGGCCGAGATGCAAATTCACTGTAATCTTAGACATAGGCTGAGATGCAATTATATTTTTATGTCAGCCATAGGCCGAGATGCAATTACACTCTGATCTTAGCCATAGGCTGAGATGCAATTATATTTTTATGTCAGCCATAGGCCGAGATGCAAATTCACTGTGATCTTAGACATAGGCTGAGATGCAATTATATTTTTATGTCAGCCATAGGCCGAGATGCAAATACACTTTGATCTTAACCATAGGCTGTGATGCAATTATAATTTTATGTCAGCCATAGGCCGAGATGCAAATACACTGTAATCTTAGACATAGGCTGAGATGCAATTATATTTTTATGTCAGCCATAGGCCGAGATGCAAATACACTCTGATCTTAGCCATAGGCTGTGGTGCAATTATATTTTTATGTCAGCTTTAGGCCGAGATGCAAATACAATCTGATCTTAGCCATAGGCTGAGATGCAGTTATATTTTTATGTCAGCCATAGGCCGAGATACAAATACACTCTGATCTTAGCCATAGGCTGAGATGCAATTATATTTTAATGTCAGCCATAGGCCGAGATGAAAATTCACTGTGATCTTAGACATAGGCTGAGATGCAATTATATTTTTATGTCAGCTATAGGCCGAGATGCAAATACACTCTGATCTTAGCCATAGGCTGAAATGCAATTATATTTTTATGTCAGCTTTAGGCCGAGATACAAATACACTCTGATCTTAGCCATAGGCTGAGATGCAATTATATTTTTATGTCAGCTTTAGGCCAAGATACAAATACACTCTGATCTTAGCCATAGGCTGAGATGCAATTATATTTTTATGTCAGCTTTAGTCCGAGATGCAAATCCACTCTGATCTTAGCCATAGGCTGAGATGCAATTATATTTTTATGTCAGCTTTAGGCCGAGATGCAAATACACTCTGATCTTAGCCATAGGCTGAGATGCAATTATATTATTATGTCAGCCATAGGCCGAGATGCAAATACACTGTGATCTTAGACATAGGATGAGATGCAATTATATTTTTATGTCAGCCATAGGCCGTGATGCAAATACACTCTGATCTTAGCCATAGGCTAAGATGCAATTATATTATTATGTCAGCCATAGGCCGAGATGCAAATACACTGTGATCTTAGACATAGGCTGAGATGCAATTATATTTTTATGTCAGCTTTAGGCCGAGATGCAAATACACTCTGACCTTAGCCATAGGCTGAGATGCAATTATATTTTTATGTCAGCAATAGGCCGAGATGCAAATACACTGTGATCTTAGCCATAGGCTGAGATGCATTTATATTTTTATGTCAGCTATAGGCCGAGATGCAAATACACTGTGATCTTAGACATAGGCTGAGATGCAATTATATTTTTATGTCAGCCATAGGCCGAGATGCAAATACACTCTGATCTTAGCTATAGGCTGAGATGCAATTATATTTTTATGTCAGCCATAGGCCGAGATGCAAATACACTCTGATCTTAGCCATAGGCTGAGATGCATTTATATTTTTATGTCAGCCATAGGCCGAGATGCAATTACACTCTGACCTTAGCCATAGGCTGAAATGCAATTATATTTTTATGTCAGCAATAGGCCGAGATGCAAATACACTCTGATCTTAGCCATAGGCTGAGATGCAATTATATTTTTATGTCAGCTTTAGGCCGAGATACAAATACACTCTGATCTTAGACATAGGCTGAGATGCAATTATATTTTCATGTCAGCCATAGGCCGAGATTTAATAACACTCTGATTTTAGTCATAGGCTGTTATGCAATTATATTTTTATATCAGCTATAGGTTGAGATGCAAATTCTCTCTGATCTTATCCATAGGCTGAGACGCAATTATATTTTTATGTCTGCTATAGGTCGGGATACAAATACACTCTGATCTTAGCCATAGGCTGAGATGCAATTATATTTTTATGTCAGCCATAGGCCGAGATGCAATTACACTCTGATCTTAGCCATAGGCTGAGATGCTATTATATTTTTATGTCAGCAATAGGCCGAGATGCAAATACACTGTGATCTTAGACATAGGCTGAGATGCAATTAAATTTTTCTGACAGCCATAGGCCAAGATGCAAATACACTGTGATCTTAGACAAAGGCTAAGATGCAATTATATTTTTATGTCAGCTATAGGTCGAGATACAAATACACTTTGATCTTAGCCATAGGCTGAGATGCAATTTTATTTTTATGTCAGCCATAGGCCGAGATGCAATGACACTCTGATCTTAGCCATAGGCTGAGATGCAATTATATTTTTATGTCAGCCATAGGCCGAGATGCACATACACTGTGATCTTAGACATAGGCTGAGATGCAAATATATTTTTATGTCAGCTTTTGGCCGAAATACAAATACACTCTGATCTTAGACAAAGGCTGAGATGCAATTATATTTTTATGTCAGCCATAGGCCGAGATGCAAATACACTCTGATCTTAGCCATAGGCTGAGATGCAATTATATTTTTATGTCAGCTATAGGCCGAGATTTAATAACACTGATCTTATCCATAGGCTGAGATGCAATTATATGTTTATCATAGCAATAGGCCAAATTGCAAATACACTCTGATCTTAGCCATAGACTGAGATGCAATTATATTTTTATGTCAGTTATAGGCCGTGATGCAAATACACTCTGATCTTAGCCATAGACTGAGATGCAATTATTTTTTTATCATAGCAATAGGCCGATATGCAAATACACTCTGATTTTAGTCATGGGCTGAGATGCAATTATATTTTTATGTCAGCTATAGGCCGTGATGCAAATACACTCTGATCTTAGCCATAGGCTGAGATGCAATTATATTTTTATGTCAGCCATAGGCCGAGATGCAAATACACTGTGATCTTAGACATAGGATGAGATGCAATTATATTTTTATGTCAGCCATAGGCCGTGATGCAAATACACTCTGATCTTAGCCATAGGCTAAGATGCAATTATATTATTATGTCAGCCATAGGCCGAGATGCAAATACACTGTGATCTTAGACATAGGCTGAGATGCAATTATATTTTTATGTCAGCTTTAGGCCGAGATGCAAATACACTCTGACCTTAGCCATAGGCTGAGATGCAATTATATTTTTATGTCAGCCATAGGCCGAGATGCAATTACACTGTGATCTTAGACATAATAATAATAATATTAATAATAATGTTTATTAGTGTTAGCAGAATACTTTACACATGTCAATACACAATAACTAAAATTAATATATTACAAAAATTAATTTGTGAATAATATAGCACCTTATAAATAGTTTACAAAAATATAAAAACACATTAAAATTTATTTACAAAAGTAAGTTTGGGTGACAAGCATAGACAAGACAGTTAAAAAGTAAAACATCAGATTTTAACAATAAAATGATTAATTAACAATGTTGGACAATATTGTGAAGTTTAATACCGACGTCTAACACTCTTACAAAACCAGATAACTATCAGACAAACATTCTGATAGGTTATAAAATGCTTTATTAAGAAGATAATTTTTAACAGATGTTTTAAAATGTTTAATATTACATAATATTACATAGGCTGAGATGCAATTATATTTTTATGTCAGCCATAGGCCAAGATGCAAATACACTGTGATCTCAGACATAGGCTGAGATGCAATTATATTTTTATGTCAGCCATAGGCCGTGATGCAAATACACTCTGATCTTAGCCATGGCCTAAGATGCAATTATATTATTATGTCAGCCATAGGCCGAGATGCAATGCCACTGTGATCTTAGACATAGGCTGAGATGCAATTATATTTTTTTTAAAGCTTTAGGCCGAGATACAAATACACTCTGATCTTAGCCATAGGCTGAGATGCAATTATATTTTTATGTAAGCCATAGGCCGAAATTTAAAAACTTTATTCAGAAAAATAATTTCAATATATAATAATAGGCCGAGATGCAATTACACTCTGATCTTAGCCATAGACTGTGATGCAATTATAATTTTATGTCAGCCATAGGCCGATATGCAAATGCAATCTGATCGTCGCCATAGGCTGAGATGCAATTATATTTTTATGTCAGCCATAGACCGAGATGCAACTACACTTTGATCTTAGCCATAGGCTGTGATGCAATTATAATTTTATGTCAGCTTTAGGCCGAGATGCAAATACAGTCTAACCTTAGCCATAGGCTGAGATGCAAATGAATTTTTATGTCAGCCATAGGCCGAGATGCAAATTCACTGTGATCTTAGACATAGGCTGAGATGCAATTATATTTTTATGTCAGTCATAGACCGAGATGCAATTACACTTTGATCTTAGCCATAGGCTGTGGTGCAATTATATTTTTATGTCAGCTTTAGGCCGAGATGCAAATACAGTCTAATCTTAGCCATAGGCTGAGATGCAAATGAATTTTTATGTCAGCCATAGGCCGAGATGCAAATTCACTGTGATCTAAGACATAGGCTGAGATGCAATTATATTTTTATGTCAGCCATAGGCCGAGATTTAATAGCACTCTGATCTTAGTCATAGGCTGTTATGCAATTATATTTTTATGTCAGCCATAGGCCGAGATGCAAATACACTCTGATCTTAGCCATAGGCTGTGATGCAATTATAATTTTATGTCAGCCATAGGCCGAGATGCAAATGCACTCTGATCTTCGCCATAGGCTGAGATGCAATTATATTTTTATGTCAGCCATAGACCGAGATGCAATTACACTCTGATCTTAGCCATAGGCTGTGGTGCAATTATATTTTTATGTCAGCTTTAGGCCGAGATGCAAATACAGTCTAATCTTAGCCATAGGCTGAGATGCAAATGAATTTTTATGTCAGCCATAGGCCGAGATGCAAATTCACTGTAATCTTAGACATAGGCTGAGATGCAATTATATTTTTATGTCAGCCATAGGTCGAGATGCAAATTCACTGTGATCTTAGACATAGGCTGAGATGCAATTATATTTTTGTCAGCCATAGGCCGAGATGCAAATACACTGTAATCTTAGACATAGGCTGAGATGCAATTATATTTTCATGTCAGCCATAGGCCAAGATTTAGAAACTTTATTCATAAGAATAATTTCAGCCATAGGCCGAGATGCAAATACACTCTGATCTTAGCCATGGGCTGAGATGCAATTATATTTTGATGTCAGCTTTAGGCCGAGATGCAAAAACACTCTGATCTTAGCCATAGGCTGAGATGCAATTATATTTTGATGTCAGCTTTAGGCCGAGATGCAAAAACACTCTGATCTTAGCCATAGGCTGAGATGCAATTATATTTTTATGTCAGCTTTAGGCCGAGATACAAATACACTCTGATCTTAGACATAGGCTGAGATGCAATTATATTTTTATGTCAGCCATAGGCCGAGATGCAATTACACTCTGATCTTAGCCATAGGCTGAGATGCAATTATATTTTTATGTCAGCTTTAGGCCGAGATGCAAATACACTCTGATCTTAGCCATAGGCTGAGATGCAATTATATTTTTATGTCAGCCATAGGCCGAGTAGCAAATGCACTCTGATCTTAGCCATAGGCTGAGATGCAATTATATTTTTATGTCAGCCATAGGCCGAGATTTAATAACACTCTGATCTTAGTCATAGGCTGTTATGCAATTATATTTTTATGTCAGCCATAGGCTGAGATGCAAATACACTCTGATCTTATCCATAGGCTGAGATGCAATTATATTTTTATGTCAGCTTTAGGCCAAGATGCAAATACACTCTGATCTTAGCCATAGGCTGAGATGCAATTATATTTTTATGTCAGCCATAGGCCGAGATGCAAATACACTCTGATCTTAGCCATAGGCTGAGATGCAATTATATTTTTATGTCAGCCATAGGCCGAGTAGCAAATGCACTCTGATCTTAGCCATAGGCTGAGATGCAATTATATTTTTATGTCAGCCATAGACCGAGATGCAATTACACTCTGATCTTAGCCATAGGCTGTGATGCAATTATAATTTTATGTCAGCCATAGGCCGAGATGCAAATGCACTCTGATCTTCGCCATAGGCTGAGATGCAATTATATTTTTATGTCAGCTTTAGGCCGAGATACAAATACACTCTGATCTTAGCCATAGGCTGAGATGCAATTATATTTTTATGTCAGCTTTAGGCCAAGATACAAATACACTCTGATCTTAGCCATAGGCTGAGATGCAATTATATTTTTATGTCAGCTTTAGTCCGAGATGCAAATCCACTCTGATCTTAGCCATAGGCTGAGATGCAATTATATTTTTATGTCAGCTTTAGGCCGAGATGCAAATACACTCTGATCTTAGCCATAGGCTGAGATGCAATTATATTTTTATGTCAGCTATAGGCCGAGATGCAAATACACTCTGATCTTAGACATAGGCTGAGATGCAATTATATTATTATGTCAGCCATAGGCCGAGATGCAAATACACTGTGATCTTAGACATAGGCTGAGATGCAATTATATTTTTATGTCAGCTTTAGGCCGAGATGCAAATACACTCTGACCTTAGCCATAGGCTGAGATGCAATTATATTTTTATGTCAGCAATAGGCCGAGATGCAAATACACTGTGATCTTAGCCATAGGCTGAGATGCATTTATATTTTTATGTCAGCTATAGGCCGAGATGCAAATACACTGTGATCTTAGACATAGGCTGAGATGCATTTATATTTTTATGTCAGCCATAGGCCGAGATGCAATTACACTCTGACCTTAGCCATAGGCTGAAATGCAATTATATTTTTATGTCAGCCATAGGCCGAGATGCAAATACACTCTGATCTTAGCCATAGGCTGAGATGCATATATATTTTTATGTCAGCCATAGGCCGAGATGCAATTACACTCTGATCTTAGCCATAGGCTGTGGTGCAATTATATTTTTATGTCAGCTTTAGGCCGAGATGCAAATACAGTCTAATCTTAGCCATAGGCTGAGATGCAAATAAATTTTTATGTCAGCCATAGGCCGAGATGCAAATTCACTGTAATCTTAGACATAGGCTGAGATGCAATTATATTTTTATGTCAGCCATAGGCCGAGATGCAATTACACTCTGATCTTAGCCATAGGCTGAGATGCAATTATATTTTTATGTCAGCCATAGGCCGAGATGCAAATTCACTGTGATCTTAGACATAGGCTGAGATGCAATTATATTTTTATGTCAGCCATAGGCCGAGATGCAAATACACTTTGATCTTAACCATAGGCTGTGATGCAATTATAATTTTATGTCAGCCATAGGCCGAGATGCAAATACACTGTAATCTTAGACATAGGCTGAGATGCAATTATATTTTTATGTCAGCCATAGGCCGAGATGCAAATACACTCTGATCTTAGCCATAGGCTGTGGTGCAATTATATTTTTATGTCAGCTTTAGGCCGAGATGCAAATACAATCTGATCTTAGCCATAGGCTGAGATGCAGTTATATTTTTATGTCAGCCATAGGCCGAGATACAAATACACTCTGATCTTAGCCATAGGCTGAGATGCAATTATATTTTAATGTCAGCCATAGGCCGAGATGAAAATTCACTGTGATCTTAGACATAGGCTGAGATGCAATTATATTTTTATGTCAGCTATAGGCCGAGATGCAAATACACTCTGATCTTAGCCATAGGCTGAAATGCAATTATATTTTTATGTCAGCTTTAGGCCGAGATACAAATACACTCTGATCTTAGCCATAGGCTGAGATGCAATTATATTTTTATGTCAGCTTTAGGCCAAGATACAAATACACTCTGATCTTAGCCATAGGCTGAGATGCAATTATATTTTTATGTCAGCTTTAGTCCGAGATGCAAATCCACTCTGATCTTAGCCATAGGCTGAGATGCAATTATATTTTTATGTCAGCTTTAGGCCGAGATGCAAATACACTCTGATCTTAGCCATAGGCTGAGATGCAATTATATTATTATGTCAGCCATAGGCCGAGATGCAAATACACTGTGATCTTAGACATAGGATGAGATGCAATTATATTTTTATGTCAGCCATAGGCCGTGATGCAAATACACTCTGATCTTAGCCATAGGCTAAGATGCAATTATATTATTATGTCAGCCATAGGCCGAGATGCAAATACACTGTGATCTTAGACATAGGCTGAGATGCAATTATATTTTTATGTCAGCTTTAGGCCGAGATGCAAATACACTCTGACCTTAGCCATAGGCTGAGATGCAATTATATTTTTATGTCAGCAATAGGCCGAGATGCAAATACACTGTGATCTTAGCCATAGGCTGAGATGCATTTATATTTTTATGTCAGCTATAGGCCGAGATGCAAATACACTGTGATCTTAGACATAGGCTGAGATGCAATTATATTTTTATGTCAGCCATAGGCCGAGATGCAAATACACTCTGATCTTAGCTATAGGCTGAGATGCAATTATATTTTTATGTCAGCCATAGGCCGAGATGCAAATACACTCTGATCTTAGCCATAGGCTGAGATGCATTTATATTTTTATGTCAGCCATAGGCCGAGATGCAATTACACTCTGACCTTAGCCATAGGCTGAAATGCAATTATATTTTTATGTCAGCAATAGGCCGAGATGCAAATACACTCTGATCTTAGCCATAGGCTGAGATGCAATTATATTTTTATGTCAGCTTTAGGCCGAGATACAAATACACTCTGATCTTAGACATAGGCTGAGATGCAATTATATTTTCATGTCAGCCATAGGCCGAGATTTAATAACACTCTGATTTTAGTCATAGGCTGTTATGCAATTATATTTTTATATCAGCTATAGGTTGAGATGCAAATTCTCTCTGATCTTATCCATAGGCTGAGACGCAATTATATTTTTATGTCTGCTATAGGTCGGGATACAAATACACTCTGATCTTAGCCATAGGCTGAGATGCAATTATATTTTTATGTCAGCCATAGGCCGAGATGCAATTACACTCTGATCTTAGCCATAGGCTGAGATGCTATTATATTTTTATGTCAGCAATAGGCCGAGATGCAAATACACTGTGATCTTAGACATAGGCTGAGATGCAATTAAATTTTTCTGACAGCCATAGGCCAAGATGCAAATACACTGTGATCTTAGACAAAGGCTAAGATGCAATTATATTTTTATGTCAGCTATAGGTCGAGATACAAATACACTTTGATCTTAGCCATAGGCTGAGATGCAATTTTATTTTTATGTCAGCCATAGGCCGAGATGCAATGACACTCTGATCTTAGCCATAGGCTGAGATGCAATTATATTTTTATGTCAGCCATAGGCCGAGATGCACATACACTGTGATCTTAGACATAGGCTGAGATGCAAATATATTTTTATGTCAGCTTTTGGCCGAAATACAAATACACTCTGATCTTAGACAAAGGCTGAGATGCAATTATATTTTTATGTCAGCCATAGGCCGAGATGCAAATACACTCTGATCTTAGCCATAGGCTGAGATGCAATTATATTTTTATGTCAGCTATAGGCCGAGATTTAATAACACTGATCTTATCCATAGGCTGAGATGCAATTATATGTTTATCATAGCAATAGGCCAAATTGCAAATACACTCTGATCTTAGCCATAGACTGAGATGCAATTATATTTTTATGTCAGTTATAGGCCGTGATGCAAATACACTCTGATCTTAGCCATAGACTGAGATGCAATTATTTTTTTATCATAGCAATAGGCCGATATGCAAATACACTCTGATTTTAGTCATGGGCTGAGATGCAATTATATTTTTATGTCAGCTATAGGCCGTGATGCAAATACACTCTGATCTTAGCCATAGGCTGAGATGCAATTATATTTTTATGTCAGCCATAGGCCGAGATTGCAGAGCTGCTTTCACCCGCATGAAGAAAGTATTGACTGGACACGACTTAAACCTAACACTACGATTGAGAATGCTGAGGTGCTATGTATTTTCTGTTCTTATGTATGGAGTCGAGGCATGGACGTTAACAGAAGCAACTCTTAAGAAGTTAGAAGCATTTGAAATGTGGTGCTATAGGCGCATGCTTCGTATCAGCTGGGTGGATAGAGTCCGCAACGATACAGTGATGAATAGGATGAACATAGAGGTAGAACTTGTCAAGACCATCAAGACCAGAAAACTCTCCTACTTTGCCCATGTAATGCGACACCCCGAAACATGCAATACCCTACATCTTATCATTCAAGGGAAGATAAATGGAAAGCGTAGCGCAGGAAGGCGCAGAACATCGTGGCTGAAGAACCTGAGGCAATGGTTCGGCCAAACCACAGAATCACTGTTCCGATCAGCAGTGAATAAGATAATGATAGCCAACATGATAGCCAACGTTCGCTAAGCGGATATGGCACGCAAAGAAGAAGGCCGAGATTTAATAACACAGATCTTATCTATAAGCTGAGATGCAATTATATTTTTATGTCAGCTTAAGGCCGAGATGCAAAAATACTCTGATCTTATCTATAAGCTGAAATGCAATTACATTTTTATGTCAACCATAGGCTGAGATGCAAATACACTCTGATCTTATCCATAGGCTGAGATGCATATATATTTTGATGTCAGCCATAGGCCGAGATGCAAATCCACTCTGATCTTTGACATAGGCTAAAATGCAATTATAATTTTGGTCAGCCATAGGCCGAGATGCAAATACACTCTGATCTTAGCCATAGGCTGAGATGCAATTATATTTTTAAGTTAGCCATAGGCCGATATGCAAATACACTTTGATCTTAGCTATAGGCTGAGATGCAATTATATTTTAATGTCAGCCATAGGTCAAGATGCAAATACTTTCTGATCATATTCATAGGCTGAAATGCAATTATATTTTTATGTCAGCTTTAGGTTGAGATGCAAATACACTATGATCTTAGCCAAAGGCTAAGATGCAATTATTTTTTATGTCAGCTATAGGCCGAGATGCAAATACTCTCTGATCTTAGCCATAGGCTGAGATGCAATTATATTTTTATCATAGCAATAGGCCAAATTGCAAATACACTCTGATTTTAGCCATAGGCTGAGATGCAATTATATTCTTATCTCAGCCATATTCCAAGATGCAAATACACTATGATCTTAGCCATAGGCTAAGATGCATTTATAGTTTTATCTTAGTTACTGAGGCTTCTTTGTACGTCCTGCGCTCGACCTTTGCTTCAAGTTGCTATGCCTCACTCTATGATATTAAAACTATAGAGATGTTATTATTAGCCGGACGCGTTCTGGTACGTGTTGCGCAACGCGTCATCGAATCTGTAAAATAAAGATTCAAAAATGTAATTTTTATTACTATCAAACGTGTATATTGTCAAAACTCTTTAAATAATATCTTCTTCTTTATTTTGCGTTTTACAGCTATTTTAGATCGCGCCAGAAGTCTTAGGACTTGTTTGAAGGAGGTTGTTGGGACTCAGAAATCACCTATTAACCCGTTGGGCTTATTAGGTGATTTCTGAATCACCCCGGTGGTAAAAAGCAAAGTTATTATTTTATATTTCATATTTGGGAATCAAACTCCGGACTGTTAGCGTGCTACGCTAGTGCTCTATAACTGAGCTACCTCACCGTATGTTGGAATTGTATTGGTATAATATAATAACAAGAATAATTTGTTTATTGCAATATTTAATATTTATACTGTAATATAGTAAAAAATAATTATAGATCAATGAATTCACTTAGATATAATTTATTTACTAATTTTTATTATATTTAAAGAAATGGGCTTTAAAACAACGCTACAGCAATGGCGCATATTACAGACGACATCTTAAAATCAATAGATAAAAAACAAATTACCATTTTTGCATTAATAGACTACTCTAAGGGTTTTGATTCTATTGACCATGAGTTACTGTTTGCTATTTTAAACTATGTTGGTTTTGGGTTTAATACAATAAAGTTTTTATAATTTTACTTATGTCATAGAACACAAAAAGTGGCAACTGAAAAACAAATATCCAATGCAATAAGCATAACTAAAGGGGTATTTCAAGGGTCCATACTTGGTCCACTATTGTATATAATCTACACTTCTTTATACCCAACAAAAACTATACTTAACTTAAAATACCATCTATACGCAGATGACACACAAATATACATATCTGTTGTTTTAAGTAGATTGAGGCAATCTATAAATGCCATGCAAGACGATCTAGATCATCTAATAGCTACATCATCAGATCATTCTCTTGAAATTAACGCTTCTAAATCATGTTTAATTATTATTGGGACAAAGATATTAAAAGAAAAGGCATAACAGAACAACATATTGCTCAGCATAAATAACGTTATGCTACCAATAGTAGACTCAACAAAAAATCTTGCGCTACATATTGATTTTGATTTTCCATTCAAACAACAAACCTTAAACTACTTTATTCTAACAGATTTTACTTAAGTCAAAAGTTAAAGGCAATGTTATGTCAATCCTTGGTACTCTCACATTTAAATTTTTGTGACACAGTGTATGGCTCATGTCTTACCAAACAAGACATGAATAGATTGCAATGCGTTCAAAATTGTTGCGTTAGATTTATATTTGGGGTACGTCGCTATAAATTAGCGGATTTAATGTGGCTAAATCTAAAGAATTCTAGATATTTAAACGCTGCAGTTATGTATCATAAAATTTTAACTACAGGTATCCCAACATATTTATTTAAAAAAAAAAAAATGTTTAGGTGATTTTCATATTATAAACCTACAAAACACTTATATGATATCAATGCCAAAGCACAACTCCTAAATTTTTCAAAGATTTCATTATAATATTGCATCTGTTTATAATTTTAGTTACACGTAGTTTTTGTTAGCGTTGCTTATAATCATTAATGTACTGATTATGATGTTATTTACGTACATGTATTGTCTGAGAACCTAAGGGTTATTCACACATAGATCAAGTGGGTCTTTGAGGTGTAAAAAAAGTACATTAACAAGAAGTCATTGTGGTACTTCACAACTGTCTGAGGTTATTTACACATAGGATAAGAAGAGTCTTGGAGGTTTGTAAAACAAAGTACATTGGCATTGAGGTTATTGAGGTATTTGACAGTTGTAACATACCAGGTACGTTGCCAGATTTGGAGCTGTACTAGACTATAGAAGATGGTTATTCATACACTGGCACAAAGTCTTAGGGTTGTATGTTGACAGCGTATTTGGCATTGAGGTCTTATACGTAACAGTCGTTGGGGTATGCTAGTGCACTGGCAGTTGGGGCCTTGGGGTTGCACAATAACTGCAAAAGATTGTTAAGCTTACATAGGCCAGTTGGGTTATAAGGTTTTATGCAGGAAACATTACATTAATAAGGAGCTGTTATAAACACACTGAGTATACGTTGGAGATGTGTTAATTAGGTGATTGATGCAATTGCAGTATGACTACCAGCCCTACGCTACAGAGAAATTATATGTTTGTTGAGTGCGCGGAACATATCAATAATTATGTGCAGGTTTAGTTTATAGAAAAGCAGCGCGGAAACAATAATTGACCAAGCCGGCATGAATGGAATGGAGTGGGGCATAGCAGCTTGGAGCGAGAGTCGGGCGCGAGACATAAAAAGGAGCCTTAGTACCATCGGCGCAACGATGAGATGCGGTCGAATGGTTTGACGGCAATAAATTGGTTGATGAGTTAGTGATAATTGATTAAGATACGACACTCAAGCACGATGTGGTGGTTGGGAGGTTCAACGTGCGTTGCGTCAGTTATATAAAAACATAAAATTGTATAACTGGGCGTAACATTTGTTACCCGCTAATTTTAAACATTATAGCATTTTTAAATTTAAATATAATTTAAAAATATATTTGTTGAAGCAGCAACTTAGTATTAGATAATTTTAATTAGTTAAAAGTAAATATATATATATATATATATATTTATATGTATATATAGAGATAAAAACGCTGGTTTAGGAGCGTTTAAGCGCACACTTTCTACGTCGTAAAAGCGTCTAAGGATTGGAAGCGTACGCTCCCAAGCCGTGCATATAAACTACGTGTTAAGAGCGTCCAACGGTTAGTTCAAATTGAGTGTTAATAGATGGCATTAAAATCAAGATTGACAGAATTTGTTAGTACATTAGTGTAGCCACACATTTGTGCTTTGGTAGCGGACATATCTACCGTAATAAAATCAAATCGAATAGGGTTATTGACATACATAATGTTTTTTTTTTACAAGTTTTTAATAAACTTTCTTTTAAAATAATAGTTAAAAATATTCTGCCTGTATTATAAATCAACTAAAATATTACTTGCTATAAAAAAATATAAATCTTATAACTAGTTTACATGATAACACAACAGATTGTATTTATTTTTCAGGCTTGAATTCATATTTTGTTAAAAGTTGAAGTTTAAGGTCAATCATTTTTCTAGGTCTCACACCAAGTTTAAGGTCAACGCTAACGTTTATACATGCTATAATGAATAGTAAATACTAAACAAATTAAAAAATAATAAAAGTTAGTAGACAAGGATAAGTACGCCAATTACAAAGATAATGTCAACAAAGGTGTCGCTTCTAAAAAAAATTAGAGGCGGCAAAAGTATTATATTAATATTTATAGAATTTTATGATTTTAATGAAATTTAGTATACATCGGAATTTAAATATGCTAATTACAAAGATATAGTCAGTATAACAAAATTCTTGTTAGAGACGGTAAAGTTAAAACATTAATCTACACAGCATTATATGATATTAACGAAGGCTGCACAATTATAACAGTGATGCACAACATTCTCATCTTAATAATTTTTTGTAAATAGAGGTACTTTACAAATCTAGTGATTTTGGTAGGCAGTGACATTGAAGTAAGCTAATTACAATGATAAAATTAAAATAACAAAGTTCTCGTTGGAGGCGGCGCAACTATAACATTTATGCACAACATTTTATGATCTTGATGAATTTTGATAGATAGAATTACTTAAACATGACAATTACAATGATAAAGTCGAAACAACAAAATTCTCGTTGGAGGCGGCGCAATTATAAACATTTATGCACAACATTTTATGATCTTGATGAATTTTAGAAGATAGAAGTACTTAAGTATGATAATTACAAAAATAAAGTTAAAATAACAAAATTCTTATTGGAGGCAGCGCAATTATAACATTTATGCACAACATTTTATGATCTTGATGAATTTTGATAGATAGAATTACTTAAACATGACAACTACAATGATAAAGTCAAAACAACAAAATTCTTGTTGGAGGCAGCGCAATTATAACATTTATGCACAACATTTTATGATCTTGATGAATTTTGATAGATAGAATTACTTAAACATGACAATTACAATGATAAAGTCAAACCAACAAAATTCTCGTTGGAGGCGGCGCAATTATAACATTTATGGACAACATTTTATGATCTTGATGAATTTTAGTAGATAGAAGTACTTAAGTATGATAATTACAACGATAAAGTTAAAATAACAAAATTCTCGTTGGAGGCGGTGCAATTATAACATTTATGCACAACATTTGATGATCTTGATGAATTTTAGAAGATAGAAGTACTTAAGTATGATAATTACAACGATAAAGTTAAAATAACAAAATTCTCGTTGGAGGCGGCGCAATTATAACATTTATGCACAACATTTGATGATCTTGATGAATTTTAGAAGATAGAAGTACTTAAGTTTGATAATTACAATGATAAAGATAAAATAACAAAATTCTTATTGGAGGCGGCGCAATTATAACATTTATGCACAACATTTGATGATCTTGATGAATTTTAGAAGATAGAAGTACTTAAGTATGATAATTACAATGATAAAGTTAAAATAACATAATTCTTATTGGTGGCGGCGCAATTATAACATTTATGCACAACATTTGATGATCTTGATGAATTTTAGAAGATAAAAGTACTTAAGTATGATAATTACAATGATAAAGTTAAAATAACAAAATTCTTATTGGAGGCGGCGCAATTATAACATTTAAGCACAACATTTTATGATCTTGATGAATTTTGATAAATAGAATTACTTAATCATGACAATTACAATGATAAAGTCAAAACAACAAAATTCTCGTTGGAGGCGGCGCAATTATAACATTTATGGACAACATTTTATGATCTTGATGAATTTTAGTAGATAGAAGAACTTAAGTATGATAATTACAACGATAAAGTTAAAATAACAAAATTATCGTTAGAGGCGGCGCAATTATAACATTTATGCACAACATTTGATGATCTTGATGAATTTTAGAAGATAGAAGTACTTAAGTATGATAATTACAATGATAAAGTTAAAATAACAAAATTCTTATTGGAGGCGGCGCAATTATAACATTTATGCACAACATTTTATGATCTTGATGAATTTTGATAGATAGAATTACTTAAACATGAGAATTACAATGATAAAGTCAAAACAACAAAACTTTCGTTGGAGGCGGCGCAATTATAACATTTATGTTCAACATTTTATGATCTTGATGAATTTTAGTTGATAGAAGTACTTAAGTATGATAATTACAATGATAAAGTTAAAATAACAAAATTCTCGTTGGAGGCGGCGCAATTATATCATTTATGCACAACATTTTATGATCTTGATGAATTTTAGTAGATTGAAGTACTTAAGTATGATAATTACAACGATAAAGTTAAAATAACAAAATTCTCGTTGGAGGCGGCGCAATTATAACATTTATGGACAACATTTTATGATCTTGATGAATTTTAGTAGATAGATGTACTTAAGTATGATAATTACAATGATAAAGTTAAAATAACAAAATTCTTATTGGAGGCGGCGCAATTATAACATTTATGCACAACATTTTATGATCTTGATGAATTTTGATAAACAGAATTACTTAAACATGACAATTACAATGATAAAATCAAAACAACAAAATTCTCGTTGGAGGCGGCGCAATTATATCATTTATGCACAACATTTTATGATCTTGATGAATTTTAGTAGATTGAAGTACTTAAGTATGATAATTACAATGATAAAGTTAAAATAACAAAATTCTCGTTAGAGGCGGCGCAATTATAACATTTATGCACAACATTTGATGATCTTGATGAATTTTAGTAGATTGAAGTACTTAAGTATGATAATTACAATGATAAAGTCAAAACAACAAAATTCTCGTTGGAGGCGGCGCAATTATAACAATTATGGACAACATTTTATGATCTTGATGAATTTTAGTAGATTGAAGTACTTAAGTATGATAATTACAAAGATAAAGTTAAAATAACAAAATTCTCGTTAGAGGCGGCGCAATTATAACATTTATGCACAACATTTGATGATCTTGATGAATTTTAGAAGATAGAAGTACTTAAGTATGATAATTACAATGATAAAGTCAAAACAACAAAATTCTCGTTGGAGGCGGCGCAATTATATCATTTATGCACAACATTTTATGATCTTGATGAATTTTAGTAGATTGAAGTACTTAAGTATGATAATTACAATGATAAAGTTAAAATAACAAAATTCTCGTTGGAAGCGGCGCAATTATAACATTTATGGACAACATTTTATGATCTTGATGAATTTTGATAGATAGAATTACTTAAACATGACAATTACAATGATAAAGTCAAAACAACAAAATTCTCGTTGGAGGCGGCGCAATTATAACATTTATGGACAACATTTTATGATCTTGATGAATTTTAGTAGATAGAAGTACTTAAGTATGATAATTACAATGATAAAGTTAAAATAACAAAATTCTTATTGGAGGCGGCGCAATTATAACATTTATGCACAACAATTTATAATCTTGATAAAATTTGATAGATAGAATTACTTAAACATGACAATTACAATGATATTGTCAAAACAACAAAATTCTTGTTGGAGGCGGCGCATTTATAACATTTATGCACAATATTTAATAATCTTGATTAATTTTGGTAGACAGAAGTACTTAAGTATGACTATTACAATGATAAAGTCAAAGTAACCAAATTCTTGTTGGAGGCGGCTCAATTATAACATTTATGCACAATATTCTATGATCTTAATGAATTTTGGTAGATAAGAACATTTAAGTAAGCATATTATAACAATAATGTAAAAATAACATAATTCCTGTTGGGAGGTGGCACAATTATAATACTAGTGCACAACATTCTATGACCTTGATGAATTTTGATAGACTGGGTACTTAAGTATGTCAATTACAAAGAAAAAGTCAAAATAACAAAATTCTTGTTGAGTGGCACAATTATAACATTAATGCACCTATGATCCTAATGAATTTTGGTAGACAAGGGTATTTAAGTATGTTATATACAATAGTTAAGTTAATATAATAAATTTTTTGTTGAAGGCGACACAATTATAATATTAATTCAAAACATTCTATGATTTTAATGAATTTTGGTAGACAGGGGTATGCTAATTACAATGATTAAGTTAAAATACAAAAAAATTTGTTAGAAGCGGCACAATCATAACATTTATGCATAACATTTTATGATCATGATGATTTTTAGTAGACAGGAATACTTAAGTATCTCAATTTTAATGATAAAATTATAATAACAAAATTCCCGTTGGACGCGGCACAATTATAACATTAATGCACAACATTTTATGATCTTAAGAAATTTTGGTAAACAGCGGTATTTAAGTATTCCAATTACAATGATTACGGTAAAATAATAAAATTTGTGTTAGAGGCTGCACAATTATAACATTAAGGCACAACATTCTATAATCTTAATAAATTTTGGTAGACAGGGTATATTAATATACAATTACAATCAAAACGTCAAAATAACAAAATTTCTGTTAGAACGCGGCACAATTTCTTAATTCGACACAATTATAACATTAATACACAAAATTCTATACTTTTAATAAAGTTTGTTAGACAAAAGTATTTAAGTATGTTCATTACAATAATTAAGTTAAAATAACATAATTCCTGTTAGAGGCGGCACAATTATGACATTGATGTTCACAACATTTTATTATTTATGAATGCCACTCACAATAAGAAAGTCAAATTATCAAAATCTATTGAAAAACAACATTCTTATAAATAAACAGATTAGATTTTAAAATTATTATTATGGTGTGCACTTTTCAAGCTAGATGTTAAGAATAAATTAATTAATTTAATCATAATCGGCAGCTTTAACAAAAAATAACTGTAAATTAAAAAAAAATACTATTAATCAAAAAAAATTGCCTTGGCTGCCGTTTATGGTTGTTTAATTTTAATTTTTAACATCCCACTTGAAAAATAAACTCCATAATAATAATCTTCAATTAATACCGATTATAATTATTACAATATTTATAATCAATAATTTATTTAATTAAATTATTAAAAAAATAATATTGCTAATTTTAAAACATTTTCACGTTTATGTAACCATTATACATAATTTGTTGAAATAAAATGTTTGGTTACCCTTGCATTGCAGTGGCAATGTCAACAAACTTTCTATTTTTTTTAACCATAAAACTCATTCAATACTAAGAATAGGTCTATTTTTAGAACTACTTATTTCAATGCCTAAAACTAAATTGCACTTTTTTTGCAATGATATGTAATTGATTCAAACGCAGGCTTAACACGGGCCATAATTTTAACTAGTTAATGTATTCTAATTTGAAATAAATAATATTCCATATTTTTTATTAGTTTATCTTTAGTTAGATTATTTAATGGTAAGTCAATTATACCATATCTATTGTTAATGTTTAATTATCAAACTAAACGTGTATGAAAAATGAGATCGTGAAAGCTTGCGTTCTAAAAACGTTAATATGCACAATATACGTTTTAGAGGCGTTTATTTGCACAATATACGTTTTAGAAGCGTTTGTTTGCACATAACACGCTTTAGAGGCGTTTACACATTAACGGCAAAGCCGTGAACTGTAGTATAGCCCTAGCGGTAAACATTTAAACTCAATAGGATAAGCATGCGGTTAGACGCCCCTAAACATGATCAATTTGTAGTTTTGGGGGCGTTTAGCCATAACTGTAAATAACTTAGACAAGAACCAAATGTATTAAAATAAAATCTAAATAAAATAGGTTTCTAATTTAACCTTTCGGCAAAATAACGAATTGCTTGATCATTTTTCAAATTTATTTTGCAAACTATTTATTAATCTTCTAATTTAATAATAAATTGTTGTTGTTTTCACGTATAAAGATAGTACTAAAACTCTATGGCACGGTTAGTTTATAAAGTAAATTAAACGCTCCCAATCCTCTCGAGAGCAAACGCTCCTAATACAGAGTTTGTGTCTATATATATATATATATATATATATACTTATATATATATATTTATATGTATATATATATATATATATATATATATATATACCTCTACATACCCATGCAGCACCGAAATTAGATACGAATGCTCCTATGCGGAACCATTTGGGTCATACGGCACCGGGTGCTGCATGTGTTTGATATAGAAGTACCCAATCGGACCCAACCAGCGCCTTCACCAATTATGCTATTCCATGTGTAAGTTGGGTTGTCTAACCATTGATTTATAAAACATTTAGCGGCAAACGCAAATAGATGTAAAATGACACTCCCCATCAGGGGCCTCAAATTCCTTTACTATGAAAAGCCAACGCGCTTAACAATTTACTATTATGCTTCCCAAATATGTTAACTGTTTACGTTATAAGAAAATAGTAAAATATTATATTGCATATATACAATTTTAATATATTTAATTAATTCATGAAACAAAAAATGTAAATATAAAAATTCTTTAAAAATAATTAATAAAAAAAAGGATATAATAACAAAACAAAAAAATATAAGATATTTAAATTATTGCACTTTTAGTCCTAAACACAATAACAAAATAACAAATAATAAAAATATCAAGAAAATGATACATGACAAGATTCAGTATTATTTAATTAAAGAAATTTACAAATTACCGCAGATCATATAAAATAATTTACTAAATATTTTAGAGAAAAAATACACAACAACTGTGTAGAAAAGTTACACTCTATAAATTTTTTTCGTGGAGAAAGTAATTATAATGATGCAATAGTACACGTTATCATGTTATCTTGTAATTGTGTTATCATCTTATCATAATATCATTTTATTATGTTACCATGTTATCAAGTTATCATGTTATAATTTTATTGTGTTATAACTTTATATGTTATTATATTCTCATGTTGATATGTTATCATGTTATTAAATTATCATTTTATCATGTTAATATGTCATCATGTTAATATGTTATCATGTTATCAAGTTTTTATGTTATCATTTTATCATGTTATCATGTTATCATGTCATCATGTCATCATGTCATCATGTCATCAAGTCATCAAGTCATCAAGTCATCACGTCATCACGTCATCACGTCATCACGTCATCACGTCATCACGTCATCACGTCATCACGTCATCACGTCATCACGTCATCACGTCATCACTTCATCACGTCATCACGTCATCACGTCATCACGTCATCACGTCATCACGTCATCACGTCATCACGTCATCACGTCATCACGTCATTCGTCGTTATTTAAAATTCCTTTCTAATAAACTCTATTTAAATATTTGAATGTACTTTAATGTTATAGTTGTGCCGCTTCTATATCGGGTTAATCAAAATTACCAGAACACCTAAATAATTGTCCAACCGTACAAATTTTCAAAAAAAGTTTTGAACACAAATAGTTTGGTTTTAAACAAACTATTGATTAAAATTATTTTTAATACGCTGTGTACTCATTTTATAAAAAAAAATTCAACCTTTTTTTTTCAAATAGAACACTTTATATATTTTTACATTTTTTGATTTTAAGCTTAATTCTAATTTTTTTTTGTAAATTTATCTTTTTTATAAAATGCATCATTTTTAAGTTATAAGCATCTTCCTAAACTTCAAAAAAAGAACATATTTCCACAAACATACAGATTTATTTTCGTTTGTACAAAACAGTTTTTTCCTTCTATGTATTATACCTGTTCAAAATTACTTGTGCAATAAAAATGTTATATATATATATATATAATAAAACAATATCATTCAAAACAAATAACAAAAGAATCATTAAATCATTAAAAAGGTGTGTTTTCTTTAAACAAGATTGAAAAATCCAAATTTTTATAAAAAATAAACATCCTATAAATTTTTACATTTATTTCTAAAATTAGTTTTAAAATTACAGTTAAACAGTTAAAAAATTTAAAATTATTTATGGTGTTAGTTTTATTATAGAAATTTGGATTTTTAATTTTAAATAGAACATCTTGTATATTTTTACTGTTTTAATAATTTAATAATTGTTTTATTTGTTTTTGATATTCGTTTGGTTAAAATAAATGTGTATGTTTGTGTTAAAATATTCTTTATTTGAAGTTCAATAGTTTGCTTATAACTAAAAATACATTTTATAAACAAATTATATTTACAAAAAATACTCAGAATTAGTTTTAGAATAAATATATGTAAAAATATATGTGTTCAGTTTTAATTTACGGGTTTTTTACCAAATTATTGTAATAGAAGTATGTTTACTAAAACAAACAAAAAAAAAACGATTGAAAAAATTTCTAGTTTCTATAGGAAATATACAAACAAGCAATAATAGACCTTGAGGATTAAGGTCATAAAACATGAAAACAGGTACCGGACCCTTTTGGCTAGCGGTTAATTTATTCAAAAATTATAATCTTTACTACATAGTTTATTAATTATACTTAGAAACTCTGTTTACTAAATTTTATTTATTTTAAAAACGCTTTAATCTAATATATTGAGTCTCTTATGTGTTTTTTTTGTAAACAATGAGTTTCAATTATAATTTCCGGTATCTCAGCACTATTTTAATATTTTGTAATTTTGTATAAATAAATTACATCAATATTCAATTTCAAAAGTTAATTTTTTTTATAAATTATTTATTTAACAGCTGTTAAATAAATATTTAATATGTGAATCTATTTATAAATACATACAAAAGAATAATAAAAAGGGACCGGCTTTTGTACAAAAATTGTAAACTCATAAATGATTTGAGCGCGCGCTCTTTATTAAGTAGGTCAAGCCAATATTATTTTAAATAAACTAACGTAGGCAACTTTATTTACATGTGTGTGTTTATGTTTATGCATATTGTTTATATCTCTGTTTATATGCATTTATACTCATACGTTATTTGTATGCATCGAATGATAATATTTTTTACAATAATAAACTGGCATAATATTTTTTACAAATTTATACTTTTTTACGGTGCTGCATAGGTACGTAAAGGTATATATATATATTTATATGTATATATATATATATATATATATATATATATATATATTTACTTTTAATATTTTATTTTTATTGAGTTATGTGTAAAGGTTCATGAGGAAGACCAGAAGATAGTTATTTTAACTATTCAACCTGATCATGTACTTTACTGTCGATACTATACTTTTTCCTGTAATAAAAATCATTTATTATTATTATTATTATTATTATTATTATTAATATTATTATTATTATTATTATTTTTTTTTTTTTTTTTTTTTTTTCACAGGTTAACCTGGTTTCATTGTATTAGACGGGTACATACTACCAAGTCTAATACATAGATGTATTACATGTGTTGTTTTAAAAACGATCGTACTATGTTACATGTACTTAGTATTACCGCCTTTTGCATGTTTATAATATTGTATTGTTCTATGTCTAATTGTTTTATAGAATTGTTTAATTTTGATGGTATTATTCCTGTTGAAGATATTATTATAGGAATAATTTTAATGTGTTTTTGTTTCCACAGTTTTTCTATTTCTGAAGCTAGAGGTAAGTATTTTTCTATTTTCTCTGCGTATTTTGTTTCAATGTTATGATCAGCTGGGATTGCAATGTCTACTAAAAATGTACTATTTGATGTTTTAATAGTAATAGTGATGTCTGGTCGGTTATGGTTTATTGTTTTGTTTGTAAATATTGTCTTGTCCCAGTATAACTTACAGATATTATTTTCAAGAACAGATTGCGGATCATATTTATAGTAAGGTTCTTTTTTACTTATTAGTTTATATTTATAGGCTAACTCTTGATGTACAATTTTAGCTGCAGCATTGTGTCGTTCTACGTACTGTGTCGGTGCTAATATTCTGCATCCGTTTGTAATATGTTCTATCGTCTCTGGGTCTGTATTACATTTTCTGCATTTATCGGTTTTATTAGCTGGATCTTTTAATATGTACCTTTGGTAGCTTCGAGTATTTATTACTTTGTCTTGAATTGCTTGAATAAATCCTTCCGTTTCGGGGTATAGTTGACCAATTTGCAAATATTTAAATGTTTTGTCTTTATCCACTTCATCTTTATGAGAATGGTTGTAGTATCTCCCATGCAGTTGTTTTGATGCCCACTTACTAATATTGTCTTGTTTAATAGACATGG
This sequence comes from Tachinus rufipes, assembly GCA_963932245.1. NCBI lineage: Eukaryota > Metazoa > Arthropoda > Insecta > Coleoptera > Staphylinidae > Tachinus > Tachinus rufipes. Next base: position 74,380,017 of record OZ010747.1, on the reverse strand, counting down.
GTTCTTTGATAATAAGATTTATGTTTTTTAAACATAAAGGGGTATAATTGTTGTCTGCTTTTATTATGGCTTGATGTAAGTGACTGTCTTTTCTTGAGTAAAAGTAGCTTCTAAGATTTGCAACTTGTTTATTATGTACGCTATAAATGTCAGATATTCCTCTTCCACCTTCTGTTCTTGGGAGATTAATGCGTTCTATACATGCATTTGGATGGTGCATTTTATATTGGGTTAGCATTGTTCTTGTTGTTCTATTTAATGAGTCTAGATCAGTATCAGACCATTTAATAATTCCAAAGGAATAGGTAAGTATAGGTATAGCATATGTGTTAATGGCTTTGCTTAGGTTTTTGGAGTTTAAATATGTTTTTAGTATTTGCTTCAGTCGAGATGAATAAGCTTTACTTAGCGCTGTTTTTAGTTGCGTGTGATTTAGTTTAGTTGTTTGCTCAAAACCTAAATACTTGTATGTTTCTTCCTGTTCCATTGATTGTATTGTTTCATTATTTAGAGTTTTTATACCTTCTGTTTTTGTCCATTTACCTTTTTCTATTGCGTTGACTTTGCATTTGTTTAAACCATAATTATTATTATTATTATTATTATTATTATTATTATTATTATTATTATTATTATTATTATTATTATTATTATTATTATTATTATTATTATTAACTAAGATTAAAATCTAGGTGCAACTTAGCTTACAGCTAAAATTAAAATCTAATTGCATCTTAGCTTATAACTAAGATTAAAGTCTAGTTGCATTTCAGCTTATAGCTTAGATTAAAGTATAATTGCATATCAGCCTATGGCTAAGATCAGAGTGTATATGCATCTCGGCCTATGACTGAGATAAAAATATAATTGCATCTCAGCCTATGGCTAAGATCAGAGTGTATATGCATCTCGGTGTATGATTAAAATAAAAACATAAGTGCATCTTAGCCTATGGCTAAGATCAGAGTGTATATGCATCTTGGCCTATGACTGAGATAAAAATATAATTACATCTCAGCCTATGACAAAAATCAGAGTGTATATGCATCTCGGCCTATGACTGAGATGAAAATATAATTGCATCTCAGCCTTTGGCTAAGATCAGAGTGAATATGCATCTCGGCCTATGACTGAGATAAAAATATAATTGCATCTCAGCTTATGGCTGAAATCAGAGTGTATATGCATCTCGGCCTATAACTGAGATAAAACTATAATTGCATCTCAGCCTATGGCTAAGATCAGAGTGTATACGCATCTCGGCTTATGATAAAGATAAAAACATAATTGCATCTCAGCCTATGGCTGAGATCAGAGTGTATATGCATCTTGGCCTATGACTGAGATAAAAATATAATTGCATCTCAGCCTATGGCTAAGATCAAAGTGTATATGCATCTCGGTCTATGATTAAGATAAAAACATAATTGCATCTCAGTCTTTGGCTAAGATCAGAGTGTATATGCATCTCGGCCTATGAATAAAATAAAAAACATAATTGCATCTTAGCCTATGGCTAAGATCAGAGTGTATATGCATCTCGGCCTATGACTGAGATAAAAATATAATAGCATCTCAGCCTATGGCTAAGATCAGAGTGTATATGCATCTCGGCCTATGAATAAAATAAAAAACATAATTGCATCTTAGCCTATGGCTAAGATCAGAGTGTATATGCATCTCGGCCTATGACTGAGATAAAAATATAATTGCATCTCACCCTATGGCTAAGATCAGAGTGTGTATGCATCTCGGCCTATGACTGAGATAAGACTATAATTGCATCTCAACCTATGGCTAAGATCAGAGTGTATATGCATCTCAGCTTATGACTGAAATAAAAATATAAGTGCATCTCAGCCTATAGCTAAGATCAGAGTGTATATGCATCTCGGTCTATGATTAAGATAAAAACATAATTGCATCTTAGCCTATGGCTAAGATCAGAGTGTATATGCATCTCGGCCTATGACTGAAATAAAAATATAATTGCATCTCAGCCTATGTCTAAGATCAGAGTGTATATGCATCTCGGCCTATGACTGAAATAAAAATAAAATTGCATCTCAGCCTATGGCTAAGATCAGAGTGTATATGCATCTCGGCCTATGACTGAGATAAAAATATAATTGCATCTCACCCTATGGCTAAGATCAGAGTGTGTATGCATCTCGGCCTATGACTGAGATAAGACTATAATTGCATCTCAACCTATGGCTAAGATCAGAGTGTATATGAATCTCAGCTTATGACTGAAATAAAAATATAAGTGCATCTCAGCCTATAGCTAAGATCAGAGTGTATATGCATCTCGGTCTATGATTAAGATAAAAACATAATTGCATCTTAGCCTATGGCTAAGATCAGAGTGTATATGCATCTCGGCCTATGACTGAAATAAAAATATAATTGCATCTCAGCCTATGTCTAAGATCAGAGTGTATATGCATCTCGGCCTATGACTGAAATAAAAATAAAATTGCATCTCAGCCTATGGCTAAGATCAGAGTGTATATGCATCTTGGCCTATGACTGAAATAAAAATATAATTGCATCTCAGCCTATGGCTAAGATCAGAGTGTATATGCATCTCGGTCTATTATTAAAATTAAAACATAATTGCATCTTAGCCTATGGCTAAGATCAGAGTGTATATGCATCTCAGCCTCAGCTTACGACTGAAATAAAAATATAATTGCATCTCAGCCTTTGGCTAAGATCAGAGTGTATATGCATCTCGGTCTATTATTAAAATTAAAACATAATTGCATCTTAGCCTATGGCTAAGATCAGAGTGTATATGCATCTCAGCTTATGACTGAAATAAAAATATAATTGCATCTCAGCCTACGGCTAAGATCAGAGTGTATATGCATCTCAGCATACGACTGAAATAAAAATATAATTGCATCTCAGCCTTTGGCTAAGATCAGAGTGTATATGCATCTCGGTCTATTATTAAAATTAAAACATAATTGCATCTTAGCCTATGGCTAAGATCAGAGTGTATATGCATCTCAGCTTATGACTGAAATAAAAATATAAATGCATCTCAGCCCATGGCTAAGATCAGAGTGTATATGCATCTCAGCTTACGACTGAAATAAAAATATAATTGCATCTCAGCCTATGGCTAAGATCAGAGTGTATATGCATCTCGGCCTATGACTGAGATAAAAATATAATTGCATCTCAGCCTTTGGCTAAAATGAGAGTGTATATGCATCATGGCCTATGATTAAGATAAAAACATAATTGCATCTCAGCCTATGGCTAAGATCAGAGTGTATATGCATCTCGGTCTAATATTAAGGTTAAAACATAATTGCATCTTAGTCTATAGCTAAGATCAGAGTGTATATGCATCTCGGCCTATAATAAAGATAAAACATAATTGCATCTCAGCCTATGGCTAAGATCAGAGTGTATATGCATCTCGGTCTATGATTAAGATTAAAACATAATTGCATCTTAGCCTATGGCTAAGATCAGAGTGTATATGCATCTCAGCTTACGACTGAAATAAAAATATAATTGCATCTCAGCCTTTGGCTAAGATCAGAGTGTATATGCATCTCGGTCTATTATTAAGATTAAAACATAATTGCATCTTAGCCTATGGCTAAGATCAGAGTGTATATGCATCTCGGCCTATGACTGAAATAAAAATATAATTGCATCTCAGCCTATGTCTAAGATCAGAGTGTATATGCATCTCGGCCTATGACTGAAATAAAAATATAATTGCATCTCAGCCTATGGCTAAGATCAGAGTGTATATGCATCTCGGCCTATGAATAAAATAAAAAACATAATTGCATCTTAGCCTATGGCTAAGATCAGAGTGTATATGCATCTCGGCCTATGACTGAGATAAAAGTATAATTGCATCTCACCCTATGGCTAAGATCAGAGTGTGTATGCATCTCGGCCTATGACTGAGATAAGACTATAATTGCATCTCAACCTATGGCTAAGATCAGAGTGTATATGCATCTCAGCTTATGACTGAAATAAAAATATAATTGCATCTCAGCCTATGTCTAAGATCAGAGTGTATATGCATCTCGGCCTATGACTGAAATAAAAATATAATTGCATCTCAGCCTATGGCTAAGATCAGAGTGTATATGCATCTTGGCCTATGACTGAAATAAAAATATAATTGCATCTCAGCCTATGGCTAAGATCAGAGTGTATATGCATCTCGGTCTATTATTAAAATTAAAACATAATTGCATCTTAGCCTATGGCTAAGATCAGAGTGTATATGCATCTCAGCTTATGACTGAAATAAAAATATAATTGCATCTCAGCCTATGGCTAAGATCAGAGTGTATATGCATCTCGGCCTATGACTGAAATAAAAATATAATTGCATCTCAGCCTATGGCTAAGATCAGAGTGTATATGCATCTCAGCTTATGACTGAAATAAAAATATAATTGCATCTCAGCCTATGGCTAAGATCAGAGTGTATATGCATCTCGGCCTATGACTGAAATAAAAATATAATTGCATCTCAGCCTATGGCTAAGATCAGAGTGTATATGCATCTTGGCCTATGACTGAAATAAAAATATAATTGCATCTCAGCCTATGTCTAAGATCAGAGTGTATATGCATCTCGGCCTATGACTGAAATAAAAATATAATTGCATCTCAGCCTATGGCTAAGATCAGAGTGTATATGCATCTTGGCCTATGACTGAAATAAAAATATAATTGCATCTAAGCCTATGGCTAAGATCAGAGTGTATATGCATCTCGGTCTATTATTAAAATTAAAACATAATTGCATCTTAGCCTATGGCTAAGATCAGAGTGTATATGCATCTCAGCTTATGACTGAAATAAAAATATAATTGCATCTCAGCCTATAGCTAAGATCAGAGTGTATATGCATCTCAGCTTACGACTGAAATAAAAATATAATTGCATCTCAGCTTTTGGCTAAGATCAGAGTGTATATGCATCTCGGTCTATTATTAAAATTAAAACATAATTGCATCTTAGCCTATGGCTAAGATCAGAGTGTATATGCATCTCAGCTTATGACTGAAATAAAAATATAATTGCATCTCAGCCCATGGCTAAGATCAGAGTGTATATGCATCTCAGCTTACGACTGAAATAAAAATATAATTGCATCTCAGCCTATGGCTAAGATCAGAGTGTATATGCATCTCGGCCTATGACTGAGATAAAAATATAATTGCATCTCAGCCTTTGGCTAAAATGAGAGTGTATATGCATCATGGCCTATGATTAAGATAAAAACATAATTGCATCTCAGCCTATGGCTAAGATCAGAGTGTATATGCATCTCGGTCTAATATTAAGGTTAAAACATAATTGCATCTTAGTCTATAGCTAAGATCAGAGTGTATATGCATCTCGGCCTATAATAAAGATAAAACATAATTGCATCTCAGCCTATGGCTAAGATCAGAGTGTATATGCATCTCGGTCTATGATTAAGATAAAAACATAAATGCATCTTAGCCTATGGCTAAGATCAGAGTGTATATGCATCTCAGCTTACGACTGAAATAAAAATATAATTGCATCTCAGCCTTTGGCTAAGATCAGAGTGTATATGCATCTCGGTCTATTATTAAGATTAAAACATAATTGCATCTTAGCCTATGGCTAAGATCAGAGTGTATATGCATCTCGGCCTATAATAAAGATAAAACATAATTGCATCTCAGCCTATGGCTAAGATCAGAGTGTATATGCATCTTGATCTATGATTAAGATAAAAACATAATTGCATCTTAGCTTATGGCTAAGATCAGAGTGTATATGCATCTCGGCTTATGACTGAGATAAAAATATATTTGCATCTTAGCCTACGGCTAAAATCAGAGTGTATATGCATCTCGGCCTATGACTAAGTAAAAAATATAATTGAATCTCAGCCTATGGCTAAGATCAGAGTGTATATGCATCTCGGTCTATTATTAAGATTAAAACATAATTGCATCTTAGCCTATGGCTAAGATCAGAGTGTATATGCATCTTGGCCTATAATAAAGATAAAACATAATTGCATCTCAACCTATGGCAAAGATCAGAGTGTAAATGCATCTTGGCCTATGACTGAGATAAAAATATAATTGCATCTCAGCCTATGGATAAGATCAGAGTGTATATGCATCTCGGTCTATTATTAAGATTAAAACATAATTGCATCTTAGCCTATGGCTAAGATCAGAGTGTATATGCATCTCGGCTTATGACTGAGATAAAAATATATTTGCTCCTCAGCCTATGGCTAAGATCAAAGTGTATATGCATCTCGGTCTATGATTAAGATGAAAACATAATTGCATCTTAGCCTACGGCTAAGATCAGAGTGTATATGCATCTCGGTCTATTATTAAGATTAAAACATATTTGCATCTTAGCCTATGGCTAAGATCAGAGTGTATATGCATCTTGGCCTATAATAAAGATAAAAACATAATTGCATCTCAGCCTATGGCTAAGATCAGAGTGTATATGCATCTCGGTCTATTATTAAGATTAAAACATAATTGCATCTCAGCCTATGGCTAAGATCAGAGTGTATATGCATCTCGGCTTATGACTGAGATAAAAATATATTTGCATCTCAGCCTATGGCTAAGATCAGAATGTATATGCATCTCGGTCTATGATTAAGATAAAAACATAATTACATCTTAGCCTATGGCTTAGATCAGAGTGTATATGCATATTGGCCTATGACTGAGATAAAAATATAATTGCATCTCAGCATATGGCAAAGATCACAATGTATGTGCATCTTGGCCTATGACTGAGATAAAAACATAATTGCATCTTAGTCTATGGCTAAGATCAGAGTGTATATGCATCTCGGTCTATTATAAAGATTAAAACATAATTGCATCTTAGCCTATGGCTAAGATCAGAGTGTATATGCATCTTGGCTTATAATAAAGATAAAAACATAATTGCATCTCAGCCTATGGCTAAGATCAGAGTGTATATGCATCTCGGTCTATGATTAAGATAAAAAATATAATTGCATCTCAGCCTATGGCTAAGATCAGAGTGTTTATGCATCTCGGTCTATTATTAAGATAAAAACATATTTGCATCTCAGCCTATGGCTAAGATCAAAGTATATTTGCATATTGGCCTATAGCTGACATAAAAATATAAATGCATCTTAGCCTATGGCTAAGATCAGAGTATATTTGCATCTCGGCTTATGGCTAAAATCAGAGTGTTAATGCATCTCGACTTTTAACTAAACTTAAAATGTAATTGCATCTTAGCCTATAGCTAAAATTGGAGTGTATTTGCATCTCGGCCTACGGCTGAGATAAAAATATAATTGCATCTCAGCCTAAAGCTAAGATTAGAGTGTATTTGCATCTTGGCCTATACTTGAGACAAAAATATAATAGCATCTCAGCCTATGGCTGAAATTAAAGTGTATTTGCATCTCAGCCTATAGCTGAGATAAAACTATAATTGCATCTCAGCCTATGGCTAACATCAGAGTGTAATTGCATTTTGGCCTATAGCTAAAATAAAATTAAAATTGCATCTCAGCCTATGACTAAGATCAGAGTATATTTGCATATTAGCCTATGGCTGACATGAAAATATGAGTGCATTTCAGTCTATGGTTAAGATCAAAGTGCATTTGCATCTCGGCCTATGGCTGACATTAAAATATAATTGCCTATACCTGAGCAAAAAATATAATTGCATTCCAGCCTAAGGCTAAAATCAGAGTGTAATTGCATCTAGGCCTATGGTTGACATACAAATAAAATTGCATTTCAGCCTATGGCTAAGATCAGAGTGTATTTGCATCTCGGCCTATGGCTGACATAAAAATATGATTGCATCTCAGCCTATGGCTAAGATCAGAGTATATTTGCATATTGGCCTATGGCTGACATAAAAACATAAGTGCATCTCAGTCTATGGCTAAGATCAAAGTGTATTTGCATCTTGGCTTATGGCTGACATAAAAATATAATTGCATCTTAGCCTATGGCTAAGATCATAGTGTATTTGCATCTCGGCCTATGGCTGACATAAAAATATGATTGCATCTCAGCCTATGACTAAGATCAGAGTTTTCTTGCATCTCGGCCTATAACTGAGCTAAAAATATACTTGCATCTCAGCCTATGGCTAAAATCAGAGCGTATTTGCATCTCAACCTTCAAATGAAATTAAAAATATAATTGCATCTTAGCCTATAGCTAAGATCAGAGTGTATTTGCATCTGGGCTTTTGGCTGAGATGAAAATTCAATTGCATCTCAGCCTATGGCTAACATCAGAGTGTAATTGCATCTCGGCCTATGGCTAAAATAAAATTATAATTGCATCTCAGCCTATGGCTAAGATCAGAGTATATTTGCATATTGGCCTATGGCTGACATAAAAATATAAGTGAATCTCAGTCTATGGCTAAGATCAAAGTGTATTTGCATCTCGGTTTATGATTAAGATAAAAACATAATTACATTTTAGCCTATGGCTAAGATTAGAGTGTATATGCATCTCGGCCTATGACTGAGATAAAAATAAAATTGCATTTCAGCCTATGGCTAAGATCAGAGTGTATATGGATCTCGGTCTATGAATAAGATAAAAAACATAATTGCATCTTAGCCTATGGCTAAGATCAGAGTGTATATGCATCTCGGCCTATGAATAACATAAAAACATAATTGCAACTCAGCCTATGGCTAAGATCAGAGTGTATATGCATCTCAGCCTATGACTGAAATAAAAATATAATTGAATCTCAGCCTATGGCTAAGACAATGTGTATATGCATCTCGGTCTATTATTAAAATAAAAAAATAATTGCATCTCAGCCTATGGCTAAGATTAGAGTGAATATGCATCTCGGCCTATGACTGAGATAAAAATATAATTGCATCTCAGCTTATGGCTAAGATCAGAGTGTATATGAATCTCGGCCTATGACTGAGATAAAAAATATAATTGCATCTCAGCCTATGGCTAAGATCAGAGTGTATATGCATCTCAGCCTATGACTGAAATAAAAATATAATTGAATCTCAGCCTATGGCTAAGATAAAAGTGTATATGCATCTCGGTCTATTATTAAGATAAAAAAATAATTGCATCTCAGCCTATGGCTAAGATCAGAGTGTATATGCATCTCAGCCTATGACTGAAATAAAAATATAATTGAATCTCAGCCTATGGCTAAGATCAATGTGTATATGCATCTCGGTCTATTATTAAGATAAAAAAATAATTGCATCTCAGCCTATGGCTAAGATTAGAGTGAATATGCATCTCGGCCTATGACTGAGATAAAAATATAATTGCATCTCAGCCTAGGGCTAAGATCAGAGTGTATATGCATCTCGGCCTATGAATAACATAAAAATATAATTGCATCTTAGCCTATGGCTAAGATCAGAGTAAATATGCATCTCGGCCGATGACTGAGATAAAAATATAATTGCATCTCTGCCTATGGCTAAGATCAAAGGGTATATGCATCTCGGCCTATGATTAAAAAAAAACATAATTGCATCTCAGCATTTGGCTAAGATCAGAGTGTATATGCATCTCGGTCTATGATTAAGATAAAAACATAATTGCATCTCAGTCTATGGCTAAGATCAGAGTGTATATGCATCTCGGCCTATGACTGAGATAAAAATATAATTGCATCTCAGCTTATGGCTAAGATCAGAGTGTATATGCATCTCGGCCTATAATAAAGATAAAACTTAATTGCATCTCAGTCTATGGCTATGATCAGAGTGTATATGCATCTCGGCTTATGACTGAGATAAAAATATAATTGCATCTTAGACTATGGCTAAGATCAGAGTGTATATGCATCTTGGCCTATGACTGAGATAAAAAATATAATTGCATCTCAGCCTATGGCTAAGATCAGAGTGTATATGCATCTTGGCTTATGAATAAGATAAAAACAAAATTGCATCTCAGCCTATGGCTAAGATCAGAGTGTATATGCATCTCGGCTTATGACTGAGATAGAAATATATTTGCATCTCAGCCTATGGCAAAGATCAGAGTGTATATGCATCTTGGCCTATGACTGAGATAAAAATATAATTATATTGTTGTTATTCAGAGATGCATACATTGAGGTTATGTTGGGAAGGTAATAATATAATTTAAATACTTGTATGCTTGCTCAAGCATACAAGTATTTAAATTATATTATTACCTTCCCAACATAAAAAAATATAATTGCAACTCAGCCTATGGCTAAGATTAGAGTGTTTATGCTTCCCGGTCTATTATTAAGAATAAAACATAATTGCATCTCAGCCTATGGCTAAGATCAAAGTGTATTTGCATCTCAACCTATATTTGAGATAAAATCTTAATGCAATCTCATCCTATAGCTAAATTCCGAAAATTTTTGCATCTTATTCTATAGCTGAGATAAAATTATAATTGCAGAGTGTTTTTGCACCTTATCCTATGGCTGAGATAAAATTATAACTGCTTTTCAACTTATAGCTAAGATCTAAGTTTATATTCATCTCGGCCTATGGTTGAGATATAAATATACTTGCATCTAAGCCTATGGCTAAGAACAGAGTGTATATGCATCTCGGCCTATGATTAAGATAAAAACATAATTGCATCTCAGCCTTTGTCTAAAATCAGAGTGTTTATGCATCATGGCCTATGATTGAGGTAAAAACATAATTGCATCTCAGCCTATGACTAAGATCAGAGTGTATATGCATCTCGGCCTATGACTGAGATAAAAATATAATTGCATCTCAGCCTATGGCTATGATCAGAGTGTATATGCATCTCGGCTTATGACTGAGATAAAAATATATTTGCATCTTAGCCTATGGCTAAGATCAGAGTGTATATGCATCTTGGCCTATAACTGAGATAAAAATATAATTGCATCTCAGCCTATGGCTAAGATCAAAGTGTATATGCATCTTGGCCTATAACTGAGATAAAAATATAATTGCATCTCAGCATATGGCTAAGATCAGAGTGTATATGCATCTCGGTCTATTATTAAGATTAAAACATAATTGCTTCTTAGCCTATGGCTAAGATCAGAGTGTATATGCATCTCGGCCTATGATTAAGATAAAAACATAATTGCATCTCAGCCTTTGTCTAAAATCAGAGTGTTTATGCATCATGGCCTATGATTGAGGTAAAAACATAATTGCATCTCAGCCTATGACTAAGATCAGAGTGTATATGCATCTCGGCCTATGACTGAGATAAAAATATAATTGCATCTCAGCCTATGGCTAAGATCAGAGTGTATATGCATCTCGGTCTATGATTAAGATAAAAACATAATTGCATCTCAGCCTATGGCTAAGATCAGAGTGTATTTGCATTTCAACCTATATTTGAGATAAAATTTTAATGCCATCTCATCCTATAGCTAAAATCAGAAAAGTTTTGCATCTTATTCTATAGCTGAGATAAAATTATAATTGCAGAGTGTATTTGCACCTTGTCCTATGGCTGAGATAAAATTATAACTGCTTCTCAACTTATAGCTAAGATCTAAGTGTATATGCATCTCGGCCTATGGTTGAGATAAAAATATACTTGCATCTAAGCCTATGGCTAAGAACAGAGTGTATATGCATTTCGGTCTATGATTGAGGTAAAAACATAATTGCATCTCAGCCTATGGCTAAGATCAGAGTGTATATGCATCTCGGCCTATGACTGAGATAAAAATATAATTGCATCTCAGCCTATGGCTAAGATCAAAGTGTATATGCATCTCGGCCTATAATAAAGATAAAACATATATGCATCTCAGCCTATGGCTAAGATCAGAGTGTATATGCATCTCGGTCTATGATTAAGATAAAAACATAGTTGCATCTCAGCCTATGGCTAAGATCAGAGTGTATTTGCATTTCAACCTATATTTGAGATAAAATTTTAATGCCATCTCATCCTATAGCTAGAATCAGAAAAGTTTTGCATCTTATTCTATAGCTGAGATAAAATTATAATTGCAGAGTGTATTTGCACCTTGTCCTATGGCTGAGATAAAATTATAACTGCTTCTCAACTTATAGCTAAGATCTAAGTGTATATGCATCTCGGCCTATGGTTGAGATAAAAATATACTTGCATCTAAGCCTATGGCTAAGAACAGAGTGTATATGCATTTCGGCCTATGGCTGAGATAAAAATATAATTGCATCTCAGCCTATGGCTAATATTTGCATCTCAGCTTATATATGAGATAAAAATATAATTGCATCTCTACATATGGCTAAGTACAGAGTGTAGTTGTATCTCAGCTTATAGCTAAGATTAAAGTCTTATTGTATTTCAGTTCATAGCTAAGATTAAAATCTGGATGCATTTCATATGATTAATATCAAAGTCTAATTGCATCTTAGTCTATGACTAATATTAAAATCTAATTGCATCTTAGCTTATAGCTAAGGTCAAAGTATAATTGCTAAAGCCTATGGTTAACATAAAAATATAATTGCATCTCAGCCTTTGTCTAAAATCAGAGTGTAGTTGCATCTTAGCCTATAGCTTAAATAAAAATATAATTGCATCTCGGCCTATGGTTAAGATCAAATTATAGTTGTAACTCAGCCTAAGGCTAAAATCAATGTGCATCTCAGTCTATGGCAAAGATTAAAATGCGGTTGTACCTCAACATATAATTCAGATCAAAATTATTGTTGCTTTTAAGCCCATATCTAAGAATAAAATGTAGTTGCATCTAAGCTTATTCCTAAAATCAAAGTTCAGTTGCATTTTAGCTTATGGCTAAGATCAAAGCATTGTTGTTTTTAAGCTTATAGCTAAGATCAAAATGCAGTTGCATCTTAGCCTACTGCTAAGATTAAATTGTAGTTGTATCTCAGCCTATAACTAAGATCGATGTGTAGTTTCATTTCAGTTTATGGCCGAAATCAAATTGTAGTTTCAGCCTGTTGTTAAAATCAAAGTTTAATAGATAATAGGTAATATCAATATGACAATAAATTTCAGTCCTATTGTAGTCGAACAAGGGTTGTGAGATAAAGCATTTGAAATTATGCATATACGGGATTGATTTGTAGTTTAAACTTAACACAATTTCTTTATTTTAAATATATTTATTAAATTTAACAAATTTGATTTTGAAAAATTATGGTAGTTCATTTTTGAAAGTGGATAGTAGTTAAATAAAGATGGATTAAACGCGATTAAATTACTTGACAAAAATAATAATTGAAAATATTTAAGGTGTTTTGCTTTTGTTAAAACCAACTTGATAAATAAACGTTTAACAAATAAGGCGCCTTCTGATGTTAAAGAAGTGTCTACTTTATTTCTTCTTCTTTGAAGCTTTTTTTTAAATTTTATAATGTGATATTTAAGAATTACTTGATATGTCACAACAATATAAAAATATCTTTGAATTTTAAGGAGTGGAATCACACTCGTTAAAACAAACAAATCACATTGAAGCCTTACAAGATTACTTTTTTTATTAAAAGATTGCGTCACAATTTGTACATGATTCAATTTTTGTATGAAGCAAAATTATATTATTATGTCTTCTGTAAGTTAATTAGCAGACTGTACTTACATGCACATAAATTTTATATTTACTAGTTCTTTCAGCATCGTTAAAATTTGTTCCATAGACTTACTTAATTTTTTTCTCGGAGGTCACTTATTGTAGATTTCAAACAACAACAAAATTTGTTGAACAAGAAAATTATTAATATTCTCCTAGTTGATATAAAATAAACTTTAATTTATAAATAGTTTAATTGAAACGAAGCTTAGGAAACATACAAAACCCTCTTAACAAAGCTAGTTATAATATTTCCAGAGACAATTAATTAAAATTTTTAAGAATGAATTAAATTTTAACTTTAATATAAAAGTATTACGTACTTTAAAAAGTTGAAAAAAAAATTCAAATTAATTTTAATAAAATAAAATATTGTTTTTATTCAAAATTCTCCGTCAAATCAAAGATTATTTTTAGAAAAATTAATTAAAACTTCCAGAATTGATTAAAATGATTCCTGGTAAAAAAAATAATTTTCAGACTTTTAGCAAATTAAAACAAATATCTTATAATGTTTAAGAACATCTATCAATATATCTAAAAAAATCATTAAAATTTAAAACCATCAAAAAATTTGCTTGCTACAGAAAATAGAAAAATGAAATGAAATTATTTTATTAATAAAATAAAATCTTAAGATGAATTAAAATGATCTCTAAAAACAATACCGGACTCTTATAAAATTAAGACAAATTTCTTAAAATGTTAAAAGGACAAATTACATTATTCCCCAGGGTTGATTTGAAATTAACAGTGGAGAAAATACAAAATTTGTGGGGGAGATTAATTAAAATCCCAGGAATAAATTAAAATGAGCCCTGGGACCATACAAAAGAATTCCGGGCTTAATATATTTTGAAAGAACCTCTATTTAGCGCTATACTGCACCCTTCTATACACGTTATTGATCCATTTTACGTTGAATGTGGTGCTTCGCGCGTGCGATAGGTGTCGATACTATGCTTCGTTGTATGTTTTTATGTTCTCTTTCTGTTTAAAAAGTTTAAATTTTAAACTAACAGTATCGCTTCTCGGCCTATGGCTAAGATCAAAGTGTAGTATCTGTTCTTATCAGCTTAATATCTGATACGACCCGCATGCGGGTCCAGTATATTAAACTGATTTTTGGAAATGGACGGAAGGTAGGGGCTTGCTCCACTTCTGTCACGGGTTGGCCCGGCATTGCAGTGCCGCCGGGATCGGCCCAACTAATAAATATAAACAAAATGTAGTATAGTAAGGTAGTGTAGAGTTAAAAATATGTCACCCAGCTTTTATTTTAAATAAACCCGGGTATACAATAAATTCCCCCCCTTAGTACGAGACGGGAAAATTTTGTAGGTTTCGGGTCTCTCTATTTCAAATGGTGCTGCTGCATTTATTTAATTTTCTCCGGGTCGCTGATAAATCGAAATATCTCCAGACCCAGACTTTAATTCTAAATGAAATATCCCAGGCTTTATTTCAAATGAATCCTGGAAAATTTTCAAAAATATTCTCTTGTACAAAGGGAAAATTTTATAAAACCCCGGGCTTTATTTTAAATAAAATCGCAAACTTTAATTACTTTTCCGGCTCGATTATATTAATCATAATATTAAACTCTCTAGGGCCCCTAGGCTTTTATTTTATTCCCCGTATCTATTGAAAATAAATCGGTTACTAAATACTTTCTACTCGGGTACTATTATAACTATTATAAGCAGAATATAATATGGACATAATAGGAAATTCCCCAGGGGTCGTTTCAAATAATCACTGAAACCTTTAAAAAATATTTTGTATATAACATGAAGTACCTCGAATTAAATTGCATGAATCTGTGGGCTTCGATTATTTATAGTTGTGTTGATCTTATGCATATAAAAGTATATTTACAAAACACAACCTAACCTTTCGATTATTTACTTATCAAACTCGATAAAATTAATATTACAGTAGTAGTAAATATATTTATTTCATATTATATACATACAGAAAGATGATTTTATATATGTATATGTGAGGAACCACTGAATTTATTAATAAAATAAACGACTGTTTATTTATAACTTAAATAGTTCACTATTACAATTATTACTATTATATTTACTATTACATTTACATTTTAAATGTAATTTACAATATTATTGATACAAGGCTTGGTCTGTGCCAGACGGGACTAGACTGACCTGACTGACGCTCGCCTGCTCGTAGTGCTCGTGGCGGCCGGCTTTCCAGGAACATTTTATAATTCTCCCGGCTTTGAAATAAATCCGTAGATTGATTAGTCGTTGATTGAAAAAGTAAGTTTCAATCAATGGTTAGGTGTTGAGTGAAAGTTGATGAAGTCTAGTTAATTTATGAATCGCAGATGTTATACATATTAGGCAATTTTGTTGACTTAGTTGTATGACAAGTCTACCTCATATATAGCACTTAACTATAAAATTTTAAGCATAATTAAAACGCAGCAATTATTTCAAATTAACTTTGATAGTTTTAAAAATATTTTCTATGAAAATAATTTGCAAACTTTTTTTTATTTTCACCCCCTACTCAAAAATTAATAATAATCCTAGGCTTTATTTTAAATAAATCTTTCAAGAATATAAATATATTATTCATGTTAAATCCTGGGGAATTCTAAATATATTCCCCATGTTATAAATAGGAATGAATACTTTTATAAATTTTGCAACTATTTGAAATAAATCTAAGCAGTAATTAGTTCTTCTCTGTTTGATTATAGAACAGAATATTAATACTAATCAGAGTCTATAGCTAAGATCAGAGTGTATTTGCATCTCAGCCTATAACTGATATAAAAATTTAAGTGCATTTCAGCCTATCGCTAAGATCAGAGTGTATTAGCATAAAAATACAATTGTAATGATTGTTTATTCCAATAAAGAAACCCTGCAACAAATATTATGTTAAACTAAAAAAAACCGGATTTACATTTTAACTCAGATCTTACTATTATGCAAAGAAATCAAAGAAAACTAGTGTATGATGAGTTGAAAGATCGGCAACCACGTGGGGAAACTGGTTTAATTGTGAGATATAAAAACGAAAATCCTATATTACATAAAATTATTAAAGTAAATATCTATTTTCATAATGCCTGTGGAATTCGTACTAAGTTAAGCGAATTTACCCATAACGTTAATTGCGGAATTTATAATGTAATAATTATTATAGAAAGTTGGCTAAAGGATGATATTTTAAATAGCAAACTTAAATTAAATAAATTTGTAATATATAGAACTGATAGAAATGATCTAACCAGTGTTAAATTCAATGGTGGCGTAATTTTGATAGCTGTAAAAAATAATATTAAATTGATAGAATTGGATATATGCAAAAAAAGGCTGTAGAACAATTATTTATATCAGCCAAAATAAATTGAAAATCATTCATTATTGGAGGCATACATATGTACCTCCAGGTTCCAATTTAGGGCCGCTTTTACAATCGTCGGTTAAACAAGGAATAGCGCTATCTAAGGAATATATAAAAATGCGCTTTTACAATCTCTTATAACTTATATCTAGTATAGTAACTAAGTAACGCGCACAATAAATTAGTGTATAAACAACGTATACGTCAATTTATAAGTCAGTTTCAGAAACGGCCATCTTCGTGATAAATGATTTTTTAGGAAATGCATAAACGTGTTACAGTTAAAGTAGGATTTGTTGCTAAAATGATTGCACAGAAAAAAATTTATAAACGTCGAGCATTATTTCCTTGATTGACCTAATCATTGGGACCTTCAAGTGGTTCGTCTTTATTTCTAGTTCTAATTTGGGATTTATTGAATAGAGATTCTACTCGAGTGTGCGGGTGATTGAAATTTAACAATGGTCCCGATTAATTTAAGAGTCCTAGCAGTTTCATAAAACTTTATTTGTATGTTTCGAGGAAAATAAACCAGGGATAACTTATCCGGTGCTTGAAGCAGTAGTTTTCTCTAGTATAGTAAGTATAAAGTAGTATAAATGATTTATAGTCATTATTGACGTTTCAATAGGTTATGTAGACTGTAACAAGGGTAAAACTAATGCTATACCAGGTATATACATTTAGATAAATTTATTCCTGGTATAAGTTATCTGACAATTGTAATAGCGGCCCTTAGATAAATATTATCTTCATAGCAACACAGTAGAACAACTTTCAAATAGTGATCCGTCATCAGAATTATTAATTTGTGGAGATTATAATTTACCATCAGTTTTATGGGATAATGATAATATGGGGTTAAAAGCAGTAAGGAATATTAATCAAAATGTTGAAACTGTAGTGGATACAATTGGATTTTTAAACTTGCATCAGTTTAATACAACTCCTAACAGCAGAGGCACATTTCTGGATTTTGTATTTACTGACAATCCGGACTTACAGGTATTTCCATCTACCGATAGAATATTTAACAACTCAGTCTATCACACAGCTATGAGTTTAGAATTAAAATTAAAACAAGGAAGATGTTTCAACTTGAGTGGTGAAGAGTTTGTTTTTAATTTTAAGCAAGCTGATTACTATTCTTCCATAAATCAAGTGATAGCTAGTATAAATTGAGATGCAGTTTTTGAGAAAAAGTTAATAGATGAAATAGTTACTTCGTTTTACAATATTGTTTATGAGATTTTATATTTGTATGTACCACTGAAAAAAATTATAGTTAACCGTTTCCTGCTTTGTTAAGTCAGGAATTAAATTAACTTACTAAAGAAAAAAAAAAGATTTCATAAAAAATACAGATCTACTGATAACGTTAACGCTAGAGAATTGCCGGGTTTAGTCACCCCGTCCTGTTGTAGTGTCACTAGTAGTATTGTTATGGAAAAATATTAAATTCTATCACATCTACAAGAAAATCGGTGAACCTTTCTCTCTAGAAAAATATTGACACGTACAACGCCGTTTTTAATTTAAAATTGGTTCTTATAGAACAAAACGCCAACCAACTCAATATCCAAACGATAAGATTCTAGTCATCACTCTTTTTATATGTTGAAGTACATACAATATTCCATGTCTTCATGTTTTTGGTTAAAGATTTGAACACAGATTGGACTTTCTTCTACAATGTGTGAAAATTTTATTAAATTATATTCAGGCGTTTTTTTGCTGAGTTTGGATGCTGTGAACCCTAAAATAGCGCAACTATTCTCTTCTCTTAACGATTATAATCAGTTTAAATTACGTATGCAATGCAAAAACTTAAGTACATTGTTGTACAACACTTACTTACAACGCATTGAATATAAACATAAACTCAAACACGTCAAACTTTTGGAAATATATTTGTGAAAACAAGAAGACAAATGGTATTCCAGCATCAGTGATGTATAATAACAAACTTTGTAATAACATCTGTGATACTGCCGATGCTTTTAAAAAATATTTTAAGTCAAAATATGCAAACTCTATCTGTAAAAATTCAATTAATTTTTGCTGTGATAAAATGTGCCGTCTTGTAAATTATCTGTGTCATTAATTGAAGTTTTTAAAGAACTAGAACAATTAAATACAAACTTTTCTTCTGGTCCAGATAAACTTTCAGGAATATTTTTAATTAACTGTGTGTACACTATTGCTTATCCTATTCATAAACTATTTGCTCAATTCTTAATTGAAAACAAATTCCCATCAGTTTAGAAAGTCAGTTATGTAGTGCCTATACACAAATCTGATAAACGAAAATTGGTGGAAAATTATCGTAGAGTGTCAATCCAATCTGCAATTCCTAAAGTTTTGAATGAAATAGTGTCCCAACAGTTGGCTTAGATGTCAAAATTGTTAATTTCATCTAAGCAACATGGACTCAAAGATGGAAGATCAACTGCTATCAACCAAATAGAACATCAATTGTTTATATTAAAGTCTTTTGAAAACAGACTACAAGTGGATTCTGTTTAAACAATTTTTCAAAGCCTTTGATAGAGTTAACCATAGCATTTTAATTCAACAACTGACATTAATTGGTTTTAACATAAATATTTTAAAATGGATTTAGAATATGGCTAAGATCAGAGTGTATTTGCATCTCAGCTATAACTAAGATAAAAATACAATTGCTTCTTAGCCTAAGGCAAAGACCAGAGTGTATTTTCATCTTAGCCTACGGCTGAAGTAATAAAAATTGCATCTCAGCCTACGGCTAAGATCAGAGTGTATTTGCATCTCAGCCTACAGCTGAGATAAAAGTATAATTGCATCTCATCTTATGGCTAAGATTAGAGTGTATTTGCAACTTAGCCTATCGCTGAGACAAAAATATAATTGCATTTCAACTTACATCTAAGATCAGAGTGTAATTGCATCTCAGCCTAAAACTAAAATAAAAATATTTATGCATCTTAGCCTATGGCTAAGATCAGAGTGTATTTGCATCTCAGTCTTCTTCTCTTCTTCTTTGTCAGCCTGTTTCTGTCCACTGCTGGCCTCCTTCAAACAATTCCATTTGTTGCGGTCTTGTGAAACTTGATACCACTGCTTTCCAGCAGTCTCCTTGACGTCATCTATCCATCTTTTCTGTGGTCTTCCTCTATCACGGGTGGTCATTCGTGGTCTCCATTTCAGTAGCCTGTGTGTCCATTTCTTGTTGTCATCTCTCGCTACATGACCAACCCAGCTCCACTTTAGCTCTGCTATCCGTTGAATTACATCCTTCACTCCGGTGTTTCTTCGAATGTCTTCGTTCCTTTTTCTCTCTCTTAGACTTACACCTAGCATACTACGCTCCATCGCCCGCTTTCAGATTCGTAGTCTGTCAGCATTTTTTCTTGTTAGTACCATGGTTTCTAGGCAATACGTTGTGACAGGTAGTATGCACATATCGTATACCCTCCTTTTAAGACTTGTGGGTATATCCGGGTACTTTAGTATGTGCCCAAGTCTTCCGAATGCTGCCCAGCTCTGCCTTATTCGTCGTGTAATTTCTGCGGCTTGATTTGCCTTGCCGAGTTTGATCTAATGTCCCAGATATATGTACTCATCTACTTGTTCTATTATATGGTCTTCTATTTGGCAATGCCCTACTTCGTTACTCATGATTTTTGTTTTAGACAGGTTCATTTTTAGCCCTACCTTATTAGAGGCTATGTTCAGTTGTTCTAACATACCTTCAAGTTCTTTTAGGTCTGAACTGATTAGAACAATGTCGTCCGCAAATCTTAGGTGGTTTAGATGTATACCGTCTATGTTTATGCCTTTGCCTTCCCATACTATGTTTTTAAATATGTCTTCTAGTGCTAAGGTGAAGAGCTTAGGTGATATTGTATCGCCTTGTCGTACCCCTCTGTTAATTTTGATTTTGTCCGTAACCGAGTTTTCGTCTATCTTAACTTGGAAGGTGGTATTTTGGTAAATATGGTTTATTAGACTTGTGTACCTAGAATCTATTCTAGCATTCGTCATGGCAGTGAATATCGCCCATAGTTCTATCGAATCGAAGGCCTTTTCGAAATCTACAAAGGCTAGATGTAAACGGTTATTGTATTCTGTGCATTGTGCATAATGTACGGATGGTCTGTATGTGGTCTGTCGTGCTGTACCCTTTTCGAAAGCCTGCCTGTTCTGGTGGCTGGTAAAAATCTAGCTTATTCGTCAAGCGGTTTGTTATGATTTTCGTTAGTAACTTGTAAAGATGTGATAAAAGGCTTATAGGTCTATAGTTCTTAATGTTAGTGTTGTCTCCTTTCTTGTGGAGAATGATTACTTGTGCGTTTTGCCAAGTCCTGGGAATTTTTCCCTCATCGAGGCATTTATTTAGTAGTATTTTAACAGCCTTTAGTACCGCGTTTCCTCCGAGCTTTAGCATATCACTGGATATTTTGTCTACTCCGGGAGCTTTTCCATTTTTTAGTTGTTGTAATGCTTTCTTTATCTCTGGGAAGTCTATTTCCGGGATATCTTCCGAATTCATGTTCATTACTGTTACGATGTTGTTTTGTCTCTCAGGTGTCGTTGATTTATATAGATTTTCGTAAAATTCCCTTATAACCTCCAGTATATTTTGTTTATCGTGAACCATGTTGCCGTTTTGGTTTTTGATCTTATGGATCGTTGATTTTCCATGAGCCCTATCTGCTCTCAGTATCTTCATATTTTTGTTGTTTTCTATTATATTTTTTATGTTTTTGGCGTTGTATTTTCTATGGTCTTTCCTTATTTCTTTGCTGATGTGTTTGCTTAATTGTCGATATTCCGCTGATAACCGGTTTAGCCTAGCCCTTTCTTTTATGAGATTTATTGTATTTTTGCTGATCTTTTTATCTTTTTTCTGTTTTATGCCTACACATATTTTCTTGTTTACGGTTTGTATGTCTTTTGTTATTTTATCATTTAGTTCTTCGATTTTCAGTAATGAGAGGTTGGTTTGGTTTAGTTTTATTTCGATTTCCCTTGCATATCTATCTTCGTTTTGCCTCAAGTAGTCTATAGTTGGATAGGGTGTTGTTTTGACCATTTTGTTCCTTTTGATTTTTGTGTTTATATTTATAGACACTCTTAGTAGTCTGTGATCGCTGCCGGTGTGAAACTTATTTAGTGTTGAGACGTTTGTGATAATTGTTTTGTTGTTAGATAGTATATAGTCGATTTCATTTTTGAAAACTCCTCCGGGGTGCAACCATGTCCAGCGTCTTTGGTCTTGTTTTTGAAAAAAGGAGTTCATACAGAATAGTTGTTCATTTTGTAGGTAATTCAGTAAACGTTCTCCACGAGGGTTTCTTTCTCCTAGGCCATAATTTCCAATATTTGGAATATTTCCGTCCTCGTCTTTTCTTTTACTCAATTTTGAGTTAAAATCGCCCATTGTTATTGAATACTGCACTTTCTCCAATTTTCGAGCTCTTGTAATGTCCTCGTAGAAAATATCTACTTCTTCATCATTGTGAGCACTAGTTGGGGCATAAACTTGGATGACCTGGAGTTTGTATCTGTTATTTAGTTTTAAGATTGTGTATATCACTCTGTCTGATACTGATTTTACTTTGGTGACTAGATGTTTGATGTTTTTGTTGATGAGTATTCCTACTCCTCCTATATGTGGGTTTATATCGTTATTATTTTGGTAAAGCATATGTCCTGATTTTAAAATGGTACACTTTTCTTTGCGGAGTCGTGTCTCGCATATACCAAGGATATCCCAGTTTATTTTTTTTAGTGCTTCTTCTAGTTGTTCTAGATGTTCAGGTGTTCTCATAGTACGTATGTTGTAGGTTGCTAGTAGAAGTTTTCTTTGTTGCGCTTTGTTTGAATTTGTTTGTATTGTAGAGTTTGTTGAATTTTTGCCTCCCACAGAATCCATGAGGCGGACCGACGGTTCGGTTAGGGATTGTGGGCTGTTGGCCCTACCCATCTGGGGTACTTTTGTTTGTATTTTCAACAACATCATTTGAAGGGTAGTAGGCATTTAAAACGCCACGCTTGCCGAGCGTCTCAGTCTATAGCTGAAATAAAAAATATAATTGCATCTCAGCTTATGGCTAAGATCAGAATGTATTTGCTTCTCAGCCTTTAGCTAAGATCAAAGTATTAAAAGCGGTAAGAACAACAGTAGAACTAATAGCAGCAATCAACGACATCACCGCGGAAATAACTAAAGTGAGATCTGCAAAAATCCCAAGAAATCGGCCCCTCAGGCACAATACTAGCCAACGCCAACCCGCGGTGGGTCAAAGATATGATGCTGCTGCTGCTTCCCGCATCCAACAACTATACAGGTTTAAAAAGCCCTTTAGAGAAATTACGTAGGCTGAGATAGAATAATATTTTTATTTCAGCTATAGGCTAACTTGCAAATACACTCTGACCTTAGCTAATTTGGACCAGAACTGAAGAAAGATGACCGTATTAAGGATTCAATTGAATCTGAGTTGTTTTTAAAAGAAATTCCTCCTGAACAATTTGTACTAAAATTGAACCAACTTCAACTTCAATTGAATCCTTAATAGGGTCATCTTTCTTCAGTTTAAAATTTAAACTTTTTAAACAGAAAGAGAACATAAAAACATACAACGAAGCATAGTATCGACACCTATCGCACGCGCGAAGCACCACATTCAACGTAAAATGGATCAATAACGTGTATAGAAGGGTGCAGTATAGCGCTAAATAGAGGTTCTTTCAAAATATATTAAGCCCGGAATTCTTTTGTATGGTCCCAGGGCTCATTTTAATTTATTCCTGGGATTTTAATTAATCTCCCCCACAAATTTTGTATTTTCTCCACTGTTAATTTCAAATCAACCCTGGGGAATAATGTAATTTGTCCTTTTAACATTTTAAGAAATTTGTCTTAATTTTATAAGAGTCCGGTATTGTTTTTAGAGATCATTTTAATTCATCTTAAGATTTTATTTTATTAATAAAATAATTTCATTTCATTTTTCTATTTTCTGTAGCAAGCAAATTTTTTGATGGTTTTAAATTTTAATGATTTTTTTAGATATATTGATAGATGTTCTTAAACATTATAAGATATTTGTTTTAATTTGCTAAAAGTCTGAAAATTATTTTTTTTACCAGGAATCATTTTAATCAATTCTGGAAGTTTTAATTAATTTTTCTAAAAATAATCTTTGATTTGACGGAGAATTTTGAATAAAAACAATATTTTATTTTATTAAAATTAATTTGAATTTTTTTTTTCAACTTTTTAAAGTACGTAATACTTTTATATTAAAGTTAAAATTTAATTCATTCTTAAAAATTTTAATTAATTGTCTCTGGAAATATTATAACTAGCTTTGTTAAGAGGGTTTTGTATGTTTCCTAAGCTTCGTTTCAATTAAACTATTTATAAATTAAAGTTTATTTTATATCAACTAGGAGAATATTAATAATTTTCTTGTTCAACAAATTTTGTTGTTGTTTGAAATCTACAATAAGTGACCTCCGAGAAAAAAATTAAGTAAGTCTATGGAACAAATTTTAACGATGCTGAAAGAACTAGTAAATATAAAATTTATGTGCATGTAAGTACAGTCTGCTAATTAACTTACAGAAGACATAATAATATAATTTTGCTTCATACAAAAATTGAATCATGTACAAATTGTGACGCAATCTTTTAATAAAAAAAGTAATCTTGTAAGGCTTCAATGTGATTTGTTTGTTTTAACGAGTGTGATTCCACTCCTTAAAATTCAAAGATATTTTTATATTGTTGTGACATATCAAGTAATTCTTAAATATCACATTATAAAATTTAAAAAAAAGCTTCAAAGAAGAAGAAATAAAGTAGACACTTCTTTAACATCAGAAGGCGCCTTATTTGTTAAACGTTTATTTATCAAGTTGGTTTTAACAAAAGCAAAACACCTTAAATATTTTCAATTATTATTTTTGTCAAGTAATTTAATCGCGTTTAATCCATCTTTATTTAACTACTATCCACTTTCAAAAATGAACTACCATAATTTTTCAAAATCAAATTTGTTAAATTTAATAAATATATTTAAAATAAAGAAATTGTGTTAAGTTTAAACTACAAATCAATCCCGTATATGCATAATTTCAAATGCTTTATCTCACAACCCTTGTTCGACTACAATTGGACTGAAATTTATTGTCATATTGATATTACCTATTATCTATTAAACTTTGATTTTAACAACAGGCTGAAACTACAATTTGATTTCGGCCATAAACTGAAATGAAACTACACATCGATCTTAGTTATAGGCTGAGATACAACTACAATTTAATCTTAGCAGTAGGCTAAGATGCAACTGCATTTTGATCTTAGCTATAAGCTTAAAAACAACAATGCTTTGATCTTAGCCATAAGCTAAAATGCAACTGAACTTTGATTTTAGGAATAAGCTTAGATGCAACTACATTTTATTCTTAGATATGGGCTTAAAAGCAACAATAATTTTGATCTGAATTATATGTTGAGGTACAACCGCATTTTAATCTTTGCCATAGACTGAGATGCACTTTGATTTTAGCCTTAGGCTGAGTTACAACTATAATTTGATCTTAACCATAGGCCGAAATGCAAT
This sequence comes from Tachinus rufipes, assembly GCA_963932245.1. Lineage (NCBI taxonomy): Eukaryota > Metazoa > Arthropoda > Insecta > Coleoptera > Staphylinidae > Tachinus > Tachinus rufipes. The sequence continues at coordinate 74,354,413 of OZ010747.1, read as the reverse complement.
TATATTTTTATTTAAGCTATAGGCTAAGATGCAACTACACTCTGATTTTAGACAAAGGCTGAGATGCAATTATATTTTTATGTTAACCATAGGCTTTAGCAATTATACTTTGACCTTAGCTATAAGCTAAGATGCAATTAGATTTTAATATTAGTCATAGACTAAGATGCAATTAGACTTTGATATTAATCATATGAAATGCATCCAGATTTTAATCTTAGCTATGAGCTGAAATACAATAAGACTTTAATCTTAGCTATAAGCTGAGATACAACTACACTCTGTACTTAGCCATATGTAGAGATGCAATTATATTTTTATCTCATATATAAGCTGAGATGCAAATATTAGCCATAGGCTGAGATGCAATTATATTTTTATCTCAGCCATAGGCCGAAATGCATATACACTCTGTTCTTAGCCATAGGCTTAGATGCAAGTATATTTTTATCTCAACCATAGGCCGAGATGCATATACACTTAGATCTTAGCTATAAGTTGAGAAGCAGTTATAATTTTATCTCAGCCATAGGACAAGGTGCAAATACACTCTGCAATTATAATTTTATCTCAGCTATAGAATAAGATGCAAAACTTTTCTGATTCTAGCTATAGGATGAGATGGCATTAAAATTTTATCTCAAATATAGGTTGAAATGCAAATACACTCTGATCTTAGCCATAGGCTGAGATGCAACTATGTTTTTATCTTAATCATAGACCGAGATGCATATACACTCTGATCTTAGCCATAGGCTGAGATGCAATTATGTTTTATCTTTATTATAGGCCGAGATGCATATACACTTTGATCTTAGCCATAGGCTGAGATGCAATTATATTTTTATCTCAGTCATAGGCCGAGATGCATATACACTCTGATCTTAGCCATAGGCTGAGATGCAATTATGTTTTTACCTCAATCATAGGCCGAAATGCATATACACTCTGTTCTTAGCCATAGGCTTAGATGCAAGTATATTTTTATCTCAACCATAGGCCGAAATGCATATACACTCTGATCATAGCCATAGGCTGAGATGCAATTATATTTTTATCTCAGTCATAGGCCGAGATGCATATACACTCTGATCTTAGTCATAGGCTGAGATGCAATTATGTTTTTACCTCAATCATAGGCCATGATGCATAAACACTCTGATTTTAGCCAAAGGCTGAGATGCAATTATGTTTTTATCTTAATCATAGGCCGAGATGCATATACACTCTGATCTTAGCCATAGGCTGAGATGCAATTATATTTTTATTTCAGTCATAGGCTGAGATGCATATACACTCTGATCTTAGCCATAGGCTAAGATGCAATTATGTTTTAATTTTAATAATAGACCGAGATGCATAAACACTCTGATCTTAGCCATAGGCTGAGATGCAATTATATCTTTATTTCAGTCATTGGCCGAGATGCAAATACACTCTGATCTGAGCCATAGGCACAGATGCAATTATAATTTTATGTCAGCCATGGACCGAGATGCAAATACACTCTGATCTTAGCTATAGGCTGATATGCAATTATAAATTTATGTCAGCTATAGACCGAGAGGCAAATACATTCTGATCTTAGCCATAGGCTGAGATGCAATTATATTTGTATGTCAGCCATAGGCCGAGATGCAAATACACTTTGATCTTAGCCATAAACTGAGATGCAATTATAGTTTTATGTCAGCCATAGGCCGAGATGCAAATACTCTCTGTTCTTAGCCATAGGCTGAGATGCAATTATATTTGTATGTCAGCCATAGACCGAGATGCAAATACACTTTGATCTTAGCCATAGGCTGAGATGCATTTATATTTGTATGTCAGCCATAGGCCAAGATGCAAATACACTCCGATCTTATCCATTAGCGGAGATGCAATTATATTTGTATGTCAGCCAAAGGCCGAGATGCAAATACACTCTGATCTTAGCCATAGGCTGAGATGCATTTATTTTTCTATGTCAGCCATTGGCCGAGATGCAAATATACTCTAATCTTAGCCATAGACTGAGATGCAATTATATTTGTATGTCAGCCATAGGCTGAGATGCAATTATATTTGTATGTCAGCCAAAGGCCGAGATGCAAATACACTCTGATCTTAGCCATAGGCTGAGATGCAATTATATTTTTATGTCAGCTATAAGCCGAGATGCAATAACACTTTGATTTTAGCCATAGACTGAGACACAATTATATTTTTATGTCAGCCGTAGGCCGAGATGCAAATACACTCTGATCTTAGCCACAGGTTAAGATGCAATTATATTTTTAGCTCAGGTATAGGCCGAGATGGAAATACACTCTGATCTTAGCCTAAGCTCAGATGCAATTATAGTTTTATGTCAGCCATAGGCCGAAATGCAAATACACTCTGATCTTATCCATAGGCTGTAATGCAATTATATTTTTATGTCAGCCATAGGCCGAGATGCAAATACACTCTGATCTTAGCCATAGGCTGAGACACATTTATATTTTTTTGTCAGTCATAAGCCGAGATGCAAATGACTCTGATCTTAGCCATAGACTAAGACACACTTATATTTTTATGTCAGCCGTAGGCCGAGATGCATATACACTCTGATCTTAGCCATAGGCTGAGATGCAATTATATTTTTATCTCAGTCATAGGCCGAGATGCATATACACTCTGATCTTAGCCATAGGCTGATATGCAATTATGTTTTTATGTTATTCATAGGCCGAGATGCATATACACTCTGATCTTAGCCCTAGGCTGAGATGCAATTATATTTTTATCTCAGTCATAGGCCGAGATGCATATTCACTCTAATCTTAGCCATAGGCTAAGATGCAATTATTTTTTTATCTTAATAATAGACCGAGATGCATATACACTTTTATCTTAGCCATAGACTGAGATTCAATTATATTTTTATTTCAGTCATAGGCTGAGATGCATATACACTCTGATCTTAGCCATAGGCTGAGATGCAATTATATTTTTATCTCAGTCATAGGCCGAGATTCATATACACTCTGATCTTAGCCATAGGCTGAGATGCAATTATATTTTTATCTCAGTCATAGGCCGAGATGCATATTCACTCTAATCTTAGCCATAGGCTGAGATGCAATTATTTTTTTATCTTAATAATAGACCGAGATGCATATACACTTTTATCTTAGCCATAGACAGAGATTCAATTATATTTTTATTTCAGTCATAGGCTGAGATGCATATACATTCTGATCTTAGCCATAGGCTGAGATGCAATTATATTTTTATCTCAGTCATAGGCCGAGATGCATATACACTCTGATCTTAGCCATAGGCTGATATGCAATTATGTTTTTATGTTATTCATAGGCCGAGATGCATATACACTCTGATCTTAGCCATAGGCTAAGATGCAATTATGTTTTTTATCTTATTCATAGGCCGAGATCCATATACACTCTGATCTTAGCCATAGGCTGAGATGCAATTATGTTTTTATTTTAATCATAGGCCGAGATGCATATACACTCTGATCTTAGCCATAGGCTGAGATGCAATTATGTTTTTATCTTAATCATAGACCGAGATGCATATACACTCTGATCTTAGCCAAATGCTGAGATGCAATTATGTTTTTTTTTAATCATAGGCCGAGATGCATATACCCTTTGATCTTAGCCATAGGCAGAGATGCAATTATATTTTTATCTCAGTCATAGGCCGAGATGCATATTTACTCTGATCTTAGCCATAGGCTGAGATGCAATTATAGTTTTATCTCAGTCATAGGCCGAGATGCATATACACTCTGATCTTAGCCATATGCTGAGATGCAATTATGTTTTTATCTTTATTATAAGCCGAAATGCATATATACTATGATCTTAGCCATAGGCTGAGATGCAATTATATTTTTATCTCAGTCATAGGCCAAGATGCATATACACTCTGATCTTAGCCATAGGCTGAGAAACAATTATATTTTTATCTCAGACATAGGCCGAGATGCATATACACTCTGATCTTAGCCATAGGCTGAGATGCAATTATGTTTTTATCTTTATTATAAGCCGAAATGCATATATACTATGATCTTAGCCATAGGCTGAGATGCAATTATGTTTTAATCTCAGTCATAGGCCAAGACGCATATACACTCTTATCTTAGCCATAGGCTGAGAAACAATTATATTTTTATCTCAGACATAGGCCGAGATGCATATACACTCTGATCTTAGCCATAGGCTTAGATGCAATTATGTTTTTATCTTATTCATAAGCCGAGATGCATATACACTCTGATCTTAGCCATAGGCTAAGATGCAATTATGTTTTTATCTTAATCATAGACCGAGATGCATATACACTCTGATCTTAGCCATAGGCTGAGATGCAATTATATTTTTATTTCAGTCATAGGCCAAGATGCATATACACTCTGATCTTAGCCATAGGCTTAGATGCAATTATATTTTTATCTCAGTCATAGGCCGAAATGCATAGACACTCTGATCTTAGCCATAGGCTAAGATGCAATTATGTTTTTATTTTAATCATAGGCCAAGATGCATATACACTCTGATCTTAGCCATAGGCTGAGATGCAATTACGTTTTTATCTTATTCATAGGCCGAGATGCATATACACTCTGATCTTAGCCATAGGCTGAGATGCATTTATATTTTTATCTCAGTCATAGGCCAAGATGCATATACACTCTGATCTTAGCCATAGGCTGAGATGCAATTATGTTTTTATTTTAATCATAGGCCGAGAGGCATATACACTTTGATCTTAGCCATAGGCTGAGAAGCAATTATGTTATTATTTTAATCATAGGCTGAGATGCATATACACTCTGATCTTAGCCATAGGCTGAAATGCAATTATATTTTTATCTCAGTCATAGGCCGAAATGCATATACACTCTGATCTTAGCCATAGGCTGAGATGCAATTATATTTTTATCTCAGTCATAGGCCGAGATGCATATTTACTCTGATCTTAGCCATAGGCTGAGATGCAATTATAGTTTCATCTCAGTCATAGGCCGAGATGCATATACACTCTGATCTTAGCCATATGCTAAGATGCAATTATGTTTTTTATCTTATTTATAGGCCGAGATGCATATACACACTGATCTTAGCCATAGGCTGAGATGCACTTATATTTTTATCTCAGTCATAGGCCGAGATGCATATTTACTCTGATCTTAGCCATAGGCTGAGATGCAATTATAGTTTCATCTCAGTCATAGGCCGAGATGCATATACACTCTGATCTTAGCCATAGGCTGAGAAACAATTATATTTTTATTTCAGTCATAGGCCAAGATGCATATACACTCTGATCTTAGCCATAGGCTGAGATGCAGTTATGTTTCTATCTTTATTATAGGCCAAGATGCATATACACTCTGATCTTAGCCATAGGCTTAGATGCAAATATATTTTTATCTCAGTCATAAGCCGAGATGCATATACACTCTGATCTTAGCCATAGGCTAAGATGCAATTATGTTTTTTATCTTATTCATAGGCCGAGATGCATATACACTCTGATCTTAGCCATAAGGTGAGATGCAATTATATTTTTGTCTCAGTCATAGGCCGAGATGCATATACACTCTGATCTTAGCCATAGGCTGAGATGCAATTATATTTTTATCTCAGTCATAGGCCGAGATGCATATACACTCTGATCTTAGCTATAGGCTGAGATGCAATTATATTTTTATCTCAGTCATTGGCCGAGATGCATATACACTCTGATCTTAGCCATAGGCTAAGATGCAATTATGTTTTTTATCTTATTCATAGGCCGAGATGCATATACACTCTGATTTTAGCCATAAGATGAGATGCAATTATATTTTTATCTCAGTCATAGGCCGAGATGCATATACACTCTGATCTTAGCCATAGGCTGAGATGCAATTATATTTTTATCTCAGTCATAGGCCGAGATGCATATACACTCTGATCTTAGCCATAGGCTAAGATGCAATTATGTTTTTTATTTTATTCATAGGCCGAGATGCATATTCACTCTAATCTTAGCCATAGGCTGAGATGCATTTATTTTTTTATCTTAATAATAGACCAAGATGCATATACACTTTGATCTTAGCCATAGGCTGAGATGCAATTATATTTTTATCTCAGTCATAGGCCGATATGCATATACACTCTGATCTTAGCCATAGGTTGAGATGCAATTATGTTTTTATCTTAATCATAGACCGAGATGCATATACACTTTGATCTTAGCCATAGGCTGAGATGCAATTATATTTTTATCTCAGTCATAGGCCAAGATATTGGTAGCATGACGTTATTTATGCTGAGCAATATGTTGTTCTGTTATGCCTTTTCTTTTAATATCTTTGTCCCTATAATAATTAAGCATGATTTAGAAGCGTTATTTTCAAGAGAATGATCTGATGATGTAGCTATTAGATGATCTAGATCGTCTTGCATGGCATTTATAGATTGCCTCAATCTACTTAAAACAACAGATATGTATATTTGTGTGTCATCTGCGTGTAGATGGTATTCTAAGTTAAGTATAGTTTTTGTTGGGTATAAAGAAGTGTAGATTATATACAATAGTGGACCAAGTATGGACCCTTGAAATACCCTTTTAGTTATGTTTATTGCATTGGATATTTGTTTTTCAGTTGCCACTTTTTGTGTTCTATGACATAAGTATGACTAAGATCAGAATGTATTTGCATCTCGGCCTATAGCTGACATAAATATTTAATTGCATCTCAGCCTATGGCTATGATCAGAGTGTATTTGCATCTCGGCTTATGGCTGACATAAAAATTTAATTGCATCTCAGCCTATGGCTAAGATCAGAGTGAATTTGCATCTTGGCCTATGGCTAAGATCAGAGTGTATTTGCATCTCAACTTATGGCTGACATAAAAATTTAATTGCATCTCAGCCTATGGCTAAGATCAGAGTGTATTTGCATCTCGGCCTATGACTGACATAAAAATATAATTGCATCTCAGCCTATGGCTAAGATCAGAGTGTATATGCATCTCGGCCTATGACTGAGATAAAAATATAATTGCATCTCAGCCTTTGGCTAAAATGAGAGTGTATATGCATCATGGCCTATGATTAAGATAAAAACATAATTGCATCTCAGCCTATGGCTAAGATCAGAGTGTATATGCATCTCGGTCTAATATTAAGGTTACAACATAATTGCATCTTAGTCTATAGCTAAGATCAGAGTGTATATGCATCTCGGCCTATAATAAAGATAAAACATAATTGCATCTCAGCCTATGGCTAAGATCAGAGTGTATATGCATCTCGGTCTATGATTAAGATAAAAACATAATTGCATCTTAGCCTATGGCTAAGATCAGAGTGAATATGCATCTCAGCTTACGACTGAAATAAAAATATAATTGCATCTCAGCCTTTGGCTAAGATCAGAGTGTATATGCATCTCGGTCTATTATTAAGATTAAAACATAATTGCATCTTAGCCTATGGCTAAGATCAGAGTGTATATGCATCTCGGCCTATGACTGAAATAAAAATATAATTGCATCTCAGCCTATGTCTAAGATCAGAGTGTATATGCATCTCGGCCTATGACTGAAATAAAAATATAATTGCATCTCAGCCTATGGCTAAGATCAGAGTGTATATGCATCTCGGCCTATGAATAAAATAAAAAACATAATTGCATCTTAGCCTATGGCTAAGATCAGAGTGTATATGCATCTCGGCCTATGACTGAGATAAAAGTATAATTGCATCTCACCCTATGGCTAAGATCAGAGTGTGTATGCATCTCGGCCTATGACTGAGATAAGACTATAATTGCATCTCAACCTATGGCTAAGATCAGAGTGTATATGCATCTCAGCTTATGACTGAAATAAAAATATAATTGCATCTCAGCCTATGGCTAAGATCAGAGTGTATATGCATCTCGGCCTATGACTGAAATAAAAATATAATTGCATCTCAGCCTATGTCTAAGATCAGAGTGTATATGCATCTCGGCCTATGACTGAAATAAAAATATAATTGCATCTAAGCCTATGGCTAAGATCAGAGTGTATATGCATCTTGGCCTATGACTGAAATAAAAATATAATTGCATCTCAGCCTATAGCTAAGATCAGAGTGTATATGCATCTCGGTCTATTATTAAAATTAAAACATAATTGCATCTTAGCCTATGGCTAAGATCAGAGTGTATATGCATCTCAGCTTATGACTGAAATAAAAATATAATTGCATCTCAGCCTATGGCTAAGATCAGAGTGTATATGCATATCGGCCTATGACTGAAATAAAAATATAATTGCATCTCAGCCTATGTCTAAGATCAGAGTGTATATGCATCTCGGCCTATGACTGAAATAAAAATATAATTGCATCTCAGCCTATGGCTAAGATCAGAGTGTATATGCATCTTGGCCTATGACTGAAATAAAAATATAATTGCATCTCAGCCTATGGCTAAGATCAGAGTGTATATGCATCTCGGTCTATTATTAAAATTAAAACATAATTGCATCTTAGCCTATGGCTAAGATCAGAGTGTATATGCATCTCAGCTTATGACTGAAATAAAAATATAATTGCATCTCAGCCTATGGCTAAGATCAGAGTGTATATGCATCTCAGCTTACGACTGAAATAAAAATATAATTGCATCTCAGCTTTTGGCTAAGATCAGAGTGTATATGCATCTCGGTCTATTATTAAAATTAAAACATAATTGCATCTTAGCCTATGGCTAAGATCAGAGTGTATATGCATCTCAGCTTATGACTGAAATAAAAATATAATTGCATCTCAGCCCATGGCTAAGATCAGAGTGTATATGCATCTCAGCTTACGACTGAAATAAAAATATAATTGCATCTCAGCCTATGGCTAAGATCAGAGTGTATATGCATCTCGGCCTATGACTGAGATAAAAATATAATTGCATCTCAGCCTTTGGCTAAAATGAGAGTGTATATGCATCATGGCCTATGATTAAGATAAAAACATAATTGCATCTCAGCCTATGGCTAAGATCAGAGTGTATATGCATCTCGGTCTAATATTAAGGTTAAAACATAATTGCATCTTAGTCTATAGCTAAGATCAGAGTGTATATGCATCTCGGCCTATAATAAAGATAAAACATAATTGCATCTCAGCCTATGGCTAAGATCAGAGTGTATATGCATCTCGGTCTATGATTAAGATAAAAACATAAATGCATCTTAGCCTATGGCTAAGATCAGAGTGTATATGCATCTCAGCTTACGACTGAAATAAAAATATAATTGCATCTCAGCCTTTGGCTAAGATCAGAGTGTATATGCATCTCGGTCTATTATTAAGATTAAAACATAATTGCATCTTAGCCTATGGCTAAGATCAGAGTGTATATGCATCTCGGCCTATAATAAAGATAAAACATAATTGCATCTCAGCCTATGGCTAAGATCAGAGTGTATATGCATCTTGATCTATGATTAAGATAAAAACATAATTGCATCTTAGCTTATGGCTAAGATCAGAGTGTATATGCATCTCGGCTTATGACTGAGATAAAAATATATTTGCATCTTAGCCTACGGCTAAAATCAGAGTGTATATGCATCTCGGCCTATGACTAAGTAAAAAATATAATTGAATCTCAGCCTATGGCTAAGATCAGAGTGTATATGCATCTCGGTCTATTATTAAGATTAAAACATAATTGCATCTTAGCCTATGGCTAAGATCAGAGTGTATATGCATCTCGGTCTATTATTAAGATTAAAACATAATTGCATCTCAGCCTATGGATAAGATCAGAGTGTATATGCATCTCGGTCTATTATTAAGATTAAAACATAATTGCATCTTAGCCTATGGCTAAGATCAGAGTGTATATGCATCTCGGCTTATGACTGAGATAAAAATATATTTGCTCCTCAGCCTATGGCTAAGATCAAAGTGTATATGCATCTCGGTCTATGATTAAGATGAAAACATAATTGCATCTTAGCCTACGGCTAAGATCAGAGTGTATATGCATCTCGGTCTATTATTAAGATTAAAACATATTTGCATCTTAGCCTATGGCTAAGATCAGAGTGTATATGCATCTTGGCCTATAATAAAGATAAAAACATAATTGCATCTCAGCCTATGGCTAAGATCAGAGTGTATATGCATCTCGGTCTATTATTAAGATTAAAACATAATTGCATCTCAGCCTATGGCTAAGATCAGAGTGTATATGCATCTCGGCTTATGACTGAGATAAAAATATATTTGCATCTCAGCCTATGGCTAAGATCAGAATGTATATGCATCTCGGTCTATGATTAAGATAAAAACATAATTACATCTTAGCCTATGGCTTAGATCAGAGTGTATATGCATATTGGCCTATGACTGAGATAAAAATATAATTGCATCTCAGCATATGGCAAAGATCAGAATGTATATGCATCTTGGCCTATGACTGAGATAAAAACATAATTGCATCTTAGTCTATGGCTAAGATCAGAGTGTATATGCATCTCGGTCTATTATAAAGATTAAAACATAATTGCATCTTAGCCTATGGCTAAGATCAGAGTGTATATGCATCTTGGCCTATAATAAAGATAAAAACATAATTGCATCTCAGCCTATGGCTAAGATCAGAGTGTATATGCATCTCGGTCTATGATTAAGATAAAAAATATAATTGCATCTCAGCCTATGGCTAAGATCAGAGTGTTTATGCATCTCGGTCTATTATTAAGATAAAAACATATTTGCATCTCAGCCTATGGCTAAGATCAAAGTATATTTGCATATTGGCCTATAGCTGACATAAAAATATAAATGCATCTTAGCCTATGGCTAAGATCAGAGTATATTTGCATCTCGGCTTATGGCTAAAATCAGAGTGTTAATGCATCTCGACTTTTAACTAAACTTAAAATGTAATTGCATCTTAGCCTATAGCTAAAATTGGAGTGTATTTGCATCTCGGCCTACGGCTGAGATAAAAATATAATTGCATCTCAGCCTAAAGCTAAGATTAGAGTGTATTTGCATCTTGGCCTATACTTGAGACAAAAATATAATAGCATCTCAGCCTATGGCTGAAATTAAAGTGTATTTGCATCTCAGCCTATAGCTGAGATAAAACTATAATTGCATCTCAGCCTATGGCTAACATCAGAGTGTAATTGCATTTTGGCCTATAGCTAAAATAAAATTAAAATTGCATCTCAGCCTATGACTAAGATCAGAGTATATTTGCATATTAGCCTATGGCTGACATGAAAATATGAGTGCATTTCAGTCTATGGTTAAGATCAAAGTGCATTTGCATCTCGGCCTATGGCTGACATTAAAATATAATTGCCTATACCTGAGCAAAAAATATAATTGCATTCCAGCCTAAGGCTAAAATCAGAGTGTAATTGCATCTAGGCCTATGGTTGACATACAAATAAAATTGCATTTCAGCCTATGGCTAAGATCAGAGTGTATTTGCATCTCGGCCTATGGCTGACATAAAAATATGATTGCATCTCAGCCTATGGCTAAGATCAGAGTATATTTGCATATTGGCCTATGGCTGACATAAAAACATAAGTGCATCTCAGTCTATGGCTAAGATCAAAGTGTATTTGCATCTTGGCTTATGGCTGACATAAAAATATAATTGCATCTTAGCCTATGGCTAAGATCATAGTGTATTTGCATCTCGGCCTATGGCTGACATAAAAATATGATTGCATCTCAGCCTATGACTAAGATCAGAGTTTTCTTGCATCTCGGCCTATAACTGAGCTAAAAATATATTTGCATCTCAGCCTATGGCTAAAATCAGAGTGTATTTGCATCTCAACCTTCAAATGAAATTAAAAATATAATTGCATCTTAGCCTATAGCTAAGATCAGAGTGTATTTGCATCTGGGCTTTTGGCTGAGATGAAAATTCAATTGCATCTCAGCCTATGGCTAACATCAGAGTGTAATTGCATCTCGGCCTATGGCTAAAATAAAATTATAATTGCATCTCAGCCTATGGCTAAGATCAGAGTATATTTGCATATTGGCCTATGGCTGACATAAAAATATAAGTGAATCTCAGTCTATGGCTAAGATCAAAGTGTATTTGCATCTCGGTTTATGATTAAGATAAAAACATAATTACATTTTAGCCTATGGCTAAGATTAGAGTGTATATGCATCTCGGCCTATGACTGAGATAAAAATAAAATTGCATTTCAGCCTATGGCTAAGATCAGAGTGTATATGGATCTCGGTCTATGAATAAGATAAAAAACATAATTGCATCTTAGCCTATGGCTAAGATCAGAGTGTATATGCATCTCGGCCTATGAATAACATAAAAACATAATTTCAACTCAGCCTATGGCTAAGATCAGAGTGTATATGCATCTCAGCCTATGACTGAAATAAAAATATAATTGAATCTCAGCCTATGGCTAAGACAATGTGTATATGCATCTCGGTCTATTATTAAGATAAAAAAATAATTGCATCTCAGCCTATGGCTAAGATTAGAGTGAATATGCATCTCGGCCTATGACTGAGATAAAAATATAATTGCATCTCAGCTTATGGCTAAGATCAGAGTGTATATGAATCTCGGCCTATGACTGAGATAAAAAATATAATTGCATCTCAGCCTATGGCTAAGATCAGAGTGTATATGCATCTCAGCCTATGACTGAAATAAAAATATAATTGAATCTCAGCCTATGGCTAAGATCAATGTGTATATGCATCTCGGTCTATTATTAAGATAAAAAAATAATTGCATCTCAGCCTATGGCTAAGATTAGAGTGAATATGCATCTTGGCCTATGACTGAGATAAAAATATAATTGCATCTCAGCCTAGGGCTAAGATCAGAGTGTATATGCATCTCGGCCTATGAATAACATAAAAATATAATTGCATCTTAGCCTATGGCTAAGATCAGAGTAAATATGCATCTCGGCCTATGACTGAGATAAAAATATAATTGCATCTCTGCCTATGGCTAAGATCAAAGGGTATATGCATCTCGGCCTATGATTAAAAAAAAACATAATTGCATCTCAGCATTTGGCTAAGATCAGAGTGTATATGCATCTCGGTCTATGATTAAGATAAAAACATAATTGCATCTCAGTCTATGGCTAAGATCAGAGTGTATATGCATCTCGGCCTATGACTGAGATAAAAATATAATTGCATCTCAGCTTATGGCTAAGATCAGAGTGTATATGCATCTCGGCCTATAATAAAGATAAAACTTAATTGCATCTCAGCCTATGGCTATGATCAGAGTGTATATGCATCTCGGCTTATGACTGAGATAAAAATATAATTGCATCTTAGACTATGGCTAAGATCAGAGTGTATATGCATCTTGGCCTATGACTGAGATAAAAAATATAATTGCATCTCAGCCTATGGCTAAGATCAGAGTGTATATGCATCTTGGCTTATGAATAAGATAAAAACAAAATTGCATCTCAGCCTATGGCTAAGATCAGAGTGTATATGCATCTCGGCTTATGACTGAGATAGAAATATATTTGCATCTCAGCCTATGGCAAAGATCAGAGTGTATATGCATCTTGGCCTATGACTGAGATAAAAATATAATTATATTGTTGTTATTCAGAGATGCATACATTGAGGTTATGTTGGGAAGGTAATAATATAATTTAAATACTTGTATGCTTGCTCAAGCATACAAGTATTTAAATTATATTATTACCTTCCCAACATAAAAAAATATAATTGCAACTCAGCCTATGGCTAAGATTAGAGTGTTTATGCTTCCCGGTCTATTATTAAGAATAAAACATAATTGCATCTCAGCCTATGGCTAAGATCAAAGTGTATTTGCATCTCAACCTATATTTGAGATAAAATCTTAATGCAATCTCATCCTATAGCTAAAATCCAAAAATTTTTGCATCTTATTCTATAGCTGAGATAAAATTATAATTGCAGAGTGTTTTTGCACCTTATCCTATGGCTGAGATAAAATTATAACTGCTTTTCAACTTATAGCTAAGATCTAAGTTTATATTCATCTCGGCCTATGGTTGAGATATAAATATACTTGCATCTAAGCCTATGGCTAAGAACAGAGTGTATATGCATCTCGGCCTATGATTAAGATAAAAACATAATTGCATCTCAGCCTTTGTCTAAAATCAGAGTGTTTATGCATCATGGCCTATGATTGAGGTAAAAACATAATTGCATCTCAGCCTATGACTAAGATCAGAGTGTATATGCATCTCGGCCTATGACTGAGATAAAAATATAATTGCATCTCAGCCTATGGCTAAGATCAAAGTGTATATGCATCTCGGCCTATAATAAAGATAAAACATAATTGCATCTCAGCCTATGGCTAAGATCAGAGTGTATATGCATCTCGGTCTATGATTAAGATAAAAACATAGTTGCATCTCAGCCTATGGCTAAGATCAGAGTGTATTTGCATTTCAACCTATATTTGAGATAAAATTTTAATGCCATCTCATCCTATAGCTAAAATCAGAAAAGTTTTGCATCTTATTCTATAGCTGAGATAAAATTATAATTGCAGAGTGTATTTGCACCTTGTCCTATGGCTGAGATAAAATTATAACTGCTTCTCAACTTATAGCTAAGATCTAAGTGTATATGCATCTCGGCCTATGGTTGAGATAAAAATATACTTGCATCTAAGCCTATGGCTAAGAACAGAGTGTATATGCATTTCGGCCTATGATTGAGGTAAAAACATAATTGCATCTCAGCCTATGGCTAAGATCAGAGTGTATATGCATCTCGGCCTATGACTGAGATAAAAATATAATTGCATCTCAGCCTATGGCTAAGATCAAAGTGTATATGCATCTCGGCCTATAATAAAGATAAAACATAATTGCATCTCAGCCTATGGCTAAGATCAGAGTGTATATGCATCTCGGTCTATGATTAAGATAAAAACATAGTTGCATCTCAGCCTATGGCTAAGATCAGAGTGTATTTGCATTTCAACCTATATTTGAGATAAAATTTTAATGCCATCTCATCCTATAGCTAGAATCAGAAAAGTTTTGCATCTTATTCTATAGCTGAGATAAAATTATAATTGCAGAGTGTATTTGCACCTTGTCCTATGGCTGAGATAAAATTATAACTGCTTCTCAACTTATAGCTAAGATCTAAGTGTATATGCATCTCGGCCTATGGTTGAGATAAAAATATACTTGCATCTAAGCCTATGGCTAAGATCAGAGTGTATATGCATTTCGGCCTATGGCTGAGATAAAAATATAATTGCATCTCAGCCTATGGCTAATATTTGCATCTCAGCTTATATATGAGATAAAAATATAATTGCATCTCTACATATGGCTAAGTACAGAGTGTAGTTGTATCTCAGCTTATAGCTAAGATTAAAGTCTTATTGTATTTCAGCTCATAGCTAAGATTAAAATCTGGATGCATTTCATATGATTAATATCAAAGTCTAATTGCATCTTAGTCTATGACTAATATTAAAATCTAATTGCATCTTAGCTTATAGCTAAGGTCAAAGTATAATTGCTAAAGCCTATGGTTAACATAAAAATATAATTGCATCTCAGCCTTTGTCTAAAATCAGAGTGTAGTTGCATCTTAGCCTATAGCTTAAATAAAAATATAATTGCATTTCGGCCTATGGTTAAGATCAAATTATAGTTGTAACTCAGCCTAAGGCTAAAATCAAAGTGCATCTCAGTCTATGGCAAAGATTAAAATGCGGTTGTACCTCAACATATAATTCAGATCAAAATTATTGTTGCTTTTAAGCCCATATCTAAGAATAAAATGTAGTTGCATCTAAGCTTATTCCTAAAATCAAAGTTCAGTTGCATTTTAGCTTATGGCTAAGATCAAAGCATTGTTGTTTTTAAGCTTATAGCTAAGATCAAAATGCAGTTGCATCTTAGCCTACTGCTAAGATTAAATTGTAGTTGTATCTCAGCCTATAACTAAGATCGATGTGTAGTTTCATTTCAGTTTATGGCCGAAATCAAATTGTAGTTTCAGCCTGTTGTTAAAATCAAAGTTTAATAGATAATAGGTAATATCAATATGACAATAAATTTCAGTCCAATTGTAGTCGAACAAGGGTTGTGAGATAAAGCATTTGAAATTATGCATATACGGGATTGATTTGTAGTTTAAACTTAACACAATTTCTTTATTTTAAATATATTTATTAAATTTAACAAATTTGATTTTGAAAAATTATGGTAGTTCATTTTTGAAAGTGGATAGTAGTTAAATAAAGATGGATTAAACGCGATTAAATTACTTGACAAAAATAATAATTGAAAATATTTAAGGTGTTTTGCTTTTGTTAAAACCAACTTGATAAATAAACGTTTAACAAATAAGGCGCCTTCTGATGTTAAAGAAGTGTCTACTTTATTTCTTCTTCTTTGAAGCTTTTTTTTAAATTTTATAATGTGATATTTAAGAATTACTTGATATGTCACAACAATATAAAAATATCTTTGAATTTTAAGGAGTGGAATCACACTCGTTAAAACAAACAAATCACATTGAAGCCTTACAAGATTACTTTTTTTATTAAAAGATTGCGTCACAATTTGTACATGATTCAATTTTTGTATGAAGCAAAATTATATTATTATGTCTTCTGTAAGTTAATTAGCAGACTGTACTTACATGCACATAAATTTTATATTTACTAGTTCTTTCAGCATCGTTAAAATTTGTTCCATAGACTTACTTAATTTTTTTCTCGGAGGTCACTTATTGTAGATTTCAAACAACAACAAAATTTGTTGAACAAGAAAATTATTAATATTCTCCTAGTTGATATAAAATAAACTTTAATTTATAAATAGTTTAATTGAAACGAAGCTTAGGAAACATACAAAACCCTCTTAACAAAGCTAGTTATAATATTTCCAGAGACAATTAATTAAAATTTTTAAGAATGAATTAAATTTTAACTTTAATATAAAAGTATTACGTACTTTAAAAAGTTGAAAAAAAAAATTCAAATTAATTTTAATAAAATAAAATATTGTTTTTATTCAAAATTCTCCGTCAAATCAAAGATTATTTTTAGAAAAATTAATTAAAACTTCCAGAATTGATTAAAATGATTCCTGGTAAAAAAAATAATTTTCAGACTTTTAGCAAATTAAAACAAATATCTTATAATGTTTAAGAACATCTATCAATATATCTAAAAAAATCATTAAAATTTAAAACCATCAAAAAATTTGCTTGCTACAGAAAATAGAAAAATGAAATGAAATTATTTTATTAATAAAATAAAATCTTAAGATGAATTAAAATGATCTCTAAAAACAATACCGGACTCTTATAAAATTAAGACAAATTTCTTAAAATGTTAAAAGGACAAATTACATTATTCCCCAGGGTTGATTTGAAATTAACAGTGGAGAAAATACAAAATTTGTGGGGGAGATTAATTAAAATCCCAGGAATAAATTAAAATGAGCCCTGGGACCATACAAAAGAATTCCGGGCTTAATATATTTTGAAAGAACCTCTATTTAGCGCTATACTGCACCCTTCTATACACGTTATTGATCCATTTTACGTTGAATGTGGTGCTTCGCGCGTGCGATAGGTGTCGATACTATGCTTCGTTGTATGTTTTTATGTTCTCTTTCTGTTTAAAAAGTTTAAATTTTAAACTGAAGAAAGATGACCCTATTAAGGATTCAATTGAAGTTGAAGTTGGTTCAATTTTAGTACAAATTGTTCAGGAGGAATTTCTTTTAAAAACAACTCAGATTCAATTGAATCCTTAATACGGTCATCTTTCTTCAGTTCTGGTCCAAATTAGCTAAGGTCAGAGTGTATTTGCAAGTTAGCCTATAGCTGAAATAAAAATATTATTCTATCTCAGCCTACGTAATTTCTCTAAAGGGCTTTTTAAACCTGTATAGTTGTTGGATGCGGGAAGCAGCAGCAGCATCATATCTTTGACCCACCGCGGGTTGGCGTTGGCTAGTATTGTGCCTGAGGGGCCGATTTCTTGGGATTTTTGCAGATCTCACTTTAGTTATTTCCGCGGTGATGTCGTTGATTGCTGCTATTAGTTCTACTGTTGTTCTTACCGCTTTTAATACTTTGATCTTAGCTAAAGGCTGAGAAGCAAATACATTCTGATCTTAGCCATAAGCTGAGATGCAATTATATTTTTTATTTCAGCTATAGACTGAGACGCTCGGCAAGCGTGGCGTTTTAAATGCCTACTACCCTTCAAATGATGTTGTTGAAAATACAAACAAAAGTACCCCAGATGGGTAGGGCCAACAGCCCACAATCCCTAACCGAACCGTCGGTCCGCCTCATGGATTCTGTGGGAGGCAAAAATTCAACAAACTCTACAATACAAACAAATTCAAACAAAGCGCAACAAAGAAAACTTCTACTAGCAACCTACAACATACGTACTATGAGAACACCTGAACATCTAGAACAACTAGAAGAAGCACTAAAAAAAATAAACTGGGATATCCTTGGTATATGCGAGACACGACTCCGCAAAGAAAAGTGTACCATTTTAAAATCAGGACATATGCTTTACCAAAATAATAACGATATAAACCCACATATAGGAGGAGTAGGAATACTCATCAACAAAAACATCAAACATCTAGTCACCAAAGTAAAATCAGTATCAGACAGAGTGATATACACAATCTTAAAACTAAATAACAGATACAAACTCCAGGTCATCCAAGTTTATGCCCCAACTAGTGCTCACAATGATGAAGAAGTAGATATTTTCTACGAGGACATTACAAGAGCTCGAAAATTGGAGAAAGTGCAGTATTCAATAACAATGGGCGATTTTAACTCAAAATTGAGTAAAAGAAAAGACGAGGACGGAAATATTCCAAATATTGGAAATTATGGCCTAGGAGAAAGAAACCCTCGTGGAGAACGTTTACTGAATTACCTACAAAATGAACAACTATTCTGTATGAACTCCTTTTTTCAAAAACAAGACCAAAGACGCTGGACATGGTTGCACCCCGGAGGAGTTTTCAAAAATGAAATCGACTATATACTATCTAACAACAAAACAATTATCACAAACGTCTCAACACTAAATAAGTTTCACACCGGCAGCGATCACAGACTACTAAGAGTGTCTATAAATATAAACACAAAAATCAAAAGGAACAAAATGGTCAAAACAACACCCTATCCAACTATAGACTACTTGAGGCAAAACGAAGATAGATATGCAAGGGAAATCGAAATAAAACTAAACCAAACCAACCTCTCATTACTGAAAATCGAAGAACTAAATGATAAAATAACAAAAGACATACAAACCGTAAACAAGAAAATATGTGTAGGCATAAAACAGAAAAAAGATAAAAAGATCAGCAAAAATACAATAAATCTCATAAAAGAAAGGGCTAGGCTAAACCGGTTATCAGCGGAATATCGACAATTAAGCAAACACATCAGCAAAGAAATAAGGAAAGACCATAGAAAATACAACGCCAAAAACATAAAAAATATAATAGAAAACAACAAAAATATGAAGATACTGAGAGCAGATAGGGCTCATGGAAAATCAACGATCCATAAGATCAAAAACCAAAACGGCAACATGGTTCACGATAAACAAAATATACTGGAGGTTATAAGGGAATTTTACGAAAATCTATATAAATCAACGACACCTGAGAGACAAAACAACATCGTAACAGTAATGAACATGAATTCGGAAGATATCCCGGAAATAGACTTCCCAGAGATAAAGAAAGCATTACAACAACTAAAAAATGGAAAAGCTCCCGGAGTAGACAAAATATCCAGTGATATGCTAAAGCTCGGAGGAAACGCGGTACTAAAGGCTGTTAAAATACTACTAAATAAATGCCTCGATGAGGGAAAAATTCCCAGGACTTGGCAAAACGCACAAGTAATCATTCTCCACAAGAAAGGAGACAACACTAACATTAAGAACTATAGACCTATAAGCCTTTTATCACATCTTTACAAGTTACTAACGAAAATCATAACAAACCGCTTGACGAATAAGCTAGATTTTTACCAGCCACCAGAACAGGCAGGCTTTCGAAAAGGGTACAGCACGACAGACCACATACAGACCATCCGTACATTATGCACAATGCACAGAATACAATAACCGTTTACATCTAGCCTTTGTAGATTTCGAAAAGGCCTTCGATTCGATAGAACTATGGGCGATATTCACTGCCATGACGAATGCTAGAATAGATTCTAGGTACACAAGTCTAATAAACCATATTTACCAAAATACCACCTTCCAAGTTAAGATAGACGAAAACTCGGTTACGGACAAAATCAAAATTAACAGAGGGGTACGACAAGGCGATACAATATCACCTAAGCTCTTCACCTTAGCACTAGAAGACATATTTAAAAACATAGTATGGGAAGGCAAAGGCATAAACATAGACGGTATACATCTAAACCACCTAAGATTTGCGGACGACATTGTTCTAATCAGTTCAGACCTAAAAGAACTTGAAGGTATGTTAGAACAACTGAACATAGCCTCTAATAAGGTAGGGCTAAAAATGAACCTGTCTAAAACAAAAATCATGAGTAACGAAGTAGGGCATTGCCAAATAGAAGACCATATAATAGAACAAGTAGATGAGTACATATATCTGGGACATTAGATCAAACTCGGCAAGGCAAATCAAGCCGCAGAAATTACACGACGAATAAGGCAGAGCTGGGCAGCATTCGGAAGACTTGGGCACATACTAAAGTACCCGGATATACCCACAAGTCTTAAAAGGAGGGTATACGATATGTGCATACTACCTGTCACAACGTATTGCCTAGAAACCATGGTACTAACAAGAAAAAATGCTGACAGACTACGAATCTGAAAGCGGGCGATGGAGCGTAGTATGCTAGGTGTAAGTCTAAGAGAGAGAAAAAGGAACGAAGACATTCGAAGAAACACCGGAGTGAAGGATGTAATTCAACGGATAGCAGAGCTAAAGTGGAGCTGGGTTGGTCATGTAGCGAGAGATGACAACAAGAAATGGACACACAGGCTACTGAAATGGAGACCACGAATGACCACCCGTGATAGAGGAAGACCACAGAAAAGATGGATAGATGACGTCAAGGAGACTGCTGGAAAGCAGTGGTATCAAGTTTCACAAGACCGCAACAAATGGAATTGTTTGAAGGAGGCCAGCAGTGGACAGAAACAGGCTGACAAAGAAGAAGAGAAGAAGACTGAGATGCAAATACACTCTGATCTTAGCCATAGGCTAAGATGCATAAATATTTTTATTTTAGTTTTAGGCTGAGATGCAATTACACTCTGATCTTAGATGTAAGTTGAAATGCAATTATATTTTTGTCTCAGCGATAGGCTAAGTTGCAAATACACTCTAATCTTAGCCATAAGATGAGATGCAATTATACTTTTATCTCAGCTGTAGGCTGAGATGCAAATACACTCTGATCTTAGCCGTAGGCTGAGATGCAATTTTTATTACTTCAGCCGTAGGCTAAGATGAAAATACACTCTGGTCTTTGCCTTAGGCTAAGAAGCAATTGTATTTTTATCTTAGTTATAGCTGAGATGCAAATACACTCTGATCTTAGCCATATTCTAAATCCATTTTAAAATATTTATGTTAAAACCAATTAATGTCAGTTGTTGAATTAAAATGCTATGGTTAACTCTATCAAAGGCTTTGAAAAATTGTTTAAACAGAATCCACTTGTAGTCTGTTTTCAAAAGACTTTAATATAAACAATTGATGTTCTATTTGGTTGATAGCAGTTGATCTTCCATCTTTGAGTCCATGTTGCTTAGATGAAATTAACAATTTTGACATCTAAGCCAACTGTTGGGACACTATTTCATTCAAAACTTTAGGAATTGCAGATTGGATTGACACTCTACGATAATTTTCCACCAATTTTCGTTTATCAGATTTGTGTATAGGCACTACATAACTGACTTTCTAAACTGATGGGAATTTGTTTTCAATTAAGAATTGAGCAAATAGTTTATGAATAGGATAAGCAATAGTGTACACACAGTTAATTAAAAATATTCCTGAAAGTTTATCTGGACCAGAAGAAAAGTTTGTATTTAATTGTTCTAGTTCTTTAAAAACTTCAATTAATGACACAGATAATTTACAAGACGGCACATTTTATCACAGCAAAAATTAATTGAATTTTTACAGATAGAGTTTGCATATTTTGACTTAAAATATTTTTTAAAAGCATCGGCAGTATCACAGATGTTATTACAAAGTTTGTTATTATACATCACTGATGCTGGAATACCATTTGTCTTCTTGTTTTCACAAATATATTTCCAAAAGTTTGACGTGTTTGAGTTTATGTTTATATTCAATGCGTTGTAAGTAAGTGTTGTACAACAATGTACTTAAGTTTTTGCATTGCATACGTAATTTAAACTGATTATAATCGTTAAGAGAAGAGAATAGTTGCGCTATTTTAGGGTTCACAGCATCCAAACTCAGCAAAAAAACGCCTGAATATAATTTAATAAAATTTTCACACATTGTAGAAGAAAGTCCAATCTGTGTTCAAATCTTTAACCAAAAACATGAAGACATGGAATATTGTATGTACTTCAACATATAAAAAGAGTGATGACTAGAATCTTATCGTTTGGATATTGAGTTGGTTGGCGTTTTGTTCTATAAGAACCAATTTTAAATTAAAAACGGCGTTGTACGTGTCAATATTTTTCTAGAGAGAAAGGTTCACCGATTTTCTTGTAGATGTGATAGAATTTAATATTTTTCCATAACAATACTACTAGTGACACTACAACAGGACGGGGTGACTAAACCCGGCAATTCTCTAGCGTTAACGTTATCAGTAGATCTGTATTTTTTATGAAATCTTTTTTTTTTCTTTAGTAAGTTAATTTAATTCCTGACTTAACAAAGCAGGAAACGGTTAACTATAATTTTTTTCAGTGGTACATACAAATATAAAATCTCATAAACAATATTGTAAAACGAAGTAACTATTTCATCTATTAACTTTTTCTCAAAAACTGCATCTCAATTTATACTAGCTATCACTTGATTTATGGAAGAATAGTAATCAGCTTGCTTAAAATTAAAAACAAACTCTTCACCACTCAAGTTGAAACATCTTCCTTGTTTTAATTTTAATTCTAAACTCATAGCTGTGTGATAGACTGAGTTGTTAAATATTCTATCGGTAGATGGAAATACCTGTAAGTCCGGATTGTCAGTAAATACAAAATCCAGAAATGTGCCTCTGCTGTTAGGAGTTGTATTAAACTGATGCAAGTTTAAAAATCCAATTGTATCCACTACAGTTTCAACATTTTGATTAATATTCCTTACTGCTTTTAACCCCATATTATCATTATCCCATAAAACTGATGGTAAATTATAATCTCCACAAATTAATAATTCTGATGACGGATCACTATTTGAAAGTTGTTCTACTGTGTTGCTATGAAGATAATATTTATCTAAGGGCCGCTATTACAATTGTCAGATAACTTATACCAGGAATAAATTTATCTAAATGTATATACCTGGTATAGCATTAGTTTTACCCTTGTTACAGTCTACATAACCTATTGAAACGTCAATAATGACTATAAATCATTTATACTACTTTATACTTACTATACTAGAGAAAACTACTGCTTCAAGCACCGGATAAGTTATCCCTGGTTTATTTTCCTCGAAACATACAAATAAAGTTTTATGAAACTGCTAGGACTCTTAAATTAATCGGGACCATTGTTAAATTTCAATCACCCGCACACTCGAGTAGAATCTCTATTCAATAAATCCCAAATTAGAACTAGAAATAAAGACGAACCACTTGAAGGTCCCAATGATTAGGTCAATCAAGGAAATAATGCTCGACGTTTATAAATTTTTTTCTGTGCAATCATTTTAGCAACAAATCCTACTTTAACTGTAACACGT
This sequence comes from Tachinus rufipes, assembly GCA_963932245.1. NCBI lineage: Eukaryota > Metazoa > Arthropoda > Insecta > Coleoptera > Staphylinidae > Tachinus > Tachinus rufipes. The sequence continues at coordinate 74,330,385 of OZ010747.1, read as the reverse complement.
TTATGCATTTCCTAAAAAATCATTTATCACGAAGATGGCCGTTTCTGAAACTGACTTATAAATTGACGTATACGTTGTTTATACACTAATTTATTGTGCGCGTTACTTAGTTACTATACTAGATATAAGTTATAAGAGATTGTAAAAGCGCATTTTTATATATTCCTTAGATAGCGCTATTCCTTGTTTAACCGACGATTGTAAAAGCGGCCCTAAATTGGAACCTGGAGGTACATATGTATGCCTCCAATAATGAATGATTTTCAATTTATTTTGGCTGATATAAATAATTGTTCTACAGCCTTTTTTTGCATATATCCAATTCTATCAATTTAATATTATTTTTTACAGCTATCAAAATTACGCCACCATTGAATTTAACACTGGTTAGATCATTTCTATCAGTTCTATATATTACAAATTTATTTAATTTAAGTTTGCTATTTAAAATATCATCCTTTAGCCAACTTTCTATAATAATTATTACATTATAAATTCCGCAATTAACGTTATGGGTAAATTCGCTTAACTTAGTACGAATTCCACAGGCATTATGAAAATAGATATTTACTTTAATAATTTTATGTAATATAGGATTTTCGTTTTTATATCTCACAATTAAACCAGTTTCCCCACGTGGTTGCCGATCTTTCAACTCATCATACACTAGTTTTCTTTGATTTCTTTGCATAATAGTAAGATCTGAGTTAAAATGTAAATCCGGTTTTTTTTAGTTTAACATAATATTTGTTGCAGGGTTTCTTTATTGGAATAAACAATCATTACAATTGTATTTTTATGCTAATACACTCTGATCTTAGCGATAGGCTGAAATGCACTTAAATTTTTATATCAGTTATAGGCTGAGATGCAAATACACTCTGATCTTAGCTATAGACTCTGATTAGTATTAATATTCTGTTCTATAATCAAACAGAGAAGAACTAATTACTGCTTAGATTTATTTCAAATAGTTGCAAAATTTATAAAAGTATTCATTCCTATTTATAACATGGGGAATATATTTAGAATTCCCCAGGATTTAACATGAATAATATATTTATATTCTTGAAAGATTTATTTAAAATAAAGCCTAGGATTATTATTAATTTTTGAGTAGGGGGTGAAAATAAAAAAAAGTTTGCAAATTATTTTCATAGAAAATATTTTTAAAACTATCAAAGTTAATTTGAAATAATTGCTGCGTTTTAATTATGCTTAAAATTTTATAGTTAAGTGCTATATATGAGGTAGACTTGTCATACAACTAAGTCAACAAAATTGCCTAATATGTATAACATCTGCGATTCATAAATTAACTAGACTTCATCAACTTTCACTCAACACCTAACCATTGATTGAAACTTACTTTTTCAATCAACGACTAATCAATCTACGGATTTATTTCAAAGCCGGGAGAATTATAAAATGTTCCTGGAAAGCCGGCCGCCACGAGCACTACGAGCAGGCGAGCGTCAGTCAGGTCAGTCTAGTCCCGTCTGGCACAGACCAAGCCTTGTATCAATAATATTGTAAATTACATTTAAAATGTAAATGTAATAGTAAATATAATAGTAATAATTGTAATAGTGAACTATTTAAGTTATAAATAAACAGTCGTTTATTTTATTAATAAATTCAGTGGTTCCTCACATATACATATATAAAATCATCTTTCTGTATGTATATAATATGAAATAAATATATTTACTACTACTGTAATATTAATTTTATCGAGTTTGATAAGTAAATAATCGAAAGGTTAGGTTGTGTTTTGTAAATATACTTTTATATGCATAAGATCAACACAACTATAAATAATCGAAGCCCACAGATTCATGCAATTTAATTCGAGGTACTTCATGTTATATACAAAATATTTTTTAAAGGTTTCAGTGATTATTTGAAACGACCCCTGGGGAATTTCCTATTATGTCCATATTATATTCTGCTTATAATAGTTATAATAGTACCCGAGTAGAAAGTATTTAGTAACCGATTTATTTTCAATAGATACGGGGAATAAAATAAAAGCCTAGGGGCCCTAGAGAGTTTAATATTATGATTAATATAATCGAGCCGGAAAAGTAATTAAAGTTTGCGATTTTATTTAAAATAAAGCCCGGGGTTTTATAAAATTTTCCCTTTGTACAAGAGAATATTTTTGAAAATTTTCCAGGATTCATTTGAAATAAAGCCTGGGATATTTCATTTAGAATTAAAGTCTGGGTCTGGAGATATTTCGATTTATCAGCGACCCGGAGAAAATTAAATAAATGCAGCAGCACCATTTGAAATAGAGAGACCCGAAACCTACAAAATTTTCCCGTCTCGTACTAAGGGGGGGAATTTATTGTATACCCGGGTTTATTTAAAATAAAAGCTGGGTGACATATTTTTAACTCTACACTACCTTACTATACTACATTTTGTTTATATTTATTAGTTGGGCCGATCCCGGCGGCACTGCAATGCCGGGCCAACCCGTGACAGAAGTGGAGCAAGCCCCTACCTTCCGTCCATTTCCAAAAATCAGTTTAATATACTGGACCCGCATGCGGGTCGTATCAGATATTAAGCTGATAAGAACAGATACTACACTTTGATCTTAGCCATAGGCCGAGAAGCGATACTGTTATTTTTTTTTTTTTTTTTTTTGGTGGTCAGGGCGGTAAAATCTTCTAAAGACTAACTCAAAGTGTCGGATTCACTCTCACGAGGAAAGCGCCTACCGACTAAAAACCGCCCCATTTTGAGTACCGGGAAGTTCGAGACCTGTGCTCATAAACCTTCCATTGGGAGAAAATTAAGGGGATGAATAGGGTAGGAAGCCGTATAGGCTGTGGGGTGAAGTTGTAGGATGTGGGGTGAACCCACCTGGTTATATTAGGTTGACCGGTCTTCGATAGAAGTGGCCTTGTTTGTCCGGCTCTGCCAATCTGGCCAGGTCGGTGTTCGAATGAATCGCTAAATTCGTAAAATATTTCTCGGCGAGCGCCTTGAAATGTTGTCGTAACGGAGTGATGCCTAGGTCGTTGTGAATATCTACATTCCTAACGTACCATGGCGCTCCTATAATCCAACGAAGAGTTAGATTCTGAAATGCGTCAAGACGCCCTATATGACTGTTTGCCGCCGTTCCCCAAATTGGGTAACCAAACGTCAATTGCGGTCTAATGATAGACGTATACATTCGGAGTTTATTCCGAATCGATAGCCCGCTATCCCTGCGGAGCATTGGGACTAGCAGGTTTTTTGCCAATTTGGCTTTATCAAGAACAGCCTGAACGTGCAATTCGTACGTTAGACCTTTATCAAAAGTGATCCCCAAATACTTTGCAGCATTTGACCATGGAATCGGTACGTCATCGATGAAGACGTGATCATGCGGTTTAGTTTGTCGCCGCGAAAAAAGAACAGCAACGCTCTTTTCAGGATTGACCTTGAGCTGCCAATCGTTACACCATTCTTGGAGATCGTCGGTTGCTTTTTGAAGCCTCGTGGTAACCACCATAGGCGACCTTGAGCTGTAGAGAAGTGCCGTATCGTCGGCGTATTGTGCCATTTTAACCCCGTGCTTCCAGCCCGATGGCATGTCGGCAACAAAAAGGTTAAATAGCAAAGGCGAGAGAAGAGAGCCTTGAGGTACCCCTGCCGTAATCGGCCGAGAGGTCGAAACATGGTTTTGAAGCTTTACTGCTAGAGTTCTGCTGTCAAGATACGAAGCTATCAGCTTTATGAGCCGCAGTTGAAAGTTAAGTCTATGTAGCTTTAGAATTAACCCGTCGTGCCATATCTTATCGAAGGCCTTTTCGACGTCGAAAAATACCACCCCCGTGGTTTTTCTAAGTCTAAAGCCCTCGGTAATGTGATCTGTCACGCGGTTCAATTGGTGAACTACAGAGTATTCACGCCTAAACCCATGCTGATGAGATGGTAGAAGAGAATTTTCTTCTGCGTGTTCTTGGAGGTTATCCAAGATTACTCTTTCTATGACCTTACTCAAGGTGCATAGAAGACTTATTGGCCGATAGTTTTGAGGAAACAGTCGGTCCTTCCCAGGTTTTGGGATATTAATTACGTGTGAGCCTTTCCAAGCTGAAGGAAAGTGCCCTGTACGTAAGATTGCATTGGCAATATTGGTCAGGACCATTACTGCTTTGTGCGAAAATGCTTTAAGAGCTTTGTTCGGAATACCGTCAGGACCTGGCGCAGATCGAGCTTTAAGGTTAGATAAGATTTCTCTGATCCGTGACGGTCGAACGTGGTTCAACGGGGTGTCGTCGTCAGGGCTGTCCAAAAGGCGTTCCACCGCTCTTTCAACCCTTTCGACATGCTCCGTATCATCTTCCTCTCTCGAGGGGGAGCATTGGAGTTCCAAGCTGTCAGCAAACGCTTCGGCCTTTCCCTCTATAGAATATTGGAGCCCGGTCTCACCATGGATGACTGGTATCGGGACTTTTCTGTTTCTTAAGGCTTTGGCAATCTTCCACATCAGATTAGTATCCTCTGTGGTTGATTCCATCTTTTCCTGCCAGCACTGATTTTTGTGCAGCCTTATTGATGATCTAACTTCCTTATTAAGGTCGTTTAGAGTTTCACGATCTAAAGGGTCGCGATGCCTTTGCCATTGATGTCTGGCGGCATTTCTTCTGCGAATCAATGCCTTTATTTCGCGGGATAATCCAAGTGGATTATTTGCCCGAACCTGATGGGTTTTAGATGCCAGTTCTTTGGCCTTATAAATGAGTTCAGTGAACTTTTCGACGGCTCCTTCGATGTCAGCAATCGTTCTTATTGGAACAATCCTTTCTATGTTATCTTCCAGGTTTCTCGAGAAGAGAGGCCAATTCGTATGGGTAACGAATTGTCCTCCCTCCTCGCCAGATCCCTGTCCATAGAGTTCCAGAACTACCGGAATGTGGTCGGAGCTTAAGGCATTGATTGTCCTAACTTCAATTTGCGAGTTGACGTTCTTCAGGATTGCTATATCCAAAACGTCCCCTCGGTATCCTGCAAAGCTATAATGCGTGGGATCGTCTGTACTCAGTACTCGATACCCTTTAGATTCTACGTGACCTTGTAATACTCGGCCTTTCGCGTTGGTTACCCGACTGTTCCAAGCCGGGTGTTTCGAGTTAAAGTCCCCTGCTAATATAGTAGGGAACGGAGAAGATAGAACCGCGTCGAAATCCGCCGTTTCGATTTGGTTAGTTGGGTTGACGTACCCAGATGCGATTTTGAGAGTGCCCAACCCTTGCACCTTCACCACTATCGCATTGGATTCTAACGATACAGTGTCTGGGGTTTCCACTTCGGAGTGGTCTAGCGATCTCCTTGCGAAGATCACTGTTCCACGCCTCCTGTCCACCCCCGACGTTCCCAAATACGTGAAAGTATTTGGGAGCCTCAACGCCTGCCCAGGTTTGTGGTTTGACTCACTAACCAGCATGATGTCGATATCGTGGTCGAAGAAGAATTCTTCCACATCGCCCATCTTTTCGTGAATGCTATTTGCATTCCAAAAACATACCCTTAGTAATACTTCAGGTGTATTATCCATTGTTGGGTAGACCAGTAAGACGTTCGACCATGGCCGTTATTCTCTGTTGAGACTTAATGAGCTCAACCAATAATTGGGCCATTTCATTGTTCGCATTGGATGGGGCTGGAGGCGCCACCATGTCCGCGAATGACCTATTAGGGTTTACCTCAACTGCAGGTTTGCGGGGACCTGAGCTTTGGGAAGCCTGAGATGGGGCCGGAACGGGCCCTGGCGCCGGAGCGGCTGCCTTTTTGTTTTTAGCCTGAGCGGCCATCATTTTGATATATACCCTACATCCCTGATGATTGGCGGGATGAGGGCCAGAGCATAGTGCACACTTTGAGGGTGTGTCCTTTGGGCATGCCACCGACCTGTGGGGACCCGAACAGTTACGGCACACTTGGACTGCTTTAAAGCATCTTTTGGCGGTGTGGCCGTAGACCTGGCATCTTTGGCATTGAGCGATGCCCCCGCTCCTCTTTTTTGGCTCCACTCTCACAGTGAAACCAAGAATGACCTTAAGGTCTCGGATCGATTGGCTCTTCTCCCCCTTTGGGAGTTGAACCGAAACCATGGGGAAGCGACCAAATTCGTTCCCCATTCTGTGCACATTGGTGGGTTCGTACCCCATACCCTCTAGTGCCTGACCCACCTTTTCCTCAGTGAGGAAGAGCGGCAAGTCGCGAATGACCACCTCCAAGCAGCGTTCTTCAGGAAGAGCCCACGTGAAGTAGTTGGAGGTGGTTGTTTTTAGGTAGGCCGTAGCCTTTCGATGGTCATCGTTTGTATCCGGAGTAACGCGGATGCCATCATATGTGTGCCGCGCCGACGCGATTTTTATGCCGCTGTCCGCGAAGTGTTGAGAATATTTTGGGAAGTTGTCTTTGTCGGTAATGACAAAGGCCACTGGCCGCGAGGAAGATGAAGTGGGTTGACTTTGCGGGGGAGTACCGTCACAGTCGGGTTCTGGGTTCTTGCCCTGTGGCTTAAACCTGACCTCTGTGTATTTCCCCTTATTCGCGTTGTTGGCTTTGTTGGCGGGGGCGGCGCCCTTTTTTTGGGTGTAAGACCCTTGTGCCGGTTGGCTTGAAGAGCCGGCAGGAGTAGTCTCTGACGACTGTTTGCGCACAGCACCTGAAGGGCGCTGGGGATCGACTGAAGGTCCTTTATTAGATTTTGAAGACTCACCCTGAGTCTTCTTCTTCTTCCCTTTGACCAAGGTGTACCCTTGGTTGTCCTCATCGGGATTGGAAAGAGTCTGCACGTCGGTGGCTTCCGACTGCATTTCTTCGGGCTCCTGGGGGCGGCCGTTGTCGCTCTCGTCCTCTGAGAGCGTGGTTGAGGCTCGACGTTTCGTCGCGCCATTTCCTTTTCCGGGGGCGGTTCCGCCGCCCCCCTGGATGGAGGTGGTATTGCCGCCCCCCTGGATGGAGGTGGTATTGCCGCCCCCCTGGATGGAGGTGGTATTGCCGCCCCCCTTGGTGTTGGCTCCACCGCCCCCCTGGATGGAGGCGGTATTGCCGCCCCCCTTGGTGGTGACTCCACCGCCCCCCTGGGTGGAGGCGGTATTGCCTCCCTTCTTGGTGGTGGCTCCACCGCCCCCCTGGGTGGAGGCGGTTGTGCCGCCCCCCTTGGTGGAGGCGGCCTTGACCCCCTCTTCATGGGTGGGGGCCGATAGGTCCATTGCTTCGGCGACGGCGGCGGCGTTTATAGCCGAGGTCTGCCGGGCGATGACGGCGGATTGGTTCTTGATGATGGCCTGGAGCTCTTCATTTTGCTCCCTCATTGCCATCATCTGGGCGCTCAAGTCATTGACTTGATTTTGCAGGGCCTTGATGACGTCCTTGGTCCTGGGTTGAGAGTGCGACCGGCTATGGGACCGGTCGCGGTGCTCGTTCTTCCTCCGGCGGTCCCTCTCCTCTTCTTCCTGGGTAAGCCGGCCGCCCTCCCGGGCGGCAGGTGGAAGATCCCCTTTGGCTGCCATCGCAGTTGAGGGGAGCTGTAAAAAACCTTTTTCCGTTTTCACAAGCTGAACTTGTAAAAACGGAAAAACAGAAATTAATAATTAATATTAATAATTATATTCACCTTTCGGTGTTATAATTATTAACATTGGGTAGCAATAATAATTGCTTATTTGGTGGGATCTTGGAGAATCAGCTTGGCTCTCGCTAGATGATGCTTCTCGATGCGTACTGGTCGGCTGCTTGCAGTACTCTCCGCTGTTCGCTGCCAGAGTCGCGATACTGTTAGTTTAAAATTTAAACTTTTTAAACAGAAAGAGAACATAAAAACATACAACGAAGCATAGTATCGACACCTATCGCACGCGCGAAGCACCACATTCAACGTAAAATGGATCAATAACGTGTATAGAAGGGTGCAGTATAGCGCTAAATAGAGGTTCTTTCAAAATATATTAAGCCCGGAATTCTTTTGTATGGTCCCAGGGCTCATTTTAATTTATTCCTGGGATTTTAATTAATCTCCCCCACAAATTTTGTATTTTCTCCACTGTTAATTTCAAATCAACCCTGGGGAATAATGTAATTTGTCCTTTTAACATTTTAAGAAATTTGTCTTAATTTTATAAGAGTCCGGTATTGTTTTTAGAGATCATTTTAATTCATCTTAAGATTTTATTTTATTAATAAAATAATTTCATTTCATTTTTCTATTTTCTGTAGCAAGCAAATTTTTTGATGGTTTTAAATTTTAATGATTTTTTTAGATATATTGATAGATGTTCTTAAACATTATAAGATATTTGTTTTAATTTGCTAAAAGTCTGAAAATTATTTTTTTTACCAGGAATCATTTTAATCAATTCTGGAAGTTTTAATTAATTTTTCTAAAAATAATCTTTGATTTGACGGAGAATTTTGAATAAAAACAATATTTTATTTTATTAAAATTAATTTGAATTTTTTTTTCAACTTTTTAAAGTACGTAATACTTTTATATTAAAGTTAAAATTTAATTCATTCTTAAAAATTTTAATTAATTGTCTCTGGAAATATTATAACTAGCTTTGTTAAGAGGGTTTTGTATGTTTCCTAAGCTTCGTTTCAATTAAACTATTTATAAATTAAAGTTTATTTTATATCAACTAGGAGAATATTAATAATTTTCTTGTTCAACAAATTTTGTTGTTGTTTGAAATCTACAATAAGTGACCTCCGAGAAAAAAATTAAGTAAGTCTATGGAACAAATTTTAACGATGCTGAAAGAACTAGTAAATATAAAATTTATGTGCATGTAAGTACAGTCTGCTAATTAACTTACAGAAGACATAATAATATAATTTTGCTTCATACAAAAATTGAATCATGTACAAATTGTGACGCAATCTTTTAATAAAAAAAGTAATCTTGTAAGGCTTCAATGTGATTTGTTTGTTTTAACGAGTGTGATTCCACTCCTTAAAATTCAAAGATATTTTTATATTGTTGTGACATATCAAGTAATTCTTAAATATCACATTATAAAATTTAAAAAAAAGCTTCAAAGAAGAAGAAATAAAGTAGACACTTCTTTAACATCAGAAGGCGCCTTATTTGTTAAACGTTTATTTATCAAGTTGGTTTTAACAAAAGCAAAACACCTTAAATATTTTCAATTATTATTTTTGTCAAGTAATTTAATCGCGTTTAATCCATCTTTATTTAACTACTATCCACTTTCAAAAATGAACTACCATAATTTTTCAAAATCAAATTTGTTAAATTTAATAAATATATTTAAAATAAAGAAATTGTGTTAAGTTTAAACTACAAATCAATCCCGTATATGCATAATTTCAAATGCTTTATCTCACAACCCTTGTTCGACTACAATAGGACTGAAATTTATTGTCATATTGATATTACCTATTATCTATTAAACTTTGATTTTAACAACAGGCTGAAACTACAATTTGATTTCGGCCATAAACTGAAATGAAACTACACATCGATCTTAGTTATAGGCTGAGATACAACTACAATTTAATCTTAGCAGTAGGCTAAGATGCAACTGCATTTTGATCTTAGCTATAAGCTTAAAAACAACAATGCTTTGATCTTAGCCATAAGCTAAAATGCAACTGAACTTTGATTTTAGGAATAAGCTTAGATGCAACTACATTTTATTCTTAGATATGGGCTTAAAAGCAACAATAATTTTGATCTGAATTATATGTTGAGGTACAACCGCATTTTAATCTTTGCCATAGACTGAGATGCACATTGATTTTAGCCTTAGGCTGAGTTACAACTATAATTTGATCTTAACCATAGGCCGAGATGCAATTATATTTTTATTTAAGCTATAGGCTAAGATGCAACTACACTCTGATTTTAGACAAAGGCTGAGATGCAATTATATTTTTATGTTAACCATAGGCTTTAGCAATTATACTTTGACCTTAGCTATAAGCTAAGATGCAATTAGATTTTAATATTAGTCATAGACTAAGATGCAATTAGACTTTGATATTAATCATATGAAATGCATCCAGATTTTAATCTTAGCTATGAACTGAAATACAATAAGACTTTAATCTTAGCTATAAGCTGAGATACAACTACACTCTGTACTTAGCCATATGTAGAGATGCAATTATATTTTTATCTCATATATAAGCTGAGATGCAAATATTAGCCATAGGCTGAGATGCAATTATATTTTTATCTCAGCCATAGGCCGAAATGCATATACACTCTGTTCTTAGCCATAGGCTTAGATGCAAGTATATTTTTATCTCAACCATAGGCCGAGATGCATATACACTTAGATCTTAGCTATAAGTTGAGAAGCAGTTATAATTTTATCTCAGCCATAGGACAAGGTGCAAATACACTCTGCAATTATAATTTTATCTCAGCTATAGAATAAGATGCAAAACTTTTCTGATTCTAGCTATAGGATGAGATGGCATTAAAATTTTATCTCAAATATAGGTTGAAATGCAAATACACTCTGATCTTAGCCATAGGCTGAGATGCAACTATGTTTTTATCTTAATCATAGACCGAGATGCATATACACTCTGATCTTAGCCATAGGCTGAGATGCATATATGTTTTATCTTTATTATAGGCCGAGATGCATATACACTTTGATCTTAGCCATAGGCTGAGATGCAATTATATTTTTATCTCAGTCATAGGCCGAGATGCATATACACTCTGATCTTAGCCATAGGCTGAGATGCAATTATGTTTTTACCTCAATCATAGACCGAAATGCATATACACTCTGTTCTTAGCCATAGGCTTAGATGCAAGTATATTTTTATCTCAACCATAGGCCGAGATGCATATACACTTAGATCTTAGCTATAAGTTGAGAAGCAGTTATAATTTTATCTCAGCCATAGGACAAGGTGCAAATACACTCTGCAATTATAATTTTATCTCAGCTATAGAATAAGATGCAAAACTTTTCTGATTTTAGCTATAGGATGAGATGGCATTAAAATTTTATCTCAAATATAGGTTGAAATGCAAATACACTCTGATCTTAGCCATAGGCTGAGATGCAATTATGTTTTTATCTTAATCATAGACCGAGATGCATATACACTCTGATCTTAGCCATAGGCTGAGATGCAATTATATTTTTATCTCAGTCATAGGCCGAGATGCATATACACTCTGATCTTAGTCATAGGCTGAGATGCAATTATGTTTTTACCTCAATCATAGGCCATGATGCATAAACACTCTGATTTTAGACAAAGGCTGAGATGCAATTATGTTTTTATCTTAATCATAGGCCGAGATGCATATACACTCTGATCTTAGCCATAGGCTAAGAAGCAATTATGTTTTAATCTTAATAATAGACCGAGATGCATATACACTCTGATCTTAGCCATATGCTGAGATGCAATTATATTTTTATCTCAGTTATAGGCCAAGATGCATATACACTTTGATCTTAGCCATAGGCTGAGATGCAATTATATTTTTATCTCAGTTATAGGCCAAGATGCATATACACTCTGATCTTAGCCATAGGCTAAGATGCAAATATATTTTTATCTCAGTCATAAGCCGAGATGCATATACACTCTGATCATAGCCATAGGCTGAGATGCAATTATATTTTTATCTCAGTCATAGGCCGAGATGCATATACACTCTGATCTTAGTCATAGGCTGAGATGCAATTATGTTTTTACCTCAATCATAGGCCATGATGCATAAACACTCTGATTTTAGACAAAGGCTGAGATGCAATTATGTTTTTATCTTAATCATAGGCCGAGATGCATATACACTCTGTTCTTAGCCATAGGCTTAGATGCAAGTATATTTATATCTCAACCATAGGCCGAGATGAATATAAACTTAGATCTTAGCTATAAGTTGAAAAGCAGTTATAATTTTATCTCAGCCATAGGATAAGGTGCAAAAACACTCTGCAATTATAATTTTATCTCAGCTATAGAATAAGATGCAAAAATTTTCGGAATTTAGCTATAGGATGAGATTGCATTAAGATTTTATCTCAAATATAGGTTGAGATGCAAATACACTTTGATCTTAGCCATAGGCTGAGATGCAATTATGTTTTATTCTTAATAATAGACCGGGAAGCATAAACACTCTAATCTTAGCCATAGGCTGAGTTGCAATTATATTTTTTTATGTTGGGAAGGTAATAATATAATTTAAATACTTGTATGCTTGAGCAAGCATACAAGTATTTAAATTATATTATTACCTTCCCAACATAACCTCAATGTATGCATCTCTGAATAACAACAATATAATTATATTTTTATCTCAGTCATAGGCCAAGATGCATATACACTCTGATCTTTGCCATAGGCTGAGATGCAAATATATTTCTATCTCAGTCATAAGCCGAGATGCATATACACTCTGATCTTAGCCATAGGCTGAGATGCAATTTTGTTTTTATCTTATTCATAAGCCAAGATGCATATACACTCTGATCTTAGCCATAGGCTGAGATGCAATTATATTTTTTATCTCAGTCATAGGCCAAGATGCATATACACTCTGATCTTAGCCATAGTCTAAGATGCAATTATATTTTTATCTCAGTCATAAGCCGAGATGCATATACACTCTGATCATAGCCATAGGCTGAGATGCAATTAAGTTTTATCTTTATTATAGGCCGAGATGCATATACACTCTGATCTTAGCCATAAGCTGAGATGCAATTATATTTTTATCTCAGTCATAGGCCGAGATGCATATACACTCTGATCTTAGCCATAGACTGAGATGCAATTATGTTTTTATCTTAATCATAGACCGAGATGCATATACACTCTGATCTTAGCCAAATGCTGAGATGCAATTATGTTTTTTTTTAATCATAGGCCGAGATGCATATACCCTTTGATCTTAGCCATAGGCAGAGATGCAATTATATTTTTATCTCAGTCATAGGCCGAGATGCATATTTACTCTGATCTTAGCCATAGGCTAAGATGCAATTATATTTTTATGTTATTCATAGGCCGAGATGCATATACACTCTGATCTTAGCCCTAGGCTGAGATGCAATTATATTTTTATCTCAGTCATAGGCCGAGATGCATATTCACTCTAATCTTAGCCATAGGCTGAGATGCAATTATTTTTTTATCTTAATAATAGACCGAGATGCATATACACATTGATCTTAGCCATAGGCTGAGATTCAATTATATTTTTATTTCAGTCATAGGCTGAGATGCATATACACTCTGATCTTAGCCATAGGCTGAGATGCAATTATTTTTTTATCTTAATAATAGACCGAGATGCATATACACTTTTATCTTAGCCATAGGCTGAGATTCAATTATATTTTTATTTCAGTCATAGGCTGAGATGCATATACACTCTGATCTTAGCCATAGGCTGAGATGCAATTATATTTTTTATCTCAGTCATAGGCCGAGATTCATATACACTCTGATCTTAGCCATAAGCTGAGATGCAATTATATTTTTATCTCAGTCATAGGCCGAGATGCATATTCACTCTAATCTTAGCCATAGGCTGAGATGCAATTATTTTTTTATCTTAATAATAGACCGAGATGCATATACACATTGTCTTAGCCATAGGCTGAGATTCAATTATATTTTTATTTCAGTCATAGGCTGAGATGCATATACACTCTGATCTTAGCCATAGGCTGAGTTGCAATTATGTTTTTATGTTATTCATAGGCCGAGATGCATATACACTCTGATCTTAGCCATAGGCTAAGATGCAATTATGTTTTTTATCTTATTCATAGACCGAGATCCATATACACTCTGATCTTAGCCATAGGCTGAAATGCAATTTTATTTTTATCTCAGTCATAGGCCGAGATGCATATACACTCTAATCTTAGCCATAGGCTAAAATGTAATTATGTTTTTATCTTATTCATAAACCGAGATGCAAATACACTTTGATCTTAGCCATAGACTGAGATTCACTTATATTTTTATGTCAGCCATAGGCCAATATGCAAATATACTCTGATCTTAGCCATAGGCTGAGATGCAATTATAATTTTATTTTAGCCATAGGCCGAGATGCAATTACACTCTGATGTTAGCCATAGGCTGAGATGCAATTGAATTTTCATCTCAGCCAAAAGCCCAGATGCAAATACACTCTGATCTTAGCTATAGGCTAAGATGCAATTATATTTTTAATTTCATTTGAAGGTTGAGATGCAAATACGCTCTGATTTTAGCCATAGGCTGAGATGCAAGTATATTTTTAGCTCAGTTATAGGCCGAGATGCAAGAAAACTCTGATCTTAGTCATAGGCTGAGATGCAATCATATTTTTATGTCAGCCATAGGCCGAGATGCAAATACACTATGATCTTAGCCATAGGCTAAGATGCAATTATATTTTTATGTCAGCCATAAGCCAAGATGCAAATACACTTTGATCTTAGCCATAGACTGAGATGCACTTATGTTTTTATGTCAGCCATAGGCCAATATGCAAATATACTCTGATCTTAGCCATAGGCTGAGATGCAATCATATTTTTATGTCAGCCATAGGCCGAGATGCAAATACACTCTGATCTTAGCCATAGGCTGAAATGCAATTTTATTTGTATGTCAACCATAGGCCTAGATGCAATTACACTCTGATTTTAGCCTTAGGCTGGAATGCAATTATATTTTTTGCTCAGGTATAGGCAATTATATTTTAATGTCAGCCATAGGCCGAGATGCAAATGCACTTTGATCTTAACCATAGACTGAAATGCACTCATATTTTCATGTCAGCCATAGGCTAATATGCAAATATACTCTGATCTTAGTCATAGGCTGAGATGCAATTTTAATTTTATTTTAGCTATAGGCCAAAATGCAATTACACTCTGATGTTAGCCATAGGCTGAGATGCAATTATAGTTTTATCTCAGCTATAGGCTGAGATGCAAATACACTTTAATTTCAGCCATAGGCTGAGATGCTATTATATTTTTGTCTCAAGTATAGGCCAAGATGCAAATACACTCTAATCTTAGCTTTAGGCTGAGATGCAATTATATTTTTATCTCAGCCGTAGGCCGAGATGCAAATACACTCCAATTTTAGCTATAGGCTAAGATGCAATTACATTTTAAGTTTAGTTAAAAGTCGAGATGCATTAACACTCTGATTTTAGCCATAAGCCGAGATGCAAATATACTCTGATCTTAGCCATAGGCTAAGATGCATTTATATTTTTATGTCAGCTATAGGCCAATATGCAAATATACTTTGATCTTAGCCATAGGCTGAGATGCTAATATGTTTTTATCTTAATAATAGACCGAGATGCATAAACACTCTGATCTTAGCCATAGGCTGAGATGCAATTATATTTTTTATCTTAATCATAGACCGAGATGCATATACACTCTGATCTTAGCCATAGGCTGAGATGCAATTATGTTTTTATCTTTATTATAAGCCAAGATGCATATACACTCTGATCTTAGCCATAGGCTAAGATGCAATTATGTTTTAATCTTTATAATAGACCGAGATGCATATACACTCTGATCTTAGCCATAGACTAAGATGCAATTATGTTTTTATCTCAGTCATAGGCCAAGATGCATATACATTCTGATCTTTGCCATATGCTGAGATGCAATTATATTTTTATCTCAGTCATAGGCCAATATGCATATACACTCTGATCTAAGCCATAGGCTAAGATGTAATTATGTTTTTATCTTAATCATAGACCGAGATGCATATACATTCTGATCTTAGCCATAGGCTGAGATGCAAATATATTTTTATCTCAGTCATAAGCCGAGATGCATATACACTCTGATCTTAGCCATAGGCTGAGATGCAATTATGTTTTAATCTTAATAATAGACCGAGATGCATATACACTCTGATCTTAGCCATAGGCTGAGATGCAATTATGTTTTTATCTTTATTATAGGCCAAGATGCATATACACTCTGATCTTAGACATAGGCTGAGATGCAATTATATTTTTATCTCAGTCATAGGCCGAGATGCATATACACTCTGATCTTAGCTATAGGCTGAGATGCAATTATATTTTTATCTCAGTCATTGGCCGAGATGCATATACACTCTGATCTTAGCCATAGGCTAAGATGCAATTATGTTTTTTATCTTATTCATAGGCCGAGATGCATATACACTCTGATTTTAGCCATAAGATGAGATGCAATTATATTTTTATCTCAGTCATAGGCCGAGATGCATATACACTCTGATCTTAGCCATAGGCTGAGATGCAATTATATTTTTATCTCAGTCATAGGCCGAGATGCATATACACTCTGATCTTAGCCATAGGCTAAGATGCAATTATGTTTTTTATTTTATTCATAGGCCGAGATGCATATTCACTCTAATCTTAGCCATAGGCTGAGATGCATTTATTTTTTTATCTTAATAATAGACCAAGATGCATATACACTTTGATCTTAGCCATAGGCTGAGATGCAATTATATTTTTATCTCAGTCATAGGCCGATATGCATATACACTCTGATCTTAGCCATAGGTTGAGATGCAATTATGTTTTTATCTTAATCATAGACCGAGATGCATATACACTTTGATCTTAGCCATAGGCTGAGATGCAATTATATTTTTATCTCAGTCATAGGCCAAGATATTGGTAGCATGACGTTATTTATGCTGAGCAATATGTTGTTCTGTTATGCCTTTTCTTTTAATATCTTTGTCCCTATAATAATTAAGCATGATTTAGAAGCGTTATTTTCAAGAGAATGATCTGATGATGTAGCTATTAGATGATCTAGATCGTCTTGCATGGCATTTATAGATTGCCTCAATCTACTTAAAACAACAGATATGTATATTTGTGTGTCATCTGCGTGTAGATGGTATTCTAAGTTAAGTATAGTTTTTGTTGGGTATAAAGAAGTGTAGATTATATACAATAGTGGACCAAGTATGGACCCTTGAAATACCCTTTTAGTTATGTTTATTGCATTGGATATTTGTTTTTCAGTTGCCACTTTTTGTGTTCTATGACATAAGTATGACTAAGATCAGAATGTATTTGCATCTCGGCCTATAGCTGACATAAATATTTAATTGCATCTCAGCCTATGGCTATGATCAGAGTGTATTTGCATCTCGGCTTATGGCTGACATAAAAATTTAATTGCATCTCAGCCTATGGCTAAGATCAGAGTGAATTTGCATCTTGGCCTATGGCTAAGATCAGAGTGTATTTGCATCTCAACTTATGGCTGACATAAAAATTTAATTGCATCTCAGCCTATGGCTAAGATCAGAGTGTATTTGCATCTCGGCCTATGACTGACATAAAAATATAATTGCATCTCAGCCTATGGCTAAGATCAGAGTGTATATGCATCTCGGCCTATGACTGAGATAAAAATATAATTGCATCTCAGCCTTTGGCTAAAATGAGAGTGTATATGCATCATGGCCTATGATTAAGATAAAAACATAATTGCATCTCAGCCTATGGCTAAGATCAGAGTGTATATGCATCTCGGTCTAATATTAAGGTTACAACATAATTGCATCTTAGTCTATAGCTAAGATCAGAGTGTATATGCATCTCGGCCTATAATAAAGATAAAACATAATTGCATCTCAGCCTATGGCTAAGATCAGAGTGTATATGCATCTCGGTCTATGATTAAGATAAAAACATAATTGCATCTTAGCCTATGGCTAAGATCAGAGTGAATATGCATCTCATCTTACGACTGAAATAAAAATATAATTGCATCTCAGCCTTTGGCTAAGATCAGAGTGTATATGCATCTCGGTCTATTATTAAGATTAAAACATAATTGCATCTTAGCCTATGGCTAAGATCAGAGTGTATATGCATCTCGGCCTATGACTGAAATAAAAATATAATTGCATCTCAGCCTATGTCTAAGATCAGAGTGTATATGCATCTCGGCCTATGACTGAAATAAAAATATAATTGCATCTCAGCCTATGGCTAAGATCAGAGTGTATATGCATCTCGGCCTATGAATAAAATAAAAAACATAATTGCATCTTAGCCTATGGCTAAGATCAGAGTGTATATGCATCTCGGCCTATGACTGAGATAAAAGTATAATTGCATCTCACCCTATGGCTAAGATCAGAGTGTGTATGCATCTCGGCCTATGACTGAGATAAGACTATAATTGCATCTCAACCTATGGCTAAGATCAGAGTGTATATGCATCTCAGCTTATGACTGAAATAAAAATATAATTGCATCTCAGCCTATGGCTAAGATCAGAGTGTATATGCATCTCGGCCTATGACTGAAATAAAAATATAATTGCATCTCAGCCTATGTCTAAGATCAGAGTGTATATGCATCTCGGCCTATGACTGAAATAAAAATATAATTGCATCTAAGCCTATGGCTAAGATCAGAGTGTATATGCATCTTGGCCTATGACTGAAATAAAAATATAATTGCATCTCAGCCTATAGCTAAGATCAGAGTGTATATGCATCTCGGTCTATTATTAAAATTAAAACATAATTGCATCTTAGCCTATGGCTAAGATCAGAGTGTATATGCATCTCAGCTTATGACTGAAATAAAAATATAATTGCATCTCAGCCTATGGCTAAGATCAGAGTGTATATGCATATCGGCCTATGACTGAAATAAAAATATAATTGCATCTCAGCCTATGTCTAAGATCAGAGTGTATATGCATCTCGGCCTATGACTGAAATAAAAATATAATTGCATCTCAGCCTATGGCTAAGATCAGAGTGTATATGCATCTTGGCCTATGACTGAAATAAAAATATAATTGCATCTCAGCCTATGGCTAAGATCAGAGTGTATATGCATCTCGGTCTATTATTAAAATTAAAACATAATTGCATCTTAGCCTATGGCTAAGATCAGAGTGTATATGCATCTCAGCTTATGACTGAAATAAAAATATAATTGCATCTCAGCCTATGGCTAAGATCAGAGTGTATATGCATCTCAGCTTACGACTGAAATAAAAATATAATTGCATCTCAGCTTTTGGCTAAGATCAGAGTGTATATGCATCTCGGTCTATTATTAAAATTAAAACATAATTGCATCTTAGCCTATGGCTAAGATCAGAGTGTATATGCATCTCAGCTTATGACTGAAATAAAAATATAATTGCATCTCAGCCCATGGCTAAGATCAGAGTGTATATGCATCTCAGCTTACGACTGAAATAAAAATATAATTGCATCTCAGCCTATGGCTAAGATCAGAGTGTATATGCATCTCGGCCTATGACTGAGATAAAAATATAATTGCATCTCAGCCTTTGGCTAAAATGAGAGTGTATATGCATCATGGCCTATGATTAAGATAAAAACATAATTGCATCTCAGCCTATGGCTAAGATCAGAGTGTATATGCATCTCGGTCTAATATTAAGGTTAAAACATAATTGCATCTTAGTCTATAGCTAAGATCAGAGTGTATATGCATCTCGGCCTATAATAAAGATAAAACATAATTGCATCTCAGCCTATGGCTAAGATCAGAGTGTATATGCATCTCGGTCTATGATTAAGATAAAAACATAAATGCATCTTAGCCTATGGCTAAGATCAGAGTGTATATGCATCTCAGCTTACGACTGAAATAAAAATATAATTGCATCTCAGCCTTTGGCTAAGATCAGAGTGTATATGCATCTCGGTCTATTATTAAGATTAAAACATAATTGCATCTTAGCCTATGGCTAAGATCAGAGTGTATATGCATCTCGGCCTATAATAAAGATAAAACATAATTGCATCTCAGCCTATGGCTAAGATCAGAGTGTATATGCATCTTGATCTATGATTAAGATAAAAACATAATTGCATCTTAGCTTATGGCTAAGATCAGAGTGTATATGCATCTCGGCTTATGACTGAGATAAAAATATATTTGCATCTTAGCCTACGGCTAAAATCAGAGTGTATATGCATCTCGGCCTATGACTAAGTAAAAAATATAATTGAATCTCAGCCTATGGCTAAGATCAGAGTGTATATGCATCTCGGTCTATTATTAAGATTAAAACATAATTGCATCTTAGCCTATGGCTAAGATCAGAGTGTATATGCATCTTGGCCTATAATAAAGATAAAACATAATTGCATCTCAACCTATGGCAAAGATCAGAGTGTAAATGCATCTTGGCCTATGACTGAGATAAAAATATAATTGCATCTCAGCCTATGGATAAGATCAGAGTGTATATGCATCTCGGTCTATTATTAAGATTAAAACATAATTGCATCTTAGCCTATGGCTAAGATCAGAGTGTATATGCATCTCGGCTTATGACTGAGATAAAAATATATTTGCTCCTCAGCCTATGGCTAAGATCAAAGTGTATATGCATCTCGGTCTATGATTAAGATGAAAACATAATTGCATCTTAGCCTACGGCTAAGATCAGAGTGTATATGCATCTCGGTCTATTATTAAGATTAAAACATATTTGCATCTTAGCCTATGGCTAAGATCAGAGTGTATATGCATCTTGGCCTATAATAAAGATAAAAACATAATTGCATCTCAGCCTATGGCTAAGATCAGAGTGTATATGCATCTCGGTCTATTATTAAGATTAAAACATAATTGCATCTCAGCCTATGGCTAAGATCAGAGTGTATATGCATCTCGGCTTATGACTGAGATAAAAATATATTTGCATCTCAGCCTATGGCTAAGATCAGAATGTATATGCATCTCGGTCTATGATTAAGATAAAAACATAATTACATCTTAGCCTATGGCTTAGATCAGAGTGTATATGCATATTGGCCTATGACTGAGATAAAAATATAATTGCATCTCAGCATATGGCAAAGATCAGAATGTATATGCATCTTGGCCTATGACTGAGATAAAAACATAATTGCATCTTAGTCTATGGCTAAGATCAGAGTGTATATGCATCTCGGTCTATTATAAAGATTAAAACATAATTGCATCTTAGCCTATGGCTAAGATCAGAGTGTATATGCATCTTGGCCTATAATAAAGATAAAAACATAATTGCATCTCAGCCTATGGCTAAGATCAGAGTGTATATGCATCTCGGTCTATGATTAAGATAAAAAATATAATTGCATCTCAGCCTATGGCTAAGATCAGAGTGTTTATGCATCTCGGTCTATTATTAAGATAAAAACATATTTGCATCTCAGCCTATGGCTAAGATCAAAGTATATTTGCATATTGGCCTATAGCTGACATAAAAATATAAATGCATCTTAGCCTATGGCTAAGATCAGAGTATATTTGCATCTCGGCTTATGGCTAAAATCAGAGTGTTAATGCATCTCGACTTTTAACTAAACTTAAAATGTAATTGCATCTTAGCCTATAGCTAAAATTGGAGTGTATTTGCATCTCGGCCTACGGCTGAGATAAAAATATAATTGCATCTCAGCCTAAAGCTAAGATTAGAGTGTATTTGCATCTTGGCCTATACTTGAGACAAAAATATAATAGCATCTCAGCCTATGGCTGAAATTAAAGTGTATTTGCATCTCAGCCTATAGCTGAGATAAAACTATAATTGCATCTCAGCCTATGGCTAACATCAGAGTGTAATTGCATTTTGGCCTATAGCTAAAATAAAATTAAAATTGCATCTCAGCCTATGACTAAGATCAGAGTATATTTGCATATTAGCCTATGGCTGACATGAAAATATGAGTGCATTTCAGTCTATGGTTAAGATCAAAGTGCATTTGCATCTCGGCCTATGGCTGACATTAAAATATAATTGCCTATACCTGAGCAAAAAATATAATTGCATTCCAGCCTAAGGCTAAAATCAGAGTGTAATTGCATCTAGGCCTATGGTTGACATACAAATAAAATTGCATTTCAGCCTATGGCTAAGATCAGAGTGTATTTGCATCTCGGCCTATGGCTGACATAAAAATATGATTGCATCTCAGCCTATGGCTAAGATCAGAGTATATTTGCATATTGGCCTATGGCTGACATAAAAACATAAGTGCATCTCAGTCTATGGCTAAGATCAAAGTGTATTTGCATCTTGGCTTATGGCTGACATAAAAATATAATTGCATCTTAGCCTATGGCTAAGATCATAGTGTATTTGCATCTCGGCCTATGGCTGACATAAAAATATGATTGCATCTCAGCCTATGACTAAGATCAGAGTTTTCTTGCATCTCGGCCTATAACTGAGCTAAAAATATATTTGCATCTCAGCCTATGGCTAAAATCAGAGTGTATTTGCATCTCAACCTTCAAATGAAATTAAAAATATAATTGCATCTTAGCCTATAGCTAAGATCAGAGTGTATTTGCATCTGGGCTTTTGGCTGAGATGAAAATTCAATTGCATCTCAGCCTATGGCTAACATCAGAGTGTAATTGCATCTCGGCCTATGGCTAAAATAAAATTATAATTGCATCTCAGCCTATGGCTAAGATCAGAGTATATTTGCATATTGGCCTATGGCTGACATAAAAATATAAGTGAATCTCAGTCTATGGCTAAGATCAAAGTGTATTTGCATCTCGGTTTATGATTAAGATAAAAACATAATTACATTTTAGCCTATGGCTAAGATTAGAGTGTATATGCATCTCGGCCTATGACTGAGATAAAAATAAAATTGCATTTCAGCCTATGGCTAAGATCAGAGTGTATATGGATCTCGGTCTATGAATAAGATAAAAAACATAATTGCATCTTAGCCTATGGCTAAGATCAGAGTGTATATGCATCTCGGCCTATGAATAACATAAAAACATAATTTCAACTCAGCCTATGGCTAAGATCAGAGTGTATATGCATCTCAGCCTATGACTGAAATAAAAATATAATTGAATCTCAGCCTATGGCTAAGACAATGTGTATATGCATCTCGGTCTATTATTAAGATAAAAAAATAATTGCATCTCAGCCTATGGCTAAGATTAGAGTGAATATGCATCTCGGCCTATGACTGAGATAAAAATATAATTGCATCTCAGCTTATGGCTAAGATCAGAGTGTATATGAATCTCGGCCTATGACTGAGATAAAAAATATAATTGCATCTCAGCCTATGGCTAAGATCAGAGTGTATATGCATCTCAGCCTATGACTGAAATAAAAATATAATTGAATCTCAGCCTATGGCTAAGATCAATGTGTATATGCATCTCGGTCTATTATTAAGATAAAAAAATAATTGCATCTCAGCCTATGGCTAAGATTAGAGTGAATATGCATCTTGGCCTATGACTGAGATAAAAATATAATTGCATCTCAGCCTAGGGCTAAGATCAGAGTGTATATGCATCTCGGCCTATGAATAACATAAAAATATAATTGCATCTTAGCCTATGGCTAAGATCAGAGTAAATATGCATCTCGGCCTATGACTGAGATAAAAATATAATTGCATCTCTGCCTATGGCTAAGATCAAAGGGTATATGCATCTCGGCCTATGATTAAAAAAAAACATAATTGCATCTCAGCATTTGGCTAAGATCAGAGTGTATATGCATCTCGGTCTATGATTAAGATAAAAACATAATTGCATCTCAGTCTATGGCTAAGATCAGAGTGTATATGCATCTCGGCCTATGACTGAGATAAAAATATAATTGCATCTCAGCTTATGGCTAAGATCAGAGTGTATATGCATCTCGGCCTATAATAAAGATAAAACTTAATTGCATCTCAGCCTATGGCTATGATCAGAG
The DNA here is from genome assembly GCA_963932245.1 of Tachinus rufipes. Lineage (NCBI taxonomy): Eukaryota > Metazoa > Arthropoda > Insecta > Coleoptera > Staphylinidae > Tachinus > Tachinus rufipes. The sequence continues at coordinate 74,306,630 of OZ010747.1, read as the reverse complement.
TGTATATGCATCTCGGCTTATGACTGAGATAAAAATATAATTGCATCTTAGACTATGGCTAAGATCAGAGTGTATATGCATCTTGGCCTATGACTGAGATAAAAAATATAATTGCATCTCAGCCTATGGCTAAGATCAGAGTGTATATGCATCTTGGCTTATGAATAAGATAAAAACAAAATTGCATCTCAGCCTATGGCTAAGATCAGAGTGTATATGCATCTCGGCTTATGACTGAGATAGAAATATATTTGCATCTCAGCCTATGGCAAAGATCAGAGTGTATATGCATCTTGGCCTATGACTGAGATAAAAATATAATTATATTGTTGTTATTCAGAGATGCATACATTGAGGTTATGTTGGGAAGGTAATAATATAATTTAAATACTTGTATGCTTGCTCAAGCATACAAGTATTTAAATTATATTATTACCTTCCCAACATAAAAAAATATAATTGCAACTCAGCCTATGGCTAAGATTAGAGTGTTTATGCTTCCCGGTCTATTATTAAGAATAAAACATAATTGCATCTCAGCCTATGGCTAAGATCAAAGTGTATTTGCATCTCAACCTATATTTGAGATAAAATCTTAATGCAATCTCATCCTATAGCTAAAATCCAAAAATTTTTGCATCTTATTCTATAGCTGAGATAAAATTATAATTGCAGAGTGTTTTTGCACCTTATCCTATGGCTGAGATAAAATTATAACTGCTTTTCAACTTATAGCTAAGATCTAAGTTTATATTCATCTCGGCCTATGGTTGAGATATAAATATACTTGCATCTAAGCCTATGGCTAAGAACAGAGTGTATATGCATCTCGGCCTATGATTAAGATAAAAACATAATTGCATCTCAGCCTTTGTCTAAAATCAGAGTGTTTATGCATCATGGCCTATGATTGAGGTAAAAACATAATTGCATCTCAGCCTATGACTAAGATCAGAGTGTATATGCATCTCGGCCTATGACTGAGATAAAAATATAATTGCATCTCAGCCTATGGCTAAGATCAAAGTGTATATGCATCTCGGCCTATAATAAAGATAAAACATAATTGCATCTCAGCCTATGGCTAAGATCAGAGTGTATATGCATCTCGGTCTATGATTAAGATAAAAACATAGTTGCATCTCAGCCTATGGCTAAGATCAGAGTGTATTTGCATTTCAACCTATATTTGAGATAAAATTTTAATGCCATCTCATCCTATAGCTAAAATCAGAAAAGTTTTGCATCTTATTCTATAGCTGAGATAAAATTATAATTGCAGAGTGTATTTGCACCTTGTCCTATGGCTGAGATAAAATTATAACTGCTTCTCAACTTATAGCTAAGATCTAAGTGTATATGCATCTCGGCCTATGGTTGAGATAAAAATATACTTGCATCTAAGCCTATGGCTAAGAACAGAGTGTATATGCATTTCGGCCTATGATTGAGGTAAAAACATAATTGCATCTCAGCCTATGGCTAAGATCAGAGTGTATATGCATCTCGGCCTATGACTGAGATAAAAATATAATTGCATCTCAGCCTATGGCTAAGATCAAAGTGTATATGCATCTCGGCCTATAATAAAGATAAAACATAATTGCATCTCAGCCTATGGCTAAGATCAGAGTGTATATGCATCTCGGTCTATGATTAAGATAAAAACATAGTTGCATCTCAGCCTATGGCTAAGATCAGAGTGTATTTGCATTTCAACCTATATTTGAGATAAAATTTTAATGCCATCTCATCCTATAGCTAGAATCAGAAAAGTTTTGCATCTTATTCTATAGCTGAGATAAAATTATAATTGCAGAGTGTATTTGCACCTTGTCCTATGGCTGAGATAAAATTATAACTGCTTCTCAACTTATAGCTAAGATCTAAGTGTATATGCATCTCGGCCTATGGCTGAGATAAAAATATAATTGCATCTCAGCCTATGGCTAATATTTGCATCTCAGCTTATATATGAGATAAAAATATAATTGCATCTCTACATATGGCTAAGTACAGAGTGTAGTTGTATCTCAGCTTATAGCTAAGATTAAAGTCTTATTGTATTTCAGCTCATAGCTAAGATTAAAATCTGGATGCATTTCATATGATTAATATCAAAGTCTAATTGCATCTTAGTCTATGACTAATATTAAAATCTAATTGCATCTTAGCTTATAGCTAAGGTCAAAGTATAATTGCTAAAGCCTATGGTTAACATAAAAATATAATTGCATCTCAGCCTTTGTCTAAAATCAGAGTGTAGTTGCATCTTAGCCTATAGCTTAAATAAAAATATAATTGCATTTCGGCCTATGGTTAAGATCAAATTATAGTTGTAACTCAGCCTAAGGCTAAAATCAAAGTGCATCTCAGTCTATGGCAAAGATTAAAATGCGGTTGTACCTCAACATATAATTCAGATCAAAATTATTGTTGCTTTTAAGCCCATATCTAAGAATAAAATGTAGTTGCATCTAAGCTTATTCCTAAAATCAAAGTTCAGTTGCATTTTAGCTTATGGCTAAGATCAAAGCATTGTTGTTTTTAAGCTTATAGCTAAGATCAAAATGCAGTTGCATCTTAGCCTACTGCTAAGATTAAATTGTAGTTGTATCTCAGCCTATAACTAAGATCGATGTGTAGTTTCATTTCAGTTTATGGCCGAAATCAAATTGTAGTTTCAGCCTGTTGTTAAAATCAAAGTTTAATAGATAATAGGTAATATCAATATGACAATAAATTTCAGTCCAATTGTAGTCGAACAAGGGTTGTGAGATAAAGCATTTGAAATTATGCATATACGGGATTGATTTGTAGTTTAAACTTAACACAATTTCTTTATTTTAAATATATTTATTAAATTTAACAAATTTGATTTTGAAAAATTATGGTAGTTCATTTTTGAAAGTGGATAGTAGTTAAATAAAGATGGATTAAACGCGATTAAATTACTTGACAAAAATAATAATTGAAAATATTTAAGGTGTTTTGCTTTTGTTAAAACCAACTTGATAAATAAACGTTTAACAAATAAGGCGCCTTCTGATGTTAAAGAAGTGTCTACTTTATTTCTTCTTCTTTGAAGCTTTTTTTTAAATTTTATAATGTGATATTTAAGAATTACTTGATATGTCACAACAATATAAAAATATCTTTGAATTTTAAGGAGTGGAATCACACTCGTTAAAACAAACAAATCACATTGAAGCCTTACAAGATTACTTTTTTTATTAAAAGATTGCGTCACAATTTGTACATGATTCAATTTTTGTATGAAGCAAAATTATATTATTATGTCTTCTGTAAGTTAATTAGCAGACTGTACTTACATGCACATAAATTTTATATTTACTAGTTCTTTCAGCATCGTTAAAATTTGTTCCATAGACTTACTTAATTTTTTTCTCGGAGGTCACTTATTGTAGATTTCAAACAACAACAAAATTTGTTGAACAAGAAAATTATTAATATTCTCCTAGTTGATATAAAATAAACTTTAATTTATAAATAGTTTAATTGAAACGAAGCTTAGGAAACATACAAAACCCTCTTAACAAAGCTAGTTATAATATTTCCAGAGACAATTAATTAAAATTTTTAAGAATGAATTAAATTTTAACTTTAATATAAAAGTATTACGTACTTTAAAAAGTTGAAAAAAAAAATTCAAATTAATTTTAATAAAATAAAATATTGTTTTTATTCAAAATTCTCCGTCAAATCAAAGATTATTTTTAGAAAAATTAATTAAAACTTCCAGAATTGATTAAAATGATTCCTGGTAAAAAAAATAATTTTCAGACTTTTAGCAAATTAAAACAAATATCTTATAATGTTTAAGAACATCTATCAATATATCTAAAAAAATCATTAAAATTTAAAACCATCAAAAAATTTGCTTGCTACAGAAAATAGAAAAATGAAATGAAATTATTTTATTAATAAAATAAAATCTTAAGATGAATTAAAATGATCTCTAAAAACAATACCGGACTCTTATAAAATTAAGACAAATTTCTTAAAATGTTAAAAGGACAAATTACATTATTCCCCAGGGTTGATTTGAAATTAACAGTGGAGAAAATACAAAATTTGTGGGGGAGATTAATTAAAATCCCAGGAATAAATTAAAATGAGCCCTGGGACCATACAAAAGAATTCCGGGCTTAATATATTTTGAAAGAACCTCTATTTAGCGCTATACTGCACCCTTCTATACACGTTATTGATCCATTTTACGTTGAATGTGGTGCTTCGCGCGTGCGATAGGTGTCGATACTATGCTTCGTTGTATGTTTTTATGTTCTCTTTCTGTTTAAAAAGTTTAAATTTTAAACTGAAGAAAGATGACCCTATTAAGGATTCAATTGAAGTTGAAGTTGGTTCAATTTTAGTACAAATTGTTCAGGAGGAATTTCTTTTAAAAACAACTCAGATTCAATTGAATCCTTAATACGGTCATCTTTCTTCAGTTCTGGTCCAAATTAGCTAAGGTCAGAGTGTATTTGCAAGTTAGCCTATAGCTGAAATAAAAATATTATTCTATCTCAGCCTACGTAATTTCTCTAAAGGGCTTTTTAAACCTGTATAGTTGTTGGATGCGGGAAGCAGCAGCAGCATCATATCTTTGACCCACCGCGGGTTGGCGTTGGCTAGTATTGTGCCTGAGGGGCCGATTTCTTGGGATTTTTGCAGATCTCACTTTAGTTATTTCCGCGGTGATGTCGTTGATTGCTGCTATTAGTTCTACTGTTGTTCTTACCGCTTTTAATACTTTGATCTTAGCTAAAGGCTGAGAAGCAAATACATTCTGATCTTAGCCATAAGCTGAGATGCAATTATATTTTTTATTTCAGCTATAGACTGAGACGCTCGGCAAGCGTGGCGTTTTAAATGCCTACTACCCTTCAAATGATGTTGTTGAAAATACAAACAAAAGTACCCCAGATGGGTAGGGCCAACAGCCCACAATCCCTAACCGAACCGTCGGTCCGCCTCATGGATTCTGTGGGAGGCAAAAATTCAACAAACTCTACAATACAAACAAATTCAAACAAAGCGCAACAAAGAAAACTTCTACTAGCAACCTACAACATACGTACTATGAGAACACCTGAACATCTAGAACAACTAGAAGAAGCACTAAAAAAAATAAACTGGGATATCCTTGGTATATGCGAGACACGACTCCGCAAAGAAAAGTGTACCATTTTAAAATCAGGACATATGCTTTACCAAAATAATAACGATATAAACCCACATATAGGAGGAGTAGGAATACTCATCAACAAAAACATCAAACATCTAGTCACCAAAGTAAAATCAGTATCAGACAGAGTGATATACACAATCTTAAAACTAAATAACAGATACAAACTCCAGGTCATCCAAGTTTATGCCCCAACTAGTGCTCACAATGATGAAGAAGTAGATATTTTCTACGAGGACATTACAAGAGCTCGAAAATTGGAGAAAGTGCAGTATTCAATAACAATGGGCGATTTTAACTCAAAATTGAGTAAAAGAAAAGACGAGGACGGAAATATTCCAAATATTGGAAATTATGGCCTAGGAGAAAGAAACCCTCGTGGAGAACGTTTACTGAATTACCTACAAAATGAACAACTATTCTGTATGAACTCCTTTTTTCAAAAACAAGACCAAAGACGCTGGACATGGTTGCACCCCGGAGGAGTTTTCAAAAATGAAATCGACTATATACTATCTAACAACAAAACAATTATCACAAACGTCTCAACACTAAATAAGTTTCACACCGGCAGCGATCACAGACTACTAAGAGTGTCTATAAATATAAACACAAAAATCAAAAGGAACAAAATGGTCAAAACAACACCCTATCCAACTATAGACTACTTGAGGCAAAACGAAGATAGATATGCAAGGGAAATCGAAATAAAACTAAACCAAACCAACCTCTCATTACTGAAAATCGAAGAACTAAATGATAAAATAACAAAAGACATACAAACCGTAAACAAGAAAATATGTGTAGGCATAAAACAGAAAAAAGATAAAAAGATCAGCAAAAATACAATAAATCTCATAAAAGAAAGGGCTAGGCTAAACCGGTTATCAGCGGAATATCGACAATTAAGCAAACACATCAGCAAAGAAATAAGGAAAGACCATAGAAAATACAACGCCAAAAACATAAAAAATATAATAGAAAACAACAAAAATATGAAGATACTGAGAGCAGATAGGGCTCATGGAAAATCAACGATCCATAAGATCAAAAACCAAAACGGCAACATGGTTCACGATAAACAAAATATACTGGAGGTTATAAGGGAATTTTACGAAAATCTATATAAATCAACGACACCTGAGAGACAAAACAACATCGTAACAGTAATGAACATGAATTCGGAAGATATCCCGGAAATAGACTTCCCAGAGATAAAGAAAGCATTACAACAACTAAAAAATGGAAAAGCTCCCGGAGTAGACAAAATATCCAGTGATATGCTAAAGCTCGGAGGAAACGCGGTACTAAAGGCTGTTAAAATACTACTAAATAAATGCCTCGATGAGGGAAAAATTCCCAGGACTTGGCAAAACGCACAAGTAATCATTCTCCACAAGAAAGGAGACAACACTAACATTAAGAACTATAGACCTATAAGCCTTTTATCACATCTTTACAAGTTACTAACGAAAATCATAACAAACCGCTTGACGAATAAGCTAGATTTTTACCAGCCACCAGAACAGGCAGGCTTTCGAAAAGGGTACAGCACGACAGACCACATACAGACCATCCGTACATTATGCACAATGCACAGAATACAATAACCGTTTACATCTAGCCTTTGTAGATTTCGAAAAGGCCTTCGATTCGATAGAACTATGGGCGATATTCACTGCCATGACGAATGCTAGAATAGATTCTAGGTACACAAGTCTAATAAACCATATTTACCAAAATACCACCTTCCAAGTTAAGATAGACGAAAACTCGGTTACGGACAAAATCAAAATTAACAGAGGGGTACGACAAGGCGATACAATATCACCTAAGCTCTTCACCTTAGCACTAGAAGACATATTTAAAAACATAGTATGGGAAGGCAAAGGCATAAACATAGACGGTATACATCTAAACCACCTAAGATTTGCGGACGACATTGTTCTAATCAGTTCAGACCTAAAAGAACTTGAAGGTATGTTAGAACAACTGAACATAGCCTCTAATAAGGTAGGGCTAAAAATGAACCTGTCTAAAACAAAAATCATGAGTAACGAAGTAGGGCATTGCCAAATAGAAGACCATATAATAGAACAAGTAGATGAGTACATATATCTGGGACATTAGATCAAACTCGGCAAGGCAAATCAAGCCGCAGAAATTACACGACGAATAAGGCAGAGCTGGGCAGCATTCGGAAGACTTGGGCACATACTAAAGTACCCGGATATACCCACAAGTCTTAAAAGGAGGGTATACGATATGTGCATACTACCTGTCACAACGTATTGCCTAGAAACCATGGTACTAACAAGAAAAAATGCTGACAGACTACGAATCTGAAAGCGGGCGATGGAGCGTAGTATGCTAGGTGTAAGTCTAAGAGAGAGAAAAAGGAACGAAGACATTCGAAGAAACACCGGAGTGAAGGATGTAATTCAACGGATAGCAGAGCTAAAGTGGAGCTGGGTTGGTCATGTAGCGAGAGATGACAACAAGAAATGGACACACAGGCTACTGAAATGGAGACCACGAATGACCACCCGTGATAGAGGAAGACCACAGAAAAGATGGATAGATGACGTCAAGGAGACTGCTGGAAAGCAGTGGTATCAAGTTTCACAAGACCGCAACAAATGGAATTGTTTGAAGGAGGCCAGCAGTGGACAGAAACAGGCTGACAAAGAAGAAGAGAAGAAGACTGAGATGCAAATACACTCTGATCTTAGCCATAGGCTAAGATGCATAAATATTTTTATTTTAGTTTTAGGCTGAGATGCAATTACACTCTGATCTTAGATGTAAGTTGAAATGCAATTATATTTTTGTCTCAGCGATAGGCTAAGTTGCAAATACACTCTAATCTTAGCCATAAGATGAGATGCAATTATACTTTTATCTCAGCTGTAGGCTGAGATGCAAATACACTCTGATCTTAGCCGTAGGCTGAGATGCAATTTTTATTACTTCAGCCGTAGGCTAAGATGAAAATACACTCTGGTCTTTGCCTTAGGCTAAGAAGCAATTGTATTTTTATCTTAGTTATAGCTGAGATGCAAATACACTCTGATCTTAGCCATATTCTAAATCCATTTTAAAATATTTATGTTAAAACCAATTAATGTCAGTTGTTGAATTAAAATGCTATGGTTAACTCTATCAAAGGCTTTGAAAAATTGTTTAAACAGAATCCACTTGTAGTCTGTTTTCAAAAGACTTTAATATAAACAATTGATGTTCTATTTGGTTGATAGCAGTTGATCTTCCATCTTTGAGTCCATGTTGCTTAGATGAAATTAACAATTTTGACATCTAAGCCAACTGTTGGGACACTATTTCATTCAAAACTTTAGGAATTGCAGATTGGATTGACACTCTACGATAATTTTCCACCAATTTTCGTTTATCAGATTTGTGTATAGGCACTACATAACTGACTTTCTAAACTGATGGGAATTTGTTTTCAATTAAGAATTGAGCAAATAGTTTATGAATAGGATAAGCAATAGTGTACACACAGTTAATTAAAAATATTCCTGAAAGTTTATCTGGACCAGAAGAAAAGTTTGTATTTAATTGTTCTAGTTCTTTAAAAACTTCAATTAATGACACAGATAATTTACAAGACGGCACATTTTATCACAGCAAAAATTAATTGAATTTTTACAGATAGAGTTTGCATATTTTGACTTAAAATATTTTTTAAAAGCATCGGCAGTATCACAGATGTTATTACAAAGTTTGTTATTATACATCACTGATGCTGGAATACCATTTGTCTTCTTGTTTTCACAAATATATTTCCAAAAGTTTGACGTGTTTGAGTTTATGTTTATATTCAATGCGTTGTAAGTAAGTGTTGTACAACAATGTACTTAAGTTTTTGCATTGCATACGTAATTTAAACTGATTATAATCGTTAAGAGAAGAGAATAGTTGCGCTATTTTAGGGTTCACAGCATCCAAACTCAGCAAAAAAACGCCTGAATATAATTTAATAAAATTTTCACACATTGTAGAAGAAAGTCCAATCTGTGTTCAAATCTTTAACCAAAAACATGAAGACATGGAATATTGTATGTACTTCAACATATAAAAAGAGTGATGACTAGAATCTTATCGTTTGGATATTGAGTTGGTTGGCGTTTTGTTCTATAAGAACCAATTTTAAATTAAAAACGGCGTTGTACGTGTCAATATTTTTCTAGAGAGAAAGGTTCACCGATTTTCTTGTAGATGTGATAGAATTTAATATTTTTCCATAACAATACTACTAGTGACACTACAACAGGACGGGGTGACTAAACCCGGCAATTCTCTAGCGTTAACGTTATCAGTAGATCTGTATTTTTTATGAAATCTTTTTTTTTTCTTTAGTAAGTTAATTTAATTCCTGACTTAACAAAGCAGGAAACGGTTAACTATAATTTTTTTCAGTGGTACATACAAATATAAAATCTCATAAACAATATTGTAAAACGAAGTAACTATTTCATCTATTAACTTTTTCTCAAAAACTGCATCTCAATTTATACTAGCTATCACTTGATTTATGGAAGAATAGTAATCAGCTTGCTTAAAATTAAAAACAAACTCTTCACCACTCAAGTTGAAACATCTTCCTTGTTTTAATTTTAATTCTAAACTCATAGCTGTGTGATAGACTGAGTTGTTAAATATTCTATCGGTAGATGGAAATACCTGTAAGTCCGGATTGTCAGTAAATACAAAATCCAGAAATGTGCCTCTGCTGTTAGGAGTTGTATTAAACTGATGCAAGTTTAAAAATCCAATTGTATCCACTACAGTTTCAACATTTTGATTAATATTCCTTACTGCTTTTAACCCCATATTATCATTATCCCATAAAACTGATGGTAAATTATAATCTCCACAAATTAATAATTCTGATGACGGATCACTATTTGAAAGTTGTTCTACTGTGTTGCTATGAAGATAATATTTATCTAAGGGCCGCTATTACAATTGTCAGATAACTTATACCAGGAATAAATTTATCTAAATGTATATACCTGGTATAGCATTAGTTTTACCCTTGTTACAGTCTACATAACCTATTGAAACGTCAATAATGACTATAAATCATTTATACTACTTTATACTTACTATACTAGAGAAAACTACTGCTTCAAGCACCGGATAAGTTATCCCTGGTTTATTTTCCTCGAAACATACAAATAAAGTTTTATGAAACTGCTAGGACTCTTAAATTAATCGGGACCATTGTTAAATTTCAATCACCCGCACACTCGAGTAGAATCTCTATTCAATAAATCCCAAATTAGAACTAGAAATAAAGACGAACCACTTGAAGGTCCCAATGATTAGGTCAATCAAGGAAATAATGCTCGACGTTTATAAATTTTTTTCTGTGCAATCATTTTAGCAACAAATCCTACTTTAACTGTAACACGTTTATGCATTTCCTAAAAAATCATTTATCACGAAGATGGCCGTTTCTGAAACTGACTTATAAATTGACGTATACGTTGTTTATACACTAATTTATTGTGCGCGTTACTTAGTTACTATACTAGATATAAGTTATAAGAGATTGTAAAAGCGCATTTTTATATATTCCTTAGATAGCGCTATTCCTTGTTTAACCGACGATTGTAAAAGCGGCCCTAAATTGGAACCTGGAGGTACATATGTATGCCTCCAATAATGAATGATTTTCAATTTATTTTGGCTGATATAAATAATTGTTCTACAGCCTTTTTTTGCATATATCCAATTCTATCAATTTAATATTATTTTTTACAGCTATCAAAATTACGCCACCATTGAATTTAACACTGGTTAGATCATTTCTATCAGTTCTATATATTACAAATTTATTTAATTTAAGTTTGCTATTTAAAATATCATCCTTTAGCCAACTTTCTATAATAATTATTACATTATAAATTCCGCAATTAACGTTATGGGTAAATTCGCTTAACTTAGTACGAATTCCACAGGCATTATGAAAATAGATATTTACTTTAATAATTTTATGTAATATAGGATTTTCGTTTTTATATCTCACAATTAAACCAGTTTCCCCACGTGGTTGCCGATCTTTCAACTCATCATACACTAGTTTTCTTTGATTTCTTTGCATAATAGTAAGATCTGAGTTAAAATGTAAATCCGGTTTTTTTAGTTTAACATAATATTTGTTGCAGGGTTTCTTTATTGGAATAAACAATCATTACAATTGTATTTTTATGCTAATACACTCTGATCTTAGCGATAGGCTGAAATGCACTTAAATTTTTATATCAGTTATAGGCTGAGATGCAAATACACTCTGATCTTAGCTATAGACTCTGATTAGTATTAATATTCTGTTCTATAATCAAACAGAGAAGAACTAATTACTGCTTAGATTTATTTCAAATAGTTGCAAAATTTATAAAAGTATTCATTCCTATTTATAACATGGGGAATATATTTAGAATTCCCCAGGATTTAACATGAATAATATATTTATATTCTTGAAAGATTTATTTAAAATAAAGCCTAGGATTATTATTAATTTTTGAGTAGGGGGTGAAAATAAAAAAAAGTTTGCAAATTATTTTCATAGAAAATATTTTTAAAACTATCAAAGTTAATTTGAAATAATTGCTGCGTTTTAATTATGCTTAAAATTTTATAGTTAAGTGCTATATATGAGGTAGACTTGTCATACAACTAAGTCAACAAAATTGCCTAATATGTATAACATCTGCGATTCATAAATTAACTAGACTTCATCAACTTTCACTCAACACCTAACCATTGATTGAAACTTACTTTTTCAATCAACGACTAATCAATCTACGGATTTATTTCAAAGCCGGGAGAATTATAAAATGTTCCTGGAAAGCCGGCCGCCACGAGCACTACGAGCAGGCGAGCGTCAGTCAGGTCAGTCTAGTCCCGTCTGGCACAGACCAAGCCTTGTATCAATAATATTGTAAATTACATTTAAAATGTAAATGTAATAGTAAATATAATAGTAATAATTGTAATAGTGAACTATTTAAGTTATAAATAAACAGTCGTTTATTTTATTAATAAATTCAGTGGTTCCTCACATATACATATATAAAATCATCTTTCTGTATGTATATAATATGAAATAAATATATTTACTACTACTGTAATATTAATTTTATCGAGTTTGATAAGTAAATAATCGAAAGGTTAGGTTGTGTTTTGTAAATATACTTTTATATGCATAAGATCAACACAACTATAAATAATCGAAGCCCACAGATTCATGCAATTTAATTCGAGGTACTTCATGTTATATACAAAATATTTTTTAAAGGTTTCAGTGATTATTTGAAACGACCCCTGGGGAATTTCCTATTATGTCCATATTATATTCTGCTTATAATAGTTATAATAGTACCCGAGTAGAAAGTATTTAGTAACCGATTTATTTTCAATAGATACGGGGAATAAAATAAAAGCCTAGGGGCCCTAGAGAGTTTAATATTATGATTAATATAATCGAGCCGGAAAAGTAATTAAAGTTTGCGATTTTATTTAAAATAAAGCCCGGGGTTTTATAAAATTTTCCCTTTGTACAAGAGAATATTTTTGAAAATTTTCCAGGATTCATTTGAAATAAAGCCTGGGATATTTCATTTAGAATTAAAGTCTGGGTCTGGAGATATTTCGATTTATCAGCGACCCGGAGAAAATTAAATAAATGCAGCAGCACCATTTGAAATAGAGAGACCCGAAACCTAAAAAATTTTCCCGTCTCGTACTAAGGGGGGGAATTTATATTACCCGGGTTTATTTAAAATAAAAGCTGGGTGACATATTTTTAACTCTACACTACCTTACTATACTACATTTTGTTTATATTTATTAGTTGGGCCGATCCCGGCGGCACTGCAATGCCGGGCCAACCCGTGACAGAAGTGGAGCAAGCCCCTACCTTCCGTCCATTTCCAAAAATCAGTTTAATATACTGGACCCGCATGCGGGTCGTATCAGATATTAAGCTGATAAGAACAGATACTACACTTTGATCTTAGCCATAGGCCGAGAAGCGATACTGTTAGTTTAAAATTTAAACTTTTTAAACAGAAAGAGAACATAAAAACATACAACGAAGCATAGTATCGACACCTATCGCACGCGCGAAGCACCACATTCAACGTAAAATGGATCAATAACGTGTATAGAAGGGTGCAGTATAGCGCTAAATAGAGGTTCTTTCAAAATATATTAAGCCCGGAATTCTTTTGTATGGTCCCAGGGCTCATTTTAATTTATTCCTGGGATTTTAATTAATCTCCCCCACAAATTTTGTATTTTCTCCACTGTTAATTTCAAATCAACCCTGGGGAATAATGTAATTTGTCCTTTTAACATTTTAAGAAATTTGTCTTAATTTTATAAGAGTCCGGTATTGTTTTTAGAGATCATTTTAATTCATCTTAAGATTTTATTTTATTAATAAAATAATTTCATTTCATTTTTCTATTTTCTGTAGCAAGCAAATTTTTTGATGGTTTTAAATTTTAATGATTTTTTTAGATATATTGATAGATGTTCTTAAACATTATAAGATATTTGTTTTAATTTGCTAAAAGTCTGAAAATTATTTTTTTTACCAGGAATCATTTTAATCAATTCTGGAAGTTTTAATTAATTTTTCTAAAAATAATCTTTGATTTGACGGAGAATTTTGAATAAAAACAATATTTTATTTTATTAAAATTAATTTGAATTTTTTTTTCAACTTTTTAAAGTACGTAATACTTTTATATTAAAGTTAAAATTTAATTCATTCTTAAAAATTTTAATTAATTGTCTCTGGAAATATTATAACTAGCTTTGTTAAGAGGGTTTTGTATGTTTCCTAAGCTTCGTTTCAATTAAACTATTTATAAATTAAAGTTTATTTTATATCAACTAGGAGAATATTAATAATTTTCTTGTTCAACAAATTTTGTTGTTGTTTGAAATCTACAATAAGTGACCTCCGAGAAAAAAATTAAGTAAGTCTATGGAACAAATTTTAACGATGCTGAAAGAACTAGTAAATATAAAATTTATGTGCATGTAAGTACAGTCTGCTAATTAACTTACAGAAGACATAATAATATAATTTTGCTTCATACAAAAATTGAATCATGTACAAATTGTGACGCAATCTTTTAATAAAAAAAGTAATCTTGTAAGGCTTCAATGTGATTTGTTTGTTTTAACGAGTGTGATTCCACTCCTTAAAATTCAAAGATATTTTTATATTGTTGTGACATATCAAGTAATTCTTAAATATCACATTATAAAATTTAAAAAAAAGCTTCAAAGAAGAAGAAATAAAGTAGACACTTCTTTAACATCAGAAGGCGCCTTATTTGTTAAACGTTTATTTATCAAGTTGGTTTTAACAAAAGCAAAACACCTTAAATATTTTCAATTATTATTTTTGTCAAGTAATTTAATCGCGTTTAATCCATCTTTATTTAACTACTATCCACTTTCAAAAATGAACTACCATAATTTTTCAAAATCAAATTTGTTAAATTTAATAAATATATTTAAAATAAAGAAATTGTGTTAAGTTTAAACTACAAATCAATCCCGTATATGCATAATTTCAAATGCTTTATCTCACAACCCTTGTTCGACTACAATAGGACTGAAATTTATTGTCATATTGATATTACCTATTATCTATTAAACTTTGATTTTAACAACAGGCTGAAACTACAATTTGATTTCGGCCATAAACTGAAATGAAACTACACATCGATCTTAGTTATAGGCTGAGATACAACTACAATTTAATCTTAGCAGTAGGCTAAGATGCAACTGCATTTTGATCTTAGCTATAAGCTTAAAAACAACAATGCTTTGATCTTAGCCATAAGCTAAAATGCAACTGAACTTTGATTTTAGGAATAAGCTTAGATGCAACTACATTTTATTCTTAGATATGGGCTTAAAAGCAACAATAATTTTGATCTGAATTATATGTTGAGGTACAACCGCATTTTAATCTTTGCCATAGACTGAGATGCACATTGATTTTAGCCTTAGGCTGAGTTACAACTATAATTTGATCTTAACCATAGGCCGAGATGCAATTATATTTTTATTTAAGCTATAGGCTAAGATGCAACTACACTCTGATTTTAGACAAAGGCTGAGATGCAATTATATTTTTATGTTAACCATAGGCTTTAGCAATTATACTTTGACCTTAGCTATAAGCTAAGATGCAATTAGATTTTAATATTAGTCATAGACTAAGATGCAATTAGACTTTGATATTAATCATATGAAATGCATCCAGATTTTAATCTTAGCTATGAACTGAAATACAATAAGACTTTAATCTTAGCTATAAGCTGAGATACAACTACACTCTGTACTTAGCCATATGTAGAGATGCAATTATATTTTTATCTCATATATAAGCTGAGATGCAAATATTAGCCATAGGCTGAGATGCAATTATATTTTTATCTCAGCCATAGGCCGAAATGCATATACACTCTGTTCTTAGCCATAGGCTTAGATGCAAGTATATTTTTATCTCAACCATAGGCCGAGATGCATATACACTTAGATCTTAGCTATAAGTTGAGAAGCAGTTATAATTTTATCTCAGCCATAGGACAAGGTGCAAATACACTCTGCAATTATAATTTTATCTCAGCTATAGAATAAGATGCAAAACTTTTCTGATTCTAGCTATAGGATGAGATGGCATTAAAATTTTATCTCAAATATAGGTTGAAATGCAAATACACTCTGATCTTAGCCATAGGCTGAGATGCAACTATGTTTTTATCTTAATCATAGACCGAGATGCATATACACTCTGATCTTAGCCATAGGCTGAGATGCATATATGTTTTATCTTTATTATAGGCCGAGATGCATATACACTTTGATCTTAGCCATAGGCTGAGATGCAATTATATTTTTATCTCAGTCATAGGCCGAGATGCATATACACTCTGATCTTAGCCATAGGCTGAGATGCAATTATGTTTTTACCTCAATCATAGACCGAAATGCATATACACTCTGTTCTTAGCCATAGGCTTAGATGCAAGTATATTTTTATCTCAACCATAGGCCGAGATGCATATACACTTAGATCTTAGCTATAAGTTGAGAAGCAGTTATAATTTTATCTCAGCCATAGGACAAGGTGCAAATACACTCTGCAATTATAATTTTATCTCAGCTATAGAATAAGATGCAAAACTTTTCTGATTTTAGCTATAGGATGAGATGGCATTAAAATTTTATCTCAAATATAGGTTGAAATGCAAATACACTCTGATCTTAGCCATAGGCTGAGATGCAATTATGTTTTTATCTTAATCATAGACCGAGATGCATATACACTCTGATCTTAGCCATAGGCTGAGATGCAATTATATTTTTATCTCAGTCATAGGCCGAGATGCATATACACTCTGATCTTAGTCATAGGCTGAGATGCAATTATGTTTTTACCTCAATCATAGGCCATGATGCATAAACACTCTGATTTTAGACAAAGGCTGAGATGCAATTATGTTTTTATCTTAATCATAGGCCGAGATGCATATACACTCTGATCTTAGCCATAGGCTAAGAAGCAATTATGTTTTAATCTTAATAATAGACCGAGATGCATATACACTCTGATCTTAGCCATATGCTGAGATGCAATTATATTTTTATCTCAGTTATAGGCCAAGATGCATATACACTTTGATCTTAGCCATAGGCTGAGATGCAATTATATTTTTATCTCAGTTATAGGCCAAGATGCATATACACTCTGATCTTAGCCATAGGCTAAGATGCAAATATATTTTTATCTCAGTCATAAGCCGAGATGCATATACACTCTGATCATAGCCATAGGCTGAGATGCAATTATATTTTTATCTCAGTCATAGGCCGAGATGCATATACACTCTGATCTTAGTCATAGGCTGAGATGCAATTATGTTTTTACCTCAATCATAGGCCATGATGCATAAACACTCTGATTTTAGACAAAGGCTGAGATGCAATTATGTTTTTATCTTAATCATAGGCCGAGATGCATATACACTCTGTTCTTAGCCATAGGCTTAGATGCAAGTATATTTATATCTCAACCATAGGCCGAGATGAATATAAACTTAGATCTTAGCTATAAGTTGAAAAGCAGTTATAATTTTATCTCAGCCATAGGATAAGGTGCAAAAACACTCTGCAATTATAATTTTATCTCAGCTATAGAATAAGATGCAAAAATTTTCGGAATTTAGCTATAGGATGAGATTGCGTTAAGATTTTATCTCAAATATAGGTTGAGATGCAAATACACTTTGATCTTAGCCATAGGCTGAGATGCAATTATGTTTTATTCTTAATAATAGACCGGGAAGCATAAACACTCTAATCTTAGCCATAGGCTGAGTTGCAATTATATTTTTTTATGTTGGGAAGGTAATAATATAATTTAAATACTTGTATGCTTGAGCAAGCATACAAGTATTTAAATTATATTATTACCTTCCCAACATAACCTCAATGTATGCATCTCTGAATAACAACAATATAATTATATTTTTATCTCAGTCATAGGCCAAGATGCATATACACTCTGATCTTTGCCATAGGCTGAGATGCAAATATATTTCTATCTCAGTCATAAGCCGAGATGCATATACACTCTGATCTTAGCCATAGGCTGAGATGCAATTTTGTTTTTATCTTATTCATAAGCCAAGATGCATATACACTCTGATCTTAGCCATAGGCTGAGATGCAATTATATTTTTTATCTCAGTCATAGGCCAAGATGCATATACACTCTGATCTTAGCCATAGTCTAAGATGCAATTATATTTTTATCTCAGTCATAAGCCGAGATGCATATACACTCTGATCATAGCCATAGGCTGAGATGCAATTAAGTTTTATCTTTATTATAGGCCGAGATGCATATACACTCTGATCTTAGCCATAAGCTGAGATGCAATTATATTTTTATCTCAGTCATAGGCCGAGATGCATATACACTCTGATCTTAGCCATAGACTGAGATGCAATTATGTTTTTATCTTAATCATAGACCGAGATGCATATACACTCTGATCTTAGCCAAATGCTGAGATGCAATTATGTTTTTTTTTAATCATAGGCCGAGATGCATATACCCTTTGATCTTAGCCATAGGCAGAGATGCAATTATATTTTTATCTCAGTCATAGGCCGAGATGCATATTTACTCTGATCTTAGCCATAGGCTAAGATGCAATTATATTTTTATGTTATTCATAGGCCGAGATGCATATACACTCTGATCTTAGCCCTAGGCTGAGATGCAATTATATTTTTATCTCAGTCATAGGCCGAGATGCATATTCACTCTAATCTTAGCCATAGGCTGAGATGCAATTATTTTTTTATCTTAATAATAGACCGAGATGCATATACACATTGATCTTAGCCATAGGCTGAGATTCAATTATATTTTTATTTCAGTCATAGGCTGAGATGCATATACACTCTGATCTTAGCCATAGGCTGAGATGCAATTATTTTTTTATCTTAATAATAGACCGAGATGCATATACACTTTTATCTTAGCCATAGGCTGAGATTCAATTATATTTTTATTTCAGTCATAGGCTGAGATGCATATACACTCTGATCTTAGCCATAGGCTGAGATGCAATTATATTTTTTATCTCAGTCATAGGCCGAGATTCATATACACTCTGATCTTAGCCATAAGCTGAGATGCAATTATATTTTTATCTCAGTCATAGGCCGAGATGCATATTCACTCTAATCTTAGCCATAGGCTGAGATGCAATTATTTTTTTATCTTAATAATAGACCGAGATGCATATACACATTGTCTTAGCCATAGGCTGAGATTCAATTATATTTTTATTTCAGTCATAGGCTGAGATGCATATACACTCTGATCTTAGCCATAGGCTGAGTTGCAATTATGTTTTTATGTTATTCATAGGCCGAGATGCATATACACTCTGATCTTAGCCATAGGCTAAGATGCAATTATGTTTTTTATCTTATTCATAGACCGAGATCCATATACACTCTGATCTTAGCCATAGGCTGAAATGCAATTTTATTTTTATCTCAGTCATAGGCCGAGATGCATATACACTCTAATCTTAGCCATAGGCTAAAATGTAATTATGTTTTTATCTTATTCATAAACCGAGATGCAAATACACTTTGATCTTAGCCATAGACTGAGATTCACTTATATTTTTATGTCAGCCATAGGCCAATATGCAAATATACTCTGATCTTAGCCATAGGCTGAGATGCAATTATAATTTTATTTTAGCCATAGGCCGAGATGCAATTACACTCTGATGTTAGCCATAGGCTGAGATGCAATTGAATTTTCATCTCAGCCAAAAGCCCAGATGCAAATACACTCTGATCTTAGCTATAGGCTAAGATGCAATTATATTTTTAATTTCATTTGAAGGTTGAGATGCAAATACGCTCTGATTTTAGCCATAGGCTGAGATGCAAGTATATTTTTAGCTCAGTTATAGGCCGAGATGCAAGAAAACTCTGATCTTAGTCATAGGCTGAGATGCAATCATATTTTTATGTCAGCCATAGGCCGAGATGCAAATACACTATGATCTTAGCCATAGGCTAAGATGCAATTATATTTTTATGTCAGCCATAAGCCAAGATGCAAATACACTTTGATCTTAGCCATAGACTGAGATGCACTTATGTTTTTATGTCAGCCATAGGCCAATATGCAAATATACTCTGATCTTAGCCATAGGCTGAGATGCAATCATATTTTTATGTCAGCCATAGGCCGAGATGCAAATACACTCTGATCTTAGCCATAGGCTGAAATGCAATTTTATTTGTATGTCAACCATAGGCCTAGATGCAATTACACTCTGATTTTAGCCTTAGGCTGGAATGCAATTATATTTTTTGCTCAGGTATAGGCAATTATATTTTAATGTCAGCCATAGGCCGAGATGCAAATGCACTTTGATCTTAACCATAGACTGAAATGCACTCATATTTTCATGTCAGCCATAGGCTAATATGCAAATATACTCTGATCTTAGTCATAGGCTGAGATGCAATTTTAATTTTATTTTAGCTATAGGCCAAAATGCAATTACACTCTGATGTTAGCCATAGGCTGAGATGCAATTATAGTTTTATCTCAGCTATAGGCTGAGATGCAAATACACTTTAATTTCAGCCATAGGCTGAGATGCTATTATATTTTTGTCTCAAGTATAGGCCAAGATGCAAATACACTCTAATCTTAGCTTTAGGCTGAGATGCAATTATATTTTTATCTCAGCCGTAGGCCGAGATGCAAATACACTCCAATTTTAGCTATAGGCTAAGATGCAATTACATTTTAAGTTTAGTTAAAAGTCGAGATGCATTAACACTCTGATTTTAGCCATAAGCCGAGATGCAAATATACTCTGATCTTAGCCATAGGCTAAGATGCATTTATATTTTTATGTCAGCTATAGGCCAATATGCAAATATACTTTGATCTTAGCCATAGGCTGAGATGCTAATATGTTTTTATCTTAATAATAGACCGAGATGCATAAACACTCTGATCTTAGCCATAGGCTGAGATGCAATTATATTTTTTATCTTAATCATAGACCGAGATGCATATACACTCTGATCTTAGCCATAGGCTGAGATGCAATTATGTTTTTATCTTTATTATAAGCCAAGATGCATATACACTCTGATCTTAGCCATAGGCTAAGATGCAATTATGTTTTAATCTTTATAATAGACCGAGATGCATATACACTCTGATCTTAGCCATAGACTAAGATGCAATTATGTTTTTATCTCAGTCATAGGCCAAGATGCATATACATTCTGATCTTTGCCATATGCTGAGATGCAATTATATTTTTATCTCAGTCATAGGCCAATATGCATATACACTCTGATCTAAGCCATAGGCTAAGATGTAATTATGTTTTTATCTTAATCATAGACCGAGATGCATATACATTCTGATCTTAGCCATAGGCTGAGATGCAAATATATTTTTATCTCAGTCATAAGCCGAGATGCATATACACTCTGATCTTAGCCATAGGCTGAGATGCAATTATGTTTTAATCTTAATAATAGACCGAGATGCATATACACTCTGATCTTAGCCATAGGCTGAGATGCAATTATGTTTTTATCTTTATTATAGGCCAAGATGCATATACACTCTGATCTTAGACATAGGCTGAGATGCAATTATATTATTATGTCAGCCATAGGCCGAGATGCAATGACACAGTGATCTTAGCCATAGGCTGAGATGCAATTATATGTTTATGTCAGCTATAGGCCAAGATGCAAATACATTCTGATCTTAGCCATAGGCTGAGATGCAATTATATTTTTATGTCAGCCATAGGCCGAGATGCAATGACACTCTGATCATAGCCATAGGCTGAGATGCAATTATATTTTTATGTCAGCCATAGGCCGAGATGCAAATATACTGTGATCTTAGACATAGGCTGAGATGCAAATATATTTTTATGTCAGTTTTAGGCCGAGATGCAAATACACTCTGATCTTAGCCATAGGCTGAGATGCAATTATATTTTTATGTCAGGTATAGGCCGAGATGCAAATACACTCTGATCTTAGACATAGGCTGAGATGCAATTATATTATTATGTCAGCCATAGGCCGAGATGCAATGACACAGTGATCTTAGCCATAGGCTGAGATGCAATTATATTTTTATGTCAGCCATAGGCCGAGCTGCAAATACACTCTGATCTTAGACATAGGCTGAGATGCAATTATATGTTTATGTCAGCTATAGGCCGAGATGCAAATACATTCTAATCTTAGCCATAGGCTGAGATGCAAATGAATTTTTATGTCAGCCATAGGCCGAGATGCAAATTCACTGTGATCTTAGACATAGGCTGAGATGCAATTATATTTTTATGTCAGCCATAGGCCGAGATGTAATGACACTGTGATCTTAGCCATAGGCTGAGATGCAAATAAATTTTTATGTCAGTTTTAGGCCGAAATACAAATACACTCTGATCTTAGACATAGGCTGAGATGCAATTATATTTTTATGTCAGCCATAGGCCGAGATTTAATAACACTCTGATCTTAGTCATAAGCTGTTATGCAATTATATTTTTATGTCAGCCATAGGCTGAGATGCAAATACACTCTGATCTTAGCCATAGGCTAAGATGCTATTATATTTTTATGTCAGCCATAGGCCGAGATGCAAATGCACTCTGATCTTAGCCATAGGCTGAGATGCAATTATATTTTTATGTCGGCCATAGACCGAGATGCAATTACACTCTGATTTTAGCCATAAGCTGTGATGCAATTATAATTTTATGTCAGCCATAGGCCGAGATGCAAATGCACTCTGATCATAGCCATAGGCTGAGATGCAATTATATTTTTATGTCAGACATAGACCGAGATGCAATTACACTCTGATCTTAGCCATAGGCTGTGGTGCAATTATATTTTTATGTCAGCTTTAGGCCGAGATGCAAATACAGTCTGATCTTAGCCATAGGTTGAGATGCAATTATATTTTTAAGTCAGCCATAGGCCGAGATGCAAATACACTCTCAGCCTTTGGCTAAAATGAGAGTGTATATGCATCATGGCCTATGATTAAGATAAAAACATAATTGCATCTCAGCCTATGGCTAAGATCAGAGTGTATATGCATCTCGGTCTAATATTAAGGTTAAAACATAATTGCATCTTAGTCTATAGCTAAGATCAGAGTGTATATGCATCTCGGCCTATAATAAAGATAAAACATAATTGCATCTCAGCCTATGGCTAAGATCAGAGTGTATATGCATCTCGGTCTATGATTAAGATAAAAACATAATTGCATCTTAGCCTATGGCTAAGATCAGAGTGTATATGCATCTCAGCTTACGACTGAAATAAAAATATAATTGCATCTCAGCCTTTGGCTAAGATCAGAGTGTATATGCATCTCGGTCTATTATTAAGATTAAAACATAATTGCATTTTAGCCTATGGCTAAGATCAGAGTGTATATGCATCTCGGCCTATAATAAAGATAAAACATAATTGCATCTCAGCCTATGGCTAAGATCAGAGTGTATATGCATCTTGATCTATGATTAAGATAAAAACATAATTGCATCTTAGCTTATGGCTAAGATCAGAGTGTATATGCATCTCGGCTTATGACTGAGATAAAAATATATTTGCATCTTAGCCTACGGCTAAAATCAGAGTGTATATGCATCTCGGCCTATGACTAAGTAAAAAATATAATTGAATCTCAGCCTATGGCTAAGATCAGAGTGTATATGCATCTCGGTCTATTATTAAGATTAAAACATAATTGCATCTTAGCCTATGGCTAAGATCAGAGTGTATATGCATCTTGGCCTATAATAAAGATAAAACATAATTGCATCTCAACCTATGGCAAAGATCAGAGTGTAAATGCATCTTGGCCTATGACTGAGATAAAAATATAATTGCATCTCAGCCTATGGATAAGATCAGAGTGTATATGCATCTCGGTCTATTATTAAGATTAAAACATAATTGCATCTTAGCCTATGGCTAAGATCAGAGTGTATATGCATCTCGGCTTATGACTGAGATAAAAATATATTTGCTCCTCAGCCTATGGCTAAGATCAAAGTGTATATGCATCTCGGTCTATGATTAAGATGAAAACATAATTGCATCTTAGCCTACGGCTAAGATCAGAGTGTATATGCATCTCGGTCTATTATTAAGATTAAAACATATTTGCATCTTAGCCTATGGCTAAGATCAGAGTGTATATGCATCTTGGCCTATAATAAAGATAAAAACATAATTGCATCTCAGCCTATGGCTAAGATCAGAGTGTATATGCATCTCGGTCTATTATTAAGATTAAAACATAATTGCATCTCAGCCTATGGCTAAGATCAGAGTGTATATGCATCTCGGCTTATGACTGAGATAAAAATATATTTGCATCTCAGCCTATGGCTAAGATCAGAATGTATATGCATCTCGGTCTATGATTAAGATAAAAACATAATTACATCTTAGCCTATGGCTTAGATCAGAGTGTATATGCATATTGGCCTATGACTGAGATAAAAATATAATTGCATCTCAGCATATGGCAAAGATCAGAATGTATATGCATCTTGGCCTATGACTGAGATAAAAACATAATTGCATCTTAGTCTATGGCTAAGATCAGAGTGTATATGCATCTCGGTCTATTATAAAGATTAAAACATAATTGCATCTTAGCCTATGGCTAAGATCAGAGTGTATATGCATCTTGGCTTATAATAAAGATAAAAACATAATTGCATCTCAGCCTATGGCTAAGATCAGAGTGTATATGCATCTCGGTCTATGATTAAGATAAAAAATATAATTGCATCTCAGCCTATGGCTAAGATCAGAGTGTTTATGCATCTCGGTCTATTATTAAGATAAAAACATATTTGCATCTCAGCCTATGGCTAAGATCAAAGTATATTTGCATATTGGCCTATAGCTGACATAAAAATATAAATGCATCTTAGCCTATGGCTAAGATCAGAGTATATTTGCATCTCGGCTTATGGCTAAAATCAGAGTGTTAATGCATCTCGACTTTTAACTAAACTTAAAATGTAATTGCATCTTAGCCTATAGCTAAAATTGGAGTGTATTTGCATCTCGGCCTACGGCTGAGATAAAAATATAATTGCATCTCAGCCTAAAGCTAAGATTAGAGTGTATTTGCATCTTGGCCTATACTTGAGACAAAAATATAATAGCATCTCAGCCTATGGCTGAAATTAAAGTGTATTTGCATCTCAGCCTATAGCTGAGATAAAACTATAATTGCATCTCAGCCTATGGCTAACATCAGAGTGTAATTGCATTTTGGCCTATAGCTAAAATAAAATTAAAATTGCATCTCAGCCTATGACTAAGATCAGAGTATATTTGCATATTAGCCTATGGCTGACATGAAAATATGAATGCATTTCAGTCTATGGTTAAGATCAAAGTGCATTTGCATCTCGGCCTATGGCTGACATTAAAATATAATTGCCTATACCTGAGCAAAAAATATAATTGCATTCCAGCCTAAGGCTAAAATCAGAGTGTAATTGCATCTAGGCCTATGGTTGACATACAAATAAAATTGCATTTCAGCCTATGGCTAAGATCAGAGTGTATTTGCATCTCATCCTATGGCTGACATAAAAATATGATTGCATCTCAGCCTATGGCTAAGATCAGAGTATATTTGCATATTGGCCTATGGCTGACATAAAAACATAAGTGCATCTCAGTCTATGGCTAAGATCAAAGTGTATTTGCATCTTGGCTTATGGCTGACATAAAAATATAATTGCATCTTAGCCTATGGCTAAGATCATAGTGTATTTGCATCTCGGCCTATGGCTGACATAAAAATATGATTGCATCTCAGCCTATGACTAAGATCAGAGTTTTCTTGCATCTCGGCCTATAACTGAGCTAAAAATATACTTGCATCTCAGCCTATGGCTAAAATCAGAGTGTATTTGCATCTCAACCTTCAAATGAAATTAAAAATATAATTGCATCTTAGCCTATAGCTAAGATCAGAGTGTATTTGCATCTGGGCTTTTGGCTGAGATGAAAATTCAATTGCATCTCAGCCTATGGCTAACATTAGAGTGTAATTGCATCTCGGCCTATGGCTAAAATAAATTTATAATTGCATCTCAGCCTATGGCTAAGATCAGAGTATATTTGCATATTGGCCTATGGCTGACATAAAAATATAAGTGAATCTCAGTCTATGGCTAAGATCAAAGTGTATTTGCATCTCGGTTTATGATTAAGATAAAAACATAATTACAATTTAGCCTATGGCTAAGATTAGAGTGTATATGCATCTCGGCCTATGACTGAGATAAAAATAAAATTGCATTTCAGCCTATGGCTAAGATCAGAGTGTATATGGATCTCGGTCTATGAATAAGATAAAAAACATAATTGCATCTTAGCCTATGGCTAAGATCAGAGTGTATATGCATCTCGGCCTATGAATAACATAAAAACATAATTGCAACTCAGCCTATGGCTAAGATCAGAGTGTATATGCATCTCAGCCTATGACTGAAATAAAAATATAATTGAATCTCAGCCTATGGCTAAGACAATGTGTATATGCATCTCGGTCTATTATTAAGATAAAAAAATAATTGCATCTCAGCCTATGGCTAAGATTAGAGTGAATATGCATCTCGGCCTATGACTGAGATAAAAATATAATTGCATCTCAGCTTATGGCTAAGATCAGAGTGTATATGAATCTCGGCCTATGACTGAGATAAAAAATATAATTGCATCTCAGCCTATGGCTAAGATCAGAGTGTATATGCATCTCAGCCTATGACTGAAATAAAAATATAATTGAATCTCAGCCTATGGCTAAGATAAAAGTGTATATGCATCTCGGTCTATTATTAAGATAAAAAAATAATTGCATCTCAGCCTATGGCTAAGATCAGAGTGTATATGCATCTCAGCCTATGACTGAAATAAAAATATAATTGAATCTCAGCCTATGGCTAAGATCAATGTGTATATGCATCTCGGTCTATTATTAAGATAAAAAAATAATTGCATCTCAGCCTATGGCTAAGATTAGAGTGAATATGCATCTCGGCCTATGACTGAGATAAAAATATAATTGCATCTCAGCCTAGGGCTAAGATCAGAGTGTATATGCATCTAGGCCTATGAATAACATAAAAATATAATTGCATCTTAGCCTATGGCTAAGATCAGAGTAAATATGCATCTCGGCCTATGACTGAGATAAAAATATAATTGCATCTCTGCCTATGGCTAAGATCAAAGGGTATATGCATCTCGGCCTATGATTAAAAAAAAACATAATTGCATCTCAGCATTTGGCTAAGATCAGAGTGTATATGCATCTCGGTCTATGATTAAGATAAAAACATAATTGCATCTCAGTCTATGGCTAAGATCAGAGTGTATATGCATCTCGGCCTATGACTGAGATAAAAATATAATTGCATCTCAGCTTATGGCTAAGATCAGAGTGTATATGCATCTCGGCCTATAATAAAGATAAAACTTAATTGCATCTCAGCCTATGGCTATGATCAGAGTGTATATGCATCTCGGCTTATGACTGAGATAAAAATATAATTGCATCTTAGACTATGGCTAAGATCAGAGTGTATATGCATCTTGGCCTATGACTGAGATAAAAAATATAATTGCATCTCAGCCTATGGCTAAGATCAGAGTGTATATGCATCTTGGCTTATGAATAAGATAAAAACAAAATTGCATCTCAGCCTATGGCTAAGATCAGAGTGTATATGCATCTCGGCTTATGACTGAGATAGAAATATATTTGCATCTCAGCCTATGGCAAAGATCAGAGTGTATATGCATCTTGGCCTATGACTGAGATAAAAATATAATTATATTGTTGTTATTCAGAGATGCATACATTGAGGTTATGTTGGGAAGGTAATAATATAATTTAAATACTTGTATGCTTGCTCAAGCATACAAGTATTTAAATTATATTATTACCTTCCCAACATAAAAAAATATAATTGCAACTCAGCCTATGGCTAAGATTAGAGTGTTTATGCTTCCCGGTCTATTATTAAGAATAAAACATAATTGCATCTCAGCCTATGGCTAAGATCAAAGTGTATTTGCATCTCAACCTATATTTGAGATAAAATCTTAATGCAATCTCATCCTATAGCTAAAATCCGAAAATTTTTGCATCTTATTCTATAGCTGAGATAAAATTATAATTGCAGAGTGTTTTTGCACCTTATCCTATGGCTGAGATAAAATTATAACTGCTTTTCAACTTATAGCTAAGATCTAAGTTTATATTCATCTCGGCCTATGGTTGAGATATAAATATACTTGCATCTAAGCCTATGGCTAAGAACAGAGTGTATATGCATCTCGGCCTATGATTAAGATAAAAACATAATTGCATCTCAGCCTTTGTCTAAAATCAGAGTGTTTATGCATCATGGCCTATGATTGAGGTAAAAACATAATTGCATCTCAGCCTATGACTAAGATCAGAGTGTATATGCATCTCGGCCTATGACTGAGATAAAAATATAATTGCATCTCAGCCTATGGCTATGATCAGAGTGTATATGCATCTCGGCTTATGACTGAGATAAAAATATATTTGCATCTTAGCCTATGGCTAAGATCAGAGTGTATATGCATCTTGGCCTATAACTGAGATAAAAATATAATTGCATCTCAGCCTATGGCTAAGATCAAAGTGTATATGCATCTTGGCCTATAACTGAGATAAAAATATAATTGCATCTCAGCATATGGCTAAGATCAGAGTGTATATGCATCTCGGTCTATTATTAAGATTAAAACATAATTGCTTCTTAGCCTATGGCTAAGATCAGAGTGTATATGCATCTCGGCCTATGATTAAGATAAAAACATAATTGCATCTCAGCCTTTGTCTAAAATCAGAGTGTTTATGCATCATGGCCTATGATTGAGGTAAAAACATAATTGCATCTCAGCCTATGACTAAGATCAGAGTGTATATGCATCTCGGCCTATGACTGAGATAAAAATATAATTGCATCTCAGCCTATGGCTAAGATCAGAGTGTATATGCATCTCGGTCTATGATTAAGATAAAAACATAATTGCATCTCAGCCTATGGCTAAGATCAGAGTGTATTTGCATTTCAACCTATATTTGAGATAAAATTTTAATGCCATCTCATCCTATAGCTAAAATCAGAAAAGTTTTGCATCTTATTCTATAGCTGAGATAAAATTATAATTGCAGAGTGTATTTGCACCTTGTCCTATGGCTGAGATAAAATTATAACTGCTTCTCAACTTATAGCTAAGATCTAAGTGTATATGCATCTCGGCCTATGGTTGAGATAAAAATATACTTGCATCTAAGCCTATGGCTAAGAACAGAGTGTATATGCATTTCGGTCTATGATTGAGGTAAAAACATAATTGCATCTCAGCCTATGGCTAAGATCAGAGTGTATATGCATCTCGGCCTATGACTGAGATAAAAATATAATTGCATCTCAGCCTATGGCTAAGATCAAAGTGTATATGCATCTCGGCCTATAATAAAGATAAAACATATATGCATCTCAGCCTATGGCTAAGATCAGAGTGTATATGCATCTCGGTCTATGATTAAGATAAAAACATAGTTGCATCTCAGCCTATGGCTAAGATCAGAGTGTATTTGCATTTCAACCTATATTTGAGATAAAATTTTAATGCCATCTCATCCTATAGCTAGAATCAGAAAAGTTTTGCATCTTATTCTATAGCTGAGATAAAATTATAATTGCAGAGTGTATTTGCACCTTGTCCTATGGCTGAGATAAAATTATAACTGCTTCTCAACTTATAGCTAAGATCTAAGTGTATATGCATCTCGGCCTATGGCTGAGATAAAAATATAATTGCATCTCAGCCTATGGCTAATATTTGCATCTCAGCTTATATATGAGATAAAAATATAATTGCATCTCTACATATGGCTAAGTACAGAGTGTAGTTGTATCTCAGCTTATAGCTAAGATTAAAGTCTTATTGTATTTCAGCTCATAGCTAAGATTAAAATCTGGATGCATTTCATATGATTAATATCAAAGTCTAATTGCATCTTAGTCTATGACTAATATTAAAATCTAATTGCATCTTAGCTTATAGCTAAGGTCAAAGTATAATTGCTAAAGCCTATGGTTAACATAAAAATATAATTGCATCTCAGCCTTTGTCTAAAATCAGAGTGTAGTTGCATCTTAGCCTATAGCTTAAATAAAAATATAATTGCATCTCGGCCTATGGTTAAGATCAAATTATAGTTGTAACTCAGCCTAAGGCTAAAATCAATGTGCATCTCAGTCTATGGCAAAGATTAAAATGCGGTTGTACCTCAACATATAATTCAGATCAAAATTATTGTTGCTTTTAAGCCCATATCTAAGAATAAAATGTAGTTGCATCTAAGCTTATTCCTAAAATCAAAGTTCAGTTGCATTTTAGCTTATGGCTAAGATCAAAGCATTGTTGTTTTTAAGCTTATAGCTAAGATCAAAATGCAGTTGCATCTTAGCCTACTGCTAAGATTAAATTGTAGTTGTATCTCAGCCTATAACTAAGATCGATGTGTAGTTTCATTTCAGTTTATGGCCGAAATCAAATTGTAGTTTCAGCCTGTTGTTAAAATCAAAGTTTAATAGATAATAGGTAATATCAATATGACAATAAATTTCAGTCCAATTGTAGTCGAACAAGGGTTGTGAGATAAAGCATTTGAAATTATGCATATACGGGATTGATTTGTAGTTTAAACTTAACACAATTTCTTTATTTTAAATATATTTATTAAATTTAACAAATTTGATTTTGAAAAATTATGGTAGTTCATTTTTGAAAGTGGATAGTAGTTAAATAAAGATGGATTAAACGCGATTAAATTACTTGACAAAAATAATAATTGAAAATATTTAAGGTGTTTTGCTTTTGTTAAAACCAACTTGATAAATAAACGTTTAACAAATAAGGCGCCTTCTGATGTTAAAGAAGTGTCTACTTTATTTCTTCTTCTTTGAAGCTTTTTTTTAAATTTTATAATGTGATATTTAAGAATTACTTGATATGTCACAACAATATAAAAATATCTTTGAATTTTAAGGAGTGGAATCACACTCGTTAAAACAAACAAATCACATTGAAGCCTTACAAGATTACTTTTTTTATTAAAAGATTGCGTCACAATTTGTACATGATTCAATTTTTGTATGAAGCAAAATTATATTATTATGTCTTCTGTAAGTTAATTAGCAGACTGTACTTACATGCACATAAATTTTATATTTACTAGTTCTTTCAGCATCGTTAAAATTTGTTCCATAGACTTACTTAATTTTTTTCTCGGAGGTCACTTATTGTAGATTTCAAACAACAACAAAATTTGTTGAACAAGAAAATTATTAATATTCTCCTAGTTGATATAAAATAAACTTTAATTTATAAATAGTTTAATTGAAACGAAGCTTAGGAAACATACAAAACCCTCTTAACAAAGCTAGTTATAATATTTCCAGAGACAATTAATTAAAATTTTTAAGAATGAATTAAATTTTAACTTTAATATAAAAGTATTACGTACTTTAAAAAGTTGAAAAAAAAAATTCAAATTAATTTTAATAAAATAAAATATTGTTTTTATTCAAAATTCTCCGTCAAATCAAAGATTATTTTTAGAAAAATTAATTAAAACTTCCAGAATTGATTAAAATGATTCCTGGTAAAAAAAATAATTTTCAGACTTTTAGCAAATTAAAACAAATATCTTATAATGTTTAAGAACATCTATCAATATATCTAAAAAAATCATTAAAATTTAAAACCATCAAAAAATTTGCTTGCTACAGAAAATAGAAAAATGAAATGAAATTATTTTATTAATAAAATAAAATCTTAAGATGAATTAAAATGATCTCTAAAAACAATACCGGACTCTTATAAAATTAAGACAAATTTCTTAAAATGTTAAAAGGACAAATTACATTATTCCCCAGGGTTGATTTGAAATTAACAGTGGAGAAAATACAAAATTTGTGGGGGAGATTAATTAAAATCCCAGGAATAAATTAAAATGAGCCCTGGGACCATACAAAAGAATTCCGGGCTTAATATATTTTGAAAGAACCTCTATTTAGCGCTATACTGCACCCTTCTATACACGTTATTGATCCATTTTACGTTGAATGTGGTGCTTCGCGCGTGCGATAGGTGTCGATACTATGCTTCGTTGTATGTTTTTATGTTCTCTTTCTGTTTAAAAAGTTTAAATTTTAAACTGAAGAAAGATGACCCTATTAAGGATTCAATTGAAGTTGAAGTTGGTTCAATTTTAGTACAAATTGTTCAGGAGGAATTTCTTTTAAAAACAACTCAGATTCAATTGAATCCTTAATACGGTCATCTTTCTTCAGTTCTGGTCCAAATTAGCTAAGGTCAGAGTGTATTTGCAAGTTAGCCTATAGCTGAAATAAAAATATTATTCTATCTCAGCCTACGTAATTTCTCTAAAGGGCTTTTTAAACCTGTATAGTTGTTGGATGCGGGAAGCAGCAGCAGCATCATATCTTTGACCCACCGCGGGTTGGCGTTGGCTAGTATTGTGCCTGAGGGGCCGATTTCTTGGGATTTTTGCAGATCTCACTTTAGTTATTTCCGCGGTGATGTCGTTGATTGCTGCTATTAGTTCTACTGTTGTTCTTACCGCTTTTAATACTTTGATCTTAGCTAAAGGCTGAGAAGCAAATACATTCTGATCTTAGCCATAAGCTGAGATGCAATTATATTTTTTATTTCAGCTATAGACTGAGACGCTCGGCAAGCGTGGCGTTTTAAATGCCTACTACCCTTCAAATGATGTTGTTGAAAATACAAACAAAAGTACCCCAGATGGGTAGGGCCAACAGCCCACAATCCCTAACCGAACCGTCGGTCCGCCTCATGGATTCTGTGGGAGGCAAAAATTCAACAAACTCTACAATACAAACAAATTCAAACAAAGCGCAACAAAGAAAACTTCTACTAGCAACCTACAACATACGTACTATGAGAACACCTGAACATCTAGAACAACTAGAAGAAGCACTAAAAAAAATAAACTGGGATATCCTTGGTATATGCGAGACACGACTCCGCAAAGAAAAGTGTACCATTTTAAAATCAGGACATATGCTTTACCAAAATAATAACGATATAAACCCACATATAGGAGGAGTAGGAATACTCATCAACAAAAACATCAAACATCTAGTCACCAAAGTAAAATCAGTATCAGACAGAGTGATATACACAATCTTAAAACTAAATAACAGATACAAACTCCAGGTCATCCAAGTTTATGCCCCAACTAGTGCTCACAATGATGAAGAAGTAGATATTTTCTACGAGGACATTACAAGAGCTCGAAAATTGGAGAAAGTGCAGTATTCAATAACAATGGGCGATTTTAACTCAAAATTGAGTAAAAGAAAAGACGAGGACGGAAATATTCCAAATATTGGAAATTATGGCCTAGGAGAAAGAAACCCTCGTGGAGAACGTTTACTGAATTACCTACAAAATGAACAACTATTCTGTATGAACTCCTTTTTTCAAAAACAAGACCAAAGACGCTGGACATGGTTGCACCCCGGAGGAGTTTTCAAAAATGAAATCGACTATATACTATCTAACAACAAAACAATTATCACAAACGTCTCAACACTAAATAAGTTTCACACCGGCAGCGATCACAGACTACTAAGAGTGTCTATAAATATAAACACAAAAATCAAAAGGAACAAAATGGTCAAAACAACACCCTATCCAACTATAGACTACTTGAGGCAAAACGAAGATAGATATGCAAGGGAAATCGAAATAAAACTAAACCAAACCAACCTCTCATTACTGAAAATCGAAGAACTAAATGATAAAATAACAAAAGACATACAAACCGTAAACAAGAAAATATGTGTAGGCATAAAACAGAAAAAAGATAAAAAGATCAGCAAAAATACAATAAATCTCATAAAAGAAAGGGCTAGGCTAAACCGGTTATCAGCGGAATATCGACAATTAAGCAAACACATCAGCAAAGAAATAAGGAAAGACCATAGAAAATACAACGCCAAAAACATAAAAAATATAATAGAAAACAACAAAAATATGAAGATACTGAGAGCAGATAGGGCTCATGGAAAATCAACGATCCATAAGATCAAAAACCAAAACGGCAACATGGTTCACGATAAACAAAATATACTGGAGGTTATAAGGGAATTTTACGAAAATCTATATAAATCAACGACACCTGAGAGACAAAACAACATCGTAACAGTAATGAACATGAATTCGGAAGATATCCCGGAAATAGACTTCCCAGAGATAAAGAAAGCATTACAACAACTAAAAAATGGAAAAGCTCCCGGAGTAGACAAAATATCCAGTGATATGCTAAAGCTCGGAGGAAACGCGGTACTAAAGGCTGTTAAAATACTACTAAATAAATGCCTCGATGAGGGAAAAATTCCCAGGACTTGGCAAAACGCACAAGTAATCATTCTCCACAAGAAAGGAGACAACACTAACATTAAGAACTATAGACCTATAAGCCTTTTATCACATCTTTACAAGTTACTAACGAAAATCATAACAAACCGCTTGACGAATAAGCTAGATTTTTACCAGCCACCAGAACAGGCAGGCTTTCGAAAAGGGTACAGCACGACAGACCACATACAGACCATCCGTACATTATGCACAATGCACAGAATACAATAACCGTTTACATCTAGCCTTTGTAGATTTCGAAAAGGCCTTCGATTCGATAGAACTATGGGCGATATTCACTGCCATGACGAATGCTAGAATAGATTCTAGGTACACAAGTCTAATAAACCATATTTACCAAAATACCACCTTCCAAGTTAAGATAGACGAAAACTCGGTTACGGACAAAATCAAAATTAACAGAGGGGTACGACAAGGCGATACAATATCACCTAAGCTCTTCACCTTAGCACTAGAAGACATATTTAAAAACATAGTATGGGAAGGCAAAGGCATAAACATAGACGGTATACATCTAAACCACCTAAGATTTGCGGACGACATTGTTCTAATCAGTTCAGACCTAAAAGAACTTGAAGGTATGTTAGAACAACTGAACATAGCCTCTAATAAGGTAGGGCTAAAAATGAACCTGTCTAAAACAAAAATCATGAGTAACGAAGTAGGGCATTGCCAAATAGAAGACCATATAATAGAACAAGTAGATGAGTACATATATCTGGGACATTAGATCAAACTCGGCAAGGCAAATCAAGCCGCAGAAATTACACGACGAATAAGGCAGAGCTGGGCAGCATTCGGAAGACTTGGGCACATACTAAAGTACCCGGATATACCCACAAGTCTTAAAAGGAGGGTATACGATATGTGCATACTACCTGTCACAACGTATTGCCTAGAAACCATGGTACTAACAAGAAAAAATGCTGACAGACTACGAATCTGAAAGCGGGCGATGGAGCGTAGTATGCTAGGTGTAAGTCTAAGAGAGAGAAAAAGGAACGAAGACATTCGAAGAAACACCGGAGTGAAGGATGTAATTCAACGGATAGCAGAGCTAAAGTGGAGCTGGGTTGGTCATGTAGCGAGAGATGACAACAAGAAATGGACACACAGGCTACTGAAATGGAGACCACGAATGACCACCCGTGATAGAGGAAGACCACAGAAAAGATGGATAGATGACGTCAAGGAGACTGCTGGAAAGCAGTGGTATCAAGTTTCACAAGACCGCAACAAATGGAATTGTTTGAAGGAGGCCAGCAGTGGACAGAAACAGGCTGACAAAGAAGAAGAGAAGAAGACTGAGATGCAAATACACTCTGATCTTAGCCATAGGCTAAGATGCATAAATATTTTTATTTTAGTTTTAGGCTGAGATGCAATTACACTCTGATCTTAGATGTAAGTTGAAATGCAATTATATTTTTGTCTCAGCGATAGGCTAAGTTGCAAATACACTCTAATCTTAGCCATAAGATGAGATGCAATTATACTTTTATCTCAGCTGTAGGCTGAGATGCAAATACACTCTGATCTTAGCCGTAGGCTGAGATGCAATTTTTATTACTTCAGCCGTAGGCTAAGATGAAAATACACTCTGGTCTTTGCCTTAGGCTAAGAAGCAATTGTATTTTTATCTTAGTTATAGCTGAGATGCAAATACACTCTGATCTTAGCCATATTCTAAATCCATTTTAAAATATTTATGTTAAAACCAATTAATGTCAGTTGTTGAATTAAAATGCTATGGTTAACTCTATCAAAGGCTTTGAAAAATTGTTTAAACAGAATCCACTTGTAGTCTGTTTTCAAAAGACTTTAATATAAACAATTGATGTTCTATTTGGTTGATAGCAGTTGATCTTCCATCTTTGAGTCCATGTTGCTTAGATGAAATTAACAATTTTGACATCTAAGCCAACTGTTGGGACACTATTTCATTCAAAACTTTAGGAATTGCAGATTGGATTGACACTCTACGATAATTTTCCACCAATTTTCGTTTATCAGATTTGTGTATAGGCACTACATAACTGACTTTCTAAACTGATGGGAATTTGTTTTCAATTAAGAATTGAGCAAATAGTTTATGAATAGGATAAGCAATAGTGTACACACAGTTAATTAAAAATATTCCTGAAAGTTTATCTGGACCAGAAGAAAAGTTTGTATTTAATTGTTCTAGTTCTTTAAAAACTTCAATTAATGACACAGATAATTTACAAGACGGCACATTTTATCACAGCAAAAATTAATTGAATTTTTACAGATAGAGTTTGCATATTTTGACTTAAAATATTTTTTAAAAGCATCGGCAGTATCACAGATGTTATTACAAAGTTTGTTATTATACATCACTGATGCTGGAATACCATTTGTCTTCTTGTTTTCACAAATATATTTCCAAAAGTTTGACGTGTTTGAGTTTATGTTTATATTCAATGCGTTGTAAGTAAGTGTTGTACAACAATGTACTTAAGTTTTTGCATTGCATACGTAATTTAAACTGATTATAATCGTTAAGAGAAGAGAATAGTTGCGCTATTTTAGGGTTCACAGCATCCAAACTCAGCAAAAAAACGCCTGAATATAATTTAATAAAATTTTCACACATTGTAGAAGAAAGTCCAATCTGTGTTCAAATCTTTAACCAAAAACATGAAGACATGGAATATTGTATGTACTTCAACATATAAAAAGAGTGATGACTAGAATCTTATCGTTTGGATATTGAGTTGGTTGGCGTTTTGTTCTATAAGAACCAATTTTAAATTAAAAACGGCGTTGTACGTGTCAATATTTTTCTAGAGAGAAAGGTTCACCGATTTTCTTGTAGATGTGATAGAATTTAATATTTTTCCATAACAATACTACTAGTGACACTACAACAGGACGGGGTGACTAAACCCGGCAATTCTCTAGCGTTAACGTTATCAGTAGATCTGTATTTTTTATGAAATCTTTTTTTTTTCTTTAGTAAGTTAATTTAATTCCTGACTTAACAAAGCAGGAAACGGTTAACTATAATTTTTTTCAGTGGTACATACAAATATAAAATCTCATAAACAATATTGTAAAACGAAGTAACTATTTCATCTATTAACTTTTTCTCAAAAACTGCATCTCAATTTATACTAGCTATCACTTGATTTATGGAAGAATAGTAATCAGCTTGCTTAAAATTAAAAACAAACTCTTCACCACTCAAGTTGAAACATCTTCCTTGTTTTAATTTTAATTCTAAACTCATAGCTGTGTGATAGACTGAGTTGTTAAATATTCTATCGGTAGATGGAAATACCTGTAAGTCCGGATTGTCAGTAAATACAAAATCCAGAAATGTGCCTCTGCTGTTAGGAGTTGTATTAAACTGATGCAAGTTTAAAAATCCAATTGTATCCACTACAGTTTCAACATTTTGATTAATATTCCTTACTGCTTTTAACCCCATATTATCATTATCCCATAAAACTGATGGTAAATTATAATCTCCACAAATTAATAATTCTGATGACGGATCACTATTTGAAAGTTGTTCTACTGTGTTGCTATGAAGATAATATTTATCTAAGGGCCGCTATTACAATTGTCAGATAACTTATACCAGGAATAAATTTATCTAAATGTATATACCTGGTATAGCATTAGTTTTACCCTTGTTACAGTCTACATAACCTATTGAAACGTCAATAATGACTATAAATCATTTATACTACTTTATACTTACTATACTAGAGAAAACTACTGCTTCAAGCACCGGATAAGTTATCCCTGGTTTATTTTCCTCGAAACATACAAATAAAGTTTTATGAAACTGCTAGGACTCTTAAATTAATCGGGACCATTGTTAAATTTCAATCACCCGCACACTCGAGTAGAATCTCTATTCAATAAATCCCAAATTAGAACTAGAAATAAAGACGAACCACTTGAAGGTCCCAATGATTAGGTCAATCAAGGAAATAATGCTCGACGTTTATAAATTTTTTTCTGTGCAATCATTTTAGCAACAAATCCTACTTTAACTGTAACACGTTTATGCATTTCCTAAAAAATCATTTATCACGAAGATGGCCGTTTCTGAAACTGACTTATAAATTGACGTATACGTTGTTTATACACTAATTTATTGTGCGCGTTACTTAGTTACTATACTAGATATAAGTTATAAGAGATTGTAAAAGCGCATTTTTATATATTCCTTAGATAGCGCTATTCCTTGTTTAACCGACGATTGTAAAAGCGGCCCTAAATTGGAACCTGGAGGTACATATGTATGCCTCCAATAATGAATGATTTTCAATTTATTTTGGCTGATATAAATAATTGTTCTACAGCCTTTTTTTGCATATATCCAATTCTATCAATTTAATATTATTTTTTACAGCTATCAAAATTACGCCACCATTGAATTTAACACTGGTTAGATCATTTCTATCAGTTCTATATATTACAAATTTATTTAATTTAAGTTTGCTATTTAAAATATCATCCTTTAGCCAACTTTCTATAATAATTATTACATTATAAATTCCGCAATTAACGTTATGGGTAAATTCGCTTAACTTAGTACGAATTCCACAGGCATTATGAAAATAGATATTTACTTTAATAATTTTATGTAATATAGGATTTTCGTTTTTATATCTCACAATTAAACCAGTTTCCCCACGTGGTTGCCGATCTTTCAACTCATCATACACTAGTTTTCTTTGATTTCTTTGCATAATAGTAAGATCTGAGTTAAAATGTAAATCCGGTTTTTTTAGTTTAACATAATATTTGTTGCAGGGTTTCTTTATTGGAATAAACAATCATTACAATTGTATTTTTATGCTAATACACTCTGATCTTAGCGATAGGCTGAAATGCACTTAAATTTTTATATCAGTTATAGGCTGAGATGCAAATACACTCTGATCTTAGCTATAGACTCTGATTAGTATTAATATTCTGTTCTATAATCAAACAGAGAAGAACTAATTACTGCTTAGATTTATTTCAAATAGTTGCAAAATTTATAAAAGTATTCATTCCTATTTATAACATGGGGAATATATTTAGAATTCCCCAGGATTTAACATGAATAATATATTTATATTCTTGAAAGATTTATTTAAAATAAAGCCTAGGATTATTATTAATTTTTGAGTAGGGGGTGAAAATAAAAAAAAGTTAGCAAATTATTTTCATAGAAAATATTTTTAAAACTATCAAAGTTAATTTGAAATAATTGCTGCGTTTTAATTATGCTTAAAATTTTATAGTTAAGTGCTATATATGAGGTAGACTTGTCATACAACTAAGTCAACAAAATTGCCTAATATGTATAACATCTGCGATTCATAAATTAACTAGACTTCATCAACTTTCACTCAACACCTAACCATTGATTGAAACTTACTTTTTCAATCAACGACTAATCAATCTACGGATTTATTTCAAAGCCGGGAGAATT
This sequence comes from Tachinus rufipes, assembly GCA_963932245.1. NCBI lineage: Eukaryota > Metazoa > Arthropoda > Insecta > Coleoptera > Staphylinidae > Tachinus > Tachinus rufipes. The sequence continues at coordinate 74,266,701 of OZ010747.1, read as the reverse complement.
ATAAAATGTTCCTGGAAAGCCGGCCGCCACGAGCACTACGAGCAGGCGAGCGTCAGTCAGGTCAGTCTAGTCCCGTCTGGCACAGACCAAGCCTTGTATCAATAATATTGTAAATTACATTTAAAATGTAAATGTAATAGTAAATATAATAGTAATAATTGTAATAGTGAACTATTTAAGTTATAAATAAACAGTCGTTTATTTTATTAATAAATTCAGTGGTTCCTCACATATACATATATAAAATCATCTTTCTGTATGTATATAATATGAAATAAATATATTTACTACTACTGTAATATTAATTTTATCGAGTTTGATAAGTAAATAATCGAAAGGTTAGGTTGTGTTTTGTAAATATACTTTTATATGCATAAGATCAACACAACTATAAATAATCGAAGCCCACAGATTCATGCAATTTAATTCGAGGTACTTCATGTTATATACAAAATATTTTTTAAAGGTTTCAGTGATTATTTGAAACGACCCCTGGGGAATTTCCTATTATGTCCATATTATATTCTGCTTATAATAGTTATAATAGTACCCGAGTAGAAAGTATTTAGTAACCGATTTATTTTCAATAGATACGGGGAATAAAATAAAAGCCTAGGGGCCCTAGAGAGTTTAATATTATGATTAATATAATCGAGCCGGAAAAGTAATTAAAGTTTGCGATTTTATTTAAAATAAAGCCCGGGGTTTTATAAAATTTTCCCTTTGTACAAGAGAATATTTTTGAAAATTTTCCAGGATTCATTTGAAATAAAGCCTGGGATATTTCATTTAGAATTAAAGTCTGGGTCTGGAGATATTTCGATTTATCAGCGACCCGGAGAAAATTAAATAAATGCAGCAGCACCATTTGAAATAGAGAGACCCGAAACCTACAAAATTTTCCCGTCTCGTACTAAGGGGGGGAATTTATTGTATACCCGGGTTTATTTAAAATAAAAGCTGGGTGACATATTTTTAACTCTACACTACCTTACTATACTACATTTTGTTTATATTTATTAGTTGGGCCGATCCCGGCGGCACTGCAATGCCGGGCCAACCCGTGACAGAAGTGGAGCAAGCCCCTACCTTCCGTCCATTTCCAAAAATCAGTTTAATATACTGGACCCGCATGCGGGTCGTATCAGATATTAAGCTGATAAGAACAGATTTAAAAACTTTATTCAAAAAATAATTTCAATATATAAAAAATGGTTATAAAAATAAAAACTTGAGTATAAGAATAAAGATAAAAGAAATTTGAATCATAAAAGAATTCACAATATAAAGAATAGATAAAAAATTAAATAAAACATATTATGCATGTGTATAGAGCATGTCTAAAATTGAACAAATACTAACAGATTAAAATCAATAAAAATAACATAACATACATTTTAAAAATTCATATCACAGGTGTATAATTTAAGCGCTACATAAAGTTATCAGGTACAATATTATGATTGATCATCAGGTACTAAACGATTAAAAGTAATATCACAGTATATAAAAGAACATTGCACGCGACACTTCACTAACACATTAAAAGCAAAACAGATTAAGTATACTGGCGATGGCCCGTCAAGTGTTCGATATAAATGTCTCGACTCCACCGAATCACATCGCTGCTCATCAGCTTCCGCATCAGGCCAGCATACCGCTTGCCAATCCCTAGGGCCCGGAGTACAGCTTCATTTTCCGGGTCCCACGAGCCTAGAGCTCCTACCTGAAGGGCCATCACTACCACCTCATATCCTTTTCCCCCCAGCTGAGTTGCCACTTCTTGGTATTTGTCTACTTTTCTTATCCGACTCTGTGTGAATGCCTCACGCCCATTTTCGAATGGTATTGCAACGTCCACAATAGTTGCGCTCTTGTCGTTTTCGTTCAACAGGACAATGTCAGGTCGTAGGTTGGAGTTAATACCTTCTACTGTCCTGTTGACACGCGCTTGTCCACGGCTAGACGGGATTGCTTTTGCAAGCCTGTCTTGGACGGCATTGTGACGTTGCTGCCAGGCGTTTGAATGCATCTGGCAATGGTTTAGTACGTGCGGGAGGGTTTCGTTAGCGTTTCCGCATCTCCGGCACCTCTTATCACCATTGCCAAAACGTCTGGTGGCGTTTAGAGGAACACAGTCAAGTCGGGCGCGGTGTATAAAGTTCCAATCCGCGAATCTGGTGGCAAACCCAGTCCTCAGAAAGTGGTTGCTGGATGACCACAGTGACGACGAACGAAGGACCTTGCCTTGATCTGGTTTGGCTAGAAGTTTTTGCTCGTAATATCTTCTAACCTGGTCCTTCATTGACCTCTCTACCAGAGCTCGTGCGGTAGGAGGGATCGTCACCGAGCCATCTCTGACGGTCAGTTTTAACGAAATCTTTGACGGGTCGATTGGGTCCTGGATCCAATTGATGTTCAGTTTTTCCCCCATGCGACGTGTAGCATTTCTTGCCCTTGTCCATAGCGACGCTATGTCGCCGCCATCTCGCGCCAGGTTTCCTTCCAGTGAGCCTGAAAGGTAGTCGCCGAGCCCTTGGATGGTAGGTTGGGCTCCCGTTTTTCGACGAACTACCTCGCTCAGCTGGTCGCGGGCAATTTGTTGGACAGTGCTATCAGGGCAAGTTAGCATTTTAAAAGCTTGTGTGACGGCTGCTACGTCAGTCAAGTCGCATAGAGGTAATACATCTGTGCCACCCCGCGCTGATGGTAAGTATAATAATTCGGGGCTGGCACGTTGAGGGAGTTTCATCCAGGACTTGCAATATTTCTTATAGTTCCCGTCAATTTCTTTTAGATGTTTCTTCTGAACCGTCGTTCCTCTGAGGATAAATGATAGCTGGGGGGCTATAAAAATATTGTAGGCGTCGATTTTCTGCCACGGCGCTAGCAGGGAGTTATGGATGTCGCTTAGCTGCCCCTTCATTCTTGCGATTGTGCGCTCGGGTGCAGTGTCGACATGGAAGCCCGTTGGTATGCCCAGATGTTCGTAGGCTTCGCCATCATCTAGCAGGGAAGTGTTTTCACCCTGGATAGTATACAGTCGGTCTTGGTGAGTCACCTGCCTTCTTCTGCAGTCCAGATCCAACACTGCGCATTTCTGCGCGTTGAATACAAGACCACAGCGTCTGGCAGTCTCACCTACTCTATCCAGGGTATCCTGCATGGCATTAGGGTCGGAAGCTAGTATGGCCAGATCGTCGGCGTATGCTACTGCTTTTATTGGCGTTTGCTCGACCCTAAATCCGCTGCCTTGAAGCGCGGAACGAACAACGGCTTCCATAGCAATATTGAATATGATTGGGCTAAGCGGACATCCTTGTTTAACTCCCGCCTTTGTTGGAATGGAGGAGCTCAACCCATCTTTACACCGAATTTTAGTCGATGTGCCCTGGTATAGCATTTTTACAAGGCTGGACATTTGTTCAGGTAGTCCCACACGATTCAGCGAATCCGTTATGTGGTCGTGAGGAACTGACCCGAACGCGTTGGCAAGGTCCAGCCAGGCCACCACAACTCGTTTCTGCTTCCTCCTGGCGTGGTCGAGGGCGCTTTGCAGTAAAAAGTTGTGCTCAAAGCACCCCTCGCCTTTTCCGAACCCTTTCTGGGCTTGCGATATTACGTTATTGGTATCGCACCACGTCGATATACGGTGAGCCAGGCAGGAAGCATACAGTTTGTAAATGGTGGAAGACAGGGCAATGGGCCTCCAATTCTCTACTACCTCACGATCCCCCTTTTTGTGAATCAAGATGGTAGTTGATTCTTTCCATGTGTCTGGGACCACTTTAAAGTTGTTAATTTTGTTATACATGCAGGCTAGCACTTTGCAGTTTGGATCTGCTTTCTTCAGGTCGCCGTACCTTAGTCCATCGGGACCTGGAGCCGTGTTCTTTGCTGCCTGCAATTTCTTTTTCACTTCCTCACTGGTAAACACAATGTTCTGGTTGTCTGGTTCACCGTGAGGAAGTGGAATGCCGTGGTGTTCTTCGGCAGGCAGTTCTTTGGCCTCGTACACAACTTTAAAGTGGTCTTCAAGGGGACCTTTGTTAATTTGGCAGTAGCCACCGTCCTCTACCCCCGTAATTTCTCTAAAGGCTTTCTTTTTGTTTGACCTGTAGAGTTTTTGGATGCGGGATGCAGCAGCAGCATCATATCTTTGACCCACCGCGGGTCGACGTTGGTTTGTATTGTGCCTGAGGGGCCGATTTCTTTGGACTTTTGCAGATCCGGCTGCAGTAATTTCCGCGGTGATGTCGTTGATTGCTGCTATAAGTTCTACTGCTGTTCTTACCGCATCCAGTCTACGTAACCAGTCCCTTTCTTTCTTGTTTCTACTGTCTGTGTTATTGCCAGCCGTTAGTTGGGTTGGAGGCGTCTGCAATAACTCAGGCAGTTGAGAGGGATCTGGGAGGTCAGTAATTGTGTGAAACTCAATGGGGCGAGGCGGTGGTGAGTGAGGTAGCGTTTGCACCGGGCTATGGGGTTGTAAAGTTGCCGGACTTGGTGGTAGTGAACGCTCCGGGCTAGGTGGTAGTGAATGTGACAGGCTAATTGTAGGTGGAGGGTCCTGATTCACATATGATGGAGGGGTCTGTGGTGTAGCTGGAGGTGAAGCCTCGGTACTGGGGGACGTGGTAAACTGACCTTGCTGAGATGGTGGTGATGTTGTCTGACGTCGGGGTTGCGGGGCAGCACGTTCTGGTTGTTGTCCGTTCTCCTCCGGCGTCAGGGGTTCCATTTGGGGCACTGGACGCCTGGTGATCCTCCTTGGTGTAGGGCTCCCACCTGCATCCAGTTCTAGCATGTAGGCCTCCATCTCCGCAGCATCGTGGACAGCTTTCTGATGTGATTTTATCGTTTTCATTATTCCATTTACATTTTTACAAAGACCACATCGGAAAACAATTTCAGACTTATGAATTCGTCGTAAGTGTTTGTTGAGATCCGAGTGGTTTTTGTAGGTCCTGGGCGGGCGGATGTTGCACAGCGTGCATTCTAGTTCAGCTGTCATTGGGAACAACACCGTATACGGTTCCATTTTGTAAAAATAATATTTTACACACTTAAAATTAACTAACTACTATTTTGTGTCTAGTTGCTTCTCGGCGAACTTAAAAACTTAAAACTTATTAAGCTGATAAGAACAGATACTACACTTTGATCTTAGCCATAGGCCGAGAAGCGATACTGTTAGTTTAAAATTTAAACTTTTTAAACAGAAAGAGAACATAAAAACATACAACGAAGCATAGTATCGACACCTATCGCACGCGCGAAGCACCACATTCAACGTAAAATGGATCAATAACGTGTATAGAAGGGTGCAGTATAGCGCTAAATAGAGGTTCTTTCAAAATATATTAAGCCCGGAATTCTTTTGTATGGTCCCAGGGCTCATTTTAATTTATTCCTGGGATTTTAATTAATCTCCCCCACAAATTTTGTATTTTCTCCACTGTTAATTTCAAATCAACCCTGGGGAATAATGTAATTTGTCCTTTTAACATTTTAAGAAATTTGTCTTAATTTTATAAGAGTCCGGTATTGTTTTTAGAGATCATTTTAATTCATCTTAAGATTTTATTTTATTAATAAAATAATTTCATTTCATTTTTCTATTTTCTGTAGCAAGCAAATTTTTTGATGGTTTTAAATTTTAATGATTTTTTTAGATATATTGATAGATGTTCTTAAACATTATAAGATATTTGTTTTAATTTGCTAAAAGTCTGAAAATTATTTTTTTTACCAGGAATCATTTTAATCAATTCTGGAAGTTTTAATTAATTTTTCTAAAAATAATCTTTGATTTGACGGAGAATTTTGAATAAAAACAATATTTTATTTTATTAAAATTAATTTGAATTTTTTTTTCAACTTTTTAAAGTACGTAATACTTTTATATTAAAGTTAAAATTTAATTCATTCTTAAAAATTTTAATTAATTGTCTCTGGAAATATTATAACTAGCTTTGTTAAGAGGGTTTTGTATGTTTCCTAAGCTTCGTTTCAATTAAACTATTTATAAATTAAAGTTTATTTTATATCAACTAGGAGAATATTAATAATTTTCTTGTTCAACAAATTTTGTTGTTGTTTGAAATCTACAATAAGTGACCTCCGAGAAAAAAATTAAGTAAGTCTATGGAACAAATTTTAACGATGCTGAAAGAACTAGTAAATATAAAATTTATGTGCATGTAAGTACAGTCTGCTAATTAACTTACAGAAGACATAATAATATAATTTTGCTTCATACAAAAATTGAATCATGTACAAATTGTGACGCAATCTTTTAATAAAAAAAGTAATCTTGTAAGGCTTCAATGTGATTTGTTTGTTTTAACGAGTGTGATTCCACTCCTTAAAATTCAAAGATATTTTTATATTGTTGTGACATATCAAGTAATTCTTAAATATCACATTATAAAATTTAAAAAAAAGCTTCAAAGAAGAAGAAATAAAGTAGACACTTCTTTAACATCAGAAGGCGCCTTATTTGTTAAACGTTTATTTATCAAGTTGGTTTTAACAAAAGCAAAACACCTTAAATATTTTCAATTATTATTTTTGTCAAGTAATTTAATCGCGTTTAATCCATCTTTATTTAACTACTATCCACTTTCAAAAATGAACTACCATAATTTTTCAAAATCAAATTTGTTAAATTTAATAAATATATTTAAAATAAAGAAATTGTGTTAAGTTTAAACTACAAATCAATCCCGTATATGCATAATTTCAAATGCTTTATCTCACAACCCTTGTTCGACTACAATTGGACTGAAATTTATTGTCATATTGATATTACCTATTATCTATTAAACTTTGATTTTAACAACAGGCTGAAACTACAATTTGATTTCGGCCATAAACTGAAATGAAACTACACATCGATCTTAGTTATAGGCTGAGATACAACTACAATTTAATCTTAGCAGTAGGCTAAGATGCAACTGCATTTTGATCTTAGCTATAAGCTTAAAAACAACAATGCTTTGATCTTAGCCATAAGCTAAAATGCAACTGAACTTTGATTTTAGGAATAAGCTTAGATGCAACTACATTTTATTCTTAGATATGGGCTTAAAAGCAACAATAATTTTGATCTGAATTATATGTTGAGGTACAACCGCATTTTAATCTTTGCCATAGACTGAGATGCACATTGATTTTAGCCTTAGGCTGAGTTACAACTATAATTTGATCTTAACCATAGGCCGAGATGCAATTATATTTTTATTTAAGCTATAGGCTAAGATGCAACTACACTCTGATTTTAGACAAAGGCTGAGATGCAATTATATTTTTATGTTAACCATAGGCTTTAGCAATTATACTTTGACCTTAGCTATAAGCTAAGATGCAATTAGATTTTAATATTAGTCATAGACTAAGATGCAATTAGACTTTGATATTAATCATATGAAATGCATCCAGATTTTAATCTTAGCTATGAACTGAAATACAATAAGACTTTAATCTTAGCTATAAGCTGAGATACAACTACACTCTGTACTTAGCCATATGTAGAGATGCAATTATATTTTTATCTCATATATAAGCTGAGATGCAAATATTAGCCATAGGCTGAGATGCAATTATATTTTTATCTCAGCCATAGGCCGAAATGCATATACACTCTGTTCTTAGCCATAGGCTTAGATGCAAGTATATTTTTATCTCAACCATAGGCCGAGATGCATATACACTTAGATCTTAGCTATAAGTTGAGAAGCAGTTATAATTTTATCTCAGCCATAGGACAAGGTGCAAATACACTCTGCAATTATAATTTTATCTCAGCTATAGAATAAGATGCAAAACTTTTCTGATTCTAGCTATAGGATGAGATGGCATTAAAATTTTATCTCAAATATAGGTTGAAATGCAAATACACTCTGATCTTAGCCATAGGCTGAGATGCAACTATGTTTTTATCTTAATCATAGACCGAGATGCATATACACTCTGATCTTAGCCATAGGCTGAGATGCATATATGTTTTATCTTTATTATAGGCCGAGATGCATATACACTTTGATCTTAGCCATAGGCTGAGATGCAATTATATTTTTATCTCAGTCATAGGCCGAGATGCATATACACTCTGATCTTAGCCATAGGCTGAGATGCAATTATGTTTTTACCTCAATCATAGACCGAAATGCATATACACTCTGTTCTTAGCCATAGGCTTAGATGCAAGTATATTTTTATCTCAACCATAGGCCGAGATGCATATACACTTAGATCTTAGCTATAAGTTGAGAAGCAGTTATAATTTTATCTCAGCCATAGGACAAGGTGCAAATACACTCTGCAATTATAATTTTATCTCAGCTATAGAATAAGATGCAAAACTTTTCTGATTTTAGCTATAGGATGAGATGGCATTAAAATTTTATCTCAAATATAGGTTGAAATGCAAATACACTCTGATCTTAGCCATAGGCTGAGATGCAATTATGTTTTTATCTTAATCATAGACCGAGATGCATATACACTCTGATCTTAGCCATAGGCTGAGATGCAATTATATTTTTATCTCAGTCATAGGCCGAGATGCATATACACTCTGATCTTAGTCATAGGCTGAGATGCAATTATGTTTTTACCTCAATCATAGGCCATGATGCATAAACACTCTGATTTTAGACAAAGGCTGAGATGCAATTATGTTTTTATCTTAATCATAGGCCGAGATGCATATACACTCTGATCTTAGCCATAGGCTAAGAAGCAATTATGTTTTAATCTTAATAATAGACCGAGATGCATATACACTCTGATCTTAGCCATATGCTGAGATGCAATTATATTTTTATCTCAGTTATAGGCCAAGATGCATATACACTTTGATCTTAGCCATAGGCTGAGATGCAATTATATTTTTATCTCAGTTATAGGCCAAGATGCATATACACTCTGATCTTAGCCATAGGCTAAGATGCAAATATATTTTTATCTCAGTCATAAGCCGAGATGCATATACACTCTGATCATAGCCATAGGCTGAGATGCAATTATATTTTTATCTCAGTCATAGGCCGAGATGCATATACACTCTGATCTTAGTCATAGGCTGAGATGCAATTATGTTTTTACCTCAATCATAGGCCATGATGCATAAACACTCTGATTTTAGACAAAGGCTGAGATGCAATTATGTTTTTATCTTAATCATAGGCCGAGATGCATATACACTCTGTTCTTAGCCATAGGCTTAGATGCAAGTATATTTATATCTCAACCATAGGCCGAGATGAATATAAACTTAGATCTTAGCTATAAGTTGAAAAGCAGTTATAATTTTATCTCAGCCATAGGATAAGGTGCAAAAACACTCTGCAATTATAATTTTATCTCAGCTATAGAATAAGATGCAAAAATTTTCGGATTTTAGCTATAGGATGAGATTGCATTAAGATTTTATCTCAAATATAGGTTGAGATGCAAATACACTTTGATCTTAGCCATAGGCTGAGATGCAATTATGTTTTATTCTTAATAATAGACCGGGAAGCATAAACACTCTAATCTTAGCCATAGGCTGAGTTGCAATTATATTTTTTTATGTTGGGAAGGTAATAATATAATTTAAATACTTGTATGCTTGAGCAAGCATACAAGTATTTAAATTATATTATTACCTTCCCAACATAACCTCAATGTATGCATCTCTGAATAACAACAATATAATTATATTTTTATCTCAGTCATAGGCCAAGATGCATATACACTCTGATCTTTGCCATAGGCTGAGATGCAAATATATTTCTATCTCAGTCATAAGCCGAGATGCATATACACTCTGATCTTAGCCATAGGCTGAGATGCAATTTTGTTTTTATCTTATTCATAAGCCAAGATGCATATACACTCTGATCTTAGCCATAGGCTGAGATGCAATTATATTTTTTATCTCAGTCATAGGCCAAGATGCATATACACTCTGATCTTAGCCATAGTCTAAGATGCAATTATATTTTTATCTCAGTCATAAGCCGAGATGCATATACACTCTGATCATAGCCATAGACTGAGATGCAATTAAGTTTTATCTTTATTATAGGCCGAGATGCATATACACTCTGATCTTAGCCATAAGCTGAGATGCAATTATATTTTTATCTCAGTCATAGGCCGAGATGCATATACACTCTGATCTTAGCCATAGACTGAGATGCAATTATGTTTTTATCTTAATCATAGACCGAGATGCATATACACTCTGATCTTAGCCAAATGCTGAGATGCAATTATGTTTTTTTTTAATCATAGGCCGAGATGCATATACCCTTTGATCTTAGCCATAGGCAGAGATGCAATTATATTTTTATCTCAGTCATAGGCCGAGATGCATATTTACTCTGATCTTAGCCATAGGCTAAGATGCAATTATATTTTTATGTTATTCATAGGCCGAGATGCATATACACTCTGATCTTAGCCCTAGGCTGAGATGCAATTATATTTTTATCTCAGTCATAGGCCAAGATGCATATTCACTCTAATCTTAGCCATAGGCTGAGATGCAATTATTTTTTTATCTTAATAATAGACCGAGATGCATATACACATTGATCTTAGCCATAGGCTGAGATTCAATTATATTTTTATTTCAGTCATAGGCTGAGATGCATATACACTCTGATCTTAGCCATAGGCTGAGATGCAATTATATTTTTTATCTCAGTCATAGGCCGAGATTCATATACACTCTGATCTTAGCCATAAGCTGAGATGCAATTATATTTTTATCTCAGTCATAGGCCGAGATGCATATTCACTCTAATCTTAGCCATAGGCTGAGATGCAATTATTTTTTTATCTTAATAATAGACCGAGATGCATATACACATTGTCTTAGCCATAGGCTGAGATTCAATTATATTTTTATTTCAGTCATAGGCTGAGATGCATATACACTCTGATCTTAGCCATAGGCTGAGTTGCAATTATGTTTTTATGTTATTCATAGGCCGAGATGCATATACACTCTGATCTTAGCCATAGGCTAAGATGCAATTATGTTTTTTATCTTATTCATAGACCGAGATCCATATACACTCTGATCTTAGCCATAGGCTGAAATGCAATTTTATTTTTATCTCAGTCATAGGCCGAGATGCATATACACTCTAATCTTAGCCATAGGCTAAAATGTAATTATGTTTTTATCTTAATCATAAACCGAGATGCAAATACACTTTGATCTTAGCCATAGACTGAGATTCACTTATATTTTTATGTCAGCCATAGGCCAATATGCAAATATACTCTGATCTTAGCCATAGGCTGAGATGCAATTATAATTTTATTTTAGCCATAGGCCGAGATGCAATTACACTCTGATGTTAGCCATAGGCTGAGATGCAATTGAATTTTCATCTCAGCCAAAAGCCCAGATGCAAATACACTCTGATCTTAGCTATAGGCTAAGATGCAATTATATTTTTAATTTCATTTGAAGGTTGAGATGCAAATACACTCTGATTTTAGCCATAGGCTGAGATGCAAATATATTTTTAGCTCAGTTATAGGCCGAGATGCAAGAAAACTCTGATCTTAGTCATAGGCTGAGATGCAATCATATTTTTATGTCAGCCATAGGCCGAGATGCAAATACACTATGATCTTAGCCATAGGCTAAGATGCAATTATATTTTTATGTCAGCCATAAGCCAAGATGCAAATACACTTTGATCTTAGCCATAGACTGAGATGCACTTATGTTTTTATGTCAGCCATAGGCCAATATGCAAATATACTCTGATCTTAGCCATAGGCTGAGATGCAATCATATTTTTATGTCAGCCATAGGCCGAGATGCAAATACACTCTGATCTTAGCCATAGGCTGAAATGCAATTTTATTTGTATGTCAACCATAGGCCTAGATGCAATTACACTCTGATTTTAGCCTCAGCCAAAAAACTGAATCATTTATTTTAGCTATATCTTACATTTTTCGGCTTTAAGGCAATTTTCCCTGAGATATTCGGAAAACTGAAATTATATTTTTATTTATTAGTCAAATAGAAACAATTATTAGTAAAATCATTGCGGATCCGTTCATAAATAAGGTTGTGTCAGCCAAAAAACTGAATCATTTATTTTTGCTATATTTTACATTATCCGTTTTTGAACCAATTTCCCCTGAGATATCAAAAAAATTGAATATGTATTCCCATTTATTAGTTAAATAAAAACAATTATTAGCAAAAACATTGCGGATCCGTTTATAAATAAGGTTGTGTCATCAAAAAAAAACTGAATCATTTATTTTTGCTATATTTTACATTATTCGTTTTTGAACCAATTTCCCCTGAGATATCCGAAAAATTAAAATTGTATTCTTATTTGTTAGTTAAATAGAAACAATTATTAGCAAAAACATTGCGGATCCGTTCATAAATAAGGTTGTGTCAGCCAAAAAACTGAATCATTTATTTTTCCTATATTTTACATTTTCCGTTTTTAAACAAATCTTTTTCGGATATCCGTAAGTTTAAAGTTTTATTATTATTGGTTAATTAAATATTTATTAGCTTAAGCAATGGCTATCCAACCTTAAATTAAATTATTAGTCAAATTATTTAGATTTTTGTTTCATAAATAAGTATATTTCTATTTGTTAAATAATAAGAAGCAAATATATGTAAAAACGTTTATAAGCTACAAATTATTTTTTATGTAAAAATATTGAACGCTGTTTTAATGTTATATTTATAATTTAATAACACTCATTTATATCTACATATTTTGTTGACAACGCAGTTGTTTTAAATTTATTATTTATTTAATTATTGCTAAATAATACTATTTAGTTAAACAACAGAGCAATTTGTTTAAATTATTAAGTTTTATATTAATCTAAAACAAATATAAGAGCGCCTCTAAATTCCAATACTGGTACGCATGTTAATGATTTAGCTGGGCGATGCTTGAGTGAGAGCGCGGATTCACAAATGTGCTTCTTAAACGAATCCGTAGCCGTAGCTAAGTTCAGCCACGTCAAACATAACCCTTAAATATATGCAAAAATAAGTAAACAAACCAAAATGACAGAATAATGCCGTGTTGCCACATAGTAATAAAGCAACGCACACGAATTATGTTTATGAGATTCTACGGGTGTTCAAGAATACCAAAACGTGTGGCCCATTGTTCTCATGCGAAACTTTTTACTCGAACCGATTCCTGCACTAACATGTGCGAGTAACTTCGAGAATAGCAGCCCTCGTCGCGGGCAATTTGTTGGACACTGTTATCAGGGCAAGTTAGCATTTTAAAGGCCTGTGTAACGGCTGCTACGTCAGTCAAGTCGCATAGAGGTAATACATCTGTGCCACCCCGCGCTGATGGTAAGTATAATAATTCGGGGCTGGCACGTTGAGGGAGTTTCATCCAGGACTTGCAATATTTCTATAGTCCCCGTCAATTTCTTTCAATGTGGAAAAGATCTGAGATCTAAAACCACAAAAACCCAATGTAATTTTCTGTCCAACAAATGTATATATCCGTCAATAAATGTATAAAATCTGAAATCTGAAACCAACAGTATCGCTTCTCGGCCTATGGCTAAGATCAAAGTGTAGTCAAGGTCCAGCCAAGCCTCCACAACTCTTTTCTGCTTCCTCCTGGTGTGGTCGCGGGCGCTTTGTAGTAAGAAGTTGTGTTCAAAGCAACTCTCGCCTTTTCCTATCTTTCTGGGCTTGCGATATATTGTTGTAGGTTTCGCACCACGCCGATATACGGTAAGCCAGGCAGGAAGCATACAATTTGTACATGGTGGAATACAGGGCGATGGGCCTTTCTACTACCTCACGATCCCCCTTTTTGTGAATTAAGATGGTTGTAGATTCTTTCCATGAGTCTGCGACCACTTTAAAGTTATTAATTTTATTATACAGGGAGTTTATAAATGAATGGGATTATGTAATCACTTTAAATATGCCGCCTTTTTAAAATCGTTCACTATACTACATATGTTTTCATATGTTTGCTTGACAGCTGTCAAAGTTGATCTGTCAAAACAAATAGTTTAGTGAACAATTTAACAAAAGCGGCACATTTAAAGTGATTACATAATCCCATTCATTTATAAACTCCCTGTACATGCAGGTTAGCACTTTGCAATTTGGATCTGCTTTTTTCAGGTCGCCGTACTGGACCTTGCCAACGCGTTTAGGTCAGTTCCTCACGCACACATAACGGACTCGCTGAACCGTGTGGTGGGACTACCCGAACAACTGTCCAGCCTTGCAAAAATTTTATACAAGGGTACGTCAACAAAAATACGATGTAAAGATGGGTTAAGCTCCTCCATTCCAACAAAGGCGGCAGTTAAACAAGGATGTCCGTTTAGCCCAATCATATTCAACATCGCCATGGAAGCCGTTGTTCGTTCCGCAATTCAAGGCAGCGGATTTAGGGTTGAGCAAACGCCAATAATGGCAATAGCCTACGCCGACGATCTGGCCATACTAGCCTCCGACCTTAATGCCATGCAGGATACCCTGAATAGAGTAGGTGAGGTGAGACTGCCAGACGCTGTGGTCTTGTATTAAACGCGCAGAAATGCGCAGTGTTGGATCTGGACTGCAGAAGAAGGCAGGTGACTCACCAAGACCGACTGTATACTATCCAAGGTGAAAACACTTCCCTGCTAGATGATGGCAAAGCCTACGAACATCTGGGCATACCAACGGGCTTCCATGTCGACACTGCACCCGAGCGCACAATCGCAAGAATGAAGGGGCAGCTAAGCGACATCTATAACTCCCTGCTAGCGCCGTGGCAGAAAATCGACGCCTACAATATTTTTATAGCCCCCCAGCTATCATTTACCCTCAGAGGAACGACGGTCCAGAAGAAACATCTAAAAGAAATTGACGGGGACTATAGAAATATTGCAAGTCCTGGATGAAACTCCCTCAACGTGCCAGCCCCGAATTATTATACTTACCATCAGCGCGGGGTGGCACAGATGTATTACCTCTATGCGACTTGACTGACGTAGCAGCCGTTACACAGGCCTTTAAAATGCTAACTTGCCCTGATAACAGTGTCCAACAAATTGCCCGCGACGAGGGCTGCTATTCTCGAAGTTACTCGCACATGTTAGTGCAGGAATCGGTTCGAGTAAAAAGTTTCGCATGAGAACAATGGGCCACACGTTTTGGTATTCTTGAACACCCGTAGAATCTCATAAACATAATTCGTGTGCGTTGCTTTATTACTATGTGGCAACACGGCATTATTCTGTCATTTTGGTTTGTTTACTTATTTTTGCATATATTTAAGGGTTATGTTTGACGTGGCTGAACTTAGCTACGGCTACGGATTCGTTTAAGAAGCACATTTGTGAATCCGCGCTCTCACTCAAGCATCGCCCAGCTAAATCATTAACATGCGTACCAGTATTGGAATTTAGAGGCGCTCTTATATTTGTTTTAGATTAATATAAAACTTAATAATTTAAACAAATTGCTCTGTTGTTTAACTAAATAGTATTATTTAGCAATAATTAAATAAATAATAAATTTAAAACAACTGCGTTGTCAACAAAATATGTAGATATAAATGAGTGTTATTAAATTATAAATATAACATTAAAACAGCGTTCAATATTTTTACATAAAAAATAATTTGTAGCTTATAAACGTTTTTACATATATTTGCTTCTTATTATTTAACAAATAGAAATATACTTATTTATGAAACAAAAATCTAAATAATTTGACTAATAATTTAATTTAAGGTTGGATAGCCATTGCTTAAGCTAATAAATATTTAATTAACCAATAATAATAAAACTTTAAACTTACGGATATCCGAAAAAGATTTGTTTAAAAACGGAAAATGTAAAATATAGGAAAAATAAATGATTCAGTTTTTTGGCTGACACAACCTTATTTATGAACGGATCCGCAATGTTTTTGCTAATAATTGTTTCTATTTAACTAACAAATAAGAATACAATTTTAATTTTTCGGATATCTCAGGGGAAATTGGTTCAAAAACGAATAATGTAAAATATAGCAAAAATAAATGATTCAGTTTTTTTTTGATGACACAACCTTATTTATAAACGGATCCGCAATGTTTTTGCTAATAATTGTTTTTATTTAACTAATAAATGGGAATACATATTCAATTTTTTTGATATCTCAGGGGAAATTGGTTCAAAAACGGATAATGTAAAATATAGCAAAAATAAATGATTCAGTTTTTTGGCTGACACAACCTTATTTATGAACGGATCCGCAATGATTTTACTAATAATTGTTTCTATTTGACTAATAAATAAAAATATAATTTCAGTTTTCCGAATATCTCAGGGAAAATTGCCTTAAAGCCGAAAAATGTAAGATATAGCTAAAATAAATGATTCAGTTTTTTGGCTGACACAACCTTATTTATGAACGGATCCGCAATGTTTTTGCTAATAATTGTTTCTATTTAACTAATAAATGGAAATACATATTCAATTTTTTGGATATCTCTTGGAAGATTGGTTTAAAAACGGAAAATGTAAAATATAGCAAAAATAAAAGATTCAGTTTTTTGGCTGACTCAACCTTATTTATAAACGGATCCGCAATGTTTTTGCTAAAAAGGGTTTCTTTTTAACTAATAAATAGGAATACATATTCAATTTTTCGGATATCTCGAGGGAGATTGGATTAAAAACGGAAAATGTAAAAAATAGCAAAAATTAATGATTCAGTTTTTTGGCTAACACAACCTTATTTATGAACGGATCCGCAACGTTTTTGCTAATAATTGTTTCTATTTAACTAACAAATGGGAATACAATTTTAATTTTCCAGATATCTCGGGGGAAATTAGTTTAAAAACGGAAAATGTAAAATATAGCAAAAATAAATTTCAGTTTTTTTGTCTGACACAACCTTATTTATGAACGGATCCGCAATGTTTTTGCTAATAATTTTTTTTTATTTGACTAATAAATAAAAATATAATTTCAGTTTTCCGGATATCTCAGGGAAAATTGCTTTAAATCCGAAAAATGTAAAATATAGCTAAAATAAATGATTCAGTTTTTTGGCTGACACAACCTTATTTATGAACGGATCCGCAATGTTTTTGCTAATAATTGTTTCTATTTAACTAACAAATAGGAATACAATTTTAATTTTCCGGATATCTTGGGGGAAATTAGTTTAAAAACGGAAAATGTAAAATATAGCAAAAATATATGATTCAGTTTTTTTTGGCTGACACAACCTTATTTATAAACGGATCCGCAATGTTTTTGCTAATAAGTGTTTCTATTTAACTAATAAATAAGAATATATGTTCAATTTTTCGGATATCTCAGGGGAAATTGGTTCAAAAACGGAAAATGTAAAATATTGCAAAAATAAATGATTCAGTTTTTTGGCTGACACAACCTTATTTATAAACGGATCCGCAATGTTTTTGCTAAAAAGTGTTTCTATTTAACTAATAAATGGGAATACATATTCAATTTTTCGGATATTTCGAGGGAGATTGGATTAAAAACGGAAAATGTAAAATATTGCAAAAATTAATGATTCAGTTTTTTGGCTGACACAACCTTATTTATGAACGGATCCGCAATGTTTTTACTAATAATTGTTTCTATTTGACTAATAAATAAAAATATAATTTCAGTTTTCCGAATATCTCAGGGGAAATTGCTTTAAAACCGAAAAATGTAAAATATAGCTAAAATAAATTATTCAGTTTTTTGGCTGACACAACCTTATTTATAAACGGATCCGCAATGTTTTTGCTAAAAAGTGTTTCTATTTGACTAATAAGTAAAAATATAATTTCAGTATTCCCGATATCTCAGGGGAAATTGCTTTAAAACCGAAAAATGTAAAATATAGCTAAAATATGATTCAGTTTTTTGGCTGACACAACCTTATTTATGAACGGATCCGCAATGTTTTTGCTAATAATATATTCAATTTAACTAGTAAATGGGAATACAATTTCAATTTTCCGGATATCTCGGGGGAGATTGGTTTAAAAACGGAAAATGTAAATTATAGCAAAAATAAATGATTCAGTTTTTTGGCTGACACAACCTTATTTATGAACAGATCCGCAATGTTTTTGCTAATAATTGTTTCTTTTTGACTATTAAATGAAACTATAATTTCAGTTTTCCGGATATCTTAGGGAAAATTGCTTTAAAACCGGAAAATGTAAAATATAGCTAAAATAAATGATTCAGTTTTTTTGGCTGAAACAACTTTATTTATGAACGGATCCGCAATGTTATTGCTAATAATTGATTCTATTTAACTAATAAAAAGTAATATAATTTCAATTTTCCGGATATCTCAGGGGAGATTGGTTCAAAAACGAAAAATGTAAAATATAGCAAAAATAAATTATTCAGTTTTTTAGCTGACACAACCTTATTTATGAACGGATCTGCAATGTTTTTGCTAATAATTGTTTCTATTTGACTATTAAATGAAAATATAAGTTCAGTTTTCCGGATATCTCAGGGAAAATTGCTTTAAAACCGGAAAATGAAAAATATAGCTAAAATGAATGATTCAGTTTTTTGGCTGACACAACCTTATTTATGAACGGATCCGCAATGTTTTTGCTAATAATTGTTTCTATTTGACTATTATATGAAAATATAAATGCAGTTTTCCGGATATCTCAGGGGAAATTGGTTTAAAACCGAAAAATGTAAAATATGGCTAAAATAAATGATTTAGTTTTTTGGCTGACACAACCTTATTTATGAACGGATCCGCAATGTTTTTGATAATAATTGATTCTATTTAACTAATAAATGAAAATATATTTTCAGTTTTCCAGGTATCTCAGGGAAAATTGCTTTAAAACCGGAAAATGTAAAATATTGCAAAATTAAATGATTCAATTTTTTTGCTGACACAACCTTATTTATGAACGGATGCGCAATGTTTTTGCTAATAATTGTTTCCATTTATCTATTAAATGAAAATATAATTTCAGTTTTCCGGATATCTCAGGGGAAATTGGTTTAAAACCGGAAAATGTAAAATATGGCTAAAATAAATGATTTAGTTTTTTGGCTGACACAACCTTATTTATGAACGGATCCGCAATGTTTTTGCTAATAATTGATTCTATTTAACTAATAAATGAAAATATAATTTCAGTTTTCCGGGTATGTCAGGGGAAATTGCTTTAAAACCGGAAAATGTAAAATATAGCAAAAATAAATGATTCAGTTTTTTGGCTGACACAACCTTATTTATGAACGGATCCGCAATGTTTTTGCTAATAATTGTTTCTATTTGACTATTATATGAAAATATAAATGCAGTTTTCCGGATATCTCAGGGGAAATTGGTTTAAAACCGGAAAATGTAAAATATGGCTAAAATAAATGATTTAGTTTTTTAGCTGACACAACCTTATTTATGAACGGATCCGCAATGTTTTTGCTAATAATTGATTCTATTTAACTAATAAATGAAAATATATTTTCAGTTTTCCGGGTATCTCAGGGGAAATTGCTTTAAAACCGGAAAATGTAAAATATTGCAAAAATAAATGATTCAATTTTTTTGCTGACACAACCTTATTTATGAACGGATCCGCAATGTTTTTGCTAATAATTGTTTCCATTTATCTATTAAATGAAAATATAATTTCAGTTTTCCGGATATCTCAGGGGAAATTGGTTTAAAACCGGAAAATGTAAAATATGGCTAAAATAAATGATTTAGTTTTTTGGCTGACACAACCTTATTTATGAACGGATCCGCAATGTTTTTGCTAATAATTGATTCTATTTAACTAATAAATGAAAATATAATTTCAATTTTTTTGAACAAAAAATTGTCAAACACCTACAAGTTTAATAAGAAAAGATAATTTTAAAACTATAAATATTTTTATATCAAAATAAATTCTATCAGTATTGTCAAGTAACAGCTTGTAATTAATTATTATGCATTAGTGCATTTTTATATTATACTTATAGCTACATATTTATAAAATTATAAAAAACTTTTTTATTATTTACTATTTAAAAAGTGAGCTTTGCATAATAATATCTAGACGTTTTAAAGTACCAGATAAATTAATTAAAATTTTAGTTCCATGATAATGCAGCATAATATTGAAGAATGAAATTTATAAGCATTATAACAAAACAAGTACAACAGAAATAAACTTTAAAAGGAGCACTAAGAAAAAAACATTTTTTTAACAGCCATATAATAAATCAAAGTGACGGACAGTGTGTATTTGAATGAACTTTTATTTTTAACACGTGTTAGTAATAGAAGTGTATTACAAATTATCATAGCAAATCATTCAAAAATGCATTATAAAACAGTACATTTAAGATGCCGATAAATTAATTACTTTAATTAATAATTGCTTTTTAAAATATTGTGAGGATTATTTTACGCTATTATGACCGATGTATAAATAAAATTCCGAGGTCATGATAATATATTTTACGACTGCAAAAAAATAAAACCTTTTTAGAATAAAAGAGACCGAACTTATAATCTTGTTCTAAATAAAATAAAATTATAATTCACAAATCAAATTATAAAACTGATCAATTTAAATGACAAATAAGTACACTTAACATAATTTTGGTTTTTTGTTATTTAAATTAGTTAATTATGCTTTTCTGGATTTAATAAAGTGATTAGGTTTTAATTTTAATTATAAATTAAGAGTAAAATATTATGTTTTAGCAATAAAAGCTGGTATAAGAATTTACAAATTTAATAATAAACATAAAAATGTATTTTAGATACTACTTATTTTACTTATGAATGCCCTTTTTTGTAACAAAATAAATTTCATGATATCAGACAATATTTTGATATTTTATCTTTACAAAGTTATGTTTATGTCTTTAAATTGTAAAGATTTTTTTATTGCAGCTGAGATAATAGTTTTACTTATGGTCAGTTATTAGTGAACTCTTTAATTACCTATATATATTCACAAATAAATAAGTAACTGCTAAAAGTTTTTTTTATAATCTTGAGTTTGCATATTTACAAAAAAAATGAAAACGTTACACTGATTGGCACAATTCATACAAAAAACTATTTAAAAAATTTCAAGGTAAAGTATAGATAAAAAACTAGTAATGCCGCCGAAACCGGATCCAAACTCGGTATCCGGCGAATTCGGCCAATATTAGAAAGATTCGGTTCCGGCCGGACCTTGACAACTATCCTGTCGGATCCGAAATTTTTAATAAATGAATGTACTGAAAGTAGAATACAAATGTTAAAAAAAAACAGGTGAAATATATTAATAAAATGTAAATAAACAAATAATAAAACATAAAAATAATAATAATAATATAATATTAATAAATAATGATTAAAATATTATATTAATCAGTATTAACAATAATATTTATATTATAATGTAAGAAAATTAATTTTCTTCCATGATTTGCTTGAGAAAACAGTTTTTTGCTGAAAACGCTAGATAACGGCTCTGATAAATATTGTTTTATATATTTTATTTTTATGGATCCTGTTTTTTTGTAGGTTCCGGTATCCGGTTCCGGCCTAAAAGTGGATCCGGCGGTATCACTAATAAAAACATGTACTTTTTACAATTATCAATATTCTAAAATTACTAGTACTAACCTATCAGTAAACTATCCAAACAGAAATACAAATTACTAATGTAATTATTTAAACCATCCAAACAGAAATATTACTAATGTAATTATTTAAAAAAAATTGTTCCTATTTATTATAATTTTACACATCACTGGAAAAACTCTTAAATTCAGGGTATTCCAAAGTTTTATTACAAAATTGAATTAACCGTTTTAAAGCTAAAACATCAAGTATTTTCTAAAAATTAAATTTATGCCTACAAATTGATGACATTTTAATTTGTTATAAAAAATATCTTGTGTGAAACTAAAAAATAGTTAACGTTAGGAATCCGACAATAAAAAAGGATGTGTTAGTTAAAAAACTCAATAAACTAATTTGGCATTATTTAACATTTTCCGTTTTTAATCCAATCTCCCTCAAGATATCCGAAAAATTGAAATTATATTTTTATTTAATAGTTAAATTATTATTAGCAAAAACATTGCAGATCCGTTCATAAATAAGGTTGTGTCAGCCAAAACACTGAATCATTTATTTTTGCTATATTTTACATTTTCCGGTTTTAAAGCAATTTCCCCTGAGATATCCGGAAAACTGAAATTATATTTTCATTTATTAGTTAAATAGAATCAATTATTAGCAAAAACATTGCGAATCCGTTTATAAATAAAGTTGTGTCAGCCAAAAAACTGAATAATTTATTTTTGCTATTGTTTACATTTTCCGTTTTTGAACAAATCTCCCCTGAGATATCCAGAAAACTAAAAGTGTATTTCTATTTATTAGTTAAATAATACCGATTACTAGCAAAAACATTGCGGATCCGTTTATAAATAAAATTGTGTCAGCCAAAAAACTGAATCATTTATTTTTGCTATATTTTACATTTTCCGTTTTTAATCCAATCTCCCTCGAGATATCCGAAAAATTGAATATGTATTCCCATTTATTAGTTAAATAGAAACACTTTTTAGCAAAAACATTGCGGATCCGTTTATAAATAAGGTTGTGTCAGCCAAAAAACTGAATCATTTATTTTTGCTATATTTTACATTTTCCGGTTTTAAAGCAATTTCCCCTGAGATATTCGGAAAACTGCAACTATATTTTCGTTTAATAGTCAAATAGAAACAATTATTAGCAAAAACATTGCGGATCCGTTTATAAACAAGGTTGTGTCAGCCAAAAAATTGAATCATTTATTTTTGCTATATTTTACATTTTCCGTTTTTAATCCAATCTCCCTCAAGATATCCGAAAAATTGAATATGTATTCCCATTTATTAGTTAAATAGAAACAATTATTAGCAAAAACATTGCGGATCCCTTCATAAATAAGGTTGTGTCAGCCAAAAAACTGAATCATTTATTTTTGCTATATTTTACATTTTCCGGTTTTAAAGCAATTTCCCCTGAGATATCCGGAAAACTGCAACTATATTTTCGTTTAATAGTCAAATAGAAACAATTATTAGCAAAAACATTGCGGATCCGTTTATAAACAAGGTTGTGTCAGCCAAAAAATTGAATCATTTATTTTTGCTATATTTTACATTTTCCGTTTTTAATCCAATCTCCCTCAAGATATCCGAAAAATTGAATATGTATTCCCATTTATTAGTTAAATAGAAACAATTATTAGCAAAAACATTGCGGATCCCTTCATAAATAAGGTTGTGTCAGCCAAAAAACTGAATCATTTATTTTTGCTATATTTTACATTTTCCGGTTTTAAAGCAATTTCCCCTGAGATATCCGGAAAACTGCAACTATATTTTCGTTTAATAGTCAAATAGAAACAATTATTAGCAAAAACATTGCGGATCCGTTTATAAATAAGGTTGTGTCAGCCAAAAAATTGAATCATTTATTTTTGCTATATTTTACATTTTCTGGTTTTAAAGCAATTTCCCCTGAGATATCTGGAAAACTGAAATTATATTTTCATTTAATAGTCAAATAGAAACAATTATTAACAAAAACATTGCGGATCCGTTCATAAATAGGGTTGTGTCAGCCAAAAAACTGAATCATTTATTTTAGCTATATTTTACATTTTTCGGTTTTAAAGCAATTTTCCCTGAGATATTCGGAAAACTGAAATTATATTTTTCTTTGTTAGTCAAATAGAAACAATTATTAGTGAAAACATTGCGGATCCGTTCATAAATAAGGTTGTGTCAGCCAAAAAACTGAATCATTTATTTTTGCTATATTTTACATTTTACGTTTTTAATCCAATCTTCCTCGAGATATCCGAAAAATTGAATATGTATTCCCATTTATAAGTTAAATAGAAACACTTTTTAGCAAAAACATTGCGGATCCGTTCATAAATAAGGTTGTGTCAGCCAAAAAACTAAATCATTTATTTTAGCCATATTTTACATTTTCCGGTTTTAAAGCAATTTCTCCTGAGACATCCGGAAAACTGAAATTATATTTTCATTTATTAGTTAAATAGAATCAATTATTAGCAAAAACATTGAGGATCCGTTTATAAATAAGGTTGTGTCAGAAAAAAAACTGAATCATTTATTTTTGCAATATTTTACATTTTCCGTTTTTGAACCAATTTCCCCTGAGATATCCAAAAAATTGAATATATATTCCCATTTATTAGTTAAATAGAAACACTTATTAGCAAAAACATTGCGGATCCGTTTATAAATAAGGTTGTGTCAACCAAAAAAAACTGAATCATTTATTTTTGCAATATTTTACATTTTCCGTTTTTGAACCAATTTCCCCTGAGATATCCGAAAAATTGAATATGTATTCCCATTTAATAGTTAAATAGAAATAATTATTAGCAAAAACATTGCGGATCCGTTCATAAATAAGGTTGTGTCAGACAAAAAAACTGAAATTTATTTTTGCTATATTTTACATTTTCCGTTTTTAAACTAATTTCCCCCGAGATATCCGGAAAATTAAAATTGTATTCCCATTTGTTAGTTAAATAGAAACAATTATTAGCAAAAACATTGCGGATCCCTTCATAAATAAGGTTGTGTCAGCCAAAAAACTGAATCATTTATTTTTGCTATATTTTACATTTTACGTTTTTAATCCAATCTCCCTCCAGATATCCGAAAAATTGAATATGTATTCCTATTTATAAGTTAAATAGAAACACTTTTTAGCAAAAACATTGCAGATCCGTTTATAAATAAGGTTGTGTCAGCCAAAAAACTAAATCATTTATTTTAGCCATATTTTACATTTTCCGGTTTTAAAGCAATTTCCCCTAAGATATCCGGAAAACTGAAATTATATTTTCATTTATTAGTTAAATAGAATCAATTATTAGCAAAAACATTGCGGATCCGTTTATAAATAAGGTTGTATCAGCCAAAAAACTGAATCATTTATTTTTGCTATATTTTACATTTTCCGGTTTTAATGCAATTTTCCCTGAGATAGCGGAAAACTGCAACTATATTTTTGTTTAATAGTCAAATAGAAACAATTATTAGCAAAAACATTGCGGATCCGTTTATAAATAAGGTTGTGTCAGCCAAAAAACTGAATCATTTATTTTTGCTATATTTTACATTTTACGTTTTTAATCCAATCTCCCTCGAGATATCCGAAAAATTGAATATGTATTCCCATTTATAAGTTAAATAGAAACACTTTTTAGCAAAAACATTGCGGATCCGTTCATAAATAAGGTTGTGTCAGCCAAAAAACTGAATAATTTATTTTTCCTATATTTTACATTTTCCGTTTTCAAACAAATTTTTTTCGGATATCCGGAAGTTTAAAGTTTTATTATTATTGGTTAATTAAATATTTATTAGCTTAAGCAATGGCCATCCAACCTTAAATTAAATTATTAGTCAAATTATTTAGATTTTTGTTTCATAAATAAGTTTATTTCTATTTGTTAAATAATAAGAAGCAAATATATGTAAAAACGTTTAAAAGCTACAAATTATTTTTTATGTAAAAATATTGAACGCTGTTTTAATGTTATATTTATAATTTAATAACACTCATTTATATCTACATATTTTGTTGAGAACGCAGTTGTTTTAAATTTATTATTTATTTAATTATTGCTAAATAATACTATTTAGTTAAACAACAGAGCAATTTGTTTAAATTATTAAGTTTTATATTGATCTAAAACAAATATAAGAGCGCCGCTAAATTCCAATACTGTTACGCATGTTAATGATTTAGCTGGGCGATGCTTGAGTGAGAGCGCGGAAACATAATTATACAGTCAAATACGTCTGTTATTTTCTGAATTCACCGGCTAACTGAAGGCTGACAATGCCATGTTTATACATTTATATTTTGACTAATATTTATTTGGTAACTTTCAGATGCAAAATTTGCTTTTGGTATTTAACAATGTAATTAAAATTAAATATATTAAAGACCGTAATATATGATATTCTAATACACAATATAATAAATATTTCGTGTGCGTAATACATATTGATAAATATGTTTATTTTTTGTTATTACTTATCTTGACATATCTAAACCATATACTCTGCATGACAATATATTCTTGTAGTAAATCTATTAATTCCTTTACTATATATTTTTTTAAGAAAGTATTAAGTATAAAATAAGAGAAGTGTATAATAGAATTAAATTAATGTGTTAATTAGTTTTTACTTTCAATAAAAATATTATATTATATTTATAATCTTTCAATTACAAACCGGTATTCAACAAGTAAATATTAACAAAAGCCCAATTATTTATTTTTTCCGGTATTTTCCATCATAATTTAAGTTTCGCGCTTCACTTTCGGACGAAAATTGAGTAAAACTACTGGTTTGTAGCAGTAGAACAATATCATGCGAAAGAGTCGCATAAGATTCCGTTCGTCCGATTCAAGAATACCAAAAACACAAAATGGTACGCAAATATGGCGGATTCGAATGCAAAACTCGTTCGTCTAACTTCGAGAATAGCAGCCCAGCTGAGCGAGGTAGTCCGTCGAAAAACGGGAGCCCAACCTACCATCCAAGAGCTCGGCGACTACCTTTCAGGCTCACTGGAAGGAAACCTAGCGCGAGATGGCGGCGACATAGCGTTGCTATGGACAAGGGCAAGGAATGCTACACGTTGGTTGCATGGGGGAAAAACTGAACATCAATTGGATCCAGGACCCAATCGACCCGTCAATGATTTCGTTAAAACTGACCGTCAGAGATGGCTCGGTGACAATCCCTCCTGCCGCACGAGCCCTAGTAGAAAGGTCAATGAAGGACCAGGTTAGAAGATATTACGAGCAAAAACTTCTAACCAAACCAGACCAAGGCAAGGTCCTTCGTTCGTCGTCACTGTAGTCATCCAGCAACCACTTTCTGAGGACTGCGTTTGCCACCAGATTTGCGGATTGGAACATTATACAGCGCGCCCGACTCGACTGTGTCCCTCTAAACGCCACCAGACGTTTTGGCAATGGTGATAAGAGGTGTAGGAGATGCGGAAACGCTAACAAAACCCTTCCGCACGTACTAAACCATTGCCAGATGCATTCAAACGCCTGGCAGCAACGCCACAATGCCGTCCAAGACAGGCTTGCAAAAGCAATCCCGTCTAGCCGTGGACAAGCGCGTGTCAACGGGACAGTAGAAGGTATCAACTCCAACCTACGACCTGACATTGCATTGTCCTGTTGAACAAAAACGACAAAAGCGCAACTATTGTGGACGTTGCAATACCATTCAAAAATGGGCGTGAGGCATTCACACAGAGTCGGATACGGAAACTGGAAAAATACCAAGAAGTGGCAACTCAGCTGGGGGGAAAAGGATATGAGGTGGCAGTGATGGCCCTTCAAGTAGGACCCGGAAAATGAAGCTGTACTCCGGGCCCTGGGGATTGGCAAGCGGTATGCTGGCCTGATGCGGAAGCTGATGAGCAGCGATGTGATTCGGTGGAGTCGAGACATTTATATCGAGCACTTGACGGGCCATCGCCAGTATACTTAAACTGTTTTGCTTTTAATGTGTTAGTGAAGTGTCGCGTGCAATGTTTTTTTTATATACTGTAATATTACCTTAATCTTTTAGTACCTGATGAACAATTGAAATATTGTACCTGATAACTTTATGTAGCGCTTAAATTATACAACTGTGATATGAATTTTTAAAATGTATGTTATGTTATTTCTATTGATTTTAATCTGTTAGTATTTGTACAATTTTAGACATTCTCTATACACATGCATATGTTTTATTTAATTCTTATCTATTCTTTATATTGTGAATTCTTTTATGATTCAAATTTCTTTTATCTTTATTCTTATACACAAGTTTTTATTTTTGTAACCACTTTTTTTTTATTGAAATTATTTTTTGAATAAAGTATTTATATCTCGGCCTATGACTAACATAAAAATATAAGTGCATTTCAGCCTATGGCTAAGATCAGAGTGTATTTGCATTTCGGCCTATGGCTGACATAAAAATATAAGTGCATCTCAGCCTATAGCTAAGATCAGAGTGTATTTGGATCTCGGCCTATTGCTGACATAAAAATATGATTGCATCTCAGCCGATGGCTAAGATCCGAGTGTATTTGCATCTCGGCCTATTGCTGACATAAAAAATAATTGCATCTCAGCCTATGGCTAAGATCAGAGTGTATTTGCATCTTGGCCTATGGCTGACATACAAATATAATTGCATCTCAGCCTATGGCTAAGAACAGAGTGTATTTGCATCTCGGCCTATACCTGAACAATTGCATCTCCGCTTATGGCTAAGATCAGAGTGTAATTGCATCTCGGCCTATTTCTGACATACAAATTTATTTGCATCTCAGCCTATGGCTAAGATCAGAGTGTAATTGCATCTTAACCTATGGCTGACATACAAATAAAATTGCATCTCAACCTATGGCTCAGATTAGAGTGTATTTGCATCTAAGCCTATGGCTGACATAAAAATATAATTGCATCTCAGCTTATGACTAAGATCATAGTGTATTTGCATTTTGACCTATACCTGAGCTAAAAATTCAATTGCATCTCAGCCTATGGCTAAGATCAGAGTGTATTTGCATCTCGGCCTATGGCTGACATTAAAAAGTAATTGCTTCTTAGCCGATGGCTAAGATCAGAATGTATTTGCATCTCGGTCTAAAATTGACATAAAAATATAATTGTGTCTCAGTCTATGGCTAAGATCAGAATGTTATTGCATCTCGGCCTAAGGCTGACATAAAAATATAATTGCATCTCAGCCTATGGCTAAGATTAGAATGTATTTGCATCTCGGTCTAAAACTGACATAAAAATATAATTGTGTCTCAGTCTATGGCTAAGATCAGAATGTTATTGCATCTCGGCCTATAGCTAACATAAAAATATAATTGTGTCTCAGTCTATGGCTAAGATCAGAGTCATTTGCATCTCGGCTTATGGCTGACATAAAAATATAAATGTGACACAGCCTATGGCTAAGATCAGAGTGTATTTGCATCTCGGCCTATGGCTGACATAAAAAGATAATTGTGTCTCAGCCTATGGCTAAGATCAAAGTGTATTTGCATCTCGGCCTATGGCTGACATAAAAATTTAATTGCATTTTAGCTTATGGATAAGATCAGAGTATATTTGCATCTCGGCCTTTGGCAGAAATAAGAATATATTTGCATCTTAGAGTATGGCTAAGATCATAGTGTATTTGCATTTCGGCCTATAGCTGACATAAAAATTTAATTGCATCTCAGCCTATAGCTAAGATCAGAAAGTATTTGCATCTCGGTCTATGGCTGACATAAATATATAATTGTGTCTCAGCCAATGGCTAAGATCAGAGTGTATTTGCATCTCGGCCTATTGCTGACATAAAAATATAATTGCATCTCAGCCTATGGCTAAGATCATACTGTATTTGCATCTTGGCCTATAGCTGACATGAAAATATAATTGTGTCTCAGCCTATAGCTAAGATCATAGTGTATTTGCATCTCGGCCTATACCTGAACTAAAAATATAATTGCATCTTATCCTATGGCTAAGATCAGAGTAATATTGCATCTCGGCCTATGGCTGACATAAAAATATTATTGTGTCTCAGTCTATGGCTAAGATCAGAGTGTATTTACATCTCGGCCTACACCTGAGCTAAAAAAATAAATGTATTTTAGCCTATGGCTAAGATCAGAGTGTATTTGCATCTCGGTCTATGGCTGACATAAAAATATAATTGCATCTCAGCCTATGCCTCAGATTAGAGTGTATTTGCATCTAGGCCTATGGATGACATAAAAATATAATTGCATCTCAGCTTATAGCTAAGATCATAGTGTATTTGCATTTTGGCCTATACCTGAGCTAAAAATATAATTGCATCTCAGATTATGGCTGAGATCAGAGTGTATTTGCATCTCGGCCTATTTCTGACATAATTATAAAATTGCATCTCAGCCTATGACTAAGATCAGAGTGTATTTGCATCTCGGCCTATGGCTGACATGAAAATATAATTGCATTTCAGCTTATGGATAAGATCAGAGTGAACTTGCATCTCGGCCTATGGCTGACATAAAAATATAATTGCATCTCAGCCTATAGCTAAGATTATAGTGTATTTGCATCTCGGCCTATAGCTGATATAGGCTAAGATCATAGTGTATTTGCATCTCGGCCTATACCTGAACTAAAAAATATAATTGCATCTTATCCAATGGCTAAGATCAGAGTGTATTTGCATTTCGGCATACGGCTGACATAAAAATATAATTGTGTCTCAGTCTATGGCTAAAATCAAAATGTATTTTCATCTCGGCCTATAGCTGACATAAAAATATAATTGCATCTCAGCCTATGGCTAAGATCAGAAAGCATTTGCATCTCGGCCTATGGCAGCCATAAAATTATAATTGTGTCTCAGCCTATGGCTAAGATCAGAGTGAATTTGCATCTTGGCTTGTGGCTGACATAAAAATATAATTGCATCTCAGCCTATACCTGAACTAAAAATATAATTGCATCTTATCCTATGGCTAAGATTAGAGTGTATTTGCATCTCGGCCTATGGCTGACATAAAAATATACTTTCATCTCAGCCTATGGCTAAGATCAGAGTGTATTTGCATCTTGGCCTATGGCTGACATAAAAATATAAATGCATCTCAGCCTATGGCTAAGATCAGAAAAAATTTGCATCTAGGCCTATCGCAGCCATAAAATTATAATTGTGTCTCAGCCTATGGCTAAGATCAGAGTGAATTTGCATCTCAGCTTGTGGCTGACATAAAAATATAATTGCATCGTAGCCTATGGCTAAGATCATTGTGCATTTGCATCTCGGCTTATGGCTGACATAAAAATATAATTGCATCTTAGCCTATAGCTAAGATCATAGTGTATTTTCATCTCGGCCTATACTTGAGCTAAAAATATAATTGCATCTCAGCCTATGGCTAAGATCAGAGTGTATTTGCATCTCGGCCTATGGCTGACATAAAAATATATTTGTGTCTCAGCCTATGGCTACGATCAGAGTGTATTTGCATCTTGGTCTACGGCTGACATAAAAATATAATTGCATTTCCGCCTATGGCTAAGTTTAGAATGTATTTTCATCTCGGCCTGTGGCTGACATAAAAATTGAATTGCATCTTAGCCTATGGCTAAGATCAGAGTGTTAGTGCACCTTGGCCTATGGCTAACATAAAAATATAATTGTGTCTCAGCCTATGGCTAAGATCAGAGTGAATTTTCATCTCGGCCTGTGGCTGACACATAAAAATATAATTGTATCGTAGCCTATGGCTAAGATCATAGTGCATTTGCATCTCGGCCTATGGCTGACATAAAAATATATTTGTGTCTCAGCCTATTGCTTCGATCAGACTGTATTTGCATCTTGGCTTATGGCTGCCATAAAAATATAATTGTGTCTCAGTCTATGGCTAAGATCATAGTGTATTTGCATCTCGGCCTACGGCTGACATAAAAATATAATTGCATCTCAGGCTATGGCTAAGATCATAGTGTATTTGCATCTCGGCCTATGGCTGACATAAAAATATATTTGTGTCTCAGCCTATGGCTACGATCAGAGTGTATTTGCATCTCGGCCTATGGCTGACATAAAAAATAAATGCATCTCAGCCTATGGCTTAGATCAGAGTGTATTTGCATCTCGGCCTACGGCTGACATAAAAATATAATTGCATCTCAGGCTATGGCTAAGATCATAGTGTATTTGCATCTCGGCTTATGGCTGCCATAAAAATATAATTGTGTCTCAGTCTATGGCTAAGATCATAGTGTATTTGCATCTCGGCCTACGGCTGACATAAAAATATAATTGCATCTCAGCCTATGGCTAAGATCAGAGTGTATTTGCATCTCGGCCTATGGCTGACATAAAAATATATTTGTGTCTCAGCCTATGGCTACGATCAGAGTGTATTTGCATCTTGGTCTACGGCTGACATAAAAATATAATTGCATTTCCGCCTATGGCTAAGTTCAGAATGTATTTTCATCTCGGCCTATGGCTGACATAAAAATTGAATTGCATCTTAGCCTATGGCTAAGATCAGAGTGTTAGTGCACCTTGGCCTATGGCTAACATAAAAATATAATTGTGTCTCAGCCTATGGCTAAGATCAGAGTGAATTTGCATCTCGGCCTGTGGCTGACACATAAAAATATAATTGTATCGTAGCCTATGGCTAAAATCATAGTGTATTTGCATCTCGGCCTATGGCTGCCATAAAAATATATTTGCATCTGAGCTTATGGCTAAGATCAGAGTGTATTTGCATCTCGGCCTACGGCTGACATAAAAATATAATTGTGTCTCAGTCTATGGCTAAGATCATAGTGTATTTGCATCTCGGCCTATAGCTGACATAAAAATATATTTGTGTCTCAGCCTATGGCTACGATCAGAGTGTATTTGCATTTCGGCCTACGGCTGACATAAAAATATAATTGCATCTCAGGCTATGGCTAAGATCATAGTGTATTTGCATCTCGGCCTATAGCTGACATAAAAATATAATTGCATCTCAGCCTATGGCTACGATCAGAGTGTATTTGCATCTGAGACGCGCCCTTTTAGCCCTCGTTAGTATTTTAGGACTAGCCTGGCTCAGTTCAGGGAGACGGGCCGGGTTGCACAAGTAAAACAATTGAACAGCAAAAGAAAATAATGATAAATGACTCACCACGTGTTGTTGAATGATGGGCTCCAATTGATCTTTTTTTTTTCTTTAATAACATAAAAACCTTTCTCTCAAATTTACAGACCCTTCCTTTGATGGTACCTTCAGGGAGATCAATAAACCTATACTAAAAAAAGGTGAAACAGAAAGGGCACACAAGAAAGATAGTGGGTTGGTTTAAATGAATTGTAATTAATTAAAAAAAATAATAATTAAGCCACTTAACAAAATATAAACTACTATAAAAATTAATCACATCCACTCTCCAATCATACTCTCCAATAATAAGATACGCAATACACGTATTTAGAAATTTTAAAAAAATAACAATAATTGGGTAACAAATAATACTTATTAACTAATAATCCTGGTAACATAAATGTGCAGGGTAGTAGGAGGGCTTCTCCTGATTCGGAACTCCCGGGACGATTCCCACGTGGGAGGAAGAGTATTTCTTCGTAGTAAGTATAGTATGGGTCGTAATAATGCAATAATGTTTTTGAAATTATAACTGGCTTCAATATTAAAACTTGAACATTGAGCTTAAATGCACCCAGAATCACGGTTACACCTGACTAAATGTAATTCACGGAGATCCGCTAATGCGTTTAACAGTTTTAAATAATCGTGTGAATTACAGTGCCTAATCCGCTTCCGCGATTGTACTTCGGCAAGAGTCAGAGGTGAAAAAGACCCGTGATCGTGATTCTCCCTGGGAGCAGAACTCGAAAGTCCCCCTGCGCATGTTTGGCTCAAATAAATAATTACGATTATCGAACACACAAGAGAAAAGGGAAATAAATGAAGGGGGGTAATTAAGACAAACAGACTACACTTAAAAGTTAATTGACAATACTAATTAATGAGTGAAAAGTGATTAAAAGCATGAAATCAAGTCGAAGTATTATACAGATAAAATCGTCCAACCGGCAACACCGCAATCAAGCACTGAAGTGAGTTGCAACTCAGTGCTACCAACAGGACAAAATTAATAGTCCCCTAGTAGTACTGTGAAAGTGACAAGTGATTAGTTTTATTAATACATTTTAATTAATTCAAGAAGTAAATTAAGAAACACATTTCAGGTGAGTAAGCAACCGGCAAGTAAATTTTCTCTATGTAATAATAAATCGAACGATGACTCCATAATAATAAATCAACATTATAGGTTATGACAGTTATGATGAAAAATAAACAAATGGAATGGATGACAATTAATTGGGAACAAGAGGAATTAAAGGAAACACAAAGGATATTATGCAAGGAATCATAAATGGTTTGTTATGGACAAGTATGAATATTGTTTCCCTGGAGGTGAACTAACATATCGGTCAGTATATACTTCTATCGTTAAACTTAATCATTATCATTAGTTGCTCTTCAATACATTCAATAGTTTTACTGTGCTTGCAGAACCGACGGATAAATATTCGAATTGTCAACTCGAGTGACTGAAAGATAAGTATACTAAATAATTAAATACATTATTACAAACTTGATTGTTTTTTTAGGTTTGGCTGAAATTGGACCGTATCACATCTCGGCCTATGGCTAACATAAAAAATAAATGCATCTCAGCCTATGGCTTAGATCAGAGTGTATTTGCATGTTTGCCTATGGCTGACATAAAAATATAATTGCATCTTAGCCTATAGCTAAGATCATAGTGTATTTGCATCTCGGCCTATAGCTGACATAGGCTAAGATCATAGTGTATTTGCATCTCGGTCTATACCTGAACTAAAAATATAATTGCATCTTATCCTATAGCTAAGATCAGAGTGTATTTGCATCTCGGCCTATGGCTGACATAAAAATATAATTTTATCTCAGCCTATGGCTAAGATCAGAGTGTATTTGCATCTTGGCATGTGGCTGACATAAAAATATAATTGCATCTCAGCCTATGGCTAAGATCAGAAAGAATTTGCATCTCGGCCTATGGCAGCCATAAAATTATAATTGTGTCTCAGCCTATGGTTAAGATCAGAGTGAAATTGCATTTCGGCTTGTGGCTGACATAAAAATATAATTGCATTGTAGCCTATGGCTAAGATCATTGTGCATTTGCATCTCGGCCTATGGCTGACATAAAAATATAATTGCATCTTAGCCTATAGCTAAGATCATAGTGTATTTTCATCTCGGCCTATACTTGAGCTAAAAATATAATTGCATCTTAGCCTATGGCTAAGATCAGAGTGTATTTGCATCTTGGCCTACGGCTGACATAAAAATATAATTGTGTTCAGTCTATGGCTAAAATCAAAGTGTATTTGCATCTCGGCCTATAGCTGACATAAAAATATAATTGCATCTCAGCCTATGGCTAAGATCAGAGTGTATTTGCATCTCGGCCTATAGCTGACATAGAAATATAATTGCATCTCAGCATATGGCTAAGATCAGAGTGTATATGCATCTCGGCCAATGGCTGACATAAAAATATATTTGTGTCTCAGCCTATGGCTACGATCAGAGTGTATTTGCATCTTGGTCTACGGCTGACATAAAAATATAATTGCATTTCCGCCTATGGCTAAGTTCAGAGTGTATTTGCATCTCCGCCTATGGCTGACATAAAAATTGAATTGCATCTTAGCCTATGGCTATGGCTATGTTATTGCTCCTTGGCCTATAGCTAACATAAAAATATAATTGTGTCTCAGCCTATGGCTACGATCAGAGTGTATTTGCATCTCGGCCTATGGCTGACATAAAATTATAATTGCATCTCAGCCTATGGCTAAGATCAGAGTGTTATTGCACCTCGGCCTATGGCTAAGATAAAAATATAATTGTGTCTCAGCCTATGGCTAAGATCAGAGTGAATTTGCATCTCGGCCTGTGGCTGACACATATAAATATAATTGCATCGTAGCCTATGGCTAAGATCATAGTGCATTTGCATCTCGGCCTATGGCTGACATAAAAATATATTTGTGTTTCAGCCTATGGCTTCGATCAGAGTGTATTTGCATCTCGGCTTATGGCTGCCATAAAAAATATAATTGTGTCTCAGTCTATGGCTAAGATCATAGTGTATTTGCATCTCGGCTAATGGCTGACATAAAAATATTTTTGTGTCTCAGCCTATGGATTCGATCAGAGTGTATTTGCATCTCGGCCTATGGCTGCCATAAAAATATATTTGCATCTGAGCCTATGGCTAAGATCAGAGTGTATTTGCATCTCGGCCTACGGCTGACATAAAATTATAATTGTGTCTCAGTCTATGGCTAAGATCATAGTGTATTTGCATCTCGGCCTATAGCTGACATAAAAATATATTTGTGTCTCAGCCTATGGCTACGATCAGAGTGTATTTGCATTTCGGCCTACGGCTGAGATAAAAATATAATTGCATCTCAGGCTATGGCTAAGATCATAGTGTATTTGCATCTCGGCCAATGGCTGACATAAAAATATTTTTGTGTCTCAGCCTATGGATTCGATCAGAGTGTATTTGCATCTCGGCCTATGGCTGCCATAAAAATATAACTGCATCTGAGCCTATGGCTAAGCTCAGAGTGTTATTGCACCTCGGCCTATGGCTAACATAAAAATATAATTGTGTCTCAGCCTATGGCTAAGATCAGAGTGAATTTGCATCTCGGCCTGTGGCTGACACATAAAAATATAATTGCATCGTAGCCTATGGCTAAGATCATAGTGCATTTGCATCTTGGCCTATGGCTGACATAAAAATATATTTGTGTTTCAGCCTATGGCTTCGATCAGAGTGTATTTGCATTTCGGCCAATGGCTGACATAAAAATATAATTGTGTTTCAGTCTATGGCTAAGATCATAGTGTATTTGCATCTCGGCCAATGGCTGACATAAAAATATTTTTGTGTCTCAGCCTATGGATTCGATCAGAGTGTATTTGCATCTCGGCCTATGGCTGCCATAAAATTATAACTGCATCTGAGCCTATGGCTAAGCTCAGACTGTATTTGCATCTCGGCCTACGGCTGACATAAAAATATAATTGTGTCTCAGTCTATGGCTAAGATCAGAGTGTATTTGCATTTCGGCTATACGTAAGCTAAAAATATAATTGCATATCAGCCTATGGCTAACATCAGAGTGTATTTGCATCTCGGCCTATGGCTGACATAAAAATATATTTTTGTCTCATCCTATGGCTACGATCAGGGTGTATTTGCAACTTGGCCTATGGCTGCCATAAAAATATAACTGCATCTGAGCCTATGGCTAAAATCATAGTGTATTTGCATCTCGGCCTATACCTGAGCTAAAAATATAATTGCATCTCAAAATGTATGGAACACAGCGGACGTTATGGAGAATGTTCAAAACCCAAAAAAAAGTAAACAATTATGCAATCACAAATAAAATAGAAGATGACGTGAGGTACTCAAGTTCTAAAACACTACACTCAACACTCACAGATAAAATTATACATTAGAAAAAAAAAAAGAAAATCACAACTAAAAAAGAAATATTGTATTATTGTCAGATAGTGTAAAAAAGACCATTAAAAATCTGAAGAACCGCAAAGCTGGATATAAATTGAATCAAAACAGCAGTACCATCATATGCTTTGCTCAATCTGGTGCAAACTAGAAATATTGGAGAAAATGGTAAAGCAAGTAATGCCGTTTAATTAAGCAGAAATAATGATCAACTGGAACTTAAATAAGAAGAGACAACAACAAGTAACAAAGGCAACAGATTGTCTGAGAAATACCATCTGGCGCAATAGATACATGAGGATAAAGTGCTAGAACATAATGTTCACAAAATGGTTGTGCGCCACATACTAGCATACGCCACAGAAATCAGATTGAAAACATCCAGAACAAAACAGAAGGCCAAGGGTAAAGATACAAATTATATGATCTGGATGTGGCATCAAAGTTATGTTAAAATAAATTAATTTTAAATAAAGGAATAGAACAACAAAGTAAAGAAAATAAGAACAAAACGGTTTGCTTGCATTTCTAAAAATAGACGACTCACAAAGAGGACAATAAGGATGACTGACAATTTGCTTCGACTGAGCAATGAGAGATAAAGAAACAAGAAAACATTCCTAGCTTTAAAAAAGAAAAACAATTTTGACAGTTGACTGACATTTTTAACTCATAATCTTTGTTTTACAGGCAAAAGTTAATAAAACAATATTTTTGATTGATAGCTTAAAAGTGTGTTTGATACTTACTTGACACTTTGAAAGTTTGCAACGCTTTTAAAAGCCAAAAAAAAAAACAATTTTTAAAATTTGAATCTGTAGTTGACAAATAAAGTCTGCATTTAGCAGATGAAAAATACGTTGATAGTTGAAAAAAAAACGTTGGCAGTTTAAATATATTTTTGACACTGAAAAGTTTGATATTGACAGTTAAAAGACGCTATAGTTTTTTTTGATAATTCCATGTTGTTTTTGGATATTTGAAACACAGTTAAACAAGATTATTTATTATTATTTGATAAGTTTTATACAGGTTTTTCAATTAATTTATGTTTTACGGCGTATTGCGCCACAATTTTTTTACTTCTTGCACGTTAATGTATATAAAAATTACTTTCAAAGTTTAGTAGTCATTTTATTAATTCCGGGAGCATGATAATGCGTCAGTAGTTTGGACTGGAGTGGCCCACCTATCCATCCAAGTGTTCGTTATCAAGAAGTTAGATCACAACCTCTTCTGATAAAATGAGTTCTGACGCTCGCAGAGAGGTCAAACATACAATCTCTTGATAACAAATACTTGGGTAGGTGGGTGGGACACTCCAAAGCATGATAACAAATCAGTAATCTGGACTGGAGTGGCCCACCTACCCACCCACGTGTTCGTTATCAAGAAGTTAGATCACAACCTTCTCTTCTGACAAAATGACTTCTGACGTTTGCAGAGAGGTTAAACATACAATCTTTTGATAACAAACAATTGGGTGGGTGGGTGGGTGGGACACTCCAAAGCATGATAACAAGTTAGTAGTTTAAACTAAAGTGGCCCACCCACCCACCCAAGTGTTCGTTATCAAGAAATTAGATCACAACCTTTTCTTCTAACAAAATGACTTCTAACGCTCGCAGAAAGGTCAAACATCCAATCTTTTGATAACAAATTTTTGGGTGGAACATAAACTATTATGTAAGAATATTTTGGTTAATTTTTTTATACGTTTGACAACTATTATCCAGGACATTTTATTTTTGTTTAAGTTGAAAGATACTTTTGGCAGATGAAGAAGATAATTATAATAGTTTTACCTAACTTGCTGTGAAAAACTGTTTCCGACAGTTGGAAAACGTTCTCTGCATAACAATTTTGATAATTAAGTAACGTTTGTAACACATAAAGTTCATATTTGACAGACAGTAGTTAAGTTTTGACAGTTGATAAACGTTCTTCTAAACAAACATTTTTTGAGACATTTGTTAAGTCAAATATGACAGTTGAAAGATGTATAAATATTTCTATAGTTTAAAAAAGGCATGTACGTGACACTTTAGACAATTAAGAAAAAAATATGTTTAACTGTATGTGCTCAAGCTTTGCACTAATTAAAAAAAGTTTTGACAGTTCGGTAACTTTATAATTAATTAAAAACCACAGTACATAATCACTTTTCAAAGTAATTGACAAATGTTATTAAAAGACTTTTTTGGCTGACTATATAGATTTTATTTTAACATATGAGAGAATAAGTTCAACTGTTTAAAGACATTTTTAACAAATTAACATTTTCTATATAACTTTTGGACAGTTTTTACAAAATATGTCATTGTCAAAAATATAATGCTGTCTGGTAGTATATTTGTGACAGCTTTAACAAAACTTTGTCTAAACCTAGCATATTATTGTTGATTTATTGACAATTTTAACAGATTATTGGCAGTTTTGTAAATATTTGGACAGATTTTCAACAACTTAGTATTATTTTGACAGAACATTGTCTGAACACAACAATAATCTGTTAAATTATTGGAAATTTTGAGATTGTTAGCAGTTTTGACAGATTATTACAGTTTTAACAGATCATTACAGTTTTGACAGATTTTCAACAAGTTTGTAATTACTTTGACAGAACATTGTCTAAACTCAACAGTAATCTGTTAAATTATTGGGAATTTTGACAATTTTGACAGATTTTTAATAATTTAGTAAGTACTTTGACAGAATTTTGTCTGAATCCAACAATAATCTGTGGCAACTTTGTAACAATTTTGACAGATTATTAGTTTTACATTATTGACAGATTGTAAATTAGCAATTTTAATAATTTTTAACAACTTAGTAATTACATCGACAGGAACGTTGTCTGATGCCCGGTTTCACCAACGCCTAATAAATTGTCAAATAACTATTCGTCGAATAAAATTTATTCATCAAATAAGTCATTTTACGTTTCACCAAGGTATCTCAGAGATTAAATAACTATTCCGTGATTTTTATTAAGTTGGCAATATAGTAGACAGAAAATTCGCCAAATAAGTTCAAATGAACCAGTATTTATGCATGCATAACCTCGAATTATTAGTGAAGTAAGAATATATCAACACAAAATTAAAAATAGTTGTTGCTATGATTGTATTACACTGGCGGTATATAATTACAGATAAAACTTTAAAAGTCAATGCACAAATTGTCATCAATTTTATTGTAGATTGAAATTTTAAGTACATTTTTTGTTTTTCTTTATAATCACACATGTGAGAAAAGAATTTATAATATAAACCCAACTATTTTGTTAAACTGCTAATGAGTACATTTTTTGCGTAATTATACTGAAAAACTTAAATATGTTTTTAAAATTACAATCTACAATAAAGTTAATGATCTACTGTGAATTTTACATACTTTTAAATGAGATTGTTCCGCTGATTTTGAGAATCCAAATTGTAATTATTTCCAATAGTGATGAAATTTAAAATCAACATTATCAAATAAATTGAACATGACATTCATTATTTACAATATATAAATGTCACCTAGATGTTTTGAGGTTATTTGTCGAGTTATTCGATGCATTTTGGCCGGTTAGTTTATTAGGAGATTTATTCGACGAATAACGCTATTTAAAGTTGGTGAAACGTTTATTGGGCGAATAAGGCATTTATTCGACGAATAAATTTTATTAGACGTTGGTGAAACCGGGCATGAATCAAACAAATTGAACTTTTTAGGGTTACTTGTTTGATGAATATAGCTTCCCTAACATTATTAGTACTTTTGGCATTAATAAATAATAAATTTTTTTATCTAGTTTTGATACTAACTAAACCTATCGCAATGACTCGATATACTTATAAATACTTTATTTTATGCTAATATAACAAAAAGAATCAACTAACATATTCTACCACTTCTTCATTTTCGGAACTCTCACTTTCGGTCGTCCAGGAAGAATCTAAAAAGAAAATCAAAATATAAATCCAACAATTTGATATGATTCTACGACTTCCCCCCACATTGGTCAACACCCACCATCAGATTGATTATCATTAATGTTATCAATGTCTTGTCTTCTTGGTATAGTCCTCATATGTATATTAATTTCTACCTGCATCCTTATATCAAATGCCATAAAGGCAACAGCTACAATAATGGGAATTCGAAATTTTGCTGCCCATGCCAGCTTACACAGAAACAGAAAGGCAGTATCCATTTATATTATCAAACCATTGCTTTTGTTGTTTTATTTAGTAATTTGTATGCTTTAAATTTTGGGTGTTTACATTAAATTTTAGGTTATGTTACTTATTGACAAACAGGACTAGACTATCTATGGACTAGACTTGAAAAAATCAATTAAAATATTTATGTTAATGTGTAGTT
This sequence comes from Tachinus rufipes, assembly GCA_963932245.1. NCBI lineage: Eukaryota > Metazoa > Arthropoda > Insecta > Coleoptera > Staphylinidae > Tachinus > Tachinus rufipes. Next base: position 74,225,089 of record OZ010747.1, on the reverse strand, counting down.
AATGCAATGAATCGTAATTGAATTTTATTAATAATAAATTAAGATTTTAATAATGTAACAAACTGTAACTTCATTGTGAAGGGAAAATAATATTAATTTGATGACTTTTTTTTTATTATAGATTTTGCTGCACTCATGTTCACATTTAAAGAACATTTGTCAAGATTCTTGCTTTTATTTTTAGTGGTACTCCAATGAATATATTTTAAGTTAAACTGACATTAAACCTAACCTAAAGAAAGGGTAAAAATAATCAAAACTTAATATTGAATCTTTATTATATTATATACATAATTAAAATCAACTCGATTCCATATAAAAATCTTTAAATAATTATAACTAAACGGCAGTTCCTCGTTCTAAATTCTGTTTAATTTCCGCTGTATGCTCTCCGTAAAATCTATCCAATTTCTTATTAAACTTAGCATTACGTTCGTTAATATAATCAATATCAGCATCATCATTATGCGTCCTCCTTCTCGAATATTTATCACGCTTCGCAATTTGTCCTTCAAGGTCCTTAACCATATTATCAACAGCTTGTGGCCGATCTTCATGCAATCCGTGTATAATAACATGTTTCCCGCCATAAAAAGCATCCCCGTATTTTTCCTTCTGCTCTTCATAATGATCCATATCTTTCGGAGCCATTGTTTTCACTAATCGATTATATTGTCGCACAGTAGCAGCTTCAAAATCACTAAAACCTTGATCAGGATTCTTCTTTTTACGTTTCTTTTCAAAATTATCTGCTTCTACAGCAGAAACGTTTAATAATTTAATGCGGTCGTAATCTTGTCCTTTTTCGGATGCTTCTTTACGTGCTTTTTGATCATTAAGGAGCCATTCAGCTTGTCGTTTTCTGCTTTCAAAATTAGCTGGTAATTTGTTTCGGGCATCTTCAGCTACTACTTCCTGATGGTTTTGAGTTCGAGCTTCGTTTCTTTGCATGTGAAGGGATTTTAATCGCTTCATTCTTTCAGCTTGCTTTTCAGCAAAAGATTTTTGTGGTTCTTGTGAGGATGATGAAGATGAGGCACTCATTTTGATTGATTAATATGGAATAAATATAAACAATGAGTAAAGTAAAATGTCAATAAAGTTTACTTATTTTTCTTTAGGTTGGTAGTGGCCAACTTTAATCATATGCATAGTCTATAATTTACAGATAATTTACAACAAAACCACTGCAATATTTAATAATCAAAACAATAATAACAATTTTTAATTAATTCTATTTAATTAAAATAAATTATATTTATATTGTTTGTATTTTTGGTAATTTTGTATGCCTCCATTGGCATCACTGCTTTATAAAAGAACACTTTTGACAGTTGTTGATAGACAAAGATAGATAACCACAATAACATTGGAGATCTCTACAAACTTCAAATCAAGGTGTTAAATAGTGATAAAGCTTACGTGAAATAAATCAATAAAAGGTGTCGACAACGGATAGGTGTGAAGCATGGAAACCAAAACAACATCCAGTTTTTGGTGGATGAAGGAGAACAAAGCGGATAAGAGTTTGATACAAGACATTACTAATAAAAACATTGCTTCTGAGACAATTAGTAGTTCTCTTGCCGAATTTTTGGAGAAAGAAAGAGATTTGGAGTATTTAGAAGGGTTGAATCAAGATGAGGATATTGATATTGGGAGTATTTTGGAAGAAATTAGCAGGTTATCAGCTAAAAGCCCTTTAGGTGAGTGGAAATCAATGTCCCTTAATCTGTAATCTAATTAGATTTTTTTTTTCTAATTTATCCAGGAACCCAAATATATTTTATAAATGATAAATATTTTTTTAATTTTTTTGGAATGTAAAGAAAATTTAAAAGTTGATTTAAAAATTAACATTTTTTAAAATTCTAATTTTTTTTTGGGTTTTTTGGAAAAATTGTTTACAATTAAACTGTTTATTTGAATTACAAACAATATTTTCAGAAATTATTGAATCATCTCAGAAATATTGGAGTAATGTGGGAACAAAATTGAAATTTTGAAAGTACAAAATTAAATTTTTATTGAAAAGTATTTAAAATACACAAATTTAAGCACTTATTGGGAACAAATTGAAGAATATTTACAGAAATGATCAAATCCTTAATACCAAAAATGTTGGAGTAATTTAAGAACAAAGTTGAAAATCTAAAATTGAACAATGATGCACAAAATGATTATTTTTTTGGAGTTTTTTTTTTGAAAATATATATTTATTGGCTACATGTTGGGGAATATTTACAGAATTTTTTAAACTTTTCATCTATAAAATGTTGGAGTAATTTGAGAACAAATTTGAAGTTTTCAAAATTGAACTATGATGCACAAAATTATTATTTTTTAGATTTATTTTAAGTTGGGATAATTATTGTGGGAACAATTTATCAATTCCAAAAATGTTAAGAGTAATTTGAGAACAAATTTTAAGTTTTAAATTTAAACAATGATGCACAAAGTTATTACTTTTTAGAAAACACATTTTTTTGAAAATTTGTACATATAGTACTAATTGCTAATTTTCAAATCTTAAGCCAAAAAATGTTGGAGTATTGCAAGAATGATGAAGTTTTCAAAACTGAACAATTATGCCCAAAATCATTATTTTTTTGGAAAACTGATTTTTTTTTTTTGAAAGTTTATGAATTGGTACTTGTTGGGAACATATTAAGGAATATTTAAAGAAATTCTCAAATTTCTGATTTCAAAAATGTAGCAGTAATTTGAGAACAAAGTTGACATTCCTAAAATGGAGCAATGAATCCGAAAATGATTATTTTTTGGAAAACAATATTTTTAAAAAGTTTATAAATCAGGGAATATTTACAGAATTTTTTAAGTTTGTAATTCCAAAAATGTTGGAGTAATACAAGAACAAAGTTAAAATTCGAAAAATTGAACATAGATGCACAAAAGTGGTATTTTTTGGAAATTTTATGATTTGGAGTAATATATGTAAGAACAAAGTTGAAGTTTTTAAAACTGAATAATGATGCACAAAATTGTTATTATTTGGAAAACTAATTTTTTTGAAAGTTTATAAATTTCTATTGTGAACACATGGGGAATTAAGAAAAAACGGCTTCTAAGGACAAAACATTTTTAGATGGAAAGTTTCTTTAGAAGGACGACAAACCAATAAACTTTTGATATGGGGAATTATTTACAGAAGTTTTCAAATTTCGAAACCCAACAATGTTGGAGTAGTTTGAGAACAAAGTTTCTAAAACTAAACAAAGATGCACAAAATTTTTATTTTTTGGAAAATAATTATGTTTTGAAAGTTTATAAATTGGGACTTATTGGTAACATATTGGGGAATTTTTAAAGAAATTTTTAAGTTCTTAATCTCAAATATGTTGGAATAATGTACAGTCGCTGCATGACTCAAAGTTTGCACATCTCTCTTTGTCTTATTTGTCAACTAACAAAGAAAGTTTAAGTGTTTTAAATGTTACAATGTTATAAACAATTCTAATGTGATCAGTGATAGACAATTAACCACTTCTCCAACTGCGGGCGGCACGAAGCAGCCGCAGATTCGGACAAAATCAACAAGACCAAATACGAGAAGATTACAAAAATATTCAAAATGACATGACTATTGGATTCAACCAATTATCAATATAGATTACTGCGTTAGTTGAAAAAATCAATAACGTTCATAATTTTTCCAAAAATTACGAATCTGGAGAAGTTTCAGACAGTTCGACGAACACTGTTAAATCCAACAATACAAAAATAAAGTTTAATTAAAAGCAAAAAGACGATTATTAAAAACTCAAATAACAGCACGTCAACTGGAAAACAATCAAAAAATATCAAAATCGCGGTTCAATGTCCAAAAATCCAAGTGGACACCTGGAGACGCGTTTCTTTTTCTTCATTGTCGAACCAGCACCTGGTACATAAAATCCCATAAATGACAACAACGACTGGAAATTATTAGGCAGAAAAAGCAAAGGAAAAAAGAGAACACATACTCCAAGCAGTAGCGAGAACGAAGACTCTGACATGGAAGAAAATACTCCCATCAGATCACCGGACGGCAAAAACTTACTTAGGCACTAAAGGCTACAAGCACATACGTATCAGCTAGAGGAAGATAATTTTTTTTTAAAAGTAATGCGATATGTGCCTGAAGACGTTACCTGTGAGGAATGACGAAACTTTGATGTGCACTAATGATAGGGTGTGTGTTAGATGCGCAAAGAATCATTTTTCCGCACAATGTCACCTTACCTCTGCAGAAATAGAAAAAACTCTTTGTACTAACTGTAAAGGTAATCACCCTGCTTCATATAAAGGTTGTCCGGTATATCAAAAACAAAGTCAAACCTAAAGTGCAATCTACTGTTATTGGCGCGCTTTCCTGGAGTATTGCGGAGGTTGCCGGTCCAAGTCCGGAGGTGAATCCCGGACAGGTTTTGGTACTAGTGTACCTGTAGTTTGTATTGGGTGAACCCGGAGGTTCCGACGGACACGCCACACAGGCGCGTGAACTCGGAGGTTTTGACGAACACGTCCTACGGACGCGCGGACCTGGAGGTCCCGACAGACGCGTCTTCTAGACGCATGGGCCCGGAGGCCCCGACAAACACATTCCACGGACCCACCACTTCCTCTAGTGTGGTCACCTCGTGACGGTGTGCCCCAGGTGTCGGGCATGAGTCGATTGCAGGTGGTGCAATGCTACCGACTCGAAGGTGGTTAGAGAGCTTGGGGTAAGCTCCCTGCTGATGGTACGTCAGGTTAGTGCTGTTACAGGCCGTATCCATTGTCATTGCGTGGGTGGTCGTTGTGTGTATTCTGGCCCTCGCGGCGGTGGGTGCGATGCCGAAAGGTGTTGGTTGATACCTGGTGGCGTGGGGTGCAATGCCATCCGGAGTATCGAGGCCGGAGAGGATGGTAAACCTCCCCGGTGCGGTCGTCGGTGTAGAAGTCGATATGTCGTAGGGGTTGTCAATGGTCGTAGCTGTGGTCGTCATCTCGCTGTGGTCAGGTTGGTTCGCTTGCATCTTCTTGAGTTGGGGAATGGAATTGCCTATTCTTTACTCTCGATGGTCGAAGTAGACTGGTTCTGCCGCGCGCGAGTTTTTCTTTTATACCCTTTTGCTCCGCTGCGTTGCCATTGGTTGCTGATGCTCCGCCCCTTGGCGGCATCACTACAGAGTTATATACGAAACTCCAAAACCACGCCCACAACTTACCTCTTATGTCAAAGCTGTACACTCCCAACAACAGTCAACACTCTTTATTGAAGAAAAATCAATCTTTAAAATTGGGTTTGCGAACGTCATCAATATAAGTAACAATGACCAAGATTTGACAAAACTTATCTTGGCCATCTTACTTAAACAATCACAATAATGGACGTACAAAACAACATATTATGACTGTGTGCCAAATACACCGAGCAACTAAAACTATTTATTTCGGATCATGACATCGCATAATGTAACTATCCGACACTGGGATAAAACCTAGAGATCGTTCAAAATTCACAAATTTTAACATTTATTGAAACCATAGGATAAGTTAAGGTGGTGGCACAGCAATATTAATTAAAAGAATAATAGACCACTCAGAAATACCTAACTTTGCAAACCTGGAAGCTACCGAGGTTATCATCAATCTACCCTCACCGGGATCCTCCAACAAAATTATTAACTGAAAACGATCTATAATTGGCATTTGAGGACAACATTCTCACATTAATCGGAGTTGATCTAAATTTAAAACACGTGGCATGGAACTTTCACGCTATAAACACTAAAGGCAGTGTTTTACTCAAATTTATGGACAAAAAGAACTTGACCACCCGCAGTCCAACTGCGCCAATTTGCTACAGTCTTCAATGTCACCGGCCCGACATACTGCACGTTGCTCTGACATAAGGTCTAAATAACGCAACAATATCAGAAGTTATTAACGAGATGGTCTTGGACCATTTTCCAGTTTTATTGACTATACTTGGGACATCAGTAAGAAAACTTGAAAAAACTCGGAAAAGAACAAATTGGAAACAATTTTATCTATTTATGGAAAATGGTCTTGGTCCACTACCTAAAATATGCAATACACAAGACATTGACGCAACGATTGAAAAGTTAACTAATTACATACAAACTGCCCAAGAAAAAGCCACCAGTGCAATCATACGAGACAATGACTTTTCCCATACTTTAAACTTTAAAAAAATCAACAATGGGACAACCTTTTTCAACAAAAAGATGATGATCTGCCAAAAACTTGTAAAATTTCAAAATGTCTTAGAAAAAAGTACCAAACTATCTCTACCATACACGGACAAAAAGGGTCTGGCTCACACAACCAAAGAGAAAGCCGAAGTAATTGCTATGTCATTAGAGGATCAATTCAACCTAGCATACAACATTTGAAGAAGAAGTTGAAAGAGAGTTGGATTACTATACTAGATGAACCAACACCGTTCACAAACCTATCAGAAGTGGCTAGTGTAATCAAATGTGTAAACTCTAGAAAACCACCCGGATACGACAACATGTCAAACGCTGCTTTGAAAAATGTACCTAAGGAAGCCGTGGTAGGACTCTCTAACATCATCAATGGCATATTCAGATCTGGTTATTTCCTATACGAATGGAAACACGCTAAGATTGTTGTTTTCTCTAAGCCTAATAAACCTAAAAGCTTTCCTCAAAATTATCGACCGGTAAGTCTGTTGCCAACTGGCACGAGTGGCGGACCGTATTTCAAAAGGTTTCAACAAGAAAAATTCCACTGGAGCTGTTTTTATTGACATAGAAAAAGCATTTGAAAAGGTATGGCATGATGGCTTGATATTAAAATTATACCGAGGAAAATACCCACACCACCTGGGAAAAATCATCAAAGATTTTTTGATCAATAGAATGTTTCAAGTCGTGCGTTGTACCGAGATGCCCCGTGTCTTTGTGCCTTGTGCCCCGCTCTGAAGTCGTCCTGCGTTTGGGGGTCGATGGTTATATTTAATGACTCCAAGGTTGCTTTTAGCCCTAAGTACTCATCCTTATCATGGATAGTAATTGGAGGAGGTCGTCAGCTTCTTGTGTGGGCGCTGGCTGTGTTGAGTGGCCTACAACTAGACACGAATAGTGTGGGCTTTATAATAGGCAACTTAATATACACAAAAAATATCTTTACTGTCGTTGCACTCATGTCTTTGATTGTTTTAGCATTTTTCATTTGCGCTTACGTTTTACACATTCTATTGGCGACGTTGTTTTGAGATAAAAAAATGCTAAAACGGGCAAAGGCATGAGTTTAACAACAGCCAACATATTTTTTGTGTATATTAAGTTGCCTGTTATACCGGCCACACAATTCGTGTTTAGCTGTAGGAGCTATTAGCCGGACAGAATTTGGTCGGCTGCATCTTAAGGGCGGGCCGGGTTGAAGACCTTTTGGCTTTGGTGGTTGATTGTGTTGATGGTGCTGAGGGCACTGACGTATCGGGGCGGCTGATGGTCTGTTAGAGCAAGATGGTTGAGGGGCTCACCTGGTTTTTTTCTTAACTTTGTCGCTTTTGCTTTACCTTTCTTTTCTTCTACCAGGACGAAGTTGCTTTTTTGGGATGGATCTTCTTGGTGGAAGTGTGGAAGTCGACCTTGGAGGAGATGGAGTCCGGCGGCAGGTCTCTTGAGGGAGACTTGGGCCTGGAAGACTGCTGACTTGCTTGGTGGAACCTGGTTGACCGTGCAGGTTTCCATCGGGCCGCTGTGGTGGTAGGCGAGGCTGGTGTTGCTGCTATAGCTGGGAGCTGGATGGGCAGCTCGATGATGGTGGATTTGATGGAGGTTTCCATCTTGCTGACGGCGGCTTTTCCCTTCTTAGCATCACGTCGGATTGATTTAACCTTGGCATTTCATCAATGCTATGAGGTGGGATTCTAGGGCGTGGATCTTCCTCGCCTGGTTCTTAATTGTTAGCTCTTCTCCACCAGAGCGAACATGTGCTCCAGTGTTTTGCGGTCTGACATCCTTCCGTCGGTGTCTATACTGGAAATGTTTAAATTAATAATTAATCAATTTAAACAGTTGAATTAGTAGTGGATGACAGTTGTTGTTTTATCCAACGGTTCATTCGTGGCTTGGTTGCCATTAGAATTGCATATATCCTCTGTCGGTTCCAATAGTCGGTGCGTCTCTTGGTTCCTTCTCGGGGTGAACTGGTCTGGTCGGCTGCTGGCAGTTGACTCTTCATGTGAAGCTAGGGCCGTCATTGCCTCTTTTGTCAGTTTGCAGCCCGGAGTGACATCTCAACTTGGAATGTCTTTTCATCCAAAGCAGCTTTATGTTATTTTTACAGTAAATCATACCTGGATTTGAAAATCCCTAAAGACTCACACGTACCAACTCGAAGAAGATAAAACGTATAAAGTGGTTATGCGATATGTGCCCGAAGACATTATTTTCGAAGAACTGATTTAGTGTAAATGCAATCTTTAGATTGCACAACCAAACGAAAGCCTACGAGTTGATGTACATATATACATTCAACTCAACAAAAATGACTGAAACGAAGACATACTTAACCTAACCAAAATCTTAGGTTACAAAATTGAGGTGGAAGAAAAACTAACATCCGGCGAACCTGTCCACTGCAACCGCTGCTAAGCTATCTACCAAAAGAACAAAACAAAAGCTAAAATAAAAGTACAATCAACTGATCAAGTCACATATGAAACACCAAATCTACGCTCACAATTAACAATGTATGCCAATGCTGTCCAACAGTCAGCACCCCCTACTCGAACTGAATTAAATAACGCCATCGATACCTGCAATAATGACCTAGGCAACTGGAACACCAACTGTGCTGCCAAATACACCGAGAAATTCTTTATACTTTGGATCATGATATTGATATTATACTACTGTCAAAAACTGGTTACAGATCAAAAGATTATCTAAAATTTCTGAGTTTTAATATTTACCGAAACGACAGGATAAACAAAGCCCACAGCAGTTCTAGTTAAAAGATCAATAGATTACTCCGAAATCCAAATACCAAATTTTGCAAACCTGGAATTATCAACCTATTAAGAAAAATTAAAATATTTTTGGACTACCAATCACCAACTAAAACACTAATGGAAAACGATTTACTACTGGTCTTTGAGGATAACATCTCTACAGTCCTTAAGGGTGACTTAAACGCGAAACACTTGGCATGGAACTTTCATACCACAAACACTATAGGCAGGATATTACTTAAATATATAAACAAAAAGACTATAACCTACCGAGGTCACCGACCCGGCATACTGTACATTGCATTATCAAAAGGATTACGCAACATCTGAAGTAAACAACGAAATGGATTTTTCAGCTTTACTGAAAATACATGGAACATCAGTAGAAAAACAAGGCAAAATCCGAAAATGAACTAACTTGAAACAATTTCATTTATTTATGAAAAATGATTTCGGACCACTACTCACAATCAATACCACACAAGACATTAACGTAGCAGTGGAAGATCTAACTAAGTCTATACAAAACGCTTAAGACAAAGCTACCAGTTCAATCATGATACGAGATAACGATTAAATAAGGGAAGTCCCAATCTTTCTTTATTTAAAAAACGACTCATCAAGGACAATAATAAACCCAGGCAAAACTTCTAACGAACCAAAACAGCTCAAGACAAACAGATATAAACTAACTAGAAGGCCAAATAAAATAAAAATTGAAATAAAATGTTTTAAAAAACAGCAATGGGAAAACCTCTTCTAACAAGAAGAGAATGAGCAGTCAAAAACTTTCTAAAAGCATTAAGGAAAAACATAAAAGTATTCTTAGTATACACCGCAAAAACGGCTCACAGAGTAAAAGAGAAAGCTGAGGCAATTGCTGTATTGTTGGATGAACAATGCAGCCCTCACATAACATCTTGGAAGAAGTAGAAAGAGAGCTGAACTACTACTTTAACAACACACAAGACGAATTAACAGTCTTCATAAACCCAACAGAAGTGGCTTTTTTTTTTAAGGACGTAGTGAGGTCTTGGTCTCAGCAAGTGGCCCTTGAGAATAACTAATGCAGGGCAATACCTTTCGGTTTTCTTCTCTACGTTAGTTCTGTTGTCATTTTGTCCTTATCATGTCTGTCTCTAGTCTATTATTAGTTTAAGATGAGATGGTTTCGGCCTTGTGGGATTCACACAGACTGCTGCGGCAACACATGGTGTCCCCGGCTCATCTCTTGCTATACCCTATTTGTTGTCTGTCCTATACTGACGTTCATTTCTCCTTTCTGCCTTTATATATCCCCTTTGGTAATCCTAGATTTGCCAATTTAACTTCTAAGGATATTCTTGAGTCTCCATTTGGAATTATTTCTTTGTGTCCCCTGGTTGCCAAATATACTCTGACCATTTCAAAGGTTACATTGTTAGTCAACCTCGAAATGGCGTATCTAGCATTTGGAAATTCTCTGGTCAGTTCCGTCAGTTTGTTTACTTTGAGCAGCTCTTTTCTTTTTTTCTTTATTTCTGCAATTTTGGTTGGTACTAATGTTTCATTGTATATTCTTTTCTTGTCTACTTTCTCCTCTTCCATTCCTTGGTAGGCATAGTTGTGTTGACCTTCTTTGTTTTTTTTCTCTTCATTGTTTTTTTCTATGTTCTTTTGCTTCCACTTAGCTTCTTTTTCCGCCTTCCTTTGTCTTCTGTGGCTTTTGATGTGTGTGTTTACTTTCATTTTTGTTTATCTAGATCTTGAGTTTTCAAACTCCTCTATATTTTTCTCATTACTGCCGTTGCATAGTTTCTTAATGCTCTCCATTTGTTTTCGTCATTTAGGCAAATATTAATTATTGAAGATTTATTAATTTTGTTTTCCAATACATTCTCTAACTCTTTCTTATCATTCTCCCACGCTTCGCACTCTATTAGCGTATGTTCTGCGTTGTCTTACGTGTCTTCTTGGCAGAATATACATTTTTTTCTTTCTTCATTTTATTTATATTTTGTAAATACTTTCCAAAGGCTCCATGTCCGGTGAGTAGTTGTGTTGTATAGTAACACGTTTCCGGTTTATTCTCTACCCATTCCTTTATTTCTGGTTATAATGGACAAGAGAGTTAATCTCTTGTCCATTCACATTTTTCTCCGTCTTTCCACTGTGTGAACAGAAGTGGCTAGAGTAATTAAATCTGTAAAAGCCAGAAAGGCTCTTGGCTGTGACAACATCTCATACACAGCTTTGAAAAACCTGCTTAAAAAGCCGTTGTACTCACAAACATAATCAATGGCATACTTAGAACTGGTCACTTTCTCGACAAATGGAACGTTTTTCCAAAGCTTCACAAGTCAGAAAGCTTTGCCTAAAACTATTGACCAATAAGTTTGCTGCCAACTCTCAGTAAAATAGCCTAGAGAATTATACTGAAATTCAATAACAACCATAATGAAAATAACCAAACTATACCAGACCACCAATATGGCTTTAGAAAGCAGCATTTGTCTGCTCACCAACTGGCACGAGTGGCAGACCATATATCGAAAGGATTCAACACAAAAAAGTCTACCGGAGCATCATTTTTTGATATTGAAAGGGCATTTGATAAAGTTTGCTATGATGGCCTGATAGTCAAACTATACAGAGTTAACTATCCACACCACTTTGGTAAAACAACAAACAAAGATTTTCTGACCAACAAAACATTTTAAGTCAGAATCGAAAACACCTTCTCATCAACTTGTACAATGTCTACGTTTGAGAATGACTCAGCAACCAGGGTCTTTTCATCCTCTTTTACGGGTTTCCACGCACGGCACAAACACGTGTCATTCCAAATACTTGCAGCGCGACTACTACGTTGCGGGGATATCGTAATTAATGTAATAATTGTAATAGAACTTTGTCCCTGGTCGCGTAAGGTTTTCCTCCTGGCTGGACTCGCTGATCACGTCTAAGGGAACACGCCCCGTAACTACGGCAACCGCTGCGTTTGAATAATATTGCCCTTTTCTTCTCCTTCTTGCTGGTGTTAGTTGTTCTAAAGTTGAGAGATCAAACGATATCAAACTACCGGCGCAACATTCTTAAATTTTGTTTCCGCCCACCGGCCCGAGTGTTTGTTATTAAGAAAATTGTTACGTCAACTACTTTTTCAAACTTAATGACATCTGTTAGTCAATTTGTAATGTTTGTTAGCTGCACGAACGCGGGAAGTTCTAGTATTTTATGATTAACACTTGGGCGGGTGGGCGGGAACACGATATCAAACTACGGGCCCAACATTCTTAAATTTTGTTTCCGCTCACCCGCTCAAATGTTTGTTATTAAGAAAATTGTTACATTTTCAAACTTAATGACATCTGTCAGTCATTCTGTCATGTTTGAAAAACTATTTTTTTAGAAAATTAATACATTTGAGTACTTATTAAGAACATACAGAATAATATTTACAGAAATTCTTAAATTTTTATTTGAAATTATGAATTTTCTGATCTCAAAAATGTTAAAGTAATATTATGAAAACAAATTGGGAACATTCTGCGATATTTTCAGAAATTATCAGAATTTTTAATTTCAAAAATTAAAATTTGAAGTCTTAAAATAGAACCTAATGCAAATTTGTTATTTTGTTAAGGTCCCTATGATCGTGGAGATGATCGTAGCATTGAAGACATCATGCGTGAAGCTGAAAAAATTTACATGGAAAGCTCAAAAAGTTTTGAACAACTAAGTCAACGCTCCAAAACATCCCAAAACATCACCGACATACTAGACAGCGACAAATCGGATTCAACTCCAACTCCAAAAAGCGTAAGCCCATTACCTCTAGACCAGGACAATAAAGATATTGAGGAAGACACCTACAGCAACGACTTTTCGGAAAAATCTGAAAAGTCTGAAATTGCAGTCTCCCCAACGCATAAAGATAATTCAAAGCATTCTTTTAGCTTAGAATTAGAAATGAAGGATAGTGAGGAGAAAATTTACGCACAAAACGAGGAAATTAAATCAGGATTAATATCCGTTGACAAGGTTTCTTTGACGAATGAAAAAATCGACGTTGAAAAATTGAAGAGTGTTGATATAGTACTAACTGATGTAAAAAATGCCAATGTTAAAGTTGTGCATCAAGCTGTTACCGATCCAATAGTTGAAACCTTTAAGGAAGAAATTGTAAAAAAAGATGAAGTCATCAAGCTTTTAATTGACGACAATCGTGGTCTAAAAAATGAAATCAAATCTTTAGAGGTAAGTAAAAAAATTACAAATAGAGTAAAATATATTCAGTACAGTCTCTAAATTTTGCATAAATTGAGCGGCATAAATATAAATAAATAATACGGTCGGCAAATTTAGGCGGAGCTTGCTGCTTTAGCGATGACGCGTAGCGCTGCCAGGGCTTCAGTTGCGGTCGGTTTGATGTATTTAGCTGGTAATGAAAAACCATAGGTTCCCGAATCGCGTAACTCGATTGTATACGAATATTTCACTCCCATTGCTCCTTTCGCCCAATCATCGGAGCCTCCTGAAGCTGGATACAGAGTGCTACCGGCTGGACCTACTGTGTATTGTGGACCACCAGCAGCTACAATAGCCTGAAATAAAAAAAAGTTGTATACTTTGTATAAGAGATATGAAGCTTTGATCAAGAAGGCGAAATTACGATCAAAGTATTAATAAATATGCAGTTTAATATTTTTTATTGTTACCATTTAGCTTTTGAAATAATAAAACAATTTACTATGGTTTATTACATCTGTAGATGGCTCTAGTAGAACCGAAACTAGTAATGTATTCGTAAGAATAAATTTGTGATAAAAACATAGTAAATTGTTTTATTATTTCATAAACACGAACTATCACGTAGTAGAAGTCACAACCATCTGTTTTTTTTTCTACACTTCATGAGACATATTTGCTTACCGAAACATTAATTTACATAAACAGGACAAAATCTCGCCTATATTTACTCTCGTATGAAGCGACACTTTAACTTGGCGTACAGGAAAACTTTCAGGCACGCGATTAGTGGTTTGACTATTTAAGTTAATTAATGTTTCGGTAAACAAATAGTGTTGACAAAGACTGATATGGTGACTTTTGTAATGTGACCAATCTGTTTCTTACCCTGGCTGCTTGTTGTGCAACGCTTAATAGATCTCTGTAATCCGGTGTGATTGCGTTTGAGTATCCCCATGGGAATAGAATGTATTGTCCGTAAGAGTGGAAGGAGACGTATCCTTTAAGGTTGTGGCGGATTCCGGAAATGAAGTTCTGGATGGCGGCTGTTTCGGGTTCGGAGAATGGGCCGGATCCTCTGTACGTTTCATGGCAGGAGTTCTCGGAGCTTCCTTGACCTCCCCATTTGTATCTAACAGAACAGAAATGTTATTAGTAGTTAGTGGTAGCAGCTAATCCTTAATTTTGTATATTTATGAGAGAATGCGGACGCTCATAATAAAATTGGAATTGAATATTTGATGCAATTCACTTACCCAAAGTTTCTATTAAGATCAACTCCAGTGCATTGTCCTCCTCTTCCTAAATTCTTTCTCCAATATCTAACTCTAGTATGCGAGTGCTCGTAACCATCCGGATTAGCAACCGGAAGGAAATACCAATCGATATTTTGTAATTCCTTATCTTCAGAATCAATATTTAAAATCAAATGATTGATAATGAATGTGACAGTAGCTGGAGAAATCCATTCCCGGGCGTGCATACCACCATCAACCCAAACCGCTTTATTACCCGGTTTTCCATTAGAAATTTTAATTAATTTCAAAGTGCGTCCTTGAACACTGCTGCCAATCACCTGAACGCTGCAGAGATTCGGATACGTTTGTCCCAAATAATCCAAATATCCATGTATATCAACGAGACGATGATATGCCTGCCATGTCATGCGATGTCCTTGAAAATTAATTACATTTTAGACGAAATTATACAAAAAAATATTGATATTCAATCAATGCACATAAATTAGGACAGAAATAGGCTCGTGGGTTGGTAAAAGATTAAGACAATGAGTGCTTGTGACGTGCATGTGTAATGAACAATTTATGCCATGCTGGAAATCGTGCATGGGTTACATACAATGCTTATCTTCCATTATATTTACGGACCCCAATTCGCTTTCGGCCACAATTCTAATTTGTTTCCGAGCGATGTCAGGCCACGCCACGCGGTTAGATATCTATACGGCAACTTTCTTACTATAAATAAATATTCATTGATTAATGTAAGTGGCGCTTAAAATATATGTAAGGCGATTAAAGTGGGAACAATGGGTGTTTGTTTTACCTTGTCTGTTTTCTAATTCTTCGTCCTCTTCAATTGGCGGATTCTCGTTTTCGATTGCTTGCTGTATGTCATCGATTACGATTTCGAAGTTTATGCTGTGTTCTTTGAGGTTTTTACGGACGGTTTCTTTTGATGTTGATTCTACTAGGATGTCGAATGCTGTTCTATTGCCACCCCACATGGAAATATCTAGAAAAAAAAAAATAATAACATTGTTACTTCTAAGCATATTTTAGTTAGCTGCGTTTTTTTTAAATTTTTTTGAAATTTTTGCAAATTAGTAAAAAAATATTTAATAATATATTTTATAATTATTTTAGTCGACTGTCATTTTTTTCTAGTGATTGACAACTAATATACTAAGTCTGTTCCAAATTTTAGATCTAATTTTCAAACATTATGGCTTTTAAGAAGATTTTAGCTTGCCGGAAATTCATGTGATAAATTGTTAAAAATAACTATGTTAATATGTACTTGAAATTTGGCAACAATGTATATAGATTAAATTATAGCTTACTAATTTGGCGGCAACATTGTTTATTAGAAAGAGTTTTTTGGAAAATTATTATTTATTAAAGAAAACGTTTATTTATCAATTAAGTCAGTTTATTATAAACTTTTCAAAATAACTGTTAATACTGGAAATTTGTCAACAGTGTATACATATAGATTAAATTAATACCTACTAATATGTCAACCATGTTTATTTAAAAGATTTTTTCGAAAATTGTTTATTTAGCAATTAAGTCAATTTTTCCTAAAATTTTATGTTAATACTAGACATTTGGCCACACGGTTTATAAATTAAATTATTGTCTAATGATATGGCAATGTTTATTCAAAATATTTTTGCAAAACATCAATACTTACTAAGGAAAATGCCTACTTTGCAATCAAACTAATTGCGTTAGTATGTAAATTTGGCAACAAAGCAAAAAAATTAACTATTGCCGGGTAATCTGGCAACATTGTTTAAATACAATATTTTTGCAGAAAATGAAAATTTATTAACAAAAATGCTAAATAAGCTTAAAACTGTTAAAAATCTACATAAATAAACAATTTAGTCTTGTGACAAACCATATTTAGTCGAGTTTCAAACCTCAAAACAGCCAAATAGGCTTCAAAATGGCAACAAATTTTATTTATTCTATTTTAATTGCAATTTTGTTACTATATTTAGCCGAAATGCAAACCTCAAAACTCCAAAATAAACTAAAAATTAAACTTTCATTGATTTTTATTGCAATTTTTCAATTTGCTTGCAACTTAGTCTAGTGACAAATTTAAATAAACAAATTAGTTTTGTAACAAACTACATTTAGCTAAGTTATAATCCTTAAAACTTTAAAATGAACTTTAAACTGACAAAAATGATTTATTATTATATGTATTTGCACTTTTGTCATTGGCTCACAACTTAGTTTTGCGGCAAACCATATTTAGCCGAGTTGTAAACCGCAAAACAGCAAAATAAGCTTCAAATTGACAAAAAACAAACTTACTTATTTTTATTGCAACTTGCTCATTACTAGGTCTAGTGACAAACCACATTTAGCTAAGTTGCAAACCTCAAAACTGAAAAATTAGCTCCAAACTGACGAAACTCAAACTTTTATTGATTTTAATTGCAATTTTAACAATTGTTGACAACTAAGTATAGTGGAAAATCATATCTAGCTAAGTTACAAACCTTAAAATTGCAAAATGAGCTATAAACTGACAATAAACAAACTTTTATTAATTTTATTTGCAATTTTGTCATTGGTTCACAAGTTTTGCGAAAAACCATGTTTAGCCGAGTTGTAAACCTCAAAACAGCAGAATAAGCTTTAAACTAACAAAAAACATGCAATTTTGCAATTAGCTCCCAACTTAGTCGAGTGACAAACTATATTTAGTTAAGTTGCAAACCTCGAATGACAAAATTTGATTTTAATCACATTTTTAACAATTGTTCACAACTTAGAATAGTGGCAAGTCATATCTAAGTTGCAAACCTTATAAATGCAAATAAAGCTTCAAACTATAAAAAAAAAACGCGCATTGATTTTAATTGCATTTTTGTCAAACTTTTGCAGTTTAGCTAAATATTAGCTAAGCTGCAAACCTCTTTGCAATTTTGAAATTTTTATTTATTTTAAATGCAATTTTATCATTTGCTCACAAATTAGTCTTAGTCGAGTTCTTAACCTCAAAACTGCAAAATAAGCTCAAAATTGACAAGAAACAAACTTTCATTGATTTTGGTTACAATTTTATTATTTGCTCAAACATAGTCTTGTAATAAACTGTATTTAGCCGAGGTGCAAACCTCAAAACAGCAAAATAAGCTTAACTAAACTAATTTTATAAATTTTATTTTTTTTGTAGTTTTGTCATTTGCTTACAACTTAGTTTTGTTACCATATTTAGTTTAATTGCAAACATCAACAATGCAAAGACTCTAAATTACAAAATAAAGCGTTAATTGCTTTTTATTGCAGTTTTGGCAATTGCTCACAACTTAGTCTAGTGACAAACCATATTTAGCTAAGTTGTAAACCTCAAAACTGTAAAATGGTTGGAATTTTGTTATTTGCTTACAACTTAGTCTGGTAACAAACCATATTTAATTAAGTTACAAACCTCAAATATGCTAATAAAGCTTCAAACTACAATTTTTTTTTAATTGTAATTTTGTAATTTGCTCAGATCTTAGTCTTGTAACAAACTATATTATAGCTGCAAACACTAGAAATGCAAATAAGGCTTTTAATTACAAACAAAATTGATTGAACTTAGTCTAGTGACAAATCATATTTAGCTAAATTGCAAATAAACGATTTTGAACTTATATAGTATAGTCGCAAACCATATGTAGCTAAGTTGCAAGTCTTAAAAATGCAAATGAAGCTTCAAACTATAAAATAACGTTTATTGATTTTAATTGTTTTTTTGTTAAACTATATTTAGCCAAGTTGCAAACTTTCAAAACTCAAAATAAGCTCCAAACTTACAACAATAAATTTTTATTAATTTTAAATGGAACTTTGTTATTTGCCCACATATTAGTCTATAATTAAACGAGTTACAAATCTTAAAACTACAAAATAAGCTCAAAATTGACAAGAAACAAACTTTTATTGATTTTGGTTACAATTTTATTATTTGCTCACATCTTAGTCTTGTAACAAACCATGTTTAGCCGAGTTTCAAACCTCAAAACAGCAAAATAGGCTTCAAAGAAATTTTATTTTATTTGCAATTTTATCATTTCCTTACAACTTAGTTTTGTTACCATATTTAGCTAAGTTACAAACCTTTAAACTGCAAACTGAGTTATAAACTGACAAAAAACTATCTTTTATTAATTTTATTTGTAGTTTTGTTATTGGTTCTCAAATTAGTTTAGCGACAAACCATATTTAGCCGAGTTGCAAACCGTAAAACAGTAAATTAAGCTTTAACTAACAAAAAACCAATTTTTATTGTTTTTATTGTAATTTTGCAATTTTAATTGCAATTTTAACAATTGTTCACAACTAAGTATAGTGGCTAACTATGCTAAGTTACAAACCTTAAAATCGCAAAATGAGCTTTAAACTGACAATAAACAAACTTTAATTAATTTTATTTGCAATTTTGTCATTGGTTCACAAGTTATGCGACAAACCATGTTTAGCCGAGTTGCAAACCTCAAAACAGCAGAATAAGCTTTAAACTAACAAAAAACATGCAATTTTGCAATTTGCTCCCAACTTAGTCGAGTGACAAACTATATTTAGTTAAGTTGCAAACCTCAAAACTGACAAAATTTTAATTACATTTTTAATAATTGTTTACAACTTAGAATAGTGAATAGTGGCAAACCATATCTAAGTTACAAACCTTAAAAATTGCAAATAAAGCTCCAAAGTGACGAAAATCTTTTATTGATTTTAATTGCAATTTTAACGATTGTTCACAACTTAGTATAGTGGCAAACCATCTTTAGCTAAGTTGCAAACCTTAAAAATGCAAATAAAGCTTAAAACTATAATTTTTGTCAAACTTTGCAGTTTGGCTAAATATTAGCTAAGCTGCAAACCTCTAGTTTAATAAAATAAGCTCCAAACTTGCAAACTTTAAAATTTTTATTAGTTTTAAATGCAATTTTATTATTTGCTTACAAATTAGTCTTGTGACAAACCTTAATTAGCCGAGTTCTTAATCTCAAAACTGCAAAATAAGCTCAAAATTGACAAGAAACAAACTTTCATTGATTTTGGTTATAATTTTATTATTTGCTCAAACTTAGTCTTGTAATAAACTGTATTTAGCCGAGGTGCAAACCTGAAAACAACAAAATAAGCTTCAAACTGACAAAAAACATCCAATTTTACAATTTGTTTACAACTTAGTCTAGTGACGAACTATATTTAGTTAAGTTGCAAACTTCAAAACTGACAAAAACAAACCTTTATCGAATTACAATTTTAATAATTGTTTACAAGTTAGTATAGCGGAAAACAATCTCTAGCTAAGTCGCAAACATCAAAAATGCAAATAAGACTTCAAATTACAAAATAAAACGTTAATTCTTTTTTATTGCAGTTTTGGCATTTGCTCACAACTTAGTCTAGTGACAAAACCATATTTAGCTAAGTTGTAAACCTCAAAACAAATCAGCTTCAAACTGACGAAAAACAAACTTTTATTGATTTTAATTGCAATTTTAATTTTTTTTTGCAATGTTGTCATTTGCTTATAAATTTAGCTGATGCTAAGTTCAAAATTGCAAGATAAGCTTAAAAATAACAAGAAACAAACTTTTATTGATTTTTGTTGCAATTTTGTCATTTGCTCAGAACGTAGTGATGTAACAAATCATATTTGGTTGAAAATTTGTTATTTGCTCACAACTTAGTCTGGTAAGAAACTATAGTTAGCTAAGTTGCAAACATTAGAAATACAAATAAGGCTTTTAATTACGAAAAAAATTGATTTGTATACTTTAAAACTGACAAATTAGCTCTAAACTGACAAAAAACAATCTTTTATTAATTTTATTTGCAATTTTGTCATTGGCCTGCAACTTAGTTTTGCGACAAACAATATTTAGCCTTGCTTTATACCGCAATTTGTTCACAACACAAACCACATTTAGCTAAGTTGCATACCGCAAAACTGAAAAATTAGTTCCAAACTGACGAAAAACACACTTTCCTTGATTTTAATTGCAATCTTAATAATTGTTCACAACTAAGTATAGTGGCAAACTATATCTAGCTAAGTTACAAACCTTAAAATTGCAAAATGAGTTTAAACTGACTATAAACAATCTTTTATTAATTTTATTTGCAATTTTGTCATTGGTTCACAAGTTTTGCGACAAACCATATTTAGCCGAGTTGCCTGACAAACTGACAAGCAAATTTTATAGATTTTATTTTTTTTTTTGAATTTTGTTATTTGCTTACAACTTCGTTTTGTTAACATATTTATCTAAGTTACAAACGTTAAAACTGCAAACTGACAAAAAACTGTCTTTTATTAATTTTATTTGCAATTTTGTCATTGGTTCACAACTGTTCATAACCTAGTATAGTGGCAAACCATATCTAGCTAAGTTGCAAACCTTAAAAAATACAAAGCTCCAAACTACAAAAAAGCTTTTATTGATTTTAATTGCATTTTGTCCAATTTTGCAATTTGTTTACAACTTAGTATAATGACAAACCATATCTAGCTAAGTTGCAAACCTTAAAATAGCAAAATAAGCTCCAAACTTACAAAAATTATTTTTTTATTAATTTTAAATTCAGTTTTGTCATTTTCTCACAAATTAGTCTGGTGACAAACTATAATTAATCAAGTTACAAACTTCAAAATTGCAAAATAAGCTCAAAATTTACAAGCAACAAACTTTCATTGATTTTTGTTGCAATTTTATTATTAGTCTTGTAACAAACTATATTTGGCCGAGTAGCAAACCTTAAAAACAAAGATTTTTATTTCTATTTTGAATCAACTTAGTCTAGTGACAATTTAGGTAAGTTCCAAACCTTAAAACTGCAAAATTAGCTCTAAACCATATCTAGCTAAGTCTTTAGCAAACTTTAAAAATGCAAATAAAGCCCAAACTATACTTTTATTGATTTGTATTGCATTTTTTTCAAACTATATTTATCCAACCTGCAAACCTCTAAATTGCAAAACAAGTTCCAAGCTTGCAAATATAATTTTTTTTAATATTTTATTTATTTAATTTTACTCTCAATTTTGCTTACCACAAAAACTATATTTAGCTAAGTTACAAACCTTACAACTACAAAATAAGCTTTAAAATGATAAAAAAAACTTTTTTTTAATAATTTTGTTTCCAATTTTGACATTGGCTTACAACTTAATTTTGCAACAAACTATATTTAGCCGAGTTGCAAACCACAAATCAGCAAAATAAGATATTTAGCTATGTTGCAAACCTGGAAACTGAAATATTAGCTCTAAACTGACGAAAAACAAACTTTTGTTTTTTTTTAAATTGCAATCTTATCAATTGTTTACAACTTAGTATAGTGTAAAAGCTAAGTTGCAAACCTAAAAACTGAAAAATGAGCTCAGAACTGATTGAAATTAAACTTTTATTGATTTTAATTGCAATCTTAACAATTGTTTATAACTTGGCACAGTGGCAAACTTTAAACTCGCAAATAAAGCTCCAAACTACAAAAAAAACTTTTATTGATTTTAATTGCATTTTTGTCAAATTATATTTAGCCAAGTTGCAAACCCTTAAAACGCAAAATAAGCGGCAAACATAATAAAATTATCTGAGACGCAACCCTCAAAACTGAAAATAAGCTCAAAAACTTTCATTGATTTTTATTGCATTTCAATTTGCTCAGAACTTAGTCTAGTGACAAATCATATTTAGCCGAGTTACTTAAAATTGTCAAACAAATTTCTTAAATAAACATTTTACTGTTGTGGCAAACCATATTTAGCTAAATTACGAACATTAAAACAGCAAAATGAGCTTTAAACTGACAAAAACATTTTTATATTAATTTTATTTGCAATTTTGTTATTGGTTCACAACTTAGTTTTGCGACAAACCATATTTAGCCGAGTTGCAAACCGTAAAACAGCAAAATATGCTTCAAACTGGCAAAAAAAACATTTGATTTTGAGTCTACAACTACTTTGCACCACCAATTATTAGTGATTTTTATTGCAATTTGCTCACAACTTAGTCTAGTGACAAACCACAACTTCAAAACTGAAAAAAAAATTGTTCCAAACTGACAAAAACAAACATTTATTGATTTTAATTGCAAGTTTAACAATTGTTCACAACTTAGTATAGTGGCAAACCATATCTAGCTAAGTTGCAAACCTTAAAAATACAAATAAACCTTCAAACTACAAAAAACTTTTATTGATTTTAATTGTAATTTTGTCATTTGTTCAGAACTTAGTCTTGAATTAAACCATATTTAGCTAAGTTGCAAACATCAAAAATGCATTTTGTTATTTGCTTACAACTTAGTTTTGTTACCATATTTAGCCGAAATTAGTTCAAAAATAACAAGAAGCAAACTTTTATTGATTTTTTGTGCAATTTTATTATTTACACAGAAATTAGTCTTGTAACAAACCATATTTAGCTAAGTTACAAACCTCAAAAATGCAAATACCAAACTACAAAAATTTAGATAATTTTTATTGCAGTTTTGTCATTTGTTTAGAACTTAATCTTGTAGAAAATCATATTTAGCTAAGCCGCAAACATCAAAAATGCAAATAAGAACAAATAAAAAAAAAATTGATTTTATTACATCAAAGTTGCCGAATTTATCCAGTTTGCAGTTTTAAACAATTTATAATTTTTAATACAGTCTTTAAGCAATTTAGCCAAGTTACAAACCAAATTTAGCTAAATTGCAAACTAGAAAAGTTAAAAGAAACCTTATATGCGCGGCAAAGATTTGTTTACGAAATACATTAATCTTAACTGCCTAATTTTTACGAATGTTTTAACATATAGCAAATTTTATTTAGCAAAGTTGCAAACCGAAAAACTGTAAACTAAGCTCAAAACGGACAAAAACAAAAGTTGATGCAATAAATTTATTTGACAAAAATAGTTTTGTGACAAACCAATTTTAGTTAGGTTGTAAACCACAACATTTTTTTAATCATGATGAACGCATATTTTTATTGAATTAAACAAATTTAAATGTCAATTTCAATTATTTTACAATAATTAAGCCAAGGTTCAAACCAAATTTAGCTGTGTTGCAATCCACAACATTTTAAAATAAACTCCAATTGCATAAAAAACTAACGTTGATGCAATAATTTATGTTTTGTTGCATTCCCAATTTAGCCAAGTTGGAAACCATTAAATTAAAAAATAATCGTTTTGATATTTTAGTTAAGTTTTAAGCGAGTGTCGTTTTTTTCTAGTGATTGCCAAGTAATATACTAAGCCTGTTCCAAATTTGAAATTTATTTTTTTTAAATTTGTTTCATGTAAGTATATTTTAGCTTGCTGCGGTTTTTGTGAATTTAATTTAAAAAATTGCTTAGAAAACGAAATTTTATCAAAATACTTGCCCGAAATAGACGTTAAATTAATTTATTAAAATGCTCAAGAAACTTAATTTATCAAGTGAAATTTGTCAAAAACTGTTAAATATATTTATATATTAGAAATTTTGTAAACTACGCGACATTCCCCATATAACATTCCATGGTAAACTAGTTTTGAGTTAAATTGTAAAGTAGCAAAATGTCAAACTTTAAAAACATTCATTTTTTATTGAAATATTTAAAATTAATTAAAACAATTTACCTTTATTACTCTTCAATCTTCCAAGCACACGTTTCTTCTCCTTTGAATCGGCAACGACCCTCCACAACTGGCTCCCTTCATACGTAACTTTAGCTTCCGGCACCGGTTCCTCAAACTTTTCAACATCCTCAATCCTCAATTTGGCAATCTCTTCCAATAAAGCCGCCTCGATATTGTCCGCGACACCATCGTGCTTTGTGATTTCCTCCGGTGCCAATCCGTCGCTTATGATGTCGTCCGGTTCTTCAACATCTTGACCTCCAGGAAATGCGCGTGCGGTGACCAGGAGGAACGCGAGCAGTAGTGTTGCGAGCGCCGTGTTCTTCATCGTATTATCGTTTGGGTCACTGCATCGCGTTGCTTTATATACCGCGTTTGTAAAGTGACCCAGATCAGATCGATGAACGGTTTTAACTTACCTACGGACGTTGCTTGATGAAGAAGAGAGGTGTGAACTTTTGCCAAAAATATGTTTACTTTTGTCTTTTGTGAATAATATTAATTTCAGGTAGGATTTATCGGGACGAATTTGAAAGTTTTATGTTTATTTTATAGGTCTTTAACATTATTTATATGATTGTCGCGAAAATGGTTTCATTAAATTGTATTTACTTTGCATGGATTTAGATATACTAATCAAGCATACTTTTGTTAACATAGTTAATATTGTTTGCTTTGTTCTGATTTCAAATTGATATTTACTATTGTCTGTGATATTACAAAATTAATGATTTTTTTAAACAACGCAGCTCAAAATAATTTAATTTTTAACAATTATGTTGCCATTGATTGTTACAAATTGATTTAAAAAGTTTTTTGAAGTTTTTTAGTATTGAAAATTAAAAATTTTGTCTTTTAGGGCATTGTCAATTAAATAGTTTTTAGTAATAAATGTGTTTTTAATATTATTCTTAAATAACTTAAACGTATAAAGCGAATTTTGTTGGAATAACTGCATTTTAAGAGCGTTTTTTTATGAATAATATCATGTGCAAACTTTTTTATTAATTCTAATGGATAAATTGGTTTTTCGTGATTTTATTATTAACCTTATGTATAATTGCATATTGTGGAAATGCATGTTGGGAAATAAATTTGATTTTATTGAGCGACTTTTTAAATTAATTTTAATTGGAATTGCGCGTTTTGAGCGATTTGATGGATTTTATGCAATAAAATTGTATTGTTTTTAAATGCATTTATAAGCGGATTTTTAGTGGTAAACATATTTTTTGTCGACCTTTGGGGAGCACCGTTTTCTAAACCTAATGTTTTTGAGTTAGTGGTTCTCACCCTTACTTTAAATTTGCGATTGTGCATGAAAGGTTCAAGAAAAAGAGGCACACGGCCCACTGAATCCCCATGTGTGCAGCTTCTGCAAAATTCTATAACACCAAGTCATGTTATACCGGCCTTCTCCAGGTCGAAAAACACTTAGAGCTGTTTTCTTGCCAAGAAGTAGTTTTCTAAGTAGATTAAATGATCAACTCACTTCTTCTTGAAAGCGATAATGTTTTCCTGCGCCGGAGTTTTTTTGAAACAATTAAAAAGACAAATCAATTGCCGTAAAATTTGTACCCTTACCTTCAAAGCGTGTGGGGAAATCTGTGTTGAGGAAGACAGTGTCGCTTTGATTGAGAAGATTTTTTATCAAAGGATCTCGCGTCATTCCTCAGAGATCTTTAAAGCCGATTGTTGGCTTTAAAATTGCCCTCTAAGAGATAGGGTTCTGGATGCTGCAAAATAAGTTTGTGTATATCTTCTAAAGTCCAATCGAACTCCGGAAGATACAAGTTGCATATTGTGGTTTTTATTGGAACGGTAAGCCGGATCGTGATTGCCTGAAGTCTAGTTTTGAGGGTTATTTCCGTAAACGGTAAATTTTTTCTCAGAAAAATTGCGATTCTAGACCCGATAGAACGTTACTTTTTGTGCGCGTCAAACCTCGAAGATTGAAACTTTCTTGGGGCTTAAAGTGCGTTTCCTGGAGGCACACGCAAAGAGGCATGTGCTTAACCAGGATCATTTTGAGCAGAAAGTTGACAACAGAAAGTTTTGATGACGAACTGGATGCGTCGTCACCGTTGCTGGAAGAAAGGTCATCTTGCTTCCGTTTATCCTACTGATCGACATCTATTTACTTTGGCGTATTTCCTAAAACAGGTTTTGTCAGGTGATTATATTCCGGCTATCGGTGTAGAGACTAATACCAATTTGCATGCTTCCAAATACGTTAATTTGTTTTTTGTCATGATCTCTTTGATTGCGAATTCTTTTTGTATTTTGGACAATTACGTGATCTTGCGGAGTGTTCTCCTCCGCAATTGATGCACGTAATTGGATGTTTGCATTTGCCATCTTCATGAAGAGGTTGTCCACACACGCAAATCTGCTCTTTGGAGCAACGAACAGCTGTGTGCCTAAACCTTCTCAAGCAACGCATTGGAGCCGGAATATATGGTCTGACTGAGATGCTATAAAAGGGTCTTTTCACGTTGGTAGGAAATTGTGAACGGTTAAATGTTAGATATGGTTGGGTTTTTTTGCGTTTTTCGTCTTGCATGCTAGAGATGCGACGCACTTCGATTACTTCTTGACCTCTCATATTTTCAACAATTTTTTTCATCTTTACAATAAACAATGCCCTTCATGAGTTTAACGTTTTATAGGCTGAGACTTTCACATTTATATTTGCTAGACGAGTACATTTCAAAAGTTTTGCTGACTGAGCGGCTGACACAGTTTCTACAAGAATATCTGACCTTCTCAATAGATTTGGTGTCACCGATCAGTCCATAAAAAGTTTTACTAATTAAGAAGCGGCTAACTTTGTCGAAGTTTGCTCTTTTTCCTAGTTTTAAGGATGCACCGAGGAACTGGTCCCGTCTTCTCATCACCGGCACTATTGTTTGACAAAATAGCTTTGTCAGACTTTTCTTTTTTGGGGACGGGGACCTGGTAGCCATATCCATTTTCACAACCCGATCAGTTTTACCACTGTGCTACCGGAGCATAGTTATTTCACTCCGGTAGTTGCCTGATCCGTCTGGTTTTGAAGCCCCGGTCAGATTCAACCGGCGGCACGGACTGGTCGCATGAATTTTGATGTAACATTATGATTTAAGTTTTTGTTTTACCTACAGTCAGGTTGGGATAGATCGGAAAAGACGATTAGGGGTGAACATGTAAATGAGAGGAAAAGTAGGAAAAAGTCGCGAGCAATGGCTTTTTGTACATTTGGTTTGGCTGCTGCTCATTAGCCCACGGGTGGCTTTGCGAGGAGTTTAAACTCCCGCCGGCATGGCTGGAGCAGAAGTTACACAGCCCTCTCGCCACGACAAGGTAGTGCCCACGAAGAGGAAGATATTGTCTTAAGTGAACTTTTAAATCATTAGCTATCTAATTTTTAGTGAATTCTTTAAATCAAATAAATGTTAAATGTCCACGTTCTGGCTTTTTAGGTGGCTTGGAGAATTTTATCGCGTGTATTGGGACATACGAGGCGAATGTCTCAGATATCTGCGAGCCACGACAACTGCCAGTTGCAGTGCAGGAGATTCTCACTCAATCGCAACGTTCTTAGACTAGTAGTCGGCAAACTTATTAGTCAAATACTAACAGTATAACAATTAGAGTTTCTTATGAAGCTAATTTCTTAAAACTTAAACTATGTAAATAGTTGTTATTAACTTAATTAGGGTACTCATAAGCTGGTTTTTGCTAAAGACGTCTTCAATCTGATTGAGGTACTTTTGCTGAGGTCGACTTCTTCCAACTCTTTCATACACACTCGTTTTGTATACTTGTTTTGTCTATCTTTCCTGTATGTCCAAAGCATTTCAACATAGCTTTCTCAATCTTTGACACTACATATTCTTTCACTCCACAACGTTCTCTAAAATTAATTTAAAAAACTTTACTTACAGTTTTAAGTTATAGGTAGTAGCGTAGCTCTCTGCAAGCAAGGTCTTTCTGAGGTTTATTTCAAAATCTGGGCCGGATTTTGTTATTTTTGATACTTCATGTTTATGCCAGATTTTGGTTTTTTTATAGCAATATTTTTTCATAGCTGGATTTGGCTTATTTTTATGAAAATTATATAATTTTTTTTTTCAACTTTTCATTAATATAATGTGGCATTTTTAAACAGTTTAATTGTAACTTGATGATTTATTTGGATTATGGACTTTTAAAGATTACAGTAATGAGCAAACGGTTCTAATGGTAAAGTGATTACACTACAGAAAACAGATTATAAAAAGGGTGGTGATTATCTAAAAAAGAAGGATTATCAAATGGCAATATATTAGTTTTTAGTAAATTTAATTAGTCTTTTTGTTGTGTAGAATTTGTACATCTTCCCGCTAGTGTATCAGCCTTATAGGCGTTGCATAGAGGTTGTGGAGAACTTTTCTATGTCTGAGAACAGTTTGTCGAACATTAAGTCTGTCTGGTTTTTACACCAAGATAGGTAGAGTAGATATAAATATATTTTTAAAATCGGCTTTATTGGCATGTGCCAAGCGAATGAGAAGTTAATTTTTATCGAATATGGTATTTGCGTGTTGCGTTTGGTTTCCCATTGCGTTAGCATATGGTTTTTCCTTGCTTGTGTTGGGAGCTGGAATCTGTCTTTGAGAAGCAGGTGCTTTGGTTCGGGCTTTAAACGAAAATTGGCTTGTCTTTAGCTTGATGTAAGTCCGGCTACCCTTGTACTTGCAGTATGCAGCGCATGTTGCAACATGCCCCGAATCTTTTGTCTTGCACGTGGAGCTGGTATGGGCTCCAGCTCACTTTACACAAACTTTGGGGTTCTGTGGTAGCTGTACGTAGCACATTGGGAAAGGTTTTTTGTGGGATTGAACCCGAGAGCGATGAGCTCTGCTTGCACCGTTTCAGCCTCGATGCATTCGGGCACGTTTTTAATTACATATTTTATGGTCTTTTCGTTCTCTTAACTGGAATGAGTAGTGGATATCAGTGCAGCTGGTAAATTCTTGTGCGATAAGTGCAGTGGCGTAGCTAGGATTTGTAGCCCCCTTCGCAAAATATTGAAAAGGGCTTTTTAGAGTTACTACTTTTTCTTTTTAAACTCCTTCCCTAGGGTGATAAATCGTGGCAGGGTTCCTTTGTAGGATTGGAGGCCCCCAAAACGTCTTGGGCCTCCCGCACCGCGGGCCTGCGGGGCTTTAGCTACGGCGCTGGATAAGGGGTGCATTTGGATACCATATTTCATGTTTGTCGCGCGATTCATGGTGATGTTTATCGTTTCGACCAACGCCGACATTTTTTTTTTGTTGGCTAAGGAGGCGAATCTTTTTTTAGAAGATTTCCACTTAATGTATTGGATTTACTTTCTAAATGTTTGGAAGAGCCTACCGACTAACCCCTTCCCTTCAGTGGTGGATCTCCCGTGTGTTGTTTCGCTATCGAATCGAATCGCCTGACGTCATTGTGACGTAGTACTCGATCTATAGCCGTATGAATAGATTTGATAGAGTGACTTTTCTGACGCCATTTTGCTATCGAAAGCAATGCGATACTCACATCGTAGTGCCAGGACTGGTGTAAAATCTTAGTGATAAGCAACTTTTTTTAAAGAAATTTGTTGCTAATACCAACATGTTATTCCTGATAGGGACAATTCTCGCATCAGTTTTCAGTTGTGTATTCCGTACGTAGTGAGGTGCTTTGAGAATTCTTGTGACATTTGGTGAAAAGAATAGCTTTGTTTTTTTACGGATTGATTTTTACTTTCCAGTTTTCGAAGCCAAGTTTTAAGTGCCTTACATGCCGCTTAAAGTGTTAGCGTAATGACTTTCTGACTCCTTGAAGTTTACATCAGTGCCGTGTCGTTAGCATACTGAGCGTGTATGGTATGTTAGCTACATACAGATTGAAGAGCATCGGTGATAAATCTGAATCTTGAGGAAGCCCAACCTCGATAGGACGAGGGGTAGACACGTGCCCAAACAGCTTTACTGCCAGTGTCCTGTCTTTCAGATAGGAAGCGATAAGTTTGATCAATCTAGGATTGAACTTGAAACGATGCATTTTTTACAATAAAAGATTATGACTCTTGTAGCATGTTTCAAACGAAAACCAGATTTTATTTGGTCTGTAACTCTAGTTAATTGATGGGTTGTGGAGAGCCCAAATCTGAAGCCGTGTTGATGATTTTGCAACAAGTTTTCAGCCGCCGTGTGATCTCGAATTTTCACCTTACTTAGGTTTGACAGGAGACTAATTAAATTTTGCGGAAAATATTTATCCTTTCCAACCTTTAGGATAAGGATAACATGAGACTTTTTCCAAGACGAAAATAAGACGTTCTTAGGATTGCATTTGTAATGTTTGTGAGGAAATACTTTCAAAGCTTATTAGGAATGCAATCCGGACAAGGTGCCGATTTGGGTTGATCTCTCACAACAACGCTGACAACCCAGGAAATTCGGCTTTATTCCGAATAACGATGGGAGGTGTGACTGCCGAAGCGTTTTAACTAGTAGGAAAGCCTAAGGAGCTAGCAGGCCGTCCAGAAGTGGACGGCTGGGCCTTATGGGCTGGTCGGGTTGATGATTTTTTGGCCTTGTTGGCTGACTGTCTCTTTGGCGCAGAGTGCGCTTGACTTTATGGGCCGGCTGAAGGCCTATTAGTTACTGAATGGGGCTCACCCGAATCCTTCTTTAGTTTCTTCTTTTTGGGGTAATCCACTAAAGTGTATTCTTTCTCTGCGGGCGGGACTTCTTTTGGGATAGTAACGTTGCTCACCTGCTGGATATCCATCAGTGGTTTGTCCTCGGGTATGTTGAAGTCGACCGGGTTCGTGGCTGACCTTTTGAGGGAGACTTGGGCCGAGGAATCTGGAGTCTTGGTGGGCTGAAGCATAGGTGCAGCAGCTGGGGATGCAGGGATCTTTTTGATCTCGATGGGAGAGGTTTGTACCAGGGGTTCCGGAGTCTTGGCAGGCTGGTTGGTGGCTGCGCTGTTGGATATTTCTTTGGAGAAATTTGCCCGCTTTTTCTTTTACGATAAATAAAATCTGATGATAAATTTGATCAGTGGTGTGGAGTTGGAGTCTGGAGTTGTGGAGTCTGCCAATGTTTGAGGAGTCGACTGTAACTAATCTGATTCCGACTCCTTAATAATACAAAGATTTTTACAAAAAATAAAATAAACAAAACATTTAAAAACTGTTTGTTTGCAAAAATAAAATTGCTTCTAAAATATCTTCTTTTAAGGTTGCTCTTAAATCCGATTTTATTAGTTTTAAAGCTGAAAATAACCGCTCCACACTTACTTGTGTCGGAGTCGAAACAAAAAAATTAAGGAGTCTGAGTCGCTACAATTTTGTAGCGACTCCACACCCCTGGTTTTGACTTTGGCTTAAAAGCAATTTTTATATTAAGTTTAGAAAAAAACATTACGGAATCGGTGATTGAGCCAAAATATGTGAGACAAGTGAATTTTTAAATCAGGTTCATTTGAGGATATACATTCTAATCTCTAATTCTCCAATGAGTTACAAAATCTTCAATTTGTCAAAAGACCATGGAATTAGTTTCTTTTATGGTTTAATCTATGAATGATCAAAACATCTAGGGAGTTTCTAAATGTCATTCACAGTGATTATAAATTATTTGGTTTTTTGTTAAGTTATCAAATTCTTTAATGAATTACAAAATATTTGATTTTTTGACAAATAGTTTTGTTTCTTATCAGTTCCAAATCTTTTATGAGTTACAGTTTTTTTGATTTTTTAAAACATCCAGAGAATCATTAAATCCACAGTGAGTTCTTAAATCTTCGACGAATAATTCAATTTCATACGAATTATCAAATTCTTTGCTAAGTTATCAAATTCTATAATAAATTATAAAATTTCTGATTTATCGAATCACCTGGTTAAATGGAATGTAATGGACGAATAATCTAATTGTGTATGAAGGATCAAATCCTTTGCAGTACTAACAAAGCTTTCAATAAATTACAACATTTTTGAAGAACCGTGGGGGTTGCAATATTTTTTTTTGATTGATTTATTATATTCGTCGCTGAAGCATCAAATCCTCCAAATTATATAATTCCGATAGTTCAATTCTTTATGAATTATAAAATTTTATGATTAACTACAAAATCTCTCTGTGAATTATAAAATCCTCTAACATGATTCATAGTTTCCTATGAATCATCAAAACCATTTACCTCCTTCAATGAATTAGAACATTTTTCAGAGAATTATTAAGTTTCCTGACGAATAATTTAATCTCTTATGAATTATCAAATCCCCCAGTGAATTATTTAATACACCGATGAATAATTATATCATCAAATCCTTTAATATATTACAACATTTTTGAGAGATTTTTTTTTTGTTTTGACTAGTTTTTCAAATCCTTAAATCTTTCAGAGAATAATTCAATCACTTATGAATCATTAAATCCTCTTGCTGAATTATCAAATCCGTTGTTGGACCCTTC
This sequence comes from Tachinus rufipes, assembly GCA_963932245.1. Classification (NCBI taxonomy): domain Eukaryota; kingdom Metazoa; phylum Arthropoda; class Insecta; order Coleoptera; family Staphylinidae; genus Tachinus; species Tachinus rufipes. The sequence goes on along the minus strand of OZ010747.1, from coordinate 74,192,499 downwards.
AATGAATTTCAAACTTTAAATCATTTTTTTTAGCCGGTTACTACCCGCAGGGTATAAGCTTTTCTTAAGTTTTTCTATTTGTCTCTGTTCTGGGCCACTTGCTACCAATTGAGTCCTACCGTACATTTTATGTCGTCGTCGCTCCACCTCATCTGCGGTAGTCCCAGATATGTTCTATTACGTCTTTTCTCTTATCCAGGCGTTTGTTTTCCGGTCTTTTAGCGATATGTCGAATATCCTTCTCTCTATTGCTCTTTGGTTAACCTTCAGCTTTCCAATTATTCATTTTGTGAGTACCCAAGTTTGTGATCCATAGGTGGTCACTTGTAAGATACATTGTTTGTATACTTCTATTTTTAGAGTTAGGGGGATATCTATAGCTAAAATGTTCTTTCGTTTATTTCTATTACTTGGTTGCTTTCCTTATTGTTATGGTTTGTCTCGTACTTAGTTTTGTCAAAATTAATTTCAAGGCCTATGCGCTTGGTTGCCTTCAATGATTTGTATGACTTTGAAAATTAAGTGGTTTAGTCTTTTGCCGTTTATATTAATGCTTTTATTCTGCTAATCTATTGTTTTTAGGGCATCCTCTAGTACAAGCGTGAACAGCTTGTGTGACATTGTATTCCCCTGGCGTATTCCTCTGTTTATTTTAATCTTACCCGATGTTTCGTGCAAATGTATTTGTAGGGTAGCGTTCTTGTAGATGTTATTGATTAGGTTTGTATATCTGTGGTCAACTTTTGCGTTTTTTTGGCTTGCTGGAGCGCCCATAGTTCTATAGTGTCAAAAGTTTTTGGCAAGTCAACAAATGCTATCCATGAGTTTATATTATACTCTACTACTTTTTCTATCAGCACTCTCACTATTTGTACAAAGGTGCTGAATCCTTGTCTGAACTTTGCCTGCTTTTTTGGCTGGTAAAAGTCCAGTTTTGGAGTCAAACTTTTACCTTATTATTTTTGAGAATAGTAGATTTGTGATAGAAGACTGATTGATTAGTAGTTTCCCAGATTTTTGGTATTTCCTTACTTGTGTATCGGTATTACAAGAGCATTTGTTTAATCTTGGGGTATATCTCCTTTTCTAGGTATTTGTTGAATAGTGTTCCTAATTGCTTTATCAGTTTTTTTCTCCGTCTTTCTACATTTCCGTTATCACTCCATCTTCTCCTGCTGTTTTCCCATTTTTTATATGTTTTAGGGCAATTTAGATTTTGTCTGGTGTAATTTTTGGTATGTTTTCTGAGTTGACATTTAGTACTTTCTGTTTTTGGTTTTGGTCGGATATATTGCTTTGTGTCTTTGTTGCATATAGGTCCTCGTAGAAGTCCTGGACTGCCTTTATTATTCGCTGTCTATCTTCTACTAGTTGACCGTACTTATTTCTGATTTTGGGGATCTTGTTTTTTCTGTTTTTTGTTCTTCTTTTGAATACTTTAGCACCTCTGTGCTGTTGGCTTTTGCCATTCTTCTCACAGATTTATTTATTTCGGCGTACTCTGCTGTTGATCTTTTGTTCTGCATTATTAGTTAACTTTTTTTTTAGAATTTCTATTGTTCTTGAGTTGAGTTTGCTCGGATTTTTTGTTTTTGGCACGCTGTAGTGTTCCGCTGCTGTTTTTAATGTGTCTGTTATTGCTTTATTCATTTGATTTATGTCGTTATTATTACTTTCCTATTGTTGTTCTTTGAAGTTGTTTTCTAGGCCGGTGTTGAACTGGCTTGTGTTTTTTCCCTATCTATCTGTTTCGGTTTTTTCTTTACTTTTTTGCTCCTTTCTAATTTACAGTTGATGTGGGTAGTAGCCTTTACCATACGGTGGTCGCTTCCTGTGTTTAACCTGTTTAGTACTTCGACATTCTTTACTATATGAATATTTTTAGTTAGTATGCAGTCTATTCGGTTGTAAGTTTTCCCATTTAGGCTCGCCCAGGTCTTTTTGCGGTTTTGTTTCGTTTGGAAAAAGGTGTTAGCGTTATATAGATGCTTTTCTTCAAGAAAGTTAGCTATATATTTCTCTTCCGGGTGCTCTTGTTCTCCAATCTTGCAGTTAAAGTCTTCTACTACTATTACTTTTAATGTTTTATTGTCTTTTATTCCTGTCGAAATCAAATCTTTTAGTGAATTATATAACACACTACGAATAAATTAAATGTCTTGACGGATAATTTAATTCTTTATGTATTATTGAATTAATGAAAAAAATCTCCGATTCATCAATTCCCCTATTAAATCATCAAATTCATTGAAGGTTTATGAATAATAAAATAAATTAGTTAACAAAAATCATCAAATCCGCTAAAGAAATCATCAAATACTAAACAGCCTGAAGTTGAAATTTAAAAATTGTTTAGTTTATTAAAAATGTTTTGGGGTAATAATTTTTTATGCAAACGTTTTGGAATTACTTGAAAACATTGTCTTTGTAAAAATTTAAGATTGAGTCGAAAAATGTAGTGTAAAAGTTGAAGGAAAATAAACAGGTCGATCGTAGACATAATTGGCTAGTTTCCGTTTTGGGTCATATCTAGCGTGTCTCAGGGCCCTAGGGAGTTCTACTCGAATGCATTATTTATATTTCTGGCCGAAGAGAGCTTATTTAGTTTAAATTTTCTCAAACAACAATCATTTTATTTAAATGACAAAGCACAACATTTTTATTTAAACAAAATATATTAATTAAATGTAATTGCATTTATGTCTTATTTTGATATACTAATAAAACTTATTTACTACATTACAAAAAATTCCATCCTGTTTATAAATTGCACCTTGTTCCCAACCAAATAGAGCATAATCCGCACACCTGTATCAATTTAATACAAATAATCCTATTTACGGCTAATAAATAAAATATAACAAAAACAATTCCAATTCATTCACATTCCATAGTCGTTTATTATCGTGGTCATCAAACCGGCACCAATAATAACAAGTCCGACTTGATAGTACAGGTTGAAGATGCAAATGAGACTTCTTTATTTTATTGGATTTCTATGTAAATTAACAAATCCCTCCTACACACACAGGTACAAATCGGAGAATTACGACAACTGTACGATCAAGCACAAATGTTAAAATCACCCGAAAATAATGCTGAATTGGAAAAGGCTTTAGAAGAACTGAAAGATTCGCAAGAAATAAATACAAGCTTACAGTTACAACTTGACGGAACCAATAAATCGCATCAAGTATTAAAAACTTCATACGACGAATTGATTGTTTCAAATAAAAAATTAGAGAGGAAATTATTAGATGTTGATTCTGTTTTGGCTAAGTATAAAAATGAGCTGCAATCGGCACAACATCAACGCGAAAGGTTGCTTGACGCAGAAGCTAATATATCAAAATTGCTTGAAAATGAAAGAACACAAATGAAAAATTTAAAGCAACAAAATGAAAAGGATTCTAGATGCATTACCGATTTAAATCGACAAATTAAGGAAATGGAGCGGATCATAGCTAGAAAACATCCGGATTCAGTTTCGGCGCTAATAGTAGCCGCCAAATCGGAAGACAATTCACCAACTGCTAGAAGGGTATTGGAAGATAGGATTAAATCCTTAGAACAAGAAGCTTTAATGCGTGATGCGCAAAATTCGCAAGTATTCATTGATGTGCATGACAAATTCAATCAAATGAAGCTAAAATACGAAAGCCACATAGATGATTTGGAGCTGCACGTTAATGATTTAAAATCACAACTTAAGAGACGCGTTGATACTTATGATGTTTACACACAGACTATTAGAGAGGATCAGAAAATACCAGCGAAAGATACAAGTAATGCTATGGTACAAACTGATCCAATAAGGGTTGTTAAGCCAGTTGTAAGGAAACCAGTTCCTGAACGTGAGGTTAAAGAAGAAACGCATTTATTGGCAACAATACGTGGTTTTCAGGCTGATTTATCGAATAAAGAAAAAGTTATAATGAAGTTGCAAAAGGAAGTTGAAGAATTGCGCAAAACTAACAGGCGGCTACAGAAGGAACGCGAGGGTAGTTTGAAGAATCTAACTGGAAGCAAGGAATTCCGCAGCTATCCCGATAAATTATCATCAGCACAAGTCTCGCATTCAGATTTACGCAATGCCGATGCGTTGGGTGATGAGTTGCGCGCCGTTAAAACGGAACGAGATAAGATGAAGTTGCAGCTTTGCAGGATTGAAGAGGATTACCAGGCTTTGAAGGCGAAACGTTTGCAGGACGTAAGTATTTGTTTCATCTCATCTAGTTGTTTTTTTTCTTTTCGGCATTTGGTTATTTTAGTTAAATACATTACAAGAGGCTCATGAGCGTGAGATTTCCACTTACCTGGCAAATATCACACCCCTTAGAGAGCAGCTGGAGGTGCAGCAGGTCACGCTGACGTCTCTGCAGCAGCAGCTTATGGCAGCTAAGGAAGAGCTGGCGGTGGTCACTGTCGAACGGGATCACCTCAATAACAAGGTCATTCGTGGCGTCTCCAGTTTTCCTGATAATTTTAATGGTAATGACGACGGCGAGGTGACCACATTGCGGAAAAAGGTTAGTATTGATAGGTAAGCTAAAGGAGCGTACACATTTGTTGGTTTCGTAATTTACACACGCGAAGGGAGTATTATGTGTTGGACATTAAAAAAACGTTTTTTTTAATGTTTTTGGATGAGGGGGGGGAGTAGTCAAGTTGCTTTCATACACTTTTTAGTTTAGTAACTAATCGAGGCAACGGGTGGGACTTAGAGGTTTTGCCGGGTTGGTATCGGCAAGGGGGGGATAACCTTTTTTTAACCGCACTTGAGAGGAGGTTTATATTGGACATTTAGGATTTGCTATACGTTTTTAAGATGCTTTACTGTGGTGGCGTTTATATTTAGCTGATGACTGCACGAGGTGGAGGGTGATTTGAAATGAATGCTGGGGGTGGGGGAGGGGGACATGCCTTCACACACGCTTTATTTAGTTTATTATTCGGTAAGTTTTTCGGAAAGGGGATTGAGCTTGAACATAACTTATGAACTTATTTGATCTTATTTACTCAATTCACTTTAAACGCATTGAATGATTTTAGGAGGGTGAAGTACCTAGTGGTGAGTGAATTTATAGGACAGATTATAGTGGTTTTGGAAGTATTTTTTATGGACAGGTAAAGCATTTATTATTACAGAATGTGGGGGGGGGGCAAACTTTTAGGAGATTCCGTTTCAGATTAACGCACGCTTAAATGTTTTGTAGTTTGTCAAAGATTTAATCTTAGCTGGAAGTTGATTAAATAGTTTTGTAGATATATAGGTAGGACTTTTTTCTGTGTAATATCTAGTCTATGTTTATTGGTAGCGGAAAATCTTTGATAAGACAGCACGCATTATCTCCCCCGTTTTGGAACTTGAAAAGCTTATAATTTTAGGAGATGGGGAGGGGGATTTATTTTAACGTGTTTGATGAGGGGGTGTACTTATTTGTTTTTCAAAATGCTTGGATGTTGAACGTTTACAGCTTTTTAAGATGCTTTATGGAGGTGGCGTTTATATATGATCACTATGATCACTGCGGGGAGGGGTGGGGGGTGATTTGTGATTTGATTTATCACAATCAATTTTGGGGTTAACGTTATTTTCTCAGGTACGAGAGGGGTATATGTATTGAACATTTAGAAAATGCTTTAGGTAGGTTTTAATAAGTTCTTATGTTCCTATATCTTATTTACCCCGTTCAGTGTAACACTTTGAACGTGTTGAATGACTTTGGGAGGGTGGGGTACTTTGATGATTGAACAAACTTATGAGATTTTTGATTTTTGATTAGTTTATAATTTGATGATGAGTAGATACTGTACTGCAGTTTTGTTAAAATAGAGTTGTCGAAAATATACTGTGCGGATACGGTAAACTATTGGTGGTGGAGCAGAGGATTTACATGCTTAATTTTGAACGTGTTGAATGACTGGGAGAGTAAAAGTACTTTTGATTTAGTTGATTATTAAGCGGGAGGTGGATTGAGTTTATAGAACAAATTGGGATCGTCTTGGAAATATTGTTCTACTTAGGTGGTTATGTTATTATTGTGGAATGAGAAGGAAGGAGAATAAACTTTAATGAGATTCTGGAATGTTTAAAATTTGTATAAGTGGTAGCGGAAAAAGTTTATTGCTTGGTTGGAGGGGGGATATTTGAAGCAAAGTTTTAGGAGGCGTCTGATACAATGAGCTTTTGGAAGTTTTAGAGGGGGGGGGGGGCGTAAAAGCTATTTTCTTAACTTGATTGGTTTATTATTTGGTGAAGGGAAGGGGGAGATACTAAGCAAACGTTCAGGAGGCGTTGGAATTTTTTAATGTGGTATTATTAGAATTTTTAGATTTGTTGCGGATACAGTGAGTTTTTTGAAAGAATTTGTGTGTGTGAAATAGAAAGGGGCGGGGATAGAGGATTTAAATTGAGGTAAATTTTAAGGTTATAAAAAATAGTAGGTGTTACTGGCTATCCCGCCTGGTGAAGGAGCCCTTTTCAGATTGTGATGTTGTTGTGTGATAGATAACCGTAGTTATACAATTGGTGTTGATTGGAGTTAACTTCTTTTGGTGTTGTGCGTGTTGTGAGGGCGCCTGGCAAGTGTATGGGGTTGTTCCATCCTTCTCATGGCGTTAATTGTTTTTCTCCAGGGTTCGGGAATTCTCCTACGGCGTGAGGTGCAATGCCGTAGGTGCAGGTGTTGACTAGAGATGGATGAGTCATCTCTAGTGCGTGCTTAGGTGTGTATGGGTATCATGGGCATAGCAAGGGTCGGCGTTGAGAGTGATTGTATGGTGTTCCCAGTATAGGAGAGGCAGGTCCAGTCTCCGGTCCAGAAACGGCTCATGGCGGTAATGAGTCGGGTGCAGGTCAGGATGCGAGCAATGCATTCCTGAGGCAGTTGTCGGTGTAGAGGTTTCCATAAGAATAGCCGGGAGCATTGCAGGGTTGTCGTTGAAATAGCTTTGTGTGTCGCTTGAGGGTTGCATTGTTGGGTGTAGGAAGAAGGTGGTTGTTTGTAGAAGAAGTTCTTCCTGTCTCGGCGAGTCGAGCTAGAGCAGGGTTGGAATGATTTGTGAGATTCTTGAAGTACTTTACGGCCAATGTTTTGATGTGTTGACGCAGCGGGGGTAACCCCAGGTCTGCCCGAATTTTTCTGTTTTGGACAAACCATGGAGCGCTGTGGAACCACCTCAGAGATTTATTTTGAAAGACGTCTAGCTTAAAATGACAGTTGCAGTTCCTTATACTGGAGACGCGTAAGTGAGGATGGATCTAATGATAGACGTGTAGAGCCGGGTTCTATTTCGACGTACTATTGGAACGAGAACGTTTTTTGCTATTTGGGCTTTATCAAGAATGTGACTGTTCTGCCGTCGCCGCTGAAGCTTTATAAGTAGGGTGCTAACGGTGATGTGCTCTGATTGGCCCGTGAGGCTCCGTCCACTCGTCGGCATCATATGGTAATAGCGAGTTGTTGGGAAAGGACCTTAGTATCCGTGGTCAGTGGGCATAGTCGTCGTAGCGTTGTGGAGGTTTTTAGAATGTATTTTTTTCAAACCTTTGGGTTGCTTTTATTATGTTTGAAATGTCTCTTATTTGTAGTTTGTAGTAGATAGAGGAGAGGCACAAGCTATTTATTAATATCACTTCTCAGTTAACGTCAACCTTCTCAGGTTGATATTGACTAAGAAAGGGGACAGAATTTATTGAGTCATTTGATCTTATTTAGTGTACCTTTGGACGTTTTTGTGGAGGGTGAAGGTATTATAAGGAAAAAAATTTGATGGTTTTGGAAGTATTTCTTATAAGTAACTAAGGTATTGCTTCTATTTACTACTTAGGTGATGTAGGGATGTGTGATTATTTTACTACTACGGAATGAGGGAGAAATGTAAGGGGTAGAAACTTTTTGGAGGAGAATGTAACACACGCACTTTATTTCCCATTCTCTCAAACTTTTAGGAGGAGTACGATTTTTTTAACTAGCTATTCACTAGAGCTCTTATCCACACTTAAGACCACTAGCGGCTACCTGACAACTCACAACTTGCTATCCAGGTCGGAAGTAAACTGTGACGGATTTCCAAGGTGTCTTTTTTATGCTTGGGCAACTTTTTTGAGATATTTTTTGTTAGCTTGGACCGATCGCTGAATAGGGGGGTGGGGGACACAAGTTAAGAGTACGTTTTTGAAGTTGAATTTGATGGGATGAAACCTAATCATATCTTAAGGATACTTCTGTGGACGTCAATTAGCTTTTGTGCGCTTTTGGGTTGATATTGACAGAGGACGGGGTACTTGAACAGAACTTGGGAAATCATTTTTGAATATTTTGAATGAAGGCTTTGGGAGGGTGAAGGTACCACTGATAGTCTAAGGAATTTTTTTTATGGGCAGTTAAGTTACCTAGATGGTGAACGAGACTATACGTTTTATAAAATTTTGTGATGTCTCAGAGTGGCAGCAGACATTTATGGAGGATGTTGAAAAAATTATAGTTTATTAGTTATAAAGTTTAAGACGTGGGAGGAGTGCGAGGATGCAGGGATGTATGGTAGGTCGGTATTTAGTACTGTGGAATGAGGGGGGATTAAGCTTTTGTAAGATCTTGGCTTGTTTCAGAATGGGTAGCGGAATTTTTTGAAGGAGAGGGTAATGCACGCATTTTTGGGGGGGATGGAATATTAAAGCAAACCTTAGGAAGCGTCAGAGTTTTGTTATATGGGTTTATTATCTCTTCAGTTGTGAAAAGCCACTAGATGGATACCGGGAGGTTTTGGTATGTCTTTGGAAGTTTGTGTTTATTTGGGGGGGGGGGGGGGATTAAGCTAAATTTTATAGGGGGGATATTTAAAGGAAACCTTTAGGAGGCATCGGAATTTTGTAATGTGGGTTTATTATCTCTGCAGTTGTTAAAGCTACTAGATGGATACCATGAGGTTTTGGTATGTTTTTGGAAGTTTCTGTGTATGTAAGGGGGGGGGGGGATTAAGCTAAAGTTTATAGTTTTGAAACTACTTACAGCTCTACATTAGAGCCTCTATTTCTACTCGAGACCACTTTCACTAACTACTTGCTATCCAGGCTGTAAATGAAATCCAATATGGCGGATTTACAATTTTTTTGGTTCTACGAAAATTTCTATACGAAACCTGCGTATGCAAACTTAGTTATTAAAAATAGTGATTGGAGGGGAATATTTTTGAGAGACAGGACAGTTTGATATAAGATATAAGGAGCACAGGAGTACAGAGCATTTTTTTAGAGATTTTGCTGTCTTACAAGTTAGGGCATTGGAAGTTTTCAGATAGATTTTTTTAAACTTTTTGGTTGTTTTTATTATGTTTCTTGGCATGTTGCTTGGAATTTGACTTTTTTTCTGCTAGAATTGGATTGGACTTCTCAGTAAACATCAATTAGCTTCTGCATTCTGTCGGGTTGATATTGACAGAAGATGGGTGATTTGAACAAAACTTAGGACCTTATTTGACCTTATTGATCTCATTCAGTCTAACTTTGAACGCTTTGAAAATTTTGGAAAGGTGAAGGTGCTTCTGATTTAGATTATTGATCAATTTGATGAGGTATTTATTTCTTATAGGCAGGTAAGGTAATTTTCTTAGTTAGGTGATGGGATACAGATATACTTACTTTTATAAGACTTTGAATACATACCCCAGAATGGTAGCGGAAAATGTTAAGTTTGTTTTTAGTATGATTTTTATTATTTGAGGAAGGGGTTACTTTTTTGAGAGATATTTACAAGTTTTAGGACACTTTTAAAGATATCAATAGCAGTAGGGAGTACAGGAATGAAAATTGGAGACCTTGGTGTGTGCGGAGGACTTTTTGTACTTTTATTACGTCTGGGGAGCTTCAGAGGGATCTCTTATTGGTTTGGTGTAGGACCGAGTTTTGTTGCTTGAATTAGGCGAAGGCTGGGAGGAGGTTTTACAGGGGAATTTTCTGGATGACTTTTATCAGATTTTGAAATTTTTAGCTATATTTGTTGGCATTTATATAATTCTGGGTAGTTTTGCAATCTTTAAGGGAAGTCTTTAGAAAAAAAATTAATTTTGTTATGGTTGGTGTTTTGCTTGGTCATAGTTTAGCTATAAAGATATTTGCGAGGGTTAAGGGGGTGTTCTTGAGAGACATTAACAGGTTATCAACAGCACTGGGAAGTGCATGAGAGAGTGTAAGACCTACCTCTGTTGCTTGTTACTATAATAGGGGAGAGTGGTGGGGCGGAGTTGTTTAGAGACCTTGTTGACATACAGCATATTGGATGTCTTTAGAAAGTTTTGTTAACCTTTGTGTGGGATTTTTGGGATTTTATTAAGTGTGGGGAGCTTTAGAGACATTTTGGTGTAGTAGGACTCAGTTGTGTTGCTGGGATTTTTTATTAAACGTTATTTAGATATGTTTTAAAGTTTATTTTATTGGAGGTCTTTCGAAAGTATTTTTGACTTTTGAGGAGATTTGGTGTAGGACCAAGCTTTGCTGCATCTTGTTCTGGTTTGCATTTGGCTTGGTATTTTACTGTATTTCTGCTAGAATTGGGTGGGGATGGGAGGCTATAAGTTATTAGTAAATAGGTTTTGGAGGTTTGGAAATGGTTAAGAGAACATCAATTAGCTTCTGGATACCCCGAAAACTTGGTACTTAGTTTGGCGTTCTGCTTTGCTTGGTGTAACCAGAAAGAGCGTTTGAATTGGTCTTGAAAGACCTTGGTGGGTTTACATTGGATTAATTTGCGCATTTCTAAAAATGACAGTTGATGTGAGTTATCAACATTCTTGGAACGTTGCGGATGTATTCTGTAATCAATGAGAGTTTGTAAAAAATAGCTTGAATTGCCGAACCAAACACATTTGTTACCTTTAGTAATTTATAGATAAAAGGGGATATTGCCAGCTTTTTAATTTTTTTTTAAGTTGTCTCTTGTCGGTTTTAAGCTGGTTTTGTTGCTATTTTGTTGGGACTTTGTATTACTCGGTAGTTTCCGGACGATTTGGTATTGCTCGTAAATAATCTGAAGAGTTTGGGCGATTTCTGGATATCTCAGAGCTTTTGATGACTTTACAGAAATCTTTAATAAGTCTCTTTGGACTTGAAGATATCCGTAGTCTGAGTAAAGGCGAGAGATCCAAGATCTAATATGATTTGTAGTAGATTTCTGGAAACCTTTGACTGGAAGACGTTCGAAGAAGGGTCTTACTAAGCAGAGCAAAAAGTCAAGCACCAAGCTACTAAATTAAATTAAATTTTTTGAAGTTAAACTTACTGGGGTGTTAGGGTGTCTAAAAGGTTTTGGGACTTTTGTAAAGTTATCTGTAGGGACTAACTTTTGATATGACTTGTAGATTTTTGGAAGATTTTTGAAGTGACGATCCAAACATCAAGCTCTAAACTAAACCATGTTAACATTTTTAGAAGCTACTTGAACTCATTGGATGTTTGGTTGTGTATAGACTTATGAGGCTACAAGAGGTAAAGTAAAATTGAAATTTTAGAAACGCCTTTGCTGACTGTTCATGTTTGAGGGGTGGGGGGTATTTTATTTTAAAGCTATTAATACATTGCTGAGGTCATGGAAGTCGCTGAGTCATGAAAAAGTTTGTGAAAATTTAGGTTCCAGTTTTAGCGCTTTGGTAAATTACTACGAGCCCTGTAAAGCATTTGAAGATCTTTAGGCGGGAAAACCTCAGAAACTTATGAAATACTTTTCTCTCATCATCAGCAGTTATTTCACGCCAGACAAGAATTTTTCTTACCATACGCTTTGTAACCCATTTTCTCAAAGGAGTGAGGATAGTTAGTATAGCACTAAATTGTACGCGTTGCGCAAGCCCATTAAAGCTTCCAATTGTTATTAATTTGGAATTAATCGTAACGTGTTTTTTTTTTACAGATTGCTCACCTGGAAACAAGGTACGCGGAACGCGAGGATCGTCTTCGTTCCATCGTACACGGGCTCGCACAAAAATCGGTAACCAATAGAAGCTGCGAACAGTGCGCAGCTCGTCAGCAACAACTCATAGGTTACAAAATAGAATTGGACCAATTGATTGCAACAGTAAGATGTTTACAATAAGCGTTGTTTTGGTAACATTTTACCATTTGATATATACCAAAGAATTTAATTATTATTTTAAGTATTTATTACTGGAGGAAGCCGCCAATTAGCCTCGAAAAAACATTTTATACATACATATACGATTTTATTATTGATAATAATTACATTAAATGTTTTTAAGACGACAATGCGTGCTAAATTAGGATTAGTGATATTGATATTTTAGATGCATTTATTTTTACGAACGATATTATTCGTTTGTGAACGTACTGTAAATGTTTCGGATGCTAGGCATCATGTCCTGATATACTAATTGAGTCTTGTTGGTTTGATTAATAAATACTGCCAACTGTATGCAACGAATTTGTTATTGTTCTGTATTAAGAGAACGAGCACTGAAAACTAAAAATGTTGCTTCTTTTGTTGGTAAGTCTACAAAAAAAGTGGTTATTAACTGAGAGTTTATTTATTATATTAATTAAAGCTCTAGAAGTTTGAATATACAGATTGTCCAAATTATTACAGCACATCATGAATGTGGTCTCATTATGAACTTTTTGCATAACAAAAACAGGTGAGCACCGTTTAATAGAAGGAACTACTTTCATGCTATATGTTGGAATAATTTCGACAATCTGTATACGGTCGAGCATCGAAGCCGCTACATTATTATATCGTAACTATTGCTCAGTTCACTGAAATTTCGAATGTAGTTTTGATTATTTTTTTGTTCTAAAGCCGCGTCCACATTACTAAATATTTACGTTTTATTTTTTTGTTTTCCAAATTGGCGAACGATCGGAGCTTTTACACTATTATACCGTAACCATTGCTTCACTTCACTGGAATTTCGAATATAGTTTTGATAATTTTTTTGTTCTAAAGCCGCGTCCACACTTAGCGAACGATCAGAGTCGTTACACTATTATTATACTGTACTATTGCTGCACCTAGTTTCAGTCTACTGGAATTTTAAATATAGTTTTGATTTTAGTTTGTGCCGGGTTTACGTTGAACTAATTTACGCAAGTAAATATTTACTAATGCGGCTTAAGATGCAACTAACAAACAAACATTGAATCAACAAGACTCAATTTAATATATTTATAAAATAAACAAATATCTTCCAAGATACTCATGCAATAATGAAAGATATTTTGTATCGTATTATTATAATAAAACTAAAAGATTTTTTAATATGCATTTATTGTTCCACATCCTATAAATATAATATATATTTCTACTATGCACAATTTGATTCAAACTAATGGACACTTAGTATGAATCACATTGCTAAACTACAGATATATTTTTTTACATACATTTGATTATATTCAAGAAGGTACATAGAGCATAGCATGGTCGTCAGAGATTATAAGATCACTATGAAAATATTGCTACTTAATTTCTATTTAATATATTAGTTCCTTAGTTGCAGTTACCATCTCTTGGAATTTTTGATATCTGAAATTATTGGAAAATTAATATTGGTTATGTTGTTGAGGGTTGTTTTGCTTACCCGTAATTTTTGGTGTTGGTTTTAGATATTATTTGTGCTATTAGGATTCCAACTAGGAGTGTTTTCAGGATTGCTGCGATGTTATAGGTTTGTTTTGCATCGATTGTGTTGCTTGGATCTAAGAAGATGGTTCGAGCTAGTGTGTTGATGATGGAGGAGTCGAGTGCTTTGTTGTCAGTTGATTCGAGTTCGAGTCTAACGTGACGAATTGTGTCGCGTTGCATACGTTCATCGACTCGTTGATCCTTTACTAGTCTAACGGAGTTACGCACAACGCGTTCATTAACTCGTCGATCTCTGACATCGCGTAAGACGAATTGTAGTTCACGATTCATACGTTCATTAACACGTCGATCCCTCACTAGTCGAATGTATTCTCGTTCAGTTGGCTGTTGTTTACGTTCAATACGTTCATCAACTCGTCTGTCTCTGATTAATCGAATGGAATCTTGTTCAGCTGGTTGCCTTTCTTGATCTATGCGATCATCAACTCGACGGTCTCTGACTTGGCGAACGGCATCTCGTTCAGCTGGTTGACGTTCATGCTCTATGCGTTCATTGACACGTCGATCTCTGACTAGTCGAATGGAGTGTCGTTCAGTTGGCCGTTGTTCACGTTCAATACGTTCATCAACTCGTCGGTCTTTGATTATTCGAATGGAATCTTGTTCAGCTGGTTGCCTTTCACGATCCATGCGTTCATCAACTCGACGGTCTCCGACTTGGCGAACGGCATCACGTTTATCTGGTTGACGTTCATGTTCAATACGTTCATCAACTCGTCGGTATCTGATTAATCGAATTGAATCTCGTTCAGCTGGTTGCCTTTCTTGATCCATGCGTTCATCAACTCGTCGGTCTCTCACTTGGCGAATGGAGTCACGTTCAAGCTCAACGCGTCGGTCTCTGACATCGCGGTTGACGGACTGTCGTTCACGATCCATGCGTTCATCGACACTTCGATCCTTGACTAGTCGAATAGAGTCACGTTCAGTTGGCTGTTGTTCACGTTCAATGCGTTCATCAACTCGTCGGTCTCTGACTTGGCGAATGGAGTCACGTTCAGCTGATTGATGATCAAGTCCAACGCGTTGGTCTCTGACATCGCGGTTGACGGATTGTCGTTCACGATCTATGCGTTCATCGACACGTCGATCCCTGACTAGTCGAATGGAATCTCGTTCAGTTGGTTGTTGATCACGTTCAATACGTTCATCAACTCGTCGGTCTTTGATTAATCGAATGGAGTCACGTTCAGCTGTTTGATGTTCAAGCTCAACGCGTCGGTCTCTGACATCGCTGTTGACGGATTGTCGTTCACGATCCATGCGTTCATCAACACGTCGATCCCTGACTAGTCGAATGGAGTTTCGTTCAGTTGGTTGTTGTTCGCGTTTAATTCGTTCATCAACTCGTCGGTCTCTGATTAATCGAATGGAGTCACGTTCAGCTGTTTGACGTTCAAGCTCAACCCGTCGGTCTCTGACATCGTGGTTGACGGATTGTCGTTTACGATCCATGCGTTCATTGACACGTCGATCCCTGACTAGTCGAATGTCAGTTGGCTGTTGTTCACGTTCAATTCGTTCATCAACTCGTCGGTCTCTGATTAATCGAATGGAATCTCGTTCAGCGGGTTGCGTTTCTCGATCCATGCGTTTGGAAACTTGTTGGTCTCTGACTTGGCGAATGGAGTCACGTTCAGCTGATTGTCGTTCAACCTCAACGCGTCGGTCTCTGACATTGTTTTCGACGGATTGTTGTACACGATCCATGCGTTCATCGACACGTCGATCCCTGACTAGTCGAATGGAGTCTCGTTCAGTTGGCTGTTGTTCACGTTCAATACGTTCATCAACTCGTCGGTCTCTGATTAATCGAATGGAATCTTGTTCAGCTGGTTGCGTTTCTCGATCTATGCGTTTGTCAACAACTTGTTGGTCTCTGACTTGGCGAATGGAGTCACGTTCAGCTGATTGACTTTCAAGCTCAACGCGTCGGTCTTTGAAATTGCTTTTGACGGATTGTCGTACACGATCCATGCGTTCATCGACACGTCGATCCTTGACTAGTCGAATGGAGTTTCGTTCAGTTGGTTGTTGTACACGTTCAATACGTTCATCAACTCGGCGGTCTCTGATTAATCGAATGGAATCTTCTTCAGCTGGCTGCCTTTCTTGATTCATACGTTCATCAACTCGACGGTATCTGACTTGGCGAATGGAGTCACGTTCAGCTGATTGAAGCTCAACGCGTCGGTCTTTGACATCGCGTTTGATGGATTGTCTTTCACGATCCATGCGTTCATCGACACGTCGATCTATGACTAGTCGAATGGAGTCGCGTTCAGCTGGTTGACGTTCATGCTCAATGCGTTCATCAACACGTCGATTTCTGATGTTGCGTTTGACGGATTGTCGTTTACGATCCATGACACGCTGATCCCTGACTAGTTGAATGGAGTCTCTTTCAGTTGGCTGTTGTTCACGTTCAATTCGTTTATCTACTCGTCGGTCTCTGATAAATCGAATGGAATATTGTTCAGCTGGATGCCTTTCTTGATCCATGGCATCATCAACTCGTTGGTCTCTGATTTGGCTGTTGGAGTCACGTTCAAGTTCAACGCGTCGGTCTCTGACATCGCGTTTGACGGATTGTCGATCTCTGACATCGCGAATTGTATCTCGTTCGACGGATTGTCGTTCACGGTCGACACGTTCATCAAGTCGTCGGTCTTTGACGTTGCGAATGGAATCACGTTCAGCTGGTTGCCTTTTGCGATCCAAGCGTTCATCAACTCGTCGATCTCTGACATCGCGAATTGTATCTCGTTCGACGGATTGTCGTTCACGGTCTACACGTTCATCAAGTTGTCGGTCTTTGACATTGCGAATGGAATCACGTTCAGCTGCTTGCCTTTCGCGATCCAAGCGTTCATCAACTTGTCGATCCCTGACATCACGAATTGCATTCCGTTCGACAGATTGTCGTTCACGGTCCACACGTTCATCAAGTCGTCGGTCTTTGACGTTGCGAATGGAATCACGTTCAGCTGGTTGCCTTTCGCGATCCAAGCGTTCATCAACTCGTCGATCTCTGACATCGCGAATTGTATCTCGTTTGACGGATTGTCGTTCTAAGCGTTCATCTACTTGCCGGTCTTTACCTTGACGTATAAAATCCCGTTCAGTTGAATGCCTTTTACGATCCATGCGTTTATCAACTCGTCGATCTCTGACATCACGAATTGCATTCCGTTCGACAGATTGTCGTTCACGGTCTACACGTTCATCAAGTCGTCGGTCTTCGACGTTGCGAATTGAATCACGTTCAGCTGGTTGCCTTTCGCGATCTAAGCGTTCATCAACTCGTCTATCTCTGACATCGCGAATTGTATCTCGTTCGGCGGATTGTTGTTCTAAGCGTTCATCTACTTGCCGGTCTTTACCTTGGCGTATAGAATCCCGTTCAGTTGATTGCCTTTCACGATCCAAGCGTTCATCAACTTGTCGATCCCTGACATCACGAATTGCATTCCGTTCGACAGATTGTCGTTCACGGTCCACACGTTCATCAAGTCGTCGGTCTTTGACGTTGCGAATGGAATCACGTTCAGCTGATTGCCTTTCGCGATCCAAGCGTTCATCAACTCGTCGATCTCTGACATCGCGAATTGTATCTCGTTTGACGGATTGTCGTTCTAAGCGTTCATCTACTTGCCGGTCTTTACCTTGACGTATAGAATCCCGTTCAGTTGAATGCCTTTCACGATCCATGCGTTTATCAACTCGTCGATCTCTGACATCACGAATTGCATTCCGTTCGACAGATTGTCGTTCACGGTCTACACGTTCATCAAGTCGTCGGTCTTCGACGTTGCGAATTGAATCACGTTCAGCTGGTTGCCTTTCGCGATCTAAGCGTTCATCAACTCGTCTATCTCTGACATCGCGAATTGTATCTCGTTCGGCGGATTGTTGTTCTAAGCGTTCATCTACTTGCCGGTCTTTACCTTGGCGTATAGAATCCCGTTCAGTTGATTGCCTTTCACGATCCATGCGTTCATCAACTTGTCGATCTCTGACATCACGAATTGCATTCCGTTCGACAGATTGTCGTTCACGGTCCACACGTTCATCAAGTCGTCGGTCTTTGACGTTGCGAATGGAATCACGTTCAGCTGGTTGCCTTTCGCGATCCAAGCGTTCATCAACTCGTCGATCTCTGACATCGCGAATTGTATCTCGTTTGACGGATTGTCGTTCTAAGCGTTCATCTACTTGCCGGTCTTTACCTTGGCGTATAGAATCCCGTTCAGTTGATTGCCTTTCACGATCCATGCGTTCATCAACTCGTCGATCTCTGACATCACGAATTGCATTCCGTTCAACAGATTGTCGTTCACGGTCCACACGTTCATCAAGTCGTCGGTCTTTGACGTTGCGAATGGAATCACGTTCAGCTGGTTGCCTTTTGCGATCCAACCGTTCATCAACTCGTTGATCTCTGACTGCGCGAATTGTATCTCGTTCGACGGATTGTCGTTCTAAATGTTCATCTACTTGCCGGTCTTTACCTTGGCGTATAGAATCCCGTTCAGTTGATTGTCTTTCACGATCCATGCGTTCATCAACTCGTCGATCTCTGACATTGCGAATTGTATCTCGTTCGACGGGTTGTCGTTCTAAGCGTTCATCTACTTGCCGGTCTTTAACTTGGCGTATAGAATCTTGTTCAGTTGGTTGCCTCTCGCGATCCATGCGTTCATCAAATCGTCGATCTCTGACATCACGAATTGCATCTCGTTCGACGGATTGTCGGTCACGGTCCATGCGTTCATTAAGTCGTCGATCTCGAACATTGCGAATAGAGTCACGTTCAACTGATTGTAGTTCAGCTTCAATGCGGTTGTCAACTTGTCGATCTCTGACTTGGCGAAGGGAGTCTCGTTCATTGGCTTGATTAATGCGTGCATCAACTCGTCGATCTCTGACTTCTCGAATCGATTTACGCTCTGTTGATTGTTCACGAATCATACGTCCGTCAACTGGTCGGTCATTGACTTTACGAATGGAATCTTCTGTTTGCCTCTTGCGGACATCACGAATTGAATTGCGTTGCTCGGATTGTTGTTTGCGTTCATCAACTCGTCGATCTTTGATTAAGTAAACAGAATTGCGTTCATCAACAGCTAGTCGATTATTGAAGTTGCGAATTGAATCCCGTTGAGTAAGTTGTTGTTTGCGTTTGTCTTTGATTAAACGGATAGAATCAAGTTTGATTGGTTGCCTATCTCTGACTTCGGCTAATGGTTGAACGCGATTAGTGACTTGTGTATTGCGTACTAAACGAACAGCATCCCGTTCAGTTGTTTGCCGTTTACGATCCAAGCCTTCATCAACACGCCTGTCTTTGATTAAACGGATAGAATCTCGTTCGGTTGGTTGCCTATCTCTGACTTCGGCTAGTGGTTGAACGCGATCAGTGACTCGTGTATTGCGAACTAAACGAACAACATCCAAGCCTTCATCAACACGCCTGTCTTTGATTAAACGAATAGAATCTTGTTTGGCTGGTTGCCTATTTCTGACTTCGGCTAGTTGTTGTACCCGATCAGCTGCTCGAACCAAACGAACCACATCGCGTTCAACAGGTTTGCGTATTAATTCATTATTATTTCTATCCATTCGGCCTTTGTTGCTACCCTCCCTTCTACTACCAGAAAACATATACCTCATTTCAGAATCCAGTACATTTCCAGCCACATATCTCCTTACATCTTTGGATATAAAGCCACCATCAACAAGATTGAATGTGCGTGTGTCGTCATAGCAAGATTTTCTGTTGTTTGCCTGCCGCCCTTCTTGCATTCTTATTATAACATCCTCTCCATTATTCTTCTTGGGGCAGGCATCGAGAAAGCCTTGTACGTTTGTAAAATAAAATAAAAATATGAAGCAACTGTAGCTTAGTTTGTGCGGCTGCATTTTACTATTGTTTATAGTGGAAAATAATAATCTTCTACTACTAAACTGTGACGTGTATGGTTTGTTCAGGTTTGATAAAAAGCTTCTTCTTTGGATGTTGGAGACTTTCTGAGGATACGGAGCTTCGGAGCGTCGTATTTATACTAGGAAAATCCATTTCACACCGCGTTAACCTCCAATTAATTCCGATTTCAATTTGTCACTAAACCATTCAATTCAACCCTAATTCGATTTTACTGCGCACTTGTTGGCTGTATTCACTCACGCTTACAAGGGATACAATTACGTCTTTAATTAAATCTTGATACAATTATATTTTTTAAATGCAGAAGCTGTAGATTTGATTGAAATATTTTATTACAAATTTGAGGTAAATTAATAAATAATTTAAATCAATAAATGCAACCCTTTTAAAGGTAAGAAAATTAATATAGAATTGATATAATTATTATAATTAATTTTTTTGCAGGCTAAGTTCCAATAGCGTGGGAGGTGTAGGATGGCGTGCGGTTAGCTGATAAGGCACCTCACATTATTAAATACAAATTGGAACACATGCGTCCAATACGTATCCAATTTTCAATTTACTACACGTCGGCATTATCTATCGTTCTCATTTAAACGTTATATAAAATTCAATTGAATTTTGTAAAGAGTGTTTTGTGTGGTTTTATTGCTGAGCAATTTTTATTTGAAATTATTAGGTGTTAAATTGAAATTTTGTATCGGGTGGATGTGACCTATTTATTCACTACCCTTTAAAAGTCTATAAATTTAACATAAAATATGATTGAAAAAATTGATTGATTACATGGATTACAAAGTTAATATTTAATTTTAAAAAAATCATAAAGTAAAAAAAGAGAATAATTTTACAAATTGATTTTATAAAATTTCAATAGGGAATTTAAATTTTTGAATTGGATAGGATTGTTTGAAAATAAAATAATGCTTTATGCATTTGTAAAAAGTTTTTTGATTTTTGAAAATAATACATAATATAATTATGGGATATTTCTAAAATCAGGATTATAATTTTGGGATTTAAAAGATAAAGATTATTTAAATAA
Organism: Tachinus rufipes; assembly: GCA_963932245.1. Classification (NCBI taxonomy): domain Eukaryota; kingdom Metazoa; phylum Arthropoda; class Insecta; order Coleoptera; family Staphylinidae; genus Tachinus; species Tachinus rufipes. Next base: position 74,171,852 of record OZ010747.1, on the reverse strand, counting down.
AATATTCAGCAAATTTGTTGTGCAAGTTTGTTTTAAATTTAATTGTTCTGTTTTTCTAAAAAAAATCGCAGGATTTGAATTTTGGAATTAGATTATTTCAAAATAAAACTTATCCTAGTAAATCAGATATTGATATGCTGCGAAGAATTTTGAAACAAAAAAGTGATGATGATGATGTGATTAAATTGATTTATTATTTAGAAGAAAATGATGAGAAATTAGAAAATGATAAAAAAACTAAAGAAATAAAGCTGAAGAAGAAGAGCTGAGGAGTTTATTGAAGGTTTTGGAAAAAAAAAATAAGATTGATCATCATAGGAATAAGCGTAAATATCCTGATGATGTGAGTGACCCCATACTAAAATGCCATATGTCACCTTAGACTGAAATAGTGCAAAATAAGCAGTCAGTAATGATGTTTTTGGAAGAGTATGTGTTAAGTGTCTTAGTAAATATGTTGTGCGTGACAAAGCTAATGACACTTCCTTTCCATGCTTATGCCAGTTTAACCTAGAATCTAAATGAATTCCTAAGAATTTGGTACTTCCGTTAGTAATTTCAGCAGATCTCTTTAAAGAAAAGGTGACTTTTACTGACTTATTTTTATTTAAAGTTAGTTTATTCGATACTAGCCAATTTTCAACTTTATTTTCTAATAACTTGTTGTTAGATATTACTAAGCCAATCTCGTTTCCTCTATTCACTAGACTGGTGTCATCAGCAAATAGTATTATACTATCTTTGGATCTGTGTAAGTTTGGCAAATCATTAATATATATAAGAAATAACAGAGGACCAAGTATAGACCCCTGCGGTACACCATATAATATATTAGAAGTTTTTGATACTTTTTTATCAACTTTTACTCGCTGTTGTCTGCAAGAAATATAAGAGTTTATCAGTCTGCATGCTGTAGGATGAAAATTATAAAAATATAATTTTCGAAGAAGAACATCATGAGGAACACAATCAAATGCTTTACTAAGATCTAAGAAGGTTCCAACCGAGTGCATACCTGATTCAAATCCTTCCAGGATCTCAGTGGTAAACGCAACTATTGCACCCCTCGTAGACCTTCCTCTGCGAAAACCATATTGGCTATTAGATAATAGTAAATTGCTTTCTAAAAAGTCAATAATCTGATTAAAAAGAATTTTTTCAAAAACCTTTGATATAATAGGAAGAAGAGATATGGGTCTATAATTGTTAACTTCTTCTTTGTTACCAGTTTTATAGACAGGAATGACTAAAGCTTGTTTTAGCACTTTGGGAAAGATATTACCCATAATACAATCATTTATTAATTTAGTAAGTGGAGTAACTAAAATGTTTACAACACTTTTTAACAAGCCGGTAGTAAGCCCATATACATCTCTACTTGTAGAGTTTTTTAAAGACATTATTGTTTTTCTGACTTCTATGTATCCTACTTGTTGAAATTGAAAATATGTGTTTCCTATATCAAAGTGCGTATACATAAATTTAATGGGATCTACATTAGAAACTGGTAGCTTACTAACTAGGGACTTTGCAACATTACTAAAAAACACATTAAAATAATTAGGATCTATATCACAGGTTTTATCACAGACGTTAGATGGACTAGTTTTTATTAAAGACCACAATGCTTTAGAACTGTTTTTTTATTGTTTTATAAAAGTGCCGTATGCATTCAGTTTAGCTTCTTTAAGTTTCTTATTATAGAATAGCTTGTATGACAAGTAATTTTGTTTCAAATTGGGAAATTTGTCGCTTGCTTCTTTCATAAGAAACATAGTTTCACGTATAGATTTCAACTCGTTATTAAACCAGTGAATGCTTTTATGTTTGATTGTGACAGTCTTAGAAGGAAAAGATGAGTCAGCATTTATTTCGATTATGTTCATAAATTGTCTAAATTTAAGATCAATATTTGTGTTTAAGTTTATAAAACTCCAATTCGTGTTATCAAGCTGGTTAAAAAAGTTAAATTGTCCACTTTTAGTTATTAGTTTTTCTACACGTTTATGTTTATTCCAGATAGCCGGGCTTATATACTTAAAATGTATACCAATGTGGTCTGAGAATCCACTATCAATAGGAGCAACTGATACTAATGATAAGTCTATATTAGAGAAAACATTATCCAAACAGTTTTTTTTCCTAGTCTTAAAATTTACAATACTCTTCAGTCCATACGACAGTAACAAATCACATAAACTAGTTGTTTGTGTATCACTTGTGAGAAATTTAACGTTAAAATCTCCACCAAGTATGATAAGCTTATTTTGTAAATTAATTGTATCAAATAGCTTTCCCAAAATACCAATAAAATTATTAAAAATGCCAGAAGGACTTCGATAAACAGTTATAACAATTAAATTATGCAAAGGTAATAAAGTAGCAGATATTTCACAATCTTTTTCCACCGACAATTTATTTAAATTGTCAAGTGCTATACATTCCAATGAGCTTGGATTTATCATTTGCATTACACCCCCACGTTCATATTTTGTTCGTGTAAAGTGTGATGCTACTATAAACTTATTAATATTAAAACAACAAATTTCATCCTTTTTTAACCAATGTTCGCCTATACCTAAAATATTAAATTGTTCATCTTGATCTAATAAAAGTGCTTCGAGCACGTTTACTTTATTCCGTATACCTTGGATATTTAAAAAATATATGTTTAATAAATTATTAGGTATTATTTTCTTCTCGGCTGGCTCGCATAAAAATATACCTGTTGACTTCAATTCCAGTAGGCCACGATTTTGCATCAGTAAGTATCTCCTGATCACTGAAATTTACTCCAATTTTGAAAGCAGGATAAGATCCGTTGATTGTAAATTTTTCGCATATAAAGTTATTATGCTTTAAGACTGTCTCTAAATGCTGTTTCATATTATCTAATGTTACATTTGAATTGAACCTTTTTGCAAATATCCATGCTTTTCTCGGGTCAGCTTGAATTTGTGCATTTAATGACTGACCTGTGCCAATAATAATATTTTTATTTTTGTTTGCATATCTTTTTTTGTTTTTATTTTTTACTAACGTAAAAGATTTATCTTTGTCAGTATTTACAATTGATGAAACGTTATCATTATTTGCTTGCATATTGAGTGGTTGGTTTAAAGTATGCAATTTATTTATATGCGGTGGTTTATCAGTATTTTTATGCTCAAGGTTTTTTTTTGATACAGTAAGAAAAGTACTTGCGTTTAATGGATCCTTTAATTTAGTTTGAGACAACTGCGTATGCGCTGTGGATTGTTGTAGATTTCTTTGATTGTTACCGGTGGATGGTTTGCTGGTGTCTGACTCTTCAGCGTTAGATGTCACTATTTGTGACATTTGATGAGTATAATTAACTGTTTCATTAATATCTTGCGAATTAATTATAACACTAAGATCTGTAGCTACATTGTTAGCATTATTACTTTCTAAGCAATTAATTTTAAATTTAAGATGTCTTATGTTGTCTTGTTGTTCAGATATTAATTTATCTTTGCAATCAAGTAACAATAATAAGTATTTGATTTCTTGACTAAGAAGTCTATAATGACTTTGATTATCATTCATTTCATTGGAGTCGGTGTTAATAAGGTCCATTGAAGATATAATGGGTTGATCTTCTGTTTTGTTATTCCTAACCTCTTTTTCTTCAGACGTTTCACTCGTTAGAAATTCATTTAAATCACTGCCACATTTGTTTATATGTCTTTTACTTCTAAAACATGCTTGATGATACGGTTTAAAACACTTATCACAAATTGTTTTATCTTTAACTGTGTTTGCACATTTAGCACATTTATCGTTTGCCATGCTTTGTGTTTTTTATATATTTTATACATAATAGTCCGGTAATGCAAAACAAAAATTAAATTCTGGAATTAAAGAAATAATGCAACTATACAATACATATTGTGATGTCAATAATTGCAAACATTTTAAAAAGGCATTGGATTCAAATCCTTTAGAAATTTTAATTGATCCAGAAACTAAAAATAATTCAGAAAACTTCACAACCACCGTTGCCAACAAAAGCAAACTAAAAAATCCAATAAAACTACCAAAAGTTAACAAAATTCTACCACAAATTGGAAGAATTTGTAAAAAATGGTGATCAAAACCAATTGCGAAAAACAAGAAGTTGATCATTATTACAACATGAAATCCTGTCGATGCGACACATCCAAAGATTTAACCTATGCCGTGATAAAAAGAAAACTAAATCAAAATCAGAATGCAACAGATTTTTGCAGCGTACAAAATGTGTAAGTGAACGCAATTGTTTCTCAACAAAAAGAATTGAGTAATTTTGAAAATTTGGAAAGTTACATCAGAAGAAGAAGTAAAGCAGATAGTGATGATGATTCCGAAACATGTGCTGCTGTGATATTAACAAAAATTCTATCCGATGTCTATTCAAAAAGCATTGATAATACCAGCATGCGCCAAATTATTGCAAACGCTTCTAATCTTAATGGTGAAGAGAATTATGAACATTTAAAAAAAATTACTCGAACAAGAAATTAGATTTGCATTTGATTATAGACTATCAGAATCTGCTTATTTTTTACATATAAAAACATATTTTGATTGGAATGATTAAGATTATTTAGGATAACTTTCATAAAATACGTTGTGCATTTGTAGAAAGGTTAATACAAATGTTTTGCACAGGATTATAATTTTGGGATTGGTTGGATTAATATTATTAAAATTCAAGTTTCAGCAATATATTAGATGCGTTATTCATATGTACATTCTAAATGATTATAAAAATATTTAATTGCAATGTTAGTGCAATGCAATCAGAAGTTTAAATATTGAGATATTATATTGATCCAAAGCAAAACAATTTATACTCTTAAAGCATCAATTTCAACACATCGACAGGTTGACTATACTTTAATTCAAAATAACAAAAAATATACTTTTTTTTTTGTCGAGTTCTAATAATTTTAATTGAAGATAAAATATTTTTTAAAATTATATAATAAAAGATAAAAACACTAATTGAGCTTTACCGGAGAAGAGGCGGCATCGAGGAAGCTGACGCCAAAAACCTGGCAATTTTTCGAGTTTATTGCCATTTTTGGAATGGGATTTTTTTTTGGCGCCCATTTGTGTGTTGTTAAAAGTGTATACTATAAATTTAGTATTTAAATTTGAAATTTGGTTACTCTTGTGTAAAGTTTTGATACCAAACTGTTAATTTGGTATACAAATTATAAATCCGGTTTTTGAAATTGTAAATCTGATTTGTTTTCCAAACTATAAATCTGGCTTTGAAACTGCTAAATTGTTAATTCGGCTTTCAAATTATAAATACAACCTTTAAAATTGCAAAGCCGGGTGGCTTTAAAAACTGTAAATTTGGTTTCATTGTTGTAAAACCGGTATTTAGATTTAAAATGCGGCTTTTAAAGTGTAAATCTAAATAACCGGTAACCTGTTAAATTTGACTGTAAATCCAATTTTGGCAAAAATCTAAACCATCAACTTTTTAAATTTATTGCCAAATTATTAATCCGGCATGTAAATCATAAATACGATCTTTACTCTTACTATCAAACTGTTAAATTTGTTTCTGAATTATAAATCCAATCTTAATTCGGCTTTCAAAAGTGTAATTGCGTCTTTAAAAATGTAATTTTGGCCACCAACGTATTAAATACTACTGCCAAAATGATAATCCGACCTCCAACTTATAAATACAATTGTAAATTTGACTTTTAGAACTGAAAATTCAGCTAACAATGTTTGATAAAAAAAAAAGATTTTGCTAATTTCTTGCTAAAGAAAAAGTATTTGTATTTTTAAAATGAAAATTTGCTTTTTAAAGTACTAAATTTTACTGCCAAACTATTAATCCGGCTTTCAATTATCAATCGTTTTTAAAAAATTAAAAATTTGGTAATAAACATAATAAAATTTACAGTCAAACTATTAATTCGGTTTTTAAATTATAAATCCGGCCGTTGAAACTGTAAGTTTGTTTTTTTTTTCTGTTGCCTTACACCCATGTGCGTTCTCGAATTATCATTTATTGTATAATTGATAAAGTTTTGTTTATTGCTGTTTGGCGTATGTCGGCAAACTTTCTTATTCCGGTCCAGTTCCTGATGTTTCTAAGCCCTGATAGCTGTTTACGTCCGATGCTCCTTCTGCCTTCTATTTTTCCTTCAAGTATGAGCTGGGGAATTTGACATTTTGGCCTCTTTAGTATGTGATCCTATCTTTTGCTTTATGGTGCTAAATAGTAATCTGTTCACTCCTGCCCTTCTCGGCACTTCCTCGTTGGTAATGTGGTCTACCCATGTGATACGGAGCATTCTTTGTTAATGGATGCTGCTTTTATTGTCCAGGTTTCTGCTCCATATAGTAGAACTGGCCAAACGTAGCATTTGACCATTCTGTGGCGGATTTCTAAATTAAGGTTTTTATCGCATAGCAAGGGACGTAGTTTGTTGAATACTCTTCAACCTACTCTTGATCTCTTAGTTCTTTCTATTGTTTCTCCCTCTACTGTGATGGACGGGGCGTCCGTGCTTAATTATTACGGCTTATAACCATGAATTTTGTTTTGGATCTGTTGATTTTTAATCCGGCTTCCGTACTCTTTCAGTTTATGTTGTTCATTAGTAGCTGTAGGTCTTGTTGGTTGCTTGCTATGATTACTGTGTCGTCTGCGTATCTTATATTGTAGTACCGTTCACTTTTATTCCGATTTCTATATCATCGAAGGCTTTTGAGAATATTTGTTTGACGTAGAGGTTAAATAGCATTGGTGACATTATGCATCCTTGACGTACTTCTCTTTTTATCTTGATTTATTCTGTCCTTAATTGGTTGTTGATTCTAACATTGGCTGATTGTTGCCAGCACAGGTTCTGGATTATTCTTATGTATTTTTCATCTATACCAGCTCTTTTTAGGTATTTGATGACACGTTTGTGTTTGATACCATTGTTTTTTCACAGTCGATGAAGCACAGGAAAATGTCCTTTTTTGGCAGTTTTGTTCTAATGTGTTTAGGCAGAATGTTGCTTCTCGTGTACCGGTGCCACTTTTGAATCCAAACTGAGTGTCTCCGCTTAGCTCTTCAAGTTTATTAAATAACCTAGTATGTATAATGCGTAGGAATATTTTTAATGCGTAATTCATTAACGAGGTAGGCCTGTGATCTTTGCATTTGGTTGCTGTTTGCTTTTTGGAAACTTTAGCCATTCTTTTGGAAGTTGTCCAGTGTCATAAATATTGTTGTATAGTTTTAAGATTAGGTTTAAGTTTTTCTCCTCCGTCTGGACCTGGTGTTTTGTTGTTCTTTGCAACCTTAATGGCGCGTACTAATTTGGTTTTTAGAATGCTGGGCTCTGTGAGGTCATGTTGCGTTGGGCTGGTTGGTGCATCCGGCCTGTCATCTTCGAAGAGCTTTTTGAAGTATTCCTGCTATAGATTACATTTTTATCTATGTCATTAGTTATTGCGTTGTTTTGGTCATTTGTGATGTGGGTCGGAATTCTTCCTTTGCGTGATCCTGTTATTTCTTTGATTTTTTTGTGTAGGTTAAATACATTGCCTTTTCCTTGTAATTCCTCCTTTTCTTTACATCTTTGCTGCATCCAGGACTCCTCGGCTATTCTGATTATTCTTCGTATTTCTTTATGCATCACTTTATACTCGGCGTTTTTTTGCTGAGTTTTTAGCCTTCTGCGTTGTTTCATCAGCAGCATGATTTCTTCTGTCATCCAGTCCTGGTTTTTGTTGCTCCGGGCATACTTTATGATGTTATGTGCTTTCTATATTAGCACGTTACACATGACAACACCTGAAGTTGTCATGTGTCCAGGTGTATAGACGACGTTTTGGCATTTGGAACCATGTATTAGTTGGTATGTACTTATTGATTTGCAATTTGTTTTATAAAAGTGTAAATTTGGTCTTCAAATTGTTAAATTTATCTACTATACACTTAATCCTTCTAAATTATAAATTTAGTAACTAACATGTTAAACTTTATTGATAAACTCTTAATCCTGTTTTTTAATTATAAATCTTGTTTTTAAACAACTCGGTTTAAAAAAAAAATGAGTTTCTACTATCAAACTGTTAACTTGGCTTTGAAAATATAAATTTGGCAGTTAAAACTGTATAATTGGCTTTTAAAAGTGTAAATCCGGCGTTATAGTGTTAAATTTTACTGCCAAATTGTTAATCTGACCTTAAATTCAATTTTTAAAATAGTAAATTTAGTTTTTAAATGTGTAAATCCGGCCACCAACCGTTAAACCGTAAGTCCGGCCTTTAAAAATGTAAATCCAGCATTTAATACTGTAAATTCAACTTTTAAAACTAAAAATTCTCTATCGACGTATTAAATTCTATTACCAAATTGTTAATCCAGCTTTCAAGTTATATATCCGACCTTTAAATATGTAAGTCAGGTTTTCAAAACTGAAAACTTGTCCACCAACCTATTAAACTTAACTACAAAATTCAAATTGTAAATAAGTCTAATTGCGGCTTTCTAAAGTTAAAATTCGGCCAAAAATGCATTTAGTCTACTGCCAAACCGTTATTTCCGCCTTTAAACTATAAATTTAGTCTTAAAATCTGTAAATCCGGGTTTTAAAAGTGTAATTCGGCCTGTAAGTGTCAAATTTTACTGCTAAGTTGTTAATCCGGCATTTTAAATAGTATATCTGTGTCTGTGTTAAATTTGTCTGTAATATTGATAATCTGGTCTTTAAATTATAAATCCGGTTTTTAAAAATCTAAATCCGGCCTTCAAATAATAAATACGGCGATTAAAAGTGTAAATTTAGTCGTAACCGCCAAATTGTTAGTTTGTTGGCGTAAAAAATAGTGATGCGTCTTTGGTCGCATATAAATATTGTTTCTTGCCTGTTCCTGCAGGGAAATTTATTCCAAATGACTAATTTGTTGTAGGCATTTTTAATATTAATTATGGTTACTGCAGTGCGTCTTTATTGAGACGGTTTTAGAAAAAAGAAGAATATCAAAATATTGTCAGAAAGATTTAAAATGTAATAAACTGTCAAACAATGCAAAATTCTATTTATAGAATGTTAATAATAGCAAAATTCAGCCATAAAGTATAAAAATATTGTCAAAAAATACAAAATTTAAAGTAAACTTTTTAAACCTTCAACATTCTATATATAAAAATTTAAAAATGGCAAAATTTTGTCATAAAATGTTAAATTTATGAAATCTTAAAAATTAGTGACAACATATTGCCCGTCAATCGCTGATACATAGTATTTATAAAAATGTACGTAGAAAACCTAAATATTATATAAACCTTAAATTTACACAGAAAAAGCATTTATAGCAAGAAAATTGCACATAAAAATCATTTACAGTAAAAAAATTGCATACATACCATAAACAAAAACAACATAAAACTTATTTTTAAAAACCTTAAAATTGGAGAGAAAAAAATAAGTTTATCAATATTAAAAAAAATCTCAAAAATGCACACAAAAAAACATGTATAACATAAAGTATAATGTATATCAAAGATATTGTTAGAAAGAATTAAATTCCAGTCATAAACGGTTGAAAAGTTCAAAATTATTTTCATGAAATGTTAAAAATAGTAAAATTCGGTCTAAATATTTGGTCTAAAGTATGACATTTTTTTCAAAAAGCATCAAAATTAATGATTAACTGTTTAAAAATGAAAATTTCCGCTATAAACTGTTGAAAAGTGTAAAATTTACATTTGTATCTTTTATTAGTTATATTTTAACAGCTGCTATGTAAAATTTGGTCATTTCAGACATATAATAATAGTATTTTGAGTTTACGTCAAGGTTTATAATAAAATTTAATAATTTTTGTGAAGACTACCCATTGTTTTTATATAAGGTTAAATAAGATCATTTTTGACAGATAATCTTAAATATTCTTCAGTTTAGATTGTGTTTTATTTTGATAACTGTTACTTAAGATTTGGTAATTTTTGACATCTTAGATTAAAGAAATTAGTTTTAGATTATTTTGAAAATTCAACATGTTAAAGTACTCGTGTAAAAATAGTAATTGAAAAATTGCAAATATTTTATCGTGATTTGAAATCTGACGTTTTTTAGTTTAAACTTTGGAGTTTAATCATTTTTTAAATAATTGCTTTAAAGATGCGGGGAGCAAATAGTACAACTTTTCAAACTCTACACGCTAATATTGTTAGTCAGTTGTTGGAGTGCAGTTTTTTTCAAACCGGTTTAGTATAGAAGGATTAAAAATTTGATACATCAAATTATGAAAGCACTTCTGCTCTATCTAATGAGACTATGCGCAGCTCTCTACGTTAAACTTCTGGGCACTTCTATTCTTTTGCGTAAGGCTACTTTTGGACAAAAATTGCGTTTTTCAAAGTTTGACGAACCGCCACTGATTTATTTTTACAGATATGAAGAAAATTTAAAATTAACAATTTGTAGAGAATAATTAGATCTTCCATTTAAGGCTAAGCACAATTTTTTACGTGGCCGGATTAACTAGTAGCGCACTCTCAAAAAACCATTGTTTTTACCCTACTTTAGAACGCCAGTGCTTGAAAACGAAAACAGCAATTGGAACGCCACCTGGTCTATTGCACTTTTGCATATTTTAGCTTTTGAAAAGTTCTCCAGCGTTTTTAGTTCAGATGCTTGAAAGTGGTACATTTTGTGAGTTCCTATTTTCACTTTTAGAAAAACGCAATTTTTGACTTTGAGATAAAATAAAATTTGTGAACCCACTGAACAAAAAAATTGGAGGTCAGATATAAGAAAGAGTTTGTCAGGAAGATTTTTTTGGTTTATATCTCACCTTTTTAAGATCAAATTTACTCGAGTTATTACAAATCTACATTTTTTGGGAAAAAATTTCACGCCGCTACTGATTTTTTGAACAATTGGGGAAAAATTACCTCAAACAATTTTGAAGGTACCTTGGGGTGAGTTTTAAAAAAAGTTTAAAGGTAGTTTTTAAAAAAAGCGATTTTATAGCAGGGCCCTTACACCCTGCCAAGGAACCCAAAAAAAATTCACCCACAACATCCGCTAGCAATCGATTAAAAAAGCTGTTTTTGGTGAAAAACAGCCTTTGCGAAAATTGCAGGGGTTGTATTTTTAAAGAGGTGGTTTAAAAAAATAATTATCACAGACGTAAAAAGTTGGGAAAAAACTGAAAAAAATTCAAAACAAAATTATTCCAATAAATGACGAAATGAAAAATATTTTAAAATTTGGTAAAAAAAAATAAAAATTACTATCTACGCTCGTGCATTTAGGGGCGGGATAAAAATTATTTTTGAGGGCAGATTCTGAAGATTTTGAAAATTCAACATGTTTTACGGACTTTTTGTGAACAATTTTCAGGGCGATATTTTCACGAATAAAAAAGTTAGTCTTTAAAAAAATAAAATATGATTTAAGTTTGCCGCATTTAGTTAAGGGGCCGAATTGACCACCGACAAAAAAAATCCAAGTAGAGTATCGATCGTTTTAGGTCCTGTATAGTTTTCAGATTGATCGGTTGAAAATTGACAGAGATAGAAAGGATAACGACAGTTGTAATGTTTTTTGGTAAAAGGGGTATTTACCCTTAGAAGGAGGGTTAAATTTGATAGACGTTTGGCCTAAAGGCCTTGCCTGATAAAAAAATGTTAAATTTTCTGAGATACCTACATTAAGATTAATTTAGGCCAGAATTTTCTTTTGGTTAAACTTGCCTTGTAATACTCAACATAACAACGTTTTATACCCACAATTGACCTCACACACATGTAGTGGAAATAAGTCTCTAGACTGGTTAAATACAGGGTGACAAGTAAAAAAGAGTATAATATGGTTTTGACCTTTCTACTCTTAAATCATTAATTTTTCTATACTGAATTAGTTTGAGAAAAACTGCTGGATTTTGCTGTTTTTAACATTCTATAAATAGAATTTTGCATTTTTGACAGCTTATGACATTTTAAATCTTTTTGACAATATTTTGATATTAATAGCCGGATTTTGCAGTTTCTGTAATTTTATGAAATATTTAAATTTTTTTTAACAGTTTATGGTCGGATTTTGGTGCTTTCCAACAATATTTTACTGATTTATGGCTGGAATTTGATGTTTCATGACTAGATTTAGTTGATTTTTAGTTTTTATGATAGACATTTCCAGTTTTTTACAATCCATGAAAAAAATGATGCACTTTTGAACAGTTAATGACAAGATTAAAAAAATTACAAAATTCTTGACGTTTTTTTTTTTAAACCGTCTCAATAAAGGCGCACAGCTCAAATAGGTGGTGGTAATCATAATTAATAATAAAAATGCATTCAAAATTATCAGTCAATTGGAACAAAGTTGCCCTACAGGAACAGGCAAATTACAATATTCGTGACCATAGACGCATCACTCTTTTCTACCACAACAAACTAACCCCGCAGGGACAGGCAAAAAACACTGCCAAAAACTTGAATATTGTGTCTGAACACGTAATTTAGAGACCGGATTAACCGTTTAGATACGTTAGTAATATAAATAATAAAAATTAATGGGACGATAGAAAATTTACAATTATACATGCTGGATTTACATTTTTAAAGACCGGATTTACGGTTTTATAAGTCGGATTAACGGTTGGTGACCGGGCTTACATTTTTAAAAATCGAATTAAGACCGGATTAAGAATTTGGCAGTAAAATTTACACTTTTAAAAACCAGATTCACAGTTTTAACTGACAAATTTATATTTTCAAAACCAAGTTAATAGTTTGATAGAATATCCAGATTTATAATTTAAAAATAGTATTAACAGTTTATCAATAAAGTTTAACATGTTATAGCCGTATTCTGAACATTTTTTACAGCGATGTTAATTAACATTTTGAACGTTGCTAGGTAATATATTTTATTATGTTGGTTGCCGGATTTTTAGTTTTAAAGGCCTAATTTATATTTTTTATTAAATTAAAAATTTTGATAGTCAAATTTATAAAATGCTGTAATTATAACTAGGAGGTTGGATTATCACTTTGGCAGTAATATTTAATTTGTTGGTGGTCAAAATTACATTATAAGCAGCATTTACACTTTTAAAAGCCGAATTCAGAGTTTAAAGGTGTGATAGCTCAATGGTAGAGCACTTGCATATCATGCGAGCAGTCCGGGGTTCGATCCCCGAAATATGACTGAAATGATAACTTGCTCTTTATCCACCAGCGTGGTTCGGAAGTCACGTATTAAGCTGTTGGTCCCATCAAACCACTTTAAACAAGTCGTAGACTTACTGTGGCGATGTAAAATAGCCGTAAAAAGCATAATAATAATAATAATAATAAAATTTATAATTCAGAGACAACTACACTAACAATTATATATTATTATAATGCAGTAGCAGTAAAGATGGTATTTACAATTTTTAAAGCTAGATTTGCAATTTTAAAAGTGGTATTTATGATTTAAATGCCGGATTAATAATATGGCAGTAAAATTTAAAAAGTTGATAGTTTAGATTTTATTTTTTAATGCTACATTTACTTTTTCAAAGTTGGATTCACAGTCAAATTTTACACGTTACTGGGTATTTAGTTTTAAAAGCCGGATTTACAGTTTTAAGATTAGATTAATAATCTGGCAGTTAAATTTAACATTTTTTTACATTAATGAAACCAAGTTTACAGTTTTAAAAGCCGGCTTTGCAATTTTAAAGGTTGTATTTGTAATTTTTTTATTAAAATGATACAAAACTGTTAATTTATTCTCTAATATAATAGTTAATTTAAGTAGCAGCTCAGTTACAATCATGTAAATTTAGTTAAACTAGAAAGAAGTACAATACCTACTGTTGATGTGGAGGGCTGTCGAGCAGGCGCTAAATAAAATTAAGATGAAGTTCTCACATCTGTTCTGTTCTTAATAACTATTCCTTTTTTTGTGGTTGTTAATTACTTCCAGAATTCCTATTTATCTGGGTGTCCATATCATTAAACTTTAAATATAAACTAATCACTCAGTGAGAAAGTCTGATTTCGCACGAGAAGTTTGTCCAGAGTTACCAACATTTGGGACGTTGCCGGATTGTAACTAATTGTTTTTTATCTGTATAATTTTTTGTTTATTTCTTTATTTTTCAATTTTCTTACTGGAGTTTTGTATATATCCGGAGACACGTATTTATTTGAGATTGACATGCGCAGGGAAAATCCTTGACTTAGTTTAAGAGGCTTTTCACACTTTTTCCTAATAATCATTACTTAGGCAGATTAGAGCAATTATGAAATTAAAACATCGCGTGTTAGCGGAATTCATTTACAATTGGTTAGATGTTAAATAAGAATATATTTAATTTAAACTGCTTGTGTTCTCTCAAATAAGTACTTTCTTTCATTGTTTGCTTTCCTAATTTGTCTTTTTATATTATACAATGTGTAGCTACGTGGGTATTATTAAAACGTGGTGTTTGTTTTAAGTATAACATTTGGGTTAACTTTATTCATAGTAAACATAAGATACATTGTATAACATATGATTTCAACAGGAAGATCCTAGATGTAAATGCCTAGCTTTAGCTCTAAAGTCTCCTTTTTCTTTGCCCTTATGTGTAACTACCGTATGATTAATTATTGCTACTATACTTAACAACAATAAATTTAAATATTGGAACCGACGTCTGGTCGCAAGGATCCAAAGTGGAACTAAATCATTCACCTCTTTATTACGTTTCATTTTTACTCTTTTTTATTAACATAGACTTTTTTTGGAGAATACTTTTTACTCTTTTTAATTCAAAATAACTTTTTTCTTAGTTGAGTCCTAATAATTCCAATTGTTTAAACTGTTTTTTTTTTTTTAATTTATATAATAAAAAGACTAACATAAAAGCACCAATTTATCGGAGAGAGGGCGACATCGAGAAAGCTAACGTCAAAATCCGCAAGTCCATCTGACCTCCCGTTTGCCCCGGCAATTTTCCGAGTTCTTCGCTCTTTGGCGCAAAAAATCAAAATGATGTCTACGGCGCTCTTTTGTTCGTTGTTAAAAGTACAAATCCGGCATTTAAATTTGAAATTTGGTTATCATTGTGTTAAGTTTTGCTACCAAACTGTTAATTTAGCATAAAAATTATAAATCCAACTTTAAAAATTGCAAACTAGCTTTTAAAATTGAAAATTTAATTTTAATAATGTAAATCTAATCTTTAAAATGTAAATTCAGGTTTCAACGTGTTAAAATTATTAATTTGGCCACCAACGTATTTAAATTTTCTGCAATACTGTTAATCCGACCTATAAAACTATAAATCTGTGTAAATTCAGAATTTAAAGTGTTAAATTTTATTCGGTTTTCAAATCATAATCCGGTCTTTAAAACTGCAAATTTAACTTTTAAAACTGAAAATCATCCACAAACGTGTTAAATTCTATTGTCAAACTGTCCAACTTGTAAATTTTTTTTTTTTTTAATTAAAGTTTTTTTCAAACTAAACATTTAAAAATTTAAACCCGGTCTTTAAAATCTTAAATTGAACTGCCAAACTGTCAATCCTACTATGAATTTAGTCTTTAAAATATTAAATTTAACGCTAAATTGTTAATCCGATCAGCTTCTGAAAGTGTAATTAAAATCTGGCTGTTTTGAGACGGTTTTAGAAAAAAGCGTACATAATTTTGTTATTTTTTTATTGTCATTTTGAAAAATGACAAATATTTACTCAAATTTATTTTATGCGTATAACTTTATACGCCATTTATTCAGATTTTTTCAGTGAACCATTTCCGAGTAATAGCAATCAAAATTTGGAAAAATTGATTTTTTCGAATTTTTCACATTTCTTGATTGTTTGTAACTTTTCAGGATTGCATTTTTGCATCATTTTGATAAAGAAATTACAAATACAACCATTAAAATTGCAAACCCGGCTTTTAAAACTGTAAACTTGGTTTCATTAATGTAAAAAAGTGTTAAATTTAACTGCCAGATTATTAATCCAATCTTAAAACTGTTAATCCGTTTGTAACTTTTTAGGATTGCAACTTTTTTCTTCAAAATTGTAAATAATTATTTACAGCCAAAAATTGTTACTTGAATTTTAAAAAAAAATCCTAGTACTTTAAAAAACAATTTTTCTTAAAAAAAGATGTTTATTTTTTATTTTTATTGTTGGTATTTTTTGAAATTTGGATAAAAAAGATATCTCAAAGCGTAGTGCAGGGCACTTTCTGAAATTTTTAAGGTATCTTTTGCACATATAAAAGCACGTTTTTATCTATATTTAAAAAAAAAATGTTGTTATTTTTTTTAGGAAAAACTGTTTTTAAGGTTCTAGGAATTTTCAACTTCAAGAAAAAAACATTTGGCTTTGAAAAATTCTGTTGATTTTGAAGAAAAAAGTTTTTTACAGTTTTTTTTTTCTAAAAATGCAATCCTAAAAGTTACAAACGATCAAAAAATGAGAAAAAAAACAATTCATGTAGAGGAAGGCTTTTTCAGTGGTTTAAGCATTCTGTACATTTGACTTATACATGGCCATATATATTTTTGTTTTAATTTTTTTTTTACAACAGCAACAAAATAAGCATTAGTAATAACGTACAAGTTATTAACATAATGGGTATCACGTGTATGTACGCATGCGGTAAAAAGTATGAACCACCAAAGAGTGCATAGCGTGTTTTGCTTTCAAACGTTTAAGAGGTTAAAATTGCCAACCAAACTACTAGCATAAAAATCACGTTTAACACTTAAAAACAGAAGCCTCATATATACCATAAAATTTACTAGAAGACATTAAAAGTACTTTTATTTGTAACAAGAAAATTGCTTAGAAAACTCATTTTTAGCATAAAATTTGCTCAGAAATCATGTTTATCACATACAACTAATAAAAATTGAAGCATAAAACCCATTTATAGCTTAATGCTTATAAACCTAAAAACCTAAAAATTATATAAAATGAATATTTGTGAAATTACACATAAAAGATGATTATATCATAGAAATTGCGCAAAAAAATTATTTCTTGCATAATTTATTTTAATAAAAAATATTACATTAAATTTATCAAAATTTGCGAAGAAAATCTAAATATCACAAAAGATTTGCTTAGAAAAACTTAAAGTTACAGAGAAAAGCATTTATACTATGAAAATTGCGTAAAAAAACCTTTTCTCTGCATAAAATTTGCTGAAAAATTATGTTTACTACATAAAATTGACCACAAAACTAGTTTTTAGCATCAAATTTGTCAAAGTTGGCGCAGAAAACCGATTTATAACACAGAAATTACCTTAAAATTGCACAGAAAAGAAACATTTTAAAAATAGAAAAACTCAATTTAAGCATATAATCGCCTGTGAATTACGTAAACTAAAAAAATATCAAAATGCACGTATAAAACCCGAGTATTGCATAAGATTTGCTTAGAAAACCTTAAAATTACAGGCAATAGGAAGAAAATTTTGTATAAAAATTATTTGCAGTATAAAATTTGATAAAAAAATTACGTTTAACACACAAAATTTATCACAACTGGAGCAGAAAACTATAATATAAAATTTATTATTTTTAAAAATCTTAAAATTGTGTTTAGAAAATTTACACAAAAATTGGACGAAAAAAAACTAGATTTTTACCAAATAAGGTCAATATTAAAAGAAACCTCAAAAATGAAAGAAAAAAACATTTATAACATAAAATATAATATGTTGTTAGAAAAAATCAATTTTTAGAATAATGTGTTGAAAATTGCAAAACTATTTTAATGAAATGTCAAAAATAGTAAAATCCAGTCTTAAAAAATCAACATATAGTTGAAAAAAACCTAAATTTGGCGTTACAACATCAAAATATTGTCATAAACTGTTGAAAAGTGCAAAATTCATATTTACATCTTGGATTAAGTATTTTTGACAGTTAATCATTTTTTATTAATTATATTTTGACAGCTATTATGTAAATTTGATAATTTTAGATATATCAAGTTAAATATAACCAATTTTAACAGATAATCTTAGATTAAGTATTTTTGACAGTTGATCATATTAGATTGTGTTTTTTTGACAGCATTTATTTAAAATATGACATGTTAGATTAAAGATATTATTTTTAACAATTGGCATACATGTAAAGTATTTGTGTATTTGTCCCAAATAGTGCGTGTTAAGAATTATATATATATTTATTTTTAAATTTCATTTTTTTTTTAAATAATTGCGGTGAATATGCGGATCTAGGACCAAAAAGTACAAATTTTTTGAACTCTACACGAATATAGTTGGAGTGCAGTTTTTCTGAAACTGATTTAGAATAGAAGAACTAGTATCGACCTGACTACACCTGACCGACTGTAGATTTTTTTATACTGTCAGGCACTTACAGACACTCACAGACACCCACAGACACCCACAGACACCTACACACGCATAGATACACACAGACATTAACTTACGTTTGTGAAAGTATATAAAAACCGACACCCAGGCACTCACAGACACCTACAGACACTCACAGACATTTATAGACACTTACAGACACTTATAAATACCTACTTTTTAGCATTGAATTTTAGAGTGAGAAAAATGAATTTCTAGCAAACCTTGTATTACAAGTTTTGTAGAACAATGTTTATTAAAATATCTATAGAAAATGAAAAGATCTGCAACATTACGCCTGTGTTGTAAAGTATCTAACTCATTAGTCAATTTTGGATTGGCAATGATCTGAATAGCTCGTTTCTGAATAGAGTTTATAAGAGATATTGAAGTTTCCGATGCTCCTCTTCATACTTGGGAACAATATTTAATACAAGGACAATTATAAGTATATATGAAAAAAAGTTGAACAGAAGTAAAAAACTTTTTACATCTATTAAGAAATCTTAGTTTTCTAGATACTTTTGAAGCTATGTCAACAACATGGTTGTTCTAGAAAAAATTATGTAAGTTTAATACATTTCAAACCGATGAAAAACATTAAAAAGATCGGCAATATCTCCGATAGAATAATATGAACAAGTCAGAAACTAGTCACTCGGAGTCCCCAGCACGGCAATCCGATAAAAAAGAACAGAGATATTCAGTATAAAGTAAACACGTGGAAAATCTAATTGAAAATACGACGCGTTTGCATCGAAAGCCGCCACGAAACTTGAAGTTTAGAAAAGATTCTTTAAAATTTACTCCGGGTCCATCATTTGTAAAGATAAAAAAGATACGGCCGTTTTAAACATTTGCGTAAATATTCAATCAGAATTCTCATACAAAATAGACGAATGGCCGCACAAAAGCGCAAATAACCAAAGAAAAGGAAGTCTGATCAAAACAAAACTTGGGTTTGGAAACGGCCTTGAAACGGCCGCTCCCTCATAGGTAGCAAAAAATGATTTGACAACGGACTAACTTTGAAAAATCGTAAAAAGGATTGTAAGCAAAATTAAAAAAAAAAGGTTTTACAAGCCTCGCTTCCATCCTTTTTCTTTCGAACGAGACCAAGCGCAATCCTTTGCGTCGATTCCCGGGACACTTCTATTCTTTTGAGCTACCCTACTTTTAGCGTATTTTTTGCCCTCCCGCTGTCACATTTAAACCCAAAAATACGGAGAACGAAAAACCCGATTGCGACGAAATTTGGGTCTCTGAAGGAAGTCGGTGCGGCAGATCCGAATCCAATGTCAAAATGTCACTTCTCAGCACTTCGGACCGATATGCGGCAAAAAAGAAAAAAAAAATCGGCTGACTTTGAAATTTCGTAAAAAGGCTCATGAGCAAAAATTTAAAAATCTATTACTAGGCGATTGCACATTTTTGAACGAGACCAAACGCGATTTTCTACGTGTAAACCCTGAGCATTATTGTTTTTTGCGACCCTACTTTTTTTGAAAAAACGAGTTTTTTTCGACCTTTGACGCGCAGACGCGGGTTAACGCGCGGAGATATTGTGCGCACGGACCGTCGTCGTTTTTTACTTTTGCAAAAATGCAATTTTTGACCCAAAATTTTTCGTGACGCAGCTTTCTAATCGGGACGGGGTAAAAAGGGCTCAACGGGGCTTTTAGAGAGGAACGTTTTGTCGTATCCGCCGCCTTCCGTGCTGTCAAAAACAGTAAAGTTTTTCCGTTTCTTTTTTCAAGAAACTGCCGGGAGTTTTGGAAAGTCTAGCGGCGCATCAAAAAAAGCGCGGAGAAACGACGGCTTTAAAAATTAAAACGCCCGTTTCTTATCTATGACGACAAAAAATTGCGGTTCCCTTTTTAGGATGACGGCACTTCCTCAGAATTGAAACGTTTTTTATAACGTTTTTATTTTGCAGGGGGACGGCCGCGTGTAAACCGTTTGCCTCCGGCGAATTTCTGAGCACCCGGCTCCCTCATCGACAGACGTCTCGCGCACGAGGGCGGCAACGGCCGCAAAAAAATCAAGACAACGCTCTGATACCACACGGATCCTACGATGCGGTTGTCGGATTTTTTTTTTAAACATAAAAAGGATTCACCGGCTTAGAAACCGGAAAAAGCAGCAGCCGACCAGTCCACATCGTAGAGAGAGCCCGCCAGCAATTAGCCAGCAAGCGACGTCTACGGATAAATGCAATTTTTATTGCAATTCGCACCGCTAACTATTGTTAATTATTTGTGATTTATCACATTTAATTAACAATATTTTATTTTCAGATTCACAACATCCCGAAATGGATGTAAAAGTGAAGCAGTTCGAGGCCGCTTTTGTCAAGTTTGACAAGAGAATATCGTTCTTAGAAGATACGCTCGCCGGGGCTATTGAGGGCATCCACAAAGTGATCGATGGATTTTCCTCGAGAAGCGTGTTGGAGGCCCTCACGGCTTTGACTATGGAAATCGTCACGCCGTGACTGCAAGGATTTGAAGAAACCTTCCGCTCCATGCAGTCTTTGCATGCCGAGAAAATCCGCGGACTGGAAGAGACCATTACGCAGATGCGAGGCACGATGGAGCAGCTTATGAAGATGCTCATCAAGGATACGTCAATTAGTATCAATTGCGAGCCTATTAAGGCGGCAATTGATACTAATAAATCAAATCTTGTTGAAATGTTGCAGATGGAGCAGCAAGCAACCAAGAGGCAAGCCCCCCTAACTGACTCCGACACCTCATCAGACGACGACGACGCATTGAAAACGGACTAACCCTCCGGGACCGATGCCCGCGACGTATCTGTTGAGTTATCGCAGATGGACGTCCAGCAGCCCGTAGTGCAGGAACAGCCATATCAGCTCGTCGAATCGAAATCGACACAGAAGGAAAGACGAATGGAAAAGAATATTAAGAGTAAGAATTATTCTGAAACCCTTTCCCAATCCCCGCAGAAACCATCAACTTCTGCAGCCCGTCAAACCGCAACTCCTGTTGTTACGGCACGCAAACCATCTGCAAAGCCGGCGGTTAAAAATAATGCGTCTTCAACGCCCTCTTCGAGTATTGCTGAAAAGCCTCCATCTCTTGTTCTTCGCGATAAACGCGAATTTAACAAGTGGAGCAAGACGTTCAAAGACAGCGGCGTGAAAGTTATCAGCGCTATAAACATCAGCGACGGCGTCCGCTTTACTTTGAACGCTATGGAAGATTTCCGTACGGCGACGGCTCTCCTGAAAGCTTCAGGTAAAGCCAATTATTATACGTTTCAAACGCGAGACGAGAAATCCGTCAAAGCGATTGTAAAAAACATCCTCAAAGAGACTCACTCTGAGGATGATGTTAAGAAAGAACTTGAATCGCTGGGATTCAACGTCCTTTCTGTAACTCGGCTGGGGAATAAACTCCTCGATGTCGAATATCCGATGCTGTACGTGCAGCTCGAAAATTCCGGTAAAAGCCAAGAGATTTTCAACCTCAAAGAGCTTTTTACGCTGACCATTAAGGTTGTGTCAAAGCGTCGCACGGGCGAAATCAGCCAGTGCCATACATGCCAGTGCTACGGGCAAACGGCATCTAGGTGCTACGGTAACCCCGTTTGTGTAAAATGCGCCGGTCCGCACTATTCTGCGGAATGCACGAAAGACGTGAACGCGCCGCCCTTATGCGCTGGGGAACACACGGCATCATTCGCTGGCTGTGATGTTCGTAAGAAATTACGGGCACAGCAAGCTAAGCAGCGGAATAAAACCCGTTTGCAATCCGCTCCGAAATATATTAATTCCGACATGGCAGAGTTCTTCAAACAGATGACTGCCTCTCAAGCGACTCTATTGTCGGCTGTAAGAACCCTCGCACGATAAAAAGTGAGAGGAAGATGGCAAACGTGAGCCATATCTAAAGTAACGCCTATATGGTTGGCGTCGTAAGACGCAATACGATACATATTTTACGGTGCGTTCAATCATATTTTGATGGGAAGGTTATGCACAAATGTTTTTTACATTACTGTTATGTGCCGCACTCCCGGGTATGTTCAACGGGGCGGATTTTAGTCGGTAGGCGCTTCATATGAGGTGAATCCGACATTTTGTGTTAGTCTTTTGAAGATTTTGCCGCCCCAAAAAAAGAAAAAAAAAAAAAAAACGGAAAATGTTTGCGCGCGCGGGAGCGATATCAAGATTTTGCTCGGATTTGGATTACGCTGTCTTTACCGGTGGGAAAAGGTGTAAGTCGCGTCGGGATCCGACGGCAGGCGCCGGAGATGCGGACCGACAAAGGGGCTGCCGAAGGAGTCCCGATTTTTCCGATCGACGTTTTAGAAAAGCTCGGGTATCTTGGAAACGGTGCTACGTATAAAAAAACGACTAGATTTAAAAAAGGGCGTGGAGAAGCTTTTAGCGAACGTCCTGAAAAATTGTTATTTTGATCACCGGGAGCGGACATAATTGGAAATAACGTAAAAACCGTGTTTTGTACATTGCGGGAGAACCGGAATAGCTTCTGGGTTCCGGTTTTCATCGAACTCATTATTTTACTTGTTTTTTACTTAACAATTTTTTATTTGATTATTTTTGATGTTTTGAATAAATTGAAGTGATTGGTTTTTTAAGTTGTGGATATGGAATGGAGATGCACAGCAGTTCTTCAGAGAGCGTCTACAAGTTTTTCAAGCTTCAGCTCTCTAGAAGCATGCTGGAATTAATAAATGTGTGGTATGTTGGGAGTTTTTAAAAACATTGATTTTAACTATACATAATATTTATTGAGTTATTTTTATAATTACATTATTTACTACAGTTTTTTTAAAATTATAACTGGGTATAGAATGGCCTACTGCTCTATTAATCTAAACATATTTATAATATATACAGCTAATTATTTCAATTGGTTACTTGTTTAGTATTTTATCTTAAAAATAGTGTTATTGTATAATAATAAATAGATAAATTATATTAGTAAGGAGATTGGAATGCGTAACACACTTTATCAACTGCATATAAGGTAGGTTTTACAAGAGATGATGTCAAGGTATAAGTATTGAGATATGAGATTACGTCGCATTTGTTACAGAAGAAATATAATCTATGAAGCTGGAAACTCGAGTGTAAACTGATGGAGCACCATCATATCCGCATGGATAAACTCCCCATGAAACAAGACCAACCAAAATTCGTGTTCCATTTGTAATAATAACCAATGGTCCACCTGAATCTCCATTGCAGGCAGCTTTACCGTGATCAGGTCCAGTACATATATTAGATTCAGCTAAAGCATTTGAGGAAACTTTTATTTTTTCAAAATCAGCTTTGCATTCTGGAAAAAAAATTATTAACATTTCTATAACAATATATAATGCTGCAAAGTTACCATCAAGAGGAATGATCTGAAGTATAACATACTGTAAAATTACTGCCAATTTAGGAAGATATGGGTGGGTTGCACCCCATCCGCTAAGAATGCTAGTACCTATTGAAATTAGGTTAGCAGGTGGAAGGGTAATTGCTTGTACGTACTCATTGAATACTAATGGAGAATCCATTTTCAAAAGACCGATATCGTTAGGTTCGACTTCTCTAAAAAATATTATTTTAGTAAATTAAAAATAAAAAACGTTAAGTTAATTACCCTGTATAATTAGGATGGGAAACGCCATAAACTACTCTCTTCCATTGAAGATGTTCTATATCACCAAGTGAGAGAATACCAGCTTTAATAGTAAGATCTGTGACATTCTTGATCAATGGATCTGATACACAATGTCCTGCCGTTAGAATCCATAAGTTTGAAATTATACATCCTCCGCAATTATGTACAGCCAACAATTGTACAGAAACTTGGTATTTGAATTCACGTTGATCCTCAACATTTTTTCCATTTGTAATGCGACTTTCAACTTGAATTGATTCAAATTTAGTGGACTTACCCAAAACTAACCCAATAGTGGCAACGAGTATCAATATTAACTTCATGATTAATATGTTTGTTATTGAAAAAAAAATCATATATATACTTGTGGTTTTGTGTTGTTTGTAACATTTTTATCAAAAATGTGCAATTATATCGTTTTTATTTTAAAATTAAGGATTGGTAATGAATTAATTTGATTTTATTATTGTTATCGGTGTTAATAATTTGCAATGTCTATACTAATAAATTTTATTCACGTATAGCGTAATGTTTAGGTTTCTTTCACAAGCAAATTTAGAGATACATAAGTTTAAAAGGGATCTTTCCAATTGGTTTAATTAATTTTTAATCATTATTAAATTTTTGAAACGACATATTTTGTTATTAGTTTTTGAAATTGATTTAAATATTAGTCAATTAGACCTAAGATATGCAAAATAAAATAGTAAAAATTAAATGATCTAGAGATAATTTTCCAATTGATTTAATTAATTTTTAATTATTTCTTACGCTTGTAGCAACAAATATTTGTTATTAATTTTTGAAATTGGTTTAAATATTAGTTAATTGGATTTAAAGTATGTAAAATGAAATATGAAAATTGTGTTAAAAAATTACGTAATACCAATTTCTTATGCTCTGGAGTCTCATATTTTTGTTTAAATAATAATCAGCTCAATTTGCCATGCAATTATTTCCTATGCGGTTTGCTACTCCTTTTTTTCTTTTTGCCTTGTTTAGCAGACAACGCCTTGAATTTTTAGTTCGTTTTGTATTGTGGAGCTTCTTATCTGATCTTTTATTGTTACTCTTTTGATGGCTCGTAGGGTTTGCATTTCAGTTGTTCTGGCGAGTTGTTATGTTCAAGTCGTTTCAACGTTTTTCTATTTGGTTTAGAGCGCTGGATGTTTGCTCTGTTTGTTGGTTACTTTTTTAGTTTCTTTGATTTTTTGACAGTTATTGGTTAATGTGACTCTAGTTTAAAATAAAACAGCAGAGAAGACTTGGACTGTTTTTTTTTTCTGTTAATTTGTAAGTATGTTTATCAGAAAGGGTCAAAGAAGGAGCCATAGCTGCTAAAGTAAGAGCACGGTGACATTCAAAAATTAGCTTTGATTTGATTTTAGGCTTATTAATACAATTAGAGTTGCTCTACTATGCGTTAGACTTTGGACATTTTTGCCAGATATTTTGCAATTTATTTTTTTCAAAACCTCGTATGTTATCCCAACTACTTCTGCTTGGAAGATAATTGTATGCGTCTCTAGTGATAAAAATATTTTGTCCAGGTCTTGCAAGAAGATTTTTGCTCTAGAACCTTTACTGAATTTATAACCACATTTTGCTTTTCTTGTTTATGTGTGCACAAGTTGTAGAGTCTTCGAAACACAAAAAGGGTTACATGTTAACTGTTTGCACTTTTAACAGTAGTGTTTTTATAACGGCTTCCAGGAAAGTACAATTTTTTTCAGCTCGTCCTACATTATGCTAACACACATCATTGTGTCTATAGCTGCAGTTGGTGTTGTCCGCATACTTTGGCTATTATATTAACGCCCCGGGTTTTATGACGGTTGTGTACAACTATAACACTATGAAGACAATTTCCATGTTTTCCCCACAGCTCGTTTGCATTGCCAAAAAACATATGAACGTTTTTCCATTTTAGATTTAGATTGGGCTTCTTGGATTAAGTTGCAAAATATGCTTTCAGATTTACCGCTTAGCAAGATTGTTATAACATCTTTATAACTAATTGTATAGAAACTACAATTATTGAGTAGCTGTATGAGGCTGTCAACTACTATATTCTATAGTAGTGGAGATAATACACTTTCCTAGGGACAACCTTTTTATTTCAGTGATATAGATACATTTTTTATATTATATTTTGACACCGGATTTTGACATTTTAAAGCTGGGTTTTAATTATTGCGTACCATATGCATTTTAAGACTAAATATTTAATATTAAGATTTTTTTTTTTTAATTTATGACCATATGGATTATTCTAGCCAAATGTATAAAAAATTGATTAACAAACACTGCGAGTGTGCGCAAACTCCAATCCGAACTACACGCTTACAAAATCTGAACTTTTTTTCAAACAAAATTTTAACGAAATAAAAAATTTCTTTTAGTAACAAAATATACACTGCTGCGATGGCACAAAGAGTGCAGCAGCAACTCGACATTTAAGCAGACGATAACCTCTTAGTCAACAGAAGCGCTAAATAAATACCGGTACATGTCCCACTCTCCGGTTAACACCCGGTTCAAGAGTTAAAAAAAAAAAACAGATGTTTGAGATGGTGCTAATATGACTTTAATGAACACCATTGGTTTGATGGCCTTTAACGCTGGCGTTTCCACCACACGCTAAAAAACAAAAGCAAACCCACCAGCTTTCTCCAGGTGCTCGAAGAGTTTAAATGACGACGCCCCGCTAAAAAGGGATTGACACAAAAACATTAACTGAAGTCAGGTTTTGGCCTGCCGCTTTGGACCTTAACCCCGCCGGGACAACGACACCTCTAACCTTACCCAACCTCCAATTGAGTCATCAAAATTTTGCTTTTTGGCATTTGTTTTGTCTAACAACAGGACAAATTTAATTTTTGGGCTATTCCTAATGTTTCCGGAATAATAATGCAATATTAACTTCTCGAATTACCCACAAGGGGTTATACCCTAGTGTTCACGATCAAAAAGTAACAATTTTCTTCAAACCCAAAAAGGCTGACTTTCATATTTGGTCCACCCCCGAATCATGCTACTTCGAAGTCGTAATCAGTAACGTTCCGGAAAACCTAACAGAGGCAAACATTGGTCAGGCACTCAAATTACTAATTTGGTTGTTTTCCATTAATCTCTGTGCAGTTTTCAAAGAGATCAAAAACGCAAAGGTTATAGATTTCATTAGGCTCGTAAATCCAACGGGCATACCTCAATGTCAGAGGTGATAGTGTTATGGGCACATCGTCAAACTATGCTTCAAAGCATCATACATCTGGAGAATCTATTTGGGACCTTACCAATTGGGGGCTCTAAAATACGCAATTTCTTCTTCATCTCGCTAACTACCTAGGTTGCAAATCTTTGCAAACAGCATTCTAGAGAAAATGGGCGAAGTGGGAGAGTTTTTTTTTTATCAGAAGATCAACGTTATGCTAGAGTGTTAGTTGAAACACAGACTCAGACATGCGTTAAAAATCTCAAACACGCTTACATATTTGGGGACGTTGGAGATAGATTGCTGGATCATTCTGAAGAAGTGATTACTTTAGACTTTTTTATGTTAGAATCAAGTGCGATTGAAGCAAAAGTGGCGGGGTCGCTGCTTGTATCTGGGTACATCAACTCAGCCAACCTTAGTAGATTTAAAAACTTTACTTTTTTCCCCGTCATAATAGCTAAGGACTTTAATTCCAAATACTCAGTTAGAACTGTTTTACAACCAAAGTAATAGGTTGAGCATTGCAAGACTACGTTGTGTTAAAAGGTCATTGAATTTTGGTTTCAGACATTATTACCACGTTGTTAGTCATCAAGGAGACAGCCTTGCGTAGCATATATATTTAAGGACTTCAAATTGCAAATTGAAGTTACGGTAATCAATGATCTTAGTCCCAACCAAAACACAATATTACTAGAATTCTACGAAAAGAGATCAAATCAGTATAGCGGCTCTAAAGATTGTGCGATCTTTAACGCATTCTACAATGAAATGAAAACGGCAAGCTTGCACAAAAATCAGTGCTGCCAAAAAATTTTGGCATGAATCACAGAAGATGAAATCTAATGTGGAAGATTTTTAAAACCAACTATTATTTTAAAGTGGTTTACCTTACAAACTTAAACTTATCCCACAGCTTATAAGGCGTCCTATCTTGGAAGGTACGTAAGTTTTACAGTTTTAAACTTTTAAGTATTTAAATACTATGGGGAGGGGGGGGGGATTTAGTTGGTAAGCACTTTCCTTTTGAAAGTGAATCGAGGTTTTAGAAGATTCTTCATCTAAACTACAAACAAAATGGATCTGAAACCACACGCCAACAAAATTTAAATTTAAATTTGCCAAACCACCCAAATGTTTAAAATCAAGAAATTAAATTACATACACTTAGCCAGAAACATCAATCAGCCACAGGCTTACAAACTTTGAGTTTACTTTTGGCAAACTCATCCACGTATGTAAGAAATTAGATCACAAACATTTGGGCATGTTTGACTGCAAGGTTGCCAATTTTTAACAAAATCTAATGTATAGTTTTAAAATTATTAGTTTTTATTAATATCTAACTCAGTAAGAGATCACTAAATTAAAGGTTATGTCAAGATTGCCGTGTTTTTTTAATAAACTTTATACAGTTGGTAGTAATAATGTTAGCTCTAATACTAAATTTAACATTTTTCTTAATACTTTACACATTAACATTCGGTGATAACTGTCCACCAAATTATTAAATTTTTATCAAAATCCAACGGAAAATTTTAAGATTATAAATTTTTATTAATACTTAACACATCAATATTTACCGGTAGCGGGTTAGAAAATAGTATTACATTTTATTTGATTTATTGTTATTTGCACAAAACAAATTTACAATCCTGCAAATACAAAAATAAAATCTCTGAAGCTGCTAACTTGAGTGAAAACAGATGGAGCACCATCGGTTCCACAAGGAATAATTCCCCATGATACAATACCAATAACTTGACCATTTTGAACTAATGAACCACCGGAATCTCCACTGCAAGCAGATAAGGATTGATGTAACGGTCCAGTACATATATTAGTATTTGTTAAAGGTTCCGAAGTTCCCAAAAGTTCTTTCAATGCTTTTTTTGCAATCTGAAAAAAATTAAAAATTAAAAAACCAAAAACAAAATAACACAAAATTACCTTTAATTGGAATGATTTCAAGTTCAGCTGTTTGCAATATGTTTGGCATATTTGAGACAATTGAAGTGGAAGTTGGAATTACATTGGGTGTTGGTAGCTCAATTGGTAAAACAAATTCAGTCCATTGCAATTTAGTTTCCAATTTCAGTAAGGCGATATCGAAAGAAGCGACTCCGCTAAAAAAATATTGGTTTATAATTAAATTACTTAAATAAGTAATTTATTCAAACTTGATCCAATGATTACAGCAAAAAAGAATCAAACATAAATCATTATTTTAGTTTTGGGTAGACTACGGCATTGCATAATAATAATAATAATAATAATAATAATAATAATAATAATAATAATAATAATAATAATAATAATAATAATAATAATAATAATAATAATAATAATAATAATAATAATAATAATAATAATAATAATAATAATAATAATAATAATAATAATAATAATAATAATAATAATAATAATAATAATAATAATAATAATAATAATAATAATAATAATAATAATAATAATAATAATAATAATAATAATAATAATAATAATAATAATAATAATAATAATAATAATAATAATAATAATAATAATAATAATAATAATAATAATTTATTGTCCAACAGGTAAAACCTTATTACAGAACAACATATTAAAAACTACAGTAAATACAAGTACAATAAAATTACAAATAAATAATTAAAAGTTAAAAAAAAACATACTTTTCAATAGAAAAATTCACGAATATACTTGAAAAAAAACACTTGAATTAGCATTAAAAATATCACATTTATTTGAAACACTATTGAACGTTGAGCACATTGAAAAAGACGGAGATTTCATCATTGCCGACGTCTTTGCAGGTGGATTATAAAAACAGTTTGTGGTCCTGGAATTGACACGACGTACTAAAAAATTTAAATTATATAGCAGATCAGGAGAATCAACTGTGTTGTGTATAATTTTATGCAAAAAACAAAGTATTGAAACCGATCTTCTTGCTGCCAGTGGAACTGCATCAAATTTCTTAAGGAACTCACCATGGTCAAATCCTTGAGGCGGATAATAGTTGAAAGATTTAAACCATAAATACTTAAAAAAATTCCGTTGAACCGCTTCAAGAGAATTAATATCGCAGCTGTTAATTGGGTTCCACGCTTCTGACTAGGGTGTAGTATAACACAATTATTGCTTCAATGTTGTTAAATTCTTTAGTGTTGCGCAAAATAAAGCCTACTAGTTTATGAGCTCTAGACATTACTGACGTTAAATGGTCAGAAAAAGTTAGTTTAGCATCAAATATAATGCCTAAGTCTGTAGTTTGATTTACACGCGCAATAACCACTCCATCCGATAAATATTGGGCTGCAACTGGATTAAGTTTCTTGGTGTATGTTACAAGTTTGCATTTACTTACAAGAAAGAGGCAATTAGTATTACACCAATTATTTACTAAACTAATATTGTATTGAAAATTAATACAGTCTTCAACAGAATTAATTGCGGAAAAAATTTTAAGATCGTCAGCAAAAAGTAAATGTTTACAAGTTATAATATTTGACAAATCGTTAATAAAAAGTAAAAACAGTAATGGACCTAGGTTAGATCTTTGAGGCACGACTGATGTTGAACAATATTCAGAAGAGTTACAATTATTGTAAGAAACATATTGACTACGGTTATCTAAATATGATTTAAATAATAGTAAAAGATTGTTACTAAAACCAAATTTATCGAGTTTGTGTAATATAACGGAATGGTCTATTGTGTCAAATGTCTTTTTAAAATCAAAGTATATACAATCAACTTGACCCTTGTTATCCACTATCTTTGATGTAAAGTCAACAAAATTGCACAAATTAGTAGTTGTAGAGCGTTTTTCCATAAAGCCATGCTAATTTGATGATAACAAGTGTTTGACTTTAAGATAAATGTTAGAATACAGAATCATTTCAAAAACTTTTGCAAAGTTAGAAATAATGGCAATAGGTCTATAATTGATAATGTCAGCACTAGCGCCAGATTTTAAAACCGGGCAAATTTTTGCTTTTTTCCAAACATCAGGAAAACTATGATGGTTGAGAATAATATTAAAAATTTTGCACAATGGAACGCAAAAGATATCGGCACAGTCTTTAATAATGAAGCTGGGTATGCTATCATGTCCGCTCGTTATTGAATTCTTCAACTTTTTGAGTGATGTCCAAACATCAGATTCGCTTAAGTGAGATACATCTGTAATAGGAAAGTTATTGCAAGTGGAATGAACCGGATTAAACAAAGTAAATGGTTGAGTATAAGTACTCTTAAAGTAATTAGCAAAAGCGTCTACAATACTAAAAGGAGAGTCAAAGCTTTTACCATCAAGTTTCATTAAACCAGGAATACGAGTTTGATTGTTCTTTGAGCGGACAAACGACCAAAACTGTTTAAGATTAGATTTAATATTATTTGCTGTTAACGAAATATAATTATTGTATTCAACTGATATTTCTTTCTTTAGTAAAGATCAAGTTTCTTTAAAGTTGTTATATGATTCAGTAGATTGAACACGCTTATAAACAGAGTGTAATGCATTTTTCTTATTCAAAGTATTAATAATATTTTTAGTGAACCAAATACGATATCTCTTAGAAATAGGTTTACAAAGAGGAATATGTTTATCAAAATAAAAGAATAAAAATGAGAAAGTGCTATGTCAGGATCAGTAAAATTATTAAACTCAGACCAGTCATGGTTGCATAAATCTTCATAAAGAAGAGGGAAGTTAGCTTTTCTAAAATTGTAGGTTTTGGTTAAACTAGTTTGAAAAGCAAAGTTATTAATCGGCGACGATGAAAAGCTTATCAAAATATCTAAAGTACGATGTAATTTATCTTCTTTAACAAATGGATTAAGATCGCGAATAACTTTACAAGAACAATTAGAAAACACCAAATCTAAAAATCTATTATTAGAATTCACTGTAGCATTATACTGCTCCACATTAAGCATATTATAAAAATTTGATATAATTGAAAAAATATTGCTGGAATTATTAATAATATCTTGTTTAAAACTAGGCAGATTAAAGTCACCCATAATTAAATAATTATCAGCATTAACGCAAAGTTGCTCAATATCATCTAAAATGCAAGCAAGTTTTTGATTAGTGGAAGTAGATGGTATATAGATTAAAATAATAACAAAACTTTTTAGTTTGAAAGAACAGTTACATGCTAAAATATCAACGTCACAAAATTTAGAAGTTATATGCGATACTTCAAGCAAATGAATCTTAAAGGCATTCTTAAAAGCTAAGAGAACACCACCTCCACGTGTTTGCTTGGTGGCTTCAAAATTGCGGTCACTTCTAAAGACTGAGTATTCCGTTTGTGAAAACAATTCAGATGTTAAAATATCTGATGACAGCCATGTTTCGGTTAAACCGATAACATCAAATTCCATGTCAGCGGCATTAAATGAGTCAATTTTATTTTTAATACTACGTACGTTCTGGTAATAACATGAAAAGCTGTTGGGCACTAAAAGTTTAAATCAGATTTTGGCAAATCATTTATGTTACTAACATTTATAATAGGCACATCATCATTTATAGGAGAAGCATTTACGTCACTAGCATTACTACTAACGTTTAAAATAGGCGCAGTTACATTGTCAGGCAAAGAAGTTGCATGACTAACGTTTAAGATAGTATCATTAGCACATTCAGTCAAAATTTGCATAATGTTATTACACAACTTTATTTTACCGATTCTGTTTAAGTAAAATCCATGTCGCGTATAGTCCTTTCTAAATAAGTTACAATTATTAAAGTTTAGTACCTTGATTCTATTGTCAATATTAAATTTATTGATAAATAATTTAAGTTCTTCGTTAAAACAGTACGTATTATAAAAAGACAATGAAGTAATATTATCAAAGCGATAGGGCAAAGTTGATATAATTAAGTACCGCAAATAATTAAAAGTGAGTCATTTAATGTTAAATTCTTAACTACAGAACTCCAACTATCAAGTATGTCATGTAGTTTAGCGTTAGGTTTACAAATACATTCAACAGTAAAATTACAATTATAAGATAAAATAGAGGCCAAGTCTTTGCCATGACCATCAGAGAGTATAACCAACCGTTTCCTAACAACAGAAGGTTTAGCAGTCAAAGTGTTACTAGGAATTAACTTTGAATTACAAGAAGCGTTTGACGAACTTGAATAAGGTGCCAAAGTGTTGGAATTTAAATTATAGGAGAAACTTTTAGTCAATCGGAAAGTCTCCAATTCAGAACTCAAAAACTCAATTTGATTACTTAAATCACGGTTTACACTCAATAAAGTTTCATTTTGATTAAGCGTATGTTGAAACAAATTAATAATCATGTATTTTGAATCTAATTCAGACGATAATTCCCGATACATAATCGTAAGGTTTTCAAATTTTTCAACCAAATTCGAATAATCACTATTTAATTTATCCAAATTTTCACGTAGTACATTATTTTCCGACTTATAATTTAAAGTTAAGGTAGCAGTAGATGGTATGTCATTATTAATATTTGACTTCTTAGAATCAGCAAGTTCAGTAGATACAGAGCCGTGAGAATTAATTGATGATGATTTTTGAGACAAGATAAGTTTAGATGTTTTATTTCTTGTTTGAGAGCCGGATGCATCATTTTCAGACATTCTATTCAATAAACTAGTAAATAGTAAAATAAAAAACAAATAATAAAAGATAGTTTAAAAACGGGGAACACATACACCCAGGGGCCGATCAGGGTGATTAACTAACTACGTGCACAGGTAGGCCACGGAAGGGTTATTACAAAATGAAACAAAGGTTACAAAAAAAAATTAAGTAATATGAAAATAACAATTAATTTATTATTTGAAATAAATTCAATACAAATAAACGGCGCAGGTAGAACGGCTTAGCAAAAAATTATGAAAATAAAATAAATTTAAAGCGTTTTTGTTGAAAGAAATGTGAAAGAAATTCTTTCAAGCAAAAAATTGTACATTTAATAAAATAGTACATTTAATAATAATAAAACTAATTAAAAATAACAGTTATGGCAATAATTTTTGCATATTTCAGCAGCATAAAAAATAAACAGCAAACCCAAAGCTAAGCCAGTTATGGCAAGAATTAAAAATATGGATTTCATGATTGAATTAAATTGTATTTGAAAAAAAAATGGATTTTATAATTGTAGATAATGATCTTGAGATTATTTTTATCTGTAGTTTTTGATAATTTGGAGTGGTTGTAGGATTGAGGATTTGGGTAATAAATTAAATTATTTTGCGAACAATTTACAACGGGATATTATTAAATATTATTGAATATTGTTTTGAAGATTATAGAATTTTTTTAAAATAAAATTTAATTTTATAAAATGATAAAAATAGGTTTTTATTAGTATCATATATGTTTAATTTAAACTTATTAGCTCAAAAATTTCAATATTTTTTGAAATAATTGAGTAAATCTAGAATAAGATTAATAAACTACTTCAAATTTTGAGCAATAAAAGTAGATTTAATTTTTATTAACTAACAAGTTTTTTTTTTATTAGTATCAAGTATGCTAAATATAAATTTTTAAACAGACTTTTTGTTAAAATAAATGAATGGCATTTCTTGTATTTTTTTCTTCACGTTGTAGGTGTTGTGTGATTTGACTTTTCTCACTTGGTATGGACTTAAATGTTTAGCTTTAGATTTCATCGCTGAGCCAAACTGAACCTTTTTTAGCGCTATAGTATTGTCTTTTACTGTTACTTATCTGCTTCTCTTAGTCTATCTTTAATTTCCTGAAACTTATTGATTATCTCCTGCTCAATAAGCTTTTTCATTCTGAGATCTTTTCTTATTCGCACTTCTGTTAGTAGTTTGAATGGAGTCTATGCATAGTCAAATTGATTATTCTTTTTACGTCATCAACATACTTGTACTATTTTGTAGCATCGTCGACTGCAACTTGCTCAGGACTGCTATGATGGTGCGGTTTAGCTTCTCTATTTGTTCATTTGCTTTGGATTATGCAATGTTTAATTTTCTTTTTTTTACTTAATGCTGCTTAAACTTATTGCTTGTGAATGCTGTTTCTTTATCCGATATGATTTGCAGTAAGTTGCCAAAATTCTTTTGAAGATCTGATTTGTTTTTTTCCGAGGTAGCGTTGATTTTGTAAGGTACAACCTTAGATCCAAAGAAGAACTCTTTCGCTTTTACTCCTTTAATATTTATCAAAATGTAACGCAACATGCAATGACCTTTTTTACTTTATTTTGTAGATTTGGGATGTAATATTCCTGATCAGTTACGTTTTTTGTCTTTTTTAGTGCATAATGTCCTTGTTTGTGAAATGTTAATAAAACTTATTTTTATAATCTCACACACGCGGAGGTGGTTCACGCAATGAAGAAAGCTAAAACTGGAAAGTCCGCCGGATTAGACGACGTCTATTTGGAAGTACTCAAGCTTTTCAACTCCCAATCTATAGAAAAATTGGTCAGCCTTTTCAACGCCATCTATGTATCTTGAAAAATACTAAGTAAATGGCTAGAGTCTGTTTTCGTCACACTACCTAAGAAGACGGGGCCAAAAACTTGCGGAGACTTCAAAAAAATACATGGTAGATTATATCGTAAATGCAAGGAACACTTTTCTGATACTCAATTTGGATTTTGGAACAAGCTTGAAACCAGAGAGGCTCTATTTGGCATACAGGTTTTAATACAGAGATGCCGCGACATGTCTACCGATGTATACGCGTGTTTTATCGATTACCAGAAAGCGTTTTTGACTGTGTTGACCGCGGAAAACTTATCAACCTCCTTCAGAATATGAACTTAGATGGCAGAGACGTTCGCATTATAAAAAATCTGTATTACAACCAAATCGCTGCTGTCAAAGTTGAGTATGATTCCATTCAGCGATGTATGAGGCAAGGATGTGTTTTCTCTCCACTGCTTTTTAACATATACTCTGAGCAAATTTTTGCCAAAGCATTGGACAAAGCACAGGAAGGAATTGTTGTCCACGGAACAACTTGAGCTATGCGGACAATACTGTTCTACTGGCAGGAAGTGCTAATGATTTGCAGGACTTACTGGATAGAATTGTGACTAAAAGCAATGAAAGGGGGCTCAAGTTAAATATTAGCAAGACCAAAGCTATGGTTATTAGCAAGGATAGTAAGCTTCCAGCAAACCTGAGTAGAGGCAACCAACAGATTCAGCAAGTTTCCAGCTTCAGCATGCAGGAGGTCCCGCATTGAGCAGGCTATAGCAGCATTTAGCAACATGAAGAAGGTGCTTACATCTCGTGACTTGTTAATACTCTTACGTATTTGTTTACTACGGTGCTAAGTCTTTCCAATTCTGTACTAAAGAATGGAAGTGTGGACTTTAACAAAGATAATGTGTAGCCGACTTAAATCGTTTGAAATGTGGTGCTACATCGAGGTGCTTGCCCGTCTTCAGAAGCAACCAGAGGTCATGTTTACCGCTAAGAAACGCAAGCTGGTACACTTGGGACAAGTTATAAGAGGTGAAAAGTACCGTATCTTGCAGAACATTATGCAAAGCAAAATCCAAAGCAAACAAGGTCCAGAAAGAAGACGCACGTCCTGGTTGAAAAACCTGAAAGAGTGATATGGTGCCAATTCAACAAGCCTGTTTTGTTCCGCTGCCAATAAAATAAAAATCACAATGATGATCACCGACGTCCTTGGAGGACATGGCAAGTAAAGAAGAAGAAGATAATCTCTAGAATTACTAACTGCTCTATATTAATTTTTACTCTGTATAGTACGTCGTTGGTAATCTTGTAGTTGCTATGCTTTTTTTTCTTGCAACACTTTCTTTAATGTATTTATAGTGGTGTCACCATTTTGAGTTTTTTCTATTTTTTACAGTGGTTTTCCCACTATCTTTATAATGAAGTGCTGGCTCAAACTGTTGACATGTTTTATTCTAGTGCCGACCGGTGCTCGATCTTGTATTCATAGTCTGCAATCTGTTACTACTTTAAGTTTTTGTTCTAGCAGATACATTCTGAGATTTTGATTTTACCAATTACCACCATAACTTCTATCTTATAATTAGAGTATCTTTTTCCGTTGTTTTTTTGTTTATATATTGAATGGGATAGAATTGGTTGAGATATGAATTTCTAGTTTAGTTTAATATTTGGTACTGATGATACATCGGGTTTTGATTTTGAAACAGCAAGAAGTTGACTTTTTTAGAGTTCAAATTGACTATGTTGGGAGTATTCTATTTAGATATTGTAACTCCTGAGAGCCAAAAAAATGGACAGGGTATGGAAGGAAACGTTTTTAACAATCAACTAGACAGTCTGCTTAGTCAAGTAATTGCTTAATTGCCCAAACCTACAAACCAAAAAACGAACAGGTAGACATAAGCTCAAGAATGTCTTATCACGCTCGGCAGATGCAGCAGTGTGCAAGTGAGAGGACAGACATGGAACAAGAACTGCTTTTCGAGATAAATAATTTAAAACTTTAACTGCAGCAAATGAGATTTAAAACAAAACTTACCGGCGCGGAAACCAAAACGATTGGAACCCAAGCAGACTCAAAAGATATCAAGGAAGAAGCTAAAAATAAAGAAAAAGTGGTAAAAAGGGTGATAAATACTGTAATTAACTCGGAAAAAAAGTTACAACAAGCTAGTAAAAATAGTTGATAAAAAATGGCCAGAAGAATGCTATACTGTAACGCAAACTATGCGAGAAACCATGCTGAAAACAAATTTTGCAACAGATCAAGAGGTGTTCATGGACGCAGATGAAGGCCTCAACGAGGGCAGTCTCGAGTTCGTAAGGGTGCAAATTGGAGTACTAAGCAGTAGAGAAACAAACAAGCAGACACAACATTCAAACAGCACGTACGTTCTGCCAATGGAGATAGATGGCAGCGGAGTCGACGACATCGAAACTGTGTACAAGCTGTGCACACAGTTAAGAGACAAGATAAGGCAAAACAAAGAAAAAACGTTTTAAAATTGCTCACAAACATGGCTTATATTAGAAAGTGCATAGAATAACTGTTTTGAGACGCAAGCATTGAAGTGACCCTATGCGGTAACAACGTAGAAAAGACAAAGAAAAACAAGCTTCTACAAAACTTCAAGCAAAGAGGAAATACATCCGAAACCCAAAAACTAATTATCAAAGCATAGGAGGGTAAAAGTTACATCGATCTACTGAGAACGGTAAAGAACGCGATAAATATAGAAGAGACGGGGGTAACTGTAAAAACAATAAAAAAGACAGATGAAGGAAACCTTTTCTTAGAAATAACGGGAGGAAAGACAAACACTCTAATAGAAAGCATCCAGAGCAAGAGCGATAACATGCAAATACTAATCAAAGCAAATAACACAATGGTACACATAACGGACATCAACGCCTGTATAGATCAGATCGAGCTGCACAGTGAAATCATGAAAGCCGAAAA
Organism: Tachinus rufipes; assembly: GCA_963932245.1. Taxonomy (NCBI): domain Eukaryota; kingdom Metazoa; phylum Arthropoda; class Insecta; order Coleoptera; family Staphylinidae; genus Tachinus; species Tachinus rufipes. The sequence goes on along the minus strand of OZ010747.1, from coordinate 74,133,155 downwards.
CCTATTGGAACATTAGGTTAAAGTGATTTCAATGCGACCCATTCAAAATGGCAACCGCCACAGTGACCATCAAAAAAGACGCAGCCAAGCGCATAATAGATAAAAGCAAAGTAAAAATAGGCCGGATCAACTGCAGGTAAGGAAAAGAGTGGACCTCACGAGGTGTTACAAGTGCCACCTTTTTGACCACAGGAGGGAAGAATGCACGGGTCAGGACAGGTCCAACTTCTGTCTAAACTACGCCAAAACAGGACATCAAGCAACAGACTGCAAAAATACATTCACTTCTATAGTCTGCAAAGTGGATGGGCACAGGTCAGATCAAACAAAATGTCTGCAATACAGATAACTCTTAAATAATAAGGCACCAAGAACAACAGGAGGAGTGTTTACGGAAAAAAAACTAAATATGCCACCAAAAAAAAAATGCGTAACAAAGGAGGGAAAAAAAAAGCTGTCTATCCTACAAACAAACTTAGATAGGGCATGGCTTTCGCACGATGTTGCTTCTGCCACTGCAGCAGAAAATGATATTGATTTGGTCATAGTTTGCGAACCCAACCAAAAGATTATCAATAAACTAAGGTGGATAGCCGATAAGAGGAAAGATGTAGCCGTGTTTTTCAAGAACAAAAATATTAAAGTACAAAAAGTCGAACGCCATGATGGATATCTTGTCATACAGCTAGAGGGTCTCACCTTGTACTGCTGCTACCTGTCTCTTACCAAAGTGTCATCCTAGGCGACATAAATGCAAAAGCCCACGAGTGGGGATTCCCGGTTGTTGACCAAAGAAGAAAACACTTTGGAGAGTGGCTGGCAACGCTCGACAGATTTGTACATAACAAAGGCGACAGATCAACTTTTGTCAGAAGAAATTCTTGTTCCTTTATAGACGTGACGTACTTAACGCAAGGTATTGAAAAATATATTAAGAAATGGGAAATCCTAGACATGGAGACTGCGACCGATCACAACTGTATTTACTTCTAAATAAATGACCGCAAAAAAACAAAGACGAGACTAAAACCCCGAAAAGAGCCGAACTGGAAAATCTTTACGGTACTAATTTTCTGGAGCATTGAAGAGTCTGGAGACGACTAGGCGACGCCCGAGAAATATAGGTGCACGGTTACAGAAGCTTACAAAGGAAGCCTACATGCCACTAATAGTAAGTTCAAAAACGTACCATACAAGCGGAACAGCACAATAGCACTCCAAAGAGAAGAATGCCTCAAACTCAGGAGGAAATTTACCAAAATGCGCAAAGGTCAGAGATTTAATCAACACGAGGTTGAGGAAATTGGAAACTTCTACAAAACCCACAAAAAGCAACTAGGAAATTCAAGCCAAAAAAAAAAAAGAAACAGTGGAAAAAGCTATGCAGCGAGTTAAATGAGGACGTATGGAGATCCGCCTACAAGATTGCAATGAAAAACTGGGAAGCTTTCCACCGTACGAGCTAACCACAAAGTTAAAGGTAACGGAAGAACTCTTCCTAAAAAACAGACACATAACAGAACCTATTAAAGTAGTGGAAAACGTAAAGCTTTTTGAAAAGGATGAGCTGGAACAAGCACTGTAGGTTTTAAAATTTGGAAAATCTCCCGGTCTGGATAACACAACAGCAGAGGCCCTAAAAGAAGTAGAACGTATAGCAATTGAATGGCTTTTAAATATGCTGAATGAACTGCTTAAGCTACAAACCTTTCCTACCGAGTGGAAAACAGCCAAATTGATTTTGATATCTAAAGAAAACTTTACAACTGACAACCTAAAATTTAGACCCATATGCCTTCTAAATACCACCAGCAAGGTCTACGAGTCCATGATTAAAAAGCGACTAGAAGAAAAAATCGATCAAGGAAGAGGATTATCAGAGCATCAGTATGGCTTCGTGAAGAAAAGATCTACATTAATGGCTGTAGAAAATGTTATCAAGATCATCAAAAAAAGCAAAGACAAATGGGAAACACTAGTCACTCTAGACATTAAAAACGCCTTTAACAGCCTTTTATGGAAGGAAGAACTGGCCAGAAGAGAAATCTCAGAGTACTTGCAAAAGATCATCGCAAGTTACCTAACTGAAAGAAAACTGTAAATAGAAAAAGATGTAGTTATGGACGTAACTACAGGGGTCCCTCAGGGGTCGGTTCTAGGACCACTACTCTAGAACTTAGTATATGACGGTATACTAAGAAGAAAGTCGCCGATTGGGGTAAAGGCAGTGGCTTTTGCAGACGACCTTGCACTGATAATATTAGCCAGAGATGCATACGAGCTCAAACATAACTAATGGTGCCATAGATATAGTGGATATTTGGCTAACCAAACACCGCTTGGAGCCAGCCACCGAGAAAACAGAGGCGGTCATACTGAAGGGTTTACAGAAATGAAGTCTCAGGAGCGCTGTTACCTTCAACTACAGAGACACGACTATACATAGCAAGAGGGCAATTAAATACTTCGGTATACTGATTGACTATGCTCATACTTTTTCGAAGCACATAAAGAAAGCGGCACAAAAGACAGAAAAAAGGGTGGCAAACTTGGCCAGAATCATGCCCAACATAGGCGGACCGTCAAGCAGTTAGAGGCAATTGTTGAACGCCGCCACTGAGTCGCAAGATCTCTACGGCGCACCAATATGGCACGGAGCCATGAAAGTGAAAACTTTCAAAAATTGTTTGATCAGTGTGCAGAGGAACTTGCGCATACAGGACAGGGCGGAGGCCCTTCAAGTGGTAGCCGGAAGGCTTCCGAACGATCTGCTGGTGGAAGAAAGGAGGAGATTGTACGAAAGGAAAGATTCAGCAACACCAAAAGCTAAACTTGAAGAGAGGGAAGAAACCATCAACAGATGGCAAAATAGATAGAATGAAACAGCAAGGGTCGCACAGTGGACCAAGCGTTTAATTCCAAAAGTAGAAAGCTGGCTAAAAATGCAATTACAGAACAACCAACTATTTTTTGATTCAAGCCTGGACAGGGCACGGCTTGTACAAATGGTACACAAAAAGAATTGACAAGGACAAAACTGATACGTGCAGATACTGCAACAAAGTGGATGACGTAGAACATACGCTTTTCAAGTGCCACAGGTGGGTAGTAGAAAGGATAAACATGGAGTTATGGTTTGGGAAAATAATATACGCAAATAACATCGTGGAAACTATGCTGGAAAACAAGGAGAGCTACGAACATGTCAGAAGTACCGTAGGCAAAATTATGAAAAAGAAGAGAAGAGTGAAAGATAAAAACTGAGCCGTTTTGAAGGCATACCTACTCGGTAATATTCCAAAACGTCCTTAGAAGATGAGGTGGTTTAGTGCGTAAACCGTGTCTGCACAACCCGCACGGGTGTTGGACACTACTGGATGGAAGAAGAACTTCATCCAGTGTCCATAAAGGATTTACACCTGACAAAAAAAAAGATATTGTTTTGAGGTCTTTGTTTAAAAGGTGCTATTATTTGCAAAACTATGAATAGGACTTTTAGTAATTTGGAGAAGTTATATATGGTCCAAACAAAACAAACAAAAATCAGGAACAACAATAACAAAGTAGATAAGGGGCTTTATTCTAAACAAACAAAACAAAATATTAAAAGTAGTACTTTGACTATCGTTTATAAACGCTGATGAAGTGGAGGTGACGGATTTTTTTAGATTTAAGTTAAAATTAACAATAATAGAATAAAAGTAAAAAAAAACTTTTAAAAAGATATTATCTTGGAAGATAACAAAGAATAAGTGAATGTTAACAAAATATGTGGAGTGTTTTCTAAAGAATAGGAATTGGAAAGTAGGCGCATTTATTTTAAGAATATTGATACTTAGAGGATTTTTTTAAATTTTGTAGCAAGACTTTGTTATTTATGAGTTTTTTTTTTAATTTTATACTTTTTAAAAGTTTATAGCTATATTTTGATGCTTTTTGATTTTTTTTTTAATATTATGGCCAAATTTTGCACTACAACAGTTTTTAAAATTTTATAAACATTTTTGCATTTTTCTTAAGTTTATGATTAAATTGTTTTTAAAGTTTTATGGCAAAATTTTGCCATTTTTAACATTTTATGAACAGAATGTTTTTTATAGCCGGATTTAACAATTTTATAGGTTTTTGACTTTTTTTAACAGTTTATGGCTGAATTTGGGACTTTTAAACCGTTTTTGGCCAAATTTGATGACAGGCTTTAGTTATTTTTGACATTTTACAAATAAAAAATTGTGATTTTTAACCGTTTAAGACTAAATTTGTGTGCTTTCTGACAATATTTTGATGTTTCAACACCAGATTTTGTAATTTTTAACATTTTATGAATAGATTCCTTTACTTTTCAACAGTTTTCTTCTGGATTTTGGTTATTTCTAACAATATTTTAATATATTATAGTCGCATTTTATTATTTTTTACTTTTTGTGACTTGATGAATTTTGCTTTTTTGAAATTTTTTACACTTTTTTACAGTTTATGGCTGGATTTTGTTGCATTTTGACAATATGTTTTGAGATCAAATTTTGCTAGTTTTGATCTTTTATGAATGTTGCACTTTTAAGTTATAACTTTGTTTGAATATTTTAATGTTTTATGACCAAAGTTAATTATTTTTAACATTTTATGAACTGAATTTTGTAGTTTTTAACATATTATAGCCAAAGTTTTGCTATTTTTGACAATATTTTAATATTTATAGTCGAATTTTGTAGTTTTAAAGTTTCATCAATTATTTTATATTTTTTAGCAGTTTATGGCTGAATTTTGGTGCTTTTTAACAATATTTTGATGTTTTAAAGCTGGGTTTTGACATTTTATAAAATCAATTTTGCCGTTTTAGCCGATTTTTTTTTAAATGTTTTAATGCTGTATGATCGGATTTGGTTATTTTTGACTTTTTATCAATTGATTTTTGCACTTATCAATAGTAATAAAGAAAAACTACAAAACTGTGTACTTTTTTTCTAAAACCGTAAGGGTGTTTATGCTACTGGGTGAAAGGGGCTTAATCTGAGTTAAGAAGATCTTTGTTACTAGAAAGAGATACAATGTTTCTAATGTCTATATAGTATGATTAAATAAATCAATTTTTTAATTTTTGAATGTCTATTACTTTAAGAAAATTAATTGTGAGTACAAACGTGTTGAAGATATGGCCATAAACAGTGACAGGTGAATGAATTCTTAATCTTAATTCTTCTGAGTTACATGTTGATAAATTTCTTCTGATCTTTTGCTAATTTTATTTTGATGTTTCGGATTTTTTCAAGTAGAGCAATAAGTAGGTTTTTACATGTTTTGTACTCTTCTTACTTGCATGAGGTGCATTTTGGTGGGTTGGTAGTTGTACAGTTAGATGATTTATAATTACCTCGACATTTGCTGTATTTTGGCCGCAAACAACAAATAAATAGATATAGACTGAGAATTTTGTTATAGCCAGGTGGCCACACTACATTACAGTTTGTGCACAACATCCCCAGTCTTTGAAACAAAGAAATTTGGCATCAATTTGTTGTCTTTGCCACAAAATACTTTGCAAGTCTTGCGGTTTACTTCAACTCTGATCTAGCCAAACAAAAAAAATTCTGCTATAGATTACTAGTCAACCAACTATCAACCTAAAGTGACATACCCCACAGTCTTACCTTACAGACTATGAAACGTCTCATTCTTTTAATGATCCGGGAAAAGTGTAGTTGGTAGGTATTTTTATCAGTAAATCCGTCACTCAATCTTTAAGAGATTCTTCTCCCAAACCACAAAAAAAAGATTTTTTTGCACGACTACCAGCCTAGTGTTTTTGAACACCAAGTAGTAGATATCCTCTGGATACACCAATGCAGGTGCGGCGCTACCTACTATGCTTAATTTTAAATGTGTTGCCCTTATCTGTTAAGGCGTTAAAAAACATAATTAAAAAATTTATTACATTTTGAAATTTATTTTGTATTAAAATTGTATATGCCAGTACACGCGCGCGTTGACTTCAGCAAAAAAACTGAATAAATATTACTCTTAATTGTGTTGCCCGTTACGCAGTTACGTTTTCATATATGTTACCTACACGCACCCAAAAGTTGAGTTGCGTTGGGCTCGTCGTACCGTTTTTGTCAAAGTTTCTGCTCATAGAACATGTATTTAATACTTTTGACTTAATTGTTGAAACAATACGTTCAGGTTTGGTAATGGTCTAGCAGTTTTGACTTCTAAAGTTTACAACCTTTCCTGTTCTTTGATGCCATCATTTATTAATTTGTCGTTGGGGCTACGTCAAAAAAATTTGTTTATATATCAAAGTGTATGTTTGATTTGGATTTTGTTTTGATATCGTGGAGTTTTTCAGTTATTTGTGCACTACGTAAATAGTTTATCTTCAAGAGATGACAAATATTTTTTTATGGCACAGACGATGGCCATACACTCCAGTTTGTTCAAGTCTGGAGTTTTGTCAGCTTAGCTCAGACATAGAATAAAATCTGTTTTGTGTTTGATAATAAATTTTTATTATTTCCTCCTTTGATGCGTTAGTCAATATGCTATGTCTACCCAATTTGGAAGCGATTAGTTTTGGCTGTCGCCAAAATGGTTTAATATAGTTGATGGAGTTGACCATTACTACGTGATAATTCATAATACAAGATTATATAAAACAATTACTATGTTTTTATATCACTATTTATTTTGTCACACTGTGACTGCAGCCTTCTTCAGACAATACATGAATGGTTTAATGCTACTCGTGGTTATCCGTCGATGGTTACTACAATCCTAGGTAGGGGATTTGGATGGCTCACATATGTTTTGTGTTTTTTTAAATTAAATTTATAGTAGTCAAGCAAGCTTTTTTAAAGTAGTTTGTTGACTGAGCCTATTAACAATGTCTTTGCTTTGTGGATTTGGCAATGTAGTCTAGTGAATGATTCATGGTTTGGCTTGCAAGTGTGGTTTACTTGGCCGTTCTGTGTCATCTCTATACCATACGTTGCAGCTTTCCGTCAACGACTACAAGTCAGGTACCGTCGACACAACACCAACGTATTCTTTTTGTAAATTTTGAGGGACTACATTACTACACCCCGTTAGAGTTTTAGGACGGTTGTTTGTAGTTGCTACACTCACTTTCACATTGCTTCACAAACAAATAATCCGCCAGTTCTTTATTGAACCCTGTGTGAAGTGAGTGCGTTATGAAAAATACAGAATTTATTTAGTTTGAAAATTTAAACAACACCCCAATAACCATGATCAAAAACCATTCAACCGCTTCTGGTTCTAGACCAGCAGTCTTTGGTGTTAACTCTACTGGTAACAACGTACATTGTGATTTTATATCTTTCTACTCATAGTAATATTATGATTTGTTATATTTTAAGAACTAATTAAACATTTTTTTTTTTAATTTTGCAATAATTGCAATAAAGTACAGTAATCATAGTACAGCGTGGTCGGTATAATAGATAACTTAACATAAGTCACGCTGTACTAAATAACTATAATAGTTATTGAAACCGTTATTGCACCTATTACTACTCTATACTTTGCGTATGCATTTCCCATAACCCATATGTAACCGCAAAGCTTTTTAAGTAAGCAAATTTGACTTTGGGAGGTACAAAGCTTTTTTCAAGAAAATACATGACTGCATTTTTATCACCTACGAGAGCCCAGCCAGTAACAAATAGCACCCAATGTAAGGTAATTGAATACAAGGTGCTTTTACGTCTCCGCGACAAAAACCACAACAAAGACGTAAAGACGCTCAGAAACAGAAGAACAAACTTTAATTACTATTTCTGATGATGACAAACTAACTAATGGGACATACTCAGGCACATATTCTGAAAAATCCAGACATGTACAAAAGAACCAATAAAATTATTTGCAACACGGAAGCACGTAAACGACCAAATCAAAGATCGTGCAACGCCATTTGTTTGCCAACTAGGTTAATGCAAATAGACAAAAATTAGATCTTAAGAGCAATAAATGGCGATTTTAACTACATTTGCGACTGACAAAGCGCAATTTGCTTTTGCCTACTTGAAATGGTCAACAACCTTACTGGCGGACAAATTAAAATGGCTGACAGTACTAGATGAAGTATGGCATGCTAACCTCAAACAAATTGAAAGCCAACAAGTAAGATTTATTGAAGTTGAAGATCACGTGAAACATGCAATTACAACCCTTCAGTTAACCTACATTGCAACCGCTGAACACGCCTAGGGACAGTGCTTCAAAGAAGTGCTACACTTTAGCTCTGTTCTATCTGCAGTCACCAATAATAAATTGAATAAAAGCCGCTTTACAAATGCCATCAAAACCAAGACCAGCGTACCTCTCTGTATTCTACAGGCATTGGAATAAACAAAGACCGGTAATATTTTGTCTATCCTTTATATTTTGAGTCCAAAAGCTTAATCAAGCAACATGTACGAAAAAATCATGTTTCTACAAATATAAACTAAAAATTTTAAAGTGTGCTACCAGGTGACCATAGTTCAGGTTTTGTACTACCGCCATCTTGGTATCGTTAATCAAGAAGTAGTACAATGTTGTCAAATTTTATTAAAAACCAAAGTACAATTTTAATGTTATAAATTTTATTTCAGTTTTACATTTACTGTTTGCATAAAACAATAATTTTAAACTAATTTACACTCCCGTAATCTTCCTAATAAAATCTCTGAAGCTGCTAACTTGAGTGAAAACAGATGGAGCACCATCGGTTCCGCAAGGAACAATTCCCCATGATACAATACCAATAACTTGGCCATCTTGAGCTAATGGACCACCGGAATCTCCACTGCAAGCAGATAAGGATTGATGTAACGGTCCAGTACATACATTAGTTTCAGCTAATGGTTCTGCTGTTCCCATAAGTTCAGTGAAAGCATCCTTGCATTCTGAAAAAAAAAGAATTAACAAAAAAACTGAAAAAAATTTATACAAAATTACCAGTAATTGTAATGAAAATTTTAGTTTATAATTAAAAAATTAATATAATTAAATTGCTTAAATAACTAATTTATTAAAACTTGCTCAGAGCAGGTTCTGACAAAACTAAATTGCATAATAGCAAAGAACAAATTTGAATTAATAATTGTGAATTTATAAAACTACTCACCCTTCATAATCGGGATAGATAATAAATTCAGCTACATTAATTGATTGAATATGGTCTCCTTTTTCATTAAGCTTGTAAATACCAGCTAGAATTTTCATCTCACCCTTGAATGGGAGTTCAGTAACACAATGTCCTGCTGTTAGGATCCATTCTTCTGAAATTATGCTTCCTCCACAAAGATGTTGCACGCTACCAGCAATTCCCCATTGAATAGAAACTTGGTATGGAAATTGTCCTTGCTCGGCATTTTCTCCATTGGTAATGCGACCACCTTGTGGTGCAGCTTAATAATATTGGATTAGTATCGATTGATTCAAATTGATTAAAACTTACCCAACGCTAAGCCAACAATGGCAAGTAGTAAGAATACGGATTTCATGATTGAATTAAATTGTTATTGAAAAAAAATCGGATTTTATATTTGTAGATAGGGATCTTAAAATTATTTTTATCTGTAGATTTTGGTGATTTGTAGTGGCTGTAAGATTAAGAATTTGGGTCACGAATGAAATTTATTGTGTTATTTTGCGGACATTTTACAACGACAAATTATAAAATATTAGTGAAGATTGATTGAGGGTTTAGATTTTTATTTTAATCAAATTTTGAACAATATGAATAAATTTAACTTTTAGAAAATGACAAAATATATTCTTTTTAATTAGTATGTTTAATCCAAATGTATTAACCACACTTTATTAATCTTAATATTTGTTGAAATAATTGCGTAAATCTAGAATTAGATTAATAAATTTCTACAATAATCAAATTTTAAGTAATAAGAGTAAATTTTATTTTTATTAAAACACAAAATATGTTTTTCTATTAGTGTCTTAAAACATCCGTTGTAGTTTTTTCAACTCCGTACAGTGCCGGACTGTTACCGACTAAAACTCTCGATTCCTAAGCAAGGTGTATGCGGTATTTGCGTTCATTGCACTTCTTCGTGTAGCTAGGTGTTTTTTTTTCTGCTGTCATTGGCAATACTTTTTATGTTGTTCTTTTTTTCTATTTTTGTTTGTTTTTTATCTGCTTTTTTTCATTTAGAATTGCGACAATTGATGATTTTATGATGTTTTATTAATTTATATTCTTTAGCATTTCATTTCAGAATTTAATTTGAGTTTTAGACTTTTGCCTATACCCTGTTCGGCTTTCTTTTGTATGGGTATCTATTTCTTGCAGTAGATACTGTGTTTCTGGCATAATTTACCTCCTCGCTGTACAGACATTGAAGAACTGCGTTAAGCAGTAATCTATCTAACCAAGCTTTCTCCTGTACTATTCTGGGATATTTGGAACCTGTTCTTATTTTATCTTTTTTTCATTAGAAAAGAGCTTTGTTTTTTCTTGCGGTTTTCTAACTATCAGGATTTTTTTTTGTTAGGAAGGTGATGGGGGTTGCCTAAGCTATGATTTTTGTTTGTTTTTGCTTTCTATTTTTGGCATGATTTTTACGAGGAATACGCCCGCCTTTTTTGCTCTATTGGCGACTATCTAAACGTGCTTCTCAAAGTTTAGATACTTGTTCAGCTATTTTGGGATCTACTTTAATTTTTTTTTATGGGATTTTGCTTGTTTTTGGTTTACTAATTGTTTATTTGTCCCAACACTAGGTTTACTAGTCTGGCCAACGGAAGCCATTACAAAATAAGTGTATATATACAATTTAAAAAACATAAACTAAACATAAACTAAACATAAAACAACGAATACTAAAAATAAGAATAAAACTTAGTTACAAAATATTAAAAAAATCATGTACACGCCGCAGGGTATTAAAAGAATCTTTAAAAATAAATTACTTTTTAAATACGTCTAGATGCAGAGTGCACCGCATAATCAATACGTTTGAACGGTATATGAAATAAATAGTCGTTGCGTGAAACTCGAGCTGGAAAATGAATACTTATAGAGCTGAGCAAGTCAGGATAGTCAATAATCTCACGAAGTACTTTAAAAACTAGTGTCACGTCAAAATTAAATTGTCTTTTTTCAAGATTGGCCATATTAAATGTAGAGAGCAGTTCCGTGTAGCTGCCTGCAATGTTGCATTATTACGCCAAAAAACGAACAAACTATTTTTTAATTTGTTTGATTTTTTCTTTACTGACGGTGGTGTATGGAAACTACACATTTGAACAGTACTCGAAATGGGGGCGTACCAAAACGTTGTTAAAAATATTTAGAGTACAAGGGTCACAAAACTCCTTAGAATTACGCTTGACAAATCCTAAAAGTTGATAAGCTTTAGCCACGATAGTATCGATATGTAGTGTAAACGAAAGGCTTGAATCAAACGTAATGCTTAGGTTAGGTTAGGTTTAAGTGGCAGCTAACGCTCACATAGGTCTCAGGTGGGCCCGTTGTATTACCACAGTACTTAAAAGTACAACCCTCAAGGGATTTTGTCAAACCATTTCGAGCCGTGAATGAACGTCATGAGAGTCTGCGCATCTAGTGATGCAAGGTCAGAAAGGTTATCAAAGAAAAGTTGGCCTAAGAAGAGCAATCGTGTTGCGCACAGAGAGGGGCATTGGCATAAGTAATGCTCCTCGTCCAAGCAGCCTCTGCAGTAGTCCCGCTTTGTTATACCCAGTCTCTCAGCGTGCTTGCCAATGGGACAGTGTTCCGTGATGACTGCCACTGCCATTCTCTTTTTAGAGAGACGATGTTGGTGCTTCTTTTCCTGTTTTGGTGAGGCCATATTTGCCTGGTTACCTTGCAGGTGTCTTTATCCGTCCACCTTTGCTCCGCTAGGTTTGAGGTTATTTTGACTATGGTCTTCTTGCACAAGGCAAATAGAATACCAATATTCTGTAATATTTCAGTTGAGTGCAGGCTTGTGCCATGCTTTGCAAGCTCATTTGCTTTTGTGTTACTTGGGATCCCGCTGTGATTTGGTACCCACATGAATCTCAAGTTTGTGTGTGCTGCCAGGTCATTCAGCTTTCTCCGACAGTCAGAGACCACTGTTAAGTTGGTGCACACGCTAGTAATTGCCCTGTGAGCAGCTTGGCTATCGGTGTAAATGTGGATCTGTTCACCAGGGTTCCCATTTACCATCAGCCACTCTGCTGTCTCTTTTTATGGCGGTTACCTCCGCTTGTAGAACGCTGCAGTAGTCTGGCAGGCGTAAGCTGATTTTGAGGTCGTTGACACATTGATTATTCTGGCGTGATCACAATAATCCAATGTCAACATTTGCACCGACTTTAGTCTGAGTGCTGTGGTAATGGCAAGTTGCTTGCCCATTAGATCGACCGGGGCTATGTCCAGGCTTTCTCATGGCTTCCGTTATCATGAGCGCCGCCATTTTCTTCACTTTTGTAAGCGCCATTTGATGGACTCTTTTATTAAGTGCCGGCTACCATATGAATACGCCATAGTAGAGTATTGGTGTAACTACGGCTCTGTATAGCCAGAAGGAAATCTTGCAAGAATACAGCGCCACCGTTGCTTTCCGTACTTTTTCGTCTATGTTGAGTTTCCATGATAACTTTTGGTCTAGTATGAGACCTAAGTATTTGACGCTTTCCTTGATTGACAGTTGAGTGCCTTTTAACTTTGGGAGCTTGAATTCTGGGATGTTGTGTTTTCTTGTAAAAACGACTAACTCGGTTTTTGCTGGGTTGACATCTACGCCACACCTTTTGCACCATTGCGCTAGTTTTGATAGGGCCCTTTCAACAAGTTGCAACATTATATTGAGGTGTATCCTTGATGCCGCTATTGCTATGTCATCCGCATAGGCGACGACCTTGCAGCCAGATTTCCTAAGTTGGAGGAGCAGCTCATTTAGCGTAATGTTCCAAAGCAATGGCAAGAGGACGCCCCCTTGTGGGATTTCTCTACTCACCTTCCTTTTTATGTGGGATTCTCTCATTGTGGCTTTGATGTTTCTTTCACGGAGCATTTTTCAGATCAGGTGACATAGAGCGTTGTCTATTGCTAGTCCAGTTAAGGCTGATTCTATGGCTTCAGGATTTACGTTGTTAAATGCCTCTTCTATATCGGGGAAGACAACCATCGTGAACTCCTTATGCCTCATCGAGCTCTCAATCTGGTTTACCAAGGCGTGGAGTGCCGTTTCTACCGATTTTCCGTTTGTGTATGCGTGCTGAGACTTTGACAGCACTTCTGGGTGTAGTACCTTCTTCATGTGCAAGTCAATCAGTCTTTCAAGGGTATTTAGCAGGAACGATGATAAGCTGATTGGTCTCAAGTCTTTGGGAGAGGTGTGTGAGGCCTTTCCTCCTTTTGGGATGAAGACCGTCTTGACTCTCCAAATTTTTGGGATGTATGAGAGGTTCATACATGCCTTAAACATAGTCTCCAACCAAGGTATAACTATATTATTGGCTTCTTGCAGCTCAACTGGACTGATCTCGTCAGGTCCAGGTGACTTAAAGGGTTTGAAGCATTTGATGCTCCAGATTAACTTGTCTCCACTTACAATTCTGTCAGCCAGATACCGAGGTGGAGCAGTTATGGTGGATCCACTACACTTATTCCATTGCCTGGAAAGTGTGTATCCATGAGTAGCTCCAGCGTTTTTGTACATGAGGTTGTCCAGTTTCTATCTTGCTTCTGTATAAAGCTTTGGACTGCCGGATCCTTAGATAATATTTTTTGCAGTTGCCTGGTTTCTGAGGTTTCCTTTATCTGTTTGCAAAGCCGAGCAAAGGCTTTCTTGACCTTTGTTTTGAAATTCCGCACGCAGGCTGTTTTTATAGGCTATCCACTCATTAGTGTTTTTTGCCTTGTTGAACATCCTCTTACATTTATTTCTTAGGTTGCTTATTAACGGTGTCTACCACCGGGGTTTGCTGTTACCTTTCTGTTCACGACTTTGCATGATGTGCGTATGGCTTTGTTACAGGCAGATGTAAACTGCTTTACAGTTCTGTCTAGCTCATTCCCTGTTTTTGGTGTTTGGGGCGGCTCTTCCGATAGAAGACCCAATAGGGTAGTTTTATACTTATCCCAATTAGTCTTTCGTTTGTCAACAAACCTAGGCTTTGTTTGTATCTGTATGTCTACTTTAAATTCTATATACCTATGATCAGAAAAGGAGTGTTCTTTTGACACTTTCCAATTGCTTACAAGGTCAGGCGTTTTAGTGGAAACAAATGTAATGTCGAGTACCTCTTCTCTCACGGCTGTAGTGAAGGTGGGAGTGTTACCTATATTACATATTTCTAGGTCGGAGGTTAGTATAAATTCTAGTAAAGACTCACCTCTGTTATTCGTGTCCAAGCTGCCCCATATGGTGTGGTAGGCATTGGCATCGGCTCCAATGATCACGTCCGCCCCTACTCTGTTGGCTTTGTTGATAATGCCATGGAAACCCTTTGGGGGATTTTCCTTCTCCTGGGCGAAGTATCCTGAGATCATCTATAGCCTACGGCTAAAAAGTCCCATTGATACAGTGACAGTGTTGCAATTGCAGTGGTTGCATCATAAAAGCGTTGATACTTTTATCAGCCAGGATACACAATCGTGGCTTACCTGCGTTTTTTGCGTACAGTAACTTGAATTTATGAGAGCCCAGCCCACAGATCTTGGTTCCCAAAATCCAGGGTTTTTGGATTAGGGCGATGTCGACTCCTCCCTTTGTCAGTTGGAGAAGCAGAGCAGCCGAGGCTGCTTTGGAGTGGTGAAGGTTACATTGTAGAACCCACCATCGTTGAAAGGTATTTCTAGCACCTCGACGATTGTTTGGTCGTTGTCGTCTTTGGTGTCAGAAATTAGCGCCAGATTCTCCTCAGCTTTGCTTATCTCATATAGTTGGAGTGGTCCGAGCATGTTGCTGACCCCTATGTCTGACATTTCACTGTCTGAATGTGACCGAGGTTCCCCTTTCCTCGAGGGGATTGGGGTTCTCTGGTCACTCTTGTAGACATTCAAGGTAGTGGAGCCAAAGCCGGAGCCAGTAGCGCTAAAGATTCTTTGTTGAGGATGACAATCACTTGCCTTCTCATACCCGTTGCCTCGCTTACTTTAATTACGCTCCAATCCTCAGTTGGAAGCGTGGAATTGCTGGTCTGAATTATCTTCAGTATTGTCCTTGGGTCAGAGGGTTCCGTCGGGATCCAGGCTCTTGATCTCGGTCTGCTTGGGATCTTGTCCCTTGAGACAGCCTCAATTCGGGCGCCCAGCCAGACTTCCCCCAATTCCCCGATGGCTTGCTTATACAGGTCCGCTGACCGTTGATCTGCACAAGCCACCAGCTTGATGTGTCTTTGGGGCCAACCTGCGTCTCTGCAGCAAGGAGCTGGGCCTGGATTCTTCTGGAGAATGTCCAAGTATTTGCCCAAGAGAGCCGCTTCCACCAGTCCCTATTTGACTGGCGCGATGCTCCCATTTTGGTGACCTCTGTCCATGACCGCCCATACCAGGTGATCTTTTATGACTTCGCTGTATGAGCGTTTTGGGAGTCCCTTTTTGTCGGACTGTGGCAAGTGACCTAACCGTGCCCTTTTCTTTCCTACAAGCGCAAATTCATCCATTGACCTATCCTTTCTTTTGGACGATCCCTGGGTTGCCGTTGACTCATGTTCTTTTGTTACTTTAAGGGCCCACTTGAGTTTCGCCTTTTCTTGATTAGACCGCTTTTTCTCCGGGATGCCCTTAAATTTATCGAGGAGTTTGTAAGCCGCCCTTCTATCCCTATAGGCTCTGACGGACGGTTTTACCTTTTTTTGCAGGATGCCTTTTTGTTTAGCTCTGCATTAGTGCTAGTGCCAGGCCCGGTTTGCGTTAGCCTGTTGCTTGTATCGTCCTTAGAGGACGAGGGTCTCCCTTTACGGGTGGACTTTAAGGGGAACTTTCCTTCCGAAAATGGATTGTTGCCCACACTAGATCTGATTGGGCGGCTTGCTTAGGGTGGGAGTCCAAGTTGCTGCCCGTACCCACCTGGTGGATATTTCTTCGTTTTTCACTATCCATTGAAGGGGGGTGCAATTTATACCTTTTGCTAAGTTTCTTTTTGTTAGGAACCAGACTAACCTCCTTCTGGCCATGCATCCTCTTGGCACGGGTAAGGTCCACCACCGTAGGATTAGGAGTTAGAGAAAAAAAGGAGAAAATAGAAGATAGTAACCCCTAGCATCGGGGGAAAAGAACAAGAGTTAGTCTAGACTGGTAAGAAAGATTACAGTAAGAGAAGACTACACCCAAGACTAGTGGAAGCAAAGTGTATGTCTAGCTAAGGTACCTCGAGCGCGCCATGCCCGTACTCAGAATTGTGAGCCCCTGAAGGAAAGTTTTGCGGTTTAAACCAACTTTGATCTAGCCAGACAAAAAAAAGAATTCTGTTATAGATGACCGGTCAACCAACTAACAACCTATAGTGACATACTCCACAGTCTTACCTTACAGACTATAAATCGTCTCATTCTTTTAATGATCCGGGAAAAGTTTAGTTTAGGTATTTTATCAAACGTAAATCACTCAGTTTTTAAGAGATTCTTCTCCCAAATCACAAAAAAAAAAGATTTTTTTGCACGGCTACCAGCCTAGTGTTGTTGAACACGAAGTAGTAGATATCCTCTGGACACACCAATGCATTTATTTATATATATATATTACATTTTGAAATTTATTTTGTATTAAAATTGTATATGCAGTCAGTACACGCGCCCGTTTGCTTTAGCAAAAAATCTGAAGAAATATTACTCTCAATTGTGTTGCTTGTTACGCAGTTATGTCTTCATATATGATACCGACACGCCCTCAAAAGTTGAGCTGGGGGTGTTCTGCGGGTTGTACAAGTTTATGGGTAGTTGCGTTGGGTTTGTTGTACCGTTTTTGTCAAAGTTTTTGCTCTTAGAACAAGTATTTGATGACGGATGATTAGATACTTTTGACCTAGTTGTTGGAACAATACGTTCAGGTTTGTTGATGGTTTAGCAGTTTTGACTTATGAAAATTACAACTTCTCCTACTCATCTATGTTATCATTTACTAGTTTGTGTAGAACGTTAAAAAAGTTTGTTTATATATCTAGGTGTATGTTTGATTTGGATTTTGCCTTGATATTGTGGAGTTTTTCAGCTTTGTTATTTGTGCACTACGTAAATAGTTTATCTTCAAGATATAGCCAATATTTCTTTATGGCACATACGATGGCCATACACTCCAGTTTGTTGGATAAAATGTGTTTTGTGTTTGATAATAAAATGTTATTATTTCCTTATTTGATGCGTCAGTCAATATGCTATTTTTACCTAATTTGGAAGCGATTAGTTGGTAAAGTTTTGGCTTGCGTCGAAGTGGTTTAATGCTACTCGTGTTTATCCGTTGATGGTTACAACAATTCTATGTAGGTGATTTGGATGGCTCATAAATGTCTTCTGTTTTCCTAAACTAATTAATAGTAGTTAAGCAAGCTAGCATCGCTTTTTTAAAGTAGTTTGTTGACTGGGCCTATTGATAATGTCTCTGCTGTGTAGATTTGGCATGGTAGTTTGATAAATGGTTTATGGTTTGGCTTGAAAGTGTGGTTTACTTACCTTAGTAGATTCACATAACCTAGAGCTTTGGCCACTCTGCGCTATCTACATACCGTACGCTGTAACTTCTCGTCAACGGCTACAAACCAGGTGCCGTGGACTATCGCCACAGTATTTTTTCTGGAAATTTTAAGGGACTGCTTCACTACACCCCGTTAGAGTTTTTGGACGGTTGCTCACTTTCACATTGCTTTACAAACAAATAAACCTCCAGTTTTTTAACCTGACAACAAAGACGCTCTGAAAGAGAAGATCAAACTTCAACAACCATTTTTGATGATGACAAACTAACTAGTCAATTGAGTTTAGATGTCGTGCAACTCGGTCGAGACTCTCATTTAAACTGCTGTGACCCTAGGCAACAAACCCATCACAACCATGGGACATACTCAGGCACATATTCCGAACAAATTCAGACATGTACAAAAGAACTAAATAAAGTTATTTGCAACACGGAAGCGACAAAATCAAAACCGTGCAACGCCACTTGTTTGCTAACTAGGTAGATGCAAATAGACAAACATTGAATCTAAGAGCAATAAATGGTGATTTTAACTACATTTGCGCAATTTGCCTTTGACTACTTGGAATGGTCAACAATCTTACTGGCAGACAGATAAAAATGGCTGACAACACTAGATTAAGTATAGCATGCTAACCTCAAACAAATTGAAAACCAACAAGTAAGAGTTATTGAAGTTGAACATCACGTGAAGCATGCAATTACAACCCTTCAGTTAACCTACATTGCAACCGCTGAACACGCCGAGAAAAACTACCACGAAGAAGTGCTACACTTTAGCTCTGTTCTATCTGCAGTCACCAATAATGAATTGAATAAAAGCCGCTTTACAGCTGCCATCAAACTTAAGACCAGCATACTTCTCTGCATTCTAAAGGCATCAAAATATTTTGTCTACTTTTATATTTTGAGTCCAAAAGCTTAATCAGGCATGTACAAAAAAATCATGTGGCTACAAATATAAACAAAAAAATTTAAAGTGTGTTACCAGGTGACCATAGTGCAGGTTTTGTACTACCGCCAGCTTGGTATCGTTAATCACCAAGTAGTACAATGTTGTCAAATTTTATTAAAAACCAATGTACAGTTTTAATGTTATAAATTTTATTTCACTGTTTTACATATATTGTTTGCATAAAACAATAATTTAAAACTAATTTACAATCCTGTAATCTTTGTAATAAAATCTCTGAAGCTGCTAACTTGAGTGAAAACAGATGGAGCACCATCGGTTCCGCAAGGAACAATTCCCCACGATACAATACCAATAACTTGGCCATCTTGAGCTAATGGACCACCGGAATCTCCACTGCAAGCAGATAAGGATTGATGTAACGGTCCAGTACATACATTAGTGTCAGCTAATGGTTCTGGTGTTCCCAAAAGTTTAGTGAAAGCATCCTTGCATTCTGAAAAAAAAAAAATAATAAAAAAACTGAAAAAATCATTATACAAAATTACCAGTAATTGTAATAATTTCAAGTTCAGCTGTTTGCAATGTGTTTGGCATATTAGGGAAAATTGATGTGGAAATTGAACCCCATCCACTAAGAATGGATTTACCAGTTGGAAGTACATTAGCTTCTGGTAGCTTAATTGGTTGAACTAAATCATTCCATTGTAATTTAGTTTCCAATCTTAATAGAGCAATATCGTTAGGATTGACTCCGCTAAAAAAATTTAGTTTATAATTAAAAAATTAATATAATTAAATTGCTTAAATAAATAATTTATTCAAACTTGCTCAGAGCAGGTTCTGACAAAACTAAATTGCATAATAGCAAAGATCAAATTTGAATTAATAATTGCGAATTTATAAAACTACTTACCCTTGATAATCGGGATTGACAATACGTTCAACTACTTTAATCGATTGAATATGGTCTCCTTTTTCATTAAGCTTGTAAATACCAGCTAAAATTGACATATCACCTTGGTATGGGATTTCAGTAACACAATGTCCTGCTGTTAGGATCCATTCTTCTGAAATTATGCTTCCTCCACAAAGATGTTGCACGCTGCCAAAAATTCCCCATTGAATAGAAACTTGGTATGGAAATTGTCCTTGCACGGCATTTTCTCCATTGGTAATGCGACCACCTTGTGGTGCAGCTTAATAATATTGGATTAGTATCGATTGATTCAAATTGATTAAAACTTACCCAAAGCTAAGCCAACAATGGCAAGTAGTAAGAATACGGATTTCATGATTGAATTAAATTGTTATTGAAAAAAAATCGGATTTTATATTTGTAGATAGGGATCTTAAGATTATTTTTATCTGTAGATTTTGATGATTTGTAGTGGCTGTAGGATTAAGAATTTGGGTTACGAATTAAATTTATTGAGTTATTTTGAGGACATTTTACAAATTATAAAATATTATTGAAGATTGTTTGTGGATTTAAATTTTTATTTTAATCAAATTTTGAACAATTTGAATAAATTTAACTTTTATGAAATGACAAAATATATTTTTTTTATTCTGATAGTATTCTTCTCGTCCTTCAATTTAATAAATGTAGAGGAAGTTTATTTTGTTGGTAAAAACAAAAACGCCAATAGGACTTATATTATAATTTAATTAATTATTATTTAATCATCGAACGTTTCGACAGAAAACACCTGTCTTCATCAGCACTGCAAAGACATTTTTTAACATTATAAAAATTAATTTTATGACAACAGATACAAATACAAATTACAAAAAACATTAATATTATAAAATCTTACCTTAATTAAAAATAAAATAAAATTGTTTATGTTTGGATCACCAATATACAATCATCAAAATGGAAATTTTCGATTTTGCCTTGATACTACTATGTACTGGATAATCGAAAATTTCCATTTTGATGATTGTATATTGGTGATCCAAACATAAACAATTTTATTTTATTTTTAATTAAGGTAAGATTTTATAATATTAATGTTTTTTGTAATTTGTATTTGTATCTGTTGTCATAAAATTAATTTTTATAATGTTAAAAAATGTCTTTGCAGTGCTGATGAAGACAGGTGTTTTCTGTCGAAACGTTCGATGATTAAATAATAATTAATTAAATTATAATATAAGTCCTATTGGCGTTTTTGTTTTTACCAACAAAATAAACTTCCTCTACATTTATATTTTTTTTTTAATTACTATAAGTGTGTTTGATCCAAATTTATTAACCACACCTTATTAAACTTAGTTTTTTTTTATATAATTGCGTAAATCTAGAATTAGATTAATAAATTTCTACTTTAATCAAATTTTAAACAATATTATTTTTATTAAATTACATATATTTTTTTCTATTAGGGACTCAACACATCCGGGGTAGTTTTTTTCACTCCAAATAGTACCGGCTAAAACCCTCGATTCCTAACTAAGGTATGCGGTATTTGCGTTTTTTACACTCCTTTGTATAGCTAGGTATCTTTTTTTTGCTGTCATTGGCAATACTTTTTTTTCTATTTGTTTTTTTATTCGCTTTTTTTTATTCAGGATTGCAACAATCAATGATTTTATGATATTTTGTTTATTTATGTTTATTAGCATTTCATTTTAATACTTCCTAGTCTTAGAATTTTGCTTATATCCCGTTCGGCTTTGTTTTGTATAGGTATCTATTTTTTGCAGTAAAATACTGTGCTTCTGACATAATTCACCTCCTCGTTGTACAGACATTTGCCTGTGTCCATCTTCCCAATCCTTTTTACTGATCCTTGGAAACAGATTTGTCTTCTGAAGAACTGCGTTAAGCAATAATCTATCTAACTATGCTTTTTTCTGTACTATTCTGAGATATTTAGAACCTGTTTCTTTGTCTTGATGTTTTTTTTTTGTTTTTATCTTATCCTTTTGTCATTAGAAGAGCGTTTTGTCTTTAGGGGCCGTTTTTTCTAACTATCAGGATTTTTTCTTTTGCTAGAAAGGTGATGGGGATTGTCTTAGCTATGATTTTTTGTTTGTTTGTTTTTGCTTTCTATTTTGGCATGATCTTTACGAGGAATGCGTCCATTTTTTTCCCAAAACTAAGTTTACTAGTCTGGCCAATATTTTTTTTGTTTTTATCAGATCAATAATGACCAGATTGTCCGCATAAGCAAAGAGCTCAACGACGTTCTACAGTAGAGGCTCAAGAACCAACTTCTGCAAAACTTTGGACGTAATCTTGTGCTTTGTTTTTGTTTTTGCCAATAAATAACTGTCCGTGTTTATAAGTTTTTTTAGGTACAAGGATATTTTACCGTTCTTTCAGTCTTTTTGTTTTTTTTTTTTTGTTTTTATTGGTATAGCTTTGTTAATCATTTTTGTTTACTGTGACCGTGTTCTTTTTTTTGGTAATTTTTTTATTTAAATGTTTGCTTAGCTTTTTTCTGTCTATTTTATTTATTTAGGTTCTATCTTTTTGGTGGGTTCTCTATCGGTTTTGTTTTTGATTGTATAGTTTCTATCACTATATACGATATGTACTGGTGAAAGTTCAGTAATCCAAAACTTTTCAATTTGTAATCTCCTTAGCTGCCATGTTTCTTATAAAAGTTTTACCTTTGTTCACAGCTTATTTTTGCGTAGGAAAAGAAACTTTAAAAGTCACTGTCTATGTCAGTAAAAATACTGACTAAAAACTCTAGGGGGTTTGCTTGGTAGACCTGTTATACACCTCTGTTGTCTTACTTTTTCAGCAGTTCTGTTTTTTTGATAAAATGCAGAGTTTTTTGCTAAAAGATGACTTTTTGCTTTAGTTCAGATAGGTTATGTACGCCAAAGAAGATAGTTGTAGCTGTAGTTTTCATTTTAGAATGTGTAGCGGAGTCTTTTTCTTTTCTATACACTTGCGGCGTAGGAGTCTATTTTTATTTCCATTCTATGCAAAGATAAGAGACGTAGGCAATATGTACCGCATGGGCACAGCAACGGTTAAAATAATATGCTAAGCGGACAACGCGGTACTATCAGCAGAGAACAAAGACGACCTCCAAAGAATGCTCTATACGTTTAACCTAAGCGCAAAACTCTACAACATGATAATCTCAGTAAAAAAAAACAAAGTTCCTAACCACCTCCTACTTGCATCGTATCTTTTTATTGATGCCAAAACGATAGAGCAAGTCCAACCCTTTAACTTCCTAGGCATAGAGATAGCCGGATATGGTTACTTAAAGGGGGAAACGACAGCCCAAACACGCAAAACTGCAAGGATATCGGGATGCTTGCGGGAATTTATTTGGAGAAACAAGTTTATGAAAACAGAAAGTAAAGTCCGCTTATATAAAACATGTGTCCGGTCAATACTTATATGCCGTCGAAACAAGGGCCAACACAGCAAAAACGCAAGGAGCCTTCAGAACAACAGAGATGAAAATCCTAAGGACAGTCACAGGCAGAATACTACACGATCAAATGCAAAGCACAAACATCAGAGAGGAATGCAACACCTAAGACATAGTCAGATAGTCCCGACAACGCCAAAGAGAATAGAACGATTACATCACACGCATGGACAGCAGCAGATTTCTTAGAATCATAAAGGAAGCTTCACGACACAAGACCAGCATGCAGACCCTCGAAGAGATGACGGGATAGCTGGTCGTCAATATCTCAAGGGAAACAGTAACTACAAGTTTAAGAACTATATTAAGAAGAAGAAGCAAGTGTTTGTTGAGCCCACAGTGTTTGGTTATCAGTCTTGTGAACCTTTGTAGCTTGATTTGACTTATTTGTGTTACTAAAATTTTGGTATTATGTAATAATTTTGTTAGGAACACTTTTGAGTGTATAATTTTCTTACAGTTTTTCTACAAGTTGCTGTGTTTCGCATCACAACACTCTCCAACTTTAGGTACTGGACAAATATTTAAAAACACTTTTAGATAATATGGGGTAGAGAAGAGGGATGCGTCCGGCAAGGAAGTCTTGCGCATGCTGCTACGGATTATTTTCTATTTGGTCTTGATGGGATCCCAAATGCAGGTTTGGGTCCAGTAAATGTCTCAATTTTTCTTCTGGCCAATGCTTCTAAAATGTTTATGCAAGTCTTAACCAGTTTGGATTTTTTTATTGGCAATTGCAATGCCGCTTAACTATTTAACATGATGGTTATTGGTTTGCTGGGGTATAGTCTTGCTCCGAAAGCATTCTAGTATTTGGCTCTACCTGTGTAACATATAGTTCTTTTGACTGTGCCAGGTATATTGTGTTTGTCTATTTGTCTTGTTTTGGTAGTAGTTGTTTACATCGCCCCTGTTATTAAACATCTGAACTTTAATTAAAACAAATATATTGTTGGAAGAAGTAGATCATCCATTGATCTATTCCACGTGCAAGCTAAAACCAATAAAGTGGTAAGGTTAGTCTTAAAACCTAATAAAAAATGAAAAGTAGGCCGTGAATGGTGGATAAGTGCATTTACAACCGTGGTATTAACTGTAGCGTTGTATCTATTAAACTTATGGAAATAATATCGTACTCCTAACAAACCAATTGACAAATTTGAAATATATCTCACTGAGCTAGAAAGTAACATAAGGAAGCAAGACAAAAATGGTAAAGAAATTTTAATGTAAAGACAAAAAGATGAGGAAAGAAGCAAGTCAACCTTAAAGAAAATATAATGATAGATTGGATATTTAGTATAGATTTATTAATGATGGAATAAAGCCGACATTTGTGGAGGGAATGTCAAAGTTATTTATGAACTTAACAATCTATTGCGAATAAAATGCTAAATAAAGAATTGGAATGTGGAAAATAAAGAGAATCTTAATATTTATCAAAACATCAACTTCAAAATTACGAAAGGCTAGACCAGATTGACAAAAATTGACACTCAAAAAGTGTAAAAGATCATTAAGGAAGTAATAGTTAGTTATAAGTATAGACTTAGGCAAATTTATAATAAGTAAATTGCTTTATAAAAAACAGGTTACTTTAAATACCAAAAAAGTGTACAAGTAGAATGAAAGTATAATAAACACAAAAGTATGCACAAAGGCCAAAAAAAAAAAACATAACAGAGAAAATAAAAACAAAAAATTAATCTTGTTTTTAAACAAAAACTTAAAATGAAATATGGCATTAAACAAAAAAACAAATATAAAATCCTAGAAGCTAAACAAATTTTTTGGAAACGCCAATGTAGAAAACAAAACAATGTCTAAGGGATGAGATTAAAGATGTCAAACCGTACACAACAGACAAACTAAAAGTACTTTGGTAAGCTATACAAGCACATGGTAGTAGGTAAATGAAACGACAAAAATAAAACCAGCATGGGTTCAGGAAGGACAAGTCTACGATGAGTGCGTTGTAAAAAGTACTAGACATAGTCAGAGAAGCGATGAATAAAGCCACCAAGAACAAAACCTTTTGTCTGCTGGTTACCATTGACATTGAGATGCTTTTGATTCAGTTTTGTGAAATATGAGCATATGATAATGTTGTATGGTGTACCACAGGGTTCAATCCTGGGACCTGTATATTATGGAACACATAATTCAACAAAATGCTGGAGATGAAAAAGATTGATAAGATAGAAAGAAAGAAATAATTTGCTTTGTAGACGATACTGCCATAGTTATTACCTCTAAATTAAAAAAAGATATAGTGTCAAAAGATTTGTGGATCCAGTTGTTTGCGACCTTTTTTAGGTCATCAATCCAACGCGTAGGTGGTCTTAGTTTTTTTTTCCATCTATGTTAATGCCTTTTGTTTCTCAATTAAGCTTGTTGAGGGCATACTGCAGGACCGTTATAAATAGTTTTGGAACATGGTATCCCTGACTTACTCCTCTTCCACATTCAATGGGGTTGGTGTTTTCATGTAACTTTACAGATATTGTAACGTGCTCGTAGATGTTATAGATTAGTTCTGTGTATCTGTAATCAATGCGACATTCTCTCAATGCGTCCATGATGGCGTTTAACTCTACAGTATCAAAAGTTTTATGAAAGTGAACTCTTCTGACTTTTTGATTAGGACCTTGATGCTTTGCAAATGGTTGTTTTTTCCAAACCCAGAGCGGAATCTAGCTTTTTGTTTGGTTAGTAAAAATCTAATTTCTTTTCTAATCTTGATGTTATTATTTTTGTGAATAGTTTGTAGAGTTGGCTCAAACGTGTTATGGCTCGGTAGTTTTGCAAGTCGGCCTTATCCCCTTTTTTGTGAAGTAATATGGTAATTGCGCCACTTGTCTGGAATTGTGCTATCGTGTAGACAGAGATTAAGTAGTGTTTGTATTTTCTTCACCAGAAACGTGTCTCCGGCTTGTATTGCTTTTTTATTGTCTTTGCCGAGCGATTTGTTGTTTTTTGTTTTTGACAGGACGAGCTCAATTTCTCCGATAGTAATATCTAGAAGCTCCTTGGATCCTTGGTTGACGATATTTATTGTGGTGTTGTTATTTCCAGATCTTCTACTTGACGACTTTTATATAGTTTGTGTTAAAACTTTTCTACCGTGCGTAGTATTTTCTTTCTGTTTTTTAGTTTTGTTATTTCTTTCCTTCCTGTACCAAGGTTACTGCGTTAACTTAACACTTTCGAGCTTTTGTTCTGTTCTATTGTTTGTTGCATCTTTTTGCTACGATATCTTCTGATAGCGGAACATGATGGTTTTGGAGATTTTCTTATTTACTTCTTTTAGTTCTTTTCTTGTTGTATTTGAGTTGCTTCTTATTTTGCTTCGTTTAGCCATTAAGTTTTTAGCATTTTTCCTGATCCTTTTTTCTTTCCTGGATTTAGGGTAGTTGGTATCTTGACTTTTTTGTATAGCTTCCGTTATTGCGTCATTTAGACTTTCTATGTTTGTTTCTGAGTGATCGTTATTTCTTAGTGTATCGGCAATGTCCGTTTTAAATTTATCTATGTCCAGTGGAGTTGCTCATGCTCGATTAGTCGTTGTCTTTGTAAGTTTGTACCTTTCTTTTCTCAGGTCTATTTGGATTTTACTTCTTACCATTCTGTGGTCACTTTCCGTTCTGCAGTTGTTGAGTACTGTTACGTTTTTGACTACTTGTTTATTATTGGAGATTATGAAATCAATTTTGTTGCAAGTTTTACCGTCTGAGCTTTCCCAAGTTCATCTTTTATTAAGTTTTTTATTGAAAAAACTATTTATTAGGTAGAGATTGTTTTGTAAGAGAAAGTCCACCATTATTTCACCGCGAGAATTTCTTCCCTCTGATCCGAAGTTTCCTAGACATGTCTCTGACTGGTTTGTTTTAATATCGATTTTAGCGTTAAAATCGCCGCATGCTATGGTAAACTGGGTTATCATGTCCCCCAGAGCCTTCGTAGAATTGTCCAGTTCTTCGTCTGTGTGGGATGATGGTGCGTATATTTGTACTATCTTAATAGTGTATCTCTTGTTGAGGTTTAGTATTAAGAAAGCTACTCTTGTTAAGAATTTCTTGACTGATAGAATGTTGTTACTCAAGCGTATATAGATTAGAAAGCCAACTCCTTCTTCTGATTTATCAGGTTTTTCTGCATAATAAAGGAGATACCCAGATTTTTGTTTTAATAAATCTTTGCCTTGTCTTCTGACTTTACTGAGGCCGATAACGTCTCACATTATTTTTTCCACTACCGTCTCCAGTTCGATCAGGCTGTCTTCGGACATAATTGTTCTTGTGTTATATGTTCCAATTTTCAAATTTTGTTGGTTATTTCTCTTTATAACTTTGCGTAGTTTAGTTATAATCTTAGACGATGAAAGCAAATTTTTGCCTCTCTCATATTCCTCGAGGTAGACCTTTTTCAAGGTGTGGGATTTTAGGTTAGATGCCGCACCTACCTGGGGACTTTTGTTTTAAAACTCGCCATTAAAGTCGTAATCTTTCACGCTGACTAGACGGTATGAAAAATGGGTAGGAATTACATTTCTTCAATTCACAGACTTCTTATGGTTATCCCGCCAATATTCGGTTGCCAGAGCCTCGTTTGTTATCTAGCAGGGTGTACCGGGTGACCTAAGTAGACACTCCTGTCTTATCCTAGTCCTTTTTATTTGTTTTTTTTTTATTTGGCAGTTATTCCAAGTTTTTTGTATCAAAACTATGTTCTACTATAAACTTTAGAAGATTTTACTTTTTAAGTTTGTGTTCCTGTTACTCCAGGCTGCGTGGTGGTAGTTGCAATACCTCTGCTGATAGTAGAAGTACTTGCTGATAATAAGAAAAAAAAAAAGAAATTCAAAAATTATATTTAACTTGGTTATATGTCACTAGTTTTCTGAAACATAAATTAAGTAAATGTTTTGTTATTACGCATGAACGGGATTGGGCTGCAAGTATCATTATGCCCGGTATGTTTACTTCAATACCTTTCTTTGTGAATCCAAAATTCTAGAATAAGTAGATGTAAATTAATTTGCACAATGTTTAACTTTGAACTTACCGTTACAGTTTTTTTGGCGACCGGTAATAAATTCTGATCCATTGCCTTCTCTATGGTCCTTGTTGTTTATGGTTTGACCCCATTTTCTTTAGAAAGAGACTGAGCCTGAAAAGTTATTCTAGATATACCTAAGAGCAGTTTGTTCCTTAAGTTTACTACTTTTTACCAAGATTTGGTTTTGAATTGATAACTTGCCAGATTTTGGTTTCGGAACCAGGGTTAGGGTCCGGTCTTTATGTCATGATTTCTTGGATCAAACAAGTCTTTCAGTCAGATCAATAATATGGAGTTTTTACCTTCAAAAAGGTAGTTTTTTTTGCCCAATATACTATAGAGCCATTCTTTCTTTGGTTTGTTTTTTTACGTAAGCCTTAGGAACCCACCATTAATGGTGCATTTTTGATGACCTGTTTTTTTTAACTTATCAATCTTACCCAAAATGAAAATCTTAATGGAGTCTGCTGTAACTGAGTTAAGGTACTTTTTCAAAACACTTTATATAAAAGCCTTTTTTAAAGTTCCTCACTTGTTGTTTTTTAATCTAGACAAGTTTTGCATTTGCATCTTTGATGTACCAAGAATGTTTAGTGCAAGTAGTGTGGAATGCTGTTATTGCGTTTTTGCTATATTGACGTTTTAGTTGGCTTGGTTGCCTGGGCCTTTTGAATCTTGTTTTGACTGCAAAACTTACGCTTTGCTTTGGTTTTACGGTTACGTTTTTGGCTTTGCTGAACAAGTCTTTAAAAAGTTTCTAAAGAGTGTTTGTTTTATTGTCTTTGTCATCATTAGTTAGTGAGTTGTTTTCTCTAAAATCCTTAGAGCAGACTACTACTTGAGTAGTGGAAGATCAAGATTGACCACTACCTGAACCTTCTTGGAACATCTTGTTTTTGATTATTGATTTTTTTCATATTTTTATTCTAATTAATGTCCTTTCATTTTTAACAGGCTTGTTTTTGTCGTTGTAAATCTATTTTGGTTAGTTTTTGATTTACTCCGGGTATTTTATTTTCTCGTTTCTTCCAGCAAGCCAGCAATATCTAATTCTTGACCACGGTTACAAATTGATATTCTTGGACTCTCAGCAACACTTACAAACTGCTTTGATGTTTTTTGTTAAACTATATGTTGAAGAGCGGCCAGAGTGTCACTACTTGGTCCAGTTTTTTTTTTTTTTTTTTAAGTGATTGTGATTTACACTATTCCAAACATGTTTTGTACAAAAATTGCAAACTGTAGCTCCAAACTAAACCTTTATTATTTTTTTCAACAATGATAACGCGTCATTTTTCTGTGTAGCGTTCCATTTTTAATGACCCTGAACTGTCAGCTGTCACGCTCTTTTTTCTTTGGCAACACAAATGGCTCAAAATTCAAATATTAAGTGCATTTTGGGACACACTTTATCAGTATTATGTATGTGCTTAATCCAAATTTTTTAACTAGACTTCAAAAACCGTAATATTTTTACAAAATTTTTGCTTAAACCTAGAATCAGTTTAATAAATTTCTACTTTAATCTAATTTTGAGCAAACAGATTTAATTTTATTTATTAGTATCAAATATGATACACCCTAACTTTTTAACCAAACAAAAATTGTGCAATCTTAATTGTATTTTTCTTTTAAGGTGAGTAAGGATAATATATATGTAACTAAGTTATATTTTAATTATATTTATTATTGTAAACATTTACAATCCAGTATGTTTATTAATGAAATCCATAAAGCTGCTAACTTGAGTGTAGACAGATGGAGCTCCAACTGTTCCACATGGCATGATTCCCCAAGAAACAACACCAATTACAGTACCATCTTGAGCGAGTGGGCCGCCGGAATCACCACTGCAGGCTGAAAGACCTCCAGTCAATGGTCCAGTGCAAACGTTAGTTTCGGCTAATGGTTCAGGGCTTCCCATCAATGCAGTCAAAGCATCAGCACATTCTAGAAAAAAAACATAAATACATAAATTTGATATCAACATTTTTGTTTATTTAATAACGTAGCAGTTTTATTGTGCGTTTTACTTATTAGGTGACTTTTAAATCATCCTTGTGGATACAGAACAAGTTTTTATTTAGTCATATTTTAGAGATCAAACTGCTCTAACGCTTTTTGACTAAGCTATGTCTTCAATTTATTTATTATTTTAAGCTTACCTTGGTGTGGTACGATTGGAAGTTCAACAGTTTGTAAAGTGTTGGGCATGGATGGAAGGATTCCAGTAGAGGTTGAACCCCATCCAGAAAGAACGGATTGACCAGTTGGTACTGCACCACTTGCTGGTAATTTAGCTGCTTGAACAAGATCATCAAAAACTAAAGAAGTTTCCAATCTCAAAAGAGCGACATCATTAGGGTTAACACCACTAGAAAAAATACATTTTAAGATGAGTACATGAATCAACGCTTCCTAAAGTTTATTTAAACAACTTGTTTATATAACCTCAAATAATTTAATAAAAAGTATGCAAAAATTAGTGAAAAAAAATTATAGTTTTAAGGTAGTAGCTTTTTTACTAATATTTATATTTATAATTACCCAGCATAGTCTGGATGAACGATTCTTTCAACAACATTGACAACTTGGCCTCCACCTTGATTGAGATTCAAAATTCCAGCTTTGATTCTCATATCACCATCTAATGGAAGTTCAGTGACGCAATGACCTGCAGTAAGGATCCAGTCTGGGGAGATGATGGTTCCTCCACAGAGATGTTGGTAGATTCCCATAATACCCCAATCAAGAGATACTTGGTATGGGAATTGTCCTTCACTGGCATCTTCTCCTCCAGTAATCCTATTCCAGTTAGATGGAGCGGCTGAAAAGATTTAAATCAACAAAAAAATTGTAACAATTATCTTAAAAAAATTTAGTACATTTTGGTTAGTTAGTTTAGATTGCCAAAAATCAATAATTTCTATTATACTAATCTTACCAAATGCCACGGATGCACAGAGTAGTAATACTGCAACACACTTCATTTTGTGATTTGATGATTAGTTTTGAAATTTCGTCCTATTTATATGTATAAGTTTACGTTTTTTTTTTATTTATGTTCTTATCTTGCATTAGGGTTATTTTTTTGTTGTTATCATTGCAAAATTTTGTTCTAAAATTAACTAAATCAATCCACGTTTATCTCTATCTAAATCTGCTAAGATTTGATGAAAATAAAAATGCTTTTTTGTAATTTATTTCTAACACAATAGCCAGGAACTACTTCAACAAGTTTAAATGGTTTAGCAATTATATCCTGGTGTTTATAGGATTTGAGAATAAATTGAATAACCAAAACTTGTTTCAGATTGCTAGTAAAAGTAATAGAAAATGTTGGTGTCAATAGTTTAAAAGTTTTTGATGTAATTTTTATAGCATTATGCACGATTCCTTCATGCTACTATCATTTCCACAGTTTTTAAGTTTAAAGGTGAGATAATAAGTGATTAATTTAAAACATAAACAGTATAACAGTTATTCTGATTTTATGTAAATTGTCTCGCCGACCAGCGAGATGCTAGGCACACTGATGAAGAGTGCATACCCTGAAACACTGTTGCATGTGTCTCATACTGTGCGGAGAAGCAATTTACATAAAGTACTTTATTTATTAAATGATAATGTAGTAATTTTGAAAAAAAAAATTTTGGAAATTTTATGTTTGTTCCCAAATTACCCTAATTTAAAAATTTTAATTAGAGCCTATTAATACTATCAACATGTGTGCATATCATCTGCTGTTATCAATTGAAATATAAAACGATAAAATGTATTAATTTAGTTTAAAAATAATTGTTTTGCAATAAGCAGCACTTGAAACTAAGATAGATTTATTGATAAAGCATTTAATCAAACCAATCTATGATTAATATCACGCAAGCATTTTACAATAGTTTTATTTATCTATGATTTATTAATAATTGCAAGGTCAAAATAAATATTTTTGTTTTGTTACATAAAAAAATGTACGTTTAAAAAATGTCAATATAAAATG
Source organism: Tachinus rufipes (assembly GCA_963932245.1). Lineage (NCBI taxonomy): Eukaryota > Metazoa > Arthropoda > Insecta > Coleoptera > Staphylinidae > Tachinus > Tachinus rufipes. Next base: position 74,101,107 of record OZ010747.1, on the reverse strand, counting down.
TTTACATACACTTCAAGAATTAAACTTGATTGCAATACTTTAACAGATATAATGAATAATTTTGACAGACATTGCCAGTAGAACAATAATTTTTGACAGAACTGGTAATGGTAACGGTTAAATGATGTTTTTGACAGATGAAGTTTGTACAAGTTGAATGTTGTTTTTGATAAATAAAGTTTATAATTTTGATAGATAAAAGTTACATTAACAGTTTAAGTGTATATTTGCTAACAAAACCGTTGTTTTTGACAGTTGACAAAGCAGCTTAATATTTTAAGAATATATTTGACAGTTTCATGATACTTACAAGACTACAAAACACTTTTGGCAGTTGAAAAACAAACAGTTTTAAATAATAATTTTTGATATTAGTTTTGTTATTTTATTATAAAAATTGTTGGCAATTTTATTGAAGAATACTTTTGAAAGTTTACAGATTTTTTTTATAATTAAATTGCCAAGTTTGAGTTTTTAACAATGATTGACAAATGTTAATTTTGACAATTAGGGAATACTTTGACAGTTAAAAAAATAAAAGTTATTAAATTAAATTTAATTGATTGTTGAAAAATACATTTACTAGACGCAAAAAACATTTTTGACTGTTTATGAAAATTAATTTTTGATATTACTTTGATAGTTTATAAGTCTTTTTGACAGTTTTAAGATACTTGTTTTAAAACATTTTTGACAATCAATGCAAAAAAGGTGTTTTGTATTAAAAAAAATTGCAGGCCAATGTGTGTATGTATGACAAAAGTATTTTTAAATTTTAAAACTCCGTTACTGTGGTAATAATAATATAAACGGATTGAATTTTAAAACGACATTATACAGACCAATTTATTTTTCTCAATTTGTTAAAATGTTTTAAATTATACAATTGTTCAAGTATTACAATAGTTTTTATATCATATTACCTAATAATAAATTAAACGAAAAAAAAAAGATTTTTTTTTGTGACCATTTAATTTTTATAAGAAGAGGAACATGACATTAGAAGAATTTTAATAGTTTTTAATAAAAAAAGAAACCTCATCAAAATAAACAAAAGGACAGCAAGAGAATTTAGCTTGAATTAGCAAACAAGGTTCAGTACAAAATAATAATTTTCCTTGAGTAAACGCACGAGAAGCAGTAACAATTTGACAAAAATCTGTCAAATGTATCAATCTGAATTTTGTAAATAAAAATAAAAATACAGTTCACGATTTTACTAAACAAATTGGTCCTTCGAACCGGATATTAGGTAAAATTTAAAATTTACGTGTTTTTAGATAGAAAGTTTTAATAAATGTCATTTTTGACATTATTATAATTTTATTAAATTAATATCATTTCTTTAATTTTTTATTGTATCGCGTGGTGCGGGAGTAATTTTTATTAACTTTAATCTATTAATCTGTTATGGCTGAACGGACAACTTCCAAAAGGAAGAAATTTTTGGTTCTCATTAATAAGAGAGACCAGCTGGAGGCTAAAGTCCAATTATGTATAAACATGATTGGAGAACTGCCAGCCGGTTGGAGTATCTTTAAGGTGATAGTCGAAGATTTATTGTCTAGTTTAAAAGTCCATGAAAATTTGTTGGATCAGTTATCTTTATTGACTTTTAGTCATGAAGAGTTTAATATTGATCTCAACAAACTGGTAATTAAATTTGAAGTTATTATTTGATGAGTTAATGGCTTTTCTTTCAATTCAGAATTCTTTAAATACAAATGTGGTAGTTAAGACAAAACATGTTTACCGGAAATTAAGTTGGCCAAATTTGTCGAATCCTATGAAAAGTTTTCTTTGTTTATAGCTTTATATGATAACATGATCCATGGTGCAGACCTTATTGACATTGAAAGGTTTTTTATCTGTTGGGGTATTTGGAGAGTAATGCTCTACAATTAATTAAATCTGTTGTTTTTATGCCAGATAATTACCATTTGGCATATGATCTTTTGATAAAACGATATACAAACAAAAAATTTATTGCGAATCATCACCTTTCAAATGTTTTGCAATTAAGTCTATTATTAAATTAGGCTAGTTCCCTAACACTTATAAAAAAGGATGGATTTAAATGGAAACGACAACAACAACAAAAAAGGACTTTGAATTTTGCCACTTGGAACGTACAAGGAATTAGATTGAAAACCGACAAAATTATAAAAGAAATAGAAACTCTGAAGATTGATGTGATAACTTTAATGGAAACAAAGAGAAAAGGATCTGGGATTGAACAAGTCGGAAATTTTATACAAATATATAGCGGAGTACCAAAAGAACAACGGGCTCGAACAGGAATATCTATAATGATCCACAAAAAATATAAAAAGTGCATAACAAACTGGGAAGCAATTGACGAAAACATCCTTAAAGTAAATTTGAACATTTTATAGAAGCACATTACTTGCCTCGCTATATATGCACTATCCAACGATGAAACAGTAGCAAATAAGAATATTTTCTTTGAAAAAATTCAACAAATAGCAACAGACATTGGAAATACAAGAGAAATAATCATGGCAGGAGATTTCAATAGTAGGACAGGAATATATAACAACAGTAAAGTAGTAGGACCTTTTGGAGAGCAAGATACAAATGATAATGGTGAACGACTAATCGAGATATGCGAACAAAACGACTTAAAAATAACAAACGGATTCTACAAACATAAAACTATTCATAAATATACATGGATCCAGCATACAAGAAATCTTAGATCTATCATTGATTATATCATTGTCAAACAAACTACACACTTAATAATAAATGATGTAAGAACATACAGAGGAGTGACATGTGGCTCCGATCACTACCTATTAAAAGCCAAAACTATTATTCCATATGAATGGAGCGACAACCAAAATGTGGAAAATACCTTTATTGAAGAAGAAGTAGTTATACATTATTATAAATATAACCTAGAAAGTCTTATAAATGATAGTGTTCAACATTTGTACCAACAAAGATTAGATAGAAAACTTTCTCTCGATCTAACCCAGCCAATAAACATAATATACAGCAATATGATTACGAGTATTCACCAAGCAGCACATGAAGCACTTGGTAAACAAAGCAGAACAAAAAGTAATCAGATATGGTGGACAAAAGAGATAGAACAACTTGTACAAAAAAAGACAGAATTATATTTAAAATGGTTAAATACAAAGAACCAGAACGATAAAGATAGTTATAACTATATAAAAAGACAATTAACATCAACTTTGCATAAAGAAAAAAATTCAATATGGGAAACCAAGTGCCAAGAAATAAACACTTACATAGGAGGCAGGAAGTGTTCAGAGATTTGGAAATTTATCAAAAATGTCAAAACCTCGGAAAGAAATAAAATAAGTACACAATATATACCAATGAGCACGTGGAGAACCCATTATAGTAACTTATTAACAGAAAACAGAGTAGAATATAATAATGTAACAAGAACAAACATAGATATAGAAGGAGAACAAATAGAAATAACAACCGAAATAGTAAAACAAGCAGCCATAAAGCTCAAAAATAAAAGAGCTCCAGGCCCAGAAGGATTAAATGCAGAACTTATAAAGTGTGGTACGGAAAAACTATTTGCGACTCTGGCACACATATTTAATATCTGCCTAAATGGACATGAAGTGCCAAATGACTGGAAATTAGCATATATATTGTCGATACATAAAAAAGGCAACAAACTGGAGTGCAACAACTACAGAGGAATATCACTCACAAGTACCATCAGCCGACTATATGGAAGAATAATTCGAAATATTATAGAGGAAGAATACAAGAACAATGAAGATGAAGAACAAAGTGGTTTCAGAGCCGGTCGATCATGTACAGATAACGTATTCTGCCTAAAGCAAATAATAGAAAAAATTACAGCAACTAATAGAGAACTTTATCTAGTCTTTATAGATTTACAAAAAGCCTACAATAATGTACCTATCAACAAATTGTGGGATGTACTACAAGAATCCAACCTTAACTATACGATAATTAATGCACTAAAAAATCTTTACGATGACACAAAATCAAAAGTAAAAACTGGAAATAGATTATCAAAAGAATTTGAAACAAATAAAGGATTACGGCAGGGTTGTTGTATTTCCACTACATTATTTAAAATGTTTGTAGGAAAAGCGCTTACCAACTGGAAAAAGAAATGTAGCGGCATGGGTATAGAACTAAACAACACTTGCCTGTACACACTTCAATTTGCTGACAATCAAGTTTTACTAGCAAATGATAAAGATGATGCAGAATATATGACTAGAAAACTGAAATAAGAATACAAAAAATAGGGACTAACAATGAATACACAGAAAACAAAATATTTATGCGTGGGAGGAAATTCGGAGAATTTAATCTTAGAAAATAACGAAGAGATAGCGGCATGTAATGAATATAAATACCTGGGAACAATATTTGACAATACCGGATCTGAAGAAAAGGACATAAAAGCTAAAATAACACAAGCCAAAAAAACAATAGGATGTCTGAACGAAATTCTCTGGAGTGAAGATATCACAAATAAAAACAAATACAACATATATGATACCATGATAAAAAACCAGCTACTATATGGATCAGAAACATGGAGAGTTACAGATAGATATAAAAAGAAAATAGAAGCCGTAGAGATGGACGCCTTAAGAAGATCGACAAGAATATCAAGAATAGAAAGAATTAGGAATGAGATTATTAAACAGCGTATGGGAATAGAAGGAAGTGTCTATGATGATTTAGAAAAACGACAACTAATATGGTAAGGACATGTTAAAAGAATGAACTTAAATAGACTTCCTAGGCAAGCAATGGAATGGGTGCCACAACAAAGAAGAAAAAAAGGAAAGCCAAAGAAAAGGTGGATTCAGGGAGTTAAAACGGCAATGACTGCAAAAAACCTAGTAGAAGAACAGTGGGATAATAAAAAAATGTGGCAAACGGGCATCGGACAACGTCAAAAGACGTTCTAAACCGATTATTATATATATATATATATATATACAATCTAATGTAAATTTTTTGAAAACATTATTTTTGAATGATCTTTTAGATTAAGTTTTGTTAGAACTTTCTTTAAAAAAAACTATCTTTGGTTGTGGCCCAACAAATGACAAACTGCAGGCTTATGTGCCTACTTCTTACATACATGTTTCTAAACTTAGACGTGGAACTAAAAAAACTGATATAGTAAATCATATTAAATCTAAGTTTTCCACGATATCAGTTGATGTTGTTGAGTTAAAAGTAAAATCTGGAAACTACAGCAGCTTTAAAGTTTCTGTTCCAGCTAATCATGCTCGATCTATTCTTTGCAAAGATTTTTGGCCTGCAAATATAGCGGTCAAGAAATTTTTAAATTATGGGTGAGTTAATAATGTTCCTGCTTTATCTTCGGTGGATTTTGGAAATCTGGATCCAGTCAACAATCTATACCCGTCACCAAAAACACCAGCTGTATCTCTATCTATTACCAGAATGTCGGGGGTATAAAAACTAAACTCAAAGAACTTATGCTGGCAGTAGCTGTATCCAACTACGATATTATTGTACTGACCGAAACCTGGCTAAATCAGGACATCCGCGTTGCGGAGCTACAATTAATTGGTTACAGTTTGTTTAGATGTGATCGCTCTTCATTAACAAGCCCTAAGATTGACGGAGGAGGTGCCTTAATTGCTACCAAAACTTGTTTTAATTGTACTTTATTACAACCTACATTTTTAAGTGTTAAACATTTGTTTGTAATTGTTAAGTTTAAGTTTGTATCATATATTATCAGTGCAGTCTACTTACCACCTAACTCGGAATGTGATAAATATTTAGATCATTGTTATTCCGTTGAATCTATCGCTGACAAATATCCAGACAGTAAACTAATTTCACTAGGCGATTATAATCTACCCGCAGCGGTATGGGTTAATGATGAGTTAGGCATAAGTGTTATTTGTAATGATAGTTATTCTGCTTATTTTGTTTCCAACTGTTATGGATTTCTAAACTGCGCTCAATGTATTTCTATACCTAATGATTGTGGTGTGTTCTTAGATTTATGTTTTTCTAACATTTGTGATATTTCTGTGATTAAAGCTGTGGATGTTTTGTTAAAACTTAGCCAACATCATATTGCTTATGTGATTGATGTAAAATGTGATACTAGCCGTGATATTTTAATGTGTGATTATGTTTTTAATGATTTTAAATATGCCGACTTTAACGAAATCAATTTTTTGTTGAATGTTGATTGGTCCGCCCTTTTTTATAATTGTAATGTTGATAATTGCGTTAATTTATTTTACTCTGTGTTGCATTTTGCTATTGACTATTTTGTTCCAAAAAACGGCAAGAAAACAATTTTCCAGTTTGGTTTAATAAAGAATTGATTTCACTTACTAGACTCAAAAAAAACTGTTCATAAACGTTATAAATCTTCAAGACTATTGTCTGATTATAACAAGTTTCAATCAATTCGTACTTCGTGTAAAAATCTCAGTACATGTCTATAAAAGCAATATATTACTCGAACAGAAATCAACATTTAAAGTAACCCTAAACACTTTTGGAAATTTATTACGACTCTCGAAAAAATAATGATTTTCCATCTACAATGTATTATAAACAAAAACTTGCAGTAATGGAGATGACTATGTTAATAATTTTGCTGAATTCTTTTCCTCTGTTTACGATACACAAACTCATCCAACTCTTTTGTTTGACTTTAAGAAAAACGTATTACATCAAGCATTTTCAATTAGTTTATTGGATGTATTTAAAGGGATTGAGAACCTTAAATGTAACTTTAACACTGGACCGGACGGTGTTCCATCTATGCTGTTAAAACAATATATTTATTTAATTTCTACGCCATTGCACTTACTTTTTGAGGCTTCTCTTAATGAAGCCAAGTTTCCTTTAGTTTGGAAACAAAGCTACATTATGCCTTTACATAAATCTGGAGCTAAGGAGGATTTTACTAATTATAGAGGTATATGCATCCAGTCTGCTATTCCTAAGTTGTTTGATCAAATTGTAACTGGTCAAATACAATGGATGTGCAAAAGCATTTTAGTGGAACAGCAACATGGGTTTCGCGAGGGTCGTTCTACTCTTACAAATCTTCTTTGTTACGAAAATGATCTTTTAAATGCCTTTCAATCAAGAGTTCAAGTAGATTATATTTACACAGATTTTTCAAAGGCTTTTGAACGCGTTAATCATAGTATTTTGATTGTTAAGCTTCGGACTTTGGGTTTTCATGAATCTGTTGTTGCGTGGTTGTTGAGCTTATGGAAAATCGTACACAGTGTGTGAAAATTAATAACCAATTGTTGTTCCTTCTGGGGTTCCTCAAGGATCTCATTGTGGACCAATTTTGTCTTTATTAATGATCTTTTTTATTCTATTAATTCTTCGTCTTATCTTTTACTTGCTGACGATCTTAAAATTTATAAAAGAATATCATCTATCAAAGACTGCATTAGTTTACAAAATGATTTAGATTCTGTTCATTCATGGTGTCTTATTAATAACTTGTTGTTTAACGCAAATAAATGTTTTTCGATAAGCTTCAACAAAACTTTAAGTAAAGTATCGTATGACTATACTATCGATAATAATGTTTTGGAAAATGTTACACAAATAAAAGATTTGGGCGTAATTTTTGATTCAAAACTAACTTTTGTTGAGCATATAAACTATATGTGCAACCGTGCTATAAAAATGTTAGGATTTGTTTACAGAATGTCTACTGACCTATCTCCTAGCACACTCAAATTACTTTATTGCGCTTTAGTACGTTCTCATTTAGAGTACGCTCCGTCAGTTTGGTGTCCATTCTACAGCGTTCATATATGCAATATATTCAAAACAATTTTTTTTGTTTATTATCGTACAAATTAGGCATTTTATCCGAAAATTACAATTTTAACCTCATTGCATTGCAATATAATCTTCCGCCGCTGAAAATTCGGCGCAAAAGAGCCGATTTATCATTTTTACGTGGACTAATGATGTCTGAGATTGATTGCCAAGAGCTACTAGTAACTCTTCCATTTCAAGTCCCCAACAATAATTGCCAAACCAGACAGTCTCCATTATTTAAAAAATCTATACATTCTACCAATTATGGATTTAATAATCCAATTAGTAGAATGTGTAGAATTGCAAATAGTTTCTCTAATAATATTGATTTATTTTGTGTTTCAAAATGTAGTTTCAAGTGTCAATTAAAATGGGTTGATGAATAATTTTATATTTTGTTTTTATTTATGTATACTTTTCTCCATGCTTTTATTTTTCAATATTCTTTTATATAATTTTGTGTAATTGTAATAGTGCTTGTAATTCATCGTTATTTATGTATATAATGATGTAGATGTAAATAGTTTTGTATATACCGAGAATAAAGTATTATTATTATTAAGATTATTAGATTCCAAAATGAAAAAAGACTTTGAATCTCAACATTTAGATTCTGAGATTCATTTCTTTAAAAATTTTATAGATTTTTTAACCAAGCAGACAACTGTTGATGACTTAGTTTTGAAAACTTCTTCAGTTCTAACAAAATCTAGTTAATCTTATTCTCATCCAAAAGAGTATTCAAAAAAAGTTCACATGGGGTCAAAAAGATCAAACCTTAAACCTTTTCCTTTAAGTATCCTTTGTGTAAGACCGATCATCGATTAATAAATTGCCCTGTGTTCTTAGCGGGAACCCCAAGTTTCAGATATAAAATAGCCAAAGCTCATAAACGTTGTTTTGCTTGTTTGGGTCTTCATCATTCTTCCAGATGTATTTCAAAGTTTTTGTGCAAAACTTGTGGTCGAAATAATCACAATACCTTGTTGCATTTTACCGGACATCTAACAAGATATCACATGCGATGATAAATAGGAAAGACAAACCTGTTAAGGCAATTAATGAGTCTCCTTTAAATTTTGTAAGTCCTCAACCATTCATTAATTTTGTAGCTCTTTTAGGAACTGCACAAGCGATAATCTGCAACATTGATTGATTTTGAGTAGACTGTAGTAGATATTTTGTTGGGAGTAGAAACTGTTTTGTATATAACTCCACTTCATCCAGCCCATATTAATAGAAATTCGAGTGCTATTTTAACCAATTTAGGTTGGATAGTGATGGGTTCTGTGAAAAATGAGATTGAAAACAAACTAAACATAACGAATTCTATGTGTGTTTACAGAATCCATGTTGCCTGAATTGGCCCCGACCGTTGAATTGTCTGATTCTGTTAATCACAAAAATTCAATCAATAACACATTTCGGAATGCAGAGGCCTCTGACATCAAATTCACATTTTTTTTTTTGATGCAGAGGAATACGTCTTTAAGGACTCGTCTTGTTTCAACAAGGCCTCGGTTTGCTGCCATTGGAGAAGCATCAACCAAGCCTTTGAATTCTTTGTCATAAATCCGGAATATGTTTGTCCTTCTTTTGAGCAAATGATTTGTGCTTTTTGGAAAATGGAGGAACCTCCTCCAGTTTTTTTTTTATTACCAGAAGAAATTCTGTGTAAAGATTACTTTTTAAAAACTTGGTTGCAAATTTCCATTACATCTGCAACCCGCAGGTGGCACACAAAGCTGACATGTACTTGTTGGACGTAGCAAGCTAAATGGCTGACCGTGCAAAGTAAGATACGACAAAATAACCTCAATATGATTACCGAGAAGAGCAAAAGATTCCAGGATTTTATAGTGGAACCGATCGGAGCGCAACAAATAAACGTCATTGAAGTCCAACATTAAATGCCACCAAAACTTACAACATTCCAAGTAACAGACAGCCACAAAAAAGTTTTACATTTCGGTTTTGCAGTTATCAACACCAGTGACCTCACCGGACATAACAAAACAAAAGAAAGCCGCTTCACGGCTCACCAAGCACCCCTGTGCATACCAAAAGTATTGGAAGAAACACAGACCGACATTATTCCGTCTAACCCCATATCCAATCTACTAAGGATAACCAAAAAAGTAAAACCGGAACAGCCTGCAATTGAGCCAGGCAAAGCCCTTAACGCAACATGTACAGTCTATACGCATCACCAACAACATTATGTTGTCTACCACGACAAAGCAAACAACCTCGGCACTCATAATGCTTTGAAACCGACACCACAACTGCTCAAAAAAGAACGTGACACGGTGCATCTAGTAAACAAAAAAATCCAAAAAGAAAAAAACAACCTACGCCCTAAGGAGATTTTGTGCAACTACAGCGTAGTACTCTAAGTCCTTGTGCGCAAAAAGTTGAACACTGTGGAAACCACTACCAAAGTCCAAAATTTAGATCAAATACGCACCAGCTCGTGCCTTGCGTGATTTAAGCAGTTTGGACCCGCAACCAAAGAGTTCTATAACTAGAGATTCCAAGTCAGCGTTTTGCCGTACAATTCGGTATCTCTGTTCTTGTTGCACAACACTATACCCTCTCCGTCTCTCTACTAATAATCGAGCGGCTATACGTTGTAGTTGATAAAAAAACGTCATGGTGCGACAAAGACGGAGATACCAAATTATACGGCAAAACGCTGGCTTGGAATCTTTAGTTATAGAACTTTTTGCCCGCAACACCCAAACTTGTAGTGGAATCCCAGTAAATACTTTTTATTATTAAACATGTACTGCTCTCATCCCAACCATAGGGCAGTAACCAAACATTCAGCAACACCTAAACACCATCTTGATATATGAAGAGTCGGAAGCTCAGTTTGAAAGAGTGGAGAGAATTGATGAATTGATGCCGCTTTGTGGGCGAAGCCTCATTCCACCAATGTATTATACTTCTTAGTTCCTCACTTTTAGAAGTACTCAATTTTTACAATTGCAAACTAGTTGACCGCGACACCAAGTCATTGATCCAACACAGAAACGCCGCCAAGCGTCAATGACAAAGGCACCGCAACCCCAGAGACCACAACATCTTAAATGCGCTCCACAGCGAGGTAAAAAAATCGATAAAGTTGCACAAAAAATTGTGTTAGCAAACACCCTAAAATCCTTTAAAGAGGACAATCATCCAATGTAGAAGATCTTCAAGGCTTTACGCAATAGGCAAGTCCCCATTCCAGCTATTCATGGCAAAAATAGGGTTCAATATTTTATCGAGAGAAAGGCTGAGGTGTTTTCCAACAGCCTCAAACTCCAATGCTCCCCTGTATTCACAAGGGACACAGATCTGGATCACGTCGATAAAGTCCACAGGAAAACTTCCTGAACGCCAAGGTCTACAACAAACCGCTGGAAAGCGTTCAACCTTCTCAAATCAGAGAAATTATTAAACGATTTAAAGCTCAAACCGCCTCTGGTTTTTTTCCTACTTTATGGAAAGGCCCATCACTCTAGTATGCACCTTAAGTAAGGTCATAAAAAGGTGATCTTAGACAGAATACAGAAACGCACAGAATCTATCAATCTCCTCTTCCCCCCACCAACATGAGTTCAAATGAAGCCATTAACTAAACCGCGTAGTAGACCTTATTGTCGAGAGTTTCAAACAAGGTTTGGCACAAAGGCCTTCTATAAATTGTACAAGAACAATTTTCTTTGCGTTTTTTAAGGCTGATAGCTTCATATTTAAAACGCAGAACACTGGCAGTCAAAATTCTGACCACATATCTACCTCCCGGCAAAGAGAGGCAGTGGTCACTCAAGGCTCCATTCTATCTCCACTTCTATTTAATCTATACTTTAACCGTAAAGTACTTTGATAATCTCGTGTATCATCCGAACCCTGACTTGGCCCGACTTACCAAGCCAGACAAAAAGGTTTTCTGCTATAAGCGCCCGGTGAAACAAGGTAACCGCTCTATAAACTATTAACAGAAATTAAATCAACCCCCCCCCCCCCCCCAGCCTATAAGGCGTAGTAATAAATATCTCCACAACCTAATCTAAAAAACTGGAAGGTGAGCCAAAAAGTCTAGAACTTCCATTGGCATTCAATATTGGGCGGTTTTTTAGTTGGTAAGCACTTCAACCTGAAGAAGTAAATCCAACACTTGCCAGTCTTTAAAAGATTTTCCCGCCCAGATTCTCAAAAAAAAACTAAATGAATAGTTGAAAACTCCAATTGAAATGTTTTAACAATAGCAGAATTTTTGGAAAATTATATTAATGTCAACAAAAATGGATTATAAACAAACCTAAACTGTCAAAAAACATTCTCAAACTACCATAAACTGTTAAAAATATTAGTGAACTTGTAGATATGTCTACAAAATACTATAAACTGTCATGAAATGTTATAACCATACCTTAAATAAGACTAGTATAAAATGTTCTAAAATATTTGTGAACTAATAAATATGTTAAAAAATGCAAAATCTGGCATAAAATGTCTTTGAACTGTCATAAACACATTAAGCCGGTGATAATTTGCTTGTGGCGGAGAGAGAAAGAGAGGTGCAGTGCAAAGGAGCGCAGAATTTGTTTTAGAGATAAAAATGGACGCAACATTACTCGGTTACCTTTCAAAACAAATGTCCGTCCTGTTTTAGGTAACAATAGAGAACATGCTTTGAAACGTTTTTATCAATTGGAGGCTCGTTTTAAACGAGATAAATCTTTTAAGAAATTATATTCCAAAAACATACAAAATTACATTGATCAAGGTCATTTGGTGCTTACAAAACAACCAGTTTCATATATTTTGACACATCAAAAGTCAAAAAAGTCAAGCCGTCTGGTGTAGCTGTCAGAGTAGTTTTTAATCCGGCAAAGAATTATTCTAACGGTATCTCTTTAAATGAAACCCTTTCCTTGTGTAGAAAACTGCAAACAGACATAGGTCATGTTGTCACGTTTCAGGTTTTATCATGTGGCTTTAACTTGTGATATTTGTCAATTGTTTTAGGAGGTAGGTTTGCATGAAGAAGATTGTGCTTTTCAACATATATTTTGGCGCTTTAATTCTAGCAATCTTGTTAAAGAATTCAAACATACTAGAGTAATTTTTGGGGTTACATCTAGTCCTTATTTAGTTTAAAGGTCTATTCTTCAGTTAGTTAAAGATGAAGGAAATCTTTTTCCTTTAGCAGCGGAAGCTTGGAAGAATGGAGTTTATGTCGATGACATTTTATGAGGAGCTCCTGATAAATATAAAGCTTTGGAATTAAAAGCTCAATTAATAAGTCTTCTAGGTTGCGGAAGGTTTGAGTTGGCAAAATGGGCCAGTTCACATCGATCTGTTATAGAATTTGAAGATCAGGTAGTTCTTAAATCTGGAAATGTCTCTGATTCGATTAAATTATTGGAAATTTTTTGGAATTCTTCTCGGTATGCTCTCTATCATATAATAGGTTTTGACATGGATTCGCATTCCTCCTTATTTGTTAAAAACTTTTGAAGCAAATCGCGTTGCACAGATCCACGAGTTGAATCTGAAAGCAATTTGGAAACATGTTTTAGGAACTCAAGATCTCGCAGATCAGAATGTTTGCTTTGGTGGAAACGTCTAGGTTTTTGAGGTTAGGTTAGGTTAGGTTTTGGCTCTAATGTAGTAAATCAAGATTATTCTAAATTTATAATTTTGTTTAACAAAACATCTTCCTTATTAAAATTGCAACAAATTATTGCATTTATGTTGCGTTTTATTGATATTTCACAAAAAAATATTGCGAAGAATGAGATTGTTCAATCAATAGCTTATCATGCATATGAAAATGCAATGAAATTAATAGTGAAATTAACTCAAAAAATAATGTTGAATAGAGAAAGGGATCAACTGACAAAGAGTGTAGAGATTTCAAAATGTTATAGAGGTTTGACTCCGTTCTTCAATTCTGAGGGTTTTGTCATGGTAGAGGGTCGAATCGACCAATCTTAATTATCACATTTAAGTCAACATCCTTATTTAATCCCAAATAAAAGTCGTTTAGCAATTTTGTTAGTAGATCATTTTCATATCTTTTCAGGACAAGGTGGTCCAAAATTGATTCAATCTTTACTTTTTCGTAGTTTTTGGATACCGGGAGCACAAAGTTTAATTCGTCATCGCATTTTTCAATGTTTAATATGTTATTGTTTACAGGCAAAGTCTATACAGCCAATCATGGCAGAATTACCAGCGTATCGATTAAAACCGGCAAGGACTTTTAGTCATGTTGGTATCGATTATGCGGGTTCTTTTTTTTAAAGCATTACTTCTTAGATGTAATAAGGTAGTAAAATGTTATTTGGTGTTGTTTGTTTGCATGATGACTAAAGCAAAACATTTAGAATGTGTGACCAGTCTTTTATCTGAAGCATGTTTGAGAGCTTGGATAGATTTTCAAGTCGAAGAGGTTTGCCAATGAAAGCGTTTTCAGATCGATTTAGTAATTTTCGTGGAGCAGCAAGTCTTGTCTGATTATATTGCAATTCGGAAAATTGAAAAGGTATTTCAATCTCCTTATGCTCTTAACTTTGGAGGAATTTGGGAGACTGGAGTAAAATCGTTCAAATATCATTTTTGAAGAGTAATTGGACAACTTTTACAAAGAGTTTATCATCATAATTACTAAAGTTGAAGCTATTTTGAATTTGCGGCTTTTGTGTGAACTCTCAAAAATGATCCTCAGGATGGATTTGATTATTTAACTCCTGGGCATTTTTTAGTGAGAGGACTTATTTTGTCAACGTTAGAAGAAAACTTATTAGATATTAATATAAATCTGGTCAACCGCTGGAAATTGTCTAATTATTTATTGCAATCTTTTTGAAAACGTTCAAGTCGTAAATATATTCATACTCAGTTTTCGCGTTTTAATGTTAAAACAAATCATTTTTTACTTATAAATGGTGATTTGGTGTTTTGGTTTAGTCCTGATTTGCCACCTTCAGAATGACCAAAAGGACGGATTATTGTTTTGTTTCCGTTTTGACAGTTTAAGATAACATTGCCACAATAATTTCTGACACTTTGATAAGTAGTTAGTAACAGTTTTAGCATAATTTTTGGTCTTAAAACCCTTTTGACAGTTAAAGCAAACACAATAAATGATGTTTTTGACATATAATTGAAAGTTAACTCTGACAGTTCGATAAAAATTTTGACAGTTTAAGCATACAATTTGCTAGTAGAATAATTGTTTTTGACAGTTGGCAAAAAACATGATACATTCAGAAATTTTACTTATTCTACCGTTTACACATACTCTGCTTACCGTTTCTGCATATACATCTTTCAGACATGGCCACCGTTTTTCTTTTACAAATTACTCTTCAGAAAGTTTGAATATAATTACTTTTGACAATTAAAGGCAAAATAAGAAAACATTGTCATAATAACTTTGACTTTGACTTTGACAACTGACAAATAACATAATACATTAAGAATATTTTTGACAATTGCAATATAGTTTTAAAAATGTAAGACTCTTTTAATAGTTAAAAAGAATGATGATTTTTGACAGATGTTAAGTTTAAAACTTTAATAACAGTTCAAAACAATTTTGACAGTTGTAAGTAAATTAAAAATGTTGATCCCAATTTTATTGTTTATAAATTGTTTTGTCAGTTTTGACAGTTGAAACAAAAACAATTTTAATAATGAAATGTTGTTTTCAACAGATTAAGTTTTCAATTAGTAGATAAAGGTTAATTTTGTATACAAACAGCATGATACATCAAAAATACTTTAGACAGTTGCAGGATACTTTTAAGGCTTTAATACACTATTGACAGTTGAATGACAAACAATTTTAATAGTTAAGTAATAATCTTTGACAGATGTTAGTTTGGTCAGTCGGAAGAAAATTTGTATACTTTAAATATAATAACTTTTGATACTTGAAGTATACTTTTAATAATTTACAAATTTTTTGACAATTAAAATTGCTTAGATTCGATTTTTGTCTTTTTTAAATCACTTTTGACATTTGAATGAGAAACCGTTATGCATGTATATACATTTGCCAGTAGAACAATTGTTTTTGACAATTGTCACCAAGATCATAAATATTTTAGACAAATGGAGGATTTTTCACACTTTGAACAATTGAATTATAATTTTTGACAAATGTTAATTTTGACATTTGGAAAATACTTTTGATAACTGAAAGATATGTTTGAACAGTTAAAAGATATCAATTAAAGTTGCTTAGGTTTGAGTTTTTAAATCACTTTCAACACTTCAGGAATTAAACTTCATCAAATGTTGCAAATATGATAGGTGAAAATAACAGTTTTGATAGTTTAAACAAACATTTTTATCAGCTTTTAACAATTTGAAAATCGTTTTTACAGTTTTAAGATACTTATTAGATTTAAATCACTTTTGATAGTTGAAGCTAAAACAATTTTAACAGTTAAATATTGTTTCCGAGAGATTAAGTTTACAATTGTTAGATGAAAGTTAAATCTGACAGTTAAAAGAGAAACATTACAGTTTAAAAATGCATTTGTTAGTAAAACAATTGGTTTTGACAGTAGGCAAATAGCATAATATATCAGGAATAGTTTTAATTCACTTTTGACAGTTAAAAAAAACTATTTTCTTAGTTGAATTAAAAATTTTGACAGATGTTAGTTTTGACATTTAATGAACACTTGACAGTTAAAATAATTTGTTTACACTTACTACTTTTAACAATTTACAAATATTTTTGACAATTAAATTTGCTTAGATTGAAGTTTTTGTTGTTTTTAAATCACTTTGACAGTTAATTAATTAAACTTTAATTATTGTTAAAAAAATTGATAGATGCAAAAAAACAATTTTGACAATTTCAAGTAACATGAATACAATAATTTTTGACAGTTTTGTCAATTTTACAACATTTTTTGGGTTTAAAACTCTTTTGGCAGTTAAAACAAAAACCAATTTTAAGAGTTGAATGATGTTTTTGACATATAATATTTACAATTGGTAAATAAAGGTTAATTCTGACAGTTGAATAAAAATGATAACAATTTAAGACCATACCGTCCGCTACCTTGATTTGTAGTATTTTAACAAAAACGGCAACTTTGGCTTCATCGCTTCTTCTACAAATAATTTGATAATTGATTTTTTTTTTACCAGTACATTTAGAAAGGATTAAACTAAAATATGTCGAAGTCTTTTTTGTAAAATTATATTTGCAAATAGCAACAAAATGCATTCAAAAATACAAATTACAAAAAAAACGCATTTATTTCTATATTTGATGGGTTTTTTCGGGTATTATTATTATATTATTTGACTAAAAAACTTCGACATATCATAGTTTAATCCTTTCTAAATGTACTGGTAAAAAAATTAATCAATTAATAAAATACTACAAATCAAGGTAGCGGTCGGTATGCTCTTAAGTATACAATTTGCTAGTAGAACAATTGTTTCTGACAGTTGGCAAAGCATGATACATCAAAAATAGTTTTGATTGTTGCAAAATATTTTTAAGGCTTTAAAATACTTTTGAATGTTGAAAGAAAAAGAATTTTAATAGTTAATTTAGACATTTAAAGAATACTTTTGACAGTTGACGATTTTTTCTGTTAATGCAAAAAATATTCAAATATTTCCACTAACAATCATTTTTGACAGAAACTTGATAAGTTGTTTTGACAGTATTAGCAAACTTTTGACTGTTGTAGCAAAAACAATTTTAACAGTTGAATGATGTTTTTTTTTTGACAGTTAAAACAAATTTACAGTTTAAGCATACATTTATTATACATATTGTATTAAACTTTATTTCTTAGATATATTTAGTACATATCAGAAAAAGGCGATGTTCAGCAAATTGCTGCTCTTCCACATAACCATTTAAATTTTACAATAATTAATTGCTTGTAGAACAATTGTATCTAACAGTTGGCAAAAAACATTATACATCAAAAGTAGTTTTAACTTTAAGACACATTTGACAGTTGGAAGAAAAACACATTTAATAGTTGATAATGATTTTTGACAAATTTTAGTTTTGTCATAAAAATATATTTTTTGATACATGAAGAATACTTCTGACAATTTACAAATTGACAAATAACAAACATCCAGTTTTGATTGTTAAAAAATACATTTGTTAAATCTAACAAACAATTTTAGCAAACTTTTAAAGTAGATAAAAAAAATTAAATTAGGATAATTTTTGAGGTTAAAACATTTTTAACAGTGAAATCAAAAACAATTAAAACAGTTGAATGATGTTTTTGACAGATGCAGTTTACAACTGATAGATAAAAGTAAATTTTGACAATTGAAAGAAAGTTTTGACTGTTAAACGTGCATTTGTCAGTAGAAATATTTTTGACAGTTGTAATATAGTTTTAAAAATTTAAGACCCTTTTGATACTTAAAAAGAATAACAATTTTAACAATTGAATGATGAATTTTTACACTTTAATAATTGTTGAAAAGTACATTTGATAGATCTAACAAATAATTTTGACAGTTTCAGCAAACATTGAGAGTCAATCAAAAATTTTGACTGCATTTTCATTGTTTATAAATTGTTTTTTCGGTTTAGGATATTTTTAAAATTTAAAACACTTTTGACAGTTGAAACAAAAACAATTTTAATAGTGAAATGTTGTTTTTGACAGATTAAGTTTTCAATTTGTAGATAATTCTGACAGTCAAAATAAAATTTTGAGTTGAGTAGAACAATTGTTTTTGACAGTTTACAAACTGCATAATACTTTTAAGGCTTTAAGACAACATTAACAGTTGAAAGAAAAACAATTTAAGTAGTTGAGTAATGATCTTTGACAGATTAGTTTTGACAATTTTGACAGTAGGAAGAAAATTTTTAGTTTAAATACAATTACTTTTGAGAGTTAAAGTATACTTAATAATTTACAGATATTTTGACAATAAAAATGGCTTAGATTTGAGTTGTTCTTTTTAAATCACTTTTGACATTTGGTTTCTCATCCATCATGGCTTATACATTTGCCAGTAGAACAATTGTTTTTGACAATTGACTAACACACACCACAAATATTTTTGACAAATAGAAGATATTTCAATTAAAATTGCTTAAGTTTGAGTTTTTGTTGTTTTTAAATCACTTCCAACAGTTCAGGGATTAAACTTTATCAACTGTTGACAAATTTAATGGATGAAAAGAACAATTTTGATAGTTTAAACATTGTCTGCAGAACAAACATTTTTATCAGCATTTTAATTGTTTAAAAATCGTTTTGGCAGTTTTAAGATACTGTTTAGATTTCTATCACTTTTGATAATTGAAGCTAATTCAATTTGAACACTTAAATAATGCTTCAGACAGATATAGTTTACAATTGGTAGATGAAAGAAAGTTAAATCGGACAGTTAAAAGAAAAAACAGTTGCATGTTTAGCATTGTTAGTAAAACAATTGGTTTTGGCATTTAGAGAACACTTTTGGCAGTTGGCAGAAAGACTTGACAGTAAATTTTTAGTTTAAATATAACTTTTGACAGGTAAAGGATACTTTTGACAATTTATACATTTTGAGGGTTAAAGAAACAATTTTAATAGTTTACTGATGTTTGAATATAAATTTTGTCAAGGTAGATTGTTTTTGACCGAGCAATTAAGAAGACACTTTTGGATAGTTTAAGTGTTTACTTGTCAGACTTATTTTCATAGTTAAGGAAGCAAACTGTTGACAACTAACAAGAATTCAAATTGTTAGCCGTCAACAAAATCGTTATTTAATTGCAGACTATAATTTTATCTGACAAAAAGCAACATTTATGTACTATCGAAAACATTTTTTTTAGTTGTCTCACAACGTTATCAAGCATCATCTGTATAAGTATCAAAAATATCTACCAATTTAACAAAATAATAATTATCAAAAGCAACATTTATCAATCAAATAATCATGTTAATAATACTTACCAAAAAAAATTTACTCAATATCGGGCCATAGTTTAGTATGAAAACAGAAACAAACGTCAACACTTTCTTTAATTATAAAAATACGTAAGACAACAATTAAGGTTTTATTTTTTTATTATTAAATATAAAGTAACATGAATTACTGTTCCTTAATTTCTTTAAGACGTCTGACAGCTGATCTGACTGAAGCTGCGGCCGTTGTGGAATATGTCCATGCACCTCCTGCTACAACACGTTTACACCTCTTGCATGCCCAGATACCAACAACGCAACGTTTCATGGCATCCTACAAAAAGCAAAAACAATTAGAACAAATAAAACAATTTAAAACTAGTAATAGTGTGCAACACATGGTGTAAAGTAGATTTTTCTGTATATGCAGCAATAAATATTAATTTCTGTGTCAATTATAGTTTAACACGTTGACTGCGTTAAGAGGCATATATGTCCCATGCAACACTTTCGTATAAGACAAATCATAATTTCAATAAACTTCCCTGCGAACAGCGGTTTTTACTGCAACATACTAATGCAGTAAGGACACAAGACCCAAACCGCCATATACAAAAGACATGCAAGAGGCATATGTGACCCGTACCACCAGATAGAAAGTTACGCAAAAACAGTAGCCCCAGTAAACGTGTTCACTATTATTATTATTATTTTTGAATCACTAATTCACTTTCAAAATAAGCACTGAATATTGAGGTTAAGATACATACCTTTCCGCAAAAACTGCAGGTATATTTGCTATGTTGGGTGATTTCCATTTTCTTGACCATTTTACGTAAAGAGGCACCATAACGAGTACCATATTTACCGGTGATTCCAACCTTCTTGGTGCGTTTGGCCTAAAAATTAAAACAAAATAAGTTAGCACTGCAAACATAACCTCGAAACATTGTTTTCCAATTTTTACACTTATCTCAAATTAAACTGCATCTATATTATTCGCAAATGTAACAGAAACATTCAATTGAACAATTTATAACAGATTTAATTTATTTAATTCATGGATGCAAGAAATAATTTAAGATTTGTAAACGCTTACCATTTTGACAAGTACGTCTTGTATGAAAACACAAGAGAAAAGAAGATGGCCGCCGTTAACGCCTCCTGACGATAACTTGCTGTATTAAAAATCATAACAATCTTGGAAACGAACAGTTTCTGTAACTTTAATAGGAGCTCCATCTATTGATGCTATGTAGAGTTATAAGGGCTTAGATACGTGATTCATAGTTGTCGCTGAATTATTTGGTTTATTCAAATTGAAAGATTTATTAAATAATTCTTCAAAATTAATAATAAAATAAGCTTTTTTATTACGATTTGAAAATAATGTACATTTCTTTTATTATATACAATTAATACGAAATAAATAAAATTTCTTCTGAGCAGACGTATTCTTTCTTCAATCATATTTTTCTTTAATTTTATATAAAATCATTTTTATAGTTTTTTCCTATTTTTTTTAATAATTGTTGATGTTAATTCCATTTAAATATCTTTAACGTTATATCACCCAGGAGTGAACGAATCCTAAAACAAACAAAATAGAATTATAAATTAATCTGTAAGAATTTAATTAATATTAATAAATCAAACTTAAACAAAGACTTGTTTGATCTTTGCATAAACGGTAAAATTTATTATTATCAATCAATAAAACAAACGTAAGCACACACAAAACAATTTTCTTACTTCTTGTTATTCTAGGACTAACGTGTATATGAATATTATCACCAGGAGCTGCAGACACTGAAAATCGGTAGAAAATTATTGAAACAAGCTGAGAAATAAATAAATAAATATTATTTTATTTACAAAAAATAGTATAAAAGCTAAACAATAAACATAATGAATTGAATCGTTATTTGTTAATTTAGTTTTAAAGACTCAAATATATTGTTCTTAAAAGTAGCCAGTTATAGATTATGAGCAGTAGACATTACAATTTATTGCATAAATTTGTCAATTTACTGTCACATTGCGGATTTTAAACTAATTTGGTTGTTATACATATTTGACCGATTTAGATTAGCACAAATTTGGTCTATAAATGATTAAGTTTAGTTATTTGAGCAAAATTTTCATAGGTAAAGTCAACTTATCATGTCAAAACCGAGCGTTATTATGTGGGCAATTCCACTTCATTCAAACGGACCAAAGCTGGGGGGGGGGGGGGGTGCATTGAGAAACTTGCTTATGTATTTTTTTTTAGATTCTATAACTTATTAGTAGTCCTTTGATCGGTATATGAGGGTATAAAACCCATAAAATAAATTCTACAATTTTTTAAAGTTTTTTGACGTTTTTTAACTTAATCGCATTTTTTGTTTAAAAACTGGGCTTTTCTTAGACGATAAGTACAACACTGACAATTTTTTATGTAAAATTGTCCCCAGAATTCAAATTTTTAATAATATTTGGTGTATTGTTCCTCTGAGCGCGTCTAAACGTGCATTTGTAAGAGTTTATGTTGAAGAATAGGCCTACTGTGCAGATTTTTTGAGTTTTAGACGTTTAAAACCCAAATACACAAAACAAATTCATATTTTTCAATTAATTTACATCAAAATACGTCAACTATGGCGGTTAAAAAAAAAATTAAAAATGCTCCTTTTTGCATAGCCCACTAAGAACAAAAACATGGTTTTATGGCTTTTGCGGCTTATAGACAAAGCATAGACTTGAAATCGTGCCAGATTTGGAATCTACGAAAAATTTCTGGTTGATTTTATTATTAAATTTATTTCTTTTGAGTTAAAATTGCGGTTTTTAAACAAAAAATGCGAAAAAGTTAAAAAACGACAATAAAACTAAAAAAAATCGTAGAATTTTTTTTATAGGTTTCAAACTCACATATATCGGTCAAAGGACTACTAATAAGTTATAGAAACTAAAAAAAAATACATAAACAAGTTTCTCAACGCACCCCCCTCCTAGCTCTGGTCCGTTTGAAATGGAATTGCCCATGTTCAAAATCCAACTTTATACATTGATTTGTCTTTCTAAAGCAATAATCTGATCTTGGTATAAATAAATTCGACTTTAATATACATAAATTCATTTTATGCAAAAATTTGATTTTATGCGCATAAATCCGGCCACAAATCTTGCATTTTGTACACGTAAAGTCAATTGTATTGTACTAAAATTAGGCTTTTGTTATGAGAAAAATTGATATTATGCATAAAATATAGCCAACAAAGCCGCTTTCTTAAATTAGATTTGTCATTAATAAGAAAAACCGACTTGTAAATTTTAAAATATATTTTGATTTTTGTTATAAAATTGATAAAATAAATTTAATCTTTAAAACTAAAAATGTTGCTAGCAATGTGTTTGGCTAGCAATGTGTATGGCTGCGAAATTGTCAAATTAACCTCAAAATAATAAATCCGGCCTTTAAATCAAAAGCCCGTCTTGTAAACCCCGTGTTAAATTCTGCTGTAACTGTTCCGGCCTTCAAATTATATATCTGGTTTCTGATAATCTAAATACTATCGTGTAAAATTTTGATGACAACCTGCTAATGCAACCTTCAAATTATAAATTTGGTTTTTAAAACTTGAAATCCGGCCATCAATGTGTTAAAAACAACATAAATCTGGTTGTTAACGTGTTTAAAAATGAAAATTCAGCAATCAACGTATTAAAACCTGTTGCCAAACCTAACTAGAGAAAGCAAGTTAGAAAATCGACTGCAAGCAGCTTATACAACTCCAAGAACCAATGCAGCTACACCCGAATGCAGCAGCGATTCAGAACAATTCTCATTGTATCCACGTTACAGATGATTGATTGAACTAGTCATTCAACCAATTATCCAAACATTAATTTAATTTGAATTAATTAAATTAATAATTAATTAATTCAAATTAAATTCAAACTTCCTCCAGACTATATTCCAGTAGTAAAGAAGTCTGCAAAACTACAATCTACAAGAATCCAAAACCTGGAAACATTTATTGTGACTCTAATAGATTTGAAAGAATTGACGTCCACTACTCTAGCTAAAACAGACCAGAGATTACAGCCTAACCAACACCGCCAAGCCGTCCCCACCTCCAACAAAAGCTCCGGCTTTCTTCAAGAGACTAATCGTCGGCCCAACCGGCTCCGCATCCTTCGAGGAAATCCACCAAGACCGCAATGTTGATTTCCACCTTGAAACCCCGCTCGCAGACGAGGCATACACTTTAGAGGGAGAAAAAAATGAAAGAAATTAAGAAAAAAAAACAATTGAAGCTTCTTTAATTACTTGCTCCAATAAGCCATCAGTCGGCCCTTTACGTCAGATTCCTTCAACATCACCAAAGCCTTCAACATCACCAAAGCCTTCAGCCATCAATGCAAAAGGATCCTCAACCCGGTCAGCTTTGAAAGCTCAATCACCCTAGGTTTTCCACAAAAGGTGCTAGCACACGCCGCGCTCCGCCCATCACTATTTGGGGCTGTTAAGAACTTTTAAATCATTGAAAATGATGACAGATAGTATCCGCATGCACCTCCTCTTGCATGCGGATTTCCTTGCAGTAATCGATCATTGTGCCAAAAACAAAGTCTTTTACTACACCTACCAATTAAAGTCTGAAAAGACCTTAAAGTGCGTAATCATAAATGTACCCGACTGCATCAAGATTGATGTGGTTCAGATTAAGTTTGTCGATCAAGGGTACAATTTTACCTCAACTAGCTGAAAGATCCTGTCTTTTACTGAGCTATGCGGGCTTCAAGTAACCGTCAAATACAAGCAAAAGGCCGCAAAAATTGCGCAATGGCTGAACGATAACTCGGTGCAATGCACCATATGCCTGCGGAGTTTATCTAAACTCTGCGTGCACATTCAACAAATAATCCGGGCCTGTAGCTACATGCGGCGCGAGCGGTAGGCTTCTCGGTTTACCAAAAAAATGAGAAAACGCACCTTTTTAGCTAAAAACTAACTGCTAGTTCTGCTTGTCTCAAACAAGTGACAAAGATTTTATAAAGATTTTATAAAGATATTCTTATCTTCAGCATCTATTAGCCAATTAGATAGTCAATATGTTCAAACAAATGTCCGTCAGTCTGAAACCTCGACTGTTGGTACAAATTTTCTACAAAACTCTAAGCAACGCTTTTAGGGCGGCACAATAAATGCAATATGTAATTCAAAAACATCTGTTAGACAATAAGGCAATGTGGCCAAATTTCCAGCATTCATTCGATTTAGTCGGTAAGCGCTCGTAAAAATGAATCCGACACGGCAATGTCTTTAAGAAGATTTCCAACAAAAATGAATTTAACTAAAAAAAGTGTTTAAAAGTATCAATCTATCCCTTAAAACTAAAAATCCGGCTACCAATTTGTTAACATTTTGCTACCAAACTTTAAAAATCCGGCTTTTAACACTATAAATCTGGCTACTAACGTATTTAAAATAGTAAATTTAGTTTTTAAAACTAGAAATCCAGTTACCAACATAATAAATAATGCTGTTAAACTGTTAACTTGGTTTCCAAATTATAAATCCGGTAAGTTTTTAAATCTGCTGCTAAACTGTTAATCTGGCCTACAAATTATAAATCCATCCATTAAAATTGCAAATCTAGCCAATGTATTTAAAAGGTAGACATTTGGCTTTCAACGTATTAAACTCTGCTGCCAAACTGTTAATCCGCTTTTAAATTATAAATCCGTTTAAAACTGAAAATCCAGTCAACAACGTGTTAAATTCTGTTAACAAACTGTTAATTCGTCTTTAAATTATAAATCCGGTTATTAAAATAATCTGGATTCCAACGTGTTCATATATGTGAATCCATCTTTTAAAATTAAAAATCCGGCTATAGACCTGTACAATTCTGCTGCTAAACTTTTAATCCGACCTTCAAACTATAAGTTCGACTTTTAAAACTAAAAATGTTACTAAAAAACATATTTAAAAGTGTAAATTTATCTATTAACACTAGAAATCCGGCTATAAATGTATTAAAATTTGCTGAAAACATTATAAATCTAGCTATTGACGTAATTAAAAATGTAAAATTAGTTTTTAAAATTGAAAATCTGGCCATCATTGTATTAAAATCTGCTGCTAAACTGTTAATTCGCTTTTCAAACTATAAATCCAGCCTTTAACACTATGAATCAAGCTAAAAACAAGTTTAAAAATATAAATTTATTATTTAAAACTAAAAAGACGTGTTAAATTTTGCTGTTAAACTGTTAATCTAACTTCCAAATCATAAATTCAGTCAATAAAACTGATAATCTGGCTACCAGCGTGTTTAAATATTTAAATCCATCTTTTAAAACTAAAAATACAGCCATCAACATGTAAAATTTTACTGTCAAACTGATAATCCGGTTTTCAAATTTTAAATCCAACCTTTAAAACTACAAAATAGGGTACCAATGTATTTATTAAAGTAAATTCATTTTTAAAACTGAAATTCCGTCTACCAAAATCTTTAGTTATAAATCCGGTCTTTAAATTATAAATGTTGCATCACCATCTTCTAAAAATTAGAAATCCGGCCATTAACGTCTTAAATTATATTGCAAAACTTTTAATCCGGTCTTCAAATTACAAATATAGTCTATAAATCTTCAAATCTTACTTTTAATTAATATACAATGTAAACACTTGGTGTGTTGGTAAAGCGCAATGCATTGGCAGCATAAATAAATACTATACAAAGTAAACGTTTGGTGTGGTGGTTGGGTGATAAAACGTATAAAATTGGTATCATACGGCATTGATTGTCACAGTAAAAATATACCTTAAGTAATATACGACGTAAACGCTTGGTGTGGTGGTTGGATAATTAAGCTATTTTTGTGTTAATTGTTTAAAAAAGTGAATATAATTAACTATGCATAACGCAAGTATCATGTAAAACGTCAATATCAAAATTTAGTTTTTAGCAATTATTTATTTAATTTTTTGAATTAAAATGTCTCAGAAAATGACAAATAAAAATTTTGTATAAGAAAACTCCACCGGTTAACTCTAGTCATCAAAAAGCTTGATATTACAATTTCTTCATTGTAACTATGAGGTTTGCAAGAAAAAAATATATACAATTACTGAATAACAAACAAATGAGTGGGTTTGCAATGTACTGCAGTTCAAACTACTTGCCCGTTATCATAAATTGGAGTGACGCGCTCAAGTGTTAATCATTACATGGCTAAATATCACCATCTCATCTTCTTTTACTACAATCATTTGCAGATCAGACAAACGTTCAATCTCTTGATGACAAACTAACGAGCTTGTGGGTTTGAAACTCCTTTTTCAAACTACTTAATAGAATGATATACTCACTCATCTAACATAGTGACTAATGACGTTTCCATTTTTTTGTTAACAAAGGTTTTGGCAAATAAGTGAGGTATTCTAATTTGAACTATTTGCTTGTAATCATAAATTGAAGTATAGTTGATGGAGTTGACCGATACTACGTGATAATTCATAACAAAAAATTAAATAAAACAATTACTATGTTTTTATATCACAACTTGAAGTACTCAAGTGTTAATTATTAAAAAAATAGATATTTCCTTCTCTAACACAGTAACTACTAACGTTTGCAGTAACAAAAAGTATCCAATCTTTTGATAACAATTACTTAGGTGAGTACTTCAGTTCTAACTATTTCTAATTATAAACTGAAATGACCCATTTAAAATAATTGGACATAACCATTTCCTCCTCTAACTTATTGACTACAGACGTTTGCAGAAGAAGATGACAATCCCATAAAGACAACTACTTAGCAGTAATTATAATCTTGAGTAACTCATTCAACCGCCCAAGTGTTAGTCATCAAAGCATTGGATATCACTCTTTTTCTAACGTAAAAAACCCGGCCACCAAAATATAAAATTTTTCTGTTAGACTAAGAATCCGACTATTAAACTATAAATCTAGCATTGCAATTATAAATTTAGACTTTAAAACTGCAAATCTAGTTACCAAATACCGTGTATAAAAACAAAAATTAATTTGTTAAAATTTAAAATTCGGCCATCAACATCTTAAACTTTGCTATGAAACTGTTAAATCATCTTTGAAATTAAAAATCCGGCTTCCAAGTTATAAATCGGGCAATAAAAACTGTAAACTTGGCTACCAACGTTTTAAGTTCTGCTGTCAAACTGTAAATCAAGCCTCAAAATTATAAATCCGGTTTTTAAAACTGCAAATCTGACTACCAAAGTGTTTAAAAATGTAAATGTAAATGTATTGTTTAAAACTGAATCCAGCCAACAATATGTAAAATTTTGCTGTCAAACTGTTAATCTGGCTTCTAAATTATAAATTCAGCTAAAAGTGTAAATTTATCTTTTAAAACTAGAAATTTGGCCCTTAACGTATTGCCAAACTGTAATTCAGCTTCTTAATTATAAATCCAACATTAGAGTTATAAATTTGCTTATTAAAATTGCAAAATCTGGCCACCAACAAGTTTCAAAATGTAAATCTATCGTTATTAAACTAGTAATCCGGCTCCAACATGTTAAACTTTTCTGTCAAACTGTTAATCCTGCTTTCAAATTAAAAATCCAGTTTTTAAATTATAATGTCGGTTACCAACATGTTTAAAAGTGTAAATCTATTTTTCAAAACTAAAAATCCGGCCACCAACAATTGTGCTGATAAATTATTAATCCGGTCTTTAAATTATAAATCCAGTTTTTAAAATTGCGAATTCAGCCTTTAAAACTAAAAATATGGCCATCAACATGTTAAATTCTGCTGCCAAACTGTAAAACTGGCCTCCAAATTATAAATTTGGCCATTAAATTTGAAAATCTGGCTACTAACGTGTTTAAAATTATAAATCTCTCTTCCAAAACTCAATATCTAGCGTATTATGTTAAATAGTACTACCACAAAATTTGGCTACCAACAAGTTTAAAGTGTAAACCTATTGTTTTTAAACTAATAATCCGGCCTCCAACATGTTAAATTCTGCTGTCAAACTATTAATCCAGCCTTCAAATTACAAATCCAGTCATTAAAACTGAAAACCCGGTTTTAAAAAAAAATATAATAGTTTTCAAAACAATTTTTCAATTTTGTAAATTAAATAAAAAGTAAAAAATCAATTCTTTAGAAATATATTTTGATCTGTTAGCAGTGGCGTAGACAGATTAAATTGTAGGATTTTGAACAGATAACAAATTACTCGATTTTAAACACTTGGTCGAATGGTTTTTGTTAGTGATCCGAGTGATTGTAATCAAAAGAGTGAATCTAACTTTTACTTTAATATTTGTACAACTATTACATACATAATTAATTGTATGATTAAAAACGGATTACAAATTCCACATTGTAAAAACTTGGACGGGTAGTTTATGTTGGTGTTCTCCGCTCGCCCACGTAGTGTTGGTAATCAAAAGATTCTTTCACTTTGATGTTTTTGCAACTATGACAGTTGTAGAATATCAAAGATTTGAGCAAGTGGTTTATGACGATGGATCAGCCCACTTAAAGGTTTGTGATTAAGAGATTTTTTTTATTTTGATTTTCTTGAAACTATGACATAAATAAACAAATGTTATTTATCATTAAACTGCAGAATTAAAAACAGATAACAAATTTGTTGATGTCAAACACTCGGCCGGGTAGTTTATATTGGTGTACCCCAACAACTAACAGATGATGTATACTGGTGTATCTTCCTTGTGCAAAAAATCCATCAAAAATAGTGCAGTAAATTTATTTAAAGTTTTAAAAACCTCTCAAATAACCTATTTAATTCAAAAGTTTATCAAAATTCTATGCTAGAAGATTCTATAATTATAAATTAAGCTGTATTTAGTTATTAGGTCAAAATTCAATTGATAGAAAAGCACGCAGAAACAGTGACGTTTCAAGAACTATAAACATTCTAAAAACACTTGGGAAGTTAGTCGAGGTACTCTACTTTAAACTACGTGTCCGTAATTATAAACTGAATTCACCTGCCTACTCTACCAAGTATTAGTTTGCAGCGACAAGAAATATCTAACTTTTTGATAACAAATACTTAGGCTTGTAGGCGATGTATTGCAGTTTAAACTACTTACCCGTAATCATAAAATATCAACTTATCCAAGACCTCAAGATAAAAGCAAAAATCAACTGGATACCAGATAAAGGTGAAAAGGCAGAGATAAACCTAATCACGATAAGCAAGCTAAAAACAGCGTAAAAAATTAAGAACAAAAAAGCATTGAAACCCAACAACATCCCTGCTAAAATAATATAAATCTTGATAAAAAAACCGACGTCATACTGAACGTTATGAACGGGATACTAAGAAAAGAAAGACCCTCAAGCCGATAGAAGTAGAAGACAAACACTTAGTGAACAAGCAGGAGAGAAGAAAAAACAAAATACTAAAGCTTATGGAGAAAAGAAAGAAAGTGAAAACCAACCAAGCAAAATACAATACTTTGCAGAGACAAATAAGACAGGAGATTAAAACAGCAAAAGCAAACTGGCTTAATATAAAATGCGCAGAAATAGAGGCCCTGGAGAAAAAATACGATTCATTTAATATGCACAAGAAAATCAAAAAAACATCAGGTCTTAATAAACCCAATACAACAATAATAGTACTACATAATGCTGATAGAAACATAATAATAGACCAAGCAGAAAAAATAGACACGTGAAAAGCGTATCTAACAGAACACTTTGAGGACACCAGGAGAGAACAAGGTTTTGTGAGAAATAACTTTAACTTCGTGACTATATCAACAGATGAAGTCTCAAAGGCAATATCACAACTTAAGGAAAGCAAATCTCCAGGACCAGACAACATTCATAACAAACTAATAAAACTATTTAAAAAAAAGGCGGCATAAGATGACTAACAGCAATATTTAACAAGATATACTCAAAAGGCAAAATACCGAAACCGTGACTAAAATTGACGTTTATAATGCTTCCTAAGAAACCTAGTGCAAAGCAATGTAATAAGTAATGACTACCGTACCACCAGCCTAATGAGCCATTTATTAAAAATATTTCTAAAAACCATAAATATATATACAAGATATAAGAACATATAAGTTGCACACAATTTGAATTTAGGAACGCGTTAGGCACCAGAGAAACTATATTTATTGTCCAAGTCGTTCAAAGATGCAGGGATGTGGACTGCGATGTACATGTATGCTTCATCAATTATGAAAAAGCTTTTGACAATGTACAACATGGTAAACTCATAGAGATACTAACAGAAATAGGGCTAGAGCACCATGACCTAAATATTATAAGTTAAGATTAACGGTGAAATCATAAACAACATAAGATACGCACGACGGTATTTGCAGTCAGTCACAAACATCTCCAGATATTAATGAATAGAGTAGAAGAAAACAGCCAAAGATATGGCCTTGAACTTAACATATAAAAAACTAATTACATGATAATTTCCAAACAGAATCATGATCAAAACCCAATAAAGGTTCAACAAAACAATAGACAGAGTAGAAACATACGCATACCTAGACACAATACTTAACGAGTCCTTGGATCATGCAAGAGAGATAAAGTGCAGAATAGCAAAAACCAGAGTTTCATTCACAAAAATGTCAAAGATATATAAAACACACGACCTACTTATACCAACGAAAATAAGATTACTTAAGTGCTACATATTTCCAATCTTGCTATACGGAGCCAAATCCTGGGCAGAAACGACATGCAGAAAGCTAGAATCTTATGAAATATGGTTATACAGCTGCATTTTGAAAATACCTTGGACGGAACATGTCAGCAAACAACATGTTCTAAACAGAATCGGTAAAGAAAAGGAAATAATGATGACAATAAAAACAAGAAAACTGGAATATCTAGGACATGTAATGAGAAATGAAAAGAAATACGGGTTACTGCAGCTAGTCCTACAGAGAAAAATAGAGGGAAAAGAGGAGCTACCGTAGACATCAAGAATGCCTTTAACATTGCTTCCTGAAAAATTATTATAAAAAAGCTAACAGAATCCCTGTACCTGAAAAGGCTAATAAACAGATTATTTTACAGACAGATCTATAATTGACAAAACAGAAAAAAGCACAAAATTATGTGCGTAGTTCCTTGGACTACTACTATAAAACGTCTTATACGACAAAATTCTAAACATAAACTTTGAGCTCATTGCATACGCAAACAATCTGGTTAATATTGTCCTGGCAAAAACAAAATTAGAACTAAACAGACTAGTAAACCTAGTTCAGAGACGAATAAATAAATTGTTAACCAATAACAAGCTAATTTCTTTAGAAGAGAACCGATGCAATACTACTAACAGACAGGGGGGACGTAAGTTTACGCTAAACAGAACCAATGTACAGTCCAAAAAAACTATTAAATATTTGAGCATAGCACTAGACAAGTATCTGAGTTTTGGAAAAAACGTTCAGGTAGTCGTCAAAGATCATGCCATGAATAGAAAGAACTAAGAAACACCTAAGAAAAAAACTGTGGCGCCAAAGTATGGATAGAGGCCATAAAATATTAGAAGTACAGAGACATCTTAAAAAAACGCAGAAAAGATCTGCTAAAGATACAAAATCACTGAAAGGTTCTACTCATCCGCACAAGTGTTAATCAAGCAGAAATTGGATATTACCATTATAATAACTTAGTGAGGTAAGACTAAACCTAATTTTGTCAAACTTGGTTTTTCATTTAAACCAAGTTTAAATTACTCGTACATTCAAAACTTGATTGACAAGAAACAAACCTACATAGGTTTTTATGACATGTAAGCAAGCACTCTTGCAGCAAAAAAAAGCTAAATACTTATATCATGTGCTGTCGATCAAGTGAAAAATTATAATAATTACCAGCAATAGTAATCAAACATCAAGCTAAATTGAGTTAAATCCTGAAACCAAAATAACCCATGCCCTGGAAAGTGATTTTGAAAACTTGCATCGAGACGTTGCAGTATGAGATAGTTTAGTCCCGGGAGAACATCTCCTCGACCTCTGCCGAGACCTTGTGGTATCCTGAAAAGTAACCTATTGTGCCAAGCTAACACTCAACGTAGCTTATTGGACAAAACTACAAAAATTTACGCCTTGACACAAGAACGCAACAGCGGTCAACCATCACCATTGACCTATATGTTTTACTTGCTAAGAAATTTGGACTTGAAACCTTGTTACATACAATTTATGGAGCAGCATTAGGGTGACCTTAATCTACCCCAAGCTTGGGTGCTCATTCCGGAAGTAAAGCAAGGAAACCAAACCGGAAAACGTTGTCAGCAACAACCAAGGCAAAACTTTGTAGTCAAACGATGCAGCACCCAAAACTTGGTCCAAAGCGGGTTACATAAACCAGACGTCCGCAAACCTCCAAAGCCAGTAAATTAGTGACCGCGTGCAAACATTAATGAGTCATAACACGACAAACCTCAAACATAACAATACCCGGAAGCAACTCTTAGATAGTAAAAAGAAACCGAGTTCAATCATACCGTGATCCTATCCTGGATCTACATCCCCAGAAGAATTTGTTTTTAACTAACTTGAAAAAAGTAAAAAGGCATTAGTGCGGGTTAAGCACGACCTTTTGTCAAACCTCGAAGATAAAAGCAGAACACTAAAAGGGGGGCGAGAGGGATTGTTGCAGGCACGTTTCCGCAAGGGCCGTAGCCTCAAAATTAACAAAATCCCGCCGCGCCTGTTACTGCCGCCAAACACGCCCGTGAGCGCGCTTAACAAATCACGCGCCACCGAGCTGTAAAAAGAAATCCGATTATGGATTCCGCAGTCAGTCCATCGGCAGCATTACACCAGGCAACATCGTCTGCTAGAGGCAAAAATACCTTTGCACACTTGCAAACTGCTCCCCGCATCGGCCGCATCAAGGTCAAGCTACAGACAAATCTACGTACGACTGCCTCCATATGACTCAGTGTCTTCCAGACGCATCATACCTGGGGTTCACCACCGATATCACCTCCTGGCACTTCCAAGGCAGCATATCATTAATATTTAATTAAGATTAGGCTAAGATACACGTAGCAACCAATCACGATCCACGAGGTCACTCGTCCAGTTGCATAACATCAACTCCTGGGCTTGTTACGGTCAGCGATTTTACTCAACAATCTCCTAGGCCGATAACACGCCACAGAACTCTTCAGCAAAAATGAAGACATTTAACACACAACTTAGGCATCCCTCCGCTGCGGCAACATTTCGAGTTCTAGGCCAAGAAATATTTTTTGAACCTTGCAATTCATCTAAATTCTACTCTGGCCAGATTTGCTGAGCCACACAAGGAAGAATGCTCCTATAAAAGACCGGTTAACCAACTGCCAAGGCGTAATTCTCTAAACAGGCAGACCTCAAAGCAGCATTTTACTACTTGAGGCTTTTCGCAGAAAGAACCAAACCCGAATAAACACCAACCTCACTTAATTACTAACATTATCTCAAGTATAACACCAGCCAAAAAAATCGCCATTATCAACCGCCTCCAACAAAACCTAGGCAGTAATAAAGAGACAGAACGTAAATTTTTTGCTACCAATTTGGGGCATAAGGAAACATTTTGTCGAGTAGTTTTGACGCTGAATTTAGATAAGCAAATCAATTTGCTTATTTTTTGTAATTTTTTTTTAAATCATAGTGGGGGCAGGAAGGTTTTTTATATTAGTTAAGCCATAGTTTAGTGTAATAAACACACTGGAACCAGTTTGGCATTTAGAATGTTAGCACTAGAAAATATGCTACAACGCGCAAGGCTATGAGTGCAACAAAACAAACAATATTTTTGTGTATATTAAGGTGCCTATTAGGCGGCCAAGCTATATTTGGTTATCAGTACATGACTTGATAAATTTCATGTGGGAAATAAGTTCTCTAAAAATTTTTAAATTATTTTTTCAAACATAATTTTAGAATTTTGTGGACCTTATAACCACTTCTGTTCTACGCCACTGGCCACGTAGATCATATTAGTGGACAATGTAATTTGGGTTAAAACAGACGCAAATAGACTTTTGCAAAATATGTAAAATGTTGTGGAGCGCCACAATACATAATAGAACAAACTTACTATACCAAATTCAAATCCACGCTGGACTAGAAGTAAACAAATATACGCGTTGTTCACGTGCACAGCTAAATAAATAAAATCTCACTTAATGGGGTCTGGGTTGAGCAACCAAGCCCCATGCTGACAACCAATCGCATGTAGGCTTGCGTGTGTTGACGTGCTTATCACGCGGTTTTATTTACATACTTTTAGTCTAGCGTAGATTTGAATTTGGTATAGAGGCCATTGGCGTACACACAAGATTATACCTCCATAACCCCAACCCATATTTTTATATTAAATGTTGATCTACAAAGTTATGACAAGATAACAATGTCAGAACAAGTTTTCTGCTTTGTAAAAATTAAATTACCGTAAGGTAAAAAAGGCACAGAAATAAATAAATTAAATAAAAAATTAAATTAAGCTAAAGCTATAACTCAATTCCAAACATAGTTTCACATTTGGAAAAAATTATGTTCATTTTTATAATAAAAATGTAATTAATTTGAGAAAACTGTTATCAATTTTTGATGGATTATGTAATTAATCTGTCACAACATTACAATGATCTCAACAAACTTATTAAAAACCAAAAAATGTCATTCAATTACAAAAAAATTTTTTTTAGTTATTTTTGCATGCATATTTTGAAAATAATCTACTTTATGGTCAAAATAAAATCTACATACAATAACTCCAAATGTATTTAATTTCATTGATAAAATACTTACAAGATATAAATATCTTTAATGTCCAGCCCAACCCATACAAACAAATAACGATTCAATCATATACAAAAGGCACAACAAATAAAACAAACAAAAAACATGCGCTAACAAAAAATATATGTTTATCACAATATTTTAAGATCACAAACTCACTACAACTAAATAAAATTGAGATAAAACTATATTTAAAGTAAAATAGTTAACAAATTAAAACTAAAACGTGATGCCAAACTATCACACAAATAAGTATTTGACTCAAGAAGGCAAATAATATTAATTAGTCGCCAAACTTGTATAGTTGTAGCCACACGAGCGTTGAATTACGTCTGTTATTCAATAAATCTCCGCTGGTGTCGTCGTTAAAACATATTTGAGTTAAATTCAGTCTAAACTAATCTATATGTGCAATATTAATAACATAGAACTTATGTGGTACTAGTGTTACTACTACTAGCTCCCAAATCATCCTTAACGGAATTACGTAAGGGATGATTAGGTTCGCTATGTCTGCGCATCAATTCTTGCTGAGCTTCATCTTTAGTAACAAAGCTCAAAAGACTATTGGCGGCATTGACCATGCGACGCGGATTGTTATCTTTACGAGCATTAAGCAAATCCATTAAAATCTGGTTAGTGTTGTTGTCATGCAGATTACTCGCACTACCATGTACGATGCGGGCCATCTCGCACTCTTCACATTTGTCTAATAGGGGATGGTTTTGGAATGTACACATGGGGCAACTCCACCTAGGGCCGTAATTTTCCGGAAGACTTGTAGATTGGTGGTACATCAATCGTTCAGTCGTAGCGGTAACGGTAGGCCGATTGTCCATAGGACGCCCAAACACAACGGGTCCCCTTTGACCCGTGTAGATGTTCCTATAAAATTCCTCATTGGTTTCACCCAATGGAACTAAAAAAAATCATTATTATATTAATATAAATAATTAATTAATTAATTTACCAGCAGTCTTTGTCTCCCTGTCGACTTCAATTGTCAGTCGTTCACATTGTCCCCTAAGGTGACGAATCTCCTTCTGCAACTGTTTTTCTAACTCATCATCAGTTTTGTCCTGCAAGGCGAGCGTTGTAGTGGAATTCTCTAATTTAACAACCTCGCTTTGCATCGCAACCAGTCGCGTTTTTTCCGACTTTAATTCTATCCTCAGTCTTTCGATCCTTGCCTGTTGTTTCATTAATACGGGTGCTGTAAAAATATTCAAATTAGTAACTTGCCAGATAGTTGTTAAAGCCATCCAATTGTAATCGGTCATTCAGACAACATGTAAACATTGCGCTAAAAATTGTGATGATTAAATATGTTGGCTTGGTTACTCTGTGAAATCGGTCTAATTCAGTATTTGATATTAACAGGAATTACTCATGGAAAACGAAAACTATTTTTCTTTGTTCTTAAAAAGTTAATAAACAAAATAATTTGTTCATTTTATTTTATTTTTTTAATTATAATAATTATCAAGCAATTTATTGTGCCAATCAATGCGTGTTGTAAATTACAAACAAAAATTTAAAAACATAATTTGTATAAAGTATAGGAAAATTTTAAAAATTGTATAGATTTTTTTTTAAATTTCTGAATTTCTGTTTTGTAAATTAAAAAAAAATCAGAAAGCTGATTATAATTTTTGGAATAAAATCCAAATTTTGTAAATCCATTAAACAAGTTAATAAACTCAACTTAATTTGATCCAAATTAAAAAAAAATCAGAAATGCTGTTTAAAATTATTGAAAAAAAAAAACAAATACAAACTTTGGAAAGTTTAGTGAATTATAATTTGTTCCAAAACCAAAATTTGGAAAAACTGATTAGAATTTTTGAAAGAAATCCAAATTTTAAAAATCTATTAAGCTATAATTGATTAGCAAATTTTAAATGACAATTTTTTCAATTCTGACTAAAAAGTCAATACATTTCTTTCAAATTTTGAAATTTTCAAAAAACTGTTTACAATTTTTGTAAAAAATATAAATCTTAAAAATCCATTAAACAACTTATTGCCAATAATTGTTGTAAGTCAAAAAATAAAAAACATAATTTAATGACTTCTGTAAATTTCAGATATATTTTTTTTAAATCTAAAAATCTTTTTTTTTTTTCTACTCATTGTCTATTTTCGTTTAAGTTTCAAATCAAAGTTAAAAAAAAAATCTGAGTAAAAACTCAATTTTAGTGAAGCATTGTCCCAAATTTTAAAAATTCAGTTGTTTAAAGTTTTTATTTTATTTTAAAATTTTAAAAATCTATTAAATAACTCATTGAAAAGATTAGAAATCCATTTCTAACAATAATTTTTTTTTTTTACGAAAATGTGAACAATCATGTATTGTTCCAAATTTTGTTGTAAATTAAAAATAGAAACTTTAAACTAAATTTGTTCCAAATTTTAAAAACTTAAAAAAGCTGTTTAGAATTTTTTTTAAATCCAAATTTTAAAAATATGTATATTAAACAACTTATTGCCAATGATTTTTGTAAATTTCAAATAAATGTTTTAAAAAATCCAACCAAAAAGTCAATTCTAGGAAAACATAATTTATTACAACTTTTGAAAATTATGCAAAGCTGTTTAAAATTAAAAAAAATCCATATTTGGAAATCTATATAACTTATTGCCAATCCTACCAAAAAGTCGACTTACAAAACATTTGTTCCAAATTTAAAAATTTGTAAAAACTATTTATAATTTTTAGAAAAAACTTTGGAAATATATTAAACAACTAACTGTTAATGACTATTGTAATATAAAATAAAAAATTTACAAATTTTGACCATAAATTTAATTTGAAAAAAACAAAAATCTATCAATGTATATAAAACATAATTGGTTTCAAGTTTTAAAAATTTGGAAAAATTGTTAAAAATTAAAAAAAAATTTAAAATATTTTTTTAAACAACTTATTTCCAATGATTGCTTTAAATTTCGAACAAAAATTTAAAACATTATGACCAAAAAGTAAATTTTTGTAAAGCAAAATTTGTTTCAAACTTAATTTTTAAAATTTGGAAAATAATTGACTTTGTGGTAAGAATTTTTTACATTTTTATCTAAAATTTGCTAACAGTGATTGGCAAATAATTTTTCAATAGATTTTCAAAATATGTATTTTTTTCAGTTTTACCAAATTTCACAAAAAACATTTAATAAAATTTGAAAACTTGGAAACAATTGTAAACCTCGTAAAATATTTATTTTTTTGATTTTTTAACTTATTGCCAATATCGGTTGTAAATTTTAAGTAAAAATTCTGATCAAAAAGTCAATTTTAATAAAACATATTTTGTTCCAAACTTTATAAATTCATAAATACTTAAAAAAAAAATTATTCACAAATTATACCAAAGTGAGTCATTATATTGCTAAACATAATATATCACTCAAAACTAATTCCAAAAAGTTAATAAATAATTTTTGTTTTGTCATAAGTCACCTTAAACTAAAACAATAGTTTAAAAAATTATTCAAAAATTATAATAAGTAATTTTTGTTTTGTTTATAAACTTTTCAATTTTTTATTAAATTATGAGTTTAATTATGAGAGAACTACAATAATCCAAATTAACCAAAAATTGTACCAAATTAAACCAATATACTGCCAAACATAATTTATGACCCAAAATTAATCCCAGAGAGTTAATGAATAATTTTTATTTTATTTATAAACTTTTCATGTTTTTATTAAACTATGAGACAACTTACATTCATTTAGAAGCTACAATAATCCAACAAATTGCCAAACATAATTTATGACTCAAAATTAATTTTAAAAAATTATTAAATAATAAGAAAAATCAGCCCTAAAAGTCATTTTTAATAAAACTTAATTTATTCCAAATTTTGGAAGTTTTATAAAGCTGTTTAAGATTTTTTTTTCCAAATTTTGAAAATTTATTAAACAACTCATTGCCAATGTGTGTTGTAAATTTTTCAATAAAATTTGACCAAAAAATAATCTAAAACATAAATTTAGAAATTTAAAAAAAAATGTAAAAGATGGGCCGTTTCTACCAACGCTGTCAATTTTTGCGTCAGAATTACATGAGAAAAGTGTGATTAGATACCCCATGCATTGCTTTAAATTAAAGCAACGTTTTGAAATACTGAAAACTTTTTTTGAAAATAAGTTTCATTTGTATGCAACAGCGCAAAAAATGCGTACGTTGTTTGGAAGAAATAAAGCGCCATCGATTAAAGAAATACGAAAGTTTGTGATAAAAGTGCGTGAAACTGGAATGCTGGTAGACAATACGCGCATCAAGCATACTCATCCGAGGCGTTCTGCCAAAATTGTTACTTTTGTGACTCAAAGTGTACGCAAAAACCCTGGGACATTACTTGGCACAGAAGTTAGCAACTCAATATACGGCAAACCTCTTTGAGGCGGAATTTTAACAAAAACTTCGGGAGCTTACAAAGTTCAAAAAATTAAAATGGCCGACCTTGGTGCTCGTTTTCGCTTTGCTCAGCGCGCTTTAAACATATTGAATGTTGACCCTAATTTTAACTAAAAAATCTTTGCGGACAAGGCCTATTTCCATCTAGGCGGATATGTAAACAAACAAAACTGCCGTATTTGGGAAACAGAAAATCCACATGCCATAGTCGAAAAACCACTGCGGTTTTGTGCGGATTCTGAAGTAGTGGCGTTATTGAGCCATTTTTCTTTGAAAACGATAATGGAGCCAACGTTACTGTTACAGAAGCATGATCACTAGTTTTTTGTGGCCCGAATTGAAAGAACTTGATCTACGACAGCTCTGGTTTCAGTTATCGCCGTTCCGGAAATGTGAACCTCGCAGCTGCGACTTGTCACCGTAAGATTTTTTTTGTGAGACGCATTGAATAAAAAGGTGTATGCTGACAATTAACATAAAATTGACCATTTGAAGCAGAACATTTGTGGAGCTATCACCAAAATACCGCTGGAAACAGTGGCGCAAATACTCGATAATTGGTCATTGAGAATGCCTTACTGCCAAGCCTGCCGCGGCGGCAATTTAAATAAAATTATATTCAATACTTGCCGTTCGTTCTTTATCCTATATGATTAAAATTTCAACTTAAAGATGGCCCACCCTTATAAATATAAATATTAAAAATTCAGATCAATTTATTTTTTTAAATCTCTTATTTTGGTATTAATCAATTCATTACCAATATGTATATTATAAATTCAGATACAAATTTTAAAAACAAATTAAATTACCAGTCTGTATTGTAAATATTATATAAAAAAGTCTACCCTTAAAGTCAGTTGCAGTATTTTTGTTTTATTTCCAAAATTTAGAAATCTATTAAAAACCTAAAGTAAATTTCAGATAATAAATTTAAAAACTGACCAAAAAAGTCAATATAGTAAAACTTAATTAAACATATTGTTCCAAATTTGGAAATAACGTTTAAATTTATTGGAAAAAATTTAAATTTGGTAAATCTATTAAACACGAATTTCAGATTTTAAAAATTTAGAAAAACCGTATACATTTTTTTGTAAAAACTCTTATGAAGTTTTGACTAAAAAGTTAATTTTAGAAACATAATTTGTTCCAAATTTTGAAAATTTAAAAAAAATTTTTGAAAAAACAAAATTTTGAAACTTTATTAAATAACTTTTTGTCAGTGATTGTTCAAAAGTTACTTTTATTAAAACATAATTTGTTCCAAATTTTAAAAACTGAAAAAAGCTGTATTATTTTTTTTTTAAACAAGTTTAAATTTTTTGAAATTATTAAGTGTTGACAAAAATCCAAACTTTGGAAATCCATTAAACTACTTATTGCCAATTGTTGAAATTTCAAATCATTTTTTAATTCTGACAAAAAAATAAATCTT
This sequence comes from Tachinus rufipes, assembly GCA_963932245.1. NCBI lineage: Eukaryota > Metazoa > Arthropoda > Insecta > Coleoptera > Staphylinidae > Tachinus > Tachinus rufipes. The sequence continues at coordinate 74,059,651 of OZ010747.1, read as the reverse complement.
AAATCAAAATTTTAAAATTTTTGATCAATAACGCAAATTTTGAAAATTTGAAATAACTGTTTCAAATTTTTAAAAAAAAATCCAAATCTTGGATATCCAAAAAACAACTTTTTACCAATAATTGTTATAAATTTTAAATATTTTTTCCAAAAAGTCAATTATAGTGAAACATTTTATTTTAAAAAATTTAAAAAGTTGTTTAGAATTTTTGGCAAAAATCCAAACTTTGAAAATCTATAAACAATTTATTGCCAATAACAGTTGTAAATTTTAGTAATGAAAATTTGGTCCAAATAAAAAACTAATCAAATGCAAACTTGTCCAATGTTAACATTCAGCTAGCAACAATAACAGAAAAACCTTAAAACTAAGGTTGATCCAATTTAAATCAGGTTTAAACTTAGATTTTATTTTGTTTTTGAGTTGATTAAGTAAATTGTTTTTCAAAATTTAAATTGAAAAGTAATTAACCTTTAAACTAAGATAATAAATAAAGTTTAATTGAGAGAATGTAAACTGTTACTTAGATTAATAATTAAAACTACTTATCTGTATGTATCAGTTAACTGTATAACAGAGATAAAAACTCTCAGAAGATGTATTTTTAACAAATGCAGATTTATTAAATATTAGCATACAAATGACAGAAGAAGTAGTAAATGACGCATAAACTGTTAGTAAGTGATTATACCAATTAAAAAAGTTTTATTCTAGTTTTTAAGTTACATCAAAGGCTGAGCTGTCAGAAATTAGCATTAAAATAACAAAAGTACCAGTAAATACCTTAAAACTAAGATGTAGTAACAAATAAAGCTTAAACTCTCAATAAGTAACTAAAGGGTAGGCCATCTCTTGGAATCTTTTTGATCTACCATTTTATTTTTACTGTCATGATATTTGACATCTGATGTATGACAGTTCTTCAGTATACAACACCCGGTTAACGAAATGGCACGCTATACGCTCGATGAACGTTGATAAATGTAAAAAAAATACTTTGAATGTAATTCGTGTATTGCAGAATCAGTGCAAAAATTGCGTACAAAATTCGGTCGCAAATATGCATCAAATGCAAGTGTTCTGAAGAAATTTGTGCACAAAGTTCGTGAAACTGGTATGCTGGTGAACCGTACTAAAGTTCCACACGCTCGTCCGTTTCGTACACCAGAGAATATTGCTGCTGTAGCCCGTAGTGTGCAAGCCAACCCGAGAACATCGACTCTGTTTATTCGCCTATAAAGTCCAAATAACACAGCAGTTGAAAAGAGTTGACCATCCACTTTGATACAACTTCGCTAATTGGGCCTTAGAGCAGCTGGAAGCCAATGGTGAATTGTAGCAAAAAATTATCTTTTCCGATGAAGCGCATTTTCACCTCGGGGGCTATGTAAACAAGCAAAACTGCAGAATTTGGGCGTCGGAAAACCCACACATGATTGTTGAACAGCCAATGCGTCCCAAACAAGTGACTGTATAGTGCAGATTATGGGCCGGCGGCATCATCGGCCCATTTTTCTTTGAATCTGGCAAAACTATCAACGGAAACCGCTATAGGACCATAATAGCAAACTTTTTTTGGAAGCAAATTGCTGGTTTGAATGTGGACAAGATCTGGTTCCAACAAGATAGGGCGACATGCCACACTAGCAATGAAACTATCGACTTATTGCGGTCAAAGTTCAAAAATCGTGTAATCAGCCGTCGAGGAGATGTGAATTGGCCAGCAAAAAGCTGCAATTTGACGGTCATGGACTTTTATCTCTGAGGTGCCGTTAACGAACGTTGTTATACCAACGATCCAGCAACGATTGACGATCTTAAAGTCAATATCCAAAATGCCATTGTTGAGATAGAACCGCACACTTTAAAAAAAGTTCTGAAAAATTGAGTCGAGAGAATGGACTATTGTAAGGCCAGCCGTGGCAGCCATTTGGCTGATGTGATATTCCATGTATAACCGGATACTCTTGGCTACAAAATAAATTCATGAAATTCCATCTAGCCGTTTGTGTTTTATTAACATTTTAAAAAGATTCCTTGTGATGGCCCACTCTTTATAACAATTGAAAAAAGGTTTTATTCTAGTTTTTAAAATAAATTAAAAGATAAGATATCAGATGTTAACGATAAAGTAACAAAAATAATAGTAAAAACCTTAAAACTAAAGTTTTGTATTAAGAAATAAGTAGTTATAACAATTGAAAAAAAGTTCTAATTTTAAGATAAATCAAAAACTGAGCTGTCAGAAGATAGCACTGAGATAACAAAAGCAATAGTAAATACGTTTAAACTAAGGTGTTCTAGTAACAAATGACATGTAAACTGTCGTTAAGTAATTATAACAAGTAAAAAAGGTTTTATTCTAGTTTTTAGGATAGATCAAAAGCCAAACTATCAAAAGAATTAAAATAACAAAAATAATAATATATACCTTAAAACTAAAGTTTTATAACAAATGACACTGAAACTATCAATAAATAACTAAAACAAATAAAAAATTTATTTTTTGAGATAAATCAAAAGCTGCCAGAAGTTAACGTCGAGGCATAAAAAATAATAGTAAATACTTTAAAACTAAGGTTTTGTAATGACAAATGACACTTAAATTGTCAATAAGTGATTATAACAATTGAAAAAAGTTTAATTGTAATTTTAGGGATAAATCAAATGCAAATTTGTCAAATGTTAAATAAAAAAAAATACATTAAAATTAAGGTTCTGTGACAAATAACACTATTCTCTGTATTTAGAATAAATCAATAGTTGAACTGTCAGAATTTAACATGTAGTAGTAAATACCTTAAACCTAATGTTTTGTAATGATAAATGACACATAAACTGTCAATAAGAAGGTATAACAATTTAAAAAAATCAAAATCTGAGCTGTCAGAAGTTAGCATTAAAGTAACAAAAGTAATAGTAAATACGTTAAAACTAAAGTTTTGTAATGCAAATGATACTTAAACTGCCAATAAGTAATTGTAACAATTGAGCTGTCAACTGTTAGCACGTAATAGTAAATACTTTAAACCTAAAATTTTGTAATAACACTTGAACTGTCAATAAGTAATTATAACAATAAAAAAAAATCAAAATCAATTCTGTCAACTGCAACAATAACAGTTAAACCTTGAAATTAGAATTTTTTTATATAACGTAAAACTTTAATTGTCAACTAGTGCTAATATCAAATGTATTTATGCTTAGCTGTCAAATATTCATAAGGTATCAAAATAATATTAAAAACTAAGGTTTATGTAATACAATATAGTTTAAAAAAATATTATCAAACTTATAAATCAAGTGACGATACATCAAATATATTTCCAATAAATCTAGTGGCTCAATCTCATATATTTGTAAAAAATAACAAACAATCAAATAGTGATAATGACAAATAAAAAATAGTATTTAAGATGCCAGAGATAATTTTAAAAACTATGGTGTAATGTAATTTAAACGGCCAATTACTGAATCGAATGCAATTTAAACTGACAAGCAGTGAAAGCCGTAAAATGCAAACGAAATTTTATCTAATTGGTTTATTTAAATCGCAAGTAAACAATGTATTTAAAAATGAAATAATATTTAATTTAAAGCAGACATAAACATGTCAAAACAAACTTGCATTTGTTTTTTATTTCCTTTTATGGCGATTCTAAATGAATTAAAAGTGTGATGAATGTGATATTTTACCTAAGTGTAATAAGTACGAAGGACACAGGTAGCAAAACAATCTAACAATCAGGTGTTCAAAACCCACAGGCGATATATTTTTAACCCATCGCATCGCCTACGCTTTTCACGTTATATTTTGGCAAGGCCGATTCGAATGTATTGCATTCAAAGTAGATGTAAATGTGGCATAGGAGAAACGTACGAATTTGATTGGTTTGTTGTTCAATTGAGTTTGATCCAAGCAGCTGTATCTTCTGAGAAGATGCAGTTTATTACTTATTAATGCGAATTTTATGATTCGAAAATTGTGCTAGAAACCATTAATGTTTTAGTTCCACTGCCAATTTTCTATAAGTCATTAAAAAAAATAGATTAAATAATAATAACAAAGCTACTCAGATCAATTTAATTAAATTATTTTATTCGAATTATTATATAAATCGTATACTATAAATAAATTGAACAATTATTACCTGACATTGTGTTTGTTGATTGAGATAAAAGTGCGTATCACCCACTTTATAAACACGTTCGTATTAATTGACTAACAAGTCTCAACTAGCATTAAAAATAACGTTGATGCAGTGAAACTGCAAAAAACAACATTGTCTTATCAGTGTTATTCTAGTTGGTCGACAGATATCGCCGTTTTGTTGAAATATGCGACAAAAATGTATCGGTATCTAATATAATTAGTTTATATCTTTAAATTGTTATCAAAAGAAGTAAAATATTTCATATTTTGATTTAATTTAACTGAACAATTTCTCGCGGTATTTGATAAAAGTTTTAAAAGATGAAATAATGAACAAAATATTATATATTTAGAACATGTTCAGCAATTTGTTCAGAAATTGTCAAATTATTTAACTGAAAAATATAGCAGAACTGTCAAATGGTATTCATAACGGTCAAAAATATTGTCAAAAAGTTACTAAATTGTTAAAAATATTACTACATCTGTTAAAAGTTACTAAAAATGTCAAATAGTTTTAAAAAGTAATAAGCTGGCATGAATTTTCCAGATCTGTCAAATAAGATGTTAAACTGTTGAAAATGTTACTAAAAACTTCAAAAAGTTACTAAAACTGTCAAACAATTTTCAGCAATGTACATTATATTTTAAACTTTCAAACGTGTTACAACATTTGTCAAAGAGTTACTAACAATTAACAGGAATGTGTAAATATACCATAAGTTGTAAGCAAACTGCCAAACAGCTTACAGCAATATAATATGTTAAATTATATTTTAAACTGTCAACAGTGTTACTAAATCTGTGAAAAAACTATTCAAAATGTCAATATGTTAGATCTGTCAAATTTTATTTAACATTGTCGTATCTGATCTGTCAAATGATATTTTAAACAGTCAAACTGTTTGTAGTAAGGTATAAAGACATAATAAGTTTGTATTTTAGACTGTCTAAGTTACTACATCTATCAAAAAGTCACTAAAACTGTCAAATAATTTACATATTTAATGTACAGGGTCATTATAAAAGTTTGGGATTATGTACGTTTGTGCCACTCTAGTCAAATAGTGAATTCAAGTTCGGTGTGCGTAAATAATATATTATAACCTTGCTTGACAGTTGAAGTTGACTTGTCAAAACAAAGTAAATAGTTTGGTGCACAATTTTAAAAAAGCGGCATATTTAAAGTGATTACATAATCCCAGACATTTATAATGACGTTGTATATAATTATAAGTTGGCAAAACTGTAGCAAATCTGTCAAAAGAGTTACAGTGACATCTTTCATACAAAACAGTAACTACATTGACTGCGTTCAGAACGACTCATCATGCGCACTGAACGCGCTTACTAACTACCGCTGAGTCGTTGTTTGCTGGCAGCTCTTATCATTTTACTCATCATAAATTTAGGTTTGCTTGCTTGCTGACAAACTAACTCAGCAGTTAATCGGCGCGTTAAATTTACATATTATTAAAAAATCGATAAAGAATGCAATATAAGTAATTAATAAATATATGAGATTACAACCTACAAAACCAAATCAAATTAATAAAACTTAAAAACATTACAAAGTGGAATTAAATGACATTACATATTGAGAATATATTATACTTCGTTAAGTAGCAGCTTCATATACTAATTAAATCATTTATTTAAATTCAAAACTAATGAGCTTTATGTTTGTGCAGTTGATAAAAGTTAATTGGCAACAGTCTTAAATATACCGTTCAGACAGGCTTAGCTCTTACCTCCGATTAATGACTCAGCGATTGCGACTGATGAGTCGTTCTAAACGCAGCCATTTTCTCAATAGGTCTTAATAGCTTAATAACTGTCAAATAGGTCACAGAAATGTGTATTAAAAAAAAGTTAACATCTGTTAATAAGAATAAGTTAGCGCAAACGTACCAGACACATTTAATTGCAATATAAATTGTCAAAAAAGTTACTACATTTATAAAAAATTGACTAAAACTCTTAAACAGTAATGTAGTTAATTGTATTTTATAGTAACACAAGTTTTCAAAAAATCTAAGATGTTAGATTCTTAAATTGTTTCAAAATGTTTTGTGTAAAAAAGTTGGCAATCATGTTTCATAACTGTCAAAACATGTTTTAAAAGTGTCAAAATTTCAAAACAAAGTAAGAACTATCAAAATACGTTCTGAACCTGATCTATCAAAAAATGTCTTTAAAGTAATGTTTGAAGCTTAAAGCTTTGCTTCATAACAAAATTATTATAGTGTGTATATAATAAAATTTAAAAGTTGGCAAAAGTGTCAAAAAGTTACTAAAATTACAAAAAACTGTTAAAATATTAAAGCTGAAATACATAACCATTATCTGTCAAAATCTACTCTGTCAGCTGTCAAAAATGTTACACTAAAACTGCTCAAAAGTATACAGTAACGCATATGTTAGTATTTTATATCTTAAACTACTCAAACCAGTTACTAGAATCTTCTAAAAGTACTAAAATTTAAAAAAAATAACTGATTTGTATACAAAAGTTAGTAGCAATGTATGAAAATTGATAGTTTTAAGTTTAAGTTTAAGTTTAAAATTAATCATCAAATAATAAACCAAAACTGTTAGAAATGAACAAATTTAATCTAAAACGAAACCCAAAATATTATCCAAGTTGCGCAAAGTCAAGTTACGTTTAATAGAATCACATCTAATTATCGTTTGTATTCCTGAGAAGGTTATCCACTCCTGCAAATTGTATCCAGGTCTTAGGTAAAGTCAAATCGGGAATTACCAAAATATTGAAAATAGTCCACTCAGAGACGCGTTTTAGAAAAAAAAAATACAATTTTGTATTTTTTAAATTTTACTTTGAAACTCCCTCCCCCAGATATTAAAATAAATGTCAGGAGACCCCCTGTGCTAGTGGGCTCTTGCAGACCCTTACTTACAGGTAGCTCCGCTTCTTTTAATGTGTTACAAAATCCCTTTGCAATTAATAATCAAGCAACACATTCGACTGCAGAAAAAGAGAGAACCCTTACCCAGGGACCGCTCTTAACATTGGAAAAGATCCCACTTCACAGAGCTATAAAAAGCCCAGCTCCATGGTCTTTAAATGCAGGTGGTCACAATAGCAAAAGGTTTCAAAAAAAATTAAGGTCCACAACGACACAATCTAAGCCCATCCTCCACCAGCCTACACCAACAACAAAAAAATAAACCTGTCCGCCCCAAACAAGGTCAAAACCGCCCCCAACAAGATCAAAACCGCCCCCTAAAGGTCAAAACCGCCCCCCGGCAAAAGGGGCAACAAGGTAAAATGCCGAGCCTCAAAATTACCCTTGGAGAACAAAAGTAAATAAAATTGAAAGCCAGCCTCAGGAAGCCAATGAGGTCGCAGCCACTGTTGCCGCACATCAGGACTTCTCCCATCAGGAAAATGACGAACCAAGCCACACTTCTACCGCAGGACATCCTGCATCGCCCGGCTACTCCGATAGAATCCCAACCCCGACGGTGTCAAACCCGATTAATCCTTTTCTGAACCTCCTACAGTTCCGCCACCTGAAAATTGTATTTGGCAACAAGCACAATTTCCCAAAAGTCTCAAAATTCTTAAAGGATAATATAATAAATTATCTTTCTGCTACAAACACCCATGAGGATATCCGCATAATTCCGACTACAAATGCCAACCATCGTGAAGCATTGGTTACCTCAAATCAAGAGATGCTACAAAAGTCTATTGCATGGGCAACCAATTTACTCGTTTCTCTATGGTCGCCGAGCAACTTCCTAAGAGATCTCATAGACGTACTAGGTCTGAAAGTTGTAGTTAAGTATAAAAAAGAGTCAAGCAGAATTCTTCAGTGCCAGCTTTGTTAAAGGCACGGGCACACCTCCAAAAGGTGCAGTTCAGACCCGGTCTGCTTCATCTGTTCAGGGCCCCACCAATCGATAGCCTGGCCTAATAAATTCGCGTTAAAGAGCGCTTTGTGTTTAAAGCCCCATCTAGCGAATGTCAAAAGATGCAAAGTCTACATGAGGACAATGGAAAAGCCATTAATACCAGACCGGCCGCAACATCACTAAAGTTAGAAAAAACCAAAATTTTTCTCAAAACTATTGGCCTATAAGTCTACTATGTACCTTAAATATAGTCATAAAATCTTGAACATTATTCAAAAGCACACAAAAGCAAACTATTTTTCCCCTCCCACCAACATAAGTTCAGATAGAGTTACACAAGCGTACATCAATTTAACCTCGTGACGGTCCACATTGTCAAAGGTTTCAGACAGAGAAAAGCCACAAGTGCGGTCTTCTTTGACGTTGAAAAATCCTTAGAAAAAGTCTGGCACAAAGACAACACTTCCCTTTACGTCTTATAAGGCTGATAGCTTTGTATCTAAACCGCAAAAGCCTGGCAGTAAAACTTAAAAATAACATTTCTACCTCTCGCCTTATTTTTTCAATCTGTTCGTCGCCGACATGCCTTCAGGAAGCACGCATGGGGATAAAATAGCTTAATATGTTGATGACACTCTCTACTCATCAAGGTCACCTTAAGACTACAAAAAGCCATTTCCGATCTAAAAGATTGGCTGAACAATTGGCGCGTCAACGTGAATCCAGAAAAAAGCTAGGCCGTTCTCTTCACGTCAAACATTCACTCATCACTCATAAAAACGTCAAACTAAATAGTGTTTCCATACTGTAGTCCTTGGTAATAGCGGGGTGCACAACAAGCTGCATACTTCATGGCCAACATCACAGGACTGACGCAGGGCAACGATATTAGAATTTGCCATTCTAATGTCGATGCTCTGCGTCAAACAAACAAACAAAGCAAAAGCCAAATTGTTCTAGTACGCCGTGGTTACCATATCCACTAAACAAAGAGTAAACTTAATCAATACAAAAAGATAAACAAGAAAAGGCTATTATGAAGCCTAAATTGCCTAACGATTAGAAACAAAGCCAAAAACTGCTTCTAAAAAAAACGTAATAAAGAAGTGAAGTATTCAAAAACATTGTTACATCTGCAAGAAGGACAACCACAGGGTCGATGAAACAAACTAAGATGCAGCCCCAACAACAAAAAATAAAAATCCTTCAAGCAAATCTTAATAGAGTTTAAGCGGCAATAGATCTACTTTTTCAAAACGCAAAGAAAAACAAAGCGGACATTAAGCCAATATCGAAGCCAAACAAATTTCGGATTAAAATAGCATGGCACACAGACTTAGAGAAAAATGTTACTATAGTTATTTTCAACAAAAACCTCAAAATCCACAGATCAAAAACAAGCAATAAAGACTTCACCTTTATAGTGCTAAACAACACAGAAATCTACTCTTGCTACTTTTCTCTCAACATATCCATTAAAAACTTAAAAAATAGTTAAAAAACCTAGGTGACAGTTTTAAACACTAGGATCTATCAAAAAAGGATTAAAAAAAATCTTCTTACTAGATTGAATAGCGGAGCTGAATCTAACATTGGCACCTGCCCAATCTTTGTGAGGTGGACAAGCAGATCGGTCATCAACATCACAATATTGTCTGCCAATATGTCCAAATTAAAAACTAAAAGGTGAAAAACGAGATCAATCTGAGCCTTCATCAAAACATTTATTTTGAGGTAATGTCTGAAAACATCAAAGATAAAATATCTAGGGGGATGGAAGTTTAAAAGCAAAATGTCTAATCTAATTAGACATTATTAAAGCCATAAGCAACACTACCATAGCAAAGACAATAGAGGTGGCTGCAGAACAAACTTTTAAAAAGAAGAAAACTTGGTGCTGCCAATTGGAAAAAGTCCATTGTAAATAGAAACTTAAAAACGGCGGATTATGTAAAAAAGACACGTACGACAATTTTCTGCAGAGATATTGACTACAATGTCTGCAAAAACTGTTAAAAAATTGCAACCAAGAAAACTCTAAGCCGCCAAAATGAACCAATACGAGAAAATAAGAATTGCCCAAAAATTGTTCCCCAAAGACAACATTGTTGTAAGATTCTCCATCAGCGCAAATAAGCTAAAATACAGAATTGCACCTCACCCCATTAATTCTATTAGAACTAATTAAGATAGCGGTAGCGGCATGTCCACAAAAGATTCTGAAGATGATGAATCGATGCCTAATTAGCAGCAACTTTACAAAAAGCTGGAAACAAGCAAAACTAATTTTTATTGAGAAATGAAAAAAAAAAAAAATAACAGACCAAAAACAAGACCAATCTGTTTACTAGATAGTACATGTAAGCTGCTAGAGTAATTAATAGGAAATCCAAGAAAAACTCTTTAATCAACAATACAGATTTAAAAAAACAAGTCTACCATAGATGCCATGAGCAAAACTGAAAAAAACTCTGAAACAACAAAAAACCATACAGAGACTTTTGCGCTCTGGTAACGCTTAGCATCAAAAACGCATTTGAATCTGCCAGATGGAGTGACATAAACAAAAAAACTTTAAAAAAATAGAAATAAGCGGTGACCTGCTTAACTTCTAAACAATTATCTCAATGGTCAATATTAATTGTGAAAAAGAAATAAAAGTCAGTTCCGGTGTACCACAAGGTTCAGTACTAAGTCCGGTTTTCTGGAACATCCTATACAAACAGATACTAAAAATAAACACCAGAAAAGCAGTAGCAAACTTTGGCTTTGCGGACTACACTGCAATAGTACCACGCAGAAAAACAAAAATAATATTGAGAACAAAATAAAATAAACTATCGAGGATATAACCAAGCTAACCACAAGCTTTGGACTCAAATTGACCAACAAAAAAACAAAAGTATATGCCAAAAAACAGCTCACAAAAGTAGAAAGCCTGAGAAAACACCTAAAAAGGGCAAGCGCAAAAGCAAAAAAGCGCTCGGTTGTAAACTCTATAATCTTGTAATCTTCTGTTGAAATATGTGGATATTATAAGCACTAGGTAGATTGATTAAAGGATGAACACAACGTTTATTCAGGTCAAAGTTCTAACCTATATTAACACAATACTAATACTAGAGCTGCGTTCGGCTATTAATCCGAAGTAAGAGTAGTGTTGAAGTAGATTTTTTAGAGTCAAACATAGCCGAACGCATTAAAGAGTTTGTCAGTGTCACCTCTCAAATATCCATATTTATAGATGAAAATGTAAACCTATAGAACTAGCAACGGCAAAAAAATGATTTCGTGCACTCCAAAAACTATACCTGAACGGTCGTAGAATAAAAAAGAGTAAACAGACTGACTCAAGTAGGATAGCCAAACGCAGCTTAGGTTATATATCATAGAGTATGTAGAATAAGAATGCAACTTGAGTTGCATACCATACAATAAGCATGCAACTTGGGTTGCATACCATACATTTGTATTATTAATATTCCAACCTCCAACAGCTTCTATATAAGGTGCAGCAATCCAGGAAAAGAAAAAACTACAAATTCTCCAAAATCTAAAAGAAACCTAAACTAAGAATGTGCAGTGGATACCGTAATACATCCCTAGAAGCAATGCAGGTAATTTCAGGGGTAATACCAATTGACATCCTTGTAAAGAAAAGAACAAAGATCTATATAACGCGGCAAGAAGCAGTAAATAAGAAAGAAATCTGTAGAAAAATAAGCAACCAGGACGGTAAAACTGGTTAAACTAAGTCACTGATTAAAAACCTGAAAATGTGGATTAACACATGCCACGGAAAGGTAAACTACTACCTTACCCAAATCTTAGAAGAACATGGATGCTTTGGTAATTACTTCAAAAGATTCAAAATCAAGAAATGTAATTTATGCCAGCACTGTGGAGAGATAGACACGGTCACGCAAGCTATGAAGAAATGCGCCCATTTTATCCACATTAGAGATGAAACCAAAAAAAACTTCAGAAAAAAATTGATAGACAATATGGTTAAAATGCTAAAAAACCTATATTCAAGAAGAAGTTTGACAACATGATCACCCACATTATTAAAGAAAAAAAAAAAGAAATAATGAACAACAACACAACTCAGTAGCTAACAAAGAAGTAAACAACACAGAGCAAGCGTAATAAAATAATGTTGTAGCTCCGTTACGTCGACAAAGGAAAGCTTAGGGGTTTTTAGTGCAGTCGGGCAAACCCTACCTCTAGGCGACAGCAATCTTACACTAAAAAAGGTAGACCTAAATCTTCTTGTAAATAGTTTTTCTCTTTAAGAAAAAAAATCTTGTGGACAAGATCTAAGCAAAAAATGTTAGCAAACCAACTAAAACAATTGCAACAAATGGCATGCATAAGTGCAACAGGCGGTATTAAAACAACGCTGACTGGTAGCAATTGATGCAATGCAGTGTCTGCCACCTCTCAACATCTATGTCGGAATAATAGCAACATCGGCAGCTCTGCGCTTGAATAAAATCAAACTCTAACTACTTTGGCATTGTAGACAGCCCAATATGCAGAAGATGTGAAATGAAAGACTATGTACCTGTCCCGCGCTCTCCTACGCAAAAGAGTCCATGTTAAGAAATTGTTGGTTTAACATAGCCAGCATAAAGAAAATCTCTTCAAGCAATGTCCTAGTATACATACATACATATACGTGTATTGGGGCGGACTAGTAAGGTTTATTACTGGAGAAATTACAAAAAGCCTAATGAAACCTAAGTGCAGTAAAAATGGTTGCTCCCTTCCGTTCCAAAATACAAAAACCAAAAAAAACATTTTTTTTTTTGCACAAAATTATTGTTTTTTTTTAAACTTTTTTTTTATAAATAATAAAAGGCAATAATTTCAAAAATTATCAAATTCATAGTCTCAAAAACAAATATAACAATAATATACTAAATTATCATTTTTAAGAAACTAATTTCTTTGAAAATATACTTTTAAAAGAACTTGTTAACAACATGTTGAGCAATATTTTTATTTGTTGTAATAATGCATAAACATTTCATAATTAAAATAATTCACAAAGTTGTTATTTTTGCAAAAACTATATTTTCAAAATTACTATTGGGAATATTTTTGCTTCCTGTTGTTCCACAACATATGCCAATATTTTTAATTCATATTCAATTATGAGTTTAATAGTATTAATGTGATTGATTAATAAATTGCAAATAAACACATTGGTATCCCCATACAAAATAATTGGATAATTCATACACTTAAATAAATATTATACACACATTTTTTTCAGCTCCGTTGTATAATTTGAATCACTGAATAAAATTATTAATTAGTTGGCAAAGTAAAAATGATCTAATTCAAGTAAGCGACAGCGGAATATTTGGCTACTGTTCTATTTTTATATTTATGAATGAATAAAACTAGTAAGGAAATTTTACAAAACCTTCAACATTTTCAATGTTATCTTATCAAACATTGATAAGAGTAGTAAAATGAACAAAGGAAACATTGAAATCAATTTCGCAAAAAGTAACCAGATAGTTTAATAATAAAATTATAAATTTATACTAGCAATAATTTAATAAATATACACTTACATGTTGTAAGGTCTTGTAATGACCCCAGCCTAGGCGACATTTGTATATCCAGTTCGTTTTCTGGATGATAACTCCTGGGTCTCGTCCTAACAGACGAAACACACCCACCGGTCGGACTGACAGTAATTTGCAACCGACTTTGTAATCCCTTCTGCGAATCGAAACTACTCGTAGAGTATGTTAAACTGGAATTTTGCGAGGTGATGTCTATAGGTGGTTGGGGTTCCGTGGTAGGCGCCCTTAATGTCAAATTGACACTGGTATAACTACGCGGTGACACTAAATCCTGACACCAAGGTTGTTGAGGCACTACGTGCAAAGCTGATGTTCTTTTAGGCCTAAGCAAGTCTACGTTCACGTTTAAAGATAGATTCACGTTTGTTGGAGATGATAACAAGGTATCTGTGGTTTGAGTTGGTGTCTCGACAGTCTGCGGTTTTGTTTCACTATCAGTCTTATTATTTTTAATTAAACGTTTTGTTGTTACTGGAGATCTTGGTGGTTTCTCCGAGGTTAATAGTTTATGGACGTCTTTGCACTTATCCGACTGCCTAATTTTGCAAAGGGAATTTAACTCGAGGGTATCGGGTCGTTTAAATTTCTTCGGCTCGTCGGGATTATGGATTCGATTCAAAACACTTTCACTTTGGTTCATATCGGATCGGTTTCGTTCTTTAATATTGTTGATGTGTTTGTTGTTTTCTGATGTTTCTGATAAGTTGTTGTTTATTTTTTTATTCAGATTCAGTCGATTGATGTGTGCGTTCGTGTCGTTTTTGTTATATTGTGTTGTGTTGTTCGGTTTGGGAAAGGTCGGGGGGAGGATGGGTTCGTTTTGTTCTTCGGATGGCGTGTGGCCCATGAGCCCCTGTTGTAGTGCGGCTGCGGCCTTTGCTATCTCCAATTGGAGCTGGTCCGGTGATAGTTTCTCGTTGCTGGCTATACAAGCTGACACCACGTGGTCGGGGATTGTTGGGAATTGTTGTTTGAGCTCGTGGAATAGCTGCATGGCTCGGACGTTATTAGACGACCTGCGCCTTCCCCCGGCAAACATGGCCGGCCATTATGATTATACTGCAAACAGAAAATGTATTAGTAATTCTCATAAACAAAAACAATATATTAGGCAATAAGTTACCAAAATTTGAATTATGGGATGTTATAAAATTGTTTTTTTACTTTTAGCTACGCCACTGCAAAATATGAAAGAAAAAATACTGAACCTAGTGTGAAATTATATGATCCAGAGATAATTTTCTAATTGATTTGATTAATTCTTAATTGTTTCTTATACTTTAAAACGACATTACTAATTCTTGAGACTGGTTTAAATGTCAGCCAAATGAACTAAAAATACCAGTGGCGTAACTAAGATTTTGGGCGCTACTACAAAATATTGAATTAGTTAAAAAAAAGCATACAATTTTGTAATTTTAACTTCATTTTTTTTTTTAATCTCTCGTGTTTGTGAATTCTTGTGCATTGCAAAGATCTTTGCTTATAACTTAGCTGCAATAATGTGAACTGTTTTAAAATGTTTAAAACATTTGTAAACTCTTCAATATATCAAAAAAATGCCCAAACTTTTACAACATATGTCTAAACAATTATAAATTATACCTCAACTAAAATGTTACAAAATATCTTTGAACTGTCAGAGAAAAAATCATAAAATCTTTGACAAGTAAAAAAACATCCAATTCTTCACTCACTAAAATTTGGGTAAGACAGTCCATTCCCAGCAACAGACTAGACCACACCAAGTGTAACCCATTTTACCACCCAAAAAAAGCAAACCCGGACAAATGCAGATTTTACTGCAACAAGTCACGCCAAAGTTTGATTGCGCTTAATTGCCAGTCATGTCAGCATATCACAGCAAGGACCCCGGACTTGACTTAAACAATGTCCAAATCCTGTAGCTATTATATGTCCAACTCCAGAAACTGGATGACTTTCTTGCAAACCAAAACTCGAAACTCAATGCACTCAAAAAAAACTTTACTCAAATGATCAAAAATAAGGCGGAACGCAACAAATCCTTGGAGAACAAATGAAGCTAAGCAAAAAAAACCTGTAGAACATCCTTCTAGAAAAGAGCAAAACCACCACTACCGCTGCCATAAAGGCTTTCTCTGCTAAGCTAACCTCCCAAAACTTCCTTCCACCCACGCCTCCTCCAAAAACTCCGGCCCCGATCTCCAACGTAAAGGTCACCAAGATCCCAGATTTCTTGCAAGAGACCAACCAAAGACACAGCCAACTCCGCACTATCCAAAGTTTTTTTTTTGGACTGGGCAAAAAAATCTTTTCAAAGAATGGCAAGTGTCGGATTTATTTTATCTTAACCTACCGACTAAAAACCACCCAATAGTGAGTGCCAACGGAAGTTTGAAACCTTACGGCTCATGTACCTTCTATTTATAGATTTATACTTTGTAAATGGTTAGATTACGCCCTATAAGCTAGTGTGATGTTACCCACTTTAGATTAAAGTGCAGCTATTTAGTTCACCGGTCGTTTGTAGAAAAAGTTCTCCCTGCCTGGCTCGGCAACTCGAGGGTTGGAATAATTTGCAAAATTATTGAAGAACTTTACAGCTAAAGTTTTGATGTGTTGAGACGCATTAGAAGTATCCCGAGGTCTGCCTAAATCTCTCTGTTTCGGACATACCATAGTGCTCTGTGAATCGATCTCAAAGTGTTATTTTGAAAAACCTCAAGCCTGTTAAGCTGCAGTTCCCTAAACTGAAGATGGGTCTGATAAACAATGTGTAAAGCCGGGTTTTGTTCCGTGTCGACATGCCACTGTTCCAACGCAGCATCAGAACAAAAACATTTTTAGCCATTTTGGCTTTATCAAGAATGGACTGTACGTGGAGTTTGTACGTGAGTTCCTTGTCAAAAGTAACCCCTAGATAATTAACTGCATTGGACCACAATATGGTCCAAAGAGGAATTGATAGAAATACAACCAGACCAACTCTGATCCGACCACTTTTCCCTCATGCCCCCCAAACGTTGCAGGCACCACAGAACACGTTGGCACACGCTGCCCTCCGCCCATCACTATTCGTTACAAATTTTTCAATCAAAGGCTGTTGGCAACTTTCAAGTCATTAAATAAATCATCGACCGCGCATTAAACGTGGTTGATAGCATCCGCACGCACCTAAAGCAGAATTTCTCACTAAGTTATACGGGTTTTACGTTCCCGTCCAGTAAAGCAAAAGACCGTATATATTGCCACCGGCACACAGCAACATCTGTTACCTTCATTTGCAAATATATCGACAGTTGACTTTTGCAAAAATCTCTTAATTGCACACTTGGGTAGGTAGACAGGAACCACCAACTAAAACTACTTGCATGCAATCAATAAACTATATGCTTTCAAACCACCCGATTGTATGTCATCAAAGAATTGGATCTGTCATCTTTCTTTGCACATTTATTACCTGTTGCGGTAGGCAAAAGAAAGAAACATCCAACCACTGGATCACTAACACTTGATTTGGTGATTGGGGCTTTATAGACAGAGCTTCACTCTACTAATGGCATTACACTTCTTTGTCCCTCACTCTTATAAGTAGTCAATTTTTACAATTGCAAGTTCTCACCAACATTGCTAATGCGATTCTTCAAACCGGGCACTTTTCTACAGAATGCAAAGAGTTTCTCGTGATCAATATCCCAAAACCAAAAGATTTTCACAAAACTACCGGCCTATCGGTCTGCTATGCACCTTGAGTAAGGTCATAGAAAAGGTGATCTTGGCAAAATCCAAGACCATGTGGAAGCTAACAAACTTCTCACCTCCCACCAACATAGGTTCAAATGGGGATACTTTGCTGTCTACCAATTAAATCGGATGACGGACCTCATTGTCAAACATTTCAGACTAAAAATAGCTGACCCCAGTCATCAAACTAATAAGGTTCTGCGACGTCACCAGCTTGTGAATCATAAAGACATAAATAGATACCTGGCGTTATATCCGTTGTTTACCACACCACAGTGCGGCGGCATATGAGAACAGGTTGATTACCGTAACCCATCACCTCGACAATTCCTCCGGTATGACCCACCTGGTAAACCCGATCCAGGTAGATTCAGATTTCTACAGAGATACCATAAGTTACGACGTAATACATCAGTTTGTAAATGAAATAACAAACCTAGTAACAATGGTAGCATTGATGAAACTCACATGTACTTGTTAGACGTAGCAAGCTAAAAGGCTGACTGTGCAATGTAAGATACGACCTACTAACCTCAATGTGATTACCACAGAGACCAAAAAAGAACAGGAATTCATACTTGAACCGATTGAAACCCGACAAATATACATCTCAACATTCCAAGGAACAGCCACCGGAGTAAAACACGTCAAGAGAGAGAGTGCTACAAAAAAGTTTTACACTTTGGCTTTGCCCTACCTGCAGTCATCAACACTAGTAACCTCAGCTGACATTGCACCACTCTGCACCTTAAAGTTATTGGAGAAAATATAGACCTGCCTTATTCCGTATAACCCCATATCCAATCTACCAAAAAAATATAAAAAAGTAAAGCCGGAACAGCCTGCAATTGAGCCATATGAGTTCATATGCATACCACCAACACCATCATTGCTGTTTACCACAACAAAGCAAACAACCTCTGCACGCAAAAATATCCAAAAAAAAACACCGCCCTAGAGGGATTTTGTGCAACAATGAACTACCGCGTAGTACTCTAAGACATTGTGCGCAAAAAGTTGAACTTACTCGGAACACTGTAAAAAGTACCGCCAAAGTCTAAAACTTAGAACAATTACGGACCAGCTTGTGCCACTCATGTTTTAGACAGTTCAAACCCGCAATACCAAAATTAACCCGCAAACCTAAACTCTATCTTGATATATAAAGATTCAACAGCTTAGTCTAAAAGAAGGAATTGATAAATTGATGCTGCTTTGTAGGCAAAGCCTCATTCCACCAATAGTATCACACTTCTTTGTTCTTTACTCTTATAAGTACTCGGTTTTTACAATCGCAAATTAGTCAACCGCAACACTAAATCATTGATCCAACGCAGAAACGCCGCCAAGCGTCAATGGCACAAGCACCGTAATCCCAGGAATTGCGACATCTTAAAATGCGCTCCACAGCAAGGTGAAAAAAGCAACAAGATTGCACAAGAATGTGTGTTGTGTCTTAAAATCGTTCAAGGAAGACGATCGTCCAATGTGGAGGAACTTCAAAACCTTACGAAATAGGCAAGTCCTCATTTCAGCTATTCATAGCAAAAATAGGGTTCAATATTCTATCAAGAGAAAGGCCGAGGAGTTTGCCGACAGCCTCCATCTCCAATGTTCCTCTGTATTTACAAGGGACACAGATCTGGATCACGTCGATAAAGTCCACCGGATAATCAAAAACTTCCTGAACGCCAAGAACGACAACAAACCGCTGGAAAGCGTTTGACCTTGTCAAACCAGAAAAATTATCAAACAATTTAAAGCCCAAACCGCCTCTGGTTCCTTTCCTACTTTATGGAAAGGCCTATCAGTCTAGTATGCACCTTAAGTAAGGTCATAGAAAGGGTGATCTTGGACAGAATACAGGAACGTACGAAATCTATCAATCTCCCCTTCCCCCCACCAACACTAGTTCAGATACAACCATCAACTAAACCGCGTGGTGGACCTTATTGTCGAGAGTTTCAGACTGAAAAAGATCACAGGGGTGTTTTTTTTTAACGTCAAAAAAGCCTTCGACAAGGTTTGGACAGAAGTCTTTTATAAATTGTATAAGAACAATTTTTCTTTTCGTTTTGTAAGGCTAATAGCTTCATATTTGAAACGCAGAACACCGGCAGTCAAAATGTCTGACCACATAACTACCTCTCGGCAAATAGAAGCAGTGGTTCCTCAAGGCTCCATTTTATCTCCACTGCTATTTAACCTATACTTTAACCGTAAAGTACTTTAATAATTTTGTGTATCATCCAAACCCTGATTTGGCCCGACTTGCTGAGCCAAACAGGAAGGTTTTCTGCTACAAGCGCCCGGTGAAACAAGGTAACCGCTCTCTAAACTATTAACAGAGATCAAGTCAACCCACCATCTCCTCCAGCCTATAAGGCAAAGTAAGAAATACCTCCACAACTTAATCTAAAAAATTGAAAAGTGAGCAGAAAAGTCTAGAACTTTCATTGGCATTCAATTTTGGGCGGTTTTTTAGTTGGTAAGCACTTCAACCTGAAGAAGTAAATCCAACACTTACCAGTCTTTAGAAGATTTTCCCGCCCAGATTCCCAAAAAAAACTAAATGAGTAGTTGAAAACTCCAATTGGAATGTTTTAACAATAGCAGAATTTTTGGAAAATTATACTAATGTCAACAAAAATGGATCATAAACAAACCTAAACTGTCATAAAGCATTCTCAAACTACCATAAACTGTTAAAAATATTAATGAACTTGTAGATATGTCAAAAAAATACTATAAACTGTCATGAAATGTTATAACCATATCTTAAATAAGACTAGTATAAAATGTTCTAAAATATTTGTGAACTAATAAATATGTTAAAAAATGCAAAATCTGGCATAAAACGTCTTTGAACTGTCATAAACACATTAAGCAGGGCGCACATTGAGACACAGGCAACTTGCAAGCGATACAAGCAACGCAGTGCATAATTAGCTGATAATTTGCTTGTGGCGGAGAGAGAAAGAGAGGTGCAGTGTAAGGGCAGTGCAGAACTGTGTGAGACAGACTTTTGCAACGCACTTTTCTTTTGTGTTACTGCCTCGCACACGTTCTGTCTCACAGTTTGTCGTAAAATGTACTCAAAATACCAAAAAACATTTTAACAGTGTCACAAGTGTTATAAAATGTTACTAGATCCACTAATATGTCTATAAACTATCACAAACGTCAAAAAAATGTTATTAAATGTT
Organism: Tachinus rufipes; assembly: GCA_963932245.1. Classification (NCBI taxonomy): domain Eukaryota; kingdom Metazoa; phylum Arthropoda; class Insecta; order Coleoptera; family Staphylinidae; genus Tachinus; species Tachinus rufipes. The sequence goes on along the minus strand of OZ010747.1, from coordinate 74,039,081 downwards.
CCTGAACTATCATAAACTGTCATAAAATGTTATCAAACTTTTATAAAATGTTCTAAAATATTAATTATCTAAAATATGTCATAAGCCGTCACAAAATGTCTCTTTTAACACAATATGAGTGCATAATAAAATACATATTTTTCCGTAGCAATAACACAGTTACACAATGAACATATTACAGTAAAACTATAAAATCTTTTTCTTCATTTTGATAACTAATGTACCGTAGAAAAACTTTTTTAACATTTAAATAAAACACAATCCATTATAGTTTCAATTTTTGAGCTGACGAAATATTACTTTTCCCTTCATCAGTTTGACATTAACGCAATTCTCGTTGTTGTCACGATATCACCTTCTATTTATACTAAAGCATTCATGAGAAGGCGCCACTCGTATCAATTTTTTCCACTACACGCTACACGTTCCGATTAAAAATAAAAAAATGTATGTAAGAAAAAAAAATAACAAAAATAATCGCGCGGCATGCGAGTAATCCCAACTATGTCGTCTGCATATCTTTCTAAAAATAAAAATCAAAAATGTTTCATAATTAAAACCATCTGCGACCGATAAAATGAGGTGAATTATAATAAATCGAAACAATTGGTTGCAAACAAATAAATAGTTGGAATACGGAAAAACCCGATTTTATTTGTTTATAGATTAGCGTAATGTAATGAGTATTTCTAAGTTTGTTTGTTTTAAAGTGTAAAGTCAATATTTTGCGTGTTTTATTTTGAATGCAGTTTACAATCTCAACTTATAAGGAGTTATGAGTAATTTTATCAACAAAATACATACACAAAAATGTTTAAAATGTTTATTATTAATTTTTTTTAATATGTTTTTGTTAAAAATTTTGTAATAGGTTTGGAAGAGTTGATTTCTCGTGAATGGACATATCAAAGCAGCATTAGTCAATATTTTGAATCTAAATTTTGGTAATATCTACTAAGGAATTGTAGAATCATGTTCAATAAACAAAACAAAAATTTAAAAAAAATTTTTTTTTTTTAATTTTACAAAATTAAAAAAGTGTTATTTTATAATTTATCAAGACTGCATTAGTCAATGATTTAGTTTCAAATTTTAGTAAAATCTACAAAACACATGTCATTTTATCTAATAGAGGAAGACGTTGGACAGACATTGGAAGATAGATTTCACACAATCTAATGTAGCAAAAAAATAAAATTATGGAGCTCACAGAGCTTCTAAATCTCATGGTCAATGTAAAATTTAAAAAAACGGAGCAGCGACAATGCCCAGTGTTAAAAATGCTAACTTTATGAGCACACGGCCAAGAGATGCTTCAAAGCAATAACAAAATAAGCACCTCACCTGCGCCAGCTCCTGGACTCTTACTAAAGCTCAGGTTTATGCAAACCTGCAGCAGCAGTTACAGCAAACAAATTGTTTACCAATATTCTGTTGCCACCAACAGTAAAAACGGCAAACACTAAAATAGTTCATATTCTAGCCGAGTTCAATTATGTTCAACAAAAAATTATGTCCAACATCTTGAATATTAAGAACAATAGATAATACACCAAAAGTATACTAAAAGTCTGCTTCTGGAATGCGAACAGACCACAGCATTGACGTCATGCTAGTGTGTGGGTCAAACTACAGACCCAAATATGCGCTGGGAATCCCAAATAAGTTTAGAAAAGTCAGATGTGAAACCGCAGACATTGATACTTGCAAAAAGATTGCTGGACCAATCCGAGGTCAACGCCCCTGAAAAATTCATGTTAGAATTAAATGCGATCGTAACAAAAGCACCTTCAAGCTTGCATATGGGTAAATCAAAACGGCAGATTTAGACTTGGGACTTCTAAGCACCCAGCCTGGATCAAAGTCACAACCAACGTCAAAAATTGAAGTTCTCGGTCTAGACAAACCCACTTATTACAGCATAGCACCAAAGAGAAATCCTTGACATAGCAATACTTAAGAATGTCAACTTGCAAATTGAAGTTAAAACAATCAATAACCTAAGCTCCGACCACAACCCAGTATTAAAAAAGAAAAATTTGTTACCACATGTACTCTTTTCTCAAGATACCTGGATAAGAGCATAGACAAACTAAACCCAGTAAGCACGATTGCAGACATCGAAAGAGTCGTCAAACTACTAAAACCCATCAGGTTTGCGCTAATAACCTTCTAAGATTATTCCGCACACAAAAAGCATTGATTTGCAAAAAAAAACACATAGAATAAATTCCTAATAGAACTCTTAAATTTTTCTCACACAAACCTATAATAGCTTTCACCAATACTGCTAATGCAATCTTACATATAAAGCACTTTCCAAAGGCTGGCAAAGAATCAACATCCTAAAACCTAGAAAGAACCAAAAGTTTCCCCAAAACTACCAGCTTCTATGCATTTTAAGTAAAGTAAAAATAATTCAAAAACACGCGGAAGTAAACTGTCTTCTTCCCGCCCATGAACATGGGTTCCGTTGTGAATACTCTGTTGTCCATCAATTAAACCGTGTGACAAATCAAAGGTTTCAGACTAAGAATAAAAGTTTGATAAGGTTTGGAACAAAGTTTTACTACTAAAACTGTACAGACTTTTTCTCTGCGTCTTATAAAACTGATAGCTTCATATTTAAAAGGCAAAACTCCTAAACCATGTTTTACTTCACGGAAGAAGTACCTCAAAACTATCTTTTGCCGATGCTGTTTAACTTATACGTAGCTTGTTTTGGGGTTGAAAACGCGGTATTAAAATGGCGCAATATGCTAGTGATACAGCTCTCTTCTGTTTCTTTGTCTAACATCGTGTCCGATGTGTAGTGGTTATATTGACTAATCCTATTCCAGGTTGTACATGACTGATGCCAGTTTTGCCGGTTGTTTGCTCTGAGGGTTGCTGTCCTCAAGTTCAGATCTGTTACTTGTGATATTATATCGGTCCACGAGTGGGGGAGCGCCCGCGCTTACGTTTGCCTTCGGGTTTGCTTTGAATGATGAGCTTTTCTATGTTGTCGTGGCATGTGATATGTCCGAAAAACTTTATGATACGCGCATACGTCACTTGAAAGTCGCTGCTTTGGTTTAATTTTGGCCAGAACCAAAATATTTGTGCGTCTGGCCGTCCCAAAAATGGTCACCAAAATAAACCTAGAAAAGAGCAAAACTGTTTTCACAAAAACGTAATTCTGAATAAAATTCCGATTCCGTGGTTTGATTCTGCCAAGAATCTAAGAATCAGCTTTGGCTTTGGCAAAAAAATATTTTGCAAATTCTTGCGGTTTACTCAGATTCACAGAGTAAATAGATCTTGATTCTAAACCTAGCTTACATTGAGTTCAACCAAGTTTTTTTTTTACAACTAAGGAAAAACTTTTACAACTAGAAAAAAGAGTACACAATTTTGCATTTTTTTTATTAACTATTGATAAGTGCAAAACTCTATTTGTACAAAGTCAAAAACAACAAAATCCGGTCATAAAATATTAAAATACTTTCAGAAAAAACTAAAAACCAGCCAAAAAACAGTTGAAACGTAAAATTCTATTTATAAAATGTCAAAAATAACAAAATCCGGCTTTGAAACATCAAAATACTGTCTGAACGCACCAAAATCTGGTCGTTAAAAAGCACCAGAAACCGGCCATAAAGTATTGGAAAGTGTTAAACCTTTTACAAAATTTGCATAACTGCAAAATTCGGCTATAAAATCTCTAAATATTGTTAAAAATAAAAAAATACGGCCGAACCAATAAAAAAGTTCAAAAAAACTAAAGTTTCCTGTCTTAAAACATTTAAAAAAATCAGATAAAATCAAAACCGTGTAAAAATGTTATTCATAAAATGTCAAAAATAACAAAATTCGGCATTGAAACGTCAAAATATTATTAAAAAAAACCAAAATTAGGCTGTAGACTGTTAAAAATTGTAAAAAATCATGATATTGTTAAAAAACACTAAAATACGGCCAAAACATTTTTAATCATCATATGTCAAAAATATAAAAATCCGTCATAAAATATTAAAATATTGTTAGAATAAATCTGAAATCTGATCATAAACTTTCCAAAGTGTAAAAAATAGCAAAATCTGATCATAAAATCTAAAACTTATGTTAGAAAGAAACAAAATCCGGTTACAAACTGTTAAAAAACGCAACATTTTATTTATAAAATGTCAAAAATAGCAATTACCAGCTTTGAAACATCAATATATTATTAGAAAACACTAAATTTGAGCCATAAACTGCCAAAAAGTGTACAATTTTGTTTATAAAATGTTAAAATCCGGCTTTGAAACATCAAAATACTGTCAGAAACACAAAAATCCGGCCATAAACAGTTAAAAAGTGTAAAAATCTTCATAAAACCTTAAAAATATCAAAATTATACTATAAAATATAAAAATACTGTTAGAAAGCACTAAAATCCGATCATTAACTTTAAAAAAATGTAAATTTATATTTATAAAATGTCAAAAATAGCATAATCCGTTTGTAAAATATAAAAATATTGTTAGAAATAGCAAAAACCCGGCCAAATACTGTTAAAAATGCAAAATTTAAATAGAATCATAATTCCGGCTTAAAACGGTTGTGCAAAATTCTATTCATAAAAACTCAAAAATAGAAAAATTTAAAAACATAAAAATATTGTTTCAAAAGTTTTCCGAAACTATTTAAAAACCCGCGACAATATTTGCATAAGCTCGAGTTATTACGGGTATTACCGAGTAACTTCGGTAACACGTTAAGCGGTTAAAAAAACTATTTTTCATTTTTTTTTTCAAAATTCAACAGTTTTTGTGATATTTTATAAATTATCCAAATTATAGAAAAGTCTACTAAAACTTTTTTTTATTTTATAACCAATCAAGACTGCATTAGTCAATATTTTAACTCAAAATTTACTAAAAATATTATAGAATCATGTCCTATAATCAAAAAAAGTTAATAGTTTTTCAAAATTCTAAAGATTTTGTAATATGCTATAAACTTGCCAATGCCGCAATTATTCAATATTATTAATCTAAATTTTGATAAAATAAACTAAAAACATTACAAAATCATGATCTTCAATCAAAAACTAAATTATTTTTCTGATTTTTTTTTTTTCATTTTTTAATTCCAAAAACCACATATTTCTATATCAAAATTAATAAAAAAAGTTTTAAAGATAATTAATACAAATTTTAAAAAACAAATATAAGAACAATTTTTTTTAATTTAAAAGCAACATTTCATAACTGTTGAAATTGAATGAACATTTTTTAATCAAATGTTGGCAAAATGTTCTAAGATATTTATATTCCATTAAAATTTTATAAATTTTCTTAAATTAACCTCAAATTTAAAACCAACAATATTTATAGCATCTACCCCCAAATCAAATCAGATTTTGTTTTAATTCAATTGAATCGATAATAAAATTGTTTTCAAGTTTTAATTTGTTTTTAATTCGTAATGTTTACGACATCAAAAATGTGTAATTGGGGAATTTTTTTATATATTTTTTGCAAGCAGAAAATCGTGGGGGCGTAACATCTTGACGTCACTGTTGACGTTTGGCATACCACTGCCTCAGTGGGCGAATTTCCCCTTTGTAATTGACACTTGGTGCAATTTAACAACCCGTAAGATCCTTTGTATCTTATTTACGTGTCTACATACCTAGTTCACATAATATGTTTTTTTTTTCTATATGTATGTTCAGCTAGAGAGGTTAATCACCACAAAATTTAACACGAACACACACAACACTTTTCACGCCCGAAAATCACGCACTTTTTTAAAGCCTTTTTGCTACAACGACAGGGGGGTATTTATTTTGCGAATCGAATTAATGTCCACATCAACCTTATTGCTAAAGCTAGCAAAGTGTTTGCCAGAGTTAAGTTATTACACAAATAGAACTACTTTCGTCATGTGAAAGCGACATCTGATTATACCTGAACGTAACTGTACTTTAGTTTCGAACCTACTTAAGTATACTTTTATGCGCATTGGATTTTAGAATTACAATAAACTGTTATGTAAATTATAATTAATCAAATATAAATCGGGGATTTTAATAAAACAATTTTAATTTATATTTTAAATTAATTATTTTTCTACTATTAAGATATATTTTATATATCCCTAATAAATCAAATTCATACCTGGGGTTCCATGAAGCAACCCCTGAGTTTTAACAAAGCCTTTACGGTAATGGTATAATCAAGTGACTAATAGATTCAAGGCTACAAATAAAATGGTTTCCATAAAAATAAATTGTATGCATTAATTAATTGATTTAATTTAAAGTAAAATTAACACTGAGACCAAATGTAAATTTCCGTGATATCGTTAATCTTTTAAAATATGTTTTTTAAGATATTGAGATGTAATTTAATTAATTATTACAGTATTTACAATGAAGCCTAGCGTGCAATAAGCTTTGTAGAAAATACAAATATTATAAGCAAAATTTAATACATGTTCCAGAAAGTTGATTAAAACTCACAGAACTAATTGGTAAATATAAAATTTTCTTAAAATAAAAAAATATTAATTAAAATATTCCCCAGGGTTAATTTGAAATGTCCATGAAAAAAATACTAAATTTTCCGCCTCTTATCAACCCTGTTTATAATATATTAAAGAAAAAATAATTATAACTACAGAAATTAAAGGGGCTATTTATATTATTCTTCGGGGTTTAATTAAAATTAACCCTGGAAAAATACAAAATTTACCGCCTAAGCTATTATTATTATTATAATATTTTAAGGAGAAATTAATTTAAATAACCAAGAATGAATTAAAATTAGCTCTGGGACCATTTAAAAAATTTCCCTGGTTTAGAAAATTTGAAAAATAAAATTTTAATTTTAATTTATTTTAATAAAATAATATATTATATTATAATAGTATTATAAAATGTTATAACAATAACTGTAATATATTTTAACTGTATAAAGAATTTCTATTTCGCCCCTATATTGTGTACCCTTCTATAGACGTTATTGATCCATTTTACTGCTTTGTACGTGCGATAGATGTCGATACTATGCTTCGCTAAATGTTTTTACGTTCTCTTTCTGTTTAAAAAGTTTAAATTTTAAACTAACAGTATCGCTTCTCGGCCTATGGCTAAGATCAAAGTGTAGTATCTGTTCTTATCAGCTTAATATCTGATACGACCCGCATGCGGGTCCAGTATATTAAACTGATTTTTGGAAATAGATGGAAGGTAGGGGCTTGCTCCACTTCTGTCACGGGTTGGCCCGGCATTGCAGTGCCGCCGGGATCGGCCCAACTAATTAAAACAAACAAAATTATAAAAGGTGTAAAGCTAAATTAAATCTCCCCAGCTTTATTTCAAATAAGCCTTGGGGAGACTTTAAAAGTTTCCCTCCATCTATAGTCGGAAAAATTTTATAAGTTACTGTTTCTATTTTAAATGGTGCTGCATTTAATTATTTTCTTACGCCCGGCGCTCGATTATAAATCGAAATAATAACCCAGGCTTTATTTCAAATGAATCCTGGAGAACTTTTAAAAATATCCCCCTTGTATCGCCAACTTTAATTATTCCCCGGGTTTGATTATGTAAATCATAATATTAAACTCCCCAGGCTTTATTTCAAATAAATCTTGGAGAACATTCTTAAATATCCCCTTGTACAAAGTAGGGAAAATTTTATAAAACCCAGCTTTATTTAAAATAAAATCGCAAACTTTAATTACTTCTCGGGCTCGATTATATAAATCATAATATTCAACTCCCCAGGCTTCATTTTGATAAAGCCTGGAGAGTTTTTATTTTATACCCGTGTCGCCATCTAATGTCCAACGTTGGTATCTTTTTTTTTAACTGCAAGATTACTCACCTTGTTTAAAGATGGCGCTACATAAGCTTGTAATCTTTACTAATATTTTTAGTCGAAGTAATTATACATAATTTGATAATTGTATGAAACAAAACTGTTTTGTTTTATTAGTTGCTCAACAAGTTTGGCTTTCAGGTGTAATAAATGTGGTACTGTATTCTAACTAGCAGACTGTAAGGTTTCTTATCATACTTACAAGTACTTCTTCATTGAACATTAATTTTATATTTAAGTCCTTTCAGCATCATTAAAAATTGATTCAAAGACTTAATTCTCTACTCCTAAGCGCTTAAATTGTAGATTCTAAACAACAACAAAATTTATTAAACAGGAAAATGATTAATATTCTCTTAGTTAATTTCAAATAAACCTTAGAGAGATTGGAAAATGTTTCCTAGTATTATAAAGCTTTATTATATCGTTTCTCAGAGTTTCAATGAAATTAAGCTCGAGAAGTATATAAAATTGCTTGCCTCTTAACAAAATTAAATATAATACTTTAAGCAAGATTTAATTAAAATTACCAAGTATTAATTGAATTTGACCCTGGGACTATATACAAATATACATATATACTTTAAAAAATTGAAAAATGTATGTTTTTAATAAAATTAATTATTATTGTATACAAAAATCTCCGTTAAATCAAAACGATCAACTAAAACTTTGGAAAAAAATAAAATTCTTAGACTTTAAGCAAATTAAGAAACATATCTTAAAATGTTGAATTGAGTAATTATACAATTTTTCAACGTTTTATTGAAATTAACATTTAAAAAACACAGAATTCACCGCTTCTTAAGAAAGCTAATTAGAAAAGAACTAATTTAAATGCTCAGGGATTAAATGAATTCATAGATTCTTTTAAAACAATTACTTGTTTTAAAAAATTAAATTCTTTATATTTTAGAAATAAATAAATAAACTAGTGAATTTATTAAAAAATATCTCGGAATCGTAACAAAATATAACAAATATGTAAAAATGGGGGATTTATTATATTATTCCCCAGGATATAAATTAACCATGCGGAAAATACAAAGTGTGCCTATGGCTAATATCAGAGTGTATTTGCATCTCAGCCTATAACTAAGATAAAAATGTTATTGCATCACAGCCTATGGCTAAGGTCAAAGTGTATTTGCATCTCAACCTATGGCTAAGATCAGAGTATATTTGCATCTCAGCTTATGGCCAAAATCAGAGTGTATTTGCATTTCAGCCTATATCTAAGATCAGAGTGTGTTAGCATCTTAGGCTATTACTGAAATAAATATGTTATTGCATTTTGGCCTATTGCTATGATCAGAGTGTATTTGGTTCTCAGCTTATAGCTAAGATCGGAGTGTATTTGCATCTCAGCTTATGGTTAAGATCAAAGTGTATATGCATCTCAGCCTATAACTGAGATAAAAATGTTATTGCATTTCAGCCTATGGCTAAGATAAAACTATAATTGCATCGCAGCCTATGACTAAGATCAGAGTGTATTTGCATCTCAGCTTATGGCTAAGATAAGAGTGTATTTGCTTTTTAGCCTATAGCTGAGATAAAAATAAAATCACATCTCAGCCTATGGCTAAGATCAGAGTGTAGTTACATCTCGGCCTATGTCTAACATAAAAGTGTTATCCTATCTTGGCCTATAACTTAGATCAGAGTGTAGTTACATCTCGGCATTTGTCTAACATAAAACTGTTATGTCATTTTGGTATATGGTTAAGATTAGATTAGAGTGTAGTTACAGCTTAGTCAATATCTAAGATAAAGTATTATTCTGTCTTGGCTTATAGCTAAGATCAGAGTTTAGTTACATCTTAGTCAATGCCTAATATAAAAGTATTTGTTTATTTTGGCCTATGGCTAAGATCAGAGTGTATTTACATCTTAGCCTATGTCTAACATAAAAATATTAATTCATTTTAGCCTATAGCAAAATTCAGAGTGTAGTTACATCTTAGTCAATAGCTAAGATAAAAGTATTATTTCATCTCGGCCTATGGCTAAGATCCAGAATGTAGTTACATCTTAGTTAATAACTAAGATAAAAGTATTATTCTATCTCGGCTTATGGCTAAGATCAGAGTTTAGTTACATCTTAGTTAAAAGCTAAGATAAAAGTAGTATTTCATCTCAGTCTATGACTAAGATCAAAGTGTAGTTACATCTTAGTTAATAGCTAAAATAAAAATATAATTCCATCTTAGCCTATGGGTAAGATCAGAGTGTAGTTACATCTTAGTCAATAGCTACAATAAAAATATTATTCTATCTCGGCCTATGACTAAGATCAGAGTGTACTTACATCTTAGTCAATAGCTAAGATAAAAGTGTTATTCAATCTCAGCCTATAGCTAAGATCAAAGTGTATTTGCATCTCGGCTTATGGCTGACATAAAAATATATTTGCATCTTAGTCTATAGCTAAAATAAGAGTGTATTTGCATCTTGGCCTGAAGCTGACATAAAAATATAAAATTGCATCTCAGCCTATGGTTGAGATCAGAGTGTATTTGCATCTTGGCCTATGGCTGACATAAAAAATAGTTGCATCTTAGCTTTTGGCTGAGATCATAGTGTATATGTATCTTAAAATATACCTGAGCTAAAAATATATATGCATCTTAGCCTATGGCTAAGATCAAAATGTATTTGCATCTCGGCCTATGGCTGACATAAAAATATAATTGCATCTCAGCCTATGGCTGAGATCAGAGTGTATTTGCATCTCGGCTTATGGCTGACATAAAAATATAATTGCATTTCAGCCTATGGCTAAGATCAGAGTGTATTTGCATCTCGGCCTATGGCTGACATAAAAATATAATTGCATCTCAGCTTATGTCTAAGATCAGAGTGTATTTTCATCTCGGCCTATAGCTGACATAAAAATATAATTGCATCTCGGCCTATGGCTGACATAAAAATATAATTGCATCTCAGCCTATGGCTGAGATCAGAGTGTATTTGCATCTCGGCTTATGGCTGACATAAAAATATAATTGCATTTCAGCCTATGGCTAAGATCAGAGTGTATTTGCATCTCGGCCTATGGCTGACATAAAAATATAATTGCATCTCAGCCTATGGCTAAGATCAGAATGTATTTGCATCTCTGCCTATGGGTGACAAAAAATTATAATTGCATCTCAGCCTATGGTTAAAATTAGAGTGTATTTGCATCTCAGCTTATGGCTAAGATCAGAGTGTATTTGCATCTCAGCTTATGGCTAAGATCAGAGTGTATTTGCATCTCGGCTTATAGCTGACATAAAAGAATAATTGCATCTCAGCTTATGGCTGAGATCAGGGTGTATTTGCATCTCGGCCTATAGTTGACATTAAAATATAATTGCATCTTAGCCTATCGCTAAGATCAGAGTGAATTTGCATCTCGGCCTATGACTAAGATCAGAATGTATTTGCATGTCAGCTTATGGCTAAGATCAGAGTGTATTTGCATCTCGGCCTATAGCTGACATAAAAATTAAATTGTATCTCAGCTTATGGCTAAGATCAGAGTGTATTTGCATCTCGGCATATAGCTGACATAAAAATATATTTGCATCTCAGCCTATGGCTAAGATTAGAGTGTATTTGCATCTCGGCCTATAGCTGACATAAAAATTAAATTGTATTTTAGCTTATAGCTAAGATCAGAGTGTATTTGCATCTCGGCTTATAGCTGACATAAAAATATAATTGCATCTTAGCCTATGGCTAAGATCAAAGTGTATTTGCATCTCGGCTTATGGCTGACATAAAAATATATTTGCATCTCAGCCTATGGCTAAGATTCGAGTGTATTTGCATCTCGGCCTATAGCTGACATAAAAATTAAATTGCATCTCAGCCTATGGCCAAGATCAGAGTGTATTTGCATCTCGGTCTATGGCTGACATAAAAATATAATTGCATCTTAGCCTATGGCTAAGATCAAAGTGAATTTGCATCTCAGCCTATGGCTAAGATTCGAGTGTATTTGCATCTCAGCCTATGGCTGACATAAAAATATAATTGCATCTTAGCCTATGGCTAAGATCAGAGTGTATTTGCATCTCGGCCTATGGCTGACATAAAAATATATTTGTATCTCAACCTATGGCTAAGATTAGAGTGTATTTGCATCTCGGCCTATAGCTGACATAAAAATTAAATTGTATCTCAGCCTATGGCTAAGATCAGAGTGTATTTGCATCTCGGCCTATGGCTGACATTAAATTATAATTGCATCTCAGCCTATGGCAAAGATCAGAGTGAATTTGCATCTCGGCCTATAGCTGACATAAAAATTAAGTTGCATCTCAGCCTATGGCCAAGATCAGAGTGTATTTGCATCTCGCCCTATGGCTGACATAAAAATATAATTGCATCTTAGCCTATGGCTAAGATCAGAGTGAATTTGCATCCCAGACTATGGCTAAGATCAGAGTGTATTTGCATCTCGGCCTATGGCTGACATAAAAATTAAATTGTATCTCAGTTTATGGCTAAGATCAGAGTGTATTTGCATCTAGGCATATAGCTGACATAAAAATATATTTGCATTTCAGCCTATGGCTAAGATCAGAGTGTATTTGCATCTCGGCCTATAGCTAACATAAAAATTAAATTGTATCTCAGCCTTTGGCTAAGATCAGAGTGTATTTGCATCTCGGCCTATAGCTGACATAAAAATATAATTGCATCTCAGCCTATAGTTAAGATCAGAGTGTATTTGCATCTCGCCTTATGGCTGACATAAAAATATATTTGCTTCTCAGCCTATGGCTAAGATTAGAGTGTATTTGCATCTCGGCTTATGGCTGACATAAAAATATCTTTGCATCTCAGCCTATGGCTAAGATCAGAGTAAATTTGCTTCTCGGCCTGAGGCTGACATAAAAATATAATTGCATCTTAGCCTATGGCTAAGATCAGAGTGTATTTGCATATCGGCCTATGGCTGACATAAAAATATAATTGCATCTCATCCTATGGCTAAGATCAGAGTGAATTTGCATCTCGGCCTATGACTAAGATCAGAGTGTATTTGCATCTCAGCTTATGGCTAAGATCAGAGTGTATTTGCATCTCGGCCTATGGCTGACATAAAAATATAATTGCATCTCAGCCTATGGCTAAGATCAGAGTAAATTTGCATCTCGGCTTATAGCTGACATAAAAATATAATTGCATCTTAGCCTATGGCTAAGATCAAAGTGTATTTGCATCTCGGCTTATGGCTGACATAAAAATATATTTGCATCTCAGCCTATAGCTAAGATTCGAGTGTATTTGCATCTCGGCCTATGGCTGACATTAAATTATAATTGCATCTCAGCCTATGGCAAAGATAAGAGTGAATTTGCATCTCGGCCTATTGTTGACATAAAAATTAATTTGCATCTCAGCCTATGGCCAAGATCAGAGTGTATTTGCATCTCGCTCTATGGCTGACATAAAAATATAATTGCATCTTAGCCTATGGCTAAGATCAGAGTGAATTTGCATCTCAGACTATGGCTAAGATCAGAGTGTATTTGCATCTCGGCCTATGGCTGACATAAAAATATAATTGCATCTTAGCCTATGGCTAAGATCAGAGTGTATTTGCATCTCGGCCTATAGCTGACATAAAAATATAATTGCATCTCAGCCTATGGCTAAGATCAGAGTGTATTTGCATCTCGGCCTATAGCTGACATAAAAATATAATTGCATCTTAGCCTATGGCTAAGATCAGAGTGTATTTGCATCTCGGCCTATGGCTGACATAAAAATATAATTGCATCTCAGCCTATGGCTAAGATCAGAGTGTATTTGCATCTCGGCCTATGGCTGACATAAAAATATAATTGCATCTCTGCCTATGGCTAAGATCAGAGTGTATTTGCATCCCGGCCTATAGCTGACATAAAAATTAAATTGTATCTCAGCCTATGGCTAAGATCATTGTGAATTTGCATCTCGGCCTATGGCTGACATTAAATTATAATTGCATCTCAGCCTATGGCAAAGATCAGAGTGAATTTGCATCTCGGCCTATAGCTGACATAAAAATTAAATTGCATCTCAGCCTATAGCCAAGATCAGAGTGTATTTGCATCTCGCCCTATGGCTGACATAAAAATATAATTGCATTTTAGCCTATGGCTAAGATCAGAGTGAATTTGCATCTCAGCCTATGGCTAAGATCAGAGTGTATTTGCATCTCGCCCTATGGCTGACATAAAAATATAATTGCATCTTAGCCTATGGCTAAGAACAGAGTGTATTTGCATCTCGGCCTATAGCTGACATAAAAATTAAATTGTATCTCAGCCTATGGCTAAGATCAGAGTGTATTTGCATCTCGGCTTATGGCTGACATAAAAATATAATTGCATCTCAGCCTATGGCTAAGATTAGAGTGTATTTGCATTTCGGCCTATGGCTGACATAAAAATATAATTGCATCTCAGCCTATGGCTAAGATCAGAGTGTATTTGCATCTCGGCCTATAGCTGACATAAAAATTAAATTGTATTTTAGCTTATAGCTAAGATCAGAGTGTATTTGCATCTCGGCTTATAGCTGACATAAAAATATAATTGCATCTTAGCCTATGGCTAAGATCAAAGTGTATTTGCATCTCGGCTTATGGCTGACATAAAAATATATTTGCATCTCAGCCTATGGCTAAGATTCAAGTGTATTTGCATCTCGGCCTATAGCTGACATAAAAATTAAATTGCATTTCAGCCTATGGCCAAGATCAGAGTGTATTTGCATCTCGGCCTATGGCTGACATAAAAATATAATTGCATCTTAGCCTATGGCTAAGATCAGAGTGAATTTGCATCTCAGCCTATGGCTAAGATTCGAGTGTATTTGCATCTCAGCCTATGGCTGACATAAAAATATAATTGCATCTTAGCCTATGGCTAAGATCAGAGTGTATTTGCATCTCGGCCTATGGCTGACATAAAAATTAATTTGTATCTCAGCCTATGGCTAAGATTAGAGTGTATTTGCATCTCGGCCTATAGCTGACATAAAAATTAAATTGTATCTCAGCCTATGGCTAAGATCAGAGTGTATTTGCATCTCGGCCTATGGCTGACATTAAATTATAATTGCATCTCAGCCTATGGCAAAGATCAGAGTGAATTTGCATCTCGGCCTATAGCTGACATAAAAATTAAGTTGCATCTCAGCCTATGGCCAAGATCAGAGTGTATTTGCATCTCAGCCTATGGCTGACATAAAAATATAATTGCATCTTAGCCTATGGCTAAGATCAGAGTGTATTTGCATCTCGGCCTATGGCTGACATAAAAATATATTTGTATCTCAGCCTATGGCTAAGATTAGAGTGTATTTGCATCTCGGCCTATAGCTGACATAAAAATTAAATTGTATCTCAGCCTATGGCTAAGATCAGAGTGTATTTGCATCTCGGCCTATGGCTGACATTAAATTATAATTGCATCTCAGCCTATGGCAAAGATCAGAGTGAATTTGCATCTCGGCCTATAGCTGACATAAAAATTAAGTTGCATCTCAGCCTATGGCCAAGATCAGAGTGTATTTGCATCTCGGCCTATAGCTGACATAAAAATTAAATTGTATCTCAGCCTATGGCTAAGATCAGAGTGTATTTGCATCTCGGCTTATGGCTGACATAAAAATATAATTGCATCTCAGCCTATGGCTAAGATCATTGTAAATTTGCATCTCGGCCTATGGCTGACATTAAATTATAATTGCATCTCAGCCTATGGCAAAGTTTAGAGCGAATTTGCATCTCGGCCTATAGCTGACATAAAAATTAAACTGCATCTCAGCCTATGGCCAAGATCAGAGTGTATTTGCATCTCGCCCTATGGCTGACATAAAAATATAATTGCATCTTAGCCTATGGCTAAGATCAGAGTGAATTTGCATCTCAGCCTATGGCTAAGATCAGAGTGTATTTGCATCTCGGCCTATGGCTGACATAAAAATATAATTGCATCTTGGCCTATAGCTAAGATTAGAGTGTATTTGCATCTCGGCCTATAGCTGACATAAAAATATAATTGCATCTCAGCCTATGACTAAGATTAGAGTGTATTTGCATTTCGGCCTATAGCTGACATAAAAATATATTTGCATCTCAGCCTATGACTAAGATCAGAGTGTATTTGCATCTCGGCCTATGGCTGACATAAAAATATAATTGCATCTCAGCTTATGTCTAAGATCAGAGTGTATTTTCATCTCGGCCTATAGCTGACATAAAAATATAATTGCATCTTAGCCTATGGCTAAGATCAGAGTGTATTTGCATCTCAGCTTATGGCTAAGATCAGAGTGTATTTGCATCTCGGCATATAGCTGACATAAAAATATAATTGCATCTCAGCCTATAACTAAGATCAGAGTGTATTTGCATCTCGGCTTATAGCTGACATAAAAATATAATTGCATCTCGGCCTATGGCTGACATAAAAATATAATTGCATCTCAGCCTATGGCTGAGATCAGAGTGTATTTGCATCTCGGCTTATGGCTGACATAAAAATATAATTGCATTTCAGCCTATGGCTAAAATCAGAGTGTATTTGCATCTCGGCCTATGGCTGACATAAAAATATAATTGCATCTCAGCCTATGGCTAAGATCAGAATGTATTTGCATCTCTGCCTATGGGTGACAAAAAATTATAATTGCATCTCAGCCTATGGTTAAAATTAGAGTGTATTTGCATCTCAGCTTATGGCTAAGATCAGAGTGTATTTGCATCTCAGCTTATGGCTAAGATCAGAGTGTATTTGCATCTCGGCTTATAGCTGACATAAAAGAATAATTGCATCTCAGCTTATGGCTGAGATCAGGGTGTATTTGCATCTCGGCCTATAGTTGACATTAAAATATAATTGCATCTTAGCCTATTGCTAAGATCAAAGTGAATTTGCATCTCGGCCTATGACTAAGATCAGAATGTATTTGCATCTCAGCTTATGGCTAAGATCAGAGTGTATTTGCATCTCGGCATATAGCTGACATAAAAATATATTTGCATATCAGCCTATGGCCAAGATCAGAGTGTATTTGCATCTCGGTCTATGGCTGACATAAAAATATAATTGCATCTCAGCCTATAACTAAGATCAGAGTGTATTTGCATCTCGGCTTATAGCTGACATAAAAATATAATTGCATCTCAGCTTATGGCTAAGATCAGAGTGAATTTGAATCTCGGCCTATGGCTGACATAAAAATATAATTGCATCTCAGCCTATAGCTAAGATCAGAGTGTATTTGCATCTTGACTTATGGCTGACATAAAAATATATTTGCATCTCAGCCTATGGCTAAGATCAGAGTGTATTTGCATCTCGGCCTATGGCTGACATAAAAATATAATTGCATCTCAGCCTGTGGCTAAGATCAAAGTGTATTTGCAATTTGGTCTATGGCTGACATAAAAATATAATTGCATCTCAGCCTATGGCTAAGATCATTGTGTATTTGCATCTTGGCCTAAGGCTGACATAAAAATATAATTGCATCTTAGCCTATGGTTAAGATCAGAGTGTATTTGCATCTCGGCCTATGGCTGACATGAAAATATAATTGCATCTCAGCCTATGGTTAAGATCAGAGTGTATTTGCATCTCGGCCTATGGCTGACATGAAAATATAATTGCATCTCAGCCTATGGCTAAGATCAGAGTGTATTTGCATCTCGGCATATAGCTGACATAAAAATATAATTGCATCTCAGCCTATGGCAAAGATCAGAGTGAATTTGCATCTCGGCCTATAGCTGACATAAAAATTAAATTGCATCTCAGCCTATGGCCAAGATCAGAGTGAATTTGCATCTCGCCCTATTGCTGACATAAAAATATAATTGCATCTTAGCCTATGGCTAAGATCAGAGTGAATTTGCATCTCAGACTATGGCTAAGATCAGAGTGTATTTGCATCTCGGCCTATGGCTGACATAAAAATTAAATTGTATCTCAGCTTATGGCTAAGATCAGAGTGTATTTGCATCTCGGCATATAGCTGACATCAAAATATATTTGCATTTCAGCCTATGGCTAAGATTAGAGTGTATTTGAATTTCGGCCTATGGCTGACATAAAAATATAATTGCATCTCAGCCTATGGCTAAGATTAGAGAGTATTTGCATCTCGGCTTATGGCTGACATAAAAATATCTTTAAATCTCAGCCTATGGCTAAGATCAGAGTAAATTTGCATCTTGGCCTATAGCTGACATAAAAATATAATTGCATCTCAGCCTATGGCTAAGATCAGAGTGTATTTGCATCTCGGCCTATAGCTGACATAAAAATTAAATTGTATCTCAGCCTTTGGCTAAGATCAGAGTGTATTTGCATCTCGGCCTATAGCTGACATAAAAATATAATTGCATCTCATCCTATGGCTAAGATCAGAGTGAATTTGCATTTCGGCCTATGGCTGACATAAAAATATAATTGCATCTCAGCCTATGGCTAAGATCAGAGTGTTTATGCATCTCGGCCTATGGCTGACATAAAAATATAAATGCATCTCTGCCTATGGCTAAGATCAGAGTGTATTTGCATCTCGGCCTATAGCTGACATAAAAATTAAATTGTATCTCAGCCTATAGCTAAGATCAAAGTGTATTTGCATCTCGGCTTATGGCTGACATAAAAATATAATTGCATCTCAGCCTTTGGCTAAGATCATTGTAAATTTGCATCTCGGCCTATGGCTGACATTAAATTATAATTGCATCTCAGCCTATGGCAAAGATCAGAGTGAATTTGCATCTCGGCCTATAGCTGACATAAAAATTAAATTGCATCTCAGCCTATGGCCAAGATCAGAGTGTATTTGCATTTCGCCCTATGGCTGACATAAAAATATAATTGCATCTTAGCCTATGGCTAAGATCAGAGTGAATTTGCATCTCAGCCTATGGCTAAGATCAGAGTGTATTTGCATCTCGGCCTATGGCTGACATAAACATATAATTGCATCTTAGCCTATGGCTAAGATCAGAGTGTATTTGCATCTCGGCCTATAGCTGACATAAAAATATAATTGCATCTCAGCCTATGGCTAAGATCAGAGTGTATTTGCATCTCGGCCTATGGCTGACATAAAAATATAATTGTATCTCAGCCTATGGCTAAGATTAGAGTGTATTTGCATCTCGGCCTATAGCTGACATAAAAATTAAATTGTATCTCAGCCTATGGCTAAGATCAGAGTGTATTTGCATCTCGGCCTATGGCTGACATAAAAATATAATTGCATCTCAGCCTATGGCTAAGATCAGAGTGTATTTGCATCTCGGCCTATAGCTGACATAAAAATTAAATTGTATCTCAGCCTATGGCTAAGATCAGAGTGTATTTGCATCTCGGCTTATGGCTGACATAAATATATAATTGCATCTCAGCCTATGGCTAAGATCATTGTGTATTTGCATCTTGGCCTAAGGCCGACATAAAAATATAATTGCATCTCAGCCTATAGCTAAGATCAGAGTGTATTTGCATCTCGGCCTATGGCTGACATAAAAATATAATTGCATCTCAGCCTATGGCTAAGATTATTGTGTATTTGCATCTCGGCCTAAAGCTGACATAAAAATATAATTGCATCTCAGCCTATGGCTAAGATCAGAGTGTATTTGCATCTCGGCCTATGGCTGACATAAAAATTAAATTGTATCTCAGCTTATGGCTAAGATCAGAGTGTATTTGCATCTCGGCATATAGCTGACATAAAAATATCTTTGCATCTCAGCCTATGGCTAAGATCAGAGTAAATTTGCATCTCGGCCTATAGCTGACATAAAAATATAATTGCATCTCAGCCTATGGCTAAGATCAGAGTGTATTTGCATCTCGGCCTATAGCTGACATAAAAATTAAATTGTATCTCAGACTTTGGCTAAGATCAGAGTGTATTTGCATCTCGGCCAATAGCTGACATAAAAATATAATTGCATATCAGCATATGGTTAAGATCAGAGTGTATTTGCATCTCGCCTTATGGCTGACATAAAAATATATTTGCTTCTCAGCCTATGGCTAAGATTAGAGTGTATTTGCATCTCGGCTTATGGCTGACATAAAAATATCTTTGCATCTCAGCCTATGGCTAAGATCAGAGTAATTTTGCATCTCGGCCTATGGCTGACATAAAAATATAATTGCATCTCAGCCTATGGCTAAGATCAGAGTGTATTTGCATCTTGGCCTATGGCTGACATAAAAATATAATTGCATCTCAGCCTATGGCTAAGATCAGAGTGAATTTGCATCTCGGCTTATGGCTAAGATCAGAGTGTATTTGCATCTTGGCCTATAGCTGACATAAACTTATAATTGCATCTCAGCCTATGGCTAAGATCAGAGTGTATTTGCATCTCGGCTTATTTCTGACATAAAAATATAATTGCATCTCAGCCTATGGCTAAGATCAGAGTGTATTTTCATCTCGGCCTATGGCTGACATAAAATTATAATTGCATCTCAGCCTATGGTTGAGATCAGAGTGTCTTTGCATCTCAGCTTATGGCTAAGATCAGTGTGTATTTGCATTTCAGCTTACGGCTAAGATCAGAGTGTATTTGCATATCGGTTTATAGCTGACATAATAGATTAATTGCATCTTAGCCTATGGCTAAGATCAGAGTGTATTTGCATCTCAGCTTATGGCTAAGATCAGAGTGTATTTGCATCTCAGTTTATGGCTAAGATCAGAGTGCATTTGCATCTCGGCCTATGGTTGACATAAAAATATAATTGCATCTCAGCTTATGTTTAAGATCAGAGTGTATTTGCATCTCGGCTTATGGCTGACATAAAATTATAATTGCATCTCACCCTATGGTTAAGATCAGAGTGTATTTGCATCTCAGCTTATAGCTAAGATCAGAGTGTATTTGCATCTCAGCTTATGGCTAAGATCAGAGTGTATTTGCATCTCGGCCTATAGCTGACATAAAAGAATAATTGCATCTCAGCCTATGGCTAAAATCAGAGAGTATTTGCATCTTGGCCTATGGCTGACATAAAAATATAATTGCATCTCAGCTTATGTTTAAGATCAGAGTGTATTTGCATCTCGGCCTATAGCTGACATAAAAATATAATTGCATCTCAGCCTATGGCCAAGATCAGAAAATATTTGTATTTTGGCTTATAGCTGACATAAAAGAATAATTGCATCTCAGCCTATGGCTAAGATCAGAGTGTATTTGCATCTCGGCTTATGGCTGACATAAAAATTTAATTGCATCCCAGCCTATGGCTAAGATCAGAGTGTATTTGCATCTCGGCCTATGGCTGACATAAAAATGTAATTTCGTTTCAGCCTATGGCTAAGATCAGAGTGTATTTGCTTCTCGGCTTATGGCTGACATAAAAATATACTTGCATCTCAGCCTATGGCTAAGATCAGAGTGAATTTGCATCTCGCCCTATGGCTGACATAAAAAATAATTGCATCTTAGCTTTTGGCTGAGATCATAGTGTATTTGCATCTTGGAATATACCTGAGCTAAAAATATAATTGCATCTCATGCATCTCGGCCTATGGCTGACATAAAAATATAATTGCATCTCAGCGTATGGCTAAGATCAGAGTGTAGTTGCATCTCAGTCTATGGCTAAAATCAGAGTGAATTTGCATCTCGGCCTATGGCTGACATAAAAATGTAATTGCGTCTCAGCCTATGGCTAAGATCAGAGTGTATTTGCATCTTGGCCTATGGCTGACATAAAATTATAATTGCATCTCAGCCTATGGCTAAGATCAGAGTGTTTTTGCATCTCAGCTTATGGCTAA
Organism: Tachinus rufipes; assembly: GCA_963932245.1. Classification (NCBI taxonomy): domain Eukaryota; kingdom Metazoa; phylum Arthropoda; class Insecta; order Coleoptera; family Staphylinidae; genus Tachinus; species Tachinus rufipes. Next base: position 74,017,410 of record OZ010747.1, on the reverse strand, counting down.
GATCAGAGTGTATTTGCATCTCGGCCTATGGCTGACATAAAAATATAATTGCATTTCAGCCTACGGCTAAGATCAGAGTGAATTTGCATCTCGGCCTATGGCTGACATAAAAATATAATTGCATCTCAGCCTATAGCTAAGATCAGAGTGTAGTTGCATCTCAGCCTATGGCTAAAATCAGAGTGTATTAGCATCTCAGCCTAGAGCTAAGATCAGAATGTATTTGCATATTAACTTATATCTTAAAACAAATGTATATGCATCTTAGCCTATGGCTAAGATCAGAGTGTATTTGCGTCTCAGCCTGTAGCTATTATCAGAGTGTATTTGCATCTCAACCTATGGCTAAGATCAAAGTGTATTTGCATCTCAGCCTATGGCTAAGATAAGAGTGTATTTGCATCTCAGTCTATGGCTAAGATAAAAGTGTATTTGCACCTCAGCCTACAGCCGAGATAAAAATTAAATTGCATCTCTGCCTATGACTAAGATCAAAGTGTTTTTGCATTTCAACTTATAACTAAAAAACAAATGTAATTAGATCTCAGCTTATGGCTAAGATAAGAGTGTATTTGCATCTCAGCCTATGGCTAAGATCAGAGAGTATTTGAATTTTTATTTATAGCCGAGATAAAAATATAATTGCCAATCAGCTTATGGCTAAGATCAGATGGTATTTGCATCTCAGTCATAATAAACGCTAAAGCCTCCAATCATTGAGATTGTATGTGCTCCCAAGTTTGTTTATCAGACTGAAAATGTTAGTACAATAAACTAAACAACCACTTTTTTTTATATAGCCTAAATACTCGGACTCACGTTTCCTAAAATACCAGATTTTAACGTCTTCTGCCAGTAAATTTAACTTAGAAGTCTGGATGCTAAAATTTTGGAAAGATCCTGTGGAACACCTAAGTTTTTAACTAAGTCGTTAAGTTTGGCCTTGAAAAATTATTGCGGTTGCTTAGAAACGTTCGATATTTCACTGGCACCGCTAAAGTTGTTTTCATCAACTTTCGGTTTAGGTAGAAACTGCTTGTAACATCTTCTAAATTTGTTAGTTTCTCAGGTAGACTTGAGGTTCGGATAAATAATGTTTTTTTTTTTAAATTTTTTGTTTTATATCCACGTACATTGCACATACAAAAATAACACTCATCGTGGTGATTTGTTTGTTAGCTCTCGCTAAATCATTAGTATTCCAAAGAGTAGGGATTTCCTTGTTTATTACTCCAATCTCCAATGTCTTAAACCCACTTCACATATCTTATAAACAACATGTGGTGTCCAATGTTTGACTTTATCACCAATCTTTACTTTAAAATACGCGTATTAACTTTACGTCTAATTTTTTTAATTACAAAGCAACCACACACATAGCAAAAATTATCTGGATTATTTTGACAAAGTCTTTGCATTTTGAACACAAATTTAATTGCAGTGCCGCCGGGATCGGCCCAACTAATTAAATACAAACAAAATTACGTAAAGGTTAGATAGTTAAATCTGACCTAATTTTATTTTAAATAACTCTGGGGAAACAATAAATTTTCCCGTAATTGCAAGCCTGAAAATTTTTGTAAGTTTCTGGTCCCATTATAAATAGTGCTGCATTAATTATTTTCTCTATTTTATAAATCGAAATATCCTCCACGCAGGCTTTATTTCAAATGAATCCTGGAGAACGTTTTAAAATACCCTTGTACAAAGTAGGCAAAATTTTATAAAACCCCGCGCCTTTATTTAAAATAAAAAAGCAAACTTTATTTACTTCTCGGGCTTGATTATATAAATCATAATTTAAACTCCCTATTTTAAATAAAGCCTGGGAGCTTTCATTTTACTCCCGTGTCGCCATCTGATGTTCAAAAGCTTGTACTTTTTTTTCTTCTTTCAAAAATTGCAAATTACTCACCTTTTTTAAAGATGGCGCCATATAAGCTTGTAATCTTTAATAACTTTTTTAGTCAAATTACATATATTATACATGATTTGATAATTTTAAGGAACAAAACTGTTTTGTTTTATTGTAGAGCTAATTAAGGGTGGTATTTATAGACAAAACTCAATCTCTGACTCGGCGCAATCTCCAAAAAATACGCATACAAATAAATTTAATTTTGTCATTACTACCTTTTGGTTAATAAAAAAAGTCATACGTCTAACTCATATGTTTTTTCAAAGCCTTTGTTAAGATGTAAATTTTGGTTCCATACCCAGTGTAGTTACTTCTCAGTTTACGGTTAAGATCAAAGCGTACTTGCATCTTAGCGTATGGCGTTGTCAGAGAACGCGATTAAAATTATTATGTGTTAATGTAACATTTACAGTACCAGGAAAACTAGACCTGTCATTTGGAGCTAAAATTCTAGCATTTAAAACCAGAATTCTGGCTTTGAATGAAAAGATTCAGTTTTTGAGGACTGGTGACCTCCGTACCCAAACTTCCTACCCCGAAACCATTCTATTTTATTTTTTCTAAAACTCACTTCCTAACCTAACTGCTAACAATAATTACTGATCCCAACCTAACAGTGGGTATAAACTATAATATTTTATTATAATGGCTGTAGATTTGAAACAAGTCATCAAAAAGACTACTAACGCGAGAGTATTATTAGATGTCTTCACTAAGTCTAATAATTTTAGCCTACCATAGATTGACAAGGTCAATCATGGCTTACATAACAATTAAATTGGTAGAACAAGACCTCGCCTATTCCACTAACCAATTTAATAAATCAAACACTAACTTAGCATGTGGTTTAACACTTTCGATGCTACCACCGGCGCATACGGTGCGTTGGCACACTTTGTTGCTATATGCTACCGACGTACCGTATGCGTTCAGCACAGTCCCTACTTCAATTCAATAAAGTTCTGAGATTGTGCAAGTTTTATTATAAGCATCTAATTAAAGTGTGTGAGCTATTGTCAACAATTACTTAAATATTATTAAACTCCCTGTACCTGATTAAAATTATTTAAAAAGAATAATGTGTTAAAAATGGGTTAGCAGCAAGAGTGTTAAAAGTTAATTTTTTTAATATTTGTCGTCTAAAAAAGAATTTAAACTCAATTCATCAGCATTTTAAACATAGAATACCTCAGAAAACTTCATTATTTTTTTTACTTAAACCAAAAAAAAAACAAAGATCTAGGTCGCTTTAATCTAGTAGATTTCAATTATCATTTTAAATATCTATTTGCTGACTTACAACTGACGTCGTACAAAATTCAGGGCGTTGGTTATAATAGAATATTTCTTAAACTAACTCATTTCAATGAGACAATTTTTGTAATAAGCATATATTATTCTCCAAACAAAGCAACTCCAAATTTTTTAATTACCTTTTTTAAAGTAATCATAAAAAAGCTGAAATAATTTAGTTAGGAAATTTTATTGAACATAACACTGAATGGTTAAGTCACTTATCTTCTACAACACTATGTAGACAACAAGCTATAATTTTTGCTGCTTACTCAACTTATTCAGCAACTCACTTTTCTTAAAATAGACTTTTTGATTTTATCTTTAACTACTGTTGATGTTGATGACAGTTCAGAGATGTAAGACCAAAACTTTAAGAGAAATTTAGTTAACCGTACTATTGACTCATAGAATAAACTTTCAAATTTATTATTTCTCTAGACACTCCTTAAATCTAGTCTTCAATGTTATAGTTTTGGCAATGTTTAAAATTTGCTTCATTTAAAGTGTTTTGGTTTTATTAAATCCAATTTAATAAATAAATGTTAAACAAATTAAAATAAAACAGTTTAAAATATTTCCCTAACGTAACTAATTCATTCCTGGAGTTCCATGAAGCAACCCCTGAGTTTTAACAAAGCCTTTACGGTAATGGTATGTTACTGTTATAAACAAGTGACTAATTGATTCAAAGCTGCAATTAAAATGGTTTCTATAAAAATAAATGTATGCATTTATTAATTGATTTCATTTAAAGTAAAATTAACTCTGGGACAAAATGTAAATTTTCGTGATATAGTTAACCCTTCTAAATATATTTAGATTTAAATATTGAGATTTAATTCAATTAATTATTACAGTATTTACAGTGAAGCCTAGCGTGCAATAAGCTTTGTAGAAAATACAAATACTATAAGCAAAATTTAATACAATTTACAGAAAGTTGATTAAAACTCACAGAACTAATTGGTAAATACAAAATTCTCCTAAAATCAAAAATTATTTTTGTAATTAATTAAAATATTCCCCAGGGTTAATTTGAAATGTCCCTGAAAAAAATACTAAATTTTCCGCCTGTTTATAATATATTAAAGAAGAAATAATTATAACTACAGAAATTAAAGGGGTTATTTATATTATTCTTTGGGGTTTAATTAAAATTAACCCTGGAAAAAATACAAAATTTAAGCTATTATTATTATAATAATATTTTATGGAGTAATTAATTTAAATAACCAAGAATGAATTAAAATTAGCTCTGGGACCATTTAAAAAAATTTCCTGGTTTAGAAAATTTGAAAAATAAAATTTCAATTTTTATTTATTTTAATAAAATAATATATTATATTATAATAGTATTATAAAATGTTATAACAATAACTGTAATATATTTTAACTGTATAAAAAATTTCTATTTAGCCCCTATATTGTACTCTTCTATAGACGTTATTGGTCCATTTTACGTTGAATGTGGTGCTTTGTACGTGCGATAGATGTCGATACTATGCTTCGCTAAATGTTTTTACGTTCTCTTTCTGTTTAAAAAGTTTAAATTTTAAACTAACAGTATCGCTTCTCGGCCTATGGCTAAGATCAAAGTGTAGTCAAGGTCCAGCCAAGCCTCCACAACTCTTTTCTGCTTCCTCCTGGTGTGGTCGAGGGCGCTTTGTAGTAAGAAGTTGTGTTCAAAGCAACTCTCGCCTTTTCCTATCTTTTTGGGCTTGCGATATAATGTTATAGGTTTCGCACCACGCCGATATACGGTAAGCCAGGCAGGAAGCATACAATTTGTACATGGTGGAAGGGCGATGGGCCTTCAATTTTCTACTACCTCACGATCCCCCTTTTTGTGAATTAAGATGGTTGTAGATTCTTTCCATGTGTGGAAGTGGGACCACTTTAAAGTTGTTAATTTTATTATACATGCAGGCTAGCACTGTGCAATTTGGATCTGCTTTCTTCAGGTTGCCGTACTGGACCTTGCCAACGCGTTTGGGTCAGTTCCTCACGCACACATAACGGATTCGCTGAACCGTGTGGGACTACCCGAACAACTGTCTAGCCTTGCAAAAATGTTATACCAGGGTACGTCAACAAAAATACGATGTAAAGATGGGTTAAGCTCCTCCATTCCAACAAAGGCGGCAGTTAAACAAGGATGTCCGTATAGCCCAATTATATTCAACATCGCCATGGAAGCCGTTGTTCGTTCCACAATTCAAGGCAGCGGATTTAGGGTCGAGCAAACGCCAATAAAGGCAATAGCCTACGCCGACGATGTGGCCATACTAGCCTCCAACCTTAATGCCATGCAGGATACCCTGAATAGAGTAGGTGAGACTGCCAGACACTGTGGTCTTGTGGTCCAGAAGAAACATCTAAAAGAAATTGACGGGGACTATAAGAAATATTGCAAGTCCTGGATGAAACTCACTCAACTTCATAAATATCCCCTTGTACAAAATAGGGAAAATTTTATAAAACTCAGCTTTATTTAAAATAAAATCGCAAACTTTAATTACTCATCCCCAGGCTTCATTTTGAATAAATGTATTTAATAAAATTAATTATTATTGTATACAAAAATCTCCGTTAAATCAAAACGATCAATTAAAATAAACTTTGGAAAAAAATAAAATTCTCAGACTTTAAGCAAATTAAGAAACATATCTTTAAATGTTGAAGGAAGTAATTATATAATTTTTCAGCGTTATATTAAAATTGACTTTTAAAAAACACAGTATTCACCGCTTCTTAAGAAAGCTAATTAGAAATGAACTAATTTTAATTCCCAGGGATTAAATGAATTCATAGAATCTTTTATAAGAATTGCTTGTTTTAGAAAATTAAATTCTTTATATTTTAGAAATAAATAAATAAATTAGTGAATTAATTAAAAAATATCTCGGAATCTTAACAAAATAAAACAAATATGTAAAAATGGGGGATTAATTATATTATTCCGCAGGATATAATTGAAATTAACCATGCGGAAAAGACAAAGTGTGCCTATGGCTAATATCAGAGTGTATTTGCATCTCAGCCAATAACTGAGATAAAAATGTTATTGTCTTTCAACCTATGGCTAAGATAAAAATATAAATGCATCTCAGCCTATGACTAAGATCAGAGTGTATTTGCTTTTAGCCTATAGCTGAGATAAAAATATAATCACATCTCAGCCTCTATGGCTAAGATCAGAGTGTAGTTACATCTCGGCCTTTGTCTAACATCAAACTGTTATGTCATTTTGGTATATGGCTAAGATTAGAGTGTAGTTAGTTACATCTTAATCAATAGCTAAGATAAAGTATTATTCTGTCTTGACCTATAGCTAAGATCAGAGTTTAGTTACATCTTAGTCAATACCTAATATAAAAGTATTTGTTTATCTTGGCCTATGGCTAAGATCAGAGTGTATTTACATCTTAGCCAATGTCTAACATAAAAATGTTATTTCATCTCGGTCTATAGCAATGTTTGGAGTGTAGTTACATCTTAGTCAATAATTAAGATAAAAATACTAATTTATCTCGGCTTATAGCTAAGATCAGGGTGTAGTTACATCTTAGACAATAGCTAAGATAAAAGTATTATTTCATCTCGGCCTATGGCTTAGATCCAGAATGTAGTTACATCTTAGTTAATAGCTAAAATAAAAGTACAATTCCATATCAGCCTATGGGTAAGATCAGAGTGTAGTTACATCTAAGTCAATAGTTAAGATAAAAGTATTATTTCATCTCGGCCTATACCTAAAATCAGAGTGTAGTTACATCTTAGTCAATAGCTACGATAAAAGTATTATTCTATCTCGGCCTATGGCTCAGATCAGAAAGTTAGAACATCTTAGTCAATAGCTAAGTTAAAAGTATTATTCTATCTTGGCCTATGGCTAAAATCAGAGTTTAGTAACATTTTAGTCAATAGTTAAGATAAAAGTATTATTCCATCTCGACCTATAGCTAAAATCAGAGTGTAGTTACATCTTAGTCAATAGCTACGATAAAAGTATTATTCTATCTCGGCCTATGGCTAAGATCAGTAAATACTTACATCTTAGTCAATAGCTAAGATAAAAATATTAATTCATCTCAGCCTATGGCTAAGGTAAGAGTGTACTTACATCTTAGTCAATTGCTAAAATAAAAGTATAATTTTATCTTGGCCTATGGCTGAGATCAGAGTGTAGTTACATCTTAGTCAATAGCTAAGATAAAAGTATTATTCTATTTCGGCCTATGGCTAAGATCAAAAAGTACTTACATCTTAGTCAATAGCTAAGATAAAAGTATTATTTCATCTCAGCCTATGGTTAAAATAAAAGTGTACTTACATCTTAGTCAATTGCTAAGATAAAAGTTTAATTTTATCTTGGCCTATGACTAAGATCAGAATGTAGTTACATCTTAGTCAAAAGCTAAGATAAAAGTATTATTCTATTTCGGCCTATGACAAAGATCAGAGTGTACTTACATCTTAGTCAATAGCTAAGATAAAAATGTTTGTTTATCTATGCCTATAACTAAGATCAGAGTGTATTTGCATCTCAATCTATGGCTAAGATAAGAGTGCATTTGCATCTCAGCTTAGAATTAAGAGCAGAATGTATTTGCATTTTAACTTAAAACTGAAAAACAAATGTAATTGCATCTCAGCCTATGGCTAAGATCAGAGTGTATTTGCATCTCAGCCTATGGCTAAGATAAGAGTGTAATTGCATTTTAACTTATAACTCAAAAACAAATGTAATTGCATCTCAGCCTATGGCTAAGATCAGAGTGTAGTTGCATCTCAGCCTATGGCTAAGATAGGAGTGTATTTGCATCTCAGCTTATGGCTAAGATCAGAGTGCATTTGCATCTCAGCCTAGAGTTAAAATCAGAGTGTATTTGCATTTTAACTTATAACTGAAAAACAAATGTCTTTGCATCTCAGCCTACAGCTAAGATAAGAGTGTATTTGCATCTCAGCCTATGGCTTAGATCAGAGTGTGTTTGCATTTCAACTTAAAACTGAAAAACAAATGTAACTGCATCTCAGCATATGGCTAAGATCAGAGTGTATTTGCATCTCGGCCTATGGCTAACATAAAAAATAAATGCATCTTAGCTTTTGGCTGAGATCATAGTGTATATGCATCTTGGAATATACCTGAGCTAAAAGTATAATTGCATCTCAGCCTATGGCTAAGATCAGAGTGTATTTGCATCTCGGCCTATGGCTGACATAAAATTATAATTGCATCTCAACCTATGGCTAAGATCAGAGTGTATTTGCAACTCGGCCTATGGCTGCCATAAAAAATAATTGCAACTCAGCATATGGCTAAGATTATAGTTTATTTGCATATTGGAATAAACCTGAGCTAAAAATATAATTGCATCTTAGCCTATAGCTAATATCAGAGTGTATTTGCATCTTGGCCTATAGCTGACATAAAAATTTAATTGCATCTCAGCCTATGGCTGAGATCATTGTGTATTTGCATCTCAAACTATGACTGACATAAAAAATAATTGCATCTTAGCTTTTGGCTGAGATCATAGTGTATATGCATCTTGGAATATACCTGAGCTAAAAATATAACTGCATCTTAGCCTATGGCTAAGATCAAAGTGTATTTGCATCTCAGCTTATGGCTGACGTAAAAATATAATTGCATCTCAGCCTATGGCTGAGATCAGAGTGTATTTGCATCTTAGCTTATTCCTGACATAAAAAATAATTGCATCTTAGCCTTTGGCTAAGATCATAGTGTATTTGCATCTTGGAATATACCTGAGCTAAAAATATACCTGCATCTCAGCTTATGGGTAAGATCAGAGTGTATTTGCATCTCGGCCTATGGCTGACATAAAAATATAATTGCATCTCAGCCTTATGCGCCGGTGGTAGCATCGAAAGTGTTAAGCCACATGCTAAGTTAGTGTTTGATTTATTAAATTGGTTAGTGGAATTGGCGAGGTCTTGTTCTGCCAATTTAATTGTTATGTAAGCCATGTTTGACCTTGTCAATCTATGGTAGGCTAAGTTTTGAAATTATTAGACTTAGTGAATTGGCACACTTTGTTGCTATATGCTACCGACGTACCGTATGCGTTCAGCACAGTCCCTACTTCAATTCAATAAAGTTCTGAGATTGTGCAAGTTTTATTATAAGCATCTAATTAAAGTGTGTGAGCTATTGTTAACAATTACTTAAATATTATTAAACTCCCTGTACCTGATTAAAATTATTTAAAAAGAATAATGTGTTTAAAATGGGTTAGCAGCAAGAGTGTTAAAAGTTAATTTTTTTAATATTTGTCGTCTAAAAAAGAATTTAAACTCAATTCATCAGCATTTTAAACATAGAATACCTTGGAAAACTTCTTTATTTTTTTTACTTAAACCAAAAAAAAAACATAAAGATCTAGGTCGCTTTAATCTAGTAGATTTCAATTATCATTTTAAATATCTATTTGCTGACTTACAACTGACGTCGTACAAAATTTAGGGCATTGGTTATAATAGAATATTTTTTAAACTAACTCATTTCAATGAGACAATATTTGTAATAAGAATATATTGTTCTCCAAACAAAGCAACTCCAATTTTTTTAATTACCTTTTTGAAAGTTTGGACCAGCTTCTTTAAAGTAATCATAAAAAAGCTGAAATCATTTAGTTAGGAAGTTTTATTGAACATAACACTGAATGGTTAATTCACTTATCTTCTACAACACTATCTAGACAACAAGCTATGATTTTTGCTGCTTACTCAACTTATGCAGCAACTCAATTTCCTTAAAGTAGACTTTTTGATTTTATCTTTAACTACTGTTGATCATTCACTTAGGGATTTTAAAAAATATTCGCTGACAGTTCAGAGGTGTAGGACCGAAACTTTAAGACAGATTTGGTTAACCGTACTATTGACTCATAGAATAAACTTTCAAATATATTATTTCTCGAGACACTGCTTAAATCTAGTCATCAATGTTATAGTTTCGGCAATGTTTATTTTTTTTTTTATTTAAAGTGTTTTGGCTTTATTAAAACCAATTTAATAAATAAATTTGAAACAAATTATAATAAAACAGATTAAAATATTTCCCTAACGTAACAAATTCATACCTGGGGTTCCATGAAGCAACCCCTGAGTTTTAACAAAGCCTTTACGGCAATGGTATGTTACTGTTATAAACAAGTGACTAATAGATTCAAGGCTTCAAATAAAATGGTTTCTATAAAAAAAACTTATGCATTAATTAATTGATTAAATTAAAGTAAAATTAACTCTGAGACCAAATGTAAATTTCCGTGATATAGTTAATCTTTTCAAATATTTTTTTTAAGTTAATTAAGCAATTTAATTCATTATTACAGTATTTACAATGAAGCCTAGCGTGCAATAAGCTTTGTGGAAAATACAAAATATTATAAGCAAAATTTAATACAATTTACAGAAAGTTGATTAAAACTCACAAAACTAATTGGTAAATACAAAATTCTCCTAAAATCAAAAATTATTTTTGTAATTAATTAAAATATTCCCCAGGGTTAATTTGAAATGTCCCTGAAAAAAATACTATATTTTCTGCCTGTTTATAATATATTAAAGAAGAAATAATTATAACTACAGAAATTAAAGGGGCTATTTATATTATTCTTTGGGGTTTAATTAAAATTAACTCTGGGAAAAATACAAAATTTGCCGCCTAAGCTATTATTATTATTATAATATTTTAAGGAGAAATTAATTAAAATAACCAAGAATGAATTAAAATTAGCGGGGACCATTTAAAAAATTTCTCTGGTTTAGAAAATTTGAAAAATAAAATTTCAATTTTTATTTATTTTAATAAAATAATATATTATATTATAACAGCATTATAAAATGTTATAACATTTACTGTAATATAGTATTTTAACTGCATAAAGAATTTCTGTTTAGCCCCTATATTGTACCCTTCTATAGACGTTATTGATCAATTTTACTGCTTTGTACGTGCGATAGATGTCGATACTATGCTTCGCTAAATGTTTTTAATAGCCTACGCCGACGATCTGGCCATACTAGCCTCCGACCTTAATGCCATGCAGGATACCCTGAATAGAGTAGGTGAGGTGAGACTGCCAGACGCTGTGGTCTTGTATTCAACGCGCAGAAATGCGCAGTGTTGGATCTGGACTGCAGAAGAAGGCAGGTGACTCACCAAGACCGACTGTATACTATCCAAGGTGAAAACACTTCCCTGCTAGATGATGGCAAAGCCTACGAACATCTGGGCATACCAACGGGCTTCCATGTCGACACTGCACCCGAGCGCACAATCGCAAGAATGAAGGGGCAGCTAAGCGACATCTATAACTCCCTGCTAGCGCCGTGGCAGAAAATCGACGCCTACAATATTTTTATAGCCCCCCAGCTATCATTTACCCTCAGAGGAACGACGGTCCAGAAGAAACATCTAAAAGAAATTGACGGGGACTATAGAAATATTGCAAGTCCTGGATGAAACTCCCTCAACGTGCCAGCCCCGAATTATTATACTTACCATCAGCGCGGGGTGGCACAGATGTATTACCTCTATGCGACTTGACTGACGTAGCAGCCGTCACACAAGCTTTTAAAATGCTAACTTGCCCTGATAGCACTGTCCAACAAATTGCCCGCGACCAGCTGAGCGAGGTAGTTCGTCGAAAAACGGGAGCCCAACCTACCATCCAAGGGCTCGGCGACTACCTTTCAGGCTCACTGGAAGGAAACCTGGCGCGAGATGGCGGCGACATAGCGTCGCTATGGACAAGGGCAAGAAATGCTACACGTCGCATGGGGGAAAAACTGAACATCAATTGGATCCAGGACCCAATCGACCCGTCAAAGATTTCGTTAAAACTGACCGTCAGAGATGGCTCGGTGACGATCCCTCCTACCGCACGAGCCCTGGTAGAGAGGTCAATGAAGGACCAGGTTAGAAGATATTACGAGCAAAAACTTCTAGCCAAACCAGATCAAGGCAAGGTCCTTCGTTCGTCGTCACTGTGGTCATCCAGCAACCACTTTCTGAGGACTGGGTTTGCCACCAGATTCGCGGATTGGAACTTTATACACCGCGCCCGACTTGACTGTGTTCCTCTAAACGCCACCAGACGTTTTGGCAATGGTGATAAGAGGTGCCGGAGATGCGGAAACGCTAACGAAACCCTCCCGCACGTACTAAACCATTGCCAGATGCATTCAAACGCCTGGCAGCAACGTCACAATGCCGTCCAAGACAGGCTTGCAAAAGCAATCCCGTCTAGCCGTGGACAAGCGCGTGTCAACAGGACAGTAGAAGGTATTAACTCCAACCTACGACCTGACATTGTCCTGTTGAACGAAAACGACAAGAGCGCAACTATTGTGGACGTTGCAATACCATTCGAAAATGGGCGTGAGGCATTCACACAGAGTCGGATAAGAAAAGTAGACAAATACCAAGAAGTGGCAACTCAGCTGGGGGGAAAAGGATATGAGGTGGTAGTGATGGCCCTTCAGGTAGGAGCTCTAGGCTCGTGGGACCCGGAAAATGAAGCTGTACTCCGAGCCCTAGGGATTGGCAAGCGGTATGCTGGCCTGATGCGGAAGCTGATGAGCAGCGATGTAATTCGGTGGAGTCGAGACATTTATATCGAACACTTGACGGGCCATCGCCAGTATACTTAATCTGTTTTGCTTTTAATGTGTTAGTGAAGTGTCGCGTGCAATGTTCTTTTATATACTGTGATATTACTTTTAATCGTTTAGTACCTGATGATCAATCATAATATTGTACCTGATAACTTTATGTAGCGCTTAAATTATACACCTGTGATATGAATTTTTAAAATGTATGTTATGTTATTTTTATTGATTTTAATCTGTTAGTATTTGTTCAATTTTAGACATGCTCTATACACATGCATATGTTTTATTTAATTTTTTATCTATTCTTTATATTGTGAATTCTTTTATGATTCAAATTTCTTTTATCTTTATTCTTATACTCAAGTTTTTATTTTTATAACCATTTTTTATATATTGAAATTATTTTTTAAATAAAGTTTTTAAATCTGTTCTTATCAGCTTAATATCTGATACGACCCGCATGCGGGTCCAGTATATTAAACTGATTTTTGGAAATGGACGGAAGGTAGGGGCTTGCTCCACTTCTGTCACGGGTTGGCCCGGCATTGCAGTGCCGCCGGGATCGGCCCAACTAATTAATACAAACAAAATTATGCAAGGTGTAGAGCTAATAAAATCTCCCTAGGCTTTCTTTCAAATAAGCCTTGGCGAGACTTTAAAAGTTTCTCCCCATCTACAATCGGGAAAATTTTATAAGTTTCTGGTCTCTATTTTAAATGGTGCTGCATTTAATTATTTTCTTACGGGCGCTCGATTACAAATTGAAATAATAAACCCAGGCTTTATTTCATATGAACCCTGGAGAACTTTCAAAAATACCCCCTTGTATCGCCAACTAATTACTCCGCGGGTTCGATTATGTAAATCATAATATTTAAACTCCCCAGGCTTTATTTCAAATCAATCTTGGAGAACATTCATAAATATCCCCTTGTACAAAGTAGGGAAAATTTTATAAAACCCAGCTTTATTTAAAATAAAATCACAAACTTTAATTACTTCTCGGGCTCAATTATATAAATCATAGTATAAACTCCCCAGGCTTCATTTTCAATAAAGCCTGGGGAGCTTTTATTTTATTCCAGTTTCGCCATCTGATGTATAACGTTAGTATCTTTTTTTTAGAATTGCAATATTACTCACCTTATTTAAAGATGGCGCCACATAAGCTTGTAATCTTTACTAATTTTTTTAGTCAAAGTAATTATACATGGTTTGATAATTGTATGAAACAAAACTGTTTTGTTTTATTAGTTGCTCAACAAGTTTGGTTTTCAGGTGTAATAAATGTGATTCTGTATTCTAACTAGCAGACTGTAAGGTTTCTTATCATACTTACAAGTACTTCTTCATTTCAGCATCATTAAAAAATAATTCATAGACTTAATTCTCTACTCCTAAGCGCTTAAATTGTGGATTCTAAACAACAACAAAATTTATTAAACGGGGAAATGATTAATATTCTCTTAGTTAATTTCAAATAAACCTTAGAGAGATTGGAAAATGTTTCCTAGTATTATAAGGCTTTATTATATCGTTTCTCAGAGTTTCATTGAAATTAAGCTCGAGAAAAATATAAAATTATTTTGCCTCTTAACAAAACTAAATATAATACTTTAAGCAAGATTTAATTAAAATTACCAAGTATTAATTGAATTTGACCCTGGGACTATATACAAATATACATATATACTTTAAAAAATTGAAAAATGTATGTTTTTAATAAAATTAATTATTATTGTATACAAAAATCTCCGTTAAATCAAAACGATCAACTAAAATAAACTTTGGAAAAAAATAAAATTCTCAGACTTTAAGCAAATTAAGAAACATATCTTAAAATGTTGAATTGAGTAATTATACAATTTTTCAACGTTTTATTGAAATTAACATTTAAAAAACACAGAATTCACCGCTTCTTAAGAAAGCTAATTAGAAAAGAACTAATTTAAATGCTCAGGGATTAAATGAATTCATAGATTCTTTTAAAACAATTACTTGTTTTAAAAAATTAAATTCTTTATATTTTAGAAATAAATAAATAAACTAGTGAATTTATTAAAAAATATTTCGGAATCTTAACAAAATATAACAAATATGTAAAAATGGGGGATTTATTATATTATTCCCCAGGATATAAATTAACCATGCGGAAAATACAAAGTGTGCCTATGGCTAATATCAGAGTGTATTTGCATCACAGCCTATAACTAAGATAAAAATGTTATTGCATCACAGCCTATGGCTAAGGTCAAAGTGTATTTGCATCTCAACCTATGGCTAAGATCAGAGTATATTTGCATCTCAGCTTATGGCCAAAATCAGAGTGTATTTGCATTTCAGCCTATAGCTAAGATCAGAGTGTGTTTGCATCTTAGGCTATTACTGAAATAAATATGTTATTGCATTTTGGCCTATTGCTATGATCAGAGTGTATTTGGTTCTCAGCTTATAGCTAAGATCGGAGTGTATTTGCATCTCAGCTTATGGTTAAGATCAAAGTGTATATGCATCTCAGCCTATAACTGAGATAAAAACGTTATTGCATTTCAGCCTATGGCTAAGATAAAAATATAATTGCATCGCAGCCTATGACTAAGATCAGAGTGTATTTGCATCTCAGCTTATGGCTAAGATAAGAGTGTATTTGCTTTTTAGCCTATAGCTGAGATAAAAATAAAATCACATCTCAGCTTATGGCTAAGATCAGAGTGTAGTTACATCTCGGCCTATGTCTAACATAAAAGTGTTATCCTATCTTGGCCTATAACTTAGATCAAAGTGTAGTTACATTTTGGCTTATGTCTAACATGAAAGTGTTATTCTATCTCAGCCTACTATTATTTTATCTCGGCCTATGGTTAAGATCAGAGTGTAGTTACATCTCGGCCTTTGTCTAACATAAAACTGTTATGTCATTTTGGTATATGGTTAAGATTAGATTAGAGTGTAGTTACAACTTATTCAATATCTAAGATAAAGTATTATTCTGTCTTGGCCTATAGCTAAGATCAGAGTTTAGTTACATCTTAGTCAATGCCTAATATAAAAGTATTTGTTTATTTTGACCTATGGCTAAGATCAGAGTGTATTTACATCTTAGCCTATGTCTAACATAAAAATATTAATTCATTTTAGCCTATAGCAAAGTTCAGAGTGTAGTTACATCTTAGTCAATAGCTAAGATAAAAGTATTATTTCATCTCGGCCTATGGCTAAGATCCAGAATGTAGTTACATCTTAGTTAATAACTAAGATAAAAGTATTATTCTATCTCGGCTTATGGCTAAGATCAGAGTTTAGTTACATCTTAGTTAAAAGCTAAGATAAAAGTAATATTTCATCTCAGTCTATGACTAAGATCAGAGTGTAGTTACATCTTAGTTATAGCTAAAATAAAAGTATAATTCCATCTTAGCCTATGGGTAAGATCAGAGTGTAATTACATCTTAGTCAATAGCTACGATAAAAATATTATTCTATCTCGGCCTATGACTAAGATCAGAGTGTACTTACATCTTAGTCAAAAGCTAAGATAAAAGTGTTATTCTATCTCATCCTATGGCTAAAAGCAGAGTATAGTTACATCTAAGTCAATAGTTAAGATAAAAGTATTATTTCATCTTGGCCTATAGCTAAAATCAGAGTGTAGTTACATCTTAGTCAATAGCTACGATAAAAGTATTATTCTATCTCGGCCTATAGCTAAGATCAGAGTGTACTTACATCTTAGTCAATAGCTAAGATAAAAGTGTTATTCTATCTCAGCCTATAGCTAAGATCAAAGTGTATTTGCATCTCGGCTTATGGCTGACATAAAAATATAATTGCATCTTAGTCTATAGCTAAAATAAGAGTGTATTTGCATCTTGGCCTATAGCTGACATAAAAATATAAAACTGCATCTCAGCCTATGGTTGAGATCAGAGTGTATTTGCATCTTGGCCTATGGCTGACATAAAAAAAAAGTTGCATCTTAGCTTTTGGCTGAGATCATAGTGTATATGTATCTTGAAATATTCCTGAGCTAAAAATATATATGCATCTTAGCCTATGGCTAAGATCATAGTGTATTTGCATCTTGGAATATACCTGAGCTAAAAATATAATTGCATCTCAGCCTTTGGTTAAGCACAGAGTGAATTTGCATCTCGGCCTATGGCTGACATAAAAATATAATTGCATCTCAGCCTATGGCCAAGATCAGAATGTATTTGCATCTCGGCCTATGACTGACATAAAAATATAATTGCATCTCAGCCTATGGCTAAGATCAGAGTGTAATTACGTCTTAGTCAATGGCTAAAATAAAAATATTTTATCATCTCGGATTAAGGCTAAGATCAGAGTGTAATTACGTCTTAGTCAATGGCTAAGATAAAAATATTTTATCATCTCGGATTAGGGCTAAGATCAGAGTGTAATTACGTCTTAGTCAATGGCTAAGATAAAAATATTCTATCATCTCGGCCTATGGCTAAGATCAGAGTGTAATTACGTCTTAGTCAATGGCTAAGATAAAAATATTCTATCATCTCGGCCTATGGCTAAGATCAGAGTGTAATTACATCTTTGTCTATAGCTAAGATAAAAGTATTATTTCATCTCGGCCTATGGCTAAAATCAGAGTGTAGTTACACCTTAGTCAATGGCTAAAAAAAAATATTATTCCATTTCGGCCTATGGCTAAGATCAGAGTGTAGTTACATCTTAGTCAATGGCTAAGATAAAAGTAATATTTCATCTCGGCCTATGGCTAAAATCAGAGTGTAGTTACACCTTAGTCAATGGCTAAAAAAAAATATTATTCCATCTCGGCCTATGGCTAAGATCAAAGTGTAGTTACACCTTAGTCAATTGCTAAAAAAAATATTATTCCATCTCGGCCTATGGCTAAGATCAGAGTGTAGTTACATCTTAGTCAATGGCTAAAATAAAAATATTCTATCATCTCGGCCTATGGCTAAGATCAGAGTGTAGTTACATCTTAGTCAATAACTAAAATAAAATTATTATTCCATCTCAGCCTATGGCTAAGATCAGAGTGTATTTCCATCTTAGTCAATGGCTAAGATAAAAGTATTATTCCATCTCGGCCTATGGCTAAGATCAGAGTGTAGTTCCAACTTAGTCAATAGCTAAAATAAAATTATTATTCCATCTCGGCCTATGGCTAAGATCAGAGTGTATTTCCATCTTAGTCAATAGATAAAATAAAATTATTATTCCACCTCGGCCTATGGCTAAGATCAGAGTGTAGTTACATCTTAGTCAATAGCTAAAATAAAATTATTGTTCCATCTCGGCCTATGGCTAAGATCAGAGTGTAGTTACATCTTAGTCAATAACTAAGATAAAAGTATTATTTCATCTCGGCCTATGGCTAAGATCAGAGTGTAGTTCTATCTTAGTCACTAGCTAAAATAAAGTTATTATTCCATTTCGGCCTATGGCTAAAATCAGAGTGTAGTTACCTCTTAGTCAATGGCTAAGATAAAAATATTCTATCATCTCGGCCTATGGCTAAGATCAGAGTGTAATTACGTCTTAGTCAATGGCTAAGATGAAAATATTCTATCATCTCGCCCTATGGCTAAGATCAGAGTGTAATTACATCTTAGTCAATGGCTAAGATAAAAATATTCTATCATCTTGCCCTATGGCTAAGATCAGAGTGTAATTACATCTTAGTCAATGGCTAAGATAAAAATATTCTATCATCTTGCCCTATGGCTAAGATCAGAGTGTAGTTACATCTTAGTCAATGGCTAAAATAAAAATCAATTCCATTTCGGCCTATGGCTAAGATTAGAGTGTAGTTACCTCTTAGTCAATGGCTAAGATAAAAATATTCTATCATTTTGGCCTATGGCTAAGATCAGAGTGTAGTTACATCTTAGTCAATGGCTAAGATAAAAATATTCTATCATCTCGGCCTATGGCTAAGATCAGAGTGTAATTACATCTGAATCAATGGCTAAGATAAAAAGATTCTATCATCTCGGCCTATGACTAAGATCAGAGTGTAGTTACACCTTAGTCAATGGCTAAAAAAAAATTATTGTTCCATCTCGGCCTATGGCTAAGATCAGAGTGTAGTTACATCTTAGTCAATAACTAAGATAAAAGTATTATTTCATCTCGGCCTATGGCTAAGATCAGAGTGTAGTTCCATCTTAGTCAATAGCTAAAATAAAATTATTGTTCCATCTCGGCCTATGGCTAAGATCAGAGTGTAGTTACATCTTAGTCAATAACTAAGATAAAAGTATTATTTCATCTCGGCCTATGGCTAAGATCAGAGTGTAATTACGTCTTAGTCAATGGCTAAGATAAAAATATTCTATCATCTCGGCCTATGGCTAAGATCAGAGTGTAATTACATCTTAGTCAATAGCTAAGATAAAAGTATTATTTCATCTCGGCCTATGGCTAAGATCAGAGTGTAGTTCCATCTTAGTCAATAGCTAAAATAAAATTATTGTTCCATCTCGGCCTATGGCTAAGATCAGAGTGTAGTTACATCTTAGTCAATAACTAAGATAAAAGTATTATTTCATCTCGGCCTATGGCTAAGATCAGAGTGTAGTTCCATCTTAGTCAATAGCTAAAATAAAATTATTGTTCCATCTCGGCCTATGGCTAAGATCAGAGTGTAGTTCCATCTTAGTCAATAGCTAAAATAAAGTTATTATTCCATCTCGGCCTATGGCTAAGATCAGAGTGTAGTTACCTCTTAGTCAATGGCTAAGATAAAAATATTCTATCATCTCGGCCTATGGCTAAGATCAGAGTGTAATTACATCTTAGTCAATAACTAAGATAAAAGTATTATTCCATCTCGGCCAATGGCTAAGATCAGAGTGTAGTTACATCTTAGTCAATAGCTAAGATAAAAATATTCTATCATCTCGGCCTATAGCAAAAATTAGAGTATAGCTACATCTTAGTCAATAGCAAAAATAAAAGTATTATTTTATCTCGGCCTATAGCTAAGATCAGAGTGTAATTACGTTTTAGTCAATGGCTAAAATAAAAAAATATTCCATCTCGGCCTATGGCTAAGATCAGAGTGTAGTTACATCTTAGTCAATGGCTAAAATAAAATATTATTCTATCTTGGCCTATAGCTAAGATCAGAGTGTAGTTCCATCTTAGTCAAAAGCAAAGCTAAAAGTATTATTCCATCTCGGCCTATAGCTTAGATCAGAGTAAAGTTCCATCTTAGTCAATAGCTAAGATAAAAGTATTATTTTATCTCGGCCTATGGCTAAGATCAGAGTGTAGTTCCATCTTAGTCAATAGCTAAAATAAAATTATTGTTCCATCTCGGCCTATGGCTAAGATCAGAGTGTAGTTCCATCTTAGTCAATAGCTAAAATAAAGTTATTATTCCATCTCGGCCAATGGCTAAGATCAGAGTGTAATTACGTCTTAGTCAATGGCTAAGATAAAAATATTCTATCATCTCGGCCTATGGCTAAGATCAGATTGTAATTACGTCTTAGTCAATAGCTAAGATAAAAATATTCTATCATCTCGGCCTATAGCTAAGATCAGAGTGTAATTACATCTTAGTCAATAGCTAAAATAAAATTATTATTCCATCTCGGCCTATGGCTAAGATCAGATTGTAGTTACATCTTAGTCAATAGCTAAGATAAAAGTATTATTTCATTTTGGCCTATGGCTAAGATCAGAGTGTAGTTACATCTTAGTCAATGGCTAAGATAAAAATATTCTATCATCTCGGCCTATGGCTAAGATCAGAGTGTAGTTACATCTTAGTCAATGGCTAAGATAAAAATATTCTATCATCTCGGCCTATGGCTAAGATCAGAGTGTAATTACGTCTTAGTCAATGGCTAAGATAAAAATATTCTATCATCTCGGCCTATAGCTAAGATCAGAGTGTAATTACATCTTAGTCAATGGCTAAGATAAAAATATTCTATCATCTCGCCCTATGGCTAAGATCAGAGTGTAATTACATCTTAGTCAATAGCTAAGATAAAAGTATTATTTCATCTCGGCCTATGGCTAAAATCAGAGTGTAGTTACACCTTAGTCAATGGCTAAAAAAAAAAATTATTCCATCTCGGCCTATGGTTAAGATCAGAGTGTAGTTACATCTTAGTCAATGGCTTAGATAAAAATATTCTATCATCTCGGCATATGGCTAAGATCAGAGTGTAATTACGTCTTAGTCAATGACTAAGATAGAAATATTCTATCATCTCGGCCTATGGCTAAGATCAGAGTGTAAATACATCTTAGTCAATGACTAAGATAAAAATATTCTATCATCTCGGCCTATGGCTTAGATCAGAGTGTAGTTACATCTTAGTTAATAGCTAAGATAAAAGTATTATTTTATCTCGGCCTATGGCTAAGATTAGAGTGTAGTTCCATCTTAGTCAATGGCTAAAATAAGATATTATTCCATCTCGGCCAGTGGCTAAAATCAGAGTGTAGTTACATCTTAGTCAATAGCTAAAATAAAAAAAATATTCCATCTCGGCCAATGGCTAAGATCAGAGTGTAGTTACATCTTAGTCAATAGCTAAGATAAAAGTATTATTTCATCTTGGCCTATGGCTAAGATCAGAGTGTAGTTACATCTTAGTCAATGGCTAAAATGAATTTATTATTCCATCTCGGCCTATGGCTAAGATCAGAGTGTATTTCCATCTTAGTCATTAGCTAAAATAAAATTATTTTTCCTTCTCGGCCTATGGCTAAGATCAGAGTGTAGTTACATCTTAGTCAATGGCTAAGATAAAAATATTCTATCATCTCCGCCTATGGCTAAGATCAGAGTGTAATTACGTCTTAGTCAATGGCTAAGATAAAAATATTCTATCATTTCGGCCTATGGCTAAGATCAGAGTGTAATTACATCTTAGTCAATGGCTAAGATAAAAACATTCTATCATCTCGCCCTATGGCTAAGATCAGAGTGTAATTACGTCTTAGTCAATGGCTAAGATAAAAATATTCTATCATCTCGGCCTATAACTAAGATCAGAGTGTAATTACATCTTAGTCAATAGCTAAGATAAAAGTATTATTTCATCTCGGACTATGGCTAAAATCAAAGTGTAGTTACACCTTAGTCAATGGCTAAAAAAAAATATTATTCCATCTTGGCTTATGGCTAAGATCAGACTGTAGTTACATCTTAGTCAATAGCTAAGATAAAAGTATTATTTCATTTTGGCCTATAGCTAAGATCAGAATGTAATTCCATCTAAGTCAATAACTAAAATAAAATTATTATTCCATCTTGGCCTATGTCTAAATTCAGAGTGTAGTTACATCTTAGTCAATGGCTAAGATAAAAATATTCTATCATCTCGGCCTATGGCTAAGATCCGAGTGTAATTACATCTTAGTCAATGGCTAAGATAAAAATATTCTATCATCTCGGCCTATGGCTAAGATCAGAGTGTAATTACATCTTAGTCGATGGCTAAGATAAAAATATTCTATCATCTCGGCCTATGGCTAAGCTCAGAGTGTAATTACATCTTAGTCAATAGCTAAGATAAAAGTATTATTTCATCTCGGCCTATGGCTAAAATCAGAGTGTAGTTACACCTTAGTCAATGGCTAAAAAAAATATTATTCCATCTCGGCCTATGGCTAAGATCAGAGTGTAGTTACATCTTAGTCAATGGCTAAGATAAAAATATTCTATCATCTCGGCCTATGGCTAAGATCAGAGTGTAATTACATCTTAGTCAATAGCTAAGATAAAAGTATTATTTCATCTCGGCCTATGGCTAAGATCAGAGTGTAGTTCCATCTTAGTCAATAGCTAAAATAAAATTATTATTCCATCTCGGCCTATGGCTAAGATCAGACTTTAGTTACATCTTAGTCAATAGCTAAGATAAAAGTATTATTTTATTTTGGCCTATGGCTAAGATCAGAGTGTAATTCCATCTAAGTCAATAACTAAAATAAAATTATTATTTCATCTTGGCCTATGGCTAAGATCAGAGTGTAGTTACATCTTAGTCAATGGCTAAGATAAAAATATTCTATCATCTCGGCCTATGGCTAAGATCAGAGTGTAATTACATCTTAGTCAATGGCTAAGATAAAAAGATTCTATCATCTCGGCCTATGGCTAAGATCAGAGTGTAATTACGTCTTAGTCAATGGCTAAGATAAAAATATTCTATCATCTCGGCCTATGGCTAAGATCAGAGTGTAATTACATCTTAGTCAATAGCTAAGATAAAAATATTCTATCATCTCGGCCTATGGCTATGATCAGAGTGTAGTTACATCTTAGTTAATAGCTAAGATAAAAGTATTATTTTATCTTGGCCTATGGCTAAGATCAGAGTGTAGTTCCATCTTAGTCAATGGCTAAAATAGAATATTATTCCATCTCGGCCAGTGGCTAAGATCAGAGTGTAGTTACTTCTTAGTCAATGGCTAAAATAAAAAAAATATTCCATCTCGGCCAATAGCTAAGATCAGAGTGTAGTTACATCTTAGTCAATAGCTAAGATAAAAATATTCTATCATCTTGGCCTATGGCTAAGATCAGAGTGTAGTTCCATTTCAGTCAATGGCTAAGATAAAAAGATTTTATCATCTCGGCCTATGGCTAAGATCAGAGTGTAATTACATCTTAGTCAATGGCTAAAATAAAAATATTCTATCATCTTGGCCTATGGCTAAGATCAGAGTGTAGTTCCATTTCAGTCAATGGCTAAGATAAAAAGATTCTATCATCTCGGCCTATGGCTAAGATCAGAGTGTAATTACGTCTTAGTCAATGGCTAAGATAAAAATATTCTATCATCTTGGCCTATGGCTAAGATCAGAGTGTAGTTACATCTTAGTCAATAGCTAAGATAAAAATATTCTATCAGCTCGGCCAATGGCTAAGATCAGAGTGTAATTACATCTTAGTCAATGGCTAAGATAAAAATATTATTCCATCTTGACCTATGGCTAAGATCAGAGTGTAGTTCCATCTTAGTCAATAGCTAAAATAAAATTATTATTCCATCTCGGCCTTTGGCTAAGATCAGAGTGTATTTCCATCTTAGTCAATAGCTAAAATAAAATTATTATTCCACCTCGGCCTATAGCTAAGATCAGAGTGTAGTTACATCTAAGTCAATGGCTAAAATGAAATTATTATTCTATCTCGGCCTATGGCTAAGATCAGAGTGTAGTTACATCTTAGTCAATAGCTAAGATAAAAGTATTATTTCATCTCGGCCTATGGCTAAGATAAGAGTGTATTTCCATCTTAGTCAATAGCTAAAATAAAATTATTATTCCACCTCGGCCTATAGCTAAGATCAGAGTGTAGTTACATCTAAGTCAATGGCTAAGATAAAAATATTCTATCAGCTCAGCCTATGGCTAAGATCAGAGTGTAATTACGTCTTAGTCAATGACTAAGATAAAAATATTCTATCATCTCGGCCTATGGCTAAGATCAGAGTGTAATTACATCTTAGTCAATAGCTAAGATAAAAGTATTATTTCATTTGGGCTTATGGCTAAGATCAGAGTGTAATTCCATCTAAGTCAATAGCTAAGATAAAAATATTCTATCATCTTGGCCTATGGCTAAGATCAGAGTGTAATTACATCTTAGTCAATAGCTAAGATAAAAGTATTATTTCATCTTGGCCTATGGCTAAGATCAGAGTGTAGTTACATCTTAGTCAATGGCTAAGATAAAATATTATTCCATCTCGGCCTATGGCTAAGATCAGAGTGTAGTTACATCTTAGTCAATAGCTAAAATAAAAATATTCTATCATCTCGGCTTATGGCTAAGATCAGAGTGTAGTTCCATCTTAGTCAATAGCTAAAATAAAATTATTATTCTATCTCGGCCTATGGCTAAGATCAGAGTGTATTTCCATCTTAGTCAATAGCTAAAATAAAATTATTATTCCACCTCGGCCTATGGCTAAGATCAGAGTGTAGTTATATCTTAGTCAATGGCTAAAATAAAAATCAATTCCATCTCGGCCTATGGCTAAGATTAGAGTGTAGTTACATCTTAGTCAATGGCTAAGATAAAAATATTCTATCATCTCGGCCTATGGCTAAGATCAGAGTGTAATTACGTCTTAGTCAATGGCTAAGATAAAAATATTTTATCATCTTGGCCTATGGTTAAGATCAGAGTGTATTTACATCTTAGTCAATAGCTAAGATAAAAGTATTATTTCATCTCGGCCTATGGCTAAGATCAGAGTGTAATTACATCTTAGTCAATGGCTAAGATAAAAATATTCTATCATCTTGGCCTATGGCTAAGATCAGAGTGTAGTTACATCTTAGTCAATGGCTAAAATAAAAATATTCTATCATCTCGGCCTATGGCTAAGATCAGAGTGTAATTACATCTTAGTCAATGGCTAAGATAAAAATATTCTATCATCTTGGCCTATGGCTAAGATCAGAGTGTAGTTACATCTTAGTCAATGGCTAAGATAAAAATATTCTATCATCTCGGCCTATGGCTAAGATCAGAGTGTAATTACATCTTAGTCAATGGCTAAGATAAAAATATTCTCTCATCTCGCCCTATGGCTAAGATCAGAGTGTAATTACATCTTAGTCAATGGCTAAGATAAAAATATTCTATCATCTTGGCCTATGGCTAAGATCAGAGTGTAGTTACATCTTAGTCAATGACTAAGAAAAAATATTCTATCATCTCGGCCTATGGCTTAGATCAGAGTGTAGTTACATCTTAGTCAATGGCTAAGATAAAAATATTATTTCATTTTGACCTATGGCTAAGATCAGAGTGTAGTTCCATCTTAGTCAATAGCTAAAATAAAATTATTATTCCATCTCGGCCTATGGCTAAGATCAAAGTGTAGTTACATCTCAGTCAATGGCTTAAATAAAATATTATTCCATCTCGGCCTATAGCTAAGATCAGAGTGTAGTTACATCTCAGTCAATGGCTAAAATAAAAAAAATATTCCATCTCGGCCAATTGCTAAGATCAGATTGTAGTTACATCTTAGTCAATGGCTAAGATAAAAATGTTCTATCATCTCGGCCTATGGCTAAGATCAGAGTGTAATTACATCTTAGTCAATGGCTAAGATAAAAATATTATTTTATCTTGACCTATGGCTAAGATCAGAGTGTAGTTCCATCTTAGTCAATAGCTAAGAAAAAAGTATTATTGCATCTCAGCCTATGGCTAAGATCAGAGTGTAGTTGCATCTTAATCAATGGATAAAATATAAATATTCTATCATCTCGGCCTATGACTAAGATCAGAGTGTAGTTACATCTAAGTTAATAGCTTAAATAAAAGTATTATTTCATCTCGGCCTATGGCTAAGATCAGAGTGTAATTACATCTTAGTCAATGGCTAAAATAAAAATATTATTCCATCTCGGCCTTTGGCTAATCAGAGTGTAGTTACATCTTAGTCAATGGTTAAAATAAAAATATTATTCCATCTCGGCCTATGACTAAGATCAGAGTGTAGTTACATCTTAGTCAATAACTAAGATAATAGTATTATTTCATCTCGGCCTATGGCTTAGATCAGAGTGTAATTACGTCTTAGTCAATGGCTAAGATAAAAATATTCTATCATCTCGCCCTATGGCTAAGATCAGAGTGTAATTACATCTTAGTCAATGGCTAAGATAAAAATATTCTATTATCTCGGCCTATGGCTAAGATCAGAGTGTAAATACGTCTTAGTCAATAGCTAAGATAAAAATATTCTATCATCCAGGCCTATGGCTAAGATCAGAGTGTAATTACGTCTTAGTCAATGGCTAAAATAAAAATATTCTATCATCTCGGCCTATGACTAAGATCAGAGTGTAGTTACATCTTAGTCAATAACTAAGATAATAGTATTATTTCATCTCGGCCTATGGCTAAGATCAGAGTGTAATTACATCTTAGTCAATAGCTAAGATAAAAGTATTATTTCATCTCGGCCTATAGCTAAGATCAGAGTGTAGTTCCATCTTAGTCAATAGCTAAAATAAAGTTATTATTCCATCTCGGCCTATGGCTAAGATCAGAGTGTAATTCCATCTTAGTCAATAGCTAAAATAAAGTTATTATTCCATCTCGGCCTATGGCTAGGATCAGAGTGTAGTTACCTCTTAGTCAATGGCTAAGAAAAAATTATTTTATCATCTCGGCCTATGGCTAAGATCAGAGTGTAATTACATCTTAGTCAATGGCTAAGATAAAAGTATTATTTCATATCGGCCTATGGCTAAGATCAGAGTGTAATTACATCTTAGTCAATAGCTAAGATAAAAGTATTATTCCATCTCGGCCTTTGGCTTAGATCAGAGTGTAGTTACATCTTAGTCAATAGCTAAGATAAAAGTATTATTTCATATCGGCCTATGGCTAAGATCAGAGTGTAATTACATCTTAGTCAATAGCTAAGATAAAAGTATTATTTCATCTCGGCCTATAGCTAAGATCAGAGTGTAGTTCCATCTTAGTCAATAGCTAAAATAAAGTTATTATTCCATCTCGGCCTATGGCTAAGATCAGAGTGTAATTCCATCTTAGTCAATAGCTAAAATAAAGTTATTATTCCATCTCGGCCTATGGCTAGGATCAGAGTGTAGTTACCTCTTAGTCAATGGCTAAGAAAAAATTATTTTATCATCTCGGCCTATGGCTAAGATCAGAGTGTAATTACATCTTAGTCAATGGCTAAGATAAAAGTATTATTTCATATCGGCCTATGGCTAAGATCAGAGTGTAATTACATCTTAGTCAATAGCTAAGATAAAAGTATTATTCCATCTCGGCCTTTGGCTTAGATCAGAGTGTAGTTACATCTTAGTCAATAGCTAAGATAAAAGTATTATTTCATATCGGCCTATGGCTAAGATCAGAGTGTAATTACATCTTAGTCAATAGCTAAGATAAAAGTATTATTTCATCTCGGCCTATAGCTAAGATCAGAGTGTAGTTCCATCTTAGTCAATAGCTAAAATAAAGTTATTATTCCATCTCGGCCTATGGCTAAGATCAGAGTGTAATTCCATCTTAGTCAATAGCTAAAATAAAGTTATTATTCCATCTCGGCCTATGGCTAGGATCAGAGTGTAGTTACCTCTTAGTCAATGGCTAAGAAAAAATTATTTTATCATCTCGGCCTATGGCTAAGATCAGAGTGTAATTACATCTTAGTCAATGGCTAAGATAAAAGTATTATTTCATATCGGCCTATGGCTAAGATCAGAGTGTAATTACATCTTAGTCAATAGCTAAGATAAAAGTATTATTCCATCTCGGCCTTTGGCTTAGATCAGAGTGTAGTTACATCTTAGTCAATAGCTAAGATAAAAGTATTATTTCATATCGGCCTATGGCTAAGATCAGAGTGTAATTACATCTTAGTCAATGGCTAAGATCAAAAGATTCTATCATCTCGGCCTATAGCTAAGATCAAAGTGTAATTACATCTTAGTCAATAGCTAAGATTAAAGTATTATTCCATCTTGGCCTATGGCTTAGATCAGAGTGTAGTTCCATCTTAGTCAATAGCTAAGATAAAAGTATTATTTCATCTCGGCCTATGGCTTAGATCAGAGTGTAGTTCCATCTTAGTCAATGGCTAAGATAAAAGTTTTATTCCATCTTGGCCTATGGCTAAGATCAGAGTGTAGTTACATCTTAGTCAATGGCTAAGATAAAAGTTTTATTCTATCTCGGCCTATGGCTAAGATCAGAGTGTAGTTCCATCTTAGTCAATAGCTAAGATAAAAGTATTATTTCATCCTGGCCTATGGCTAAGATCAGAGTGTATATACATCTTAGTCAATAGCTAAAACAAAAAGATTCTATCTTCTCGGCCTATGGTTAAGATCAGAGTGTAATTACGTCTTAGTTAATGGCTAAGATAAAAATATTCTATCATCTCGGCCTATGGCTAAAATCAGAGTGTAGTTACATCTTAGTCAATAGCTAAGATAAAAGTATTATTTCATCTCGGCCTATGGCTTAGATCAGAGTGTAGTTCCATCTTAGTCAATAGCTAAGATAAAAGTATTATTTCATCTCGGCCTAAGGCTAAGATCAGAGTGTAGTTCCATTTTAGTCAATAGCTAAAATAAAATTATTATTCCATCTTGGCCTATGGCTAAGATCAGAGTGTAGTTACATCTTAGTCAAGGGCTAAGATAAAAATATTCTATTATCTCGGCCTATGGCTAAGATCAGACTGTAGTTACATCTTAGTCAATAGCTAAGATAAAAGTATTATTTCATCTCGGCCTATGGCTAAGATCAGAGTGTAATTACATCTTAGTCAATAGCTTAGTTAAAAGTTTTATTCCATCTCGGCCTATGGCTAAGATCAGAGTGTAATTACATCTTAGTCAATGGCTAAAATAAAAAGATTCTATCAACTCGGCCTATGGCTAAGATTAGAGTGTAATTACGTCTTAGTCAATGGCTAAGATAAAAAGATTTTATCATCTCGGCCTATGGCTAAGATCAGAGTGTAATTACGTCTTAGTCAATGGCTAAGACAAAAATATTCTATCATCTCGGCCTATGGCTAAAATCAGAGTGTAGTTACATCTTAGTCAATAGCTAAGTTAAAAGTTTTATTCCATCTTGGCCTATGGCTAAGATCAGAGTGTAGTTACATCTTAGTCAATAGCTAAGATAAAAGTATTATTTCATCTTGGCCTATGGCTAAGATCAGAGTGTATTTCCATCTTAGTCAATAGCTAAAATAAAATTATTATTCCACCTCGGCCTATGGCTAAGATCAGAGTGTAGTTACATCTAAGTCAATGGCTAAGATAAAAATATTCTATCAGCTCAGCCTATGGCTAAGATCAGAGTGTAATTACGTCTTAGTCAATGACTAAGATAAAAATATTCTGTCATCTCGGCCTATGGCTAAGATCAGAGTGTAATTACATCTTAGTCAATAGCTAAGATAAAAGTATTATTTCATTTTGGCTTATAGCTAAGATCAGAGTGTAATTCCATCTAAGTCAATAACTAAAATAAAATTATTATTCCATCTTGGCCTATGGCTAAGATCAGAGTGTAGATACATCTTAGTCAATGGTTAAGATAAAAATATTCTATCATTTCGGCCTATGGCTAAGATCAGAGTGTAATTACATCTTAGTCAATGGCTAAGATAAAAAGATTTTATCATCTCGGCCTATGGCTAAGATCAGAGTGTAATTACGTCTTAGTCAATAGCTAAGATAAAAATATTCTATCATCTCGGCCTATAGCTAAGATCAGAGTGTAATTACAACTTAGTCATTAGCTAAGATAAAAATATTCTATCATCTTGGCCTATGGCTAAGATCAGAGTGTAATTACATCTTAGTCAATAGCTAAGATAAAAGTATTATTTCATCTTGGCCTATGGCTAAGATCAGAGTGTAATTACATCTTAGTTAATGGCTAAGATAAAATATTATTCCATCTCGGCTTATGGCTAAGATCAGAGTGTAGTTTCATCTTAGTCAATAGCTAAAATAAAATTATTATTTCACCTCGGCCTATGGCTAAGATCAGAGTGTAGTTACATCTTAGTCAATGGCTAAGATAAAATATTATTCCATCTCGGCCTATGGCTAAGATCAGAGTGTAGTTACATCTTAGTCAATAGCTAAAATAAAAATATTCTATCATCTCGGCTTATGGCTAAGATCAGAGTGTAGTTCCATCTTAGTCAATAGCTAAGATTAAAGTATTATTCCATCTTGGCCTATGGCTTAGATCAGAGTGTAGTTCCATCTTAGTCAATAGCTAAGATAAAAGTATTATTTCATCTCGGCCTATGGCTTAGATCAGAGTGTAGTTCCATCTTAGTCAATGGCTAAGATAAAAGTTTGATTCCATCTTGGCCTATGGCTAAGATCAGAGTGTAGTTACATCTTAGTCAATGGCTAAGATAAAAGTTTTATTCTATCTCGGCCTATGGCTAAGATCAGAGTGTAGTTCCATCTTAGTCAATAGCTAAGATAAAAGTATTTCTTCATCCTGGCCTATGGCTAAGATCAGAGTGTAATTACATCTTAGTCAATGGCTAAGATAAAAAGATTTTATCATCTCGGCCTATGGCTAAGATCAGAGTGTAATTACGTCTTAGTCAATGGCTAAGACAAAAATATTCTATCATCTCGGCCTATGGCTAAAATCAGAGTGTAGTTACATCTTAGTCAATAGCTAAGTTAAAAGTTTTATTCCATCTTGGCCTATGGCTAAGATCAGAGTGTAATTACATCTTAGTCAATGGCTAAAATAAAAAGATTCTATCAACTCGGCCTATGGCTAAGATTAGAGTGTAATTACGTCTTAGTCAATGGCTAAGATAAAAAGATTTTATCATCTCGGCCTATGGCTAAGATCAGAGTGTAGTTACATCTTAGTCAATGGCTAAGATAAAATATTATTCCATCTCGGCCTATGGCTAAGATCAGAGTGTAGTTACATCTTAGTCAATAGCTAAAATAAAAATATTCTATCATCTCGGCTTATGGCTAAGATCAGAGTGTAGTTCCATCTTAGTCAATAGCTAAAATAAAATTATTATTCTATCTCGGCCTATGGCTAAGATCAGAGTGTATTTCCATCTTAGTCAATAGCTAAAATAAAATTATTATTCCACCTCGGCCTATGGCTAAGATCAGAGTGTAGTTATATCTTAGTCAATGGCTAAAATAAAAATCAATTCCATCTCGGCCTATGGCTAAGATTAGAGTGTAGTTACATCTTAGTCAATGGCTAAGATAAAAATATTTTATCATCTCGGCCTATGGCTAAGATCAGAGTGTAATTACATCTTAGTTAATGGCTAAGATAAAATATTATTCCATCTCGGCTTATGGCTAAGATCAGAGTGTAGTTTCATCTTAGTCAATAGCTAAAATAAAATTATTATTCCACCTCGGCCTATGGCTAAGATCAGAGTGTAGTTACATCTTAGTCAATGGCTAAGATAAAAATATTCTATCATCTCGGCCTATGGCTAAGATCTGAGTGTAATTACGTCTTAGTCAATGGCTAAGATAAAAATATTCTATCATCTCGGCCTATGGTTAAGATCAGAGTGTAATTACATCTTAGTCAATAGCTAAGATAAAAGTATTATTTCATCTCGGCCTATGGCTAAGATCAGAGTGTAGTTCCATCTTAGTCAATAGCTAAAATAAAATTATTGTTCCATCTCGGCCTATGGCTAAGATCAGAGTGAAGTTACATCTTAGTCAATAACTAAGATAAAAGTCTTATTTCATCTCGGCCTATGGCTAAGATCAGAGTGAAATTACATCTTAGTCAATGGCTAAGATAAAAATTATCTATCATCTTGGCCTATGGCTAAGATCAGAGTGTAGTTACATCTTAGTCGGCTATGATAAAAATTATTTTTCATCTTGCCTTATGGCTAAGATCAGAGTGTAATTACATCTTAGTCAATGGCTAAGATAAGAATATTCTATCATCTTGGCCTATGGCTAAGATCAGAGTGTAATTACATCTTAGTCAATAGCTAAGATAAAAGTATTATTCCATCTCGGCCTATGGCTTAGATCAGAGTGTAGTTCCATCTTAGTCAATAGCTAAGATAAAAGTATTATTTCATCTCGGCCTACGGCTTAGATCAGAGTGTAGTTCCATCTTAGTCAATAGCTAAAATAAAATTATTATTCCATCTCGGCCTATGGCTAAGATCAGAGTGTAGTTACATCTTAGTCAATGGCTAAGATAAAAATATTCTATCATCTCGGCCTATGGCTAAGATCAGAGTGTAATTACATCTTAGTCAATGGCTAAGATAAAAATATTCTATCATCTTGGCCTATGGCTAAGATCAGAGTGTAGTTACATCTTAGTCAATGGCTAAGATAAAAATATTCTATCATCTCGGCCTATGGCTAAGATCAGAGTGTAATTACATCTTAGTCAATAGCTAAGATAAAAATATTCTATTATCTCGCCCTATGGCTAAGATCAGAGTGTAATTATATCTTAGTCAATGGCTAAGATAAAAATATTCTATCAGCTTGGCCTATGGCTAAGATCAGAGTGTAGTTACATCTTAGTCAATGGCTAAGATAAAAATATTCTATCATCTCGGCCTATGGCTAAGATCAAAGTGTAGTTACATCTTAGTCAATGGCTAAGATAAGAATATTCTATCATCTTGGCCTATGGCTAAGATCAGAGTGTAATTACATCTTAGTCAATAGCTAAGATAAAAGTATTATTCCATCTCGGCCTATGGCTTAGATCAGAGTGTAGTTCCATCTTAGTCAATAGCTAAGATAAAAGTATTATTTCATCTCGGCCTATGGCTTAGATCAGAGTGTAGTTCCATCTTAGTCAATAGCTAAAATAAAATTATTATTCCATCTCGGCCTATGGCTAAGATCAGAGTGTAATTACGTCTTAGTCAATGGTTAAGATAAAAATATTCTATCATCTCGGCCTATGGCTAAGATCAGAGCGTAACTACGTCTTAGTCAATGGCTAAGATAAAAAGATTCTATCATCTCGGCCTATGGCTGAAATCAGAGTGTAGTTACATCTTATTAAATGGCTAAGATAAAAATATTTTATCATCTCGGCCTATGGCTAAGATCAGAGTGTAATTACATCTTAGTCAAAGGCTAAGATAAAAATATTCTATCATCTCGCCCTATGGCTAAGATCAGAGTGTAATTACATCTTAGTCAATGGCTAAGATAAAAATATTCTATCATCTTGGCCTATGGCTAAGATCAGAGTGTAGTTACATCTTAGTCAATGGCTAAGATAAAAATATTCTATCATCTCGGCCTATGGCTAAGATCAGAGTGTAATTACATCTTAGTCAATGGCTAAGATAAAAATATTCTATCATCTTGGCCTATGGCTAAGATCAGAGTGTAGTTACATCTTAGTCAATGGCTAAGATAAAAATATTCTATTATCTCGGCCTATGGCTAAGATCAGAGTGTAATTACATCTTAGTCAATGGCTAAGATAAAAATATTCTATCATCTCGCCCTATGGCTAAGATCAGAGTGTAATTACATCTTAGTCAATGGCTAAGATAAAAATATTCTATCATTTTGGCCTATGGCTAAGATCAGAGTGTAGTTACATCTTAGTCAATGGCTAAGATAAAAATATTCTATCATCTCGGCCTATGGCTAAGATCAGAGTGTAATTACATCTTAGTCAATGGCTAAGATAAAAATATTCTATCATCTTGGCCTATGGCTAAGATCAGAGTGTAGTTACATCTTAGTCAATGGCTAAGATAAAAATATTCTATCATCTCGGCCTATGGCTAAAATCAGAGTGTAATTACATCTTAGTCAATAGCTAAGATAAAAATATTCTATTATCTCGCCCTATGGCTAAGATCAGAGTGTAATTATATCTTAGTCAATGGCTAAGATAAAAATATTCTATCAGCTTGGCCTATGGCTAAGATCAGAGTGTAGTTACATCTTAGTCAATGGCTAAGATAAAAATATTCTATCATCTCGGCCTATGGCTAAGATCAAAGTGTAGTTACATCTTAGTCAATGGCTAAGATAAAAATATTCTATCATCTCGGCCTATGGCTAAGATCAGAGTGTAATTACATCTTAATCATTGGCTAAGATAAAAAGATTCTATCATCTTGGCCTATGGCTAAGATCAGAGTGTAATTACGTCTTAGTCAATGGCTAAGATAAAAATATTCTATCATCTC
This sequence comes from Tachinus rufipes, assembly GCA_963932245.1. Classification (NCBI taxonomy): domain Eukaryota; kingdom Metazoa; phylum Arthropoda; class Insecta; order Coleoptera; family Staphylinidae; genus Tachinus; species Tachinus rufipes. Next base: position 73,982,814 of record OZ010747.1, on the reverse strand, counting down.
GCCCTATGGCTAAGATCAGAGTGTAATTACATCTTAGTTAATGGCTAAGATAAAAATATTCTATCATCTCGGCCTATGGCTAAGATCAGAGTGTAATTACGTCTTAGTCAATGACTAAGAAAAAATATTCTATCATCTCGGCCTATGGCTTAGATCAGAGTGTAGTTACATCTTAGTCAATGGCTAAGATAAAAATATTATTTCATTTTGACCTATGGCTAAGATCAGAGTGTAGTTCCATCTTAGTCAATAGCTAAGATAATAGTATTATTTCATCTCGGCCTATGGCTAAGATCAGAGTGTAATTACATCTTAGTCAATAGCTAAGATAAAAGTATTATTTCATCTCGGCCTATAGCTAAGATCAGAGTGTAGTTCCATCTTAGTCAATATCTAAAATAAAGTTATTATTCCATCTCGGCCTATGGCTAAGATCAGAGTGTAGTTACCTCTTAGTCAATGGCTAAGAAAAAATTATTCTATCATCTCGGCCTATGGCTAAGATCAGAGTGTAATTACATCTTAGTCAATAGCTAAGATAAAAGTATTATTCCATCTCGGCCTTTGGCTTAGATCAGAGTGTAGTTACATCTTAGTCAATAGCTAAGATAAAAGTATTATTTCATATCGGCCTATGGCTAAGATCAGAGTGTAATTACATCTTAGTCAATGGCTAAGATCAAAAGATTCTATCATCTCGGCCTATGGCTAAGATCAAAGTGTAATTACATCTTAGTCAATAGCTAAGATTAAAGTATTATTCCATCTTGGCCTATGGCTTAGATCAGAGTGTAGTTCCATCTTAGTCAATAGCTAAGATAAAAGTTTTATTTCATCTCGGCCTATGGCTTAGATCAGAGTGTAGTTCCATCTTAGTCAATGGCTAAGATAAAAGTTTTATTCCATCTTGGCCTATGGCTAAGATCAGAGTGTAGTTACATCTTAGTCAATGGCTAAAATAAAAAATTATTCCATCTCGGCCTATGGCTAAGATCAGAGTGTAGTTCCATCTTAGTCAATGGCTAAGATAAAAGTTTTATTCCATCTTGGCCTATGGCTAAGATCAGAGTGTAGTTACATCTTAGTCAATGGCTAAAATAAATAATTATTCCATCTCGGCCTATAGCTAAGATCAGAGTGTAGTTCCATCTTAGTCAATGGCTAAGATAAAAGTTTTATTCTATCTTGGCCTATGGCTAAGATCAGAGTGTAGTTACATCTTAGTCAATGGCTAAGATAAAAGTTTTATTCTATCTCGGCCTATGGCTAAGATCAGAGTGTAGTTCCATCTTAGTCAATAGCTAAGATAAAAGTATTATTTCATCCTGGCCTATGGCTAAGATCAGAGTGTATATACATCTTAGTCAATAGCTAAAACAAAAAGATTCTATCTTCTCGGCCTATGGCTAAGATCAGAGTGTAATTACGTCTTAGTTAATGGCTAAGATAAAAATATTCTATCATCTCGGCCTATGGCTAAAATCAGAGTGTAGTTACATCTTAGTCAATAGCTAAGATAAAAGTATTATTTCATCTCGGCCTATGGCTTAGATCAGAGTGTAGTTCCATCTTAGTCAATAGCTAAGATAAAAGTATTATTTCATCTCGGCCTAAGGCTAAGATCAGAGTGTAGTTCCATTTTAGTCAATAGCTAAAATAAAATTATTATTCCATCTTGGCCTATGGCTAAGATCAGAGTGTAGTTACATCTTAGTCAAGGGCTAAGATAAAAAGATTTTATCATCTCGGCCTATGGCTAAGATCAGAGTGTAATTACGTCTTAGTCAATGGCTAAGACAAAAATATTCTATCATCTCGGCCTATGGCTAAAATCAGAGTGTAGTTACATCTTAGTCAATAGCTAAGTTAAAAGTTTTATTCCATCTTGGCCTATGGCTAAGATCAGAGTGTAATTACATCTTAGTCAATGGCTAAAATAAAAAGATTCTATCAACTCGGCCTATGGCTAAGATTAGAGTGTAATTACGTCTTAGTCAATGGCTAAGATAAAAATATTTTATCATCTCGGCCTATGGCTAAGATCAGAGTGTAATTACATCTTAGTCAATGGATAAGATAAAAAGATTTTATCATCTCGGCCTATGGCTAAGATCAGAGTGTAATTACGTCTTAGTCAATGGCTAAGACAAAAATATTCTATCATCTCGGCCTATGGCTAAAATCAGAGTGTAGTTACATCTTAGTCAATAGCTAAGATATAAGTATTATTTCATCTCGGCCTATGGCTTAGATCAGAGTGTAGTTCCAACTTAGTCAATAGCTAAAATAAATAAGTCAATGGCAAAGATAAAAGTTTTTTTCCATCTTGGCCTATGGCTAAGATCAGGGTATAGCTACATCTTAGTCAAGGGCTAAGATAAAAATATTCTATCATCTCGGCCTATGGCTAAGATTAGAGTATAGCTACATTTTAGTCAATAGCAAAGATAAAAGTATTATTCCATCTCAGCCTATGGCTAAGATCAGAGTGTAATTACATCTTAGTCAATGGCTAAAATAAAAAGATTCTATCAACTCGGCCTATGGCTAAGATTAGAGTGTAATTACGTCTTAGTCAATGGCTAAGATAAAAATATTCTATCATCTCGGCCTATGGCTAAGATCAGAGTGTAATTACATCTTAGTCAATGGCTAAGATAAAAATATTCTATCATCTCGGCCTATGGCTAAGATTAGAGTATAGCTACATTTTAGTCAATAGCAAAGATAAAAGTATTATTCCATCTCAACCTATGGCTAAGATCAGAGTGTGGTTACATCTTAGTCAATGGCTAAAATAAAAGTATTATTCCATCTCGGCCTATGGCTAAGATCAGAGTGTAATTACGTCTTAGTCAATGGCTAAGATAAAAATATTCTATCATCTCGGCTTATGGCTAAGATCAAAGTGTAATTACATCTTAGTCAATGGCTAAGATAAAGAAATTCTATCATCTCGGCCTATGGCTAAGATCAGAGTGTAGTTCCATCTTAGTCAATAGCTAAGATAAAAGTATTATTTCATTTCGGCCTATGGCTAAGATCAGAGTGTAGTTACATCTTAGTCAATGACTAAAATAAAATATTATTCTATCTCGGCCTATGGCTAAGATCAGAGTGTAGTTCCATCTTAGTCAATAACTAAAATAAATTTTTTATTCCATCTTGGCCTATGGCTAAGATCAGAGAGTAATTACGTCTTAGTCAATGGCTAAGATAAAAATAATTTATTATCTCGGCCTATGGCTAAGATCAGAGAGTAATTACGTCTTAGTCAATGCTAAGATAAAAAGATTCTATTATCTCGGCCTATGGCTAAGATCAGAGTGTAATTACATTTTAGTCAATGGCTAAAATAAAAAAATATTCCATCTCGGCCTATGGCTAAGATCAGAGTGTAGTTACATCTTAGTCAATAGCAAAGCTAAAAGTATTATTCCATCTCGGCCTATGGCTAAGATCAGAGTGTAGTTCTATCTTAGTCAATAGCTAAGATAAAAATATTCTATCATCTCGGCCTATAGCAAAAATCAGAGTATAGCTACATCTTAGTCAATAGCAAAGATAAAAGTATTATTTTATCTCGGCCTATGGCTAAGATCAGAGTGTAGTTACATCTTAGTCAATGGCTAAAATAAAATATTATTCTATCTTGGCCTATAGCTAAGATCAGAGTGTAGTTCCATCTTAGTCAATAGCTAAAATAAAATTATTATTCCATCTCGGCCTATGGCTAAGATCAGAATGTAATTACGTCTTAGTCAATAGCTAAGATAAAAATATTCTATCATCTTGGCATATAGCTAAGATCAGAGCGTAACTACGTCTTAGTCAATGGCTAAGATAAAAAGATTCTATCATCTCGGCTTATGGCTGAAATCAGAGTGTAGTTACATCTTAATAAATGGCTAAGATAAAAATATTCTATCATCTCGGCCTATGTCTAAGATCAGAGTGCAGTTAAATCTTAGTCAATCGCTAAGATAAAAATATTCTATCATCTCGGCCTATGGCTAAGATCAAAGTGTAGTTAAATCTTAGTCAATAGCTAAGATAAAAATATTCTATCATCTCGGCCTATGGCTAAGATCAGAGCGTAACTACGTCTTAGTTAATAGCTAAGATAAAAAAAAAATATCATCTCGGCCTATGGCCAAAATCAGAGTGTAGTTACATCTTATTAAATGGCTAAGATAAAAATATTCTATCATCTTGGCCTATGGCTAAGATCAGAGTGTAATTACGTCTTAGTCAATGGCTGTGATAAAAATATTCTATCATCTCGGCCTATGGCTAAGATCAGAGTGTAATTACGTCTTAGTCAATGGCTAAGATAAAAATATTCTATCATCTCGGCCTATGGCTAAGATCAGAGTGTAGTTACATCTTATTAAATGGCTAAGATATAAATATTCTATCATCTCGGCCTATGGCTAAGATCAGAGTGTAATTACGTCTTAGTCAATTGCTAAGATAAAAATATTTTATCATCTCGGCCTATGGCTAAGATCAAAGTGTAGTTACATCTTAGTCAATAGCTAAGATAAAAATATTCTATCATCTTGGCCTATGGCTAAGATCAGAGCGTAACTACGTCTTAGTCAATAGCTAAGATAAAAAAAAAATATCATCTCGGCCTATGGCTAAAATCAGAGTGTAGTTACATCTTATTAAATGGCTAAGATAAAAATATTCTATCATCTCGGCCTATGGCTAAGATCAGAGTGTAATTACGTCTTAGTCAATGGCTGTAATAAAAATATTCTATCATCTCGGCCTATGGCTAAGATCAAAGCGTAACTACGTCTTAGTCAATAGCTAAGATAAAAAGATTCTATCATCTCGGCCTATGGCTAAAATCAGAGTGTAGTTACATTATTAAATGGCTAAGATAAAAATATTCTATCATCTCGGCCTATGGCTAAGATCAGAGTGTAATTACGTCTTAGTCAATGGCTAAGATAAAAATATTCTATCATCTCGGCCTATGGCTAAGATCAGAGTGTAATTACGTCTTAGTCAATGGCTAAGATAAAAAGATTCTATCATCTCGGCCTATGGCTGAAATCAGAGTGTAGTTACATCTTATTAAATGGCTAAGATAAAAATATTTTATCATCTCGGCCTATGGCTAAGATCAAAGTGTAATTACGTCTTAGTCAATGGCTAAGATAAAAATATTCTATCATCTCGGCCTATGGCTAAGATCAGAGCGTAACTACGTCTTAGTCAATGGCTAAGATAAAAAGGATCTATCATCTCGGCCTATGGCTAAAATCAGAGTGTAGTTACATCTTATTAAATGGCTAAGATAAAAATATTCTATCATCTCGGCCTATGGCTAAGATCAGAGCGTAACTACGTCTTAGTCAATGGCTAAGATAAAAAGGATCTATCATCTCGGCCTATGGCTAAAATCAGAGTGTAGTTACATCTTATTAAATGGCTAAGATAAAAATATTCTATCATCTCGGCCTATGGCTAAGATCAGAGTGTAATTACATCTTAGTCAAAGGCTAAGATAAAAATATTCTATCATCTCGGCCTATGGCTAAAATCCGAGTGTAGTTACATCTTATTAAATGGCTAAGATAAAAATATTCTATCATCTCGGCCTATGGCTAAAATCAGAGTGTAGTTACATCTTAGTCAAGGGCTAAGATAGAATTATTATTTTATCTCGGCCTATGGCTAAGATCAGAGTGTAGTTACATCTTAGTCAAGGGCTAAGATAAAACTATTCTATCATCTCGGCCTATGGATAAGATCAGAGTGTAGTTACATCTTAGTCAATAGCTAAAATAAAATATGATTCTATCTCGGCCTATGGCTAAGATTAGAGTGTAATTACATCTAAGTCAATGGCTAAGATAAAAATATTCTATCATCTCGGCCTATGGCTAAGATTAGAGTGTGATTACATCTTAGTCAATAGCTAAAATAAAGTATTATTCCATCTCTGCCGATGGCTAAGATCAGAGTGTAGTTCCATCTTAGTCAATAGCTAAAATAAAAATCATGCTCCATCTCGGCCTATGGCTAAGATCAGAGTGTAGTCCATCTTAGTCAATAGCTAAGATAAAAGTATTATTCCATTTTGGCCTATGGCTTAGATCAGAGTGTAGTTCCATCTTAGTCAATAGCTAAGATAAAAGTATTATTTCATCTCGGCCTATGGCTTAGATCAGAGTGTAGTTCCATCTTAGTCAATGGCTAAAATAAAATATTATTCTATCTCGGCCTATGGCTAAGATCAGAGTATAAATTATTTTTTGAATAAAGTTTTTAATACATCTTAGTCAATAGCTTAGATAAAAGTATTATTTTATCTTGGCCTATGGCTAAGATTGGAGTGTACATCTAGGCCTAAGATAAAAATGTTATTGCATTTCGGCCTATTTCTAAGATATAAGTGTTATTGCACACGGCTGAGATCAAAGTAAATTTAAATTTCAGCTTATTGTTAAGTTTAGATTATAGTTGAATCGCTGCCTATGGCTTAAGTAAATTTTAACTGGCCTTAACCATAAGCTAAAGCTTATGGTTAAGATCAAAATGTAGTAGCATATTAGCCTATTTCAACGAGTGAAACCACTCTCGCTGAAACTGTCACATTGAAGACTAGATTAAGCTTATTGCTTAAATTATGTTACAGTTGCATCTATAGTAAAGTTATTTTTTAATCTATAGCTAAGTTGAAAGTTAGTTGCGTCTTAGATAATGGTTTAGATCAAAATGTATTTCTGTTGTTATCCGGTCTAGTATATTAATCTGATTAAAAAAAATATTTTTCCATGTACATGAGTGGAGAGAATTTTATAAGCACCTGGCCTATTTAAACTAAAATTGTGTGTACTTTCAGCACGTGCTCAATTATATAAATCATAATATTAAACTCCCCAGACTTCATTTCAAATAAATCCTGCAGAGCTTTTATTTAATTCCAGTGTACAAACCATTTTTTTAATTTTTATTCCATTATTTCCTAACAGGACATAAATAATAAATTCTTCATGCTAAGTTTTAAATAAATTAAAACGTTATAAAATATTGTCTTTAGAAATTTGATGCAATTAATATTAGGATGGAACGGCGCCAATAGCTGACTATTACAAATGCTGAAGAACTATCAAAAATATCCCCTTGTATTGCCACTTTAATTACTCCCCGGGTTTGATTATGTTAATCATAATATTAAACTATAAAACCTGGGGAGCTCCTATTTTGTTCCCGTGTCGCCATCTGATGTCCAACTTTTGTATCTATTTTTTAAGAATTGCAAGATTACTCACCTTATTTAAAGATGGCGCTACATAAGCTTGTAATCTTTACTAAATTTTAGTCAAAGTAATTATACATTGTTTGATAATTGTATGAAACAAAACTGTTTTGTTTTATTAGTTGCTTGATTTCAAATAAACCTTAGGGTGATTGGAAAATGTTTTTCAGTATTATACGACCTAAAATTATATTGTTTCTCAGAGTTTAATTGAAATTTAACCCAAGAAAAATATAAAATTGCTCGCCTCTTAACAAAACTAAATATAATATTTTAAGCAAGATTCAATGTACCGCCCTGAGCTGGCTAATGGACAAGTACCATATTATCCCTTCTTCCCAGGCTTTTAGTTCAAATAAATCATGGCAAACTTTAAAAAAATATTATTATGTATATTATAACAGGTCTATTTAAAATAAAATAAAATTGTGGTATCCTCGAGACTAATTATATAAATCATAATTTTAAAACTCCCCAGGCTTCACTTCAAATAAATCCGGGGAAGATTTTATTTTATCCTAGTGTACACCAATAAGAAAAAAAATATATTTATTTAATTACTTCCTAATAGGGGTCGATTAGCAGAATATAAAGATATACATACATAAACAATAAATTCCCAGGCTACGTTTCAAATAAACTCTAAAAAATTACAAAAATTGCCTATTAGGTGTTCACTTTTTTTCAGGACTCAACCGGGATACAAAACCAAAAAAAAAAACGACAAAATGATATAATAGCACAATTGGTTGTTGTTGTTGAAGCCTATAATTTACGTTTAGTAAAAGGAATTACATGCTTACAAAAAAAATTGTTTTTATAGATAGAAATTTGTCATGAATAATTTCTATTGTTCTAATAGTTTCATTCATCATGATTGCTCTAACTTCTATTATTGTGATTTTTTTTTTATTTGTGGGAAAATTTTTTTAGTTAACCGGTACAATTAACTGTTCCGAAAAGAATTGGCAGTACCCTGGGACCAGAAAGTTAAAATCGAGACAATTAACTGTCCCGAAAAGAATTGTCGGGACACCGGGACGAAAAAGTTGAAACCGGGACTAATCCAAAAAAACCGGGACGTATGGATAACAGTTGATAGAAGTACTCAAAATTATTTAAAAAATATTTATTACTTAAAAAAATCCTGGGCTCTTATCAAATTAAGACAAACATCTTAAAATGTTAAAAGAACTAATTATACTATTCCCCAGGGTTTAATTGAAATTAACACTGGGAAAAAGCTAATTATAATATTTCGGGGAGAATAGTTAAAAACCCCAGGGATGAATTAAAATAAACCCTGAGACCGTATATGTAAAAATGGGGAATTAATTATATTATTCCCCAGAGTTTAATTGAAATGAACCCTGGGGAAAATACAAAGTGTACCCCTTCGAGAAAGGTTAACACGTTATTGTTCCATTTTACGTTGAATGTAGTGCTTTGTGCGTGCGGTAGGTGTCGATACTATGCTTCGTTGAATGTTTTTACGTTCTCTTTCTGTTTAAAAAGTTTATATTTTAAACTAACAGTATCGCTTCTCGGCCTATGGCTAAGATCAAAGTGTAGTATCTGTTCTTATCAGCTTAATATCTGATACGACCCGCATGCGGGTCCAGTATATTAAACTGATTTTTGGAAATGGACGGAAGGTAGGGGCTTGCTCCACTTCTGTCACGGGTTGGCCCGGCATTGCAGTGCCGCCGGGATCGGCCCAACAATTAAATACAAACAAAATTATGTAAAGAGCCAGTTAATTAAATCTGACCAGGTTTTATTTCAAATAACCCTGGGGGATTTATTAAAAGTCTCCCTTCTATAAGCCGGGACATTTTTTTAAGTTTTTGGTCTTTATTTCAAATGATTCAATAACTATAATATCTTTTGTCCGGGCTTGTTTTCTCTTCCTCAGGCGGGAGATAATAAAATCTGACCAGGTTTTATTTAAAATAACCCTGGGAGAAGTCTAAAAGTTTCCCTTCTATGAGCCGGGAAATTTTTTTAAGTTTCTGGTCACCATTTCAAATGATTTCTTAACTTATTATTAGTTTTTGTTTGTTTATAAATCAAAATACTCTCTTCCTTAGGCTTTATAGTTCAAATATCTACAACCAAATGTTGTGAAGGCCGAAATAAAAATAATTAAACATCTCCAGGCTTTATTTCAAATAAATCTTGCAGAGCTTTTTAATATATAATAATAATTTAATTCCAGTGTACACACCAGTATAGACTTTTTTTAGTTTTTATTTAATTATTTCAAATAAACTGAAACGTTATAAAATATTGTCTTTACTTACTAATAATTTTTTAAATATTTTTTTAATTTTTAAAAAATTTGTTTGAAAATTGTAGCAGTTAATAAATCTTTGAAAGTTAATGCAATTAATATTAGGATGGAACGGCGCCAACAGCTGATCTATTACAAGAATGTCCATCGAAACACCGACTGATCTTATTGGCATGTTTGATTTTATAAAATAATAATTTAAAAAATTTAAGTTTTTGGTTTCATTATAATCAAATAATTAAATGTTTTGCCACCTAATTTAAAAAAAATTGCAGATTGTTTCTTCTTTTTATGAGCATATTCAAGATTACTTACTTTATTGAAAGATGGCGCCACATGAATCTTGTATTATTTATTAACTATTTAAGTACATGATTCGATATATGTATGAAGAAAAAATGTTTTGTTTTATTAGTTATTATTTTATGGTAATATGGCCAATTTATGCTGCTATTTTCTTCTCCGGGAGATTTAATTGTGGATAATAAACAACAACAACAACATTAAACGGGGAAATGATTAATATTTTCCTGGTTCATTTCAAATAAACCTTGGGGAGATTGAAAAATGTTCCCCAGTATTATATTATTTTTCAAAGTTCAAATGAAATTTACTGCCCTTGATAAAGCTAATTACATTATCTTAAGGGAGATTACTTAAACTTCACAAGAATTAATTAAAATTTGCTCTGGGATCATTTTAAAAAATTTCCCTGCTTGAAAAATATTTTTTTAATTTATTTCTATAAAATAAAATATTATATTATAATAGTATTATAAAATGTTATAACAATAACTGTAATATATTTTAACTGTATAAAGAATTTCTATTTAGCCCCTATATTGCACCCTACTATAGACGTTATTGATTCATTTTACGTTGAATGTGGTACTTTGTGCGTGCGATAGATGTCGATACTATGCTTCGCTGAATGTTTTTACGTTCTCTTTCTGTTTAAAAAGTTTAAATTTTAATCTAACAGTATCGCTTCTCGGCCTATGGCTAAGATCAAAGTGTAGTATCTGTTCTTATCAGCTTAATAAGTTTTAAGTTTTTAAGTTCGCCGAGAAGCAACTAGACACAAAATAGTAGTTAGTTAATTTTAAGTGTGTAAAATATTATTTTTACAAAATGGAACCGTATACGGTGTTGTTCCCAATGACAGCTGAACTAGAATGCACGCTGTGCAACATCCGCCCGCCCAGGACCTACAAAAACCACTCGGATCTCAACAAACACTTACGACGAATTCATAAGTCTGAAATTGTTTTCCGATGTGGTCTTTGTAAAAATGTAAATGGAATAATGAAAACGATAAAATCACATCAGAAAGCTGTCCACGAGGCTGCGGAGATGGAGGCCTACATGCTAGAACTGGATGCAGGTGGGAGCCCTACACCAAGGAGGATCACCAGGCGTCCAGTGCTCCAAATGGAACCCCTGACGCCGGAGGAGAACGGACAACAACCAGAACGTGCTGCCCCGCAACCCCGACGTCAGACAACATCACCACCATCTCAGATAGGTCAGTTTACCACGTCCCCCAGTACCGAGGCTTCACCTCCAGCTACATCACAGACCCCTCCATCATATGTGAATCAGGACCCTCCACCTACAATTAGCCTGTCACACTCACTACCACCTAGCCCGGAGCGTTCACTACCACCAAGTCCGGCAACTTTACAACCCCATAGCCCGGTGCAAACGCTACCTCACTCACCACCGCCTCGCCCCATTGAGTTCCACACAATTATTGACCTCCCAGATCCCTCTCAACTGCCTGAGTTATTGCAGACGCCTCCAACCCAACTAACGGCTGGCAATAACACAGACAGTAGAAACAAGAAAGAAAGGGACTGGTTACGTAGACTGGATGCGGTAAGAACAGCAGTAGAACTTATAGCAGCAATCAACGACATCACCGCGGAAATTACTGCAGCCGGATCTGCAAAAGTCCAAAGAAATCGGCCCCTCAGGCACAATACAAACCAACGCCGACCCGCGGTGGGTCAAAGATATGATGCTGCTGCTGCATCCCGCATCCAAAAACTCTACAGGTCAAACAAAAAGAAAGCCTTTAGAGAAATTACGGGGGTAGAGGACGGTGGCTACTGCCAAATTAACAAAGGTCCCCTTGAAGACCACTTTAAAGTTGTGTACGAGGCCAAAGAACTGCCTGCCGAAGAACACCACGGCATTCCACTTCCTCACGGTGAACCAGACAACCAGAACATTGTGTTTACCAGTGAGGAAGTGAAAAAGAAATTGCAGGCAGCAAAGAACACGGCTCCAGGTCCCGATGGACTAAGGTACGGCGACCTGAAGAAAGCAGATCCAAACTGCAAAGTGCTAGCCTGCATGTATAACAAAATTAACAACTTTAAAGTGGTCCCAGACACATGGAAAGAATCAACTACCATCTTGATTCACAAAAAGGGGGATCGTGAGGTAGTAGAGAATTGGAGGCCCATCGCCCTGTCTTCCACCATCTACAAACTGTATGCTTCCTGCCTGGCTCACCGTATAGCAACGTGGTGCGATACCTATAACGTAATATCGCAAGCCCAGAAAGGGTTCGGAAAAGGCGAGGGGTGCTTTGAGCACAACTTTTTACTGCAAAGCGCCCTCGACCACGCCAGGAGGAAGCAGAAACGAGTTGTGGTGGCCTGGCTGGACCTTGCCAACGCGTTCGGGTCAGTTCCTCACGACCACATAACGGATTCGCTGAATCGTGTGGGACTACCTGAACAAATGTCCAGCCTTGTAAAAATGCTATACCAGGGCACATCGACTAAAATTCGGTGTAAAGATGGGTTGAGCTCCTCCATTCCAACAAAGGCGGGAGTTAAACAAGGATGTCCGCTTAGCCCAATCATATTCAATATTGCTATGGAAGCCGTTGTTCGTTCCGCGCTTCAAGGCAGCGGATTTAGGGTCGAGCAAACGCCAATAAAAGCAGTAGCATACGCCGACGATCTGGCCATACTAGCTTCCGACCCTAATGCCATGCAGGATACCCAGTGGTAACACTCCGCCATACCTATCGCATCGCAATAGAATCGCAATGACGTCAATGTGACGTTTCATTCTATTCAATTCTCAATTAGTAAAAAACATATATTCCGCCTTAATTTTTATTTCTTGATCTCTTATTATGATTGAACATCCAAAATTAAATAAAACAATGTTTAATATGATGTCGTTTAACTAATTTTACAATAATTAAAAAGAAATATCTTTGTTGATTTAGCGAATCGAATCGAGATGACGTCAGTGATTCGATCGTGCTCAGCTTTGGTACTCCGTCGTGACAAAAATATTTGATAGAAATCTTACTCGAGTATAATCTTAATCGCTTTTTAAAGTGAGTGCGCTATATAATAAAGATATTGTATGTGACAAGGATAGTATCAAAAATGAATGTATGTTTATTACAGTGCTGCTGATTGGCCGCAATAATAGGCAACTTAATATACACTAAAGTATCGTTTGTTGAGTTACACTCGCTTATGCCAATCTAAAGTGCTGCGTACATATTATAATATTTAGTTTACATAAGCTTTTAAACTTGCCATTAATTTTTATTTTAAATACAAATTAATGCAAGCTATTTTATGGAATTCGGAATTTCAATTAAACGTTACTTTTAGTCAAATTTTTCAAAAAGAAAGTTACTTTTTTTAGTATCAAAAAACGGAGATCTAGTAAATAATATTGTGCTTTTATTTCAATATATTGTAAAAATTTTGAATGTTAATAATAATTTTAAATATGGTTAATAATAAAAAAATATGTGATAAAAAACTGAAATCATGTTCACTATTGTTAATTCAATCAAATTAACAGAAAATTTAAAGGCATTACCTAATATAATAAATATAAATTTTATTATTTGTAAAGTCCAGAAATTTCAATATTCATTTTCATAATGAAACTGAAAAATATGATATAAATAAGTTTATTATAATTAACATTTGCACTGTTTTTACAGTGAGTTGCTTTTATATTCTTTATAATTATATTATATATATTTAGTTTCACAATTATTTAATATTTCATTCAATATGGATATAAAAAATAAAAATTTGTTGACGCTTTCTATTCACCCTCGTGTTGCAATTTGAGGTTAGCGATTAATGACGATACATAAAAATCAGTCGCTTTGAGTCGATTCGATTTGAAACAAAATGTTTAAAAACTGACGTATTCTATGACAGAAAGCAATAACGGAGTACCGGAATTCTATCGATAGAATCGACAAATTAAATGCAACGTTGCCAAGACAACATTTTTATTCGAACCACAACAAATGCCTTTATGTTATAAAACCTTAATTGTATTTAATAATATAGTAATTATTTTTGAACCATAAATTTCATTAATGTGTTATTTTGTATTATTAACACCTAATTAAAAAATATATAATAGATTTTTTATCATAATAAATGTATACATTGTTGCAATATTTTGAACGATCCTTTTCTCGCACATGCACTTATATATGTTTATCTCACTCTATTTAAAAAGCAATACCGATTTTTTCCGAACTATTAGTTCTGTAGTAGTAGGCGGTGTAAAATCATTAAAGCGATCGATTAAATTCTCTGACGTCATTTCGATTCGATTGCGATGCGATTTGCACGGCGGAGTGTCACTACTGGATAGAGTAGGTGAGACTGCCAGACGCTGTGGTCTTGTATTCAACGCGCAGAAATGCGCAGTGTTGGATCTGGACTGCAGAAGAAGGCAGGTGACTCACCAAGACCGACTGTATACTATCCAGGGTGAAAACACTTCCCTGCTAGATGATGGCGAAGCCTACGAACATCTGGGCATACCAACGGGCTTCCATGTCGACACTGCACCCGAGCGCACAATCGCAAGAATGAAGGGGCAGCTAAGCGACATCCATAACTCCCTGCTAGCGCCGTGGCAGAAAATCGACGCCTACAATATTTTTATAGCCCCCCAGCTATCATTTATCCTCAGAGGAACGACGGTTCAGAAGAAACATCTAAAAGAAATTGACGGGGACTATAAGAAATATTGCAAGTCCTGGATGAAACTCCCTCAACGTGCCAGCCCCGAATTATTATACTTACCATCAGCGCGGGGTGGCACAGATGTATTACCTCTATGCGACTTGACTGACGTAGCAGCCGTCACACAAGCTTTTAAAATGCTAACTTGCCCTGATAGCACTGTCCAACAAATTGCCCGCGACCAGCTGAGCGAGGTAGTTCGTCGAAAAACGGGAGCCCAACCTACCATCCAAGGGCTCGGCGACTACCTTTCAGGCTCACTGGAAGGAAACCTGGCGCGAGATGGCGGCGACATAGCGTCGCTATGGACAAGGGCAAGAAATGCTACACGTCGCATGGGGGAAAAACTGAACATCAATTGGATCCAGGACCCAATCGACCCGTCAAAGATTTCGTTAAAACTGACCGTCAGAGATGGCTCGGTGACGATCCCTCCTACCGCACGAGCCCTGGTAGAGAGGTTAATGAAGGACCAGGTTAGAAGATATTACGAGCAAAAACTTCTAGCCAAACCAGATCAAGGCAAGGTCCTTCGTTCGTCGTCACTGTGGTCATCCAGCAACCACTTTCTGAGGACTGGGTTTGCCACCAGATTCGCGGATTGGAACTTTATACACCGCGCCCGACTTGACTGTGTCCCTCTAAACGCCACCAGACGTTTTGGCAATGGTGATAAGAGGTGCCGGAGATGCGGAAACGCTAACGAAACCCTCCCGCACGTACTAAACCATTGCCAGATGCATTCAAACGCCTGGCAGCAACGCCACAATGCCGTCCAAGACAGGCTTGCAAAAGCAATCCCGTCTAGCCGTGGACAAGCGCGTGTCAACAGGACAGTAGATGGTATTAACTCCAACCTACGACCTGACATTGTCCTGTTGAACGAAAACGACAAGAGTGCAACTATTGTGGACGTTGCAATACCATTCGAAAATGGGCGTGAGGCATTCACACAGAGTCGGATAAGAAAAGTAGACAAATACCAAGAAGTGGCAACTCAGCTGGGGGGAAAAGGATATGAGGTGGTAGTGATGGCCCTTCAGGTAGGAGCTCTAGGCTCGTGGGACCCGGAAAATGAAGCTGTACTCCGGGCCCTAGGGATTGGCAAGCGGTATGCTGGCCTGATGCGGAAGCTGATGAGCAGCGATGTGATTCGGTGGAGTCGAGACATTTATATCGAACACTTGACGGGCCATCGCCAGTATACTTGATCTGTTTTGCTTTTAATGTGTTAGTGAAGTGTCGCGTGCAATGTTCTTTTTATATATTGTGATATTACCTTAACCTTTTAGTACCTGATGAACAATCGAAATATTGTACCTGATAACTTTATGTAGCGCTATAATTATACACCTGTGATATGAATTTTTAAAATGTATGTTATGTTATTTCTATTGATTTTAATCTGTTAGTATTTGTACAATTTTAGACATGCTCTATACACATGCATATGTTTTATTTATTTTTTTATCTATTCTTTATATTGTGAATTCTTTTATGATTCAAATTTCTTTTATCTTTATTCTTATACTCATGTTTTTATTTTTATAACCATTTTTTATATATTGAAATTATTTTTTTGAATAAAGTTTTTAAATCTGTTCTTATCAGCTTAATATCTGATACGACCCGCATGCGGGTCCAGTATATTAAACTGATTTTTGGAAATAGATGGAAGGTAGGGGCTTGCTCCACTTCTGTCACGGGTTGGCCCGGCATTGCAGTGCCGCCGGGATCGGCCCAACTAATTAAAACAAACAAAATTATAAAAGGTGTAAAGCTAAATTAAATCTCCCCAGCTTTATTTCAAATAAGCCTTGGGGAGACTTTAAAAGTTTCCCTCCATCTATAGTCGGAAAAATTTTATAAGTTACTGTTTCTATTTTAAATGGTGCTGCATTTAATTATTTTCTTACGCCCGGCGCTCGATTATAAATCGAAATAATAACCCAGGCTTTATTTCAAATGAATCCTGGAGAACTTTTAAAAATATCCCCCTTGTATCGCCAACTTTAATTATTCCCCGGGTTTGATTATGTAAATCATAATATTAAACTCCCCAGGCTTTATTTCAAATAAATCTTGGAGAACATTCTTAAATATCCCCTTGTACAAAGTAGGGAAAATTTTATAAAACCCAGCTTTATTTAAAATAAAATCGCAAACTTTAATTACTTCTCGGGCTCGATTATATAAATCATAATATTCAACTTCCCAGGCTTCATTTTGATAAAGCCTGGAGAGTTTTTATTTTATACCCGTGTCGCCATCTAATGTCCAACGTTGGTATCTTTTTTTTTAACTGCAAGATTACTCACCTTGTTTAAAGATGGCGCTACATAAGCTTGTAATCTTTACTAATATTTTTAGTCGAAGTAATTATACATAATTTGATAATTGTATGAAACAAAACTGTTTTGTTTTATTAGTTGCTCAACAAGTTTGGCTTTCAGGTGTAATAAATGTGATACTGTATTCTAACTAGCAGACTGTAAGGTTTCTTATCATACTTACAAGTACTTCTTCATTGAACATTAATTTTATATTTAAGTCCTTTCAGCATCATTAAAAATTGATTCAAAGACTTAATTCTCTACTCCTAAGCGCTTAAATTGTAGATTCTAAACAACAACAAAATTTATTAAACAGGAAAATGATTAATATTCTCTTAGTTAATTTCAAATAAACCTTAGAGAGATTGGAAAATGTTTCCTAGTATTATAAAGCTTTATTATATCGTTTCTCAGAGTTTCAATGAAATTAAGCTCGAGAAGTATATAAAATTGCTTGCCTCTTAACAAAATTAAATATAATACTTTAAGCAAGATTTAATTAAAATTACCAAGTATTAATTGAATTTGACCCTGGGACTATATACAAATATACATATATACTTTAAAAAATTGAAAAATGTATGTTTTTAATAAAATTAATTATTATTGTATACAAAAATCTCCGTTAAATCAAAACGATCAACTAAAACTTTGGAAAAAAATAAAATTCTTAGACTTTAAGCAAATTAAGAAACATATCTTAAAATGTTGAATTGAGTAATTATACAATTTTTCAACGTTTTATTGAAATTAACATTTAAAAAACACAGAATTCACCGCTTCTTAAGAAAGCTAATTAGAAAAGAACTAATTTAAATGCTCAGGGATTAAATGAATTCATAGATTCTTTTAAAACAATTACTTGTTTTAAAAAATTAAATTCTTTATATTTTAGAAATAAATAAATAAACTAGTGAATTTATTAAAAAATATCTCGGAATCTTAACAAAATATAACAAATATGTAAAAATGGGGGATTTATTATATTATTCCCCAGGATATAAATTAACCATGCGGAAAATACAAAGTGTGCCTATGGCTAATATCAGAGTGTATTTGCATCTCGGCCTATGACTAAGATCAGAATGTATTTGCATGTCAGCTTATGGCTAAGATCAGAGTGTATTTGCATCTCGGCCTATGGCTGACATAAAAATATAATTGCATCTCAGCCTATGGCTAAGATCAGAGTGAATTTGCATCTCGGCCTATGACTAAGATCAGAATGTATTTGCATGTCAGCTTATGGCTAAGATCAGAGTGTATTTGCATCTCGGCCTATGGCTGACATAAAAATATAATTGCATCTCAGCCTATGGCTAAGATCAGAGTGTATTTGCATCTCGGCCTATAGCTGACATAAAAATTAAATTGTATCTCAGCTTATGGCTAAGATCAGAGTGTATTTGCATCTCGGCATATAGCTGACATAAAAATATATTTGCATCTCAGCCTATGGCTAAGATTAGAGTGTATTTGCATTTCGGCCTATGGCTGACATAAAAATATAATTGCATCTCAGCCTATGGCTAAGATCAGAGTGTATTTGCATCTCGGCCTATAGCTGACATAAAAATTAAATTGTATCTCAGCTTATGGCTAAGATCAGAGTGTATTTGCATCTCGGCATATAGCTGACATAAAAATATATTTGCATCTCAGCCTATGGCTAAGATTAGAGTGTATTTGCATCTCGGCCTATAGCTGACATAAAAATTAAATTGTATTTTAGCTTATAGCTAAGATCAGAGTGTATTTGCATCTCGGCTTATAGCTGACATAAAAATATAATTGCATCTTAGCCTATGGCTAAGATCAAAGTGTATTTGCATCTCGGCTTATGGCTGACATAAAAATATATTTGCATCTCAGCCTATGGCTAAGATTCGAGTGTATTTGCATCTCGGCCTATAGCTGACATAAAAATTAAATTGCATCTCAGCCTATGGCCAAGATCAGAGTGTATTTGCATCTCGGTCTATGGCTGACATAAAAATATAATTGCATCTTAGCCTATGGCTAAGATCAGAGTGAATTTGCATCTCAGCCTATGGCTAAGATTCGAGTGTATTTGCATCTCAGCCTATGGCTGACATAAAAATATAATTGCATCTTAGCCTATGGCTAAGATCAGAGTGTATTTGCATCTCGGCCTATGGCTGACATAAAAATATAATTGCATCTCAGCCTATGGCTAAGATCAGAGTGAATTTGCATCTCGGCCTATGACTAAGATCAGAATGTATTTGCATGTCAGCTTATGGCTAAGATCAGAGTGTATTTGCATCTCGGCCTATGGCTGACATAAAAATATAATTGCATCTCAGCCTATGGCTAAGATCAGAGTGTATTTGCATCTCGGCCTATAGCTGACATAAAAATTAAATTGTATCTCAGCTTATGGCTAAGATCAGAGTGTATTTGCATCTCGGCATATAGCTGACATAAAAATATATTTGCATCTCAGCCTATGGCTAAGATTAGAGTGTATTTGCATTTCGGCCTATGGCTGACATAAAAATATAATTGCATCTCAGCCTATGGCTAAGATCAGAGTGTATTTGCATCTCGGCCTATAGCTGACATAAAAATTAAATTGTATCTCAGCTTATGGCTAAGATCAGAGTGTATTTGCATCTCGGCATATAGCTGACATAAAAATATATTTGCATCTCAGCCTATGGCTAAGATTAGAGTGTATTTGCATCTCGGCCTATAGCTGACATAAAAATTAAATTGTATTTTAGCTTATAGCTAAGATCAGAGTGTATTTGCATCTCGGCTTATAGCTGACATAAAAATATAATTGCATCTTAGCCTATGGCTAAGATCAAAGTGTATTTGCATCTCGGCTTATGGCTGACATAAAAATATATTTGCATCTCAGCATATGGCTAAGATTCGAGTGTATTTGCATCTCGGCCTATAGCTGACATAAAAATTAAATTGCATCTCAGCCTATGGCCAAGATCAGAGTGTATTTGCATCTCGCCCTATGGCTGACATAAAAATATAATTGCATCTTAGCCTATGGCTAAGATCAGAGTGAATTTGCATCTCAGCCTATGGCTAAGATTCGAGTGTATTTGCATCTCAGCCTATGGCTGACATAAAAATATAATTGCATCTTAGCCTATGGCTAAGATCAGAGTGTATTTGCATCTCGGCCTATGGCTGACATAAAAATTAATTTGTATCTCAGCCTATGGCTAAGATCATTGTGAATTTGCATCTCGGCCTATGGCTGACATTAAATTATAATTGCATCTCAGCCTATGGCAAAGATCAGAGTGAATTTGCATCTCGGCCTATAGCTGACATAAAAATTAAATTGCATCTCAGCCTATAGCCAAGATCAGAGTGTATTTGCATCTCGCCCTATGGCTGACATAAAAATATAATTGCATCTTAGCCTATGGCTAAGATCAGAGTGAATTTGCATCTCAGCCTATGGCTAAGATCAGAGTGTATTTGCATCTCGCCCTATGGCTGACATAAAAATATAATTGCATCTTAGCCTATGGCTAAGAACAGAGTGTATTTGCATCTCGGCCTATAGCTGACATAAAAATTAAATTGTATCTCAGCCTATGGCTAAGATCAGAGTGTATTTGCATCTCGGCTTATGGCTGACATAAAAATATAATTGCATCTCAGCCTATGGCTAAGATTAGAGTGTATTTGCATTTCGGCCTATGGCTGACATAAAAATATAATTGCATCTCAGCCTATGGCTAAGATCAGAGTGTATTTGCATCTCGGCCTATAGCTGACATAAAAATTAAATTGTATTTTAGCTTATAGCTAAGATCAGAGTGTATTTGCATCTCGGCTTATAGCTGACATAAAAATATAATTGCATCTTAGCCTATGGCTAAGATCAAAGTGTATTTGCATCTCGGCTTATGGCTGACATAAAAATATATTTGCATCTCAGCCTATGGCTAAGATTCAAGTGTATTTGCATCTCGGCCTATAGCTGACATAAAAATTAAATTGCATTTTAGCCTATGGCCAAGATCAGAGTGTATTTGCATCTCGGCCTATGGCTGACATAAAAATATAATTGCATCTTAGCCTATGGCTAAGATCAGAGTGAATTTGCATCTCAGCCTATGGCTAAGATTCGAGTGTATTTGCATCTCAGCCTATGGCTGACATAAAAATATAATTGCATCTTAGCCTATGGCTAAGATCAGAGTGTATTTGCATCTCGGCCTATGGCTGACATAAAAATTAATTTGTATCTCAGCCTATGGCTAAGATTAGAGTGTATTTGCATCTCGGCCTATAGCTGACATAAAAATTAAATTGTATCTCAGCCTATGGCTAAGATCAGAGTGTATTTGCATCTCGGCCTATGGCTGACATTAAATTATAATTGCATCTCAGCCTATGGCAAAGATCAGAGTGAATTTGCATCTCGGCCTATAGCTGACATAAAAATTAAGTTGCATCTCAGCCTATGGCCAAGATCAGAGTGTATTTGCATCTCAGCCTATGGCTGACATAAAAATATAATTGAATCTTAGCCTATGGCTAAGATCAGAGTGTATTTGCATCTCGGCCTATGGCTGACATAAAAATATAATTGCATCTCAGCCTATGGCTAAGATCAGAGTGAATTTGCATCTCAGCCTATGGCTAAGATCAGAGTGTATTTGCATCTCGCCCTATGGCTGACATAAAAATATAATTGCATCTTAGCCTATGGCTAAGAACAGAGTGTATTTGCATCTCGGCCTATAGCTGACATAAAAATTAAATTGTATCTCAGCCTATGGCTAAGATCAGAGTGTATTTGCATCTCGGCTTATAGCTGACATAAAAATATAATTGCATCTCAGCCTATGGCTAAGATTAGAGTGTATTTGCATTTCGGCCTATGGCTGACATAAAAATATAATTGCATCTCAGCCTATGGCTAAGATCAGAGTGTATTTGCATCTCGGCCTATAGCTGACATAAAAATTAAATTGTATTTTAGCTTATAGCTAAGATCAGAGTGTATTTGCATCTCGGCTTATAGCTGACATAAAAATATAATTGCATCTTAGCCTATGGCTAAGATCAAAGTGTATTTGCATCTCGGCTTATGGCTGACATAAAAATATATTTGCATCTCAGCCTATGGCTAAGATTCAAGTGTATTTGCATCTCGGCCTATAGCTGACATAAAAATTAAATTGCATTTTAGCCTATGGCCAAGATCAGAGTGTATTTGCATCTCGGCCTATGGCTGACATAAAAATATAATTGCATCTTAGCCTATGGCTAAGATCAGAGTGAATTTGCATCTCAGCCTATGGCTAAGATTCGAGTGTATTTGCATCTCAGCCTATGGCTGACATAAAAATATAATTGCATCTTAGCCTATGGCTAAGATCAGAGTGTATTTGCATCTCGGCCTATGGCTGACATAAAAATTAATTTGTATCTCAGCCTATGGCTAAGATTAGAGTGTATTTGCATCTCGGCCTATAGCTGACATAAAAATTAAATTGTATCTCAGCCTATGGCTAAGATCAGAGTGTATTTGCATCTCGGCCTATGGCTGACATTAAATTATAATTGCATCTCAGCCTATGGCAAAGATCAGAGTAAATTTGCATCTCGGCCTATAGCTGACATAAAAATTAAGTTGCATCTCAGCCTATGGCCAAGATCAGAGTGTATTTGCATCTCAGCCTATGGCTGACATAAAAATATAATTGAATCTTAGCCTATGGCTAAGATCAGAGTGTATTTGCATCTCGGCCTATGGCTGACATAAAAATATATTTGTATCTCAGCCTATGGCTAAGATTAGAGTGTATTTGCATCTCGGCCTATAGCTGACATAAAAATTAAATTGTATCTCAGCCTATGGCTAAGATCAGAGTGTATTTGCATCTCGGCCTATGGCTGA
This sequence comes from Tachinus rufipes, assembly GCA_963932245.1. NCBI lineage: Eukaryota > Metazoa > Arthropoda > Insecta > Coleoptera > Staphylinidae > Tachinus > Tachinus rufipes. Next base: position 73,959,959 of record OZ010747.1, on the reverse strand, counting down.
CATTAAATTATAATTGCATCTCAGCCTATGGCAAAGATCAGAGTGAATTTGCATCTCGGCCTATAGCTGACATAAAAATTAAGTTGCATCTCAGCCTATGGCCAAGATCAGAGTGTAATTGCATTTCGCCCTATGGCTGACATAAAAATATAATTGCATCTTAGCCTATGGCTAAGAACAGAGTGTATTTGCATCTCGGCCTATAGCTGACATAAAAATTAAATTGTATCTCAGCCTATGGCTAAGATCAGAGTGTATTTGCATCTCGGCTTATGGCTGACATAAAAATATAATTGCATCTCTGCCTATGGCTAAGATCAGAGTGTATTTGCATCTCGGCCTATAGCTGACATAAAAATTAAATTGTATCTCAGCCTATAGCTAAGATCAAAGTGTATTTGCATCTCGGCTTATGGCTGACATAAAAATATAATTGCATCTCAGCCTATGGCTAAGATCATTGTAAATTTGCATCTCGGTCTATGGCTGACATTAAATTATAATTGCATCTCAGCCTATGGCAAAGTTTAGAGCGAATTTGCATCTCGGCCTATAGCTGACATAAAAATTAAACTGCATCTCAGCCTATGGCCAAGATCAGAGTGTATTTGCATCTCGCCCTATGGCTGACATAAAAATATAATTGCATCTTAGCCTATGGCTAAGATCAGAGTGAATTTGCATCTCAGCCTATGGCTAAGATCAGAGTGTATTTGCATCTCGGCCTATGGCTGACATAAAAATATAATTGCATCTTGGCCTATGGCTAAGATTAGAGTGTATTTGCATCTCGGCCTATAGCTGACATAAAAATATAATTGCATCTCAGCCTATGACTAAGATTAGAGTGTATTTGCATTTCGGCCTATAGCTGACATAAAAATATATTTGCATCTCAGCCTATGACTAAGATCAGAGTGTATTTGCATCTCGGCCTATGGCTGACATAAAAATATAATTGCATCTCAGCTTATGTCTAAGATCAGAGTGTATTTTCATCTCGGCCTATAGCTGACATAAAAATATAATTGCATCTTAGCCTATGGCTAAGATCAGAGTGTATTTGCATCTCAGCTTATGGCTAAGATCAGAGTGTATTTGCATCTCGGCATATAGCTGACATAAAAATATAATTGCATCTCAGCCTATAACTAAGATCAGAGTGTATTTGCATCTCGGCTTATAGCTGACATAAAAATATAATTGCATCTCGGCCTATGGCTGACATAAAAATATAATTGCATCTCAGCCTATGGCTGAGATCAGAGTGTATTTGCATCTCGGCTTATGGCTGACATAAAAATATAATTGCATTTCAGCCTATGGCTAAAATCAGAGTGTATTTGCATCTCGGCCTATGGCTGACATAAAAATATAATTGCATCTCAGCCTATGGCTAAGATCAGAATGTATTTGCATCTCTGCCTATGGGTGACAAAAAATTATAATTGCATCTCAGCCTATGGTTAAAATTAGAGTGTATTTGCATCTCAGCTTATGGCTAAGATCAGAGTGTATTTGCATCTCAGCTTATGGCTAAGATCAGAGTGTATTTGCATCTCAGCTTATAGCTGACATAAAAGAATAATTGCATCTCAGCTTATGGCTGAGATCAGGGTGTATTTGCATCTCGGCCTATAGTTGACATTAAAATATAATTGCATCTTAGCCTATTGCTAAGATCAAAGTGAATTTGCATCTCGGCCTATGACTAAGATCAGAATGTATTTGCATCTCAGCTTATGGCTAAGATCAGAGTGTATTTGCATCTCGGCATATAGCTGACATAAAAATATAATTGCATCTCAGCCTATAACTAAGATCAGAGTGTATTTGCATCTCGGCTTATAGCTGACATAAAAATATAATTGCATCTCAGCTTATGGCTAAGATCAGAGTGAATTTGAATCTCGGCCTATGGCTGACATAAAAATATAATTGCATCTCAGCCTATAGCTAAGATCAGAGTGTATTTGCATCTTGACTTATGGCTGACATAAAAATATATTTGCATCTCAGCCTATGGCTAAGATCAGAGTGTATTTGCATCTCGGCCTATGGCTGACATAAAAATATAATTGCATCTCAGCCTGTGGCTAAGATCAAAGTGTATTTGCAATTTGGTCTATGGCTGACATAAAAATATAATTGCATCTCAGCCTATGGCTAAGATCATTGTGTATTTGCATCTTGGCCTAAGGCTGACATAAAAATATAATTGCATCTTAGCCTATGGCTAAGATCAGAGTGTATTTGCATCTCAGACTATTGCTAAGATCAGAGTGTATTTGCATCTCGGCCTATGGCTGACATAAAAATTAAATTGTATCTCAGCTTATGGCTAAGATCAGAGTGTATTTGCATCTCGGCATATAGCTGACATCAAAATATATTTGCATATCAGCCTATGGCTAAGATTAGAGTGTATTTGCATTTCGGCCTATGGCTGACATAAAAATATAATTGCATCTCAGCCTATGGCAAAGATCAGAGTGAATTTGCATCTCGGCCTATAGCTGACATAAAAATTAAATTGCATCTCAGCCTATGGCCAAGATCAGAGTGAATTTGCATCTCGCCCTATTGCTGACATAAAAATATAATTGCATCTTAGCCTATGGCTAAGATCAGAGTGAATTTGCATTTCAGACTATGGCTAAGATCAGAGTGTATTTGCATCTCGGCCTATGGCTGACATAAAAATTAAATTGTATCTCAGCTTATGGCTAAGATCAGAGTGTATTTGCATCTCGGCATATAGCTGACATCAAAATATATTTGCATTTCAGCCTATGGCTAAGATTAGAGTGTATTTGAATTTCGGCCTATGGCTGACATAAAAATATAATTGCATCTCAGCCTATGGCTAAGATTAGAGAGTATTTGCATCTCGGCTTATGGCTGACATAAAAATATCTTTAAATCTCAGCCTATGGCTAAGATCAGAGTAAATTTGCATCTTGGCCTATAGCTGACATAAAAATATAATTGCATCTCAGCCTATGGCTAAGATCAGAGTGTATTTGCATCTCGGCCTATAGCTGACATAAAAATTAAATTGTATCTCAGCCTTTGGCTAAGATCAGAGTGTATTTGCATCTCGGCCTATAGCTGACATAAAAATATAACTGCATCTCATCCTATGGCTAAGATCAGAGTGAATTTGCATTTCGGCCTATGGCTGACATAAAAATATAATTGCATCTCAGCCTATGGCTAAGATCAGAGTGTTTATGCATCTCGGCCTATGGCTGACATAAAAATATAAATGCATCTCTGCCTATGGCTAAGATCAGAGTGTATTTGCATCTCGGCCTATAGCTGACATAAAAATTAAATTGTATCTCAGCCTATAGCTAAGATCAAAGTGTATTTGCATCTCGGCTTATGGCTGACATAAAAATATAATTGCATCTCAGCCTTTGGCTAAGATCATTGTAAATTTGCATCTCGGCCTATGGCTGACATTAAATTATAATTGCATCTCAGCCTATGGCAAAGATCAGAGTGAATTTGCATCTCGGCCTATAGCTGACATAAAAATTAAATTGCATCTCAGCCTATGGCCAAGATCAGAGTGTATTTGCATTTCGCCCTATGGCTGACATAAAAATATAATTGCATCTTAGCCTATGGCTAAGATCAGAGTGAATTTGCATCTCAGCCTATGGCTAAGATCAGAGTGTATTTGCATCTCGGCCTATGGCTGACATAAACATATAATTGCATCTTAGCCTATGGCTAAGATCAGAGTGTATTTGCATCTCGGCCTATAGCTGACATAAAAATATAATTGCATCTCAGCCTATGGCTAAGATCAGAGTGTATTTGCATCTCGGCCTATGGCTGACATAAAAATATAATTGTATCTCAGCCTATGGCTAAGATTAGAGTGTATTTGCATCTCGGCCTATAGCTGACATAAAAATTAAATTGTATCTCAGCCTATGGCTAAGATCAGAGTGTATTTGCATCTCGGCCTATGGCTGACATAAAAATATAATTGCATCTCAGCCTATGGCTAAGATCAGAGTGTATTTGCATCTCGGCCTATAGCTGACATAAAAATTAAATTGTATCTCAGCCTATGGCTAAGATCAGAGTGTATTTGCATCTCGGCTTATGGCTGACATAAATATATAATTGCATCTCAGCCTATGGCTAAGATCATTGTGTATTTGCATCTTGGCCTAAGGCCGACATAAAAATATAATTGCATCTCAGCCTATAGCTAAGATCAGAGTGTATTTGCATCTCGGCCTATGGCTGACATAAAAATATAATTGCATCTCAGCCTATGGCTAAGATTATTGTGTATTTGCATCTCGGCCTAAGGCTGACATAAAAATATAATTGCATCTCAGCCTATGGCTAAGATCAGAGTGTATTTGCATCTCGGCCTATAGCTGACATAAAAATTAAATTGTATCTCAGCTTATGGCTAAGATCAGAGTGTATTTGCATCTCGGCATATAGCTGACATAAAAATATCTTTGCATCTCAGCCTATGGCTAAGATCAGAGTAAATTTGCATCTCGGCCTATAGCTGACATAAAAATATAATTGCATCTCAGCCTATGGCTAAGATCAGAGTGTATTTGCATCTCGGCCTATAGCTGACATAAAAATTAAATTGTATCTCAGACTTTGGCTAAGATCAGAGTGTATTTGCATCTCGGCCAATAGCTGACATAAAAATATAATTGCATATCAGCATATGGTTAAGATCAGAGTGTATTTGCATCTCGCCTTATGGCTGACATAAAAATATATTTGCTTCTCAGCCTATGGCTAAGATTAGAGTGTATTTGCATCTCGGCTTATGGCTGACATAAAAATATCTTTGCATCTCAGCCTATGGCTAAGATCAGAGTAATTTTGCATCTCGGCCTATGGCTGACATAAAAATGTAATTGCATCTCAGCCTATGGCTAAGATCAGAGTGTATTTGCATCTTGGCCTATGGCTGACATAAAAATATAATTGCATCTCAGCCTATGGCTAAGATCAGAGTGAATTTGCATCTCGGCTTATGGCTAAGATCAGAGTGTATTTGCATCTTGGCCTATAGCTGACATAAACTTATAATTGCATCTCAGCCTATGTCTAAGATCAGAGTGTATTTGCATCTCGGCTTATTTCTGACATAAAAATATAATTGCATCTCAGCCTATGGCTAAGATCAGAGTGTATTTTCATCTCGGCCTATGGCTGACATAAAATTATAATTGCATCTCAGCCTATGGTTAAGATCAGAGTGTCTTTGCATCTCAGCTTATGGCTAAGATCAGTGTGTATTTGCATTTCAGCTTACGGCTAAGATCAGAGTGTATTTGCATATCGGTTTATAGCTGACATAATAGATTAATTGCATCTTAGCCTATGGCTAAGATCAGAGTGTATTTGCATTTCAGCTTATGGCTAAGATCAGAGTGTATTTGCATCTCAGTTTATGGCTAAGATCAGAGTGCATTTGCATCTCGGCCTATGGTTGACATAAAAATATAATTGCATCTCAGCTTATGTTTAAGATCAGAGTGTATTTGCATCTCGGCTTATGGCTGACATAAAATTATAATTGCATCTCACCCTATGGTTAAGATCAGAGTGTATTTGCATCTCAGCTTATAGCTAAGATCAGAGTGTATTTGCATCTCAGCTTATGGCTAAGATCAGAGTGTATTTGCATCTCGGCCTATAGCTGACATAAAAGAATAATTGCATCTCAGCCTATGGCTAAAATCAGAGAGTATTTGCATCTTGGCCTATGGCTGACATAAAAATATAATTGCATCTCAGCTTATGTTTAAGATCAGAGTGTATTTGCATCTCGGCCTATAGCTGACATAAAAATATAATTGCATCTCAGCCTATGGCCAAGATCAGAAAATATTTGTATTTTGGCTTATAGCTGACATAAAAGAATAATTGCATCTCAGCCTATGGCTAAGATCAGAGTGTATTTGCATCTCGGCTTATGGCTGACATAAAAATTTAATTGCATCCCAGCCTATGGCTAAGATCAGAGTGTATTTGCATCTCGGCCTATGGCTGACATAAAAATGTAATTTCGTTTCAGCCTATGGCTAAGATCAGAGTGTATTTGCTTCTCGGCTTATGGCTGACATAAAAATATACTTGCATCTCAGCCTATGGCTAAGATCAGAGTGAATTTGCATCTCGCCCTATGGCTGACATAAAAAATAATTGCATCTTAGCTTTTGGCTGAGATCATAGTGTATTTGCATCTTGGAATATACCTGAGCTAAAAATATAATTGCATCTCATGCATCTCGGCCTATGGCTGACATAAAAATATAATTGCATCTCAGCGTATGGCTAAGATCAGAGTGTAGTTGCATCTCAGTCTATGGCTAAAATCAGAGTGAATTTGCATCTCGGCCTATGGCTGACATAAAAATGTAATTGCGTCTCAGCCTATGGCTAAGATCAGAGTGTATTTGCATCTTGGCCTATGGCTGACATAAAATTATAATTGCATCTCAGCCTATGGCTAAGATCAGAGTGTTTTTGCATCTCAGCTTATGGCTAAGATCAGAGTGTATTTGCATCTCGGCCTATGGCTGACATAAAAATATAATTGCATTTCAGCCTACGGCTAAGATCAGAGTGAATTTGCATCTCGGCCTATGGCTGACATAAAAATATAATTGCATCTCAGCCTATAGCTAAGATCAGAGTGTAGTTGCATCTCAGCCTATGGCTAAAATCAGAGTGTATTAGCATCTCAGCCTAGAGCTAAGATCAGAATGTATTTGCATATTAACTTATATCTTAAAACAAATGTATATGCATCTTAGCCTATGGCTAAGATCAGAGTGTATTTGCGTCTCAGCCTGTAGCTATTATCAGAGTGTATTTGCATCTCAACCTATGGCTAAGATCAAAGTGTATTTGCATCTCAGCCTATGGCTAAGATAAGAGTGTATTTGCATCTCAGTCTATGGCTAAGATAAAAGTGTATTTGCACCTCAGCCTACAGCCGAGATAAAAATTAAATTGCATCTCTGCCTATGACTAAGATCAAAGTGTTTTTGCATTTCAACTTATAACTAAAAAACAAATGTAATTAGATCTCAGCTTATGGCTAAGATAAGAGTGTATTTGCATCTCAGCCTATGGCTAAGATCAGAGAGTATTTGAATTTTTATTTATAGCCGAGATAAAAATATAATTGCCAATCAGCTTATGGCTAAGATCAGATGGTATTTGCATCTCAGTCATAATAAACGCTAAAGCCTCCAATCATTGAGATTGTATGTGCTCCCAAGTTTGTTTATCAGACTGAAAATGTTAGTACAATAAACTAAACAACCACTTTTTTTATATAGCCTAAATACTCGGACTCACGTTTCCTAAAATACCAGATTTTAACGTCTTCTGCCAGTAAATTTAACTTAGAAGTCTGGATGCTAAAATTTTGGAAAGATCCTGTGGAACACCTAAGTTTTTAACTAAGTCGTTAAGTTTGGCCTTGAAAAATTATTGCGGTTGCTTAGAAACGTTCGATATTTCACTGGCACCGCTAAAGTTGTTTTCATCAACTTTCGGTTTAGGTAGAAACTGCTTGTAACATCTTCTAAATTTGTTAGTTTCTCAGGTAGACTTGAGGTTCGGATAAATAATGTTTTTTTTTTTAAATTTTTTGTTTTATATCCACGTACATTGCACATACAAAAATAACACTCATCGTGGTGATTTGTTTGTTAGCTCTCGCTAAATCATTAGTATTCCAAAGAGTAGGGATTTCCTTGTTTATTACTCCAATCTCCAATGTCTTAAACCCACTTCACATATCTTATAAACAACATGTGGTGTCCAATGTTTGACTTTATCACCAATCTTTACTTTAAAATACGCGTATTAACTTTACGTCTAATTTTTTTAATTACAAAGCAACCACACACATAGCAAAAATTATCTGGATTATTTTGACAAAGTCTTTGCATTTTGAACACAAATTTAATTGCAGTGCCGCCGGGATCGGCCCAACTAATTAAATACAAACAAAATTACGTAAAGGTTAGATAGTTAAATCTGACCTAATTTTATTTTAAATAACTCTGGGGAAACAATAAATTTTCCCGTAATTGCAAGCCTGAAAATTTTTGTAAGTTTCTGGTCCCATTATAAATAGTGCTGCATTAATTATTTTCTCGATTTTATAAATCGAAATATCCTCCACGCAGGCTTTATTTCAAATGAATCCTGGAGAACGTTTTAAAATACCCTTGTACAAAGTAGGCAAAATTTTATAAAACCCCGCGCCTTTATTTAAAATAAAAAAGCAAACTTTATTTACTTCTCGGGCTTGATTATATAAATCATAATTTAAACTCCCTATTTTAAATAAAGCCTGGGAGCTTTCATTTTACTCCCGTGTCGCCATCTGATGTTCAAAAGCTTGTACTTTTTTTTCTTCTTTCAAAAATTGCAAATTACTCACCTTTTTTAAAGATGGCGCCATATAAGCTTGTAATCTTTAATAACTTTTTTAGTCAAATTACATATATTATACATGATTTGATAATTTTAAGGAACAAAACTGTTTTGTTTTATTGTAGAGCTAATTAAGGGTGGTATTTATAGACAAAACTCAATCTCTGACTCGGCGCAATCTCCAAAAAATACGCATACAAATAAATTTAATTTTGTCATTACTACCTTTTGGTTAATAAAAAAAGTCATACGTCTAACTCATATGTTTTTTCAAAGCCTTTGTTAAGATGTAAATTTTGGTTCCATACCCAGTGTAGTTACTTCTCAGTTTACGGTTAAGATCAAAGCGTACTTGCATCTTAGCGTATGGCGTTGTCAGAGAACGCGATTAAAATTATTATGTGTTAATGTAACATTTACAGTACCAGGAAAACTAGACCTGTCATTTGGAGCTAAAATTCTAGCATTTAAAACCAGAATTCTGGCTTTGAATGAAAAGATTCAGTTTTTGAGGACTGGTGACCTCCGTACCCAAACTTCCTACCCCGAAACCATTCTATTTTATTTTTTCTAAAACTCACTTCCTAACCTAACTGCTAACAATAATTACTGATCCCAACCTAACAGTGGGTATAAACTATAATATTTTATTATAATGGCTGTAGATTTGAAACAAGTCATCAAAAAGACTACTAACGCGAGAGTATTATTAGATGTCTTCACTAAGTCTAATAATTTTAGCCTACCATAGATTGACAAGGTCAATCATGGCTTACATAACAATTAAATTGGTAGAACAAGACCTCGCCTATTCCACTAACCAATTTAATAAATCAAACACTAACTTAGCATGTGGTTTAACACTTTCGATGCTACCACCGGCGCATACGGTGCGTTGGCACACTTTGTTGCTATATGCTACCGACGTACCGTATGCGTTCAGCACAGTCCCTACTTCAATTCAATAAAGTTCTGAGATTGTGCAAGTTTTATTATAAGCATCTAATTAAAGTGTGTGAGCTATTGTCAACAATTACTTAAATATTATTAAACTCCCTGTACCTGATTAAAATTATTTAAAAAGAATAATGTGTTAAAAATGGGTTAGCAGCAAGAGTGTTAAAAGTTAATTTTTTTAATATTTGTCGTCTAAAAAAGAATTTAAACTCAATTCATCAGCATTTTAAACATAGAATACCTCAGAAAACTTCATTATTTTTTTTACTTAAACCAAAAAAAAAACAAAGATCTAGGTCGCTTTAATCTAGTAGATTTCAATTATCATTTTAAATATCTATTTGCTGACTTACAACTGACGTCGTACAAAATTCAGGGCGTTGGTTATAATAGAATATTTCTTAAACTAACTCATTTCAATGAGACAATTTTTGTAATAAGCATATATTATTCTCCAAACAAAGCAACTCCAAATTTTTTAATTACCTTTTTTAAAGTAATCATAAAAAAGCTGAAATAATTTAGTTAGGAAATTTTATTGAACATAACACTGAATGGTTAAGTCACTTATCTTCTACAACACTATGTAGACAACAAGCTATAATTTTTGCTGCTTACTCAACTTATTCAGCAACTCACTTTTCTTAAAATAGACTTTTTGATTTTATCTTTAACTACTGTTGATGTTGATGACAGTTCAGAGATGTAAGACCAAAACTTTAAGAGAAATTTAGTTAACCGTACTATTGACTCATAGAATAAACTTTCAAATTTATTATTTCTCGAGACACTCCTTAAATCTAGTCTTCAATGTTATAGTTTTGGCAATGTTTAAAATTTGCTTCATTTAAAGTGTTTTGGTTTTATTAAATCCAATTTAATAAATAAATGTTAAACAAATTAAAATAAAACAGTTTAAAATATTTCCCTAACGTAACTAATTCATTCCTGGAGTTCCATGAAGCAACCCCTGAGTTTTAACAAAGCCTTTACGGTAATGGTATGTTACTGTTATAAACAAGTGACTAATTGATTCAAAGCTGCAATTAAAATGGTTTCTATAAAAATAAATGTATGCATTTATTAATTGATTTCATTTAAAGTAAAATTAACTCTGGGACAAAATGTAAATTTTCGTGATATAGTTAACCCTTCTAAATATATTTAGATTTAAATATTGAGATTTAATTCAATTAATTATTACAGTATTTACAGTGAAGCCTAGCGTGCAATAAGCTTTGTAGAAAATACAAATACTATAAGCAAAATTTAATACAATTTACAGAAAGTTGATTAAAACTCACAGAACTAATTGGTAAATACAAAATTCTCCTAAAATCAAAAATTATTTTTGTAATTAATTAAAATATTCCCCAGGGTTAATTTGAAATGTCCCTGAAAAAAATACTAAATTTTCCGCCTGTTTATAATATATTAAAGAAGAAATAATTATAACTACAGAAATTAAAGGGGTTATTTATATTATTCTTTGGGGTTTAATTAAAATTAACCCTGGAAAAAATACAAAATTTAAGCTATTATTATTATAATAATATTTTATGGAGTAATTAATTTAAATAACCAAGAATGAATTAAAATTAGCTCTGGGACCATTTAAAAAAATTTCCTGGTTTAGAAAATTTGAAAAATAAAATTTCAATTTTTATTTATTTTAATAAAATAATATATTATATTATAATAGTATTATAAAATGTTATAACAATAACTGTAATATATTTTAACTGTATAAAAAATTTCTATTTAGCCCCTATATTGTACTCTTCTATAGACGTTATTGGTCCATTTTACGTTGAATGTGGTGCTTTGTACGTGCGATAGATGTCGATACTATGCTTCGCTAAATGTTTTTACGTTCTCTTTCTGTTTAAAAAGTTTAAATTTTAAACTAACAGTATCGCTTCTCGGCCTATGGCTAAGATCAAAGTGTAGTCAAGGTCCAGCCAAGCCTCCACAACTCTTTTCTGCTTCCTCCTGGTGTGGTCGAGGGCGCTTTGTAGTAAGAAGTTGTGTTCAAAGCAACTCTCGCCTTTTCCTATCTTTTTGGGCTTGCGATATAATGTTATAGGTTTCGCACCACGCCGATATACGGTAAGCCAGGCAGGAAGCATACAATTTGTACATGGTGGAAGGGCGATGGGCCTTCAATTTTCTACTACCTCACGATCCCCCTTTTTGTGAATTAAGATAGTTGTAGATTCTTTCCATGTGTGGAAGTGGGACCACTTTAAAGTTGTTAATTTTATTATACATGCAGGCTAGCACTGTGCAATTTGGATCTGCTTTCTTCAGGTTGCCGTACTGGACCTTGCCAACGCGTTTGGGTCAGTTCCTCACGCACACATAACGGATTCGCTGAACCGTGTGGGACTACCCGAACAACTGTCTAGCCTTGCAAAAATGTTATACCAAAGTACGTCAACAAAAATACGATGTAAAGATGGGTTAAGCTCCTCCATTCCAACAAAGGCGGCAGTTAAACAAGGATGTCCGTATAGCCCAATTATATTCAACATCGCCATGGAAGCCGTTGTTCGTTCCACAATTCAAGGCAGCGGATTTAGGGTCGAGCAAACGCCAATAAAGGCAATAGCCTACGCCGACGATGTGGCCATACTAGCCTCCAACCTTAATGCCATGCAGGATACCCTGAATAGAGGAGGTGAGACTGCCAGACACTGTGGTCTTGTGGTCCAGAAGAAACATCTAAAAGAAATTGACGGGGACTATAAGAAATATTGCAAGTCCTGGATGAAACTCACTCAACTTCATAAATATCCCCTTGTACAAAATAGGGAAAATTTTATAAAACTCAGCTTTATTTAAAATAAAATCGCAAACTTTAATTACTCATCCCCAGGCTTCATTTTGAATAAATGTATTTAATAAAATTAATTATTATTGTATACAAAAATCTCCGTTAAATCAAAACGATCAATTAAAATAAACTTTGGAAAAAAATAAAATTCTCAGACTTTAAGCAAATTAAGAAACATATCTTTAAATGTTGAAGGAAGTAATTATATAATTTTTCAGCGTTATATTAAAATTGACTTTTAAAAAACACAGTATTCACCGCTTCTTAAGAAAGCTAATTAGAAATGAACTAATTTTAATTCCCAGGGATTAAATGAATTCATAGAATCTTTTATAAGAATTGCTTGTTTTAGAAAATTAAATTCTTTATATTTTAGAAATAAATAAATAAATTAGTGAATTAATTAAAAAATATCTCGGAATCTTAACAAAATAAAACAAATATGTAAAAATGGGGGATTAATTATATTATTCCGCAGGATATAATTGAAATTAACCATGCGGAAAAGACAAAGTGTGCCTATGGCTAATATCAGAGTGTATTTGCATCTCAGCCAATAACTGAGATAAAAATGTTATTGTCTTTCAACCTATGGCTAAGATAAAAATATAAATGCATCTCAGCCTATGACTAAGATCAGAGTGTATTTGCTTTTTAGCCTATAGCTGAGATAAAAATATAATCACATCTCAGCCTCTATGGCTAAGATCAGAGTGTAGTTACATCTCGGCCTTTGTCTAACATCAAACTGTTATGTCATTTTGGTATATGGCTAAGATTAGAGTGTAGTTAGTTACATCTTAATCAATAGCTAAGATAAAGTATTATTCTGTCTTGGCCTATAGCTAAGATCAGAGTTTAGTTACATCTTAGTCAATACCTAATATAAAAGTATTTGTTTATCTTGGCCTATGGCTAAGATCAGAGTGTATTTACATCTTAGCCAATGTCTAACATAAAAATGTTATTTCATCTCGGTCTATAGCAATGTTTGGAGTGTAGTTACATCTTAGTCAATAATTAAGATAAAAATACTAATTTATCTCGGCTTATAGCTAAGATCAGGGTGTAGTTACATCTTAGACAATAGCTAAGATAAAAGTATTATTTCATCTCGGCCTATGGCTTAGATCCAGAATGTAGTTACATCTTAGTTAATAGCTAAAATAAAAGTACAATTCCATATCAGCCTATGGGTAAGATCAGAGTGTAGTTACATCTAAGTCAATAGTTAAGATAAAAGTATTATTTCATCTCGGCCTATACCTAAAATCAGAGTGTAGTTACATCTTAGTCAATAGCTACGATAAAAGTATTATTCTATCTCGGCCTATGGCTCAGATCAGAAAGTTAGAACATCTTAGTCAATAGCTAAGTTAAAAGTATTATTCTATCTTGGCCTATGGCTAAAATCAGAGTTTAGTAACATTTTAGTCAATAGTTAAGATAAAAGTATTATTCCATCTCGACCTATAGCTAAAATCAGAGTGTAGTTACATCTTAGTCAATAGCTACGATAAAAGTATTATTCTATCTCGGCCTATGGCTAAGATCAGTAAATACTTACATCTTAGTCAATAGCTAAGATAAAAATATTAATTCATCTCAGCCTATGGCTAAGGTAAGAGTGTACTTACATCTTAGTCAATTGCTAAAATAAAAGTATAATTTTATCTTGGCCTATGGCTGAGATCAGAGTGTAGTTACATCTTAGTCAATAGCTAAGATAAAAGTATTATTCTATTTCGGCCTATGGCTAAGATCAAAAAGTACTTACATCTTAGTCAATAGCTAAGATAAAAGTATTATTTCATCTCAGCCTATGGCTAAAATAAAAGTGTACTTACATCTTAGTCAATTGCTAAGATAAAAGTTTAATTTTATCTTGGCCTATGACTAAGATCAGAATGTAGTTACATCTTAGTCAAAAGCTAAGATAAAAGTATTATTCTATTTCGGCCTATGACAAAGATCAGAGTGTACTTACATCTTAGTCAATAGCTAAGATAAAAATGTTTGTTTATCTATGCCTATAACTAAGATCAGAGTGTATTTGCATCTCAATCTATGGCTAAGATAAGAGTGCATTTGCATCTCAGCTTAGAATTAAGAGCAGAATGTATTTGCATTTTAACTTAAAACTGAAAAACAAATGTAATTGCATCTCAGCCTATGGCTAAGATCAGAGTGTATTTGCATCTCAGCCTATGGCTAAGATAAGAGTGTAATTGCATTTTAACTTATAACTCAAAAACAAATGTAATTGCATCTCAGCCTATGGCTAAGATCAGAGTGTAGTTGCATCTCAGCCTATGGCTAAGATAGGAGTGTATTTGCATCTCAGCTTATGGCTAAGATCAGAGTGCATTTGCATCTCAGCCTAGAGTTAAAATCAGAGTGTATTTGCATTTTAACTTATAACTGAAAAACAAATGTCTTTGCATCTCAGCCTACAGCTAAGATAAGAGTGTATTTGCATCTCAGCCTATGGCTTAGATCAGAGTGTGTTTGCATTTCAACTTAAAACTGAAAAACAAATGTAACTGCATCTCAGCATATGGCTAAGATCAGAGTGTATTTGCATCTCGGCCTATGGCTAACATAAAAAATAAATGCATCTTAGCTTTTGGCTGAGATCATAGTGTATATGCATCTTGGAATATACCTGAGCTAAAAGTATAATTGCATCTCAGCCTATGGCTAAGATCAGAGTGTATTTGCATCTCGGCCTATGGCTGACATAAAATTATAATTGCATCTCAACCTATGGCTAAGATCAGAGTGTATTTGCAACTCGGCCTATGGCTGCCATAAAAAATAATTGCAACTCAGCATATGGCTAAGATTATAGTTTATTTGCATATTGGAATAAACCTGAGCTAAAAATATAATTGCATCTTAGCCTATAGCTAATATCAGAGTGTATTTGCATCTTGGCCTATAGCTGACATAAAAATTTAATTGCATCTCAGCCTATGGCTGAGATCATTGTGTATTTGCATCTCAAACTATGACTGACATAAAAAATAATTGCATCTTAGCTTTTGGCTGAGATCATAGTGTATATGCATCTTGGAATATACCTGAGCTAAAAATATAACTGCATCTTAGCCTATGGCTAAGATCAAAGTGTATTTGCATCTCAGCTTATGGCTGACGTAAAAATATAATTGCATCTCAGCCTATGGCTGAGATCAGAGTGTATTTGCATCTTAGCTTATTCCTGACATAAAAAATAATTGCATCTTAGCCTTTGGCTAAGATCATAGTGTATTTGCATCTTGGAATATACCTGAGCTAAAAATATACCTGCATCTCAGCTTATGGGTAAGATCAGAGTGTATTTGCATCTCGGCCTATGGCTGACATAAAAATATAATTGCATCTCAGCCTTATGCGCCGGTGGTAGCATCGAAAGTGTTAAGCCACATGCTAAGTTAGTGTTTGATTTATTAAATTGGTTAGTGGAATTGGCGAGGTCTTGTTCTGCCAATTTAATTGTTATGTAAGCCATGTTTGACCTTGTCAATCTATGGTAGGCTAAGTTTTGAAATTATTAGACTTAGTGAATTGGCACACTTTGTTGCTATATGCTACCGACGTACCGTATGCGTTCAGCACAGTCCCTACTTCAATTCAATAAAGTTCTGAGATTGTGCAAGTTTTATTATAAGCATCTAATTAAAGTGTGTGAGCTATTGTTAACAATTACTTAAATATTATTAAACTCCCTGTACCTGATTAAAATTATTTAAAAAGAATAATGTGTTTAAAATGGGTTAGCAGCAAGAGTGTTAAAAGTTAATTTTTTTAATATTTGTCGTCTAAAAAAGAATTTAAACTCAATTCATCAGCATTTTAAACATAGAATACCTTGGAAAACTTCTTTATTTTTTTTACTTAAACCAAAAAAAAAACATAAAGATCTAGGTCGCTTTAATCTAGTAGATTTCAATTATCATTTTAAATATCTATTTGCTGACTTACAACTGACGTCGTACAAAATTTAGGGCATTGGTTATAATAGAATATTTTTTAAACTAACTCATTTCAATGAGACAATATTTGTAATAAGAATATATTGTTCTCCAAACAAAGCAACTCCAATTTTTTTAATTACCTTTTTGAAAGTTTGGACCAGCTTCTTTAAAGTAATCATAAAAAAGCTGAAATCATTTAGTTAGGAAGTTTTATTGAACATAACACTGAATGGTTAATTCACTTATCTTCTACAACACTATCTAGACAACAAGCTATGATTTTTGCTGCTTACTCAACTTATGCAGCAACTCAATTTCCTTAAAGTAGACTTTTTGATTTTATCTTTAACTACTGTTGATCATTCACTTAGGGATTTTAAAAAATATTCGCTGACAGTTCAGAGGTGTAGGACCGAAACTTTAAGACAGATTTGGTTAACCGTACTATTGACTCATAGAATAAACTTTCAAATATATTATTTCTCGAGACACTGCTTAAATCTAGTCATCAATGTTATAGTTTCGGCAATGTTTATTTTTTTTTTTTATTTAAAGTGTTTTGGCTTTATTAAAACCAATTTAATAAATAAATTTTAAACAAATTATAATAAAACAGATTAAAATATTTCCCTAACGTAACAAATTCATACCTGGGGTTCCATGAAGCAACCCCTGAGTTTTAACAAAGCCTTTACGGCAATGGTATGTTACTGTTATAAACAAGTGACTAATAGATTCAAGGCTTCAAATAAAATGGTTTCTATAAAAAAAACTTATGCATTAATTAATTGATTAAATTAAAGTAAAATTAACTCTGAGACCAAATGTAAATTTCCGTGATATAGTTAATCTTTTCAAATATTTTTTTTAAGTTAATTAAGCAATTTAATTCATTATTACAGTATTTACAATGAAGCCTAGCGTGCAATAAGCTTTGTGGAAAATACAAAATATTATAAGCAAAATTTAATACAATTTACAGAAAGTTGATTAAAACTCACAAAACTAATTGGTAAATACAAAATTCTCCTAAAATCAAAAATTATTTTTGTAATTAATTAAAATATTCCCCAGGGTTAATTTGAAATGTCCCTGAAAAAAATACTATATTTTCTGCCTGTTTATAATATATTAAAGAAGAAATAATTATAACTACAGAAATTAAAGGGGCTATTTATATTATTCTTTGGGGTTTAATTAAAATTAACTCTGGGAAAAATACAAAATTTGCCGCCTAAGCTATTATTATTATTATAATATTTTAAGGAGAAATTAATTAAAATAACCAAGAATGAATTAAAATTAGCGGGGACCATTTAAAAAATTTCTCTGGTTTAGAAAATTTGAAAAATAAAATTTCAATTTTTATTTATTTTAATAAAATAATATATTATATTATAACAGCATTATAAAATGTTATAACATTTACTGTAATATAGTATTTTAACTGCATAAAGAATTTCTGTTTAGCCCCTATATTGTACCCTTCTATAGACGTTATTGATCAATTTTACTGCTTTGTACGTGCGATAGATGTCGATACTATGCTTCGCTAAATGTTTTTAATAGCCTACGCCGACGATCTGGCCATACTAGCCTCCGACCTTAATGCCATGCAGGATACCCTGAATAGAGTAGGTGAGGTGAGACTGCCAGACGCTGTGGTCTTGTATTCAACGCGCAGAAATGCGCAGTGTTGGATCTGGACTGCAGAAGAAGGCAGGTGACTCACCAAGACCGACTGTATACTATCCAAGGTGAAAACACTTCCCTGCTAGATGATGGCAAAGCCTACGAACATCTGGGCATACCAACGGGCTTCCATGTCGACACTGCACCCGAGCGCACAATCGCAAGAATGAAGGGGCAGCTAAGCGACATCTATAACTCCCTGCTAGCGCCGTGGCAGAAAATCGACGCCTACAATATTTTTATAGCCCCCCAGCTATCATTTACCCTCAGAGGAACGACGGTCCAGAAGAAACATCTAAAAGAAATTGACGGGGACTATAGAAATATTGCAAGTCCTGGATGAAACTCCCTCAACGTGCCAGCCCCGAATTATTATACTTACCATCAGCGCGGGGTGGCACAGATGTATTACCTCTATGCGACTTGACTGACGTAGCAGCCGTCACACAAGCTTTTAAAATGCTAACTTGCCCTGATAGCACTGTCCAACAAATTGCCCGCGACCAGCTGAGCGAGGTAGTTCGTCGAAAAACGGGAGCCCAACCTACCATCCAAGGGCTCGGCGACTACCTTTCAGGCTCACTGGAAGGAAACCTGGCGCGAGATGGCGGCGACATAGCGTCGCTATGGACAAGGGCAAGAAATGCTACACGTCGCATGGGGGAAAAACTGAACATCAATTGGATCCAGGACCCAATCGACCCGTCAAAGATTTCGTTAAAACTGACCGTCAGAGATGGCTCGGTGACGATCCCTCCTACCGCACGAGCCCTGGTAGAGAGGTCAATGAAGGACCAGGTTAGAAGATATTACGAGCAAAAACTTCTAGCCAAACCAGATCAAGGCAAGGTCCTTCGTTCGTCGTCACTGTGGTCATCCAGCAACCACTTTCTGAGGACTGGGTTTGCCACCAGATTCGCGGATTGGAACTTTATACACCGCGCCCGACTTGACTGTGTTCCTCTAAACGCCACCAGACGTTTTGGCAATGGTGATAAGAGGTGCCGGAGATGCGGAAACGCTAACGAAACCCTCCCGCACGTACTAAACCATTGCCAGATGCATTCAAACGCCTGGCAGCAACGTCACAATGCCGTCCAAGACAGGCTTGCAAAAGCAATCCCGTCTAGCCGTGGACAAGCGCGTGTCAACAGGACAGTAGAAGGTATTAACTCCAACCTACGACCTGACATTGTCCTGTTGAACGAAAACGACAAGAGCGCAACTATTGTGGACGTTGCAATACCATTCGAAAATGGGCGTGAGGCATTCACACAGAGTCGGATAAGAAAAGTAGACAAATACCAAGAAGTGGCAACTCAGCTGGGGGGAAAAGGATATGAGGTGGTAGTGATGGCCCTTCAGGTAGGAGCTCTAGGCTCGTGGGACCCGGAAAATGAAGCTGTACTCCGAGCCCTAGGGATTGGCAAGCGGTATGCTGGCCTGATGCGGAAGCTGATGAGCAGCGATGTGATTCGGTGGAGTCGAGACATTTATATCGAACACTTGACGGGCCATCGCCAGTATACTTAATCTGTTTTGCTTTTAATGTGTTAGTGAAGTGTCGCGTGCAATGTTCTTTTATATACTGTGATATTACTTTTAATCGTTTAGTACCTGATGATCAATCATAATATTGTACCTGATAACTTTATGTAGCGCTTAAATTATACACCTGTGATATGAATTTTTAAAATGTATGTTATGTTATTTTTATTGATTTTAATCTGTTAGTATTTGTTCAATTTTAGACATGCTCTATACACATGCATATGTTTTATTTAATTTTTTATCTATTCTTTATATTGTGAATTCTTTTATGATTCAAATTTCTTTTATCTTTATTCTTATACTCAAGTTTTTATTTTTATAACCATTTTTTTATATATTGAAATTATTTTTTGAATAAAGTTTTTAAATCTGTTCTTATCAGCTTAATATCTGATACGACCCGCATGCGGGTCCAGTATATTAAACTGATTTTTGGAAATGGACGGAAGGTAGGGGCTTGCTCCACTTCTGTCACGGGTTGGCCCGGCATTGCAGTGCCGCCGGGATCGGCCCAACTAATTAATACAAACAAAATTATGCAAGGTGTAGAGCTAATAAAATCTCCCTAGGCTTTCTTTCAAATAAGCCTTGGCGAGACTTTAAAAGTTTCTCCCCATCTACAATCGGGAAAATTTTATAAGTTTCTGGTCTCTATTTTAAATGGTGCTGCATTTAATTATTTTCTTACGGGCGCTCGATTACAAATTGAAATAATAAACCCAGGCTTTATTTCATATGAACCCTGGAGAACTTTCAAAAATACCCCCTTGTATCGCCAACTAATTACTCCGCGGGTTCGATTATGTAAATCATAATATTTAAACTCCCCAGGCTTTATTTCAAATCAATCTTGGAGAACATTCATAAATATCCCCTTGTACAAAGTAGGGAAAATTTTATAAAACCCAGCTTTATTTAAAATAAAATCACAAACTTTAATTACTTCTCGGGCTCAATTATATAAATCATAGTATAAACTCCCCAGGCTTCATTTTCAATAAAGCCTGGGGAGCTTTTATTTTATTCCAGTTTCGCCATCTGATGTATAACGTTAGTATCTTTTTTTTAGAATTGCAATATTACTCACCTTATTTAAAGATGGCGCCACATAAGCTTGTAATCTTTACTAATTTTTTTAGTCAAAGTAATTATACATGGTTTGATAATTGTATGAAACAAAACTGTTTTGTTTTATTAGTTGCTCAACAAGTTTGGTTTTCAGGTGTAATAAATGTGATTCTGTATTCTAACTAGCAGACTGTAAGGTTTCTTATCATACTTACAAGTACTTCTTCATTTCAGCATCATTAAAAAATAATTCATAGACTTAATTCTCTACTCCTAAGCGCTTAAATTGTGGATTCTAAACAACAACAAAATTTATTAAACGGGGAAATGATTAATATTCTCTTAGTTAATTTCAAATAAACCTTAGAGAGATTGGAAAATGTTTCCTAGTATTATAAGGCTTTATTATATCGTTTCTCAGAGTTTCATTGAAATTAAGCTCGAGAAAAATATAAAATTATTTTGCCTCTTAACAAAACTAAATATAATACTTTAAGCAAGATTTAATTAAAATTACCAAGTATTAATTGAATTTGACCCTGGGACTATATACAAATATACATATATACTTTAAAAAATTGAAAAATGTATGTTTTTAATAAAATTAATTATTATTGTATACAAAAATCTCCGTTAAATCAAAACGATCAACTAAAATAAACTTTGGAAAAAAATAAAATTCTCAGACTTTAAGCAAATTAAGAAACATATCTTAAAATGTTGAATTGAGTAATTATACAATTTTTCAACGTTTTATTGAAATTAACATTTAAAAAACACAGAATTCACCGCTTCTTAAGAAAGCTAATTAGAAAAGAACTAATTTAAATGCTCAGGGATTAAATGAATTCATAGATTCTTTTAAAACAATTACTTGTTTTAAAAAATTAAATTCTTTATATTTTAGAAATAAATAAATAAACTAGTGAATTTATTAAAAAATATCTCGGAATCTTAACAAAATATAACAAATATGTAAAAATGGGGGATTTATTATATTATTCCCCAGGATATAAATTAACCATGCGGAAAATACAAAGTGTGCCTATGGCTAATATCAGAGTGTATTTGCATCTCAGCCTATAACTAAGATAAAAATGTTATTGCATCACAGCCTATGGCTAAGGTCAAAGTGTATTTGCATCTCAACCTATGGCTAAGATCAGAGTATATTTGCATCTCAGCTTATGGCCAAAATCAGAGTGTATTTGCATTTCAGCCTATAGCTAAGATCAGAGTGTGTTTGCATCTTAGGCTATTACTGAAATAAATATGTTATTGCATTTTGGCCTATTGCTATGATCAGAGTGTATTTGGTTCTCAGCTTATAGCTAAGATCGGAGTGTATTTGCATCTCAGCTTATGGTTAAGATCAAAGTGTATATGCATCTCAGCCTATAACTGAGATAAAAACGTTATTGCATTTCAGCCTATGGCTAAGATAAAAATATAATTGCATCGCAGCCTATGACTAAGATCAGAGTGTATTTGCATCTCAGCTTATGGCTAAGATAAGAGTGTATTTGCTTTTTAGCCTATAGCTGAGATAAAAATAAAATCACATCTCAGCTTATGGCTAAGATCAGAGTGTAGTTACATCTCGGCCTATGTCTAACATAAAAGTGTTATCCTATCTTGGCCTATAACTTAGATCAAAGTGTAGTTACATTTTGGCTTATGTCTAACATGAAAGTGTTATTCTATCTCAGCCTACTATTATTTTATCTCGGCCTATGGTTAAGATCAGAGTGTAGTTACATCTCGGCCTTTGTCTAACATAAAACTGTTATGTCATTTTGGTATATGGTTAAGATTAGATTAGAGTGTAGTTACAACTTATTCAATATCTAAGATAAAGTATTATTCTGTCTTGGCCTATAGCTAAGATCAGAGTTTAGTTACATCTTAGTCAATGCCTAATATAAAAGTATTTGTTTATTTTGACCTATGGCTAAGATCAGAGTGTATTTACATCTTAGCCTATGTCTAACATAAAAATATTAATTCATTTTAGCCTATAGCAAAGTTCAGAGTGTAGTTACATCTTAGTCAATAGCTAAGATAAAAGTATTATTTCATCTCGGCCTATGGCTAAGATCCAGAATGTAGTTACATCTTAGTTAATAACTAAGATAAAAGTATTATTCTATCTCGGCTTATGGCTAAGATCAGAGTTTAGTTACATCTTAGTTAAAAGCTAAGATAAAAGTAATATTTCATCTCAGTCTATGACTAAGATCAGAGTGTAGTTACATCTTAGTTATAGCTAAAATAAAAGTATAATTCCATCTTAGCCTATGGGTAAGATCAGAGTGTAATTACATCTTAGTCAATAGCTACGATAAAAATATTATTCTATCTCGGCCTATGACTAAGATCAGAGTGTACTTACATCTTAGTCAAAAGCTAAGATAAAAGTGTTATTCTATCTCATCCTATGGCTAAAAGCAGAGTATAGTTACATCTAAGTCAATAGTTAAGATAAAAGTATTATTTCATCTTGGCCTATAGCTAAAATCAGAGTGTAGTTACATCTTAGTCAATAGCTACGATAAAAGTATTATTCTATCTCGGCCTATAGCTAAGATCAGAGTGTACTTACATCTTAGTCAATAGCTAAGATAAAAGTGTTATTCTATCTCAGCCTATAGCTAAGATCAAAGTGTATTTGCATCTCGGCTTATGGCTGACATAAAAATATAATTGCATCTTAGTCTATAGCTAAAATAAGAGTGTATTTGCATCTTGGCCTATAGCTGACATAAAAATATAAAACTGCATCTCAGCCTATGGTTGAGATCAGAGTGTATTTGCATCTTGGCCTATGGCTGACATAAAAAAAAAGTTGCATCTTAGCTTTTGGCTGAGATCATAGTGTATATGTATCTTGAAATATTCCTGAGCTAAAAATATATATGCATCTTAGCCTATGGCTAAGATCATAGTGTATTTGCATCTTGGAATATACCTGAGCTAAAAATATAATTGCATCTCAGCCTTTGGTTAAGCACAGAGTGAATTTGCATCTCGGCCTATGGCTGACATAAAAATATAATTGCATCTCAGCCTATGGCTAAGATCAGAATGTATTTGCATCTCGGCCTATGACTGACATAAAAATATAATTGCATCTCAGCCTATGGCTAAGATCAGAGTGAATTTGCATCTTGGCCTATGGCTGACATAAAAATATAATTGCATTTCAGCCTATGGCTAAGATCTGAGTAAATTTGCATCTCGGCCTATGGCTGATATAAAAATATAATTGCATCTCAGCCTATGGCTAAGATCAGAGTGTATTTGCATTTTGGCCTATGGCTGACATAAAATTATAATTGCATCTCAGCTTATGATTAGGATCAGAGTGAATATGCATCTCGGCCTATGGTTGACATAAAAATATAATTGCATCTCAGCCTATGGCTAAAATCAGAGTGTATTTGCATCTCGGCCTATAGCTGACATAAAAATATAATTGCATCTCAGCCTATGGCTAAGATCAGAGTGTATTTGCATCTCGGCCTATAGCTGACATAAAAATATATTTGCATCTCAGCCTATGGCTAAGATTAGAGTGTATTTGCATTTCGGCCTATAGCTGACATAAAAATATAATTGCATCTCAGTCTATGGCTAAGATCAGAGTGTATTTGCATTTTGGCCTATGGCTGACATAAAATTATAATTGCATCTCAGCTTATGGTTAAGATCAGAGTGAATATGCATCTCGGCCTATGGTTGACATAAAAATATAATTGCATCTCAGCCTATGGCTAAGATCAGAGTGTATTTGCATCTCGGCCTATAGCTGACATAAAAATATATTTGCATCTCAGCCTATGGTTAAGATTAGAGTGTATTTGCATTTGGCCTATAGCTGACATAAAAATATAATTGCATCTCAGTCTATGGCTAAGATCAGAGTGTATTTGCATCTCGGCTTATGGCTGACATAAAAATATATTTGCATCTCAGCTTATGGCTAAGATCAGAGTGTATTTGCATCTCGGCCTATGGTTGACATAAAAATTTAATTGCATCTCAGCCTATGGCTAAGATCAGAGTGTATTTCCATCTCGGCTTATGGCTGACATAAAAATATAATTGCATCTCAGCCTATGGCTAGGATCAGAGTAAATTTGCATCTCGGTCTATGGCTGACATAAAAATATAATTGCATCTCAGCCTATGGCTAAGATTAGAGTGTATTTGCATCTCAGCTTATGGCTAAGATCAGAGTGTATTTGCATCTCAGCTTATGGCTAAGATCAGAGTGTATTTGCATCTTAGCCTATGGCTGACATAAAAAAATAATTGCATCTCAGCCTAAGGCTAAGATCAGAGTGTATTTGCATCTCAGCTTATGGTTAAGATTAGAGTGTAATTGCATCTCAGCTTATGGCTAAGATCAGAGTGTATTTGCATCTCGGCTTATGGCTGACATAAAAATATAATTGCATCTCAGCCTATGGCTAAGATCAGAGTGTATTTGCATCTCGGTTCATGGCTGACATAAAAATATAATTGCATCTCAGCCTATAGCTAAGATCAGAGTGAAATTGCGTCTTGGCCTATGGCTGACATTAAAATATAATTGCATCTCAGCCTATGGCTAAGATCAGAGTGTATTTGCATTTCGGCCTATAGCTGACATAAAAATATAATTGCATCTCAGTCTATGGCTAAGATCAGAGTAAATTTGCATCTCGGCCTATGACTAAGATCAGAGTGTATTTGCATCTCAGCTTATGGCTAAGATCAATGTGTATTTGCATCTCGGCTTATGGCTGACATAAAATTATAATTGCATGTCAGCCTATGGCTAAGATCAGAGTGTATTTGCATCTCAGCTTATGGCTAAGATCAGAGTGTATTTGCATCTCGGCCTATAGTTGACATAAAATTATAATTGCATCTCAGCTTATGGCTAAGATCAGAATGTATTTGCATCTCTGCCTATGGCTGACATAAAAATATAATTGCATCTCAGCCTATGGCTAAGATCAGAGTGTATTTCCATCTCGGCCTATAGCTGACATTAAAATATAATTGCATCTTAGCCTATGGCTAAGATCAGAGTGAATTTGCATCTCAGCTTATGGCTAAGATCAGAGTGTATTTGCATCTCGGCCTATGGTTGACATGAAATTATAATTGCATGTCAGCCTATGACTAAGATCAGAGTGTATTTGCATCTCAGCTTATGGCTAAGATCAGAGTGTATTTGCATCTCGGCCTATGGTTGACATAAAATTATAATTGCTTGTCAGCCTATGGCTAAGATCAGAGTGTATTTGCATCTCAGCTTATGGCTAAGATCAAAGTGTATTTGCATCTCGGCTTATGGCTGACATAAAAATATAATTGCATGTCAGCCTATGACTAAGATCAAAGTGTATTTGCATCTCAGCTTATGGCTAAGATCAAAGTGTATTTGCATCTCAGCTTATGGCTGACATAAAATTATAATTGCATGTCAGCCTATGGCTAAGATCAGAGTGTATTTGCATCTCAGATTATGGCTAAGATCAGAGTGTATTTGCATCTTGGCCTATAGCTGACATTTAAATATAATTGCATCTCAGCCTATGGCTAAGATCAGAATGTATTTGCATCTCGGCCTATAGCTGACATAAAATTATAATTGCATCTCAGCCTAAGGCTAAGTTCAGAGTGTATTTGCATCTCGGCCTATGGCTGACATAAAAATATAATTGCATCTGAGCCTATGGCTGAGATCAGAGTGTATTTGCATCTCGGCTTATGGCTGACATAAAAATATAATTGCATTTCAGCCTATGGCTAAGATCAGAGTGTATTTGCATCTCGGCCTATGGCTGACATTAAAATATAATTGCATCTCAGCCTATGGCTAAGATCAGAATGTATTTGCATCTCTGCCTATGGCTGACAAAAAATTATAATTGCATCTCAGCCTATGGTTAAGATTAGAGTGTATTTGCATCTCAGCTTATGGCTAAGATCAGAGTGTATTTGCATCTCAGCTTATGGCTAAGATCAGAGTGTATTTGCATCTCGGCCTATAGCTGACATTAAAATATAATTGCATCTTAGCCTATCGCTAAAATCAGAGTGAATTTGCATCTCAGCCTATGGTTAAGATTAGAGTGTATTTGCATATCAGCTTTTAGCTAAGATCAGAGTGTATTTGCTTCTTGGCCTATAGCTGACATAAAATTATAATTGCATCTCAGCCTATGGCTAAGATCAGAATGTATTTGCATCTCTGCCTATGGCTGACATAAAAATATAATTGCATCTCAGCTTATGTCTAAGATCAGAGTGTATTTTCATCTCGGCCTATAGCTGACATAAAAATATAATTGCATCTCAGCCTATGGCTAAGATCAGAGTGTATTTGCATCTCCGCTTAAGGCTGACATAAAAATATAATTGCATCTCAGCCTATGGCTAAGATCAGAGTGTATTTGCATCTCAGCTTATGGCTAAGATCAAAGTGTATTTGCATCTCGGCATATAGCTGACATTAAAATATATATGCATCTTAGCCTATGTCTAAGATCAGATTGAATTTGCATCTTGGCCTATGGCTGACATAAAAATATAATTGCATCTCAGCCTATGGCTAAGATCAGAGTGTATTTGCATCTCCGCTTAAGGCTGACATAAAAATATAATTGCATCTCAGCCTATGGCTAAGATCAGAGTGTATTTGCATCTCAGCCTATAACTAAGATCAGAGTGTATTTGCATCTCGGCTTATAGCTGACATAAAAATATAATTGCATCTCAGCCTATGGCTAAGATCAAAGTGTATTTGCATCTGGGCCTATAACTGACATTAAAATATAATTGCATCTTAGCCTATCGCTAAGATCAGAGTGAATTTGCATCTTGGCCTATGACTAAGATGAGAGTGTATTTGCATCTCAGCTTATGGCTAAAATCAGAGTGTATTTGCATCTCGGCCTATGACTGACATAAAATTATAATTGCATCTCAGCCTATGGCTAAGATCAGAATGTATTTGCATCTCTGCCCATGGCTGACATAAAATTATAATTGCATCTCAGCCTATGGCTAAGATCAGAGTGTATTTGCATCTCGGCCTATGGCTGACATAAAAATATAATTGCATCTCAGCCTATGGCTAAGATCAGAGTGTATTTGCATCTCGGCCTATGGCTGACATAAAAATATAATTGCATCTCAGCCTATGGCTAAGATCAGAGTGTATTTGCATCTCGGCCTATGGCTGACATAAAAATATAATTGCATCTCAGCCTATGGCTAAGATCAGAGTGAATTTGCATCTCGGCCTATAACTAAGATCAGAGTGTATTTGCATCTCAGCTAATAGCTAAAATCAGAGTGTATTTGCATCTCGGCCTATGGCTGACATAAAAATATAATTGCATCTCAGCCTATAGCTAAGATCAGAGTGTGTTTGCATTTCGACTTATGGCTGACATAAAAATATAATTGCATCTCAGCCTATGGCTAAGATCAGAGTGTATTTGCATTTCGGCCTATAGCTGACATAAAAATATATTTGCATCTCAGCCTATGGCTAAGATCAGAGTGTATTTGCATCTCGGCCTATGGCTGACATAAAAATATAATTGCATCTCAGCCTATGGCTAAGATCAGAGTGAATTTGCATCTCGGCCAATAACTAAGATCAGAGTGTATTTGCATCTCAGCTTATGGCTAAAATCAGAGTGTATTTGCATCTCGGCCTATGGCTGACATAAAAATATAATTGCATCTCAGCCTATAGCTAAGATCAAAGTGTATTTGCATTTCGACTTATGGCTGACATAAAAATATAATTGCATCTCAGCCTATGGCTAAGATCAGAGTGTATTTGCATTTCGGCCTATAGCTGACATAAAAATATATTTGCATCTCAGCCTATGGCTAAGATTAGAGTGTATTTGCATTACGGCCTATAGCTGACATAAAAATATAATTGCATCTCAGCCTATGGCTAAGATCATAGTGTATTTCCATCTCGGTTTATGGCTGACATAAAAATATAATTGCATCTCAGCCTATAGCTAAGATCAGAGTGAAATTGCGTCTTGGCCTATAGCTGACATAAAAATATAATTGCATCTTAGCCTATGGCTAAGATCAGAGTGAATTTGCATCTCAGCTTATGGCTAAGATCAGAGTGTATTTGCATCTCGGCCTATGGTTGACATAAAATTATAATTGCATGTCAGCCTATGACTAAGATCAGAGTGTATTTGCATCTTAGCTTATGGCTAAGATCAGAGTGTATTTGCATCTCGGCCTATGGTTGACATAAAATTATAATTGCTTGTCAGCCTATGGCTAAGATCAGAGTGTATTTGCATCTCAGCTTATGGCTAAGATCAAAGTGTATTTGCATCTCGGCTTATGGCTGACATAAAAATATAATTGCATGTCAGCCTATGACTAAGATCAGAGTGTATTTGCATCTCAGCTTATGGCTAAGATCAAAGTGTATTTGCATCTCGGCTTATGGCTGACATAAAATTATAATTGCATGTCAGCCTATGGCTAAGATCAGAGTGTATTTGCATTTCAGATTATGGCTAAGATCAGAGTGTATTTGCATCTTGGCCTATAGCTGACATTTAAATATAATTGCATCTCAGCCTATGGCTAAGATCAGAATGTATTTGCATCTCGGCCTATAGCTGACATAAAATTTTAATTGCATGTCAGCCTATGGCTAAGATCAGAGTGTATTTGCATTTCAGATTATGGCTAAGATCAGAGTGTATTTGCATCTTGGCCTATAGCTGACATTTAAATATAATTGCATCTCAGCCTATGGCTAAAATCAGAGTGTATTTGCATCTCGGCCTATGGCTGACATAAAAATATAATTGCATCTCAGCCTATGGCTAAGATCAGAGTGTATTTGCATCTCGGCCTATAGCTGACATTAAAATATAATTGCATCTTAGCCTATCGCTAAGATCAGAGTGTATTTGCATCTCGGCCTATAGCTGACATAAAAATTAAAATGTATCTTAGCCTATGGCTAAGATCAGAGTGAATTTGCATCTCGGCCTGAGGCTGACATAAAATTTTAATTGCATCTCAGCCTATGGCAAAGATCAGAGTGAATTTGCATCTCGGCCTATAGCTGACATAAAAATTAAATTGCATCTCAGCCTATGGCCAAGATCAGAATGTATTTGCATCTCGCCCTATGGCTGACATAAAATTATAATTGCATCTCAGCCTATTGCTAAGATCAGAGTGTATTTGCATCTCTGCCTATGGCTGACATAAAAATATAATTGCATTTTAGCCTATGGCTAAGATCAGAGTGTATTTGCATCTCGGCCTATAGCTGACATAAAAATATAATTGTATCTCAGCCTATGACTAAGATCAGAGTGTATTTGCATCTTGGCCTATAGCTGACATAAAAATTAAAATGTATCTTAGCCTATGGCTAAGATCAGAGTGAATTTGCATCTCGGCCTGAGGCTGACATAAAATTTTAATTGCATCTCAGCCTATGGCAAAGATCAGAGTGAATTTGCATCTCGGCCTATAGCTGACATAAAAATTAAATTGCATCTCAGCCTATGGCCAAGATCAGAATGTATTTGCATCTCGCCCTATGGCTGACATAAAAATATAATTGCATCTTAGCCTATGGCTAAGATCAGAGTGTATTTGCATCTCGGCCTATGGCTGACATAAAAATATAATTGCATCTCAGCCTATGGCTAAGATCAGAGTGTTATTGCATCTCGGCCTATGGCTGACATAAAATTATAATTGCATCTCAGCCTATGGCTAAGATCAGAATGAAATTGCATCTCTGCCTATGGCTGACATAAAAATAAAATTGCATCTCAGCCTATGGCTAAGATCAGAGTGTATTTGCATCTCGGCCTATAGCTGACATAAAAATTAAATTGTATCTCAGCCTATGGCTAAGATCAGAGTGTATTTGCATCTCGGCCTATGGCTGACATAAAATTATAATTGCATCTCAGCCTATGGCTAAGATCAGAATGAATTTGCATCTCTGCTTATGGCTGACATAAAAATAAAATTGCATCTCAGCCTATGGCTAAGATCAGAGTGTATTTGCATCTCGGCTTATGGCTGACATAAAAATATAATTGCATCTCAGCCTATGGCTAAGATCAGAGTGTTTATGCATCTTGGCCTATGGCTGACATAAAAATATAATTGCATCTCAGCCTACGGCTAAGATCAGAGTGTATTTGCATCTCGGCCTATGGCTGACATAAAAATTAAATTGTATCTCAGCCTATGGCTAAGATCAAAGTGTATTTGCATCTCGGCTTATCGCTGACATAAAAATATAATTGCATCTCAGCCTATGGCTAAGATCAGAGTGTATTTGCATCTCGGCCTATGGCTGACATAAAAATATAATTGAATCTCAGCCTATGGCTAAGATCAGAGTGTATTTGCATCTCGGCTTATAGCTGACATAAAAATATAATTGCATCTCAGCCTATGGCTAAGATCAGAGTGTATTTGCATCTCGGCCTATAGCTGACATAAAAATATAATTGCATCTTAGCCTATGGCTAAGATCAGAGTGTATTTGCATCTCGGCCTATGGCTGACATAAAAATATAATTGCATCTTAGCCTATGGCTAAGATCAGAGTGTATTTGCATCTCGGCATATAGCTGACATAAAAATATATTTGCATCTCAGCTTATGGCTAAGATCAGAGTGTATTTGCATCTCGGCCTATGGCTGACATAAAAATATAATTGCATCTCAGCCTATGGCTAAGATCAGAGTGTATTTGCATCTCGGCTTATGGCTGACATAAAAATATAATTGCATTTTAGCCTATGGCTAAGATCAGAGTGTATTTGCATCTCGGCCTATAGCTGACATAAAAATATAATTGCATCTCAGCCTATGGCTAAGATCAGAGTGTATTTGCATCTCGGCATATAGCTGACATAAAAATATATTTGCATCTCAGCCTATGGCTAAGATCAGAGTGTATTTGCATCTCGGCCTATGGCTGACATAAAAATATAATTGCATCTCAGCCTATGGCTAAGATCAGAGTGTATTTGCATCTCGGCCTATGGCTGACATAAAAATATAATTGCATCTTAGCCTATGGCTAAGATCAGAGTGTATTTGCATCTCGGCCTATGGCTGACATAAAAATATAATTGCATCTCAGCCTATGGCTAAGATCAGAGTGTATTTGCATCTCGGCCTATGGCTGACATAAAATTATAATTGCATCTCAGCCTATGGCTAAGATCAGAGTGTATTTTCATCTCGGCCTATAGCTGACATAAAAATTAAATTGTATCTCAGCCTATGGCTAAGATCAGAGTGTATTTTCATCTCGGCATATAGCTGACATAAAAATATATTTGCATCTCAGCCTATGGCTAAGATCAGAGTGTATTTGCATCTCGGCCTATGGCTGACATAAAAATATAATTGCATCTCAGCCTATGGCTAAGATCAGAGTGTATTTGCATCTCGGCCTATGGCTGACATAAAAATATAATTGCATCTTAGCCTATGGCTAAGATCAGAGTGTATTTGCATCTCGGCCTATGGCTGACATAAAATTATAATTGCATCTCAGCCTATGGCTAAGATCAGAGTGTATTTTCATCTCGGCCTATAGCTGACATAAAAATTAAATTGTATCTCAGCCTATGGCAAAGATCAGAGTGTATTTGCATCTCGGCCTATAGCTGACATAAAAATATAATTGCATCTCAGCCTATGGCTAAGATCATAGTGTATTTGCATCTCGGCATATAGCTGACATAAAAATATATTTGCATCTCAGCCTATGGCTAAGATCAGAGTGTATTTTCATCTCGGCATATAGCTGACATAAAAATATAATTGCATCTCAGCCTATGGCTAAGATCAGAGTGTATTTGCATCTCGGCCTATGGCTGACATAAAAATATAATTGTATCTCAGCCTATGGCTAAGATCAGAGTGTATTTGCATCTTGGCTTATAGCTGACATAAAAATTAAATTGTATCTCAGCTTATGGCTAAGATCAGAGTGTATTTGCATCTCGGCATATAGCTGACATAAAAATTAATTTGCATCTCAGCTTATGGCTAAGATCAGAGTGTATTTGCATCTCGGCATATAGCTGACATAAAAATATATTTGCATCTCAGCTTATGGCTAAGATCAGAGTGTATTTGCATCTCGGCCTATGGCTGACATAAAAATATAATTGCATCTCAGCCTATGGCTAAGATCAGAGTGTATTTGCATCTCGGCCTATGGCTGACATAAAAATATAATTGTATTTCAGCCTATGGCTAAGATCAGAGTGTATTTGCATCTTGGCTTATAGCTGACATAAAAATTAAATTGTATCTTAGCCTATGGCTTAGATTAGAGTGAATTTGCATCTCGGCCTATGGCTGAAATAATATTATAATTGCATCTCAGCCTATGGCAAAGATTAGAGTGAATTTGCATCTCGGCCTATAGCTGACATAAAAATTAAATTGCATCTCAGCCTATGGCCAAGATCAGAGTGTATTTGCATTTCGCCCTATGGCTGACATAAAAATATAATTGCATCTCAGCCTATGGCTAAGATCAGAGAGTTATTACATCTCGGCCTATGGCTGACATAAAAATTAATTTGCATCTCAGCTTATGGCTAAGATCAGAGTGTATTTGCATCTCGGCCTATAGCTGACATAAAAATATAATTGCATCTTAGCCTATGGCTAAGATCAGAGTGTATTTGCATCTCGGCCTATAGCTGACATAAAAATTAAATTGTATCTCAGCCTATAGCTAAGATCAGAGTGTATTTGCATCTCGGCTTATGGCTGTCATAAAAATATAATTGCATCTCAGCCTATGGCTAAGATCAGAGAGTTATTACATCTCGGCCTATGGCTGACATAAAAATATAATTGCATCTCAGCCTATGGCTAAGATCAGAGTGTATTTGCATCTCGGCCTATAGCTGACATAAAAATATAATTGCATCTCAGCTTATGGCTAAGATCAGAGTGTATTTGCATCTCGGCCTATGGCTGACATAAAAATATAATTGCATCTCAGCCTATGGCTAAGATCAGAGTGTATTTGCATCTCGGCCTATGGCTGACATAAAAATATAATTGCTTCTCAGCCTATGGCTAAGATCAGAGTGTATTTGCATCCCGGCCTATAACTGACATAAAAATATAATTGCATCTCAGCCTATGGCTAAGATCAGAGTGTATTTGCATCTCGGCCTATGGCTGACATAAAAATATAATTGCTTCTCAGCCTATGGCTAAGATCAGAGTGTATTTGCATCCCGGCCTATAACTGACATAAAAATATAATTGCATCTTAGCCTATGGCTAAGATCAGAGTGTATTTGCATCTCGGCCTATGGCTGACATAAAAATATAATTGCTTCTCAGCCTATGGCTAAGATCAGAGTGTATTTGCATCCCGGCCTATAACTGACATAAAAATATAATTGCATCTCAGCCTATGGCTAAGATCAGAGTGTATTTGCATCTCGGCCTATAGCTGACATAAAAATTAAATTGTATCTCAGCCTATAGCTAAGATCAGAGTGTATTTGCATCTCGGCTTATGGCTGTCATAAAAATATAATTGCATCTCAGCCTATGGCTAAGATCAGAGAGTTATTACATCTCGGCCTATGGCTGACATAAAAATATAATTGCATCTCAGTCTATGGCTAAGATCAGAGTGTATTTGCATCTCGGCCTATAGCTGACATAAAAATTAAATTGTATCTTAGCTTATGGCTAAGATCAGAGTGTATTTGCATCTCGGCATATAGCTGACATAAAAATATATTTGCATCTCAGCTTATGGCTAAGATTAAAGTGTATTTGCATTTTGGCCTATGGCTGACATACAAATATAATTGCATCTCAGCTTATGGCTAAGATCAGAGTGTATTTGCATCTCGGCATATAGCTGACATAAAAATATATTTGCATCTCAGCCTATGGCTAAGATCAGAGTGTATTTGCATCTCGGCATATAGCTGACATAAAAATATATTTGCATCTCAGCCTATGGCTAAGATCAGAGTGTATTTGCATCTCGGCCTATAGCTGACAAAAAAATTAAATTGTATCTCAGCTTATGGCTAAGATCAGAGTGTATTTGCATCTCGGCATATAGCTGACATAAAAATTAATTTGCATCTCAGCCTATGGCTAAGATTAGAGTGTTTTTGCATTTCGGCTTATGGCTGACATAAAAATATAATTGCATCTCAGCCTATGGCTAAGATCAGAGTGTATTTGCATCTCGGCCTATAGCTCACATAAAAATTAAATTGTAACTCAGCTTATGGCTAAGATCAGAGTGTATTTGCATCTCAGCCTATGGCTAAGATCAGAGTGTATTTGCATCTTAGCCTATGGCTAAGATAAAAGTGTATTTGCATCTCAGCCAATGGCTAAGATCAGAGTGTATTTGCATCTTAGATTATAGTTATGATCAGAGTGTATTTGCATTTCAACATATAACTGAAAAACTTATGTAATTTTATTTTAGCTTATGGCAAAGATAAATGTGTATTTGCATCTCAGCCTATGGCTAAGATTAGAGTGTTTTTGCATCTTAGCTTATAGTTAAAATTAGAGTGTATTTACAATTTAACTTATAACTGAAAAACAAATGTAATTACATCTTAGCCTATAGCTAAGATCAGAGTGTTTTTTTTTTCTTAGTCTATAGTTAAGATCAAAGTGTATTTGCATTTCAACCTATAACTAAAAAACAAATGTAATTGCGTCTCAGCCTATGGCTAACATAAAAATATAATTGCATCTCAGCCTATGGCTAAGATCAGAGTGTATTTGCATTTCGGCCTATAGCTGACATAAAAATATAATGTCATCTCAGCTTATGGCTGAGATCAGAGTGTATTTACATCTTGGCCTATGACTAAAATCAGAGTTTAATTGCATCTCGGCTTATAGCTGACATTAAAATATAATTGCATCTCAGCCTATGGCTAAGATCAGAGTGTATTTGCATCTCGACCTATGGCAGACCTAAAAAATTATTGCATTTTAGCCTTTGGCTAAGATCATAGAGTAATTGCATCTTGGAATATATCTGAGCTAAAATTATAAATGCATCTTAGCCTATGGGTAAGATCAAAGTGTATTTGCATCTCAGCCTATGGTTAAGATCAGAGTGTATTTGCATCTCGGCCTATGGCTGACATTAAAATATATATGCTTCTCAGCATATGGCTGACATCAGAATGTATTTGCATCTCGGCCTATGGCTGACATAAAAATATATATGCTTCTTAGCATATGGCTGACATCAGAATGTATTTGCATCTCGGCCTATGGCTGACATTAAAATATATATGCTTCTTAGCATATGGCTGACATCAGAATGTATTTGCATCTCGGCCTATGGCTGACATAAAAATTTAATTGAATCTCAGCCTATGGCTAAGATCAGAATGTATTTGCATCTCGGCCTATGGCTGACATAAAAAATTAAGTGCTTCTCAGCCTATGGCTAAGATCATAGTGTATTTGCATCTTGGCCTATACCTGAGCTAAAAATATAATTGCATATCAGCCTATGGCTAAGATCAGAGTGTA
This sequence comes from Tachinus rufipes, assembly GCA_963932245.1. Lineage (NCBI taxonomy): Eukaryota > Metazoa > Arthropoda > Insecta > Coleoptera > Staphylinidae > Tachinus > Tachinus rufipes. The sequence continues at coordinate 73,923,797 of OZ010747.1, read as the reverse complement.
TCTGCATCTCAGCCTATGGCTAAGATCAGAATGTATTTGCATCTTGGCCTATGGCTGACATAAAAATATAATTGCATTTCAGCCTATGGCTAAGATCAGAATGTATTTGCATCTCGGCCTATGGCTGACATAAAAATATAATTGCATCTCAGCCTATGGCTAAGATCAGAATGTATTTGCATCTCGGCCTATGGCTGACATTAAAATATAATTGCATCTCAGCCTATGGCTAAGATCAGAGTGTATTTGCATCTCGGCCTATGGCAGACCTAAAAAATTATTGCATTTTAGCCTTTGGCTAAGATCATAGAGTAATTGCATCTTGGAATATATCTGAGCTAAAATTATAAATGCATCTTAGCCTATGGGTAAGATCAAAGTGTATTTGCATCTCAGCCTATGGTTAAGATCAGAGTGTATTTGCATCTCGGCCTATGGCTGACATTAAAATATATATGCTTCTCAGCATATGGCTGACATCAGAATGTATTTGCATCTCGGCCTATGGCTGACATAAAAATATAATTGCATCTCAGCCTATGGCTAAGATCAGAATGTATTTGCATCTCGGCCTATGGCTAACATAAAAAAATATGTGCTTCTCAGCCTATGGCTAAGATCATAGTGTATTTGCATCTTGGCCTATACCTGAGCTAAAAATATAATTGCATATCAGCCTATGGCTAAGATCAGAGTGTATCTGCATCTCAGCCTATGGCTAAGATCAGAATGTATTTGCATCTTGGCCTATGGCTGACATAAAAATATAATTGCATTTTAGCCTATGGCTAAGATCAGAATGTATTTGCATCTCGGCCTATGGCTGACATAAAAATATAATTGCATCTCAGCCTATGGCTAAGATCAAAATGTATTTGCATCTCGGCCTATGGCTGACATAAAAAAATAAGTGCTTCTCAGCCTATGGCTAAGATCATAGTGTATTTGCATCTTGGCCTATACCTGAGCTAAAAATATAATTGCATATCAGCCTATGGTTAAGATCAGAGTGTATCTGCATCTCAGCCTAAGGCTAAGATCATAGTGTATTTACATCTTGGCCTATACCTGAGCTAAAAATTTAATTGCATCTTAGCCTATGGCTGAGATCAGAGTGTATTTACATCTCTCTCTATATCTGACATAAAAATATAATTGCACCTCAGCCTATGGCTAAGATCAGAGTCTATTTGCATCTCGGCCTATGGCTGACATAAAAATATAATTGCATCTCAGCCTATGGCTAAAATCAGAGTGTATTTGCATCTCGGCCTATGGCTGACATCAAAATATAAGTTCCTCTCAGCCTATTGCTAAGATCATAGTGTATTTGCATCTTGGCCTATACCTGAGCTAAAAATATAATTGCATATCAGCCTATGTCTAAGATCAGTGTGTATCTGCATCTCAGCCTATGGCTAAGATCAGAATGTATTTGCATCTCAGCCTATGGCTGACATAAAAATATAATTGCATCTTAGCCTATGGCTAAGATCAGAGTTTATTTGCATCTCGGCCTATAGCTGACATAAAAATGTAATAGCATCTCAGCCTATGGCTGAGATCAGAGTGTATTTGCATCTCGGCCTATGGCTGACATAAAAAATAATTGCATCTTAATTTTTGGCTAAGATCATAGTGTATTTGCTTCTTGGAATATACCTGAGCTAAAAATATATTTGCATCTCAGCCTATGGCTAAGATCGAGTGTATCTGCATCTCAACCTATAGCTAAGATCAGAATGTATTTGCATCTCGGCCTATGGCTGACATCAAAATATAATTGCATCTCAGCCTATAGCTAAGATCAAAGTTTATTTGCATCTCGGCCTATAGCTGACATAAAAATATGATTGCATGTCAGCCTATTGCTAAGATCAAAGTGTATTTGCATCTCGGCCTATAGCTGACATAAAAGAATAAGTGCATCTCAGCCTATGGTTTAGATCATAATGTATTTGCATCTTGGCCTATACCTGAGCTAAAAATTTAATTGCATCTTAGCTTATGGCTAAGATCAGAGTGTATTTGCATCTCGGTCTATGGCTAACATAAAAATATAATTGCATCTCAATATATAGCTAAGATCAGAGTGTATTTGCCTCTTGACCTACGGCTGTTGTAAAAATATAAGTGCATCTCAGCCTATGGCTAAGATCAGAGTGTATTTGCATCTTGGCCTATACCTGAGCTAAAAATTTAATTGCATCTTAGCCTATGGCTAAGATCAGACTGTATTTACATCTCGGCCTATGGCTGACATAAAAATATAATTGCTTCTCAGCCTATGGCTGAGATCAGAGTGTATTTGCATTTCGGCCTATAGCTGTTATAAAAAATTTTAGCATCTCAGCTTTTGGCTAAGATCAGAGTGTATTTGCATCTCGGCCTATAGCTGACATAAAAATATATTTGCTACTCAGCCTTTGGCTGAGATCAGAGTGTATTTGCAATTCGGCCTATAGCTGACATAAAAAATAATTGCATCTCAGCTTATGGCTTAGATCAGAGTGTATTTGCATCTCGGCCTATAGCTGACATAGAAATATAATTGCGTCTCAGCCTATGGCTAAGATAAGAGTGCATTTGAATCTCAGCCTACAGTTAAAATTAGAGTGTTTTTTCATTTCAATTTGTAACTGAAAAACAAATGTAATTGCATCTTAGCCTATAGCTAAGATCAGAGTGTATTTGCATCTTAGCCTATAGTTAAGATCAGAGTGTATTTGCATCTCAGTCTATGGCTAATATCAGAGTGTATTTGCATCTCTGTCTTTGGCTAAGATCAGAGTGTATTTGCATCTCAGCCTAAAGTTAAGATCAGAGTGTATTTGCATTTCAACTTATAACTGAAAACAAATGTATTTGCATCTTAACCTATGGCTAAGATCAGAGTGTATTTGCATCTCAGCCTATGGCTAAGATTAGAGTGTATTTGCATCTTAGCCTATGGCTAAGATCACTGTGCATTTGCATTTCAACCTACAGTTAAGATCAGAGTGTATTTGCATTTCAACTTATAACTGAAAAACAAATGTAATTGCATCTCGGCCTATGGCTAAGATTAGAGTGTATTTGCATCTCAGCCTATGGTTAAGATCAGAGTGTATTTGCATCTCAGCCTATAGTTAAGATCAGAGTGTTGTTGTATTTCAACTTATAACTGAAAAACAAATGTATTTGCATCTCAGCCTATGGCTAAGATCAGAGTATATTTGCATCTTTGCTTATAGCTAAAATCAGAGTGTATTTGCATTTCAGCCTATAGCTAAGATCAGAGTGTCTTTGCATCTTAGCCTCTAACTAAAATAAATATGTTATTGCATTTTGGCCTATTGCTATGATCAGAGTGTATTTGGTTCTCAGCTTATAGCTAAGATCGGAGTGTGTTTGCATCTCAGCCTATAGCTAAGATCAGAGTTTATATGCTTCTTAGCTTATGGTTTGGATCAAAGTGTTTATGCATCTCAGCTTATAACTGAGATAAAATTGTTATTGCATTTCAGCCTATGGCTAAGATAAAAATATAATTGCATCTCAGCTTATGACTAAGATCAGAGTGTATTTGCATCTCAGCTTATGGTTAAAAGTGTAATTCCGTCTTGGCCTATGGCTTAGATCAGAGGGTAGTTACATTTTGGCCTATGTCTAACATAAAAGTGTTATTCTATCTCAGCCAGTAGCTAAGATTAGAGTGTAGTTTTATCTTAGTCAAAAGCTAAAAAAAACTATTATTTTATCTCGGCCAATGGTTAAGATCAGAGTGTAGTTACATCTCGGCCTTTGTCTAACATAAAACTGTTATGTCATTTTGGTATATGGCTAAAATTATAGTGTAGTTACATCTTAGTCAATAGCTAAGATAAAGTATTATTCTGTCTTAGCCTATGGCTAAGATCAAAGTTTAGTTACATCTTAGTCAATAGCTAAAATAAAAGTATTCATTCATCTTGACCTATGGCTAAGATCAGAGTGTAGTTACATCTTAGTCAATAGCTAAAATAAAACTATTATTCTATCTCGGCCTATGGCTAAGATCAGAGTGTAGTTACATCTTAGTCAATAGCTAAGAGTTATATCTTGGCCTATGTCTAACATGAAAATGTTACTTCATCTCGGCCTATGGCAAAGTTCAGAGTGTAGTTACATCTTAGTCATTAGCTAAGTTAAAAGTCTTATTCTATTTCGGCCTATTCGGCCTATGGCTAAAATCAGAGTGTAGTTACATTACATTATGGCTGACTTCTAATTTATATACTTTTATCTTAGCTATTGACTAAGATAAAAGTATATAAATTAGAAGTCAGCCATAGGCCGAGATAAAATAATACTTTTATCTTAGCCATTGGAAAAGATGTAATTACACTCTAATCTTAGCTATAAACCGAGATAAAATAATACTTATCTTAGCTATTGACCAAGATGTAACTACACTACACTTTTTGAATAATGTTTTTAAATCTGTTCTTATCAGCTTAATATCTGATACGACCCGCATGCGGGTCCAGTATATTAAACTGATTTTTGGAAATGGACGGAAGGTAGGGGCTTCCTCCACTCTGTCACGGGTTGGCCCGACATTGCAGTGCCGCCGGAATCGGCCCAACTAATTAAATACAAACAAAATTACGTAAAAGGGGAGATAGTTAAATCTGACCTGGATTTATTTCAAATACCCTGGAAAAACAATAAATTTGCTTATAATAGAAGCCGAGAAAGTTTTGTAAGTTTCCGATCTCCATTTCAAGTGGTGCTGCATTAATTATTTTCTTACGGGCTCGACTATAATCCAAAATATCCTCCGCCGGCTTTATTTCAAATGAATCTTGGAGAACGTTTAATATTCCCTGTACAAAGTGGGAACAATTTTATAAAGCCCCCGGCTTTATTTAAAATAAAATTGCGGCTTTAATTACTTTCTTCCCAGGCTTGATTATATAAATCATAATATTAAGCTCCCCAGGCTTCATTTTAAGTAAATCTTGGTAGTTTTTATTTTATTTTTGTGTCGCCATCTGATGTTAAAAAGTTTGTATCTTCTTTTAAGAATTGTAAGATTACTAATTATACTAACATTTTTAGTCAAAGTTTATTAAACATGATTTGGATAATTGTATGAAACAAAACTGTTTTGTTTTATTAGTTGCTCAACAATTTTGATTTGCAGGTTTAATAAATGTGATTGCTCTCTGTACTCTAACTAGCAGACTGTAAGGTTTCTTATCATACTTACAAGTACCTCTACATAAACATAAATTTTATATTTACAAGTCCTTTCAGCATCAATAAAAGTTGATCCATAAACTTAATTTTTTTCTCCAAAGCGCTTAAACTGTGGATTCTAAACAACAAAATTTGTTAAACAGGGAAATGATTAACATTCTTTTAGTTGATTTCAAATAAACCCTTAGGGAGATAGTTTCTCAGAGTTTAATTGAAATTAAGCCTGAGAAAAATATAAAATTGCTCTCCTTTTAACAAAACTAAATATAATATTTTAAGCAAGATTCAATGTACCGCCCTGAGCTGGCTAATGGACCAAGTTACCAAATACATAATCCTTTCTCCCAGGCTTTTAGTTCAAATAAATCATGGCAAACTTTAAGAAAATATCATTATGTATATAAGTGACCAGGCCTATTTAAAATAAAATTGTGGTATCCTCGGAATTAATTATATAAATCATAATTTTAAAACTCTCCAGGCTTCACTTCAAATAAATCTGGGGGAGATTTTATTTTATCCTAGTGTACACCAATAGAAAAAAATTTATATTTATTTAATTACTTTCTAATAGAGGTCGATTAACAAAATATAAAGGTATACAGAAATAATAAACTTCCAGGCTACGTTTCAAATAAACTCTAAAAAATTACAAAAAATGCTTAATAAGTGTCCACATTTTTTTCAGGACTCTACCGGGACACAAAACCAAAAAAAAAAAACGACAAAATGATATAATAGCATAATTGGTTGTTGTAGAATCCTATAATTTACGTTTAGTAAAAGAAATTACATGCTTGCAAAAAAATTTGTTTTTATAGATAGAAATTTATCATGAATAATTTCTATTGTTCTAATAATTTCATTCATGATTGCTTTAACTTCTATTATTGTGATTTTTTTTTATTTGTGGGAATATTTTTTTAGTTAACCGGGACAATTAACTGTTTTGAAAAGAATTGGCGGTACCCTGGGACCAGAAAGTTAAACCGGGACAATTAACTGTCCCGAAAAGAATTGTCGGGGCACCGGGACAAATCCGGAAAAACGGGACGTATGGATAACAGTTGATAGAAGTACTCAAAATTATTTTAAAAATATTTAGTATTTAAAAAAATTCTGGGTTTTTATCAAATTAAGACAAACATCTTAAAATGATAAAAGGACTAATTATACTATTCTCCAGGATTTAATTGAAATTAACACTAGAAAAAATAGAAAATTTGCGCTTCTTGAAAAAGCTAATTATAATATCTTAGAAGAGAATAGTTAAAAACCCCATGGATAAATTAAAATGAACCCTGAGACCATATATGTAAAAATGGGGAATTAATTATATTATTCCCCAGGGTTTAATTGAAATTAATCCTGGGGAAAATACAAAGTTTTCCCCCTTCGAGAAAGCTTAACACGTTATTGTTCCATTTTACATTGAATGTAGTGCTTTGTGCGTGCAGTAGATGTCGATACTATGCTTCGTTGAATGTTGAATAAAGTTTTTAAATCTGTTCTTATCAGCTTAATATCTGATACGACCCGCATGCGGGTAGAGTATATTAAACTGATTTTTGGAAATGGACGGAAGGTAGGGGCTTGCTCCACTTTTGTCACGTGTTGGCCCGGCATTGCAGTGCCGCCGGGATCGGCCCAACTAATTAAAACAAACAAAATTATCTAGGGGTAAAGCCAAATAAATCTCCCTAGGCTTTATTTCAAATAAGCCTTAGAGAGAGATTATAAAAGTTTCCCATTTATTATGAGTCGGGAAAATTTTATAAGTATCCAGTCTCCATTTGAAATGGAAATGAAACTTAGTTATTTTTTCCCAGGCTCAATAAATAAATCATAATACCCCAAGCCCTGGCTTTATTTCAAATAAGCCCTGGTTCTTATAGTCTCCATTTGAAATGATTTCACTTTTATTTATTTTTTTTGGGCTCAATAATAAATCATAATACCCCGAGCCTAGGCTTGATTTCAAATATGCTCTGGGGAGACAATAAAAAAGTTTCCCATCTACATGCCCAAAAAATTTTATAAGTTTTTAGTCTCTATTTGAAATGATTTTAGTTATTTTTTCTCGGGCTCAATAATAAATCAGAATACCCCGGGCCTAGGCTTGATTTCAAATAAGCACTGGGGAGACAATAAAAGTTTCCCATCTACGAACCCGAAAAATTTTATAAGTTTTTAGTCTCCATTTGAGATAATTTCACTTTTAGTTATTTTTTCTCGGGCTCAATAATAAATCATAATACCCCGAGCCTAAGCTTTATTTCGTATAAGCCCTGGGGAGACTAAAAGTTTTCCATCTACAAGTCGGAAAAATGTTATAAGTTTTTAGTTTCATTTGAATTGATTTCACTTTTAGTTATTTTTTTGGGGTCAATAATAAATTATAATACCCCGAGCGAGGCTTTATTTCAAATAAGCCCTGGGGAGACTAAAAGTTTCCCATCTACGAGCCGGAAAACTTTTATAAGTTTTTAGTCTCCATTTGAAATGATTTCACTTTTAGTTATTTCTCGGGATCAATAATAAATCATAATAATAAACCCTAAAAAACTTCAAAAATATTCCCATGTAATAGATACGGAGAATTTCATAAGACCCCGGCTCTGCAGTGCCAGTTAATTACTTTGACCTTATTTATTTCACTTGACGTTTATTTTGTTTTTTTTTTTAAATAGCGTTTAATGATATTATGATTCTTACAACTTATTAAAGATTATTCAAATTTATCAAATACATTACAAATTTAATCATGTTCTACCAATAAAGTTTATTCTGGGATCATTTACATTTATATTAACATTTAATTCATATGACTCATCTCTGCTATAGTTATACGCATAATGTGAAATTGTTGATAAAAATATGTTTTGAGTATTACATCATTTCATAAATTTGATCTGTCAAAATGACTAAAACCGGTTTTGACAATGTTTATTAAATTTGTGAACAATTTAGCAGTTTTCAAACATTTTAAATATTTTGTTAATAAAGCTGTCAAAAGTGCAGTAAATATGGTAGTTCTTCAAATATTTCAAAAGTTATAAAACTAGAGGAACAAAATTTTAAATAAAGTTATTTAATATTTTGTATGTATTTTGATGTTGTAAAGCAGAAAACTTGAATTTAAAGTTAATTTCTTGAAAGTTGTGAAAGTGTGAAAGAACAAAAGTTGAAATCAAAAAGTAATGCAGAATTCTATTATCTTGAAAGTATAACTAACTTTTTTTCAATATTTTAAATGTTAAGCTATCAAAATGCAGATAATATGTTTAAAGTGCTTATATAATCAAATATCTTAAAAATTGTAAAAGTTGAATTACAAAAGCTGTATAGAGTTTAATTATTTTGATAAAGTTCCATTCAGAAAACAAGGTTTTAGAGTTTAATTTCTTAAAATATCTTTATATATGTTATGAAAGTTAGAACAAAAGTTGAAATTATGCAGAATTTAGTTATTTAGAAAGAGTTTAATAAATTTTCTTTAATAATTTGATAGTTCAACTGACAAAATTCAGAGAAACAGGTTTTAGAGTTTAACTTCTTCAAATATATCTGTTATGAAGTTATAAAAGCTAAAACAAAAGTTGAAATTTTAAAATCTTGCAGAATCTTGATAAAGTTTGAATAATTTTTTTAATTATATTTACAGTTAAGCTGTCAAAATGCAAAAGAAATGCTTAAAAAGCTATTTTTCAAATATCTTCTCAAAGTTATAACAGTTGCAAAAACTACTTTTCCACAATCAATGAACTGAGTGCTTTGCCCATCCACTCAACTGTTTGTTTAGGAAGTTTAACTTATTAACTTTCTCTTCCAATTAAATGACAAATTACATTTATAAAGAAGAGAAATATTCAACTTTTGAAACACTAACAGTTGTGGGTGGGCGAGGCACTCCAATTCAAACTACTCACCCACAATCCACTCATCTGTTTGTAATCAAGAAGTTGGATTACTAATTACATTCCCATACAACAGATGTTACCAGCATGTTCTCAGTAGTTAATCTGGGGGGTGACGGTGTTTTTGTTTGGGTCTGCAATGTCCCTGTGGAGATGGTGGACGAAGATCCATAGAGGTAGTTAGTAGTTTGGGATGCGGTTCCCGTGCAAGTATTTTAAGGTATGCGAATCTATGGAAAAGGTGTTTCTTCTTGAAAAAGCTAATTATAATATCTTAGGAGAGAATAGTTAAAAACCCCAGGGATAAATTAAAATGAACCCTGAGACCATATATGTAAAAATGGGGAATTAATTATATTATTTTCCAGGGTTTAATTGAAATTAACACTGGAGAAAATACAAAGTTTTCCCTCTTCGAGAAAGCTTAACACGTTATTGTTCCATTTTATATTGAATGTAGTGCTTTGTGCGTGCGGTAGGTGTCGATACTATGCTTCGTTGAATGTTGAATAAAGTTTTTAAATCTGTTCTTATCAGCTTAATATCTGATACGACCCGCATGCTGGTAGAGTATATTAAACTAATTTTTGGAAATGGACGGAAGGTAGGGGCTTGCTCCACTTTTGTCACGTGTTGGCCCGGCATTGCAGTGCCGCCGGGATCGGCCCAACTAATTAAAACAAACAAAATTATCTAGGGGTAAAGCCAAATAAATCTCCCTAGGCTTTATTTCACATAAACCTTGGAGAGAGATTATGAGTCGGGAAAATTTTATAAGTATCCAGTCTCCATTTGAAATGGAAATGAAACTTAGTTATTTTTTCCCAGGCTCAATAAATAAATCATAAGCCCTGGCTTTATTTCAAATAAGCCCTGGAAAGACTATAAAAATTTCCCACTTACGAGCCCAAAAATTTTTATAAGTTTTTAGTCTCCATTTGAAATGATTTCACTTTTAGTTATTTCTCGGGATCAATAATAAATCATAATAATAAACCCTAAAAAACTTCAAATATATTCCCATCTAATAGGTACGGAGAATTTTATAAGACCCCGGCTCTGCAGTGCCGCCGGGAATACCGGCCCGGGATTGGTCAAACTAATTAAAATTAAAATAAATTTAAAAAAATTATTAAATATTATTTTTTCTTATATAAAATAAAAAAATAATTTATAAAAATATTATTAGCACATAAAATTAACTGTAACGTATTTTGAAAGAACCTCTATTAGGCCTCTATTGCACCCTTCTATACACATTATTGATCCATTTTACGTTGAATGCGGTGCTTTGCGCGTACGATAGGTGTGGATACTAAGGTTTGTTGTAAGGTTAAGATAAAAGTGTTATTGCATCTCGGACTATGGCTAAGATAAAAGAAATACTGAATCTCGGCCTTCAGCTAAGATAAGAGTGTTATTGCATTTCGGTCTAGTTGTAGTTTTTTTTTTAACTGTGACAAAAGTTGATGCAAAACTAATTGCTAAATGATCTGAAAACCCTAGATTAATGGTTTTAATATTGTATTTTACTTTGCTTATGTTGGTAAATATATTATCTATAGTATTATTTTTCCTTGTACTTTCATTTAGTTTTGAATACAATCCAAACGAATGAAATAATGATTGCAACTGTACGGTAATTTTTTTTTATAAACTGTTATATACTCATAAACTATCAATATATTTAGAAACTGACATAAAACGTAATATATGAACAAACTGTCAAACTATTTACGCTCTACAAATTGTGATAACTGACAATATGTTTATAAACTGTGTGTTAGTTTTCTGTTGACATTTAGTTTTATTCTGTCATAAACTACCATTTCCTAAAAAATAAGCCTGCAAAAATAAGTTTATAACCTATAAATGTCATGTCAAAATATTTACAAACTGTCAAAATACTTATAAACTGTTAAAACATTTATAAACTGTCAAAATATTTATTAGACAATTTCTTCAAATTTACAAACTGGCAAAATATTTATTAACTGTCAAAGTTTATAAAACGTCATAAAATTTAGAAACTGTCATAAAATGTCAAAACATGTACAAACTGTAAAAAACTTGGAACATTGTTATACAAAAAAACAAGTTTTAAAATTGTAATAAACTGTTAAAACATCTATAAACTGTCAAAACATTTAAAAATCATATTTAATTTTGCAACTATATATCTAACTATAAAAGCGCTGAAAACTGACAAATTATCTATAAATGATCTAAATATCTACAAACTGTCAAAATTCTATAAACTTATAATATTTATAAGACTACAAATTTACAAAAAGGCAAAATATTTAAAATTGTCCGAAAATCTACAAATTGTCATAAAAAAACATTTACAAAGACAATTAAAAACACTAAACACTGATGCAAAAATAGGTTTTTAAACTGTCAAAATATTTATAACTTATGACAAGTTATAAATATTTAAAAACTTACGAACTGTTAAAAATAAATCATCAAATATTGAAGAAAGTATTAACTAAACTAGAAAAAATGTTGATCAATGTGTCAAATATTTAGTAACATAAGTAGTAACTGTCAAATTGATTATTTAAACTATTAACATACTTTGAAACTGTTAAAAACAATTAATAAAATGTCAAACTAAAAATATTATAAAATCAGTTGATGAAACTGTTTAAGTTTAATTGATTCTGCATATGTTTGAAAGGCAGTTTTCAAAATGAAAAATATGATTCAGTACCTATTTGTATATTTAGTTGCCTATATTGAAATACTAAGCTATTACCGCGAAACAAAGACAACAAAATCCCACAATTAATTAATTTTGAATTCTGAATTGCATTGTTATTGATGTAGATTAATTAATACATTTCTTTTTTTAATGCATTTGACCTTATTTAATATGAAAGTATAATCTAATTTCTCAAATTCTCATAAAATAGAAATTGAAACTAATTCTAACTAATAAAAGTTCAAACAATTTTTTTAAATAGTTTTAAATTCGCGCAACTTAAATGTACATACTTAATCCAAACATTCCATTTTATTATTACCATCCCCTCTTTAATCCACTTGTCCTTGATGTGGGTGGTCCAAAATAAACCTGTCCCTCTCTTGCACGAAGGCATTTCCTACCTCTGACTCTTCAGCTGCTTCAGCAAGGCATTCGAGGAACACGCGGGTGGTCCTGCGTTCTCACTCCTACACATACCAACTCTTATAATCTCTCTTTTAGTAACTTAAGTACAGTAAACTCAAAGCATGTGCACTTGGTGCAATGCAATGTTTTTAACAACAAAAATAACTTAATTCCAACTAAAAATGGTGCTTAAATTAATTTACTTAATACTAACATTAATAAATATAGTTAATAGTGGTGTAATCAATTCAACCAGAGATGAAAATGGGACTGATTATTTCAAGTTCGGAAACATGTACAAATCCACAGATTTCTATCCACACGTTAGGCATTCCGAAATAAATAAACGCCATCGTGGTAAAGACAGCTATATAGACAAATCATTAATAGATTTAGACGTAACATATTGTCCCCGACCCGCTAAATGCCAACCACTGAATAATGCAACCTGCATGGGTGTTAAACTACCCTATCATTCAACTACGTTAGATTTAACCGATTTAATTACATTAGAAGAAGTACAGGAGAAATTGCAAATTTATCAATACGTACGATATATACCAAAATGTTGGGCTGTAATACAACCATTTTTATGCGCTTTATATATGCCCAAATGTGAAAACGGAATGGTCGATTTGCCATCGAAAGAAATGTGTAAGATTACAATGGGGCCATGTAAGATATTATATGATACGACTATATTTCCTGAATTTTTACGATGTGAAGATGAAGGGTTGTTTCCTTCAAAATGTAAAAATGATATACACGAGTTGAAATTTAATACGACGGGTTTTTGTATGGAGCCGCTTGTTAGGACGGATAATACTGATTGGTTTTATAATGGTAATATTATTAGTTAGTGTAGAAATATTTAATATTAACTAACTTAACCTAATCTAACCCTAAACTAATAAGCTTGATCTTAGTACAATAATATAATTATTTTTCAATCGATTTAAGAAAAAAAAAATTAAATAAATTATATTATGTGTGCAAATGTACATTATTCTCACAATCAACATTGATATTGTTTATTGTGTTTTCCAATACATTATCACAGTGAGGTTAATTACTTTGACCTTATTTATTTCATTTGTCGTTTATTTTATTTTTTTAATAAAATAGCGTTTAATGATATTATGATTCTTACAACTTATTAAAGATTATTCAAATTTATCAAATACATTACAAATTTAATCATGTTCTACCAATAAAGTTTATTCTGGGATCATTTACATTTATATTAACATTTAATTCATATGACTCATCTCTGCTATAGTTATACGCATAATGTGATGAGCTAATTGTTGATAAAAATATGTTTTGAGTATTACATCATTTCATAAATTTGATCTGTCAAAATGACTAAAACCGGTTTTGAGAATGTTTATTAAATTTGTGAACAATTTAGCAGTTTTCAAACATTTTAAATATTTTGTTAATAAAGCTGTCAAAAGTGCAGTAAATATGGTAGTTCTTCAAATATTTCAAAAGTTATAAAACTAGAGGAACAAAATTTTAAATAAAGTTATTTAATATTTTGTATGTTTTTTGATGTTGTAAAGCAGAAAACTTGAATTTAGAGTTAATTTCTTGAAAGTTGTGAAAGTGTGAAAGAACAAAAGTTGAAATCAAAAATTAATGCAGAATTCTATTATCTTGAAAGTATAACTAACTTTTTTTCAATATTTTAAATGTTAAGCTATCAAAATGCAGATAATATGTTTAAAGTGCTTATATAATCAAATATCTTAAAAATTGTAAAAGTTGAATTACAAAAGCTGTATAGAGTTTAATTATTTTGATAAAGTTCCATTCAGAAAACAAGGTTTTAGAGATTAATTTCTTAAAATATCTTTATATATGTTATGAAAGTTAGAACAAAAGTTGAAATTATGCAGAATTTAGTTATTTAGAAAGAGTTTAATAAATTTTCTTTAATATTTTGATAGTTCAACTGACAAAATTCAGAGAAACAGGTTTTAGAGTTTAATTTCTTCAAATATATCTGTTATGAAGTTATAAAAGCTAAAACAAAAGTTGAAATTTTAAAATTTTGCAGAATCTTGATAAAGTTTGAATAATTTTTTTAATTATATTTACAGTTAAGCTGTCAAAATGCAAAAGAAATGCTTAAAAAGCTATTTTTCAAATATCTTCTCAAAGTTATAACAGTTGCAAAAACTACTTTTCCACTATCAATGAACTGAGTGCTTTGCCCATCCACCCAACTGTTTGTTTAGGAAGTTTAACTTATTAACTTTCTCTTCCAATTAAATAACAAATTACATTTACAAAGAAGAGGATTATTCAACTTTTGAAACACTAACAGTTGTGGGTGGGCGAGGCACTCTAATTCAAACTACTCACCCACAATCCACTCATGTGTTTGTAATCAAGAAGTTGGATTACTAATTACATTCCTATACAACAGATGTTACCAGCATGTTCTCAGTAGTTAATCTGGGGGGTGACGGTGTTTTTGTTAGGGTCTGGAATGTCTCTGTGGAGATGGTGGACGAAGATCCATAGAGGTAGTTAGTAGTTTGGGATGCGACTCTCGTGCAAGTATTTTAAGGTATGCGAATCTATGAAAAAGGTGTTTCTCCAGTAAGAGAATAGTGGACTTGCTGGTGGCTGAAAGTGCTGGAATTGCTTCCACCCAGCGGTTGCGGGTGTCCATTATTGTGAGTGCTACTTTGTTGCTTACCTTGGTTGTATCAACCGGACCAATGAAGTCAATTTATACCTTTATTTTAGGTAGTACCGATGCACTTAGTCTTTGTACAGATCAGCCATTTCTGATGAAGGTGCGAGCATCATTTTGCACATTGGGCCAGTGGTAGGCTTTTACAATGGCCGCGAGTCTTTTACCTGCCAGGAAGTTTGGCAGCTTCGGTGGCGTGATGTGCTCTCATCATCTTACGTTGAGTTTGTGGTGGTACCTTTAATTGATTCTACCCAGCTTTGGTGGGAATCAGCTCACACTGTTTTCCCACGATGTAGTTGAGGTCAGGGTTATCGATTTTTAAATCTGCTTTGTATTCCCAATATTATCGGATAATTTCTTGTGTGTCTGGGCTCGTCTTACAGTCTCATCCAGTGTCTTGGTTTTTAACAGGTACAGGAAGTTTAGGATGAACGGCCGTTTATCTTTTGGGGGGAACATGCAGCTTGAACCTGGTGCGTGTTCTAAGCTGAAGTTAAATTTGACTACTAGTAAAGTTTGTTTTGCTTTTGGTGGAGTTTGATAACCATACCAGTGTCTTGTTGTCGGCGCGTATGGTGAAGGCCTTGTCAGGTGCTTGTATGTTTTGATAGCCCATACAATAGCTTGTTCGAATGAAATCGAGCTTGGCGCTGTCGTAGGAGATTATAGGTTTTTGGAAATCTTCCTTTTGATAGAGTTCCGTTCCTAAACTAGCTTTTGATGCGTTTGTAGGGCGTATCGTAGGTCTGATCGAGGGGTAGCAAGCTTTAACGGTTTGTCTATACTGAGTTTTATTAGCTAGAAGGCTATCTCCGTGGCTTTATCCCACAGAAAGAGCTTTTTGTATCGCTTTATTTCTATTAGTGGCGTTGCCATTCTTAGCGAATTTGCTCTGTAGCCTCTGCTCTTAAAGTCGCTTTAATACTCTGCGGAGGTGATACAAAATCTAGGCCAGTTTTCCATCTTTTTAACTAGCGCTACTGGTGAGCAGTAGTTGCTGGTGCTTTGTTGGTTATTTTGGTAGCTAGCATGTCTTTGACCTGTCGCAGTATCACTGTCTTTTGTACACATTGCCTAGATGCTCTTATCGGTGTACGATCTTGCAGCTTGATCTTATGGGTTATTGTTGTTGTTGTGGGTAGCACGTTATTTGCAAATACTGACACAAAAGCGCGTATAAGCTCCGTGCGGTTTTCTCTGCGCCTTTTCAGAAATGGTGGCATGCTTGTCCTTACCGAAATGTGTGCATTGCAGCGTATAATCTAGGCTCGCATCATCGTTGTGCAAGAATCCATCAGGCTACATATTCCCGTTCGTTGATGGATACCACAGCTCTGGGCAGGTGGTTTGGATGACCTATAAACCCTATACAGTGCGCTGGTGTGCTTTTATTGGCAGATTTACTGACGTGGGCCGGTAGAGTGATGGTACTTAACTCTGGCCGGTTCTTTTGTCAGTTCCTGAGTTCTTTGAGGTTTTTGTCTTGTTGTTTGATTGTAGCTCTCTGCGGTGCTCTATGTTGGGTTTCACTTTGCGTACTTGATCAGTTGTTCCAGGTCTGCAAAGCATAGTAATTTCAGGGTTTGTTGGATCCTGGGATCGATCTATGTGACTAGTGCATTGGTTATTTATGAGGCATTGTGGTGCACCCTCTGGTATAGAGCGACTTGTTTTCAAAGGTAGTACTTGACTAGTTTTTTTGGCTGATGTACATTGTTAATTAGTGTGTTTATTAGTTGTTAAGGTTTGCTGTTGGTTGAAATGCTTTTCCATTAAATGGAAATAAGCTTTTGGGTCCTTATGGGTTTTGCCACTGAAGCAGGGAACTTTGACTATGTTTTTTGTGCTCTTCCAGACGTAAGACATGTTGGTATTAAGCTGTTGTATTGCTAACGCAAAATTATCGGTAAGCACTTGGGTGAGGTGTAGCTCTGACGCCGGCACGTGACATAGTGGCATGCTTTAACCTTGTTGGCACCCATTGTGAACATGATACTAAAATAGTAAGATATGATCAAGCGTAGGTTTCTCCCACTCTTTCAGTCACACGACGCGGCCGATGACGCAAAAAAGAGACCTGTCGGCTGTTTCTGTTTACTACAGTAATTCAATTTTTGTAAGATTATTGTAAATTATTGTTCTATTTTTCTTTAAATAAATAAAATATACATCATCATAATATTATAACTACATTTAACATATAAATACATGCACGTTTCTCGCGCCGGGTTCTCTTGATGACGCGGTTCGCAACACGTACCAAAACGCGTCCGGGTGATGATCATATCTCTATAGTTTTAATATCATGCATTGTGCAGGTTAACCTGTGATTGCATGGTTGTCTGTTGTCCAGGGTTTGACGGTGCAAATGTGGGGTTAGAACTCACCGTAACCAATTTGGGTCGAGGCGGTTGGTGATCCTCGCTGATGATATAGTGCCGCATGGGCTAGTTGCGTCTGATGCTGCGGTCCTGATTCTAGACTTGTGTATATAAGTTTAAAAAAGTTAAATTTTCTACATCATTTATGAAAGATGATTTTGGATCTTTTGAAGTTAGAGTTGTAAACCTGATACATGGTTTTGTAACTCATTTCTTCAAATATTTTGAAAATTAAAAAAGTTGGAGAAAAAGTTGAAGAACATAAGTTTAAAAAAGCTTTTACATAATTTATTAAAGAAACTTTGTAATATTTTGTTGTTACCCTGTCAACATGTAGATAACTTTGATTTTTAACTCAGTTTTTTTAAAGTTATGAAAGTTAGAAGAAAAGTTGAAATATAAAAAATTTGAAGAATTTAGTTATCTTGATAAAGTTTAAGTAATTTTCTTTAACATTTTGACATTTAAGCAGCAATGATAAAAAAAAATTATATAAAAATTCAATTTTCTATAAAGATTATGAAAGGTGTGTTTGGGTATTTTTAAGTTAGAACTGTAAAAATGCTGATAACTTGGTTTTGGAATTAATTTTTTCGTTTATATAATTTTTTTTCTTTTTATTTTGTAAACGGGGGAAATGTTTAAAGCACTGCCTTTCAACATGGCTGTGTGAACTGCCCTTTATCCAAAGGTGGTCTACTCACTAAAATCTCGCCTTGTCTAAGGTAAGCATCAGCTAAGTAATACTCCCCTTATTATTTTTTTTTTTATTTGCAAGGGCCGATATTTTTGGGCTTGCGCTTATGCTACCACACGAATTGCCTTTGAATATGTACCTGAAAGAAAAGACAAATTATACTATCGCGCTTGTCAACCCACACCTTCATAGCTTCGCCGTGCCTGAGGTAGGTTCTATTCGTCGTCGATTTTCTCTTTCTTTTCCTTGTTTAAAGTTATTATGGCCGTTGCTATGTGTTGTCAATTAGATTTGATCATCTGCATAAGTCCTAACAAATTTACAGTCGTGATATCTACGCTCAGGCTGTCGGTCATTTGGGTCGTTTTTTTGTGTTATCAAATACATTGCAGCACCGTATGTTTGGGGTATCACTTAGCAGTATTTGCACTTGTTGCTGTTTCGTTTGATCTACTTCATACATTATCTTTTGCACAAGCAGGTGTAGCGGTATTATTCTAGTAAGTAAAGAGTTTTTCAATAAGAGCTGACTTTAAGAAAGCTCGAAAAAAAAGTCTAGTGGGGTCAAATTGTATGACTTTGGTGGCCAATTTACATCATCTCTGCGAGAGATAACCTTACCCTCAAAACGTTCATGCAGAATGTCAATTGTGGCGTCCGCTGTTTGGCGCCGTCTTGCTGGAACGACATATCGTCTAGGGTCATATGGTTCAATTTAGGCCATTAGAAATTCTTCTGTAGCGCTCGCCGTTGACGGTGACCGCCTCACCAACGTCGTTTCGAAAAAGTACGTACCAAAATTCACACCAAACGGTAACTTTTTTAGGATGCATTATTACTTGGTGAACCTTGTGTGGGTTGGTGTTGTCCTATATACGGCAATTTTGCTTGTTAACATAGCCATTCATCCAAAAATGCGCCTCGACGCTAAAGATGATTTTTCCGCCAAAATTGGGATCCCCTTCCAAACGATTCGAAGCCCAGCCAACGAACAAACAGCTTAGTCTATGGTTATGAACTTAGAGTTCCTGGGTCAATTGGATCTTGAACGGATATAGTCCCGACGCAAAGTTCGCCAAATTGAAGTTTGCGAAAGCCTGAGTTTTTGTGCACGGCGAGAAATTGACTGCCTTGGGTTCTGCTATACACTTTTACGGACCGCGGCGATGTGCTCCGCCAATCTTGCGTTCCGTGAACGCACAGGTGTTGACTGATTATTTACCGAACCCGTCGTCTCAAATTTGGCCACCAAACGTTGAAGAGTTGACTGTGAAGGGCCACCACGTCTACCGTAAAATAAGCGCGCAACGTTTGCATTAACGAACACTTATTTTGATAATTAAGTTTTATCATTTGAACGGAGATTTGGTGATTTAGCATAAGTAACTGAATAATAAACAAATGATTTGATAGGTGTCACAAAAACAAAGTGACCGTCTCGGCAAAATCTACCCGCGCCAACTGAAAAACCCTTTACAAGTACCGCTCTTGTAGATGCCGTTCTGTATGAGCTGGCAACTCGTACTTCTTGGCCATTTGTCTATTTGCGTTATTTTGTTGAAGCAATGTATAGTATCATTGAGATCACAACGCTACACAGAATTTGTTTTGTTTTCTCCCTTGTCCGCGTAGGCTTTGGTCCTGCCAGGAAAGTTACCGCCCTGCCCGTTTTTTTGCGGCTTGCTTGACAACTAAGCTGTCAAAATACAAAAAAACGTGATTTTGTGGATTATTTCTTCAAATAACTTGAAAGTTAGAAAATGTTGAAATTTGAATTTAATTATTTTAATAAATTTTACAAGACTTTTTTAACATTTTGACAGTTAAGTTAAGTCAAAAAACTTTAATTATCTTAATGTAGTTCAAGTAGCTTTTTTTAATATTTTGAAACTTAATCTATTAACATTTGTATAATCTCTGGTTAACCCAACAACTGGAGTGCAGTTTTTCTTAAACTCAAATAGTATAGAACGGTAAAAGGTTTTAATCCAAAAAATCTCAAAATTGGATAATAAAAAATTAAAACCAGATCTAACCTAATAATTCAATCTTCAAATTAGTACTAAACTTAAAAACATAGCACGAAGTTTGATACGCAAAATTCAAAACTCAGAATTAAGTCTAATCCAGAAATTATAATACAAATCAGCAGCAAAGCTTAAATCAGAAAAGTCGATCGGAGCAAAATCTAAAACAAAGCTCAAAATCTAAACAGTCCTATCTAATACTACAAATATATAGTTCAAAATCAAGACTTATAATACCTTATAATACCACAAAGACTGCAAAATCAGAAATGATGAGTCAAAATAAGAGCATATCCTAAAAATTGATAATTTAAAACCTAAGATGTTTTAAATTATTAAAACTTAAAATAATATTTATACAAAATTAGTTTTAAATTTTCTTCTTCTTCTTCAAAATAATAGAAAATAAAATTCCAAAACTGATTTATTTTTATTTTCAGACATTGAAGGATGCGGTTTGCGTTGCAAAGATGCCCTCTACACAGAAAACGAGCACTATCAAATCCACAAACTATCAGCTTATTGTGTCCTAATCTGCATCACCCTCAACCTCTTCACGATAATAACATTCGTAATCGATTGGAAAACAGCAAACAAATATCCAGCTCTAGCTATATTCTACATTAATATATGTTTCTTTGTATCATATAGCGGTTGGTTAGTACAATTTTTGGGCAACGATACACGTGAAGATGTAGTTTGTAAAAAAGATGGCACACTACGTAAATCAGAACCAAGCGCCACTGAAAACCTATCATGCGTTATTGTCTTTGTAATGGTTTATTATTTTTTGATAGCTGGAATGGTTTGGTTTGTTATTTTTACGTATGCGTGGCATATGAGTTCATTACAAGCTTTAGGTAAAATTCAGGAACGTGTTGATAAGAAGAAGGCTTATTTTCATTTGGTTGCTTGGAGTTTGCCTTTAATGTTAACTATCACTACAATGGCTTTGGGGGAAATTGATGGGGATTACGTTTCGGGGATTTGTTTTGTTGGATTTATTAACAGTGCAGCGAGGATGGGATTACTGCTTACACCACTTGCTGCTGCCATGCTTGTTTCTGGTTATATTATCATTAGAGGTGAGTAGTTGCATTTATTTAATAATTGTTTGTGTACAAATTGAACTTTTTTGTATATATACAGGGTGTTCCAACAATATTGTACATATGAGGAAGCAATCTTGTTGGACCACCCTGTATATTTAGTATTATTATTTGAGGTTATGTTCATAATAAAACATAGATTTTGTTGAATCTTATGTAACATTTCAGAACTGATGATGGCCTAACAGCCGAAACCTGTCTTAGAATAAAAATAACAGTTTACTAAAGTATAAAATGTATTTTATTATAAACATAACCTCAAATAATTTAATAAAAGTGATCAAATAAAAAAAATATTATTTTTCAGGTCTCATTTTATTAATTCGCGTGAAAGTTGAGAGTCGTGAAGTAATCTCAGAACATTCGAGCAGAAAAATACGTTCCAATATTGTTCGAATGGGCGTCTTTGCATTATTTATGCTTGTATTCTGCATCATCACGTTTGTTTATCACGGATACCGATCAATCAATTCCGAGATATGGGAAGAAAGTTTACACAAATATATTTTGTAAGTATGATATAGAGTGAACGCAAATAGAGAAATACATATCAGGGTTGCAACGTTACGTCAACTATTTCATTTCCGGTTTTTGTAATTTTTACATATACATTTAACTAGTTGACGCGGCAAATTTCTCCATTTGCGTTGACTTTAAATTCTGTTGATTTATGCAATTGAAATTACTGAATCAACTATTTATGCAATTAATTGAGGTTATGTAAAAAATATACTTAGCTTTCCGTTAAAACTTCACACACCGCCAAGGTTAATACCATTCAGGACAAGGGGAGGATAGGGGGTTGGGAGGCTACACGATCTCACCGCGCTTCAGTGTTAAACTAGTCACCTTAATGTCTTCAGGGCAACTATTCTAGGACTAGCGAATGTTGTCGGTCAGCTTAGGGGCGGCCGCTTCTGGATTGTTGCATGGGTGGAGGTGGTTACCTGTGAACATGAAAATGAAATTAGTAAAAACAAATCGATCTGAAAAGATCAATTCTGGCTGCGACCTGAAATGGTCTTAAGTTTTGGAGTGTTAAGCGACGATCGGAAGCTGCCGGATAAGTGATTCTTGCGAAATGTTGCACGGTGCACTCCTGCTTTTTTTTGGGTTGTTCTATTTGTTACTCTATGGGAGCCTCTCGCAAAGGAGCAAACATTTCAGTAAGGACGGTGCTCCAAGTTTGTCGTGGGTGGCAGCGGTGCGGCACGGTAAGTGGCAGTAGCTTCAGACTTTTTTTGTAACGAGGTTTTTTACTGCGATGTTATTGCTTCGACGTCTGGGCTCAGTGTAAGAGCTGCAAAGAAAATGGCTAAAGGTAGTACGCGCGACCGCATACGGAACACCTCTCGAGAAAGCTTTTTTTATGGTGGAGGAGCCTTGCTTTGAAAAAGTTAATTTTTTCATTCTGGACGCCGCCTTTCTGCCGGTAACAGTCTCTTCTTCTTACATGAGGTGGTTGGTCGTTTTTTTTCTTTGGGGTGGTCGATTTTAAGCGAGCTCTTGTGGTAAAGGATTCTTATCTCGCTTCCGGTTCCGGTGGTTTTGGGATGGGTTTTTTCATCTGAGGTGGTGGTCGAGGATTTGTCATTTATTTCCGAAAGATTCTTTTTTGGCAGGTGGCACGTCCATCTGCTTTTTTTGGCATTCTGGCCATACCAGGACTTTCTTTTCTGGGTGATGGCTTGCTGTTTTTGCAGGCAAACTTTTTTTTCTACTTTTTTTTTGGGTTTTGCAGGTTTTAACTTGTTCTTGTTTTCTTAGTGATTATGTTGGCCCACAGCTTTTGCGGGTAAGCTTGCTTGGCAGATATTCTTTGTTGATTGCAGGTTTAGTTTGGTTGGTTTGCATCATTTTTCAGTTGCACGCGACTGAGGTGGGAGTTGCTTTGCTCTTTAGAGATTTCTGCTTTGTCTATATTAGATTGCTCTATATACAATTGTCGACAAAAATTCGGCTGACTCTGGTGTTTGGCAATCGGTTGGGATTGGAAAGCCTTTCACATCTTCTTCTGGGTCTTGTTTGGTGTTGTCTTTGGTCGGATTGCTAAAATTACTTAAAGGATTTGCTGGAATTTGGCTTCCTGGTTTCAGTTGACTCAATTGGGGGTAATCTTTTTCCTCTTTGTTGTTGTTTAGGGGGTTCTCCAGCAACTCGTGAATAGGTCTGGGATGGTTGGGGTTTACTCCACTTGGCAAGTGTCTTTCTTTCACCATATGGGTCCTTTGTTTTTGATTGCGTTGTTGACTGAACATTTGGATTCTTTATAGCTGGTTGCGGTGTAGTTTGCGCAGATTGGTTCTATTGATTGGTTATTAAACGTGGGTAAGTTTCTTGTGTTGGATCTTTCATCTTCTCTCTACAGCTTTTGCTAGTAGAGCATGGAAAAGCTTTGTGCTTTAGTCCTTTTTGTGTGTTCGGTAGCAACTGTTGTCGAAGGGATTGTACCATCGAATATTTGTCCAGTTCAGGTGAGTGCAATATATCATCACGACCAAGCGAGTGACTAGGTATTCTTTGGCGGTTTTGTAAGTCTTTTGTGTAATGCGAAGACTTGAGGCCAGTTGAGGTGAGAAATGCCGGAAAGCGTTTGTGGCGGGGATGGGATGATATCGACAATGGTTCCTTCTGGAGAGTTCTTTTCTGTTTGGTATTTTGGTTCGTGAACAATGTTGTCGCTCGGAGTTCTGCGGCAGAGTTTTGTTAATTTTTGAGGTTACGCTTCTTTGAGTCGTGCTTGTAGGAATCTTCCCCACTTTCTTGACATGGTTCCAGTTCCGAATGCGAGGATTGTACGGATCTGGTTAGTACTGCACGTAGGTCTTGCGCGGTCTGATCTTCTTGGTTGCTAGTCGCCGGATTGGTATTTGATGACGGCGTTGCGGTGCTTGGGGTAACGTCGTTTGCGGTACGTAGCCTGCAGTTGTCCGGTTTTGTCGTTATTTTGGACTTCCACCCTGGGAGTGTATGAAGTTTTGGGTTTGGCGATATTTGCTCACAGTACGGCTTTATTCGGGGTGAGGTCGGTGGCCGCATTGGTGGCGTCTAAGTTGAAAAGCGACCATGGTTAATAAGTCATCTCAAGGCACCTTAGTGAATTTTTCAACTCCGCGTGGCGTCGTTTTACGTGGTTAGCCTGGTGATGGCACTTCCATTTGGTAGTCGTTTTTAGAAATTTATGGATGGAGAAATGTGGTCCGCTGATGTTAGCACGATTCTTGGATAGCAGAATTGGCAGAAGTCAAGCTGCTCTAAGATCTTGATGGTCAAGTTGCTGGTGGTGTGATGAGTGGCGATAGGCTCTACTCAGCGGATGCACATATCTATCACGGTTAAGATAAACCGATTTCCCGTGGAAGTGGTGTTCAACGGCCTCACGTAGTTAATAGAGATACGCTCTTATATTCTTTTTGGCGCTTGGCCAGTGGTAGCTCTGTAACAGGTTGTTCTTTTTCCCCTGGGTGACCGACGGCATTTTCATTGTGATCTTATTGCACCACTTCTTTTTGCATTTTTGGAAGGATGGCTACCTGGTCCCAACTAACCTATCGTATCCTTCTGGTTTGGCTAGCCATTGCAAACATTTTGTCTTGGTATCCTGCGTGCCGGCGAGCCACACCAACGCTTCTTTATGCGTTTTCAACAGGAACCAACTGTTCTTTAAGTAGGCCCAGTACTTTTTAATCGCTTATACTATCGCGTAGCACTTCTATTTGTTGCTGTGGTATTTTTGTTCAGTAGCCGTGAACCGGAAACCGGCATAACTAATAACGCGCTTTTGGTATCTTTTTTCTTGGTACTGCTCCCATGCTTACCTTGCAGGAGTCGGTTTATAGAATCAACCGCAGACCAGTTCGTGACGGTCCAATGTAAGATGTCGGTCTACAATGTCTTAACGGACAGAAAGGCGCGTTTGGAGGCGTTTTTCCATTGGAATGAACTTTTGGTTGACGTACTCTCTTAACCACACGTCCCAGATGAATATGAAACTGCGCAGTTGTGTACGGGTTCTTGGTTGTGCGTGGTCTCGGATGAGTTTTCTTGGGCCTTGTGACCCTGGTACTTGATTTTGGGTTGCCCGAAGTTGTATTTTTGCTGGTTGCACCAAAGCCCTTATTTTTGCAACCTTTTCATCACCCGCCTTAGGTGTCCTATGTGGTTGTGATAGTTGGTCGAGACACAACGATGTCATTTAAATACACCAATACCAGTTTGTTGATTTACCTCGCCAGCACTTCGGTGCTCAGCTTTTGGAAAGTTGCCTGAGCATTTTTAAGGCCGAAAGGCGTGACTTTAAAATGATAAGTGGTTTCATCAGGTATGGCAAAGGCGGTGAGGTGTTGGCTACTTTGTGTACGGGTATCTGCCAGTACTCTGTGGTCAGATCCAGGCCGCGGCTCTGAAATCTTTTAGAGGGTTTTTTTGGATTTTGGGTATGGGGCGGCTTTATGCTTGCTGTGTTGAGGGCGTGAAAGTTGACGCAAATACAAGATTCTTTTTTTTTTTGTTGATGAGTACCGAGGCGCTGTAGTCACTAGTAGAGGGTTTAATTAAGCTTTTAGCTAGCATCTTGTCAACTTGCTCGTAGATGAGTGCTTTCTGGTCTAGGTTATATGAGTACGGCCGGATTCGTATTGGTGTATTGTTTTCTAACTCTATGCAGTACATCACTGCTTTTGTAGCTGGTGGTCCTAAACCTTCTGCAAAGAGGTTATCAAATTCTTCTAGAGAGGTCTGGTTTGGGGACAAGCAAAATAAATTACTTCTCGACTGCCACACACGAAGTGAATAAGGTGACGGACATAGTAGACAGTGGCCTGGTTCTGTGTCAGCTGCGAGTGGCTTAGGATTAGTTCCTCTACTAGACGGGCGCTTGCTAAAAGGTAACTGTTTGGTGTGGGTGCCGACCTTGATGTTGTTTTTCGCTTCCCCGGTGTTGGCAAGTTTATTGTGGGGATTGGCCTGGTAGACGACATAGTCGGTGGCGTGAAATCCAGGTAGGGCAAGTTTGGTCTCACCCTGATATTTTTACGTGAGTTTTTGGCAGGGAGTGATAGTCTCCTACTTTGGCACGGATTGGTGATTGTGGCTGTTTTGTTGAGGTGATCGACGTTCTTGAATTTCACGATGCCGACCATCCTCTTCTGATTTGCTAGTCTGCTAGATTAGCCTCGGACACATCTGGTGCACTGCGCCGATACATTGCAATTATGAGGTGAAAGAAGGTGGCAACTAATTCCTTGATCTGGGGACTTAGTCTAGAGTTGCTAGCTTAAATAAACAATTAAGTTTGTAGTTTTGTTGTATACGTGTTCCAAGTCCTTGTTCAGTTGTTCTTGTTATGCATTGGCTTTGCTTTTCAGTGCTTTTACAAGGCAACTGTGGTGGATCAGTTATAGTACTTGGAAGATTCGAAAATGGTTTTGAAAAAAATCGATAGGGGTTGGAAAGTCGGTAGGTGGTTTTCAAGTCTTATTTTGGTGAGAAACTTTGCAACGGAATGTCGCACAGTGGCGTCGACTAGTGTGTTTCCTTTCAACCTTTGTCAGTCTTCTTGGGAAGGAAGGTTTTGGCTTGGGTGGTCAACATTCCAGGAGTTCAAGAGTTTGGGTCCCAAACGTGTCGAGGTTATGGTGAAAACTCAGGTGGGTGGGTATTGGGACGTGGACTCTTAGTCGGCCAAGCATTCTACGTTATAAGCCTATTGGTGAGACCATCACTTTAACTGAACTACTTGTGTGGGTATAAGGAGGGATTTGATATTCCAAAATCTGTCAAGAATGTCATTATTTAAATCGCTTTGTATTGTCTTCACTTGTCTTCTTTGGGTATCTAAAACGTTAGAATATATGGTTCAGCAGTACTTGACCTTAGTGGGCAACACTATTCATTTGGTGAACCGAAAAAGTGTATACTTTTAGTTGAGTGGTATGAGGTCTACCTAACTGTTTCCATGGAACGGTAATTTTGGTTTTAGTAGTTTTTTAGGCGTTTTCTGTTACAATGGAACACGGGGAACAGTCGGCGGCAGAACCAAGTAGGGTAGCAAAAGCTTTCTGGTCAAACTCGAGCTTACCGCGCTTTAAGTATACCGGTCAGGACAAGGGGGTACACGTTTTTTACATAAACTCAATTATTATAAAAATATATACAAAAGATCATATTATGGAATTATTTTTAGATGCAAGTTGACCAGTCTGAGCTCGGATTATTCATATTGCAGACAAGAGAGTAGACCTAGTGTTGCAATGCTGCAATTACAATTGATTGCAGTTTTTGGGACAGGTATTGGAATGGCTTCATGGATTTGGTGTGGAGCTACAGTGCACGCATGGACCAGATATATTAGAAGGTAAATTATATTCTGTCATAATAAATAAAGTTCTTTGTGTTATTTTATATTAATTATTTAATTGTTTTTGACAAAAGACAACTTTTGGTTGACAGTAATACGTCGCCATTTTGTCTTAAATTTTTTATTTGATTTAATAAGAAAAATTGCTTTTATTAATAATAATTTTATTTACAGAAAATTTCATTGTGAAATTGAAGAACCAATGAAGCTACAAAAACATAAAATAATTGCAGAAGCTTTTGCAAAAAGAAAAAAATTCAATCAAGGAGGCCGAATATCAATCGAATGTCAAAACCATACGGATCCAGTAGGCTTACATTTTGACCTAAACAGTGCTGCCAGCAATGAGTTAAGCACAACATGGGCTGCAAACTTACCTCGTTTAGTAAGTCGAAGAGGGGCGGTTCCTAATGAAGTCACATGTTCAGTATCAAGCAATAATCAATCGGTTGATTCCGAAATGAGTTATAGTGTACGACATGTAAGCATAGAAAGCAGACGCAATTCCGGTGATTCGCAATTAAGCGTACAGATAGCCGAAGTGAAAGCAACACGGAAAGTTAATAGTAGAAGACATAGATACAGGCGCAAACATGGATTTAGTTCGCATGGTTGTAGACGCTTATCGAAAACTGGATCTAAAAGAGAAAGTAGTACGAGTTTAGATTCGCATTTCGGGCAGCAATTGTTGAATGTTTTTACGAATACAACGGAAGTTAAAAAATTCGCTCCTAATTTAAATAGACGCGCTGGTAATGCTGGTCTTGATAGTCAACATATTAACAATTTATTAAGCAATGGTAAATTGGTAATTCCATATAATATGAATATAAAATCAGGCAGCGAGGATGAAAACGTTTCAGTCACCATATCGGAATCAAAGTTCAATATGGTTTTAAGCAATCATACTAATAATATGGATTTGAATGATCAATTAGTGATGAAATCTTTGCGACAAGGTTTGCATATTCAGGAAATCACGACTTCTGAAAGCGAAACAAATAAAAAACGTTCGGATAGAGAGTCGCGTCAAAGTAAGCGATCGAAACGATCGCGTCGCTCAAAAATAAAATATTCAAGCGATTCTGATTGTAAAAATGTTAGTGATAGTAGTTCGTGTACTGAATTAAAACAATTAGTACAAAGCTCATTGAATTCATCTGTTGGTTGTTATGAAAAGAATCGCGGTAGTAAGCAATCGAAAACATCAATTGATGTTGCGGTTCAAGCGAATGCTAAAGAAATAATGACGCAGACTGGTAATTACGATATTGAAATGCAGGCTTTGAATAAGGATTCTGATGTTGAGATGAATCGTAAGAATAAAAGTAAACATGCAAAAACGAAGGAGAATAAAAAATTTAAATATAATAAGGAAATGAAAGATAAGAAGAAATATATTGGAAACAGTGATGATGGTTTAAGTAAGGAAAAAAGCGAATCTGAGAGTTTACTTAATGAAAAGTACAAAGTTAAGATTAGGAAATCAAAGGATGTTTATTGATGATGTAGACTTATTTATTTATTGTGATTTTTTATATCCATGTATGACTGATTATTTTTTAATGTAATGATTTACATTTTTTGTATATATTAAGGATGTAATGTGTAATACTCATTTAATTGTCTTTTGATACAAAATTATTATATAATAATAGCAAATGCAAAACTATGTGTTTTATTTATTTACAGGTAACTAAGCTGCTATCTTGCATTAAATTATATGTACACTTTAGCACTTAGCAGAAACGATTTCTGCTTCTTCTCTGGCTTGTTACACCGGCGTGCAGGATCCAAGAGACAGCGTGGTTGGCGTCACCAGATTTGGACCTGGTTGTTGGAAGTTGTTGTCATTTGGTTGTTGTTTATGGTGGGATGTTTCAAATCTGACTGACTGAAATGGATATGCTTAATGTGTTGTTACCAGTTGTGCATATTGTCCCGTTGGGGTTAAGTACGTAGGTACTTTGTGGATTGTAAGTGTGATACGGCTCTGTTTCACCTGATGCGGGTGGGCGACTTGGTGCGGTTCTCCAGAGATCAAAAACGCGCGGCTGTCATGGTTAGTGTGTCCATGAACCGCGGTTAGTGCAACCTGGTTAGGTACGTAACCGCAGCCAGGTGATAGCACGCCCCATTATGTTGGCTGTGGTTCTCCAAGATTTGGTAATTGGTCCACTGCAGAATGGTGTGCGTGCAAGTGGTGCCTAGAGGTAGGTAGGTAACTTTTAGGGCGTTTGTTGATGATGTTCTAAATCTAGAATATACTGTGGGTATAGCAGTTGGCGGGGAGAGCAAATACGAGATAATCCTAGTGGTGGAGAAATAGGCGATATCCCCAGGTGCTGGGAAATGACTTACGGCGAAGGGTGCATTGTTTTAAGTCGGGTGCAAGTTGGGATGCATAGATATCATTTCCGGGGCGGTCGTCGGTGTAGAAGTAGAAGGCCCAAAAGAGTGATCAGTAAGCATAGCGATGTTGAAATTGGTTTGTGGGTCGTAACTATTGGGTCACATGATGAGTTGTTGGCACGCAAGTTGTGTCGGTGGAGTTTGACAGGTTCCACCTAATAACAATTAGTCCTTGCCGTAATGATCACCTGCTTTAGAGCCTAACCTCTTGCTGTTTAGTTCTTTTGCTTGTCCAAGCATCATTACTAGATTTTTGGGTGTTTTTCCGCCGTGGACATTTTTGTTTCCGATAGCCCACTTGGCGCTCTTGAGCTTGTTGCAGCCAGAAGTGGTGCGTCCCAGTCTACCAGCTTGGCCAACTTTTGTCTTAGCAGAAGCTACTTTGAGGTTTTACTGGTAGCCATGTTTACCTTGCGCTGCCAGTGGTAAAAGTTTGTCTTACTATTTGTAGGGTTGGTCTTCTCGCAGTGCCCTTATGCTTTTTTTGAGCTAGACTTGTCTGCGTTCTACTGGGTTGGCCTCGGGGTGATACGTGGTGGTAGTATAGTGGCTTTGAGTAAGTTTGGTCAGTGGTAGGTCTGTAGGATGGCGGCTATAGTCTTATTTTTTGTTTCTTGTTTTGTGAAGTATCTTGGTCTTTAGTAAGCTTTAAATGATGAGTTAAAAGTTGGCGGATTCTGTTCCAAACTTGCATTTCTTGTTTGGCATATTCTTGTAGGCGTTCTAGCACTAGTTGTAGCTGGACTGAGTGTGTGGCGTAGTTTTTCAAATACTTAGATCATTAGTTTTTGGAACGTTGCTGGTGCGTTTTTTAGTCCAAAGGGCTTTGTTGGCATGTGCTTCCGTATAGAACAGCAAAAACGGATAAGTGCGTGTGGCTGTTGTTTATTAGTATCTGCCAAAAATTCGTCTTTTGCTGCTCCAAAATTCTACAGGGTTTCTTGAATTTTGGGCTTTAGCGCAGTTTTTTTCCGAGTAACATTGTTGAGAACTTGGTGCCGTCTTTCTTCTTAACAATGACAATAGGACCACAGTAACTACTAGAATTTTTTTGAGCCAATAATTTTTTTACTTGTTTAAAGATTATGGCTTTATTGTGGGCATTGTAAGTATAACGGGCGCTTTGTATTTGTAGAAAACAGTCCACAGGTTTTTGACAGTTGTTTTGTTGGGTAATCAGTGTATCCATTAGACGGACTATTACGACTGAGTTGGCGTAATGCCTGATTAGCCGACTCTTTGTGTTTTGTAAGAAGGTGTTGGTTCCCGGTCGTACTTTTTATGAAATTGTAGAACTTTACCTTTAAGTTCTGTATTAACAAACGGTGGTATGCTGTGTATAGTAGTTGTTATTAGACAACGCACTTCTTGAGCTTGTCAAAAAAACAGTGCGGGTTTTTGTGCGGTTTGCCGCCAAAGCAAGGTAGTTCAACTTGTTATTTTGTAGTAGTAGTAGTAGTAGTATAGTTGCATGCAGTGAGCCGTTGTTTGTTGAAAGGCAGCGTAGTTTTTTAATTGTATCAGAGTGCCACTAAGCGTGTTTGCTGTTTCTCTTTTTTTTTTGTTGCCTTTCTTCCTCCAGGTTCCAGATAATTGGATTATATTTGGCATAAGTTTAAATCTTACATTCTCGGGGTTTGTTTGGAGTCGTAAAGGCATCACGCTCTTTAGAAACCTTAAGTTGGGCGCCATTTGTTACCTGACTCCTTTGCAGCATAGTGATAAGAAGGTGAGTCAATGATTGCGGAGAGGGTGGCGTTGCCTCTCGTCACGTTGTGATGATTGTTTTCAAGCTTGTAGCTGGAGTTAATGCAACTTGGTTGCGTAATTGCAGCTAGGTGTTTGCACACTTTATAATGTCGCTTGTGCTTCCTTAGAGTTTGGAAATTGGCTAACCTCTACGCCGTTTTTTGGTGACCTTCCATATCCAGATCCTGTACAGCAATGGTCGGCGTGGTGAAAAATAAGTAGTATCCCCAGGTGTTGGTACGCGGCTTTTAAGGCAAAGGAAGCAATGTCGTAAGTTGAGGTGGGGACGCCTACAAGACGGCATCAGTGTAAAGCCGTATACGGAACGATAGTTGAAAAGATCTCTTAAGTAAGGGAGGGAGAGTAATGGGATGTTTTTTAACTTATTTTAGACGTCACCTTTGCGTTTATTATCCCTTCCCCCCCACCTTTAAACGGCACAGCTTGAAGCATAGTGTTGGCGTTTGAGATGGTTTTGAAAAATGTTTAGTTATTTTTCTTTCAGGGTGGTCAAATTCTCAACGGAGCTATTAAAACAAAAGATTTCAGGTTAAAAAGTCTCCGGCTGCTACGTTGTGATGATTGTTTTTAGGCGTGTAGCTGGGGTTAGTGTAACCTGATTGCGTAATTGCAACCAGGTGTTTGCACACCTTATAATGTTGCTTGTGTTTGTTTAGAGTTTGGAAATTGATTCACATCTATGGCGTTGGTGATGTTCCATATCCAGATCCTGTGGGTGTAGCAATGGTCGGCGTATTAAAAAAATAGGTAGTATCTCCAGGTGTTGGTACGCGGCTTTTGGGGTAAAGGGTGCAATGTTGTAAGTTGATAGGGGGACGCTTACAAGACGGCATCAGTGTAAAGCCGTATACGGAACGTTAGTTCAAAAGATCTCTTGAGTAAAGGAAGGAGGAGTAATGGAATGTTTTTTAACTTATTTTAGACGTCACCTTTGCGCTTGTTATTTCTTCCCCCCCCCCACCTTTAAACGGCAAAGCTTGAAGCATAGTGTTGGCGTTTAGGGTAATTCTGAAAAATATTTGTTTTTTTTTTCAGGGTGGTCAAATTGTTAGCGGAGCTATTGAAACAAAAGATTTCCGCTTAAAAAGGTCTCCGGCTGCTACTTGGTTACCTGAAAATAAAATATGATAATAAAACGTAGGCAACACACCTGTGAACCAGTTTAAGCGTTACATTTTGGCGCCCAACGTTGGACTTGATAGAATAAAGATCAGAAAAGAAAGACTTAGTGTATAAACTAGAGTTGAAGGGTCATACTTGGTTGTTACGAATCTGGTTAAACTTTTTTATAGTACAGATGTATAGTTAGGTTAGGTTCGGTTATGTTTATCTATTTTTAGGATAAGAGATAAACTTATATACTCACCACTACTGGAAAACGGTTTATGTCAACAAAAAGAACTCAAAGAAAACGGAGGTTGTTAGCAGCTATCTATATTACTTAGACATTGCAGTAGTAGTTGGGGTGAATAATTATTGTATTCAGGTTTAAAAAGCGTTGCTTCAAGGTTGGAAAGATTATGCAGGCTATTTTTATGTGTTAATTAAACAATTATATTCTACAATTAAGACGGTAAGTTATGTTAGAAAGTGTTGGTGGTTTACCATGGGCGCTATTTGATATCTCACGTTGAGCGCTATTTGGTATTTCACGTTGGGCGCCATTTGTTAGCTTAAGTTGGGCGCTATTTGATATCTTACTTGAGATGTCTAATAACGTTATGTTGGGCGCCATGTGTTACCTCACGTTGTGCACCATTTCTTATTCCACGTTGGGCGCCATTTGTTACTCATGTTTTTGCAGGAGGTTTATAGGTCAAAAACTGAGATGTATTTACTGACTATATGACTTTCAAGCTTGACTAAGAAACTGGAGAGCAAATTATTTTTTTTACAAAATCAAAAACTTTTACAAACGTTGTGACGTGTGTTGTATTGCCGACTAGTTGCAACAAAAAATGCAATAGCTACAAGCGCTTTTATTAACTTATTTGATTGGTTAGTCATGTGCGGCATCAATTTACTCTACTCTTGACAGTATGTAGCTGCATTTGTCTAAATGTTGTAGAGGAATCAAGGTAGAGTTTGACTAAAACTTGCTTGCTGAGAATAGCTTTGGTTGACGGAGGTGATGATAGTTTTTGACCCAGTCATTTCTTGTTGGAAATTCTTGTGGCTTATCCATGTATTATAACTTAATTTTTTGATTTGTACACATTGACGTTGGCGTGTTGGGAGTAGCGTCTTTTTGTAAGTTTCTAGTTAATGTACTATAGTTTCCAATTGTACTTTGTTACTGGGTTCCTGCCCTGAAAATGATAGGGGTGTGGGTCGGTGATAGTGGAGAAGGCGGCATGGCTCTTTTCGATGTAGATTGATTGTGTTTGAGGCCGTAGACCTTGGTTTTTTACCTTAACTAGTGATGCAGCAGTTTTCCAAGGTGGTAGGTGTGTTAATACCGTGTTTATCAGGGGGTTGTACGTGGGGTACACCCTGGCGTTCCCCTGGTTGGCGTGACTTCATGGTTCAAGGTCATGCGGCGGGTCTTGGTTGTGTATTCAAACACCGATGGGGTAACGTGCGCTAGGTTAGGGACGTACCGGCAGCTTGATTGTACACCTCATGGCATCAATTGTTTCCCCAGAGTTGGGGACTTGTTCTTCGGTTGCAAAACGGCTCACGGTGGTAGGTGCAGTACTGTGAGTCGGGAAACAAGCATTGCGTTTTAGAGCAGACGTCGGTGTAGAGGTGAGCATGTTTGGGCTTCCATAAGAATAAGCCGAGGGCTTTGCATGGTTGTTGTTAAAATAGCTTTGTGTGTCGCTTAAGGGTTGCATTGTTGGTCTCAGGAAGACGGTCGGATTCCTGTCTACAGTTCCGTGGACGTTCGTTGCTTGTTAGTGACTGATTGTTTGGCCGCTGCCGCTCAAGTTTTGTATGTAGGTAGCCGTGGTGTGCTCTAACTAGCCCGTGAGACTCCGCTCACTGGGCGGCATCAACTTTGTTTTCTTTCTGCAACCAACAACAATTTGCTGGAAAAGTATGCCTGAAGTAAAATATTAGATTAATGATACCTCATTTCTATAAAGTCTATAAAATTGTAAACAAAAAAGTCTAAATGGTGTGTATTAATGCCTTATGAAACATTTGATGCAGTTTTGAAAACTACTGATAGAAAACGCTTTGGCTTTGTTTGTAATAGCAGAAAACATGATAACATGTACGAGTTAATGCCTACGCAAAAACAGTATATGGATGACTAACAACAAACTTGATTTGACACAAAAAAACAAAACATTAGAGGGAACAATGAAACTAGCCGTTAGAACACCAACTTTGACTTATTTGCAACCACCTCCGGCCCTAAGCAACTACGTAGTGTATTTTCACGAGAATATATGGACAACTTTTTGGCCCGTAGACAAGAAGAACGTTAAAGTCTACGTCTGGAACCTGTGCGTGGATAAAAACAGGTGCCGCTCAAAAGAACGTTGCTTTACAGTCTCATCTCGCCGTTTCTGAAAACATTTTGCATTGACTACGAGTCTTTTGAACATTATTCCTACGGAACATCGGTTTAGGACGAGCTTCTACACTTAATATTTTTTTATCTAACAAGACATTAGTTTTTCAATAAACAATAAACATATTTGCTTACATATTTTGCTGTACAGTGTTGTATTACATTCTTCTTACGTATTATTTAAATAAAAAGAAATATAACTAACAAAAAACTTTTTTTTCCCAATGATAAACCAAAAATGGTGGATCGGGAAAAAAGAAGACATGGTTTTTAGCCGGTTCAAGTCTGGCACTACTGAAACACAAAAAGAAAGTATTTTTATCAAAATATAAAAAATACACTATTAATTTGGCAAAGCTACTAATTTGGCAACGCCACTGATTTTGCTAGGCTACTAATTTTGCTACGCTACTGATTTCTCTACGCCACTGACGTTGCTTAAAAACTAAAAATAGATAATTAATTATGCGAAGTAAGCCGTTGCAGCATAGCCATAACAATCTGACAGTGACATTAAATAATTGTCATTTTTGACAATTAATAAATTTAATAAAAATGAAACCATATTACTGGAAATCGTTGTGTTTCAAATATAATTTCATGATATTAAATTTATTAAAATAAAGTTTTTCCAATATGTTATTTTAGGTAGAGCCATTCAAAATCATCATTCCAAAAGTTGCTTATTTAATTTTCATTGGGGGCTCATAAATCGTTTTCAAATCAACCGCGTCTACTTCTGCGTCTTCTGCGCCTACGCGGGCCACTGCCCTTTTGAAACTCGCCTAACTTCAATCATATTATTAAAAGCTAAAAATCGATTGTAAAAGTAACATGGGAAAATATCAAGGGGACAAATCAAAATCATCAAGTTCCAGTACATCAAAACCAATAGAGCAACCACCAATCCCAACAATGGAACCGGTTGTTTTACCGCTTGTTAAACAAGCTAACATACCAACAGTATTACCCCTTTATACAACCATACTGTCAAGATCAGCAGAAGATGGAGTTGGAATGGAGGACTTGGATCAAATCCAACAAGAACTCGAAAAATTGTTATCAACATGCTCTGTACGTAACAGAGTACTCCGTTCACAAGTTGAATCCATTGATAGAGTTGAGGAAAGAAAAGAAAAACGTGGTAAGCCAAGCGATAAACCATCAGCTAAACGTAAACGAGCTGATGAAAAACCCAAACATAAAGAGGCAAGAAATATTGCACGCATATTAAAAAGCAAACAACTCCCACCAAATAGTTATGACGTACCGAAAGTTGTTATACCAAGACACGATGCATCTGATCGATTCTGGCTCTCAGTAGAACCATACTGTCAAGAAGTAAACAAAGACAACGTTCATTTTCTGGACGAAGTGATACAAGAATGCTCGCAAAGTATTGACGTTAAAATACCTGAAGTTGGTGAGCATTACGCTGTAGAGTGGGCTGATCATAGTATCCAATCCGAACAAACGAATGGTAATAACAAGCCAGTTAAGCGTCCTCAGAATTATACCAACGATGTTAACATTGATACATTCCAAAGTCCTTTAACGCAGCGTTTAATTGACACATTGATTGAAGACAAATTGATGAAGCACCTACCAATTGATAAAATGAAAGTTGGTGATTGTCCTCCAATAAGATCTAGCATGCGAAGCGGATTATGTATGGATCGAAGATTGCGTAAGGAACTCGTTGAACAAGGGATACTTGATATGAACGATTTGCCGAAATCTTTTCCACCAGAGGATGAAATCCTGTTGGAAATAAAGAAATGCGAACAAGAATTGGCTATTGTTAACAAGCATAATATTGGGCAATTGAGTAAATTGAGAACCGTCGTTGCTAGAGATATACGTAAGCAAGATGTTAAATCAGCTTTGGATAAGGTCGATCAACAAATCATGAATTTATCCGGACTCGAAATTGATGCACCGAATATCATTAAGCAACAGATACTTCTGCATCGTGAGCTTACTGATTATTCATTGAAAGGAAATGAATAAGTTTGATTTTATTTTTTTTAATTCTCGGCAGCATTGTATAGCTGCAAAATATATGTGCTTATTTTGTAGGAATGTAGGATTGGTTTTAATATTTGTATCGCTACTAAATGTATTTTTTTAAAGATATATAAATGAAATTAAATATGTGTAATATATAAATGTTTTAATCACAGAACACATATATATTCTCTATAAATGTAGTAGAAATAGAATTGGGATTAAATTTTTTTAATTCAGTTTAAGCAAATAGAATTAGTTTAGAAATTATGAAATTTATTTTTTATATATTATATTAAAGGGTATGTTACCAGTGCATGGATTATTTAATAAAAACATTAATCCTAATCCTATGTTTTTATATACAAACCTTATTTAAATTTGACATTTCATTAATTTAAAGTGGCATGACTGATGTCTTATTATTATATAAAAACTCATTCTTAATCTAAAATTGGAGAGCTTATAGTTTTTTTTTGCATTTCAATGAAACTATAATAAATATTATTAATAATAACTATCACAAGTTGCATTTATCTACGAAACAGTTCTTCTCAACTTTCGGTCTTTTCTTGAAGTAAAGTGCCCAGTTCAAAGAATCGCATTAGCAATGTTGGTGAGCGCCAATATTGCTTTATGCGAGAACGCTTTGAGAGCCTTGTTAGAAATACAAATTATCAGGGACAGGAGCCGTGCAAGATTTAAATCTTTTGATGATTTCTCCGATGCGAGAAGGTCGTACGCTTTCCAGCGGCTTGTCAGAGTCCTCCAACAAGTCCTCAACCACTTATTTGACCCTTTCGACGTGCTTCGTATCCGCCGTTTCAGAGGTAGAGCAGAGCATTGGAGTTCGAGACTGTCGGCGATAAAATCCTGAAGGTCATTTTTGCCATGAATGGCTGGAATGGAAAGTCCTCTGTTCCGTAAGGCCTTGGAGATCTTTCACATTAGATTATCATCTTCTCTGATCGATTCCAAGTTGTTTTGCCAATACAATTTTTTGTGTAACCTTATCGCTTTCCTTACTTCGCCATAGAGCGAGTTTAAGATCTTGGGGGGCTCGCGATGCCTCTGCCATTGACGCTTGACGGCATTTCTTTGACGAATCATTGGACCAAGTGGATTATCTAGGCTGACTAGACACACTCTTTTTTAGTAACATATACTCTTTTTAAAGTTAGAATACTCTTTACTCTTTTTAATTCAAAATAACAAAGTTGAGTCTTAATACATCGAATTGTTTTAACATACATATATAATTTTTTATTAAAAAAAGTATTATTAAATCATTTGTTTTTTAAAGTGTCAAAGTTTACTGTCAAATTTAAAATTATTGCCAAACTAATAATCCAATCTTCAAATTATAAATCCGGCCGTTAAAACTGTAAATTCGTTTTTAAAAGTGTGAATCTGTCTTGGAAAGAGTAAATCCGGCCTTTAAAGTATTAAATGTCCGGTAACTAACATGTTAAACTATGCGGCTCTTAAAAGAATACATGCGGTTTTCAAAAAATATTTTAATTCTACTATCAAACTTAGTTAACTCAGTTTTGAAATTATAAATTTGGCATTTAAAACTGTAAATTCGGATTTTAAAAGTATAAATTCGGTCTTTATAGTGTTAAATTTTACTGCCAAATTGTTAATTTGACCTTAAAACTATAAATTCAATCTTTAAAATTGTAAACCCACGTATTTAAATTTGTATTGTCAATCAGGCTTATAAAACTGTAAATCCGACATTTAAAAATATAAATTTGGCATTCAAAACTGGCAATTTAATTAACAATAATTTGGCTCTAATAAAACTATTAAAAGTGTTAATCTGGCATTCAAAGTGTTAAATTTTATTTTATTGCCAAACTGTTCAAACTATAAATCCGTCCTTAAAAAATGTAAATTAAATCTACCAAACTTTTTTTCAAATTGCAGATTTCAAAAATCAAAATCCGACTACCATTGTGTTTAGTCTAATGCTAAACTGTTAATTTGGCCTCTAAATTATAAATACAGCCTTTAAACCAAAGAGTTCTATAACTAGAGATTCCAAGCCAGCGTTTTGCCGTTTTTTCGGTATTTATTTTTAATTAGTAGAGAGAGGGAGAGGGTATAGTGTTGTGCGACAAGAACAGAGATACCGAATTGTACGGCAAAACGCTGGCTTGGAATCTCTAGTTATAGAACTCTTTGCTTTAAACTTGCAAATCCGGTTTTTAAAAATCAAAACCAAAATTTATACTTTTTCATCTCGACAAAAACGGATGAAGAGTGTAATATGTTAAAATTGACAAAATACTGTCTTAAAACATCAAAATCCGACCATAAACGGTTGAAAAGTGTAAAATTCTATTTATTATATTTCAAAAATAGCAAAATTTGGCCGTTTAAACATAGAAAGTAACACAATCAGACTGTAAACTGTCAAAAAATAAAAAAAAAAATTTGTTATAAAAAAAGGCAATAAATTGTTGAAAAGAGCAACATTTATTTTATAAACTGTCAAAAAGTGCAAGATTCTACTCATAAAATGTCAAAAACTGCAAAAACTGTTAAAAAATGCAAAATTTTATTTATAAAATTACAAAATCCGGCCATAAAGTATCAAAATATTGTCAGAAAGCATTAAAATCTAGTTTTAAATTGTTAAATGTTCAAAAATCTATTTACAAAATGTCAAAAATAGCAAAATAATGCCATAAACTGTCTAAAAATGCAACTTTTTTTTTTAAACGCAAAATCCTGCCATAAAGTATCAGCAAATTGTTAGAAAAAA
This sequence comes from Tachinus rufipes, assembly GCA_963932245.1. Classification (NCBI taxonomy): domain Eukaryota; kingdom Metazoa; phylum Arthropoda; class Insecta; order Coleoptera; family Staphylinidae; genus Tachinus; species Tachinus rufipes. The sequence continues at coordinate 73,883,775 of OZ010747.1, read as the reverse complement.
TCAAAATTTTGTCTAAAAAGCAAAATTTTGCCATAAACTTTCAAAAACAGTAAATTTTTTTTCATAAATTAACAAAAATACTATTATTTAGTCATATTCTGTTAAAAAGTCCAAAATTCTATTCATTAAATGCCAACAATAAAAAAACTCAAGTGCTAAATTGAAATGTCAAAATAGCAAAACGCGATTCTGAAGTATCGAAAAAGACATAATATCAAAGTTTGTGAAGTATATAGCAGTATACTTATATTCCATAGACCTTGTTTATACCTATAAAACATAATAGTTATTAAATATTTGTCATTTTAATCATTATTTATTTTAAATTTATTATAAATTAGATAATAACCTATTATCAAATGTCAGAATTAATAACTGACACTCTAATAAACAATCTAAGATTAATCTTGGGTGGTCTCAAGAATATTTTAATCTAGGAATATCTACAACGGTTGCATTTCAACTCGATCCGAGAATTAAGCGAGGAAATACATACGATTGCAACTTAAATCGCCGTCATGATATTCGTGAATTAGCTTAAAGCCAATCAACGATTAGCAAAATAGATCTCGGATTCATGAATTTGAGATTTAATTTCTGACTATTAATATAGGCATAAAAGTAAAAAAATCTATTCATGAAAAGTCAAAAATAGCAAAGTTCAATCAAAAACTGTCTAAATGTACAAGATTCTATACATAAAGTGTCAAAAATAGCAAAATCCGGTTATATGCTGTTAATATCCGGCCATAAACTGTCAAAAAGTGCAAAATTCTGTAATAAAATATCATTTTTTTTTTAAATGTAGTCATAAATTATTAAAGTAAAAAAATGTTGAAAAGTGCAACATTTTATTTATAAAATGTTCTTCCACGTGTTGCTAAATGTTACTATGGCACGAGAAATGCACAAAAATAGTCGTTGTAGAGTAAGTGATTTTTCAAGGTAGGCAAGAGTAAAGTGAAACTTTGTCGATTCTTGCGGATAGGCAGAGATTTTGTTAATTTCAATTTAATCTAAGCGTTCAACTTCTTGCCTCAATTATTTTTTTATTTTACTTAAAAATTAAGTACTTAACATAAAACCATGTTAATTTTTATAATTATCTTTTGGTTATCTAAAGAGTAGTAGTAAGTTGTAGGTCTTGTTTTAACTTGAATACAAAATGCGGCCAAAAAGGATTAAAATCCGGCTACAAAGTAATTTGGAAAAAAACTTTGATAATTTGCCTAAAATTGATAAAATTTTGATACATTCACAAAATAACATTTAAAATCCAGTCTTTGAAATATATAATAATAAAATTTAAATATAATTTAACCATAAAGTATTAAATTTTGGTCAAAAGTTACAGTGTTTTTTATAAAAATTGCTAAAACCTCAAAAGTTTATAAAATTTGACAAATAAGACCTAAAATTTGGCCAAAAAGTAATTAAATCCGGCCAAAAACTTCAATAATATTTTTATAATTGATGAGTAGTAGTAAATATATTTATTTCATATTATACAGAAAGATGATTTTATATATATATATATACATTGTAGAAATGGTTAGTTGAATATGAAAAGGGCTATCGACCGAGGTCTTTCTGCCCAGATAATGGATGAATTTTTGACATAATCTCAAAAATCTGGTCATTAAAAACAAAATCCGCTTTAAAAAAATAAAAACCTAACCTAAAAATTAAAATCTAGAAAAATATACTTTTTTCAAAAATAGTTTAAAATACAAACATAACTTCAAAAATCCGTCCAAAATACAAAATTCGACAAAAAAGAATTAAAAATAACTAACTTAATAGTACAACCTTAATTTAAATTTAAAAATCCGGCCATAAAAGACAAAATCCGGCTTAAGATAAATCTCATTTGGACAACCGGCCAAAAACTAATAATCTGCTTTATATTGATAAAATATAAAAATAAGTCTTTACGTAAAACATTAAAACTTTGTCAAAGAGTATTGAAAAAAACATAAAAATTAAAATATTAAAACATTGTCAGAAAACACCAACATCCTGCTATTAAGCGTTGAAATGTGCAAAATTCTACTCATAAAATGTAAAAAATAGCAAAATCCCGTTATGAAATATAATAATATATAAAAAAAAAATTAAAGTCTAGTCATAATTTTTTTTAAATGCAAAATTCTGTTTATGAAATGAGCTGCTATTTAAGATTTAATAATTTTAACATATTAGATTAACAAATAACATACTTGTGAATTTGCTACAAATAGCGTGCCTTGTTATATAAAATAGATATCATGTCTTTGATGGATATCATCAAATCATATCAGTTTGGTCATGTACCAAAACACTGTTGGCTAAAACTAGCAGTCGGTAAGTGGGCAGTTTTTTTAGTTTGGGTGGCAAAAAGTATCTTGTAGTCGAGCCCATGTATAGCCTGAAGTTGGATGTTGTATTTTGTTTTTATAGTGAGCACGTAATAATTATTAACACGCTGTGGCTAAAATGAAGTAAACACCTTGAAGTTCTGCAACAGACTAAAATAGCATTTATTACTTCAGGGTAATAAAAACGGTAAATAAGTAAAATACATCATACAACTGATTGATACTAAAAAACGTTACTAATATTGTTTTAGACATAATTTTAACACCCCCACTATATTGACAAACTATTACAATTGAGTTAAACCTAATTGCTTACAAAATTTAACATGTTTAGTAGTGTTTAAACCTTTGGTTAAAATATCCGCCATAATTTTCTCAGTAGAAAGGTACCTAAGGTTAACAAAATTGTTTAATATGACTTTTCAAATAAAGGAGTGTTTGACTTTGGCTGTCATTAGATAGGTTAATACAGTCAATATTTTCCGTTAATTCTTTTAGAAAGTTTGTTAAATATACAGTTTTTTTAGAACCTTCACACAAAGCTTCCATTTTGGACAAAGTCTCCACGCTGAACAAGGTTTCCATACTGAACAAGTCCTCTATACTGAACAAGTCCTCTATACTGAACAAGTCCTCTATACTGAACAAGTCCTCTATACTAAACAATGCCACTGTTTGTTCTTTGCTACTCTTCCAAGAGATTGCTGATCCTAAAAGCTTGAATATATATCCTGTCTAGGACCTCTGGTTTTTTATTTCTGGCTCAATCGGCATCTGCATAGCCTTCCAGACTACCATTTTTCTTACTAAAACTTAAACTTAAGGTTTTTGTACTTTGTAAGTATCTTCTAAAAAAGTGCTAACACTTTTGTTTGGACATATTAAACTTCAATAATAATTCCTTGACATAGTCTTCCTGGCCCAAATTAATATTTTTATCTGTCTTACCTAAATCATTAACTTTGATTTTAGTTTTTTTATTTTTCAAAGATTTAGTTTCTTTTAGATCATTAAAAACAATACAAAATTGTGTATATAATAAGCTATAAATGTCACACGATTATTATTTCCTTTTATGTAAACACAAGAGTCTACTTTTGATCTTGTGTATCTTAATTTACACAAAATCTTGTCTATTTGTTTGTACCATGCTCTAGAAGCTTGTTTGAAACCATACAAAACTTCTATTTTGATACCAAGTATTTTAAAACCTTTTGGTTGTAAACTTCTGCATGCAACCATTTATTTAAAAAAGCTGTAGCTGTAGCTATATCTAAACATCTTAATTTCTAAACCTAATTGTACAGATAAACTTATTAAGAGTTTTAAAAGCGTTAATTCCTGGTTTTTGAGTAAAACCTTTTGTTACAAGTCTTGTTCTATAACGCACTTTGTTTTCACCGTTGCATTTTGTAAGCCCCCACTTATTTACCTCATCTTAATCTTACATGCAAAAGTTAGCAGTTTTTAGCTCCAGTTGCGAGCATACTTACATTAGCGTATTTTAACTTTCTAACTTTTGCTTTTTTGGTTGTTTTAGTCTTGGCTTTGATTATCTCACCAAATTTTTTTTTTAATACTTTAACCAGATTGGTAAGTTTTTCTATTAATGCAATTTTTAGTTTCTTTTTGTTTTCTTGTTTCCCACTTGACATTTTGAGTTTGACGTACTCTTTTTTTTTATATTTATTTCAAAATTTATGTTTATATTTTTCTTCATTTTTTTGACCATGTCTGAGTTTCTTTTTTCTTTGGCTTTACTACGATTGTGTATATAGATCGATTGTTCCATACAGTCTTTTTTTGCTTTTTGTAACCAGTTACAACATGCTAGCATCAACAGCATTGCCGAAGAAACCAAAGAAGTTTAAGAATATATGTACCGGAACTTATTGAACAACACTAGATAATGGTCATAAAAGTAGAGCTAACATGCTTTACTGTTATCAAAGAAGTTTAGCGAGAGTACCAGGAAGAAGTGTTACAGTTTGGCTGTACCCTCCAAACTGTCACCGACATCAGTGACAAGCCAAATTAAAAGAAAGCTGCTTCATGGCCATATAAAAAGAAACTATCGTACTTCTATGCAACGCAGAGGCCTTAAAAAGAATACAGACCGGCTCTCTGTCTAACTCCAAATCCTACCTCTCAGGAAAAACCAACAATGCCACATCACCGACACTGCCACTGCCGTCTAGCACAACGAGGCAGGCAACTTTGACAGACAGGACAAACCGGACTGGTAAGAGGATACACAAGATCTTGCACCTGTTGAAGAAACATGTAAAGAAGAAAAAAACAGACAGCAACCTACACCGGTCAACAACCTAGTGGATCTTGTGCGCCATTATACTGCATTATATCCAACGGCCTAGTGCGCGAGAGATTGCAGGGACTAAACATGTGCCACCCCAGTGCAGAATACCGCGGAATCCGCTTTAAAAGACTTACTGTGTCGAATTTACTTTCTAAAAGTTTGGAAGCGCTTTCCGACTAACCCTTCCCTTGTTGTAAACACACATCAGAAAGTTTTACACATCAATGTGTACAACTTTTTGATCTGACTATGCCTTATAAGTGACATTTGAAGAAGTCATTAAAAAATGCGCATTCTGAACCAGTTTAGTAAGCGTTGATTAAGTGAAGTGGCGGCTAAAGAACTACGAATTTTCCTTATACAGCAAGAATATTGATAGGCCGTTTTAGTCGGAGATCTCGCGTCAAAAAATGCAAGAGTTTTCGGAAGCTTGATATTTTAAGATTGGGTTCCATTTTAATCATGAAAAGCCAGTCTAGAGTCAGCAGGTCTGCCGTCGGGACACCTGGTGCTGAGACACTCGCAAAGATGTAAAATTAATTAACACCTTCAAATTGTTTTCGGAAAACTCAAAATTTGTATATCATTAGTAAATGACTCTACGCGTCTCGTTATTTTGCTGTCTGACTGTTAGATTTGTGTTTTAGATTAGATTTACTAATGATATACAAATTTTAAGCTTTCCGAAAACAATTTAGAGGTGTTAATTCCCGACGGCAGACCTGCTGACTCTAGACTAGCTTATCATGATTCAAATAGAACCCAATCTCAAAATATCAAGCTTCCAAAAACTCTTGCGTTTTTTTATTGACGCAAGCTCTTGGACTATTTGTAATAGAACGATTATTTGTCACATCATCGGCTGAGAAACAGTCGGAAATGCCCCTTACAACCATCTTAAGGATTTTTCCGCTTTGGTTTGAAACAAAAAATAATTAATGTTTGTTTTATTTAGATAATCTATTATTTGATAAAACTTAGCCATTGATTCCGAAATAAGCTTAATACCCCGCTTTGTGTCAATAAAAATCTGTAGATTTTATTTACTAACCAAGTAAATTATTTTACTTATCTGATTTCGGTAATATAAATGTCAAATAATAAAAGTAGGTAACTACTAAATCTGTGGAATAAATTAATCATCCAAAATCTAGGGATTAAAATTTATTCAATGAATAACTTGACTTATGTCATGTTTCTTAGGTTATTTTTAATGTGCACCAATTTCTGTTGAAAATCAACTTTTGATTGCTCTACGATGTTATCCAACTGACTCTCAAAATGTTGTAGATAATTATTGTAATATAACGAAGGCTACAATACAACACATCAATAACTACAATATTAAAATAACATATAAATGCGGCGCTGCAATTCTTTATTCTACAAATAGTTAATTTAGTTTTATAAGAGCCGCTTTTACAATCGTCGGTTAAACAAAGAGTAGCGCTATCTAAGCAGTATATAAAAATACGCTTTTACAATCCCTTATAGCTTATCTCTAGTATAGTAACTAAGTAACGCGCACAACAAATTAGCGTATGAACAACGTATACGTCAATTTATAAGTCAGTTCCAGAAACTTTCTTTGTAATAAATGATTTTTTAGAAAATGCAAAAACGCGTGGGATTTGTTGCTAAAATTTTTGCACAGAAGAAAATTGATAATCGTCAAGCATTATTTCTTTGATTAACCTAATCATTGGGATCTTCAAGTGGTTTGTCTTTATTTTTAGTTCTAATTTGGGATTCATTGAATAGAGATTCTACTTGAGTATGTGGGTGATTGAAATTTTACAATGGCCCTAAACACTTTAGGAGTCCTGGCAATATTATAAAATTTTAATTGTATCTTTTGAGAAAAATAAACCAGGGATAACTTATTCGGTGCTTGGAGCAGTAGTTATCTTTAGTATAGTAACCAAGTAACGCGCACAACAAATTTGCGTATAAATGATTTATACGTCAGTTTATAAGTCATCATTGACGTTTCAATAGGTTATCTAGACTGCAACAAAGGCACAGCTAATGCTATACCAGGTTTATACTGTAGATAAATTTATTATTGGTATAAGTATATCTGACAATTGTAAAAGCGGCCCTTATACCAAAATACGTTTATTTGTCGAATATATTTAATTTGAGATTTGTTATTCAATGATTTATTTTGTCTTTATAATACCGGCTCTTTGTACGGTATGTATATTAGCAAAGGTTTTTCTTCAAATACCGGAGAATGCCAGTTGTTTGAGCTGGCACTGAAATTATTGATTTGGTCACCCTGTGTGCCAGAATTAATAATAGTATGTTGTTAGATGAAATGTCCTATAGCATTATCAGAAATTGCATTGGAGTTATTTAAAATCTTGTTAAGTTGTCGTTTGTCCTCCTTTGCTTGGTGGCGGCGAGTTTTTTCTTTTGTTTCCGGTTGAACGCTTTTTTGTGCCCATCTTTATCTAAGCGGCTCTTGTTCTAAGAGTTGTGGGAGACGTTGGAAGCCTCTGAGTAGACGGAACGGGAGTTCAAGCCTTTGATGTCCATGTCTTTGTTATTCTCAGAGTTAGAGGAATTTTTCTCGGGTTTGATAGGCTTTTTGGCTTGTTTTTTGACCTCTAGGATAAAACCTTTATCAAAATTAAGATAGAAGCAGAGGATCCCCCGGTCCAGTCCTTCCTAAAGAAACCTGCAGAACTTTTGGTCAAGTCCGACACCGCTTCCAAAGTTGACAAAAAGATGAATGTTCACTAGGACAAGCAAGCCACGCCCCTCTTCAAAGCCGCGCAATAAGCAAAAAAAGCAAAATAAGCACACAAAAAAGTGAAATTGAGCTTTTTTAGCTTCTGGTACTAATAGGTCATTGGCCGGCTCTCACTTCATATGCCTTCAGCGCTAACAAGGCTAAAGGGTCCATAAACCGGCTAGTCACTAAGGTCAAGACAATCAACTTTGGTCAAGCCAGCAGCTCCTTAGGTTCTCCAAGAAGCTAGCCCCCTTTTCCAGTCAGCATTTACAAAGAGTGCTGACACATAACGCCCGCCACCCATAGTTATACGGGTTAAATTCAAGAATATGAATGTAACCATTAACCGCGTCATAAACGTGATTGATGGTATCCGCATGCATTCAAAATTACATGCAGATTTTCTAACAGCTCTAGCATATTGCACGAGCAACGACGTGTAGCACTACATGTTCCAGTTAGAGTCTGAAGAGATCCTAAATACGTCATCTAAAAGGTACCCAAATGCATTAAAGCTGATGAGGTGCAGCAAGAGTTAATTGCTCTAGGGTACAATCCCATTCCTGTTAAACGTATAGAAAACTCTTTCCTATGTTTTACGTTCAGTTGCCCCAGAACACAACTAGTTGAAAGATCTAGTCTCTCACCAAACTGTATAAACTCACAGTTAGCGTCACGTTAAATACAAGCGCAAGTCAGGGAATATTGTGCAATGCTACCGTTACCAGCTTTATGGCCACACTGCATATCTGCACATCTAAATACAATTCCTTCTACGTATGAGTGAAATGCGCCGAAGCTTATCCCAATTCTACGTGCAAACACAAAAAGTAGTCAGAGCATGTAAAAATAATTTGCGTGCAATAGTCTGCACCCCGCAAGCTATAAAGGCTGCTCAGCTTATCTCAAGCTAAGGGCAAACCAATCTTTCTCAAAGGCGACGCGCGTCCTATTCAGATAGTTTTCATCTTTGCAACTGTTGTTAGTCACTATGTTAGAGAAAGTAATGGTTTTATTTAAACTTTTAACGTTGCAGAGAATGGAAACTCCAATTCCTTGATTACAAACACTTGGGCCGGCGGGTGTTTTAAGGCACGAGTACAGACAAATAATTTGAACTGACATTATGTGAGAGGAAGTAATAGTCGTACTAATCTCCTGATGACCAACACATGACTGGTTGGGTGTGACATTTCAATTTATAATGACCATCAAGTCGTTTGAAGTGCTCAAAGGTATTTTGAACTGCAGTGAAGTTGTTTTAAATCTATTTTTTTAAGAATTTTTTTGCTTTGGTTTAAAACAAAAAATAATTAATGTTTGTTTTAATTATTTAGCTTGTCTGTTATGTATATTAAAGAAAGTTTTTTCCTAGAATACCGGGAGAATGCCAGTTGTCTGAGCTAACACTAAACCCGAGTTGAAATTGTTGGTTTGGTCACTCTGTGTGCCAGAATCGATAATAATATAAATGAACTAATTAAAATAATCTTAATCGCAAAGTTGTCGTTTGTCTTCTTTTTCTTAGTGGTGGCAAGTTTTTTCTTTTGTTTCCAGTTAAACGCTTTTTTGTACCCATTCTCATCTAAACGGTTTCTGCACTGGGAGTCGTGGGAGACGTCGGAAGCCTCTGAGTAGACGGAATAGGAGTCCGGGTTTTTGATGTACATGCCTCTGTTATTGTCAAAGTTAGAAAAACTCTCGTCGGATCTGATGGGCTTTTTGGCTTGTTTTTTGACTTGCAGGATGAAGCCCTTACCAAGATTAAGATGGAAGTAGAAGCCATCGCTAAGGAAGCCAGGTTCTCCCGGTCCAGTCGACACTAGAGAAGCTTGCAGTATTGTCTAAATGATAAATGTAGCATCTAAAATATCCATTTCTTGGATTTAAAAAAAAGCTCATTTATATCATTTTTTTTCGAAATTTCTTCAAATAAACTATTTTTTTTCTTATTTTTTATTGTGCGTTTTACAGCTATTTTACATCACACCAGAAGTCTTACAACTTGTTTAATGAAGGTTGATAAGACTAAAGGCTTATTGTGTGACTTCCGAATCACCTCGGTGGATAAAAAGCATGTTAATATTTTAGTCACATTTTGGGAATTGAACCCCAGTCTGTTAGCGTGCTCTATAACTTTAGAAGACTGTTTTTCATATGAATCCAATTATTGTTTAAATCAATTTAACATCCAAAATGCTAACTTCTTAGATTTTATACACGTACAAAGTAATGTTGTTTCAAATTCAATTTGAATTTATGGGTGCTGCGGGCACTTCTTTCATATTTTGGCAAATCCGAGCGCCTAAGAAGTTTCAGGCGGGTCCAATTTATTTTTTGCATATTAATTTCTGCATAAAACCTAACCTTAAAATGGCCCTACTTGTACAACGCTACACAAAACAGTCTCCGGAATTATTAAACTCTCTGAGTACTTTTTGTCGACGCTGATCATCTAAAAACTTTTTTGTTTCCAAAGCTCAGTAAATCTATCGTGACGTAGCCCCACAACTACCATTAACATAGAGTGTCAGGCTGTGAAAAATTAGTTAAAAAACTGTTTTCAAGACTCATGAGCGACAGAAAAGCACTTGTGTAGTCTTAAAATACGGTTAATGTCAAGTTAGATTCAATCTCGGTTTGTTTCAAATAAAAATATCTGATTAATTTTCTCAAAATTTCTTCAATAAACCAATTTTTTTTTACATTATACGGCGTAAGAAAACTATTTTAAATATTAGTAATGTTTAAATAATTAATTTGACTTTCTCAAAATTTCAATCAATTTTTATCTTAGCAGATTTGCCCGAGACCAAAGCATTCTTTTTGCTGCAATCGGAGTATACTGAAAATAGTACCTCTAGTCAGCTTGATTCATTGATTTTAAATGACTGATTTCAAACTTGGCTGCCATTTTGTTTCTGTAATTTTAGAAACCATTTTGTTTTATAAATGTCAAAATTGATGTAAATGTTTGCCAACTGAGAGAAAATTGCTTTGCATGTATTACTTAAAAAAAAGTTGCTGAATTCACAATTAGAAGTCATTTTATCCAAATATTGTTTCTTGGTTGACAACTGAATGAAATATTTGTCAATTTGCTTATGCTTTATGATTGATAATTGGATTAAAGTCTGTAAAATTAATATAAATGTCACTATCAGAAGCTATTATAAAGTAATGTTTTTGTTTAACAGTTAAAGCTAATGACTGCAAACTCAAAGTACCCATATAATCAATCAATTTTTATAAAAGTTATCAATTGATCGGATTGCCTGTTATAGAAATAAAATCAAACTAAGTTTACAGCTTACAATCTGTAAGTTCAGTTTTTTTTAATAATAAATTGATTTAAAACTATTTTGTTAGATATAATGTTAACAACTTTGCTAAACAAAATAAATACTTTAAATTTAAATCAATTCATTTCCCGCTCATATTGATTTTTAGGAACTTTTAACTTTCCGCATCACTAATTAACTAGTGCATTTTCGATTCGCCATGTTGGCCACAGTTGCTGCTTTACTGTCATTTGTTGACAAGTGTCAACGACTTGTAATTTTGTGATATAATCTTATTTTAATATAGTTTTAAACTTATATTTAGCTAAAATGGTAAGTAATTAATGAAACCACAATCCACTACTTCTATTACAACTAATTCCAACATCATAACACTCCTTTAATACTAATGATTACTCATAAATGTCACACCCAATGAGAGATCAAGTCAGCTCTCTAATTTTATCAAGATAAGCAAAGATCACAATATATGATATGTTTAGGGCGAACAACAATTTGATTGCGCTTTAGATTTGATGCGCAGGCTACCGCCTCAAGAAATCGAGAAGAATTTAATCGACCTAATAGATTTAGTGCCAAGTTTATGCGAAGATTTATTATCATCCGTCGATCAGCCGCTGAAAATTGCCAAAGATAAAGAGACACGTAAAGACTATCTACTGTGTGATTATAATAGAGACGGCGACTCATACAGGTAATCAATTTGATAAGATATACTAAGCAAGTTTGGTTGCCTACATAAATGAAATTTGTTTAGATCGCCATGGTCGAACACGTACGATCCGCCTTTAGAAGACGGTTCGATGCCATCCGAACGGTTGAGAAAACTAGAATTAGATGCTAATCTTGCTTTCGATTTGTATCGAGAGATGTACTTTGAAGGTGGCGTTTCATCGGTGTACTTTTGGGATTTGGAGCACGGTTTTGCAGGTATTTTGATGCAACTTTGGTTGCTTATATTAATATGTAATATTGTGTTATTGTTTTGCAGGTGTAATTTTAACTAAGAAAACCGGAGACGGTAGTAAAAAAATTAAGGGATGTTGGGATTCTATTCATGTTGTCGAAGTGCAGGAGAAGAGTTCCGGACGTGCTTCACATTATAAAATGACGAGCACTGTTATGTTGTGGTTGCAAACGAACAAACAAGGGTCCGGTACTATGAATCTAGGTGGCAGTCTTACCAGACAAGTAAGTGAAACGAATCATTTTCAACAATTGAAGTATTTTTTATGAATTATGATTTTATTGGGATATCTAACACTGAAGTATGAATATAAATTATATATTGAAGTTTCTTGAGCCTAGCAGGGGCTCCTGCATACATTTTTTTAGTGGGGGAATTTTTTTTTATGCATTTTGTTATCCTTTCTGAAACAATTTTAATATTAGGGGGTGGGGATTAATTACTCAACAATTACAGTTTTAATGATACTTATATTGGAAACCCATTGATAGCACCTATGGCCACATTTGCCTTCATTAGGAAAAAAGCCTTAACTACAGTTTTGAAAAAGAAGGTTTATTCTTTTATTGGGTTGGTACTGATCATTTTTATCTATTTTCAAAATATGAAAGCTGTAAATTTACTAAAAATGACTTAAAACCAAAAAAATGTATGGCAGTAGTGTACTGAGTATTTACAGCTTTTATCCTAAATATTGTTGAAAGTATAAGCAATTTTGTTTGATAAAACATTTTAAGGCTAATAATAGCAAGTTTCTTGATATCCTAGCTAGTCAACTATTGAAATATTTTCTATAATAAGTATTCAGCATTTATTAACTATATCTAAGACTATTCTGAAAAGAAAATTAAAAATTCTTAAAATTTGATAGCCTAGCTAGTTAACAGCAAAAGCATTTTTAAAAATATGGATTAAGCATTGATTAACTGACTACACCTAAGACCACAAATTTTAAAGAGAAATTTAAAAATTCCTAAAGCATAGAGTTTGTTTATTCAACAATTGAAGTATTTCCAAAAATATGAATTTAAAATCTAAAGTTATTTTATTGTTAGCAACAGGTACTGCTACTGTGCGCACCTGCCTTTCTGGATGTACCTATTGATAAACTACATCTAAGACTACAAATTTTGAAAAGAAATTTAAAATTTCCTAATGTTTAGAGTTTGTTTATAGCCTAGTTAATCAATTGAAGCATTTTCAATATGTGTTAAAGATTGATTAACTACTTCTAAGGCTATAAATTCTTAAGAGAAATACAAAATTTGTTAAAGTTTGAAGTTTGTCCATAGCCATAGCCTTCTAAGACTTATTTCCTGAGAAATTCAAAATTTCTTAAAGTTTGAAGTTTGACTATAGCCTAGCTAGTCAACAATTTAAACATTTTTAAAAATATGTATTAAACATTGATTAAATACTTCTAAGATTACAAATTTTGAAGAGAATTAAGTTTGAAGTTTGTTAAGTGTTTTAGCCTAGCTAGTCAATAATTAAAACATCAAAAATATATGTTAAGCATTGCGTATCTACTTTTAAGAGTACACATTTTGAAGAGAAAACTGAAATTTTTTAATGTTTGAAATTTTGTTTCTAGCCTAGCTAGCCAACAATTGAACTTATTAAGCATTCATTAACCACATCTAAGGCACCATATTTTGAAAAGAATAATTGACTACACCAAACAACACTACAAATTTTGAAGAGAAATCTAAAAGTTTAAAGTTTGTTTATAGACTAGATAGTTGGCAATTAAAGTATTTCTAAAAATATGTATCAAGCATTGATTAACTACTTCTAAGACTACAAATTCTATAGAGAAATCAAAAGTTTATAGTTTGAAGTTTGTTCATAGCATAGCTAGTTAACAATTGAAACATTTTTAATAATATGCATCAAGCATTGATTGACTCTAAGACTAAAAATGTTGAAAAGAATTCTAAAGTTTGTTCATAATCTAGCTGTCAACAATTGAAACATATTAAATAATATGTATCAAGCATTGATTGACTACATCTAAGACTAAAAATTTTGGAAAGAATTCTTTAATTTCTTAAAGTTTGAAGTTTGTTCATAGCATAGCTAGTCAACAATTGAAACATTTTCAAAAGTATGTATCAAGCATTGATTAACTACTTCTAATACAAATCTAAAGAGAAATTTAAAGTTTGAAGTTTATTCATAGCATAGCTAGTCAACAGTTAAAACATTTTCAATAATATGTATCAAGCAATGATTGACTACATCTAAAACTAAAAATGTTCTAAAGTTTAAAGTTTGTTTATAATCTAGCTAGTCAACAATTGAATCATTTTCTAAAATATGTATTAAGCACATCTAAGCCTACAAATTTCTACAGTTTGAAATTTGTTCATAGCCTACTTTAGTAACAATTGAAGTATTTTTAAAAATATGTAACAAGCATTGATGTAGTCAACATCTAAGACTAAAAATTTTGAAGAAGAATTTTTTTTTAAGTTTGAAGTTTGTTCATAGCTTAGCATTGGTTGACTACATCTTAAACTACAAATTCTGATGAGAAATTCAAAATTTGCTAAAGTTTGTTCATAGTTTAGCTAGTCAAGAATTGCAGCGTTTCAAAAAATATGTATTAATTATTGATTAATTACTTTTAAGATGTAGAATTTTTAAGTTTGTCCATAGCTCAGTTAGTCAACAATTGAAGCATTTTCAAATGTATTAAGCTACATTTAGATGTAGTCAATCAATGCTTGATACAAATCCAAAATTTCTAAGTTTTAAAGTTTGTTCACTGTCTAGATCTAGTCTACAATTGAAGCATTTTCAAAAATATCTATTGAGCATTAATTGACTACATCTAAGACTATACATTTTGAAGAGAAAATCCAAAGTTTGAAGATAGGCCTAGCATTTACAAAATATTTGTATTAAGGAGCATTAACTACTTCTAAGATTACAAATTCTGAACAGTTTGAAGTTTGTTCATAGCATAGCAAGTCAACAATTTAAGCATGTTCACAAATATGTAAATAAGCATTGATTAACTACTTCTAAGTTCTAAGACTGCAAGTTTTGAAGATTAATTTAAAAATATTCTAAAGTTTGCAATTTGTTCATACCTATCCAGTCAACAATTAAAGTATTTTAAAACCAATTTTAGAAGGAGGAAATTTAATATTTCTTATCCTCTTTCCCTCATCTTCATTAACAAGGGTCACTTGACAGTTAAAATGCTTGTAATTACTAAAGAATTGACTTTTTTATCCAAATATGGTTCTTCTGAAAACTTTACCACCCCACTACTACTAATTAAAAGGAGTTATTTTGTATTTCTTCTAGTGCTTTAGAAATTACTTACTCGATTGTGCAAGAAATATATGTAATATTCAAACGAAATCACTGAGAAACTGGGGTGGCAATTGAAATTGGGGTTGACCTTAACTGTCCAATTGTAGGAGATAACATATCTTCTTGTTAAATGCACTCACTAGCCTCTTATTGCAATTTAGGGGTGGGGGGGGAATTGGTGCCCGGATATGTATTTATCAAAAATTACTTTACTTTTTTGGGGTTACTACTCTATCTAACCTATTTGAATTAAATGTTATCAAAAGTGGGGGAGGGTTTAGCTGTTTAGATACAGATAAACATATGTGTGTAAACTAATGGTACTTTACACCTTATGGGAGATATATTAGATTAATAAATATAGGCACCTTTCCACCTAGAAGTACAGTGGGAAGTGTTATTAAAATATAATGTAATAAGCTTACAAAAATATTCTCATGAAAAGTTCAAAAGTCAAGACTTTCTGACATCTTATAAATAAGTCCGGCTCAGCGCAACTGATGAGTCGTTCTGGACGTCGCCAATGTTCAATCAAAAATTGCTGCTTCCCTCGCTCTCCTATCTTCTATCTGTGGAGATGCAACTAAATATTACTCTATCTAATCTAACTGTTTCAATTGGTCGTGGTTTAGACAATATGCGCTAATAGGAGTTTTATTAAATAGACAGGTAACCTTAAAATATGATGCATATATCCGTCAATTAAATTTTAAAAGCATGATTTTAAAGACAAAATATGATTTTATTCCAAGCATTGTTTGTTGTGCACATTTTTTTACGTAAGACAAAAATCAATGTTGCACAATTGAAACAATTCTGTTGCTTATCATCATTGTTAGTTAGTTTACTCGGTTAATTTTAATTAATTGACATTTATATTACCGAAATCAGCTAAGTAAAATAATTTACTTGGTTAGTAAATAAAATCCGCAGATTTTTATGGTTTATAATATCGGACCTTAAATTATTTTAAAACATGCGGGGGGAGGGGTGAATAAAGGTTTCTAAACTAGTAGCAATTTATAACCCCTTTCATCCATCTACACCACTTTATTTTGGTACAAACCATATGAAACTTGAATCTGGTCACTGCAGATATTTATAAATTGAAAGTATATTGGTATTTTGTTTTCAGATTGGTTCTAAAACCACATTTTTTATAATAGAATGCTTGTTTACCAATTTTGGGATTATAAACATTTGAATTTGATCTCTTCTGAATACTTTACTATTAGAAATCACTGAGAAACCTTTACATATTAATTGTTTATCTAACTACTTAATGCTTACAGAAATATTCTCATGATAAGCGCAAATATTATTCTGATATCTTATTAAGCTTAAGAAATAGTGGCGGCATGGGGGGAATTGAACTGTCAAATATAATAGGAAATAATATATCTTTTTTATTAAATAAATGCCTCTTGCTGCTTCCATTCTCAGTATAATGTGACTTTTTCATCATATACAGGGGGAGGGTTATTGGTGTTCACATATGTAATTAACAAAAATTATCCAATTTATCTAATCTAATTGTTTATTTGAAATGAATGTTGTCAATCTCCTTCTTGTCTTCACTCGTTGAAGGGGGGGATATTAGTTAGGACATGCAAATAAATGGTACCGGGTTAATATCCTGAAAAACACTGCTAAATATATAACAAATGGGGTTGAAAACTTGAATGATTTTAAAATAAATGGGGGGTGGGGGATGTTGAATGAAGATTTGTAAACTAGAGGTAATTTATAACCCCTTGACTCATCTACACCACTGCATTTTGGTACAAACCATGTGAAACTTGAATACAGTAGCAAATTCTAGTTCCTTCAGATGAATTGAAAGTATATCCGTATTTTGTTTCCAGATTGAACAAGATTCGACGGTGAACGAAGTAAATCCACACATTGCGAATATTGGCAAGATGGTAGAGCATATGGAAAACCAAATAAGGAACACATTAAACGAAATCTATTTCAGTAAGACAAAAGATATAGTGAACAGTTTGAGATCGGTGCAACCATTGACAGAAGCCCGTCAACAACAAGCACTGCAATTAGACTTGGCGAAAGCACTTCAACAACGAAATACGAAAGCGGATAACTGATCCACCGTTGAATATTATTATCTAGACGATTAAATCGTTTTTTTTTTTTAATTTTTTAAATATTATATAAATATATATTTCAGTTTGGGTATTAACATGTTAAAGTAATCTAGATTACAAGCACTAGATAATAGTAGGTGCCTCTACTTATTCCTCATTAAGATGTGATTCATTCCTATGTTTAATTTTTGTTTCGTCATTTCATTTGCACTGAGAACTAATTAACGCCTTGAATTATTATTGTTCGACTTTAACATGTGCGTCCCTGCATTTCGTTCATTTATTTTGTGACAAATAATATTCTTATTTTATCTAGGACATCGTACTGCCAAACAATTAACAACATAATTCGCTTCAGTATTATTGGTAAGTATGTATGTGCGGCCATCTTTAATTATAATTAGCGCGCATTACTTGATAATTATGCGTGCCTATTAAGTCCACGAAATATTGTGCGAATTATGCTTGTTGGCAATTGTCACAAAATCATTATTTATTTACTTACATAAATTTTCATCAAATTGAAAAAAAAAAAAAAGAAAGTATTAATGTTGCTTTTATTGTAATTGCTTTTTACTTTTGAATTAATTTAATAATTTGAATGGGCCAATAAAGTTCAAGTTATTAATAATTATTTTAAAAGTTCCAATGGTGCATTTTTAAAATCTAAGCTCAATTAAAAGTAGTGTCATGCATGATTCATGATGATACCGTGTTATATCTATTACCTTATTTCCTACATTAGTTAACGAAACATGTCTAATTTGGATAAAAATTAAATTAAAGATTATATTGTATTATAAATTATTCTTTAATAAATACATTTTTATATAAACGTCTTTTTTGACCTCATGATTAGTGGTAGAACATTATATTTTAAAATTATTGAAAATGAAAACATGTAGCATATGGTCTCAAATATTGCTAAGAGTCGTCAAGATAATTACATTTTAAATCATACATTTCATTTTCTAACAAAAACATGTCTGAACTGGAAGGGGAACTAATTGTCTAAAAATGTTCCTTTACTCTACTCTGCCTATCGGTTAATTATGGGATTATCTGGATCATCATTACCGAGATTGACTTTTTTCCACTTCGATTTATAAATCAAAAATGCGATTGGCGATCCGAAAAATCACTGACTCATTCGGACTTAGTCGTACGTACCACTGGAAGCGGAGATATCTTCGAAAAATCGAATTTCTTCCGAATCTGTTACCGACACCCCTGGCGTGTGCTTCGAGAATTGACTTGCAGGTTTGAATCCGAAAGTGTAATATTTTAAGTTTTTCGGCGATCAAGCTATTAGTGCGGAAAATCTGGAAAATCGTCGATATCTGGAAAAAGAGGCGTCTGAGGTCTGAAAACTCGTGACAAATTTCAGGCTGCGATGAGAGGAAGATATCTTTGAGAAAGCCGAATTTATTAATTTTCACTTTACCGAAAATTCTTCTACATCATATCTATCAAACATGATTATTTAATTTAAACAAATTTACGGACGAACCTGGCTCCTTTCTCACATGAAAAATATTATTAAAACTTCGTAATGAACTATGAATTGACTTGCAAGTTTGCAGCGTATAATATAAAAATACAACATTTTAGAGTTCTCGATCTGTATGTATAATTTGGGAACAGGGGATGGTGAAAACCCCTTTGGCAATGGTACTAACCAAAGAGTTCTATAACTAGAGATTCCAAGCCAGCGTTTTGCCGTACAATATCAGTATCTCTGTTCTTGTCGCACAACACTATATCCTCTCCCTTTCTCAACTAATGATCGAGCGGCTATACGTTTTAGGTGATAGAGAAACGTCATGGTGCGACAAAGACGGAGATACCAAGAGTCTACGCTGCTTATACATTGGTTAAACGGCAGCTTGGAATCTCTAGTTATAGAACTCTTTGGTAGTACCACTGTTTACACCTCTCTTGGTCAAACTGTTCGGTATAACCCAGACCCCGTTTTGGTCACCAATACTATTTGGAAACAAGGGCTGTGGAACCAAAGCATTTTTTAACAACATTCTCTAACAAGCCTGCCAGTAGGCATAAAATGGGAAAAAACATAATCAAAAGTTTACCCCGGCGGGTAGTACTAAAAGTGCAGAATCCTACCCCGCTCGGTCTCAAACTGAGCAGAATTCTGCGGGGCCTAAGCTCTCGAGAAAGTTTGAAAAAACTATGTATAGGCAGGGTGTACTAGCAACCGGGAAAACTTCAGCGGCAAGGACAAGCGTATACAAAGGTAGATAAGCCGAAACGCAAACACGATACCAGGCACAACAGAAGCATAAAAGCGAAACTTGTCTAGCAACAGCGCACTGCCACAAAAACAAATGGTGAAAAAGAGCAAGGAAAATGAAGGGACTTCAAGAAGAACCTTAAGGAATACTCTTTCGGGAATTGCACTAGCAATACCAAAAGATGTCCTGATTGTTCAAAATTGGCAAAATCCTCCAAATCATTTATTTTTATTTGCAGAACAACAAATGTACCGAGACTTGGCAAGTGGTAAACTCGAGACCCCAAAAGAACCCAACACGTCTTACTCATGGGCAAAAGCCTGGAAGAAACTCTAACTGCACCTGGATTTCTCCAAAATATATCTCTGGGCAATGTACCATCCTAAAAATGATGGAGACTAACCGAAAGTGTCCTATCGAAATCAAGGAACTGCTGTACGACGACGAGAAATATGTTGAAGTTTGTGAAGATCAATGTACATCACTGCAGGACAACATAACATTACCCTTGTCCAAGAACCCTGAATTAACAAGAGAAAAATACATGAGCTAAGAATTCCGGGCAGATGGCTCTCATCAGCCAAACTCTCATGCAAAACATAAGCTAAACCTAATGCCATTATAGGATCTTTGTTTCAGAGACCAAATTACTGCCAAGGGCTATAGTAGAAAAGGGTTTATTCACAAGATACCTTCCCTACAGCAGGGTCATCCGCCACCAAAAAAAATTGAAAGGCTGATTAGTAACGGGTCTAAAAACCGCTACTTCTTGGGTGCAATGCAAATCACACCACATCTCTAGGGGGAGCACCGATATCAATCAAAAAGGTGAGAAACTTTTAAAATATATTTTAGTATACTAATATTAACATTATGAACAACATAACTTGCCCATGTTTACAAACTCGACGGGAAGTGAAGTTATATAATATTAGAAAATGACAAAGTGATTAAAAAGTGGCATAACTCGGATGAGTCCTCGCTGTCAGACCACGCCACATAGAAACCCAAGAAAAGCTGACTGAGATGCATATAACGAAATACTAGTTGGTCAAATTGCACAAGCTACTTATAATGACAGACATGTTTGTTAACTCCATAACTTTTGAAAGAAGCTGCTAAAGTACCGCCAAACACACCTCCAACGGTGACGAAGCAATTGCTAGCACTAGGAAACTGTTTAACAATGCCAAGTAGGCAGCAGATAACAATGCAATAAAAAAAAAATGTTTGAGATATTTTGAGGGCGTCCAAAGCAGAAGGCTCTGTGCAAATATCGCACTGAAAACATTAAATTGGATCCTTTCAGACAAAAAAAGAGATTATACGAAGACGATCGGAAACACTCTGCAGGAGCCTCCAACCAAAAAATAGGGAATTGGTACGTTTAAACTACTCAAGTCACCAGGAGCTGACAGAAGGTATACTATCATGTTACAGAAAGAGCCTCTGTGAAATCCTTAGAGCCAGCTTAATAGTTTTGTATTTATCAAGCTGTTGGAGAGTAGTTAAGGTAGTATTTATACCAAAGCCAAGGCTACCAACATATTGCTTGGCTAAATCTTACAAATAGTTGACAATACGGGACGGAGCATTAAAGGCTTTACCTCTGCTCCAATACCAATTCAAAAAAATTCTTCTAACTGGCTGTACATCAGCTAGTTAACAGATGTGAAAAGGCTAAACACCGCAAAGAAGTTGCTTTGGGAGCTTTTTTGACATTGAAGGGATCTTTGACTACACTATCTGCAGAATAGAAAAATAGCTCCTCTTGTTCGATATTGGGAAACTCTATGCTTAAGAACCGAACTGTAACAATCACACTATATGATAAGACTGGGTGGGTGATTGTTATAAACAGCTTGCTGCAGATATGGAATAACATAGGAGTTTTTACCGTAGGCTATGCTGATCACTATCATGATAAGCTGAAAGTTTGGAGGAACTGTATCTAACATGATGCAGAATGCACTGTACATTGTCAAAAAGTGGTGCAAAAACGAGGGATCATCAGTAAACCTAATCAAAATGGCAATCGTCCCTTTTATCTAAAGAGCCACACTCTGCATGACAAAGGAAGTAAAGTAAAGTAGGGCTTACCCTTGATTGGTGTCACCTTTCATACTCATCTGGAAAATGTGACTCCAAAGGCCATCCGGGTGCTCTTTGCGTCCAAAGCGATGGTCGGACAAACATGGGGATTAACTCCGATATGACCAGTTAGACTTGTATGGGGTAAAAACATGGTGCGGTAACTAAACTAGGTAAAGTACAAAAGTTAATATGTCTGCTGATAAGGAGAACAATGAGAATAACTCTCACAGCTACCGTGGAAACACTGCTAGCACTACTAGCAATGCAATTAGTTGTGATGATGGAAGCGAGACAAGCAACAGCAAGCCAGTCATAAAATCCAAACTGGTGATGGATTGCATAACTAATCTGGAAGCATTAGCTGAGAATAGCAGAGTACGCCTGATGCATATAAGAAAACCTTAAAGCAAACCTGCCCGCCAAAAAGATCACAAAGACGTTTATTAGACCAAAATCTGTTTTCGGAATTCCATACGAGACCGGAAAACAAATAATCCGTAAAAAACTTGAAACAAAACACAGCAACCTGTGAAAAACCTATCAAAGAATGAAGCACACAAGGCTATTCCTAATAGAACTATTATACACTCAAAGTTGCTAAACATAAACTGTTAAATAGTTACTGTGATTTTATGTAAATTGTCTCTTCGACCAGCAAAATGCTAGGCACACTGATGATGGGTGCATACCCTGAAACAAGTAAGTGTTTCTTACTGGATGAAAAGACAATTTACATAAAATACATTGTTTATTAATTTTAAACTATTATACACTACCCAAACTATGGTAATGCAAATGAGCCGAACAAAACTACGAAAGGTTACAAAACTGATAACTGGACACTGTGGCTTGAACAAACCCATGCATAGAATGAGAATCCAGACGGAACCACAACGCCGCGGGTGTCAGGGAATGATGAAACAACCACATCTGTTGAGCGTTTTTGGAAAACACAAGCTAACTAATGAAGAGATCAAGATGATCACCTGGTAAAAGTTTATGAACTTCATCGAATAAACGGAACTACTAGAGGAGTAACAACCAAAAGTACACAATAGGACCAAAAAACCGCAGTGCAAAAAAGAGGAAAAAAAATACATTTGTGCGTACTCTTGTATACCGCTCCTATAGATGTATATGTTCTCCTCGCACTCTAGCCATCGACTAACCGCCATCTTCAAGTCTCGGGACCGAATCAGAGATCCTACCCACAATTTGAAGATGGCGAATAGTCCATGCTAGTATGCAATGATAATCGACAAACTTACAAAAGTGTAACATTTTAAGGTTCTCGGCGCTATTAATTACTGTAGAAAAAGAGTAAAATAAGACGATCCGGAAAATCACCGATATTTTGAAAACGGTTGTCGGACCACGAAGACCCGATATCGATAATTTGAACTTTACCGGAAAGTTTTCTTCAGAGTGAAACGGGCGCAGCGCCGTTGGATCCTATATAGATTGAAAAATACATTCCAGAAATGATTATTTAATAAACAAAATTATATATAACGACTTTATTATTAATGCCCTTTCGATGCGGATTGCTTCTTAAAAAATGAATAATACTGATCAAAACTTTGTACATACAATATATCACAATACAAAATTATCGTCAATTCAATTATATTATAATTTATCACAATATATACAAATTAGTGTGTGCTAGCAGAGCTACACGCAAATTCTTACAAATACTTTTGGACGTTGAAACACTTTGATACCTTCATCAATCTTTTTCAATTCTTCTTCCAATGCAATCTTGCGTTTCTGCATTTTTAATGTATCACTCCGTACTGGCATCGAATTCAACTCTTGGATTTTTTCGGCATAACCTAAAAATAAAAATGTCAAAATCGTTAAAAAGCAAACGCGCAAATAAATTAACAAACGTTGCACCAGACTTTTGAGATAAAGCTTGGCCGGAATAAATCTACTTACTCTCCCTTAGAACTTTGAGAGTCTCTTTGCGCTCTTCCTCTGGCAATAGAACGTGTCCCTGTGGACAATCCACATCAGCTGTATCCTCTGAAGGCTGCTCCTTTCTCTGCTTAATGTATTTGGGCACCACCCCTTTCTTGTAATTATTGGGAGCACGGCCCGGGTCAACCACATCACCCTTTTTATTACTCTTCCCTTTTATTTGCATATTTTGTTTAATATAATCAACCTTATCTAATAAAAAAATCAAACTATTAATATAAAAAACGTCAAAGTGCAGACATAACCTCAAAATTATAAATTACCATTGTTAAATAAAAAGTAATTGTTCCGATTTCTTATTAGATTCTAATTAGAAGTGAGAAAGGTTTAGATTTACAAGTGTCACAATAATTTGAGGTTATGTATATTTTTATCTACTGTTGCTAGTGCCACCTATGTATTTCTAGTATAATTTTGCTTTTTCATTCAACATTTGCAACAAATTTTTAGAATTTGTGGTTATGTTTCAAAACAAAACAGTACCTACCTCTATTATCATCGTTAGCTTGTGTATCACCATGTCCAGGATCCGGTTTCTTCTTAACATTATTCAATTTTGCTCTATCTTTTTTCTGAAGGCTGTTTAATATAGGAGGACTGGGATATTTTATAACACCTGTAGAATATATTGAATCTATATTATCACTCGTTTCAGTCTGCATACTCCTATGCACTATATGTTCATCCTGAAATTAAAACAAATACAAACTATACATGAAAATCAAATAAATATACCTTTTCCGGTTCCTTTCTAGGCGTCCTTTTAACCGAGGGTTTAATCTCTAATTTCTGTATACCTATCCTACGACCTTTATTATTAATTTTTGGATCTGGTTCATTTAACTTCATCTGCGATAAATTCGATTTGATCACTTGTGTAGAGACATACTGCGGTCGCATTGGTTTTTCCTGCATATCAAGAGCGCCTTGGCTAGAATATTCCTGCAATTGCTTGATTCTGCGGACATTTTCCTTGATGAAATTCTTTCTGTGGTTAGATTCTGCAAAATTTTGTGTAAATTATATTATTATTGTATTGTATGGAGCTTACTTTTTTCCGGAAATATTCCCTTTAAAGTTTGCATTATGAATATATCTAACGATTATACAAATGAATTTATGATCCCCATTAGTCCCACATTATGACATTAATTAAATGACATTTTCCTAAAGAAATTTGAAAATTTGTTTGAACGCATGACAACCGACCCACAACCACAACAAAGCAACTGGTGTTGGTTTAGTTGCCTACAATTATATCATATACAGGGTGTTTCAAAAAGAAATCGAGTAACAAATACTACTATATTTCATTTTTTTTAAGTTTAAAAGTTCTGTGGTCTGAGCAAAGTTAATCAAGTTGTTTTTTGCAATAATTAGTTATAAAAAATAATATTTTGAAAACACGCAGATGGTTATCAAAGACACGCACTACAGCTTAAGTGCCCCGCTTACGCGCCTTGTCATCAAGGAATAAAATAATACTATAATTATAAAACAATCACATCGGCATTGCAACAAAAGGAGACATTACAAACGCAAATAAGAAAAGCCTTTGTAATCCGTGCCAAGTAAAAATCTTAGCGCGCATGTTGATTTTGAATCAAGAAACTCACAGAAAGCAAAAATTATTTGATACACACGGACTTCCCTATGGAACAAATAAACCTATAACACAAGACCATGGCAAACGTTCCGCAAACAAACTCCACAAAGGCTAATTAAGCAATTTGGAATTTAATTATCTTCTCAATACTGTGTGTTAGGAAGCCGGCGATTGGCGTTCAACTCAGTCAATAGCAACTATTATCAGCTACCAAAGACTTGCCGCAGGATTCAATCTTGCTTAATTGCACCGGCAAAACTGCAATCACCTTTATGTTATTTACCTCTCAAGCTCAACCACAAAAGAAATTGGCACCAACACCGTCAAAAGAACACTTTGATACAAAACTTATCCTTTTGAATTAAAAGCAATTTGGCTAAAAACGTTTATTGCTAATCCAATATTACATTTGACGTTCCGTACAAGAACTTAAAAAACCTCTGTTTGTTACAGTTGAGTATTTGCAATACGCCAAAAAATACAAATAATAAATTAATATTATTAATTGTCCAACGTCTAAAGAACGCGTTATTGTATTTTTGGTGTATTTGCACCATTGCAACGGTGTGAAGATACCAAATCCACAGAGGCGGAAACCGTCCGGACTATTTTTTAAACAATTCAGTATGAACTAAATCAAAATTTAGTCCAACAATATCAGAACCGGAAGATCTTGCCTCGTGTCACCACTGATCCTATTGGAAACAAGTTAAACCAAGAATTTAGCAAAACCGACTCCGGTAAAGTCAAATTCATTGGCTCTGTCTAGTGTTAAATCTGAAAACAAGACAGAAACCTCTATGCTAAACACAAGTAAAATTCCACTTTTAGTAAAGTTGCTGGAAAAACCGTGAGCAAACTGGATAAAAAAGTTTGCCGAGACACGTAAAAAAATATTATTCGCAGTGCCATAAAAATTCTTTGCGAGAACGCCATTCTTTGGTATCGCGCCAACAACACAAGATTATAACCTTTGACATTCGCAAGCAATTCTTGCCGCAAAATTATAACAAAAGGTTGTGGGATAAAATCAAGTCACGCACGCAAATGAAAGACAAAAGTATAGACATATACGTTGCCTGTATGCGTAATTTCTTTTAACATTTAATTTACATGATGACATGCGTCTTTATTATTATGCGTATATTAAAAAAAAAAACTTGCACCACTCATACAGAAGTTTCTTGGTGGCTAATGACAAAATTAAATTAAGTTGACAAATAGGGCTACAGATGAATATTTTGTGCACTTAGTAAAGGAAAAATAAGAATCAAACCAAGATAAAAGTTTGAGAGATAAACTAGCGGAATATTGTTAGAATAATAAGTCAGCAAGTGCGATCTATCAAAATTCCGCTGAATCCATCACTCGGAAAAGATTTTTTTTTCACAGAAAGAGAAATAATAAACTGACGGGCAAGTCAGAAGTTTGTCATCAATGCGACATTCTTGGGCACATTGCAATAAACTCCATGAACAGATCGCAAAGTGTAGTCAAATCAAAAATATGCGTTGGTAGTATCCAAGAAATGCCCGACGAGGTAGCAAGAAAAGAGGAGAGCGATGTCTAGTCAAGATGTTATCCTTGCATTACCTGGAGAAAGTAAATACAAAGTAAATGCTTATGAGGTGTCATTGTTTAGGTTGCTTGATTCTGGAGCTATATGAGTGTCATTGCGGTCAAAAAAACGTGATACTTTTGTCTTAATCGCTGACGGCAGTTAGGTAAAATGTACAAAGCGTCCTTAATTTCCAATTGAAATCCAAGGTAAAAAACAACATTTTTTTAATCTCAAATAACAAAACGACAGCATAGTTTTTTCCTCTGTATAGATTTTTGAGTGAGAATAAAATATTATTTCAAATTTGCGTTTTGGAGAAAGGCATTTGAAAGAAGCGATGATGAAATAATTAATGAAGGTAAATTTGGTAATGGGATGCAGCAATTTAAATCCCCAGAAGATGACTGAACTGCAAGGAACCGCCGTATTTGTTTTTGAAAATACAAAATAGAGCATAGTATTGTGACCAATCAAAACCCGATAGAAGACTACAAACATTTGGTCATTGAGAGGAGTTCTAGTAGGTGGAGATCTCCCATTCTAATAATCTTCAAAAATTTCCCAAAGTCTACGTAGAATTAATGAGTTGCTACTTCAGAAAATTAAACGTGTCTCAATCAAATAAAGATGGCCAAAAATAGTAAAGCTTTTACAGCATTTACTATCCTTGGTCTTGGTCTGTTTTAGTTTCAAAAAATGTCATTTAGACTAAGTGAAGCCCCAAGCAGGTTTCAAGTCTTAGTGGGCCGGATTTTCAAACCAGAGTTAGAGCCAGATTTTTTTAAATATTTAAATGTTGTTTTGTTAAAGATAAATGTATATTTTACAGGGATTTTTTTTTAATTTGTTGTGCTTTTTACGGTTAGTTTACGTCGCCACAATAAATCTACGACTTGTTTAAAGAAGTTTGATGAGATCAACAGCTTATTAGGTGATTTCTGAACCACCATCGTAGATAAAGAGCAAATTCCTAATTAGTCCTGTCAGCGATCAAACCCCAAATTGCTCGCATGATATGCAAGGGCTCTACCATTATTTAGGATATTTAAGAAACAAATGCCCGTACTAATAGTCAGAGAATAAATCTCAGTTTGATCCAGGATTCATAAATCCGAGATTCATTTTGATAGTCGTTGATTGACTCTAAGCTAATTCACGGATATTGTGACGGCGCGAAACGAGTTGAAAACTATGCAACTGTCAATATAATCCTAAATTCAAATAATCTTGGGACCACCCAAAATTATTTGAATATTAATGGTTGCATAGTTTTCAACTCGATCTGAAAATTAAACAAGAAATACATTGGCCAAATGCAATTAAAGTTGCCGTCACAATATCCGTGAATTGTGTTAGAGCCAATCAATAAATAGCAAAATGAATCTCAGATTCATAAATCCAGAATCAACCAGACTATTAGTACGGGTAAAAAGGAATTGTACATATGCCAACTTCAAAAACAATTTCAGAGTGTTTTGGTATCAACAGTTCATTCTTAGATATTCGAAAACATTAGAACCGTTAAAACGTGTGTGAGAAAGCGCTCAATATGCAGTGAGCAAAATTGGTCTGTCCTGATTCTTCAAAACTATTTACAATGCAGTGTCATGCAAGCGACATAGAGTTGAGTAGAGAGTAATTTTGTATCTCTCAAGGTTGCTGACTAGTGCTAAATTAAAGTGCTACCCTACAGAGAAGTAACACTGGGCGGTGCGTTGTTACTCAGGGGGTGACAAGTTTACAATCATAACAAACCATTACAGCATGCTATAACTGAACCATCTAAAAAACCCTCATGTCGGCCTGATGGACATTGAAAATGCAACTGTTCAATTTTACCATAATCCACAAAAACGAAAAAGAAAACGTAGTTCCTTATTGGGTCTCCAAGTCCGTTCCTAAATCTAATTCCTTAAATGCAATTCCAGCCGACCCAATCATCGACAAGTGGTTTTTGTCCACGTTATAAAAGGTTATGAACATACCGCTAAATTTTATTAATTGAGGAGTTATAGATGGGAAGTTATCATTTTGTGAGAAATTCATTAAAGAGGTAGATACAAGCAAATAGTAACAAAAAAAAAAGAATAAAAGTACTCACTAATGCCATCATAACCCAACAGCAGTATCTTATAACCGTATCTCTTTCAGATGTTTTTAATGTAAAATAAAGGCTCATGTCACACATAGAACAGCAATGCAAACATGTAGCGTAGCAAATTAACGACAAAATGCATCATCAAGTAAAATTAAATCATAAACACTATCAATCGTACTCATAGACGATTGCAATACATGTCCTTGCACAACAGCTGCTGCTGCAATGTAAAACACTTAAATCAAATTGTTAGCCTCCAAGCGTAAAATACGTCCAAAGGAATTTGCTAAAAATCAATTTCTTGATAGTAATACAGAAATGATTTATCCAAGTGACATCTACTTGTAGTTCCTATCCCCTCTGGATGTTAACAACCGAGTTGGCTATCATTCCTTTGTTGACAACTGCTCTAAATAGCTGAATCAAAATCATGTAAAACCAGTTACTGAGGTTTCATACTGACACTTCTTTTCCCAAAAATGTTTCCTCAAAGTATTGACTGTAGAGTTGGTATTTGGTCTTAATTTTAATAATATATCCAAAGTGCTACGTGTTTTTATTGTATTCAATATTACTTTGCGTGTTTAAAGTCTTTGAAGAATTGCCTCATTCGTAGTGTGGTCCGCCCACGACGTTCTTAATACTCTGCAGTATAAGCACTTCTCAAAAGTGTTGACACACAAAACTATACAATGAAATAGAATATTTTTCCTTCAATACATAACACACTGACAGCCATTAACTGGTGGTTAAGGCTTATTGCCAATTCTAAAGTAGACTCTAGACAATACCAAATCTGTAATAGTAAAACAATGAGTGAACTCAATGCAACGACGCAAAAGTGAGAAGAATTGTTGCAGGCGTTTAAATACGAGGCAGTAACCCTAAGACTTATTAATTAACAAATTAACAAAATGGACTTGCATACTCCTCTAGCGGTTCGTGCACTTTTACTTACTCAAAATCAGTGACCACATATACGAGTACAGTGAATATATACATGCGACGGTAAATAGCAAATAAGATACTTTTATAGTAATCCCAGTACAGCGTGGCCGGTATAATAAGCAACTTAATGTACACAAAAAAAATGTTTGCTTTACTGCACTAATGCATTTACCCGTTTCTGCATATTTTTCCTACATTTCACACATGCTATGGGCTACGATGTATTGAGATTACTATACTTCTCAGTCAGGAGTTAACCATCAGAGTAACCGCGTCGCTGCATCAAAAATGACGGAAACTGTCTGTACTGATAAATGAATAAAAAAAAAACATCCAAAGATTAACATATCCAAGTCCGTATTGAGCACTTCATAAAAAAGTAATTGTTAACAAAAACCAAAATACACTAAAGCAAAAGAATTCAAATCAATTGAACAGCGTCACGGCTAATCTACAAGCATTGGCCAATAAAACTATTTGGATCGTACCTCCGGAAACAATCCCCAACCAAGCAGATGTTAAAGTTGCTTGAATTACCGCAAAGCTCCATACTTTCACTTCTATTTTGTAACCTATTTGTGTAGAACAAGGGTGGTCAACTGCGGCCCGCGAGATTTATAACACTTTTACAAAATATATTTATTTTATAATGACCAAAGTAGTGAAAAACAATTTATTTAAAAAATACATTATTTGTGCATCCATATATTCAAAAATTAACAGTAGAAATTATGAGATAAAATTTAGTTTGATTTTAAAATAATATTCTTGCGCATATATATGACAGATATTGCCTGTTTAATTTATGAGTTTACAGTTATGAATTCGCAGAATATTATTATTATTTATTCTTAGCCTTTTCGGGTGTCGTATGTATTATTTTATAACTTCTTTATTTTTTTTCCAAGTTTGTCTATCTTGGGCCATTTTTGCTATCTCGCTTCACTCTATTCCTTTTCTTTCTTCTGCTTTGTGGGCCTGTTTAGACCAGCTGTTTGTTTTTTTTCTTGTATTCTCAATTCATGTATTTTCTTTGATATTCTGGTTCTATCCAGTCTGTGTATGAGTCCTAGCCTTCCGAGCTGTCTCATCTCTATTACTGTTTCTATAAGTAATTTTTAGTTTACTTCTTATTTCCGAGCTCTTCACTTTGTCTTTTCTTGTTATTCCATTAATTTTCATTAGAAATCTTATCTCCATTGCATTAATTTTGCTTTTATTTCTTTTTGGTATTGTCCAAGATTTGCTTGAGTATATCTTACTACCTTTTGTATTTTTGATTTTCTTGTCTTCGTTATTTCTTTCTTAATCAAAAATTGTTTTTTGAGTGCATTGAATATACTTCTTCCTTTTTAAATTCCTGCATCTATTTCCATGTCTATATTCTCTGTTTCTTTTATTATTGTACCAAGGTAGTTGTAATATTTTACTTGTTCGATTATTTGTCGATCCAATTTCTCTTGTGCCTCTTAGGTTTTGTCGCTACTACCATTGTCTTTGTTTTAGTACTTGTATTTATTTCCATGCCTATCTTCTTTAGTTCTTTTTTGTATATTTTTATGTTTCCTTGTAGTTTCTCTTCTTTGTCTGCTATTAATATCATGTCATCCGCAAACATTAGAATTTGAATATCATATTGTTCCTATTCTTGTATCTTTGGCTCTTTTTAAACTTTTCTTTATAGCCTCGTCTATTAATGTTACAAAAAGTATAGGGCTTAGAGTTTGCAGAATAATTAAACTATATTCTACGTTTTAATTTTTCAAAAAAAAGTCTATAGTAAGTCTAAATCTAATATATGGATATATAATTTTATATGCGGCTCGCGGAGTTATGATGCATTTCCAAAGTGGCCCGCAAGATCATTTGGATTGGCCACCCCTGGTGTAAGTCAAAATAGCCCATGACAACATCTAGTCACCCACAATAGTAACTCTAAGATTGCAGCAAGCAGCATTCTAGTATCAAAACCTTCCAAAACCTTACTTTACGTTGTTTTGTTAAAGCGCCAAAGTACGTCCGCAACGGCTACATACAAAATCTTGGAACCCTTCAATACTCCAATAGATCCAAAAACTTGAGCCAAGTATTTTAAAAAACTTACGCCAAACTACGCTTTTTGTTTAAAACATAAACGTCAAGTTTCGTGGCCACCTAAACAATCCCAAAACCGCCAATCCATGTATCTGATCAAAAGTGTGACATTAAGTTTTTGGCGCCCAACGTAGGGAATATTAAAAAGCAAACGCTCTAACCCTATTCAGAATTCGACTGCACTTCAAAACTTCTCTAAAGTATAAAGTAGCAGAGACATTCCAAGAGACCCTACACACCACTTGAAAAAAATTTGAATTCCAGTATTGTAGTGAAAAGAGCTACTTTGGCGTCATTCCTACATATCTATGTGTGCACATTTTGCTATTTTCACAATTTTATTGATATATGTATAAATGACGTAAGTACACTTGTACTCGTATATGAATGCACATAAACTCGTTATAATTCTAGCCACATTGGCGCTAACAACTTAGTAATCGCATTTTAATCGACAAATTTCTATACACGCGCCATCTACTAGAAATATATTAACATTAACATTCGATGTAATTTTCTGCTGCTTTATCGTTTCAATCTTCATCACTAGATGGCGCACAAATGACTAAAAAATTAACTGTCTCGCTCTGCTCTATTTTACTAAATCAATACTAACCCATAAGATGTCGCCACTCATTGCACATTTTATTAACAATTCTAATTACAGTAATTAACCTCTCGTACATAAATAACAATTAAAAATAGTAATTGTGCCAATACTTGTTTTGCATTATTAATATATGCGAAGGATAAATTGTACATTAAAATGTAATTTTCTTTCCTATTTTGTATCACTATCTATGTGTATTTGCGAGAATATATTTTTATATTATTTTCCAGCGGCGAACGAATCTAGGTGCATCTAGTGCTCTTGCCACTTGTCGGCCACATATAGTTTAGAAAGTTTTGTTTCTGTTTGTAGGTATATATTGAGATCACAGTTATAATAAAATTATATATCCACATGATTAGCCATCGGTTCAGGTTAATGTATCGGATTTATATTTACACAAAAAAAAAAACGATATATATCGTAACTAGTTTGTTGCCCGATACGCTAGCATTAGTAACGCATAAACAATCATAATGATGATGATGAGAAATATCGGATGGAAAATTTTACTTGTATTTTTTTTAATGCTGGCTAATTAGTTAGTTACACAATGCGTTTAATATATCTATGTCAATTAGTGTTAATCTACGTTGGGTTAGGTTATTTAAATCATACAACACGTTGATTGGGTTTGGTAAGGTCATAGTCATCCTAGCAATTACAAATGTGCAATTAGTTTTATATTGTCAATTGTAACATGTGATATTGTAAATGATTTAAACCGGTTTGGATTTAAGCATGAAGCTGTATAAGTTTTCAAATCGAATCAATCAGGTTTTATAGCGACCCTATTTAACTACTACTGGGCTTTATTTTAAGCAGTTTACAATAAGGGAACGACAATTAATTTTTAGTTAAGATTTAAATAAAATAATTACAAAAAATGTTTAAAACTCAGCGATTCGCATTTGTTTTTTATTACGTAAATAAGATAAAATTTGTTGTCACTTAATTGGGCATAGCCATACACGTTGAGATTAATACTTCTGGCCAGTGGCGTAGCTAAGTTCTTTTGGCACCGCTGTAAAATATCGTTGCAGTGGCTGGCTATATTAATAATTATGCTATTGTAAAACGCATACGAGGCCGGCGTAAACTTTTGATTTTCCACAGCATTGAGGAAAAACGATGACTTCTAAAGAACCGGTATCAATTAATGCACAAATGAAGCCAGGCGCTCTAACTTTATACCAAAAAAAAATATCACCACAAACTCCAACTGCAGCCTTAGAAGAGTTTTTGAAAAGAAAAACCTTGCACCCAAGTCTACGAATTTGAACTACAGAACAAGACGACATTCCGGACCACGTCAAGAACTGCAAAGTACTTTAAGAACATTTCTGAAGTGAAAACCATATTTTACAAAACCAATAAATTTTGTAAAACTGCCCAGAACGCGTAAAAATAAAGTAAAAATTACCAAAATAAAAAAAAACGTAACCTTCTAAAAACTGCGACAACAGAAAAAAACAAGAAAAACAATAAAATTGTATACTATAGATAAATCTAAAGCAAAACCGCTGTCAACCATAACTCCCCAAAGAGTCTAGAGTTGCCAGATTTGATAAAAACAAATACCCTACAACTGGAAAGCGGAAAACAAGAAAACGCACGACCTAAGCTGTAAATCTGCGTTGATTAGGACACAGAAGCAAAACAGTTCCACTTCATCAGCGCACCGGCACTGAAATTGAAATATCTTTTTGAATCATGGACAGCTGTAATGATGTTAGGTTAGATTAATTTATTTATTTAACGTCGGTATATTTCTGCTGCCAGGGCTAATCACCGATGCCAGAGGTTAAGACTACTATAACTGGAAATTTTGTCGCAAATTCAGGAATTCCAACTTAAATTATTAGGTTCTTTCGAGGCATCGAAGCATTGAGGCAGTATACAAAACCTACTAAAGTTTTTCTTTTTATTCGAAAAAAAGCGTATTCATCGCAACACATTTTTTCTTAACCAGAAAAACTGACACTCTAGATAAAAAACTCATACCCGAAACCTCTATTGTAGCAGTCGAGTCGCTAACCACACTACACTACCTGAGCGGTAAAAGGTGTAAAGAACCCTGATCTGTGTTGACTGGAACACTAAACACAAAGCAGTGCTATACCACCGCGGCGCGGCTTCAGCACAAAGTTGCCTTTGCAGATCATGACGAGGTAAAAGCTTGTTGCTTGTTTTTGCTTTGTAAGCTTGTTGGTAATTTTACTGCAAGCAGGATTCTAACCTCACCTACAAACTCTTTCCTTTACCGTGGTTTGATACTAGTAACGCCTTTTCTGAGCTACTCAAACCACCCAGTGAGGTGTAGGCGGAATGCTCCAAAGTATTACGTGACACACACTACGTGACAAAATATCTAATCTAGAAATCAAACCAAATGTGCAATACACAGGACATAGTAAGATGACAAGGCAGAGATGATAAAAATAAAACCATCAAATCAACATAATGCAAGACAAAATTTTGTTGCAAAATAAATAAAAAATCGTTTAAAATACTCAATTGTTTTATGAAGCCTTCAAAAAAACAAAATTGAACGCCGCAGAAGTAGTTAAATGAAAACTTCCAAATTGACTCAGATTTATCTCACACAAAAGATCTAGTATCCAACTACGCCTTGTACAACAAAGCCAGTAGCCCATAACTAATAGGTAAAACATACTCTTTGCACCGCTCTATGTTTTTTGATTATAACAGCCAACACAGTACAAAGCAAAACAGGAAACTTCAGCATCATCAAACCATCACTTTAAAGTATGCCTAATACAATTTTCTTTTTTAAATTTATACTAATTCATTTAAAAGCGAGTATATTCATCTGTTTGGTAAGGTATTGGTTAGTTATGCGTTCAGTAGACAGATCATTTGTAAATAATTTAGTTCTTCTCACTCTAGCTTACATACCATGTAATACGAGTAGTACACTTTGAAAGAAAAAGATAACTACCCGGTGCGGAAAGATAACTTCCTTATTTAAAATGAGCGCTCTGAAGCTGATAGAAGACACAGGCGGGTGTTTGTGCGTGGTCTTGTAAAAAAAAAAAATCTTAAAGTTTTGTTAACTTGTGTTTCAATCGTCATCATGCGTTAGAGTAAGAAGCAGCAAGCGTTTGTGTCAAAGGCATATTTTTCCAACAACCGTTTTGTAGGTCACAACGTTCAAAAAAACAGGTTTTTGTACAAAAAAAAGAATTAAAGACGCACGGTCCATCAAAACACTTGAAAACATCAAAGCAATAAGGGTGTTAGTTTTGCAATGCCCGCGGCATTCCGCGCGCAAACATACAATTTCCAATTGTTCAGTAAAGTAAATTCTGCACGATAAACTTTATTTCCATCCGTTGCAGAAACTTTCCAAACGCAACTTTAATGCTCGACAAAATGCGTCTGAAGCACTTCTTAAACACGACGTGCTTGTGTTTTTTCAGTGATTAGGCTTATTTTAATTTAACTGGATATAAAAAGCAAAATATTTGCTACTGGGCTACCAACATACCCCGAAAACTCTATCAGAGGCCTTTGCATTCACCACGTATCACTGTTTGGTGCGCAATGTCGGCAGTTGGGGATATCAGTCTGGTTTGTTGAAGAAAATGGACAGACTGTTCAGTCCGTTGTGTAAATATACTCAACAAGTTTTTTTTGCTACAAGAGCATGGATGGCTGTGTTGCAAGACACTTCATAAGGTGCCTCATCTCACTAAGGAGTAAATCGGAGTGGCTCGCACGTTCATCCAATTTGACTTTGTGACTTCTTTTTGTGGGCGTATTTCAACATACCCATCAATATGCTAGAGAAAATGATAAAAAACAGCAGAATTCAATTCAACCACTGTATCGCCCCTTAGTAACGCTACTAAGAATTTTACTGAAAGGTGAATATATCGGCACTAAATTAACAAAATAATCAAAAATACAACAAAGCAGTTGCTTAATCCAAAATTTCAATCTACAATTTAAATTTTTACTAGATCCGTAATAAACTCAATTTTATAAACAAAATAATCAAAAAAATCTAAAACTAACTTAGGAATTTTAAGAATTTAAAAATAATGTCTTCAAATTTTTTTCTAATCAAATCAAGTTTGCTTCATATAAATTATCAATTGTAAATTAAAAATTCTTATTGGTTCCATCATAATAAATTCAATTTATAGCCAATATAATCACCTTTCAGTAAAGTGCTTAGTAGCGTTATCAATAAGATTGCCATAAGTAAACGTCTATTTATCTATCAGTAGTGAAGACAGATAAAGTACACAATTACTTTGGACCGCTAATAAGCAGTCATTATTATGACATATAAACATGACATAAATACATCTAAATTTTA
This sequence comes from Tachinus rufipes, assembly GCA_963932245.1. Taxonomy (NCBI): domain Eukaryota; kingdom Metazoa; phylum Arthropoda; class Insecta; order Coleoptera; family Staphylinidae; genus Tachinus; species Tachinus rufipes. The sequence continues at coordinate 73,847,066 of OZ010747.1, read as the reverse complement.
CCTTTTGATATGCTTTAATAAAAACCAATATTACAAAAAACGTCTTTAACCACTCTAAATCAAGATATCCTAATTTCAACAGTGTCAATCATTGTATCTAATTCTTTACCTCTACTTATTTGCTAAATTAGTCAGTTAATCAAGAATTAATTATGTAACATTGAGACAAAATCCTAATTAAATTGTAAAACTGCAAACTCACACATCACAATATTACAATAAATATGTTCCAACATAATTCACATAAATATTTAGTGCTATTTGATGGTAATTTACTAATATAGTTTTGTTTGGAGTAAATATTTTGGAAACAAATTCAAAGAATTGTTTCAATTCCAATTAAAATTGACTCTGACATTTTCGTGTTGATTAAAAGTTTGGCAGGTGTAGATTTGTAAACAACTTTGGACGTCAACAACTACAGTTGTCTTTATTCAATCAATGAAAGTATTTATAATTATGCAACTGATTATAAGTAAACAATAAATAATTTAAATTTTTTTAAATAAAATTTTGAACTGAATTTGTTTTTTAACCAAGATTATCTCATAGTAAAGTGAACAAACTGATAAATCTCTGGTGAGTTTCTTCCTCCTTTTTTAAAGACCCACATAAAGGTAAACAAATTATACTAAAGGTGGTTCATTCACACCTCGCAACTGGCAGAAAGCCAGCGAATCGAAGTGGGAACGGATAATTTTAATTTAAGCACGCGTACAAAATAAACACGATCGCCACCAACCACACATAGAGAGAAGCGCATCGAATATATAAATTTCTTTGATACGTGAGTGCTCAAAATAATGGCCATCTTTTAACATGAAGAAACCATTTGCATTTATCGCACAATGGTGCGATTGCAAAATAGAAACTTGTAGCTTATATTAGCTCGCGCCCACAGGAAATTATGATTTCTTTTAATTGAATAAAACTGGTTATATCTTCGCCTCGATGTAGAGGATAAAATATCAACAAAAAAATATATGTATAAGTGTGTATGTGTAAAGACACAACCAAACCAGTCGTGCGTTGTTGCATAATTACGCTATTTTGTAAAATACAAGTAAATTTGCTTGAGTGAAATCCATAAAAAATAAGTAATTTGTTTTGAATGCTAATTGGTTAAATTATTATTCTGTTCTAATTGACCTTCAAACTTGTTAAAAGTTATTAAAGGAAAGCAGTATTCATTTTTATTTTGCTTTAATTGTTGTTGACAAAATATATAATGATCTAACTTTTTCCAAACTTAGTAAACTTTATTACGCTTAAAATTGATTTGTTTTTTTAATTAAATATTATTTTACACTCTTTAATAAATATGTAAATTGTAATATTAATCTATAATTACATATAAATCTTTTTTTTAACTTATTATACAGGGTTAGTTAAAACTACGGAAACACCTAAATAATTCTCTAAACAATGTAAAAATATACAGGGTGTACCATTTGAAAAAAAAAAGTTATTACACCGTAAAAAAGTCCAACCTCTACAATTTGTAATCACATTGATTGTGGCTAAATGTAAATAATCTAGAAATCATTCTGTTCATTCGCAATTAATTAAGACTAAGTTTAGAATGATTAACTAAAAGTCATAAAATTAAGTGTAAGAAAAACATTTTGTTGCTTTGGAATTGATTGAAACTAAGTGCAAAAGTCTAAAACGCATTCTATTGCTTTGCAAGTAAGTATGATTAAGTCTAGAATGACAAAAAAAAAACATTGACTACTGGAAAGGAGGCCAGCTTAGATTGTTGGACAATCCGTACTCGGACCAACAACACGTTTAACTTAGTGAAGATTCTACTCTCACTAAGACTCCGATCATATCGCATAATATTGAGATAATCTACAACTATATTCTTTAAACAAATATAGTTGAACGCATCACGAGTCAATACTGTCCGCGGATAAAAGCTTTGTGTGGACTATCAACAACAAAATAAGAAACAACAAAGCAAGCCAGCTGTTACCATGTTTATACAAGATAAATTTTGGCAAAACTTGAGTATTTACAAAGACTGACTTAAGATCCAGATGAAATTGAAACATCAAAATCTAACCATCCTGCCAGATAGCAGAACCAATCAATTCCTGGTGATATTACAAGTTTGTCAAGTCAAAAGCAGAATACCTGCAGCACAAAACCAAGGCCGACAGAAATCAACCACTGACACATGATCGGCGTTGGTCCGCACAGGGTTACCGAGTCCAACACCGGCGTTTTTTTATATCAAAAAGAAAGAGTGCAGCAAATTCAAGTTCTTAGCCATACAATAATACAATGAATATCTTAAGGATAAACTATTCACTTTGAAAATCGACAATAAGAGTAGGTCTAGTTGGCAAACTCAACAGATGCTCTTAAAAGAATTTGTTTATCTTTTCTAAAAACGCTTAAAACAACAGCAAGATCTTGAAATACAAAGATATAAAAAATAAAATTAATCAACACTTAAAATCAACTGCGATTTAGGTAAACTATTACCACACATTGGCTGCGCAATTGCATTGCAATCAAATTGCAATAAAGTCAATATGACGTTGTATTGTTATGTTTCTATTACTACTCGTTCTAACAAAGCATCTCAGACTTAATTTAAGCGTATAGCTTTCGCAACAATTGTCAGTTTTTTTTTTAGATTCACTTAAGCTTCCAACGTTTGGTGTCAGTTTAGCTACTGCAATCTCTAACATAGCTGCAGTATTGGTGTTGGTATCCTCAAATAAAAGTTTTTCAATAACAAACAATTCGACCTCAGTTTTTCAAAGAAACTGTTACTCTGATTTTATTCAAACCTCAACATTTAAGTTAATTCATTTTTGTTATCTGCTGCATTCACTTTGAGCTAAATCATATGCAACACTCTTTTAGCATCAAATTGAACTAAAGTTGGTTCAATATTGTTCCTTGTGGCTTAACTCATGCTATCCTTATACTTTGTACAATCACAAGTCGTTAAATTTTAGTTGTAAAGTAATTTTGCGTTTGTTTTCTGACAAAGACTTTAATCACGGAAGTCATTTATGACATCAAACGCAAATGATAAAATGCATTCTACCGGTCCAGTCGTTGAAATCTAACATGTCTTAACCATCTAGTTTGCTACAGCGTGCAGTGACATGTTTTGATGTTCTGCAGAGTGTGCTACACACCTCAAGATAGTGCCCATAGTCAACTGATCTGCTTCTGCCATATTGTTTACTGCTTTCCTTATTCTGATGGTAATTTGTGAGCCTAACATTCTGAGCCTGGATACTCTGATTTAGTGCTACTTTTTGCAAATCAGAGTGTTGCCAATGATGACAGAGAAACGCGTTGTATGTACAGATAAGTTGTTGGCGCTTAATGGTAGACAGTACTTCTATTCTGTCGTTTTTGATAATAGTTTTTACAAAATGTAGAACGTCAGTTTGGCCTAAAACTGGACTTGTGCAGATACCGCCGGCTACTTAAGATACCGTGAACCAATAAAATAACAAATAATGAGATTTTCCGGCGCTGAATCAGAAACAAAAAGTCCTTTTCATCATTAAAAAGAAAAATATGCTTTATCTAGGCCAAGTAATAAGAAAAAAAAAACATATTAATAAGCGTAGGAAGAAAAAGAATGTCATGTTTGCAAAACCTAAAAAAGTGGTTTAGCAGAAAGTCTAACAAACTGTATAGAAGTGCTGTCAACAGAATTAAATTAGTTATGATGATGAAGAGCACTTGAAAAAAAAAAGATTTTTTTCTCTTAAAGATGATACAGTTACTCGAGTTTTCCCATTGTCTTTGTTCTTAACTTCTGACTTGTCTCTGTTTTTATCTAGGTCTACTTGATAATTCATATTTTGAAAGTGCGCAATCTTCATGCAACGCTTTAGGCGGCCGTGTCTGATGCGTCTGCTCTAGCAACAGTTTTTCTATCCAAAAAGTTCCAAATAACAAAAAACATCTAAGCTTGAGCAATCTATTTGTGTTTTTGAAAAAAATTAAATAAAAGCTACTAGCGGGATAGATTTTTTAACCAGCAACAGCAACCGAAAATTAACAATAATTTGCAATTCCGATACAAATCAAATTAATACTTCTTACAAAGCGTGCGACAGTACTTACCCATGGTTTTGTTCTCTCATGACTTATTGGTCACTGTAACGTGTTATCAACGTCTACTTAAGGTAGTAGTTTATAACAGGTGCTAGGAGACCAAAAAAGATGACAGATACTAACTACAATACCTGTATAATGAATTAATCAACAAAACCCCGTTGAGAGAGATGCAACAACCACACTTTAAAGGCACTCGTACTTAACAAAAAACAAAAAACCAACACCATAAATACCCATTGTTTGTTACAAACAAATACTTTAAAAATACTTGGGCAGCGACAGAAGACTGTCTGCAACGACAAACGACAAAGGCCTGCAACAGTGACACACCGGCACAATAAACATTAATGCAGTTTTGTTTGAAGTTTGCAATAGAAACATTTTTATGATATCTTTTGTCTGCCTTTGAAGCGATAGTGTTGTTGTCAAGACAGCAACAGAATTCTAGTTATTTATTTTGTTTTAGAATTGTCTCTGTCGCCGGTCTCTGGTTGTTGTTGATTGGAATCAATACCTTAAATGTACTTGGGCAGCAACCGGCACGCTACAACGTCAAGCGGCAAAAATTTGGCAACAGCAACAGCACCGTTATTATAAAAATTCTCACTGGTCATCGTAAATTTTTCAATTTTTTTTTATAATCTCCACATAACATCATAGAACAAACAAAAAAACATCAGAATTTTGTATATTTAAAACCTAAAATAGACAACAAAAAAGATTTTTTTATATTGCTACGCCTAAATTAAGCTTTAAAATTTTTGGTAAAATATATTTTTTTCAGTACTCAACAACATAGTATATTGCTATACGAGAGGCACTGCTAAAGTTCGCGGAATCAAGTACTGCTTGTATTGCTAGCGTTCTGCGATTGTCATATTCGTAAAATTTGGCGTTTTTCACTTATAATTCAGTTGACAGTTCGATATCAAGCTGCTCGGTTTCGTTTCAACAAAATTTAACGAGAGTAATAATTGTGTAAAAAATGGAAATTTCAAATCGTGACTGATGATTTTTTATGATTTTCGATACGGTTTAACACTTCAACAATGTGTGGAAAAACTTAGTTCGTCATTTGGGGATGAAGCATCATCCAAAACTATGGTTTACAAATGGTTTGCAGAATTCAAGCGTGGAAGACCAACGTTTGATGACAATCTTTGCAAAGGTCGTCCACGCACCACTGTTGTCGCGAAAAATATTGATGCTGTGCGTGAAATGATTTTGTCAGATCGGCATGTGACCTATAGTGAGATAGAGGCATCGGTAGGCATTGCAGCGAAACAAATACATACGATTTTACACGATCATTTGCATGTCAGGAAGCTTTGCAGTCGTTGGATCCCATACAATTTGAAAGAAGAACAACAACAGGCACGTGTCAATTGGCAAGAAAATGCTAAAGAAATTCGGTATATAACATCGTAACAGGTGACGAATCTTAAATATATTCATATGAGCCTGAAACTAAACAACATTCGACTGTATGGGTAATTCAAAATGAATGATTTAATGCCCACAAAAGTGGTGCGTTCAGGAATCGTTTCAAAAAGAATGATTGCTTGTTTCTTCAAAAAAAAACGGGCAACTGTTGCATTAGAGGATCGAAGGACAGTTAATGCTGACTGGTATACTTCAATTTGTTTGCCAGAAGTTATCGCTGAAATCAGAAGAATCATGACAATGCAAGTGCTCACACAGCACGATGAATTGTAGAGTTTTTGACCAGTAACAACATCCAATTAATGACTCATTGCCCATATTCGCCTGATTTATCGCTCAATGACTTCTTCTTATTTCGACATATCAAAAATAAAATGCGTAGCGGCGTTTTTCATCGCCTGAAGAGGCCGTTGAAGCATTTAAATAACTTGTTTTGGAGGTACCTCGCTCAGAGTGGCAAAATTGTTTTGAAGATTGGTTTCATTGGATGCAAAAGTGTATAGATTTTAAAGGAGAATATTTTGAGAAGCAATAAAGCGATTTACATAACGTAATTTCTGTTTTGCTTTACATTTTCCGCGAACTTTGGCAGTGTTCCTCATACAAGGTTGGTAAGAGTTTATTTGACCAGCAGGGTCGAGAATTAAAATGATTAAATGTTATTTTTTTACTTACCGACCAAGTGCTTTTGGTTAAATATATAAAATTATAACTATTTGTTTTCCATAAAAATATACACTGATTTAGTAAAATTTATATACCGTTAGTGTCAATAATATCGGTAAGTACAGAATAGAACACGATTGTGCAAAAGTAATGTTTCCAATATGTCTAACATACTTTACGTCTCCAATAATTATAAATTTAATAAATTAAAGATGAAGCATAAAAGATTTTCCTTATTTTAAAGCTTAAATTAGAGAACAATTTTTTTTTTTATAATGAATACTTTTTCAAGTACGCCAAGCATGTATTTCATCTATTTCCAATAATGATGACTATGACGAGTATCGTTCAGTAAGGAAAAAGACTAAACACTAAACTAACAGGTTTAAAAATCGTTTTAAACCACTAAAAAGTGATAATTTAGTCCTCTTATGAAAAAACATAAATATAGTTGAGCATACTGTTGAAATCCCTTCAGATTTGAAATGTCTATCTAATCGAAATTCTATTTCTTTCTTTAACTATTCATAAACTTGATTTTTTATTTACTTTCTAAAGGGTTTGATATAGCCGAACCCGAATACTGTGTATTTTTATTAATCACACATATAATATATTTTTAAAAATTTTCTTTATTTCAAATTTCTATATCAATTTTAAGTTTCCAATTTGCGGTTAAAACTTCTTCTATTCGTTTGTGGCAAACTGAACGCACACTCATTACTTTTTTTGTTGCAGGTGAGTCAAGGTGACCGTTTCCTATAATTAAGGTAAAATTAATTAATTAGCTAATATATTTATAATTGCTTCTTAACATTTCACCTAATTCAATAAGAAATAAAAAAAGTTCAAGTCGATGATAAAAATATAATTTTTATTGTTAACAATATTCTTAACCTTTACTTTATATTTTTAACAATAAAAATTGTAATTATTATTACCGTTACTATTGTTGATAATGTTTAAAGAATTCAGTGGATTTCAATTAAAAAAAATAACAAACTTCCAAGTAAATAATTAAAACTGATAAAAAGTGATTTTTTGTGTTGCGATGCAATCGCACTATAATTAATTTTATTCAAAGAAAATAGACAAAGCATTTCCCTATTACTCATTGGTTAATGAGTTACTTACTGAATAAAATGAAAAATAAAACTATTGTGGCTAAGCAGTTGCAATTGAAATCATTAATAATATATGTTATTTATTAATAAAACATTTATATAAAAAAAACAATAGCCTCCTCCATATTTAATAATGGTAATTAATACACCTGAAGGCAAAAACAGGAATAAATTACAATTTATAATTTATATGAGTCATATGGCCTTGGTTAGAATTATTATTATTATTTTCAACCCAATTTTTAATTAGAATTAGAAAATCTTTTTTTTTATTAACTACTTCAAACCGATTGATTCTGTATTAGGGGAAAGTAATTTGTATAAATTATAAATAGAAAACTTGTTTCTATGCGGAGTATCTTGCCGGGGTAGAGAATCATCAAGAGACTGCGTAGAGATGAGATGAACTCCGGTTTGGTCGCACTGGTTTGGGCCCCGTTGGGCTGGTTACTTTAAACGGGCTGCAATTTTCCGCCTAGCAACAGTGCGCTGTGTGTATATCAGCTGTGTTTCATCACACACACAGTACACACACACATACAACACACTCACCTGGGCTCTTCTCGACCGCTACCTCTACTTCTTTCTCTCCGCCTCTCCTCCTGATGCAATAATGTATTGTTGTTGCGGTCAGGGTCAACTCAGCTACAAAGTAAAACAACCTCTATTTAATTTCTACTCGAAATTTAATTCGCATGGCAACTAACTAAATCATTATTGATTTGTTTGTGCTTATTTATTTATTCAAGAGAAGGGTAATTATTTGTAATGATTAATACAGATGGTATTATTATTATTATCGTTATCAGCTGATTGTCAAAGCTGGTTAAAGCAAAGGAAGGAGTGCGATTTTCCGCCTGGCAACAGCTGTTTCTAGGCAGAATATGCAGGCCGTCTCCGTCACGCACAACGTCGATGTAATTGTGCGTGAGAGAGGCGGCTGTACTGTTATCCCTCAATTGCATTAATAGGTAATTTACAGACCGACATATCAACACATATTCATTTGCTGCTGTTTTGCCTTGCAACTAATTTAAACATGTTTCATTATAAATAAACAGCACTTGAACAGAATTGATTCAATAGAATTAGTTATATCATTTCAAAAAGTGAAACTACGTTTAATTAAATTTGTAAAAAAGCTTATTGGAAATATTATCTACATAATTATTTAATACTATCAGTCATAAAATGAATTGATTAAATTATAGTTTCTATTCGGGGTTTTAAGTACCTACTTTTGGGTTCACGTTTCTTTTAAAATGCCACTTGTATATTATTTCATCACGGGTCATCCGAAAACGCTGTTTCAGGTACATTAATTACCATAAAGTGACGATAGAAAAATCAACAAAAGTTTTGATATCGAAAAGGAAACATTATAAAATTATATATTGGATAAATAAGTTACCACAATTAGGGTTAAAAAGAAATCAAAACTTCTAATTAAAGTTATAATTATTAAAACGATGTAATGTGTGATAGACATAATGGAAAAAAATATTTTTGTTGCAAATTAAAAAAATATATTTTGTACAAATGTATGTTTTTAAGGTTTTACCTTAGTTTATCAAAATTGAACTTCTTTATAATAAATGCCAAAAATACAAAAAAATATTTTTTCTTTAAAATTTTTCTTTTGCTGCTTATTTTAGGTCTAAAATGTACCAAATTTTATTTTTGTTTTGTTTCTTTTATGATCTTTCATAGTAGACATTGAAAAGGTATAGAGATCAGCCAAAAATTGAATAATTTTTTGCTTATTTTACCTTTATTTAAAAATGAGTATTATATGTATCAAACAAATGTTTTAGACTAAAAATTATAAACAATTCTTTGTTTTTTGGTTTCCTTTTTAGTGTTTCAAAGTCCCAAGTTATAAATACTAGTGCAATGTATATGTATGCTGACCAAACTAGAAATAATATTTTTGTTTATAATTCAAGAAAAAACTCAAAAAGATAATTTAGACCAAAATTTAAAAAAAATTCTTTGATTTTTTAGGTTTCTTCTTGAATGTTTTAAAGTTCTAAGTTGTAAAACTGTTTTATATAGTTTTAGAAAAACTATATAAACCTGCGTGTAGAGTTCTTACCGATTAAAATCCTAAATTTACTTGCTCAATTCTGGAAATGAACAAAGCATAAAAAAAGAATATGTAATGTGCTAAAACCCGGTTCTTTATTTCTTATTCTGCTTTAATACATTGGATGATCTTCTTAATGTAGGTGTGTAATATGCTCCAATTTTTTAATTTACTAACATAAAATCAATTACATTCTTACTTGCGACTGTTGTATCTAATTCAATTTCTATTTTTATTCGTTATTCCATTTTTTACAATTGAAGATTACGTGATTTGCTGTGTCTTCGTTGCTGCAGTATTTGCACATACTGCTATCTTTTATTTTAAATCTGGCAAGATAGGCGTTAAAGTAGCCATGCCCACTTAAAAACTGTCTAAGTTGGTGATCCACCGTATCATTTTTTCTAGCAACTCAACTGTTAGCATCTAGAATAGTGCTTTTGACCGCCAGACCTTTCTCGTGCTCATCTACTCTGTCATCTAGAAGTCTTTGGCAATTGTACAAGATTACCGCATTCGTTTTTTCTTATGCTATTTTCAGTTTTTTGTGTTTAATCTTGTTGTTGATTCTTTCCAGAGTTTGATTAGCTATTGAAACTAAGTTTTCTTCTAATTTTGATGTTACAATTAATTCTGTGTCATCTATTTCTAACATTTCGTTACAGTGAATGTTTTATAGCAGCAATTTCAAAATAGAATTCTGCAAGACCCCATAGAACATCCATAATAAGTTTTTTTCCTATGAAAGGTTTCCTATCCGATAGGTAGCTAGATATGATAACTTTTATCTCATCCCTTATCTAACGCTCATTTTTGTCAACGTCTCCATAATGTTTTTCCACAAGATAGTGCCAAAAGCATTTTTAATTAAATGTGATTTTGTGTACGGTTCCATAACCTTGCTTAGTGCGTCCATTGTTAATCGTTCTTTTATGAAACCAAATTAGTTTGCGGAAATAATGCATTTTACCTATTCCCTTATCCTGTTACTAATTAAGTTCTCAAGTAGTTTGCCAAAATCATTTGTCAGGCACAGGAGACCTGTAGCTAACTGGATCTTTATTCTTTATTAATTTCTTCAAAAGTACAAGCTTAGCCTTTTTCCATCTGTTGTGAAATTTGTTGTAATACACGTCAGACAAACTAGAACAAATAATTTGTATATAATATTTAAACATCTTTGTTCGTAGCTTATTTTGGCACTAAAATGATTTGTTTTTAGTATTTCTTTGATCCTTTATAGTAGGCATTGAAAATGAGCACTTAATTTATGAATTAAGGGCAAATGCTTTAAAATACTGCTACTCGCCAACTTCCCAAGCTTCCGTTATCCAAAGATTGAATGTTCTTTCCACTGTAAATGAGAGATATCACTTAGTCAAAAAAAAAGTTACATCCATTTCATGGATACCTAATGATCAGGCTTCCAGCTTCTTTAGCTTTTTATCATAACCTCAGTTGTGTTCTCACGTGTTATTGTCTTAGCCAATTTTGTCTCCAGATTTCTTTTTGGGTGTTCCCATTTTTTGCATTCGTAGAAAAAGTGTCTTAACAATTCTGTTATTTTGCACTTCTCACACGTGTAGTTTTTTGTTAGTTTAACCATATTAAGTATTCCTTGAAATATCCGCGCCTACTCAGTAACTGGATTACCTAGTACTTACATTCATGTATAAGAGTTTTAGTTTAATATTACTTCCCTGTGTCTTGTTCTGCCAACAATTCTGTATTTCTTTATAAATTTCTTTCTTGTGAGACTTAATCTTAGTATTTCATAATGATCATGACAGAGCATATAACCATGGCGTCTGTTGATATCGTCCGTCCTATATGCACTTAGTATTTTTATAGCTAGTTTCCTTTGCTGTTATAAGCAAACATCTTAAATCTCGTATCTGAGAACTTGTTCCCATATTGGTGCGTATATAAAATTACCAAGTGAGCTACCGACTCTATTTTTGTTTTTTGCACTTCAAGATCTTATCTATCATAACTATGTAGTAAAATCTGCAATGCACACCATTTACATCCCATAAGCCCTTCTCTAACATTTTGTTGAAATATGTGTTCTATAATATAGGTCCTAGAATTGATCCCTTTGGTACATCACACAACATCATCATATGCCCATCTAACCCCACGTTTAACCTCTTGTTGGTAAGTTAGTTTGAGATTGTTTTGATTGTTGTATGTTTCACTCCTAACTGAGTTAACAGCGTTTCTTATGTTAATGGTAAACAGCAGACAGAGTTTTCTGGTTGCACTGTTTGTTTTGCTGACTATGTTTAGTACTTTTTTCATATGCCTTTTCTAAATTCATGCTGATTTTGGAATAGTTTACTTTCTTTTTCGTCGTTTAATCTACTCACTACCATATGCTCTTATAGCTTACCGAAGCTTTGTTAAGTATAGTGGTCTATATCTAAGGCCGGAGTCGCTGGAGAGTGGCTCAGTAGGGTAAAGTGCTTAAGTTGAATCTCAGCGCATAATTTGTCGCAGGTTCCAGCCCCAGCACCGGCAGAAAATTAAAAAAAAAATATGGCAATTATTAAATCAGGACGTTTATATATGATTAGTGTCCATTTAAGCATAATTACAATTTAATACGAGAGTGTAAGTGAATCAGATACTAGGCCTAGTTAGTATCTACAGCACAAGCACAAGCCTTAAAATATCAGCCATTGCAACTGAAAAAAAAAATATCCAGAGGTTTCACCTTTTTTCCTCGGCTTTTTAATGATGACAAGTCTTGACTCTTTCTATATTATCTATAGAAAACTACCTTTTTTTTATTCCTGGTTAAATATTTTTAGTATGATTTCCGGCATCTCATTTACCACTTTGCTTTGTTCAAGTAGTATCTCATCTGATTCAGGCGCTTTCTTAAGTTTTAGTTTACTTTGTGCTACTTTTAGTTTGTCTATTGTATACGGTTTGATATCTTCAATCTCAATGTTTTATCATGAAATGATCGGATGTTTTGGAAATAACTTTCTGGCCAACTTTATTTGTTGTTTAACAATTATAGACAGCTTTGGGTTTAGATTTAACTTTTTTGTTACAATTTTGTACCTTAACCCCCAGACATCTTTGTCCACTTCTTCACATCGGTTTTTTTTTGTGGTTTTTAGGATTTTATATTTGTACTTTCTTCTTTCAATGCCATATTTTATTTTGAGCTTTTCTTTAAGAGTAGGTCTAACTTTTTGGTTTTTTTTAGCATAAACTCTTGTAACCATAAGGTTTTTCATTCCACCAGTATATTTTCCTAGTATTTGTAGTAACCAGTTTTTTATTAAATGATTTACTTATAGCTTATAGCTTTGTTCATACCTCATAAATAAATAAATATCATAAATTCTGTATCCAATACGCTCTCATCTCATCCTTTAGTGCTTTTTTGTAATTAGCTATTCCTTTTTTAATAATCTTCCACTCTTTCCGAGTGTACTTCCTTCCTACTCTGGTCTTGTTTTCTAAAATTTCAAATAAAATGTTTTTATAAAAACTGAGATTCTCTTCATCTTCCACTCTCCAATTCTTCACTCTATCCAGCATTTCTTTGCCAATGATTGTCAATAAACGACGTTGACACTCCTCTCACAAATGTTGGCTTTATTCTATCATTTACAATTAATAAATTCATATTAAATATTCTATCTATCATTATTTTTTGTTTAGGGTCATTTTGCACCCACTTTTTCATTAAAATCTTCTGCTATTGCCACTTTTTCGTCTTGTTTCTTTATGTTACCTCCTACTTTAGAGAGATATATTTTAAATTTGTTAATTGGTTGGCTAGGTGAACAATAGCAGAAATACAATACTCAAGTTGGACCCATACAAAGCCATAGCTTGTCCTTCCACATTTATGAACTTTAATATCCCTGTTGTATATGCGTATTGCAGCATCCCGGCCCTTGTCCACCATAAAGATCCCATTTTCCGTCACCTTTTTATTAGGTTTAGAGACTAACTCTACATCTACTCTATTCGTTTTAGCATGCACATAGGATAGATTCATAGATACCCTACCTCTCCCAACATTATTTTGAAAGCACTTCATTATTCTTGTAAAAACAAACGCCCACTTATCTTCTTCATCTCCTCTTTTTGCCTTTCTATATGCCGGGCAAGTCATATCATCCGCTTTATGGTCGTTTTTATTGTAATTGTAGTAACGTGGTTTATTTTTACAATCTTTTGAAATGTGTCCTATTTTCAAATACTGCTAGATACCTAACAATTAGGCGGGTGGTTGGGGCAATTACCCTAACGTTTATTAAGTTATAAAATGTACTATGTTTTTTATCACAAATTTATTCTAATGAATACATAACTAGTTTTTGCTCTACTAGAGCTTTAATGTAATAATTTGTTAAATAACAACTCATTTAACTTAAATCTGTAGAAAGCTTTAGTAGAGCAGAAACTAGTAATGTATTTGTACAAGTCATAAACTAAAGTGCTTAAACCATCCACCCAAGTGTTAGTCAATAAGAAATTGGATATCACCATTTGCAAAGACAAGACATTTTTACAACGTTGACAACAAACATGTGGTCGGGTAAACGCTGCATCCAGTTCAAACTACTTGCTTGCAACCATAAACTAAAATGTCCAATTTACCCGCCCGAGTGTATAAATAATTGGATATCACCATCTCCTCCTTCTACTGACGTTTGCAAAAAGAAAATTGGCTCAATCTTTTAATAACAAATACCTTGGTAAATGAGAATTGCACTCCAGTTTAAACTATTTGCTCGTAAACACAAAATGAATAAAGTGCCTAACTCACCCGCTCAAGTATTAGTAATTAAACAATCTCTTTTTTTCTACATAGAGACTATTGACACTTGCAGAGATAAGAAATAATATATTTAACAAAAACATATGTCTTTGTTAAATATATTATTTCTCTTTCCAGCAAATTCCCTTATAGACTGCGCCAAAATTGTTTATTGTGTTTACTTGCACACTGTTTTAATACTTTTTCTTTTATTGTGCTTATGTAATGCTCCAATTTTAAAAGTTTTAAGTTTATCCTAAAATGTATTTTTTTAAATTTAGTATATTCGGACTGGGCCCAAATTATGTCTTGTTATAAATAATCGGAATAAAAAATAAAATTGAATTTACATATTTACTTATAGGCTGCGTCAAAAATCCACTGCTATCTGACATATTTTTATGCTATTAACAAGCAAAACAATAGCATGCAAGTGGCAACGCCTCACATTTTTTATGGCACTTATAGATTCCTTTAACAACGTTTATTTAGCAAAATAATTTGAAAATCCAAACTAATAATAGAAAATAATCTGATCTGCCAACTGACTGCGCCAAAGTGGTTTATTATTACTACCTAATGAGTAAAATTTGCAATAATTGAGCTACAAAAACTTACATATAAACCGCTTTTAAGATGTTTATTACTTTAACAACCTAACCTAACTTATAGACTGCGCCAATTATGGTATGTTTTATAGTTAATATCAATTTTTTAAATGATTTATGTGGCGTAATGTCAGTAAAATAAAACAAAATGCTATTTTGATTTTAATAAAATTACGTATTTTTTATATCAAATTTACCGACAACAAAAGTTATTAATATTAAAGTTTACCGCAGATATCTATACTCAGCCAAAATAGTATTTAGTCAAAAGAATATCAGCCTATAGATTTTTTATGCTTATAACCCCAAGTTGACTAATATAAAACAAGTACAACAATTGTTTAGCAATTTTACACACTAGTTTTGTTAATGCGTAAACCTACCGACTGCGCCAAAGTTGTTTATTGTCTATATTACATATTAAACGATCTACAATTTATAGTATATTAATTTATCTGAAAATAATAAATAAAATAATAGCTATAGACTGCTCCAAACTGGTTTATTTGTTTTACCTATTATGCAGTTTTAATATTTTTTATAGCGTTATTCTACCAATTGCGCCTTATAAAAAACAAAACTATCTTTTTATCAACTGCACCACAAATTGTTTGAGTATTATTTATTAAAAAAAATAAAATTATGTTTGCGCTAATATTATTTACTTTAACAATTTATTTATTGCGTCTACCTATAGACTGCGCCAAATATGTTTATTACTTCTACCTATAGACTGTACCAAAACAAACAAATTTTATTAGTTGTAATTTTTTTCAGTTTAAATATATTCAAACAAAACGAATAAAACAAAGCGCTATCAATGTCGCCATTGGCTTATTTAAAAAAGGAAGGATTATCAAAGATATTTGGTTCCAAGAACCAATAAAAGAGGATAGTATTGTATTATATAGTAGTCTTAAATATTAAATATACTCTATTATTATTACACCATTCTATTATCGTACAATCTAATTGTGTGCCTAAACCACCCGCCCAAGAGCTAGTCATTATTGGATATCACCATCTTCGCCTCCAACATAGTGACAACTTCCGTTTGCAGTAACGAGAAATATCCAATTGAAAACGTAGTTATCGAGTAGTAAACAACTATGCGATACTTTCTGTAAAAATGCAATCAATATCAGAATAATAACTTTTATGATTCTGTTATCAAAAAAATAATTGTTATTGCTTGTTATGAATTATACTTGAAACTAATTTATATAAATAATTTAAGTCAGAACCTTGCGCATTTAAATTATTTTTCAATATTTTTTAATGTTCGACATTGCAATCACAAACATAATAATTGGATATTATTCAAATAAATTTTGTTTTGTTTGAAAAAAACATAATTTGCATAACTATTTACACAGTATAATCGTGCAAAAACATACCAATCAACATTCTTATTTATAGAACTAGAATAACCTCCTTATTATTAATAATATTAATAATAATAATTATAATTAGAATTATTATCAAAGGTTAAAATTAAAATTTTATTTATTTATTATACAGTACTGAGGTAGTTAATTACAAGAGCGAATCAATTCCTATTTTTCCAAAACAAATTTAATTTTGAATTATTTAATTGTGCAAATTTATAAATAGGCGAATGCAATAATACTGTGACATCACAATTCATGTTGTGTTGACCAAAGGACTTTTTAATTTAAAAGATTGCACAAGGTCATCGCCGCATTATATTGGATTCTATAATAATCTTGAAACAAATTATTGCCTGTTCCTTGTTTATATTTACAAGTTTGAATCGATTAATAATTTACAAAATATATAACGCACGTCATTCTATTTATATTTTTTTGATTTATCATCAACAATTGACGAAAGCGATTTACGACAATATAAATTATTTTATTTTGGGCTAATAGCCAAGAAGTTGAGACGTGTGCAAGCGAAAAAACAAATCTTAATTTTTATTTTCCGCTCATTCAATGTCAAGGTCGGACGAGGATCTAATATATCAATTGGTAACACTCGAAAAGTCAATTATATTGAAGAGGCAATGTGTAAATAAGCTTTAAATAAATTATTCATTGTTAGAATAAATATCGTACACTCGTATGAATCATAGAATTTGCATGCATAATGCTGCCTGCTATTGTTTTAGTTTCATTGTAATCAAATAATTGTTTTATTCATTAAAATTATTTTGATGAAAATATTGCATAATATCAAATTGTTTACTTCAACAATTTTCTAGAGCATGACTTTTATCTTTAATTAAAACAAAAATGCTAATTCATCACAAACTATAAAAAACCTTCAGCCTGCTTAAGCCTCGGCTAGATAAGATTAATAGAGTATAAGCCATTTTGTTACAAAATAGTTATAATATTGCATTATGATAATTTAAATTGCTAATTTTAATTAATTTCAATAATATTTAATTAATTCAAGACCCATGGAAATGTATACGATAGTAGTTTAAAAGTTGACAAAATGTTTGAAAAATAAGCGAGATTTCTAAATTTTTCAAAAATAAATTAATCCAGATTATTATTTTTGAAATAAATTAAAAAAAAATATAAAATGTGTGAAATAAAAATAATTTTTTTAACAAGATTTATTTAAACCTTTCTTCAAAATTTTGAAAAACAGCTAGATTACTATTTTTTTCTAAAATAAATCATGTCGGTTCTTTATTTTTGAAACAAATAAAAACTACAAATAATTTTATAAAATGTTTAAAATAAAATTTTGAACAAGATTTATTAAATCAGTTTTTAAAAATTTTAAAAACCAAGTGTAATTATTAATCATTTCTAAAATAAATTAATCAATATCATTATTGTTTAAATAATTTAAAAACTACTAATAGTTTTAAAAAATGTTTAAAATAAAAGTTTTGAGAATAAAATTAAAAAGATATTAAAATATTTTTTCAAAACTTAGAGAATCAACCATCAACAAATTGAGTTATCAAGGAATTAGGTACACCATCAGAAGATTGATTATATAATCAAATAAGTAATCTTATTAACATTAATTGAATATAACATATTATCCGGAATTGCGTAACATCAGAAAACTTGGCATAAGTATACAAAAAATTGCAAAAGTTATATACCATAAAACGATTAAATAAACCATTAAAATATTGATTAAATCATTAAAAAATATAAAAACCACCAGAAATATAAGTATATTATTAAAATATTATGAAAACCATTGCGTATACCATCAGAGAATTAAGTACTGCATCAGAAAACTGGGTATACCTTCAAAAGATTAGATATACTATCCAAAAGATGCGTACACAATCAAGAAATTTTATATATTATTAAAATTATTTGGAATACCATCAGAAAATTAAGTACCTAAACCATCAGAAGATTAAGAAATTAATATTACCTTTAGTGGATTGAGCATAACATCGAAAGATTTTATGTACCAACAAAAATTAAGTTTACTATCAAGGAATTAGGTATACCATCCTTTAGAAAATTGGTATACTATCATAAGATTTTATATACCTTCAGAGAATCTATCATCAAGAAATTAAGTAAACTTTCAAAAAATTAAGAATATCATCAGAAGATTGGGTATACCACCAAGAGATTTAATATACCTCCAGAAAATGTAATACACCATCAAAAGAGTGTACTTGGAAAAATATTAGGTATAGCAAAAAAAATTGGAGAAAGATTAAGAATATCATCAACAGATTTTAAGTACAATCAAAAAAATGGATGCCAAACACTCGGGCAGGCAGTTGGGACATTCCATCCAAATCTACTAGCTTACAATCAATAAACTGAATTCAAATGCCACCCACCAAATTGTTTATTATTAATAAGTGGTTGGATCTGTCACCCTCATTCCGCAATATAGTAAGAGATAACATTTGCGCAGAGGAGAAACATTCAATTTATGGATACCAAACACTGGGCACTCTAGCTAAAACTGATCTCCTGCAATCAATAAACTGAGTGTCCCCGCCCAAACGCTACATTATTTATTGAGATAGAATCTGTTGTCCTCTAGGAATTTTATATAATATAATACCAAACAATTATTTTTCTAACAAAATACAAAATTTGTATGATTTTAACAACCGAGACTTCAAATAATCAAAATTTCTTCAACTATTTTAAAGTAATTTGAAACACAAAATCATTATGTACATTATGTACCTTTCTCTTCATAAAAAAACACCGATTCAAACCAAATTTTCTAAAAATTAACAATTGGTACTTAAAATGATCAACATTTTTTCAATTAGTTTAAAGCCAAATGCTGTATAATAACTTGGGAATAACTTATTACCAAAGCATTTTTTGTAAGATTTAACATTCTAGACTTCTAGACAAATAATCAATATTTCTTCAATTATTTTAAAATTTTGGTTTAAAGCAGAAAACTACTATATTTTCTTCTTAAGATGTCTTCTTTTGGAAGTAGGTTATCATCAAAACAATTTTTATTTTGGATGTTGCTGCTTTGAACATATCTATCGATGTGCATTGTAACCATTCTCAAAGGTTTTTCAACCATGAGATTCTTCTTTTTCCTATGAGTGCTTTCCATTGATTTTTTCCTAAATTCTTCTTTTTCCATTGTCTGTAGTACGCTAGGTAGGTCTTGGCCTGCTCTAATACAAGCCTCTATTCATCTCTATCTTCTACAAGTTTTCTCTACCTAGTGATATTCATTGTTCGTAGGTTCTCCATTACGTCATCTCTCCATATTTTTCTTAGTCTTATTTTTGAACTTGTCTTTTTTGGTAGCTGAGCTACTGCGTCATTTGCTTTGTTTCTCTTCCCTTCTCCATTCTCATTATTTGTATAAACTACCGCAATCTCTTTGCTTTTACAGACCTTACTATGTCAGCTCCGCCTATTAAATCATTTAATTCGTAGTTTATCCTAATTCTGTACATGCTTTCATCCACTCTCACCGGTCCAAATATCCTTTTCAATACTTTTATCTTTCCTCTTCTCCTCTCAATCTGTTTTCATTATTTGCTAGTATCCATGTCTCGTATGCGTAAGTTATTACTGGTTTTAGTAGAGTTCGATATATTATTAGTTTCGTTGTTCTGCATAATATTGATGATACGAGTAGTAATCATTTATTTGCATTGCTTGCTCTTTTCCTGTTGCAATTTTTTTAACCTCTTGAGTATTGTTTAACGCGTTTAGTTCTGATCCTAGATAGTATGTGAATGTGTCTACTTTTTTGAGTCTGTGATAACTAATATTTATTTGTACTTTGTTTCCTTTTTTGGCTATGTCATTTTTCATGTATTTAATCTTTGTATCGTTGATACTCAGCCCTACTTTCATTGCTTCACTATCCAGTTGTATTAGTTTATGTGTTAAGGTGTGCTTGTCCCTTGCCGCAATAACGATATCATCGGCGTATGCACCTAATTTGTATTATGCTAATTCGGAGGTTTCCTGTTACTAATTATTGTTTTTAGGGTCAGGTTGAATATCACTGATGGCAAAGCGTTTCTATGTCTGAATTTGCTGTTTATTTCAAACGTTAGTTTGGTCAGAATGGCAACTGTAGCTTAGAATCTTTATAACGTTAGCTTTACCATGTTTACTATTTTCATCGGGATTCCTAGGAAGATCAGTCTCCATAATTTTTTTGTTGGTACTGTCAAAATCTTGTCTAAAGACTACGAATATGTTATATATTCCAATGTTGTATTTGAGGCTATATTAGTGTTTTTTCAGTATATTTTCCTTTGTAGATTCAATATTAGTTCATGTATTCTTCTACATACGAGTTCCCCTGCTTTCTTTACTAGCTTTGCATTTACTGTATCTACTCCAGGTGCTTTGTTATTTTTTAGGTTAAGTTAGGTTAGGTTTTGTCTACCTCTTTGTATGCTGGCTTTTTTTTTTGGTAAATCTCTATCTCATTAGCAGCTATCTGCACTTCGTTATTATTCAGCATTTTTTAAAAATATTTTTGACACCTCGTCAGGATTGCCGCATCTTATGCCTGGATTATCCCGTTTTTGTTTTTACAGCCGCTTATTCTGGGTTTAAACTCTTTCGTTTGTCTCTTTATTTTTTGGTAAAATTTGTTACTTGCCTTGAATGATCTCTGTGCCTTTATTTCTTCAATTTGCCTATTCACCCATTCATGTTTTTTCCTTCTGCAAATTCTTGTGGCTATTACTCTAGTAGCTTTGTAACTTTCCGTGTTTGCGCGTATATTTATGGTTAACAGTTTCTTCCTAGCTTCATTACAATTTTCATTGGTTTTTTTATATTAATGGTAGTACCGTTCACGGTTTCTGCCTCGGCAGATTTAATTATTACTTCTTTTATATTAATTTTTCTTTGATGGTTTCCTGTTGTCTGTGCTCTGTTATCTTATGCTCTATCTTTTCTTGATATCTTCCTAGTTGTTTCTCTGTTTCTCTGTTTTTAATGCTTTAACGTTCCACTTGTTAGATCGTCTTCCTTTAGGTATTAGTTGTTTTATTTTTTTTGTTTAGTGTAGTCTGAATTGCAATTAGCTTCTTTATATGCTCTCACATTTTTTATTATTGTAGCTCTTGGTTTGTTGATTAGCTCGTGGTCAATCTGGTTTACTCTTCTACCTCCCGGCATTTGCTACGTGTCTTTATGTAAGTTCTTATATGGGAAATATGTGCCGCTTATAACTAGGTTTAATTCTATTGCAAGGTTGCACAATTTTTTCCCATTCGTACTTGTTGTCTTGTGTAAGGAGTGTTTACCACCAACATCTCTTATGTTATCTTCTTGTCCTATTTTTGCATTGTAGTCTCCTAGTAGTATGAGGGTATCATACCTAAGAACTTTGCATGTCACTTGTATATCGTAATAGAATTCCTTTACTTCTTCTTCTGCGGTGTTTTCCGTGGGGGTGTAGCCGTTAACAATTGTTATGTTAAAGAAACCCTTAGTGTGCGCATTCTGCATATTCTTTCACTTACAGCTTCAAAGCCCAGTAAGGCTTCTTTAGCGATTCGCTTAGTAGAAATCCTACGCGTTTGTCGACATTGTGTAATTTGTTCAATCCGAGGCTGTGTTTTACTTTTGAAACTAGTTGGTCTTTACAATGTTGGGTGGTTAACTGAACGCTCAACCTTTCTACAAAAACTAGTTTTACCGCTCTCGTTTGCCCTGACCCCACTTTCCATATGGGTTAGTTACCACATCTCTGGTAGGGTTGCTCAGGTTTTCAGGGTTCACCACCATTAAAGGCTTCTAGGAGCTTTATAGAGGCGAGAGTCAGTATTTGTAGGAGAAGCTATGCAACAGTCGCTTCCTGTGAGACTGTCGGGCGGTTTGCACCCATTACCACTCTTTTCTTATATTTTTGTTATTGTTAGAATTTCTACCCTTATATTCTCGAATTCTCTTCTTTCAAGCTATACCACTGATGTTCCATGTTTCTATTTTTAATATTTTATTACTTTTCTTCATTTCGTACACAATACTCTACTCATGTTTGTTCGCCGTGTCGTTTTTGCTGCCTCTTCTTTTTCTATTAGTTTTTTTGTCATTGTAGTTTCTTGTTTCACTGGTTTCCATATATGCTTTATTCCCTCTATGATTATCTGTTGGTATCCTATCTTTCTTTTTTTCCTTTGTGCTCTTTTTTCTCTTGCTCTATCTCTTATTTTGCTTTGGATTTTCTTCGTACGTGTCGTCGTTATCAATGTACACTGGAGTCCTTTTAGGCTGCTTTTCTTCTCCATTATTTTCTTTTTGATTTCTCAGTTTTCTATTTCTATTCCGCTTCCGCTAAAATGATTTACTGCTACTATCTATAGACTACGCCAAATATGTTTACTGCGTCTACTTATAGACTGCGCCAAATATGTTTATTGCGTCTACTTATAGACTGCGTCAAAACAATCAAACTCTATTCTATTAATTATGATCTTTTCAGTTATATTAAATACGCAAATCAATTAAGCAAAACCAAGCGCTATCAATGTCATCATTGAATTATTTGAAAAAAATACTATCAAAGATCTTAGGTACCAAAAACCATCAAAACAAAATCACATTTTAAAGAAAATTGCATCTTGTACACTATTGCATAAGTTTACTATCATAGTTTTGTCCCCAAAAAACCCGTCCAAGTCAATTAGTCATTAAAGAATTGGATCCACCCTCTCCAACATGTTGACAACTGACGTTTGCAGAGACAAGAAATATCCAGTTAACAAGTAATAAATCACCATGCAATATTATCTGTAAAAATATGCCATATCCAAAAATAGCTTTTATAATTCTGTTATCAAATAAAGAATTTTATGATTGCTTGTTATGAATAATACTTGTAACTATTAATAACATTCTTATTTATAGAAATAGAATAACTTCCTTATTATTAATGGTATTATTAATAATAAACATAATAATTCTATTATTATCAAAGGTTATAATTAAAATTACATTTATTTATAACACAGTAATGAAGTTGTTAAGTTGTTAAGTTGATGTTAATTACAAGAAGAATCTATTCTTATATTTCCAAAACAAATTTAATTTTGAGCTAACTAATGGAACTATGAAATTAATTTGCAGTCATGATACTATAACTATAAATATTTAATTGTCCCGTAGACGCGGCTTAGTTTTTGGTAGGTGTTATCACGTAGATTTGCGCGTAATCATATCTTACTGGTCAAAGCACTATGAGGTAGAACGACAAGTTATGAGTAAATAAAACTTACAACAATTCCACTGGACGCTTTTCAAAATAACTCAATCTATTAGAAAACAATTAGAATAGATAGTTATAGTGAATTTTCATTGAGCATTCTTAGACAATCATAAAATTTACTACACCAACCAAAGCTCTAAACCACTTTTTCTCAAAATTCTTCCTAAACCAATATTTCCAGAACTAATAAGTGCTTTTATGCACTCATTTTAAAATTTGAGTTTTATAGACCTTACTAAGATTTCAATAATCATTTTCAGATTTGTTGGTTCTCCCAAGCTCACTGTTACGGGTCGCGGAAAATGTGGCTTTATTTCCCAATGCCGTGAGAAGTATCTTGCAGTTGCTTGTAACTATCTGACAGGTATATGTTTATATCTGGTTGTTGATCAAAGTTTTTTTGCATATTTGCATTTGATTATTTGTTGTTGCATTCTAGGAGAATTTCTAAACTGACTGCTTGTTGTTGTTGTTGTTGTTGTTGTTGTTGTTGGTGTTGTTGATGATGTTATAACGCGGGTGATACTATTCATTTTGTTTGTGTAGACCAAGGAGATAAAACTGCTTGGAAAACAAAAAATCTTTACTGCTTTTTTTAAGTGAAAAGCTGAGCGCATAAACCGCCGACGGAACGATGGCATGAGCTGTTACCGGGTCGGGGTTGACGCGTTTGGCGGATTGGCAATCCTTTGTAGTAGAGCTTCAGCGATACCGCGGAGGGAGCGGTACCGGCTTCTTGTTGATCAGCGGCGGCAGAGTATCCGGGGTTTGACTGAAGTGCAGTCACACAGAAGCAGCGTCTCTGGACGTTTGTTGTAGAGTGCGCTGCAAGTACTGCGGCACCGTTAGCAACGGCAGCAGTAGTAGCAGTACTCGATCCTGATGTGAAGTGCGATAAAGATATTGCGGCACTGTTAACGACAGGGGCTATATCTCGGTATCGAAGAGAGTCAGGTCGAAAAGCAAAGGTCGTCGTAATGTGGAGCGTATATTTGTATAGAAAGTACATGTGACAGTAGTAAAGGCTGAAGGTTTAATGATTCTGAATGCCGCAGGCATTTGTATTTAAACAAACCCAGGTTAAACCAATTAAGAGTGTCTAATTGGGGTGAAGTGAGGGGAGAGAGGCGAGCAAAGCTCACCCCGGTAACAGAGCACCCTGATTTGTGCGTTAGAATGCATTGCAATAAAAAATTATGACTTGTGGCCCCGCACAACACTTACCATTAAACTACATTTTGTTTTCAAAAAATGTTTGTAAACCTTCCACGTACTAGACCGTTTTTTAAAAATTTTAGCAACACCGCAAAGCACAACCTGCGCCATAAACCGTTTTCCGGCTTTAGCAAAAATCTAGTGTTGACATCGGATGCAACAGCCATATTTGCTGTACATGACGTTTTTGAATTTGTTGAAAGCCTAAAAACATAGTTTCAGTTGTTAGCCAATTCAAAGCGCAATTTCTGGTTGTATCTAGAAGCTCTTGAACACAGAAGTCTTAACCAGCTGGTCACCTTAGATCGCACAATGGGCGTCATTGCATCTTTTGACATTAAGAACCACACCACCACCTAGACTGCATATCCAGAAAGTTGTCTATAAATCAGTAGACTCTTCACCTTAAAAATTTACACAAAATATCCAAGAAGTGTCTACATACTGCAGCTGGGACCTATTGGCGAAAGTTGATACATTGTCTCCGGAGTGCTTTGTCTTTGATGGGCCGCTTCCAGGTCCCGAGAACAATAACAGCACTAAAGCTCCTTTATAGCTTATATACTTACCCACCAAGGCGCATTTAGTGACTGTTCTAGACCATGAAGCTATCTACCAAAACGATCCTATATTTCCATACAACCTCATAATTTTTATTTTAATTTTTAAATGTATGCGCTCAATTAAATCATTTTTAAAATATTACAGTCCAGTATAACCTCTAACAGTTTCTCAAAATACATATAAAACCCTTTCAAACCTTAACAAGTTATCCTAAGCTCACCAAACCAAATTTTTTCTCCAAAGTGAAATACCAACCAAAATGTTTTCAAATCTGAATAGCATTTGTCTCATTTTGTCATTACGTCATTGCAGTTTGATATATTTTATGCGCTCAGACAAAAATGTCCAAATCTTTAAGTTAAATCTTAAAATCACCTAAATCTCTGCAAAATTAAACACAGTTCTTAAAAACCATACAAAGGTTTTTTAAGACATTTTCAACGTTTTTGTGCTTTTTTTTTGGTGTTTCATTTTCTCATACAAGCTAAAGTTCATATAAACTAACCTTTTCTTATTGGCAAAACCTGTCCAACAATGCACATTTAGTGGTTGCCACTGGGCTATTATGTGTATACGCCCTTGGTATCTTTCTTAAAATTTAAGCTATGAATAAAGAAAGAATCTTGTTCCAACCTTAGCATAGTACCATCGTTCAGCGCTACCAAAGCTTAGATCTTTTCTTTAAACAAATAACACAACAAAAAGTCCTTGTTGACTAAACAATAGTTAACTCAAAATTGATGTAAAATGTATAGAGAACCAAAACTCCCGTGTATTAGAGCGCTAAGCAATACGCAAAAGTACGATGTTATGGTTGGAACAATGGTGCTTTGCTCCTTCGCTTATCGCTCTGATCGTTGTTTTTGTGTATTTCATTCAGATCAGTTTTGATTAATGTAACTATTGAGTTTAATAATATAATTACCTCATTGAGTACGTACAGAAAGACTGCTACATTTCTAACAGTTTTTGCTCCACTAGTAACAAAACGCTGTTGATTGATTCTCCGTTGCCAATTTGAAAAGCAGATTCAATCAAGAATAAGCACTACCAATGTAGCGGATATAGCAACAAATGTAGCGGTTTTTGCTTCCACCTTCCTGTAAGCACTCAATATTTCATGTTTTTAATATTTGTAAATGTAGGTATCATGCTACAGTTGAAACACAACGGAGATCCTCGCTTGTTACTCTCACTCATTGCTCTGATCTTCGTACTTATATGTTTTTACGATTCAAATTCTAGTGTTCCAGAGTCAGAGCTCTGAACAGTAAACGCGCCAAAGATTTCCGTTGTGTTCGCATCCTTAGGTTTTGGATACCACAAAGATTTTTGCTTAGCGCTCAACTTTAAATCTCTAATCCTAGCTTGGTACCTTTGCTTATCTTTTCAATACTTCACACGAGTACCAAGCTAAGATTGAGGCTCTAGTGTTTTAGGCTCGAATTACTGAACAATGAGCAAAAATATAATACTATGACCCCCGTTGTATCCGCAGTTTTGGTCTTTGTAAATTCATCTTAATCTCTCTCAAAGTACAATAATTCACCACTTATCAGTTTAATTCCCAAGTTTCTTACAAGATTCTTCTAATTACACCAATTACTTATAACCTTCTAGATTTAAAGTTTACAAAATTTTTCTATAGAGTTTCTTTAAGCCCACTTGTTTGTAGACATAGATTACAAACTCAAACAAGCAAGATAAAGAAATCAGAGCAAACATTGTAGTAGCAAGACAAGCATTCAGACAAATGAAAAAGTTGTTGTGCTGCAGAGACATGGACCTAGATCTTAAAGTGTAAATGCTGCAAAGTTACATTTTTATCACACCCTTGTATATGACTATAAATAACGAAAATTGGAATATCTAAATCACGTAATAAAAAAAAAGTATGCAATTCTGAAACTCATAATACAAACAAAATAAAAAAAAAAAGAGTATAGGAAAAAAAAAACTTTTTAAGGCAGCAGCCAATAAAATAAAAATAAATCTAATAATTTCCAACTTCCGGTAGAAAAAGGAACCCAAAAACTTAATTACTTTTAGTTTAATAATAAAGACCACTAACGTTCTTACAAACTTTTTTTAAACCTTCCAATCCGGTACTAAAGTTTAGAGAGCGGTTTTCTTTGCACACTCTATTATTGGTTTATAAAAAATCCTAATTATAAACTGGATTGAAACGTTTAAGGCTCTTATAGATTTTTTGAAATACTTGGTTTTTCTGAAGGTGTAGAATGGCTAGAAAAAAAATTGGCTTAGAAGATTCTAAACGTAAATGGACAAAACATTGATAAGCAACAAAGTCTTAGCTACTAAACCGAGTCCTTTTCAAACCATCTAATAGTTTTAAGAACCGATTCCTAGTTCATTTATGTCTCTTAGGCTCAGACTTAGCTTAATAGGCGTAAGATCACAAAAACAATTTTAAAAGTTACAAAGTTCATTTATGTTTCCTCCAGCTTTTGTTTTGGGGTTTTTAGACGTTGTACCAAGAGCAGGAAAGCACGCCGCTGTTTGTTCGCCCGAGTAACCGAGGGCGGCAGGCAGCGAAGTGCTGCAAACGCTTTCTTGTCCGTGGTGCTTACGACTGTTTTTTGCCTGCCCCTGTAAGAAAACAATAACATGTACAACTTCATTAATATTATTAAAAAAAAATGTTTAATACTTCAAGTGTTAATGTTTTTTTATAGATTAATGTTTAAATTGTCAAATATTGTTATGACGTAACCAAAAAGTTTTGTAATACAATCACTCTACACTAGATGTCAATAGTTCTGTCTTTTGTATATAATATTATCAAATCAAGCAAATATTAAAAAATATTATTACTAAATCATGTAATAAATTAATTTAAATTTAATTTTTAATTAATAATATTTACTGTTAATTTAGTATAATTAAAATTAAGAATGTATTCAATAAATTTTTTTTTTAAACTAGCGCCATCTGTATTTTAAAATTAAAACTCTTAGCGAAAGACAAAGAAAGGTAAAATTAAAATACGGGCGGAAAAACTGTTTTTCAGAGTGAGCATGCAAAAAAAGTACATAGCACCACGGCACTCCTCTGCTACTAAACCAAATTCTTTTTGAACTATCTAACAATTTTAAAAAGCGCTTATGGCTCTTTTAGACTTTTAAAGACTTTTCTACTTACTCTTATAGTCTAGTTGGCATTTATATGACATATTAATTTAAGCGACCAGAATGTTCTTCTCCAAAATTTTACTAAAAAAAAACAAATTATTTTCAAACCCATCAGTAAAGTTTTGAGTTTTCTAAAGTTGTTCTAAAGTTAGTCCGACCTTTATTTAACTCTTACTCTTATGCTTTACTTAGTTTGTTGTTAAAATTTCTTGCTAGTTTCATAAACCAATAAAGGCATACTTATGTACATCATTGACTTACCCTAAGTACATTTCTGGGTATTTAGGATAAGTAAACGATGTGCTTGATAGTCCTCGAAGGGCTACGACAATATTATAATAAATCCTGTCTATAAACTGCATCTACTTATAATTTATTAAGTACATATTCACTCAATGACTAATTTGGTCTTCATATGATAAAATCCACAACTACTGAATTCAGATTTCAAACAACAAATTCTGGTTTTAATAACAAAAATCCGGCTAAACTGCAAAAACTGATTTATTATATTATAGCAGACAATTGTTTTCTATAATTCAAACCAGTTTTTGTTTCCTCAGACTCAAGCAGGGTATTATATAACCGCATTAAATTCTCAAGTTTCATTTTGCTTTAAAAAATAAAAAAAATACTAAACTTGTTTTAACAAAAATATTAAAATTCAACCAAAGAAATTCTTAATATTATTGCTCTCAATTATTACTAATGTTCCCTTCAGTTATAGCCGCAATAAAATGAAATTGATATATTTACACCTTCAGCTTCTTCTTCCCCAATGGGTTTCAATTGTTGTGTCAGAAACTAATTTATGGGTTTCATAATATTTTCGGATGGCTTACAAAATTCCAGGTAACATAACAAATTTCAATGGAAACAAGTGAGCACCTCTTCGACCCAGACCACAATAGGATTATAAAATGTCTTTGACGAATAAGTTGGCAATTAAAATTTAAATACCTTTAATCTCTGGTATTAGAATTTAACAAATTTCGGACATTGTAAGAAAAATAAATTTGTTATTTTTCACAATAAAATATTTTAATTATAAATGTAATTTTTATTTATAATTAAGAAATATAAATAAAAAGTGTCGCTTTGTACATTTAACCCGTTATTACTCACTCACCTGTTTATCATAATCAATTAATTCCAGTAGTAATAATAATAATCGCTGATATTTTACAACCGATGACTCAACTAAGTATATCGTCCGATCGCTGGCGAAATTTGTTTAAACAATATCACGGCCGCTTGTTTCTATAATTAATAACTTTCATTACTTTGCACTTCCTTTTGTTATGCTTGGATATTTTATAATTTATTTAAATTTAATGTTATCGATTGTTTCCTTTAATGTTGATGAATCATTCTTATGTATTTTATCGGACAAACCTCAATCAAACTTCCAACAGTTTATTAGATTATATATAAAAGTTTTAGATTACATGTTTAATGTTTTGAGATTAAAATATTCATTTCTACTTTTATAAACGTAATTTTAATTCAAGAAAATAAAAAAAATCCGGGTCGGATTATAAATTTTTATAAATAATTTTATAATTTACTATTAATTTTGCAAGGTTTTTATATGTGTTTTGCACTTTTGAACAATAAGTTTAAAGTTAAGGTCGGCGTTTCTACTTTAAGTTTACCACGTTTACAAATAATTTATCTTTTTAACGGACTGTGTAGTATATCAATGTTACAACAAAATACATATTCAAACAGCCCTGAGGTGACATCAATAACATAATCCAAATCTTGGTAAAAGTTTTAAATTTTTAAGCCTTATTTTGAATTATTTTCAACATATAAAGCATAAATTTAAAGTTAAGTTTGGCATTTCTACTTAGCGCACACACATAATCTGTCTTTTTAACGGGTCGTGTAGTATATCAATTCTAGAAGAAACTACATATTTAAACAGCTTCAAGATGAGATCAATGTCGTAAACTAAATATTGGTGAGGTTTTTATATTTTAGAGACTTATTTTGTACATTTAAAGTATAAACTTAAAGTTAAGGTCGGCGTTTCTAATATTAATGCTACAACAAAGTACATTGAACAGCTCTGAGGTAACATCAATAGCTTAACCCAGCGCAAATTTTATATTTTACAGCTTTATTTTGGCACATTTAAAACATAAGCGTTTCTACTTTAAGCACACTAATAATCTTCGTCTAACGGGTTCTGTAGTATATCAATGCTAGAATAAAATACGTATTCAAACAACTCTAAGGTAAAATCAAAACATAAAGCAGATCTAGTCAGGACAATTCAGGTTAAACCATAACCTCTAACAGCCAACTTCATTTTTCAGTTACCTTGGTAAAATAAAAAAATAAGAAACTATAAATTCACTCCAAATACAAACGGTCAAATAGACAAAATTAAACTAAAGCAACAAACACTGATCCACTCAACTTCCACACCAAGCATTCACGCTGCATCGTAATTACACTATAGATTCTCTTTAACGGCCATTAATTTTTTGTCACCTAATAAACTGTTGTAATGTAAAATATGCGTAAAAAGCACAATAAAAAAAACTAACACTTTATGCAACCGCATCATTTCACAGCCTTAAGTAAACTAGCTACTATCTTGCTTCTCTTCAACAGCGCCACTCCAACTTAATTTTAAAACGCTGCTTTTTGTTTGGGTTGGTCTGGTAAATCTCGTCCTCCGGCTTCAGCGCGTCTATATCAATTCAACATATATAAGATTACAGCATAATCATAAATAATTTGCAGTTGTGTAACCACAAAGCTTTAAATGCTAGGTCACAGCATGCTCTCAACGGATATTAGCACTAGATTAAAGTTGTATATTAAGAGCAAATTATCTATTTTTTGATCAAATCTATCGGATCATCCAGATTGAGGCTACTTGATAATCTATCTTTCCACTTCTTTTGGCATTGTATGTTTTTCCTGGTTTGCATTATTAAAACTCTGATTTTTTTAACGCGTTGAGTTAATTAGGTAGAAAAACAACTACGTCTACGTCTACGCAAGAAAATCTATGTTGTTTGCTGGCTTTACATGGGCTGCATAAAAAAAACCTCTCTAAGCAATATCTTAGCATACATCTACCACATAGGTTGGCTGTGTGTTGGGGCGGAGGAGTAAGGTTTACTACTGGAAGAGGTGCAAACAGCATAATAAGACCTACGCGCAGTGAAAATAGTATCACTTTCCCACTGTACTCTAGAATCTAAAAGTTAATTTAGGCATTATACTAGTGTTTTTCCCTACAAGTATGTTTTATCCAAAATTAGACGTCTTGTCCAAGATCCATTACATTCAGTTTTCAATTGATTCTGTTAATGCTTTACTGTTTGGCTTTAAGTTGCGTAAAAACCCGCCGATGTAGATTGCCGCCTTTGAACAATCCTAGTAGACTTTATGGTAACTGGTAAGACAACCGTTGCTATAACTTCCAATGCACAATGCAAATGGTTTTCTACGTCCTCGCAATTCTGAGCACATTTTTGCAAAAACAGATCTGAATGGACTTCATAGATAGCGGAACCATCTACAACTTTGCTTTACTTTACTCTACTTGCCCACAACATCACCTAAAGAGTTTAATTGTGTTATAATGTAATGTAATGTAAGTAGTGAGTCGCTTTCTTTAAGCTATGTCTAGCAACTCTAAAGATGTGTGCAGAGCAGAAGTCAAAAGTTTTGTAGATGGCGAAGTTGCGTAACCACCAATGAAAGCGGTTTCATTTGTTTTAAAGATGTAATGTAAGTACTGAGTTCTTTGGATTTTGCGTTACAACACTCTAAATAAGGGTGCAAGGCAAAGGTCACAAATTTTCTAAGTGATGGAGTTACAATCTTTGGATTTTTAGGCATATCGCACACACAAAAACATGTAGAAAAGTAAACGTCTGCTAAGATCCTCAATACTTCCCCAGTGAACCCAATTTCATTGATTGATTTATTTCCAGTTTTAAAAATCTACATGTTAGCGTTAGCTGAGTGATTTCCACACCAACCCCAATTTGAACCAATAAAAACGTTAAAACACCTTAAATGTACCGTGTGTATTTGGTTAGATTGCACTCTTAGCTGTCACTCAAATTGTGTAATCACAAATTTGACAAAACCTCCAATAAACTTTACTCTTAGTCTCTACCGCCGCATCAAGGAATTCTTACCTATTGACAATTTCCGAGCAACCACCGTGAAAGCATAGCGCAGTAATCTAGGCATCCGACTGCTGCACCGAAGATTGTCGGTTCGAATCTCACAACGGAAACCATTTTAAAAAGTTTATATGTTTTGTCAGCATAGAGTTTCATAGACTAAAATCCTTCTCTGGTCCGCCATTGATTAATAATCTCTCCAATAGTTCGAAACCTACTCAAAACTGTAGACTCACCTGTAATGTAAGTTGCCAGTAAATCCAATGCTCCTTAGCTTACGTAGAGAACAAATCATTAGCAAAAACTGCCACTGCATCTCATGGAGTACATTCAAGAAAATTTTAGTAAACCCATCAATCAAACCTCCAAATCAGAACTACCAAAAAAGATTTTGGACCATGCTAAAAACTGCCAAGCAGAAACATCAAAACTAGTAAAAAATTGTTATGCAAAAACTACAAATAATAAAGCTGAGAAGAAATAACAAATTTTATAGCATTATAGCATAATTTTAACACCAACAACAAACTCAACAACAAAAAAACTATTACAACAAATTGAACGTGAACAAAAACCAGTGATTATAATAGCGACTACAAATGCATTGTGCACACAGGTTGACAACAAAAAAAAAAGACTACCAGCCTGACTTTGTCTTTAGCAAAAACAAAGGTTCTGCTTAGCCAGTAGATAATAAAACGGCTTCAGCAGCTCAAACACCTACCAAAAACATCTGCAAGTTTTTCAAATATTGTATACCAGGCAAAAAAGCATTATCAAAATCACTCGCCACTTAGGCGTAAAGAAAGTAAGTAAAACCTTGACAAAACTTAATGTAGTACCAAAAAAAAAGTCCTAAAAAAAAAAATTTAGAAAGAAAAAAAAAAAGAAATCTCTGCATACCCAATTAATACACCAACGCCAGCACTTGGATTGATTTTCCAATTTCACCTTGGCAACATCACATTAACGACATCACCGTTTATTATGTCATCCAACCTCCGAGTTCAAGTCATGACTTAATACTACGCTATACTTTTTGGATTGACGTCCACCATATTCGCAAGGACAAACTACTCCCTGAAGAACTTTGCTTCCATCCTCCCCAATTACTTCCTAGGAGTGTGCCAGTAACATTGGCACCTTCTAAAAACGTTGGAAGACAACATAAAACTAAAAAATAAAAAGACAAAAAAATTTATTCACTTAAGCATGCCAAAACGTGCTCAAGGATATTTCAATCAACAGCCGGCCAGCTAAGAACGTCAAGCAAAATTTAAATTACGCAAACGTTTTGGGAAAATAAGTAAACAATTATAAAATACATTTACCATACACAGAAGAGTTTAGAACTAAATCAAATCCTGAAGAATTAGCAGTAAAAACGACTTAATACAGACTAATTTTCTGGCATCACCATAACGTCAACTGATAGACTAATGCTGGAATTCATGAAAGCCAATTAAAGTAACGGATTGTTAAATTTGACAACCGCAAAACTATTTATAATAATGCTATTGCAAAAACAAGTTTGGCATAATAGATAACTATCAGAATTAAATAGAAAATAAGATTTGATGATAATGCAAAGTAAATAACAAGTATTTCTATTGAATTTATAAAAATAATTTTGACATTTTATCAAATTGTGTGGTTATGTTGTCACATTTAACTGTGATTTAATTTAATTTCATGAATTCCAGCATAAGAGAGTCAGAACTAGAAAATAACAAATTTAAACCAAGTACAAAAATTTAGTGCAAACTGACTCTTAATACAAAAAGTAAAAGAAACATCACCAAATTTTCTAATGTTATTTTTCATCCAGTAGCAGCCACTCAATCATACAAATTACGTTCCGTAGTATAGTCATACTTTTCAGCGTTACCATTGAGTTATACCAGACTTTCAATAAACGCCAGACGTCTACAAAGAATTTAACAACATCATTGAGTAGACCAACAACTTTATTAACATATAGAACCTTGTCCAACTCATAAAAAAATGTTTATCTTTGATACTAGTTTCAATTTGCTAAAAATTTGATGTCCGAACGAAAGTGACAAACACAAAACTTGCAATTGCATTTGACTTAAAAATTGTATAGAGTCTATATTAGAATATAATCAATAAAAAACTACCAGTCTGACCTTGTTTTTACCAAAACAGGGCTTCTTCTTAGCATGCAGATAATATAGGGTTTTTCAATAAAAAGTTTCATTTTGATATAAAAAAAAAAAAACGGGTATTTTTAAGAGAAATTAATGTTTATTTCAGTGTAAAGAGGAAGGTATGCCATTAACATTTGAAAACAATATCAGTCAAATAGCCGCCACGGTTACGGTTGCAGTACCACGTTTTTTTCATAAAATTTTCCGTGACCAATTCGCACATTTGCGGCTGTATGTCCTCGATAACTTCACAAATTTCATCTTTAAGGTTTTGAATCAATTGTGGAGCATTGGCATAGACCTTATCTTTCACGTGGCCGCAAAGAAAAAAATCTAAAGGTGTTAAATCAAGATCACCTCTTCGAGAAATAACACGGTCAAGAAACTTTTCTTGCAAAATTGCTGAAAATAAACGTCGTCCACATCAATATCTTCCAATTCCGGCC
Organism: Tachinus rufipes; assembly: GCA_963932245.1. Classification (NCBI taxonomy): domain Eukaryota; kingdom Metazoa; phylum Arthropoda; class Insecta; order Coleoptera; family Staphylinidae; genus Tachinus; species Tachinus rufipes. The sequence goes on along the minus strand of OZ010747.1, from coordinate 73,811,850 downwards.
ACAAAAATCATTAATCATATTTCGGTAGCGGCATCCATTCACCGTAGCACCAGCCTCATTTTCGAAAAAATAGAGACCAATCACACCGCCAGCCCAAAAACCGCACCAAACAGTGACACGTTGAGAATGCAGACAAACATTCTTGAATTTTCTAAGCCTCAAATGCGACAATTCTGCTTATTAACGTAGCATCCGAGGTGAAAATAAGCTTCATCACTAAAGATAATTTTTTGATGAAAACTTTTGACCCAATCAGCAAAGATACGACGTTTATGGTGATTGATCGGCTTGAGTTCTTGTGTTAACTGAACTTTAAAAGCCTTAAGACTTAAGTCTTTATATAAAATACGGTGTAATGTTGTTTGTGGAATGTCTAATATCAAAGATCGACGAGGAATCGACAAAACTGGATTTTCTTCAACACTACGGGCTATATCAGCAATATTCTTATGTGTTCTTAAGCGATGCATACGGATGCAATTCTTCACATCACAAACTTGTCCCAACAGCTCAAATTTTTTCACCAGGTTTACTATTGCCGACCGAGAAAGTGCTTTACGACGACCAAAAAGTGCTTTAATTTTGCGAACTGTGACTGAATTTTTTTTACCATTTTTGTAGTAAATTTTAATAATTTCAATGCGTTGTACAAGCGTGCATCGTTCCATTTTTAATAATGGCGTAGTTTTTACTTGTCAAATGTCAAAAGATAATAGCTTCAAAATTGACAGCTGCCCAAATAGCCTGCTATTCAAAATACGGCACTCAATTACAGCTGCCCCAACACTTTCAATGATTTTACAAAATTAGAACAAAACTACCGACTCTGCAAGTATGCTATGTCTCAAATCAGACTTGCCGCCTTTTTATCTACTACTACTTCTAATAAAAAATATCAAAACAATATAAATCTGTTCAAAAGTGTGTATTAGGTTAGATTGTGGTCGTGGCCGCTATTCAGATCATAGACCCACGGATTTGAAAAACTCTTCAAAAACCTTACTCTTTACCTCCACCGCTCCACATTAGACAAAATGACCAAAAACCTGGCATGTGAGTTTACATGTCAATAAGACAATGTGATGTTATCGTATATAAACTTACATCAGATTATAAAACCAAAGATCGATTAATTGCATAGAATCTCAAGCCAAGAATAAAACTGTAACAATTAGCGCCCAACATGCAGCTATCGCTTCAACCCGACACCAAAAACAAATCACTACCAAAAACTTCAAGACTACTCGGTTAAGAAGAGAAGAGAGTACACACTAAAGACATGTACAAACTTTTTTCAAAAATCAAGCAAAAAAGCATTATCAATACCAGCCGCTACACAGAAGCAAAAAAAGTAAGTAAAACCCTAACAAAAATTGATGTAGCACCAAAAGACAGTCCCATTATTTGCTAGCTACTTCCTAGAAAGATAACTCTGGAAGATGACACAAAAAAAAAGAAAAGATTGTATTCCATCATTTGAGGTAAGTATGCCAAAAACTGCTTAGATGGCCATTAGAGCCAAAATACGCTTCTTCACAATTGCCAACTATTACAATAGCAGGTAGACAACGGTTCTTAATCCAAATTTAAAAAAATCAGTTGAGTCTCAACTATTGTATCTACGTACTATTGACAACAGGAAGTTCATTTGACGCTTTAGCATGGCTTACTAACAAACTTAGCTTAACGCCAAAGATATCACTTCGCACCAAACATGGACATCGCATACAACACTCAATTACAAAAATAACGCCAGCGCCGGAATTTTCCGGCTTCACCTTAGCGACGTTATAATCCCTACATAATAATCTAGCATCCACTGTGTCATTCAACCTCAGAATCCTGGCCATACTATATACTTGTTGGGATCAACGTCCACCATACCATCTTTGCAAGAACAAACTACTTTCTAAAAAAGATTTTCGTTATCTCTCCTGATTACCTCTTTAGAGTGTGCAGGTGACACTAACACCTTCGAAAAAGATAATTTTGAAGAACATCAAATCAGAAAATAAGAAAAAGACTTCATTTCACCTAAACATCACAATCAACAACCACTTAGTGAGATAGACAAAACGTAAATAAACGTCTAGCAAAACTGGCACGTTTAGCAGCAAGAACACAGATGAGTTTAGAACTAAAGCAAATCCTTCATTTTTTCAAACACACCTTAGATTTTTGGAAAAATTAATAGTAACAACAAGTTTATGCTGGTTAATCTTCTGGCATTACCATGACGCCAACATAATATTTAGTTTCTTAGTCAAAACTATAAAATATTGCAGTACATAAATTTAGTGAAAGCAGACATCTTCTTTTATCCCGAGGATCTTAAAGGACCATGGGGCGTTTAGGACGTTTCTATGACGGGGTGTTGATCCGAAGTTGTCAACTTCGGTCAGGAAAGCTGACATAGAAATCCTTTATTACAAGAGAGAGATGAAACATCACTAAATTTTTATTCCCAATCCAGTACAAAACATTGGCTATATACTAGTGTCTTACAACAGACGTTGGCCAAACGCCAAACTTTGCAGCAAATAAGCTTTGCAAGACATTGTACCACATAAAAATGGTGTATGTCTGACACTAATTTCAATTTTCCAAAAATTTAATGTCAAAACAAGAGTGACAAACACAAAACTTGCAATAAAAATGCAAGTTTTTGACAGTTTTTCGAACACCACCCAAAAAGAGTGTACATAGTATATGTGAACCAACCTAAACACGTCAGTTGACATTAAATTGTGCATTTATTGACTCTTATTTCAACTTGCTAAGATATTTGATTTTCAAACAAGAGTGACAAACACAAAACTTACTACAAAAATGCGACTTTTTGGCAGTGTTTTGTATTCAAAAAATATGTATATGATATAATTGATGGTAGTGACCTCTACTACGTGATAATTAATGTTTATAAAATAATAAAACAATTTGCTATGTCTTTTATTACAAGTTTATTCTTACGAATACATTACTAGTTTTGGCTTGACTAGAGCCGTCTACATATGTAATAAGTAACTCATGTAACTTATTACATCTGTAGAAGGCACTAGTCGAGCCAAAACTAGTAATGTATTCGTAAAAATAAACTTGTGATAAAAAACATAGTAAATTGTTTTATTATTTTATACTATGTATATGATCTATATAAACCAACCAAACCACGTAAATTTACATTAAATAGTGCATTTTTGTCATTTACTCAATTCGTTAGATGATATTTGATTTTTGAACAAACACAAAACTTGCAACAAAATTGCATTAAACCACGTAAGTTTACATTAAATTGTGCATCTTTGGCATTAATTTCAATTTGATTAGATGATATTTGATTGATCAGAGAGACAAACACAAAACTAAAACAAAATCGAAACATTGCATTTTAGACAAAATCTTTTAGTCAAACACTAACGAAATCACATGAATTTATATTAAATTGTGCATCTAGTTATTTGATTTGTTTGTTTAATTTGCATGTGAACGAGTAATGTTGAATTGAAAATTTGTAATCCAGTACACATGATTATATAAAATATTCGTTAAATCTGCTATGGCAACAATAAAGCGTTAACTATTAAAACGTTTCGAAATAAAATACAAACTAATTATAACCAAATTTTTTGATATTAACAACAAAACGGCACTAATGAGTATAAATCCTAATCTAAATATACCAAATGTTTAACCCCCCGACCTTGTTATATTTATTGGAAGACAGAAACCTGGAAACGAGCATCAAGTCACGTTTCAATATAGCATTAAAAATAAAAATAAATATTAAATAATTAAAACTAAATGATATTTAATGACAATTTGCTGATGAAATATACTGAAATCTTTTGCATTGTTATTATTATAGATAACAGAACAGTGACTAATATCGTACGATGATAAGGTGAACACATTAAAAACTATATAGAAAGTCGACTTCAAGGTCTAGCAAAAATTTTCATAAACAATTATTTGTGCTGTTGCTGCACAATTAGAGTAAATGCAGCGTTTACCTATTTTATTTTTTTGTCATTCTCAATATATGAAATGTGATACGATTTCTTATCACGTTTCACGTTTAATATTGTGCGGACTTAAGCGCTTCTTATTGTTTTGATGGATGTTATTGTAAAATGATTAAGTAGTTGCAGAATCAACGAAAAAAATTCAATTGCAAAATAATTATTATCACAATTTTTAATAGTCGATTGTTCTCGTATCATTCAATAACAAAAACAAATCAATAAAACCCAAATTGTTCTGAGTAATAATGGCATAAAGGAATTCGTTTATTTTTGGATATTTTTCACTTTCATATGGCAACAACATGGAGAAAGTCTTCATTTCATCAGGAATAGAATCGCTCGCGGATGCACGGACAATTTTACAATTTGAATTAATTAACCACGATACAGGTCACAATTAATTAAATAAATAAATTATCTTGGCAACGAAATTGTTTTTCCTGTTCTCGAAAAAAAAGTTAATATCTAAATTGGTTATAAAATCTATTGGACTTATTCCAGAGCAACTGATGTGACACCTGGCTGTCTAGTAAAGATTATATTATGTAGATCATACGTTAAAATAAAAATCGAACCGCCTAGTAACAGTATAAGTATAATACACGAAACGAATATCAATGTTATTATAGTTATGTCCAGGCACGCTTTATCGCAAACAGAAAAAGGATTAAAATGCATAGGTTGCATTTAAATGTGGTAAACAAGTCTGTAATAATTATCACTAAAGCCAAAACTGTAAATATCCACGTGTTGTATGTATTGTTATTGGTATCACACGATTCTATTTTCATAAATAATATTTCATACTCTAATTGTTGTTTGATTTGTTTTTAAACTTACTCAATTGTGTACTTATTACATATTGCCACTTTGTAATCGCATTGTATATTAAAACATTTGAATAGAAATATATCAGTATTGAATTAATTATGTACTGGTACCCCTTAGTGGGTATATCAAAATTCTGCAAACAATACGATTCGTCCAACCAAAATTAAATATTTAATTTAGATCTTGTTCTGTAGGTTGGGAAAAATGTATTAGAGTAATAAATTGTAATAGTGTAACAATAAAATGACTAATCAATTAAAAATGATGGAATTTCCGTATTTTTGGTCGTAAACCTAAAACTAATAGGCGATTTTAATCAAATTTGATATTTACCTTTTCCTAACAATGCAAAATGCACCCAAGTTACAAAAATTGTAACATTGTAACAATAAAATAGTTAATTAAACTTTCTAAGCGTAAAAGCGCAAGATATCTTGCATTATTGGTCTTACAATCAAAACCGTTTCTGCAATTTGAACCAAATTTTATATTTAACATTTTAGAACATTGCAAAATGCGTAGAAGTTACAAAAATTGTAACATTGTAACGATAAAGTAATTTAATAAGTTTTCTAAACGTTAAAACGGAAGATTTCTTAAGTTACTCGTCTTAAAACCAAAACCGTTTGGTAAATTTTAATCAAATTTCATATTTCACATATTTTAATTTTAATTACAAAAATTGTAACATTGTAACAATAAAATAGTTTAATAAATTTTCTAAACGTAAAAACAGAAGATTTCTTGCGTTATTTGTCTTAAAACCAAAACCGTTTAAAAAAATTAAATTTCATATTTTACGTATTAGTGCATTGCAAAATACGTAGAAATTATAAAAATTGTAACATTGTAACAATACAATAATTTAATAAGTTTTCTAAGCGTAAAAACGGAAGATTTATTTCATTTTTTCTCGTAAAACAAAAACTTTTTGAGCATTTTGAATAAAATTTTATATTTAACATCTCAGAACAAAATATATTAAAATTACAAACATTGTAACGTTAAAACAGCTTATTAAACTTTTTAATCGTGATAACGGTGAAATTCTCGTTTTATTGGTAGTAAAACAAAAACCGTTCAAGGAATTTGAATCAAATTTGATATCTAACATCTTACAACAATGCTAAATCCATCAAAGATACAAAAATTGCAACATTGTAACAACAAAATGATTTATTAAACTTTTAAAACGTAAAAACAAAAAAAATGTTTACATTATTAGTTGTAAAACAAAAACTGTTAGAGCGGTTTAAATTAAATTCAATATTTAATACCTCAAAACAATGCAAAATACATCAAAGTTACAAAAATTGTAACATTGTTAAGATGAAATAGTTTAATAAACTTTTTAATCGTAAACACAAAAAAACTCCTACCTAATTGGTTATAAAACAAAAACTGTTTGAGCAGTTTTAATCAATATTAATATTTAAAATCTAAAAACAATACAAAATGCATTGAAGAAACAAAAACTGTAACATAGTAACAATAAAACAATTTATTAAACTTTTAAACCTAAAAACGGTAAAATTTCTGCAGAATCGATCGTAAAACAAAAACCAATCGGTCAATTTCAACCAAATTTAACATTAAATTTTTTGAAATATTCTAAAACATATTTGCATTTGCAAAAGTCGTAGTATAACATAAAAACCAATTTTTTAGAGGTTGAATCATGTTGTGGGCTCAAAAGCCTGCCGTCTAAATTGTAGTCAAGTACTGGGTGCACTTTCAGCTAAAGAAATGAAATGGAATAAATTGGAGCTTACTCAATTCATTCCACTTTATTCGTTGGCAATTAACTTCTCTGTTGTTTGATATACCAATTACCAACTACCAAACATAATCCCAAAAGAGTATAGGATGGAATCAAGCCGTGATTTTGTCTTGAAAGTTGGAATTCCGTGTCAAAATTTTGATAAAGCTAAGGTGAAGCTGGAAAATCAATCCTAATGTTGGCAATAATGTAGTAATCTGGTGTAGTAACGCGTTATCTATATTTAATGTTGGGATTTGACTGATCTTCCCAACTTGTTGCCGGATCTCGTTCCAAATACTGATGGGTGGGCAAGTTGGTAGTTGTGAAGAAAGTGGCATGGCTCTTCTCTAGGTTGTAGTAATGTCTTTGATGTAGGAGACCATGGTTTCTCACCTAATGCATCGATACTCAATGCTGTTTTTGATCCAAAGTCTTTCAAGGAGTTTTTGACAAAGGAGTCAGTTTTGTTTTGGCTGACCAAAAACCCAATAATCCACGCAGAATTGTAAAGTGCCATCTTTTTCTTCTTTCAATAATGACGCTAGTCCGCAGTTCCTCCACTTGTTCAAACTCATTGCTTTCTTGTAATTGTAGTACGTATATCGGGCAAATTGCACTAGTGTAGTGTTGGTCAACTCTATGTAGTATTTGACAGTTACAAGCGCTACGTTTTTGCTAAACACAAAAAATTACAAACCAATTGTACTAATCTCGTAGTCAAAAAAGGATGTAGTGTTAGCCAACATTAATCAAGTAAAGTTTTGGCACGATTAGTGCTTCCAAAACCTTTCCATTAACCGTAATAGATATTTGAGATAGGTGCGCTTTGAAGAGGTGATAGTTTTTACAACGTTTTGATTATTTAAGTTTGCTTTGGGTTAGTAGAGTTTTCTGTTTCTTTTCAAGTCAGTTTTTTATTTGTTTTTCCAAATTCATGCCAGTTTCAGTCAGGTTCACTTTGAAGCTAATTTTAGCCTTTACAGCTGTGCTGAAAAGTTGGTTAAACGACTAGTTTTAATAGGTGCAGGCAGAGGCAGTGGTATAACGCCGCTTGGCGTTACAAAACAAACTTTACCGGTTCCTGGGGGGCTACTGTTGCTGCGTAGTGAGCGTGCCCATTAGTTGAGCTACTACTGCTGAGTCGGCGTATTGTCGGGATTTTGTGAGGCCGTAGAAAAGTGTTGGTTCTTCTTTGTATTTTTTCTAAAACTAGAGTTTCACCTTTTAGACTTTGTACTAAAAGGCGGTAGTAAGAGGTATAAGGTACTTGAGCTAAAAAGAGAAGCTAATCCTTGTATAATTTGTCGCTAAAACAAGGTGTTTGCCTAGATATAGATTGTTACTGCTTTGACTGTAAGCTAAAAAATTTATTGAGCTATTTCTTGTTTACAATCGGTGTTGGTTGAAATAATTTTGAGCATTGTCATGTGTAGTTGTTGTTTGGTTTCTATCTTCCGCCATCCTCCTTCTAGATCTCTAGTTGTTAGTTATAGTTTGTAATGTGCATCTATTTGTATTTTGACAGCTTTGGATGTGTTTGGAGTTGTTAAGATAACATTTTCTTTATTAAGCCTAACGGTGGGCGCAATGTGTCCCAAATAGTAATAAATTAGGGTTATAAAGAAGATGGCGGTAGTAATGTGCTGGTAAGAAACCTCGATTTCCCACCTGGAGGATTGTTGCTCAAGCCTCGTTGTGAGTAGTCAAAAAAGCAAAGCGGCCCTATAGGTAGAGTTTATATAGACAGCAAGAGTTAGTACGGCCTGGTTAGGCACGTAGCTGCAGCCACTATAAGACGTGCACATACTAAAAGTAGTGGTTCCTCCAAGTTTGGGAATTGACGCCTAAAAATAAGTTGGTTTATACTCTAGGGCGCTTGTTGGTGTTTAATTTTCAAAAGAGTAGAAAAGAAGCATAGTTGTGGTCGGCGTCAAAAGTTAAAAAAAATTATTTTCAAAGGTCGAGAAATATGCAAAAACGTAAGTAGAGTGTAAACCGGAATACATATCATCATTCCCTAAACAATCGATAGTGTCAAAAACATGTCACCATTTGCGTAGTCAGTAGATACAAATGGTAAAATTGTAGATTAAGTAGTTACTAGAAAGTAGCATGAAGTTAGTTCCTGTCTATAGTTCCGTAGAGGCTGGTTGATTATTAGACGCTAAAGTTGCAATATGAAAGTTTGGTATTTATAAAATAACTGGCGTTGGTGGTGCTCTGATTGACCGGTTGATGCTCCTCTACAAAGCTGCTTCAATTTAAATTTAATTTATACCATTTGCTCGCTCGACTACTACAGTTAGTGAAAAAACATGTTTTAGTTTTATTAGTGTGCTTTAGTTACATGCCTTAAAAGGTAAACTAAAATCTGTAAAAGTTTTTGATGTCGTCCTTCACCGCTATCCATTTGAATAGTGCCAAACAATCAATGAGGCTCAGTTTTAAAACTACATTAGGTTTGGTGATTTTGATAACGCATTTTTTGCTTGTTTTTAGGTTACTACCAAATAAACAAGCTCTAAAAATAAAGATGGATAAAAACCGCTTTACGCCCAATCAAAACAAAGACTATCTTGTCTCTCTGCATTCTAGAGGTATTGGAAAAAAAACAGACAAGAAATAAACAGTTGTTCTTCATATACGACGTCCCAGAAAAAACCAAAAAAGTTGCATCAAAACAACTTGTAAAGCTCGGAGATACCCTCAACGCAACACCGTCATTGCCATCTACCATGACAAAGAAGACAACCTTGGCTCACAAGACATCCTAGAACCAACACACCGTAACTGCAAGATATAACATGAGACCCTGCACCTGTTAAACAAACACGTCAAGATGAAAAAAAAGAAAGCAACCTACACCAATCAACGTCGTATATGGACTTTGTGCGACATAAAAACTGCCGCATAGTAAAATAAAACGTTACGCCAAGAGATTGGACGACTAAAATAGTGCAGAATTTTTTCGGAAACCACTGCCAAAATTCGTAACATATAACAATTCCGGACTAGCCCGTTTTTTGGACAATTTTCATTATAAGTTTGGGTGTCGCGGGTGAAACTCAAACTTATAGTAAAACTCCAATGAACACTTTTGATATATTATGAACTACTCTCGTCCCAAACAATAGTTACAGTAAATAAATATTTGACAAAACCTATACGACACCATCTCCATACAAGAAGAATACTAAAACTCAGCCTAAGAGAAGAGAATTGTTACCGCACGCAAGCAAATTCACACTGAATAAAGATCTAAAATTTCTCTCCAACTTCACTCAGTCAGTCAAGTCCAAAAACTAACGCAAAACACATGGAAAAAGACATCATCAAGCAACATATACAAACAGGAAATTTCCGTCTAGTGCCACCAAGTGACTTTAGTCACACCACATAACTGCAGCTTCCGCACGATCACCAGTTTAGTGTCGTCGACCACTAAGTACTTGTACACCCCGCCGGAGTACAATTAAACACAAAAACTAATATTATAAAAGAACATTCCCAAAACAATTCCAAACGCATCATCTACCAGCCTAACGTAATGAATTTTGCCAATAACAAATACTATTGTAAACCTAAGTTCAATATACTTTTTAAAAGAATTTATAGTTTCCAAAATTCAAAACTAAAAAATTTTGATAATTTTGAAAAAATCTATAAATTCTTCTGTAGCTTCCAAAAGAAGTCAACAGTTTCCAGTATTGTATAGTTTCTAGCAAATCTTTATAATCGCAAAAAATTCTTTAGTTAATCTAGCAAGTTCTCGATGCACCAGAATTCTATCTATAAACTTTTAAAAGTGCTTTGTTGAATTCATGGTCTCTAGAATGCAATAAAGCTAGTTGTAGCTGGAAGACCTCTATAGTATAGCATCTACAAAAAACTTCAAAGATATAAAAAAAAGATTTTTATAGCCAAATATCATATAACTACACACTAACAAAATTGTATACTATTCAAAAGAATATATAGTTTTAAGAAGAAGTTCACAATTTTCTGTATCATATAGTTCCTATCAAAGCTCCATAATCACAAGAAATATTTTACTTAATCTTTCAATCTCTCAATGCACCAGAAGTCTATTTAGATTCTAGAAAAGCAGAAGCAATAGACTCTGCTGTGGCTAGAAGACCTTTATTTATATTATTCATAAACATTTAAAAATCTAAAAACTTGTTCTAAACTTTGTATAGTTAATCTATAGAACAAGTCTATAATATTTAAGAAGACAAAAATGTAAAGTTTGTAGCAAAAGTTTTCTAAAAAAAGTTTTGAGAATAATCGATTAATTTCTAATTATTATGTAAAACAACTTTATCTAAGCTTCTAAGAAGATGATTGATTTATCAAAGATACTTTATTGTACACAATTTTTTTTCAAAGGAGTTAGTGCTATACCTCACTAGAACACTAAAGTAGCGGACCGCTCTGATGTCCTAATGTGCTATATTGCACTTACAGTCACTAGAAAAGTTATTAATAACTCTACTCGAGCCAAAACAGATAGAAATGTGGATAAAAACATAATAAATTGTTTATTTATTTATTATCTTCAATTGATTTTTAATTGTAGCAATCTATCCAAAAATATCTATGATCAAATAATTAAAAAAAAACAATCAAGGTTATAATATATAACTTAATCTGAAATACTAATGTCAGATGTAGTAACATAAATTGTAAACAAAATATCTTCTAGACGATTATTATGAAACGTATGCAATAATTTATTTGAGTGAGATAACATTTATGTAATTTAGAATTAAGGAACTGCGAAGTTATTTATATTTTTAATACTTTTTATTTGTAAATAATAATCTACATACGCATTTTCGGTGTTTTGCCAGAAAAGGTTAACCTTAGCACACGTCCTATTGCATATTTACTATAAGTAAACACATAAATTATAACATTATTATTATTTCATTCTTGTTTTTTTGTTCGTCCCACAATGCTAATTTATGCAAATTTGAATACATATGAATTATTAATTGGCAATTCAAGTTTTATTACAATAATGTGTGTATCGCAACTTTCGGTAAACATTGGCTTTTTCAAGCGATAGTATTATTGCATCAGCCGATATTATTTATAAGAAAAGTTGGCGTCGTGCTGAAAATGTTATAAATAATATATGAAAGATTAACATGTAATTATCATATCTTATTGAAGGAAATGTAATGATCATGGAAATAACAACTATTACTGTTATTCTTGTCTTATATAAAATATTATATAGTCATAGAATTAATTGAATGTTTGCCAAACGTTGTAATTTATTTGTAGAATATGATTAGTAAATATCAAATTCTTATAAAAATAAATTAAAAATCTAATTAAATCTATAAAAAAAGTTACAAGCAAGCAAATGTTTAATTTTTTTTTATTAATAAAAGAATAAAGTTACAACAAAGTGTATTTGTTTATAAATCTACATAATAATTTTCTTTAAAATTTGGTTTTAACTATCATTTTTCATCAATAAAACATAAAAAAAACCTTTTTTAGATTTCAATTTCATTATCTAAATATATTTAAAATGTCTAATCTACAAAACTTATTCTTAGACTTACGTCACCAAAGAAAAACAAATATAGAATTAATGTGTAAAAAAAATTGTACAATTTAATGGACTGTTCTATCAACAAAATATACTATATAAAAAAATATAGAATAAGAATTCAATAATTTTCACTTAGAAAAAACAAACTTAAAATGGAATGTTCAGCAAAATATGTTTAATTTAAAAGACTTTTATATAGACAAAATTACTCTTCTTTGTGTCCAGTTGCCCGCGTGCCTCTGTATGTCGTTCTTCCATCTCATTTGGGGGCGGTCAACGCTTCTCCTAAATACTCGAGGTCTCCACTGTAATATTGTCTTAAACCATTTGCCGTTTTCTCTTGCCACATGTCCCGCTCATTGCCATTTAAGATGTGCTATTCGTTCTATGACATCTATGATTCCAGTTCTTTGCCTTATTTCCTTGTTCAAGATTTTAACTCTAATACGGTGTATTATTATATCGAATTTTTGTTTTGAAGCATTATTGGCATTATTTTATTGGTTTTGCAAGTGTGCTTGATTTTGGATCTTTTTGCGATTCGACTATTGTTGACTATTATTATAATGTTTGTGTACGACCTCTCTAACAATATTAATGACATTTAGTCATTGACATAGATTTTTTTTATTATCATTGAAGCGGAATCTTTCTAATAATTATATATATTTTTTTAAATTAGAGTTATAATCTCTAATAAATATACTTTTTTTTGTATTAAAATTAGAGCTATTAATCTCCAATTAATTTACTGTTTTGAATATCTAATAAATATTAGATAACTTGGCTTTTTTTTTTCTTTTCTTAACATCCATATATGGTATCGGGTTCTACCTATTAGGAGGTGTGATCAATAACATACAGGGTGGACTTCAAAAGAGATCCCGTGGCGCTCACTCTTTACCACCCCCGTCTACACTGAGCTACGGCGGCAAGAGAAGCCCTGTCCTCCTCCTACTCAATAAAGAAGAAAAGAAATATAGTAGGCCAAAGGGAGCGTGACAATAGCTACAAATATAATCTACAAGAACTTGAACAACAAAGTGCTACTCCAGAAGAAAATAAAATAAATTCTTACAAACCGCAGACAGAAGATGGTGTAAAAACTAGAAATAAAACGAAGTCAACTAACTCAGCTTAAATTATATACCTCTGTTGTTATAATATATAAGATAACAAATATCTGCTGCCAATCTATATTTTTGTAGTATTGTATATATATTTGTTCTCACTTTAAATTGTAAAATATAACGTTATTTCAAAATGCAAAATAGCTTATTAAAACTGTGTCATATGAATATAAGATCCCTTGCTCACAAATTTGATCTTTTTAAAGCCACTCTTGAAATTATAAACTCTGATATTATAGGCATATCTGAAACTTGGCTTACTGACTTGCACTCTCTTTAAACTTAATCCTAACATCGCGCGGTTCATTGCTCGGTGGCAGACTAAAAGTCTATTTGCGCTGTTCCTTGTGATGGCCATAGTTTCTAGCCCGTATGTAGTGACAAGTAAGGTACATGTATTATACTCTTTTCTTTTTAGGTTTATTGGAATTTTAGGTTCACGTAAAATGTATCCTAATTTGCCAAAAGCTGCCAATGTCATTCCGATGCGCATAGTGATCTGTGTTGGCATTTTCTAATTTGATGTTATGCCCCAAGTATATATACTCTTCGACTTTTTCTAGAGTGTGATTCTTGATGGTGACCATTTTGTTACTGAGAACGATATCATCGGCAAAGCGAAGGGGATTTAGGCAGTTACCATCAATGCTTACTCCCTATCTCTCCCACAATAGTATTTTGAACACGTCTTCCAGCGCTAAAATGAATAACTTTGGCGAGATGGTGTCGCCTTTCCGGACGCCTTTTTTGATGAGTACTTTTCTCGTCGTCCAATCTTCTCCCATTTTGACGTGTAGAGTTGCGTGTTTGTAGATGTACTTACGCAAGTTTATGTACCTGGACTCAATTTAGGCATTGTCCATTGAGTGGAGTAGTGGATAGTTCACAAATGCCATGTGGAGGTGGAAGACAAAATACACGATATGGAAAAACATCAAATGTAAACCTTTCATGATGCATATGTCCAAAATAATAGACAATAGCATACATTACTTCAAAATAAGTGTTTAGTTTTTACTTCTTATTAAGAATACACTGCTAGTCTCGCTTCCATCATTAGAACTAAGTGCAGTGGTGATAATAGCGTACATTTTGTTGGTGATGGTCCTCAATTTACTTTGTGCTCAGCCCGACAAGATTCAGTTGATATGGTGAGTTCAAATCTTTTAGAGCCACGTGTTTTTGTTATATTTTAATAAACACAATAGTGAGGCCATCGGCATAGCATAGAGCAAAAACGCCCATCTTATTTAATATCTGCAGTAGGCTATCAATCACAAAACATCACATGAGAGGCGATAACAAACCCTGTGAGCACACGTTTATTGCTGTGCTAATGGATGCAAAAGTAGTGTTGTTAAAAGCCTCATTAATGTCCAAAAGACCTCCCAACAAAGCTGACTCTAAGAATTTCACATAGTCTTAGAGCAACCAATACTTTCTGTAACATGATAGGATAGATTCCGTGTGCTCCTAGTGACTGGAATGGTTTAAAAGTACTCCATTCTATAATGCTTTTATATACTATGGCATTTGCCTCCGCCTACTTGATAGCATATTAATTTTTTTAGTTGAAGGCTTCTGGCATCATAAAACCTGGGAAGTGTGTCTGCAGTAGCTTTTGCAAAGTTTTTTTAACATCTCTGTATGTTTGCTCAGAGCTTTATGAAAGCAAAACATGTGGGTTTGCTTTAAACGCCCTCACAATATCTTCCAAAAGAGTTCTTCTTTTATAATACTGTTATATGCTGTAAGGCTAGTTCTGTATAAGGTTCAGTCACTATTTCTTTTGGCATTGTTGAACAGTTTCCTAGTGCTAGCCCTTGTTGCATCAAGCTCCCAATTTTACCATGTAATCTTGTTGAAAGTGTGTTTGACGGTTCTTGAGCAGCTTCCTTTAAAAGATGTTTTTATGGAATTAACAAACATAACTGTCGTTATCTCCAGTTTGTGACTTGTTCTTGCTGACCAATTTGACCAATCAGTATTTTGTTATATACTCCCAATCAATTTTGGGTTTCTATATTTCTGTACGAGCGTTTCCTCTGATTCAATGTTGAATCAGCAAAGGCTTTTTTTGTAACGGCAAAAGCTTTTCCAAAACATGATATTTTTTAATCACTTCACGCGCTTTGTGGGCAAGTTACCTTTGTTCAAAACGTTAATACAAGGTGATTCAGGAAAACCGCATGATTTTTAAACGCGCAGTACACGGCAAGTAAAAGAGTGGCGGAAACCGGTTCATTGCCATTTAATTCCGCAGGCTACGTCATTTTAGTCACTATAGCGCAGTGCGATGTGCAGCATCGTGTGTTCGCGTACAATAACAATGTTAAGTAGTAAATCCGTTATCCAAACACAGAGTCTTTTTTGTCAACATTTTATTGGACGTCACAGAAACGTACTAAACTACAATACCATCCTTAGATAGGTTGACAATTTTAGAACCACAGAAACTGTAACTTGACAAAAATCATGAAATGCCGTTTGTACTGTGCAAACACTAAAAAATATTGACAAAGTGAGAAAGGGGGAGCCCGTGTTGTTCTGTTCGCAAGCAATAGTTCGGTAAGACGCACTTTACGACTTGATTTAGCAATTGTCCAAGAGTAGGGTGAACGTGACTATCTACAACGCTTACAATTTGTTAACATCAATAATTTACAACAGTTGCATCAAAGCTCCTGCATAGCAGAACTACAGAGAAGCAGAATAAACTTTGAAAGTGTATGGTTTCAGCAAAATGAAGCCATGGCCCACACAGCAAGAGCTTTAATAAGAGTTCTTCGGGAGAACAAATCATTTTACGTTTTGGCGATATGCCTTTCTTTTCTGAAGTTTCGTGTTTAAGAAGTTCCGAACATTAGAAGAGTATAAAGATGTCATTTGCCGTAAACTGCTAAAAATTTATCGAAAATCGTTGGAGGATGTTATGACCAACTTCAAACAAGGCTTGAAATTTTTATTCAAAAAAAGTCGTCATTTAAATTATGTTATTTTCCAAATTTAGTTAAATAAAATGGCATTATTTAACAAATATTTTAATGTTAATAAACAAACAATTCATGTAAAATTTATTACTTAGTATTTATTACTTCAGAACCATGCAGTTCCTCTAAATCACCCTGAATTAATTTCTAAAATATATTCTAATTTTTTTTTTACTACTAGGAAGATGTCGGTGCTCCCTCATGGAATATGGTTTGTATTTGCATTGCACTCAAAGAGTAGCGGTGTTTTAGACTCGTTACAGTCAGCCTTTGGAATTTTTCTAGTGGCGGAGAACCCTGCTGATCGTAAAGATGGTATTCTGATTCAAAAATAATCTGTTTTTAGATTCTATTATCTACTAATTCTATCTTAGCTAGAAATAAAGGTCCCATAATGGCATTAGGTTTAGTTCATGTTTTGCTATGTTACATGCACAGGGATTGCATACAGATTTGGCTGATAAGAGGCATCTGCCTGGAATGCTATATTCATTTGCACCTAAGACTTGTTTAGCAGAGTAATAAGTTTCAATTGTAGCCCCTGTACCCATAACAATATTTTACAGAAAACCCTTTTTGGTAAAGTATTTTATGCATTTCAAAAAATGGAATGATGCATGCCCTTTCTTTAACTCATAAATTCTGCCAATAATAGCAAATTTGATAAATTTTGCTTCTTCGGCATTGAGTAAACAATTGGGGTATTCTTTTAGTATAATTGTTAGTACAATTCCCAAAAGAATCTCCTTAAATTTTTTTGTTAAAGTCCCTTTATTTCATTTTACTGGTCCTTTTTTAGAAGCCGGTGTGTTCTTGCAGGACATGTTACGCTTTTGCGCCCCTGTTGTGCCTGTAACTGGGGCCAAGCTTGTCCACCTTTGTAGGGTTACATGTCCCTAGCACAAAGGTTTGCCAAAAGGATGCCTTTAGTATTTTAGCTTTCTTCTGGCTGCCACTGAGAGCTTAGGTTCCTAAGTTGCTGTGAGTGATTGCTCCCCTTAGAATTCTGGAAGCTATTCGATATTATGTTTTTTCTCATTTTATGCTTACTGGCAGGCTTGTTAAAGATAATAAATAGACTTTTCTGTCTAGGTTAGACCAAAGAATTTGACCAAAAGTGGCCACCATCCTTTGTCCCCAAACTATAAAGTCCAGGTGAGATAAACAATACTGAATTTATTATATTCATAGCAAAAAATGTCAAACTTAATAGACTTTAGTAACAAATAAGAACATAATACGGAAGCCTAGGGTATTGTACCACCGCATTTTCAGTAGGTAGTACGTGTTTGCTTTTAGTAAAATGATAAGGCTTTTGAAAGATATTGGGGTATTTATATTTTGCAAGTAGATTTCCGCTCCAGAGCGTTGGGATTTTAAAGCAATTGGTGCAGATTTGTAAAAGTTTATCCTTATTTTTAACAACCTCTTCTAAGAGACAACCGTTTCTGCCAGTTCTCCCAAAGTCCAGTTGCATTCAGACGCAATGTTGCCGCAGTCGCTACCTCATCAACGTAGCTGTCAAGGAGTAGCAAACACAACATTGCTCCTATGGCTGCACTTAGTGTTGTTTGCAGACGGCATCTGTTGTACTTAGAGATGCCATTTGTTGCAATTGATTAAATTGGTTTGCGAATGTTTTCTGCTTAGTTTTTAGCCACTATTGCTCCATAAGTAAACAATTACCATTAAGCCAAAAGATGGGAAATCTTTTGCAAAAGTAGTTAGAAACTTAAAAAAAATGTCGACGTAGAAAAAACGGGGACCAAAATAGAAAGACTCTTTAAGTCATTTAGCTCGTCGTGTCCGACAAGATCAAAGAGGATAATGCCACCGTGAGAGATAAAATTAAGAAAACGGTGATTGACGGAAATCTTATTGCAACTCAGACATCCGTGTTTGTCAAAGACATTGATGAAAGCACAATGCGCACAACCTGATAAAAAAAATAAAAGGATTAGAAATAAGTGGGGAGCTTGAAGAGTAGAAGAAATGCTGAACCCACCAAAGTGTTTCCGATGCCAAAGATGCGGGCATAAAGCGCACCAATGCCAGGCAGGAGCGCAATCCAAAAGAAAATGCCACAGATGAGGTGAAGGTAATCACGAGGCAAAAAATGCGTTACGTGTGTACGGAATACAATCAAGCGGTTAAGGACCTTCAGGAGAAGAGCTAAAAAAGGTGATTTCTAAAAACAATAATAAAAATACAAATAATTCAAATTAACGTAGAAAAGGCAGTAGCTGCTCACGACTTACTGAAAGCTACCGCAAAAACTAGCAAAATAGATGTCTTTTCTTTGATACAAACCTCGACGCTGAGATCAAGATTCTAAATTATAAACCCAAGATTGGACATAAAAAAAAGAAAGAGTACGTGTGGGTGGACGTAAAAAACATCAGGGTGTTGTTGTCTTGTTACATATCACCCAACTGCACTATGCCGGAGTACGATAACTACATCAACACCCTAGAGCAGAAAGCTAGGCAGGCCACTAGAAATCTACTCATCGAAAGCGGCTTGCTTTAATGCAAAATCACAAGAGTGGGGTTCCAGAGTGAAAGATAGAAGAAGCAAATTTCTCAGCGAGTGGATGACCGGGAATGGGATTGTGATCGCAAACAATAGTAAAAAACCTACTTTTAAAAAGAACTAACAAACCTCTTACATTGACCTTACAATGTGTTCTGATAACCTAATAAGTAAGCTATACAACTGGCGGGCAATGGATCTCAAAACCCTAAGCTTGCATAAGTATATCCGGTACGGAATTAAAAACGCAACACCGACTGTTAATAGAAATGTGATAGAATACAAAGAAACAATAAAACAGAAAATTAAGGAAACAATAGACATATCTCCCAACACCCTAATGAGGACAATTGCCAAAGCATGTGATGAGGCAATGCTCAAGAAATCCTGCAGAAACGACACAAAACAAGTATTTTGGTGAAGTGAGTCGATTGCATTCAGCAGGAAGGCATGTATACAAAAGAGACGTAAAGCGACAAGAATGAGAAAAAGAAAGGGCTATACAAAGAGGCCAAAAAAGCCTTAAAAATATTAATCACAAAAACCAAAGAAAAGGAATAGAATAAAAAAACTGACAAACTAAAGGATAATATCACTAAGAAATAGAATCCTCGATAGCTTAACATTGCAAAAGTCCTGCAAAAAGAGATAAAGAAAACATTATTTCCGGAGCAACCCAGGATTGTATGAGATAAAAAACAGCCGGAAGAGATAACGGAAAAGGAGCTGAAAAGAACCTCAGGGAAGATGAAGAACAAGATAGCCCCATGGCCGGACAAAATTTCGGCTAAAATTACCAGGAGTGATCTTTCCAGTGCTAAACTTAATGTGAGAAAAAAAAATTCCGATACCGTAGAAAAAGGCAATTTTAAAACTCATAAAAAAGTCAAATATCTGCCTCATCGATACCATGGGCTAAAAACAGAGCTGGAAGAAGGAGAGGACTTATCTAACGCTCAGTTTAGCTTCAGAAAAGGAAAGTCAACCGTTAGACCAATCGAGATAGTTAAGAACATTGCTAAAACTGAGATGAATAAAACGCTGAAGACCAGAGTACTATACGTTCTTATTACTATAGATGCCAAAAACGCCGTTAACAAGGCAGCATTGAACAAAGCGGTTAACGCTCTTTAAAAAAAAAGAAAATATCAGATCACTTGAAAGAAGTAATCAAGAGCTATTTTTCCGGCCGAGTAATAATAGATAAAAAACAAAAGGAGCACAAAGTCATGGGTGGGTGTGGTGCCGCAGGAATCGGTGCTGAGCCCCCAGCTACAAAACGTGCTTTACGATGACCTGCTTAGATTAGACACACCCAAACAGGTGATTCTATTGGTTTACGCCGACAATCTGGCAATGGTTGTTGTAGAAAGAACAGCGGATAAGATTAAAGCAACGGCAAACAATACTCTTAAAAAAACTAACAACTGGATGGCCGAGTGCAAGCTAGAACTGGCGTAAAAATAAACCGAAGTATTCATGATTATATGCAGAAAATAATGCCGGAAAGTTAGTTTTAAGTTGGGAAGTGCCCCAAAAAAAAAGTACCTGGGAGTAACCGTTAATAAAAACCTGACTTTCGTTAAGGCAAAGGCAACAAAAACAAAGAAACAAGCTGCGGCAGTTGTAAGGATGATGCCTAACTGCGGTAGAATTATCGAAGGAAAGAGAAGGATCTTTGCATTGGTGGCAACGTCGATCGTTTTGTACGCAGCCCCAATATAATACTAAAATATAAAAAATACGCAAGCATACTAAACAACTTTCAGCAAAATATAGCCATAACGGTTTGCAGAGCGTGCAGGACAATTTTAGCAATAAGTGCTATAGTGATAGCGCGCATGATTACCTACACGCTGCTTGTCAAAGAAAGGAGCAGAATAGCAAGCAAAGAAAAGCAGAAAAAAGAGCTGGTTGCAAGATGGAAAAAAAAACAGTGGACCCACAAACTGCTTCTAAACATAAGAAGATAAGCCAAAAGGCAACACGGAGACATATCTTACTACCTGACCCAGTGCCTGACGGGCCATAAATGTTTTAATAGCTAATTGATCAAAACCAAGAAGTTCGATAAAGAAGACTGCACTTACTGTGGCAAACCCAATACTGCAAGAAACACGCTGCTGGACTGCACCAGAAATAATGCTAGACAGGAAAGACAAATGGAAAGACATAAACAACATAATAGACAAGATTATGTGAAAAACGGAAAAGAACAAAAGCCTAAGAAAAAAAGAATGAACAAAATCAAAGGTAAAAAACAAAAAAAAAACTGGCTGACTGAGGAGAAGTTTTAGTTGGTAGGCGCCTGACAGAGTTGAATCCAACACTCCCCACAGAATTTGGAAGTTTTTTGAAGATATCTCCTCCTCTAGGATAAAAAAATAAATGTAAACAGAAGTCTTATGACAGCTGTGTAATAGTCATAGTACTATCTTTGGAGACAGTTTCCATATTTGCCAATAGCTCATCTACATTGCCAGAACGACATATATATCTTTTTGCATCTGATATTTAGATGTGGTCCCCATTTGAGCTTGGTGTCAAAAATCACACCCAGGTATTTTACCTCGGTTGACAGCGTTAATGGGATAATTAGGAATTTTGGTAAACTTATTTTTAATTTTCTTTTTCTTTGTTTTTTAAAGAGTATCTCTTCAAATTTAGCACTTAACAATTTATATTTTCTGCGTATCCAATTATGTAAAAGCAACGGTCGTTGAATTGTCTAATAAGGCTGTTTACTACTTCTCTGAGAGCAGCCTTTGACAACAACCTTCCTGATTACCGTGTTTTCTACAGTGACTGCCACAGCTTTTTTTTTTCAGTTTCTTAAATTATTCTTTTGCACAGTCTCTCGAGTGTTTTTAAGAGGAAAAAGTAGTCACTACGCCCTGGTTTTGGTATAAATACATCTTTTACTTTTCTCCATGCTATGGAAATATAGCAAAAAGCATAAATGCTACATGGATTCTTGCCAGTTGAATCCTCGCCCCATTGTAGGAATGCTGAAAAGATCCCATCTAATAATAAAATAATTTACTGTTCACAAGTTTTTTTTTAATTTTATTATAAAATATTTACATATTTATAATTTATATATTTTTTTTCTTCCCACTTGCTGCTCTACACCGTTTTCATGTGGATGGCTGCAGAGATTCGTATTCTTACAAATACGTTAATAGTTTCTACATCTGTAGAAGGCTCTAGTCGAGCCGAAACTAGTAATATATTCATAAAAATAAACTCGGGTTAAAAAACCTAGTAAATTGTTTTATTATTTCATGGATTTTTATCTAACTCAAATAAAATTCAATATTTGACTAAAATTTTTATGATTTTGTACGTAATAATAAACATATGCTAAAAATATCCAATTTAATGGACGTGCACATGAATGAACTGCATTATATAAACTTGGAAGATTAATAAACAATGCGCTATTAGCAACCTATTTATAACATTTTATTTACAAAAATTCTAAATACTATTTTCTGTCCCTTCCAAATAAATTAAGAAAATATTAAAAATAGGCTAATTTCTATTTGGCTTGGAAACTGGCTATGCTCTACCGATAATAAATAATCTTTTTGACCTATATAATTCCGTTATATTTGTCTTTAATTTGAATTAAATTAATTATTTCTAAACATTATCTGGATCGCATGAATATGTAAAAGTCCGCGTGTCGTATCGAGTTTTATTCTAAATGTGAACACATTGTACGCATATTGAACACCATATGACAACAGCAACAGCTGTATTTGATGAGTTGAAAAAATAAATATGTATAAATGTAGTTAGTTGTTGAGCTGTCGTGTTAGATTTTTTGTTAGTATTCACTTGTGAGAAAGTATTAAGTAATTACGAAGCATTATAATAAGTAAATGTTTTATTATTATTGAACGTTTATTTCATCTTTGTCAATATTTAGTTATTACCATGCTGTTGTAATTTATTTTTAAAAAATTGTAAATTAATTAGTGTTAATTTTAAAACAATAATATTCTCAGCATGAGTGGAGCTTTGCTTTGCAAACAAAGGACTTGGCTTAACTCAAGATGGGGTCGAATTAGAGTACAACTTGAACAGCCA
Source organism: Tachinus rufipes (assembly GCA_963932245.1). Taxonomy (NCBI): domain Eukaryota; kingdom Metazoa; phylum Arthropoda; class Insecta; order Coleoptera; family Staphylinidae; genus Tachinus; species Tachinus rufipes. Next base: position 73,788,919 of record OZ010747.1, on the reverse strand, counting down.
CTTAATGATAACCCCTCGCCCCAAATGAAAGTATGGGTGGGCGTTCGAGACATACCGAACAATTTACTTTTGTTGAGTAATTGCTTCAAAGTTTTTTAACTGACCTGTTTTAGATCTTTCAAATTATTGTATTGTAATATAACTTGAAAGAAATGCATTTATAATTCAAATGCAAGTGTACAAAGAAATACATAATACATTATGTTATTTTCCTATAGCGTGTTTCATTCATATCAATATTGCATGTACAAATTGATGGAATAATTTTTCAAGTATCATGTTTCAAATTAAAGTTCTATGATGAAAAAATAGATTTACATTTTTTGGCATAAACAAATTATTTTATTGATTGTTATTTTGAACAACATTTTCTGATTTCTGTAAATTATGTATTGCATCAGAAAACTTTTGCTTTTTGCATTTGCACGAGACATCTACACGCCACACGGCACGCTTTATTAATAGCCGATTCTTAATCCAAGCCAAGTGTATAAACTTTCGGGAAATACAATTACTTCATGTTTCACTAATAGTACACAAGAATATATGTAATATTGTTTTGAAATGCTCACGTAAACTAAAAATAACGCAAAGAGTTTAATAATTAGTGGAGTAATAATAATTATCTTAAATAAACTTACTTGACTCTTGGCCGCTGTGATCGTTAGATTGAGTTTGAATAAATTATTAATTTATTTCATAATTAATTATCATAAAGTTCAAAAAGATCACCTGAATGACTAGTGTGAAAACTACTACTGGCTTATAAAGATTATGTTACAAAAGTTTTATGATGTTTTCTGAGCCTCCTAAATTTATAATGTTCTCTTCAAATTTTAAAATTTTAAAACCCTAACTTTTAATGCTTCATCAATTAATTTAATAATTAAACGAAGTTCTACATCAATTTTCCCAATTTGTTGTAAAAAATTATCAAAACAATCTAGAGACATTTTGTCTTTTTTTTGCGTGGTAGTAGAAAAATCTAAAAAAAAAAAAACTGGGCAGCCCGTACTGTGCAGTAGTGTCAGGTTTTTACTGACTAAAAACCCCCATCTTCTTTATCCAAGACAAAGTTTGCTTGGCGCCCCTTGTACTGCGGGCTTACTAGTCCTATTGTGTACCTCTGACGTCTTACTTATTTAGCAGCCCTGTCTCTTTGATAAAGTTCAAAATCTTTTACCAAGAAATTATTTTCAGCTCTTCTTTAGTTAGGTTTTGTTTGCCAAAAGTAGTTGTGAGTTACAGATTATAAGCTTCGCATTCACTCAACAAGTGTTGCGGAGTCTATCTTTATTCCCATTTTATGCTTGTCCTGTGAGCCTTGGCAGCCTGTTTTAAATCATTTGTGTTAACACAGTTTTGATATTGTGTAAAGGTTCTGTTAAGAATAGTTTTGAGTGAGTCGTTTCATTACAGTCAGGTTAATGTTTTCCGCATCAACTTTGGTGCAAATTATTTTCTTTCCGGTCTTGTATGAGATTCCAAAAGCGGAAATGTTCCGTTTGCACCCTATTTGACAAGCTGGTTTGTCATGAGGTTTCTTTTTATCCCCTGGTCATTTGGTATCTAGATCTGCAGATTGTGTCCAATGCTTTCAGACTGTTTATGCAAGCTATAACTAGTTTGGCATAATGGTTATTAAATTGTTGGGGTATAGTTCCGTTCCAATCATGTCCCTGGCGCACAACTCAATACCACTCACGTACGCTTAAAAATTCGAAACATGTTTGCCTAGTAGTAGCTTCCTCTGGTTTGTGTCTAGTTCATCTGACTGTGCCCAAGTATTTTTTGTTTGCCCATTTGTTTTGCTGTGGTATTATTACATTAAATGTTTTTTTAATGACCTTTCATAAAATCTGACTTTATCATTAAAGTTTTTTCTTCATGCAACACATTTGTTATACTAGGTTCTGTCCCATAGTTTACAATGTGATTATTGATGTGTCCTTACGCTGTTTGTCTTGCCGGTGGCATTACAATCTAGTAAAGTGGCGGTAACAATAGACGTACTTCCAAAGCTGTTATAAGCGTCGTTCTCATTGCCCCCTTTATCATCAGACATGCCTCTGAACTTTTTTTTTAATTTGGCAGTTACAAGTCCTCAGGATCAAGAACTTCTATTAACGTAAAGCCCGCAAAGAGTGTCTGCAACAGCTTTTCCAGAGTGCCTTCGAGTGACTCTGTTTGTTTTTCGTTTTTGATCAGCAGAGATTCAATGTTTCCAGTGTGGTCTTTGCATAAAACTGGTTAGAGTCGAGAGCATGTGGAATATTTTTACACAACATGCTCCATAATTCTCATTTGGTTTTCTTTGTGGCATAGATTTATGCCGTAAAACTGGTTCTATAAGTCTTCTCTGTTCCACCAATTAATCTTGTTCAAAGTGTGTTTGACAGAGCTTGAGCAGCTTCTTTCAAAAAAGGTTTTAATAGAGTTGACAAGCATCTTTGTCATTATTTCCAGCTCGTGTTACTTGTTTTTGCTGCTTTTGGACAGACCTAAATTTTGCTAATTTTTGATGTATTTTAGAGCGTTTTTTAAGCAATTTTTGTTTGATGAGTTACAATAAGTTTCATAAAAGGAAACAAGTTTTCAAGCGGTTCGTAGTCAGTTTCAGGCTATAAAAAGTTATTTGAACAATTTTTATGATAAACAAATTTCATAAGAAAGAGTTTTTGAGCAAATTTTAAACAACCATTGTGTCCTCTAGTAAATTTCTCATAAAATTCTTTAGCAATTTTTGATGACTTACAATAAATTTCGTAAAAGAAATAAGTTTTTGAAGCTTTGTCAATTTTACACAATGTAATTGTTTTTAGGCAAATTTTAAACTATTTTTGATCATTTTAAAGCGTTTTAATCTTTCCGACTGCTCCAATTGAATATTTGTTTTTAATTGGCACATAAAAGAATATTTTTTTTTTGTGTTTATCTACCAAATGCGCCAGTTCTATTGGAATAGCAATAGTTTACTTCAATAACTTTCTACTTCCTCAAAAAATGTTTTTGTAAAAAATTTGATGTATGAACCTGTTTCACATTTTTTAAATCTTTTCGTTTGCGCCAATTGTATTGGTTTTACTTTTTTTTTTAATTAATACTTAACTAAGCTTTTCTGTCAAAACATGTCAATTAATTCATTAATAAATTTTTTTGATGGAATTGCAATAGTTTGGTTAAATAACATTCTACGCTCTCAAAAAAAGTTTTTTTTGTGAATAAGCGGTTCTTACTTAATTTTACTCAACAAAAGCCCAAAAAAGTGTTTTAAATCATTTTAAATAATAACGTCTTTAGAGCAGTTTTTAATTAATTTATGGGGATTTTAAGTGTTTTTTTCTTATTTTAAAGCATTTCATAAGCAGTACGGCCAAAGCGCTCACAAATGAATCCGTTAACTCATATGAGCATCCAAATATACACATGTTTTCTCTGTGGCTTGATATGCCCAACACATCGATTGCCTACCCCAAAAGGGAACGGCGTGACTAGGTAAGTAGGAGCGAGTTTAGCACTTTCACAAATACCAAACAGCTAAAGAGCAGTAAAGGTGGTATTTACATCAAAATCCAGAAAGACCCATGTTTGCCCTGACTAAGTCTTATAGACCAATCAGCTTGACATCAACATCAGTATGCTTACCAAACGGGTAAATCCTACGAGTTCGTTATACACCAACTAGTCAGCAAATGCAAAAATACTACTCAATGCAAAGAAATAGCTTTGAGTGCTTTGCTGGATATTGAGGGGGCACTCTACAATATAACCTTCAAATCCATTGCAAAAGCAACGGAAAAACGAGGAATAGATCCTCTTGTCCAACAATGGGTCAACTCCATGCTCAACAACCGGACTGTAATTAATAAAACGTTATTTTAAAAAACTGTAGAAACATAAGTCGCCGGAGAGTGCCCACAAGAGAACAAACTTTTGCCGCTACTGTAGTACCTACTCATGGATGACTTACTCAACAACATGAACATTTTTGCCTTAAGCTATGCAGACGATCTTACTATCGCTGCATACGGGAAATTTGGAGCAACACACAGCAGCTATAGAAGTACTACTATCGTTACCGCCATTTCACCTGATGCTAGGGGCGGAAGCTAGACAAGCAGCATACAGGCTGCATATAAATAAAAACAATGCTGACCTTGTGACCCACAGACCTAACATAACAAATGTGTTGCATCAAAAAAACTCTAATGATGAGGTCAAACTTTGTGAAGGGCCACTAAATCAGTAAGAAATTTAATGTAATAATACCACATCAAAACAAATGAATAAAGAATAGGTACCTGAGTCAAAGAAACAATTTGGTACACAGATGGGTCCAAAAGGGTATTGGAGTTGGAATCTACGAGGACAAATACCAAAGAAAGCAAATTTTGGGTAAATATGCCTCAACTTTTCAGCAATCGAGTGGTGCCAGAGATTTGACCAAAAAAAAACTAAAACCAGACAGACTGATAACTATTATGTCAAACAGTCAAGCGGCATTGCAGGCTCTATAATCGCCAATAATAAAATCCAAATTGGTTATAACATGTATTTACAGTCTGGAAGCAGTGGCCACAACAGAAGTTCTCCTGGTATGGATACCAAAAGACAAGAGGACAAAAAAAACCTCATTACCAAACAAGGAGCAAAGAAAACATTAACTGGACCAAAGCCCCATTTTGGGATCTCATACGAGACCGGAAAAGAAATAATCCGTAGCAAACATGGGGCTAAACACGGCAACCTTTAAAAAGGCTGTAAGGGATTGACACCTTTAAGAATATTCCTAACAGTGCCATTGCATAATATTAAGACAGTGGTAACACAAATAAGTCGCATCAGACTGCGAAGGCTTACAAGACTAATACTGGACACTGTGAACTCAACAAGCACTTCCATAGAATGAGAATAGGAAAAAAACCGCCAAAGATGTATGGATGAAGACAAGACTCCAATACATTTATTGAATAAATTCAAAGCTTTCAAACAACAACGCACAGGCATCTTTGGCAAACACAACCTAACCGCAGATAGGCTAAAAACAACCCATTGGCTAAGGTACTGGACTTCATTAAAGAAACAAAACTGTTAAAAGAGTAGAACAGCAGAGGTGTACAACAGGCCCAATAAAACCGCAGTGCAAGACGCGCTAGGCAAACCACCTCAAGGTAAGGACGAAAAAAAGTGGGTTATTTAGTCAATAAAACCTAACACTACTGGACAGTACGGGCTGCCCAATGTCTTGTCCTTCCTACGCAAAAAAAAGTAAGTAGGTTTTTAAACAAATTTTATCAAAAAGATAAAGTAGACACAGTTTTTATTTGATCTTATGCGACAAACAGCTTTTTCTTCATGTGATTTTTAATTGTTTTAAATCATTCTTTAAGCAAATTTCATAAAAAAATAAATTTTAATCAGTTTTGAAGCAAATTTCAACTTTTGAAGTTAATATTTAATGATAACTAAATTCTTCAAGTTTCACGCTTTCTACAAAAATGTGTTGATTTCCTTTTGTACCAGTGCTATCACAGGTGCCAGTCTCCGGCGTCTGCTACCGTCATTGTCATTGTCGCTGATTACAAACAAGCACCTTTAACAATTTTTTTGTAGCAAGCAACAGCAAGCAACAGCAAGCAACAGCAACCAACAACAAAAACAATCACAAAATAATAAACATCACATCAACTTAGCGCATTTCATTATCGCATGCTTCCAACAAACTTGATATTGATTTCTATTAAACCGGTGCTGTCACTGTAAACATCCGCCTTCAATAGCCACCATTTACTGTCGCTAGCTACAAAGAGCATAGAATCTTAATCATTGGTTACCGGTCTAGAGACAAACAAGTATCTTTAAAAGCATCGTTTGTAGGAAACAATAATCTGCTATGATATCTGTAAGCAAAAGTCTGCAACCCGGAAAAACCCACAAGCATACATGGCTTCTTGACGATTATATAAAAACCTGATCCTGATTTTAGACTTTTTAACTCTAATTTTACTTTTTTCTAACAATATTTTCTAGTAGCTAGACTTTTTAATAGTTTATGGCCTGATTTAGCTATTTTTAACGTTTTGTGAACAGAAGTTTGTACTTTTCAACCTTTTTTTTAAACATTGTTATAGTTTATAGTAAACTTTGGTACTTTTAACAATCCTTTAATACATTTTTATTTGTTGTTTTTGACGTTCAATAAATATAATTTTACATTTTTCTCATAACTGCATTTTGCTATTTTTGGGTTTTTATAAAAATGTACATTTTTGAACAATTTATGTCAAATGTTCAATGTTCCAAGGTCGGAATTTGTTTTTTTTAACATTTTATAATAAAATTTTGGGCTTTTCAACCATTTTTGGCTAGATTTTGATTCTATCTGAAAATGTTTTGAAGTTAAAGCTAAAAATATCTAACGCTAGTAATAAGTTAGATATTTTTAGCAGTTTTTTAACAGTTAATTTTGGTGCTTTTTGACAATGAATTTATACTTTTTGCTATTTCTGACTATCCATGAAAAGAATTTTGCAGTTTTCACTATTTAATGCCAAATTTTGCTATTTTCTGACAATATTTTAATTAAAAAAAATCAGTATTGTACCAGATTTTCAATTTTTCTAAAAATATTTTTATATTTCTTAGCCAAATTTTGCAATTTTTGAAATTTTTATAAAAAAAAAATTTATGACCAGATTTTGCAATTTTTAAATTTTCACATTTTTTCAAAGAAACGGTAGTAACACATTTTTATATAGTAAAAGTATAAGTAATTTGAGTATGAGATGAAAGTAGATTTCAAACCTATGTATATTTTTTTAGGTTAGAAGGTTTAGATAGCGTTTGATATAATTTTTGGAAATTTGTGGATAATTTCTAGAAATCTAAACAGGTTTTGAGCAAATACTTTGCAAAGGGTAAGGGCGCTCCAATTAAAACTACTCGCCCACAATCAATGAGCTGAATGACCCGACCACCCACCCAACCCAACTGTTTGTTATCAAAAATTTGCCTAAAAGAGAAATATCAAATTTCTGGATCACTAACACTTGAATGGATAGATAAAACACTTCAATTGAAACTACTTGCCTACAATCCATGAACTGAGTAACCTGTTAAATTTATCAAGCTTTTTTCTCAATTTAATGACAAATTACATTTGCAAAGAAGCAAAATATCCAATTTGAAGATTACTAACACCACTTAAGTAGATGGGGCACTACAATTGAAACTACTTGCCCACAATCAATGAATTGAGTGCCCTGACCAAGTGCCCAACTGTTTGTTATCAAGAAGTTAAACTTAACCTTTTTCCCAATTTAATGACAAATTATATTCGCAAAGAAATAAATATATAATTACTTACTCACAATCAATAAACTGAATGCTTCGCCCACCCACAAAAATTTTAGTGTTTCTTAAAAAAAACATTTGAAATTGTCAAAAAACTTATTATTTTCTTATAGCTATGATAAGTAATCAGAAAGCTTTGGATTTTCTTATAGCTTTGCTAACTAAATGAAGGGCAGGGAAACTACGACGTCTTGAGTAGCCTTCCAAGGTTACGAGGTTACGAACCGCACAACGCATGTATAACCTTCTGAAATTACAGGAGATTTGAAGATCTAAAAAACCTAAACCTAATCTTACCTAACCTAACCTAATTTAAAAGGCTAGGAGCATTCTGAGCTATAAAAGTGAAATGTGATCTTACAATATTCTCTTAGCTTTATTCATATTTTTATTCATTGGTTGCATTAGTTGTGATTTTTAGAAACTTTTAAAAACTTTAACATTAAAAAAAAACACATGTGAGGAAGGGGAGTAAAGATATCACGCATAAACTTTTGATGCCACTGAAGGTACTAGTGGTTATGGCTTTTTTTGAAAATTTAAAAAAACCTTAAAGACTTTTTGTTAGAAATATTGTTAAATTAGCAGATGGACTAACATTTTTGGAGGTTATGAATAGTAAACTTTGTAGTAACTTTGAAAAAAAAATCTTTCGAGATTTTGGTAACAAAAAAAAATGCAGGAAAACTAGAATGTCATAAATAGCTTTTCAAGGTAGCATTCAAATCTAGAAATATAAGCAATCTTAGAAAGACCTTTTTCATAGTCATTAGTTGCACAACGCATGTATAAACTTTTGACACCACGGAAGATTTGAAGATCTAAAGAAAAAATTTTAGAACTTTTTTTGAAAATATGCTAACGTAATCTAACTTAATTTGAAAAGCAAGATGCATTCTAAATCTATGAAAGTGAAATGTGACCTTACAATATTCTTATGGCTATAGAGGTTGCATTAATTGTAATTTTTTGAGACTTTTAAAAATTTTAACTTATTTAAAAAAAAACACATGCGAGGAAAGAAAACAAAGGCATAACGCATAGACTTTTAAAGCCACTGATCGTTATGGATTATTTTAAAGATTTAGAGAAACCTTACAGATTTTCGTTTAGAATTAGTGTTAACTTATGGCAGATGGACTATCATTTGTTGGAAGTTATAAATAGTAAAAGATCTTAAGAAGATTGCAAACTGCAAACGGGAGGTTATATAGTTTTATACACTTTGCCAAAAATGTTAACTATTGTGGACGAGAAAAGAGTATGTAACCCTTTAAAAAATACGAAGGTCTTGAGAGCTTAATTATGAGGATACAACGAGGACTTTTGCTTCGGCTATAGACACTAGCAAAGTTGTAATATAAAATCCGCAATTACTTAATAAGGTTTAAGAACGAAGCTGAACGTTTTATGACTATAGTAAATAAATTCCGATATAAATATAATATATAAATATTTATTTTCAACCTACGAGTCCTTGCCCAACCACTGAATATACCTGCATTTATTTACAATAGTCATAAAACGTTCAGTTTTGTTCTTAATCCTCATTAAGTAATAGCTGATTTTATTTTACTTCTGACTTTGCTTGTGCCTGAAACATTGATTGCTCACCGCTCCGACCTTCCACACTGGATCTTTGATCCTGGCTCATTGCTCCAACCTCAAGCAAAGGTACCAAGAATCGGCTTTTTTTATAGATATAGATTTCAAAATAGGATACAAACTTTATGCTACTATAAACCATAAAATCTCAAAGACATTTTTTAAGAATAAAAAGTAAAAGTGAATTAAAGAATCAGATTCTCAAAATAGAACTCAGTCACTGAAGTCACTTTCTAATATCATATTTCTAGATGCTAAAGAATAAGCAGCATATTGGAAAATTGTTAAAAAATCTAAATACTCAAAACAAATTTTTAATTACCAAACTTTCAAAAAAATGAAATAAATATTTTAGGTTTCTAGGACAAAATCAAGCATAACAAATAAAAATTATATTTAAACAAAAATGATTTCCATATCTCCTACATTTAATTAGTTCCCTTAATCTTAATCCATGCTTTTATGAATGGGAAGAACCATAAAAAATATATAAATAGTTTTTATTACACGTCGTTAGCTAAATGCACGTTGGCTTCCACACAACGCCGAGAACATTCTAGAAAGACACACACAAAGTGAAAGATTCTAATTATTATTAGCTCCGGCTATATATTATTTTTTTTATATAACCAATTAATACGACCCAATGCAAATTTCGCATGGAAACACGATGACCTAACATTATGCAATTAAATAATAATTTTATTTTCTTGATTTGATGCTCCATAAATTTTATGGCAACAAACAAGGATATAATTTATGTTGTTATTGTTTTGTTTGTTTCAAGCTTTGGCTATTTTAGAAATCGATTTAATTCTGGATAAAAATAATAATTGAATGGTTTAGATAAGATTTTTTTTAAATTTAAAGCGATTGGCGACCGCGCGTCTGGACTTGTTTAAACGTGTTCGCATAACACATGCAACTTTTATATAATTTTGTTAACATTAATTAGTTAATTAAAATTAATTTCTTGTTGTTGGGGAGATATTAATTAACACAATAATTTGCATAAATAAATTTACAGTTTTTTTTTTAATTTTTTGAGATTACAAACTAATATAAAATATAAATATCTGAAAAATAGATAGAACACATGTGTAGTTTAAACTCATTATTATACAGAATATGTTTGAATACGTCACAAGATTCCAGGTAAAATAACAAATTTCAAATGAAAACAAGTGGGCCCGAAGGAAGGGACCCGCCCTTCGTTGCCATCCAAGGCCACAATCCGATTATACCATCTCTGGAAGGTTAAAAAGATTACGGATCCCCCAATTAAAACATGTTTATGCGTTGGAAATGACAAGTGGTTGATTTATACTCTAACAATCTCACTTGAATTATTTTGAGTTTTTAATCCAATCACAATCTATATTATTTATATTCTATTAATCCAAAATGGTCTTAAGCATGGTTTTAATACAGCTTTGCCGTATTTTGTCGCTTTACCATAGATTCTAATTCGCGATTAATTGTAATTTGTTTCAACTTTATTTATTTGTGTCGCTTTGCGTTTAATAGTGAACCATTTTTAAACAAGTTTAAACAAATTGATCCAATTAAGATTTATTGTCCCGTATTGCTTCCCCCATTAATTATAAACCGATTCTAGTGTCCTATGTTTACGAATGAAACTTTTTTAGTATAAAAACGGTAGAATTCTCACGTAATACTTCGTAATATAAAAACCAATCTAAGAATTTGTTTTAAATTTGTTAATTAGAAAAACCTAACGTTAAAAAACAAACTAAAATTATAAAAATTACAACATTGTCACAATAATATGATTTTTGTAAGCTTTTTAAGTGCAAAAACGGTAAATTTTTTACGTATAATGTCGTAAAATAAAATCCAATCAGGTAATTTGCATTAAATTAAGCATATAGTAAGACACAATGTTAACAAACAGTTTGAAATTATAAAAATTGTAATATGGTTACAATAAAATAATTTTTGTAAACTTTTTAGTACAAAAACGGTAAAATTCTTAACTTAATACTTTGTAAAATAAAAACCAATCTGAGAATTTACATTAAATTTAGTATTTAGAAGCAAGCAATGGTTACAAGCAAATTGAAATTATAAAAATCAAAATATTGTTACAATATTATAATTTTTGTAAACTTTTTAAGTCTAAAAACGGTAAAATTCTTACGTATTACGTCGTAAAATGGAAACCAATCTGATAATTTGTTACTTAGTATGATACTACGTTATTAATCATTCTGAATTTATAAAAATTATAATATAGTTACAATAATACAATGTTTGCAAACTTTTTAGTACAAAAACAGTAAAATTTTTACGTGAAACTTAGTAAAATGTAAACCAATTAAAAAATTTGCATTAAATTTGGTGTTTAGTACAATGCAATCAAAAATAAAATGAAAACCAATTTTAGAATTTGCATTAAAATTGGTATTTATTAGGAAACAATGTTGAAACTGAAATTGTAAAATTCATAACAAACCGGTAGAACTCATACGTATAATGTTGTAAAATAAAAACCAATTGTTTTCTATAATCGTAAACTGATTCAACTTAAGTTCAGCTTTATTGTGTTGTTTTGGAGTTGATTGATTGATTAAAAAAATTATTAAAAGGACATAGTGCAGAGGAAGGACAAATTTCTATTAATTTTATTAAAAATTGAGACTGCGCTGCTTGAGAGCAAGTTTTTGTTTTTTTTGCTTGGTCTTACCAGGCTCTCACAAATCCTTTTAAAAATTTTTGCTTTTAGAAAATATTTTACTAAAATGTTTGATTTTTGCTAACAAAAAAGTTGCGATGATTTTCTCAAAAATTAAGAAAAAACTCAAAACCAGAGAATTTTAAATTCAGTTACTGATACTCCTAATGATGGTGATTATTTTAACTCAAAACCGATCAACCAAAACTTTGCTTGATGTTAAACTTTTTAACTGACAAGCTTTGCAGGACATTGGTATAAACAATTTCAGATTAGCACTTAGGAATCATCTTCCCTGATGATTAATGTCAACATCTCTAAATAAATACAAAACAGGTTCAGATTAAATTTAAAATGTAACAAAAAAAATCTAGAAAGTGTCAATCATCAAATAATTGATTATTGCGCCACTTTTGTTATTTTAGTCACATCTATCTTTCATCTCTCATATTCAAAGACACCAAAAACGCAAGTGTAAGGAACATCCAACATCTTGATAACAAACAGTTGGGCAGGTTACATCATTATAAGCCCACTGCCCACAATCCATGTACTAAATTTTCCAACAACTCAAAAATTTATTGTTGCACCCCTTTCTGAGGTTTCAATGACAACTGTCATTCATTCTTTTATATTAAAAAACAGCGGCAATGCAACAAGTGTAAGAATATCAAACATCTTGACAACAAACACATACGCGGGTGAGTGTGTTATGCCATTTTAAACCATTTTGGTTATGTATCAAGTTTTAAACCCACTCGCCCAAATGTTAATTATCAAAAAATTGATTGCTGCGCTCACTCTAGTTCAAACCACTCACTCAAAACATATGTAGTAGTACCAAAAAAAAAAAAAAAACTGGAATTCAAAGCCAACTACCTCCTATATATAATAACTACCCACTTATTTGTGCAATGCGTAGAAACCCGTAAGATAGAATGAAGGGGTCTTGGTGACAGAGTTGCTCTATAGATGCATCTCTAGAGTTTGGCAACATTTACTCTTTAACCAGAATTTCTTCTTAAACGGGAGTCAAAACTTGAAAGTGAAAGAGTATGCAGCGAGCAGCACACTTATTGGTTTGGTGTACATCACTGGTTCATATACAACCCACTATTTATTTGGTAACCCTGTCAATCAATTTTAGACGTCTTCAATTTGCGGGTTCCATGGCGGGTAAGAAGATAGATACATAAATTTTTAGTTTCTTATGGAGAACCAAAATCTCAAAACCAATTTATTAGGTGAATCTTTGGATACCGTAAACACCACAAACTTGGTAAGTGCGTCTACAAATACCTCATCGACATCCAAAACTATTCCGCCTTTAAATCATACCCTACAAACTAAAGTAAACAAAAACACAAAATCAGCGGGGACAAAAAGATAAAAAACAAACAACCAAACCCCTTTTCCGGCAAGGCAGACACTTTACTGCTAAGCCAGCAACTGATAACCCAAATCAACCAAAGCCCCCAAGGCCCCAACAAAAAACACAAGACCCAAAGCTTTTGAGCAAAAGAACACTTCTTCTAAAACCGGGAGCACCAAAAAAGAAGATTTGCTCCTCTAAATCTAAGCTCCCACCTGGCCAATCTAAAAATATAGTAAAAGACTCAAAAGAAAAACACAAGTAAGGAAATTACAAAAAAGAAGGAAAAACTCAGCTACAAGAAAGTAGCCTCATCCCACCTTTATGTGGTTTTTACCAGCCTGACTCACCCCCAATGAGCAAGTTAATTTAATAAAGGATGCTCTTACCTGGGAACTGAATTAATACTTTATCCAACCCAGGCAAAGCACCTGTCACCTTCAGTGAGCTGTCAGACACAGAAGAGACCCTTAGAATCACTTGTGATAATGAGGCCTCACTGGGGTGGCTTCAAAAAGTGATTTCCACAACTAAACGTTGTGCTACTGAGTCAAATTCCTAAGCTGACAATAACCACTCTGTAACTTCCGGAAAAACAAATGTCGTAGAGCTGGTTATGAGTTGCCTGAGAAAGCAGAAGCCCAAAGTCAATGATTAGTGCATTTTCCACACCGCCGAGTCAAAGGAGCCGGACGGCCAACTCCTTGTTCTAAGAATAGGTAAAGAAAACGTACGCACACTTAATAGTAAGTCAAATTTGCTGAGCTATATGTTCAGCAAACCTATCATTAAAATAAAAAAAACTGTGCGGCGGCAGGAGAAAACAATGAAAACAGAAGTGAATGATCTACCAGGATGAAGATACACCACTGTCCACAAAACCGACCAATGACGCGACACATTAAAGTTGTCCAATGCAACCTGCATTACTGTCAAAGGCCGTTGCCGCAAACTAGAGGTGATGCCGAACACAATAACCCTAATCCAAAAACTATGGATTGTACAAACCAGGGTTTTCAGATTGGACAAACTAAGCGGAAATGTATTTACATTCCCAAGCATGTAATAGCGTTTCTTATGTCACAGCTTTCCGATAGTGACCTCACAACCGTCAGGATCAGCTTGAAAAACAAGTGAAAGCCAAATATTGTTGTGGCGTCGGCATACCTCGCGCACGACATATCACCTCCAACGACACAGCTGGAAGCACTATTGTACGCGAGAAAATGTTGACCTTATAGTTGGATGTAACGCCAACTTCTATTATATTGTCTGCGGAAGTGAAGACACAAATGACAGAGGTAAGCAACTTTACGATTTTATTATCAGTACTAACTTAGAAATACTAAACCAAGGTGTTGTGACGTTTGTTACGTCCCGCAGCCAGACTGTGATAGATTTTAATCAAAATCTACAACTGGCAGTTATCTACGTCTCAATGTCAGATCACAGATAAATAACATTTGTTTAAAACATGAACACAAAACAAAAATCATTAAAAAATAAAAGTACAAGAATGTTATAACAACAAAGGCTAACTCTAAAGATAAGATACAAACCTATTGCAAAAAGTGACTCAACTCAAGAAGCATGAGAAAAATTAAAAAAGAACATAAATTAAGCTGCCAAAGAAACATTGGGAAAAATAACATTAAACAAAACACCAACAAATTTAAGAAAATCGAAGCCATGGTTCACAAAAGAAGTCAAAGTCTTAGTACAAAAGAAAAAAAAGATGTACATCTGTTATACAAAAACGACAAAATCACAAAAAAACTATGAAAGATATCGAGAGATAAGAAATAGCTCATCAAAAGACTGAGAAAAAATAAATAACAAAACAGTACAAATAAACAGCGTAAGCATAAACAAGTTAACAGTTGACTAGACAACACGCCCACACCAAGAGAGCGACTATTTCACCACCTGATTAAAGAAAGTCCAAAATTAAATTTATTTTTAAATGCAATCTTAACAAATATAAAAACGGCAACAAATGTGTTTAATCACCAATGAAGTCGTGTAACAATTAATTCGGCTAAATTAGTTAATTAATTTTGATTATTTAATTCACCATTTCTTCTAGTATAGATCCGTGGTGGATGATGCTGATCGCTTAACTCAAATGTCGGACAAAAAAATTCTGTTATTTACATTCGCCGAATTCAAAAAAATCCAGGCAAACCTGAAGAAGCAAGATGGAGATTCAAGAGCATGGAGAGAGAGGTAATCAAGATAGTTGAAGATGAGACCCACCAAGTTGATTGAGTAGCCGACAGCATTAACCAGAACCGGTACAACCTCGCCGATACCTTCATCTCTCTACGCATCACCAAGAAGATTAAGATCCAACGTAAGCGCGGATTTCATCTCTATCTTGGCAAAGCATAATATAATACTAACTAGCTAACCCCCGCGCCAGTAACACCGGTCCGAATCTCCGCCGCTGTGGCTACAACGTCTTAGTTCATCAAGATCTCTGGTAACCCATCTCAGGCCCCTTAAAAGAAGTTTGCCAATAAGCTGGTCAAATCCAGCTCCTTTAAAAACAAAGAGCCTATAGAGCTGCAGCTTGTCGACAAACAAGACGACGCTAAAAATGCCCTGCCTTTAGAGAAGAGATTCCTGGTTGTGACTTACTCTAAGTCTTCCAATTCAAATATTATTAGGCCGTCAGCCGGCCCTCTAAGTCAGGCACTTTTAGCGTCATCTTAGTTTTCAACTACCAAGGCCAAAGGATCCAAGACCCGGCCGGTCACTAAGGTCAAGGCGTTCACTTCTGGCTTAGCCTCCCTTGGCCTGCCAATAAGCCCTCCACTTTAGTCAACACCCGCAGAACGCGGCAATACACGTCGTCCACCTCCCATTACAATTTTATCAACGTAAAAAATGGTAATGTCATGTAGACTATGTCAAATGCAAATACGTTGTCAGAAAAATATCCGACTGCATTACGGCTAATTGACGCAAGCAGAGTTAAACGCTTTGGAGTATGTTCAAAGAGTTCTATAACTAGAGATTCCAAACCAGGGTTTTGCCGTACAATCTCAGTATCTCTGTTCTTGTCCCACAACATTCTACCCTCTCCCTCTCTTTACCAATGATGGAGTGGCTATACGTTGTATGGGATAGAGAAACGTCATGGTACGACAAAAACGGAGATACTAAAAGTGTACGCTGCTTTTACATTGTTTAAACGGCAGCCTGAAATCTCTAGTTATAAAACTCTTTGAGTATGCTCCGATTTCTATCAAACGCATGGGAAGAGATGAAAAAACCTTTCTCATGCTTTATATTCAACTGCCACAAAACGCGCAAAGTAAAGAGATTATGTCTGTTACAAGGCTTTGCGACCTCACCGTGAGCGTTATAATTAAATGCAAGTCAGAGGACATTGTGCATTGCCACCGTTGCCAGCCATTATAGCCACACGGCTTCGCGATGCAACTCCCCATACGTATGTGTTAAGTGCGCCGGAAGGCATCCCACCTTCAAGTGCAAATAAATTACTAAATAAATTTTATAAAGAGTCGGGGTATGCAGCAACATGCGCATCGTGTAAGGAGCCGCACGCAAGTTATAAAGGCTGCCCAAACTGCATTAAGTTGAAGGCAAGTCTATTTTCAAAACCCCAATCTAAGGTACCTGCCTCTCAAAGGCGGAATCCAGCTCTTCCCGGAAACACTCCCAATGCTGGCACAAAGCAATCCTACGCTCTGGCAACGGGCAAAACGCTACGCAATCTAAAAAAACCAGTTTATCCTTTGTCTCAAGCAAACGACGATGATTTTTAAAAGTTTTTAAAAGCTTCAGTAGAACTTCTAGATTAATTTTAGATTTAGACTATTTGCTTGTTAGTTTGTTTATCAGACTTAGTCGGAATACAAGTTCTCCCCAAACACTATGTAATCGCCTATATAGGTAGCACAAATGTGCATTTTAAATTTTTCCATTACGACTATATTTACAAAGATAGAAAGGTGCTTGCACAAACATGTGCAAACTTCTAGAAATCATTGAAGGGGGAGTTTAATTGGTAGGCGCCCGTAACGGTAAATCCGACACGTTGCAAGTCTTTAGGAAGATTCGCCTTCCAATCCGCAAAAAAAACAAGTTAAAAAAAAATAAAGAACTACAAAATATGACAACAATAATCTCGCAATAGAATAAGTAACAATTGAAAACGTTGAAGCAATACTAGATAGATTAAAAACGGCAAAGTGCTTGTCAAAACTGCACAGAAATGGAAAAAAAACAGATGATCAAAAAAACTACAAATGCATCATCATCAATGAAAGCATTTACAAAACATCTAGCAAAGATTATATCCGAAAAGACTATCATACAAAAAAAACTTTTTTTTAAATAGAACTTAAAAAAAGTCAACTACAGACGCCATCTTTGTAGTATAACAAATTTCAGAGAAAACGCTATAATTTAACAAACCCGCCTGTTTCCTAGATAAAATAGCGTTCGATACAGTTGGGCTTTCAAACGTACTAAAGCAGTTCAATAAAGACCACAAAAACTAGCAAAGTAGAGAAAGACCACACCATCGATGGGAAAACAACATAAAATTTAGAAAAAGCCTATATACAACTATAGATGACAAAAGGCTAACACAAGGTAAAAAGGTAGATAGGCAAAGTACACCATTCTAAACCACTCGCCCACAATGCAGATAAAAAGTTTTCCGCCTACCTAACCAAGTGCTAGTAATTAATTTAGCAAACTAAAAAATAGTTATATAGTGCTTACTTTGAACGTTTTAGTTACAGCTGTAGTTTATTCTTTCATAATAAAAACCAACAGGAATGCAACAAATGTGAGAAATATTCAATTCACCATTCTAAACCACTCGCTCACAATCTATGTACAAAGTTTCTCAAACAGCCACTCAAGTGTTAACCATCAAAAAATTGGTTAAAGTACCTACTTCTGATGTTTTAATTACAGTCACTCATTCTCTTATATTTGAAAACAACAGAAATGTAGCAATTGTGAGAAACATTCAATATCTTAATAACCAACACAAGAGTGGGTAAGCAAAGTACACCACACGCCCACTATTTAAATAGTAAGTTATCCGGCTTAAAGGACCAATATTTTCTTACAACAAAAATTATTGAATATTCTTTGGTCTTTCGAACAGGATAAAAACATTAAAAAAGTGAAATAAAATGTTTCATGTTACATAGAATATATTGTGACTGTAGAATTACAAACACTTGATAAAGTGATTTAATTGTTTTACCGTGGCACAAAAACGGTTTAATACTGTTTAATTATTACTGTAGCCAAAAAATAACTAATTTCAAAATAATAGCTGAAAACCTAAGTGCGCGGCTATGATTGTTCCAATTTTAGACCTTGTGTACGCCCAGAATTATGCTAATCTTAAAGCTTAAGTGAATTTTAATTGAGGTTTCTATTGTGTCCAACTAACAAAATCTATCTAAACGTTTTTACCATCAATGCTTGTTGTTGGCCTCTTTGTAAAAAAAAATATTTCAGCAATAATTAGAAATTCAATGTTTAGTCAAGAAACGAATATTTTTATGATAAAAAATATTACCACTCTTCATTAAATCTAACTTTTTTGAGAATTGATATATTTCAAATATATGACAATAGAATTATGCTAAAAGGACCATGCACCGGTCGTTTTTGTATATTTTTCAATACAATTAAAATATCCAACGATTTCTCATATTTGTAAAATAATTGTTCAAAGTACTATTATCCTATAATCCAGAACTAAATCGGGGTGAAATTATACTTTCCGTTTACCTGTCCTAAGTGGCTAACTTGTACCAACTTGTCTAGACCTATATGCGTGACGTCACAGAAGGAACTATTGCGCCAGCCAGACATTTCAAGTTGTAACTTGCAAAAATCATTGATAAGATGATGCAATAATTTGATAAGAAATAATCCAGATGGTTCGATTTAAAATTTAATAAACTTGACATAGCTTGCAATATGATAAGAAAAATAATTTCTAAAATTCTCAGTTTAAAAGAGCACCTTGCATTTAAGATCACATAGTGAAAGGTCTTATATACAATCATTCAAAAATCATGTGATTTTAAGTAATAAAATGTTGATCGTTTATTTTTTGCGGTTATTATGAATAAATTATTTAGAAATTAGGAAATGTTTACTCAATCAATGCGGTCAATATAATATTGTCAAGGCAATAATTCTAGAAATGTTGACTAATTATATGTATTAATTCCATTAATTTATATTACAATTAAACCAAATTGTAGATAATAAAATAATCCATTGTCATTGGATTTCCCACTTGGCAGATTAAGAATTGTCTATTAATAATTCCGATTACCTACAGCGTGTGTTTGTACACGCGTTCCTTATTCAAAAGCAAAAGTTTTGGGTGATGCAATAGGACCACTGATATAAATCAGAAATGCAAGCGACAATATTGAGCAAGAATATATAAAGGATATTTCATCACTGATAACATTATTATAATCAAATATATAATTAATGATGAAATAAGGTGATGAATCTGACTTAAGTTTTACAACAATGAAACCGTTATTGAATCATACATAGTTTTTTATTGAATGATAATAATTCTTCCCTAACAATCAAACATTGTGGTGATTATTATTGACAAAGCAATTTATCGATTTGTGATTAGAACAAACAAGCGGCTCTGTAATGATATCTTTGCATTCATAATTACATGATGTAAATAAATTCATTACATTACCATTCATTACAGAATGATAATTATAATCAAACAGAAATTAATTACCTATTTTGATGTTACTTATTGAATTATGTTTAAATATTTCCACAGCTGTATGAATATACATGAAGTCTAGGATGTATGAGATATCAGACTAAAAAAATAAATATAAAATATAAAGCAAAATGATATTACACAGACAACCTCAATAAAAATAATTTATTTAAAATGTCAAATAATAAATCTGTTATATTAAAAACTAATTAATGTAATTTTTGACAAAAAATATAGTCCCACAAATCAAAGGAATATTTAGACAATTATGGGATTAAAAAAATCAATAAAATTAATAAATGATGTATTTTATGTAAATTGCCTCTTCACCCAGTAAGAGACACCTATACTCGTGTTTCGGGGTATGCACCCATCATCAGTGTGCTTAGCATCTCACTGGTCGAAGAGACAATTTACATAAAATCACAGTAACTATTATAGTTTATGTTTAGCAATGGGTCGAAAGTGGTAACGCATTACCCAAAATGTCATTAAAAAATACAAAATTTAACCAAAAAATTGCCAATAAGTAGGATATCTCATGATAAAAATTCACCGAAAAATGCAAACTTCTAGAAAATGCGTCATTAGAATAATATATAAATATAATATATAAAATAATTTAAAAAAAACAAGAACTGACGTTAATAGACACGTGAGTGTACTTATAAAAAATAAAATTCTTTAATTTATATATTCTCCAAGATAGAGAAGGTTAAGGTTCATAGTTTTACTATTTTAATCTGCAGTACATAATTATTTATATTGCGGCACATCAAACCAATTATGCGGTAATACATAATAATTCATAGATCTTTCATCAATAAAAAGTCACAATAACATAAATCATTATTTAAAACCAATTATTATGTGCAAAAATTCTAAGAGTCAAAGTAATGCAAAACAAACTTAAAATTTTCAAAACTGAACATGTTTGCACAAAACTATTAATTTATATAGAGGATGTTAAGTGAACATGTGGCAAAAATTCAAGGGGTTATTTCTTGGCATATTCTATGAGTATCTTATCCTATGATGATTTCTGAAAATCCCTTTGTTTCGAAGATACAGGGTGAACAAATTTTGCAACAACCATATTCGATATTTGTTGAAATAATTAATGTAAATAAAAGTATGGCGTACGCCAATGAGTATACCAAGTACAAACAATTAATGAATTTAATCAAGTACAAAAAATTGTTAACAATAACTTGGAACGGCTGTTTTATCTACTAATGTACATAGAAGTGGATTTCATTTGAATACATTTCGTGATTGATCATCACATGTATCGGTAGCAGTTGTTTAGATTGAGTGACGTTTGGCTGTTTGACGTGTCTTTATAGTTAGTGAATTCCTTTACCATGAATCACTTTAAACGCCGAGATGACTGACATGCATTTCATGTATAAACTTGCTGATGGCAATTCATTACAAGCTAGACGATTGTACATTATACAATTTCCTGACCAAAATATCCCCGACCAAAAAATCATTGAAAACATTTATCGACATCTTTGCAAAACAGGCACATTGAAACGAAATGAAGGGTCAGGAAGATCAATGACAGTAAAAACGGTAGAACTAGAACAGAATGTGCTGGACATTATAAAAAAAAGATCCAAGTAGTTCTACGAAAAAAATTGCCAATACTAGAAATGTAAATCATTAAACAGTTTGGAAAACTCTTAAGAACAATTTGTTGTTTCCATACCAAATTCAGCGTGTTTAAGCCCTACTACCTGCTGATTTTCCTTCACATATTGCGTTATGTCAATGACTTTTGCAAACATTAGTTCTTCAATTCTTGACACATATTTTTTTTTCACCAATAAAGCCAGTTTCTCAGAAAATGCAATCAAAAAATTTCATTACAACCATGTGTGGGTAGATGAAAATCCGGTGTGTAAATATCGTTTTCAACATGAGTTCTCCTTGAATGTTTGAACTGGAATTGTGAGCGACTGTCTAATTAGACCAGTATTTCTACCAAGAAGACTTACCGGCAAGGTGTATTGCAACTTTTTGGAACAAATGCTACCCCAGTTTCTGGATGACCATAAAAATTGCAATGTGGTTTATCCACAATAGTGCACCACCACATTTCAATTTGGTTGCTCGTGATTATTTAACAGCAACATACGGAGATTGCTGGATTGGTTGAGGTAGGCCACACGCATGGCCTGCTCAATCCCCAAACTTAAATTCCCTGAATTATTTTTTATGAGGCTATCTGAAGTCATTAGTTTATGCCACTCCAGTAGAAAATTTGGACGACTTGCAAAATCGGATAATTGCTGGGTGTAACTCAATTAGAAACAACCTTGGTGTGTTTGAAAGAGTTCGGCACTCAATGACAAAAAAATTGAATGATTGTACCCGGGTTGGAAGAAGTCATTTTAAACATTTATTGTAGATTCAGCAACTTTACATGTACTTTTTGATAATAAAACGTTGTAACTGTTGCAAATTTTGTTCACCCTGTATCTTCAAAACAAAAAGGTTTTTTCAAAAATCATCATAAAACAAAATATTTTTAGAATAGGCCAAGAAATAATCCTTTAAATTTTTGACGTATGTTTACCTAACACCCTGTATATTATATTTATTTTTATTGCGTAGTCCTGATTTTCAGCATTTTGTAGAAATTCAATGTTTTTTCTTCTATTTCTCATTTTTGGTACATTCATGATTGTACCATCTAGTCTTTGCTTCTCTAATTTGACTTTTGATCACCTTCTGTGCATTCTTACATTCGCTCTTGTTAGTATTTTTATCTTTTCATGCCCATTAATTTCAAAATTTAATCACTTATTTAAAATTTCTTTTTTGTTTTGTTGTTGGTCTTTTAATGTTATCTCTGCTTGTGCTTGTTTAATTATTTGTTTAAAAGACTTCCACAAGTTCTTTGGGTTTTTGAAGTTGGTTATTTTAAAATGTTTGTCTATGTTATCTTTAATCTTTTTGTGTATTTCTGTGTTTTTTGATGGTATTTTTAAAGAGAACATTTATTTTTGCAACTGGTAAATTGTGTTCTGATGGCAAATCTGTCCCAAGATATGTTCTTACCATTTACCACCCTTTAAATCTCCAATTTGTAGTTGGAGTCTAAACTGCCCGCTTAGTTTTTATGATTACTGTTCTCCACCGCCTACTCTGTTTTAACAGTCAATTAGTCATCACATAAAAAGCAAATGTTTTATAGTTTTTTTTTTAAATTGACATTTGAACAGCTCTTTAATAAATCATTTGCAGATTTGTAAGATCGATAGACATAAAAACGCAAATTCAATTAATTGCATTTTCAAAATCAAGCTATAAAACATCAAAATCCGGTAATAAACTGTCAAGAAGTGCAAAAGTCTATTCATAGAATACCAAAATCCGGCCATTAAGTATAAAAATATTTTCATAAAATACGAATTTACCATAAACTGTTAAAAATCGCAACATTCTATTAAAAAAAGTAAAACATTGCATAATTTGATCATAAAATACTAAAATCTTAAAAAAAAATCAAAATCCGGCAAAACAATTAAAAGTGCAATTTTTTTAAAATCCGGTCATAAACTGTCAAAAAATACAAAAGTATATTTAGAGAATAGCAAAATCCGGATATTAAGTATAGAAATATTTTGAAAAAATACCAAAATTTACCATAAACTGTTAAAAATCTTTTCAAAAAGAACCAAAACCCGGCCAAAACTTTGTTCAAAAAGTGTAAAAAATTAGTTGTTAGTCAAAAAGAACCAAAAATCAGCCATAAACTGTTAAAATATAGTAAAATTTTCATAAAATTTCAAGAATTGTAAAATCCAGCTATAAAATACCAAAAAAAGAACCAAAATTAAATGTGCAAAAATTTTTAAATGCAATGTTTAAAATAGCAAAATCCGGCCATAAAATATCAACATAAAATTAAAATTGGCGCTTTTATACTCTATCGGCCTCACCAACCTGGTTCTAGCAGGCCAAAAGTCCTTCTGAGTAAAAGTGATGAAATTGAGCAAGATGATTAATGTTTGTAAATTTGTCGCTGAAACCATAAGTGCCAAAACAGTTGAACAAATACACAAATAATATTCGTCAAAGTAGAATGTAACCTCGGTACCCCCAACATGACAGGCAGGAACCTAAGCAACCCACGCTGCCGGAAGATCAGCATATTATTGAAAAAAAAAAACAAAATCCGGCTTTTGAAACGTTAAAATAATGTCTGTGTAACTGTAAAAATGTGTTTTTTATTATAATGTCAAAAATAGAGCAAAAATTTGGTGCTTTTTGTCAATATTATTATAATTAATATTAAAATATTTTCAAGAAACACCAATATTTAGTCATTAACTGTAAAAAAATGCAAAATTCTATTTATAAAAAGTCAAAAGTATTTTTGGAAATTTAGTTATAAACTGTTAAAAAATGTAAAATGTTTTATATTTTTTTCAAAAATGACAAAATCCAGCTATAAAATATCAAAATATTGTTGAAAAAATTTCGGTCATAAACTGTAATAAAGTATGAAGATACTGTCAAAAAATACCAAAATTCACTATAAACTGTTTTTTTTTAAGACGTAAATTTGTTTATAAAAAATAACAATATCCAGCTATGAGAAAACATTGTAAAAAAAAAAAACAAAATCAAAAATCCAACCTCTCAATGAGAAGCAGTCGGGTAAGTGAGTGGGGCACTCAGTTTATTGAATAATGCCATCTTAGAACATGAATTATCGCAAACATAAGAGAGATGAATAATAGAAGCTGTCAAGATATATTAAAATTGACTACAAGATTAAGATGTTAGAGATGATCAATTTTCTCGCTTCAATTCATTGCTATTAATTATCCACCTAACACAATCTGAAAGACTGAGCTGTTACATAATACTATTGCGTACAGCTCTTGCCATCTGTCGTATTCGGTAAATTAATTTGCCTGCTCAATTACTACTAACCATAAAGTATGTGGACATTATATCTAAGTTAAAATCTCTTTTCAAGAATAAAAGTACTGCAGCCTTGAAACTGTCTGAACAGAGGTCTAAATAATTTAATTTGTAACCAAACATAAAATGAGCTTTTGGCTACAATCACGCTGCAACTTGGCATTATTATATATTTTCTTTGTCTTCATAAGAAGTATCGCTCAACACCACTGCAGATACTATTAGTTAGAAATTAATTTTCGAAAGAAATCTTCATATTTAATTACATCATTACAATATAATTTTTCTACAACTTTCGTACCTATAATACTATAAAAAATGTATCATCAAATGAAACAAAAAAGTTTTTATAAACATGTACCTTTAAATGCTTCCTAACAAAGTTCAACTAATAGAATTATTTTATTTTTAACAATAGAGAGTTAGCAAATTGAAATCCGTCAAAATCAATACATTTTTGCAATGCAAAATCAACGCGATAATTGCGCTTGATATTTTTATTCGATTTTGCCTCATATCATTACAACCCTCTTCAATCTTTAAAACTAATTGGTCTCTTGTATTAACTGGCGTTTTTATATACCTATCTTTTAGAGTTCCCCAAACATAAAAATCCTGGATTATTTGGTAATCTTGAAAGTCAGACCACTGGTCCGGCACGACCAATCTAATGCTGTGGATAATTTGTATTTAACCATTCTCGAACTATTAATCTAAAATGTGCCAAGCACCATCAAATTGAAACCAGTTATTTGTAAGAAATTCATAAAATAAAACCGCATTTAATCTTGAAGACAAAAAGAAAAAGCCACAAATAGTATTATACAGCGTGTTTCCTAACTGAAGACAAAAAATTAAAACTTTAGGTACATTTTTTAATTTAACAAAAAATCTAAACAACATTTATGTCTTATCTCGCTTCGTTTTTGAGATAACCAAAAAATACACATTATTTAGAAAACTTTTTATTTAGCAAAATTAAAGTAAAAAAACATTTGTAACAATGGTAACAACAAAACAAAACAATATTACTTTAATAAGTTCTCAAAATGGCCACCATAATAAATGATGAAGAAAATGATAAATTGCTTCAAAATCTGTTGCGTTTTGAATATGCAAAGCAGCATTTATTGGCTCCGCATAAATCAATTGTTTCATGTACACATAAAAGTCTAATAAATTTAGATCAGGAGATCTTGCAGGCCAGTTTACTTGACATCTTCTACCAGTCCACCTATCATAAAAATTATCGTTGAACCACCGAACTACGTATCGCCCATCGTGCTGGTAGCACATCCTGTTACGTAAAACAAGAAGGACATTGTTATCCAGCAAATGATTTTCGAGAGGTTTTGCGTATAAACCATCATTTAAACGGGATAGTAAGACTTGAATTGGCAGTAGTTACCTATTAAAAACCCCACACCATGTGTTAACTAAAAATCTTTGTTAGTAAGCCCATACCCTAACTGCATATAGATTTCCTAATAACCAGATATTACAATATTGAACTAAAGAAATTAAGATCTTGTTGATGTCGTTCAAAAAGCCATTGAGAAAATGCAAATTGTTGGGCTGCGTTGCCTGGTTGTAGATGTTGTACTTTTTGATAATAATATGAGTAAAGAATTTACTTATTTAAGGTTTTTCAGACAAAGTTTTTAGATAGTTGTAATCGCCACTCTACCAAATTCGCTTTTGTATCCAAATTGCGTATTTCCTGTTCTTCAATTTTTCTATATCCTCTTTCATGTATTATCTTAAGAAAGAAGAAAATGGCTCATAATACTGATTAAACGGTGTTTGTCACATTTTTTTGCTTGTGTATTTTTGGGAATAAGTATAAACATAGAAGTTAGCTATTCTTCGGGAATTGATACATCATCATATATTTGATTAAATAAAATAGTTTTACTATAAGGTCTAAGTTTTCTTTGTCTATAAGTTCTACTTCTATATAGGTGTTGTCTGGACCAAAAAACTTACTATTCGTTAGCAGCTTTATGGCTGTGATCACTTCTTGTTGAGGGATATTCGTTCCAATTTATAAAATTGATCATTGACATCTTTTCTTTTTGTGTCCTCCAAAAGTTTTTCTATATAAATTTCCCATGTTTCAGACAAGTTGTAAGATTCCAGACTACTTTGTCTTGATTGTTTGCAACGTTGTAACGTATTTCTATTACTTTTGAATAAACCCGTCGTTTCTTTAATTTTCTGTGCATGTTTAATGTGTCATGCTTTGAGATTAAGTTTTCTTGGTGCATCGCTCATGTAAGTAATCTGACTTTGATTCATTTATTTTCTCTTTCATCGTTTTATTTAGATTCTTGTAGCACAGTTCATCTCTGTTTTTTAGTTTTGTCTTTTTGTCATTAGATCTAAGATTTTGTTGTTCATTCATTAGATTATGATCCAAGTTAATGTCAACTCCTGAATATATTTTTGTGGAATTTTGTGTTAGCCAATATAAAGTAAATTTGGTTCTTGATATTCCTTTTTCTAGAGCTTGCCATGTATACATTTTTTGAGAGGGTAATTGGAACCGCCAATCTATTTTCTTTACAAAATTGTCTTCATCCTCTTTCATTTTGGCAACCTAGACCTAATTTACCAATCACATTGTTGTCCGCTCCTTGTCCAATTTTTGCGTTAAATTTACAAATACTGTAAATACTAAAAATAAAATCTCACATTTCCTGCGGCACTATTCAATAACATATTAAACTGCTAAATTACTAAACCAAAATAGTATATTGTACAGCGGCGTACATAAGATTTTTAGTTTTGTCGCAAAATATTGAGAAACATAATACACAACTTTGTCATTTATTGAATCTTCATTAACTGTAAAAAAGCAAAAATGTAACCAAAAAAGTCAAAAACAACAAAATTCGATTATAAAATATTAAAATATTTTCAGAAAGAACTAAAATATAGCTAAAAACGGTTAAAAATAAATATCTATTTATAAAATGTTAAAAAATGTGTAATAAAACACTAAAATATTGTCATAATACACCAAAATCCGGCCATAAACTGTTTCATAAAATATCAAAAATCCGGCTATAAAACATCAAAATATTGTTAGAATTGCTATAAAATGTTGAAAAGTGCAAAATTTGATTAATTAAATGTCAAAAATTTCAAAAACTAATATCCGGCCTTGTATCATCAATATATTGTTAGAAAGCACCGAAATCCAGCCAAAACAGTTTTAACGCTAGAGAATTGCCAAGTTAGTCGCCCCGTCCTGTTGTGGTGCTACTAGTAGTATTGTTATGGAAAAATATTAAATCCTATCACATCTACGAGAATATCAGTAAACTTTTCTCTCTAGAAAAATATTAACACGTACAGCGCCGTTTTTTAATTAAAATTAGTTCTTATAGGACAAAACGCCAACCAACTCAATATCCAAACGATAAGATTTTAGTCATTACTTTTTTTATATGTTGAACTACATACAATATTCTATGTCTTTATGTTTTTAGATAAAGATTTGAAGTTATATTTAAACAGTAAAAAAATAACAAAAAACTAATTAAAAACGTCACTTTTTAAAAATTAATTGCAAAGAAACGACTTATTGCATCAAATTTTTACAAGTTTGAGGACACAGATTGGACTTTCTTCTACAATGTGTAAAAATTTTATTTAATTATATTCAGGCGTTTTCTTGTTGAGTTGGATGCTGTGAACCCTTATAATAGCGCAATAATTCTCCCCCCTTAAAATGCAAAATTTTATACAAAAAATGGCAAAAATAGTTAAAACCTCACAATCCGGGTGTTTTTGAAAATCGTATTTTTTTTCTATGAAAAGTAAAACATAGTAAAATTCGGTTATGAAATATTAAAATACTGTTACAAAAAATTAAAATTTGAGCATAAACTCAAAATCATAATAAATAGTAAAGTAAAAAATGGCAAAAAAATGCTTAGGTGCATGCCCCCATGTTGTTCAACGCTTTAACCGCTTTCGCATTCATAGTTTCAACAAACAAATTAACAATTATTAATCTTTTGGCTTAAGGTCACTAGAGCATACAAATGCCAATTTTATTTTAATCTCAAAAATAGCAAGGTGCGGTTATAACATATCAAAATTCTGTGACAAAGATTCAATATTCAGTCATATTTTTGTACAACATTTTTTTTAAAACTTTTTTTTAAAGATTATTTGGTTTATATTTTTTTAAGCTCATTTCAGAAGTTTAACAAAGACATCTTTTGTCGTTTAAACCAATTTTTAGCCATTTTACTCTTTGTTTTATAGTTTTTGCGCTTATGGCACAAATTTAAACTCGATCTATCGGCGCCAAATTTTGAGAATATGATCATTTTTAGGATTCAAACATAAATCCGCCCGGCGCTTATCAAAACTTGATAAAAATAGTTTTAAACCACACCCTAGTGTGTTTATAATGTTTTCATTACAAACTATCTAAAAGCAAAAAAAATGATTCTTGTATCAAATTATACAACCATCTACCGGAACGCTTTAAAGCTTTGAGTTTAAAATTATTCAAAAAACAAATAAAGTCCACATTCCTCAGCAAACCTTTATACTCCATAAAGGATTTTTTTGATTGTACTTTTAATTAAATTTTATTTTTTTTGTATCAAATATTTATATGCAAATTATTGTATTGTATGCTTAATTTTACTATATATTTATTGACTTATTACGTACAACATATTGTATTTTTTTTCTATACGTTGTAACATGTAATTTTTAACATTTCTTTCTAAATGGAATTTTCTATAGATGCTGAGTACAACACTGACTATTTTCCATGTAAAATTGTCCCCAGAATTCAAAGTTTTAATAATATTTGGTGTATTGTTCCTCAGAGCGCGGCTAAACGTGCATTTGTAGCCCACTGTAGCCCACTGAGAACAAAAACATGATTTTATGGCTTCTGCGGCTTATAGACAGAGTATAGCCTTGAAATGGCGCCAGATTTGGATTCTACGGAAAATTTCTAATTGATTTCTTTAGTAAATTTATTTTATTGAGTTAAAATTGCGGTTTTTAATCAAAAAATGCGATTAAGTTAAAAAATATCAAATAAACTAAAAAAAATCGTAGAATTTTTTTTTTTGGGTTCATACCCTCATATACAAATCAAAGGACTACTAATAAGTAATAGAAAAAAAAAATACATAAGCAAGTTTCTTAATGCACCCCCCAGCTCTGGTCCGTGTGAAATGGAATTGCCCCATTTTCTTTTATAAAACTCAATAATTTTATGTTATTGTCCTTACTCTTAGGTTTACTGTCAACCCAACTTTTCATTACAAATTAATAGTAAAAATAAAGTAGCCTCACCTTTCCTGCTACATTACTTACAGTTCACTAACAAATAAAATTGCTACATTAATAAACCGAAATAGTATATTGTACAGCGCCGTAGCTAGGATTTTTGGGCCTTGCCACAAAATATTGAGAAACAGAGTACACAACTTTGTCATTTTTTTAAAATCTTTTCATTAATTGTAGAAAAATAAAAATTTAGTCAAAAAGTTAAAAAAAAAATCAAAAATATCAAAATAATAAAATATTAAAATATTTTCAGAAAAAAACTAAAATTTAACTAAAAACGGTTAAAAATAAATATCTATTTATAAAATGTTAAAAATTGTGTCATAAAACATTAAAATATGTCATAATACATCAAAATCCGGCCATAAACTGTTTTATAAAATCTCAAAAATAGCAAAATCCGGCTATTAAATATTGTTAGAATTGTCAAAGTTTGGCTATAAACTGTTAAAAAGTGTAAAATTCTATTCATAAAGTCAAAATTAACTTTAAATAAGTCAAAAATCACTAAAATCTGGCCATAAACTGTTGAAAATTATAAAGCTTTAATTAAATGTCAAAAATTGCAAGAACTAAAATCCGGCTTTGTACCATCAATATATTGTTAGAAAGCACCGCCAAAAAAAAAACGTTTTTTTTTTTATAAAAAGTAAAAAATAATAAAATTCGGTTATGAAATATTAAAATATTGTCACAAAGAATCAAAACTTCAACATAAACTGTTACAAATGCAAAAAAATCATAATAAAGTCAAAAATGGCAAAATCCGGTCATAAAATTAAAAAATCTAAATTTTCAATTTCATAAATTTCCAAAAATAAAACGGCAGCGTAGATTAGTTGCTTAGATGGCAAGCATGATGTTCAACGCTATAACCGCTTCCAAATTCATAGTTTCAGCAACAAACAAATTAGCAATTATTAATCTTTTGCTTTAAGGTCAACAGACCAATTTTATTGTAATCTTAAAAATAGCAAAATGCGGTTATAACATATAAAAATGTCACAAAGATTTGAATAGAATAGAATGCCAACACTAGCAAAATTTTCTATAAACTGTTAAAAACTGCAACATTCTATTAAAAGAAGTAAAAAATGACAAAATTTTGTCATAAAAATATTTTAATAAAAAAAAAACGACCAAAAAACAGTTAAAAAGTGCAACATTTTGTTCAAAAAATGTCAAAAGTAGCAAAATCTGGCCATAAAATATCAAAATTATGTTGAAAAAAACTAAAATCGGGTCTTAAAACATCAAAATATTGTCAAAAAATGTAAAAATCTTTTTATAGAAAATCAAAAATAGTCAAATCCGGCTATAAAATATTGCCACACAAAACTAAAATTTGAGAATAAATTGTTAAAAATTCAAAATTCTATTTATGAAAGATGATAAGACAATCTTTGGCAAAATAACAAAGTCAGTACCAAGATATTATTGGAAAAAACTGTTAAAACGTACAAAATTCTTTAAATAAAAAGTTAAAAACACCAAAATCCGACCATGAAATATTAACATATTGGTCAAAAGAACCAAAACCCGGCCTTAAAACAGTTAAAACATCAAAACATTGCAAAAAACACCAAAATCCGGCCATGAACTGTTGAAAAATGCTTTTTATATAACGTCAAAAATAAAGCAATAATATCAAAAAACGCCAAAATTTAGTCATTAACTGTTATAAAGTGCCAAAGTTTATTATAAAAAAAAAACAAAAATAGCCAAATCCGGTCATAAAACATTAAAATATAATTATATAGAAAAAAATCCGACCAAAAACGGTTAAAAAGTCCAAAATTTTATTCATAAAATATCAAAAATAGCATATTCCAGCCTAGAAACATCAACATTATGTTTGAAAAGCATCAACATATAAGCTGTTAAGAAACGTAAATATTTTTATAAAATTCTTTAAAAAACAAAATCCAGCTAATCACTGACGCCATAGGTTAAAACTATCACATATAGACCATTTAGGAATTCTAACATAGATTATTACAACATGAGGTGTTTCTTTTTATCCAAAAAAGACGTACTCAACACATTTTTTTAACCAAAAAAACTGACCCTCCAGATAAAGGACTAAAACTCAAAACCCCTAGTGTAGCAATCACTACACCACCTGGGCTGTATTCATGTCTTCGTCAATTAATGCAACCGCTGCGTAAATGCGAGCTACGAGATTTTTAGAGTAAACTTTTTCTTTCATATAATAGTGCTATTTGAAAAAAAAAGAAATCCAATTCAAATTCGGTGATCTAAGAACCATGCCTTAAACTTTGCCACATAGAGCAAAACCCTAGAGAAGTTAAATAGAATGAGGGTCAACGACTATCTGATAAAGATAATAGAACTGAAAGACGGGCTTATCATAGTTGCAAATGACACGATAATCAAAGTAACTTGTAAAGTACCGCAAGGATTGGTGCTGGGATCAACCTACTTGAACATTTTAAACGACGCGGTAATAAAAATACAAACACAAACAAGCGTTAAAATAATAGAATTGAACCCAGAAAAAGACCATAGAAAAAATAAAAAGTAATCTGAAAAATCGTAGGAGCTATAAAAGAAAAGAGTCTGCAAGTAACTTCTGAAAAAATAATCTTGTATGGTGGTCGACGACTAAAAAAAGTAATCTTCAACGTAGAGGACCAAACAATTAGATCAAAAAAGAGTCCGTAAGGTATCTGGGAGTATACTTCAGTAGAAATGATAACACTAAAAAACACCTGAAGAGGCTGCAAAAGGCCAAAAAAAACATGCCAGCAAATAGCGGACAATGTGCTCAGTGATAAACTGCGTGCGGCGCCATCAGGAATCTGCAAAGAAGCTCTGAAAGAATAGTCAAAATTGGCCAATCAAGAGCACATAGAAGAGGTGCAATCCGCATATATAGCCCGTACAGCACAATACCATCCCAATTGACATCTTCGCTAAGGAGCAAGACCAAATTTACACAAAATGCAAAAAACTGTCAAAATGTAAGAAAAAGTATGGGTAAAAAATTAGTCAGAAAACAACGTCAGAAAACAACGTCAGAGCAGCTTGGACTAAGTACATGATGATAAAGAATCTGCAGGCATGGATAAACAAAAAACCTAAAAATGAACAGCCTAGTAAAGATAATGCTAAAGAACGAAGAGAACTGAGCCTTAGTGGACCATATGATTACAAGAATCATAAAGAAAAAGAAAGCTAAGAAAAAAGAGCTTAAAACAAAACGAATAGAAAAAAACACAAACCAGGCGTAGTGAAGCAATACTGCAGCAATCCCGCTTCGCCTGTGATAGAGATACAAAAAGTTTTTTAGTGCCGTCTAGTAAACTC
Source organism: Tachinus rufipes (assembly GCA_963932245.1). NCBI lineage: Eukaryota > Metazoa > Arthropoda > Insecta > Coleoptera > Staphylinidae > Tachinus > Tachinus rufipes. Next base: position 73,755,520 of record OZ010747.1, on the reverse strand, counting down.
TGGGCAAGCTAAATCTCACAAACAAAAGATTGATGATGCCTACCTAGGTGAAAATAGATTCATCACTCCACAGAATACTTTCAATAAAATGTGGATCTTGTTAGCACTGTTCAACAACCCTCAACAAAAATTGACTTGTAGTGACATATTGCTTGTACATTTTGAGGCCATTTCACCTGTGAATTGTATCTTTTTGAAAATAAGTTAGGCCTAAAGAATTTCTAATGTTTATAAGTGAATCAATCCACTTCAACAGTAGCAAGAACTTTCTTTTCTTGTTCGAAAAAATTGGGACGTCTCGTTAGTTTATTTTTGAGAATTTAAGTGAATTTAAAATGAAAAAAATAATAAACAAATTACATTATTTTAAGTTAATATAACTAATGACTGACATGAGATGACTGACAGTACTATCAACTGAACAGCTTTTATTATATTATTTTGTACGTTCTCGTATTGTATTGTTCTAAATTTAAATGATTTCTTAGTTACTCGTTCACAAGTGACCATTGGAAAAATTTTCACTCTTAATTTTCGATTTGTATTGTTTTTTTTTTTTCTTTAATATTTAGTTTTTATTATAAAATATTTACATATTTACAGTTTATATTATTTGTTTTTTTTCTCCCCACTTGCTGCTCTACACCGTTTCCATGTGGATGGCTGCAGAGCTTCGTATTCGGGGCACCATTTTATGTTTCTATTTATCTGCTTCTGTCTTCTTCTAATTAGATCTTGTTAATATATAGTGTTTTTAATTTTAATTTTGAATTCTTTATAATTCTTTATTTTCTTGATACTTTCAGGCAGTTGGTTGTAAGTGACAAGTCCATTGCCTAGTATTGTTTGTTTTGCTTTTTCTGTCCTTGTTGTGTCTACATGTATGTTGCTTCTTCTTCTTGTGTTATGTCCGTGAATTTCTTTGTTGCATTTTATTTGGAGGTTGGTTTTAATTTCTTTATTTTTAATTTTGTATATTAGTTTGCATTTTTCTATTTTTATTTTTTCGTTTATCTTTGTTTCGTTAATTATTTTGTATACTTCTTCTGTTGGTGTTAGTTTTGGTAGTTTGTATATTATTTTTAGAATTTTGTTCTGTTGCCTTTGAATTTTTTGAATGTTTGTTTTTGTTGTTTCTCCCCATATATGTTTATTAAATAATTAATTTTTGCTAAAAATAGTGAATGGTAGATACTTAATGCAGTTTCTTTTGTAATGCATTCCCTAGCTCTATACACAGCTCCTATTGTTGCTGCGCTTTCTTTTAATAATTTGTTAATATGTGTATCCCAGGTGAGTTTTTCAGTTAATATTATTCCTAAGTATTTTGTCTGTTTTGTTCTAGTAATTGGTATGTTATTTATTTCAATTTTTATGTTAATATCTTTTGTGTTTTTTTGTCTTATTATCATATACGTTGTTTTTTCTTCATTTATTGTTTGTATGTTTTCGTCGTACCATTTAGTTAATTTCTTAACGTCTTCATTTATGTTTCTCTCTATCTCTTCTTTATTTTTTCCGTGATATATAATACATGTGTCATCAGCATATGTATATATTTCACCAACTAAGTTTATATTATATATATCATTTATGTATAATATATACAATATTGGCGCTAGTACTCCACCTTGTGGTAGCCCATATTCTGCTATTGTAGATGTACTAAGTATGTCGTTTATTCTTGTTTTTTGTGTTTTGTTTTTAATATATGTTTTTAGTAGTTTTAAGTTTGTGTTTCTTATTCCAAGAATTTCCATTTTGTTGATCAATTTGTTTTTGTCGATTGTGTCAAAGGCTTTCCTCATGTCTATAAATATTGGTATTACATACTGTTTGTCATCTAGCTTTCCTGCTATGTGTTGTATTATGTCAGTTGTTATGCCCATAGTGTTTGAGTTTTTTTGAAATGCATATTGTCTTTTGTTTATTATGTTATGTTTGTTTATGTGTGTCATAAGTCTGTTATATATTGCTTTTTCTGTTATTTTGCTTAACACTGATATAAGCGATAGTGGTCTATAATTTTCTGATTTTGATTTTTCTCCTTTTTTGTGTATTGGTTTTATAATTTGTTTTTTGAGTATTTGTGGATATTCACCTGTTTGTATCATTTTATTTATTAGTTTTTTCAGTATTGGTGCTACTTCTTTTTTTATAGCTTTTATTACGTCATGGGTTATTTGATCTTCTCCTGGCCCACTGAATCGACGTCACTTTTGAGACACCCTGTATATTAGTTTTCTGTGCAATTTTTGATAAATAAACAGCTTCGGTCTTTCTTATGATTTCGTATAATAACTTCAGTTAAATGAATTTAAATGCAAAATTAATAAAAAATCTAAAACGTATTTTTGCTCAATTATCTGTTGAGTATATTTATGCATGTAACTAACCACTATAATAAATGAAACAAAAAATAAAGTAATTTCATCCCCACAATCCAACCTTTCAGTGCACAGTAGTATAATTTTATTAATGATTAAAAAAAGTATGAGCATGATTATTTATCATTATGATATCGTCAGATGCTATTATTTGTGATGTGTATAGAAATAATGGGATAATCAGCCCCTTTCATCAAGACATATATTCCCCAGACAATTTCCGTCAACTATGACGCCTGCTATGGGGTAGTTTCATCCTGCAATGCTGCCGAACTCATAAATGCAACAAAATTCTGCCTAATTGTCTCGCCTCCGTGGCAGCACTTAAAAGTTTACAGATCATACCACCTGGGGATTTATACTAATTATTAAATTGTAAGTAGCTTAAATCTAATTATTAAGCAAATAAGATGTTAGTCGCCTATAAGATTATCAATTGCATTACATTTAAAAATTTAAAAGGTATTATAATAAAACCGAAGAAGAAAAAAAATATTTTAAAGTTTTTTTCTTGTACTTTTTCCTTCTTATCTGCAAACACTCTGTATATTAAATTCCTAATTATATAATATTTGGGTTAAAATTATTATAAATTTGAAGTAATTATGTAAAATTAGTTGCAATGACAAAACAAAATCAATTTATAATTATTAAAATGCATGTCCTCTAAAGCAGTTCAAAATTGTACACAGCTTAAATTTTCTAATTTTATTTTTACTTTATGATAATTGTATTAATAATTACTTAATTATTTTATTTGATTAAAAAAACATATTCACAATTGACTTTATAATTATAAAAATGTAATAATGATAGCATGTTTTGTAATTGCACCAAATAAAAACATGGCCCGAGACGTAAGCAAGCAACTATTTTTTACAAAAAGTGTTTTGCGAATCTGTTTATTAACAAACTTCTAATATTTGATTGCGTCATTGTTTGTGCACGCCATAAATTGGCACTTTGCCAAGTAAAAAAAATTATTACAAAGCGTATCTGACCAGTTTTTTTTTCTATATACACGCCTTGTCGATTTCACAGAGAGCCACAATAAGAAGAAGTGGAAGATTTTAGTTTTAGTCGCCTCTCTCTCGGTAAATTTCCATTCGATGAACAGGTACGAACACGTTCCGTGTGACGTGACCTAAAGTGCGGGCCTCATCCCTAAACAACAGTTTCTTTAGAGATCTGAAAACAGGTTGTAGGTTGTTGTAGGATGTAACACCAGAAGCAAATAAAGCGTCTCGTATTATATTATGGGCCCGTTTCAGGTCTTATTTCTTTCTCTTTTTTTTATGCATCCATCTCTGGCTATTAAATCAGCTGACTTGAAATACGTCGACCTCATCTCTACTCTATACCACCGTATGGTTTTTTTCCTTTCTTCACTTTTCTTAAGATGGATAAATCGATTTTTTTTCAGTTGGGGATCACAATAGAAAAGACACCTTGCGAAACGGTTATGCTGACTTTATTTTTCGACTTATTGCGTTTCTCACATCAATCATAATTTTAAAATGAAATTTTGGATTGAATTATATAAATTTTAAAAATAATCTACATTTATAATTGACAATTAAAATTAATAGTATTTATTACATCATTAAGATTGCTTACTGATTTTTATGTTTTCAATGCTGCTTAATAGCTTTCCCAGTTTGATTAACTAATATCGGAAGTTAACTTAATAGCAAGATTTTTTCGTTAAAATTCAATATTTGCAATGGAATCCTGTAAGTCTTATTTCAATTATTTTTTTTCTACTCTCTATTATAATTGTGTAAAAATATGCAATTTTATACGTTTCATTGTGCACGCAACTTGCGTGCGAAAAGTAAACATTACGCATGGAGCCATCAAAAAGTGACAGATCACTTGTCAAATGTCATATTATAACATTTAGGGTAGTAATATCCAACTTTTAATAAAGTACCTAATAAACTATTGGCAGAATATTTTTAGCATAATTTATATGAAGAAAACCTATGGACCACTAATTAAATATATTCTTAATATAGACATTTATAACAAATAAAAACATTGAGCATATAATTTATTAGCTGCTCAGAAGTGTTGATATATAAAACAAATTGAATTAAAAATTAGGTTATTTTACTAATAGTTTATTAATTGATTTATTAAGAGTTGCATATTACGGCCGTTAATAAATAATTTAAATCTTTTTGTATTCATTAGCCATAAAAGTGTACAACTTGAACAAAAGTGCTGCACTTGCCAATGATTTGTGCTCGTAGGAAATGAGTATCATTACGTGCTAGTTATAAAATATACTATTCAAGTCGATATGTATTGCTCTTTTTGTACTATTACATTAAACTTTTTTGTATACTTGTTTCTGTAATGTGTTATTTACGTAGCTATTATTACTAAAAATACATAGTTATTTTACTCGTTTATTACCCACGGTACGCCCCGTGTATAATAAGCCTATTACACACGTTTATTACAAAATAAATAAATAAATAATTTGTATATTTATTAAGTTTTAAAGTTGTAGACAAATTATAGTGTAAAATCCGCACAAAAAAACATTTTTCACTTCAATAAGTTGCAGTACTCGCCAATGCTTGTGCGCAATGTTGATACTTATCGGAAATGAACTTTAGTGCTCTTTGTACAATATACTCAGTATTTTGGTTTAGTAGTTTAGCAATTGCATTTGTTGATAAACTGCAAACAGCGCTGCAGTTAACTTAGCGGATAGAAACGCAGAAAAAATGATCAAGAAAAGAAAAATCTAGATAAAATAGTCTACAGAAAGTACAATCAAAAAAATTAAGCTAAAAAGATGTAATAACTGTCTAAAATATAGACACTTAATGACAACTTGTAAAAAAAACAAAGAACACAAAAGAATGCAGTAAATGACTGGAACAAGAAGACCAATCCAAATATTTTGAAGAAAGAATTTATTGCCCCAAATGCAAAGATAGGCTCCATGCGGTGTTCCAAATACAGAAAGTAAGTACAACAAATAAGAAAAAAATGTGTAGCTGAAAACCGAAAAACACAGAATTTACTCATGGTACATCTAACAAAGAAGAACTTGAAGAAAATTTTAAATCAACCACCAAGAATCTAATAGCAGAAAGAGACTTCAATTCAAAATTGACGGAGTGGGTACCTCAAAAAATCTGACAAAAAAGAAGAGCTAATTACGAAATGGCTCTCAAGCAATATTTTAGTTATTCAAAGTAAAAAAAAAAACAAACTAACCTTTGTAAGAAGAAAGCAATTGTTGATCTTTAGCTCAAAGAAATGAGCTAATAATATTGCCAAATAGAAAGCACTACATAAAGAAACACTAATAGGTGTACTTTGAATTGACGGACAATCTAACCACACATTTCAGAAGGTAAAATCTTAACAAACTAAACTAAAAGATTTTTACAAAACATTTGATCGTGGTACTAGAGAGTACCACACATATATCGGTAAAAAAATTAACAACCAGCATAAGAAAATCTTGCAATAAAGCAATGCCAGCTGTGAAAAAGAATCAAAACATTTAAAAAACTCTGGTAGAATACAGAAACAGCAGAACAACAACAAAAAATACACAAAAATGAAAAAAGCAATACAACAACGTACAAACAAAAAAAGAAAATAAACTTAAAACGATTATGCTACAAGCAAAAATAGCTCCTAACTGGCACCATTAATAACAATAGTCGACAAAAATAAGAAACAACAAAAAGATCAATAAAAAGTAATAAAACCCTGTATGAGAACACTAGCAGAAGCTACCTCTCCAATAGGAGCACAGTAGACAAGGACAATAATGAACAAGAAGTAACCTGTGGAGTTCCACAAGAATCAGTACTCAGTTTAGTGCAGTGAAACATTCTCTATAATAATATATTGAGTCATCTAATTAAAAATAGAACTGATAGCCTACGCATATGATTTGAACATTGTTGTGCTAGATAAAACCAAAGAAAGCTTAAAAAAAAAACAAATAAAACTTTGCAAAAAACTAGCAAACGTTTAAACTATCCGGAACTGGCAGTAGAAAAGGTTGAAGCAATCTTATTAACATGAAAAACATGTAAAAAACATTTACTTCAAACTAAAAAAGGCTGAAATCAAACTACAAAAATTGCTTAAATATTTAGGCATAACTTTCGACAAGCATGTCATCTTTGGAAAGCATGTACAACAAATTGCGTTCAAATCCAAAGCAGAAAAATTTGGAGAAACACTTTAAATATCCAAAAATACAAAAATTTATTAGAAAAAACTCAAAGAACATCAGCCCTGAGCATATGCAATATGAAGGAATACAACACAATTTTTACAGAGAGCTGTATGGTTGTCGTCAGAACAATACCAACATCCCTATTAGCGACCCAAAAAGAATAAACCATGGAAAATACAAAACAAGAAAAAAAGAGTTACAAACCAACAATTTCGAAATGACAAAAAAGTGGCTAAACAACAAAAACAAAAAACAATAGACAAAACAACTAATCGCGGACGTCACAAACTGGGCCAAACAAAACAGACGAAACTACCACATGACTCAATTCTGATGGGTGCTTCTAAAACTACAAAAAAAAATAGAACCAAAAAAAAAATAAAAATAAAAAAAAAAATATTTATTTTTTAAACTTAAAAAACATAATTTTTTAAGTTATTATATTGTGCATAATAACATAAAAACACTCAAAAAATTAACATTTATTATTTTCAATGCCAACTATTTAATTACAATCATTTTAAATAAAAATAAATATTATGTTTTTTGAATTTATCAAAAATTTTTGTTATAAAAGTATATCACTATTTTACATGTTTGTTTTGAGAATATCATATAGATTCCAAAAAAAAAGAAAAGAAATGTATGTTACCATTTAAAAAAATTAAGTTGGTTGCCATAGCAACTATATTAAAAATAAAAACAATAATTTGTGTACATGCCTATATAATACTCAAAAAAAGCATTTAAAATGGTATTTGAATAATATAATAGTGAGTAATTTTGCAATCTCAACAATCTTTTCAGCAAAAGCAAACAATTGGGAACAGAGCATGTCAAGAGGGGTTTGTTTGTTTCAAAGATAGTGATACCAGCTTAGTCGGGAAAGAGTCAAAATTTAGATTTTGATGACTAGGCTCTTCCGGCGGCTGTGGAAGAAGATCTAAGTTGCACAACTAGGACACTGGCTAAAAATATAATACAATAAAGATATATACAATTATAAATTATTACCAATTTGTTTCATAGAAATGAGCAAAACCCAAAAAAGCAGATAATTATGCATCAACCTAATAGTTTTAAAAATATTTTACTAAAACGATGGTTAAGATTAAGACTTAATGATACATTATAAAGGACAAGGTTAAATTCAATGCTTTATTCTAAAGAAAATCAAATAATCATAGATGATGAGAAAGAGAAGGGAGTGTTAAATGCTTAATTCTGAAGAAAACCAAACAATTGTTAAAAATTTACTGAGAGATAGTAAGAAGAAGGGAAGGTCGGTATTAAATGCTGTATACTAAAAAAAACAAAATAATTGTTAAGACTTCACTAACAAATGATGAGCGCATTAATAGTCTTCTTAGGCTGATATGACAAAAATCTAATCTAAACAAATGATGAGCGCAAAATGCTTGTAAAATTGTTTAAAAATAGAATGTCAATTTAAGACGTTAATGGCAGTTTGGAGTCTTTTACGCCAAACAGTTTGAAAAGGAAAGGTTTCTTAATGTTTCTAAAAGAAATCTCAAATTACATGAAACTTTCTAAAAAGAAAACGTCAACTTATAAAGCAGAAGTGAGGTTAAAGATCAAATGATTGTTAATACTTTACTAACAAATAATAGGGAAAAGGTGTTATAATGTCATTTGTAGCATTGCATGTAAAAATAAAATACAAATTTAAGATTTCAATAATAATTTGAATACTATCACGCCAAGAAGATGCGAGAATAAATGCTTTTGAATAAGTTCAAATGATTGTTAAGACTCAAAAGTGTAAAAGTCATTCGTAAAACTATCTGAAAATAAAAACCAACTTAAGATTTTAATAAAAATAAAGGGTAATGCATCTGAAAAAATCAAATGATAAGTAAAATTTCACTGACAAATGATGAAAAGCCGATTAGGCAATGTTAAAATGTCATAAGTAAAACTTTCTAAAAATAGATGTATATTTAAAACTTCAATGACAGTTTGTAATTTTTTAGGTTAAGTAGTTTGAATAATAATTTTACACAAGACTAGTGGAAATAACAGTTTTAGAGCTGATATAACATTTGCAGTAAGATGGAGGGGGCAATTCTTAGTACAAAAACGGTAGAATTCTTACGTAATAGTTTGTAAAATAAAAACCAATCCAAGGATTTGCATTAAATTTGGTGTTTAGTAAAATGCAATGTCAACAAACAAACTTATAAGTATAAAAATCGTAGCATTGTTACGATAATATACTTTGCTTTTTAAGTGCAAAAACGCTGAAGCTGAAATAGTTATGTAAAACGTCGTAAAATAAAAACCAATCAGGTATTTTTTATTGAATTTGTTATTTAACATGACAAAATATTATGAAACAATAAAGTACAATAATACCATTTTTGTAAACTTTTTAGTACAAAAACGTTCAAATTCTCTCATCTGAAAATTTGCACTAAATTTGGTATTTAGTAGAACTCAATAGTACAAATAATCTAAAATTATAATAGATGTATAGCAGTACAAAGACAAAAACATAAAAATCTACAAAAACAAACTAAAAAAGTATAAACAGCAGACAATATCAAAAATATAAACCTACAAAAACAACTTTTTCAAACAAACTTGGCAACCCGGAGTGTTACTAAACAAAAACGGTCATCTGGTCATAAAACCAGACGGTGGTGCAAAAACATACAAGAACTATTTAATAATAATCAAACAAGGCCGCACAAACCAACTCTGACTCAGAACACATTGGCCTAGAAATTTGAAAAAAAGAACTTCAACAAATCAAGAACGTCAAATCCAAAAAAGCAACTGCACCCGACAAAGTGTTAGCTGAATTAATGAAACTAATTTATAAAGACTATAGATATCCTACTAGTTTTAACAACATACAAAAATGACAACACATCAAACAAATGGTTAACCTCAATATTTGTGACACTTCCAAAAATAGAACCAAAGAATGCTCTGACCACATAACTGCTGTCTAAGCACGTTAAAGATCTTTCTAAAAATATTACGCAATTATATCTTCACAAAACTAGAAAAAAGCATCAAGCGACGCTCAAATAAAAGTCAGAAAAGGCATAGGAACCAGAGAAGCACTCTTTAGTTTAAATGTATTTAAGCAAAGATATCTAGACATAAGCCATGGTATGTATAACTGCTTCATTTGATTGTGTGCAGCACTCTAAACTACTAAAAAAACCATCTATAGCAAAGATATACAAATAATTTTCAACCTTTAATGCACCAAACTGCAAAAGTCAGTAAAGCCCTAAACAAAAAGTTTAAGATACACCGTAAAATCAAACAAGGGATCGTACTGTCAGCTTTTTTATTTAATGTATACATCAAAGGTATGTTTGAAGAAACACTGTCAGAAAATAACAAAACCTACAACGCTTAGTTAAACTAGTAAATTTTTATTGCAAACAATACTGCTTAGAGATAAATATTTTAAAAAAACCAAAGTCATGACCACCACAAAGAACATAAACGAAAATCACAAATCACAAACCACATGTATACAAAGTTTTTCTTAACTGGAGGCAAAAAATAAAACTTTAAGCACATTTTTTTTAATTTCAAACAGAAAATCTAAATAATTTTATTGTGTATCTTGCTTTGTTTTTGAGATAATAAAAAAATACACATTATTTAAAAAACTTTTTATTTAGAAAAATTTAATATAAAAAAAAATTGTAACAATAGCAACAACAAACAAAGCAATATTACTTTAATAAGTTCTTAAAATGGCCACCATAAGCGTTCATGCAAGCATGACAATACACTAAAAGAAAATGATGACTGCTTCAAAATCTGTTGTGTTTTGAATGTGCAATGCAGCATTCGCAATTTTCTTTTGTAGCTGCTCCACGTATTTATTGGCTCTGCAGAACCAATTGTTTGTTTCATGTGTCCCCACACATAAAAGTAAAATAGATTTAGATCAAGAAATCTTGAAGGCCAGTTTACTGGACCTTTTATACCAATCCACATATGGTGACCTACCATTAAAATGATCGTTGAGCCACCAAGCTACATATTGCCCAAGGCAAGAGGAACATTATTATCCAAATTATGCGTATAAACTAGTATTTAAACGAGGTGGTAAGATTTAAATTGGCAATAGTTGCCCATTAAAAACTCTACACCACGTGTTAACTAAAAGTCTTTGTTAGTAATGACCAGATGTGCTCATTATATATATTGTTAATGCCATCTCTCGTGAATCTAGATTCATCGTTTGACAATACTGAACTAAAGAATTTAGGAAGTTGTTGTGCTGCGTCGCCTGGTTGTAGGTGTTGTATTTTTTGATAATGATATGGGTAAAGAATTTCCCTATTTAAGGTTTTCCAGACAAAGTTTTTAAATAGTTGTAAACGGGCGGAAAATTGCCTTACGCTGACCCCTGGTTCATCAAGAACTGCGTCAACTATTTGTTCCTTTTCTGCCACGGTGTGCTGTTGATGTGGACTTCCACTACGGCAATTTCCAATTCGAAATTCACGGAGTCTTTAAAATGCGTCCTAAAATACGCGACGAGAAAGTTGCCTTCTTTCGGGAAATCTTAAATACTCGACATGCAGCTAGGGCATTACCATTACAAAACCCCTAAACAAAAATAATATCTGTGTAATCTCCGTTGTTTAACAGCATTTTTATCAAATTTGACTAACCGAATCAAAGAAAACTATTTTGACAAGTACCAAAAGCTTAGTAATGGTGATTTGTTTAATTTTTTACCTAAAGTTTTATTTTTTGCCTTCAGTTAGGAAACACCCTGTATATTAATGACAAAATTATAAAAGGAATATCTTTTTTATAAATATCTGAACACATTGGTAACAAAAAACACAAAACACACACAGAAATCAAATTCAGAATAAAGATAGGCCAAAGTGCTTTCACAAAAATGGAAAAAAATCTTTGTTACCGTTACTAGAGTACTGAGACGTTTTCTTTACTCTGTTATACAAGATAGAAACCTGGACAACAATACAAGCAAACAACATCAACAAACCTAGAAGCATTTGTTCAAAATTTCATGGACTAACAAAAAAGTACTACACCAAATAGATAAAACCAAAAATTAAGAGACTAACGTTAGAATGCCAAGGCCATATTCTGAAAGTAAACAAAACTTCTTCAAATTAATAATTCAAAAAAAAAAATAAACAAAAAGAAGATTGGCTTCAAAACCCAAGAGAATGAAGTAGATGTACATTTACCAAATTATTCAAAGTAGCAGACAACAAATTCTGCATAATGATGACGGTTTCCAGTTTCTGAATTTCTGATAAGAACAGAATTTTAAGAAAAAAAGATCAACAAACCACACAATATAGATTTCCATAAAACATTATAGTAAGTTTTAATAATGTATAAGAATTTAATGCTATTCTACAGTTTTTGAGTTTATGCTTTACTTATGTCAAATAGTGCAGAAGAATACAATATTTGTTTACCAAACGTTTCTTAGGCCTCGCTCACATCAACAAAAACAGCAAATATAAAATAAAAATATATAACAACAAAATATACAATTTAATGTACTCATAGATATATCCGTTTTGAAGGACCACAATTTTGTTTTGTATGAATGAACTGTAGTTTTTATTAAAATGGATTTATTGTTTCATAGCGTAAAACAAAAATTGCAATTTTATAAATTATCAATCGTATTCTGAGTTGACACAACTGCTTTAACCGGAATCACTTTTTTGGGTTCAATAAAATTCTTTTTCAATATTTCATCAATTTAGCAGCAGTTTTCTTATACAATATTCAAGGTCAATTTTCACAGACTACTTAAATCTAGTCTTCTATGTGATAATTTCAGCAAGTGTAGTAACACTTGTTGAAATTCAAAGATATTTCTATATTGTTGTGACATATTAAGTAAATCCTAATGGCTTCTTCAATATTTGTAGTTGATGGCATCTTTACATGTTCAATATAATTTCTCACAGGTATATTTGATACTAGAGATAAATCATTATCTAATGAATTCAATAAGTCTGGTATATTTAGGGCCGTGATATCCATCTCCTAATAAAGTACCTAATAAACTAATAGCAGAATAACCTAACTTTTCATTTAATTTATTTTATTAAAACCTATGGACTGACAATTAAATATACGCTTAACATATACATTTATAACAAATAAAAAAGTTGAGCATATAATGTACTAGCTGCTCAGAAGTGTTAAGAAAATAAATGACATTTAATTAAATTAAAAGTTAGGTTATGTAGCTAATAGTTTATTAGGTACTTTATTAGAAGGTGGATATCACGGCCCTTAATTTAAAAAAAATTGTGCGTTATAATTTGTCTTTTCTTTGCATTTAATATTGATAAGAATAAGTTGATTAACTTATTTTTTAGTAATGAATGAGTTTGTACCGCTGTGAAGCATTCAATACGTGCATTTTTTGCCACTATTCTCGGCTGTTCTTACCTCACCTTACTTTATCTTACTTAATAGACAGTTATATTTGCAAAATAGCAACTAAGCCAAGGTAAGAATTTTACTTGTCCCCTTCCCCTGGCGGCCTATCACTATATAAAAACTAATAAGTGATATTTTAATTCATTTAAAAATGTATAAAATTGTAACCAACAACAACAAGTGATTTTTAATTTAGAAAAGAACAAATATTTGTGAGGTTATGTGAATATTTGACTTACCTTGGCTTACCTCACTTGCACTTGTCAAAAAGAAAGGACCTAATATATATAAAATTCAACGCCAAACTGTTTTTTTTGCCATAGATTTGGAAGATTCTCTTTTTTATTTCCAAATCAAAGAGTCAACCTAAAGTTTTACTACGACCAAACAAACGCATCATAAACTATTCCATTAAATCTATCTATCTATTTTCAACAAAATAAACTCATAGCTTTATTTGTACCAGTAGTTATTAACCAATTTTTAATTATCACACTAATCTAGTCAATTTATCAGATGCATTTGACTTTGTAACTCTTGATCTTGTAACAATCTATAAATGAATCTATATTTGTGACATACTAATCTTGAATTTGCGAAAATAAGCAAGTGAAGCCATTAAAAACATTGAAAGTTTGTTTTTTAAACTAAATTTATGCAAACAATAAACAATATAAATAAATTTTGTATTAAATTTATAAAATATTAACCTTCACTTCAATCATCCGCACAAATGTTATTATAGTCCATTCAATTTTTGAAGTATTATTTGTTGTTTTATAAAATGTTTGTTTACTATATCAACAAAGTAAAAATATAACTTAATTGTAATATTTTGAGCCTCTTCAAGAAATTTTATTTTAACATCCATAAAAAAATTGTACTTTAATCATCAATTTACAGTGCAATGGAATTAATAGATTATACAAATTATCTGTCTGGATCATCAAAGATCTATTGTACTGCAATTCTATATTAAAAACATTTTATACTCCAAATACAAGTACAATAGAGTTGATTTTCCTATGCACTAAAACGCATTAAATTGCACTTAAGTGAGGTGAAGTGTGATTAATCGCCCGGTTGATTTAGCAATAATTGTTGCCAAGTGGTAAATATTGAATAATTATGATTAAAATTAATTAATTAAACAATCTAAATTTAAAAAAAAAGTTACACAACAATATTATATCCGAGACGATAAACAACACATTGTCCCACAGTTCTCAATAAATCATCTTTATTGATTCGCATTCAATTAATTAACTACTAACCTTTTTAATTTCATTGTGTATCACCGATTGACCTTCATCGGTCAATCTTTCACAGTGTTTGTTTAATGCGGTTCGATTTCACACACATACACAATTGATCACTCACTATTAACAGGAAAGGGTCGCGGCAATTTGATATCTTTGTCCCATTTTTTGGAAGATAACTTTAGGACCGGAAATTGCCATTACCGAAACTGCATGCTCACTGACAACAGCTGATGATGAGTGGAGGAGCGTGAAGTTCGCTTATAGGCAATCTCAAGACGTTGAGGAAAATTTGAATATTGATTCAGATTCAGATATTTTATAGTTGCTCTTTACAATAGTAAATGTATTTGCAGTTATTGTAAATTTTGTTTTGTTTGAGGTTTATGTGAATGGCATTGGTGAGGTGTTCAGATAATAGCAAAAAGTATGATAAAATTAAAAAATGTTGTTTTGGCAATGAAATTTAGGTGAAACACAGTAATTATATAAAATAGAAATTTAGATGGTTAAAAAATAATCTACATCCAACAAAAAATGTATTTGCAAAGACTCCGGAATTGTTATCAAATGCTTAATTTAAAAGAAAACAATGACAAGTTTTAACCAAATTTGCAAAACTTTTTGTAACTACACAACCTTTTAGATATGTGTACAAAAAAATCAATTTTTCTTTGATGAATAAAGAAAATCAGTTTGGCTTACTAACTTCCGCTTTGACAAACCAGCTACTAGCGACAGCTTTTAGTAGATAACAATCACAAGTCAATATTTCGGAAATCCAAGTCAATTACGCAAAACTCTGCATACCCCGTTAAAAGTAGGTTCAGTATGGACTACAAACAACAACTCAAGTGTTACTTCTAAACCGTTCTCTTTCGAAGGCACGTTTTGTGGAAGTGTATGATGACAAAATACAGATTATATGTTTGAAAAACAAAATACAAAACGCATCAAAGACCTCCCCGTTGGAGCTCTTCAACATTATTTTTGAAAGTTATATAGTGCCCAACGTAGAGCAAAGTGGCATGATGACTTCAGTTAACAACACCTGAGAAGTATTAAAAAAAGAAAACCAGGCAAAAAAGACGCCACATAAAAACAGTAAACCAATTGCTCAACAAATACCAAAGCTTTATTGCATAGCAAAGTTGTAAGCTAGTTGTCTGATAGACATCATAAAGACCACCACCAAAACTACCAACTAACAAAAACAGACTTTCAACTCCCAATTTACCAATACCAATTTTTGGTAAACGCCTCAAATTTAATCTACAAAAATTACTACTTTAAGTTTTGCACACTTTGATAAAGACAGATTTATTTTAGTCACTGTGGTCTGCTTTGCGTACTCTCACGTGTTACAATACAACAACTTAAGTTCCAACGTTCTCTTTTGAAGACACACTATATGAGAGTATAATAACCAAATATAAGTTGTTTGCATAAGAAACAAAATACATCAATCTCAAGGTTGCTTAACATAAGGTTCTGTAACGGCATCCTCATCAACATTTAATTAAAAAATTCCAACGTAGAACTATATAATGTTTTCAGTCAACAACCCCCGAGAAGAATAAGAAGAAAAAAGCCAGACAATAGTGGTCGCAAAAAAACAAAATAAGATATTGGTTTTCTGTTTACAGCAAAGTTGTATCAAATTAGTTGTCAAGTTGAGTTGTAGTACTGTTGGGCTCTATGAGCAATCAATTGATAACAACACCGGAGTTAAACAGAACAAAGTAAACATCTCCGATAATAAGTATCTAATAAAACATTTGGACAGCATCAACACATAGCTTCTAGTCAAAGTTGACGGGCCAATAACTATATTAACTAATGCCTGACTGTAACACAAATCAATCCAGCACCGCTAACTACCGATATGACGTACGTAAAACCATGCGCTGTTTTACCAAAATATCACACCAAAGTTGAGCAAGTTGAATGTACTTTTAAACCTATAGCCTCAGTTTAAAGTAAGCTTATTATATACACGACCTAAACATTGTAATCAAACATCTAACCATACAAAGCCAAATCAACATCATTATTGCACAAAAACCCACTGCAACAAACAAAGACATCTAAAAACGTAGACCACATCAAAACGCTCAGAAGTATATCGTTACCAACTAAACTGAACAAAACACAACAAAAGGCAGCACTTCAAAAGAACCTACAATTGAACCCGGTTGAGTTCTCAACATAGCACTTGTGACCACTCACGTAGAACCGACTACGTCAACATCGTCATCACCTACAAAGACAAGATCAAAAAAGATAATCTACCGCTGCTGGAACGTCACGGCAAAGATGGTTAAGTTCAAATTGTAACCTAAAAAGACAAGTGCTACCAAAAAAAATTAAAAAAAACTGACTTGTACAAGTAAACACCTAGGATCATTGTATAAATGTTCAACATTTTTGCCAAATTCTTAGTCAACTCCTACCTCTTCGAACAAAAAGGTTGGTTATATTAAACCAGTTAAAACAACATATACCAAAACTTTGTCTTTATCTACGGCTCAACCATCTACAATAGTTTTTTTAAGCAGAACTACGGGTGCACAGTTTTTGCAGTTTGTTACATAGATCACTTCGACTACCAGTATTTCTGAGAATATATTGAGCTATGCTTTCTCAACATAAGATTTGTGATTACGTAACACCAAAAACATGAAAAATACAAACAGATCAATCAATACAGTTTTAGAAAAAACTAGTCAGAAAAAGATGTTAGATGCAAATACCAAAGAACAAATAAACAAAAAATCAGAAAACAAGTCACAAAGTATACGGTACTAGACACGTTCAATGTACAAAATGCCTTTAACACAGCCATATGTATAGTATTTAATAGAAGAACGTAAAAAAAGTGGTTCCACTACACCTGGTTACTTTAAAGACCAACAAATTAAAGTAAAAAAAACGCAAGTATGGAAATAATATGTGGGGTTTTACAGAGATTGGTTGCAGGATCAATTTTTTGAACTACATACTACAAAAGTGTTCAAATTTTAAAATGCCAGATATAGTAAATTTATTGAATATTCAGACGACCTTGGACTAGTCGCTTGCAAAAAACAGAAAAATTAAGCATGACACTCAAAGAACCGCTTAAGAAAATGAATGAATCAAAAAAGACCTCACAGTTTGTTTGCAAAAGATGAAGCTGGTAATCCTATAAATTAAAATAATACAGAATAAATAAAAATACCTAAAAGTACACATAAGCATGAGACACTACATAGAAAACGTATTAAAAAAAGCAACAAGAGTTTTTACACTTTTTTTTTAAGTGATAAAGCTAAAACATTGGCTGCTAATGCTACATAGTAGTTTAAAACCATTTCTTGTGCATTGCTAAAAAAAGCGGAATCTATTTGTCATTGATTTACCCGTCCCTAGCCTAAACATTGGCATAGAAAATTGAGAAATCACAAAATTAAGGAAAAAGTAAGAACAAAAACCAATTCTGAAATTACAAAAATGCAGGCTAATAGATAACAATACAATACACACACAAAATAAACAAAATGATTGGAAAAAAATCAAAAACATATTGAAGAAAATAGAAACAGAAGAAGTAGAGTCTAAAGAAAAAGGCATGAAGAAAGAGTGGATGACAAAAGGAATATTAGAAAAGATGAAAAAAAAAGCTTTTGAAGGCAAACAGGCAAGCACTAAAATATAAAAAAGTAAACAGTGAAATAAGGAGACAGATTAGCATAGCAAAAAAAGTCGTGAATGAGAGAAAGATGCAAAGAAATAAAAAAATTACATAAAAAACATGATCACTTCCCAAAAGAAAATCTTACCACAAATGGTAGACAACAACAACAGTTATACTGGAAAAGAAAGAACTGAAGAAAAAATAGCAGGAATACATTAAAAACCTTTATACTAGCAATCCCTCGAAATTTTATAACAATACCACAGAAATGGAGGAAGCACCAGAAATACTGAAAAGTAAGGTGATAAGAGCAATCAAAACAAGCAAATCAAAGAAGGCTGCTGGACCAGATAAAATCCATGTAGAAATTTAGAATTGTTAGAAGAAGAACACCTGGATAACTTAACATTGCTATTTAATTGTATTTACAAAACTGGAGAAATACCAAAGGACTAGCTCAACTCGGTACTACTGCCGATTCCTAAAAAAATCGAGCTCCAAAAAATTTGATCAGTTCTGACCAATAAATCTGATGAGCCACGTCCTCAAGATCTTCCTAAAAATTATCCACACTAGAATCTATAAAAAATGTGAGAGAGATATTAGCAACTCACAATTTGAATTCCGCGAGGGTCTGGGAACTAGAGAAGCTTTATATAGTCTGATTGTACTTCAAAAATGCAGATATCAGCAACAAGATGCATTTATATGTTTTATTGACTACGAGAAGGCCTTTGATCAAGTAAAACACACGGACCTCCTAAAAATACTAAAATTATTTATAACCATTATTATTCAACTTGTATTTGGAATGTGCCTTTAACCAAGCACTACAAGACAAAACGAACAAAATCAAGATCAACGGTAAAGTATTGAACAATATACGGTATGCTGATGATACTGCTATAATTGCTGACAGTCCGAAAGCACTACAACGGTTGCTAAATAAAATTACAGATGCTGGTGACAACCTTGGCCTAAAGATTAACACAGAAAAACAAAGGTTATGGTAGTAAGCAGGAGAACACCACTTTGCCATATACAAATTTACGAAGAAACCATTAAAGTAATACCATAATTCAAACATCTATGAAGTTGGATCACAGAAGAACTGAACCCGGAGTGTAAAATTCGTGCTAGGATAGAATAAGCCTGTGCTGCCTTCAATAGCATAAAACCACTGTTAACAAATACAGGCTTAAATTTAACCCTCCAACTAAGACTTGTGAAGTGCTATGTGTATTCGGTATTGTTGTATAGCTGTGAAACGTGGACATTAAAGATGAACACCATGAATCGATTAAAGGCTTTTGAAATGTGGGCGTTTGGTAGACTTTTAAGAGTGTCGTGAGTAGATCATACCACTAATGAAGAAGTGTTGCAACGTATGTGCCAAGATCGTCAATTAATGCTAAATATTAAACAGAGAAAAACGGCATATTTGAGGCACATATTCCGCAATAATAAATATGAAATCTTAAAGTTGATAATGGAGAGCAAGAAAGGCAACAATGCATTGGCCGTAAGAAACACTACTAGCTGAAGAACATCCGGGATTAGACTGGCCTAGATGCCTATTTCTTGTTTAGAGCGGATCGGATAGGATTCAGCATGATTGTTTCCAACCTTCAGTAATGGAGATGAAACTTTAAGAAAAAGAAACTTAAATTGCATAAAGTATTACCTCCAATCTATTTTTTGAATTCCTTATTCTTCATAATCTGTCTGTTTATGTTTGAAATAGAGTTTCATGCGTTTTTGTAGTTTATCATCTCCTCTTAAAGTTTTGCCTTATTTAAAGTGTTACAAAATAAAGTACAAAAATGACTTTTCAATACTCCAAAAATTTCAGCAACTTCTCCGCTTTAAATAGTTCCCGAAGCACTCGTATTCTGTCAGAAACTGAGTAAAAAGTACCTTACCTTACTTTATGTTTTCTGGTGACCTCCTTGATTAAAATCCCGGACTATTCGATTGTAGTGACATTTGCGTCAATCTACTCCATTTTCCACGTAGCGACAGATTCTTGCATAGCCTTGGTTTTTTTCTCCTTTTTGTTTAGTTTTGGGGAGTAACTTCTTTTCCTGGCAAGCAAATGTATTGAAAAAACTTCTGTTGCCACCAGTATAGGTCGTGTACAGACGGTTTGGTAAGCGTTATCAAATTAAAGCTTTTGGTTTAATTATTTTCCACAACAGGCCTTTCTTGTCTAACCATTTTTCAATCCATAGGAGCTCTAATTTCAAGTAATACAATTTCCGACTATTATAGTCCAAACTCTTAGGAATGCCTTAATCATATTAATGAGGTAAAAAAACTACCTTTCTTTTCAAGTGCTTGTATAATTCCTTCCCAAGGAAACAAACTCAATGTGAAAAATGCTTTATTTTTTACATTGACCATGACTAGCGCTGTATATTGACTGTTGTTTTTGGCTTTTTTGCAACTTTTTTTACTAATTTTAAGGCGTCCACCATAGATCTGCGTTTGCAATAACCATCTTGATCCAGCGCCGTGTTGGGGGGGGGGGGGGCAACATGTTTTGGGGCACTTAAGCCTCAAAAGTTAAATAACCAAATTAGTTAGATACATTGATCAGTGATCACTATTGTTCTGCACTAAAGGCAGCCGAATAAAGCTTCTGTTTTTACACGTAAGTTGCGTTGTTTTGTTTACATGCTTCAGCCAATAAAAAACTTAGTTGTTCTAGGCACATGCGCTTAATTCTTTAATGAGCTGTTACCATACATATGAAGCGGTATTTAACCTGCAATAGTGACAATGCAAGTGATGTTATAGCCTAGAATAACTTTAGTTTTGCATTTGTGTTGTTCTTCATACTGTCGTGTTTTGTGTATTTTTTCTTGTCGTGCATAAAGTTGTTTAGTATATTTAAATTAACCGTTAATTGTGCTAACTGATGATCAATCCAATCATCAGAGTATCTTTTTTGAACAATGGACACGATCCTGGTGAAAACCTCCAATAGATTATCTAGCCTTCTCATCAAAAGGATTCAAACATTATTGAGGATTTGGTTCTTAATTCCCTGTTGATGAAGGAAGATATTCCTTCAATTTATCAATTTCAAATGCAGCAACAACTATAACGTCACTCAATGTTTGGTTTTCAATGCAAAAACCTGAAGATGACCACATTTTCAAAACCGGTCGTTAATATATTTAATTAAGAAAATGCAAATGTAGATTATAAAGATCTGATTTTATTTTATTAACCCAATATTTGAATTAAGGATTAAAAACTAAGAATTTATCAACACATCAATCCAATCATTTATTAGGTACCAAACTCCATACTTGTGAAACAAGTCTAAGACCTTAAAAATTAAAACACAATAAGGGCCCCAAGAAATTTTTTGCAAAGGAACCCAAAATTTAAAGCTACGCCACTGCCTCTTTTTTTTACCTATTTCCTCCAAGAGACTGTTAGTTAGAATATACTTTTTCCAAAGTGTTGATCAAACATATTGCGTTGCAGTGGCGGGGTTTTTTAGATACTATAAATATAATAAGCATCTCTAGAGGTATCTGGACTGGGCCTACCCAGCTTAAATTTTGGACTTTGCCGTCTTAATTTTTTTTAGAGTGCAAAACAAAAGATTCTTTTCTTTAACCACGTTATGTACCCAATCTACCACTGGGTGGCTCAGAAAAAAATTTGTATTAACTTGTACTGCTTTTTTGCCAAAATCTTGACGAGACCCCGGGTGCCCAGCTTCTTTGTGATAGTTTTATAACCTTTATATATCCGCGTCAATTTAGCCACAGAGTTAAGCCAACACTTTTTGTGCAAAACATAAGATTTTTTCTTTTAACCACGTTATATACCAAATCTACCACTGGATGGCTCAGGAAAAAAATTTGTACCGTTTTGTACTGCTTTTCTGCCAAGATCTTGACCCCGGGTGCCTGATAGATCTGCGTTTGCAAAAACCATATTGTTCTTTAGACAAACTTCTTTTTTTGCTATTTTCTCCAGGAGATTGTTAGTTAGAATATGTTTCATAAGTTTCCCCAACGAATTGATCAGACATATTGAGTCGCAATTTGGCGGTTTTTGAAATACTATAAATATAATAACCACTTCTAGAGGTATCTAGTTCAAACCTACCCAGCTTTAATTTTGGACTCTGCCGTCTTAATTTCTTTTAGAGTGCAAAACAAAAGATTCTTTTCTTTAACCAAGTTATGTACCCAATCTACCACTGCGTGGCTCAGGAAAAAAAATTGTATTGACTTGTACTGCTTTTTTGCCAAGATCTTGACAAGATAGTGATAGTTTTATAACCTGTGCTTTATATATCCGCGTCAATTTAGCCACAGAGTTAAACCAACACTTTTTGCCGCTATAATAGCCAAGCATCTATTTGCCTTGGTTACTTTTTTTTTCAGCACTTCCGCAATTGGGCAAGTTCTTGGTTCTACCAAAAAGCAGAATTTTAATTGGATCTAAAGCGTATTTTTGCAAAAGTGTTATTGCAAACTTTTACTATGTTATAGGTCATGTCGGTAGCCCGGATTAGGTTTCCTTTTTCTCTTAAGACGCGTTTTCCGTAAAGGTCATAAGTTTACACCTTTGCTGCCAAAGTATGAAAACATATTGTGATGTTTACAATAAATCACTTATCATTGCAATCATAGGTTGGGAAACCAACTTTTTTGAGAACTACTAAATCGAAGACGCTAAACTATTCTATCAGGATTGTTCCACGCCTGTCTTCTATTTTACAGTCTTAGATGGGGCTCCACCAATTAGCTACGGCTTACTCTTTTGCTTTATATCTTTATCCAGTTTTGTTAACTCAAACAAATTCTTTTAGGTGTCCTTTGCTGTGTAAAACAAAACAGGTTCTTGGGACTATATAGCGGCATCCATGTTTTAATCTGTAATCCAGGTTTAGCAGTGTATGATCATGTTCTTATTTAGCTCCAAAGCTTTCCACTAAGCTGATATGTTCATGGAAATCTATAGCACTTGTTCAAGTTGGCTTGAATAATTTTAATTTTTGCCATTGCTGGTCGTGCCTTTTTCTTGTCTAGTTTTTTTGATGCATTTTGATTGATTTATGGCCGGTTACAAAGCAGAGCATGACTACTCTTAAGTAAAATCTCTGATCCTGTAATCGGTTTTGCTACATCTGTGATAAGATTCTTCCATGTTGCAATTAGAAGCTGTGTGTTTTATACTTTTAAACCTGTAACAATTAGCAGATGTGTTAATCTCCGTCTATATATTCCAGCCGGAGCCAATTTTTTTTGTTTGTCAGCAAGTGGACCGCTTTTATGCAAAGTTTAACAAAGGCCTGCTAGAGGTTCTTGTCCCCTGATACTCTCAATACACTTATACTGGTTATATTGTTTTCTGGATCATCACCTCTTTTGCAATAAAGTGTTTCTTATCTTGCTACATTGTCTTAACGTCCAAATGTAGCAAAGTAATAGATATTACCTCTTGCCTTGAGAAGACTTCTGCCATGGACGCTAATTCCTTGTTCAGAGCTGTTTTAAATCTACTCCTTGATTTCAGTTTACTTTTAAATTTCAGTTGGATGTAGCTTTGGCTGTTTTTGTAATGCATTTTATTGTGACCTCATCAACGTTTATCTTACGCTTCATGTTCTTCATAACGTCTGCTGCATATGCAAATATGGAAAAACTAAATAAAAAAATACAATAACACGTCAGATGCAAAAAAGAAATGGTTAAGATAGGCATCGCTTATAGTACGGCTTCAAGAAAATTTCCAATGACCAGTTCCAAATTCTAACCAAATTCCCATCTGCTGATCAACAAGCCAGAAACAATTAAACAAAAATAAAAAAAATAAATGTTAGGAAAAAGTGGAGAGAGCACTTCATTGTAGACTACAAGGCTGATAACGGAGGTATTGACGTAGACGAACAAGTGCAATATAGAGATATGGTGCTTTTTGACTCAATTTATCACAGGTCACACATGTTTTTTAAGCTAAAAGTTGATTATATATGCTATTATTGTACAGGTTAGTACACACCAGAGCATATATTAATGGAATTGTATAAGATATTAAAAAAAAACGTAAGAAGTGAAGAGAAGACTAACTGGAACATTATTACCAGTACAATAATCTTTTGTATGCTTCTAGAAAAAAAAAAATTTTAGTAAGTTCTTTTTAAATAAAAATAAAAAAGTCTCATACAACTTGTTTTCGAAACCCAACTTTGACAAACAAAATTTTATGCTTGCATAGTTTTTTGCTTTATTTATCAGTCAGCTAAAAATAAATAAACATTAAAAAAATTAAAAACTGTAAAAAAATACTAAGTTGACTGTAAACTAAAAGCAAAAACATTTTTAAATTTTTGAATAATTTTTTTCTAATTAATTCTAACATTTTTATATAAATTGATGACTTTTGTGACAAATTCAATCAATTTTAGGTCAGAAATAATACATTTATGGCCAAAATTTAGTTAGTTTGTGCTATACAACTCTAAATATTTGAATAATACGCCATTTTTACTCTGTAAAAAAATCCGACCGGATTATCTTTTTATACAAAATTTCTAAATTTTAAACAGGATTTTCACACAATTTGTAGCAAATTTTCAATTCACTTAGCCAAACCCATTCCCAATCAACATCATATTTACTTTTGCAAATTGACACAGTTTTTGAACAGTTTTTTTAATTACTATTTTATTTTCTATGCCGAATACTTATTTAATAAATTTAAAAAAATTATACTTTTTTTATGTTTTTAGCAAAATTTTATGCAAGATATTGACATTAACAAAAATTTACAATTTTTCTAAAAATTTCATCATTTTTAGTCGAAATCGATAACCAGTCCAGACATTTCGATAGGATTCATCCGGCTGATTGCAATCAATCCACTCAAAAATTAATACAGGAAACATTCGATCATTAAAAGTATGACTTATCGGGCGATATGTACGCGTAAATATATAATAAAAAATCAATAATCATTAGATAATAATTCAATGTACGGGAATGAAATTACAAATCTGCCGTTCAAGGTTGCGCCGCGCCGTGTATTGAGGCCCGGTGCACGGAGGAGCCAACCAGTCTCAAACGATAAGTTATTTTTATAAATATTTACTTTTACACAAACGGTTTCGTGGAAAATATGATATATTTCTGGCTCGTTCCTATGTGCCAGCCCGCTTGACGTTTATCGTGTATACATTGCATAATTTTATTAACGATTAAACTCGAAATCAATTTGTGTAATTTTTTTGTCTACAGCGAGGATTAATTATATCAATATTATTTTTATTAATAATTAGTCGCAATAATTGATTCAACACTAAATGGAAATTGAATCATGCATTAATTTAAATTTAAATATAAGATAAGTCTCGCTATGCAAATATTTGAATTGGTAATTACTGAATGTAAATTAAGAATGATTTTAAATTATAATATTTTGAATTATATATTTATAAAGAAAATATATACTAATAATTGTGATTTCATTTAAATTGTCTTTCTGAGTAGAGAGATGCTAGACACACTGATGAAAGGTGCATACCCTGAAACACTAGTGTATGTGTATATAAAATACATAATTTATTAAATTTAAACATAATATTTTGATTTAATTAAACCCTAAACTTAATTTTTTAAAATTCATAAAATAAATTTAATTGATATAAAGTTATTAAAAGTCTACAGGCTCCTCCCAAAATTAGTAGTCATAAGCAGTCCCAGAATTTGTCTATCTCTGCCTAACAAATGAATTTTATTAAAGTGTAATTGCAATTTCGTATCTGAAAAAAGGTTTTACAAGATGGTTTGAAATTGCTATTAAACAAGAAAAGTTTTAGTTTTATTCAGATTTCAAATGTGCTCTAGATACGCCACTGTGTTGATTACGTTGCTATTCCTAGATTCCCTGACTACCCTTTAACTAGTTAATATTTTTTATGAACCGCCTCAGCATGTCAAATTAATATAATGATCCATAGAATTTAATTCCAGCCTTCCGAATTAGCCTTCCATTATATTATTGCGATGCGTTAAATTAGTTTACTACAACGAAATAAACTCACCTCGCGATCATCATAATTTTTTTCCGTCTTATTAGCAGCGCTCGCCGGAACCGGTCGATGTCGATCTGAAGTCACCTGAAACAAGAAAAATAATGTAATTATGCAATTTAATTAAGCGTGCGACAAAAATTTTTGACATGACTTTTGGTGTTTTTATTTTATTTTATTGTTTATAGTGGTACGGTTACTGTAACGTTAAAATATATATGCGGCATAGCTTTGGGTTTACTAAATAATTTTAAAATTTCTTACTAATTTTTAAGAGACAAAATTTAGATCAACATTCTACAGCCGGCACTATACGGGTGAATATATCGGAAATTAAGCTTGATATGAGTGAGTTTAATGTAACCAGTATTACATATTGTGCAATTAAATACAAGAAAGAAATTTTGCATCGTTTAGTCTTCTTTTCCGCGGTGTATAGACTACACGCCACATGTTGGCACCAATGCCTTTAATGTGCCGTTAATAAACTAACAACTGATAGATGTCAACTTTGAGCCAAACTTTGGCTACAACCGTTTTATGTTCATCCACACTTAGCCAACGTGTTTTCTATGGTTGAGCCTAGGGTTGGGACTAATGTGTAAAGCCACGGCAAGTATAGATTTTCTAAAATGACAATCAAGGTACATAGGTGCAAGGCATCTCAACCGTAAACTTATTGTAAACTTCTGTAATTTCTCCATGCAAAAATTACCAATAAATTTTTAAAGGTTAAAAACAATTAACGGATAAGCTGAACTTAGATGATGACCAAAGTTAGCTTAGCCGTTCTATCACTCTCTAAGATCGTGCTGTGTCAATTATATTGCTCCATTTAACTCGGATATATAAGCTTTGAAAACTGTCAAACAAGGTAAAAACGACCAAAGACCTAACAGATAAGTACAACAAACTGTATCAGAACAGGACGCAAGCAACTTAGAGAGTGCTGTAGATGCTATGAATGTGGTCACTATAAGGCACAGTGTATAGGATCTCAGCAAACAAAACTGTGTACACACTGCATAAACAATCAGATGCTAATCGTTTTTAAAAGGCTTTGCCAAAGATTGCAAAAGCTTAAAGTTAACACCACTCAAAGTAACAACATAGCAAACGCAACAGCAGCACAAATATACTGATCGTAAGCAAACACGACAAGAATATTGCCACAAAGAATGCTTCTTCAATCAAAACGCTGACACGGCAATTGATATTAAGGATAGACAAAAATAATATTAAAACAAAAAAGAAAAAAGTTTTGTATGAGTACAACTGACTGACTTTAAAACTATCAACTGATACAACAGCCCAAATTGCAGCTAAAAAAAATACAAATACTTTTTTGAAACTACCAAAAAAAAAGAATCACTACAAATATAAATGCTCAACGCTGAGAACCTTAACGACCACAAACTCGTCAGCTATAGGATGATCAAAACCGTTTGAAAAAAGGTTTGACACCAAAAAAATATGCAAATTTGAGCAAATAGATAACAACAAAAGTTAAAAAAAATAAAACAATTGAACAATACCAACAACTTTGCTGCTGAAGCTTTAAGAAACAAATCTTACAACAAACATATATATACTATTAAAGTTATTAAAAAGCATTTACAATACAGTTTTGGAAGACATTAAGATAATGTTAGAAGACTGATATAAATTAAGTATGAAACTAACAGTTTATTCTAATTATTTTACAAAGTGTGCATATATACATTTTTGCGCAGTTTCAATAAATTTTAGGTTTATGAAATATTTTTATAAACTATAAAACTTTATTGACATTCAGAATAATTTTATTAAGAATTCTCAAAACAGATTTTAGAAACTTCTAAAATAATTTTAAAGCCAATTGACCAATTCTAAAGTTAAAAACTTATTGAAATTTTTGACGTTTTTATGATCATTGTTCAAACTTTAGCATTATATATAGTTTAAATTTTGCTTTTAAGGTTGGATCGTAAAGTAGTATTTTGTAGATCTAAAGCAAAAATTTGCTCAAGTTAAAGGTAAAATAGTATATCGTGTATCAAGTAATGCTGCTAAAGCAAATTTTGCCTGATTCTACCAAAATTATTTGTTTTGGCCCTAAAATGCTTTTGGATCTCTAAACCATTTGCTGTGTTTGATTGGCTGTAAATCACAATTTCTTATGATGACGTCATATCTTAAAATCCAACAGAAGTGACAGATTATAATAAATATTTTATTTTGAGCTGACAAAAAAAATTAGTGTAACTCGTGCCAAAATGCTTTACCAGCCTTTATATCAACATTTTTAAAAATCTTCCGAGTTACTTTTAGAATTTTCAGACAAATTTAAGTTTTTGTTTTGAAAAGTTTATATTTTAAAGCATTCAAGATGTTCTAAAAACTTTCAACAATAAAATCTCAGAACAGTTTCAGACATATTGTGTTTAGATTTTGAATAAAGTTTTAGATGTTTTTGAAAAGTTATAACAGTTTTTGACATATTCTGTAAGTTTTTGATACATATTAAAATTTTCTAAAATGCTCCGGACTACGTCTAAAATCTTCTACCAAATTCAAGAATTCTTTTGGGTATTTGTTTTACAAATTTTAGATGTTTTAAAATTTTTTATCAAATTGTAGAAGCCTAAAAGCAATTCTAGAGCTTTGTAGTCTAGAATAAATCCTAGATGTTTTTAAACATGTTTGACATCTAAAATCTAAATTTAAATAGTTTTAGAGTACATCTAGAATTTTCTAGTATTTTAAATTTTGACAAATCATTAGTTCTAAAGTTGTTTGACAAACTCTTAAAGTCTTGTATCTAAAATTTGAATAAGTTTTCAATGTTTTTGAAAATGTATTAGTTTTTGGCATGTTCTATAAATTTCCAATACATATTCTAAAATATTTCAAAGTACTTCTAAAGTTTTTTGACAAATTCTAGAGTCTTATTTGACAAACTTTAGTTTTGGAGCCATTTGACAAATTTTTATCCTTCTTCTAGAAGTTTAGAATACATTCTAAATGCTTTTAAAAACTTATTGAAATTTTTGACATATAGAATATGTTTTTGATAAGGTTTCTAAATAATTTTAGAGTATTTCTAAAATGTTCTGAAAAATTATAAAATATTTTGACAAATTTGAATTTTTTTTTTATTTTCTTAAAATATTCCAAACGTTCTAAAAACTTTCAACAAATTATAAAAATTTCAAAGCAATTTTAAAACTAATTCAAAAAGCCTTAATTTTAGATTTTGAAGTTTAAAATACATTTTAAACGGTTTTGAAAAAAAAAATAAGCTTTTATATTTTTGATCAATCAAAAATTGTGTTTTAAAATATCTATAAAACTGTCTGACTAAATTTAAAACTGTTTGAAAATCTTTTACATCTTTAAAAGCCTCTAAGTTGTTCTAAAAACTTCGATCAAACCATGGAAACCTTTGAGCAGTTCTAAAGTTTTTGACAACTTTTTTAACTTTTCAAAACTTTATGTTTAGAATTCTAAGAGCTTTCAAAACGTTCTAAACGTTCTATTTTTTAAATCTTTTGCTAGATTTTATAGATTGTTTTTACCAATTTGAGCGTTTGGTAAATTATAGAAGCTTTTAAGATGTTTTATATAAAATTTTAAGAAATTATGATGCTTTAAAATAGTTCTAGAGTTGTTTTGTACAGTTTCGGATCTAAATTCTAAAAACTTTTATTTAACAAACTGCCAAAAAGTAGTTAAAGCTGTAACAACATTAAAATATTCAAGCCGTTAAAAGATAGAGATGCAGAGATGAATAACCGATATTGCAAAGCTAGTAAGGAGGAGAAACAGAGAATGGAACAGACAAGTCAAACAAATGGCTGACTCTAGAATAGATAAAGCGGCAAAAAACAACAAACCAAAAGCTAACAATAATCCAGGAAGAAAAAGAAAAAGATGAAAGAAATGTTGGACGTCAACATCAGTGGAGGCTGAGTATTCAAACACAGGCAACAGCTTACGGACACCATCTGGTAGACGAACAAAAAACAAGAAGAAGAAGAAGAAGAAGAAGAAGAAGAAGAAGGAAGTTAAAAGATAAAAGAAGATTTTGTTCAAATATGGACAACATAAAATTTGCACAAAAAATCATAAATTTCCTTTTTTTATTTTTTCTATGTCAAGATAAAAAAATGCTTCTGGTATCTTTAAAAGTCAAATAAACTTTTTGAAGCTATTTTAAAAAAATGTTTTGTGTAATGAATATGTGATTTGCTTAATTTTCCATAAATTTCATGTTTTTTTGTGATAAATAATTTTTCTGAGTAATTTTATAAACTAATTATTATTATAATAGGTTTTTGATGGCTTTTTACAGTTGTCATTAATCCAGGGCAAGAAACTTGTGACAATCTGACCAGACTCAGAGAGCAAGCTCGTGAGCCCACAAAATAATCCAACCTTTGAGGATCCATACAAGGAGACAAAAAACATCTTATGGATTGTCTTATCTACAACACCAGCGCGTTAATTGCCAGAGATTAATGGCTTTAGATTAGACCCTTAGACTGCAGCATCTCAACACTAAAACTCAAAATGCTAAAAATGATATATTTTAAAATAAAAGTAGGTCAAGCGTTAAAGCCTAACCTTGGTCATAAAAACAAGTTTGTTGTCAAATACTGCCAAGTTGATATGTTCAAAATGTTCAACTAACAGGTAGACAACAAACTCAAGAACCCGCAACCGGGATCCACTGCTAATCACCCAGGAAACTAAAAGTAAACCAACTTTACACATACATTGGCCACCTATGCTTGTAGAGTCCAACGTCTTCTTCTTCCAACTTTTTAACTAATGGTAACCATCTAGGCAATAATTTTGCTTTATTTATTGTTTTGCCGAAAAGTTCAAAACTTCTCATGCCAAAATAGTTTCTCAGGTTTTTCAACCAGAATATTCTTTTTTATCTAACTGTTTTTTTTCCTGCAACTTTTCCTTGAAAGATTGTTTGCCGTCAGTAGAATCTGTTTTCATTTCTCATAATGTAGCCGAAATATTAAAGTTTTCTGCATTTTATTGTATTGTATTGAGTCTTTTATTTTCTTTCTGCATTCTGTGAAAGATCTCGTTGTTTTTTATGTAATTATTTAACAACATTTTCAACATTTTGCAACAATATCTGTCAGTTATTATCACCGTGTTATAGACTTTTATGAAACAGCATCCATTTTGCTCTATTGAAAACCTACATTTTGTTGTGGTTTTTTTACTTAGTGTTGATTTTTCTCTGCAAAACTTGTCATTCACACGGTATACTGTACTTAACAAGTCATAATGCCTTTAAGCCTTACTGTTGTGGCAAGAATTATAGCGTCGATTAAAGATGGGCGACGTAAACGTGAAACTGCAAGAATTGTTAGTAAAAGACTTTGTGCTGCACAAAAGGTGTATCAGCGTTACATGGATACTGGCTTGATAACCAGAAGATCAGGATCCGGGCAAAAAAAAGTATGCTGAATAGAACAGCTTCTGCAGTTTATCTACGAAATCAACTTCATAAAGTTAGAAATGTATATGTTAGTAAATGGATCGTCAGGAGAAGGCTTTGGGCTGCTAGATGTTTTATAGAAAGATGGTTACAGGTCCACTTTTACAACGCCGACATCGTGTTGCAAGATTGGTTTTTCCCCGAAATCATCGGGCATAGCATAATGCCTCAATGGATCCGACGCCAAACGCCGGAAAGTGTAGAGAAGACGCGGAGAAAGATACGCTTTAGTATGTAATGATGAGCAACTTCCATTTGGCAGTGGGTCGGTTATGGTTTGGGCAGAAATTTCTACCAAATCACGCACAGAGTTGGTTATTATAGAAAATGGTTCGCTAACAGCTCACAGATACAATATAGAGGTTCTTAAAGATCATGTTATGCTTTTCACGACAACTATGAGCAAGCGCGGCATTTTCATGCAAGATAATGCTAGACCTGATCTGATTGAAGTGAGAATTTTGTGGTTCAATTGGCCAGTTTTCAACCCGGACATAAACCCCATAAAACATGTCTGAGATGAGTTGGGACGACGTATCCAAAAGCATACACCTACTCCAAGAACTGCTCAGGATCTAAGACAGTTGCTATTGCAGGGATAGAATAATATCGACCAAAATGTGATCTTTATTTTAATTTAAAGTGTTCCTCGACTTCCACGTTGACTTTAAGCAGTAATTAATGCAAGAAGGGGTAATACTCGTTATTAGTAATAAGTTTTTTTAAATATTTTTTGTTCCAATTAGTCCCAAGAGAACAAAAACTCGAACTCTGTGTGAACTGTAAGTTTGTGATTTCCAAAATACGCAATAAAAACAATAAATATGCTTTACAATTCAACATTGAATTTTTAATTTAGTGTGCAAAATATAGTACAATTGTTTACAATTTGCTAACATAAGGTTAAAACAAAAAATTCCAAAACTAAGTCATAATTTTAAAGTGACCTATATTTTTTGCTCGCCAGTGTACTTCTGAAGTCTTCACGTTTTTTAGCGCCAAATTTTTTGGCCAGAGTAATAAACTTGTACTTCAGTCGTTCTTGTGGTATATTGTTAGAATTGTAGATGTGGTTGAATACTAAAGCCACCTTATTATATGTTAATGAAGAAGTTTTATAAAGGCCAGATGCTTTAATTGCTTTTATTGCAGATTTTACTTCATTTATAAGATTCTTGAACCTTTTTCATTGTTCAAGGGGGAATGCTCTGGTCTATTACCATAAAACAATTGTTCAGTATAGTTTTTCCAAACGTTTTTGATTTCACTTGCGGTAATAGTTATTTTCCGTTATTATCTACTAAGAGCGTAGAGCAGTAGTCTAAGCATCCGACTGCTGCACCGAAGATCTTGAGTTTGAATCTTACAACGGAAATAATTTTAAATGTTTGTAATCTCTTCTACTCCCGATTTATTTATAGATTAGATTAATAATCTTTCCAGTGGTTTGGAATCCACTCAAAATTTTCCAAAACTCTACCCGTAATATAAGTTGCATTACGGGCAGAGAAGAAAGTAGCCAACAAGCCAGTACCGCTAATCTACTATTTTGTGTATTGTACTTGGTCCATTTTTGCCTATCGATTCCTTAATTTTCCGGTGTACGTTAAAGCTATATTATTTGGTTTGTGTGTTTTTAATATCTTTTGCAGTTTATTTTCTTTAGATCTTCTGCTTTTTGTTTTGATGGTTCCTTCCATAATATCATATTTTGTGGACCTGATTAGGACTCTTTTATCACGCAGCGACTAATACAGAGAAGTTCACACAATGCGAGACAAAACAATAAAACCTTGAAAACCAAGATACTAAACCAGCTAGTAGACCAAGCTACAAGAAAAAGGAAAAAAACTGACTGCTGGATCTGTCTCCAGCAGAACCGACATCAACGGCAAGCAAACTACCAACCATGTTTTTTTCTTAAACTGCAATGCGTTGGCACGCAGCTACCTGTAACCGCAAAATCAACAAAATTTTGTCACCAAATTACTTTCAGTCGCTATTGCTGCATCAAGGAATTACTACCCAACAACTTCTAAGCAGCCCCATCTAATCTCACTCATGACAAGAAGACCGTTTCCACAGCGCCGTAGCTAAGGCCCTGCAGGCATTTTAGGGGCCTCCAATCCTACAAAAGGACCGTGCCACGCTTTATCAAAACATTGGAGGAGGGGGTTAGAAGCCCTTTTCAAAATTTACTACAAATCCTACCTACGCCACTGCGTTTTCATTGCACTCCCGTTTCAACAGCCGGATTCCTGATGCTTAACCCGATTCAGCAAACATCTTCCAGTACGCCTGGACAAACACAAAAAAGGATGATCGGCAAAGAGCTGCAGAGGATTTGTAGCACTCCCAAATCCTTGGGGGCGTTTCCTAGAAGAAACCCACAGCACTATATTTATATAAAATCATAGCAAATTATTAAGTACTTTTTCTTTCATTGCAAAATGTTTAATTATATTAAACAAATTTACAAAATTTGCTATTGTAGGACTGTCTAAAGTGCAGGGCTGAGTTTTTGGGAACGGTCTCGTGCAGGCCTTGACCGTTATTAACATTTTTATATTAAAAAAGGTTTTACTCTCTTGTAATTATTTACAATATTTTGATGAAAAAGAATAAATGTAAACTATTTTAAAATTTAATACAAATTAATAATAATAAAAAACTGCTGTTGAGGTCAAATTGCGTTTGGGTGCATTAATATCAAACGCCATCACTGCTAATTAATTAGGATTAATCTTTATCAATACATAATACTACGGGCTTAAAAAATGACAAATATTGTTTTGTATTGTATTAATAATAACATTGAAATAGATTAAGAAATTTGAATAAACAAAAACGTAATAAATAATAATGCTAAAAGCGTGAAACTGAAGACAATGCAAACATAATCCCTTGCAAATCCCTGCTCGCACAACCCCTTAAAGATTCCCCACGTTACCCAACTCTGATTGTCCTTTGTTTGGTGCCGTATAATATTTTCAAATCAATACATTTTGACACGCGGCTTGTCGACTTTTCTCTCTCTGTATGTTATGCTTAAAACTTACAGCAACTAACCACACACCTAGCACATCTTGCATCATGCTTTTACACATTAATCCGTCGCACATCTTGCATCACACTTACGAAAAAACAAGATTTATTCATTAATGTAGATAATAAAAATAAAAATGTAAACAAATTAACGCTATCGGTAACAGTCAACAGAAAACAATGAATGATGAAATTCTGTCTAGTATAGTCAAAGAAAATTGCTGATGTTTATTAATGAGCTGATTTATATTCTTTTGAAACTGTGTAAATATAATTTATCCTTGCTAAGGCAGAATTTCGGACCAATTTTAATGCGAATAACACTTCTTGGGTGTTCATATAATATTTTATTGCATTTGGAAATCGCAGGTGTCGCTCGCTTTTCTATTCCCATAGGTGTTAAAATCGCGTTTAAGTATTTTATTGCGTGCCCCTAGCTCCATATTAAATATAAAAACATGTTTTTATCTTTCCATATTTTTTTGTGTTGAAGTGGTTAGGTTGTCTTTACTAATCACCGCATGAGGTCTGTTTCACAAATTAGTTGCCTATCGTTAGATCTTAAGATGTTTAGCATTTTTTCTTCTTAAAGATTGCCCTTTGTTTAGAATTAGATTGTATCAGCGTCACAATAGATGATATTTTATGATTGACCAATGATAGTCTTGGATTAATAATGGCCGTCATTTATTCAAGCAATTAAATTAATTCATTACATTTTAGTTTTCTAGCTAAATTAATATAAGTTTAAGTCGTTACTCAATAAACAAAATTCCTGATTATTAATAACCTTGTTCCTGGCCTTATCATTTGGTAACAATGCGTTTTTTGTTGTTTTTATTAAATATGAACAAAACACTTTTTTTATGATGCGTGCAACCAAAACAATTATATCTAATCTATTTACTGTTAGTAATTGTGATAACTATCTCTTCATTTAAATCATACGAGGGACATTTCATGATTCACTTTGATAAACAAATGAACAAAATTTCGGGCACATATTTACATTATTGCTTATAGAATTATGAATCATACTATTGTTTTGTCTTTAAACTTGGTGGAGTCATATAAAATATATTTCAGCTTACTATCTATTCTTGCTTGTACTACAAAATAGGATTTTTTGAAGAATTAAAAAAAATACCAGTAGAGTTAAAAATAGATTCTATTTTAAAATATTAAATTTGCAGTCAGGTTACGTAGTGTAGTATACCAGTTTGCTACTAAATGTCTTGGGTTTGATCCCCCATCCTCATCTAAACAATATCATCCCACTTTTGGGTGAGGCAGAGCATCTATTGACAAATGATAAAATTGCGTTCTTTGCATAAAATTTAAAAAAAAATTTAAACTTTTCAAAAAGATTTTTGAATACCTTGCTACTACAAAACATTATAAATACTTCTAGAATTTGTAGATAATGTTAAAAATATTATTAATTGTGCAAAGACATCTAGAGTGTATTTAAAATTCCTAAAATCTCAATTGGAGGTTGTTCAAATTTGCAAAAACAGCTCTAGAACTTTTTTGAGAATTTATTTTTTTAAAAACTTTTATAATTTGCCAAAAACTAAAATTAGTAAAAATATTCCGTCAAAACTCAAGAATTGTTTTAAAGTTTTCATAATGTGTTAAAAGCTTTTAGAACGTTTTAAAACTCCTAAAACATAATATAATCAAAATATTTAGAATATTTCGATATTTTTAGATATACTACAAAACAATATAGAAACTTCTAAAACTTGAGAAGAAATTTGTACAATATATCAAAAAATGTAATAATTTTTTAAAGACATCTAGAATGTATTTAAAGTTTTTAGCATCTAGATCTGAGACTGTACAAATTTGCCGAAACAACTTTAAAAATTTTCACGATGTTTTAAAAAATGATAAGGCATCTTGAAAGTTTCTATAATTCTCAAATTGGTCAAAAGATTAAGTCAAAACTTTAAAATTGTTGCAATTTCTATAATATGTTGAAAGCTTTTAGAACGTTTAAAAGCTTTTAAAACATTTTGTTAGTTTTTAGAACTACTTAAAAAATGCTCGGAAGCATCTAATAATGTGTTTTTAAAATATTTCAAATTTATTGTCAAAAACTTGTTAAATTTGTCAAAAAAACTTTTTGAATTTTTTAGAAATACTACGAAATAATATAAAAGCTTATTAAAAATTTATAGAATGTGTTAACAATAAATTTGTTATATATATAGTTCTTCAAAGACATCTAGAATGTATTCTAGAACCTAAAACTCCAAGACAGATATACAAATTAGTTAAAACAACTTTAAAATTTCTATAAGGTTTCTATAGTTTGTTAAAACTCAAATTTGTCTAAACATCTTATCAAATTTTTTTAAAAGATCTTAAAACATTCTAGAAGTTCTAAACGTCTTAGAAAATGTTAGAAAATTATTATATTATGTTGAACAATGTTTTAAAAATTATCAAAATTGTTGAGTTTGTCAAAAAAAAATCTAAAATTTTCCAAAAGATTTTAGAGATACTACGGAACATTATAAAAACTTCTACAATTTATCAAAAATTTATAGA
Organism: Tachinus rufipes; assembly: GCA_963932245.1. Taxonomy (NCBI): domain Eukaryota; kingdom Metazoa; phylum Arthropoda; class Insecta; order Coleoptera; family Staphylinidae; genus Tachinus; species Tachinus rufipes. The sequence continues at coordinate 73,718,363 of OZ010747.1, read as the reverse complement.
GTATGTCAAAAACTTTAATAATTTTGTGCAATTTTGCTTTTACTATTCTAGAACTACCCTGAAGTTGTACACATTTGTTAAAACAACTTTAAAACTTTTTTGAAGCTATCATAATTTAAGGAAATCTTTTAAAACACATTTGAATGCTTTAGAAAATTTTAGAAACAATAAATAATTAATTGAGGTTAGGGTATTTTAATAAAAATTTTTTTTATTAAAATACCCTAACCTCAATTATTTTAAACTGTGCAATAATCAGAAACAAATACTACAATAAATAATTAACTTGCCAAAAAACTTAAATTTGTCAAAATATTCTGTAAAAATTACTCAAAATATGCTGAATGGTTTTAAGAACGTTTAGAAAACATTTAAAAAATATTTAGAACAGTTCAAAGTTTTTAAATTTTGCTCTATTAAATACGTTAAACAAATGTTAAAATTATAAGATTATAGAAATATCTAAAAACATTTTGGAGTTGTAAATTGTTCCAAAGTTTTCGTATTTTTTTAATTTTTTTATTTCAAACGTTTATATATTTTTTCAAACAAATCTAGATTTTTGAAAAAATAGAATTGTGTCAAAACATTTTAAAGTTTGAAAAGAAATTCTAAAATTTGTCAATAAATTCATAAATTTGTCAATAAATTCTAAACAAACTTTAACATTTTTTAGAAGTTAAAAATGAAGTTTTCAGAACCTGTCGAAAGACATTTTTTTAAATTTCCATAATTTTTAAAATGTTTTTTCAATTTTTCCCAAAACTTTAGGAACTTTTAAACAGTTGAAAGTTTGTAGAACATCAAAAAAATTCTAAAATTCTAATATAAATTATAAAATTATAGAATATTTTAAAAATTCCAATATCTTCTCAAGAATATCTAAAAAAATTAAAAAAAAAAAAACTGTAAACATCTAGACTGCTAAAATCAATATGAAAGGTTTTTAAAATTTGTCAAATGGCATTTGAACTGCTTATTGTCAAAAAACTCTAGAATTTGTGAAAAGATATTAGAATTAGTTTAGAAGATTTTAGAAGATTCTATTCTGTATACCAAATTTATAGAATAGATATGTAAAAAAAAAATTAATAATTACTCAAAACATTTAAAACTTTATTTAAAGTTTAAATACAACATCTTTGAAGTTTTGGTTGCCAGTTGTAATACTAAAGTTTTATTATTTAACTACTTTGCACTACCTGAAGATGTTCACAAAATCCTATAATTTGTTAAAAAGTTTTGAATCTTGAATGCTTTAAGAATATTAAAAAAATCTTAGTTTTTCTAAATTTTTTTAGAAATAAAATCTCAAAAAATATGTTTAATTAACATTTCAAAATTTTCTCAAAACTAATTAAAACATTTTAGAATCTAGATACAAGAATTTGTCAAACTGTTTTAAAACTCTTTCTAAACATCAAAAACAACTTTTCAAGTCTGTTATAGTTGCCAAAAAAATTAAAAAAATCTTCAAAAAAGTATCAAATACATATTTTATATGCCAAAAATATAAGCTTTTAGAAGCATCTAGAGTTTGCTCTAAGGTTCTTAAATCTGCATCTAATGTTTTTATAGTTTATCAAATAACTCTAAAACAACTTTGAGACGTTTATAATTTGTTAAAAGTTTTTATAACATCTAAAACTTGTCAAAAAAGAAATAGTCCGGAACATAAAAAAACTCTTATATGTATCAGAAATTTATAATCTAACAAAAATGTCAATTACTTCTAAAAACATTCAAAATGTAGATACAAGAAGACTTTAAAGATTTATCCAACATCTCCATAACTGTTATGGGATTTTATAATTTGTTGAAAGCTTAGAGAACAACTTACAAGCTTCAAGAACATCAAATAAACTTCTTAAATTTTCCAACAAATTTTAGAACTAAACCAAAAACACTGTTTAGAAAATTGATCAAAAACATATTCTATATGTCATAAATTTTAATACATTTTTAGAAGCATTTAGAATTGATTCTAAGCTTCTATACCTAGTCTTAACCCAAGATTTTTAAAACTTGTTGAATGACACTAGAACTTTAATGCTTCTATCGTTTGTTAAAAGTTTTTAAAACATCTAAAATTTTGCAACAAAAACTAATCAAAAGATTCTAGAAGTATTTAAAGTTTGTCAAAAACATATTTTATGTCAAAAGTTTTATTTTTTTTTAGAATTCATTTTCTACTAATCTTAGTCGGAGAGCTTGCGTAAAAAAATGCAAGAGTTTTTGGAAGCTTGATGTTTTGATACTGGGTCTCATTTCAATCATGAAAAGCTTGCCCAGAGTCAGCAGGTCTGCCGTTGGGATACCTGGCGCTGAGACGCTCGCAAATATGTAAAACTAATTAACACTTTCCAGAAAACCCTCTGAGACTTCTCATAATGTGTTAAAAGCATTTAAAATATATTAAAAAAATTAAAAACATCCAGAAAGCTTTTGAACAGTCTGTAAAAATTGTCAAAAATTTAAAAATTATAAAAGCTTCTAAAACTTATTAGGAATTCATAGAATATATCAAAAAATTCAATATTTTTTAATCATCTATAATGTATTTCTAAAATCTAGATCTAAAATTGTACAACTTGGCTAAAACAACTCTAGAACTCCAATGAGGCTGTACAAATTTGCTTAAACCATTCTACAATTGCTCTGAAGTTTCTAAAATTTGTTGAAACCTTTTAGAAAGTTTTAGAAACTGCTTTTAAAACAAGCAAAAATTGCATTGTTTAAAATATAATGACAAAAAACTTAAAAATTGTTGAAAAGTTTTTATTACGTGTTAGAAATTTTTGAAAACGTTTAAAAGCACATTTTCAAAGTTTTTAGTAAATCTCAGAAAATTCTAAAATTGGTAAAAATTATTAGAACAATAAAAAACATTCTAGAATTTATCAGAAGATTATAGAAATATCCGAAAACGTTTAAAATACTGTAAAGTTTTTTAGTGTTTCAATAATTTTTTTAACACATTACTAGAATCTAGATTTAAACTGTTTCAAAGCTTCTATAATTTTTGAAAATTTTTACTTTAAAAGTTTATAAAATTTGCCAAATAATTTCAGAATTATAGAAAATCTTAAAAATTGTTAAAAAAATTTAGAATTTATCAAAGATTTTGAAATTTGTAAAATTGGACAGAAAAAAGTTCTGCTTTAAAATTTTAATAGTTTGAATAAAGCCTTTAAAACAATTTTTAAATTTATTTTAGAACGCCAGTAGCCCTTGTAGAAAGTATTTAGAATATATTGAGAGCTTTAAGAACATCAAAGAAACTTTTCAAATTTGTCAAAATATTTCAAAGTTTGCAAAAAGATGTTCTAAGTCCAAAATTTCAAAAAAAATTTAAACATTAGAACTTGTTCTAGGCTTCTAAAATCTAAATCTTAGGTTTTAGGAGCTTGGTAAACAAACTGTTTTGAAGCCTTTATAATTTGTACAAAATTATTAAAATATTTAATAAACTAGTCAAGAACTTTAGAATTTACAAGTATTAAAAAAAATGTATCAAAATATAGAATATGTCAAAAATTGCAATAACTTCTCAAAATCATAAAATTTATTCAAAATATAGATATAAAATTTTAAAAACTTTAGAACTGTTTTGCAATTTCTATAACTTGTTGGAAGATTTTAGAACATTTTTAAACTTTAAGAACATTAAAGAAAAAAACTTTTCAAATTTGTCAAATACAAGGTGTTCAAAAAAGAATGTAAAATATTTAAGGAGGTGGTAGTACAAACAACAACAAACAAAAAAGTTTTAATTAACATTGGTTGTCATAGCAACGGTTTTGGAGATATGAAACATTATTTATTTTTATTATTCTTTTGTTCTCCATTTTTTATTTGACAGTTTTTGTTAGTGTACAAGTTTTTATTGCTATGGCTGATTACTCTAATGCAGAACTAGCTGACATACATTTTATGTATGATCGTGCTAATGGGATTGCCACCAAAGCGCGACATCTTTATGTAATACTTGGTGTTTTATTAATAAATTATTTTTTAATGCTGATAAATGTTTTTCAATAAGTTTCCATAGAACTTTAAGTAAAATTTCTTTTAACTATATAATTGACTCTAAAGTGTTAAACAAAGTCACACAAATAAAAGATTTAGGCGTTATTTTTGATCATGAACTTACATTTGTTGATCATATAAACATCATGTGCAATCGTGCCATAAAAATGTTAGGATTTGTATATAGAATGTCCGCGGATTTATCAGCCAGTACACTTAAACTTTTACATTGTGCTTTGGTGCGTTTGCATTTAGAGTATGCTCCGTCAGTTTGGAGTCCTGTTTATGAAATTCATAACCGTAGTATTGAACAAATTCAAAAAAAGTTTTGTCGTTTATTGTCTTATAAATCCGGCATATTATCTGTAAATTATGATTACTGCTACATTGCTTTATTGTACAATCTACCGCCATTGAAGATTCGCCGCAAAAGAGCTGATTTCTCGTTCTTGCGTAATTTAATTATGTCTGAGATTGATTGTCCGGAGCTACTTGGTACTCTTCCATTCCATGTAGCACCTAATAATAGACATAGCAGACATTCTTCCTTATTTCGCGAGTCTACTCATTCTACTAATTATGGTTTCAACAATCCACTCGGTAGAATGTGTAGATTTGCAAATAATTTGCCAACTGATATTAATGTATTTTGTGTCTCTAAATCTACGTTCAGAAGTCAGCTAAGTCATGCTGACTAATGTCTAATATGTGCGCTTTTATGAATGGTATATTTGTATTCTTTATTTTTGTATTGTAAAACATTATTGTTTATGTATATTTGATGTAGATGTAAATGGTAAGATTATACCGTCAATAAAGTATTATTATTATTATTATTATTATTAGAAGCTTATTCAAATTGCGAGATTTCTTTTCATTGTATGTTTAGAAAAATTCACCAGAGATTGAGAGATGCTGGTTCACTTTGAAAACAGTGCTATCTTTCTAGCAGACCAAGGTCGGTATCTACTTCTAGAGCAAAACAAGAAATTATAGTACGGATTAGAGCATAATCTAGAGACGAGTGTGCGGAAAATATCAGCAGAGGTAAGAATTAGTGCTACTCTTGTTTAGAGAACCTTTCACAAGCAGCTGTTCTATCCATACCATGTACAACGATTAGAGGCCTTGAATTTAACTGATCATTAGACACGTTTGGTTTTTTGTTGTTGGTTTCTACTCAAGGATGCTGATGTTTCTTGCCAAAATTCTTTTTACGGATGAAGCCAAATTCACACAAAATAGAGTTGTTAATTTTCATAACGCACATCGTTGGGCCTACAAAAATTCCCATGCTGTAATTAAATGTAAACATCAGACACTTTTTTCTTAAACATTTAGATGGGTATTATAGGCAACAGGTTTTAAGACCCTGTTGATTTACCAAACCGATTAACAGGCGTTGCTTTCTCAATTTTCTGCAGAACACAATGTATAATCTTTTGAATGACATTCCTTTGGCCCACAGGCAACAAATGTGATTCCAGCATGATAGTGCTCCAGCTCATTTTTCAATTGCCGGTAGAGTTCATTTAGACCAAACTTTTCCACATAGGTGGGTAGTCTTATAGCCAGCAAGATCGCCTGATTTAAACCCTCTTAATTTTTTTTCTATGGAGATATTTGAAACTATTAGTGTATGCTACTCTTCTAAATAGCCTTAAGGAGCTGCAGTTAAAAATTAATGAAATCTGATAAGAAATCCGAACCCATGAATGGGGTTTTAGAAAGAATACAAATGTCCTTCAGACAAAGATGTCGTGCCTGTTTGGAAATGGAAGAAGAGCACTTCGAACATCTTCTATAACTATGTTCTTTGTAAAAATATATAAAAATAAATAATGTTCCATATCTCCAAAACCGTTGCTATGACAATCCATGTTTATTAAGACTTTTTTGTTTGTTGTGATTTGTGCTACCACTTTTTTAAATATTTTACATTTTTTTTTCATCCTGTATAATAATATTATTAAAAAATTTCTGAATCTAAAATTTATTTCAAGCTTCTAGAATCTGTTCCAGATTTTTAGAACTTGTCAAATGGTTCTATAATTGCTTCAAAACTTTTACAATTTGTTAAAAACATTAATACAATGTTTAATAAGTTTATCAAAAACATTTTCTAAGTCAAAAAATTTTAATTTGTAGGTTTTTAGAATTTATTTTAGAAAATGTTAAAATTTGTCAAATGACTAACTACATTGAAGCTTTTATAATTGTTTAAAAATTCTAAATTTTGACACAAAAATAACTAGATTCTAAAATTTGTAAGAAGAATTTCGAAGTAGTCCAAAACATTTAAAAAAATAATAATACAAAACATATTGTCAAATGGGTTTAAAACTACATTAACGCTTTTATAATTTGTTAAAAGTTTTTGAACGTTTTTGACAGAAAATTAATCAAAAATTCTAGAATTTGTCAAAAGATTCTGGAAGTAGTCCAAAACATTTTAAAATTTAAAAAACGTGTATCAAAAATTTACAGAATATTTCAAAAAATCAAAATTTAGATACAACTATTTTATGCCTACCAATTCTATAACTGTTCTGAAATTTTTCAGAGTTTTTGTAATTTATTAAAAGTGTTTAGATTTGTTAAAAAAATTAAAATTTCAAATATTCAATAACTGTTCAACATCTGCAAAGCTTTAGATACATTAAAAATGTATCAACAAATTTTATAGTTTGCTTCTAAAACTATTCCAAATCTACTTAGAAGCATATTCTATATGTCAAAAATTTCTGTAATTAGTTGGTTTTTAGTTTTTAGAACATTTAAAAAAAATTAAGGACATTAAAGTAACTTTTTAAATAATTCAAAATAGCCTATAATTTGCCAAAAACTTATTTTCTAATGCCAAAAATCTTGAAACCCTTGAAAACCTTAAAAGCTTCTTTCTATTTATAATCTGCGAAAAACTTGAATTAGTTAAAATAATTTGTCAAACTCTAGCATTGCTGCATGATTTCTATAAGTTTTTAGAACATTTAAAAGCTTTTATAACAGTTCAAAAAATGCTCATAAACTTCTCATAATGTGATTCGATTGACTGATTTTGAATAAATTATTAATTCATTTCTCATAATGTGTTAAAAGCATTAAAAGTTTGAATAAAACCAGAAAGTTTTTTGAACAGCTTGGTAAATATGTTATAAAAATATTAAAATTTGACAAAAGATTTTAAAAGCTACAAAACATTATCTAACACTCCTCTAAAGTTTTCATAATTTGTTGAACCTTCTTAAAAGATCTTGAAAGCAAAAATCTCAAGAATTGCTGCAAGGTTTGAAAAAGTTTTTAATAAATCTCAGAAAATTTTAGAATTTGAAGAAAGTTGCTACAACAAATTAAAAACATTCTGGAATTTTTTAAAAGATTATAGAAATATTTGAAGTTTTTTTTATATTTAAAATATACACCAAATTACTAGATTCTAGATTCAAAGCTTTTAAAATTTGTCAAAAAATTCTAAAAATATTTTAGAATTTATCAAATAATATTATTATTTCACAAAATCTAAAATTGTTAAAATAAAATAATTTTTTTTGAGTTTTTTTAGAAGTTAAGAATAAAGTTTCCAAGTTTGTCAAAAAATTCTAGAACTGCCACAAGACTTTCATAATTTGTTAAAAGCTTTTAGAATATTTTCAAATCTTTAAAAACGTCTAAAAACTTTTAACATTTAAACTTCTGAGGCTTCTGGTTTATTTGCTCTAAAATTGCTTTTAGACAATTGTAATATGTACCACAAATTTATAAAATTTCAATAATTTCTTAAAACATCTAAACGTTATTTAAAATTTAGATACAACCAACTTTAAAAATGTTTTGCGACTCGAAAAGGTTCTGAAAGTAGTTTGGAATATTTTAAAAAATGTAGAAATAGTCTTAATTAAACATTTAAAAAAATACTAGATTTTGAGAATTTGCAAATAAACTTTAGAACTTTGTGACATTAATTTGTTGGAAAATTTTAGAACTTTAGTAAACTTAAAAAAAAAAACATCAAAGAATTTTTTTATATATGTCAAAATATTTAAAAACTTTTAGAATTTATATCAGAAGTTTTTAGTAAATGCCAAATAGCTTTAGAACTGCTTCAAAACTTTTTTCTAATCTAAAAATTGTAAAAAAAATGTTAAATAATTTTAAAATTTGTCAAAAAAAACTGAAATATTTTTAAAAGTTTTAGAAGTAGTCCAAAATAAATTAGAAAATTCTAAAATGTATCAAAAATTTATAGTGTCAAAAGTTCTAGTAATCTAAACCCGTCACCAGAAACACCAGCTGTATCTCCATCTATTGCCAGAATGTCGGGGTATAAAAACTAAACTCAAAGAACTTTAGCTGTATCCAACTACGATATTATTGTACTAACCGAAACTTGGCTAAATCAGGACATCAGCGATGCGGAGCTACAATTAATTGGTTACAGTTTGTTTAGATGTGATCGCTCTTCATTAACAAGCCCCAAGCTTGACGGAGGAGGTGTCTTAATTGCTACTAAAACTTGTTTTAATTGTACTTTATTACAACCTACATTTTTAAATGTTGAACATTTGTTTGTAATTGTTAAGTTTAAGTTTGTATCATATATTATCAGTGCAGTCTACTTACCACCTAACTCGGCATGTGATAAATATTTAGATCATTGTTATTCCGTTGAATCTATCGCTGACAAATATCCAGACAGTAAACTAATTTCACTAGGCGATTATAATCTACCCGCAGCGGTATGGGTTAATGATGAGTTAGGCATAAGTGTTATTTGTAATGATACTTATTCTGCTCATTTTGTTTCCAACTGTTATGGATTTCTAAACTGCGCTCAATGTATTTCTATACCTAATGATGGTGGTGTGTTCTTAGATTTAAGTTTTTCTAACATCTGTGATATTTCTGTGATTAAAGCTGTGGATGTTTTGTTAAAACTTAGCCAACATCATATTGCTTATGTGATTGATGTAAAATGTGATACTAGCCGTGATATTTTAATGTGTAATTATGTTTTTAATGATTTTAAATATGCCGACTTTAACGCAATCAATAATTTTTTGTTGAATGTTGATTGGTTTGCCCTTTTTTATAATTGTGATGTTGATAATTGCGTTAATTTATTTTACTCTGTGTTGCATTTTGCTATTGACTATTTTGTTTCCAAAAAACAATGGCGAGAAAACAATTTTCCAGTTTGGTTTAATAAAGAATTGATTTCACTTACTAGACTCAAAAAAACTGTTCATAAACGTTATAAATCTTCAAGACTATTGTCTGATTATAACGAGTTTCAATCAATTCGTACTTCGTGTAACAATCTCAGTACATGTCTATACAAGCAATATATTAGTCGAACAGAAAACAACATTCAAAGTAACCCTAAACATTTTTGGAAATTTGTTAGCGACTCTAGAAAAACTAATGATTTTCCAGCCACAATGTATTATAAACAAAAAACTTGCAGTAATGGAGATGACTATGTTAATAGTTTTGCTGAATTCATTTCCTCTGTTTACGATACACAAACTCATCCAACTCCTTTGTTTGACTTTAAGAAAAACGTATTACATCGATCATTTTCAATTAGTTTGTTGGATGTATTTAAAGGGATTGAGATCTATGCTGTTAAAACAATGTATTTATTCAATTTCTATGCCATTGCACTTACTTTTTGAGGCTTCTCTTAATGAAGCCAAGTTTCCTTCAGTTTGGAAACAAAGCTACATTATGCCTTTACATAAATCTGGAGCTAAGGAGGATATTACTAATTATAGAGGTATATGCATCCAGTCTGCTATTCCTAAGTTGTTTGATCAAATTGTAACTGGTCAAATACAATGGATGTGCAAAAGCATTTTAGTGGAACAGCAACATGGGTTTCGCGAGGGTCGTTCTACTCTTACAAATCTTCTTTGTTACAAAAATGATCTTTTAAATGCCTTTCAATCAAGAGTTCAAGTAGATTCTATTTACACAGATTTTTCAAAGGCTTTTGATCGCGTTAATCATAGTATTTTGATTGCTAAGCTTCGGGCTTTGGGTTTTCATGAATCTGTTGTTGCGTAGTTGTCAAGCTTTTTGGAAAATCGTACACAGTGTGTGAAAATTAATAACTTTTTATCACAACCAATTGTTGTTCCTTCTGGGGTTCCTCAAGGATCTCATAGTGGACCAATTCTGTTTTTACTCTTTATTAATGATCTTGTTTATTCTATTAATTCTTCGTCTTATCTTTTATTTGCTGACGATCTTAAAATTTATAAAAGAATATCATCTATCGAGGACTGCATTAGTTTGCAAAATGATTTAGATTCTGTTCATTCATGGTGTCTTATTAATAACTTGTTGTTTAACGCAAATAAATGTTTTTCGATAAGTTTCAACAGAACTTTAAGTAAAGTATCGTTTGACTATACTATCGATAATAATGTTTTGGAACATGTTACACAAATAAAAGATTTGGGCGTAATTTTTGATTCAAAACTAACTTTTGTTGAGCATATAAACTATATGTGCAACCGTGCTATGAAAATGTTAGGATTTGTTTACAGAATGTCTACTGACCTATCTCCTAGCACACTCAAATTACTTTATTGCGCTTTAGTACGTTCTCATTTAGAGTACGCTCCGTCAGTTTGGTGTCCATACTACAGCGTTCATATATGCAATATAGAACGTATTCCAAACAAATTTTTTCGTTTATTATCGTACAAATTAGGCATTTCATCCGAAAATTACGATTTTAACCTCATTGCATTGCAATATAATCTTCCGCCGCTGAAAATTCGGCGCAAAAGAGCCGATTTATCATTTTTACGTGGACTAATGATGTCTGAGATTGATTGCCAAGAGCTACTTGTAACTCTTCCATTTCAAGTCCCCAACAATAATCGCCGAACCAGACAGTCTCCATTATTTAGAGAATCTATACATTCTACCAATTATGGATTTAATAATCCAATTGGTAGAATGTGTAGAATTGCAAATAGATTCTCTAATAATATTGATTTATTTTGTGTTTCAAAATGTAGTTTTAAGTGTCAGTTAAAATGTGTTGATGAATAATTTTATATTTTGTTTTTATTTATGTATACTTTTTTCCATGCTTTTATTTTTCAATATTCTTTTATATATTTTTGTGTAATTGTAATATTGTTTGTAATTCATCGTTATTTATGTATATAATGATGTAGATGTAAATGGTTTTGTATATACCGTGAATAAAGTATTATTATAGATTATGTAAAAAAAAATCTAATAACTACTCAAAAACATTTAAAAGTTTAATCAAAATTTAAATACAACATCTTTGGAAATTTGGTTGCCAGTTGTGATACTAAAATTTTATCGATGATATTCGGTTTTTTTTGGTTGAAGAAGCAACATAATGAAGCTACAACTACTTTGCACCACCAATTATCTCTGGAAATGTTAATTTTTTTTAAATTTTTGAGAAATAAAATCTCAAAAAATATGTTTAATTAACATTTCAAAATGTTCTCAAAACTAATTAAAACATTTTAAAATCTAGGTACAAGAATTTGTCAAACAATTTTAGAACTGTTTAAAATTCTTTCAAAACATCAAAAACAACTTTTTCAAGTCTGTTGTTGTTGCCAAAAAAATTAAAAAATCTTCAAATACATTATTTATATACCAAAAACATAAGTTTTTAGAAGCATCTAGAGTTTACTCTAAGGTTCTTAAATCTGTATACAATGTTTTTATAGTTTATCAAATTACTCTAAAACAACTTTGAAGCGTCTATAATTTGTTAAAAGTTTTTATAACTTACAAACTTCAAGAACATCAAATAAACTTCTTAAATTTGCCAACAGGTTTTAGAACTAAATCAAAAACACTTTTTAGAAAATTGATCAAAAACATATTCTACATGTCATAGATTTAAATAATTTTTTAAAAGCATCTAGAATTGGTTCTAATTGCTTATATGCCTAGTCTTAATCCAAGATTTATTAAAACTTGTCGAATGACACTAGAACTGCTTTAATGTTACTAAGAGTTTGTTAAAAGGTTTTAAAACATCTAAAATTTAACAACAAAAACTAATCAAAAGATTCTAGAATTTGTCAAAAGATTTTAGAAGTAGTTCAAAACATTTTAGAAAAATTTATCAAAAACATATACTATGTCAAAAGTTTCATTTTTTTAAAGAATTTATTTTCTACTACTATATTAAAACTTTTATAATTTGTTGAAAGTTTTTAGAACATCATAAAATAAACTTGACAAAAAAAATCATTCAAGTAATTGTTAATAAATTCTAAAAGTAGTTCAAAACATTTTCAAAAATTCTAATGTGTATCAAAAAATAAACCAAAAATTTCAATAATATTTCAAATTATCTAAATTTTGTTTAAAATTTTGATACAAAACTGTAAAAATATGCCAAACAACTCTAGAACTGTTCCAAAACTTCTATAATTTGTTGAAAGCTTTTAAGAACATTTTAAAAGTTTTAAGAGCATTAAAAAAACTTTTTTTTCTAGAACCTTAAAATTATTTAAAAACTTCTAAAACTGTTTTGAAATTTCCATAATTTGTATAAAGATTTTAAACATCTTAAGATTTAAGAACATTAAAAAAAACTTTTTAATTTTGTTAAATCTAATCTAATCTAATCTAAAATTTTACAAAAGAATTTAGAAATACTACAAAACTTTATAAAAGTTTCTGAAATGTATCAAAAGTTTAAAAAATATGTCAAAGAATTAAAAAAAAAAACATTTGGAATGTATTCATGGCTTCTAAAATTTAGTTTTAAAGCTGTACAAATTTGCCAAACAACTCAATAAGTTTTCTGAAGTTTCCATGTGTTGTTAAAACTTTTCATTATTTCTATAATCTATAATCTGATTAGAACGTTTGAAAGCTCTTAAAACACTTTGTATTTTTTAGAACGTTCCAGAAAACACTGTGAGACTTCTCATAATGTGTTAAAATCATTTAGAACATTTCAAAAAGTTTAAAAACATCCAGAAAGCTTTTTGAACAGTTTGTTAAAATTGTCAAAAAATCTAAAAATAGACAAAAAAATTAGAAATACTACGCTACATTATAGAAACTTTTAAAATTTATCAAAAAATTATAGAAATAAATTGATAATTTATTAATGCAAACATTTTAGTACTAAATTGCAACTAGATGGCAATACTAGTCTTTTGCTTTATTATTTATATTAAAAATTTATAAAATATATTAAAAAAATCAATATTTATTAATTATCTGAAATTGTACAAATTTGCTAATACAACTTTAGAACTCCAATGAGGTTGTACAAATTTGATTAAACTCTAGAATTGTTTTGAAGTTTCTATAATTTGTTGAAAACTCGTAGAAAATCTTGGAAACAGCTTTTATAACAAGCCAAAAGTTTGCATTGATCTGTCAAAAAACTCAAAAATTGTTGAAAAGTTTTTATTATGTGATCTTGAAAACGTTTAAAGTCTCAAAGTTTTTAGTAGATCTCAGAAAATTTTAGAATTTGGTAAAAATATTAGAACATTAGAAAATGTTTTAGAATTTAAGTTTTTTAGTGTTTTCAGTTTCAATAATTTTTTTAACACATTACTAGAATCTAGATTTAAACTTTTAGAATTTGTCAAAACTAAAACTGTTCCAAAGCTTCCATAATTTTTGAAAACTTTTACTTTAAAAGTTTATAAAATTTGCCAAATAATTTTAGAATTATAAAAAATCTTAAAAATTGTCAAAAAATTTTAAAATTTGTCAAAAGATTCTGAAATTTGTAAAAATAGAACAGCCTTTAACACAAGTCTTTTTTAGAACGCCAGAAGCCTTTGTAGAAAGTTTTTAGAATATTTTGAAAGCTTTAAAAACATCAAAGAAACTTCTGAAATTTGTCAAGTTATTTTATAATTTGCAAAAAAATGTTCTAAGTCAAAAATTTCAAAAAAAATTTAAACATTTGAAGTTACGCTTCTAAAATCTAAATGTTAGGTTTTAAGAACTTGGCAAAGAAACTGTTTTAAGGCTTTTAATAATACTTTATTCACGGTATAATTTATAGTTTATTGTTAGATGAAGTTTGCTCTAACAATAAACTTTTAACTGACAAAATTTCTTATTTGGAGGAGAAGATAGCTCTGAAAGATATAAAAATTTTAGACTTAAAATCATGCAGTCTACTTGAACCTGTTTCTACTAGGTCTGTTATTAATACGGATTCGATTCAATTGCCACCGGCAAAAACAATTCTATCCAGTACTTCTACCACTACTACTAGTCCACAATCAATTAAACCTAGAGTACAGCACAACTCCAACGATTTTTGGATGTGGTCCAGACAATGACCAGCTACAAGCCTACGTTCCCCCTTCATATATTCATGTGTCAAAACTTAAGCGTGGAACAAATAAAACTGAAATTGCAAACTATATGAAAGCTAAACTACCATCTGTTTTGGTTGATGTTGTTTAGTTGGTAGTGAGATCTGGAAACTACAGCAGTTTTAAAGTATCTATTCCAGCCGATCAAGCTGATTTAGTTCTTTCTAAAAACTTTTGGCCGGCAAACATTGCCGTCAAGAAATTTATTAACTATGGCCGACCCCGGAATTTACCAGCAACTCCTGCAGGGGATTTTTGAACGTTAAATCCGCTCAACAGTTTGGACCCGTCTCCAGGAATACCAATGGCCTCTCAATTTACTACAAAAACGTTGGAGGTATAATAACCAAACTAAAAAACTTTTGTTAGTTGTAGCTTTGTCAAGTTATGACATTATTGTTTTAACCGAAACTTGGCTATCTGAAGACATCACTGACTCAGAACTAAGACTAACTGGCTATAACCTATTTAGATGTGATCGGTCTAATTTAACTAGCCCTAAATTAAGCGGAGGTGGCGTATTGATTGCGGTTAGAAGTCATCTTAAGTGTACATTACTACATCCGCCATATCTAAGTGTTGAACATGTGTTTGTAATTGTCAACTTTAAGTTTGTATTGTACATAATTAGTGCAGTTTATTTACCCCCTCGTTTGGTTATCGATAAATATGCTGACCACTGCTACTCCGTTGAATATTTTGCTGATGTCTTTCCTAATAGTAAATTAATTCTACTGGGAGATTACAATTTACCAGAAGCAACTTGGCTAAATGATGAATATGGAACTGGAGTTACTTGTAACGAAAACTACCCTGGACATTTAGTTGCTAACTCATTTGGATTTTTAAACTGTGTTCAATGTATAACCATACCAAATAGTATGAATGTATTTTTGGATTTGTGTTTTACTAATGATTGTGATAATATTACTGTGATAAATGCTGTAGATGTTTTATTAGATATAAGTCAACATCATAATGCCTATGTGATAGATGTCAAATGTGATACTTCTTGTGATATTTTAAACTGTAACTACGTTTTTAATGATTTTAAATGTGCCAACTTCAGCGCAATCAATGATTTTTTGTTGAACGTTGATTGGTCAGTTCTTTTAAACAACTGTGATATTAATGTATGTGTTGATTTATTTTATTCTGTTTTGTATTATGCAATTGATTGTTATGTACCTAAAAGAGTGTGGAATGACAACAACTTTCCTATTTGGTTTAGTAAGTAATTAATTTCACTTACTAAACTAAAAAAAAATTGCACATAAACGATTTAAATCTTCAGAACTTCTTTCTGATTACAATTAATTTGATTCTCTTCGGACTTCATGTAAACATCTGAACGCACGTCTTTACAAGCAGTACATTTTACGCACCGAGAATAACATTTGGTCTAATCCAAAACATTTTAGGAGATTTGTAAATGAAGCTAGGAAAACTAATGCTTTCCAGCTACAATGTATTATGGTGATCAAACCTGTATTAATGGTGACGATCTTGTAAACAAATTTGCAGATTTTTTCTCTTCGGTTTATAGTTCTCAAATTCATCCAACTCCATTGTTTAAGTTTGATAAAAATGTAATTCATACAAATTTCTCAGTCAGTTTACTAGATATTTTTAATGGAATTACAAGCCTTAAATCTAATCTTAGCACTGAACCTGACGGTATTCCTTCTATGCTCTTAAAGAATTGTATTTATTCAATTTCAAAACCATTACATTTACTTTTCAACGCTTCATTAAATGAAACTAAATTTCCTGATGTATGGAAACAAACTTATATTATGCCATTGCATAAATCTGGTGCTAAAGAAAATATTACAAACTATAGAGGCATTTGCATTCAATCTGCTATCCCGAAATTATTTGATCAAATTATAACTGGTCAAATACATAGATGAACATCATGGGTTTCGTGAGGGTCGATCTACACTTACCAATCTACTTTTTTACAAAAATTACATTTTAAACGCATTTGAAAGTAAAACTCAAATTGACTCTATTTACACCGACTTTTCAAAGGCCTTTGATCGTGTGAGCCACAATATTTTGATTGCTAAGCTTCGTGCCTTGGGTTTTCATAATGCAGTGGTTTCTTGGTTATTTTTCTTTTTGAAAAACCGAACGCAGTTTGTAAAAATCAATAAATTTCTTTCTCAACCTATTTTAGTTCCATCAGGTGTTTCTCAGGGAACTCACTGCGGACCAATTTTATTTTTACTTTTTATCAATGATCTTTTTGACTGTATAGTTCATCATCATTTCTGTTATTTGCAGATGATTTAAAAATGTATAGAAGTATTTTATCTATCGATGATTGTTATCTTTTACAACAAGATTTAAACTCTGTTAATGCTTGGTGTCTTATTAATAACCGTTTGTTTAATGTTAATAAATGTTTTGCAATCAGTTTTAATAGAACGCTAAGCAAAATTTCATACGATTATACTATCGATAACAAGGTACTACAACAAGTAACACAAATTAAAGACTTGGGTGTAATTTTTGATTTTAAACTTACGTTTGTTGAGCATATAAACTACATGTGTAATCGTGCTATAAAAATGCTGGGGTTTGTATATAGGATGTTAGCTGATTTTTCTCCAAGTACTCTTAAATTACTATACTGTGCCCTGGTGCGTTCTCATTTAGAGTACGTTCCGTCAGTCTGGTGCCCTTTCTATAAAATCTATAGTCAGAATATTGAACGTGTTCAAAACAAATTTTTTCGTCTGTTGTCCTATAGATCTGGTATATTGTCGGTTAATTTTGATCGCAATTACATTTCTTTACTATACAATTTACCGTCACTAAAACTTCGACGCATAAGATCAGATCTTTCATTTTTGCGTGGTCTAGTGATGTCTGAAGTAGACTGTCCTGAGTTACTTGTATCTCTTCCATTCTACATTCCTATTAGTGAACGACGTACCAGGCAGACTTCATTATTTAGAGAAACACATTCTACTAATTATGGATTTCACAATCCTATTGGTAGAATTTGTAGATTTGCAAACAGTTTAACTAACAATTTCAATTTTTTTTGTTCTAAATCTATGTATGATTTCTATAATCTGTTAAAAGTTTTTAGAACGTTTAAAAGCTTTCATAACAGTTCAGAAAATGCTCGGAAACTTCTCATAATGTGTTAAAAGCATTAAAAGTTTGAATACAACCAGAAAGTTTTTTGAACAGCTTAATAAATTTTTTATAAAAATATTAAAATTTGACAAACGATTTTAAAAGATACAAAACATTATCTAACACTCCTTTGAAGTTTTCATAATTTGTTGAACCTTCTTAAAAGATCTTGAAAGCAAAAATCTCAAGAATTGCTGCAAGGTTTCTATGACGTGTTCGAAATTTTTAAAAAGTTTATAGTAAATCTCAGAAAATTTTAGAATTTGAAAAAAGTTGCTACAACAAATTAAAAACATTCTAGAATTTTTTAAAAGATTATAGAAATATTTGAAGTTTTTTTTATATTTAAAATATAACCCAAATTACCAGATTCTAGATTCAAAGCTTTTAAAATTTGTCAAAATATTTTAGAATTTATCAAATAATATTATTATTTCACAAAATCTAAAATTGTTAAAATAAAATAATTTTTTTTGAATTTTTTTAGAAGTTTCCAAACTTGTCAAAAAATTCTAGAACTGCCACAAGACTTTCATAATTTGTTAAAAGCTTTTAGAACATTTTCAAATCTTTAAAAACATCAAAAAACTTTTAAAATTTGTACTTTAAACATTTTTAAAAATATCTAATATTTATTTTAGGCTTCTGGTTTATTTGCTCTAAAATTGCTTTAAAATTTGTTGAAAATTTTTGATATATTAAATTCTTTTTTAAATGTTGTCAAAAAATTCTAGATTTTTTTTAAATATTCTAGAAATAGTGTATAATATTTTAGACAATAAAATTGTAATATGTACCAGAAATTTAAAAAAATTCAATAATTACTTAAAACATTATTTAAAATTTAGATACAACCAACTTTAAAAGTGTTTTGCAACTCGGGAAGATTTTGAAAGTAGTTTAGAATATTTTAAAAAAAAATAAAAATAGTCTTAAATATTAAAAAAAAGTTAGATTCAAAATCTGCAAAATTTGCAAATAAACTTTAGAACTTTGTGACTTTAATTTGTTGGCAAATTTTAGAACTTTAGTAAACTATTAAAAAATCATCAAAGAATTTTTTCAAAAAATCAAAATATTTAGAAACTTAGAAAATTGATCAAAAACATGTTCATTCAACAAAATCAAAATATCAAAATATCTAAAATTTAGTCTAGGTTATATCAGAAGTTTTTAGTAAATGTCAACTAGCTCTAGAACAGCTTCAAAATTTCTATAGTTTTTTCTAATCAAAAATTTGGCAAAAAAATGTTAAATGATTTTAAAGTTTGTCAAAAAAAACCTAAAATATTTTTTAAAAGTTTTAGAAGTAGTCCAAAATATATTAGAAAAGTTTAGTGTCAAAAGTTCTAGTAACGTTTCAAATCATCTAAAACTTAATCAAAATCTAGATACAAAACCGAATTGTCTCTGCTTGACTCTTGGTAGCTGTGATTGTTAGGTTAAGTTTAAATAAATTATTTATTTATTCAACTATAGAACTGTTTTAAAACATCTTAAAAGCTTTAAGAACGCTAAAGAAACTTTTCAAATGTATCAAAATATTCTAGAATTTGCCAAAAGATTTTAGCAATACTTTGAAAGTATTTAGAAACTTTTAAAACATTCTAGAAATGTTTTGATAATTTATTATTAAATTTTAGAACATCTTCAAGATTTAAGAACATCAAAGAAGATTCTCAAGTTTGTCAAAACAATCTAAAATTAGACAAAAAATTTAAAAATAGTCTAGAACATTTTAAAAGATTCTAATATGTATTAAAAAGTTTCAATAATTTCTCAGGACTATCAAAAACCTTAAGCTTATAATATGTGGAAAGTTTTTTTAGACCATTTTAAAAATGTCTAAAATAAGTGTAAAATCTTCAGAATTTCAAAAAGTTTTTAAAACCCTGCAGATGTTTCTAAATTTGTATTGAGAATTCCTAATAAACTTCTAGAATTTATCAAAAGATTTTAGAATTTGTTAACAATTTTTAGAAGTACCTAAAACTATTTTGAACATAAAAAAACTTTAATAATTTATAAAAACTTTCCATAAATTTTGATTTTATTAAAATTGCTAGAATTTGTAGAAAGCTAATAGAACTTATAAAACCTCTGCTGCTTCAAAACGTTATTTTAGTTTGGTATTTAATCCATGTAAGAGTCTTAATCTCCTCCAAAACTACATGTAAAGGTCTTTCAATACTAAATTAAGTATCAAGAACGGGAAAGCACTGTTTGCAGCATGCTGATATTGGCCGCACTAACAAAGAGTAAGTGCTGCTTTTTTAGTTGTAGTGCATACAACTTTTTTGTTTGTCTTTGTAAAATAAATTTAAAAAAATAAATAAATTAAAAAAAATAAATATAAAAATTAAAAAACAACACTAAGCATTACTTTCCAATTCAAAATACAAGCATCAAATTGTTTTTCAGAGTAGGCAGGCACTAAAACCTTGCCCTTTCACTGATTTTCTCATATTTTTTTTATGTTTTATGGTCCATAAATTTAACAGCAAATCTACACCAAACAATAATTTAGACTTTTCTTGATGCTAAATTTTGAAAAGTAATTATTCCGAGTTATAAATAATTTGATTGATTTGATATAATCACTCAACATTCTATAATAATCGATTATTAATTCGAATGCATAAATGCAAACTTATATATATTATTATAGCGTCACTTTGGAGAAAAACTGCCTTATTTAGAAAAAATAATTTAGAAAGTTTGAGTAGTGCTGACATACATTTTATAACACAAAAATGATAAACAATACAAAATAGTAAACTGTTTCATGCTAAAAAATGTAAAAAACAGTCCTTAGTTCAATGATGAAATAATTTTATTCAAAATACAAATATGTAAATCAAATTCAATTTGAATTGTAAATTGATATTTATCATCCGGATCAATTACATCTTCGAATGGAAATGTATCAACAATAATCTCTACAATATCAACTTTATTATAAGTAAGATTTTGTTTATTATTTTATTAATATTTATGTACAATGCAATCTTGTTATTACAGCAAATGTGTATATATGTAATGTTAAAATAGAATATCTAAATATATAATGTTTGTAAGATAAGAAAACATGTTTACTGCTGCGAGTGCGATAATAAATTTAAAAAGGATTTTATTATGCTACAGCAAATATCTTTTTATGGCAGAGATCCATATTTGTTTTTTTTTTAATTTTAATTTTATGATTTAATATGATGATAAGCAATTCGTTAATGGCTGAAGGATAAAGATTAAAAACATTTTTTTTTCGTGCGGATTTTTTTTTGTTCCGTTCTGTGAATTGCGGAGGAAATCGCACCGCTTGTTAATAAACACAGGCGGACACTTCCACATCCACACAGCTGATAGGTAATCTATAGAGGGTGGCATTTAAATTTCTTAAATCCATATGCCATGCTTCCGGCCGCACAGGAAGTGTCATATTATTCTCAGCACTGCAGTAAATAATAGGATTAATATATGCAATGTAACTAATTAAAAATGTTAATGGAATTTCACATATATAAAAAGTATCATTTAAATGCGAGAATATCACGAAGGAGGTGGTTTAGCAGATCACTATCAATATTATAATCGTAATTTCACACATAAATTTGTTTTTGCTTTAAGTTTAGAAATTTAAATAAAATGAATAATTTCAAAATTTTGTGTTAAACAAATTAAATTTATTAGTCATGTTCAAATTTTTTTCAACATTATCATTTAGTTATGACTCGCTTGGTAACATATTTTTTTGTACAAACGTGGAATCCGGAATGTTTTAGTAATAGTATAGTAAGAATGTTTACCAACTATCACATGTTGTGATTAATTATAAAACAATGCTGCGAATTGTCGCCATTCCAAAATAATGCATATAGTATTACTAATTTTCTACAAACAAACTATAGTTAGAAAAGTAAATATTTTCTTATTTGATTAGTATGACACGAGCATTGCCGTCTAACCAATCCAGTTATATCCAGTTTCAAACTACGCAAATTTGGTAATTGCTAGGATTAGCGTTCATTAAAAATAAACATTTGACAATAGTTTGCGAAATTGTATTATTTACTAATTTTAGATAAGTTTAGGAATAATAAATAGTGAAATGATATAATTATTATTGGTTGCAATTAGTCATAAAAAACTAAGGCCATTCAGTTATAAACTTGTTTTCTAATTAAAGTACAAGAATGATAAGTTTTTGAAACAGTTATTAAAGTTGGGATAAGCTTTAGAAGATTTAGAAAAAACGTTATTACAAAAAATTAAATAAAAATAAAGTTTCTGTGGTACAAAGAAATATGTGCACAATAAAAACCCGATTGATAATGAGATACAATATAATATGTGTGATTGTCTGATATTACTTTATATTGACAAAAAGAATCTACATAAGTTTTGCTACTGTAAGCAAAAACTATCGCAAGATAGGAACAAAATAGCATGGTTCAACATCATAAGACTTCAAATTTAACTCGAAGTCTCATAGTACACTGCTGGACAATGTCGGTCGAGACTTCAAACCAGAACAGAAAACCCTTGAGAAATATTTTACCTACACTCTCTCAAACCAATAAAACAAGAGTTAGAACAGAGCAACTGGCAACCCGCACTGGGTACATCCAACGCAGAGTATCTAATTAACATATTAACATTGCACTCGGTTGGTCGGGCGCAGATTTGAGTTTTAACAAGAAAGCTAAAACTTGCTAGTTATCCTTTACTACTAGGCGCGGACTTAGAACTCTAAGGCACAAAACCTAAAAGGCAACTCCAGGATAACCTTAACCGTTTAGATAGAACCACGTCTCCTAATCCGGTAAACGTCGGCGGCCACAAAACTCAGTAATAGTAAACCGCGTGCAAATTATAGTAAGTCAAACCACGACAACAACATCCAACTATGCATCACCACTAACACCAAAATCTAAATTCTAAAGAAAAACCATTTGTTCCACAACATCATTTTTTGGAGGTTATCTAAAACAGCCTACGCCAAAACCTTGTAATATCATAGTAACTACTATTGAAAGACATCTAACAGTCGCAAAAGAAACTAATTTAGAACGCCTAACTTTAAAAGGTATTTCCGACAATCTCCACCGAGATCTTGTAGTACCCTAGAGCTTCACAACTAACCTGATTTCTATGACGCAGTTTCTTAAAGAAATAGCCACTCGGTAACAGTTTTGACTCTCTGCAGCTCTGTGGCAACTTCCAAAAAAGAACCAAGCTAGAACAAAAGGTTTGTCAATTTGTAATATTGCCCAACAAATTGGCAGAAGTGTCAGTACAATAACTCAATGTTGGCGTAAATAAATCAAAGAACAGAAACCATGACGGAGAATACAATTTAAATGCCTTAAAAATACTACAGAACGTAAAGATTGAGCTTTTTGGAACCAATTTACAAAAGCAAAAGGAATTAAAAAGATTTGAAAAGATTCCAATGAGTAACAAATTGGATCAGCGGATAGTCTAAAAAAAGCTACAGATTACAACAAACGTAACTTCTTACAGGTTTTTAATACTGGAACGTTAGAAGTCGCCTACAAGTAGACAAAACAAAATTGTTAAAGAAAATCTTAAAAGGTGCAAATGATCTATAATTGGGTTATCTAAAATTCAAAAGAAAAAACTTGAGAGCCTACTTACACAACAAAAAACATCAAAACCTGATGAAATATAACTAAACTGGTCATTGAATACACAATCAAAGAAAACAAAGAGAGACAAACAACAAAAAAACGCCAACACTAAATAACGGATTTAACAATGGAAGTAGTACAAGAAAAACGGGTTCTAAAGGCAAGTGGTATAGATACAAGAGAAAAACAGATTAAACACACTAAACTCAGTAGAACTATACAACAATGCTGCAGAAAAGATTAAAACACACACCTACTGAGAATCTGTAGCAAAGCACAAAAATATGCTGAAATCTGTATAAATTAGTAAAATTAATAAACAAATGACACAAACGTCACTCACAAACCATTGAAAACATTGAAAACAGACAACTACAAACAACAAAATATGGAGAAAAAACCAACTATCCTAAAGGAAAAAATAAAATATGCAATAACAAAGTTCAAACCTTTAAAATTTCAAGAAGCAGATACCATCTCTGCAAAAATCATTAAAACAATAGGAGAAAGTGGAGTCGACATATTACATAAAATAGGTAATGAAATATAGACAACCATACAATGGCCTGATGACTGATGAGTAGAATCGGTATTCATAGTAACCATCACACATAAAAAGATTAAAAAAAAAATGCAAGAGCTATCGGATGATTGCACTAATATCAAACGCCAGAACCTCCTCAAAATTATTAAAAAAAGATTCAAACCATACCTGTTATGACAAATACCAACACAACAAATTGGATTTGTCAAAGAAAGAAGCGCTCGTAAACTATTCATAATCATTGAGAAAACCCTAGAAATCAACAATCCGTAGACAGTATTAAATAGGAAAACTCCTTTAAAACCATACTACGCAAAATCCCCCAGCTTCTTAGCTCATTAATACAATAGTAAATCAAAAGTACAAATAAATACAACACCTCTCAAATCCATGCAACATCAAAAAAAAAGAGAAGCAAGGATGAATATTATCATCAATTCTTTTCAATATATCAATATATCATTATATATACAGAATACATGAGAAAAGTCCTGTAAAACAGAAATAGAGGTATAGGTGTATGAGTAACCCCCATAAACAATCTTTGATATGCTGGTGCAGAAATTGAAAAAAAAAGTAAGAACTACAAACTAAAAATTAACATGAGCAAAACAAAAATCATGATTATAGACCGAGGCAACAACAATACTACAATATACAGAGTGTTCAAAAAAGAAAGTAATATATATATATATATATATATATATATATTTTTATTTAAATTTATTTTCGGATTATCCCGCGTTTTCTTTTTGAGTTGGACTCGACGTTTCGGCTGAATCTCATCAGCCATCATCATGAGATATTTATTATTAATATTTATTAATATACATCAATATGACATTGATATATAAACTAATTTTGTTGTCAAAGCTAACTTTCAAGAAACTTTATTGTGTGTAAAGTTTCTTTGTTTGACTTCTGGTAGTTGGTCTATTAATATATATATATATATATATTCAGTTTTTGACAATTGTTGTTAGTGCACAAGTTTTCATTGCTATGACTGATTACTCTAATGCAGAACTAGCCGACATGTATTTCATGTATGGTCGTGCTAATAAAATTGCCACCAAAGCGCAACGTCATTATGTACAAGCTTATCCAAATTGTCAGATTCTTTCACTTTGTATGTTTGAAAGAATTCACCAGAACTTGAGAGATACCGGTTAATTTCGAAAACAGTGCTTTTTTCCGGCAGAGGGAATCTACTTCTAGAGCAGAACAAGAAATTATAGCACATATAAAGCATAATCCAGAGACGAGTGTGCGGAGAATATCAGCCAAAGTAGAAATTGGTGCTACTCTTGGTTGAAAACCCTCCACAAGCAGCTGCTCTATCCATACCATGTTCAACAAGTACATGCCTTAAATTTAACTGATCATCAGGCACATTTGGGTTTTTGTCGCTAGTTTCTACACAAGGATGTTAAAAACCCGCAGTTTCTTATCAAAATTATTTTTACGGATGAAGCCGGGTTCTCACAAAATGAAGTTGTTAATCAGTTAACAGGCGCTGCTTACCTCTACTTTCTGCAGAACACAATGTATGATCTTTTGGATAACATTCTTTTGACCCACAGGCATGTGGTTCTAGCATGATGATGCTCCAGCTCATTTTTTATTGCCGTTAGATAGGATTTAAACCAAACTTTTCAAATAGGTGGATAGGAAAAGGCGGAACAGTTTTATGGCAGCAAAATCGCCTGATTTAAACAAAATGGCCAAGTAAACTGTAAAAAAACTCCAAAGAACATGAATAAATAGTGATATAACTCTAAACACTAAAAAACTAAAAACATTAATGTTCCCAGTACTAAAGGGTGGGCCATGTAACGTTTGAAATTTGAACTAACGTTTATATGTTTTTCAAAGGTACAATGACAATTATGAGTTAACAAAAATTTAGTTATATGTTTGACATTTACTAAATGGGACGCTTTACACTTGAACAAATTTGGGAAGCAATGAAAACTTACTTCCAAAGTGGTGAGTCTTCTACTCAAATAGTAAGAAATTTACGAAACAAATTTGATAGAAAAGAAGTGCCTTCAACGCAGTTTGTAGACCAATTTGTAAAGCAAGTTTGCAAAACTAGATTGTTAGTGGATAAAACAACACGTTTACGTTCTTGTCCAGTGTGCTCAGTTAATAAAAATAATGCTGTTGCTCAGAGTGTGCTTAAACATGCATCAACATCAACTCGTCATCGTTCTCAGAAACTAAACATTTCTTGCACTTCTCTAAAAAGGACTTTGGTTTGAAGACCTACAAAGTTCAATTAGTCTAAAAAATAAAGCCTCATATCTATCCGATGCGTTTTCAGTTTGCCCGACCGAAGATGAGCATTTTTATAAAAAATTGTGATTTTCAATGAAGCTCATTTGTATCTTGGAGGCTATGTCAATAAGCAAAACTGTCGCATTTGGGAATCAGAAAATATACAAATGACTATTGAGCTACCTATGCATCCACAACGAGTAACCGTTTGGTGTAGTTTTTGGTCCGGCGGCATTATTGGGCCATTTTTCTTTGAAAATGAGTAAGGAGCCGCCGTTACCATCGTTACCGTTAATAGCAAACGTTACTGCTAAACAAATTTTTGTTTCCAAAAATTAACGAGTATGAAATGGATGACATTTAGTTTCAACAGGACGGAATCACTTGCCATACAACATCTTTTGCGCACTGTTTTTGGAAATCGAATAATCAGCCTGAATGCTGATGTCAATTGACCGCCTTGGAGCTGTGATTTGACCCCGTTAGATTTTTTTGTGAGGAGACCTTAAGAAAATTGTTACGCTAACCACCCAGAGACGACTGATGCCTTGAAACACAAAATCGAAGTTGCCTTTTATGCGAATGGAGCTCAAACAATCAAAAATGTACTAAAAAATTGGGTTAATTGGATGGGTTACAGTCAAGCCAGCAGTGGCACTCATTTGAATGATGTGTTTCATTCTGAAATGAAAATATCCAATCTTTCTAATAAATTCATAATTTTGAAAAAATATTCATTATTTTTTTTATTTATAGCCAATTCAAATTCCAAAAGTTAGATGGCCCACCCTTTACTATATGGTTCCAAATTATGAACAATAGTGCTATAAACAAATGCTGCGCGTACATGTACATTTTACAAAACCAACATGTCTATAAATAAACCCCAGCAACTATCACAAACTGTCTTTGTAAGAATAAGTTTTTTGGTCACATCAATATAAAAAATGACAACAACCTAGAAAAACTGGTGATACAGGAGAAAATAAATGGAAAGGACCGAGAGGAAGATCACCAAACAACTCAATTACACAAGCAACAAAAGTGTTCAGGAATAGAGAAAGATAGCAAAAAATTGTACGAAGAGCGACAGAAAAAGAATGAACCATAATAATCACAACCCTTCTGAAAACAGAAAAAAACAAAGAAGAAAAAGAAGAAGAATGACAATACCACCATCTTACAGGCAACAATAAAAATAACAGAAATAAAATAAAATTTGGCTTACTGTCGAGTACTAGCAAATATCCAATAGACTACCATATAGTCAACAAATAAATAATCAAATACATCATAGAAATCAACTCCAATATGAAAGTCCTAAAATAAAAACTTTCCACAGGCAGACATAAGATTACAATAACAAAAAATTATCCAAATGCATTAATCATGAACAAGGAAAACATTGTGAAGTATATTAAAAACTTCTGTACTCAACTCTACTCTTCAACGATACCAGACCCAAAAACATTAGAAACGTTTATTCAAAATAAAAAATAAGAAGATATTGCAGATAACAAAACAAACAAAAAAACAGGAGAAGACAAAATTGGCAGCATGATGCTGAAAAAAGAAGAACCATTATTAAAAACCCACTACACTTGCTTCTCAACAGATGCCTCGTAGAAAATAAAAAAACATGATAATACACAAAATAAGATAAATGGAAAGAGAAAATGAAAATGGTGCCCCGAATACGAAGCTTTGCAGCCTACCATATATGGAAACGGTGCAAAGCAGCAAGTAGGGAGAAAAAAAAATAATAATGTTGTAAATATGTAAATATATTATAATAAAAAAAAAAAAAAAAATAAAAAAAAATAAAAAAAAAAAAAAGCAAAATATCAGACACATGACACAACGCAGAAGTAGAAAACATAGAGAACTACTATCAGTATCTTATCACACTTATATAAACTCTTAACTAAAGATTGTAACTAACGTACTAACTAAGAAATTTGAATCATATCAACCGGTAGAACTAACAGGTTTTAGGAAGGGATACAACACAATCAAACATCTACATACAATCTATACATTGATAGAAAAAAAATAAAGGAATACTTTTGATATCATCAACACCTGAGAATTCTTACAAGCAATAAATCCAAAATCGACTCACAATACTCTACCCTAAAATATATATATAAAAACGTCACATTTCAAGTCAAAATAAATAAAAACTTAAGGCCTTGTTACACAATGCGAGCTAGCATCCGAGCTGACCTAGTCAATTACTGTAGTAAAACTACTCGCACAGTGTGATTCCATCATAGTTACTGTCATGTGCAAGTCAGTCAATACTTTGCATCTCAGTTACTATAGCAATGTTTGTTTTTACTCGCCTCTCCCATTAGCTGTCCACTGTCAGGTCAGCAACTCGTATTGTGTAACCAGGCCATTAGAGACTAACAAAATTCAAAGCAAGAAAGGTATGGTTTCAAAACAGGCAAAAAAAAATCAGACAGCCAAAATAAAAAATAAAAATAAAACTAACTGGGCTTTTGGCAAATTAAAACACATACTCAGGAATAGAGATAGACTTTGACTCATGCTTATTACCAGTGGCGACCTATAACCTGGAACCATAGCAATGACAAAAAAAAGCGCAAATTATTTAAGTGTCATGCAAAAATCCGCTAAGCTAAGATTTAGCTTTTCAAAAAAATAAAAAGATCAGACAAAGAACTAAGACCATTGACATAACAACACGTAAAGCAGAGCTCAAGTGGCAATGAGTAAGGCACGTGGCTAAGCAAACCCAAGACAGATAGACATCAAAAATAACATACTAAATACCAAAACAAACAAAACGTAGCACCTGCAGATCAATAAAAAGATGATATAGAAAAACAAGGAAAAAAATGAAAGAGGCTTACGTCCAATAGCGGAAAATAAAAGTTTTTTAAGTTTTGTTGTGCTAATTTTGATCCCCAAGCAGATTTTGTACTGGAATAAATTTTTGTGCAGTTTTATAGTTTTTAAGTAAATTTTATGCTATAAATGACAAATTTTATGTGCAAACATAATTTCTAAGAAATTTCTTGCTAGGAATAAGTTTTATTGAGTAATTTTCTTGTTAATAGATAAATTTCATGTAATTAACTTTATTTCCAAGCAAAGTTTATGCTAAAAATAAGTTTTTTGCTTGATTTTTATTATACGGAGTGTCTCAAAACAATCTAACTATGTCCGTTAAACAAAACTTAAAATTAATTAAAAAAAAAAATAAATAAATAAAATTGTTTAAATGACGGGCGTTTTGTTGCCAAGTATCCTCAATCTTTTTGCAAAAATTACTAAAGAGTTCAATCAATCAATCTGATCTTTTCTTCAAATTTCTTTTTAATTCTTTGCAAAATGTTTGTGGAATGCCACCAACAAGCTGACCATCATTTAAACAATCTTGTTTTTAAAAACAATTTTTTTGCACAGACCAAAAAATTATAATTGCAATCAGTTTTAAGTTTCTTTATTTTTAACTCAAATAATTAGATAGTTATTTGAGCAAATTTAGTACGAAATTTGCTCAAAAAACCATCTAATATAAGTTTTTTGTACTTTGTACAATTCTCATGTCATAAATGTTTATTCTGTACAGTAATGTAGTTTTTAAAGTAAGTTTTATGCTACAAATAGGTTTGCTGCGTCAATTTTAAAGTGTAAAGTGACTAAGTGTACAATAAGGCAGCAGAGACGTTGTGGTTCAGTTTTTTTGCTATCAATTTGTAAATAGGTTCAGGAGAAGGAGCCAAAAAAATTAAAGTTAAATTTTTAAGTGCAACTGTTTTTTTGCTGTCAATTGGAACTATGTTTTCAAACATCCCAATAAATCCAAAAATTTTATGGACAGCAAATATAGCTATCGCATCTAGTGTCAAAGCCAAATTTAAAACTTTGTTAAGATATTTGAAAACATAGTTTCAGTTGACAGCAAAAAAAATTGACAAAAACTGCACTTAAAAACTTATTTCTAATGCAAATGCAACCTCTTCAACTTGTTTTCTTGTACCTACTACCTCCAAATTGACAGCAAAAAATCAATCCACGTCGTCTTTGCTGCCCTATTTTAGACTATATAGTTGGTTTGCGTTAAAACTGCAATCCTCTACAATTGGGCGTGTTTGTTTTTATAGTATTTCCGATCAAGTGCTAATTGTCAAGAAATTAATAGGTTCTTCCTCCCCGCGCATATTAGTGACAATTGAATTTGATCTTTTGTGTTTTTAAAATAATTTCAACGGTGGTTTAATATTCAAACTTAGGATTACATCCACTTGAGTAGGTAAGTGAGCCAAAAAATTTCTACAATAAGGCATGATTAGTTTCATAGTATTTCTGCCCAAGTGTTAATTGTCAAGAAATGAGTAAGTTCCTTCTCCCCACGCATATTAGTGGCAACTTACATTTGATATTTTGTGTTTTTTTGAAAGAAGGATCACTAACACTGGGGTGGGTGGGTGAGCCGTAGTATTTCTACAATTGGGCGTGACTATATTTATAGTGTTTCCGCCCTCCCGCCCATCAGCTCAAATGTTAATTGTCAAGAAATTAATACGTTCCTCCTCGCCGCGCATATTAGTGACAACTGATTTTTTTTGACAATTCCTTAACATGGACTTTCTTGCGTAGGAGAGCGCCGGACAAGTGCATAGTACGTGCTCGGTTGTCTTGTGCGTAGAAAACCGTAAGAAAAGATAAAGAAAATCTGGTATCTGGTAGCTGAGTCACTCTAGAGAAATGCGTCTCTAGGACCTGGCAACACTTTACTTTGGCCCGAGTTTCTTTTTAAACGAGTGGTCAAGACTAACCTATTTTGATTAAATTTACTGGTTTGTGTACAACTCACGTCCGGAGACTATACTTTTTTAGTAGCCCTGGCAATCGATTGACAACGTCCCAACTGTTGTGGGCTTTATAAACAGTAGAGAGCAAGAGAAATCAAGAGTTTACAAACTTCTTTCAAGACAAGACAAACACCTTTTGTACTGGGATGACAATCTTTGCTAACCTTACACAGAAGAATGATTAATTAAGCCAAAAGCTTTCTCAAATAAAAGAAAATTCTAAGCTTTCAGGCAAAAAAACCTCTTTGGAACGGGAAGAGCAAAGACACCTAGGAAAAGTCAAAGAAGTATAAACCAAAATATAACAACAAAATACCCGTGCTTTAACAAAAAATGTGGGAGTCAGCTACAAAGAAGATGTAATCAAACACCTTTAAGTAGTCCCTTAGACAAAAGCACTAAGGCACAAGCAAAGTTAATCAAAGCTGCACTAACTCTAGAGCTGGATAAAATCCTGTTCACTCTTGAGGAAACACCTCCTACCTTTAGAGAGTGGTCAAACACAACAAAGATCCTTAAAATTACTTGTGGTAATAAGACATTCTTAGGCTGGCTAGAGAGAACAACCTCCAGCACAGAACCGCTGTGGTTATTTAACTTCATTTACTTTGATACGAGCTGCTTGGTAATAACTTGAAAAATTATAACTTCTAAACTTTTGCAGCTATAATTGCAACAGTTAAAAGTTATTTATTTTACCTACCTACTTTCACTTTGTTTATTATACAGAGTAATAAAGTATATTTTTTCTAATATTCATAAGAAAATTCGCTTGAATTGCATGACGTTTAGCCATAAGTTTTTGAGGTTATACTGTACGTCAACGATAGCAATTTGTATTTTAAAATTTAAACACATAATTATTTAAAATTATTTACAAATACGTTAACCTAGTTAGAATTGTAAAAAAACTATTCAAATGCCTTGTTGCAGCCAGATTATATTGTAAATTAGTTGCTATAACAACTACAACTGCAGTCTAAACTTTGGTCTCAACGCGGACCAACTATAATTATAGTTAAATGTAAACATTTTCTTATTTGATTTGAAATGTCATGAGCAAATTTGCAAAATTTTATTCTTACTAATTTAAGATAAGTATACCTCTGCAAAAATAAATATAACATAACTATTCCAGTATTGTACTGCAAGGTGATAAGATAAATCTAAAAAACTACAGACCAATTTCACTATTATCCCAGCTGTATAAATTATTCATGAAGATAATCACGAGCAGACTCACCAACAAACTTGATGCCTACCAACCAGTCAAACAAGCGGGGTTCCGCAAACGGTACAGCACGGCGTACAATCTCCTAACAGTGAGCTGAAAAATACCATTTTCCGCTCTACATAGCGTTCATTGACTATAAAAAAGCATTCGATACTGTAGAGCTATGGGTAGTGGAGAAAGCAATAAACAACTGCAGAATAGACCATCGGAACAGGCAGTTGATACACAACATATACAGACACGCCACAATAAAAATAAATCTAGCAAACAGCACAGAGTCAATACGTATAGATTGAGTAGTGAGACAGGGAGACGTTATATATCACCAAAGCTCTTCATTCTGGCGCTGGAAGACGTTTTCAAATCTCTTCACTAGAAAGAAAAGGTCTAAATATTAACGAAAAAAGACTTATCAACTTAAGATTTTTCCTAGTGACTGATATCCATGAAGACCTTAAAATAATGATATATAAACTTGCAGAAGCTTCTGAAAAAATAGGTTTAAAAATGAATATGTCCAAACCAAAAACGATGAACAACACTGATGACGACATAAATGTAACAGTCAAAAATGAGACGCTCGAACAAGTTCCCCATTACATCTTCCTAGGCCAAATAATAAAAATTGGCAAAGAAAATTAAACATCGAAGATTGATATAATGACATATGGCGCCCAAACATAGACTCTAACAAAAAATAACATGGACAAATTAATAAAAACCCAAAAAACAATGGAACGCTCAATGTTAAACATCACTCTTAGAGACCAAAAAAAAAACAAGCTTATAGATGTTGCAGAACAGGTAGCAAAGCAAAGCAAGTGGAGCTACGCTGATAGATAGAATTGCGTGCTACAGCAGTGGAGACCCTGGCTAGGCAAATAAGGATTCAGACGGTCTATGATGAGATGGGGCTGTGTCTAAAGTTAGACGAATACAGGCTAGAGAAGAAGATGAAGAAGACTGCAGAAATTTGCAAATTTTGTGATACACATTTGTTTAGTTAAATTTGTCTGAGTCATCATGCAACACACACAAAACTAACGTAATCTAAAAATTTCTGATAAACTCGAAATGCTTCTAAAAAGTTCTAGAAACTAAAAAAATCTAAAGCTTTTGATAAATTCAAATATCTTTTATAAATTCTAATTGCTTTTTGTACGTTTTAACTTTTATCCCATTATATGAAACTTACTGTATTGCAGAAAAAAATTCAATTCTGATCCAAATAAAACCCAAAAGCTTTAAACAAATTTTGAAAATTATTACTACTTAAATTGGAATCTGAGATCTAAGACGGTTTTAGGATACATTCTATCTTTTTAGAAGAGTAATAACCAAAACTTATAAAAATCTACCAAAAAAAAAAACTAAAAAAAAAATTACTGAGAATAGTAAATGATCCGAACAAGCTCATATGTCAATGTACTTAATAATAAATTAATATTTATTTTGATTTGGAGTATATAATTTAATTAAAGTTGGATAAATAAATTGTTACCTGAAAGGCAAAGCGTTCTATGTCCATTTCTACAAAATTGAAATAAATCCGTAGTCCTTTTCTATACATATACATATGTATTTTAGGTCATACATTTATTTAATCTTTTTCAGTAGCTTTGCATATTATCTTGAGATTATTATATAATGTTCTCTACAAACATAAAGTTAGGAGTCACAAGTAAATTATTATCTCTGTAGCATATATTATTTAAAAATAGTCAAGTACACGTAGCAAAATGTTAATAAAATTTCTTAATATTTTTTTTGTTTAATATATTTTCACAGAGTGTTGACTGGACAATGGGCCAAGTCACAATGTAGCTTCTGGCTTCTTTGTCTCGACCCATAAAACTATTCCTCATTGTGATTACCGCTTTTAATGCACATATTTAATGTAATAGGATATTCCACCTTTAAAACCCCTTTTGTTAAAATCATTACCTAGTGGATTGTCAGCGGATGCCACTGGCGAACAAAGAAAGTCCCCTGTGTCGTGAGGGGGTAACTTAAACTTCGCCCCTAAACTACACCGCCATAAAGTTATTCACTAAAATAGTTTTAATATCAAAAATTGTAAACTCAATTGCTCCACGAAAGTATCCTCCGACTTACAAAACAAAGAATAAACAAACCCGTTTTGGTGGTTGGTTGCTTGGATAGGATATCTGATGCTGCTTAATATAAAACCAGTGCCAGAGGGAACATGTTATCGCTTCTTTTTATCTCTCACAACTTTGAAAGACATACAATATGATTCTAAATGGATTTGAGAACCCTATCCCGGTTGGTTATAATTACAACTAGTTTCTTTTTTTAATATAAATAATCAATCCAAAATATTGCGTACGTGACTCACGTTCAACAGATTAATGTACGAAGCTCCCCAAACAAAGAATCTGATGCAACAGTTTAGGGGCTTATTGATTTTATACAAATTTCCCTTCACCTCGTATACATAAAGCGCGTAGGGTCGCATGCACACGTCCGCAATTAAATCGCTTATTAAAGAAACTACGCGTTCAAAATTAACATGAAGCTTACATCGTAGTTTCTTGTAGGTTTTAATCGCATGACTGCATACAGACAAAGAAAAAATAAATTATAATATCAAAAACTGCAACATTTAAATCATTTATTGTTTTAAGTAATAATTTGCTTAGAAACAATTTAAAAAATAGTAATAAAGTAGGTATGTTTACCGACTATCACATGTTGTGATTACACACATAACAATGTTGCAAATCCATTCCAAATAGCATTTTAGTTTTAATCATTTCCTTCAACAATAATAATTGTACTGAGAAAATATAAATATTTATTTATTTGGTTAGTTTGTTATTAACAATGTCATCCAGTTTTAACTAGTTCGACTTAGTCTGAAAACTACGTGAATTTGTTTGCAAAAACAATTATGAAACGTAGTACAAAAAACGTCGTTTTATGTCTGTAATAGTTTTTGAATAATTTGTAATATTATTAAATTATATTTAGTCATACTACAGTAGAAACCATTTGCAAAAACTCAAATTGACAAAAATGTACTATAAGTGTGTCTCAAGCCCTAACTAGACCTCAAGCTAGGCTTTAAGCTGAAAGCCGAGCTTATTCCGTTGCACCAGAGCAAAATCTCGCCTTATTCGCGTCAAGCAGAGCTCAAATAATAAATGCCGTTTTCAAGAGCTCAAGCTCTGAAACTGTCATCAACATTATTTTGTAGGCTCTAAACAATTATTTACTACTACTTGCCTTTATATATTGTAAAGCATATTGATTTTGATTTTAATATTTAATAATTACAGTATAATTGGCTTCAAAATATTCTAATTAAAGTGTTCTTTAAAAATTATAATTTTTTGACACCTAGATAACTATAATGTAACAATTTTTGACATATATATTTTATAATTTTATAATAAATTAATGTCAGTAAAAAATTTATTAAGACAAGATCATTTTTTTTTACCAGTTAGAAAACAGCATTGTATTATATATATTCAAATCTATCCGGATCCTAGCAAATACGTCGTTTCAAAATGCATGTTGCAACACAAACTCGACATAAGCTGGGCTTGATTCTGAGCTCAGCTTGGTTAAGTAACGTCTCAAGTAAACTGATTTATTTTGTAAAACTTAATAAATTGCGCAAAAAATTCATTTATTGCATAAATAACAATGTTTCTTATAAAATTAATCATAAATTGCGCGATTTGTTGCATGAGAGTTGCACAAAAAATTGATGCATTAGATGCTATTCATCATAAATTTCTCAGAAGCAAATTAACTGCTTGAAGCATACACAAAAAACTAATTTATCTTATAAAATTCATGATAATATGTGCAAAAATTTATTGTTAAAATTATCACACAAAACTGATTTATCTTATAAAACTCATTATAAATTTTTTTTTCATAAATAGTATATGGGCAATTCCATTTCAAACGGACCAGAATTTAGGGGGGGGTGCATTGAAAAACTTGCTTATGTATTTTTTTTAGTTTTTATAACTTATTAGTAGTCCTTTCATCGGTATATGAGGGTATAAAACCCATAAAAAAAAATTCTACAATTTTTTAACTTTTTTTGACGTTTTTTAACTTAATCGCATTTTCTTTTTAAGAACCGCAATTTTAACTCAAAAAAATAAAGTTAATAATGAAATCAATCAAAAATTTTCCGTAGAATCCAAATCTCGCGCCATTTCAAGTCTATATCCTGTCTATAAGCCGCAAAAACAATAAAACCATGATTTTGTTCTCAGTGGGCTGGGCAAAAAGGAGCATTTTTTAAATATTGTTTAACCGCCAAAGTTGACGTGTTTTGATGTAAATTAATTAGAAAATATAAATTTGTTTTGTGTATTTGGGTTTTAAAGGTCTAAAACTCGAAAAAACTGCAAAAATAAGCCTATTTTTCAACAAAAACTTTTACAAATGCACATTTAACAGTTTTCAGAGAAACTATACACCAAATATTATTAAAAAAATGAGTTTTGCAAACAATTCTACATAAAAAATAGTCAGTGTCGTGCTTATCTGGCAAAAAAAAGCCATCTAGAAAAAAAAATTTGTTCAAAATTTACTTAAAAATTTTATTTTTTTAATTTTTTTTAAAGGGTATTTGGATTATATTTTTTTAAGTTTATTTCAGAAGTTTAACAAAAACATTTTTAGTCGCTTGAACCAATTTTGGGCCATTTTACTCTATCGGCGCAAAAATTTAAAAATATTATTTTTTTAGCATTCAAACATAAATCTGCCTGGCGCTAGTCAAAATTTGTCAAAAAAAAGTTTTAAACCACACCCTAGTGTGTTTATATATATTTTTTGTAAATAAAAAAAAAATTATTAATTTTTAACGCATTTTTAGCTTAAAAATTTATAAACATTTTTTTCTAGATGGACTTTTCTATAGACAATGAGTACAACACTAACAATTTTCCATGTAAAATTGTCCCCAGAATTCAAATTTTTAATAATATTTGGTGTATTGTTCCTCTGAGCGCGGCTAAACGTGCATTTGTAAGAGTTTATGTTGAAGAATAGGCTTACTTTGCAGATTTTTTGAGTTTTAGACGCTTAAAACCCAAATTCACAAAACAAATTTATATTTTCCAATTAATTTACATCAAAATACGTCAACTTTGGCGGTTAAAAAAAATTTAAAAATGCTCCTTTTTGCCCAGCCCACTGAGAACAAAAACATGTTTTTATAGCTTTTGCGGCTTATAGACAGGGTATAGACTGGAAATGGCGCCAGATTTGGATTCTACAAAAAATTTCTGGTTGATTTCATTAGTAGATTTATTTCTTTTGAGTTAAAATTGCGGTTTTTAAACAAAAAATGCGATTAAGTTAAAAAACGACAAAAAAACTAAAAAAAAATCGTAGAATTCTTTTTTATGGGCTTTAGGTATACTCTCATACATCGATCAAATGACTACTAATAAGCTATAGAAACAAACAAACATACATAAGCAAGTTTCTCAATGCACCCCTCCCTAGCTCTGGTCCGTTTAAAATGGAATTGCCCATATAGTATATCTAGAGCCAAAAATAGGTTGCTAAATCCTATTTTCTCGCCCCTTTTAACACCACAAAGCAGCAAAGCGATTGGCACAAAAAACTGATTTAAGTCACAAATTGCGCAAAAATTTATTTATTATTAAAAACTTGCACAACAAGTCAATTTATTTCATGAAATTAATTATACATTGCTTAAAATTTATTTAATAAAATTTGCACAAAACAATTTTTTATCAAAAAATGAATTATAAATTGCGCAAAAATAACAGTTTATTGCATTGCAAATAGCACAAAAACTGATTTAACTTTGTCATAAATTCTTTAAAAAACTACTTATTGCTTACAACTTGCACAATAAACCAATTTAACTATTATAAACTGAAGAGAAAATTTGTTGCATAAAATTTGCACAAAAACGGCAAATTTTTCTAAAAACTAATTGTAAATTGAGCAAAAAATTGATTTATTGTATAAAATTTGTACAAAATAACAATTTATTTTATAAAATTCATTATAAATCACGAAA
The DNA here is from genome assembly GCA_963932245.1 of Tachinus rufipes. Classification (NCBI taxonomy): domain Eukaryota; kingdom Metazoa; phylum Arthropoda; class Insecta; order Coleoptera; family Staphylinidae; genus Tachinus; species Tachinus rufipes. Next base: position 73,680,203 of record OZ010747.1, on the reverse strand, counting down.
AAAACCTGTTTATTGCATAAAAATAAAACAAAAAAAAGATTTATCTTATAAAACTTTATATAAATTTCGCAATTGTATAAATGTACAAAAAAAACAATTTCTTTCATGAAAACTAATTTAATGCATAAAATTCGCACAAAAAAGCTTATTTTACTAATTTGTTTCATTATAATTTGCTTAAAAATTTATTTAGTTTTTTTTATCATAAATTGTGCAAAACCCTTCGAAAATTTATCATAAACTGAGCAGATAACTCATTTACTTTATTGCATAAAATTGGCTCCAAAAATTTATTTAAGTTATAAATGGCACACAGAAAACTTATTAAGCCGTTTTATTTTATAAAATTTATCATACATGCGCAAAATCTCCACTTTTTGCGTAAAATTTACACAAAACACTGATTTATATAAGAAAAACTATAATAAATTGCGCAAGAAACTAATTTATCTCACAAAATTCATCATAAATTGCACTGAAAACCTATTTATAGCATCAAATTTGCCAAATCGTACAAAAAAAACCATTTATTGCATAAAATTGGCACAAAAACCACAATTTAACGTATGAAATTTGGAGAAAAAACTAATTTATATCACAAAATTTATCATGAACTGCTCAGATTACTCATTTATTGCATAAAATATGCACAAAAAACTATATATTGCATGCGCAGAAAATTGTTGTAAAGTTGTAAATTCAGCAAATTGTTATTACTTAAAGCTTCTACTAGCCGCTTTGTTTCATAAAATTCATTATAGATTGCCTAGAAAATTTATTTATAGCATAAAATATCCACAAAAAACTAGTTTATCCTACAAAACTCATAATAAATTGCACTAAAAACTCATTTATTGCATGAAATTTTATAAATTCATTATAATTTGCGCAAAAAAAACTATTTAATGCATAAATTGGCACAAAAAACTTATATATTTTATGAAATTTATAATAAATTGCCCATAAAATCTATTTAATGCTTAAAATTAGCACAAAAAACTAATTTTGTAAAGTCATAAATTGCGCAGTAAGCTTATTTAATGCTTAAAACTTACACAAACAATAAAATTTTCATGAATTTTACAAATACCTCATTTATTGCATAACGTTTGGACAATAAAACAAATTTACTCAATAAATCAATGGTAAATTTTGATAAAAACCAATTATTAAATAACACCAATTACTAACTGATTTAACTTATAAAACTTAACATAATTGCTTATTTATTGCTTGAAACTTGCACAACGCTTTATTTTAAGCACAAAATTTTTATTTATTGCATAAAACACCAATTTAAGCAATAAATTGCCTAAAAAACTTATTTATCGCTTAAAAGTATGTCATAAACTGCACAAAACCCCTATTTATTGCATAAAATATGCACAATAAAACAATTTTAACAAAATTATTTCATTTTTTTTTAATTGAGCACAAAAAGGATTTCTTTTATGAAACTTATAATAAATCTCGCAAGTTCAGATGTAATGCATAAAATTAGCATAAAAACCAAATTTATCTTATAAAACTCAATTTAAATTGCACAAAAACCACATTTATTGTATAAATTTGCTAAAAAAAAATATTTTATAAAACTTAACTCATAAAATTGTACATAAATTGCTTAATTAACTTATTTATTGCTTAAAACTTTTGTCATAAAATTTATCATAAATTTGCTCAAACAAACTTATTTATTGCATAAAATTGGCACAAAGCAGATTTAACTAATTTATTATAAATCGCTCAAAAAAACTTATTTTTTGCACAAAAAACAATTTATCTTATGAAATTTGTGGTAAATTGAGCCAAAACTCTATTGCATTGAAACAGAAAACTGATTTATCTTATAAAATTTGAGATAAATTGAGCAAGACTTCTTTTAATTGCATAGATTTTGCACAAAAAATCAATTGATCTTATAAAATAAAACATTTTTTTCAAAAAACTTGGATATTGCTAGAAACACAAAAAAACGATTTATTTCATAAAATAAATGTAATTTTAGCATAAAAATAAACAAAAAATTGATTTAAAGTTATAATTATTGCGTTACATTTGTACAGTAAGTTATTTTTTCTAAAAAAAAATAGTCATAAATTGTGCAAAACACTAATTTATTGCATAAAGTTAGCACAAAACTTGATTGCTTTAAACTTGCATAATAACCAATTTATTTTATAAAACTTGTCATAAACCGAGCAAATCCTTATCAAAAATTGCGCATAAAACTCATTCATATGCACAAAAAACAAAATATCTCATAAAATTCAACATAAGGTGCGCAGAATAGCTATTTATTGCATAAAATTAGCACTTAAAATTTATTTAATTAATAAATTGCACAATAAACTTACTTATTGCTTAAAACACTTGCACAACAAGCTACTTTATTTACACAAAAAACAATTAATCTCATAAAATTCAACACAAGTATGCAGAAAACTTATTTTTTGCATGAAATTAGTACATAAAATTGATTTAATTAATAAATCGCACAAAAAAACTTATTTATTGCTTAAAACTTGCACAACAAGCGACTTTATTTTATAAAACTCATTGCATTGTTGCATAAAATTTGCACAAAAAAACAATTTATTGATTCATGATAAATTGTGCAGAAAACTCATTTATTGCATTGTTTAAAACTTTCACAACAAGCTAATTTATCTCAAAAAAATGATCATAAATTGCGCAAGTAAACAGTTTATTGCATAATACTGCTTAAAACTAGCATAAACAACAATTTAAGTTATAAAATTAATCATAAACTGCTCAGAAAACCAATTAATTACATAAAATTTGTACAAAAACACCAATCTATCTCAAAAAACGCATAATAAATTAAGCAAAAACCCTACTTATTGTTTAAAATTAGCATACAAAACAATTTTTTTTTTAATCTAATTATAAATTTAGCAAACAAACAATTTATTGCATAAAATGTCCACAAAAAGACATTCATCTTATGAAATTCATCATAATAAATTGCACAAAAACTTGTTTATTTTGTAGTACAAAAACCAAATAATAACTCGTAAAATTAATCATAAATTGCACAAAAAAACTGTTTTATCTTATGAAATTCATCATAAATTGTGCAGAAAATCTATTTATTGTATAAAATTAACACAAAAAACTGATTTAAGTCATAAATTGCGCAAAAAAATTATAAATAACTTAAAATTTGCACAAATCCAAATAAATTCAAAATCCTATGCTGCACCGACAATTGTAGTAAAAAATGAAGACAATCTGCCACGACTACTATAGATTTCACACATCTGCCCAAAAACAAATAAAAAAAGTACAAACGACCTGTAAAGTCCAAAACATCAACAAATGGGCAAGACATAAAATTAAATGGAAAAACTATGTTCTCAAAATGCCAATAGAATTGCAAGAATAACTATGAATAGTAAACCAGCAAACTTTCAGGCTCAAAAAAAATGTTAGAAAACTAAATATCTGAAATATATTGTTTTAATTAACGGGATGTAATCCTATAATAAAAAAAAAATTACAGAAACTGCTTTATCGCATAAAACTTATTATAAACTGTAAAGTAAAATTATTGAATAAAGTTTGCACAAAAAACTAGTTTGTCTCATAAAATTCAATATAAATTGAGCATAACTCCATTTATTACACTACATTAGCACAAAAAACTATAAAAGATATTATAAACCTTGCAAAACTATTTATAGCATTAAATTTACACACAACAAAATATTTTTTTAAATAACTTGTCCAAAAAACAAATTTATTGCATGAATTTATTATAAATTGTGCAAAAACTATTTATAGCATACAATTTACACAAAAAACTAATTTAACTCATAAAATTCATCATAAATCGCAAAAAAAAACTTATTAATTAACTAAAACTTGCACAAAAAAAATTAATTTAACTCATTATAAATTGAGCAAAAAATTTATCATAAATTATAATAAATATTGCATGAAATTAGCACAAAAATTAAGTTATAAATTGCACAATAAAACTTATTTATTGCTTAAAATTTGCACAACAAACAGCTTCGTATTATAAAATTTCTGATAAAACCCGCAAAACCCCATTTATTGCATAAAATTTGTACAAAAAACATTGTTTTTCAAAAAATTAATCATATGTTGTGCAAAAAAACAATTTATTGCATAAAATTAGCACAGAAACTGATTTGACTTATAAAATTCTTTAAAAATCTCTCCAAAAAACTTAATTATTGTTTAAAACTTGCACAAAAAACGCTTTATATTAAAAAATATGTTATAAATTAAGCAAAACCTACATTTATTGCATTATATTAGCTCAAAAAACTAATTTATTTTATAAAATTTATCATAAATTTTGCAAAACTCTAATTTATTGTATAAAATTTGAACGCAACAATAACAACTTTCATCATCATCAAAATCAATCATAAATTGAGCAGAAAACAGATTTGTTGCATGAGATTAACGCAAAAACCAATTATAAAATTCAACATAAATTTAAAAAAAATATATTTATATATAAATATACTCAAGATTTTTTAATATAATATTTTAATTTAGTTTCAATAATGTTTTTGTAGCTACTTGGATTTCATACTTTAGTTAGTATATAATAAAACTTGATAATTTTAGTTTTTGATGTGAGGTCAAGAACTTTGAGCAACCATTAAGCTTTCAGCAATTTTAAATAATTTTTGTGCAATGAATAAGCTTAATTTTGGATAAATTTTATGTAAATTGTATGCACTAAATAACTTTTGGTCAATTTTTTATCAATTTTGAACAACAAATAAGTTTTATGTAATAAATAAATTTGACATTTTTTTATAAAGTAAATAGTTTTTTAAGCGATTTTTGATCAATTTAGTTTAAGAATTAAGTTTTTAAGCAATTTTAGCTAAATTTAATGCAATAAGTAAGTTTTTTTTCATAATTATTGATACATTTTATAAAATATATAGTTTTTTGTGCAAATAAATCAGTTTTTTGAAACAATTTTTAATCAATTTGGTTTAAATTTTTTGAGCAATTTTAATAAATAAGTTTTTTACATAGTATTTATTAAATTTTATAAAACCAATAGTTTTTTGTGCAATAAATGTTTTTTGAGCAATTTTTGATTAATTTAATTAAAAAAAAAACATGTAGTAAATTTGAAACTTGAAAAAACATTATTGTTTTTGTGCAATTTTGATTAATTTAAATCAATAAGTAAATTTTCTGGGCTAATTTTGTTATTAAATTCTGATTGTCCTTATTACTGCAAAGAATTGGCACAAAAAACTGATTTAAGTCATAAATTGCGCAAAACCCACATTTATTGCATATAAATTAATAAAAAAAACAATTTATTTCACAAAATTCTTCATAAAAACTCAGTTATTGTATAAAATATGCACAAAAAAACAATTTATCTAATAAAAATTAGCATAACCTGCGCAAACAAATTTGTTAACTTTACTGATAATAAATTGTTCAAAAAACTTATTTATTGCTTAAAACTTGCACAAAAACCGCATAAAAAACCTATTTATTGCATGAAACTAGCACAGAAAGCTTATAAAATTTATCATAAACAAAAACAATCACAAACTTGCACAATACATATAAAATTTATCATAAATTGCACAAATAAAAAAAATATTGCATAAAATTTGCACAAAAAACTAATTTATCTCATGAAATACGATATAAATTAAGCATAACTTTATTTATTGTATTGCAAAAAACTGATTTGTCTTATAAAACGTATCACAAATCTTGCAAAACTCTAATTTATTGCATAAAATTTGCAAACAAAGAAACAAATTTGCACAAAAACTAATTTAACTCGTACAAAAAAACTGATTTAATTCACCATAAATTGTTCAAAAAACTTATTTATTGTTTAAAGCTTGCACAAAACCGCACAAAAACCTATTTCTTGCATAAAATTAGCACAAAAAGCTTATAAAATTTATTATAAACTACTATTATTATTATTATTATATACAGGGTGTCCGGAAAATACGTGTACAACGTTTGACGACAGACTCCTGACGTCAAAATAGGTCGATCTAAGCCGACTTAGTTATATCCAAAATTGTCTCGTTTAGCCGGTAGAGGGCGTCAAAAAAAACAAAAGTATAACAAAGTTGAAAGTATCTATTGTAAGAAACTAAGTAAAACAAAAACATTACTTAAGCAAATGTGTAAAATGACCGCCATCTTGCTGAATACACTTATTAACACTCTTTAAAAAATGATATTGGACCCTATCTAATGTCTTGGGATTATTAAAATGGTTGCCTGCATTTAAAATCCGCTGCAATAAATCATCGCGTGTGTTTACCGGAGTCTTGTAAACTTCTGTTTTAATAGCGCCCCACAAAAAGAAGTCACACATATTTAACTCAGGAGAACGTGGTGACCATTTTACTAGTGCATCATTGCCTCTTCCAATCCATCGGTTGGGATATTGATGATGTAAGTATTGCCGAACTGCAACGGAAAAATGGGGCGGGGCACCATCATGCATATACCACATTTCCCTCCGAAGTAAAAGGGGCAAATTCTCCAGAAGAATTGGTAATGTGTCTTGCAAAAAATTTAAATAAATATTTCCATCTAACCTGTCTGGAATAACAATGGGACCAATAAGGTAGTGATCAATAATACCTGCCCAAATATTAATTTTAAATTGATGCTGATGAAGTGCAACTTTAATGGCATGTGGATTTTCATCGGAATAAATATGTTCGTTGTGCAGATTGGTTACCCCAGATCTTGTAAAACATGCCTCGTCAGTAAACATAATTTTTCTACAAAAATTTGGAACAAGGATTCTTTTGTTTCTAATAAATTGACAAAATATAAGCCGCATGGAAGGATCAGTCGGTAAAAGTTCCTGGACTTTTTGTATGTGGTAAGGATGTAACAACTGTTCTCTTAAAACCTCATTGACAATCGTTTTAGGAACATTTAACTCACGTTCTAAGAGACGGGTACTGGTACTTGGTTCTTCTTCAACTCTTTCCAGAATCATCTCTTCTGTTTCCACAGTTCGAGTTGTTCGCATACGACCCCTGCCTTCAAACTTTTTCTCAAAACTGCCCGTTTCCCGAAGATAACGCTCAATATTGGCAAATGTTTGGTGGTTTGGTATTCGACGGTTTGGAAACCTCTCCATGTAAACCCTAACACTCTGACGCCCATTTCCTTGACAAAACCCTTATACCAGGAGCATGTCAACTTTCTGAGAGTTTGTATAATTTTCCATTTTTAATGGTAAAATGAACTTGTAATTCAAGAATGTTGATCGTATACTTGAGTAAATTTCATAGACTGGTGACAATTTGTCAATAATTGTCAAATTATTAAACGCCATAGCAACAAGGTCACTTAAAAAAATATTGTTACAGGTAATTTCTTTTTAATATTTACAAATTTTTGACGCCCTCTACCGGCTAAACGAGACAATTTTGGATATAACTAAGTCGGCTTAGATCGACCTATTTTGACGTCAGGAGTCTGTCGTCAAACGTTGTACACGTATTTTCCGGACACCCTGTATAAAACTGCAACAAAAAAAAAATTCATAAATTTTATTACCAATCTAATAAATAGTTAAAAATTAATTATTAATTATTTGTGATATCACTAATAATATAAAACAATGTAGTTGTGCAATACACTGTTCTAATTTAAAAAAAAAATGGTTTTGCATAAACTCTAAAATAAGTACATAGTTATAAATTATTTGTGATAAGTATCACTAACATTAAACAATTTACTTTTAAATTTATCTATAAAAAAACAATAATTAGCTTAAAATATTATTTTTTTGTAACAAATAAACTTTTAACTTTTAATATCAATTTGGCTACAAGCAAAACAAAATGTGAAAAGTATCACAACAATATTAAATAATTTGCTGTATTTAAATTATGAAATGCGTTACCCCAGTTTGTGACAAAGAACTTGAAGGTTGCATCATCGATTTTACTGCGTATACTTCCAAATTTAAAACGATAAATGATTTAGTTAAATTATTAACTAATTGAAATACGTATCACTAACAACATTAAACCAATTAACTTAACAATAATTAATTAAAAAATTTACTTCATTTTCAAACAAATGAATCAAGATTTGGCTTTAATTATTACTTAATTTAATATTAAAATATAAATAAATAGATAAATCATGTGTGATACTTATCATTACCAAAATAAATAATATTTAGTGTTATAACTTTGTAGATTGTAACACAAAGCGTTTTTATTAAATTTAGAAATACTGTCTGAAAAAATATTGTTGAGTTAATTAATTGTGATACATAGTGATATACTATTAAAAGTTTAAAATCTGCAATTTATTAAGGCAGATTCAATCAAATAACTTTTATTTTGTTAAGAACAAACAATAATCAAATTAAAAATAATTTGAATTATTAATTAATTGTAATACATGTTACTAACACCATTAAATTTATTGAACAATTTATTGTATCCTCCACGCAATTTATGTTAAAGTAATGCATGTCTAAACATAGACTTTGAGTATTCAACTTTGATTTTGTTAAGAAAATTAAATCAAAACTTAAAAATAATTAATTAACTAAAATTGTAATAAGTATCACTAACAACATTGAATACTTTAGCGTTTTAACGTTGTTTAATTCAAGTTGAGCTCGTTCAAACAAAGACCGTGAACATTCAACGTCGGTTTAATCAAGAAAGTTAATCTTAAACTTAAAAATATTTAGTTAGGAGTCATTAACTAATTGTGATAAATATCACTAACAACATTAAATAATTTACGGTGTTAAAGTTATGAAACTCAATTTGTGTTTAAGTTGTAAACTTGTAATAAACAAAGACATCTACCATCGATTTAAACAAGAAAACTAATTACAAATAAAAATTTAATTAAAATGAAAAAAAAAAATGTGATAAATATCACTAAAAATATTGAACAATTTAATGTATTAAAGTTGGACAGTATTTCTAACAAAGAACTTGTTATCGATTTTGCTACAAGTTTTGTTCTCAAACAAAAAATAAAGCTTATAAATTATTTGTGATACGTATCACTAATAATATTAAACAATTTAATGTATTAAATTACATAGTTTGATGTACTACCCCAATTTCAAAAAAAGGTTTTTTATCAGTTTTAACACAAGTTTTGTTCATATCCTTAAAAATTAATACTTAATATTATTTGTGATATATATCACCAACATTAAACTATTTATAGTAACAAAATTGTGCACCAAATTATTTCAAATTCAAACAAAGAAAAAAATTGTAAACTCAACTTTCATTTAGTAAAAATAAAAAATCAAATATTATTCATTTGTGATATTTATCACCAACAATATTAATTTTATAAAATAAGTTAAACAATATATCATTAATTTGCCGCAAAGATTAAAACAAATTTAAAATCAAAAAAACAATGTTAAACATAAGATTTATAAAATAGTTCAAACAAAGAATTTTAACTTATAATATTAATTTGCCGCAAATATTAAAACAAATTTAAAAACAATTATAAAATAAATGATTAACAAATTGTGATAGGTATCACTAATAATATTAAACATTTTGCTTCATTAAAGTTATGAAATGTATTTCCACCCCAATTTGTAACAAAGAACTTCAAAGTTGCATCATTGATTTTTCTGCAAATTTTTTTCCAAATTTAAAAATAAATAATAAGTTAAATTATTAGTCAATTATGATACATATCATTAACAACATTAAACAAATTAACCTAAAAAGCATTTTAGGTCAGATTCAAACAAAGGATTTAACATTCAACTACGGTTTTGTCATGCAGTTTGATTGCAAAATAAAAATAAGTAAATTATTTGTGATACCATTACAACATTTTTAGTAATTTAGTTTAGTTTATTTTTGTATTAACTAAATGTGATACATATCATTAATAATATTAAACAATTTAAAACCTTTACAAAACAGATTGAAATTTAAAAAACTGTCTTAAATATAAGTTAATAATAAATTGTGATACATATTATTATTTATATTAAACAATTCATCGTGTTAGTTCTGCAACGCAATTCATGTTAGTGCGTGGTGCAATTTCAAATAAAGACCTTGAACATTCAATATCGATTGGTCAGGAAAACTGAGTTAAAACTTATTAAATTGTTAAATAATTGTAAAAAGTATCTCTAACAACATTAAACAATTTATTGTATTATAAAGTTTGAAATTTAATTTGTGTTAATAAAGTTGTGCACGTTCGAACAAAGACTTTATCAAATATAAATCATTAAAAATCAAAAACTTAATAGATAAATTGTTAATCAATTGTGATAAAATATCACTAACAATATTAAACAATTTATTGTATTAAAATATATGTTAAAGCTGTGCACTTCAAACAAAGAACATTCAGTCAGCACCAAAAACTTGAAAATAAACATTTATTTAAAATTATTAACTAATTGTGATCAGTATCACTAAGAACCTTATCAACAAATTAATCATTTTTTACAGTTTCCTACAAAATTCAAACAAAGAACTTTTACGTAGCCAGAGGTTGTGCCTTTGTTGAGTATTGAAAGTTAGAAATATGTAAATAAATTAAATTTGTGATACGTACTTAATAAATAAATATTATTAATAATATTATTAAACAATTTATTAAAAAAAGTGTTATCATTACTCTCAATTCAAACAAAGAACCCTATGGTAGAAACCAATTATTGCATACTAAAATTATTAACTAATAGTGATACATATCACTAATAATTTAATTCTGTTATTGTATAATTTGCAACCCTATTTAAGAACAAAGAACTGTACACTATTATACAAATTTTAACAAAACATTTGTTTTTAATTAATTGTATCACTAATTGTGATATAATTAAAACTATTTTTAGTTATAGTTAATTATTAATAATAATACATTACAAACAAAGAGTTTTCTAATTTATTTTAATATAATTATTTAGTTGTGATATTATTAACAATAAATTTTATTTAAATATTTTTTTATATAAAATAGGTTGATCTAAATATACTAGATTAACCTTTGTGTTGAAAAGGGGGTGTTTTCTCAACGCAACTCAACACAAAGGACCTTGCTTGGTGCAATCAATATTATTCTGAAAATCATAAACAAATCAACAAATCGATCACTGCGTTAATTGTTATGTATCACTTATCATTTAACATGCATACTGCTTTTTTAATACCATTTTTTTTATATATAAACATTCATTAATATTCATGAGGTGATGTAATATAAACTGCGAGTAAACACAAAGCTTGTTTTCACCCACACATTGACACAATAGTATAAACAAGACACACACATATATAAATAAAAATATATTTATTTATTTATTTATTTTATAAAATTAATATGTAGCATTACTGCTGCAGTGGTGATGATGCGATCATGTGATCGACAACGCGGTGCAGTGGAAATTTCCAACGGCCTATTTTGAGTAGGGTCTGTGTGGATGGTTTGTGTGTCCCCTCGCCCTTCGCCTTTCCCCTATGTTAGTCAACCCTCAGATGGTTTATTTATAATAAATGTTAAATGCATACACACACACCTTTGAAATAAATTAAAGGTCCAAGATGACTAATAATAGGGTAAACATATATTTTTTGAAAATCGTTTTTTGCATTCAAATAAATTTACATAGTATTGTAATTTGTTCATATACAGGGTAATGCATAATTTATGAAATAAAAAAATATAATCACAGCTGATTCAGAATAGCAATTATTTTATATTATTCGATAAAAATTCGAATAATTGTGGAAATCGAATCATTTAGTTACAATTGCTACGTCTACCTTAAGTACATTTTTCAGATTTCTATATACATTTTGTGGCAAGCTCTTTAAACTGAATATATTATTGACTGCACCAAGCACAAGGTCCTTTGTGTTCAGCTGAAACTCCCCTTTGTCAACACAAAGGTTTTTACTTATTTTATTAAAACTTGATCATTTCTTATAAGAATAAAATATGATCAAAAATAGAATTAATTAATTGTATCACAATTAATGATACAACTTAAATATTATATTTTTTTGTTTTTTTTGTTATAATATGAATAAGAGTCGTTATTTGTTCTCAGAAAAGGTTGTAAATTATACAATAATAACAGAATTAAATTATTAATGATACTTATCACTATTCTATCATTTTTTTAAAAGGTTTTTATGCAATAATTGATTTGAAATGTTCTGTCTTTGTTTAAATTGATAGTATAATGTACCTTTTTAAAGTCAGTAAATTATTTTGTATAATTAGTGATACGAACCATAACTATTTATTTATTTTAAATTAAGTATGAGTCACAATTTAAATTATTTGCCTATTTTTAAATCTCAATACACAACAAAGACACTATCCCGTCACAAAGCAGAAGTTCTTTGTTTGATTTTCCAGAAAATTGTAGAAATTTAATTAATTTGCTTAATATTGTTAGTGATACTTATCACCATTTTTTTAATAATTTAATTTATTTTTCAAGCTTAGGATTCAATTTAATTTTAAATGTTCAAGGCCTTTGTTTAAAAACGCATAATACAAAAATTGTTTAGTGGTTTTAGTGATATTTATCACAATTTGATAATAATTGCAATTAAATATTTTAAATTTGTAATTATTTTTCTTGTTAAATCAATGTTACATATTCAAGGTCCTTGTTTAAAAATGCACAACTTGAATACTAAGTTGAATTTCATAATTTTAACCGTAAATTATTTAATGTTGTTAGTGATATTTATTACAATTAGTTAACTAAATATTTATTTTTAAATTTAAGATTAATTTTCTTTGCAAAACCGATGTTGAATAATCACGTTCTTTGTTCGAATGCACACAACTTGAATACGAATTAAATTGCACAACTTTAATTTACTAAATTATTTAATGTTGTTGGTGATATTTATCACAATTTGTTATTAATTTCAATTAAATATTTTAAAATTTAAAATTAATGTTTTTGTCTAAATCATGTTGGATGTTCAAGGTCTTTGTTAGAAAGTGCACAACTTAATAACACAAATTAAATATCATAACTTTAAACGTAAATTATTTAATGTTGTTAGTGATATTTAATACAATTCGTTAATAACTGCTAACTAAATTTTATTTTTAAGTTTAAGATTAATTTATTCGATGAGCCGATGTTGAATGTTCGTGTTCATTGTTCAAACGTGTACACGAATTGAGTTGCATAACTTTAATACAAAAATGATGTAATGTTGTTAGTGATATCTATCACAATTTGTTAATAATTTTAATTAAATATTATTAAATTTGTAATTATTTTTCTTGTCTAAATCGATGTTGGATGTTCAAGGTCTTTGTTTGAAAGTACACAACTTGAATACAAATTAAATTTCATAAATTTAACGCCGTAAATTATTTAATGTTGTTAGTAATATGTATCACAATTAGAACTTCTAACTATTTATTTTTAAATTTAAGATAGATTTTCTTGGCTAAACCAATGTAGAATATCACGGTCTTTGTTCGAACGTGCACAACTTGAATTATACAACGTTAATACGCTAAAGTATTCAATGTTGTTAGTGATACTTATTAAAATTGGAGAACAATTTTAGTTAATTAATTATTTTTAAATTTTGATTTAATTTTTTTTACTTAAGGTTTTTGTTTCCACGTGAACTACTTTAACATAAATTGCGTTGCAGAACTTAAATATAATAAACCATTGTTCAATAAATGTTGTTGTTGTTGTTGTTGTTGTTGTTAGTAATACGTATCACAATTAGTTAAAAATTTAAACTATTTTTAATTTTGTTATTATTTGTTTTTAATTTAATTATTTGATGAATGAATCTGTCTTAGTAAATTGAAGATTTTAAACTTTTAATGATGTTAGTGATATATATCACAATTAATTAAAACGGCTTTAATTTATTCAATCAATCTGTTAAAAGTGCTTTTAAAGAAATCCTACAAAAACGCTTTGTGTAACTTCACTTAGACACTACAAAGTTATAACAATAAACATTATTTTATTTATTTTAATAGTAATAAGTGATACGTATCACAAATAACTTTTTATTTATTTATTTTTATTATAATGTCAAAACTTACGTATATTTTTTTATTAATTATTTTTAGAATATTTTATTTAATATTGTTAGTGTTACGTATCTCAATTAATTAATAATTTAACCAAATCATTTATTTTTAAATTTGAAAAAAATATACGCAGCAAAATCAATGATGCAACCTTCAAGTTCTTTGTTACAAACCGGCGTAACAAATTTCATAACTTAAACATGGCAAACTATTTAATATTATTAGTGATATGTATCACAGTTTGTTAATAATTTATTTTATAACTATTTTCAAGTTTGTTTTGGTTGTAGCAAAATTAATATTAAAAGTTACAAAACTATTGTTTCGATATATAGAAAGTAGAACCAGTAACTTGTTTAATATTATTAGTGATACATATCACAAATAAATAATATTTAAAGCTAATTTTTTAGTTGTGTTTAATTGTTTTTTCTTTGATTGAATTAGAGAATGTATATTGCACAATTTTCTTTCTGTAAATGGTTAATTTAGTGATACATATCACTAATAATTTATAATTATGTATTAATCAGTTTTTTGTTTAAAACTAGTGTAGTTAATCGCACAACTTTAATGCAATAAATTGTTTTATATTATTAGTTATTTATTGTCATAAAATGTTTTTAAGGTGCTCCAATATTACAATTTTTTTTGTCAATTTTTTTTTTGTTGATGTAATGAGTTGCAACTTTATCTGAACTAAGATTTTTTTAAACCGTCACAGGTATCAGAAAATAGAATTAAACTGTTGTAGAGCCTTGTAATATGTTGTTAAACTGACCAAGTGTCTAAAAATGTCATTAAATTGCTCTAAATTGCCAAAAAAATGTTTTGTTGATATCACATGTGCCACAATTTGTTCTAAACTTAATTAAAATTTTCCTTAACCGTCACAGGTTTCAGAAAATAGAATTGAAGTATCTTAAAGCCACTAAAAACCTGTACCAATTCTGCTAAGCCTAAATTAAATCCAAAGTTGCAAATCAAAAACTTTTGGGCAAAAGAGTACCGAGTAGCAATATTATGGTCTCAAGTGACCGTACAGACATTTTCCCGTAGTAGCGTTGATGATGCTAAGTTAAAGTAGGACAGTTAACTCAAAACACTAAAGCTAACTGGGAAACAAAAAAGAAATAACTACATAATCTATCTATTAGTATCTTTTAGTCTATTGTCAGATGTCGGCTTCCCTCATATTTGTCCATCATTGTCGGTCCTGTACTACTCTCATCTAGACAAATCCAGCCAGTTTCCATTGCTGGATGATGTTATTCTAGCGACGGTCTTTGTAACGTGCAGTAGGGTCACGCAATATTTTACTTCAATCCGTTTTGGCTAAATCAGCTACTTTAAGTTTCTTCCTTATCCACATAGTTCTTTTGTGATCTCTAAACGTAATATTTAGCATTTTTTGCTCCATTACTATTTGAGCTATTCTAGTAAAAGACCATGTTTGCACTTCGTAGGTAAGTTAAAGCTTTCAAATGCTTTCCATCCTTATTTAGTTTTTCTTTGTATTTTGATCTTTTAATGGTCGTTATGTTTTTACCTAAGTATATGTATTAGTCCACCTAGTTCAAGAACGTATTTGCCATTTGCTATTTTTCTATTTGGTTGGTTTATTTTTTAATCATTTGCTTTTGCTTTTGCAGTTTTTTTCCTGTTTTAGTAAGTATTGCAATATTGTCTGCAAATCTGAGGTGACTTAGTCTTGTGTCCATTTATGTTAATACCTCTGTTCTCACAATAAAAAAAATTTAATACAATTTTTATAGATGTTATAAATAGCTTTAGGGGAGATGACAGAAGAAGGTCTCACTTCTCTATTGATTAGTATTGGTTCTGTTACTTCATTTAGTTAAATTTTCATATTTGCGTCTTTGTATATATTATGCAGTGTCTCTTTGACTGTCCACCATTCTATGGAATCGACCGTCTTTTTGTAGTCTACAAAAGCTATGTACATTAATAATTGGTATTCTGTGGCCTTTTCTAAGACGGTTTTTATTGTCAGCAGATAGTCTGATGTGCTGTAACCATTTCTGAAACCTGTCTGTTCTTTAATTTGATAATCTTCAAGTTTATTGGTTAGTTTTTTGGTGATTATTTTGGTAAATGTCTTGTAGCTTGTTTCCATTTGGTGAGTATATTTCCTTCTTGCAGGCTTTTATTTTATATAGCTTTTAGTGCAATTTGAATGCCATCTATGCCAAGATATTTCGCTTCTATCAGAGCTTGCACTATTATATCTATGTCCTCTGATCCAACATTAAAAATTTTCCGTTTTAGATTTTCATGTCCTGTCGGATGGTTTCATTTTAGATTTAGTAAAAGTTTTTAATTATTTTATTGATTAAGATTTTGTTTTGTAACTTAACATCATTTTTGTTGTTAATAGATATTAATTTAGATTTACTAATGCTTATTTTACTGGTCTCATATTTTTATTGTTTGATATTATTTGCTCTAGTTGGTTATTTTTCTTAGCTATCCTGTCCAGTTTTATTGTAAAGATTTCTGTGAATACTTATGCGTGCTGTGTTCCATTGTTGGTTAACATCTTTATATTTATCAAAAAGTCTTTATGTTGTTAAAGATTCTTTTATCACTTGATTATATTTTCTTTGCTAACCTTTCACTTGTATTTATGATTATACTCGTTATTACGCCGTTCATTGTGCGTAAGTTAGTTTTTCTTGGTATTCTTTCTTAAGTATTTTTTTAAACTGTTCTCAGTTTTTTTCCAGTTTTTGAATGTCAATTTTAGGTGGTGCTGACGTTATACATGTTTTTCTTTGTGATTTAGTGTTATTTTGGCTTTTAGTAATTTGTGGTCGCTCCCTGTCATAAAGTTGTTAGGCGTGCTTACGTCTGTGATAATGTTTAGTTTGAAGCTATGATGTAATCTATTTCATTTCTGGTGTTTTTATTTGGGCAAATCAACGTCTATTTTCTCTGTGGTTTCTTTTTGAAGAATCTATTCATTGTAAATAGTTCTTGCTGCTCTAGGAAGTTGTACAGTGTGTTCCTTTTCTCATTCTTTATCTCGTGTCCATATAGAAAGACATGGACCTTCTAGCATATTTTCGTCCATATAGATACATCTTATCAATAAAAATATCAAAACTAAAATACTCCAGAACAGTAAAGCACAATGCAAATTTTGTGTTGATAAACAGTTTGGCTACCTTAAAGACTGTGGAAGAGGTAAAAATGCTACACTACTGATAGATGAATAAACGTTTACTTATGGCAACCTTATTAGTAACTCTATTAGGCATTTTACTGAAAGGTAAATATGTTGGTCCAAAGTAAAAGCAAAATTAGTAAAGAAGCCAACACAATCCTCAAACAAGTACACATGTTATTTCAACGCTATACAAATTCTTACGTCGGCAGTGTTGCCATACTAATTCATAGCAAGCTAAGGCATTTTTTTACAAATGCCAAAGTCGTCTCTAATGATATCATCTATGTTGTGCTCAAACTAAACAACAAGTACAAAATACACGTCTTTTGCCAGTTTTAACATCTTTCATTAGCACTTACATTTCACCCATTCTATAGGCCACGCTGTTCTGGGATTACTGCATCTGTGCATCATTGGACAATAAAAGTAAGCAGTTTTGAAATAACTTTACAATAGCCAAAAGCTCAGAAAAACTCAAATACACAATACATTATAACCAAAGACTTCAATGCAAAAATAGTAGTAGGTTTAACTAAATATCGGTCACTATGGTTTAGGATAACAAATTATCAGAGATCCACCAAACATAGTTAACTTCTTGTACTAAAAACCTTTACTGCAAGAATACCTTCTCCAAAACACTACCACAGAAAAAATAAAAATGAAAGAGTCGCGGTAGTATAAAATGTAACAAAATAGACTATATACTTACTTCGGACAGGAAATCGTGTTTGCATGTATCTATCCTTAACCGTTTTAACACGAGCATCAACTACAAGTTAGTAAAAGCAAGAATAGATATTGATTTCTATTCTTGCTTTTACTAACTTGTAGTTGATGCTCGTGTTAAAACAGTCTTGTTAGAAAAACAATAAAACCATCTGCGAAAGTTTAACAATATCATTAGAGAAACCACAAAGAAAGTTTGTTCTCTTAAAAACAAACAAAACAATAAACTCAGTCTCAACACAGTTTAGTTGATAAATGAGCGTCGAAACACTGACAGAGACTCACCACGATATAAAACACTGAACAAACTTGTAAAAACAGCAATACAGAAAAAACACGCAGTATCAAAGATAACCTGAATATAAAAGTTTGCTCATAAAAAAAAAACTAAAATATAGATGATGATCTACAAGTTAAAGAACAATATGTGAGAAATTGTTACAAAAAAAAACAGATAAAACGACAGTGGTTCAAAACTTTTACAAAACTCGGTACAACCAGTGAGAACAATAGTTAAACCAAATTCAACAGAAACAAACTGTTTTAAAAAAGATTTCTAAAATAGTTATCGTTAAACTCAAAGCAAAGCTGAACGCAATAAAAATTTCCAAACGTCTAGAATGGGTCAAGTAACAAACAAAATGCTAAAAATTAGATCAAAACACTAGAAAAACCAATGTTTATCATTCTTTGCCATCGTTTGTTCACTTTTAGACGTAGACCTTTCCTTTTCAGCAACGTCCTTCACATTATCCATCCATCTTCTCATATCTTACGCTTCTTTCAGTTTTTTATGAACGTCATCTTGTTGAGTTTTGCCAGCAAACATGCTCTATCCAGTTCCATTTAAATTTGCATATGTTTCTGATTACGTCCGTCACGCCAGTTCTTTTTCGGATCTCTGTGTTCCTTATATGATCCTCAAAATTAAGTTACTTTTTTTTGCTATGTACAATGATAAATACCAAAAGTTGTGATTGGTCAAACGCACACGTTATATGATTTTTTCTTCATGCCCCAAAGTACTTGCAGATTTTTTAGAATAAACCCGAGCTTGCCAAATGCAACCCAGCTCATTCGGATGCGTCGGTTAATTGATGATCTGTTTTATAGCATGGCCAAGGTATATATTATTGATCAACATTTTTAAGAGCCTATCAATAATTACTAGCTATGATTTTATTTTTAATAAGTTAAGTTAGGTTTCAAGAATAATTTTTGACGCTTTGCTTAGTTGTAAGATCATAAATTGCAATGTCGTCTGAAAACTGCAAATTACTTAAGAATTGGCCGTTAATGTTGATACATTTTGTTTCTCATTGGAGCTTCTTAAAAGATTCTTCTAATGCTAGCGTAAACAACTTAGCTGATGTAACGTCAAACATCTCAGTGGGTTGGTATTTTGTCGGTGATTATGTCTTTATCTATCTTTATTTAAAGTTTTGCATTTTTGTATATATACCTTAGGAAGTTGGTATATCTCGAGTCAACTTTTGCATAGACTATCTTGTTAAAAATTGAATCCAGTTCTATAGAATCAAACGCTTTATGATAGTCAATAGTCAATGTGTAGAGAGATGTTGTATTCCACACAATTTTCTATTAAACTCTTGATTGTTTGCAGACAGTCTGCTGCCCTTTTTAAAACCGGTTTGTTTGCTAAGTTAGTAAAAGTCTAGCTAATTTGTAATTCTGAAAAACCAATGCTTATATTATTGAACAAATGTTTAGAAAAAGGAAGGGGAAAGTACTCACAAGAAGTAGTAGAAGTACTCACAAAAAGTAACTCCACAAACGTTTTAAAAGAGTACATTAAGGTCGACCACATGTTCGTACGCTGATTGAAAATGCACTAAATATAACGTGTCTTTGCATATGGCGTTTGAAGATTATCAGAAAGCATTTAACTCTATAGAGATTTGGACAGTACTAGAAGTAATAAATAAAGCATGAATTAACTTAAGATACTCGGATTTAATAGATATTATTTATAAAAACGCAATGTTTCAAGTTAAAATCAAAGAAGATTTACAAACCGAAAAAATCTACATTCAAGGCCACACAGTCTTTCAAAAATTAAAGTGAGAACAAAAATGTGTGCGAGTAGATGAAAAATGCCTAGTCATCTCTTGTACTTGAAAGCCTTGAGGGGGAAAAATAGTTGCGCTATTATAAAGGTTGACAGCATCAAACTCAGCAAGAAAACGCCTGAATATAATTAATATATAATTAAATAAAATTTTCGCACATTGTAGTAGAAAGTCCAATCTGTGTCCTCAAATTTGTAGAAATTTGATGCAATAAATCGTTTCTCCGCAATTCATTTTTAAAAAGTGACGTTTTAAATTAGTTCTTTGTTAATTTTTTACTCGTTAAATATGACTTCAAATCTTTAACCAAAAACATGAAGCCATAGAATATTCTATGTAGTTCAACATATAAAAAGAGTGATTACTAAAATCTTATCGTTTGGATATTGAGTTAGTTAGAGTTTTGTCCCATAAAAACCAATTTTAATTTAAAAACGGCGCTGTACATGTCAATATTTTTCCAGAGAGAGTGGTTCACCGATATTCTCGTAGATGTGATAGGATTTAATATTTTTCTATAACAATACTACTAGTGGCACCACAACATGATGGAGCGACTAGACCCAGCAATTCTCTAGCGTTAAGCAAGCTTTCCAGTTGATCTAAAAACTAATTTTCAGAAAACCAAAATACTCTTTCTCGATAATACTCAAATAACACTAGACAACTTCTTAAAAACTGTGGAATAATACGTTTACCTAAGACATAACATTTAAATGTGTAAAGACAACTAAACAGCTAAAGCTACAAGACAAATAAAACTAACTTGGGCAGCCTTTGGAAAAATGAACTATACTCTAAGAGACCGTAATATTCCAATCTACCTTATGCAAAAATTATACGATGCGTGCAATTGCAACTTATGGCCTAGAAACGGCAAATCTCACTGTTAACAGCAAAAACTGGCTAAGAGTCTGTCAAATAACAATAGAAAAGGCAATACTAGGTATCAGTCTAAAAAACAAGATCCAAAATACAGAAACTTCAAAACGCACTAAAGTGAGTGATGTTATAGATCAAACTGCTAGATTAAGATGACGATGGGCAAGACATGTTGCCCAAGGCACTGTGAAATGGATTAAGAAAATAATGCAATAAAGACCCAGAAAGACAAAAAAAAAGTGTGGGCAAAATGGCGCGACGACCTGCAACTCCTAGACAACACAAACTGGATGCACACAGCTCAACAAAACAGATCAAAGTAAAAAAAATATAGAGAAGCTCTTTGTTTAGC
The DNA here is from genome assembly GCA_963932245.1 of Tachinus rufipes. Classification (NCBI taxonomy): domain Eukaryota; kingdom Metazoa; phylum Arthropoda; class Insecta; order Coleoptera; family Staphylinidae; genus Tachinus; species Tachinus rufipes. The sequence goes on along the minus strand of OZ010747.1, from coordinate 73,658,863 downwards.
AGTAGACATCTAAGGGTTGAAAAAGAAAAAGAAAATAAGTTGTTAAACTGTCACGAGTGTCTGAAAATATCATTAAAACGCTCTAAATTATTCAAAAATGTTTTGCTAATGTCACATGTGTCACAAACTGTTCTAAACTTCTCCAGAGCAGTCACAAGTATTAGAAAATAGTGTTAAATTGCATTAAAGCTTTACGATATGTTGTTAATTTGTCTAAAATAGTCATTAAAGCAAATTAAATTGTAAAAAAATACTCTGCTTCCACTTGTCTTAAATTGTTCATAATTGTTTTAAACTTAATCAAGATTTTTCTGAACTGTCATAGGTATCAGATAGTTAACTCTATTTTTTCTACTGTCTTAAAGCCTTACATTATGTTCTTAAACTGTAACGAGTGTTTGAAAATGTCAAAAATGTCAAAATATGTTTCGCTGGCATCAAATGTGATACAAATTTTCATGAACCGTCACATGTGTCAAAAAATAGTGTCAAATTAAAATAAACTGTCAAAAAATGTTCTGCTGGTCTCACATGTGCCACAAATTAATTAAGATTTGTCTGCGCCGTCATTAAAATGCTTTAAGCTGTAAAAAAAATTTAAATTAAAGTGTTGTTAAACTGTAACAAAACTGAAAATGTCAATAAAAGGCATTAAACTGTCATAGAAATGTTCTGCTGAAATCACATGTGTCACAAATTTTTCTAAAATTAATCAAAAATTTCCTTAACCGTCATTAACTTAAGCTTTAAACTGTAAAAAAATATTTTCTGAAACTAACAAAATATGCTCAGCTTTACTAAAATGTTTTTAAAGTGTTAAGGGTGTCTCAGCATCAGCAGGGGCGTCCGCAGAAAATTTTAACAAATAATTCCGCACAAACCCTGATGAGATGTCATAAAAATTTCAAACTACAATAAAATATTTCTAGAACTACACATTTTTATTGACATAAAATAGATAATTGTCAAATTTGCTACTTAGAGTACACAAACCAATCAAACTCAATTATAATATAGCAGATTTATAATAAAATACTAAAAATGTACTTACATTTGTATCCAGTTATCAGAAGCTGAATTTAAATTAACTTTCTTATCCTTAAACAAAATTCAATTCTGAAAATTAATTTATAACAAAAGAAAACAAAATTAATTAATTAAACAAAAACATAATCACACAAAACAATTTAATCGTCAACATAAGTTGACACAATAGGGGTAATATTATACAGAATTAAATATTTCCTAATCAGTTGTGATACGCTTGTAATTAATACTAATTGATTTGTTTGCGCTTGAACGGAATATCAGCACTGTAAAGTGGTTCAACACAAAGGTTCTTTGTGTTGAAAGGGAGGACGAGGGCGGTTGAGGGACAACGGAATCATCAGCTTGAGCCGAATTTACACGATGCATTCTGAGTATGCACTCAATATTTTATTTAAAACATATTTTAATCAATAATTTAATTCAAATATTATAAAAATATTATACACAAAACCTTTTTAAATCGAATTATTTGTATTGATTGTTTTCAAATTCAAGGAAAACAAAGCAAATAAGGGTGGTAAATACAAGCTGTCCTACGCAAATAGTTTTAAAATATTTTTATTATATTAATATTGTTTGATGCTTCCATTTCAGCATCTCGCTGACAAAGGACAAAGAGTCTTTGTCTTCAGTTTCGTTTGAAAACTACCCCTAAACCATAAAAAGGGCATAAAATTATTAACATCCACGCTCGATTTTTATTCATAGCTGAAATTATTATTGCTTCTAATTCTTTGATCTTAGAAGCTTATACCGGATATAAGGAATTTTTCTTTGTGTTGAGTTACATTAGGGTGAAACACCCTTGATAATAAAAATATTATAACATTGTTATTAACATTAATGCATGCTTGAGATATTAAGCAATTCATTTATTTATTATTAACTTTATTATACATGCTAAAAATGCTGCTCTTCTACTTAACCAATAGTTAATTTTACAAACAATTTATTATATTCTTCTAAATCAAATAAAAGTATTTCAGCTTCTTTGTGTTCTATCTTTTTGTCGATCCGGGTGTTGCCTTGGTATACTCTTCATACTAATAATTTTATTGTGTCAAAATATATTATGTCAACATCCAAACTATTAGTAATCACTAATCAGAATCAATCCAGTTTTGGTAGTCGTAACTTTTGTTTTTTTTTTTTTTAATTTTACAATTATTAAGAATTTCTGTAGAACATGAGCAGTTTAACATATTATTTTATCTATGACAAACGTAAAATTGACTGAATAAATCAAATTTTGTAAACTAAATATCTGATTCTTTTTAATAATTTTTTGTGATTGATATATTTATTTTTTTTATTTTTAATAAATAAAGTTTTGAGAAATTTATTTGTAATTTTATTAATTTATTTTGAGTAATGTAAGACATAATAATAATTCCTTTTCGGTATTATAGTTATAAACTAAACTAAAAATCAGTGACCTAATTCACAAACACATTTTTAAATCAAACTAATAATAATGAAATATGAACTTGATTTTTAGCCAAGCTATTCAAAAAAAGAATTGTTGGTAAAAGGGGTGGTGATTACTGTGCAATTCTTTGTGCACTTTTGCTTATGGTATGAGAGTTCATTTGTAATGCAGCAATTGAGCATCTGCCAAAAATTTGTCATAATATATCCCTTTCATACAATCAGGAGTATTACAATGTGGAACGTGGAAGTTTCGGTAAAGCAGCTGATGGTTTAATTGTCGGAAGTTTTCGTGAACACGCGCCCGTTGTGTTATCAGATTATGTTAATTATTTAAAATTGTATTACCTAGCAAAATGAATCATATTTTAGAATATTTATAACCGTTGTTGTTGTTAAAATATATATAATGAGTAATAATATAAATAAAGCCTTGCTCGATATCTTTTTTTAATATTCATTTAATTTTATTTACAGTATATTATTTAAAAGCAAACAAGGTTTCATCATTCATTCTAAGAATAACATTATACCAAAATTCGCCCTTTTTTTTCTTTCTCGCAAAATGTTTCATCTGCTCACTCCATGTAATGATAATACTTAAGCTTCTAAGTTCTTTGTATTTTATTGCCTTCTGTTCCGAAATATATGGAACCCTGAGTCGTACAGGAAGTGCAATTAAGCAGATAGGTAACTGTTGCTACAGAAACTTAAATAGTCTCGAGCGGTTCATCAAGACCGATTTACCGTTCTTTTTATTTAAACAAAAATTCTAAATAGAAATATACCAAACGTTTTTTTAATTTAATTCAATTGCAATTATTTAATGAAAAATATGTTAAGCTCTATCAACTTTTTTTTAATTTATCCGAAATCCTTGGATGTGAATTATAATAATTAACCACGAAAAAGATCTACCGGCCTTGGTCTTATTGCCCTGTATTTTAATAATTAACCGCATTGTGATTTTAGATTAAATTGTTTTTTTATAAATCTAATACATTGATTTAATTATTTCAGACAAAAATATAATAAAAGCCATGCAAAAATAAATTATTAATATTTTATTAATCGATTATTGGCAAATAAATAAATCGGTTTTTAATCTAAAAAATTTTAATCGATTATTCACTTGAAATATTTGATTTAATCAATTCAGCGGAATATTTTTTTGACAGTTTAGAGCATTTTAATAACATTTTTATACTTGTGACAGTTTAACAACATTTTGTAAAGCAGTTTAACTTCTTAATTTTCTAGTACCTACAACAATTAAAACAATAAATAAAGCTTGACAAAAAAACATATTGTTAGACTTTAGGACAGTTTGACTGTGTTTTCGTTAGGCTTTAGGACAATTTGACTGTTTTTGTTAAGCTTTAGAACAGTTTGATTGTGTTTTCGTTAAGCTTTAAGACAGTTTGATTATGTTTTCTGATTAAGTTAAATTTGTCACACAATTTGTTACACATGTGACATCAGGGGAACTTTTTTTGACAGTTTAAATCATTTTAATGGTATTCTCAGACACTCGTGACAGTTTAACAATATATTGTAAAGTAATCTTCTTCTTCATTAAGCTCCGTTTCTATCTGAGATTGAAAACCATCATTATTATGCAGACCTTGTTGACTGCTGCCCTCGGCAAATGTGTATCCAAACCAGTCCCTCAGCTTGTAAAACCATAATATTATTCTTCTTCTAATCGATCTTTTTCCTTTAATTTTTTCTTGGATTATTAGTTTAAAAATGTTATATGTGTCCTCTCAGGATGTGACCAAAGTATTTTAATTTTCTTGTGGTACTTACTTCTATAGTTTTACCAATTTGGTGAATTATTGTTTTGTTAGTAACCATAAAATTCTGAGCACTTTCCTGTATCACCACATTTTGAACGCTTCCAGGTTTTTGATGTTTTTTGCTTTTGTTGTTCAGGCCTCTATTTCATATTATAAGATGAGGAATGTGTACCACTTCTATACTCTAGTTCTGAGCTTCAGTTTTATATTACGGTTACAGATTTTTTTTTTCACTTTTGTGGAGGCGCAGCGGACTATCTCTGTTTTAATCTCTTTTACGTTCCTAAGTATTTTTAAGAAAGTACCCATTCTATAATTTTGTTGTTAATGTGTATAAGCGGCCTGTTCTGGTTTGGGTTTTTTTGTGGCAGCCATGAGTTTGGTTATCTTCATACAAAGTCTGTCTGAATAGAATACAACCATAAATTTTCCTGCAAACATTTCCGGTGCGTCAGTTGTTACCTACTAACCGTCAAGTGAAGTGCTGTTATACGTGTTTGTCAAATTTTGATTTCTCTTAAAATTACCAAACGAGTTGAACAACGGTACTGCAAAAAATTTTGTCAAAAGCTTGGTAATTCTCAAAGCAAAACAATTCGTAAAATTTAGCAGGTCTTTGGAGACGATGTTATAGGAGTAACACAATTTATGGAGTAGTTCAACCGATTCAAAAATAGCGTGGAGTGTAATCAGCGTTCTGGTAAGCCACAATCTGCTCGGAATGCAACTGTTGTTGAGAGGATAAAAAATCTAATAATGGAAAATTGTCGTTTGAAGGTGAGAGATTGCCAAAAAATAAGATCAGTAACGATTCCGCACATGCAATTTTGCAGATTTAAACAACTACTCTCCAGACTTAGCTCTTTGCAACTTTTGGTTGTTTCCAAAATTGAAGATGCCATTGAAGGAATCCCGTTTTCAAAGTAGAGAAGAGATAATGCAAAACGCCACGGCAAAGTTGAACAACATTCCAAAAAAAGACTTTTGGTAGTGTTTTGGAAGGAACGGTGAGCCAAGTGTGTAGAGACGCAAGAAGAAGTTTAAGTCCCAATTCTGTCATGTAATATAAAAAAAAAATGCCAAAAGTTGAATACTTTTTAAACAGACCATATTTTTGGCAGTTAATGTTAACTAATTTAATTAGATGCTGTTGGTTATTATGTTATTTTTGTCTGCGTAACGTATGTTGTTAATCCTTTTGCCGTTTATGATAATATCTTTCGTTTCCTCTGAAGATGTTTTCACTGTACATATTAAACAGCAGAGCTAACAAAACGCACCCTTGTCTGACTTTCCGACATATATCAACTTCTTCACTCAAATCTTTTCCAACTTTACTGTTTGATGCCAGTATTCCAACTTTGTTGTTTGATGCCAGTAAAGATCAATATTATATCTCTGCTGTCAATATTTTTCTTCTTTAGTATCTCTAACAACTTAAAGTGTTGGATTCTATCAAAAGCTTTTTGGAAGGTTACAGATATGCCTTTCATGGTTCATGTCTAAACATCTTTGTCTTAGTACAATTATTATAAATAATGCCTTCCTATTTCCATACCTCTCTTAAAACCCATTTGCACGTTTCTATTGCCTTCTTCATCATTAAAGTCTTTATCTATAAGCTTTATCAGTCCAGCTGCGATTTCATCAGTGCCAGATATTTGACCAAATTTCCAGTTTTTTATTGCGGGCTTAAGTTCGTTCTTTAGAATAGCCAGGCATGTCTCATTAAAATTTAAGAATGTCGGTGCTATTTGGCAGTTCTTTTACTTACTCGCGCCAACTAGTTTTTTTCTGTGTCAATTGCTGCGTTCAGAACGACTCATCACTGTCAATCATGCAAACTAAATGCCGCCGCTGAATCACCGTTTGCTGGTAGAGCTAGTCATTTTACTCATCATAGCAACTCATTAGACATCAGCGTTTAATCGGCAAATATATTTTAAAAAAATAATTATCGCTTATCTCCAATTGATGACTCAGCGCTTACAAGTGATGAGTCGCTCTGAACGAAGCCTATAACTTGGTTGCCGTCTTTGTCCAGTAGTACATCAACGAAACATTTTTTTGAAAGTTTAAAACATTTTAATGACATTTTTTGACACTCGTAACAGTTAAACAAACATATTATGAAGCTTTAAGACAGTTTAACTCTATTTTCTGATACTTGTGATACTTGTAATTATGTTATTAACTAATAAACAGTGCAAAATTTTATTCAAAAAAAATCAAAAATAACAAAATCCAGTTGTCATAAAGAATTAAAATGTTTTCAAATTTGCCCAAAAAATGTTACACTTATAAAAACTCACTTATTATATGTCAAAAATAGTAAAACCCGTTATTAAACAATTGTCAGAAAGCACCAAAATCCGACAATAAGACTAAAATCTAAAAAACAAAATAAAATTTCAAATTAGTAGGAACCAAAATCCGGTATACATTGTTTAAAAGTGCAAAATTTGTTTAATAGAATGTCAAAAATACTAAAATCCGGTCATAAAAATTAACAAATTCTTAAAAAGTCCAAAATACGGCCTTAAAACATCAAAATAATCTCAGAAAACATTAAAATCTGACTATGAACATTTGAAAGTGTCAAAATTAGCAAAATCCGGCCATAAAGTATAAAAGTTTTGTCCAAAAACAGTAAAGGTTAATCAATAACTGTTAAAAATGCAAAATTCTATTCATAAAATGTCAAAAATAGCAAAATCCAAATGTCAGAAAATATCAAAATTAATCATAAACTGCAACATTCCGTTTATTAAAAATCAAAAATGATTAAACTATTTTTAAAATAAACCAAAATTATCAAGAAGCACTAAAATCCGTCTATAAACTTTTGAAAAGTGCAAAATTTTGTTTATAGAACGTCAAAAATAGCATAATTCAGGCCTAAAGTATGAAAATATTGTAAAAGAACAAAATATTTATCAAAAAACACTCAAATCTGCTATAAACTGTGCAAAATTTTTACTTTGAAATGTCGAAATAGCACAATCCTGCAATAAAGTATAAAAAATAGTCAAAAAACACTAAAGTGCAAAATTCTAATAATAAAAAGTCAAAAATAGCAAAATCCGGCCTAAAAATATCAAAATAAAGCCTAAAATTTTATTCATAAAATGTCAAAAATAATAACATCCAGTAAAATCCAGCTATGAGAAAATATTAGAAAATATTAGAACAAACCTTAAGCATACTTTTAAAAAGTATAATTTTATTCATAAAATTTTAAAAATAAATCGATCCCAAATTTTGAAATAGACGTCATGAAGCCCTGTATGCTGTATGCCATTTTGCATTGCAGATCCTTGCTTACAGATAGCTACTAACTCGTAGTTTGAACTCTAAACATTTATTATTAATTTTTTAAATGTTAGGAGTGTGAGAAGTAAAGCAAAGTATACGTGTTAAATTTTTTTTTTTGTTCGGGTTTTAAGTTATAACTTTTGCCATTTTTTTGGCCAAATATGTGATTTTTGGTAACGTCAAAAAATTGCATATTAATTTTCAACAACAAAAAAAAATTGCTGTCAAAAGTATTTTAGCTTTATAAAAACCATGTTTATGCTAGATCAAAATGTTTGTAGCAAAAACTGTTTGAGTAGAACGCAGAAAAGTTCTACACCGTTCTTTCAATTTTAGCAAAAGTTTTGAACCAAATACAACAGTCATTCAGTTGTTCATAACATTTTTGGATTTGTTAAAACAAGTAAAAAGTTTTTAAGTAATTTTTTGACAGTTGTACCAACAGTTTAAAATTCTATTAGATAGATCTGGCAGTTTTATGCCAACTTATGTTGCTAAAAACTTTTTGATACTTTTAGTAACTTTTTGACAGGTGTAGTAAAATTTTAAACAAACGTAATACATTTTTTACAGTATTTTTAGCAGTTTAGAACATTATTTGGTAAGTCTGCTATACTTTAACCAACATAAATTATTACTGTAAATTGTTTGTCAAATGTAGCCATTTTATAAAAATTTTATTAGTTGCTTTTTGACACTTTAAAACTTTAGTATCTTCTTAGAATTTTTAGTATTTTTTAGACAAATGTAGTACAACATTTTTATCAGTTTAAAAAACAATTTTACAAATTTGACAGATTTGTGCCAACTTATCACAATGCTAAAAAACTATTTGACAGATTTTGTAAATTTTTGATAAATGTAGTAATATTTTTGACTGTTTAAAAACTTTTTGACAGATGCACCTACATTTTTCAACTGTTTAGAATACAATTTTTGACAGAATCAGTACATTTGCGCAACAGTTTTACAGGTACACTGTAAACTACTAGTTACAATAACAAAAATTGTTTACATTTGTTTGACAATTTTGGTACATATTTGCCATTTATAAGATTTTTATACATGTCTGTGAACTGCAAAGTTGCACGCTTTTTTTCCAAAACCGTTTCTATGAGAACCCTTTATAGCCCAAAAATTTCATCGCAAAAACTGCATTTGTACCAGTTTGCTACTTTAGTAGCGGTTTGTTCCTGATTGGTTCTATTTGCTAAGCCAGTAGCGGGTTCCGCTAAAATGTAGCGATCTGCTCCCGTCTTCCTGGGTGCACCCAATAACGCAAAATTGTTGTATTTTTGATAAACAAATAGTCAGTGGTTTTAACTCAACGTAAATTTTGATGTCAATTCCCTGATTGTGTGTGACAAACTAGACAAACACTTTTATCTAAAGAATCTACCTCAACACGGGACAGTAGCAAACGTAGCCGGCTTTAGATCGTCAATGAAATTTCTGTTGTAGCTGCGGATGTCCCAGAAGACCCTCAAACATTAACCAGACGGTAGATTACGTAATAGGGCATTAATAGCAAATTATGTTAATCAATGTTTACTTACAAAGTGCAAACAGTGCATCAGCTATAGCTTGCAGACCGCCAATTGCGTCTACTTCTACTACTTCTAATCCTTGCGTTTTTACTTATGCGGATACGCAAATAAAGCATTTTAATGACATATTCAAACACTCTTGACAACTTAGCAGCATATTGTAAAGCTTTAAAACAGTTAAAGTTTATTTTCTAATATCTGTGACGGTTCAGAAAAATCTTAATTAAGTTTAGAACAATTTGTGACACATGTGACGTCAGCGAAGCATTTTCTTGACAGTTTAGGCTTTTTAATAAAAATTTTAGACACTTATGATAGTTTAACAACATATTATAAAGTGTTCAGACAGTTTAACTCTATTTTCTAATACCTGTGACAATTCAGAAAAATCTTAATAAACAGTTTATGTGACATTAATAAAATATTTTTTGAGAGTTTAGGCTTAATCTATCAAATATGTTTACTTAAAAATTGAATTAGTTACAATTTTGATAATTGCATCATACATGCTGACGCAATAAGAAAATAAAATTTCAAACTTATTCTTAAAATCAATTTATTATAAGATTTTTATTTCTAAAAATATAATTAAATTACTTGTGTAATTTAATTATATTAATGAGTAACCACATAGCAACAGTAAATTTTATTTTTATATTGACTCATTCGTAATGTTTAGATATATTAATGAATAGGAAAGATAACATTCGATTCCTCCAATTCCAAGTAATAGAGGTTTCTAGATTATATTAATATAATATGGATTTTCCAAAGCTCTCCCACAATATATATAAAAATACATCAACCCCAGATTGACGCAAATTAATAATTGTCATCGCCTAATTTCCGCACGTCGTGTTGCCAACGTGTAATCTTCATTTTTAAGCCGCTTCTGAGAAAATGTTCTTACCTTTTGGCACACATTCATTACGATGATGATATTGGCATTACCTACGAATTATATTTCAACAAAAGGTTTATATTTTAAGGATTATAATATCATATCCGGAATTTTCCAAGAATTGTTTAGTTTATGACAGGATACGATGGTTATTTTAATTTACTAATTTGCTATAATCGGATTAATTATTACTAATGGAATACTTTTAAAGAAAACGGCATAATTGCTTTTGTTTTCAATTCGGGCATATTGCCATATGGAAATAACCTAAATCTATTTAAAATATTTAGGTTTAATAAACCACCAGAGTTAATAATATATTACTGACAATGCGTTCACTGCAGAAACCATTTTTTACTTTGCCTTAATTTATACAATTTTATGTAAATTAATGCATAACTGAATATTAAAATACGCTTTAGCAAAAATTTCAGTAAACATTTACTACGTTCTTCACCTTTATTTGATTTATAAAAAGTCGAGGTTAACTTTATTTTTTTGAATGCGCAGATTTTTGTTTTTGTTATTGATAAACAAAAAAGTGTACCGTGGGCTTTTCTCGTGTATTACGTGCTAAATCGACCTGATTATTACCAGAAAATTACGATGTTTGGCAGCGATTGAATACTATTATTACTATTTTGTAAGACAATAATATTTACTTCCTGTATGTTCATTTTATTTAAATATATTCAAATCTTAATCAAGTTTGTATATTAGAAACCAGATTGAGAATTTTACTTACTTTTTGTGGAATATTTATACATAACAATGTTTGCTAATTATGCATTTTCAAAAACATCTAATTTTATCGGAATCTTTTAAATTGTACTAATTGGTAAAATATTTTCCTAATAATATTATCTGGAATATTTATAGTTACAAATAAGCAAATATTATTAAATAATAAAATAACTAGAAAATTCCATCCAATAAGCATTATAGTGTAAACTTAAATTAACCAAAAACATGGAATTATTAAATTACTAATAATAAATACTTAGAATAAATTTTATTACTTAAACAATTGACACTTTATCTAAGCCAAACATTATCAAGTCAATGAAAACGTTTCTAGAAAGAATTTAATTATGAAAATCATGTAAATCTTCTTATGTTTGGCTAGATGTCTTAAGTTCGAACCCCACACAATCAACCGTAAATTGTCTGTAGATTAGTTGTAATCGGTTCCAGCAAAACAAATTATATACACATAAAAAAAACAATAACAGTTATTGTAATTTTATGTAAATTGTCTCTCTAGCCAGTGAGATGCTAGGCATACTGATGCAAGGTGTATACCCAGAAACACTAATGTATGAAGTATATAAATCTGATTTTTTCACACTTTAAAGTTATGTTTATTTTAATTTTAAAATTTCATATACTTTAATGTGATGTTTTATTTATTCAGTCAGTTAGTTAGTAAAATTAACTAATGATGCCCTAACAACCAAGTTATATTGTCGTCTTATTTGTATTTTTTTTAAATCCCAAATATGCACAGTTTTGCAACTAAAACCAAAACTAAGAAGTTTTTTTTAAAGCACCCAAGACAAAAAAGCGCTCACTTTCTCTAAGATTTAACGCAACGTCATCAAGAACCTGAAAAAGCGCGGCAATTTGTCTCTGCAGGCAATTAAAAAGTACGTTGCCGACAACTACTAAATCAACGCCAAAAAAATTCTGTTTTTTATCAAAAAGTACCTAAAGTTGACCAACACTATTGACACTTTTGTCCAAATCAACAGGAAAAGTTTGCCCAGGCTTTCACGTTGCCCAAGAAATTCCCCCGTCAAAGACAACCAGTTACCGTCAAAAAAAGGTAGACTCACTAAAAATTTTAAGACACCAAAACGCGCAAAACCCACTGCCTCAGTCAAAAAACGGCCCAAAAAAAGTGAAGAACGATAAAACGTCCATCCGCCGCAGCCAGCGCACGATCATTTTATGAGAAAGAATTTTGTCACAAGGTTGCACTACGACAAACAAAAAAAAATATGTTAGTAGCTTATAGTTCTTTGTTTTTTAATTTTTAAAAGTATTTAGTCAGTATTATGCGGCTAAAATCAAAGTTGTAGCTGGATATTGATAGTACCTGTGCTGAATATTATCGTAATTGCCATACGCTCATAATCTATAAACTAAGATTCACATCCATCCCAATTATTGATTATCAAAAAGTAGCAGTTACCTATTTTCTTCTAACTCAAACCTTGGCGCATAACTTGTTGCAGGTTTGAACTCCATCTCCAGCAAAACATTTTAAGATATAATGGCATTTATTAAGACATTAGTCTAATACATAATTAGTGTCTATATATCTATAACTAATATGAAAGTGTAAGTAGACCAGATACATAAAGCTTCCATTTTTTCAGTTAACGGGTTTGGTAGAATATATTGCGCAACTAGGTACAGATACATATTCAAAGACAGCTGAATGGTAAAACTTAGCCAATTTTGTGTTCGGCACTCTAAATAAATATGCCCCAAAATTTGCTTTTTTTGAAACATGTGTAGAACAGACAAAATTTAGCAGAGCATATGCTGCGCTCATCCGCCTCACCGGAAAGTAAAAACTATTTTTTTTTTAATACTTAAATACGGTAAGCAAGTTTATAAAAATAAAAACCTCAAATTAAAAGAATACATTTGAGCCAAAAACTCCTGTTACAATTTGAGAGATTTCAGAAACTTTTTAAAAATTAAATTGAGAGTGTTTGAGAAATATTAAAAATGTTAAAAAATTGTCACAAAAATATGAAAAAAAAAATAGTTTAGAGTATTTGAGAAATTTGAGACGCTTACTAAAAAACCAATACTTAACTTAACGTGTTAATGTTAGAAAAGTTTAGAAGGAAATGGCTGATAAATATGAGTAGAATTTGAGAAACTCTAAACAAATTTTTAAATACAACAAGTGAAATAAGTAACCCAAAGAAATACTCAATACATTTCTGAAACTAATGAAGTTTATCAAACAGTTTTTTTTTATATATATTAAAATCCCTAAATTTTACAAAATTTATTTTTTTTTTAATTGCGGAATGAAAAACACGTGACCCCAAGGTATTGCTTTTGCAAGGATCAGCAACTTGTAGCAGAAGCACCAGCTTCTCTATGATTCACCTGGAAGTAGATTATTTTGCCATCAACAAACATTTATTGAAAAAAACTTTTCAGCAGTTTCAAAAATTTATAGTTGGAAGAAACGTTGAAAATATCAAAGTGGAAAACTCAAAATCGTAAACAAAAGACCAATTTATATAAAAACTAAAAAATTGTTTTACAAACTTCCGCTTTGAAAGATACTCTCTGTTAAGTAACTAACCATATAAATTTTATGCAAACGTCTCTTTACTGCAACTTCTTACTCTGATTGTCACTCCTCTAATAATTTCGTTTTTTTTTTTCAATCAAGTTCAGAAACTTTTGCAAAAAACTGTCTTCAGTTTTTTTTTGTTTAACTTATGCTTGCCAAAAAAATTACGTTGAGTATTGTAAACCTTGCACTCGCTCAGTAGATGTAGGAAAAATCTACGTCCTGACCGCCTAAATTTTTATTCTATAAATGTCCTGTAAGCTTTGCAGTTCTGCTCTGCTCACCTGCATTACTATAGTTTGGGTAATGTATGATAGTCCTGTTATGAATAGCTTTGTGTACTCCGTCCTTTAATAGGTTTTACTATTATTTGTTTACCGGTTTCGTATGAGATCCCGAAAACAAGTTCTAGTCTATTAAACGTCTTTTTTGCAAGTAAATCTGTCTTAAGGCCACTTTTTATAACCTGACTTTTTGGTATCTAGATCAAATAATAACTTAATCCACGTAATAGCATTTCCTGATCGTGTAGGTCAAGATCAAAAGCTATTTTAGCTATTTTAGTCCTAATGTAATCAGTGCTCAAAACCCGAGACGTTGCATTATTGTTTCACTGGACTTACTGATCGGCTTAGATAGAGACTCGTATATGTAAAGTCCTAGACATACTGACAATGATTAGAGTTTCCATTATTAGGTACCCTGACAATTTGGCAAAACAAAAAAAGAACTGACTGCCAAACTTAATAATGCTCTGGAAAAGATTAAAAATTGGCTAAAAAAAAAAGAAATATGCTTAGTAACAAAAAAAAATTAAAAACAATACTATTGACAAAAAGAAAACAATGCAAACAATTTAAGTTCTGAATCGGTCAAAATATCATCATCAAACCTAAAAAAGCTCTAAAAATACATAGACTTTTGACAATTGTTTGAGCTTTAAACCACACATCAAAAAGGCTTCCAAGAAAGCCTTGCTTATGCCAATAAAAAGAAAAGCAAACAAGTGAGTAAGCTATCAAAACTTGTTTGCAGCGCCAGTATAAAAAAGAGTTCTCAAAGAAAAACATACTCACAAAATGCACCAAACCGTAAGAATCTTTAAAACATACAAAACAATATCTTTAGATTATAGCCAGTCATGCCAATAAATCTACTGGTAGAAGAAAAATGCAAAACAATAAGGAAAACATAAAATGACAAAACCATGAACAAAAAAATAACAATAAAAACTGGAAAAAAATCCAAAAAGAAATTGTCCGGGTGCCAATATAATCCTGAAAAACTAAAAGTTTGCAAATAAAGTTTACACAAAAAAACAAAAAAAAATGTTAAAATTGACAACCAAAATTAACAGGCAAGATCTACCTAAATAACAGTTTTCAACAGTTTGTGGCCAAATTTTAGTTTTTTCTAACCATATTTTGATATTTCATAGCCGGATTTTGTTAATTTTGTCATTTTATGAATAAAATTTTATAAAACTGTTGAAAATGTAAAATTCTATTCATAAAGTACCAAACACCAAAATCCGACCATACAATATTAAAATAGTGTTAGAATTAACGCTAGAGAATTGCCGGGTTTACTCGCCCCGTTCTGTTAGGGTGCCACTATTAGTATTGTTATGGAAAAATATGAAATCCTATCACATTTACAAGAATATCAGTGAACCTTCCTCTCTAAAAAAATACAAAACACGTACAGCGCAGATTTTAAATTAAAATTGGTCTAAATAGAACAAAACGCCAACCAACTCAATATCCAAATAATAAGATTTTAGTCATCACCCTTTCTTGTCTTTATGTTTTTGGTTAAAGATTTGAAGTTATATCTAACAAGTAAAAAATTAATTAAAAACTAATTAAAAACGCCACTTTTTAAAAATTAATTGCGGAGAAACGACTTATCGCATCAATTTTTTTCAAATTTGAGGACATAGATTAAACTTCCTTCTACAATATGTAAAAATTTTATTCAACTATATTCATGCGTTTTCTTGCTGAGTTTGATTCTGTGAACATTTATAATAGCGCAACTATTTTCCCCCTTAACAAAATATGGCAATAAACTGTTGAAAAGTGTAAAATTCTATTTAAAAATCAATGATTTTAGTTGTCTAACAATATTTTAATATTTCGTTGTCGGATTTTAATATTTTTCACTTTTTATAAAGAATTTTACATTTTTTAACTGTTTTTGGCCAGATTTTGGTTTTTTCTAAAAGTATTTTAATATTTTATAATCAAATTTTGCGGTAAACACCAAAAATCCTAGGTAACCACTGTTTTTGTGAGCTCTTTTGCATAAAGTTTAGAAACCCAAAAACTTCTATAACCCTTCCCGCTACCTTAGCTACGCCACTGGTTTTATGAAGAAAGCTTTTGGCCAATAAAAATCCGGCACTACATTAGACTAAGTAACTACAGACATCCATCATTAAAAAAATATTAACGCATACAACCAATAAAAAGTAAGCAAAATTCAAACATTAACCAATAGCAATCGATTAATACTGAATATCATACATCTAAAACAATATTCACTTACCTCCGGTCTTTGTCAAAATAAATTTGTTAATAATTAGTGTTATGCATTAATCTTCTGAATACCATTCAAACAATTTATTTTATTAATTTTATTAAATTTGCAAACTTTGTTTTCAATTATGTTCCGTCCAAAAATATTGTAGTCACAAACACTGTCTTTTAAAGTCCTCAAGCTTCGCTTTTGTACTTTGTAAATCAGTAGTATTATTGTTTCCGCTATGATTTTTTCCTAGATAACATGATTTTAGGCAAAACTTTTAATTTAATCTATAAATAAATAGTTTTTAGTAACAAATGTAAAGCGACAGGTCTAGCATAAAAGTTAAACATCAAGTGTTGTGGCGCACCTATAGGTATTCTGACGTAGTTATAAATATTATGAAAATAAAAATTACACTTTTACACATAGTTTATGACCGGATTTTTGCTGTTTTGTGAATAAAAAGTTGCACTTTTCATTCATTTTGGCCGGATTTTGGTTCTTTTTGAAAAGATTTTAATACTTAATGACAAAATCTTGTATTGCTTTTGTTTTTCATAAATAAAATGTGTATTTTAGTACTTTTTGAAAATATTTTTATACTTTGTAAGATTCTATGAATAGAATTTTACACTTTTCTAACAATAATTTGATGTTTTGAGGCCGGATTTTGGTTCTTTTTACTAAACTTTGAATCTTTCTTAAAATACTTTGATATTTTATAGCCGGATTTTGCTATTATTAAATTTTTATAAAAAGTTTTACATTTTTTATCATTTTATGACCAGATTATAGAACTATCTGAATCTGACAATATGTTGATGTTTTAAAGCCGAATTTTGGTTCTTCTCAACAATATGTTAGTATTTTATAGCCGAATATTGCTATTTTTAACATTTTATTACAAAAATTTTGCATTTTTTAACAGTTTTGGCCTTTTCTAACAATATTTTATCACTAGATTTTGCTATTTTTAATCTTTCATAAAAAATTGTACACGTTTTTAACAGTTTATGACCGGATTTTAGTGATTTTTGACAATATTTTATAGTTATTTTTAACTTTTTATGATTAGTCCATGCTTTTTCCAAAAATCGTCACAAAAATCCTAGCTGCGCCACTGCCCTTTTTAAAAGTTTGCACTTTTTGACAGTTTATGAGCAGATTTTAAGCTTTTCTGACAATATATTGATATTTCTTTTTTTTTGCATATTTATATTTTTTGCCATTTTTGACTTTTCATAAATAGAATTTTACATTTCAACAATATATGTATGCTCTTTTAAAACCCCTCTTAAGATACCTTTCTTAATATTTTACAGTAAGGTCTATAAATCCTAGCTACGCCACTGCCCACACAAATATTGAAATATAAAGATTAAACCTGAATCCATTTTTTCTTTTCATGAATATTATATATATATTTGCATTTTTAACAGTTTAAGTTTAGTTCCTTGTGATAATATTTTAATATTTTATAGCCAGATTATAATATTTTTGAAATTTTATCGATTAGATTCTAACTGTTTTGTATTTTTTAAACAGTTTATGGCCGGATTTTAGTGATTTTTGACAATATTTATAGTTATTTTTTACTTTTAAAATTAGTATTATCTTTTTTTTCAAAACCGTCAAAAAAATCCTAGCTACGCCACTGCCTAACACCAAGGCTCAAATATTAAGCTCAAACCTGAATCATTTTATTAATCATTTAAAAGCTCATGGCCCTTCCAAGCCTTAATATAGGGTCTGACGTTTAGTAGAAGACCCTTTCTTTCTTTAAAATGCTTTAAAATTGCTATTACCTATAAGGATTTTATGAATAAAATCGAAAATAAAAGCAAAAACCCTCTATTTCAAAATAAAGATTATTCAAATTTGAAACACTCAATAAAAAAATTTAGATACGGCTCTGACAAGGCTTAAATTTAAAGCTCAAAAATATTTTTAAAGAATTGCGAACAAATCTGATAAAAGAATAAATATGATTTCTTTTTAATAAACTGAATTTAAGTTCATTAAGATCATAACTTTAATATAATAATTTAAATGATTATAAAAACTAAATAAAACAATTCAGGTATATATGTATATGCCTAATATATGATAATTAAGGGCAGAAAGGCGACAGTCGATGACCCATTTAATATTCTGCTCACAACGTATATCAGTTTTATATTTAAATATTAAAATTGTTAAATAAATATACATATTGACTAGATACTAGATAAATCATAGCAGATTGGCAAAGGGCGAAGCTCAAATTACACTGCAATCCGATGCCTACTCATATTTTAATCATTTTAATATAAACATCAGATAATATTAATTTCTAGTCACAAAAGCTGAATATCATTAAATATTTTTTTGTTTAAATCAACCCTAACAAGCAACAATTATAATAACAATCAAATTTATTAATATTATTAAAGTTTAAATAGTGAGAATTAAAAAAAAATCAACCTAAAATACAGTTCTTTGTCCATGAATTGGAAAGTTCTTGCGCACAGCAACCGCACAGTAGTGGAAAATTTTCAGTAGAGATCCAATAAAAATTAATAATAGCCTACTACAATCATAAAACCAATATTATAAATGAAATAAAATCACCTTATGTGATATGAAAAAGTTTTCGATTATTGAATCGGTATAAATAAATAAATACAGTGTTGCATTTTCACTGCTGCAGCAATATTAAAATCTGGAACTGCAAGTCGTTGGCCTTACTGAGATTATTTATAGAATTAAATTCAATTTATTAATTGATATTGTTAACTATTGCAGATGTGTGTTAGTGGTTACATATTTCGGGGACAAAGAAAAGGTAGCGAAACAAAGGAAATCGATAGTTGATTTTTTTAAATGTTACTGGATTTTAAATTTTTGCTTTAAAATGTTTATATAGTTTGTAAATTTATTTAATTTAAGTTAATTTGTAATCATTACGTGGTAAATATAATAAGAGAGATTCGAAACAAAGGATTATTATATATAGCTACAGGCCTGTGGTGTGTTTGTTAGAGATCACGTACACCATACGGAAGAAGCCGATGTTGTACGATTCCTGGTTTGCAATCAGGGGCTAGTAGTGGGGGCACTGTACATATAAAGCCGGCACAGCTGATTACCAAACAGTTGCTTAATAGTTGTAAGAGAGGTGTGTGCAGGATCAAAACCGGCAGCCGGCTTTGTTCTTTGTTTGTGATATTTTAGTGTTTATACAGAACAGAAAATTTATTATAACAAATTTATATAAAATGGAGATTCTTCCCATTTCTAAAGTAGACTACAACCAACCTGAAGGTAAGAATTTATTTTTATAAACTAATGTTAATAATAATTTATTATTATTACTAATAATTATTATAAACATTTTTTTGTCAAATTGATCCAATCAGCTGGTTTGCGACCAACCGGCCGGCTTTCTAGTCTATTCTGACCTCCAATGACCTCCTCGGCTCTGCGCTTAGCAACAGCAGAGTACCGGCAATTTCACTCTGCCTTTGTTTCAATTAATTCGCTTTCCTTTTTGCAATCATATCTCTGTAGGTAGATGTTGAGTGTATTAATGTCTTAACAATTAACACAATGGAACAAAGGGGTCCGGACCCTGTTTTAAGGGGTCACTATATTATTTAATTTGGGAATAGGGCATTGGGGCACAAGAGGACAAAGACTTTTTATATCATCATAAGAACTTTATTAGTTTTTATTAAATTTGATAATTAAATTGATTTAATTAAGAAAAATCTAGCAACCTGTGGAAATTGTAGCAAATGTTATTGTATAATCCAATTCAAATTTGTGTCAATAACCTCATCGATTTGACCCTTTAAAATCATTTTTATTAATAACCGCAATATTGTTATCAACTATCATTGACCCAATATAAGTAGTAAATGTGATACATTTCCTTAATATATTTGCTGATAATCGAATCAACCAATATTTAAGTTACTAATTGTAATCTTATCAAAAATTGTTTAATTCCAATACAGCCTTCTAGAAAGTATAACTAAAGTTGTAATTTAATTTAATTCAGTTGCTACCCAACTTATTTGACAATAGATTTTGTTGCAACTTAATTCAATCAATAATTAGCAAGTAAAAACTCAAACTAATTTTAAATAAGTCATATTAGAAACATGAAATGCCTAAAAAAAATCAAAAAGTAACTTAATCAGTCATTAAGTAATATTTAATATAAACTAATTTACTCTTAGTTTAAACTAAAAAAAAAATACAAATGGTAACTAAAAGTTGCAAAAAATCAATAGTAGTAAGTTAGTTATGATCTATAATTTATAAATTGCTTAAAAATGTATTTTTAAATTTTGTCTCCAATTGACATCTTTATTTTTTTCCTCTTGACAAAAAAAAAATCTGTGTGAGCCACTGCTTAATAGCCCAATATGAATTATTCTAAGTAAATCAACCTTACTTACAATTAACAACTATATCCTAAGTTTGTAACTTCAAATTTGATGAAAGTTTTAACACTTTGTGCTTGAGTATGAATTCAAACTATCTAATTTTTTTCTCTGACTTCAAATGATATAATTTTGGCACTCAAATTCTGATTTACTTCAGTTTTGGTTTTTAACCTCAAATTTTATGACAATTTTCACACATAACCTCTTAAATTTGACACTTGATGTTTGAGTATCAACTCAAATTTGGTACTTTAATTCAATTTTTGTCTGTAACCTCAAATTTGACAACTTAAACCTCAAATTTTCTTTACTAATGTGTTTTTTTCTTTGTTACAGTTTGGAATTTTGAAGCCTATCCCTTTTCGGACGAAAATGAAGTTTCGAAGGCGGTGAATGATTTGGCCGATAGGCTGGTAGAAGAACTAAAGGCGGCGAAGAGGAACCACTTCTCAAGCGGTGAAGTGTTGCTGCCTTATGGTCTGCTGCAAAGGATATCTAGGGACATCCTGGCGGAAGCGGAACAAGAACCGTGCGGTCTTCGTGGCTGCACTCTCTACTTGCAGTTCAAGGGTGAGGGCTGCAGAGACGACGGCATCTCGTTAGGAACGGTCAAATTTGACCGCACCATGGCCTCAACTTTCGAGATCACACTTTATTTGAAACAATCCACCGCCGGATGGAACTTCTTGTATCAATTCATAAAGTAAGTGTCAATTAAATAAAAACACTAAATTTAAACTAAAAAATCAATAAAAGAAAGTTTAGCAAGGTCTAACATCTTAAACCTTATAATAAACAAAATAACTAATTTCTTTAATTTTTTTGTTACAGAAAGATAACAAGAGGAGGAACAGTGATGATAGATTCCGATTACAAGCTGGAGAAGAATAAGTTATACCGTTCGTACACAGAATAAACATTTTTAAAAGAATTTTTCGTAAGTTCGCAAAAGACTGAAACCATTTTCGCCATCATAAAAAGAAATCATTTTATATATTATATATATTTCATTAGTTACACAAAAGAAAATTATCAAAGTGAAATCATATCACGATATAAGTTATATATATATATAATCGCATAAAGATCACTACAAATACGTGTTATTTATTTTATAATGTTTGTTATATTTGTCATTCATTGAATTGTTTAAACGTTTCTTTTAAGTGTGTGAGTTGAGGAGGTTTATTAATTATTAAACAAAAAAAAAAGATTTAAAAACAAGCGAATCGTGATAAAATATATTTTTAGTGATGATCGTACTTGATGAAAAAAAAAACATTTGGCGCAATAATAATGGGGAAATTTGAATAATATTTTTATTTAATTATATTCGAAAAATTAATTTCAGTATTCGAATAACAAGGGGGGAGATAATAATTTTTTTTTTTTTATAAAATTTATACTTAGCTTTTACGTTGTGATATTAGTTTATTATGAAATTTTGTAAGAAAAATTAATTGGTTCTAAGGCGCATGCATATCGAATCAGACTTTGATGGAATTTGTTTGACTGAAACAAATGTTCGATGCGGCAGTATTCCTGATTCTATATTGCATGCGTCTTAAGCCGTATAAGATACGATCATATATGATCTCAGAATGTGGTGGCCTGATAAAAGAGTGAAGGTGATGCAAAAACAAAAAAAAATATGAAAAGAAAATATATTATATACATATAATAAAAAAAATAAAATTTGTGTTATTAGTTTATAGATATATATTTATATAGAGAGGCTATCGTGGCATTTAAATGCCTTTAATATAGGTGTAAGTTTTTTTAATGTATAGTATATAGTGTAGATTTTGTATTTGCCTATTGTGTGATAGTACAGGATTCTGTACAAATCTAATCTCAAATAGCTTTTTTTATAAAAAAGATATATGAAAACAATTTATTAATAAATAACTATTGAACTTATAAATACCATTCTATTTATTTATTGTTACTTTTTAATCCCTAGTAAATATTTTCAGATTAATAATAAAGTAAGTAAAAATTTAATCTAAATATGATATAGAGTGAGCAAACAGATAAGTATAATATGAGCAAGAAAGTTTTTATTTAGTTAAAAAAATTGATCTTGCTGATGACTTCTTATTGATAATAAGGTGTATTATAAGTTAAAAAATTTCATATTCTTTTGTGAATAGAAAATTATGTCTATTAAAGCAAAGACTATTTTATGTGTAAATATGACATCCTGTTGTAGGGACAAGCTGACCAGACATACTCTTTTTTAGTAATATGTACTTTTCTAACATAATAATACGTTTATTTCTTGCCCTTTGGCCTTGAAAATTACATTTACCAATATATTTATAACTTTTCAAAATAATAAATCATAATTCTTATAAAATTAACACTATTAAATTTTTTTTTTCTATGTTTATCTACTTCTTATCTTCATTTTTTAAATGCCCTCATCTTTTCTATCCCTCTTCCGTCTCCTTTCAATTTCTCATTTTTTCCCATCTGTTCTTCTCTCATTTTGTTACACTCTTTTAACATATGTTCCATAGTTTCCTTAGTCTCTCCGCACATTTTCAAATCTTCTTCCAACCAAAATCTTGTCACTCGCTCTTTATTATCACATCTGAATCTTCGCAATTTGCGTTGTAGCTTTCACTCGTATTCTCCTTTCTTGCTTTTGTACATCTCTATCTGTTTCCATAATTTCGTGCCATATCTCTTATTCTTTCTATTTCTTGGCTAGCGTAACCATTTCAGTTGTAATAATTTTCCCTGATCTTCCCTAGCTTTCCATTTCTTGCTCTCATTTTCTCTTTCATGCATTCTTGTAAGATTTTACATTTGTGTCTCTGTCTCATTCTTTCTTCATACTTTATTGCTTTTTTGCCTGCTTCTACTCTTAACTTCTTTCTAATCTTTTTTGACTTTCTCTAGCACGATATATGCTGAAGTTTCTCTGTTTAAACCTAGCACCCATCTCCAATATATATACTCGTATATATATATATATATATATATATATATTTTATGTATTGCTTCTAATTTTTCTTGTTCCATCTATCCTCATATTTCTGACCCATACAATATCATACTCCTAACTAAACTATCAAACATAAGCTTTTTTGTTCTCATACACTCAAATTTTCTTTCACTTATTCCCCAAACTTGTCCCACTACTCCACCTGCTTGAGTCAACTTGAGTTTTTCTTCTACATTTGATATGTAGGTTGCAAACAAAGTGGAACTTAATAGACTTACTCCTTTCGTTGACCAAAATCTTTCACTCATATTCCCGTTAACCCACACCTTGTTTGCTGCCTCCTCATACACTTCTTTCATTCTTCTTATTGACTTTGAAACCTTTCTCCCTTCCATACTTTATTTATTAACTCAATCAACTCTTCCGTACCACGCTTCATTCTGTATCCCATCCATACCAGGCGCTTTCCTTTCCTTTAATTTTTTTTCCTTCTCCCATATTGCTTTCTTGTCTGTCTAGTTTTTGTTTTTTCTTTTCTCTTCCAAATTAACTTGAAAAGCGTTCCTTCCACGCCTACATTGGCTTTGTTTATGTATTTCCATACATCTGCTTCTGTTTATATTTTTAATTTCTATTTCTTCTTTTTTTTTATAAATTCACTTTTAGCTTTTTACACTTATTTTTGTATGGCTTCTATTCTTTTGTGGTTTTGTTGTTTCTCCAGTGCTTTCTTAGTACATTTGCTGTTCCACCATTTGCTTTTTTATTTCATCAGTTGCATTTTTAAAGAAATACGGCCTAATCATTCCGCCAGCCCAAATTGCTCACCAAACATTTACTCGCAGCGGATGCATTCGTTGTTCAAGTGTTACACAAAAATTTTCAGCATATCAAATTCCAGTAGCTTGAGTTTTTGCGTCAATTAAACCTAGTACGCATAAAAATGCAGATCTCTTCTCAAAATTTGTTGTAGAGTGGGTCTGGTAATGTTCAATACTTGGCCAAGGTGTCGAACGGAAGTGGCTGAACTCTCGACTACACTCTCCCTCACTGCAGCTATGTTTTCGAAGCACAGAGGTCTTCTCATCCATCAACGTAAATTTTGTCTCAAATCTTTTAATTAAATTGCAAACGGTTGATAATTTGCGAGCTTTTATTGCAAAAATTTCCTCATTTTTGTAGTGCGTTTTTACAATAATTATACAATGCTCGTTTGAATACTTCTTTTTATTGCGTGGTCTGTACTTGACAGCTCTCAACAAATAATCACTGTACTACTCACACAAACAAAATGGCGGCAAATTCAAATCCTGCGCTCTTGTTGAGACATTATTTATTTTACTACCGTTTCCCTTATTGTTTCCTCTAATTCATTATCTCTTCGACATATCTTCCGTTTTCTCTAATTTTTCTCAGATCTTTTGTATTCGTTAGCACACTTTTTTCGGTCCATACTATCTTCATTTTACTTTTTTTTTCATTTTCCTGTCTTCATACGTTGAAGTCTACCCCTATAATTGTTTTATCTTGTGTAACTAAGTCATGTCTTTGATTCTCGCACGCAATGTCTACTTTTGTGTTTATACTACTAATTACTTTTTTGCTTTGCGTTTGCTCTCTTTTGATATTTCTTGATCTTGATCACTCCAGTTGTATCTCTCCATCTATTTCCGGTTTTTTGTACCGTACCCATACTCTTCAGCCTTTTGACTTTTTGTCTCTCGCTATATCTTTTAATTCCTTCTAATCTCTTCTTTCTTCCAATGTCAAGTCATTTTTAATGTATATGATTGTGCTTTTCAGTTTGTTTTTGTTTTTTTATAATATTTTTAACGCTGTTTCTCTTATTATTGTCTGTTTTTCTTCCTTTTCTACTGAGTATGCAGAAATTATTTCAGTCTCTATTTTTAAATTTTTTTGAATCTTTTTATTATAGTTTTTTGTCTGTCTGTACCTCTATTTCTCTTACTACAAGTTTGTTTCTTCTCTCTTCTCTTCCTTTTTGTTCCAGCTTGTCTTCAATTGCTCTTATTTTACTCTTTAGGTCTTTTTTCTTTACTTTCCACTTTCTCTCTTTTTATCATCTCCTCCTTCTTATTTCTCATTTTCATTTTTATTTCTTCTGTGTTTTTTCTTCATTTCCACTATCATCAAGTTTTTCTGGCTTATAACAATTTGCTTCTTGCTACTGTAGTTATTAGCCTTCTGGCTTCTTCTCCTAAAGAGTCTACCGAGCTTTCTCTCCATTTTTTTTGTCACATGACCGCTTTCTTAACCTGTTCATTCCATTACGTTGCTACGTTGCTTCAAGTGTCATTCCAAGGTATTTCTATTTTTCCCTATGGTTATCACTTGGTCTCCTACCTGTATCTTACCTGTTCCTCTATTAGTCTTCTTAGTCGATTGCTAAGCCGCATCTGTTTTTTGTGTTGCTAATTTTATACCCTTATTTTTCATCCATAACTGTATCATATCTACTGCCAGCTCTAGTCTTCTTTTTAGTACTTCTATTTCTACCTACTAGTGCTACGTCGCAAATGCCGTTATTGTCACGCCTTCCGGCAACCTCATTTGAAGTAACTCATTATAAACAAAGTTCCATAGTTTTGGTCCTAGTGCTAACCCCTGGGGTACTAACAAACTATTAATCCAACATTTAAATTATAAATCCGGTTTTAAAAACTGTAAATAAAATTTTATCAATCAAACTAATAACTTGGTCTTTAAATTATAAATTCAGCCGATTTCCAAAGTCTTTAAAATGTTAAATTTAATTGTCAAACAATAAATCTAGCGTTTAAATCTAAAAATCTGGCTTTTAAAATTGTAAATGAGGTCTCTAAACTGTTATAAACTGCTAAAAAATAAAAAAAAATCATTATTAAAATTTCAAAAATAACAAAATCTGGCCTTGAATGATCAAATTTGATCTTATACTTAGTGTTCTCTCGTATTTAATATTCCCGGTTTGTGAGTTCCGAGATTGACAGCGTATTGGTTAACGTTTAGCTTGATCTCAACATGACATTTTTTCACTTTTTGTTTTTTTTGTAATTTTGTTAGATGGGTTAGATCCTTTTTTCTTGCACCATTTTTCAACAGTGTTCAATGCATTCTACATCATGTTTGAATTCCTTCAAACTTTCTGCTTACTAGGATAGTGAGGACATTGGCATAGCATTGGGCAAAGATTCCAATGTTATTTAATACCTGCAGTAGGATGTAAATGACGAGCACCACAGTACAGGCAGCTGGCTCTCTTAGAGCAGCCAACGCTTCTGTTACATGATAGTATAGATTTCGTCAGCTTGATTTAAATGTATCGATTCCAAATTTTACAATTTTATTTATTATGGCATTTGCTTCCGCCCAGTCCTTATTGTTTGCCTTTTTCTTTTGGTTAAAAGCTTGACATTGTAGACAGAGCCATATCTAAAACAAAACTTGGAGAGGAGTTTCTGATGACTAAAAAAACTCACCTCATTTTGACGAGGCCAGGTTTTTAATTATTTTATATAAATAAACATTTAATATTATACAGTCTTAACTAAAATTTAAAAAAAATCTTTTCCGTATGCTGCCAATAAGAATGACATTTTGTATTATTTGGAGGAATTAAACATTCAAACCTCCTTCTAGATACGGTCTTGATTGTAGAGCCTGGAAAATGTGTCTGCAGTTACTTTTGCAAAGTTTGACATTTTAAACAATTTCCTAATGCTAATCCTTGTTTTGTTAAGCTCCTTATTCTACCAAGTAATCTTGTTGGAAGTGTGTTTGCTGGTACCTTGCTTGTCATTATTTCCAACTTGTTACTTGTTTTTGCTGCCTTAGAACAGCCCCCAATTTGCCCAAGTAGTATTTTTTAGTCAGTTTTTCTTGCGTTCTTATATTTCTGTAAAAGCGTTTTTCTAATTCAATTTTGAACTGGCAATTTTAATGGCTTTGTCATTTGCTTTGCAATTTTGAAAGTGTGCAAATTACCTTTGTTCACCAGCTTAGACAGGTCAAGAAGTGGTTAATCTTTGGATTTTAAAGACCATGTTAATCAGAGTTCCCTAACAAGAGCGATGTCAATGTAATGTTTCATAATGTACGTGCTGAAGGTTACTGAGGCTGTCCTGCTGTGATGTAAATTGATTTGCACAACCTTCAACATTTTACTTACCGTCATTTTTCTGGTCGTCGATCGGCAATTGCTCCTCTTCTTTAAACTCTCTTTCGGTTTGTCTCCATCCTTTTTAGAATAGCACTGGCCCAAAGGGGTATTCTGAAGAAACCAGGTGCAATTTGCTCTATAGGATTTATATTTTTTTTTTCAAACCTTTTTGTTCATGAGTAGGACTTGTTGGGTTTCTTTGCTGTTTAATTTGCCAAGTCTCTATGCTTATGTTGTTCTCCAAACCAATTATTCTCCAAAAAGTTTTTTTTTTATGGATTTGCTTTAAAACATTCCAAAAACGGGGCATGCTCCTTCTTTGATTGATCAATCGTACCAAGAATAAAGAGTTTGATAAGTTTTGCTTCTTTGGCAATCGGGGTACTCTTAAATCGATCTCCTCCTTTCATAAATATATTAGAATTGGCAGTTATTTAAAGGTGTTCTAGTGAGTGTAGCTCTCCCACTCTAATGATCCATAAAGAAATCGGTTCTTATTGGTTCTGCGTAGACTTCCAAAAACTAAACGCGGTTGTAACTTTAAGCGTACTCCTTTCCTTTCATTATCTTCGTTTTGACTTAAATTGAGTAATTCAAAACACTTGAGCAAGTTGGATATTAAGTCCGCGTACGGGCAGGTACCGATGATTAAAGATAATAAAGCTTTTACAGCATTTACTATCCCAACCAGAAAGTCAAGGTCTGTTTTAGTTCCAAAGAACGCCAATTGGACTAAGTACAGTCAATTGTAGATGTGCTAGCCCCCAAGACAATCCAAGAAGTCAGACGGTTTATAAGAATAGTCTACTGGTATCAACGGTTCTTTTCTAGATATTTCAAGGCACAAGAACCTTTAATCAACATGACCAGAAAAATTTAGACATTTTTGTAGAGCAAAAAGTGTAAGAAACCAAAGAAAACATTAGTAAGGATTCATGTGTTAGTTTGTCCTGATTTTGCCAAGCCCCTTACAGTGCAGTGTAATGTGGGATTGGAAACAGTGCAAACACAAAAGATTGTAAGTGAGGAGAGAGTAATTTTGTATCTCTCACTGTCTTTCACTAGTGGTAAAACAGAAAAAACTACTTGGCATAGATACAAGCAGATAGAGGCAGATGGTGCCAAAAAAGAGTAGGAAAGAAAAAGATACTCAATAATGCTATAACAACGCAGGCGGAGCACCTTTGCATTGACAAATCCTTTAACCGCATTTTTTCTCAATGTTGTTGACCCAAAATGAAGGCCAGTATTGCAAAACACATTAATGCTTGTCAAATCTGTGCTACACATAAGCCATAACACGTTAACTACAGAATTCATCATAAAGTAAAACCAAATTATCAACCCATAGACTATTGCAATAACCAATACAACAGATCATGTCCTTGCACAACAGTTGCTGCGTTGTATAGGGTTTTCCAATAAGAAGTTTCATTTTGATATTAAAAAAAAACGGGTATTTTTTAAGAGAAATCAATAAATGTTTATTTCATTGTAAAGAGAAAGGTATGCCATTACGGTTGCAGTACCACATTCTTTTTATGAAATTTTCCATGACCAATTTGCACATTTGCGGCTGTATGTCCGATAACTCGATAACTTTACGAATTCCATCTCTAAGGTCTTGAATCGATTGTGGAGCATTGGCATAGACCTTATCTTTCACGTGGTGTTTAAAGGTGTTAAATCACAAAATCTCGGTGGTTAATTGTGAACACCTCCTTGAGAAATAACACGGTCAGAAAACTTTTTTTGCAAAATTGCGATTGTTTCGTTGCTAGCACGTAGCGCTGTCTTGCTAAAAATAAACGTCGTCCACATCAATATATTCCAATTCCGACTATAAAAAATCATTAACCCTAGCTCGGTAGCGCCATCTATTCACCGTAACAGTTGCACCACCCTCATTTTCGAAAAAGTAAGGTCCAATCACACCGCCCTAAAACCGCACCAAACAGTGACATGTTGAAGATGCAAAGACTTTTCAACAATCATTCTTAAATTTTCTGAGCGCCAAATGCAACAATTCTGCATATTAACGTTGCTTCCGAAGTAAAATTGGGCCTCATCACTAAAGATGATATTTTGATGATATTCCGGATAATTTTGATGCATTTGAAGGACCTAATCAGCAAAGATACAACGTTTATGGTGATCGACCGGCTTGAATTCTTGTGTTAACAGAACTGTAAAAGTCTTAAGACTTAAGTCTTTATGCAAAATACGGTGTAATGTCGTTTGTGGAATGTCTAATTCCAAAGTTCGACGAGGAATCGACAAACCTGGGTTTTCTTCAACACTACGGGCTACATCAGCAATATTCTCATGTGTTCTTGAGCAATGCACACGGTTTCTATTCTTCACATCACAAACTTGTCCCAACAGCTAAAATTTTTACACTAGGTTTACTATTGCCGGCCTAAAAAGGTGCTTTACGACGACCAAAAAGTGCTTTAGCTTTGCAAACTGTGACTGAAAAATTGTCACTATTTTTGTAGTAAATTTTAAAAATTTCAATGCGTTGTTGAAGCGTGTATAGTTCCATTTTTAATAATGGCGTAGTTTTTACTTGTCAAATGTCAAAAGATAATAGCTTCAAAATTGACAGCTGCCCAAATAGCCTGCTATTCAAAATGAAACTTTTTATTGAAAAACACATCACTTAAATTGTTGGCCTCCAAGCTTAAAACCCGTCCTAACAAATTGCTGAAATTTTTGTTCTTTATAATAATATACAAACCTTGTATCTTTTAGTTCCTATGAGCACCGGATGATTGCAAAAAAATTGACTGTAATCACCTTGTTGATTGCTGCTCTAAATAGTTAAGTGGAAGTAATAAAAAACTAGTTTCTAAGGTTTTTAAACCATGAGATTCTCCTACAAACGCTTTCTTTTCAAAAATCATTTCTTCTAGTATTGACCGTAAGAGTTGGAATCTGCTCTCGATTTGCATATGTCCAAGGTACTCGAGTTTACGTGCTTTTATTGTAAACAATATTACTTTGCGTGTTTCCAGTGAAGAATTGCTTCATTCGTAGTGTGGTCCGCCCACGACGCTTTCAATACTCTGGTTGCTTTTGTGAGACCGGTGTGCTATTTATTGCTGGACAGATTCCGCCCCTGTGTCTAAAGATGGTGCCAAGTGTCGTTGTTGCGTTTTTGTCTTGTCTACTTTTGTGTATGCTTGCGTTGGATCGCTTCGGAAAGATTTGCTCAGTTGCAAGTGCACCATGAGTTGTCATTAGTTTTTTTAAGCCTATTTGTGGCTGCTTCCAAGATCTTTGGTTTTTTTATTGCTGTCGAGAAATTGCTTCTCTCAAAATTATGGAAACTGCCTGGTTTTTGACTGGGGCAGAACTCTCTTTTAGTGCTACCCACTTAGAGTAATCCGTTTTTATTTTCCTACATGTTTTTTTTTTCCATTTTATATAATAATAAATTTTCTAGTTTCTTGGCCATCGTTACCTTTTTTTTTTCTGAGGAGGTGGAAAATCTTTCATAAGACATCCCGAAGGGTAGTGTCAGATTCTTACTGACTAAAAACAACTCCTCCTTTTTTTGCGGGAATAACGATCTTTCTCCACCTCGGAATTGCATTTAAGTATTACGTCGAGGTGGAGGTTCCTGCGCGCCAGTCTTCAGGCGCAATTGACACACATTTACATAGATTTGACATTTTTTTTTTTTTTTTAGGTTTTTGTTGTTTGCTCAACTTTGGGCGCGCACATTTTTTACATATTTTTGACAAAACAGTTTACAAAACATACATAAAAACTGAATTTACAATTACAAAATACATTAACAAGTAGCTACGGCGCCACCCCCCTTCCCGCTTCATTCACACCACACCATGGAGCTAACTCCATGTTATCCGGGTTCAAGCTCTCTCCCATCAGTTTCACTCTTGCTCTTTCACGCGTCTCCAACCATCTCTCGCAATGGAACACGGTGTGCTCAACCGTATCCCTTTGCCCACAGTACAGACATTCATCACTTTCAATCAATTTTATCCAATGCAGGTACAACCATGTCTCGTTAGTACCTGCGTGAGATAGTAGTTTATCTCACCATGGCCCCGACCGACCCAACGCCTTACGTCTGCGATGAGCCGTCTGGACTATGCCGGTTCGCTACCACCCCCACTCGACACGCATTCCTCCCAACTCTTCTGCCATTCCCCCCACATCCATTCTTCCGCTTCACACTTAGTAAGACGACCCTCCCAGACCGCCGTCTTCACTTGCACCACAAGATCTAACGGCTTTGAGCCTGCCACAACCAGAAAGCCCGCCGTCGGCGCTGTCTTGTATGCGCTGCAAACCCTCTGGCAACACCTCCTCTGAGTCCGCAGAACTATTTCCCTGTGCTTTTTATTGTTGCACACGACATCCCCCCATATTTCGGCCCCATAGAGCACTATGGAGGAGACTACCGAGCACATCAGATGCCTGGTGGAAGTTTTCGCTCCCCCCAGGTTTGGCATTAGCCCTGCTAAGGACCGAGCCGCCTTCTCCGCTTTCTCACACACTTCTCTTACATGCACACTCAAAGTTTGTGCTTAACGTAACCCTTAAGTATTTTACGTAACCCTCAAGACATGACGGTAATACCCGAAACGGTCATTTCCACCACAGCGGTACTCTTCTTGGGCCATCGTTACCTAATGGCTGAAGATGGGGACTAGTTAGACCGAAGAGTTTGACCAAAAAAAGTCGACAGTTTATAGAGAAAAAAAATGAAATGAGTGGTGGACTCATTGCCGAAGCAAGGCTACCGTGTTGGTCCGCGTGTGCAATACCCTTATCCGCCATCCATGTTTAGTCTTTTTACTATCCCCTGCCTCCAAATTATGATATCCACGTGACAGTTTATACAACAAACTAGAAAAAAAAAAATTGAAAATTTATAACTGATACATTTCACATGTATAAATAAATCAGATAACTCATATGTCAGACAGCTAAAAGTTAAAGGTTAAATTAAAAGAAACAAAAAATTTACAATTTATAAAACAAAGTTGTGCAACACTTGATAGATGCGTTAGCAGATTTGTTGAGAATACCGTAGATAGTCTACATGCCAGATTTTTTAGTTTATGTAAAATATTTGTGAAACAGTTGACATTTGCTCATCTGACAG
Source organism: Tachinus rufipes (assembly GCA_963932245.1). Taxonomy (NCBI): domain Eukaryota; kingdom Metazoa; phylum Arthropoda; class Insecta; order Coleoptera; family Staphylinidae; genus Tachinus; species Tachinus rufipes. The sequence goes on along the minus strand of OZ010747.1, from coordinate 73,626,284 downwards.
ATTTGTAAAACTCAAGTGCCGCCAGCACGCAATCCACATTAATGTTCAACGTAGTCGTTTTAATATTTTTAGCCGTAAGATGAAGTTTTATCCAAAAAAAACGATATTTCTTTGCTACCTTTTTAATACTAACTTGCTGAACGCTGTGACGTCAGAAAAACTTCTAAAATTACGATTAAAACTAAAAATACATCTTTAAAGCTTTTGCCACAGTTCACACTCATTACAATAGAGACCAGCCGCGTCTAGTGCCAACAGAATTTGTACCACAACTACAGCAGACTAGAAAACAACTACTTTCACGTACCAGAAAAAAATTTCTAAATTAAAGTTTTCTGGCCTTTAACAAAATATTCTAGAACAAACTACAGACAAAGTTTGTCATAAACATTTGTTAAAAAAAAATGATCAAAATAAAATTTTGTGTAACGCCTATGATAAACATGATATTTTTTTATGTTCATCGTTAATAAAAATAATAATTTAGGTTCCTTTAGTAGTTGACTAATAATAGACAAAGCAGCGGTCAAACTGAAAAATTGCACTTTTTGAAGTTGTTACGATTGATTTTGCAACCGAGCTAAGCAGAACATCATTCAGAGCAGCCCAAAGATTTAAAATAAATATTGATCTAGCACACAAACTATTTTTTTATTAAAAAAACATTTTTGGTTGTTTTTAATTGTAATTATAAATAAATCAAGTAAACACAAGATTAGATTACAGCATCTGCGTAAATAGACTAAAAATAGTATGTTTTTGTTTAAAATCAATTGCAACCATGCATTAAGTGTTGACAAAATATAACTTGTTTTAATTAAACAATATTAAAAATAATATAACATTAAGTCGTCATTGACCCAATTGATTTCAGACAACAAGCGCCTTCTATCTGATATAATCCTAACCGAATCAAAACTTACTCTCAATTACATCTAGCCAGCTAAAGATAAACTTCACAATAATTCATATTTCAATACATCCGACGCCATCTTATTACAAACAAACAAACTATGAGAAACGTCAAAATATTTAAAAGTATGTTACAATTTATGAAATATTGAATTAAGTTGCACAAATTGTAACTATTAAAGTAGATTCTACTAAATTAATAGAAATAGAAGCTTAATTAATGAGTTATGTGTAAATATAACAAATTGAAAAGTTATATAAAATTGCAATCAATTAAATTATTAAACAATATGTAGCTTGTAATTGAAGCTTTATTTCAAATCAATTTCAATCAAAACATATTCATAATTATGCAATTAAATTAAATATATTTAGAACACTCACCATTGTTGCTGCGGGATAAAGAAACTGCAACCAACTATACAAAAATAAACAATCAACAGTTAATTCAGTTTTAATACATCTAGCGCCATCTTATTGTAATAGTATGAACTGTTTAATTAATCATTTTTTAAATTTAAACCAATTATTTATAAAATGTTAATATTAATTACAATTAAATACATATAAAGCATTTATCATTGCTGCTGTGTAAGGATAAATTTGCTGATAATTATAAAAAATAAATTATTTGTTTAATACACCTAGCGCCATCTTATTGTAACTGTATGAGTTGTTTAAATATTTTTATTTTAAAATTGATAAAAAATTAGTACTAATTACAATTAAATACATATTTACTATTGTTGCTGTATAATTAAAAAAATGCTGCAAACTATGAGAAAAAAAATTTAACTTTCAGTTTTAATACACCTAGCGTCGTCTTACGGTAATAGTACAAACTGTTCAAATTTAAAAAATAAATATTTAAATGTTTATAAAACAATAACAATTAATAATTGTTGTTGTTGTAATATAATAAATTTTAATTAAATATTGTTAAATATCTAAATATTAATTACAATTAAATACATATAAAACAGTTAACATTGTACTGAATGTTAAAACAGCTTTTTATCAAAAAATAGTGTTTTGTTACTCCTAGCGCCATCTCAATGTAATATTAGGAACTATTATAATATTTTTAAATTTAAATTAAATTGCTATAATATTAATAAATCAATAAGGATTTATACTTATGACAATAAAAACACATCAAAACTTGTTTTATTTAAAATATATTTGTTCAAAAACATAAAATTGTAACCTAACCTAAAAATACATCTTTGGAATTTTACAATGGATAATTATATAAATGTTAAACAATAATATATAAAATCCTTGTACTCTAATAATTTATCAACAATTCTTCTATAAAATTTAATACAAAAATAAAGTCTTCCTAACAGCAATTAACTATCACAACAAATTTAAAATGCTTCACATCACACTATGAAGAAATCGATCCTCATTAAACTCGACATTTCCATTTCTAAATAAAGGTTCATGTGATTGATACCAATTTTCTATATTAAATTTAGGAAAAAAGAATTTGATTTCGTTCGTTGCAGACTCGACTGAATCTAAAAGTAAACTTAAATTTATTTTTAATCGCTTAAATCTATCAATATACCTGATCCATGTACTGCATTTCTTGTATCTGACAAACCATATTTCCCTCTAATACTATCCGGATCTGTAAATTGCGTTTTATACACCTTCGTGGGTCCTATCAATTTTCTCCAATCGCTTATTGCATTTTCTTGAGCTAATACATATAATTCAATGGCAGAACTGAAATTGTGACATTATTAATCTATTTAATTAATCGTAAATCGACTTACCTACTCATAAATGTAACTAATCGGTTATAAAAGAATTTTTCTTTATGTTCGGCGTAGAATCCTTCAGCATCTTGTACACTTAATTTTCTTTTATCGGATAGGATTACTTTGAAATGGTTTGCAACTATTATTCTTCGTATATCTTCTAAGGCAATTGGATTTGATACTACATGTGGTTTGATTATGGCTAGTGTTAGTTGTAGAGGTTTTAGTAAAGTTCCCATTTTGAATTAGGTTTTACTTAAGGAATGATTTGAGTTTGGTTAGGAAGTAAACAAAAGAAATATAACCTCTACTTCACATGGAAGTTTGAAGTGTAGTCATAGTTGCCTACATTTCAACAAAAATAACAAAGAAAAGCTTAATTTAGTTTAACAAAATTAGATTGTTTAGTTGAGCAGATTTTAATATTAATATTCCTTATGATTTGGTTTGGATTTTGGATTTTTTCACTCGAAACGGAACAAAATCTGTTTCGAGCCTGATTTATAGATACAGACGCCGGACTTTATCATTCACAGGTTAGAATATTTAATTTGTTTTAGTTAAAAGCTGAATTCTTATATTTTTCTATTAACAATTAATTAATTTAAAAATACTTTAGTAGAAATTGAAAAAAGGCTTCTTATGTCTGTAGTACATTTTCGTATACAACAATCCCATATGGTCTAGTGGCTAGGATACCTGGCTTTCACCCAGGAGGCTCGGGTTCGATTCCCGGTATGGGAATTTTTTTATATAAAATTGCTATGTTTGTTTTTTTAATGATAAATATAATAAAATTTATATTAATATTGAAGTTAACTACTAATCATTTTCTTGCTTTTAATATACAGATTGCTACCAAAAGTATCAAAGTTTTTTTCTTTTTTTTGCCATTAGCCACACTTCTCTACTACACTGCTGAAAAGTATTATATAAATATAAAATTTTATGCAAACTTTGTATTTCAAGATTTAAGATATTTCGTAGTATTATAAAAAAAAGTAGTCAAGTTAGATTATATACGTCCCATACCAATAATTTTAAGTTATGTTATGTTTTTTAAAATATAAAAAAAATTAAAAATAAATACTTTTAATACATTAAAGGTGTAATAAAGGAATTTAAAAATTGTTTTGTAAAAGTAAAAGCTATTGTTTTGTTGGATGGGTAGTGTTGATAGATTTTTTTGTTTCTGTCAAGTGTTTTTCAATATATGACCCATGTAATTAAACTAAAAATATTGATGTTTCCAGTTAATTTAAAAGAAATTATCATAAATTATGCTACAAAATTAATTAGAAGAAACACAATAAATTGTGCTTCAAAATGAAGTTTGCAGATCATTTAAGAAGAATCTTAAAGGGAGGAAAGATTTACATCTTAGCAAGGGCTTCGAAAAAACATTTGGGTTAGACGTATGACTTTTTTGTATCAATCAGAAGGTAGTAATGAAAAAAATAAGTTTATCTGTACGCGTATTTTTTGGAGATCGCGCCGAGTTGGAGTTTGACTTTTGTCTATGACCCACCACTATTAGTGGTCTTTTTTAAAAATTCAAAAAATGAACATAAATCATTTTTTTTGGTATATTATTGGTTTATTTGAAACAGCAAACATTCCCATTATTTATGAAACACAATTTCATTCATGTGGCTACCTCGGCTGGCTTTGCAGTAGCGCATCCTGCTAACCCAATTTTCCAAAATCTTGGTTACGGTTTTTGGCTTTATCTCACGAATAGCTTGCTCGATATTTGCTTTAAGGGCCTGAATCGTTAATGGATTGTTTGCATAACATCGGTCCTTCACGACACCCCACAAAAAAAGTCTAACGGCGTCAAATCGCAGCTCCGAGGTGGTCAATTGGCATCGCCGAGACTGCTGATAACATGATTACCGAACTTGGCGCACAAAAAATCGATTGTGGCATGGGCTGTGTGGCATGGCGCGCTATCTTGCTGAAACCAAAGATTGTCCAAGTCCATGTCTTCAATTTTCGGCCACAAAAAATTGTTTATCATGCTTCTGTAGAGCTCACCTTTGACCGAAACGGCGTTTTTAGCAGCATTTTTAAAGAAAAATGAGCCAATGATGCTACCGCTCCAAAACTGTCATTCTCTGAGGATGCATTGGCTTCTCGACAATCACGTGCGGGTTTTCCGATCCCCAGATGCGACAGTTTTGCTTGTTAACATAGTCGCCAAAATGCGCTTTGTCAGAAAAGATTTTTGAGCAAAATCGTAGTTCATTTCGAGCTGCTCTAATGCCCAAACTGAAAAGTGATAACAAAAAGGATTATCGTGTGCCTTCAATTGTTGAGTCAATTGGACCTTATAAGCGAATAAAGCGAGTCTTTGTGCAAAATTAGCATCAAGTTGGTGCGTGAAACGTTGAGTTGTTGAGATCGATGGCGAGTCGATGTTTCAGGACTGAGTTGCACAATCTCGGCTACGGCAGCCACGTTCTTGTCAGTGCGCAACGTACGACGGCGGGGACCGTGTTTGTTGGCCACTAGCATGCCCGTCTCACAAACTTTTTGCACAAGCTTGCGTACTGCACGCGCGGTGGTTGCTTTATTTTGGCCAAAACTTCTTTTCAATCAACGCACTGTTTCGGCTACACAACATTGACTTTGGAAATAAGTTTTCAATATTTCCCAACGTTGTCAATCGTAAAGCGATATGATACTGACTTTCTGTCAAGATTTCCTACGGGAAAGACCTGTCACTGTCAAAATAACAAATGATTAAAAAGATACCACTAATGGATTACCCTTTATAAGATTTTTTAACGCAACTTTAAATAGTTAAGAATCTAAATAATCAATGAATCTTTATAATGTCAATTTTTTTTATCTAACAAGAATACATGGTATAGATGTTTCATATCTATTTTTTTTTCTTCATATAAACCAATTTGTTTCTTTATATAAAACGTTTTTAGAAGAGAATTCTAATAAACGATCAATATAACTTCTAACAAAATTCTTAGATTTAACAAAAATACGGAAACTAGTTTTAAATATACTTTTTATATAAACCAATTTTTCTCTTCATATAAAACAATTTTACCTCTCTTTGTAAGCGTAAGAAATCTTTTTGACAAAGAAGAAGGAAGTGATATATAATCTTTTGGAGCGGGCATCATTTCAAATCATGGTTACTACCGAGTAGTTTAAACTAAAGTAACCAACCACCCGCCCAAGCGTTTGTTATTAAATATTTTTCTGCAAGTATTAAAAAAAGTTTGTTAACAAAAAGTTATAAGTTTTTTCATTTTGCAAGCGATGAAGTTTTTGTTAAAAAAAGTCATCAAAAGGTTGCATTTTTGATTGAGCGGGTGATTGTTATCAAGTAGATTGAATTTGAGTTCTCACAGGTAGTCCAAGTGTTTGTTATCAAAGAATTAAAATTGTTATCTTTGCAAGCGTTAGAGTCTTTACCTTAGAGGAGAGAATGATGAAACTAATTTTTTAATAATCAACATTTAGGTGGGTGGGTAGGTCACTCAAGATCATGATTATCACTAAGTAGTTTGAACGAGTGTTTTTACTTACCGGCCCGAGTCTTTATTATTAAAAAAAAAATAGAAGTTTATCTTTTTTGCAAGTGGAAGAACTTTAGTTTAAACTGTAGTGCCAACCCAAGAGTTCGTTAACAAGAATTTTTTTTTTGCAATTTCTTAATAAACAACCCCCACGTCAGGTCATGATTACCATTGAGTAGTTTTAACTGGAAATTCCACCCACTTGTCAGAATGTTCGTTATCAAAGAATTGTGTCAAGGCCGGATTTGACACCAGATGTGACAGCCATTTTGCCGTACATGACATTTTTAAGTTAGTTCGGACAGGAAAACATAATTCTAGTTGACAGGTTACTCAACAAAAATTACCAATATATCTCTTGAATAACTTTAGATTATCTTTAAAACAGTCAACTAAATTTTAAGTATATTTTAAGTTAATAGGACGCGTACGAGTAGTGCGTTAGGTGGTAAGTGTCAAGTTACTAAACAAATAAAAATTTAGTAATTGGAATTTTTTTTTTAATTTTTTCTTTAACTAGACGCTCTATACCACCCAGTGCCGAACACTTGTTACTTGACCTAATGTGACATGCACAGTTTATTCAAGTTACAAGTTGGTTTAGTTTGTTAACAAAAATAATGTTCAGGTGAATGGTCAGAGCTCTATCTAGAACAAACATTTTAAGAGGTTAATGACAAAAAAACGTTTTATTTTATTTTCACTACATTTACAATTTTAATTACAACAAGTAGCACCACCAAATGACGAATATTAACCTACATAGTCATCATTAATCGTAACATGCCGGTTGAGAGTAGTTAACTTTCAGTTAAACAATTCAACAACAATAAAGCAATAATATTAGATACTTATAAATTAAAAAAAAAACTTTATTGAAAGATTATAATGTACTACACCAATATATCTATTAATATTTACAGTTAGCGGTCTCGAGTTTCAATAAACGCAAAATTAAACATTTTTTCGATTATTCCAAGACATTAAGTTTCCTAAAAATGTCAAAATTAGATTTGTGAGAAGCAACAATAGCTTTTGTTGTTGAAATGAATGCTGGTATAACTAACATTAATAATTTTAATTAAAAAAATTGCACGTTGTACGTGTTTTGAAAGAAATTAAGAATAAAAATGTATAGTATTGTAGTATTGTGGTTTTTATTTATTTCATTAAACTTGAAATTTTATTCTCAACACGTTGCAAATTTTAAAAAGGAGTCAAATTGCGTGAGTTCTGCTTGTAGTCACTCCTTAAACCGCGCCCTTAATCAAACAATAGTTTGATTTTTATGATTTTTTATCAAACTTTTTATAACAAACTAGTGAAAGCAGAAAGTATATTTTATAAATAACTATTTTTCGGGCTACTTGGCTTCCAAAGTCTGTTCTGCTCTTCGGATATTTTTGTTTGTTTTTATTTTACTATGATACACCAAATTGCATTCTTTAATATTTCTGGAAGCTGTTGTTGCGTGCTTTACTTCTGTACATGCAGTAGACAATCAAGATTGTTTTATAGTTTAATAAAAATGATCTGTTTCCACCTTTAAAATGCCATTTACCGTATTTAATTTCATGACGCTAAGTATTTTAAACACACCTTAATAAACTATGATTTTATGCGCTTTAGTCACTGGTTGAACTTTTACACAGTAATACGGCTAAGAGTGGAGCTCACAATGCCAATGTTTTTGCAGACTTTTTCTCATCGGTGTATAAACTTCCTACACACATTCAATTAATGTTTGTATCCAATATTTCTGTGAACTTTACTAATATTTCAGTCAGCTTAGACTGTGTGCTGGAAGCATTGGCAAAACTGAAAGTTGATAGTAGTTCTGGACCTGATAACTTCCTTGTTACTACGAGACTGTTGCTAAACGTTATCTTACCCACTCCACCAAATTTATTTGTTTTCATTGTTATCAGAAATCTTCTCCAATTTGTGGAAACAATCTAATATTGTACCAATCTTTAAATTTGGTTCGAAATTCAATGTAACTAATTACAGGCCAATAACAATCCTATCGGTATTTGAATTTGAAAAATCATTATATGAACGCTTTTTTGGTGCTTTTAAAAATATAATTATTCACGGTTTTTTCCAGAAAAGATCAACTCAATTTACTAATTATATAATCAAAGCATTGGAAAATGGTGATAAGGTCCATGCTAACTACATGGACTTCAATAAAGCATTTGGTTCTGTTAACCATGACCTGCTAATTAACAAATTGGGTGCATATGGTGGTTAAGTGAACGTTCCAGCAAGTTAAAATTAACACTTATCTATCTCATTTCATTAAGGCGACATCAGGGGTACTCTAAGGGTCCCACTTGGGACCTGTCTTATTTTTAATTTTTATTAATGACATATCTGATATTTTAAACAGTTACTACTTGTTGTTTGCAGATGATGTAAAGGTATATCGTAAAGTTAGAACTATTGCTGATTGTTTTACCATGCAAAGGGATTTATTAGCGATCAATAAATGGTGTGCTCTTAACCACATAGATCTTAATATTAAAAAATGTCAGTGTATATCATTTTCAAGAAGCAAAAATTCTGTTAATTTTATTTATACTTTGAACGGTACCGGTTTAGAAAATATCGACTCAATCCGTGACCTACGAGTCTTGCTTGATTCCAAATTCAATCTTGATTTAGATTTTGTTATTAATAAAGCTAACAAGATGCTCGGATTTCTTAAAAGATCTACGGCTAATTTTAGTAACATACGGGCTCTTTTTATCTTGTACAATTCTCTGGTGAGATCCTGCCAAACCTCTATTGACAGATTGGAATCAGTTCAAAATAAATTTTACTAACTGGTATCAGTTAAACTCAGCTTTTTATTTGAAAATATCGGGATTTATTTAAGATCGTCTGCGTTGGAAAAACGAAGAAAGGAGATGGACATGAAATTTTTGTTCAAAGTACTGAGCGGGTTAATCTGCTGTCAGCAGATCTTGAATATGATAGATATTCATGTTTCCCAACGTGCGGTTAGGAATTGCCGTCTTTTGCATGTCCTATAGTAGGATTAACTATGGTCGGCACAGCTCACTGTCTCGTATTGCTCGACACGCTAACTGTGTATCAAATAACGTTGACTTTGTGGGTATTTCATACGAGACTATCAACGCTAACTAAGAAGATTAACGTAAAAACTCAAAATGAACGTAATTATCAATCTATCAAAATAACAAGCTATTTGCTGTCGTAGAAAAAGTATAGTACGCAGCTTGTTATATAAACTTGTTATCCTAAACACTATGCTTCGCTCGTGATTAATAAAACTTGTGACTAAAATGTTGTTTATAATACTTGATTAACTTGATACATAATATACCATTACTTATTTGGTTTAATACATTTTGTTTTGTTTCTAATGTGGGCCCAGCTTGCGCCAGGCACTCAAAAAATTGTCTTTAGACTCATTTGAGTTGTTCCCCTCCACGGAAATCTTTAGTAAAAGGCGAAAGATTTATTCGCTTTGAAGGGAAACCAGAGTAACAACTTCACCTCAAACCTCACTTTATGAACGCTTTGTCAAAACAAATACCCACAACGACGCACTGTAACGCCACCTCTTGACATATTATAAACAATAAATTATAATTCACTTCTAACAACTTTTATAATAAACAGATATTCAATACATTAAGCAAGATCAAATATAGTATTGTAAAATATGATAAATTTAGAATTGAAATGAATTGTATGTATTAGTTTTAAAGTGCAATAATAAACAATTTCTTTCAACATAACACTTAATTATAATTTATATTTTACATTGTTGATATCAATGTAACAATACAATTTAATAAATTATCTTGTCTTTGAATAGAATTTATTATAAATACAACATAAAATATAAAGTTGCACTTTACATATCCAATACCGACAAAAGCTGAACTTGGATGCTTGATTGAAACAAAAGTTGTTGCTGCTGACAAATTTTAATTAAATTATATATAAATACAAGGAGTTTATAAATGAATGGGATTATGTAATCACTTTAAATATGCCGCCTTTTTAAAATTGTCCATTATACTATTTGTTTTGACAGTTCAACTTTGACAGCTGTCAATCAAGCAAGGTTATAAGAATGTATAAAAATGAAGAGAATATTTTTATTGTTGAATCTTACTTTAGAAATGGGCGGTTTGATAATGGGGAATGGCTCTATTCTATTCCGGATTATGTTTGAGAGTTTACAACTGATAATTATAAACATGTAAACATATGAAAATATTTTTATTATTGAATCCTAAGATAAGATAAGATAAGACCGGCATAAACGTGCATTAGATGGTTACATAATCCCAAACATTTATAATTAGACTGTATATATTTTTGTTGTTTTGCTCATTTTATTAAATAACTGAAATTATACAGATCAGAAAATAGTGTCATTTTATGCAGTCTTGTTCACACGACTTGCTATGATTTATTTTATAATTTATACATTTTCCGCAACCACTCAGATTGCTTCGCACCCATTCAATTGAACGATCATCGATGAAAATGATTGATTCATAAGAACCAATCAATTTCTGCCTCACGCTCAAGGTACGAAGCTGCATCACATCATCATGGTTGCAGACCCTCACAACTTTCGTTGTTAGTATGAAGAATGCACACTACAGAAATGATCCTGTGAAGTATGATCTTGCCGAAAGCTAATTTCTACCAACATTTTAAACGATGCACAGCGTATTTTGCTATAACGGAAGGACTTTTGCGCCATCTGTGTTTATTTATAAATATAATAAACGAATGATATTGAGGATCGCAAAAGACATTCAGTGCTTTTTTGAAAAAAGTTGTAAAATTAATGAATTAAATACAATAAACGGCACAGAAATAATTTATAAAGTTTTAAAGATTCAACAACAGAGTTAGTTAAATTAGCAAAGTTGGGCAGAATTTCCAGAAAAACGTAATGCCATTTTTAATTTTGTCTTATAGGTCTTCAACTTTTTTAAATATTCCAAAAAAACTAAAAACGGTTGTTTTTTTCAAACTTAAATAACTTTTTGTCTATTTACTCTAGAGCAAAAATAAAAAATGTATTTTGTAGATATTTTTGTGTAGAATTCAAATAAATTAACAAAAAAGTCAGGGCATTTTTGGTTTTTCAGATATAAACCAAACTTGCTTTTTTTTAATGGCAACCTTAGTTGGCTATGAGTTCATTGAAAAGCTTATTTTTTTCTGATTTCAAAAATGTATAATTTGTTATATCTCATTTAATTAGTTTTTTTAGAATTTGCAAAAAGAAGAATTAATTAATAAAACAATTATTACTACATACTATGAGTGCCTTGGAATTAAAAACAAAATAATAATAATATATTTTTTATTTATTCATATAGTTGTCAAATTTAATTGTTTACAGTTATTCAAAGAAAACGCATTTATTTAAACAACATTTGAATTTAAAATTATTGTGTTTATAAATAATAATGAAGTTATCATTATCTCGGATAAAATGGCTTATTCGACGGGAGCAAAAAATGATATGTTGTTTTGTTACTACAAGTAATCATGATACAAACGCAGTATCTGAATTGTATCTACATAACATACATGGAAAGAATTCAGCCAAGTAAAAGCTTGTTTGAAAAAACTTTAAAAAAATTAAAAGAATATGGATAATTTTGTAAACCAAAAGAAGACAAAATTAATTTTAATCAAGATTCAGAGATACGTGTTTTGGCATACAATACTTTTAAACCAACCGCATCTATGCGAGAGATTGAATTAGAGTGTAACGTATCCAAAGAACAAGCAAAAAAAATATTAAAACAAAATAATTTTAAGCCTTATCCTCGGCCTTATCATCATTATTTTGGAAACATTTTGTACCTAACAAATTTTGAAAGAAGATTAAATTATGTTTCATGGTTTATTAAAGAAAGTCAAAGACACAAACTATTTTCTCAATCAATTCTGTTTAATGAAAAGGCAAAATTTACAAATAATGGATTATTTAACCGAAAAAATCATATTTACTGGTCCAAAGAAAATCCACACTTAACAATTGAAAAACGAGATCAACATGTATTTTATTAAGGTCTGGTGTGGCATTCTTGGAACAAAATATTGGGTCCGTATTTTGATGAAGAAAATGAATTAGAAGAATTACTGGATGATCCCATTGAACTTGATTCAAAATTTCAAGTATTTTTAACATGATAGCGCGCCTGCTCACAATGCACACATCGTATCCATTTATTTGTCAGAAAGATTTCCTAATTGGATAGGTAATAGAGGTTCAATTGCATGGCCTCCTAGGTCTCCGGACCGAATACACCTATTGATTTTTTTATATACTATCGATGATCTGAAAACTAAAATCAAAAGAGCTCTAACAGAAATTAGACATAAATTAGACTAAATAATATATTAAAACGTTGTCAACTATGTATTCAAGAAAACGGTGGACGTTTTGAAGCGTTATTACAATAATAATTAATTTAATTTATAGTATTTTTAATTATTATTTAGTTAGATTGTTAATAAAGCTATTGTATATGTTATTGTTTCATTAAAATGTTGTTTATTAATTTTAATTAATTTCCATAAACAAAACAAAAACGTGACATTGTTCTCAAACTCTAAATTTGTTTTTTTGTTACATCACAATTACAACCATAGTAACAAAATAACATATAATTTTCTTCTTCAAACAAATAAACCCATATTTTTATAACAATTAATATAAATAAATTAAAAATGATATTTTGATAATTTGTTTTGTTTTTAGCTATACATTTTTTTAAATCAGAAAAACATAAGTTTTTCAATGAACTCATAGCCATTTAAAAAAAGGCAAGTTTGGTTTATATCTCAAAAATCAAAAACGCCATGACTTTTTTGTTAATTCATTTGAAATCTACACAAAAATATCTACAGAATACATTTTTTATTTTTGCTCTAGCAGTGTTTCCCAACCTTTTTTGTGCCATGCCCCACCTATGCCTTTCTAAAATTCTTATGCCCCCCTATGTAACATATACTACATAATTTTTAGTATTAAAAAATTGAATTGTTCACTTAAGAAACTTAAATAATATGATGAAAAACTGAAACTTAAGCTCGTGTCAAGTCCATTTTTAAATTGCCCCCCTTTACAATCAAATTGACCCCCTGTGGGGCGTGGGGTCCACGTTGGGAAACACCGCTCTAGAGTAAATAGACAAAAAGTTATTTAAGTTAGAAAAAAACAAGACAATACCTACGACAAATTTAAAAACGGCATTACGTTTTTCTGGAAATTCGGCCCAACTTTGCTAATTTAACCAACTCTGTAACATTTAAAATAACAAAGTTACTCATAGAACACACGTAGGTTATTGACACCCCAAGACAAACTAAATAAATGTTGAGTTGATGTTTTTTTGATAACTCAAGGTAATCCAATTAATAAGAAATAATACTATTTTTAAAATATTTATATATATATGTTTTTTTTTTTAATAATTCAAAGTTGTAAACAACATCTTAACTATTTTGTGTTATAAATGTTTCATATATTATTTATAAAAATTATAAACTAATGTTTATATTAAAAACAAATATTTACTATAGGCAACTTCTTTTACAACTTAATTTGTCGAAAAAGTTGCCTATATTGCATCTCTAATGACAATTTATTATTATGTCAATTGCAATGTATTTCTAATTTAACGTTTTTAACAGAATATAATTTGATTTATTATTTCTTTCTTAAATTATGAATAAGTTATTATACTAACATCAAATATTTATTATAGGCATCTTTATAGTAACATATTTAGTCGAAAAAGTAGTATATATTGCATATCTGCTGTTAAATTAGTTATAATTATTTTTGATTAAAATGCAGTTTTAATTTAATGTATTTTAAGCAGCAAATGATTTGGTTTATTATTTGCTTCTTAAATTATGTATCTTTTATATTAAAAACAAATGTTTACTATAGGCAACTTCTTTAACAACATTTTAGTCGAAAAAGTTGCCTATACTTTATTTCTGATATTAATTTAGTTTTATAATTATTTTGATCACATTTATACTTAAAATCAACTATTAATATGTTCCTGTAATTTAAGTTTAACTTCGTTTAACAATTAATTTAATTTACATTATATTTAACCTTGGTATCAATGAAAGTGTACAATAAATACATCCATTGCTCATATTTTGTTACCAGGGGGTGTAACTCAGCGGTAGAGTGTCTCCTTCGCATGGTGAAAGTCCTGGGTTCAAATCCCAGCTCCTCCAACAAAGTTTTTTTTTTAATTTTAAATCAATTTTATTTAGTCATGATTAAAGAATAATTGTTTTTTGATAAATTTTGAAAAACTAAGACTTAATTTTTTATTAAATTAATCTGTATGATTGAATAAATTTTTAGAATAACCTTTATTTACCTGTAGATCAATAGGAAATTTATTCATAATAACTGAAGTAAATGGCGACTCAAAAGTGCATCTTTTTATATATAATAATTACAGTCCGTTGAATTATTACTTTAAATAGAGCCAGTGTCTTATAAAATTCCACTGCTCATGTACTCCGAAATAAAATAAAAGCTCTCCAGGATTTATTTGAAGTAAATCTTTTAAAAATTAATTATTTAGATTTATTCTCGGATTTATATAATTGACCCTGGAGAGAAAGAAATTAAAAAGTCTTATTTTTAATTCTTTGTACTCATGCGCATGAGAATATTTTTAACCTCCCCAGGATTTATTTGAAATGAACTTGCATGCGGAGTTTATATTTTAATTTACTCCCAAGCCCGGGAAGAAATAATTAAGCATGCGAACCATTTTAAATAGATTCGCAAACTTATAAAAATTTTCCGACTCAAATAGGGGAAACTTTTGAATATTTTCTCAACCTCTTTGGTTTATTTGAAATAGGAGAGATTTTATTATTTTTCCTTCGGCCTTCACATCATTTGAACTAAAGCCTGCAGAAGAGGGTATTTTAATTTATAAACAAACCCGGACAAAAACTAATAAAGTTAAGGAATCATTTGAAATGGTGAGTAGAAACTTAAATTTTTTTCCCGGTTCATAGAAGGGAAACTTTTATCATTTCCCATGGTTATTTGAAATAAAACCTGGTCAGATTTAATTATCTCCCGCCTGTGGAAGAGAAAACAAGCCCGGACAAAAGATATTAAAGTTATCGAATCATTTGAAATGAAGACCAATAACTTGAAAAAATGTCCCGGCTCATAGAAGGGAGACTTTTAATAAATCCCCCAGGGTTATTTGAAATAAAACCTGGTCAGATTTAATTATCTCCCGCCTGAGAGGAAGGGAAAACAAGCCCGGACAAAAGATATTAAAGTTAATGAATCATTTGAAATGGAGACCACAAACTTAAAAAAATGTCCCGGCTCATAGAAGGGAAACTTTTAATAAATCCCCAGGGTTATTTGAAATAAAACCTGGTCAGATTTAATTAACTCCTCCCTTACGTAATTTTGTTTGTATTTAATTGTTGGGCCGATCCCGGCGGCACTGCAATGACGGGCCAACCCGTGACAGAAGTTGAGCAAGCCCCTACCTTCCGTCCATTTCCAAAAATCAGTTTAATATACTGGACCCGCATACACTTTGATCTTAGCCATAGGCCGAGAAGCGATACTGTTAGTTTAAAATTTAAACTTTTTAAACAGAAAGAGAACGTAAAAACATTCAGCGAAGCATAGTATCGACATCTATCGCACGCACAAAGTACTACATTCAACGTAAAATGAATCAATAACGTCTATAACGTCTATAGTAGGGTGCAATATAGGGGCTAAATAGAGACTCTTTATACAGTTAAAATATATTATAGTAAATAATATAACATTTTATAATACTATTATAATATAATATTTTATTTTATTGAAATCAATAAAAATAAAAAAATTTCAAAGCTGGTAAAATTTTTAAAATGATCCCAAAGCAAATTTTAATTAATTCTTGTGAAGTTTAAGTAATCTCTCTTAAGATAATGTCATTTGAACTTTGAAAAATAATATAATACTGGGGAACATTTTTCAATCTCTCCAAGGTTTATATGAAATGAACCAGGAAAATATTAATCATTTCCCCGTTTAATGTTGTTGTTGTTGTTTATTATCCACAATTAAATCTTCCGGAGAAGAAAATAGCAGCATAAATTGACAATATTATCATAAAATAATAACTAATAAAACAAAACATTTTTTTCTTCATACAGATATCGAATCATGTACTTAAAAAGTTAATAAATAATACAAGATTCATGTGGCGCCATCTTTCAATAAAGTAAGTAATCTTGAATATGCTCATAAAAAGAAGAAACAAGCTGCAAATTTTTTAAAATTAGGTGGCAAAACATTTATTTATTTGATTATAATGAAACCAAAAACTTAAATTTTTTAAATTTTTATTTTATAAAATCAAACATGCCAATAAGATCAGTCGGTGTTTCAATGGAATTCTTGTAATAGATCAGCTGTTGGCGCCGTTCCATCCTAATATTAATTGCATTAACTTTCAAAGATTTATTAACTGTTACAATTTTCAAACAAATTTTTTAAAATTTAATTAAATATTAAAAAAATGATTAATAAGTAAAGACAATATTTTATAACGTTTCAGTTTATTTGAAATAATTAAATAAAAACTAAAAAAAGTCTATACTGGTGTGTACACTGGAATTAAATAAAAGCTCTGCAAGATTTATTTGAAATAAAGCCTGGAGATGTTTAATTATTTTTATTTCGGCCTTCACAACATTTGGTTGTAGATATTTGAACTATAAAGCCTAAGGAAGAGAGTATTTTGATTTATAAACAAACAAAAACTAATAAGTTAAGAAATCATTTGAAATGGTGACCAGAAACTTAAAAAAATTTCCGGCTCATAGAAGGGAAACTTTTAGACTTCTCCCAGGGTTATTTGAAATAAAACCTGGTCAGATTTAATTATCTCCCGCCTGAGGAAGAGACAACAAGCCCGGACAAAAGATATTAAAGTTAACGAATCATTTGAAATGGAGACCAAAAACTGTCCCGGCTCATAGAAGGGAAACTTTTAATAAATCCTCCAGGGTTTATTTGAAATAAAACCTGGTCAGATTTAATTATCTCCCGCCTGAGGAAGAGACAACAAGCCCGGACAAAAGATATTAAAGTTATCGAATCATTTGAAATGAAGACCAAAAAACTTGAAAAAATGTCCCGGCTCATAAGAAGGGAAACTTAATAAATCCCCCAGGGTTATTTGAAATAAAACCTGGTCAGATTTAATTAACTCCTCCCTTACGTAATTTTGTTTGTATATAATTGTTGGGCCGATCCCGGCGGCACTGCAATGCCGGGCCAACCCGTGACAGAAGTGGAGCAAGCCCCTACCTTCCGTCCATTTCCAAAAATCAGATTAATATACTGGACCCGCATGCGGGTCGTATCAGATATTAAGCTGATAAGAACAGATTTAAAAACTTTATTCAAAAAATAATTTCAATATATAAAAAATGGTTATAAAAATAAAAACTTGAGTATAAGAATAAAGATAAAAGAAATTTGAATCATAAAAGAATTCACAATATAAAGAATAGATAAAAAATTAAATAAAACATATGCATGTGTATAGAGCATGTCTAAAATTGAACAAATACTAACAGATTAAAATCAATAGAAATAACATAACATACATTTTAAAAATTCATATCACAGTTGTATAATTTAAGCGCTACATAAAGTTATCAGGTACAATATTTCGATTGTTCATCAGGTACTAAAAGATTAAGGTAATATCACAATATATAAAAAGAACATTGCACGCGACACTTCACTAACACATTAAAAGCAAAACAGATCAAGTATACTGGCGATGGCCCGTCAAGTGTTCGATATAAATGTCTCGACTCCACCGAATCACATCGCTGCTCATCAGCTTCCGCATCAGGCCAGCATACCGCTTGCCAATCCCCAGGGCCCGGAGTACAGTTTCATTTTCCGGGTCCCACGAGCCTAGAGCTCCTACCTGAAGGGCCATCACTACCACCTCATATCCTTTTCCCCCCAGCTGAGTTGCCACTTCTTGGTATTTGTCTACTTTTCTTATCCGACTCTGTGTGAAAGCCTCACGCCCATTTTCGAATGGTATTGCAACGTCCACAATAGTTGCGCTCTTGTCATTTTCGTTCAACAGGACAATGTCAGGTCGTAGGTTGGAGTTGATACCTTCTACTGTCCTGTTGACACGCGCTTGTCCACGGCTAGACGGGATTGCTTTTGCAAGCCTGTCTTGGACGGCATTGTGGCGTTGCTGCCAGGCGTTTGAATGCATCTGGCAATGGTTTAGTACGTGCGGGAGGGTTTCGTTAGCGTTTCCGCATCTCCGGCACCTCTTATCACCATTGCCAAAACGTCTGGTGGCGTTTAGAGGGACACAGTCAAGTCGGGCGCGGTGTATAAAGTTCCAATCCGCGAATCTGGTGGCAAACCCAGTCCTCAGAAAGTGGTTGCTGGATGACCACAGTGACGACGAACGAAGGACCTTGCCTTGATCTGGTTTGGCTAGAAGTTTTTGCTCGTAATATCTTCTAACCTGGTCCTTCATTGACCTCTCTACCAGGGCTCGTGCGGTAGGAGGGATCGTCACCGAGCCATCTCTGACGGTCAGTTTTAACGAGATCTTTGACGGGTCGATTGGGTCCTGGATCCAATTGATGTTCAGTTTTTCCCCCATGCGACGTGTAGCATTTCTTGCCCTTGTCCATAGCGACGCTATGTCGCCGCCATCTCGCGCCAGGTTTCCTTCCAGTGAGCCTGAAAGGTAGTCGCCGAGCCCTTGGATGGTGGGTTGGGCTCCCGTTTTTCGACGAACTACCTCGCTCAGCTGGTCGCGGGCAATTTGTTGGACAGTGCTATCAGGGCAAGTTAGCATTTTAAAAGCTTGTGTGACGGCTGCTACGTCAGTCAAGTCGCATAGAGGTAATACATCTGTGCCACCCCGCGCTGATGGTAAGTATAATAATTCGGGGCTGGCACGTTGAGGGAGTTTCATCCAGGACTTGCAATATTTCTTATAGTCCCCGTCAATTTCTTTTAGATGTTTCTTCTGAACCGTCGTTCCTCTGAGGATAAATGATAGCTGGGGGGCTATAAAAATATTGTAGGCGTCGATTTTCTGCCACGGCGCTAGCAGGGAGTTATGGATGTCGCTTAGCTGCCCCTTCATTCTTGCGATTGTGCGCTCGGGTGCAGTGTCGACATGGAAGCCCGTTGGTATGCCCAGATGTTCGTAGGCTTCGCCATCATCTAGCAGGGAAGTGATTTCACCCTGGATAGTATACAGTCGGTCTTGGTGAGTCACCTGCCTTCTTCTGCAGTCCAGATCCAACACTGCGCATTTCTGCGCGTTGAATACAAGACCACAGCGTCTGGCAGTCTCACCTACTCTATCCAGGGTATCCTGCATGGCATTAGGGTCGGAAGCTAGTATGGCCAGATCGTCGGCGTATGCTACTGCTTTTATTGGCGTTTGCTCGACCCTAAATCCGCTGCCTTGAAGCGCGGAACGAACAACGGCTTCCATAGCAATATTGAATATGATTGGGCTAAGCGGACATCCTTGTTTAACTCCCGCCTTTGTTGGAATGGAGGAGCTCAACCCATCTTTACACCGAATTTTAGTCGATGTGCCCTGGTATAGCATTTTTACAAGGCTGGACATTTGTTCAGGTAGTCCCACACGATTCAGCGAATCCGTTATGTGGTCGTGAGGAACTGACCCGAACGCGTTGGCAAGGTCCAGCCAGGCCACCACAACTCGTTTCTGCTTCCTCCTGGCGTGGTCGAGGGCGCTTTGCAGTAAAAAGTTGTGCTCAAAGCACCCCTCGCCTTTTCCGAACCCTTTCTGGGCTTGCGATATTACGTTATAGGTATCGCACCACGTTGCTATACGGTGAGCCAGGCAGGAAGCATACAGTTTGTAGATGGTGGAAGACAGGGCGATGGGCCTCCAATTCTCTACTACCTCACGATCCCCCTTTTTGTGAATCAAGATGGTAGTTGATTCTTTCCATGTGTCTGGGACCACTTTAAAGTTGTTAATTTTGTTATACATGCAGGCTAGCACTTTGCAGTTTGGATCTGCTTTCTTCAGGTCGCCGTACCTTAGTCCATCGGGACCTGGAGCCGTGTTCTTTGCTGCCTGCAATTTCTTTTTCACTTCCTCACTGGTAAACACAATGTTCTGGTTGTCTGGTTCACCGTGAGGAAGTGGAATGCCGTGGTGTTCTTCGGCAGGCAGTTCTTTGGCCTCGTACACAACTTTAAAGTGGTCTTCAAGGGGACCTTTGTTAATTTGGCAGTAGCCACCGTCCTCTACCCCCGTAATTTCTCTAAAGGCTTTCTTTTTGTTTGACCTGTAGAGTTTTTGGATGCGGGATGCAGCAGCAGCATCATATCTTTGACCCACCGCGGGTCGGCGTTGGTTTGTATTGTGCCTGAGGGGCCGATTTCTTTGGACTTTTGCAGATCCGGCTGCAGAGACCGTTTTATTTGTAAATTTTTGTTTAATCTATTTTTGTTTCTAAATTTTAATTATTAACAGGGCTCAATGCCCAATTTTCGTATGTATGTGTAAAAATAAAAATTTTGTAATATATGATTTGTAATATATGAAAATTAGAAATAAGAACAGATACTACACTTTGATCTTAGCCATGGGCCGAGAAGCGATACTGTTAGTTTAAAATTTAAACTTTTTAAACAGAAAGAGAACGTAAAAACATTCAGCGAAGCATAGTATCGACATCTATCGCACGCACAAAGTACTACATTCAACGTAAAATGAATCAATAACGTCTATAACGTCTATAGTAGGGTGCAATATAGGGGCTAAATAGAGACTCTTTATACAGTTAAAATATATTATAGTAAATAATATAACATTTTATAATACTATTATATTATAATATTTTATTTTATTGAAATAAATAAAAATAAAAAAATTTCAAAGCTGGTAAAATTTTTAAAATGATCCCAGAGCAAATTTTAATTAATTCTTGTGAAGTTTAAGTAATCTCTCTTAAGATAATGTCATTTGAACTTTGAAAAATAATATAATACTGGGGAACATTTTTCAATCTCTCCAAGGTTTATATGAAATGAACCAGGAAAATATTAATCATTTCCCCGTTTAATGTTGTTGTTGTTGTTTATTATCCACAATTAAATCTTCCGGAGAAGAAAATAGCAGCATAAATTGACAATATTATCATAAAATAATAACTAATAAAACAAAACATTTTTTTCTTCATACAGATATCGAATCATGTACTTAAAAAGTTAATAAATAATACAAGATTCATGTGGCGCCATCTTTCAATAAAGTAAGTAATCTTGAATATGCTCATAAAAAGAAGAAACAAGCTGCAAATTTTTTAAAACTAGGTGGCAAAACATTTATTTATTTGATTATAATGAAACCAAAAACTTAAATTTTTTAAATTTTTATTTTATAAAATCAAACATGCCAATAAGATCAGACGGTGTTTCAATGGAATTCTTGTAATAGATCAGCTGTTGGCGCCGTTCTATCCTAATATTAATTGCATTAACTTTCAAAGATTTATTAACTGTTACAATTTTCAAACAAATTTTTTAAAATTTAATTAAATATTAAAAAAATGATTAATAAGTAAAGACAATATTTTATAACGTTTCAGTTTATTTGAAATAATTAAATAAAAACTAAAAAAAGTCTATACTGGTGTGTACACTGGAATTAAATAAAAGCTCTGCAAGATTTATTTGAAATAAAGCCTGGAGATGTTTAATTATTTTTATTTCGGCCTTCACAACATTTGGTTGTAGATATTTGAACTATAAAGCCTAAGGAAGAGAGTATTTTGATTTATAAACAAACAAAAACTAATAAGTTAAGAAATCATTTGAAATGGTGACCAGAAACTTAAAAAAAATTTCCGGCTCATAGAAGGGAAACTTTTAGACTTCTCCCAGGGTTATTTGAAATAAAACCTGGTCAGATTTAATTATCTCCCGCCTGAGGAAGAGACAACAAGCCCGGACAAAAGATATTAAAGTTAACGAATCATTTGAAATGGAGACCAAAAACTGTCCCGGCTCATAGAAGGGAAACTTTTAATAAATCCTCCAGGGTTTATTTGAAATAAAACCTGGTCAGATTTAATTATCTCCCGCCTGAGGAAGAGACAACAAGCCCGGACAAAAGATATTAAAGTTATCGAATCATTTGAAATGAAGACCAAAAACTTGAAAAAATGTCCCGGCTCATAAGAAGGGAAACTTAATAAATCCCCCAGGGTTATTTGAAATAAAACCTGGTCAGATTTAATTAACTCCTCCCTTACGTAATTTTGTTTGTATATAATTGTTGGGCCGATCCCGGCGGCACTGGAATGCCGGGCCAACCCGTGACAGAAGTGGAGCAAGCCCCTACCTTCTATCTATTTCCAAAAATCAGTTTAATATACTGGACCCGCATGCGGGTCGTATCAGATATTAAGCTGATAAGAACAGATTTAAAAACTTTATTCAAAAAATAATTTCAATATATAAAAAAATGGTTATAAAAATAAAAACTTGTGTATAAGAATAAAGATAGAAAAGATTTGAATCATAAAAGAATTCACAATATAAAAAAATAGATAAAAATTAAATAAAACATATGCATGTGTATAGAGCATGTCTAAAATTGTACAAATACTAACAGATTAAAATCAATAGAAATAACATAACATACATTTTAAAAATTCATATCACAGTTGTATAATTTAAGCGCTACATAAAGTTATCAGGTACAATATTTCGATTGTTCATCAGGTACTAAAAGGTTAAGGTAATATCACAATATATAAAAAGAACATTGCACGCGACACTTCACTAACACATTAAAAGCAAAACAGATCAAGTATACTGGCGATGGCCCGTCAAGTGTTCGATATAAATGTCTCGACTCCACCGAATCACATCGCTGCTCATCAGCTTCCGCATCAGGCCAGCATACCGCTTGCCAATCCCTAGGGCCCGGAGTACAGCTTCATTTTCCGGGTCCCACGAGCCTAGAGCTCCTACCTGAAGGGCCATCACTACCACCTCATATCCTTTTCCCCCCAGCTGAGTTGCCACTTCTTGGTATTTGTCTACTTTTCTTATCCGACTCTGTGTGAATGCCTCACGCCCATTTTCGAATGGTATTGCAACGTCCACAATAGTTGCGCTCTTGTCGTTTTCGTTCAACAGGACAATGTCAGGTCGTAGGTTGGAGTTAATACCTTCTACTGTCCTGTTGACACGCGCTTGTCCACGGCTAGACGGGATTGCTTTTGCAAGCCTGTCTTGGACGGCATTGTGACGTTGCTGCCAGGCGTTTGAATGCATCTGGCAATGGTTTAGTACGTGCGGGAGGGTTTCGTTAGCGTTTCCGCATCTCCGGCACCTCTTATCACCATTGCCAAAACGTCTGGTGGCGTTTAGAGGAACACAGTCAAGTCGGGCGCGGTGTATAAAGTTCCAATCCGCGAATCTGGTGGCAAACCCAGTCCTCAGAAAGTGGTTGCTGGATGACCACAGTGACGACGAACGAAGGACCTTGCCTTGATCTGGTTTGGCTAGAAGTTTTTGCTCGTAATATCTTCTAACCTGGTCCTTCATTGACCTCTCTACCAGGGCTCGTGCGGTAGGAGGGATCGTCACCGAGCCATCTCTGACGGTCAGTTTTAACGAAATCTTTGACGGGTCGATTGGGTCCTGGATCCAATTGATGTTCAGTTTTTCCCCCATGCGACGTGTAGCATTTCTTGCCCTTGTCCATAGCGACGCTATGTCGCCGCCATCTCGCGCCAGGTTTCCTTCCAGTGAGCCTGAAAGGTAGTCGCCGAGCCCTTGGATGGTAGGTTGGGCTCCCGTTTTTCGACGAACTACCTCGCTCAGCTGGTCGCGGGCAATTTGTTGGACAGTGCTATCAGGGCAAGTTAGCATTTTAAAAGCTTGTGTGACGGCTGCTACGTCAGTCAAGTCGCATAGAGGTAATACATCTGTGCCACCCCGCGCTGATGGTAAGTATAATAATTCGGGGCTGGCACGTTGAGGGAGTTTCATCCAGGACTTGCAATATTTCTTATAGTCCCCGTCAATTTCTTTTAGATGTTTCTTCTGAACCGTCGTTCCTCTGAGGATAAATGATAGCTGGGGGGCTATAAAAATATTGTAGGCGTCGATTTTCTGCCACGGCGCTAGCAGGGAGTTATGGATGTCGCTTAGCTGCCCCTTCATTCTTGCGATTGTGCGCTCGGGTGCAGTGTCGACATGGAAGCCCGTTGGTATGCCCAGATGTTCGTAGGCTTCGCCATCATCTAGCAGGGAAGTGTTTTCACCCTGGATAGTATACAGTCGGTCTTGGTGAGTCACCTGCCTTCTTCTGCAGTCCAGATCCAACACTGCGCATTTCTGCGCGTTGAATACAAGACCACAGCGTCTGGCAGTCTCACCTACTCTATCCAGGGTATCCTGCATGGCATTAGGGTCGGAAGCTAGTATGGCCAGATCGTCGGCGTATGCTACTGCTTTTATTGGCGTTTGCTCGACCCTAAATCCGCTGCCTTGAAGCGCGGAACGAACAACGGCTTCCATAGCAATATTGAATATGATTGGGCTAAGCGGACATCCTTGTTTAACTCCCGCCTTTGTTGGAATGGAGGAGCTCAACCCATCTTTACACCGAATTTTAGTCGATGTGCCCTGGTATAGCATTTTTACAAGGCTGGACATTTGTTCAGGTAGTCCCACACGATTCAGCGAATCCGTTATGTGGTCGTGAGGAACTGACCCGAACGCGTTGGCAAGGTCCAGCCAGGCCACCACAACTCGTTTCTGCTTCCTCCTGGCGTGGTCGAGGGCGCTTTGCAGTAAAAAGTTGTGCTCAAAGCACCCCTCGCCTTTTCCGAACCCTTTCTGGGCTTGCGATATTACGTTATTGGTATCGCACCACGTCGATATACGGTGAGCCAGGCAGGAAGCATACAGCTTGTAAATGGTGGAAGACAGGGCGATGGGCCTCCAATTCTCTACTACCTCACGATCCCCCTTTTTGTGAATCAAGATGGTAGTTGATTCTTTCCATGTGTCTGGGACCACTTTAAAGTTGTTAATTTTGTTATACATGCAGGCTAGCACTTTGCAGTTTGGATCTGCTTTCTTCAGGTCGCCGTACCTTAGTCCATCGGGACCTGGAGCCGTGTTCTTTGCTGCCTGCAATTTCTTTTTCACTTCCTCACTGGTAAACACAATGTTCTGGTTGTCTGGTTCACCGTGAGGAAGTGGAATGCCGTGGTGTTCTTCGGCAGGCAGTTCTTTGGCCTCGTACACAACTTTAAAGTGGTCTTCAAGGGGACCTTTGTTAATTTGGCAGTAGCCACCGTCCTCTACCCCCGTAATTTCTCTAAAGGCTTTCTTTTTGTTTGACCTGTAGAGTTTTTGGATGCGGGATGCAGCAGCAGCATCATATCTTTGACCCACCGCGGGTCGGCGTTGGTTTGTATTGTGCCTGAGGGGCCGATTTCTTTGGACTTTTGCAGATCCGACTGCAGTAATTTCCGCGGTGATGTCGTTGATTGCTGCTATAAGTTCTACTGCTGTTCTTACCGCATCCAGTCTACGTAACCAGTCCCTTTCTTTCTTGTTTCTACTGTCTGTGTTATTGCCAGCCGTTAGTTGGGTTGGAGGCGTCTGCAATAACTCAGGCAGTTGAGAGGGATCTGGGAGGTCAGTAATTGTGTGGAACTCAATGGGGCGAGGCGGTGGTGAGTGAGGTAGCGTTTGCACCGGGCTATGGGGTTGTAAAGTTGCCGGACTTGGTGGTAGTGAACGCTCCGGGCTAGGTGGTAGTGAATGTGACAGGCTAATTGTAGGTGGAGGGTCCTGATTCACATATGATGGAGGGGTCTGTGATGTAGCTGGAGGTGAAGCCTCGGTACTGGGGGACGTGGTAAACTGACCTTGCTGAGATGGTGGTGATGTTGTCTGACGTCGGGGTTGCGGGGCAGCACGTTCTGGTTGTTGTCCGTTCTCCTCCGGCGTCAGGGGTTCCATTTGGGGCACTGGACGCCTGGTGATCCTCCTTGGTGTAGGGCTCCCACCTGCATCCAGTTCTAGCATGTAGGCCTCCATCTCCGCAGCATCGTGGACAGCTTTCTGATGTGATTTTATCGTTTTCATTATTCCATTTACATTTTTACAAAGACCACATCGGAAAACAATTTCAGACTTATGAATTCGTCGTAAGTGTTTGTTGAGATCCGAGTGGTTTTTGTAGGTCCTGGGCGGGCGGATGTTGCACAGCGTGCATTCTAGTTCAGCTGTCATTGGGAACAACACCGTATACGGTTCCATTTTGTAAAAATAATATTTTACACACTTAAAATTAACTAACTACTATTTTGTGTCTAGTTGCTTCTCGGCGAACTTAAAAACTTAAAACTTATTAAGCTGATAAGAACAGATTTAAAAACTTTATTCAAAAAATAATTTCAATATATAAAAAAATGGTTATAAAAATAAAAACTTGTGTATAAGAATAAAGATAGAAAAGATTTGAATCATAAAAGAATTCACAATATAAAAAAATAGATAAAAATTAAATAAAACATATGCATGTGTATAGAGCATGTCTAAAATTGTACAAATACTAACAGATTAAAATCAATAGAAATAACATAACATACATTTTAAAAATTCATATCACAGTTGTATAATTTAAGCGCTACATAAAGTTATCAGGTACAATATTTCGATTGTTCATCAGGTACTAAAAGGTTAAGGTAATATCACAATATATAAAAAGAACATTGCACGCGACACTTCACTAACACATTAAAAGCAAAACAGATCAAGTATACTGGCGATGGCCCGTCAAGTGTTCGATATAAATGTCTCGACTCCACCGAATCACATCGCTGCTCATCAGCTTCCGCATCAGGCCAGCATACCGCTTGCCAATCCCTAGGGCCCGGAGTACAGCTTCATTTTCCGGGTCCCACGAGCCTAGAGCTCCTACCTGAAGGGCCATCACTACCACCTCATATCCTTTTCCCCCCAGCTGAGTTGCCACTTCTTGGTATTTGTCTACTTTTCTTATCCGACTCTGTGTGAATGCCTCACGCCCATTTTCGAATGGTATTGCAACGTCCACAATAGTTGCGCTCTTGTCGTTTTCGTTCAACAGGACAATGTCAGGTCGTAGGTTGGAGTTAATACCTTCTACTGTCCTGTTGACACGCGCTTGTCCACGGCTAGACGGGATTGCTTTTGCAAGCCTGTCTTGGACGGCATTGTGACGTTGCTGCCAGGCGTTTGAATGCATCTGGCAATGGTTTAGTACGTGCGGGAGGGTTTCGTTAGCGTTTCCGCATCTCCGGCACCTCTTATCACCATTGCCAAAACGTCTGGTGGCGTTTAGAGGAACACAGTCAAGTCGGGCGCGGTGTATAAAGTTCCAATCCGCGAATCTGGTGGCAAACCCAGTCCTCAGAAAGTGGTTGCTGGATGACCACAGTGACGACGAACGAAGGACCTTGCCTTGATCTGGTTTGGCTAGAAGTTTTTGCTCGTAATATCTTCTAACCTGGTCCTTCATTGACCTCTCTACCAGGGCTCGTGCGGTAGGAGGGATCGTCACCGAGCCATCTCTGACGGTCAGTTTTAACGAAATCTTTGACGGGTCGATTGGGTCCTGGATCCAATTGATGTTCAGTTTTTCCCCCATGCGACGTGTAGCATTTCTTGCCCTTGTCCATAGCGACGCTATGTCGCCGCCATCTCGCGCCAGGTTTCCTTCCAGTGAGCCTGAAAGGTAGTCGCCGAGCCCTTGGATGGTAGGTTGGGCTCCCGTTTTTCGACGAACTACCTCGCTCAGCTGGTCGCGGGCAATTTGTTGGACAGTGCTATCAGGGCAAGTTAGCATTTTAAAAGCTTGTGTGACGGCTGCTACGTCAGTCAAGTCGCATAGAGGTAATACATCTGTGCCACCCCGCGCTGATGGTAAGTATAATAATTCGGGGCTGGCACGTTGAGGGAGTTTCATCCAGGACTTGCAATATTTCTTATAGTCCCCGTCAATTTCTTTTAGATGTTTCTTCTGAACCGTCGTTCCTCTGAGGATAAATGATAGCTGGGGGGCTAT
Organism: Tachinus rufipes; assembly: GCA_963932245.1. Classification (NCBI taxonomy): domain Eukaryota; kingdom Metazoa; phylum Arthropoda; class Insecta; order Coleoptera; family Staphylinidae; genus Tachinus; species Tachinus rufipes. The sequence goes on along the minus strand of OZ010747.1, from coordinate 73,597,841 downwards.
AAAAATATTGTAGGCGTCGATTTTCTGCCACGGCGCTAGCAGGGAGTTATGGATGTCGCTTAGCTGCCCCTTCATTCTTGCGATTGTGCGCTCGGGTGCAGTGTCGACATGGAAGCCCGTTGGTATGCCCAGATGTTCGTAGGCTTCGCCATCATCTAGCAGGGAAGTGTTTTCACCCTGGATAGTATACAGTCGGTCTTGGTGAGTCACCTGCCTTCTTCTGCAGTCCAGATCCAACACTGCGCATTTCTGCGCGTTGAATACAAGACCACAGCGTCTGGCAGTCTCACCTACTCTATCCAGGGTATCCTGCATGGCATTAGGGTCGGAAGCTAGTATGGCCAGATCGTCGGCGTATGCTACTGCTTTTATTGGCGTTTGCTCGACCCTAAATCCGCTGCCTTGAAGCGCGGAACGAACAACGGCTTCCATAGCAATATTGAATATGATTGGGCTAAGCGGACATCCTTGTTTAACTCCCGCCTTTGTTGGAATGGAGGAGCTCAACCCATCTTTACACCGAATTTTAGTCGATGTGCCCTGGTATAGCATTTTTACAAGGCTGGACATTTGTTCAGGTAGTCCCACACGATTCAGCGAATCCGTTATGTGGTCGTGAGGAACTGACCCGAACGCGTTGGCAAGGTCCAGCCAGGCCACCACAACTCGTTTCTGCTTCCTCCTGGCGTGGTCGAGGGCGCTTTGCAGTAAAAAGTTGTGCTCAAAGCACCCCTCGCCTTTTCCGAACCCTTTCTGGGCTTGCGATATTACGTTATTGGTATCGCACCACGTCGATATACGGTGAGCCAGGCAGGAAGCATACAGCTTGTAAATGGTGGAAGACAGGGCGATGGGCCTCCAATTCTCTACTACCTCACGATCCCCCTTTTTGTGAATCAAGATGGTAGTTGATTCTTTCCATGTGTCTGGGACCACTTTAAAGTTGTTAATTTTGTTATACATGCAGGCTAGCACTTTGCAGTTTGGATCTGCTTTCTTCAGGTCGCCGTACCTTAGTCCATCGGGACCTGGAGCCGTGTTCTTTGCTGCCTGCAATTTCTTTTTCACTTCCTCACTGGTAAACACAATGTTCTGGTTGTCTGGTTCACCGTGAGGAAGTGGAATGCCGTGGTGTTCTTCGGCAGGCAGTTCTTTGGCCTCGTACACAACTTTAAAGTGGTCTTCAAGGGGACCTTTGTTAATTTGGCAGTAGCCACCGTCCTCTACCCCCGTAATTTCTCTAAAGGCTTTCTTTTTGTTTGACCTGTAGAGTTTTTGGATGCGGGATGCAGCAGCAGCATCATATCTTTGACCCACCGCGGGTCGGCGTTGGTTTGTATTGTGCCTGAGGGGCCGATTTCTTTGGACTTTTGCAGATCCGACTGCAGTAATTTCCGCGGTGATGTCGTTGATTGCTGCTATAAGTTCTACTGCTGTTCTTACCGCATCCAGTCTACGTAACCAGTCCCTTTCTTTCTTGTTTCTACTGTCTGTGTTATTGCCAGCCGTTAGTTGGGTTGGAGGCGTCTGCAATAACTCAGGCAGTTGAGAGGGATCTGGGAGGTCAGTAATTGTGTGGAACTCAATGGGGCGAGGCGGTGGTGAGTGAGGTAGCGTTTGCACCGGGCTATGGGGTTGTAAAGTTGCCGGACTTGGTGGTAGTGAACGCTCCGGGCTAGGTGGTAGTGAATGTGACAGGCTAATTGTAGGTGGAGGGTCCTGATTCACATATGATGGAGGGGTCTGTGATGTAGCTGGAGGTGAAGCCTCGGTACTGGGGGACGTGGTAAACTGACCTTGCTGAGATGGTGGTGATGTTGTCTGACGTCGGGGTTGCGGGGCAGCACGTTCTGGTTGTTGTCCGTTCTCCTCCGGCGTCAGGGGTTCCATTTGGGGCACTGGACGCCTGGTGATCCTCCTTGGTGTAGGGCTCCCACCTGCATCCAGTTCTAGCATGTAGGCCTCCATCTCCGCAGCATCGTGGACAGCTTTCTGATGTGATTTTATCGTTTTCATTATTCCATTTACATTTTTACAAAGACCACATCGGAAAACAATTTCAGACTTATGAATTCGTCGTAAGTGTTTGTTGAGATCCGAGTGGTTTTTGTAGGTCCTGGGCGGGCGGATGTTGCACAGCGTGCATTCTAGTTCAGCTGTCATTGGGAACAACACCGTATACGGTTCCATTTTGTAAAAATAATATTTTACACACTTAAAATTAACTAACTACTATTTTGTGTCTAGTTGCTTCTCGGCGAACTTAAAAACTTAAAACTTATTAAGCTGATAAGAACAGATTTAAAAACTTTATTCAAAAAATAATTTCAATATATAAAAAAATGGTTATAAAAATAAAAACTTGTGTATAAGAATAAAGATAGAAAAGATTTGAATCATAAAAGAATTCACAATATAAAAAAATAGATAAAAATTAAATAAAACATATGCATGTGTATAGAGCATGTCTAAAATTGTACAAATACTAACAGATTAAAATCAATAGAAATAACATAACATACATTTTAAAAATTCATATCACAGTTGTATAATTTAAGCGCTACATAAAGTTATCAGGTACAATATTTCGATTGTTCATCAGGTACTAAAAGGTTAAGGTAATATCACAATATATAAAAAGAACATTGCACGCGACACTTCACTAACACATTAAAAGCAAAACAGATCAAGTATACTGGCGATGGCCCGTCAAGTGTTCGATATAAATGTCTCGACTCCACCGAATCACATCGCTGCTCATCAGCTTCCGCATCAGGCCAGCATACCGCTTGCCAATCCCTAGGGCCCGGAGTACAGCTTCATTTTCCGGGTCCCACGAGCCTAGAGCTCCTACCTGAAGGGCCATCACTACCACCTCATATCCTTTTCCCCCCAGCTGAGTTGCCACTTCTTGGTATTTGTCTACTTTTCTTATCCGACTCTGTGTGAATGCCTCACGCCCATTTTCGAATGGTATTGCAACGTCCACAATAGTTGCGCTCTTGTCGTTTTCGTTCAACAGGACAATGTCAGGTCGTAGGTTGGAGTTAATACCTTCTACTGTCCTGTTGACACGCGCTTGTCCACGGCTAGACGGGATTGCTTTTGCAAGCCTGTCTTGGACGGCATTGTGACGTTGCTGCCAGGCGTTTGAATGCATCTGGCAATGGTTTAGTACGTGCGGGAGGGTTTCGTTAGCGTTTCCGCATCTCCGGCACCTCTTATCACCATTGCCAAAACGTCTGGTGGCGTTTAGAGGAACACAGTCAAGTCGGGCGCGGTGTATAAAGTTCCAATCCGCGAATCTGGTGGCAAACCCAGTCCTCAGAAAGTGGTTGCTGGATGACCACAGTGACGACGAACGAAGGACCTTGCCTTGATCTGGTTTGGCTAGAAGTTTTTGCTCGTAATATCTTCTAACCTGGTCCTTCATTGACCTCTCTACCAGGGCTCGTGCGGTAGGAGGGATCGTCACCGAGCCATCTCTGACGGTCAGTTTTAACGAAATCTTTGACGGGTCGATTGGGTCCTGGATCCAATTGATGTTCAGTTTTTCCCCCATGCGACGTGTAGCATTTCTTGCCCTTGTCCATAGCGACGCTATGTCGCCGCCATCTCGCGCCAGGTTTCCTTCCAGTGAGCCTGAAAGGTAGTCGCCGAGCCCTTGGATGGTAGGTTGGGCTCCCGTTTTTCGACGAACTACCTCGCTCAGCTGGTCGCGGGCAATTTGTTGGACAGTGCTATCAGGATGAACTTAAAAACTTAAAACTTATTAAGCTGATAAGAACAGATACTACACTTTGATCTTAGCCATAGGCCGAGAAGCGATACTGTTAGTTTAAAATTTAAACTTTTTAAACAGAAAGAGAACGTAAAAACATTCAACGAAGCATAGTATCGACACCTACCGCACGCACAAAGCACTACATTCAACGTAAAATGGAACAATAACGTGTTAACCTTTCTCGAAGGGGTACACTTTGTATTTTCCCCAGGGTTCATTTCAATTAAACTCTGGGGAATAATATAATTAATTTCCTATTTTTACATATACGGTCTCAGGGTTCATTTTAATTCATCCCTGGGGTTTTTAACTATTTTCCCCGAAATATTATAATTAGCTTTTTCCCAGTGTTAATTTTAATTAAACCCTGGGGAATAGTATAATTAGTTCTTTTAACATTTTAAGATGTTTGTCTTAATTTGATAAGAGCCCAGGATTTTTTTAAGTATTAAATATTTTTTAAATAATTTTGAGTACTTCTATCAACTGTTATCCATACGTCCCGGTTTTTCTGGATTAGTCCCGGTTTCAACTTTTTTGTCCCGGTGTCCCGACAATTCTTTTCGGGACAGTTAATTGTCTCGGTTTTAACTTTCTGGTCCCAGGGTACCGCCAATTCTTTTCTGAACTGTTAATTGTCTCGGTTAAATAAAAAAAAATTCCCACAAATAAAAAAAAATTCCCACAAATAAAAAATTTATGAAAAAGAGGGTGAATAAATTTAGTTTAAACGTTGCTACGAGACCGAGTTGACTAAGTAAGTTAATTTAACTAATTTAGAATTATGTTTAAGTCTAAAGTAAAGCCATACTGATGAGAAATAAATTTCGAAACGCGTATATGGATGATTTTAGACCATTTTAATATTTACATTTTGTAATTTCTAGACTGTTCGACATTGTTGCAGGTTACATTTAGTAAACTTGAGACACTGTGTGTACATTTATACGAACATGTTTTACCTGTTCTTGTGTTGCATAGTCTAGATATTAATTGATTTCCAATTCATTTTTCCCTTTATCTATAATTTATTTTCAAAATATTTCTTTTTTGTTTAATTTTAATTTTAATTTTATTTTTATTATTATTTTTGTTTTTTAAATTTTAACCACATTTTTCAATTTTATTTTTTCAATGTTGCAGTATTAGAAGTACTAACTGTAATGTGCAAGTTACTTTTATTTTCTAAGTAACTTGTTTTCGTCTTTGTAAGACGCGTATGCACAAGCCCAACGATTATTTCGTTTTTCAAGATTAATATTTAATCACTTGTGTCATGTATTAATGGACATTTGTTCTAATGTTTAATTAAATAAATATATTTTTTTTCTTATTGGTGTACACTAGGATAAAATAAAATCTTCTCCGGATTTATTTGAAGTGAAGCCTGGGGAGTTTTAAAATTATGATTTATATAATTAGTCTCGAGGATACCACAATTTTATTTTATTTTAAATAGACCTGTTATAATATACATAATAATATTTTTTTAAAGTTTGCCATGATTTATTTGAACTAAAAGCTTGGGAAGAAGAGATAATTTGGTACTTGTCCATTAGCCAGCTCAGGGCGGTACATTGAATCTTGCTTAAAATATTATATTTAGTTTTGTTAAGAGGCGAGCAATTTTATATTTTTCTCGGGTTAAATTTCAATTAAACTCTGAGAAACAATATAATTTTAGGTCTTATAATACTGAAAAACATTTTCCAATTACCCTAAGGTTTATTTGAAATCAAGCAACTAATAAAACAAAACAGTTTTGTTTCATACAATTATCAAATTATAAATAATTACTTTGACTAAAATTTAGTAAAGATTACAAGCTTATGTAGCGCCATCTTTAAATAAGGTGAGTAATCTTGCAATTCTTAAAAAAAAAGATACAAAAGTTGGACATCAGATGGCGACACGGGAACAAAATAGGAGCTCCCCAGATTTTATTCAAAATGAAGCCTGTGGAGTTTAATGTTGTGATTTATATAATCAAGCCCGAAAAGTAATTAAAGTTTGCAATTTTATTTTAAATAAAGCTGGGTTTTATAAAATTTTCCCTACTTTGTACAGGGGGATATTTAAGAATTATTTGAAATAAAGCCTGTGGAGTTTAATATTATGATTAACATAATCAAACCCGGGGAGTAATTAAAGTTGGCAATACAAGGGGATATTTTTGATAGTTCTTCAGCATTAGTAATAGTCAGCTGTTGGCGCCGTTTCATCCTAATATTAATTGCATCAAATTTCTAAAGACAATATTTTATAACGTTTTAATTTATTTAAAACTTAGCATGGGGAACTTATTATTTATGTCCTGTTAGGAAATAATGGAATAAAAATTTAAAAAATGGTGTGTACACTGGAATTAAATAAAAGCTCTGCAGGATTTATTTGAAATGAAGCCTGGGGAGTTAAATATTATGATTTATAAAATTGAGCCCGTGTTGAAAGTACACATAATTTTAGTTTAAATAGGCCAGGTGCTTATAAAATTCTCTCTACTCATGTACATGGATATATATATATATATATATATATATATATATTTTTAAATCAGATTAGTATACTGGACCGGATAACAACAAAAACACATTTTGATCTAAACCATTATCTAAGACGCAATTACAATTTCAACTTAGCTATAGATTAAGAAGTAACTTGACTATAGTCTTAACAATAAGCTAAGATGCAACTAGACTTTGATCTTAGTTATAGGCTTAGACGTAACTACACTTTGTTTTAAACCATAGGCTGAGATGCAACTGTAACATAATTTAAGCAATAAACTTAAATCTAGTCTTCAATGTGACAGTTTCAGCGAGAGTGGTTTTACTCGTTGAAATAGGCTAATATGCTAATACACTTTGATCTTAACCAAAAGCTGAAAGGCCAGTTAATTTTTACTTAAGCCATAGGCTGCGATTCAACTATATTCTAAACTTAACAATAAGCTGAAATTTAAATTTACTTTGATCTCAGCCGTAGGCAATAACACTTATACCTTAGATATAGGCCGAGATGCAATAACATTTTTATCTTAGGCCGAGATGTACACTCCAATCTTAGTCATAGGCCAAGATAAAATAATACTTTTATCTTAGCTATTGACTAATATGTATTTACACTCTGTTCTTAGCCATAGGCTGAGATGGAATAATACTTTTATCTTAGCTATTGACTAAAATGTAACTACACTCTAATCTTAGCTATAGGCCTAGATGAAATAATACTTGTATCTTAGCTATTGACTAAGATGTAACTACACTCTGATCTTAGCCATAGGCCGAGGTGGATTAATACTTTTATCTTAGCTATTGGCTAAGATGTAACTACACTCTGCTCTTAGCCATAGTCCGAGATGAAATAATACTTTTATCATAGCTATTAACTAAGTTGTAACTACACTCTGATCTTAGCCATAGGCTGAGATGGAATAATATTTTTATCTTTGCCATTGACTAAGATGTAACTACACTCTGATTTTAGCCATAGGCCGAGATGGAATAATACTTTTATCTTTGCTATTGACTAAGATGTAACTACACTCTGATCTTAGCCATAAGCCGAGATAGAATAATATTTTTATTTTAGCCATTGACTAAAATGTAACTACACTCTGATCTTAGCCATAGGCCGAGATGGAATAATACTTTTATCTTTGCTATTGACTAAGATGTAACTACACTCTGATCTTAGCCATAAGCCGAGATAGAATAATATTTTTATTTTAGCCATTGACTAAAAACTACACTCTGATCTTAGCCATAGGCCGAGATGGAATAATACTTTTATTTTAGCCATTGACTAAGACGTAACTACACTCTGATCTTAGCCATAGGCCAAGATGGAATAATACTTTTATCTTTGCTATTGACTAAGATGTAACTACACTCTGATCTTAGCTATAAGCCGAGATGAAATAATATTTTTATTTTAGCCATTGACTTAGATGTAACTGCACTCTGATCTTAGCCATAGGCCGACATGGAATAATACTATTTTCTTTGCTATTGACTAAGATGTAACTACACTCTGATCTTAGCTATAAGCCGAGTTGAAATAATATTTTTATTTTAGCCATTGACTTAGATGTAACTGCACTCTGATCTTAGCCATAGGCCGACATGGAATAATACTATTTTCTTTGCTATTGACTAATATGTAACTACACTCTGATCTTAGCCATAGGCCGAGATGAAACAATACTTATATCTTTGCTATTGACTAAGATGTAACTACACTCTGATCTTAGCCATAGGCCAAGATGGAATAATACTTTTATCTTTGCTATTGACTAAGATGTAACTATACTCTGATCTTAGCTATAAGCCAAGATGGAATAATATTTTTATTTTAGCCATTGACTAAGATGTAACTACACTCTGATCTTAGCCATAGGCCGAGATGGAATAATACTTTTATCTTTGCTATTGACTAAGATGTAACTACACTCTGATCTTAGCCATATGCCGAGATGAAATAATATTTTTATTTTAGCCATTGACTAAGATGTAACTACACTCTGATCTTAGCAATAGGCCAAGATGGAATAAAACTTTTATCTTTGCTATTGACTAAGATGTAACTAAACTATGATCTTAGCCATAAGCTGAGATGGAATAATACTTTTATCTTTGCTACTGACTAAGATGTAACTAAATTATGATCTTAGCCATAAGCCGAGATGGAATAATATTTTTATTTTAGCCATTGACTAAGATGTAACTGCACTCTGATCTTAGCCATAGGCCGACATGGAATAATACTATTTTCTTTGCTATTGACTAATATGTAACTACACTCTGATCTTAGCCATAGGCCGAGATGAAACAATACTTTTATCTTTGCTATTGACTAAGATGTAACTACACTCTGATCTTAGCCATAGGTTGAGATGGAATAATACTTTTATCTTTGCTATTGACTAAGATGTAATTACACTCTGATCTTAGCCATAGACAGAGATGGAATAATACTTTTATTTTAGCCATTGACTAAGATGTAATTACACTCTGATCTTAGCCATAGACAGAGATGGAATAATACTTTTATCTTTGCTATTGACTAAGATGTAACTACACTCTGATCTTAGCCATAGGCTGAGATGGAATAATACTTTTATCTTTGCTATTGACTAAGATGTAATTACACTCTGATCTTAGCCATAGGCCGAGATGGAATAATACTTTTATTTTAGCCATTGACTAAGATGTAATTACACTCTGATCTTAGCCATAGACAGAGATGGAATAATACTTTTATCTTTGCTATTAACTAAGATGTAACTACACTCTGATCTTAGCCATAGGCCGAAATGGATAAATACTTTTATCTTTGCCATTGACTAAGATGTAACTACACTCTGATCTTAACCATAGGCTGAGATGGAATAATACTTTTATCTTTGCTATTGACTAAAATGTAACTACACTCTGATCTTAGCCATAAGCCGAGATGGAATAATATTTTTATTTTAGCCATTGACTAAGATGTAACTACACTCTGATCTTAGCCATAGGCCGAGATGGAATAATACTTTTATCTTTGCTATTGACTAAGATGTAACTACACTCTGATCTTAGCCATAGGCTGAGATGGAATAAAACTTTTATCTTTGCTATTGACTAAGATGTAACTACACTCTGATCTTAGCCATAGGCTGAGATGGAATAATACTTTTATTTTAGCCATTGACTAAGATGTAACTACACTCTGATCTTAGCCATAGGCCGAGATGGAATAATACTTTTATCTTTGCTATTGACTAAGATGTAACTACACTCTGATCTTAGCCATAGGCTGAGATGGAATAAAACTTTTATCTTTGCTATTGACTAAGATGTAACTACACTCTGATCTTAGCCATAGGCTGAGATGGAATAATACTTTTATTTTAGCCATTGACTAAGATGTAACTACACTCTGATCTTAGCCATAGGCCGAGATGGAATAATATTTTTATTTTAGCCATTGACTAAAATGTAACTACACTCTGATCTTAGCTATAGGCTGAGATGGAATAATACTTTTATCTTTGCTATTGACTAAGATGTAACTACACTCTGATCTTAGCCATAGGCCGAGATGGAATAATATTTCTATCTTTGCTATTGACTAAGATGTAACTACACTCTGATCTTAGCCATAGGCCGAGAAGGAATAATACTTTTTTCTTTGCTATTGACTAAGATGTAACTACACTCTGATCTTAGCCATATGCCGAGATGGATTAATACTTTTATTTTTGCTATTGACTAAGATGTAACTTCACTCTGATCTTAGCCATAGGCTGAAATGGAATAATACTTTTATCTTTGCTATTGACTAAGATGTAACTACACTCTGATCTTAGCCATAAGCCGAGATGGAATAATATTTTTATTTTGGCCATTGACTAAGATGTAACTACACTCTGATCTTAGCTATAGGCCAAGATGAAACAATACTTTTATCTTTGCCATTGGTTAAGAAGTAACTACACTCTGATCTTAGCCATAGGCCGAGATAGATAAATACTTTTATTTTTGCTATTGACTAAGATGTAACTACACTCTGATCTTAGCCATAGGCCGAGATAGATAAATACTTTTATTTTTGCTATTGACTAAGATGTAACTACACTCTGATCTAAGCCATAGGCCAAGATGAATTAATAGTTTTATCTTTGCCATTGACTAAGATGTAACTACACTCTGATCTTAGCCATAGGCCGAGATAGATAAATACTTTTATTTTTGCTATTGACTAAGATGTAACTACACTCTGATCTAAGCCATAGGCCGAGATGAATTAATAGTTTTATCTTTGCCATTGACTAAGATGTAACTACACTCTGATCTTAGCCATAGGCCGAGATGGAATAATACTTTAATCTTTGCTATTGACTAAGATGTAACTACACTCTGATCTTAGCCATAGGCCGAGATGGAATAATACTTTTATTTTTGCTATTGACTAAGATGTAACTACACTCTGATCTTAGCCATAAGCCGAGATGGAACAATATTTTTATTTTAGCCATTGACTAAGATGTAACTACAATCTGATCTTAGCCATAGGCCGAGATGGAATAATACTTTTATCTTTGCTATTGACTAAAATGTAACTACACTCTGATCTTAGCTTTAGGCTGAGATGGAATAAAACTTTTATTTTTGCTATTGACTAAGATGTAACTACACTCTGATCTTAGCCATAGGCCGAGATGAATTAATAGTTTTATCTTTGCCATTGACTAAGATGTAACTACACTCTGATCTTAGCCATAGGCTGAGATTGAATAATACTTTTATTTTTGTTATTGACTAAGATGTAACTGCACTCTGATCTTAGCCATAAGCCGAGATGGAATAATATTTTTATTTTAGCCATTCACTTAAATGTAACTACACTCTGATCTTAGCCATAGGCCAAGATGGAATATAATTTTTATTTTAGCCATTGACTAAGATGTAACTACAATCTGATCTTAGCCATAAGCCGAGATGGAATAATATTTTTATTTTAGCCATTCACTTAAATGTAACTACACTCTGATCTTAGCCATAGGCTGAGATGAATTAATAGTTTTATCTTTTGCCATTGACTAAGATGTAACTACACTCTAATCTTAGCCATAGGCCGAGATGGAATAATATTTCTATTTTAGCCATTGACTAAGATGTAACTACACTCTGATCTTTGCCATAGGCCAAGATGGAATAATACTTTTATCTTTGCTATTGACTAAAATGTAACTACACTCTGATTTTAGCCATAGGCTGAGATGGAATAATACTTTTATTTTTGCTATTGACTAAGATGTAACTACTCTCTGATCTTAGCCATAAGCCGAGATGGAATAATATTTTTATTTTTGCTATTGACTAAGATGTAACTACACTCTGATCTTAGCCATAGGCTGAGATGAATTAATAGTTTTATCTTTGCCATTGACTAAGATGTAACTACACTCTAATCTTAGCCATAGGCCGAGATGGAATAATATTTCTATTTTAGCCATTGACTAAGATGTAACTACACTCTGATCTTTGCCATAGGCCAAGATGGAATAATACTTTTATCTTTGCTATTGACTAAAATGTAACTACACTCTGATTTTAGCCATAGGCTGAGATGGAATAATACTTTTATTTTTGCTATTGACTAAGATGTAACTACTCTCTGATCTTAGCCATAAGCCGAGATGGAATAATATTTTTATTTTTGCTATTGACTAAGATGTAACTACACTCTGATCTTAGCCATAAGCCGAGATGGAATAATATTTTTATTTTAGCCATTGACTTTTTTTTTTTTTTTTTTTTTTTTTAGGACGTAGTGAGTTGTTTGGCTGTCAACAAGTGGCCCTTAAGAATAACTTACGCATGGTAATACCTTCCGGTTTTCTTCTCTGCGCAAATCCTGTTGTTTTAATGTCCCTGTCTAAACTAACCTACATTTGGTGCTAGTTTGAGGCGGGCTGGTTTTTGCTTCGCGGATTTTCACGCATCATCTGCGGCACGCATGCTGTCCCCGGCCCCTCTCTCCCTATAGCCCCTACCTTTGTCTGTCTCTTTATATTCTTCTATTGTCAAACTCTTCAATTTTTTTTTTTTTGTACACTTGTTGCAAAGTTTTTTAACGCCCTACATTTATTTTCATCTTTTAAGCATTTGTTAATGATTGTTTTTTTATCCACTTTGCTTTCTAGTTATTCTAGTTTTTTTCTATCTTCCTCCCACGCCTCGCATTCTACTAGAGTGTGTTCTGCGTTATCGTGTGTTTCTTCCTGACAAAATGTACACCTTTCTTCTTCATTTATTTTTTTAATTTTTTGCAAGAATTTTCCAAATGCTCCGTGCCCGGTCAGTATTTGTGTTGTATAATAACACGTCTCGGGTTTCTTCTCTACCCATTCTTTTATGTCTGGGATTAATTCTCTCGTCCATTTCCCCTTTTCTCCTGTATCCCATTTTCTCTGCCATCTTTCCATAGTCTTCTCTCTTGCTCTTATCTTTGCTTCTTTTTTACTCGTTCCTTCTTTTACAAGTTTTTTTATTTCTATTCTTTCCTCCACCATCATATCCGCGGGAGGTGTTGCCGCAATTACCTCTACTGCCTCTTGTGACACTGTTCTGTAAGCTCTACAAATCCTTAGCGAGCTTGCTCTTGTGGCTCCTCTTACTTCCTTTCTGTTTTTCTTTGTTTTCATGGCTTCTCCCCATGTTTCTGCGGCGTACAGCAATTTGCTTCTTGCTGCCGTTGCTATTAGCCTTCTGCTTTCTTCTCCTGGACCTCCGTTGTTTGGCATAAGTCTACCAAGCTTTCTCTCAATTTCCTTTGTTCCAATGACCGCTTCCTTAACCTGTTCATTCCATCCCTTTGCTTCGAGTGTCACTCCAAGGTATTTGATTTTTTTCCTTATGGTTATCTCTTGATCTCCCACCTGTATCTTACCTGTTCCTCTATTATTCCTCTTAGTCGATAGCTATGCCGCCTCAGTTTTTTGTGTTGCTAGTTTTAAGCCCTTACTTCTCATCCATATTTGTATCATATTAATTGCCAGCTCTAATCTTCCTTTTAGTACTTCTATTTCTACGTCTCTACCTACTACTGCTATGTCGTCCGCAAATGCTGTTATTGACACGCCTTCCGGCATCTTCATTCGAAGTAACTCGTTATAGACAAGGTTCCACAGTTTTGGTCCCAGTGCTGAGCCCTGCGGTACCCCTCTAGTAAGTTTGAATCTTCCATTTTTGGTCACTAGATTTCTGTCCTGTAAGTAGCTCCATATAATCTTGATTGTTTTTCTGTTCAGTTCTTTCTTCTTTGCCGCCTCTATGATTGCTGCCCATGATACGCTATTAAACGCGTTCTGTATGTCCAACGCTATCATTACACAGTGTTGCCTTTTCCTCTGCGTTCCGCTGTTTGCTTTTTTTGCTATTGCTTTCACTTTTTCAATAGCTCCTAAGGTTGTTTTTCCTTTGGTAAATCCGTATTGTTCTTTTTCCCATCCTCCTTTTTCTTCTATTTCTTGTTCTATTCTCCGTACAATAACTTTTTCCATTATTTTAGCCAGTGTGTTGATTAAACATATTGGTCTGTATGATGTTGCTTTTCCTGCTTCTTTTTATTTCTCAATCAGTACCAGAGTGGCTTCTTTCCAACATCCTGGGAAAGTTCCTTCTTTTAGGCACCTGTTGATTATTTGAGTTATTTCTATCTCGTTTCCGTCTAATGCTGCTTTAACAATCTCTGTTGTTATTTCGTCCGGACCTGGTGCTTTGTTGTTAGGCAATTCTTTTATGATCTCTTTGATCTCTTCCACTGTTGCCATAACTGTTGCTTCTTCTTCTTTTGTTTCTGGTTCTTCTACTGGTTCTCCCTTGGGAAATAGTTTTTTAATTATGACCTCTTCTTCTTCGTCTTCTTTTAAGCAGTTTCCTTTAGTTCTTCCACCCAATTTGTCCATCACTATTTTGTACGGTTTTCCCCAAGGATCCCCATCTATAGATTCTATCATTTCTTTCCAGCATCTTTTTCTGCTATCCCTAATTGCCTTTTTTAAAAATTTTCTGTCGTTTTTTAGTTTCTCTTCTATTTCCTCTGTGTTCTCTCCTCTTCTTCTCAGCCTTTTGATTTTCCTCGTTGTTTGTATTGTGTTTTTCCTGCATTCTTTTATTTCCTCACACCACCAGTATGGTCCTTTTCGTCCGCCTTCCCTGTACCTAGGAATTGCTTCCTCCGCCGCTTTTCTCAGTTTTTCTGAGTACCTCTCGCATCTTTTCTCAATATTTTTGTTTTCTGTCACTTCTTCTGTTTCCATGCCTCTCTTTATCTTTTCTTTGTCCGTTCTTCTTACGTTCCATTTACCTTCTCTTGTGTGCTCCTGTTTTCCTTTCTCCTTTGTATTGTATTGTATATGTTTATGTAGACTCAGTGATTCTTCTTCAGTCACGGTCCATTCATTTATTATTTTTGCCATTTCCCACGTTGTTATGGTGATGTCAATATGCGATTTTGAGCTTCCTCTTACAAACGTCGGTTTGTCTCCATTGTTGCAGATTGTAAGATTTAACCCTGCTATCATCTCCTCTAAGATTTTTCCTCTTAAATCGTTCTTGTAGCCTCCCCATCTCGGTGATTTTGCGTTGAAATCTCCTCCTACAATAATTTTTTTGTTTTTCTGTTTTCTTAAATTTCTTTCTAATTCTTCTATCCACTCTCGATAGTATTCCAGACCGCAGTTTGGGCTGATATAACAGCTGTATACTATCATGCTTTGTACTTCTGCCCACACTATTCCTTCTTTTGGTGTTCCCCATCTTTCCACCTTGTCCCTACACTTCCCCCTAGCTAAAATTGCTGCATCTGTTCCTTTGTCTCTTATCCACTTACCATTTAGCTTGTTTTTATTAGGTTCACTCACTAGCACTAGGTCTATTTCCTCTCTCTCCGCTGTTGCTATTAGTAAATCGTGAGCCTCTCTTCCCCTCCCTATGTTTATTTGTATAAACTTATACATTATGTGATACTATTTTTTCCTCCTGTTCTCTCCAGTTATCTGGGTTGTTGTCCTCCATATTCTTCTTTGTTTTCCTCATTTCTTTTTTCTTTGTAGCTGGACATCTTTTCTCTTCCGTTCTGTGTCCTAATACTTTGCATTCAATGCAGTATTCTTTGTTTCTGCATTCGGCAACCTGATGTCCCTCCTTTCCGCATTTTATACATAGCGAAGACCTGTCTTCCCCATTGCATTCTGCCGCTACATGTCCTTTCCTCCAGCATTTATAACATTTTCTTTCATTTGCTTTAACTTTCTCTACTCTGCATCTTATGAGTCCTATGTTTATTCTTCCTTCTCCTATTATCTGTTCTGCTATTTTTTTGTCCATTTTGACTATAGCGGTTTGTATTTCTCTATAACCTTTCTTTATGGAAATTATTGTACTTCCTTCTGTGTTCACTTTGTTCATAATTTCTTCCAGTATTTCTACTCTCTTAATTTCCGGTCTAATATCTTTGATTATCACCAGTTCTGTAGTTTTGTTGCTGGCTTTTCGTACATTGCAGCCTTCCATTCCATTTTTAATTTTTTCTATCTCTTTCTCCGTCTCATTACCCTTTGTAATTAGTAACAACTCCCCTTTTTTTGTTTCTCTTACCTCCTTGAACGTAGATCCTTTTATCTGGGTTTTTGCCTGTCTCAGCAAATCTGCATATGTGACACCTTGTTTGCTCACTACTATAGCACCTGTTTCCGTACCTGTTTTTTTTTCTCTATGTGTCTCCGCTACCTGTCCCTGTGTTGGCACGCACAGTCTTATTTTTGTGTTAGTTCTTTTTCCTGCTATTTCCATAATTTTTTTTGCATCCCTTGCCGTAATTCCCGTTGGTATTGGTATATTTATTTCTTCAATACTTAATGTTTTTGTTTTGATAAGCATTTTTTCGATAGCTATTAGTATCTCCTTATTCCCTGCCGTTTCGATTTTCTGCTTAATGATGTGTACTTTTCCCACATTTTTTCCGCTTAGATTTTTAACAATTTCTATATATGGCGTTTCATCTTCTCCTTCTTCCTCCATTAGTTCAGGGTATTTTATTTTTGCTTGTTGTAAGATACCACCTTCTTTGCCTATTTCATCTTTATTTATTAAAAGTCCTGTATCCATTTCCTTTCCCATTATTGGGTTTTTTTTTTCCACATTTACATATTTATAGTCTGTATCTCTCCATTCTTTATTTATAATATTTTTTATATCCTCTTCATTAGCCACTTTTAATATCTCCTCGTCCGAGATGAAATGGTTTTTACGGTTTTCTTCCCTATTATCTCCAGTTTCCATTGTCTGTGTCGACATTTCTATACCTATTTTTGTTTTATTTTCATTCTCCTGTTCTTTTTTTTGGATTTCTTCAAATTCCATTCTCTCCATATTTGTTTCTAGTTGATTCGCCACCTTTTTAATTTCCAGTTTAGTGGTTGTACACTCACTGGTTAAGTTTTTTAACTCTCTAATTAATTTCCCCATTATTTGGATTGTTGTGGGGTTATTTGCTCTCTTCGCCTCGTTGTTACCTCCTGGCGAATCTATTTCTCTCCCTCTTTTTTGTTTCGTTTGACCTAATTCTTTATCTTTATTTTTATCCGGCGGTGTTCTTTGCAACATCCCGCTTTTTAAAAATGCATCCATCTTATTACGTTTTTTGACCCTTGGCCTAGTTTCACTTTTAATTAATATCAAATTGCTGTTTCCGCGTTTATGTTTTATTATGTAACACTAGACGTGTCGCGCGTCACGACACGAGTGTGTTTTAAAACACGACCGCACCTTTATTTTTTTGTGTGTCCAGTTTTACACTTTTTTGAACTTTCACAATAAACTTTTCACCTTTCCACTGTTTGTTCTAATTCACAGAATTTTTTAAATAACGTAGATTATTCACCATTATTTAAATCGCCTTTATGCACATTCGCGAGCGCGTCCGTTCTCCGTCGGACATTGACTAAGATGTAACTACAATCTGATCTTAGCCATAAGCCGAGATGGAATAATATTTTTATTTTAGCCATTCACTTAAATGTAACTACACTCTGATCTTAGCCATAGGCCGAGATGGAATAATATTTTTATTTTTGCTATTGACTAAGATGTAACTACACTCTGATCTTAGCCATAAGCCGAGATGGACCAATACTTTTATCTTTGCTTTTGACTAAAATGTAACTACACTTTGATCTTAGCCATAGGCCGAGATGGAATAATACTTTTATCTTTGCTATTGACTAAAATGTAACTACACTCTGATCTTAGCCATAAGCCGAGATGGAATAATACTTTTATCTTTGCTATTGACTAAAATGTAACTACACTCTGATCTTAGCCATAGGCCGAGATGGAATAATATTTCTATTTTAGTCATTGACTAAGATGTAACTACACTCTGATCTTAGCCATAGGCTGAGATGGAATAATACTTTTATTTTTGCTATTGACTAAGATGTAACTACACTCTGATCTTAGCCATAAGCCGAGATGGAATAATACTTTTATCTTTGCCATTGACTAAGATGTAACTACACTCTAATCTTAGCTATAGGCCGAGATGGAATAATACTTTTATCTTTGCTATTGACTAAGATGTAACTACACTCTGATCTTAGCCATAGGCCGAGATGGAATAATATTTTTATTTTAGCCATTCACTTAAATGTAACTACACTCTGATCTTAGCCATAGGCCGAGATGGAATAATATTTTTATTTTTGCTATTGATTAAGATGTAACTACACTCTGATCTTAGCCATAAGCCGAGATGGAATAATATTTTTATTTTACCATTCACTTAAATGTAACTACACTCTGATCTTAGCCATAGGCCGAGATGAATTAATAGTTTTATCTTTGCCATTGACTAAGATGTAACTTTACTCTAATCTTAGCTATAGGCCGAGATGGAATAATACTTTTATCTTTGCTATTGACTAAGATGTAACTACACTCTGATCTTAGCCATAAGCCGAGATGGATTAATATTTTTATTTTACCATTTACTTAAATGTAACTACACTCTGATCTTAGCCATAGGCTGAGATGGAAAAATATTTCGATTTTAGCCATTGACTAAGATGTAACTACACTCTGATCTTAGCCATATGCCGAGATGGAATAATATTTTTATTTTAGCCATTGACTAAGATGTAACTACACTCTGATCTTAGCCATAGGCCGAGATGGAATAATACTTTTATTTTTGCTATTGACTAAGATGTAACTACACTCTGATCTTAGCCATATGCCGAGATGGAATAATATTTTTATTTTAGCCATTGACTAAGATGTAACTACACTCTGATCTTAGCCATAGGCCGAGATGGAATAATACTTTTATCTTTGCTATTGACTAAGATGTAACTACACTCTGATCTTAGCCATATGCCGAGATGGAATAATATTTTTATTTTAGCCATTGACTAAGATGTAACTACACTCAGATCTTAGCCATAGGCCGAGATGAATTAATAGTTTTATCTTTGCTATTGACTAAGATGTAACTACAATCTGATCTTAGCTATAGGCCGAGATGGAATAATACTTTTATCTTTGCTATTGACTAAGATGTAATTACACTCTGATCTTAGCCATAAGCCGAGATGGAATAATATTTTTATTTTAGCCATTGACTAAGATGTAACTACACTCTGATCTTAGCTTTAGGCTGAAATGGAATAAAACTTTTATCTTTGCTATTGACTAAGATGTAACTACACTCTGATCTTAGCCATAAGCCGAGATGGAATATTACTTTTATTTAAGCCATTGACTAAGATGTAACTACACTCTGATTTTAGCTTTAGGCTGAGATGGAAAAAAACTTTTATCTTTGCTATTGACTAAAATGTAACTACACTCTGATCTTAGCCATAGGCCGAGATGAATTAATAGTTTTATCTTTGCCATTGACTAAGATGTAACTACACTCTAATCTTGGCCATAGGCCGAGATGAAATAATATTTCTATTTTAGCCATTGACTAAGATGTAACTACAATCTGATCTTAGCCATAGGCCGAGATGGAATAATACTTTTATCTTTGCTATTGACTAAGATGTAACTACACTCTGATCTTAGCCATAGGCCGAGATGAATTAATAGTTTTATCTCTGCCATTGACTAAGATGTAACTACACTCTAATTTTAGCCATAGGCCGAGATGGAATAATAAATTTATCTTTGCTATTGACTAAGATGTAACTACACTCTCATCTTAGCCATAGGCCGAGATAAAAAAATATTTCTATTTTAGCCATTGACTAAGATGTAACTACACTCTGATCTTAGCCATAGGCCGAGATGGAATAATACTTTTATTTTTGCTATTGACTAAGATGTAACTACACTCTGATCTTAGCCATATGCCGAGATGGAATAATATTTTTATTTTAGCCATTGACTAATATGTAACTACACTCTGATCTTAGCCTTAGGCTAAGATGGAATAATACTTTTATTTTTGCTATTGACTAAGATGTAACTACACTCTGATCTTAGCCATAAGCCGAGATGGAATAATATTTTTATTTTAGCCATTGACTAAGATGTAACTACACTCTGATCTTAGCTTTAGGCTGAGATGGAATAAAACTTTTATCTTTGCTATTAACTAAGATGTAACTACACTCTGATCTTATTCATAAGCCGAGATGAAATAATACTTTTATTTTAGCCATTGACTAAGATGTAACTACACTCTGATCTTAGCTTTAGGCTGAGATGGAATAAAACTTTTATCTTTTCTATTGACTGAGATGTAACTACACTCTGATCTTAGCAATAGTCCGAGATAGATAAATACTTTTATTTTTGCTATTGACTTAGATGTAACTACACTCTGATCTTAGCTATAGGCCGAGATGAATTAATAGTTTTATCTTTGCCATTGACTAAGATGTAACTACACTCTAATCTTAGCCATAGGCTGAGATGGAATAATACTTTTATTTTTGCTATTGACTAAGATGTAACTACACTCTGATCTTAGCCATATGCCGAGATGGAATAATATTTTTATTTTAGCCATTGACTAATATGTAACTACACTCTGATCTTAGCCATAGGCCGAGATGGAATAATACTTTTATCTTTGCTATTGACTAAGATGTAACTACACTCTGATCTTAGCCATATGCCGAGATGGAATAATATTTTTATTTTAGCCATTGACTAAGATGTAACTACACTCTGATCTTAGCCATATGCCGAGATGGAATAATATTTTTATTTTAGCCATTGACTAAGAAGTAACTACACTCTGATCTTAGCCATAGGCCGAGATGGAATAATACTTTTATCTTTGCTATTGACTAAGATGTAACTACACTCTGATCTTAGCCATATGCCGAGATGGAATAATATTTTTATTTTAGCCATTGACTAAGATGTAACTACACTCAGATCTTAGCCATAGGCCGAGATGAATTAATAGTTTTATCTTTGCCATTGACTAAGATGTAACTACAATCTGATCTTAGCTATAGGCCGAGATGGAATAATACTTTTATCTTTGCTATTGACTAAGATGTAACTACACTCTGATCTTAGCCATAGGCCGAGATGGAATAATACTTTTATTTTTGCTATTGACTAAGATGTAACTACACTCTGATCTTAGCCATAAACCGAGATGGAATAATATTTTTATTTTTGCCATTGACTAAGATGTAACTACACTCTGATCTTAGCTTTAGGCTGAAATGGAATAAAACTTTTATCTTTGCTATTGACTAAGATGTAACTACACTCTGATCTTAGCCATAAGCCGAGATGGAATATTACTTTTATTTAAGCCATTGACTAAGATGTAACTACACTCTGATCTTAGCTTTAGGCTGAGATGGAAAAAACCTTTTATCTTTGCTATTGACTAAAATGTAACTACACTCTGATCTTAGCCATAGGCCGAGATGAATTAATAGTTTTATCTTTGCCATTGACTAAGATGTAACTACACTCTAATCTTGGCCATAGGCCGAGATGGAATAATATTTCTATTTCAGCCATTGACTAAGATGTAACTACACTCTGATCTTAGCCATAGGCTGAGATGGAATAATACTTTTATTTTTGCTATTGACTAAGATGTAACTACACTCTGATCTTAGCCATAAGCCGAGATGGAATAATATTTTTATTTTAGCCATTCACTTAAATGTAACTACACTCTGATCTTAGCCATAGGCCGAGATGGAATAATATTTTTATTTTAGCCATTGATTAAGATGTAACTACAATCTGATCTTAGCCATAGGCCGAGATGGAATAATACTTTTATCTTTGCTATTGACTGAGATGTAACTACACTCTGATCTTAGCCATAGGCCGAGATGAATTAATAGTTTTATCTTTGCCATTGACTAAGATGTAACTACACTCTAATTTTAGCCATAGGCCGAGATGGAATAATAAATTTATCTTTGCTATTGACTAAGATGTAACTACACTCTGATCTTAGCCATAGGCCGAAATGAATTAATAGTTTTATCTTTGCCATTGACTAAGATGTAACTACACTCTAATCTTAGCCAAAGGCCGAGATGAATTAATAGTTTTATCTTTGCCATTGACTAAGATGTAACTACACTCTCATTTTAGCCATAGGCCGAGATAAAAAAATATTTCTATTTTAGCCATTGACTAAGATGTAACTACACTCTGATCTTAGCCATAGGCCGAGATGGAATAATACTTTTATTTTTGCTATTGACTATGATGTAACTACACTCTGATCTTAGCCATAGGCCGAGATAAATTAATAGTTTTATCTTTGCCATTAACTAAGATGTAACTACACTCTGATCTTAGCCATAAGCCGAGATGGAATAATATTTTTATTTTAGCCATTCACTTAAATGTAACTACACTCTAATCTTAGCCATAGGCCGAGATGGAATAATATTTCTATTTTAGCCATTGACTAAGATGTAACTACACTCTGATCTTAGCTTTAGGCTGAGATGAAATAAAACTTTTATCTTTGCTATTGACTAAGATGTAACTACACTCTGATCTTAGCCATAGGCCGAGATAGATAAATACTTTTATTATTGCTATTGACTAAGATGTAACTACACTCTGATCTTAGCCATAGGCCGAGATGGAATAATACTTTTATCTTTGCTATTGACTAAAATGTAACTACACTCTGATCTTAGCCATAGGCCGAGATAGATAAATACTTTTATTATTGCTATTGACTAAGATGTAACTACACTCTGATCTTAGCCATAGGCTGAGATGGAATAATTCTTTTATTTTTGCTATTGACTAAGATGTAACTACACTCTGATCTTAGCCATAGGCCGAGATGGAATAATACTTTTATTTTTGCTATTGACTAAGATGTAACTACACTCTGATCTTAGCCATAAGCCGAGATGGAATAATATTTTTATTTTAGCCATTCACTTAAATGTAACTACACTCTGATCTTAGCCATAGGCCGAGATGGAATAATATTTTTATTTTAGCCATTGACTAAGATGTAACTACAATCTGATCTTAGCCATAGGCCGAGATGGAATAATACTTTTATCTTTGCTATTGACTAAAATGTAACTACACTCTGATCTTAGCCATAGGCCGAGATGAATTAATAGTTTTATCTTTGCCATTGATTAAGATGTAACTACACTCTGATCATAGCCATAGGCCGAGATGAATTAATAGTTTTATCTTTGCCATTGACTAAGATGTAACTACACTCTAATCTTAGCTATATGCCGAGATGGAATAATACTTTTATTTTTGCTATTGACTAAAATGTAACTACACTCTGATCTTAGCCATAGGCCGAGATGGAATAAAACTTTTATCTTTGCTATTGACTAAAATGTAACTACACTCTGATCTTAGCCATAGGCCGAGATGGAATAATACTTTTATCTTTGCTATTGACTAAAATGTAACTACACTCTGATCTTAGCCATAGGCCGAGATAGATAAATACTTTTATTATTGCTATTGACTAAGATGTAACTACACTCTGATCTTAGCCATAGGCCGAGATGGAATAATACTTTTATCTTTGCTATTGACTAAAATGTAACTACACTCTGATCTTAGCCATAGGCCGAGATAGATAAATACTTTTATTATTGCTATTGACTAAGATGTAACTACACTCTGATCTTAGCCATAGGCCGAGATGGAATAATACTTTTATCTTTGCTATTGACTAAAATGTAACTACACTCTGATCTTAGCCATAGGCCGAGATAGATAAATACTTTTATTATTGCTATTGACTAAGATGTAACTACACTCTGATCTTAGCCATAGGCCGAGATGGAATAATACTTTTATCTTTGCTATTGACTAAAATGTAACTACACTCTGATCTTAGCCATAGGCCGAGATGGAATAAAACTTTTATCTTTGCTATTGACTAAGATGTAACTACACTCTGATCTTAGCCATAGGCCGAGATGAAATAATACTTTTATCTTTGCTATTGACTAAAATGTAACTACACTCTGATCTTAGCCATAGGCCGAGATAGATAAATACTTTTATTATTGCTATTGACTAAGATGTAACTACACTCTGATCTTAGCCATAGGCCGAGATGGAATAAAACTTTTATCTTTGCTATTGACTAAGATGTAACTACACTCTGATCTTAGCCATAGGCCGAGATGGAATAATACTTTTATCTTTGCTATTGACTAAAATGTAACTACACTCTGATCTTAGCCATAGGCCGAGATGGAATAAAACTTTTATCTTTGCTATTGACTAAGATGTAACTACACTCTGATCTTAGCCATAGGCCGAGATGGAATAATACTTTTATCTTTGCTATTGACTAAAATGTAACTACACTCTGATCTTAGCCATAGGCCGAGATAGATAAATACTTTTATTATTGCTATTGACTAAGATGGAACTACACTCTGATCTTAGCCATAGGCCGAGATGGAATAATACTTTTATCTTTGCTATTGACTAAAATGTAACTACACTCTGATCTTAGCCATAGGCCGAGATGAACTAATAGTTTTATCTTTGCCATTGACTAAGATGTAACTACACTCTGATCATAGCCATAGGCCGAGATGAATTAATAGTTTTATCTTTGCCATTGACTAAGATGTAACTACACTCTAATCTTAGCTATATGCCGAGATGGAATAATACTTTTATCTTTGCTATTGACTAAAATGTAACTACACTCTGATCTTAGCCATAGGCCGAGATGGAATAATACTTTTATTTTTGCTATTGACTATGATGTAACTACACTCTGATCTTAGCCATAGGCCGAGATAAATTAATAGTTTTATCTTTGCCATTAACTAAGATGTAACTACACTCTGATCTTAGCCATAAGCCGAGATGGAATAATATTTTTATTTTAGCCATTCACTTAAATGTAACTACACTCTGATCTTAGCCATAGGCCGAGATGGAATAATATTTTTATTTTAGCCATTGACTAAGATGTAACTACAATCTGATCTTAGCCATAGGCCGAGATGGAATAATACTTTTATCTTTGCTATTGACTAAAATGTAACTACACTCTGATCTTAGCCATAGGCCGAGATGAACTAATAGTTTTATCTTTGCCATTGACTAAGATGTAACTACACTCTGATCATAGCCATAGGCCGAGATGAATTAATAGTTTTATCTTTGCCATTGACTAAGATGTAACTACACTCTAATCTTAGCTATATGCCGAGATGGAATAATACTTTTATTTTTGCTATTGACTAAAATGTAACTACACTCTGATCTTAGCCATAGGCCGAGATGGAATAAAACTTTTATCTTTGCTATTGACTAAGATGTAACTACACTCTGATCTTAGCCATAGGCCGAGATAGATAAATACTTTTATTATTGCTATTGACTAAGATGTAACTACACTCTGATCTTAGCCATAGGCCGAGATGGAATAATACTTTTATCTTTGCTATTGACTAAAATGTAACTACACTCTGATCTTAGCCATAGGCCGAGATAGATAAATACTTTTATTATTGCTATTGACTAAGATGTAACTACACTCTGATCTTAGCCATAGGCCGAGATGGAATAATACTTTTATCTTTGCTATTGACTAAAATGTAACTACACTCTGATCTTAGCCATAGGCCGAAATGGAATAAAACTTTTATCTTTGCTATTGACTAAGATGTAACTACACTCTGATCTTAGCCATAGGCCGAGATAGATAAATACTTTTATTATTGCTATTGACTAAGATGTAACTACACTCTGATCTTAGCCATAGGCCGAGATGGAATAATACTTTTATCTTTGCTATTGACTAAAATGTAACTACACTCTGATCTTAGCCATAGGCCGAGATAGATAAATACTTTTATTATTGCTATTGACTAAGATGTAACTACACTCTGATCTTAGCCATAGGCCGAGATGGAATAATACTTTTATCTTTGCTATTGACTAAAATTACATCTTAGTCAATGGCTAAGATAAAATTATTAATTCATCTCGGCCTATGGCTAAGATCAGAGTGTAGTTACATCTTAGTCAATGGCTAAGATAAAAGTATTATTCCTTCTTGGCCTATGGCTAAGATCAGTTTGTAGTTACATCTTAGTCAATAGCAAAGATAAAAACATTATTCCATTTCGGCCTATGGCTAAGATCAGATTGTAGTTACAGCTTAGTCAATGGCTAAAATAAAAATATTATTCCATCTCGGCCTATGGCTAAGATCAGAGTGTAGTTACGTCTTAGTCAATGGCTTAGATAAAATTATTAATTCATCTCGGCCTATGGCTAAGATTAGAGTGTAGTTACATCTTAGTCAATGGCTAAGATAAAAGTATTATTCCTTCTTGGCCTATGGCTAAGATCAGTTTGTAGTTACATCTTAGTCAATAGCAAAAATAAAAGTATTATTCCATCTCAGCCTATGGCTAAGATCAGAATGTAGTTACATCTTAGTCAATGGCTAAAATAAAAATTATATTTCATCTCGGCTTATGGCTAAGATCAGAGTGTAGTTACATCTTAGTCAATGACTAAGATAAAATTATTAATTCATCTCGGCCTATGGCTAAGATCAGAGTGTAGTTACATCTTAGTCAATGGCAAAGATAAAACTATTAATTCATCTCGGCCTATGGCTAAGATCAGAGTGTAGTTACATCTTAGTCAATAGCAAAAATAAAAGTATTATTTCATCTCGGCCTATGGCTAAGATCAGAGTGTAGTTACATCTTAGTCAATAGCAAAGATAAAAGTATTATACCATCTCGGCCTATAGCTAAGATTAGAGTGTAGTTACATCTTAGTCAATGGCAAAGATAAAACTATTAATTCATCTCGGCCTATGGCTAAGATCTGAGTGTAGTTACATCTTAGTCAATAGCAAAGATAAAAGTATTATTCCATTTCGGCCTATGGCTAAGATCAGATTGTAGTTACAGCTTAGTCAATGGCTAAAATAAAAATATTATTCCATCTCGGCCTATGGCTAAGATCAGAGTGTAGTTACATCTTAGTCAATGGCTAAAATAAAATCTTTATTCCATTTTAGCTTATAGCTAAAATCAGAGAGTAGTTACATCTTAGTCAATAGCAAAGATAAAAGTATTATTCCATCTTGGCCTATGGCTAAGATCAGAGAGTAGTTACATCTTAGTCAATGGCTAAAATAAGAGTATTATTCCATCTCGGCCTATGGCTAAGATCAGAGTGTAGTTACATCTTAGTCAATAGCAAAGATAAAAGTATTTTTCCATCTTGGCCTATGGCTAAGATCAGAATGTAGTTACATCTTAGTCAATGGCTAAAATAAGAGTATTATTCCATCTCGGCCTATGGCTAAGATCAGAGTGTAGTTACATCTTAGTCAATGGCTAAGATAAAATTATTAATTCATCTCGGCCTATGGCTAAGATCAGAGTGTAGTTACATCTTAGTCAATGGCTAAGATAAAAGTATTATTCCTTCTTGGCCTATGGCTAAGATCAGTTTGTAGTTACATCTTAGTCAATAGCAAAAATAAAAGTATTATTCCATCTCAGCCTATGGCTAAGATCAGAATGTAGTTACATCTTAGTCAATGGCTAAAATAAAAATTATATTTCATCTTGGCTTATGGCTAAGATCAGAGTGTAGTTACATCTTAGTCAATGACTAAGATAAAATTATTAATTCATCTCGGCCTATGGCTAAGATCAGAGTGTAGTTACATTTTAGTCAATTGCTAAAATAAAAATATTATTCCATTTCGGCCTATGGCTAAGATCAGAGTGTAGTTACATCTTAGTCAATAGCAAAGATAAAAGTATTATTCCATCTCGGCCTATGGCTAAGATCAGAATGTAGTTACATTTTAGTCAATTGCTAAAATAAAATTTTTATTCCATTTCGGCCTATGGCTAAGATCAGAGTGTAGTTACATCTTAGTCAATAGCAAAGATAAAAATATTATTCCATCTTGGCCTATGGCTAAGATCAGAGCGTAGTTACATATTAATCAATAGCAAAGAAAATAGTATTATTCCATCTCGGCCTATGGCTAAGATCAGAGTGTAGTTACATCTTAGTCAATGGCAAAGATAAAACTATTAATTCATCACGGCCTATGGCTAAGATTAGAGTGTAGTTACATCTTAGTCAATAGCAAAAATAAAATTATTATTCCATCTCGGCCTATGGCTAAGATCAGAGTGTAGTTACATCTTAGTCAATAGCAAAGATAAAAGTATTATTCCATCTCGGCCTATAGCTAAGATCAGAGTGTAGTTACATCTTAGTCAATAGCAAAAATAAAATTATTATTCCATCTCGGCCTATGGCTAAGATCAGAGTGTAGTTACATCTTAGTCAATAGCAAAGATAAAAGTATTATTCCATCTCGGCCTATAGCTAAGATCAGAGTGTAGTTACATCTTAGTCAATAGCAAAGATAAAAGTATTATTCCATCTCGGCCTATAGCTAAGATCAGATTGTAGTTACATCTTAGTCATTTAAGTGAATGGCTAAAATAAAAATATTATTCCATCTCGGCTTATGGCTAAGATCAGAGTGTAGTTACATCTTAGTCAATAGCAAAGATAAAAGTTTTATTCCATCTCAGCCTAAAGCTAAGATCAGAGTGTAGATACATCTTAGTCAATGGCTAAAATAAAAATATTATTCCATCTCGGCCTATGGCTAAGATTAGAGTGTAGTTACATTTAAGTGAATGGCTAAAATAAAAATATTATTCCATCTCGGCTTATGGCTAAGATCAGAGTGTAGTTACATCATAGTCAATAGCAAAAATAAAAGTATTATTCCATCTCGGCCTATGGCTAAGATCAGAGTGTAGTTACATTTAAGTCAATAGCAAAGATAAAAGTATTATTCCATCTCGGCCTATGGCTAAGATCAGTTTGTAGTTACATCTTAGTCAATAGCAAAAATAAAAGTATTATTCCATCTCAGCCTATGGCTAAGATCAGAGTGTAGTTACATTTTAGTCAATAGCAAAGATAAAAGTATTATTCCATCTCGGCCTATGGCTAAGATCAGAGTGTAGTTACATCTTAGTCAATAGCAAAGATAAAAGTATTATTCCATCTCGGCATATAGCTAAGATTAGAGTGTAGTTACATCTTAGTCAATGGCAAAGATAAAACTATTAATTCATCTCGGCCTATGGCTAAGATCTGAGTGTAGTTACATATTAGTCAATAGCAAAAAAAATAGTATTATTCCATCTCGGCCTATGGCTAAGATCAGAGTGTAGTTACATCTTAGTCAATGGCTAAAATAAAAATATTATTCCATCTCGGCTTATGGCTAAGATCAAAGTGTAGTTACATCTTAGTCAATGGCTAAAATAAAAATATTATTCCATCTCGGCTTATGGCTAAGATCAGAGTGTAGTTACATCATAGTCAATAGCAAAAATAAAAGTATTATTCCATCTCGGCCTATGGCTAAGATCAGAGTGTAGTTACATTTAAGTCAATAGCAAAGATAAAAGTATTATTCCATCTCGGCCTATGGCTAAGATCAGAGTGTAGTTACATTTTAGTCAATAGCAAAGATAAAAGTATTATTCCATCTTGGCCTATGGCTAAGATCAGAGTGTAGT
Organism: Tachinus rufipes; assembly: GCA_963932245.1. NCBI lineage: Eukaryota > Metazoa > Arthropoda > Insecta > Coleoptera > Staphylinidae > Tachinus > Tachinus rufipes. Next base: position 73,568,439 of record OZ010747.1, on the reverse strand, counting down.
TACATCTTAGTCAATAGCAAAAATAAAAGTATTATTCCATCTCAGCCTATGGCTAAGATCAGAGTGTAGTTACATTTTAGTCAATAGCAAAGATAAAAGTATTATTCCATCTCGGCCTATGGCTAAGATCAGAGTGTAGTTACATCTTAGTCAATAGCAAAGATAAAAGTATTATTCCATCTCGGCCTATAGCTAAGATCAGATTGTAGTTACATCTTAGTCAATGGCTAAAATAGAAATATTATTCCATCTCGGCCTATGGCTAAGATTAGAGTGTAGTTACATTTAAGTGAATAGCTAAAATAAAAATATTATTCCATCTCGGCTTATGGCTAAGATCAGAGTGTAGTTACATCTTAGTCAATAGCAAAGATAAAAGTTTTATTCCATCTCATCCTAAAGCTAAGATCAGAGTGTAGTTACATCTTAGTCAATGGCTAAAATAGAAATATTATTCCATCTCGGCCTATGGCTAAGATCAGAGTGTAGTTACATTTTAGTCAATAGCAAAGATAAAAGTATTATTCCATATCGGCCTATGGCTAAGATCAGAGTGTAGTTACATCTTAGTCAATAGCAAAGATAAAAGTATTATTCCATCTCGGCCTATGGCTAAGATCAGATTGTAGTTACATCTTAGTCAATGGCTAAAATAAAAATATTATTCCATCTCGGCCTATGGCTAAGATCAGAGTGTAGTTACATTTAAGTGAATGGGTAAAATAAAAATATTATTCCATCTCGGCTTATGGCTAAGATCAGAGTGTAGTTACATCTTAGTCAATAGCAAAAATAAAAGTATTATTCCATCTCGGCCTATGGCTAAGATCAGAGTGTAGTTACATCTTAGTCAATAGCAAAGATAAAAGTATTATTTCATCTCGGCCTATGGCTAAGATCAGAGTGTAGTTACATCTTAGTCAATGGCTAAAATAAAAATATTATTCCATCTCGGCATATGGCTAAGATCAGAGTGTAGTTACATCTTAGTCAATAGCAAAAATAAAAGTATTATTCCATCTCAGCCTATGGCTAAGATCAGAGTGTAGTTACATCTTAGTCAATGGATAAAATAGAAATATTATTTCATCTCGGCCTATGGCTAAGTTTAGAGTGTAGTTACATCTTAGTCAATAGCAAAAATAAAAGTATTTATCTATCTCGGCCTATGGCTAAGATCAGAGTGTAGTTACATCTTAGTCAATAGCAAAGATAAAAGTTTTATTCCATCTCAGCCTAAAGCTAAGATCAGAGTGTAGTTACATCTTAGTCAATGGCTAAAATAAAAGTATTATTCCATCTCGGCTTATGAATAAGATCAGAGTGTAGTTACATCTTAGTTAATAGCAAAGATAAAAGTTTTATTCCATCTCAGCCTAAAGCTAAGATCAGAGTGTAGTTACATCTTAGTCAATAGCAAAGAAAATAGTATTATTCCATCTTGGCCTATGGCTAAGATCAGAGTGTCGTTACATATTAGTCAATAGCAAAAATAAAAGTATTATTCCATCTCAGCCTAAGGCTAAGATTAGAGTGTAGTTACATCTTAGTCAATGGCAAAGATAAAAGTATTATTCCATCTTGGCCTATAGCTAAGATCAGATTGTAGTTACATCTTAGTCAATGGCAAAGATAAAACTATTAATTCATCTCGGCCTATGGCTAAGATCTGAGTGTAGTTACATATTAGTCAATAGCAAAAAAAATAGTATTATTCCATCTCGGCCTATGGCTAAGATCAGAGTGTAGTTACATCTTAGTCAATGGCTAAAATAAAAATATTATTCCATCTCGGCATATGGCTAAGATCAGAGTGTAGTTACATCTTAGTCAGTGGCTAAAATAGAAATATTATTTTATCTCGGCCTATGGCTAAGATCAGAGTGTAGTTATATCTTAGTCAATAACAAAGATAAAAGTATTATTTCAACTCGGCCTATGGCTAAGATCAGAGTGTAGTTACATCTTAGTCAATGGCTAAAATAAAAATATTATTCCATCTCGGCATATGGCTAAGATCAGAGTGTAGTTACATCTTAGTCAATAGCAAAGATAAAAGTATTATTCCATCTCGGCCTATGGCTAAGATCAGAATGTAGTTACATCTTAGTCAATAGCAAAGATAAAAGTATTATTCCATCTCGGCCTATGGCTAAGATCAGAATGTAGTTACATCTTAGTCAATAGCAAAGATAAAAGTATTATTCCATCTCGGCCTATGGCTAAGATCAGAATGTAGTTACATCTTAGTCAATAGCAAAGATAGAAGTATTATTCCATCTCGGCCTATGGCTAAGATCAGAGTGTAGTTACATCTTAGTCAATAGCAAAGATAAAAATATTATTCCATCTCGGCCTATGGCTAAGATCAGAATGTAGTTACATTTTAGTCAATTGCTAAAATAAAAATTTTATTCCATTTTGGCCTATGGCTAAGATCAGAGCGTAGTTACATATTAATCAATAGCAAAGAAAATAGTATTATTCCATCTCGGCTTATGGTTAAGATCAGAGTGTAGTTACATCTTAGTCAATGGCAAAGATAAAAATATTATTCCATATTGGCCTATGGCTAAGATCAGAGCGTAGTTACATATTAAACAATAGCAAAGAAAATAGTATTATTCCATCTCGGCCTATGGCTAAGATTAGAGTGTAGTTACATATTAGTCAATAGCAAAAAAAATAGTATTATTCCATCTCGGCCTATGGTTAAGATCAGAGTGTAGTTACATCTTAGTCAATAGCAAAGATAAAAATATTATTCCATCTCGGCTTATGGCTAAGATCAGTGTGTAGTTACATCTTAGTCAATAGCAAAGATAGAAGTATTATTCCATCTCGGCCTATGGCTAAGATCAGAGTGTAGTTACATTTTAGTCAATTGCTAAAATAAAAATATTATTCCATTTCGGCCTATGGCTAAGATTAGAGTTTAGTTACATCTTAGTCAATGGCTAAAATAAAAATATTATTCCATCTCGGCTTATGGCTAAGATCAGAGTGTAGTTACATCTTAGTCAATAGCAAAGATAAAAGTTTTATTCCATCTCAGCCTAAAGCTAAGATCAGAGTGTAGTTACATCTTAGTCAATGGCTAAAATAGAAATATTATTCCATCTCGGCCTATGGCTAAGATTAGAGTTTAGTTACATCTTAGTCAATGGCTAAAATAAAAATATTTATCCATCTCGGCCTATGGCTAAGATCAGAGTGTAGTTACATCTTAGTCAATGGCAGAGATAAAAATATTAATCCATCTTGGCCTATTTTTAAGATCAGAGTGTAGATACAAATTAGTCAATAGCAAAGAAAATAGTATTATTCCATCTCGGCCTATGGCTAAGATCAGAGTGTAGTTACATCTTAGTCAATGGCAAAGATAAAAATATTAATCCATCTTTGCCTATTTTTAAGATCAGAGTGTAGATACATATTAGTCAATAGCAGAGAAAATAGTATTATTCCATCTCGGCCTATGGCTAAGATCAGAGTGTAGTTACATCTTAGTCAATGGCAAAGATAAAACTATTAATTCATCACGGCCTATGGCTAAGATTAGAGTGTAGTTACATCTTAGTCAATAGCAAAAATAAAAGTATTATTCCATCTCGGCCTATGGCTAAGATCAGAGTGTAGTTACATCTCAGTCAATAGCAAAGATAAAAGTATTATTCCATCTCGGCCTATGGCTAAGATCAGAGTGTAGTTACATCTTAGTCAATAGCAAAGATAAAAGTATTATTCCATCTCGGCCTATGGCTAAGATCAGAATGTAGTTACATCTTAGTCAATAGCAAAGATAAAAGTATTATTCCATCTCGGCCTATGGCTAAGATCAGAATGTAGTTACATCTTAGTCAATAGCAAAGATAGAAGTATTATTCCATCTCGGCCTATGGCTAAGATCAGAGTGTAGTTACATCTTAGTCAATAGCAAAGATAAAAATATTATTCCATCTCGGCCTATGGCTAAGATCAGAATGTAGTTACATTTTAGTCAATTGCTAAAATAAAAATTTTATTCCATTTTGGCCTATGGCTAAGATCAGAGCGTAGTTACATATTAATCAATAGCAAAGAAAATAGTATTATTCCATCTCGGCTTATGGTTAAGATCAGAGTGTAGTTACATCTTAGTCAATGGCAAAGATAAAAATATTATTCCATATTGGCCTATGGCTAAGATCAGAGCGTAGTTACATATTAATCAATAGCAAAGAAAATAGTATTATTCCATCTCGGCCTATGGCTAAGATTAGAGTGTAGTTACATATTAGTCAATAGCAAAAAAAATAGTATTATTCCATCTCGGCCTATGGTTAAGATCAGAGTGTAGTTACATCTTAGTCAATAGCAAAGATAAAAATATTATTCCATCTCGGCTTATGGCTAAGATCAGTGTGTAGTTACATCTTAGTCAATAGCAAAGATAGAAGTATTATTCCATCTCGGCCTATGGCTAAGATCAGAGTGTAGTTACATTTTAGTCAATTGCTAAAATAAAAATATTATTCCATTTCGGCCTATGGCTAAGATTAGAGTTTAGTTACATCTTAGTCAATGGCTAAAATAAAAATATTATTCCATCTCGGCTTATGGCTAAGATCAGAGTGTAGTTACATCTTAGTCAATAGCAAAGATAAAAGTTTTATTCCATCTCAGCCTAAAGCTAAGATCAGAGTGTAGTTACATCTTAGTCAATGGCTAAAATAGAAATATTATTCCATCTCGGCCTATGGCTAAGATTAGAGTTTAGTTACATCTTAGTCAATGGCTAAAATAAAAATATTTATCCATCTCGGCCTATGGCTAAGATCAGAGTGTAGTTACATCTTAGTCAATGGCAGAGATAAAAATATTAATCCATCTTGGCCTATTTTTAAGATCAGAGTGTAGATACAAATTAGTCAATAGCAAAGAAAATAGTATTATTCCATCTCGGCCTATGGCTAAGATCAGAGTGTAGTTACATCTTAGTCAATGGCAAAGATAAAAATATTAATCCATCTTTGCCTATTTTTAAGATCAGAGTGTAGATACATATTAGTCAATAGCAGAGAAAATAGTATTATTCCATCTCGGCCTATGGCTAAGATCAGAGTGTAGTTACATCTTAGTCAATGGCAAAGATAAAACTATTAATTCATCACGGCCTATGGCTAAGATTAGAGTGTAGTTACATCTTAGTCAATAGCAAAAATAAAAGTATTATTCCATCTCGGCCTATGGCTAAGATCAGAGTGTAGTTACATCTCAGTCAATAGCAAAGATAAAAGTATTATTCCATCTCGGCCTATGGCTAAGATCAGAGTGTAGTTACATCTTAGTCAATAGCAAAGATAAAAGTTTTATTCCATCTCAGCCTAAAGCTAAGATCAGAGTGTAGTTACATCTTAGTCAATGGCTAAAATAGAAATATTATTTCATCTCGTAATATGGCTAAGATGAGAGTGTAGTTACATCTTAGTCAATAACAAAAATAAAAGTATTATTTCATATCGGCCTATGGCTAAGATCAGAGTGTAGTTACATCTTAGTCAATAGCAAAAATAAATTTATTATTCCATCTCGGCCTATGGCTAAGATTAGAGTGTAGTTACATCTTAGTCAATAGCAAAAATAAAATTATTATTCCATCTCAGCCTATGGCTAAGATCAGAGTGTAGTTACATCTTAGTCAATAGCAAAGATAAAAGTATTATTCCATCTCGGCCTATAGCTAAGATTAGATTGTAGTTACATCTTAGTCAATGGCTAAAATAGAAATATTATTCCATCTCGGCTTATGGCTAAGATAAGAGTGTAGTTACATCTTAGTCAATAGCAAAAATAAAATTATTATTCCATCTCGGCCTATGGCTAAGATCAGAGTGTAGTTACATCTTAGTCAATAGCAAAAATAAAAGTATTATTCCATCTCAGCCTATGGCTAAGATCAGAGTGTAATTACATCTTAGTCAATGGATAAAATAGAAATATTATTTCATCTCGGCCTATGGCTAAGTTTAGAGTGTAGTTACATCTTAGTCAATGGCAAAGATAAAACTATTAATTCATCTCGGCCTATGGCTAAGATCAGAGTGTAGTTACATCTTAGTCAATGGCAAAGATAAAACTATTAATTCATCTCGGCCTATGGCTAAGATCAGAGTGTAGTTACATATTAGTCAATAGCAAAAATAAAAGTATTATTCCATCTCAGCCTAAGGCTAAGATTAGAGTGTAGTTACATCTTAGTCAATGGCAAAGATAAAAGTATTATTCCATCTTGGCCTATAGCTAAGATCAGATTGTAGTTACATCTTAGTCAATGGCAAAGATAAAACTATTAATTCATCTCGGCCTATGGCTAAGATCTGAGTGTAGTTACATATTAGTCAATAGCAAAAAAAATAGTATTATTCCATCTCGGCCTATGGCTAAGATCAGAGTGTAGTTACATCTTAGACAATAGCAAAGATAAAAGTATTATTCCATCTCGGCCTATGGCTAAGATCAGAGTGTAGTTACATCTTAGTCAATGGCAAAGATAAAACTATTAATTCATCACGGCCTATGGCTAAGATCAGAGTGTAGTTACATCTTAGTCAATGGCTAAAATAGAAATATTATTTTATCTCGGCCTATGGCTAAGATCAGAGTGTAGTTACATCTAAGTCAATAACAAAAATAAAAGTATTATTCCATCTCGGCCTATGGCTAAGATCAGAGTGTAGTTACATCTTAGTCAATAGCAAAAATAAAAGTATTATTCCATCTCAGCCTATGGCTAAGATCAGAGTGTAGTTACATCTTAGTCAATGGATAAAATAGAAATATTATTTCATCTCGGCCTATGGCTAAGTTTAGAGTGTAGTTACATCTTAGTCAATGGCAAAGATAAAACTATTAATTCATCTCGGCCTATGGCTAAGATCAGAGTGTAGTTACATCTTAGTCAATAGCAAAAATAAAAGTATTTATCTATCTCGGCCTATGGCTAAGATCAGAGTGTAGTTACATCTTAGTCAATAGCAAAGATAAAAGTTTTATTCCATCTCAGCCTAAAGCTAAGATCAGAGTGTAGTTACATCTTAGTCAATGGCTAAAATAAAAGTATTATTCCATCTCGGCTTATGAATAAGATCAGAGTGTAGTTACATCTTAGTTAATAGCAAAGATAAAAGTTTTATTCCATCTCAGCCTAAAGCTAAGATCAGAGTGTAGTTACATCTTAGTCAATAGCAAAGAAAATAGTATTATTCCATCTTGGCCTATGGCTAAGATCAGAGTGTAGTTACATCTTAGTCAATAGCAAAGATAAAAGTATTATTCCATCTCGGCCTATAGCTAAGATCAGATTGTAGTTACATCTTAGTCAATGGCAAAGATAAAACTATTAATTCATCTCGGCCTATGGCTAAGATCAGAGTGTAGTGACATCTTAGTCAATGGCAAAGATAAAACTATTAATTCATCTCGGCCTATGGCTAAGATCAGAGTGTAGTTACATATTAGTCAATAGCAAAAATAAAAGTATTATTCCATCTCAGCCTAAGGCTAAGATTAGAGTGTAGTTACATCTTAGTCAATGGCAAAGATAAAAGTATTATTCCATCTCGGCCTATAGCTAAGATCAGATTGTAGTTACATCTTAGTCAATGGCAAAGATAAAACTATTAATTCATCTCGGCCTATGGCTAAGATCTGAGTGTAGTTACATATTAGTCAATAGCAAAAAAAATAGTATTATTCCATCTCGGCCTATGGCTAAGATCAGAGTGTAGTTATATCTTAGTCAATAACAAAGATAAAAGTATTATTTCATCTCGGCCTATTGCTAAGATCAGAGTGTAGTTACATCTTAGTCAATGGCTAAAATAAAAATATTATTCCATCTCGGCATATGGCTAAGATCAGAGTGTAGTTACATCTTAGTCAATAGCAAAGATAAAAGTATTATTCCATCTCGGCCTATGGCTAAGATCAGAGTGTAGTTACATCTTAGTCAATGGCTAAAATAGAAAAATTATTCCATCTCGGCCTATGGCTAAGATCAGAGTATAGTTACATTTTAGTCAATAGCAAAGATAAAAGTATTATTCCATCTCGGCCTATGGCTAAGATCAAAGTGTAGTTACATCTTAGTCAATGGCTAAAATAAAAATATTATTCCATCTCGGCATATGGCTAAGATCAGAGTGTAGTTACATCTTAGTCAATAGCAAAGATAAAAGTATTATTCCATCTCGGCCTATGGCTAAGATCAGAGTGTAGTTACATCTTAGTCAATGGCAAAGATAAAACTATTAATTCATCACGGCCTATGGCTAAGATCAGAGTGTAGTTACATTTTAGTCAATAGCTAAAGTAAAAGTATTTATCTATCTCGGCCTATGGCTAAGATCAGAGTGTAGTTACATCTTAGTCAATAGCAAAGATAAAAGTATTATTCCATCTCAGCCTAAGGCTAAGATCAGAGTGTAGTTACATATTAGTCAATAGCAAAAAAAATAGTATTATTCCATCTCGGCCTATGGCTAAGATCAGATTGTAGTTACATCTTAGTCAATGGCAAAGATAAAACTATTAATTCATCTCGGCCTATGGCTAAGATCAGAGTGTAGTGACATCTTAGTCAATGGCAAAGATAAAACTATTAATTCATCTCGGCCTATGGCTAAGATCAGAGTGTAGTTACATATTAGTCAATAGCAAAAATAAAAGTATTATTCCATCTCGGCCTATGGCTAAGATCAGAGTGTAGTTACATTTTAGTCAATTGCTAAAATAAAAATATTATTCCATTTCGGCCTATGGCTAAGATTAGAGTTTAGTTACATCTTAGTCAATGGCTAAAATAAAAATATTATTCCATCTCGGCTTATGGCTAAGATCAGAGTGTAGTTACATCTTAGTCAATAGCAAAGATAAAAGTATTTTTCCATCTTTTCCTATAGCTAAGATCAGAGAGTAGTTACATCTTAGTCAATGGCTAAAATAAGAGTATTATTCCATCTCGGCCATAGGCTAAGATCAGAATGTAGTTACATCTTAGTCAATAGCAAAGATAAAAGTATTTTTCCATCTCGGCCTATGGTTAAGATCAGAGTGTAGTTACATCTTAGTCAATGGCAAAGATAAAAATATTATTCCATCTTGGCCTATGGCTAAGATCAGAGCGTAGTTACATATTAATCAATAGCAAAGAAAATAGTATTATTCCATCTCGGCCTATGGCTTAGATTAGAGTGTAGTTACATATTAGTCAATAGCAAAAAAAATAGTATTATTCCATCTCGGCCTATGGTTAAGATCAGAGTGTAGTTACATTTTAGTCAATTGCTAAAATAAAAATATTATTCCATTTCGGCCTATGGCTAAGATTAGAGTTTAGTTACATCTTAGTCAATGGCTAAAATAAAAATATTATTCCATCTCGGCTTATGGCTAAGATCAGAGTGTAGTTACATCTTAGTCAATAGCAAAGATAAAAGTATTTTTCCATCTCGGCCTATGGTTAAGATCAGAGTGTAGTTACATCTTAGTCAATGGCTAAAATAAAAATATTTATCCATCTCGGCCTATGGCTAAGATCAGAGTGTAGTTACATCTTAGTCAATGGCAAAGATAAAAGTATTATTCCATCTCGGCCTATGGCTAAGATCAGAATGTAGTTACATCTTAGTCAATAGCAAAGATAGAAGTATTATTCCATCTCGGCCTATGGCTAAGATCAGAGTGTAGTTACATTTTAGTCAATTGCTAAAATAAAAATATTATTCCATTTCGGCCTATGGCTAAGATTAGAGTTTAGTTACATCTTAGTCAATGGCTAAAATAAAAATATTATTCCATCTCGGCTTATGGCTAAGATCAGAGTGTAGTTACATCTTAGTCAATAGCAAAGATAAAAGTATTTTTCCATCTCGGCCTATGGTTAAGATCAGAGTGTAGTTACATCTTAGTCAATGGCTAAAATAAAAATATTTATCCATCTCGGCCTATGGCTAAGATCAGAGTGTAGTTACATCTTAGTCAATGGCAGAGATAAAAATATTAATCCATCTTGGCCTATTTTTAAGATCAGAGTGTAGATACAAATTAGTCAATAGCAAAGAAAATAGTATTATTCCATCTCGGCCTATGGCTAAGATCAGAGTGTAGTTACATCTTAGTCAATAGCAAAAATAAAAGTATTATTCCATCTCGGCCTATGGCTAAGATCAGAGTGTAGTTACATCTTAGTCAATAGCAAAAATAAAAGTATTATTCCATCTCAGCCTATGGCTAAGATCAGAGTGTAGTTACATCTTAGTCAATGGATAAAATAGAAATATTATTTCATCTCGGCCTATGGCTAAGATCAGAGTGTAGTTACATCTTAGTCAATGGCTTAAATAGAAAAATTATTCCATCTCGGCCTATGGCTAAGTTTAGAGTGTAGTTACATCTTAGTCAATGGCAAAGATAAAACTATTAATTCATCTCGGCCTATGGCTAAGATCAGAGTGTAGTTACATCTTAGTCAATGGCTAAAATAAAAATATTATTCCATCTCGGCATATGGCTAAGATCAGAGTGTAGTTACATCTTAGTCAATAGCAAAGATAAAAGTATTATTCCATCTCGGCCTATAGCTAAGATCAGATTGTAGTTACATCTTAGTCAATGGCATAGATAAAACTATTAATTCATCTCGGCCTATGGCTAAGATCTGAGTGTAATTACATATTAGTCAATAGCAAAAAAAATAGTATTATTCCATCTCGGCCTATGGCTAAGATCAGAGTGTAGTTACATCTTAGTCAATGGCTAAAATAAAAATATTATTCCATCTCGGCATATGGCTAAGATCAGAGTGTAGTTACATCTTAGTCAATAGCAAAGATAAAAGTATTATTCCATCTCGGCCTATAGCTAAGATCAGATTGTAGTTACATCTTAGTCAATGGCATAGATAAAACTATTAATTCATCTCGGCCTATGGCTAAGATCTGAGTGTAATTACATATTAGTCAATAGCAAAAAAAATAGTATTATTCCATCTCGGCCTATGGCTAAGATCAGAGTGTAGTTACATCTTAGTCAATGGCTAAAATAAAAATATTATTCCATCTCGGCATATGGCTAAGATCAGAGTGTAGTTACATCTTAGTCAATAGCAAAGATAAAAGTATTATTCCATCTCGGCCTATAGCTAAGATCAGATTGTAGTTACATCTTAGTCAATGGCAAAGATAAAACTATTAATTCATCTCGGCCTATGGCTAAGATCTGAGTGTAGTTACATATTAGTCAATAGCAAATAAAATAGTATTATTCCATCTCGGCCTATGGCTAAGATCAGAGTGTAGTTACATCTTAGTCAATGGCTAAAATAAAAATATTATTCCATATCGGCATATGGCTAAGATCAGAGTGTAGTTACATCTTAGTCAATAGCAAAGATAAAAGTATTATTCCATCTCGGCCTATGGCTAAGATCAAAGTGTAGTTACATATTAGTCAATAGCAAAGAAAATAGTATTATTCCATCTCGGCCTATGGCTAAGATCAGAGTGTAGTTACATCTTAGTCAATGGCTAAAATAGAAATATTATTTTATCTCGGCCTATGGCTAAGATCAGAGTGTAGTTACATCTTAGTCAATAGCAAAGAAAAAAGTATTATTTCTTTTCAGCCTAAGGCTAAGATCAGAGTGTAGTTACATATTAGTCAATAGCAAAGAAAATAGTATTATTCCATCTCGGCCTATGGCTAAGATCAGAGTGTAGTTACATATTAGTCAATAGCAAAGAAAATAGTATTATTCCATCTCGGCCTATGGCTAAGATCAGAGTGTAGTTACATATTAGTCAATAGCAAAGAAAATAGTATTATTCTATCTTGGCCTATGGCTAAGATCAGAGTGTAGTTACATCTTAGTCAATAGCAAAGACAAAAGTATTATTCCATCTCGGCCTATGGCTAAGATCAGAGTGTAGTTACATCTTAGTCAATAGCAAAGATAAAAGTATTATTCCATCTCGGCCTATGGCTAAGATCAGAGTGTAGTTACATCTTAGTCAATAGCAAAGAAAAAAGTATTATTTCTTTTCAGCCTAAGGCTAAGATCAGAGTGTAGTTACATATTAGTCAATAGCAAAGAAAATAGTATTATTCCATCTCGGCCTATGGCTAAGATCAGAGTGTAGTTACATCTTAGTCAATGGCTAAAATAGAAATATTATTTTATCTCGGCCTATGGCTAAGATCAGAGTGTAGTTACATATTAGTCAATAGCAAAGAAAATAGTATTATTCCATCTTGGCCTATGGCTAAGATCAGAGTGTAGTTACATCTTAGTCAATAACAAAAATAAAAGTATTATTCCATCTCAGCCTATGGCTAAGATTAGAGTGTAGTTACATCTTAGTCAATGGCAAAGATAAAACTATTAATTCATCTCGGCCTATGGCTAAGATCAGAGTGTAGTTACATCTTAGTCAATAGAAAAAATAAAAGTATTTATCTATCTCGGCCTATGGCTAAGATCAGAGTGTAGTTACATCTTAGTCAATAGCAAAGATAAAAGTATTATTCCATCTCAGCCTAAAGCTAAGATCAGAGTGTAGTTACATATTAGTCAATTGCAAAAAAAATAGTATTATTCCATCTCGGCCTATGGCTAAGATCAGAGTGTAGTTACATCTTAGTCAATGGCTAAAATAGAAATATTATTTTATCTCGGCCTATGGCTAAGATCAGAGTGTAGTTACATATTAGTCAATAGCAAAGAAAATAGTATTATTCTATCTTGGCCTATGGCTAAGATCAGAGTGTAGTTACATCTTAGTCAATAGCAAAGATAAAAGTATTATTCCATCTCGGCCTATGGCTAAGATCAGAGTGTAGTTACATCTTAGTCAATGGCTAAAATAGAAATATTATTTTATCTCGGCCTATGGCTAAGATCAGAGTGTAGTTACATATTAGTCAATAGCAAAGAAAATAGTATTATTCTATCTTGGCCTATGGCTAAGATCAGAGTGTAGTTACATCTTAGTCAATAGCAAAGACAAAAGTATTATTCCATCTCGGCCTATGGCTAAGATCAGAGTGTAGTTACATCTTAGTCAATAGCAAAGATAAAAGTATTATTCCATCTCGGCCTATGGCTAAGATCAGAGTGTAGTTACATCTTAGTCAATAGCAAAGAAAAAAGTATTATTTCTTTTCAGCCTAAGGCTAAGATCAGAGTGTAGTTACATATTAGTCAATAGCAAAGAAAATAGTATTATTCCATCTCGGCCTATGGCTAAGATCAGAGTGTAGTTACATCTTAGTCAATAGCAAAGATAAAAGTATTATTCCATCTCGGCCTATGGCTAAGATCAGAGTGTAGTTACATCTTAGTCAATGGCTAAAATAGAAATATTATTTTATCTCGGCCTATGGCTAAGATCAGAGTGTAGTTACATATTAGTCAATAGCAAAGAAAATAGTATTATTCTATCTTGGCCTATGGCTAAGATCAGAGTGTAGTTACATCTTAGTCAATAGCAAAGATAAAAGTATTATTCCATCTCGGCCTATGGCTAAGATCAGAGTGTAGTTACATCTTAGTCAATAGCAAAGAAAAAAGTATTATTTCTTTTCAGCCTAAGGCTAAGATCAGAGTGTAGTTACATATTAGTCAATAGCAAAGAAAATAGTATTATTCCATCTCGGCCTATGGCTAAGATCAGAGTGTAGTTACATCTTAGTCAATGGCTAAAATAGAAATATTATTTTATCTTGGCCTATGGCTAAGATCAGAGTGTAGTTACATATTAGTCAATAGCAAAGAAAATAGTATTATTCCATCTTGGCCTATGGCTAAGATCAGAGTGTAGTTACATCTTAGTCAATAACAAAAATAAAAGTATTATTCCATCTCAGCCTATGGCTAAGATTAGAGTGTAGTTACATCTTAGTCAATGGCAAAGATAAAACTATTAATTCATCTCGGCCTATGGCTAAGATCAGAGTGTAGTTACATCTTAGTCAATAGAAAAAATAAAAGTATTTATCTATCTTGGCCTATGGCTAAGATCAGAGTGTAGTTACATCTTAGTCAATAGCAAAGATAAATGTATTATTCCATCTCAGCCTAAAGCTAAGATCAGAGTGTAGTTACATATTAGTCAATAGCAAAAAAAATAGTATTATTCCATCTCGGCCTATGGCTAAGATCAGAGTGTAGTTACATCTTAGTCAATAACAAAGATAAAAGTATTATTTCAGCTCGGCCTATGGCTAAAATCAGAGTGTAGTTACATCTTAGTCAATAGCAAAGATAAAAGTATTATTCTATCTCGGCCTATGGCTAAGATCAGAGTGTAGTTACATCTTAGTCAATAGCAAAGAAAAAAGTATTATTTCTTTTCAGCCTAAGGCTAAGATCAGAGTGTAGTTACATATTAGTCAATAGCAAAGAAATAAGTATTATTCCATCTCGGCCTATGGCTAAGATCAGAGTGTAGTTACATCTTAGTCAATGGCTAAAATAGAAATATTATTTTATCTCGGCCTATGGCTAAGATCAGAGTGTAGTTACATATTAGTCAATGGCTAAAATAAAAATATTATTCCATCTCGGCATATGGCTAAGATCAGAGTGTAGTTACATCTTAGTCAATGGCAAAGATAAAACTATTAATTCATCACGGCCTATGGCTAAGATTAGAGTGTAGTTACATCTTAGTCAATAGCAAAGATAAAAGTATTATTCCATCTCGGCCTATAGCTAAGATCAGATTGTAGTTACATCTTAGTCAATGGCAAAGATAAAACTATTATTCCATCTTGGCCTATGGCTAAGATCAGAGTGTAGTTACATCTTAGTCAATAACAAAAATAAAAGTATTATTCCATCTTAGCCTATGGCTAAGATTAGAGTGTAGTTACATCTTAGTCAATGGCAAAGATAAAACTATTAATTCATCTCGGCCTATGGCTAAGATCAGAGTGCAGTTACATCTTAGTCAATAGAAAAAATAAAAGTATTTATCTATCTCGGCCTATGGCTAAGATCAGAGTGTAGTTACATCTTAGTCAATAGCAAAGATACAAGTATTATTCCATCTCAGCCTAAGGCTAAGATCAGAGTGTAGTTACATATTAGTCAATAGCAAAAAAAATAGTATTATTCCATCTAGGCCTATGGCTAAGATCAGAGTGTAGTTACATCTTAGTCAATGGCTAAAATAAAAATATTATTCCAACTCGGCCTATGGCTAAGATCAGAGTGTAGTTACATATTAGTCAATGGCTAAAATAGAAATATTATTTTATCTCGGCCTATGGCTAAGATCAAAGTGTAGTTACATCTTAGTCAATGGCTAAAATAAAAATATTATTCCAACTCGGCCTATGGCTAAGATCAGAGTGTAGTTACATCTTAGTCAATAGCAAAAGATAAAAGTATTATTCCATCTCAGCCTAAAGCTAAGATCAGAGTGTAGTTACATATTAGTCAATAGCAAAAAAAATAGTATTATTCCATCTCGGCCTATGGCTAAGATCAGAGTGTAGTTACATCTTAGTCAATAGCAAAGAAAAAAGTAATATTTCTTTTCAGCCTAAGGCTAAGATTAGAGTGTAGTTACATATTAGTCAATAGCAAAGAAAATAGTTTTATTCCATCTTGGCCTATGGCTAAGATCAGAGTGTAGTTACATCTTAGTCAATGGCAAAGATAAAACTATTAATTCATCACGGCCTATGGCTAAGATTAGAGTGTAGTTACATCTTAGTCAATAGCAAAGATAAAAGTATTTTTCCATCTCGGCCTATAGCTAAGATCAGATTGTAGTTACATCTTAGTCAATGGCAAAGATAAAACTATTAATTCATCTCGGCCTATAGCTAAGATCTGAGTGTAGTTACATATTAGTCAATAGCAAAAAAAACAGTATTATTCCATCTCGGCCTATGGCTAAGATCAGAGTGTAGTTACATCTTAGTCAATGGCTAAAATAAAAATATTATTCCATCTCGGCATATGGCTAAGATCAGAGTGTAGTTACATCTTAGTCAATAGCAAAGATAAAAGTATTATTCCATCTCGGCCTATGGCTAAGATCAGAGTGTAGTTACATCTTAGTCAATGGCTAAAATAAAAATATTATTCCAACTCGGCATATGGCTAAGATCAGAGTGTAGTTACATCTTAGTCAATAGTAAAGATAAAAGTATTAATCCATCTCGGCCTATGGCTAAGATCAGAGTGTAGTTACATCTTAGTCAATGGCTAAAATAAAAATATTATTCCATCTCGGCATATGGCTAAGATCAGAGTGTAGTTACATCTTAGTCAATAGCAAAGATAAAAGTATTATTCCATCTCAGCCTATGGCTAAGATTAGAGTGTAGTTACATCTTAGTCAATGGCAAAGATAAAACAATTAATTCATCTCGGCCTATGGCTAAGATCATAGTGTAGTTACATCTTAGTCAATAGCAAAAATAAAAGTATTTATCTATCTCGGCCTATGGCTAAGATCAGAGAGTAGTTACATCTCAGTCAATAGCAAAGATAAAAGTTTTATTCCATCTCAACCTAAAGCTAAGATCAGAGTGTAGTTACATCTTAGTCAATGGCTAAAATCGAAATATTATTCCATCTCAGCCTATGGCTAAGATCAGAGTGTAGTTACATCTTAGTCAATAGCAAAGATAAAAGTATTATTCCATCTCGGCCTATGGCTAAGATCAGAGTGTAGTTACATCTTAGTCAATGGCTAAAATAAAAATATTATTCCATCTCGGCATATGGCTAAGATCAGAGTGTAGTTACATCTTAGTCAATAGCAAAAATAAAAGTATTAATTCATCTCGGCCTATGGCTAAGATCAGAGTGTAGTTACATCTTAGTCAATAGCAAAGATAAAAGTATTATTCCATCTCGGCCTATGGCTAAGATCAGAGTGTAGTTACATCTTAGTCAATGGCTAAAATAAAAATATTATTCCATCTCGGCATATGGCTAAGATCAGAGTGTAGTTACATCTTAGTCAATAGCAAAAATAAAAGTATTATTCCATCTCGGCCTATAGCTAAGATCAGATTGTAGTTACATCTTAGTCAATGGCAAAGATAAAACTATTAATTCATCTCGGCCTATAGCTAAGATCTGAGTGTAGTTACATATTAGTCAATAGCAAAAAAAATAGTATTATTCCATCTCGGCCTATGGCTAAGATCAGAGTGTAGTTACATCTTAGTCAATGGCTAAAAAAAAAATATTATTCCATCTCGGCATATGGCTAAGATCAGAGTGTAGTTACATCTTAATCAATAGCAAAGATAAAAGTTATATTCCATCTCGGCCTATAGCTAAGATCAGAGTGTAGTTACATCTTAGTCAATGGCTGAAATAAAAATATTATTCCATCTCGGCATATTGCTAAGATCAGAGTGTAGTTACATCTTAGTCAATAGCAAAGATAAAAGTATTATTCTATCTCGGCCTATGGCTAAGATCAGAGTGTAGTTACATCTTAGTCAATGGCTAAAATAAAAATATTATTCCATCTCGGCATATGGCTAAGATCAGAGTGTAGTTACATCTTAGTCAATAGCAAAGATAAAAGTATTATTCCATCTCGGCCTATGGCTAAGATCAGAGTGTAGTTACATCTTAGTCAATGGCTAAAATAAAAATATTATTCCAACTCGGCATATGGCTAAGATCAGAGTGTAGTTACATCTTAGTCAATAGTAAAGATAAAAGTATTAATCCATCTCGGCCTATGGCTAAGATCAGAGTGTAGTTACATCTTAGTCAATGGCTAAAATAAAAATATTATTCCATCTCGGCATATGGCTAAGATCAGAGTGTAGTTACATCTTAGTCAATAGCAAAGATAAAAGTATTATTCCATCTCGGCCTATGGCTAAGATCAGAGTGTAGTTACATCTTAGTCAATAGCAAAAATAAAAGTATTAATTCATCTCGGCCTATGGCTAAGATCAGAGTGTAGTTACATCTTAGTCAATAGCAAAAATTAAAGTATTTATCTATCTCGGCCTATGGCTAAGATCAGAGAGTAGTTACATCTCAGTCAATAGCAAAGAAAAAAGTTTTATTCCATCTCAACCTAAAGCTAAGATCAGAGTGTAGTTACATCTTAGTCAATGGCTAAAATAAAAGTATTATTCCATCTCGGCTTATGAATAAGATCAAAGTGTAGTTACATCTTAGTTAATAGCAAAGATAAAAGTATTATTCCATCTCAGCCTAAGGCTAAGATCAGAGTGTAGTTACATTTAAGAGAATGGTAAAATAAAAATATTATTCCATCTTGGCTTATGGCTAAGATCAGAGTGTAGTTACATCTTAGTCAATGGCTAAAATAGAAATATTATTTTATCTCGGCCTATGGCTAAGATCAGAGTGTAGTTACATGTTAGTCAATAGCAAAAATAAAAGTATTATTCCATCTCAGCCTATGGCTAAGATTAGAGTGTAGTTACATCTTAGTCAATGGCAAAGATAAAACTATTAATTCATCACGGCCTATGGCTAGGATTAGAGTGTAGTTACATCATAGTCAATAGCAAAAATAAAAGTATTATTCCATCTCGGCCTTTGGCTCAGATCAGAGTGTAGTTACATCTTAGTCAATAGCAAAAATAAAAGTATTAATTCATCTCGGCCTATGGCTAAGATCAGAGTGTAGTTACATCTTAGTCAATAGCAAAGATAAAAGTATTATTCCATCTCGGCCTATGGCTAAGATCAGAGTGTAGTTACATCTTAGTCAATGGCTAAAATAAAAATATTATTCCAACTCGGCATATGGCTAAGATCAGAGTGTAGTTACATCTTAGTCAATAGCAAAAATAAAAGTATTAATTCATCTCGGCCTATGGCTAAGATCAGAGTGTAGTTACATCTTAGTCAATAGCAAAGATAAAAGTATTATTCCATCTCGGCCTATGGCTAAGATCAGAGTGTAGTTACATCTTAGTCAATGGCTAAAATAAAAATATTATTCCATCTCGGCATATGGCTAAGATCAGAGTGTAGTTACATCTTAGTCAATAGCAAAAATAAAAGTATTAATTCATCTCGGCCTATGGCTAAGATCAGAGTGTAGTTACATCTTAGTCAATAGCAAAAATAAAAGTATTAATTCATCTCGGCCTATGGCTAAGATCAGAGTGTAGTTACATCTTAGTCAATAGCAAAAATAAAAGTATTAATTCATCTCGGCCTATGGCTAAGATCAGAGTGTAGTTACATCTTAGTCAATAGCAAAAATAAAAGTATTATTCCATCTCGGCCTATGGCTAAGATCAGAGTGTAGTTACATCTTAGTCAATGGCTAAAATAAAAATATTATTCCAACTCGGCATATGGCTAAGATCAGAGTGTAGTTATATCTTAGTCAATAGCAAAGATAAAAGTATTATTCCATCTCGGCCTATGGCTAAGATCAGAGTGTAGTTACATTTAAGTGAAGGGTAAAATAAAAATATTATTCCATCTCGGCTTATGGCTAAGATCAGAGTGTAGTTACATCTTAGTCAATAGCAAAGATAAAAGTTTTATTCCATCTCAGCCTAAAGCTAAGATCAGAGTGTAGTTACATCTTAGTCAACGGCTAAAATAAAAGTATTATTCCATCTCGGCTTATGAATAAGATCAGAGTGTAGTTACATCTTAGTTAATAGCAAAGATAAAAGTTTTATTCCATCTCAGCCTAAAGCTAAGATCAGAGTGTAGTTACATCTTAGTCAATGGCTAAAATAAAAATATTATTCCATCTCGGCTTATGGCTAAGATCAAAGTGTAGTTACATCTTAGTTAATAGCAAAAATAAAAATATTATTCCATCTCGGCTTATGGCTCATATCAGAGTGTAGTTACATCTTAGTCAATAGCAAAAATAAAAGTATTATTCCATCTCAGCCTAAGGCTAAGATCAGGGTGTAGTTACATTTAAGTGAAGGGTAAAATAAAAATATTATTCCATCTCGGCTTATGGCTAAGATCAGAGTGTAGTTACATCTTAGTCAATAGCAAAGATAAAAGTATTATTCCATCTCGGCCTATAGCTAAGATTAGAGTAAAGTTACATCTTAGTCAATGGCAAAGATAAAACTATTAATTCATCTCGGCCTATGGCTAAGATCAGAGTGTAGTTACATCTTAGTCAATAGCAAAAATAAAAGTATTATTCCATCTCGGCCTATGGCTAAGATCAGAGTGTAGTTACATCTTAGTCAATAGCAAAGATAAAAGTATTATTCCATCTCGGCCTATAGCTAAGATTAGAGTGTAGTTACATCTTAGTCAATGACTAAAATAGAAATATTATTCCATCTCGGCCTATGGCTAAGATCAGAGTGTAGTTACATTTTAGTCAATAGCAAAGATAAAAGTATTATTCCATCTCGGCTTATGGCTAAGATCAGAGTGTAGTTACATCTTAGTCAATAGCAAAAATAAAAGTATTACTCTATCTCAGCCTATGGCTAAGATCAGAGTGTAGTTACATCTTAGTCAATGACTAAAATAGAAATATTATTCCATCTCGGCCTATGGCTAAGATCAGAGTGTAGTTACATTTTAGTCAATAGCAAAGATAAAAGTATTATTCCATCTCGGCTTATGGCTAAGATCAGAGTGTAGTTACATCTTAGTCAATAGCAAAAATAAAAGTATTACTCTATCTCAGCCTATGGCTAAGATCAGAGTGTAGTTACATCTTAGTCAATGACTAAAATAGAAATATTATTCCATCTCGGCCTATGGCTAAGATCAGAGTGTAGTTACATTTTAGTCAATAGCAAAGATAAAAGTATTATTCCATCTCGGCTTATGGCTAAGATCAAAGTGTAGTTACATCTTAGTTAATAGCAAAAATAAAAATATTATTCCATCTCGGCTTATGGCTCATATCAGAGTGTAGTTACATCTTAGTCAATAGCAAAAATAAAAGTATTATTCCATCTCAGCCTATGGCTAAGATCAGAGTGTAGTTACATCTTAGTCAATGACTAAAATAGAAATATTATTCCATCTCGGCCTATGGCTAAGATCTGAGTGTAGTTACATCTTAGTCAATGACTAAAATAGAAATATTATTCCATCTCGGCCTATGGCTAAGATCAGAGTGTAGTTACATCTTAGTCAATAGCAAAGATAAAAGTTTTATTCCATCTCGGCTTATGGCTAAGATCAGAATGTAGTTACATCTTAGTCAATGGCAAAGATAAAAATATTAATCCATCTTGGCCTATTTTTAAGATCAGAGTGTAGATACAAATTAGTCAATAGCAAAGAAAATAGTATTATTCCATCTCGGCCTATGGCTAAGATCAGAGCGTAGTTACATATTAATCAATAGCAAAGAAATTAGTATTATTCCATCTCGGCCTATGGCTAAGATCAGAGTGTAGTTACATATTAGTCAATAGCAAAAAAAATAGTATTATTCCATCTCGGCCTATGGTTAAGATCAGAGTGTAGTTACATCTTAGTCAATGGCAAAGATAAGAATATTATTCCATCTCGGCTTATGGCTAAGATCAGTGTGTAGTTACATCTTAGTCAATAGCAAAGATAAAAGTATTATTCCATCTCGGCCTATGGCTAAGATCAGAGTGTAGTTACATTTTAGTCAATAGCAAAGATAAAAGTATTATTCCATCTCGGCCTATAGCTAAGATTAAAGTGTAGTTACATCTTAGTCAATGGCAAAGATAAAACTATTAATTCATCTCGGCCTATGGCTATGATCAGAGTGTAGTTACATCTTAGTCAATAGCAAAAATAAAAGTATTATTCCATCTCAGCCTATGGCTAAGATCAGATTGTAGTTACATCTTAGTCAATAGCAAAAATAAAAGTAATATTCCATCTCGGCCTATGGCTAAGATCAGAGTGTAGTTACATCTTAGTCAATAGCAAAAATAAAAGTATTATTCCATCTCAGCCTATGGCTAAGATCAGAGTGTAGTTACATTTTAGTCAATAGCAAAGATAAAAGTATTATTCCATCTCGGCCTATGGCTAAGATCAGAGTGTAGTTACATCTTAGTCAATAGCAAAATAAAAAGTATTATTCCATCTTAGCCTATGGCTAAGATCAGAGTGTAGTTACATCTTAGTCAATGGCTAAAATAGAAATATTATTCCATCTCGGCCTATGGCCAAGATTAGAGTGTAGTTACATTTTAGTCAATAGCAAAGATAAAAGTTTTTTTCCATCTCAGCCTAAAGCTAAGATCAGAGTGTAGTTACATCTTAGTCAATGGCTAAAATAAAAATATTATTCCATCTCGGCATATAACTAAGATCAGAGTGTAGTTACATCTTAGTCAATAGCAAAGATAAAAGTATTATTCCATCTCGGCCTATGGCTAAGATCAGAGTGTAGTTACATTTTAGTCAATAGCAAAGATAAAAGTTTTTTTCCATCTCAGCCTAAAGCTAAGATCAGAGTGTAGTTACATCTTAGTCAATGGCTTAAATAAAAGTAATATTCCATCTCGGCTTATGGCTAAGATCAGAGTGTAGTTACATCTTAGTCAATAGCAAAGATAAAAGTTTTATTCCATTTCAGCCTAAAGCTAAGATCAGAGTGTAGTTACATCTTAGTCAATGGCTAAAATAAAAATATTATTCCATCTCGGCTTATGGCTAAGATCAGAGTGTAGTTACATCTTAGTCAATAGCAAAAATAAAAGTATTATTCCATCTCGGCCTATGGCTAAGATCAGAGTGTAGTTACATCTTAGTCAATAGCAAAAATAAAAGTATTATTCCATCTCAGCCTATGGCTAAGATCAGAGTGTAGTTACATCTTAGTCAATAGCAAAGATAAAAGTATTATTCCATCTCGGCCTATAGCTAAGATCAGATTGTAGTTACATCTTAGTCAATGGCAAAGATAAAACTCATAATTCATCTCGGCCTATGGCTAAGATCTGAGTGTAGTTACATCTTAGTCAATGGCTAAAATAAAAATATTATTCCATCTCGGCATATAACTAAGATCAGAGTGTAGTTACATCTTAGTCAATAGCAAAGATAAAAGTATTATTCCATCTCGGCCTATGGCTAAGATCAGAGTGTAGTTACATCTTAGTCAATGGCAAAGATAAAAATATTATTCCATCTTGGCCTATGGCTAAGATCAGAGCGTAGTTACATATTAATCAATAACAAAGAAAATAGTATTATTCCATCTCGGCCTATGGCTAAGATCAGAGTGTAGTTACATATTAGTCAATAGCAAAAAAAATAGTATTATTCCATCTCGGCCTATGGTTAAGATCAGAGTGTAGTTACATCTTAGTCAATGGCAAAGATAAGAATATTATTCCATCTCGGCTTATGGCTAAGATCAGTGTGTAGTTACATCTTAGTCAATAGCAAAGATAAAAGTTTTATTCCATCTCGGCCTATGGCTAAGATCAGAATGTAGTTACATCTTAGTCAATGGCAAAGATAAAACTATCAATTCATTACGGCCTATGGCTAAGATTAGAGTGTAGTTACATCTTAGTCAATAGCAAAAATAAAAGTATTATTCCATCTCGGCCTATGGCTAACATCAGAGTGTAGTTACATCTCAGTCAATAGCAAAGATAAAAGTATTATTCCATCTAGGCCTATAGCTAAAATTAGAGTGTAGTTACATCTTAGTCAATGGCAAAGATAAAACTATTAATTCATCTCGGCCTATGGCTATGATCAGAGTGTAGTTACATCTCAGTCAATAGCAAAGATAAAAGTATTATTACATCTCAGCCTAAGGCTAAGATCAGAGTAAAGTTACATATTAGTCAATAGCAAAGAAAATAGTATTATTCGGATTATGGCTAAGATTAGAGTGTAGTTACATCTTAGTCAATAGCAATAATAAAAGTATTTATCTATCTCGGCCTATGGCTAAGATCAGAGTGTAGTTACATTTTAGTCAATGGCAAAGATAAAACTATTAATTCATCTCGGCCTATGGCTATGATCAGAGTGTAGTTACATCTTAGTCAATAGCAAAGATAAAAGTTTTATTCCATCTCGGCCTATGGCTAAGATCAGAGTGTAGTTACATTTTAGTCAATAGCAAAGATAAAAGTATTATTCCATCTCGGCCTATGGCTAAGAACAGAGTGTAGTTACATTTTAGTCAATAGCAAAGATAAAAGTATTATTCCATCTCGGCATGTAGCTAAGATTAGAGTGTAGTTACATCTTAGTCAATGGCAAAGATAAAACTATTAATTCATCTCGGCCTATGGCTATGATCAGAGTGTAGTTACATCTTAGTCAATGGCAAAGATAAAACTATTAGTTCATCTCGGCCTATGGCTAAGATCAGAGTGTAGTTACATCTTAGTCAATAGCAATAATAAAAGTATTTATCTATCTCGGCCTATGGCTAAGATCAGAGTGTAGTTACATTTTAGTCAATAGCAAAGATAAAAGTATTATTCCATATCGGCCTATGGCTAAGATCAGAGTGTAGTTACATCTTAGTCAATAGCAAAGATAAAAGTTTTATTCCATCTCGGCCTATGGCTAAGATCAGAGTGTAGTTACATTTTAGTCAATAGCAAAGATAAAAGTATTATTCCATCTCGGCCTATGGCTAAGATCAGAGTGTAGTTACATCTTAGTCAATAGCAAAGATAAAAGTTTTATTCCATCTCGGCCTATGGCTAAGATCAGAGTGTAGTTACATCTTAGTCAATAGCAATAATAAAAGTATTTATCTATCTCGGCCTATGGCTAAGATCAGAGTGTAGTTACATTTTAGTCAATAGCAAAGATAAAAGTATTATTCCATCTCGGCCTATGGCTAAGATCAGAGTGTAGTTACATCTTAGTCAATAGCAAAGATAAAAGTTTTATTCCATCTCGGCCTATGGCTAAGATCAGAGTGTAGTTAACTACACTCTAATCTTAGCCATAGGCCGAGATGAATTAATAATTTTATCTAAGCCATTGACTAAGACGTAACTACACTCTGATCTTAGCCATAGGCCGAAATGGAATAATACTTTTATCTTTGCTATTGACTAAGATGTAACTACAAACTGATCTTAGCCATAGGCCAAGAAGGAATAATACTTTTATCTTAGCCATTGACTAAGATGTAACTACTCTCTGATCTTAGCCATAGGCCAAGATGGAAAAATACTTTTATCTTTGCTATTGACTAAGATGTAACTACTCTCTGATCTTAGCCATAGGCCAAGATGGAATAATACTTTTATCTTTGCTATTGACTAAGATGTAACTACTCTCTGATTTTAGCTATAAGCCAAAATGGAATAAAGATTTTATTTTAGCCATTGACTAAGATGTAACTACACTCTGATCTTAGCCATAGGCCGAGATGGAATAATATTTTTATTTTAGCCATTGACTAAGCTGTAACTACAATCTGATCTTAGCCATAGGCCGAAATGGAATAATACTTTTATCTTTGCCATTGACTAAGATGTAACTACACTCTAATCTTAGCCATAGGCCGAAATGAATTATTAATTTTATCTTAGCCATTGACTAAGATGTAACTACTCTCTGATCTTAGCCATAGGCCAAGATGGAAAAATACTTTTATCTTTGCTATTGACTAAGATGTAACTACTCTCTGATCTTAGCCATAGGCCAAGATGGAATAATACTTTTATCTTTGCTATTGACTAAGATGTAACTACTCTCTGATTTTAGCTATAAGCCAAAATGGAATAAAGATTTTATTTTAGCCATTGACTAAGATGTAACTACACTCTGATCTTAGCCATAGGCCGAGATGGAATAATATTTTTTTTTTAGCCATTGACTAAGCTGTAACTACAATCTGATCTTAGCCATAGGCCGAAATGGAATAATACTTTTATCTTTGCCATTGACTAAGATGTAACTACACTCTAATCTTAGCCATAGGCCGAAATGAATTAATAATTTTATCTTAGCCATTGACTAAGACGTAACTATACTCTGATTTTAGCCATAGGCCGAGATGGAATCATATTTTTATTTTAGCCATTGACTAAGATGTAACTACATTTTGATCTTAGCCATATGCCGAGATTGAATAATACTTTTATCTTTGCTATTGACTAAGATGTAACTACTCTCTGATCTTAGCCTTAGGCCAAGATGGAATAATACTTTTATCTTTGCTATTGTCTAAGATGTAACTACTCTCTGATTTTAGCTATAAGCCAAAATGGAATAAAGATTTTATTTTAGCCGTTTACTAAGATGTAACTACAATCTGATCTTAGCCATAGGCCGAAATGGAATAATATTTTTATTTTAGCCATTGACTAAGATAAAACTACACTCTGATCTTAGCCATAGGCCGAGATGGAATAATATTTCTTCTTTAGCCATTGACTAAGATGTAACTACATTTTGATCTTAGCCATATGCCGAGATGGAATAATACTTTTATCTTTGCTATTGACTAAGATGTAACTACTCTCTGATCTTAGCCTTAGGCCAAGATGGAATAATACTTTTATCTTTGCTATTGTCTAAGATGTAACTACTCTCTGATTTTAGCTATAAGCCAAAATGGAATAAAGATTTTATTTTAGCCGTTTACTAAGATGTAACTACAATCTGATCTTAGCCATAGGCCGAAATGGAATAATATTTTTATTTTAGCCATTGACTAAGATGTAACTACACTTTGATCTTAGCCATAGGCCGAGATGGAAAAATACTATTTTCTTTGCTATTGACTAATATTTAACTACACTCTGATCTTAGCCATAGGCCAAGATGGATTAATATTTTTATCTTTGATATTGACTAAGATGTAACTACACTCTGATCTTAGCCATAGGCCGAGATGGAATAATACTATTTTTTTTGCTATTGACTAATATGTAACTACACTCTGATCTTAGCTATAGGCCGAGATAGAATAATACTATTTTCTTTGCTATTGATTAATATGTAACTACTCTCTGATCTTAGCCATAGGCCAAGATGGAATAATATTTTTATCATTGCCATTGACTAAGATGTAACTACACTCTGATCTTAGCCATAGGCCGAGATGGAATAATACTATTTTTTTTGCTATTGACTAATATGTAACTACACTCTGATCTTAGCCATAGGCCGCGATGGAATAATACTATTTTCTTTGCTATTGATTAATATGTAACTACACTCTGATCTTAGCCATAGGCCGAGATGGAATAATACTTTTATCTTTGCTATTGACTAAGATGTAACTACACTCTGATCTTAGCCATATGCCGAGATGGAATAATATTTTTATTTTAGCCATTGACTAAGATGTAACTACACTCTGATCTTAGCCATAGGCCGAGATGGAATAATACTTTTATCTTTGCTATTGACTAAGATGTAACTACACTCTGATCTTAGCCATATGCCGAGATGGAATAATAGTTTTAAATTTGCCATTGACTAAGATGTAACTACAATCTGATCTTAGCTATAGGCCGAGATGGAATAATACTTTTATCTTTGCTATTGACTAAGATGTAACTACACTCTAATCTTAGCCATAGGCCGTGATGAATTAATAGTTTTATCTTTGCCATTGACTAAGATGTAACTACACTCTGATCTTAGCCATAGGCCAAGATGGAATAAAACTATTTTCTTTGCTATTGACTAATATGTAACTACACTCTAATCTTAGCCTTAGGCTGAAAAGAAATAATACTTTTTTCTTTGCTATTGACTAAGATGTAACTACAATCTGATCTTAGCTATAGGCCGAGATGGAATAATACTTTTATCTTTGCTATTGACTAAGATGTAACTACACTCTAATCTTAGCCATAGGCCGTGATGAATTAATAGTTTTATCTTTGCCATTGACTAAGATGTAACTACACTCTGATCTTAGCCATAGGCCAAGATGGAATAAAACTATTTTCTTTGCTATTGACTAATATGTAACTACACTCTAATCTTAGCCTTAGGCTGAAAAGAAATAATACTTTTTTCTTTGCTATTGACTAAGATGTAACTACACTCTGATCTTAGCCATAGGCCGAGATGGAATAATACTATTTTTTTTGCTATTGACTAATATGTAACTACACTCTGATCTTAGCTTTAGGCTGAGATGGAATAATACTTTTATCTTTGCTATTGACTAAGATGTAACTACACTCTGATCTTAGCCATAGGCCGAGATGGAATAATATTTTTATTTTAGCTATTGACTAAGATGTAACTACACTTTGATCTTAGCCATAGGCCGAGATAAAATAATATTTCTATTTTAGCCATTGACTAAGATGTAACTACACTCTGATCTTAGCCATAGGCCTAGATGGAATAATACTATTTTTTTTGCTATTGACTAATATGTAACTACACTCTGATCTTAGCCTTAGGCTGAGATGGAATAATACTTTTATCTTTGCTATTGACTAAGATGTAACTACACTCTGATCTTAGCCATAGGCCGAGATAGATAAATACTTTTATTTTTTCTATTGACTAAGATGTAACTACATTCTGATCTTAGCCATAGGCCGAGATGAAATAATAGTTTTATCTTTGCCATTGACTAAGATGTAACTACACTCTAATCTTAGCCATAGGCTGAGATGGAATAATACTTTTATTTTTGTTATTGACTAAGATGTAACTACACTCTGATTTCAGCCATAGGCCGAGATGAAATAATATTTCTATTTTAGCCATTGACTAAGATGTAACTACACTCTGATCTTAGCCATAGGCTGAGATGGAATAATACTTTTATTTTTGCTATTGACTAAGATGTAACTACACTCTGATCTTAGCCATAGGCCAAGATGGAATAATAGTTTTATCTTTGCCATTGACTAAGATGTAACTACAATCTGATCTTAGCTATAGGCCGAGATGAAATAATACTTTTATCTTTGCTATTGACTAAGATGTAACTACACTCTAATCTTAGCCATAGACCGTGATGAATTAATAGTTTTATCTTTGCCATTGACTAAGATGTAACTACACTCTGATCTTAGCCATAGGCCAAGATGGAATAATACTATTTTCTTTGCTATTGACTAATATGTAACTACACTCTGATCTTAGCCTTAGGCTGAAAAGAAATAATACTTTTTTCTTTGCTATTGACTAAGATGTAACTACACTCTGATCTTAGCCATATGCCGAGATGGAATAATATTTTTATTTTAGCCATTGACTAAGATGTAACTACACTCTGATCTTAGCCATAGGCCAAGATGGAATAATACTATTTTCTTTGCTATTGACTAATATGTAACTACACTCTGATCTTAGCCATAGGCCGAGATAAAATAATATTTCTATTTTAGCCATTGACTAAGATGTAACTACACTCTGATCTTAGCCATAGGCCGAGATGGAATAATACTTATTTCTTTGCTATTGACTAATATGTAACTACACTCTGATCTTAGCCTTAGGCTGAAAAGAAATAATACTTTTTTCTTTGCTATTGACTAAGATGTAACTACACTCTGATCTTAGCCATAGGCCGAGATGGAATAATACTTTTATCTTTGCTATTGACTAAGATGTAACTACACTCTGATTTTAGCCATAGGCCGAGCTGAAATAATACTTTTATCTTTGTTATTGACTAAGATGTAACTACACTCTGATCTTAGCCATAGGCCGAGATAAAATAATATTTCTATTTTAGCCATTGACTAAGATGTAACTACACTCTGATCTTAGCCATAGGCCGAGATGGAATAATACTATTTTTTTTGCTATTGACTAATATGTAACTACACTCTGATCTTAGCCATAGGCCGAGATAGATAAATACTTTTATTTTTTCTATTGACTAAGATGTAACTACACTCTAATCTTAGCCATAGGCTGAGATGGAATAATACTTTTATTTTTGTTATTGACTAAGATGTAACTACACTCTGATCTTAGCCATAGGCCGAGATGAAATAATATTTCTATTTTAGCCATTGACTAAGATGTAACTACACTCTGATCTTAGCCATAGGCTGAGATGGAATAATACTTTTATTTTTGCTATTGACTAAGATGTAACTACACTCTGATCTTAGCCATAGGCCAAGATGGAATAATAATTTTATCTTTGCCATTGACTAAGATGTAACTACAATCTGATCTTAGCTATAGGCCGAGATGAAATAATACTTTTATCTTTGCTATTGACTAAGATGTAACTACACTCTAATCTTAGCCATAGGCCGTGATGAATTAATAGTTTTATCTTTGCCATTGACTAAGATGTAACTACACTCTGATCTTAGCCATAGGCCAAGATGGAATAATACTATTTTCTTTGCTATTGACTAATATGTAACTACACTCTGATCTTAGCCTTAGGCTGAAAAGAAATAATACTTTTTTCTTTGCTATTGACTAAGATGTAACTACACTCTGATCTTAGCCATATGCCGAGATGGAATAATATTTTTATTTTAGCCATTGACTAAGATGTAACTACACTCTGATCTTAGCCATAGGCCAAGATGGAATAATACTATTTTCTTTGCTATTGACTAATATGTAACTACACTCTGATCTTAGCCATAGGCCGAGATAAAATAATATTTCTATTTTAGCCATTGACTAAGATGTAACTACACTCTGATCTTAGCCATAGGCCGAGATGGAATAATACTTATTTCTTTGCTATTGACTAATATGTAACTACACTCTGATCTTAGCCTTAGGCTGAAAAGAAATAATACTTTTTTCTTTGCTATTGACTAAGATGTAACTACACTCTGATCTTAGCCATAGGCCGAGATGGAATAATACTTTTATCTTTGCTATTGACTAAGATGTAACTACACTCTGATTTTAGCCATAGGCCGAGCTGAAATAATACTTTTATCTTTGTTATTGACTAAGATGTAACTACACTCTGATCTTAGCCATAGGCCGAGATAAAATAATATTTCTATTTTAGCCATTGACTAAGATGTAACTACACTCTGATCTTAGCCATAGGCCGAGATGGAATAATACTATTTTTTTTGCTATTGACTAATATGTAACTACACTCTGATCTTAGCCATAGGCCGAGATAGATAAATACTTTTATTTTTTCTATTGACTAAGATGTAACTACACTCTGATCTTAGCCATAGGCCGAGATGAATTAATAGTTTTATCTTTGCCATTGACTAAGGTGTAACTACACTCTAATCTTAGCCATAGGCTGAGATGGAATAATACTTTTATTTTTGTTATTGACTAAGATGTAACTACACTCTGATCTTAGCCATAGGCCAAGATGGAATAATACTATTTTCTTTGCTATTGACTAATATGTAACTACACTCTGATCTTAGCCATAGGCCGAGATAAAATAATATTTCTATTTTAGCCATTGACTAAGATGTAACTACACCCTGATCTTAGCCATAGGCCGAGATGGAATAATACTATTTTCTTTGCTATTGACTAATATGTAACTACACTCTGATCTTAGCCTTAGGCTGAAAAGAAATAATACTTTTTTCTTTGCTATTGACTAAGATGTAACTACACTCTGATCTTAGCCATAGGCCGAGATGGAATAATACTTTTATCTTTGCTATTGACTAAGATGTAATTACACTCTGATCTTAGCCATATGCCGAGATGGAATAATATTTTTATTTTAGCCATTGACTAAGATGTAACTACACTTTGATCTTAGCCATAGGCCAAGATGGAATAATACTATTTTCTTTGCTATTGACTAATATGTAACTACACTCTGATCTTAGCCATAGGCCGAGATAAAATAATATTTCTATTTTAGCCATTGACTAAGATGTAACTACACTCTGATCTTAGCCATAGGCCGAGATGGAATAATACTATTTTCTTTGCTATTGACTAATATGTAACTACACTCTGATCTTAGCCTTAGGCTGAAAAAAAATAATACTTTTTTCTTTGCTATTGACTAAGATGTAACTACACTCTGATCTTAGCCATAGGCCGAGATGATATAATACTTTTATCTTAGATAATGACAAAAATGAAACTACACTGATCTTAGCTATAGGTTGAGAAGGAATAATACTTTTCTCTTGGCCATTAGGAAAAATGTAACTACACTCTCAGCTATAGGCCGAGATGGAATATTACTTTTATTTTAGCTATTGACTAAGATGTAATTACTCTCTGATCTTAGCCATAAGCAAAGATAAAATAATACATTCATCCTAGTTATTGTCTAAGATGTATCTACACTCTGATTTTATTTATATGTCGTGATGGAATAACACTTTTATGTTAGACATAGGCCAAGATGTAACTGAACCTCAGCTTTCTTTATGTATTGTCTGAAGAAGGCTGAGGTTCAGCTGAATCTGCAGTCAACATATGGTAATAAATGGTGATATAAAAACATAGTGTTTGTTTTATTTAATCTTAAATAACACTTTTGTTTTTTTTTTAGGACGTAGTGTGTTGTTGGCTCTCAACAAGTGGCCCTTAAGAATAACTTACGCATGGTAATACCTTCCGGTTTTCTTCTCTGCGCAAATCCTGTTGTTATAATGTCTCTGTCTAAACTAACCTACATTTGGCGCTAGTTTGAGGTGGGCAGGTTTTTGCCTTGCGGATTTTTACGCATCATCTGCGGCTCGCATGCTGTCCCTGGCTCCTCTCTCCCTATAGCTCCTACCTTTGTCTTTCTCTTTTGTCATTTTGCTTATCTGCACTGGCATCTACCTCTGCAATTTCTTTTTTTTCCCATCCTTGTGTTATTTACTCTAGTTTTATAATTTGTTCTCAGATGTGCTCTTAGCTTACTAAGGTTTTTGTTCACTTCTTCTTCATCGTATCCCCTTTCCTCTATGAATAACTTATGCAATTCCATTAGTTGTATTTCTTTTGGCAGTCCTAGATTTTGTAAGTTTTTTCCCCAGTCATATCTTTGTATCTCCATCAGGAATTACTTCTTCATGTCCTCTCGTTGCCAGGTATATTCTGACTATCTGAAAGGTTGCGTTCTCAGTCAGCCTCGAGATAGCATATCTACCATTTGGTATTTGCCTTGTTATTTCTGTTATTCTGCTTTCCTTCAATTTTTCCTTTCTCCTTCTCTTTATCTTTGCAATTTTGTTTGGTATTGTTGTTTTTGTAAATGTTCTTTTTTTTCTTCTGTTTCTTGGTATGCACAATTGTCATATTCTTTCTTATTTTTTTCTTTTTGATTTTTTTTTCTGTTTTCTTGTTTCCATTTAGCTTCTTTCATCTCTATTTTTTTTCTTTTATGGCTTTTAGTTTGTATGTTTGTTTCCATTGTTTGTTTTTCTATATTCTTCTATAGTCAAACTTTTCAAATTTTTTTTTAGTACTCTTGTTGCGAAGTTTCTTAGCGCCCTCTATTTATTTTCATCATTTATGCATTTGTTAATGATTGTTGTTTTATCCGCTTTGCTTTCTACTATATATTCTAGTTTGTTTCTATCTTCCTCCCTCGCCTTGCATTCTACTAGAGTGTGTTCTGCGTTATCGTGTGTTTCTTTCTGGCAAAATGTACTTCTTTCTTCTTCTTTTATTTTTTTAATTTTTTGTAAGAATTTTCCAAATGTTCCGTGCCCGGTCAGTATTTGTATTGTATAATAGCACGTCTCGGGTTTCTTCTCTACCAATTCTTTTATCTGGGATTAGTTCTCTCGTCCATTTCTCTTTTTCTCTTTTTCTCCTGTATCCCATTTTCTCTGCCATTTTTCCATAGTCTTCTCTCTTGCTCTAATCTTTGTTTCTTTTTTACTCGTTCCTTCTTTTTTTTCTTTTGCCTAAGCTGAAGTCTAAAATGCAACTACAGTTTAATCTTAACTATAGGCCGAGATGCAATAATACTTTTATCTTAGCTATAGTCCGAGATGCAATAGCACTCTGATATTAGCTATAAGCCGAGATGGAATCACATTTTTATGTTAACTATAGATTGAAATGCAACACTTTTATCTTAGTTATAAGTCAAGATGCAACTACACTCTAACCTTAGCTATGAGCCAAAATGCAATAACACTTTTATCTTAGCCATAGGCTAAGATATAATTATACTTTAATTTTAGCCATAGGCTGAGATGCAAGTACATTCTGATTGTAGCTATAGACTAAGATGCAAATACAATTAATATTGGCAATAGGCTGAGATACCAGTACACTTTGATCTAAACCATAAGCTGAGATGCAAATACATTTTTATCTTAGCTATAGGCTGACATGCAGCTTCACATTGATCTTAGCCAGAGACTTTATAGACCATTGAATGGTAGGCTGCAAATTTGTGACTGTGTGACAGAATCAAACGGAATAGTTGAGGTTGGTTTACGGAAAATATCAAATGAAAAACTATTATTATTGTGACATATTGTTAAGTCTAAAAAGTTAATTTTATTTTAAGTTTCGGTTTCTACTGTAATCTTAATACTGAGATGAATATTACTGATGTAAGTTAGAAAAGTATCTAAATGGCGTAAAAATCTTTTAAAGCAAGCTAAGATGTCATCAACATATCGATACCAAAAAGAAATAGGTTTCTTAGCAAGATCTGAATTGATTTTTTTTTCTTTTTTTGTTTTGTTTTATTGTATGTAATTCATAATTATTTTAATCATAATCTCTGTACATTTTATGTTTTACTGTCGCATATATGCTTTGTAATTTTTCTTTTATATTCATACTTTAATAGTGTGCCTTTGGAGCAGTACCTATTACCGGTATGCCCGTGGCGTTAGCATTTTTGGTATTGAGTATGCTACCGCTTCGTTTTTTTTTCTCCTTATGAGAGTTTCAATTTTGTTTGCATAATCTAATCATGTTGGGTAATTTATAATATTATATCTTTCTTATATCAAAACAAAGGCAATCGGAAAAAAAGTTATTCCGTATTTTTTGTTTAGAATCCAATCTCAAACACAAATCTTCATTTTTATATATTTATAGATAGTGTCAAACGGGCGTAAAAAAGTATTTTATTTAAAAATAAAGTATCATTTATTTATAATGCAATGTGTAACTGTTAAGAAAGAATTGTACAGTATTAGAGATGCCATGCTATATATTTATTTCTGACAATAGTATTACAATTTGAATAATAAATTGTTGTATATAAAGATGATACAAATTTTCAATAAATTATTGCAAAATTGACGTTAATTAATCAGATGAAATAAATCATTAATACTGAGGCCCTATTCTGGCGCTCATTGCGATCTCGCAACACGTCATAGACTTCCCCTACTGGAGGGGAGTGGTGTCGTTACCGGTATTCTGGCACTTTTCTGCGATGTCGATTGACGTCATCATTTGCGAGAATTTTATTTTTAAATGCGACACCTCTCAAGCTGTCGCATTTGCAAATGCATATCGCATATGTTATATGAAGTTGCAGTTATTGTAGTGAATACACAAATAGTTTTCTATAATTTTGAAATAATTATGGAAAGGTAGGTAATAATATTTTGCTATGTAATAAATTACCTATAATAACTTAATTGAATCACTATCACAATATCCAACTCCTTATAAATCACCTAATAAACTATTAGCTGAATAACTTAACTTTTATAAAATTTTAATTTGATTTATTTTTGTTACACCTCTGAGTAGTTAATAAATCATATTCTTAGGGACGTAATATTCAACTCCTAATAAAGCACCTAATAAACTATTAGCTGAATAACCTAACTTTTTTAAAACTTAAATTTGATTTATTTTTTATACACCTCTGAGCGACTAATAAATTATATGCTTAATGTTATTATTTGTTATAAATGTATATTTTAAGCATATATTTAATTGGCTATCCATAGGTTTTAATAAAATAAAACTACTACTACTACTGATTTTGAGAAACTTCCTATCTGGCGGTACGGGTCACATATGCCCCTTGCTTGTCTTTCATATTTAGCGGTACGGCGCAGTAAAAACCGTTGCGCGCAGGGAAGTTTATTGAAATTATGGTCCGTCAAATACAAAAACGCTGCCCCTTAACGCAGTGAACGTGTTAAAAAATTTACATACTACATAGTACATTTTTAGGATATTTGCGAGCAGTGGCGGTTTCAGGGGGGAGTAATTGGATAATTACCCCCCCCCCCCCCCTAAGAATGTTTTGCTTATCAATTTTTATTGTTAAAAATTACCAATATTCCATATTCTAAACAAATAACATAACCGGTAAATTTTTTCATTAGAAAAGTCCTTTTCTCTGTTTGTTTGTTGTACTTACAAAATAAAATATATATTTATCTTTTTTTTTAATTACCTCCCCCCCCTAGACTAGTTGGCTGGAAACGCCCTTGTTTGCGAGTATATATTATTTTAATTATTAAATAAAAATACATTATAACTGGATTAAAAAAATAATATAAATATCAATATCATTGAGTCAACTTCAATTCATTCTAAATTACTTCATACACAATTAAAAAGATGGCGCTCAAATGGCGATTGCAATAGCCTCAAAATACCGTCGAGTCGATCGTGCAATTAGATACGTCATTAAATGTTGTGTCGCATATGATGCAATATGCGACAAGCGATAGGAGATAGTCGCAACATGCCAGAATAACCCCCCAGGAACAATAAACTAAATACATTTATGTGCTGCCATCTAAGATTCGTATCAGTAACCTTAATATCTGTCGGCTTGTTGGCGCTATTATCCTATAGATGGCGCCTACTATATCAATGCTGAAAACCATTTGCTAACTATGTTTAATTTAACTTCAACATAAACCTACAAAAATAACAATAAATTATTTTTAATAATATAAAAATAATTCTACTTTGTAATTAATTATTGCAAACATAAAAATTAAGCAATTTTTGTGTTTACAAATAATTAATCGACTAAAAAACTAAGTTGGAGGAGCTGGGATTTGAACCCAGGACTTTCACCATGCGAAGGAGACACTCTACCGCTGAGTTACACCCCCTAGTAGAAATATATGTGGAAATAACACATTATAACAATCAATTTACTAAATTTATTGTTAAATAAATATTGTTTGAAATAATAATAATTAATTAAGCTGTTTTGTATAAATAATAATAATATTTTATTGAATTAATTTGTAATTATAATTATAAGAGCTGGCTGCTTATGTACCCTTATATTAATAACAGGGGGTGTAACTCAGCGGTAGAGTGTCTCCTTCGCATGGTGAAAGTCCTGGGTTCAAATCCCAGCTCCTCCAACCTTTATTTTTGAATTGTTTTAATGAAAATTAATATTGTAACTTTAAAACTGCAATAAGGTGATTTCTAAATATAACAATTTTGAAATTATGAAAGATAGATTGAAATTTTTAAAACAACCAAACTCAATATGTATCAAAACTAAATTTGATGTTAGAAAGCTGCTATAATAATACTTTATAATCTTACCATTTACATTGATGTTTTACAATACAAAAATAAAGAATACAAAAAATAACATACATAAAAGCGCACATATTAAACATTAGTCAGCATGACTCAGCTGACTTCTAAACGTAGATTTAAAGACACAAAATACATTAATATCAGTTGGTAAATTATTTGCAAATCTACACATTCTACCGAGTGGATTGTTGAAACCATAATTAGTAGAATGGGTAGACGGAATAAAGAAGAATGCCTGCTATGTCTATTATTAGGTGCTACATGGAATGGAAGAGTCCCAAGTAGCTCCGGACAATCAATCTCAGACATAATTAAATTACGCAAGAACGACAAATCAGCCCTTTTGCGGCGAATCTTTAATGACGGTAGGTTGTACAATGAAGCAATGTAGCATTAATCATAATTTACAGATAATATGCCCGATTTATAAGACAATAAACGACAAAACTTCATTTAAATTTGTTCAATACTACGGTTATGAGTTTCATAAACAGGACTCCAAACTGACGGAGCATACTCTAAATGCGAACGCACCAAAGCACAATATGAAAGTTTTAGTGTACTGGCTGATAAATCCGCAGACATTCTATATACAAATTCTAACATTTTTATGGCACAGTTGCACATGATGTTAATATGTTCAACAAATGTAAGTTTATGATCAAAAATAACGCCTAAATCTTTTATTTGTGTGACTTTGTCCAACACTTTTGTGTCAATTATATAGTTAAAAGAAATTTTACTTAAAGTTCTATGGAAACTTATTGAACAACATTTATCAGCATTAAAGAATAATTTATTAATAAAACACCAAGTATTTATAGAATCTAAGTCCAGTTGTAAAAGATGGCAGTCATTAAGAGATGATATTTTTCTATACATTTTTAAATCATCCGCAAATAAAAGAAATGATGATGAATTGATATACTGTGGGATATCATTAATAAAATGCAAAAATAAAACTGGTCCACAATGAGATCCTTGAGGAACATCTGATAAAACAAGAATGGGCTGTGACAAAAAATTATTAATTTTTACACACTGCGTGCGATTTTTCAAAAAGCTAAATAACCAGGAAATCACATTATGGTGAAGCTGAGCTTTGCAATCAAAACATTATGACTAACACGATCAAACGCCTTTGAAAAATCGGTGTAGATTGAGTCAACTTGTACTTTAGATTCTAATGCATTTAATATATCATTTTCATAACAGAGTAAATTAGTAAGTGTGGAACGCCCTTCACGAAATCCATGCTGTTCTTCTATTAAGATGCTTTTGCACATCCATTGCAACTGACCAGTTACAATTTTATCGAACAATTTAGGTATTGCAGATTGAATGCAAATGCCTCTATAGTTAGTAATATCCTCTTTGGCTCAAGATTTAAACAAAGGCGTAATATAGCTTTGTTTCCATATTTGAGGAAATTTAGTTTTATTCAATAAAGCATTGAAAAGTAAGTGCAATGGCTTTGCAATAGAATAAATGCACTTTTTTAACAGTAAAGAAGGAATGCCGTCGGGTCCAACGCTTAAATTACATTTAAGGTTTTCAATTCCCTTAAAAACATTACACAAACTAATAGAAAATTTTGAATGTATTACGTTATTATTAAAATTAAACAATAGAGTTATATGGGTTTTGTTATCATAGACTGAAGAAAAAAAATCTGCAAAACTATTGACAAAGTCGTTCCCATTATGACAGGTTTGATCTTTATAATACATTGTTGCTGGAAAACCATTAGTTTTTTTGTTCTCAGTAACAAATTAAAAAATTATTTTGAATTTTACTTTCAGTTTGTAAAATATATTGCTCGTATTGATGTGCACTGAGATTTTTGCACGTAGTACAAATAGATTGGAATTCATTATAGTCCGACAATAGTTTTGAAGATTATAAACGTTTGTGTACACTTTTCTTGAGTTTAGTAAGTGATATCAATTCTTTGTTGAACCAAATAGGAAAATTGCTTTCACGCCACAGTTTTTAGGGACAAAACAATCAATAACATAATCGATTACAGGGTAAAATACATCAAGACACATATCAATACCACAGTTATAAAATAGTGCAGTCCAATCAACATTCAACAAATAATTATTGATTGCGCTGTAGTCGGCAAGTTTACAATCATTAAAAACATAATTACAATTTAAAATATCACAGGTAGTATCACATTTTATAGTTAACAAGTACGCAGTATGGTGTTGGCTTAAATTTAACAAAACATCTACAACTTCACAGAAATATCACGATCGTTGGTAAAACATAAATCTAAAAACACACCCTCACTATTGGGAATAGAAATGCATTGTACGCAGTTTAAGAACCCAAACAAATTAGTTACTAATTGAGCAGGGTATCTATCATTACAAATTACTCCTATATCTAAATCATCGTTAACTCAAGACGCTGCAGGTAGATTGTAATCGCCCAATAAAACTAGTTTACTGCTTGGAAACTCGTCGGCAATAGATTCGACGGAATAACAATGGTCAAGATATTTTTCTCTAGTTAGGTGGTAAATATACCGCACAAATTATATAAGACACAAGGTTAAACTTAACATCTACAAACAAATGTTCAACATTAATAAACGTGGGGTAAAGTAATACAGATTTTAGGTAAGTTTTGATAGCAATTAAAACACTACCTCCGCTTTGTTTAAGGCTTGTAAGGACCGAGCGATTACACCTAAATAAATAATAGCCTTTTAGATTTAATTCAGAGTCACTGATGTCTGGAGAAAGCCAGGTTTTAGTGAAAATAATCACATTGTAGTCTGATACAGCTACAGCTAGCATAAGTTTCTTGAGTTTAATTTTTAAACCCCCGACGTTCTGGTAGTAGATGGAGAAACAGTTATCATTCCTAAAAATGGGTCCAGGCTGTTGACAGGATTTAGGGTCCAAAAATTCATTGTAGATAAAACAGGAATATTTTGTGAACGACTATAACTCACAAATTTTTTGACAGCTTCGTTAGCTGGTCAAAAGTCTTTGCAAAGAATAGCTCGAGCATGGTCGGCTAGAACCGAGACTTTAAAGCTACTGTAGCTTTCAGATTGTACAACTAGATCTACAGCGTCGATTGAAATATCGGGGTATTTCAATTTAATGTAGTTAATAACATCGGATTTTTTAGTTACGCGTTTAAGTTTTGAGACATGTATATATGAGTTTGGCACATATGCCTGCAACTTATCGTGACTTGGACCACAACCAAAAATTGTCAGAGTTTTAGGCTGAACTTTCTGTTTAGGTTTAGTTTGAGCAGTAAGGGTTGCAAAAGAAGAAGAATTATTAATTACAGAATTAATTGCAGGTGGAAGCAATTAAACTTCTTTATTAATAGTTGGTGTAACTACACAAGGCATAGATTCTTGAATACAAGTTTTGTACTCAAGTATTACCTTATCTTTGTCTGCAATCTTCTCTTCAAGATACAATACTTTGTCTAGTAGCAATTTATTGTTAGACCGAACTTCATCTAACAAAACTTGATACAGTACGATAGTCTCTTTATAAAGCCTGGGAAGTTTGGAATCGTCAAGTTCGAATGACGTACCACAGTGGCATTTTTTATGACGAATGGTGCAACTCTTATGAAATATAATTCCACAACTAGTGCATGTTACGCCAGATTGTGCAACACTTCTGCATTTGCACGCTTGACCGGACATAATAATAAATTAAAATTTAACTATAAAACTGATTAAATATTTAGTAATAAAAAATAATACAAGGATGATATAAGGATACACAATTCACACCGATGCGGTCCTTCACCTGGTGACTAACTACAAAACAAACAAAAGCAGACCACGGTTGGGATAACTCAAGAAAACAAAAGAGTGTTTAAAACAAGCTTAAAATATAAAATCACAAATTAAAAGAAAACAAGTTACGCCACTGGTAAGAATATTGCTTTGCGCTGCGCGTATGAAAATGCGCGGGTGGCGGCTATAAATTTAGGTTAAGTTTCAATAAACAAACTTTACCATAAA
Source organism: Tachinus rufipes (assembly GCA_963932245.1). Lineage (NCBI taxonomy): Eukaryota > Metazoa > Arthropoda > Insecta > Coleoptera > Staphylinidae > Tachinus > Tachinus rufipes. The sequence continues at coordinate 73,527,076 of OZ010747.1, read as the reverse complement.
TTTTACGGAATAATGTTTAAGACAGATTAAGCACAAACAATCACAAATATAATTACCAGTACGTTAGGTCAAACTTCACAATTAAAAACACTTAAAAACACATGAAATTGTTGAAGTTTAATTTAAATTTACCAATTGTTTTTAAAATAGCCACAATACTTTTTAAGATGAAATAAGTTTTTAAAAATATAAAAACTAAAAAAAGTAATGAATTTTCAAAACAACAAAACTCAAAATGAATGCAATTCAAAGCTGCGATAAGGTGGTTTGAAAATTTAATTTTGCCTTTTTTTGTCAAATAGATACAATAATGCTCTTTAAACTGGATTTTGAAAACATAAAAAATTAAAATAGATGGAAATTTTTAAAACCAACAAACTCAAAATAAATCAAAATTACAGATAAAGTAGTTTAAGAACCTTGCAGAGTAGATGCCACTACTACCAAGAATAGAGTACACCACTTTTTAAGCTGCGGGCACAAGACCCAAAGCACCCTCGGACACAACTACAACAATGTACTGTACTAGTTTCGAGTCAGACCGTTTGGTCTAAAATACGTCCTAGCATTTTCAGAAATTGATGTTATAGGTGGATGGCTTTCTACGGCAGTTTGTGTTGGTTTGCTAACTTCACAGAGTACAAAAGTCTTATAGAACATGGTTTAAAGTGCAACCTGCAAAAATGCAAATTTGTCAAAATAAAGGTTAAGTAGGCTACCAGATTACGGTAGAAGAAAACAAGCCATTGCAGCACGGCTTAACCCTAATTCGGGATCAGGCAAGGCCGCCAAACAATACGCAACTACGCAGTAGCTCTGCACGTGGCTACGCAAATACGTTCCCGGACAAACTACTTAAACTAGTCCGCCTCCGACCAGGCTTCCGTTACGTTTTGCAAATTGACTCATCAAAAACGGGAGTAGAAGCAATGCAACACTCCCCAGACTTCATTTTACTTAAAGAAGCTAGAATATTTGGTCATGGATGAGCTTTTTACACTACGCAAACAACAAAACATTAGTCTGACTAAAAAACTTGACTAATAATAAGCAACTTACCCAGTATTACTAGCTTACTAATTTGTTGCCCGCAATCCCAGCAACAAACTTGACATCAAAATATAAAACAAGTGCTAACTCCCAAAGTAGAACGAGTACAACCACCACTAAGCTTAAACATGTTATACCAGCAACTGGGCCAAAAACTAGAAACCACTCATCACCAGATGATTAAAGCCAAGACACTGACAAAAATAGTACAATAAACTCAGGGCAAATGCCTAACACAAGAAATCATACACAAATACTGGAAATTTATGGCAAAACCGGATAACAATCTTAATTTTACAGTGTTCCACAATAAACGCAGAACTAACGCTTCAGTAACCTGCTTCTGACGAGGAACCTTAGACAACCAAAAAATAAGATAAGTTCGATAACAACAAAATCGTCTAGACCTAGACACAAAACTCCAAAACGCACAACAATTCTAAGACACAACAAAATGTAGCACACCAAAATTGACCAGGTGACATGGTAATGGTAAGAAGCCAAGCAAAAGGTCTTACCAACAAATCGATGTGCTCAAAACAAATCATTACATACTCCTACCAAGATCTACGTTGGCGACCTAACGCCGGCACACCACCGAAGATAAGACAAACATCACAAAACCACCAAAGGTTGCTTTGCTTGAAAAGGATAGAGAAAATTGTTGCTACTGTCAAGCTGCACAACAGATACCAGCTTTGCTCCCTTTCTCCGCTACTTGGCTAGATCAATAGCAAACAAGTAAGAAAGTATAAAAAAAATTCAGACTTACTCCACAGGCAGTTGAAACCAAATTTTTCTCGATAAAATATCAACAACCTTTAAGCTGCAACCTTAGCCAATATGTCTTTGCACGGGAGCCGTTTTTAACTCTTACAATCTCCGGTTCAATATTCTCAAGTAAGGTACACTATCGTCATCCTTCAGATCAACTCCTGGAACCGTGCCGGTAACAAAAAAAAACATTTATTTTCAGAGGTTGCAACAAAACAGTTTGACTGCAATCAGCCAACTAGTCAATACCTAGAGAAATCAACGCAACCATTGTAGAACCCAATAGGATAACTGCATTTTTTATTGCAAAACTGTCACCAATAATTGATTGAGTAATTTACTTAACCAATTCATGTTTTACTCTAATATAGGGCTTTGGAAAGAACACGAATAAGATTATAGGAATGATGTACGTCTAGCTCCAGAGATACTAAAAACTCCTAAAATACAAAAGAAAACAAAAAAGCAAAAAAATAATCAACAAGCTAGAAGTCCAAGTGAATTGACATCTACAAGAAACAAACTTCTCTTTGAGTTACGCAAAAACATCACCATAAAAATGTCAAAGAAAAAAGCCGCTTACAAAGCGGTTCTGATGGCCATTATTTCCAAGCAAAACATCTAGCTACATACGTCACCAAAAATTCCAGTTTTGTTCTCTAAAAAGGTTCCAAAGACCTATAAAGTCTATTTTAGCAGCTGCGGACTTGACCCAGCTTAGCATGGTCCAACCTCCTCCAAGAAACTTGCCAAAAACTTAGTCAAATTTACCACCTTCAAAAACAAAAAGGTAATGTTGGTCCAATAAAATAGCAACGTTTTTGCCCACCACAAAGCCCCGCTTTTACAAAAAAGATCACCCAAGTAAGCAATAAGAAAAAGTTGAATAAGCTGATGCCGCCTAGTGGGTAGAGCCTAACAAACCAATCCGAGTATACCGCCACAGTTCCCCTACATATAAAGTATAGACTTTGATGTGACGACCGTTAGGCGGCGCCACTAGACTATATCCATGATTATGCTGCATTCTCTTGCTATTTGGCTTAACCAACAACGCTAGAGTAAGGGGGTATAAAGTAAATTCATTTTTGGCCAAACGGCTGTTGAGACCAGATCACCGGCAAAGTATCATCGACCGGTTATACCGTCATCCCTTTGGTTGAAACAATGGAACATTTACAACAACGCAACCTACGCAAATTACTACGTACTACAACCGCTATGCTCACTGACGACTTGAACAACTTTCTGGACAAACCAACGCCTGCACCGGATGCTGCTACACATCCACCTTAGCATCAGCATTGCACTACCAACCGCTGGCCACTTTTTCCAATTTTTCTCCGGGTCCACTCCGTAGACTTCCACATAACAAAAACTGCAACAGCAACTACCACTGGGCCTACACGTCACCTGGTGAACTTTGCCGCCGCTCCCCAGGTCCACCCTTAGGGATGTGCCAGTAATATTAACAAACCTAACCTAACCTAACCAAAACATTGCTGCCTTACACTCTTTGCACGGAAGTCTTTTATGACACAACAAAAACTGCAACAGCGACTTCTACTGAGACTACACGTGGTAAACTTTGCCGCCGCCTCCCAGGTCTACTTCTAGGGACGTGCCGGTAACATTAACAAATTACAGTCAGTCAGATTGGACCAAGAACGCAAGATTCAAATTAAAACAAAATACCATCCAACTACATGCTGTACTAAGCTGAACTACCCCGTTTTAGCGGCAAACCTTATCAGAACCCACATCGTTTTGCCCAACAGCAGATTCCAACTGCACCTATCACCGGCTGCTAGTACAAAATCTGAAAGACAAAGCACTTGCCTTTGATAAGAAATACAACCAAAAACCGGCACTCTCATACAAAAAAACTAAAAATTGGCTAATCAAATATTACGCTAGCCGTAATAGCCCGGCTAATTAAAACACTTATAAATGCTTCTTACAACGCCAGGCGGCGTTATGCCCAATAAATTTGCACACACCACCCAGAGCAAACGTATTAGCCACGCTGGTCCAGTTTTTTGACCAACTGGTTCAAACAGCCACCAAAGTCAAAACTAATATTGGCCAACAATACCAAAACCAAATCAAGCATCTATGGAACAAAGCAAAAAGCCACACCGACTTAAACCAAACAAAACTTTACTACAGCCAGACACGAATATTGTGGCCTCTATATAGGCAACTTAGTATACACAAAAAAAATGTTAAATGTGGTTAAACTTATGCCTTTGCCCGTTTTAACATCTTTCAATCCAAGAACAACGTCGCCTATGGAACGTTTAAAATGTAAGCGCAAATGAAAAGTGCTAAAACGGACAAAGGCATTAGTTTAACTACATTTAACATAATTTTTGTGTATACTAAGTTGCCTATATAAAGGCCACAATATTCGTGTCTGACTGTACAAGCCACAATAGATGCGGTGGAAAAAAAACATTTGTCTAAAAAACTAATCACCATAGACAAAAAAACAATAGAAGCTCTGATCAACTTGGGGGCAAGCCCTAACTTCACCCGCCTAAAGTTAAAAATCCCAAAAACCCTCAACAACCTTTGTTGCACAAGCGGATCAATCCATCTTTTTTGATACAATTGAAAACCCCACCGTTAAAATAACCGTTAGGACCAAAAACATACGGTCACTCTACTGGTTGCCTGAAGTTTAGAGAAAAAAAGTGATTCTAGGTAGGTTAAACAAGCACCAAACAAGCTTGGACTACTTGCGCCAACCTTAAAAAGACACCGCCGACTAAGGCACACAAAACGGTGCAGCTACCCAAACACTCGTTCCTTGACACTACAACAAGTAACAAGCACAATACCAATACAAACAGCTTGCTACACCTACAATGCCTACAAGAAAGCTCTGATCTTTGAGCAAGTGAAAAAACTTTTAACTAGCGGCGTAACTGAGAGAAGCTCAAACAGCTACTGTGCCCCGTTACATATCATAAAGTAAAATACGGTTTTGTATAGATTACAGCTAAAAAAAAGATACTTCTCCTGAACAAGACCTAGAAAACACTAAAAAAATTTGACGGACCAAAGTGTTCAGTTTTTATTGACTTGACAATAAGGAAAAACATTTCACCGTTTTTGCCACCCTAGACAGAAACACGTACCAATTTCATGTAATGCCCTTCAGCCTAAAACACGCGGTGGCGTTCTAAAAGCTAATGTCGCAGGTATTAGCCGCCCTACTACGAAGCGTAGTGTTTCTCTATTTGGACAATACATTGAAGTACACAGAAGATCACGCCACACACTTAGTCCACCTACAATAAGTACTCAAACTTTACAAGAGTACAGATTACGGTGCCATCCCAAAAAAAGCAGTTTTAGAACCGACTCTGTCAAATACTTAGAGCCCAGAATTAGCGCTGAAGGAAATCAACCCCTACCGCACCACCTAAAACTCATCAAATACCAAGCAAAATACTGACAAATTTCTTAGGTTTATGCACTTGGATTTGGGAGTACGTACCAGATTAAGCAAATTGGAGTCAGAGTCGTCCTGTATCACAAAGAAAGACACCGAGGCGCGGTGTCCTACAACAGCGCAGAACTAATATAAACCAAGATGTATATTGCTGAGTAGTCTACAGTAAAAAAAAAAAAATACTATGTAAAACATTTATTTAAATTTAAAATTTCTTTTTGAAATCAATGACAAAAATATAGAAATTTTATTTATACATAAAAATATACTAAATACAATATTAAAAAATACTTAAAAACTATTAAAAATTATATGTTTATTTAATCAAAATCTTCAATTTTAAACATTTAAAAAAATAAAACAATAAAAAAAATATTCATAACTCTTTTAAAATATAAGCAGAATTAACCCATAAATAATTATAAAAATCTATGAAATATGTAGCCATTGACATATTACCCATACTTTTAAAAAAATATTGAAAACACATAATGGGTTGGTTGGTTTCATATCTGCTCATACTAACAAAATGATAGAAATCTAACATAATACTTGGTATTTCAGATTTTTCCAAAAGTTTAAATTCCTTTTCAAACTGCTCATAAGTAAGTACAGCTTGATTGTATCTTTTAACTCCAAAAAACTCATAAAAACCACAAGCACAACAAACTGATAGCAAATAAACGCAAATAGCCAAAGCGGTATTTTCATTTCCAGTAATTCCATTTAGCAAAAATGATGATATTTCTACAAAGTAGCATCTGAGTCTGAGTTTTCCATTATATTGGTTAGTATAATAGTGTTTTGATTTATTCCGAAATATTATATCAATGTAATCGCTGTAAAGTTTGGCATCCCATTTTTCAAACATGTAGTAAAAATTTTTGAAATCTAATGTTATTCTAGGAACATTACAACAATTTGCATCGGGTTCGAAGCTACAACCAAAAACGTTTTTAAACATAGGATCTTCATAATCAAATTTTTCAGTCTTAACTAAGACATTTTTCCATTCAAATGCGTCTTCACCAAATACGTAAGGGTCCTAAAAAATATAATATTTAAAATATCTTAAATCTAAAATTTGTTTATGTATTAAATAAGTAAATCACTAAATTGTAATAATTATGTAAAAAAATCATCATACATCAATAAACTGTCAAATATGTCATAAATTACTAAAATATTTTGTCAAAAATGTTTGAAATTTATAACCTGTATTCTAAAACTGTCAAATATTATTAAACAACTACCAAATGATTTTAAATATCATTAATTTAAAACTATTTAATATATTACTAGAATCAGTGATTAGTTCTGTCGCAAAATATTAAGAACTTATTGTAAAATGACAGATTGAATTGTAGACTTTTTTAGGTTATGTGTGTATCATAGTATAACAATTGTGAAGCAACAGATTAAATGTAAATCGATTGGAATTTGAACCCCAAAACCCTTCCCTTGATACGGTTTTGTGTAGACTTTTAGACTTTTTGTTTGTAACAAACCGCCTCAACGTAAAGCGCATGCATTACCGACGTGTTAGAACACGCTTCCGTTTCTGCCGCAGTACTCGGGTATATAAATTGCCTTGGTAAGTTGTTACCAAGATTAACCCCTGTTGCTCGCCCAATCAAAACCCGGTCCACCGTTTGTACTCCAAACGGACGCATGCAATTTTAGAGTTGGAGTCGTCCTGTATCAGAAAGAAGGCTTATCATTTCAATAGACTAGAATGCATGGCCGTCATGTAGGCAATAGACAAGTATAGGGCCTATCTCAAGAACAAACCATTCATACTCTAGACAGACACCCAAGCTCTGGTCTGGCTAATCTCTCATTCTACAAAAAATCAACTTTACTGTAGAACAAATCCCGGCAGGGTAAATCTTCTGCCCGAGCGACATCTTCATTACCACGTCGTTAGAAGAATCGGAACAATTTTTAACACCCAAAAATCAATGTACGATGTTTGTATCAAAAGAGATGCTTGACAACCCAGAAAACCTTATAGAAATAAACGTGAGTTATAACTTGGAAGAGCATGATGAATTGATCAGAACCATTAACGGTCATGACAATCTGGCGGTACAACATCATTCGACAACCACGGCAAGAACAAGACCACAGCTGCCATCCTGAAAGCTTACCGCTGGCCCAACATACGCAAGAACGTATGCACTTATAAAAGGGTGCATGATTTGCGTAAAGGTAAAAGCAGAAACCTCACAGCCAAAAACACCGCTAGTGTAGTGCACTAGGTGGGTAGAAGCAATAGCAGTGCTTGCAGCCACTAGTAAAGCAATCACAAGGCTTCTGCAATAGCAGTTAACGTCAGATTGGATCAAACCCAGGGCAGACAAATTTTCCGTCTGCTGCATCTACATGAAATTTACACCATCATATACGCTGCAGCTTCCACGACAACCACCACGGTAACGTGAACACTCACGACCTTCAATCCCTGGAAATTGCGGGAAATCATCAATAACCATAGTAAGTGCTTGCACACCCCGCCAGAGTTTCTGGACGGCCACTAGTATCTGCTATATGCACTTCCACATCGTACCAATCAAACATAAACTTGTTCTGTGTGAACGGCACTCTGTGGGAGTGTGGGTACTGAGTGAACCAGTATGCATACTGTGTGTTCTGTGTGTAGAATAACTTATATTTGTATAAAATGCACTCTCATCACAAGATAACAACCTCCGAGTGCAGCCTCGCCGCCTCCGGACTTAGACTAGCCGCCCCGCAAGTCTTTGAGAACGTAACCCGATAACAAATGGCGCTTAACGTAGGGCGATTGATTACATAGTGCTACCTACAATCCTAAACCCAAAAAGAGTAAACCGAAGAAGAAAACCCGGCAACAAACACGCTGCGAAGAAAGCAAAAGGCAACCCTTGGCAGAACACCGTGCCAACAATAAAAAGTACGTCTACGACCTCTCATTGGAGGGTCAAACAAAGGTCATGCAGATCTACAAACTACTACCACCATCAAACACCCACCTGTCGTAAACACCGTCAACCAACGACTTGCTGTGTGCCTCAGTCAGCCCACAACCGACTGTGATCCCATTCGGTCCTCTACCGGCTGTGACCCCATTCAACCAAACTCCGCTAGTCAGCAAACACCCAACACCTAGGTGCGCATATATGGCATGCCATCTAAGTCATTGGACAACTGAATAAGCAACTGCTAACAATATCATGCTGTACCAGCTACAAACGGCTTCACTACCTAAGAGCCAAAGCTGATGAACTGTTGTGCTGGACTATGGACTCCAACTACGTTGGCGGCACCAAGTTTAAACTTCAAGCCGCAAACTAGCTCATAAACGAGATCACAAAGTTTACGTAACAAATGAATTGGATCAGCACACACGTGTCTACCCAAACCGCAACTATCAACAAAACCACGTTGGAGATAAAAGAAGTCACGGAACTTAAATCAGACATCATCGACATCCAACCAGTGGTTATCCGAGAAGTTGCAGTAGAAACAGCGATCGCAACCACCTACAACCCACAAGAAATTGCCGTACCAGCATACACCCAAACGATCAAGGTAAAAAAAAAGAAAGAGAAGAAGTAAAAAAACAACAAATATGTTCAAACGCTTCTTCCCCGGGACTCGCCGACAATGAAAGAACTGAAACCAAACCGTCCACTATCAGACACCCGCTGGTCAACCAAGAAGCTTACGTTACAGAAACACCAACCGTCAAACCCTGCCTAGCCCTCAATACAGCTGTTGTGGCCCACACAACTGTAACCAACAAAGTCACTTCCACGGATGAAGACGACGACGTCGGACCGGATACTCTAGCGACGCCTACGCAACATACACAACAAGTTAGGACAAACCGCTGCTAACCGCCTCCACAGGCGGATTTTGTGCTTCACCATGCTACTCAGGTGCGGAAATAGTGCGAGAAATCTTGATCCCTCGGTTAGTGTCTCCGACCAGCTTAGGAAACCCCTAAGACCGTCACCGGAACCCGGACCATAGCCGGTTTTCAAACGCCCGTGCCGCGATTGTTTAAATATTTCAAAACCGCTCCACACAAAACCCATAGTGAAACCCCAGTAGACACTTTTTTATTACAGTCTACTCCCTTTCCCCATACAATAGTGCCAAAACCAAATCGACGACACCTGGACATCATCACAGTGCCAAATTAAAACCGGAAGCTCAGCTTGGAAGTTGGAAGAAATTGTTGCAGCAAGTAGGCGGAGCAACAACGGCCAATCAGATTGCGCCAATCTCCCTCCAACTCCTATAGAGATACGACTTTATCGGATTCCAGTGAGTCAAAGCCAAGCCACCAACAAGACCATATCACAATGCACAAGCCTACAATCTACGACCCCCTGTGCCGATCCACAACCGTCACTGCAGCTTCCTGACAACGGAATCCAACTGGTGCCGCGACATCTTCAGGAGTCGATTCTATCCCCAGGAATTTCGGAGGAATTGCTCTTCACAATTACACTCTGTGCTTGCACACTCCTCTACAGTTTTTGGACGGCCACTGGATTGCGGCTACGGCCCTGACACGTCACTCCACACCAAAACCACCTAGTTCTAGTTAAACTGTCATTCAATAGTGAATGCGGGCGGAAACACGCTGTGCGAGTGCGTCAGTAGTAGCGTTTTAAGTAAACGTGTTTGTTGCTCTCTGAGTGAGAGTGTTTAAGAAGAAACCTTAATTTATTTATAAAATGCTAACCACCCAGACAACAACCTCCAATCATCTCCGATCTCCTTCCAAGAGCAACCACGCCGCCGACAAAAACGTCTACAACTAGACAATAGGCGGGTCAAAGTAAATCCAGAAAAAAACAAGGCCGTTCTATTCACACGGCGTCGATCACTCACTCCTCATGCAAACGTCATTTTAAACAACGTTCCCATACAGTGGCTCAACTCTGCTAAGTATCTTAAAATAATCTTCAACAAGTAATTTAGATACAGACCCATGTACAGTCCATTTTCAACAAAGCCAACTTAGCTAAAGTTCTGCTATACCAAATCGAAACAGTGGCAAGTCGCTCTAGAACAAAACCCGGCTCTACACCTCGACCATCAGACTGATGATCACGTACCATGCCCCCATTAGGAGAACAACTGCAAAAAAACAGTCGGTCGTCTTGAGACCTTTCAAAACAAGACTTTGCAAGTTAGAGTTCCACGGTTTACTTCAAAAACCTCGCGATTTACTCCAATTATGATCTGGCACGACTCACCAAACCAGTTCAAAAAAATTCTATCCACAAACAACTTCCTGAAGACCTATTAAAACACCTCTTAAATCCACATTTTCCAACAGAAGGTTTATAAGCCGTAAGGTCTCAAAATTCCTTCAAATACTCACTACTGAAGAAGGGAAGGGAGGGGAGGTTAGTCGGGTAATCCGACAAGTTGAGTCTTTAGAAGATTCCTCTTCCAAACCACTAAAAAAAGAAAAACGTCTACAGAACTATAAAATGGATTCTAACCATCTTCCTCGACTTCAACATGCTAACCCCAAGCAACACTACTCAAAACAATTTCAATTCTGCAATGCCTTGTGACTATTTTTTTAGAGCACTAATCGTTTATACTTAGACACCAACGACTGTCCCGGGAATAAACTCAATAGATTCCGGCCTGCACACAACTCAACTCAATTCCCAACCTCAACCCTTGGAGATATGACGTGTATTTCCAATAGTGGGAATATACTACACTCTCTTTCTATGCCAACTTCGGCTATGCACTCGATACAGTCTGAATATCACACACACCCACACACACACACCAACAAATGCCTTAAATGTGATTCACTTTCCAAACCTTGGCGCAACTCTGGCAAAGACTTGGAACGTGCATACACTTGGCTGCGGTTACTGGTTAATCAGGGGTCGTATCCAACTTACAACCTTTTGGCAAACAAAGTAGCAATTTACCTACTATTGTTGGAATATGGTGCACCACTACACCAGGTGAAAAACCGCAATCACAGATCTTAAAACCATAACTATTACATTAAAAAGGGCAACGCCACGTTTTGCTCAACTATCAACCTCCTTCTCTATTACTAAATAAGCAGGGAGCCGGTAACAGTGCTAGCTTAGTGATTATCAAGCATTGCCTACGGAATAAGCTAGACCCTCAATCCTTTCTACCAAAAGCCGCCATGCTCCATTCTAATTACAACTCCTACTATCACAACTACAATTCAACCACCAATCCGCAATCTGCCACCACTTTAAACAAATCTAGACTGTAACAATTGGAGCCTAATGTAAGGTATCCTAGAGTTAAGGTGCCCAACCTCACTAACCCGTCACCGAGAATTCCCACTTACCTGGTAAAAATTCATCAAAGTTGATTAAAATTTACCAAAACAACTTCCAGGCACCCTTACCATTTAGGAAATGTTACCAAAAGACCCGACCAAATTTGTAACTGCAAATTAACCCGTTTTTTTACACACCCTAATTGGCAAGATAAAAAACTACACAAGTTTTGCTAAATGTGAGCAAATACTATCCATAGCTCCCTGAACAACCAACTAGCACCCTTGCCTTAATCATATTACATTTGATTTAATTGACAAGCAACTAAAAAACAAAACACAAACCGAACAGAGGCCAAACACCACCACCGGCCAACGTTGTTCTTTTGCTTATGATCGAGGACTTAAAACTTATAAAGTAAAATCTTTAAAGCAGTACCAAAACAACTTTAGCTTATTTCTGGCTCAAACAACCCGTCTTAAGAAAAACCAGTGCCACAAACCAGAAAACATCTAAAAACCACAACCAATGCTGAAAGCCAAATCCTAAGTAAATCTTATACTATTTAGCAATCAAACCGACTAAAAACAAGAAGAAGAAGGAAGATACCCACCCCGAAAACACAGAAAATACTTTCAGCCAGCAAAAGTTAAGACCTATGCAAGCACCACTAAACGACCTCCTAGATAGTTTAATAGACAAACAGAACCCGAAGAATAAAAGTGATAACCCAAAACCATTACCGACCAAGCCAAGTCAAACCCTAAAGCTAAACTTCAAGAAATTTTAGACACTGATGACCAAAGAACAGGTAAAAAAAAACCTTAACTGTTTTTAGCAAACCAAGAAAAGAATATACTAAACAAAGCTTAGAAGAAGAAACAAAAACTGTCCGACCCCAACTAAACCAATTTGAACGTCCAACACCAGCGTCAACTTAATTTCCTTTGACAAACGTCCAAGAAACATTCAAGAAACACCAAAGAAACAAAAGTCCCCGAAGAGCATCGCTACTCCCACCTCAGCACGTAGTCACGTGCAACCGAAGAAAGACGCAAACCTCCCAAACCGGACCAGCAAACAACGAAAGATTCCTAGTAAGCTGGGTTACCCGCATTGGCTGCGGGCCAACGCCATCATCAAGAAGAGGAAAAATTGTCAAAGCAACAAAACCAAAAAGAAAAAAAAAAAAAGAAAAAAAAGTGCAAATTGGCAGACAAAGTCAAAAGCGAGAAAGCCAAAAAGATCCTAAACAAAACTAATGCTAATATCACCACCACAAAAGTGGACAAACCACCAACCAATAGAAAAAGATTTTAGGTAGAAATAGTAAATCACTTACCACCACCTCGGATAAAAAAAACCTATCCCAAAACCACCAGACCCCGGAACCAAAGCAGTTCTTTGCCACAAGAGATCCATGTAAAATTAAACCAGCGTGACCATCTCAAAGAAAAAACAACCATCTAGCTTCTAGACGCCATGTTACTCTCTAGTACAGTACTCCAAGCTCTGCTGCGTAAGAAAAGGGAATTATTAGCGGCCTGAAGGCGTCCCAAAAAGAAGAAAAAAATTTAAGACATTGCTCGTCCAACATCACAAGGCGCTTTCAACCTACACTTATTTGACTATCGTTTAAGGTTCTCTAAATTAGAATTTCATTAAGTCACCGAAAAAGTCAATCTTTTTAGGCCAACCCCGAGCACTCAAAAAGTGCAAGTACAACCACGCAGAACTAGCCGTGACTGCTTCATCACAGATTCAGACCAACAAAAATTTTGAAGCGACAGTTTGGACTAAAATATTTCTCAAAAAAGTGGCGTTACCTCAATAACTCCTCCCCCCCCCCCGCTCGGTGGACAGTGGGCTGCTTCAAACAATCTAAAAAGAACAACCTAAACTTATCAAACAAACACTGTAGACAACCTTCGCAACATAAAATTTACAAACATTTATTAGCTTGCTTCATTTCATTACTCATACTCGGAAGAACTCTTGGCCTGCTAGAACCAAGTTTTGCAAGGTCGATAGAGTATAAAAACGCCAATTTCATTTTATATAGAAATAGATGAGGACAAAATATTTGGCAGAGACTTAATGAGGTCACCTCAGCGGCCAAGAACGCAGTCAACTTTAAACCTGCGGCGAGAGAAATACAAAAGCGCTAGAGCATTTATAACTCTAAATTATTTTCAAAGTTACAATGAGAAGAAAATGTAAACAAATCCAAATACTAAAAAATGTTTTTAACAAAATGCACAACCCAGAAAAAATCAGGTAACTATAACCAATCAATAACTTAGCTATGCAAAAATCAGGTAACTATAACCAATCAATAACTTAGCTATGCAAAAAACAACTAAGTAGGAAAGCAATACACCAAACTGGATTCTAGATTTAGAGAAGAGTATACTTTATACTGCATGGTCCAAAGTAATTGCTGACTAAAAGTGAGGAAATTATCAGCAATATCAGAGCTGTCAGATACATCAATTTGCCAAATATTCCATGACTATTTGAGTATGAATAAAGTGAGTGCAAGATGAGTCCCAATACTTCTGTCTGCTGTTCAAAAAAAGTATCAAGTTTTGTGCTCGATCTTTTTTGAAGCTCTGTGTGGGGACAAAAACAGTTTTGCAATTTATTGTTACGGTGATTAAAACTATTGTCTTGTATCATGATCCTCTGTTCAAAAAAAAATCCATAGAATGACGACGTGCAGGTAGACCAACACCAAAAAAAAAAAGGTATCCCCGTTAACCAAAAAAATCATGGCCACAATCTTTTGGGATTGTAAAGGCATCTTAACAATTAGTTTAAAAAAATAACCACAAAAAATGGCGCTTATTATGTTACTTGGTTCATGGAAAATATTTTTGATATTTGCGCACTACAACACACCTGTGCACACCGTTGAAGTTGCTCAACTTGCCATAAAAGAATGCAACTTTCAAAAAAAATCGATCATCCTCCTACAGTCCAGACTTGGCACCTAGCAACTATTTCCTGTTTTCAAAACTTAAAAAAACTTTTAGAGTAGACGATTTCTTGATAATGAAGAGGTAAAACTGCTTTTTTGAAGCATTTTGACAACAAATCTTTAGAATATTTTTATGAGGAGATAGAATTACCATTTAAGCAATGTAATAAATGTGTTGAGGTTAAAGAAAATTGTATTAAAAAATAATAAAATACCTTTCTCATAAGAGCATGATTTTTTGGTTTGGTCGGAAATTTATGGCGGTTACCTTATACGTGCACTGACATATCTGTCAATAAGTATTTGTAATTTAATATTCTAAAGTTGTCAAACATCAATAAACTGTCAAAATTAATGTTTCTGTCAAAATGTATTATACAGGGAGTTTATAAATGAATAGGATTATGTAATTACTTTAGATATGCTGCTTTTTTTAAATTGTCTACTATACTATTTGTTTTGACAGATCAACTTTGACAGCTGTCAAGCAAACATATGAAAACATATGTAGTATAGTAGACAATTTTAAAAAAGCGTCATATTGTGTAGTGATTACATAAACCCAATCATTTATAAACTCCCTGTACTAATACTGCCTGTTGTTACTTACGTTAGACTCAGCTGGTTCCAGTTTTATAATCTTACTCGGAGGACCATCTACTTCCATTGCTTCATCAGCTGAGGAAACTTCTGACAAAGTTAAAGCTCTTAGTTCTGCTTCTGGATATGCCACTGCAAAATGTAAATAAATATGTAACTATTTTGTATTGTAATAGGACAGTGGTTAACTTTTAGTTCATGTCCGCTAAATGTTATCAGCGTGCAATCATTTTAATTAGAAAATCAATACTTTGCTAGAATTTAATTTAATATTTAAACTAACACTTTTCAATGCAATATCCCATTTTTTAACAATTATAAACAAAAGAAAAATACCATTTAAATGCTTATTACAATAATGATCCTATTTGCATGCTTAATATATTGTAATAATAATAACAAAAGTTTTTTTTTGTTTAATGATGAGATGGTTTCATCTTACCTCTACAGCAAGACAAGGCATCGAGGCGGATTATTTCTCTCTGAGAATTTAGAGAATAAACTAAGAGCAAAATATGGTAAAAGTGTTGCTTACTCAAACCCTATAATTAATAGTCATTTTGGCCAATAATTATCAAACTTTGTTAATACATTAAACTACACTGATTGATTCGATTGTAAACACTCACGCAGAAAAGATGCTAGAGAGTAAAGCTGTATTCTGCGCGCGTCGCTAAATGAGAAATAGGTTTTAATTCAAAATCATATAATAATTTTAAGCAACAAAATTTATTGAATACTATTTGCACAAAAAACTCTGTCCCTGACTCCATAAAAAAATTGAAGAATTAAAATTATGTCTAAGTTTGGACTTAAAATGTACAAATCCAGCTGACAAAAACCAAACTGACTCAATCCGGCTTTGTTTAACGTTATTAGAACAAAATTCGGCCTAAAATGATTACAGTGCACTATGTACACAAAAGTCGACAACTTATATGACGGTTGATAAATGCTTTGTTAAATTTAAAGTTGACATCACATGACAGATTTGTTTAGACAATTTACATGCAAAATTTGTAAAATACTTGACAGTTGATTTGTCAAATTGACTTGAAATGTCAACTGTTAATTTAACAAAACAACTGTACACTAAATTCCGGCTAAAAATTTAACAATTACGTAAAAAAATACTAAAATCCGGCTATAAAACTTAAAAAACATTGAAATTTAACCATAAAATAAAATTTGACCAAAAAAATCAAAAACTGTAAAAAATACAAAACCCGGCCAAACACTAGAATTCAGCAACAAAACTTAAAAACCACCAAAATCCGGCTAAAAATGTCTTTAACTATAAAACAGCAATATAAAATGTTAAAAATCCGCTCAAAAAACTTAAAATCTGTAAAAAACAATAAATTCGGCTATAAAATGTCAAAATCATTAAAATTCAGCCAGAAAACTCAATAATTGTAAAGCAAAGTACTAAAATCCGGCTATTACCTGTTAAAAATTTTAATATTAGTATTAACTGGAGTGTCTACTCATCCGATCAAGTGTTGATTATCAAACATTGAAAGTTACTTTTCTTTACAAACGTTAAAAGTCAAGTTATTAAAACTAAAGTGTAGTGCCGACTTACCCGCCCAAATATGTGTTATCAAAGGATTAAAAGTTTCTCCTCTCTGCAAACCTTAGAAGTCTCTATATTTGGTAGTACCGACTCTTAATGACAAACATTTGAGCGGGTAGTATAAAGTGTCCCACCAACCTACCCAAGTGTTGCTCATCAGGAGATTGGTATCATCATTGCCTCCTCTCACGTAGAAACTTCTAACTCCTGCAGAAAAAAGTAACATCCAATCTATTTATAACAAACACTATGGCAGGTGGGTGAGCATTCCAGTTTTATCTACTCGATGGTAATAATAAATTAGAGTAACCCACATACCCATCTAAGTGTTGGACATAAAATATTAGTATCACCACCTCATCATTCAATATAGAGAGTTCTAACGCTTGCAGAAATGATATACACTTTTGTTTAAACTACTCAATAGTAATCATAAATTAAAGCAGCACGCTCATCCACCAAAAAGCTGGAAGTTGGCCAGCTAAAACTGGTGTCACTTCTAACGTTTGCAGAGAGTAACTGTAAATGACTTGATGACAAACACTTGGGTAAGCACTTCATATTAAACCACTCAATAGTAATCATAAACTAGAGTGACCCGCCCACCCAGGTGTTGGTTATCAGGAAATTAGTATCACAATCGCCTCTCACATAATTATTTTTAACGCTTACACAGAGGAATAATTTCTAATCTTTCTCAACATTTGAGCGGGTAGATGAGCACTCTAGTTTAAACTACTTAATGGTAATCATAAATTAGAAAAGCCCAACCAACCTACCCAAGTGTTGGTCATCAAAAATTTGGTATCATCGTTGCCTCCTCTCACATAGTGATTTAAAACGCTTTCAGAGAAAAATGTCTTTAAATTTTTTGATGACTAACACTTAGGTAGGTAGGTGGTCATTCCAGTTTAAACTGAAGAAATTAGTTGTCACCATTGCCTTCTTTGGCATAGAGATAGTTAATGCTTGCAGAGAAATAAAACTTTCAATTTCTTAATTTCTAACACTTGAGCAAGAACCCCGGCGTAGGCAAAAACCCCAGTTCAAACCATTTATCCGTACTTATGTTCTAGTATGACCCATCCACTTACCCGCCCAAGTGTTTGTCATCAAGGGATTGGACACCACCATCATATTCTCTAATATTACGCGCGTCGCCTCTTCGGATTACGAATCGGATAACAAATGCCAAGCGACTGTCCAAATAAAAAACTCATATTGATCCCAGTGGCAGAGCTGCCTGTAAGCAAAGATCTGCAATGCGGAAAGGCCCACAAACATAAGAGGCCCTCCGACAATTATTTTAAAACCTGGGGCGCCCCAAAACAAAAGTATATTAACTGACAAAACTGTACTTTTTTTTTTCAAAATTGTTTATGAGTGGGCCCTTTTCAATGTTTTGCGGTAGAGCCCAAAAATCCTAGCTCTACCACTGATTGATCTTTTTGACTATCTAAAATGTAAAACGGTGAGTCAAAGAGACAAAGGCTTATGCGAAGCATGACTACAAAAACTCCGAAAAAGACGTTCCGGCAAACCTTGCAATAAAGTTTGATACTTGTCAGACCGTGAAAAACCATAATAATAAATGAAAACAGAAGTTACTCAAAAACATTATTTATTTAACTTTTTTTTAGAAGAGAAAGAAGGAAACAAAAACATCTTTTTACTTATAAAAATCTGGTAACCCTGTTATTGATTCTTATACCGAGTAAATAGTATGAATGCCAACATAAATGTATTTCTCCTAAAATCATCATGTTGGTTGAAATGGCTGCGTTCAGGACGACTCATCGCTGTCAATCATTCAAACTGAACGAGCGGCGGGAATCATCGTTTGCTGGCAGCGCTTGTCATTTGACTCATCATACATTTAGGTACGCTTTTATGCTGACAAAGCAACTTATTAGCCACCAGCGTTTAATCGGCAAATATATTTAAAAAAAGTAAATTATTGCTTATCTCCAATTGATGACTCAGCGCTTGCAAGTGATGAGTCGTTCTGAACGCAGCCAATTACTCCATGTTAACCAAGATCACCCAACTACACGTGTTTATCATAATGATTAATATGTTTATGCATTTTATGTCATTTTTGTTTATATCAGAATATGATAAATATCAAGTAAACAAGATATGCGTCATTATATGTTAATAAAATTTGTATAAACACTGTGCAGATGTGATTTATGTAAACAGCAAAATTTCAACATCAGCTTGTTGACAAATCTGCCGCCAGATATCGTATTCCTTAGCTGCAATCCCCAATAATTACTAAATTTATTTTGTAGCATAATTCATTGTAATTCCCCTTAAGTTAACTTCAAACAAATAATCATCAATTAATTGTATAAGTTTATCTGTATAATCAACGCAAAAAATGTACGCATTAGCCGTTTTAACAAAATAGTTGAGTTATATTATAAATGCTATTTCTCACATTTTATGCGTAAATGATAAAGAAAAACTAAAACATGTTTTTAAAATATCAATCTACAATAAAATTGAAGATCATTTGTGCATTTTACAGACTTTAAAGTTTCATCTAAAACCATATATACACTGGCAAACAAAAAATAAACGTCACTTTAAAATTATTACTTATTTTTGGAATTTTCTGTTTTAACTTTATGTTTGCAAATTGTAAATCAAAGTAGGCGTTTAATAATTCGTTTCTTGACAAATGTTATCTATCTGTCAGTTATTATCACCGTGTTTTTATGAAACAGCTCTAATTGAAAACTTACATTTCGTTGTGGTTTTTTTACTTAGTGTTGATTTTTCTCTGCAAAACTTGTTATTCACACAATGTACTGTACTTAACAGATCATAATAATGCTTTTAATACTTATTGTTGTTGCAAGAAAATAGCGTCGATTAAAGATCAGCAAAGAAAACGTAAAACTGCAAGGATTGTTGGTAAACGCTTTTGTAATATACAAAAAGTGTATCAGCGTTACTAGGATACTGACCTGATAACCAAAAGATGAGAATCCGGGCAACAAAAAATCACCACAAACAGAGATGACCGTTTTTTGGTGTCCACAAGTTTGCGGAATAAAACAGCTTTTGCACTTTATCTACAAAATCAACTCCATAAAATTAGAGATGTAAATTTTAGTCTTGTAGAAAGATGGCTAAAATCCACCTTTTACAACGCCAGCATTGTGTTGCAAAATTGGCTTTTGCTCAAAATCACCGGGCATGGAATAATGAATTTAATATTTTCAGATGAGTCGTGCTTTTTTCTCAATAGATCAGATGGACGTCGGAAAACGTGGGAAAGACGCAGAAAAAGATACGCTTCAGTTTGTATTGATGAGCGATTTCTATTTGGTGGTGGGTCGGTTATAGTTTGGGCAGGAATTTCTACCGAAGCACGCACAGAGTTGGTCTTTATAGAGAATAACCACTCACAGATACATTATAGTAGTTTTCAAAAATCATGTTATGCCCTTCATGACAACTATGAGCAAGCACGGCATTTTCATGAAGATTATGCTAGATCTCGCATAGCCAGAGTTGTCAGAGGTTATCTGGATGAAGTGGAAATTTTGCGGTTCGATTAGTCAGCTCTCAACCCAAACATAAATCTCATAAAACATTTCTAGGATGAGTTGGGGCGACGTATCCAAAAGCATACACCTGCTCCAAAATGTATAGAAAATTATATAGAAACTACTCAAGGTCTATTTGAACAATCGACTATATAGAACGTTATACAGAAAAATGCATAGTGTCAGATGGGCATTATAACCGTCGGGCCAACGCGGCAACAAGACAGAGCCCCCGCGAGCTTCTGTTAGGCAAAAATCTACGTCAACGAGGCAAATGGGACAAACCCAAACAACAAACACCCAGGCCAAACCTAGACACCAGGTTACAAAACGCTAGACAGCGACAAGCCACATACCAGGAGAAGAGGTACGCCGACAAAATGCGGCGCACCAATACCAACCACGTGACATGGTGAGGTCGAGCCAAAGGGTTTAGCAACAAATGGACGGGCCCAAAGAAGCTAACCGTCACGGCGGGCTCACATTGTTTTTGGGTCGAAAACCGAAAGTACCGTCCGCCAACCAAAATTCATGTCGATGACTTAAAACCAGCACCACCTACAGTAGAAGAGAACATCACACCACCACCGGAAGAAGGGGCAAACTTTGCCAAACTACCAGGAGTTGTTCCGCTCGAAGGAGATAGTGGAGATTGTGACGGCCACCAGGCGGCGCCACTAGACCATATCCAGGATTAGGCCGCACCCCCTTCGCTACTTGGCACAGCCAATAGCGCTAGTATAAATCTTGGGACGCTTCCTACACCTCACAAACCGCAACAGCGACCTCCACCGAGACTACACGTTACCTGGTAAACTCCGCCGTCACCCCCCAGGTTCAACCCTTTGGATGTGCCGGTATCACTGCTAGTCGCTACGGCAAGGCCCACAGTAAGACACCTGCTCATCGCCAGCAGCCAACCGTTAAACTCGCGAGCACCCCCAAAGCACGCAAGAAGCAATCCTATGCACAAGCGGCGGGACCTGTGCCAAGCGCACTACTAATTGACAAAAATCAGCTGCTACTTCGCCGGTCCCGAGCAAGCGGCAATAATTTTCATTACAATCAAATAGAGTCAAACTTCTATATGTCACTCATATTAGGGAGTAGGCGGTCGTGAGGGTGAATCCAACACTTTGCCAAGTCTTCAAAAAGATTCCCCTCCTAGCCAAAAAAAAAAAAAAAAATTTAGACATACGACTCCGCAAAACTATCTCGACTATAACTCACTCAACAAAAAAAGAGTTTTTCTGTTCCGATACATTCTTGCACCTAGTCATAGTAAAGAAACTAATAGATGTTGGATTTTTAATTTTGATATAAAGCACTGTATTCTCTCAACAACTTTACAAAAAAAAAATAATTTCTTTACAATTTTTAAAGTCCTTCATTACACATGCTAAAATTCTTTCATGTAATTGTTTAATTTCAGTATCAACCATTGTTAAAGTAACAAAAAATACACATAACCTCAAATCGCATACTAAGAACTAAGCCAACTATGTCAGTTTTAGTAAATTAAAAAAAATGCTTTTTTTGCCAACATGATATTCTAGTTAATTAGAAAGTGTGAAAAACTCAACTTAAAAACTAAGCCAACTATGTCAGTTTGAGTAAATTAAAAAAAAGTATTTAATTTCCAAATTTCAAAAATATCACAGAAGAAATATTTAAAATTATTGTATCCACAACAACCCCCTTGTGACCGGAACATTCCACACAATTGCCACTGTAGCTACCTGCTACGCCACATAGCAGTATAATTTTCTTATGAAAAAACTATTGAACCAAATAATTTTGTTTTCCGCTATTGCAGGACATTTGATACTAACTTCAATTCCTGTGTGATCTAAAAATCTCATGTTAATTGAAGCAACTTTAAGAAGTTCCTTATCAATATTAGAAAAAATATTGTCAATGCAATTTCCATTGCGAGTTGGAAAATAAACAAACTTATTTAGACCATATTCTTTAAGTAAATTGCAAAAATTTCTTGCTTTGATATCGGTATCATTATGAAAATGAATATTAAAATCTCCTCAAATAATTAAATTCATATTCATTGTATTAACTATGCTAATAGATCTAATCAATGTAAGTGTAAATGCATTTAAATCTTTTGATGGCGATCTATAAATAGTAATTACACAGCCAATTTTATTGAACAACACACAAACAATAGAAAAGTAAGAATCATAAATCAAGTAACATAAACATATGACACACAACAATACGCTAAACAAGAGCAACTTATCATTGTTGAATATTTTAGCATTCCATAACCAATAATCATTGCACAAGACTGAAAGCTAGCTAGGTTGTGAAGCAAGCAAAATCATGTCCGAATTACGCGAATTAAATGCAACAATGGATGCATTAAATCTAACCGAAAAGCAACAACCCGAATCGACTGATGTTACAGAATCTCCTGAAATTAAACCACCTGTTTATAATATGTACGAATCGTTGCAAAAACGATGCGCTGATCAACTTTTAAAGAATATTCAATCATGTTTTGATTCCATCGTTATCGAATGTTGCACAACAGAAACCTTCTGTCACTTCTAAAAGATATTAAAATACACGAGAACAAATAAGAATGTGTTTAAATTATTAATGGATGATTTTTTTAAAGATATAAAAGAATTGAAAGTAATGAAAAAGGAGTAAAAATTTATTTAATCAACGACTTTTTTTATAATAATTTTTCCTCATCGACAACTGTCACAATAGTGCAAATAATTTCACAATTTTTTTCATCAGACATGTTCTTAATATTAACCATATCACATTTTAAACTAGTTTTAACAATATTTAAAACTCCACCACCCCTTTTATAGATAGAGCGACAAAATATTGATTTAAATCATTTAAGTTGAAATATTGATATTTATCACAGGTTAGCCAGTGTTTCCTTAAAGATATTAAATTAAATTAATTATTTTTACTATGAAGAAATGATTCAAACTCATTAATTTTACTCGTAACACTCATCCACATTTATATGCAACATATTAAAATAAGAGTTGGACGATTTTGCAATCACATTTATTAAAACGCTCCGTTTTTTTGGCTAGCTACTAAAAAAAATTCTATCTTGTTTCACAAACTCGAGTAAAAATAACGTTTCATTCAGATTCCAAAATCCCATAAATTAGCTTGCATTAATTTGTCTTTAAATTCAAAATTGACACCAAGTTTAAAAGGTTGTGTAAACTCAGATTTATAAATTGATTCTACCTCTACTGAACCGCAGTTTTTGCAAATCAGCTTCACATAGTTGACAATATCCGTTGCTGTGAGTGATAGTTTAACACGACCGATGGCGTGTCATACCTTCTTTTCGTATGCTGCAATAGAGAATTATAGATAGTGTGTAATGGGTATTAATTATCACAATCTCCCTTAAATTTACTGCAAGCTTCTTTTTGTATATGTATAGACAATTTCTTAATTAATATGGACGTACCATATAAAACAACAGTTATTGAACCCAATCTTTCAGATCATTTTGGCTTAATAATTAATACAGCAATAGATGTTAACAATACAAAAACGTATACGCAGTATAAAGGAAAGTTATTGTCTTTAAAACATCTAGATCAATTTTATGTTGCGCTATCTGAAGTTGATTGGTCTTTTGTTTATAAATGTTCAAATTCACAGGACAAATTTACAAGTTTTTTTAATACTTTTTTAAATATTTTTAATCATTGTATTCCAGATGAAATTATAAATATCAACAATAATAAGAAACAAGTTTGGTATACATCAGAACTAAGGAATCAAAAAAAAAAAAATCAAAAAAATTATCTTAATTTACTATATGCTATTAGGAAACAAACAAGTTCAACTGAACTGAGTGTATTAATAAAAAAAGAAAAAAGCAAATATAAAAACGAAGTCAAAAAAACAAAAATTGATTTTAACAGTAAATTGATAATGGAATCATTAGACAAACCAAAACAAGTTTGGGAAATAATTAATAATAGCACCAATAGAAAACAAGTAAGTAAAATCTCATCAACTATATCTGCTAACGAACATCAAACTTTTTTTGTTAATTCAGTTGAATATGTTTGGCTAGTTTTAATCATAATGATAACAACTATCAATTTTTATTAAACAATTACACAAGTGATACAAGCGCTTCCTGTTTTCTTGAACCAGTTTTGACAATGGAAATCAAATCTGTGATAGGATTGTTAAAAAATTCTAATTGTATAGATCTGTATAATCTAAATTCTAAAGTACTTAAATATGTGTCAAATGTTATTGTAGAACCTTTGGAAAATGTTATAAATGCTTGTTTTGAAGAGGGAATTTTTCCTTCTGAACTAATCAAAAGTCATACCAATATTTAAAAAAGGGAATATAAACCAATGTGTAAATTATCGGCCTATATCAATAACACCAATTTTTTCAAAAGTATTTAAAATGTTATTAAAAAAGCGTTTGTTCTCTTTTTTAGAAAAAAATATTTGTCGGGCACAGTTTGGATATATTCCTTCTAGATCTACAATAAAAGCTGTAAAACAACTTGTTCATCGAACAGGCCTTTGAATGCAAAAGTGCGATGTCTGCTTTTTTTCTTAGATCTAAGCAAGGCAGTCGACTCAGTCGACCCAGAGAAGTTGTTGCACAAACTCGAATTCTATGGCATAAAAGGTGTAGCATTAAATATTGTTAACAGCTACTTAACTGGCAGAGAACAGATTGTGTTTGCTAGTGGTACTTTTTCGGATAGAAAAAAATGTACTACGGTGTGCCGCAGGGGTCTATTTTAAGTCCTCTGCTGTTTCTGTTCTACATAAATGATCTTGAATGTAATGTAACACTAGCAAGGACATATCTTTATGCCGATGAGACAACTCTCATTCAAAGTGTAACAGCTTCTGTGGTGGATGGGTTGAGTCTTTTAGAAGAAGCAAAACAATGGTTTCATGCAAATAATTTAAAGTTAAATGAAGCAAAAACAGAACATATGTTTTTTTCATTACTTAATGCAAATGAAGGTGTTAATAAATCAATAAAATTTTTGAGTATTCACTTAGACAATAAATTATCTTGGCAACAGCATGTGGAATCGTTGTCCACAAAGTTAAGCAGTAATATTTATTTAATAAAAAAAATTGCTGAGAACACGGATTTAACGGTTACACGAATGGCTTATTTTGCATTTATTCAATCTTTAATTGAGTATGGAGTGCTGCTGTGAGGTAGTTCTTATCATGCTAATCGAATCTTTGTTTTGCAGAAGAAAGCTGTTCGTGCAGTTGCGGGTCTTGGTTTCAGAGATACTTGTAGGTCTCATTTTAAAAAACTGGGTTTTATGACTGTTGCAAGTTTATATGTATTGGCATGTTTGGTGCATGTGAGAGAAGGTATAGATGCTGGAAATTAATGTAAAAATGTTTTATTTTAATATTAACTTACAACTTGTACCTGACGTTTTTGTACCACATTATTTTACTATGTTTATGCAAATAAAGTTTATCTTATCTTATCTTTGTAGCATAATTCATAATAATTCTCTTTAAATTAACTTCAAACTTCATTTATTTGCACAATTTATTCTGATTTTTCTAAAATAATTACTAACTTCATTTTGTTGCATAAAAACCTTTATCAACTATTACATATTCAACTAAACAAAGGCTTCTCTGATTCGATAAAATTATATGTTGGCATCTATACTGTGACCGGGTACAGTATAGATGCCAACAAATAAATTTTGATTTAGAAATAGGCAGGGTGACCAGATTTACAAGTAAAAAAAAAGTATAAAGTTTTAAATTAGTTTCAGATAAAACTGCACATCAACTATACTACAACTATTGGCATTTTTAGCTGTGTCATTTTTTATGCACGCTCCATATTGTAAGATAGACGCATATGTACCGGCAAAGAGAAATGTCCTCTTACGTCAACTTTCGAGGCAACCTCAAATGTCACAGCCAAAAACGCCATATATTGGCTTGTAGGATTCAAAAAGTTGTAATTTTTAGTCCTACACCCGCATCTTTACCACCCTTATTAACATGTATGCCATTTGTTAAAAATATTTTCTTTAATCTAACATGTCTAAAACTACCAAATCTTACATAGTAGCTGTCAAAAAATAATCAATAAAAAATGATCAATTGTCAAAAATATTTAATCTAAGACGTCAATATAAATTTTGCACTTTTCAACAGTTAAGACCGGATTTTGAATCTTTCTGACAATGTTTTCATTTTTTGAATTTTTATAATAGAGTTTTGACTTAATTTTAGAGCTTTTTGATAATCTTTTCATACTTTTTGATAAAATTTCACTATTTTTGACATTACGTATAAAGAATTTTGCATTTTTAACAGTTTTAATGTTTTAATGGTTTAGGTTCTTTTCAACAATTTCTTGATATTTTATGATTAGATTTTAATATTTTTGACATTTCATTAAAATAGTTTTGTACTTTTCAACAGTTTATTCTGGAATTTGATTCTTTTTAACAACATCTTTGAAATTATATGAAAACTAGAATCTCGACGCATACTTTGTCCCAGGTTCAAGCCCCAGCTTCAGCAGAAAAATTTTAAGAAATTATAGCATTTATTAATTTAAGATGATAGTCTAATATGATTAGTGTTCATTTAACCATAATTACATTCAATATGAGAGAGTGGGTAGACCAGATACCAGGCCTCGGCAGTACCTACAGTGCCTCCATATGATTGTGTTTTCAAGTTAAGCTTTTGTAATTTTTAAGTAAAGTATATGATAAAATTAAGTTTTCTGTGCAACTTTAATCTTATAAATGTATATTCTGTGTAATTTTTATGTTTTTTTAAACAAATTTTGTACTAAATGGTTTGCCAATAAAAAGTTTCATTTTGAATAGCAGGCTATTTGAGCAGCTGTCAATTTTGAAGCTATTATCTTTTGATATTTGATAAGTAAAAACTATGCCATTATTAAAAATGGAACGATACACGCTTCAACAATGCCTTGAAATTATTAAAATTTACTACAAAAATGGTGAACATTTTTCAGTCACAGTTCGCAAAACTAAAGCACTTTTTGTTCGTCGTAAAGCATCTTCTCGGCCAACAATAGTAAACTTAGTAGAAAAATTTGAGCTGTTGGGACAAGTTTGTGATGTGAAGAATCGAAACCGTGTGCATCGCTCAAGAACACATGAGAATATTGCTGATGTAGCCCGTAGTGTTGAAGAAAACCCAGGTTTGTTGATTCTTCGTCGATCTTTGGAATTAGACATTCCACAAACGACATTACACCGTATTTTGCATAAAGACTTAAGTCTTAAAGCTTTTAAAGTTCAGTTAACACAAGAACTCAAGCCAATCGATAACTATAAATGTCGTATCTTTCGATGATTGAGTCCTTCAAATGCATCAAAATGGTCCGGAATTTGATCGAAAAATCATCTTCAGTGATGAGGCCCATTTTCACCTCGGAGGCTATGTTAATAAGCAGAATTGTCGCATTTGGGGCTCAGAAAATCCAAGAATGATTGTTGAAAAGTCTTTGCATCCTCACTGTTTGATGCGGTTTTTAGGCTGGCGCAACTGTTACGGTGAATGGATGGCGCTACCGAGCTATGATTAATGATTTTTTATTGCCGGAAATGGAAGATATTGATGTGGACGTCGTTTATTTTTAGCAAGATGGCGCTACGTGCCACACAAGCAACAAAACAATCGCAATTTTGCAAAAAAAGTTTCCTGACCGTGTTATTTCTTGAAGAAGTGATCACAATTGGCCACCGAAATCTTGTGATTTAATACCTTTAGACTTGTTTCTTTGGGGCCACGTGATAGTTATGGTCTATGCCAATGCTCCACAATCGATTCAAGACCTTAAAGATAGAGCTCGTAAAGTTATCGAGGACATACAGCCGCAAATGTGCAAATTGGTCATGAAAAATTTCATGAAAAAAATGTGGTACTGCAACCGTAACCGTGGCGGCCATTTGACTGATATCGTTTTCAAATGTTAATGGCATACCTTTCTCTTTACAATGAAATAAACATTTATTAATTTCTCTTAAAAAAAAATACCAATTTTTATTTTTATATATCAACATGAAACTTCTTATTGGAAAACCTTATATAATTAAGTTTTCCTTACAAATTTTAAAGTTAATGTTAGTGTTGAAGCTAAGTTTAATCCAAGTTTTCTGTGCGATTTTGATATTATAAATGTTTATTTTGAGCGTTTTGCAATTTTTGAAGCAAATTTTGTGCAAAAAATGAGTTTTTTGCGCGGTGTTTATGATATACATTTTTTTTGTGCAAGTTTTTTGCGTTAATTTTAGTAAAGTTTTTATGATACTTTTGAGCAAATTTGTTGCCCAAATTAAGTTTTCTGCACGATATTGATGTTATAAAAGCCTATTCTGTGTAATGTAAGTTTTTTTAAACTAATTTTATTGTATAATTGAGTTTTCTGTGCAAATTTTAATAACCTGATTTTTTTATGCAATTTTAAGATTTTCAAACAAGATGTGCAATATGCATTTTGTTTATGGCGTTGCTGATGGAAATGCAGCAAAAGCTCGTCGAATTTATCAAGAAAGGTTTCCAAACAGACAGGTACCAGAAACATTCATTCGTATTCACGAACGTCTACATCAAACTGGAAGTGTACATAAAAGAGCTGCAGGAAATGGGAGACCTCGCCTGCTACCTCCAAAAATAGAAAATGTTCTTCAAGAAATCAAAGACAATCCATCAACTAGCACTAGAAGAATAACTTAAACCTAAACCTTAGTCACGTTACAGTGTGGAAGATAATAAAAAGCCAGATGTTATATCCTTTACATCACATACAGCGAGTACAAGCCCTTTTACCAGCAGATTTTTCGCAAAGATTAGCTATGAGTCAATGGTTTCAAGAAAGAATTGCGCAAAATCCTCGATTCTTAGAACAAGTTTTATTTACAGACGAAGCAAATTTTTCTCGCGATGCGATTATGAACTTCCATTATAATCATGTATAGGCCGACAAAAATCTACATGTCATAATGGAAGCCCATCATCAGCAAACATTTTCCGTTAATGTTGGGGCAGGTGTTGTAGGAGACCATTTAATAGGTCCATATTTTTGGTCAATCATATCGTAATTTTCTAGAAAAAAAGCTGCCAGGACTTTTAGAGGACGTTCCGTTTCTGCACATTTTAGTTTAGTTGCGTGTCATTTTTTAAATGAACAGTATAGGAACCGTTGGATAGGTCGAGGAGGCCCACAGGCTTGGTCTCCTCGGTCTCCAGATCTAAATGTTTTGGATTTTTTTTTGTGGGGTCACTTAGAAAGTTTAGTTTACACTACATCAGTTAATACTGATGAAGAACTAAGAAATCGCATTATTGCATCCTGCAATACGATACAAAACACTCCAGGAATTTTCGAACGGGTACGTCAGTCACTAAGACGTAGGTTGGAAGCCTGCGTTACCGTAGGAGGAGGTCATTTTCAACAATGTTTGTGATTTTTCTGCTTTTTATGTTATTGCTTAGTTTTGTAAAATAAAAGTCAACAAATTTAAAAAAAATTAAACAAAATTACGCTCTGTATCTCAAAAACGGTGCGTTTCCGGAACCATGTTAATAAGAACTTTTTTTCTTATAATTAGCCAAGAAACTACACTCTTTATTTTCCGACTCATGTTCCTGTATACGTGATTCACGAGCAAATTTTATGCAAGAAATATTTTTTTAAAACAACTTTTATAGTATTCAAAGTTTTTACAGTAACTTTTATAGTAAACATGAGTTCTCTGAACAATTTAGATACTAATTTTTAAAATTTTATGTTATGACAATATTTTGCCATTTTTTATTTTTTTATATATATATATATATATATATATATATATATATATATAATGTTGTAGATTTTAACAATTCATGGTAAATTTTGATTTTTTTTATTTCGAGAACATTTTGCTGTTTTTGGGATTTTATTAAATTTTTTTACATAAACTAACCGGATTTTAGTGTTTTTCAACAACATTTTAATGATTTATGGTCGTTTTCTTAAAATGGCGAATGAAAAATGTGGGAAATGTTCGGTCTCTGTTATACTGCGTACACATTTGCAACAATCTGCCGTATCGCAACACCGTCGCGTATCATCGTCGCGTACCATCACTCCGCAACACAACTGCGAACCGCAACATCGACGTGTAACATATTCCCGCAACACAATGCTGTTCCATTGCCGTATTGTTGCGCCCTGCCGTACTAACTTGTAAAGAGAGCTGCAACATCGTCGCGCAACGTTCCTTTGATCCGACGGCATAAAACCGACAAGCGATGGGACGCTAGAAAAGTCCCATGTTGCGAGGAAATGTTGCGCGAGGATGTTACGCGACGGTGTTGCGGTACGGCAGATTGTTGCAAGTGTGTACCGACTTAACGGGAAATAATAAAGAAATAACTACCAACAAGAATAACTTAAATTAAATTTCTTTACCTTGGACAGTATATCCCACAAAAAAAAAATCATACAATTAGAAATAATAAAACAATTGCAATTAAAGCGGCAGAAAATAAGGAATGGCTTTTTATTGGTAACATTCATGCTGATAACTGAAGACAATATAAAAAAACATATCCAATCTTTTACTGACAATGCAATTTTAACATGCATTACAATGAATACTAAATACGCCAAAAATTGCTATAAAGTAGGAATCAACTTAAACAATATGACTACTGTAACTGACCCATCCAACTGGCCCAGCGGTATCAGAATAAAGAAGTTCATCTTTGGCAATACCAGAAAAAATAATAAACAGACAAGTCAGGAATTCAATCAGGAATCCTAATCATCTTCTGAAAGAAGTAACAACATGTATGTTGAAAATTTTCAGCTGAAGAAACCCAATCAAGAAATAATATAACGCAAACTGACCAATCACCGACTTACCATCTACCATCAGGTAAAAGGCACATCTATAGACTAAAAATCCTCGATTTAAATATTAGATCAATCAGAAATAAAATCGATATGTTTGAAGCATTTTTGTTGGATCATGGTAGTCGATATAATATAATATGTTTAACTGAACATTTTTTGTATGAGTCTGAATCTGTGTCTCTTAGAATTAATAATATGTGTGTCGCAAGTCATTTTTCCAGGAAAAAACACATTCATGGAGTTATGACTCTAACTGAAAATAATTGTAATGCTATAGCACTACATGATATTACGAAAGAATCAGTTGAAATAGATTGTGAAATTACCGGTATATTTTTATGTGATGTTAATTTAATAATTTTAACTGTTTATCGTTCTCCTTCTGGAAATTTTGATAATTTTATAAATATTTTAAATCGTGCTTTATGTAAAGTCAATGTCTTAAATAATCATGTCATCATTGGTGGAGATTTTAACGTATGGTTTCATACTACAGATCCTCGACCATCTACTTTATGTGATATATTGCTTAGCTTTGGACTTAAAATACATGTTTTTTTTAATACTAGATCTACAAACTGCCTAGACAATACTTTTTCAAACATAGATAACCCTACCATCAGTCTAGTTAAAACCGGCTTGGCAGACCACGAAGGTTGTGAAATTGCTTTTAAACTTGACATAAAAACTCAGAAAACAAAAATAACGAAATTACATAGACCCATTACAGAACAAGGCAAATTATTATTCTTTAACTTTATACAGGATGCAACTTGGGATTTCTGCACTAATAATTCCCTAGCTGCCACTAATAAAATGGGTTTGTTTTGTAGAATTCTCTCTAATAGTGTGAAACAGGCTTTCCCTCAAAAATTATTAAAACACAAAGATGCAAATTGTTCAATTTCTAATTGGTACAATTCGCATCTTAGCAATATGAGAGAAACTTTACATCTGATTAAAGAATCTTGCCAAAACTAGAATAATTCGGAAAACAACTTCTTAATGATTTCGAAAAAAATACGTTTATGCTATTAAAAATGCTAAGCTTGAATGTAACCAAAATTACATATTAAATTCTGGCAATAAATCAAAAGCAATATGGTCTGTAATAAATAACAAACAAACAAACAACAAATGTGATAGTGTCTGTGATATTTCTGCAGAAGATTTTAATATTTATTTTACTAAAATTGCACAAAATCTAATCAACTCTTTGCCAAAAACGCCACCCTCAATGCAAAACTCGTTTCTACCTGAAACTGGTCCTGTATTTAAATTTAATGAAGTTTCTATCTGTCACGTTCGAGATGTTATAACTTCTTTAAAAAACAACAAAAGTAAAGATACATATGGGATAACAACAGAGCTCATAAAATCTATTAAGGAGTTAATTGTATCTCCGGTAACAAAACTGGTTAATATCTGCATCAGAGAACAAATATTCCCTGCTGCGCTCAAACAAGCCATAGTAAAACCAGTCTTTAAACAAGGAAATAAAAATTTAAAAGCAACTATAGACCAATCTCGCTGTTGCCCATTGTGTCAAAGATTTTTGAGAAAATATTAGCTTCCCAAATAAATTATCATGTTGAAACAAACAAACTCTTTACAGATTCTCAATATGGCTTTCGTCGTCAAACGTTGCAATGAAAATGGCACAAGTTATTTCTGACAGCTTTGAAAATGAAGATATTGCAATCGCAAGTCTTTTGTATTTGACTAAAGCTTTTGATTGCATATCTCATGATATTTTAATACAAAAACTGCGCAATTACAAATTCAACTCAAGTAGCTGTAACCTCATAATGTCTTATTTAAGTAACAGACAACAAGCTGTGCCATTTAATGGGAACAATTCGACTGAAAAGGCAATTAACATTGGGGTTCCTCAAGGATCTATTTTAGGACCTATTTTGTTTTTAATATTTTTCAACGACCTGCCGTACTCAATTTCAACGGGGTCCGTCATATTATATGCAGACGACACAACACTCACATCTGTTGGAAATAAATATGAATTGGTTAATAGGTCAAATGAAGAAAGCAATAAAGAAGCATTCAATTGGTTAATAAACAATCGTTTATGCCTAAATGCTACTAAAACCACCAACATTACATTTTCTTTAAAACATGAACATCGGCTACAAACTAAGTCTGCAAAGTTTTTAGGATTTCAGTTTGATTCCAAATTAAACTGGAGCGCACACGGCGACTACGTCTCAAACAAAATTAGCCAATCTATTTTTACTCTTCGGTGCTTACGGGGCTCTGTTTCTAATAATTGCCTCAGAACAACATATTTTGCTCTATGCCAGAGTCACCTTACCTATGGCATTACTGTATGGGGGCACACCACCATTTCCCACCGATTATTTTCTCTCCAACGTAAAGCAATCAGAATACTTGCTCACCTGCAATATAGAGAATGCTGTAAGTCAGCATTTCAAAAGTTGCAAATAATGACACTTCCATCTCTGTACATATATCACTGCATAAAGTACTATCTCCAAAATGATCAACAATTTGACACAAACAGTGGTCATACATACGAAACTAGGTACAAAAATAATTTACAAATAAAATCAGATCGGCTGAAAAAAAGCCAAAACAGTGTAAATTATTATTGTGCCAAGTTTATAAACAAATTGCCACAAAAAATTAAAACCAAAGCACCTAAAATAATTTTAAAATGGTTGCAGGATGTTCTAATACTTAAAGTATTTTGCTCATTCGACGATTATTTAAGACACGATTTTAGTTAAATTATTAAAAGTTTTACTCTGTTTTTATCTGTAATGTATAACCTACATGTATCTGTATTTTATATTTTTAAGTGTGAGTGTGTATATACGTATTTACTTATATTTTTTTATTATGACAAGTGTATACCTATGGTTCTAACACAAATAAACTATTCTATTCTATTCTACTCAAATTTCATTTTGTAAAAAAAATACAGATTTTTTGGTCGGATTGTAATTTTATCTAAAAACACTTTAATGTTTTAGACCAAATTTAGCTATTTTTGACTTTTTATGATAGAATTCTGCACGTTTTAACAGATTATTACTAATTTTTGACATTCCATGAAAAGACTTTAACACCTTTTAATAGTTTATAGCCAAATATTGTTACTTTTTAACAATCTTTTAATGTTTCACAGTCCAATTTTGCTATTTTTTAAATTATATGAATTAAAATTTTCCATTTTTCAACATTTTATAACCGGATTTAGGATTTTAGTGCTTTTTGACAATATTTTGTAGCTATCTTAGACTTTATGAATAGTACTTTACATTTTTCAACAGTTAATAGCTGGACTTTGGTGTTTTCTGAAAATATTTTGATACTTCAAAATCGATTTTAGTTATTCATGTTACAGATAAAATTGATCACTTTTCAACAGTGACATGATAAAAAAATAACAAAATTGTGTACGTTTTTTTTTCGAAACCGTGTCAATAACAGCGCACAAATCAAATAGGAAGCGGTAGTTCTAATTAATATTTAAAATGCTTCAAACAAATTAGTCCATTGCTACAAAATTGTCTAACATGAACAGGCAAAAAACACTATTTGTATGAGACCATAGACTTCCGCCAGACGCATCACTTTTTTCTACCCCAGCAAAGTAACACCGCAACTATTGACAATCAATCTTCTTTTTCTTATGCCATTCATGGATGTTAGCAACAATATGAATTATTTCTTCGCGGTTTCTGGCTGTGTGGATTACTTCCGATGGTCCTCAGTCCCGTTCATTATCTTATGTTTCTCAGCCACGACATCTTCTTTTTTCCAATTCCCTTCTTTCCATGGGATCTTGAACATTCTGCGGTAAAGCCACATTTTGAAAGTTTCTATTCTGTTCATTGATGTTACTTTCATTGTCCACCCCTCAGTACCGTAGAGCACAGGCCATATATAGCATCTGACAAATCTTATTTGGAGGTTCAGATCAAATTCGGTGTTAGTAAGAACTTCTCTGAATTTTATAAATCCATTGCGTGCGGACTCAATTCGGCACCTGATTTCGGTGTCTAATGACCAGTCTTCGGTCAGCCATGTTCCCAAATACTTAAACTTGTTGACCTTTTCCACCGGCTTCCAAACGTTAGTACCGCGTTTCCTGGTAGGTTTGGGTCGCGGGATATAACCATAAACTTTGTTTTTGTTATGTTTAGTCCCATGAGTTGGCTCTGATTTCCTACTTTGTAGACTAGTTCTTGGAGGTCTTCTAAGTTATCGGCGATTAGTACTGTGTCGTCTCCATAAAGTATATTGTTTAGCCATATACCGTTAACCTTTGTGCCTTTCTCTAAGTTCGTGAGTGCTTCCAGAAATATGTTCTCAGAATAGATGTTAAACAATAGAAGCGACATAACACATCCTTGTCTCACTCCTCTGCAGATCTTGATTACACTGGTTTTCTTGTCTTTAGTTTTCACATGAGCTACCTAATTCCAGTATAGACTCTCTATATATCTAATATCTTTTTGATTGATGTTTAATTGTTTCAGGATATCAATAAGCTTGTGGTGTTGCACTTTGTCAAAAGACTTTTCGTAATCTATAATACAAAGATATATAGGCTTTCTCTGGTCGTAACAACTACTACATGTGTTTCAACAATTGCCTCTCTTGTTCCTAGTCCCTTCCTGAATCCAAACAGTAAGACTTTATCTGGTCCTATAATTTTTTGCTGTTTTTATGGCTCTTTCAATTTTATTTTTGCTGATTGCCGGACCTGTTAGGTTGTTATTTGTCTCTGTGGTACTGTCTAGTCGTTGGTCTGCAAATAGATTCTCAATATATCTCTGCCATACCTCTTTTTTCTCCTCAATGTCTAGGATTATTTCATTTTACTGATTCCCCAACATGAAGAAGTTGGTTTTTCGAAACTTCAGCTGTTTCTTTTAGTTTTTTGTGTAGATTGAAATTGTCGTGCAAAGTCTGTAGTTGTTCGATTTGTTTACACTCCCGCGTTAGTCATTCGTTATTTGCTCTTCTTATTTTATTTCTTAAAATCAGCTCACCGTAGCGCGCTCGATCTAATTCTCGTAACCGCTTTAGTAATAAGTTCGAATATTTTACCTAACAACTTATTTTAATTAATTAATAATATTATATTTTAAATGCTTAACAACAAAATGTAGTTTATAGTTGTATTTATTAAATAAATATTTAAAAAAAATAAATCACATAGTGCATTTATTAACTAGTCGGTAGGATTTCGCAACGTCTAAAAATCGACGGTTTGTTTTAAAATTTCCTTAGTGACAATTTTGGATACATTGTAATGATTTATTATATGAATTTCATATTGTAAGTTATATTGCCAATTCCTTGTATGTCTATACAATCTAACCTAAACAATCTAAGCGATTTATTAGAAAAACTTAATATTTCAAATACAAACAAAACGCCTGTAACTGTAAAAGACATAACAGTAGTGTACCAGAACACTATTTCTGACTTTAACGGAGATATACAGATTCTAAACGCATACATTTCTGCGTGTGAATTTTTGGTACGAACATTTCTTCTTCAAACCCAGAGTTCAAGCTTGACTATTAAGAATTTTTCAAGAAAAACTACGAGAACGAGGACTTTAAGTTATAAGTAGTAATGAAGATGTGGCGACATGGAACGACTTGAAAATGTTATTATTAAGTTATTTCGGCGATCAACGCAACGAGTAATGCTTGTTTAATGATCTTGCAATGCTTCGTCCAAATAAAAATAAAGGAGCTTTTAATTGTGGTGGAAAAATAAAAGAACATTTACAATTATTATTGACAAGAGTAAAACTTTTTGACCCAAATCAAGAAAGAAGACAATTAAAAACATTAAATTATAAACACACTGCTTTGCAAATTTATCTTCAAGGTCTGTTAGAAATAGACAATAACACCGGTATTATGGTACAAGTCCGTCGATCGGGAGATTTAGAAACTGCTATGGGATATGAAATTAAAAAAATTAATTACAGAGTCGGAAGATCAAATGTAAGTAATGATAAATTAAAACCATTCATCCAAAACCCCCTGGTAACTACGTCAATAATGAGACCAACAATACAACACGTACAGGTTGGTAAGAAGCTGGCAGGATGATAAATCCAACTCCAGTCAACCTCGCCTGCACTAAAAAGGCTCTGGCAAAACACTTTCTCTTCAATCTCCGCTATGATTTGTGGACCTCTCTTGGTCAAACCCTTCGGCTTACTCTAGACCACCTTTTGGTTCCCGATGCTATTAGGTATCGAAAGCTAGGGAACCAAAAAACTCCTCCTTCTATTTTCTTCCAACCCTCTCCCAAAATGGATCTCCAACGACAACCACCTTTCAGCCCAGATAAGTGTCAAACAATGGGCACGGTACAGACTTATGGCACTCTATGGATAGTACGACGCTAGATACGTTTACGGTGCAGGGGGCGATAACTCAGTACCGGTCGGGGACAAGTGTGTGCACCCCGATCGTTATCCAACTACCTCAAGGCAAAAGACGACACTGGCAAGGGATCTGGCAAAGATCACGTTAACGAAAATAAAATAACAGAAGAAGAAGAAAGGGAAATTTTCAGCAGGAGCGTTCTCTCTATCAGACTTGCATATGAATAGTGTCAGACAAACCATACCTCTGGAATATGCAACAGTAGAAACGTCGTGGAAGAAAAAAATAACAATGGAAATCAACTCGCCAGAAAAGAACAAGGAAGAGATTCACGAAGCAATAGAGCTATTTAGAGAGATTTTAGAAAAAAATGCGACACATGCAACAAAGCTAGACCAAGTCATCCAAGAAATGTACAAGCCAAAAACGGAACTAAAAGAAGCAGCCGCCAGTCTAATATATAAAATCGAAAAACTCAAATCCAATAAGCTTAAATACTGGTTAGACGAAAGTACAAGAAGCGCACAGACAAGGACAGAGGAATCGTTGCGCAGCGAGAACAAAGAACTCAGGCGTAAAATAGAAGTCCTGAAAGCAGAACGCAATACAGAAAGAAAAGCCTTAACACGGAACAGCACCAATCAGTGCATAGAATGCCAACTAACTCAAATGAGAGAGATTAGAAGAAAAAAACTATCTGGAGAAAAAATGTACGATATCTTCAAGAATATAACAGAAGAAGATTAGAGAGATGATGTCTTTCCAAAAATCAAAGAGCAAGAAGGCTACATCTCGAAAGCTCCAGCCGAATATGACCTTATACTCCCTTGTAACAAGGAAATAGAGACAAGCAATAAGTCTGTAAGAAAGGCGATAGAAAAGAAGGTCTTCAATCGCAAAACAAACTTGTAGGAGACTTTGCCATGATGACCCATGCACTAGGTTTCCCGAACAAAGATGGAAACATTGTAGATCTTACCAGACGACTATACTATCCGATTATCACAGACAAAAATAATAGAAGACGCTGAAGATGAAAACGTTTTTAAGGCTCTAAAATCAATTAGGGATACAATGGTCAAAAACAAAAGATAAAACTAGCGTTACCTGAAAGCGAAGGCGTTATCGGCACTATATTCCCTAGAATATTCTACAAAACAAATATAAAAATTACCATATTTACAGCGACAAAAAACCAACCAAAAGGCCCAAAGACAACAAAAAGGAAAACAGGTAAAAAAAGAACAAAATCTGTTAAGAGAACGCTACAACAACCGGACCAGCAAAAAGAACAAAAGGAGATGCAATATTAATCAGCATAAAAGATATGTCCTATGCTGAATATGCTTAAGACCATGAAAAAATCGGTAAACCCTAGTGAAATTGGAGCGGAAATAAACGACATTAAAAAGACAAAAAATGGAGAGCTGCTTCTCACGATTCAAAACGGTGCCGAAAAAACGGAAGATAAGCGAGAGGCTACCAGATGCAACCACATCTCGCTTGACTAATAAAAGGGTATTACACCTAAAAGACCTTGATAATATTTCAACTGAAGAAGAAATAAAACAGGCTATATCCAAAACTCTAGCAGTCAAAGCAGATAGTTTTGAGGTAAGAGCATTAAGACCAGCTTATGGGCAAAAACAGAATGCTACATTAGTAATGGCCGAGCTAGACTCTAGAAGATTGATTGGCTAGATAAACTTCAAAATAATCAAAAAAACAATTGAAGTCAAGTGTTTTAGGTGTTGGCAATATGGACATAAAAAAGTTCACTGCAAGGGACCACCAGATAGAGAGAGGCTATGCGCGAACTGTGGCAAAGAAGGGCATAAAGCAGCAGAGTGTCAAAGTAACTTTTACTGCGTGCACTGTAAAGAGGAGGAACACCAATCGGGAAGCGTAAGATGTCCAAATAACAGGTACAGAAGAAGGCTAAGAACGTTATCCCAAAATGATCAAGTTTTTGCAAATTAATACCAACAGAAGTCTTCCGGCACAGGACCTTGCCATGGCCACCACTAAGAATCTAAATGCAGGAATTGTAGCAATAAGCGAGCTCAACAAAAACGCCATCAAAAACAGAAAAAAACTGGATATTCGACAAACAATTAGACACCGCCATAAAAGTGATAGACAGACGCATAGCGAGTAAAAGGTCGGGCTTTGGGATCGGTTTCTCGTATATCAAAACTACCTGTTTCATATTGTTCAGCTGCTACGCGTCCCCCAACAGGGACATAGAAAACCTGAAATTCAAAATCGGAAGGAAAATAAGAAGATGCAAAGATAAAGCCATCGTTGTTAAAGATTTTAATGCTAAATCCGTGCAATGGGGTATGCATTTCACGGATGAGAGGAGTCAAATTGTAACCGAGTGGCTGGCAGAAAATGACCTCATATGTGTGAACGAAGGAAGTAACCCAACATTCCAGAGAAATGAATCCTTCTCAATACTAGACAAAACCCTGACCGCGGAATGCCTATCAACAAAAATTGGAAGATGGGAAGTGAGCAACAAGGAAACCCTGAGTGACCACAATTACATCATTTTTGAGCTAGTGGACATACAGCAGAAGAGGACGCACCCAACCCAAAATAAAGGATGGAACGCAAGAAGGCTTGACAAGCAGATGCTGCAAGGGGCCCTGGAAGATGCCGACATCACTTACGAGAAAAACGCGTCACCTGCAAAAAACTTCTCAAAAAACCTTACGCACATCTGTAACTCTACCCTGCCGAAGAGAAATCAACACATGAAAATGCAACCAGTATATTGGTGGTCTAACTAGATTGCCAATCTGCGCAAGGAATGCATAAAGAAAAGAAGGGAATGTACAAGAAGCGCACAAAGAAATCCTGCGGCATTAAATCTGCAACTGATGCATATAAAAGCAGCAAGAAAACTTTGCGGAACAGCATTAAAGCGGCAAAGAAAAAATGCTGGAAAACTATCTGTGATAAATTCGACTGTAATATATGAGAAGACGAATACAAGATTGTTATGAAACAACTGATCGGTTTTCCTCCAAGACCCCAAATGACAATGCAAATGATGAAAGCGGTTGTCAAACACCTCTTTCCAAAACAAGACGTAGTCAATTTTATCTGTGATAGAACCGTGAGGTTCACCGATTTTAGATAAGATGAGCTGCAAACAGCATGTAGTAAACTAAAGCTTAACAGAGCACCTGAACCAGAAAACATTCCTGCAGAAGTGCTAAAAGAATTTGTAAATGTTAAACCTAAATATGTGTTAGAGGTGTATAATAAGTTAGCGCGCAAAGGTACATTCCCGGAGAACTGGAAACAGGCTAAACTTGTGCTGCTTATAAAAGGCAACAAACCGTTGGATCAGTTGGCATCATATAGACCCATATGCCTACTAGATGTTGAAAGAACTATAACTATAAGAGAAGCTAGTCTTGTTGCGGCTTAAAAACAAACTTGAGCAAACTGGAGGTCTAGCAAACAAACAGTACGGATTCAGGGAACGGCGGCAAACAGTGGGGGCAAAAATACAACGTAATCAAAATCGCAGAAAAAGCGGCAGCCTACGCACAGCAACATAGACGATTATGCGCTGTTATTACACTGGATGTGAAAAACGCCTTTAATAGTGCCTCGAGGCAAATTATCCTCAAAAATCTAAAAGAAAGAAAAATAGAAGAGAGCCTGATAAATGTACTAGCATCCTACTTATCCAAGAGGAAGATAATTCTAGAAGCTGAGGACAAGACCAAGACCATCAAAGTCAATAGCGATGTTCCGCAGGAATCAGTACTTGCTCTAACCCTGTAGAACATCCTATACGACGATCTACTCAGAATGGAACAGCCAAAAGAAATAACGCTAATTAGATTTGCCGATGACGTGGCTCTGACTGTGGTTGCAGAAAATGAATCAATATTAATGAACAACGCAGACATAGCACTCCTCCGGATAGCAAATTGGCTAGAAGAAAGACGATTACAGCTTGCACCCAAAAAATCGGAAGCCGTACTTTTGACCACCAAGCGGAAAATAGGGCGCATACGCTTTAACATCCTAGGCTCCTTTATCAAACTCAGTGCTGCCATCAAATATCTTAGTATTTGGCTGGATACTAAGCTTATTTTCGAGGATGTCAAGCAAACCACCGAAAAAGTAGAAATGACAATAAAGGCCCTAACCAGCCTAATGCCCAATGTGGGTGGACCCAGAGCGTCAAAGAGGCAAACAATGGCAGACGTGATCCACTCACAGATTCTCTACGCGGCACCAGCTTGGAAATCGGCAACTGGAAACAGAAGAGCCATTTGGAAGCTGTCAGGACTCCAAAAGCTAATGTCGATCAGGATATGTAGCGCATACAGAACCATTTCGACAAAGACAGTAAGTGTAATCGCGGGCATCCCGCCAATAGAGCTGCTGATACGGGAAAGAGCCAAAAAGTACAGCAAGAGTAGACATAAGATCTAGGTGGCAGGAAAGCTGAGAAAGCGGGATCAATGGTAGATAGACATACAGGTTGATACCGAATATCCAAAAATGGGTAGGCCGCCCTTACGGAGAAGTAGATTATTTCCTTACGCAAGCCCTCTCCGGGCATAGTTGCTTCAGGAAATACCTCTATGACAGACACAAAGCAGCGACTGAGAAGTGTACTTACTGTGACCGGACCGATGACGTAGGACATACCCTGTTTATCTGCCCCAGGTGGGGAAACGTTAGAAGTGGCTACACTGCCCAAACCGGAGATGCTTTTAACAAGGAAAATATGATAACAAGCCTGCAGGCTGCTGAAGAACAATAGAGAAGGGTGTACGACGTAATCCGCACCATAATATATACCAAATAGCAAGAAGAAACCAATAGATAGGTAAATTAACAACGTCCATCGTGAAGTAATGCGTAAGAAGTCCCGCGATGAAACCGCTAGAATGGGAGGGTGTTTAGTCCGTAGGCAAAGCTGTAGAATGGCAATCAAATCGGGCAGCATTCCATAGGTTGGATGTTCTTTTGAAGATTCAGTCCTCCGACGTACAAAAAAAATACAACACGTACAGCATGCGTCGTATCCTATGTCAACACCTGTGTTTACACCACAAATAACTCCTCTATAATAATTTTCCAAGACCAACTTATGGAATGCCAAATGGACAATTCTATCAAGCACGTCAACAAGCGTATAATTTTACAGAAACCGATTACTCAAACGATTAATAAACCCGAACCAATGGAAACAAATTCTATACCTATAAACGTAAATAAAAAACCAGGATCGAGTTTACAAAGAATGCATAAACGACCCCTTTGGACACCGCAACAAAAATTATATTACCAACAATCACTTAACGATCAACAAGAACAATGTTCAGACAAATCTTTGTTAAATCAAACATATTATTTTGATAATTACCAAAAAATGGATGACAATGAAGAAAATATTGAAGAAAAAATGGAAGAACATGAAAATTTTCACTTTCTTCAGATAACAAGCAAAAAAAATGACCGAACAAGAAATTATAGACGTAAACAACATTAATTGCAACCTACTATAAATCAAATTTTCTGGATACAAATTTCTCGTAGATACAGGATCTACAAAAACTTTAATAAATTCAAAATTATTTGAACATTTTAAAGAGTACGCAGTTAAAATACCATTCAAAATAAAAACCGCACATGGTCTAACTAACCATGATGACGCAGTAATAATTACTTTACCAGATATATTTAATTCAGATTTAGAACATACCTTTTTCAAATTTAATTTTTGTAAAAAACATAATGGATTATTTGGAATTGACCTTTTAAATAAACTAGAAGCAACTGTTGATATTGGAAACAAACTTTTAATAACTAAAGAAGCTAAAATACATTTACAATTAAACAAATATCGAATAACATAACCTTTAAAAGCAAAACTAATTAAAACTCCTGTCAATGTTCAAGAAGGAATAGTTTATATTCCTCCAATATAATTTAGACCTGAAAAAATAGTAAAAGATTCAATCGCTAAAGCATCAAATAACGAAGCTATAGTACTTGCAATTAATTATACTGAATACGAAAAATGTGTAAATATCTGCAATAATTTACAAACAAAAATTATTGATAATATTAAAACACAATAATGCAATTCGACAATATTTGTAAAAATTTAAATAATGAAGGATTAAATTTCGAAGAAGAAGCTGCAGTAAAAGCTTTTATTTATAAAGTTAAACACGTTTTTCATGTTGAAGGGCAACCGTTAACGTTTACGTACTGTATAAAACACAAACTAATTTAAAGGCTCTACTCCCGTATAAGTAAAAATGTATCGACAATCAATCGACAAATTAGGTCAATGTCATTATTTCAGTAGCATCGATTTAGCTTCGGGATATCATCAAGTCAAAATGGATCTACAGGATATGGATAAAATAGCCTTTTCTACAGAGCAAGGTCCTGAAAGGTTTATTAGAAGATACATGTCTAGTATATTTAGACATCATAATATATTCCGTGTCTCTACAAGATCATATCACCAAACTGCAAAAAGTATTCAAAAGATTAGAAGAGACTAATTTTAAGATGAAATTAGAA
This sequence comes from Tachinus rufipes, assembly GCA_963932245.1. Lineage (NCBI taxonomy): Eukaryota > Metazoa > Arthropoda > Insecta > Coleoptera > Staphylinidae > Tachinus > Tachinus rufipes. The sequence continues at coordinate 73,482,883 of OZ010747.1, read as the reverse complement.
AAATGCAATTTTATGAAAAAGAAACTTACATATTTAGGACACTTAATAACAGAACATGGTGTAAAACCTAATCCTGAAAAGATAGAAGCTATAAAAAAACTTACTAAACCTTTGACTAAAAATCTTAAAAAAGGATCTAAGTTAGACCAGATGCACTTGAAAAATGTAAAATTCTCTTAATAAACGAACCGATTCTTCAATAATCGGATTTTAGTAAAAAGTTTGTCATAACGACAGATGCGTCTAATGTCGCTATTGGAGCTGTACTATCTCAAGGTACTATAGAACAGGATAGACGTATTAGTTACGCATCTAGAACCTTAAGCGCGGTAAAAACACGTCGTGACATTTCTAAAGGTGTTCTTACATTTGTCAATTTCTTGTTCAATTTTAAGAACTTACTGACCTTGAAGCCCCTATCAGATTAAATTGTCACTTTACATTTGTCAATTTATTGACCAATTTATTGTCAGATTAAAATATCAGATTAAAACATAACCTACTTTGCTTTAATTTATTGATGAAGTTAAGTGTAGCCAACTGCAAAATATATATGATTCTTTCACAGTGCATCTACCACATAACCTGACGATCAGCTGTTCTATTATACAGTTGGCAGTATTGGAAATTGAACAATAAATTGCCAAGTGTAAAGTGAAACAAATCTACAATAAATTGTCGTAAAATTGACGGCAATTAATGAGATAAATAAGTACTTAAAATTGAACAATAAATTGACAAATGTAAAAACACCTTAACAAAAAAGAGTGTCTACTTAATTTACTGATATATATTTCCACTGGATTATATATATACTATAAATACGGTGTTTTATTTAACATCAATCAATAGGTTATGGGCCCAGTGGAATCAGTTAAATTAGTAGATGCGTAATAAATTAAGATAACCTAACCTAACCTAAGAGTAAGGTTATACAAAGCCGATCGCGTGTGCCACGAAGTAAAAACTGAATAAAATAAATAAAGTACGTGAGTTACAATAAAAAAGTTTGACAATACATATGTAAATCTGGACAAAATGTCAGTAATGAGTAATGAATTAATCAAGTTACAAAATTAAGGATCGTGACAGCTACAAATTATAAAAATTCGAAATAGATATTATTCTGAGTGCTCATAGCTTACTCCAAGCAAACGGTGAGTCTGAAATTACACCTGACACTGCAACAAATGCACGTAAAGAATGGAATAAAAAAGACGCAAAGGCTCAATACATTAAAGTATCGATGATCTCGAAGACATGTATGACACATATTAAATTCTGCAACAAGCAATAAAATGTATAAAAAGATTAAAAACATTTATGAAGAACAAGAAGAACAACGTAAGTGTATGTTAATGCAAGAGTTCTTTAATCATAAATATAAGAAGCTGAGGTGCGATTCCGATAGAACGGTGCTAAAATTGTAGCAAGTTTGTTCAAATAAGCTTAAATTCAGAGAAAAAAGCGACAAAAAATGTTAAACCAATGTGTAAGAATATATACGACGATTTAGGAAGTGCGAGAGAGATGCTTTAAATCACTTTAAATGCCGTAAAAATTGGTGGTGGGGGAAGCGAAAATTTAGTCGTCAATTCATCTAAATCGTGATTTACTTTTTTATGACATTAATTATTTTTAGGTTATCTACTTGTCAAAGTGACTTTTGTGTTGTGTACCAATTAAAGTGTTGTGGATGTTGTGTTGTATCTATTGGGTTAAATGTAATGCTAGTGTTAAATGTGAATTGTGTTTGTAATACATAAATATTTTATATTAATTGTATATTTTGCTTATTTGAATATATTTATTATTAATAAGTAATCTATAGTTTATTTTTTATTACTATTTATTTAGGTTTATAATTTATTAAAAGAAAAATTAAGATAAGTAGAAAAGGTTGGTTCTTATTGTATAATATTACAATTTTAATGAAGCCCAATTTGGAAAAATTAAAATTTTGTGATGCTCGACAAACTACATATTTCAAACGCAATTAACGCTTGTTAATGTAATAATATTAGCATGTTGGAAAAATATCTGCCAGATAAATTTGAGTCAGTTTTGCAGAGTAAAGAGAGGAAAAGCTTCATAAATTTGTAATAGAAGCCAAAGCAGTTTCAAAGAAACACCAATATATTCATTGATGCTGTCTACCGTTCATAGCAATCTTGTGGTTATTCTTATTGTTTAGTTTAACATAGTACATTCTTTAATATATTTATTATAAATATTGTTATTATATTCTAGGTTTTTATTAGTGAGAAAAAAATGATTTTTTTTTAATAGTTTATTAAATATATTTATTTTGTAGCAAGAACCTATGATTTTTACCAACATTTTACTGATTTTTTATACGTTTTATGTTTTCATTTAGTTTTTGCATTTTTTTATTGAACATTTACTCTTTCTATGAAACATATAAAGTATAATATGTATCAAATGTTTATAAATTTTATCAAGCGTTCCTTATTTTTAAAACGCATTAACAGTTACTTAGCATTTAAAATCATTTATGAACCATTTAAGACTATTAGTTTCTTTTTTGCAGGCAAACATTTTTAACTAAAATTTTATTTTAATAAGCATCTAATCTAGGGGCATGTTCATCTCCATTAATAATGCAAATTAAAAAAAACAAAAAATATATTTGTTTTCCTGATTTTTTTCTCTATATAGTGACATAAATTTAAAATCGGTAAAAAAATAATTTCCATTTATTTCGTAAAATATTGCGTAAATAAATAAACAAAATATGCCAAGTTATAAACAATTATATTATTAACAATTCCTGAAAATTTCACATTTCTGCGTTCAGTGGATTTCTTAATGAACATGCCCCCAGTTTATGGCAGAAATTCGCCAGCCTTAATAATCTGCAATTACCATTTTTAATCGAAATAATGTATCGTACAAATTGCTAAACATTTTGTAGCTTAAAAACAACATGAAATCTAAGAATTCAAATGTTTGTTATTTAAATGACAAGTTATTATTTTAATAATATAGTAGAAACATAGCAGCTAGATAAATTTGCACTAGAAGCCTTAGAAACACCAATTACTTTATCGATGCTGTTTACCGTACATAGCATAGCATTCTTATTATTATTATTATTGCTTAGTTTAACATACTTCTTTAATATATTTATTATAATTATTATTACTGTTACCGATATGTTCTAGGCATTTATTAGTTAGAAAATATGAATTTATATTTTTTAATCGTTCATCCAGTATATTTATACTGTTTTTGTTTTATTCATCATTTTATAGCAAGAATCTATTATTTTAGACCTTGCATTTACTAGTTTTATTAAACGATTCATATTTTTAATAAGCATTTGCACTTTTTGTTGAATTTTTACTTTTTATCGAACAATTACTTTTTTTAGCAAACGTTTATAAATTTTATCAAGCGTTTCTTATTTTTAAAACTATTTATCCAGCGTTTGAAATAAGTTATGTCTATTTATGATTATTAGCATTTATCTTTTTTGTGCAAGTTATATTTTTATCGACCATTTTAAATTGCTATCTTGCTATCTACCAAACATTTAATTTGTAGGTTAAAATAAACATCAAATATATCACACATAATTATTTCAAAATCATCATATTTATAATAACAAAGAAGCTGTGTTAATATGGAGTAATTATTTATAGAGTTAATTTTTAATTAATATTTATATTTTAATTATTGTTTTGTTCTTTTTTACATTAAGTTTTGCTCAAATTCAAAATTCCCGCGTTTACAGTTTGTGGACGCCTACGCATAAATACGATGTGATTGGTTACTACTATAATAGAATGATGTGTGAACGCCACCATTAAAAAGCAAACATTTTTCGAATCGGCGGCCGGTTGACAGCTATCGGAATCCCAACTCTGAGTTGGGATTCCGATAGCTGTCAACCGGCCGCCGATTCGAAAAATGTTAGCTTTTTAATGGTGGCGTTCACACATCATTCTATTATAGTAGTAACCAATCACATCGTATTTATGCGTAGGCGTCCACAAACTGTAAACGCGGGAATTTTGAATTTGAGCAAAACTTAATGTAAAAAAGAACAAAATAATAATTAAAATATAAATATTAATTAAAAATTAACTCTATAAATAATTACTCCATATTAACACAGCTTCTTTGTTATTATAAATATGATTTTGAAATAATTATGTGTGATATATTTGATGTTTATTTTAACCTACAAATTAAATGTTTGGTAGATAGCAAGATAACAATTTAAAATGGTCGATAAAAATATAACTTGCACAAAAAAGATAAATGCTAATAATCATAAATAGACATAACTTATTTCAAATGCTGGATAAATATAGTTTTAAAAATAAGAAACGCTTGATAAAATTTATAAATGTTTGCTAAAAAAGTAATTGTTCGATAAAAAGTAAAAATTCAACAAAAAGTGCAAATGCTTATTAAATAATAAAATAATAGATTCTTGCTATAAAATGATGAATAAAACAAAAACAGTATAAATATACTGGATGAACGATTAAAAAATATAAATTCATATTTTCTAACTAATAAATGCCTAGAACATATCGGTAACAGTAATAATAATTATAATAAGTATATTAAAGAAGTATGTTAAACTAAGCAATAATAATAATAATAAGAATGCTATGCTATGTACGGTAAACAGCATCGATAAAGTAATTGGTGTTTCTAAGGCTTCTAGTGCAAATTTATATAGCTGCTATGTTTCTACTATATTATTAAAATAATAACTTGCCATTTAAATAACAAACATTTGAATTCTTAGATTTCATGTTGTTTTTAAGCTACAAAATGTTTTATCAATTTGTACGATACATTATTTCGATTAAAAATTGTAATTGCAGATTATTAAATGCTTATTAAAATTAAATTTTAGTTAAAAATGTTTGCCTGCAAAAAAGAAACTAATAGTCTTAAATGGTTCATAAATGATTTTAAATGCTAAGTAACTGTTAATGCGTTTTAAAAATAAGGAACGCTTGATAAAATTTATAAACATTTGATACATATTAAACTTTATATGTTTCATAGAAAGAGTAAATGTTCAATAAAAAATGCAAAAACTAAATGAAAACATAAAACGTATAAAAAATCAGTAAAATGTTGGTAAAAATCATAGGTTCTTGATACAAAATAAATATATTTAATAAACTATTAAAAAAAAATCATTTTTTTCTCACTAATAAAAACCTAGAATATATTAACAATATTTATAATAAATATATTAAAGAATGTACTATGTTAAACTAAACAATAAGAATAACCACAAGATTGCTATGAACGGAAGACAGCATCAATGAATATATTGGTGTTTCTTTGAAACTGCTTTGGCTTCTATTACAAATTTATGAAGCTTTTCCTCTCTTTACTCTGCAAAACTGACTCAAATTTATCTGGCAGATATTTTTCCAACATGCTAATATTATTACATTAACAAGCGTTAATTGCGTTTGAAATATGTAGTTTGTCGAGCATCACAAAATTTTAATTTTTCCAAATTGGGCTTCATTAAAATTGTAATATTATACAATAAGAACAAACCTTTTCTACTTATCTTAATTTTTCTTTTAATAAATTATAAACCTAAATAAATAGTAATAAAAAATAAACTATAGATTACTTATTAATAATAAATATATTCAAATAAGCAAAATATACAATTAATATAAAATATTTATGTATTACAAACACAATTCACATTTAACACTAGCATTACATTTAACACAATAGATACAACACAACATCCACAACACTTTAATTGGTACACAACACAAAAGTCACTTTGACAAGTAGATAACCTAAAAATAATTAATGTCATCAAAAAGTAAATCACGATTTAGATGAATTGACGACTAAATTTTCGCTTCCCCCACCACCAATTTTTACGGCATTTAAAGTGATTTAAAGCATCTCTCTCGCACTTCCTAAATTGTCGTATATATTCTTACACATTGGTTTAACATTTTTTGTCGCTTTTTTCTATGAATTTAAGCTTATTTGAACAAACTTGCTACAATTTTAGCACCGTTCTATCGGAATCGCACCTCTGGTATGGCAACATTCCTAAGCGAAATAAATAATATGACGTTCAAACTTCAAGGATTAAAGGCAGCAATAAGTTCTGAAATGCTTATGTCAAAAATTCTGTCAAGCTTGCCCAATCAATTTAAACATTTTGTAAGTGCATGGGAGTCAACACCTCAAGATAATAATACATTGAAAAATCTAATGACTATACTGCTCAGCAAAGAATTCAGAACAAAAAATAAAAAAAAGGCGATGAAACATTGCCGTTCAATGCTACAGAACAGCAAAAATGTTTTAAATGTAACAAAAAAAAAAACATCTGGCAGCAAAATGCAAAACTAAAAATCTTCCATCGAGATGCAACAACCACGCAGAGAAAGATTGTTACTACCGCAAGAAAAGTAAAAACAAGTTAACAAACAAAAGTGAGGTATCGTTTTTGGTCGAAACAAATAAAAATGATTAGATAGTGGACTCCGGATCTACGTCACACTTCAATAATGATTTAAAACTTCTGTGTGAAACACAAAGCTACAGTTCTACAATAAAATTAGCAACAAAAAAACACAATGTGCACAGAAGCAATAGCAAAAGTGGTGACAAGGCAATGTAACCTGAAAAATGAGAAGTATGCTCCAGAATTAAGTAAGAATCTTCTATCAGTAAGTGCAATAACCAAAAATGGAAGTAAAATTAAATTCACTAAAGAAAAGGTTGGGATATACAAAAATAACATAAAGGTGTTAGAAGGAAAAATGGAAAATAGTCTTTACAGCATAAATTTCAACAGTAAAAAACAAGAAACAGCTTTAACAACGACATCGGAAAAATCGGAAATACTGTGGCATCGAAGGATGGATCATTTAAGCAAAGAAAACCTATTGAAATTAAGAAACTTATCCACTGGTTTAACTTTAGGCAAAAGACAAATTGATTTTTTGGATAAGATATGCAAATGTTGTGTACGAGCAAAACAGACACGACTTCCGTTTTTCCGTTTAGAAGTAAACAAGAGCAACTAGACCAATAGAAATAATACACTCAGACGTATGTGGCCCAATAAATCCTATAACGTGAGATGGAAACAAAGTCGAAGATACAATAAAAGAAAACATAAATATGGTCAAAGTAAAATGAAATCTGAAAGTGCAAAATTCAGATGTGACAATGGTGGCGCATACATCCCCAAGGAAACCAAGGCATAGTTTAAACAAAAAAATAATGATTTTGGACTACACAGTTCCACATACCCCTCAACTCAATGGCAAAGCAGAACAATTAAACAGAACCTTGTTAGAAAAAGCTAGAACACCAATTTTGGATGGAAACAAACACAAAAAAATGTGGAGAGAACCTGTAAGAACAACAGCCTATCTAACAAATAGAAGTCCTTCATTAACTGTTGATACAACTCCACATAAAAAATAGACAAGTAAGAAACCTGATCTTTCCAGAGTAAAAGTATTTGGAAGTGACGCCTTCGCCAAAGTGCTAGGTACATTAAAGAAACTGGATGATCAAAGTAAGAAATTAATAATGGTTGGATATAGCTTAAATGGATATCCCTGTAGAATATGGACGAAAAGAAAATAACAACACATAAAGATGTAATATTTAATGATAACATTCAAGAAAAATGGACAACTGTAATAGAAAAATTAGAAAGGTTAGAAGAGTCAAAAACGAAATAATAACCGAAAAAACAAAAAAAGAAAAAGAAGCAAAAGTAGAAATAGAAACAGAAAAGATGAACCAAGAAGAAAGAAAAAACCAAGAAAACAATAACAAACCACAAAGGGAAACGAGAGGTAAAATACCAAAAAAATATGACGACTTCTTTCTTTTAACTTTTGAAGAGGCAATCAAAAGTTCCGAAAGAAATAAATAGATTAGAGCTATCAAAGAGGAAAAAGAATCACTTCAAGAAATCAAAGTTTGAAGAGATATTGACAAAAATGAAGCAGAAGGCAAGAAAATAGATCTTACAAGTGAAAAATGATGGAAGATACAAGGCAAGACTAGTGGTTAGAGGATGCGAACAGAAACATAGAATTGACTACAACGAGATATTCAGTCCCGTGGTAAATAGTACTTCACTGAGTATACTAATTGCACTAGCTGCTAAAAATTAAAAAATCTTAGGATTTGATATAAAGACAGCATTTCTCTACGGAGACCTACATGACGTTACCTACATGCAAATGCCAAAAGGATTTGATAATCAGAACATGATATGTAAGTAGCAAATATCACTGTATGGATTTAAACAAGCTCCAATGCTATGGAATAATATCTTCAACAATTTTTTGAAACGCAACGGACTACAACAGATCTCATGCAAACAGTGTGTCTATAAAAGCAAAAACGATGAAACAATATTGGCTATATATGTGGATGATAAAATCATAATTAGAAGTAATCAAAACAAAATCGATAAACTACTAATAAATCTGACACAAAAATTCAAAGTAAAAGTGTATACAGAACTTAAAACCTTCATAGGGATAGAGATTGAATAGAGATAGAATTGAAAAATGTGCAAAAACTAAAACAAACTGAATTTGCAAAAAGAGTGTTAGAAAAGTTTCAAATGACCGAAGCCAAAACAGTAACAACTCTCATAGAAGCAAAACGTCCCGAAAAAGAGATGGAAATACAAAAATGTGCATTTCCGTATAGAGAAGCAATAGGAAGGCTCCTATATCTACTAAAACCAGACCAGATTTGACTTACGCTGTAAGATCTTGCAGTCGTTTTGTAGAAAACCCAACTTTATCGAACGTAACTGACCTAAAAAGATGCCTAAAATATTTAAAAGAAACAATAAACAGACGTAAATATCCTAAATGCATACTGTGACTCGGACTATGCAGGTGATATAAGTACAAGAAGAAGCACAACAGGCTACGTAATATTTCTGAGAAATGCTCCGATCAGCTGGTGTTCAAGATTGCAACCTATTTTGGCCTTATCAAGCACAGAACAGAAGCAGAATTCATCACAGCAGCAGAGTGTACAAAGGAACTTCTATACTTAAAATAATTAGTGATCAAATTAACAACTGTACAAGTGAAACTGAATCTACAAATTGATAACCAGAGTGCAATGTATCTAATTAAAAATGGAATTATGAACAAACGCAGCAAACACATAGATGTGCGCTATAAGTTTATTTGTAAAAAAGTGTCCGAAGAAATAGTGAATATCGAATATTGTCCCACAGACAGACAAGTCGTAGATGTGTTAACTAAACCTTTAGGGCGTCTAAAATTTGAACTGTTTAAAGATGCAATATGTAGTTAAAAAATGTTTAGTTTGAAAATGTTTAACTTTAAGAATGTTTGTAAAAATTTATTTTTTGTTAAGAGAAGTTGACATTAAGAAGGAGTGTTAAATAATGTAAGCAAATATAGTTACTTTAGTAAAATGTAACTATATGTTGTAAAATAAAAACAACAAGTAGTCGGTGTAAAAACACGGTAGAAACACATTTCTAACAAAAAAGGGTGTCTACTTAATTTACTGATATATATTTCCACTTGATTATATATAATACTACAAATACGATGTTTTATTTAATCCCAATCAACAATACTAAATGACTGAATGACAAAATATAAATGAAATAAGATAAATAATAAATAATTAAATGTGATAGTAAGTAAACGGTACCAAAATATGGAAGCAGTAAGATAAAAAATTATAATATTTTAGGCACTTAAATAGTCCTTAATGCGCTTTTTAAATTGTTGTTTTGATAAAAGTAATAGGTTAGTCGGAATTGAATTTACAGTTGCTGCTATACTGTAACTAAAAGATCTTTTAAACATAGCCGTTCTGTGTGCTGAAATGCTGTCTTTATTCTTATATTAATAGAGTTTAATCATAAAATGATAAGCTCATTGTTTAGAATTTAAATTTTCCTAAACTATGTATATATTTTTGTTTCTTTAATTAAAAACCAATGTATATGTACAGTGAGTGCCAATTTGAGAACTCTGTGTAGTTGGAAAAAACAACCCTAATGGCATTTAAAACAATCGACCAAACGGCATGTCTTGTAAGATTAGCATTCTTTACCTGAAAAGGGGTAATTTACATGCATAGAATTATCTAAAACTAGTTTTCACATAATTATTTATCTCTATTTAATTTATGACAATTTAATATTTTAATAAAATAAATTATATTTTAAATTATCTTGTGGTTGTATATAATAAATATTAAAAACTGCAATTAAATTTAGATTGTTACGTTCATTGTAACATGGGTAATCAAACTGTGTACTTAAAATAATGTGTTTCTTGTCTAACACCCTAAATAATAGGATTAGAAATTCTTTTTAATTTGCTAAAAAGAATAATTAATTAATAGATATTAATAATAATTTATTGCAAATTTTACTTCTTTAATTGAGATTAATTAAAATAATTATCGGATAATCTCACAAAAAAATATTTATTTACATTTGTAAATTTATTTGTTTAATATTCTATGAAAAGACAGTTAGAACGTAGTAATTGTATATAGAAAATATTTTATTTGTAATGAAAAAGTATCCAAACTTGATTTTTTTAATGTTTTTATTGATTTTATTTTTTTAAATAAATATGTAATAAAATTTTACTTTATATAACAACGGCATTAATAAAAGTAAAAATTTGCCAATCATATTATTACGTCATCACTTTTTTATTTGATAATTTTGATTTAATATATTTACAAACTTAATAAAATGTGTGGTAAATTTATTCAACAAAATATTGCCAGTTCTTAAAACCGTTTTAGGGCATAAAACCCTTTTTATATTATAGCAATAAAATGTTAATAAGGTGTAAAATCGCATGTCAATACAAAACATTAAGACAAAATAAATAATTTTTCAAAACATACAAGGCGGTAGTCACTGTACTAATGCTGCTGGTTCAATATTCATTTTGTACAAAATTAAAACAGTTTTGCTACAGATACGTAAAATAAATGAACAAAATAAAGGCCGGCAATCATGTACTTGACACATATTTGTTACTAACTTTATAGTGTTCTACCTTAAAATGTAATTTTTTGCCAACATGACTTAAAAACTAAGCCAACTATGTTAATTTAATTTCAAAATATATTTAAAATATCACAGAAAAAACATCTAGAATTATTTCATCCACAGCATCCTCCTTGTGACATTATTAAGTTCGAGAAGAGACAGACAGACAGATTGTTAAATACCCTCAAGTATTATCTGTGCGACAAACTTGTACTAAGAAATAAAAATATTCATCATTTATATGTATCAAAGCATAATGTATGCTTCAACTGAATAAGAAAATATTAAAACTGAAGTAAATTCTGTACAATTAAATTATTTTAGGTTATATTTTGAGGTAGGCAAGGTATGTTACTTATTTACTTTTGAAAAATTATTATATTTATAAATTTAATGTTTTTAAAGAAGTCAAGATCATATTATTGTTAGCGGTAATAATGAATTTACAAAATTTAAATCATTTGATTAGTAATATAGGAAACGCTTATCAATATTACATCATTCATTGTTATCGTATAAATTAATAACCATAATCGACTAATCGTATGTGAGTCAATAGCAAAACAATTGTATCAGAAGTTAAACAAATATGATCTCAGAAAAACAAGATAAATTGTTAAACGAACACAGTATTCAGTATACCAAGGTTATTAGAAAATTTGTATTTAGATGGTTTTAACAAAAGGACCAAGTTGTTTGCAAGGGTTACAGTAAACAAGCATTGCTATTAAATATAATTAATTAATTTTTATATGCAATTCATTAGTATAATTATTTTTTGAAACGTTTATAGTAGTTTTGGTCTCTCACTCCGATAAATAATAATTATTTACAACCAATATTTATAAGAAATATTTTATGTTGTATATTTTTTTTTAAACATGTTAGTAATAGAAATAACATATTTATGGATTTTGTATTTATGTATATCAATCAACCTTTTTTTTTAAATTTAAAAGTTTAATGCCATTTTCAACAACAAAAACTGTCATAATTTAAAATAAACTTTAACAACATATATTTTTCAATTTTAAATTAAACACATTGATATTATGTAAACATATATAATATATTTGATTGCTGCAATTTTTGCATATTCTTTGCAGTAGTTTCTTAAATGCTACATATTTCTCAAATTCGAATTTTGTAGCAACTGGGAGCGAGTTTACAGACATTTTTTCAACTAAATGTGTTTTTATCAACTCGTTTTTGCAAAAATTCTAGCCTAAAGTATTTATTGTTTGGCTATTTGCTGTAAAGACCCAAGACCTTTGCATTTATTCATTTATTGCACCTACATTTAGTAATAAGTAGAATACCAACGCCTTGTGCTTCAAGCGCAGTTATAATTTGAGCACAACTGGTTTACTGGTGTATTTCATTGTCGGTTAGAACTTTATCTATCAACTTTTAAAGTGGCAACTTTCTAAGACGACATAATATATAGTTAAAAATTGTTTCAAATAAACTATAAAACTATTTACGATATTTTAACTTATAAATTTTGACAGTAGCTTCGGTGTGACACGCACACAAAAACGCTTTGAAACTGAAAAGTATGAAGACAATCTAGAAAGGTACCAAACGACTCAAAAAATTATTTCCGCAAATGTTCTTATTACACCACATAATTTGATGCGTTAGTGACACACCGTATGCTACTAATGAAGGGTTAATGAATTACTCTGTGTAAACCAAAATATCTTTACATTTTATTATTTATCAAATGAAACTTTTAATAAAAAAGTTTCTTCACTTATTGGAACACCCTGTAGAATTTTCTAGTTTGATAATGATAATGAATGCATTATAAAATTTGCCATTAAATCTAATTATTTTTGTGTCACACTTATCTGTAAATACCCATATGTATTCTCAATCAACTACACTTACTCTAATAATATATTGATTGTGCAATAGGTTCAATAATAACATCAATAATTGTATAAATTGTTTAAAAAACCAAATCAAAATTTAATAAATTCTATAAATAATGAAAAAATAAAACTTACTATTGCTATCTGCTTGTGCACTCTCTACAACAGACTGTTCAGCTCTCTGCATAATTCTCTTCTTATAATGTTGCCTGCCTGACATCATAATGTAGACTAAACACAAGTATCCAATTCACCGATTGCAACCACAATGAGTGATTGAAATGTTTTGTAACAATAATTTAATAGTTCAGATAAGCTTTATTATTGTTCTTGTAACACAAAGCCCACACACACACAAACACAATCATAACATAACATCTAATAATCGCATTAATAGCTGCTTATCAGAAATATTAAACAATATTGCTCACCTGCAAAGGAAAAATAATCAAAACAATAATTTATATGTGTTTTATTATTGCTATTTGCAATCAAATTTAACTAGCCATGTAAAAATTATCAATGCGTAAAATGTAAATAATGCAAATAACGGTTAAATGGCACGAATTACAATATTAAAATATAAAAAGCAATAAAATTAATAATAATAATAATATAAAAATATACAAAAATTGGAATGCCATGTTATTTGAGCATGATGTCATCTACAATTATTGTATCGGATAAATCTAACCTTATCTTACTTTTTGTTGAATATTATAATTATTAGATTATACATAAACTAGGTGTCAAGAATTATTAGATTATAAACAATAAAATACATGTCCATAGTTCCATCTATATTGTAAATATATAATTGTCAACTTTAGCAACTATTTAGTAAATCAATATTATCTTATACTGCTAACAAATTTAGCACAAACAGAAATTGTCTGTTGGATTGGGTTAACGCTTAACTGCTGTTAGCCTGTTTTATGGGTCTATTCTGAACATATTTCAACATCGATGTTAGCTAACATCGCTGTAGAAATTGATTTGTAACCAATGAGGTATTGAGTTTATTAAATATTGCCTAGCAACGTTCAAAATGTTAATTAACATCGCTGTAAAAAATGTTCAGAATACAACTATTAGTTCTCATTGTTACACTGTTATATTGACCGGTTTGATTTATTTAGTATTTCTTCATAATTAATTGGATCAAATATCAGATATAGTTATTTTTATATTTAAAATGTTTTCCTACAATATCTTTAAAACCTCAAAAATTGAGGACAAACAGCAGTTACAGGTTAATTTCATTGTTAATTAATTTAATAAGTTATGTTGGTATTGTGATTAACCTAACCTCAATTTTTTAAATTATTTTGAAGTTAGGAATTAATTTATGATTCTGTTTTTAAACAAACCTCACATTTTTAGATTATATTGTTAGGTTCACCATTTTAATTAAAAGCCACGCCCATTTCTAATATTGCTCTCCCTAATTTTAACCTAAAAAACTTAGATTTAATTGTAATTAATTAATTAATCAATATTTCTTATTAATTAGCTCATTTAGTTGTAAAATTTTATTTTTGAATTAAATTAACTACATTCCACTGTGCGCAAAAAGTAACAGCCGAAAACGCCATTAAGGACGACTTCCATTCCCTAAGATGACGTGGTTATAGTTGGCTTAATTCGCTAAATCTAACCTAAGTTTGTTTCTTAAAAAGTTAAAAATAATAAACAAATAAGCAACGATTACCGTCACGTTAAGAATTATCTATACGTCATAGTTCTTTGATTGTTAAAAAAAAAGTTGTTGACAATTTAGCAGTTTTCAAAATAGTTTTAAATATTTTGACAGCTGTCAAAAGTGAAAGTTAGATAAACTGTCAAAATGAAGATAAAGTTTTAGAGTTACTTTCTTCAAATATTTTGAAAATTGTAAAAGTTTGCAGAAAAATCGACAAAAGTTGTGAACAATTTAACAGTTTAGCTGTTAAAAGTGTTTTAGAGCCAATTTTTTCAAATATCTCACAAAAGTTATGAAAGTTAAAACAAAAGTTGAAATATAAACAATATATAAAATTTAATTATCTTCAAAGTTCAAGGGACTTTCTTTAATAAGATAAACTGTCAAAATAAAGATATCTAGGTTTCAGACCTAATTTCTTCAAATAATTCAAAAGTTGGAATATAGAAGTTGTGGAAAATTAAATTGTTTTGATAAAGTTAAGTGACTTTACTTAATATTTTGACAGATAAACTGTCAAAATCGAGATATCTAGATTTGAGAGCTAATTTCTTATGATTAGACTCGATTTTAAAGCTAATTTCTTTTGTAATTTGATTCAGTTGAAGTAACTTTTTTTAATATTTTGACAGTTAGGCTGTTTAAATTTCAAAAACCTCTAATTTCTTCAAATATTTTGAAAGTTGTAACAAATTAAATTTTCTACAAACTTTCTTAAAAACGTTTTTTAATATTAAACTGTATAAATAACTAAAAATCGGTTCAACAAGTAGTTTTCTTTGATTATTTTGGTAAATGTCAAAGTTTGAAAAAAAGTTGGATTCAGAATTTAACTATTATTGAAAAGTTTACATAACCTTTGATGATATTTTAATAATTAAGCTGTCAAAATGCAGAAAATATAGTTTTAAAGCTAATTTCTTTAAATACCTCAAACGTTGAAGAAAATGTTAAAAAACTAATTTGCGACAAAAATATTTTATTTTAATATTTTGACGTAAAAATTTAGAAAACCTCGTTTTCAGCCCAATTTCTTCTTCGAATATCGCAAAAGTTTGATTTTGACAACTTTATTTAATTTTAAACATTTCAGGATCGGAATTTCATATTTGAAATCTGCATTTTGGATAAACAAATCCACATTTTGACATTGCAAAGTTTGTGTGCCGGATTTTGACATAACAATGATAAACAAGGCCGGATTTTCATGTTTAAGTTTTACTCGAACCTGTTTTTGATCGATTGAAGTTAGATTTTGACTTATTAAGGCCAAATTTTAATGTTGTAATCATATTTTGACATATAAGAGCTGGATTTAAATATTTTAAGTCCAAATTTTGATATAGGACATATTCAAACTGGATGTTAGCTAAACAAGTCCACATTTTGATATTTCAAAAAAATTTGTACGAATTTTGACTTACCAACGGTAAACATGGCCAGATTTTGATGTTTAAGTTTTGCTTAAATCGAGTTTTGCCAGAAGATAGCTGAATTTTGACATTACAGGCTACATTTCAATATTATAGTATTATAGTCAAATTTTGACATTTAAGACATATTCAAACTGGATTTCAAGTTTTAACACATTACAACCGGATTTTAATACTTAATGGCTCAATTTATCTAAATAAGTCCGCATTTTGATATTTCAAACATTTTTGTGTTCATATTTACCGTTATTTGATGTTTAAATTTTACTTAAACCGTTTTTTTTTCTTACTTTAATATTGTATAAATATTTTGACAAATCAGAGCCGAATTTGTGCATTTTAAGTCCGAATTTTGACATTTAAATCATATTCTAATTGGATTTTAACATTTAAAGGCCGGATTTAGACACTATTGCGTAATTTTAGACATTTCAGGACCAGAATTTCACATTTAAAGCCAGGATTTAACATATTACAACCAGATTTTACCTAAGCAAGTCTACATTTTAACGTTTCAAACATTTTTGTGCTGGATTTTGATGTTTAAGACTTTATCGAACCGGTTTTTGATAAAACAAAGCAGGATAATAACATTTGCTGACCGGATATTATATTTATAAAGTTGTTTTGACATATCAGTCAGATTTTTTACATTTCAAGTCCGAATTTTTATAGTTACCACATATTCAAAATGAAGGTTAAAACTTCAAAGGCCGGATTTTTATATTTTCCTATAATTTTAGACATTTCAAGATCGGAATTTCACATTTACAATATGGATTTGTCATATCTCAGCCGGATTTTAAAACTTAATGGCCGGATTTAAGCCAAACAATTTTGTATTTTGATTGCAAAATTTTTTGTGTCGAATCTTAACATTTCGAGGCCGAATTTTGATATTTTTGAGTAATATTGGAAATTTTGTTGTCAAATTTTTATAGTTGAAATCTCGATTTTTTCATTTATTTAACAGAATTTTTACATTCGGATTTTGGTTCAATTTAAATATTTGAAACCGAATGTTATTATAATGACATAGATTCAAGCCAAATTTTAACTAAGCCAGGCCGAATTTTGATATTTAAAACATATTTGAACTAGATTCTGACATTGCAAAGCCTGATTTTAACATTTCAGAGCGCGATTTTCACATATCAAGTCCAAACTTTGATACTGAGACATATTTGGATCCAATTACGATATTTAAAGACCGGATTTTGATTTATATTCTAACATACAAAGCCGGATTGTCACAATTTGATGTAAATTTGTTATATGAGATCTGAATTCTAATATGGCCGGATTTTATTGATTTGACGTTAGATTTTTACATATCGAAGCCCGATTTTGATAAAAATTTGACGTTTAAAGGCCGGATGTAATAAATTAATAAAATGTTAGATTTTAGCTGTACAAAAGAAGGCCGGATTTGATGTCTAAACCCAAATTTGGTTATTTAAATGTAATTGAAACTGCAGAGCCAGATATGGCCGGATTTTTTCAATTCAAGGCCGGATTTTGATATTTCAAAGCCTGACATTAACATTTCACACATTTTAAAATCACATTTTGATACAGGCCGGATTTTTAAGCTTACTACTTATTAGTTGTTTAATGGCCGAACATTTAAATGTATAATTGAAACCCCAGAGCCAGATATAAGTTGAATTTTAATATGTTATAGCTAAATTATGACTTTAAAGACCGGATTTTTATTACAAATTAGTTGTTTAATGGTAATTTTTTTAATAAATTAACATCGTTTAGAGCAAATTTAATTATTACAAATATTTTTAAGACAGATTTTTAAATTCCAGGTTTGCATTTTTACTTTTAAACCATGATCAATTCGTATTTTAATCAAACCAAGATCAATATGGCTGGATGTTCAAATTTTAAGTACAATTTTTAATTTGTGACTATTTTAGCCGGATTTTACGTTCAAATTGTTTTTTTTTTTATAATTTACGGCCAGAGTTTAATGTCAAATGGCCGGATTTTTTATAATATACTTCGTTTAGAGCCGGATTTTATACGTTCGAATTTTATCACTATAAATATTTTTGATCCAGATTTTCACATTCCAGGTCTGAAGCTTTATGTTTAAGACACAATCAAGTATGGTTAGATTTTTAAATTTCAAATCCAACTTTTAATATTTGAGAGTTTTCAAACGAATTTTGACATTAAATTTTTTCTATTCAATGCCGGGTTTTGATATTACAAATATTTTTGACATATTAATAAAACCAAATTTTTATCTAAATTTTCATAATGCATATGTTTCTGAACCAGATTTTGACAAAACCAAATTTAAACTTTCATTTAATAACCATTTATAGATTTTGATGTTTAGAATCGGTTTTTGACAGATTCTTAATATTTCAATAATAAAACTGCTAAATGAAAAGATAAATTTATGAAATTTGACATATCATAACGTTAAAGTTAGCGTGCCGCTATTCGCCTACCACCATTTTAAGCACTGGGCAACTCCATATAAGCCCATTTCCAATACGGCTTCATCTGCCCTTCAACTTCCTCAAAAAAAGCCTCGTAACCATCCAATATGGCGGATAAGATTGATCCGATAAACCTAACCTCAATTTTGTTGCTAGGTTACAAATAATTAACAAATATAATGGTTATTTACTTTAATTAATTATAGATGACGATCACACTCATAATGGCAATTTTCTCTCTTAACAATAAGTACATATATTAAAAACAAAATGGCACCACCATCTTTTTAGTGAAGTACGTGTAGCTTTAAGTACTTCAATTTAAGTTTCAACACGATTTTAAAATTAAAAACATAAATTCTTTGGCTGCACGAATAATGCCCCATTTACAAAAACCAAAACAATTACATAATACTGTTGATAAATCATTGATTATGTCATGATAAATTATGTCATAATTAAATTAATATATTCTTCCGATTATTGTAAATGTGGCATTATGCATGATTCACACATTATAAATAAAATAAATATAATAAACACAATGAATGCCAACGATTTCTTATATATTTGTATAAATGCGGCTTGATAAATTGAGACATAACCTCAATTAAATTAATGCCCGTTAAAAAAATCAATAAGTACTTAATATAATTAATGTAATAATCGTACAATTTGTTCATAACCTCACACAATTTGTACATCCGATTGAATAATATTCAATTCAAGGCGGTTTTTGTAACATTTCTTCAATGGAAATGTTGTTATCACATTTTATTTATATAAATTTTTGCAAAAAGGAAGAAGCATTTTTTTTATTATAGGCAACTTTTTAAAAGGCACGTTTGTTTTTCGTTCCGTAACACTACTAAATATATATAAAAACTATAAATATATATAAAATTTCTCATTAAAAACAATAAATATTATTTTGTTTTATTTCTTTTTACTAATGGTTTTTTATAGGACCGTTACCGTTTTCCTGGATGGCATACGATGCTGGTAGTTGGTAGACTATGTTGGAGCCGTCTTTTTTGAAATTAGGGCTCTGGATATCGGAATTCACCTGAAATGATACAAATTGTCAGTTAAACAATATCAATTTTCAATCAGGGCGAACATTTTGTAATGTAGCGAGGTTTCATTCAAAATGGCCGCCAACAATAATACAATTTTTTTATAAAGCAGTGGATGCTCACTATAGTATATTCAACTTTAAGAGAGAGTACAGAGAAACAACTGACATTGACGATGACCACGTGGACAATTCCATCGCTACATTCTTCTCTCACTTCTATACATCTAGGATTTTTAAATTTGACGTTAACTCATGGGGGGGGGGGGGAGTATTCCCTCCTCACATCAATGAAACGAGCTACAGCGATTTTCACGCTCATACATACTGCAATATTAATGCTGAATCTCCTAGAGGTGCAAAGAGTGAAGAGATGAGTTTGTAAAACACTTTCATGGAACTCGGATCAAAATTTTTCATGTTAAAATCAACCAATTCTCAATTTTTGCACGACCTACCACAACAAACCGAGACTCCTGACGACATATCTAACGATAACGAGTAAAGGTACTAAATGCCCAGTCATACATACAGTTTTGTGGGACAGGCAACGTGAATACCGTACATCTGTTGGAATGGAACAAAATTTTTGTGTATGCGGATACATCGGTCCCTACCAACGGATAAGACTTCATTATCGGTTAATACCGATAACCACCAACTTGAACAAGAACACTACTTACCGACTGCGCCAATTTAGTGTCCTATAAGATTTTGCCGTATATTTTTTTTCAAAAGAAGACTTCAGCATAAACGTACCAGAATGCAACGTCCTCGGACAAATCTTAACTGCGCAGTGGTCAATCAACGTATCGACAGTGCAACCAAGATATGTGTAACAGTAACAACTCCAGTATTCAGAAACTGGCACTCGACCAACCTAAACTGAGCAGTGGTCAATTATATGTATCAACAAAGTTGCTTTTAATGGCGGAAAAAAACCAAAACCACTCAAAATCTCAACTGACGGTGCTCCCAATCTTCGATACGACTCGAAAGCTCTATTGAGTTAAGTTAGTTTGATTAAATTTTTAACATATTAGCCTAAAAAGACTACGGAGCCAAGAAGGTTGACGGAGCAAGACCAAAATGGCATAAGCGATATTTCGATGAAGAGACCAAAAAACATAATTTTTTGATCACTTCCCAGGTGGGCTACAATAAAGTACTCACTCACTCACTACCTTTATTGTCAACATAATTTCCTAAAAAAAAAAAAATCTCTATACGATGGTGGTGGTAGTAAGACCCATTATTACATAGAAGCGCTTGTATGGAGAAAAAACCACCTTCAAGTGTACGACCAACAAACTAGGTAAAGTTCAAAGGCTAGCATGTCTACTGATAACGAGGGCACGAGAATGATGCTCACAGCAGCTATAGAAGTTCTAGTATTGTTACCGCCACTTCACTTGATGGTAATAAACAAATGTGTTGCATGAGGAAAAACGATGAGGTTAGTCTTCATAAAAAGTCATTGTATCAAAAAGACATTTGATGTGAGAATAACAGCAAAACAAATAGTCAAACAAAAGATACCTGGAAACAATCAAAGGAACTATCTGGTACAATGACTTTACCCTAACAGACTGATAACCATCATGTCCAATAGACATTGCAATCGCCAGCAATAAAATTCAAACTGGTTATGTATGGCCAGCAAAAACAGTTTGGTAGCAGTATCCACAATCAGCAGAATTCGCTTAGTCTGGATGCCATAGAACCAGGGGGTAAAAGGAAACCTTATGGCAGACCAGCTTGCTAAAAGGAATGGAAAGAAAATAATCAGCAGCAGACTTGTATGGAAGAAGAAAAGCCTCGGCTACAGTTGCCGAGTGAATGCAAAGCTTATAAACTGCAACGCACAGCCTCCATTGGTAAACATAACCTAACCAAAGTAGAGCTGAAAGTAATCCCTTGGCAAAAGATTCTGGACTCCATCAAAAAGACAAAGCTGCTAAAGGAGTAAGACGTCAAAGGTGTGCAATAAGTACAGCAAGATCGCAGCGAAAAGCGCACCACCTGTAGAAAGGAAGTAGAAAAGTGAGATTGGGAACAATACAGGCTGCTCAGTATCTTTTAAAGATTTCCCCCTTCAACTCGACGAATTATGACGAGGGAAGGAGCAATGGTAATCACAAAGAATTTGAAAGTTTTATTAACTTGAGTGTCCGTACAAACACTTGCCATAGACCCAATGCCCCGAATGTCTAGAGGACAAACGCCGCTACATCTACTGAGAGAGTGGTGCCTTCTTCGGCAAGCACAAGCTAATCAACCACAATTCATTTGCTAACGTTTTTAAACTTCATTGAAGAAACGGAACTACTAGTGGATTGGCAACCAGACCAAGATACTGCCAGGACCAAGATACTGCCAGACATGCCAGATGTACTACCTCGAGAAGACAAAAAACTTCCAACAACCCCACACGCTCCAAATTGCAACGGTCGTCACAAATCCTTCGACACTCGGAACAATAAAAACGAACATGACACCAATGTTATATCAATATAATATCAAAATAGTCCGCAATTTTGTCACCATTTACAACATATGCAAATTAAGTAGCTTTCCACCATTTTGAAACCACCCTTCCCAAAAACTAACCATTGTTACCATTGTTACAAGTACAACGATAATAATTGGCGCCCAACATTGGGATATTTACGCGCAGTCAACATAACGTACATTAGGGCCAGACAAAATGTTTCCTCAAAAACCAAGAAAAAGACATAATAGAAATAAGAATTAAAAAAATAAATAAAAATATTGCATACAATGCATACGTGAATATGGTCGTCGTTAGTCACTTCAAAAGCTGTTTCCGAGATAAACTAGTGATCGATCGCCGTCCACGTATTCTCACTAATTACAATAATTGGCGCCCAACATAAACATGCAGTCGTACATTGTAAAGAGACAATATTTTTTCGTACAAAAAAAAAAACAATAACTTGTTGAAGACAATTACGTAGAAACCAAAGCAGCCCCTCCACTATCGACTCTCAAGTCGGTACAAATGCGGTGACCGTTCATGACAAACAAATTTGTTTAAGCCATAGCGAGAATTCCGAATGCAAAAACATCAATATCAAATTTCTAAGCCCAACTAGATAAAATCTACGCCAATCCAAAGTCCAGTAGACGCCGCCATTCCTCGCCACGCTGCTACTCTTGACAATATTCCTCCCGCGGTCGCAAGGATTTCAGGATCAAAGCAACGTTGTTAATAGAAGAACACGTACTTAGCAGAACCCAATCATGAATTAGTGACCTTCGCACTTGTCTGGAAACCCCCGGGCGCCATTCCATTCAAAGTTCTCCCACTAAGACTTCTTCAGGTCGCACCAAAGTTGATGTTTTGTCTTGAACTCAATTTCAACAAATGTTTAAAACAGCGATCACACATTTAACCGATGGTATAAACAGGATAAAACTTGAAGTGGAACTGGGAACGGAAAGTGGACGAAATGTATCGTTAAGTGGAGATCAAAAGCAAATGCCAACAAGAGGAACTGAATGAAAGCGGCGCAAAAACCGTATAAAATAGCGAGCACTACAAGAAGCCCTTGCCCAGCAGTAGACGCTAAAGGCTGATTGATGATGATGATCAAAAGTCAAGAAGACTATTGATAAGGCGCCGTTCTAGATACCATCGCCTTCCAACATAGCGACCGATTTAAGGCCATCAATATCAATCAGCTGCGTCACAATGTCAGCCGCTAAATCGAAGCCACGACCAAGACGCACTCACCAAACCAACTGCTGTATACGTCAAGAACGTGCCCTCTCACGAATCTGGCAACCGCAGTGTCGCCGACCACAACAACTAACACATAACGTGATTGGAATTCCATCGGGCGTCATTCAAAGTTACTACGATATATTTTATAGGAGGTAAAATATATCGTAGCGTAACATCAAGTCACCTCAAACCCACAAAACCCAGCGGAGACAAACCGGGACTGCTGCTGACCACATCAACCACATAATTTGATTGAAATCCTAAAGGAAGTGCCTCAAACCGATACCTTGATAAACAAAAACACCAATAACCAGCATTCAGCAAACCACAGCAATCACCGCACTGATTGGTAAAGCATCATCTCAAGATAAAGCCGCCAACACAATAACAGTTAATATCAGACCACTGTAGGCCATTCAATAATATCTTGCAGAATGGTCTCATGAAAAACACTCACTGAATAACCAACTCGCCATCTTCTCGATCAGAGCCGATTATTGATGACCTTTGTTATAAAAATTACATAATTTCAGTAAAATTTAAGTAGCATTTTGTCTTATTTCACTGATATTACGTCATTTCTATGTGAAAAATCGCAGCAATCAGAATTTAGCACTAGTTGCGCACGAGTAACAGTCAACACATCTACAACAATAGCTCCATTGAGCGATATACAAGACAACGTATTTGCACGCCGTTAAGAATGGAGCTCTGCTAGCTCTACCAACCCAAAACTTTCTTCGGACAGGATCAATACGTATCCAGCTGATAAAAAAGGTATAATATCGCTCTTCAAGTCGCTGACTACTCTGGTCGTCCAAACGAAACAGCCATTCATTGGCAGAGCAACACCACGCTTCTCACTCCTCTGACTTCTATAAATAGCTATTCCGGCGCAACAGCGTAGTCGAAACCAGAGCTTCAACAAAGTCACTTCGTAGTGACCGAATCCACCAAGACCACAGACTGGAACTCCATTAGTCTTCGGCCCATCGTCCACGTCTACCGACAAATGCAGCTTCCTCCGACCTGGTGACATCGATCACCATCCACGTCTTTTGCACTGTAAATCCGGGCGACACCCTAAACCTACCCTCAGCTTGTACTGCCGCCAAAGAACGGCCACTTGCATGTCGCTCCACAAAACAATCACATTGTTCTTATCGAAGAATCGCACTCTCTGTTAGTGTGTATGAAGTTGTACCCATAGAGTACAGTAGTACTCTAGGCGAGTACATGTGAGGAATGAAACAAAGATACAAATTTGCAATACACCAACATGCAAGGAAGACTTCCCGTCATGTCTTCCACCTCAAGACCGCCCAGCTCCCCTCCGAAGACCTTGTCAGCCGCTCCCTCAACCTCCAAGAAAATACTGCCGGTAACAGAACCCAGTACACTTCAGTAATAAGACCATTAGACAATGTTTTCACGACAATAACCAAAGTTCCTCGAACAGCAGCAGCCACCTTTCAATTCGCTTTACACATCATACACCCACGCCTAGGAACTCCAAATTTTGGTTCTCACCGCAACTCCAGCTCAACACAGCTGATCATAGAACGTGAAATTACTCCGTTGATAACATTGTTAATGTATCCGCAACGGTGGAACACGCCTCATATCGCCCTCTGCGGCAAACCCTCGTCCTCCTTTACCAACGGAACCGGTACAGTTACCGTAGCCACCCCAGCCCAGTAATATTTTTTCATTGATCTAAAACTTGTTTGAACTAGAACCTCTAAAATTCAAATTCAAATCAACAATTGAAACTGTTGCAATAGGTTTGTTCCAACTGTATTCAAACCATATAATTTGGGGCGTGCGCATTATATAAAAAAACAATTGATAGCTTCAGGCATGTCAGTTATCTATCGGTGCATAATATCGATCTTATGAGACTAATTTCGTTACTGGAAGTCCTGGGTTCGAATCCCGGTTGAGACATAGATGTTTGTCCTGTTTCAAATTTGTAAAAAAATCTTACCTGTATATTAATTTGTCGCCTCTTGCCGCCCAGCGAGCACATCACGACGTTGTTAACATTGACCGGCAACTCCCCATTGACACTAAACAAAAATAAAAAATTAACTTACAACCGCCAACTGGCAATTCCAACCAACTTACGTATAATTGTTGTGCATAATGCCGACCAATTCACCAATCTTATCATCGTTGTTGGTACCATGCAGCGAAAACACCAAATCGTTACCACCGGTACAATGAATCACCATGAGTTGATCCCTGCCCATACTCACGCTCATACTGGTAACCGAAGCAACCGGCACACCCTCCTTCATATTCTTAAACTTATCCTTATCCAATTTGAAGACAAACTGATCAGTCACCAGTAGCACCCTCTCGGCGCATTTGTTGAATTTGTTAAATTTCGTTATGTAAGACGAAAAGAGAACCTGTTTGAATTGATGCGTGTTGCGTAAATTGGTAATGCTCTCATTGTAGAGGGAATAGTTTGAATTATGGGCTGGTATTGAAAGGTAATTCCCTTCCCATTTGCGACCCAATCCGCATTCGCTGCGTTTATGATTTAGGATCGACGCCGCGGCTATTTTCAGTCTGAGTTGTGGCCATTCTTTCCTTGGTATGTCACGGAGGATCATGTGTCCGCGCCAGTAATTGAACATCTTTCTCAGAATTTGAACGGTTTTTCGTAAGGCTGGAGGTGGTGCCGGCCACTTTATGCTCTTGCCGTAATCTCGCATGTTCTTAGCGTTTTTGAATTTACCGTCCAAGGTATCGACGTATGCGCGCAGTTTCCAGCATCTGTAGTAGTTCAGGATTGCCATCGCAGCCTTCAATCTTTTGTACTGCTCTCTAGCTCTGTAACCTAAATTAGAGGTTAGAAAACCCATCATGTGATTTTGAGGTTATATGAAATTATGTTAAAATATTGAGAACCTAACCTAACCTAAATTAGTGGTTACAAAATCAATCAACTGATTTTGAGGTTAAGCATGAAATTATGTTAAGATATTGAGACCAAATACGAATCAAAAGTTTTACAATCCTAAACTAGTCTAACTTATCGGTTAGAATATCCAAGATGCAATTCTCAGGTTAAGTTCTGAAATAATATTAAGATTTTGAGACAAAATACAAATTAATCAATATTTTGCAGCTTTAGATTTCCTTGTTTTTAAGTAAATTTATATTTTTTCTTAATTTGATGTTGATGAAATAATGATTTTAAAGTTAAGTAAGTTAATTTTTTCCATTTTTCTTAACTTGTGGATATGTTTTAATGACAACTAATAATTTTGAGGTTATGTAAACAATTAACAAATTTAAAGTGTGCTAGTTACCTCTCCACGTTTTCTGTATGATAGTGACGACATAGAACATTTTTTCATTCCGTTTGTTCTCCAACGCGAACAAAGTCTTTGGTGATCTAATAAAAATCTTCTTATGTCCATACTTGACATCGTTAGCGAAACCCTTTTCATCCATAATCTGTTTCGTTCCTTCTTTATCTGAACCGTTGTGGTAGTTGGGCCACGTTTGTGGAGAAATCATTTTGTATCTCTTCAAGAATCTGTCGTAGCGTTGACGATAGGCGAAGCCTGCGCGGCGTACGCGTACGTTTTCGACCAATCCAAGGTAGCTGACTTGATGTTTGACTCTTTCGTGGTCGAAATTGGAAGGCGATTTGATTTCGTTCGGTTTGATGCAACGGATGTAGTGGGGTTCTTTGTTTTGTAAATTTTTGACTAATTCGCCCATAGAGTTTTTGAAGAGGGTTCCTGCTGTTTGTGGACGCTTGGTTACCTATACAAGAAATGTTTTATAAATGTCTCAATCAAAATAGCACGAATGACATGACAAAATAATTAACTTGGCTAAGCTTTCTAACACTTTTCAATTCTATGTAATAATTCTAAATTCCCAATCCCTTATGACTATTTACCAAAAACTATCAATAGTTCCCATTCGAAACTAGCAATTTTTTTTGATAGATTCCAATCCTTTCTAAAAGTCACCATAACTAACTGTCATTTCCTAATCCCTACTATCAATTATCTCTTACAACAGCTTCGAAAAATCTACCAATTGTTAAGCCTTACTTAAAATTCCCAATCCCTTTTGATAGTTCCCAATCCATTATAATAGTCGCCGTACTTTGAACGAACGAAATTTCACTTACTTCTGTAATATGTTGAGCACCTTCGGGCCACATGGCTTTAATGTTGGCATCCTTGGATTGATACAGCAACCGCTTGAAATCCTGGAAGAGGGAATCCTTATTCTTGTCCAAAAATCCGTTAACGTAATAGATGACATCACCGGCATAATGCGTGATCTTGAAATCGACCTTGTGTCGAAGACTCTTATCGCCCGATTTGGTTTGTCGCGACGAGTAATGGTTGTGACCCTTCAGTTTGTTATCCATAGCCTCTAACAACATCTCGTCATTAATTTTACCAACATTCAAACAAGCCTCGTCAAGTATAGCAATTACACCTTTATGTGGAGCCTCTACTAAATCACAGATGATTTTATTATTGAAGTATTCGATGTTGGTCCATTCGATGCCTTCTCTTTGATATTCCTCCTGTTCTTGCTTGAGGACAAGCTCTGAAAAAAATAATAAATAATTCAAGTTTATTTATTTAAGCCAAAAACTTACCAATAAACAATTGTTGCAATTTTTCGTTACAATAATTAATGCAGAATTGTTCAAAACTGTTGTTATCAAAAATTTCAAATCCATAAATATCCAAAACACCAATCAAGGAACTTTCTTGACGTCTCTGCTTTTGTCCATCGACGGCGATGGCGGAATTAATTCTATCCACAATCCACGTAAACAACCTATCGTAAACGGCTTTAGCAAAAGCATCCCTACCATAAAAAGCTTCACTTTGCGTATGTTCTTTACGCATTACATCACCGCGCGCTGCAATTACTCTTTCGCATAAAGCTCCCGTCAAATCTTGCTTGCTGACCGCCAATAAATTGGCAATGGTTTCTGTCAATTTACTGTTTTTTATTTTAACTTTGTCTTCTTCGGTCACGAATTCCAGATTGCCGAGATGAAGAATGGCGGCGATTATGCGCCAAAGACTGTCGATTTCTTCTTTTGTGAATTGGAGGGTGTTGAAGGAGGCCTGTACTTCCTTTAGGGATGTTTTGTCGTTGATGGTATCTACTTTGGCGGCTTGGCCTTGGCTTACAAAGAAATAGGTGTCTGTGTTTCGGACTAGGCCTAGTTTCTTTAAGAGGTCTTCTGGTCCGCCCATTAATAACTGGAATAAGATAAAATTGTTAAATTGTTGAACAAATATAGTCAAAAATTTATTATCAATAAAAACTTAAATCAGCCAAAAAAGCCACAACTATCAAAAATGTTGAATCTGCCAAAACAGTTACAAATATGAAGCTATCAAAAATGGTGAATCTGCTAACAAAATAAGTAGTTTTGTTGTCAAAAATGCTGCAACTGTCATAAATGTTAAATCTGTCAAAACAGTGTTATCAATAAAAATATGAATCTGTCAAAAATGTTGTATCTACCAACAAAATAAATATTTTTGTTGTCCAAAACGTTTTAGCTGTCAATGCTACATGTTATGACTAAAATTATGGAACTGTCAAAAATGTTGTAACTACTAACAATTATTTTAATTGTTCAAATTTGTTTTTTGTAAGAAATATTTGTTTGGCAGATCCCGGGCGCCAATCAACTTTCTAATTTGCAGACCTTTGCAGGTCGCTTTAGAGTAAATCTTATCTTATCTTATCTTATCAACAACTTCGAAGAACAAAGACTCTGAGCTAGTCGCTTAGGCCATCACAACCAAACAACGTCTTTTCTGTCTTTAGGTTACCGGAAACCAACTACAACTAATATCTCGCACGACTCAAACCACGCCACAGGTAACGCAACCTCATCAAGGCATGTTGCAGAACAAGGCCCGCTATAATTAGCTCCAAAGAAGCTGGAAGATGATTTTTCTCATTTTCAGGCTCCAGTTTTAACCTCCAGACATCAGCTCTTAGAAGTTACCTAGGGCCAAACCCGCCGATATCTGAAGCTGTCCGAAGAATGTCTTGAACCGGCGATACGATTCTCATTAGAGACCTGCCAACATGCTTCGAGCGGGCAACCTCCTTCCAAACCTGAGATTCGTGATCCAAGAAAACTAAACCCACTTCAAAATGCTGATTTTAGCATTAAATATTGAAAAAAATATTGAGTATTGCTTCCACAAATCCAGACAGGAGCCCAAACCAACAAACCTTTAATCAAAAAACTCCAGTAAGATCAAAGACCAATAAACGTGCATACCATCCCGGGCTGCATACGTCTCTTGCAAGCTACCCAAAAAGTTAACACGAAAGATCAACCAAGGACAGGTTTCATCGCACTACAGCCTTAGCTTTAAAATCTCCATACATTGGCACAACTTAGTTTGCAACCACGACCTAACCTAACACACAGTTTTTAATTGTGTGACGGTATTCACACATGGCGCGATCTGACCAGCCGGTTATCAGACGTCTGGCCGTCGCGGCGGAGTTTTAAGGTTTTCCTAGATAACGTCATTAGATACACCGTCACCTGCACCGAATACGCCAAGCGCCGTAGACGTCGTCTACATTTTCAAAAAGCAGTCTCACCCTCTACGAATTCAATTCGGAGGTTAAAAAACTAGCTTGGCAGCACCAGCAAGGCCACCGCAATACCTAACCTAGTAAACATAGTTTTTTATTTGTGTAAAGATGAGTGGCGCCCGCGGTCAAACCCAATTTACACAAATAAAAAATTACCAAACACAGAGGCAGAAGTCATCCATGTGCTGTGTGTATTAGGTTAGGTTGCGGAGAACAAAAATCCTCTGCCCAAATCCGAAACTAGTAATACAGGCGGAACAGAGCAGAATTGCATGAGTCCAGGTAAACAATATTTGCAAAATTATATATTTTCTTGTTGTTCAACAATTGATAGAAGTGGGATCATCGAGAAACCTTAGGTGGAACAGATGAATGTAATCCTGCACTATAAACTACAAAGTGTTTATGCCAGAAAAAGACAGGTTAGGTCACCCCACCAAACCGACCACTAATAATACCAACATACCAAAGAATGGGTTTCCAAACCAACGACGGTTCCAAGACTCAACTGATAGACTATTTAAGTCCAGCCATCTACAGCCCCATAAAAAAGGTCGTCATCTACAACCAAGTAGTATGGGTTTTCGAATCAACAATGGTTCCGAAAAAGAAGAAGAAGCATTTCAACAAAATGAACCTTAAACTCGGATACAGGCAGATTCAGATGGCACAGCGGTCCCGACATCTCACCGTATTTGCTATGCGCAAAGTTCACGGTTCACCGTTTGAACTAAAGAATGCCCCTGCTACGTTACAAAAGCTGATCACCTAAATTTTTGGTAGAACTACTGGGTAACATAGCTTTAGTCTGTCTCGTTTTTTTCTAGAAATCACAAAGAACACCTCACTCAACTAGGGAAGGTAATCCGTACGGCTACAGAGACACAAATAAAATGACCTGCAAGATGTTCAACTACAACTTTAGATAATTCAGTACAAAGACAAACAACCTTTCAACGACCACCTGCCGCTGATCCAAGACTATCCAAACCTAGCAACACAAAGTAACTACAGAACTTCTTGAGAGTTTGCACCTGGCTAAACGCATGCGTTCGCCGACATCACTGCCCCACTTTCTCTGGAAAGCAACCAGACATTTCTCTGTGACAACAACGCCAACTAAGCCTTTAAGGAAGCAAAGAAAGCATACAATATACCACTGCACCACCGCCGACAACAACCAGCTCTTATTTCGTCTTCCAGACGGCTTATGTAAGATTAGGAGCGGTGCGACTAGCAAAACTAGGCATCGTTGCCAACCGTGTCTAGACAGGATACGGCCTTAGGAGCATCCATGCATGGTTAGTAGCTTCGGACCATCACCATATGGAGCAAATGTATAAACTGTCAGAACCTGCGGTTCCTCTCTTACTGAGCTAGATTAATATCGCAACGACTGGTCGTCAGTAGGGTAAAACTAACCTGTCTCACAACGGTCTAAAGAATTACTACTGATCGGATTAGAAATTCTCGCCGTCATGCTCGTCGACACAAAAGATCAGGGAAGAAAACAAGTCAATTTCACTTTAGCAAAAATTTTCGTTTCAGATTGAGTATGTCCCAATAAACGGAAAAAGAAGAAATGGATGAGGAAGTCACCCAAATGATACTAGCCCCCAACACAACTTCAAAAGAAGACTCGACTGGCTGGCTGAACCAAGCCTATGCCAGCCTCTAAAAATCCAAACAATGACTGCTTATTAAATTAGAAACACTCGCATACAGGAGAGATCCTCGGTCACTTTGATAAACTCCAAGAGACAAAGTTGGCTGAGCTGAAAATAAGATATCGTGTGAACTAGCATGGAGTCTTCATCAGACAAGATCAATGATAGTGACCCCGCAGAAGAAGTCGCTGGTCACCCAGGGCGGGAAAAAACAACGAAGATCATCCCGAGTGGCTGATGTATAAACGTCAAATCCAGCATTAAGCATTAAGAAGAATTACACTACACATACACACGATCAACAAACCGTAGAAAAAGATAGTTACCGCCTATATGGGCCCGACGATATCACCAGAAGAAAAAACTGTTTTGCCGACGAGCGCCTACCGATTAAACCTCCTCTGATTGGAACAAATTAACATCCTTAGTTTTGTTTTAGTACCAGCACCGACCCCAAGGCTGGATTAACCCCGACATGTGACAAGAGGTACATTAACTTCTGCTGTAGTAAACCGGTAACAAATAGTGCTTAACGTGAGACAAAAAAGCATAGTAGTGTACGGCAGCAATCAACCTCCAAGAAAAAACTAAAAAAATACATACCCTAAAACAGGGCTTGCCCCCAACTGAAGCAAAGCCAATAACAAATGGCGCTCAACTTAGGGTAAAAAAGAGCATGGCGCCTTCAACCTCCAAAAAGACTCAGGCGACAAAAATTCGCTGGCCTGCCAAAGAAGAATCACTTAAAGAGTAGATTTTGACAAGTATAACCTTGAGCACCCGTCCGCAGTAGCCTACAAAACGAGCAAATCCTACTTTTGCCGCAAAGGTGGATTACCCCAAACATGTGACAACCCCAGCTGAAGCAAAGCCGGTAACAAATAGCGCCCAACGTGAGGCAAAAAAGAGCCTTCAACTCAGCAATCAACCCCCGAGACGACTCAGTAAAAACAACATGCAACAAGAATATCGCTAACCTACCAAAAAAATCACTTAAAGATTAGATTTTGACAAACACGACCTTGAGCTCCAGTCCGCAGCTAAATTCCCCAAACATATAAAAGCTGGCTCTCAACCCTAGCTGAAGGAAAGCCGTAACAAATGGCGCCCAACGTGGGGCAAATCAAGAGCATAGTGGTGTCTTCAGCATAGTAATCAACACTCTCAAAAAGAAACTCAGTAAAAACATCAAGCATTAGTCTACCGATTTTAAAAGGTATTACATTTAGCTTCCATCAGTAGCAGCTAACAAAACGAGTCACCTGGGATCCCTATGCCAAAAAACTTGAACCCTAAAGTTACCAGGCATATATAACTGCAGGCATTCAACCCCTGCTGAAGCAAACCGGCAACAAATGGCGCCCTCTCGTGAGATAAAAAAACATGGCGTCTTCAGCCCCGCAATCAACACTAAAGAAGAGACACTAAAAACAACAAGCAACGGAAACATCAACAAAACAAGTCATCTAGAATCCCACGCCGGAGAAGTTCAACTCCGAGGCTGTATTACCACATAGATCTGCCACTTAACCCCGGCTGAAACAAGCCGGCAACAAATGTCGCTCAACGTATGGCAAAAAAGAGCACATCATTAACGTGCCGACTCGTGACCGGTGGCGCCCGTTGTCATCATAAAAGTGAAAGTGTTTGTGTAAGAGACCTCGGAAAAAGTGGGATAGAGAATAAGTACACGTCAGCAAAAATCAGTTGGTATAAAGTGTCGCCTCTAGAAGCGCCCTCTACGTGAGAGAGAAAGAATAAACAAAGCTTACCCTATGCTCATAAAATGCAAAGAAAAAAATCCTAAGCCAAAAAACTTCAATCTCCAGGCTAATTTACACCCACCCCTCCTCAACCACTGCCAAAGTGAGCCGGTATTGTTACTTGTGACTGAACCCCATTATCATTCTCCACCGTTGCTTCAAATACACCACACCATCGACCTGACTTCCAAAGCAACCACAACCACCAAAACTCGTTAAGAAGCAAAAGATGGAACAGCAGCCACCACTGCTAGACCGCCAGACTGTCCAATATTCTTGAACCAAAAGAGTGGCTACAATCATAGCAGCACACCATTCATCAGGCCACTGTTGTTATTAGCCTACGCCCTTATTTGCTCTCAGGATTTGACAGCATCATCCTAGAAAATTGTTGCTACCATCTTCACAAAAATCGCTTTATCTTAGTCTAACACTATTGCCCTCGTGACGATTTTTAAGCGGACATAAGCAATTCTTTTTTGATCCAGTGGCGGGAAAGTGAAATTATCCAATTTTACGACAAAACGCAGATAATTCTTCCGCTGTTATTCGATGTAAATTTTGTATTTTTCCCCCCATGATCCTACACAAATTTTCCCCTTAAATTAGACGACAAACAAACGTTCTGTAATAAATAAAAATGTTTCTGTACTTTTGTGATTGATTGAAAAAAAACATGTTTAATTATGGTCAGTTATTAAGAAAAAGAATGTTGTGGATTTGGCAACAAAAAATGTAGCTATCAACAAGTTTTAATGCAACAAGATTTAGTTATCAAATAATTCCTGATGTTTAAAGATGTAGGATTTGAATTTTAGTAGATTTAATCGCGTAATCTTAATAACTAGCAATGTAAAAAAAAATATATGAAGCAGTAAAATAATCAGCAGATATCATATCTGTTGTAAAGTACTAAAATTCCATTTTATAATTGCAAATATTTGTTGCTAGGTAAATTATAATTGCACTCAGTTAAGTTGGATAATATGTTCAAATTAATAATTTCAACTTTACAAATAAATAAAAGCATTTCTGAAAGTTTGAGGTTATGTAAAAGAATAACCTAAAAATATAATTTTAATTAATTCTAAAATTATTTAATTTTATTGATTAGAAAATATTAATTTCAACTTAACAAATAAAGACATTTCTATCAGTTTGAAGTTATGTAACAAAATTATAATTTTAATTAATTATTTTATTATATTGATTACATAATAGATAGAAAAAAAAAAATCAAACCTATTATTAAAAAATCAGCCGTTATCATAAAATCTAATCTCTAATTAAATCTACAAATTATGTCGCGTATGCGATTAATGATAAATACCTGATAAAAGCAATGAAAATTCCGTTCGCCCTGCTGTTGATAAATCACCCTACTTTTCTCCAACAAATATTTGTTAATGTGTCCTCCAATGGGATCCCCTTTGAAATCGAAATGGATGTCCATGTATTTTCCGAACCTAGACGAGTTGTCATTTCTGTTGGTCTTTGCGTTACCGAAGGATTCTAATATCGCGTTCGATTGGATAAGCACGTTCTTCACACGTTCAATTTCTTTCTGACCACCTGAGAAAATTAAATTGTTACAATGAATTTGATTTGATCGACATATCAGTGAAGTGAAATAAAATAAATTTCAATTATAGTTGTGGCTGTAATGTACAAGTAGTCAACAAATTTAAACAAAATTAAATGAACCAAAGGTGAATATTTATTGTAAAAATTGATATTGATATTAATTAATACGTTACATATTAAATTTTAATTTAGTTCTTAACTACACTTGAAAGAATGATTTTTCTTTATTATGCAACAAAAAATATTCACTACGACGCCACTGGTACGTAATATGACTAGTAATATTCGTCTTCCTATTAAAACTAATTTATTAACTAACCTGAAAATGGCTAAAATTAAAACAATAATTTGGTAATTAATAATGTAAATGTCAATATTAACTATCGCTTGGCAAATAAGATATCTTTCTTATCAATAAATACGTTTTATACGTGCGCAATTTATATGCAAACATTAGATCATTTCTTTGGTCATGCCGTGAATCATTTACCTTGATTTGTTACTGCGGCTATGTATTTCATAATAATTTTCGACGCCTCCGTCTTGCCCGATCCAGATTCACCCGATATCACGATGCAGGTATCACGTCTTTGCTGTTGCATCACTTTGTGCGATGCATCGGCGATGGCGAAGATATGGGGTGGGTTCTCAAACAATTCCCTATCTGAAATAATAAAAAAATATTTATAAGAAATGTTATAAAAACCATACATCTGGATAAAATAATTAATAAATGTAAATCACATCACATTGCTAATCAACAATGAATGCCAAAGTATCAAAAAACGTCATAAAAATGTCACAGAAATCATTATCACAATAACTCTTCATAAAATAAATCAATAAAGCTCATATAATATCACAAAAATGCTAAATAACAATGCTAAAGTATCAAAAAGGTTATGTGAATGTCACCAAAACATTATCACAACAACTCAAAGTATCTAAAAACGTCACAAAATATCATTAAAACGATTATCACAACAACTCCGCATAACATAATCAACAAATGTCAAATAACACTACAAAAATGCTAAGCAACAATGCCAAAATGTGAAATAAAACAAAAAGTAACTGCAATTTGACATTCAAACTAAATCTAAGTCATAATCAACAATAAATTGACTTAAATTAAACAAAAACTGTCAGAACTATCATACAAATATCAATTAATAACAAATGTAAAAAAATGCAATTTCGACGATCAATCAGTCTCAAAAACATTCATTCAACAACTATCAAACAAAATCACAACTTTTAGTAAACGCCTTAAATCTTCAAACAGTATCAGTCTTAGTAAAAACAACCCGTGATTATCAATCAATGTCAAAAGAATCATGAGAAAGCAATTCGTCGACGTCTCTTGTCGGTTTGGTGTTTCGAGACGCTTCGATATTTCTCGGAAGACATTTAAAATCTTGAAAAAAATTGCGAGATCTCTGAAAACCTCTGCAGATTTTGAGGTCTCATTAAGAATCAGGAAACACGCCTTCAAAAATATTGGCAACACGAAAAGTGGGAGGAGGCAAACTCAAAATCATGAGTAACCTCCTGAGCCATTTGAAGATTTCAGGTGACCTCAAAAACTCATAAAACATCAAAGGGAAGAGGAGACTCAGAAAAGATACATCTGCATGGGCAGTAGAGTAACTAGGATTTTTGGACTAGCTATGTCACTAATCAATAAAGATAGATAGAAAATCTCGGAATTTTTTTTAACGTTTTTAAGAAATTCTCAGAAAACATCAAAAGATCTCTAAACATTTTCGAAAGCTGGTAGAGAAGCAAGACTCAAAAGCTATGAACTATACTACAGCTATAAAGATATAACCTCCTGACAGGCGCGTTTTGGTCCGTAACGCGCATAACGTCACTGCATAAACTAATTGACCAATTCCATTCCATGCAATCGTGCCTCTGCGGTCCAAGCAGTTACGTCATAATGAAAGAAATAGTGCAAGATCTGCGCATGACCATCATACTATTATGGAAACAAGTTATGTATGTGTGAATGACGTAAAAATCACTCCGACCCAATTGCACAAAAAAAATTACTGTAACAATGCTCACGTAATCCCAGAAATCTCCTCAAACTATGCACTGTACCTTGGAAAAGCAACAACTATAACCAAAAGTTGAAGTATGCATAGCAAGATTGCCGATAACTAAGAAGGGAATTGAACCAAACACAAAGCTACTAGATTAAAATTGCAATACAGATAGCATAAATTAGTTAAAAAGTCTCCCGTAATAAACAAAGTAGAACAGAATAAAGTCCTTAACTAGAGATCAACCTAGACTAACTGTAGCAACGCCTAATAGCTCCATCATAGCACGACTTCTAAAATTACAAAAAAGCTACTGCAAGCTCCCAAAAATTGACAAAAACAAACGGCAACTCCTGGGCAACAACTTAACAAAACCAAAACTTGTCAGCCAATAAGGGGTAGCCGATAAAGTAAAGAAACCTTTTTGAAACCAGAAAATAGATCCTTAAGTAGAGGTCAATCTTAATTATTTCACGTAAGTGTATTTCTGCTGCAATGCTAATCACCTACACCAGATACCACATCTGAAAATTTTGCCATAACTGTAGCAGTACCCAAGGTTAGTAAAAAAATTGTATTTATTATCTAGATACGTTTTTCTACCAA
The DNA here is from genome assembly GCA_963932245.1 of Tachinus rufipes. Taxonomy (NCBI): domain Eukaryota; kingdom Metazoa; phylum Arthropoda; class Insecta; order Coleoptera; family Staphylinidae; genus Tachinus; species Tachinus rufipes. The sequence goes on along the minus strand of OZ010747.1, from coordinate 73,445,196 downwards.
CCTTGAGCAGTACCAACTAATTCCGTCATAGCACGACTTCTGAAAGTACAACAAGGCTACTGCAACCTTACGAAAAGTGGCAAAAACGACCAACAACTTAACAAAACCAATTCTTGTCAAAAAAAACTGAGCAATAGACTAGAAAAAACTCTAGCAACTCCGACTTGTGTAAACTACGGCACTATAGCAAAAGCATATTGCAGAACACATGCAATTATGGTAAACCAAGAAAATCTAATTGCAAAATAGCACCCTGATATGTCAATCCCGTCAACAACATCTATATAGCTTGCCACCAATAAAAGCAAAAACTTCTATTTAAACCCAAGAAAGCAGCCACCGCCAGACAAACCAAAACTAATGCAGAAACCACAATTTTGTCAACGCAAAAAAACACCAATCAGGTACCCAAAAACCTGTTATTTGAGTGGAGGATCAAAAGCAATAATCCAAAAAACAACAAAAAGCAATAAAACCAAAATATTAAATATGTTCATCCATTCTAAGAAAAATATTACCACGGTACTTATAAGCATCAAAACCCCGTCTCCAAAAGTACAAAGAAGAGGGAAGGGAGAAATAGAAAATCTTCACTTCCACACAACCCAAAAAACATATTCCCTGCACTCATAAAGCATTAATGATCCCGCCGGATTCAGAAATATTAGTGATCCAAAAAAAAAAACCTCAAAGAAATGTCTTCTTAGATCAAGAGAAATAGCATATTATATTACCTCATAAAAAAAAACTAAAATTTTTCAAAATTTCTGAAAGTCTTTGAATGTTTGGAACGATCATAATTCATTAAAGAATTCCTAAATGCTTTAAAACTCTATAAAAAGTTCTCAAGACTAACTCCAAACCAATAAGTACCCTTCTGAGTTAATAAGGAATAGTATTTGGAACAACATTAAAAGACCTTCAACAAATTTTTAACGCTTTTGGGATAATTCCTGAAAATATTGCCTCTAGACATTTTTGGAAACCGTGCGGAAACAGAAAATAAAAGAGAGAAAGAGAGAAAGATTCAAAAACTACGCTTAGATTTTTCGATAAACCATAAATGGCGTTATGCCAGAAGGAATTGATAACTTTAGGTAACCTAAAATTGGGCTTTCAATAAAGATTCTACAATAACATCTAAAGCCAGCCAAGTAAGCCCATCGATGACAAAAAAAAACTCAGTATTTCTATTCGTAAATTCTCATAAAACATTACAAGTTCAAGATTAATTCTAATATGTCGATAACAAACGTGGAAAAAACTCCAAACCCAGTAGCCTTCTGAGTTAATAAACGATAGTATTTCAAACATCATTTAAGAAACCTCAGCAGGTTATGAACTCTACATACTTTCAAAAACCGTGCAGAGAAAGGAAAATGACGTATAGATTTCTCAATAAACCTTCAAAGAAGACAAGACTTTTGAAAATGTTGAGTAACAAAAAACCGGTTTTTGACAGTAACCCGTACAAAAGTGAAGAAAAAACTCACAGATTAGGTATAAACTTGTAAGCCACAAAAAAATCCATTTAAAATTCTCAATTTTTTGGCAAAATCTCACAAAATATTAAAAAACCTGTGAAGAAAGACTCAAACCCATAAGTAGCTATTCAAGTTAACAAACTATAGAATTTGAAACAGCATTAAAAATCTTCGGCAGGTTTTAAAGACTTTTGAAAACATTGCAATAGAAAGACTCAAAAACTAATAGACTGCTCGGTAAACCTTCAAAAAAAGAGGTGCTCCAAAGCCATAAAGTCACAGATAGAAGCTATCAACATATAAATATCCTCAATAAAAAAATCTAAACAGCTTTTTTCGCAATTCTAAGTATCAGTAACAAAAAACTTCAACAAGTTCATTTTCGAAAATCGTGCAGTAGAAGAAAATTAGACTCAAAAACCAAGTCTAAACTTCCAAAACCACTTGAAATGCCGATTGGTGTAGCTATTGAAAACCTAGAAACGCAGTCAAAAGAAGAAAAAAAAAATTAAAAAACTTTGGGTGACCTCTAAAAACCTAAACTGCTAAAAATTCTCAAAAAGGTATTTAAAAAGTGTACAAAGAAAGAAATACACACTCAAAAACCTATAAACACTGCCGTGCAGAAAAGACTTCTGAGAAGAGAAGCTTGGTTAGTATGGCTCAATAGCTTTTCAAAAACCTCAAGTTTAATAGTTTTTTGAAGGTTCTCAAGAAACACCAATAAACCTCTAGACATTTTTAGAAACCGTGCGGAGTAAGGAAAGTAAACGAGAAGGGGAAGTAGACTCAGAAACTGTGTATAAACTTTTAAAACCTTTAAAAGTACCATTTGTTGTAGCCCTAGAAAACGAGAGTGTATGTCTCAAAAACCTTTCAAATCTTTGGAAGAGCACAGAAAGCCACCTCAGCAGGTTTTAAACGCTCTAAAGAAGTTCTCAAAAAATATCAACAAATCTCTCAACATTTTAGAAAACTGTACAAAAAAATACACACTCACAAACTCAATAAACATTTAAAGAAGCCGTACAGAAAAGAAACTATGTATAGATAGATTTCTAAAAATCTTTAAAAAACCAGTATCATTTTCCAAAACTCAATAGGTTTCAACGCTTTTGAAAAATTATCAGGAAACATGAATAGATATTTTTGAACAGTTAAAAAAATAAAAAAGAAGACTCGGAAGAAGACTTCAGAAAAAAATCAAAAGGCCTCTGCACATTTTCAAAAGCGGAAAAACAAAGAGAAAACTCACAAACTATACATACATAAAGTTCTTGAGTCATTTAAAGTAAAAAAAAAACAAAATTTTAAAAAGAATATTTTAAGGGATCCTATAAGAATCTTTAAACACTTTTAAGAAGAAAGTGAATACTTTTACTGAGAAAAAAGCAGAATATGTTTGAAAACCCTTTTAAATTAAAAAAAAGCAACATCTCGGTAAATTTTGAGAAATTCGCAAAAAAGATCAAGAAGCCTTTTAGGAAACTGTCCATAACAGTGCAGAAAAACTATTTATAAGCATCTGAAGCATGGTTAAGAAAGAAGGGGAAGGGGACAGACAGCTGTTAGTATGATTTAATATCCTTTCAAAAACCTCAGCAAGTTTAAACGCTTTTGAAAACTCAATAGACCTCTAAACATTTTCCGAAACCGTGTAAAAAAAACATCAGAAGCCTTCGGCTCATTTAAAAAACCATGCTAAAAAAAAAAACTTTTTCTAAAGCTACTAAAAGTGGAGAAAAGATCAAAATCTTAAAAAAAACTTCCAAAGTTTTTCAGAGAATTTTTAAAGCTTAACTAGAGCATCACCTTTATAAAAATCTGTTTTGAAAGTTACAAAAAACCTTAGAAGGTTTCTGAAAACCGCGGGATAATAGTGCTTATGAGAATTTCTAGATACCAAAAGAAGTGTCTTTAAAAAACCGCAAATGGTTCAAGTTGGTTTAAAATTTGGGATACCCAGTGCTTATCAAAGTTTTCTGATATTTAACAAAAATTATAGTTCCAACCTCTGAGCATTGTGGAAAAAGACAGTTAAGCCTTCAGAAAACCTAAAAACATCGGTGATCTATAGTTTAAAAGATTGATATATAATGAAGACCTGAAAAACTCTTGTTTGAAAGGGGTTGATGGGACCAACGGCTTAATAGGTAAATAATATATTAAAAAAAAAAGTAAAAACAATCAAACATATGTCATAAGAATATCTCCAAAATCATTAATGTCAAAAGTACAATAAAATATTACAATTATAAAGTAAGTCAATACGAATATATTTATTCTTTTGTTGGTACTTACCTTTGTACATATTTATGTAATTTTGCGAATAGATGTCCATCATCCTGTAGGGATTGACAGAAACGCATACCTCCCCAATGTAAGTGTAAATGCTCCCATTTTTGAACCTAGAACAAAACAGAAACGTCAATTATTAACAAACATAAACTTTGCAACGCAACAAAAAGATATTTTAGGTTATTTATTTTTAAGCTTATAAGATCAGTAATTATTTTTTCATTGACATTAATTAAATTGTCAAACAAACAATAAACTGTTTCAAAATAATTACAGAACCATCAAAATTCCTAAAAATCTGTCAATTAACTTGTTGATAAAAGGTCATGATATTTTTGATACTGTAAAAAGTATCACAAAAACATATTTAATCCGTCAAAAAATAATCAAAAGTCAATAACTCATAACCTATAAAACTCAATTGTTCAAATGTCATTAGTATCCTTCAAAGTAAACTGTCAAGAATAACAATAAACTTTTAAGTGTGGTGTTAACTGTCAAAACTAGTATTCAACTTTTCAGGTTAAGTAGAAGAGCAGGTTTACCGACTTTACGGTAAAACTAAAGTTTTCCTGATTATATTTCTTATATTGAATCTGTATTTTTTTTTGAGTAAAAATTAAGACATATAATAATAATAATAGCTTTGTAAGCTTTCAAACTATCTTTAAAAATATATTTTTATGGCGGCTATGTTGTGTATTGCTAAAAATATTAATTAATTATTAATGCAATCCACTAAAATCCTATTCATCATTATTTAATTAATAATTTTGAATTCTTATGATAACCGCATATGAGTAGTTGCCAATTTCGATTACAATTTTGACTCATTGATGCCTTTTTTTTTTAATTACTAATTATCGCTAATCATTCATATAAAACGGTAACGAATAAAACTTAATCAATAAACATTAATTAATTATTATTGTAATCCACTCAAATCCTATTCATCATTATTTAATAAATAATTTTGAATTCTTATGATAACCGTATATGACTAGTTACCAATTTCGATTACAATTTTGACTCATTGATGCATTTAATTTTTTTATTACTAATTATCGCTAATCATTCATATAAAACGGTAACGAATAAAATTTAATCAATAAACATTTTTATAACGTAAATGCTGGTGAGAATTATCGAATCGGTAAATCGTTTTGATAGACTCATTTTTCGTGGTAACACTCATCAATAATCTTATCACATCATTCATGATTATAAAAATTAAATTATCATAATCGAAACACGTGTATTTCTTTTATATGATTTAATAGAATGTAAAATCTTAGAAGTTAAGAAAGTTATGAAACTCATTAAAATAGCTTTTGATCACACTATTAAAAAACGTAGTCAAAGCAAAGATTTTGTAAAGAACGTTAAAAGTGCTGCTATGCAACAAGTGTTTTATTTATTTTCTATGAAAATTTATTTGTTAAAAACCAACATGATAACTTATCATAACATAACCTAAAAATAAATAATCTTGTTGACAGATACTTTCGACAGTAGAAAAATACTTGAACATAGGACCCGCTTATGCATAAAAAGCGAGAACACTTTTCTAAACCACTCAGTGGCGTATCATTTTTGGGCCTCACAAATCCGATCATAAAATTTTTTTTTTTTTATAAAATTCCAAAAACTTAAAAAAAATATGGAAAATTCACTATAAACTGTTAAAAATTGCAACATTCTACTTATAAAAAGTCAACAAAGGCAGATTTTAGTCCTAAAATAATTAAATATTTTTGAAATAAACCAAAATAGTTAAAAATACAAAACTTTGTTCACAAAATTTTCAAAATCCAGCTGTTAAAACTTGCAAAATTCTTTTAATAAAATTTCAAATAAAGCAAAACCCTGCCATGATAAATCTACAAATTGTTGAAAAGAGCCAAAATCCGGCCTAAAATCGAAAATATTGTCAGAAAACAACAAAATAATTTAGACATCATAAAGATTCAAAATCCGGTCAAAAACTCTTGAAAAGTGTAAAATTCTATTCATAGAATGTCAAAAAACTCAAAATCCGTTAAAATAAACAGCAAAAAATTAGAGAGTACTAAAATCCGGTCATAAATTGTTAAAAATAGTGTACAAATATACAAATTTTCAAAAATAGCAATTTCCAGCTATAAAATATCTAAAACGTTAATAGAAATAATTAAAATCTGGCACAAACTGTTGAAAAGTGCAAAATTCTTACAATAAAATGTCAAAATCCGGCCACAAAATTTCAAGATATTGTTGAAAAGAACCAAAATCCGGCCTTAAAACATCAAAATATTGTCAGAAAGCGACAAATTCCGGCCATAAACTGTTAAAAAGTGCAAAATTCTTTTCATCAAATGTCAAAAATAGTAAAATCCGGACATATACTATGAAAAAATTCATCATTCAATTTCAGAAAGAATCAAAATCCGGCCAAAACGGTTAAAAAATTCAAAACTTTATCCGTAAAAAGTCAAATATATCAAAATCCGAACAAAAAAAAATCAAAATAATGTCAGAAAGATGTAAAATTCTATTCATAGAATGTAAAAAATAGCAAAATCCGGTCATAAAGTACCTATAAAAATATTGTTAGATCCTTCTCTGACTACGGGATTTCTATCACTTGCAGAGAGAAGAAACTTCCAATTCTATAAGAACAAACACTCCAGTTCAAACTACTCATCATACTCATATTTGGAGTGACCCATTTAAGTGCTTAGAGAAGAAACTTCTTGATAATAAATTCTTAAGCGAGTGAGTGGGCCCTCATAAAAAAATGAATATCACCTCCTCTTTCTTGGACAAAGAGACTTTTGACGCTAGCAAAAAAGAGTAACTACCAATTTCTTAATAACAAGCTCTTGAATGAGGCTAGAAACTCTAGTTCAAACTACTCGATAGTAACCATAATCTGGAGTGACCCACCCAAGTGTTATTTATGAAGAGATTAGATTCATAATACCCTCCTCTAACATAAAGACATGAAACGTTTGCAAAAAAAACTCCCAATTAAGAAATTTTTGGCAAGGTTGGCGGGCACTACATTTCAAACAGTCGATGGTAATCATAATCTGGAGTAACCCATCCACCCGCCCAAGTGTTAGTCATCAAAAGATTGGGTATTACCTCCTCCTACTTAAACAAAAAGACTTTTGACGATTGCAAAAAAGAAAAACTTCCAATTTCTTAATAACAAACTCTTGAGCGGGTAGGTGGTTACTCCAGTTTAAACTACTCAATGGCAATCATAAGCAATCAACCGCCCAAGTGTTGATCATCTTCCAATTTTTGATAAAATTAGGTGGGCACTCCAGTTCAAACTGCTTGCTGGTAATCATGATTTGGAGTGATCTACTCACCCGCCCAAGTGTTGGTCATAAAAAGATAGGATATCACCTCTTTCTTTTTAAACAAAATGACTTTTTACGATTGTAAAGAAAAAAAACTTCCAATTTATTTGATAATAAACTCTTGGGCGGGCGGGTGAGCTCCTCAGTTTAAACTACTCGATGGTAATCATGATCTAGAGCGGTCCAATCACCCGCCTAAGTGTTGGTAATACAAAAATAGATATAACATCTTTTTCCTCTGACTAAAGGACTTCTACAGCTTGCAAAGATCAGAAACTATCAATTATTTGATAACAAACACTCAAGGAGGTAGGTTGATGGGCACTCCAGTACAAACTACTCGCTGGTAATCATGATCTGGAGTGACTCACCCACCCGCCCAAGTGTAGGTCATCAAAAGATTTAATATCAACTCCTTCTTCTTAAACAAAAAGACTTTTAACGCTTGCAAAAAAGAGAAACTTCAAACTTATTTATAACAAACTCTGCGGAAGATAGGTTGGCACTCTAGTTAAACTACTCGCTGGTAATCATAATCTAGAATGACCCAGTTTTGGTCAGTAAGAGATTCGATTCATTATCCCCTCCTCTAACATAGAGACTTTTAACGCTTGCAAAGAGGGAAAAACTTCTAATTTCTTGTGACAGGGGTTAATGATTTTTTTATATATTTTTATGGTATTTGGTGAGAAGCCCAATGGCAGAGTTCTGCAGATGTGCGCTGACCCCATCTTGCTGTGGTGCAATGCCGTAGGCATGAGGACGACCCAAAGGATTGCTCCCTGTGTGTGTGTGTGTGTGTGGGCCGCAGCCGTTTCGTCTTCTTCTTCTTCTTACTGTCTTTTAACTTCACCGCTGTTATTCACATTGTGATTCATTTGTAAATACAGTGCTAGTTATTCGGCCGTAAGTCTTTTCACGATAGTCATGTAGATGGTTACTGCTGGTGATTGTGTGCAGTGCCGGAAAAAAGCTGAGCTGTATCTTCCTAGTAAGTTATTTCTTAGTTTAGTAAAGATGCTGCTTCTGAATGCTTCAAACTAGACAGACTGTCTAGACAAAAACATCCGGCGTTTATAGCGGCGGCGCATCTCCAGCAGTTTTCCATTCGGAGCGTTCTTATTAGTGAACTTCTTTTATAGTCGGTTATTGCTTTCTGCGAGGCTTTAACTAGTTGATCCTGATGTCTCCTAGCACGGGGGATTGATGCCGCCTGGCTGGGCGGCATCAATCCCCCCTTTCCTCTTCGACGATGTCATCATCGAAATTTGGTGGAGGTCGCTCGCTGGTGATCAATGAGATTGATTTTCTCGTGTTTTCTCTTATCAGTTCTCAGCAGGGTCGGCCTGCAGATGAGATGTCTTCATCAACGTTGACAGAGAAAATCTTTGTTTAGTAGCTGTCACAAAATCAATAGCGTTTTCCAACTTCTTAACGTTGACTTTGGTTTGGTTTCCGGTTGAGTACCCTCTCGGTTCGCTAGAAAAGACCGGGCTGTATCTGCCTAGTATGTTATTTAATCGGTTCAGTAGAGATAGTAAGTTCCATACCGGTCTCGTTTGCTTCACGGCTACGGCCATAGCATTTATGACTTCTGTCATATCTCGTCGTCGTTTTGGGATCTACTCTTCCGGTTTGCTCCAGGATTCATCATGGTGTATACTTATCCGGTTTGCTGGCTGGGCTGTATCTTGCTGGTAAATTACTTCTCAGTCCAGTTAAGATGGTAATTTCCTTGCTGCGTCTGGGTGTAAGTGAAACCCGATAAGGGAGATGTTGACTTCTTCTCTCCTTTGCTGGGTGTACCTTTGGTACCGGCACTCGGTACGTGAGTCCATTTTCTGTCTTCTTCAATTTCAGTCTACATCAAGTTATCTTTGTCAAAGTCCTCTTTTTCTGAGAGATTGGTTTTCGAGTATATTTATCGGTTGACTTCAAGGTGAGTGCTTGGGTGCTTCTCTGATTGCCCCTGGGTTCTGGCTCTGGTTCTAACTTTTATCTTCTTCCAGTTATCTTCTTCGGAGTCCTCTTTATTTAAGAAAAAGCTCTACACTGCACCTTCGTCTGGCAGTCGGCTGCGGCCCACATACATAAGAAGCAATTCCTAGGGTCGTCGCCATGCGTACGGATTTGCACCTCAGCCATAGGCAAAATGGGGCTAGCGCAAACCTGGAAAATTCTTTCACTAAGCCCCACACAAAATCCAAATACACAAGAGTTTCACTCTACTGCTGTCGGCAAGAACCATCAACACATGACAACGCATTCCATTCCACCTCGCAGGACAACGCCAGCAACAAAGGGACGTCTAACACTTGCAGAAAGAAGAAAATTCCAATTCTTTAATAACAAACACTCGGGCGGGTGGTTGAGCACTTCAGTTTAACCACTCGCTAGTAATCATGGCCTAAAGTAATCTACCCACCCGCCCAAGTGTTGTAAATCAAAAGATTGATCCTCCTTCTTAGACAAAAAAACTTCTAATGCTTGCAAAGCAAAGAAACTTCCAATTTCTTGATAATAAACACTCGGACGAATGAGCAAAAACCACAGAGCATGATTACAAACAAGTAGTTTAACTAGAGAACTCACCCACCCGCCCGAGTGTTCATTATCAAAAAACTGGAAGTTTTTCTGCAAGTGTTAGAAGTCGCTTAGTCAAAGAATTGAAAGTGTCGGTCATCATAAAATTAGATATCACTAACTTGGGGATAACTCTTGTGACATAGTGGCTACTGGCGTTTGCAAAAATAACAAATATCTAATTATTTAATTTGGAAGCCAAGAATAACAAAAGTGGGAGGGGACAAACTACCCTTAGATACTTTGGTTATATGTATCATACGGCAAGTGGAAAAATGTGACATTTAAACTTGAAATATTTTTTAAGGCAAAGTAGTAATGAACATTTTTTAAATTAAATAAAACACATTTACTATGTACCATATCATAAATATATATAAAAACCATAACTAGTTTCAATCTTTACTAGATTATCATCGGACAGTGATACAAATACTGGTTTAAATCACCGTCCGATAATAAATAAAATAAAGTTAGATATAAAATAAATTTCAAAAATGTTTACTACCAACCTAAAATACATTTATCATTTTAATTTAAGATCACAATGTGAAATAAACAGAGTTCAACATAGGTTTAAGCTATGATTGAAATACCGACCCTTAGTAATGCAAAACTGACAAAAAAATTTAAAAACTGATTAATTAATTTAATTATTTCTACCTTGAATGTTTCTAAGTGTCCACTGAAGTATTTTTATATAAAATCATGCATGTTTAACCCAAATTTTTAAAGATCAATTTAAAACTCCTACTGGTTACTGCGTTAATGCATATTTAGTATTTCAAAATTGATGAAAATTGCAAAAAACTTTAATTTATTTAATTAGTTGGAGCTTGAATGCTTCTACTGGGACATTTTGATATGAAATCAATCTTATAGCTTCTTTCACATATTCTTTTGTCATTTAAACAATGATATTTTTTTACTTTTTAAATATTTTAAAAAGCTAAGTTGCAAACCAATAAAAAAGCGATTCAACCTACTGAGCTAGCCCATTATTACAGAAACAAATATATTTTGACATTTCCGGATGAAAATATAAAATTCACAACACAAAAAAAGTAACAATTGGAAAGTGGCGGAAATGAAATTTCCAAGCAACAATAATTATTATTTGGTCAATTTAGCGTAATTTTTTTTTCGACAAAATTCAATGGCTCTTTGTACTAAAATTAGAAACTTCTCGAGAATGAAACAAAACAGCCTCCTCACATTATTAAGTGCCGTCTATATAATAATAATAATAATTTCCCACTGAATATAGAAAAAAATATTATATGTTGTAACAATATAAGCGATAAAAGATAACACTTCCTGTCATTGACATAATAAAAATATTTTAATGTTGTATGAATTTAAAAACAATCGATTCCGATTGGACCAACTCATAATTCTCCATAAAAGGGAAGAGAGTTGATGGAAATAAATATAAAAAATCCATTTTAATCGACGATGACATCACGCGATTTGAATACACACGAAAAGGAAAGCGACGTCCCCGCCCATCGCCAACGAACCAACAACTGGCAACCAGATGCGGACAGGAAAATTCACACTTCCTATGTAAACCCATCGCTTATCACACAGGAAAATTATTTCCATAAAATGTGGGCTAAAATGTGTTACGATACTTAAACAAAGGAAACGCCCGCGCTGGAAATTTATAAAAAAGAAATTCATAATGTAGTAATAATTTCCGTAACATTCCTTCTTGTATTATTTGAATGACATAATACCCAAACCAAAATCTTATCTAAAGTGATCGATAAGTAAATATAGGTTTTAAAGTGTTTAAAGTAATTTATTATCGGTGGGTTTTATCTACAGGATAGATTATCTACAATATTTATGATTGCATTCATTCTACAGATTACAACATTATTATATTTGTGCTGTAAATTTTAATTTAATTTATATATATCCTAAAAATCATAATTACTTGTTTGTCAGCTAATATAAAGTCGTACTATATGAGCCACAAAACATTTAGTTTATGAAATCGATTAAAATCGCCCATAAAACATATTTATCGCACGAAATCCGGTGAACAATGTATAATATATGCAATACAAACAACGTATTTATCGCATGATTTAGATTATGAAATATAATTATTACGTAAACTCGATAAAAAATAGCAGTGGCAACATATTTATCGTGCGACATTAATTAAAGTAAATAAATATCACACATTTTGAAACCATTAAGTGGTTTGTTAGAGGAATCTTTGCACTGAAGCCATTAGAATTTAAGTTTAAAACCTTTAGCAGCGTTATTCAATAATAGTTATAGTATTAATAAAAATCATACGACGTTGATAAGCAACACGACGCTTATCGCAAAAAAAATAATTTATATTTGATATTTGTTGCATGAAATTTGACTAAGATCTTACAATCACTACTTGTTGCATGAAATAAGTCTAAAATCGCCCACAATGCTCTATCTCGAGAAATCTTTGTACTAAATTGCTCAATAAACACATTTATCGCATGAAAACTTGACAGCTTAAAATGTTCATCATAATGGGTAATACCCAGACTTAAGTAGAATTAATTTCTGGAAATTAAAAACTTTTATTATTTTTTTCAAAATATCATTTATGTAATTAGCGTGCTGAAGTCACAATTTTGACATAACATGTTGGTCATAATAGGTAATATTTGATTTAAGTAGAATTATTTTCTAAAAATTAAAAATGTTTAATTTGAGAGGTTTTAGAGAAAAGTCACTTTTTATTTTTGTTAATTTTTTTTCAGTTTTTAAAATGCAAATATGTTTTGTGGTTATATTTAGTGCAAGAATGCCATATAAAGCTCGATGCCACAATAAAAATTGGCGCAAAGTATGTTTACTTTGTTTTCGAAAGCAAAAGCAAATGTTTGTTATTAAAAAAACATATCAGAGATCTTTTTGGCAGCAGCTTAATAATAACTATTGATGATAGAATATCTGTAGCCTTTTTCGCTATTTTTAAATATTATATTGAATACATTGTAAGATATCTCGGAGCGTAGTGCACGGCACTTCCTGAAATTTTCAATCAAAAAATTAAAATAAAAATAAAAACGCAAAATTTATTTAAATTTTGATTGATTATAACTCTAAAATGGCTCACTGAAAATATCTAAAAAAATCCCATGTTTCATGTAGAAGAAAGGCACTTCGAGTAGTTTGAGAAAAAAAAAATTCATTCCGTACTCTTGACTCATACATGGCCATATATTTAGAAAACACACATGATTATCTTAAAAAACTTCAAAAAAACTTTCTATAATATCTTACCAATTAAACAGTCAAAAAGCCAAAAGACAGAAAACATGTTTTAGAGATAATTTCTTCAAATACCTCAAAGTTAGAATAAAAAATTGTGCAAAATTTCTTCAACTTCAAATAAACTGTCAAAATAGCAAAAACGTAGTTTAGTACCTCAAAAGCTATAAAAATTAGAACAAAATTGTTACATAAAAGCTACAAAAAATCATATTTTCTACAAAACTAATTAATTTGTATTTTTCATGTTTTGACTGTCAAAATGATTAAAAGCCGGTGTCAACAGTAGTTTTTTTTTATTATGTTGAAGTTCCAGAAGTTAGAAAAACGTTGAAATAAGAAAGTTGCGTAAATTTTGGCTATTTTTAAAAAGTTCTTTTGTCTTTTGGGTGTAGGTTTATCCACTTTTCTGACACTAATCCCCTTAATAATAATTATATTTCTATAGTAACCAAAATCAAATAACTTGATTATATTAAATTCCTTGTTAGACAGTACTCCCCTCCCAGTGCTTTAGGTCACAAGAAACCTATCGCTAACGGGCCGGAAAGTGTACACGTCTAACTGAGCGCGTGTGTTGCTGGCCTGGTTGGTTTGTACATTGGCGGGTAGTTTCCGTCGATGTCCGTGTTGAGATACTGCTTCCTGCTCCAGATCCAGCATCTTCGTTTTCGGTGAAATGTCCGTTATTACGTATGCAGGTTTCAGCCTGTCGATAGAGACGGTGACATTGCGTTCCCTGATGTCTACAATAAAAGTTTTATGTTTTGAAAATCGCTTTACTTTTCTTACAAAAACATAATTGGCAGTGGCGAGGACTTTAAGCACAAAAGTGCATTTTTCTCCATGCTTGGACTCGTCGGCCGGCCAAAAAATTTGCATATGTTCTCGCAGAGTAGCCACAAATTCTGACTCATCGTGTCTGCCTGTCAATAAGAATGCCTGTGTCAACGTTTTTCCTGGCAGTGGTAGTAGTTCTCCATACAACAACTCCGCGGCTGTTGACTAGAGGTCGTCCTTCCATCCTGAACGAATGCCTAACGGTCGGCAATATATCGATCTATTGCTTGTTTTTATGGCATTTGATTGCTGCCTTTAATTGCCGATAAAACCTTTAAACCATGCCTTTTGCTGCCGGGTGGTAAGTGAGACGTACCTGTTAGGTAGTTCAATTGTCCAAACAGGTGCGACTCAAACTGCCTTCCTTGGTAGTACAATCGTAATGATATCCCAAACCTAGCAATCCAATGCACATACAATGCGACTGTTGTAGCTTCTTGATTTTCTATAAGAATCGCTTCTAGTCATCAAGAAAAACAATCCACACAGATCAGGCAATACCTGCAGCCTTCCGAGTTTAGCATAACCACAATATCGATATGTAATGCTCAAACCTCATAGATGGCGCTTTGAAGGTGTTGTTGATACATGACGGTAAACTTTTGTTTGCTGGTACTCGCTTCAGCTCAATCCCTGCAGTTCATTCTAATAGATAGCCAAACATAACGTTGTGTTATTAATTTTACTGTAAAGTTCATTCGTGGATGTGAGAGTTGGTCTATGCTATTAAATACTGATCGTCAGAACTGTTATGTGACATATGATCGCGCAGTTGATGTTGACACGTCGCACAGCAAAGATCTTTGGTATCTTAATAAGCTTTAACTGCAGCATTGACGATTTCTTGATTTCCATATCCCTTAGTTCTACATCCGCTTTCTGCGTGGTGGTGTGCGATATTTATTTCTCTCGGTGAATTGCTTCGTAAATTGCTAAAAATTCCCTATCATAAGTTGCGAATTTACATTCTGTAGTATTTAGTTTCCTTGAGAAGAACGCTAAGGGCTCCCAGGCGTTGTTGACTTGTTTTTTAGGGCTGCACCAATGACAAAATCTAAAGCAACGCAAAATATAGTGAGTGAAATATTGAATATTGTGCTAGGCTTTCTTTGCAAGCCTTAAACGCTCTCTCTGCCTCTGATGTCCACTTTATTACTGCCTTGCCTTTGACGTTGCCCTGGAATAGGTCGTTGAGTGGCGCCTTAGGAATAAATCTTCTGAAAAAATTTACCATCCCTAAAAACTGAGTTTTTTACTTTGTCCGGAGGCGGATACAATCGTATAGTTGCAACCTTAACAGGCGAGGTCGAGTTCCCTTAACGGAGACCAGATAACCGAAAAATTTTATGGACAATTGGCTAAAACCACATTTGGATGAGCTGATGACCACTCCGTAGTCCTGAAGGCGTTTAAATAGAACCTCCAAATGTTTTAGGTGTTTTTCCCGTAAAGACGATATTATAAGTATATCATCTATATAAGCATAGCAAAATTTTAAGTCTGCAACTAGTATTTGATGGAAGGCTTTGACAAAATCCATCGTTGAAAAGATTTTCGCCTCATCAAGATTTTAAGAAAAGTTTGGATGTGCCGGAGTGAGTACCGGTCAGGTTCCGTTCGTGCGTTTAATTCTCTATAGTCTCCGCAAGGTCTCCACTAGTCGCTTTGTTTTAGTATTATGTAAAGTAGTGATGACCAACAGCTCTGGGATGGTCTGGCAACTCCAAGTTTTAAACTAGCGTCAAATTCTTGTTGGGTGCTTTTAATTTATCAGGTTTTCCAAAATGGGACGCCCCTGTTTTGAATAGCTGCTATTTAAATATGTGTAAAGTTAGCTCCATATTATAAACGTCAATTTGTTCGAGACATTATACCATTTCATCATGGTGAAGTACACGTGAGCGCAACGTTTGCAAATTATTAAAATTTATTACAAACATTCGAGTTCGGTCATCGCAACTTTGGTTTTTGGTCGTTATAATCGTCCGGATAAACGGTCTGTGGTTCGTTTAGTGGCTAAATTCGAGTCGACCTACTCATTATTGGATGTTCCCGTGCCGAAAAGAGCAAGACCAGCCAGGAGCGAAGAAAACAATGGCGCTGTACGAGCTTCTGTAGCCAAACAACCAAAACAATCGATTTCACGCCGTTCTCAGGAGTTGGGGATCAGCCAAACAGCATTGTGGCGGATTTTGCGGAAAGAACTTGGCCTACACCTGTATAAGATCGTTCTAACCCAAGAATTGAAGCCGAATGACCATTTGCTGCGCAGAAATTTCACCAATTGGGCCTTAGACAAGATGGAGATGGATAATGATTTTCATCGAAAAATTATCCTGAGTGACGAGGCTCATTTTTGGCTAAACGGTTTTGTTAATAAACAGAACTGTCGCATTTGGGCAAGGAAAAATCCTCAGGAAATCAACCAGTCACCTTTGTATCCATTAAAACTCAGTGTTTGGTGTGGTTTTCATGCCGGCGGAGTCATTGACCCTTATTTCTTTTTCAACAATGCAGGAAATGCCGTCACGGTCAACGGCGATCGCATGTTAACCGATTATTTTTGAAACAAATTGAACGATTTCGATGTGGACAATATGTGAAGACCAATTTCAAAGACCGTGTTCGTGCGATTTAACGCCCCTAGACTTTTTTCTCTGGGGGTACGTTAAGTCAGTGATCTACACCAACAAACCAACAACATTGGAGGAGCTCCAGACCAATATTGAAAAAGCCATTGCTGACATATCGCCAGATTTGTGTGAAAAAGTGATGGAAAATTGGGTCCAGCGTCTCCATTCGTGCCGGCGTTCCAGAGGTGGCCATCTAAACGATGTTCTGTTCCATTCTTAATGGTATAGTGTCACCTTCAACCCACAATAAACAGATCTTTGATATCTCATCAATTGCTCGTTTTATTTACATTTCAAATGGGCGCTCTTAATGGAAGACCCTTTAGTAGCGAAGAAACACACATAAATCAGCGTCTTGGTGACATAATAAGTCATGTAAATACGGCGTGGAATGAGCATAGTTATGTGCACTTTGTTGCCTCGGGTTGAAACCTTATATGAAGCTAAACGTGAGCGAGATCTCAATCTACCTTAAAAACTAGCTCTGTTATTTCGTACTTCAGAATTTTATTCTCTTATGATGCAATTTCTTGTTGCAGTGTAATTGTGAGTTGCTAGAGCTGTGCTGCCAAGAGGTCGCTTACTTGGACTGGAGTTGTTGCTTCTGCAACCATTGGCCGTTGTGATGTTAAATCCATGATTGAATCAGCTAAATCCGCGATCTATTCCATCGATAAATCTTTGTGAGCTGCGAGGATGACTTGCATGAATGTCGGTAATTTTACGAACCAAAGTGTCCGAAGCATGCTGACTCGGCAAGTCCTTGAAGGTGCCTTAGAAACTGTGATGGCTATCTGTCCTCCAATTCCTCGCGCTCCAAAGATCTTTTGCTCTTGGGATAAGCTGAGGCGTTTAATTAATTCGGTTTTTAGCTTTGTATACGCGTCTATCGCCGGTTTATTTACGATGATATCTCGTACCTCTAGTGCGTATCGTTGTTCCAGCATGCTCTTAATATAACCGAACTTGTTGCGTCGGCAGTAATTCCTGCAGCCGTGAAATTTTCTTCCATAATAGAAACCATATCTCAGGATCGGCCGGATAAAAAGGTAAGACACGTAACGCGACACGGTTAACAGAAAACGCGGTCTGTAAAGCTTCAACAAGCTCGTTCTTCTCCACCTTACAGGTTGCGTTAGAATTTGGGTTTAAAAATCACGTCGGGATCACCACTTTGGAGTGTAGCTTGTAAAACTTTATTTTTATCTACTTTTCTGACACTAATCAGAAATCCCCTTAATAATAATAATAATAATATTTCTATAGTAACCTTGATCATATTAAATTACTTGTCTCGACGGTCGCCACAGTTCAAATAACGTTAGATGATATTTTGATAGTTAAGCTGTCAAAATTCAGAAAATATGGTTTTTGAGTAAATTTCTTCAAACATATCTTGAAAGTTATAAAAATTAGAGAAACGTTTAAAGGATATAAGTTACAAGACATCAAATCTTCTACAAAATTTATTGTAATATTGTGGCAGTAGCCCTGTTGAAACTTCAAAAAACCTTGCTTTGGACAAATTTCTTCAAATATCTCAAAAGTTATATAAGTTAGAAAACAATTGATATATAAAATTAAAAAAGTTGAAATTAGTTTTGATGATGTATTGATAGTTAAGCTGCAAAAAAAAAAGAAATATGAGTTTGGGACAAATTTCTTCAAAAATCAAGAGTTATAAAACTTGGAGATGTTAAATCAGTAAAAAATAAAAAAAACTTGTTTTAGGCAAAGTATTCAATTATCTCAAAAGCTATAAAAGTTTAATAATACAAAATTCCTTAAATTTGTTTTTCTATATTTTGGCCAAACACCAATGTCAAAATGATTAAAAACCGGTTTTGACAGTAACTTTCTTTGATAATGTTATAAGTTGCAAAAGTTAGAAAAAGAGTAATAGAGGTGAGTTGTGTAGAATTTTAACTATTTTCAAAAATTACTTTTGATAGCTAAGCTGCAAAAACGCAAAAAATATGATTTTGGACCTTTAAAGTTATTACATAAAAGTTGTAAAAAACTAAATTTCCTTCAAAACCCAACAGAGCATTAAAATCCTTCTCGCACAAAGCAATAATGCAAATACAATATTACGTACAGAGCACTTTCCAAACTTAGAAATGCTCCCACGTAATCAACATCCCAAAACCTGGAAAGGAGCAAAAGTTTTCCCAAAACTACCATCAATCAGTCTCCTATGCACCTTAAGCAAGGTCATCAAAAGAGGAATCCTAGATAGTATCCAAGAACACTTAGAAGTAAACTTTTTCTAACCACCCATCAACATCGATTCCGGCGTGAATACTCCGTTGTTCATCAGTAAACCCCGTGACACATCACATTGTTAAAGGTTTTAGACTAAAGAAAACCAAGGAAGTAGTCTTTCTCAATGTCAAAAAAGCCTTCGATAAGGCCTCCACAAAGATTTACTACTAAAACTGCATAGACATAAATTTTCTTATAAAGCTTCATATCTAAAACGCAAAACTTTAGCAGTAAAACTCCAAAACCATATCACCTCACGACAGATCACGGAAATAGTAGATCAAAGCTCTCTTCTATCGCCCATGCTATTCAACCTTTACGTTGCCATTGTGCTGGAAGCACAGGATCAAAATCGCACAAAAAAGTGGTTACCATAAGGCTCCAAAAAGCTACCAGTAATCTTTAAGACTGGTTAAACAACTGACAAGCTAAAGTAAACTAAGAAAAAAGTAAAGCTGTTCTCTTCTCACGTCTTCCTCGATGACGTACCTATTACGTGATCCGACTCTGCAAAGCATCTGGTTATCATCTTCGGTAAAAGATGTCAGTCCATCTTAGACAAAACCAAATTAGCAAAAAACTTTCTAGTAGTTCCAATGCTCCGGCGGAACAGCGAGTTGTCGATCTGGAACAAACTCCGAGTATATACCAGCATCATCAGACCTCAAATCACGTTTGCATCCCAAATCTAGGAAACAGCGGAAAACACTCACCTCAATCGTCTTGAAGCATATCAAAGTATAACCTTGCGTTGGATTGTCGGCGCCCCATGATACGATAGAAACAAACACATTCGTAACGACCTAGGCATCCTGACTACCCCACAACCTCATCCTACAGCCTATAAGGCGTCCCATCTTCATACAGCTCCAAATAAAAATTACATGAGCCTTACAGAGCTCGAACTTCCAGATATTCAAAAACTGAGAAGAGAAGAAAGAGGGGGAAGGGAAGTTTAGTCGGTAAGCACTCTCCTCTTGAGAACCACAAAAAAATTGCTACTAAAATATTATATTTCCTACAAAATGTATTGAAAGTGTTTTGCAATATTTTGGAGGTAGACCAGTAAAAAACGCAGAAAGCCTCGTTTTAAACCCAATTTCTTTAAATATCCCTAAAGCTATAAAAGTTAGAAAAAAATTGTTTTAGGCAAACTTTACATATATCTCAACAACTATAAAAGTAAAAAAAAGTTGCTATAAGTTATTAGTACCTAATAATATTTTCTACATAACTTCATAAAATTGTTTTTCCGTGTTTTGATTTTGACAGTAGTTTTCTTTGATTATGTTAAAAGTTGAAATAGGAAAGTGTAAAATTTAGGTGTTTTCAATAGTTCAAATATCTTTTAATACTATTTTGATAGTTAAGCTGTCAAAATGCAGAAAATATAGTTTCAAAATTTTTTTCTCAAATATTTTGAAAGTTTTAAGTTAGAAATTTGAAAAACATAATTTGTAAGAAATGAAATTCTCTATCAAATTTATTCAAAGCGTTTTGCAATGTTTTGGCTGTAGCCCTGTTAAAAATACAGAAAAACATTGTTATGAAGCAAATTTCTGCATTCTATCTTCTTATATTGTTTACAAAAGTTAGAAAAAAGTTGTTATATAAAAGTTGTAATTGATAATGAAATAAAAGTTCCCAAAAAATTTCGTGTATAGCTAAAAACATGTTCGACAAAATGTTTTTAAACTGTCAAAAATGTTCTAAAATCCAAAAAATGCTCATAAACTAGATATAAATGTTCTAATGCTTAACAACATGTTCCTAAACTGGTAAACATGTCCAAAATCCATTATAAAAAGTTTCAACAAATTTACAAACTGTCAAAAATGTTCTAAAACCGATATAAATTGTTTCAAAAACCTAAAAACTATTACAAAAATGTTCTTAACTGTGAGAAAAATGTTCCAAATGTTTATTACTGCTACAAATAGTTAATACTCTACAGTCCAAGTTTTCTTGGTACATCACCAAAAAAACTTGGACTGTAGAGTACGACACAATATTCTTAAACTGAACAAAATGCTCTTAAATGTCAAAAACATGTTCAAAAATAATCCGGATTTATTATAAATAAAATGTTTAGCAAAAAAATACAAAAACTTGGTATGGGAAGCAATTTCTATCAATATTTTAGAAGTTATAAACGTTGGAGAAAAAGAAAAAATCCTATAAGAAATTAAATTTTCTACAAAATTTATAAATGTTTCGTTTATTATTTTGATAGTAAAATCAGGTTTTGAAACTGATTTCTTTTAATATCTAAAATGTTATTAAAGTTAGAAAAAAGTTGTTATATAAAAGTAAAGAATTAAATTATCTACAAAAAAAGTATTTTTTATTATTTTGATCGAAGAATTGTCCAAAAATGCAGAAATCTAGTTTTTATGATAATTTCTTTAATTATCTTTAAATTTATAAAAGTTGAAGAAAAAGTGAAAGAAATTAAACTTCCTATAAAATGTATTAAAATTGTGTTTAGTTATTTTGATAGTGATCTGTCAAACATGCAGAAGGCTGGTTTTGGAACCAATTTCTTCAAATATCTTTAAAGTTATAAAAGTAGAAAAAAAGTAGTTAAATAAAAATTTCGATTACATTTCATACAATTTTTTTAAATTATTTTAATAGTAAAACTTTCAAAAATGCAGAAACCTGGTTTCACAAAATTGAGTGTTTTATTAGTTTGATTGAAAAACTGTCAATAATGCAGAAACATAATTCTTCAGTTAATTTTCCAAAAAGTTATAAAAGTTAAAGAATAATTTGTTATATAAAAGTTGTAAGAAATAAAATTTCCTACAAAATTTAGAAAGTGTTTTTATGATTTTGATAGTGACACTGCCAAAAATAAAGAAACCTAATTTTCAAGCCAATTTCTCCAAATAACTTAGAAGTTAGAAAAAAAAGTTGTTATATGAATTAAACTTCCAATAGAATTTAAATAAGTGCCATTTAGTATTTTGATGAAACTGTCAAAAATGTATAAACCTAGTTTTAGAGCTAATGTCTTCAAATATCTTGGAAATTAAATTAAAAAGTTGGGCTAAAATTTGTTTTATAGAAGTGGCAACAAAAATTTACACAAAAGTGTCTTTTATTATTTTGATACTAAAACTGTCCAAAATGCAGAAACCTGATTTTGAGCTAATTTCTTCAAATATCTTAAAAGTTCAAAAAGTTGGAGAAAAAGTTGTTATGAATTAAATTTCCTACAGAATTTAATTGTGTTTTTTATTATTTTCATAGTAAAACTGGTTTTTGAGCTAATTTCTTCAAATAACTTCGTTACAAAAGATGTTTTTTATTATTTTGACATCGGAGCCAAAGCTAGAAAACCCCAAATTAAAATTTTAGGTTAGGGTTCTGGTTTCGGTTTTAAAATATTCAAGGAGGGTTCTCGGGATTCCAGGGTTCGGGTTAGGTTCGGTTTTTCGGCTCTGATTGGAACTGTAAAAAATGCAGAAACCTGGTTTTTGAGCTAATTTCTTCAAATAACTTCGTTACAAAATATGTTTTTTATTATTTTGACATCGAAACCAAAGCTAGAAAAACCCAAATTAAAATTTTAGGTTAGGGTTCTGGTTTCGGTTTTGAAATATCCAATGAGGGTTCTCGGGATTCCAGGGTTCGAGTTAGGTTCGGTTTTTCGGCTCTGATTGGAACTGTAACAAATGCAGAAACCTGGTTTTGGAGCTAATTTCTTTAAATATGTTAAAAGTTACAAATGTTTGAGAAAAAAATTGTTATATAAATGTTGTAAGAAATTCCAATTCCTTTTTTTAAATTATTTTCAAACTGTCAAAAATGCAAAAACCTGGTTTTGGAGCTTATTTTCTTAAATATCTTGAAAGTTATAAAAGTTGGAGAAAATGTTGTTACACAAAAGTTGTAACGAATTAAATTTCCTACAAAATTTATGAAGTGTTTTTTTATTATTTTAATAGTGTGACTGCGAAAAATGCAGAAATCTGGTTTTCGAGCTAATTTTTTCAAACATCAAAAGTTAGAAATGTTAGATAAAAAAGTTGTTACATAAAAGTTGTAGGTAATTAAAATTTTGCAACAAAAGTGTTTCTCGTTATTTTCATTGAGAAACTGTCAAAAATGCATGGTTTTGATATATAATTTCTTCAAATGTCTAAAAAGTTATAAAAACTGTTACATAAAAAAGTCGTTTTTAGATGATTTGACGTTCGAGCTGTAAAAATGCTAAAGAAGAGGTTTGTAGTTAATTTCTTTAAATATCACAAATGTTATATAAGTTTATGAATTGTTTTTTTAACAAAATTTATTAACCCGTTTTAAACAATACAATACTCAATAAAAATCGCTCAGAAAGCGGATTAATAAAAAATCGCTCAGAAAGCGGATTAATAAAAAATCGCTCATAAATTAACGTTGATGAGATGAAAATAAATTGTTACAGGTGTTTTAAAAAGTAATTAAAAAGCATTTACCACATAAAAACCACTGAAAATTGCTCAGACAGTTGATTAATATAGATTAAATTAATAAAAATCGCTCAAAAATAAATGATACAAATCAAATCTAATCAACAAAAACTTTATTTTTAGAATATTCCAATTTGTATCATTTATTTATAAAAACAATGACAATATTAAGTAATTTAATTACAATAATATTGTCTAGCTAAATTGAATTCTATTTTTAAATATTCAAAAAAAATAAAATTATCAACTTTCAAAATTCTGACAGCTGTCAAAATACAAAATAGTTAACTCCCTACAATTTGTATCTACCAAATCTAGATTAGTTCAAATAAATGTTGATAAAAGATTTGATAAACATCTCATTCAAACTTTATAGATAAAATTTTGTTTAATTTAAGCGATTTCACTATCTGTAGATTAAATTAATCAATCAATCAATCATAAGGAAACTATTTTTAAAATGTTTTTAAAGCAGATTACAAAAATCATGCTAGATAAATAATTCTGAACGCATTCCAATTATTTTTGAGAATCTATTAAATTTTAAAACAATTCCGAAAACCAATTAGTACAAATATGTATGAAGCAATTGAAGCAATAATATCCAATTGCGATTTTAATTGTATAAGAATTAAAGCTCATTCGCATGAATGATGCAAACTTTCATTCTCAAAATCTCAAGTGAGTCAAGATGTTTGATGACTAATGCATGCAAATATAAATGAGTAATGTTATTTTTTGCGGAAAATAAAAGTTCACCGCAAATACTGATATCATTTTCTAATCACGTATGAAATATAAATAATAAATAAATTTGATTTTATTGAGCAGCCAAAATATTACATAGCGGTACTTTCTACTCGACGTAAACAATTGAATATAAAACGTGCGAAAATTTCTAATTTGTAAACAGTTACAGTTTTTATTATTAAGTAACACGCCCATGTTGTGTGTGGAGAGAGAAAAAATGTGGTTAAGTTAATTGATGTATTTTACCTTAATTCCAAGTTTTTCATGAAATGTTCCAAGTCGATTTTTTCGAGGAGAACGAAGTCCCCGACTCCGACTTCCTTATGTGTCCCAGACATTTTTTTTGTTCGTTATTTTAATTTGTTCACTTTAATTTATTTTGTTATCACATACTTTTTCAACCGTTTTACACTTGACACCCAGAACAGGCGGTACCTTGATGGCAACTGTCAGGTATTGTGGCCTTTACCGCCGTGTTTCTGTTGCTTGTCTCCCCACCACGACACCGCGTGCAACTCATCGGAGTCATCGGTCACTGCAATGAAATTCCTATTGTTTTCAAACCGTTTAACATATATGTACTGACATCTATCAAGTTTTTTTAATCATTCTTGCAAACCGTAAAAGGTTCACAAAATGAATTAACCTAGTGGCAAACCACACTACTTGTCGTTAGTAGTGGCATCTAAAATCAATAGCACAAACTGTTTACTAAAAGCGACATCTATGTAAATAAAGTAACAATATAGTAAGAATGTGCTGACAACTATGATCCAATAGCAAAAGATTAAAATCATAGTGTTCTTTACACAAAACGTTAAAACTAAAATACGCATGGTGGAGCTTTTTAACAAACGATTCTATTAAAATTGCATAGATGGGGCATTATGCAAATAAAAATAGTTTATTTAATTTAAAGATACATTTTTAATTAAATTTGATTTATATATATAAAATAAAAAATTATACATCAAAAAATTGTAAATAAGAAGTTAAATTATTCATATTATTATTATGTATTAAATTTATTGAAACTTACTTTTAATATAGGCAACTTGTGCAACTAATAAAGAGATGTATATTTAGTTGCATACATTAAACCCTTATAAAATATTATTACAAATTACAGTGTAGAATTTATATGCTTACATAAATACATTAGACTAACAAACAAATAAAAAAGTTTGTGTCGTAAAATAGTGTTACCATTTTATAATTATAAGAAAATACTACAATAATTATTAGGTTAAGTAAAAAAGCAGCTATTTAGCTAAACTTTTGATACACATAAAACGTTAAATAAAAACATTATAATATTGTTTTAATATTATTAAGTATAGAAACAACTTTTTATGCACAGATTTGGGGTTTTATGCATCAAATTAATTATTAATGTTTAAATCTGGCTCTGTTAGGTATTAGATTAACATTTTTATTAACAAATTATACATCAAATTCAAATTTTTGTGCATAAATCTGAAAATTTAATGCTTAAATCATACACAGTTTTGGCGTTTTATGCGCAAATCCGGCTTAGTTTGTCATATTATCATTTTGTGTGTGCATAAACTGGTACTTTATTTTCTTGAAGCTTAAATTTGGTTGTTTACATAGATTTGACCTTTAGAAAACACAAATCTAGCCTTTTGTTAGCACAAATAAAAAAGTTTGTGCAAAGTTTTAAGTTTAATATTTAAATCTGCTTTAACTGGGATAAATACGTGTTTTCAATATATAAATCCGGTTTTCTGATTTATAAATCCGGCCACGCTCCGCACAACTAATATGCATAAATCCGGTCTTACACATAAGTTTTATCTTTCTAAAGCATTAATTTGGCTGTTTTTAAGCAATAATTAGGCTTTATTATGCATAAATTTAGTTTTATTATGCACAAATCTAACTTTATTTTCAAATTTCAAATTCAATCTTTAAATCGTATTTAAATTTACTGCAATGCCGATAATTTGGTCTATAAAACTGTAAATCTTGCCTTTAAAAGTGTAAATTTAGCATTTAAAGTGAATTTTATTGTCAAACGGTTAATTTTAAATTATAATCCTGTCTTTCAACTTTTAAAACTGAAAATGTTTTACCAAATTTGTATTTATTATTTTGACATCGGAACCAAAGCTAGAAAACCCCAAATTAAAATTTTAGGTTAGGGTTTCGGTTTTGAAATATCCAATGAGGGTTCTCAGGATTCCAGGGTTCGGGTTAGGTTCGGTTTTTCGGCTCTGATTGGAACTGTAAAAAATGGTTTTGGAGCAAATTTCTTTAAATATATTAAAAGTTACAAATGTTTGAAAAAAAAAATTGTTATATAAATGTTGTAAGAAATTCCAATTCCTTTTTTTAAATTAATTTCAAACTGAGAAAACGTTGTTACACAAAAGTTGTAACGAATTAAATTTCCTACAAAATTTATGAAAAGTTTTTTTATTATTTTAATAGTGAGACTGCAAAAAATGCAGAAATCTGGTTTTCGAGCTAATTTCTTCAAACATCAAAAGTTAGAAATGTTAGATAAAAAAGTTGTTACATAAAAAGTAGGCAATTAAAGTTTTGCAACAAAATTAAAAGTGTTTCTCGTTATTTTCATTGAGAAACTGTCAAAAATGCCTGGTTTTGATATATAATTTCTTCAAATGTCTAAAAAGTTATAAAAACTGTTACATAAAAAAGTCGTTTTTAGATAATTTGACGTTCAAGCTGTAAAAATGCTAAAGAAAAGGTTTGCAGTTAATTTCTTTAAATATCACATATGTTATATAAGTTTATTAATTAATTTTTTAAAAAAATTTATTAACCCGTTTTTAAACAATACAATACTCAATAAAAATCGCTCAAAAAAAGCATTTATTAAAATTAAACTTATTTTTTGACATCTAATTAACCAAAGAACGTATTTATCTTAAAAAACCGCTATAGAAACTACAATAACCTATAAAAAACGCCCAAAAATTTAATTTAATCATTAAATTAAAAAAATCACTTAACCAAAAATCGTTCAATCAAGTTTTTAAACGTAAAAACATTCGTAAAAATAACACCAACATAATTAAAAATGTTGCTATAGACATGTATAAAACTGACTAGAAAACATTAATCACTTAAAAATTTAAAATCGCTCAGAAAGCGGATTAATAAAAAATCGCTCAGAAAGCGGATTAATCAAAAATCGCTCATAAATTAACGTTGATGAGATGAAAATAAATTGTTACGCTCCGCACAACTACGGCCCTAATATGCATAAATCCGGTCTTATACATAAGTTTTATCTTTCTAAAGCATTAATTTGGCTGTTTTTAAGCAATAATTAGGCTTTATTATGCATAAATTTAGTTTTATTATGCACAAATCTAACTTTATTTTCAAATTTCAAATTCAATCTTTAAATCGTATTTAAATTTACTGCAATGCTGATAATTTGGTCTATAAAACTGTAAATCTTGCCTTTAAAAGTGTAAATTTAGCATTTAAAGTGAATTTTATTGTCAAACGGTTAATTTTAAATTATAATCCTGTCTTTCAACTTTTAAAACTGAAAATGTTTTATCAAATTTGTTAAATTCAATCAAACTTTCAAACAAAAATGTAAATCAGGTTTTACAAACTAAAAATTTCGCAACCAACGTGTTAAACTTTAGTACTAAGCTGTCAAATTGGCTTTCAAATTGTAAATCTAGCTTTTAAAAGTTTAAATCTGGCGCTTAAAGTTTTAATTGTTTTACCAGCTTTTAAAACTGTAAATTCGGTCTTCAAAGTGTTAAATTTTACTGTCAAATTAATAATCCGGTCAAAAAATATTAAAATATTGTCAGAAAGCATAAACTGTTGAAAACTGTGTTCTACTTATAAAGTTTAAAATAGCTATAAAATTTTGTCAAAAACACTAAAATTCGGCCATAAACTATTAAAAAAATTTAAAATTCTGTTCAATAAATATGAAAAATTAAAAATCTTGCCTTGAAACATAAAAATATTGTTGAACTCAAAACACTATTTATTAAAATTAGCAAAATCAGGTCTTGAGACATCAAAAGATTGTTAGAAAGTAAAGGAAATTTACCTATAAACTATTAAAAAGTGTGAAATTCTGTACATTGAACGTCAAAAATTTAGTGACTAACTATTGACTAAGTGCAAAGTTCTGTCATCAATCAAAATCAAAAATTACTAATTCTCGTCATAAAACGTAAAAATATTTTTAGATTCAAAATCCGGCCAAAAACGGTAAAAAAATTCCAAAATACTTTTTTTATAAAATGTAAAAATAGCAAACTCCAGCTATAAATTACCAAAATATTGTTAAAAAAAACAAAATACAGCCATAAATTGATAAACAAATTTATAAAATCTCAAAAAAATGCCTATAAAATATTATAAAATTGTCAGAAAGATTCAAAATTTGGTCATAAACTATTAAAAAGTGTAAAATTCTATTCATAGAATGTTAAAAATAGCAAAATCTAGTCTTAAAGTATAAAAATATTGTCAAAAAATACCAAAACTTATCATAAACTGTTAAAATATTTAACATTCTATATATAAAAAGTCAAAAATGGCAAAAAATTTGTCATAAAAATAAAATTTATAAAATCTTAAAACTAATGATAACAAAATTGTCCAAAAAACTTATGTTTATTATCAAAAACTGCGTGGAAAACATCAATATTGCATCAAACTTGCTTGAAAACAAGCAAAAAATCTTATTTAATTTGCCAAAAAATCACATTTGCCACCTAAAATTGCCAACACAACTAGTTTTTAGCATAAAATTTGTTAAAACTAGCGCACAAATTTGATTTATAACACAAAATTTACTCTAAAAGTTTTATAATTGCATAGAAACGACAATTATAAGATTAAAATCACGTAAAATAACTTATTCCTAGCATAAAACTTGTTCGTAAATTATGTATGTATGTATGCAATTTATTAAAATTTCTTTAAAAAACCTCAAAAATACACAAAAGAAACACATACAAATTGTGCTTAAAAATCACTTTAAGTATAAAAATCACAAATTTATATATAACAGAAAAAAACATTTATAAAATAAACCTGATCAATATTAGTTAAATAATCATTAAAAATATAAAATTTGCTCAAAAAATCTCAAAAAAGCACAAAAAAACATTCATAACAAACAAATCTAGCAGAAAATTCATTTACAACATACATTTTTTTTTTTGCACAATCTGGCATAACTTGCACTAATTGTGGTATTGTCTTTCACAATAGTTGTGCTGTAAAATCTAAAAAATGCATTTGTGGCACTTTATTTGATATGGACAATTCAGAATTACCTAAGCTTTACAAAGAAAACATCGTATTACATCAAATATGGTTAGAAAAAGTGCTATCTAACAATAAATTATTAATTGTCGAAAAAGACAAGGTAATTTTAGAATATGCCACTCGTAATGAGCAACAAACCGCTCTGAATATTGCTTTACCTACAAATGTAACGACTCAGTAGCTTGAGCCATCTGCTTTTCCTTTTTAGCAAGTTCAAATGTTAAAACTAAAACTAAATTTAACCAGATAGTTCAACCAAAAGCAAAAATTATTTTTGGCAGTGGCCCTAATAATGACAAGCTGCAGGCATATGTGCCTACTGCATAAATTTACGTATCTAAACAAAAACGTAGAACAAAAAAATGTGTGTTTTGCGCAGTTTCCGGCAATATCGGTTGATGTTGTTGACGTAACTGTCAAATCTGGAAGTTACAGCGGCTTTAAAGTTGCTATTCCTGCTGTCCATTTTATGTAAGGAATTTTGGCCTGCTAATATTGCAGAGATTTACAATTTATGGTCGTGCACAAAACGTTCCTGCGTCTTCTGCTGACAATTTTTGGAGCCTGGATCCAGCTAACAACCTAGACCCTACTGTAGAATTACTACCAACACGTTGAGGGCATAAAAACTAAACTTAAGGAACTAATGCTGACCGTAGCGGTTTTCAGTTACGACTTAATAGTGTTTACTAAAAATAAAGCCAGCAACAAAACTACAGAACTGGTGATAATCAAAGATATTAGCCCGGAAATTAAGAGAAAAGAAATACTGGAAGAAATTATGAACAAAGTGAACACAGAAGGAAGTACAATAATTTCCATAAAGAAAGGTTATAGAGAAAAACAAACCGCTATAGTCAAAATGGACAAAAAAATAGCAGAACAGATAATAGAAGAAGGAAGAATAAACATAGGACTCATAAAATGCAGAGTAGAGAAAGTTAAAGCAAATGAAAGAAAATGTTATAAATGCTGGAGGAAAGGACATGTAGCGGCAGAATGCAATGGGGAAAACAGGTCTTCGCTATGTATAAAATGCGGAAAGGAGGGACATCAGGTTGCCGAATGCAGAAACAAAGAATACTGCATTGAATGCAAAGTATTAGGACACAAAACGGGAGAGAAAAGATGTCCAGCTACAAAGAAAAAAGAAATGAGGAAAACAAAGAAGAATATGGAGGACAACAATCCAGATAACTGAAGAGAACAGGAGGAAAAAATAGTATCACATAATGTATAAGTTTATACAAATAAACATAGGGAGGGGAAGAGAGGCTCACGATTTACTAATAGCAACAGCGGAGAGAGAGAAAATAGACCTAGTGCTAGTGAGTGAACCTAATAAAAACAAACTAAATGGTAAGTGGATAAGAGACAAAGGAACAGATGCAGCAATTTTAGCTAGGGGGAAGTGTAGGGACAAGGTGGAAAGATGGGGAACACCAAAAGAAGGAATAGTGTGAGCAGAAGTACAAAACATGATAGTATACAGCTGTTATATCAGCCCAAACTGCGATCTGGAATACTATCGAGAGTGGATAGAAGAATTAGAAAGAAGTTTAAGAAAACAGAAAAACAAAAAAATTATTGTAGGAGGAAATTTCAACGCAAAATCACCGAGATGGGGAGGCTACAAGAATAATTTAAGAGGAAAAATCTTAGAGGAGATGATACCAGGGTTAAATCTTACAATCTGCAACAAAGGAGACAAACCGACGTTTGTAAGAAGAAGCTCAAAATCACATATTGACATCACCATAGCAACGTGGGAAATGGCAAAAATAATAAATGAATGGACCGTGACTGAAGAAGAATCACTGAGTCTACACAAACATATACAATACAATACAAAGGAGAAAGGAAAACAGGAGCACACGAGAGAAGGTAAATGGAACGTAAGAAGAATGGACAAAGAAAAGATAAAGAGAGGCATGGAAACAAAAGAAGTGACAGAAAACGAAAATATTGAGAAAAGATGCGAGAGGTACTCAGAAAAACTGAGAAAAGCGGCGGAGGAAGCAATTCTTAGGTACAGGGAAGGCGGACGAAAAGGACCATACTGGTGGTGTGAGGAAATAAAAGAATGCAGGAAAAACACAATACAAACAGCGAGGAAAATCAAAAGGCTGAGAAGAAGAGGAGAAAACACAGAGGAAATAGAAAAAAAACTAAAAAACGACGGAAAATTAAAAAAAAAGGCAATTAGGGATAGCAGAAAAAGATGCTGGAAGAATCTATAGATGGGGATCCTTGGGGAAAACCGTACAAAATAGTGATGGACAAATTGGGTGGAAGAACAGAAGGAATCTGCTTAAAAGAAAAAGTCATAATTAAAATACTATTTCCCAAGGGAGAACCAGTAGAAAAACCAGAAACAAAAGAAGAAGAAGCAACAGTTATGGCAACAGTGGAAGAGATCAAAAAAATCATAAAAGAACCAGGTCCGGACAAAATAACAACAGAGATTGTTAAAGCAGCTTTAGACGGAAACGAGATAGAAATAACTCAAATAATCAACAGGTGCCTAAAAGAAGGAACTTTCCCAGGATGTTGGAAAGAAGCCACTCTGGTACTGATTGAGAAAAAAAAAGAAGCAGGAAAAGCAACATCATACAGACCTATATGCTTAATCAACACACTGGCTAAAATAATGGAGAAAGTTATTGTACGAAGAATAGAACAAGAAATAGAAGAAAAAGGAGAATGGGAAAAAAAACAATACGGATTTACCAAAGGAAAAACAACCTTAAGAGCTATTGAAAAAGTGAAAGCAATAGCAAAAGAAGCAAACAGCGGAACGCAGAGGAAAAGGCAACACTGTGTAATGATAGCGTTGGACATACAGAACGCGTTTAATAGCGTATCATGGGCAGCAATCATAGAGGCGGCAAAGAAGAAAGAACTGAACAGAAAAACAATCAAGATTATATGGAGCTACTTAAAGGACAGAAACCTAGTGACCAAAAATGGAAGATTCAAACTTACTAGAGGGGTACCGCAGGGCTCAGCACTGGGACCAAAACTGTGGAACCTTGTCTATAACGAGTTACTTCGAATGAAGATGCCGGAAGGCGTGTCAATAACAGCATTTGCGGACGACATAGCAGTAGTAGGTAGAGACGTAGAAATAGAAGTACTAAAAGGAAGATTAGAGCTGGCAATTGATATGATACAAATATGGATGAGAAGTAAGGGCTTAAAACTAGCAACACAAAAAATTGAGGCGGCATGGCTATCGACTAAGAGGAATAATAGAGGAACAGGTAAGATACAGGTGGGAGATCAAGAGATAACCATAGGAAAAAAAATCAAATACCTTGGAGTGACACTCGAAGCAAAGGGATGGAATGAACAGGTTAAGGAAGCGGTCATTGGAACAAAGGAAACTGAGAGAAAGCTTGGTAGACTTATGCCAAACAACGGAGGTCCAGGAGAAGAAAGCAGAAGGCTAATAGCAACGGCAGCAAGAAGCAAATTGCTGTACGCCGCAGAAACATGGGGAGAAGCCATGAAAACAAAGAAAAACAGAAAGGAAGTAAGAGAAGCCACAAAAGCAAGCTCGCTAAGGATTTGTAGAGCTTACAGAACAGTGTCACAAGAGGCAGTAGAGGTAATTGCGGCAACACCTCCCGAGGATATGATGATGGAGGAAAGAATAAAAATACAAAAACTTGTAAAAGAAGGAACGAGTAAACAAGAAGCAAAGATAAGAGCAAGAGAGAAGACTATGGAAAGATGGCAGAAAAAATGGGATACAGGAGAAAAGGGGAAATGGACAAGAGAACTAATCCCAGACATAAAAGAATGGGTAGAGAAGAAACCCGAGACGTGCTATTATACAACACAAATATTGACCGGGCACGGAGCATTTGGAAAATTCTTGCAAAAAATTAAAAAAATAAATGAAGAAGAAAGGTGTACATTTTGTCAGGAAGAAACACACGATAATGCAGAACACACTCTAGTAGAATGCGAGGCGTGGGAGGAAGATAGAAAAAAACTAGAATATATACTAGGAAACAAAGTGGATAAAAGAACAATCATTAACAAATGCTTAAAAGATGAAAATAAATGGAGGGCGTTAAAAAACTTTGCAACAAGTGTACTAAAAAAAAAAAATTTAAGAGTTTGACAATAGAAGATTATAGAAAAACAAACAATGGAAACAAACACACAAACTAAAAGCCATAGAAGAGAAAGGAAAAAGATGAGAGAAGCTAAATGGAAACAAGAAAACAGAGAAAAAGATCAAAAAGAAAAAAATAAGAAAGGACATGACAATTGTGCATACCAAGAAACAGAAGAAAAAAAAAGAACATTTACAGAAACTACGATACCAAACGAAATTGCAGAGATAAGGAGAAAGAGAAAAGAAATATTGAAGGAAAGCAGAATAACAGAAATAACAAGGCAAATACCAAATGGTAGATATGCTATCTCGAGGATGACTGAGAACGCAACCTTTCAGATAGTCAGAATATACCTGGCAACGAGAGAACATGAAGAAGTAATTCCTGATGGAGATACAAGAATATCACTGGAGGTAAAACTTACAAATCTAGGACTGCTAAAAGGAATACAACTGATGGAACTGCATAAACTATTCATGAAGGAGAGGGGATACGATAAAGAAGAAGTGAACAAAGACCTTAGTAAGCTAAGAGCACATCTGAGAACAAATTATATAATTAGAGTAAATAACACAAAGATGGGAGAAAGAAGAGAATGCAGAGGTAGATGCCAGTGCAGATAAGAAAAGGCAAAATGACAAAAGAGACAGACAAAGGTAGGGGCTATAGGGAGAGAGGGGCCGGGGACAGCATGCGTGCCGCAGATGAATGATGCGTGAAAATCCAGCCCGCCTCAAACTAGCACCAAATGTAGGTTAGTTTAGACAGGGACATTAAAACAACGGGATTTGCGCAGCAAAAAAAAACCGGAAGGTATTACCATGCGTAAGTTATTCTTAAGGGCCACTTGTTGAGAGCCAAACAACTCACTACGTCCTAAAAAAAAAAAAAAAAAAAAAAAAATAGTGTTTACCAAAACTTAACTCACCCAGGATATTGAAGATTCTGAGCTTAAACTACGTGGTTACAATTTATTTGGGTGCGATCGTTCCGCATTAACTAGTGCTAAACTGGATGGCGAGGATGTATTAATTGCAATTAGATCTCATCTAAAAGATATATTAACGCACCCCACGTATTGAACCGTGGAACATGTGTTTGTTCTTGATAATTTTAACTTTGTGTTATATTTAATTATTGGTGTATATTTACTACCAAATTCAGATATTAATAAATACGCCATTGCTACACTGTTGAATCATTAGCTGATATATATCCCAGTACTAAACTTATTCTACTGGGAGATTATAATCTACCTGCAGCGTTGTGGATAAATGATGAGTTAGGAATTGAAGTAGTCTGCAATAAAATTTACCCTGCATATTTAGTAGCCAATTTTTTTGGATTTTTAAACTGCATTGAATGCACAACGTAGAAATAGTAGAGATGTGTTTTTAGATGTGTGTTTTACAAATAATCGTGATGCAAAAGTGGCAATGGCTGTTGATGTTCTGTTAAACACAAGCCAACACCACTATGCTTAGGTGATAGATGTTAAACGTGATACCAACTGTAATATTTTAAACTTCACGTATCGAGAATAATATTTAAACAAATCCAGAGCATTTTTGGAAATTTGTCAACAAAACCAGAAAATCTAATAGTTTTCCGTCTACAATGTACTATGGAGACCTAATCTGCACTAATAGGGATGATTATGTCAACAAATTTGCAGAATTTTTGTCTTCTGTTTACCGTTCTAAAGTTCATACAGCTCCAACGTTTAAGTTTCAAAACATCGTAATACATTCAAATTTTTCAATTAATTTGTTTGACGTTTTTGAAGGTATTGGATACCTTCAAGATAACCTTAGCACTTGCCCAGACGGCATCCCTTCCATAATGTTGAAAGAATGCATTTATTCCATTTCTACATCGTTACATCTACTTTTTAATGCTTTATTAAGCAAATCTAAATTTTCTGATATGTGGAAACAAAGCTACATTATGCTTTTATTTAAATTTGGGGCTAAGGAAGTCATAACTAACTATAGAGGTATATGCATTCAATCTGCCATACCTAAGTTATTTGATCAACTTGTAACTGAACAAATACAATAGATGTGCAAATGTATTATAATTGATAAACAGCATTGTTTTTGTGAGAGTCGTTCTACACTTACTAACTTATTGTGCTAAGAAAATTATATTTTAAAAGCTTTTTCAAAAACTTTTGACTGTGTGAGCCACAGTATTTTGTTAGCTAAGCTTTATGCTTTAGGTTTTCATCATGCTGTGGTTTCATGGTTGTCTAGCTTTTTGGAAAATCGTACTCAATGTGTAAAAATTAATCTTTTCTTTTATTTGCTAATAATCTAAAGCTTTACAGTAAAATATCATCTGTTAATGATTGTTATCTGTTACAACAAGATTTAGATTCTGTAAATGCATGGTGTCATAATAATTATATTTTTCTTAACGTTAACAAATATTTTTCAATTAGTTTTAATAGAACACTGAATAAAATACTTTACGGTTATGATATTAATAATAAACTGTTAAAACAAGTTTCTCAAATAAAAGACTTGGGCGTAATCTTTGATTACAAACTCACATTTGTCAAGCATATTAACTATATGTGTAACCGGGCTATGAAAAGGCTAGGTTTTGTATACAGAATGTCTGCAGACTTATCCCCAAGTACGCTCAAATTACTTTGTTGTTTTTTGGTCAGTCTGGTGCCCTTCTTACAAAATTCAAATTTAAAGTATTGAACAAATTCAAAATAAGTTTGCTAGATTATTATCTTATAAATCGGAACTTTTAGCGGTTAATTTTGATCTCAATTACATTACATGTTTGTACAATTTGCCTCCACTAAAACTTCGTCGCAAAATTGCTGATCTTTTGTTTTTGCGTAGACTAGTGATGTCTGAAGTAGACTGTCCTGTGTTTCTTGCATCTCTACCATTCAGTATTCCTATTAGCGATCGACGTACTAAATAGATGCTATTGTTTAGAGAATTTACACATTCAAGAAATTACAGGTACAACAACCTACTTGTTAGGATGTGTAAACTGGCAAATTGTTTGCCTAGTAATTTTATTTGGTTTTGTAGCAAATCTCAGTTTAAGTCGCAATTAAATTATATTTATTGAATTTTGTACCTAAATTGTATTTTAGATTAAACTTGTTTTTTATGTATTTTTTGTATTTTATGTATATTATTTTAGTTGATGTAATATGTTTATTTATATATTATAGTGTAGATGTAAATAGTTTAACTTTTACCATGAATAAAGAATTATTATTAATTATTATTATTATTGAAAGTTTTAAAATTGCACAAAAAAAAAACATAAAAATCGAACCAAAAACTTGTTTCTAATATAAAATTTACGTAAATTTTATAAAAATTTGTGCAAAAAACTCATTTATAAAATAATACTTTTTAAAAAACTCAAAATTGCACAGCATAAACTAATATAAAATTTAAAAATTTAAAAATCACGTTTAACATAAATTAATGCAACAAATCTCAAAAATGCACAAAATTTGTTTCAAAACTGCAAAATTGCACAAAATAAACATTTAAAATATCAAAATTGCAGAAAAAGTTCACTTACACAGAATATAATTTTATTCAACTCCAAAATTGCGCATAAAACTTAATTCTAGCATGAAAATTGCACAAAAATTACAAAAGTTTTATCAAAATTAACTTCAAAAATGCACAAAACAAACATTTATTACATAAAAATTGTACAAAAAACTTAATTTTAACATAACATTTGCTTAAAAAATTGCAAAACTGCACAGAATTATCATTTATAATATTAAATTTACCCAGTAAACTCATTCTTGGCATAAAATTCTTAAAACTTTTGGAAGTCAGATTTAACACTTCTTCTTCTTCTTAAAGTGCCCTATCCGATTGTTGGCGATCATGTTGGCTACTATTACTTTATCGACAGCTGCCCTGAAGAGTCCACTTGTTGTTTTTCCGAACCACTGCCGAAGATTCTTAAGCCATGATGTTCTTCTTCTTCCTGTGCCACGCCCTCCTTCAATTTTTCCCTGCATCACTAGGTTTTAACACATAAAATTGAAACAAAAACTTTATTTATTCTATAAAATTTAGTTAAAAAACACCAAAAGGTCATACATATACATCAAATTTGCTTAGAAATAGTGTTTATTACATAATATTTATTAAAATTAAGGCATAAAACCCATTTGTAGCTTAGAAAACCTCAAAATGTTATAGAATAAACAATCGTGAAATTACACAGAAAAGATCATAGCATAAAAATCGGGCAACAAACTAATTTTTTGCATGAAATCAAAATTATTACATAAAATTCATTATAATTTGTTTAGAAAACCTAAATAACGTTTCAAATTTGCTTAAAATACTCCAAAACTACACAGATATAACATTTATATTATGAAAATTGCGCAGAAACATTTTTTTTGTATACAATTTGCTGAAAAATCATGTTTGCCACATAAAATTGCCAACAAACAAATATTTAGCATCAAACTGGCACAGAAATCCGATTTATAAAACAAAACTGCACAAAAAAAAATGTTTGTAAGATTAAAATTGTGAAAAAAAACTCAATTTAAGCATAAACTTCCACGTAAGTTAAAGAAACAAAAATGATCAAAAGTTGCGTATAAAACCCAAATATTGTATAAAATTTAAAAATTGTACAGAAAAATATTTTTAACATAAAAATTGCTCAAAAATTACAAAAAAACTAGATTTTTACCAAATAAAATTTATCAATACTAAAAAAAATGCACGAAAAAAACATTTATAACATAAAATATAATATACATCAAAGATATTGTTAGAAAGAATCAATTACCAGAATAAACTGTTAAAAATTGCAAAATTATTTTAATAAAATGTCAAAAATAGTAAAATTAAATTATGAAATATCAACAATATGTTAAATAAATCTAAATCTAGCATTAAAACATCAAAATGTTGTTAGAAAGCACCAAAATCTGGTCATAAACTGTTTAAAATTGCAAATTTCTTTTCATGACATGTCAAAAATAGTGTAATCCGGTAAAAAAGTATAAAAGTATTATGACAGTAAAAAATTGCAATTTAAATTTTGAAATGCTATAAACTTTAAAATTAAATTCTCTACTTTCAGTTAAAAAAATTTCAAACTTTTTTATTTGTAAAAATCTGGATACTTTATCTTAGCTAAACTACTTTTTTTCTCCTTATCCTGTAGTTGTCCACTGCTAAACGTAGGCTTTCTTTAAATTGTTTTATAATTGCTTGTTTTTACTATTTAGTACTTTTTGTTTTCTGGAATCTTTTTTATACTGTCAACCCATCTTTGTTGTGATTTGGTGATTTCTCTTTTAGTGGTTTTTACTCTTCAGTTTTGTTAGTTTATTTTTTGGTATCTTTTGTGGCTACATACTAGCTTCTGACGCGCTCAGTGCAAGAGCGTTTTTTGTGCTTCTTCCTTTTGTAGTAGCGTCAAGTAGATTGCGTTTTTGTTGATTTTTTGCTAGCAAATTTTAAATATTTTTTTTATGTTTTCAAACTCCAAAGCTTGAATTTAGTTGTGTGATCACTTCTTTACTTTAATTCAACGTATAATTTCTTTGTTTGTAATTTTATTTTTTAGACGTATGCTAAGTTTTGCCCGTTCCATTGCTCTTTTTCAAGTTCTCAGTTTGTTTGTACGGTGACTAGATGCTATAGTCTTCAAGTCGTATGTTGTGACTGTCAGTATTATGCAGGAATTGTAAGCTTTTTGTTTAAGGCAGATTGAAGTGTTAAAGTATTATTTTTTTAGTAACTTTTATTATTATTTTGTTATTTAGTGCCCAAGGTACGCATATTGGTTGACTTTTTTAATGTTATAATCTTGGTCTTTTTCATGTTCATTTCGAGACCTACCGATTTGGATACTAAATTTAATTCTTTAAACATGTTTTTTGAGGTCTGAGCTAATCATAACTATCTTGTCGGCAAATCGCAGATAGGTAAACTGTTTGCCGTCTATGTTTATTCCTTTCTTTTGCTATTTCATATTTTTAAAGATATCTTCTAAAGCAAGCGTAACAAGCTTGAGTGAGATTGTGTTTTCCTGTCTCATTCTTCTGCCTATTTTGATTTTTTTTATGTACTTAGGTTTTTATCTACAGTCACTTGCAAAATGACATTTGTGTAGATCTGTTTAAGCAAGTTTTTGTATCTTACATTAATTCTGGCATTGTCAAGTCAAACGCCTTCTCGTAATCAATAAATGCTAAGTGCACGGGGAAGTTGTATTCTTATGGTTTGTATGTGGTTAGTTGTGCTCTACTTTTTGCAAAAACCAACTTGCTCAGGTAGTGGGGAAAAATCTAGCTTGTTGGATTAATAGGCAATTTATTAGAATTTTTGTCTGTAGCTTATACATATGTAAAATAAGTCTGTAGTTTTTAATGTTTGTATTTTTTCCCAGTTAACGGGTATTTTTTTGTTAATGCATTTATTCAGTAGTAGTTTGACCAAATTTAGTAGTTGTTTCTCCTAGCTTTAGCATCTTAGCTGTTATTTTGTCTTGTTTTAGCTGTTTATGTGCTTTCATAATTTTTGCTGTATCAATTGTTGGCATTTTTTTTGTTTTGTTTTCTTTTTTTCTTTTTAAAGATTTAGATAAAGGTAGCATGTTTGTATGTTCTTAATAATTTTTGTTCTGTTGTTTGTTTTAATTCTATTTTTGTGATATGGTAGATTTTTGTTCTTACGTTTGCTTTCCTAGTCTTTTTTATTTTTTGGTTGTTTTCTATTGTATCTTGTACAAGTTTTGGTTTTTGTTTTTGTTTTCTGATTATTTTTTAATTTCTTTGCTGATGGTTTTGCATAATTTTCGGCATTTTTCAGTATTTTGCTTATTTTTATAAATTATTAATTGAGTTTTCACTATTTTGTTTTGTTTTTTTGGTTTTGTTTGCATACCCTTTGATGATTCCTATACTTTTTGTGATATATTTGTTTGGTTCGTTAATATTTAAAGTTTTGAGGTTTGGTTGTTATGTTCTCATTTTCATTTTAATTTTTACATTTTTTTGTATTTTTCTCGATTTTGTTTCATGTAATCTATTGTAAACCTTTTTTTATAAACAATTTTTTTATTTCATGTAAGTTATTTAGTACAAAAACATTTGTAATTATATTTTTGTAATTGGATATTACATAATCAATCTTTTATGCATTGGTTTTTTAAAGAAAGTGTTAATACAAAATAACTGTTAGTTTTGTAAATAACTGAGGAAGATATTACTCTTCTTCTTTTTTTCATTTAATCCAAATTTGGTGATGCTTTGTGTATCTTTGTTTTCTTGGATGGTAACAAGTAAATAAATTTTAAAAATACAGTCATCAAAAATCCAATCACCAACAAATGAAGTTTGTATATCAAACTGTTAAGTTAGGTTAGGTTAGGTTAGGTTAGGTTAGGTTAGGTTAAATCCGGCTTTTAAAACTGTAAATTCGGCCTAAAAATCCAATTTATGAAAATATGAATCTGGCCATCAAAAATCAAATAAACTTTTAAATGTACAACGTTGTTTTAAAATGTTTAAAATTATTATTTTAATTGTTAATTTTTTTTTCTCCGGCTTTATTTGTAAAATTTGTTTTTCTAAGGCATTAATTTGGCTTTATTAAATAAAAACCTATTTTAAATTGTATAATTAAAATTTTTTATACTTTTATATGCTTTATTTTTATTATTTTTAATATATAAACCGGTTTCGCCGTTTAAGGCATCATCAGTAAGAGTATAAATGTCAAAAATATTTTTTATATATTTATACACTTACTGATGATGCCTTAAACGGCGAAACCGGTTTATATATTAAAAATAATAAAAATAAAGCATAT
This sequence comes from Tachinus rufipes, assembly GCA_963932245.1. Taxonomy (NCBI): domain Eukaryota; kingdom Metazoa; phylum Arthropoda; class Insecta; order Coleoptera; family Staphylinidae; genus Tachinus; species Tachinus rufipes. Next base: position 73,403,973 of record OZ010747.1, on the reverse strand, counting down.
AAAAGTATAAAAAATTTTAATTATACAATTTAAAATATAAATACTATATGCAAAAGTAATTTACAACTAAAAACCTATTTGTTTGTTTTATTATAAATTTAATTTTCAATGCAAAAATCCACAAATTAAACTATGTTATTAAAAAACCAGGCTTTATTATACACAAACTCGGCCATGTTATGCACAACTTTGGTCTTTATACTTAAAATTTATTTTTCTAAAGCGTTCATTTAGTTAGTATAAATAAATCTAGTTTTTTTATTACAAATCCGGTTTTATTTTGCACAAATTCGTCGTAATTATGCACAAATAAATCTAGTTTATAATGAAAAAGTTTAGCTTTTTTTATTATTATTATATTATGCACAAATTTGTATTTATTTTGCAAAAACCTAGTCATATACATAACTGTTATTATAACATTAATTTGGCTTTAGTATAGTTGATTAATTAATCTGACCTTATTATGCACAAACCAGGCATAACTTTTTGACGGATTGTATCTTATCCCAATGGTTAAAATTGTCACACCTTATTAGCTTATAAAGTAAAGTTTCTTATTTAATTAAAATTATTTGTTTAATTTGAAAAAACTGTAAATTGTAGCAAACCTTTGTCTTTTCAATGTTGTGCATTTTTAATTTTAAAATTTATTCAACTCTTCAAAATTGGAGTTTTATTTACCTCTTAATAAAATTTCTCAATTAACTATAATTTTAGCTTTTTACGTTTTTTTTTACGGAGTTGAATCGTGGACACTAACCGATGCTATGAGAAAAAAACTAGAAGCATTTGAAATGTGGTTATATCGAAGGATATATGTAGAGAGTTTTGTGGAAGGATTGCATAACCAACACTGAGATCCTTTACAGAATGCAGAAGGAGAAAGAAATCTTCAACACCATAAAATGCAGAAAACTCCAATACCTGGGGCATATTATGAGAAAAGCAGATTCTAGCTACTTCAAAAAATATTGCAAGAAAAAATAGCAGGAAAAAGAGATGTCGGAAAAAGAAGGATATCATGGCTAAAGAATCTTTGAACATGGGTTGGCATGACTACCACCAAACTTTTTCAAGCAACAGTAAATAAAGTAATGATTGCAAGATTGGTTACCAACATCCGGAACGGATAAGAAACTATAAGAAGAACAATCATGCATAATTTTTGGTTTCTTTAGATTTAGCACAAAACCGGCCTTATACAAATTTCAATTTTTTTCTAGTATTAATTTGATTTTTATGCATAAATCTCTCCTCAATCCTTATACCCTTTGTGAGGGTTTGGTGGCACTATTATGAAATTATATCACATTCCATGCCTTTCTGTTCTAGGCCATTTCTGTGTATAGATGCATTGGTACGGTGCTCAGTCCACGATGTTCAGAGCATTTGCCAATACACCCACATCTCAAATGTCTCTATTTTTCTGGGCTCTGTTTACAAAAATTAATGTAGAGACCAGCCTTAGCTTAGTTGTTCAGCTAAATGCCGTATCTTTCCATATCTCCGTTAGTTTGGTTGTGGCTGTTCTTGCATAAATTTTTACTTATGTTTAATAAACCTAACCGTCTATTAAGAATGACTAATTTGTTATGCTAACAACTTACATTTAAATTGCAGTTGTGATGGCTTGTTAATTTTAACGGTTGCCAAATTACTGATTGCGGTTTTAATAAAAGAAAAAAAGAAAAAACTTCTATCAAAGATTAAATAATTTTTCATAAACTCAAATTAAGTTTTTTTTTTAATAGTTAATGTTGCTATCCAGTTAACAAACGTGCAAATCCAGTCTTTAAAAAAGTAAATCTAATCTTTTAAACTAAAAAAAAAACCGATACTGTAGTAAGTTTGTTTAGTAAAATTTTAAATCCGGCCTTCAAAATTGTAAATTTGGCATTTAAAACTAAAAATCCAATTTTTGAAAGTATATATTTCTTGATGGCGTCAAATAAGTTTTTAAATGTTCAAGTTAAATTTGTCTTTTGTTCTAAAATAGTTAAAATTTTTATCCAGTTGACAAAATTGTAAATCCGGCTTTTAAAAGTGAACATGTCAATTTTAACTGCTTAAATGTTAACTTGGCTTGGCTTTAAAATTATAAATCCGGTCTCTAAAATTGTAAACCCAAACTTAAAATTAGAAATCTGGTTTTTAAAAATACAAATCTAGCCTTCAAAGCTAGAAATCCAGTCGCCAAAGTGTTAAGTTTGGTTGCCAATTAATTTGGCTTTAAAATTATAAATGCGGTTTTTAAAACTGTAAATCCAACTTATAAAAATGAAAATCCAGGCATTAAAAGTCGAATAAATTTTTGAATGCATAAATTAAATTTGTTTTTTGTTTTAAAATAATTTAATTTGCTAGAAAGTATAAATCCGGGCTGCCAAACTAGAAATCCAACTACTTATATGTTAACTTTGATTGCTAAGCTGTTTATTTTACCTGAAAATTAAAAACTGTCTTTTAAAACAAAAAATTCTGTCTTTAAAACTAGAAATCAAGATTTATTATAAATATAAATCCGGCCATTAAGTTTTTAAATACTTAAAATTGTTTGTGAAAATTTAGTATTTACAATTAAAAACTTGATCAGCAAAGTATGAAGTTTGCTTGACAAAACAATAATTCAGTTTTTAAATTTACAAATCCGTTCTTTAAATCAAAAAAGTTTGGCTTTCAACTTAAATTATAAATTTTGTTTTAAAAACTTAATTTGTAAATCCGGTTTTAAAAATTAAAAACCTTATTAATAAATGTTATAAATCCGTTAATTAAAACTAAAAATTTGGCATCAACATGTTAAGTTTGTTGGCCAAACTGTTAAAATTATAAACCTGGTCTTAAAAATTTAATTTGTAAATTAAGCCTTCAAAACTAAAATTTTTATTTTTAAATGTATATATTCGTTTTTCAAAATTAGAAACCCAACTACCAACATGTTAAGTTTAGACGCCAAACTGTTAAAAATATAAATCCGGTCTTAAAAACTGTAAATCCGGCGTTTAAAATTAAAAATCCGGTTTTTAATACTAAAAATCCGGTCAACAACGTTGTAAATTTAATTGCTTAACTATTAATTTGACCTTAACATTATAAATCTGGTCATAAATCGTTTTTTAAACAAATCCGGCCTTAAAAACTGAAAATTCAGTCTTATAAAGTATACATCCAGCTTTAAACTACAAATCCGGTTACTATTGTCAGTTAAACTGTTAAATTATCCTTAAAATTATAAATCCCGTTATAAAAGCTGTTAATCCGCCTAGTAACGTGTTTTTACTAGTATTAATCCAGTTTGTAAATTCAAAAAATGTAAATGCGGTCAAACAATTAATCCGGCCTTCAAATTATTAATTTGGCTTTAAAACTACAAATTTGGCTTTCAAAAGTGTAAATATCAAATTTACACTATTTAAAACTAAAAATCCGTTACCAACAAGTTGTTTTTTTAATAAGAGCTATAAACTCAACATAATTATATAATGTTTGATAAAGAGATACAATATCACCCAAGCTATTTACTTTAGCTCTGGAAGATATTTTAAAAACTTATTATAGGAAGACATAAACATAGATAAAAATACCTAAATCATTTAAGATTTGCTATTGATTGCTATGATATTAGAACTATATTATTAGTCTAGATCCAAAAAACTAAACACACATGCTAGAGCAGGTAAATATAGTTTTAAATCGGATGGACTTGAAAATAATCTTGTCCAAAAAAAAAAAAATATGAGCTTAAAATCTGGTCAATATTATATACAAGACCAGATATAGAACAAGTAGACAAATATGTATATCTTAGACATTTGATTGATTAAACTTGATAAAGCAAACCAAGCTGCAGAAATTACACATCAAATTATAAAATGTTGTGTAGCCTTTGTTAGATTTAGATACACACTCAAAAAGATACCAAATAGTTTTAAACAGAAGATATACAATATAAGCATACTACTTGTTACATTTTTAGAAATATGACAAAAACAGTAAAAAATGCTAGCCGACTACAAATCTGCAACAAAACGTAGCATGTCTAAGAATAAGAAGGATATCTTTAACTCAACCAACATTTGAACTTGAGTAGAGATGAGTAAGTCATGTAACAAGAGACAAAAAAAATTAACACAGACTGGTAGAATAGAAACCAAAAAGCACTACTTGCAACATATTTCTCTCTACAAAATAATGAAGATTGCAGAAAAAATGTAGTAATAAGTTGTACAAAATCAAAATTTATGGTGCAGTTAATAAACTGCCACTAATGGTTTAAGCCATTTTTCTAACTGCTACAAATGTCAACAGTCAAAATTGTTTTGAAACTGTCAAAAAAGTAATAAATATAAGCAAACATAACGTCATAAGAGGTACCTCAACTAACCCAAAAGTAATCAAAAGTTTCTAAGCTGTCAAATATAAATTACATTTTTTAAAAGCAACTTTGATTTATCTTTTTTAAAATGATCTCAAATACTGTTTAATAGGCTACACTAGCTTTTGACGTCAAATACAAATTATGTTTTTCAAATGCAATTTAAATTTTTAATTTTTTTTACTTCTCTTAAGGTAATTCTCTAATACATTTTATTTGTCATAATAGCATTTGACAGACGTCAGAGCAAATTATATTTTTCATATGCAATTTAAGTTTTTAATTTTTTTTTAACGTTTTTTCTATGATTCTTAAACACTTTTTTATGTGCCACAATGACTTTTGACGTTTTTCAAATAGAAATTATGTTTCTCTTATTTTAAATTTTTTTGACGTGCTTTAGAATAGTTCGCAAATACTTCGTATGTGTCATACTAGCTTGTAGCAAGTACAGATAATGTTTTTCATAACAAAATTTTATTGTCGTCTCTTATAATGATTCTTAAATATTTTTTATGTGTTAGATTAGCTTATAACGTTTGATAAATACAGATTATGTTTCTTAAATGCCATTTAGGTTTCTTAAATCTTTTAGATTTATTCTCAAATACTTCTAATCTGTCATACTAGCTTCTGACGTCTGTCAAATACATGTTATGTTTTTCAAATGCAACTGATTATTATATTATATTATATTATAATAACGGTTCTGGCGTATCAAATACATACATCTAATTTATTTCCAATGCAATTCTTATATATTTGTTGCAGTAAACAAATTGATGTTTTGTTGATTGTATTTAAATTGTAATTCTATATCGATTCGAGAGGTTTAATAAGTGCCAGATAAATTTACTGGCGCACAATTAATACATAGTCATAAATTATCCGGGGGTGGTTTGGTATGAAAAAAAATCGGAAGGAAAATAATATAAATATACGGCACAAGTGTTGCCCGTCTCGGAGAATTACAATAAGACATATAAAAAATAAAGAGGGGGTAAGAAAACCAACAAATCAAATACATCCTCGTCAAAAAGAATAATTATAAAGTCCCTGCGCCTCACTCGCTCACCCCCCGCGGGAACGAACGCGACACATACACATACACACAAGACGAAAAAGCAGAGGGGGGGTTGCGTTGGATTAATTAAAGTTTTATTCACGTGGGCCGGAGCGAGACGGACCGGGGGGTACGCTGCGATCGGAATGAGAGGCATCGCGAACGAAGTAAAACAAGAAAGAATGCAAATAAGGTAAAGAGTGAGTCTTTGCTTAATTCACGCGCACTCTTCCGTTTCTTTCGCTCGGCTCCCCCCTACCCACCCCACACTTCTTCCAGCGCGAGGATGCTAAGTTTTCCAAAACCCCCCACGTCACCAACTAAGGGTTGAGTTTTTGCCACAGGCTCACATGCGCAAATGAAATCGATTAAAATGCGAGTTTGTGCTTTGAAGAAGAAGTATTAATGGCACGGCGATGTGGAATGGGGGAGATTTAAGGGGGTATGATGACGGACACTGCCGTAGATGTAAGGAGCGCATTAGGGGACACACTTTAGCATGTGCAGTTTAACCCCTTATATTCAACACACATCTTAATCGGGGTTAATTAGCTAATAGTTAATAAGTTAATTAAAATCTTGAATGAGACAGAGTGGATGAAAGGGTTACTCTTCAACAAAGCTCTACGATATAATTAAATTGCAACAATTTTTGATCTCATTTCTTAGTAGTTTATCATTTTTTAATTAACATTAATGGCAATGACAAATTTTAAATAAGTATTAACACAAAGTTCAACAAAAATATTATTTTAGAGTTTTATATTCAGAATGTAGGACAGTTTTAAAAATTGAACTAAGTATGAAATGCAATCTCAGATGTCAATAGTCACTATTACAGACAAAGTAGCTTAACCCAATACAATAACATTTACTTACTTGTGAGAAACCTCAAATAAATTTAATGTATTTTATGATAAACTCCAAAAGTATTAGAAAACTATCTTATGCATTTAAGAAGTCTTAAATAAATAGATTGTCTTAGATGGATACAAAAAAAAACTCATAAATAAATAAAGTGTTTGCAAAGTATCTTAAGTGTACAGTATATAATAAATATGAATTGACTACAGCTAGACACGAATAGTGTGGCCTGTATAATAGACAACTTAGAATACACAAAAACTATGTTGAATGTGGTTAAACTAATGCCTTTGTTCGTTTTAGCATTTTTCATTTACGCTTACATTTTAAACATTTCATGGGCAACGTTGTTCTGGGATTGAAAAATGCTAAAACGGAAAAAGGCATTAGTTTAACTACATTCAACATAATTTTTGTGTATACTAAGTTGCCTATTATACAGGCCACACTATTTGTGTTTAGCTGTAAGTAGTAAACAACAGATATTTAAAAGTTATCTGAAGTATTAAAAAAAAAACATGAGATACCTTTGATGACTATAAAAAATCATTTTTATTAGTATAGTTTGAAAAATGTTAAAAAAGTATTTTTAAATTATCTTAAGTGCACATCAAAAAAGATAAATAGTTTGGAAAACGTTTTAAATACTTCTAACGCTTTAAAAACATCAGATTCACTTAAGGCGCAAACAAGTTTAAAAAGTGTCAAAAGTTTAAAATGTGATATGATGGATATATATTGAAAAGTGTCTAAAAATCATTTGAAATACTTCTGAGAAATGTCAGTTACGTATCTAAAGCAAGTTTTTTTATAAAATGTCAAAAGTACTTTTGTATTGTCTTAGGTGCAGAAGAAAATTGTTATAGATTTTTTAAGCAACACGAATTTTAAGTGTTTTCTACAGTATTTGAGAAACATTTCAGATACCTTTAGTGCATATTAAAAACGGCAGATCTATCAATAAAGCGTAAAAAAAGTTTTGAACTAGAGCGATTAAGTTGGAATAATTGATAATTTACTTGCTTACTAACAACATAATTTTTTTATGGACAAAATAGTGGAAGAAAAGGAAAGAGAAGCAACTTGGTAACTACAAGTAGTTACATTGCGTTGCACAAGCTATAAGTATTTTAGACAACTTTAAAATTATGCGCTGTGCCCCAAGTTGCAATTTTCACACGTGTGGTTGCAGCGCAAATAGTTAAATTGATTTCAACATTCCTCATCAAGAGACTGTTTAAAGATTGGAACAAAAACTCTAACAAGATTGACCAATTTCTAACATCACAATTAAACATGGTTTTACAAAGCAACTAAAACAATTGTTTTCCGTAAAATATAGCACATATTGCAATTGATGCGTTGCAAAAATTGTTTCCAAGTCACGTTATTTCAAAACATGAGCCACACCTCCAAGATTTTCAAACCTTACGTCATGCACTATCTGAAAAAAAAAACAAGCAATCAACTACCAGCAGCAATAAAACAGTCAACAAAAAACAACTCAGTTGCAATGGCAAACATGCCAAAGCAGCAGCAGCCAACCTTTAACTCCACCGACAAAAATGCCGTGGGCGATTCCATTCCACTCCGAGGCTCAATCGGAAAAATGCCTCAAAGCAAAAAAAAAACTAATGGTAAAGGACCACCAGATGAGAGCTATTTCAGAGATTACAACAATTACTGTTAAAGTTGCGTAAAGAAACTCTAAACATTTACTTATTACGTTTGTTGATTATCAGACTTCAAATCATGTTTGAATCTCTAGTCTGAGAGACAGCGGCAAACTATCACCTTGATCGTCTCGAGGCATTTCAAAGTATAACCTTGCGTTGGATTGTCGGAGTTATTTGTAACAACCTAGGCATTCAGCCATTGCAACTGCATTTAGAAGCTTTGGCCAAAAAATACTTTGTTAATCTCAATTCCCACTCAAATTTTAATCTGGCCAGATATGCCAAACTAGACAAAAAAATACATTCTTATAAAAAATTGGTAAACCAAATCTCTTCTTAAAAGTAGGTTACCTCACAACCTCAATCTATAGGGCGTCTCAAACTTCTTTTTCTTATTTTATCTTCAAACGGAAGGCATGAGCATATAGACTTAAATTTTCAGGTATTCAAACTATAACGGAAGGTTTAGTCGGTAGACTTTTCTGATAGAACAAGGAAGAAAACCTCAGAAAAAAAAATTATTAACAAGCTCTATTGTATAGGTCTTGATTACAAAAAAATAAATTAGAATTGATGCTTTCAAATATAACTTCAGTACGATAAACGCTGTCGTTCCTGAAGGTTTGGCTTTTGCTATTCTATTTTTGATTTACATTAATAAACTTTAAATAATCAAAAGTTCTACTCATAATTTTGGAAATAATAGCATACTTCATACTTTTCCGTATTGACAAATATGACAAAACGTTAATTTCAATCTGTAGTATCTTGAAACATAATCTGAGCTACTTTCTAAAATAGTTATGGTAACATAAATTTGCTGCATTTTTTGCAAAATCACAATTTTTGAAGATAGTTATATTTTCAAAACAAAAACGACGACTTAATATTCTGGATCTGTGAATCTTCTGCAATTGGATTTGTCTATATGCTGTAAGAACTTCAAGATGATCTAATATATTTTTTTACATTTTATTTTCCGTTATTAAAGGGTGGAAAGATGTGGGTGTGGAACCAAAATTTACATCTTACAAGGGCTTTGAACAAACATATGGCTTAGACGTATGACTTTTTTGTATCAACCAGAAGGTAGTAATGAAAAAAATAAGTTTGAGTTTTGTCTATGAATACTACCCAAAATGTCGAAGTAAATTTTATGTTACAAATAGGTTTTTATGTATAAATTATGACAAATCTTGTGTAGTACTAATTTATGAGCAAATTTTGTTCTGAAAATTAGTTTCTGAAGATTTTTTTAAATGTAAACGCAATTTTTATGTTATAAATGTGCAGTTTTCCAACGTAAATATGATGAAATAGGTTTTTGAAACCAATTTTGATAAATGTCATGTGGTAAACGTAACTTTTGAGCAAATTTTACGCCAAAAATAAGTTTTTGCATAATTTTTATGTTGTAATGTAATTTTTATGAAAAAAATGTTTCCAGTAAGTAAACTCTATGTTACAAATAGATATTATATAGAAATTTTAATAAATAATATTTTAGTAATATTCATGCATTTTATATGTGGGCAATTCTATTTCAAACGGACCAGAGCTGGGGGGTGCATTGAGAAACTTGTTTATGTATTTTTTTTAGTTTCTATAACTTATTAGTAGTTTTTTGATCGGTATATGAGAGTATGAAACCCATAAAAAAATTCTGAGATTTTTTTTTGTTTTTTTGTCGTTTTTTAACATTGCATTTTTTGTTTAAAAACCGCAATTTTAACTCAAAAGAAATAAATTTACTAATGAAATCAACCAGAAATTTTCCGTAGAATCCAAATCTGGCGCCATTTCAAGTCTATACCCTGTCTGTAAGCCGCAAAAGCCACAAACCCATGATTTTTTTCTCAGTGGGCTGGGCAAAAAGAAACATTTATTAATTTTTTTTTAACTGCCAAAGTTGACGTATTTTGTAAATTAATCGGAAAATATAAATTTGTTCTGTGTATTTGGGTTTTAAGTGTCTAAAGCTCAAAAAATCTGCAAAGTAAGCCTATTCTTCAACATAAACTCTTACAAATGCACGTTTAGCCGGGCTCAGATAAACAATACACCAAACATTATTAAAAATTTGAATTCTGGGGACAATTTTACATGGAAAATAGTTAGTGTTGTACTCATTGTCTATAGAAAAGTCCATCTAGAAAAAAATGTTTACAAAATTTTCAGGCAAAAAATGCGTTAAAAATTAATTATTTTTTATATTTACAAAAAATATTATAAACACACTAAGGTGTGGTTTAAATTTTTTTTATAAAATTTTGATAAGCCCTAGGCGGATGCATGTTTGAATGCTAAAAATAATAATATTTTCAAATTTTGGCGCCGATAGATCGAGTCTAAATTTGTGCCGAAAGCGCAGAAACTATCAAACAAAAAGTAAAATAGCCCAGAATTGGTTTAAGCGACAAAAGACGTCTTTGTTAAACTTTTGAAATAAGTTTAAAAAAATATAATCCAAATAACCTTTAAAAGAAAATTAAAAAAAAAAAAAAAAAAATGTAGAACAATTTTTTTTTTCTAGATGGGAGAGACCCATCTAGAAAAAAAAAATTGTTGCCTGATAAGCACGACTCTGACTATTTTTTATGTAGAATTGTTTGAAAAACTCAATTTTTTAATAATATTTGGTGTATAGTATCTCTGAAAACTGCTAAATGTGCATTTGTAAAAGTTTATGTTGAAAAATAGGATTATTTTTGCAGTTTTTTCAAGTTTTAGACCTTTAAAACCCAAATACACAAAATAAATTTATATTTTTCAATTAATTTACATCAAAACACGTCAACTTTGGCAGTTAAAAAAAATTTAAAAAATGCTCCTTTTTGCCCAGCCTACTGAGAACAAAAACATGGTTTTATGGCCTTTGCGGCTTATAGACTGAGTATAGACTTAATATGGCGCCAGATTTGGATTCTACGGAAAATTTCTGATTGATTTCATTAAACAAATTATTTTTTTGAGTTAAAATTTCGGGTTTTAAACAAAAAATGCGATTAAGATAAAAAACAACATAAAACTAAAAAAAATCGTAAAATTTTTTTTATGGGTTTTATACCCTCATATACCAATCAAAGGACTACTAATAAAAATTAAAAAAAAACATACGCAAGTTTCTTAATGCACCCCCCCCCCCCTGGTCTGGTCTGGTCCGATTAAAATGGAATTGCCCATGTAGTCAATGCAATTTTTATTTGATAAATGTTGTTTTAGCGTAGTTTTAATGTTACCAAAGTCAATTTTATGCTACAAATAAATTTTATGTATAAAATTTGATAAATCTCATGTAGTAAACTTAAATTTTAAATACTCTTTGGGCCAAAAATAAGTTTCTTGTGCAATTTTTATGTTGATAATGCGATTATCTTGTTATAAATGTGTTTGTCAATGCAGTTGTAATGTTTTCAAAATTAATTTTAAAAAGTAAATAAAATTTTTGAGCGCAATTTTTATGTTGATGTTGCATAACTAAAACTTAAAAAAAACAATTTTTGAATTACGTACAAAAATTGGCAATCATGTGCAAGTTCTGTCAATATATGTTAAAAAACTGTCAAAATATCAAAACAAAGTATTAAAACTATCAAATTATGTTTTTAACCTGTAAAAGTATGTTAACCTTTAAAAATATATCCACCAAAAAACAAGTCATCTCAAAAATTGATTGCTTTGATTCCTAACAAAATTATTTTAATTTGTTACTTTATAACTGTCAGGTTGTTAATTGAAACTGTCAGTAAGTTACTAAAATAACAAAAACCTGTTAAAATGTTGAAATATACACCGCCAACCCAAAAACCGCACCAAACAGTGACACGTTGAGGATGCAAAATTCTGCTTATTAACGTAGCCTACGAGGTAAAAATGTGCCTCACTTTTTAAAAATGAGGCTGGTGCAACTGTTACGGTGAATGAATGGCACTACCGAGCTATGATTAATAATTTTTTTTATGGTCAGAATTAGAAAATATTGATGTGGACGACGTTTATCTTTAGCAAGACGGCGCTACGTGCCAGACAAGCAACAAAACAATCGCAATTTTGCAAGAAAAGTTTCCTGACCGTGTTATTTCTCAAAGAGGTGATTACAATTGGCCACCGAGATCTTGTAATTTAACAGCTTTAGACTTTTTTCTTTGGGGCCACGTGAAAAATAAGGTCTAATACTCTAAAATCAATTCAAGACCTTAAAGATGAAATTTGTGAAGTTATCGAGGACATACAGCCGCAAATGTGTGAATTGGTCATGGAAAATTTTATGAAAAGAATGTGGTATTGCAACCGTAACCGTGGTGGCCATTTGACTGATATCGTTTTCAAAACTTAATAGCATACCTTCCGCTTTACAATGAAATAAACATTTATTAATTTCTCTTAAAAAATACCCGTTTTTTTTTTTTAATATCAAAATGAAACTACTTATTGGATTAATGTTGTTTATTATTATAAGTACCAACTGTGTAAAATTTAAAACAACCGATAAAATAAATATTTGTTTTCTTAAAAAAAATGACTTAACTCATGATAACCTATTCAAGCATATTCTAGACTGGCAACTTACAAATTAATTTAAGGCATTGGTTATAATAGCATATTTCTTAAACTAAATCTTCCCAATAACCGTTCTCCAAATAAAACTCTAAACTCCAAACTTTTTTATGATCTTTCTGAGAGTTTTGACAAGACAGATGTTCAACCTATACCTAAAAAGAGAGACAAGTCTGATTTTTTAAATTATAGATTAATTGCATTATTATCTAATCTGACAAAAAAAATTGAAAAATATATTAATTTTTACATTGTCAAGTTTTTAAAACAAAATAATTTTATCTCAGATACTCAATATAAGTTTTGATCGAAACGTTTGACAAGATCTTCTGACTTAAGTTATTCACAAATAGAATTCTACTTTAGACAAACATGAAGAAAACCTTGCAGTAACTCTAGACATTTCCAAAGCTTTTGATAGAGTATGGCATCTTAATCTTATCAACAAGTTCTATTATATTGGTATTGATCATAAATATATTAATCTTATCACTAGTTTTTTTGAAAATAAAAAAATTATAGTTAGAACTGATGGTTTTAACTCTGACCCTAAAATTATAAATGCCGACGTTCCTCAAATTTCTGTTTTTTGCCGACTTTATTTTTGATTTACATTAATAAATTTTTTTAAACTAAAAGCACTTTTCATACTTTATATTTTCTAAAGACCATATCAACAAATATAGCAAAGCGTTTTAAATCTTCTAGGTTAGAATCTGTAGCATCTATAAACAAAAGCCTCAAAACAATATCTCAATAGAGCACTTCTTTTTTATTTGATTCGACTGCCAACAGCTGAGATAGATGTATCGAGATTCAAGACGCCAGATACCAGCCAGCCACAACGATCTACTCTACTACATAACTGCAATTATTATTGCACACCGTCTTAATAATTATTAATGCCAATAGGTATTAATAATTAATTTATAAATAAATTTTCAAACTAAAGCTTGAAAAACAGAAAATAATTTCTTCCAGGAACATCACCGTCCCAATAAGCGACAGACAGACGTCCGCCGCGTCCCAGCAACTGGAGATGGACTGGCAGAAAAGAACCAGGAGCAACCACTGCTCCTGGGAGACGTCGCTCGAGCGGAGTTACTCCAACTCCAGTGCCAAAGTCAAGATGTTGGAGGGACAGCTGACGGAGCTCCAGCAGCAGCTAAAGACCATGGCGATAAACTTTAAGAAGAAGTTCGAAGCGCTGCATGAGATGATCGCGTGCAAAAGACAAAAACTTGAATCTACCCGCCGCCTCCAAGAAGTCCCTCAAGAAGAAAGGCAAATCAAAGAAGAAGATGAAAACTTATAATTCACTTTCTTCCTAAACAGCATCAACCGCACCTCTCCTTGCCTCCGCCTCACCAGCAAAAAGCGAAAGCAATATGGAAATGACAAACAAGGTCAGCAGCGACGACAAAGACGTCACCTGCAGCAGTCGGTCCGCCAAGACAACAACCGTACTTCGCCATAGACCTCACCGTCGAGGCTCTAGCTGCACCCGCCTACTCCAACTCCAAGAGACCCATTGTCGACGCCGATGGATTCCAGCTGGCAGGAGAAAGAAAGCGCAAAAATTTCAGGGGTGAGTCACCACCTCTAAAATTAATAAAAGGACAATCAGCCACCCCCCAACTGCCATCAGCAGCTGCAAATAAAAAGCCATCAGCGGCTAATCCTGCCGACCTATCAGACCAAAAGGCAACAAGGCTTTCCGCCACCAAAAGCACCGCCCCCGCCAAGAAAGGAAAAAATATCACTAAGGTAAGGTTTAGACTTGCCGCCTTAAACCTCAACCCCGACGGTGACGATTCCAAAACTAAAAATCCACCGGCAGTCGTCTCCTCGACACCGCATCCTTCGGCAACCATCTTAAAACAAAAAGAAATATTTCCGAAAATCTCCAGCGACTTCAAGGCAAATAATATTATTTATTTGCATACCTACGAAGGTATACGCATCCAACCCGCAACAATCGCCAACCATCGAGCAGCGATCGTGTTAATGAAAATAAAGAAAGCCAAGTATTACACTTGGGCTACTTCCGATGAACGCAGCCTGGAGGTGGTGATCCTCAAGGTGCTAACCTACCTCACCGAGGAGGACGTTGGCAAAGCGTTGGAGGAACTGGGCTTCAAACCCACAAACGTACATCAAATGGGAAACTTATTCATCAGGTTCTCAGGGAGCTAAGAGCGCAAAGATCCTTAACTTAACTGATCTACTCGGCTTGAAAGTCGCTCTAGAATACAAAAAGAAATCTAACGGCATTCCACAATGTCAGCTTTGCCAGAAGCACGGACATACTGCCAACAGATGCTGCGCAGATCAAGTCTGCAGAATTTGTTTGGTGCCCCACCGATCGGTGGCCTGCCCTAACAAATCAGCGCCAAAATGCGTTTTATGTTTAGGCCCACACTCAACCAACTACAAGGGATGCAAAAAATACTTAAGAGCAATGGCCGCTTACGAAAAGGTATCCAAACTTAGACCGTCAGCCAAACCCGCGCCGGTCCAGGAACCTTTTTTTTGTCTCAAAAAAATGAGAAAAGTGGAAAAGTTCTTCTTTGATCAGAACTTAAATATCTTCCTGGTGTCAGAGTCGATCCACAAACCCAATCAGGCATTGAAAATTCCGAACACGTTTACCTATTGGGGGTTGCCGGTGGTACCCACAAAGCGTAGAACTTTGATCTTTCTAAAGACCTAGTTTTCCTCGAATCAAACGCAATAGTGGTGACCGTGCCAGGGCTTGGCACGGTCAGGATTGCTTCCGGTTACATCCGTCCGCAAAACCTCATCGAAACAGCGCATTTTGATACGGTTTTTGATAACCCACATTCTACAATAATTGCGTAAGACTTCAATTCAAAGCACGGGTCGTGGAACAGTCAAATCACTTACGCCATGGGTCAAGCTCTGTTCAACAAACCAACTTTTTACAGCGCCGCAAGCCACAGAGGGAACGTTCTTGAAGTAGCAATACTAAAGAACGTCAACTCGCACGCAGTGGTAACTACGCTCAACGCCCATTACTATTGTAGCTACTTGAAAGGGGACCAAGAGAGGGTGAAAGTTTGTTACACAAACGGATTGGATTCTTCTCTCAATGCCTGAAAGATAGCATTGGTTGCCTGACCCCTGTATTAACGGATAAGGATATCAAAAAAAACTGTCGCATTTTTAACTACTCAAGTCTAACAAGCCTCGGAAAAGCTTCTAAAGCCTTTCAGGTTTTTGGTCAATAATTTTCTAGAATTATTACAAGAAACAATTCATCCAAACAAGAAATGCCGCCAAATATCAATGGCAAAGGCATTGTAACCTCAGAAATCGAAATCGAAGATCTTACATCGATTTTGCAATGAAGTTCGAACGGCCATAAGGAAGCATAAAAACCAATGCTGGAAAGATACGCTAGAATCTTTCACGGAGGATGAACATCCAATGTGAAGGATCTCTAAAGTCCTTAGAAACACACGGGTTCCCATTCCCGCCATTTACGGTGAGAGAGGGATGCAATACACGACTGATTGAAAGACCAAAGCATTTGCAGACAGCCTAAAACTTTAACGTGCCAATCTGTATACCAATTATACGGATCTGGAGCACATCAAAAAAATTTGCAAAAAAGTTAAAGACTTTCTGAAAACCGCTGACAATGACACTGCACTAGATAGCGTTAGACCTTCTCGAGTCAGAGAAATTATTAAAAGATCCCGTTTTGCTCCTGGCCCGGATAAATTATATAACAAAGTTCTTAAATTGTTCTCTTATAAAGCAATTATGGCTCTAACCAATATTGCAAATGTCATTCTTTGCACTAAGCATTTCCCATCAGCCTGGAACGGCTCGCACGTGGTAAACATTGCTAAAGTGGGGAAAAACAGGTTGTTTTTCCAAAATTATTGGCCTATAAGCATACTATGCACTTTAAGCAAGGTCATAAAGAGGGTGATCTTTGATATCATTTAAGAGCACACGGATATGAACAATCTTCTAACCTCCCATCAACATAGGTTCAGATGGGGACACTCAAGCGTACACCAACTCAACCGAGTGGCGGACCACATTGTCTAAGGTTTCAGACAGAAAAAGGCCATGGAAATGGCCTTTTTTGACGTCAAAAAAGCTTTTGACAAAGTCTGGCACAAGGGATTGCTTTTAAAGCTAATCAGACAACAATTTCCTTTGCGTATTATGAGGCTGTTAGCCTCATATCTAAAACGCAGAAGTCTAGCAATCAAACTTAATAACTACATCTCTACTTCTCGGCAGATAGAGGCCAAAGTTCCTCAAGGCTCTATTTTTTTGTCGCACCTTTTTAACTTGTACGTAGCCGACATGCCTTCAGGGCGCATGCACGAAGATAAAATGGCTCAATACGCTGACGATACAGCACTTATCTACTCCTCAAGGTCGACTGAAATGATTACCTTACGTCTTCAAAAAACCACTTCCGATCTGGAAGATTCCAAAGCAAAACTCTCTGAATGCTCACAGGAGCTCCATGGTACGTTCAAAATCTGGACATTCGGACAGACTTAGAGATTCCTCAACTTTGTCAACATTTTGAAGTATTGGCCAAAAAATATTTCAAAAACCTCGCGGTTTATTCCAATCCCGATCTAGCAAGACTTGCCGAACCAGATCGGGAAGATTTTGTCCACAAACGACAGGTGAACTCAATAGTAGCCAAATTACTTCTAACATAGCGTGGGTAAAACCACATCCAAAAACAAAACCCCAACAAAAAAAAAGAACACTCCCAACATAATCAATTTTAACTTTAAAAAAACTCAACTAACTGTTTCAAAATAAAAATCTGAGGTATCATTAGTACCAAATATTAAACTAAACAACAAATCCATATCTAAATCTTTTTCAATTTGTCTTCTAGGAGTTACAATCTTGCATAATCAACTTTTGCATATATACAAAACTTATATTTGTCTTTGTACTAAATATTGTTTTGAAGTATAGGGACAAGCATCGGAAACTACACTATCTTTTCTAAACTCAATTCAAACAAAATAAAAAACATTTTGCCACCTAAACAGATATTTACTCGTAGTACAAGGCTTGCTAGAAATTCTAACAAATATTCACTGACAGTTCAGAGATGACCAAAACTTTTAAGAAGGATTTTTTTTGACTGTACTATTGACACAGAATAAACTTCTAAATTCAATATTTTCTGAGACTTATAAGCCACAAATATTAAAGTCAATATTTATAGACTGCTTAAATCTAGTCTTCAATGTGATAGTTTCAACGAGTGTGGTTGCACCCGGTGAAATTCAAAAGTATTTTTATGTTGTTGTGACATATTAAGTAATTCTTAAATATCACATTTTGAAATTATAAAAAAAAACCTTAATAAATCGTTTACTAAAAATTGATAAAAATGAGTACTAGTGTAGGTATTTGTTAGAAGTATCAACTGTGAAAAATTTAAAATAATTGATTTGATTAACAAATTTTTGTTAAACTTAAAAATAGTTGAATTAATTTGTCATAATCTATGCAACATAGTATAATTTGAATTCCTATAACTTAAAAATGGTTTATTGAAAACTGATAAATATGATTGGTACTAATGTAGTTTATTATTATAAGTAGCAATTGTGTAAAATTTAAAACAATCAATACAAATATGACCTCATAACTAAAAACCATTCATTGGAAATTAGTACTAATCTAGTCAGTTAATTATTATAAATCTTAATTGTGTAAAATTTAAAGCGATCGTTACAATAAATTTTTGTTAACCTCAAAAAATTTAATACGAGTCTAGTAAGAACTGTATTGTAAAACAAATAAATGTATTTAAATAAATAAATAATTTTCTAATAAATGTCTTTCAATTATCTAATGGGATGCGTGCATCTTGAAATCTTGTACGGCCGCTTGACAATAAGCACTCCATAAAAAAAGAATCCGGCGTAATAATAAACTAAAACATAAATAGGGAGATAAGGAGACCAGGGCTAATTCTATCTTATCTCAGTTTCCACCAGCGCGTTGAAGGAAGGCGGCTGGGTCGTCGTCGGCGGGGGGAAGTGAGTAAGATGGGACGTGGAGGAGCGACGCGGGGGTAGACGAGAGGCAAGAGCGGCCCTGTATAATTAAAATTCAAATGAGAATAAAAAAACGCTCTACATGTTCGGGCCACTGTACACTGCTGTACACGTACGAGCGGGAGCACAGTCAACTTTCTTACAACCGCCACCCGGTCACCCACACCACCCTTCAACGATTCCTTACCGCAGCAGTGGCGGACCAATTAACACATTAATAAAATAATTCTAATGTTGCATCACAACAAAATAATTTAAATTTTTTAATAAATTGTTATAACTTTTAAACAAAAAATGTATTAAAGTCTTAAACGATTATTTAGTTAAGACTTAAGGATTGTGTGTTATTTTTTATAACAATTACTTGAAGAATTGGTAATTTGTTTCTCTATAAGTTTATAGGTTTTAATTTTTTATTAAAAATATTGGAAAACTGTTAATCCAAGCACTCGATACATCATTGCACAACGCTTTAAGCATCGCTCAATCCCACCCTTAGGATCGGCCTCCTCATTCTTCCGTTTTGTCCGTCTATAGTTTATCCGTGTCTCCGTGTAAAAGTTTTAATTCGAGTTTAATTCGAAAATCTTATTCAGTCATTCCTGGAGGATCCGTGCAGTCGCCGGGAAAAAATAAGGAGAGATGGGGTTGGACGAAGGAAGAGCGGCGTTGGCGGGTGTTAGGGGGTAGTAGGAGAGGAATACTACTACAGGTTCTACGAACAAAACATTAAAGACAGGACAAAACAATACCGTATTGAAACATTTCTGTAGTTATCCTGCTTTTTACTAATTAAAGTAATTATAAAGTGAGGTTCTCAATCAATAATTGCATCGCGTACAATTTTCTTCAAAAAAACTTTCAATCTGGATCCCGGAGCGAATACATTATTGTTTCGAAATAGACGGATGATGGAGTTTTATTTAAGGATTCTCAAGACTTCTTAATATAAATATTTGTAACTGTTTGATTTAATTATCATAGTCTGTTAAATATAACGAAGTTCTTAGATGGATACTAACAATAAAACTAAATTAAAATATATTCTATTCTACATATTTAATAATATATGTCAAAATAATTGTTCAACTTTATTTGTTTATTTTATTATGTAAACAATATCAACGTTGACGTGTATTGTTAACATTGACGTCGATGTCTAATTTTGACGTTTATGAGCAATTGTCAGCTGATGATTTTAAAGTTTATTATCAATTTTGTTTAATGTAAACTTTGACTTATATGATATGTAATACTACTTCTACTATTACTATATTGGACAAATTGTATATCTTATAAGAATAAATCTATTAAAACTTGTCAATTTTAATATTTATTAACATTTTTGACGTGTTAACAATTTTTTGTTTAACTTTGCCATTAGTTGTTAACTTTAATGTTAATTGTCTATTTTTGCAATTATTGTTAACTTTTGCGCTAATTGTCAACTCAGGAGTTTATTGTTAACTTTAAGATTTACTAATAACTTTATTTATTGTTAACTTTGACCTGTAATATATTACTTACTATTACTATATTAGACAAATTATTTATCTTAGAATTTTTTTAAATTTATTTACCATTAACAACTTTGACATTTATTACATATTTTACTTATAATCATTTTTGACGTTAAAAAATTTAATATTCTATGTTAACATTGACGTTTATTGTTATTATTTACACTTATTTCCAATTTTAACGTTTATTGTCAGTTTTGACATTTATTAACAACTTTGACGTTTATTGCCAATTTTGACATTTTTCTAACTTTGATTTTTATTGTCATGTTTGACGTTTATTGTCAGTTTTGACATTTTGTTATAAACATGTTTGGCGTATTAACAGCTTTAACATTTGTTGTAATCTTTACTGTTTTGGCGTTTAACGTCATCTTTAATGTTTACCAATGACTTTGACATTTATTTCCAGTAAATTTTGACGTATATTAGATGTAATTGTTACTTTAACTATTTTGGACAAAATGTATAACTTAAAAAACAATATTATTACTTATCATTAACAACTTTGCGTTTATTACAGTTTTTACGTTTGTTGCTATTTTGACGTTTTTTAAAAGTTTTAACTTTATTATTAACAATCACGTTTTTAACTTTTACGTTTATTGTTAATTTTGGCGTTTATTGTCAATTTTGACGTTTATTTACTACTTTAAATTTTATTGTCAATTCTAACGTTTTTTATTAAAATAACAAAAACTAAAACTTATTGTTTACATTTACGTTTGTTCTCAGTTTTGATGTTTGGTGTCAATTTTGACGCTTGTTAATAGTTTTGACATTTATTAACATTTTTGACGTATCATCAGCTGTATTCTTATTAGTCAATACTAATGTTTGTTACAATTTATAGTTATACGTCAATATTGACGTTTATATTTGTTAAAGTTGATGTTTATGACTATCTGGTAGCTTTGATGTTTATTGTTTTTTTTTTTGACATTGACGTTTATTGTAATCTTTTTTAGTAATCTGTCGGCATTAAAAATTATAGTCTTTTTTTAACTTTGACGTTTATTTTGTTTTTTGTCAATTTTAAAGTTTACTTTACTAATCTATATAAAAACTATTGCATTTATCAATGTTACGGCTATCTGTTAATTTAAGCGTTTATTAACTTTAACGTTGATTGTTATCTGTGAAAGTTGTCAACAATATTATTTGTCAGTGTTGACGTTAATTATAATTTTTAACGTTTATTGTCTACTTTGGCAAGTATAATTATTTGTAAACGTTGTCAACAATATTATTAGTCAACGTTGACGTTAATTATTAACGTTAATATTAGAATAGAATAGAATAGAATAGAATAGAATTTATTAGATTTTACAGACCATGTAAATGGTATAAATCATGTCAATATTACATTTGAATATACATATTAGATAATAAATTAAAAAATAAAAGATAAAACATACAAAAAAAATCCTGGATAAGTACAAGAACAGTGAGCTAATTAAAAAAGATGACATTATCAAATAGCACAGCACTACATATTAAAATAATAATAAATAATTAAAATTGTATGCTAAAAAAGGGTACATAGGTATATAACACTTCTTGACGCAGTCTTTTTTCTATCACAGATTTAAATATATTTTTAGGCATTTCCCTGATACTAGTTGACAAATGATTATACATTTTAATAGAGAGATATTCATAGCTTTTTTGAATTTTGCTAAGTCTAATAGATGGAAGAACTATATTAGCATTTGATCTTGTGTTGTAACTATGTAAATCACTCTGTTTTGTTTTGTTTGATACATTGTCTTTTGCAAATAGTAGACAATGAAGGACAAACACAGATAGTACAGTTAGTATGTTTAAAGATTTAAAATATTTACAACAACTAGTTAGTTGCGATATAGCAGCGATAATTCTTATTGCCTTTTTTTGCATTATAAAAATGCGATTAGACATTGCCAAATTACCCCAGAGTAATATACCGTAGCTCAGAATCGAGTGAATGTATGCGAAATAACAGGCTCTGGTAATATTTTGATCTGTGTTTTAAGCAATTCTTTTTAGCAAGTATAAATTTTTGTTTAGTTTATTAGCCAGCATATCTATATGTATTTCCCATGTTAATTTAGGTTGTAAGTACACCCCTAAAAATTTCACGCTTTCCATTTTATCAGTACCATTTAAAGAAAATGTTATATGAATAGTTTTGGATTTATTTAATACTAATCCGTTAGATTTAAAATAGTATTCGGCTTCTTCGAGACCTTGGATTACGCTTGAATTTGAAATAGTTGGACGTTCTAACAGAGTAGTATCTTCCGCGTAGAGAAATGTTGAGGCAGCTTTTATGTTATTTTTGAAGTTGTTTATATAAATCAGAAAACGTATGACACCCAGAATTGAACCCTGTGGGACACCTATTTTTACATGTGCTTTAAAAGACATCACGCTATTTTTAATGACATATTGTTTTCTGTTCAATAAATATGATTCCATTAATTTCAGCGTGTTTCTTCGGATTCCTTACTCAGGTCAATAAATGCGGCGTTCACAGGTTTCCCATTTTCAAATGTGTTATATATATCATGAACAAGTGAGTAAATTGCGTTCATTGTAGATCTGCCTTTTCTAAACCCAAACTGAACATTACATAATATTTTTTCAATATAGTTGTACAACCTATTAGATATTGCTTTTTCCCATATTTTAGAAATTACAGGAATAATAGAGATAGATCTGTAATTTGTCACTTTGTTTGTATTTTCATATTTTAAAATAGGTACCACTTTAACCAGTTTTACTTCTTGAGGATATATTCCTTGATCAAATGATAAATTTACCCAATGTGCTAAAACTTCACGTAATTCGATTGAAATACTTTTGAGCAAAAATGAATTTAGCTCATAAGCATCTCCACATTTACTATTACTTAATGAATTTATTATTTGAACAATTTCCGTACTCGTAACGGGTTCCAAAAAAAACGAATCAACTGATCAAGGTTGACCTTCACAAAGTAAACTCATTGAATGATCACTATCTTCAGGCACATTTGCTGTGACTGACTCAACAATGTTAAGAAAGTATTTTTGATATGTATCTGAAGATAGAGTGGTATTTATTGCACTTTCAGTTTTGGGTTTGTTGCTAATTTTATTAATTACTCTCCACATCTCCTTAGGTTTATTATTTTTTAACATAATTATTACCATTACAGTGTATTGTTATCTAATAGTATTAATTTAACTATCAATGTTAACGTTTACTGTCAACCATTACATTTTGTTGTCATTTGTTGAGTTGTTTATCAACATTTACGGTAATTGTTTTGTCAAATGTTCATGTTTGTTGTCAATATTAACGTTTAGTAATAACATTGAGACTTATACTTGTCATTTAATTACGCTTTTTTTACGTTTACAAATTTCAGCTGTATTACGAAAATTAGAGCTCTGTAAGGAATGTGTTTTGTGCGCTTAGAGAAACTTATGGTCCACATGATCGGCTTACCAAACGCACAATTTGATGTACCATAAAAAAACTCAGTTTTTATTATTAGATAATACGCAACTAAATAGACAACATCAAAACAAAGCCCAACAGCAAACTACGAAAAAAGCTCTAGCTATTTTTACCACTTAAATTATTACACTCTATTAGATGCAAATTTCACTTTTTAATTTTAAACTTTTTTCTACTTTTGCAAAGAAAATTTAAAATTTATTACTTTTGATCTTGACAATTTGATACTCAAGTCTGGTAATAGACATAGTGGATTTTGTACTAAGGTGCTTAGTATCAAGTTAGTATTACTTTAGTAAGTCTTAATTGTGTTCTAACAAAATTTAAATTAGATTGCTTATTTTCTAGAATTGTTTTTTTTTTGTCCAGTTTTTATTTTAGAATACGTTTTTACCTAAAGTTGGCTTCTTTTTATGGAATCCAAATGCATCTTGTTAATATAAAAACACTATAAACACTTCTTTTGTCTTTGTTAATACGTTGAAAACTCTTATTTTGCGTATGTGATCTGTTAACTCTTTACTTGGCTACTTGTATTACAAGCGTAAGTAATGCGCGCATAAACTGATTTATAACCATAACTGATCCAAAGCTATACAAACTGATCCAAACTGAATTGTTAAAACAAACCAGAGTAATTAGAAATGATTTAAGATGATCTTAAATAATTTAAAGAAATCTAAAGTAATTATAAGTACAAAGTATTCCAAACTAATCTAAAATAATTTAAAACTGATCCAAAATGACAAACATGTTTTGAAATAATTCAAATTAATCTAAACTAATTTATTATGTTCTAAACTGATATAAACTAATCTGTTAAAGTGATCCAAAATAAACTGTGTCAAAATATTTTAATAATTTTACATAAAGTAGGCAAACGTTTTAAAAGGTACTCTTTTCTTCCTCAGCGCATAACACAAAAAAGCAATTAATTATACAATATGAACAAAAAACATAAAATACATCAAAATGTAAATCAAAATTAAATAAAAATAAAAACTAAATAAAATAAAAACATTTTTATAAATGTACATATGGCCATGTTTAAATCAAGTGTACGAAACAAAAATTTAATTTTGCTCAAACTACTAAAAATGTCTTTCTCTACACGAGTCCTGATCTTGTAGTTTTTTTAAATTTTTTCAATAAACCGTTTTTGAGTAATAAGCAATTGAAAAAATCGATTTGTTTGCATTTTTTTACATTTTTTGATTGTATGTAACTTCTCAGGGTTGCATTTTTAAGAAAATACTGTATTGAACTTTTTTTCAAATCTGTTGAAAGAATTGTTTTTTACAGCCAAATTTTTTTTTCTTTTTTTGATAATTTTGTATATAGATAAAAACGTGCTTTATATGTGCAAAAAATACTACAAATTTTACAAAGTGCCGCTTTGAAATATCCACAGAATTACTTAAAAATAGCAAAAAAGGCTTAAATTTTAAGTTTACAGTTTTTGATCAAACTTCTCAGGATTACATTTTTAGAAAAAAATTATAACAAATTTTTTTTCTTTAAAATTGTTTAAAGAATAAATTTCCACAAACAAATTTTTTTTTTTTTGAGTTTTGATGACATTGCAAAATTTTTTTTTGGTTTTGTGACTGTGAGGCATGTATCACCATCTCTATGTAATAATTTCTCAATTAAATAATTAATAAATACTATATACTATTACTATTACCATATTGGCCAAATTTTTTTTTTAATTTTTCATTAAAATTTTGACGTATATTATACTGAAATTACTTGTTAACTTTAATATTATTTTGTAGCGTTTATTGTCAACTTTGACATTTATTTATTGTATTATTACTGTATTATGTAAATATATTACTTACTATTGCCATATTAGACAAATTGTACAACTTTGAAAAACATTTATTAGTTTTTATCATTAAACACTTTGTTAATTTTGACATTTATTGTTAACGTCGAGGTTGACGTTTATTGTTGTTTTTGACATTTATTGTCAGCTTTAACATTTAGTTATGAACATCATAACGTATTAACAACTATGACATTTATTGTTAACTTTAGCATTAGTTGTAAACTTACTGTAAATTATCAGCTTTAGAAATTAACTTTATTTTTAATGTTTACTAAAGAGTTTGACGTTTATTTGTAGTCAACTTTTACCTGTATTATATGTATTACTTACAATTATTATATTGTATAAAATGTTTATCTTAAAATAATAAATTTATTTTTACTTATTATTAATATATTTGACGTTTTTTACAATGTTAGTTGTCAATTTTAACGTTTATTGTTAATTTCGATGTTTATTAACAATTTTAATTTTTTATATATTATTTTGATGCTAGACAAACTATATATCTTTAAAAAATAAATTTATTAGTTTTTATTATTAACAGTTTTGACGTTTATTAGCAATTTAATATTTTTCAACTGTAACATTTATTGTTAACATCCACGTTTGACGTTTATTGTTATTTTTGACTTTTATTGACAGTCTTGACATTTATTATGAATATCTCTGACGTATTAACAACTTTGGAATTTATTGTCAACTTTATCATTAGTTATAAATTTTACTGTTAATTGTCAGCTTTGGTGTTCAACATTAATGTTAATGTTAATGTTAATGTTTACTAATGACTTTGTTTTTTATTTATTGTCAACTTATTATATGTATTACCTACAGTTATTATATGGTACAAATTGTATATCTTAAAAAACTTTATTTCCAAAGTCAACTTTAATGTTTACTAGTGAGTTTGACGTTTATTGTCAACTTTGACTTTGACTTTTGTATTATATGTACTACATTCAATTATTATATTGCTTAAATTTTATATCTTAGTTATAAAAACTTTTACAATTATTGTCAATTTAGACGTTTATTGTAAGTTTTGATGTTTATTAACAATTTAATTTTTTTTGTTAACCTTAACGTTTATTATTAATTTTCAAGCTTATTGCCAACTTTGACGTTTGTTGTCAACTTTTACATTTGACGTTTATTTGTTGTCAATTATGACGTATATTATTTGTAATACTTACTTTTACTACAATGGACAAACTGTTTATCATGGAAATATAATTTTATTATTACTTATTATTAACAACTTTGATGTTTAATACAATTTTGACGTTTATTGTTAATTTTGATGTTTATTAACAATTTACATTTTTTTGTTAATTTTGACGTTTATTATTAATCTTAAAGCTTAATGCCAACTTTGACGTACCAACAACTAATTTTTAAATGTTAACTTTAATAATAATTGGCAACTTTGACGTTTATTTATTGTAAATTTTGACGTATATTATTTGAAATACTTTCTTTTACTATAATGGACAAACTGTTTATCTTGGAAAAATAAATTATTATTTGTGACCGTTGATGTTTATAACCATATGGTAGTTTTGACGTTTATTGTCATTTTTTTATGTTTATTTTTAACATTGACGTGTATTGATATCTATTATCGTTAAGGTTTATTGTCATCTCTAAAAGTTAAGATAGTTTTTGTTAATTTTGACAATGATTCCCAACTTTACTGACTACTTTGAAAATTAATGAATTTGTCAATGTTAATGCTAGATGTAATTTTTAACGTTAAATGTAAAATTTTACGTTTATTGTTATTTGTGAATGTAGTCAAAAATATTATTTGCAAATATTAACGTAATTTATAAACACTAGTTTGAATTTTTGAGGTTTATTGTCAATGATATTTTTTTAACTTTGATGTTAAATAATAGCTGTGTGTGTTGTCATCTAATAATATCAACTTAACTGTCAATATTAACGTTTACTGTTAATTGAAAACATTAAGTTTTCTTCGTTATTTCTTAACGTTGACATTCATGATCAACATTAATGTTAATTGTTTTTTGTTAAGGTTGACATCTATTGTCAATATTAACGTTTATTGAACAACGTATCTAACAACGCCATTTTTTAATGTGAATTTTGCGTTTGTTAGCAATATTAACAGTAATGTAATTTTAATATTTGTTGTCAACGTTAATGTTTATTGTCAACATTAACATACATAATTATTTGTTTATTTTGACATTTATAGTCAATATAAACGTTTATTTTTTGTTATTATGACATTTGCTATAATGTTATTTATTAACGTTAAAATTAATTGACAACATTAAAATTGATTTTTATTAATAACGCTAACAGATTGTCAACTTTATTGACAACATAAACGCAGGGTTTTATTTGTTAATAGTAATAGTAATAGTAATAGTAATAGTAATAGTAATAGTAATAGTAATAGTAATAGTAATAGTAATAGTAATAGTAATAGTAATAGTAATAGTAATAGTAATAGTAATAGTAATAGTAATAGTAATAGTAATAGTAATAGTAATAGTAATAGTAATAGTAATAGTAATAGTAATAGTAATAGTAATAGTAATAGTAATAGTAATAGTAATAGTAATAGTAATAGTAATAGTAATAGTAATAGTAATAGTAATAGTAATAGTAATAGTAATAGTAATAGTAATAGTAATAGTAATAGTAATAGTAATAGTAGTAATAGTAATAGTAATAGTAACATTTGTTTATTTCCAATGTTTGTTGTACAGCAAATATACAATAAATTGTGTACACACGCACACAAAAATTTGTCAAAAAAGCTTAATTAATTAGTGAAAAAAAAAATAGTAAAAACAGAATTAAAAAAAAACCGTAAGTAATTATAATACAATCAAAACAAGTTTAAACTAATTCACAAATCCAGTCTATAACTATAAAACTCCAACAGATTATAGGGCTCACATTCAATTAAAAATTCGATAAGACGTGATTTCTTATTGTTATAGGTTAGTTCTTGTTTTATCAATCTAGGAATATGATTGTATAGTTTTATACAACTATAATGAGGGCTTCTTTTTATTGACGTTAGATTATGATTTGGTATTCTGTATTCTTGGCCATGTCTTGTATCATAATATCCAGTTAGTAACTCGTTGGTAAATTTAGATCTATTTTTCTATACAAATTTAATAGATTCCAATACATTCATGGCAGTAACTGTTAGTAATTTATTTCTTTTAAATGTTCCTTTGCAGCTATCTTGTCTTTTCATTTGAAACATAATAATAAAAACTGTAATCATATTACAACTATTACCCCAAAATGTAACACCAAATTTTAAGACTGAATAGAAGTTTGAGTAGTAGAATGTAGTGACAATACTCCGGTTTGTATTTTTAGATCAAATTCTTAGACCGTAACAGACGCTATTTAATTTCTTAAAGGTGTAGTCAATATGTTTATTAAAATTCAAATTTTTGTCTATTACGATGTCTAAAAATTTTGCATTGTCATTAAAATTATATGTTGTATTATTCAAGTTGACTTTTTGTGGCAATTGGTCTTAATTACCAGTTTTAAATAAAATGCATTTGGTTTTTTCAGAATTTAGTATCAACTTATTAATTGTAAACCATTCATCCAAACTTTTCATTATATTATTTCCTACGGTTATTAATTCCATATAATTTAAGCATTTCAACAAAAGGTTTGTGTCGTCGGCGTAATGTACTAAGCGCGCATTATTAGGAATACTCATTTGTAGGTTGTTGACATAAATTACAAACAAAAGAAAACCTAAAATGCTTTCTTGTGAAATTCCCATTTTAATATTTGCAGTATTAGATGTCACATCTCGGTTGCTAACTGAATCTCTAATTTTTACGGAATGAGTTCTAAAACTTAAGTATGACAATATCCATTTATGTGCTATGTTTTGTATTCCATAATGCTGCAGTTTTATTAATAATATCACATAATCAATGATATTAAAAGCCTTAGATAAATCTAAGAGGATACCACTGGTCAAGTCACCTGAATCTAATGTCGTATTTAAGGATTGTAAATAGTCAAAGATGGCTGACTCTATACTCCTTCTCGTTAAGAATCCATGCTGAAAATTTCCAAAAAGATTGTGTTTTGTAAAATGCTGAATAATGCGTTTTGACATAAGGTTTTCAACAATTTTTAAAAATGTGTTTAATATGCTAATTGGTTGGTAGTTATTGAAGTTGTGGTCACCTTTTTTATAAATAGGAGTAATTATAGCATATTTTAATTTATCGGGAAATATTCCAACTTAAAAAGATTGATTAATTATATGTAGTAGAGGTTCTAAGAATTGATGTATATATTCTTTTATCAGACCTATTAGAATTTTATCAAAACCTGTGTTCTTTTGTTTTCCATTTTATGAATAGTACGTAGCAGCTCATATCGTTATGTCATTACATTTTTTGATATTGCATGTATATGAAGCATTTGATTGGGGCTGTTGTAATAACAAAAGGTGTGCGGCGTTATTAAAATGTTGCTGATGATATTGGATATTATTTGCCAGGATGTTTTTGACTTATTTGATGATGTTTTTAGTTTGTATTCGTATTGCTTATTTTTTTCTGTGTTTAGAAGCTCTTTGTAGATAGATTTAGCTTCTTTTAGTTTAATTTTAATAAGTGGATCAATCTCGGAGAGTGATTGATAGAGATTCATTTGTGTTTTACAATCTATAATTTTAGGTGTTACACAATTTACTTTTTTTTACATATTTTGATTTTTTTAGTTGGAAAATGTTTATTTACGTAAGTATGTAAGCAATTTATAAAAAAATATTATATTTAGTGTTAATGTCTGATATTTTAAAAGTGTTTTCAAAATGCTCATTGCAAAGATCTGTGCAAAATTCATTAATACATGTTGCAGAAAAAGTTCTTTTATACGTATACTGGTTTGTGTTTACTTTCAGCATATCAAATATAATTTCCTGAGCTTTGTGGTCCGAAATACAAAATTCTATTAATTTGGCAGAGTAGTTAGTTATTGTATTGCAGACTATAATATTATCTAAGCAAGACTTACTCTTTTTTTCAATTCTTGTATAATCTTTTATTGTTAGATGTGCATCATATAAATCTAATAAAAATATAAAATCTTTACATTCGCTTGTATCTTGCATAATGTCAATATTGAAGTCGCCACATATAATGTAGTGTGTTTCCAAGTTATGTAACTTTGATAATAAGTCATCCAATTTTATAAAAAAATCTTTTACACAGCTAGTTGGAGTTTGATAAATAGATATGACAGTTAACAGTTTGTTATTTTTAGTTTTAATATTTATTCCTGAACATTCAACAATACTAATTTATAGTTAAGTATGTTTAATAATTGTATATTATCAACTGGTTGCCAATGTTCAGACACACAGAGAATATTACAATCTGATTTACGTAAAATTTTTTCAGTTTCATTGATACAACTTAACAGACTTTGAACATTTTGATGAATGATTTTTAAACCATTAAAACTAGGACTGGAAGAGGTGTTGTTTTGAAATGCTTTAAATTTGCTTTTTTTACTAGTAGTTAGTGATTGCTATAAAAATGAGTTTTTCTAATCGTATTTTGTTATCTTTTTAATTGCTGTTATGACTCTTGTGTAGCAGTTGCAGTTGATATCAAAAGCAGTGTGATTTGTTTTTACATTTGTGTTAAATTTCTTGTTTTGTATAGTACTTGTAACCACATTAACCGAGCAATCTTTACCTTCATGGGATAAACTGCATATTAGACATATTGCTTCATTTTTACAGTCAACAGCTTTGTGATTGAAATTAAAACATTTAAAACACTGTAAAACGTTAAAATACTCATAAACTTTATAGTTATTCCATTCAATTGCAATAGTGCCACTTTTCAATACATTATAAAATGTTTTGGGGTCAACTTGCAGTATAATATTAAATTGCTTATTCTTCAATTTGGTTTTTTTAAGTAATTTTATTTCAAATTGGTTATGCTGTTTAATTGAGTTTTGCGTTATTAAGTCTCTTATAATTGTTTGATCTTCAACATTATATAATGGCTCTTTAATGTTAACTATTTTGAGTTTAGGATATGATCAAATCATATGTTGTTCTTTTACAGTATATTTATTCATCTACAATATTTTTAACCACTTTATTTTTTTGATCGTTGCTATTACAAGCAAGAATGACAGTGCCGTTTTTAGAGCAGTTTAGATTAACATTTAGTTTTAAATCTTCCGGATTTATTTTATTTAATATATCTTTCTTTATAGCAGAGCTGTTATCTGGCTTTTTTGTAAATTGAAATTTTTTTTAACGTTAAAATTTAATACTTATTGTCAACTTAAGTTTTTAATTTATTATTTTTGATTACAATTTGTCAAAGTTGATGTTTTGTCAAATATCAACATGAATTTTCGATGTTGTTATGATTAGTAGTTCTATCTGCTAACGTTGACGTTTGGTGTTGTTATTTAATGTTGACGTTTACTATTTTTAGTAGAAATATGTCAAAATCAATTTTTTGTCAAAGTTAACATAAAAAAATGATTGTCAATATGCTTACTAGTTTAATCTGTTAATGTTGCTTAGTGCTCATTATTAATGTTGACGTTTGATTTTTAGTTATAATTAATTAAAGTTAATGTAATTGTTATATATTAGCATGAAAACATTTATTGTCATTGTCAACGTTGATGTTAGTGCTAATGACTAATGTTGACGTTTATTGTTTTTAATTACAATCTGTCAAAATTGATGTTTTTGTTAAATGACAACATAGGAAAATTGATTGTTAATATGTTTAATGTTAGTTGTCAATGTTGACGTTAATTATTTTTGGTTAACCTAAAATTATAGTTTCCCGCTTACTGTTTTGTTGCGCTTCCCGTGGCGGTGTTTTTAACTATTCGTACCAGTGGCGTAACTTTCATTTTTTAACGTGTAATTTTATTATTAATTTTTATAATCCTCCTGTCTCTTGTGTAACCTTACCGTGGTCTACCTGTATTTGTTTTTAGTCAGTCACCAGTGATCGACCGCACCGGTGTGAATTGTGTCCTTGTATCAACTTTATCCTGTTTTTATTTATTTATTGCTCTAGTTATTTTTGTAACTGCATCTGTTATTATGTCCGGCCTAAACTGTAAATGCAAAACTATTGCACAATCCGGTGTAACCTGTAGCAATTGTGGCGTTACCTTCCATAACAGTTGCGCTATTTGTTATAAGTAATGTAATTGCGGTAATTTATTTGAATATTGAAAATATTACTCTTTACCAAGTTTTATGTGATGAGTTGAGGTCGAGCAATAAATTACTCTTAGATAAAATTACTTATCTTGAAGAGAAGATCACCGAAAAAGATAAAACTATTCTTCAATACGAAGCTCGCAGTAAACAACTAACTGATCCCACTACTGCGCCGCTCACTAATGATACGGTGCAATTGATTCAACCTGCAGTTTTTCCTTCTTTGGCAAGCTCTGTTGTTAAGAGGAAAACTAATAAAAAAACTCAGCCAAGAACTCAAACTATCTTTGGTTGCGGCCCAACCAATGACAAACTGCAGGCTTATGTGTCTACTTCTTACGTACATGTTTCTAAACTTAGACGTAGAACTAAAAAAAACTGATATAGTAAATCATATTAAATCTAAGCTTTAAACGATATCAGTTGATGTTGTTGAGTTAAAAGTAAAATCTGGAAACTACAGCAGCTTTAAAGTTTCTGTTCCAGCTAATCATGCTCGATCTATTCTTTGTAAAGATTTTTGGCCTGCAAATATAGCGGTCAAGAAAATTATAAATTATGGGCGAGTTAATAATGTTCCTGCTTCATCTTCGGTAGATTTTCGAAATCTGGATCCAGCCAACAATCTAAACCTGTCACCAGAAATACCAGCGGTATCTCCATCTATTACCAGAATTTCGGAGGTATAAAAACTAAACTCAAAGAACTTATGCTAGCTGTAGCTGTATCTAACTACGATATTATTGTACTGACCGAAACCTGGCTAAATCAGGACATCAGCGATGCGGAGTTACAATTCATTGGTTACAGTTTGTTTAGATGTGATCGCTCTTCATTAACAAGCCCTAAACTTAATTGCTATTAAAACTTGTTTTGTTTGTACTTTATTACAACCTACATTTTTAAGTGTTGAACATTTGTTTGTAATTGTTAAGTTTAAGTTTGTATCATATATTATCAGTGCAAACTACTTACCACCTAACTCGGCATGTGATAAATATTTAGATCATTGTTATTCCGTTGAATCTATCGCTGACAAATATCTAGACAGTAAACTAATTTCACTAGACAATTATAATCTACCCGCAGCGGTATGGGTAAATGATGAATTAGGCAAAAGTGTTATTTGTTATGATAGTTATTCTGCTCATTTTGTTTCCAACTGTTATGAATTTGTAAACTGCACTTAATGTATTTCTATACCTAATGATGGTGGTGTGTTCTTAGATTTGTGTTTTTATAACATCTGTGATATTTCTGTGATTAAAGCTGTGGATGTTATGTTTAAACTTAGCTAACATTATGTTGCTTATGTGATTGACATAAACTGTGATACTAGCCGTGATATTTTAATGTGTAATTATGTTTTTAATGATTTTAAATATGCCGACTTTAACGCAATCAATAATTTTTTGTTGAATGTTGATTGGTCCGCCCTTTTTTATAATTGTAATGTTGATAATTGCGTTAAATTATTTTACTCTGTGTTGCATTTTGCTATTAACTATTTTGTTCTATACAAGCAATATATTACTCAAACAGAAATCAACATTCAAAGTAACCCTAAACACTTTTGGAAATTTGTTAGCGACTCTAGAATAACTAATGATTTTCCAGCTACAATGTATTATAAACAAAAAACTTGCAGTATTGGAGATGACTATGTTAATAGTTTTGCTGAATTCTTTTTCTCTGTTTACGATACACAAACTCATCTAACTCCTTTGTTTGATTTTAAGAAAAACGTATTACATTGAGCATTTTCAATTAGTTTGTTAGATATATTTAAAAGGATTCAGAACCTTAAATGTAACTTTAGCACTGGACCGGATGGTGATCTATCTATGCTGTTAAAACAATGTATTTATTCAATTTCTACGCCATTGTATTTACTTTTTGAGGCTTCTTTTAATGAAGCCAAGTTTTCTTTAGTTTGGAAACAAAGCTACATTATGCCTTTACATAAATCTAGAGCTAAGGAGGATATTACTAATTATATATAGAGGTATATGCATCCAGTCTGCTATTCCTAAGTTGTTTGATTAAATTGTAACTGGTCAAATACAATGGATGTGCAAAAGCATTTTAGTGGAACAGCAACATGGGTTTCGCGAGGGTCGTTCTACTCTTATAAATCTTCTTTGTTACGAAAATAATTTTTTGAATGCCTTTCAATCAAGAGTTCAAGTAGATTCTATTTACACAGATTTTTCAAAAGCTTTTGATTGCGTTAATCATAGTATTTTGATTGCTAAGCTTTAGGCTTTGGGTTTTCATGAATCTGTTGTTGCGTGGTTGTCGAGCTTTTTGGAAAATCGTACACAGTGCGTGAAAATTAATAACTTTTTATCACAACCAATTGTTGTTCCTCAAAGATCTTATTGTGGACCAATTCTGTTTTTACTCTTTATTAATGATCTTGTTTATTCTATTAATTCTTCGTCTTATCATTTATTTGATGACGATCTTAAATTTTTTAAAAGAATATCATCTATCGAGGACTGCATTAGTTTGCAAAATGATTTAGACTCTATTCATTTATGGTGTCTTATTAACTTGTTGTTTAAAGCAAATAAATGTTTTTCGATAAGCTTCAACAGAACTTTAAGTAAAGAATCGTATGACTATACTATCGATAATAATGTTTTGGAACATGTTACACAAATAAAAGATTTGGGCGTAATTTTTGATTCAAAACTAACTTTTGTTGAGCATATAAACTATATGTGCAACCATGCTATGAAAATGTTAGGATTTGTTTACAGAATGTCTACTGACCTATCTCCTAGCACACTCAAACTACTTTATTGCGCTTTAGTACGTTCTCATTTAGAATACGCTTCGTCGGTTTGGTGTCCATTCTACAGCGTTCATATATGCAATATAGAACGGATTCAAAACAAATTTTTTTGTTTATTATCGTACAAATTAGGCATTTTATCCGAAAACTACGATTTTAACCTCATTGCATTGCAATATAATCTTCCGCCGCTGAAAATTTGGCGCAAAAGAGCCGATTTATCATTTTTACGTGGACTAATGATGTCTGAGATTGATTGCCAAGAGCTACTAGTAACTCTTCCATTTCGAGTCCCTAACAATAATCGCCAAACCAGACAGTCTCCATTATTTAGAGAATCTATACATTCTACCAATTATGGATTTAATAATCCAATTGGTAGGATGTGTAGAATTGCAAATAGTTGCTCTAATAATATTGATTTATTTTGTGTTTCAAAATGTAGTTTTAAGTGTCAATTAAAAAGTGTTGATGAATAATTTTATATTTTGTTTTTATTTATGTATACTTTTTTCCATGCTTTTATTATTCAATATTCTTTTATATATTTTTGTGTAATTGTAATATTGCTTGTAATTTATCGTTATTTATGTACATAATGATGTAGATGTAAATGGTTTTGTATATACCGCAAATAAAGTATTGTTATTATTATTAATAGTTTTGTTTGTCTACGTTGATGTTTAGTGTTTAATGTCAACGTTTACGTTTATTATTATTAGCCAAAATCTGTCAAAACTGAAATATTTGTTAAATGTCAACTTAAAAAAATTATTGTCATTATGTTTACTGGTTTTATCTGTCAATGTTAACGTTTATTATTTTGATTACAATATGTCAAAATAAATGTTTTGTCAAATGTCAACATAAAAAATTTATTGTTTTAAAATTTACTGATTTTATCTGTCAACGTTTATGTTTAGTTTTCAATGTCAATGTTAACGTTTGTTATTTTTGGTTACATTATGTTAAAACTAATGTTTTTGTCAAATGTCAACATAGAGTTTGTTTTTTTGTTATTTGTTTAGTGGTTTTATCTCAACGTTTATGTTTAGTGCTTATTATCAATGTTGACGTTTATTGTTTTAAGTTATGGTTAGTCAAATGTCAACATGGAATAATTTATTATTTGTAGTACTCAACTAATAGAGTAGACCAGAGTAGATAAGGGTTCAAATACCGACCAATGTTGGCCAATTTAGTCAATATACTACAAATGCAACTACTGCTATCGTGTTGAGCAAACATGCACTATTCTAAACAAGTCAATATAACTAATAATATAAACAAATTTTGCTTTGTAGGCCAGTATACCGTTGCCCGTGTCACTACTACTAAGAGATAAGACAATTTACTAAAAAACCAGAACACTAAAAAAGAAAACAAATCTGATTCTTTAAATTATAAATTAATTGCTTTGGACAATAACAATCTGTCAAAAAAATTTGAAAAATGTATTTTTTTCTACATAATTAAGTTTTTAGAACAATATTACTTTGTCTTAAATACTTAATATGGATTTTGATTAAAATGTTTGGAATGGAATTCTACTTTAGACAAACATAGAAAAAAAGATAAAGTATAGCACCTTAATTTTATTAACAAACTTTATTGTATAAGTTTTGCTCACACATAAGCAGATAACATGATGGCATTAATGGTCAAAAACAAAAAAAAACTAGGAGACTACAAACAAAATAATAAGTCTAATTATGACAAAAAAAAACAAAGAAAGATTCAGAAAAAGAAAACAAAACTTTAATGGAAAAAAATGCCAAATGATGCCATCCACGCTAGAGAGCAGAAAAAGGGTTGATTTAATGGATAGAATTCTTTTTAAAAAAGAGAAAAATCCCACAAGTCTCAGGTAGACTGGACGTGCGTAAGCGCATTTCCCTTCTATAAAAATAAATAAGAATTTGTAAAATTTATAATCAAAAACATTGACGTTTATTATTTTTTGGTTATATAATCTCAAATATGATGATTTGCCAAATATTAACATAAAAAAAACTAAAATAATTATTGTTAGTTGTCAATTTTGGAGTATAATATTTTAGGTACAAAGAAAAATGCATTGTCATTATGGTTAGTGTTTTTTTTGTCAACTTTCATGTAAATGTTTATTATTAATGTTAACGTTTATTATTTTTGGTTACAATATGTCAAAATAAATATATTTGTCAAACATCAACACGAACTAACTTAATGTTATTACGTTTGGTAGCTTATGTGTCAATGATGATGTTTAATGTCAATGTTTTTTGTTTTAAATCAAAATTAATAATTTTGTCAAATGTCAACATAAAAAAACTTATTGTCATGTTAAGTAGTTTAATTTGTCAACGTTGATGTTTTGTGATAATTGTCAATTTTAACGTTTTTTATTTTTGGTTACATTCTGTCAAAACTAATGTTTTTGTCAAATATTATTATAAAAAAACTGATTGTCATTATGTTTACTGATTTCATCTGTCAACGTTGATGTTTAGTGCTATTTGTTAATGTTTACTATTTTTGGATATACTATGTCAAAATAAATGTTTTTGTCAAATGTTGACATAAAACATATAATTGTAATTATCTATAATAATTTTATCAGTCAACGTTAAAGATTACTGTTAATTGTCAATGTTGATTTTATTATTTTTGTTTGTAACATTTTGTTTCAAACTGTTTTTGTTAAATGTTAACATAAAAAAACCTATTATTATTATGTTTTTATATGTCAATGTTGATGTTAAGTGTTAAATATCAATGTTCACGTTTTTATTTTTAGTTGCAAAATGTTAAAATTAATGTTTTTGTTAATTGTTAACATGGAAACATTAACTGTCATTATGTTTACTTGTTTTATTTATCAACAATGATGTTTAGTGTTAATTGTCAATTTTAAGATTTATAATTTTTATTTAGAATTATTGTTTTTGTCAAATGTCAACATAGAATTTTTTGTTGTTAATATGTTTTGTACATTAAAATTTTATATAATTTGTCACAACGTGTTAACTCTACAAACAACCGTCATCACATGTTGACAGTTGTTAATCGACAGTTGACATTGACTTCCATCAGTTTAATATTTTGTGTTCATATTGATACTTACTCTTTGTAATACTGACCGTAATTGAATATTGTTTATAGGAACTTTTGCCATCGTTACATACAATTATTTTTGTAGATTGGAGCCTAGGGTATTTACATGTTTGATTAAACTAGTTACCTAAATATCCATTATTAGTGAACAATTGGGTTGATTTATTTACAAATAATTCGATTCAATGTTTGGCTATTGTGGAACAGAAGTCGGCTATATTAATGCCGAGCCAAATGTAATACATGGTTGGAAATATGAGGGGGATGGCAAACATTGAATTAGCGGTGGAAATCGAATGGGCAGGTATCGAAATAAACGGCATATCAAGTAACCGGGAAATTAAGATAACTTGAAATGGCGCCGGCGGCCCTTAAACGTATAATACACATACTTACTGGAACATTACTCGCGAAAACCGCAAACCAATCCAACTAGAAACTCTAATGAAACATAATGTAATGGAATATCCCCTAGTTCGATATATATTGGGTGTTGTATAGGCCGTTGGGTGAGTTGGGGAGGTGGTCGGCAGGGTTTAACAATTACAGGTAACTAATAGGACTTTGCCTAATACGTGTTTAAAGTTCGGCTACATTGTTTAGCGATTTGACCGCAGCTTCAAGAATAATGGCACGGGCATTCGGACGACACGAGGGGTGGATGCGAGGAGTGCCACCCCTTCTCCACGAGTCAAACCAAGACAAATGGCATTCGAGTCCAGGTTAATTCTCCTAGTTTACGAACTTAAACGATCCGCCGAATTCCGCAAGTTTTCGCTTAATCGAGTGTTATTGCCGATGTCGATGGTCGGCACAAGCCTAAGACCCACCCACGTCCAATGTCCGACAGATATCTATTTCTCAAACTTATCATGAAACTATACAGGACCGGACTCTACAATGTAATATATTATAACATTTAATAATTATTATTTTGCATTAAATTAAATATCATGAAAATAAAATATGTTGTACAACCAATCCTGTATACTACAATACAAACATAAAGAATAATTGATTAAAAAGAAAGTGAAAATGTCACAATTAAAAATTTTACCAAAAAAAAATTATAAATGTAATTTGTTGCTAACATTGCATGTTAGTTAATTAGAAAGTTTAAAAAACTTAACTTAAAAAACTAAGCCAACATGTATTTGTGCAAATTTTAAAATATTTTCAAAATTTCACAAAATATAAAGAAAAATTATAAGTAGTTTTTTGCCAACATGACGATCTAGTTAAATAAAAAAATTATAAACTTGACTTAAAAAGTAACCTTTAACATTAATAAATTGTAAAAATAATTAAATTTTAAAATATTTTAAAATTTTTATAGAATATCACAAAATTTTATAAATGTAATTTTTTGCAGCATGATGTTCTAGTTAATTAGTATGTTTAAAAAACTTAGCATAAATTCTAAGCCAACTATGTCAGTTTTAGTAAATTAAAAAAAAAAAATAATATTTTTTAAATTTTAAAATACATTCAAGCTTTTACAAAATATCACAAAATTTAAAAAATGTATTTTTTTGCCAACTCAACGTATTAGTTAATTAAAAAGTTTAAAAAATTTAGTTTAAAAACTATTCCAACTATATCAGTTTTAATAAATTAAAAAATAAATTAAATATTTCAAAATATTTTCAAAATTTTGCTAAATATTAAAAACTCAAAACACTTCTTTTGTGACCTGCTCTAACTACATATAACATTAGCATTGACTACAGTTAATGCCAAACAGTAAGTTTGAAAGCCAATAAATCTTTTTATTACAATTGTCAAAAAAATTTCATAAAATGTTATTTTTCTTTCTCTTTAGTTTGTTTATGTCCACTGCTGAACATAAAACTTTCTTATATTATTTCTGTTGTTTTTTGTTTTCAGTTATGATTGTTACATTATTCAATCACTGTTTTTGTAGTCTCACCACGCTGCGTTTAGTTGTTCACGGTCGCCAGTTTGTTCATGTTGTGGGATCTTGCTTTGAGATGTTCTATACTCAGCGCCATTTGAGTTTAGGTACTTGTTTTATTATATTGAATACTTTACTGCGCTTGCAAATTTCATTGTGTTTGAGGAAAATACGCTCCGTTTTCTTTTGCAGAAAAGCAGAGTTGCTTTGCTCGTTCGTGCTGCTAAAGCATTTTGGCACGAGTTACACTCAATATTTTTTAACTTTTCCTAAATAAAAACATTGTTTTATAAAATTTCAATGTGTATTATAATCTTTTACTACTGTCAGATTTTAAGGTATAAAGTCATAATATAAAATCGTGATTTACAGCTAATCAAATACCGCAAAGCCCAAAAACTTCTTGGAATAATTTTTTTAATAAAAACACCATTTTGAACTAGATCTCCTATATTAAAAGTTATTAATAACAGTTTAATTGACTTACAATTTTCTTCTAATATTTCAAGATGATGAAATTTTGGACTTGTTTAATAATCCAAATTCTTACAGGAATTTTTATTGGTTTGGCTTGCATTTTAAAGCCGAAACAAATAAAAACAGGCAAAAATAGTATATGGCGTATCAAAGGCAGAAAATAGACTTTAGCAGCTTGCCGCTGTTAACAGCACAGAAAAGTAAAGCCTGCCCTAAATAAAAACATTGTTTTAGAAAATTTTAAAAAAGTTTATTATAATCTGTTACTACTGCCAGATTTAAAGGTCTAGAACCCTTAAATGATTGTTTTGGCCCGCTTTTTAAAGCCACGATACAAGATAGTATTAGTAGAAGCAGTCTGAGTTACACTTAATGTAAATTACACTGTCACAAAATATTTTTAAACTGTCATAATCATACTTTAACTGCCATAAAATGTTTTTATTATAGTTAGCTATAACAAATGTAAATTGTCATAAAAAGTTAATGAATTATCACAAATAAGCCTAAACTACCATAAAATGTTTTTAAACTAATCCAAAGTTTTTATAATGCTTATGTATTATTAGATATGTCATTAAAAAATACGATAAAACGTCACAAAATATCTCTGAACTGTCAGAAACATACCTTAAATATCATAAAATGTTTTAACAGTGCCATAGGTGTTATACAGTATTTTTTTGTCTACCTTTACTAAAACCATCTAGCCTTTGGCTGTAAAATGCAAGCCAAAACAACAAAACTTTTACTGTATTTGATATGCAGTAAATCATAATTTTACATGACGTCATACCTTAAAATCTAACAATAGTGACGTATAATAAATTTTGAAATATCTTTAAAACAATGTTTCTGTCTTTTGTGCTGTTAAAAGCTATATTATAGTGTATCAAGTGCCAAAAATAAGCTTTAGCAGCTCGGCGCTTTTAACAGGACAACGGAACAAAGCGAGTGAAATCTACTAAAAACAAAAGATTATGCGTTATTGTTTTCTTCTTTGCTGTTCTGCTTTTTGCACTTTTTGTTTTTTTTTTATTTAGCAGTTTTAGGAAAAGCGTTCTTGCCAAGTCAATAATCATCTCTACTTTAATAATAGAGTTTTCCAATAGGGACGCCCCTGTTTTGAATAGCTGCTATTTGAACATGTGTGAAGTTAGCTCCATATTATAAACGTCAATTTGTTCGAGACATTATACCATTTCATCATGGTGAAGTACACGTGTGCGCAACGTTTGCAAATTATTAAAATTTATTACAAACATACGAGTTCGGTCACCGCAACTTTACGTGCGTTGACTAAGATTTTTGGTCGTTCGGATAAACGGTCTGTGGTTTGTTTAGGCTAAATGGCTAAATTCGAGTCGACCTACTCATTATTGGATGTTCCCGTGCCAAAAAGAGCAAGACCAGCCAGAAGCGAAGAAAATATTGGCGCTGTACGAGCTTCTGTTGCCGAACAACCAAAACAATCGATTTTACGCCGTTCTCAAGAGTTGGGAATCAGCCAAACAACATTGTGGCGGATTTTGCGGAAAGAACTTGGCCTACACCCGTATAAGATTGTTCTAACCCAAGAACTGAAGCCGAATGACCATTTGCCGCGCAGAAATTTCACCAATTGGGTCTTAGACAAGATGGAGATAGATAATGATTTTCATCGAAAAATCATTCTAAGTGACGAGGCTTATTTTTGGCTAAACGGTTTTGTTAATAAACAGAACTGTTGCATTTGGGCAAGGAAAAATCCTCAGGAAATCAACCAGTCACTTTTGTATCCATTAAAACTCACTGTTTGGTGTGATTTTCATGCAGGCGGAGTCATTGGCCCTTATTTCTTTTTCAACAATGCAAGAAATGCCGTCGCGGTCAACGGCGATCGCTATCGGGGCATGTTAACCGATTATTTTTGTGACAAATTGGATGATTTCGATGTGGACAATATGTGGTTCCAACAAGACGGGGCCACATGCCATACAGCCGGCCAAACAATCAATTTATTGAAGACCAAGTTTAAGCGATTTAACGATTTAACGATTTAACGCCCCTAGACTATTTTCTCTGGGGGTACGTCAAGTCAGTGGTTTACAGCAACAAACCAACAACATTGGAGGAGCTCCAGATCAATATTGAAAAAGCCATTGCTGACATATCGCCAGATTTGTGTGAAAAAGTGATGGAAAATTGGGTCCAGCGTCTCCATTCGTGCCGGCGTTTCAGAGGTGGCCATCTGAAAGATGTTCTGTTCCATTCTTAATGGTATAGTTTCACCTTCAACTCACAATAAACAGATTTTTGATATCTTATCAATTGCTCGTTTTATTTACATTTCAAATGGGGGCGCTCTTAATAAAAGACCCTTTATAATAGTAAACTTTCTAGTGAAAAAGCATTTTGTTGTAGAACTTGTATTTTAGTGCCTATGATTACATTTGGGCACCGTACAACTGCTTCCAAAATTTTGTGTTTATTAGTAGTTGGTTTGGCTATTATTTTTTATTAATTTTTTTATTCAGTGTTGGTCTATTTCTGCTGCAACCAACGCCAGAGGTTAAGATCACCACATTACGTGCACGCAATACTAATAATGTAATAATATATATTCTTCTCGATCTTTACAGATATGGAATACGTCAGGTACATAATAGTAAATATAAAATAAAAATAGTAATAATAAAAATATTACAATTAAAAAATGTTATAACAATCAATTATGCAGTGCTTTATCATTCAAAAACTCTATAAACAAATGATAGCATTTGCAAGTTAGCAGCTCTTTGAGTTTAATTTTAAAAGAATTTAAATTTTGCATTTTCAAAGATACTGGTGTATTTTATTGTATGCTTTTAATATCAAAGCAGTACACAAAACATACTAATCTTTCTTGCTAACCACTACGCCACCTATGCTTAAACATTTTTTTTTAATTTTTGATAGTTTTTTATGTGTGTGTTTTCACTGTTTTTTATTACATCGCCCACACCTCAAGGTGTTGTTTTGTCGTGTTGACCGCTATTTGCATGTCTTTGATTTTATTCTTTGCTACCAAGACAATTGCGAAGTTATTGACATAAGCCACTAACATCTCCCCTTCCGAAACTGGCAAATTAAGTAAGTTGTTGTGGTAGTGGTCATGGTATGATTTAGTATGGAACCTTGAGGCACCGCGTATGTTAAGTCAGTGTCCACATTTGTACTTAAGTCAGTGTGCGGCTGAATTAAAACATTAATGATTCCGCTCAATAAAACAGTGTTAAAAGCATTCTTATTGTTTACATTTACCATAACGCAGGTTTTTTGTTTTTTTTTTGCTTTTTCCTCAATCATTTTATTTTCATCTTAAGTAGGTCTGTAGTAAGTAGGTCTTTTTAGTTGTTGGAAAAGCAATTCTTTAAAAGCAGGAAATTTAATGCTACACAGAAAGTAGCCAGTTGATTCTCAACAAATCATGTTGTCATTTCCGACAAAACACCATCAGGACTTGGCGCTTTCTTATCCATTTTCTCTTTGACTGCCGTAATTTTTTTTTTAAACTTTTTTTTTTATGTATCGGTCATATCTCTTGTGCATGTTCCAAAAACAGCAACTTTTGAACTTTCTTTTTTGCTTTGTCCGCCATAATAGGACTTAAATAGTTGTTGAAAATCTTATTAATTTTATACATAACAAAGCCTTGATAGGAACAAACTTTATTGGATCAAGTATATGAGACAACCCAAAAGAAAAGAAAAAACCTAACAACAACAAAGCAG
Source organism: Tachinus rufipes (assembly GCA_963932245.1). Taxonomy (NCBI): domain Eukaryota; kingdom Metazoa; phylum Arthropoda; class Insecta; order Coleoptera; family Staphylinidae; genus Tachinus; species Tachinus rufipes. The sequence continues at coordinate 73,359,220 of OZ010747.1, read as the reverse complement.
TTACCAAAGCAAAAATTATGTTTGACCTAAAAACGCAACCTATAAACTTGCCAAAAAATATTTAGAACTTTTTTGAACAAAACTGTTATTTTGTTAAATATTTTAATTAAAATCTACAGATTTAAACTTTGTTTGTCCCTTACTAAAAACCAACTACTTCTTCTAGACAAAACTTAACAACTAAAACAATCAATTTAATTAGAGTGTGGCCCTTGTAAATTAAACATGCCGTTGGTACAAAAAAATACATTATCTATTCAACTAAGTTAGCAAGAAATTTGCCAACCAACTACCAATCAATTTGTTGTAACCGCCAAAATAACTAAACCTTGCTACTATACTCACTAAAGAATTTTTTTTTTATTACCAACTACAAACCAAGAAAACAACGCATTTAAGAAAGCCTGCTAAGAGCAAATTTTACAGCATTACTCATTTGGAACAAAACAATAATAATAATACGTTTATTTTTTGTCTTTTGGCTTTGAAAATTACGTTTACAAATATATTTATAACTTAACAAAATAATAAATCATAATTCTTATAAAATTAAAACAATTAAAAAAAAAAATCTTTTCTGTTTGTCTACTTCCTTTATTTGTTTGCCCTTATTCATTCTATCATTCTTTTGTCTCTATTCTATATCTTGTTTTTTTCATCTGTTCTTCTCTCATTTTGTTACATACACTCTCATCTTTACTATATCTATTGCTTTCTAGGTAGTTTATTTTCTATAATATATTTATAATTTACAATGTACCTAGACCCTTCTACTCATTATTTACTTTTTTGCTTTTGTATATTTCTAGTCCTTTCTATAATTTTGTGCCATGTCTTTCACCCAGTTCCTCTTATCGTTTTAATTTTATACCCATAACCATTTCTATTGCAATATTTTTTTTTACTGACCTCTCTTAGTTTTTTTTTTGCTCTCATTTTATTTTTATGCATTCTTGTAAGATTTTTCATTTGTGTTTTTGTCTCATCTTTTCCTTGTAACTTTATGCTCGTTTTTTCTGCTTTTACTTTTAAGTTTAATTTTTTCTAGCACGATATATGCTAGGGGTTTTCTCCAATAATTTGCATGTTTTGCTTCTAATTTGTCTTGTTCCTTCCATCCTCATATTTCTGACCCATACAATATTATATCAATAAATGTTTATTTTACTGTATAGAGGAAAGTATGCCATTAACATTTAAAAACAATATCAGTAAAATGGCCGCCACGGTTACGGTTGCTGTAACATATTTTTTTCATAAAATTTTCCATGACCAATTTGCGGTTGTATGTCGTCGATAACTTCCTGAATTCCATCTTTAAGGTCTTGAATCGATTGTAGAGCATTGGCATAGATTTTATCTTTCACGTGGCTCCAAAAAAAAAAGTCTAAAGGTATTAAATCACAAGATCTCGGTGGCCAATTGTGATCACTTCTTCGAGAAATAACACGGTTAGAAAACTTTTCTTGCAAAATTGCAATTGTTTTGTTGCTTGTGTGACACGTAGCGCCGTTTTGCTAAAAATAAACGTCGTCCACATCAATATCTTTTAATTCCGGCTATAAAAATTAATAATCATAACTCGGTAGCGCCATCCATTTACCGTAACAGTTGCACTAGCTTCATTTAAAAAAAGTAGAGTCTAATCACACCGCCAGTCTAAAATCCGCACCAAACAGTGACACGTTGAAGATGCAAAGATTTTTCAACAATCATTCTTTTGTTTTTTGAGCCCCAAATGCAACAATTCTGCTTATTAACGTAGCCTCTAAGGTGAAAATGGGCCTCATCACTGAAGATGATTTTTTGATAAAATTTCGGATCATTTTGATGCATTTGAAGGACCCAATCAGCAAAAATACGACATTTATGATGAGCAACCGGCTTGTTCTTGTTCTTGTGTTAACTAAACTTTAAAAACCTTAAGACTTAAGTCTTTATGCAAAATACGGTGTAATGTCGTTTGTGGAATGTCTAATTCCAAAAATTGACAAAAAATCAACAAACCTGGATTTTCTTCAACACTACGGGCTACATCAGCAATATTTTCATGTGGTCTTGAGCGATGCACACGGTTTCGATTTTTAACATCAAAAACTTGTCCCAACAGCTTAAATTTTTCTACCAAGTTTACCATTGCCGGGCAAAAAAGTGCTTTACGACGACCAACAAGTGCTTTAGTTTTTCGAACTGTGACTGTGAAAAATTTTCACCATTTTTGTAGTAAATTTTAATCATTTCAATGCGTTGTTAAAGCGTGCACCGTTCCATTTTAAATAATGGCATAGTTTTTACTTGTAAAATGTCAAAAGATAACAGCTTCAAAATTGACAGCTGCTCAATTAGCCTGCTATTCAAAATAAAACTTGTACTTCCTAACTATATTATTAAACATAATTAAGCCCTTTTATTTTTATACAATTTAAGAAGACTTCTAAAGCTTCTAGTAGTGCTGCTTTCATTTCTATTTGGCATATGCCTGTGTATAGTTTTGCATAGAATGCATTTAATTTTTGCTTTGTTGATTTTCATGACTTTTTGGATGTTTTGGATTTAGTGTTTATAGTAGTTTTAGCACTAGCTAGTTTGTAATCACTTTTTTGTGTATTTTATTTAGGACCGTATCTGTCCTAAATAAAATCTGTGATAATTTGCCTGTTGTTTGAGATGATAAAATCAATTTTATTTTTGGTTTTACAGTCCGGATTTATTTAGGTCCACTTTTACCACAAAATTTCTTGAAGAATGTATTGTATGTAACACTTATTATTATATTTATATATTATATATTAATACTATGTGTTTGTTTAGCAAATAGTTTATTAACATTTTATCTTTTGGGTTTTGTGTTTTGGGTCGTTTTTTAAGTTATTTTTTGCATTTAGGTCAATTTTAGATCTTTGTTAAATACGTTTGTTGGAGCATATACCTGGATTATCTAAAGTTGTTATCTTTTAGCAAGGTTTATTGTTAGGTATATCACTTTGTTTCATATACATAGCTTGTATTTTTGATACTTGTGTATTAATATTTCTGTTGAATAGAAAACCTACTTCTTCATTCTGAAAATATGTGTTCAAGTTTTTCTATTACAGCCTAATGTTAATGTCGTGCACTTTTTTTTAGTAGTCTTGTTTTGTTTAGATCAAGAATGTTTTATTTGCTATTTTTAGAGCGTTTTTTAATTCGTTCTGTTGTTATAAGTAACATTGTACAATTTTGTTTATTTTTGTTATTTGACAGTGTTTTTAGCAATGTTAAATGTTTTTGTATTTTTTAAATCCGTGATGCTTCTTGGTTTATCGGAAAGAGATTTTGAACTTATTGCCCGACTCATTTTTGTTTGCTTTATCGAAATGGCCATATAAGTTGATTTAGCATTGAAACTTTACCGTTGCAATGCGGATTAGTAAATTTTAAGTTAGTTATCATTAAATGTTCCTAAACTAAACTTTTTATAATATGTTGTTAAATTACTATAAAATGTTTTTACAGTGTAAGTGTTTTATAGTATTTTTTTGCCTGCCTCTATTGAAAGTATCTGTTTTGGCTCTAAAATGCAAGCCAAAAATTGTCTTTTTGGCTTTTGGGCCTCTAAACTATTTGATTGGTTGTGAATTACAATTTCATATAATGATGTCATACCTTAAAATCCGACAGTTGTGACAGACTGTATAAAAGGCCAAAACAAGATTTAGCAGCCCGTTACTTTTAGTAACACAAAGAAACAAAGTGAGTGAGCGTTGCTAAAAACGGAGGGCTGCTAAAGCATTTTGACAAAAGTTACACTCAATATTTTTTGGCTTAAATGGTTGTTTTGGACCGCGTTTTAGGGCTAAAACAGGTAAGTGTTTTAGAACATTTTAAAATTGATTATAATTTGTCACTACTGTAAGATTTTAAGGTATTTGACATTTTGATTTAGGGCAAAAACAGATGGTTTTAATAAAAGCAAGCAAAAAATATTAATAGATTAAATAAAACGTAAACTATCACAAATGTCAAAAATCTGTCATAAAATGTCATAAAATGTCCCTAAATTACTACAAACATACCTAAACAGTTATAAAATGATTATTAAATATGTTAAATAAGTCATAAGCTGCTACAAAATGTTTCTGAACTTTTATAAATATACTTTATAAATAACTATCATTAAATGTTTTAAAATTACTATAAACTGTTTTAACAGTGTCAGAAGTGATATAAAAAATGTTACTAGACGTACTAAAATGCTTGAAAACTATCAAAAATGTTAAAAAATAATTATAAATTGTAATTAATTGTTGCTAAAAAAAAAAAAAATTGTCATAAAATGTTCTCAAACTACTATTTGAAAAATCAAAAATGCTATAAGTTGTCATAAAATGTTTTCAAATTAGCATAAAATGTTTTTACAGTGCTACAGTAGTTTTAAAACATTATAAGATTTATTAAAATTGAAAAAAATATGCTCATAAACTTCATTAAATGTTCAGGAACTGTTATAAACAGGCTTAAACTGCTATACAATGTTTTTAAAGTATTGTGCTATAAACTGTTACAAACATATCATAATTGTTATAAAATGTTTCCAAATTAACATAAAGTGTTTTAATAGAGCCACAGATAATATAAAATATTACAAAATTATAAATTTTTTGTAAATTGTCACAATAGTCAAAAACCTGTTACAAAATGTTATTATTTCTATTTATTATTAATTTGGTTTATAACTTTTTCCAACGTTTTTCGATTTCCAGTCTCCAACCTTTTCTGTCCATCTATAAATCCCTTTCTATTTCTCTTTCTCTCAGTTCTTTATCAACACCTTCTCTCTAGCTCTTCCTAGGTCTTTCTCCAAACCATAGCTGGCTTACTCTGATGTGTGTGTGTTACTCCTATGATCACTCATTTCCTGTCATTAGTTATTCTCTCCATTCTGAACTTCCCGGTTGCCTTTCTCCAGAAATCCATGTCCAAAGCTTTTAGAATCTTTTTTGTTTTATCTTTAACCGTCCATAAACTGTTATATGTTACTATAATTTTTATAATGGTATTATATATTTGTTGTTTGTTTTTGTTTGATATGTTTTTGTCCCATAATATTCCATTCAACATACTTATTGTTCTTCTACCTTGTTTATTTTTGTCTTTTATGTTGTCATCTTGTGTCCCGTCGTTAGTTATCTGTGCTTCTAAGTATTTATATTTTTATATGGTTTTTTTTATGTTTCTTGGGTCTTCTAGGATCAGGTCTTGTTGTTGTCTTCTTATACACAAATACGCTTTTTTTTTTAAATCTTTACTTCCATTCCTCATTTGCTGTATTTTTCTATGAGTTTTCTGGTCATATATTTGATGTCATATAGATCTTGCGCTATCACTATTTGATTGTCTGCAAAGCATAGTGTGTGACGATATTATCGTTTAGGGGTATAGCTATGTTTTTGCATTTTCTTTTCCACTGTTTTAGCGCTTGTTTTAAGTATATTTTAAACCGAGTTGTAGATAAGCAACATCCTTGTTTAAGCCCCTTAGTTATATTAAAACCATTTGATAATTTTTGCCCTATTTTAATTTTTGCTGATGCGTGTTGGTATAATCTTTGTATTGCCTTTAATATGTTTGCATTTATGTTAGTTTCTTCTATAGTTTATTTTGTGGTACACTGTCATACGCTTTTTTCTGATCTATAATCATCAGGTGGGTTTCCTACTTGTACGCATTTTTCTTTTCTATTATTTGAATAACAAAGAATAGATGGTCTATTGTTGATATTCTTACCCGGAATCCTGCCTGCTCACCCGCTTCCGTCATTGTATTCTGCTTCAATTTTTTTTTGCTAGGATTTTGCTATATATTTTATATAGTGTGCTCGTTACTGTTATCCGTCTGTAATTGTTGCAATTTAACGTGTCCTTTTTTTGCTTATGGTAGATAAAAGACCGATGTTCCATTCTTCCGGGGTTGGCTTTCCATTCAAGCAGTTTTGAATTAGTACCGTTAGTTCTTAGTATAGTTTTGTTGTTCCACATTTAATGAACTTTGCTGGGATGTTTCCAGGTTCGGGTGTCTTTCTATTTTTTAGTGTTTTACAAGCTTGTTTTACGTCTACTACAGTTATTCTGATTGGTGATGATGTTATGATTATATTTCTTTCTCTTTCTGGGTTCTTTTGGAAGGGTAGTCTATCTTCTGTTAGTAACTGTTTTTTTTTCTGTCTTTTAGTATTTTCCAACTTGTGCTACTCTTTTGTCCTCTAATATGCGTGTTAATTTTGTTGCATTTTCTCTCTTATGCTTCGTTTTTCTTTTGGCTAATTTTCCTTCAAACTTTTGTCTGTGCATGTTTATACCATATTTTTTGCTCGTTCGACATATTGGACAAATATGCCAGGTACTTTTATCTCTTGTTTGTTATATCTTCTTCTATTTCTACAACCCATCAATATGGTGTCACCTTTGTCATCTTTTGTTGTTGTTTTTTATATTCTAATGCTTCCTTGGCCGCTGCATGTATGCATGATTTAATACATTGGTAATGTTTCTTCTTATTCTTATATTGTATGGTCTGTAGCTTTTGATCTAATCTTGTTTTGTATAGTTTTTGAGTGCTCTCATTTTCTAAACTATCCAAGTTAAACCTGTTTTTTTTTTTTTTTTTTCATGTTTGTGTTTTCTTCTTTTTTCTACTTTCTCGAGAACAAGATATTTGTTCTCAACGGGTAGTGGTCGCTGCCGTATGTTGCACCTTTATACACCCTTACATCCGGTGTTACTAGATTTGTTTTTTGTCGTGTTATTGAGTAGTCTATTATAGATTTCCAGTTCTTGGTTTTTTGCGTCTAGGTGTATTTATGTATATTGCGGTCTGGGTAGAATCCGATCTGTATTTTGAGGCTATTCTGTATTCTGTATTCTGCATATTGTGATTAATCTGCAGCCATTGTTGTTTAGTATATTTACTCCGTATTGTCTTACTACTTTATTCTGATGTTTTTTCCTGGTTCTGGCGATTATATCTCCTATCATTATGAGTTTTTGTGTGTTGCCCACTTTTATTATTTCGCGGTTTAGTTGTTTATAGAATTGGTATTTTTATGCAACAATTGCTTCATCGTTTATGGAGTACACGCCTAGTATTGTCAGTTTTTGTCCAAATATAGTTAGGTTTATTTTAATCATTTGTTTGTTAATTGCTTCCCATGTTGTTATAAACCTTCTGAGCTCCTTCCAAATAAGAATCGTTATTCCTTGTTAGGTTCTCTTTTTTTTCGTACTCTACTATAGAGGTGGTCTTATTTTCCAAGGTTTTCCAAGCCTCGGCCTTTTTTCTTTGTTTCTGTCAGGACTATTATGTCTGCTTTGTTTTTTGTTAGCTTCGCTAGTACTTTGTTTGTTTTGGTTGAGAGGCCTTGAATGTTTCAAAAATCATTTTCCTGTTCCGTAGCTTATGTCGACTTTTAGTTTCTATTCCGTTCTGAGGCTGTTGACTGGTTCTTTTAACAGTCCGTTTTTTTTTTCTGAGTATCGAGGAGTTAGCCCGATGCCTCAACCCCCTACTAAGAGAACTAAGATTTTTTGTTCGGAGTTTCTCTCCTCGATCGACTGCTTTCTCTACAGCTATGAGCCCAATCTGCCGTCCTGTTTGGTTCCGGGGTGGTATTTTATTTTTCACCTACCCGCCTTCTAATCCGCCACCCGGAGACGCGCCTTCTAAGAATTACAGATTTCCCTGAGAGGACAAACAAGTCTAAACTGTCATACAAGTGTTATAAAATGTCACTAAATTTAATTAAAAGTTATTAAATGTTCTTCAAATATCATAATCAGGCCCTTAACTGTCATAAAATGTTCTCAAACTATTATAAAATGCTTTAAAATATTTGTCAACTGTTACGTCAAAAAGTGTCATAAACTGTTACAAAATGTCTCTGAACTATCATAAACATATCTTAATTGTCATAAAAGTAAGTTGATGTAAATGTTACAAGATTCACTAAAATGTTTGTAACTATTACAAATGTCAAAATATTGCTATTAAATGTCTAGAAACTGTCATAAAACTAAAAAAAATAGTTTTAAAATATGTTGTACAATGTGTTCAAAATGGAAGGAGTATTTGTAAATTCAAAAATACAATTCAGAATTTTTTTTTTAGACAAAGTTTAGGTAAATTAACAGCTAAAGATTATGTTATCCAAATGTTGACCCTCAAACTGCTGGCCATTTTCTAACCAAAATCGAAAATAAGCCGTTACTCGTCGACACATCTTTTTGAAAACGGCGGCCAGTTTGATGAGGATGTTGTTCTTTAATTGTAGTAGAGTTTGTAGTTTGTTTTTATAAACTTTTAGTACTCTCATAAGAAATAATCAAGGGGTGTAAGATTAAGGCTTCTCGGAGGCCAGCCAACTACCAATTAACTAACGCTTAATTTGCCGCATTTGTCAAGATAACTAAACTTTCTTTGCGTTTACATTCCTTTTCTTTGTTTCTAGCCTGTATTTGTTCAACTTTGGACATAGGCCTCCATCATTTTTCTCAATTTTGATCTGTTTTGCGCCAAACGGTTCCAGCAGAATCCTGTTGTTTTTTGTAGATCGTCGCCCCATCTCATCATAAGCCGTCTGTGTCCTCGTTTGCCTAGCCAGAGTCTCTACTGCTGTAGCACGCAATTCTATCTATCGTCGGTGTGTCTTCATTGTGGCCAGCGTAGCAGCACTTAAATTTTGCTACCTGTTCTTCAACATCTATAACCTTGGTTTTTTGCTTAAATTAAGTATTTCTCTTTTGGTCTCTAAGAGTGATGTTCAACAATGAGCGTTCTATTGCTCTTTGAGTTTTTACTAATTTGTCTATGTTATTTTTTGTTAGAGTCCATGTTTGAGCGCTATATGTCATTACTGGCAGTACGCATTGATTGAAGACTCTTGTCTTAAGGTATTGGGTATTTTCTTGTTGATAAGTAGCTCAGTTTTCCAAATGCCACCTATAAAAATCTTGTTCTTCTATCAATCTCAGCTGTTTAATTTTTTTGCCCAATTTTATTATTTGGCCTAGGTAGATGTAATAGGGAACTTGTTTGAGCATCTCATTCTTGACTGTTATATTTCTGTTGTCATCAATGTTGTTCATCGTTTTTGTGTTGGACATATTTATTTTTAGACCTATTTTCTCAAAAGCTTCTGCAAGTTCATTTATCATTACTTCAAAGTTTTCATGGCTATCTGTCACTAAAAAAATGTCGTCAGCAAATCTTAAGTTGTTGAGTTTTTTTTTTCGTTGATATTTAGACTTTTTTCTTTCTAGTGGAAAGATTTGAAAACGTTTTTCAGCGGCAGAGTAAAAAGCTTTGGTGATATAACGTTTCCTTGTCTCACTCTGCAATCTTTACGTATTAATTCTGTGCTGTTTGCTAGATTTATTTTTATTGTAGCGTGTCAGTATATGTTGTGTATCAATTGCCTGTATCAATAGTCTATTTTGCAGTTGTTTATTGCTTTCTCCACTGCCCATAACTCTACAGTATTGAACGCTTTTTCATAGTCAATAAACGCTATGTAGAGCGGAATATGGTATTCATCAGCCTTTTAATTAGGGTTCTCACTGTTAGGAGATGATTCGCCGTGCTGTACCTTTTGCGGAACCCTTTGTTCGACTGATTGGTAGGCATCAGTATTGTTGGTAAGTCTGCTCGTAATTATCTTTATAAATAATTTGTATAGCTGGGTTAACAGTGAAATTGGTCTGTAGTTTTTAAGATTTAGCTTATCACCCTTCTTGTGGAGTAGTATGGTGATCGCTTTGGACCTACTGAATGAACCCCGGTCAGAAAGAATGTTTCGGGTAACTGACTGAAAATAGGCAACCCGCTAGTGGACCGGAAAGCAAAACAAACAAATAACATCTCAAAGTTTTAAAATTTTATTAAAAAAAAAATCAATTTATTACAAACAATTCAGCAATAATTAAAATCAAAAAGCTGACAAAAAACTAAATTGTACTGCTTTCTAAACATTTTCTTAACACTTGTAATTTCAAAAATATCACCTAACTTAAAAAAAAAATTGTTAACCTTTGTGTTAGGCCAACTTTTAAAGTCCAGCTTCTATTAATTTTTATTTTTAGTAAAGTGCAGAATTAAATGTAGTTTCTCAAGTTGTCTAAAAAAATAATAATAAAATATTTTTAATATAAAATCATTCACAATTTAATATTCACATTTAGCTTATTACAACCCTGTCTCTTGAGAGAATACCGAACACAATAATCTCGTCTATCTGAGGGGGTGGTTCAAGGAGAGCCATCCGAACTGCGGTCAATTAGTTCTGAAGTGACCACTGCGTGCCTTAATTCATCATAACGGATTGTATCTATGTCCACACAGAGGTTACGTCCCTTGCACCTATCCCCCCTACTCCTCTACAAACCCTTCAGTTAGCTGAAAGTTACACGAAGTTATGTAAGAGAAGACACGGGCTAATCTATGTCCAGATTGTCGACAATTAATTGCGCGCAGGAATTAATATAGAACATAGTTTCACGTCAATAAAGAGATAAAATTGTATTATTCAGAAAAATTATTTTAAAAAAGGAAGTGACTCGAGGAAGTGCATTAAATATTAATTAACTTCTGGAAATGAAATTTTTTTAATAGATATTCCGGTTTGAGTATAAAAAATTATAGGGTTTAATTAGAAATCTTTTCTAAATTATATTTTAGAATAAAAATGTATTTATTATTAATATTTTTTATTCGTAGCTTAAGATGAAAGAATTTGCTTACGGCTTCTAATAATTTCTCATTAAAGTTTTGCAGGGATGAAGAAGTAGAAGAGAAGGGTGGTGGTTGTTTATCAACGTGTGCGTCCATCAGGAGTGGAAAGAGCGTTGGGATTACGTGTGCGACGCTGCATATTGGGATGGATGCGCGGAGTGCGGGATTCAATTTATCTCAATATTAGCAGTCGTCGCGAAAACATGCACGGTCTAATTCTGAGGGGAGATTAAAAACTAAAAACGCAAGTCTTATTTTGTAAATATGATTATTTATATTCCCGAGCGAAGAGGAGTTACTCTGTACTGGATTTCAACGAAGCGGCTTCATGAACTAAATATATTCTTAGAAACTATTTATGATGGAATGAAGCCAAATTTTATTTTAATAAGTTTTATTATTTAAACAAAAATTAATTTAAAGAAATGTTAGTTAATTTTAAAAGGACTATTAATGTTGTTAAACAAATGTCTGCTAGCAGTAATATTGATATTTATTGTGGGTTGTCTTGATTGACGTTTAATGCCGTCTGTCAACTGATTGACTTGCTGGCAATGTTGATGTTTATATTATATTAATAAATTTTTTCAAACGTTTACATTGACGTTAGTAACTTTTGTCAACAATAATAGTCTAATATATAATAATCTAATAAGTCTATTGACAAAACAAATATTCTTTAAAACAACTGTTAACTTGAGTTGCAGTCAATATCTAGATACTCTCAACATTCATATTTACTGTACTATAAGGTTCGCGATTAATTGTAGACTTCGACATTTATTGATCAACATTGAATGACTATCAATATTAGTTTTTAAAGTTTAATGTTATTATTTTAGCATAAATTAATTAGAGATTATTAATATAAACGTTAAATGTCAATATTGACTAATTTTAATATATGTCAACGTTGTTGTTTAAGTTAATATAGTAAAATTTTTGTTACATTATTTTTAATAAACTAAAAAAATAACAAACTAACAAAATAACAAAGTAAATATTAATACTTGAAGTTAGCTGTCAACATTCAAATGTAAAATTTTTGTGTCATTTGTTGACTATTATGTAAACATTACAAGTAAAATTACAATTATAAATATTGATAGCTTAAGTCAGTTTTTTGTGCAATTTGTTGTCAATTGACATAGTTTATTATCTATCAACAATGATGTTTAGGTTTATATGACAGCATATGTATTAAGACGTATGTTATCATGATTTTGATAAGTTATAAAGATTTATATATGTACTGCTATCAACACTGACGTTTGCAGCTAACTGCCAATATTGAGTTTTTGTCAACAATGACGTTTGTTGTAAAAATATTGACACAAGATTTTGAAATAAAAACATTTGGCATTTAGTATCATTTATCAATTTTGTCGTATACTTTTATATTTCAACAATAGAGTTAAATAACTTTTGTCAATCATTGACTTCTGCCAACATTACCTTTTGTCAACAACAATAGTTGTGATTTGCTGACACTATAAATATTTGAACTGTCAACTTAAGTTACAGTAAACATCCACTTACTTTCAACATCTACGTTTAGTGAATTATATCAACATTAACGTTTGTAATTAATTAAAAACTTTAACGTTTAATAACTATATAACTCCTAACTATACAGATTGACGTATGTGCTGCTATTAACATTAACGATTGCAGTTAACTGCCAACATTAAATTTCCATCAGCGTTGACGTTTGTTGTAAACATAATGACAAACAATATTTTTATATTAAAACATTGGTGTTTAGTATCATTTATCATTTATCAATTTTAATATTAATAATTGTTGAGATCCATTTACAATATTAATACTTAAAGTTAACTGTCAACTTGAGTTGCAATCAACATCTACTTACTGTCAACATACACGATGGGTGTATTATTTCAACATTGACGTTTGTAATTAACCGACAATTGTGAATTTATTAGTTAGGTTAAGCTAGGTTAGGTTAAGTTAGGTTAGGTTAAATTAAGTTAGGCTAAGTTAGATAGTTAGGCGGAGAAAAAAAAATTAATTGTTACCAAAAATGAAAAAGAGAACATGACACACCAGCACAAAATGCTTTTACAAATAAAAGTGATTGCTACTCAGAATGGAAGGAACAAGGTGGCAAGTCTAATCAGAAAAACTGCTTTTATGGGTATTAAAACCTGATAGAGTACGTCTTTGAGAAAACCTTAAAATCAACTTATACAGCAAAAATAACCTAGACACAAAAACTGACTCGTGGGCCTAAAAATAAAAAAAAGACACTTGAAAAAAGTTTGAACAAAATGTAGGGAGTATTGCATATATGAAAGTGATGCAGAAAAAGTCTAACATCATAATCATAAACATTCAAAAAAACAGTTTTGAATACAATGTGAGAAAGGTTTTTAAAGATGAACAAAAAAGTAGAAATAAAACAAAGAATATAAAATAAACATATGCAATAAGTCTAACATCAAACAACACAAAAACAGATACTGATTGGGGAAGACGTTAATGGAAAACCTCTCAGCTAGTGTTCCCCGGTAAAAATCCTAAAAGCATTAAACTTGCAAAATAGGCTGCGTAATAGCAACAGACCAACATTTGACAAAAAAAAATCTTTTCTTGTTGATGTGATTGTGTGATCAATAAACCTAAGAAAGAAAATTAATAAATAAATAAAGATTCAAACATTTGAAAAAAAAATTTGCCAAAAACTTCACGTATAAAGATGAATATACTGCATTTAGTCAAGTATACATAGAAACTAACAAACACTTTTATCTTCCACACCATGGTGTTGTAAAAAACTCAAGCACAACTACCAAACTAAAAGTTTGATGGTTCAGTTAAAACCAATTCAGGAATATCACTTAGCAATACATTGCTGATTGGTCCACGGTTACAAGATAACTTATTTGACATCTTATTGAAGATCCAAGAACACACTTATGTTGTAACTGCAGATATTGTCAAAATGTATTGACAAATATTACTTCATCACAAAGACTCAAAATATCATCAAATTTTATGGAGAGATTATCCGTCTTAACCAAGACGCTGTTACAAATTGCAAACTGTTACGTATGGCACATCTTCAGCTTCAAATTTAGCTTACAAATGTTTGCAAAGAGTAGCGAAAGAATCCAAGGTTTAACACTCAATAGTGGCTAAGGTAATCTTAAGAGATTTTTACGTAAACAACCTATTCACAAGCGCTGACGACATAGAAATTTTGAAACAAACCAAGAAACAATTTATCGAACTTATACAGTGCGCAGGATTTGAATTAAAGAAATAGAAATCTAACTATTTGTTTCTACTTGATCCACATAGTAACGACATTACGAATTTTGACGACTCTACATCTAAAACATTAGGCTATCAATGGGCAACAACTATAGATGCTATCCAATTTAAATACACCAATAAGTTAAAATCTACAAAATTGACTAAATGAGTTATTATATCACAAATTGCCCAAATATTTGATCCACTAAGTCTAGTTGTCCCCGTGGTTTTATCAGCAAAAATTTTCATGGAAAAAGTGTTTCAATTACAGTTATCTATTAAACTAATTAACAATTCGAAGACATATTTTTGATAATAATTGTAATCAATTTGATGTACATGGATTTAACGATGCCAGCAATGATGCATATGGTGCGTCAATATATGCCAAATCTTATTCTATGACAGGATCATCGATAAAACTATTGTGCTCAAAATCCAGAGTAGCACCTCTCAAGACAACCGTTATCCCATGGCTAGAATTATGTGGTGCATTTTTATTAGCCAAATTAATGCAAAAAATAATCCAAACATTGATAAAATAAACAAAAATTGTTACATATTTGACCTATTCATCTATTGTACTAGGTTGGATCAATGCTGAAGCCAAATCATTCAAGGTTTTTGTAGCCAATAAAGTTGCTGCAATCAGAAAAATAACAAATACCAATAGACAATCTGGCAGATCTTATATCACAAAGCAGCAGTATTAGTAGAATAGCCCTGCATAGCTCACCAAAGACCAAAATCATTGACTTACAAGCAAGTTTGGACAAACTGAATCTTTAACAAAAAGGAATACAACTAATATTGTAAGTATGGTTACCAATCAATCAGACGCAACATTCAAACAATTTTCAAATATAATTGTTTACAATTTGTTATGAATTGTACTTGTTCAATGCATCATCGCTAATATGAACCATTAAGTATTGAAGAACAAAGCAAGTCTTTAGTAATAATTATTAAAATCACCTAGTTTGCTTCATTCAGTAATAAAATAATAGCATTAAAAGCAAAAAAAAAATTAAAAAGGCAGCAAGTTATACGCGTTAGATCCATTCTAAGACTTTTCTTTTACTTCCACGGAATCCCCAATTATATCAATTGATAATCCATGATACCCACCAACGGCAACACCATGCTGGAGTCCAATCAACGTTTGATACAATTTGGTGCAAATATTGGATTCTTAAAAGAAGAAGATTTATACATGATGTTCTTAAAAGATGCATAACGTGTTTCCATGCTAAACCAAAAGTATGTAAAATCAAAATGGAAACATTACCAAGTCATCCAGTACAACAAAGTCGACCGTTTATAAATACCGGCGTAGATTATTGTGGCTCTATAAACATAAAAGAAGGAACTACAAAAAGCAATAAAACAGCAAAGGCTTACATCGCAGTATTTGTATGCATAGCTACAAAAGCTATACACTTGGAGTTGACAACAACACGTGCAACTGAATCTTTTTTGGCAGTTTTGAATAGATTTATTGTGCAACAAGGAAATATCAGTAACTTGTATTCAGATAATGGAGTTTATTTTACAGGAACTAATCAAAAATTACAAGAATTAAAAACTTATTTGAATCGGAAATGAACCACACAATCATTTCGAATAATTTAACAAGACAAAACATCAAATGGCATTTTATACCACCTAGAGCTCCACACTTTGGGGGATTATGGAAAGCAGCCGTAAAATCAATGAAATTTTATTTACAAAGAATAGTAGGCAACACGCTATTTACGTATAAAAAGATAACAACCTTATTATATTAAATTGAAGCAATCTTAAACTTACGCCTTCTAACACCCATGACAGAAAATCCAACAGACAAAGAAGTGTTAACTCCAGGTCATTTTTTAATTAAAAACCAGCTTACCGCAATAGTAAAACCATCTACTACTTCTGACGAAAAACAGTCTCTTAAGGTTTCAACATCTCGATCAAATTCGGCAGCACTTCTGGAATCGTTAGAGTAAGGAATATTTTAGGCAACTTCAAACTCTCACCAATTTAGTACTAATCAAAAAAGATTATGTGCCACCACTACATAGGTTGAGAGACAGAGTTACCAAAGTACCTCCAGGGACAGATGGCAGAATTAGAACTGACACGGTAAAAAGCAAGGAAAAGATGATCAAACGATCTGTTATAAAACTTTGCATACGGCGGGAAAACTGTAGATGTAGATAATTGGAATTAACATTTTATATTTTTATTAGAATAATAATTTAATGACATTGTTATATTATTATTGATCCTAGTTAACATGTTATTTTTGTATTCTTAGAAATTGTATAAATAAACCAGTTACGATAAAACTTTAAACGATTATTCATCAGTCTATCTACTATAACCAAAATAGCTTTAATATTGCTCTAAGCAGCAATATTCAGTTATCGTTGGTATTCTCTAAGAAAGTAAGTCAATCAATAATATATACAATAACAGCAACTATGTGAAGAAGAAAACCTCAGTTTTCACAAAAACATTTGAAACTCACTTTAAACCATTTTAAATACAAACCATGTAAAAAGAAAGGCTGGCATTAAAAAGCTCCACAGAATAAGTAACAAAACTAAAAAAAAGAGGTAATAAAAGCAATAACGGTATATTACCCGTAAGTATTAAAGATGCTTCTTAATATGCTCTTCAAAAAACTTGAAACTTGACGCTTGTAGAAGAGCTTAAAAAAAAGAAAAATGTATCTTATAGATCTATGTGCTTCTTCTACTTAACTAACAAACTCTACAAGCAGATAACCAACAAATGACTATGCAGTGTAGCTATCTACACTGCCAAAAAACAAAAATAGAAAAAAAAAAACAAACAAGCACAAACAATGATGGAGTTCCGCAAAAATCTGTTAAAAGTTTAACGCTTTTGAACGACAGCTATGACGGTATTTTGCAAAACACCATGCTAGAAAAGGTAACCTTAATGGAGTATGCAGATGATTTAGCAATTATTGTGTTCAAAATCAATGACAAAGATCTAATAAAAGAAGCTAAATGGGTAGCTGTAAAAATAATAAAATTTACAGGAAAATATGACGTTTAATTAGCAGCACACAAAACTGAAGTTGTTATACAAAAAAAAACCTAATCTAACCTAATCTAACCTTAATTGAGTACGCAGATGATTTAGCAATTATTGTGTCCAAAAGCAATAACAAAGATCTAATAGAAGAAGCTAAATGAGTAGCTGTAAAAACAATATTTTTTTTTTAAGTTCTTTACAATGTTGTAAATTTAATAATACTACAAAACGCTTCAATATATAGCAAATAAAGTAATTCTTACAAATTTAACGGTATCTTTGCCAGAACACAAAGGAAAGTTGCCATAAGAGTTGTCCGCTCATAAAAAACGCCATCTACAAAAACGCTACTAGTATGTGCTAGAACAATACTGCTATACCTACTAGCGCAGGAAAGGACGTATAGAGTTACTACTAACAAATTAAAAAAAAAAGTAGCAAAACAAGCAGCAACACAAGCAAGTGAAATAAGCTGCTAATTCTAAAAATATTTCTGTGGATCTTGCTTCACTTATTTTTTAAAAGACGTGAGTTTTTTCTAATTATCTGCACAGATTAAAACCAAAAAATAATAACAAATGCAAATACTGCGGGTTAAGTTTTAACTCCAAAACCACAGTGCTATACTATAGCAGATAGCACAAAGTGAGAAAAGAAATATCCGACGACGTGAGAGTGGAAATCACGGCTGTAAACCTAGTAATATGTATGCCAAAGAGGAAGTCTGACTGTCATAACGACGGGCAACAATATCTTAAACAAAAAAAAATCAACGTTAAGTTAGGCACGGCAAAGCAATGGCGTTAATAATTACAATAGACAAGAAGAAGTTTTAGTGGAAAGGTCATTTTCTTAAATATTGTATAAAAGGCAGTCCCACACAGCTAAAATGCTGCTATTTTACGTATATCCTCTGCCCACAAAAAAAAAGTTAAGTAAGATTAGGTTAGGTTAAGTTAATTTAGATGTTAATATTAACATTGTTGTTTGTGACATTATGTTTATATTGTTGTGTTTGTTATAATTTATAAATATAAACGTTTAGTGTCAACATTGTCTTTTTTATTATCTGTCAACATTGACATTTAGGTTTATATAGCAAAATTGACTTGTGCAGTAAGCTATCTGTTTTCATGTTAGTAATAAATTATAATGATTAATGTATTTACTGCCATCAACATTATTGTTTATTTATATATTTATATTTATGATTGTTTGGAGTCAAACGTTAGCGTTTAAACTTGTTACCATTATTGAATTATTGTTAATTATGACATTTGTGGTAAACTGAAAACATTAAATTGTTGTCAACATTCTAGTTTGTAGTAAAAATATTAACAAACATGTTTTTAGGTATAAAATTTGACGTTTTGTGTTATTTGTTGACGTTTATGTTAAAATTAACAAGGTTAAAGTTAACTGTCAACAATAATTTTTGAAGTTAGCTGCTAGAATTTTGTTGTTATCTTTTTGTCAACATTGACTAGTTAACTGAAGTTAACTATCAAGAGTTAGTTGTTATAAAATTTGAATGATAGTTGAGGTCAGCTGTCAAACATTAAATTTAATTTTGCTTATGTTTATGTCAACAATACCAATTCAAGTGACAATTGTAAGCATTGATAATTGAAGTTATTTGTCAATACCAATATTTGAAATTAAATATCAACATTTACTTCTTATAAATATGACTTTTTGGTAAGATATGCTTTTTTTGTAGCTTGGGACAAATTGTTTCTTTAGATTGAGTGTCAGATTTGCTTTTTAAAGAAGAGTGTCTACTAACTAAACTCTCCATCATACCTGGAAGTTCAAGATTGTAAAGCTTTTTGTTTATATATAGAATTTTAGGAGATGGTTGAATAGGTTGAAATTGTCAGGTAAGCTACTTTAAATTGATAATTTTTTGTTTGGCTTAACATGTCTGGCCAAATTAGAGTCTAAATAAACCACAAGATTTTAAAAATAGTTTTTGGCCAAAGCCTTAATATGTTGTGTTTTTTGTTTCTGAAGTCACTTTAAGGATCTAAAAATCCATAGCAAAGTTAGATTATTAAAAACCTCCAGACGATTAATGTGAGTGTTTGTAGCCGTTCTTTAGACTAGAGATGCAAACATAATTTGCAGTCTGATGATAGTAGTACACTACTGGATTTTGTTTCAAAGCAACATCTCGCTGTTCCGTCAAAACATTAGAATTAACCATTTTTTGTTATTTTGGTTTTATATAAGATGAATTGTACTTGCAATTTATACGTAAGCTTTTTATCAAAAGTAATATCTAGATACTTAGCAAAATCAGACCAATCGCCGTAAAAAGAAAACACCTCTGTTTTTTTTGGGCTTACTTTGGCTTGCTAGTCTTTTAACTTTATAGTGATCACTGTTGGTGATCTAAAGCTGTACATCAGTGCCGTATTATCAACGTTTGCACTGTTTAGACGCCGTACTTTCAGCCCAAATGCATCCCAGCAACAAATAGGTTAATTTGCATTGACAAAAGAATAACACTTTGAGTTACTTTTGCCGTGATATATTGTAAGGTAGAAACATAGTTGTTTTTTCAACGTCAAAACAAACCACTTCTGTAATTTTAGTCTAAAACTTTTAATAATCTGGGCCGTCACGCGGTTTTATTAATAGACAACAAAACATTTACGTCAAAATACATGTTGATGAGCAGATAGAAGAACTTTAGCTAGTTTAGTTTTAAGAAAGGTTTTGTTATGTTAATTACGTGCAAGCTTTTTCGAGCTTTTGGAAAATGTCTTGTACGTAGAATCTTTTTGCAAAAAAGATTTTAGAGTTGTATTAGGAATTTTGTTATTTCTTAAGGCAGATCAAGTTTTAAACATTGAAATATTTTTTTTTATTTAAAAAGATTGAACGTTGTTCAGCAATGTATGTTGTCAGTGTCTTCCAAAAAAACATTAATTTTTTGTAAACTTTTTTGACGTGGCTACCGGCTTGTTAAAAAATGTTGTAAACATTTTAGTTACTCCACTTACTAAATTAATAAATAGTTGTATTATGGGTAATATCTTTCCCAAAGTGCTAAAACAAGCTTTAGTCATTCCTGTCTATAAAACAGGCTACAAAGAAATAGTCACCAATTATACTCATATCTCTTCTTCTCATTATATCTAAGGTTTTTGAAAAAAATCTTTTTAATCAGATTATTGACTTTTTAGAAAGTAATTTACTATTATCTAATAGCCAATATGGTTTTTGTAAAAGAAAGTCTACAATGAATGCAATAATTGCGTTTACCACTGAGACTTGGAAGGATTTAAATCAGATGTGCATTCGGTTGGAACTTTTTTAATAAAGCATTTGATTGTGTTCTTCATGATGTTTTTTTTCAAAAATTGCATTTTTACAATTTTCATACTACAACATGCAAACTGATTAACTCATATATTTTTAGCAGACAACATCGAATAAAAGTTGATGAAAAAGTATCAAAAACTTCTACTATACTATATGGTGTACCGCAAGGGTCTATACTTGGTTCTCTGTTATTTCTTATATACATTAATGATTTGTCAAACTTACACATATCCAAAGATTGTATAATACTATTTTCTGATGACACCAGTCTAGTGAATAGAGAAAAAAAGCTTGATTTAGTAATATCTAACAACAAGTTACCAGAAAATAAAGATGAGAATTGGTTAGTATCAAATAATCAGTATAAGTCACTTTTTATTTAAAGAGTTCTACTAAAATTACTAACGAAAGTACCAAGTTCTTAGATATACATTTTGATTTCAAGTTAAACTGACATAAGCATGGAGAGGAAGTGTCATTGTGTCACGCACAACATATTTACTAAGACACTTAACACATACTCTTCTTAAAACATCGTTACGGACTGCTTATTTTGCACTATTCCAGTCTAATGTAACATATGGCATTTTAGTGTGAGGTCACTCGTCTATTATGCATAGATTTTTTAATCTGCAAAGACGAGCTGTAAGAGTAATCACATCAGTTGCATATACAGATGATTATAGAAGCGCCTTTGTTGATAATGGGTTCTTGACATTGCCATGTTTATACGCATTGGAATGTCTGGTCTATATTAGAGAAATCATTCAGAATTATTTAATGCATCAATCTAAACACAATTATTATACCAAAACAAAACTTGATATTTATCCAAATTGTCTGCGACTTTGCATTTCACAAACGGAATTAGTTATTATAGAATCAAATTTTATAATGTTCTACCACAACATATTAAAATTTTTTCAATAATAAAATACAAAACCAAAATTAAAAAATATTTATTAATCAAGGCTTTTTATAGTCTGCAAGAAATTAGCTTTTTAGATATATAATTTATAAAATGTTGTAATTCTGTCTACCTATTTGTGTACCTGTATTACCATTTTTTTTAATTTAATTATATTCTGTGTTTTGACATTTGTTATACTACCATGTATTAGCAAGAAATAAATTACTTACTTACTTACTAGCAAATGCTTTTGTTTTTTTCTTAATGAAGTATTGTAGGTTTTGGAAATCTGCTACATAAAATTTTCATTCTCTCTGGTTGATTTAAAAGTTTTTTGCCAGCACTAATTTTTGTTACAAATAAACGCTTTTAATGTGCGCTATAATCTTATAAAATTCTCAGCCTTTTTTGTAAGTTTGTAAATTAGATTTGTAACAGTCCGACAGCTCTTTTGATGTTTGCAACTATTTTTACTGGAGTTAATTTGCTTATTCTTTTTTCCAAGTAACAAACCTTCTTCTTCTTTTATTTGATCCCTTTCAGTAGAATTCCAGTAATTCTGCGTTGTGATTAGAACTTAGGATATTGATTGTCGTAATTTTAACAAAGTTGTAAGTTGACATCTTTGAGTTTTACTAAACCCAATATAGTTGATAGTCTTTTACCTCGTAGTTTTGCTTAGCTCGACTTTTTGACGTTGGTTTTAGAACTGTTTTACGCTGAGTGCTTAAAATTTAAATTTTGAGCAATTATGATAAAATAAAAGTCAAAAAAACCGTTTCAAAATCCACCGTTTTGGTAAAGTTAGTTGGTGTAAACGTGCTTGAAGGTGTCTAGTTTTGGCACGTTAGCAACAATTGGATTTGTTTTAAGCGCAATAGTGTCAAAAATACATACATTAATTGGACCACTGGACCAGTAGTCTTCTTGTAAAGTTTATTGTTTTACGCTTCCGGTTTACTTCTAACGTTCTTAAATACGTAAACGTATTCTTAGCACGTGTCCAAATTTCTGGTTTGACGCACATACTAGCATTATGTAGAACTTCTACTTTGTTTATTTTATTTGAAACACTGTTTGCATTTTAGAAGCAAACTCTAAGTAATACATTGGGTGCATTATTTATTGTTTTTGATGTCAAGAAGTAAAGACATTTGTTTTGTTAAAACCTAAACTTTAAAAGATTAGACTGGACTTAGACTATCACTCTCATGTATCTTATGAAAAAAGTCTAATCCGCATGGTTTACAAATATTCCTCTTCTCTCGTTTAATGTTTTTTTAAAGAATTTAAATAATACGGGTTGTATCTTGACTTGAGAGTATTGCTACGTCAAAAACGTCCTCTTAGTGACAAAAATAGCTGTAATGCGTAGGTTTAACGCTGAGTGCTTAGAATTAATGTCCCCAAAAGTTATAATGGGAAAGAAATTAAAAAAAATCCGTGGGTGCATTATCTATTGTTTTTGATGTCAAGAAGTATATACATAATTTTTTGTTAAAAATTATTGAATTATATTTGTATTCCAGTAATTTAGTAAGATAAGGTCTAGAACAAAGTGGGAAAATGAACAGTTTTGATAGACTGAAGATGCTACATAGCATTTGTTGACTGTGACTTTTAAGTCCATAAGCTTAGTTAGATTTTTAATTTATGTGCTTTCTGTTTATTTGAAAATTGCACAAAAATCAATATAAAACAAACAAGTTTGTTTCTTATTCTATAAATGATGATTGCAACAAATTTTAAAAAATTTTGTACTTGGTCTACATCTTCTTTAGTTAAGTATTCCAAAGCGTTTTAGATGACCACTTTGAAGCATTGTTTTTTGAGGGTCGACGATTTTTCGCAATCGGGATTTTGAGTTTGTTGCCAAAATGACGTGAATATCTTTGTAAGTATTGCGGGCGGATAAAATAGCAATGTTATTGTCGCTAAAATATTTTTTAAAACTTGAAAAACTGTGTTTTTGCTTTAACACAAATGCCAAGAAGTGGGGGTTAAAAGTAGATTTGTTAGAGGTTAAGTAGGGTTGTTGTCTTTGGAAGGAATTAGGTTTGCAGCTACAAGCTTCAACATTTCCCTGGTAATTTTTTTTGCGAAAGCGGCGTTATTTTTGGTAACGGATGGCCGATAGAATTAACAACTAATGATTGTCTGACTGAGCAAAAACTCACCTTAAATATTATTTTTGTTTTTTTTTTGTACAGTTGTAAATCTTTTGGAATTGTTAGGTTTTCCTGCAGTATTGTTGGTAAAAACTGAGCTTGCCTTCTCTGGTGCAGTAAAGTCCGTAAGGTCCAGAATGTTGGCAACTGTGGTGTCTTCTTTTAGATACTTAGAGGTAAGTAACGTAAGTAATTTGCCTGTGACTTATAAAAAATAATCTGTGCTTGGTCTGGTTGTTAGTTATATCAACCTCTTTTGCCATTTTGACTAAAAGTTTTACTTTTTCTATAAAGAGTGGTAGTGTAGAGGCGCTGAATGTGTAAGCCATTGTGGCAATAGTCTTGATCAATCCCTTGATGGTGCTTTTTAGGTTGTAGAATATCTGCTCAAAACTTGTTGTTCTTTGGTCTATCTGTTTTCTCAATTTCTAGACCTGGTGAGCAACAGCAGTCATCCTGAACTAGGACCAATTCCTGGGCTTTCTTCTTCTTTTTTTCATTTTGGAAAAAATGGACGGTTTGCTAAAGGTTTTTGTTTTTTAGTACGAGCGCTATTACAGCAGCGTATTTTTTTTTTATTAATTAAGATTTCTCTTAAATAATAAAATGTTAGTTTTTAGAATTATAATTGCATTTATTGCTGCTAGTGGAATGCTGCTTACGGTTAGACTGCTAAGCTGTCACAGTCAAATTTTTAACGCTTACTTTGCTGTTTACTCTGAATATTTATTAATGTTTACGTCAACATTGACAAATTAAAGGACAATTGTATACATTGACAGTTAAAGTCAACTATCAATATTATTGATAAAAATTAGTTGCTCCATCCATTTGTTAACTGTTTGTGTGATTTGACTTTATGTCAATATTGACAAGTTGTCAACATTTTGTTGTAAATTTGATTTTTTTGTTTATTTATTATAAGTGAAATTTGTAAACATAGATAGTTAGAGTTAACTGGCAATAATAATAATTAAAATCAGCTGTCAATATTCAGTAGTATTGTCGTTTACTGAAGTTACTGTTTTAATTAGACAGCTTTCTACAAAATAACAGAATGTAATCCAAATAAATCTGTTAATTTGGCTTTATTTTCAGTTTGATGTCAAAATGATCTTGTGGCTGTCAAAAAAACTGCAAAATAATTTTTTTAAAACTGTAAATCATTCAACCACCAAATCTTTTTTTAAGCTATCACACTGGTCTTGCCAATTAACTGATAAATTATTTTCTAAAATAAAAAATAGTTTTTTAACTACACAATTCACATGTCAATTTACAGACTTGCCTAGATTAGTTAGTTAGTTAACGTTTTATCTAAAAGATGTGAAAGACAGCTGTTTTGTCAAATTAAAAGTTAAGAGTTCATATACTACAGACAAATCATATAACAGATTTGTGAAACAGTTCTTTCTTAAATTAACAGTTCATATTTTAATGCAAATGTTTATAAATTTAGTTAATAGATTATACGTCAATTTGTTAATACTTATATTCTTAAATTGAGAGTTGACTACACGACAGATTTATCAAGATTGGACGTCAAACAGCTCACATATCATATTTGTAATAACAGTTGCTCTGGCAAATTGATATATGATATTGATCATTGATATTTTGTGTGCAAATAAAATTAAATTTAGATCCCCCTATTGTGAATAGATTGGGCTAGTTTACGTCACTTGACTTCATTGTTGTCATAATATTTAATATATCCACATAATGAGAAAGAAATGCTAAAATACAATTTATCTTTTGTACAATAACACTTGAAAAATCAAACTAAAAAAGATCCTTTTCATCCATCCGTCCCGGCCACAAGTCAATTATTCTCATTCGCGGTAATTCCGGGAATCACCCGTCGCCTCCCCCAATTCCCCCTTTTATTCCAAAGGACAATTTTAAAATAAACGCAACAAAGGACATTAAAATTACATTAAAATGCCTCGGCTCCTCTTATTATTATTAATATGGAGCGCGCTCCGGCGAAAAAGGAGTTCAACAGAAAAAAAAGAATACATTTGGAGGGAGAACTTTATTTCGTTCGAAATCAGCGGAGTTAACATCAAAGTAAATTGGCAAAATTTTAAGTGATAAGAAAGCCCTTTCGAAATTACAATTAAAGCGAGTACCGGCTGCACAATCTATGAAGTAAGATGCAAGGGCAAAAGAAAAGAATTACTTTTATTGTCTCCACTTGTTTCGGAATGGTTGGGGGAGGTGGAGGTGCATTGTGTAAAGGGGTTACAGCTGGCGGCGGCAGTGGTGGTGTCGGCGGTGCAGCTACAGCCCACCCGCATTGGCCCTCTATTCCTTTCAACACGTTGACGTGCTAATAATTTACACCAGAAAAAATACGAATTGTTAGAAACACTTGTTTTATTTGTGCACAACAGTTGAGGCTATTTTTCAGCAGCGGATTATAATACTTTTTGTTTACTATGTTAATTTTATTCTATTTGAAATTAAATCTAATCCGATGACTTATTAATTGTCCGCTTAATGTAATCTTTTAAATTTCAATCTTAAACGTATCGCGAATGAAGCGTTAAAGTGGTGCCTCTCCTAGCTCGGGTATTATTATCACGTAGTAAAACTACTGAACTCCCGTTCCAAGTTATCGGCCAAAGTTGATACGTTTAAACTCTCCTTTCGCGGTAAATGCGGCGCTCTCGATATTGCACTTCCAATGAATTTAAAGTTGTCAGTGGTGCCCGACTCACTTGCGACGTTGACGCAACAAACCCGAAGATTATTTTACATAATAAAGGAATATGCTAAAATTAGTGGCGTCGCAATTTATACACTTTTACTCTAATCAGCACGAAACGGCGGCGAATATCCAACTCCCTTTACACCATAAAATCGGTGCTTGTCGCATTCAAATGCAGGACAATAAGGTATTATACTAGCCAATATAGCAGCGTCTTGTCTTGTACATTTATAATAGTTGCAACGGTGCAAACAAAATTGAAGTTTTGGTCAAGTTAGAAAGCGCATTTACTATATTGATTTTAAATATTTGTAGTTAAGTATAGTTGTAAAAATGTTGAGTTATTTGAATGTAAATTGTACTAATATGAGTCTAAATGAACAATAAATTAAACTAAAAAATATGAATCAAATTTTTGAGTTATTTTATTGTATTTTATTTATTACAACATGAATCTACGCAGAGCAATAATTATCAAAAATTTATAATAAATTATTAAACAAAATTTGAAAATTCCAAAAACAATTTTAAGTTTTTTTATTGTAAACTGTAGCTTTAAACAAATTTTTAAGTCTAAAAACCAATTTTGAGTTTGTTAACTATATTTAGTTAAAATGTTGAGTTTATTTCTTGTAAATTATAGCTTAAATTAAAAAAGAAAACAAAGTTTGATTTGACCAACAAGGTTTTTGAACCTTCATTCACAAACTACAAGAATATTCTAGACTGTTGAGATACGAAGCTTAGAGCATTGGTTATAAGCAATTTTTTTCATTATAAAAAAACTAAAATAACTTCGTTAGAAAATTGTAATGTATATAATACTGAATAGTTAAGTCACTCATCTTCTACAACAAGTTCTGACCAACAAACTATAATGTTTGCTGTCTTTTATAATCTTACTTAATTTATTTAGCAACCCACTTGTTTTCTTTGTTGTTTTTGGTAAGCTTTTAAAAAATTGTAATAAACCAAATCAATTACATAATCAAAATAAAAGGTTTAAGAATGCAATAACGTTAGCAATAACATACCTAGCTCTTTTGGACCACAACTTTCAACTACCTCACCTAAAACTACGTTTAAAAAAAAATCTAAAAAAAAACTTTAAAAATAGACATTAAAAAATTAAAAAAAAACAAAATAATACCAGAAAAAGTCAAAAGTAAACTATACATACATAGAAGAAACGTGGAATAAGATCAAAAAAGCTATATTTTTTACTGCAAATATTAAACTAAAGAGCAAAAAAAAAAAAAAAAAAAAATGACAACATTATAGAACTTATGAAGAATAGAAGAGAAATATTTCTGCATCCTGTATAAATGAAGAAAAATATATTGCAATACATAGAAAAATGCTTAGGAAAACTACAAATGCTGTAAGTTCTGCATTAACAAAAAAAAAACACAAACATAATCTTAAACTCTGATAATAAATCAATAGGTTAAACTGACAGGAAACTTTCAAAGTGAAAAAAATACATAAAAAAGCTTTTTGAAAATAAGAAAACAATCTTACCTGCTTTACATGTAAAATCCGGTTTCAAAACAACGAAAAAAAAAAAATTAGCAATTTAGCCTAGACCAAGTTCTCGAAAAACTATTGCAACTACTAGAATCTTACTAAACAAACAAACTTCTTTAACAAAATTTATACAACTAGTCACTTACCAAAAAAATACTCCTACAGTCTTACTATATAATGTAATTGTTACAGTATAGTTCTTAAGCAAAGTTTACACAATATCAAATAAAAAGTGCTATTTTTCTTTTCTTTATTGTTGTAGCAATAGATGCAAAGATAGTAGTGTCAAAGGTTTTTTCAATGTCTAGAAAAGCTTTCAAAGCATTTTTTAACATACACTTACTAACTGATGTATGGCCAGTTTGCAGGAGTTTTTTATTTGGTGTTTATATTAGTGCAACTTGTTCCACAAATTGTTATGTACATCCCAGTCAGTTTTCGTTGAGTTCCTAAATTCTTAAAAAGCGTTTTTTCTGATTCAGTGTTAAATCAAATGTATACGTGGCCTAACAGCAAAGATTCATTCAACACATGCCACTTACTAATTTCTTTATTTGTTTTGTCATTTGATAATGTAAACTTTTGCAAATTTTACTAAGATAAATGATAAAGATTGGATATGTCCTATTTGCACAAAATCTATAAAACCACAGAAAGTAGATAATCGTAGTTCTACTAGCAGCCTTTCTCAAGATGTAGTCGAACGCCTTTGAAAGATAATCTGAACCTTTTAAAGGCGTTAATTTTAGAACAATTTTATGCTTTTTCTAAAAAAAAATTATTGCAACTTGCCACATGTACCGCACTTGTTAATGATATTGGTAAAAAAGTTAAAAATTTCGAGGAAGAAAACTCAAAGCAGATACAGAAATTCTCAAAGATAACCACAATGTTTGGATGAAGCTATACTTAAGATTCGGGACCGTCAACAAAGAGCAGTAAACGTTAGAATTTATAATTTTACCAAATCTCGTTCATCAAATTCAAATCAACGTCAATCTGAAGATAAAACAAATGTCATAAAATTAATGGGTAATAAAATTATATGCAATCATACAATTAAAAAAGTGATGCGTGTTGGCTCTAATAAATTATTGTCACCCGATAAAAATAATTTTTAATAGTGAGGAATAAGCTAAAGCTATAATTAAACATTGTAGAGGAAAGGAATTTTAAGAAGTTTGTGTGGGTGTGGATAACACTCCCAAACAGATTCAAATTCAAGAAAGTTGGCAGTGAAATAAATCGTCGCAAACTAGAAGGTGAGCAGAACATCAGCTTGCGGTTTATTCTAGGAGTTCCAAGGATAGTAGAAAATATGTCTCTTGTGTTTTTGATATTTTAATTTTTAGAGAAACTAATCTTTATAAGAATATTTTATCTTTTGAACTAGAATTAACATTATTTTGTATTTATAGAAAAAATAGAAGTACAGAAAGTAGTGTTAAAAAAAGCGCTGGTGGTGTTCAGATTTGATTTTAGGCGAAATTGCTACTTTTTTTAATACAGTCAAACATGTTTTTAATTAAACATCAAGTAATATTTCAAAATATATGGTGTTTAGCTGTTGAAGATATTGTGGACAACCACGTAGGCGCTAATATTCCTATATTTGAAGATTATAACGTTCTAGGGTTTAACTGAGCAAATGATGTAATGGAATCAGAAAGCAGTGCCTTAAGCTTGTCAGGACATCTTTTAAATGAAACTTTTTTGTATCTAAATATGCACCAAGCTAATACAATAAGAAATAGTAAAGGCTTTCTATTAGACTTGACGTTTTCCACTAACAAGATCATACTTCTTAGTACTTTTGACAATTATTTATTTTCCTGCAATAAATATTATCCGGCTTTACGTACAATTATTAAATCTAATATAGAGTTCAAAGCATTAAATTATTCTAGAGCATATACATATAACTTTAAAAAAGCCAATATGTGAGTATTCAAAATTACCTACATTTTGTGGATTGGAATTCTTTTTCTTGAGGGTTTAAATCTTGAAAACTGCACACACAAGTATTTTATAATACACTGTTTACTTAGTCCTAAATTTACTACAAATTGATCTTCTAGTTATCCTATTTGCTTTTCCAAAAAAAAAATTGCACATAAAACCTATAAAGACTCTGGTTGATTTGAAGACTATTTACATTTTACAAACATCCGAAATAAATGCAAATTGGAAAATGATTTATGTTTTAAAAAGTACATCAGTAATATGGAAAGAGAAGTTTATGCTAACTCAAAGAGTATTTAGAGATATGTCAAATCTAAAAGTTCTGATCATAGCATTCTTAACATTATGCATAATGATAATGTGATAGCATCTACAGGAGAAGAAATTACTAACTTATTTTCTTCATATTTTTTATCAGTATATACTTCTCCACTAAATTACTGAAGCCCGAGCCAATTACAGCTCTGCTATCAACATTAATTTTTGTAAAATCACTTTGAAAGAAGTTAAGAACGGAATATTTGTACTTAAATCGGACGTTAGACTTAGTGTTGAAGGTATACTACCATCTATACATAATATATACTAAATGCTTTCAATAACGGGCAGCAAGTAGATGTTATATATACTAATCTATCAAAGACATTTGATTTTAGTTAATTACAATCAACTAAACTGGAAAATATAGGCGTATAATTTTTTTTTTTTTAATTGATTAATTAACAATCTTAATAATATATTTCAATATGTTATTGTTAATGGTTTTATTTCTGATGCAATAGCATTTACCTCTGGTGTTCCACAAGATAGTCATCTAGAGCCGCTTTTATTTCGACTTTTTATCAATGATATTGCTCAGTCAATAAAATCGTGTAAATTCCTTCTCTTTGTCAAAAATTTAAAACTTTTTAGCGCAGTAACAACAGCTAAAGATGCATTTTTAATTGATAATAACATTAAAAATGTTGAAAAATAGTGTACCATTAATTGTATAAACTTAAAAGTAAAAAAATGTAAGGTAATAGATTTTTAATTAATCAAAATCTAATTTTGCAAACAAACTGTAGTATAAACTCTCAGATATTAGAAAGAATCAATTTTGTTAAAGATCTTGTTGTATTTATGGATACCAAATTGACGTTTGTTATACATTTTAATTATGTAACTAACAAACCCTTAAGAATATTAGGATTTATTAAACGCTATTCAAATCATTTTACGTCGCTAACAGCTTTTTGATTGCTTTCTGTGGCCAGATTATGGAATTCACATTAATTAAATTGAAAAAGTCCAAAACAAATATTTGTCATTTAAAAAAGGAGATATTTCATTTAATTTTTCTTGTACTGAAATGAGAGAACTAATCTAACTTGATACATTTTGTAATAAAAAAAAAAGTTGAATGTATTGTAAAAATAGCAAATGGGGTTATTGATTGTTCTAGATTTTTGTCTTTAGTAAGTTTTAATGTTCCGAAAAGACATACTAGAAATGTAAAAACATTTTATTCCAAGTTTAGTAGATCAAATTATTTTAAGGATTCTTCATTGCATCGTATGTGTCGATTTATAAATGAATCTGATCTTGATATCTTTAATGAGTAATCTTTATTAATGTTGTATTTTTTGTATTTATCTGTTACTGTATTAATTATATTTATATGTTTAGATTGAGTTGTTGCAACTTAAATGATATGTTGTAATTATTTTGTTATTTGTAATTTAATTAAAAAAATCGGTAACTCCGTTAATAAATAAATAAATAAATAAAGTCAAGCGCCAAAAAGGCAATCGGCCAATAAGGCCAAAAAATCTATAAAGCTTATGCGTCCACTTCCAGCCCGCTTGCTTGCTTCTTAGGTTTTCCTACTAGCCAGAACTTTTTGGCAACACCCGCATGCGGTGTGCATGCATCTTTAAAACAAGTTTGAAAGTTTTAATTTATTGTATATTATATTTTATGTTATAAATGTATTTTCCGTGCTTTTTTTAATATCGATAAAAGTTATTTTTGAGTAATTTTCATAATATAAATGTATTTCTGTACAATTTTAAGCTTTTTAAAAATAATGATTAACTTGCTACAAATGCTTTTTGTGTGTAGTTTTAAGATTTTCTAAGCAAAAATATAATAAAATTTTGGGTTTCTGCGCAAATTCTGATAAATTTTATGTTTTCTTAACTTTTGAGTTTTTTTTTTTCAAATTTTGTCTTACAAATATTTTTTTCTGTGCAGTTTTGTGTTATAAATCGGTTTTCTGTGCTAGTTTGATGTTAAAAGATTGTTGTCCGCAATTTTATGTAGTGAAAATTTTCATAATATAAATGTTTTATCTGTGTAATTTTGAAGTTTTTAAGCAAAACTTATATGTTGTTTTGGTTTTCAACGCAAATTTTAAGAAATTTTATGTAATATTCTTGATTCACAAGCAAATTTTATAAAAAAAGATCGGTTTTTGCATATAATTTGCCCAATTTTGATAGTATGATTATCTTTTTTGTGCAATTGTTAATTCAATATAATTTTAAGGTTTTCTAAATTATAAATGGGTTTTATGCGTCAATTAAAAAAAAAATGTATGTGATAAACACGATTTCTAAGCCAATTTGATGTTTTCTAGGCAATTTTTATGTTAGAAATGATTTTTCTGTGTACTTTTCATGTGTTTTTAGTAAATTTTATGGTGTAAATAAGATTTTTGTTTCAATCTTATGTGTTAAACGTAATTTTAATGAATTTTATGCTAGGAATAAGTTTACTGAGCAATTTTAATATTATAAATGTTCTTCTTTGCAGTTTTGCAATTTTTTAAGCAAAGGTTTTTCAAATTGAGTTTGCATAATTTTTATATGATAAAAGTTTGTTTTGTGCGTTTTTAAAGTTTTTAAAGTTAATTTGAATAAAGCATTAGTGATTTATGAACAAATTTTCTGCTAGAATTAAGTTTTCTGCGCAATTTTGATGTTGAATAAAAGTATATTCTGTGTAATTTAAAGATTTTTTTTAACAAACTTTATATTATAATTGATTTTTTTTTACAAATTTTGATAAAGTTTATGTGTGTTGTCAACGTAATTTTTTAAGAAAGTTTACGCTAAAACTGATTTTTCTGTAAAATTTTAATATTTTAGATGTTTATTTTGTGCGATTTTACAGTTATTGAGCAAATTTTGTATTTTTTGTGCATTTTTGAAGTTTGTTGTATTAATTTTGGTAGTGTTTTTTATGTTAAATGTGATTTTTAATTAACAGTTTGTTGACTAATTTTTGACGTTAATGAAAAAAATTTTGCATTTTTTATTAGTTTATAGTTAAATTTTCTAACTTTTCAACAATCTTTTGATGTTTTAAGACCTGATTTTGCTATTTTTAATATTTATGAATAAAATTTTCAACAGATTATTGCCAGATAAATAATTTTGTTACTTTTTAACAATATTTTTATGCTTTAAGGCAGGATTTTGTTATTTTTTATATTTAATAAATATAATTTTAAATTTTTTAACAGTTTATACCGGAGTTTAGTGTTTTTTAACAATATTTTATAGCTATATTAGAACTTCACATTTTTCAACAACTTATAGCTATTATTAAAAGTTGATAGGACGGATTATAATTTGAAAACCAAATTAATTTATATTTCAAAGCTGAGTTAACAGTTTGATAGTAGAATTTTACATTTTATTAAAGCCGAATAGTAAAATAGTTAAGTAAAGACCGGATTAACAGTATATCAGTAAAGTATGTTAGTTACCAGAATTATAATTTAGAAGCCAGATTAACTGTTTGGCAGATAAATTTATTAATTTGATGACCAAATTTACACTTTCAAAAGATTGATTAATAGTTTTAACAAATTAGTAGTTTGGCAGTAAATGTTAATACGTTGGTAACCGGAGTTTTAGTTCTAAAAACTTGATTTAAAGTTTTGAAGACCGGTTTCATAATTTAAAAGTCGGATTAAAAGTTTGGCAGTAAAATTTAATACTTTGAAACTTGAAAAGCAAATTTTAAAAATACAAATATTTTTTATTTAGTAATTAGCGTATTCTCACTTTTTTTTATTAAATTAAATATTGTTAGCTGAATTTTCAGTTCTAAAAGTCAAATTTACAAAATGCTAGATTTATAACTTGAAGGCCGGATTATCACTTTGGCAGTATTATTAATACGTAAGTGGCCAAAATTACATTTTTAAAGACAGGAAACAATTATAATTATTAAGACTAGTATTCTAACTTCAAAAAGAGTATATGTTACTAAAAAAAGTATGTTTGGTCAGCCGAGTTAGGGTCCAAAAAGACCATAAAATACGTTATAAAGAACGTGCCCGAATGCATCAAGCTATAACGATGCAAGCATAGCTTATTGTTTTTGGGTACGCTCTTATTTTTTTCAAACACATAAGAACGGCAGAGAAACCTTACCCAATGTGTTACGTTCAGCTACCGCAGACCCCACAAAGTCAAAAAATTTATTGAAATTGTGCAACCTAACGGTTCGAGTAAAATATAAAGGAAAGTCTGGTGACATTGTACAATGCCATCGTTGCCACACAGAATTAAAGTGCACTTTACCATACGTTTGCGTTAAATGCGTCGAAGTTCATCCCAGCTCCACTTGAACTAAAACAAAAAAATCAGTCATGTTGCAACATGCGCCGTGGGCAAAAAACTGCACACATCTTATATCAAACTAAAAGCAAGCTAAACTTTGTCTAAAGCTTGCTCCAATGCATCTCAACAACAGATTCTTATTCCTCCTAGAAACACACCCAACGCAAACAGGAAAAAATCTTTTGCTAACACAACGGAAAACCAAGCAAAAATCAGCTTCTTTTTCTTTTTTGCTTAGTCCAAGCAAACAAAGCCAATTTTAAGAAAATATTCATATTTTTCTTACATTTCCTGGTGTAAAAACTAAAAACAAACTGCTCGACAGTCTATTTTCAGACATAAACGGAATACAAGTTTTTTTCAATCTCTATGCAACGTTTATAAGGCTAGCACAGTGGGTGCATACTAATTTTACCTCAAAAATACCAACATCAGTTAGGCAATAAATTTAATAGCTCAAAAAGTGTAAAACTTATAAAAAATCAATTAGAAGGGAGTTTAAAGTTTAGTATTGTGCTACTCAAATATCTCTTGTTAAACTAATGTTTCAGAGAAATTTGCGCACTAGACTAGATTGATGATAATAAAATTTAAAATTGTAATATTAATAACAAAAAAGTGCTAAAAAAACAAAATAAACAAAGTGAGTTTTATTCTTGTAAACCAAAATATATAATTTAAGTGATTATGTTGCTGTAAAAAATTACTAATCTACAAAGCCAATGTGGATTAAAAGACAAATTAAAAAAGTGACCACAAATTTACTTAATTTATATTTTTAGTTAAAATCATGTAATTGATGTTAATTTTTCTATAACAGATGATAGTATTGGTACTAATAAACAGCATACGATAGAGTTCCAACAAAACAATTAATTAATAAAATTTAGTTTGTTCTTGTTATATGAATATGATATTTTTCAATATTATTTTTTAATTTAAGATTACTTTAGAAATAGGACAACTAATAAAAGTCTAGCTTATGCTAATGATTTTTTTATAGCAGTGCTATCTTTATTGCAGCTTTAAATCGTCGCCATACTTGTTAAAATATTGTTAAAATTGTTAATAACATTTATGAACAAATTTTACAATATTTTAATAAGTATTGCGACGGTTTAAAACTCTGGTAGCAAAGCTATCAAAGCGTTATCAAATAAAATCATTAGCATAAAAGTCTATTATTAATGATAAATATTTTGACTGCATGACTGATTTAAAATTATCTAGCCAGACAAACCAAAAACCAGCTTCAGCAGCAAATACATGCAATTATAATTTTAAAACTGAAACATTAACTTAAATGCTGGCACCAAGGAAACCGTTCTAAGAACGGAAACTAATTTTAATGGAAAAAGTAGATAAAGATGAGGTCAAAGCAGCCGCTTAGTTCTCTTTCAAGCGTCTAGCAACGCAGGATTTTTACTCAAAGGACAAGAGCAAAACTGCCAATTTTTACCTCCATATTGTCCCAGCAGAGGTTTACACCATACCTGCTGTCATGAACCTTACCGTTCAAAAGCCATCAACTTATTTCCTCAATACCGTCACTAAAAAGCCGCTCAAGGACAACTAAACTACCTTCTAAAGTACTTAAAGAGTATTAACGGCTAATCTTGCCGGTTTATTAAGTCAAAAAGCACAAAATTCTTTTGTTCTTAAGAAAAGCGTCAACTCTGATAAAAAATTGATTTTTACGTTTTGATGCAGCTTTTAAAAAGATCAGAAAACGCCAAGATTATAAATTTTGTCAATGTTCTAAGCTTGAAAGTTAGGTCAAATCTAAGAAACGAGGTGGTGGCATTCCTCAATACCAGATATGCTAGCGGCATTTGAAGCATTACCAATCAGTAGTCTGCTCCCAAAGCGCACTCTGTACTGGCTTACATCTTGCTAACTTCAAAAGATGTAAGGTATACATCAAAATGTTGACTTTGCTAAAAATTGTTTAAAAATACTCCAGACTAGCTATTAAGCCTGCGCCGGCCCCGGGCTTGTCTACATCACAAAGTGCAAGTTTCCGCAAACCTGCCGCGGTTACTGCAAACAAATTGTTTGCAAACGTTATCTCTTCGCCGGCACCAAAAATTGCGTTTAACTATCAATCAAAATCATTTAATAAGTAATTTGGATGAATTAATTTAGCATTTCTTTTAGGATAGATCCCGTCGCCCCCCAAACTCACGGATAAAGATATTTTTAACTATCTATACGTCTAATTCTAGAAGATAGAGGTACATATGGCAAAACAAAACAAAAAAAACCTGGAAAACATGTGATTAGAATGGTCAAGAATAAAGCCGTAAAAATTTACATTATTGCTGATGGCTTAAATTAGAGTCTTTGAGATACCAAGAAAAGTTTCCTAAAACTCCGTAAAGACATCTCCAAAGAGAACAGGAACAGTAAAGCCGCTTCCATTGCGGCAATAATCAATTTTAATGCCAGCAAGTCTTGAAACTCCCTAAGACACCGAAAGTTTTGAGTCAAACCTCCACCAACAAAGCCAAAAAGATTCTTGTATCTTTTTTGCTGCTGTCCCCAAATTTCAGCCCATTAAAACTCTGGACAACCTGGCTCTAGTAAAAACGGTTAAAGACATAAAAAACCGTTTTTAACTAATTAAGTTTTTCAAGCTACAAAAAAAATGCTTTTAGAAAGGAAAAAATCTTCAAAGGACACTGAGCAACCCTTACTGTCTAGTAGTTTTAGGTTTTTACTGACTAAAACCCACCTTTTCTTTTCTTACTTTGAGGTGGTTTGCAAATAGGTAGCAAAATTTGATTTTTTTAGTGTTTATTTTTGTAGATTCCAGTTCTGTCACCTATTTGGTCTTTGGACTCATGTGTGTGTACCAAAACCACAAAAATAATTTAAAAAAGCTTTTAACAAAATCTAGCAGAAGGGATTTGTCTACAAATTGCACCAACATAACTTTTCTCTGCGTTTTATATGGCTGATAGCTTTATATCTAAATTACAAAACTTTAATAGTCAAAATTTTGAACCACATTTCTATTTCACGGCAACTTAGATATTCTTTAAAGCTTCATTTCCTCTTTTCTGCTATTTAACCTGTTTGAGGCTGATTTGTCTTTGTGATAGACGCACGGGGTAAAAATGGTTCAATATGTTGACAACACAGCACTTAAGAACACACAAAGTCATTTATGGTAGTCATTTCAAAACTACAAAAAACCAAGTATTTGAGGATAACCATTGATAAGAAGATTATTTGTAGATATCAAGCAGCAATGAAAATCGTTAAGGAAACGTCGTTTAAAAAAATGTGAGGTAGTTTGTCGCCGTGTGTAGAGAACAACCTTGCTTTTCTATAAATTTACTTTAACTTGCCAGTTGTCAAGATGGGTAGTGGCTTTTTGAAACTTTATAGTGACCACTTTAGGTGACTTTGAAGTATAGAAAAATGCTGTGTTGAGCCATTTTAACCCAGGGCGTTCAGCCCGCGCATCAACAAACAGGTTAAATAACAAAAGCAAAAAGATAAAGCTTTGAAAAACTACTGCCGTGATCTGCCG
This sequence comes from Tachinus rufipes, assembly GCA_963932245.1. NCBI lineage: Eukaryota > Metazoa > Arthropoda > Insecta > Coleoptera > Staphylinidae > Tachinus > Tachinus rufipes. The sequence continues at coordinate 73,321,365 of OZ010747.1, read as the reverse complement.
TAAGGTAGAAATGTAGTTCACAAATTTTATTTCCAAATTTCTGCTATCAGCTATCAGATGCAAAGAAAAGTTTTGTCTGTACAGTTTTAAGAAAAGGTTATTAAATTATCTCTGTCGGTAACCTTTGATAATGTGGTTTGTTATGCGGTTTAGTTGATGCGCAACTAATTGAGCTCATCTAAAGCTATGTTAGTAGGCGGGGACAAGATTATTACCTTTAGTATAGTCTTGGATTATGTTTAAAATCACCCTTTATATGAGCTTACTTAATTGCATACAAGACTGATGACCAGTAGTTTAAAAAAAAAACTTTTAATTTTTTTTTAGATTTTGGTATGTGTATTACAAGTGAATATTGGCTTTTTACATTGGCACTTTTACTATCAGACTCAAAGTACTACTTTGCGGATGCGCCTCGGAGCTCCATGGTTTCCCCGCTGCACCAACATATCAAAACTTTGGCCAAAAAGTATTTCAATAATTTCTTGGCTTATCTCAACCTTGGTCTGGCCCGATTTGCCCAGCCAGACAAGCGAGCTTTGACAAAAAATTTGACTAAATTTAATTTAATGACCTACTACTTCTAAATGTTGATGTGTGTCATAAAATTTGACTTAAGACGGTTATTTTGGCATAATTTCTAGTATAGTAACCTGGCATTGCTGAATGTTTACGTTAATAAAACTGTAGATTGATCACTTTGCCCAATTTGCTGTTGCATAGAAGATTTTATTGATTGTAGTGCAATACAAAATCAGGAAGTAAAATTGAAGTCAAATTTACGTTGTAATGATAGTTTTATTAATTGAAAGTTTGAAACAGTTTGTTATTATTTTGTTATAATGTATTAAAAACAGTATTCTGAGATATGTGGAAACCGCCATCCTTTAAATGACTACTTATTGAATCTTTAAATTAACTACATTTTTTATTCTAAATTATAATTATGTTAGAATTAAAAAATAATTACTTAAATTAAAATTGATGATTAAAAGTAGTAATGCATTTTAAATGAAGCCGCTTCATTAAGCTGGCGTACCGAATACGGATGGGGAGTGAAGAACTCTTGCACAGCTCTCAGATATATGCAGATAAAAATTAATTTCCATCTTGGGTCGACCAGTAATTTTATTGGAAAATGCCTCGCTCGGTGTGCTTGCTTGCTTGCTGCTGTCTGCAGCACAAACATAAAATACTGCAGCACTCACCACCTCACTTCAGCAAACCGGCGCGGTTGTTGGTTTTAATTTACAATTTGCTACAATCTAATTAACAATTCGGTGTTTATTAACTGATATATTAACTCGTTCCGTGGGGGTAGTTTTACACCGAAAATTCTAATGGTATGGAAATGAAATTTTATTCTTGCGGTGATATAATATAAATGTAGGGAAAAAAATAAGAGTCGGGCGTCGTCATTAAAAGCGGGACGGCCTCTCGTGGCGCGCTCTCTGTATGGCGTCGCACTTTTCTTTGTTTTATCCTTAGAGCGGGTCATTAAGGGTCTTAAGATCTTCCCTTGGTCTTAGTTAGGAGGCGGGGTCCGCACACATCTGCATATTTATACATGCGGCAGAGATGTATAAATTCAGAGAAAAAAATGTGTACACAACAGCAGCGGCAACGAAGCCAAACACACATCAAGACGACGGTGGTGGGTCGACGCAAAACATAGAAAGGACGAGAAACTAACATGCTAAGAACAGAAACTTTGAATTAAGCTCCGTGTGCTTGAACCCTTGGATTTATATGTGGAAGAAATTTGTTTGAATACTGTTAGCATTTTATAATATTTAAAATCCTTTTGTTTCAAAGTTAAGTTTCAAACTCGTGCAAAAACTTCAAATAATAGAGAATTATAAAAAGTTATCTTTAATCATTTAATCATGGCTGAATATACAAATTTGCTTATTTAAGCAAACCAAAATTAATATATGACTTTACCTAAACTAGTCTCGTTTGAACTTATTAGTCTCAGCAAATATATTTGAGAAATCCTAATTAAAGCAAGTTTATTAAAAAGAAATATTATTAAAGAATTTATGAAAAGCAAATTGCCGGTAATTAAAATGAGATCTATAATTTGTAATTATAGGGGGAGACGGATGAATAAACTCAGACACTTCAGTTATACGAAGGAAGGAGATGCTCGTTGGATGTTTTATTTACTTTGTAAACATCGATTTCGTTTGCTAATAATATTAATAAACAAACATCAACTCCGATCCGCATCTCCTCAAGTTAATTTTAAAATGGCCTGGATGTAATTTTCTTAACGGCCGAACGGGTTATAGACGTTAATGAATTTATCGATATTTCTTTGCCAAAGCCTTTCTCTCTCCGATTATACGCCAATCTAATTTCTACGGCACTTTTTTGTCTCTTATTTTGCCGTTCTTAGTTTTAACGAGAATTAATTAAATGCACTTTTTATTGGCGCTGTGTCACTAATTAAAATTATATTTAATGAATATTTTATGTTACAAACAGATTTCAAACTTAACCACCGCTGAGATAGAACAATATTTTGAAATTTATTGTTAAGTGAACATGAACAATTTCTTTACAAAAATGAGATATTTAACAGCTGTAAGAAATTACTAACCCAAACTGGGACAACTTTTACAGACTGGAATTCAATTTGATAGCTTATTTTGACAGAATAGCAAACACTAGAAAATTAAGACTAATTTTTAAAGATAAAAATAATGATTAATTATTAGTCAACAAAAGCCATTATAAAATAAGTGCACATATATTTTTCAAATACAATAGCTAAACATAAAACTGCAAATACTAAAAATAAGAATCAAACTAAAATAATTAAATACCAAAGAAGTTATCTATGCGTAACAAGAGCACAACGTAAAGTATTAACAAATCCTTAAAAATACTTTTTTAACCTTGTTCTACAAAATACGTGTAAAGACAAAGCGCTTTGCATAGTCTGTACGTTTATACGGTATGTAACATAAATAGTTATTGCGTAAAACTGAAGTATGAATCAATTGAGAAAAGCAAGTCAGTACAATTATTAACCTTACAAAACTATTTGAAAAAATTTGTGTTGCGCCACAAAATTTATATTAAAAATTATAATAAAAGTATGCTTAATCTAACTGTCTAAACCGCAATTTAAAATTTTTGTTGGTTACTATTTTAATGCATATTTAATAATGCAAAATTAAACAAAAATTGTAAAAAACTAAATTGTTTATTTAAAGCTTAAATGTTTTTAAGTACCCAGTTGGGTATTTTTATTTAAAATCAAGTATGTTTAATCAAATTTTTGAATGCATATTTGAGAAAATTCCATTTTAAGCTGACCAGAGCTGCTCCCCTTGCATTTAGAAACTTGTTTTAGTATTATTTCACAAAAGTACAAAACCGTTAAAAAAATTCTACAATTTTTTTTAGAGTTTTAAATTTTACTAGTGAAATTAAATACTTTTTGAGGGTGCGCACACAAAAATTTAAGAACCAGTCTAACTCTATATAAGAGTTTTCCAATAAGAAGTTTTATTTTGAATAGCAGGCTATTTGGGCAGCTGTCAATTTTGAAGCTATTTTCTTTTGACATTTGACAAGTAAAAACTACGTCATTATTAAAAATGGAACAATACACGCTTTAACAACGCATTAAAATGATTAAAATTCACTACAAAAATGGAAAAATTTTCAGTCACAGTTTGCAAAACTAAAGCACTTTTTGGTCGTCGTAAAGCACCTTCTCGGCCGGCAATAGTAAACCTGATAAAAAAATTTGAGCTGTTGGGACAAGTTTGTGATGTGAAGAAATGAAACTGTGTGCATTGCTTAAGAACACATCAGAATATTGCTGATGTAGCCCGTAGTGTTGAAGAAAATCTAGGTTTGTCAATTCCTCGTCGATCTTTGGAATTAGACATTCCACAAACAACATTACACCGTATTTTGCATAAAGACTTAAATCTTAAAGTTTTTAAAGTTCAGTTAATACAAGAACTCAAACCGGTCGGTAACTATAAATGTCGTATCCTTGCAGATTGGGTCCTTCAATTGCATCAAAATTATCCGGAATTTCATCGGAAAATTATCTTTAGTGATGAGGCCCATTTTTACCTCGGAGGCTACGTTAATAAGCAGAACTGTTTCATTTGGGGCTCACAAAACCCAATAATGATTGTTGAAAAGTCTTTGCATCCTCAACCCTACTTTTTTGAAAATGAAGCTAGTGCAACTATTACACACAAGTAACTAAACAATCGCAATTTTGCAAAAAAAGTTTTCTGACCGTGTTATTTCTTGAAGAGGTGATCACAATTGGCCAAAAAACAAAAATCTGAATTCAAAATGCTGAGAAACTTTTCGTTTGCCGTCACAAGATTCTCAAAAATTTGTTACGCTTGGCAACGGAGCAAAATTTAATTTCTATATTGAAACCTATAATGTAGGCAACTTAATAAACACATCAAATGTTATTATTTATTATAAACTACAAATGTTCATATGGCCACCGTTTACTTCTAAACACTATACGGTATCGAATTCATGACATTTTCACGCATCACCGGCGTAATTTGCATATTCATTTAAAGTAATAATAATAATAAAATAGAAATATTAACTGACATTCATTGCATAGCTTACGTTATAATTTAAATTTTATTAAAAAAATTGCTACGTTGTCAAGGGTATTTTTAATTTAAATTTGATTTATTCTTAGAATGTAATTTGCACATTTTTCTATATTTTTTTATTATTAATTTTTAATAAACCTCGTAACTTTTATTATACTAAAAAAGAAAGCAACTTGGTACATAAAATTTGCAATTAAAAAAATTGAAATTTCGTGAGGCCAAAAACTTTCTCAGCATTTTAGAATTAAAATTTTTGTTTTCTTTTGGCACGGTCTACAAAATTACCTGGCATTTGTCCGTCAATTAATCTACACCCTGTATATCCTTGTCGCTCTCTTTGAAGCATAAGTCACTTTTCGGTGTTTTTTGGCTTTTTTTTAAATAAGGATGCCAACTTTATGTGTTTCTTTGTTTGCTGATTTCTTTTACTGTTTTTTTCCAATTTATTTTGTCCTTTTTAAATCGTTCCATGATATGGTTATTTTTCCATGTTCTTTGTGTATTTGTTTTTGGCAGGTGTTTATTGGCCTTCCTTTTTTTCTCCTTTCTCTTATGTTGTAGATTATTATTATATCCGTATTTTTTTTTTCTTAGTGTGTTTTATTCATTTCCATTTTATCCCTTTAATTGTGACTTGTACTGGCTCTGTTTTACATTTTTTTCACAGTTCTTTATTTGACATTATTTCTGGATAGTAAATTTTTAGTATTCTGCGTAGACATTTATTTACAAATGTCTGTATAATTTTTTATCGTTTTTTGATTGGTAGTCTAAGATTCCGATGCATATATTTATATACTCTTTACGTTGATATTAAAAATTCTGCGGTTGTTATTCGTAGATATCTCATTTGATCTCTAAATATTCCATAACATGTTGAAGGTTTTTTGTGCTTTTTTTAATAGTGTGTTAATATCTTCTTTGCTTTTACCTGTTTTGCTTATAACGCTGCTTAAGTAGCAAAATTTGTCTACTTTTTTAATTTATTTTGCATTTGTTTTAACCTTTACCGTTTGGGTTTTGTTTATTGATAAAATGTTGCATTTGTTCACATTTATTTTTAGTCCCACTTATTTTGCTATCTCTTTTAGTTTTGTTGTTTTCTTTTGCAAGTTGTTTATGTTTTTTAATTAAGCAAATTGGCAAATTCTAGGTCTTTATTTCCAGTTTATCTCGGTTTTATTGTCTGCAACTTTTTTCATTATGTAATCAATAATGATCAAGAAAAGCTTTAGCAATAAGATGCATCCTTGTCTTACCCCTGTCTCTATCTCTATATCTTTGGAGAGATCACCATTTATTTCAATATTTGCTGTATAGTTTTTATATAATATTTTTACCATTTAGATGATTTTTCTAGGTATAATATAGTTCTCTAATATTTTCCACATTCTCTTTCTGTTTATTTTGTCAAAGGCTTTTTTGAAGTCTATAAAATTAACATATACAGTGTTTTGCCATTCTATGGCATTTTTGAAGATTATACCTACCTAATAAGCATATCTTGTCCGTGCAGGAGTTTCTGCGCCTGAAACCTGATTGATTGTTTCTTTCGAGAATCTCTTAGAGAGAACTCTAACAGAATTCTTGTAAGCAGTTTGCTCGGTGTACAAAGCAATGTTTTTTCTTTTCAGTTTTCGCATAAAGATTTGTACCCTTTATTTGGTAGCATGATAACGATTCCCTTGTTTCACTCTTTTGAGAGTTTTTCTTCAGTCCATATTTTATTTAACAACTCATGCATTATTGTGATTACTGTATCTCCTCCTGCTTTCAATGCTTCTGCTACAACCTCATCTATACCAGCTGCTTTCCTATATTTTAGTGACTTTATAGCTTCTTAGGTTTCTTTTCTGTTTATTTTGGCTTCATTTATATTCAGTTTTTTGATTGCTAGTATTTCATCTTTTTCTATATTTTGCGTATTTTTGTTTTATTTTATATTCTCAAAAAATTTTGCCCATAGTATTTTTTTTTCTCTTTCCTGAAAAAGCCTTGGTTACTTCATATAAAGTTTAGGTGTCATTTTTGTTTGCTGCTTCTTCTGTTTGGATTAGGAATTGTTCTATCTGTGTACGTCTCTAATATCTTGCGCTTCTTTTTACTTCTTTATCCTTTTCTTTGTATTCTTTTTCTATTTTATCTACTTTTTCCGCACTGTTGCAACCTAATATTCTTTGTTTGATTTTCTTCCTCTGTTCAATTTTTTCCATGAAACTTGCGTCATTCAATTTTTGTATTTTTTGGTTCTCCGTCCTACAACTTTCATAGTTGTTTCTTTCAAATTTGTTTTTATTTCTTTAGTCAAGCCACATTATATCTTACTATGTCCTGTTTGCTTTTCTCATGTGTTGACAATTTAATTCTTGTTTTTGCTCTTACTAGTATGTGGTCTGTGTTTCCATCTGCTCCCTTACAAATCGGGGTTTTTAGCGGTTGATTTTGATTGCAACTACATTACATGTTTATACAATTTGCCATCAATAAAACTTTGTTGCAAAAGAACTGATCTTTTGTTTTTGCGTGGACTAGTAATGTCTAAAGTAAGCTGTCTTGGGCTTTTGCATCTCTACCATTCAGTATTCCTATTAGCGATCTAGGCGTACCAGGCAGATGCTATTGTTTAGAGAATTTACACATTCTACAAATTACGAGTACAACAACCTTCTTGTAAGTATGTGTAAACTGGCAAATTGTTTGTTAAAAAACAACAAAAAACTAAAAGAGTTTTATACTCTCATAAACCGATCAAAAAACTATTTATAAGTTATAGAAACAAACAAAATACTGAAGCAAGTTTTTCGACACCCCCCTTACCCTTGCTCTGGTCCGTTTGAAATAGAATTGCTTATTTAGTAAATTAAAATTGCAAAAAATGCAAGAAAATTTTTATTTATTTATTTAATGATTTGGAACTTAAATTCTTTTGACAAAAACACTACTCCAGCAAAGTTATTTTACATTTAGGATTGAGCAAGTCATTATGCAAAAATGCACAAATACACGATGATCCTGATTTTTTTTTAAACTAGACAGCTGTGCTTAAATTTTAAGTTGCTTTTTAATCCATTACTAGTTTTTTGTAATGAGCCAAAGCACAAATTACTTTTTTGACAACAAACGTTTAGGTCAAACAAAGTGGTACCAAGGATTGTTTGGGTTGTAAGAACTCAGTTCCTAAATTAACTTGTTTTTGCTTAACTTGGTTTTGTTCTACAATTGTGTAGCTTGTTCTCAAACAAACTGTTTTATTGTACAAAGATTAAGGTCTTTATAAAATACCATATTTCTTTAAAAGTTGTACCGATTTGTAAACAGAACCACTTTGCCGTTGTCGGCATTAACTTTGATGCTCAACTTGTTATAGTAACGCTCAAGTTCTAGCAGATCCTTTTGCACTTTCCTGATGGCTACTTTTGCAATCCAAAATTGAGCAAAATATGTGGTATAGTTGGCAAAAAAGATTGTGCATTTTGTTTCTAGGTATGTTGTTGACGTACAAATGTCGGTCCTACAAAACACCTTTGCCGCACAATGACCCAAAAACAGTCTTATCAAACGGTTGTTCACTGGGTATTTTAATCTTTTTTTACAGTGTTGGATAAAATTAAAATTAAAAATAACAACTAACAGTTTCAAAGCACATTTGGGTAGACACTTAATAGTAGCATTTTAAAACGTTATATATCTGACAGTTTTCTGCAGTTTGTTTAAAATGATTAATTTGTGATTGTCATAGCAGACGGACGGTGTCATTAGGTACTTCCGCATAAAATTTGATGCGTCTCTGTAAACGTTAGGTGCAGAGGCGTAGTTTTAAATTAGCTTTCTATCAAATTTGCAAACACTGTGATTTATATTATGCATCAGATCATGTGCAAGTGTGTACTTTCTAGTTTTGGTGAGCAGTTAAGCAAATCCAAACAAACTGTTGTTTGTTCATTATGGACAAAGTTGTATTGTGTTAGTTATTGTTGCAATTTATTTTATTGGCCAATTTGGTCTGACGGTTTATTTCTGTGCAATCACACATCTGCCAGTACTTTACAGACCAAAGTTTTTTTACCCAATTTTTTGCTTTCGTTTAGTTTTTAATGTTTCTTGTAAGTTTGTAAAAAATACGCAATTTCTTGAACAAAACCGTTAAGAATTTGTCGATCAATTTCTGGGCTATCTTTGTTAGATCAACTAATTTGGTTTCTATCTCAGCCGCTAAATTCAGCTGACATTATTTAGTGTCAATGCAAACATTGACTCTATTTGCAAACAATTTGTGTAAGTAACACTAGATTGTTAATGTAGTCTAATTTAGGTAATTGCCATAAGTTATAACTACTAGTAATCTCATCAATCACTGCTACATCTAAGACTGCTTTTGTAGTTTTTGATGTAAAAGTATGTATTGTAAGTATTAATAATTTTCAAAATCTAGCTACTGTGCTTTGCTTTGAGATTTTCCGCAAAAACTGCAAACAACTAACTTTATACTTATCAAAGTTTGAATGATTTTTACGTCAATTTCCAAAGATGGTTTGGTTTGTAAGCAAAAATTAAGAAATAATTGTTACGTCCAAAACAATTGTTGTTTTGAATGTAAACAACTGTGGACAGTACATGCCGTAAAGCAAAATGTGAACTAGGGTTTGTCTGTTTCTTAGATGCATTTTTTTTATAAATAAAATATTTATATATACGCATATTTTATAAACAAAAAAACATTTGGATATTGAAATAACAAGAGCAAGTACACGGTTGTACACGCATACGCTTGACGCTTTTAGATATGATGCATAAATAATACCTCATTTTACTTATCAAAGCAAAAGCGATACTTACTTTTAATACCTGCTAACGTTGGTAATGCAAAAATTGAGTCTATAACACTAACAAAAAACAAGTTTTTGGATGGTATTTCAAACTTCAAATTTTTATTTTTTTGCTTAATAGAAGTGGGGTACAAATTTTATTGCTTCCCAGTAGTTTCTTTGAGCAATTTTAATTTTGCAGTGCTTGATTTTAATTTTAAGGTTGTTTTGGACCGCTTTTTGCGTTTATAGCAAAGGTTGGTTATTTTATTATTTACAGCTATCAAGAGCATTTTGAATGCCTAAGCATAGTATAATTTACTGCCGGCAAAAGCTTGTCAACAAGTATTATGTTTGACATTTTTGATGTTTTCACGGTTGCTCAACGCTTCTGTGACGGTTCTTTTTGAACGTTTTTTAGTTTTCCAAAAACTAATACTAATTTTGTTGTCTGTTTTAAATTTCTAAAAAAATCTGTTGGACGTCACAGTTGGGTCAATAGACCCAAATAGTGGCATAAATTCAAAATTTTATATTGCGTTTAAATATTAGTTATATTTTTTTTCGATTAGTTAACTATCCTAAGCACCTAAAACTGGTTATTTAAAGGTCCTAGTTCCTTGCCTCTTTTTTCTGCTTCAGTCGAAACAAGCTACTTGCGGAGACTACATACGCGTATTGTTGCCGAGACGTTTGAAACGTGTTAATCATTCTACTTTTTCTTCTATTCTTTTGATTTTATTTGTTCTTTGCTTTCATATACTACTTTTTTTCTCTGTACACATTATGTAACTTATTTTTTTCTACTTTTTCTTTGAAATCTATTTTTATATGCTTTTTTCTTTTTATTGAATGTTAGTTTGACTTGTTCAATTCTCTACGCATTTTTCTTTATATTTGTAACCATATTCACTTCACACACATCTTTTGCACAATTAATTATTTATTAAATCTTTTCAGTTCTTTCTTATTTGTCTCGGACACAATCAGTTAAAAAAAATGACACTTTTATTCTTAATAGTTTGGTGTTCTTTTGTTTTTTTTTTTAATAAATGTAAGACTAAGTTCTACTTTTGATATGATGATAATGATCAATCAATTCTACATTTAGCTGTGCGTACCGCTTAACTATCTTTTATTAAACTTTTCAATCTTGCAACATACGCCACAAAGTCAAAGTTTTGTATACATGTAGATAAGTTTATGCTTAAAACATGTGTTTGGTATAAATAATTTTTTTGAGGCACAAACTCATCAATACTTTGAAATTTTTGTTTATTCTTTTGTCAACATATTTTTGAAGAACTCTTTGCGTACTTACCTAACCATTTAAATCTCTTAATAAAATAATTCTTTTGCCAAGTTCACTGACACTCAAGATTTCATTCAGATTCTGCCAAAACTCTACATTCTCATTTTTAACATTGACAGGCGCGTACGCTGCAACTAGAAAAACTCTACGGATGCCAATCTTTATTTGTATACATACAATTTTAGACAAAAAAAAATTTGTTTACACTATTTTTTTGATAATAATTAAACAAAAAACAGGTGCTTTCAAACATTGAACAACATCAGAATTTCTGCTAAAAATATTTGATTTTAAACAGGAAGAAATTTTGAAACTAGATTTAAATTTGTTGGAAACTCTTGAAATTACTAAATCAACAAACAATTCTTTCGTAAACTTGCTTAATGGTCAAAATATTCTTTTATCTTAATTATCTTTAAGTAAAAATATCATTAATCTTTTTTCTACCAGCTTAATCTGTATTTCTTTTTGTGTTATTGTATGTAATTCATAATAATTTTAATTTTATGTTTTACTGTCGTAATGTAACTTTTTTTTATATACTTTGTATCATTGTCTGATGATAGTCTTGTAAAAAGTTGAAACATGTTACGGTTTTTTTAATATATTCATGATATAGTACATTTTTATTTATCTTAAAGTGTACTTTTCTCACATAAAATTGTATTTACGGTGTTACATTCTAGGGTTGTTTGTCAATTTTCTATCTTACAAAAGAGTTTTTTAAGAATTTGAATAAAAAATAATTTAATTTCTTGTAGACTTTTTTTTGAAAAACATATAATTTTAACGTTTCCTTCCTTAGTTAATCCATAAAACTTTGTCTTATTAAGAAAAACTTTGGATCTAGTCTTTCAAGTTTTTATGTGACGTCAATTTTAAACTCCCTTCAACAGGAAATAGATGTTTAATGCTCTACTTTTAAATGTTAAGTCTAAAAAAACTTAAATTTAGAAAAAAATAGTTGCGCTATTATAAGAGTTCACAGCATCAAACTCAGCAAGAAAACGCCTGAATATAATTGAATAAAATTTTCACACATTTTAGAAAAAAAAACAATCCGTGTCTTCAAATTTGTAGAAATTTGATGCGATAAGTCGTTTCTCCGCAATTAATTTTTAAAAAGTGACGTTTTTAATTAGTTCTTTGTTATTTTTTTACTCGTTAAATATAACTTCAAATCTTTAACCAAAAACATAAAGACATAGAATACTGTATGTAGTTTAACATATAAAAAGAGTGATGACTAAAATCTTATCGTTTAGATATTGAGTTGGTTGGCGTTTTGTCTCATAAAAACCAATTTTAATCTAATAACGGCGCTGTACGTATCAATATTTTTCTAGAGAGAAAGATTCACCGATATTTTTGTAGATGTGATAGGACTTAATATTTTTCCATAACAATACTACAAGTGGCACCACAATAGGACGGGGCGACTAAACCCGGCAATTTTCTAGCATTAAGCAGTTTTAGTCAAACCTTGTAAACTAACCACTAAAGCAGCTAACTACAGACTACAGACCAATTGCACTTTCTAACGTTGCATATAAACTCTTAGAAAAACTAATTCACAACAAAATGTCAAAAAACCTAAACCAAATCACACTTCTAGAACAAGCAGGGTTTTGGCCCAAACAAAACTGTGTTGATCAAGTTAACATCACACATCAAACGTGGGTTCCAAAACAAATTAAAAACCTCAGCTGTATTTATTGACTTTATCGCAGCCTATAGTACTGTCTGGAAAAAGAGATTACTAGCTGGTTGGTGTAGTACTATGCATCAAAATCTACAAGTTAATTAATATGTTACAAGACAAACTATTCAGAGTGTATCTATACGGTCAAATTAGCATAACAAAGCACCTAAATAAAGTCTTACTTAAAGGATCAGTGCTTGCACTTCTTTGTTTTAACTTATACATTTATGACTTAAAGGCAATCTTTTATAAGAAGTTCAAAGACATTGCATTGGCAACACAACAACACATCTCCAAACAAGCAGAAAAAACACTGGCACAAAACCTAGCAACAGTGCAGTCATATTTAAAAAAAAAGTTGAGACTGTACATAAACCCATCTAAACTAAAACTACAAACTTCAATCTAAATAATAAAGAAGCTTTCACCACCTTCACAATCAACTTCAACAAAATAATATTACGACACAGCCAACACCCAAAATATTTGGGCGTTACCTTTGACAAAACTTTTAGTTACAAGAAATACCTAAAAAACACTGCTGTTAAAATCCGAGCAAGCATTCTCCTGACCAGTTCCGTAGCAGTATACTAGTCTCCAGTATAAATAAACAAGTCATAAGCAAAGTCGATATCTAACTTAATATCACGATAAGAACAGTAACTGGAATAGTTAAATCTACACTAAGAAAATGGCTGCATCCTGAGCCAGATTTCGCATCTACTTGTGAAAACACAACAAAAAAACACCTCACTCACAAAAGTATGAGAGCACTGACAGATTAAGTTAAAATCACTGTCACTAAACAACAACTTTGACATGCTACAAACATGAAGAAATTTGGAACCTGGCAGAAAAGTCCACTTTAACCAGCCAACAAAGCCACCCGGGTTTGACTTCCCTCGCCACTTAAGGACCAGGTTAAACAAAATTAGAACGGGCTATGAGAGATGCGGAAGCATGCTTCATAAGTAGAGTTTCAAAATTTCCGGAACAATTAGTTTGTCCAATAAAAAATCTTGCACAATCTGCACATGGAATTTCCTACACGCCATGATTTTATAAAGGGATATCTTTTAGACTTTTTAAAATTTGTATTAATAACTGTTTTTATGTCATATCTTTGTAATATTTTAGAAATTTTGTTTGTGGTACCTTTGACAAATGGTAAAAATACATATTTTTGCGTTTTATATTTTTTGTGACGTTGTTTGTAATTTTACTGTTTAATAACAGTTTTAATGATGCTTTATTAAAACCATTTTGTAAGAAGACGTTTTCTATCGTTTTAGTTTCATCTTTTATGTAATTTTGATCACATAATGTTAAAGCTCTATGTAATGTAAAAGTAAAAATTTTGTTACTGAATTTATTTGAGCTGGATGGTAATCAACAGATACAAACCATTACCTTAATGCATTTTCTCATCACCATCTAACAGTTCTTCAGCCGGCTCTTCAAGTCAGGACCTTTCATTGTAATACGGAATAAAATTGTATTTCCTAGGTTGTCGGCGTTGTTTAAAACTATGAACATTAAAAAATAGAATCTAAATGCACCCTTTATTGCATAAGGATTTCTGCGCTGCAATCGACTATGTCAAGCGCAACAATATGATTCACTACATATTTCAGTTAAAGTTAAAAAAAAAGACCTTAAAATATGTCATTAGAAACGTGCTCAAATGCATCGAAGCTAAAACGGTGCTAGCAGAGCTTATCGTTTTTGGGTAGACTCCTATTTCTGTCAAACGCATGGGAAAGAAGAGGAAACCTTTTCCAATATGCTACGTTCTGTTACTAAAATCAAGAGATTCTAGGTCTATTAAAATTGTGCGACCTAACGGTCTGAGTAGAGTAAAAACGCAAATCTGGTGACATTGTACAATGCCATTGATGCCAGCAATATGACCACACAACGTCAAAGTGCAATGTAATTTATGTTTGTGTAAAATGCGCTAAAGCCCATTCCAGTTTTACATGCACTAAAAAAAATCAAGACACTTTGCAATCTGCAAAAAATACACTTCTGCTTCTTAACGGCAAATTTCTGCCTTTCCTAAAATCACACCCAACGCAAGCAACAAAATCGTATGCTAACGCAATCAGACGCAACACGCAAACACTACATTTGACAAAAATCAGTTTTTATTTGCTTGGCACAAACAAATGAAGTCGATTTTAAGAAGATACTTATTTCTACATTACATCTTCTGGTGTAAAAACCAAACAAGTTAACTATTTGACAGTCTGTTTGCAGACATAGATGGGGTACAAGTTTTTCCCAACTTCTATGCAATGTAATTTTTCCAAACAAATCCAAAATTAGTTAGGCAAGTAGATTTATGTAAGTGTTCCAGAAAATCAAATAAAGGGGAGCTTAATTAGTAAAATGAAAAATTAAACTCAACAAAAACATATCTATTTCTGTCATTTTCAACAATAAAAAACTAATAAATTTTCTGAAACTTTACATCAAGAAAACAATTCAAAATACCTTGACATAAGTCTAGATTGCAATAGAAAGGCTTCGAAATTGTTGTTTAAGCTCGCATTTTTGGGTCAAAACAGATAATTTTGGTAGAAACAGACAAAAAACATATTTGGCTATACTTAATTCAACTCTGGAGTTTTACTAAAAAGTTTAATATAAAACTAATAATATCCTTTTAAAACAAAATATTTTGGCTTTTTTTAAGCGTTCAGTAACGCAGCATACCTACTCAAAAACAAAAACAAAACCGTTAATTCCCACTTCCAGGTGGCCCCGGCAGCGTCCAAGAATAAACAACTTTCTCCCTAGCTATCGCCAAGAAAAAGGCCCCTCAAAAACAACGAAAGTTGATTTTAAGCTAAAAAAAAAAAAAATAATAATCAAAAAGTGAGTTATCAGCACTTAGTATTTAAAAAGCCTTCAGCGGACTTTCAACCGACGCAACTGAGATACGACAGCTATCAGCGGTTAATCTTGCTAGCCTTTTAGGTCAAACGGCATAAAAGAATACTGCCCCAAGAAAAGCATCGCTACAATAAAAAGAAATGTTCAAAGGGCATTCGCCAAAGTGAAGTTTAGGCTTACCGTCTCAAACCTTAACTCAGTCGGTAAAATTGAATTTGATCCTTTTCCATCTGACACTCTTACGTAAGTAATTCTAAATCTTGTCCCTCGGCAATTGTAGTTACCTAAAAGCAAATATTTTTGAGATTTTCAAAGCAATTTTACAATAAGAAAATTGTCATTTTATCTTTACAAAAACTCACAAAGGTATTTGCATATTTTTGGTTTTAAATGCCGACCATAGAAAAGCAACCACCTACCTATTTTTTTTCGGGCGGACTTCTAACCGTAATGGACCGTCAAAAACGCTGCCTGGAGGTAGTGATTAAACATGTGTTCAAATTCCGTACAGAACAAAAAGTAGACAAGACATTGGATTCTCTTGGATTGTTTTCCACTAACAATCATCTTATAGAAAAATTTATTTGTTTCTACATAATCTTGGTGCTACTTCCAAAAAGAATAAAAAACTCCAATAATATAAACCTTACAAAACTTTTGAGTTTGAAAGTCTTGGTCAAATTTAAGAATCGTAGCAGTAGTATTTTTTTATGCCAGATGTGCTAGCGGCACTGTCGTAACAGTTTGGGGCACCAATTAGTGGTTTGCCCTAAATTAAATATTTTGTACTGGCCTATATTAAGGGATCTAAAGTATACACCAAAATGTTGGCCTTGCAAATGAAAGCCAAAAAAAAACACTAGACCGGCTACCAAACTTGTCTATGTCTTGATTACTAAGTGCAGGTCTCTTCAAACTTGCACCGGCTACTGCAAACAACATGTTTGCAAACGCGGTTTTTTGCCAGCACCAAAACCTGCAAGGGCAAATTATAAGATAGTCACGTTTCTAGCCAAAGTCTGCAATTAAAAAAAACTGTTTGTTTTTCTCAAAAATCAGTAATAGATAATACACTAAAAATATTACTTTGGGTTTGTTTTTAGAATGCCAACAGCATTTCAGAAAAAAACAGTAAAATACAAGATTTTTTTATGAAACATAACTTTGACATCTTGCTAGTGTCTAGGACTTCTAAATACTTTTACGTATTTAAAAACGTTGGTGGTACGCATAAAACGTAGAACACTGATCTTATATTTAAAGATTATTAGAGCACTCTGAAGTGGATATCCCCAACACAATCTTGTTTCAATCAGGTGCGATAATAGCGAATGTGCCTGGGCTGGGTATTTTTAAGTTTGCATTAGCACACATCAGACCAATAAATCGTATAAAAACGGCAAATTTTAATACAATAATTGCTAAAAACTTCTATTCTAAGCACCCGGCGTAAAACAGCTTCAAAATTAACGCCAAAAGTTGAGCGTTGTTCAACTATGTAGAACAAAAAAGATTACAAATAGTGTGTTTGGTTCAACTTATATACTACAGCTTTGCAAACTATTATAGGAACAAACTTGACGTAGCAGAACGTCAACTACTAAGTCAACTTTTAAGTCATCATTGACTTTAGCTTTGACTTCAACCCAGTATTACTGTAATTTTACAGCAGAAAAAGAACACATTCGGATTATACTCTCTTTTTACAATCCTGAAAAGAATGCATTGGCAGCCTAATCCCAGTAAGAACGGTTGAGGACATAAATAGAGCCGTTGCACTTTTAACTAATCAAATTCTTCAAAACACAAAAAAGCTTTTAAAATTTATCAGGTTTGCGCCGTTAATCTTTTTGGATTATTTCGGAACAGTGAGGCATTAATCTGAAGAAAAAATTTAGTCATTGCAGAATCTTAAATTAGCTTTACAGAGAAATGGTTTCTTTGGCTTATGCCAAAAAGTTGCACACAAATTTGTGCTAAAGAAACACTTTGGAATAGATAACAAAAGATGACAATCTAACCTTCCACAGCCTTACGGAGCAGTTGAGTTTTTATTTTATGGCAAAAATAGAGTTTAATACATTATCAAAATAAAAGCGCATTTGCCAACAATGCTCATCCTCATATACCAAAGATATTGAGCTGGAGCACGTTGAAAAGGTCCACCAAGTAGTCAACAAATTCTTGGAAGCTGCTGACAAAGACGCGCCCCGTTGGAATACTTTTACCTTCTTAAAATCTTCTCTTCTTCTCATACAATTATCCATCAACTAAACCGCGTGATGAACTTTATAGTCATATTTGTTATTATATTCATATTAATTTTTTGAAAATATAACGTAGTTTTGATTATAATTTATTTAAATTGCAAGTAAAATTTTAGCATTTTTAAACATATTTTTATTGTATTAGAAAATTATAATTTTGTAAACCATAATTTACTTAAGTTTTCATTTTTAGTTTCTTATTGGTTTTGATCGATCCAAACCAGGAAACTTTTAACATTTCAATTTTATTTGTACTAAGTGTAGTTTGCAATTGATATTTTCCTGTCGGTACATTTGTCGGAAGTTTCTCTACATCTGGAGTAAGGTTTCCAGCATAATAAGCACCCTACAATAATTTGTATATTAAAACAAGATTGTATTATGTATTTTTTTTTATAAGTTGGATTAATTACCGTAAATTTATGAAAAACAGCAATTTTGTGTTAATTTTACAAACTTGCTAATAAAATGTGTTACTATAATTGAAATACTTTGACAAAATTAATCCTTTCTGAATGTTTTGTTAAAAAATATAATCAATTATTTATCAAATTATACGTAGAAATAAAAACTTTGCCAAAGTAGCCGTTTTTGTTACAATACTGGAAATCAAGGTTGGGACACTCGGGATGCTCTTAACAATCACTTACTTTTTTCACAGGACATTTAGTAAAATTGCTTGCCGCTTTAATGCTATCCCATAGTCCAAACATATTGATATCTAACATTTTACATAAATCATATTTAACGTGTCCTGCATTCCACGTTCTATACTCGTTACTCATAAACTTATAAGGTTGAAATTCAATCTAAAATCAACAATGTGACACAAACATTGCATTTAAAAAAACTCTATAAAATATTACATTTAAGTTGTCGACGTCTTTTAATTGCACATATGAGCTTAAAAAAGTTCTTGAAGTCCTGTTGAATAAAAGATTTTTTGCTGAAAAATTGGCTATATATTCTTTGTTCAAATAATCTAAAGAGATATGGTGATGAACCAGATAACATTCTTGCTTCATTAAAATTAACTAAAATTAATTAATTTATTACTTTATTTTGTAATATTGAATACTTACTTGAAACTGCATAAGCGTTATTATGAAATATTTCATATACATGTTGATTTCAATTAGATAATTTGTGCAGGAAACTGCTTGTTTTAAAACAAAAGATAAGAATCAATTTTTTATTAATTGTTATGGTTGATGCAAAATAAATTATAGTCAATCTAATCTATCAGCATTAAATCTAATATCAAATTCTGATATAATAATTAGCAATTAGCAAAACATTTAATTTTTTTTTAATAATTAGTAATTTAAACAGTTGTCATATGTAAGTAAAAAAAAAGAAAAATTAACACGCTTAGACGATTTCCATTCGATTATTTATTTCTGTTTTGGGCCGGTGCACAATTCCTGTTCCGGGCCGTCGTTTCCGGAACCCGCCGTCTTCCGCCCTACCTTACCCTGATTGAATGTATCTTCGTGTTATCCGCACGTTTGTTTCACTGCCATCGCCTATTTGTGTGCTTCTTCTTTTTTCATTATTTGTTTTCGTTATTGCCGGCGGCGTCGCGTTTTCGGGGACGCCGCCACCCCTTCCAACCCCAGCACAAGAAATAGACCGGGTTTTTTTATCTTTTTTCGTGAGCGTTTTAAATAAATTAACACATGCACAAACATACGTAGAGATAACGGGTGAAAGATTGGCCCGTTCTGTACACAAAGGGAAAGAAAGAATAAAGGAATAGATTAGGAGGGAAGTTATGATTTCAGAATGTTGGTGTATCATGTGTGTTTTGTTTAGGGGTTAATTATTAAGGTATAAGGGATTGCGTTTTACATGTACGATTTGCATAAACGCAACAGATGTATGAATAAATGTTTATCTGTCCGCATATATCATTCTTGTAATTAATTTAATGTGGTATGCTTGAAGGTTTTTTTTTAATTAGAGTGTAATTAATAAACTCAATTATTTACTGTTAACATGAAGTTATTTATATTACTTGTTATGTCTTAAAATATTCATATAATTATGATCTATTCTTTATATATGCAAAAAAGTTTTTGTTCTACATCTAATATAAACAAGTTTTTTACATGTTAGTTTACTACTCACGTGTATTATATAAAATTCCTCATTAAATTATTTTAATATTAATATAAAATATTTTTTTAATAATTGGTGCTCATTATTTTCACTTTCAAGATATTATTTTGCACTTTTCTTTCTTTTAAATTTTTTAATTAAAATAAATAAACTAAATTGCTGATTGAATGGTGGTGGCCGTAAGTATGTGATAGTTTATTTTAAGATAAATAATTCTTTATTTACCTTAAATTGCTGATAATTAATGATTAACAAGCAACAATGCACAATTACATTTGAAATCAAATATATTTATAAAACGTTTTATAAGCGCAATCGACTGCTCCACCAGAGTCAGTTTTTTTTTATTAAGAAAAAATGTATTGTGATGAATAAGGGTTCTACAATGTAACTTTCACCACTCCTAAGCAGCCTCGGCTGCTCAGCTCCTCCAACTGACAAAGGGAGGAGTAGACCTAATCTAAGAACCCTGGGTCGTGGAAACCAAGATCTGTGGGCTGGGCTCTAATAAGTACAGGTTACTGTACGCAAAAAACGCAGGTAAGCCACGCTCGTGTATCCTGACAGATAGAAGTATCAACGCTTTTATGATGCCTAACCACAGCAATTGCGATACTGTCACTGTATCAATGGGACTTTTTAACCGTAGGTTGTGGATAATTTCAGGATACTTCGCCCAGGAGAAGGAAAGTCCCCCAGAAGGTTTCCATGGCATTATTAAAGAAGCCAACCGAGTAGGGACTGACGTGATCATTGGAGCCGATGCTAATGCCCACAACACCATATGGGGCAGCTCGGACACAAATAACAGAAGTGAGACTTTACTAGAATTTATACTAAGCTCCGGCCTAAACATATGCAATATAGGTAACACTCCCACCTTCACTACAGCCGTGAGAGAGGAGTTACTTGACATTACACTCGTTTCCACTAAAACGCTTAACCTTGTAAGCAATTGGAAAGTGTCAAAAGAACACTCTTTTTCTGATCATAGGTATATAAAATGTAAGGTAGACATACAGATACAAACAAAGCCTAGGTTTGTAGACAAACAAAAGACTGACTGGGGTAAATATAAAACTACCCTATCGGGTGTTCTATCGGAAGAACCGCCTCAAAACACAAAAAACAGAGGATGAGCTAGACAGAACTGTAAAGCAGTTTACATCTGCCTGTAACAAGGCCATACGCACATCATGCAAAGTCGTGAGCAGGAAAGGTAGCAGCAAACCACAGTAGTGGACACCGTTAATAAGCAACCTAAGAAAGGAATGCAGGAGGCTGTTCAACGAGACAAAAAACACCAATAAGTGGACTGCCTATAAAAACAGCCTGCGGAATTTCAAAACGGAGGTCAGAAAGACCAAAAGGTCATAATTTGCTTGGCTTTGCGAACAGATAAAGAAAACCTCAGAAGCCAGCCGACTGCAAAAAATATTATCTAAGGATCCGGCAGTCCAAAGCTTCATACAGAAGCAAGATGGAAACTGGACAACCTTATGTACAGAAACGCTAGAGCTACTCATGGATACACACTTTCCAAGCAATAGAATAAGTGTAGTGGACTCCACCATAACTGCTCCACTTCGGTATCTGGCTGACAAAATTGTAAAAGGAGATAAGTTAATTTGGAGCATTAAAAAGCTTCAAACCCTTTAAGTCACCTGGACCTGACGGGATCAGTCCAGTTCAGCTGCAAGAGGCCATTGGTATAGTTATACCTTGATTGGAGACTATTTTTAAGGCATGTATAAACCTCTCATACATCCCAAAAATTTGGAGAAAGGTCGAGGCGGTCTTTATCCCAAAAAGAGGAAAGGCCTCACACACCTCCCCCAAAGACTTGAAACCAATCAGCTTATCATCGTTCCTGCCAAAGACGCTTAATAGACTGATTGACTTGCACATGAAGGAGGCACTACACCCTAAAATGCTTTCAAAATCTCAGCACGCATACACAAAGGGGAAATCCGTAGAAACAACACTCCACGCCTTGGTAAATCAGATTGAAAGCTCGATGAGGCATAAGGAGTTTACGATGGTTGTCTTCCTTAATATAAAAGGGGCATTTAACAACGTGAAGCCTAAAACCATAGAATCAGCCTTAACTGAACTAGCAATAGACAACGCTCTATGTAACCTGATCGGAAAAATGCTCCGTGAAAGGAACATCAGAGCCACAATAGGAGAATCCTACATAAAAAGAAAGGTGAGTAGGGGAACCCCACAAGGGGGCGTCCTCTCGCCATTGCATCACGCTAAATGAGCTGCTCCTCCAACTTAAGATATCTGGCTGCAGGGTCGTCGCTTATGCGCATGACGTAGCAATAGCGGCCTCAGGAAAACACTTCAATATAATGTCGCAACTTGTCAAAGGGGTCTTATCAAAACGAGCGCAATGGTGCAAAAGGTGTGGCGTAGATGTCAAACCGGCGAAAACCGAGCTAGTCGTTTTTACAAGAAAACACAACATCCCAGAATTCAAGCTCCCAATGCAAAAGGGCACTGAACTGATAATCAAAGAGAGCGCTAATACTTAAGTCTCATCCTAGACTGAAAGTTATCATGGAAGCTCAACATAGACGAAAGAGTACGAAAAGCAACGGTGGCGCTGTACTCTTGCAAGAGAGCGGTAGGAAAATCCTGGGGCCTCAACCCCAAGATTACCTTCTGGCTATACAGAGCCGTAGTTACACCAATACTCTACTACGGCGTATTTATATGGTGGCCGGCACTTAATAAAAAAGTCCATCAAATGGCGCTTACAAAAGTGCAAAGAATGGCAGCGCTCATAATAACGGGAGCAATGAGAACAACGCCTACGAAAGCCTTGGAGACAATCCTGGACATAGTCCCGGTCAATCTAATAGACAAGCAACTTGCCATTACCACTGCACTCAGACTAAAGTTGGTGCAAATGTTGACATCGGATCATCGTGGTCACGCCGGAATAAACAATAAATTTAAAGAAGTGCCCAAAAGCATAGACCGCTGTCTAGCAACACGTGCTTTTGGCAACAAATTTTCATACTACATACCCTCTAAAGAGGAGTGAATGGAGAAGAAAGGTATACCAGCAGGACACACGCAGGTCTACACAGACGGCTCACGGAAAGAAGACAAAGTGGGCTGGAAAAATTTCTCCAACGACCCCAACCTCAGAATCAGCCTACGCTTGCCAGACTACTGCAGCGTTCTACAGGCGGAGGTAACCGCCATAAAAGAGGCAACAGAGTAGCTAATGGTAAATGAAAACCCTGGTGAACAGATCCACATTTACACTGATAGCCAAGCTGCTCTCAGAGTAATTACTAGCGTGTGCACCAACTCAACAGTAGTCTCTGACTGTCGAAGAAAGCTGAACAAGCTGGCAGCACACACAAACTTGAGACTCATGTAGGTACCAAGCCACAGCGGGATCCCAGGTAACACAGAAGCGGATGAGCTTGCAAAGAATGGCACAAGCCTGTACTCAACCGAAGTACTACGGGATATTCCATTTGCTTCGTGCAAGGAGACCATAGCCGTAATAACCTTGAACCTAGCAAAGCAAAGGTGGAGGGATGAAAACATGTAACGCGCCCTTTAGCCCTATGCGAGTTAACCAAATCTAGGGCTAGCCAGACTAGCTCAGTGAAGAAAGGGGCGGGTCCCGAAACACACAGATTCACAGACAGTAAAGAAAATAGAATAAAAGTCACTCACCAATATGATCCTTACAAATGCCAGGGCGCCAATTGATTTTTTTTTTTAATTTAAACTGTTACTGCCGTCACTCAACTTTTTATAGGTGCTTCCACTGGAAAGTTGGGTTTCCGTTTCCACCACAATCAGGACGAATCAATAAACCTGTTGGGGTAGGAAAAAAAATCAAGAGGGGTAGGGTTGGAAACAATTCCCTTGCTTAACAAAAAAAAAATAATAAATTCTATTAAAGTAAAATATATACGTACATAAAAGGAAACAAAATTACCACACCAACTTAAGGTGTCATAAAAAAAATATAAATGCAGCAACAGTACTCACTCACACACTCCATCCATACTATTTAACACAAAAAAAAAAATCTTCGATTAACAAAATACAAAAATTATAACTAACAAAACAATTCTTTTTCTAAATTTGGTCATATGCCTAAAAGGCTACTATTTGGGAAAGATCACAGGTTCTTCTACTCTTCTTAAAGGGGCTTGGTGCTTCCACCTTTAATGAAGAAAAATACTCCACGTGGCCGGTAATGATTAATACGATCTTGCTAAACTATTCTTCTTAAACTTATTCCCACGTGGCCGGTCATAAAATCATTACCAATGCAATGAGGAAAACCGGATTAATTGTAATTCTTCATAAATTTACTCCCACACGTGGCCGATGTAATTTTAATTTTAATTAAACTAATCCACTTCCATTTGCCAGCGCGGGGAAGGGAAAGTAGGTTTAACGTAATTAATAAATTAACTTTAACCATTAACAGAAGCCTACAAGAGAATTGTAAGTGAAAACGCGGAAAATAAAGAAAGGAGAAAAATATACACTAAAATTAAAATAATTGGGGTACTTACTTGAGTTTAATTGTTGTCCCAGGAAATAATTTGAAAGTCTACCACTGACTGATAATTGTTACAGTAGATCCGCCAAGCGAAAGAAATTATACACTTTAAATTTTACCGAACACTTAGTAATCCGCTAAGCGATGTGTCACGGCAAAAATCAGCGGTAGAAAAGGATCTCTCGATCGAGATCTTCCTGGGACCCTGCAGAGAAAACCCCCTGCGCATGACAAACTCAAATAAGCAACCCAAGGAAAATTAGGAATAAGGACCAACAAAAAAAAGGAATAATAACTAATAATTTAATTAACATACCAAACCGCAACGCGATTATATCGAACTAATTTAATTTCAAATTCAAATTAAAAGCGAAACGCGAGGCGACAGCCAAATACACATCAATTCGAACATCGAACCCCGCTTACATCAAAAACGCTACACATCAAAAGTCACGAAATTATCAAGCGGCTATGTTCAGTCAGTTCGTCTTGTTTGTGTATTATCGCCGGTGTTTGTTTATGTCAGTGAGTGAGTGCCAAATAATTTTATATGGAATATGACAAAACAACAACCCGAGATCAATCATTACTTTTGACCGTAAGTAAACCAATCCATAATTATATGTAAGATATTATATGAATGAAACAGCCTGATAAAAACAAAACTAAATTTTAGGTTAATTTCAAGTAAACAGCAGCTCAGCAGAATAATTAAATTAATAGGAAAGGAAGGAAGTAAAACAGCGGGATAAAAAAAAGGACAATAAAGGAACTTGACCATCAAGTTTATATCATCAACCCCGAACTACTCTTATCGGTAACTATTTAATAATAATTTATATAAATCGTTCAAATACAACAACAGTTATCAATCAGCTGTTAGCATTTCTAACCATCACAGCTAAATAACAATCACACACTTCCTTCACTATCAACGACATTTTTGTATGTTCCAGGAACCCGTCATGCTACTTTTGACATAGGCAACTCCACAATCGTAACGACCAAACGGAAAACTCAACCAACAAGATAAGCACACAAGTTATTAATTATGTATTACTAAATTTTACTCTGTTTTAGCTATGTGGAAAATTGAACCGTAACAAACACCTGCGAGGTAACCAGGCAAGTATGGCCTCTCTAAAACTGCCTACATTGTCTCTCTAAAAAAAAATTATATCAGACTGGCAGTGGGAGTTATCACGGGACACTGTCCTATTGGCAAACACGCGGAAAGACTGGCAAAACGGGACTACTGCAAAAGCTGCCTGGACAAAGAGGAAGAAAAGAGTATTCAGCATTACTTATGCTAATGCTCTTCTCTGTCCGCAACATTTATTTTTATTTTTCAACATATTGGTTGTCTAAATGATGTTATCAATTGAAGATACAACGGCTTAACAGTACTCTACGAGTAGAATGTTTTGACTATTTGTCCTCTTCCTAGTCCAAATCAGTATAGATCTGAAGTTGTTCATTTCGATAAAAAAAAAATTAAAATTCTTTTTTTTTATCCAGTGTATTGCAAGTTTCAAATGTATTTAGATTTTCTTCTTAATTAACGTTTAGATTCTAGTTATTCTGTTACTCTTCTCAAGTTTGACGTCTTTGATAAGAATTACATTGCCCAAACATATGACATCACGCTGGTTTATCCAATAAAGTTTTAGCCAACTAGAATGTTCTTTTTGTCTATCATTCTTTGTTTGTAAATAGGAATCACAATCACACTTAAAGCTTCTTAAGTTGTTTAATTTCATTTTTAGATCAAACTTAAATTCTGCTGGATTTTGACTCTTCATTAAGATGGGTTTTGTTTGATTTAATATGAACACTGAATAAACCACACCTTCACATTTGCATTTTTTTTTCAATTTTACTATTTAGTAGAGCATTAGACTTAATGTAAAAAACTTCCAGATTTTCTAGATCTTATGTTATAACATTTTTAATTTGAGTGTCTAATATTACGCAATTAATTTTTTTAGAAATTAATTCTCACAATTTAAAAAAAATGTTTAAGTTTGTTGTTTGTTATGTTTTTGTCTTTGGTCTTTAACAAATAGAAAGTACAAACTATAAAAAATATTTTTGAAAATTAAGTAACTCACTAAAAACGTGACTTTTATTTTTCAAAAATTAAAATAAACAAATTAATTTTTTTTAACAGTTTTTTGACTGTATTTGTATTGTATAAGAGTTTTGATGTTGCTTGTAATGTACACATTTTTATATACGTAAGTAATACCAATTATCTTTATACTTATTACTATTTTGTCAAAGATATTTTTGACAAACTTGACATTAAGTTTTAATCAAAGCCGGTTTGCAATTGATTTATCGCGCCACAATATTGGCGCCCAAGGTGGGGCTCGATCTGATTAAGATAAGACATACACACATTTATTTTTTTACTTGTAAATTGTATTTTGTTAAAATTTGGGAAAAGGGAAATTGCGTCGGTGATTAATTGTGATCGGTATTTTGAAAGTGTTTTTTTTGTGGCCGATTCTTGGAGAAGCAAGATGTCTAAGTTAGAGCCAGATAGACTACTTAAGGAGGAGCTGAAATATGAGTTCGTTGTAAGGGGTACCGTAGTTGCGGAAACGGTAAACTAAATGATTTCCGCCTTGAGAGGTTTACTAGCGTTAGAGAAGGCCGGAAAAAGTTTTGTGAACAAATGGCAACGAACAGCGGAGTCAGACGTAGAAGCTTGTGCTACAAAACTAGATGAGATGAAAAATTTGTTAACCGGAAAGCTTGAGCTGACTATGGTGAGAAAACTTGAAACCAAGTTCTTTTACATTTTATCGCGGTTAGAAAGGTGTCAGCAAACGGCGCGAGCTGAGGTGGAAGAGTTATATACACAAGCTTTGGTTCTTTATGAAGATTTTCCTGATTTGGTGCAGGCCTATAAAGACCAGCAAAAACGAGCAGCAGAGCCGCCAATTGAGATAGTTCTTTCAGAGTCGGTGTTGCCCAGGAATGGTGCTTTGTTGACTCCTATCATAACTGTGCCAATGGTTGGATCCGAAACGTTTTTAAACCTCAAAGGAAATAGCGCGATGTTAGACACTATTCTAATTCGACAATAGGCAAAAGTGTGAATGGGTTCATCGAAAGAATTGAAGAGTTAGGTGTGTCACGAGGAGTCAATAAAGTTATTTTGTACCGCAGTGCCGTGGAAGTCTTGAAAGGGAAAGCCTTGTTGTGGTTTTGTGCAAATCGGCATAAGTTAAATAGCTGGGACGATATTTGTGATGGGCTGCGTGGTCAATTTCTACCTCAAATTACTACGAGCGGTTGCTGGCACAAATTAAAACTCGGACACAAGGAGAAGATGAACCCATCGGAATTTACATAGCTTATATGAGTAATTTGTTCAATAGATTAACATGTAAAGTAGCAGATGCGACCAAGCTGCGCATAATTACTAATATTTTACTACCACTTTATCAAGTTTTTTTCGTTACTAACAAGGTAAGTTTGGAGGAAGAACTTTTAGAATTAGAAAAGAAAGTGGAAGAGTTCCAGGGGATTATAGAGGACTATTGTCCACCGGTAGAAAGATTGAACGTCAAATCCGATTTTGCATATGTGAGCAGTGGGATTAGGAAATTAAAGATTTTGGAGATTTATCAAGGTAGGGCTGGAAAAATCCAGACCCTAGCCGGAGGTTGAATGATAGTGCGCACTATCGAAAGGAAGATGCTATGTCGGGGGTACCGCAAGGGATCAATACCCATGTTCGGACCGGTGGAGAGTTTAGTAGAGCGGGTAGAGATATGGTATGTTTCCGGTGTGGGAAACAAGGCCATATTGCCTGCAATTGTGCTGTAAAAATAGTTAAATGTTTTATGTGTGGCAAGGTTGAACATATGAGATCGGAATGTCCAGGAAACGGGCAAAAAAAGTAGTAGGCGACCAGATACTACCTTTTGAAAAACTGGTCACCCATAACAAAGTGTTAAAAGACAGATCTTCTCATAATAATGATTTTTTAAATTTTGTACTGGATCAATCAGGCGAGGGCAAATGTCTGTATTTAGCAGTGAGGATTTATGGGATTGAAATGTTGGGCTTGCTGAACTCAGGGACAAACGGGATTTTTATGAGATTAAAGGAGTGGCTTAAATTAAAAATGATGGGGGTTAAAATGGTTGAATGTAGCTCCGAGTGTTTGGTAGCTAGTGGAGATAAAATCAGTTGTGTGGGAAAAAAATATGTTCCAATAGAGGTTAAAAAGAGGGTTCAAATTTTTAAAATTTTAATTGTTCCGGAGCTACACCACACTTTAATTTTGGGGGTTAAATTTTGGGTGGGAATGGATATAATTCCAAATTTGCAATCAGGGAAATGGTTTTTTGGGACAAGTAGAGACGTGAAAGATAGGGAAGAAAATTCAGAATTAATTCTTTAATTACTTTGTCGGATCTGTCATAAGGAAAAAAAAACCTAAAAAATCTAGTTAATATCTATTTTGCACAGACAAAGTTCAGCACACAATTTTAACTACAAGTGTATCAATAAAATCACGGTACTACCCGGTAAGTCCACACATGCAGAAACTGATTGACAAAGAAGTGACGGAAATGTTACGGCTTGGGGTCATCGAGAGAAGCACCAGTGGGTGGAGCTTGCCAATCTTGATGGTGCCAAAAAGTGACAAAACTCGTTGTTCCTGTGTGGACTTCCAAAAGTTAAACTCGGTATCTGAGCCCTGTGCATACCTTTTGCCTTTTATAAACTCCATTTTAACAAAACTGGGTAATGCAAGATTTCTAAGTAGCCTCGACATAAAGTCTGCGTATTGGCAGATTCCGATAAATAAATCTAGTAAAGCCCATACAGCATTTACAATCCCGGGGAAAGATCTATTTCAATTTAAGCGTATGCCGTTTGGCCTTAGTGGCGCTTCAGGCACTTTTCAGGCGCTGGTTGATAAAAATTTTGGCCCCGACCTTGAGCCTTTTTTATTCAAGTACCTGGACGACATTATAATTGTGACTCCTGACTTTAACACCCATAAACAAATTTTAGAGGAAATTTTCATTTGGCTACTTAACGCCGGACTTACCTTGAATCAAGAAAAATGCGTTTTCTGTAGGGAAAAACTTTGTTACTTGGGATACGTCGTAAATAGGGCAGGCATCAACGTGGACCCGGAAAAAGTAAAGGCTATAGTAGATATGCCGCGTCCTAATTGTGTAAAGGAAGTCCAGAGGTTCATGGGAATAATGTCTTGGTATAGGCAATTCATCCCTAATTATTCACAAGTATCGAAACCCTTGACAGCGTTTACTCGCAAAAATTCTCGGTTTGAGTGGACAGGTAGTTGTGATGAAGCGTTGACCATCCTCAAGGAAGCCCTTGTTAGTTCACCAATCCTGGCATGCCCGGATTTTAGTCAGCCTTTTCGGCTAGATTGTGATGCCAGTGATGTAGGGCTAGAGTCAGTGTTGTCCCAGGAAATCAACGGTAAATAAAGAATTATCTGCTACCTGTCAAGGTCTTTTACGGCGTGCAAAAGAAAATTTTCACCCACGGAAAAAGAATGTTTAGGAGTGTTATGGTCGATAGAGAAACTTTGGTGTTATCTGGAGGGTAGCGAGTTCACGGTAGTTACTGATCATTTCAGTTTACTGTGACTCGATCACCTAAAAAATCCACAGAGAAGGCTGGCGCAATGGGCTCTTAAGATGCAACAATTTAAGATTCAAATAGTGCATCGGAAAGGAACAGAGCATGTTGTCCCAGACTGTTTGTCTAAGACGTTTTCGTCAGAGCCTGCGGTTATTTTTGAAGTGGTATTTAACTATGTGCCAACGTGTGAAGGATAAAAACTATTAGAATATGAAAAGTGGAGGATTAAAGGAAAAGTTTTGTTTAGATGTATTGATTTACATGCGGGGAGTAATAGAGTGGAGAATGGTAATTCCAAAAGAAATGCGTAAGGAGTTGCTGAGTTCACATTATGATGAGGCTACGGCTGGTCATCTTGGGATTTTAAGACCTATCATCGTCTTGCCCTAAGATTTTACTGGCCCAAGATGAAAGCCAATGTAGCAAGATATGTGAACAGTTGTGTTTGGACTTTGTTGGTCCATTGCCTCCTCCTAACAAAAAAGTAACAGTTATATCTTGGTAGTTGTTGATACCTTCAGCAAGTTCACCTTGTGCTTTCCACTTCGAAAAGCTACATCACAAGTCGTCTGTAAAAACCTGGAAGAAAATATCTTTTTGTTATTGGTGTGCCAGAATTTTTAATAACTGATAATGGGGTACAGTTCAAAAGCCGGGATTTTTCTAAGTTAATGTCCTCTTGTAAAATTAATGTAATGTATCATCCCCAAAACAATCCGTGCAAGCGTGTAAATAGGGTCATAAAAACAATGATTGCTTTATATATCGAGAAGGACCAACGAGTATGGGATGAGAAGTTACCCCAGCTCGTTTGTGCTTTTTGTATTTCAAAGCATGAGGTAACTGGGGAATCACCTTATTTTTTAAATTTAGGGGTAGAAATGATTTTAGATACTTCTGAATATGAGTAAAAACGTATAAAAATGAGATTAGAATCAGCAAAAGAGATTTCACCTACAGCGGTATCTAAGGCTGAACAATTAAAATTAGTTAGGTATAAACTGCAGGGTAGAATACAGAAAGCTAGGGTTAAATCGCAACATTATTATAATTTACGACAAAGGCCTGTAAATTTCCAGCACGGAGATAAAGTCTGGAAGAAAGAATTTCGACTCTCTGACGCTTCAAAAAACTTCAATTACAAGTTAGGTAATAAATTTTCAGGTCTTTATGTAATTAAAAATAAGCTTGGAAAAAATGTCTACGAGTTAATTACACAAACCGGATTGCCTAAAGGTAATTGGCATGTACAACATCTGAAACTAGTAAAAATATTTGAGGAAATTGGAATTGGTTAAACTCAATGATTAAATGCAATCATTTATTGAATTATTATTTTATTTTATAATACTTGGGTAGTTATTACGTGGGATCTCTCTTGATTTTCACTATTGGGTCTTATTAAATCTTTTGTTTATCAAATCCGTTTTATTTTTAATATGTCATTGCGTGCAGCAAAAAAAATGTGTTACATTTTTTTTTATGGAAGTAGCGGTGGAGTTGTTACGGTCCAGTTTTTCTGTACTTAAAACAAAGGGGAAATATTAGTGTCAATAATGTAAATGATAAAATGTGTGTACTTATCTTGTTAGTTTGGTTTTCCGGTTGTGCGTTACGGTTGTGGAGTTGCTTAACTCAAAAGGTGGCAGCGTGACAAGTACTGTAACATGAGTGAAATGGATAGTAAGAGGGGAATGTTGCTTAACTAGTATTAGTAGAAAACTAGCCGGTTTGCAATTGATTTATTGCGTCAAACTTCCTCCCAAGCTTTGCACTCTACTAGTGTACGTTCTGTGTTGTCATGCGTGTCTTCTTGACAATATATACATTTTTTCTCTATCTTCATCTTATTTATTTTTTGTAAATACTTTTCAAAGGTTTCATGTCCGCTGAATTGTTGTGTTGTATAGTAACACGTCTCCGGTTTTTTCTCTACCCATTCTTTTATTTCTGGTATTAGTTTCCTTGTCCAATTTTTCTTTTTTCCTTCTTTTCACTGGCTTTGCCATTTTCCATCATATTCTCATTTGTTTGTTTTTTGCTTCTTGCTTACTACTTCTTTCATTTAACATTTTCTTTATACCTAATCTTTCTTTTACTATTATATCTGCAGGTAGTGTCGCCGCAATTACTTCTAGTGCCTCCTGCAACGCCGTATTTAATTTTTATTCCTATGATTATTATTTGTTTACCTACCTATATTTTTTCATTTCCCCTTTTGGTCCTTTTTGTCAATAACTATGCTGCCTCGGTTTTATTTCTCAACCATCTCTTAATCATCTCTATTGCCAACTCTAACCTTTCATATAGTATTTCTATGTCTATATTCTTACTTACCAGAGCCACGACACCCGCAAATGCCGTTATTGTCACTCCTTCCGACAGCCGCATTCTGAGTAGCTGATTATAAACTAAATTTTATAGTTTAGAACCTAGTGCAGAATCCTGTAGTTCTTTCCTAATCAGCCAAAATTTTCTATTAGTAGTCAGTAGATTTTTCTTTTGAAAGTAGCTTCATATTATTTTGGTAGTTTTATTTGCTAGTTCTCTTTTTTACTGCTTCTATAATTGCTTCCCGTAATATGCTCTTTTCCAGGTGCCTATCCGATTACAGAATGTTGGCAAATAATATAGCTATTTTTACGCAACGCGGAAGAGTTTGGTAGTTGTACTTCCAAACCACTGTCTTAGGTTCTTGAGCCAGGATATACGCCCTCTGCCAGGACCTTTTTTTCCGAACAATTTTCCTTGCAGAATCAGTTGTAATAATCCAATAGTATTAACTACCTTCAGTTTTTTTTCAAAACTTTCAAGGACCCTTGCGTTGGTGATATGGTCCTTCCACAAAATTTTTAGGATTCTCCGGTATATCCACATTTCAAAAGCTGATAGTTTTTTGCAAGTATCTTCGGACATGGTCCATGCTTCCATTCCATATAAGAGAACCGGGTACACGTAACATCTTACAAGTCTCATTTTTGTTTTTATATTTAAATCATGATTTCGGAACACATCTTTCATCTTTATGTAAGCTTACCTGGTTTTTTCAATGTGGCATTTTATTTCTACCAAATGATCGTTAATTGTGGTACCTAAGTAAGTATACTTTGAGATCCGTTGTATTGCCTGAGCTTTTGTTTTGAGCTGGATGTTTTGAATTAGCAGTTTGCTGATGACCATATACTTTGTTTTTTTGGGATTTAAGGTCCATCCGTAGTTTTTACTTGCGTCCACGACATTGTTTATAAGTTCTTGCAGTCCCTCTATGCTATCCGCACACATCACAGTATTATCAGCATATCTGATATTATTGATATATTCACCGTTTAACCGATTGCCAGTATTTACTTCATGGAGCGTCTTCTTAAATATTTCTTCAGAGTATAGATTGAAGAGCATTGGCGATAGTATGCACCCTTGGCATACACCACGTTGTATGTTAATGTACTCGGTATCTTATTCGTCGACTTTTAAGGACGCCAGCTGGTTCCAGTATAGGTTACTAATCACTCTTATATTTTATAAAACTTTGATAAGTTTTGGATGTTGAACCTTGTCAAACGCTTTCTGATAATCAATAAAGCTTGCGAACACATCACAGTTTACGTTTCTACATCTTTGAAATAGGACCTGGATGGCTAATATTTTTTTCACATTGTCTATATATTCTGTTATAGATGATCTTTAGGAATACCTTTAAAATATGACTCATTAAGCTGATCGTTCTATAATCGCTGCATGCTTTTGCATTCTTTGTCTTTAGAATTGTCACAAACGTGGAATGGAGCTAATCCTGTGGTATGGTACCACTGTCACATATGAAGTTCAGAAATGATGTCATGATGTCTATACCTTCCTCGCTTAGTACTTTTAACACCTCTGAGTGAGTATTATCTGGGCCTACTGTTTTTCCGTCTTTGGTTTGCTGGATGGCTTTTCTTACCTCCTCTTTAGTGATAGTAGGACTCGATTTTGCATTATTTGTGCTAAGTATTTCCGGTCTGTAATTGCTGAATAGTTCTGTAATGTACTTTTGCCAGATGTTTAGTTTATCTACTATCTCAATTATAAGCTGCCCTTGGTTGTTCATTAAGCGTCTCGTAATTCTTCTTCTGTTGCACCCAGCTGCCTTCATTATCTTCCTATGCATGTTAAAAGCGTCATGCTTAAGCTGTAAGGCTTCAATCTCTTCACATTTATTAGTTAGATGGATGTCTTTAGCGACTTTGATTTTGCGCCGTAACTTTGTCTGTATTTTCTTATACCTTATTTTGTTGTTCTTAAATTGCCTTCTCTGGTCCATTGCTTCCTTCCAGCAAGCCAAAAAAATTCTTTCTTTAGACATCCGTTCATTATTATGTCAGCTTTTTCTGCTGGTTCTTTTACCATTCCTCTATTGGGAAACAATTTTTTAATGATTATTACTTCATTCTCTTCTTCCTTTAAGCACACTGCTTTTATTCCTCCTAATTTATTTATAACTTTTTTGTATGTTTTGCCCTAGGAATCTCTGCCTGTGGATTCAAACATTTCTTTCTAGCGTATTTTTTTTACTGTCCTTGATCGCTTCTATTAAAACCTTTCTGTCATTTTTCAGTTCTTCTTTAGTTTTATCAGAATCTGCTCCCTTTCCTCTTTGTTTTTTGACATTTTTTGCTGTTTGTATTGCTTTCTTCCTGTTTTTTTTGACCTTTTTGCATAACCAGTACGGTCCTCTTCTTCTTCCTTCTCTGTACCTGGGAATTGATTCTTCCATTGCCTTCCTCAACTTTTCCGAGTACTTTTTGCATCTTTCTTGTATGTTCTTGTTTTCAATCACATCCTTTGCTTTCATAACTCTATTTATACTTTCTCTGTCCATCCTTCTTATATTCCATTTTCTTTCTCTTTTGTCTTTGTTTTCCTTTTTTTCGTTTGTGCTTTATTGTATGTACATATGTAAATTCACCATGTCTTCTTCTGTAACTGTCCAGCCCTTTACTACTCAAGTCGTTTCCCATGTTGCTATGGTAATGTCAATGGATGATTTGGATCTTTCTCCTGACACATACGTACCAGTATTCATACTTTATCTAACATTTGTGTTATAGAAAACAGGGCAGATCTGGATATATAACAAATTTTTTAATGTTACTCAATCTCAGTCTTTTTTGTTAAATTTGTCTAGGTTAACATTGCTCATACCAATTTGATTAAGTTTGCTTACATATTTGATCATGACGAAGCATTCCTTGAATTTAACAAAATGGAACAACCATTTCTTTCAAACGTCATATGTGATGTGGTTGCACAGTCTTAATACAAAGTCCCCACCGTTGTTGTAGTGAAAACAAAAACTATTTTGGCGTCATTTTTAATTCTACATATAGTTTGATAATGAATTAATTTTTTTACCAGTACATTCAGAAAAGATTAAGCTATATTTGTTTGTTGTAGAGTATTTTAGTCAAATAATAAATAAATGAGTTTTTAGGTACTACTAATTTAGTTTAATTCTTTCTGAATGTACTAGTAAAATATTAAATTCATTATCAAACTATATGTGGACATAGAACTGCGGTCAAAGTAGCTGTTTTTAATACAATACTGGAAATCAACATAGCGGTTGATAAGTTCTTAATTTCTTATGCTGATAGCCCAATAGTGATACAAAATTGATTTGTGATACTTTTGATAGCCTTTTAATACGGTTCCTTAGTGTTATTACAATTTAAGCTGCTTTGCAGACAGTCTTTAGCAAAACAATATTTTTGTTTGTAAATATTATAACTGTAGTTATTTTTGCATATTTACCACATGGTTTATTTTGCAGAACTTTTTGACATGTTTTTTCATTTTACATTTGAAGCATTTAACTGACAAAGCTTTTTAAAAACTTTGAGAATTTGGCTTTGGTGCCTGGGGTTTTGTTTGTCTCAAAATAAAAGCGGTCTGAGTTTAATTGATCTTGTCAAGTCTGTCTTCTTGTTATCGTAGGCGTTTAATGTGTTGCAATATTATTCCAGGTAGCACAAATAAGAATAGCTTTACAAGTATTAAATCCAGAATTTTGGCCAGTATCCAGTACTAAGATCTTTGGCAAGTTGTTGAGCTGCATGTAATTATCCACAACTGATTTTGTATTGTCAACATTTTTGTGCTCTATTTTGCCGTCATCTTTCAGTCCTATATAGGCATCTAAATTATTACTTATTTTTTTACAGTTACATAATTTTGTTTACCGGAAGGTAGCTGTAGCCCTAGCGCAACTTTAAATAACGCTTTCAAGATCAACGTTAAATTAACTACTTTAAATCGTCAAAATTAATAGTTTACTTTCTTTTGCGTTATTTCCGACAAAACTTATAATTGCAAATTGCAAAATTTGAGCAAAATTTTCAATTTACTGATGCACAAAACATTGTCATTGTTTGTCTAACTCTAAACTTTTACAGCAATTAAACATTTTACAATCTAGCCTTTATTGCATACTAAATAAAGAACTTAGCGTACATGCTTATAAAGTGCAGCAGGAATTGACTTTGGTTAATCATAAACAAAGCCAAACTTTTGTTTTAAAAGTGCAAGAAATGCATTCTGACTTTTTTAGAAAAAATATTTTTAGCAACAAAGCCTATTTTTATTAAAATGGTTTTGCCAATAGACAGAACTGCTCCATTTGGGGTTCCAAAAATATTAAAACAATGGTTAAAAAACTTCTTTATTCTCAACACATTATTATTTGATGCAGTTTTTATGGCGTAGTCATAAGACTACTTTTTTGAGAACAATAAAGGTGCTGCAATTACACTGAATGCGGGTTGCTACCGTAGAGTAGTAACTGATTATATTTGGCTTACATTAAACAATTTGAACATGAACAACTTTTATTTCTAGCAGGATGGCGCTACAAGCCACAAAAGCTGAGAAACAATTTTCTAGGCGCATAAATTAGCTTTCCAAATTCTGCGATATAACTTTGTTAAACTTTTATCTTGTAATAGGTATAAGAATTACAACTCACCAATAAAAAAAATCAAAAAAAATCTGTGTTACTATTTATAAGACTACTTTGTATGTACTTTTTAGCATGTCAAACTTGTCCTCACATCTCATATGCAAATTAATTTTTTTTACTATTTAAAAGCAGCAAACTTCTTCAGTAGATCTATTTTTCTTTTTTCTGGGAATGGTCATGACAAAAGTCAAGTTCTAATAATTTGCTAAAAACAGCACTTTTGCAATCTATCTATTTAAAGGTTACTACGTCTTTTTGACCTTACTTAAGGTGATAGTTTTGAGAAAGCTTTCAGTTTTTTCCAGGTTTTAGAATATTTAACACAGAGCCTCACTGTGTTAAATATTCTATATTCCATTCTGTAGGAAAATGGCCGGTTTAAAGAATTGCAATAGCCATTATTGAATTATGGAAGAACAATTTTATAGTTCTATTTGTTTTTTTATTGGGGTCAGAAGCCTAATATTTTTTCTGATTTGAGAAGGTCAAACGCTTTCCAACAGGATGTTGTTGTTGGCGGCTTTCAAGAAATTTGTGACTTTCCAATAAAGCCTTTTGACGTGCTTCAGATTGGTACCCTTGGTGTATGAGAATAAGCATTGGAATTTAAAGTTGTCGGCAAATGCTTTGGTTTTTTCCTCAATAGTGTAATAAACCCCATTTTTGCCATAAATAACTGTAATACAGATTTGTCTATTTTGTAAAGCTTTTGAGATCTTTTACATTAAATTATCGTCCTAAGATCAATTCCTAGATAACGTTTGAAGTTTTTTTGCAATTTTATAGCCTTTCTTATTTTGATGTAAAACAAGTTAAACATTTTGCAATCTCTAGGGTTGCAATGCTTCTGCCGCTGATGCTTGGCGCAAATCGGATGGGTTTTAGAAACTATTTTGTAGTTTGTAAAATTTGGTTAATAAAAAGTTTGACGGCTGAATTAAAATTTTAATGCAATTTACGGTCTGATGTATGCCAATAAAATTTTGATTGTGCTTAACTCCAGCACATTCACCACTATTGCATTTAATTTAAGCAAGATCGTGTTGGAAGTATTTATTTTAGAATAGCCTAATGATCTTTTTGCAAAGATCAGTGTTTTGCGCTTCATAAGTACTAACAACGTTCCCAAACGCCAGAATTTGCAGCAAAAGCAAAAATCTGTTTGATAAAAAACTTTTCTACTTTATTCATTTTTTTTAGGCCAACGCAGGGTTGATTGCCGGTTTTGAGTTTTTGAAAGATTTGCGTTGCAAAGACAACATTTTAATATACCCTTTAAAGTTAGCGGGGTGTAGGCCATTGCAGAGTGCACATTTAGCCGGAGTGCTTTTAGGGCCGATTAATAGTGCTTTGCGCAGTTACTGCATATGCTAGTTCTAGTATAGAATTGTTTAGCAATGTGCCCATATCGCTGGCTGACTTATGACATTGAGATATACCACCGTTTTGTGTTTTGCGTTCTACAGCGACTTTTAAGCTTAACAGCTTAGAAAGGTCCATTTTTAGGCGCTATTTTTTCCCTTTGAGAACTGCACCAAAACCCGTAAATACGATTAATTTTTTTCTATACGAGCTTGTTCCAACTCTTTCTCTGTGAACAGTTTAGACATGTATTTGATTACTACTAGCAGCGTTTATTGGTGGTCGACTACGTGTGGAAGTCTGCTTTAAGAGGTATAAGCGGTTGCCCTTTTGTGATCGGCTTTAGTGACCGGATTAATGCGTATACTCTTGTGGGTATATAAAGATAGCAATTTTTCAGAAAAAAAATTTCTTTGGTTATTTCAATTGCCAAACGACGGGTATTAGAGTTTGTAGAAGTGTTGGAAAAAGAATAGTCCAACTCAACTTCACCGGCGGAGTTGAGGTTTAAGGCAGCAAGCCTAACCTTAGTAAATCCTTTCTTAAAAATTAAGGTTTTCTTGTGAGTAACAACATTGTTGTCTAGTTGGACATTTATCTGTTTTTGGTTTGGAGAGTGGCTAAACTCAACCAGGATTTTGGCAAGCTTTGTAGGAAAAGTCTGGATTGTGGCGTTCAAACTTTTAGTAAACTAAGGCTTGGCTTTACCAGTTCTGAAAGCCGCATCGGTTTCTGGGGCTTTGTAAAAGAGGTCAATGTCAACACTTTAGGTAGCGTAAATAGCAAAGTAACCTACTTAGCTACAAATGACATAATGGTCGCAACGGATTTTTTTTAAATTTTTTGCAAAATATTTTTTTACAAGCCAAAGAAGGTTTTTTATAAGTCCAGCCTGTTTTGATTAATTTTCATAGCTACGTTGTCTATCCGTTTTAACTCATCATCAATCATCTTGATGAAGTACTTTTTCAATCTACGCAATCAAATCTGTACTTTGTTATGTTTTTGCAATTAAAACTGCATTTAACCGAGCAAAATCTGCAACTTAATGTTTTTATTAGTTGCTACGTTTTAGATTCTAGATTTTGAGTAGAAATTAAAACACATTTTATTGCAATTAAGCCTGAATAAACTTGCTTGTCTACAATCTGTGGTATTGTAGCACAGTTAAATACGTGGTACGTGTTTGCTTTGAGTGAGGCTTTTGAAAGGTGGTGTAGTCCATGGTTTAAATCCATACAATTTTTAGTTAATTTTTTTTTTCTTCCGGAACAACCGGATGCTGTAAGGCTGCTTAAAAGTTTAAACGTTTTCCACACCATTGAAAGAAACAAAGCAAAAAGCAAATTCCTTGCTCTATAAATAGAGAAAAAAGACGTAAAAAAGTTTAAAAAAAAGTTATAATAGAGTGAAGGTAAACCGGCAGGAGAAAGCGAGTGAGGTAAAAGTTAGGTAAAGATTTGTGAATAGGGCAAACTTAACAAAAATATATTTGTAAACTCTACAAATGGTAAGGTTAATTAGAAAAAACTTGTAAACTTTTAAGTGCGTAGTTATGTATTTTTTTATTCAAATTTTTAAACTGCATCACAATATTCTTACTGGTTGCTGCGTTATTATGTATTTATGTGCTTAAATTTACTAAAACTGCAGAAAGTTAACTGTTCAATTCTGTAGTTTTAAAAACATTTCTAATTAAAAAAATATTATTGTTGGTACCATACTTTATTTAGTTAAAAATAGCATAAACTATGCCCATGGCCTTAATTTTATTTACATTAGTAGCAACAATTAATTAAACAATACAAACAAATGATTTTATCTAACATTTTATTGAAATAAGGACGTAAACATTCCTCACAAATAACCAGTTTTAAATCAAACATGTTGATAATATATTTAATAATTCAGTTTTTATATTTCCAGGTATAAATTAATATTTGTAACAATACTTATAATAAAATATATCAATTTTAGTTCATTTTAATGAAACAGGAATGCTATTTGTTACCACACTACGCTGAGCTGGATTCATTTAACAAAGATTACATTAAATATTTTAATATACAAAATCTTAAACTAAACAGAACTACAACTACATTTTTAACTATTTTTGAATTATTAAAAGACGTCCAGAAATTGAATGTAATTTATAAATACGCTTAAATAATTCTAATAATATTTTTGTTAATTACCAGATCGAACTTCAACCGTATATGTTTTTAAGCAATGAGTATAAACTATTTATGCCAGGACATGTTGTTTATGATTATTGCAGATTATTGGATATAAATTTATTTGGATTATGGGATACTATTAAGAGTGGCAGTAATATGACTAAATGTCCAATGAAAAAAGTATATAATTATAAGAAATTAAATAATGTTACTTAACTAAATTATTTTTAGGGTGTTTATTATGCTGGAAATATAACTCCAAATGAAGATAAGCTTCCAGCTAATGTACCAACAGGCAAATATAGATTTCAAATATCAATCAGTACCAACAATGTTAATGTGTATAAGTTTTCATGGTATGGATCAGTTGTATCTAAAAAGAAATTGAGAATGAAAAATTAAACCAAAATTAAAAATTAAGTGTAAAAATAATATTTTCTTAAAACTCAAATTTTATGAATATATTTTAAAATTAAAAAGTAAAATGAAATTGAATTAAAAGTTTGCAATACAAATTTTGTTTATCAAATTTTTTATGTTTTTTTTTATAAGTTTATTCTTATAAATATCTGACTATACTAGCTTTGGTTTGACTAAAGTTTTACA
The DNA here is from genome assembly GCA_963932245.1 of Tachinus rufipes. Lineage (NCBI taxonomy): Eukaryota > Metazoa > Arthropoda > Insecta > Coleoptera > Staphylinidae > Tachinus > Tachinus rufipes. The sequence goes on along the minus strand of OZ010747.1, from coordinate 73,280,307 downwards.
AATATAATAAGAAAATTAATAAAAAGATTTTTTTTTTTTTGGCTGAAGAGAGAAATGTTCAAAAGACTTAATATGTCCTTATCTCTCGGGTTCCAACACACACCAGAAAGCTTAATTTTATACATTTTTGCGTAAAACCTTTCTATTTGACAGTCTTATAGTTTTTAAGAGGTTATTAGAAGTGCGCATTCTGTTTTCCGTATAGCAATACTGAAAATATGTAGCATCTTATTAGCCAAATTTTAAATTTGAGGCTAATATTTTTACCGCACAGCAATTTCTTTAATTTAAAGAATGTAGCTCTAGCTTTCTCAATGCGGATTCTGATTTCTTTGCTCATACCCCCCAGTCATTGTTTATATAAGAACCAAGATATGTGATATATTCTGTTCTCTTAAGTGGTATATTATATGCTGTTATATCTGGGACGTTCTCTGAGATTTTATTTACTATCATAAACTTGGTTTTTTTCGTATTAAGTTTTAGAGCATTCATCACATTTTTCTGTAACACTGTTAATTTGATTGTTTCCGAGATGTTTTGACCGATTATAATATTGACGCCAGTACAGGTTTCTAATGATACGTAGAGCTTTGTCGTTTATTCTTACTCTCTGCAAAATCTTAATCATTTTATCATGCCTCACCTTATTAAAGGCTTTCTCAAAGTTGATAAAACAGATATAAACCAGCTGCCCAATATCTCTGCATGTTTGTATCAGAACCTGAATACCAAAGTGTGCTTCCCTGGTTCCCAAGTTGTTACGAAATCCAAACTGAGTGTCAATAATCTGTTCTTCCACTTTATTGTATATTCTAGAGTGTATTATTTTAAAGAAAATCTTCAAGACGTGACTCATAAGACTTATAGTCCTGTGATCGTTGCATTTTTTGGCAATTTTTTTTTTGGGAATCATGATAAAACTCGATTTCAGCCAATCGGATGGTATATCACCTGTCTCATATATTTTACTAAAAAGATAAAGAAGTGACTTTTTGCCTTTCAGTTTAAGGTAAACCAAGCAGACCTGATAGCTTAAACTGTGCAGCCTTCCGCACTCGGCGCATGTAGTTACATGCGCGGACTTTTTGTTAGATGTTGAACACCGAGTCCGTAGCGTTGGCAACTATTGCATTGCGCAATATTTGCGGTCATTCTGTTGCACTCAACGGTAACGGAAAACCCGCATAACTCAAAAGAAAAACAGGATTTTTTTAACTTTTAAGAACATGCAGCACTATAAAACTTTTTTGTTCCTTTAGATAAGCTTAGCTTGCACCACATCAGCCATGCGGATGCTATCAACCACGTTGACTGCGCAGTCAATGGTTATGTTCAGTGGCTTGAAAGTTGCCAACAGCGTTTGATAGACGGATTTGTCCCAAATAGAGATGGGTAGAGAGCGGCGTATGACAGCGCTCTTTGATGGTATTAGAAAGTTAGAAAGCTTAAAGAAAGTGCTATTAGTCAGACCAGAGTTGGTTAACTGCGCTTTAAAAACTGGCCGGGTTATAGACTCTTTGGCTTTAGTGGCTGAAGGTCCTTTTAGCGCTGAAAGCACCTAACGTGTGGGGTTTATTTGAACAAAAAAATAAAAAAGACTTATCCGTATTATTATTTGATTTTTTGTTGTCTTTTTTTTTCTACTAATGTAAATCTTTCTTTTAAGAGCGGGGTTTTGTCATTGGAGTCAACATGTTTTATCTTTTTTTTTTTCTTGGAAAGTGCAATGTTATTTGTGCTTTTGACTAGTTTCTTGCGGAAAGTCTGGGTTGAGACATCCGGAATCTTGATAATTTTTATGTTTGGAGTCAAAACCAAAACTTTTTGTAGCATAGGTAAAAGGCAATTTTGAAAAGTTAGCTTAGCAAAAAAACCTTCATAGTAGCGGTGGTGGCAATTTTACTTTTTCAAACTCTTTCCGCAAACTCCTTACGCAGTTTGGCGAGGATGTTCTTCAGATTTTTTTTTTCTTCTCCGCCTCATCTTTGAACATTTGAGTGAGATTTTTCTTAAGTACATTAAATCTTGACTTCTGGTTTCCAAGAAGGTCTTATAGTTTCTAGAACTAAACGTACAATAGCCCCAGAATTAGACAATTGTTTAAGTCAGGTTTGGAATTTTTGCTGCAATTAAACGCAATAAAATTTTGTTGTGATTTGTTGTAGTAAAAACTGCATTTATCCGAGCTACGGGCTTGCTTTCTTTAAGTGGTAAAGTGAGTTACTCTTGGCGTGGTTGTGTTGGCTGCTGGCAGTTGACTGTTTTAATACTCTATCTTGTAAGCAAATTGCTAAGTGCTGTCCAATTATATGCCACACTTCTTTGCAATACGCGTTAGCCAATAGTAAAAAACGCATTTTGAAAATTTCAGACAGCAGTAAGCACAATACTATTGTCCAAGATGCACTATCTACGGCATACATCTAACCGCCGCGCTTAGCAACGCAGACCTTGTTCCGTTGCTTGTTTGCTGATTACTGAAAAAAAAAACATCACTCCGGGAAGAACATTGCTCAGCAGTAAAAAATGACCAAAACTGGCAAGATCACTAAACCAAATTTTACAAAAGCTCAGCACAAACATTACACATCAAACATAACACACACACAAACAACCGCATTGTTTATTTACTGCGTCGGTCTATTGTTATGCTTTATGCTTTATGCTTTTTACGGCTATTTTACATTGCCACAGTAAGTCTACGACTTGTTTAAAGTGGTTTGATGGGACCAACAGCTTAATACGTGACTTCCGAACCCCTATGGTGGATAAAGAGCAAGTTATCATTTCAGCCATATTTTGGGGATCGAACCCGGGACTGCTCGCATGATATGCAAGTGCTCTACCATTGAGCTATCACACCATAATTATTTTGTTACTATCGTTATCGGCGCCAAGGCCGTATCTGAGAGGGGGCTTTGGGGGATTAACTCCTCCCTCCCCCCAAAATAATTCAAAACGTCATTCTTGGTGGTTTCAACCGTATACAATACAAAATATAAAATATAACTTTATTTCAAGTTTTACGCGCTTATAATTTTCAATAAAATTTTGATCTACTAATACTTTTGTAGGTAAAACAACTTTCAGCCAAAAATTGCGTTTTTTTGCCTACGACCGAATTAATTAACAAGCAGAGAAAAGGCTATACGTCAGCAGTGGAGTGCATACAGCTAAAGAAAAAGACAGCGACTAGCATCTCACATGTGCAAAGGATCCACACAGACTAACCACAATAAACAATTCTTTTAGTCAACAGTGGTGTGCATTCGTGTAAAAAGTCTGCACTTTATCTATTGATTTGGACATTCACGCTTGTTTTAGCGTGAGTGTCCAAATCAAGAAACAATCATTAAAAGCTTTATTCTCAAAAATTGCGTTTTCCTCGACTTAACACTAGTTTAAAATGTTATCAAATTTGGAAAAAAAATGCAATCTTCAATGTTGAACTAATGAAACATCACCAAAAAGAAAATGCAAACAAAAAACTTTTTGTTGGAGCTTATGTGTCGTTCCGGAAAATAGAAGCGCCTTCTTCAATATTATGAAAGTGCTGAATAGGTCACAATTTTTTTACAAGTTTGTCAGAATGTTTGTCATCGTCTTGTGAAGAGAAAGAAACGTATTAAGATAATCATTTTGACGCATCTCAGGTGGTCTAAAGTGACAAAAACTACAAATTTTGTTTAAAAGGTTTTAGATTGGATCGATAGCAAACGCCCAAATCCAAAACTGGCTTATCATAAACACTGTTTTGATGCCAGACTCTAAAACAGTGTTTATGTCTTAATTGAGGCGACCGTAGCACAATGGTTTAGTGCGAGGACTGTTGTGCAGGCAGCCCGGGTTTGATTCCCGGCAGCGGCAATATCTAATTTGTCGAATATATTTCGATGCGGTCGTCTTCTTTGCAAGGCAATGCAAACCAGCAAAGTATTTGCCAAGTTAACCCCTCTAGTGGTGTGGTTCGGATTCCACGTTAAACTGTAGGTCCCGTATGTTTGTGCGCACCACAAATATACGAGAGGGGCGTCGAACACTCGAAGCGAGTATGGCACCATAAGAAGAAGAAGTCTTAATTACCAAAGTTAGCAATTAAGACTGCTAGTTACGGATTTTATTAAAAATTGTAATTTTTGAAACTAAAATCTAAAAATTTATTGACGCAAAAAATACGTGTGTTAAAAAAACCGTAATCTAATGCAATTTTGCACATATTGCGTTTTTATCCAAATTTGAGAAAAAAAAAACACCCGTCATTTTATTTTAAGAAAAACTGTTTCTATTGAACAAATTTAAAGAAAAAAAATTCTTACAACTATTTACTAAAAATGCAACCCTGAAAAGATACAAAATTTATATATTGCAAAAAATTGTTTTTTTTTTCAAATTTTGATTGCTTATTACTCGGAAATGGCTAACTAAAAAAATCTGAAAAAAATCACACAATTAGAATTCATATAATGAAAAGTAGTTTTAGTGGATTAATAAAAAAAAAATTATTTCGTACACTTGACTCATACATAGCGATATATAAATATTTATCTGTAAGCCCCCTCCCCCCCCCCCTCAATTTTCTTTTTGATCGGCGCAAGACAAAAATAATTAATTACACACAATGCACAACACACAATAAACTTAAAAGACATCCTTGCCAAACTGCGTAAGGAGTTTGCTAAAGGAATTGATAAGAGTAAAGCCACAACCACCGCTGCCATGAAAGTTTTTTTTGCAAAGTTGACTTTCCGGTTTTGACCACCAACACACAACGCACAACACACAACACAAACACAACATACAATCACCATAGTATTTACAACAATAATTGGTAACTAGAAATCTCAAAAACAAAACCAATAAAAATGTAGCTTTGTGGGCTTCAAAAATATACAAACAAAAAACAAAAATTTCAGTCAGCAGATTGTACATAACAACTATACTGAGTAAGGCCAAGATAGCAAACTAGCTTTAATCTTTGCTGCTGCACGTGTTAGCTTTAGCAAAAAACTTATTCAGTAAAATTGCTAATCACTCAGATCTTAAGTTATCATGTCTTGCTAAACAAAACAAGCTGATTTTAAAATACAATCAACCACTCCATATGATTTTTGTAGCTTTTTAACAGCAACCACTTAAACTTTTAAAGATATTTTTAAAAAGTCATTTTTAAGGCACAATTAGGAAGAATTTAGTCGGTAAGCGTTTTCATACTTTTAGAAAATGAATCTAACACCTAAAATCTTTTGAAGATTTATTTACCCTGCTACAAAAAAAAATCTAATCAGTTCTCAAAGAGCCACCAGGAAAACAACAAGTCACCCCAAAAGAACTAGTCAGAAGAGCAACATTTTTCGAAAAAGCCACTATTGACACCCAAACAAAAAAAAATGTGTCTTTCTTGATGTTACAAGCTGAATCCTACCACAAAGACGACGCACTATTTATTATGAGAAACCTCCTAATACATTTTACTTGTTGAATCACTTACCATTATACAAATCTTTCCAATGTCAATTAACATGCGTTCCTTACGACGGACATAAGCATTGCACTCACTTGCTAAGCATCATCCCACGTGCAACCAATCAGATTATATACACCGTTCTAAAATCAAACGTTTAAAAAATCTTGACTTAACTGCACACACGTTAATAAGTTTGTCTGTATACATAGATTGTAACAAAAAAAAAGAAAGATAAACAATAAACATTCTGCTCAGCTAGATTATAACATCTTGCAACCAGAAGCAACACTTATAGGTTTTGAGTCTCACACAATTCAAACTGGTAAGAAATAAAACTTACAAACGTAGGACAATCAAATGCATTGCGCATTTATTTACCCCGGCTATAACGTTTTTAACCCTAAAAGCTACTACTAACAAGTTAGTTACCTTAATAATATACAAAAAACGGACAACGCTAGCAAGAACATCTGCAACCCAAAAAGCTACTACCAACAACATCCAAAGGATGAACAACCTGGAAAACAATGACATAATTAAGAGAACTTTGTCAACAAGTTAGTGGTGTAGAAAATTATCATGCCTTCCAATCAAACTGTCGACAATTAATAAAGAAGATTCTTGTCAGCAACCAAACGTTACATTGGCAAATGAGCACAACTGCGTCAATGACATCTTTAATTATGACAATTTAAAATTTAAATCTAAGTCTATAAGTTATTCTAAGTAAAGTTTGTTAAATACCAAGTAAGCATTTAACCTAGTCATAACAACTGTGACAACGGCATAGATTGCCAATACATCAATACATTAACGTTAAAGATGAAAAAGGCTTTACCAGCAAAGTTAAATACATAGACCTGCACAAAGCGGCAACTCTTAATTACAGAAACAATGCCGTTTTTATGGTCTTAAATGTTGCACCTAGAAGAACAAAACCCACTCTCTATCTATCGTGGTTATAGAAAACATTACTGACATAGATAATAAATTAACACACGGACTTATGTCAAAGAGTCAAAGATTATTGCATAAAAAAAACCAACGCCACAAGATGATCAAAACTGGAAACTTGTTACAGCTCTACCATACCCCTAAACCAGATTGGAATGAAACCATCGGTACTGAACAATTACGATAATTAATTACAAATCCAACTAAGACAAACATAAAATCATTGTCAACCTAGACAAATCTTTTAACAACATAACAGGCTATGTTTTGGTTGTCAATATCTCAGATACTTTGTATTTCATAAAGACATTGTAACTTTGCAATTTCAAACTAAATGTGTACTTCTGATGTATAGGTTGCTACCGCATTTTAAAACTTAGTTTTAATATTAGACAAGCCAGTGTTTTGGACATAGTAAAACGCGTAAAACACAAAATTTGTAGTAGAACCTTTGTAAATTTTTTTAGTATTATTATAGACTACTCCCTTACGTGCAATAGCAAACAATAGAACCAAATAAATGTTATATCTAAACATCTTTTTATTTACCGGATTATTCTTCTTCCAAATAGTGGGGAAGTGTTACAGCCGCTAGGTAGCGCTTATTATTATAGAACACATCATTTTAGGATGCACGTTAGCTAATTGCAGGAATTTTTTATAAAATAAAAAAATTCCAGTTAGAACAAAACAGTAACAACAAAATTAACTGTGCCGACAACGACGCTTCTCTACAATTTGAAACCTGAAGCCAGTTTTTAGCCAACAACAATACATGCAATTTTTATTGCAAATAGTCAAATTTTTACAGCACCGACGCGGTTACAATGACTAAACTTTGTCCCCAGCAGCTTGAAATGAATGTCCAGAATTACTGATCAATGTTCTTTTAAGAAAAGCTTCTACATCTAGGTATTCAATAAATCACTTTTCTTCTGGTATAATATTTTTTATTTTTATATTATACTGAATATGTATTGACTATTACATCTTGAATGTAATAATAATTTGAACTAACTTGACTTGATTAAATTTACTTGAGATCACCAACACCTGAGGTTATACACCTAAGTAAGTGTTGTCAAAAAAATGCAAGCAATATTATACTATTATAATTATAATTAAATATTTAGCACTATTATTTCTACCCTGTAGAAATTCAATGATATTACAAGCCGTCAATCAACTTAGCGGCCAATGTCACCAAGGACCGTCAACAAAAAGACAATCTGGAAAAGCAGAGCAAGAAAAGGAACGGCTTTGCTTCCAAAAAAAAGAATAACTTCTGAAATCTGCAGCTGCGTAGTTAATGACAATTTTAGAAAGCTCTGAACGGAAGTTTGAAGACTATTGTGGCACTTACTGTCACAATCGCTACCTAAGCCGCTATCATTGCAGCTCAGGCGGCCACCATTGTCAGCGCCGCCTCTTAGAAAATCAAAAAAGCAAAAAAAAAATTTCAAACAGGAGAAACCCGCAAAAAATCTTGCAAATTTGGGTTTATCTTATCAAAAAGCAAGCAGCAAAAAACCGGGAGTGAGTCACTTTTTTTTAACAAGTTCCAGTTTTTAGAAAACCACCAAACAAACAACAAGTTATCCCAAAAGCATCAAGAAAAACACTTTTAAAAGAAGCTACAGCTAGCATCCTGGCAGACAAAAACTTTTTTTTTCTTTATAGCTAGAGGTTGTTCCCTGCTTAAGCTTGCTGCTCAGTGGAAGAAGATTGCTAGTTCTGGGCTCATCTTTTGGGCGGTCGTCCTGAAAGTCTTCTTTCCGTAGGTCGTACTTTTTTTGCAAATGCGGGCAAGTCAGTCCTCTCCCATCTTTTTCACGTGGTTGTTCCATTCCTTCCTGCGTATTTATGCCCATTTCACTACGTCCAGGATGTCACAACCTTTTCTGATGTCTTTGCTTCTCTTGCAGTCTTGCAGTGTTACTCCTGTGATAGATTGTAGCACCTTTATCTCCACCGCCCTGGCCTTCTGTTTAGTCCTGAGTGTTTCCGCTCTGGTTTCTGCAAAATCGTACGCCACGTCTCATTTGTTTTTGCAAATTAAATGCTACTACAAACAAGTTTTGATTTTAACACAACCTAAATCGGTAATAATGGAATGTGAAAAATACGTTTATCATCAAGAAATTTTGTTCTGAATATAGATTAAGTTATCGTTTTAACTCAATCTTTTTTTTAGTTTCTATGAGTCTATTGTATCGTCTATGAGCTTATTGCCAGTTTTTAAATAAAAAATTGTTTTTTTTTTAGGACCAATTTTTCAATTCTTATAATTATTTGTTCATCAACCCAAAGCTGTTGACAGGCAAATAAGATTATTTATTCCGGTAATTGCTCAGTGGTTGGTAATCTGGCAGACTGCAACACGAGCAGGTAAAGTTGTCATTTGTGTTGGGGCAAAAATGTTGGTTACATTAACACCCTCCACAAAACTAGCATATAAATAACATAATTGTATCATCAATAATTTTTAGAATATAATTTTTTATATTGGCTCATTCTATCATTCAATTTAATTTTTATGCAGCTCAACTATGTGTTAATAAATAGCATAAATTTACACATTTGTATCATTAGTAATTTTTAAAATATAATTTTTATATTTTATATTTTTATATTTCAACTAAGTATGCATTGTATGTGTTATTATAACATTTTATAAGTTGTAATATAAGTTACTATATTCTAATAAATAACATAAAATTGCCAATACTAGGACAGCGTATACCTAAGTTGGTAGATATTAGTGGTTTTATTAGTCTATAAACCTGGGCCTGTCAGCGTTTTTATTCCTGAAAAGAAGTTAGCAAATCATAGTAGTATCTGCTTTAGAGCACTAGTATTTTGAAGAACATAAGGTAGTAATGGTGAATGCGCCGGGTTATATTCAATTAATATTTAATATTTGTTTGTCTTTCTTTATGAACTTCTATCTATTAAAAAAAATTCATAATATTGCAATACTGTTTGATGCATTAATTGTGTTAATTTTAATAAATAAATATTTGTAATAAACTGATATGCAATGGTCAAATTGTTGTTATTTATTTGGTTTGAAACAATGTCTTTATGTCCACGTACGCCTATGCAATGCGAGAAACTTGGGCTTCATTACAGGGTCTCCTTCTTGTAGGTTTTTGCATGACGGCGGAGCCCCCTTATACCACCCACCCGGCCAAAGCCCCGGGTGCAGATAGAATTTCTTCATTTCGTCCTCATCCGTCTCATTTTATCGGCCGCTAATGAACTATTTTCCGTCCCGCTCTTCGGCGTTCGCGTACTCATCAAGTCTTGCGTATATTCTTATATTACTGGGCGACTAATCAGCGAAGGACGTCCGACGAGTGAGAGGGCGCAAGAAGGATGGCCACCCCCGCCGTAACCCCTTGAAAAACGCTTCTTTCTCTTTTTAATGAGCACTCGCGGCCTTAATTTCGCGGATTGTTTAATATTGCAGGCACGAGTTTGGGGATTTCGCATTTTTGTAGGAGGGGGATGCTTTACCCCCTCCCACCCATCCCTTGATTTTAAAAACCACCCGTTTTCCACCCCCTTGTGTTTTGATAATCGCATGTATTTTAAGTCGGAATGAGGGTGAGAGCCTAAGGGTCGTTCCTTCGATTGTGTGTTTGAATTTTTATTTATATTTTTTTCTGCTGAGTCGTTATCCTTCACATATCATTGATTCTAAAAATGCCATCTTTGATGATTCATTATCTTCTTGCTTTAAGTTACAATAATAGTAGTCCCCTAAATTGGGGTTAAATAGTTTTTAATATATTTACATATCTTCCCCTAATACTGAATTGTAACGTGATGATTTTATATTTAGTAAAATTTGTGAATAAACTTAATTAGCTCAAAATTACTAAATAATATGAATAGATTAATTGTGTTAGTGAGAGGGAAAACAAATTGTTGTTTTATGTGTGATCTTAAATTTAATCTGTTTAACGTACATAACAAACTGATTGCACGCTGTCCTGTCTGACGTGTTGTGTACAATAATAATAATGATAATAATAATTTATTTATTTTATCAGACCTTACAGATATTAATTGTCACATAGAAAACTTATAAAATAAAATAAAAATAGTTTAAATCTAATTACTAAAAAATGATTTAAATACACATTAAAAAATAGCGTTTCAAAACAGATAATTCATTTATTATTTGATTAAAAATAAATTTTATTATCTTTTTATGTATAATAAAAAACATATGTTTAATGCGATTTAAGATTTTTACATTGTAACAATAATTAGTTTGAATATTAAAAAAGGTTACCAGCCAAAGTCTTTCTGTTCATGTGTATGGTCATGTTAATAAAAATGATTTAACGAGTTGAAACTTTCTTAATATTTTAATAAATTTAAGTATGCTTTAACTGAATTTGCAGATCGGAACGCAATATTCTTACTAATACTATAACATTGCAATTTAGTCGTATTAATTGAATTAAATTACGTATTTTTTAAGAGTTTGTAAATACTAATTTATATTTATTCAAATATGCAAAAACAAAATTTTTAGTCAAAAGGATACAAGCACAACTTTGGTATCAACTCTTGAATTTAAAATAAAATTGGAAAGTAAATGTTTTGATTTTAAATTACTTCGATATAACTTTAAAAAAGCAAATTTTGTTCAATTATATGAATTAATCTCAACAACTAACTAGACTTCAGTCACATTATTAGAAGATCCGGATGTGGCATGCAAAAAATTTTACTCAATATTTAATAGCTACTTTGATGTAACCGTTCCTAAATCCAGTACCGGTTTTAAATTCAGTATGTTCTTGATTTCCAATTTGGTTCTTAAAACAAACAATACACAATGTAAAACGTAAACGTTATTACTGTAATCTATCTTTAAAACATAATACCCAATTTAACATAATGCAATTTAGTAGACTCCAAAATACTGTAAAAAGAAATATAAAAAAAGACTTTAACAATTACATTGATGGTGTTGAACAAAACATAGTTAATGACTCTAAAAAACTATGGTCTTATATAAATACTAAAAATTAAAAAACAAGAATTCCAAGTAAAGTATTTAATAAAAATGAATCTTTCAATAGTCCACAAATGATAACTAACGCTTTTGTAAGTCACTTTTCTTCAGTATTCTTGAATATATTTAGTGTGTTCAATAAAGAAGTACCAAATGTTTGTAACAAAAATATTTTATTATTAAAAAAGTTTGAAAAGATTGAAGTAAATGAATTTTATAAAACAAAGTTGGTTTTGATAAAATATAGGTTCTGATAACATCCCTGCGCTTATAGTCAAGGACTGTTGTTATGTTTTGGCAAAACCTCATTTTTAATTTACTGCAGAGTTAAGAACAACTCTTTTCTAGTCTGCTGGAAGACAGCAAAAATAACTCCTGTATTTAAATCTGGTACAGTTAATGAAATTAAGAACTACCGTTCTATATTTTTAATATGTAATTTTGCCAAGTTGTTTGAATCTATAATAATCAAAGTTATTTACTGTCACATAAAAAATGATTTAAATTCTAAGCACCATGGATTTATTAAAAGTAGATTTATGGTTACTAATCTATGTACGTTTGTAGAAAATATATCAGATGCACTTGATAATCGATGTCAGGTTGATGTCATCTATACTGATTCATCAAAAGCATTTGACCAAGTGCAACACAATATTTTGATAAAAAAATTGCATACATTTGGTATAGGGTCTGACATAATATCATTATTGGCATCATACCTAAGCTCAAGAAAAAAATGTGTGGAATATAATGGCATACAATCAAATGTATATATTGCAACGAGTGGTGCCTTCAAGGATCAAATCTAAGCTCATTACTTTTTCTAATGTTTATTAATGATGTTGTAAACTGTATAAACTCAGACTGCTTAATATATGTTGACAACATATTCAGAAAAAAATTAACTTATGTACTTTATTTTAAGCTGATTTATAGCGTTTGTGCAAGTGCTGCAATAAAAATTGTCTAAATCTAAACGTAGATAAATGTAAAATTATGCTTTTTTGAGAAAACTTATTAATATTAACTATGAATATCTTATGGATAAATTCAAATTGGGCAGGGTAGCATTAATCAAGGATTTGCATGTATTATTTAATCAAAAACTTACCTTTGATGATCATATAAACTCTATCACCAAAGAATGTTATAAACTTTTAGAATTAGTCCTGCAAAATACAAAACCGTTTAAAGGTACAGTGGCATTATCAGAGTTCTACAATGCTTTTTCCAGCATATAATACGCATAGTAACAATATTAAAAAAGTACAAACAAAGTTTTTAAAAACTTTATACTCCAGGAAATATAAAATTTATTCAGTCTAAAGATATTTGCATCAAAATTTTCTTTAAGAATTTAACTATACGTCACTAAAAAAAAAAGAATGATTCACGGACTCAGAGCTATTTCACAACTTAAATTTTGTAACACCTCGACTTACCAGCAGGTCAAACCACGTTTTTTATACTCCAAGAGCAAATACGTTTCATCGTCAACAATCACCACTAATGCCAATGTGTAACTACGTAAATATTTATTGTTCTGAAATTGATATATTTCATATATCTCGTGACGTACTAAAATCATATCTTTTGAATGAAACCAATATTTTATAAATAATTCTTTTATATTTTAGCTTAAATTTTATATCTGTTATTTTATGTTTTATTTTTATTTAAATTTAAATTTAAAGTTGTTCAACTTTATTTTCTTGTAGAAATTTTATATCTGATTTTTGTCTTTGAGTTTTTAATATTATCCTGTAATTAGATTTATTTGAACTGTTGGATAATAAAGAATTATTATTATTATTATTATTATTATTATTATTATTATTATTATTATACCAAATAACAGCAAATAAAAATCTGTATCTGAGCGGGTGCATAGTTTATAATTATTAGACCGGTAGTTTGATATTAACCCTCGGGCAAGTAGACAAGAGCTTATGATTATTGAGCCGGTGGTTTAATTTGGTAATCTCGCTTACCGCTCAAGTGTTTGTTATAAAGTAATTGGATGTTACTACTATCTGATGCGTTTCTGCAGCTAACAAATATGATAGAATGACAGACACATGTCATAAAGTTTAAAGAGGAAGGTGACAAAATTAATTTCTTAATAAGTAACGCTTGGGCGGGTAGGCGAAAGCACAGTTTATAATTATTGGGCCGGTGATTTAATATTGTGTTTTTGCCTACCCGCCCAAGTGTTGGATTGGATATTACTACCACCTGCAGCATTTCTGCAGCTAACAAGCATGGCAACTTTACTGACACATGTCATTAACTTTGAAGAAGAAAGTGACGCAACTAATTTATTGATAACTAAAACTCGGGCGGGTGGTCAGAAACACAGTTTATAAGTATTGACCTCGTGATTTGATATAATGTTCCCGCCAACCCGCTCAAATGTTTGTTATAAAGAAATTAGATGTTACTACCACCTATTGCGTGTCTGCAGCTAACAAACATGACAAAATGACTGACACATGTTATTAAGTTTAATGAAAAAGGTAACGCAACTAATTTGATAAGTAACACTCAGGCAAGTAGGCGAGAACACAATTTATGAGTATTGGTCTAGTGGTTTAATATGGTGTTTCCGCTCACCCGCCCAAACGTTTGTTATAAAATAATTGAATGTTACTACCATCAACCACCTACGGCGTTTCTGCAGCTAACAAACATAACAAAATGACTAACAGATGTCATTAAATATAAAGAATAAAGTGACTTAAGTAACCTATTTCTTGATATCTTACACTCGGGCAAGTGAGCAAGAGCATAGTTTATAAATATTTGGCCGGTGGTTTGATATTGTGTTCCTGCCCTTCCGCTCAAGTGATGTCATAAAGGAATTACATGTTATTACCACTTGCCGCGTTTCTACAAAGTTAGTTAAGTATACACACGTAAATTTGAAAATATGCGCTATATTTTTGGCGTTTAAGTCAGGCATACCCTGCTCTTTTTAACAAGTTATGCAGTTTATTTTTAGTTTATAACTAGTCAGTGTATTTCTTGTAATGCCCCTTTACTGTCGGACATAATCGTTACTAGTTTGTTAGCGTATTGTCTCAATTCAATAGTGTTCTTAACGCACCATTTAATAGTTGCTGTTTTTGTGAATGTGTATCAGATGGTTCTTTTGATATTGCTCGGGCAGTGTTTATTTATTCACTCTTCTCAAGACGTTATTAGCACATTAAACAACATTTGTATGCAAAAATCTTTTAAGAAATCCTATCTCATTGTTAGTTTTTTTTTTCTTTCAACATTTTTGTTATTTTTGTAAACCTCTAGATTACAGTATGTTTGTTGACAGGCATCTTTGACGGTACACTCTTTTGGTTTGTCTTTATCCTTAAACTTTCAGTTTTTTTTCTATTTTATTATGTACATGATCATGCTGTCTATATGGCTCAACAAGTACTGGCTGTTAAGCATTGTTTTAGCTATGTTACCTTTCAATATTTTTTTTCACGTTCTTTTTAGTTTTAACTTCTATTGCGTGACCAAATCTATTTCCCCACAGTACTAGCATAAGACACTTTGCTTGAATTTGAATCTTTGGAGGTAACTACTAAACTACCCAGATTTATCTTTAATCAACAATCTCAATAAGAATTATCTCTGCAGTCACATGCACCGTTTATAAGAAGGTAATACTACTGCACACTCTTAGTGTAGCTTTTTTTTGAAATATGGTAATAATTTTTAGTTTCTTGTTTGTTTTTGCTTTACCCCATTATTGGAGCCCGTACAATATTATAGAGTTTACAACCGAGCACAGTAATTTCATTCTACTAGATCTGGGATTGTCTACGTTTGTGTCTGTCTTTTTCAAGTGCTTTGTCTGGTTGTTATTCCTGCTAAAACAAATTTTTAGATATTCGATACTTAGTTTTAAAGCAACTATTATTCCTTAAACGGCTATGTTTACTTCTATAAGTTGCTTTTTGGCGTACAAGATCACCACTTCTGTCTTCTTGTTGACTATTTTAATTTCAAGCTTTATAGTCAGCCTCGTTATATTTTCAATTGCCTGGTTTATTTTATATTATTAATGATGTTTTATCTTTTCTTGCGTACAACTATTGCAGTGTTTTGTGTGTTTGCAAAACATGGTTGTATACATTATTCCAGAGAACCAAATCTAGTCTTAAAACTTGCAAAACACGGCAGTTGATTTTTATTTCTTTTTTATCGATTAGCGTTATCAGACCAAAAACTTGTTTTTGTATAATTTTTTTTTAATTTCTAATAAAGCTTTTTTAACTTTGCTCATGGTTTTTATTTCTGCTTTGCTTTTTTTAAAGTTATAATGCTGATCAAAAAGCTTTTACTATTTTTTGTCTAGTTAGACAAATTCAGTAAACAAATTGAACTGTATTCTTTTTTGTCTGTTCTTTCTTTTTTTAATAAAAATAAGTTTTGTTTAGTTAAGCATTATTTATCAGTTTCAAAATCTTTTTTGAGGAAAATTTTATCGAGCGGGCGCTGTCCCGTTTTTTAGTTTTATTGTATTCTCTTTCAGTTTCGCTTTTCTAAACAGCAGTATGTTTTTCTTATTGACCCTGACGGAAAGCTCACATCAATGTTGTTTTTAAAAAACAGTTTTTTAGCAATTATTATTTTTTGTCCTGACTTAAATCGTTTTGACATCTGAAAAGTTTCTTGGTTAAAATTTTGTAATTATTTTTATTGACATTGTTATTAATATTATTACAGAGGTGGTTTCTTAGTTTTTTTTATTGATTAGTGCTTTTTTCTTGGCTTTGTATCAATTGTACATTTTATCTTTTTTTTTAAGTTTGAGATTTTAATAACTCTAAATTTTCTCCTTTTAACCGCTAGGCAGATTTTATTTGTTATATTTTGTGTTAAAATCTTTGTTTTCAAACTTTGCGTTTTTAATTGCATTTTCTATTTGCTTTGTTTGATTTTTTTTTTTTTGATGTTTTCAGATTTGACCTCTAAGTAAATTTTTTGCTAAAGACTTATATTAATCTTGTTGTTTACTTTCCAGTTTCTGATTTAATTCAACATACTGGAAAAACGTTATTGTGATGTTGATAATAAATTTGCTCTGTTGTAGATCAATTTTTGTTTTATTGATTATCTTAACTTTTTTTTACATTTTGATGTTGATGTTTAGCATCAGTTCTGTAATGTTAATAATCTTCTACTAATACGATTTTAATTTTTACATAAACTGTTGTTTCAGTTTTTCTGCAATTTTGTTTTTTAAGTAAGTGCTTCTTGCTGCGTGTTTAGTAATTTCTAGTTGTACGTCTCTAGCTTTAGCTTTTTGGACAAAATTAATTTTGATTTCTCATTTCTTGACGTTGACAATGCTCTTCAGTTCTCAGACTGTATCAGCAATTAATTTAAATAGATCTTTAATCTTATCCCCGTGCCTTTAAAGGTGCATTCAAGTTTATTCTAAATTCTTTAATGCCCAGTTTATTTAGTTTCAGATTGCAACAACCTCAAAACTATGTTTGACTGCGTCATATATGTTTCTGTTGTTGTCCGTAGTCTCTAGTTTTATAAATGTTTTAATGTTACGGCTTATTACGTTGTTGTTCAGATTTCTCATGTTTTTGTTAATTGTAATTTTGTAATTTTTGAGTTTAATGTTGGTTAGTTCTAGAAATTAGTTTCTTTCAAAACTGTGCAAACCTTTGTTTGTTGGTTCTGGTCTTTCTGACCAAATTCAAATACTGCCTTTGTTTTATTTTTTTTCTTGTTAGGGATCTGGCCACATTCCACCTTTAGACAAAGCAAAGTTTCTTGTTGTCTGACTTTGTAGTATTTTGTGTCATTATTGTTTGCTTGTTGGTAATAATTGCTCTTACTAGAATCCTTTGAGCAGTCTGTTAAAGCAATAAATAATTATTTATAATACCTTCTTGAAGTATTATTTTTATTATCTGTTATTTCATTATTAATTTTATTTTTATGCTTCCGACAAGATTTTTATTGCTTATCCAATTAAAAAAAAAGTGTAAAAGCAAATGGTAATAGGTGTATTGTGTTTCTAGTTATAAAACCCTAATTACGTCAAAAAAAATAATAAAAAGAAAATATAGTGTGCCCAACCATTTCTCTTAGCCCACAGTACAAGCATTCATTACTTTCAATCAGTTTTATCTTTTGTCTTGTTAGTACCTACGTGAAGTAGTAGTTCACTTTGCCATAGCTTTGACTTACCCTACAAGACTGCCGTCTTTATTTGCACTACTAGATCCAATGGTTTTGTGCCTGATACGACCAGAAAGTCTTCCGTTGGCACTATCCTGCATGCAATACAGATTTTTTAGCAAAACATTCATTAAATCCGCAGAATTAATTTGTGGTGCCTTCTTTCCTTGCTGAACACGGTATTCCTTATTGAAGAAACTACCAAACACATCAAATGGTAAAATATTGCGCTTCTCCTAGTTTTAACATAAGCTCTGCTAAGGACCAAACCGCCCTTTGAGGTTCGAATTACATTGATGAAATGCCCTCCATCACGAATATCCAAATTAACTCAAAAATTACTTTTCTAGCATAAAAAAAAACATGTTTGGTAGAATTTTAAAATTTTAATATTTCCCCTTTTTCCATAGAGAGCAAAAAATAGCATCTTCTTGTTTTTATCTTTTTTCTCCGCTCCTATTGAATGGAAAATTTTAAAAAAAATTATGGAAGTAGGGTTTTGGGTAGTCTTCTATCACAATTTTTTCAGCCTTTCAAACCTTGTATACAACCCTTAAAAAATTCCAGAAGGGTTAAAATATACTTTTGGTTATCTAAACCTTCGGTTGCATACAATTTTATTTTTTAACTTTATAAGTAATTAAAAAATCTACAACCATAAATTATAGCGAGTGGTGCGCCATTTTTAAAAATTGGTTTTTTCTCTTTTTTGCAATTTATACAGTTTTTTCTGCAATTGTAACTCTGCAAAGTCTTTAAAGTTTTTAAAATACCGAAATTCGGATTCTACAAAAAAATTTACATCAAGTAGGTATTCTGGGTATAATATTTTCATCAATTTTCAATGATTTGACTGCTCAAACTCAAAACACAATTTATCGTATTTTTTATTACCAGACAAAAAACAAATAAATTTTTAAATGTCAGATTTGCATCAAAATTAGTCAGTAAATTAATTTTCATCAAAATCGGTAAAGGTCAAAAAAACCACCCCTATCAAACTTTTTTCACTAAAAAATCAAAACTTAAAAACGGTTGTCGTATAGAACGTTCAACATTGTAAAAACCAGAACTGATTCCTGTAACACCTTCGTTTAAAATACCTTTTTTTTCCCACTTTCTCGCACTAACAAAACCCTGTCCTACAAAAAAATAGCTACTAGCTACTACTAATAATATTAAGTAAGTATTTATAACACTCGTGCTTTTTAAAGTCTTTAAAAAAATTTCTTAGGTAACCATATTAAAAACCTTTTTTAGCTGTACTTTTTGGCAGTACGTATATAGAAAAGCACGCTTGCTGAGGTTGAAACAGCTGTGGTAAAGCTGTTTCAACCTCAGCAAGCTAGCTTTTCTATATCCGTACTGGCTCTCGTTGAGAGCCCTAAAGTGACTCCAGCAATTTCTTCACTAGTAAGCACTTAAAAACTTTTTGGCTACGTTTAGAAGACATATGGGCCAACTTTTGTACTTACCTTACATTTCCTTTATCTAAGAGAACAAGTCTTTTGTTCTTTTTTAGACTTTCTACAAGTCTTCATTCTTATCTCACTCAGTTTACTGTAGCTAACTACACTTTGAGGCACCGCTCTATTAAAGCTTTATTAATTTTTGTAAAGATTCCGTTAGTTTGCCAAAACGCATCTTTTTGAATTTTTTTGGAGTCTATCTTCCGTAAATAGACGGACTTTCCTCGTTTCTACAAATATCCTTCTAACAACCATTACTTGGTGTTTTGAAAAGAGCTTGACCACGGGCGTTTTTTGTGCCTCTAGGAACATTCTGGACGGCGTTTTGTCAACTTTTCTGATGGTTTTTTTAAATTTCTTGTTCTATACTTTTTTGTTTACCTTATCTACCAAAAAATTTCTTTTACTTCTTTTAGCAGATTTAATCAGACCCGTAGTTTTTTTCTGTGGTGTTGGCTCTGCTAAACACTCTTTAAACTCGGTTACTCCGCGCCTGCTTATCTGCAATTTTATCATTCTACTAGTACTTTAAAGGTTTCCTTTGTAAGCGTTTTTTCCTGGTAAAATGTCTATTGCACATATGGCTTTATATAGTGCTGCTGGGTTGTCTATATCCTTTTAAAGTTTCTACAGACGTTTTAAAACTCTTCTCTTGAAATTACTTAATCTTTTTCTTTTATTGTTGTAGTCGCAACCTGAAATTTTATATGTCAGAGATCACGGAAGCATTTTGCTCTAGCACCTGCCACTCTGACATCAATCCTACAACTCATGTGCCACATAGGGTCAAATCTATGTTTGACTGCGCTTCCCTATTGTTTGTTGAGAAAAACAAAATAGCAAGCTGTCCACTCCGCAAGCAAACGGCTTTTTTTGTTTTCAACAATGCCCTCTTATAAAGAGCATTTAACGTTGAAGTCTACTTCAGTTAAGACATCTTTGGTCTCACCCTCCAGCTGTTGCTCTAGACCTTCCAGCACAGTTGCGCACAGTTTATTCTTATTCTGCCCATATTCAACAAATGCGCTCGGGAACTTTTTTTGTTCCTGTTGGTGTTGCCTATTTTTCTAACTTTTTAGGATGTCCACCTCGCAGCTTTTCCCTCCTAGGGTTTCAACCAGTTTGTCTACAATTTCTTTGATCTCTTCCGAATTTATTGCTTTATCGTCACCTGTGTTGCTTGTTCTTTATTGACGGCTTTCTTGAAGACGTTAAAGAATTTTTCCTCCTTATTCTGTAATTTGAACCCGATGCCTTCCAATTTGGTTTTCTTGGCGACCACAACTTTTACCCTAGTTTTTGCGCTTACTATGCGTTTAAGTTTACTAAGCTTTTTGGCGTAAGTTTTACCCAAATCTATTTGCTTAACTAGACAATCTTTCCTTTTTTTAACTTTGACTCTAATGTTCTTACCCTCTTTCTCATGCAGCGCGGGAACTACATCCGTTTTCTTAGACCTAGGAGTATAGACCGTAAGTTACAAATTTGTGCTCTTCATTTTACTATATGTCTCGCCCTTTCTGTATCCCTATCAAAATCCAACACGACGAGCCTTTTGTAACCAGTACCAAAAACTAAAAAGTTAAATTCTTGTTACTGAACAACTGTTCACCTTTTAGCTCAGCACTTGTTTTTTTATGCAGGCCACTACCCTTACTTGGTTTTCATGCGGCTATAATGTCTTTAATGGCCTCCCTTTTTTTCTGTACTGCTTAGTGATAGGGTTTTTTCATCTCTCACATAGACAGTGACGAGTGCGTTGTCCCTTTTTTTGAGGACACTCACTTTCACTTTTTATGGCCACATAAATAAGCCAGCATAAACTTATTGAAGGCGTTTCCTATTAACTCAGCATATTCTGTTTCTTTCTGCAATTTTCTTTCATACGTACTTAACTTAACCTAACCTAGCATCAAATTTATCTGAATTGTTATTTTCTTGTTCTAAAAAGATATTTTTGTTAAATTTCAAAATGTTTTCTGTATAACTTAAATATTATAAAAATTCTTAAAGTGTCATAAAATGCTTTTGATAAATAAATGTAAAAAAAAACAAGTTAAAATAATTTGCAAAATGTTCTTAAATTGTTTGCCAAGATGATTTTAAAAATTCCTGAATTGTCACAAATGTCATAAAATGCTTCTAAACTATTAAAATGTTTATAAATTAATGACATAAATGTTTATAGCTGTTACTAATTGTTTCCAAACTGTAAAAAATATTTTAAAAAGGTTCCAAACAATTTTTTTTAACTTTTATAAATATTATAAAATAATTTTGAAAACAGTTCCTTAACTATTTCAGAATGGTGTTTTAAATTGTCATAAAGTATTAATTAAGAATGAGAATTATTTATTATAATATTGTACCAGAAAATTAAAAATCCCGTAATTATTTTTGCTCAATACCTCAGGGCCATATAGGTGTAGGGCACAAAGAAGCCGCCGTTCATAAATCCGCCACTGATACTTAAATATTTTGATTTTCATTATGCGTCAAATGTAACGCATTATAAAACAAGTTTAGCATTCTTACACCAAAGTTATTTATGTCAATACTTCATATTCAGCAAAATTGTTATCTAAAAAAAAATTGCTTATAGAATAGCGATTTATTGTGCATCTACATAGTGATGCCTTTTAAAGCTCAAATTATGTGTTGAAACAGCATAAATTAATAAATTAAAAAAAACTAAAATCAAGCTGTGCAAGTAATATTGTAAACATTAATGTTTAGAAAACTGCAACAAACAATGCCGTCTTGAAAATAATTTAAATGTTTACAAATCATTAACATATTAAATTATAATATATGAAAATTTAATTTTAATGAACTACTACTAGACTCAGCAAAGTTTAAAGTATGTATGAGACCAATTTTAATAAAATCAGCATATAATTTTGCAATATATTTTATGCTAATGATTAAACCGTCTACAGTTTTTACATATAATAAGAAATTAATTAGCATTAACTTTCTCAATAATAATTCTGAAAAGAAAAAAAGTAAAATCAAAGTGCACAACAATCGAAGAAATACTTTTAAAAGTTCTTTTAAATTGGTCAAAAGTTCCCTCCCGCGCGGAGTGCTCGCAAACAAAACGCAAACCTCGCGGAAACTGATTTTTTATTATAAGTCAGTTAATCCGAGAACGATCTTCCCCATTATATCACATCATATTTTTATCCGATTAAGCCCGCAATAAATCCGCCAACTATCATCCGCATATATGGGGGATGATTTCATACATGTGTGTGTGGATATTTTATATAAATAACGATCCAGACACATATTTCAGAAACACACCCTCGTAAATAATGAGAATGAAATATGCTGGTATGTGTGAGTGTGTGCACGCCTCTGTGTAGAAGACGTACGTCTTAAATGAGTCCGCATTCCTTGATTAAGGGGTGAATATGTACGCTATTCTTAAAACTTTACACTGTTGCCCCGCACCGTCTCCTCAAACCAGGGGGTTTTTAGTAACCCCCCCAATGCTCCGCGCTCTTTTCTCCCACTTTCCGTTCGCGTTCCCGTTCTTTCGTTTGGCATTTATCGCGGGGATTGTCTTACTTCGACTCTCGCGTGTATATGCACGGGGTAGTGTTGTGAGGGGGGAGGTAAGGCTGTACGAGCGAGATGCACGATGCGCTCAGGGGCATTCTTTTAAGACAGTTTCTGTAATCGTTAAAATACCGGACCGTGCAAGGGTTACACATTTTATACTCAACACACATTAATTATTAACAATTAGCTGATAATATTGTCAATCAAACTTGTTTGTAAACATAAACAAGTACATTAGATTAACCCTTTATAAAAATGTTTCAATATCATCTTTTGAATATTAACGGGTCATAAATAAATTTAATTATAATTAGCCGCTTTTTTATTTTTAATTAGCAAAGTAAAAATATCTCGCGAACCGTTACATCAATGAAGGGATGAATATGCAAAAAAAATAAAAACTTCCTCCCCATGAGGCTCAAAGATGAAAACAACGCGCGCAAAAAAAATTAAGATGGTGGGAGAACACACTTTTTTTTATATACAAAGGTGGGGGTGGTGTCCAATGATATTTTAAAATAAAATAAAACCCGCCGGGGTGAATAAACACTAAAGGGTTAAAGTGCAGTAAAGGAATTTCGGTGCTTTTACGGGTTTTAACCCTTTTTATGTGTTCATTGAATTTTCCCGGATTTTTAGTCCCGGCCAAGCAAACGGTGGGGAAGGGGTGGATGGATGGAGCAGCAACTACACCTACCACCACCCTATATTTTCTCGCAGCAACCCCTCAGCGGCCAGCAATTACGATTTTATGTTAATTGTTTGTAACTGGCTTCAATAAATTTTATTAGGCCCTTTTCGGATGCGGAAGTTGCGTTATATAAACAGATACCGAATGACCATCGCGATGAATGGAAATTTGTTTTCACCTAATTACCATTGTTTACTGATTGATACACATGTTTGTTTATTGTTTACTTGTAAAATGTTAGTGTAATGAAGAAAATTAAAAGCGCTAAATGAGTAAACAACGTGTTTTCATAAATTGGAAATCATTCTGATAATCAATTAAAATGATGACAACAAATTGTTTGCGACCCAATAAAATGTTTGTATAAATTACACACTCATCTTCTCTTCCTTCTAAGAAAGGATGAAGGGT
The DNA here is from genome assembly GCA_963932245.1 of Tachinus rufipes. Classification (NCBI taxonomy): domain Eukaryota; kingdom Metazoa; phylum Arthropoda; class Insecta; order Coleoptera; family Staphylinidae; genus Tachinus; species Tachinus rufipes. The sequence goes on along the minus strand of OZ010747.1, from coordinate 73,256,500 downwards.
GATTATACATCAATGTTTACCAAACAACAGAATAAAAAACAAATTATGACTTTATAAATTTTAAATTTAATATATAAAAAGGAAAACATTAAAGAAACCGATTAAATAGGTAAGAACACATTAAAATATACTGGTAAAACAAATTAATTAAATTTATATAAAACAAACATACACTAACCAGAAGTTAAAGTTCAATTATTATGGCCATTACAAAAATCAAAGTTTTCTTTTTTTTGTTGAAAAGAAATTGTGTATTATTCCAGTAACATATATACGAATGGATTTTTAATATTAAATGTGAACAACAAAAAATATATACCTATAAATAGAATTGTTTTATAAGTTTCACTCACTATTAAAAAAGATTTTGTTTGCTTACAATTTTGTTTATACAGTGCGTCAAAGAAATTGAGCATATAAAATTATTTATTTTATAATCAACATTAGAAACTAACGTTTTTGTTTAAGATTTTTGTATTGTTAAAATTAAACAGTAAGCTAAAACAAATAAAAAATTATGACATTTTTTCAATTGTCACCTGTTAACTAAACAAAAAATAAGAAAACATTTAAACATTATATTTTTATAGCAAAGTAACAATAATATTACAGCTAGACACGAATTGTGTGGCCGGTATAATAGGCAACTTAATATACACAAAAACTATGTTTACTGTGGTTGCACTCATACTTTTGACCGTTTTAGCATTTTTCATTTGCGCTTACATTTTACACATTATATTGGCGACGTTGTTCTGAGATTGAAAAATGCTAAAACGAGCAAAGGCTTGAGTTTAACCACAGCCAACATAATTTTTGTGTATATTAAGTTGCCTATTATACCGGCTACACAATTTGTGTCTAGCTGTATATATATACATTGTTTTACAAATTGTGTTTAAATAATCTTTTTACATAAAAGCAAGCAAGCACACTTCCAAGTTGTATCTTTTTAACAATAAATTTGGCCTAAAGTATTTCGAACGGTTGTATTTGCATCCACTTTAACAATAGCAACAATTTTTTTTTTATTGTTTGACGTTTAGAACATAGGGACGTGTGTAAATATTTTTTTTAAAGATTTAAGCCACCAGTTTTCCATAATCGCGTATGTTTTAGCAATTAATCAGTTATTAAAATAAATTCAATTTCAATTAGTTAATTATATTTCTTCTTATAGTGCCATGCTTGCTACGAGCGTAGGCTACCCTTTGTATGTTTGTGGTGTGCAATAATAGTTCTACACAAACATGCGGAACCTACTGTTTAACGTGAGATCCAAACCACACTACTAGAGAGGTTTCTAGGCAAATACTTTGCTGGCTTGCCATTGCCTTGCAAAGGAGTCGACCGTATCAAAATATATTCGACAAATTTGATATTGCTGCTGCCGGGAATCAAACCCGGGCTGCCTGCTCAACAGTCGTCGCACTAGACAATTGTGCTATGGTTGTCACTAAAAGTTAATTATTATTTTTTTAAATTAATTGAAAACTTTATTTTAGCATGAGCCCCGAGGAAAATTTGACAAATTCCAAAATCTTTAACATGATCTACCGGCAGCTTAAATAGAACAAAAAACTTATTGAGCAGGCCACTAAAATTAACGCACTAAAACCGTAGAACTTGTTTTTAGTAAAGAAACAGAGAGAATCAACGTCTACAAGGATTACGTTAACCAGATAAAGCGCAACCAGAAGGAAGCCTGCTCCAAAGTAGAAACTAGCACAAAAACCGCCATCAGCAGGCTGCCTACCCAGCCACTTCTTCCAGCTATGACCTACACTTAAAAGTCCAAAGAAGCGGACAATTAAAGTTTTTACAATCTAATTTAACTGCATAAGCTTTCCTTAAAATAACTGCCGTTGGTCCTGCGAACAACGCATCATCTAAAGAAATAGACGTTCTTTGGGATTGTAATGTCACGTCTAACCATAAAACCTTGTCTCTTAAAGATGAATTTATTTTGATTGAAAAAAAAATTAAGATAAGAAACGGGTCATTTTAATTTTTGCTCACTAAAGCTAAAAGATCTTCAACTTGGCCAGCCCCAAAGCAAAGTCGATTAATTCTTGTCAGACTACTAGTTCTATAAGTATTTCTTTAAGCCCACCAAAACAGTCAGCATCTCCAAAGGGTGTTGACACACATTGCCCTACGCCTATTGTTATTTAAGACAAATTTGTCTATCAAAAGTTGTTAGCAACATTCAAACTAATAAAAGTAACCGTCGACCGCTCAGAAAACGTGGTTAATAGTATCCGCATTTTTGTGCACTGATGCACATTGTAAATCTAACAATGTATTTCATTACTCTTTCCAAATAAAAGCTAAAAAGTCTCTGAAATATGTTATTCGAAATGTACTTGACTGCATTAAGGCTTAAAGGTACATACCAACTTTAACTACACGCATAGAAAGAAACAAGAAAACCATTTCAATAATGTATGTTTAGCTTCACAAAAAACAGAAAGATTACATTAAAATCTGCGTGTTTTGCGTTACTGTAGAGTACAATCAACATATTGCACAATGTCACTATTGCTATTGCTACGGATACACGGCGCCTGAGCGCATTGAACTTTCACTTGTTTATTTCCTAACAAGCTTAGAAATGTAACTACATTCTTTGAGTGCGGTGTTCTGCACAACGCCACTTACAAAGACTACCCAGTTTATCAAAATTTGAGAACCTACGGTAAAGCATCTTTCTACCTAGAAACAATCTTAATCAGTAGCGTAGCTAGGATTTGTAGGCCCCCCAAAAAATAATTAAAAGGGCTTCCCTAAAGTTAAAAATAGCGTGTATTTCATACTTTTTTCTTCTAATCCCTTATTAATAAACTGTGGCAAGGCCCCTTTGTATGATTGGAGACCCCCAAAACGTCTTGCCCCCCCCCCCCCAGACCGCTGGGCCTGCGGGGCTGATCTTAACGCTTGAAAAAAATAATTTTATGCGCAAAACAACCCAATCTAAACTAAAAATCAGTTGTTACTCCACTTATCCAAAATGAGTGACAAAGATTTATAAAAATATTTTTATCTTTACCAGCTCTTCTTGCCAACTAAATGGCTAGGCATTTACACAAACGCCCAACAGTTTTTTTTGCGTATTGAAAGGAAAATCTTTTTAAAAACTTGACAAGTGTCAGATTCACTCTTACGGGCGCCTACGGACTAAACTCCCACTTCAATAATTTCTTAAAAGTTTGCACTTATTAGCGCAAAAATCTTCCTACTTTAGAAAATTTTATTAAATTGTTTTTAGAAAGAACTTGTTTAGATTTAAATTAACGGACTAATAATGTGTTTCTAGTTTTTAGATTAGATATTTAGCAAAGATATTAATACTTTTTTGATATTAACTTTGTTTGTTTGTGCTAAGCTAAGAAAGAATTGCGTTTTGCGCCTGATTTTTTGTTGCCTAAACGTAGAATTACACCACGCTGGCATTGAAAGTGCTCCGTAAAAGAGTGGGAGTCAGCCTTTGAGATTTCTCAGATGGCATAGAATGAAGCTTAAAATATAGGTTTGCCTTTAGCTTGATATAAACTGGACAACTTTTGAAACTTGCGGTATAAGGCTTCGAGGATACCGTGTGGCCATAACGCTGTCAATATTAGACAATGTTCCCAGATTTGCATTTAATTTTAAAGCTAACAGCAAAATTACATAATTTAGTAAAAAAAAATGTTCTTTTCAGACGCTAACTAATACGTGTAAGAATGCACGTCATTGCTTTTACAGTATGCGATTTGGAAGTTTGCATGCAAAGCCGGACGCATGCAAACGTTATTATTTAATGGAACCAACGATGGTAACAATCAAATACTTAAACGTGGCCAGCAACCTAGGAAATACAAATCTGTTTCGTATTGTAATAAGAAGTAGGCAACGTAAATCAACGCTTTTTGCGGGTGTTGACGGAGAAGAAAGGCTTTTAAGAAAATCAAAGAATATAGTGGCAGTGCCAGAGATGGTTTTATTGGCTGGCCGTGTCATAAACCTATTGGCTTTATTGGTCGAAGACCCAGATGACGCTAAAAACGTTTGAGGCCCATCTAGTGGCTTAATAAAATTAGAATTAAAAAATTTAACTAGTACTTTTTTTAAACTTTTTTGAATTGATAAATGCTTCCTCTTGAGACAGAATTTTTTTTTGGGTGGAGTCTTTTTTGATTGCTTAATAAAACTAAAATTAAAAGACTCATCCTGTATTTTTCTTTTTTTTGTTGCCTTTTTCAAATTGACCACAGTTTTGTATTCCTTTTCTTAGGGACTCTTTGTGGGTGAAATCTTTTTTGATAGACCAATAAAATTAGAATCGGAAGACTTATTATGTAACCTTTTTCTTCTTTTTTTGAATTGACTACAACGGTGTATCCTTCTTTGCAAAAACTTTTTTTGTGGTCGGAGTTTTTGCTGTCCATCTGGAACTACATTGACTCTTTGTTTTTAGAAGTGCTGCGGTGGTTTCACTTTTTTTGATTTTTTTACTCACATTTGTTTGAAAAACGTGTATTAAACTCCAGTTTGCTCTGTTTTAGCGATTTAGCCGATATTTTATCCGGACATGCACATATACTCACTCACACTTATTAATCAGCTGTGCAACCATTAACATCAAGATCAGCTGATTCATGCTTGCTACCTTCATGGAATATGATGCAGGGCCGGACTGCAAGAAAATGTCTTATTATTTATAGGTTTAAATATATGTAATTATAAAAGAATTAATAATAATTTTATTTATTATTTTACAAGTTTACGTAGGCAAGTTCTTATACAAATATATTCTTATTAATATTTTAAAATCTACTGTATCAATAACACTGTAATTTACACAGTAGTTTTTAGGATTACTAATCGTTGTTATTTTAATTTTAGTTTTAGTTATTTTTGTTAATTAGTTAGTTAGATTTAGGGTGTTAGTATTACAATATTTATTATTACACTGGACAACAGCATTTCTGATGATTGAGTTATGTTACATGATACTAGCCTAATTTTTAATGACGTTTTCAAATCTGTGATCGAAATTTATGTATCAGCTCTTGTTTAAAAAATATGACACATGAGCCGTTTTACAATAAAGCACAACACGTTTAAAGTTAATCCTATTTTATTGATTTTTTAAGTTCAAAAAACTTTCTTTTATAAGACTTCCTTACAGAAGTTGAAGTTGAAGAGCTGTTCTGAATGCTCCAACAATAGTCAGCCATCATGTGTGCGTTCCAGTAGCCTTGATAGCGTTCCTCCATCGTACGAAGGTCCTGGTGGAATCGCTCGCCCTGTTCTTCACTTACATCCCCAAGATTAGCAGGAAAATAGTCTAGGTGGTTGTAAAGAAAGTGTAACTTGATGCTCATGTTACATCCAAGCGCTTGAAAGTGACTCATTCATTGTTCAACATGTTGAGAATAGTCAGCACCTTTCTTATTTCCCAAAAAATTTTGAACAAGCCAAACAAACTCATTCCATGCCTTTTTCTCAATCTCTGTCATAGTGTCCGTAAAATTTGTGTCTTTTATTAATGATCTTATCTGTGGCCCATCAAAAATGCCCGCTTTTATCTTTTCTGCACTCAGTTTTGGGAACTTTTTTGGTAGAAAAAGGAAGCAATTTCCATTTTTGTCATCCTTTAATAAATTGTTTTATAAGCCCTAATTTTATATGCAATGGAGGCAAAATTATACGATCCCTTGATACTAAAGGGGGGTTTATCACGTTTTGTTGTCCTGGAACTAACATTTCCCGAGTAGGCCAATCCTTTTTAACCCAGTGTTGACCTTTAGCTCTACTATCCCATAAGCAAATAAAACAGGGATACTTTGTGTAACCACCTTGTTGGCCTAATAGAAAGTTGACCATTTTTAAATCAACACATATGAGCCAGTTGTTTTCCACATATTTAATTTTGTCCAAAACCAGAGCAATAGATGTATATTCTTCTTTTACTTTAGTAGAATGTGCAATAGGTAATGACCCTAATTTATTCCCATTGTGTAAGAGAACACATTTTAGACTCCGTTTTGACGAATCTATGAATAAACGCCACTCACTTGGAACATAATTTCGTAATCCCATTGCAGTCATTAAACCAGGTACATCTCTACAAAATACGAAATCATCTTCTTCATCAAAATATGTTAGGAGATTCTGTTCTCTTGTGCGGTAATATGAAATTTTAGTTCCTTTTGTTATTAAGTTCCTTTCTTTTAGCCTAGAAGCCAAAATTTCTGAAGCAGACTTCGACAGTCCCAGATCTCTGATTAAGTCGTTTAAATCATCTTAGTTGAATGGTTTTGGCTTTTCCAGGTCACATTCAAAGTCACTATCACTACTGTCAAGTTTCGTCTCCAAATCAAATGGCTCCTCCTGTGAAGCATAAGCTTCAGGTTCAGGTGTCTTAGGACTCAAGACACATCTATGTGCCGATCGTATGGACGGATATTTCCATTTGGCTCTATTTGTTCGGTTAATGCCAGTTATGTTCACCAAACAAAAATAGCAGTCGTCATGGTGATTCCGTGGTTCATTCCAGAGCATAGCGGTTTCGTACCGGAAACTATTTATTTTCTTATTTGTCCATAAGCGTAGAAACTCAACGCACGTTTTGCATACCTTTTGAGGAATCCAAGGCTTATCTTTCATATCCAACGTGTGCCCAAAGTAATTTTTGTAAGCCTCATTTACGAACGTTGTCACATTTAAACGGCATACTTTAGACATATACTCTCCGCAAATGAAACAAAAATGGTTTGGATCATTCACACAATGTCTTCTTGACGATGCCATATCAAAATATAGTTAGATAACTCAATAATTTTTAAATTAATAGCAAATAAACACAGCAAGAAAGCTAATTTTAAGTGAAAGCTGTAACTTGTAAACAAGAGCTGTCAGAAAAGAAATGAGGTTATATTTGGAATCAGCGACGCCAAATTAGTAAACATCAAGTGACATAAGTCGTTCATCAGTCATAAAGTTTATTTTTGTTGGCCAGTGTTATTTATTATTATTATTTTATGCTTTTTACGGCTATTTTACATCGCCACAGTAAGTCTACGACTTGTTTAAAGTGGTTTGATGGAACCAACAGCTTAATACGTGACTTCCGAACTACGCTGCGCTGGTGAATAAAGAGGAAGTTATCATTTCAGTCATATTTTGGGGATCGAACCCCGGACTGCTCGCATGATATGCAAGTGCTCTACCATTGAGCTATCACACCATTATCCCCTTTCTCATATATGCGGGTATAAATACCTCACGCTCTTCAGAAGTAAGACAAAACGAAACAATAGAGTCCTGATCGCAGTTCCTTGTCTAGAAGCAAGTCTGAGTTTTGATCAGAGTTGCAAAGTTAAAAGACGCGATTTAATAAATTACAGAAGAGCACACCCGGCGTGCTACCAGATTTGCTGATGCTAAATAGCTTTATTGCGGCCATATAGCATCGCAACTTCAGGACTACAGAGTGAGTCCTTTGTATATTTGTAAATATTTGTCATTGTTTAATTACCATTTACTGTTACTTTGTTTCTAAATAATTTTTTTTTTTAAATCTGAATTCATCCATCTTTGTTTTTTTTTAACCTGTCCACGTCCATGTGTGGTAACGCCCGAGAGATCAGATCAATTAATTGGACCGCAACTGTAGTTATATTTGCCGCTTCTTAGTCACCCGCGTCGAAGAAACGTCAGAACGTTTTGTTTCCTAAAGATGTCCTACCGCATTTGTAATTAGACGTACATAGCACATTAAGTTGTGCAATGAAATAATTGGCAATTAACAGTGGACTCGTTTCTTTCAAGGTGGTAACGTTGAGCGACTTCTTGGTGTTTTAGCTGTTTGCAGTCGAGTCTGCTAGTTAGACATTTTAAAACTCAAACGTAGACGTGGTACAAGTTTTTTTACAAAAACCTTTCGCAACGCCTACAAGGCCGTACTACAAGTGCACGTAAAACAACCCGTAATGTAAAATATTCAGTTTAACATGTAGATAAAGTCACACGGGTCAGTCAATAAACGTTTGTAAAAATGAGGAAGGGGGGAGGAAAAAAAATTAACCTACAAGCTAAAAATTTTATTTTTTAATTTGAAAACATTATGAAGACTAAAATAAGTCCAAAAAACCCAATAAACACGATTTAAAAAACAAAATATTTATTATTCTGAACAAAGCTAGTTTTACACATGCTAAATTTCAAACAATAAACACAAAAATTGTTTTAGATAACCCAACAAAAGATGATGAACAATTAAGAATACTGTATATAATTACTAATTCTTTATAACCAGTATATCTCTTAAAACTCTATAACAAAACAGCAAAGGAGTATTGTGATGTATTAACGGTAATACACACTCTAATATAAGGGTTAATCAAGGGATTAACACTACACATATATATTTAATATCGTTTATTGAAGATGGAAATAAAACTGAATCTTTTCATACATTTTACAATATATATACAAATAAAACCATATAAAAACTAAACATATAAAATCTAAAGAAATACGTTTTTACCCAACTATAAAATATATATTCTTTCTATATATTACACCTCCACCCTTATTATAAACATTACTACTAAAATTAATTTGAACCAAAACTATTATACATAAATCGAATTGGTTTCTTCCTAATTCGTTTTGGTCTTGGTGAAATCCCTTTTTCACATTTACGTTTACTTCCCTTACTTTCTTCAAGTATAGGAATAGCATCAAAATTAATAATTGATTTTAAGATTTGGTTTACATGTTTCTTCCATATTATATTACCATCAATTTCAATTAAATATAAACATGTGCCTATTCTTTTAATGATTTTACCTTTCACCCACGATGCATTTCTTATATTTCTAACAAATACATTCTCCCCTACTTCAAATTTGACATTTCTATTGCCTTTGAAATTTCTTCTCATACGACTCTGTTCATTGATAACATTATCATTAATATTTTTTAAACGTTCTACATTTTCTTGTTTATCATTAGGCTTAAACAATGTAAACCTAGTTCTTAATTCTCTACCAAACATTAAGGAAGCTGGAGAAACTTTCGTTGTTGAATGTGGTGTTATTCGATAATCAAGTAAGAAATTATTAAGAACTAAATTTACATCTGTTTTTACATTAGAGCTCAATGATTTCTTCAAGGCTAATTTAACAGTTTTTACTGAATTTTCGGCAGCCCCATTTGAGGATGGGTTATAAGTGGGTGATGTAATATGTTCTATTCCTTGCTTGGCTAAAAATAATTTAAATTCAGTACTCACAAATGCAGTTGCATTGTCTGATACTAGCGTTTTACATATTCCAAATCTTGAAAAAATTGACCTTAATATGTCAATCGTAGTAGCAGACGTAATAGATTTTGTTTTAAATACTTCAATCCATTTTGAGTGTGCGTCTACTAACACAAAAAAATAACTATTCAGAAACGGTCCCATCTAATCAATATGTACCCGTTCAAACGGTGACATTGGCCATTCCCAAACATTTAGTGCTGTCTTTTCTGGACTTGGTTGGTGCACTTTACAATTTTCACATAGATTGCACACATTTTCGATGTCTTGCCCTAATTTTGGCCACCAAAAATATGAGCGTGCTAGACTCTTCATCTTAACAATACCTTGATGGGATTTGTGTAATTCGTTCAAAACTCTTTCCCTCAAACTTTTAGGAATTAGAATGCGGTTATTCCACATAATTGAATTTTTAATTACACATAATTCCATCTTATATTTTCCATATTCTTTTATATCCTTATTAATTATTTTGTCTGGCCAACCATTTAAACAAAATTTCCGGACCATGCGAATTAGCCTATCATTTTTGGCCTCTTTATCTATTTCATTAAAATTGATAAATTTCATATCACTAAAATGATATAAAAAATTTAATTGATCGGTATCTTGTACGTTTTCTATTTTACCTAAGGGCAACCTTGAAAAACAATCAGCCGGATTATCACTTGATTTTACATACCCTATTTTGTAGTCAAAACCACTTAAAAAAATTGCCCATCGGCGCAAACGATTTGCTGCATACTGCGGTATGCCTTTACTTGGTCCAAAAATGGTCACCAATGGCTTATGATCCGTCAATAATGTAAATGGTTTACCATATAAATATTGAGCAAACTTTTTTACTCCAAATACTATACTTAATGCCTCTTTTTCTATTTGAGCATATTTGCACTCGGCGGTACTCAATGTTCTGGAACTACACGCAATAATTCTCTCACTGTTATCTTGCATAACGTGAGATAAAATTGCGCTAATTCCATATTGACTAGCATCTGTTGTCAGACGCAATTCTAAATTTGGGTTATAATGTGCCAAAACTGGAGCATTTTTTAATATCTCCTTTGCTTTATTAAATGCTACGTCGCATTCCTTTGTCCATTGCCAAACCGTATCTTTTTTTAAAAGGTTATATAATGGTGATAAAATTGTAGCTAATTTGTCTAAAAATTTACCATAATAATTGATCATACCTAAAAATGATTTTAACTGAGTTATGTTTTGTGGAATTTGACATTTATTAATTGCTTCAATTTTGTCATCACATGTATGCAATCCTTGTGCATCAATTGTATAACCTAAATATTTAACTTGAGATTGAAAAAAATTACACTTATCCGGTGTTAATTTTAAACCCGACTCTTGTAATCTTGATAATAATTTATCCAAACATTGATTATGTTCTTCAACATTCCGACCCGCAATAAGAATATCATCTAAAAACACAACACATCTTTCAATATCTTGTAAGAGTGTTTCAATCATTCTTTGAAAAATACCCGGAGCGGATGATATTCCAAAAGGTAGTCGATTATAAAGAAATAATCCTTTATGAGTCGATATGGTTGTTAATTTTTTTGAAACATCATCTAATACTACTTGTTGATAAGCTCTTTGCAAATCAATAGTAGAAAAAATAACTCCTCCATGCAATTTTGTTAGTAAATCTTCAATGCGCGGTATTGGATATTTATCTATTTTTAAATAAGGATTTAAAGTAATTTTGAAATCACCACAAATTCGAATATCACCATTTGATTTTAGTATGGGTACAATAGGTGTTCCCCATTTACTATATTCGATTGGTGAAATTATATCCAATTCCTGCAATCTAATTAATTCTTTTTCTACTTTATTTTTAACTGCAAACGGTAGCGGTCGCGGACGAAAATATTTGGGAATGGCATTGTCAGCAATATTTAATTTAATTGTACCCTTGTTAAATGTACCCAATTCATTTGTGATCAATTTATTATATTTTTGTGTTATCGCATCAATGCTATTTACAAAATTTAATTCTGCTATACCTAAATTAAATAAATTTAAAAAATTTCGACCAAGCAAAGGAACTGATCCATTTTCGATAACATAAAATTTTACATTTTGTGAAATATTATTATAAATAATATCTGCATAAATAAATCCAACGGCTTGAACTTTTTGTCCGTTGTAGAAATAAAATATTTTATCATTTTTATTTAATGTAATATGAGAAAAATATTGAACATAAATATTATCGGGAAGGACGGATACACTAGATCCCGCATCAATTTGGAATGTTAATAAAAAATTCTCAATTTTAACTTTTGCCGTTATTGGATTATCTATATTATCTATTTTATGATCATTTAAAGAAAATAAATATTCATCATTATTTTCATTTTCGGTAATAAAATTAACATTTTTATTAAATGATTTTTTATTTAGCTTACCACCAGGGTGTTTCTTTTGATAACATGTAGTCGCAATGTGTCCTTTTTTATTGCAAATGTTGCAATTTCTGTCTTTATAAAAACAATCGCCGCTGGAATGGTTTTCCCGACCACAAACACTACACTTCACTTTTTGTAGCTGGTACGTTGATCCATTGCTGGGCCTTCCACTTGATGACATTTGTCTAGATGATTTTGAAAAATTAGTCGAACTTCTGGACTTGCGCATCCAATACATCTCCTGGTTGGGTTCCTGCTTCACTTCGACGGAAACTTGATGTGCCGTCATTTTGGTTCTTGCAATTTCCACTGCTTTTGCAAATGTTAATTTTTCATTTTCTTCAAACAGCCTGTCTTGAGTATTTCCCTTGCTGAATCCTACGATAAATTGATCTCGAAGTCTGTTGTCAATTTCGTTGGCATTAAATTTACAATGCACTGCCGCGCTTCTTACTCTTGCAGCCCATGCTGGAGCATTTTCTGCATGTTCCATTTTACAATTGTAAAATTTGAAACGTGCTGCAAATACAGATTGTTCACATTTAAAATGCACATTAAATATATTAATTAGTTCCGCAAATTCTATTGCTTCAGGAACGTTCGGCAAACATAAACTGTATATGAGTTTGTAAGCTTCTTCATTTAACATATTTAAGAAGATCGCTCGTTTTTTTGTAGCATCCTCAATATTATTTGCCACATAATAATTTTCTAAGCGAGGTTTAAATACGCTCCACTCACTAGTTCTTAAATTAAACTCACGTAATTGTCCTATTTGTTCAGCCATTTTACACGTGGTCGCGAAAATAATGTTTAATTCGCAAATTTAATAAAAGTTTACTTTATGTTTTCAATTAAAACAATCCTCGTCGCCACTGTGATGTATTAACGGTAATACACACTCTAATATAAGGGTTAATCAAGGGATTAACACTACACATATATATTTAATATCGTTTATTGAAGATGGAAATAAAACTGAATCTTTTCATACATTTTACAATATATATACAAATAAAACCATATAAAAACTAAACATATAAAATCTAAAGAAATACGTTTTTACCCAACTATAAAATATATATTCTTTCTATATATTACAAGTATAAAACGGTTTCTATATATTAAAAGATATACACAAAAAACGTCTAACAAAAGAATATCAAAAACAAGAAAACAAAAAAGAAACGGAAGCGTAAAAATAAAAAAAAATCCTAAAAGCAAGAGAATAACAATTGTTTCGTCAAGTCAAAGAAAAAAAAAACAATGAGATAGTAAAAAAAAAATTCCCGAAAAAGTATAAGCAGCATGTGTCTGAGAATAAACTATTTGCGTGTTAAGATATATTTGATAAGAATATAGAAGCAGATTGAATAGGCAATATAAAAAATGATACAAAAGTTGAAAAACATTTTGATTAGTACCAGAAACATAAAAATGATTATTAATTAGTTTACCTTATTTTTGCATATTTTATATTGTTTTAACTTGTTTGTTTTTTATAAAAATTGTAATTTGAACCAACGAAGCAATTGTTACTCGTGCTTGTACTAGTATAGCGCTCACATTTAAAAGCACAACAATTCTTATGTTGTCTAAGATATCCATTAACAATATTAATTTTGATGCAACGTTTAGATGGGGTTGATTTTCTTTATGTTTCAAAACATTCTAGTTTAGCTCACTACACTCTATAATTTAGCAATAATTGCACAACTAATTTTTGCTAAAAATGCAAAAAACCATTAAAAAACGCAAAAATTGATATACATATTATATAGCTATGTATGAGTCAAGTGTACGGAATAAAAATTTGTTTTTGCTGAAACCACTGAAAATGCTTTCTTCTACATGAATCCTGATTTTTTGATCGTTTGTAACTTTTTATAAAAAAAAATGTTAGATACTTTTTTCTTCAAAATTATTCAAAAAATAAGTTTTCATAGCCAAAAATGTTATTACTTAAATTTTGAAAATTTTGCAGAAAGTTGTCGATTTTTTCTCTAATTTGAACAAACTAAATGGTGCATTAAAAATTCTTTTCAAAGTTATGTTCTGAAAAACTTTTATTTATGAATATTGATAAGTGGCTGTTGTACTCTATGTTGCACTGCCGTAAGTCAGTTTGGGGCTGATGATTGTTGTGTAAAATTTTAGTTTGCTTTTTTGGCTTATCTTGCTGTTGGATCTTAGTAGCGACAGTTAGATGCCTTTTTGACTTTGCCTATTGTTTTTTGGACGCAAAGTTTGACGTTTAACTAAATGTAAATTTAAGTATTTAGTTAAATCTTTTAATGATATCTTGATGTTGTTTAAGCATACGTTCTCTTATAGCGTAGGTCTTCTTTAAAAATAAACTTGGTTTTACATTTTTCTAGATTAACTTAGATGCGTCAGAGGTTTATCTAGTTAGTTATTAGTAATTTAAAAACTGATGCCTGAAGTAGTAATGTGCGGAATCGTTGGCGTATTGCGCAATCTTTACATCATAAAATTGGCAATAAAATTGAACTTTGCGGTAATCCGGCGGTAATCAAACGCGGCGTTGACATGTGTCAGTTTAACTTAACAGTGTTTTGTTTCTTTAAATAAGACGCAATCAATTTAATTAGTTTTGTTGCAAAATTAAAGTGTTTTAGTTTGTACAGAAAACCATTATGCCAAACCTTATCAACATAAAAAAAAGCTGTCACACAAACCAACTGATATACTGCACAGTGTTTGTGTCAAAAACTGTGCTAATAATCAGGCAGTAAACGCTTAAATTTTGAGAAAACTGCTTGTTTCCATTTCCATTCAATTGAAAAATATCCGAGACTTAGAATCGCGTATATTATGATTGTTAAAAACAAACAATTATAGCAAAATTACTTTTAAGGCTTTATTAAGAATATCATTATGGTTTAAGAGTAGGGAATTTTCACATTAGTTCGTAATTCGCAATTTTTTTATTCATAACAAATTCAAAAAACAAAATTTATATGTAGAAATAAACAATGAAAGGCATGAATATATAATTTCTAAAAAAAAAAAAAAAATTAAAATTTTATTATTGTTTCTAAATGAATAAATTTTCTATAAAAAAATAGCTTGGTTTTAAGCTCTAGAAAACAATTACTTGAGTATCAATTTCAAAATTTAAATCTATATGTTAATAATGATTAAAGTTTATTTCAAAATTAAATATTAATAATAATTAGATGCGCGCTTCAAAATTTAGTTCAACGCGTTGCTTGTATGTAGCGCTCCGACAAATTTCAGCTAAAACTCTTTGCAACCCTCTAAAAAAGAATACAATTTTCTAAAAAAAAATATTTATTTTTATTTTTTTTTTTAGTTTGCAAAATTAATAAAAATAAAAATTTTAAAATAAAAAAAAAGTTATAAAATCATATGTTTTAACTTATTTTTTTACTTTTGTTTGATTGACAAAAAAAAAACTAAACAAAATTGAAAATTGTAAAAAATTCAAAGTTTCAAATAATGATTTTTTCCTTGTTGATAAAAAAAAAACAAAAAAAAAATTCTACAAAAAATTGTCGTTCTTATTACATGATAACAAAATTACTATTTAGCAATATCTTTTTAATTGCGCGTTTTACTGCTATTTTACATGGCTCCAGAAGTCTTACGACAAAGAAGGTTGATGGAACCAACGGCTTATTAGGTGACTTTCAAATCACTTTGGTGGATAATAAGTTATTATTTTAGTCATATTTGGAGATGGAACCCCGGACTGTTGGCGTGCTACGCTAACGCTCTATAACTAAGCTATCTGACCATTCTATATCCATAGAGAATAGGACAGAATATATATATATATATATATATATATATATATATATATATATATATAATAAATTATTTGATTATAAATACATACTTATTCTTTATTAAAATTAATAATTATTTTTATTGCATACGTAAATAATAATATTAAATTAAGTAGTAGTAACAGAAACGGAACGAACACTACAAAACACGCATTCAAATGTATCATCGGATCATGCCGATGCGCCACTTCTGTCTACTCTAGAACCTCTTCCATTGTTTGTTCGTTCTCTTTTCAGGCGGTCGTCTCATAAGCGCTCGCAAGATTTTAGTACCCTCATCTTAAAGCAGATCTGCCATTAAGATAAATTACTTTAAACGTTGCTTTGTCAGCATTGTTCTTCAAGATGCGGTTAACCTCTTGGTCGATATTGTCTAAATTGTAAACCAGAAAACAGTAAAGTTAAAGGCTCTTGCTTTGTTTATGTATAAGTTAAGTTGCTCAGGTCATAAATAGCCAAAATTGGTATTTCTTTGTGTTAAAAGGCTTTTAAAATTTGCTACATCACGTGTTTGCGTTCTGTAGTTGATTTAAGCGCTTTTTGCCAACTCAAGTTTTTGTGCTCTCTTAGAGCTTGCCTCACTAAACAATTGAAGTTGTTTATTGTAACACAACCTTCCAGGATATGATTAAATTGATTTGTCAAACCTAGAAAGTTGTCAGCAAAATGCGGGAGAAGAACAGCCAGTTTGTTCTGTAAAGTTCTTTTTCTTGTTCTAAAATTTCCAACACCACCAAATTAAAATCTAAGCTTAAATTGTTGACAACTCTAACAGAGACATTATAGTTAATGTTTTTAATCAAAGCTTTATCAAGAAGATTGGTTTTATAACTTGTTTGATGATAAAATGTTAATGTATCAATACTTTGAAATAATGAGGATTTTGTTAAAATTTGCAGTTTCTATCGTATTCATCATCATCATCATCATCATTGTCCAGCCGTTTGCGTCCACTGCAGGACATAAGCCTCCTCTAACTCTTTCCAGGCATCACGATGTTGTGCTTTGTTCATCCAGTTTTGTGACACCCTCTTGATGTCGTCGGTCCATCGAGTTGGTGGTCTACCTCTACTTCGTTTATCGGCACGGGGTCTCCATTCCAAAAGCCGTTTAGTTCAACGGCCATCCCTAAATCTGGCAACGTGGCCTGCCCATCTCCATTTCATGTTAGAGATGCGTGTTATAATGTCGCAGATACCCGTCCTTTTCCTGATGACCTCGTTTCGTACCCTGTCTCGCAAGGAAATGCCTAGCATGGCCCGTTCTATTGACCTCTGTGTTACCTGCAGTTTTGCTGCGGAACGCTTTGTTAGTGTTAAAGTCTCTGACCCATACGTCATTACCGGCATCACACATTGCTCAAACACTTTCCGTTTGAGACACATTGGTAGTTCGCTCTTCAAGATGTTAGTTAGTTTTACAAACGCTGCCCATTCTAAGCCTATGCGGCGCTGTATCTCGCATGTTTGGTTATTGCGGCCTATGCGTATCTGATGCCCCAGGTATATATAGGAAGTTACTTCTTCTATATTAGCATCATCTATTTTGATTTGATCGCTTAGCACTAGGTTGGTCATAACTTTTGTTTTTCCCATATTCATCCTAAGGCCCACTTTTTCCGTTGACTGTTTTAGATTGTTGAGCATAGTTTTTGCATCTTTGATATTGTCGGCTATTAGGACGATGTCGTCTGCGAATCTCAGGTGGTTAAATTTTTCTCCATCCACTGTAATTCCTAGGTGTTCCCAAGATACCATTTTAAAAGCATATTCAAAAACCGTGATAAATAGTTTTGGGGAGATAGTGTCCCCTTGGCGGATTTCCCTGCCAATTTTAAATTTGTTGGTATTGTCGTGTAGCCTTATACTTGCTGTAGCGTTTCGGTAAATATGTTCAATTAGCTTGGTATATCGATAGTCTATTCGTGCTTGGTCTAGAGCAGCTTTTATGGCGGGTAATTCAACTGTATCGAACGCCTTTTCAAAATCTATGAAAATCTGGACAAGGGGCTTATTATATTCATTACACTTTTCAATGAGAGTTTTTATAGCCTGAAGGTGGTCATTTGTCCCGTATCCCGATCTAAACCCAGCCTGTTCTTTGGGTTGGTAGAAGTCTAGTTTATTTTCTAACCTTTTGGTGATTACTTTGGTGAAAAGTTTATATAGATGTGGTAGCAAACTTATCGGTATGTAGACTCCAAACTGTGTTATATCGCCTTTTTTATGTAGAATAACTGTGGTGCCGTTGTTCCATTTGCCAAGTGTAGCACATTCTTCTAAGCAGGTGTTGAATAGTGCTTTTATGGCATGTAATAGAGCGTCTCCTCCTTGTTTTATGGATTCGATATGTATGCCATCTTCACCCGGGGATTTGTTGTTCTTCATCTCTACGAGAGCATTCTTAATTTCGGCTATCGATATACTTGGCATATCTTCAGACCCCTGGTTTATGACCTTCCCGGTATGTGTTTGTGTCGGTTCCTCTGGTTGTTTTTGTAACCGACTCATGTAGAGAGTTGCGTAAAATTCTTCCGCTATTTTCAGTATATCGTCTCTATTTGTGGTTAGTGTTCCCGTGCTGTTTCTTAGTTTGAAGAAACAGCATCGTATTACTCGGGTTTATAAGCCAAAACAAATTTAATTAGGCCTAGATCAGACTCATTAATTATAATAAAGTTTGCCTCCAGCGTGTTTGTGTTTAGAATAACAACTTTAGAATAGTTCGCCGATTTTCTGACAATTATTGCTGTACTATGCCTCTAATCTAAAAATGTGACACCCAAATATGTAAAGGTCTTTAGAATGTTTACTCTATTTTTAAGAGTGAGAACTGTTTCTAAGACTTAATATTACTGAAATGTCATTTTTAAAGAAAAACTTTTGTTATTTTTTATTTTATATCATTAGCATTCCAATAGAATATAGTGTATTAAAAGCAAAAAAAAAAAAACGGTTTTAGCAGCCTGCAGCTTTTAGCAGCACAAAGAAACAAAGCGAGTAAGTAACTCACCTCAAAAACGTAAGTTATAAGCACTGGCATTGGTAGCACTGGAAAACCTCACCGGTGATGCAACTTTGTATTCTAGTGACACGAGTTTGAGTTTTAACTTGTTGTCTATAAAGCAATCGACGGGGATTCCGCGGATTACCACTTTAAGAGTTTTTTCATTCGTCCTTTAGTTTAAAGTTTGGAACAGCTTTCTTTTTCAAGATGTTTTAAACTTTGCGGTATTCTTGGCAAGTGACAAAAAATAACCAAATTTCATTCTTTTGAATTGTGCCATATAAGACTCTTGTCTCAAATAACAAGAAGCAAAGGCTCACGTGTGTTTCCCAAGTTTTGCGTCTGTACCCTAAGAAGAAGATTGTTTCTCTGAGTGGTAATTAATTTGTTTCTCAAGAGATAAATTAGTTTGTTTTCTAAAAAAGCAAAATTGCGGCGTTTTTTAGGTTGTTTAATATTTTTATTGTAGTTAGATAACTCACCTCCATTTTTTTTTTCAATCGCTTTATTGAGCGCTGGCTTACTAACACCTGAAATAGGCATTTATATTTGTCAACTGTAGGCTTGGAAAAGTTGCTGCTCATTGTAGGTAGCGGATGATTTCTTCTCTAAAAAAATAAATTCGGGTTCTTTCATTTCCAAGTCTTTTTTGACGACGTGTTTGTAACGAGTTGCTTCTTCTTTTAACCTTTCTTGCTTGGCAGAGTGTTGTGTTGGTGGCATTGGTGTTCTTGTCATAAAAAATTCTAATAAGGCGGTTAGTTGGCTTATGCTAACTTGCATATCCACTATCTTCTAAAAACTTTTGAAAATCTTATGTTTCATGTCCAACACGCGATTGGACATAAAACTAAGTTCAATGTTGGATAATTTCTTAGCCGTCATGGGTACGCAGAATTTTTCTAAAACAATATGTGTTTAGTAAAATTTGTTATCAACTAATAAGTTTTCAAAAAAAAATTGATGCAAAAGCATTAAAAAAATAAATAAATTTTTTCCATTATTTTCAAATGCAAGCGGATTGAATTGTCAACCGTCTTGGCAAGTACGGCGTGAAATTTCCTTCACAAAAACTGCTTTGAAACAATGTTGATGCTTTAGTTGTTTGAACTAAATTGTTCATAAACAGTAATTGGTGTAAGAATCTTTGATGATATTGTGATTGTGTTGTTAATTTCTGCCAACCTTTTGTTAGTGAATTTGATTTTCATGTTGGGTATTCTTTTAATTGATTTAGTGAGTCTTTTTTTACATTTCAAGAACCATCCTTTGTAAGTTTTTTTGTTAAATGCAGGTACTTAATGAGACGATTAGTTGTGCAATTTTATGTTCTGTGGTTTCTACTAAACTTGCAACATTTAGGTGTGTGCGTTACAGTTGCCAAACGTATGTAAAAATGAGTTAGATTTAGAATGGGTATTAGAGCCGGAGCTTGTTTTCATAAACAACAACAATATGTTTACTTTTATACAATATTATTAAAGGTTTGGTAGGCATTAACATTTGCGGTTATCACTCTCATGTTGAATAATAGGTTTTCTGTTATTTACAATATTATTCTTTTTTTGTTTATTAAAACATCCATTGAGACTGTTTTATTATTATTTGGTTTTATAATGAATCCTGTTTTTATTGTTATAATAATGTTGTTTGTGTTGGTTGTACTTTGGCACTATGTGTCAGTCAGTTGAGTTTGCAAAAATTGAGGTGGCGTTTCTGTTAATAGAATACATACTTAATTTTTATTAAAAAAACAAATTTTGATACTTTATTAAAGAAAATCTTGTTCTAAACTCAGTATTTAAAAAAATCATAAATAGTAGGAGTATTATTTAATGTTACAATTTTGTAAAATATTATTAAGAAAAATGTGGATCAAAATTTGAAACAAACTTATTTTATAACTAAATTTAATTATTGAACTTAATATTTAAAAAAAATCATAAGAGGTTTTAACAACTAAAGATACATAACAATATTTTAAAATGTTGAAATTTTGTAAATGAGTAAATACTGATAAGAGCAAGTTGCTGACAGAAAATTTAGATTTAGAATAATTGATTCTTATTGGAAACATTTAAGTTAATAATTATTTTCTTATTAAATTGAATACTTTGTGTAATTAAAAACACTGTATAAATTCTATTGCTTAATATTTAATTTAAATTTTAAAACATTTGCCGTTAAAATTTATATCCATCAATAAAAAAGACTGCTAATTCAATATAAAAACCTAATCATACAAAGCGCAGCCCATTAAGTGGAGATTTCAACTTTATAAACTATAAAATAGTTCCGTGTAAATTTTTAAAACCTCCCGGCGATGATGGGTGTATATTTACGAGCGCACTCTTCCACCAACCCCTCAACAAAAGCGAAGCAAACCACCACACTAAAACTTCATCGACTAATAACTGGATGGCGGCACTTGTGCGGTTGACGCGCGGCGCCTCCACCACTATTTTACGTCTATTATATTCATGAGTTTAACCTTTACTCGGATCGTAATTGAATTAATTTACAAATTGTTCGACGGGTTATTGAAACACACGATTTTTATACTTTCTAACGAGGACGGCGTGGAATAATTAATCTCAGCGCAATTAGCTGCGAGCGGGATTTCATGCTAATTCCCTAGCGCATTGTTTACGAATTTTTTTATCTTCAAATGAGAAAAATAACAAGGAATTTAAATATATTTATTGGGTTGGGTAACGAAGATGCTTAATTATAATTAATTAGGAGGAATTTCTTACTTCTAATCAAATATGTAAGAGTGTAAAACGAATTATTTTTTATTATATTTAAAATTATGAGCATCCCAATCCCTAAAAAAAATCAAACTGTATATTGTCAAATTATAATTGCAAAACATCCGAAAAAAATATCTAAATATAGAAATAAATGCGTTCTTAGGTACTGTTGAATGCTTTCTAAAGCTATTTGACTAAATTTTTTTGGCAAAACATAGTTTGATTCTTTCTGAATGTATTGACAATTTTTTAAAATTATTATGTAGAAATCGGAATGACACTAAAGATGCTGTTTTCGTTATAATATTGATTTGTAATCAAGGTAGCGCGAGCGGTCGGCAGGGTCTTGAATTAGATTAAAAAGTAACTACCATCATATATAGATAATGTTAGTGATTGATTTTATCTTTTTTTTAAATATGCAAACTATTATAACAAACCTTTATAAGCATAATAAAAATTAAAAGTAAGATAGAATCACTAGAGTTTTAAAAACTTGAAAACCGGTGTTTGGGTTACACATGCAACAAGATTGTAAATTTGCCACTCTATGTAAATTTACAATCTTGCCCCGTGTCTTAATTAATATAATTAATTAAATATTAATTAAAATTACTTACTAACATTAGAAAGTTTTGTATTATTGCTATAAACCTCAACAGAAATTGCACAGAAAATGCGTTTGTTACTTAAACTATAAAAAATACCTAAACAAGTATTAAAATCAAATCATAAAACGCGATGATCGCAATTTAACAAAAATTATACAATTTTTTTAAATAAATTATTTATAAAATAAGCAAAACATAAGTATGTTGGTTACATAAAACGTATAAATAAGTAAATGGATAAAATGGATTTAACAAACATAAATTAAACATAAAACAACTAATATTAAAAATAAGAATAAAACTTAAATAGTTACAATATATAAAAAAGGTCACGTATGGGTGATAAGTGCTCGTCGCAGGGTATTAAGAGAATTAAAGAAAAAATCCACTTTAACTTCGTTGGCGTGCCGCAAAATACGTGTAGATGCAGAGTGCACCGCATAATCAGTGCGTTTGAACGGTATATGAAATAAATAGTCATTGCGTAAAACTCGAGCTGAGACATGAATACCTATAGAGCTGAGCAAGTCAAGACAGTCAATAATCCCACGAAGCATTTCAAAACAACCTAGTGAAACGTCAAAATTAAAACGTCTTTTTTCAAGACTGGTTATATTAAATGTAGAGAGCAATTCCGTGTAGCTGCCTGCAATGCCAAAAAACAAACAAACTTTTTTTGAATCTGTTTTTTCTTTACTGACGGCGGTGTATGGTGACCAACATTTGAACAGTACTCGAGATGGGGGCGTACTAGAGCGTTGTAAAGAATAATTAGAGTACAATGGTCACAAAACTCCTTAGAGTTACGCTTGACAAATCCTAAAAGTTGATAAGCTTTAACCACAATCCTCAATGTCCGGCTACCGGAATAAAAAGCTTGAATCAAACGTAATGCCTAAATCACGAATAGTGTTAACTCTTTACAACATTACATTTATGAGAGAGTAACCATACATTACCGTAGACTGACGTCTAAAAAATATTATCACTTTGCATGTATTTAAACTAAGTAGTAAGTTATTAGTCTGACACCAATTAGAAAAAATCTGTACTTCTTCATTAAGTAGTACAGCATCATCCAAAGACTGAATTTTCATAAAGATTTTTATATCGTCCACAAATAATAAACGCGCATTAGAAAAACAGTGTACTACATCATTGATAAAGATATTGAACAATAAAGGTCCAAGATGTAACCCCTGTGGAACACCCGACGTAACATCAATATTACGAGAAAGGCACTGACCCATGCGCACAAATTGAGAACTGTTAGATAAATAGGATTGAATCCACAGTAACAAGATGCCATTAACTCCAATACCACGTAGTTTCATAATTAGTATCTTGTTGTCAACGGTATCAAAAACTTTTGAAAAGTCAGTGTAAACTGAATCTACCTAGAATCTGTTTTCGAGCGCATCTGTTATATAAGATTCATACAACAAAAGATTATAAAAATGAAGCATCACGTTTTCGCCGTAAAAGTTGCCGGCTGGTTTCCTAAAACAAATAAAGTATACATTATAATTTAAGATAGGCAACCGAGGTAACTGTTGGAAGTTATTGGGGATGTAACATAGGCAACCCAACATACACTATAATTAATCCGGTAGCCGGACATTGAGGATTGTGTTATGAATATTTATAATTGTACTCACACTAATTAAGTCAGTGTGGGGGTGTTAAATGTTAGTTGTTATATGTCCTAATTAACTTTTGTTAGTAATTGTTAAGATTTAAGAGAATGGTTGACACTTACAATGTGAGTTGATCCCGACTAATTAATTCGGCAATTTCTGCCTCTGTGGGCCTTCTCTTGTGGTACATTCTGGAATAAAAAATTATTAATATATGTATATGTGGGACTATAATGGTATGATTTTTATAACGATATAGGTGGAATTAAGTGATGTTAGTATTGGCGGTTACGAGTAGGGTTATTTTCTCTCGGAGTAAGATTGAAACTAGTTTTTGAGTTAATTTTAGGGACAAATGTTGTTAGATCTTACTCGGGAAGTGGCTTTATTGCTATGTAGGAAATGGGGAGGATGTTTTAAAAGATTTTACAATTGAATGTTTTGTTTGTTATTGGTTGGAGGTTATGTAGATTGGGAGAGTACAGGATGGATTGATTGAGTACTGGGAACTTACAAATGGTGATTTCTAAGATCTCCAGTAATAATTCAGATATTATTATGATGGTACTTACTTAAATTTTAATTAATCCTAATGTTGACATCTGTCACTGTCACCCACCATGTTGTTTACATTTGGCACTTTTGGGAACATGTAATAATTCACAGTTGGCAACACTGGTTATTGGTTTAGAGTGTTCATATGAAACTTTGACATGGAGGTTCTTTCACATCCGGTTCTCGAAGTGTGGTGGTGTGTTTGCTGGTTATTAAATACCGACAGGAGGGTGTAACCTCACGGCTTGTGGCCATTTTATAGTATGTACCAGTGAATATATGACGGGTTTAGTTATTGAAGCGGAAAATTAATCCTACCGCTGTGTGGATTTTTCACCACCCACACCTCGTGACAAATATTATATGGGCGTCCGACAAAGATTAACTTGGAACATATGTATATATACGTATTACATCGAGCATTTTCAATTAGTTTGTTGGATATATTTAAAGGGATTGAGAACCTTAAATATAACTTTAGCACTGGACCGGACGGTGTTCCATCTATGCTGTTAAAACAATGTATTTATTCAATTTTTACGTCATTGCATTAACTTTTTGAGACTTCTCTTAATGAAGCCAAGTTTCCTTTAGTTTGGAAACAAAGTTACATTATGCTTTTACATAAATCTGGAGCTAAGGAGGATATTACTAATTATAGAGGTACATGCATCCAGTCTGCTATTCCTAAGTTGTATGATAAAATTGTAACTGGTCAAATACAATGGATGTGCAAAAGCCTTTTAGTGGAACAGCAACATGGGTTTCGCAAGGGTTGTTCTACTCTTACAAATCTTTTTTGTTACGAAAATGATCTTTTGAATGCCTTTCAATCAAGAGTTCAAGTAGATTTTATTTACACAGATTTTTTAAAGGCTTTTGATCGCGTTAATCATAGTATTTTGATTGTTAAGCTTTGGGCTTTGGGTTTTCATGAATCTGTTGTTGAGTGGTTGTCGAGTTTTTTGGAAACTCGTACACAGTGTGTAAAAATTAATAACTTTTTATCACAACCAATTGTTGTTCCTTCTGGGGTTCCTCAAGGATCTCATTGTGGACCAATTTTGTTTTTACTCTTTATTAATGATCTTGTTTATTCTATTAATTCTTCGTCTTATCTTTTATTTGCTGTCGATCTTAAAATTTATAAAAGAATATCATCTATCGAGGACTGCATTAGTTTGAAAAATGATTTAGATTCTGTTCATTCATGATGTCTTATTAATAACTTGTTGATTAACGCAAATAAATGTTTTTTGATAAGCTTGATAAGCTTCTTTAATATTGATTTATTTTGTGTTTCAAAATGTAGTTTTAAGTGTCAATTAAAATGTGTTGATGAATAATTTTATATTTTGTTTTTATTTATGTATACTTTTTTCTATGCTTTTATTATTCAATATTCTTTTATATATTTTTGTGTAATTGTAACATTGCTTGTAATTCATTGTTATTTATGTACATATTGTGTAGATGTAAATGGTTTTGTATACACCGTAAATAAAGTATTATTATTATTATTATTATTATTATATATACATAACCGTATGGAGGCTACCGATTTGCTTCTACCCAATCTCAGGTAATAAATCCACCTCATTGATATTAATTAAGTGTGACTGGTGTGTAGTAATTGCACGTGTGGTTTTAGGTTTTCTTTCCTTTAAGTCTATTTGTTTACTTTGGTCATTGACACTAATATGTACGTTGGTGTCATCAAAATGGAGTTTCGGCTCTGAGGGCTCGAATATTAGACATTCTAGCCATATACCAAGATATTCCGTTGGATCAATCATCACTTTGGATGAAATATATTTGGGAGTTCGGCTCCCAAGGAGGACGATCTGGAGCTGAGGATCATAGCAGGAAGTCAAGGTTTGATATACCAAATTACATGTTTTCTTTATTCTATTAAAATATATGTTGTGCTTCACACAAAACTTGCCAAGCGTCACATGACATGTTTACATACTTATATATAAAGTTTAAATATTTCTCTATGTATAGATGGTTCTGATATGCACTGTAAACCTCGTGCAAGGAGTTTTGTTGCTTGCTTAAAGTTTGATATTTAAGAGTAAATTATCGGAAATCGGGGTTGCTCGTAGCGCTACCCGTTTCACCGTTTTTGTCACACTATCATTCGCGGGTTAAAAAGCCATTTTCAAAGATAAACTTGCATGTTTGGTTATTCGCTACTTATAGTACCTTGGGCGCATGACAAAACCCAAACTTACTTTATTTATGTTCAATGTTTAATGTTTTTTTTTAATTTTTAAATATAGACCATCAACTTTCATTTAATTTACATTTTTGTTCTTTTGGGGAGGGGATTATAAGAATAAGTGGGTTCGAGCTTTTCCCACGGAGACCGGTATCACCGAGAGTCCACGTTAGTAACAAGCTCGTGGCGTTCACAATTATATCCGCCCGTCTTCACTGAGCCGGCAGGCACTCTCTCGGTTGACTATACCATCCTAACTCCCCCATCATCTCCTTAGAAGTGACAAACTACGTCACAAGATGTCGATTTGCCAGTTCGAAAACCTGTTGACTGAGAGCAATTTCAGATTGCAGAATGGCAGTCAATTAACAGGTAACTATTCTATCAAAAACTTTTGGAATAACTGATAAAATAGATATAGGTCTATAGTTTGTTACATCATTCATAGCACCGGACTTATTAATCGGAGTGTCATAAGCTTGTTTCCAGCAAGTAGGAAAAGTACCCATAACCAGAGATAAGTTAAATAAAAGCCATAAAAGTTAATCTATCAGGCCCTGGACAGCTATTGGGTTTTAATAGTGATAGTTCGTTGACAACATCAGATATTTTTAAAACAAGATGCAATTCATTTATATGGGTAGAAATAAATGGTGGAGAATATGTGCTGTGTAAACTGACCCAAAAAAATCAGCAAAGAGATTTATAATGCAGTAGTGTCAATTTGAGAATTACCATTTGTGAAAGTAGATATTATTTGATTACTGCTACGTTTAGATTTGACCTGTCCCCAAAAAGCTTTAGGATTAGATTTATTCAAATCTTCCACTTTCTTAATGTGATTAGAATAACACCTATTAGCCAAGTGCTCACACTTATCAAGTATTGAACTAATTTTGTGTAAGTCAGCTACTGATCTAGACAGCACATATGCTTTGTGTAACTTTTTATTAGAAAATACAAGGTCTTTTAGCTCTCTTGTAAACCATATTGGAAATTTATAGGATTTTTTATAACATTTATTTATTTTAGGCACATAATAATCAATTGTGTCAAAAACTAATGAATAAAAACGGTAACATGTTTCATCAATATTACAATCGACAAACATATTATCCCACCTGGTATTGAGAAAAACATCATTTAAGGAAACATAATCAGCATCCTTGAAATTATATTGTACCACGTTATCTTTGCTACACCATACGTTGTCAGGTGTATACTGTAAAGAGTCAAGTTTTAAAACTACATCAAAAGCAGGATGTTGAAGATTGCATAGTACAATAGAAAACAGCAATTCTGTAAGGCTCAAGTTTGAAGGCGCAAACAATAAATCTAGCAAAACCAAATTTATGTTTAGTATATACAACTGATGCGAATTAATATACTCAAACGTTTGGCAACTAAAGTACCTTTAGAACAAGTGGATTCCGTTCTTACACCAAATTCATCATTAATCCACAACGTTTGTGGCAAGTTGTAATTGCCAATAATATAAACAGTATTGCATTCACTAATTAATTCTACACTTTCACAGTGACGTTGGTAAGTAGAGTAATCCGAACCAGGTGGAATATAAACAGTACCTAAAACTATTTTAATACTGCCGATATTAACACAAACATACAATTCCTCATAGACAAAGCAATGACTAATTATTTCATATGAATGGTACTTATTGGACATGGCCTCCGCCACGTAATTTTGATGTTGCAATATGGTTACGGTCACACCTGTACACTTTATAATTAAAAAATCTTAGTTCTAAGTCTGTAATAGAGCTTATAAGCCACGTTTCACTAAGAATAAAAATATCATTCTTCATTAATGGTATAATGGCATTTAAAGTAAACAATTTTGTACGTAATCCACGCACATTTTGATAAAATATTCTCACATTATTTAACTCGATACAACTACAGGTCACATCTAAGGCACCTGCAGACAATGTCGATAAAGATAGACGTTGGGAAGACGCTACATCGATGTCAAAGGTTTGGATGTTGTTGTTGATAAAAATCAGTTGTTGGCGGTTTATGTTGGCGGCGGCGATTAGTGGCAGTTTATAAAGACATTTATAACTTTAACAATATTGACAGTTCAGAAACATTTTATGACAGCTTACAACTTTTTATGACAGTCAAAGAACATTTTATGTTAGTTAAAACTAAGCAAACAAAAAATATTTTGTAAAATATTTGATATATTGACAGCTTACAACGTTTATTGTCAGTTTAAAAACATTTTTGAATAGTTTAAAATAATTTATTACTCTTCCGGAGCATTTTATGACAATTAAAGTTAATTATATGACACTAATAATTTAAATAACAATAACATTTTAGTAATGAAGGGACAGTACAACACCAAAACAGATTGCATTTTAGAACAAAATTATGACAATTTAGATATTCTATTTTAAACAGACCAGAGCGAGAAATTTGCTCCAAGATTTTTTTTTTCGTCTATAATTTATTAGTAGTTTTTTGATCGGTCATAAGAGTATAAAACCCTTAAAAAATTCCACCATTTTTTTAGTTTTTTTGTCGTTTTTTAACTTTGACTTTAAAAAATCGAATTTTTTGTTTAAAAGGTCCTAGTGGTCTGGACAAAAAAGAGCATAACTACCAATGTAATTTAATTTTTTATATTTTGATGTAAATTAGTTAGAAAATATAAATTTGTTTTGTGTATTTGGGTTTTAAAGGTCTAAAACTCAAAAAATTTGCAAAAATATACCAGTTTTTGACATAAACTTTTTCAAATACACATTTAGCAACGTTCAGAGAAACTATACACCAAATATTATTAAAAATTTGAGTTTTGCAATAATTTTACATACAAAATAGTCAGTGTCGTGTTTATCGGGCATAGAAAAAACTCAATCTAGAAAAATAAATACAATTTTTTTAAAGAAAATTTCTTTTACTTTAAAAATATTTTTTTTTTTATTTGTTTATTGACTGATGTATTTTTTAAGCTCATTTCAGAAGTTTACCGAAGACAAAATTTGAGAATATTATTATTTTTGGCATTCAAACAAAAATCCGTCAAGGGTTTATTAAAATTTGACAAACAAAAATTTAAACTTTATCCTAGTGTGTTTATGATATTTTTTGTGAATATGAAAAAATAATTAATTTTTTGCCTTAGAGTTTTCTAATTTTTTTTCTTAGATAGAATTTTCTACGTCCATGAGCACAATACTGACTAATTTTTATGTATAATTGTTTGCAGAATTTAATTTTTTTATAATAGTTGTTGTATTGTTTCTCTAAACGCTGCTAAACGTGTATTTCTAAATGTTAAAAATAAGCCTATTTTTGCAGTTTATATTTTTTAACAAATTTACATCAAAGACTCAAAATGAAGCCAGAATTGGATTATACGGAAAATTTCTGATCGATTTCACTAATACTTGTAATGTATTTACAATATTTTAGAAAAGTATATATTAACAGTTTATGATTATTTTAAAACACTAATCACATTTGTGTCAGACAAAAAACATTTTGTAAAAATTTCAAAAAATTATTTTATAACACTAGTGACAGTTTAATAATATTATAGCTAAACAAAAATTATTTTGCAAAATTAACGGTTAATGCTACTTATTTGACACTAGTAATAATTCAATAAAATTTTATGACAGTTTAGAACATTTATGACTGTTTAATTTTTTTTATGTTAAATCTAAATTTATTATACAGTTTACAGTTTGCAACAGTTTAAGGGCATTTTATGACATGTAACAGTAATTATTTAGGATTATTTTATGACAATTAACAAAACAAAACTTATAGTTAAAAACATTTTAAGACAGTTTTTGACACAAAAAATAGTTCAATAACATTTTAGCCAAGAATAAATTAATTTGTAAAACTTGTAAACATTTTAACTAAATATTGAACATTTTGTTGCGTTTATCAAGATTTTATGATAGTTTAGGAACATTTTATAGCAACTTACAAAAACATTTGTTAGTAAAAAAAAAACGTTTAAGTTTACCAAAACTTCATGACCGTTTACTAAGACATTTGTTTGTAAAAAACGTTTATTGACGGTTTAGAAACATTTTGTGACAATTTTAAATAATTTATGACAGTTTCAGGGCATTTGATGACAATTTAAACTAATATTATAACACTAATGACAGTTTAAAAGTATTTTAACCAGACATAAAACATTTTGTACAATTTGTAAGGTTTACTAAAGTTTATTGTCAGTTTAGAAGCATTTTGTGATGAGTTTGTGACAATTTCTGAGAACCTTAATATGACACTAATAACAGTTTAAACACATTTTAACCAAACAGTAAATATTTTGTAAAATATATGAAGTTTGCTAACATTTTATGACAGTTCAGGAACATTTTATATTAGGTTAGTCTGCATGTGTGGTGGAGAATGAATACACTTTTATTTGTGCTCCGTCTGAATGTCAGTTTTTATTGGTTTTATCAGTCTATTAATTTCAAATAATTGTTATTTGTGTGCTACGTATTCTTCAATACCGCAAGAATGTGTTTTGTGGAATTTTGTGGACGGATATTTTATTGATATCAACATAAAAATAAGATCACAAAAACAGTAAATATAACATAAATTGATATTTTTACCAATCCGATGCCTATTTCTGTAACTGTCTTAATTGTTAGTCACTAAAACGGACACTTTAGTGTAAATAATTGTGTCCTATATTTTGCGTTTGTTGTATATTTTTAATTTAATATGGGTGGTGGTAGTAATGATTTGTGTAGGTCATGTGAGAAACCATTTAGTAGAAGAAGCAGTTGCACACAAGTCCATCCAAGGTGTGCTAATAAGGATAGTCTGTTAAAAGACAACAAATTAATGTGTTGCAGAAATACTTCTTTAGATAAACAAATAAAAAGTAAAATCAGGCAATTTAGGAAAATTTATCTGAAAGAAATTAAATGTTTCAACAAAAGTATTGTGGAATTGAAAAAGAACTGATAAATCGTAATGTTAATAAAAATAAAGATGGTAAAATTTATAAATATACAGAAGTAGTAGAATCTTTTAAACACGATAATTTAGAATTAAAAAAATGAAATTGTAAATATAAACAGTACTATAAATATAAACAATGTTTTGCAAGAGAAGATTATTTCAAACAATGGAAACCCACAACAACTTACATTTAGCAGGGCTGTGAAAAGAAAAAATTATATTGTAATAGTTAAACCAAAGCAAAACCAAAACAATAAAAAAAAAATTAGCAGAATTAAACATAAGCGTAAAAATGAGCAAATAACCAAAGATGAGATAAGATTGAAACTATGAAAAATAATATACAAATAAAATTAGGAAACGATTACAATTTAAACAATATAAAATCACTTAAATTAAGAATCAAAGTAATAGATACACATGAGTTTGATAATAACGACAATCTTCTCAAAAAATTCAATAACCCGAATAAAATTGATTTAAACAATATTATTTTAATATAATTTACAAATCAAAAATTTATAATAAGAGTTTTACTATTACCGCTGAAGTAAATAAGAAAACATTTGATATGATAAAAAATAGAAAACAATTATACATTGGATAGAAACGCTGCAGAGTGTTGGAGAGCTAGGTATCAAAAGATGCCTTAAATGTCAAAAGTATGGACACAAAACACCCGAATGTAAAAGAAAAAAAACATGCCTAGTATGTGATAGTCCTTATCCACAAACTAAATGCACATCAATAGTAATAAAATGCTAAAACTGTGATGCAGCAAAAATTAAATTTAAACTTTGAAAACGTCAGTTTGTGAGAGCTATCAACAAGTTGCAAAAATTAAGAAAAACCACTATGTTTAAAATCAATAGCAATCATTACATATAGATTGCAAAAATACTTTGAACAGACAACAAGAGTTCAATTATTATAAACCAAAATGTTCAATCTATACGCAACAGCAAAGAGACTATTAACAACTTATTGGTTAAACACAACTGCAATAGAGCACTAAAAAACAAAACAACTTTAACTTAGCATCAAGCTTCTTCAGAGACAACAAGGAGCATGGCGGAGTGGTAATCTACAACCAAGCTAACATCAAACATCGGTACAAAAATGATACAAAAAAATTAGAACTAGAGTAAAAAAATAAAAATTATGCAAAATTTAATCATCTTTATAAACTTTAAATAAACTGCCAAAAATGGCAAAAACCTGGTTTAGACCTTCAAAAGCTATACAAATTTTAGAACAAAATTGTTACATAAAAGCTGCGAGAAATCATGTTCTACAAAACTTCATTAATTTGTATTTTTCATGTTTTGACATTAAACTGTCAAAATGATTAAAAACCAGTGTCAACAGTAGTTTTCTTTGATTATGTTAAAGTTCTAGAAGTTAGAAAGAAGTTAAAATAAAAAAGTTGCAAAAACTTTGGCTATTTTTAAATAGTTCTTTGAGGTTTAGCTTTTAAATCTTTATTTTTATCCACTTTTCTGACACTAATAAAAAATATCCCCTTGATAATAATTATATTTCTATAGTAACCAAAATTAAATAACTTGATCATATTAAATTCCTTGTCACACATTACTTCCCTCTCAGCGCTTTAGGTCACGAGAAACCTATCTGCTAACAGCCGGAAAGATGGTTTCAGTCGATGCCCGTGTTGTAGTACTGCTTCCTGCTTCCGATCCAGCATCTTTGTTTTCGGTGAAATGTCCGTTATTACGTATGCAGGTTTTAGCCTGTCGATAGAGACGGTGACATTGAGTCTCCTGATGTCTACAATAAAAGTTTTTTGTTTTAAAAATCTCTTTAACTAGACC
This sequence comes from Tachinus rufipes, assembly GCA_963932245.1. Classification (NCBI taxonomy): domain Eukaryota; kingdom Metazoa; phylum Arthropoda; class Insecta; order Coleoptera; family Staphylinidae; genus Tachinus; species Tachinus rufipes. The sequence continues at coordinate 73,223,328 of OZ010747.1, read as the reverse complement.
TTCATACGGTAGTTGTAGAAGCATCTTCGGTCCATCTTTTCTTACAAAAACCTGTTTAGCAGTGGCGAGGACTTTAAGCACAAAAATGCATTTTTTTCCATGCCTGGACTCGTCGGTCGGCCAAAAAATTTGCATACGTTCTAGCAGAGTTGTCAGAAATTCTGACTCATCTTGTCCACCTGTTGATGAGAATGCCTGTGTCAACATTTCTCTACAGTAAAACGTACCTGTTCAATTGTCTAAACAAGTGCAACTCAAACTGCGTTCCTTGGTCCGTAGTCAATCGTAATGGTACCCCAAACCTAGGAACTCAATGCGCATAGAAGGCACTTGCTATGATATATATGATTGCGCAGTTGATGTTGACACGTGACACAGCAAAGATGCGTCCATTAACTGCAGCATTGACAATTTCTTGATTTCTATATCCCTTACCGCTGGGTCACGAAACAAACGCGCCGCTTGTAGCGTCAAGACGCTGGAAGCGTATTTTAGCAGCGTCAAAATCACGAGGCCACGAGCCTGTCAATTTTTGTTGGAGCGTTTGTTTTGACATTTCTATTTAGGGTTATGATACATATATTTTTGTTTATATAAACTTTTTAACACTTTTTTTTAAATTTAAATACTTATTCTGCCAATATATTCATTAGAGATAAATTATATTAATGTTACTTTTCAAAATATACAATATTTTAAAAATGTAAATTATTTACATAAACAAAAAATCATAGAATGCGGAAAAAAACAAAAATTATCTTGTCGCTTATAGCGTCTAAACACAAGTAGCGTCAATTCCGTATTATATTTGACATTTCTATTTAAGTTATGATACCTTTATATTTGTTTATATAAAAACTTTAATATTTTTTTTAATTCAAATTTTATTCATTCTACCAATAAATCTTTTAAAGGTAAATTATATTAATCTTACTTTTCAATACAAGATGTATGTACAAAATTTTAAATATATAAAAAGTATATTTACAAACAGAAAACTACGAAACGCGGGAAAACTAAATTTATTTTAAAAACTAAATTAATTAATTTCGTTTGTTTTTTCTTTTTTTCGTCCTTCAAATATTTGGATAAGTTTGGTTAGGGTATTAATCAGCAATAGGACTGTTTATTATTTTAAAACTTTATTTCCATTTACTTATAAAATGAACGTTTCGGGCTTGTACTTAGCCCTTCCTCAGCACCATAAGAATTTAATATACATTAAAAAAAAATTTGGAATTACAAACAGCGACAAAATGAACAGAGGATGAATAAATACAATATACTATCTTAATTAAAATAATGTTAACAATTTAAAATGGTATTAGTAAAATATATATATAAAAGAATGTATAAAATGTTACACGTGGTATTATTCCACAACGAAAAAAGCAACGACAAGAAAAACAACAATCCTATTTATTTTGAAACACAGTTAAAATGTAAAGTCAACTCACCATTTAAATATTGAAATTAGTTGTGATCATTTTTGGATATTCTCTAATTGATTATTATTTCCATGTTGATCGGATTTTATGTATTATATTAAATTTTTTTCCTATTAGAAAATCTTCATAGCGACCCAATTCGGATGTATAGCAAAAGTGGAATGGAACTTTAATATATAAAACACATTTTTTTATATATTATTGAATCCCCTTACCCCGCAAAAGGAGTATAGAGGGGATTCAATAATATATAAAAAAATAGCTTTGTTCACCTAGCTTTTCACGTTAATGATAAAAAATAATAGTTTTAAATTAAATTTAATTTCTTCAAATTTAATAATTAAAAACCCAAAATCTTGACAGAATTGTCTTTGGCAAACTAACCTTGATAATATCAAACAATGTAGGTTTCATCCATTCTAAAATTATGCCAGTTTAAATTCATCATTATTAACTATTAATATAAAATTTTGATAACTGACAAAATGTATAGTTCAAAACCTATACAAACATATCATAAAATTATACATTATTTTTCTTACTTAACTAATAATTTTACAAAAAAAAATTTAATAATAATTTATTTAATTCAATATAGTTAAATAAGTTAAATCATAATGATAAAATACAATTTTTTTTATAATTACAATCTAGACAAAATTATCAATTAAAAAGAAAACGTTCTGGCGTCTATATTTAGGAGCGTTTGAAACAAACCGATTTGTTTCAGACGCTGACGCTCAAATAATACGCTCCAACGGTATAAACAGTCAAATTTTATTGTGTTCGTACTTGATTTTTTGTATTAATTTGTTTTTAAGAGGAAGTTGAGCGTCAAACGCAACGGACGCTCGTGTTTGTTTTGCTAGAAGCAAACGACGCTGCGTCTTGCAGCGCTATTTCGTGGCCTGGTACGTATAAACCCATGTATTTGAATTGGACGCTTGACGCTCCTTTTTGCAGCGCCGAGCGTTTACGCTCATAGCGTCATGGCTCGTGGCCCAGCGGTTAGTTCTACTACATCCGATTTCTGCGTATCTGATAAGGCTCTTAGAACTATTGCCAACGCTATCTCTTTGATACAGGAAAGTGTATCCGCAACAATGTTCTCTTCTTCCGACACACAGAATTGCCCTATATAACCGAGGTATCAAAACTGTCGTGGTGTGCATACTTTATTTCTCTCGCGAAACGCATATGTGATTGGCTTATGGTCGGTGAAGATGGTAAAAGCTCTCGCTATAAGCTATTTAGTTTCTTTGAAAAAAACGCTAGGAGCTCCCAGGCGTTGTTGACTTGTTGTTGAAAGGCTGCACCAATTGCAAAATCTAAAGCATCGCAATATATAGTGAGTGGAACATTGAGCCGTAAATGGGCAAGCAACGCTGCTTGTGCTAGGCTTTCTATCTAAGCCTTTCTGCCTCTGATCCACATTACTAGTGCCTTGCCTTTGACGTTGCCCTGGAATAAGCCGTAGAGTGGCCTGTACGTGGGCAGCCTTGGGAATAAATCTTCTGTAAAAATTTACCATCCCTAAAAACTGCTTGAGTTTTTTGACGATGTCCTGTTGCGGATACGGTTGTATAGTTGCAACCTTATTAGGCAGTGGTCAAGTTCCCTTATCAAAGACGAGATAACCGAGAAATTTTACGGACGATTGGCCAAAAACATATTTAGATGGGTTGATGACCACTCCGTAGTCTTAAAGGCATTTAAATAGAACTTCCAAATATTTTAAGTGTTGTTCCCGTGAAAACGTACGTTTATTTACTAATCGCCGCCGACAACATAAACTGCCAAAAACTGATTTTTTATCAACAACAACATCCATACCTTCGACATCGATGTAGCGTCTTCTCAACGTCTATCTTCATCGACATCGTCTGCACGTGCCTTAGATGTGACTTCCGGCTGTACCGAGTTAGAAAATGTGAGAATATTTTATCAAAATGTGCGCGGATTACGGACAAAATTGTTTACTTTAAATGCCAATATACCATTAATGGAGCATGATATTTTTATTCTTAGTGAAACGTGGCTTATAAGCTCTATTACAGACTTAGAACTAAGATTTTTTAATTATAAAGTGTACAGGTGTGACCGTAACCATATTACAACATCAAAATTACGTGGCGGAGGTGTACTCATTGCCGTGTCCAATAAGTATCATTCATATGAAATATTTAGTCATTGCTCTGTCTATGAGGAATTGTATGTTTGTGTTGATATCGGCAGTATGAAAATAGTTTTAGGTACTGTTTATATTCCACCTGGTTCAGAGTACTCTACTTACCAACGTCACTGTGAAAGTGTAGAATTAATTAGTGAATGCAACACTGTTTATATTATTGGCGATTACAACTTGCCACAAACGTTGTGGATTAATGATGAATTTGGTGTAAGAACGGAATCCACTTGTACTAAAGGTGCTTTAGTTGCTAACACGTTTGGGTATATTAATTCGCATCAATTGAACTACATATTAAACATAAATTTGGTTTTGCTAGATTTATTGTTTGCGCCTTTGGCATTTTCTTCAAACTTGAGCCTTACAGAATCGTTGTTTCCTATTGTACCATGCGATCTTCAACATCCTGCTTTAGATGTAGTTTTAAAACTTGACTCTTTACAGGATACACCTGACAACGTATGGTGTGGAGAAGGTAACGTGATGCAATATAATTTCAAAGATGGTGATTATGTTTCCTTAAAATGATGTTTTTCTCAACACCAGGTGGGATAACATGTTTGTCGATTGTAATATTGATGAAGCATGTCACTGTTTTTATTCATTACTTTTTGACACAATTGACCATTATGTTCCCAAAATAAATAAGTGTTATAAAAAAACCTATAAATTTCCAATATGGTTTACAAGAGAGCTAAAAGACCTTGTGTTATCTAAAAAAAAGTTACACAAAGCATATGTGTTGTCTAGATCAGCAGCTGACTACCACAAATTTAGTTCAATACGTGATAAGTGTAAGCAATTGGCTAATACGTGTTATTCTAATCACATTAAGAAAGTGGAAGATTCGATTAAATCTAATCCTAAAGCTTTTTGGGGGCACGTCAAATCTAAACGTACCAGTAATCAAATACCATCTACTTTCACAAATGATAATTCTCAAATTGACACTACTGATGGCATTGTAAATCTCTTTGCTAATTTTTTTGGGTCAGTTTACAGTCCGCTGACGGCATCTATGAGTGCACACAGCACATATTCTCTACCATCTGTTCCTACCCATATAAATGAATCGCATCTTGTTTTAAAAATATCAGAAGTTGTCAACGAACTATCACTATTAAAACCCAATAACTGTCCAGGGCCTGATAGATTAACGGCTTTTTTTCTCAACAAATGTGCGTTTGCCCTTTGTCGGCCCTTATGGCTTTTATTTAACTTATCTCTGGTTATGGGTACTTTTCCTACTTGCTGGAAACAAGCTTATGTCACTCCGATTCATAAGTCCGGGGCTATAAATGATGTAACAAACTATAGACCTATATCTATTTTATCAGTTATTCCAAAAGTTTTTGAAAAGTTAGTTACCTGTCAATTGACTGCCATTCTGCAATCTGTAATTGCTCTCAATCAACACGGTTTTCGAACGGGCAAATCGACATCTTCCAACCTTTTGTTGTATGAATCTTATATAACAGATGCGCTCGAAAACAGATTCCAGGTAGATTCAGTTTACACTGACTTTTCAAAAGCTTTTGATACCGTTGACCACAAGATACTAATTATGAAACTACGTGGTATTGGAGTTAATGGCACTTTGTTAATGTGGATTCAATCCTATTTATCTAACAGATCTCAATTCGTGCGCATTGGTCAGTGCGTTTCTCGTAATATTGATGTTACGTCGGGTGTTCCACAGGGGTCACATCTTGGACCTTTACTGTTCAATATCTTTATCAATGATGTGATACATTGTTTTTCTAATGCGCGTTGTTTATTATTTGCGGACGATATAAAAATCTTTATGAAAATTCAGTCTTTAGATGATGCTATACTACTTAATAGTACAGATTTTTTCTAGTTGGTGTCAGACTAATAACTTACTACTTAATTTAAATAAATGCAAAGTGATGACTTTTTCTAGACGTCAGTCTACGGTGATGTATGGTTACTCTCTCATGAATGTAACGTTGTTAAGAGTTAACACTATTCGTGATTTAGGTATTACGTTTGATTCAAGCCTTTCATTTACACTACATATCGATACTGTTGTGGCTAAAGCTTATCAACTTTTAGGATTTGTCAAGCGTAACTCTAAGGAGTTTTGTGATCATCGTACTCTAATTATCCTTTACAACGCTCTAGTACGTCCTCTTCTCGAGTATTGTTCTAATGTGTGGTCACCATACACCGCCGTCAGTAAAGGAAAAATTGAACAGATTCAAAAAAAGTTTGTTCGTTTTTTGGCGTATAAATGCAACATAGCAGGCAGCTACACGGAACTGCTCTCTACATTTAACATGACTAGTCTTGAAAAAAGACGTTTTAATTTTGACGTGACACTAGTTTTTAAAGTGCTTCGTGGGATTATTGACTGTCCTGACTTGCTCAGCTCTATAAGTATTCATGTTCCAGCTCGAGTTTTACGCAATGACTATTTATTTCATATACCGTTCAAACGCACTGATTATGCGGTGCACTCTCCATCTACACGTATTTTGCGGCATGCCAACAAAGTTAAAGTGGATTTTTTTAAAGATTCTTTTAATACCCTGCGACGTGCACTTGTCACCCATACGTGACCATTTTTATATTTTGTAATTATTTAAGTTTTATTCTTATTTTTAATATTAGTTGTTTTATGTTTAATTTATGTTCTTTAAATTGTAAATATATACTTATTTTGTAATGGCTTCCGTTGACTAGTAAATAAATAAATAAATAAATAAATAAAAAACAATGCTATAAGTATATCATCTATATAAGCATAGCAAAATTTTAAGTCTCTGAGCAATGAATCTCTGGAAAGTTTGCGCAACGTTACTGAGACCAAAGGTCATACACAAAAATTCAAATAATCCAAACGGCGTCGTTATTGCTGTTTTAGCGATGTCTTCGTCTGTAACTGGTATTTGATGAAAAGCTTTGACCAGATCCATCGTTGAAAAGATTTTCGTCTTATCAAGATTTTGAGAAAGTCTTTTACCGGCCAGGTTTTGTTCCTGCGTTTAATTCTATATAGTCTCAACAAACTCCACTCGTCGCTTTGTTTTGGTACCATGTGAAGTGGCGATGACCAACAAATTCTTTTTGGGTGGCTTTTAATTTATCAGGGGCCAGTCGTCGTGGCTTGTGTGCTATCGGTGAGCCTGCTTCTTATATAGTGTTTAGTTTGATGTTTCACCGGTTTCGCTGCACCGTCTGGTTTTCAAATTTCTTCAACTTTGATGATAGAAGTTCGTGGAATTGTGTCACTCCTATAACTGAAGTTAACAACAGCGCTAAATATACAAAATGCGTTCAACAGCATACTATGAAAAGCAATTATAAAAGTATAAAAGAATGGGTAGAGAAAAAACCGGAGACGTGTTACTATACAACACAACTACTCACCGGACATGGAGCCTTTGGAAAGTACTTACAAAAATAAATAAGATGGAGAAAGAGAAAAAATGTATATTTTGTTAAGAAGACACGCATGGCGAAAATAGGAAAACGCTAGAAAATGTATGAGAAAACAAAGTAGACAAGATGCCTGAGTGACAAAAACATATGGAGAACACTAAGAAACTATGCAACAACAATACTAAAAAAAAAGATAAAGGAGTTTGAAGCTTTAAGATTTAGGTAAACCAAAATAAAAAAAAACATACAAATTAAAAACCACAGAAAACAATGAAAAGAAAATAAATAGAAGCAAAAAAATATGAAAACTTTTTTCATATTTTTTTCAAGAAAAATGAAACAAAGTAGGTCAAAATAACTATGTCTGCCAAGAAATGAAAAGTAAACAGAGAATCTAAAGAAGAACTTACTTACTATACTGAAACATTAGTACCAACAAAAATTGCAGAAATAAGAAGGAAAAGAAGAGAACTGCTATAAAAAACAAGTTGACGGAATTGACTAAGCAATTTCCAAACGGAAGACAGGCCATCTCAAAGTTGACAGAAAATGCAATTTTTGAAATAGTCCGAGTATATTTGACAAACAAATTACACAAAGAATTAATCCCAAATAGAAATTCAAGAATCTCACTAGAAGTTAAACTGGCAAATGTAAGACTACCAAAGAGGATGCACTTAATAAAACTGCATAAAATAATTATGAAAAAAAAGAAGGATACAACGAAAAAGAAGTTAATAAGGATATAGAAAAACTAAGAAGATACCTAAGAACATCTAAAAAACATCTAGGCTAAATAACACAAAATGGGAGAAAAAAAAGTGGAATGCCAGTGTAGAAAGTAGAGCAGAAAAGTAGAGTACATGCAGAAATAGGCCGGGGACAGCATGTGTTGCTGCAGCAAACTGCGTAAGTTTTGCGACGCTAAAACCAGCCTACCTTAAACTAAAACCACATTAATACTTATTAATTTAATTAAATTAAAAATTAGATTGTTGCTAATAGGTATAGAGCTATATAAAATAGAAGATTTTTTTTAAGCAATGTAGTATTATAGAGTTTACCAAATAACTGTGGCGTTTCGTTTTTCTTTGTCATTATTACTGTAAAAAAATCCAAAAGTTTTGAAACTTTGTACACTGATTTATAGGTACCTAATGAAGAATATACTAAAAGTCCTGACAAATATGACACGAACTTTAACGGTAATGACCAAAACTAGGGCATTTTTTTTGGTTTTTTGTTAATATCTCAAGAACTGTAGGTCGGAGGTAAAACTTGAGATATTAACAAAAAACCAAAAAAAGTGCCTTGTTTCTTGTGATTGCCGTTAGAGCTTGTGTCATATTCGTTAGGACTTTTAGTATTTCTTTTATTAGGTACCTATAAATCGGTATACAAACTTTTAAAACTTTTGGAATTTTTTAAAAGTAAAAAGCTACTTTGACTGGACTATACATTTTGTAACAATGATTATTTTAAAGAAATAAACGATTTATTATTATTATTATTATTACTATTATTATTATTATTATTATTATTATTACTAACGTTTTAGTAAGACAATATCCGATATTGTTCAAAAACATTTTATGACAGTTTAGACTGTTTTTGACAGTTGAAATGCATTTTCAGACTAGTGACATTTTGGGATGTTTTTGAGAAGTGTGTAACAGTTTAAAAACATTTTATAATAATTTAAATTGATTTTAATAGTTGAGGTATATTTTATGACAGTTTTGACTATTTTTGACAGTTAATGTGTATTTCACAATTTTAGTAAAATGTGCTTAACATTTTAGTAAGACAAAATAAATTTAATAACATTTTTAAAAATTTTGGTATACTTTAAGACATTTCTGAAACATTTTAATTTAAAATGATTGTTGATACTAGTAACATTTTCTTAACATTTTAATAAAACAGAACTTTTAAAATTTTTGGTATACCTTGTGACAGTTTTGAAACATATGGTACGTTAAACTGTTTATGACAGTTCCAGGTAATTTTGATATTTCAGTAAGTTATTAGTCAGACAAGAAATATTTTGTAAATTTTCTAAAACGTTTAATAACCGATCAGAAACATGTGTTGGTTTATAAGCATTTTATGACAGTTTAAAGACATTTGTTGACAGTTTTATTACATATTATGACACTAGATTTTGTATGATGGATTAAAAATATGTTGTTTGTTAATGGACATTTTATGATAGTTGAAGAACATTTTATGACAGTGAAAGGACATTTTATAACATATTAAGAACATTTTAAACAGTTTTGAAACATGACAGTTTAAGGCTATTTTATTTTTTACCAATACCTTTTTGTGAAACCGTAAAAATATTATTTTATTACCGCTCAGATTGTTGTTTGTTTATGAGTATTTTATGAGAGTTTGCAGACATTTTCTGACAGTTAACATGCCATGACACTTTAAACTGTTGACAGATGAATATGTCGTTAAGGCAAACATTGTTTTTTAACATAAACAAGGTATTAAATTACGTATAAATTAGTTTTTTTAAATTTAAAAATTTAAGCAATACTTTATGTATAAATAACATCTTTATTGGAAGTAACTAATAAAAATCTGTTTAAAAACATTATTTATTAAACAAATGTATGTAGAAATTATTCATTAGTAAAAAATGTTGAAGAGAGTTGTATAAAAACTGTTTTTATTTGAAACCATGTATGACGCAAAATCATTAAATTTATGCATGAGTGAGCGTTGCTGTTATGATTCTCTTCAGTTTGGAAATCCAACTTTTTACCTATACTAATCGACTCATATTTAATAATTTTAGAAGCTCTCCATAAAAGTCAACTTATACAAACGTTATTGAATATTATTATTATATGGAATTTATGGATTTCCTAATATTCCCATAAGCTGTATAAAATCCGCGTAATTCCTTGTCACTTCATCCCCTCTTTATTTGTTGTATATATCTATTAGCATCACCCCCGGAGGTCGAATCGTTCAAGCCGCGCTAGCAAGCTCGCTAGCACTAACGAAATCTCGCGTCAGCACCACCGAAGAAATATACATTTCCATCCATTCATTTCAACGGACATTAAAACTTATATTCCTCTCCGAAACCAAAGAGCAAACAAACAAAGAAGTAAGCGGCGGTAGGAATGGGTGGCTGCATTTTCCCCGCATTGTATACGAGAATTAATATGCTAATATTTTACTCTCCGGTTTTAAAATATCCGCGAGAGGACACTCGAGGGTTGTTGGCTCTTCCTCATCCGGTCAACCGGCGCTTCCTTAGCGCATAAAACACGCGGCTGCATTCTGCGGTGTGGGGAGGGTAGGTTAAATTTTTTCTGCAGGACATACCGCAAATAAATAAATTTTATTTATGGGCCACTTCTCTATTTAAACCACCGTCTATTCAACGAGCACCCAACAAAAGTCGAGGGACAGATAATTAGGGGACTTACATTTATTACTTCATAACTTAAAACTACCCTTAATATTTAGGGAAGCTAACGGTTAATTTAATTGTATACCTCGTTATTAAAGGATCGGAGGGCAACTTTTTGCAATTGAAAATTAATGTTTTCTTCCCTGAAATGCGTATTGATACTTTCCTAGAAAACTGCCAGTTTATATATAACTTTCAGGAATAAAAAATAATGAATTTCTAACAATTGTAATATAAAATAAGAAATTGAAAAGAAAATTTATGGAATTGGAATTAAAAAAAAAAACAAATAATTAAAGTCGTTTAAAATGGATAAGAATAAAGCAAATATATTCAATCTTAATTTATCAATTTAATTTGATTCTGGAATTAAAATTTGTGACCAGGATAAAATTGATCTGTGCGCACTGTGCAGGACATAGTTGTTAAAAATATAAACAAACTTTTGTTTAATATGTTTGGTTTAAATTTATGAAAACATTTGTCTTGCATATGCCGCTTTTGTTTCAGAAGCAACACCACCTCAAGGTAAACTCACAAAATTCTTCTAAACTGTTCTTACCTTGTAAGGTAACTAACAAATAATTTACATAAAATAGAGTTTTTATAGTTTTCTATAAGAATATAAACTGTCAACAATCAATTTAAAAAACTGTCAACTTTTAATTTGAAAAAAAAAACAATTGTCAATTTAGTCTAACAAATCTTTTAGATAGATTATCAACTTTAGTCTTAGCAAATTTGTTAGTTGAATTGGCAACTAATGTTTTACAAATGTAAATTGTATTATTTTCAACAAATCTGTTTTATGAACTGTCAATTTGACTTATGAGGTGCCAACTTAGTTGCAACAAATCTGTTATATAAACTGTCAACTGTCAATTTGACAAAGCAATTATTAGCTATTTTACAAACCTGATATATTTGAACTGGCAACTGTCAATTCTATAATTATTTGTATTTTATAAACAGTCAAACACAAGTATATTGTGAATTGTCTAAAATTAACTGTTTAAATTTTTTTTCTAGACTAGACAAACTGTTCCCTAAAATAATCAAAATTGTTGATCAATTGAATGATTTTATTAAAAGCTTTTTAACGTCAAAAAATATTACTTTTGTAGTTTTTCTTGGTTTAAAACCTTTGATAATGTGATTCGTTACGCGGTTTAGGTGATGTCCAACAAAGTATTTATTTTAAAATTCATGTTGATGGGTGGGTAGAAACAAATTTTATCATTGCTTTAAGCAAAAAGAATTTCAGTGTTTTTTTTTAAATTTTATCAGAGCCTGGCGCAGATTGAGCTTTAGATTTACTAATAATTTTTTTGATTTGAGATGGTTTAACGGTGTTGAAGTTGTTGACTTTTTAGTAGACTTTTTCAACGTGCTCCACATTAGTGTTTTTTGTCATAGAAGGGAAGCATTAGAGTTTAAAGTTATCAACAAATGTTTTGGTTTTTTTTTTAATTAAGTATTGAAGTTAATTTTTGCATTAAATAATTTTAATAGAGACTTTTTTATTGCAGAGTCACACCACAAAAAAGGTATGTCGTCAAGAATTTTTTTTTTGTGAGATGTGGTAATTCTAAAGTTTTTTTGTTAGCATTGATTTTTGTGCAAACCTTATGACCATTCTGACTTTTTTTTGGAGTGCGTTAAGAATTTTACAATTTCTAGAATTGCAATGATTTTGCCATTATGACGATTTTTCGACAAATTAATGCTTTTTGTGCGCGGAATAATCTTAAAAAGATATCAGCGCAAACTTTATAAGTTTTAAAAGCTTTTTTTGTAGCTTGTAAATCTGATTAGTAAGCTATTTGACGGTTCCACAACCGTTTTTAATAAGGCTAGTTTGCTTATACGTTCTTTTATGTATCTTGAGAAGAAAGTCTAATCCGTATAGGTAACAAACCTTTCTCTCTCTCATTTGATAATAATTTTAATTTGGAAACTGACGTATTGCTAGATCAAAGTCGTCTTCTTGGTAACCAACAATGTGGTAATGAGTAGGTTTGTCTGGAATTAAAATCCCCAGGTATTACGATAAAAAAAACTTTTTTTTTTTCAAAATGTATTGTTTCAATAAGGTTACTTGGGTTAATGTGCCCAGATGTGAGCTTAAAGATGCGCAACTTCAACATGAAGTGAGAGTGTCTGTATACTTTGGAATGATCCAGCAGTTTTCTTGCAAAAATTACTGTCTAGCATCCCCGATTTACCTCCGACGTCCCCAAATACGTAGACGTGTTTGGAATTTTAAGCGCATGTCTGGGTCGGTTGTTTACTCACATAAAAAAAACTTTTCTAATTAGCTCATTTGATCTAAAATGCTGTTTGCATTCTAGAAACATTTTTTTAATAATAAAGTTTTAATATAATTTTTATTTAAAAATTGTTAAATTTGGCAATAAAAGCGGTTACTTGTGCATTTGCATTTGCATTTGCCGTTGTTGATAATAGTATATTGACTATGCAAGCAAACAAACTGTTTGTAATGCGGATGGGGTGTTTTTTAAATTTTTTTGTTATAATAATTATAATAATAATAAAGATATTTATTTTTATAAAACAAAACTACAATGAACATATAATACACATGTGGAATGTTAAATGAAAACTAGTCATAAAAAAATACATCTAAAATTGATGGTTAAAAAAGTCATTAATGGTATACGGTTCAAGATGACACAGTTCTATATACAGTTGCTTTTTAAGTATTGAGTAACTAGAATATTTTATATTTGTAGAGAAATGATTAAAAAATTTTATACAAGAATAAGAAATACTTTTTGCAAACAAGCTTAGTCTGTGAACAGGAAAATATAATCCGATCTATGCCTGATATTGCCTGGACAGTTTGCAAATAGATGTAAATCAAATAAATATTTATGTTTCCGCAAAAACTTTACACACTCATATATGTATATAGCTGGCAACGTCAACAAATTGTTCTGTTTAAATAATCTGGGACAGGTCATGTTTAATTTTAAATTAAATACTATTTGCAATGCTTTTTTTTGTATTACAAATATTTTGTTAATATCTGGTTATTTTCCCAAAATATTTACCATACCTAAGATGTGAGTAGATGTTAGAAAAATACTTAGTTATAGTGTAATTTGTAATCTTAGATAATATTCTTAAGCCGTAGCAAGATTTATCTAATTTTAAACAAATATATTCAATTTGCTCAGCATACTTTAAATTCTCGTCAATTATAATTTCAAGAAGTTTAGCACATTATTCAAATTTATGGTTTTGATTATTTAAAATAGTTTCAATTTTCGTAGCTCTGCTTTGGCTTGTTTTAAAAAATAAACATTCAGTTTTTTCAGAATTTAATATAAGTCTATTATTTGTAAACCATTGTTCAACTGCAAAAGTAATGATATTTTCTTCTTCTATTATATTTGCAAACGTTTTACCTTTAAACAAGATATTTGTGTCATCCGCATAACAAATAATTTTATTGTTTTGATCTTCTTAAGGCAGATCATTAATGAAAATAATTTAAAAAAAGTGGACATAGTATACTACCCTGGGGAATACCAGTAGAAACCTCAAAAGCGTCCGACAGCACGACTTTTCTATTCTCATTATTTTTAAGTTGCATTGAGTGTTTTCTACCATGTAGGTAGGACTTAAACCATTCTAATGCAATACTTTTTATGCCATAATGATATAGTTTTGTTAAGAGTATGGAGAAATCTAAGCAATCTAACGCCCTTGACAAATCCAACAGTACTCCATATACTAACTCTTTTTGGTCCACAGCTTTGACAATATATTTGGTGTAGTCAAAAATTGCAGTTTCAATACTCTTACCACCTAGGAAGCCATGTTGATAATTGTTGAACAGTTTATGACAATTAAAAAAGTTTACCAAACGTTTGTACATTACTAGCTCAAAGATTTTAGAAAATTCACTAAGCAGACTAATTGGGCGATAATTGCTGAGAAGTTTGCATTCTCCTTTTTTATATACAGGTTTAATTATTGCATATTTTAAATTATCGGGATATAGAAGCCAATATTTTGATGTAAGATTTGCAATCTAAATAGTTGGCAAAATGAAGGATAAAGCAAAATGCGTACTTAGAAGAAATGCCTTTTAGGCAGTTCACCAATTGGTAAAGTTTCAAACAGATTCTGCAGACGTATGATGCTTTAAAGCATTGTTTGGCAGTGTGCTCATATTACTGAAATCTCTAATTTTAAAATATGCTTCTCTTTTTTTTAGGTCTAAAGAAGTTGTTAGCTTTATAAATTTAGTAAAATTTTTAATTTTTGCGCTTTTTGATTCCTTTGGTAGTTACACCAAGATTAATAGAAAACAAACAAATTTATTTTTTATTTTGTGGATGTTGGTTGGCGCAAATTCTAGTAATTTAAGTGTCTTGTCTTTGTCTGTTCTAGATTACCACTTTGAAACTGCGTATAAAAATTGGCGTGTTTAGATTTGAAGAAAGCTGTCTTTTTAACGGTCGGCGCTGGTGGCTAAGATAATTTGAATACTTTTGTGATTGTTGTTTGAAGATAGTATTGCAATATTATTATTATTATTATAAAATATTTGGAATGAATCTAAAATTTGTTTTTGATAAACAAAACAATTGTCTCAGGTTGGGTAGAGTTAAAAGTTGTTATCACCGGCGGAGTTCAGGTTTAAAGCCGCAGACCTAAACCTGACCGTGGTAAAGGTTTTTTTGGTAATTTTTTTTTTTGGCAAGAACGGCGTTTTTTTAGAAACCATCCTTGTGTTGCTGATAGTTCTTATGTTGCAGCTGCAAAAAACGGTTAGAAGTTAGACTCACTTCTTGTTTTCTGCTGTTTTCTTTAAACGATGATATATCATTCCCGGATGATTGATGTTGCAGAATTTTTTAAAGTGGTGTTGCTGGTCTAAAAAGCAGTTTTCTTTGGAACAAAAAAATCGGCTGATCAGCAGCGGTGTTGACTTTTTTGGGCAACTAAAAATGCCTTCGATGAAGAGTGCAGCTTGGTGTTTGCCTCTTGATGTGGTTTCTTTGGTCTTTTTTTGTTAAGGTTATGATGACGGCGTTCTTTTGCTCAAAGTTTATCGTCATTTCAGGAATTTGACTTTTCAGTTTTAGAAATTGACCCGCTACAGCGCGGATTTGGGAGTGAGATCTGTCCCTGGGTTAGAATTTGTTCCGGTCTTTTTTCTAATTTTGCTCTTTCTTGCGCTTTATCTTGCGTTTTTATGTGTTTCAAAAGCTTGTATCTGCTTGGATATTGAGCTACGCCATCGAATTTGTTGCTAAAAGAAAATTAAGTGTTAATTAATATTACAAATTATTAACACCAATTGTCATTAATATCTATTAACACGGTTTGCAATAATTTTCTTTTCAATTGCAATGACAGATATTTAATGACTTATGCTGAAGTTGCTACCTCACAGCTGCTTTTTTAATATGTACTTGTAAATTAATCACATATTATTTAGGGTGTTTAAAAATAATGAAAAATAGTTAAAAAAGTAGAAAAAACAACAACAAAAAAAAAAAAATAAACATGGGTTGTCATAGCAACGGTTTTGGAGACATAAAACATTATTTTTTTGTATTACTCTTTTTCCCTTCTTTCTTTACGGATAGAGCATAATTCAGGGACGAGTGTGCGTAGAATATCAACCTAGGTAAGAATTGGTGCTACTCTTCTTTAGAGAACCTTCTACGAGCAGCTGCTTTATCCATACCATGTACAACGAGTACAGGTCATAAATTTAACTGATTATCAGACACGTTTGGTTTTTTGTTACTAGTTTCTAAGCAGGGATGCTGAAAGCCCGCAGTTTCTTGTCCAAAAAATTTTTACGGATATAACTGGGTTCATACAAAATGGAGTTGTTAATTTTTATAATACACATTGTTGGGCTGACAAAAATCCCCATGCTGTAATTGAATCTAGACATCAGACACGTTTTTCATTAAACATTCAGATGGGTATTGTAGGCGACAGGTTTCTAGGTCCTGTTGTTTTACCAAACTAATTAACAAGTGCTGCTTACCTCAACTTTTAGCAGAACACATTGTATAATCTTTTAGATGACATTGCTTTGGCTCTCAGGCAACAAATGTGGTTCCAGCATATTTGTGTTTCAGCTCATTTTTTGATTGACGTTAGAAAGCATTTAGACTAAACTTATCCACATAGATCAGTGTTTCCCAACCTTAAAATATACCTCATTTTTAATATTAAAAAATTGAATTGTTCACTTAAGAAACTTAAATGATAAAATAATTTGTTAACATTGCGTTGTTTAGCAAGATTTTAAAGCGTCCGGGGGTCCCCGCGGAGCCTAGAGTCTGTCGCAGCGAGGTTAACTTTGACGACGCCTAAAACTCAGTTGATATTTTGGTCTTGTCAAACAAATTTATAGTATTTATTGGCCAAAATTATTTAAGAATTTGCTTTTTCTTTCAATTTTGACACCAAAATCTAGCATTGCATTTAAATGGCCCAAAGCAAAAGAGTTAAACTCGTGTCAAGTCCATTTTTGAATTGCCCCCCTTAACACTCAAATTGCCCCCTTGTGGAGCGTGGGCCCCACGTTGGGAAACACCGACATAGATAGATAGGAAGAGGCGGACCAGTTTTATGGCCAGCAAGATTGCCTGATTTAAACCCTTTTGATTTTTTTCTTTGACGATATTTGAAATCATTAGTGTATGCTACTTCTGTAAATAAAGAGCTGCAGTTAAAAATTATTAAAAAAATGCCAAAAAATCCAAGCCATTGAGAGAGTTTTAGAAAGAGTACGAATGTCTTTCAGACAAAGATGTAGTGCCTGTTTGGAAATGAAAGAAAAGCACTTCAAAAATTTTCTATAACTCTGTTCTTTGTAAAAATATATAAAAATAAATAATGTTATTTATGCTATGACAACTTATGTTTATTAAGGCTTTTTTGTTTGTTGTGGTTGGTACTACCTCCTTCCTAAATATTTTACATTTATTTTAAACACCCTGTATATTTCTAAAACCCGTTAATTGAGATAATAAAGGCAATGTAGGGTACTGATTAGGCTTATTATCTCGTCTACCCACACTTTCATACTTAATGTAATTTTGATTTACATTGACACTAATTACGTATTAGAGTAATGTCTTAAATTAATAAATACTACAATTTTTTGTTCTGTCGGAGCTAGGGATCAAACCTACAACAATTTATGTGCCAAGATATAAATTAAGTGCTTTACCCAACTGAGCCACTCTTCAGACAATGTAATAAAAACTGCATGTGTTTCTGCTAGATGCTGGTTTCTGTGGTGTATATTATCTTGGTTGGCTGATGACAGTTGACGTCTGTTGTGCTGCTGCAAGCAAATAAAGGATAATTGGGTTAGTGGGTTTTGACTCAATTATGCTGTATGCAGCTTTAATTTGAAAAACAAAAACAAAGTACATTAAACAACAAAATATAAAGACAAGTTTTTAGAAAAAGCTACCAATAAGAGTAAATAGTGCATATTGCACAATTTTCTCAAAATAAATTTAAGTAATAAATTCATGATGTATAGAAGAACAATGTAGGTTGCACGAAAAAAGCAAAACAAAAAACAAAAAACAACTCTAAAAAGAATGACAAAAACAATAGAACATAAATTCAGGTAAAGGCAGGTGGACAAAACAACTTATCAAATTATTGTTTGAAACACACAAAAACACAAAAAAATGTATCACTACTTAAACTTAATTTTTTCAGTAGACACAAATTTTTCAATAATTACTTTAACAAGTTTAACGTTAAAAAAGAAAAAAAAAAGCTCAAAGTAAACACACCTTCTTTCACGCAAAACAAAATGACAAGGAATAAAGTTATAGTTTTGACAGATGACGGTAATTAAACAAATGATTTTGATAGATAATAGTAATAAAAGCATAGTTTTGAAAATTACAATAAAATGATTAGAAAGCATTTTTTGGGCATTTTACGGATATTTTTTTTGCCTGTAAGTTTATGGCTTGTTTAAAAGGGTTGATAGAACAACTTAATACGTGACTTTTGAATTACTCTGATAATTTTAATTAGTCATGTCAGAGATCAAATCTCACTGTTTGCATCATGCTATCACGCCATATCATACATACAACAAAACCTTTTTTTTAAATAATTTTGATAGATAGACAAGTAATACACACAGTTTTGACAGATATCATGGTTATGAACGCATTGTTTTGACAGTTAACATTGAAGTTGAGACATACTTTTAATAGCCAAATTGTTTTTCAGTTTTGGCAAAAAACAAAAAAAATAAACGTAATTTTTTGACAGTTAATTGGTGAATGGACGTTTTCTTTTGACAAATAAAATTTTTCAAAACATGTTTGACAATTGATTAATATTTTGACAAATAACAAGATATTGAACGCATATTTAAGACATATGAGAAGAATAAACGCATAGTTTTGACATGTAACTAGAAAATAAAAGCATTATTTTAACAAATGATTGGTAGTTGAACGTTTACTTTTGACTGTTTGCCAGTTTTAAATTTTATCTAGTTTTTAAAATATTATTATTTTAAAACTTCTTCAAAAGATTTCCATCTTTAAAACTATATTTACTTTAATTTTTAATATGTTTATTATTATCATCCAGTTTTTAATCTTGTTGATGATAACTAATACATCAAAGGATAAATTCACAAGTGCACTTGATGTTGACAAAATTAGGTTAGGTTAACTTTATTTTTGACAATTCTGTCAGTTTGACAAATCAAGTGACAACTTAAGCTGCTTTATCTCAAAAAACGTTTTGCACTTAAACTTTAAATTTAACCTTTAAATTAACAACTTGGTAAACTGCAAATTTGATAATCAGTTTGGCAGTTATGTTTAATCTAAACTTAGCTGCTAAATTGTCAATTTGGCTTTTTTATTGTAAATCTGGCTAGTTAAAGTGTAAATCCAGTCTTTAAAACTTTATCTGTAGTAACTAACTTGTTAAATTTTGCTGCGAACTGTACATTTTTTTTTAAATCTGGTATTAAAACTATAAAACTAATTATTAAAAATGTAAATAAAGCGTTAAACATTGAATATTTAGTTAAAATCTAAAAATTTGGCCACCGTTTTAAATTTTGTTGCAAACTATTAATGTTGTGCCAAAATAGTAAATTCGGCATTTAAAACTAAAAATTTGATCATCAATATGTCGAGTTTAACTTTCAAATTGTTAGTCGGAGTTTAAATAGAGTTTTAAAATTTGGGCAACAATGTCTTTTTTAATTTGTAAATTCAATTTTTAAAACCGGAAATGCGGCTACCAATGTGTTAAATTTTGTTGTAAATTGTTTGGCTTTTAAAACTATATATCCAGTTTTAAAACATTTAAATTTGGTCACTACCGGCTTAACTTTGGCTGTCAATTAAATTAAACTTAAAAAAGTACATTTATTTGGTTTCAATAACAAACTTTAAAATACTTTTTAAAACTTAAAACTAATTTTGGCTTTTAAATTATATATTTATATGTTTTAAAGTCATTTTTTTAATTCCAATTTTAAATATATTTTGAGACTGACGAAACCTATTAAGTATTATATATTTATTTTAACCACAATTTGTGCCAGATTAAAGTTGATTGTTGTTTGATTGTGAGTATAAGACAATTTTTGTCAAAATATTAAATTGAAAGTTAAATACATAGTTGATTTTAAGTGTTTAAAAAAAATATTTGTGTCAATTAGATAATATTAATCTTTTCTCAAAAAGTGTAAGAAATATATTATATAATTTTAATTTATATATTATATTGTAATAATGTAAAATAATGTAGTTTATAAATGTTAATACGATATTTGGTGATATGCGGTATAAGTTTATATCAATATCCATCTAGTGGAAAGCTTAATTTGCGTGCCGAGTTGGCAGCCCCGTCCGTCGGTTGCCTTCATAATTGATCGAAGCGTTCCGGACGCCGATGTAAGTGAGTGAAAATACATTTCTCTGTGTACGTGTATATGTGTGACGGAGAAAATTTAAAAGGAATATCCACACCCTTCTTTTCCCCCGCGAGCGAGCTTTTTCCAGCAGCAGCACACCACCCCGCTGTGCCCCGCACTCGCCGCCCCACATAGCTCATCAAGCGTCTTCTTTCGCGGGGCTCATTAAGTCCGTATCGATCGGCTCGCGCTTCTTCTTCCGCACTTCTTATGTGGAAATTTTAATATGCGACCCGTTCATTAATGCGCGCCGAGAACATCGCAGGAATGTTTTCGGCGGCCGGAGGGTTTCTTCTGTGGGTGGGTGAAAAGGAATGGGCGTCGCGACGCGCTCCTCGCACACACTTACATATTTTGCGAATCACGCGACCACGTGTTTCTCGCACGGCATACTTCGAATTTTAACGGAAATTATAATTTTGCATTTAAGTTACATCCAACACAATTATCAAATAGAATCATGCTACATATAAATAGTTCTTAGCCAATGCCAACCTATTTTTTATTGATACAACTTGATTTAACCTATTTTTTATTGATACAACTTGATTTAAAATTATTAAGGCTGTGTCAATAAGAGTGATTGGAGAAAAAAGAAAGTTATCAGTTTATTTATGTAAAGCGGTTTATAAGTCAGATAGTTCAAAAAGTAACAGTTTGTTCATTAGATTTAAAAAAAAAGTTGACAATTTATCTGTGATGCAATTAATACGTGAAACAGTTGTATCAGTTGTATGCTTTGTCAGACAGTTAACAACTGTTAGTTGTCAAACTGCCAATTGACAATTCATAAAACATATTTGTCAAAAAAATATATTATGTTATTTTAAACAATTGACAGTAGATTTGTTAAATTAATGTTTTATAAAAAGCATTTTACCAGATAAAAGTTAACAGTCAGATAGCCTATTTATGTCAAAAAGTTGATTTGTCAAACTAAATTAAAAATTATAAAAAAGTTGTTGGTAAAAATATACAATTTATATGACAGAATTGTGATAAGTATTTGAGAAACATAAATTATACCTTGAGAAAATTTTTGTTTGTTTGAAACATTTTAAAACCAAGTTAGGGCTTTGGAATTATTTTAGAATTAAAAAATAATAATTAAACCGTAAATCTACCGTATCGTATCGTGTCGTGACGTGTCGTACCAAAATAAATAAATTATTAGTGTTATCTCTCTAAATACAGTGCAGTAGATATAACAAACAGAACCTCAGGCTCCTGGACAGTCCGATTTCCGTAAGGATAGCTTGAAGGGGGCACCGGGTGAGCGAAATTAAACAAATTAAAATAAAGAAATTAATATAGGTTAGAATCTCTACTCTACATAAACAATAAAGATATTCAATCTTCTCTTCGCTGAAGCAGAGCACATTATAACTGACGATCAAATCGCTAAGACCGTAGTAGCTCAATGGAAAGTACCGCTTGGACCGCAAAGTTTTAAAACAAATTGCGAGTTCAAGCCCCGGCATTTATTCTTATTTTTATTGTCTATTTAATAATAAAATAAATAAAATAAATTAGAAAATGGCAAATACACGCCAAACAGCAAAAAATAAAGAAAAAGAATATTCAATTGAAAGACTGCCCGACACGATAAATGACCTAAAAGAATCAATTGAATTTATGTCCACAAAATTCGAAATAAAGAAATTAAAGATGAATTAAAAAACGTAAAAACATAATCAAGAACTGAAAAATAAAATATCAACAATGGAAATCAAAATAAATGATATAGAACAAGAAAAAATCAAAAACAATCTAATATTTAAAGGAATTGATATACAAGATAAAAATGAAGATGCTATGGAAATAATAACTAAAATAACACATGGAATGGGAATGAAAATTAATAAAAATTATATAAAAAATTGCTACCGAAAACTAAACGATAAACAGCCAGGAGATATCGTTGTTGAGATGAGAACTGAAGATTTAAAAAAACAAATTATAGAAAAAAGAAAAAAAATTAAAACAATCAAAATTGAAGATTGTGAACTAAAAGGAAAGAAAAATAATAACATTTACATATATGAACAACTTACTAACTACAATAGCAAAGTATATTACGAATGTAGACAATTAAAAACAACAAAAGCATACAAATACATATGGACAAAAAATGAAAAAATCTTGTTAGAAAATCCGAAAATGATAAGATCTTACAAATTCATTGTCTAGAAGATATAAAAAAACTAAAACAATAAAAACCAAAATAAATAATATACATTACACTATATAAACAATCACCCATCCAAAATGAACTTTTTAACATTATATTTTCACAATATTAGAAGCGTTAAACAAAAACTAAACGAACTAGAAATTATCCCAAAGTTATATAATGAACCATCAATAATATCGATAGCAGAAACATGGCTATATGAAGATTAGGAAGACTACTATAAATTAAAAAACAGCGTACAAAACTAAAGAAAAACGAAAGGAGGCGGTGTAAACACATACATTAAGAAAAGTATAAAATATAAAATAATAACAAACAAAACAATTAACTTTGTAGAATTAATTACAATATTTCAAACAGAGCTAAACATATACATAACATCAATCTATAAGCCACCAGAAATAACAAATACAGAACTACTAAATGTTCTTGAAAACAATATACTTAACACAAAAAACACACATTATTATGGGAGATATGAATGTAAATCTAGCAGAAAACTGAAATAAAACCAACACATATAAAATGATGATAACAGAACAAGGATATTAATTAATGAATACGGCTGATAGTACAAGAACAAGCAAAAATAACAAAATATCAATAATAGACCATATAATAACAAATAAACCTGTACTAATGGAAAGTTTTGAAATAAAATATGCTCCATACTCTGACCACCATGCAATAATGACCACATGGAACATCAAAGAGATAAAAAATGAATATAAAATAACAAAAAAATATAAAATAAATTACGTTAATATTAAAGAATCATTTGCTAAACATATTAGAGAAAAACAAATTGAAACTTTTGATACATTAATTAAAATAATGACAAAACTAATAGAAAATAACACCAGAGAAGTAAAACTTAAATATAAACAAAAAAATGATTGGATTAATACCGAAATACTAAACGACATTAAGAAGAGAAATTATTTATATAAAAGATATAAACAAAATCAAACAAACGCTATAATCAATCAAAACTACATTACAATGAAAAATTACGTTGATAAAAAAGTTAATGAAAAGAAAAAAAGGTACTATCAGAATAGAATAGAACGTGTACACGATAATCCAAAAAAAACATGGAATAAAATAAATCAAATTATAAATAATAAAAAAAGAAGCAAAAATATATCAACAATCACCGACGAAAATGGAACATTACGCACAAATCCTGAAGACATATCCAATACTATTAATATATACATATTTTGCAAACATTAGAAAAAACTTTGCAAACAAAAAACCGAATAATTCCACATCACTCAAAACAATTACATTACAAAAGAGTATAGACTCAATCGTAACATTTAACCCAACAATGGACGTAGAAATTGAAAACATTATAAACAAACTTAAAGATGGAAAAGCACCTGGAAAAGATATGATAACATCAAAAGTTATTAAAACTGTAAAAAATGAGTTGATACCGCTACTAACTAAATTAATCAACAATACTATATTACAAGTATATATCCAGAGTGTCTAAAACCAACTGTTATTATACCTATATTTAAAAAAGGAAACAAACAACTACCGGAAAACTATAGGCCTATTGCATTACTCTCTATTGTAGCCAAGATAGTCGATAAAATAATTTATGAACGAATATTAAAACATGTAGAATCACATAATATTATAAACACTCGGCAATACGCATTCCAAAAACAAACCGGTACAGGCTCTGCACTTACTGACATAATGTACAACGTCAACAATGCACTTGATGTAATAAAAGAATGTCTTACAGTATTTATAGACATGCAGAAAGCGTTTGATACTGTATGTAAACAAAAACTAATTAAAAAACTAGAAAAAATGAAAATTCGAAAAAAAGAACTAAATCTAATTCAAACTTATTTAAAACAAAGAACCTTACAAACAAAAATTAAAAATACACTGAGTGCAGTAAAATATAGTGATTACGGTATACCACAAGGTGGTGTGCTTGCACCACTTCTATATATTTTATATATTGACGACATATTTGAGTTAAAGCTAAACGGAAAACTATATATATATATACGCAGACAACACAACTCTAGTACATACAGAAATAAACAAAACAAAACTGCAACAAGAAGTACAAGAAGACTTAAATAAAATTAATGACTGGTATAATAACCTGTTAACAATTAATGAACATAAAACAAATTTTATGTTAATATCACAAAAAAAATGAAATAACAACATCTTGCTATCTATAAATAACAAACAATTATGCGAAGTCTCACATACAAAATATCTTGGAATTACAATTACCAATAATTTAAAGTGGGACAAACACATACAAAACCTTATAAGAAAAAACACAATAGCTATAGGAGTTCTATACAAACTGAGCATCCTAACTACACAAGAAACAAGAAACATTATCTATAATGCTATCTTTAGCTCACAAACTAATTACATGATGACCGTATGGTCACAAACCAACATAAGAAACATAGACAAGCTACAACGACAACAAAACAAGGCAATAAAAACACTATATCAAATGCACAAACTAACACCTACAAATGAAATTCACAAAAAAACAAACCAACATACAATAAAAAACAAAATCACCCAACAATGTATTATTTTAATAAAAAAGATACAACTTGGTCTAACTAAAACAGAATTAAAACTAAGAACTAGAAAAGAAATTCATACACACAACACACAAAGAAAAAGACACTTAAACATAGAAGTAAACCGAACAACATCAAAAAACCAAAGTATAACTGTCAAAGGCATTAAAGAATTCAATAATATACCAGAAGAAATTAAAATTATATGCAACATAAATAATTTTAAAATGAAACTAAAAGAATATCTGATGAAAAAACAAATATAAATTCCAATACCAGGCCCCAGGATGCCTTACGGATGGATGGCGGTACTGCAGAAATGTTATATTTATATGAAAACTTTTTTTTTTACAATTTTGGATATACAGGGTGTCCGGAAAATACGTGTACAACGTTTGACGACAGACTCCTGACGTCAAAATAGGTCGATCTAAGCCGACTTAGTTATATCCAAAATTGTCTCGTTTAGCCGGTAGAGGGCGTCAAAAAAAACAAAAGTATAACAAAAAATACGTGTACAACGTTTGACGACAGACTCCTGACGTCAAAATAGGTCGATCTAAGCCGACTTAGTTATATCCAAAATTGTCTCGTTTAGCCGGTAGAGGGCGTCAAAAATAACAAAAGTATAACAAAAAAAAAAAAAAAAAAACCCGTATACCAGGAGCATGTCAACTTTCTGAGAGTTTGTATAATTTTCCATTTTTAATGGTAAAATGAACTTGTAATTCAAGAATGTTGATCGTATACTTGAGTAAATTTCATAGACTGGTGACAATTTGTCAATAATTGTCAAATTATTAAACGCCATAGCAACAAGGTCACTTAAAAAATTATTGTTACAGGTAATTTCTTTTTAATATTTCCAAATTTTTGACGCCCTCTACCGGCTTAACGAGACAATTTTGGATATAACTAAGTCGGCTTAGATCGACCTATTTTGACGTCAGGAGTCTGTCGTCAAACGTTGTACACGTATTTTCCGGACACCCTGTATATATGTATGTATAAATAATTTTAATAAATTTATTAAAAAAAAAAGAAAAATTTTTGAAACAAAATTAAGAAAAAGTTTAATATTTTTTTTTTTAATAATTTAAATAGTTTTTAATTTATTTTAGTAGCTTTAAAAATTGTTTAAGAACGTAATAAACATTATAAAAACTTCATAATATTTAAAAAGCATAAATAACTTTTGGGATACACTACTTATTATTTGAAAAATTCTAGAAATAAATTAGAAGCTTTTAAAATATTTTGAGAATTTACAAAACATTTTTTAAACATTTAAAATCTTTAAATTTTTTTGAAAAAGTTTAATAGTTTTTACTTGATCATTTAAAAAAACTATCCATTTATTTTAAGAAACTTTATTTAAAATATTTTAGTATCAATTTAAGAGTTTTTAAAGCAACTTCAGAGATATTTAAAAAAATTTAATCATTTTTTATTAATTATTAAAAAAAACAAAGACCATTTTATAGATTAATCCTAAAACATTAAAAAAATTCAGTAAAAAATTATATTTATGTTTTTTAAATTATTTAAAAGTTTTTTATTTTAATAATTGATTTATTCAGAAATTGTTAAAAAATTTGGAAAACATTTTAAGATAATCTTAAGACATTATACAACTTCTAGAGATATTTGAGGAATATGAGTAAGTAGCAACAACATATTAGCCAGCAAGGTAGTCAACTGCCCGCATTCAACCCGTAAACATAGAGAGTTTTTCACCATAAGCTTCAGCTCCAACTTCTGCCATAAAAAGCTCTAAAGAAGCAGACAATTGCAGCAATTCTAAACCAAACTAACAAATTAGCAAACTATCAAAACTTTTTGTTCAAACCTTCCTTAATAGGTCTGCCAAAAGTACAGTTAATCAAAAACAAAGTGACCCGAGTGAGTGCTATCTTTTGCAATAAGTTATCATCCAACATATTACGCCAAGTGATTTTAGCGTTATCAGAGATAAATAAAAGGTTCTCAAATTGACCAGAGCTACTGCCTAACATACCCAAGAGCTCAGAGCTAACATTTATACACCCCCTCATCAGCCAAACTCATGAAAAGAGATGAAAAACTTGTCCCAATGCTACAAAACGCAAAAAGTTAAGAAAACATTTATTTTACCAAATTGTGCAAACTCACAATTAACGTTAAATACAAACGCAAATCTGGAGATATTATCCAATGCTATAGTTGCTAGCGTTATAGTCATATAACATATAAACGTAATTTTTTATACGTATGCGTCCAATGCGCTGAAGCCCATTCTAGCTCCACGTGTAACCCAAAACCCCTGTTTTTTAAAGACAGACTCTTGTTTTTTTTACGGAGCGCACTCAACGCCAGCACAAACAACGAGAAGTCAAGCGCAAAACGCAATCACGTTGTCAGTTAAAAATCAACATCGCTTCCGCTAGGCTTAAGCAAGCAAAACTGATTTCAAGAAAATTTATCTATCTTCTTTGCTTCTACTAGCCTAAAAAATCAAAAACAGATTTATTTGCCCGTTAGTCTGTATTCAGACGTAAACGTAGTACAAGTTTGCCACAAAGTCATGCAACGTCTATATTTTTAGCACAATATATGCATTTTTAATATTTTTATGCATTACGAGATGCAAATTCTGACACATTACAAGTCTTTAAGAAAGTTCTCCTTACAATTGAAAACAAAAGAAAAGTTATTTTTGAAGTAAATTGAAGACATTTATAAGTTGTAAAAATATTAAAGTAAACTTATAGGTTTCAAAACATTTCAAAAATTTACAAAACATTTTGAGACGTTCCTAAGTCACTATAAACATAATGTTTGAGAAACCACTTTTGAAATAAGTTAAAGACATTTCTAATTGTTTTAAAGAATTTAGAGTAAATTTACAGGTTTCAAAAACATTTCAAACATTTTCAACATTTTTGAAATGTTTATGAGACATTAGAAAAACTAAACAGATTTTTAAAAAAATTTAAAAATTGTTAAAAGATCCGAGAAACATTTCTTATAACTTCAACTTCAAAAATATTTGAAAAACATTAATTTTGTTAAAATTGTTTTTAATTGTTTGAAAGAGTTAATTTAAAAGCTTTTTAGAAATTTATAAAACATTTTTGAAAATATATATTTTTTTAAGAAAGTTTAATAATGTTTTTCAAATTATTTAAATAAAAATTGCATTTATTTTAATAGTTAAAAAAAAGTTGTTACAAGATTTGAGAGAATTTCTGAGACGTTCTTAAAATATTATAAAAACTTTAGAGATATTTGTAAAATATAAATGATTTTTAAAATACATTAATGATTTTTTTATAGATTTAAGAAACTTTTATTTATTTTAGTGACTTCAAAAGTAATTGAAGAATAAAAAAAAACATTTTTCAGATGTTTCTGAAATTTTATAAAAGCTCCAAAGTTATTTAAAAAACGTAAATAAAATTTTGATATACGTTCCAGTTGTAATTTTCTTCAAAAAGTTGACAGTTAATTTGTAACTAACATAACATGTTAATTAACAATTCATACAACAGAATTGTTTAAAAAGAGTTAATAATTCATTTGTTACGCGTTTTATGCGACGATTCAAAAAACTAAAAAAACGATAAAATTTTATTCAACGCTTTTTCAATATATTTGATAATATTATTTTAATCAATAGATATATCACTAGTATTATCTTATTATTACCATTTATTGAAAGTTTGCATGTTTAAAAATGTTTTTCTTAAAACAAAAATAGATATGTCTTTGACAGAAAAAACACAAATGTGCTGATCTTTTTTTCTCTTCAATGACAACAAGTTGATGACAAAATTAGCATATTTAGATGATATTTTCTACCATTTCAGTTAATAGAAAGCAGCAAGGTCTAGACATAATAAAAAAAAATGCGAAACATCAATTGGCAGCGTTTTTAATATTGAACTTTTTGGAAGAATAAGTCTTACAAATAGTGACGTAGCAAGGGATGCAATGCGGAATGGTCTACAAGCATACAGGGCCTTCTCGGCGTCTATTTTAAAACCTGAGTGATGTTATTTTTGACATTCTTTAAAATAAGCATTTTTTGACAGTTTATGGTCGGATTTTTAGTTTTATTGCTGGATATTATTATTTTTAGGATTTTATAGAGATTTTTATACTTTTTAAGAGTTTATGGTGCTTTCTGACAACTGTTTAACATTTTAAGGTCGGATTTGCTGTTTTGACATTTATAAACAGAATGTTTTAGTTTTTGAAAAAAATGTAATGCTTTTTTTACAATGTTTTTATATTTGATGACTAGATTTTTGATATTCTATAAATAGAATTTTATATATTTTGACAGATTATGGCCGAATTTTGTTCATTCTAAAAAAAATTATATTCCACAGCCGGCTTTTGTTATTTTTGAGATTTTATAACATTTTTCACACTCAAGGTAGCCCAAAAGTTACAACACTATTTAAAATTTAATTCTAAACCCTAAATAATTTGGTTAATTAACAAAACATGCAATTCTAGAAGAAATAAAATTCGAGAATGTGGACTATTCAACGTAGTCTGAATTCCGTAATAGTAACGGCTTAGTGTAGTGTAACTGCAAAAAGATTTTTTTGACTTTACTTCTTTGAAGATGAGGCAGAAAACGCACTAACCGTCACTGGCAAAAGGTATCAAAAAATGTTAGAGAATTTTGTGCGTCCTGCAGCCTTGAACACAACAGCTATACAGCTAGCCTCACAACTAAGTTCTTAAACCAAAATTTTTGGGGAAAGAATAGTTTTGCAAAATTTTGATATTATGTGGCTGTCACGCTCACCTGACTTAATTGCTTCAGACTTCTTCCTATAAGGGTTTTTTTGATAGGTAGAGTACACCGTAACAATCTTCAAACTATTCAGCAATTGAAGACAACATTCCTAAAAAAATTAAAGAAATAATCCAAAAAACATTACAACAAGTAATAAATCACGCTTTAGAAAGAACGCGTTAGTATAAAAAGCAAAATGTTAGTTATTTAACGGATGTAATTTTCAGAACTAAATAAAATTTATTTTCAATTTGAAATTTCGTAAAAAAAATTACATTTTTTGACAGTTTATGACCGAGTTTTATAATACTTAATAATTCTTTATTTACGGTAAAAATTAAACCATTTTCATCTACAATATAATATATAAATAAACATATTACATAAACTAAAATAATATACATAAAATAGAAAAAATACATAAAAACAAGTTTAATCTAAAATACAATTTAAGACCTAATTAGCTATTTTTATTTATTTATTTACTAATCAACTAATTACAAAATATGTATATATTTACAATATATAAACAAAACATAAAACAACTAATAATAAAAATAAAAATAAAACTTAAATTGTTACAAATTATTAAAAAATCATGTATGGGTGACAAGTGCATGTCGCAAGGTTTTAAAAGAATTAAAAAAAAAACCACTTTAACTTTGTTGGCATGCAAAACACGTATATATGCACAGTGCTGCGCATAATCTGTACGTTTGTACATTATATGAAATAAATAGTCATTGCGTAAAACTCAAGCTGGGACATAAATTCCAATTGAGCTGAACAAGTCAGAACAGTCTATAATCCTACATGGCATTACCTACCTTTAAAACTAATGGCATTTATACGCCAAAAAACGATTAAACTTAAGACCACACATTTGAACAATACTCGAGACGGGAGCGTACTAAAGCGTTGTAAAGAGTACAAGAGTCACATAACATTTTAAAGTTCCTCTTGACAAATCCTAAAAGTTGATAAGCTTTAGCCACGTAACGTAATGCTTAAATCACAAATGTGTTACTGTTAACTTTTGACAACATTTCATTCATGAGAGAGTAACCCATACATCACCGTAGACTGACGTCTAAAAATGTCATCACTGCATTTATTTAAATTAATTAGTAAGCTTTGTAACTAAAATTAATCTGTAATTCTTTATTAACTTTTTATAAAAAAAAAATTTGCATTTTTAACAAATAATTCACTTTGATAATAATATGATGTTTTAAAAACGGTTTATGTTATTTTTAACATTTTATAATAGATTTTTAGTCAAATTTTGCATTGTTCATCAGTTTTATGGCCGGGTTGTGGTACATTTTTACAATACTTTAATATAATACCGGTATATTTTTATGTGATGTTAATTTAATAATTTTAACTATTTATCGTTCTCCTTCTGTGAATTTTGATAATTTTATAAATATTTTAAATTGTGCTTTATGTAAAGTCGATGTCTTAAATAATCATATCATCATTGGTGAAGATTTTAACATATGGTTTCATCCTACAGATCGTTGAGCGTCTACTTTATGTGATCTATTGCTTAGCTTTGGACTTAAATGTTTTTTTTAATACTAGATCTACAGACTGCCTACACAATATTTATTCAAACATAGATAACTCCACCATCAGTCTAGTTAAAACCGGCGTAGCAGACGAAAGTTGTGAAAGTGCTATTAAACTTAACATAAAAACTCAGAAAACAAAAATAACAAAATTACATAGACCCATTACAGAACAAGGCAAATTATTATTCTTTAACTTTATAAAGAATGCAACTTAGGATTTCTGAAGTAATAATTCTCTAGCTGCCACTACTAAAATGGATTTGTTTTGTAGAATTCTTTCTAATAGTGTGAAAAAGGCTTTTCCTCAAAAAATATTAAAACACAAAGATGCAAATTGTTTAATTTTTAATTGGTACAATTTGCATTTTAGCAATATGAGAGAAAATTTGCCTCTGATTATAGATTCTTGCCAAAACTCAAACCATTTGGAAAACAAAAAACTTTTGAATAATTTTCGAAAAAAATACGATTATGCTATTAAAAATGCTAAGCTTGAATGTAACCAAAATTACATATTAAATTCTGGCAATAAATCAAAAGCAATATGGTCTGTAATAAATAACAATCAAACAAACATTAAATGTGATAGTGTCTGAGATATTTCTGCAAGAAAATTTAATATTTATTTTACTGAAATTGCCCAAAATCTAGTCAACTCTTTGCCAAAAACGCCACCCTCAATGCAAAACTCGTTTCTACCTAAAACTGGTCTTGTATTTAAATTTAATGAAGTTTCTAACTGTTACGTTTGAGATGTTATAACTTCTTTAAAAAACAGCAAAAGTAAAGATACATATGGGATAACAACAGAGCTCATAAAATCTATTAAGGAGTTAATTGTATCTCCGCTAACAAAACTGGTTAATATCTACATCAGAGAACAAATATTCCCTGCTGCGCTCAAACAAGCCATAGTAAAACCAGTCTTTAAACAAGGAAACACAAATTTAAAACGCAACTATAGACTAATCTCGCTGTTGCCCATTGTGTCAAAGATTTTTGAAAAAATATTAGTATCCCAAATAAATTATCATTTTGAAACAAACAAACTCTTTACAGATTCTCAATATGGCTTCTGTCGTCAAACGGGTACAACAAACGCTGCATTAAAAATGACACAAGTTATTTCTGACAGCTTTGAAAATGAAGATATTGCAATCGCAAGTTTTTTGAATTTGGCTAAAGTTTTTGATTGCATATCTCATGATATTTTAATATATGGGTAATTCCATTACTTTTCGACCAATTTGAAAAAGTCGACCTCTTTGATTTTGCTCAAATTTTCAGGGATCAAAATATAGGTAAAAAAAATGAGATTCCCAAAATTTTGAACCTTAGAATAATGTCTGTTCAAAATGACACACATTTGAAGGTCAAAAATTTTACAATAAAACGTCTTTTTTAGCTTATTTTGTATCTCAATTTATGGGCTTCTGGAAAAAGATAAATAGGTCTACGATGTCTCAAATTATTTCTTATTACATGTACTTTAAAACCCATATTTTTATGTTTAATATCGTGGCGGTCATTTTGATATATTAAGCTTCAAACATAATTCCAAAAAAACCCGTAAATTTAGCAGAAACGCAAAACTTTGCTTTCTTTAAACCGTTCTAACTTTGTCAAATCTTTACAAAATTTAATCCACAAGGTCTAGATTTCTTCGTGTTTAATCTCTTTTTAAAGTGATCACACAAAACTTATAAAACCAATACGTATACACCACTATTTTGATGCAGGAAGTTGCACATATTTTTGCGATCTTCAAAACTTGTAAATTTCAGGTCCCAAAAAGGCGCTGTCACCCTATGTCGATTTTAGTAAAAATTTCAGTAAATACTTTTTGGAGCACAAGAAAAAAGGGTATCTATATGAGAAATGGTATATCGGGCATTATCAAGAATTTTTTAATATTCAAAAATTGTCAAAATTGGCAAACCGCACATTTTTGTATCTCAGTTTTTGGGTCTTTAGAAAAAGATAAGAAGGTCCACGATGGCTCAAAATATTCCTTATTACATGTACTTTAAAACCCATACTTGTCTATTTAATGTTAGGGCAGTCATTTTGATACAATAAGCTTCAAACATTATTCTAAAAAAAACCGTAAATTAAGCAAATCTGCAAAATTAGGCTTTGTTTATACCGTTCTAACTTGGTTAAATTTTAAAGAAATTTTATCCACGAGGTCTATATTTCTTTGTGTTAAATCTTTCTTTAAAATAATTACATAAGACTTATAAAATCTATACATATTCACCACTAATTTGATGCAGGAAGTTGCACATGTTTTTGCGATCTTCAAAACATGTAATTTTAAGGTCTCGAAAAACCGCTATCAACCTATGTCGATTTCAGTCAAAATTTTAGTAAATACTTTTCAGACCACAAATAAAAGGTTATTTATATGAAAAATGGTATATTGGGCATTATCAAGAATTTTTTTATATTTATAAATCGTCAAAATTAAGAAAATCTAAATCACTTTTTGTTTATCTTGCTTTGTTTTTGAAATAGTCAACAAATACAAAATATTTAAAAAACTTTTTATTTAGCAAAAAAACACAAACAAATCAACATTACTTTAACAAGTGTGCATTGATGCAAGCTTTTGATACTTGTTAAAACAGTTTTCTTTGGTTCGGTTAGTGAAATTTAATAAAAATGCTGTTCCAACATAGAGAATACGCAAATATCATTTTTGTATACGGACTCTGTAATGGTAATGCCCTAGCAATTAAGATTTCCTGACAGAAAACAACTTTTTTGACGCGTTTTTTAGTGAAAATGTTCACCCATATTATTATCAAAAGTAAAACACCAACAACCAGGCGACGCAGCACAACGACTTGCATGTTCTCAATGGCTTCTTGATAATACCCAATATACCATTTTTTATATAAATAACCTTTTTCTTGTAGTCTGGAGAGTATTTACTGAAATTTTGACTAAAATCGACAGCGCTTTTTCAGGACCTGAAAATTACAAGTTTTGAAAATAGTGAAAACATGTGCAACTTCCTGCATCAAAATAGTGGTAAATATAAATTGATTCTATAAGTCTAGTGTAATTACTTTAAAGATAGATTGAACACAAAGAAATCTAGACCTTGTGGATCAATTTTCTTTAAGATTTGACAAAGTTAGAATGGTTTAAACAAAGCATAATTTAGCCATTTTTCAAAACTTACGTTTTTTTTTTAATTAATGGTTAAAGCTTGATATATCAAAATGACTGCCCCAACATTAAATATACAAATATGGGTTTTAAAGTACATGCAATAAGGAATATTTTAAGCCAACGTAGACCTTCTTATCTTTTTCCAGAGGCCCAAAAATTGAGATTCAAAAATGTGCGGTTTTCCGATTTTGACAATTTTTAAATATTAAAAAATTCTTGATAATGCCCGATATACCATTTCTCATATGAATAACCTTTTTTCTTGTGTTCTAAAGAGTATTTACTAAAATTTTGACTAAAATCGACATAGGGTGACAGCGCTTTTTCGGGACCTGAAAATTACAAGTTTTGAAGATCGCGAAAACATGTGCAACTTCCTGCATTAAAATAATGGTGTATACGTATTGATTCTATAAGTATTGTGTGATCACTTCAAAAAGAGATTAAACAAAAGAAAATTTAGACTTTGCGAATCAAATTTTGTTAAGATTTGACAAAGTTAGAACGGTTTAAAGAAAGCAAAGTTTTGCGATTTTGCTAAATTTACGGTTTTTTTTGGAATAATGTTTAAAGCTTAATATATCAAAATGACTGCCACAATATTATACATTATAATATAGGTTTTAAAGTACATGAAATAAGGAATAATTTGAGCTATCGTAGACATTTTTATCATTTTTCAGAAGCCCAAAAATTGAGATACAAATTAAGCTAAAAATGACGTTTTATTGTAAAATTTCTGACTTTCAAATGTGTGTCATTTTGAACAGGCAATATTCTAAGGTCCAATATTTTGGAAATCTCATTTTTTTCATCTATATTTTGATCTCTGAAAATTTGAGCAAAATCAAAGAGGTCGACTTTTTCAAATTGGTCGAAAAGTAATGGAATTACCCATATACAAATACAAAAACTGCGCAATTACAAATTTAACTCAAGTAGCTGTAACCTCACAATGTCTTATTTAAGTAACAGACAACAAACTGTGTCATTTAATGGGAACGTTTTGACTAAAAAGGCAATTAACATTTGGGTTCCTCAAGGATTTATTTTAGGACCTATTTTGTTTTTGATATTTATCAACAACATATCGTACTCTATTTCAACGGGGTCCGTCATATTATATGCAGACGACACAACACTCCCATCTGTAGGTAATAAATATAATAATAATACTTTATTCACGGTATATACAAAACCATTTACATCTACATCATTATGTACATAATTAACGATAAATTACAAGCAATATTACAAATACACAAAAATATATAAAAGAATATTAAATAATAAAAGCACAGAAAAAAGTATACATAAATAAAAACAAAATATAAAACTATTCATCAACACATTTTAATTGACACTTAAAACTACATTTTAAAACACAAAATAAATCAATTTTATTAGAGAAACTATTTGCAATTTTACACATTCTACCAATTGGATTATCAAATCCATAATTGGTAGAATGTATAGATTCTGTAAATAATGGAGACTGTCTAGTTCGGCGATTATTGTTGGGGACTTGAAATGGAAGAGTTACTATTAGCTCTTGACAATCAATCTCAGACATCATTAGTCCACGTAAAAATGATAAATCTGCTCTTTTGCGCAGAACTTTTAGCGGCGGAAGATTATATTGCAATGCAATGAGGTTAAAATCGTAATTTACGGATAAAATGCCTAATTTGTACGATAATAAACAAAAAAAATTGTTTTGAATACGTTCTATATTGCATATATGAACGCTGTAGAATGATCACCAAAGAGACGGAGCGTACTCTAAATGAGAACGTACTAAAGCGCAATAAAGTAATTTGAGTGTGCTAGAAGATGGGTCAGTAGACATTCTGTAAACAAATCCTAACATTTTCATAGCACGGTTGCACATATAGTTTATATGCTCAACAAAAGTTAGCTTTGAATTAAAAATTACGCCCAAATCTTTTATTTGTGTAACATGTTCCAAAACATTATTGATTGATACGATACTTTACTTAAAGTTTTGTTGAAGCTTATTGAAAAACATTTATTTGCGTTAAACAACAAGTTAATAGTAAGACACTATGAATGAAAAGGATCTAAATCATTTTGCAAACTAATACAGTCCTCAATAGATGATATTCTTTTATAAATTTTAAGATTGTCAGCAAATAAAAGATAAGACAAAGAATTAATAGAATAAACAAGATCATTAATAAAGAGTAAAAACAGAATTGGTCTACAATGAGATCCTTGAGAAACCCCAGAAGCAACAACAATTGGTTGTGATAAAAAGTTATTAATTTTTACACACTGTG
The DNA here is from genome assembly GCA_963932245.1 of Tachinus rufipes. Lineage (NCBI taxonomy): Eukaryota > Metazoa > Arthropoda > Insecta > Coleoptera > Staphylinidae > Tachinus > Tachinus rufipes. Next base: position 73,186,241 of record OZ010747.1, on the reverse strand, counting down.
TACGATTTTCCAAAAAGCTCGACAACCACGCAACAACAAATTAATGAAGAACGGCCCTCGCAAAACCCATGTTGCTGTTCCACTAAAATGCTTCTGCACATCCACTGTATTTGACCAGTTACAATATGATCAAACAACTTAGGAATAGCAGACTGGATGCATATACCTCTATAGTTAGTAATATCCTTCTTAGCTCCAGATTTATGTAAAGGCATAATGTAGCTTTGTTTCCAAACTAAAGGAAACTTGGCTTCATTAAGAAAAGCCTCAAAAAGTAAATGCAATGGCGTAAAAATTAAATAAAAACATTGTTTTAACTGCTAGATAGAACACAGTTCGGTCCAGTGCTATGGAATATGAATTGGTTAATAGGTTAAATAAAAAAAGCAATAAAGAAACATCTAATTAGTTAATAAACAATTGTTTATGCCTTAATGCTACTAAAACCACCAACATTACATTTTTTTTTAAACCAGAAAATCGGCTACAATATAAGTCTGCAACATTTTTAGGATTTCAGTTTGATTCTAAATTAAACTGGGGTGCACACGGCGACTAGTCTCAAACAAAATTAGCCAATCTATTTTTACTCTTCAATGCTTACGGGGCTCTGTTCCTAAAAATTGCCTCAAAACAACATATTTTGCTTTATGCCAGAGTCACCTTACCTATGTCATTACTGTATGGGGGCACACCACCACTTCCCACCAATTATTTTCTCTCCAACGTAAAGCAATCAGAATACTTGCTCACATGCAATATAGAAAATGCTGTAAATCAGCATTTCAAAAGTTGCAAATAATGACACTTCCTTCTCTGTACATATATCACTGCATAAAGTATTATCTTTAAAATGATCAACAATTTGACACAAACAGTGGTTATACATACAAAATTAGGTACAAAAATAATTTACAAATAAAGTTAGTTTAGTGAAAAATAGCCAAAACAGTGTAAATTATTATTGTGCTAAGTTTATAAACAAATTGTCACAAAAAATTGAAACTAAAGCACCTAAAATAGTTTTAAAATTGGTTGCAGGATGTTCTAATACTTAAAGCATTTTATTTATTCGACAATTATTTAAAACACAATTTTAATTAAATTATTAATAGTTTTATTCTATTTTTATCTGTGTTGTATAACCTACATGTATCTGTATGTTATATTTTTGAGTGTGTGTGTGTGTGTGTGTGTGTGTGTGTGTGTGTGTGTGTGTGTGTGAGGGTGTGTACATACACATGTATTTACATATGTTATTTTTTTTATCGTGTATTTTAGCGTCGACTATAGGTTATAGACCTGAGGAAAACAAAACAACACATTAAAATGGTTAAATAAATAAATTAATTAATTAAAAAAAAATAACTACTAAATCTAATATCACAGTTGCTAAAATTTAAAACTAAATTTAAAATAAATATCACAGAACCAACTATCACAAATGACAACAAAGTTGTAAAAGACTTTGATGCCAGTACCTATCTATATCCTAACTTAATATCACAGATGACACCAAAGCTGTAAAAGGCTTTGATGCCAAACCCTAAAAACTAAAGTGACTAAACCTAATATCACAACTTAACCTAATATCACAACCTAACTTAATATTACAGATGACATCGAAGCTGTAAAATGCTTTGATGCCAGACCCTAAAAACTAATTAATCCTAATATCACAGATTGCACCGAAGTTGTAAAAGACTACGATGCTTTAAACAACTCAACAACACAAATTGATCAATAAAAATAAATAAATAAGTTAACACCAAAATCATTATAAGACAACACAAAAACTTGGTTACAGCTGTTTGAGGAGTCTTGCGTCTTTCAAGAACTGGACGCACCTTTCCATGGACTTTTCTCTATTTGATAAAATAGTCGCCACGTTGTTAGGGAGCTCGAGCCGATTACGGTGGGGAAGGTAGGCTTGGCATTCCTCCAAAACGTGCTTCACCGTTAGAGGGTCGTGACATGTTTGGCATGCTGGTTGTTTGTCGCCGGTCAGGAGATACGAAGAGGTCAAGTTGGTATGACTTATGCGCAAGCGACATAGGGCGACCTCCTCTCTCCTGTTGAGATCTACCGGCAACTTCCATGCCGTCACGGAGAGCTTAATTTCCTTTAATTTGCTCTCGAAGCCGTTCCATACTCTTTGCCAATCCTCGATAACCTTCGATATGACATAACCTTTAAGATCATCGAGTCTTACGGGAATGTTGTCCGTAGGATTTGCGTCAGCCGCCTGACGGGCGGCTTTATCGGCCAGCTCGTTGCCCTCGATATCCACATGACCCGGTGTCTAGACAAAGATAGTTCTCTGTCCAAACTCGGCCAGGCGGAATATTGAAATTTGTACGAGCTGAACCAGCGGATTTGACCGAGTACATACATTGTATACTCAGGATGGCACTCAGCGAGTCGGAACAAAAGAGGAACAAACTGTGAGATGACGTCTTACAGTTTAGCAGGGCTTTATGCAAAGCATGTAATTCTGCGGTGTACACGGAAGCCTCTTTAGGGAGAGACCATGAATGGACCGTGCCGTCTAAAACGAAGGCACTTCCCACCCCCCCGATCCGTTTTCGAACCGTCTGTATACAACCGCGGAGAGTCTGGGTATTCGGCAACAATTTCAAGAAACTTGCTTCTCAAGACGTCGAGGCAAGTTTCTCGTTTGCTCTTGGAGGTCAGATCAAGACGAGTTATAACCTTCGGCATCAGCCAGGGTGGAAACTAGCCAGAGCCGACCTCCAATACCATCGGATAATTAACGTTGAGACTCTCCTCTAGCTCCTGCGCTTGGAAGCACACCGGCTCACTGACGGTAGGCCTGAGTCTGTATTTACGTTGCTGCGTTTCGTTGGCGGTAAATATGAGTCGGTTGTTGTGACCCCTCTTTGTTCGCATCGCCGCGGCGTACGTGAGTACAAAGCGATTGCGACGAGCAGCTAGAGGGAGTACACCCGACTCGCAGCAAAGACTCGGTGCGGGACTCGTCCGGAATGCTCCCGTGGCGTATCTAATGCCTTCGTTGTAGACTGCGTCTAGGGCTTTCAACCGGGATTTTCTGGCGGATGAGTATACCGCGCAGACGTAGTCGATCCTGGATAAAACCAGAGCCTTGTACAGCCGCAACAGTACCTCTCTCCGCGCACCGCAGTTGATGTTGGCCAAGCACTTGATCACGTTCAAAGCTTTTTTGCACTTTGTGACCAATTTATCAATATGTGCCCGAAAGGATAAGGTCCTATCAAGCACGAGCTCTAAGAAACGGACTGTTTCGACGCACGTGATTCTGGAACCCCGCAAGACAAGCGCGGGGTCCCGGTGAGGTCTTCTGAGGCAGCAAAAATGCACGCACGAGGTTTTTGTCGTAGAAAAGCAAAAACCTCTCGCCTCTGCCTCACATATATGTTATTATTATGACAATTGTATACCTATGGTTCTAACACAAATAAACTATTCTATTCTATTTTAAGATAAAAATTTGCTATTTTTGACATTGTATGTATATAAGTTTCTTTTTGCTTTTGTAACAGTTTTGGAACTTTTTGACAATATTTAGGTTTTATAAACAAATTTTACTAATCTAATGTTTTAAAAATAGAATTTTTAATTTTTTAACAGTTTATGGCTAGATTTTGGTTTTTTACAACATTTTTTCATAATTTAAGGCCAAATTTTAGTATTTTGTAAATAAAATTTTTAATCAAAGCTTTTTAACCGTTTTTTGTTGTTGATGACAGGTCTTTAAATATATTTGTACTTTAAGTTACTAGCCAAAAAAATTTAGAACCGCTGTGTTAGAGAGTTATAGGCAATTTTAGAAAGTTGACAGTTAGTTTGTAAAACTAACAATTGACAGTTTATATTGATCTGTAAAATTGACAATTAAAAGTTTATTAAATATACAAGAATTGTAAAAAAGTCAAGTTTTAAAAATCAAACAAAATTTTAATTAACTATATATTTCAAATTTGTTTAAATTCTTCTTCAGTGGTTAAAATAAAAAATTACAATAAAATATTTAATTTTTGTATAAATGTATAATTATGTATACAACAGAATTATCAAAAAGGTGACAGTTTAAGAAACGGTATAGCCAAACAAATTGACAGTTTATGTATAATGTTTTAAATGCCAGAGAGATAAACATTTTTTCATGGAAGTCAATTGTTATCAAACTGATAGTTGACAATTTATACAACAATTTGCGCATTTTATATTTATGACAGTTAGACGTTTTTTCAGAAAAATTACACATTGAATTATTTGAAAAATATTTTTTTTTTATTTTAGAGATTTTTGGTTTATTTTAGTAGCTTTAAAAGTATTGGAGAGATTTAAAGAATATTTTTGAGACATTGTAAAAACTCCAAAATTTTTTAAAAAACATAATAAATTTTTGTTTGTTAAAATCAATTTTAATTGTTACAATTTTGAAGTATTGGGACATTTAAAACATTTTTGAGACGTTTCTGAGGCATTTTAAAAACTTTAATGTCTGTTGAGATACGTTAATAATATTTGAAAATATTTTGGAAACATATTTTAAAAGTTATTAATAATTAAAAAAAAAACATTTAAGAAATTTATAAAATATTATGTACACAAGGAAATAAGATTTGCTAAGATCACAAAATAATTGCGTATCTAGCAATTATTTTGTGATCTTAGCAAACACTATTGCATCATTAATGAAGTACACCTGCTTAGCTTGGAATATGAACTCAATATATTTATTGCAAAAACCAAATTAATGATAACTAACAATAACAATGCGTGCAGCATTACTTATACCGGAGAACTAATTAAACGTGTTTAGACTTTTTACTAAAAATTTGGTGAAAAACCATTAAGTGTTGCGTCTTCTTAGTTGTATTATATAAAGTCAAAAAATAGACACTTTCAAAATGTGTCTTTCAAAAAAAGAAAAATAGAAAAAAAGTACAAGAAATTGAAAGGAAAATGTTTTCCTAGTTATAAACCCATCAACAATGGTTTAACATGCTCTTACATTAGTTCAACTTGCACAAGATTAGGACAAGTTTAAACATATAGTTCTTAGCTTCTTTTAATGAGAGACAAAGATAAATATTTTAAAAATGTTTTTTTATTCATTTCTACTAGAATATCTTCTATTTCTACCAAACAAAGCTTGCTTGTTTAAGATTTTTGTTTTAGTATAAAAAGTTGACAGGAAAGTGGCTTTAACAATTTTTATGTTTTTTGTATTTATATTTACTTGCAGTTGAGTTACTGTAAATTGGAAGCTCTTGTAATTTTTTCGGTTTACTTTAGCAAAGTCTGTATTGCCAGTGAACTTCTATTTTTCAAGATTTTTTATTCATTTTCTTTTCAATACACAAGTTAATCTGCGGTTAACTTTAAATGTTGCCCTTAAGTTATTTTATAATATTTTGTGCGTAATCAGCATATTTTGCCCGCAAATTGTGTGTTAATAAAATGTATAAATTAAAATACTCAAAGAAATTTTTATGTTATCTATCTAGCTATGAGTTACAAACTAATTTTATTTTTTAACGTAAAAACTATTGTATTCCTGGTTGGCATTTGATAAAAATCAACGTCTTTTTAAGTGTTTATTAAGTTTTTGAAAGACGTAATAATCACAAAAGGTCGGAACTGTATAATAGATATTGACTTACTTTTTAAACAATTTGTGCTTTATATATTTTTGAGCATAAATGTAGGATTTTTTTGTGTATACTCGTATTTTATTTTATACTAGATCTAAGTACAGCTATACACGAATAGTGTGGCCGCTATAATAGGCAACTTAAGATACACAAAAATTATGTTGCATGTTGTTAAACCAATGCTTTTGCTCGTTTTAGTATTTTTCATTAGCGCTTACATTTTATGAGCGACGTTGTTCTGGGATTGAAAAATGCTAAAACGGGCAAAGACATAAGTTTAACCACACCAAACATAATTTTTGTGTATATTAAGTTGCCTATTATAGCGACCACACTATTCGTGTCTAGCTGTACTGTGTATCATATTGTATGTAATTGTAATTTTATTGTGAATTTTATTTTATATTTTTTATGTACATTAATTGTTATTTGCTGTAATGATTGTACCCATCATTACAGCAAATAACAATTAATAAATTCTATTCAAGTTTTAATTGTGTCTTTGTAGATATTCCCCGATTCAATTAAATTAAAATCAATTCTTTCTGCGTCTCAGAAAACTGTGGTCACTACTTTTAACATAGAAGGAAAGCGTTTTTGTTTTTCTTGAGTAGTAGAAAACTCTTATGAATCCATTTCATAATCTTTTGTTTTGTGGATGGATTCTATTAGTGTACCTAACTCTCATCTCTAGTTACAATTTTATAAAAAAAGTTTTTATCTTGAAATAAAACAGTCAAATTCTTTTTGCAAATTTATCGTCTACAGAGTTTTTGTTCAAGACTAAACAATAGCTTGGAAATCTATCGCCCCAACACAATTTATAAAATATTTCTTTTCTAATATTATTATATTTCTAACAACAACTGAAACTATTACTCAGCAATCTATCAACATAACTTTGTTGATGAATTTGTTAGTTTGCGTCTTCCATAAATTGGGTCGTCATGAAAAGATTCTCTGCCCCATTTGAACTGCTTGCACTAGTATTTAACTTAAAAATAGGATAAACGGCTATTTTCTCCATACACTACCACCATTCTCTATGAGCTACTACTGCCTTCTTTTGATAAAAATTGCATGACGCTTGTGTTGAAGTTGCAAATTATTAATTTTTGCCTCTTTAAACTGATATAAAAATAACAAATGTTAAGCAATTAGAACCAAACTTGAAATAAAATGTGACAAAAACTTAAAACTTAACATAATTTTTTTTGCGATAGCATATTGTTTCATAGCTATATAAATCTTTTTGTGTTTTAATTTATTAGCAATCGCATTAATGATGCAATATAGTAACAATATGTTTTAAACAAATCTTTATGTAACCAATATTATTATACCTTAACACAATATCTGCTTATTACACTTGATAAAACATGCTGCAAGACACTCAACAGATTGAAATAATTACCATCAAACATAATGCGGCATTATACATGCGAAAGATTTTAATTTGATGGGTCACAATTGTTCTGTCAAGTGGGGGGGGGGGGGGGGGGGGGGGGTTGAAATAGATTTGTTTAAACCATCCTCGCCGCGTTTTGTGTATTTTTGCTTTTGACGGATCGTCCGCGGGCATTGTCCGGGAAGGGGTGTGCCCCGGTAAATAGGGGCGGCATCGGTTAATTAACACGTTGTACAGGTGTCACTAGCCGTAATCAAGACGGTGTAATGCCACCCCCGTGTTTTATTTATATTTGAAGGGATGAATTGCTGCTTCTATTCATATTCTATTAAAATACTAATATGATTTATTACACATCGTGATGTAGTAACATTAGAAAAGCAGCAAAAAAAAACTTATTTAAATCAATAATGATTTTAAATTAGATGATTGGAGTTTATTTTGATTAAAAAAAGTTTTTACTACAAATACTTTATTGATATAAATATATATTACTAAAGAACATATATCAATACATACAAAAGTTAAGTTTTGACTTTTTAAGGACTTTGTCAAGAATTTATTTTTTTAAATTATAATTTATTTTTGTAATGTTCTTATGATAAATCATTTAACTTTATATCTACATATTACGAAATTAACATTTATACCAACTATACAATAATAACAGTAACTAATATTACAATTTTATTTTCAAATTTTTGTAGGGTTTCTGTAGGGTTCGTGTGTTGTGACTCTATTTCAATCGCCGACATACATGTAGCGCAAATACGCAGGACTTTAGTTTGCGAATAGAGGAGCGAATAGAAAGGCCAGAATAAATCTTCTATTTTTTATTCAGTTAATATTTCTAGGTTTTGTTAGTGGGAGGGGAATTATTAATTCGAAGTATTGCTAATTGAAGAATATTTTTTAAATGGATTAGATAATCAATATTATATTTTTAACAGAAAAGTGGATGATTTTAATGTTGTTATTAAGTTGTAAATAGTAAAAAAATAAGTTGCCACGTATGATAGTATTGAAACGTTTTATTATTGTATATTATTGTTATGTATATGGACGTTTAAGAGGGGAGAAAAAATAACAATTTCTTTTTAGGGTAAAAAGTTTTTAAACGCGAATTTTATATTTAAAAGAAAAGATGTCATAACGCTTAGAGTCTTTCTGTTATATTAGCAAAACCTAATATTTTTAAATATTTGTTAATATATCTCAATAAAAATGTTGTTGATGTAACTTTTTGCGACTCTTAGCTTTGTTGTATAAATCAAACTCAAATTAGAAAAGATTTTAGATAATAGATTGTAGTTTTTTTTAAATTCTTGATTATACTTTTGACAACTAATTATAGTTTTTGGTAGTTAATTATAACTTTTTACAGTTGATCATAATTTATGATAGATTTTTTAAATTCCTAGTAGCGTAAGCTTTGTGCAATACAAATTTGTGGGTTTTACTCTGCTATGTTTTTTAGTATTTTAATCTTTGCAGTAAGAACAATGTTATCGTTAAGTAATAGGGTTTGGAAAGAAGCGTAGCGATATTGTTTTTGCATACTTGTGTTTGCTACTCTTAACTTGTGTTAGTTCTTCTTTAACTAAACATTATATAAATATATGCTCTTACCGTTGATAAGGCAGACAAACAAATAGAACATCTCTGCAAGTCAGTAACTCTTATTTAAAAAAAATCAACAAACAAGAACTTGATTCTATAAGAGTAACATAGGTTTTGTGGTGTGGTTGGTATTAAATACCAAATCAATGTTCAAGAATAATTTAGTCATCTAAGCTAAAAACTTTGCTAAAGATGATGGTGGAATTATAAAATCTTTGTAACTTGGGATAAGCGGAGTAACAGCTGATCTTTAGCTTGATGGATGAGCTCTAGCGCATTTGACACACGCATACATCGAGATGACGTGTGTACGTAACGTTGACAACGGTGGGTTGTGCTATTTTAATCAAGTTTAAGTTGTAGGCGGGTAGCTCCTTCTACTGTAATTCACCCACCCGCCCAAATGTTGATGATCAAAAAATGTATTATTTACCCACCGTTTGTGTTCTTGCTGCTATTAATAGCAATAAAATAATTGTCAATTGTTAGCAATGTAACAGTCGATTAGTTTACAATAAGTTTTTTGATTGCAAACGCTTTGGTAGGCAGGTGGGAACCAAGTTTAAGTTGTGTGCGGATAGGTTCTTCTACTGTAGCCCACCTATCCGCCCAAGTGTTGCTGACTAAAGTTTTTATTATTTTACTCACCGTTCTTGTTTTTGCTGCTATTCTTAGCAAGAAAATGATTGTTAATTGTTAACAATGTAACAGTCAATTAGTTTACAATAAATTTTTTGGTTGCAAATGCTTGGGCGGGCGGGCGAACCAAGTTTAAGTTGTAAGCGGGTAACTTCTTCAATTGTAACCCACCCACCAGCCCAAATGTTGCTGATCAAAAGATTTATTATTTTACTCACCGTTCTTGTTCTAGTACTTTACAATAACACAAAGCCCTAACAACTTATTGAAAGATATAATTTTTCAGTTTTTGTGAAAACTGGATGTACAGCATTGGAAGGAATTGTCGAGGAAGTTGGTTTGTACTAAACAATCAGTTCAATCCGCACCACATCAGTCGTGATACATTCAAACATAATTCTGATAACATATTTTAGGATCTTTTTAAACCTTAATTAAATGTGTAGTAAAATATCTTGTTTTCCGTACAATAATCAATCACTGCACAAAAATTCGCACGCAAGAAGTGCATGCAAACATCATCAAACGTTCACTGCATATTTGATAGTTACGTTTATTGATTTAAACGCTGCCATCAGCGTATAATATTTGGATTTGCTCTAAATAGTAATGAGCAAAAGATAACGTGTGCCAGCGCCAGCCTGTGGGTGCTGGCAGACTTGTTTGAGTTACGTAAGAACCTAGGAGGGGCAAGCTGTACTAGAATTGGCTAACGGCAATTTAAAGGTTAGCCATGTTAAAGACTTTTTGGTCTTAGTGGCTGATGGTTTGCTTGTTCTAGTAGATGTCCATCCTCTTGTAAATTTCAAAGGCGGTGTTGGACTCTACCAAAAGTTCTGCAGGCTTTTTTAAGAAAAACTAGACCAGGAGATCTTTTGGCACCTTGCCAGCGTTATGGTCATACAGCTTTGCGATGCAACTTCCCTTATGTATGCGTTAAGTGCGCCGGAGGCATCCTATCTCTACCTGCAAATATACCAAAGACTTAGGGCATGTAGCAACATGCGCATCGTGCAAGGTGCTCCACACAGCTAGTTACAGAATATGTTCAAACTCATTAAAATTGATGACTATTTGCATGTTCAATCAGTCATCAACGTCTGGTGCAATAAAAATTGCAGGTTGCTCTAGACTGCAGTTGGGTGTGGCTGCGATGGTTTCTGGAGTTGTTAGTATATTGGCTGCTTGCAGTCAAATTACTGTCCTGGCTTACATATTTCTTGTTTTTTTTTAATAAAAAGTAAAGTCTTAGAGTTTGATAGAGGCCCCCAAAAAAAACTCAAAATTTTTATTTTATCACCAACTAGAAGGTCCTAGAAAAATATTAATATAAATATTATTATTAATATATTGTTTAGCCTATTTTTCTAAGACCTTCTAGTTGGTAAAAAATGTTAAAATATCTTGGCTATATAATAAAGAACGTCAACGTTATAGACTGTTGTAGCTTATACTACAAGAAAAAGTGGACGAAAAAATTAACCAAAAAAAAAAGAATTTTGTTTTTAAAATCCTTTAAACATAGTTCAATACAATTACAGGTCTCTGCAAAGCTACAGCTTACAAAACCCAAGTTTATATGATGTTTGTCAGTATTCAAAGCCAATAGTTACCTTAAATAATTAAAAAAAAAATACTAATTTTAAATTTTTAGTAACCTTAGAAAATTGATTTAAAACTATGGCAATCTGGTTTAAAAAAAAAAAATTAAGTAAGTTTTAATGTCTTTTGAACTAGTATTAAGTTATTGGTAAACCTTCTTAAGCAGTTTTAGTTTGAAAACATTGAATAAGTTTTAAAAGTTGAGTCTCTAGACTAAATTTTTAAAACTTTTGTTGCTAGAGTTACAAAATTATATAACTATATAAAAATGTTAGAGTTTTTTTAGACACCCGGTTACTTATACAATTACTTTTTGCCATTATTTTGTTCAGCAGATATTAAACCTTATTTAAAATGTACAGTAAAGTTTTCTTATTGACATATGACGCAAGCATTAATTATTTTTCTTGCACATCATTATAGTTAGAACAATTTATACTTAGTTTGCAATAAGTTTGGCAAATGCTATAGTTTAGATTATTTTTGATAGTTTTATTTAAACGTTTTTGCAAACAAAGAAACGACTTTAGTAGTACTACTGCATGAACACAAATGTTGACTTTTTTTTGTTGATTGTGTTAATCAATAGTTTGTGGAAATATCAAAATTGTAGAATATATTAATTAATAAACGTATATTTTTTGTCTTGAAAATTCTACAACTTAACAAAACATTTAACATATAAACTTAATTCACTTCTAATATAACATTTAATCTTAATTACTTATAATAAACTATTTAGAACTTGTTGAAAGTAATGTTAACAAAGACCCTACTTTTTTTTAGAAATTTGTTAAAAATGCTCGCAATGAAAATAGAATCCCAAATTTGATGAAACTAAACAACAAATCTGCTGATGAAGGTTGTGATATAGTCAATTTATTTGCCGAGTATTTCTCTACTGTTTATGAATCAGATCAATCCAACGTTAACTACCCTTACTATAATAGTAAACATCAAATTCAAGATAAAATTTTACATATTTCACTTGAAACTATCTTTAATCGTATTATAAGTTTAAAAAATAATTTTTCCGCTAGGCCTGATTGTGTTCCTTCTAACTTATTAATAAACTGTGTTTACTCATTAAGTAAACCAATACATATTATTTTTTCAAAATTATTATTATCTGGATACATTCCAAAACATTGGAAAGAATGTTATATTACTTCTATTTTTAAAAGTGGTTCTCGTGACAATGTATATAACTATCGTAGTATAAGTATACAGTCGTCAATACCAAAGTTACTTGATTCCATAATTAGTGATAAGTTAGCTTGGATGTCTCAATCTACAATTTCCGATAATCAGCATGGTTTTCAAAAAGGTAAATCGATCTCAAGTAATTTGTTGCAATTTCAACAATTCATTTCAAAAGCTTTTGATCGTAATTGTCAAGTAGATACTATTTACACAGACTTTTCAAAGGCATTTGACAAAGTTAACCATCATGTTTTGCTTACCAAATTATCTATGTTAGGTTTTAATAACAATACCATGCAATGGCTTGCATCTTTCTTAAATGATCGTACCCAGCGTGTCAAAATTGGTAATTTTGTATCGAATGTAATATTTGTTAGCTCTGTAGTTTTTCAAAGGTCCCATATTGGTCCTATTTTTTTCACATTATTTATTAACGATTTAATAGATGTGTTTGAATTTGGTCTATAATGTCTACTATACGCGGACGACATGAAATTATATCAGATAGTAAATAATGTGCAAGATAGTATGCTCTTACAGGCAGACCTAAATCGTTTAACTCAGTGGTGCAATCTTAATAAACTGTTTGTTAATATTGATAAATGTGTATCAATGTCATTTTCCAGAACAATGTCTAAGGTCGAGTATTTATATTCCATTCAATCTTCAAAGTTAAAATCCGTTAAATCTTTTAAAGATCTTGGCGTATTACTTGATAATCGTCTGTTATTTAAAGAACATATTAATGCAATATGTAACAAAGCGTCTAAACTTTGGGGATTTGTGTGGAATATTGCTAAAGAATTAAATGCAAATTGCTTAAAAACGTTATACTGTTCTTTAGTTTGTTGCCACTTAGAGTATGCTTTGCCGGTATGATCACCTTATTTACACGTCGATGTAAACCGGATAGAATCAATTCAAAAGAAATTTTTAAGATGTATTGAATACAAACTTGGAGTAAAGCATATTTCGGGTTGTTACAATGATATTATGGATTTGCTTCACATTCCAACTTTCAATAGTCGCAGTATTGTTTCTGATATTTGTTTTCTATACGATTTGCTTAATGCCAATATATGTTGTCCCTTGCTTTTATCAGAAATTGGATTTCATGTGTCTAATTATTCGTTAGCTTTAAGAAATTGCAATTTATTTACAATTATGACACACAGTTCAAATTTTTCTAATAATAATTCGCTAAGTCGCATGTTTCGAAAAACAAATCTTCTAAATGAAAGTGAATAGTTTGATTTGTTTAACTTAAATAAATACACTTTAAAGAGGCGTCTGTTAAGACATAACTTAAGCTTATGTAACTAGTTAGCTGATATATTATTTTATACGTTACTTTATTTTATACCATATTGTTATACTTACAGTTTGTCAATTCTAATTTTAATTGTAGTTTTTGTATATCTTTGTATTCTTACTGTTATTTTATTTTATTATTTTATTGTAATTATTAATTATGTAATTAATTATTGTAAACTGATGATAGCCGTTAAATATATTATTATTACCCTAAACCCTGTTTTTAAATAATTATTCATTAGTTCCATTTCAATCTATTTTCTTCATCTTTTTTCAGTACCTCATTTGCTCTTCTCTCATTTCATTGCATTTTAGCATGTGCTCTATGTTTTTTCTCGCTTCTCCACACATTCTACATTTTTTTTTCTTTGTTTATCCAAAATGTGCACACTTTCACCTTATTTCCACATCTGAATCTTGCAATCAATTTTTTTTTCCTTTTTTCATACTTTACACTTTCTAGTTTCTTTGGTTGTGCATCCGTTATAATATGTACATAATTTAAATTGTACCTAGATTTATTTATCTGTGTTCTACGCTCTTGCACATCTTTATTTCTTATCATAATTTTTTTTACATACTTTTACATATTCTCAATTTTTCGACTTCTTTACTAGCATATCCATTTCTGGTAAAATATTTTTTTCTGCATGTTTCCATTCTTCCGCATTTTATTTATATTTTCTCCTTCAAGCACTTTTATAATATTTTACATTTATTTCTTTCTCTCACTCTTTCTTCATACCTCATTACACGCTTTCCTGCTTCTACTCTTAATTTGTCTATTTTAACTTTTTCCATTACAATGTATGCTGGGGTCTCTTTGTTTATTTCTAATACCCATCTCCAGTATTTTGTTTGAATAGTCTTTAATTTTTCTTGCTTTTTCCACTCCCAAACTTCTGCTCCGTACAATAACACACTTTTTACTAAACTTTATACCTTTTATTCTCATACATTTAAAAAAATCTTACCAATTTTTCATTTTTTATTAGCTATTCTTGTCATATTTTTTATGTGTTCATTTTTATTATTGTTTGTACAAAAAACATATTCTAGATATTTAAATAATTTTATTTTTTCAATTTCTTTTTCATTCCATTTCCAGTTTTCTACTCGGCGTTTTTTTTTCTTTTTCTAACAGTCATCATTTTTGTTTTATTTACATTTATTTTCAACTTTTTTTGTAAATTAAATATTTATCAAGACATTTAATCGTTTTGTTTATTTTATTTGCTTGTTTTGCTACAATTACTATGTTGTCTGCATAAGCCAACAACTACACTTTTTCATTCCTCATCACCACATCTGCAATGTATGCCGCAAACAAACTAAGACTAAGTGGGCATTCTTGTCTCACACCTTTCAAAGTTTTCAAATTTATCACTCATTTTGCCATTTATACAGTCTTTGCTAACTGTTTCCACGTATGCTTCATCCATTCATTTTACTAAATGCTCATTTTTTTTTTCAAAACCATCCAAAATTTTTCTGCTCACACTGTCAAATGCCGCTTTTAGCTCCAAGAATAAAGCGTACAACTTTTCTTTTTTTTTGCAAATTCCTTTTTTACTATATGGTGTAGTATGTATACATTATCCATGGTCCCTTTTTCTCTTCTAAACCCAGCCGTCTGGCAATATTCTATTCTTCTCAAGTTTTTCACTTATTTTTTTTTGTCGTAGATCTTATATGCTGTACTTAGTAACGTTATACATACCTCTATAATTTATTGCAAGCTTTTTTTTGTGTATTGATCATACAAGACCTACTCTCCACTGACTAAGAAACCCTAAATTGTAGAGTAAGTTGAACAGGTATTTAGACCCAAATTAGCAGTTTTTTCAATTTGTATAGAAGTTTACGACAAGAAGCACGACATGTTCCACCTACACAAAAAAATCAAAGACGCAGCAGGTTTTAAACAGAACAGAGGTTAGGACAAACTTAGAGATTGCAATGGAAAACTGATTATGGACATCGAAGGCAGACTGACCCGATGGAAAGAATACGTAGAAGAACTGTTTGCGGACACACGCACAGCACTGCTACCAGACATGCAAAATATTTTGACAGGCCCTCCAATAACTAAAGATAAGGTGGAAAGAGTGTAACGAACCCCGTGATCATTTATTAAAATAATGCCGAAACCGTTTGTCTGTTTATGTCGGATAGTATTACGAACGCGCGCTTGTTATGCAGCGTTATTCATAGACATTCTTTCCGAACGCACTCATAACAAGCCGCGTGAAGTATACCACATATACTAGGCAACCTTGGTTGCAACTAGCTGTATTTAGGGTGGCCTACTTTGCTGCCATTAATTAAACATCGTAATTAGCCGGCTACCGACACTTTTTATGTCCGCGACATGATGTTTAATTGATGGCGCAACAAACCTGCGTGTTTGTCGGCTTGCCACTCCGTTGTTTGAGGATGCACGCGGATCTAACCTATCAAACCACGTGCAATCTCATGTAATCAATAAGGCCCCTAGGCGTCCCATATGGGGTTCGCCATGGGTGAGACAAACCTCCGCCGGAAGTAAGAAGTATCCAGGAGCTTCTGTGTGCAGTAATTAGTGATTTGCCATTAATAGGTAGATCACTAATTACTATATGCAACCGTCCGAACCCGGCGGACGTTTGTTTATTTTGTAAATATCTTTGTAATTAAGAGGAATGGGATTTTAAGTTTTTGTGAAATTGTTTATGTATTGTCAGGGGTTATTTTGTTTAATTTAGTTTTAGTTAATTAGTTTGGGGTGTATAGGCCACCCCCTATGCACTCCCCATATATGTTGGTATCCCTGTTCCCGCTCTTTCCCTTTCCACCAGATTTTGCAAAGTTTATCCCTTCTCTTTTCGTTCCCTTTAAATACCGCCGTCCAGTCCTCATCAATTCAGTTGAGTCCAGTCCAAGTTGAGTCCAGTCCAAGTTGAGTCCAGTCCAAGTTGAGTCCAGTCCAGTAACTCCAGTCCGAAGTCCAGAATTGAGTCCGAGCTGATTTAAGAACAGTGAAATCCAAAAGTCCGAAATCCAAAGAGTACCAGACCTGATCCGGAAACCCCGATAACCGTAAGTCGAGCCGACAATCTCCCAAGCCCAATTGAAATTCTTTTTTTTTCTCTCCTTTCTCCTTAAAACCCAGCGTGTGCGGTAGCCGGAAGGCAAGCCACCTCCAGATTCCCGACTTAGTCTCCAATTCTTACCAACGTCCCCCGATCCATCCATCCATCCATGCTTAATAATTATTTTTTTTATATATTATCTTTCTTTCTCTTTTTTCTACGAAAATAAATGTTTTTATTTGATTACCCGCTTATTATTTAATTTGTGTCCACACTCCGGTGTGGTGGCGCCCGAGCACTTTCAGTCTCCGGCCAATTAAGCGAGGGGACCCTGTCGATCACGACTGCAGATACCCCCGCACAGGTGACGCCTCACGTCTCAAAGAGTAAAGACGTCACAAGAGCAATCAAGAACGCAAAAAATAGGAAAGCCACAGGGCCAGATGAAATCCCCACAGAAATATTAAAAGTGCTCCAGGCTAGGGGCATTGCAATCCTAACACAGTTGTTTAATGCAGTATACGATACAAGGGAAATTCCAAATGACTCAAATCTACCAAAAAATAATAAGGCAAAGGAATGTAGCGACCACCGTACAATTAGTTTAATGAGCCACGTCTTAAAGATTTTCTTACACATAATACAACAAAGAATATACAGAAAAATAGAAGAACACATAGGCAAAACACAATTTGGGTTCGGTAAAAGACTGGGCACCAGGGAAGCTTTATTTAGCCTACAAGTCCTAACACAAAGATGTAGAGATGTAAACCGGGAAATATTCCTATGTTTTAATGACCTGGAAAAGGCGTTTGACAAGCTACAACACAACAAAATGCTAAAAATATTAAGAAACACTAGAACAGACAACAACCTTTGTTTTATCTCAAAACTTTATTGGCAACAAGCAGCAAACGTCAGTATTGGAGACAAACTTACAAAAGTAGTTGACATACAAAGAGGAGTTAGACAAGGATGCGTCCTATCTCCGCTAATATTCAACATCTATGCAGAGCAAATAATTAATGAAGCTTTTAAAGGAAGAAGTGAAGAAGACCTATCAATAAATGGAATTCCAATAAATAACCTGCATTATGCAGATGATACAGTACTCATTGCAGAGAGTATAGAAGCAATGCAGGAAATGTTTAACCGGGTACATGTAGTATGCGGAAAGTACGGTATAAAACTGAATATAAAAAAGACGAAGTACATGATTGTAAATAAGGATCCAGTAGGCAACCATAATATCCAGGTTGATGGCGTTCCTCTTGAATACACTAATAAGATAAAATACCTCGGATGCACCCTGAGTGATGACTGGGACTACTTAACGGAAATCCGATGCCGCATTGAACAAGCGAGAGCAGCATTTACAGGTATCAAGAAAGTATTATGTGGGAAAGATCTGAACCTAGCACTACAAATAAGAATACTTAGATGTTATGTGTTCTCAGTCCTTATGTATGGAGTGGAAGCATGGACAATAACTGAAGCAAACCTTAAAAGAATAGAGGCCTTCGAGATGTGGTGCTACAGGAGGATACTCCGCATCAGCTGGACGCAGCACGTTACAAATACTACGGTTATGTGCGAGATGTGGGAAGACGGAGAATATCCTGGCTAAAAAACTTCCGACAGTGGTTTGGACTAACAGCAGAGTTGCTATTTAGAGCAGCGGTCAATAGAGTGATGCTAGCCAACATGATAGCCAACGTTCGCTAAGCGGACAGGTCACTCAAAGAAGAAGAAATAATCCCTACTTTGTTCTTAATTTTTTTCCAAATAAATCTGCAAACAATTATATAGCAGGCACACCACACACGGCTTCTATGCAATCAAAAAGTTTTTTTAAGAATCATTTAGTTAGCGGTCTGTGTACTTATACTTAGTTTTTTTATATATTCAAAATTTTAAGAACTAAGATTAAGAACCCGGTTAACTCCAGCATATCCAAAAAAAGCCAATAGATATCTCAGCAGGAATCCAAAAATACCGTCCCAAAAGATGTCCTGCCCAAAAAGGAAAAATTTTAAGTGGTGGACTACTCCAAGAAAAAGGATTTGGGTAAGCCCTATTTTGTAACTAATAGGCCTTTAGCATCAGGCCTTTCAAATCAAGCTTACTCTGCGCCAAGAAGGCAGTCAGCTAACAAGGCCAAAAAACGCTTTATCAGCAACCCAAAGAAGGTGTTCTATTAAAACGTCTATCTTCCATTGTTATTCGGAATAAAACCAAGTTTTCTGCGATGCTCAAAACAATGAACATCACCATCGATTGCGCAACAAACGTGAAAGATAGTATTCAAATGCACCCCTTATTATTATTATTATTTTAAAATATGTAATTAAGAACGTGCCCAAATGCATCCAAGCTGAAACAGTGCAAACAGAGCTTATTGCTTATTAGGTTTGTTTTTAGTTTAGTTAAACGCATAGAAAGAACGGGCAAATCTTTTTTAAAGTGCTATGTTTAACTACCACAGAACCCACAAAGTTGGAAGATCTAATAAAATTGTGCTACGGACTTGGTCCGGGTAAAATATTAACGTAAATCTGTTGACATGCACTAAAGCACAATTCAGCTCCACATTCAATAAGACAAAGAAATCAGGACATATTGCAACATGCGTTGCGTACAGTGGGCCGCACACTGTAAACTACAATGACTGCCTGGCTTACATTGAGCTAAAAACAAGTCAATCTTTGTTTAAGGCCCGATCCAAGGCATTTGCTTTTCAAAAGCAGTTTTCTCCTCCTCCCAGAAGCACACCTAACGCAAGCAAGAAGAAATCCTATGCTAATGCAATAGAAAATCAAACGCAAAACGCAAACACCACATTCAATAAAAATCAACTTCTCATCAACGATGTGTTTAAGATAATAATCCGCATTCATTGACCTAACACGTATAAGAACCAATTCTGTGCGGCCATCGAAACAGATGCTTCTCCAAAATACTACAAAACTACCACTAAACAAGACTCTTGGAAAAATATTGCAAATAACAAATCTCTTTTTTTTCAGGTTTTTGCCAGACACTCTCACGACCATCAGAAGATTTAAGGTTAATTCTCGTTTCGTTTGAAAATGAAACTGTCTTCCAATCAATAACAGTCCAATCTTGATGGGTTTCTCTTTGTGTTTTCTGGTGAGCAGGGTTTTTTGGCCCGTTTTCTGATGTTCAATCCAACTTCATTTTAGCGCTTTTTAATTGTTCGGGAAGATACAAGAAAATTGTGAGCAGCTACAAACAAATTTTTTAAAACGTTACTAATCCTTTTCCTGTTTCTTAGAGCTAATAGCCTAAGAAAATGCTCTTCTATTGAATTAGTACACCGTTTTTGACCTTGTCCCGGTCTTTTTAAGTGAAAACCTGTCATGTTAAATCGTTTAACCAAGCAACTTATTCTGGAATGGTTACTTTCTATCACATTAGCAGCATGACATTGAATATTTTACATCCAGCAAAGTTGATGCTTTCTCCACTAACAAATTTGTTCTGCAATTTATTATTAAAATGTATTACACTTGCTCTGACACTATCAATAACAAAAAAACTTAGTGGTTAAAGACAATTAGTCTTAAGCAAAAATTTTCAAAAAATTCATTTAATCTCAAAACACTCTGCCAAAGACAAATGATAAAGATTTTATGACCAATTGACCAAATCAAGTTAAATCGGCAAAATAATTTGTAAAGTGAATCCAACACACACACAGTCTTTTGATTGATTACTCTTTTCAGCCTTAAAAAAATAGTCAAAACAAAATTACTGGCCACTACTTTCATAAAACAAACAAAACGCGACAACAGCTAAAAGTTCAATAAGAAATCGATTTTAAATCGGATTTGGTTACCTATAAAAGCAAACAACCATAACATCAAACAACATTTTAATAAGGCACAATTTTGTTACCACTACTATACCAGACAAATTAACAAAATAAAATAATTCAAATTTTACAATTCACAAAAAATCTTATATAGCACTAAATTGGTATAAAAACAACTAATCAATATAACACATAGACTTTTGACTAAAAATTACTTGAGTTACAAAAAAATTTAGAGTACTTAATCTAAAATATTATAACTTATACAACTGTTATAAATCAATATTTTCAAAAACTTGCAAAAAATAAAATCTTGTCTGAAATTGGTTTACAAACTGTTTTAAAGTTTAAACAAAACTAAAAAAAAATAAATTAAATGCAATCTGCATAAGTAATAAGTTTTGAGGACCACTGTTTAATCTTCCGCTAGATGAAACGGTGCGATTGTGTGTTCTTGCAAAGTTCATTTCGGCGAGGAATGGCTCGAAATCGATGTTTTAGCGTTCGGTCTGATTAAGCGCTGCAATTAGTAAACTTGAATTTGTTTTTGTTTTTTCGCTCTCTCTGCGTTATGTCCGGGGTATGTTGTTGCGAGAGGGGCAAGAAGGGTGGGTGGATGGTGGCGTTTGGACGAAGATGGTTGTGTGTTGCGAGGAGGGTGAATAATTAAGAAAAAGTAATCGGTTTCGTTAGCGCGCAGCGGCTGTCAGTAGCAATTTGAAATCACATGGAAAATAATCTGAGCTCCATATATCATTCACGAAAAGTGCGCATGGAAAACGGCGCGTTATAAATTAAGAGGCGCGTGAAGAATGTGAAATCATTAATATTTTTAATGATAATCGTGCGAAATGAGAAATGACAATGTATGTAGAGAGTTGCGGGTGGTGGGAGGGTGATGGCTGAGGAGAAAAAGACAGCGAAGGCCCCGGATGGATTGGTGTGAGGCGGCGAAGTAAAGAAATAAGGGGGTGAGGATGGGCGCAGCGGGCTCACCCCTTTTATAATTCCGCCGCCCCGCGCATCTCTTTCGTTTTGTTTCAAGAACGTGACGTAAAACTCGTGCACGCACTAATTTCTTTAAGGGGTTAAAACCTTTGAGTACTTATGTAAAGATTTCATTTTAAACTTTCCAATTTTACTCGGGCACTAATTATTTCTTTAACGAGGAAAGACAATACAGCTGAAATTCAATTATTATTTTATTATGTAAAGCACAAGTTATAACCATTTTATCAGTAATAATATTATTATTTTCCACTTTAAAATTTTACCTCGCTCTCTCCGATCCGGCTCTCGCAGCCGATGACTGAGGGCACTTTTCACGAATTTAAATAAACCAAAACCGGTGAAAAAGTTAGATCGCAATTACAACACTGAATGCCATTAGCGCTTGCCGTCATATACTCAAAACACGGCCAAACTCTTCACAAGTTATTAGACAAACAATCAACGAGCAAGACAAATACAATCAATTTGATATCTACAAAAAATTTAACTTACATGTAATTTGGTCATCTTACAGCCGGCTAATCTGTAACAAAAATAATAGTTAAAGTCTCATTCATTTAATCCAATCTTTTCAGAATTGCTACTAAAAAATAAATATTTTTATAAACACTTTAAAAATAAAACAGTACAGTTAGGATTAGTAAAGAAATAAACTTTTAGGTCTTAAGTTTAATAATAAGCTAGCAAGCAATTAAAAAAAATGTGAAGTGTGAACAACATTTTTAATCCGTTTGTAAAAAAGCATTTTAGCATATTTATTACTTATAAGGTGCTGCAATAATTAATGTTTGTACTTTTATTATAAGAGAAAATTTTAGAAAAAAAAAATGTGTAAATGGTTAAAAAAACTAAACTATTTTTTTAAATTTAAAACTTACATCTTAAAAATTAATTAAAATTCAGCGTGAATAATTAAACAAACAGCGTAATAAAACTAAAGTTTTTTTTACATCGATTCAGTTTTATAAAAATTTAAAATTTAGATAAAACTTATTTTCTCAAATACTTTTACGTTTAAAAAAAAAATTAAAAACACAAATAATATTAATCGATGTTTATAATTAGTTATTTTAGTCGGTAAATTAAAAGTTGACATTTGTCTGTTACTAAAAGAGGGTATATAAACCTAATATTATGTAAAATCTCAAAAGAATTGATTACATTACATACAACAATATGCAATAGCTTGTGCACAAAGCTAATACTTTTTTTAAGAAGCCAAAGCTAAAGTGATAATTTAAAACATTAAGATATTTTCAATTTGCAATTAGTTGACATTTTTGCATAAGTCATTAGCAAATTGAATAACATTGTACTAACTTTTAAATCAATATTAAAATAAGTTTAGAGAAAAAATAGTTTTAGTTAAAAAGAGTCAAATATACACTGGCAAGCAAAAAATAGAAGGCACTTTAAAATTATGACTTATTTTTAGAAATTTTTGTTTAACTTTATGTTTGCAGTTTTAACTTTATGTTTGCAAATTGTAAACCAAAGTAAGTGTTTAATAATTCATTTCCTGATAAAAGTTATCTATCTGTCAGTTATTATTACTATGTTACAGACTTTTATAAAACACTATTTATTTTGCTCTAATTGAAAATCTACATTTTGTTGTATTTTTTTTACTTATTGTTGATTTTTCTCGGCAAAACTTATCATTCACATTTGCCCTATTGTTGTGTCAAGAATTATAACGCCGATTGAAAATGGGCAAACAAAACGTAAAACTGCAAGGATTGTTAGTAATAGCCTTTGTGCTGTACAAAAGATGTATCAGCGTTACTTGAATACTGACCTGTAATAAAAAGTCACTACAAACAGTGATTCTGCAGTTTATCTACGCAATCAACTCCATGAAGTTAGAGATGTAAAATAATGAGGACTGGTCATAAAATAATGAGGACTGGTGTAAGGTACTGTTTCCAGATGAACCGCGCTTTTGTCTAAATAGATCAGACGGACGTCGGAAAGTGTGGAAAAGACGCGGAGAAAGATACGCTATAGTTTTTATTGATGAGCAACTTCCGTTTGGCGGTAGGTCGGTTATGGTTTAAGCAGGAATTTCTACCAAAGCATGCGCAAAGTTGGTCTTTATAGAAAATGGCTCTCTGACAGCTCAGAGATACATTATGAAGGTTTTCAACGATTATGTTATGCCCTTCATGATAACTATAGGCAAGCACGGCATTTTCGTGCAAGATAATGCTAAACCTCACGTAGCCAAAGTTGTCAGAGATTATATGGATCGATAAAAAAAAATTTGCGGTTTAATTGGCCAGCTCTCAGCCCGGTCATGAATTCCATAAAACACGTCTGAGATGAGTTTACACAACGTATTCGAAAGCATACACCTGCTCCAAGACAGTTGCTATTGCAAGAATAAAATAATATCGATCAAAATGTGATCCTTATTTTAATTCAAAGTGTTCCTCGTCCACTTCAACCAGTCATTAATGCAAAAGAAGGTAATACTCGTTATAAGTGATAGGTTTATTTTCAAATTTTTTGTTCCATATTAGTCCTAGGAACAAAATTCAAACTTTGTCAGAACTGTAAATTTGTGATTTCCAAAATACGCAATAAAACAATAAATATGCTTTACGATTTAAAATTGAATTTTTAATTAAGTGTTCAAAATACAGTACAATTGTTTACAATTTGCTAACTTAAGGTTAAAACAAAAAAATTTCAAATTAAGTCATAATTTTAAAGTGACCTCTATTGTTTGCTCGCCAATGTATAATTTAGTTATATTTAAAATTTAAGAGGAGAGAATAGTTGCGCTATTATAAAGGTTCACAAAATCAAACTCACCAAAAAACGCCTACATATAATTGAATAAAATTTTTACACATTATAGAAGAAAGTCTAATCTGTACCCTCAAACTTTTAAAAAAGTTATGCAATAAGTCGTTTCTCTGCAATTAATTTTTAAACTGTAAAGTTTTTATTTAGTGTTTTATTTTTTACTTGTTAAATATATCTGCAAATCTTTAACTCAAAAAATGTTTTTATAAGGAAAGGTTTACCGATGTTCTTGTAGATGTGATAAGATTTCAGTTTTGCTAATAGTATTTTTTAATAACATAACTACACACACAAACTATTATTTGCAGACACCGAACCAAACAAATCGTTACCCAAAAATGCGGACGCCTTACGTGCTGCAAAAAACACGACTGAAGCAAAGTTAGTATATTTTTGTTTTTGTTTTTTTACATCTGAGTTTTTACCTAGACAACCTACAAAAAAAAGTAAAAGTTGTAAAAACAAACTTAAAGTAACACCACTTAAGCACGTCCTAAATAAAAATACTAAGTAACAAGCCGAGCTTATAGAAGTAGCTTTTACTCGGGAGTTAGATTAAAATCTGAACTACTTCTTACCTGTAGAGTATGGTCACACACAAGAAACCGTTTGCTACTAACTTTGTGTTTTTGCTGCTAAAGCTTTTGTTACTTCTGGTAGAATGCCGTCTAATTTTTTCTTTTAAACATACGCAGTTTTTAATCTGTTTGACATGTTAATTTTATTGTGACATAGGAACAAGTTTTGTGTTGTTTTCAATTGATCTTCATCAGTTAATCTAATATGATTACGCAATTGTTTTTAAATCTTCGTAGACGTAGACGTCTTAATTTTGCGGTTTTCTTGTTTCAATAGATAAATAGTCTGTGTTTAAAACTTGTGCACTTTTGGTTAAAAGTTTTATTGCACGCTTTTACAATAGTTGCTATTAAGTTTTTTGACGTACCACTGCGTGTTTTCTAATCACGCTCAATGGATTTCCTAAACTGTTTCAGATTTGTCTTTTTAAAACGTCATCTCTTTTTTACGTCTTTTAAAACATTCTTATCTTCTTATTTATTAAACTTATTCTGAGACTGAACAAAAGATCTATCTCTTCCTTGGTTTGTAATGGTAATGTTATCGGCAAAACAGAACAACACTAGCTTCCTCAATATTAGTTAGTAAGTCATTAATATAGATAAGAAATAATAATGGCTTTAAAACCAAACCTTCAGAGATACCACAGGTAATATTAAAACAATTTGATGTTTTGTTGTTAAATTTAACTATTTGTGTTCTGTTCATCAGATAAAACAATATCATTCTACAACAAGTTGGATCAAAGTTATAAACATATAATTTCCAAAGAAGAATAATGTGCGATAACAGTCAAACGCTTTTGTGAAATCTATAAATGTTGATAAAGTATAGAAACCCTTTTCAAATCCAATTAATGTTTGTTCAATAAATTTATTCAAAACATGAGTAGTAAATCTTTTTTTTCTAAACCCAAATTGTTCATTACATAGCTTATTGTTATGGTCTAGGTAACATAATAGCTGTTCTGGCAACACCTTTTCAAAAATTTTAGACAATATAGGCAGTAGACTTATAAGTCTATAGTTTGTGGGCTCATTTATATCACTTTTTTTATAAATTGGTACTACTAATGCAACCTAAAAAAAAAAAAAAAAAAATAGCTCATACACAACTGAAACAACTGAATTACTTTTCAAAACTCAATTTCTAGGCAGTAGTACTCTGACACAAAAGTAGGTCAAATACTACAACATTGGGCAATTAAATGTATTTGCACTTGTTCCAGCTTTTTTTTCTGCTTGGCGGCCTTTGTGTATTTGCACTACATTGGCTTACAGCTTGCACACTATTTCAGGTTTTTATTTTAGATGCCGCGTATTTAATATAGTTTTTTGTGGCTTTGTCCGCGTATTCTACAAGATGGGCTAATTCCAAAACTTCCATTTTCACTACACTGTCGTATAGAATGTTTCAAAATGTTGGCAAAGCCTTTAAATACATTGCAAGTTATTTGCAATCTTTGGCTTTCACCAATCAAAATTTCTCGGTCTTACTGGTAACTTTCCATAATTTTTTGCATGTATAAAAAAACGTTTTTTTGTACGTCAAACGACGTACTCTTGCTTCCTGTTGGTTTCAATTGCTAATTTTTGTATAGCCTGCATGATGGCTAGTTTTTTGTCTTCTATTGGTTGGTTAGGCTTTGTTTCTTTGGATCTAGTCGGTTTCTCTATCAGTGTAAGTTTACCGACTTTTCACTGAAACGGTTATACTCATCTTGCAATTTTGCAAATCACATTTCTAAAATTTTTAGCGATTGCTTTAGCGACTTTTGGTAGGATGCCGTTAGTGCTTAGTGCTTTGCCAAATTTCAACCTACTACCTACAACTACCCGCGGTCGTTACTTTCTCTAAAGTGCATGTGTGGATTGGTTTGGGGTCTATCTCCAGTTATAGCCACACCTCAAGTATGTAGTTGTTGTCTTTGTTGGTTATGTATATAATTTTGATTTTTAATTTTTTTTAAATCTAACTTTTCTGTTACTTGCCTACTCACAACCTGTTCTATTAAATTTGCTGAACACAAGATGCTGTTTATCAATATCTTGCAAGAGTAAATACTTGTTACTTTTTGTACTATTTAGACAAAGTTTCACTCTTTTTTTGTTTTGTGGGTTTTCTCCGGAGTGTTTGCCATGTATATAAGCGCGTCACAACTTTTGTCCGTTTGTCTGGTTCTGTGATAAGAGGCAGGTCTACTTTGTTTGTAGTGCAGGTATCTCAAAACAGGTCAATGGTTCTTTCTTTTCTGTTTATATTAGTCTGTGCCTTAACCTAACCTAACCCAATCTAAATTAAACTAATTTAACCTATCCTAACATAACCTAACCTTATAAAACAACGCCAAAATATTCTCAACACTTAAAAAAGTTTTTTAAAATAATAAAAAATATTTTATTAAATTTAGTTATTTTACAAATCACCAAACACGGCAAACACGCTAAAAAACTCCCAATACTTCAAAATCGTCTACTCAACATCAATAAACAATATATTTTAGCTTGAACTCAACCCAAATCGAAAAATGTTGATGTATTTTGCTTTCTAGAACAATTAAAACTACGTAGAACCTTAAGGACAAACCAACTTTTGCTATAATTGACAATCAAAATCTTACAGGATTTGAGGAATATGTTTCAACAATTTTGCAACATACCACTTAATTGACGTTAGCAAATCTTTGTTAAAACCAAATTATGTCAACTATAAAAGCTTTGTCACTAAACCAATAATCAAAATATAAAAGTTAGTACAAGAACTTTTAAAGTGGAATTTGAAGGACATGTCATTATTTAAAACATGTTTTTGATTAAAATTAAGATTTGACCAAGGCGGACAATTACCGCGAGTTTCAGGAGCAAATAATAATACCCCAGCTTTTTTTTTTTTTTTAAGGACTTAGTGAGGTCTTTGCTTCAGCAAGTGGCCTTTGAGAATAACTAACGCAGAGCAATACCTTTCTGTTTTCTTCTCTACGTTAATTCTGTTGTCATTTTGTCCTTATCATGTCTGTCTCTAGTCTATTATTAGGTTGAGATGAGCTTGTTTCGGCCTTGTGGGATTCACACAGACTGCTGCAGCAACACATGCTGTTCCCGGCTCATCTCTGCCTATACCATATTTGTTGTCTGTTCTATACTGACGTTCATCTCTTCTTTCTGCCATTCTATTGTTATTGAGCCTAGTTGTTTGATTAGTCCTTAGATGTCTTCTTAGTCTTTATTTACTTCTTTGTCGGCGTATCTTCTTTCTTTCATGAATATTTTGAGAAGCTCCATTAGGTGTACCTTAGATTTGGTAATCTTAGATTTGTCAATTTAACTTCTAAGGATATTCTTGATTCTCCATTTGGAATTATTTCTTTGTGTCTTCTGATTGCCAAATATACTCTGACTATTTCAAAGGTTACATTGTCAGTCAAGCTTGAAATGGCGTATCTACCATTTGAAAATTCTCTGGTCAGTTCCGTCAGTTTGCTTTCTTTGAGCAGCTCTTTTCTTTTTTTTATTTCTGCAATTTTAGTTGGTACTAATGTTTCATTGTATATTCTTTTTTTGTCTTCTTTTTCCTCTTCCATGCTTTGGTAGGCATAGTTGTCTTGACCTTCTTTGTATTTTTTTTTTCATTGTTTTTTTCTATGTTCTTTTGCTTCCACTTAGCTTCTCATTCCACCTTTCTTTGTCTTCTGTGGCTTTTGATGTGTGTGTTTACTTCCATTTTCGTTTATCTAGATCTTGAGTTTTCAAACTCCTTTTTTTTTTCTCATTACTGCCGTTGCATAGTTTCTTAATGCTCTCCATTTGTTTATGTCATTCAGGCAAATATTAATTATTAAAGATTTATCAATTTTGTTTTCCAATACATTCTCTAACTCTTTCCTATCATTCTCCCACGCTTCGCACTCTATTAGCGTCATACGTGTCTTCTTGGCAAAATATACATTTCTTTTTTTCTCCATTTTATTTATATTTTGTAAACACTTTCCAAAGGCTCCATGTCCGGTGAGTAGTTGTGTTGTATAGTAACACGTCTCCGGTTTATTCTCTACCCATTCCTTTATTTCTGGTATTAACTCTCTTGTCCATTCACTTTTTTCTCCCTCTTTCCACTGTTTGTGCCATTTTATCATTGTATTATTTCTTGCGCTTGTCTCTTTGCTTCTTGTTTACTATTTACTTCATTTACCAGTTTCTTTATGTTTATTCTTTCTTCTACCATCAAGTCTGCGGGTATTGTCGCCGCGATTACCTCTAGCGCTTCTTGCGACACCGTTCTGTAAGCCCTACATATCCTTAACAAGCTTGCTCTAGTGGTTCCTCTTATTTCTTTTCTGTTTTTTTTTTGTCTTTAAGGCATCTCCGCGGCGTACAATAGTTTACTTTTGGCCGCCGTTGCTATTAGCCTTCTTGCTTCTCGTCTTGGTCCTCCCTTGTTTGGCATAAGCCTACTAAGCATTTCTTCCATTTTCTTTATTCCTTTTACCGCTTTCTTAATATGTTCGTTCAATCCTTTTGCTTCCAGTGTAACTCCAAGTTATTTAATATTCTTTTCTATGGTTATTATTTGTTCACCTACCTGTATTTTTCCGGTTCCTTTATTTGTCCTCTTTGTCGATAACCGTGCCGCTTATGTTTTCTGCGGTGTTAATTCTAGCCCTTCTAGCCCTTTACTTTTCATCCATCTCTTTATCATATTAATTGACAATTCTAGCCTTTCCTTTAGTACTTCTATGTCTGCATCCTTACCTACTAAAGCTAAGTCGTCAGCAAATGCCGTTATCGTCACACCGTCTGGCAGCCGCATTCCGAGAAGTTCATTATATACTAAGTTCCATAATTTGGGTCCTAGTGCTGAGCCTTGTGGTACCCCTCTGGTCAGTCTAAATTTACCTTTCTTGGTCACTAAGTTTCTTCATTGTAGATAACTCTATATTATCTTGATCGTTTTCTTTGTCAGTTCTTTTTTTTTTTTGCTGCTTTTATAATTGCTTCTCATAGTACGCTATTAAACGCATTTTGTATATCCAATGCTATTATGATGCAATGCTGTCTTTTCCTATGTGGGCCGCTGTTTGCTTCTTTTGCTACCGCTTTTACCTTCTTGATAGCTCCTAGGTAAATTCGTATTGTTCACTTTACCATCCACCCCTTTCTTCTATTTCTTTCTCTATTCTTCTCACAATAACTTTTTCCATTATCTTTGCTAATGTATTGACTAAACAAATCGGTCTATACGTCTTTGATTTACCTACTTCTTTCTTCTTCTCAGCAAAAACTTGACTATTAACTTTTAACTTGATCAACTTCAATAAACTGAAAAAAACTTTGGAAACCAAACTCGAACTAACTATGAGCTAAATACCTATACCGGTTAACGTCGTTCCTTTACTTATAGATGCAGACGTAGAACAGGATGAGACCATTTCCATTAAGCAACATATCATGACAACTTAACTGTAAGAGAACTGCAACAAATCCAATAGTTTGCTTGCAATGCATACTCTTACTTGAACTTAAGTATTGTACAATTACTCCTGATCTATTCTTGTATGCTTAATTCGCAGAAAAAAATAACTTTTGTATTTAACCTCAGCGGATTGGAACTATACTATAAAGTACAACTTTTGTTGTAATACTCTTTGGTAGAAAAATGCATTGCAAAAACTAAAAAAAAATTTAACAAAATGTTTGTGGTGTTACAGTGACATTTTTATTTATATTATTAAATTGCAAGTTTTTAATCAAAATTATTGACTTATATTTATGGTTTTGATGTTTGTTTTATTAAATCAAAAATAAATAATATAGGAAAACACAGTTTATAGAATCAAATATTTGGGAATTATTAAATTGCTTTTAGAATTTTATTAAAATATCAACTAAGTTTAAAAGGGTCAAAATATTCTTGTTTTTCTAAAATTATGATATCAAAATTTTCTTATACCGCCCCTCACTTAATTGATTTATTGTAATTATATTATAAAGTTTTACTTAGGAATAAGCTAATTTTAATTAAGTAATCAATGGAGACATTGTTTCGAAAATCGATTATAACGCAAAGTAAGAGGCA
Source organism: Tachinus rufipes (assembly GCA_963932245.1). NCBI lineage: Eukaryota > Metazoa > Arthropoda > Insecta > Coleoptera > Staphylinidae > Tachinus > Tachinus rufipes. Next base: position 73,155,413 of record OZ010747.1, on the reverse strand, counting down.
ACCAACCCATTCCATCCCCTTAAAAAGAAAAAGCCTTTTCGTTCGCGCAATAACACATTTTTCGCGCGCTCCTTCCGCATCCCCTAATTACGCATCGGCTTATAATTGCATCGCAGTGTCCTCCTCGCACACACAACACACAAAAAGCGCGCGTATTGATCCCCCGGCAACTTTTCACCCTTCCATCGCCACCCCAAAAAATAAGGAGCCAATGTAACTTTGGATAATCTCTTTCCATTTAAGAAATATCCACCCTTATGAGAGAGAGACGCGGCACTGAAACAACCCTTTTCTTTTCTTAACCCTCCTCTTCCTTTCTTTTATAAAAACCTTCGACATTCTTCGCACATTCTGACTTTATGGACCGTCAATCATTTGATCTTTGACTTTCTAATTAAAGATTTTTATCTTTACCCTTGAGATAGTTTCATGAATGGGATCCCTTCATAAAAAGGGTTAACGTAAAAGAAATATGCAAAAACAATCTCGCACAGAATTGCATCCAATTTATTAATGAGCGAGGGCATTAATTAAGGAATCTGAACTCGCAGCAGCGGAAGGATTTTGCAGTGACGTTTTTCGATTTGCTATTAATTAATTAAGCCAATTTATCCAATCGTGCTAAACTAAAGAAAAAGGGTTATTTGTAACAGAAATATTTATTATTGATCTTATTTCATATGCTTTTTATAATCAAATATTAATAAATCCTGAAAATCAGTTTCTTCATCGATTGTTTAATTAATAATGGCTTGTTTGTTCTCATTTTACTTTGTCAACCCACTCCCATCTACACTTGTTTGAACTACATTAAAGTTTGTGTTTTCCAAATTTATTAATCTAACTACATTATGTGTATGTTATTGGATTAATACTTGTTTGTGTGTTAATTAACAACATTTATTTAATTAGTTTAAATATATTAATTCGTTTACATATTTTTTGATTTAAAAATACTATGGTTAAAGTCAGATCTATTGTAAATAAAAAATTGCACCCGTAAAATAAGTAAAAACCTATAGTTTACTTTATTTTAGGCGCTTTATGAGTTGGAGTAATAAAGCTTGATTCTAACAAGCAGAAAAAATATTTGTGGCCAGATAAAAGTTGAATGGAAACCATAAAGGACAACAGAAAATTATCTTTAAATTAGATGCAATTTATTTATAGAAAATAATTGGATGGTAAAAAATTTGTTTTGTGTAAACTAATAATTGCGATCAATAGACTAAGTAAACTAAAAAAAAAATGTAAAGATATCTATAAAGCTGTCAGTAGTTTTAGTTTAAGATTTACCAGTTCTAAAAAGCTTTAAGAATAATTTTATTTTTGAATGCAAGTTGTGTCAAAGACTAAAAATAAAAACATGTTTTATCATTATTACAATTGACTGAACATAATAATAAGCGTAATTTAAAGAAACGAAATCAACATTTTTAAAACTATATTGAATCATATTTGTCTCACTAACAGTTATCAGTAGAATCATATAAAAAGTTATAAACAAGAAAAAATGTTGTTTACTTGTATAGTACAATTGGTTGCAACTATTCCGTAAAATCCAAGTTTAAAAAAAACGCAAACAAATAAATGCCAAACACACAGATTTTTTGAGGTTGTACATGGATGGTTTGAAAACTTACTTAAAAGTAGAAAATGCTTCAATCATTGACAGTACAACTTATTTATAAAATTTTGTTAAAACGTTTTTGCAGCACAAGGTCTGGCTTTTGATAGCTCAGTTATATACAATGTAAGTGAACTTGGAGTTAGTGTTGGTACTTAAACTAACAATAATTAATGGGTTTAAAATTTGTGTGCTGTCTGCAAATAATAACAATAGTTATCTTCTAATGAAACTAAGAAGTTATTGGAAGATTATCAAAAACAGTCTTCTAAAAAGTTTTTGTCCTGCGTTGACTTAAAATAAGCTATCAATGACATTTGTACTTGATTTGCACTAAAGATCAACATAAACAGTGAATTGAAAAGTAAAAAAGAAAGGTTTTTGTTTTTGTACAACAAAAACCTTGTGCGTGTACATTATTTTGTCCTAAAAAACATTACCGAAATCCTTTGATTATCAGATTTAGGTCTACTTTCACTAAGCCAGTGTGCGTTTAAGCCTAGTTACACAATGCAAGCTGCATCTTACAATTATTGTATGATAAAATCGCACGGTGCATGTAGCTGCACTGCAAGTAACTGACTAGGCTAGCTCGGATGCTAGTTTGCTCTATGTAATCAAGCCTTTTAAACGCAAAAGTTAAACAATAATTAAATTAAATTTTTAAATGTTTGGTGTTATTTACAATTGACATTGGCAAGTTTTTCTATGGCTAATGCCAATAATAAAGACTTATTTTGATCTGATTTTCTAAATAACTTGCGGCACAAACTTATCCAGGCCTAAGTTTTTTCTTCTGTGGTACGTTTTTATAAAAAAACAAAACACAAAACGTCTACCGGTACGCAAATTTGACGTATTAAAAACTGCAGTGAGTTGTTAGAAAACACTACCGGCAAGTGAGAATAGTGTAGATTTGGCTTTTAAGTTTTTAAGCTTATTTTGGATAACTAAGACAAGACCAGTTTGTTTTATGTTAACCGTTTTTAATTTTAAACATTTTAATTCAGGTTGCTTGTAGGCAGTTGTTGACAGTAGAATTTTTGAGTTGCTAGTCTGTTTCAAAAAAAAATTGCTAGTTTTGGGTTAATTGCTTGTCTGTCATTGATTGAACGCTTTGCAAACTAGTAGTTTTGCGAGCATAAGCACAACTCACCAAAATTCTCCTAAAACTGACCAAAATTAGTAAATAACACTACAACCACTAAAAGTAATCTATTAAATGTGACTTTTGAACAAATTTATTATACTTAACTGACAAAATATGACTTTCAGATTTAACATTTTGTAGAACTACGCGCGGACCGCAATTTAAGTAACTTTAATTGGTTTGACCACTGTGCTAAAACTAACTTAAGCTTAATAATTTAGCAATTATTTAAAATCTGTTCTTAAAAACTTAATTTTGTAATACTGTCTTCAAAATGATGGGATAGAAAAAAAAGATTATTGCAAACTCAACTTAAAAACAGTGTATACCTCAAAAAAGAACCACATTTTCAATAAGTGGCTTTTGAGAATAACTAACGCATGGCAATACCTTTTGGTTTTCTTCTCTGTGTAAATTTTGCTGTTAATTTGTTCTAATCATTGTCTCTAATGTAGTACTAGTTTGAGGTGGGCTGGTTTTGACTTCGCGGAACTTACGCAGTCTGCTGCGGCAACACATGCTGTCTCCGGCCCATCTTTTCCTATACCCTACTTTTCTGTCCTACTTCCTACACTGGCATTATTTTATCCTTTTTCCCATTCTTGTGTTATTCAGCCTTGATATTTGCATTCATTGTTCTTAAGTAATTTCTTAGTTTTTTTATATCTTTAATAACTTTTTCCTTGTTGCATCCTCTTTCATTCATAAATATTTTGTGCAGCTCCATTAAGTGCATCCTCTTTAGTAGTTCTACATTTGCCAGTTTAACTTCTAATAAGATTCTTAAATCTCTATTTGGAATTAGTTCTTCGTGTCCACTGGTTGCCAGATATACTCTAAACATTTCAAAAGTTGCATTTTCTGTCAACTTCAAGATGGCGTATCTTCTGTTTGGAAATTGTTTAGTGAAACTTATTTTCCTTCAGCAGTTCTTTTTTTTTATCCTTATTTATGCAATTTCTGTTGGTTCTAATGTTTCAGTATATGTTTTTCTCTTGTCGCTTTGTTCACCTTCTATTGCTTGGCAGACATAGTTGTTTTGATCTTTTTTGTTTCTTTTCTTCTTATTATTTTTTTACATATTCTTTTGCTTCCATTTAGTTTCTTGCTTCTCCTTCCTTTGTCTAATGTGGCTTTTAATTTGTGTGCTTTTTTCCATTTTAGTTTACCTAAATTTCAAAACTTTAAACTTTTTTATCTTTTTCTTCCGTACTGTTGTTGCATAGTTTCTTAGTGTTCTCCATTTGTTTTTGTTACTCAGGCATATTTTAATAATAGTAGATTTGTCAACTTTGTTTTCTAATACATTTTTTAGCGTTTTCCTGTCTTCCTCCTACGTTTTGCACTCTACTAGCGTATGTTCTGCGTTGTCATGCTTGTTATTTTGACAAAATATAAATTTTTCTTATTTTTTCATTTTATTTATTTTTTGTAAGGACTTTCTAAAGGTAAGTAGTTATGTTATATAGTAACACGTCTCCGTTTATTTCTGGTATTAGTTCTTTTATCCATTTTTTTTTTCTACTTTTTTCTACTGTTTTTGCCATCTCTTTATCATATTCTGTCTTGCTTGTCTCTGTGCATCTTGCTTACTAGTTTTTTTATTTACCATTTTTTATATACCTAATCTTTCTTCCACCATCAAATCTGCGGGTAGTGTCGCCGCAATTACTTCTAGTGCTTCTTGCAACACCGTCCTGTAGGCCCTGCAGATATTAACAAACTTGCTTTCATAGCTGCTCTTACTTTTTTGTTTTTTTTTTGTCTTCAAAGTTTCTCCCCATGTTTCTGTGGCATACAATAGTTTACTTTTAGCCGCAGTTGCTATTAGCCTTCTTGTTCCTTTTTCTGGTCCTCCCTTGTTTGGTATAAACCTATTAAGCACTTTTTCCATTTTTTTTTGTTATTCTTACCGCTTCTTTAACCTGTTAATTCCATCTCATTGCTTCAAGTGTAACTCCAAAGTAATTAATTTTTTTTCCTATGATTATTATTTGTTCACTGTATTTTTTCATTTCCCCTGTTTGTACTCTTTGTCGATAGCCATGCCGCCTCGTTTTTTTGCGGAGCCAGATTTAACTTTTTATTTTTTATCCACCTCTTTATCATCTCTATTGCCAAATCTAACTTTTTATTTAGTACTTCTATGTCTATATCCCTATCTACCAAAGTCACGTCGTCCGCAAATGCTGTTATTGTCACTCCTTCCAGCAGCCCATCTTGGGTAGCTGTCAGCTTAAATTTTCTATTTTTGATCAATAGATTTTTCTCCTGAAAGTAGCTCTATATTATCTTGGTAGTTTTATTTGTTAATTTTCTTTTTTTTGTTGCTTCTATAATTCCCTTTCTTAGTATGCTAACGCATTTTGTATGTCTAGGGCTATTATGACACAGTGTTGTTTTTTATTTGTATAGTCTACTGCTATGGATTTAACCTTTTCAATAGCACTTAGACTCGTTTTTCCCTTTGTAAATCCATATTGTTTCTGTTCCATCTTCTTTTTTTTTAAATTTTTTGATCAATTCTTCTCACGATAACTTTTTCCATAATTTTCATTAATGTGTTGATTAGGCATATAAGTCTATACGTCGTTGTTTTGCCTGTTTTTTTTTCTCAATTACTAAGATTGCATCCTTCCAGCAAGCAGAAAAAATTCCATCTATCAGACATCTGTTTATTATTTGTGTTATTTCTACCTCATTTCCTTCTAGCGCTACTTTCACTATTTCCGTTGTTATCTCGTTTGAACCTGCTGCTTTATTATTAGGTAATTTCCTTATAATCTGTTTTATCTCCTCCACTGTTGCAGTGACTGCTTCTGTTTTGTCCGCTATTTTTTCTGGTTCTTCTCCCATTCCTCCAGTAGAAAACAATTTTTCAATCATTACTACTTCATTTTCTTCTTCTTTTAAGCACACTGATTTCATTCCTCCTAATTTATTCATTACTATTTTGAATGATTTGCCCCAGGGATCCCTGTCTATGGATTCTAACATTTCTTTCCAGCATCTTTTCTTACTGTCCTTGATCGCTTCCTTTAAAGTTTTTTTGTCATTTTTTAGTTCTTCTTTAGTTTTATCGGAATCTACTCCCCTTCTTCTTTGTCTTTTGACTTTTCTTGCTGTTTGTATTGTATTTTTCCTGCTTTCTTTGACTTCTTTGCATCACCAATATGGTCTTCTTCTTCCTCCTTTTCTGTATCTGGGAGTTGATTCTTCCGCTGCCTTCCTCAATTTTTCCGAGTACCTTTTGCATTTTTCATCTAAATTCTCGTTTTCAGTCACTTCCTCTGCTTCTATAGCTCTATTTATCCTTTCTCTTTCCATCCTTTTCATGTTCCATTTTCCTTCTCTTTTGTCTTCCTTTTCCTCTTTTCCGTTTGTGCTGTATGCATAATTTTGATCTGTCTTCCCCTGTACAATCCGACGCAATGTGGCTTTTCATCCAGCATTTATAACATTTGCTTTCTTTATTCGTTACACCACCTGTTCTGCATCTCATAAGTCCTATATTTATGCTTCCTTCTCTTATGAGTTTTTCCGCTGTTTCTATGTTAGTTCTGATTATAGCTGTTTGTATATCCTTGTACTCTTTTCTCATAGATATTATTGTGATATCTTTGTTGCCTAATCTACCGCCGATTTCTTCAATCAGTTCCCTTTTGTTTGTCTTCGGGCTTATACCTTTGATCAAAACTAGTTTTCCTGTGGGGTCATTATTTGCTCTTCTTACATTAAAACCTTCCATTCCGTCTCTTACTTTTTCTATATTTTTTTTCTGTCTCCGATCCTTTTGTTACTAGTAATTTTCTAGTTTTTTTTATCTCTTTAAAGATCGTTACTTTCATCTGTATTTTTGCTTGTTTTAAAAGGTCAGCGTAAGTTGCACTCTCCTTGCTTACCACAATCGCTCCTGCTTGGGGCCTCCTTTCTCTGTTTGGTGTTGTTTGCAGTTGTAACGGGACACACAATGTCATCTTCATTTGTGTACGCGTTCCAGCTACCTCCATAATTTTCTTTGCTTCTCTTGGTGCAATTCCTGTCGGTATGGGTAAATCAATTACTTCTATACCAAGCTGTTTTGCTTTGGTTAATACTTTTTCTAATGCGTCTAGAATATTTTTCTCTCCTGTTTTAAACTTTTGTTTGATAATGTGTATATTTCCAATTTTTTTTCCACTTATTTTTTTAATTATTTTTACGTATGGCGTTTCATCCTCTTCTTCTTCTTCCATTAGTATTTATCCTAAGCCTGTTTTAAGATGCCCAATTCCTTTCCCACTTCTTCTATATTTATTAGAATTGCAGTATCAGATCCCTTTCCCATCATCGGGTTTTTCTTTTCTATTGTTACGTATTTAAAATCTGTTTCTCTAAATTCTTTATTAATTATTAATTGCAGATCTACATTTGTAGCAATTGCTATCATCTCTTTTTTGTTTACAAAATTATTCCTTTGTATTTCCTCAATATCTTCCGTCTGTGTTGACATTTCAATACTTGCTTTACTTCTAGTGTTATTTAATTCTTCTTTTTGCGTTTCTTCAAACTCTAATCTCTCTAAGACTGCTACTAATTTATTGGCATCTTTTTTTATTTCCATCTTTGTATTTAGACATGCCTGTGTTTGATCTCTTAACTCTCTAATCAAAACTCCTATTGTCATTAGCGTTTGTTCTCTTAGCCTCATTATTTCCTCCTGGAAAATTAATTTCTCTTTTCCTTTTGGTACTGTTGGTTTCCTCTTCTTCTTTGGTTTGTTTCACCATGTTTTGATTCTCCCTATTTATTGATGGCGAATGCTCTATTTTTCCCATTTTTTATTTTAATTATAATTAAGAAACGCTACGCAGCGTTTCTTAATATTTGCGCTCGACCCACTTACGCAAATCACTATATCACTACTCGGCAAATTTAATTGTCCCGGTCACTGCCCTGTTGCGCTAACACAGCACGCGTATCGCAATTTTTTGATACGTGTGTATTCCTAACACAACTGCACCCTTTTATTAGTTTTGGTTCTACTTAATAGATTTCACTATATTTTCACTCTTTTCACTATCAAGCACTAATTGTTACTTGTTATATTACACTAATGTCTTATTAATTTTTAAATTAATTATTAAAATTATTCATTAAGCTAGCATAGCTACAATATCGCTGCGGTAACACGTCCGTACTCCATCGAACCCAAGTTTACCGTTGTTAAGTTCTGTTAGTCCAGGAGCTGGTAACAAAAAAGTGCAAGAGTTTTGGAAGTCTAATATTTTCAGATTGGACTGTATTTTGGCCATAAAACACTTCTGTAGAGTCAGCACGCCAAGTGTAATTAGTACTCAAAAATTGTTTTGAAAAAGCTGAAAACTCATCGGCAGATAGTCAATGCATTACAAAATCTTAATCAAGCAATCAGACAGCTTAATAATCAAACGCACGGCGTCAGCACAGCTGCGTACATGTTAGAAGAACTAACTCAATGCAAATGATTTGATGATAATGAGTGATTCTATCAAACTAATGCCGTCACGTATTTGTGGTAACTATGACGAATTGATTGACTATGCTGCATCTGCTGTTTAGTTCTACCAATAAATAAATGCTTTTTTATTTTTATTTTATTTCTTGACGTGCGCTTAATCACGACTTCAATTAGCTGCTGACTGCTTGAGTTCTATGAAAACTATGTCTGACTGTTTGTTTCATGAATTTAATAACTTAATTTGACATATTTCCAAATTTCAGCTTTTTCAAATCATTTGCATTGAGTTAGTTCTTGTAACATGTACGCAGCTGTGCTTACGCCGTAGTTCTCTCGGGCATCTTAAGTTGTTGTAAAAAATGTTTTAATGAATTTTGGACGTCCAGGGTTACCATTACCCACAGCTTCCAGTGCGCTGCTAATACGCGGCCGTTTTTTAGTAATGTTAATTACTTGTCTAAAGTCTGAGATCCACTGTTTGCCGTTTTTCTCAAAATCCAAATTGTTTTTTTAACAGACTTTTTGTACGTTTTAGCTTCTTATTAAACCAGCTTTTATTTGGGCAAGGAACAAGTGTTTTCACCTTTGCCAAAGCTCCTATTGTCAGTTTTGGTCTCGACAAAAAAAAAACCTGTTTTTGGATTAGTCTTATTTCTTTAGCCTTGCATTGTTTGGCTGGTCTAAAGAATTGGCTAGTTCTGTATTACTTTCGTTGTTTAAAAAAAAATTCAAAGAAAAAATGTGACAATTATTGACTAATAGCTCTCATGTCTCACGCAAGTAAGATTTTCATCATAATTCTAAATGAGAGGTTTAGAACCTTCTTACAATGGCAAATTCCACCCAAACAATGTAGGCTTTGTAAAAAGACGTGGTACCCAGAAACAGGTGTAAAAATAAAAAATTTACTGTACGCTAATGACATAGTATTATTTGCTTGCTCGGCGAACAACTGTTAGAATTAATGGAAAAATTAGAACAATAAAGCATCATTCTTTATCTAGAGATTTATCACGATAAAACAAAGGTCATGATTGTAGACCGCCTAAATAACAAGCGGCCCGACATTACACATATTGGACAATCGCAAGTAGTTAATCAATTTATATATTTAGATGCAGTAATTACAAATGAGGAGAGATGTTTTGTAAAAATACGACAAAGGTGTGATAATGCAAAAAGAACCGTACGAGAGCTACAAAGAACATGGGTAGATAGTAGCATAACATTAAATACAAAGAAACAAATAATTAAAACATTCATATTTCTTGTCGTACTATATGGTGCAAAAACCTGGACACTTAAAGTACTAGATAAGAAAAAAATTGATGCCTGCAAAATGTGATGTTGAAAGCGCATACTTTAAGATTCTTGAACGGTCAGACAAACAAATGTGTCCATCCTTAACAAGATTAAATAACCGCAGCAATTTTCACAAATTGTATACACTCAAATTCTGAGGTACTTTGGGCACGTAAAGACTGATAATCCAGTAAAAAATAGAAAACACAAGACTAAGAGAACGTTTCCCAAAAAAAATTGTCAAACCAAATAAAAGATTTAATGAGTTTCACTCTAAATAAGACTACCAACGACGCCAAACATAGGAGCCGATGGCGTGATGTAGTTTGCAGAGCCATTGCTCTTACTTAATAGCAAAACATAACTAGGACTCTTCTGCCAAGAAGAAACCAAAGAAAAAAAGAGCAACTAGCAAATCGTCAAGTTTTTCTTCTCCTGACATATGTACTGCTTGTTTTAGCTAGTTATAATGTTTTTTGGTCTGCAGTTTTTTAACAATCAGAGCTATTACAATAATTTTATTTTTTGGCTTGTACATTTCTTCAACTACATCTTTAAGTAACGTAACTTCTTTACGTAGCTTAGCTATGGTGCTTTTGTAGCTAACGCTGGTTATTTTTTTTTACTTTTTTTTTGGTGATTGATTTAATCACTTTTGTTTTGCTTCTCACTGTACTATTCTTTTTTTTTACTTTGTTTCTGCGTTATTTTTTGTCGGGTTTCCAGATTTGTGCGCACCTTCAATGTTTGGTGGCGATTTAAGTAGTTCTTTTTTATAAATGCTTCTTTGTTAGTCCGCGTGTAAAATGTTTTATTTGCCACTTGGAGACGCATCTGGAAAGAATTTTCACCATTCTCTACTTCCAAAATATAAGGTCCAGAACCTAAGAACAACTTACAATGTCTTCAAATCAACTACTATATAGTAATCCGTGTGAAAAGCCATAAATAAGTTGTACTGTTAATTATAAAATGTTTACAAACCATCTATGTATGAACGCAATAAATTAATTAAGTTGCGGTTTGTGCGCAGTTTCATTAATTATTAAATTGAAGAGTCTTATTCAGCAAGTTAAATATAATAAATTTGTTATCGTAGATTATTTTTTTGCAGTCGTAGTGTTATTCACTTTTCTTGGACACATAACATTAAAGCTTTGAGAACGTTTTGCTTGCAATTGTCTAAGTTTAAACAGAACTATAGTGAGTAGTTTTCATGTTGGCAAATATTGTTTTGCCAATAGCAAATCTGCATGCGGTCTAAAGTTTAGACTCTGCGTTGTATGTTACGGCCTGTAAGCTTCAATAAGCAAGTGGGTAAGCGGCATAAAACTAATCAATTCTAAAATTTTTCATCATTAACAATTGTTTACTAACATTTTGAAAAAAAAAATTAAGCAACTTACAACTACAACTCCGTCTTACAGTCGCTTTTGTAACATCATCTGCTCAAGAGCTTGCTATTATACTGTTTGGCATTGCACACAACACTACAAGTAAAATTCAGTACAGTCACTTTAGCTTTAAGCTTTAAATTTCTTTACATTGTGCAATAAAAACATTACCAAATTGTACGACAAGATGTACTTTTATTAAGTATTCTACCTATTACCCACGTTTGCAAAGCAATACAAATTTAAGAAGTTTATACTATTTGTGTCGACAACAACACATTTGAGAACCACGTTGCCGAACAACTAAACCAGGTTCCAATTGTGGAAAGTTTATTTTAAGTAGTAGTAAATTACTAAAAACCTTATTTAAAAGATAACCCAACAAAACTGCCGTCACCTTTAACTGGAGTAAACGTAGACTTTGAAATGTGTTTCTTTTGCCAAGTTACTACTGGCAAACTAAAGTAACCTTGTATGCAAAACAATATTGTTACTAATAAGTGACTAAATAACTTATCAACTGCAAGACGCTTTTTTTAACAGACAAAAAAACCACAAAAAATTTGTTGATTTTAGTTTGGACGCCAGTGCAAGCAAGAAAAACCAAGTTTAATCAAACCAACAAAAAACTGCTTTACACTTGAAGGAACACTACTAAAAAAAATAAACAAAGAAACTTAAAATATTGTAGTTAACCAAAACAAGCTGTGTGTTTGCGTGCTAAAAAACATTTTGTGTTTTGTATTTTAGAAAAGCGTAGCACATATGAGCACAAGATGTAAAACCGGCACCTAAGCCTTCTTAAAGTAGAAGCTATAGCTGTTAATTCAAAAATTCTTTCCGTAGGTTTACGACACAAATTTAATCATCAACAACTGTCTACTAGCACTATAAAAGCTAAAATCATGTAAAGCACGATTAGAATTCCGACTCCATCTAGAAACTAGAAACTACGGTTACAACCTTTTTACGGAATTATTACCTGCACAAAAGCTTTTTAGCATTACACACCAAGTTCTTAAAAAAAAAGCATTATTAGTGTGCGTAGCTGTAATAACACTCTGGGTGAGTGTGTACGCGGTGATAATAGTCTGGATAAATGCATATGCAAAATAACCATTATTTGTTATACAAAATGTTAATTTTATAAAATCTCAGTCCTTGAATTATTAACCAAAAGCCGCCTAATCGTTTTTAGATTTAAACTAACCGTCTCCGCTATCTTTATAGAAAACCGCCATTAACAATTGGAAAAAATAGAAAAAGGAGCAGTTTAGTTTTGTTTTTTCCTTCTGACGTTTTTTGATGCTGGGTATCTGATTTCTACTGAACGTAAACACCTCAATTTTGGCCACGTTAACGTTGTTTTGATGATGTTTTATAAAAAAAAACAATTGAGAAACTTACGTCGGACAGTGTTATTAGTGATTGGCTTATGGTTTGTTCAAAGTTGGTTTGTTAAAATTCATTAAGTTAAAGGTTTATTAAAAACAGTTAGTAGTGGCTATGTCTGTTTGTGGGTTTTGTGTTTTAGTCAAATCTTGTATTAATTTTTGCCTAAAAAGCTGCCAAGTAAAATTTACCGGAACATTTTGGAGAGTTTGAATCAAACAGTTTTTTTGCTACCCTTCATACTGTTGTAATTTAATCATATGTAAGAGTTTCTCAAAATTTGTATAAGAGTGTTACAGTTAGCATATTTTGGCTTTTTTTCTAATTTATGTTGGGTACAAAGCGTCTTCAGCATCATAAAAAGTAATTTAAAAGTTTTCAAACATAATTTTTGAACCATTTAAAAAAAACTTTAAACTCTTAAAATTAAGATTGTTAGCTATTGCAAAGTCCGGTTTGGGATTGTGCATAATTTCAATTGTTTTCAAAAACAAGATCTCAAGTTGTCCGTTTTAGTTTATATTTAAGTCAAGATTTGCAATATAGTTTTTAACAAAATGTTGCGTAGACGTTTTTTATATGTTGAAAGCTTTTTTTTTGTTATTCATGAAGTTGGACGCCAATTATAACTTTTAAAGTTGAGCTAAAAACCTTGTAGTTAACTTTTTATTTAATGTTAGTATTTGATTAATTAACAGGTTTAAGGTTTGTGTGTTCTTTTGAGATATAATATGGGCAATTTCATTTTAAACGGAGCAGAGCAAGGGGGGGGGGGGGGGGGAGAGTGCATTGAGAAGTATACTATTTTTTTTCATGCAGCAACTAGCAAAAAAATTGCAAAAGTATTATGGTAAAAGAAGCAATGTCTGAACCAACACTACATTCATAGAAAACAAGTATTTGCAAAGCATTCAAGACATCTGAACAAAATTTGGTAGCAATGCTGAACAAAACGGGAGTTTTAGTAGAATTTAAGAAAAAACAAAGAAATACTGTGGTTTTTGCTATTAGTCGCAAACATCATTTTGGGCAAAAATTAGTCTCAGTGGCGATGGTTGTCTTTGCAATATTAAAAAAATATAGTTTTGCAGAATCAAGTTGTACGCTCTACGGGGTTTGCCTCTTGCGTATATGAGAAAATCTCTAACCAGTTGATACAATATACCAAAGTCATTCAAGTGCAGTCAAAATTTCTCATTGTTAAACAAGCAAGCGTTATTTGCAATTAGTTGACAGAGACATTACAAAGTAGTACGCGGCATGGATTTTAAAATGTCATTGCTTTCTTTCTAGCGGTCCTAGAATGTTAAAAGTAAGACAATTTGAAAGAGGAAGATAGAAACCTTATGTTTTACGCGGTTTTAGTTGCTATAGCAGCGTGCCTTCTGTTTAAGGTTCAATACTGCGGTAGAATTTCCGATTTAAATCAAATTCTTGCGTGAGTTAATGCATTTTAAGATACCAAAAATGTGTCCAAGGTAGTAAAAGGGCCAGAAAACATAAAAATCTTTATTTGCACTCCTACAAGATAGTTGTTGTTCAAAAATTAAAGCCACGTGATTTTGAAGCCAGACAACTTGTTACTGAAAACATGTTTTTTGAGTTTCCTCAACACAATATTGTTTTCTTCATTGATAAAGCATATTTTCATCTCACAGGAAGTATCTCAAGACTCTGAAAGTGCTCAAAAACGACATTGAAGCACAGATTAACAAAATACTCAGTGTTTGAAGTGTAAGGGACGCCACTTGAGACACTTTGTTAAAAACAATGTAAACTTAAATTTTTTATTCTATTTTCAAATCCATGCGTCTGCCCACTTTGTACAAAACATAGAATAATTTTCTTATACAGAATTTGTCAAATGAGTACGTTGGTAGTAGAGCGTAGTGAATGATTACCTATTTAATTAATTTGTTTTGCATTATTAAAAGGTTGGTATTAGCATTTTTTGATTGTATTTACTTAGATGCTGTCCGCGTATTTTATTGCAGTACAGATTTAACTTGTTAGCAGGTGTTGCACCGGTGAAGGTATTTTTTTAATATCACGGTACATTTCAGGCAAGTAATCTTAACAATGCGGATAGTATTTTTGGCTACTCTTTGGTGTCCGGTGGTCTGATTGTATTTGTTTGAAAAGATTTTTCTACGCACAATTTCCAAAGAGCCCATTTGTGAAGATAAATTTGCACCCTACAGGTGTTTATAAAACTTATCATTGCGTATTCTAAAACTGTTAAAGAATGAAACTGCAATACCTCGAGCGGCTATCCTTAAAAAACGTATCAGTTTTTACATTTTGGGTTATTTAACTAACAGAATAACTTTGATTTTATTGAGATTCATGTGGAAGCCGTATTTGTATACAATGTGTTCAGATATTTTAGTTTAAAATTAGCATTTGCATTTACTTAAATTAAGCCTACAACCGGCTGCTCTTAGTTATTTCTAGTACTATAATATTGACCGCATATGCAAATGCTCGGAGTTTCATCGTCAATAACGGTGTGCAAAAAACATTAAAAGGTAACCGGGAGCAAAATACTACCCAAACGGCATGACAGTAAATAAGTACACTCTTTGGTAAGAAAACTTAAAAACGGCAATGGCTTTACTATCGTAGGCCAGTGGGATTTGTCAATAATTAATTTTGAGGTAAATTGTTAAAAAGAACCGAGAATCTTGTATTTTATTTAAAATGCTGTTGATGAACAAAAGCGGGTAGGCGTTTTTAATAGTAATTAGATCAACCTTTTAAAAATTAATACAAAGTTGTTTCAATTTTTGGGTTATTTTCTTTACAGCTACTACGGGAAAACTCTGTTAGACGGTTTCATTACATCATCTTATTATTTTCCGGGTTTATTATTACTTGCGTTTTGACATTTTGCGGGCGGAGTTGCTAATTAGTTTTAAAAACAAATTAGGCAATAGACTAAAAAAGTGATCTTTAGCGTCAAAGCAATTAGACATTTATGATTGAATAATATCTGCTTAAGGGCATTGTTAAGCTTTTTGAACTCACAATGTTACCAAATGTTGCTCTTGGTAAGGAGTCCAACTTAATTGGCGGGAGAAAAAATTAACCTGTTTTGTAATAGATATCTACCATCGATCTTCAGCGCGCTAAACTGTCATCAGCAAAAAATATGGTGTTATTTGTGTAAGTAGTTTTACTTCAATTGATGTTAAGTGGTATTTCTATTAAAAAACTGTAAGCGGCTTTTGTAATGTTAGAAGTAGCTTCATACAAAAATTGTCTTATTAATGAAGCGGAGGTTATTTATTTTGTTTAATCTATTAGCCAAACTCCGTGTTAATATTTGATTTTTGTGAGTTTTTATCAACAAAGCGGCAAAGTTTGTCCCCTGAATTAAAAGGTAAAACATTTTTTTGTCGGAGGTAAATTGGATTAAGATTTTAGTTGCTTCTATTCCTTGATTGGGTTTTAGTTTTTTGACCTACATTTAAAAACTTGTAACCAAGTATCTTGTTCTTTACACCTTAAACAGAAAAATTTAGAACTTCCTTGCATGCAAAACGGCTATGCTCTGCTTTGCCGCATTTTCAACAACAAGTGTCTTGAGTGTAAACTAAAAATAAATTTAATGTAACAAATTTTGGGATTTGATATTTAATTTTTGTGTTTCCGGTAGATTAGATTGATCAATTTTATAAAAATAGAATAAGCAAACGGCATTAGGCAAACTTACCTATGTACTTCTAACGCTTTTCAGTTGTAGATCTTTAAAGAACATTGCCATCTAAAAAGTATTGTAAACAAATGTACGTGCAATATTTTGTTTGCAAGTTGTCGAACATTCAGACTAGCATTTATTTCGAATTAAAATACATATAATATATGTTTTAATGTTTTTGGCCTGTTTCTGTTTAGAATTTTCGATTTTTTGTTTGTTCTGTTGAGCAGGCCTAAAAAACAAATGTAACTTATCTAGAAAAGCCTCTCAGAAATTTCAGTCACAACGGTTGTTTTGCTACTAAGCCAAGGCTTTGTCTACTGTTTGAGTAAAATTGTGATTGGGTTGCTTTGTAAAATGTTGCACAATCGGGTAAGTTTTGTTAATCGTTTCAAAAAAATATTTTCTTTTTGTACTTGACATTTCTGTACGGTGATGCATAAACTACCTTCTAATGAGTTGACGCCGTTTTTTTAACATACTGGTTATGTTAAGTACATAAGGTTTAGGAATAATTTTATGTCTATGGAATACATTGTGATCAATCAAGATCCTTTTTTTAGTTTAAAAATATTTTTGTAGTCAATCGCCACACTTGTTTAAGGACCCGACGCTATTAAGTCTGACAAACAACTGTTTATGAGTCGTTGCTTTGATTGCGTTGTTAATCCAAGCAAAACGCAAACAGGCTTTGTGCTGGACTAGCTAAAATAAAGTGCCAAAAACAGTGGTTTATCTTTTTGCGTTTTTTTTTGTTGTGTTGGGACATGTCAACAATTCTGTGGTAGAGATTGACCAAGCCGTGTCAAGTAAAATTATTTAAATTGGGCTTCAAAATTTGTAACGCCATGTTCTGGGCAGAAAGCGGCACTACATAGAAAATGTAAACAATTAGCCAACAAAAATAATGAGAATAAATTTATTTACATAATTAAAGTAAATCATTAATATATACATAAGGGAGATTCCTAGTCTGATTCTAACACCACAAAACTTCTTATAAAGTTATGATCTAAAATGACCGTAATTTTAAATTTACAGGGATAAAATAGTTTTGATTGTATCTTTACCCTGTATAAACCAACAAAAAAGCAACTTTCAAATAATTACAAATGGCGAAAAATCCGGAAAAATATTGTGCTTAGGCAGGCAATGTCCGCACCAATACAATAATTGTTCTACAAAGAGAACATTAGTTTTGATTTTTAGTAAAAGATTGCCTTGATTTAGTTTAATAAAAAATTTAATTACTTCATTTATAAATTAAAAAAAATTCTTTTGTATTACAACAATAACCATGTTTGATTACAGTTTTGTTTAATGTTATTGTGAAAACCTACCCTCATAATATCGAAATAAATTAGTAATTTGATTTATAAAATTGAAACACAGTATTTTTATCATCTTTTGGAGGATTCTGTTTAAAATGATATTAAAGCCACGTAGCTTGTTAGGCGACACCAAGCAACAAAACTAAAACCAAGCTTAGCACACGGGGCTGGGAGTAACAAACGCGAAAGCGGCGTGCAGCGCGATAAAGTCATGACGAACCGCAGAACAGGCCGTTTAGCGTAATCTCAACGGCATCAACAGCATCTACGGCCGTTAATTACTCTTGATAGATTATTATAATATTACACGACCAATAACTACAACACACAATTTCGTGCACGAATTAAAAGCAATTTATTATCAAAATTACAACTTTTGTAATGAAATGTAGAATCATTGGCCGGCCACACACATTAAGACATATCCTCGCGTGGATTGCGTTTGACAGTACGCGCGCCGATTCCTGACCATTGTCCGTGTGTACATGGAGATCGGAGTCTCAGATAGCCCCTGCCATCGGAGATTGTTTATTAAGATGACATACCGACTCATCATTCAGCATAATACACGCATTATTCTTACATTAACATCCGCCAGATCGTATCGTTTCGTTGAAGAGATACACCGTAGACAGAGAAAGAGACGCACCGCACCACTCTGTTTAATTCGATCGGCGCATTCTGCTAAATTAAACTTCAATAATGAGATGTGTATTAATATCGGATTATCATCATTGAAATGCGACCGATTAAGATCTCGTGTACTTCATTTTTCACTACACTGCATCGAACTGGATTGGAATTGATTTGTTTAGAATGCAACGCAAATTTATTATTATAATCTTAAGAAAATGTATATGTAAAACTAAAATTTTATCTCAAACACGTTATCAATGATAATATATTATAATGTTTCATCTGTAACTATATTCTCGTGTTTATTATAATAAAAAAATTGTTTATGATTTGGTCACAGTAAAACTAAATTTTAAAATTCGAAATACCCAATTGCAATATAATTGGCTTTTAAAAACAAGTGTTGCCAAACACTCTGTAAAAGCAAATATAAAATTGTTATCCTGCCTGATAACACCGAGTAACATTGACTATACCATAAGCAAATATTAGATTTTTAAACCATTTCAATATATAAACTTTTAATAATGGTCAACACTATGCCTCATCAACTTTATCGTCTTTTTGCAGTTTACTTCCAGCTCAAGTGATAACCAAGATATTATCAGTTCAATTTTAAATGCATTGTTGTGTTAGCTTTAACATAACATGTTTGATGTTGCTAATTGAAAAATGAATTAACATTTTTGTAATATTGAAGATCTTCTTAAAATATCATTCATAATTTTAATTTAAAAAAATATGATGTGTTAGAAAATTTGAATATTAAATTTTGCGATAAGACTTAGGCTTAAGAAATAATTTTAAAATTCCATCAAAATATAATGTAAATGATGAGGGGGTGAGGGATGAAGAGCGTGATGGAAATTATGAAAACTCGCGTTAATTATTTTTTGTGATGATTATTAATGATGTGTTCGCAATACTTGGAGGAGGCAAGCAAGGAGCTTATGCACAAAAGCGGGTATTGTTTCGCCCCGTGAAGAAGAAGAGGTGAGGGGGTGGTGGTGGTTGTGTGAGTATGTGCCGGGGACGAATAATCCTGGATGCTAGTTTGAATATTTTAAGGCATTGAAATCTCGGCGGCGGAGCTTAAAACACAATTAAAATTTCCCCGAGACATCAAAAATAAATTCTACTCATTCCTTCACATTATAAATCCTTCTTCTATACAATATATCTACGTCTTATTTCCAGCATTCGGGGCCTGTGTTTTAGCATCCCCTTTCTTTAATTAATCTCCCCCCGCCTCGCCCCGGTCCAACCGCCCCCACGTCCCATGGCAACGCGTAGCAACGAATGTAAGGTACAGCAACACAATACAGTTTTTACACTTTTCACAGGAGCGAAATCTTTAATGTCTCCGAAGGCTGACATTAATTAAAAAATCTTGTTACGCATGCCGGCAGTGGTGGTGGTGGTGGGGTGCGCGCCGTGTGGCACAGGGAGGCAATTTTAAGAGCTCGCCTCCATACATATAAACCCGGGTTCACCCCACCCAAACCCCCTAACACTCTTTCTTAGTCCTCTCAGCCCAAGGCATATGCAAAACAGTCACTAATTTATGCGCGTTTTTTTTTTCTTCTTCTTCCACCCAAGAATTCCGCGCGCTTACGTGGCCCGCAGAAATTAACTTCATTGCAAACTTGTTACGAGTTTACTTTCGGAAATGAATTTTCCCTCTCTACCCTACGCATGAAAAATCGAAAATCACAACCCTTCTTTTAATTAAAAATAAATACATTGAGTCAATAGGAATCTCTATATTTTAAGACAATGCGTAGCCTACATTCACCCTCTTTGGAAAATTGTTGATAATTTGTCAACCAAACGCAACTTTAAGTTATAGCCGTTTTACAATCACCAATACGTAACACAAATATATCAACCAAAATTTCTGTAGTTTTGCAAACAGAACCGGTCAGCTGGTTTAGTTATGTAAACCATCTAACATATACTGTCAACTTTTATTTTTACAAATCTGTCAACTTGACAAAGCAACAATTAGTTTAAATTATGTAAAAGCATTTTGAGTTTGTATTAGATTTGTAAAAAAAATAATAAAGCATGAAAAATATATTTTTTAATGAGTTTTGCGTTGTTTTAAAAAACTCTATTTTAGTTAATTTTGTTTATTTTCAAAACTTAAAAAAATATTTATTCTAAAAAGCATAATTTAATGTTATTATGTAAAAAAAGATGATAAGTTTGAAATCAATGTTAATTTTAATTTACATTGTTTTGAAAAATTACAATTTAGTTGTTTTGGATATTTTTAACCCCACTCAACTGTGATTGCCTAAAAGTTTGAGATGTCAGGCTTATGGCTCATAATCTGAAAAACAGGGTTGTGGGGTAATCCACTTTTAATTAAAATAAGATTTAATTAACCGGTTTCTTAAAGAAGTGTACTTTTTTATCTAGTTCAGCCAAGCTGACCAGATCAGAATTTGAGTGAAACTTAAGATGTTCAAAGTATTTTTTGGCCAAAGTTTTCAAATACTGTTGCAAGAGCGGGCTTCCAAGGTTGTTACATTTTTTTTAATTTTAAAGTAGTAAGGGGCTTTGACAATCCAACGCAAGGTTAGACTTTGAAATGCTTCAAAAAATTGAGGTGATAGTTTGCTGCTATCTCCCAGATTAGAGATGCAAACGCATTTAAGGTTTAATAATGCTTGTATAAATCCAAAGTTTATTTCAAACCAACAACCCGCTGTTCCGGAAAAGCATTAAAACTAGTTGATTTATTGTTTTTTTAGTCTAAAACCTTTGATCAATTTAATTAATGGACAACAGAGTATATAAGTCAAAACTCATGTTAATGGTCAAGTAAAAAAGAATTATTTTCCGCGTGTTTTTGGATGTTATCCAGGATTATTCTTTCTATAACCTTACTCAAAGTGCATAGGAAACTGATTGATTGGCCAATAGTTTTGCAGAAATTATTAATCCTTTCCAAGTTTTGAGTGATTACGTGCAAGCCATTCCAAACTTCTAGAAAGTGATTGCATTAAAAACAGGTGACTATTATTGCTTTGTGCAAAAAAAAATTTTGCGCTTTGTTCGGAATATTGTCAAGGCTTGGCGCAGATTGTGCTTTGAATTTTAATATTACTTTTCTTATACGTAACGGCCGAACGCTGTGTGTAGTCGTCCGGGCCCGCCAAGAGGTTGTTGACTTCTCCGTGGACTCTTGTGACGTGCTCCATATGCCAGCTAATGCTTTCGCTTTTGCTTCAATAGAATATTGGAGCCCGTTCTCACCATTGACTGGTTGACTTGTTGCGCAAAGTTTTGGAAATTTTCCACATTAAATTTTTATTCTCTGTGGTTGATTCTAAAGTTTTTTTCCAGCACTAGTTTTTGTGCAACCTTATTGTTGCCTTAACTTCTTTGTTAAGCGTATTGAGGATTTTACAACGTACGGGGTTGTCAAATCAACGCCTTTTGATTGCAAAATAGTCCTAGAAAATTATCAGCTCAAACCTAAAATGTTTTAAAAGCCTTTTCCGTAGCTTTATAAATCAGTTATGTGAACTGTTTGACAGTTCCTTCAACATCTGCAACCGTTTGTATTAGGGTTAGCCTGTCTATG
Organism: Tachinus rufipes; assembly: GCA_963932245.1. Lineage (NCBI taxonomy): Eukaryota > Metazoa > Arthropoda > Insecta > Coleoptera > Staphylinidae > Tachinus > Tachinus rufipes. Next base: position 73,133,807 of record OZ010747.1, on the reverse strand, counting down.
CTTTCTTCCAGGTATCTCAACAAAAAAAAATCATTTGTGTGGGTAACAAATTATCTTTTTCCTTTATCAGTTTTCTTTTCATAGATTTCCAGTATTACCGAGATGTGGTCGTTGATTGTTCTAATCTCAATTTTTAAGTTAACGTTTTTTAGTATTGCTTCAGCTAAGACGTCTTTTTAATAACCAGCATGGCTGTAATGAGTAGTTAATAAACTCCTTAGTAGGCAAATTATAGTTGATTATCCAATATTCAAGTTTTTACCGGTAACACAGATCAATGTAAGAAAAGCAATTGATGGTCTAGCAAACAAAACAAGCAAAGATATATACAGAATCAATGTTGAAGTTATAAAACGTATAAAGAAAATTATTATCAATTTTTTTACAAAATTAATGTATTAGCCAAATAACGTATCGATGCTCTTAAAGTTGCAAAAGTTATCTTTATTTTAAGAAGAGTGATAAACAAAATTTAAATATTATATATACAGGGAGTTTATAAATGAATGGGATTATGTAATCACTTTAAATATGCCGCCTCTTTAAAACTGTTTACTATACTACATATGTTTTCATATGTTTGCTTGACAGCTGTCAAAGTTGATCTGTCAAAACAAATAGTATAGTAAACAATTTAAAAAAAGCGGCACATTTAAAGTGATTACATAATCCCATTCATTTATAAACTCCCTGTACTAATAAACAGTACGGATTTTGCAAAGGCCAGTCTACAACTTTGACTATATTTACTTTTGTAGAAGAAACCATCAATTGCTTTGGCTACGTTTCTCTATGTCAGCAAAACCTTTGATTGTGTGTCATATAATATTTCAATTCAAAAACTCTGTCACTATAAATTTGACCATAATAGTGCACAGATGATTAGTTTGTCGGATCGTGTCCAGGTGTACAGTTGTGTGGAAACTTGTCACAAAGTTTTTTTTATAAACTACGGTGTGCCCCAAATGTCAGTTTTGAGAGTTTTCTTATTTTTAATTTACATAAATGACCTTTCCAGTCAAGTAATAGATTTTATTTCTAACGATTTGTCAGTAATAAGTTGCGTCTTAATAAAACTTAAATTAAACTTTGCAAAGACAACTGAATTTTTGGAAATTTATTTAGACAACAATGCAATGAGACATACAAGAAAAACTTAAAAGATTGCATGCATCTGTTTCTATTAAGGTCTTACATTCTGCACTTTATACTCAATTGCAGTCCCATTTAACTTACGGTTTACTGGTTTAAAGTTACGCTTCATGTAGTAACTGGGATTGGCTACACAGTAGATGACTAACACCAAAATTCTTTAGCTGATAAATAAGAATAAATGAAAATTTCATAGAAAAGCAAGTTACCAAGACCAACGCCCTCAAAGCATGCATTTTGTTTAATTGTGGAAAACCAAATTTAGAGCACCTACAAAGACAAACTTAAGCAAATTTTTCTCAACCAGGAAGAAGCACTATCAAACATAAAGCAGAACACAGTAACTAAAGACAACAAAGACCGCCACCACTAAGCAGCTCACCCAGCCTTCCCTTCCGGCCTCAACCAAGCTACTTGTAACTACTACGGTTCAGATCAGCAAACCAGCAATATTCCCGGTTTAAGCCTCTTTCAAGAAACATGCTGCTACGCACAAGGCCGCATTTTCAGAAAAAAATTGACGTTTACTTAGATAGAAACATTGACGCCTACCACAAAATCTCGCCCCTCGGAAGTCCGGCCTGGGGTGACGTCTATGACGTGGTGGTCGTTCGGTCTCTACCGAGAATAAAGTTGGAGTGACGGTTGGACGGAGTGCAAGTCGTCTGTCACTGGGCTTTGTCTGCGGAAGATCGATTTTGACGCTGCAACTTGAGTTCTGGATCTGCGGTGCTGTGAACAGAAATCGCGGAGTTGAAAGGCGACGCTCGAGCATACGAGAATCAGTTTCTAAGCGAGTCGAATTACGACCTTGTCAAAGAAGAGGTTAATTCGTATGTATGCCGTCCCTTAACAAACCCCACATTTGGCTGGAACCTTGGTTACCACAATACAGGATCCACATAAACAAATTTTTACGACGACTAGCAGCACTGTACAGGCGAGTCTACCCAGATCACCCAAAACAAATAATGACCGATACGCTGACGACCTTGGTAGAACCAAGACTGCAACTGTTCTTGGAATTAAATTAGTATAACACGCTAGAACAACTGATTGACCAAGCAGCCAGGTTAGAAAACGGCATAAACAAAAGTAAATTTATGAGAAATTTCCAAAAGCTGCAACAACCATCGTCATTGCCGTGCTACTATCTACTGGACGCAACCCCTCGGAAAAATAACAGCAGCACCGACGGAAGTGTCAACAACGTTACACGCGTTCCCGGACTATGAACAGTTAAGAAAACTGTTACGCAAGTTTAACACGATCTTTGCGGAAGATCCAACTCCTTCGACAACGCGAGCAGTTACACACAAAATTGTGCTAAAAGACTTGACCACCGCGTGCGCACCCCGTTACTCCTACAACGCCAGCAAAAAAAGTGTAATCTACCAACAGGTGGAAGAACCGAGTACAAGTGACTACTATGCATCAGTCGTAATCGTCAAGAAGAAAAACGGTACAAATCGGTTTTGTATTGACTATCGGCAACTTAACAATGCGACAAAGGGAGGCGGCCCCGCTGCCAAAGATCCACGAGACACTCAAAGATTTTGGACCGCGCGTGTGTTTACCAATCTGGACTTAAAATCTGGATATTGGCAGATTTCTATGGACAAAGCACATTAACATTATACCACGTTTGCAACACCTGACGGAAGAACATATCAGTTCCGTGTTATGCCGTTTGGGCTCAAAAACGCCGCCGCGACGTTTCAAAAATTGATGTCGCAAGTGCTAGCGGGTATACTCGGGAAATTCGTGTTAGTATATTTAGACGACTTACTAATATACTCAAAAAAACCACGAATAACACTTGGACCACATCCGACGAGTCTTCGAAAAGCTACAAGAATACGGACTACAGTGCGGGTTAAGCAAATGCAAGTTCGGGAAAGACACAATACACAATAGAATACCTAGGTCACCAAGTATCCGCGGACGAAAACTTACCTCTCAATCATCACTTGACATCGGTCAGGGATTTTGAACGCCCAAAAACCCGGAAACAACTACATAACTTCCTGGGCACGTGTAATTGGTTTCGCGAGTACGTACTAAACTTTTTGGCAGTGGCAGGACTGCTCATAGACTTACAAGGACCCAAGAAACCGTTCCGCTGGGACGCCACAGCAGAGAAAGCCTTCAAAGATGTCAAAACCTTATTGGACCAACCCTTAAATTATCACGGCCAAAACCAGGGTTAAGATTTGTTTTACAAACGGACGCTTGCAACACAGGAATGGGAGCTGTCTTATATCAAGAGGAAGAAAGACAGCGACGCATAGTCTCGTACTACAGCGCACGTCTGAATGAAAGCCAACGAAAGCTCCACTCAAACAAGCTCAAACGCATGGCTATATTATAGACCATAAAGAAGTACCGTCTATATCTGGAAGACGCACCATTTACGTTGCGCACAGATAATAAACCTCTAATATGATTAACGCCAAATTTACAAGATGCTCGCTTATCCTTCAGGAGTTCTTATTCACAATAAAACATACTTCAGGTGCTATAAATCACCTACCTGGTGCGCTCTCAAGAAATCCGGGTTCAGAATTTGTCGGAGAAGATATAGATGATGTCAAACGCCTACTACCACCTGGACCAGCAACCCAGGCTTAGAAACCAAACCGCCTGCAACAAGTATACTCTCTGTTAAATCGCAGATACAGAAACAAAACTGATCGTTTTGGAAGATGAGACGCTGGCAGCCATGGTGCAACGTTACCAAACGACTAGCTCACAAACGCAAGAAATCATGAGGCAACACTGAGAAATGTTACTAGACCCTGAATTATCACCAGAAGACAACATTGGATATAAGGTAGGCAAAGCGAAAAAAATTTTACGCACGCTACACGGGCACGACCAGCTGGTAGTACCACCTGATAACCAGCAAGAGGTGTTAAAATTCCATCACTCAAATGACACTGCTGGTCACCCAGGTAGAGATGAAACTCTAGCAGCGTTTCTTAAGGCATTTCATTGGCTCCGGGTCAAGAAGGACGAACAAACCTTTGTACGAGGATGCATAGTGTGTGCTCAAACCAAAACGGGACACGCAAGAGCAGAAAACCCGCTGCTATCTCATCCCAACAGTAAACCTTGGGAACAAATTGCTATTAACTACGTCGGACCCCTAGACGTCACACAAAACGGGAACAAATTTGCCCTCACCATTATGAACATGAGCACCAGGTGAATTGAAGCGATGCCCGTCTCTTGACATAACTACCAAATTGCTAGAGGAAAAGGTCTTCAACAGGTACGGTTACCCCAAAGTAATCCTATCCGACAATGGCACGCAGTTTACTAGCAGACACTTTGAGAATGTAAAAAGGTGGAAGTGTCCACATCAAACAACAGCCACATACCACCCGATTGAGCGTAGACACGCAGAGTTAAAGAATTGTTTTAGAAGTCTGTTGGAGCAGAATCCGCAGAAGCAATGGGACAAACTTTTGAGCCTAGCTGTGTTCCATAATAACAGGCGCAGTAAAACAGCCACCGGCCAGAGTCCAAATAAATTACTCCTGAAGCGAAACATTCAACAACCCGGAGGATGGGATAATCCAGATAGAGCTGAAGACAATGAAGATCCAGAAAGAAGACTACAGAGAGCAGTGATCACACATTGCAAAATAAACAATTTTTTACTACATTTTTTAAGTTGGGGCTAAAATAACCCTAAAGTATGTCATGTAGAATATACCTGACTGCATTAAAGCTGATGTGGTGCAGACTGAACTTATTGCTCAGGGGTATAAACCAACTTTAATTACACAAATAAAAAGGGTTGGCAAAACTGTTCAGAAAGCTAAGACTAAAAAAATCCTGTTTTTTATCAAGATATGCGGGCTTTGCATTACTGTAGACAACCAAAAGTCCACGAATAAGCGCTCGTGATAGTAAAAATAAAACAACAATCACTAAGAAATGCTTGAGAAATAAAAATAAATAACAAGCGCTAAAAACTTTGAAAAAAAATTAAGAAGTTTGACAATGAAAGAATACAAAAAAAACAACCAATGAAAACAAACACACAAAATAAAAGCCATAGAAGAAAAAAAAAAGTTGAAAGAAGCAAAATAAAAACAAAAAACAGAAAAAAGAAAAACATTTGCAGAGACTACAATATCAAACAAAATTGCAAAAGTAAGAAGAACAAAAAAAACAAAATGACAAAAATAATCTTTGAAAGTTGACGGATATCGTAACTTTTAAGATAGTCAAAATATACCTGGTAACAAAAAGACACAAAAAAATAATTCCAGATTGAGATACAAGAATATTACTGGATGTAAAACTTACAAAATTAGAACTGCTAAAAGAAATACAATTAATAGAACTGCATAAACTATTCAGGAAGAAGAGGAGATACGATAAAGAATAACAAAAACCTAAGAATACTAAGGACGCATCTGAAGACAAAGCAAATAATTAGAATAAGCAGTACATTTGTGTAAAGAAATGATTACAGATGTAGATGTCAGTGCTGATAAAAATATACAAAAAAGCAAAAAAGACAGACAAAGTAAGTGCTATAGTAAAAAAAACTAAAAAGAGCATGCATGCCCCATATTCTGCAAAAAATCTGCAAGTCAATAACCAGCCCACTTCAAACTAGTTCCAAATCTAAAGTAGTTTGGCAAGGACTATATAACAACAGGGTTTAAGCAGAGAAAAAAAACTGAAAAGTATTGCCACCTCACTACTTAAAAAAAATAAACAGGTTCTTTTATAGTATAGAGCGAAAAGACATTTAACGAACAAATAAAAAATCTTGATACTTTTTTAAAGGAAAAAACACCTGATAAACAATTACAGTAATTGCTTGTACGACAAGATTAGAAAACGCAACCAGAAACCTACCAAAATTATGAGCAGATACTTATTAAAACTTGGCCGTCTTCTAGAGTTAAAAAAAAATGAGTGTTGACTACTACTACTAGCGGAATTTTGATCTAAAAGACGTAAAACACCGTTGACACAAGAACGTGTTACAACTGTCAATAAGCAAGACACAACTTTGGATATGACAAAATATCACATTAAAATCACTGTTTTTGCTGCAGTAAAGAAGGTTTTTTGCAAAATAAAATTTCTGGTTGCTAAACGTCTACTACAGCTCCGTTGTCAACTTCCCCAGTCCTATTCAACTTATTTCTATCTACATGAATACATAAAAAAAAAATATATATTTGGGACTGCTACAATCAAGTGTCTCCAGAACTATTATAAGGCATGACAAATAGAACTGGTAAAAGATGGATAATCAGTAAGCTTAAGTAACCGGTTTTAGTGTACCGTTGCCAATAAAAATTATACAGGTTGAATAGAAATTTGTGCCAGATACTATGGTATGAAAAGTAAAAGTAAAAACTGTTTTGAAGCGGGCCTTATTTGTAAAGCTAATAAAATAACATTTTTACTTCTGTTCACTATATTTGCAAAAACAAATAGGTAGAATTAGACTAAACGCTCGATTAGGAAACACTGAAGTCATTTAAAAGTGATGATTACGCCGATTTTGATAGTAGAAAAAGATGGAAAGTATCAAATTTGTTTCGATGTCAAAAAAATTAATATAATAACAGATAAATATGCATACCCATTGCCATACGTCAGCAACACTTTGAACAAATTACAAAACTTACTACTTTGCATGCCTACCGGCAGATACGTCTAGACGACAATTCTAAAGCTCTTACGGTTTTCAATATTTCAAATCACTTTAATATTCTTTGAATTACACAACACATCATCTACGTGGCAACAATTCGTCTGTCTTAAGAATATAATCATTGTGTCAAACAATTTTTGTTAACATATGGAAACAGTTTTTAGACGGTTATGAAGTGCTGGCGTTACATTTTGCCAGTTTTGTTGTTGGAACTGAAGTACTTAAGTTATCTTGTCAGTTCTTCAAAGTTATGTGTGGATCTAGAAAAAGTTTTAAACAATCAAGTGCAAAAATACCTTTGTTAAATTAAAAGATGCATTAGTTTTGGAGCCGGTGTTATCCTGTTTTGATTTTAACAAACCATTTGTTTTGCAAATTAATGATTTAATTTTACGTTTTGAGCTGGGTTGTCAAGTAAAACAGTACAATTCTGTGGTTTGTACTTGTATTAAACTATATTGAGTGTTTTAAAGTGGATGTTACATTTTACATGTTACAGATATTTAAATTAATGCTGTTAAATCCTTTGAAATGTGAAAGATAAAAAAAAAGTTTAAATAAGTATTGAGGCATTTTTCTGGATAATAGAAAAGTAGTAATTGTTAAAACTTAATCATATATAAGATAAAACGGCAAGAGATTTTGCGGCTAGGCTCATAATATCCCAACCTCCAGATAAGAAAAGATGCATAAGACCAACTCGAGCATGATTAAGAAAATTATAAGCCGCAGGTAAAAACCGCATTAGATTGTAGAATTTGTATTTAGCAAAAAAGGAACAACTTGCTAGATGCCGGTACAACCTTGGCAGATTTTTTTTAAAAAACACTAAACAGCCCGTGCTGTTCAATAGTGTTTGTTTTTTACTGACTAAAATACCCATTTTTTAACCTTGTTGTGCTCCGCCTTAAGTTTGGTGCGGATTATTGCTTTTCCGGTCTTGTATTAGATCCTAATAGCGGGTTCTTGTCCAGTAAATGTTCCCTGTGCTTCCTGTTTGGCAGCTTGATGTGCCCTGAGATTTTCGTTTATCTTCTGATCTTTGAGTATCCATACTAGGTAAATTTTGCAAGTTGTTGCTACTGTTTCCAGACTGTGTATGCATGTCATAACCAATTTGAATTTTATTACTGGCGATTGCAGGACCTGCAATGCCGCTTGACTATTTGACATGATGATTACTGGTCTGTCGAGTTCTAGTGGCTTCTTGATCATGTTTCTGGCGCACCATTTGATGGCAGCCACTTCTGCCCGAAACGTCAAGGTATATTTACCCATAAGTAGCAAAGTTATCTTTACTTAGTGTTTGCCCTTGCAAATTCCAACCCCGGTGCCTTTTTGATCTTTGGTCCCATCTGTGTACCAGATGTTTCTTTGACCGTTTGCAGTTATCTGTTGTTTATCTATTTGTTTTGCGGTGGTATTATTACGTCAATTTTTTTGCTGATGCAATGGCCTTCTATAAAGTCCAATCTCATTGTTAGAATTTCTTCCTCAAGCAACACTTTTGTTATATTAGGTCTGTGGTTTCCAAAGTTTACATTGTGTTCGTTTATTCGCCGTCTGTATGCTGCTTGTCTTGCTTCCGTCGTTACCATCAGGTGAAGTAGCGGTAATAATAGTAGTTTTTCTATAGCTGCTGTGAGTGTCGTTCTCATTGCTCACGTTATCAGCAGACATGTTAGTCTCTAAACTTTGTCTAGTCTTTTGACTGTGCACTTAAGAACGGTTTTTTTCCCATGCAAGCGCTCCATATGTAATAATAGGTTTTACCACCATCGTGTATAACCATTTGGTCAAACTATGTGTTAATCTCCATGTACGTCCGACCATTATTTTAGTAGCAAAAAGCACCCAAATAGTTTTTGTTGTAATATTTGTCAGATGTAATTTAAAGTTTAATTTAGTGTCAAGCGTTAGTCCCAGATATTTTACCTCCTTTGACATCTCGAGCTTGGCTCTATAAATCCTCAGGTTTTTTTAAGTCTGTGGTGTTTTGTCGTTTTGTAAACGGTACAATCGTTGTTTTGCTTAAGTTCATTAATAACCCTTCCTATTTGCGCCACCTTTCTACGGTATTTAGCGCACTTTGTGTCGTGACTGACACAGTTGCTCCAAACTTTCCGCATGCAAAAATTGTGAAACTATTTGCATAATTTAGGGCTAAGATGCTCATGTTGTTGAGTATTTGTAGTAATTTGTCCTTGACTAAACACCACAGTAGGGGTGAGAGTACGCCTCCCTGTAAGCACCCTACAGTTTTTCCATATAATGTTATAGTTACAGTTTGGTTTTTGATTAACCCATTGTTGGACGAGAGGATCTATTTTTGGGCTTTTCATTGCCTTTGCAATAAATTTAAAGATGATATTGACAAATGCCCCTTCAACCTTGACAGATAGTATTAATATAATAAATTTGCTGTTGCAAACATTTTTTTCATATTGGTAATAACCAACAACTTTTCTAAATTTTTATTGTGTTATTTTCTAAAAAACTACCTCTGCCAAAAAAATAAAAAATCTACAAGTTAACTCTACAAAACAAGTTAACAAAACTTTGGAAGGCTATGTAAACTAATCAACTAAAGAACAATTTTTTAGCCAAGATTGCGTAAGTTATAAAAACTGCCAATGACAAAACACCAAAGCGACGCATTAGTTCAATAAGTTTTGTACAAAAGTTATTTTGTACCCGATTACCAAATCAAAGAGGTAATCCCCAAATGTTTTAACTTTTTTATTGAAAAATAACTATAAAAAATTAAAAATTACAGCAAACAGTTTAAAACATCTTAGAATCTACAACGTCAACGTGTTGCGTTTTCATTAAACGCTCATTCTTTACTGTTAAATTTGAATCAAACTTTTTTTTTGTCAAAAAATAAGTCTTTCCGTAGATGTATAAATTGAGAGCAGTTAAAAAAAAAGTGAAATGTCAAAGACCTAAAAGGTACAGCAAATGATAACAATGCTTAACGTTTGTTAGCTGTGTTGACTCTTGATAAAAATAAAGCATCCGTGATAACGCGTAGGGTAAGAGTTCTTTGATTCAGTGTTGTAAATAATAGCTTGCCAATTGCAACGTGTAAGTGTTTGTTTGTATTTCTGGTCGAGAAGTTCCTAGATATATTTTCTGGTACAAAGAAATACATAAATTTATAACAAATTGAACACCGGGTGTGGATTTTGTTGATGTACAACTTAGATGTGAGTAAGAAGTTGGCGTTTAGTAATAGAAACTAGAAAGTAAATTTTTTTTACCAACCTACAACCCATCAAGTTTTAGGGAAAGTGTTAAAGAAGTCTTTAGGCTAGGGAATTGGCTGCAAAACTAAGGTTTGTCTCAATTTTACGTACCGCTGCTTTTTGCATGAATTTAGTACGTTGTATTGTTTGTTTGTGATTAACTTTAAAGTTTTACGCAAACTCTTAAATTTAACATAGGCAACCAAATGTACACGCTTGGAATTTAAGCGGCCTGACGTTGTAGTTTATGTATTATATATTTATTTATACTTTACACTATTTAAATTAGTCTGAAAGAGTTAGGAGTTAATTACTACTTATAATTTTTATTTTTTGTTAGTATTATTTAACGATAGAGAATTTGCCGGGTTTAGTTGCAACGTCCGCTAGTAGTATTGTAATTAAAAAAAAATATTAGCAAACATTACAATTTAAAATCCTATTACATCTACAAGAATAACGGTAAACTGTTTCTTTTTTTTTAAATTAAAATTGGTTCAAATAAGACAAAACGCAAACCAACTCAATATCCAAACGATAAGATTTTAGTCATAATTTATTTTAGATGTTGAACTACTTACAATATTCTATGTTTTTTGGTTTAAAGATTTGCAGTTATATTTAACAAGTAAAAAATTATTAAAGCATTAAATAAAAATTCTATTTTTTTTAATTAATTGCAGAAAAACAACTTATAGTTTTTTTTAATGTTTAAAAAAATTATTCATTTATATTCAGGTGTTTTCTTGCTGAGTTTATGAACGTAAAAGACACAAAATATTAAATTAAAATTTGTTATCTATACCAAGCTAACAGTAACAGTAACTCATTAAAAGCAATCAACAACGCCTTCTCACTAACACCGGATTTGCAGGTGCCCAATTTGATTGCTTTTACACGCTATCGTGAGTCAAACCACAACTAAACGGATAGAAACTATATTAGAAGTGACAATTAAAAATGACATTAATGTAGATCAAACCTTGAACGTAGTTTTTAAGAAAAATAATTTTTATTACTTTCTTACTTTGGGCAAAGTTAAAGACACTATTGCACTGTAAGAGTGTACAACCCGTGATACCTTTAAGGATAAAAAAAGTTGCAAAAGTAGATCAAATTATTAGCATTAGCCAGCAATACCACTCTCCGCCAGAAATTTTTAGCTAGTTCCGCCAACTTTTTTGTTTCTACTAACATGAACCAAACTACTGAGAAACATCTACATCTACGGGCTAAAATCATCTGTTCAAAGACGTTTTTATCTACAACTTTCAAAAAGCCTAGATTATAACATTCCTGTTTTTAAAATGATAAAGAATTGCACAGGTTTAGTCCATTGCATTGTTTAAAAAAAAATAATATGTAAAATTTTATTAACAATTTTGACCTAAACACCTACTAACCATCATTGTTCTTTTCACTTCTTATAACTCAATATATTTTTTAAAACTATTATTTATATAAATTTGTTTTTGTAATAAAACGAAATTGTCACTCATCAAATTTGAACTGTTTTTGATAAAAAATTATCAAGTTATTCTTTCCTTCAATAAAATTCCATCGCGGAATATTGTAAATCTCCGCTAGAGATTAGCGCGATTAGTAAGCGCGGCGAGAAGAGGGGACGGTAGAAGAGATAACACGCGATGCCGGCAACAACAATATATGGCGCATTAATTTAGAAAAGCGGCCCGTTTTCAAAGAGTGTAACATGGCCAACCCACCCACCGCGATCGCGGGTGTCGTGATATACTATTGATATACTATTGGGGCCGCAATATTGATCTTTACGGTGATGATTTAAGCCTGTTGCTCGCTGCCATTGAACAACAACAACTACAACAAGCAAGCAAGCAAGCAAGCAAGCAAACGCCCGAGATAGATCCTAATTACATCGATATTAATGGCCCCTTAAGTACCATTAGTACCGGCCGCTAGATGTTTTATTTTGTTTCGCCTCTAACTCTCACAATGTAGAATAGATGTTTTCATTAATCTGTCATCTTTAAATTTAATAATCATTTAGAACAAATATGTTCAATATGAACTTTTTTTTTTCGATTCTCTACAGTTCTACCCAGCATTAATTTCCAATTTAAAAACGGCAATTGTAACCCAATGAAATATATTCACCACCAATTAATTACATCCAAACCGCGTTCCCTCATTATTTCTCTTTTCCCCTATCTTCCCAGAATATTTTGTATGTGGTATGCATCGTACGCTTCCACCCCCTTCCTTACTCGCCTTCTTCTTTCTACTTTGAATTAAGGAAAAGAAACCCGCGGCAATTATAAACATTAATTTGCGAAAATTTTCAGGTAACTCTTTTATATCTCTCCCCGTTCGCGCCCGCCTTCTCGCTAGCGGCCGTACACCACCACCCTCCAAACCCCTCCAACCAGGGACTCATTTGTTCGGGCAAAACTCTGATAAAACGCACGCAGAATTGTGATAGATTTAAGAATAAGGGACAGAGATAGATTATAAAATAAAGAAGAGATTTGAATGAAAGGAAAGAGTGCGGAGAAAGTGGCGAATTTTCATTCCACCGAAAATAATTGCACAAAAAGGGTTAAAAAAATATTAATTATAATAAAAAATAATTATGATTGATTAAGTTTAATTTAAATAATTGATTGAATAACAACAATTTAATTATCTTAAATTAAATCATTTTATAAAGAATTAATAATAATTTGTATTAATTTGATATAATTCACTTTTAGTTCATCTTAAGATATGGAACAAAATTGATTTTTTTTTTAAATATTTGTTTTATTTTTGTTTCCTTGGTGGAATTGGTGAGCGTTTATTTTATACAGACATCCACGGGAAAACTACGTTTTAATTCTGATTTCCATTGGGGGTTTAGCTGAATTAAATACGGAATGAGAAAGGATTTCGAGATTTTCAGAAATTTTCTTAATGCTCGGGCATTAGGCGCTAACGTATAAGAAAACTTATGAAATATTGCATGCAATCATTCCGGATTAGTATGTCCCTGCAGCAGCAGCAACAGCAGCAACAACAACAGACGAGCAGGTCGGTCCCAAGATTAATCACTCGAAATATTTAAACACCAAACTTACATTAAAAAATGGAAAAGGATTAAAATGCGAAGAGAAAATATTGTAAATGTAATTAAAAATTGTATACAATTATTAATGATATTATATGGTTGGTAATAATTTATTTAACTAAAAATATTTATAGATACAAGTTATTTATTTTCTATTGCTTGGATTATGTTAGCAATTATTGGCTATCAATAACTTGTAGCTTGGAATATAAAAGTTTTTCTAGTTTTCAAATTGTTTTATTTTTTCGATATGTTGCTTGTTTTATAAAGAGGGGTAAAGATAAACCCACTTTTTACTGCCTGCTTTAGAGAGGGTGCTCAGTGTAAAATTAAGTATTAGCTAGAACTGTTAAACTGCTAACAGTAGCTAAATGAAACTGTTAAAAATGTTATGGCTAGATTACTAATGGCATGCAAAAAAACAAAAAAAAAATGTATTTTGATGAAGTTGACAGCAAAGTTGTTGACTTTACTAACCTTATCTCACTAACAATAGAAAAATCTTACAAAGCTTTGCAAAATATTGTATCAAATTGATTAGGTCTTAATAGAGAGACCAGAAAACTCATTTGATTTCAAAATTGTGCCAGACATAAATAGTAAAAGTCATAACCCAACTGATTAAATTGAGCTAAACCAGTTTAATGGTAAGGTAAAGAAGACAATCAGAAAGCACTTAAATTAATGCTAAAAACCCGTTTTCAAGTTCTCCAACAAAGATGATAACTGATTGTGAAAGATTGCCAAAACTCTTCAAAGTGAGCGTACACTGCTTCTTTTCTTTTATTAAGAAAGAAGTTTTGAATGCAAAGCTAGGGCTAGGACTATGTATAAAAATGTTAATAACCACACAAATAATCAAACGTGCAATCTTGTCTAAACTAATCAAAACTTTCAATCCGCTAAGATTATTTAAATCAGTCACAGCTTTAAGATGGGCAACATATAAGCAACAATTAGAATTATTAGATCAAGTTAAGATTCCAAAAAAGACATTGAAAAGAAATAATCAGAACATTAAGTTACATTGTAAATAGAACAAGTATATATGTTAGAACTAAGTTCAAAAGTAGCAAGTACAAAATATATCTATTTTGTTCAAAATTAAGAATAATTTGACTAAAAGTTTAATCTATTCCTTAAATTATGAAATGCCAGGGTGTTAGCTCAGCTAATGGCAATAACAAAAAAGTTATAACCAAACGTTTTGCAAAGCAATGTAAGGCAGAACCTCTTCCTGAAGGTTCCAGAAATGTCTTCTAAGGTGCAGCACTTTGCAGAACTTAACTACAAAAGTCGCGTATGCTCAGACCGATACCTGCGAGAAGAATTTGCTACTTTCCAAGGTAACGTTTTGTGCTACAGGTAGAAGAGCCTTGGGAAAAAAGGTTTTTTTCCTGCTCTGTAGGTAAGCAAATATAAATTGTTAACATAACTTAAATATGTAATTCTAGTTTGTAGGTAAACAAAGTTTAATGTTAATAAGAGCCGAATAAATAGAATCGTTACAACCAATTACTTTACTTAAACTACCCTGAGAAAACTCACGAGCTTTTTGTTTTGCCCAACCGAGTGGCAATCCACATTAAGAATTTTTTATGAGGGTTTTCTTTAACATCTTACCACCCTAAGATAAATGATCCTAAGGCCGCTGGTATAAATAACCCAAATGGCAATGTCAATCTAAGCGGTTTAATTTTAAAGAGCCAACCTAGTATGGCAAATAATCAATGTAACACATTAAATTCAATAATTGTACCAAATACTATCGCGGATCAGCACAGAATTAACTCAAATAATAAGTGTATAAATAACAATAATTTATAATATATATAATAATTTATATATAATAATTTATATGTAAATCCAGGTTTTTTAAATAATAATACAAATAACCCGGTAAAAAATGTATTTTTTATACAAGGTTATAGAAACCAACGTATATATGAAAGTAATAAAAATGTATGATTTAAATTGTTTTAAAATAGCCAAATTTTTACCAGCATTTGACTGTAGTGTGGAGATGAATTCTGTTGATTTGAAGTTTATAAATAACAATAATAAAACTAATCCAAATTTATATGTAAATCCAGGTTTTTTAAATAATAATACAAATAACCCGGTAAAAAATGTATTTTTTATACAAGGTTATAGAAACCAACGTATATATGAAAGTAATAAAAATGTATGATTTAAATTGTTTTAAAATAGCCAAATTTTTACCAGCATTTGTGTGGAGATGAATTCTGTTGATTTCTGAGAACAACTTGATCTAATTGTTGATAGTTACGCAATTCCTTATCACCTTGTTAAAGTTGTTTCCAGAAAAAAGCAAAACATTAGGCTAATACAGTTTTTTTATAAAACACAAAACATGGGACAACTTTGTGCCGCGTTTTTGATAATTTTTGGGATGATACCAAACAAATTACAATTAGATCAAAACTGAAGAACGGAAGGTACCATGTTTGAAGAAAATAATGTATTTTTTACAATGCGTGGCACAATTGCGATACTTGTATCCACCGTATTCGAAACTAACTTTAGTTTCAATAATTGGTTGCGGTTATTCCCCACATAGTCCAGGAAAAATAGACAAAAAAAGGGGGCTAACCCTGAAATAATTTGTGACAGGCTAAATTTTTGCATGGACCTTTGTATGGTGGCTCTCAATAATATGTAAAAGTTCCCCATCGATGTGTTTGCCGCGACCTGAGCTTTTGCAAGGTCAAAGGTCGCAAAAAACAGTTTTTTTGCAAATATCTAGAGAACCATGAGATTTATTGGAAAAATATGAGGCAATTACCTATAAAAAGTTATCTAGAAGTTTTTTTGTACGGGCAACTATAGACGAGATAGAGAATTTATTGATTGAAGAAAATATGAGTATATGTACGATGATACTAAATACAGTCGCGAAAAAAATTTTGTTGAGGAATGCTGTGGGGGCACAGCATTCCTCAACTAAATTTTCGTATAAAAACCATGTAAAACATCTGCCGTCGACTCTTTTGTTATGTCATTTATTAATGTCTTACCTTGGAGCTGTTGGCTTCATAATGCAAGGCAGTGGAATTAAAGAAGTTTTGTCAGTCATTTACGCACCCAATTCTGTAGATAAAATGTTGAACGGTCATGCCTACGCCAGAGCAGTCAGAGGCTATACTCTGCTACATCTTGCTTTGGACAAAATCATGCTAAAAGAAATCAACGTCGATGAGGAGACTGATGATATTCTTTGAACCACGATTGAAAACGTAAATAATGGTACCCTATCATATGATAATATTGATAATGGTGATGAAAAAACCGAGTTTGTACTCCGCAAGTTGAATAAAAAGCTTCATAGAATATAAAGATTGTGGTCCAACTGCAAAGCTGTGGGTACAGTATTTTCAAATGATATCTATTGCTAAAGAGTTTATTAAAGCTCAGCGAATGGGAGACTGGTATGGTCATTTGAGTTGTATTAAGGAGATGTTACCATACTTCATGCTGCAGGACATCATAATTATGCAAAATTAGCCCATTTACATCTCCAAGATATAATGCTAATTGGGGATTCTAAAACAAAAAATATTTTGGAAAGCTTTAAGAAGGGACTTTTTACCGACAAACAATCTAATAAATATACTTGTGGAACCTGGACTGATATGACCATCGAGCAATCACTCATGAAGTCCATGAAAACAGATGGGGTGTGGTTAGAGGAAAGAGTACTCAAGTAAGTGTGCTAAGTAAATGGGTGTATGGCATGCATGCCATGAATACAGTGTCCGAAGAATTAGAAGACCTTTGTAACATTAAATTGGATACAACCAATTAACATGTCGATGCTAGAAATTTACGAGTAGCTCAAGATTCTACTAATGTTGCGAAAGTCCTAGAATGGTTTTCACGCTGCGATCCTTTTCCTCAGTTTTCCTACATTATGTTAATACCAAGTGGAACCATCGGTGATGAGAAAATCAATTGCCACCAGGCTTGGAAAATTGGTCTACTTTCTGTGGCAAGCATGGCCAACTTGACATTCGACAATATTAAGTTAAAAAGAGCCAACAAAGTAGCCTCACTTTTGACAGTGAGCAGCTCAGTTAAAGTGCATAGGGAAAAGGTTGCCATTGATCCATTATTGCTGTTTCAGCAAATCAGTATAAGCAATCAGTTTGAAGAAAATCTCCAACAATACTTCGAGTACGAGTTAGCTCCATACCCGCTAGCACTTTTCGATGAAAATGAGATGCGCAAAAATAAAAAATCTTTTTTGTATGACTTACTAAAGCCAGACGATGACATTGATGACACAAATGTGAAATATATTGTCTACTGCATTGTGTTGTATGAAGTCAAGGCAGCACATTCGACACTATTTTTGATAGCTTCATAGCTTATATACAAAAGTATTTTGGCCAAGACGTTTTAATTGTATTTGACGGTTATAATGATGATGAGAATAATATCAAAGCTTCAGAGGAGTATTGTTGTTGTGCCACAGTTTCATCATCCGCAGATATTCTCTTCGAAGCATCAATGACAGTATCAACAATCCAACAACAATTTCTTGCCAATAAAATCAACAAAAGTTGGTTCATTTTGATGTTGTCTGAAAGATTTCAAGCTGCTAACATCATTGTGAAGCAGGCAAAAAATGATGCTGATGTTCTGATCATTGAAACCGCGATAGAACTGTCGGAAAAAAGTACTAGTGTAGTTGTTGGCGAGGATGTACACTTGATGGCTATTTTGATCGCAAGAGCTCCTCACGGCAAAAAATTATTTCTTCAGAAGCCTGGTAAATCTAAAACCCCATCAAAAATCTATTCTTCGCAAAGCTTAGCCTTGTATTCTAAATGTCAGAGCCACATTTTATTTCTCCACGCAATTACTGGCTGTGATACGACTTCTGCTCTATTTCGCAAAGGCAAATTGAATATATTCAAACAGTTTGAAAAGAATAAAGATATGATGAGCTGTGCTGAAGCTTTTACAAGAGCTGACAGTTCTCCCAATATTATTTTTGAGAATGGCCTACGTTTTATACTGCAAGTTTACGATGCAACAAAAAAACAAAAATCCATCGATGAACTACGATGTTTGAAATTCGCACAATATACAAAAATAAATGCTGCTCTGCAATTGTCGGCGCTTTCTCCAACTTCTGCTGCTGCTCAGCAGCATTTCTATCAAACATATTACCAAATTCAGGTATGGCTCGGAAATAAGGAAATCGATCCTGAGAACTGGGGATGGATCTTACAATGTAATGTCTTGGAGCCAATTACAACGTTGCTTCAACCCGCTCCTGGTGTTTTACTTAATGCGGTATTCTGTAACTGCAAAAAAAGCTGTGGTTCAACTTGTGGATGCCGAAAAGCAGGTTTGAACTGTTCGGTTGCTTGCAGCCAATGTCATGGCCAAACTTGTTTGAACGCAGTACAAGTAGCCATCAATAAAAAGAATATCCATGAAGACATAGATCCATCGTCTTTCCTTATCCAAACATTAGACACGGAGCAGTCAAAATCCAAAACCGAATATCTGTAATCTGTAATAAAAAAAACCCATTAAAGTACTTATTAAATAAAAATTAATTATCCATTACCATATCCTAAGATCTGTTCATATTCGCCGGTGTGAAGTAATTATTCTACGTTCTTTGTTCTTTGGGACGCCCTATCACGTCTTCGGTTGCCCGTACAAAAAAACTTCTAGATAACTTTTTATAGGTAATTGCCTCAGCTACAAATTAGCTTCCTATATTTTTTCCGATAAATCTTATTGTTTTTCAGATATTTGCAAAAAACTGTTTTTTGTGACCTTTAATCTCGCAAAAACTCAGGTCGCGGCAGCCACATCAATGAAAAACTCTCACATATTATTGAGAGCCGCAATACTAAGGTACGTGCAAAAATTTAGCCTGTAACAAATTATTTCGGGGTTAATGTCTATTTTTCCTGTACTAACAGGTATCGGCTGCCTTAATAGGTGCTCGCACAATTCAATTCTACAATTTAGGTGCAAATGTTGTTGCTACCGATATAATGAACCAAAAAGGTTTGAAAATATTTATAAAAACGACACAAACCCTGGTCAAAGAAAGATAAGAAAGAACAAAGATTGTGTTTTTTCCAATCAACCCACTAGTAAATACCGACCTCGCGTATCACAAATTACAACTACTGAAGGTGATCAAAATACGCAACATATCCAAACGCAGTTTTTAGAAAACAAAATGTGTCCTCAGAATCAAGTCAAGTAATAATAACCTGTTCTAAGAGTTATTAAAAAGCGATTATGACTTTGACCACTCAATATTAGATACTCGTTTGCCGATCAAACTTGTCAATATCTGCGGTGTAATTTTTTCAGCATTGGTAGATTCGTAGAGTCAGATTAAAGCGTTTGGCTTTTAAATTGTTATTTTTTGGTATCAGGCGTAAGGGTGTCGGGGGCTTTTTCAGCTAAAGCACAAAATGTTTTGCATTAAATAATGCTTCCATTTAAATTAATAAATAATTGTTTTTGCCATGAATTCTTACTAATCGCGGATTTGATATACCTTATCATAATTGGCAATGTTTTTTTTAAGTTTAAATTCAGCTATAATTGACTTAACAAACAAACGTGTCTTGTTTGGAGACTTGAAAATTCTTGAAAAAGAAACGCGTGGTGAGTTTGCTTCTTCAAGTGCTTGCTCGTTTTGCACACTTGCTATAAACCGAGGCCAATTACCATTAACTGCCAGTTGTATAACGTCGGCAACAAAAGAGAACATTGTGGCTATTGTTGAAAAATGTTGAATTTTTAAACTTGAAACAGCTGAACTTCAAAGTCTATTGACTGACATTTTTTATTTTCAGAATGGAAATATTCCGAAGTTTGTCTTATCTGACCAAACCCTGTAAAACTTTACCCCAATCCATAAACACACCGCAAAGCCGTTGACAATAAAATTAAGCAAATGAAAGCTTGGAGAGTCATAGAAAGAGCTACAACAGCTTATGCTAGCCCAAATGTTACTTTTGTAAAAAAGTTCAGTTTGTGTTTGCCTAGATGCAAGTCGCCTAAACAGCATCATGGAAGCGGACAATGACAATGATTTTAAATTCAAAGCTTTAAAGAGCTCCGTTAGATGGTTGTATAATTTGATACAAAAAACATTTTTTTTGGTTTTAGATAGTTTGTAAAAAGATTCTAAAAGTTTTTTTTTAGTTCTTGTTTGGTAAAGATCAAGTTTTGGGTAATAACGTTGCTTTTTGTAAACCTAAATAATATTTGACAATATGTAAGCTGACGAAAATGTCAGAATACCACATTTTTTGAAACTTTCCCTGCACGATCTGCCTTTTTTTGCAATATAAAAACTCTGCTGGCTGTACTTGCGTTGCTTCAAGCTTGAATAGCATAAACCATAATTGAGTAAACTAAAGTGAAATACACTACTCAAGCTTCATCATCTCCAGCTATTAACCGTGTTTTCCGTATGGCATATATTGCTTTTCCTACCTTAGCGCAGACATAATATATGTATGAATATCCCAACAAAGGTTAGAATCTACAGTAACTCTCAAAAATTTAACATTTTGGCTTTCTATACTATGTGAACCTGAAAAAAGAACATGACTAGTTTTGGATTGGTTTAAAACTAGTTTGTTAAACACAAACCATTCATTAGCTTTGGTTTCAATTTTGATTACATGTGTCTTTAAATCTTCTAAGCTTTTGCTCGAAGCAAAAATGCTTATATTGTCTGCGTATAATATTGTGTGGCCTTGCAAGTGCAAAGGAATGTTATTAATAAAAATTATAAACAACAACGGCCCCAAAATTGACCCCTAAGGTACCCCTACGTTTATAACGGATATACCACTAAATGTATTATTGTGGAACACAGTCAGTGATTTGTCCAAAAGATATAATTTAAGTAAATTAAAAGAAACTCTTCTAATTCCATAAAAGTCAAATTTTGATAAAAGTAAATCGTGATTTATATAATCAAAAGCTTTGGACAGATCACAGAATATGCCTATTACTTTTGTTGATTCTTCAAGTTCTTTTATAAGTTTATAACTGAAATCTATTATAGCATCTGTTGCACCAAGATTTTTTTTAAAACCATTGATTTGGTAAAAAATAGTTATATATGTCAAAATAAACTACTAGGCGGCTAAAAATAAGTTTTTCAAAGATTTTAGAAAAAAATAGTAATATAGTCTATAATTACCACAAACTTTTTTATCACCAGTTTTGTAAATAGGTATGATTTTAGCTAACTTCAGTTTTGATGGAAATATGTCAAAAGTAAAACAGGAATTAAAAATTTGATGAAACTATTTAGCAATTATTGAAATTTATAATACACATTGTGGTTTTAAGAGAATTGGTTACATTAACTATTTCAACCTCTGTTATGTCGTTTATAAAAAAAGAAAAAGATTTTGCATTTATCTTTTGACTAAGAAAAATTATGAGGTCAGTTGTATTAGTGTTTATATTGCTTAAAGTAAAGGTAGCAAAGTTAAAAAAATAATTATTGAAAAATTTTGAATCAATTTCAGTACAAACTTTTAGTGTGACATTTCTATTACAACCTTCGATAATAACATTCCAAAGCTTTTTTAAGATAATTCTAGCATTTTTTATTTTAAATTCATTTTGCTTCAACTTACATAAAATTTGTGTCTCATTGTAGTTTTTTTTCAATTTTTAGGTATTGAAAGTTCTTTATCTCCGCTGAGTTTATACATATCATGGGCCAAATCTACCTTCTCCTTTAGTTTAATACATTTAGCATTTGGTTCTGGGTATTTTTTGCTCGTATTTAAACAATTTTAAATGTTTGGAAAAGCATTGATTATATTGTTCTAGAAAAGCTTCAAAAATGTATCAAACTTCTCTTCTGGGTTTGTACAACCATATATTAAATTTATATTTACACTTAAAAGATTGAATTTAAAATCGTTCAACTTGCTATCACTAAAAATTCTTGAGTAGCACTCCATTTTTAAAAGTTTAGAGTTATTAATTAAAAAACTTGCAACTCGTGGTTCATGATCTGATAAATGGCTATTTTTTATAACATGACAGGTATGTAAATTGTTAAAACTAGTAAATATATTATCTAAAATGTACCTGCTTCAAAATCTAGTTCAACACAGTTATTAATATTAATACAGTTCACTGAACAAAAATTATAAAAAAAAAAAACTGTAGTTCCTCCACGTTGTCGGTATGTTCTACAATATGTTAATATCACTTTGTAACCACTGATTTCCATTATTTTATTTTTTCTTGCAAAATGTTCAGTACATAAAAGAAAATCTAATTTGTTATTTTTAAGAAATTCTTCTAATTAAATTATTTTTATCGATATGCCTTGTACGCTTAAATGCATGAGTCTTAAATATTTATTTATTATATTATTGGTTTTTGTTAAATGTAAATTCTGGTTTTTATTAACAATAATTTGCTCGTCGAGATTTACATTAAAAAAATATTTGGGGTTGTTTGTTCCTCATTAGTTGCAATCTTGACATTTAATTCATTGGTATTACAAATATTATAAAAAACTGGTACTATACAAGTTAAATTTCCACATTTATTAAATTCATTGTTGTAATTCTGCGTACTATGATAGTTACAGGTGTTATTGAGCGCCACAAGAGTATGTGTAAGTTTTATTTTTGCCACTACGTATCATATTAGAACCACGGTTATCAAAATCTTAAACATTTACAATAGCATTAATATCTATATATTTAATATTAGGCAAATTACATACTTCTTCGTCAAATACTTTAATATTAATAGAGTGAAACATATTATTTATAAGTATTTGGAATAAAACCAGCTGTTGCGTCTTTATACGCGCAATTGATCAGATTCTGGGACCAAATTACTCTGTTTTTGTAATCTGTTACGTTGACAACATACTTATTTACTCAAACACGTTTGAAGAGCATATTATCCACTTAGAAATGGTAATGGCACGGTTGGGACAAGCGGGATTTACTTTTTGTTTAAAAATGCGCGTATGTACTTCAAGAAATGCAGTTTTTGAGATATGTTCTAGGCGCCACCAAACTTCGGCCAGATCCTAAAAGAACCCAGGCTATAGATGACTTTCCGGCTCCTACAAATATAAAAGAGTTTCAATAATTTTTTGGCCTATGTAATTATGACAGACCTTTTTGCGAGGGGTTTGCTACAATTTCGTCATCCCAAACCCGTTAACGGGTTTGGGGAGACAAACAAGAACAAGCGTTTGCTTTGTTAAAATCTGCACTTTCAAAGCGTGTTCTGCTTTACCATCCCGTTATGACAGTGCATTTTTACGTCCAAACTGACGCCTCGGACGTAGGTGTTGGAGCACATCTTTTCCAAGTAGTAGATGGTAAAAAACACACTATAGCTTTTGGTAGTAAAATTTTGTTGCCTAAAAAAAAAAAAAAATACAGCGTTGCCAAAAAAGAAGCGGTTGTCTAGGCCCTTTTACCGTCTTGGTCGCCAGTTTACTGTTTTGACAAACCATAAAGCCTTGTCGTATTTGGGTACGTGTCGTTTGTTGACCCCGCAAATAACTCGCTGAGTATTAGCTTTACAGGAATACAACTACCAAATCAGTTACGTCCCTGGAAAAGAAAACGTCATAACTGATCATTTGTCGCGGTCTCCACCATATCGTTTCTTTACCCCAACAAACAAGTGTTTTCGGGTACTAAAACCGTTCACCACTACATCAAGTTTTAGCTAGTCTTAAACTAGCGGAAAACAGTGACTTTTTATCTTCTGAAGTCAAAAGAAAAATAGAAGACAACAAATCTTTTGAACAGGGTTGTTAAGTCCTTTACAAAAATTTGCTTTACGTTAGAACCACTGATTGTGACCCTTACTGTGCCGGATAACGTTATTGGCAATTGGGTAATTGCGTTTCAAAACCTGGCACTTTGCAATTTACATCGCAACGTAAAGAAAGTACTCAAGGGCTGTAACATATATCAATTGGCAAAAGTGTCCTCTAAACTCCGGCTTTTGCACATGTACATAGCAATGGTCCTAGATACTTAGCAGCTTCAGATATATATGGATCACTGCTAACTATCTTACTTATGCCTAATTCTTGACGTATTTACAAAATTCGTAGTCTTATATCTTCTTAAACACGCAACAACTTTAGCTATATTAAACCGATTAAAAACGGACTATTTCCCAAAGTACGGAAATTCAACTCGTCTATTAGCCAATAACGATACACAGTTTTTCTCACCCGTTTACGGTGAAACCTTACGGGCTATAGGAATTAAAATTATATTTAGTTCAGTACAACATGCCCAAGTTAATCCTTCAGAAATTGTTATGAGGAAGTTGGAAAGGTTGTTCCAATCTTTATGTCACTTCAAACACATTAGGTGGGCTCTGGAAGTACCGCGGTTAGCAAATTTTTTAAACATTATTGTCCGTAAATCTACTGGGTACATTCTTGCCAAATTGCAATATGGGAGGGCTCCATCTTACCCTCTACGGAAGACTTTAGCATTTCCAGACAAATCTTTTACTACAACCTGACGCTCACGTGCGTATTTTCTTGCACACAAATGTTTTATGAAAAAAGCTGTGCGTAGAAAGGCTGTACATCCTAGCCGGCCGTACAATCGGTATGCACCAAGAGACTTAGTTTTATTGAGAAGTAACACGCTTTTGTCAAAAAAAAAACAAAGAAATTTATGTTGTTGTACAAAAGGTCGTTTCGTATTAAAAAAAAAACGCTGAGACCTACAAACTACGTTTTGATATTTAACTGCAGTGATAAGTAGCGGGGACCACGTTTTTACTTCAAAAGATATTGTCCAAGTTGTTCTAGTTCTTTGGAACTTTGAGCAACTTTGGGGACAGTTGCGGTAGAACCTCTATATCTTCTAAGGCGCAGCACTTTGCAGACCGATACCTGCGGGGAGCATTTGCTATTTTCCCAGGTAAACTTTCTTTTACGTTTCATGCTACAGGTAGAAGTACCTCGTAAAAAATGGTTTTTCTCTTGCTCTCTAAGTAAGCAAATATAAATTGTTAACACGCGTTGTCTTTCATCACTTAAATGTGTAATTCTAGTTTGTAGATAAACAAAGAAGTTCAATGTTAATAAAAACCAAATAAATAAATAGAATTGTCACTACTATTTATTTTACCTAAACAACCTTGAAAAAACTCACGAGCTTTTTGTTTTGCCACAAATGTTATTAGACAAATTTGACAACAGTATTAGACTAGATCAAACTCCAATGAATTCTATACAATTTTTTTATTGCAAAGAAGATTATCAAAATACAATGCTTATCTTTAACGATTTACTGGCTATATGTATTGTCATTAAACTATTCAGCTAATAATTTGTTTTTAATTTTATTTAAAACCAGATTAAAAAAATTAATAACTAATGATTATCATTATACCTAAAACCTGGCTTTACAGATTTAAGACAACCATTGTAAGTTTATTAATCAGATTGCAACTATATTCAAAAGAAGAAGAAAGTTTTTGATGTTGACGGAACACTATCAGTTAATTAACTGAAAAATGCATTACTTCAACTTTTGGGGGCGCAACACAGCAAACCAAATAATCATAAAACGTAAGAAAATCAACCAATGTGAGAAAATTAAATCTATTTTTCAACACGAATAACATAACACGAGTTAAAAAACAACTTCTACGTTTAAGGCTACTCAACAATAAACAACATCTAATAGTTATACATTTTAAGCAACTGCACGGTAAAATAAATCTACTATTAAAGTCAAAGTTTTTGGTGGAAAATCAACAGTAAAAACAGTCTTATGAGAATGTATAAGTTGTTATCGTGCTAAACCTGTAGAACCTATTGCCCAAACAAAGATAACGGAATATTGACTGTATTACCATTGCGGTGTAGACTTTTGCAGGCCATTTTATATTAAATGCATCTTAGTCAAGATGGTGACTAGTCTGACAATAAAAACGTTTTTGAATTTTTTGAGCAAATTTAGATCACAAATAAAACTCTAGCTCAAAGTATTCAATGGTAATAATGATCTGGAGTGACCCACCTACCCACCCAAGTCTTGGTTATTAATATATTAAAAATTGCTTCTTTTTCCTCTGACTAAAACACTTCTAACACTTGCAAAGAAAAAAAACTTATAATTTTTAACACTTAATCTGGAGTAGCCCGCCTACTCGTTCGTGTGTTTGTTATCAAAAAATTAAAACTTTGGTCGGAGCAGGAGAAAGTAATATTCAATCTCAACAAAGTAGTTGTAAACAAGTTTGAAAAACGTCAGCCACAAGGCTTCTTGTAGAATTGTAGGTTCTTTTGCTTCTGCACGAGGTTTAGGGACTATACTAAAATGACGTTTGCAAATTATTTCAATTTTTTTACATTGTGTGTCTTCACCCATGTGAAACTACTTTTTTTCTTAATTTTATTGTCTAAAATTTTGTATTGTCTGGGATGTATATTGCCGCGCCTTCTCGTATATCTATGATTTATCTCTTGCTGCTATCTCTTTGTTCTTGTTCCACTCTTATCAGAGATAGGAAATCTTTAATGCTATTTTCACTTTGTTTACTAAGGTTCTAAATAGCTTTTGTTGTACTGCATCCGCACCATTTGCCCAAACTTCCAAGCTACAAAGTTTTGCGTTTTCTTACAATTTGTTTTTTTTTTGTGACAATCTGGAGAGTTGTCTATGTTGGTTCCCTAGCTACATATCCAAAGTATTTTAGTTTCTTAGTCTTAATGCTTGAAAGTACTTCACATTCTTTCTTCATTCTCCTTAGCTCGATGTTTGATCTGTTAATTTTTTATTTGGTTCCAAAACTTGGACATAGTTTGTTTCTGTTTTTTTGGCATTTTTATTTAAGTAGGTTTATTGCCGCTCTACATCTGTTAAGGTTAACTTAAATCATCTTTACTCTCTGGCTCTGGTAAAAGATTTTTCTTTCATCTTCTGTGCTTGCACCAGTTTCTTGAATGCAGAGAATTTTATAATTTAATAACATTTTGGTAGAGGGAAGACATCATTCTCTATGTGCTTTAGCTTCTTTTTTGTTGTAAAGTATTCTGCTGCTTTCACAATAGCATATATTATGCCTTGTATTTATTCAGCCATTGCCACTGCTTCTTGTTCTGCTGTATTTATTCTCTAAAATACTTCTGTGGCAGCATCAAAGGCAGTGTTTACATTTTTGCTTCATATTTACTTCTACAACACATAATTACAAGCGCAAAGTATACGGGAAAGCAAAATGTAAACACTCTTCTTCTTGGCATTTGCATTGCATAAAAAACCGCCAACTATTGAAGCAGCAAGAATGGCATTAACATGGCCAGCGCGAGTAACCTGTTTACATACTCGCGTTACTCAATTGCATGCAAAGCTCTGCAAGGTTTGATTCTTTTTGTAATTTCTTGTAATTTTTAGACGTTTTTCTGAACCCAAAAACTGATGACCTCAGTAAAAGAGTTAAAAATTTAGATAATATGTTTTTTTTGGTACCAACTATCACATATTTAATTTTGAGCGAGTTTGAAGATAGCCAGATTTTAAGATTGGTCAAAAAGTAATGAAATTGCCCATATATAATTTAATAGTTTATTCTACTAAAATACCTACAGTTAACGGGTTATAAAAAGCAGCAGCAATATCACAAAACATAACTTAAAACAAATGGCTGACAACAATACCTTTAGTTATAAAGAATTTAAGACAAACTGATTTAAATTAAAGCTGTTTTCTCTATAATCTAATAATCCTAAAGACATTTTACTTAAGTTTAGAATAACGAATAAATAAAAATTAAACATCTAAAGGTTGTCTATCATTAAACTATCTGATTGGCAGCATATATTTAAAATCAAATAAAATTTCTCGACTCAATAATCTATAGACAATTTTTTTTAGAACTTTTCAATATTCTGTTAGTTAAGTAATGTTAAAACATTTTGACAGTTATTAAAAGCTTTTTGACGGACAGAAAAGTATTTAAATACACTCTGAAAACCTGTTAAAATGTTTAGGATATTTTTAAGTGTTGTGACAGTTACTAGAAGTCAATCAATTGGTTTTGAAACATTTTGATAGTTCCCATAAGCTTTCAGATAGGTGGTACAATATTTGAATTTTTGCATTTTGTATTAGTCCATTTTGACTTAGATAGGTAGTTACTACATAAGCTAATTGCCAACAATGTGGTAGTAGATTGTCTTTCTTGACAATTAAGTTTACCTAAATTGATGTTGATAGTTGCTGTCTTCTTTTTGTTTTATTGTTGCAGTTCTCTTAAGTATTCTCTTGATAATTTTTTCCAAATACTTTGTTTTATTCACTAATTAACTGCAAACAGTGTAATCGTAATTAATAAATAGAGCTGTGATGCATCACCTAATTAGAAAACGTCCTGGAGTAAGAGCATCTAGATAGTTTAAGACAGTACTTAACTAACAAAATAGTCAACTCCCAGACACTTTTTGTAGATATTGTTTAATGTTTTTTACAGAAGCTTTCTAAAAGTTGCTTTGCTGCGGCATTCTTGGTGTGGCATTTTGGCGTATAAATGTTTATTTTATGCTATTCTTGTCATTTTTATCAATGATTGTGTCACTTGTTAATTATTTTGACAGAAAAAAGTTTAGTTTTTGCTTCAATAAAATTATTGGGCGTTATCATTAGTAAACATCACCAAGAATGTATCTGTTGTCAAATCAGACACAATATCCACGTGCACTACTTTTAAAGACATACAAAAATAAAAATTGTATGCTTTTATAGCTGTTTTTAGCTTTCTAAATCCTTCTTTTGTAAACAAAAGCCTAAAATAGTCTATGGTATTTTGAAATGGTCAGTTTATAGTTACTGAACTTTTTTAAAGGTTTTCTATTGTAGATCGTTTAAATGCTCATTTAGCTCCAATGCATTTTATACATTTTTTTACACCGTACAATAACTAAGTTGTATGCCTGAGTGCAAATTATTGGATGATAAAATATGTAATATGCTGTTTTGATGACAAAACAATAGGACAACGCTATGAATGCGGCAAAGTTAATTAACTAAATGTTCTACAAATACTACAAATATAAGTTTATTATTGTCCAAATAATGGTTTAGAATTTGTAGTTTATTTGCTGTTTTTACTTGCCACTTCTTTTAAAACGCACGTGCTTATCCAAAATTGAATCTATTTAAATTAATTTTAAAACTGCAGTGGTGACAGAAATCATAAAGTAATGGGCGTGTTAAATGCTTAGTTTTTCTAATAAATTTTAGTACATATTATTTAAATATTTTTTTTTTAAATTAATAATGTTTTTCTTATATGATCGAAATACTTTTTTTGGTCTCCGCGTGCCTCCGTTTTACTGGACTGGCTTGAGGGTAGAATGTGCTTAATCTTCCACCGTTGTACCGCGTTCTTAAATTGTTAAGTTTTGATTTAAAATTTGTTATTTGCCAATATAATCTTTAGGCAATCCCTCCTGTGAAACAAAGGTTTTTCAAGATCGTGTTGTTACTTTGATAGTCGCAGGTGGTACTGCTACTATCTTAACCTTTTTAGTAATTTCTTTGTAAATTTTGCTTCAGAGTCCGTCAATTTCTTGGTTGTCTGTAAACGTAAACGTTTAATTTTTTAAGTGTTTTTGGTATTTTTTTAGAACCCACACAATAGCCATACATTCCAACTTGTTGGAGTAGTACTTGGTTTAGCAGGAGTGAGTTTGGCACTGTTGTATAAAATAATGTGTTGTTGAAACTTTTTCTCATAGTATAGAACCGTTAGTCCAAAACGATTTTAATGTTTTTAAATGCTTTGCATTTACTCTTAATCTATACAAAAACATTTTTGGTGATCTAGAGTTCCATAAGAGAAATTGCCCACTAAATAGCCTCGGACAACGGCCTCGTTTGTTTTTTTATCAGCGTTAAATAGTGCATTAATGGCAGATTCAATTTTGCAATGATGCAATGCTCTAAGTATTTAATCATATTCTTGCCAAATTTTTATTTTTTAGAGCAGTTGATATTCTTAGAATCTTTCTAATAACAGGCAAAAATGCACTAAATGTTCGTTGTATTTCTTAGAGTAGATTACAATGTCGTCTAAATATACCAGCGCAATATTACCCAACAGACCGACCAACATCATTTTTTGAAATGTTAACGACATCATTTTAAAGTGGTAGATACTACCGGCAAAAATGTTTGTAATTTTTGTT
Source organism: Tachinus rufipes (assembly GCA_963932245.1). NCBI lineage: Eukaryota > Metazoa > Arthropoda > Insecta > Coleoptera > Staphylinidae > Tachinus > Tachinus rufipes. The sequence goes on along the minus strand of OZ010747.1, from coordinate 73,103,385 downwards.
TAACAGAATTTGCCAGTAACCTGTTTTTAGATCAATTTTAATAAATACTTAGGCGTTTCTAAAATTCTTTTAGATTTTCTGTATTTTTGACAAAGAAACAGCTTTTTTTGGGTAATTTTGTTAAGAACGCGGTAATCCAATACAAAAGCACAGTAGGTACTAGTGCTTCGCTTAATATTGCTGTTAGTAAGTAAGCAGTTTGTATACTTGCTCAAAAACCATTGTTTTTTTTTAAACCTTGTATAAACTGCATGCTGATCAAATTAAAGTATTATCTGTCAGTTTAATGTGATGTTTAATGATGGGTGTAGTAGGAGTTAAATATTTGATAAGAATGTTGTAAATTTCCAAAGTAACCGTTCAAAAACAGCGTGATTTATCCTAACGGACGCCTACCAACTAAACCCCTCCTAAATTACTGCCATATGAAAGCTTCCCAACTAACTTAGAAATAAATTACGGGTTTTAAAGTTACATAATGCACCTAGTGTGCCAGCCATATAGGCGTTGCGTAGTTAAGTAGAGATCTTGTACTACACTATTTCCGGAGAACAGACTAATTGACCGAGTCTGAAAAGTTAACCATTAGTTGTCTAAAACCTGAGCAGAAGTTAGTATTAACTTCTTAAAATTGTCACCACTCGCCTGGAATAAGCGGAGCAGCAACTGATTGCGATTGCCGCTTGAGCATAGGACACCTCCCTGCTGGCTTTGGATGCAGCCCTTGGAGGGAAGGTTGTCTGCTAAAGTTTAACAGATGCCTTACTGTGGGCCTTGCCTAATCGACTAGCACGCAGTTTGACATAAACTGGGCAGCCTTTGTAGCTGGCAGTGTGCGACCCACCGCACCCGGCGCACGTAGCTACGTGTCCGGACTCCTTAGAAGAAGCGCAGGCAGAGCTTAACCGTACAACAAAGCCCGCAAATCTCATTGAGAAAAAGTATCTTCTTATTTTTGGTTCTCTGGGAAAGCTGAACGTAAAGCATTGGAAAGGATTTCCCGTTCCTTCCCATGCGAGTTACGGAAGAAGGTTCAAACCCCCAAGTGATGAGCTCGGCTTGTACCACGTTTGTCGTGATACAATCGGTTTTTAAATGACGTATTTTAGGGTCTTTTCAGACCCTGTTTGAAAGGTGTAGTGCACCACGTTAGCGGCAGTGCAGTGGTCAATGACAGCACAAAAATCATTAGAAGTGCAAGGATGCAAACGGATGCCATCCATTACATTTACCGCTTTATCAATATTGATATTGCTACACTTGAAAGTCTCTAACAGCCCAGGATACAGAGATTTTTTCCTTATCGTAATGGGGAGTGGGCGTCGGGTGCCAGCGCCCTCTGTAGAACCGGCGGAGATGGAGGACGTAGAGGGCCTAGGGGTTCAGCAGTCTAGCCCGAAGCGGCCGACTGAGCCATATGAGCTGGCCGGGTTGATGACCTATTGGCTGAAGGCCTTTTGGCCTAGTGTTCAAGGAGGTTGAGAAAAACTCACCTGGATCCTTCCTGGCTTGTTTTGCCTTCTTCTTATTTTCATTCTTACCCACGGTCTGAAACTCCTCTTCTGGGGGCGGAGCGACAGGGTGTGCAGCGACGTTGCTTTCCGTTTCCATCTGCTTCTCATCGAATGGACTGGAGTCGATCGGATTCTCGGCCGGCCTCTTGAGGGAGACCAGGACCTGGGGATCCGGTGTCTTGTTGGGCTGGGGCTCGGCTGGGGTCGTCGCCGGGATTTCTGCGGGGATGGCTGGCAGTGTGGGTTGTTTCACAATCTCAGCAACCATCTTCTTCGTCTCTTTCGAGATGTTTTTGTGGAGGGTCTGGAGAGTAGAGCCAAGATCGTATTTGGCCCTCTGAATCTTGTCGAAAGCGACGTCAATCTTCTCAGATTCGTCCTCGACCATCCTCACCAGACGTTCCTCCAAGTTCTTGATTTTGGCATCTTGCGCTTTGATGTAATCAGTCATCTTCTGGATCTCTATGACCAGTATAAAAAGAACCTCACTGTCAGAGAGGTCGGAGTCCATGCTGAAAAATTACGTTTAAGTTAGTTGAATATTAAATATTAAATATTGGATATTCAATAATTAAATAAAAGAGTGGATAATTGATTGAGTGATCAGTTCAATCAATTATCCGGATTTGGTGCAATTAAAATTGCAGTTGTGGTCGTATCTGGAGCTCTTCAAATGATGTTCACTTGGCGGCGGACAGGACTTGAAGCAAAGACTAACGTATTAATATTTTTTTTTTTGCTCGAGATCAAGTTAGTCACTAAATCAAAAATAAAGCAGGTATTATTGCATATATATAATGGAGTTTTGAATTTTGCCGTAGTGTATGCAATGACGTAAATAATCTATAGCAGTGTAGTAGTCCATTAACCAGGGGTTGTCAAGTATTACTTTTTTCTGCAGTGTTGGCGTAACTAGTAGAAAGATCGCGTAAAATTGATTTTCAACGTCAATGTTAGTGTTTATTTTTTTAGTAATTTGTAGTGCCATGTCTAAAGTTTTGTTTTTCAACAAGTTGTAATTAGTCTTTAAATTGACCAGTTACTTTTTTCCCTTTGATGCTGATAGTAATTTGTGGTTGGTGGTGTCAAGTAATTTTAAATAAGTGGCTCTACGGCGCAAAATACATTTTATAGGTTTGTGGTGGGTTATAGTGTTGCGTGGTCAAGGTGCCCATTAACTTTGTTACTACCGTCGTTTAGAAAAGAATTAGTGCGGCTGAATTTAGGTAATTTAGAGTAACGTAGATAATTACTCTTTTGACTGTGCAGCAGCGTTGGTAAGATTGCTTAAAAAAGTAACCGTCGGTATTTGAATGTTTTCTAGCATTACTTTGTAGACTTGACGGTGAGATAGCTCAGCTATTAATAGTCCGCGGTTTGATCTCCAAATATGACTAAAATAATAAGTTGCTCTTTATTCACCCGGGTGATTCGGAAATCACCAAATAGCCGTTGGTCCCATCAACCCTCTTCAAACAAGTTGTAAGATTTCTAAGGCGATGTAAAATAACAGTAAAACGCGCAATAAAAAAGATGTTTTTAAACGTGAAAAGAACTTCAAATTAACTGCCAATTGTTTTCGTAGTTGTTTGTTAAAATATATTTATATACTTTAGTTCTACTTCAATTTTGTTTTTGTAACTTTTGTAGCAAATACTGATGTAGCTGACAAGTTTTTGAAATATTGAAAAATAATCCTGCTTTAAGAAAGAAGATATGTCAGCTGGTTAACAAAATTCAGAGTCAACGAGCTTTAAATGGCGTAAATCAAATAAACTAAAAGCAGATTTTAATTATTTAGTTGATAATTGTAGAAAACTGTTTTATTTCTTAAACATATCTAAATTGGTATTTTTTTCTTTATTGATGTTTTCACTCCTCGTAATGGGCGTGCTTACAAATTGTGAATGTAGTTGGTGCACAGAAAACTTGGATTTTTAGTTTTTATAGTTGGTAGATTCAGTAAATATCATACAAGTTTTTTCACATTAAAGCACTTGTTTTATGCTCACATTTGTTGACGAACGCGGCAAATGCTAGGTGATTGCTTTATTTTGTTTGATGAATAAGCCTTTAATACAATCTTGAAATACATTTCTGTTAACTCTTTATGTTATCATCAAAGTCAATCTAATTCCAACAATTATGCAAACGTTTGGTTTAATTCTTTGGGACAACTTAATCCAATCGTCTCAATCTTTTCTAGCTGAAAGCTTTTAACAAGTTTTTTGGACTGTCATTGTGTATTGCTAATATAAAGCTTTATTTAATCTTAGACAATAAACAACTTTAATATTAATCACATTGGTAGATTTGGATAAAATAAATGTGAGTTTTAGGTTCAAAGTTCAACTGTCTTAAAATAAAAAGGGCTTATAAACATATATTGGCAGTAAAAAATATTACGGAGGATGGAAGAAGACAATAAGTTCTATAAATCTTATGCTATTAGAAAAACAATTAAAAAAAAATTAAATAGAAAATTAAATAGAACATATAGTAACACAGGGAGTTTATAAATGAATGGGATTATGTAATCAAATCCTTGACAGTTGTCAAAGTTGATCAGTCAAAACAAATAGTATAATGGACAATTTAAAAAAAGCTGCATATTTAAAGTGATTACATAATCCCATTCATTTATAAACTCCCTGTATAAAAACTATTAAAAAATATGACTTTTCTTAACATTGTGATTTATTAAAATTTATCAACTAAATATTAAAAAACAAACTAACTGCCCAACAACTATTAATCCTTTACTAATTCATACTAGAAATCACCAACTTCATCAGCAACCCTCTTTCTTTTTTGACGTAATCGTAAAATGGATTTTAATGCCATTCTTTCCTCATAATACCTTCTCTTTTCTTAATGTTATCTTTAAAAATTAACCGCACTCCTAACAGCGGCGACTTGCGATCGCTCTTAAAGAAAAAAAAATGGCCGGAGACTGTGTTAATTAATATTTTAATATATTTAAAAATTGATGAGGCCCGTTTAATAAAATAATGAAGATTATGATGCTTAATTAACTCGGCGGAGGACCGGAGGGACACCAAGGCGCGCACTCAAAGAATATATAAAAAAATATTACAATAAGAAGAAAAGGGAAAAATAATAAAACAAAATAAATATGAGAGCAATGGGGTGCAAAGTATTAAAATGCTTAATTATTCAGCGGTTTCTCTTATTTTTTTTTTAGCTTACTTACATCTTTGTTTTAAGAAAATGTTATATCAAACAGAAATATTTCAAAATATGAATTAATTTCTGTCACCTTTTATGTTTTTTTATGCATTGTGTTCGTATTTTTGTATTGTGACATATGGTAATAAATTTAACATACAATTTAAAAATAAATGTAAAAAAATAAAAAATAAAATAATTGTTAAATGTAGAAAGCGTTACAAACAACAAGCAGCAGTACATTCAGCATAAATTTGCCATAGCACCAAGATTTGCACAAGCATGCAAGAAACATTCAAATAGTTTTAGGATGTCTGCAATTTAAGTAACTTAAATAATGGGTAATTCCACGTTAGTTTGGAGGACCGTCCCCACATCGACATTTTCAATTTTGCTTAAATTTTGTTTGTTTGGTGTACCAAAATATGACGATTCCTAAATTTTAGATCTTTAAGTGCAATACAGTGAAAATGGGGTCATTTTAATTTGTTTTCTTTTAGCTTTTGTGCTGTAAATTAGCATAAAATAGTCAAAAATCATGTTAAAAAAAGTATCTTATAGAAAATTTTCCGGAGAACACAATCCCGCTTTTGGTTTTTCAAAATTTCCCGCAAAAATAGAAAAACTACCATTTATTAAAAAATTATTATCTCTAATTTTGCTACACTTAGAGACTAAAAATTTGAATATGATACTCCTGAAACATAGCACATTTTGATTGCAGAAATAAAACAAACTGAATTTGCTTGCCCTAGGTTAAAATGTGTTTTCAAAATTGAATTTTTTGTAAAATTCAATGTTTATGTCCGTTTTTTAAGTTCTTTTAAAAAAGCCAGAAAATTAGTAAAATTACGGAAAATCCAAAACAAACCGTTAAAAGTAATTAGCATATGTGTTATATTTTACCAGAAGGCAAGTGAATTTAGTTTTTTTATTTTTGCAATCAAAAGTACTATGTTTCAAAAGAACATTATTTAAATTTCAAGCCTCCAGGTGTAAGGGAATCGAAGATATCATATTTTCAATAAAATACAATATTTTTTCATTTTCCGCAAAAAAAAAAATGAAAAACCAATGGCGGAATCGTATTCTACGGACAATTTTCTATAATGTACATTTTTTTAAATATGATTTTTGTTACTCATTATTTTAAAAATATTTCATGTTAAAAGTATTGTACATTGTATTGTATTAGTACAGACCATCTAGACAAATCAACATAAAAAGACAAACAAGCATTTTAAAAACTATACAAGCTTGTGCGTTTAAAAAAATTAACAACATTGATATTAGATTAGTTTTATTGGTTTTTTAGTATTGTTGGGTGTTGGTGTATATACAGAGTAGCCGCCTCTTAATGTTAGACTAACAGTTAATTTCTTCTTAAAAGCTGTCTGACACAAGATTATTTATTTTAGTACTTATGGCAGTACAACTGTTTTGCGCACAGAACATGCATTTTTTTTTTGGGTTAAGTAAAGAATCTTTCTAAAGACTCGCAAAGTGTTGGATTCGCGCTCACGGGCGCCTACCGACTATGACTGCTGAAAGTTTGTCTCTACTGTGCTATGATTTTTTTGACAGGTTGTATGCTAAATGGATATATTTGCATAATGCACATTTGTGCCAACTTTATAGGAGTTACCTAGAATTAGTGGAGATCTAGTTCCACTTCTGGATCTGGATTTCAGACTGACGGACAGTGTATAAAAATATTAGACATCTAATTGTCTAATAGAGCTTTAAAAGCTATTATTAACTTGGCAAAATCTTTGTTACTCGCTAAGCGGAGTAACAGCTGATCTTTAGCTAATAGTAGAGGGGCGTTAAGCGCTGGTCCTGCTTGCTTGTGCAAAAAATGTCTCTTTGCAAACGCTGGGAGTGCTCGGAAAAAGGGCTTAAGACTACTTACGGGGAGCAGGTATCTTACCATGAGCCTGGCTGATGCGGCTAGCCTTTAGTTTTTGGTAAACCAGGCAGCTTTTATAGTTTAAGATGTGCGGCCCACTACACGTTAAATGCACGCTATTTTTTGTGAAAGTGCAACTGGTGTTTGGATGAGCACCAACACACTTGACACACCGATATCATGCGTTGCACCGGGATGCCCCGTGTTCGTAGCTTTGGCAATAGTGACATTGTGCAATTTCAAAACCTTTGAGTTTTACTTCTCTGGTCATGCAAAGCCCTAGTATTTTAACAATATATATATGATTTCTTTATTTTTTGCTTTCTGGGAAAGCTGGACGTACACCATAAGAAAGGTTTTCCCGTCCTTGCCCGTTTGTGTAATCAATCTTGGTATGTACTCCTGAGCGATAAGTTCAGTCTGCACTATTTCAGCCTTAATGCAGGTAGGTACACTCGGATAACGTATTTTAGAGTTTTTTAGACCCTAATTGATAAGATTGGTAAACAATTTCGTGTCTCGTGCAGTGATCAATCGCCGTTTCGAAGTCGTCTTGCGTTTGGGGGTGCAGGCGTATGCCATCGATCACGTTTCCTGCGTGATTGATGGTTATATTTAATGATTCAAATGTCGTCTTAAGCCTTAAATACTCATCCGTATTGTAGATGGTAATTGGAACAGGGCGGCGTGCGCCACCTTCTTCTGTGAGCGCTGGCTGTGTTGAACGGCCTAAGGAGCTATTAGCTGGACCAGAATTGGTCGGCTGCACCTTAAGAGCATGCTAGACTGAAGACCTTTTGGCATTGGTGGCTGATTGCCTTGGTGGTGCTGAGGACACCTGACGTGTTGGCGCTGCTAATGCCTTGTTAGAGCAAGATGGTTGAAAAGGCTTCCCTGATTCCTTCCTTAACTTCTTAGACATTGCATTTGCTTTCTTTTCTTCTACCAGGACAAAGCCGCCGTTTTGGGACGGAGCCTCTGCAGTAGTAGGTAAAGCTAGTGCTACTGGTGTAGCTGAGAGTTGGATGGGCAACTCGGTAATGATAGATTTGATAGTGGTTTTTATCTTGCTAACGGCAGCCTTTGCCTCCTTAGCATCACGTCGGATTGATTTAACTTGAGCGATTGCTGATTCTAGGACATGTATCTTCTTTGCCTGGTTCTCAATTGTTTTTCTTTACCAAAGCAAACATGTGCTCTAGTATTTTACGGTCCAATATCCTCGGGAGAACGTCAATTTCTTATAAATATTTAGCCACAAGTTTTTCTGCCATTTCTTAGTTCTTGGAAGAGAACTCTATTTAAGTATAAAAATCGCCAACATTTTACAGTAAAACCACTTTAGTGACCCCTACCATATGCATCCTCAATGTAGATAAAAAATTGCACACGCGGACCAAACACTATTGCACAGTAGCCATTGCTTTGGTGATGAGACTACTACTTTTTTATTTCAATTTATTTTATTGTTGTCTGTCCTTGGACCACTTTTGAGTTTTTTTTACCCACTTTCTGGCTACAAAAACAACAAGGTATCAAAAGCATAGTAACCAAAAGTATTATCAAATCTTTCTCTTACTGTGGAACCCAACACAATAAACATCTATAAGGTTGACAACTAGACAGCAAGTACGTAATATATTTAACCTTACCCGCTATCAACCAATTTTACAGTGCATATTAAATTAAAACCGGCACAACTAGAAAAAATAAAGTCAAATCAGGGCAGTCAAAACCCAAACCTCCGGGAATGGGCCGACTTGCCAAAATACCGAAACATAATACTCCGAGAAAAAAAAAATAAAAACTACTCTAGATTACAATTAATTTCACCCAGAATCAGCTCAACGATGCAACATAATAACGCATGCAGAACATACAGAAATGACCACCTTGGACCATACCTAGTTATAATCCACACTGACACAAAAACCAGTAAACAACAACACCCCTCAAAACTTGCAAAAATACTGTATGCGAAATGCAGTGGAGTTACTGACATAGACATTTCATGCCTGAGTAGAATTCGCGCACACTGTGATACACCAAGTAACGCAAATCTTTTAGTAACAAATACGGAAATTAATAAATACGCTATAATACCGGCTCAAAAAAAAACGAACAAAAACTTGTTATTCATATTGATACAGATACTGACATACAAAAACTATTAAATATGGAACGCGGAAATAACAATGAAACAATTATATACGCTCGAAGATTTAGCAATAAAATTACAGATGAACACGGACAAGATAAAATAATACAATTAAATACTGTACAAATTACAATAGAATCAGACACTACACCAACCCACATATACGTAAAAAACATCAAATACAAAACCCACAAATATATCGAAAGACCAACTCAATGTTCAAATTGCATAAAGTTTGGCCATATAAAAAAACAATGTAGAGCACCTTCTATAAAATGTAACAAATGTGGCGGTGATCATACCAGCACAAGTTACCACTCAACTAATTACCAATGCTATAACTGCAAAGGCAACCATAGCGCAAGAGACAAAACTTGCCCAATATACATACAACATAAACAACATATCACAAAAAAGCACAAACCAGATCAAACAAATACTGAAGAAGCTACATAAATAACAACCATTACATATGCCAATAAAACATTACAAAACACACAACAGATTTAAAGGCACCTTGAAACAATACCATTGGAGATGCAAAACGATCTTAATAACACCACAAATAAAATTACAGCTATTATAGAAAACTCAAACATGCCACACAAAGTAAAAATATCAACACTATTTACACAATTGTTTACACGCATAACTACTATCAAAACACAATTAACTACACAAGATTCATCCCATATAATAGAAAACAAAAATGACTAACTTAAACATTAACATACTACAGTGGAACGTCTTACAAACAAATGGGCTGAACTGCAACAATTTATACAGCAAAAGAACATACACATAGCTGCCATATCGGAAACATGGTTTAAAGAAAAACACAAATACAAACTTCAAAACTACACAATATACAGAGCTGACAGAGATGATGGATATGGTAGAATTGCACTAATAATTCACAACAGTCTTGCTCAAGCACAATACAAAAACAAAGAAACAAATTATATACAATCACAAAGAATAATTTTCATCAAAAATATAACCATATCTAATATCTATATACCACCTAACACATATACAGACAAAACTATGTTACGTCACATAAAGGCACATAATACAAAACATTTTATACTAGTAGGTGACATGAACGCACATAACACAATGTGGAAATCAAATACCAACTGTAGAAGAGGAAGAATTATAGAGGAGTTATTAAACGAACTAAACCTCATAACTATTAACGACGGAACTCCTACTAAAATTAATTACATTAATAACACAAACCCTTCATGTGTGTATCTAACCATAACTACAAATGAAATAGCTCAAAATACTGATTGAACCGTAAACCAAGACTTACTTGAAAGTAATCATCATCCAATAATAACTAAAATACGTACATCATCAAATAACATAAATTTTGTCCCATCTAGAAGAAACTTCAAACTTGTAAACTGGCAAGAATATAATAAAGATATAGAGATAGACATAGAAAACGCTCAAAACAATACAATACATTTTAAAAAGCTATTAGAAATAATTAAAAACTCTCCTGACAAAAACATACCTAGACCAAAAACAAAACTTCTAAACACCAAACATACTTACAAACAATGGTGAACCGTCAAATGCAACAAAACCATAGCTCAAAGACGCCTCTCTCTAAAAACTTTCAAAACACGAACTAGCAGAGAAAACTACGAAAAATACAAAACAGCTTGCAAAATCGCTATAAAAGTAATAAATAAAGCCAAACAGGATAGCTGGCACACGTTTTGCAAGATATTAAATCCAAGACATAATATTAAAAAAAAAAACGGAACATTATCAAAAATGTTAAAGGAACATCATACAAACAAAACCAAATAAAAACTGACCCAACTATTGCCAAAGCATTTTTATCACAACTAACTCCAGACTATACAATAAACAAAGAACAGAAAATAAGCAACCGATTTAAACCATACCATCTACTAGAAAACATTACAAGGAAGTTTGACTGAGCTATCAAAACAAACAAAAACACTTCACCCGGCTATGACCAAATCAATTATCAGATGCTAAAGCTGCTTCCAGAAAACGCTAAACTCAAACTAATAAACATATACAACATATGGTGAACAACCAGACAAATACCGATGGAAATGAAATAAACTAAAATTGTCCCAATTCTAAAACCAAATAAAGCTGAAGAACAACTCTGTTCGTACAGGCCTATTACACTATAGCCGTGTATAATAAAAATTTTAAATACTATAATAAAAAACAGACTTGACTTTTTTATCGAAACTGATCAATCCCTCTCAAACAGCAGTTATGATTTTTGTCAAAACAGGTGCACTACGGACGCTCTATACCAACTATCCACAGAGATCAGGAATAAATACAGCCAACAACATATCACATCAACAACATTCATTGATATTACCAAAGCATACAATAATGTACACATTCCTATACTTTTCAATATAATAATACAAACACATATACCTCACCGTTTTATACAATACAAAAATTCTTTTCTAAGTGATAGAAAATATATACTTCAAATCAAAGATACTGAAATATCATGAATAAATAATATTGGTCTACCTCAAGGATCCATACTAAACCCTATACTGTTTAATATTTATACTAGCCAAATTGCACTATCTTTGAACATCAAAATGATACAATATGCAGATGATTTAGTTATATACACAAACAACAAAAATATTAAAGAAAACACAAGCAAACTTCAATACAACCTTGACAAATTACAACAAACTTTAATGAAGCTAAACCTAGAAATAAATCCAACAAAATGTACAACAATACACTTCACCAGAAAACATATAACGCCTGAACATAACAAACAAATACTAAACAACATGGAGATAAAAGAATCAGAAGAAACTAATTTTTAGGTATTTGGCTAGACAAAAAATTACATTTTACTAAACAAGTACAAACAATAATAACAAAAGTTAAAAAGGATACCAACATACTAAAAGCACTAACATCAGCAAAAACTGTGACCAAACAAGAGCACTTGCTACGTATATATAAAACTTTAACAAAACACTATGGAACACCAATATACGCAAACAATCTACCAAAAACGCAACAGCAAGCCATACAAAAAACACAAAATCAATGTATAAGAATATGTTTAGGTGTTCTTCACACTACTCCAGTCGACGCCATTCTTAGCGAAACAGGTGATATTCCAATAGGATTACAAATCAAACCAGAAATAAACAAACAACTGATAGATAACTTGGACAAATTTAGTAAAATATATCGCAATCATACCTACTGGAGAATAAAAAAAAAACAATAAATCTTGAAATACACAAAAGACTAAAAGCTCAAACCGAGCTCAGCAACATCATCCCTAATAAAACCCATCAAATCTATCCATTATTCAAAGAACCTCTATCCATCTTTACTAAAATTTCAAATATAACATTCAAATCAGCAGACCAAATACTGTTACATTCCAAAACAATCAAACACATAGAAGAAAGATATACACATCACCATAAAATTTTCACCGATGGATCCAAAAAACAAAACTACACAGCTTCAACTGCAATTTGGCCAAAAATTAAAAAAAACTGCTGACTTAAAAATCCAAACAGAGGCGTCAATATCAACGGCTGAACTAACTGCAATAAAGCTAGCCCAGTTCTTAATATCCAAACACTGGGAGTGTATCTCCTCAAAATATGTCATCCTAACCGACTCTATGTCATTACTCCAAACACTGACTGAAAAAAACTTTTACAACCATCAAAAAGCAAAACGTTTTAGCAGAAGAAATTTACAAAAACACTATGGAACTAAAGCACTAAGGGTACCAAATTATCTACCAATGTATCCCAAACCATGCAATGTCTCAGGAAACGATAAAGCTGACTATGCCGCTAATAACGTAGAACAACCCGTTACCAGAGTTTCAGCGCCACACAAAGATGTCAAAAACTACATACAAAGCAAGATTCTACAAGAATAGACGCAACAATACCAACAAAACAACACAACCGGAAGAAAATACAAGATAATACAGCTTACGCCAACATATATCCCATGGTTCTTGAACACTGACATACCAAGACAACTTATAAAAAAAATTATAAGATACAAAACAAAACATGGACTGACGGCAGCCAAAAAAAAATATATTTATTTAACCAGGTGGAAACACCTAACTGTTTAACAGGTAACGTGGTGGAAATACCACACCATATCTTAACAGACTACTGAATTTACTCTACAGAAAGAAAAATTTTATTGGAGACAACAAACTAACAAACAGTCAATGACGTATTAAAAACACTCAAAAACACCTAAAAGACCTTACAATATACCTCAACCTTAAAAAAGATAAATCTTGGCAGAACAGCGGCAAATATTGTAAAAACAACTAAAGTAGCTAAGAAAGTTGCTTTTAAACAAAAGGCTAAATAAAAAAACAAATAAGCTACAAAAAAAAAACTCTTAAGCATAAAAAAAAATTAAAAATGTTGCACAAAAACTGAAAAACATGGTAAAGAGAGTCAGAAATTAAAACAGTTAATCTAAAAAATATGTTAAAAAAAATTAAAAAAATTGCACAACCAGAAAAACAAGCAGTGCATAACAAGAAAGACATTGCTAACACGCAAAAGAAATAAAAACTTTAAGCAAGACCACAAAAAACAATGAATTAAAAATAGAAACAGAAACAAAAATAAGGTTGTCAGGAATCATACAAATTAAATGAATATAAGAATATGCCTGCCAAGTCTTAAAATAGACAGACAAAAAAATTAGAAAAGAAGACAACTTTATGGCTAACCCTATACTAAAACGGGCTCTAAAAAAGTTAAAATCCATCAACTAGGACTGGTAAAAGCAGTATGCTTCATAACAGAAAGCAGTATTATTTTTTGGAATAAAAAAACGAGTGCAAAATAATCTTATTTTTATGGCCGTTATATAAGAAAAAAGTTTGTAGAAAAAAAGCAAACTTGACACACTACTGGGACGGGTAAGAGAAATTGCTATACAGAATAAAAGAAAAAAATAAGCTAAACGTTTGCAAGAAACGCTCAAGAGACAACATGAGAGATCATGCTAGAATACTTGTTTACAAACACAAGTTTTGTAATTGAATCTAAAACCAAACAGAAAATAAATTTATACGTGGACGTTATTATAAATATAAATACCAAGTGGAAGCAAATAAGGTCAGACAAGCATCAGGATCTTTAGATAAAATTTTACCGGAAAAGAAAACTCAAAAACAAGTTACAAACGATTGTAAGCAAAATAATCCTATCAAATTAAACAAACTTTTGCTACGGTTAATACAAAAAAAAACAAGAACGGATTGAACAGATAGAACAGATAGAAAACCAAAAAATCTGCTCCCAAAATGCTATGATTACAGAAAAGTTGAGCACAAGGAAGCAATGTGCAAAAAACGAGATGCTACTAGTGTAAAAAAACTGAACAAAAAGCCATAACTATGCGTTGTCTTAAATATAAAAAAACTAGTAGAAAAGCAAAGAAGGAGAAAGTAAAGGCATACAAAAAAACAGATTATAACAAAAAGAAAACTATAAAGATACAGATACACCAGACAAACGCAAACAGTCATAGAGCTTGTTACCACCTAATTAGAACAACAACAATACAAGAAAGAAAAACACCTAATTATAATCAGCAAACCAAACAAAAAAGGATAGCAGTCAATCAGTCAAGATTATAACCGTATGTAACAAGAGAGGGAAGAGATATGTATGAATTAAGACGGAAAAATTTAGAATATATGTACAAAAAAATACTTGTAAATTCTAAAATAATAACAAACAAAAAGGAGCAGACACCAAACAACAGTAAAAAAGAATTTAGAAATGCAGAATCACTTAGTAGAATTTACATTTTTGTCAGGAACGTGTAAGATAGATGAAGAAAACAATTCACAAACTTAGTGGAAACGATAAGTATTCAAAAAATATATAGATAGCAAATTTTAAGGACACATCAGTTCAGTTATGGCCAAGGGAGTAAAAGAAGGTAAAACACTGATGCAGTACGCAATAGATAGAATTTATGACACTGCAAGTACGAAAGCAGTACTTTATGGTAAGTAATTTTAAAAGGTTTTAAACTGAAGCTGGAAATTTACAAAAAAAATAAAAAGTAAAAACGCAAAGCAAAGCAGTCTTAATCCAGTAGCTCAAAAAAAATATCTTTGAGACAACTAGAAAAGACAAATCCGCTTGCACCAAAATGTTTTATTTGTGAAGCATAAGTCTAAAAGAATGTTTTTGCAAACACAATGCAGTAAAAAAAAAACGGTATAGGAAAAGTACGTTTATTGGACATTGCTAAGAATAAGATAATAAATGACCGGGTATGGAATATAAATACAGGTAGTCAAATTCTTATTATACCCAATAAAGTATATATAAGTAAAGTGTATACAAAAATTAATAATCACAGCTGAAAGAGTCAAGATAAAAATCACTAAAAATAACATAAAAAGACATTAAGTAAAAAAGGAGGGTTGATAAAGTTTGACGTGGCAGACAAAACAAAGCTGGACATTAACCAGAAAGTAAGCAAAAAAACCAAAACAAAGATTAAAAAAATAGTAGAAAATTATTCACCAAGAAAAACTAATTTATTAGACGTATTGTTAAAAATAATAATACAACGTGAGAAACCAGTTTACTTAAAACGCAGAAAGTTGCTACATGCAAATTAAAAAATAGTAGATCGACTGATGCAAATATAGTTAGGCAATAAAAAAATATGCTATTCCAATAATAGAAAAAAAAGGTAATACCCCAAAAGTATGCGTAACCTCTAGAAAAGTAACTGTAGCTAATTAAAGATAGGTTGGACACATTATAAGATGCTGTTCTGTTTAAACTTAAAGATTGGATTTTTTTATGTAACAATTGACATAGATAGCTGTTTGTTAAGCACAATGGTTAATTTTGGTTTACAAAAGATTTATTTTGATTTTTTAATTCCTCTGCAGTATTCTAGCGTTACGTAAATACAGTATTTTGAGAATGACTAAATAAAAGTACAAATCTATGAAAAAAAGATGCAACTTTTAAGTTTACGTATTATTCATTCCCGGGTAAACATCTTATCCCACCTATCCCAAGAGTTCAAGGAGCAAATAAAAGCAATGTGCACTGATTTCTGCTAGCAGCTGCTCAACCAACATCGTTACCGCTCAACCAACTCCTTCAAAAGCAAAATAAAAAAAATTAAAGCGGCAGACAAAGAAAAGGTTAAAGCAGCAGCTTCAACTCCTTTCAAGCAACCAACCAAGCAACCAACCAAGCAAGTCACTCCCCCATAGAAAAAAGACAAAAGAGCTATCAGGTCGTCTTTGCAGAGAACCGCAGCCATTGCCATAGACTTTCTTGTTTTAAAAAAAGCAACCAACTTTACCGCTACCGCCACCTATAAAAACCCCAAAGGCATCAAAAGATTTCAGAAAATGCAAAGAAAGCAAAAAAAGACACGGAGTAAATTTTTACTTTTTACTCTTTACATAAAGAGCTTTTAGCCACCCCCTGTTGCTTCCAGTAACTGCGGCCCAACAGCCATTAGTATTTAACTTTGCCGGTCCTTCTGGCCACAAGGCACAAAAACACTCCGTTCTGACAAAAACGCTGTTCTATCTAAAAAAGAGCAGGTGCAATTGTGCTTAAAGACATTGTTTACTTATCTGAATAAAACACCCATAAGAGTATACGCATTATTTTGGCCACTAATGCCAACCACATAAAGGCAACAGCCTTCTTCAAATCAAAGGAAGTCAATTTTCATACTTGGTCAACTGCCAAAGAACGCAGCTTTAAAGTGATAATCCGACAACTTTTGGATCACCTAACTGAGAAAGACGTTGGCTTAATAATTGAAATTTGTATATTTTATCACCCATAGAATGAAAATCAAATGCGCCAAAGTCAAGGGCTCACCGCCAAGCAATGTATTTTATCTCCAATTAGCCGCAGCTGTTTGAGGCCCCATCAATCGATAGCCTGCAGACACACCACCCAAGTGTGTATGTTCTGGCCCTTATCAAAGTCATCAAAGACATCAGACCGGCACTCAAGCTTGCGCTGGCACTGGTTTTGTCTTTATTTTAGATTGCAGGTCTACGCAAACCTGCAATGGCAACAGCAAACAAATTGTTAGCAAATGCTGTTGCTCCACCAACACTAAAAACAGTATTTAACAATAATATGGCCGCTCATCTAAAGGAATTTAATAACTTTCAGCAAAAAATAGTGGATAACATACCTGACGTATTACTCTGTGTTTAGTTTTGAAATTCCCACGGCATTTTAAAACAATAAGGAAAATAAAACATCATGCTAGTATCTGAGCCAAACCACAAACCCACTTAATCGCCAAGATTCCCAAATAGCTTTACGTATTTGAGAACATCTGTGGTACCTAGAAAATAATGCATTTTTTTTTTCACAAGACATCCAGCGTAAAACAGCTTAAAAACTAACACCAAGGGCCAAGCTCTGCTTGACTACGTAAAGCAAAAAAGTTTACAAGTACTGAGTCCAAATGAACCCACTCTGTAAAAATTCTGTTGGCTACTAAATAAACGTTTTTGACGTAGCAATATTTTCATAAATATTAAACACTCCTCTCACAACTCACAACCTCCAAAAAAAAAGTATTGACAGCTTGGTTTCAGTTGGATATACAAAATGCGTTTAATAGCGTAATATGGGAAGCAATTATAGAAGCAGCAAAAAAGAAAGAATTGACAAAGAAAACAATCAAGATAATATGGAGTTATCTACAAGGAAGAAACTTAGTGACCAAGAAGGGTAAATTAAGACTGACCAGAGGGGTACCACAAGGCTCAGCTTTAGGACCAAAATTATGGAACTTAGTATATAATGAGCATCTCGGAATGCGGCTGCCAGACGGGGTGACGATAACGGCATTTGCTGATGACTTAGCTTTAGTAGGTAGGGATGCAGACATAGAAGTACTAAAGGAAAGGCTAGAGTTGGCAATTAGTATGATAAAGAGATGGATGAAAAGTAAAGGGCTAGAATTAGCACTGCAGTAAACGGAAGCGGCATGGATATTGACAAAGAGAACAAATAGAGGAACCGGAAAAATACAGGTAGGTGAACAAATAATAACCATAGGGAAGAAGATTAAATACCTTGGAGTTACACTGGAAGCAAAAAGATGGAACGAACAGATTAAGGAAGCGGTAAAAGGAACAAAGAAAATGGAAGGAATGCTTAGTAGGCTCATGCCAAACAAGGGAGGACCAGGACAAGAGGCAAGAAGGCTAATAGCAACGGCGGCCAAAAGTGAACTACTGTACGCCGCAGAAACATGGGGAGATGCCTTAAAGACAAAAAAAAAACAGAAAAGAAATAAGAGGAGCCACTAGAGCAAGCTCGTTAAAGATATGTAGGGCTTACAGAACGGTGTTGCAAAAAGCGCTAGAGGTAATCGCGGCGACACTACCCGCAGACTTGATGGTAGAAAAAAGATTAAACATAAAGAAAATGGTAAATGAAGGAAATAGTAAACAAGAAGCAAAGAGACAAGCAAGAGATAATACAATGAAAAAATGGCAGACACAGTGGATAGACGGAGAAAAGGGTGAATGGACAAGAGAGTTAACACCAGAAATAAAGGAATGGGTAGAGAATAAACCGGAAACGTGTTACTATACAACACAACTACTCACCGGACATGGAGCCTTTGGAAAGTATTTACAAAATATAAATAAAATGGAGAAAAAAGAGAAAAAAGAGAAATGTATATTCTGCCAAGAAAACACGTATGACGACGCAGAACATACGTTAATAGAGTGCGAAGCGTGGGAGAATGATAGGAAAGAGTTAGAGAAAGTATTGGAAATAAAATTGATAAATTTTCAATAATTAATATTAGCCTGAATGACGAAAACAAATGGAGAGCATTAAGAAACTATGCAACGGCTGTAATGAGAAAAAAGATAGACGAGTTTGAAAACTCTAGATATAGATAAACGAAAATGGAAGTAAACACACACATCAAAAACCACAGAAGACAAAGAAAAGAGGAAAGAGAAGCTAAGTGGAAGCAAAAGAACATAGAAAAAAGCAATAAAGAGAAAAAATTCAAAGAAGATCAAGACAACTATGCCTACCAAGGAATGGAAGAGGAGAAAGTAGACAAGAAATGAATATTTAATGAAACATTTGTACGTACCGAAATTGCAGAAATAAGGAAAAAAAGAAAAGAGCTGCTCAAAGAAAGCAAACTGACGGAACTGACCAGAGAATTTCCAAATGGTAGATACGCCATTTCGAGGTTGACTGACAATGTAACCTTTGAAATGGTCAGAGTATACTTGTGTGACGTTCCAGTTTCAATCCATTCCTAAAAACAATTAATATATTAAAATATGTGTATATATAGTGAAGCGATTACTTATCTTTGAAAGCAGGTACCATGTTGATCGTTCTGATTGAGTGGATGTATCCTCAGGTGGTTGCTCTGGCGGTTTCTGGGCAGATAAATGCAGAAAATTAGATTCAGTAATTAAAACTTACTCCCTTATATAATTCTCGGGTCGGATGTTAATTGGTTTGTTTTGGGTTATGTTCATTCAGATTATTATGAATGTTTTTGTTTAATTTATACTCACTTATTCAGCGGTCCGGGAATCAAAATTCCAATAATTCCAACATTCTCATACACAGTTCATTATTTCCATTCATATTTTCCATCACACTATTTGTTTTGTCGATTTTCCATTTCATTCCTTCTTTGTTGTTATTTATGTGGGTCCTAACCTTAAAGCAACAATTTTATAAACATGTGATTAATATAGATTATGAATTGACAGTCTTGTGCATAATATTTTGATTTGTTTCTTACCTAATTTTATTTTATCCTGTACCGTTCATTTGCACTTTAATTTAATTAATTTCACTGTTTATCACTTCACAAACTGTCATTTTCGTTTTACTACATAAGATTTAAGTATATTTCCTACAACAAAGTAGTGTATTTAGTGTTGGCACAACTGGTTGCTACGTCATCAAACGGGATGCGGCGTTGCCGGATGAGCAGTTTTAAACCCAGGTTCCGCGCATCATAATTAAAGCAGTTTGATGAGTAATTAGCCACTGATTGTAAGGTTTATCGTTGTATTTGTGTTTATGTTATTGTTGCTAATCCTTTTCCTAAGTTCCCTTTCTATCATTCTTCCTTATAGTATTTTTAATTGAGACACTCATGCGCAGGGGAGATTTTGACTTTTCTTCCCAGTGGGAAGTAGGATCACGGTCCTTTTTAATTCGACTTTTGCCCCGATCACATCGTTTTACCTACGGGTTACGGGTGTAATACTTGCAGTTATTGAAATCGCTGATGCGAATAAAATTGTATTACAAGTCAAATTATTTCGTTTCCCTTGTGTGTGAGGTCTCAAGTAAGTACTTTTTTTTTCAAATTATTTCCTTTGTTTATGTCCATTTTTTTTATGTGCCGTAGGCTTTTACAAACCCCCATATTTTTTTTTGCATTAAATTCATTAAAAAATATCGTGACGCCACATTCTACAAATCAGCCGTGGCCATTAACCGGCTCGTTATTATATTTGACCGAAATTCCTGGGCACGTGTTTTTTAAGTGGATTCAGTGGCGGAAAGAATCGGGTGGTCACCACGTGATTCCGTGCTACCACCTACTACCAGTTGATGACTGGATGATTATTACTACGAATATTTTACCGCTGATCTTATTTGAAATTAAGTTTGTCTTAATAATTGTATATTTTGTAATTAGGCTTAGGGAAGTGAATGTGTGTGTGAGTGTTGCAAGTGCAAAACGTAAATTTATATATATATTCCCCCATTAATCTTTTGTTTATTTTATTTTATCATTTTTATAACTATTATTATAGAGGGTATACAAAAATTTTGTGTTAATTTTGTCCCAATTCCATCCTTCCTATTATCACCATACCACTATTTGGAATTATTAGATTGCCAGTGGACGAGGATTCTCTTAAATCACCCATACGAGAAAGGAACTGGAAGTATTAAGAATAAAACCAATTGGCGCCTGACTTCGTGTTTATTTTCTTTGGGTGAGTGTTTTTTTCTTTTTTCTATTTTTTGTACTTATCTGTTTGACCCGGCCTATCTCCACGAGCTGAGCCAGGCTAGCTCTTTAATCAACCTAAGGGCTAAAAGGCGCGTCGCACTTGGCAACCAGGGGATACGAAGAAATAATTCCAAATGGAGACTCAAGAATATCCTTAGAAGTTAAATTGGCAAATCTAGGATTACCAAAGGGGGTACACCTAATGGAGCTCCACAAAATATTCAAGAAAGAGAGAGGATACACCGACAAAGAAGTGAATGAAGAAACTAAGAAGACATCTAAGGACAAATCAAACAACTAGGCTGAATAATAATAGAATGGCAGAAAAGAGAGATAAACGTCAGTATAGGCAGACAACAAATAGGGTATAGGGAGAGATGAGCCGGGGACAGCATGTGTTGCCGCAGCAGTTTGTGTGAATCCCACAAGGCCGAAACCAGCTCATCTCAAACTAATAATAGATTAGAGACAGACTTGATAAGGACAAAATGACAACAGAACTAACGTAGAGAAGAAAACCGAAAGGTATTACCCTGCGTTAGTTAATCTCAAGGGCCACTTGCTGAGACCACAACCTCACTACGTCCTTAAAAAAAAGCTTGGTTTTAGTAAGAACGGTTGCGGACATCAGAAAAACCGTCTCACTACTTACTGATCAAATTCACTAAGCCACAAAAAATGCTTCTAAAATCAAGTTTGCGTCAATTATTTTTTAAAGATAACTTTGGTTACCAAAGCATTGACAGAAATAATCCTGCCTAAAATCAATGGCAAAAGCATCGTAACCCCTCTCCTCTTTAAAAATCGTAAAATCTTCAGCAAAGTCAAGTCATATAAGCCATAAAGTTGCAAAAAATACTTTAAAATTTATCACAAATATGTTTATTTATGTTGTAAAAGATCTCTAAAATAGAAACAAATTTCTATTCCATCCATTCACAGCAAAAATGGTGTTTAATACACTATTAAGGGAAAGATCAAAGCATTTGCCAACAGCCTCGAACTCAAATGCTCAACTTCAATTAACAAGAATACTGACCACTAAAAAAGTCAACAAACTCCTAAAAGACGCTGACGACGACATACTCCTAGAAAGCGTTAAACTTTCTCAAATTATAGAAATAGTAAAAATTTAAAAAAACTCTGATCTTAGTCTACTCTTGAATAAACTATTATAGTAAATTATGTATATAGCAATAATAGCACTTATTAACGTTGCTAATGAAATTCTTTAAACTGAACACTTTTCTACAGACTGGAATGGCTTCCTTGTCATAAATATACCAAAACTTTGTAAAGACTTAAAATTTATTAAAAACTATTGGCCAGTAAGTCTTGTATGCACTTTAAGTTAGCTTATACTTTATATCTAAACCGCATATTTCTAGCAGTTAAAACCTCAGGTCATGTATCTACTTTACAGCATTTTACGCAAGAGTTCTTTAATACGCCATTCTTTCGCCTACGTTACTTAACATGTTCGTTACTACCATGCTTTTGAGAAGATGCACAAGAATTAAATGGTCTAATATGCTGACGACACAGCACTCTTCTACACCTCAAAGTTATCTAAAGTAGTCATAAGAAGCCACAACCATTCTAGAAGATTGACTGAACGACTGGCAAGTCAAAGTAAATCCAGAAAAAAAGCAAAACTGTTTTTTCACACTATAATAAACCACCATTCATAAGAACATCATTTAAACGATGTTTCTATACCGTAGTCTAATGCTGCCAAATATTTGGAGATAACTTTTGACAATGAAGCCAGAATAGTAAAATATTTGTTACTTTCAAACCTGCGGCAAAACAATAGCATGTCGTTCCGAAATAAAAATTGGATCTACACATCTATAATCAGACCACAAATTACCTATGCGTCTTCGGTCTGAGGCATAACCATAAACTGGCAAAAAAATTGTCTTAAAGCCTTTCAAAAATGTTTTTCAAAACTTTATGGTTTGTCCAACACAAAGAAATTTTGATTTAAGCTTGGAATTCTTCTCTTACAAACATACATCAAAGTTTTAGCTAAAAAGTAGTTTGACAATCTCGCAGTTTACTCCAATCTTGACTTGACCAGACTTGCTAAGTGAATTCGAGTCTTTAAAAGATTCTTCTACTAAACCATAAAAAAACTTATTTAACTTATTGCATCTGTAGAAGACTCCAGTAGAGCCAAAACTAGTAATATATTTGAAAGAATAAATTTGTCATAAAAACATACTAAATTTTTTTATTATTTAATAAACATGAGTTATCACGTAGTAGAAGTCACAACTTTATATTAACAAAAAATTAAAATTATAAAACTAGCATAGAATAACAGAGAAAAAATGATTTGCAATTTGACCTAATATTGTAGAATTTTGTTTCCAGGCTACTGAATTAAAATTAGTGCATTGAACATTTTATTAAGGTTGGTATATAATAATTTCATACTTTTTTAATACATTATTACCAAAACTTATAGAAAAATGAATTTGCTGCAATTTTTGCAAAAAAACACAGTTTGCAAAGATAATTTAAATTTACTAAACAAAAGCAACAACTTAACATTTTAAAACTGTAAATCTTTTAGGATTAAAGTGTTTTATATGTTTAAAATTTTAAATTGATATTATATGTACTTTCCGAAATAATTAAAAGTTTATCTTTTACATTACATTAGTTTTTCCTGTTAATACAGTAAGGAAATCTAGTCTTTCAAAACTATTTAAAAAATTACAATATTAGAAACACTATTACAAAGTTTTAAAATTGTTTGTAATACAAAAATATTTTTAATGCGATACTTCCAGCACTTATTAACTGCGAATAATAAAAAAAATCAGTTCGATTCGCTACGTATGCAAGCTTTGTATGTGCTACTCCTGCTGCTGCTGTAGCTGTTGGTGTCGAGACATCGTTGCCTGCCAGGAAATCGGTCCGGTTTCACAAAACTTAATGCACTCGATTAGCATTTTACTGTAACAATAAGTGCATTAGATTCGGCATAAATGTAATCGCTAGTTGTGTACGTTTTTCCCACACTCCGGCTGCTACATGTATTTAAGTCACTTTTCTAGCTTAACGCGGAAACCGTTCTAATTACTCAGACCATTCAAAGTTTTGTTATATATTTTTTTATTTCGTGCTGTTCTCTTCGCATTCTCTCTTTCTCCAATTCATCTCTCGCTCAGCAGCAACCTCCTTTATTTATTTATTTATTCGCGTTCTGTTGTGTGCATAACGGGTTCAGATCATCGCCACTCACCGAGAAATTGGAGCGATTTTTATTGGCAACAAAATGCAACATTCTTAGACACTTAATAATCGTAACAGCTTGTTATAAACATATGTCAAATATATATTAATTAATTAGTCAATAATCATAATAATGAAATAATTTATTCAAACTCAATCCAACAACAAGATACAATTGTTTTGATATGACTACGGCATTGTATAATAGACAAATTTAAATAAATAATTTTGTTATTATAAACACAAATGAGACAACTGGCCGACTTATTTGATAATAATATTTAAAAAAAAGAAATAAATGGAGAAAGTTTTCCTATTTAAATTGTAAAAACTGAGTCAATAATTAAAATTTCTTATAATATATTTATTAAATCATTGTTACAATTTGTCAGTGATATATTAAGAAAGATTGTCAGTTCAGTTCCCACATTAAATGAAAAAGAATTCTATATGCATTTCATGAATGTTTAAATAAGTGCAAAGCGTTATTTGTCGAGTCAGACTAGATAACCGAGCATATCTTGTATGTAATTATAGCAAGTTTCACGCTTGATTTCTTTGCGATACAATCCAATTTTTCATTCTTCTTTTAACTCCGACGAGAAACGCGCGCGAATGTTGCGTTTTCGTACATTGATGAATACCACTGGGTTATCCGTTCATTAAGTGCATTAAACGGCACAGCTTGCAGCCTATAACCTACATGTGGCAATATCCTGTCGCGATCTCGCTCGTTCCATACGTGCATTGTCGTAGGAAATTACCACATCCAACCTACAATACTGAAATTAACTCAATTCTTTTTATGTATTAACATTTTATTAATCTAATTAGCTCGATAGATTCGTGTAGGTGAATGAAAAAGAGTTATTCTCATGCATAGACGTTAAGCACAAAAACAACACATTCAAGCATGACTAAATCACTACATCCTTTTCACCACGGTGCATTGATCCAACGTTTCTTTTAATTTTTTTTTTTTTTAATTTTAAGTACAACATAAAAATTAATTAAGCAATGTTGTAATATTAATTGAATTATAATAACAACAAAATCGTCGATGATTAATTTATTGTTGGGTAATGGAAAGGTGGTACACGGTGTTGTGGGTGAACCAGACATGTGAGTTGAAATATTTAATTTCATTCAACATTTATTTTAAATATCATATGCCCCAAAGGCATCCAAACCCACAAATAGGTATTACTCATCGCGCGATAATACAAGTGCATGGGAGGGAGCAGCATGTAAAAATATTGGCCAGTTCCTTCGCGCACAAACACACTCACATACAATCAGGCTGTTAGATCAGAGATTGAAATATATTAGCTTAGCCGCAACTTGGAGAAGAAGATGAAGGGGGCTGAGATTTTTAACACGCGGATGGAAATTGTGTTAGTCACATATTACATGGTTATAGAGGAGGATTATTTATGTTTTTAGAAAAATCACCACATACTCAATTGCTTTAGGCTAGATGAGATGTCTATGTTCTTACAGTACTTAATAAACCACTGAGGTAGTACACTCCTACACTTAGATTTTTTTAATTATTACATGGTTCTAAGAATTAAATCATATTAATCAAATCAAGGAAAGAAAATTTTACCAAAATTTATTTTACTTTTAAAATAAAAGTTAAAATCAAAAACTGCAGTAAGGGTCTTAAAATATTTATTTAAAAGACTTGTGTGTGACGAGCGTATATTATCATAGTTTGCTCGCTTAATGTGAACTGTATTCACAAAACCTTGAATATTTATTCTGATATTCTAATAAGACGTTTAAACATGTCCTAAGTGACTACATTTGAAGCAATAAATTATTTACTCGAGAAAAACCAATATTATCTAATTTCTTTTTAATTAGATAACTAAATGTATTATGATCACATTTTAAAATCATGTTGACCTTATTGTACTTATTTACTTTAGATCTATAAATTAAATTAATGTTTAACTTTTTAACCTTATTGTCAATTTTGTATTGTACCAGTTTGTTCACTAACTTTTTGTTGTTTCCTAATTATTACATTATTCATTATCATTACAAATCATAATAACATTGTTATTCAACTTTATTTTCTGGAAGTTTGCACTGACATTTCTGCCTAAGTTAAAATAGTTTTATTTAGATATATCAATAATGCTCTGTGTGCCAGCCTTTAAGTGTTGCCTAAGAGTTGTAAAAAACTTATATTACGTCTGCCTGGATACAGACTGTTGGACAATTAATCTGTCTCTAGCTTTTTAGACATTTTTTCTATAATGTTTCTGGAAAATTTTGCTAGCTTGTGTGTGGGGTTTTTACTCACTAAAACCCTATCTCTATTTAGCGTTTAGTGTTCAAATCTAAAAGCAGTCAAAGCCTCGCATTAAGAAAGGGACTCCCGGATATGAGTTCTGCACACCTTATATATATTTTTGGTTTTTTGTATTCTTGCTTCATATTAAACCTTTTGCTTTAAATGCTCTTTTCCAAATTTAAGCTCTGAGCATTAGAACCGACTGCGCCACTAAGTATAGTTGTTTTATTTTATTGGCTGATAGACGGTCACTGCTAGGCATTAGAGTTCCCAATGCTTTTATAGTTTTGTCAGGCTTTTTAGTGAGTCTAATGATGTTTCATTTTCAAATTTCTACTAAATCACACTTTTAAGTACTTTACTGCTTTTTTAGCTTTTATATCAGTATCCCCATTATGTAGTGTCAGATTATTTATTCTTCTTCCTTTGTAAAAAAAGTACGGTTTTTTTTGGTCAATAATTTGCAACTAAGTTTTTCTCTGCTTTTAATGTAATAATATTTGCTGTGTCATCTGCAAAGCGTACCATACTTACACATTATTTAAATTAAATTTTTAGCACATTGTTAAAATATGGATTTCATAACAGAGAACCAAGTATGTATTCTTGTGGTATAATACACGACATTATCAGGTTTTTTTGGCAGTTAAGTAGTCAGCTTGAATTCTTCTTAATCCGTCGTTTACTCCTACCTTATCCAAGGATTTCTTAAATTTGGATTGTGATACGGAATTGAATACATTTTTAATATATATTGTTAGATAATTTGAGATAGCACAAAAACAAAATAATAAACAAAAATTAAAACCAGTATAGGCAGAAGAAAAGAAACGAACAGCTTACTATTGGCAACTGCAGCAAGAAGGAAAATAGACACAGCGATAGTGAGTAAAAAATAACAAATTAAGTGGGGAGTAGATAAAAAATAAAGACTCAGACGCGGCTATCTTAGCAAAGGGTAAATGTAAAAATAAAGTAGAATGACTAGAACATCTAAAAAAAAATAATAGTGTAGGCCAATATAATAGCTATAATAAACATACGGCTATATTGTTAGGAGTAGATAGAGTTTAAGAAAGCAAAAGAGCAAACAAATTCTGATAAGAAGCAATTTTAACGCAAACGCAAAATTGCTAAGATGGGAACGGACAACGTGCAACAAGAGAAGACAAATTCTTGAAGAGATGATAGCGGTTATAAATCTTAATGTACAAACAAAAGAAATAAATCAACGTTTGTAAAAGGAAGATCCAAATCATACATTGACATTATTATAGCAATGTGGGAAACGGCTAAAGTAGAATGAGGCAGTAACAGAAAAGTAATTTAAAATTAATAAATAATGTATTTTATAGAGAAACGTTGAACTGTTTGTGTGTGAAGAAAACTGTAATAGAGTTAAATTTTACACAAACAGGCAACAGCATTTTTGGCGCGTTTTATTTTAATGAGATGACCGAAACAAATTTTTTATTTAAAATTAATAAATGATGTATTTTATGTAAATTGCCTTTTTATCCAGTAAAAGACACATACACGTGTTTCAAGGTATGCACCCATCATCAGTGTGCCTAGCAGCTTACTGGTCAAAAAGACAATTTAAAAAACTACCAAAAAATAACTATCAAGATAGTATGGTGTCACCGTTAGAAAGAAATCTACTAACCAAGAATAAAAAATTTAGGCTGTGCAAAGAAATATCACAGAGTTTTGCACTAGGACCTTAATTGTAGAACCTAGTCCATAATAAGTTTCTTAGGATGCGGCGGCCAGAAAGAATAACAATAATGGCATTTGCAAATAACGTAGCTTTGGTAGGCATGAATATAAGCATAAAAGTATAAAAAAATAAATAAAAATTTGCAATAGAAATGATAAAAAAAATGATATAATATAAAGAGTTAGATCTGATAAGTAAAGTATAAAAACTCAAGTAAAGAAACAAATAATAATCATAGAAAAGACTTACAATTGAGGCAAAAATATAGAACTAACAGATCAAAGAAGCGGTAAGGGAAACAAAGCAATAAAAGTAATGCTTAGTAGGCTTATGCCATACAAGAAAAGACAAGAAAGCTAATAACAACGGCAGCTAAAAGTAAACTATTGTACGCCGCAGAAACATGTAGAGATGCCTTGAAAACAAAACAAAACAGAAATAAAATTTAAAAAAAAACAAGCTTTTTAAAGATTGCAGAAAGCACTAGAGGAAATCGCAACAACACTACCAGCCGATTTAATGGTAGAAAAAAGATTAGACATAAAATAATAAATAAAAAAATTAATAAACAAGACCCAAAAAGAGAGCAAAAAAGGGGCAAAAAAGAATACAATAGAAAGATGGCAGAGTGGAAATAAAGAGAAAAAAATCGACAATAAAATTAATATCGAAAATAAATTTTTGGGTAATACCCACAAACCAGAAACTACTCACTACAAACATGAAGCTTTTCAAAAGTATTTACAAAAAATAAAATAATAAAATAGAAAAAAAACAAAAATGTATATTTTGTCAAAAGGACACGCATGACGACGCAGAACATACGCTAGTGCAAAGCGTAGAAAGAATATAAAAAAAAGTTAGAAAAGGTAATATAATAATAATTAATATATGCCTGAGTGACAAAAATAAATGAAAAACACTAAAAATTTACAACGACAATATTAAAAAAAAAATAGACGAATTTAAAGCTTTAAGATTTAAATAAACCAAAATGGAAAGAAACACACAGAAGACAAAACAATATGAGCAAGAAGCTAAATAAAAAAAAACAACAAATAAAAAATAAAAAATAAACAAAGAATGCCAAATTAACTATGACTACCTAAGTATGGAAAATAAAAAAATAGACAAGAAAAGAACAACTACTAAAACATTAGTACTAGTGGCCAACCAAAACACGATTTTCAGCCGAAACCGAAACTGAAACCGAATATTCGGTTTATTTGCCAAAACCAAAATCAAAACTTTTATTCTTTTTCTAGTTTTGTAACAGATTATTCGATAAGATTAAAATTAAATAAAAAAAAATCACTTTATTATAAAATCACTTTATTTTTAGAATACAATGTAGGTACTTACTTACAACTTTATTTAGAATCAAATTTAAGTAACCTACAAAACTAGAACGTGTATCAATACTTCTACGTCTATAAAAACACAATCAAATACAAATTAATAGTCTATTCAAAATGTATTTGTTATTGTTACTAACAGGTTCTTAAATAAAAATAAGTTACATCAAAAACACTTTAATTGTTTAATTAATTTAGTAGCTTTAGTAATCATAATTGAAAAGTTTTATATTGTAAGCTAAGAAAAAAAGTTTTTCCGCATTTTTACCCAATAAGTTACTTTGACAATTTTCGTAAATTTGTCCAGCGGCTCAACAAACAGCATGCGGTATAGACGTATAAAATTGTTCCAACTAATTTGGTACGGCCAGTTTTAGGCCAAAACCAAAACTGCGGCCAAAACCAGAATTTTGGCCGAAACTGGCCAAAGCCGAAACCAAAACCAAAACTTTCAGTTGGTTACTAACTAGTACCAACCAAAATTGCAAAAATAAGCAGACAAAGACATGAACTGCGCAAGAAAAGTAAACTGATGCGAAATTGACTGAACAATTTCCAAACGGTAGACATGCATATTAAGTATGACAGACAATGCAACTTTCAAAATAGTCAAAGTATACGTAGATCTAACTCCAAATAAAGATTTAAGAAACTCACTAGAAGTAAAACTGGCAACTCTAAAATTACTGAAAGGAATACTTTTAATAAAACTACACAAAACATTTATAATATGGAATAAATACAACAAAAAAAAATTAAAGAAGATATAAATAACCTAAAAAAATACTTAAAGACACAGCAAATTTTTAAACCAAACACAAAAATGAGAGAAAGGAAAATAAGATGTCAGTGTAGCCAGTAGAGATGAAAATTGGGTATAGAAATAAATAGACCGGTGACAGACAACATTTGTTGCCGCAACAGACTATGTGAATTTTGTGAGGCCAAAACTAGCCCACCTTAAACTAGCACCACATTAGTAACAATATCAAAAACAAACAGCAGATTTAACACATGAAAGAAAACTAAAATGTATTGCCATGCGCTAGTCACATTTAAGAGTTACTTGCTGACGCCAGCACTTGTTACAAACAAGCAGAACTTTCTATTTCTTAACACCCTGTAACTTTTTAGAAAGTCATCACCACCTTTCTTATAACATTTAAATTTTTGTAAATCTAAATTAGTTTACAAATAATTTTGCATTTACTTTGATTTTTAATCTGATACTAATTATATATTAAAAAAAAAATTTAAGTTATTAGTCAGTCTGTAATTAACTGGTTTTTGCCGGACCTAAATCTTTATTTGGCTTCAGTCTG
The DNA here is from genome assembly GCA_963932245.1 of Tachinus rufipes. Lineage (NCBI taxonomy): Eukaryota > Metazoa > Arthropoda > Insecta > Coleoptera > Staphylinidae > Tachinus > Tachinus rufipes. The sequence continues at coordinate 73,072,562 of OZ010747.1, read as the reverse complement.
GTTACCGCTTTATTTATTTCTGTGGTTATAAGTTTGTTTATTTTATTCTTAATTTGAAAAAAAATTTCAGCTAGCTTGGGTTTACATCAATGTGATGCTCAGGCTGTTACAAATGTTACAAAACTGTTTCAAAAATGTTCTGATTTTTAACCACAGTTTTGTAACACAGCCCCCGACATAAATTTTTACATTATTGCATTTGTGATTGCATATTTTTATGCGTTCCTTGCTGTAATATATTTAATTTTTAGTTCTTTTTTTTACTATTTATACTTAGGTTTATATAATATATATTTTTTTAATTCTTGCTTTGCTTTACAGCTGGCCTTTTTATTAGACTCCAATTTTATACTCCACTAATAAACTTTTTTTTATTTGGAATTTTTTTTTTTCAAAAAGACTTGGTCATGGTCGATATTATTTTTTTCATAAATATTTCTAGATTTGTATAATTGTTATTACCCGCTGTTTTTTCTAAAATTTTAATATATTTCTTAATGCCTTTATCATATATTTTTTAGGTAACAATTTTTTTGTTAAATTGTTTTTGCTATTTTTTTTGTTTATTTCTAAGCGTATGTTTTGTTAGAGACTTAAATTTTCTTTTTTGTCTACTTTCTACTCTTTTATTTTTTTCTTACATCGTTTCTGAACACATTGTCAAGTCTATATACAATACCGACATTACACTTATAAATGTCATGACAATTTATTGTTGATGATTATGTTCTAGCTAGCCATTTGGCTAAGATTCTACCTTTTAGATCATCGACTTGTTCTTCCTAGATGCGTGCTTTTACATTAAAGTCTTAAGCTACGACCACCTTTTTTAATTGTTTTTTTTACACTTGTACTTAATACAAGTAAATATTTTTTAAAGTCTTTGATTGTCTTTCTAAGTAACCAGTAACATAAGTAAACCATAATTTTTGTCAGTTTAACAAATAGAAACTTTTATGTCTATCCTATTACTATATGTCTATAAAATAAATCTGTAGCTGCTTTGTTTCTATCTTTTTTTATTATTTTTTTTGTACTTACTACAAGTACTTTTACTATTTTCTAATTCTAAGAATCTACAAATTTAATCTCAAACATTATAGTTCAGGTTATTTGGAATTAATTCCACTTAACTCTACACTTTTTTATCACTAACTTTATCAAAGCTCATCTGTCTGTTTTTTTTTGTCATTGACAGTTTTTTCCTAGATTTTGTCGTTTTGTTGACTTTCCAGAATCTGTAGAGTGGTCTGATTTACTACTGGAGAAAGATTTTGCTCTATTTGTGCTACCTCCTTCAAGTATTTTCTTTTTAGTCAATAATTTTATATTTACTAAGATTTAATAAGTTGTCTTTATTTTTACTAAAAAATATTGTCTGCAAGAATTTACGGGAATGGGAGTACTAAGATGTGAAAAAATTGAGAAAATATTTGAAAAAAAAAATACACACGTTTTGGCACTAAGCAATCTTGTTTGGTTCACGGAAGATAATTTATATAGTGAGGTTGCTTAATTTGTTAAAAGATATAATCACTATATTTTTTTAATTCTTTTTTTAAAGAAACGTACTTTATAACGGTTTTTTCAGAATCTAATTGAAAGATGCAATTGAACTACAAAAATCCAAATGCGATAGTGAGTGAGTACAAACTCTATCATCCACGTTTACGGCGCGGTTGATGTTTATACTCTAAAATAAAGCCTACAGCTTTTAAAACACGGTTTTATCCTGTCTTGTAACAAAATAAAAAGTACAAAGTCGGCAGGTTTCTTAGGAAGCCTAAGAACCTAACGGACCTGATCTTAAGAACCGGTTAGATTGAAAACGTTTTAGCTTTGGCGGTTGATGGCTTTGGTAACGCTAAAAACACTTAACGTAGGCCGGCCTAGATAAGATAGCCAAAGAAAAATTACCCGATTTCTTTTTTTGCTTTTTTGTTTTTATTTTGTGATCCACCATGGTAAACCTTTTTTCTATAAACGGGTTTTTAAAATAAACCATGACGCTATTGTCCTGCTAGACATCCATCGTTTTTTTAAAGCGGCAAACTCAACTGGGTTTTCTACAGGTTTTTTGAGAAAAGTCGCGTTTGTTGACTTTTTTAGTGCAAAAGCTGATATTTTAAAGTTTACGTCTTTGTTACTTCCTTACAGCTGCCTTTAAATATGAACTTGGAAGTAATTACAAATATATACTATCAAACCCGGCAACATGGAAGGCTGAGTGGGTAGCCTAATGATTGCGGCCTTTAGGTCGGCTTAAAAAAATCAACGTTGGCTGCGTTACCGTTGGGTGGACTAAGTAGCATTTAGTAACGTTGTCGGTCACAAGCCCAGATAAATAAAAAGAATTCTTAGGTTAGGTTAGGTTAAGTTAGGTTAAGTTAGGTTACGCTAGGTTAGCTTTCTGGTTAAAGTAAAAAGTACAAGCTCACAGAACCAACAATCTTCTATAATGATGTTGCATTTACTTTGCGTGACAGAAAAAAATCAACTCAAAACAAAAATTTTTGGCCAATTTACGAGGTTATAATATCATTGTATAACATTGGCACAATGACTTTAATGACTTTAAATGACAAATATTCATTTTAATAGAAGTTTCTTACACTTTATGTTTATTTTTAAATCTTTCAAGTAAATTACTATCTTCAACATTTGTCTCCTTATCAAGGCGGTATATACAAAAGTTATAATATCTGAAGAGGCTTTTAATGTCTTTTCATCATATGTTCTATAAGTAATATTATTTCTATTATATTAGATTGCCGATTTATTGTTGCCACTCATTATTTGTATTATTATATCTAGTATTTTTATTTTTATTATGGAACCAGAAGTAGTAATCAATATTGAATATTTATAAAAAATGTGCACCATTAATCACCAAGGTGTTAAGCTATTAAGCCAATATCCAAGGCAATTAGAAATGAAATTTGCTGAGACAATTTAAGCCCATGTCGTAAAAACACTATATCTATGGGTATACTATACACACTAGATAAACAAAAGAACCAAAAAAGTAGTCTAAGACAGTGCTAAAATAAAGATTTATATAATCAAAAAAACGGCAAAGGAAACATAAGAAAAGAGATAAGTAAACAAGACCGCCAAAATTACAAAAACACTATAGTTCTCGACGGAAATTAAAGAAATTGCAAAAAAAGAAAACTTACTTACTGTAACTAAACAACAAAACAGTGCAAGAATGTACTCAATAAAAAGCATACAGAAACAAGGTGTGTGGTGTGTGCAAGAATTAGAGAACTGAGTACTGGGCCAACAAGAAAGAAGAAATACTAAAACTAACACAGAACTTGTAGAAGACCCCGTCAAAAAACTTAAAAACAAAAAAACATCAAGCCTGGATAAGATACCAAATAAACTGCTCAAATATAATGATCAAAACCTAAACACACAATTAGCAATTTTTTACCAAAAAATCGTTGACACTATGACTGTTTCAAAAAAATGGAAAAAGAGCATAACCATCTTAATCTCAACTATAGAGAAATAACACTACTAAACAGTATCATAAAATTATTTACTCAAATCATTGTATTCATTCTGCTAGAATATGTAGCAATAAGTAAAAAACAACAAGACTTTAAGAAAAACAATTTGTCCACTGATGCCATATTTGCAAACAACTACTGCAAAAGTTATAGAGTATACGACCGAAAATAATACATAATAATAACAAAATTAGTTATCAAAAACAAAAAACTAAAAACTAACACAACAAGATAAATTTTAGTCAATAACAACAAAATCTAAAATCACCCATATTAACTGAAATTAGAATTATTATGGACTTATTTAATAAATGACGTAAAAAAATCTTGCCAAAGGTTTAGGATAAAAAAAGAGATATAGATAGTATGCTACGCTGTAATAAGAACAGAAAACAAAGGCAATCTACAGAAAATGCTACATGTGTTTTAGACCAAATCACTGGTCGTAGCCAAAAAACCAATTTGGTGTAAATTAGTAGTAAACGATCAAATAATTAAGCAAGTCATGACCTTCAAATATCTCGAAGTAGAAGTAACCTCAAATAAGATCAAACATGGGAAAAAAGACCAAGTCAAAAAAACGGCAAAAATTTCAGGAAGCTTGAAAGATATAATCTAAAATAACAAATACATAAACAGAAACTGCAAAGTACAAATATACAAAACATGTGTTTGCTCAGTAATGCCTAACGCGGCAAAACCTCAAGCAAAAACCAAAAAAAAACAAGTCATACTTAAAACAACAGAGATGCGTGTGCTAAGAAACATAACCGGGCATACGCTGAGAAACCAAAAATTAAGCACTAAAATATGACAAAGATGCAACACACAAGATATACTTAGATAGATAAGGCAAAGAAGAAAAGCATTGAATGAGCACGTAACAAGGATAAAAGATTACTGGTTAGTCAACAAAACACAAAAACCACTCACCAAAGAAATGGACAGTTTTGCAAGAGAATTGAGAGGTATAAAAAACAAGCCATTGGCAAGATGAAAAAAAAAGGAGCGGAGAAACCTTCACTTTTTTATTTTTTTGATAATGCCCGGGCGCATTTCAAAGAGGAGTTCCTAGAGGTCCAGCCTGATCTGTTTGAATTTGTCTTTACACATGTCAATTCTCGCCAACTCTCCGTTGAGTAGGCTGACTATAAACTTTTCTAAACTATTAATTTTAACTTCCAGCTATTTGAGTAACTTGGCGCTTTTTTGGAGTTGCGCAAATATCAAGACAACGATAAACTACAGGCTCTGGACGCCTGGAATAAGTCTAAATAAATTAATACATTTTTTACAGTGCCAGTTCAACAACATTGGATCTTTAACTTAATTTTTTAGCAATGTTTAAGAATATTTTTTATTTGACTTACTTTGTTTGATATTATTTAATTTATATTCTAACTTTCTTATTTTATTTTCAAGTGATGTTTTATTCTCCATCCATCATTTGAGTTACAATGTTTATGCTTTCTTTGACCTTAACAACAGTGGTTTATCACTATACACTAAACATTTGTGTGTTGTATGTCTCTTTATGCATCCTCGATAACACGGTTATTTATAATTTTTACAAAAAATATTACTAACAATTCTATTGCCGCAACACCCAACACAAACAAGTTTATTAACATCACTTAAATCAGAATTTTGTGCATCAGGACTTTGCATAGATAACACATCAACCGCCATCTTGTTTGATTAATTTCTAAAACGGCTGCTAATAACTTTCTAAAAATATGAACATTTTTAAAATGTTTTAATTCTTTTATAAACTATTTTGACATTTGTTTAGTAAGATTTTTGGCTGGCGATTTTTGATATTTTTGAAAACTGTTAAACTTTGATAAATGTTAATGTATTTTTGACAGTTTACAATGGAAATTTGACATTTTTCTATAATTATTTGGCGTTTTTGTTGTTATATTTTGTTAGTTTATACTAATTATGTATTTATCAAATTTTAATATGTAGTTCATTACATGTTTTTAATATAATTTGATAGTTTTGGTGATCGTTTGACGGGTTTCAATTTTAATTCTTTAATATTTTAGTTCTTAAAGTATTTTAATTGTTAAAAGTGTTTGTTTTAAAGTTATTATCTCAAAAGTTATTGCTTTAAAAATTGATACCTCGGCATAATTTGCAACAAAAAAACTTGCAAAACACGTTTTACATTTACAAAAATTAATTTAGAAACCAAGTACTTGCTTAGCAATGTCCAAAATAACTCTAAAATTCCGATCTCAGCATAATCTGTGAATACTTATTAAATACATTTATCTTCTTCTTCTTTTTCTTCTTCAGCCTGTTGTTGTCCACTTCTGGACATAGGACTCCTTTAAACTTTTCCACATGTTTCTGTTATATTCTGTTTGTTGCCATTTTTGTCCAGCAACCTCGCGGATATCGTTCCTCCATCTTTTCTGGAGTCTTCCTGCACTGCGAGTCGTTATTCTAGGTTTCCACTGTATAATTCTTATAGCCCATTTTGATGGATCCTGCCTGGCAACATGACCTGCCCAGCTCCACTTGAGGTTTGCAAATTGTACAATTACGTCTTCAACGCCAATTCTTATGCGGATTTTGTCGTTTCTGATGTGGTCCCTTAAGCTTATACCAAGCATCGCACGCTCCATGGATCTTTGACAAATTCTGAGTTTATTTGCAAATCTTACTGTGAGGGTGGTTGTTTCGAGCCCATACGTTTTGACGGGAAGGATACACTTGTTATAAACTTCCCGCTTTAGACCGTATGGGATGGTCTAATTTTTTTAAAATGTATCCTAGTTTACCGAACGCTGCCCAGCTCATTTTTACGCGGCGTGATATTTCCTCCAAGATATACATACTCGGTCGCCTTTTCTTCCATTTGTCCTTCTACGCTAATAGATGTCTCATTCTCACTCATAATCTTAGTCTTCTTAACGTTCATTTTTAGACCAACTTTTAGAAAAAAAAAAAAAAAAATAAAGAATACATTTATAAAACTTTCTTATTTGGTCAAGTCTAAAATATATATAACCAAAATTTAAAGTATTTTATTATATGTTTAATAGCTTTTATAATATTTTGTAAGTTAGTTTTGACAGTTTGGAATAATTTTTGGGTAATTTTTAATATATTCTAATAGCTAACAAATTGCAATAGTTTATTGCATGTGCTTGACAATTTTTTTAATTTTTTTGGCTACTTGACAGTTTTAATATAACATTAATAGTATTGTAGATTGTTATACAGTTTAAAGTAACTGCTTGACAGTTTATGGTAACTTTTTGATAACGTTCAATTTATTTTGATAGTTTGTAATGTTATTGACAGTTTATTAACAAATTTGTGGCTGTCCTCTATTCTTTTTAATGTAGTTTACAGTTTGCAATGACTTTAATAAACGCTAAATAAAAACTTGCTTCTTATCCAACTGAATTATTGTTATTAAAAAAATGTTTTATTTATTTTTTATTTTTGCAAATTGTTACAACTGGAGCACTGTATTAAATTATGAAATATTTTTCAGTTCTGAAAAAAAAATTAGTATTTCATATTTCATAATTCAAATTCATTAATTTTGTAAATTTGCGTCGAATATTTAATTGTTTTTCTCGGATGTTGTTTTTATTTCCGTTTCGGGGGAATAAGATAGATGATATCTGGCATTTGATGAAAGGCGCTTGGAGGTGGAGGAAATGGGAATGGAAACACACAGCATGAGTGTATTTAATCCTTTATATAATCCATCCCCATTATGTAACGTCTCATTAAGGATATATAAATTTAGCGATGGAGTGTTCGTCACATTCCCAACTGTGAATGGGTTATAGGCAGCCGCATCGCAGCCTTGAAAGGATAAGGTCCTTCCTATTTACGCATTCACGCTCATCCGCCGCCGACGATGACTACGTCGGCGGCGGTGTGCGCGTCCCACCAGTCAGTTTTCTTACACCCAGAGTGTGTTTCTTTATCCGCTATTGTTAGCGAGTATCTTTCCGATGCAGGCTGACAAGGCACTTCTTATATACGCCCCGGCTGTGACACAATGCCGCCTGCCATCTTAATCAAATGCCGCCGCCGAGATATGTTTATTTGTGTTTATATTTGTGACGTATAACTTTATGGAAAAGTGACGGGGCGCTTATATCCTACCCACCGACGAAATTAACTTGCCAACCCGTTCGTTTGCCGTATACTCCTCATACTACTTACTCCTCAGGCAAAACTTTATTATCGAATGCAACGTGTTAATTAATTTTATTTCTCGCGCGGCCCCGAACAATGCCGCCAACTGCCATCTTAAACTGCACACATACACACTCAATTGCAAGCACTTTAACTTTGCATTTATTTCTATACAATGCGACATTAATTCATAAACATATTCTTGAAGTTTTGTTTGATATATTATCATCTTGTAACAGTAATGCATGTACGATGTGACTTATACCCAAACTGTAAATAGTAAAGCTGGATTGATAATGACAACAAATCTTTTACTAGAGCTGATATTTCTGGTAAAAGTATAAATTTAGTTTGTATTTCATAAGCACCTAAAAAGCCTAAGATATTTAAAAAATATATAAAACAAATCTAAACAAATTAAATAATTATTTGTAATCGTATCGCAAATTATTTTTGCATTTGTATTAAAACACATATAATATTGTTTCATGGTATGCACTTTATCAGCATGTCTAGCATCTTTATTGCAATTCACAACTATTTCTTCTGTATAAGGTCAAATGTTAAAATATACTTAAAAAATCCAAACAAGCAGCCACAGAAACCAATAAAATTTGTTAAGAAAACTACCAAACTGTTGTTGTAAAAAAAGATAATAGACAATAATAAAAACTACAAATAGAAATGAAACTACAAATTAAAAAGTTTTAAGATTGACACATGAAACGTAAGAAGCTTCTTGGAACACAGAAAAACCTACAAAGTGGCACCAAAAATGCAACATAGACAAGAAAGTATACTACTTGGGCAATATAGCTACAACACTACGACGAAGTTGGTATCTTTGTCAACAAGACTGTATACAAATCAGTAATTAATTAAATTTCAAAATCCAGCTTATCATAGCTGCAACTGAGAAATAAACCAACAAACATCAATATAACTCAAGTCTACGCACCAACCGCTAACAAGCCAGATAAAAAAATAGAACATATGTACTAAAAAATTAAAGACCTACTAAAGATCAAAAGATTTTAAAAAGTAGCCATAATCAAAGAAATTTTTAACTAAAAAGTTGACCAAGAAAAGGCAGGTAACATCTTAGGATTATAAACCAGAAAAGAAACAGAATAATTCAATTATGTCAAGAACATAATAACAATCACCTGGTTCAATTTACCACAACGCAGATTATACATCTAAAGATCGCCTAAAGACAACCGAAACAATAATGTCAAGAACCAGATCAATTTTATTTTAATGACCAAGAAGTTCAAAATACAGTAAAATAGGCAAAAACATATCCCGGGACAGACATAGAATTAGACAACACCTACTTGTAGCAAATATAGAAATACAACTTGAAAAGATACATACAACAAAACATCAAATAATTAACCTTGAAAAACTCAAAGAGGAAGATTGCAAGTTTAAGGTAGCCAAAAAACTTAACAAACAGATCACATCTATTATAAACAAAGCAACAAATAGTTGCATTAACAAGGCAAACAAAAATAACTGTAAAAAAAGTATTAATATCTAACACACAACATGACAAAAAATCTTGAATCTAATAGAAGATAGACGTATAAAAATACCACAGAAAATTAAAAAAAAAAGTATTGATAGAAATGATAGAAATGATAGAAGAAGGCAGCGTGGGAAGAAATAAACCAACCATTAGATCTAAGCATTACTAGAAAAACAGCAAGAAGAAAATAAATAAAAAGTAGTTTAGATAGAAGAAAGTGTGCTGTAACAAAAAATCTGAAAAGAATTAGAAAAAAGAAAAAATAAAAATGTAAAAAAAATAATAAAAAAATTAAAGAAAACAATCACTAAAGAAAAAATAAAAAAGTTTAAAAAAACAAGTGTTGAAACAGCAAGAGAAGCTAAAAGCCCAAAAATGTTATAAAGCTCTGAAGAAACAACAAAGACACAAAAGTATAATACTTAAAAGAACAGAAGACATACAAAAAGCAGTGTAACAGCAAATTTATAAAAAAGACACAAAAACTAAAAAAAATTAAAACAAAAGCGTAGAAATATATAAACAAAGAAATAAAAAATAAACAGAAAGATATTAAGGTAATACTGTTAAAAGTGTGAAAAAAACACTTTTTTAGTTTGTTTGGAGAAGAAAAAAAATATGAATAAAAACCAGACAGGCAATAGCTAATCCAGTAAACTGTTTTTTTTTTAAACAGACAATATAGAAAAAGATTAGAAAAAGGAAAGCATCAGGTATGAGTAGGAAACAGAATGAAACGTGGTTGTATGGTACGGAAAAGTTGATTGAGAGATTGAGTAATGTAATAAATAGAGTATGAAAGAAAAAAAGGTTTCAAAGTAAATAGAGAAAAGATCTTATATGTTCAATATACAAAAGTAGAAGCAAAAATTAAGTAAATAACTACAAGAGAATAGCATTAATGTGTACGGCATACAAAATCTAAGCCATAATGTTAGTAGAAAAGTTGAATAATAAACTGGGTTTAAATAAAATAACTTCAGATTGAGATCACTTTGTTTGCAACTTACATAGAAAATGAAAAAAATGTGGTTGTTAACGTATGCCAACATGTTAATAGTAAAAAATAAAACTAGAATTGGAAAGATATTACAAAAGTAAAATCTTAAATATTTATGATATGTATTTTCTACAAACAACTGCAAAAGCATTATATTAAAAAGAAGAAGCAAATAAAATAGTGGAACAAGTATAGAAAAGAAGTTAAAAAAATTAATTGAACAAGAACAAAAAAGTTTATGTATACTTGATAGTTTAATTTAAAGTATAATATTATGTAAGCCAGAAATAATGGGATAGAAGAAACAAGAAAAAATAGAATCTATACATGCAAAGTATTGGAGATGGTTGCAGTGTTTAAATAAAGAAACTTTACTATATATCGTAGTTAAAAAAAAAAATAAAAAAAATTTAAAAAAATAAGAATGAGACACAAATTTAAAATCTTACAAAAATGCATAAAAGAAAAAATGAGAATAACAAAAAATAAAATCAACAGGAAATTATAAAAAGAGATATAGATATATAAAAGCAAAAAAGAAGAATACGAGTAAATAAGTCTAGGTACGACGCTTTTAAATATATTATGGAAAGTAAACTGCCAATGTACCTAAAAAAAATAAATTAATTAATAAAAAAGTTATTGCAAGATTTAGATGTGGTAATGAAGAACAAATAACAAAATTTTAAATAAAAAAGATTTGAAAGTTTGCAGAATGTGTAAAGAGGCTAAGGAAACTATAAAACTATGTTAAAAAAGTTTAACAAAACGAGATAAAAATAGATAAAAAAAAATGATACATTGAAAGAAGACAGAAGAAGAATAGAATGGATAAAAGCAGTAAACAAAATAAATAAAAGTATAGATACTTATTCTAAATTTTGATTATACGTGTTTTAGACATTGCCATATATATAAAAATCATTTATTATATTTTTTTTTTAGTCTAGAGAAATAAGAAGTTTTTGTAATTTTTTAAAAACTTTAGAACTTATCAATTAAATTCATAATGATCTTTCTGAGATCTATATTTTTTAAGTGATAACTATAACTTTTAGTTATTTGTATTTTTTTAAGTTAAAAGTATTTTTTGTAAATTTTTAGAATTTTTAGATCTCATTGTTGTAGATCATGGTAAGGTAATTAAGACATTGCCAAATATTTTTTTTTTAATTAAAATTTGGTTAATTTATTTTTGTTGAAACTAAAAATTTGCAAAAATAATAATTTTAAATATTTTTTTTTAAACTGGTTAAGTGCATCTTAAGAAATTTTTAAATTTAAATAAGTGTCCTAAAAAAATGTATTCGAAACAGTCTACTTTATGGTACTAATCAGTTTAAACTAGAGAATATATTTTTAAACCTAATTGAAAGTTATTGCGCAATAAATCTTATTTTTAGAGATATTATTCTTAACAAATTAAGTGTTTCTTAAGCAGGACTTAATTAAGTAGTCTGAAAAAAAAACTTTTTTATAGCAATTTAATAAATTTTGACCATTTTTTTTAATTCAAAATTTGGCAGAACAAATTTTTTAGATTGAAATTTTTGAAATCAATAAACTTCACCTTAAGCAGTGCCTAATCAAGCCCTATAAAAACATAATTTATCAGTTACATAATTAGTTAAGGATATCTTAAACAGCACTTAATTATGCTTAAATCTGTAAGTTTTTATCAACAAATTAACTTTTGATAGCAAATTTTGTGTTTGAGTCCAAAAATTTAAAAAAATAGTTATTTTAGATTACTGTTTTTAAAATTGGTTAAGTGTATTTTAACACTAATTTAAATCTGCTAAAAAAATATATTAAGTAGGCTATTTATTACATTTTATTTGATTTTTAAAATAATAGTTTTGTCAAAAATAAATATTTTTAATTAAAATCTTTAAAATCTATTAAGTTTACTTTAAGTAGCATTAGTTAAGCTTTGTGAAAACAAAATTTAAAAGATTTTATTCACAACTAACTTTTCATAGCAATTGTAAATTAAATAATTTTTATTCAATCCAAAAATTTGCAAAAAGATAACTTTAAGTTAAAATTTTTAGAACCGGTCAAGTAAAACTTATTTAGCACTTATTTAAGTATATTGAAAAAAAAATCACTTAATTATTTTAGAAAGTGTGCTTCTTTCTTATTGTAGTTTATTTAAATTACTAATTTTTTTAACTCAAAAATTTAAAAAATTAATTATTTTAAAATAACATTTTTAAAATGTATTAAGTTTACCTTAAGTTGCTCTTATTCAAACGTTATCAAAACAAATTTAATAAATTTTTATGAATAAATCAACGTTTGTTTGATAGCAAATTTTGTGAATTTTATATTTTTTACTAAAACCAAAAATTTGTCAATAATATAAATATTAAATCAATATTTTTAAGATCGGTTAATTGTATCTTAAACAGCACTTAATCAAGTGTGTTGAGAAAAATATAACTAAGTTATGTCATCAAATAGGTTATTTTTCGTTTTTTTAAATTAGAATTAAAAAATTTCAAAATTTATTAAGTGCACCAAAAACAGCACTTAATCAAACCATACAAAAACAAAATTTATAGTAAGTTTTATTTACAAATTAATTTTTGTAATCAATTATTGTTCATTAAACAATTTTTACTGAAATCAAAAATTTACAAAGATTATGTTAGATTAATATTTTTAAACTTGGTTAGTTGTATCCTTAGCAGTACATATTTATGTGTGCTGAAAAAAAAAATACAGAATTTAATTATAAATTAGGTTTATCGCAATTTATTTGATTTTACTGATTTTTGTTGAAATCGAAAATGTAATATTTTTGATTGAACATTAATTTTAAATATTACTTTACATCTCTAGAGCCGCTTTAGATGTAGGACTTTGATTTTTATAATCTTACACAAAACTTATTTTCTGCATACAAATATATTAAACAATACTGCTTAAAATACTGCAAAAAAACAAAAAAATAGCCAAGAATTGAAAATAGCTTAAAATGTCAGTTTATTGAGTAAAAATAAAATAATAAAAAAGATTTAGAAAAGACGTCTTTAGTATTAAATTGGTATAAGACGCGGGCGTATGTTGGTCTCATAGAAATATTGTTTTGTCAATATAATTCAAGTTAAAAATATGCAACAAATCAACAAAATGCTTCATAATAATATTTCGCAATCTTATACAAAAAAACGTTTTTTTTTTTTAATTTTATTAAATTAGTTGATATTGTTGCAGATTATGCTAAAATTAAAGTTTTTAAATTTAGATTTTATCTATTTTAGACATTGCTGTATATCAAAAATATATTTTAAAAGTTTTAAAAGTTTTTGCTTTTACATTTTTGTTGCAAAATATACTGAGGTCAAATGTTTGAAGTAATAATCCTAAGTTTTGATTCTATTTTAAAGATTTTTAAACAAAAATCAAAATGATAATTTATGTATTTTTTGTTTGTTTGTTTCAAAGCATATTGAGCTTAAAATATTTGAAAAATTAACTCTAAATTTTAGTAGCACTTATTTATTTAAAATTATGATTTGCATTTTTTTAATTTTTTTTTCTTTTTTGTAAATCATGTCTTGCACTTATTTTGGGCATTGCTAAACAAATACTTTGTTTCAAAATTATTTTTTTGTATTTTTTTTTTAATTTGTTACAGTTTATGCTGAGGTTACAATTGTTGGGATAACAATTCTAAATTATAGTTATTTCAATTTAAAACATTGCCAAATAAGTACTTTGTTTCACAGTCATTTTTTTGTAAATCAAAAATATGTTCAACAATTTTTTTAAATTTTTGAATAATGTATTTTTTGCTTTTGTTGCAAATTATGTTGATGTCAAATTGTTTGAGACATTAACTCTAAAATTGGGTTGTATTTATTTTGAACGTTGTTAAACAAGTATTTTGTTTCAATAAGTAAAATAAAGATATGTTTTGCATATATTTTTTCTATGTATGCAAATTATGTTGAAATCAAAATGTTTAAAGTATTAATTTTAAATTTTTGTTATGTTTATTTTGAACATTAAGAAATAAATACTTTGTTTCAAAGTTATTTTTTGAAAATTAATACTATAATTTGCAACTATTTAGATTTTATTTATATTTTTTGCAAATTATGTCATTCAAACTGAAGCAGACAATCGACATGCTTTTAAGTTCATCGACAGTGGCCGAGGCAAAACCTCGTAAAAGTAGCCTTTTTAACAATTTGGCTTACATGATAAACCCCACGAAGTAAATAAATTATAGTACACTGCAGTTTGTTGTCTTTAATAGCAGTTAGACAACAAAGGTTGTACAAACATACCTAACACAAGTTTTGTCTGTAACATTTTCAGCGCTAGTTATTCCTACATTATAACTACTTCCTCAAATATTTTAGTGCCACTGATACTTTTGTGACTAGAAATCCAAACAAAAAACAGTTATTTTACACACTTAAAGGCTAAATTAAATAAATATGCTTTTGCAATTAATATTGAGAATATCGGCTATCTGTTGCATTTAATCACTAAATGAGATTCAACATATAACATAAGATATACTCGCACTAAGTAGATTTAAAAAATAAACTTAATAGAAAGAATACAGTTCTGCAGTAAAACACTGCTAAAAACTAACAAAACAATTAATAACTGTTTATAGTTTATTTACCAGAAAAGCAAAACTACTTTTGAAATTGTATTGATAATTGATTTATTTTTTGACCAGTACATTTAGAAAAGATTAAACTATGATATGCCAAAGCCTTTTAGTAAAATAATAGTTTAAAAAAAGCTACAAAAAATAACATCAAATATAGAAATAAATTCGTTTTTCGGTATTTTTGAATGTATTTTGTTGCTTATTGCAAATATAATTTCACAAAAAAGACTTTAACATATCATAGTTTAATCCTTTCTAAATGTACTGGTAAAAAATAAATCAATTAGCAAATTATTTTTAGAAGCAGTAATGAAGCCAAAGTTGCCGTTTTTGTTAAAATACTACAAATCAGGGTAGCGGTGGGTATAGTTTTAATGTTTGCAAATTAATTTAGTACCTGGTAAGTTGTTGTTTTGCTTATACTTGTTAACGCAGTATTTAACCTGTGACGTTAAAACGTTTAAGAAAGATATTAAGACAGATGAAAAACATCAAAAAATTAGAAATTCAGTTTTCTATACTGAAATTGCTCACAACAACCGGTTTTGGCAACCGTATCTTAATGTTGTAAAAACTGTTATAAATATTACTATGCGCAACAAAATACGACGGATGTATACGTTTTGCATTTACTTTTGCGCTTTACTTAACAGTCAAAATCTTACGCTAAAAACAAACTAATAATTTAGCTGCTTTGCACAAAACACTAGCAATAGAGCTAGTGCGGAAAACGCCAATTGCTAAGCAAATTTCTGTATAGTGCGCAAAATCTATTTCTTTTTGTAGTGCATTCCCTATCCAAACCTTATTAAGTGCTGTTTGGAATAATTGAGTGTTGATGCTGCCAAACCAGTTCTTAGGTTTTTTTAGCAGCGCAGTATTTGGGTAACATTTTTTCCTTTATGATGTAAATTATTTCCAATTTTGTTTGCATTTTATTTAAGACTTTAATGTTAGTTACGTTATCAGTCCATAGAATAAGCCACATTCTGCGGTAAGACCACATTTTGAAAGCAATCAGTTTGTCTAAATGATTTTTCTTAAGAGTCTACGCTTAGAAAAGACATAGCAACGCAGCATTCTTGTTCTAAGTTCGACGCTTATATTCTTACTAATAAAAAGCATTTTCATTTTTACAAATATTAATCTCGCTATTTCAATCGTTGCTTTAATTAGCAAAAACACAGAAATACATAAACAAACTCCGACATATCACAGTTTGGTCTTTTTTTTAATGTACAGGTAAAAATATATCGATTATCAAATTATATGTAGAAACAGAAGTAAAGCCAAAATTACTGTTTATATTAAAATACTACAAATGAAAGTAGCGCTCGAAATGGTCTTAAAAGTGGCATTTGATAATGCAGAAAGCAAAGTGTGAAAAATTGATAAAAGGTATTAGACAACCAAAGAAGTAAGACAGGGCTATCTATTGAGTCCCACTATGTTTGCGTTTTATCTAGCAGATGTAGAAGAGATGTTGAGGTTGGCGCAAACAAGAGAGTAGTAGTAGGTAGAGAAAAACTATGGTTGATAGCGTATGCTCACAATTTGGTAATAGTAAATTAAAATTAAAAAAAAAAAAAAAAACTTTTGCATATTGTAGCTTAGCTAAAGACAGTTAAGAGTAGAATTAAAGAAAAAAAAAATGAGGTAGAAGAAAAAATGAGACAGAGACATAAATGTAAAATTTTACAAGTATACATGTAAGAAAGAATGAAAGCATAAAAAAATGCTTAAAAAAATCTAAATAAAAAATTAAAACAGAAATAGTTATGCTAACCAAAAAGTTAAGATGATGAGAGAAATTGGGAGAAAGATATGGCTCAAAATTATAGAAAGATATAGAGATAAACTAATGCAAAAGAAGAAAATACGAGTGAATGAATACAATTATTATTTGTACATTTTAATAGTCTTATTAAACAAATTCTTATTGTCAAATCAGAATTTCTAAAGTGTTAAATTTAATTGATTAATTATCAAATAAACAACATTTTTCAAAATTAAGTTTGTAAATCAGAAAGTATTTTTGTAGATTTTCAAGTATGTTGGATGTTATCAAATAAGTTTATGTTATTGCATATCATGCTTAAGTCACAATTTTTAAAGAAATTTTTCTAAATTTCTGTTATGTCTGTGTATTTAAGATATTGCTAAATAATTTTTTTAAATGTTTTTGAATTTTATCAAATAAGTTCTTACTGTTGCAGATTATGATAAAGTCACAACTTTTAAAGTGAAAACTTTAAGTTTTTATTATATGTCTTTTAGACTTTTCTAAATTAGTATTTTTCAATTTTAATACTTATTTCAAATTTATTTATTTTTTGTAAATTTGTATAATTTTTATATTTTATCAAATAAGTTGGTTGCATGCTGATGTTACAATTTTTAAGTTTATAACTATAAATTATGATTATATCTATTTAAAACAATGCTTAACAAGTACAAGTTTTTAAATTTTTAAATTTTATTTTTTTGTTGCAAATTATTCTGAGACAATACTTAAGGTAAAAAACTTAAATTTTAGTTATAATATAATAACCCTAAATTATAGTTGTATTTATTTTGGACATTCCTAATTTGTTTTTTTTTTAATTATTTTTTTCAGTTAAAAAAAATTTGTTTTTTTTTTGTTGCAAATTATTTTGAACAAAATAAAACACACAATCGACATCTACAATTTAATTGCCCAATACAATCGACAAACTGGGTAATGCATTTGGATGCAAGTTTTTGTTTCAAAAACCTTGCCAACAATTGAGTTCATCGACAGCAACAGATGCAAAGCTGAGTAAAGATAACTTTTTTTTCTAAGTTATAGATTGAATGACAAACTTTAATTAAGAAATTACGTTTTGAGTACAATGCATTACGTGTTTTGTCTTTAATACCAAACCACTCCGTCAGATAGTTAGACAACATCAAGTGTTGAAGAAAAATTACAAACATTTTTAATGCAAGGTTTATTTGTAACATTTTCAGCGTAAGTTATTGCTAACTTGGCAAACGCATTAGTTTTTTTAAATTTTTACTTATACCTACGTAACTTGTGATCTAGACAAAGTAAACAAATACTTTTATTTTACACCTATAGCAAAATTGAATCAATTTGTTATTCCTACTGGTTGAGTCATTTGTAAAAGTCCAAGCAACATTTATATACTTTGGTAGAGTTTTTGCAAATATAATTTAATATTTAACTAGTAAAGTTGTAAAGTTGATGGATTGCTCATTTTTTTTTTAATAAATTATTTAACCTTAGACGTTAAAAACATTTCCAAAGTATACTGAAATTTCTATCAACAACAGGTTTTTGCAATCGTAATCTGATGTTGTATAAATCTGTAAGGTCATTATTAGGCACGACAGAAAACGTCAAATGTAAGCGTGTTGCTTTTAACTTTGCAACCTTTTTTTTTTTAGAGAAAGAGATTAGTAATGCTTTATGCA
Organism: Tachinus rufipes; assembly: GCA_963932245.1. NCBI lineage: Eukaryota > Metazoa > Arthropoda > Insecta > Coleoptera > Staphylinidae > Tachinus > Tachinus rufipes. The sequence continues at coordinate 73,054,242 of OZ010747.1, read as the reverse complement.
CCGTCTCTTCAATGCAGAAGTTTGTGGGACTCCTTCCCTAATGTAGTAGGGACCCTACCCACTAACTCCCTCCTCTCTTTCATCTTCCCTAGCTTCATGGCATCTGCTTTTTGCATTTCTTCATTTAGCTAGGTTTTTGTTGTTGCTACTTACTATGTTTTTAGTCTGTTCTCTTCTCTTTTTAATTAGTTATTTTCTTGGGCCTTTTCGTCCTCTTCCTTCCTTGACATAATTTTGTCTACCATACTGTTTATCAGGCACCAATTGTCTTTGCTTTCCAGCATTAGTTCAATAAGGTTCTGCATATTTAATTTAATTTTGAGGGCGTTCAGCAGCGTGTGCTTTGCCGTATCCGGTTGGCCACAGTACGTGCAGTTATCTGTGTTATTTTTTTTAATTTTTACTAAGTAGTTTTTGAAGCATCCATGGCCCGTCAGACATTGTGTCATGTGAAAGGAAATGTTTCCATGTTTCCTTACAACCCATCTCCTTATATCTGGGAGAAGTTTGTGAGTCTACTTTCCTTTTTTGTCTTGCGTCCACATCTCCTGCCATTCCTCAATGGTTCCTCTTCTTGCCAGATCTTTCTCCTGCTTCCCTTTGCCTATTATGTAGCTCCTTTCTTCGGCCAGCAATGTGTAAGGAACCATGCGCGCCAACACCATAGCGCTCATTGTCGGAATCGTCCTATACGCCCTGCAGACCTTTATGGCTACGTTTCGCTGCAGACTTTATATGCCTACGTATTTTTTGAACTGCAGTGCCACCTTCCATATTGGGGCTGCGTATAGAACGACCGACGCGACAACCGATGCAAAAATTCTCCTCTTTCCTTTGCTAGTTCCACCGCATCTAGGCATCATCCTGACAACAGTCGCCGCTTGCTTTTTTGCTTTTGCTGCCATTGATTTGACATGCTTGCCAAAAGTCAGATTTTTATCTGTTGTAACTCCCAGATATTTAATTTTTTTTTGTGGCACTATTGTGTCATTTCCCAGCTTAAAGCTGAGTCCCCGGCATTTCTTTCTACCAATCATCATCACTGCTTTGGTTTTTTCCGACGCCATTTAATTTTTTGGAGAGTATTGCTTGCATTTTCTTCAATTTTATTGGCTGTTTTTTCTACTATTACCATTGCCAGGTCATCGGCGTACGCCAGTAGAGTCACCTGTTTAGGTGTGTCTATTCTGAGCAGGTCGTCGTATAGCACATTCTATAGATGGGGGCCCAGCACCGACCCTTGTGGAACCCCTCCCGTAACCTTGTGCTCCTTTCCTTTTTTGTCAATTATCTTTTGATCGGTGAATTAACTTTTGATTACCTCCACCAGATGATCGGATTTTTTTTTCCTTGAAGAGCCTTGATCGTCTTATCCCATGCTGCTGTGTTAAAGGCGTTCTTTACGTCGATTGTAATAAGGACGCATAGTCCTCTTGTCTTTAGCGTTTTTTTCATCTCCGTTTTTTCGATGTTCTTTACTACTTCAATAGGTCCAAGGGTTGACTTCCCTTCTCTGAACCCAAACTGAGCGTTTGATAGATTCTCTCCTTCTTCGAGCTTTGCCTTTAATCTTAACTTTGCAACCTAACCTAACCTTTTTTTTTTTTTTTTTTTGGGAGGAGTAAAATCGTCAGCTAAGACACCGGCAGCCAATGCTGCACGGTAGTGCCGGGTTTCTACCGGCTAAAACCCTTCTCCCATTGGGATATATCTGGTTTTACTCCACCCCGGGATTGCACTAAAGCATTACTTCGGAGTAGAGAATCCCGGACGACAGTTAATCTTTTCTGCCGCCCTTTCTTTTTTTTTTAAAACAAGTTTTTACAATTTAAAAGTTACAAACACAATTTTACAAAAAAAATCTTTTCATTCACACTTTAACAAAAAATAAGCAAACTAAACCAGCTACAGGCCCCCCAAGGTTAGAAACCCACCCCCCATACCTCTACCAGAGCAAACTCTTTCTCCTCCTCCTCCTTCTTCCGAAGAATAATCCTTATCATGGTGGACACATCATCCCAGCCGGCTTGAGACGCCATCATTGTTTCCACCATGTAGTCAGGGTTCACGCTTGCTCCGCCCATTTTCGCCGCCTTCTCACACCTTCCCACACTTCCGTCTTCATACGTATTACGAGGTCCAGTGGCCTCGTTTTCGCAACCACTAGAAGAACTGCAGTCGACGCCGTGCTGTAGGCGCTGCAAATCCTCTGGCAGCACCTCCTCTGAGTTCGCAAAACCCACTTCATTTGTTTCCCGTTGCTGCGCAAGGTGTCCCCCATATCTCTGCACCGAACAGCACTATGGAAAAAACAACCGAACACAGCAGGCGCCTGCAGGAAGCCCTTGCTCCCCCTAGATTTGGCATTCGACCCGCCATCGACCGGGCCGCCTTCTCTCCTCTCATGCACGCCTCCCGTACCTGCCCGCTTCATGCCATGTTGCTGGACAATACAACCCCAAGGTAATTTAACTGCTTTTTTGACCTGACGGTGGTCCCCGTGACATTTATTTGTACTTGTGGTACCCTCCTTGAGCACGAAAGTACCACAAGCTCTGTCTTCTCCGGCGCGAATTTCAGCCCTAGCTCGATCATCCTAAGCTCAATTAGGTGGACGGCGTAGTTACCTGCATCTTCCACCTCGAGCCTAGAGCGTTTCGTGACCACCACCGCCAGATCGTCCGCGTATGCCACTACTTTAACCCCTTCCGGCATCTCCAGGCTTACCACGCTGTCATACAGGACGTTCCACAGCGTGGGTCCCAGAGCCGACCCCTGTGGCACACCCCCCGACAGCTTTACCTCTTCCCTCTGACTCCCCTTGCCCAGCAACAAAATCCTACCCCACAGGTAACTGCTGATTATATTCAGCAAGTAACCTGCTACCCCCCTGCTTTCCAGCGCCCCCAAAATCCTGCCCAAGTTAGCAGTGTTAAAGGCGTTTATCAAGTCCAAGGTGATCAACACGCACGCCATTCTGTGCGTGTAGCTGAAACGTTTTGCAGCAACTACCTCCGCCTTCACCTCCGCAAGCGCGTTCAGGGTTGAATAACCCTTCCTAAAGCCGTACTGACGTTCGCAGAGAGCTGCGTCACCTTGGAGCGCCTCCAAAAGTCTTCCCACCACTAAATGTTGGAGGATTTTTCCCCCCACGTCTAGGAGACAGATTGGCGATACGCCCTAGCCCCCATACCCTCTTTCCCCTTATCCAGCAAGACCAGGTTTGCTCTCTTCCACACTTCCGGAAAACTTCTTTCGACCAGGCACCGATTGTAGCCAGGCTTCAAGGTACCGTCCAATTAGGGCTTTGACAAGTTCCGTAGGAAACCCGTCAGGCCCCGGTGCCTTCCCCGGTCTAATTTTTGCCGTGGCTTTCAAAAGTTCTCTTTCCGTAAAGAGTCGGACGCCCCCAGCCTCTACTGGCCATCTCCTAAAAACCCTCCCCACTTGCGCTAGAAAAAGCTTTTCTACCACCACCTTCTGAACTTCCGTGATTACCTTCGGCGGTCTCCTGCCCACTTTCCCCATCACAATTTTAAATCCCCTGCCCCATACGTCAGCATCAACTTTATCGACCAGGAGCTTCCACTTCTCTCTCTTGGCCGACTTGATGAGACCACCCAGCTTCTTTTTTAACCCCTTATATTCCCCGACTAAAACCCCATTACCCCTCCCCATTGCGTTAGCTCTAGTGAGCGCTCTACGAGCCTTGTTGCAAAGCATCCGTGCTTTCGCGATTTCCTCATTCCACCAGTATTTAGGACGTCTTCCGATTTGACGCCCCTTTCTGATGAGATGAAGATGGCAAAGATGCTTTATGCTCTCGCACAACTGCGCCGCATTTTCAACCTCCCTTAACCTAACCTAACCTAACTTAATCTTACCTAACCTAACCTAACCTAATCTAACAGTCAGGATCTTAGGTCAAAAACAATGTAATAGCTTAACTATTTTGCACAAAACAATGTATAATAGACAGAATATACAATAAATAATGTAGATAAAACTAAGAAAGCATAGATTATAAAGCTATAATCCAGTTTTGAATGCATCAAAGCGCAATGCAAAAATAGCACTCACGACCTGAGCAAGTTTAGTTACAAATTTAATAAATGGAAACGCCAAACCAAAACCAAAAAATTAAACACTTTTCTGTACATATATAGGTTTATTTTTAAAATATGGTAAAAGGTTAACGTGTAAAATAAAGCTCCAGCCTTACCCAAAACTAATGGTTTGTTATACATATTTGATATTTATTAGTTTTTAGCTGCAGACCTTAGATACATAAAAATTTAACTAAAAAAAAATAATTATTAAAATTATAAAAAAATTAATTGTCATGTTTAAAACGGGTAAAAGAGAAAAGCGTGGCACAGTGGTCTATGCATCCAATCGCTGCACCGAAGATCGTGGGTTTGATTCCCACATACCGTGACTCACTTTTCACATGTTTATACGCTCTCCCACTCCCTAACTCGCCTTGCCAGCGTGGGGTTTTACGGTTAATAACTCTCTCTCTTTCTCTCTCTCTCTCTTGTAATGTAAGTTGCCAGCATTACGTGCAGAGATGTAGGCCTATATTCAATTAGGATAGAAAACGGCTTAAGATTAAGATTAAGAAAACGGGTTAAATAAGATTTTGAACCAAGCTGGGTTGTGTTTTGGGCCGGGTCTATATCTTGATCCGGGCAACGTGTTGTTTGTAGAAAAATAAATTTATTGTTATTAGCCTAGTTTATAAAGCAGTTGATAGTTATTTAAAATTTAAATTTTAATGTTAACATGTTTTTCAAGGCACAATAGATAACTATGTCATCAACATACAAACATTTGCTCGCCGGAAGCTTGATAAACTGATTTATGCAATTAATAGCTATTATAACTTGCGGCACGTTTAAAATAAAATAATACTTATTGCTTATTCATTATTTTTTCTAGAATTTATTTGATGTATAATTGTCCGTTGAATTTGGATGGCCATTTGTTGTCTCAAACTTATAATATACACATTTGGACTAGTTTTACACCTTGTAAAGTTTTTTTAAGACAACAAACAATTGTAGACTGATTGGAGTTAATATTGTTGATTTTTTTGTCCGTTTCCACAGCTACCAGAAAAAAACAGGTCATCAAAATTCAAAGATCAACCATTTCCTAATTTGTCCTGGGTTAGTATCACCATTTTTGAAGCAAATAATCTACCTTTGGCTTGCCCTGCGCAAAAGTATCTTTTACTACTACCGACTCTAACAACATGTCAATATTAAGATGTGTAAGCGCAGGATTTTTAAAATCCTGCACCTCAGGTAACGGTTGCCTAGTTTGGGCTCCTTATTTGTAAGCTTTAACTCAAACTAAGTCTCAACTTTTTAAAACTTTGAGTTAGAATGAATAGCCGTCTTAGTTGGTTTTGGCTTAATCCAATTCAATTTCTAAAGTTTTGACATAAGAATAGCCTCAACTTTGAGTAGTTTTAGTTAAAATCATATTTGTTTTGACTTTGGATTAGATTTGATTGTAGTCAGTTTTGGATTTAAGTTTGATGATTTTGTAACCAATTTTTGAGTCTATATTTTAAAGTTCTTATTAGAAAAAAAAACTGCATTAACAGTAAATTTTATTAATGATGTATTGTTCAAATAATTATTTTAACAAACAATCTAGAAAAGATAGGAGCCGTAATTGATTTAAATTTCTATTAAATATTAAATTAAGAAAGTTTATCTGTTACTCTAATTTTGGCTATTTTTTCTTTGTAATTTTGAGAGAACCCCAAAAATATACAGGTTGTTTACCATCACAATTTACGCATAAAGATGCATGAATCAAAGTTGTGTCAAAATTTAAAAACCTTTAAATTTTGACCAAAAAAAAATATTGCCATTGTTACGTAAATTATTTTGTCAAGTCATCAAGTTTTTTTTTATTGGTAAACGTCTACAAACACCAAAAACTTTATCCAAAAACTTAGTAGACAAATTAGTCAACAATTTATCATGGTTAGCATAACTTTAAAAATAAATATTATACTTAACTTCAAAAAAACTGTTTTGTTATTTAAACATTAACTCAAATGGAAAGAAAACGGTAATATCTAAATTTTTATTGATCAATACTTAAGCAAGTGGGTGAAAAGTTTCCCTTCTTTGCAAAAGTTAGAAACCTAAATGTTATAAAAGAGAATAATGAATCTAAATCTCTCTTGATGACCAACACTTGGGTAGGTCGTTGGGTCTTGTTAAATTATGACTAACTGCAAGTAGTTGAAATTAAAGTGCCTACTTTTCTGTCTAAAAGTTTGTTAACAAAAAAATATTTTTTTTGCAATTTTCAGAAGTGTCTATGTTAGATTAACGCAATCTCTTAAAGTCTAACATTTGAGTAGGTGGATAGGTTACTACAAATTATAACTATTATTAAGTATTTTTAATTAACTTTGTTTGTTAAAAGTTAGTTAACAATAAATTAGAAATTTTTCCTTTTTGCAAACGTTAGAAATGTACGTTAAGAAAGAAGATTAAAGACTAAATTTAATGTTTTAATAACCAACACTTGAGTAGATGAGTGGCTCGCTCCAAACTATAATCACCAAATGGTAATTTAATTTAGAGTGATCATCACTATCAAGTAGTTTAAACTGGGGTGCTCACCTACTTTCCTAAGTGTTTGTTGTCAAAGAAATGAAAATTTTTCCTCTATATAAGTGTTAAAAGTTTTTTAGTTAGATGACAAAAAGGTAATATCTAATTTCTTAATGACAAATACTTGAGAAGATAAGTGGGACACTCCAGATTATAATTATTATCAAGTTTGAAGTTTTTCCTCATTGAAAAAATTATAAGTCTTTGTGATAAAACAAAAATGCTAAATTTAATCTTTTGATGATCAACATTTGAGTGAATGAATGTGTCAATCTAAATCATGATTATCAGCAAGTAGTTTAAATTAATGTGCTTACTTACTCTAAAAGTCTAAAAGTTTTTAAGCAATAAATACAATATTTTCTTTCTTAGAAATTTTTATGTTAGAGAAGAGAATAATAATCTAATCTCTTGATAATCAACACTTGAGTGGGTGAGCCACTACAGATTATAATTACCATTGAGTAAATTAAATTAAAATGCTCATCCAACCGCCAGAGTATTGGTTATCAAAGAACTAAAAATTTCTCCTTTGAACAAGTGTTAAAAGTCTTTTAGTTAGAAGAGAAAGAAAAAATATTTAATTTCTTAATTACTAACATTTTGGCAAGTTAGTAAGTCACTGCAGATTATAACTACTAATGAGTAGTTTGAGCTAAAGTGCTCACTCATTTGCCAAAGTATTTGTTAACAAAAAATTTAAAAAAAAATTTTATTGCAATTTATTTTTCTAATAACTAACACTTAAGTGGGTAGAAAAGTCACTCCAAATTTAGGTTATTGTAAGTAATTAAACTAAAAAACTTACCCATTAGTAAAAATTTGTTAGCAAAAAATTGAAAATTTCTCCTTTTTGCAAATGTTAGAAAAAAGGATAATAAATTTATTCTTTTAATGACCAACACATAGGCAAGTAAGTAGGTTACTCTAGATTATAATCACTATAAATTAATTCTAATTGGAGTGTAAATATGCCTAAGTGTTTGTTGTTATTAAATTAAGATTCTCTTTTGTAGAAATGTTAGACGTTTTTTAGTAAGATGGCAAGGAGGTGATATTCAATCTCTAAATGACTAACACTTAAACGGATTGGTACGTCCTTCTAAATTAAGATTATTATTAAGTAGTTTAAACTGGAATGCCCACCCATTTATTCAAGAGTTTGTTAACAAGAATTTAAATTTTTTTTTCTTTGCAAGCATTAGATATCTTTATGTTAAAGGAAAGAATGATAAATTTAGTCACTTAATTAGTAACACTTAGACGAGCGGGTAGGTTAGTCTAGATTTAGATTACTATCAAGTAGTATAAACCAAAGTGCTCACCTACCCGTTCAAAAGTTTATTGTTAAAAAAATTTAAGATTTTCTTTTAACAAGTGTTAGAAGTTTCTTAGCCAGAAAAAGTGAAAGTGGTATTTAATTTCTTGAGTAACTCCAGTCTTGATTACATTAAGTAGTTTGAACTAGCTTATCCACCAGTCTAAGAGTTTGATAGCAAGAAATTGAAATTTTTCTCTTTATGCAAGCGTTAGAAGTCTCTATGTTAGATGAGGGAATGATAAATTCAATATCTTGATGACCAACACTTGGGTGAGTAGGTAAGTCACTCTAAATCATACTTACTATTGAGAAGTTTGAACTAAAGTACGCACCCACCCGACCAAGTGTTTGTTGTGAATTTGTCGTCCATCAGAAGCCACAACACCAGTTAAATCTTTATTATTATTGTTTTTCTTCAAAACACGTACAACTTGCAAAACTTCTTCACTAAAATCACAATCATCGGTAATACTTGCATCTATTTGAACAACAAAATCCATTGTTGCTTTGCATAAAGCCAATTTTAAAGTTCTCATAAGATGCGTTTTCAATGTTTAACGTAAAGATAGATTCTGTTAAAATTTAAGACTCGGGTCGTTAAGTGCAAATATTAATTGGTTAACAAAATAACATGTTTTTTTATGGTTTAAAAATTGGTTACATTTGAAAATGTATTATTAGTATACTACAATAAAATCTACTAAAAGAAAAAAAATTAAATAATTAAATTTAATTATTCAATTTAATTGTTTAATTTGCGTTTTTTGTGCCATTTATTATAATTAAAATTGCAAATGTTCTAAAATTGCAGTGAGAAGCTTTGATTTTGGTAATTTTCTTTATGTAAGCTACTGCTTGTGGATTGTACAATGAATAAATAAAATAATAAAATAAAACTCTTAATACATTTCTAACATATTTTAGATAAACAACTTTTTAATTAAAATTAAAGACAAAAATAAAATATTTGTAGAAATAGCAAAAATGCATTTGAGTTTTTAGAAACACTATAAACATAAGCACAAAAACATGCAAAAGTATTTCATCAATTAATTTTTGTTTATATTAGAAATATTAGTTAGTTAAAGTATTCAAAAACAATTCTAGCATGTCAAAAACATTCTATAAATATCAAAAATGATTATGATGCGATGACGATAAAACAATATAAAGAACAAACGTCTAATCATACATTAATCATATCCCATTGACAGGTGGTAGGCCCTCTCCGTATCAATGCTAATTCCGCCAGTGAATTTATACGATTCGAAGAGGTGTAATTATAGCCGACATCACACTAATCGAACAATTACGATTTATTTATTGTATAGATAGACACACACACGTTGTAGTATTTTTTCCTTGTTAATTTATCGGCGGATATTAATCGCGCAAGGTCCCGGCCTGTGTGCAGCGAGAGTCGATTTGTCGGCGCAATTACACACGTTTAGATGTAATCTGATTTAAAAATAAAGAGAGAGGATATATAAAGCCAATCGTCTCATACATATGGGTCTATGGGAATCCACTCTGTAGATCTTGTTGGGGAATTATTTATTATTAATTTAATAAGCCACGTTGTTTTATTTTATTGAGTTGAGTATTTTTCTGATTGTTAATTGTTTCTTTAATAATATGCCGGTGGTAATAGAAACTAGTTATAATTTGTATGGTCATTAGTAAAGTAATTTTTAGTATGCTAAAACATAATAGTATTTAATAACTGTTTAAAATTATTTTATTAAATCTAATGATTGATTTGATGATTCAATTATACTCAACATTTTTACGAAAGCCAAACTTATATTGTACTAAGTAATTGTTTATCAGTCTAACAGTTTAAATAATGTTATTATGTATTAATGTTTAGTCAGTATCAATCTAAGAAAAATATAAAATATAATGCAATGTAATATGTCGATCAGTATTGTTGTTGAATGTAAGAAGTGGTAAGAGATTGACGAATTCCTCGCGGGACGGATTGGAGGCATCGATCCATGCAGATGAGTCCAAGAGTCGATCACAGGCGGCGTGTAGATTCCCACGCATGGTGACGTGTAACTAATGTAAAATCACCGCAAATGGCACTGACAGGTGCACGGAGTGACAAAGAGTGTCATGCTCGATGGCCAGCAACATTGCCCGCTCAATTTACATCTTCACATGATATCCTGCCACGTTTTTTTATTCCTTACTATACATCATAGTAATTAGATCACACACTCGAATGAAATTATTTAAATTTAATTTTAAAATTAATATTACATTAAATTATTCATATTAAATTCTCTGTATGATTGCGACATCATTTTTATGATTACAGTAGAAATTATATTTTCGATCAGTTATAAAAAACTTGTTACAGATTATTATATTAATTTAATTTACTCAATCAAAATATTTAATCTTCATATTTTGAAAATTTAGTTTTATATTTCAAACCTAGTGCGTCTTTCGACAAAAGAGACTTCAACAGTCAAGTAGCAAAGGAACCCAGAAGAAGAAAATACAAAACGCGCAAACGATTATAGATTTAATAATAAAATAAAACACTGTCTACGTTTTTTACCACACAGTGTTTTATTTTATTATTATTATGGATTACCACGTAGTAAAGGTCTCAACCATCCTTTAGATTATAGATTTGTTGTTATTTAATTATTAAAAACGGATATTAATTAAAGGTTAAAGTTTCTTATGCTTAAAATAATCTGCGCTATATTCTAGTTTGACAGAGGTATACATGGAGTGTGCTATTTTTATATAGAAAAATGTATGAACTATTCATAGACAATCTCAAACTGATGGCAGTCTCACAAAAATACGCGTACAGATATACCTAGGTTTTTGTATATTGTGTAAGAGAATACACTTGAAAAAAAAATGCAAAACTCATTGTATTAAAACTACTAAACCGACTTGTGATAACCAATTTATAGTTACTTTTCTGTTAACTAGTACTGTAAATCAATAGAGAAACGCTTGCTCTCAAAAAAATTGTAAGCTTATAAAAGAAATTAAATAAAAATCATAGCATTTATCATCATGTTATCAGCTATTACTATTATTAATTGTAAATGACTTTGATGCTAGTATCTAAACATAAACCTAACACTAAAACTATAAAATTCTTTGATTCCAACTCTATTATTACAACTTAACCTAACCTAACCTAATATCATATATAACACAAAATGGTTTAATGTTAGAAGACCCTAAAAACTAACTAAACGTAATATCATACATTGCACTAAAATTATAAACGACTACGGTACTTTAAGCAACAACAACACAAACTGATCAATAAAATCAAATAAATAATTTTACATCAAAATCAGTAAAAGTAAAATTGACTTCATTTATTTAGCTGAAATCTACCGGCAACTTCCATGCCGTCACTGAATTTTTTTTTATTGTTCTCAAAACCGTTATAACCTTGTTGCCAAACTTCAATAACTTTTGTCTAATAAGCAGTTTTATTGACCAGCTTGTAACCGTTAATATAAATCGACGTCTAGATAAATATAATGTTTTGTACAAAGTCAACCAGGCGTAATACCAAAATTAGGCTAACAAATCGGGACATAAAAAAAAGAAGCTGTAAGATGATGTCTCACAGTTTAGCAGAGTTTAATGTTATGCATATATTTTTGAGGTGTATAAGAAAGCTTTTTTAGAGAAACAAAATGACCTTTGTCTAAAATAAATACACTTCCTACTTTTTGATTCGTTTTTAAACCGTCCGTATTCTACTGCAAAAAGTATGAGTATTTGATAACAATTTCAAAAGTTATGCTCTTCAAGTTGTCGAGAAAAATTTTTCATTTGCTTTAGGAGGTCAGATCAACACGAGTTTTTACTCTATGGAAACTTGCCAGAACCAACCTTAAATACCATTAGATAGTAAGTAATTTATTTCTTGCTATTACATGGTAGTATAACAAATGTCAATACACAGAATATAATTAAATTTAAAAAATGGTAATACAGGTACACAAATAGGTAGACAGAATCACAACAGTTTAAAAAATTATATATCTAAAAAACTATTTAATAAAATTTCTTGCAAAAATATTTTTTAATTTCTGTTTTGTATTTTATTATTAAAAGATTTTTAATATGCTGTGTAGTATAAAATTTTATTCCATAATAACTAATTCCGTTTTGTAAAATGCAAAGTCTCGGACATTTTGGATAAATAGTTTTGTTTTGGTATCATAATTGTGTTTAGATTGGTGCATTAGATAATTCTGAATGTTTTCTCTAATATAGAGTAGACACTCTAATGCGTATAATCATGTAAATGTTAGGAATCCATTATCAACAAAGGCGCTTCTACAATCATCTCTATATGCAACCGTGATTAAAGACCAAACAATCTATGCATAACCTTAGACTGGAATAGTGCAAAATAAGCAGTCCGTAACAATGTTTTAGAAAGAGTATGTGTTAAGTATTTTAGTAAATATGTTGTGCGTGACAAAGCTAATGACACTTCTTTTCCATGCTTATGCCAGCTTGGAATTTAAATGAATTCCTAAAAATTTGGCACTACCGTTAGTAATTTCAGCAAATATCTTAAAAAAAAGTTACTTTTACTGACTTATTTTTATTTAAAGTCAGTTTATTTGATACCAGCCAATTCTCAACTTTATTTTTAGTAACTTGTTGTTAGATATTACTAATCAAGCTTTTTTTCTCTATTCACTAGACTGGTGTTATTTGCAAATAGTATTGTACTATCTGTGGATCTGTATAAGTTTGGAAAATCATTAATGTATATAAGAAATAATAGGGGACCAAGTATAGACCCCTGCGGTACACCATCTAATATAGTAGAAATTTTTGATACTTTTTTATCAACTTTTACTTGTTGTTGCTTGCTAGAAATATATAAGTTAATCAGTTTGCATGCTGTAGGATAAAAATTATAAAAATATAATTTACGTAGAAGAACTTCATTAAGAACACAATCAAATGCTTTACTAAGATCCAAGAAAGTTCCAACCGAATGCACACCTGATTCAAATCTTTCCAAGATCTCAGTGGTATACGCAATGATTGCATCCTTCGTAGACCTTCCTCTACAAAACCATATTGGCTATTAGATAATAGTAAATTGCTTTCTAAAAAGCCAATAATCTGATTAAGAGGATTTTTTTTCAAAACCTTGGATATAATGAGAAGAAGAAATATGGGTCTATAGTTGTTAACTTCTTCTTTGTTGCCAGTTTTATAGACAGAAATTACTAAAGCTTATTTTAACACTTCGGGAAAAATTTTACCCATTATTCAACTATTAATTAATTTAGTAAGTGGAGTAACTAAAATGTTTACAACACTTTTTAACAAGCCGGTAGTTAGCCCATTTACATCTCTATTTGTAGAGTTTTTTAAAGACATTATTTTTTTTCCGACTTTTATGTATCCAACTTGTTGAAATTGAAAATAAGTGTTTCCTATATCAAAATGCGTATACATAAATGTAAGAGGATTTAAATTAGAAGCTGGTAGCTTACTAACTAAGGATTTTGCAAAATATTAAAATAATTAGGATCTATATCACAGGTTATATCACAGACGTTAGAAAGACTAGTTTTTATTAGAGACCACAATGCTTTAGAACTGTTTTTTGATTGTTTTATAAAACTGCCGTATGCATTCAGTTTAGCTTCTTTTAGTTTATTTTTATAAAATAGCTTGTATGACAAGCAATTTTGTTTCAAATCAAGAAACTTATTGCTTGCTTCTTTTATAAGAAATATAGTTTTACGTTTAGATTTCAACTCGTTATTAAACCAGTGAATAGTTTAATGTTTGTTTGAGACAGTTTTAGAAAAAAAAAGTTAGCATTTATTTCAAATATGTTCATAAATTGATTAAATTTAAAATCAATTTGAGTTTATAAAACTCCAATTAGTGTTATTAAACTAATTAAAAAAGTTAAATTTTTGTTATTAGTTTTACTTAAAATGTATACCAATGTAGTCTGAGAATCCACTATTAATAAAAGCAACTAATACTTATGATAAATCTATATTAGAGAAAACGTTATCCAAATAGTTTTTTTTTCCTAGTTTTAAAATTTAGTTAGTTAACATTAAAATTCTTTTCTTGAACGCTCACCAGCAAGAGTTTGTATTTGCATTGCTGCGTTTTGTTGACTGTAAATATTAGTCGTTTGTTGTAAAACCCGCGTACGTGAATACAAAGCTACATCAACAAACTGCTAGCAAGGGTACACTCAACTCGCAGCAAAGCTTGTGCGCAAGACTTGTCTGTAATGCTCTCGTAGTTGTTGATCTTGGACAAACACAAAGCCTTACAACTGCAACAATAATAACTACGCAAGACAAGCGCAATAATGTTTACTGCAAATTTAAAAATAGTGACGCTAATTATCAATTTTTTAGCAATATTTTTTTCTTAACATTATGTTTTTTGAGTAAATAGGTATTAAAGTATGACGTCTACATATGAAATTTTAATTCACTGCCAATCAAATATCGCAAATAACCAAAAAAGCCAATGAGCATATGCGGGCTGAAAATCGTCTTTTCAGATGCAGGCAAAAAAAGGTATTTCAGCCGGACTGATTGTCGTCGTTGTTTATTCGGCTACCTTTAGTGCTTCTGTTTTTACACGTAAGTTGTGTTGGTTTGTTTGCATGCTTCAGCCAATGAAGAACTCGGTTGTTCTAGGCACATGCTCTTAATTCTTTAATGAGCTGTTACCATACATATGAAGCGGTATTTAACCGGCAATAGTGACAGTGCAAATGATGTTATAGCCTAGAATAACTTTAGTTTTGCATTTGTGTTGTTTTTCATACTGTCGCTCTCTCGCATTCTCCTGTTTTGTGTATTTTTTCTTGTCAAGCATAATGTTGTTTAGTATATTTAAAGTAATCGTTAATTGTGCCAACTGATAATCAATCCAATCATGGGAGTACCTACATTTTCAGTATTTATTTTATTTTATAAAAAAGAGTTTTTTTATGTATTCGTATTTGTTCGTTTGACACGTATGCGGTTCGTTTTCGGTTGCAACCAAAAGCGATTAAAACTTTTTCATACATACACGGTTCATATTGGCTTTTGTGCTTTTTTTCGTACACAGGCTCAGTAGTAATCATATTGAAGAGAAGTCAAGTTGTTGCCATATTGTTTCTGTATAGAAGAATATAAAAACAAAGGTGGAATACTAGAATTCATTGGGAGCACCCTCTCATCACTTTACGTGGGAGTATTTGGTGCTATACTGTTTCTATTAGGTACCAAATACAAACCAAAAAAGAACCGAATGAAACCTCATATGTGTGAAACGAGTCTAAGGCGTTAAAAATTTATTTTGAAGTAATAATAGAAACACGATAGGGGCCCCAAGAAAACTCTTGCGTGGGGGCCCAGAATTTGAAGCTACGCCATTGCCTGCCTGCCCTGATTAAATAAGCTTATTTTGCAGCATTTTAGTTTTAATTTTTTTAGTAAATTATGAGGATTTTGTTTTTCACTTTTTATCTGTGTTGACAGTTCTTGTTCTTAGTATTTTATGAACAAATTTAAATGCTTTTTTTAAATTTTTTAGTATTTTTTATCTATGTCATTGCTGTTGTTTATTTGGTTTATACTAATTCTCTTTTCAAATTTTTCTGGTTTTTATTGGTTTTTTTGCAGACCAATTTCCAAATTTATGTTTTATTTTAGTTTAGATTGTGATCACTTCCTACTATTGGTAACATCAAGTTTCTCACCATTAATACATAGTAATCGATGTACTGCTCTACTGTTACAATATAAACTTATTATTATACAATTGCTTCTAGTATTTTCAAACGTGTATTTACATTATTACTTGTAATCAAAATACATATTATTTATTCTTAGCTCATTTGAGGTGCAGAAACTTATCATAAACTCCTCATGTACCAACTTTTGCTGGTTTACAATTTTCTGGTATATAGAAGTCTACAATATTTATCTTGTGTAACTTATTTTTATTTTTATTATTTTAATAATAATTTTAATATAATTTTTTGCTTTTGTTTTTTTTAATGTTTTACTGTTGTATACACGCTTTGTATTTTTTTTTACATTCATATTTGTTTGTTACCCTCCAATGATGGCCTTGTAAATGTTGAATATGTTACGTTTTTTTAAATATATTTGTGATATAGTACATAGTAAATGTGTTTTTCTTTGTTTAGCTTGTTTGCTGGCTCTTATAACCTTTAGTTTTATAATTACGAGTTTAAGTTTATGTAGGTTTTTATCTAAATTTGTTTCATTTTGTTTGTCTGAAAAGAAATCTTTGATGTATTGTTTCCCAGATGTACGTCAGCTGTTTTTTGTTCTTGTCTATCTTTGCTAGTGTAGTTTGTTGTTTTTGTATAACAGTAAACGGTTTTACGTTTTTGTGTATATCTTGTTGCAGTTAGATTCTATTTATATTTCTGGAAAATTTCTTCTTTATATTTACGTCTCTTTTTATTCAAAATTTTCTTTGTGATTCATTTATTTTTCCAATTTTGTTGTTTGTTAGATTTTGCAACACTTGTTTATACAATTATTTCTGTAAGCTTGTTAATGCGCTATTCTTTGACTTGTTTATAATAGATATCTTCTGACTGTTAAGTTTTTCATTTACGTTTTTGGCTACTTTGGGTTTGCGTTTTTCTTCTTTAATTTATTTAAGTGGGTTGTAGTTTCATCTTATGTCCGCCCTGGAGTATGTCTGTACCGACTTTACTATTGGTTTTTGACTATATTGGTTTAGTTGTCCTTGGCAATCACCAGGTGTACAATCTAAGTAGTAGTAATTTGAATCCAGTATTACTTATTATGTGTTGATGTTCTTAGCAGAATTAAATTAGTTTATCTTCTCTCTGATTTTTAATACCTAATTTGTGTTTGCCCACAATGTTAGATGTGTTTGCTTGTCCAACTTGACGTTTGTCAGTTTGTTTTTCAGTTGCATTCTTATAATTACAGATATGTCTACGGATTTGTTCACAAAAATACTAAGCTCATTGTAGTGTTGTGGCTGTGTATTGCCCAAGTAATAAAGTATTTTGCATCTTCCTGTTACCGGTCACTTTACTTATACTCTTTCTACGCTTTTTTGTGCCAACTTTATTTTTTTTTGTGTTTTTGAAGGTTTTTTACGTTTTATATGCCAACCTATCTGTATGATCCATACGTAAGTTGTTAAGTAGTGCTTCAGCTTGTTTTACACTATGATTTAGTAATTTTTAATCTGAAAGCTCTGCAGTTTGTTTATAAGTGTTTCCTCATGCCGGATTTTGAATTTTGCACTCTATAATTAGTAAAAGTTTGTACATCAATAATTGCCATTATGATTGTAACTTAAAATGTTCACTTAGGTTTTTAATAAAGTGGTATTCGGTTGCCTTCGTCATTTGACTGTTTTTGACTAGTTCTAATTGTTCTTGTCAAGACAATCGAGCTCTAAAGAGCCTGTAAGTAATGCTAAAAAAAAATACTTATCCCGGCAATTACTTCGACGCAAGAGTCTTGTTAGTTATCTAGCAGAGTGTACTTACGGCAAAAAGGATTGATATTTAGGCTGGCTGTATTTTGAGTATACATAATTGTTTGTCATAATTTATTTAGTATTGTGAAGCAGTTGTATAGTTTAATAAACTATACAACTGATTCACAATACTAAAGTCGTTAATAAAAAAAAAAATATTATTAATTATTACTAAATTAAAAAAGTTTGTTTACGTTCTAGAAAACTTTGTAAAAAAATCTGAATAAAACCCAGGTTTTATCTCCAATTACAATTTTATAAAAAAGTTTTTTTTTGGGATAAAGCAATCAAATTCTTTTCGGAAATTTGTTGTCTACACAGTTTTTGTATGAGATTGAATTATTAAAACATATATTAAATTTATTGTGCCGACGCTTTATTTCCAAAACCTTGCTTCTGATATAAATATATATTTTATTAGATTGAGCTTCTAGAGTCTGCTTCATTTGAAATAAACTGCTTACAGCAGTATTTGACTTAAAAATAGAACTAGCTATTTTCTCCATACTATTCTCTCATATATATTCTTTGGGTTGCTGTCTTCTTTTAACAAAAATTCCATGACGTTTCAGTGTTCAAATTGTAAATAATTCATTTTTGTGCTTTTAAACTGATATAAAAATGACAAATGTTAAGCAATTAAAACTAAACTAGACTATAAAATGGCAGAAACTTGGCATTAGAAAAAATTTGCAATAGCATATTGTTTTCATAGCTAACATAAAAAAATATTCTTTGTATATAAAACTTTAAATAGTATAGTATTTGATATACAACTAAATCTTAAGCTTCATTGCACATTTTTTATAGTTTTACAGTTTAAAACGTAACTCAAACACTATAAATGAATTTATCAATAGATTCCTGAGTGGATTAGTAGTATAGCAATGAAATGAACACATAAAAAAATCTATGATTTGAATATTCGTGATCCACTTTCCGATAAAATAACAAAACCCGCGTGGAGAGATAATCCGGGGCAGACATATATGTGCATTGTGTTCAGTAATTGAATTCCTCAACAATCTGTTAAATGATTTGTCTAGAAAGCAAGTCATTTAAGACTAATTAAATTTATATGTGGCGGATAGACACTAGAGGAGGTCCGGCAGTTAAACACTGTTAAACATGGTCACACCTACACCACATAATAATTTCTTTACAAAATAAAAACTTCATTACTCATACTAATTATTAAAATAATAATAATAATAAGATTAAATCCTTTTTGTTTCCGTGACTAATTATAACGTTGCTCCGAAAATGTTATATAAATTTGTTTGAAAAAAATATTAATGTAATGATTCCCATAAAAAATGAGTTCATGCACATTTGAAATGGTTTTTAAGATAAGGCAGGTAAGTCTGTAGAGCACGAAATGATATGATTACAATCACCATTCCGACATATATCATTGTAGCTATTATTATTGCTATCTGTTACTAATGATTGTGTATGTTGGATCGGTCGTGCATCATTACTCATTAATATAGTTCGATTCGATCTCTGGGGAAGCAGGCATGAGAAACTCTCAGGACCGTGGTCCGAGCCACAACTAAAACCATCTATCCCATTACTACATCTTTTACTCCATTTTAAATATTGCATAAACAAATTGACTTATCAGGAAATATGAATTTTATACTTAATTGTAGTGAAATGCTTGGAATTCACCATTGTCATGCATGTAGTATACGATCAAAGGCTAAACTTTTTATTTTATAAGGATACACCCACCCATAGGTCGTGTCTCACACATTAAAATTTCATTTATCTACAAAAACTGTTGTTTTTTATAAATAAAGCATAATTTTTTAATTTTATATTTATAATCAGGTTTGCATCAATTTATTATTATTGTTACTCAGTTAACATTTCTAATTAAGCCAAACCTAGTAATATATACAAACAAACTTGTAATAAAAACATAGTAAATTGTTTTATTAATTTATAAACATAATATATCACGTAGCTGAGGTCACAACCATCAATTATATTATATTATTGATTAATGTAAAATATTTAATACATGTAATGACCTATCATATGAAAACTTAAATAAATGTCACATGTTTCCCGGCATTTTCAAAAAGCAGCACAAATCACGTTTGTAAAGTAATCAGAGCAAAATTAAAAGTAATAATATGATTGAAGAAAATTTTTTAAAGAATGTTTATAGACTAATTTTAGCTTAGACAAACGTCTCAGCTATAATTATATATATATATATATATATATAATTAATTTTTGTATAATTAAAAAAATATTTCTTTAATTTAGATCTAATATATGTTGCATTGTCCAGAATTATATTAAAAAGTGTCAATATCTTCTTAATAGAATCGTATCTAAAAAAAAGATTTGAGAATTCAGTTTTTTCAAAATGCTTTGAAATTAATGTTTTCTACTATTTAGAATATTTTTTTTTATATTTTGCAAATTTCTCAATTTTTTTCTAAACTTCTAAGTACTAAATCTACTGACGAGTTGTTAGTTCAATGAAATGTTTGACATCTTACATAGAGAGTTTTTTTAGTTACCTACCTAGCATTAAGGTGACGGTACCGACGTACGACTGGTTGCGTCGAATATGGGAAATTATATAGTACGTTTACATCGTTTTACAAGCAAATTACATAACTGATCATGTCATGCAATGTAGAGATTGAAAGGTTGAACTTTTGCGCAAGTCATAAAAGAAGATTTAATTTTTTAAGTTGAGAATAGATTTTTATATTAATTATTATAAACCGGCACTTCCAAAATCTGCGTAAAAACGTTATTTATTTATATTCTTGATGTTCTATGACAATCAGATTAATCTATATCCAACTTTAGTAACATACCTTTGAATTAAAATTATTTTTATAAAACTGTTCCACGTAATTTTTAAATAAACCCTATAGAAAATTTTCAATATTATGTAAAGTTGAATTATTAAATTACTAGGCAACTTTTTGTGTAAAGTTGAGTCGTTTAGTTCCGCTATTATCTCGTATGTGGCGCTTATATTGCATTGGCTCACTGCTCGTGTTTTTTATGCATATCTTCGAATGTTATCGGCAAACTGCAAAAGAAATAGTCAGGGACGTAGAAAATGTATACAAATGCAATTTAAGTTAAATTTGATCAAACATTTTTAAATAAGTAGTTACGATATAAATTTACGTTCTTCATTATATTGGTTGTAGTATTGTTGATTATGTTTATTTTTTTAAATAAAAAAAACAACAACTTTGTAAGACTGGGAGAATTAATTAGACATTCATTGATAAAATTTCTATTTCAGAGTGGACGTGTTGTGTGTATCATTGTAACTTTAATTATATAATATATTAATTTTAATTTTACATCTATATTTGATAATTTAGGTTGCTAGTAAAATCTCCTTGTATTTTCACATTTGTTTGAAAATAAATAAATATTTTTTTTTCTCTTTTTAGATCTTATTGTTTTACAACAGAAAAAATAAATGTAAAAAACATGTTTCTCCATCTACACATGATTACTATTGAAATTTTAAAATGAATTGTCTGTGTATTTAAATGTATAGTGTAATTGTAATTAAAATTTTAATATGTTTAATGTTAGTTTTAAATTATTTTTTTAATGGTAAGTTATTATTAATTATATTAAGTATTGTTAAAATTTAAATTGACTCCATACGATGTTATAGTACTGATGAAGGGTGTCGATGATACACCTGAAACGTCCACTTTAAAATAGAAATTTCATCAATAAATGTCTAATTAATTCTCCCAGTCCTACAAAGCTGTTGTTTGTTTTTTTTTTTAAATAGACATGTGTAATAAATATTACACGACAAAAACATATTTTACACGAAAAAAAAGTATATCAAACAACCGTAAAATATATTTGACGACATTTAAATACTCACGACAGAAATAGAGAATGTACGGTAAGAATATGAAAGCCACGATAACATATCAATGGTTGAATAGAAAATATCAACAGCAAATTAATAATTAGAACAATTTAAGCTATTATCCTAATTAATAATTAAAACAATAGTCTACATTATTCTAATTATTAATTTGCTATAGACTAATTTGCAATTTTTTTATATTTCTGCTTTTGTTTTTGCATAATAATATTACATTGATATGTTTTACTTTTGTTTATATAGATTTGTCACTAGCAAAGCGTTTATAACCAAGCTAGTACCTATATAGCAAGGTTGTAAATTCATCTAAAAGCCGTGTCTCGTAATTTTGTTTCTATGTTAAATATTTAATTATTTTGAAAGAGTTTTTTTTATTTTGATATCATTTATTTAATATTAGATGTGATGGTGAAAAAACTTATTGATTGGATGCGAGATGCATATTCAGTTTATCTATTCGGTTAATATTGACAATACAAAATTATTTTGTCGTGAATATATAATTCTTTCGTGGAATATATTTTTTGTGTATGTATTATTCTGAAGTGCAACGTATATTATTTGTTTTGTAATGTATTATTTTGCCGTGGATTACATTATTTTGGTGTCGTAAAATTTATTTGATTGGCCATTGCATTTATTTATAAATAATACAAAAATAATATACAAATTATATGCTTTCTAAAATTAGGAAAAAATTTATGCATTTTCTGACTATGTATCTAAACATACTATTTTAGGATTCTAGATGTAAAAATAAGAAAATTGATTGTTTGCCATAGTGTTTACGAATATGTTCTACATATGCAGGGTTAGTCAAAATTACCGGAACATACATAATTCTCAACCGTAAAAAGAAATCAAAAAGTTAAACAAATGTTTATTTGGTTTTAAACAAACTGTTTTTTTAAATATATTTTTAATATTTAGAATAGGATGTTCGTTTTATTGTGGAAATTTGGTAAACTTTATTTGAATAAACACTTTGCATATTTTTACAGTTTTTTAATTTTAAGATTAATTTTGAGTATCTTTTTGTAGAAATATAAACTGCACCATTTTTGAGTTATAACTAAGCAATTAATTCAAACTGCAGAACTTTAAATAAAGAACGTTTTCTCACATACACATTTATTTTAACCAAATAAATAAAAAAAACAAATAGCAAAATAATCATTAAAAAATGTAAAAATATATAAAGTGTTCTATTTAAAAATTAAAAAGCTCTAAACTTTCATAATAAAATAACACCCCGTATATTTTTACATTTTTGTTTTTGACGTTTTCACGCCGATAAAAAGTTTCAGTTCAATATAAATACGAGGCTCGAGCGGTGTGCGAGGATCCGAGCTAAAAACACATTTTAGTGTTCTATGCTTGGCGCGCTGTTCGATGGTGGCTCCGACCATCATCCGCTGTTCGATGATCGGAGCGCTTTTTGATGGTCGGATCGCCGTTGTGTCCACACCCTAAGAATAAAAAAATATACATGGTGTTCTATTTTAAAAAAAAGTTTGCTAAATATCAACATTAAAATAAACATTCTGTATATTATAAATATTTTTAAACAAGAGTTAGTTTAAAACCAACAAAAAACATTCTCTAACGTCTCTCCAGAGAATGCCACTTTGTAAAGGCATTTAACTTCTACTATATCATTGTCTACAATACTTAAAAATTAAGAAACATTTTATATTTAATAGCAGTTAAATAAAACAAAAATTACCATTGGGTGAGGCTCCTAGAAAACCAGTATTCAAGTCGATAAATAAACCTGAAGCTTGAACCTTTTTTCCCAAGATGTCTTCAAATTTACTAATAGCAACACGTTCATTTATACGGCCATATTCCGTTGCATTAGTTTTAAAAGTCTTGAAATTTAAAACTCTTTTTACCAGGCTATCACATGGAGTTGTTGGTCTGCGCCAAATAACTGCTCCAAAATTGGACGCGGTTAATCTTTGTACCCTTTCTGCTGAGTATAAAGCATTATCAAATTGACCGATTGTATTTTTAGCAAGGTGGTCTCTTTCTAGCTCTGACACCTGTAATCGATTGATTAACTGTTCGATTTCTGTTTGCAGTGACTCTTCGTCAATGTCAATTTCAGAAATATTTGGCCCATAATCAACATTTTTGGCTTGCATACTTTTTTTGAGGTTTTTTCGTGGAAGTTTTTGTCCTGGCTTACTGTTACTTTTAAGGTACAATTCTTCTGAATTGATATATTCATTAAAATATTTTCCAGGGTTTTGCTGAAAATGTTTTAACCAAGCATTTCTGTGCCATGCAACACCTTCGTTGTATCTCAAACCTGTCAGATATGACTTATTTTCAAAACCATCTCATTGTATTAGATTGAACCTTTTGCTCATGTTGAATTTAGCAAGAATATTCATAAACATTTCGGCGCTCGGTTATTAGTTTTGTTACCAATTAATTTATTTGCTTTTGTTAATAAAGAGTTTAGTGAAGCATACAAATGATGATGCGCTCCAATTAACAATAATTCTGAACATGTATCGTTGATGGTTTTACCAGAATTATTACACAAATAATTCGAACAGTCTACATGGTTACCAATAACATGATTAACAGTACTACGCAAATCTTTCTTTAATCGATTAATGTCTCCATGGGCATTAACAAGTAATTTTCGCACATGTAAAGCGATTCCTTAAACATTTTTCTTTATTTTGAATAAATGTTTTCTAAAGTTTTTAATTGCATGGTTTGTGCATTCAACTTTTACTACTTGAGCTCCATACGCAACACTGTTTTTAATACGCATGTATACTGAAGAATCACCATCTGCTATAATAGTTTTATATCGTAATTTGTGCATAGCAATGCTTTGATTAAAGCCATCTACTATGATATCGGATTCCATAGCAGAAGATGAACATATATGCTCTGCTGCGTTTTCCAGTTTGTGTGATGCCCTTGCACAAATGGTGCATACATGTGTGCACATGCTTTTATAACACTCAAAATACCATTTTAATATAGTTTTTGAATCATATAAATCGGTTGAATAATAACAACTTTAGTTAATGATATTTATGCAAAATGCAAACGCAAGATGAAGTTTTTAAACTAACATTTTATTTCAGGGTTGGGATTGTCAATATACATGATACCAAAGACCGCCTTATTTTCAAAAATAGTATGAGCATACATACCTATTGTACTCTTTAATAGAGCCCCATGAAAAGTCGTATTCATTTATAGCCTCCATTTGAATTGTTTTTGCATTTTTTAATGCTACACTTCTTTTTTGTTCTTTAGCTCGTTTATTCCAATTTGTTCGATGAGCATATGTACGACCCATTTTGAAATAAAGCTAGTAAACTGATTAAAAAATTAACTAATACTTTACATCTTAAATTTGAACAAAATATTGCTATTGCCTAAATTTACAAGACCAATAACACTTGTTAGGAAAAACATTTGATTTAATTTATTAATTAAAAAAATTAAAAACTCTATTAATGCTATGTGACAAGTAATAAATCCAAAACTTAATTATAGAAATTTAAAATAACCATAAATTCTAACAGATTTAATTATTTCTTTGCGGGTACTGCAAATGATATAATTTAAACTTACTAATGTGGACCTAATATCATTAATAGGACAAAATTGCCATTTAATATTGTTTAAATAGATACTTTTTTATTTATAAAAATTAATTTTATCAAATTTATATATAAACTCCTTAATAATACTAAAAGTATAGCATATGACATAAATTATAATCTCATTATCAAATTTAATTGAACAATTTTATTATTATCTCCAATAAAATAAAATATAAAAGTTCTTTAGTTCATATATTATTCTTTCTTGTATAATTAAAAATGATTTTGACACTTTTCAACTTCTGCATAACTACTTAATTGTGCATAAATTGACAATGAATGATTGAAAATAATAAAACAAAATTTTATTGAAATATTTTTAATTATTTACAAATAAAAAATATAGTAAGTTTGCGCGCGCTCCTGATTCTAATAATCTTATAAAAGTTAATACCACTTCAAAAACAACTCTGCACAATTCTGCAAAAAACTAAAAACACACACGCATACTTGTACCGTTTTGAAAAAAACAGTATAAGCACAAAAAGAAAATAAAGAAACTAATCTCGCTAGTCGCTACAATAATTAATTTGCAGTATACAAATCAAATTTGTACACATGCGAATCTAAATTGTATTTGAAGCTGGACAGGTGTACATGGTGGGGTAAGAGGTAATAGTCTATAAATAAATATAAGTGGAAACGTCCCAATATTCTCAATATTATTTTTTTAATTCATAAAATATCATATTATTATGTTACATTAAGGTTTAGTATAATTTTATCTTAGCTTAAAAACTCAATAGATACCTGCAAGTATTAAATAAATGCAATTTCTAGAGTTTTTTGTTCAATACTTATTGTTTACGTAGTCATCAAATATAACTTAATTGTAAAACAGCAATTTTTATTCGACACTACTGTTTCAATACAAATTGCACACATAAATTAATTTAATAAAATATTTTGAAAGAAATATACATAATACATTTAATTATAAAAACAATAATAAAGGATCAATAATAATAAATATTTTATGCGCGTCCCTGATGCAAATCTATATAAATACGTAATTTCATAAATAAACATTCGAATTGTTTTTGTACCAAGGTAGGGTACGGGGTGATAAGTCTATAAATAAGTATGTGATCCGCGACGATGCGTGCTACAGCATCAGTGATGATGTCATACGTGTGTACAATCTTATTTCAGCTATCAGGAGACAGCACATGTCAAGCAAATATGATTTTGCTTGATTTTCGCGCGTCAATCGTGCTCTTAAAACAATACGCAATCGCAAAAAAATATAAGTTTTGTGACACAAAAACGAGTGATTTGTAATTTGTATATTAAAACGCAACATTTTTTTAAAGAAATCTATAGCCCTAAGTATATCTAAAAGAAAATTGTAAAAGTTTATAGAAAAAATAGCAAGTCAATTATTAATACACACAGTTCAAATGAAGCAAATAATCTATTTATGATATCCTAAAGTGTGGAAAAAGAGCAAAAACTAACAAAATTATTAACAAAGTTGACGAAAACTAGAAATATCAGAAACAAGTATTTTTAATTTTGTACACAAAACAATAAATTTGCAAGAAATTTTGACAGTTTTATCTAAAAAGACTTTTTCTATAAATTTGTAACTTGAGATTAAACCTGGATACACCACTATGTTTTTTTTACAAAGCAAGACTTGCAATAGTTGCATAAAAGCTCTCCACCACCCAAACGGGCAAAACGCAATTTTGTGCACAAAAAATAACTCAACCTTGGCAAAACTTCAAATATTGCAATTGCTGGATATTAAAATTTTAAACAATTAGTAAAAACCATCAAAACAAACTTAGACCAATAAAAGTCCTATTGGCCTAACTTTCAATTTTTAAGCAAACAATGTATCCAACTAAACTAATCAAAAAGCAAACCAAAAAACAAAACAAAATTAATTATCTCAACAAAACACAAAATCCACTAAAACAAAAATTACGAGCGTAGGAATTGTGAGAGAAAGACCATTATTATTACCTTATTGTATCATAAATCACTAATACTTTATTTAGCTTATTTTACACAAAATGCAATTATCAAAAAAAAAAAAACTGACCAACCCAAAATTACATTCTGAAAGTAAAAACAGGGTAACATGGAAGTCAACAAAGATATTTTTTTGGTTACTGCTAGGATTAAATTATTTAATGCCCATTGCAGTCAATTGCTCAATTGTGCTGTTAATTGCTGCGTTTTACCAAAAGTAGTCAAAGTTACCCTTCGGAGAATGGGTCATCTTAAATTAGATGACTTAACCCATCGCGGTCAATAGATGCATCTTAGCAGTTCTTGATTCTGTGTAATGTTCAGTTGGTAAAAGCAAAGTCAATGTTGTAGCCTCAAGGCTTGTGGAAAAACTAACTTTGAGGCCACGCTCTTTGCAACCAAGTGCTCGCAATAGATCTACTACCTACTAACTACTGGTGATGCCGTTTTGTGAGCAAAAAATAAAACTTATTTTTTTTACGGTGTTATGCTAGTTACTATCAAGCATCAATTATCTACCAACTAAACTAGAATTCAACCGTTTTTTAAAATTCTCATGCAACCCTATAACACTATACTCATGCAATATAAACTTGATAAAATTGAAATACAAAGCCTATAAATGACTTTAATGTTAGATTTATGTGCAGCAGAAAAATTCAAGTTTGTCTTAGATAGAAAACATCTGCAGTTCAACATTTTAATGTAGAGGTAGGTAAAGAAAAAGTATTAGATCTGCTTCTTTTTCTTATTTTTGCAATGATTTGCTAAAGTTTATTAGATGGAGAAGTTTTTATGTACGCCGATGACACCACAATTCTTGTTAAAAGTAAAACAAAGTTAGACTTTAATAAGAAAATTGAATCCAAAGTAAATGACTTTTCAAACTGGTGCAAAAAAAATCAATTAATAATTAATTAATACAAATAAAACAACCAGCATATTTTTTTGTAAAAATTAAAAAAAAATTAAAATCTCAAATTAGATTAACCAACTTGGCTAAATTGCTAGGCGCAACAATTGATTCACAGTTGCAATAGGGCACTCATATTGATTCAGTGCGCTCAAAACTTGAAAAAGCCAAATTTGCTATATTAAATTTAAAAAAATATTTACCACTGAGCAACTAATGACGTATTACGCTCTAGCATACTCAGTATATTATCCAAGTTTGGGGACAAACCGTTGATAGTGTTTATTATACAAAAGCAAATTGTAAGAGTTTATTTATAACATTCCATATAAAAAAATGTGTCCCACAATCTGTCTTCAGCAACCCATCAAAAAGTGCAATTTTTGCCTGCAAGTTAGCTCTTAACCATGTTGCACTAATCCCCGCAAACTATGAAACAACTTCATATGCTTACCAAGTATCCTTTACCCTTGGAGGGTACAAACACCACCCACCTTCTTTTCCGTCTTTCACCATGCAAGGCAGAAGCCGGTAACACTGGCTGCAACAGCAATCAGCAAAATTTAACTGCCAGCAACCAAACCATTAACACCAAAAACAAACCTTTTTATTACCCATCTGAAGAAAGCCCGTGGACCAAATAAATGCATTTTTTATTGCAATAACAAGCAACACAAATGAATAACAATTAAATAACAAACTAAGTAACGGTCATATTATGGAATAGACAAACGTCTAGCTTCAAAAACTAAATATTCTCTTAATGAAGCAAAACAAGAAAACTAATGGATTTGAAAAGTTTATGGTCAGCCTGATTGACAGGCAGTCTGAACAGACAAACATCCATAAAAACGATTTCTAACAGATTAGGTTAGACCATAAGGAGCTTATCTTTAAGCCGCAATAGCAAATTAAAAAAAATAAGACATGATGTCATTCATAACCAGGCAAACCACACAACCACTCACGTTACCAAAAGTTCCAGCCTTGATTTCTTTTAAAAAGATCTTAAAGACCATAGCGTCTTCTTCCACAGCTGCAACTAAGACACAGCCTGCTAAGACTTAAAAGCCCCGGTCTAGATCTTTTTCAAAAGGTTTGTTAAAAGTCTGGTCTATTCTACAACCGCGTCTAAAGACAACGAAGTAAAAACTTTGCTCTTAGAGAAAAGATTTGCTATCATTTTCAATAGACATTAAACAACTCATCACGTTAGGTGCTTTCAGCTCCAACAAGGCCATCAGCTACTAAAACCAAAAGATTTCCAACTTGGCCGCTAAAATAAAGTCGCTTATATTTAAAGACATAAACGTAACCATCAACCGTGTTGTAAATGTAGTTAAAGGTATTGGCATGCACCTTCTTTAGCATGTACATTTTCAAGCTTCAATTGCTTACTCCAAAAGCAACAATATGTTTCGCTACACTACTACAGAATTAATCTTAGAATATGTTATAAGAAACATGCTCGACTGTATCGAGGCTGATGCGGCGCAGGCAGAGTTAACAGCTATGCCTTTTTTATCAATCAATTGCAAGTCTGCAAATAGTTAAAAAATCATGTCTCTCAATAAGTTGTGCAAATTCACGGTTAGCGTTGAGTACAAACACAAATCCGGGATATTGCTCAATACCACTGTTGCCAGCGTTATGGTCACATAGCATCCAGATGCAATTTTCTTTATGTATGCGCCAAAAGCGCCGGAACCCATCTTAGTTTTAAGTGCAAATAAAAAAAAAAGTCAGAACATGTAGCAACATGCGCCGCGTACAAAGCTGCCCGCTTATAGAGGGTTTTTGGAGGTCCGTAGCGGTCATTTTGTTTTTGTGACATCTATCAAATCTTTTGTTTATTATTCAGTTACTTATGCCATATCACCATGCCAAGTTACACAGTTGAACAGCAAGTTCAAATGATAAAACTTTATAATCAAAATGAATGTTTGTTAGTGCAAATTTTACGGTAGACTTGGTGGTTTTTTACAGTCGACTCGTCAACGTTTGGTGGCCAAATTTAGGACAAAGAGTTTTGCAAATAATCAATCAATACCTGTACGTTTAAAGAACGCAAGATCGGCAAAGAACATCGCCGCGGTCCGAGAAAGTACACAGCAGAACCCAAGGCAGTTTCTTTGCAGTGCACAAAAATTCAGGCTTTTGCAGATTTCAATTTGACAAATTTTGTGTCAATGACAAAACGTATTTAAATAAAATCTACTTGTACATTAGTAGATAAAACAGCCGTTCTAAGTTATAGTTAACAACTTTGTGTACTTAATAAACTTATTAATTTTTTGTACTTGATATGCTCATTGGCGTACGCCATAATTTTATTTACATTAATGATTTCAACAAATATCAAATAGACCAAAAAATAACCCCTTGAATTTTTGCCGTATGTTTACCTAACACTCTGTATAAAAAAGTGCAAATTGTAATTAAGTTTACAATTTTGATTAAGTGTACAAGTAGGGTTAGCTGCAAAATAATGACTAAGTAAATATTAGTAACTAAATTCACTCTAACGACTAATTGGAACATTGTAACTAGGTGTTTAACTATTACTAAGTACAAGAATGCAACTAAGTGTACAATCATGATTAAGAGCACAAGCGGTTTTATATGCAAGAAACAGTAATTGAGTTTACAGCAATTATTAAATGCACAATTTTAACTGAGTGCACAATTGTGACTTAGAATGTTTAGAACACAACAGTAATGCATAATATTGATTGAATTTACACTAACAATAAGTTAAATGACTTAATAATAATATTAATAATTTTGTAATAAAGTTTGTAAATATCTCAACTTTATTCTAATTCTGCAATTTTTGAATTAATCATTACAAGTATCATTAAATATGTATGAAAAAACCCTATCTTGCACATTTCAATTAAAATTTAAGATTTACAATAAATTTCAAAGATTTTGAAAAAATATGTTGTGTATAATAATTTGATTATATTAAAATTATAATAACTGACTGTTTGGTTAAGCCCATTAAGGTTTAATTATTGTGCCCGTCACGTGACGGGGTAATTACGCGTTCCAAGGGGGGCGGTGCGCCGTGAGTGACGGCGCCCCCTGTGAGACCGACCCGTGGACTCTTGGTACTCGACACGTCCGGCACCATCGCATGCTCATTATACTCTCCACATACTCATTACGTTTGCACAGACAGACGGATCTGTTTGATTTTAGCATTAATTCGCTTCCCACAACATATATAGTAACTTATTTGTGAGTGGAGAAGAAGAGATATGTTGGAGCGCACGACGCTCTATATTAAAATGATTACGTATTGTGAGTGAGGAGCCGGGTCATTTGTCTTCAGTCCGAGGAACGTGTGTTTGATGTAAAGTGCAGCGACATGCTCCAGCTATGATGGGAATCAGCACATCCTTCAACCAGAGGTGGTCTACATCCATGCACATTGTTACTTAATGGACCAATTTACCAAACATAATAATATATGACTGCATTCCAACCGTGACCACATGTCACCACTAAACTTTGACCCTAACAATAATGCTATTTTTTATTCAATTTTATGAAATAATTGTTCCGCAATAATATTGGCAACGTATCGGTAGTGAAGTACCACCGTATTTATAGGTACGTGATCCCGCGTGCTTTTATTATAATCACAAGGCGGTCACAGCCATTCCATACAATCATTTCGATATATTAATAATAATAAGACTATAAAAGACAACTCAGGATCAAAAATCGCAACGCCGCTATGTGGAAATAATTAAAATAGTTTTGCTGCTCGGCTTTTATTGTTCTCATTTATTATTAATAATAATAATACTACAAGAAAGGAGAATGTTTAATTAATAACTGCAATTGGAACTTCTGAAGCATCTATTATATTGTTGTTGTTAGAAATATTGCTTGTTGATGTCTACCCCGCTAATCTGTTGGGTTTCATGTGGCGCAAGCGGGGTGGTAGTGCGGTGGCGGTGGGTCGGCAAGTGAAACTCCTCGGGGAATGCAAATTTTAAAGCAAACACACCGGAATCTAACGTTAATTATAAAATAAACGAATGCTGTGTAATATGTAAAGCATAATTCTACTTACCTAATCAGAAAAACCAGAAGTGGTTGTCTAATTAACGAGCTTACTAAGCACACCGTATGAAGAATCTCGCGCTATTTGCTTTTTCTATAACAAACAATACCGCCGCGGTTCATAATAATAATGCATGGATGAAGAACGTAATGCGTATAAAATTCAGCTATATTGAATTTAATTAAATAAATTCTACTACGTTGAGTAATACTTTAATGCAAATAGTTCCGTATCATAATTTTGTGTATGATACTTGATTTTTTATGTTTCAAGATTATGAACAATTTATGTAACCTGCTATTTGCCAAACGTTAAGTTGTAATTTTAAACATTATTAGAAAATGAATTAAAAAATAGCAAAAAAATACATTATAACCCGAAAAAAATCATCATTACATTTTACAAATTGTTTCAAAAAGTGTAAAATTTAAACATAAAACTTATTTGTCGCTTAAAATAAAACAAAAACTAAAGAAAAAACTAATTTATTGTAATTTGTTTTCAATTTCAAAATGTAATATGTATTTAGGAAATACTTTAGGGTGCTATACTTAAAGTGTCATAAAACTTGTCTTTTTTTTTAACTCGTTTCCAGTGATATAAAATATATAAGAATTTGTACTTTAAATTTTAAAAACATAATGTATTTATTTTTTATTTTCATCTAAACTTGGTAATACTTTATTGCACCGCAAATTTAGTAAACTATTTATTGTAATTTTAACAATTCAATTTTTTTTAATTTTAAGGCAAATATTTTAACCGAAATGAGAGCTAATGTTTTAAGAATGATAGACGTTATTTTATTTAAACTTGATGCCTTTCTGGTATTTTATTTAAGAAAATAATTTTTTGCCAAAAGTAAAATGGACTTTATATTATATTATTTTACCACTAACCGGCTTTCTAGGTACGACAATAGAAGGATTTAGAATAGTAGAATTAGATGCAAATTGGTTTGCAAAAATAACTGTTTATTCTTTCGATTTGGTCTATCAATTTTTGAATGATTAGAGAAGGGTTTTCATTTTATTATGATTGCTATAAGATAATTCACAATTTGTAAAATAAAAATTATTTTGCAAAGTTTCAATCAAATCGGCTTGAAATTTTATACGAAATTTATGAAACAATATATTTTTTTAAATTTAAATTAGAAAGGTTGTTGTACTCGTTTCGGAAATACGTCCCAGAAAAAAGTGTTTAAATGTTAAAAGTTTAAAATATTATATCAGGACAAAGCCCAAAACATTTTAAGTTTTTTAAATCATTATTTTTATTTTTGTTCAGCATAAGTAAAAAATAATGTTTTAAATTTCAACAAAAAAATTTCACCACCTTTCATATATGACATAGTTAGTTAAAATTGTTTTTTTATCAAAAACACCAAGAACGACGTCTATCAGTTTTTGATCAATAATAATACTACCCTAGCAAAAGCCAACAAAGTCACTTACTTAGGCTGCATGTTAAACAAAGAGAAAGACATCAAGATAGCATCAATTAAAAGAAAAAAAACTAAAATATTTTGGCCACGTCATGCAGAATGATAAACACCACCTTCTCCAAGTAATACTGTGGTTAAAAAAAATATAGCCAGATTGTGAAGTAAGATACTTACATACTTTGTAGTTGATGTTAATCAATCTTCTACAAGAGTATACTTTTTTGTCTGGCTCAGCAGATATGACCAGATTATGGTTAAGGTAAATTGCAAGGTTATCAAATACTGTTCAGTTAATGTTTTGATAACGTTGTTAAAAAAAAAAAACGTTTTAATGAAAGTGGTTTGGTTTGTTACAGTGAAAAAAAGTTTTACTTTGACTTACCAGTCAAAATTACTGGTAGCGGTTTGTAACAAAGAGTTCTATAACTAGAGATTCCAAGCCAGCGTTTTGCCGTACAATATCAGTATCTCTGTTCTAACACTATACCCTCTCCCTCTCTCAACTAATGATCAAGCGACTATACATTTTGATGGAGATACCGAGAGTGTACGCTGCTTATACATTGATCAAACAGCAGCTTAAAATCTCTATATAGTTATAGAATTTTTTGGTTTGTAGTCTTAGAATGACTATTTTAGGTGATCTAGAGCTGTAAATTAATGTTGTATTGTCAACCATTTTAATCCCGTGCGTTCTGTCCGTGGGCATGTTAGCAACTAACAAGTTAAATAGCAAAGACAAGAAAGTAAAGCATAAAGAGACTTTTGTTGTGATCTGCTAAATAAAAATGTAATTTAGAAGTTTAACTGCCAAAGTTTTGCAGTTTTAAAGACGCAGAAGAAATTTTAGTTTGTGCAGTTTCAATAGTAGACTTTTGTGCCAAATCTTATCAAATTGAGTATTTGGACCTTATTCTGGCACTCATTTTGATATTGCGCCACGTCATAGATTTCCGCTGCCAGAGGGAAAAGGTGACTTTAATTTATAAATTTATACCATGAATGAAGCATATTTTTATTTTTAGTAATACATGGCTGATTACAAATTTAGAACTAAGATATTTTAATTATAAAGTGTACAGGTGTGACCGTAACCATGTTGCAACATTAAAATTAAGTGGCAAAAAAGTATTTTTAATTTCTTTCAGATAAATTAACTAAAATTGCATGATTTTACTTTTTATTTGTTATTGTTATCTGAAGAAGTATTTCTGCAACACATTAATTTGTTGTCTTTTAACAGATCTTTTTTAGCACACCTCGGATGGACTTGTGAGCAACTGTTTCTTCTACTAAATGGTTTCTCACATGACTTACACAAATCATTACTACCACCATCTGTTTCTGGTTCAGATTCAAAATCATCAGGTTTCCCCATATTAAATTAAAAATATACAAAAAACGCAAAATATAGGATAAAATTAAGACAAAGATTCAATTATTTACAGTAAAGTGCCCGTTTTAGTGACTAACAATTAAAAATTTTGTGATCTTATTTTTATGTTGATATCAATAAAATATTCGTCCACAAAATTCCGCAAAACACGTCGGCGGTATTAAAGAATACGTAGCACACAGAATAAAACTACACTTTGAAACTTAATTAAAACCACGTAGCACAGGTACTTATAGCATTTTTTTTATCTGACTAGTTATGAACTGCTAACACACACAAATGACAATTATTTGAAATTAATAGACTATAAAACCAATAAAAACTGACATCAGACGGAGCACAAATAAAAGTGTATTCATTCTCCGCCACACATGCAGACTAACCTATTATAAAATGTTCCTGAACTGTTATAAAGTGTTAACAAACCTCATATATTTTACAAAATGTTTTCTGTCTGTCTTAAAATGTGTTTAATAACAGTTTGTATCAAATTAAGGTTCTCAGAAATTGTCACAAATTTATCACAAAATGTTTCTAAACTGACAATAAACTTAAATGTTTTTTTGAACTGTCTTAAAACTTTAATAAACCTTACAAAATGTACAAAATGTTTTATGTCTGGTTAAAATACTTTTAAACTGTCATTAGTGTTATAATATTAGCTTAAATTGTCATAAAATGCCATAAAACTGTCATAAATTATTTAAAATTGTCACAAAATGTTTCTAAACTGTCAATAAACGTTTTTTTACAAACAAATGTCTTAATAAACTGTCATAAAATAGTAAAATTTAAAAATAAAAAAAAACATTAGTGTCTAAAAGTATTTCTAAACTGTCAATAAACGTTTTTTTTTTTTTTGACTAACAAATGTTTTTGTAAGTTGCTATAAATCGTTCTTAAATTGTCATAAAATCTTGATAAACGCCACAAAATGTTCAGTATTTATTTAAAATGTTTCTGAGCTGTCATTAAACGTTAAAATATTTTACAAATTTTACAAAATAATTTATTCTTAGCTAAAATGTTATTGAACTATTTTTTGTGTCAAAAACTGTCATAAAATGTTTTTAACTGTAAGTTTTGTTTTGTTAATTGTCATAAAATAATCCTAAATAATTACCTTTACCATTTTATGACAAATGCTCCTAAACTGTCGCAAATTGTGAACTGTCTAATAAAATTAAATTTAACCTAAAAAAATTTAAACAGTCATGTTCTAAACTGTCATAAAATTTTATTGAATTATTACTAGTGTCAAATAAGTAGCATTAACTGTTAATTTTGTAAAATAATTTTTGTTTATCTATAATATTATTAAACTGTCACTATTGTTATAAAATAATTTTTTGAAATTTTTTTTATGTTTTACAAAATGTTTTTTGTTTGACACAAATGTGACTTTTTAAAATAACCATAAACTGTTATTATTAACTTTTCTAAAATATTGTAAATAAAAAAATGCTTTTGTTTCTAATTAAAATACAATTGAAATGTCAATAGTGTATTATTGACAGTCTAACCAAGCATAAAATATATGGGCAAATGTTGCTAGTGAAATTGATTAGAAATTTTTCGTATAATCCAAATTTGGCTTAATTTTGAGTCTTTGATGTAAATTAGTTGAAAAATATAAATTTGTTTTGTGTATTTGAGTTTTAGAAGTCTAAAACTTAAAAAAAACTGCAAAAATAGGCTTATTTTTAACATAAACTTTTAGAAATACTCGTTTAGCAGCGTTTATAGAAACAATACATAAAAAAATTAAATTTTAAATTATGCATAAAAATTAGTCAGTATCGTGCTCATGAGCCGTAGAAAAATCTATCTAGGAATAAAAATTAGAAAATTTTTAGTCAAAAAATTAATTATTTTTTCATATTCACAAAAAATATCATAAACACACTAGGATAAAGTTTAAATTTTTGTTTTGTCAAATTTTAATAAACCCTTGACGGATTTATGTTTGAATGCCAAAAATAATATTCTAAAATTTTGGCGCCGATAGATTGAGTATAAATTTGTACAGCAAGCGCAAAAACTATGGTACAAAAAGTAAAATTTTGGTTTAAGCAACAAAAGGTGTCTTCGGTAAACTTCTGAAATGAGCTTAAAAATACATGAGTCAATAAATAACTTTGATAATTTTTTTTTAAAGTAAAGGAAATTTTCGTTAAAAAAATTGTATTTTTTATTTCTAGATTGAGTTTTCTATGCTCGATAAGCACGACACTGACTATTTTCTATGTAGAATTGTTGGCAAAACACAAATTTTTAATAATTTTTGGTGTATAGTTTTTCTGAACGTTGCTAAATGTGTATTTGTAAGAGTTTATGTCAAAAATAAACATATTTTTGCAATTTTTTTTAGTTTTAGACCTTTAAAACCCAAATACACAAAACAAATTTATATTTTCTAATTTACATCAAAATATAAAAAATAAAATTACATTGGTAGTTAAAAAATGCTCCTTTTTGTTCAGACTACTAGGACTTTTTAAACAAAAAATACAATTTTTTTAATGTCAAAGTTAAAAACGACAAAAAAACTAAAAAAATTGTAGATTTTTTTTTAAGGTTTTATACTCTTATAAAAAGAAAAAGACTACAAACCACAAAATTGTTTACTTTAAATACCAATATACCATTAATGGAGCATGATATTTTTATTCTTAGTGAAACGTGGCTTATAAGCTCGCTCTATTACAGACTTAGAACTAAGATTTTTTAATTATTAAGTATACAGGTGTGACCGTAACCATATTGCAACATCAAAATTACTTGGCGGAAGCGTACTTATTGCCGTATCCAATAAGTCATTGCTCTGTCTATGAGTATGTTTGTGTTGATATCGGCAGTATTAAAATAGTTTTAGGTACTGTTTATATTCTATCTGGTTCGGATTACTCTACTTACCAACGTCACTGTAAAAGTGTAGAATTAATTAGTGAATATATTACAACTTGCTACAAACATTGTGGATTAATGATGAATTTGGTGTAAGAACGGAATCTTCTTGTCCTAAAGATACTTTAGTTGCCAACACGTTTGTGTATATTAATTCGCATCAATTGAACTAATAAACATAAATTTGGTTTTGCTAGATTTAATGTTTGCGCCTTTGGCATTTTCTTCAAACTTGAGCCTTACAGAATTGCTGTTTCCTATTGTTCTATGCGATCTTAAACATCCTGCTTTTGATGTAGATTTAAAAGTTGACTCTTTACAGGATACACCTGACAACAAATGGTGTGGCAAAGATAACGTGATACAATATAATTTCAAAGATGCTGTTATGTTTCCTTATATGATGTTTTCCTCAATACCAGGTGGGATAATATGTTTGTCGATTGTAATATTGATGAAGCATGTCACCGTATTTATTTATTAGTTTTTGACACAATTGACTATTATGCAAACAAAATAAATAAATATTATAAAAAAACCTATAAATTTCCAATATGGTTTACAAGAGAGCTAAAAGACCTTGTATTTTCTAAAAAAAGTCACAAAAAGCATATGTGCTGTCTAGATCAACAGCTGACTACTACAAATTTAGTTCAATACGTGATAAGTGTAAGCAATTGGCTGATACCTGTTATTCTAATCACATTAAAAAAATGGAAGATTTCATTAAATCTAATCCTAAAGCTTTTTGGGGGCACGTCAAATCTAAACGTAACAGTAATCAAATTCCATCTACATTCACAAATTGTAAATCTTTTTGCTAATTTTTTTGGGTTAGTTTACAATTCGGTGACGGCATCTATAAGTCCACACAGCACATATTCTCCATCATCAATTTCTACCCATATAAATGAATCGCATCTTGTTTTAAAAATATCTGATGTTGTCAACAAACTAACACTATTAAAACTTAATAACTGTCCAAGGCCTGATAGATTAACTGTTTTCTTTCTCAACAAATGTGCGTTTGCCCTTTGTTGGCTCTTATGGCTTTTATTTAACTAATCTCTGGTTATGGGTAGTTTTTCTACTTGCTGGAAACAAGCTTATGTCACTCCAATTCATAAGTCCGGTGCTATGAATAATGTAACAAACTATAGACCAATATCTCTTTTATCAGTTATTCCAAAAGTTTTTGAAAAGTTAGTTATCTGTCAATTGACTGCCATTCTGCAATCTGAAATTGGTCTCAATCAACACGGTTTTCGAACTGACAAATTAACATTTTCCAACCTTTTGTTGTATGAATCTTATATAACAGATGCGCTCGAAAACAGATTCTAGGTAGATTGTTTGCCAACAATATATAAATCTTTATAAAAATTTTGCCTTTGGATGATGCAGTACTAATTAGCTTTACTACTTAATTTAAATAAGTGCAAAATGATGAAATTTTTTAGACGTCAGTCTACCGTGAATTATTTTCTCATGAATGAAATGTTGTCGGGAATTAACACTATTTGTGATTTAGTTTAGTTTAGTTTGATTCAAGCCTTTTATTTACTCTACATATTAATACTGTGGTAGCTAAAACTTATCAGTTTTTAGGATTTGTCAAGCTTAACACTAAGAAGTTTTGTGACCATAGAACTAATTATCCTTGACGTCCCTATCTCAAGTATTGCTCAAACGCATAGTCTTCATACACCGTCGTCAGTTAAAGAAAAATTGAACAGATTAAAAAAAAGTTTGTTTGTTTTTTGGAGTATAAATGCAACATTGCATCTACATGGAACTCTCTACATTTAACTAGTCCAGTCTTAAAAAAAAAGTTTTAATTTTGACGTAACACTAG
This sequence comes from Tachinus rufipes, assembly GCA_963932245.1. NCBI lineage: Eukaryota > Metazoa > Arthropoda > Insecta > Coleoptera > Staphylinidae > Tachinus > Tachinus rufipes. The sequence continues at coordinate 73,014,604 of OZ010747.1, read as the reverse complement.
TATTTGAAGTGTTTTGTAGAATTAATTATTGTCCTGACTTGTTCAGCTCAAGTGGTATTCGTGTCCCAGCTTGAGTTTTACGTGGATTTTTTTAAAGATTTTTTTTATCTTGCAACGTGGAATTGTAACCCATACATAACATTTTTAATATTTTGTTTTATGTTGTACTACTATAAGTATTCTTATTTTTAACTTTAGTTGTTTTATGTTTAATTTTTATAGTTTTTATGTTGTAGATATATACTTATTTTGTAATGGCTTTCGTTGACTAGTAAGTAAATAAATAAATAAATAAACAATAGCTTTTTCAACATTAAAAAACCAGTTTTAAACCTTTAACAATAGGTGCTTTCCTTTTGCAATTATTCTCATTTATTCTTACTTTCTTCACTTGGCAAAAGAAAAGCGCCTAATGTGGTCAGTCATGTGGTTTATTTGGTGAACTACAGAGTAGTCCCTTCAAAACTCATGTTGGTGGAGACAAGATTGTTAGTTTTCGTGCAGTATTAGATTAGAAGTCCAAAATTACTCACACTATGATCTTACTTAAGGTGCATAGCAAATTTCCGGTCCATTCTAGATTGTAGAACATTTATGACTTGAGAGACTTTTTAAGTTTTTAGAAAATTCCTGCTGCAAAGAATTGCATAAGCAATTTTGATAGAGGCTATTATTGTTTTATGCGAGAAAAGTTTGAAAATTTTGTTAGAAATTCTGTCACGGCTAGAATAAGATCGAGTTTGTAGTTTAGAAATAATTTCTTTAATTTAAGAAAGTTGGACGCTATTTAACCGCGTGTTGTTATCAGTGTCTTCTAAGTGTGGGGTAATTCAAGAGGGTCACTAACACAAACTCGATGGTTTTTAGAAGTTTATCTGTAGTTTTGTGGATTAGGTTAGAATATTGTTTGACGTTTTTATTAAGGTTAAGTTGCCAATGCTGTTTTTTAGGTATTGTAAGTAAAGAGTTCAATCTGTACAGGTTACAAATCTTCCTCTCTTTTTATTAGTTGTAGTATTTTAATAGTACTGGTTTGTGGTCAAAACTAAAGTCATTGATGTAATCTAGCAATGCTTGACTTCTAACGTTGCTTGATACTATTCCACGCCGAGTGCTTGAAATTAAAGTTTAATTATGATGAGAAGAGAAATTTTAAAAACCGCTTAAAACAAATGCAATTGTTTTAAATGTGAGAGTGTAAAGAGTATTTAGTTCAAAATGGTACTAACATTTTTTTTTTACAAAAATCAGTATCCCATGCTTTTAGTTTACTTTGATTACGTGAACGTATTTGGGATTCTCAACGCATGTCTGGGTTTGTGGTTTGACTCAGACACATATGTTCTGTTTAAAAAAAACGCATTTCAAAAGCAAACTTTAATTAATACGTCATGTGTGTTATCTGTTGTTTTGAATATTAAAGACGGCAAATATAATGGTCTGTTGAAAAACACAAATTGTTTACAAAATTCAGCTAGCTTTGCTTGTGGCAAAAAAATATTAGCAAACAATTTGGTGTTACAGCGGCTTGTTTGTAGAAAGTTGTGAGAGGAAGACGGATTCAGAGCTGGTGTGGACTTAAGTACACGTCTAGCGGCTTTGTTACTTTTGCCTTGTAGCGCAATATTTTTTATGTATTTGCATTTCTGAAAGTTAGCAAAAGAAAAACCAGAGCAAAAAGCACATTTACAAGACAGTTTACCAATTGGGGGGAGAGCAAACAGAGTCGGCAGATCAAAGTTGCCACAAAACATTTTTGGTGGTGTGCTCATGACATTCGTTTTCAAGTTCAATTGTAATTTTCAGGCTCAAAAGCTCAGTGATAATTTTTGTGCATTGAGAAACGCACAAATTGGTTTTCTATTCGATAAATGTTGGTAAGGGCAAAACCGAAAGATTCAAGTTTTTGGCCTACGTCTTCCTTTAGGTTAGAAATTTGCCAACATTCAAAATTACCACTTCAAAGCAACATTTTTCTTAGATCAACTAGGTAAAGAAATTGGTTTTTTGAGACTTAAAAAAAGCAGTTGCCTTTTTGTGGTCGGCATTTGTAGCCAGAATAAGAATACCATTGTGGCTATTAAGAGCAGAAAAAACCGGGATTATTGATGGTAGTGTCGTCATTTGAGAGGTTCAAATTTATATCTGCAGACTTGAACCTAAGTTTAGCAAAAGCAGCGCTGTTAATAAAGACAAATAAGCTTTGTGGCTTTTAGTCTAAAGCTGATAGCTAGTTTGCAGTCGTTAAAAGCAACTGCTTGAAGGTGGATAATGGTTGAACGTTAACTTTAATTAAAAAAAGTTGAGTTGACTTCTGCGGTATCTGGGATTGTGCTGTTTGTACATGGGTTTTGCTTATCTAGTGCGGAATAATCCAGGTTAAGCGCAGCAATAGTATCTTTTTCCTCTTTGAACACCTGGCAATAGGATGCAGATAAGCCCTCATTTTCTGAAAGAAAATCCAAAGTCGGTTATGATTAAGAGAGTAGACCACTTCTTTAACTTTTTTTAAATTTTAATTTTTATGACCCATGGCCATGCTGAGGAGTAGTGGTGCAAAAGTTTTAGCGTTGAAAGCCATTGTTGCGATAGTTTTTACTAGTTTTTTGCTGATGAGTTGCAAGGCTTGAATTTGGTGGTCAAAGTTGGTGGCCATGTTGTCATCTATTTCCTTCATTTCCAGGACCAGATGGTAAAGGACAGTCATACTCAATTTGTTTATTTTTTAACTAGTTTGCAGGTTTTTAGATCTTTGATTTGCTACTTTGGCAGAGGCGTTATTGCAGTGGAGTTTGTGTTTGAATTAATTTAATTATTTGTAAAATTATTTTTAATAATAATTAATTAATTTGCAATAAAAATTGCATTGATTGCTGTCTAGTAGCTAGATGGTAGCTAGTTTCTTCATAGTTGCGGTCAAATTTTCTACTGGCAGTCGACTCGCTGCTGCTACTTTCTCTGCATTTGCTATAGTTTGTTACACTATTTATCAATTTTGCATAATAAATTAAAAAACTAACGCTTACTTGATGTGTATTAGACACATTAAATATAGCCATACACTACAATCATAATTTTTTTAAACTGTTATACCTACAAAACGTGACATTCTGATCTTTGCATATAATATCTCAAATTTAATGTGATAGTGAAGACTGTGCCAGAGCTAGACACAATCAAGATTGCGTCTGCTTACATTCGACCACAAAACTGTATCAAACCGACTAATTGCTAAAATCAATTTAAAGCACGGTAGATTAGATTAACAGCTAATGCTAAGGATCAAACGCAATAAGGTTTACAAGATAACAACACTCAACTGCCTAAGTTCTAACCACAACTCGGTACTACTAGAGCTATACAAAAAAGAAACCTAAAAAAGAAAAAAATCTTTTATATATACAGATTTGACTTTCTTTTCTTGATACCTCAAAGATAGCATTGCTAGCCTGCTTTTTGTACAAATAATTGAGAAAATAAAAAGAACCGTCGCACTTTTGACTACTCAAGTCTAACAAAATTTGGAAAAGGTTTCTGAAACTATTTAAGTTTGCGTAATCTTCTTAGATTATTTTGAGAAACAATGGCGTTGATTTAAAGAAAAAATGGCGGCAAACGTCAATGCTAAAGGCATTGCAACCCCAGGTATTGCAAAATCCTAAAATGACTTTATAACAAAATCAGAACGGTTATAAAAGCGCACAAAAACCAATTCTGGAAAAAAAACGAAAATGTTTTCGGAGGATAAAAATCTGTTGTGAAAGATCTCCAAAGTTCTTAAGACAAGTTTCCTTTTTCGACATTCATGGTGAGAAAAGGGTGCAACACACTATTTAGAAAAAAACCAAAGCATTTACAGACAATCTTACATTTTAATGGTCTTTTTTATGCACCAAGGACACTGATCTAAAGCACGTCAAAACACTTGATAGCGTCAGACAAATCAAACAAATGATTAAAAATCTCAAATTTTGTTTTGCTTCTAGCCCTGATAAAATTTCAAACAAAGCTCTAAAATTGATCTTACCAATATTGCTAATGCAATTTTGAGAATAGAGCACTTTAAAAAAGTTTTCACGCCATCAACATCTCTAAACACGAGTTTACCTAAAACTATTAGCTTATATGCTTACTATACACCTTAAGTAAAATCACAAAAAAAGGAATCTTAGACATTATTCAAGAGTATACAAAAGCAACAATCTTTTCCGCTTCATTCAACATAGTTTTAGATAGAGTCACTTGACCGTTCATAAACTTAAGCGCGTGACGGACCACATTGTTGAAGGTTTTGAACTAAAGAAAGCCACGGGTGTGGTCTTTTAACAAAGTCTGACACAAAAGATTTTTCCTAAAGCTGATCAGACAACACTTTCCTCTGCGTCTTATAAGGCAGCTTCGTATCTAACTCGTAGAAGTAAAGTTTAAAAATTATATTTCTTTTTCACGGCAGATCACAGTTGCAGTTCATTTTTTAACTTGTTTGTAGCCGACATGCCTTCAGAAAACATGCACGGAGTGAAAATGATTCAATATGCTGATGACACAGCACTTATTTACTCATCAAGTCAAAATGGTCCTATTAAGACTAAAAAAAAACCACCTCCGATTTGAAAGATTGAAAAGCAAAGTCGTTTTTTTTACACGGCGTCGATCACTCACTTCTTATGAGAATTTTAAATTTTAAACGACCTTCTCATATTGTGGTTTAACTATGCTAAACATCTTGGGATAATCTTTGATAAAGGTTTTAGGTACAGTCAATTTTTGACAAAGCCAAAATAGTTAAAATCTGCTATATTTAATATTACGTCGGGACAGTGGCATGTAGTTCCGGAACAAAACTCGGTTTCCAAAACATGGATATTTGGACCAACCTTGAGATTCTCCTACTTCTACGCCACATTGATACTTTTGCCAAAAAAATATTCAAAAAAATCGCAATTTACTCCAAGATTCAAAATTCTGATCTGGCTAAAGGTTTATGAGCCTTTCTCAAACCACAAAAAAAAGTAAATACAAAACTAACTAAAAACATAAAATAAAAAATGATGCTGAAAGGAAATACGTGGTTAAAAAATGATACAAATCTTGTTGAACTAATGTATGCAAAACACAACAACTTATAAAAAATGATGTAACGCGGAAATTATAATTACATAATTCATCAAACTTCAAACATTACCGCCTAGCTAGTTTGTTATCACACTTCTACAAATTATTGACAAGAACTGCCAACAACCGCTTAACTGCAAAAATGGAAACATGGTCAAATCTAAAAGCCGTAAAACACTTAAAATTGAAAAAGAACCAACAAAGTAAAGACAAGTAGAGAAGTGCGACAAAGAGACCCAACCCAATCTTGACTATTCACCATTGGCCTAAAAAACGTTTTCAAAAAATTGCAATAGAAAAAGACAGAGATTGTACTAATTGCAAAAGACGTCATAGAGCTAGAGCAAATGCTACCACAACTTATTAAAGCAGCAAAAAAAGTAATGTTAGTTAGCACGACTATAAAATGTGTCAAAATCACACAACAGTAAGAAAAAACGCAAACTAAACTGGAAAAGTAGCTAAACAAACAGAATTTACACAAGTGGTTTTTGACAAATTTAAATACATTTTTAAGATTAACATCATATCTTAAAAAAAGTGTATGATTTCTGTACTTTGCCAATGGCTATATATAGACTAAAAAAAGTTGGTCTAACTAAACATAGTTTACTAGGAACAACACAAAGAGTAATAGAACGCTCCATGCTCGGAATCTCGCCAAGGGATAAAATTAAGACATTATTGAGCGCATTGCCCGATAGGTTAATAGTTAATAGTATACTGGCTGTAGAAAAATATAAGTAACTTTAAATTAACTACTTCAACTTCAATTTTTGTATAAAATCAAATAGATTTGGACAAATGGACTAAAGATAATAGTTTAGAAATATTTACATAAACATCTTTTATTAGTTAACTGACGAAGGCTGAGTTGCATCCACAACGCCTTCTTTGTGAGATAAATTGTGATGAAACTTAAAATAAATATATATATATAAGTATATTTTTTAAATAACTGCTACATAACGGAATAATATATCAGAATTATTTAAATTTGTTGATTATTTTTTCAACAAATTAAACATTATAATTGGACTACATTTACACCTTAGCATTTAAAAATATTTGACCAACCACATGTTTAAAACGTGATCTTTTAATTAAACGAGTGATTGAGTCTGAGATAGAAATATTAGAAATTAGTTTAAGATATCATTGTATAATTTTCATATTTATATCATTAAATATATGGAAAGCGAATGTAGACAATAATCAAACTCTAAATAGAACAAACATAACAAGATTGTTTGTGTACGTGTACAGTTCCTTGTGTTGAGCATCGTGGGGAGCATTGCTGAATGTGTAAATGTGTATGTGCCCGCCATTAGAATATCGCATGTATAATTAGAAGTAGCCTAAAATTGATTAGTAATTCAAATAACAATGGAAGCCGGCGATTGCGAGCTAATCTAATATGTCGGAGGATCTGTCACGTTCTTGGTCAGTACGTGACCCCACGAGTAGGACCATGTGAACATTGTTTACCTCTCAGTTACCACTGTCCATCTCATCACTAATCAGAACAAATAATTTTGCAACCTAACAATTTTTTTTTTTTTAAATCTATGCACACCTGCTGCAAAACTATTATTTAATTGAACGTCAGGGTGTGTTACCAATAATAACACGTCCGCAGCAACAATGGGTTGTAAAAAGGAGGATTCTATTAAAAGAGAAATGTGGTCATGTGTGCCGGAGTAATAAGTTTATTTCAGAATTCAATATCTGGTAGTCACGTTTCATATGTACAATGCTGAAAATAACTTTCGGCATTATAAAACAATCATAATGACGCGTTTTATATCCCAGCTCGTGCAATTCCACTTGAACTAAAAAATAAAAATGCAATGCAATGTGTTCCTGAAATGTTATGTATTAATTGGTTTTGAATTATGAATGGATTCGATAAAAAAAGCAAGAAAACGTTTTACAACACGTTTATTTAATACAATTATAATTCACATGTTTAATCAGATTTTATTTACACAATTTTTATTTTTATATTTTTATCAATGTATCCTGAAATGTCATGTTTTAATTTGTCAATGGATTTGATAAAAATAAAAAAACAAAACGTTTCAAAACATGGATTTAGTATTTGAAACGTTTTAATACACATGTGATTTACACAACAGTTTATCATTATATTTTCAGCGATGTGTTCCTGGAATGTTATATAAAATATTGCATTAATTGGATTGGTTGTGAATGAATTTGGTAAAAATAAGAAAACATTTTCAAACACGCTTTCTTATTGTCATTCAATGTTATTTACACTTCAGGAAGCAATTTTTATCATATTTATAGCAAAATATATAAATTATTATTATTAAAATAGTGTGGCATGGATCGGTGATCTTTTTGAAACGTTTCTTCTTCCTCTCTCTATCGGCCGGGATTGTCCGATCCCCATCCCAGATAGCAGTAATAATCTGCTCGATCTGAAAGGTGTGACTTTTAATAAATCACTGATAGTTAAACAATGGCGGATGGCCGCACGTGTGCATTGGAAATCACACGTCATTCAGTCGGCTGACATCTTCTGGCTTTTAATCTGCTTCACGAACTATCGTGCCAATTCGATTTTTCTTTTCTCTAGTTTTAATTAACGGTGAATTGTATATTGTTGTAAATTTATAGCTCTAAATAATATTTGAGTGGTTTTTATAAAATTATTGAAGTTATTACAATATAATGTTTATATGTAACTTTTAAGTTTGTTTGAATAACTTTGAAATGGGGCCTATGATACGACGTTTTTATTAAAAGTAAATTAAGAAGCTTAATAATAAAATACATTTAATTATTTTGCTTCAAAAAGTTTTGAGATTTTTTTTTTTCACATTTTCTTTTTTTTAACTTATTTTAAAACTATGATTGTTAAGTATGAATCTATATTTTCTATTGTTTCATAGTTTTATTTTGTCAAAATTTTAAATTGTTTATATCAAAATTACGCTTTCAGTAGCAATAGTTTTGAGATATTGTTTTTTTATAACTTCATCAAAAATGTTAATAAAAAATTTAAAAATTTACAATTATAAATTCTAAGCTTACGTCATGGTTGTAATTTCTACTATACTGTTTGACATACAAACTGTTAATTGTATATCATTTATATATCATATAAATTGTCAATTTGACAAAACATTAATAAACTGACTTATGATCTCGATAGTATTTACATTGGCTCTATTCTCTTAATTATCGGATTTGATAGTAAATATTTGTAGTATTTGTTTCTGATTATTGCACAGTTTAAAATATTTGAGGTTAGGGTATTTTAATAAAATTTATATATACTTTATTGTGCTGAAATCAGCAAAATTATGGAATTTGATAATCAGATCCTTCTGGTGGCTGTGAAAAAGACAAAAGATGCACAACAAAAACACTGACTGAAAACTTTAACATCAACCAGTCTACAATTGTTAGTCAACTCAGAAAACTTGACAAGATGTAAAAATTATTCAAAAGTGTCTCTCACAAGTCAAAATCAAAGAAATAAGCAAAACTCAAAAACAGCGGATAATTATGCATCAACCTTAATAACTTTTGAATTTTGTTTAATAGGACTAATCTGGTACTAAAGCAACGGTTTAGTATTTCCAGTATTTTCTAGAATGCTACTAGATAAAGAAAGTAATTGACGGTCCATTAGCAAATAAAAAAAGACTGCTTTACTCGGTGGCGTACTCGGTAATAAATTCGGAGTTATTGTTCTTTAAAGTTTACAGAAATTTTTGATTTGTTTTAATTAACTGCTTTAGTTTTTAATATTTTGTAACAATTTTTTGTTTACATTAGTTTATTTCTTATTAATCTGTTAAAGTTTGAATTAAAAAAGTCTTCAGGAAGATAGTTTTTTTAAGATTCTTTATATGTTTAACCTTAACTTTTTAATTTTTAGGTAAATCTATTATTTTTGTTATTTTTTTAATGGAAAATTTAATTTGAAAACTTATTTGATAAATTTTAATTAGATACACAATTTTTGAGAAAATTAAATTTCATAAACGTCACAAATTGTTTGAGTGTAATTGTATTTTTTTAATTAACTTTTTTTTTTCTTAAAACATATCAGTACAGTAACACGGAGATGAAATTGTTTTTGCATTGAATCAGCGACTCTGAGAACGTGGTACTTTTGCACCTCATAAAATAGACTGTGAGCGTCATGTAAATTTAGATCCTGAAGTAGAAGTACAAATTTTAAACTGGATATTCTACTCTAATCGTTCGCAAAATACCCACGAGGGCATTCGCATGATGCCGTTCTCCATTGCCAACCACAAGTAGGCAAGAGATCTACTTCAAGCTCACAAAGCAAACTTTCATACGTGTGCACGAGCCGACAAAAAATGCTTGTAAGTAGTAATTAAGCATGTACCAGAATTCCTCACTGAGGATGATGTGGGGCGGACGCTGGAACCTCTAGGGTTCTGCCCGTCAAACGTCCACCGCATGGGGAATCAGTTCATCCAATTCCACATGGTATCTGTCCAACTTCCAAAAGGACAGAAGTGCTCAGAGATCATGGATCTCGATGTGCTCTGTGGCTTCAAAGTTTCGGTCGAGCGCAAGAAACGCAGTGGCGGCATCCCCCAAATGCCAAAAGTGCCAGAGGCACGGCCACACAGCAAATCGCTGTTTCACCACGGCTTATGTTTGTCGCAATTGCGCGGGGTCCCACCAATCGGGGTCCTGCGCCAGAAGCACTCCTGCCAAATGCGCCCTATGCAACGAGCCTCATCCCGCGAACGACAGGAAATGTAAAGTCTTTATTCAAATGTTGGCCTCGAACGGCAAAAAACTTAAACCGGCGGCCCAACCCGCTCCGGCCCAAGCTCCGACAGTCCCTCAGGCTTCCTCTCTGCCTTCAGGTCTCCGCAGACCTGCAGCACTATCAGCAAACACTACGTTTGCTAACACAGTTGCCCCCCAAAAAGCAACCAGTGGTCTCTAACGAGAAAATTGCCGCCATTTTGAAAGAAATAAATGAGTTTCAAATGAGGCTCATAGCAAACATCCTCGAACAACTCAATCAATAATGGATAATACACCCGTTGTATTATGCCGCATTTGCTTCTGGAATGCTAACAGCATTACAGATAAATTAGGCAAAGTAGAAGCGTTCTTTATCGAAGAGGAACTAGACATTATGCAGATGTCCGAGTCGCTCCACAAACCTAATCAAGAGTTGAGAATCCCAAATACCTTCACGTATTTGGAAACGTTGCCGGTACCCATGAGATGTGGAACATTGATCTTTGCAAAACGATCGGTGGACCATTCCGAAGTGGATACCCCCGACACGATCTAGCTTGAGTCAAATGCGATAGTGGTGAATGTAGCGTGGTTGGGCACATTCAAACTCGCATCGGCATATATAAGACCAACAAATCGCATCAAAACAGCGGACTTTGATGCGATTCTTGACAGTCCTCACACCACAATCATCGCTGGGGATTTCAACTTAAAGCACCCGGCGTGGAATAGCTTGAGGACAAACTGCAAAGGTCGAGCGTTGTTTAACTACGCCGAACAAAAAGATCTTCAGATATTGGGTCCTACCAAACCCACTTTTCACAGCGCCGCGGGTCACGTAGGGGACGTTCTAGACGTAACAATACTAAAGAACGTCAACTACTAGTATACCATATCCGTCGCCGAAGGCCTTAGCTCTGATCACAGCCCAGTAATACTGGAACTCTACGGAAGGGGATCACACGGGAAGAGAGGAAAATTTGTAACACATACGGATTGGACTCTTTTCTCTCGATCCCTGGAAGAGAGCATTGGCAGATTTGCTCCAGTCCAAACGACTGACAACATCAAAAGAACCGTCAAAAATTTTGCGCGCCAAATCCACCAAGCCACGGAAAGGGCTTCTAAGACCCATAGGTCCGAGTAGATAATCCACTCGGTCTATTACGCAAAAACAAAGCACTGATCCGCACAAAAAATGCCGGCAAACGCCAATGGCAGAGGCACCGCAACCCCCGAGATCGCAAAATCCTAAACTTGCTTCATGGCGAAGTTAGGAGGGCTTATAAGGTTGCACCAAAATTTGTGTTGACAATCCAGCCTGGAATCGACCACAGACAATGATAATCTGATGTGGAAGATCTCCAAAGCGTTACGGAACAGACAAACTCCCATTCCAGCCATTCTCGGCAAAAATGGGATTCAATTCGATATTGTGGGAAAAGCCAAGGCTTTTGCCGACAGCTTGGAACACCAATGCTCCCCGTCGGAGCACGTCGAAAAAGGTCGAACAAATGGTTAAGGACTTGTTGGATGACTCTGACGACAACGAGCCGCTGGAAAGCGTGCGACCTTCTCTAACAAGGCTCTTAAAGCGTTCTTGCATAAAGCAATAATAGCGCTCACCAACATTGCTAATGCAATTCTTCGAACTGGGCATTTTCCTTCAGATTGGAAAAGCGCTTTGGTAATTAATATTCCAAAGACCGTACGTTTTCTAAAAATTATTGGCCCATCAGTCTTCTCAGCACAATAAGCAAGGTTATTTAGAGGGTGGTCTTGTACAAACTCCAGGATTACACTGAATCGATCAACATCCTCCCCCGTCACCAGCACGAGTTCAGATGGGGGCACTCGTCAGTTCATCAACTAAACCGTGTGACGGACCTTATAGTTGAGGGTTTTAGAGTCAAAAAGGTCACAGGGGTGGTCTTTTTCAACGTCGACAAAGCCTTCGACAAGGTCTGGCACAAGGAACTTATCTTTAAATTGCATAGTGCTAATTATTCTTCTCAACTTGTAAGGTTGATATCCATATTTCTAGACAGCAGAACTTTGAAAGTTAAGCTGGGTAATCACATATCTACCCCTTGGGAAATAACGGCAGAAGTTCCTCAAAGCTCTATTCTCTCTCCGCTGCTGTTTAACCTATACGTCGCCAACATGCCTTCGGGATGTAGACACGGGGTCAAAATAGCACAACTCGCCAATGATACGGCTCTTCTATACTCTTTCAAGTCGCCCAAGATGGTCACTTTAAGGCTTCAATTCTGCCAAGTATCTGGGGGTTAATCTTGACAAGGAACTCACGTACAATCTCCACGTGCGGTCCGTTCTCGATAAAGCCCAAATGACTAAAAACGATCTTACTTTGGTGATGCGCCGGAATAACGGTCTGTCGATCGGAATCGAACCCGGCTCTACACGACTATTATTAGACCCATCCTAACTAACGCGTCTCCAGTATGGGGAACAGAAGCTAACTGTCATTTATCTCAATAAGTTCTTCAAAGCAAAACTCTGAGGTCGTTCCACAGGGCTCCGTGGTTAGTTCGAAACAGAGAGATTCGGGCAGACCTAAGACTACCCCCGTTACGTCAACACATCAAAGCTTTGGTTGCAAAGTATTTCGAGAATCTCGCAAATCATTCCAACAGGTAAAACTTTTTCTATGAGAGACCGGTGAACCAAGTAGCCGCACCCTAACTTTACTAACCCACTAACAATCCAAACCAATACCGCACAAGCCTATAGGGCGTAACCTAATCATGTCCACACTACTAATCTCCAAAAGGATGGTACATGAGCCGTAAGGTCTCGAACTTCCGTAGGCACTCATTATTTAGGCATTTCAAGCTGAGAGGAAATGAAACCAACACTTTGCCAGTCTTTTAAAAGATTTTTCCGCCTAGCCCTCCCCCAAAAAAAATAAGAAAAAAATCTACTCCAACGAATAGCATTAGACGTATTGCATATCAACTTAACATTTTACGTAGAGTAGTGCATCGTATTTTAAAAGAACAGAACTTTCATCCGTATCATTTACAAAAACTGCAAGGTATTTTAGAACCAAAGGATTTCATAACCAAAACATTGTTTGTGCTTGGCTTTCTGCTAAAATTGCAGAAGAAGTTAATTTTTGGAAAAGAGTGTTGGTTATTGAAAAAGCAACTTTTACGAGAGATGGTATTTTTAATCAACATAATATGTATATTTGGGCGCAAGAATATCGGCATGGAGTTATAAAAAAAATCACCAATATGGATTTAGTTTGAATGTTTGGGTAGGAATTGTGGACAATTGTTTAATAGGTCCAATCTTTTTTCCTCCGCGTTTAAATGCTGACAATTATTTGCGTTTTTTAAATGAAGATCTACCGGTTTTATTAGAGGAGGTCCCTTTTGCTACAAGAAAGAACATGTGGTATTTACACAATGGTGCACCGCCACATTATGCGCGCGTTGTTAGAAATTGGTTAACAATGAATTATTCCCGATGGTGATCCAGACCTAACCCATTGACTTTTATTTTTAAAAACATTTTAAACAAAAAGTTCATACTACTCTTATAAACACATTCAAAGAATTGAAAGCAAAAATAATACAGTATTCTGATGAAATCAAAAATTCAGCTGAAGTGTTTCCAAAGGTGCGATCTTCAATGCAAAAGCAAATAAGAGAATGCATAAATTAAAACGGCAGGCACTTTGAAGAATTATTAAATTAAACGTTTTTTGAGTTGATGATTACATAATATTTCTTATTTTCTTTTTATTCTTATTAGTTTAATCCTACAAAATGGACAACAGCCTAATACTATTCTGGAGTCACTAATTTAATTCTAAAAACAATCTGCTGCTGCATTTTTTAAATGCTCCAAGGACTAGATGCATATTACTCATCTCGGTGTTATTGTACCGATATATTTACAAAAAAAAAAAAATAATAATTTTATATTTTTTATTATTTTTAAGAAATAAAGACCTCTGGTTTTACTAGATTTTCTCAAAAACAGTGTATCTGATCAAAATTTATTAAGAGACAGAAAAGTTTTTAAATTAAATTTTCCACAAAGAAATTCTAGAAGGATGTTTTAAAGAATTTTAAAAAACTATCTTCCCGAAGACTTTTTTTATTTAAACTTTAACAGTTTGTGTAAGTATGAAATAAACTAATGTAAACAAAAAATTGTTACAAAATTATAAAAATCAAAGCAGTTAATTAAAAAAAAATTCTGTAAACTTTAAATAGCTATAACTCCGAATTTATTAAATATAATATAGTACTTTATTAGGTCAATATTACTCAATTTGCTTGTAGTTTCTAGCAATCATTTTATGACTAGTTAATTTGGGTCACCCTGTATAAGAAATAATATGTTTGTCTTTAATGTGATAAATTTAATTTTATTCGTGCTAATTTAAATTTTATTTTATGTGGTTGTAACATATTAAATATTTCTTAAATGTCCCATTTGGAAATTGACAAAAATATGTTAAAGCGCAATCATAAACTATTGCAATAAATCCACGTTTTCGAGTTTGAAAAGCCTTAGACTACTAAAAACTATTATTAAAATTTATTTTCAACCTAAAGCCAAATAATAATGCGTAGAAATTTCTACAAAAGTCCAATACATGAAAACAGTTACACAACAGATTAGTTGAATACTTTTGCGTAGTCGTCTAGCTTACAAACAAAGAAAAACGCTTTTCTAACTAATAAAACGGTATTTATGGACTATTACTTCTTTCTAGTTTAGACTTTAAAACAAATTTTAGTTAAAAATATATAAAGATAAATTTTGAAAAATATATTTAAGATTAACAATGCTACAAAAAGCCTTAGGAATATTTACATACATTTAAAATAAAAACATATTACTTAACATAACTAACCAACATTTGTACACAACTAGTTTCAAACATTTAACACAACCTAATTTATTTAAAAATTTTGTTTTGTCATAAACTAGTGATTTGCAAATTATTTTGAAACTAAACACATACTTGTTGCAGTTTTAATTTTGAACCTGCTTTGAATTTACTTTAAAGATTATTAGTCATCTAGGATCATTAGAGTGCATCAGCTGCATGTGCGCTTTATTAATTAGCATTAAATACAATAACAGTTATTACGTAATTCATGCATCCATGTTGCATAGCATAAGTTTCCAAAACTTTACACAAAAGAAACTTAAATAAACTTAGTGTTTATTCATTTTTCTCTTAATATAAAAAATTGATTTTAAACTTTAATAAATTGAAATTTAATAGAATTTAAAACCGTATTAGTTAAGTCTACTTTTGCCTATCTATGCCTCAAAATACATTGCATTTTGAAGTAAAGGACAGTAATCAAATTTCCAGCTTTGCAAAACAATTTTATCAACATTTTTCAACAACAAATTTGGCAAAATTTTATTGAGTATGTAAAATTAAGTTTACATTCTGTGATTTAGGGCACCCACATTACAGCTCTATAGTTTTTTATAAGTTAAATTTTAATAAAAAACAATTATTATTATTTTTTTCTACACTAAAAATAGTGCATGTTATTTATGCGTTTATGGCTGCGTAGAGATGTTTCTGTTTCTCTTAAGATCGGGAGGCTCTAACGAGACAAACATTACACATTACCTTAGTTTTCAATAATCTAACAAAAACAACAACTTTAGCGTCATTCTTATATTTACATATAATTTGATAATCGATTTATTTATTTAGCTGTACATTTAAAAAGGACAAACTATTAAGTTAGTTTTTTAGGTCAAAATGTTATTTTGCACTTTTAAAATTTAAGAAATTTAATGTAAGCTTGCTTTGCAATTAATCAAAAACCTCAGAACTGTATGTTTCTTTAAAACTAATTTAAATAAATTTCTATGTCAAAAAATTGGTTTGCATTTAATTGTAAACCATTTTGTAGTTTTTAAAACTACATAAATTTGTTGCTTTACTTAACTAATCAAAGGTTTAATAAATTCAGTATGTCGCTTTGCAAATAACTGTATGCGATTTAGTTTCTAATAAGTCATAAGATTGCCCTTTGTTGTTCTCAGAACTACATAAGTTTGTTGCTTTGCAATTAATTAAAACCAAATCAAACCTCAGGAATCAGTATGTCGTTTTGTAACTAATTAAGAACAATTTGTGTATTTTAGGTTACAATATCGCTTTGCAATCAATTGTAAAATTAGTTGTTGTTTTTAGAGCTACATAAGTATACAAATATAGTATAGCATAACAAAAGCCTTAGGGCTTATTATGTTGCGTTCCAACTACTTGAAAATGAGTTTTTTTTTTGCTTTAAAATTTGGCTTGGTAATAATTATAGACCATATTATTGCTTTCAAAACTACACAAATTTGTTGTTTTACTATTCTTCTTAAGTGGTATTGTATAGATCATTTTCTGCCGTTCTTCATTGAAGTTTTTTTTCTGTTTCTGATATTCCAGTGTTTGGAGGATATACCAATATAATATGAAGGTTAATTAAAGTATTCTATTGTTCTCATATTTAATGTGTTTGATTAGCTGAGCTGAGTTTGTTAATTATTAGTACTCTAGTGCCAGACGCTGCTTGCTGGTTTTTGTTTTGTCAGGGTGTTACGTTGTGCCCTTACCAAACTCTGTTGTCTTAGAGAGTGCACATGTTTAGTTTATGTTGTTGTAATTCCGGTTAAGATTTTTGATTTTTGCTATTGAGTAATCTTACGTTCCAGAATCCTATTTTGGTTGGGTCTTTAATTTTAGTTTTTTTGTTTAATAGACTACATTTCTATTTCTTGCATATGTCGCCAACGTGTATTTGTCCAATTTATTTCAAGGCTTGTCGTTTGGTTCTGTAAGCTTATACTGTATATTTAACATTGGTTGGCGTAACTTTAAAACCATTTTTTTTATCCAAGCTTGCAACCGGCAGAAAGCATCACTAAGCTACTTGACCTATCCAGCTTTTGTTCTTCGGCAAGTTTGCAATTATAAACCAATTTGCAATTAACTGTAAGTTAATTTGTTGTTTTTAAAACTATGTAAGTTTGTTGTTTAGCAAATAATCAAAAGATTTATGACTTAGTATGTTTTGGACAACAATCAAAGCACTTTGCAGATTATAGAAACCTGTGATAATTTGAATAATTTATTTATTTATTTATTTATTTATTTATTTATCAACGGGATATTACCCAATTACAAATTCCTTAAAATTAAAAATAACATAAATATATAAGTGGTAATGACAAAGTGATATACATTTACTAAATTATGTATATATACATACTTACATACATTACCTAACAGTTTAAAAAATAATAACAACCAATTTATAAAAAAAAAATAAAATAAAAATTTTAACAAAAGATCAATGGTTTAATTAATCAACACTTCTTTGAATTAGTATTTTTTTTAGATAATCAATACTGCAATTAAATATGTCAACATTTGTTTTGTTTATAATATGATTTGAGTTAGTTGCCATACGAGTGATTGGATGGTTGGTGCCATAGTTTGTGCGGTGAAACTGAATACGCAACAGATTATAATTTCTTGTGTTTCTAGCTGGTATATTTAAATGAAGTCTTTCTAGTAACTTGGGGGATATGATGAGTCCATTAAATATCTTAAATATTGTTATTATATCAATATTTTGTCTTCGATAAATTAATTGTTGTAGATTAGTTTCTATATACATTGTTTCATACTGAATATGTTCAGACAATATTCCCATTTTAAAAGCGGCATATCTCAAAAACCGTCTTTGGACTCTTTCCAGTTTATCAATATGTACTTGATATTGCGGCGTCCATATTGGTGCTGCGTATTCCAAATGTGGTCGCACTAAAGAAACAAAAAAATTTCTTACGGTTTTTACATTTGTAAAATTATTAGCGTGCCTTTTTATAAACCTCAGAATTCTCAAAGCTTTTCCAGATATAGCATTAACATGTTCAATAAACGTTAAACCACTGTCAAATATAATGCCTAAATCTCGGATTTGAGAAATATTATCCAAACATAAACTATACATCTTATAATTAAATGGCAAAGGTATATGGCTTTTAGTGAATTGAATGTATTTACACTTTTCAACATTTACAGACATTTTGTTTTGTGTGCACCAGTTCTCAAAATTTTTAATGTCTTCTTGCAATAGAAACTGATCTTCAGTTGACTTGATGACTGCATATATCTTAATATCATCAGCATATAATAAATATTTTGAAGATGTAAATACATTGCCATTGCCTTGTGGCACCCCAGATGTGATTTGAATGTCCTCTGAAATAAATAAATTTAATTTTACATTTTGCGTTCTATTTAATAAATACGAACACAGCCATTTTAATAATGATCCACCGATTCCTGCATGTTTCAGTTTATGAATTAAAATTGTATGATCAACTTTATCAAATGCTTTAGATAAGTCGGCATATATTGAGTCTACTCTAAATCCTGATTCTAAAGCTTCATTGATTTCTGCAACATATTCCAATAGATTGGTGGTCGTTGACCGACCTCGAATAAATCCATGTTGTTCCTCACAAATAAAACTAGACAAAGCATTAGACAGATACTCAGACACAAAAGTTTCAAACATTTTTGCTATGGGTGCTATTATAGAAATTGGTCTATAATTCTTAATATTGGTTTTGTTACCGCTCTTGTGAATAGGTGAAATGTGTGCTTTTTTCCATTTACTAGGAAAAATGCCAACCTTTAATGATTTATTATAAAGTAACCAAAGTGGTCTACTTAGTGAAAAAGCACAATTTTTCAGCAACAAAGGCGATATTGTATCTGGACCAGCACTTTTACTACAATCTATTTGTTCTAACTTGTTTAAAATTTCTGATATGGTTACAGAAAAAGACTTTACACTTATACTAGTATCACAGATGTTATTACAATTACAGATGTTATCACAGTTGTTAAATGTATCATATATATCACAGATTGGCTCATCAGGTACATTGTAAACTGAACTAAAATGATCAGCAAATAACCTTACTATATCGTATCCACTGTTAGCAGTAACATCGTCCAAGCTCATACTAGCTGGAATATTATTGTCTTTTCTTAATGTATTAATGTATTTCCAAAAATATTTAGGATTACTATTAATAGAATTTTCAACATTGGTAATATATTTATTAAAACAATCAGTGGATCTAGTTTTGCACAATTTACGTAATCTTTGAAACTCAGAATACGTTTCCTTGCAATGGTTTTCTTTATAAATTTTGTGTACTCTTTTTTTTTCAATGGTCATTTCCCTCAAGTTACTATCAAACCATCTTGGAAACTTATAATCATTTTTAACTTCACTCTTAGGCACGTATAACTCAATTAACTCAAACAAACATACATAAAACATTTCAACCGCTGCTTCAACATCCAAACTTTCAAATATAGAATCCCAGTGTTGATTAACTAAACCTTCGTTAATCAAGTTAAAATTGGCGCGTTTAAAATCATATTTCATCTCTTTATATTCCAAAGATTGAATAGGACTTTTTACACATAAATTAAAACATAAAACAGGATGATAACGTGCACGAGGTAACAGTTCTTCAATAGCACACAACACATTAAAATTACTTAAATTGGAAAAAATTAAGTCTAATATTACATCGTTTTCATTTTTTATCAAGTTTTGCTGATAAAAATTTAGAAAAGCAAACGTTTCCGCAACATATTCGGACGACTTGCATATATTCGATGCCGTAATACCTAAATGACTATTAGACCATGTTACCTTAGGCAAGTTATAGTCTCCTACTAATATATAATGTGCGTCTTTGTTTTTTTCAATCATGTCTTCTACAGACAGACAATGGCTTTGATAAACATCTGAACTTGAACTAGGAAGGATGTAAACAGCACAAAATATATATTTTTCACAATTAATAGATAATTCAACCCATAATTCTTCATAACTATTATTATTAATAAATTCATCTGACATAACTATATTACAATTATATATATTTTTTACTGCTATTAGTACACCACCTCCTCTTGTGTTTCCCATAGACATGTAGTTCCTATCACATCTAAATATATTATAATAATTTAGCTCTATTTTACTATCACTATAATCTGAGTTTAACCAAGTTTCGCTTAAAATAATTACATCATAGTTAGCTAGTGATTCATTATGACTTAATGTATAGAGCTTAGTTCTTATGCTTCCGGCGTTCTGGTAATAGATTTCCAAATGATCATTTAATATTTTTCCTTGCTTTGGTCGTTTCTGTAAAAATTTTCATCATTGCCAAGTTTACGAAAAAAGAATCTACGTATTATTACTCCTTCTGGCCAAAACTTGCTATCATTCAAAATATCAAAATATTTTTTATTAATGCCGACTTTAAAAGATTTACTTCCACGGCTATTCAAATCGACAATGTCCAACTCTGCATTCTCATTTTCATTTCCCAGTTTGGTAGTTATGTATGATAATACATCATCTTTTGTTGTGCTATTATTAACACGTCCAACATATAACCACATCTTAGGCATTGCTGCTTTGAAGTTATCTTCTACACAAGATTGTGCAGTTCCTTTTATAATATTATTTTTATTATTGGTTGATTTTGTATTAAGTGCATTGTTAACAGCACGATCAACTTGGGATAAAGTAAATTGTCCTTCATTGGATTTATTATTAACATTATTTGGTTTTGTTCTTGAATTAGACGTATTTGCCGCTGGTAAAATGGTATTAATTTTTTCAAAACTTTTTACTGTTGACTGAACAGAGGTTTGAGCTTTAGTAACAATTTGTTTTTTATTTAATTGATACTGAAACGTTCTATCTTTTTCAAGATATTTAATTTTATCTTTCAATAACGCTACATTTTCCTGTAAAACTTCATTTTTACTTTCCATTTGCTCTATGATTATCCGTAATAAATGATTTTCATGAACAACTAAATCATAAGATCTTTTTTCTTCTTCAACGGCACTTTCTTCAATAGAAATTTGTTCTATAATTGTTTTTAGACACACATGATTTTTTAAACAACCAGGGTGACAAGGTTGCATGCACTTAGTACAAGTAGTTCCTTGCTTGACCTGTTTTCGACAAGTTCCAGTACAAAGTAACTGTGAATCAGCTGTACCAAGAATATCCTCCGATTGACTGTTGCTTCTACTACCGTTTTCATTAGTGATATCATTATTAAGCATTTTAAACTTTAATGTAAAAAAAGTTATTATAATATCGAATATCACAAAAAATAAATAAATATAAGGGCCAAAACAAAAAAAAAAAACGAAATAAACAAAATTTACATAAGGACACACACTTCACACCAATGGGTCTATATTGGTGACTAACTGTGAGACAATAGACAAGGAAGACCACGGGTAGGATGTTAATATAAAGTAGAGTGAGTTGTGTAAATACAATAATTAAATTAAATTACAATAATTCAATTAATAAGATAAAATTAAATTGCAAATTGATTAATTAATATAAAATATAGTATTAATAAATAATTGATAAAAATGTAAAAGCGACTTTAAATAAAACAATAAAATATATTTCTATAAAACAGAATTTTAACTCAGATTCGAACCGGGAACCTTTAGTTTATAAAGCAACGCTCTAAACCACTCGACTAGTGAGGCGTGCAATATAAATTCATATGCAATGTAAATGTAGTTAAAGATATTATAACAAATTTAGCAAGGAATAAAAGGTCAACTTGCAAATTTATAGGTTATAAAATATAATAAAATAAAAATACTTAATTGCTTTTGTTGCTTAATGATGCCACATTTACAATTTTGTGACCGAAACGCTAGATAACTTAGTATTAAGTTAAAATGCAAGTATGCTTTATAATATTCTTAAAAACAATAGATTAAATCACTTATACTACACAACACGTGTTGTTGTTATTTTGATGATGTCAAAAAAAAAAAAAAATAATAATAAAAGAATAATATAACACAGAAACGTCAAACAACAGTAGAACACCTAAACTGCATATACAAAATTCTTTCTTTCTTCTTTTTTCTTGTCTTCTTATTTTTTATATAAGACCAGGTCTTGTTCTTTTAGTGCTGTGTGACCTTTTGTGATATTGGTGTCCACAAATTCATCCATTGTTTTTGTAATTTTTTTTGTTGGTATTTTAGTAATTGAACAATTCTTTTTTGCTCACTTTGTCATAAGGTCTACATGGTTTTGCCACTCTTATTTTTTGTCTCTCAACAGATTCGACTGCATGCAGCCGACCAGTACGCATTGATTCCAGAGCCAAGCTGATTCTGCTATCCAAAACAAACTTCATCTAGCAATTTTCATTGCTACCCGACATAGTATTAATGATTTTAACACCAAAAGGAAAACATAATTATTAATATTATAAACTAATTTCTGATTTTCTGCTTTTTTAAGCCCAACTTGAGAAAACAAAAAAAGGTTTTTTACAGCTCCCCTGGACTGCAAGGGCAGACAAAGAAGAACCACCAACTGTTGCAGCAAGACCATCCATGAAAAAGTTGAGAGGGACCTCAGAAAGAAGAGCGAGCATTGCAATCGGTCCTAAAGAAAAAGACCGCTTGCTCTCGCAGCAGAAGATCAAAGACCTCATCAAGACGCTGCAAGTGCAGATAAGGAACATGAACGACCAAATGGTGGCAATGAAGAAGCAAAACAATAAACTCCGAGCCACCATCGAGAAGCAAACTGTGATCATCGCCTAGCAGTCTACCGCCCTTACCACCGTCGCTACCGCGACTGCCCAAATCAAACCAATGAACTTGACGGCCCCTAACTAAGAAGAAGAGGCCAAGGTTGCCTCCACCCAGAAGGGCGGTAAAACCGTCTCTACCCAAAGACTGATTGGACCAACACCAAGAAGAGCGGCAATACCGTCTTTAACCAAGGGGCGGCAAAACCACAAGAAAACACCCAGCCGGAAGTCGCCGCGGAACAAGGAACCGCAAACATGAATGGCTACATTCTAGTCAATGCCGCCGCCAGCAGCTGAGTCCAAAAAGTCATTAGCGGCTAATCCTGCCGGCTCTTCAGGCCAAAAGAGAACAAATCTTTACGCCACCAAAAGCTCCACCCTCCCCAAAAAAGACTAAGATATCACCGAAGTAAAGTTTTGACATGCCGCCTCAAACTCCAACCCCGACGGTGACGATTTCAAATCCGAAACCTACAACCAACCGGCAGTTGTCTTCTCAACACCGCGCCCTCCGGCAATTGTTAACAAACAAACAAAAAAAATTGCGGAAAATTCCAAAAATTTCAAGGCAAATAGTATAAATTATTTATCAGCCACAAACACCTACGAGAATATTCGTATTCAACCCGCAACCATCGGGCAACAATCGCGTTGATGAAAGTTAAAAAAGGCAAGCATTACACTTGGGCGACTTCTGAGGAACGCTGCCTGGAAGTGGTAATCCTTAAGGTGCCAACCTATCTCACCAAGAAGGACGTTGGCAAAGCGTTAGAGAAACAAGCTTCAAACCCACAAATGCCACCAAATGGGGGAGATTCATCAGGTTCTCCATGGTCGCCGTGCAAGTCCCAAACGGCTAAAAGCGCGGATATCATAAACCTAACTGATTTACTCGGCTTGAATGTCGCAATTAAACATAAAAAGAAATCAAGCGGCATTCCACATTGTCAGCTTTGCCAAAGGCACGGACACACAGCCAACAGATGTAGCGCAGACCAGGTCTGCAAAATATGTTTGGAGCCCCACCAATCGATGGCCTTCCCTAACAAATCAGCGCCAAAATGCTCTATGTTCAGGCTCACACCCGGCCAACTACAAAGGATGCAAAGCTTGAGAGCAATTGCCGCTTACGGAAAGATAGTAGTTTCTCGTCCGCAATCCTGTATAAAACGGCAGATCTTTTGCAACGGCTGTTGCTCCTCCAACTCAACAAATGCTAACAGCTGCAAAAATAGCCAAAATCTTGAAAGAAATGGGCGAATCTCAAATGAGATTCATGGCCATCGACTAAAATGGATAATACATCAGACGTAGTATTACTTTAAGTCTGCTTCTGCAATGCCAATAGCACAGAAAAAATTGGCAAAATAGTTTTTCTTTTTCTTTGATCAGAACTTAGACATCTTGCTAGTGTCAGAGTCCGTCCACAAACCCAATCAGGTATTAAGAATGCCAAACACGTTTACGTATTGGGAACCGCCGGTGGTACCCACCAAGCGTGGAACTTTAATTTTTGTAAAGAGATCATTGGACCACTCCGGAGTGAATACACTCGACTCTCTTGAATCAAACGCTTCCGGGTACATTTGTCCGCAAAACCGTATCGAAACAGCGGATTTTGATATGGTTTTTGATAATCCACATCCTACAATAGTTGCGGTCGTAGAACAGTCGAATAAGTAACGCCAAAAGTCAAACTCTGTTCGATTACATTGAGCAAAAAGATTTGCAGGTTCTGGATCCAAACAAACCCACTTTTCACAGCGCTGCGGGCCACAAAAGGAACGTTCTTGACGCAATACTAAAGAACGCCTATTACTATTGTAGCTACTTGAAAAAGGGTCAGGAGAAGGTGAAAATTTGTTTTGTCGTTCAGACGGATTGGACTCCTCTCTTAATGCCTGGAAGATAGCATTGGTAACCTGACCCCCACTTTTAACTACTCAAGTTTAAAAAGCCTCTGAAAAGGCTTCTAAAACCTTTCCGGTTTGCGTCAATAATCTTCTAGAATTATCAAAAAAAACAAAAGCGTTAATCCAAACAAGAAATACCGCCAAACATATTGATGTCAAAGGCATTGCAACCCCAAAAATCGACAAATCTTAAATTGACTTTACAATGAAGTTTGATCGGCCATAAGAAAGCATAAAAACCAATGGTAGAAAATTATGCTAAAATCTTTTAGGGAAAATGAACATCCGATGTGGAAGATTTCTAAAACCATTCATGATAAGGGAGAGATAAAATACACTACTAAGAATAAGGCAAACTCCAATGCGCCAATCTGTATACCAATTATACGGATCTGGAGCCCATCAAAAAGGTTTGCAGAAAATTCAAAGACTTTCTAAAAATTGCTGACAATGACACTACATTAGACAGCGTTAGACCTTTTTGATTCAAATTTCGTTTTGCTTCTAGCCCAAATAAAATAACTAACAAAGCTCTTAAATCGTTCTCTCATAAAAAATAATAATTCTAACTAATATTGCAAAAGCCATTCTTTGCACAGGGCAAAGGCTCGCACGTAGTAAACATTGCTATAATTAGGAAAAAACGGATTGTTTCCCCAAAATTATTGGCCTATAAGCCTACTATGCATCTTAAATAAGGTCATAGAGAGAGTGATCTTAGATATCATTCAAGAGCACACGGTTATGAACAATCTTCTCCTCTCCCACCAACATAGGTTTAGATAGGGACACTCGAGCGTACATTAACCGAGTGGCGGACCACATTGTCAAAAGTTCAGACAAAAAAAAAACCGTTTTTGACATCAAAAAAGCCTTCAACAAAGTCTAGCACAAGGGACTGACTGCTTCTATAGCTAATCAGACAACAATTTTGCTGCGTATTATAAAACTGCTAACCTCATATCTAAAACGTAGAAGTTTGGCAATCAAACTTGATAACAACATATCTACCTCTTGGCAGATTCTGGCTAGAATTCCTCAAAACTCAATTTTCTTTTTAACCTGTACGTAGCCGACATGCTTTCAGGGAGCATGCACGGGGTTAAAATGGCTCAATATGCTGACGACACAGCACTTATCTATTCTTAAAAGTCGATTAAAATGATTATCTTACGTCTTCAAAAAGCCACCTCTAATCTGGAAGATTGGATGGAGATGATTAGCAATTTGGAGTAAACTTAAAGAAAAGCAAGGCCGTACTTTTCACTCGGCGTTGGTCACTCGAACCGCATGAGAACGTCACTTTTAATGACGTTCCCATACTGTGCTAAAACACTGCCAAGTATATTGAGGTAATCTTAGATAAGGGACTTTATTACAAGCTTTAGGTACAATCTATTCTGGACAAAACAAAAATGGCCAAATCTTTTCTCTACCCGATGTTTCAGAACAAAATCCGGTTTTACACCTAGACCATCACACCAATGATCACATACGTTTTTTCATTTGGGCAACGGCGGCAAGTAGCCACTTAAGTTGTTTAAAAGCTTTTTAAAGCAAAATTCTCCGGATGCTCACAGGAACTCCATGGTACGTTCAAAATCTGGACATTCGGACAGACCTTAAGTATCTTTCACTTCGTCAACACATTGAAGCTTTGGCCAACAAATACTTTAAAAATTCTGATCTGGCAAAACTTGCTAAACCAGATCGGGAAAAATTTGTCCACAAACGACCGGTGAATTTAATAGTAGCTGAGTTATTTTTTACGTAACGTGGGTAAGACCACATCCAAAAACAAAGCCCTAATCTGTCCTATAAGGCGACTCCTAAACAACCTTCTACATACACATCTCCAAACAAAAGGTACATTTGCCAAAAGATTTCAAGTTTCCAGGCAAATCCCAGATTGGATAGAGTTTTTTTGGTAGGCATCTTTAGAAATTTGAATCCGACACGTCCTGAGAACGAAATCTTTAGAAAATTTCCCACCTACGCGTAACAAAAAAAAATTGTCTTTTTTGGCAGACAACGTCTGATCGTTTATTGTTAGTTTGCGCCTTTGCTGCATATGTTAGAATTGGTTTTTTGCAAATTTGTTCTTCCATATTATTTGGTTTAGTGCGCCGAATGTGACTTCTAGATATAAGAACTCCATGACTTGCTCTATGATCTTGTCTTCTGTCTACAGTTTGCACCTTATTGGGTTGTTGATAACCATATATTTGATTTTAATGGCTAATAATTTAAGTACTTTATCAATTCTAATTTTGTAAAATGTTTTGCTAAATTTGGTAAAGCAGATAAACGTTGGTTTGCAAATTCAATTCTTTTCTTTGCTATTTTTTTAATAAAAATGACATTTATAGTTGATCTATTTTTTCTAAATCTTTGCTGTTTGTCAGATATCTCAATTGTCTTGTTGATTTTATAGACGATAATGTTTATAAATAACTTTGCTGTAAAGTTTAATTAGTTATTTAGATAGTATGCTTTCAGATTCAGGTTTGGTGTTCTTTCTTTGGTAGTTATTTTTTATAATAGTATTTTTTTTCTTGCGCGTTTTACAGCTATTTTACATCACCCCAGAAGTCTTACGACTTGTTTGAAAGGGGTTGAAGGGATTAGGTGACTTCTGAATCACCCCGGTGGATAAAGAGCAAGTTATTATATTAATCATATTAGGAAATCGAACCCTGAACTGTTAGCGTGCTGACTGAGCTATCTCATCTCATTTTTTTATTTGATATGTTGTTAAGTCTTGGGGCTTTCTTTGATTTTAATATAAAAAGTTATTTTTTATATAAAGTGTGGCCTACAGCAAGATTACGACTATCATCAATTAAAAAAAAAAAACAGAACCCCGGCTGTTAGTACCATATCCTTTGCGACACATATAGATCGAATCAAAACATATGCAGTTTGGTTAAACATTTAAAAAACAAAAAATGTCACTAGTAGCAACTGTTTAATCGTAAAAAGGCATTAAATGCTACAATCCGGTTATTAAAAATTAAAATTTTCATCATAAGCTATTTTCAGTTCATATAAAAATTAAGCCTTTAAAATTACAATCTTGCTATAAAATATTGCTATTAAAAACCAAACTTAAAGTTGGTTATAAGAAATTAAAACTAAATCTTAAATCATTGTTTTGAACCATAAAAAATAGGATTAAATTCCGGTTTTTAAATATTAAAATTAGACTAGAACTATTAAAATCCGGTCATCAAAAGTTATAATTTTGTTAACTTTTTTTGAATCTTATTATGAGATATATAACAAATAAAAATTATTAATTTACAAATCCAATTATTTAAACAATTTTTTTCAGTATTTATTTCAATTTATTTAGTTCAAGCTGAAAAGTTATTAACGAGAGTCGTAGTATGATGAGGCGGACGAAGAAGAGCGCGGGTGGGAAAAAGGGTTTCGGGGCAATATAAGACTGCTCGCCTTCAACTTTTCGTTATTTATTTAAGTTTCGGATGTAGGAATCTTTAATTTCCCTAAAAGATTCATACAGTTTATAATTGCGGCCGAGGAGAAAGGAAACTTCTCTCGGTGGGCTTTAATTACCGCTGAAAATCTCAACCCCATTCCACAACGAGAAATAATCATAACAAAGAAAAGAAATAATTTTGTTTTAGTATTTTTAAATTTATGGATAGGAAATTCGAGGCTAATAGAGGCGCACCCCTGACACAATGACTCGGTTATAAGAAGCAACCCCTAGCGTTAGTCAATAAAACTATTTGTGAATCGGTTAGCCGATAAATAAATTGATTGATAATGGACGTGTTACTTTTTTTTTTCTTCTTTTACTGGTTGGGGGAGCAGCAGTTCGCGCGAGGTCTCGAGGGGCGTTTTATTGATATTTTATTTATATTGTGCGGAACTCGCGAGGGGATTTATTGCGCCTCATCGTTTCCTTTACATATATAAACACACATAGGCATTTACGAGATTGATATTTCCACCCATGACGATAAAACGATTTATTTGTGGATCAATGCGATAAAAAAATGGTTAAATCATTCAGGAAATTAGCTTAACACATGTTTTGAATATTTTATATTAACATCTAATTATAGACATCAGTAATTATGGAATTAACCTGTAGGCTATTATTTTAATTTTATTAATTCTTTTTGTTTTCATCCGTGCGTAATTGCATGTGCAATGAAGGAGTGCAGAGATGGCAGATTTGCCGTATAATTTAATGCGTGCACATTCCGTGTCTTACAATAACATTTTGTATCTCATACGTGATCTAAGCATTCATTATTGCAAGAGCACGTGCACATAATAGTTTTGAAAATAATACAAAACCAATTTATGAATTTATTCAAATCAATTTAATTTAGTAAAATAATAATTTTAAATCTTGGTGAATGTATTTTTATGGTTCTTATATAGACATGTTATGTATATACAACTGATTATCTCATTGTGAAAAAAATTGGAGCATAGAAGCCGAGTACAGCCTGCAGGATATTCGATGATTTATAAGTGCTCTTACAACTCGCGCACAAAATTATCCGTCGTCCACTACCGCACGAATGTGCACTAACAAATAATGATAAATCACCGAGATACATACCTCGAATATTGCTAATTAAACAGCACAACGGATTATTAAACAATATCGTATTCGAATATCATAATTAACAATTAAATATACGTATTAATCGATGTCAGAATGCAAAGAAATAATATGGTTTTAAAATTTTATTTACATTCTATTTTTAAGATTAGACTTAAACATTGTAATATTTTATGATGTGTTGCATCTTTTAGTTGTGCTAAAAGTGTGATATGCTGAAGATGTGTTTAAAAAACCATGAAACAAAAACTAAACTAAAAAAAACCCAAATAAATTAAATAAAATCTTGAGATCCGAATTTGGAGAACTTAAATCAAAATTATCTATCTTGATTGTATGTTTTAACTTGTTTTATGATATCATCAAGTTTTTCTTTAAGCTCTTAATTGTGTAGTCCGGTATTGCAGTTTTGTGATAATTGACTTTTCCAGATTTGCTCTTGAATTGGAGATGTGTGTGTGTTGTTGCAATTGCTTGTAGGTTTTATTGTTGTTGTGGAATGGGAAAGAAGCAAATGAAAGTTTGCATCGCTGGAGGTTGTGGTTTGCGTATTAGTGAATTTGACTAGTAGTCTCAAAGTGACCTAAATAATCCACTGAAACGTTTGTTGTTTGTTTTAGTAGAAACGTTGATTATTTTTAACTAATTTTAATTTTTTCTTTTGCAAGCAATAAAAATTTGTTGACTCTATTATTGTTAGTTTAAAAGAATAGCTAATTTACGCTCATCTTAATAAATGTAATCTTGTATATAATTTAAATTTAGTAAGTAGTAGTATTACAGCTGATCAAATATGTCTTAACTTGGCAACAAATCATGTGGATTCCACTCCGGGTGTAATTCCCGTTGTGTACAAAGTGCTCCTCCACTCATGTGCTGACAAGCCGGCGAGATTTATTCGCACCGAGAGCGCGCGTGCTTTTTGAAAAGTCAATTTAAAATGCCGCGAAAAATTGACTGACTTTTTTACTTCTCGCCTCTTTGCAGTTACACCTCTGCTCCTCTGCTTTTCTGGATTACAACCTCCCACAAATAACTTGATAATTCGATCCAGAGTAGTGGATCGCCCCCGGGATGTTTGGGAATTATAATATTTATAAGGTGTGCAAAGCCATACGGGAGGGTACTATACTCATTACATTTTTTATTTTATTTTTTTTTTTTCGAATATAATAAATTGTTGCTCAAAATGATGTATGTGTTAAGTTGCTTAACAAGGCGGTTTTATTGTGAATATATTACAATGTTATTTATAGACAGAAATATGCTGTACTTATAACTATATTTAAATTATGCGGTTTTTCTAAATTCCTTTAAGTTACTGTTACAAAATTATTTAAAGTTAAACTAAATAAGGGTTTCTTAATGATTTTAAATTAAATTAAATAAAATAAAAGTTGAGTGGAACAAAATATCTAAGTTTTGAATGTAGCAAAAAAACAGTAAATCAGGTTTCTTAAGAACCAAGGTTGTATTCTTGAGATTGCATAGATAATATTTAGAAATAGCTAGTTTTAGAGATAAGGGAAGGTAAAACCTTTTTCAGGAGCGTTTTTGAAATAAAAGCTTACACTCGCGAATCGACATTATTGCACGGTAGTTAAGCTAAGGCTTTGAGACCATCAACTTTCTACCTCCTTGGTCTACTTTTGACCACCTTTTGATTTCCGATGGTATTATGTATTAAAAGCTACAATATCAAAGATTCTATTTTATTTCATGCCACTTCAATCCATCTCATATCATTTCTTCAACCAGATTTGAAACACGTTGACAAACACAAACTTGGTAAAAGATAAAAACTGCAGACAAGTCTCTGGAACTATGAATATTTCAACAAAAGGTACAACGATTACGGTTTAAGAGAGCAATAGAAGAAATAAAAATGCCAAAACAAAATCCTAAAAAAAAAAAAAATATACCGTACAAAACCGAAAGAACTGCTATTAAAGAAGTGAATCAAGCACAATGACAGGCAAATCAAATACAACTCAAACTATCAGAAAATGCAAACAAAAACGAAAAATGCTTCTGTCATGCTTTTTAAAACTTGATCAAAAGTGTTCAAAAAATTGTAATTGAAGGCTGGAACATATAAAAAATTATAAAAATAAACTTTGCATTTAAATGCTAACCATAAGGTAGGGAATATAGCAAACAAATGCAATAACAAAAAACACAAAAGTAGAATATCGAAAGCTTGTTGAAACGCAAAAGACAAAAAAAAGAAAAAAGGCAAGTGAAGTGAGGAATGTTTGTCCGTTCACAAATGAAAAGCTCCAAAAAACCTCAAAAAAGATACGTTTCGGGAAGGCACTAGGGACTCTGCGGAAATTATTAAAGTCCGAGTAGAGCGGTACGTGCTTTAAAGTGTTGCTAGCCACAGTAAATGGGTGCATTTAAAATAAAAACTTGCCGGAAGTCTGAAAAAGAGGAAAACTTGTTTTCCTAGATAAAAGAAAGGATGGGGTAGGTGCAAAGGCTTCTTAAATCATATATCTTCTAAACGTGGCTAGAAAGCTTTTTGAACACATATTAGTGAAAAATAAGCACTCCAGGATGACCAAGCTCTCAGCAAGCGCCAGTACGTGTTTAGGAAAAGTTGGTCAACCCTGAACGCACTTGCTGAGGTAAAAACGGCTGTAGTAGCTGCCAAAAAGTACAGCTACACACATCAAAAAGCTTGCTCGAGATGTGAAAAATGCTTTTAACATGGCCAACTAAGGAAGGCTTTTAAAAGCGTTGAACGGCAAGGTTGTTTTTAAATACTTACTAAATATTAATTGTAGCTACTTGTGGGACAGTATTTTGTTAGTGGAAGAAGATTGAAAAAGAAAAAAGTTAATTTTAAAAATGCCACAACAATCAGTTCTGGTTTTCACGATGTAAAATGTCCTATACGACGACGTGGTAAACCTAAAACTGCCTTTAATGGTAGAAAGGTAACCTACGCCACAACCTGACGGTGATTGTAACCAAACGCTCTTGGGGGAAACTGGAATAGACGGAAAATTGCGCTTTTGCCCATAAAGCGTAAAATAAGCAAGTTGAGCCTAAAATTAGCACAAAAAAAGACAAAACTTGTACTTGTAGTCAAAACATTTAAATATTTGGGGGTTTCCTTAAATCCAAATTTAGCGTAAAGTATGCATGTAAAAAAAGTGTGTAAGAATGCTTAGAAGACAATTTGGTCCTTAGCAGAGCTAACACCAAAGCTGAAAAAAGTGCTTTCACTAAGCGCCAGATGTACTTGGTAGTCTCCTCTATAGTGTTCTATGAAGTAGAAATACAAGGAAATGCCGTGTGCAGCAAGGAAAGGCACAACAAATTAATTCTGCGGACTTAATAGAGGTGTTGCTAGAAGGTTTGCATACAGTATAGGGCCTACAAAAGACTTTCTTTTCGTGGCACAAAGCCGTTGTATCTAGTAGTGCAAATAAAAACAGCGGTCTTGGAGAGTGACAGCAAACTTGCATGGTCTAGACGGCTCATCACAGACGTGAGGCGTTAAGTGGATCGGAGCTATGGCAAAGTAAAGTACTGCTTCACGCAGGTACTAACGGGACTTAGGTGTTTCTGAGCACACCTGCAAATTGATTGAAAATAATAAACGTTAGTACTGTGGAGTAAGAGATATGGTTAAGCACACCGTATTTCTTTGCAAGAGATAGTTGGAGATGCGTAAAAGAACTGAAATAAAACTGATTGAAACATTATGGCCACCATGATAAAGTCTATGCTGCGTACAAAAAAAAACAGGATCGTAGTTAGTTATTAATGTTAATGTAAAAGTAAATGTAAACCAAAATATAAGTCTGATTGTAAAACTTGTTCTTTTGTATGTTCTGTTAATTGTGTTATCAATAAATAATTTTTTGAAAAAAAGCACAAGACATTAAAAAAATAATGTAATTGTAATACTTGTAAACAAGTTATAAGCAAATTGTAAGTTTATAAAAGTATGCATGTCTTGTAAACTGTTTTTATTATACAAGAAAAAAAATAACAGTAATTCCAAAACAGCGTTGCCCAAGAAATGTGTAAAATAAAAGCAAGAATAAATCAATTCAACAAAATAAAAACAATTTTTGAGTATAGTAAGTTGCTTATTATCTGTGTTTCGGTTACTATGTGTTTTTTTCAAACAATTATAGTGAAGAAACGAAAGCTCAAAGATGTGTTTCAAGTGCAATAGGAAACATCATACATATACATCTTATAGACACTATAACAGCACTCGTATGGGCCTTAAGTAACCAAACATTATTAGCTACGGTCATTATTATAATTAAATATAAACAAGAGCAATACATAAGGCAAAAATAGTACTTAGTACTAAGCAGCATAAAATGTAATAAAGTTAACATTCCAGTAATTGACAAGCAAGTCAGACACAACATAAAGAAACAGACGTGTATTGAGTTTGAATGAGTTTAATAACTTTTTGTATTAACATCTTAGTGTTAATAGAGTGCACAAACAATTTACCTTCTAATAGCTTTAAACGTGCTATTGCAGGTTTACCTAACAATATTTGACTTGCAAACTCAAACTTAAATATTAAAAATTTAAAAAAAAATTTATATCAGAAAAGTCTCTTGTTTCAAAAAACAAAACTCGGGTAGATAGTGTCAGAAAGTAACATTAGCCAACAAAGATAAGTTCAGAGCAATGCAAAATTAATAGAATTACAAAATACTATAAAAAGGTTTTAGAAGATCAAAAGATGAAGAAAGTCAATCATATAAAGAAAGAAAAAAATGCAAGAACATTTCCAGCAAATTTATCAGCACAATGACAAAGAATAATTTGTTGTATCAATGATACATGAATCGGGTCCAAAGCATAGACAAATATTTTGACGCTTTTGCTTACACTACTACTAAGTTCAAGTTTTTAACTTCAACACAGACATATTAAAATGATATTGCACAAAGTTTAGACTTATTTAAAGTACGTCTACTTTTTTAAACCTTTTCTCAAACGTTCCTTTCCGTTAAAGCATATTTTTTTAACTAATCCTCATATCCTCAATTTGCTTTGCAAACTATAAAAGAAGTTTCTTATGTTATCTACCTAGCTATAAAAACAATATGATATTGCAAGATAAGAAACTTAAACAAAGAAGCGTCATAAATTGTTTATTAAAAGAAGGCAGTAACCCAAAAAATATTAATGACAAAATAATATCAGTGTATATAAAAAAGAGCTTGTTAAATTTTTAAGTCAAACATTAGTGCAATTTAAATGAAAGAAAAAATCATTTATAATGACTCAAAATGTGGAATACTCTGAAATCACGTACTGACAAAATGATTAACAAAGTTAAAGATTTAGTACTGATAGGCCGGCAAATAAAAAAAATAATTATAGCAAAATAATTAGAAATACTGAAAACGAGTGTTTTACATAAAGATTTGGAATGAGCAATGTGTCGGCAAAATGGATTCCCAAAGTGCTCAATCCCAAACAAAAACTGTAATAAAATTTTACTGCTTTCTCTCATAATAATTTTTTTTTCTATACAATTTTAATTAGGAATAAAACCTACGTTACAAAACTTAAAAAAGTAGATCCAAAATTAGTGATCTTTGTCCAGAAATAATTGGTTGATTTGAATCAAATAAATAGTGGAAGAAGGTTTTCTATTGCTTACGTTAAGGCATATTTTTTTGAACTATAAATCTTTTTTAGATGTCACAGCAATTGTAAACGGATAGTCAATATAAAGAAAAAACTAAAAAAAATGTTTTTACGTGCCATTTTTTAGTAAAAAAAAAAATTAGAAAAAGATGCAAAAGATGCACAAAAATTTAAAATTCAAAAACGCACAAAAACAATTTGCCAAGAGTTTTGCTCTGCATTTATTTTGAATTATTTACATAAAAATATTTAATATTTTCAAAAAAAAGCTTTTGTGGAGAACTAGTAGTAAGTACATAAAATTATTACAACAAAAGACAAATATTACTTATTTGTACTACTACCCCTTCACACCATTAATATTCTTCTTAATTGTGCAGTAATATTACAGTTTTATACTAAAATTAGTTGATTAGTTTTTTCTTTAAAAAAAAATTGTTGAAGAACCAAAAAAAAAACTAATAAAAAAAAGATAACAAAATAAATTAAAGTAAAACAAATTTACGTAATTTAATCAATGATGTTTATGATAACGTTGTAAAACATTGCTACTGCCACACAAAATAGCCAACAAACAACCATTTTAATCCGAGTTCAGTGCCAGTTTTGTCAACTGGCATTCTCTTGGTAAACGAGGTTAAACCTCCATTTTACATAACGGATAAGTCGTGATATTTAAATGCAAAAAAATCTATTATTTTTTATATCAAACTAAGGCCAAAAAAACCTTCTAAGTAGTTCTTACTGGCATTCCCAACAGTTGTACGGTTGAGAATGTTAAGGAACAACTTGCAATGTCCAACTCGCAAATACGGCAAAAAACCACACACAACTTTTTACAAAATATCTGTGCAACCTTGAAATTTATGTAGAGGCTAAACGTAAATTAAACATGATCAGCCAATGTAATTGATGTCACAAGTTGTCATTCAGCAAACAAGTGCAACGCTTCTTACGTAAAATGCCAGCCACAGAAAGTATCTTGTGCACAAATACGCATTGACTTGTGTTGCTAGCAGTAGCAAAAATAAAAAATATCCCCAAGTAAGTTTAAAGGTAACCCCCGCTAAACAAAACGTAGCACATGCAAACCAATGAAAAGATAGCTGGACGATATAAAGGTAGTTACCAGCAGGAAATAATTTAAAACAGCACAAGACAGAGAAACATAGAAAAAACGATAGAAGCTTTCGTCCAGAAGTAGACAAACAATGGCTAAAGAAGAAAAAAAAAAACGCGTAAAAAAACTGGCATTCAAACATCACATTTAGATAGAAAAAAATTGATAATGGCAGGCATAAAAGAATTTAAAAATTATTTCTAGAATAAATTAAGATGGTTATTTTATAATAACTGACATTTTCTTGTGTATATGCTTCTGAATTGTCAACGACATTATTTATTAATAAAAAAACCTAGATTCGCCCTTCTTTAAAAATAATATTAATCTGATGTTATAATTCAAAACCCTATTAGCTTCTGAAAAAGACATCATCTCCAATATTTTTACGTGTTTGGAACCACGTTTGAAACTGCAATCTTCAATCGATCACTTAGAAGTCTTTACGCCCCCAACTGTTGAGTTGAAAGCAAATTCAATTGCAATGTATCTGGTATTAGCAGCCAACTAAGCTGCTAGTAACAACAAATCTTAATGCTATACTAGACAGACACTATTCAACACTTTTTGCAACAGACTTTAACTCAAAGCATCTAGCTTTGTACAGCAGACTAAACAAATGCCAAAGACAAAGTATTGTTAAAGTACTCCCAGGATAAGGGCTATACTATACTAGGGCCTGATATGCCAACCTATCATTATCTTCAGAGACACATTAAAAATATACTTGACATTACGTTACTCAAAACAACGCAGCTCAATCTGCAATTTTGGTTATTAACGACATAAGCTCAGATCAAAGTCAATTTTTTTTTAGATTTCTATGAGAAGTGTAAGAGGAAAGTCTAGTCGGACGGTTTTTGTTTTCACATATCTTAGAAGATAGCGTTAGATCACTACCTAACATTCAAACAAGGAAGGAGTTGACAGCGCGGCTGTTGATTTTACTAGCCTTATCTTGCTAGCAATGGAAAAGATTACCAAAAACAAAAATTTGAACAAATCAATTATAGAAAAACTAAAGAACTGATCTAATTTTAAAATCGAGCCAGACATTAATGACAAAAGTAAAGTAATCAAAAAGCACAAAAAAATATTGTTGAAAGTTTGTTCTCAAGTTCACCAACAAAAATAATAATCTGATGGTAGAAAATAGATACAAAATTTCAAAACAAGCTTAGACCAATTCCTTTTATTTATGGCGAAAGAGGTCTTAAATACTCTTTAAAAGGCAAAGTTAAAACATTTGCTAACAGCTTTAAATTTTAATTTACATGACAAAGATTTAAACTTGATTATGTGAAAAGAGTTTACAAGGAAGTAAAGCAGTGTCTACAGCACACTGATACTGTTTTAATTCTTAAATTAATTTGGCCGTTTAAGCTGAGAGATATTATTGCACATTTTAAACTCAAATTAGTTTCAGGTTTGGTTGCATTCCAAATAAAGTTTTAAAAACATTTTTTACAAGACTGTCTCGGCACCGCTTCTTTTTTATTTATGACAATAGAGTCCTTGAATTCACCTTAAAAGTCAAAGCTAAAGCATTTGCTGAAAGCATTAAATTTTAATGCACGCCAGTCTATCACAATAATTTAGACTTGATCATGTGAAAAAGATCCATAAAAAAGTAAGACACTGCTTTAATTCTTAAATTAGTTTGGCCGTGCAGAGTGAGAGTTATTAATGCACATTTAAAACTCAAATTAGTTTTAAGTTTAGTTGCATTCCAAATAAAGCTTTAGGAGCTTTCTCTCATAAAGTTATAATTTTCTATACAAATGCAATGATAAGGACGTCGCATTTTCTTTTTTTATAGAAAAGGTTTAATATCGCTCCTATCTCAAAGGTTTTATTGGTCCAAAATAAAATCCTAAAAACTGCAATCTTGGATATAATTTGGAATCACACTGCGACCAAAAACCTGTTGCCAAATCTACAACATGGTTTCAGATATAGCCTCTCTACAACCCACCAACTAACCAGAGTTTTTGATTAAATCAGAACTGGTTTAATTTAAAACAGACGACTGAAGAATGACACTGCCCATATAGCTGCTTTTTGCACATTTAAGACAAAGTTCTGTAGTGTTCATTATTATTATTTTTTTTTTTTTTAGTTAGATAAAAGACAAATTTTTATAAATGCTAAAATATCAAGCGATCTATCAACTCCGTTGCTACACAAAGACATCAACATGAGTACTTGAAATAGGTTGCGTATGTTCATTACTTAGCAAAAAACTTTTTTAATAAAATTGTTATTTACTCAATTCTTGAGATATTTACTTTTGTTGAACAACACATTTCTAAATACAAGCGACCAATCAACATGCTCGCTGTATAAGGAAAACGCCTACAAGAAGATGCGCACTTCTAATGACTTTTCAAAAACGTCACCAGTAAGACACAGTCAGATAGAAAGGTTGTATACAAAAATGTGTAAAACTTTCTGTTGTGTGATTACGCTAGTTGAAAAGGTAGGAAGTTAGTCAAAAAACGTTTTTAAACTTTTGGAAGTAAATCCGAAGTTTTTTGAAGATTTTTTTCCACAGCCACACAAAGAAGATACAATTAGTTTAAACAAAGTAAAACAAGTACAACGGTTTTAACTTATAATTAAAACAGAATTTAGAAAAACAAAAAGACTATCGTATTTAAAAAATATTTATTTTTATAGAAAACGTTTCCCAATATTTTTATAAAGTAAAGTGATAAAAATAAAAAGCAAAAAGAACACAAATCAAATTTTGCTAAAACAATTAAACAATCCATCTTTTTTTTACTAACAAGATTAATACTTGCAACATTCTTGTTCCCAGCGCAAGAAACAATTGCTTAAAAATTAGTTAATAAAAATATAGCGGTCTAAAAGTTTGAAAAACAATTCAACACATAAAAAACGTCAGTCAGATTAAATAATGTGAAAACTGCTAAGACAACTACGTTGGCCAGATCTTGTCATTACGTCAAAAGCCACTTGTGTTCAAAAATTATTGTTTAACAATGTTTTAAATTATTTTCTGAATAACAAACAAATTTTTTTTAAAATTAAAACAAGTTATTTTTTTAACTAAATTTTAAATTTTCGTAGTAAAGTGAATTTTATTTTGCATATATGAAAAATGTTTAAAATAAGAGTAAATTGGAGTACATAACTGATATTTAAAATTATTTTTAAGTCATTTTAAAACTATTGGTTATAATTAAAAATAAATTTATATAAATAAATTTATAGTTAAAAGGTTGAAATAAATATGACTTTGCAAATGTTATAACAATAAAAATAAAGATAGTTTATAGTACTTTTAACTAAATTTTCAAAATTAAGTAAGTAGATGAATTTAGCTTAATAATAACCACAAACAAAATTGTGACAATTTATATTTGAAAATGAGGTAATTGCATCGTTTAATCGTGCGATAACAAAACTATAAATAACATTCATTCTGAATTGTCTTGTCGTCTTAATAACAATTTCCTCTTTCATAATAAAATTTAGTAATGACACGACTTATCTTCTTTTTGTTGAATGCTTTGGTGATATTTAAGATTATTGTATTTGTTTGAAAATAATGGATTTAATATTAAGAATAAATATAAGAAACAAAAAAATTAAGCGAAAGGTCTTGTGGTAGCCTTAGGGTCAGTTAGGTGCAGTCCACTGTGTACAGCTCTTCCTTCCATGTTGGACAATAACAAGGCACAGTACTCGGGGGAGTGGGCGATTCACAGACTTATTAAAATCGCGTAGACAATAAATATCAACATTAAAAAAATTAATGCTTAAATTTGCAAATAATTGCATAAAACTTTTTTAGTTCCTCTAATATATAATATACATATTTTGGTTTTAAATTGTGTAAAACTATTTTTGTTAAT
The DNA here is from genome assembly GCA_963932245.1 of Tachinus rufipes. NCBI lineage: Eukaryota > Metazoa > Arthropoda > Insecta > Coleoptera > Staphylinidae > Tachinus > Tachinus rufipes. The sequence goes on along the minus strand of OZ010747.1, from coordinate 72,974,848 downwards.
TTAATTTAATCTATTATTTCAACTTGTTTTTTTGTCTAGGTCAGGAAAATTTGATCAATTTAATGTAAATTTATTCATACTGTAATAAAAAGACACACGTAGCGATAAGAGTGAGAAAGAGTATTGTTCAGCACACAATAAAGTACTATTGAATCCTTCTTATAATTTATGTGTGTATGTAATTTCATTGTGAATCCATTTTTGATGTATCTCTGAAGCTGAAGATAGTTTTGAGAACACGGATTTTTTGTGGCCCAGGGGCTAGAGTGCCTCCTACGACAAGAACATTGTTTTGTGATGTGTACAGGTCGAGACAAAGACAGGCGAGGCGCGCAATAGTAGAATAAAAAAGAGCAATCGTGATCTGTTCACGCGTGCATGTTGGTAAATGTTGGTGTAATGCGATCGCTCGGATTAGTTTCCAATCCCCTCTCGCACTATCGATGTGAAAGCACCGAACTTCTTCTTCTTCATTAATTAATTGTTTCTAATTGCAACTAAAACTAATTAAAACCGGTGAATGTATTCAATCAGTGATGATAATAAAAATTACTTTAATCATCAGCGGATGATTAAGTAATAATATAATAATATACATAATTGAATTTGTTGGTGGATTGCCGCCGGTTATCGCGCACAATTTTATTGTTCCATTATACAATTCTGATTATTTATAGTATTGTTATTTAATGGGAGGATGCGATGAGGTTCTATTCAATTGATTCACCAGGATTTGGGTCAATGATAGGTTAACTTCAACATTTAATAATATTAACATTTATAAAAAAAATAATTGCGCACAAGAAATAGGGAAATGTGGATGTTACCATTGTGTGTTGGCCGTTGCGTAAATGCCTTTGCAACTCTTTTTTTCTTATAAAGGCAAAGCAGATCATTTTGTTCGATTTTGTGATGGATTCAGTAATCATTACTGATGAAATAATATTTCAAATTCAGATTTTTGCATTGTAAAAATTAATGTTATCATAATTTTATTGAATCTTTAAGAAAAACTAATCATTTGTATTTTTATATTATTCGGTCAGATTTTGACGGTGTTTTTATATTTCCCACTGCACAGCTATTTTACGTCTTTTATTTTTCATTACAATTTTATTTGTGCAGAAACTGTTTTAAGACATTATGATTAAATCTTGAACGATATTTAGTGTTATATTCGATAATTTTGCTAATAAAATTGGTTGTAATTGTGCTTAAGGTCCTCGCATGTTGTTCCTAATTTGAATTGATCCCCTTTCGGCTTGCGATTGTTCTCCCTATGAAAATAAAATTAGCATATTATTGAGTCGAATTGGGGGCCTAGATTTCCCGATATATGAATAATATATGCCATTAATTTCAATCTATGTGTATTTCCTCCGATTGGTAAGTCCCCGAAGTCTTAAAGATCCGAAATACCCGCTCATAAATAATCCAAGTCATTATCCTTCATCCCGGGCCCTCTCTCGGTTCTAAGACGTGACTGTATGTACAACCGAAAGTCCGGCATATATAATCTAATAGGGTCGGGGAGTTTCTAGGAGGGAGCAGAAGGGTTTTCCTCTGTCCGTGTTGTTCGGTCTCAATGTACATATGAATCTATAATATGCGTGTGCAGATGTAGCATTGTGTTCCGGTCCTAATGTGGATTATTGATTCCAGCAAGCTGCTTCTCCTTTTGCTTTGCATGTGTTTGTGTTGGTTGGTATTGTATGCGTGTGTGTCTGCTAATACTGCTAGCTAACGTACAACTCACTCCCCCCATACTTAATATCCCAATGGGCTTGACCACCCAACTATTCCACCAATTACCCTTCCAATTAAGACGTTCCAGCAATTAGAACAATCAGGCCTAACGACCATATCTTATTTATATCCGATCGTTTTATTATTAATTATTCGCTAAATGGTAATTCCCCCCTTTGAATTGTAGGTAAAATTGCGCACGGCTCACTTCGACGTGTCGGTATGCTACTTTTTATTACAGACCATAAGTGGCTCTTGTATATGTGTGGAGGTCCATGTGGACAAATTGCATGAAGCTTTTTGCCGCTGATTTATAGCTGTGGCGACCAGTTAAATATACGCCCTGTGATTTTAATGTAATTTCATGATGCGTTTCTATTAGCCGTCCTTTCCCTCATTCCGGTGAAGAAGATCTATGGGAAAATTTGTAAATACGTACAAAGCGGGATTAACAATGTATGTATCAAAATGTTAGGACAATAAATAGTTGTCACTTAATTAATTAACAAATTAAAATAATAAAAATTATGCATAATCAAATTATTTCTAGAAAATACCATAGATTCTTTGTAATTTTATATTATTGTTAAGCTTATAGGGAATTAAACTGTGGATTTTTTATCTTATTATCTTCAGATAATTTAATACAACTATAATAAGTTATAGCAACTTTATGATATTCTAAAGCTTTTAAATAGTATAGCATTATTTTTACAATAAAAAATGTTGCTGCAATTTTTCTCATGTTTATAAAACTAAATAAATTTATAAAACGAACCATGGACATCTTGTTAAATAATTTTCTAAATTTTGGTACAATATAAGAAAAGTATTGTTAAGTTAGAACAAGCCTTGTTTTTTAATGCAATTTTTTTTTGTTATTGTAATTAATTGTCGGCTCAATAGCAAGTACTAATTATATCCCAAACTTCAACTTGATTCACTTTATTTTTATTACTTACATCTCTATATCATCAGTTTTTCTAATTTTTATTACTTTTGTCTTATTTATATATATATATATATATATATATATACTCAATCTATATGTTGTTTTCTTAAGTTATTTAATTATCAAATCTTTTGCAAAGTTCCTGTTTTCTTCACAAACAATATCGATACAACTTTTTTTTTTTTAATTTTATTCTTTTGTTTTTTTAGCACTCCGCTATCATCTATTATTTTGTCATTTAACTTCATTGCTACTTGTTGTCCCATGTGCAGATTACCCATTTGCCTATCTGTCTAGTAAATTTCTTTGTTTCTTAAAATCTTGTAACAGATTGTTCCACAGTTAAAGGCTTTTATCTACGCTAAAATAAGAGAAGGAAAGGTAGATAGATGCACTTCCCAATTATGGATTTGGACTACGCAATGAAAGAAGGAACCGATTAGTCGAGTTCTTTCAATGCTAATAGTTTTTTTTTAACTTATCTAAGCAACAATTAGCATACCCATTAGGAATTTTATCACGTCTACAAAAACAAACACAAGAGTTAAAGACATTAGGGACAAGAAACACAAAAAAATTAAAGTAAATAAACAATAAAAAAAAAATTAGAAAAAAACAAGTAAAGATACAAAACAAAAGCTATAAACAATAAAACAAAAAAAAATCAAAAATACAACAAACTGTGAATATTAGTGAGAAGAAAAATAGGAATCGCAAAAGAAGAATGCCATTATAGTTTCAACATGCACAAAAAGATCAAAGAAATTACTGAAACGGGTAGAAGAAGGCAAACCAATATATTGAAATGCTATTTTGTGAGTTAGTAGAGAATATTATATTTGCGCTAGCGGAGGAAAAAATTATATTATATATTTATTATTTGGTATTTAATAATGTATTTTGAAAGATATCTATATGTGTAATATTTATTAAAATATTTTTTTTAGTTTAAATTTCTTTTATATTATCATTGACCGATCAATAATTTTTATTGTAAATAAAATAAATAATAAACTGAAATAAGTTTTACAAATTAATTAAAAAAAATTGACTAAAATAAAAAAAGTTTGAAGAGCTAAAAAATAAAATATGTAATAAAATAAAATATAATATGTAACTAAATAACAATAAAAAAAACTACTCAAGTACCTGGACTAAAATAAATGTTTATTAGTTAGTTGCATAGAACATATAAAAAAATAAAAATAAATATATAACAAAGATGAAATAGACTATCACAAACTAGGCTACCTTTATCCATACAGTTTTTAGTGTGTAAAAGGTCCTAAACACTGCTACATTTTACAATATTAAACATTTATTAAACACAAAATAAATGTTCATGTTTTAACATTTTTTAATTGAATTTCTTCGTCTTGAGCGCATTCATACATTTAACTTTCACGCCAAATTTTTGTATCAAATTTGTATGTACCAAGCCTGTAACTTGCAACCATGACTAAATAGTACAAATGAATGACAAAACAAATTCTAAATTGTACAGCATAAATTTGTACCTACTTGGAGATTTATAATACAATAGGGCCAATTGTTTTTCATGTAATGTTTAACTAGTTTGGTTTTTATAATAGCATTGCATATTAATAAAAACATTGACGGCATTGCTAAATTACTAAATATTGATATTGTTTAGTCTTCAACTTGTTTGCAGCTTATATGTTAATTTGTTGAAATTTGAAAATAATCGGTTTTTAACAGGTACCATGCTCATAATCCTGTTGCTGCATAGTCTATTAAAATTCAATTTAATTTTACTATTTCATTAACGGATAATATTTGGATACCTTAGAATGTTCTGAATCTTTATTTCTGCTTATTGACTTTTTCTTGAACTGATTTGTATGTTCTTAAAAGCATTTTTGGTACTATCAAATTTTTGGTTGTCAAAAGATATCATTTTAAATTAAATCAGAAAAGCATCAGGTATAGATGAAATTACACCTATTATTCTCAAAACATTTGCAAATAAATTAACTTTCATTTTAACTAAAATATTTGCTTTATTATAGAAAAAAAAAGTTTTCCCAGATTGTTGGAAAATTGCAAATGTTCAACCTATACCTAAAAAGCAAAACAAGTTTGATTTTTCAAATTATAGACCAATTGCATTATTGTTCAATCTGTGAAAACATTTTAAAAAATATATTAAATTCCACATTTTCAAGTTCTTACATTATCGCAGATACTCAATTTGGATTTTGATCAATACTGTTGACAACAGATTTTCTAACTTATGTTAGTCACAAATGGAATTCTACTATAGACAAACAAAAAGAAAATCTTGAAGTAGCTTTAAACATTTCCAAAGCATTTGATAGGGTATGGCATCCTAATCTTGTCAACAAGCTCCATTGTATAGGTTTTGATAAAAAAACTGTAAGTTTCAACAATAGTTTCCTTGACAATAAAAAAATTATAGTTAAAATTGATGGTTTTAACTTTAACTTCAAAATTTCAATATTGACAAACATGGCAGAGCGTCTTGAAATTTCTAGGTTAAAATCTATAGCATCTAAAAACAAAGACCTCAAAACATAGAGCACTTACAAAACTATATAACATTTTAACTATATACCCAAAATGTACGGATTTTTATAATAACAATTTTAATAAAATAGGGTTATCAATCAGCTTGTTCCTGTTTTAAACAAATTGCAAGGCAAATGTGTGCTGGTTATTAGAAATGTACCATATCATTTGATTCAGATGGACAAGCCACCCACTATTATATAGGGACCCCTGACGTCTTTATTGACATTTTATGCATAAAATTTTACACTTTTCAACACTTTCAGTCAGATTTTGATTTTTTCTAACAATATTTTCTCATAACTAAAATATATACTCTTTTAAACCGTTTTTGGCCAGATTTTAGTTTTTAGTTTTTAGATTTAAACAATTTGCCATTTTTGATTTTTTATAAAAAGAATGTTGTTTTTGCAGTTTGTTGGTACATTATTATGACAATATTTTTGTACTTTATAAACAGACACTTTTTAACTATATAACCAAATTTTGAATCTTTTCTGACAACATTTTGAAATTTTATAGCAGGGTAATTCCAAGATAGTTTGGACAAACGTAAGGGTACCAAAATATGACAATTTCTAAAGTTTTAGATCTCTAAGTGCAATACAGTGTAAATGCGACCATTTAAATTTTTTTTAAATATTTTGTCTCCTTTCAGTTTTTGTGCTGTAATAAACCATTTTTTTTCCAATTTTTTTTGCTAAAAATAGGTAAAATACCATTTTATTGAAAATTTTATAATTTTGATTCCGCTACACCTGGAGAGAAAATTTAATATGATACTCGTGAAACATAGTACTTTTGATCGCAAAATAAATAATTATTTTTTATCATAATTTTTATTTAAGTATGTAGTTCTATCGATATTTTTCGAAAAAAATTATAAAAAATTATTATTTCTTGGTCTTTCGTAATTTTGCAAAAAATGTAAAAAAAAATTGAATTGTAATCAAAACAAAATTTCTTGCAGAACGCAATCTTTATGTCCGTTTTTTAAAATCCTCCTAAAAAAACTAAAAAATTAGTAAAATTACAGAAAATCCGAAATAAAAATGTTATATTTTACCCTACGGAAAGCAAATCCAGTTTTTTTTAGTTTTTGCAATCAAAAGTACTACGTTTTAAAGTATTATACTCAAATTTTAAGTCTCCAGGTGTAGCGGAATTGAAGATATCGAATTTTCAACAAAATAGTATTTTTTCCATTTTCTGCAAAAAAAAATTGAAAAACCAAGAGTGGGATCGTGTTTTACAAAAAAATTCCTATTGCATAAACTTTATTGAATATGATTGTTGACTATTTTTTGCTTATTTACAGCACAAAAACTAAAATGAGACAAAATATTTGTAATATTTGTAAAAAAATAAAATAGCCGCTATTTACACTGTATTGCACCTAAAGTTCTAAAGTTTTAGGAATCGTCCTATTTTGGTACCCCAAACATGTGTACAAAATTTGAGCAAAATCGGAGATATCGATGTGGAAACGTTTGTCCGAATTATCGTAGCAGGATTTTGCTGTTTTTAGTATTTTATAAAAATAATAAAATTTTTTGATTTTATGAACTGATTTTGCTATTTTTAACTTTTTATAAATAGAGTTTTGCTCCAATTTTGGTTCTTTGCGACAATATTTTGATGGTTCAAGACTGAATATTGATATTTTAAACATTTTATAAATTAGAATTTTAGTTTTAAACAGTTTATAGCCGGATTTGAATGCTTTTTAACAATATTTTGATGTTTCAAGATAAGATTTTGCTATTTTTGACATTTTGTGAGTAGAATTATAAACTTTTCAAATGTTTTAAATTTGGATTGAGCTATTTTTCTTCTTCTTTTTCTGCTTCTAGTAGACGAAGGTTGTCTGTTCCTTCTGGAAGCCTCGTGTTATTGTGGTTGCTCTTGAGATGTCGACTGCCAACTGTCGCGCCATCTTTTTGGTGGTCTCCCTAGAGGTCTTTTTCTGCCGGGTTTGCCATTGCAAGCTATTTTAGCTATTCTGGTTTCTGACATTCTGGTAACGTGTTTGTTCTAACAGCGTCTACGCTGCCTTACCCATCGCACTGCATCTTCTACCTTGCATTTTTGTCTATACGTGTCGTCCGTTTTTTGTCCCACATCGTGTATCCGGCAATTGTTCTTAGTGCTTTCATTTCTATTGTCCGCATTTGTTGTTTGGTTGCCGCCATGTCCGCTTTCGTTTCCGCCCCATACGTCAAGACTGGCCGTACACATGTTTTGTAGATTCTTGATTTGCAATCGGTAGTGAGGTATTTGTTTTTCCAGATATTTTGCTTTAAATGTCCAGCTTTGTTAACCTGGTGTTTGACGTCGTCTTTCAGGTTCCCGTAGCTGGATATTTTGCAACCCAGGTAGTGAAACGACATTACCTGCTTGATTGGGGTGTTGTCGATTGCTAGCTAGCATCGCACGGGCTCCCATGAGATGGCCATTGATTTGGTTTGGCTATTGCAATAGACATGTTAAATTTTTTAGCCGTTGTTTTAAATTTGTGCAATAGTTGCTGCAGGTTATTTTCTATTTCCGCTATTAAGGCTGCATCATCCGCATAGCATATGATGTTTACCTTGTTGTTACCAAGTCTGTATCTTGGGTCACTTGCCTTAACGGTGTCGATAATCTTGTCCATAATGACGTTGAACAGTAATGAGCTGAAACTGTCTCCTTGACGGATTCTCGAGTTGGTTCTTATCTCTTTGGTTAATTTCTTGTTAACTATTATTTTGGTGGTATTGGTGGTATTTAGTTTTTTAATTATACGGATATATTCTCAATGTACTTTTCTTTCTTCAAGTATCGTTAAGACGTCTCTAAGCTGTATGCGGTCGAATGCTTTTGTGAGATCCACAAAGCATATAAAAGTGGGTGTGCTGTTTTCAAAGGCCTTTTCTGTAATTTGTCGAATAATAAATATTGCATCTAGTGTAGAGCGGTTTCTGCTGAAGCCATGTTGTTCTTTGTTAATTGTAATAATGTTGGATATCTCTTTTGCGATTATGCTCGTGAAAAATTTCATTGCGGAGCTAAGCAGTGTTATGCCCCTATAGTTCAATGGTTCCTATTTGTCTCTCTTTTCAAATATTGGTATGGTAATACTTCTTTTCCATTTGCTTGGTGTTTTTTCCTGTGTTATTACTGCATTGAACAGACTTGTTAATTCGTTGGCGAGGGGTTCCTCACCGTGTTTGATGAGTTCATTGACTATTTCATCTTCGTTTGGCGTTTTCTTGTTTTTTAGTTTTGCTATTGCACTTCTGATCTGTTCTTCTGTCATTGTTACTCTTTCTTCAGTCTGTTCTCTATGCTCCTCTCTATCCTCCTCTTGGTCCTGGCTTACGTAAAGTTGTTTAAGTAGTCAACCCATCCTTCTTTAGTTATAGCTTTGATTTCTATGCTCTCGTTTGTAGCTTCTTTTGGCCTCTAAGCATTTTCCAGACTCTTTTCTGTGCTCCGTACATATCGTGTTTCATGTCTGCACTAAATTTTTGCCAGTATTCGTTCTTTATTTTTATAGTTGTTGTGAGCCTCTCGTGTTTGTTTGCTCTTAAAGTCTAGATAAACTTTTTTTTCCATCGGTGATTTTTTTTACTTCTTGGGTGAACCAGAGTTTGGTAGTTGGTTTTGCGTTTAGGTTTACTGTCTTCTTCCCTAACGCTTCTTCTGCTGCCTTATGTATGTTGTTTTTGATTTTGTTCCAGCTGATGCAAATGTTATCAGTCTCACTGGTTGGATCGAATGTAATATGTTGTTGTAGGCGGTTTGCATAGAGCTCTCGTGTATTTTCTGCGTCCAGTGACTGGATGTTAAATTTTGTAGCATATATAGGTGTTTTTTATGTGGATGGGGCAGTGGTAGTTCTAATTTTACACAGTACTATTCATTGAACCTTTGCTGGACCCCGTCTACTGTCTCGTTTCCAGTTCTGGCGTTTAGGTCTCCAAGCAAGATGATTCTGTCGTTGTTTGGGATTTTGTCTAGTGGATATTGTATTTGTTCGTAGAATTCGATGGCTTGTTGTTCAGGTTTGCTAGAGTCTGGTGCGTGCACTGATATTATATGCGTGGTTTTGCTATTTAGTTGGAGTGTGACCTTCAGTATACGGTCGTTTATGTATTCTATGTCATCGATGTTTTGTTCGTATTTGTATTTGATAAGCAGCCCTACAACTGAGCTTGCCCTTTCGGTTTTGCCGCGGCCGCTATGTACAAAGATGTAGTTTTGGTACCTTGCCTCTGCCTCTTTTTTTGTTTCTGATATTGCGCATATATCGATATTGTGGGCGTTTAGCTCTAGTATTATTTCGTGGTCGTTATTGTTAAAGGACCTTACGTTCCAGCATCCTATTCTTAATGGATGCCGTTTTCTCATTGTCCGTGGTGTTGCAGTGGTCGTCGACGGTGTTATCAGTCCGGTGTTTGAGGCATTTCTTCAAGTTCTGTGAGCTACTGTTTTTTCTTACCTTAGGCAGGTTGCTGGCTTCACCTAAGAGCCGTCCTCATTTATCCGGGCTTGGGACCGGCGGCGACATCTCAGTCCACCTCCCAGACAGTCACCGGCTGAGTTATTTTTCATATTTTATAAATGGAATTTTGAACTTTTCAACTGTTTATGGCAAAATTTTGCTGTTTTTAACAATATTTTGATATATTTTATAGCAAAATTCATAAAAAAAATACACTTTACAACAGTTTATGGCCGACTTCTGACAATATTTTAATGTTTTAAGACCAAATTTTGTTACTTTTCACATTTTATATTTAAAATTTTACATTTTTTAACAGTTAATAAGCGAATTTAAAATTAATACATAACTGTACTTTTTTATTCCGTCTGAGGAGAAGACCTTTTAATATTTTGCGGTGAGACCCAAAGATCCCACTTACGCTACTAAAAACCTTATCTGCTAATTTATAACTTGAGGCTCTTTTGGAATATACCAGAGACATGTGGCAAAATTTTTGTAACAATTTATTGTGGAAAACTGGACTAAATATATCACTCAAAAACAGGTTTTATTATTCATTGGCAGAAAAATTAAAATCAGATAATAAATCTAATGCACAATCTAAAAATAATATAATGAAGTTGCAATAGAGGTAATTTTAAGACAACACTTTTGACTAAATGACAACAAAGTTTTGTTACTTTTTTTGCTGTGGCATAACATCTTGATCGGCTACAAACAACCCGTATGCTAACATGTTTTAACCCTCTAATGGTTAAGTCCACCTTGTAGCTTGTATTTTTTTTTACTGAGTTATGATATTTTACTCTTTCAATTTCAAGTGTTTTTAATTGTGAAGTTTTACCTAACGTACTGGTAATTATATTTGTGATTGTTTGTGCTATCTGTCTTAATCATTATTCAGTCAAATTTATGGTAAAGTTTGTTTATTGAAACTTAACCTAAAATTTATAGCCGCCACCCGCGCATTCTCATCCGCGCAGCGCAAAGCAATATTCTTACCAGTGGCGTAACTTGTTTTCTATTAATTTGTGATTTTATATTTTAATTTGTGATTTTATATTTTAAACTTGTTTTAAACACTCGTTTGTTTTCTTGTGTTATCCCAACCGTGGTCTGCTTTTGTTTGTTTTGTAGTTAGTCACCAGGTGAAGGACCGCACCGGTGTGAATTGTATATCCTTGTATAATCCTTGTATTATTTTTTATTCCTAAATATTTAATCACTTTTATAGTTAAATTTTTATATTTTAAATTTTAATTTATTATTATGTCCGGTCAAGCGTGCAAATGCAGAAGTGTTGCACAATCTGGCGTAACATGTACTAGTTGTAGAATTATATTTCATAACAGTTGCGCCATTCATCATAAAAACGCCACTGTGATACGTCATTCGAACTTGACAATTCCAAACTTCCCAGGCTTTATAAAGAGACTATCGTACTGTATCAAGTTTTGTTAGATGAAGTTTGGTCTAACAATAAATTGCTATTAGATAAAGTATTGTATCTTGAAGAGAAGATTGCAGACAAAAATAAGGTAATACTTGAATACAAAACTAAGAATCTATGCCTTGTGTAGTTACACCAACTATTAATGAGGAAATTCAATTGCTTCCACCTGCAATTAATTCTGTAATTAATAATTCTTCTTCTTTTGCAACCCTTACTGCTTAAACAAAACCTAAACAGAAAGTTCAACCTAAAACCCCAACAATTTTTGGTTGTGGTCTAAGTCACGATAAGCTGCAGGCATATGTACCAAACTCATATATACATGTCTCAAAACTTAAACGCGGAACTAAAAAATCCAATGTTATTAACTACATTAAATTGAAATAGCCTGATATTTTAATCAACGCTGTAGATCTAGCTGTACAATCTGGAAGCTACAGTAGCTTTAAAGTCTCGGTTCCAGCCGACCATGCTCGAGCTATTTTTTGTAAAAACTTTTGGCCAGCTAACATTGCTGTCAAAAAATTTGCGAGTTAAGGTCGTTCACAAAATGTTCCTGCTTCATCTCCAATGGATTTTCGGAGCCTGAATCCTGTCATCTTGGACCCATCTTCAGGAATGATAACGGCTTCTCCATTTACTACCAGAACGTAGGGGGTTTAAAAACTAAACTCAAGAAACTCTTGCTAGCTGTAGCTGTATCAGATTACGATTTAATTGTTTTTACTGAAACCTGGCTTTCTCCAGACATCAGCGACTCTAAATTAAATCTAAAAGGCTATCATTTATTTAGGTGTGATCGCTCGGCCCTTACAAGCCCCAAACAAAGCGGAGGTGGTGTTTTAATTGCTATCAAAACTCACCTCAAATCTGTATTACTGTACCCTACGTTTATTAGTGTTGAACATTTGTTTGTAGTTGTTAAGTTTAATCTTGTGTCTTATATAATTTGTGCGGTATATTTAACACCTAATTCAACTAGTGATAAATATCTTGACCATTGTTATTCCGTCAAATCTATTGCTGACCAGTTTCCAAGCCGTAAACTAGTTTTATTGGGCGATTACAATCTACCTGCAGCATCTTGGGTTAATGATGATTTAGGTATAGGAGTAATGCGTACAATGCATTTCTATTCCTAATAGTGAGGGTGTGTTTATATATTTATGTTTTACTAACGATTGTGATATTTCTGTGATAGAAGCTGTAGATGTTTTGTTAAATTTAAGCCAACACTATACTGCGTACTTGTTAACTATAAAATGTGATACTACCTGTGACATTTTAAATTGTAATTATGTTTTTAATGATTTTATACTTGCCGACTACAACGCAATCAATAATTATTTGTTGAATGCTGATTGGACTGCACTATTTTATAACTGTGATATTGATATGACTTGATGTATTTTACTCTGTAATCGATTATGTTATTGATTGCTTTGTCCCTAAAAAACTGTGGCGTGAAAGCAATTTTCCTATTTGGTTTAACAAAGAATTGATATCACTTACTAAACTCAAGAAAACTGTACACAAACGTTATAAATCTTCAAAACTATGTTGGACTACAATGAATTCCAATCTATTCGTACTACGTGCAAAAATCTCAAAGCACATCAATATGAGCAATATATTTTACAAACTGAAAGTAAAAATCAAAATAATCCAAAACATTTTTGGAGATTTGTTAATTAATAACAAAAAAACCAATAGTTTTCCAGCCACAATGTATTATAAAGATCAAACTTGTAATAATGGGAACGACTTTGTAACTAATTTTGCAGATTTTTTTTCTTTAGTCTATGATAACAAAACTCATCCAACTCCATTGTTTAATTTTAATAATAACGTAATACATTCAAAAAAATTTATTAGTATGTGAGATGTTTTTAAGCGAATTGAAAACCTTAAATGTAATTTAAGCGTTGGACCCGACGGCATTCCTTATTTACTGTTAAAAAAGTGCATTTATTCTATTGCAAAGCTATTGCACTTACTTTTCAATGCTTCATTGAATGAAACTAAATTTTCTTAAATATGGAAACAAAGCTATATTACGCCTTTGTTTAAATCTGGAGCCAAAGAAAATATCACTAACTATAGAAGCATTTGTATTCAATCTGCTATACCTAAATTGTTCAATAAAATTGTAACTGGTCAGTTGCAATGTATGTGCAAAAGCATCTTAATAGAAGAGCAGCATGGATTTTGTGAAGAGCGTTCCACACTTACTAATTTACTCTGTTATGAAAATGATATTTTAAATGCATTTGAATCTAAAGTACAAGTTGACTCAATCTACACCAACTTTTCAAAGGCGTTTGATCGTGTGAGCCATAATATTTTGCTTGCCAAGCTCAGTGCTCTGGGTTTTTATCGTGATGTGACTTATTGGTTATTCAGCTTTTTGATAAATCGCACGCATTGTGTGTAATAATTAATAACTTTTTGTCACTGCCCATTCTTGTTTTATCTGGTGTTCCTCAAGGATCTCATTGAGGACCAATTTTATTTTTGCTTTTCATTAATGATATCCCACAGTATATCAATTCATCGTCATTTCTTTTATTTGCGGATGATTTAAAAATGTATAGAAGAATATCATCTCTCAATGACTGCCATCTTTTACAACTGGACTTAGATTCTATAAATACTTGGTGTTTTATTAATAAATTATTTTTTAATGCTGATAAATGGTTTTCCATAGAACTTTAAGTAAAATTTCTTTTAACTAGTGTAAAACAAAGTCACACAAATAAAAGATTTAGGCGTTATTTTTGATCATAAACTTACATTTGTTGAACATATTAACATCATGTGCAATCGTGCCATAAAAATGTTAGGATTTGTATATAGAATGTCTGCGGATTTATCAGCCAGTACACTAAAACTTTTAGATTGTGCTTTGGTGCGTTCGCATTTAGAGTATGCTCCGTCAGTTTGGAGTCCTGTTCAAATCAGCTAAGTCATGCTGACTAATGTTTTATATGTGCGCTTTTATGTATGTTATTTTTTGTATTCTTTATTTTTGTATTGTAAAACATCATTGTTTATGTATATTTGATGTAGATGTAAATGGTAAGATTATACCGTGAATAAAGTATTATTATACCACATTTTTGAAGAATGCAGAACGTATCTTTCTCACCGTTATCTTACAGTTCCCAGTAACGTGGCGTCTACTTTATTAAATAAGAAGGAGTCTATAGAAAGGTGCGTTAAAAACGCAACATTCTTCAAACAGGTGTAACCACACAAAACTTGTGAAATAATGTTTATGTTAATTAATTAATTTGTTTTTAATAATAAGTTTGTGTTGTTGAGTAGTTTAAGGCAACGTAGTCTTTGATGCAATTTGTGATATTTGGTTAGGTTAAGTTGTGATATTAAGTTTAGTTAGTTTTTAAAATCTAGCGTTGAAGCATTTTACAGCTTTAGTAGCATTTGTTATATTTAGTTAAGTTTATGTTTAAGTACAAAGTCATTTACTAATATTAGTAGTCAACACTAAATAAAAAATTATTATAATAATAATAGAGAAATTCTATAGAACGTTTTAGTAATTTAGTAAAAAGCTTAAATAGTTTGAAAAAAAATCTTAGAAGTATCCTAGATGTTTTAAAAAAATATTTAAAAAACCTAAAAATTTGCAAAAATATTGCAAAAAAACTGCTTAAAAAGCAAAAAATTAAAAACGCTACAAAGGTTTTTTAAATTTTTTAAATTATAGTCGAATTCTCAAAAATTGCGCAAATAGCTTAAGTGCCAAAACTCTGAAAAAAGCTTAAAAAATAATCAAAATTTTGTAATTAAGAATTAGGTTTTCTCAAAACTACAAAATTTTGGAAAGTAGACACTCGCACTTACGTTAAAGTTAAACTAAAACATAGCAAAGTATGCAAAATAGTAATAATAAAATATCTATTGTCTTTAAGTGTTCATGTAAAGATCCAAAAAAATCTTGCAAAATCTTTATAAATCCTGCAATTTTTTACAAAAATTTTAAGCACAAAAGATAATAATATTAAGATAAACTTAGTTCTGTAATACTATTTTTTAGCTGATACAAAAAAATTACGCATCTAAAACTTATATTTTTTAAAGTTCTTACTAAGAAATATGTTTTGGTTTTTATTTTACAAAATTAAATTTGTTTTTGTGTGTTTAACTATTTGGCCTCTGCATTAATGCAAATCAATCAAAAGTACATTTTTTTTTTAATTTTTAATGAAACTTGCAATTACAAATTTCAAACTTTAGTGTTTACTAAAGTTGGCTGCAACCTGCAGGAGCAATTGAGTTTATTTGCCTTAACAGAAAGTGTTTCTTTTGCTATTCGAAACCCAAAAAATTGCATTTTTTCTTCAAATACTGAAAAAAAATTGTTATAAATGTAGACGTAAATTGTAATCAGGAATCAAAGTTCACATTTCTTTTTTTTTTATTAACTAGTATTTCTCAATATTTTTTTAAAAACTAAATTTTTATTTTATCACTATGCGGTCAAATAAATAATAAATAAATTCATCAAATGACGTTTTGTTGCACAAAGTTGTAAAATACTTAGTTAATAACAACAACAAACAAATTATGCGTTTTTTCAATTTTTAATTGATAATTGCTTAGAGATACACAGGCAAAATTAAAGGAATGAAAATAAATTTTATTTTAGTTTTATTCACTGCAATCTATTTAACTATTTTTAAAAAAATTTCTCCAAACTATTTGTAGTTCTATTTACAGCGCTTTGTAAAATTATGATACTTGAAAAAATAATTTAAAAAATAGCTTTTTGCAATAGAAAAATTATTTAGTTAACATTAATTTAAACATGTAATGACATTTTTTTTATAACTGCAGACAACTTTCTTTCCCACTTTTGATACTGCCGTCGATCATTTCTTGAAGCAAATTATTTCATTCTTTAAGAGCGTACCAACCGCTACCTTGATTTGTAGTATTTTAACAAAAACGGCAACTTCCCCTTCATCGCTGCTTCTACAAATAATTTGATAATCGATTTATTTTTTACCAGTACATTTAGAAAGGATTAAACTATGATATGTCGAAGTCTTTTAGTCAAATAATATTTAAAAAATAGCCGAAAAAAGCCATCAAATATAGAAATAAATGCATTTTTTTGTATTTTTGAATGCATTTTTGTTGCTATTTGCAAATATAATTTCACAAAAAAGACTTCGACATATTATAGTTTAATCTTTTCTAAATGTACTGGTAAAAAAAATAAATCGATTATCAAATTATTTGTAGAAGCAGCGATAAAGGGGAAGTTGCCGTTTTTGTTAAAATACTACAAATCAAGGTAGCGGTCGGTATGGTCTTAACAAAAGCAGCTTTAATCGGATTTAGGTCGAAAGACCATGCTGGCCAATTCAATTTTGTTATACCCATTTGGTTTCAAAATGCAATTACACAGCGAGTGATATGCCGACTTGCATTGTCTTGCATTAAGACAAAATTTTCTACGATGTGTAGGACCCTAATGTAATTATCCGCAGTTAAAGTGCAGCCTTCCATCACCATCAACTTTGTGCATGCCCTTAAAATATTCCGCCCCACACCATAACTGAGCCTCTACCAAAAGAGGTAATTAAATTGAACATTTTCTCTTTGACATCCATATATTCTTTCTTTACTGCCAATCAAATTTATTCCAATAATTCCAATTTTGGTATTCGAGCAAGTCAAGTCCGCGCTATTTGATGTCGTCTCTAAAGCTGTAGAGCTTTTTATTGACACAAACAATTTTAAACCAACTTCAATAAATATTCTACTTACCGTTTACTAATAAGGGTTTCACAAACAAACTTTTTCGAATTTGTTTTTTGTTTAAATTGCAGTTTGTTGCCTGTTTTAAACGTTTGCAATATCAGTTTTTAGTAAATTACCCATTATAAACCGATTTATAATCAAATTGACATAATCAAACAGAAAGATCTAAGTTTTAACAATAACTTATTAAAGAATACTAACATACATCAAGAAAAAGTACGCGTTTTAAATATAAAGCAACAAAATTTATAGAAGTAGCGCAGCTACGTAGATAAAAATAGTAATTTTTTTTTTATGTTGTATTCATTTTTGTAAACTTGCTGGTGTGTGTATATTAATAAGTAGCAAAATGGGCAAAATTGTAATCAAAAAACTAATTTATTAAAGTAATCAACCAAATAATAAACGTTTATCTAATTTTGAACATTTTACACTCACAGCACAAGCATATATTAAGTAAGTCTACTGAGTGCTCATTAACTAACAGCAAAAAAAATGTGTTTGTGCTTTAGCACAAAGTGTTATTTTGCTACTAAATTTATGTAGATTTAAAAAAAAAAAAACGATAAAAATATTAGTGACAGACGGAAACTAAATCAATGTCTAGACCGCGCAATACAAGCATATGTACGCGTGCGTATGCACGAGCCAAAGAAACCTACTATTTCCTCAATTGCAAAAAAAGATTTGACTCATGGACTTTTGGTTTAGCTAAGCATCAGCTGGGTTTCGTAATTAGTTTGCGTCTTTTCTTTTCCTAACCCATTTTTTTTTTGCATTTTTAACGTCCAAACCGTAAAAAATGTGTTTTTTAACTAGAAGAATTTTAAATTAATATTGTCAGGTTCTTTAAATAAAACAATTTGACGTTGGTAAATGCAAAAAAAAACACGCATTTAAAAAACCTAATATTCTCTTAATTTCATAAAACTAAACTTAAACAAACTTCACTTGCAGCACAAGCAGCAAAAAATTAATAGTCAAATAAAAACACTTTGACTCACGGATTTTTGGTTTGACAAAGCATCTGCTGGGTTTAGTAAATAATCGCAAAATAAATGTTTTTTTTGTTGTAATTGAAAGATTAATATTAAAAATACAGGTCACAATTGTAATAATGGTATTTTTATGTTAAAAAATGCAAAAAATTAATTTAACTTATTGACGTATGGATTTTTAGTTTGCCAGTAAATCTATTGGGGTATATGGGGCTCAGCAACCGGAACCTTGTCCTGACCTGAAAGGGAGTTAGCTTTATATAATATATTTACAAAAATGAATGAAAAAAACTGCTACTCACAATACAAACATATCAATGTTTGCGTTTTAACTGGCAAAAAAAACATTTTTGATTGTCAAAAAAATACTACGTAATTGTCAAACTACAGTGCTTTGTTTAACATTTAAAAATTTGCACTAAAAAAACACAGCTTTAAGTAATTACAAAAAATGATTGCAAAAAGAAAATCATTTGATCTATAGACTTTTGCATTAACATAGTGTACGCTAGGATGGTCACTCAAGTATAATTTTATTTACAACCTATTTAACTATAACAAAAAAATTGTATAAAACTTAAAACGTTGTATTTGTGTATTTAAAAAACAAAAAACTGTTAAAAATATTAATGTGAGACTTAAAATATTGTTGTTAATGTCAATTTTACGTAAAAAAATGCCAAATGTTTTTTTTTTTAACAAAAGTTAATTTTTTATTGTGTTTAATAATAAGTTGATTAATTTTTATGTTTTTTTTTTTATTTTTACCAATTGCACAAATTTTAACGCTTTTTTTCTAATTGTATTAATTCTACTTCAACTTTTTCCTGTTTTCTCAAAAAAATTTGTTTTGAATAACCTCAAACGTTTACCATTTTTGCTTAATTTTGTTGAAAATGCTTTTTTTAAGTATATAGTTCTAAATAACTTTAATCCTTTACCATTTATTTTTTTTTTATGTTTTTTGGTCTAAACACCTTTAAATCTACTATTTTTACAAAATTTAGTTAAAAAAAGTTTTTATATTTATTAGTTCTACTATGTTTTTTTTTCTAAGCTTTTTGTTTTAAATTATTACAAACTTTTACCATTTTTGCTCAATTTAGTTGAAAATGCTTTGTTAGTAAGCATCTAGTTTTGAACAAGTTTTATGATTCCTTTAAAATTTGTTTTCTTCTTTTTTTAATTTTAAAGAACCTCAAAATTTTAAAAGTTGTACAAACTTTAAGGAGAACTTGCCGCAATAGCTTAAGCATTTGACTGCTGCACCATTTGTTTCTTAATCTGTTTTGTTAGCATGCCTTTCTTTAGTCCGGAGTAGATAATTTTTTTATTAGTTTGTAATCTACCTTGTAAGTCTACCCATAATGTAAATTGCTAGCATCAGGCAAAAAAACTAAGTAGCAAGTAAACAGCTATTTGAATGACCTAAAACTTTTACCAAGTTTGCTCAATTTTGTTAAAAATAATGTTTTAAAGTATTTAATTTTAAATAATTTTATATCATTACAAATTGTAAACATTAAAATAGCCACCATTTACACTGTATTGAACCTTTAATCTAATCTAAAATTTTGGTAATTGTCATACTTTTTGGTAACCCAAACATGTGTACAAAATTTGAGCAAAATCAAAAACGTCAATGTGGAGACGTTAGTCCAAACAATTGTGGAATTACCCATATGCTTTTTTCCCATAATTTAAAAAAAAAACTTTTGCTTTAAATTACCTCAAACTTTTACCATTCTTGCTCAATTTTGTTAAAAATAATTTCTATTAAAGTATTTAGTTTTGAATGATTTAGAACCTTTATAATTCTTTATAAATTTTCATTTTTTTTTAAGTTGCTTTAAAGTTTTTGGTTTTAAATAACATCCTTTTTATTTCGGTTTAATATTGTTGTCTTCTAAAGTGTTTTTTTAAATTTGTTTTTTAAATTTTTCATTGTATAAAGATTTAAATGACTTTAATCATTTACAATTTGTTAGAAATTTTTTTTTTAATATTGTTTGTGCTAAATCACTTAAATTTTTACTATTCCTATCTAATATTGTAGAAAATGCTGTTTTTCTAAAATAATTAGACCTAACGCACTTTAAACCTTTACGTTTAAAATAAAAACAAACTCAAAATTTTAACTTTATTTTTCTAAGTTGGTTTTTAATTCTGTTTTAAATAACGTCAAATCTTCACTATTTCTGTTCAATTTTGTTGACAATGCTTTTTTTTAAGTATTTAGTCCTCTTCCTCCTCATACTTTTTTTTAGGACATTGTCCTGTTTCTTTACGCATCTCTCGTCTCTTGCGACCTTGAGCTCCATGACTCGTTCCATCGCTTCGGTGGTCTTCCCATGGGTCGTTTTGTGTTGGGTTTGCTACTTTGGCCCATTTTGCCAGTGTCTGTCCCACTCTCTTCGTCTGGCTCTGGTCCATCGCACCACGTCCTGTACGTTCAGATTTTCCCTGATTTCTTTACTTTTTTTTATGAAGAACAGTCACGCCTGATATTGCACGTAGTGTCTTCATTTCCGTGGTGCGCATTTGTTGTTTAGTTGGGTTGGTTTCGGCCTTTGTTTCGGCCGCGTATGTTAGAATGGGACAAACACATGTTTTGTAAATTCTGACTTTGCTGGATGAGGACATATATTTGTTCCTCCAAATGATGTTATGTAGTGCTCCGGATATTTGTGCTGCTTTAGTAGTTGATCTTCTGACCTACTTTTTGAGTCTTTTGCTGTCCGTTATGTCTACCCCAAGATACTTAAATGTGTTTACTTGTTCTATAATGTTGTTCGCGGACTGCAGCTTGCATCTTATTGGTGTTTTGCTGATAACCATGCATTTTGTTTTTTCGGCTAAAATCTGCAAGTTATACTTTGCTGTTGATAGGGAGAACTTATATAGTAGACGCTGGAGATCGTCCTCATTGTCCGCTAAGAGCACTGCGTCATCAGCGTAACAGATGATGTTTGTAGTTCTGCCGCCCATGCTATAGCCGATGTTTAGTGCTTTGATGGTTTGAATAATTTTGTCCATAACTAAGTTAAATAATGTCGGGCTTAGGCTATCGCCTTGGCGGATTCCATCGGCTACGGGTATGTTGCGTGTTGTACCAAGTGCCGTCTTAATCTGCGTCTGATTGTTTGTGTTCAAATTTTTAATAACTTGGCTAATTTTGTGTGATATTCCTCTTCTTTGCAGCGTGAGGATGACATCTCGGATTCTAATCATATCGAAAGCCTTGCTTAGATCTACAAAGCACATGAAAAGCGGTTTGGCATATTCAATTGATTTTTCTACCATTTGCCTAAATATAAAGATGGCGTCTATTGTCGATCTGTTGGCGCGAAAGCCTTGTTGTTCTTCGTTAATGTTGACGTCAGTAGTAATTTTATTAGATATTATTTTTGTGAATAAATTTGCAACCGAGCTTATGAGCGAGATGCCCCTATAGTTGTTTCCTAGAACCTTTATTGTGTAATGGAATGGTGATAGTGTGCTTCCAGCCTTCTGGTATTTGCGCAATGTCTACTTTTTTTTTAATAATGCAGTTAGGTTATATATTTGTTCATTTTCTCCGCTCTTTATCATTTCGTTTGATATATTGTTAGGACCTGGTGCTTTTCTATTTTTCAGTTTGTTGATGTTTAACGTGTCGTCTTCTTAAGTAATTATGCAGTCTTCGTTTGTGGTGTGGTTGAGTGGTATTCCCTTTGATTCTTCTTGTTGAGTATTGTTGGTTTTGTATAGTGCATTGAAGTACGTTGCCCAGCTTTCGGGTGTTAGGTTTGTAGTCTGTATGCCTTCATCGACAGGTTTTTTTGTATTTTCTTAATAGTTTCTAGACTTTGCGCGGAGCAATTTATTCAAATAACTTTACAATTTTTCTTAAATGTGCCTTTTTCCTAAGTTGAATCAAAGTTGTTTGTTCTAAAAAGCTTCAAAATGTTACCGTTAATACAAAACTTGCGTAAAAACGCATTTTTTTCTTAAGTTTATTAATTTAGGATGGTTGATTATTGTCCTTATTTGAAATATTGATTTGTAGGGTTAGATGGCTGTAGGACATCAAATCTTCAATTTGTTTAAAGAAAAATTATTTTATTTTGCATACGTTTAGGGATCTATCGATTCCCATCATCTGTGCTAAAAACACAATTACAATTTATTTCTATACATTAATTTAAGACATTACATTTAGTTAACAACTGTATTTCGCATATCTAATCTTGTTACAATTTTTCTCTACATGTTTTCATGTTTCCACATTTTCTCTTTATTTTTTTCTGTAGATACTTTTGTATTATTTTACATTCATTTTATTCTCTTACTCTTTCTTAATACCTCATTGCTTGCTTTTTTTTCTATGCTCAATATTACCCACCCACCCGTCTGAGCCATACATAGCATCATTTCTACATAATTTTGCAATGTATGCTGCAAATAAACTAGGGTTGAGTGAGCACCACAGTCTCGCACTAGTAATAGTTGGAGCAACACAGACCAATCAGATTGCGTTATTTTTTTCTCAAAATTTTATAAATTCCCGACTTTCTAGACTTTTTTCTTAAACCTCTGTCAAATAAACCACCACAACTGCAGCTTCCAGGCAACGGCCCCAGCCCTAGTGACGTCAACAGAATCACACGTTGTCATATTCCCAAGATAGTCCAAGAGACTACAAACATACACTCTGTGCTTGCACACTATGCCAGATTTTCAGAATAACCAAGTTGCTTTCCAAACAAAAACAAAGACAACTTCTACGAAACTTAACTGCACTTTGTGTGATGTGTATGTGCTGCCTGGGTAAGTGTTAGACAAACTTTTAATTTGTCACTAAAATGCCAACTTACCACACAAACGCCTCCGACACTCCAGAAACTACCACCATAATACATTCTGGATTTAGACCAGTTGCACGCAGATGTGTGATACTATCAATATGCCGGCAGAATGCACACGTCACTATGTAGCACACTGTTAAAACTGCAGGAATATCTGGCCATACACTCAGACATTACGTCTCCTGAAGACGGTAGCATTGGCTGCGTTCAGAGCGACACATCACTTGCAAGCGCTGAGTCATCAATTGGAGAGAAACAATTTTTTTTTTATATATTTTTTTATTAAACGCTGGTGTCTAATAAGTTGCTTTGTTAGCAAAAAAGGTTACCTAAATGTATGATGAGTAAAGTGATAAGTCGTTCTGAACCCAGCCATTATTTTGTATAATGGTGATAGCTGTATCCCTATCCAACACCACTAAACTCAACACTCGCATATCAAGAACCTAGTCAACTCACAATTGGCTGAAACACCAGACATCCACAGCCACCAAACACAACACAGTTAGATAGATAGAGATGGAAAACCAAATTTGCCATGATATTTGGCATTTGCATCACAAAATAATAAATTTGCTAAGCATTTCAAGCTTCAATTACCGTTGTATCTAAAAGTTAAAGCTGTAATACAAACTTAAACAGCAGACCCATATTACCTTACTAGACGGCCTAATTATTGAACTGCTTAAGACCATACCGACTGCTACCTTGATTTGTAGTATTTTAACAAAAACGGCAACTTTGGCTTCATCGCTGCATCTACAAATAATTTGATAAAAAACATTAAATTTTGTAAACTCTTTTGGGTACCCAAAATATTACTTTATCTCAAATTTCAGACTTCTAAGTCACATAGTTTGCTTTGTAGGGCAAATTGAATTTTACGGCAATTTTTTAATTTCATTTATCTTATTTGCATTTCAGCCGGGAAATTTTTTAAAATAGTTATAATCGATGGGAAATTTCCCGTAAAATCAAATGCAGCAGTCAGATTTTTGACATCTTGCCGCGCATGCGCAAAAAACGCAAAAATCGTTTTTTTTAATTCATTTCTCAAAAGTTGCCACTGATTAAGACTCCAAATTTTGAGCAAAGATAGCCAAAAGTATGTACTTTAAGATACTTGAATAAAATTTTCCCACACAAGTGGTAGATTTTGCTCTACAGCTTCTTAAACGCACAAAACTATATTTTAATCAAATTTTTTGCATATATTGATTGCATATATTCCTTAAAAAAATTTCCATCGATTATGACTGTTTTAAAAATATTCTAGGCTGAAATGCAACTAAAATAAGTTAAATTAAAAAAACTTAAAGTTAAACTTAAAAAATTGCCGTAAAATCCAAATCCAATTGGCTCTACAAGGCAAACTATGTGATTTAGAGTAGAGGTCTGAAATTTGGCATGAAGTCATATTTTGGGTACCCAAAAAAGTGTACAAAATTTGAGCTAAATCGGAAAAGGTCGTGTGAAATGGACTGCTTACTTGACGTGGAATTGCCCAGTATTTAATTTTAAATAATTTTATATCATTACAATTTCTTTAAATATTGCAGTTTTTTTAAGGTTTCTGCTTCAACTAACTTAAAATCTGTACCAATTAACAAAATTTGGTTAAAAAAGTTAATTTTTAAGTTAAAAAAAAAAGTATTTTAGTCTGAATGATATTGATCTACAAAATCTATCTTTCAACGTTTCATTAATCCTGCTAAATAGATCTGAATTATTTCAAACCTTATCTATATATTTTTTTTTTAACATTGCCTTAACTTTTTTCCATATTTTCTTGTATACGTTTTATGCACTCTAATATTGTTGTTTTCTCATTTTTCCAGTTTTGGAATACTTTTCTAGTTTATCTTTTTTTGTGTGCATTTTGTGTTTTACCATCCACATTGTTTCTTTTGTTTGTATGAAAGTTTTATTTTCATTTATTTTTTGCTACGTTTTATTTATTTATCATTACCGATTCTCCTTTTGTTCCCATTGTTGCAGCCAGTAGGTGAAGCAACACGGACCAACCACATTGCGTTATTTTCTCTTCAAATTTTATAAATTCCCGATTTTCAAGATTTTTCTCAGACTTCTGTTAGATACATCACCGCAACTGCAACTTTCAGGCAACATTCAGCCAACGGCTTCAACCGTGTTGGTGTGTGACGTCAACACAACCACATGTAGCCATATGCCCAAGATAGTTTAGGAGCTACAAAACTTTGTGTGGGTAAGTCAGCTGCACTTTGTGTGCTGGTGTATGTGCTCTCTGGGTAAAAGTGTTAGACAACCTTTAAACTTGTTACTAAAATGCCAACTCACTACACAAATGCTTTCGACGCTCCGGAAACTACCACTAGAGCACCTTCTAGACTAAAACCAGCTGCTTTTGTTCTTAATTACAAAGCCCAGCCGGTAACAAATGCAATTAAAAGCATACTACAAAGAAAAACCCTGCGACAAAAACGCATTATTTTGTATAATGGCAATAACAGTATCCCTATCAAACGCTACCAAACTCAACACTCGCATGTCAAAAAATCTTGTCAATGCACAATTGGTTGAGACACCCACAGCCACCAAACACACTACAGCAAGGTAGGTAGGTAAGTAGACATTTGGCATTTGCATCACAAGATGACAACTTTGCCAAGCATCACCAGCTTCAAATACATTTGTATGTATATATATATTAAAGCTGTAATACAAACTCGGACAGCAGACCTATATTACACTTTTGACGACAAAGTGAGGCCAGATGTTGTCGAAGAAGTTTAGGTCAAAACAGTGGTTAGAAACCTCGAACGCAACAGAAAAAATCAACCATGTCAGAACGTTTCTGCCCGTCAAACCGTCAATTATTAGCCACCCAACGTCCGAC
Source organism: Tachinus rufipes (assembly GCA_963932245.1). NCBI lineage: Eukaryota > Metazoa > Arthropoda > Insecta > Coleoptera > Staphylinidae > Tachinus > Tachinus rufipes. The sequence goes on along the minus strand of OZ010747.1, from coordinate 72,949,142 downwards.
CAAAAGGCCCCCGTGGTCCACAAACGCGCTACATACTAGGTCACAACTATCTACCCAAATAAAAACAAATTTAGACTAGACACTTTAAGAACATTGGCACAATATGTCAAACAAAGCTTGGAAAAACTAATTTACAAGAACGAGAGCCACAACAAGAAACAGGAGCTTACCATCACCAACTGTCTACACAGCCGGACCTTGTGCTCTACCGTACTATCAGATAGCACCAACTACAAAAACGCTTAAGGCCGCCACCAAAATCCAGACCATAGCCGGTTTTCTAACTCTCCGTGCCGCAAGTATTTAAACAATCCAAACCCGCTCAACCAAGTCAAATAGTTAATAGAATACTCCCGTCCCAATAATAGTGCCAAAACTAAATTAACGTCACCTACACATCATCGCTGTGTTTAATTGGACCTGAAATCTCATCCTCAACATTTGGAAAAAAATAGTTGCAGTTAGTAGGCAAACCAATACGAACTAATCGCATAGAGTCATTCTTTTGACAAATCCTATAAATTTCCAACTTCCAAAATTTGTTAAGCAACAGTTGTCCTACGACAGTGCTAGAGTGCAGATTTCTACGACAGCAATAAATGTACAAGTGACTCATAATAAATAGCAGTAAAGTGAACATTAATAGTTACATTAACAACAATAATACAAAGTAAAGTGCAAAAAAACAAAACGTGATATTCACTGCGGGCGGCACAAAGCACCCGCAGTAAACAAAGGCTCCACCATGAGCGACAACGATGATAACAACGTAATAAAAATCCCGTTTGATGACTCCCCGAAAATGCTATTAAAGGTACTGAAACAAAAAATAGACACTACTACCATGAATTTATATGCAAAAATTAAAGAAAATGCACATAATATACTAGCATTAAAAGCTGTAAATGAATCCCTCTTCCATTTAATAAAATTTCAAATCAAAGTTTTGCTTGAACAAAACTGTAATTGCAATAAAAATCACACATTTCACAAAGAAAACGATAAATTGCCAGATATTACTAACACAGCAGTGACAGATATAAAAATTAGCTAACAAAAAAGTCAAAAATAAAAAGAAAAGAATAGATACTCCCCGCATACAAGGTGACACATGGAGGAAAATACCCTTCCCCCACTCACCCCAATGAATATTGACAAAACTGATGATAACTCTAATGAAAATTCACAAATTACACCGGAAGACCAAACAAACAATTCATACAAATGGATAGACCCCTACGCTAAGAAAACGAAAAGTAAAAAACGACTACTATCAACAAGCAGCAATGATAGTGACGCAGAAAATAAAAATATCACCCAAACACAGACACAAACAACGACACTTAAACAAACCTCCCCGCTCAATTTTTGTTAAAGGAAATACAGCATGAAGATGCATACAGAAAGATTTAATAGATCTTCAAATTAAAATTAAATGCCTCCAAGCATCCACAAAAATAAGCCCCAAAACACATAACAATCACAGACAAATTAAAACCTATTTAGACAAGAAAAGACATCACTTGCACACATACGATTTAGCGGAAGACAAAACCTTCAAAATAATTATCCAATACATTCCAAAAGATGTCTTAACGGAAGAAATCGCTGCTGCCTTAGAAGAACTAAGATACAAAGTTAATTCCGTCAGCAGACTACACAATAAAAAAAGATATTATGCAAATGACGCACATACTAGGACTGAAAGTAAAAGTTAAAAAAATACTCAAGTTTTTAGATCCAGCACACTGTCATAGATGCCAGGCGTACGGACATTCACAAAAAATGTGTACCAACAAATTTATGTGCGTCAGACAGAGACCAAGCGGTATGTGCTAATTGTAAAGGGAACCATCCAGCTAGCTACAAAGGATGCCCCAAATACCAGAGGCAAAAGGCCAAAATGGATAAACCCCCACAAAAAACGACAAGACTACAAATACAAGCCTACGTTCCCCCTTTATATATTCATGTGTCAAAACTTAGGCGTGGAACAAATAAAACTGAAATTGCAAACTATATGAAAGCTAAACTACCATCTGTTTTGATTGATGTTGTTGAGTTGGTAGTGAGATCTGAAAACTACAGCAGCTTTAAAGTATCTATTCCAGCCGATCAAGCTGGTTTAGTTCTTTCTAAAAACTTTTGGCCGGCAAACATTGCCGTCAAGAAATTTATTAACTATGGCCGACCACAAAATTTACCACCAACTCCTGCAGGGGATTTTTGGACGTTAAATCCGCTCAACAGTTTGGACCCGTCCCCAGGAATACCAACGGCATCTCAATTTACTACCAAAACGTTGGAGGCATAAAAACCAAACTGAAAAAACTTTTGTTAGCTGTAGCTCTGTCAAGTTATGACATTATTGTTCTAACCAAAACTTGGCTATCTGAAGACATCGCTGACTCAGAACTAAGACTAACTGGCTATAACCTATTTAGATGTGATCGGTCTAATTTAACTAGCCCTAAATTAAGCGGAGGTGGCGTATTGATTGCGGTTAGAAGTCATTTAAAGTGTACATTACTACATCCGCCATATCTAAGTGTTGAACATGTGTTTGTAATTGTCAACTTTAAGTTTGTGTCGTACATAATTGGTGCAGTTTATTTACCCCCTCGTTCGGTTATTGATAAATATGCTGACCACTGCTACTCCGTTGAATCTTTTGCTGATGTTTTTCCTAATAGTAAATTAATTTTACTGGGAGATTACAATTTACCTGAAGCAACGTGGCTAAATGATGAATTTGGAACTGGAGTTACTTGCAACAAAAACTATCCTGGACATTTAGTTGCTAATTCATTTAGATTTTTAAGCTGTGTTCAATGTATAACCATCTCAAATAGTATGGATGTATTTTTAGATTTGTGTTTTACTAATGACAGTGATAATATTACTGTGATAAATGCTGTAGATGTTTTATTAGATATAAGTCAACATCATAATGCCTATGTGATAGATGTCATATGTGATACTTCTTGTGATATTTTAAACTGTAGCTACGTTTTTAATGATTTTAAATGTGCCAACTTCAGCGCAATCAATGATTTTTTGTTGAACGTTGATTGGTCTGTTATTTTTAACAACTGTGATATTAATGTATGTGTTGATTTATTTTATTCTGTTTTGTATTATGCAATTGATTGTTATGTACCTAAAAAAGTGTGGCATGACAACAACTTTCCTATTTGGTTTAGCAAGGAATTAATTTCACTTACTAAACTTAAAAAAATAGCACATAAACGATTTAAATCTTCAGAACTTCTTTCTGATTACAATGAATTTGATTCTCTTCGGACTTCATGTAAAAATCTGAACGCACGTCTTTACAAACAGTACATTTTACGCACCGAAAATAACATTCGGTCTAATCCAAAACATTTTTGGAGATTTCTAAATGAAGCTAAGAAAACTAATGCTTTTCCAGCTACAATGTATTATGGTGATCAAACCTGTATTAATGGTGACGTTTTTGTAAACAAATTTGCAGATTTTTTCTCTTCCGTTTATAATTCTCAAACTCATCCAACTCCATTGTTTAAGTTTGATAAAAATGTAATTCATACAAATTTCTCAGTCAGTTTACTAGATATTTTTAATGGAATTACAAGCCTTAAATCTAATCTTAGCACTGGACCTGACGGTATTCCTTCTATGCTCTAAAAGAATTGTATTTATTCAATTTCAAAACCATTACATTTACTGTTCAACGCTTTATTAAATGAAACTAAATTTCCTGATGTATGGAAACAAACTTATATTATGCCATTGCATAAATCTGGTGCTAAAGAAAATATTACAAATTATAGAGGCATTTGCATTCAATCTGCTATCCCAAAATTATTTGATCAAATTATAACTGGTCAAATACGTTGGATGTGCAAAAGTATTTTATTAGAAAAACAGCATGGGTTTCGTGAAGGTCGATCTACACTTACCAATCTACTTTCTTACGAAAATTACATTTTAAACGCATTTGAATGCAAAACTCAAGTTGACTCTATTTACACTGACTTTTCAAAGGCCTTTGATCGTGTGAGCCACAATATTTTGATTGCTAAGCTTCGTGCTTTGGGTTTTCATAATGCAGTAGTTGCTTGGTTATCTTGCTTTATGAAAAACCGAACGCAGTGTGTAAAAATCAATAACTTTCTTTCACAACCTATTTTAGTTCCATCAGGTGTTCCTCAGGGATCTCACTGCGGACCAATTTTATTTTTACTTTTTATCAATGATCTTTCTGACTGTATTAGTTCATCATCATTCCTATTATTTGCAGATGATATAAAAATTTATAGAAGTATTTTATCAATCGATGATTGTAATCTTTTACAACAAGATTTAGACTCTGTTAATGATTGGTGTCTTATTAATAACCTTTTGTTTAATGTAAATAAATGTTTTGCAATCAGTTTTAATAGAACGCTAAGCAAAATTTTGTACGATTATATTATCGATAACAAGGTGCTACAACAAGTGACACAAATTAAAGACTTGGGTGTAATTTTCGATTTTAAACTTACGTTTGTTGAGCATATCAGCTACATGTGTAATCGTGCTATAAAAATGCTGGGGTTTGTATACAGGATGTCTGCTGATCTTTCTCCAAATACTCTTAAATTACTTTACTGTACCTTGGTGCGTTCTCATTTAGAGTACGTTCCGTCAGTCTGGTGCCCTTTCTATGAAATCCATAGTCAGAATATTGAACGTATTCAAAACAAATTTTTTCGCCTGTTGTCCTATAGATCTGGTATATTGTCGGTTCATTTTGATCGCAATTACATTTCTTCATTATACAATTTACCGTCACTAAAAGTTCGGCGCAAAAGATCAGATCTCTCATTTTTGCGTGGTCTAGTGATGTCTGAAGTAGACTGTCCTGAGTTACTTGAATCTCTTCCATTCTACATTCCTATCAGTGAACGATGTACTAGGCAGACTTCATTATTTAGAGAATTTACACATTCTACTAATTATGGATTTCACAATCCTATTGGTAGAATTTGTAGATTTGCAAACAGTTTAACAAACAATTTAAATTTTTTTTGTTCTAAATCTTTGTTTAAGATTCAATTGGGACATATTGATTAAATGTTATGTATTTTATATTATATTGTTTTTTATGTCAATCTTTTGCTTTTGTTTTTTTATATATGTATTATATTGTTTATATTTATTGTATTTTTATGTAGATGTAAATGGTTTTACTTACCGTAAATAAAGATTATTATTATTATTATTATTATAATATCAGAACCACCAAAGCCACGTGCACAAATGACAACTTACGTTAAAGCCGTACAACCAACAAAAGAAAAAGAAAAGGACACAACTGCAGATGTTTTTATAAAAGCCGAACTACTAAAGGCAATCAACACCTCCAAAAATGACAAAGAGCTATTAAAACAAATACTCATGATCGCGCTAATGAACATGAGCACATAATGGCAGCACACCAAAACATACTAAACATAAGCTTCTGGAATTGCAACAGTCTAACAAACAAAACAGAAAAACTCAAAGACTATCTATTCAAACATCAAACAGACATAATGCTCTTATCGGAAACAGGCCTCAAAACCAAAAACAAAATAAAATTCCCAAATTATCATATTTACAGAAATGACAGAGTGAACCAAAAAGAAGGAAACACTGCCATGCTAATTAAAAGATCCATCCAACATGCAGTAATCAACCTACCCAAAATGATAAACCTCGAAGCAACTGGGGCAATTATCAAAATCAAAAAATTCAAAATCATAGCAGCATATCAATCACCATCTAAGCCACTCCTAAACTCAGATCTAAACTTAACACTGCAAAAAAAATCCCTACAATTCTAGCCAGCGACATAAACGCCAAACATCGGGTTTGAAACTGCAACACCAATAAAGTCACTACTAAAATACATCAAAAAAAGGCAAACAATCGTACACAATCCAGACGCACCAACATTCTACAGTACTCAAAGCCATACTCCAGACATCCTAGACATAGCTATAACCAAGCACATCAACAACAACATCACATTAACAGTTATCGTCAAGCTAGAATCAAACCACCTACCAGTCCAACTACAACTAGCAAACGTCCATAATCCAAAAAAACCTCAACAAACAAATTAGAACAACTTCAACAGACTACATCCGAGAAGAACTTGACCCTTATCCAGAACTAAGAACAAACTAAGACATCAATAATGCAGTACAAACACTAACATCAAAACTACAAACTGCAATGCATAAATCGACTACAACCTTCGAACTTACCAAAAAAGATCCGCTAGGTCTACCATCATACCTAAAAATTTTTATCAAAATTAAAAACAAAGCCAGGAAAAGTTTACACCCACCAAAATCGCAGAAGACAAAAAAGAAGCCAACCACCTCCAACAAAATGTAAAAGATCAAATCAAAACGTTCAAAAATCAACAATAGTATCAACTGTTAGAAGGAAGCTTAAACGACATTCCCAAAATTTAGAAAATATCAAAAAGATTTAGAAGCAACCACACTCCAATTCCTGCACTTCATGGCCGCAACGGCATGGCACACACCGACATGGAAAAAGCAAAAGCCATTGCCCGACATTCTCGACACAAATATAATGGAAGCAGTAGAAGATGAACTTGAACATCACTTACAATCATCCTTCGATCAACCACTACAACACACAACGCCAAAAAATTGGCAAAAATAATAATCAAGAAAAATCAAGTCAATGCCAAAAAAGCTTCTGGACTAGACAACATATCCTACATCAATGCCATGCTTAAAAATGGACACTTTCCTGAAGCATGAAAGACCGCAATAATAATAGTCTTCCCAAAACCAATAAAATCTCCAACATTTCCACAAAATTACAAACCAATAAGTCTGCTCAGCTCCCTTAGCAAAATAGCCGAAAAAGTTATTCTATCTATAATAAATGATCACAACAAAGAACATGACAACATAACCCCAAAACACCAGTATGGATTTCAAAAAGACCACTCAACCACCCACCAATTGGAAAGAGTAACCGACAACATAAACAGAGGATACTGCGTGAGGAAATCGACAGGTGCCATATTTTTTGACATCAAAAAAGCGTTTGATAAGGTATAGCACGAGAAACTTATTGTCAAACTCTTCAAAATATGCTGCAACAAACACCTATGCAAATTAATAAATTTCTTCTTAAACAAAAGACATTTTCAAATAAGAATAAACAAAACACTATCAAACAGAATAATCATAACAGCCGGGGTCCCACAAGGATCAGCCCTCTCCCCCATCCTATGCAACATATACGTAGGAGATATGCTAACCGCCAACAACGGAACAATAACTGCGCAATATTCAGATGACACAGTCATCCTACATAAATCTACGTCAACAAAACAAATAACAAGCAAATTACAACACGCTGCAGACCTCATTGCCGAACTGACAACAAAATCGGGCATAAAAATAAATCTCAACAAAAGCCAAGCATTTCTATTCACCAAAAAAAAAAGACCACATACGGCAACATCAAAATCGACGATATTCCCATACCATGGACCAAAAAAGTAAAGTATCTTGGAATCACCATGGACCGACTACTGAGCTGGAAAGCCCACACACAAAATATAAGAAACTTAAGCATAGAACAACAATAAAATTTTACTCTCTGCTAACTAACAAAAGCATGACCTTAAAAAACAAAATTCTGCTTTATGAAAGCACTATACAACTACAATTAACATACGCGGCATCAGTATGAGGAACAACTACAAAAAGCTACATGAAAACATTAGAGTCAAGACCACAAACGCTTCATGGTACATCAGAAACGTGGACCTAAAGAGATCTAAAAATAACAACACTGATATAGTACATCAAAACGACTGCCAAAGCATTCTTCGAGAAAGCAGAAGTACACAACAACGACGAAATAAGAAATACCACTAAAAAACAAATCTACATGAGAAAACACTACAAACAACCAATGGATGTAATAACTACATAAAAAAACCAACAATGACAAACGCAGTAGAAAACTATCTGCACCAAAGCCATGCATCGTGACCTAACAACCTAAGGAAGTAAGTCACACACAGATTCAAACAGCCCAATGGGCAACCAAAAACCAGCAAGGCACAATAAGAAAATCCCGAGAACTTGCGACATTCAAGAGATAAGCAGTTTTGTTAAGCAGTTGAGCCCTAACTATCATCAAGCAAGAAACAAGTCTACAGAACCTACAAAGACCTAATTTTAACCATCTCAAGCCTCTGTCAGATCTACCATCGCAACTGCAGCTTTCAGGCAACGACCCCAATTTTAGTGTTTTTGACACAACTACACGTAGTCATATCCCCAGCGTAGTTCGGGGAACTATCAAAATACACTCTGTGCTTGCACATACCCCCGCTAATAATCTAACTGCGTCTTGTGTGAGTGAGTTTTACTCTGTGTGAGTGTGTATGTGCTTTCTGAATAAGAGTGTAGAGTGTAATTTGTGACTAAAATACCAACTCACCATACAAACAAATTTGATGATCCGGAAACTACTATCAGAACATTTCCTTAGCCCGGACCAGCTGTCTGCAATCACAGAGTCCAGCCAATAACACTATGTAGGTATATTTTTCTTTGATATCTTCTTTCATAATTTTGTTTAGTATGTCCTAACCATTCTTTTTGATCATTTCTGTTGTTTCTACTAGTAGTTTTCTCTCTTTTGCATCTTGTATTAATTTTTCTAGATTAGTTCTATTTTTTCCATTCTTCACTATACACCATAATCATCTTGTATTTTTTTCCACTTAGTATAAAATTTTGTTGTACTATCCCTTCCAGTTCCAGTTTTCATCATCATCTTCTTCTTTTTCTTTTTCCATTTTTTTCATTAATAGTTGAAGCTAGCTGGCATTTTTATTTTTTTTTATAATTTTCTCTTAAATGATCTCAAACTGCTACTGTTTTTTTTACAAAACTTGACTAAGTTTCTTCTATTTTGTTCCTAATGGCATCAAACTTTAATATTTAACCAAACTAATTAAATATTGAATCTTCAAAACTATTATTCAAAAAATGATTATAAAAATTATCCAAAAAAACGCAAAAAATTTTTCTTAATTTTCAATTTCAATTATATAAACCTATGTACGTATGCAAATGCATAAGCAATAAAATCATTTCTTTGATTACCGAAAAAAAATCTTTCAACTCACAGGTTTATATTAACATTTTTTAATTTTTAAGATTTTTAAAACTGGTTTTGAAGACCAATTAAATCTTTTTTTAATAATTTTTAGTGCTTTTATCCTTTGTGAACTATTATAACTTTTGAAAAGTATTAACAAAGTATAAAATTTGCCTCAAAGATCCTTTTACAGAAGAGAGGATTGTATGCTGTGAATTTATTATAAACTAAATAATTTTATTGAACGAATCATGTAACAGAATAAACTTATATGAATGTCGTATATGGACAAGGGTGTATTTAATTAATCCTCCGATGCCGGAATCACATATTGTTATTATCGAACGTTTCTGGGGGGAGGCTTTAGAGGTGGAAGCTTTAAACCGAAAGGGTAGTTAGTGAAGGGTATGGGTTTATATGTGTGCGTTTTCCAGTGGGTGGCGGAGGGTGGCAAGCAAGCTGCGGGTGTGAGGGTCCGGCAGCACGTGCGTGTTAACCACAATCTAACATCCTCCCACGCAACCCTTGTAACGTAAGGAAACAACACAACTACTATATCTAGGCATATCCGAAACTTGGGTGGGTGCATTCCACCACGGTCCAAAGGAGAGGCTGCGTCCCAAAGAGTGGCGGATCTCCAAGAGAGTTTCTCTCGGACGTGTGTTTGAGCTTGGATTCTTCTTAGCCCCAATCTTCTCACTCCCTTTCATTACCAACCAACAAAACACACACAGATATTTCAGAGTAATGTGGAAAGGGTTGCTTAATTATTCCAATCAATTAATTTGTTTTTATTATTTTTTCAGTCACGCAATGACAATTTTCACCCCGTTCTAAATGATTTATTTAAGATACGTTTACCTAAAAAGTGGTTGTTTGTTAAAAAAAAATCAGTGTTTTGATAGCGTTGCATAATTTAATTCTGTCGCCTCAAATTTCCATAACATAATAAACGGTTTGTCGTACATACTTTGGAACAGATCCGCATCGCGCATCTATTAAAATCTAATTATTCTATTAAAAATGCATCAGTCATTTTATAGGGAATTGCCGCCGACTCTTTATACATTTTAATGCATATGCCAAACTGATAATTATATTAATTGGCCTCCCGAATAATATCATTATTGTATGAGTGTATATTTAATGAAGGTGTAATCAATCTTTTTTTATTTAGGTAGATGAAACCTTGATATTTTATTTATCGAATATTATTATTTTGTTATGGAATGTGCTACAGTTCAGGTAACGAGTCATGAAGTAAATGAGGCTCGAATATTGATAAAGGTAATTGTTTGATAATGTTAGGTGATGGAAACGGTCGTGAGCAAACACCATACAATTTGCCATGGTGAGGTGGATACATGCGCGGCTAGGGAATGGTAAAAATCTTATCTTTCAAACATGCTCAAATGGTTCGGGCGGTGCTTGTTGGTTTTACTAGAAAATTGTTAAGATACAGGAAAACTGTACTTAATATAATTAAACGTTCTTCGCTTGCACATTAGTATGCAAAAATATTTTTTTATTAATCATAGATCATTTTAATGAGTTTTAAAATTGTTTGCTTACTTGAATATTTTAATATTTTAAACTCAAAAAAAATTAAAAATAATTTGATTTAATTTTTGTACTGAATGCAGTTTTTTGTATACCAAATTGTTATTACAAACGTAATTTACTTTATAATGTAACTAATTTAAATATTAATATATATTTTTTTTTTAATTGTAGTTTTGGTAAATAATTTTTTTTAATGATCTAATTTTCTAGTCATCTTTGATAGACCTTAAACCAAGTTCGCAACGTGCTGTGCTATATAAAATTAAATAAAAAGCTTACAACCTAAATTTAAAAATTTATTAAAATTTGTACCAAACACAACTATATAGATAACCTATAATTTAGTAACTTAGCACGTTTTTGGCCTAAAAAACATTTATAACCTCAAAACTTATCATTAGATTTTAATCTAATTTGGCAACAATCTAGTTAAAAATTCATTTTTAATTTGCCGTGCCGGATTTTTCTAAAGCGTAGTAAGTGGCAGTGTAAACCGGTCGCTTCATTAGGTGATGTTGTACGGGCTTAGGTAGTTCATTGCAAGCATATTACAGCGTTTTTTTTTTTAACTTATTAATGTAAGTAAAGCAAATTATGAAAAATTTTCCGATTTTTTTTGTTTTTTTAATGGTATAATAGTATTAATAATAATAATCATCTTTATTTTGCATAATTTACAAATAAGGCAAAGTTCATCACATTGGTGTTACGTCGAGTGTACCACAAGGGTCACATCTTGGACCTCTATTGTTCAATATATTTATCAATGATGTGGTACACTGTTTTTCTAATGCGCATTGTTTAATTGCTAACAATATAAAAATCTTTTTATTAAAATTCAGTTTTTAGATGATGATGTACTACATAATAAAGAAATACAGATTTTACTACGCAGTTTAAATAAGTGCAAAGTGATAACATTTTCTAGACGTTAGTCTACGGTGATAAAAGGTTATTCTCTCATAAATGAAATGTTGTCAAAAAATAACACTATTGTTTTATGTTTTATTTTTGTTTTTATTTTTAATATAGCTATTTTGTAATGATATTTGTTGACTAGTAAATAAAAAATAAATAAACTTGTTTATTTAACTTGTGTTTGCTAATGAAGGTATTAGGTTGCGTATTGTAACCTTTGTACTCATTCAGCAAATGTAGCAACACGTTTTGATGCAGATCTTTTAAAAACGTCTATTAAATATCTATGTCTCTTGAAACGCTTTTTAGTTTTATAAAGAAACATTTTATTGTAAAGTTTTATCAATTTTTATTTAAGAAGTAAAAATAGATCTAAAAACACTTTAACTAGACTTTTGGTTTTTCACAAATTCCAAAAAACGGGTTTTTGTTTGAATGAAACCGCTTAAGCAATCCTATTAGGTCAAGTCTTGCAAAAACAAAAGTTGATTTAGCCAAAACCGGAATTTTCAATAACGTTTTAGTTGCCCGTTACTTTAGTCTTATAGACGGCAACCAAATATACAAAACTTTGCAATTTTCCAAGGTGGAAACGGTTTTTAAACCACAAAAAAAAAAATTAATTTTACATTTTTTTTAAATTTATATAAAAAAAATTGTTGGTATTAAACAATTTTAAATTCAAAATTCATTAAAACTCAAATTTAACGTATAGATAAAAATTAAATTGTTTGCAGGGCTTTTGCATAAAGCAAATTTAAAGTTTTGTAATAAAAATATTCCGGTATCTGACAAACATTGTTATTAAATTACGTTTAAAGTTGCTTTTTTGTGAATATTTGTTGCCATTTATTTAAATTTCTTTGCGTTTGGCAAGTTAAGCTATATACTCAAAGATAAAAACATTCCCATGCGCCTAACAAAAAGTATACACTTGTAAACTACCTGTATGCTTCTTTTTTTAATATATAGAAAAGGAAAAATGCTTTATGCGCTGACGGTGGCTTGGATGTGTAGCCACCAGTGTGAGACCCACTAAAAACCCTTCAACCTCTCTTCACTTTCACTACATCCGGTTTGCCTCTCAGCATTTCTTCAGCGGTTTCTGCCGCCTTCATATAATTTTCTTCCGTTCGTCTCTTAGCTGTTTTTTTTAATTATAACATCTCCTTTGCCATTTTCCAGTTTTCTACACTTACTAACATTACCTCGACTATATTTTTCCTTGTTATTGTAGTACCTGTTTCAGTTTTAATTTTTGACAGCGTTTTTTCCGGACCTAAAAATTACAAGTTTTGAAAATAGCGAAAACATGTGCAACTTTCTGCATCAAAATAGTTGTGAATATAAATTGATTCTATAAGTCTAGTGTAATTACTTTAAAGAAAAATTGAACACGAAGAAATCTAGACCTCGTGGATCAATTTTCATTAAGATTTGACAAAGTTAGAATGGTTTAAACAAAACATAATTCAACAATTTTTCAAAATTTACGTTTTTTTTTTTAAATAATGTTTAAAGCTTGATATATCAAAATGACTGCCCCAACATTAAATATACGAATATGGGTTTTAAAGTACATGCAATAAGAAATATTTTAAGCCAACGTAGACCTTCTTATCTTTTTCCAGAAGCCCAAAAATTGAGATACAAAAATGTGCGGTTTGCCGATTTTGACAATTTTTGAATATTAAAAATTTCTTCATAATGCCCGATATTCCATTTCTCATATGAATAACCTTGAATAACCTTGAATAACCTTTTTTATTGTGTTCTAAAGAGTATTTACTGAAATTTTGACTAAAATCGACATAGGGTGACAGCGCTTTTTTGGGACCTGAAAATTACAAGTTTTGAAGATCGCAAAAACATGTGCAACTTCCTGCATCAAAATAATGGTGTATACGTATTGATTCTATAAGTATTGTGTGATCACTTCAAAAAGAGATTAAACACAAGGAAATCTAGACCTTGCAAACCAAATTTTGTTAAGATTTGACAAAGTTAGAACGGTTTAAAGAAAGCAAAGTTTTGCGATTTTGCTTAATTTACGGATTTTTTTGGAATAATGTTTAAAGCCTAATATATCAAAATGACTGCCACGATTTTAAACTTAATAATATGGGTTTTAAAGTACATGTAATAAGGAATAATTTGAGCTATCGTAGACCTTTTTATCATTTTCCAGAAGCCCAAAAATTGAGATACAAATTAAGCTAAAAATGACGTTTTATTGTAAAATTTCTGACCTTCAAATGTGTGTCATTTTAAACAGGCAATATTCTAAGGTCCAAAATTTTGGAAATCTCATTTTTTTCATCTATATTTTGATCCCTGAAAATTTGAGCAAAATCAAAGAGGTCGACTTTTTCAAACTGGTCGAAAAGTAATGGAATTACCCAATTTAATTGTGATTACCATAATATCAAGTTACCGTCCGCCATAATCTGTTAATTTATAATATAACTATATTCATTCAATAAGATTTTAATTAATGTGGCAGCAGTATTAAACTGTTAAAAAAAATAATACACGCGGGAATTTCAAATTTCACATTTTATCATACATTCACAACAACGAGCAGAACTGTAACAATTGTTATTTAAGAAAAATAACTTATAGCACAATAAAAAGACTATTAAGTTTAATGTTCAATGAAGTATAGCTCTTAAAGTTTAAGCAAATATTTCAACAAAAAAATTACAAATTAATTTCAAAATTTACTAAACAATTGAAGGTTTTAGATTTGTATATATTTCGTTAGATTAGAAATTTCATTCTCTACACGTTGCAATAAACCGATTTTAAAAAGGAGTTAAATTACGTGAGTTCTGCTCGTAGTTTTCTGACACTCATCAAACTGCCCCGAACTGAGTGTATTAATAAAAAATGAAAAAAGCAAATATAAAAACGAAGTCAAAAAAACAAAAATTGATTTTAACAGTAAATTGATAATGGAATCATTAGACAAACCAAAACAAATTTGGAAAATAATTAATAAAAGCACCAATAGAAAACAAGTAAATAAAATCTCATCAACTATATCTGCTAACAAACATTAACTTTTTTTGTTAATTCAGTTGAACATGTTTTGTCTAGTTTTAATCATAATGATAACAGCTATCAATTTTTATTAAACAATTACACAAGTGATACAAGCGCTTCCTGTTTTTCTAAGCCAGTTTTGACAATGGAAATCAAATCTGTGATAGAATTGTTAAAAAATACTTATTGTATAGATCTGTATAATCTAAATTCTAAAGTACTTAAATATGTGTCAAATGTAATTGTAGAACCTTTGGAAAATGTTTTAAATGCTTGTTTTGAAGAGGGAATTTTTCCATCTAAACTAAAATTATCAAAAGTCATACCAATATTTAAAAAAGGGAATATAAACCAATGTGAAAATTATCGGCCTATATCAATAACACCAATTTTTTTCAAAAGTATTTGAAATGTTATTAAATAAGCGCTTGATCTCTTTTTTAGAAAAAATTATTTGTCGGGCACAGTTTGGATATATTTCTTCTAGATCTACAATAAAAGCTGTAAAACAACTTGTTCTTGACATCGAACAGGTCTTTGAATGCAAAAGTGTGATGTCTGCTTTTTTCTTAGATCTAAGCAAGGCATTTGACTCAGTCAACTCAGAGAAGTTGTTGCACAAACTCAAATTCTATGGCATAAGAGGCGTAGCATTAAATATTGTTAACAGCTACTGAACTAGCAGAGAACAGATTGTCTTTGCTAGTGGTACTTTTTCGGATAGAAAAAAAATATACTACGGTGTGCTGCAGGGGTCTATTTTAAGTCCCCTGCTGTTTCTGTTGTACATAAATGATCTTGAATGTAATGTAACACTAGCAAGGACATATCTTTATGCCGATGACACAACTCTCATTCAAAGTGTAACAGTTTCTGTGGTGGATGGGTTGAGTCCTTTAGTAGAAGCAAAACAATGGTTTCATGCAAATAATTTAAAGTTAAATGAAGCAAAAACAGAACTTATGTTTTTATTATTACATAATGCAAATGAAGGTGTTAATAAATCAATAAAATTTTTGAGTATTCACTTAGACAATAAATTATCTTGGCAATAGCATGTGGAATCGTTGTCCACAAAATTAAGCAGTATATTTATTTAATAAAAAAAATAGCTGAAAACACGGATTTAACGGTTACACAAATAGCTTATTTTACGTTTATTCAATCTTTAATTGAGTATGGAGTGCTGCTGTGGGGTAGTTCTCATTGTGCTAATCGAATCTTTGTTTTGCAGAAGAAATCTGTTCGTGCAGTTGCGGGTCTTGGTTTCAGAGATACGTGTAGGTCTCATTTAAAAAAACTGAGTTTTATAACTGTTGAAAGTTTATATATGTTGGCATGTTTGGTGCATGTGAGAGAAGGCATAAATGCTGGAAATTACAAGTTTCAAAATAAATTGCATAGTTATTGTACCAAAGTAAAAAATCAAGTAAAAACATCTGCTTGTCATACTGCAGACTGAAAAAAACATTAAATTCGTTTTATTATGTGTCAGTCAAAATGTATAATATTTTACCTTATACAATCAAAAAATTACCAGCTAAGGAATTTAAGTTTACTCTAAAAAAAATATTATTAAATAATGAATTATATCATGTTAATGATTATTTTAATTTAAGTTTTTAAATTGTTTTGTTAATGTTCATAAGTGTGCATGTAAAAATGTTTTCTTTTAATATTAACTCACAACTTGTACCTGACGTTTTTGTATCACATTATTTTACTATGTTTATGCAAATAAAGTTTATCTTATCTTATCTTATCTTATCTTATCTTGGATTGGCAATAATCCAAATAGTTTGTTTCTGAATAAAGTTTAGAAAAAGTAGTGTAGTTTCTGATGCTTGAAAAAGTCAAATATAAGTTTTAAAAATATGCAAAATTTGAACAGAAATAAAAACCTTTAAATATATATATATAGATATTAAAATTTTTAGTTTTCCAGATACTTTAAAAGCTTTGTCGACAGCATGGTCGTTCCAAAAAAGATTATGTAAGATTGTAACCTTTAGAAAACAAATGAAAGAAGGTTTAAATATAGATTTGTTGTTTAGTTTAATATTTGGTACTGATAATACCTTGCTAAATTTTTAAATATTGTTGGAAGTGCTCCTTTTTGATATTGTTTTGAGATTTTTGTTTATAGATGCTACATATTCTAACCTAGAAATTTTAAAACGCTCTGCCATAATTGTTGATTTTGTCTATATTTGTTGATTTTTAAGTATGAAGTATAAAGTATTAGTTTTGCAGATAAAAGCACCCTTATCTGCAAAACTAAAAATAAAACTTTTAGTTATTTGAAGAAGTTTGTTAATGTAAATCAGAAATAAAGTTGGCAAAAAAGCAGAAGCTTGAAATGTTATTTTGTTCTAAGAATTTGACAATAAAAATTAATATATTTTTCAAAAATGTAGAGATTAGACAATAATAAAATAATAAAGCAATTTACAATACATGTATTCGTAAGAATAAATTTGTGATAAAAAACGTAATAAATTGTTTTATTATGTCATTAACATGAATTATCACGTTGTAGAAGTCACAACCATCAATTATATTATACAATAATGCAATTGGTCTATAATTTAAAAAATCAAACTTGTCTCCTATTTTAGGAATAAGTTAAACATTTGCAATTTTACAACAATTTGGAAATGTTTCATTTTTGTATAAAGCAAATATTTTGCTCAAAATAAAAGCTAATTCATTTGCAAATGTTTTAAGAATCATAGGTAGAATTTCATCTATTAATTTTAGAAGATATCTTTTGACAGCCCGTTGTCTAAAATAAATTGGACCCTTTTTTTTTCTACTATTTTATAATTATTTTTTTGTTGTTTATGAAAAGCTGAGAAATTGTTTCTGTCAATCCTATCTTTTTCAGATTGTATTAGATTTTCACAAAAATTACGAGCTAACTTATAATCCTTTTTAGTCTGTTTGGAACAATTACTGATGTGTTTTTTAAATGCTTTTTGCTTCTTTTTTACTGCCTGTTTTGTCTGAATTGAAAACAAGTACTTTTAACAGAAAAAAAAACAGAAAAAAATTATGTCATTTTGAATAGTTTTGTGAGATTTTCTGCTGTAGTATAGCGGATCATTTAATTATAATAGAATGAATATAATGATTTATATACTGCAACATTGCAATATCAGTTCTTTTTATTTCCTATAGACATTGTTTAAATAGAATACAAGGCATTCATCTAAACAACTATTTACTTTAAGACTTGATAAGAATGACACTTTAGAAAACCAAAATTTTAAAATAAGATTTTTTAACCGGACTATCGATAAATGTATGTTTTAAAGTCCTAATTTTTGAGTTTTATAATTCTCAAATAATTAAAGTTGTCAGTATTAAAATTTAAAGATATGTTTGTATTGTTATGACTAACAAACATTTATAAAAAAAAAATGTTAAGGCTTGTTCAACTCTGAGCGCGCAAAAAAAATTACAAGTAAATTTTATATAGAAATAATTACAGATGAAATGAGTGAGTACAGGTCAATAAGACAAAAATTAATTTATTTAAAAACTGTTTAACAACATTAATCATCTGTACCATATAAATCATAAACTGAAATAAAATGTGCAATGCTAAATTTATGCGTGATCAGTACGCGTAGGCATAATTTAGATTAGTTTCCGCATTTTATTTTGAAAATGAATATAAAAAACTTTTAGAATGTTTTGAAAAGTTTACAAATTTAAAAAATATATTTCACTAGACTGCAAACATTTATAGAAAATAACAAACCTAAAATTAGTGTGAATCAACTTTGCAATAGTGTTAAACAAATAATTGTACAAAATTTAACTAAGTAGTAAATATTTTCTAATAAAATGTTGTAAATTTTAAACATTATTAACTTTTTTGTATTAAAGGTTATCTTGAAACGTCGTATATTAATTTTTTTCATCTCCCGTAAAACACATACATCCCCTTGCAGGATAAAATCATCCCTCATACTACTTGAGCACAATGGTCCAGTTTTTGGGCATCTCTGCATTGTCTTCACGCATCCTCAAGTTTAGCATTATACATCAAAAGCCGCTATTGTATTAGTTGTGTATAACCTTAAGATATGTCATATATACATAGTAAATCTTATTGTGCGTGTGCGGTATGTAGATGTGTGAGAAGCCTTTGTTCTCAATTTTCTTGGGGTTAAAATTACCCCACGGCATTGTTATTTTTTAACAGCAGTAGGATTGCCCAATTGAATTATTTATAAAATTTAAATTTGACTTTGGTTATGCATTAAGAATTCATTCTTGACCGTCGATACATAATTAACGATTCATTCGCAATTCAGCTAAGATCTCAGCCGTGTCCTCCTCAAACCCACATCTAGACCCTGCTAAAACCAACCCCTTAGATATGTGTGTGTGTGTGTGTGTGCGTGAGAGGGTATTTCGTGGCAGATATATCTTCCAGGAAAGGGGGGGTCAAAGCTGCTGCTGCTGCTACCTCCCTCTTACACCCCGTCTCTAATTACAATGTATGATTAATTATCAGCGACTGCAGACTGCCGGTGGACGGCATCTTGTCCTCTTGTCCGCCCGATGTCTTACTGCAGGCTGCCAACCACTGTCTTAGCTTGCTAATGTCACCGGCCGACGTTATATATCGTTCGACCTCAACCCGTCGACTCAGTCGGTATTACACTATCCGACCATTTACGTAATATCCTATTAATCGTAATAATATTACAAAAAAACTTTATTTTTAGTAATATATAAAAGAATTACACTAAACTAGAAACATATTTTCAAATACAACAAAACTTGACCTATCTTAATTTCATTTTTAATTTTAATATTTTTTTATACTTTTCAATGCAATGTAAATTATTTTATGATTGCTAGAATTTTTGAAACTTTTTTACTATATAAAATTGTTAATCGTTTTGGAATGTAATATCGGCTTTAGCTAACACATCCTTTCGGCCAGCATACACTGATTTCCATACTGACTGATGTTAGTTAGCCCTTCCATAGTGTTCAGTGTTCCCGGTACAGTCAGCAGTCCTGCAGGAGACAGCTCTGTAGTCTCAAGTTTGTGTAAGACGACAGGTACAGTCCAGAGCCCCAATCTCTCCAGATAATACATGTGTTATTAATGGTCGTCTATCTCTCGGCCGCACACTCTCCACTCTGTATAGGGAATATATTAGGAAGGAATGAACCAACACCGCCTTACCCCCTCATCCACCCGTACACCCTTAGATAACACCAACTAAGCAACCAAAAGCCTCCCGTCCACCCCCACACACACATACACATATACAGGATAACCTGTGTACGTGTTTCTATTAATGCGAAATCCATCACAAAGTTATATGTAAGGGAACTAATGGTTCCTTCAAGGATAACTTGACTAATCAGATTGTTATACATTGTTTGAATTCTTTAAATTGTAAATTAATACTACTATAACATATTACACATAATTGAGTTATTGAAAACAATATTGATGTTGATAAAACTGTGCTTAATTCAAACCAAATTAAATAACTTTATTAAAAAAACTATAAAAAATTTAAAGCAAATAAGACATTTAAAAAAACTAATTAAGTTAATAATGTAAAATATGTTTCTTTAAAAGAAACTTAAAGACTTAATCTAAGAATGAATTTATTGAACAAATTGTGATAAAATAATTAAATAATCTATCCAAACTCAATCCAACTATCACAGCAAAAGTCAAGCAAAAACAATTGCAAAAAATTGCAAAACATAAAAGCTTAAAATCTTCTTAAAACAACAAACAAATTATTGAAAATTGCAAAAAACTTATCAGTAATTTTTGAATTTAAAAATTTTCTTTAAAAGACTTTATAAACTTTTTAGAGATAAATTTTTAAAATGTTTTTAAAAACTTATTAAGACAATAAAAACTTCTGAAAAAGCTACACTAAAATCTGGACTAGGAATTTTCTTAAAATTATATGGTTTATGGCAATTATTAGTAAAATCATTACAAGATTGTACAAAATAAATAAACCAACTATAAAAAATATTAATGATTCTGATTTAGTATTTAGATTATGTTAGTTATTTCAAGTATTAAGCAAAAAATTGCGTTTCAAATATTTTATGTTTGTTAGAATATAATATACAAAATCTTCAAAGATATGTAAAAACTATAAAAATAAAAAAATAATTCATTTTTTTGTTAAATTTATCTAAATTTCTAGATTTTGAATTATTTATAAAAATATTATGTTCAAGTTTCAGGTTTTTTTAAACAAACTTAAAAAAAATCTTTTTGTAGTAAAAACATTTCTCTAAAAACTAGAACTGATGAGTGTATGAATGGCACCAACTGAAAGAAATGAACAGGCCGCTAAAATAAACAATAAAATGACACTATACCGCAACCAATTTGCAAAAAGGAATCAATCAAAAGCAAACTACTACAAATGTAGAGTTGAAGTTTAAAATTCTTGCGTGTATTAATTTTTCTAACAGTTTAGTACTGCTGCTATATTAATTAAAATCATGCTGCATATTATCTAACGGGCCACCAGCCAACTCCAAACGGTCTTCAACTTTCGGCCTCTCAGGTCACAAGAGCAATCAGCCCCAAAGGCGTCGCCCCCGCAAATACACAAGAAAAAAGATTTATCATAGTCAGGGTTAAGCCTGCCCCTAAAAACCTAGACCCAGTCGATGACAAAATTCCTACCCCAACCCTACAAATTTTTGCTTTTTGCCCAACGGCGTTTGTCATTACTGACAAAAACCTATTTCCAAGCTTCTCTTAACATTGCAAGAACAATGAGATCAACATTGCTTTGGCTCAACATACTCACAATGGTATCCTGTTTACTCCGTATCTAATGACGACCACCAAAATTAAATCTAAAAAGCTATTATTTATTTAGGTGTGATGGCTCGGCCCTTACAAGCCCTAAACAAAGCGGAGGTGGTGTTTTAAT
The DNA here is from genome assembly GCA_963932245.1 of Tachinus rufipes. Classification (NCBI taxonomy): domain Eukaryota; kingdom Metazoa; phylum Arthropoda; class Insecta; order Coleoptera; family Staphylinidae; genus Tachinus; species Tachinus rufipes. Next base: position 72,927,483 of record OZ010747.1, on the reverse strand, counting down.
TGCTATCAAAACTCACCTAAAATCTGTGTTACTTTACTGTTGCTAAGATAAATCAAAATTATTTTGACATTTTTGTATTCAAGTACAATTCCATCAGTGCTTTATTTTTTGTGCACAAAATCATATTTTTATTACTTTTTGGTTTAATCAACAGCATTTTTTAAAAACTTTAATCCAAAATTGCTTTTTTTGTTTAAATGTTAGTCTAAAACAGTATCTTTTAGTGTATTTTCTTTTCTTTTTAATTTTTTTTTATTAACCATTTTCTATTAGGTATTTTGTCAAAAACAGCATTTTTAACACTTTTTAGTCTAAAATTGTTTCTTGTTTAATTTTTAAGCTGAAACAGTATTTTTATGTGTTTTCAGTAACTTTCTTGCACAAAATCACATTTCTTGATTACTTTTTGTTTTTAATCAAAAACATTACTTTTTTACTACGTTTTAGTTCTAGATTGATTTTTTTGTTTAATTTTTAGTCTTCTTTTAAGTTTTTATAACTTTTTTGCACAAAACACATTTTTTGATTGCTTTTTGTTCGAAAATGCAATATTTATTAAGTTTTTATTCAAAAACAGCATTTTTTGAACACGTTTAGGATTGCTTTTTTAGTTTAATTTTTAGTCCAAAAATCACTTTTTATTCTAAAAAAAAAAGTCTTACTCAAAAACTGCATTTTCTGAAAACATTTTAGTCCAAAATTGCTTTGTTTCATTTTTAGTTAAAAACAGTTTTTTATGAGTTTTCTATAACTTTTTTGCACAAAATCACATTTTTTTATTACTTGTTGGTCTAAAAAGCATTTGTTGTTAAGTTTATAGTCAGAAACAGCACGTTCTGGACACTTTAATCAAAAATTGTTTTTTTTTTGTTTATTTTATAGTTCAAAACAATATTTTTTTATTGTTTTCTTGTACAAAATCACATTTTTAATTATTTTTTGGGCTAGAAAGCATTTTCTGTACAATTTTTAGTCAAGAATACCGTTTTCTAAACACCTTAGTTTAAAATTGCTTATTTTGTTTAATTTTTAGTTCAAATTATTATTTTTTGCTAAGCTTTTTTTAAATTTCTAACACATTATTTCATTAACTTTTGGTCTACAAAGCATGTTCTATTAAGTTTTTAGTCAAAAACAACGTTTTCTACACACTTTAGTCCAAAATTATTTCTTTTATTTAATTTTGAGTTCAAAACAGTATTTTCTAATAACTTGTTTGTATCTTACTTGTATAAAATCACATTTTTTAATTACTTTTTAGTCTAAAAACCATTTTTTTATTAAATTTGTAGTCAAAAATAACCTTTTCTAAAAATTTAATCTAAAATTGCTTCTTTTGTTTAATTTTGATTTCAAAATAGTATTTTCTGTTGAGTTTTCTTTAATTTTTTTGCATAATTTTTTGAAAAAATTTTAAAATTGTTTTTTTTAAGTGGTACGTCTAACGTCCCTGCACTGCAATCCTTTTTTTCTATTGTGTATCTATGATTGTTACTCTTTCGGTAGATGCATTACTATAGTTCATTAAATTTAATCAGGTTCAGGTCCATTAAATGGTGATTTCTTATTTGCTAGTCCGCTTCAAGGTTAACTTCTTCTTCTTCTTCTTGTTAGCAATTAAGAACTAAGTTCTGTTATCTGCCATCTAGCCTTCTATTGACGTCCAACTCTCCATTCATCTTTTAGGTAGTCTGCCTAGAAGATTTTTACTTTGGGATCTTTGGTCTTTATCTCATTTGGCAATTCTGTTGTAGTTCAGTATATCCACATGGTCCTCTATCTTTGTGATTTAACCAATCTAGCTATTTTTTCAGTATCTAGTTCATTTTTAATAGCACTGCTTCTAATTTTATCACTTAGTTTACTACTTTTATTGTTCTAAGACTTTTTATTTATCTGCTCTTCATTAGTAATTTAATTTTAAATGTTTCTGCATTGGTTTTGGCGGCGAGGATTAGGATCGGTCGCACACAAGTTTTATAAATTCTAACTTTGCCTTGTAACATTCTATACTCTAATTATTATATATAGATTAACAAATGTGCTCTTAATGTTTAACTACAAAAAAATTAAATGAAAAACTATAACAGGTCTAACCACCATTGAGCCAGAAGCTATCTACTACAAAACAAGTCTAAAATGACAGAAATCATATTTTGATATAGCGACTATCTCATCAAATTTACAATTTTTATAAATAATCTTCACTCAATAATCAATTCAAACACATTTTTCGCCCTGCTCATTTAGTAGCTAATTTGTTTGGGTTATTAAACTGCGTGCAATGCATTTCTATTCCTAATAGTGAGGGTGTGTTTTTAGATTTATGTTTTACCTACGATCGTGATATTTCTGTGATAGAAGCTGTAGATGTTTTGTTAAATTTAAGCCAACACCATACTGCGTACTAGTTAACTATAAAATGTGATACTACTTGTGATATTTTAAATTGTAATTATGTTTTTAATGAATTTAAACTTGCCGACTACAGCGCAATCAATAATTATTTGTTGAATGTTGATTGGACTGCACTATTTTATAACTGTAATATTGATGTGTGTCTTGATGTATTTTACTCTGTAATCGATTATGTTATTGATTGTTTTGTCACTAAACAACTGTAGCGTGAAAGCTATTTTCCTATTTGGTTCAACAAAAAATTGATATTACTTACTAATCTCACAGACGTTATAAATCTTCAAAACTATTGTCGGACTATAATGAATTCCAATCTATTTGTACTACTTGCAAAAATCTCAATGCACATCAATACGAGCAATATATTTTACAAACTGAAAGTAAAATTCAAAATAATCCAAAACATTTTTGGAGATTTGTTAATGAGAACAAAAAAACTAATGGTTTTCCAGCCACAATGTATTAGAAGGATCAAACCTGTCATAATGGGAACGACTTTGTCAATAGTTTTGCAGTATTTTTTTCTTCAGTCTATGATAACGAAACCCATCCAACTCCATTGCTTAATTTTAATAATAACAATATACATTCAAAACTTTCTATTAGTTTGTGTGATGTTTTTAAGGAAATTGAAAATCTTAAATGTAATTTAAGCGTTGGATCTGACGGCATTCCTTCTTTACTGTTAAAAAGGTGCACTTATTCTATTGCAAAGCCATTGCACTTCAATGCTTCATTGAATGAAACTAAATTTCCTCAAATATGGAAACAAAGCTATATTACTCCTTTGTTTAAACCTGGAGACAAAGAAAATATCACTAACTATAGAGGCATTTGCATTCAATCTGCAATACCTAAATTGTTCGATAAAATTGTAACTGGTCAGTTGCAATGAATGTGCAAAAGCATCTTAATAGAAGAAGAGCATGGATTTCGTAAAGGGAGTTCTACACTTACCAATTTACTCTGTTATGAAAATGATATTTTAAATGCATTTGAATCTAAAGTACAAGTTGACTTCATCTACACCAATTTTTCAAAGGCGTTTGATCGTGTGAGCCATAATATTTTGATTGCAAAGCTCAGTGCTCTAAGTTTTCATCATGATGTGATTTCTTGGTTATTTAGCTTTTTGAAAAATCGAATACAGTGTGTAAAATTTTTTTGTCACAGCCCTTGTTTTATCAGGTGTTCCTCAAGGATCTCATTGTGGACCAAATTTATTTTTGCTTTTCATTAATGATATCCCACAGTATATCAATTCATCGTCATTTCTTTTAATTGCGGATGATTTAAAAATGTATAGAAGAATATCATCTCTCAATGACTGCCATCTTTTACAACTAGACTTAGATTCTATAAATACTTGATGTTTTATTAATAAATTATTTTTTAATGCTGATAAATGTTTTTCAATAAGTTTCCATAGAACTTTAAGTAAAATTTCTTTTAACTATATAATTGACACAAAAGTGTTGGACAAAGTCACACAAATAAAAGATTTAAGCGTTATTTATATTTATAAATAATTTACCAACTGATATTAATGTATTCTGTGTCTCTAAATTTACGTTTAGAAGTCAGCTGAGTCATGCTGACTAATGTTTAATATGTGCGCTTTTATGTATGTTATTTTTTGTATTCTTTATATTTTATTGTAAAACATCATTGTTTATGTATATTTGATGTAGATGTAAATGGTAAAATTATACCGTGAATAAAGTATTATTATTATTATTATTATTAAGGCTACGGCCTATTTTAAAATCACCACTACAAAATACTTTACTTACCAAATAAAAAATAGGAAAGATGGGCTTTAAGCCATGTAACGTCATTGTATGGGGAACAAATTTGTCGTTTCCCAATAATATCCGTACTTCCCAAAGAAGAAAAAAGTATGTGAATCAAAGATTTCAAAAAAATCCTTAATTTTACGGTCAGAATTGAACCAAAAAAGAGAAACAAAAGCATTGCTTAATGCCAAAAATGCCAAAAGTACAGGCCACCGCTAAGAGATGCTTCAGAGCAACTCTGGTACGTTGCAATTGTTCAGGTTTCCACCAGTTTGTGACACGCCCAAAAAACACACCTCCAAAGTATGTCCTATGCTCCGGTCACATTAGTTTTCAGTGATGCAATCAAAATGATGGCGGCTCAAAAGAAACGCGCTAATCGGGGGCCTGGGCCGGCTCCACTTTTAATCAAAAGATCTAATAAACTTAGTATAATTAATTTTCATAATAGTCAGATTAGAGTTAATAATTTTTAGTATCACATTTATTGTAATAATATTAGCAAACTCATGTTTTCCGAAGCTCAGGTGAAACCTGGCATGGCAAACACAACGTTTGCTAACATACTGTTGCCAACAACCCCAAAAATGGCAAACAATCAGATAGCAGATCTTCTCACTGAGCTACTCAGCTCTTAGAAGAGAATTATGGCCACGACCAAAAATTTTATTACTAACAAACAGTATTATTGAAAATATGTTTTTGAAATTCAAATAGCATTTTAGATAAAATAAGCTAATTAAAGAAGTTCTTCTTCGACCACAAAATCGACGTCATGCTAGTGGGTGAGTTAAATCAAAAACCCAAACACACGCTAAAACCCCCAAATACCTTTACGTATTTGGGAACGTTGGAGGTGGACAGGAAGCGTGGAACAAAAATCTTTGCAAGAAGATTGCTAAACCATTCTGAAGTAGACATTCCAGACTCTTTGTCTCTAGAATCTAATGCAATCGTAGTGACGGTGCCGGGGTTGGGCACTCTCAAAATCGCATCTGAGTTACCCATCCAACCAAATTTAAATGGCGAATTTTGACGCGGTTTTCTTATCACCTCTCCCCATCATCTTAGCAAGAGACTGAAAAATAGCATAGATATTCTTATCCCAGTATAAATAGTTGCGGATATTAAAAAAGCCGTCAAAAAGTTCACAGAATTAATTTATAAGACCACAGAAAAAGCATCTAAAACCTGTCTTTTTAGTCCGGGTAGATAGTCTCCTCTAGTGAATCCAACACGTCCTGGAATCGATAAATTTTTAAAACCCACGATAAAAAAAACAATATTACGTAAATAGTAGCCATGTTAAAATTACAATAACCATAGTAGTTATAACCACAACCAGACTTTATACATTCAATATTTTGTATTCAAAACACTTACTTCATCCCAAGAATAGATGTTTTGTAAACAATAGAAAACATTTTTTGTACTAAAAATAGATAGAAAGCTCAAGCAAAAGTTTATATCCCACCGGAAAAATAATATCGTCGGCTAATTCAAAATCAATTAACCAAAAAACCAAAAAGATTCAGTAAACGCAGCACCATCCAAAAAAATTATGGTTATTGCTGATCTTCCAAACTGGCACTATACTATAAAAGCAGCTATAATGGTTGATCTAGCTAGACCATTATTTCTATTTCCAACTTAGGTATGGTAAATTGTATAAAAACGTCTTACCGCTGACCACTTAAAAGTTGCTGAAAATATAAATAAAATCAACTGGAGGTAGTTTTAGGCAAGTATCATTTTTTTTATAAAAAACTGAATAAAGTGCCTTCCTCAACAAAAAACCGCTAGATTAATAAAAAAAACGTGCAATGGCAATATCACAAACTAAAAAAATTAATATTCCGGCCAACACTCCAAAATCAAACCTAGCAGAAAAAGCAAGTCCTTTTAAAATGATGATTGCCACTTATTGTGAAAAGAATCAAGACTTGGAACAAGTATTTACCTGAATCGACGCTCAGCACTACTAAATTTTCTCCAGCATATTTTAGCAAAAAATTAAAAATTCTTTTCCAGCTTTCGGAAATTTACCCATACCCTTGTGACGTTGCCACAAGAAAATAGAAGTTTTCTACACTCCAAAAAGTAACCGACTGCCAAGCAAACTACTACAATTTTTAAAAATGAAACTAAAAGAAAGAAAATATTTTATAAATTTGCATAATTTAAAATACAAATTATTTATTATATTAAATTAGAATTTGTATCAATTCTGGCCCATTTTTTTTTTAATTTTTATCGATACTATATTATATTATTGAAAAATTGTTATGAGAAACTACATATTAGTAAAATTATTTTTTTTACAAAACTTGTTAGAGTTAATTTTTTTAGTTAATGAAAAATTTTGAAAAACTTTTACAATGTTTGTAAAAAATAATTTTTAAAATTTTTGCTACTTCTTGATAATATTAAAATTTTAGCAAAAATCTGTAAATAAAAAATTTATTTATGTAAAGTTTATGTTAATATCTTTCATAAAAAACAGAAACGTTATATTAAAATTATAAATTTTATTGTTAAAACTGAAATTATATCTAATAACGTCATAGACTTAATTATAAAAATTAGGTTAAAATATTTGCAATTAATATATATTTTAATGTTATAATGAAAATTCTTTAATTAAAGCAACGAAGTGTTTCCAAAGTAATCTCTTTACTTTCATTTGATGATTTTATATGTGAAGGGGTTGTAGAATTAATGCCGCCCTAAAAACGCCACATTTACATTAAGAACTTTGAATCTCTCTAATCTTGTGTTTCTTTATCAATATTGGCGGCCGTTTTAGTTTGACGATGATTTTTTCTTATGCGAAAAGAGGGTGATGTTGGTTCGTTCCCATTTAAAGTTTGCACATCAGGGTTATGCGAGTTCATAAGAAAAGGGAATTATGGCAGGCATAATAACTGATATCTCGGAATTGTTAATTACCGAAACCGAAGTCGGTTTAATATTAAAATCGTAAAATATGCATTAATCTTGGCGGGGCAAAAGTTCCTCCAAGTAGCTACATGATAAAATCAGAGAGAATAATAATAAAATTGTGCGTTGAATCGCGAACGGCTTATGAGAAACGGAGGGGTGGTTTTTGTTTCAACAAAATGTGGGGCCTTGTACACAATTAAAATAAAGAAAAATAGGCCATCTTTGTCTCGATTGGGTTAAATGTTTTACATTTTGGGTATCGCTGCGATGCTATGCTACATTCCACGGGACTCATTAATAGCGAGTTACTAGTCCCCGTATCGAGAGTTAATGTAACGTGTTACTGAATAAATACGTGCCCCGGCTGCAGGGGAGGGTTAATTTCCTTCCATTTCCCAACTTTACATTCTTACTTTCCGGTCCACTTGCTTTGTGCTTTTGCAGTAAAAAGAATAATCATCGCACAAGCAAAAGGGTTATAATTTAAATATAAAATATTTTGTATTGAATTGATTGCTGGGCGTCGTTAAATGGAGATAATGTGGCAGCAGGAATGCGTTTTGAATGAAACTGACTTATTAGTTCTCGCGCGGCCCATCTTGAACAGCTGAAGAGAGTGGAGTGGAGTCCGTCTCCCCTTATCAGATGGCTCTCCGCCGTCGCACCTATCGCGGGTCAAGACTTGTTATTATAACCACCTCGCCATTACATTTAGATAAATCAATTCCCCCTGTTAGTTTATATAAACATTACTACGGGAGAGATCTGCAAGTGCAGATTGTGAGGCCTTAAAAACACTTGCTCGCCTCCATAATAATAATAATGGCAACGCCATTACGTATTTGCCCGCGATTCTTTTTACTATTTTCTGCACCGTTTCCAGCTTTTTCACCGCACGAACACATCCTTCGATCTACGTCGTGTTAATAAACGGTCGCACATCGCCGCTTAAGGATTTAATTAAAATAATGCATCAGGTTATCAGATGACAAAAAATCTGCATTCAACTACGATCATCACTCATCCATATTACTAGAATACTTAATGTTAATTTATTTAAAAAAATCTTACAATTTTTGACTATTTTGGTCTATTTCTGTTAATTCTATTTTCTTTTCCAAGTTGGCAGTTGCTTTGTTATATCAGATTTGTTGAGATAAAGTTGACAATGTATATGTAAAATAGTTTATTTTAAGCAATTGACAGTAGATTTGTTTCCGAGATAAAAGTTGATAGTCATACAGTTCATTTATGTCAGAAAATTAGTTTGTCAAATGAATGAATGATTTTAGAATAATGTTAAAAGTTCATAAGTTAAACAATTCTAATGTCAGATTTGTAAAATAGTTGACAATTAATTTGTCATTATTTTATTTTATTTGATAGACGTGCATACAGCAAATTTGTAAGACCGTCAACACTTGCTTTGTCAAATTAAAATTGTCTGTTCAAATGACAGATTTGCCAAGATTAAAATTGGCATTTAATCTAAAAAATATGATAAACAGTTGGACGTAGTCGAAAACAGTTTTTATGATAGATTTGTGAAGCAATTATTGGTTAAATTGACAGTTAACATATCATAATGCAAACCAGTTAGCAGTTAGAAAAGATTTGCTAGTAATAAAGTTTACAGTTTATATCAAATTTTGAGTGTAAATTCTTGAAAGTTTTTGATAAGTAATATATTATTCATGTTTTTTTTTTTAATTAGCTTAAAATGCGTAAATAGTGTTAAAACAATTAACAAAGTTGTGTATTCACATAATACATGAGCACATTTAGCATATAATTTAGAACTTAGTTTATTCTGTTGCTTAGATGGAAACTTTGTTATATAGCCCACAATTTATTTAGTTCAATATACAAGTTTGGCAATCTCTCAAGATTAACATTAAAAAATTAAATTTATGAAAAAATATTCTAAACTAAAAAACATCCATAGACGCGTTTCGAGGTTTACCTCTCATCAGTATGGCTTTATTTATTTAAACTAATTGATTTTTAACTTACTTCGTCAACATTGTTCACCACCACAATTCAAAGTGAATATTTTAAAGGGTGTATTGACTATTTATACTAACTGACTTACTGACTTTATTTAATGGCTATGGTTAATAGCATTCTGAGAATGAACAAATAATATATATTTCTCAAGATTAATTTTATAATTTAATTAACTATTTTTATATTTACTTACTTGTGGATATTTTCAATTTTCTATTTTAATATTTGTCATTTTAATTTTTTTTTTTTTTTTATTTAGTAAAAAAACAATCGCCCCCGGGTGGGCTCGAACCACCAACCTTTCGGTTAACAGCCGAACGCGCTAGCCATTGCGCCACGGAGGCTTGTAGCAAGCATTTTATTTTTTTTGTAGTTTGTCAATTTACTTACAAAAAATTGATAAAAATAGGGTAGCATTATTATTTTTCAGTTTTTTAAGTATGGCTATAACAAGTAAATTTTATTTTTAGGGTTTATTTATGTATAAAACAGTTCGCCCGAGCAGGGACTTGAACCCTGGACCCTTGGATTAAAAGTCCAATGCTCTACCGACTGAGCTACCCGGGCTCTTATTATTTTGCTATCTTCAATATTATTAATTTTTAAATTTTTAGTAGCAAAATATTTAGTTTAAATTTTGAAATATTGTTATTTTTGGAATAATGCCTAAAAAAATGTGAAGCCATGTCTAATAACCAGAAAACTGAGTTTTTAAAAATTAATTTTGTGTTGTTTTGTGAATGCTAGTAATCATCGAAAATGTTTTTAAAATTGATTTTTTTAATTACATTATAATTGTAAAACTTGCTGCTCTGCGTTGTTTCTATTTGAGTAAACTATCATCATCATTATTGTCCACAGCCTAAACATAAGCTTTTTCTAAGTTATTCCAATGGTTTCGGTTTTAAGCGGTGTTGATCCAGTTTTCCACTATTTTCTTTACGTTGTTGCTCTGTCCTCTACTTATCTTGTTCCTTCTGGTTCTCCACTCCAGTATTTGTTTTGTTCACCGGCTGTTTGTTGTGCCTAGCCCATCTCCACTTAAAATTTGTGATGCGTTCGATACGTCGCCAACTTAAGTTTTGTGCCTTATTGTTGTGTTGAGCCTTCTGTCATTCCCAATATTAATAATTTGATTGCTTTTTGCGCAATTTGGAATTTACTTACAGAGCGCTTTGTTAAGGTTAGTGCTTTCAATAAATTAACACTAACGACTAGTGAGTACTATACTTACCAACACCCCAACTGCGGGCAGCATCAAATCCTCGCAGTTCATAGACATCATCACTATAAGTAATAACAAAGAAATAAAATTAGCAAATAACAAAGACATTTCTCCTTTAGGTATTAACCTATTAAATCGATAGTAACACTATCAATTTCTACAAGAAGATAAAAAAAATGCTACCAACAACAAAATTTTGTAATTCAAATTAAAAACCTTAAAACCCAAATGAATGCTTTTTTCAAAATGATTCAACAATTGATGCAACTAGCACTCATTCTGACCACTCCAACAAGCAATTAACCAAAAAGAAGAATGGCAATCGTCTTCCTGCCAAATCAAACACATAGAGAAAACTCCAATTTCTTCTACTGCCAACACATTTTAATGACACAATTATCTTTCAAACTAATGACACGCAAACTAAAAATCAAGAAACTTTATCCAAGTATATTGATAGTGAATAAAACAATGAAAAGAAAAAAAAACGTCACCAAGCAGACTCAAACACCAAAAAGCCCCCCTCCAATATTTGTAAAAGATAAGATTAAATGGAAACAAATCGTAATGCTCTAAAAAACATTCAACTGGATGCAAATGTCTTTTTTCTTCTATCAAGATCAGTCTAAAAACCCCTAAGGACCATCGTCAAATTAAGACTTACTTGATCAAATGCAATTTCACTCGCATACATACAAATTGAAAAATGAAAAAACATTTAAAGTTGGCCTACGCTGCATCCCGCTAGATGTAACTACAAATAAAATTGCCAAAGCTCTTCAAGCTAAAAGTTACAAAGTATCCTCAGTCAGTAAATTACACAACAAAGTTAAATAATACCAGCTAATGCACGTCCAACTTGAACGTGATGATAACAACAACAGCACTATACTTATCTGCTAAGACTAAAAAATTACTGTAGAAAACACTGGCAAACCATCCCACTGTCACCGCTGCCAAGCTTCGGACATTCAGCTAGAATGTACACTAACGAATACAGAGCGTACCGAGAATCGCATGTTTTTGTATTGAGTAGTACACGGCAAGTAGTGACGGAATGGCGATTGGAAAGGTACTATTGTGTAGAGGGGAATTGGAAGTTTCAGTTACACTCAAGGTGTGGGACCTTAAGCACCTCGTTTCAATGTTCCGCCGCGTGGGCCGATTCCTGATCGTAACACAATTTTAAAGTAGATGCATAATGTGAACACAACGGGATCATTGATGAAAAAACCCTATAAGGCTAGCAAAAACCGTTCGTACGCCTGGGAATGTCGCTACGTTGGAAAGCCAAAAACCGTTCGCTAAAGAAGCGAGCCTCGAACCTCGGCATGTCTGCCTCTACGGTAAGAAACATTTTGATTAAAGATCTCAAGTTCCATCCGTATAAGTTTGCAATATATCAACAACTGAACTCTGGTTTAGGATTTTGTCAGCAAATGATGGCAATCTTGGATAAAAACAAAAATGCAGGGGGGGGGGGGTCATCGGGCCGTATTTTTTTGAGAACGATAACGGTCAGGCAGCTTCAAACCGTTACTTAAAAATGTTGAATAATTTTTTCTTGCTTGCACTTTGCCGTTGTTGCATAGTAATGCAAAACATATGGTTCCAGTAAGATAAGGCATTCCCGAAAAGTAATTTTTTGTTTTGGAGATGTTCCTTTTAAATTCCAAGTTTTTAGAAAACATTTTTTTTAAATAAATTATTAGTTCAAAACTTAAACAAATTGTGGCTTTTTGAAAATCATGCAATTTTCGGTAAACATCCTGCACGTTTGTGTCCGGTGCGCCAAACACCATCCTTTGGCGCACTGCAAGCTAACATTTAAAGATTGTGAACTGACTAAACGTGCCAACTACCGAGGTAATCATCCATCACAAATACCACAATCTGTCAAATACCAACCGGCTAACAAACCTCTTCCACCAACAACATCTCATGCTAAAGCCACAAATCCACCATTTGATCCGGCGCCCAAAGAAACAAATCTAATAGCTGAGCTCCAGAACCTTCTCAACACCACAAATGACAAAAAGGATTTGTATAAGCAAAAAAAAAATGCCTTGTAAAAATGTGAAAGCGCTAGAATCATCTTCTTCTTTTTGCATAGTGTACTTAAGAAGTGCTTGCCTTTTTGGGTTTGTCTTAAGGCTATGATGTTTTCTCAAATTTTCATTATTCTCAGAGTCTATCATGGCATCTCGTTGTTGGTTAATAACAGATTTTTTTATTTTTTCTTTGTTATATTATTAGCATTCAAAAAACATATTTAAAAACTATTAGAATCACTTCATAGATAACGTTTAAAATCTTTGATAGATGAGAAAAATTGTCTTTAAAAGTTATTGAGTTGATTGCAAAAAACGGCTAACTTTTTGTCAAAGTCTTCCTGTAGCCCGATCAAACAGTTTTTACGTAGAAACTGTTCGTTTTTTTACAGCAGTGAAGACTTTTGATAACTTGCCCGTAATTTTTAATTTTAACTTTGCAGCTTAAGAAGTTATTAAGGTAAATCCTAAACATATGACACACTTAGATTGAGTACTATGTTGCAGTATGTCCGTGTCTCTAATAAAACGTTCCGTAAGTGCAGAAACCTTACTACTCTTTTTGCACTTGAAATTTATTTGTGATTTTCATAAAATGACGTTGTTTAGAGTTGTACACTATCATTTTTAATTAGCAACATAAGTTGTCCTTTATTAATCAATTAGGAACACTTCTAAATATATAATTTTAGACATTTTTTTATCTGATGCCTGCCAAACATGGTAAAATGTATTAGTTAATATTTAGTAGGCTATTGTCTATAAGTGGTCAGTTATAGACACTGGAAATATTTTCGTTTCCTTTAATGTATTGGTGGCGCAAATAAAATTGATGTTTGGGCTTCCGGGAGTATTTTTTTTTATTTGATGCAAAAAAACCGGATTAATGAAAAACTCGGGTAATTTTTTTTTATTAAACTTTTAGTGTTTAACAAAAATCAAAGAGACCATCAAGATGTAGAAAACAAAATACATATGGTACTTATCAGTTTATTTAATAAACATTAATAAGCAAAAACGATAATATACGTATACACAAAAGAAAATGCATTTCTGCAAAATAAACTTAACAGACATTAATAATGAAAATTTCAGTTAAATCTTATTTAACTTTGTATTGCTTCCTCGAGCCCTAACTATTGCCTGCATACGGCGGTCTATGCCATTAATAGACTCACAAATATCATTTTGTGGAATATTCTGCCATTCTTCCAGATGAGCCACACAAAGCTTGTTTATTGTAGTTGGTGCAACTGCACGTCCTCTAACACGCCTGCTTAGCATGCTCCAAACATGTTCTATAAGTTTTCTATCTGAGGTATATGCAGGCCAGTTGAATTTTCTTATTCTAACTGCAACCAAGTATTCTGTAAAGCACCTCGCAGAATGCTGTCTTGCGTTATCCTGCATCAGAATAAAGCCATTGCCAATAAATAGAGCAAATGGGACTACGTAATTTTTCAAAACTGTGCAGTCAGCAATCGTCCACCAATGTAAATAAATTCGGTGCAGACATACATTAATATTCCTGCCTATACTATAAAGGAACCTCCACCATGGCTAAGCCGGTGCTTAAAAGTGCACTCTGCAATTCATTCTCCCGTTCGTCTTTATACTCGTTTTCTTCTATCTGGAAAATGTTGGCAGAATCTAAACTCGTCAGTAAACAGTACAGTCCTCTATTGTCCAACTCAAATGTTTGCGAGAAAACTAGAGTCTGGCTACTCGGCTACGTGGCAGTAATTTTGGTCCAAATGCTGGTCTACAAGATTTTAAGCCAGCTTCTTGCAACCTTCGACAAACACTCATTGCTGTACCACAAACCTCACAAAGTAGGTTTCTGGTCTGCACTGAAATCACATGACGATTCTGTAGAGTAGTACAAACGACAAATTGGTTATCAAAAACAGTTGTTTTTTGTTTTCTGCCAGATCTCAGCTTCCGAGTATTTCTGCCAGTCTCCCTAAACTGCCGAAATGCTCTTTGAACGGTAGAAAGACTGACATGAAAGAATCTGGACACACGCCGCTGGCTTCTTCTATCTGCCACAAGAGCAACAGCTTGCTTTTGCACAATATTCAGCACTTAGAACCATAATTAACACACCAATGTACCCTGAGAATGACAGTTAATCAAAAACAAACAAATCAACCGAGTAGCCACCTTGATCTTTTGTGCATAATGTCGAATGAGCAATAGGTAGTGAAGAACGCATACCTTTAAATTTTATTTTCGTTTATTAATGTTCATTAAATAAACTGATAAGTATTATATGTTGTTCTTTTTTTGTTGTTCTTTTCTACATACTGATGGCCCCTTTCTTTGCATATAAAACACTAAAAATTTTATTAAATAAAATACCCGGTTTTTTTGCAAAAAATTACCCAATGACCCGTATTTTGCATCTGAGTGTAGTTTTGAAAAAAATCCTGTTCTGGTTGAAAATGTTAATTACGTGCAACCGCTTTAATGTTTCTAAAAAGTGTCCAGTTTGTAGAATCGCAGTAACTACGTAAGTGACCACCACAATAACTTAAAAAAAATGTGTAAGAGCTTTTTTTAAAATACCGTTCAAGCATAGTTTTAGTTGCAAGATTATTTGCGCTACCCTAAAAGAGTGACCGTTTTCTAATGATTTGTGATTGTCGTAATCTGCCAATTTGTTAAAAATTTCTTGTGTACTTTCTATATGTTTAAAATTTGTAAAATTATCCAAAAATTTAGAGTATATTGCAGTTCCAATTAGTATTTAAGCCCGTTTTTGACGTAAATTTCTGATAATAGTGTTGCTTGGTTGAAAAGAACTTTTGCAAACCGCTACATCAGATTTTCACCTTTGATAGTAGATTCCAAAGCTTTTTCCAACATGCGTTTTTACGTGCCCTGGATCTAATAGGTTGTCGGCTTAGACGGTGTAAAACTAAGTAGTCTTTTCTATGGCTTTATGAAGTTTTCTTTGTTACGTCCATGACGGTGCTCTTTAATTACGCAATATTTTGTGCTTTTGGTAATTTAACTAAACTTTTATCTAACAATCAAGTAAAGAAGAGAAAATTTGTTTTATAAACCGTTTTTTTTTTTTTTTAATTTTTTAAATTGCAACAAAATACTAACATTGCTCATATAATCTATAAAAAAACTTACTTTTAGTTAAATTTACATAAGATAGAATAAGCATTCTATAATATTAAAGTAGGGTTAGTCATCGGAACCATACGTAGCAAACGTGTTAAAAAGCGCAAAGACTGCTCTTTTGAGTTTTTGTTTCATATTGCAAACAACAACAAAAAGTAAAGGTATTTAGAAACTTAAAACGTTCTCTCGCTCGGTGATTAGTTTTAAAGACTAGCATGACAAGTTTTCGATAGTTAAGAAAAATAAACTTTAATAGTTAATAAGTTAATTGCAAAAAATGGCTTTGCGTCAAAGTCTTTGCGTAGAAAATTTGTAGCCTAAACAAACAATTTTTGCGTGGAAACGTTGTTTTGATATAAAACTGCGGCTGATGGCAGAGATAATGACTTGCCAATAACTTCTAGTTGATTTTGCAATCTAAGAAGTCAGCAAATTGAAGCTTGAGCATAAAGCACCCTTGCAACATTCCAAAACGTTGTGAGACCCGGCGCATCTTCTACAAGTAGAATTGCCGGTATAATATCTTGTTGCTGTAAGTTCGTGCTTCTTATCTGACTTTTTTGCACTTAGAGAACTGTACCGACACTAGTAAAAAAACGAAATTTGACTTTTTTATCCGGTGGACGTGTTTGAAATTATACACCACCTTTTCTAGTTTGTAACTTTGGTATTTTCTTCGAGTAAACATTGTTTGTATGACTTTCTTTAGATAAGTAAGCAGTCCATTAGGAGTATAATTGATTAAATTCTGTAAAGTTTTAGCACAATTTGTCAATATGTGAATGGTATAGGTGTAACACAAAAAATATGTTTTTTTTATTGTTTTAGACTAATTTTTTAAAAACCCAATCTCATCGAACATTGTTAAAGCTTTTAGAAACGACCACTGATGTGGAGTAGTTTTATTATTGTACAGGGTTAGTCAAAATTACCGGAACACCAAAATAATTCTCAAATAGTTGAAAATTTCAAAATTAGTTTCAAATAGAAGTTTTTTAGTTTTAAGCAAACTAACTTATAAAAATATTTTTAAAATATTCATTTTATAGTGGAAATTTAGTAAACTTTTTTTTCAAATAAAACACACTGTATATTTTTTTTGTTCTAAAATTAAATCTGAGTGTTTTTTGTATAAATATTTTTTTTTATAAAATGCAGATTTTTGAGTATAAGCAAACTTCTGAACGTCAAATAAAAAAATTTTTACACAAACATTCATATTTATTTTAACCAAACAAATAAAAAAAGTAATAACATTCAAAACAATTAATAAAACAATCATTAAATCATTATAAAATATAAAACCATACATGTTCTAGTTAAAAAATTAAAAAAATTAAATTTACATAATAAAATAAACACCCTGTATATTTTTAAGATTAGTTTTAAAAATTAAAAATGCAAGATGCAAAAATTAGAGAATTATTTAGATGGTCCGGTAATTTTGACTAACCCTGTATATGCAACAAAATTAGTATAAATATTTTTTACTTGCCCCCTCAAGATGCTTCCTTAAATATATAACTTTTTTGAGTGTATATAAATCATTTTCAATTCATACTTGTATTTTGATACTACTACTGCCTCTAGAACACAAAGCGTCATGTTTACATTGATAGTGTGATTGTGATTGTAAAATTGACTTTTGGCCAGTCTTTTTTTTTGGGCTGTAAAATTTTCAAAAGACTGTTCAAACTGTAAAAACCGCCCGTTAAATTGCCTTTGAAAGTTTGCCATTTCTGAGGCATCTAACTCATATTTATTTTGCGGGTTTGATATCACAAATGCACATTCGTGCCACCCTATAAGTGTTACATAGGTGTTGTGATCAAGCACTTGTCTTATAGTTTAGCCATTGTCGCTTGCCTAGAAAAAGCGGAGCAACAGCTGGTTCTTAGCTTATTGAATTGCGCTTTGCGCTGGTCCCACTGCTTGCTCATAAAATCAAGAATTGCTTGAGTGTGCTCTTCAAAAAATTGGAAAAATTGGAAGTTTGTGATAAACTAGGCAACCTTTGTAGGTAGCGGTGTGCGGCCCACCCAAAATTACACAAGGTGCTCGTATGAGCCCCCGCGCATTTAACGCAGGCATATAGTGCGTTGCACCAGATGCCGTGTGACCGTATTGTTGGCAACGGTAGCATTGTGCAATATTTTCAGTCGTTTGCTTGTACTTAACAGTAACGCAAAGCCCGCACAACTTAGTAAGAAAGTGTATCTTTTGATTAGCTTCCTAAAGAAGCTGCACGTATAGCATTGAAAAGGTTTTCAATTTGTAGAGGTTGGAGGGTACCCCTTAACGACTAGCTTCATCCGGATCACTTATTTATGTGCATTTTAGACCTTAACTGATACGTGTAGTAAAAAATTTTGTTCCCTTTGCAGTTTTCAATGACCACTCTAAAATTCGCAAGAGTGAAGAAATGCATGCGGATACTGTTCTGCGCGTTTGACCGTAATGCTCACTAAATTTTGATACGCCCTTGGTACTTTTTTATCACAAATTGTAATGACCCGCGTGACCCAGCCCCTTCTGTGGGTGCTGGCAGATTATCTTGGTTTGTAAGAGGACTTAGAGAGCTAGTCGCGCTAGAGTTGGGCGACGACACTTTAAGGGTTGGCCGAGTCGACGACTTTTTGGCCGTGTTAGCTAAGTGCCCCGATGACGGTGAAAGCACCTTACGTGACAAGCCGGCTGATGACCTGTTTAAATTAATTGAAAAAGAGAAATCCATCATCCAAATTGTCGTAATGGGCGGCAACGTTGCTGTGCTAGTGGACTACTACCAATTCCTCTTTTTTGCTGGACAAAGCGTTGGTGAGATTTTCAAAAAGTCTCTTAAGCGAGACCTAGGGTGGCCGTTTGCTGGACCGTGGTGGCGTCAATGGATGTCTTCATCTTTGGTGGTAGGCAAGGCTTTTGTTAATCAAGCGGCCCTAGTAGGTCGGCCGACAATATTCTTTATAGTTTCCTCCATATCCATCTTCATCGTCAACAGAGCATTTAATTCTTTTAAATGGTGAAAATTTATAATGCTAAAAACCATGACCATCTAAATTTACAAAAAATATTTCTTTTTTAAAAAAGATTGTTTGAAAAAATCAAAATGTTTTACAGAAAAAAAAAAAAGATTTTAAAAAAGATCATATGATGAGGTGTAATTGTTAAAGTAACATGTCAATCAAGTTTTAAAATGTCTATAAGCATTTATTTTAGTAATGTTAATTGGAATTTCTGTAGACTGCCTTAGAGAAACTGTTTAATTTACTAAACACAAAAACAAATATTTTCTAAGCGTTTAGAGTTCAGAATAAACCAAGCAAAAAAAAGATTTATTTTTTAAAAACCTTAAACAATATGTTAATCAAAGTTTTTTTTTTGTCAATTTTGGCAAGCAAATGATCAATTGATTGGTGTTAACACAATAATAAAACATCCTCAATCTTATACCGGCCGCGCATTCAAGAAGAATTCTGATACTTTTTTGTAAATATTAGAGTGGAAAAAAGCGTCAAAAAGCTGAAAGTTTTTTTTACATCTATGAACAAGAATGAACAACAATGTGTCGCAGTTAAAGTTAGTGCAAACAATGTCGGTAAGTACAAAACACGGACACAGTTGTGCAAAAAAGTTTTTTTACAAACACCACCCTATCCATAATTAATACCAAAATGAAAATTTTAGTCTATTTAGAGTCTCTTTGTAGACTAGAGCTTAGATGCCTTGCACTCACAGCACTTCTTTTGAGACCATCCCTCTATCTGCCCATTTACCGTCAACTAAAAACCGCATCTGCAAATGCCACGTTAATAAGTTATTAACAAAAAGCCTTTCAATCATTATCCTCCAGAATAAAAACTACAAATATTAAAAAAATTGGCACAACTTGTTGAAAGAAAATTTTAGTTAGCTACAGTACTTCATTTTTATCATTAAGTACTTCGTTACGTGCAAGTACGTATTTGCTTACCTTGATAAGATCAAACGCATACTACAAATTGCTACACGTTAAACCAAACCTAATTGTTAGCAGATCAGATAAAACCGTTAGGGTCACAATTACTAAAAAACGTAGCAAGTATTGAAAGACCGACTTAAATCCGCCCAAAACTTTGGAAACAAATTCAACACCTGTTCCAATTAATTGCACTTCACTTCACCTTATCATTTTACCACCAACAACGCAAACAAAATTAAAAAAGCGTGTTTGATATTTGGTAGACTATTACTACCATTAAACAGTTTTACTAATCATAAAATCGCTTAGCAAGTAGAACAGTTTTTATATTATATTTTTAATAAAAATGTCTATTGACAAGCTTTTTAAATTCTGGCAAGGCAAAATTATCTACAATTTTAATATTTTTTAATTTACAGACAAAATCAAAACTGTCTTTAAATAATTCTTGCTTTTAAAATCAAAGTGAACAAAGAGATATTAACTATTGTGAACAAGATTTTAATTCTAGAACCTAAAATCGTTACATTTATGTAATGTAATTGTGCAACTTTTAATTTTAAAAAAGTTTGTTTAACTATAATTTTTTAATTCGCAAAAAAATAACAAAAACATACGCCCCCGGGTGGGCTCGAACCACCAACCTTTCGGTTAACAGCCGAACGCGCTAGCCATTGCGCCACGGAGGCTTACAAACCGATTTTAAATAACCTCGTTTTTTGCTTTATCTTTTTTACTATTTAAGTAAAAAATAAACGCCCGAGCAGGGACTTGAACCCTGGACCCTTGGATTAAAAGTCCAATGCTCTACCGACTGAGCTACCCGGGCTCTTATTATTTTGCTATCTTTAAGGACATTATAAAAAGAAATACTATTATATATTATAATAAGATTATTTAGCCAAACTTTGACTTTGAATAAAAAATTGATAATGTATACCTATAGCAAAAAAATTTAAAGTTTTATTGATTTCTTTGTTTCTAATTGACTTAAAAGGGTGTATTAAGCATTGTCTTGGCAGTTGTTTATATAAATCATGCCCAGGGTGGCGGCGTTGAGCAACCCTGCGGCCCTCCGTCCCGTGTTAAATCCTCGAAGTACATAGATTTTAGCGCGGCTACGGGTGTCGTTGCGGGCGTCGCGGCGGGGAGGAGATTTAAGGGTAAGACAGAGAAACCGTGTTACACACGAGGGGACAGGAGAAGAAGAAGAAGCTGACCTAGAGGACGTCTAAATAGCGCCGTCGTCCTCTCATCTGCATACCGGGGTAAAAACGGGTACGTGTGTCTTGTCCTTCTCTGCAGACTCGTCCTGGCCTACAGCTAAGGGTTGTTTTAGGCTAAGGGTGGCTCCATTAATCTTGCCACATCTAAGCCACCCGACCGCGCCACCCAACTGTCCGACCTCCTCCTCACTTGCATATTCACGTCCACACATCACGGATTGCCGGCCAGGCCTCTTTACTTAATTCAAGGAATGGTTGGTTGGTTGCTTGGTCGGTCTCCATGCATGCAAAGATTTAGTTTAAGACAACCCCAATTTATATTATAATCATAACGTCCAGAGAAAATTATCATTAACTGAATGCATTTAATTTCATGGCTAATCCAAGGGATGAAGACTCGCATCTCTTAATTTTGCACTTTTTCTACACCATTGAAACTCAAATAAAGAAGGGTTAAAACTTAATTGGGCTGCCATTAGGACGATATATTTTTCTCCCTTTTTTGTAGGGGAACTCATTTTCATGGCAATTCCATCCAACGCCCTCAGGGGGACAAATAAAAATACATAAATAATTAAATCAATTTAAGGAGGAAATGCCGGGCAATAAAGCCTAAGTTTAGAGATGCAATTAGTAAAGATTAAAAAAATCAGTTGTAATTCAATATAATAAGATTTCAGTTTCAAGTTGCTATTAATATGGAGTGTAATCGGTGAAAGTCAAGTCGCCACCACCCGAAATAGCCCTTCTTGTTCTTCCACTATCCTCCACCCATAAATTGGAATTAATTTACAGTGTCAACTCGCCGGTGTTTAGTTGAACGTATTGATTTTCATAGCTAATACTAATAACTGCGTGTGCATGGATACAGATAAATTAAGTGGAGGGAGGGTGGTGGTCACTATACACACATTAATACTGTGCTACTCTCTGCATTCCCCTTGGTCCACCCTGATCAATTACCCCCAATATCATGTTCTGTGTCTTGGCTTATGTTGCAAACTGTCTTCGCACCGTTCTACGATTAATAACCGACCGAAAACAATGGTCCATTACTCATTTTGGTGTGTGTGCGCAGTTGTTTACTTATCGCCTTGAAATTATTCAACAAACAATTAAGGGATATTGTTATTCTTTTCTTTAAGAAAACTTAACTGCTAAAAAAACTTAAAGAAAATAAGCAGAAAAAATATAGCAATCAAATTATAATATTAAAAAAATTGTCGAAAAGTATAAGATTTAAATAATGTTAAAGTTATAAATAATTTAAGTGTTTGCTATAATAATAAAATTGCATTCTTGTAATCAATTTTATAAAATCAATCATTAAAGATATTCGGCGGCCAATCAAAAGTTTAAAGCGCACATCATCTTCATTAGCATCGCTCCAATTTTCTCATGGTATTAATAAAGCAAATTAAAAAAAAAGAAACAATAATAATAAACGTGTGTGTATACGTTTGTCTGTTGCCGACCGATGCGGATATATCTCGCAGCATCAATAATCCGCGGCCCCCACCGATAACATCTGATCGGGATGGGATCTGACCGTTGGCCGATGGCCTATGATGGCCGATACACATACTGACGTTGCTAATGAGTGCGTGCGGACTCCCGCTGAGCCACGGTCTCAACATCTCTGGGAAACTATTGTCTAGTACTGTGTGCTATGTGTGGTCTTGCTAAAGAGATTCACATATAACAAATTTGTTATTGGACAATAGGAGATAAATGGCTTTATGTGAAATACATCATCTATACTCACAATACAAGATTTCATGGGATAATTTAAAAATTATTTTATTTTGTATTTTTCTTATTAATTTATTTTAATCAACCATTTATAACATTTACATGAACTTGAAAACGATATTTATAAATCAAAACTAGTAAGTAAATAAATTAAATTAAATAAATGTGTTATATTATATTAATCATTTAAAATAACATCTTGATGCAATGTAGGTACAATAAATGATTTGTTTTTATTCTAATCTTGTATGCTTATAACAACGCAAAAAAATATTAATATGATTTTGTTATACTAAGTGCACGATGAAGAGAGTTTATAAAAAAAAAATGTAGTGCGGCGGGGTGCGATCACCGTTATTGACTCCTCGCGAAAACATTACAACATTATTACAAACTAAGTAATAGTTATTGCTGCATGTACTCTGCACTACGAGCACTCATTACACTTAACTAAAACTGCGATCTTGTACCTCGCGCCCACAAACGAGCCGCGTTCACAACGAAGCGCACAACTACCGCGTCAGAATTTACCGACGTAGCGCTATTAACAAGAAATATTATGTAGTAATAAGTAATTATCATATTAAGTAATAACAATAACTGAATTTATATTTATTTTTTTAATCAAAATTATATTGTTTAAATTTTACAAATTGTCCAGAAAATATATTTTAATAATTTATATAAAAAATGTTAACACTAAATGAACTCAAACTTGCTCAATCTGTAATATAAAATTTGACTGTGTGCAATCCGGTAGCGTTTTATTGCGGCGGCAAAGGTTTTTACTTCCACAACGAGTTTTTTTTTAATTTGCGTAGTTGCTTACAACTGAGAAAACTGTTATAGGTTAGGTTTAGACAATCAACTTTGTCGACTTCTTCCTCAGTAATTTTATCAACTCTCCTTTTATTTGTAAAAATAAGCGTTTGCTCTAGTGACTAAGAAGTTCTCTCTTCTGGTCTCTTCTGGCACATGCTAGATTTCAGCTAATTATTGTTGCATGTTCAAACAAATACTATCGTAAGATACAATTTTTTGTAATCTACAACTTTTTAAAGAACCATTCCTAATCCTACGTAACAAGCATCCATCTGTAAACCAAATTTGAGGTTTTGTATCACACAGGTGCAGCAGTATGTTGAGAGTTATTTTTATTTTCATAAAAACTTGGCTTTATTGTTGAGTAAAGTGACAAAGTCGGTAAACATAGAAAAGTATTTGTGCAGCCAGATGCAGATTCACAAAAAAATCTGTGATTATTTTTTTAGTAATGGATTTGGGGTAACTTCAAAGCATAGTTTATAAATCTTGTTCTTCAAATCTTTAGTTGGATAGCGGCGTTTAGTTGCCAGCAATTTAAGATTGATAAAAAATTTAGAAGAAAGTAGTTGTGCAAATTTTGTTTACCTAGACTGCTTCTACAATGTCTAAAAAATGTTGCCTAAATCAAAAAACTTTGTTTAAAATATACAGCCTAATTTTATTGTTGGTAAAAGTTGTTGAATTGACTTGATTCATTTTTGGTAACTTTTAAAAAGCTAGACAACTTTTTTTTGGTTTTTTACTTGAGTTTGTAGGAACAGCGTATTTTTTTAACTTACATATTTAATAATTAAAACAAACATTGTTTCAAAAATTTCCATCATCAAGCAGGTTATTAATCTAATATGTATCCGCCGCATCAAATAAATATCTTATTGTTAACGTTTTACAAACAAAGCAATATTGCAACAATCTAAACAAAACAAAGGTGCCGTAACAGTAGAAAAACTGCAACAAAAAAAAAAACGTCAAAGATGTAAAACAAAATAATGAAAACACTAAAGCAGAAAAGCAAAAAAAAACAATTAAGACACGTTTTTAGAAATTTGTTAAAAAATGTTAATAAAAGAAATTAAAAATTATACTTGATTTGGTATTTAAACTAAACTCTAGCAATTGCCTTAAACCTTGACAAATTAAAAAAAAAAAATTCCTGGCAACAAATAAGATATAAACCGCAAAAGATTGCTTACAAACTATTACCGGTACAAAAGTTAGCTAAGTTCCCAAAGTGCTGTAGTTAAAAATTCTTTTTTGAAAGTTTTTAGTCCTACATCTTTAAACTATCAGTAAATATTTGTAAACACTTTTAGTAACCTTTGTACTACAACTAAATATTTGTTTATATAGCAATATGTCTTGAGTTTTGTTTTGAAATGTACATTTGCACTAGCAAGTGGTTTGTCTTGTTTGAGAGCACTAATAGTGGAGCTTCGCAGACAATCTTTAATTTAGTCTAACTGACTACCGTTGTCGCGCTTAGAATATTTGAGAGATTGTTGTAATAATATTTATAGACCTTTCTTTTTAGGCTTATGCAAATATTGTCAGATAGTGCATAATTTTTAATTTGTTGTTTTAAGTCATAATAATGTTACTCTTGCTCTCAGTACGGTTGAAGCACAGTTTCTTTAATTTGTTACCAGTTAGGGTTTCAATAAACATAAGTTAGCCAATGCAAACTTGAAAATAGTGAAACGACAATTCTTAGTAAAGATGACAAAATTGTTGAAAAAATGCTTCAAATATTAATTTTTTGGATGTACTAAAAATTGTGTACTAACTCTGTATTGAAAAAAATTACAGATTTAAACTTATCGGTGGCTTGACCTTAGACAAAATTTTAGTTGTAGATGCCGTAAAGCATGTTTGTTGCTGTTTGATTTTTGTCAAAGAAATAAACAATTGTCTTTTTTCAATTTGTCGTTGTATGCGTTTGCCATCTTACAGTTTTAAAAATAACAATGCTGTTAGCAAGAGATGGTACCGCAATGCTATCTATTACATTTATAAAGTTGATCTGTATATGTTCAAGGAACATGTTGCATAGCTAAATCTTTATATGGGCGCTAACGACATTTTTTTTATTTGTCACTTTACCAAAATAAATTTAAATGCTGTTTAACAGTTTGCAATTTTTATCTAATGGTTTTTGACATTTACATATTTAAATTTTTTTAATTTTACATTAAGATTTGAGTTCTTATAGTGTGTAATTTTGCCAAAGATATAATTGCTGTTTTGTCCGTAAGGTTGTGTTAAAGCCAAATACAATTAGATTCGATTGTTTTGGAATAAAAACTCACATAATCTATTTGTTTTTAGTTAGAGTTGCATGTGGGTTGTTTCTAAACGGTTTTATTGTTGACATTTGCACAAGTTAAGCTTTAATTTTATTTGTTAAATTTTTATCTTATGTCATGCCAATAAACTAAGTTGTTTTTAATGTTTAGCTGTTAGGTTATATTCTGTTGCATTTGCGCTAGCTGCGCATTGTAGGTCTTTTTATAAAATTGTTATTAAAAAAACTTTGTACCAACTTTATTTTTTAATCAAATTTTTGTTGTTAGCCAACTTTTTGTAGTATTGCTGCAAAGTGTATAGCGCCCGCAAGTAAACAAAGTTGAAACTTGAGTTTTATGCCAACGTTAATTGCTTTTAACTTGTAACACCAATAATAAATAAATATATTTTTGCCAACTACCGTTAAACTATTTTTAAAAACCATTGGGTAATTTTTTGCAAAAAAACCCGGCTAATTTTTTTTTTAAACTTTTAGTGTTTTACAATCAAAGAAACCATCAGATTGTAGAAAAAAAACAACATATGGTACTTATCAGTTTATTTAATAAACTTTAATAAGCCAAAATAAAATTTAAACGTATGCGTTTTTCACTACCTATTGCTCATTCGACATTATGCACAGAGGATCAAGGTGGGTCTGGGTTGATTTGTTTGTTTTTGATTGGCACAATCAAGAACTGTACAGTTTACTGACAAATCTAGATTCTGCCTACATTCACCAGATGGAAGAAAACGAGTATAAAGACAAACAGAAAAACAATATGCGGAGTGCACCTTTAAGACCCGGCGTAGCCAAGGTGGAGGTTCCTTGATGGTATAGGCAGAAATATCAATAAATGCCTACACCAAATTGATTGTCATTGATGGAGGATTGTGGACTGCGCAGCATATTAAAAAGGTTTTGGATCTATTTATCGGCGATGGCTTTATTCTGATGCAAGATAACGCAAGACCGCATTCTGCAAAGTGCGTATCAGAATACTTGATTGCAGTTGGATTAAGAAAATTTAATGTACCCCAGATGGAAATCTAGAAAATAATATTTGTGAGCTCATTAATGGCATGGACAATAAGCAATAGTTAGGGCTCAAGGAGGCAATACAAAGTATTAAAATCTTATTCAACTAAAATTTTCATTATTAATCTCTGTTAAGTTTATTTTTCAGAAATACATTTTCTTTCGTGTACACATATATTATCGTTTTTGGTTATTAATTTTTATTAAATAAACAAATAAAAACCATATGTTGTTTCTTTCTACATCCTGATGGTCTCTTTGATTGTAGAACACTAAAAGTTTTATAAAAAAAATTACCCGGGTTTTTTGCAAAAAACTACCCAATGCCCGATTTTTTTGCATCTAAGTGTATTATTAAACTAAATTATTTGTTTGCAATAATAAACCTTTTGTTTTCAAAAAAAATTATGAAAAAAATATATTTGGTTTATTGCTATTTATTGCCTTAAACCGTTATACCTAACAAAATTGCTAAAATTCTTAACATTAATTAGCTTAAAAGTTGTAACTTTTCAGTACACTACTGCCAAAACTGTAGTTAAGGTATTATTTCTAAGGACGGTGGTAGATTTTATAAAGATAATATTGTACAAATTGACAAACATAAGCGGCCAAAAGATGTATAGAGACTTATGCGCTGTTTGTGATCATTCTGGGTCTTGCGGTGCAAAAAGTATGCTCAGGTAACCAGCACTTGACTCTAGTTGGGTATGTGATCAAACGCGTGATCTGGACGTGCCTTTGATTGGGGCAAATTTCAATCCAGTTTACTTAGAAGTAGTCAACAACTTTTATTATTAAACCTAAGTTGGTTAAAGTATATTAGTATACACTGATTGATTGAAATCAAATTGTAGCATGCAATAAGCAAGTTTAACAGTAAGTATGCCATCTGTTTAAATGTTGGCTTTTTGTAAAGCATGGCAGCTTTAACGTAGCAAAAATTGTCACTAGGTTAGCTTTTGTAGTAGTTGTGTAGCTTTTAAGTTTTAAGTTAAAGTTGACACAAATTTTCAGTTTAAATCGGATTTAACTAATCTGGCTTTGTATGATTCTACTAATGTTTTTAGTAAGTTTAATTTTTTTATTTTTGGCATATCATCTTAATGTGGTGGGATTGAAAAATTGTCTGAACTCTTTAGTCTTTTCTATTTAGAGTGAGATTAGGCGTTTTGTTACAGTAATAACCCTACGTTTGTTATAGCAATGATCTTACGTTGAGTGCTAAATATTTACAATTTGCAAACGCAAATTAACTTGGAAGGCAGTGTCAATACTAGGCGGAGTTGAGGTAATTTGTATTAATGCAGTGGTTTGGATATTTTTTATATATATATATATAAATATATATATATATATATATATATATATATATATATACTTTTTGATATCAGAATGCATTATAGTCTCTGACAAAAAATATTTTCAATCCGCTTGCTTGTAGAGAGTTATTTTAAAATTTAAATAAATTTATCAGTACTAGGCAGTTGAGCTACATTTTTTAACTTTAAATAGCTGTTGAAAATAAAAACATGTTTAGCTAGGTTAGATAAGAGTTCTGCGCAAAGTTACAACTGCAACAACCAGCGGTTAATAGGGGAAAATACAATTGACTTGCGTCAGACTGATGCTGGACAAAATAACAAAATATTTCTGTACCGTATTTAATGCCTAAATTATGGACTAATATTTCTATTTAACTAATTATTTTGCACAATTGCGGATGACTTGGAAAGATTTGTACGCGCACTCTATGTTAAGTAATCATCAATGCTTCAAAAAAATCCTTTTAAAAATAAACCGTAAAAATCGGACTATTTTGATGCAAGTAATTCTGCATATGCTTAGTGTTATCTATAAACTAGAATGTTTATTGTAAAAGTTTAACAAAGTTTGAATACTGTTTCTATGTCATTATTTTTAGAGCCATAGTCAACAACTTGTACACGTTTGTGTATCAATTTATTTTGTGAAAAAGAGCCAAAGATCTGCTATAGGTATTGTAAAAACAATCTCAAAAGCCAAGATAATGTTTAAAGTTAAAAGAGTACACATAAATCTATTTCACAACATTTATTTGTAAAATAGATTACATGGCTAAAATCAGATTTACATACTCTATTGTTGTAGTATATACAAATGTAGTAAAGTGTAAAAATCTTTTGAAACAGTATTCAACATAGAATTAAATTGGCAAAACAGGGTATAGTTTGTTACACAAACTAATTTAATTAATCAAACATTGACTTAGTTTTTATGGTTAAAAACTTTTTTTTTCTTAAAAAAAAAACACATTCTAGACTGACAACTTTAAGATATTGGTTAAAATAATAATTTTTTTTTGAAATCTTGATTATTGTAAATAAAAACATTTTTTTTTTTTTTAATTTAAATTTAAAATGTTTATGTTACTATATTATGCATAATATTATAAAAACAAGCTAAAAAGTAAACATTACTTATTTTTAATGCCAACTATTCAATTACAATTATTTTAAATAGAAACCAAATAACATGTTTTTTAAATTTATTATAAAATGTTGTTATAAAAGTACATTATTATTTTACATGATTGTATTTAAAATATCCACGGAATTGTAATTAAGAGCAAATTCTTAGAAATTGAATTGTTTTTGTATTTTAAAGTTAAAAAAAGAAATGAATTAAAAAACCAATACCACTCTTACTTACATTTATAAATCTGATGTTTTAAGGGGACGGTAATGAAGTAATTACCCCCCGTAAGAATTTTTTGCTTATCAATTTTTATTGTTAAAAATATCGATATTTTATATTCCAAACAAATAACATAACCGGTAAATGTTTCCAACGCTTTAAAAGTTAAAAAAGGACGTTTTCTATGTTGTTTGTTTGTTGTACATACAAAATAAAATATATATTTATTATTACCAAATACCCAAACTCAATTCAACTCCAAAGCGGCCAACCAAACACAGACAATTGTTTCGGTTTTTTCAAATCCTCATCAGTGCATCTTGGTGAAACAGCATCGCTTGATGGTGAAGGATGAATTCGAATAATTGATTTATGTGCTCTTAAACACAAGTTAGATAATAATTAGTGGTGCAAAGTAGTTGTAGCTTCATCATGTTGCTTCAACCAAAGAATCGAAATCATCGATAAAACTTTAGTATCACAACTGGCAACCAAATTGCAATATCTAAAGAGGTAGACAATCAAATATAGTTTAATGGAAAACGAAAAGTTAGATTGGGTTTAAGTAATTGATTTTAAACCTTTGTTTTTCATTAAACTAGAGTTGAAGTCCAAAATTATAATCAAAAGTTAAAAAAGTCAAAAGCAGTCTTATTTATTAAAAAAAATATAATTTGAACCAATATAAACTATTGATGATGACCTTAGTAGTTTGCCGGAAAAACAAGCGCATTTTCGTTCTTTGAGTAGAAGTAAGTTAGTTAGGTTTTTTTTTAGTTTGGTTAAATGTATTTTATATATTGCTTAATAAATACCTTTTTTCAAAACTAATTTATTTAAATTAAATAAATTCCTATTGTTGCATATTATGCCAAGATCATAACTTTTAAAATAACTTTTGGTAGTATGTATTTTAGACATTGCTAAATAAATACTTTTTAAAGTTTATTTTATTTAATCTTATAACATTTGTTGTAGATTTCTAAAGTTTTTGTATTTTATAAAATAAATTTTTAACGTTATAATTCAATTGAGTCGCAATTTTTGACGTAATAATTCTAAATTTTAGTTATATGTGTTTTAAAAACAGACGCATATTTTTCATTAAATTTTTAAAACTATTTTTTTTTAATTTTTAGATTATTTAGATTTTTTAAAATAAATTTTTGCTGATCATGCCAAAGTCAGATTTTTTACGTTAATATTCTAAATTTGGTTATTTGTATTTTATACATTAGCAAATAAACATTTTTTTTTAATAATTTTTTAAATCTAAATATATTTTAAAAATTTTAGATTTTATTAAACAAACTCGCATTGTTGGAAATGCTGAAATCACAATTTTTAAAGTAATAATATTAAAACATTTACTATAAACTGTTAAAATACAACAATATGAATATAATATTCAGGTATTACAAAAAAAGTAACAAGCTTTTATCCAAAATTATATCAATTTTATTTATGATTAACAAATTTTGTACGTATACAGAGTGTAGATTAATTGGCCAGGTAACTTTGTAGACCGTACCAAAAGAAAACAAAAATCTTAATTCCAAAATGCTAAGAAATTTTTCGTTTGGTCTCACGAGGTCTTCAAAGTTTCAATTTTGTCAATACAAATATTGTTTTAATTGCGTATTTTATGTACCAAGTTGCTATCTTTTTTAGTATAATAAAAGTTTATTAAAAATTAATAATAAAAAATGTTGAAAAATGTGCAAATTACTTTCCAAGAATAAATCAAATTTAAATTAAAAGTATCTCTTGGCAACTTAGCAAATTTTTTAATGAAATTAAAATTATAACGTAGGCAATGCAATGTTAGTTGATATTTTTATTTTATTATCACTTTTACTTTGAATGAATATGCAAATTACGCCGGTGATGCTTGAGAATGTCATGAATTATATATACCGATACGTGCCGTATAGTGTTTGGAAGTAAACGATTACCAATTTAAACACTTGTAGTTTATAATAGGTCTGTTCCAACATACGATTTGGATAGTTTGCAAAACCGTTCAAACTATGCACACAAACATATTACTGAGTATAAAAGATTGCCTAAAGATGAGAAATATTTGTTTGTGTGCACAGTTTGGACGGTTTGCAAACTGTCCAAATCGTATGTTGGAACAGACCTAATAAATAATAACATTTGATGTGTGTATTAAGTTGCCTACATTATAAGTTTAAATTTAGAAATAGAAATTTTGCTACGTTGCCAAACGTAACAAAAGTTTGAGGATCTCGTGAAGCCAAACGAAGAGTTTCTCAGTATTTCGAAATTAAGATTTAGTTTTTTGAGGTTTTCAAAAAGTTATTCTGTGTGACCACCATTCTCTAGCATTGTGCGTTTTATAGTTTCTTTTACTGATTCCAATTCTGGTTTTTTAGTTATTGCCATAGTTAATTCTAAATGAATTAATAATTCTAAGTTAAAAAAAGTTAAAAAGTTAAAAAGTTTTATGAGCAGTTTATATCGTATCTTTGATTTTATTGGAATTAGTTGACATTCAACATTAAAAGCTTCTTCAAAGTATATATCGTGTTTGTCTACACCAACTGAAATAAAATTTGCAAATTTTAATTAATTTAAAGTTTCCATTTTAATTACATTTTGTTACTAAGGTAACGGGTTCTACAAAATTTATACAGCACTTTGATAATTTTAAACAAACATTAAAACTTTTTCTGTTTTGTTAAAACTATGTAAAAACGATAGTGCACAAAATAATAATATATTAAGTGCATCTTGACAAATCTTGTAAACAAAATAAGCATATACCGACTTATGTATTGCAATATACTATTTTATGTTCAAAACGACAAAAGTGCATTTTGGACGAGTTTGGTGTCGGTATTTTTAACATTAATTCTTCAGTTGTAAAAAATATCAATAAATCGCATTTTTGCATTTCATTAATGTTTTTTGTTTTAATATTGTAATCAGAAATAAAATAAATTTTCAACTTTTAACAACACAAGAAAATACAACAAATTAAATTAATTAATAAAAATAATTATATTATATAAAACTAAAAAATTAAAAAATATTTATAAATGTTTAATAATACTTAACGTTCTTCTTTGATATTAGTTTGATTATGTATGTATTTCACGTTGAACGTATCTAGATAGAAGCTTATGTGAACCGGCCGCGTCGAGTAAAACTTATTGTGGTGGAGATTATCACACGTTGAATTATCTACTCGAGGCATGATGTTGACTTTTACAGGAACTGGAGCACATGCGAATTAATATTCTTAACCGTTTGATATTACTACCAATTATATGTTTTAAAAACATTACATACGAGATTTAATCGACAAAAATACAACACGAAATCAAATAAAAGAAAAATAACACTTACAATGTCATCAACTTTTCAAAGTAAAACTATAAATATTTGTATACTGTGATATAATTTTATGTTTTATACTATAATTTCTAAGGAGTATGCATAAAATTACAATAATATATTTTAAAATATTTAATTAATTAAAATGTTTAGAAAAGATTTGATAAAAAGTTGGAGATGCCGGGGATCGAACCCGGGGCCTTTCACATGCTAAGCGAACGCTCTACCACTGAGCTACATCCCCACTGACGTTCACAATTTTTTTAAACATATTTATTAAGAATCAATTAGTTTGGAGAATACTATTAGCTAATAGCATAGATAGCTAACGTTTCGTCCGCTGCCTTCCTCAAAACTTTCTTATCTCCAATCTAATAAAATATGAAATTTCTTTAAATTGTATTTACATTACACAATGTATAATTGTATTAATTAATATAGCGCCTTAGTAGAAATAATAATTACTATCCAAATATTTAAAACATAATAACGTCAAAGATAGCAAATTAGTAAGAGCCCGGGTAGCTCAGTCGGTAGAGCATTGGACTTTTAATCCAAGGGTCCAGGGTTCAAGTCCCTGCTCGGGCGTTAAATTTTTTATTAATTTATTATAAATAACATATTAACAACATATTCAGTGACAATATTATTTGTTGATTATATATAAGCCTTCGTGGCGCAATGGCAGCGCGTTCGGCTGTTAACCGAAAGGTTGGTGGTTCGAGCCCACCCGGGGGCGATTGTTTTATTAATCTAATTTTATTAAAAAATACATCTTATCTTGTTTAATTAATCTTTCACATTAGTAGAGTTCAGATTAAGCAATTAGCTTAAAAATTTTAACAATAGAAGCAATTTAGCTTACATCATATGTTATTAAAACCCTTAATCCGTTCCAAGCGGTAATTATTTCATTTAATAAAATCGCGACTTGAAATCATTGTGTAAATACGTGTGTGGGCGCGAGTTAGTAGCCAGAACGATAGGGGATGCTTTACGAGTGAAGGGTTTTTGCTGAGTGCGCCCGTTGCGTAAAACCTGACCGGAATGTGTATCAATTATTTAATTTGCATCAGGTGGTATTTACAACCCTTGTTTAAACTAAAAGCCAATTAAATTAAAAAATAAATAAAATAAGAATAAGTTATGATAATGAATTCGATTGAAATTATTAATCAAGAAATTCCATCGCTTAATTTAAATATCTGTTATTGCCCCGGCATGAATAATGTATGTTCGGTCAAGTGAGTTAGTTTTCCGCAGCAGCGGGGGTGTAGAAGGGGCAGTTTCTCTGTGTATATAGAATGGCCGTGGAGTGTTGATTGTAAATGTTATGATTTAGTTATAACAATGCTAATCGATAGTTTGGTTAGTGGTGGTCTGTCAGAGAGTAAGGAGTCTGTATGTAAATGAGCCTAAGATCCTTCCCAACCTCATCCCGGTCCCCGGTCTTATCAAGTCCTGCTGGAGTCACACACAAGGACGAGCGAACCTGTCAGAACCCTTTTCTCTGCGGACAATCGACTGCGCTGCATGTCTTACAAGACGCCCCATATACATACAGAATGAGGGAACTTTATATAAATATAATTGTAATTATTTCGAAATTAATTGAATAGAATCCAATCGATTCAGATTTGCAGCAGTAAAGAGGTAGTAGTGCCTTTGGCATATCAACCCATTCCTCATCTAATACGTCTATTTATCAATTCCAATACATACATAGCCGAAGTGCATACACATTCAGCATCTCCAGTCAACTTGTACAGGCTGCTGTGCAATCAATTCCTTAGTAGCCCCCCGCGCTGCCCCTCATTGCCGTCGTCGGTGCCATTGGCAGTGGTCCTTCCTTCCGTTTCCTGGGTCCGTGTGTGTGCATGCAGATATGAGTGTATTGATTAAGCAACTAACCCTTACTCTACTCATGTGGCCACCTCTTCTCTTCCGAAACCCACTATACCCTCTACCCTCCTTGTTACATATCCCTAGAAACCCTTACGTTGCCTAACTAGCCCTCTCTCGACACAAAGATTACCTTGACTCCTAACGTGGGCGAATTTACAATACAATGATTTTCACGACGCTTGCTCTAATTTATGCCGATTTGATTCTCAGCTTAAACAGTAATTTATTCTGAATACATTCAACTTCTAATATTCTAAATTAATTGGAGATCATTTGAAGAAAATCAAAGTATTAATCTCTCAAAAATTTTATTTGTTGCTTTGATACTCTTTACATCTTTTAATTGGTGATTTTGCTACATTTTTTATATCTTTTGCTTTTGATAAAGTATGTAGTCAATATTTTAAAATTTAAAATTAAAAGAAAATAGTAACCTTTGCAAATTCTAACTAAATTTATATAAAATCGCCCCCGGAAGGGCTCGAACCACCAACCTTTCGGTTAACAGCCAATTCTAATTCCAATTCAATTTTTTTTTATTTTCTACTATTTACAATATTTACAAGAAAAGCAAATTTGCACAAAAATCATAAAATAATTAACTCCTTCCGGCAGGTCGGTTCATTCAATAATAAATTAATATATAATATGTTTACATACATAACTTTACAATGAATGAAGACATTTTTATTTACAAATATTTCTTTATAACAATTACAATTTATTTACATTTATATGTACATTACAGGGAAAGCTTTTAAAAACCCTGTTTAAGATAATGATTTGTGTGCCTTCGTTACAAAGACTGGGTGAAAATGAGCAGCTTTTGGTAGGCCAACCTGTGTTTGGGATTTATCTCTGATGATCGTTGATCAGTGTTTGTTCTTGATAGTCGGTTGTGTCTCAGTTGATTTATATAGAATTTTTGTGACTGCGCGTTAACAAAGTCACTGATTCGGAGTATGTTAGGTAAGCCGTAAAAATCATCAATTCTTGTGTATCTATCTCTATTCAGGATGAGTCTTAAAAGTTTATTTTGGTAAACTTGAAGCTTCTTAATGTGTGTATTTGCTGTACCACACCAGATTGAAGCAGCATATGTCATGATGGGTCTTATAAGTCTCGTGTAAATAAGTCGCTTGTTAGTCTGATTGAGTTTACTGGACTTGCTCATCAGTGGGTAAAGTTTCTCAGTGCGCCATAACACTTCTGTATAGTGCCGTCTATGTGTGTCTTGTAAGTCAGTCTTTTGTCCATCTTTACGCTAGCCGACTCTACCACAGGGCCGTCATGAATTTTAAGTGGCACAAACACTGATGAACCCGTGAATTTTCGAGAAAATGTGATATCTTTCGCTTTGGCAGCATTTCGCTTGACCTGACATCTCTCAAAATATTTTACTAATACATCAGCATGTATTTGTACTTGCTTGCTGGCTACAATTGCACTGTGCGAGTGAGCGTATATTGCTGTATCGTCGGCGTAAAGAGCTGTATTTGTTTTAAATTTTGTCGGTATGTCATTAATGAAAATGTTAAACAGTTGGGTCCCAGAATTAAACCCTGAGGTACCCCCGCTGCAATGATCTGTGATTCTGATGAGCTTTCATTAACTCTGACAGAGAACGAGCGCCCATCAAGATATGAATTTATGAGGATAATAATACTGTCTGGAAAATAATAATGAATGAGTTTATATATGAATCCCACTTGCCATACTTTGTCAAACGCCTTTTCTATGTTAAGTAGCAGCATTGTTGTCACATTATTCTTGTTGAAATTAGTAAGAATATTATGTTCAATGCGTACTACTTGTTGGGTGATATTGTGTTTGGCTTTAAATCCAAATTGGTGGTCAATGATTATCTTGTGCTTTCGGTCATACTGGTCCATCCGTTCCAGTATAACTTTTTTGGCCAGTTAACCCAAGACATTTAGCAGGTTAATAGGCCTATAACTAATCGGTAAAGTTTTATCCTTACCAGGTTTTAATATGGGGATGATAGTTGCTGAC
Source organism: Tachinus rufipes (assembly GCA_963932245.1). NCBI lineage: Eukaryota > Metazoa > Arthropoda > Insecta > Coleoptera > Staphylinidae > Tachinus > Tachinus rufipes. The sequence goes on along the minus strand of OZ010747.1, from coordinate 72,890,868 downwards.
TTCCATACTTTGGGAAAGTATGAAAACTTTAGCATGTTGTTAATGATGTGTATACAGCATTACTGATAGTGTCGGGTCCAGGTGCTTTACGTGAGTTTTGTCTGTTAATTATCGACCGTATTTCCCAAGGCGTAGTAAGTTGTTTATGGCAGTCCTGAACTGTTTCTGTTATGTGTCTATGTTTGTCGTTGTCAGTCAAATCTAGTTTGTGGACGTCTCTAAAAACTTCAGCCATTACTTGCGCTTTGTCTTTGTCAGCCATGACAGTTGTACCTCCGTGTTTGAGCGCTGGTATCAGGTCAAACTTTGTTTTCATTGACTTTGTCAGTTTCTACAAAGAGTTGTCTCGTGTTGTCAGGTTTTCTAGTTTTTGAGTCCATCTGTCATTATTTAGTCTATTAATAGTCACCTTAATGAGTTTGTTAAGCTCTTTCAGGTTTTGTTTGTCAGTCAAGTCTTTTGTCCTTTGCCATTTCTTTCTGGCTCGGTTTCTTTCTCTAATGAGATTTGAAATTTCACTAGAAATAATAACTTTGAAAAAAAATCTTTTTCCGTACTGTTCTGTCTCTAGCACTTTTAATTATTTCTGTCAGCTTAACTGTTTCAACGCCTAGTTCGTCTGTCGATTGAATGTCATTGTTAATTAAAATGAGTGGGTCTAAAATATTCCGAAAAGATGTCCAGTCGGCGTTTTTGTAGTCAAATACTGTTCTCGTTGTGTTAATTAAACTACTAGCTTATAGCATAGATAATTAATAGCTAATGTTTTGGCAGCTATTAAATATCTATGCTCTAAATAATTAATTTTCAAATTAATTTAAAAATGATATAACAAATAAAAAAAATCATTTCAAAATAAATATTTAAGTTTTACATAATTCTACAAAAAAAAATCAGATTGATACTGTTGTTACAGGCCTCCGTGGCGTAATGGCTAGCGCGTTCGGCTGTTAACCAAAAGTTTGTTGGTTTGAGCCCACCCGTGAGCGTTTCTATTTTGTACAATTAATTAAATCCGACTGTAGTTGAAGACGCAAATAAAACAATCTTTTAAAGTTAAAGAATAAAGTACATCGGCATGAAACCTACTGGCAAAAAGTCCACTGTGTTTCTTTACCAACTCTCATTGCAATTGACAAATTACTACAAAGCACACTATGCCAAAGTAGAATCCACAAGTTTTAGAATTGGACGTTCAAAGTTAATTAAAAAAAATATATGTTTCTAAATAAATGTTTAAGAAAGCTAACAACTTGAGCAAACCAATTATTAAGGCTGATTTTTGTACCATTGTTGGCATAAAAATTTAAAAAAAATACTAATTAACGGCATAAAATTATTCTCAGTTGCTAAGAATTTATGCTGTACGTAAACTTGCTTTTTGGCATAAGCTAATAGATACTATTATATAGACATATAAAGATATTTTGTCTAATTTGATAACAAATGTAAGCAAATCTTACCTTGACTTTTTGCAGCTGGTTCTTGATAATAGGCTTACTATCAGAAACCTATAAATACTTAAAAACACTTTATGGCAACTACAACAGACTCAACGCAAAAAAAAACTATTCTGGATAAACACTATTATATTCTCTTTCTTTTTCTTTGTCTATTTTTTGGAGATCTGTCAATATTTTAATTCTAAAGTTGCCCCCGCATATTTTCAAAATAGTAAGTTACTTTTATTTTATAAGTTTTTTAGACTGAGTTGTGTAATAATAATTTTTGTTTCAATTTAGCGATTTATTTTTTCTCTTGACAAAACCATAGTTTGATATGGTTTGTTGCGCTCGTATTAACTATACGTTTTCTAAGAGTTTTTTCTGCTACTGCGTTGATGCATATCTTAATTTATTGCCAATTGTCCTCTACTTTTTTTCTTTGGTTTCCTCTTAGCAGAGGAGTCGTGGTCATGTTTTGCTATTGAGTAGGAGCAGTGGTTCTGCAAACTATATCACGCCATTCCATTTTCCCTGGACTATCAGTTTTTTAAAGTTGTTGTTTTCTCTCCTTGTTACGTGCCCAAAGTCCAATTTGTAAGAGTCGCTGCGGTTCTTTGAACTTGTTGAGGATGAACACACTTGTTTGTCTGGCCGTCCAGGAAATTCGGAATATGCGCCTGCAACACCACATTTCGCAGGCGTCGAGTTTCTTTCTGTCTAGTACTTTAAGTGTCCAAGCTTTTGCAGCAAATAGTACAACGGAAAATATGAGTGTTTTAATTATTTATTTATTTGTATTCAGTGTTATGCTACTATCTACCCATGTTATTTGTAGCTCTCGTACGGTTCTTCTTGCAATCTCACACCTTTGTCGTATTTCTACAAAATATCCACCCTCATTCGTAATTACTGCACCCAAATATATAAATTGATTAACCACTTGCAATTGTCCAATATGTGTATTGTCGGGCCGGTTGTTATTTAGGCGGTCTACAATCATGACTATTGTTTTATCTTGATTAATCTCTAGATAAAAGATGACGCTTTTTTGTTCTAATTTTTCCATTAATTCTAACAGTTCTTTGGCCAAGCTAGCAAATAATACTGTATCATCAGCGTACCGTAAATTGTTGATTTTCACACCTCCCATGGAAATGCCACCTGTCCAGTTTTCCAGTGTTTTCTCATAATATCTTCACCATATATGTTGAATAGCATTGGTGATAATATGCATCCCTGCCTGACACCTTTACAGATTAAGCATGCTTTTGACAGATAGTTATTAATTTGTACAACAGCTTCATAATAATAAGGTGAATTGGCACTCCCATCTCCGTTAATATCGACCATAAATTATCCCACTTTAGGCTATCAAAAGTATTGCGATAGTCAATGAAGCACATGTACACTGGTTTAATAATTTTGCGAGCTTTTGCAATAATTAGCTTCAGGTTAAGAATTTGTTCCCGGGTACCACGTGCTTTTACAAAACCTGCTTGAGCGAGCTTTTGCAATAATTAGCTTCAGTTTAAGTATTTGTTCTCGGTTACCACGTCCTTTTACAAAACCTGCTTGTTCGGGTGAAATTTGCCATTGTAAGAAAGTCCTGAGTCACTCTGCATGTGCTTGTGCTTTTTTACAAATCTCCATAAGATGGGTATATTTATCTTTTATGCAGCACTTCTGTATTTCTCTGCTGAGCTGACGGTACCGATTTTGCGTTTCCATACTATTTAAACCTTTGCTTTTTAACTTACGCCGATTTTCTAACACACTACAAGTGTCATCTGTTATCCAGTGCTGTCGCTTTTCCAATTTTTAAGTTTGTTAAGTTTATGCGACTGCAGGCGTAATTGTACTTTTGGTGTGCTGCCATATTTCTTCAGGTGTGCTTGTATAAGAAATTTGATTATCTAGTTTTAGTAATTTGTTGAACTTATCGCAGAACTTATTTTTGTCATTAATTTCTAGTCTTTTTGCGGATATTTTCCTATAGGGCATCTAAAGTTTCAGTTTAAATTGCGCAGTCAGCAGTCTGTGGTCACTGCCACACTCAGCTCCTGGAAGAGTTTTTATAGGTCTGTTCCAACATACAAGTTGGACGGTTTGCAAACCGTTTAAACTATGCACACAAACAAATTACTGTGTATAAAAGATTGCCTAAGGTTGACAAATATTTGTTTGTGTGCACAGTTTGAACGGTTTGCAAACCGTTCAAATCGTATGTTGGAACAGACCTAATATTTCTAATCGACGTACGCCATCGGTTTTTAATTAAAATGTAATCAATTTGGTTTCGATAGTTACTGTCAAGGGACTCTCACGTATACAAACGTCAAACATGTTGTTGGTATAGTGTGTTTGTAATAGAGAAACCATTTTCTGTGCAAAAGTTTATCAGACAATCTCCTCTATTATTTCTGACCCCAACACCAAATTTACCAACAATGTTCCTTATGTGGTCATCTCTTTGAGTTTCACCCATTTTTGCGTTAAAGTAACCGATTATCATAGCTCTCTTCCTGGGACTTTTTACAGTGTTTTATCCAGTTTTCCCTAAAATTCTTTTACTTCTTGACCACTGTATGCGCTTGTTAAAACATAGACTTGAATTATGTTTAAAAAGACTGGATGTCCTTATTTCCATAGAAGATGATTGTATTTCTATTAGATGTTTTGAAAAGACTCTTTCCCTTCTAGTAAGTTTCACAAATACCGTTCATAGACATCTTGCACCTTTCCAGCTCTTTTTCCATAATGTGTGTTTTTCCGATTTGCAGAAGACTTCTTCCATGTTCCGATGTTGAGCAAAACCATAATTTTTTTGGGAATATGTTTTCAGATGAGGTAGGTTTCCGTTGCCTTCCTCAAGGGAGACAAGTATTTAATTCTGTTGATTGTGTGATTAAGTTTTCCCGCTAGTATTCGGTCGCCAAAGCCTCGTTAGATATCTTGCAGAGTGCACCACGTGCATGTGAAGTTGGCAATTGAGTTTCATTTGATTTTAGAGATGTTATTTGACTACCCCTTGCACCACAGCATTCTAGCTTTAGATTGATTTCTTTTATCTTCAAAACCAAATTGAAAAATAAAAAATTCTCCTAAACAAAATCAGTTTTCATTTACTCAACAGCTAAAACTTTTAAGCTTTTAGGATTTGCCAAAAGTAACTCTAAAGAGTTTTGTGACCATGTACTCTAATTATCTTTTACAACGCTTTAGTATGCCATCATCTCAAGTATTCTTTAAACGTGTGGCCGTCAGTAAAGGAAAAATTAAAATTATTATTAAAAAAAATTGTTTGTTTTTTGGCGTATAAATGCAACATTGCTGGCAGCTACACGGAACTGCTCTCTACATTTAACATGACCAATCTCAGAAAAAGATTAGAAAGAATTATTGATTGTCCTGACTTGCTCAGCCTAATAAGTATTTGTATAAGTATGCCCCAGCTTGAGTTTTACACAATGACTATTTATTTTATATATCGTATAAACGTACAGATTATGCGCAGCACTTTGCATCTACACATATTTTGCAGCATTACAATAAAGTTAAAATAGATTTTGTCAAGAATACTTTTAAAACCCTGCAACGTGCATATGTAACCCATTTAGTTGACAAAATATGCTTCAAATTAACAAACAAAAATCCAGTTGACAAAAAAATTGTTAAAAATTGCCGTATTTTTTAAAATGTCAAAACGTTACCAACGTGCTAAAAAAAATCCTAAACTGTCAAAATAATTTTAAATCTTAAAGCGTATTTTTTAAATTATGCTTTTAAACTGTTAAAATTGATTACAAAACAGTTAAAATACCGTCTAAAATGCAACATTTTTTCATCCAAGCAGACAATATAATTTTTGTACTGTATCAGTATCAATTAATCATATTACAAAATGTTGATTAAAATGCATTAATTTAGTTCAAAGCTGTCTAAATGTTCTTTAAACTGTTTAAATATTATTTAAAGTGCAAATATATGTTCAAAACGTGTTTAAATTTGTAAAAGTGTGCTTCAAAATTACTTTTAAAAACAAAAATTAGTTTCAAGCTGCAAAAATCTTTTGAGCTGTCAAAAAAATTTCATATTAAATTTTAGAAAATGTCTCCAATACTATTAAAAAAAATACAAAAAACTGTGTAAACTGTCAAAATATGTTTTAAACTGTCAATATGTTCTCAAACTGTCAAAATATATTTTACAAACAAATAAAAAAAATTTTTGTAATATTCAAAACTAAGAAATCTTAAGTTAACCAAAATTATCTTTTAGATTTATTTTAAGCATAGTCTTTAAACTAATCAAGTATTTTAATAATAGTATTTTATCCAATAAATTAAACAAAGTGACGCCCCCGGGTGGGCTCGAACCACCAACCTTTCGGTTAACAGCCATTGCGCCACGGAGGCTTGCAAACCGGTTTCATATAGCTAAATTGTTTGCTTAATTATTTTGACTGTTTATAAACAAAAAGTTAACGCCCGAGCAGGGACTTGAACCCTGGACCCTTGGATTAAAAGTCCAATGCTCTACCGACTGAGCTACCCGGGCTCTTATTATTTTGATAACGTTGTCATCGTTGTTTTCACAATCAAAAGCTGTTGTTGAAGTCTACCTATTTCTTGTATAAAACGTAAAACAGCATCAGTGGTAGACATGTTTTGTTTTATAAAACCATATTAATTATTAGAAAGAATGTTGTTTGATTTAAAGTGCGTTATTGGTTGTATTTTTTAATGTTTTCCAATATTTTTGAAACAAAAGTTTACTGGTATATAGTTTGTTGCTTATTTTTAGAAAAACTGCCAATAATATAAAATTTGTCAACACATGTTGCAAGTTATCAATTTACCCAACTGACAAAATAGTTTCTAGGCTATTATTTAAAAATGTTTGTTTCTCTAGACGTCAGGTTGTATTTAAACTGTTAAAATGTATTTCAATTGGTCAAAGTACCATCTAAAGTTTAAAATCTGTTTTTTAAGCATTTAATGTAATTTCCAAAAAGTTTAAGTACAATTCCAAACTGTTCAAATATTATTTACAAGATGTCTGCTCATTTTGCTAGTCAAAATGTTGTTTTAAATGCATGTTTTCAATGTGTTTTAAACAGTCTTAATTATAAGTGCAAAATTCTTTTGTTTTTAAAATATAATTTAAAAAACGTTTTTATGTTTTACTAGATGTCAAACTAAATTTTAATTATTTTTTCAAAACTATCATAAAGCTTACAACAAAACAAATTTTGTTTTAAACTATCAGTATGCTTTTCAAACTGTTCAAATATGTCCCAAACTATTAGAAGTAGTTTTTGTTAACATTGCTTATAATCATTAATGTACTGTATATAATGTTATTTACGTACATGTATTGTCTAAAAACCTGAAGGTTACTCACACATAGATTAAGTGGGTCTTTAAGGTGTGAAAAAGTACATTGACAAAAGGCCATTGAGTACTTCACAACTGTCTGAGGTTATTCACACATAGGCTGAAAAGAGTCTTGAAGATGTAAAAAAAAAAGTACATTAGCATTGAGGTCATTGAGGTACTTGATAGTTGTAGCATACACTGCCAGAGTTGGGGTTGTACTAGACTGTAAAAGATGGTTAATCATACACTCGCACGAGGTCTTGGGGTTGAATGTTGATATAGTATTTGGCAGTGAGGTCTTATACGTAACAGTTGATGGGGATATGTTTGTGCACTGGCAGTTGAGACCTTGGGGTTGCACAATAACTGCAAAAGATTGTCAAGCTTACATAGGCCAGTTAGATCATGAGGTTGTATGCAGGACACATTACATTAGTAAAGAGCAGTTATAAACACACTAGTATTAGAGTATACCTTGGGAACCTGTTAATTAGGTGATTGATGTAATTGTAGAGATTGCGGTATGACTACCAGTCTTATGCTACAGAGAAATTATGTTTGTTGAGTGCGCGGAACATATCAATAATTATGTGCAGGTTTAAATTATAGAAAAGCAGCGCTGGAACAATTGCGATGACGTGCTGAGGATAAGATGGACCGAGCCGGCACGAATGGAGTAGAGTGGAGCATAGCAGCTTGGTGCGAGAGTCGGGCACGGGACGTACAAAGGAGCCTTAGTAACTTTTCCACAGTGAAGCGTTGCGATCAAATAATTTGACAACAAAGGACGCTCGTTCATTATAATTACTGAGTAGTGTTAAGTAATTAGTATACGTCGTTTAAGCATGGAGTGGTGTTTGGGAGGATTAGCGTGCGCTGCGTTAGTTATATAATAAAATTAATTTATATAACTATGTTCTACAAGATATATAAAGATATTAGGTCTAATTTCTATAACAAATATGAGCACCAGTTACTAAAAGTTCTTGACTTTTTGCTGCTAGTTTTTGATGATAATCTTACTATCAAAAATCCATAAATACTTAAAAACATTTTATGACGACTATAACAGACTCAACGAAAAAAACTATTCTGTACTTATTCTCCTTATTTTTTGAAAATCTGTCAATCTGTTAATTCTAAAGCTGCCCGTGTGTTTTCTTAGAAAATAAGTAGATTGCCAGTTATCCTTCTATTTTTAAGTAGTCTTTTAAACTGTTTTGTGTTATGTGGCTTGTCTTTTTGTCTACTCGTCTTACATGACTGTATCATAATCTTTTGCGCTCATTTTAGTATGTACTGTATATTACACTGCTTTCTAAAATCTATATTTTTTAGTTTGTTTCGTCTTAATTAATTGTTACTGTTCTCAGTATTTTCATCTCAGCCATTCATACCATGTCTTTTTATCTTGTTTGTGTCTTTGCGCTTTACTGTGTCGTCATGATCGATTTAACAGATTCTAATTTTTTAGCCACTCTATGTTTTATAAGCATCGTAACAGTGCAAATGCTTTGTTAATTTTATATATCAGATCTTTAGTTGGGTAGTGGGTGCTTAATATATTCTCTAAATTGCATTACCTGCTTTATATTTATCTTTTACCACAAGCTTGGATCTGATTAGATATTTTACAAATGATTTACTTAAAAGAATTGAAAAACCTGTTTCTGCAGATTGTTTTCTAATTCGGCATTAATTGTGCGTCGTCTGCGTATCACATCATTTCAATTCTTTTAATAGCCATTCTATATTTGCAATTTAAAGATGTTAATTGGTTCATTATCTTGTCTCTCAGAAAGTTAAATATGAAAAAATTTAAGCTGTTTTATTTTTCTTAGAGTGAAAATGTTTTAAATTAATTGGTTTTCTAGTTTTACCTTTGTTGTGTAGTTGGTGTTTAGGTTGTGGATTATCTTTATGTTAGCCAATGCCTTATTTTCTGTTAATATGTTTAAAATGTTATCTAAGCAGACCTTGTAAAACGTTTTGGTCAGATCAATGAAGCAGATATACGCAAACATGTTGAACTTCGTCGCCTTTTCTTTTATTTGTTTGATTATAAATACTGCTTTAGTAGTTGATTGTCCTCATCCCTGGGCGGCGCTACATACTATGACGCCCCCTGTAAATATGTCGTACCCCGTCTTTTAACACTCACAGAGAAAAAAAACTTCTAATTTTGTTAACAAACTTTTTTGGTGAGTAAACTACTCTATGGTAAACATAATCTAGAAAAATCCACCGACCTGCCCAAGTGTTAGTGATAATTTTTTTTGTTAAAACCTCTTCCTTCTCTCGTTAAGAAATTTCTAACACTTGCTGAGAGGGCAGGAGAGTGTGCACTCCAGTTTAAACTAGAGATATAATCTCCTCTTTCTCTAAATAACAGACTTCTAACACTTGCAGAAAGAAAACATTTTTTTGATAACAAACAGTTGGGCGGTTGGATCTGCACTCCAATTTAAACTAAAGGGTTTTCCAATAACAAGTTTTATTTTGAATAGCATGCTATTTGGGCAGCTGTCAATTTTAAAGCTATTATCTTTTGACATTTGACAAGTAAAAACTACACCATTATTAAAAATAAAAAGATACACGCTTCAACAACGCATTGAAATTATTAAAATTCACTACAAAAATAATGAAAAATTTTCAGTCACAGTTCGCAAAACTAAAGCACATTTTCGTCGTCGTAAAGCACCTTCTCGGCCGGCAATAGTAAACCTGGTGAAAAAACTTGAACTGTTGGGACAAGTTTGTAATGTAAAACCGTGTGCATCGCTCAAGAACACATGAGAATATTGCTGATGTAGCCCGTAGTGTTAAAGAAAATCCAGGTTTATCGATTCCTCGTCGATCTTTGAAATTAGACACTCCACAAACAACATTACAACGTATTTTGCTTAAAGACTCAAATCTTCGATAATTTAATCCTTCAAATGCATCAAAATGATTCGGAATTTAATCGAAAAATCATCTTCAGTGATGAGGCCCATTTTCACCTCGAAAGCTACGTTAATAAACAGAATTGTCGCATTTGGGGCTCAAAAAATCCAAGAATGACTGTTGAAAAGTCTTTGCATCCTCAACGTGTCACTGTTTGATGCGGTTTTTGGGCTGACGGTGTGATTGGACCCTACTCTAAAATGAGGCTGGTGCAACTGTTACTGTGAATAGATGGCGCTACCGAGCTATGATTAATAATTTTTTTATGGCCGGAATTGGAAGATATTGATGTGAACAACGTTTATTTTCAGCAAGACAGCGCTACGTGCCACACAAGCAACAAAACAATCGCAATTTTGCAAGAAAAGTTTCCTGACCGTGTTATTTATCAAATAGGTGATCACAATTGAATACCAAGATCTTGTGATTTAACACCTTTAGACTTTTTTCTTTGGGGTCACGTGAAAGATAAGGTCTATGCCAATGCTCCACAATCTATTCAAGACCTTAAAGATGGAATTCGTAAAGTTATCGAGGACATACAGCCGCAAATGTGCAAATTGGTCATGGAAAATTTCATGAAAAGAATGTGGTACTGCAACCGTAACCGTGGCGGCCATTTGACTGATATCGATTTCAAATATTAATGGCATACCTTCCTCTTTACAATGAAATAAACATTTATTGATTTCTCTTAAAAATAACCGTTTTTTTTATATCAAAATAAAACCTCTTATTGGAAAACCCTATACATGCTGGTAATCATGATCTAGAGTGACTCACCAACCCGCTCAAGTGTTGGTAATAAAAAAATTGGTTATAACCTCCATTTCCTCTAATTAAGAGACTTCTAACATTCGCAGAAAAAAAAAACAATTTCTTGTTACCAAACTATTGGGCGGGTGGATGATTACCTTAATTTAAACTATTCGATGAAAATCATGATATAGAATACACCACCAGCCCGCTCAAGATTTGGTATCAATAGATTGAATATAACTTCTTCCTTCTCTCACTAAGAGACTTCTAACACTCGCAGAGAGAAGAAACTTTTATTTCTTTGATAACAAACACTACTCCAGTTGATTATTACCAGCAAGTAGTTTAAACTGAAATGCTCACACACTTGCCTAGTATTGGTTAGCAAACCATTAAATATCAACTCTTTCAATAAATCAAAAAATATCGGGAGGAAATTAATAACATTTAATTCAGACAGTCACTTCGACGGACTTAGTACAGCTTCAACACCGATTTGCAAAACAGGTTAGAGGTCACAAAAACATGGAACTACCACAACAGCCTCAAGGCTTTTTCACACCTGAAAGACATTTTCAAATAGTTGCCAAAAACCCAACACAAAAAACCCGAGAAGTCTCCGCGCATTTAAGCTAAAACTTATAGACCAAATTTAATGTATCAACAACACCATCTCCTTAGTGGGCCAGTTTTAAGTCCTAAAGACGGTAACAAAGTAAATCGTAATCTCATATCTTATTAGTCCTAGTAATATTATGATTCTTTATATTTTCAAAAGCAAATTCAAAGTTTTTTTAACTTTGTAATATAGTAAATTACAGGAAATAATTTAAAAAAACAAAAACAAAATGTTTTAAAATACTATAATGAAATTGTGAATTATCGCGGGCCACGGCGCCCTTGACGTATTGCGCCCCGAAGCGGTGCTTACCTTGCTTACCGCTTAGCTCCGCCGCTTTTATTTTAAACATTTCCAGTTTTGTTAAATACTTTCAAATTTTACTGAAATACATCAAAATCTTGCTCTAATAGCTCTAAAACACTCTTCAATTTTATAAACTTTTTGAAATCTTATAATTGACTAAGATTTATTTAAATTTGTCTTCATATACTAATGCAATTTTATAGTTAGCCTAAAGCTCAACCCACTTATAGTCCTTCTGGGATCATTAGTAAAATTCTATAATCTTGATAGTTTGTGTAATATGTTTAATGCCATTGCTATTATGCAAAAAAAAAACTTTTACCGTGCACCCCAAGAAACTTGTTGAAAGTCCTATCCCAAAAAGTGAAAAACAAAACAATTAACCACAATAAATTGCATTGGCCAAAAGTTCTAAACTGTCAAAATATGTTTTAGCTTAAAAGACATGTATTCTTAATTATTATATCTTTAAAATTTGCCAATAGATTTTTTTTGTCAAAATGTATTTTGCAAAATTTCCAACCGTCAAAATGAATTACAAAGTATGTTTTATATTTTAAAAATATTTCTTGAACATTTAAAAGTATAAATATTGCCTGAATATGTTCTAAGCCTTAATCAAAGTTAAAAACTATTAAAATTGATTTGAAACTAACTATTTCAAACTCCAAAGGATTAGCAAAGCCAAGAAGTTTTAAAAGTAAAAAATTTACGTGATTGTAAAAATCAATTGTTTCACCACAGATCACAAAACTTTTGGTATTTTTAAAAACATTAGCAAATAGAGAGGGTTTGCTGATACTCTTAATAGAAACAACACAAATTTTCATTTTTTATTTTTATTAGTTTCAAATATTACTAAAAGTTTTAACTTGTTTGCTGTTACAAGAATTTATCTGTACAGTAAACTTTTAACACTCCGGGAAGCTCAAAGATCGTACCAAAACAAGTAAACAGTTACCAAGACTAAAAAAAAAATGAGTATAAGAAATCAACATTAAGTTATCTCATCTGCAAACTTGTCAGCTTGCACCTATCACACACAGAATCATTCAAAGTAAACTTTTCAGAAAAAAATACTTTAATTAAAAGCAAACCGCTTTCGCATAATGATTTTTAAGCAAAAAAAATTCGCCCGAGCAGGGACTTGAACCCTGGACCCTTGGATTAAAAGTCCAATGCTCTACCGACTGAGCTACCCGGGCTCATGTTATTTTGCTATCCCCATTATTATTTTCTACAGAAAGAGTAAAATGATTAAATTAAAAAAAAAATATTTGTGACATAAGTAGCAACAGGAGTGAGTAAATGTAATCAAAAGAAGCCAAGAATACAAACCAACTAAAAAAACAATAAAAAATTATAATTAACTTTTAGGCAAAAAAAATTACTTAAATTTCAAAAAAAATATTTGAGTTTTACATAATTCTATAATTATTTTTTTTTATCAGCTTGAAACCTACTGGCAAAAAGTTTGAAACAACAACTACCATTCCAAACAGAAACAAAAACTCTTTTAGAATAAACGTTAGCAGGAAATGTTTTCTAAAGCAGACCGTTGTTTAAGAAAGCAAATCAACTTGAGCAAAGTAATTATTAGAGCATATTTTTTTGTCGGCATTAGAAATTAGAAATTACTCCCAGTAGCTAAAAATTTATGCTATATTCAAACTTGCTTCGTAGCATAATCTAATAGTACATACATATATTTTATTTAACTGATACAATAAATGTAAACTTCTTCTTTTTATTGTACCGTCTCCTATCAGAGGGTGGCAATGATCATTGTAATTCTGATTTTTGACGCTGCAGCTCTAAATAGTTGGATCAATGTTTGTCAGTACCACACAAATTCATCAACCATGAAGTTTTGCGCTGCTCTACGGATCTTCTTACACTTGTCACTAAAGAACCTAAATTTTTTGCTTTTAGTTCTTGATGATAGTTTTACTATCATAAACCCATACACACTTTATGCCGACTACAGCAACCTCAACGCCTCAACTATTCTAGACAAACACTTTTATTTTCTTCGTCTTCTACTTTTTTGGAAATTTGTCAATCTGATAATTATAAACTACGCATGTTTTTTTCTGAAAACTAGATTGCCAGCTGTACATTCATTTTTTAAGTGGTTTTTTGGACGTTTTTTTTGCCAAGACGATTCTTAAAAGTTTGTATCATTGTCTTTTGCGCTGCCTTTACTATCTTGCTATGTTCTGTACATTGATTGCTCTCTAATGTTTGTTTCTAACTCTACCTCGTCTAGTTTTTATCTCGGACATTCTTAGCATGTTTGTTATCTTTTTGTGTCTTTGCGCTTGATCTAATGCAGGTTTTATAGATTCTAATTTTACTATCTGTGCGCATATACAAATTTGATAATGTTATGTTTTGTAGGCATCCTAATAGTGCGAATGCAATCTTAATTTGATATCTTAGATTTCTAGCTTGATTGTAGGCGCTTATATCCACCCCAAATATCTGAATTGCATTACTTGTTCTATAAGGTTATCTTCTACCGCAAGCTTGGTTCTGCTCGGATCATTTAGTTCTGTTAATACAGATGTTCATATTGAGTTGATAATTTATTTGAAAGAATCAGAAAGCTGTCTCTGTAGATCGTTTTCTGATACGGCAATAATTGTGCGTTGTCTGCGTAGCACGTTATTTCAATCCTCTTGTTGCGCATTCTTCATTCAAGAATAAAAACTTTTACTTTGTTTATTATCTTGTTCATCAAGAGGTAAAACAAGAAGAGATTTAAACTGTCATCTTGTCTGATGCCTCTTTTTAATTGTATGTTTTCAGTCCTCTGTTTTTACTTTTGTTCTGTTCTTGGTAATTAGGTTATAAACCATAATTTTTATACCGTTGACCACAAGACACGAATTATGTAACTACGTGGTATTAGAGTTAATAGCACAAGATCTCAACTTGTACGAATCGGTCAGTGCGTTTCTTGTAATATTGATATTACGTCGGGTATTCCACAGGAGTCACATCTTGAACATCTACTGTTCAATATTTTTATCAATGATGTGGTACACTGTTTTTCTAATGCACGTTGGTTATTATTTTGGTGACAATATAAAAATCTTTATAAAAATTCAGTCTTTGAATGATGCTGTGCTACTTACTACTACTAGTGTCAGGCTAATAACTTACTACTTAGTGTAAGTGATGACATTTTTTAGACGTCAATCTACAGTGATGTATAGTTATTCTTTCATGAATGAAATGTTGTTGAAAATAAACACTATTCCTGATTTAGGGATTACGTTTGATTCAAGCCTTTCATTTACACTACATATCGATACTGTTGTGTCTAAAGTTTTTCAGCTTTTAGAATTTATCAACCGTAACTCTAAAGAGTTTTTTGACCATTGTACTCTAATTATCTTTTACAACGCTTTAGTAAGCCCCATCTCAAGTATTCCTCAATTGTGTGGTCTCCATACGCTGGAAAAATTGAACAGATTCAAAAAAAAGTTTGTTTATTTTTTAGAGTATAAATGCAACATTGCTAGTAGCAATACAAAACTGCTTTTTACATTTAACAGGACCAGTCTTAAAAAAGTCGTTTTAATTTTGGCGTAACATTAATTTTTACAGTGCTTATTGGGATTATTAATTGTCCTGAACTGCTCAGCTCAATTGGTATTTATGTCCCAGCTCAAGTTTTACGCATTGACTATGTATTTTATTTACCGTATAAACGTACAGATTATGCGCAGCACTCTGCATCTACACATATTTTGCGGCATGCCAATAAAGTTAAAGTGGATTTTTTCAAAGATATTTTAAATACCCTGCAACGTGCACTTGTCACACATACGTGACCTTTTTAATTTTTGTTGTTGTACTATTATTTCTTAGGTTTATTTTAAGCATAGACATCTTTAGATTAATCAAGTATTTTATCCAATATATTAAACAAAAAGTTACGCCCCCGGGTGGGCTCGAACCACCAACCTTTCGGTTAACAGCCGAACGCGCTGCCATTGCTCCACGAAGGCTTATAAAAAAGTTGCAAACGATATTGTTGTTAATGAATTTGTTCAAGTATAAATAAATATATATTTAACAAAAAATAACGCCCGAGCAGGGACTTGAACCCTGGACGCTTGGATTAAAAGTCCAATGCTCTACCAACTGAGCTACCCGGGCTCATATTATGTTGCTACCTTTAGTATTGTTATTTGTTAATACAACTATAGCAAAATTAATATAAATAAAAATAATAGTAATATTTGTTAATTTCCAATGTTTGTTGTACATCAATATATAATAATTTGTGTACATACGCACAAAAAAATTTGCCAAAGCAAACTGAAAAAAATAATAATAATAAAAACAGTAAGTATAGAAAAAAAACGTAATTATAACACAATCAAAACAAGTTTAAGTTAATTTACAAATCCAGTCAAATTCAGCCAACTATAAAACTCCAACAATAATCTGTTCACATTCAATTAAAAATTCGATAAAACGTGATTTCTTATTGTTATAGTTTTGTTCTTGTTTTATTAATCTAGGAATGTGATTGAATAATTTTATACAACTATAATGAAGGCTTCTTTCCAGTGACGTTAGATATGATTTGGTATTCTGTATTTTTGCTCATGTCTTGTATCATAATGTCCAGTTAATATCTCGTTGGTAAATTTAGATCTATTTTTCCATACAAGTTTAATAGATTCCAATACATACATGGCAGTAACTGTTAGTTCTATTTCTTCTAAATGCTCCTCTGCAGCTATATTGTCCTTTCATCTAAAACATAATTCTAATCGCTCTTTTTTGAATAATAAAAACTGATTTTATATTACAACTATTACCCCAAAATATAACACCAAATTTTAAGACTGAATAGAAGTTTGAGTAGTAGTATGTAGTGACAATATTTGTATTTTTAGATAAAATTCTTAGACCGTAACAGACGCTATTTAATTTCTTACAAGTGTAGTCAATATGTTCATTAAAATTCAGATTTTTGTCTATTATGATGCCTAAGAATTTTGCATTGTCATTAAAACTATATGTTGTATTATTCATGTTGATGTTTTGTAGCAGTTGGTCATATTACCAGTTTTAAATAAAATGCATTTGGTTTTTTCAGAATTTAGTATCAACTTATTAATTGTAAACCATTCATTCAAACTTTTCATTATATTATTTTCTACTGTTATTAATTTTATATAATTCAATAAAAGGTTTGTGTCGTCGGAGTAATTTATTAAGCGCGCATTATTAGGAATACACACTTGTAGGTATTTCGGCAAAGTTAACTGTTTCAAACTTTAATTTTTTTTGATAGTTTGTTCATACTATTAAACTTTTTTTATTTATGGGCAGTTCCACGTCAAGTGAGCAGTCCATTTCACGCGACCCTCTCCGATTTAGCTCAAATTTTGTACACTTATTTGAGTACCCAAAATATGACTTCATGTCAAATTCCAGACCTGTAGGTCACATAGTTCGCTTCGTAGACCCAATTGAATTTTACGGCAATTTTTAAGTTCAACTTTTAACTTTATGTATCTTAATTGCATTTCAGCCAGGAAAATTTTTAGAATAGTCATAACCGATGGGAAATTTGTGATCTAGAGGTCTGAAATTTGGCATGAAGTCATACTTTGGGTACTCAAATAAGTGTACAAAATTTGAGCTAAATCGGAGAGGGTCGCGTGAAATGGACTGCTCACTTGACGTGGAATTGCCCTTATATTACTTTAAAGTATTTTATAGTGTAGCAACTATATGTATACAAATTTTAAGAAATAGTCAAATAAAATAAATCGCCCGAGCAGGGACTTGAACCCTGGACCCTTGGATTAAAAGTCCAATGCTCTACCGACTGAGCTACCCGGGCCCTTACTATTTTGCTATCGTTGTACCCGTAATTTTCAAAATCAAAAGCAGTTGTAAAGTCTACCTATTGATTATTTCTTGTATAAAACGTATAACCACATAAGTGGTAGATATGTTTTGTTTTCTAAAACTATATTAATTATTAGAAATAATGTTATTTGTCTCAAAGTTCGTTTTTTTGTCCAATATTTTTTAAACAACTTGCAGAAAGTTTATTGGTTTAGTTTGTTGCTTCTTTTTAGAAATAGTACAATCTAAAGTACAAAATCTGTTTTGTAAGCGGGTAATGTAATTTCCAAAAAGTTTAAATATGTTAAAATTCAAATGATTATTTTTTTATATATTTATAGATCCGGCTGGATTCGGTTCAATCCGGTTTTGAATTCAGTTCCCGCCAAAAAGTGAATCCGGCAGCATCACTAATTAAAACATGTTTCAAACTGTCAACATATTTTAAGATATTTAAAAAACATTTTAAATACGTCTTAAGATGTAAAATGTATTTTGCAAAATCTGTGTTTCTCAAAATGTTCCAAATTGTCAAATTGTGTTTCAAACTGTTTAAATATGATAATAATATTATAAATAATTTGTTGTTTGACTACAAAAAACTTTTTTTTTGATAAAGTATTAACAAACCTTCTTTTTCCTTTTAAACATTTTTAATGTTTGTAAGTATTTTCAAATTTTACTAAAATACAGCAAAATTTTGCTCTAATAGAGTCTAAAATACTTTTTAGCTTTATAAACTTTTTGAAATTTTTAAGCAAACTAATCTATGATTGACTGAATGTTATTTAAACTTTTTTCGAGTTACTAATGTTACTTTAAAGTTTAACATTTTTTGGCTTTGGCTCTAAGCTCATTATTAAATTTGTCTAAACTTGCTACTTTGTAAAACGTTTAATGTTATTGCTGTTCCGGAAAAAACCATAAACATAAAAAAAACAACATTTTTAAACTTGCCTGCTAGCATCCATCACACAAAGAGATGTTTCAAGTAAACTTAAAAAAAAAAAACATTGGCGAAAAAAGTACAATGCTATAGCGAATGAACTTCCCGGGCTCTTATTATTTTGCTAAAAAAAAAATACCATTGTCGGCATTAGAAATTAGAAAACAGTTACTAGTTGACATAAATATACTCTCAGTAGCTAAGAATTTATGCTGTATAAAACTTGTTTCTTAGCATGATCTAATAGTATCTAAATATATTTTGTTTAACTGATACAATAAATGTTCTTCTTCTTATTGTGCCTTCTCCTATTAGAGGTTGGCAATCGTCATTGCAATTCTGATCTTGCTGCAGCTGTCCTTTCATTTTTTAGGTAGTTTTCCTGGCGGTTAAAACAGTCTAAAATGTCTGTCCCATGCGCTGCCTTCTTCATCTTGCTATGTCCTGTACGTTACATTGCTCCTAATGTTTGCGTTTCTTACTCTGTTTCTTCTATTGTTCTCAGTGTTTTTATCACGGACATTCTTAGCATGTTTTTTGTATTTTTCCGTTCGATGTAATGCAGATTTTATAGATTCTAATTACTGTGCGCATATGCGAATTCGATTATGTTATGTCTCGTAGGCATCCTCATAGTGCAAATTCGTTGTTAATTTGACATGTTATTTTTTTAGCAGAATTGTGGACGCTTGATAAATCCAAGCCAGATATCTGAATTGTATTACCTGTTTTATAAAGCTATTTTCTACCGCGATCTTTTGCAATTGTGATGCATTTGGTTTTGTTAGTACAAATGTTCATATTGAGTTGATAACTTATTTGAAAAAATTAGAAGAGCTGTCTCTGTAGATTGTTTTCTGATACGGAAGTAATTTTGCGTCGTCTGCGAAGCACGTTATTTCAATTCTTTTGTTGTGCATTCTTCATTGAAGATTAAAATATCTTACTTTGTCTATTATCTTGTTCATCAAAAGGTAAAATTAAAAAAAAATAAGCTGTCACCTTGTCTGATTCCTTCTGTTGTTTTTAGTTAATTGATATCGTCTTTTTACCTTTGTTGTGTTCATAGTGATTAAGTTATAATCCAAAACTTAAAAACACTTTTGATAGGTTAACTAGTGCCTTATTTTCTTTTAATTAGTTTAGAATGTTTCTTAGATAGACCCTGTCAAACACCTTAGTCAAATTAATACAGCAGTTATACGCAAGCATGTTGAACTTATCGTCTTTTCTTTATTTGTTTGCGTCGGTTATTAATCGTCCTTTTCTGCAACCTTTTTATTCTTTAGTATTTGATATTTGCTTTTCTAGTTGTTCTTTGACAATTGTTAAGGAAGGTTAGTCCTCTATACTTCTTTAGGCAAGTTAGTTGTTCTTTCTCAAATATAGAAATGATAACACTGGTATGCCATTCGTTTAGTGTTTTTGTTTCCATTAAGATTTTGTTAAATAGTTGCAATAGTTTTGTTGCAAGTTTTAAGTCTCCATATTTTAAAAATTTGTTGAGAATAAGTCTGTTTTAAATATATATATAT
This sequence comes from Tachinus rufipes, assembly GCA_963932245.1. Classification (NCBI taxonomy): domain Eukaryota; kingdom Metazoa; phylum Arthropoda; class Insecta; order Coleoptera; family Staphylinidae; genus Tachinus; species Tachinus rufipes. The sequence goes on along the minus strand of OZ010747.1, from coordinate 72,871,048 downwards.
TTTTATTTTTCAAGTTTTGCTTCAACCTTTTCTTCGTTGATTGGAGCTTTTGTATCTTTTTCATATTCATTGTTTCTTCAACGTTGTAAAGTTCTTTAAAATACTGTATTAATTTTTGTTTAATTGTTTTTTTTTGTTTATCAGAATTTTTAATACGTCATACAAGTCGTGGTCTATATCGCTAGTAAATTTAATCCAAAGTCCTTTTTAATAGATTTTATTCTTGCTTTTACTATGTTTTTACTTAAGTGGGCAGTTTGATGAGTGTCATAAAACTACGAGCAGAACTCAAGCAATTTAACTCCTTTTTAAAATCGGCTTTTTGCGACGTGTTGAGAATAAATTTTCCAATCTAATGAAATATATAAAAATCCAAAACCTTCAATTGTTTATTAAATTTTGAATTTCAATTTGCAATTTTTTTGTCGAAATATTTGCTTAAACTTTAAGAGTTATACTTCATTGAACATTAAACTTAATAGACTTTTTATTGTGCTATAAATTATTTTTCTAAAATAACAATTGTTACAGTTCTGCCCCTAGTTGTGAACGTATGATAAAACGTAACATTTGATATTCCAGCGTGTGTTAATTTTAACAGTTTGGTACTGCGGCCACATTAATTATAATCATAATGAATAAACATAGTCATATTATAAATTAACAGATTTATGTATTTTTTAATGCATTTTGTTACTATTTGCAAATATATTTTGACAAAAAACACTTCGACATATCATAATCCTTTCTGAAAGTACTGGTAAAAAAATAAATCAATTATAAATTATATGTAGAAACAGCAATGACGCCAAAGTTGCCGTTTTCGTTAAAATACTACAAATCAAGGTAGCGGTCGGTATGGTATCTTTGTGCACGGAAGCTTTTCATACTTTTGACTTTATATGTAAATATAAAAAGTTAACGCCCGAGCAGGGACTTGAACCCTGGACCCTTGGATTAAAAGTCCAATGCTCTACCAACTGAGCTACCCGGGCTCTTATTATTTTGTTATCATTGTTATCATTATTTTCTACAATTGAATAATAGCAAAATTATTGCATTTATAAACATAACTAGCAAAAACAGTATCCAAATAAGCAATAAAAAAAAAGTCCAAAATAAAGTTGATTTTTTAAGATGATTTAGCCTAAAAAAAAATTAATATTGTTGCTACAAGCCTCCGTGGCGCAATGGCTAGCGCGTTCGGCTGTTAACCGAAAGGGGTTGGTGGTTCGAGCCCACCCGGGGGCGGTAATATTTTGACCAATAAAAGCAATACATTGTTATAAATATAATACTATGATAGCACATTAATAAGAGCTCGGGTAGCTCAGTCGGTAGAACATTGGACTTTTAATCCTAGGGTCCAGGGTTCAAGTCCCTGCTCGGGCGTTGTTTTGTAATTTTGTAATTATTTATATGTTTATAACAAATTCAGTAACAACAATATCATTTGCAAACTTTTTACAAGCCTTCGTGGCGCAATGGCAGCGCGTTCGGCTGTTAACCGAAAGGTTGGTGGTTCGAGCCCACCCGGGGGCGTTCTATTTTGTTTAATTAATTATTGAGTTCAAATTGTGTTGCAGACGCTAAAGCAAACCCATTTTTCATTTTTATCAGGCAATCTTTATGATCATACAAAAGAACCATTTTATACATTTATTTATAAAGATTATTTTTTTCAAATGTTGGTTGTAACTATGGCTAACATTCAGGAGTTCCAATTTTCAATGACGCGTTTAAGCATTTTGAGTAGTATTTGGCAAATGACAAAAGTAATGTTGGTTTCCAATTCTCCAATCGTAGTTGGCTTATTTATGTAGACTTTAGATTAAACGTAGTCCCAAAAGAAAAAGTCTAGAGGTACATGATCTAGGCGGCCAATATACCGGTCCGAGGCGTAAAATTAACTGTTTACCGAACCGTTCTCGCAATAATGCCATGTTTTCACGGACTATGTAGCAAAAAGGCTTGTTTTGTTAGAACCAAATGTCGTCGAGATTACCGGTTTCAATTTTAAGCAGCAAATAGGAAAAGTAAAAGTAAAATCAGAAGGAATTTTGTATGCTTTTAAACCAAGATTCTTACGTAAAATACGCCAAGTTGTTCCATACGACAAATCAAACTGTTGAAAATAGCGCCAAATTGATTCATCACGGCCATTGCGTACACTATTAGCCACCGCCGCTAATTTTTTTTCACTACGTGCTGGATGTGGTCTATTTGGTCCGGTATTGTCTAATAATAAATATTGAAATTTAAATTGTTCAATGGTACAACAAATTGTACTTTTGGTAGACAATTATGTAAACCATAAGTTGCTATAAGCGTACAAAAACTTTCCTTTTAGAGCGCAGATTTTCGTAATTCAGCTGAATAATTTGTAGACGCTGTGCCGGGCTAATTCTTTCAATGATGAAATGTTAAACATTATTGAACAAAAATACCAAAATAGTTTGGACTCAGCGCACGCTTTATCTAACATAAAACCCCTACTAAAAAAGTACCTCTAAATAAATCATCCATTAGTTTATTGCTTTGGTTCTACAATTTATTAACTCAATGACTTTTGTTAGGATTGATTACAAATGACTAAAATGACATCTGTCATTTTTGAGTTTGTTTCAGTATTGCAACTAAATGGTTTGTGTATTAGACTTTTAATCTTACGTTCTAGCCTGGCTTGTTATAGAAAGTAAGACAATTTTAAAAACAAAACAAAAAACTGAGTAATTTTTATAGTACGTTATATTTCTTAAAATAAATATGTGTACTTTTTGTAGATCGAAGTAAAACAATATAAATACTTATAAAAATTGGCGTCTATAAAATTTTTCTAGTGGCAGCGTATGCGCTTGTCAATAGTAAGGATGAGAATGTAGAGTTTTGGCAGAATTTGAATAAAATCTTGAGTGCCAGTGAACTTGGTAAAAATTTAAATAGTTGGGTGAGTACCCAATGAATCAAATAGAATTTTAACAAATAGAAAAATTAAAAATGAAAAGAATAAGAGAGCATGCATGACCAGATGGATATTGCTGAAACAAAAAAAGTGTGTAAGAACAAAAAAACGTGGTGACAAGTTGTAAAGGATGGGCCATCTAATTTTTAAAACTTAAATCGGCTATAAATACAAACTAATGAATATTTTTTCAAAACTATAAGTTTATTAAAAAGATTGAACATTTTTATTTATACTGCCACGGCTGGCTTAACAGTAACCCATCCAATTAACCCATTTTTTTAGTACATTTTTGGTTGTTTTAGCTTCAATCGCATGAATAGCAACTTCAAAATTGTAATTCAAAGCATCAATCGTCTCCTTATGGTTAGCGTAATACTTATCCTTAAGGTCTCTCCACAAATCACAGCTCCTAGGCGGCCAATTGACATTAGCATTTTGGCTGATTATTTGATTTCCAAAAACAGTGCGCAAAAGATTGATGGTTACGTTGGCTGTATGGCAAGTGGCTCCGTCCTGTTAAAACCAAATGTCATCTATTTCATAATCTTTAATTTTTGAAAACAAAAATTTATTTAACATAGCACAGTAACGTTTGCTGTTGACGGTAACGGCGGCTTCTTGCTCATTATTGAAGAAAAATGGCTAAATAATGCCGCCGGACTAAAAACCACACCAAACGGTTACTCGTTGAAGATGCATAGCGATGTGTGGATTCTCTGATCTCGAAACGCGACAATTTTGCTTATTGACATAGCCTCCAAGATGAAAATGAGATTTATCAAAAAACAAGATTTTTTGATAAAAATGCTTATCTTTGGCCAAACAATCTTTAGCTTATTGGGAGAACTGAAACGCATCAAATGGTCATGAGACTTTATTTCTTGGACTAACAGTAGACCTTCAAACCGAGACTTTTATGCAAAATTCTTTTCCGAGAAGTGCAAAAAATGTTCAGTTCTTAAGAACGATGACGACTTGATGTTGATGCATGTTCACGCAAACTCTAAAGAACAGTATTAATTTTTTTATCTGAACGTACTGTTTTATCCACTAACCCAGTTTTGCAAACTAGCTTCACATATTAGTCCACAACCTGCGTTGAAGGCACCATTTTCTATCAATTTGTTTTGTAAATTTCTTACCGTTTGAGTAGAAAACTCACCATTTTGGAAGTATGTTTTCATTATTTTCCACTTTTGTTCATGTGTGTTTTACACTTATTTTGTAAATGTCAAACATAAAACTAAATTTCTGTAAAATCATAAATGTCATATATGATTTGAAAAACAAAATAAACGGTAGTTCAAATTCCAAACGTTACATGGCCCACCCTTTACAAAGTAAGATTTAAAGACCAAAATAAACTATTGTATAGAGTTTATTGATATTGGTGACATTATCGGTAAATAAATTTTTCTTTCTATAGAAACCAAATAATTATGATTTTGTAATATTTATCCAAATTACTAGGTCGGTAAGTAAAAAGATAACATTTATTTATTTTAACTACTTGTAAATTTAAAATGAACATTTATTTAAAATTAATATTGAATGTGAAATTAACTATCAAAAATTACTAGGTATTTATTTTTCTTATTACTCCTATAAAACTTAAATTTTTAATAGATTTTACTACAATATTAGTATTATTTTCTATTCTCAGGTTTTATAACTAACAATATATTTCTAACTGAATCAAATTATGGTTCATTTTTACTTATAGATGTAGAAGAAAAATGAAAATCGGCGATGTTGAGATTGTGTAGCGTATTTTTACAAAATTAGATTTTGTTTTAAATTAAGTCTTCTAAGTAGCTTTCTGCAACTGCACAATACTTTCATATTCCATGACGTTTTAATCTTAATACATTCACTTCAGCATTTGCAAGAAAAGTTGCAGAACACTTCTTGGACGCAAAACCGGTGTAAGATTGAATATTTAAAAAAAATTGAAAAAAAATTTGCCCATTGCACATTGCCCAAAAAGCTTCTTTTAAAAATCTTCAATTTCCTGGTTTAAATCAATCATTGTTTTTTTTAATTTTTTTTAATAAACTCTTGCCAAACAAAATTAAAAAAAGAATGAACGTGTCAGATTTTTAAAACTAAAAAATAACAAGAATAAACTATTTTGACAAACATGGTTACTTCCTTTCAATAATAACACAAAAAAAGTTATATTATAAAAACAAAAAAACAAATAGCATTCACTCAAAAAAAGTCAAAGGAAAACAATAAAAAAGAAAACACCTGTCCAATCTCAAAAAAATTTAAGATGGGTACTTGGAGACGCGTTCCTTTTCCTTCATTGCCAACAATAACTAACAACAATCAAAATATGGATAAATCCAAAAGTAAGCAAATCCAGAACAAACTATCATTTGGTACATCAAACCCATAAATCACAACAACAAATGAAAATTAATTGACAGGAAAACAAAAGAATAAAGAAAGCGCACACTTCAAGCTGTAGCGAGAATAAAGACTCCGGCATCGAAGACATTTCTCCTGTGCAACCTAAAGTTAAGCTTCCTTCTTCAATTACATTAAATAACAAAATAGTTTGGAGAGAAGTAAAAAATGACCTGGAAAAATTATCTATCAAAATCTAAATAAAATGCATAAGCAAGTCAATTAAAATAATGCCGCAAACGCCCTCAGACCACCGGAGGGCAAAAACTTATTTAGGCTCAAAAGACTACAAAACACGTACGTATCAGCAAAAGAAAAACAAAATTTTCAAAATAGTATTGCGATATGTGCCTGAAGATGTTAATTTACTAATTAATGTACATCCAATTAAACAAAAATGATAAAAGTGAGAAAATTCTGAACTTAACAAAAATGCTTAGTCTTAAGGTTAAAAAAAAAAGCTAAGGACTAATGATTGGATGTGTGTTAGATGCGCTAAGAATCATCCTTCCGCACAATGTCACTTTACCTCTGCAAACAGAAAAAAACTTTGTGCTAACTGCAAAGGTAATCACCCTGCGTCATATAAAAGTTGTCCGATATATCAGAATATCAAAAACAAAGTCAAACCTAAAGTGCAAAACTACAGAACAAGTTACTTACAAATCTCCAAAGCCACGCCCACAACGTACCATTTATGCCAAAGCTGTTCACACCCAACAACCGTCAACTCCAGTAGCAATAACCAAGATTTGCTAAAGCTTGCCATGGTCATTCTTCTTAAAAAACAATTGCAAAAATGGACGTACAAAATAACATACTATTAATAGGCCACTGAAATACCAACTGTAGTGCCAAATACACCAAGCAATTAAAAATATTTATCTCAAACCATAATATTAACATAATGCTATTATCCTAAACTGAGTTAAAACCTAGAGATTGTCCAAATTTTCAAATTTTAATATGTATCGTAACGATAGAATAAGTCAAGGCGGTGTTACAGCAATTTTAATTAAACAAACAATAGATCACTCAGAAATACAAACACCTAACTTTGCAAACCTGAAAGCTACCGTGGTTGCCATCAATCAAAATTCTATCGGTCTGGTAGACCTCCTTCAAAATTATTAATTAAAAACAATCTAGAATTGGCATTCGAAGATAACATTCCCACATTAATCGGGGGTGATGGAACATAAAACTGTCGCGCTACAAACACAAGACAGAATTTTAATCAAATTCTTAAACAAAAAAACCAATCCATCTACAGTCCAACTGAGCCAACTCACTACAGTCATACAGTTCACCCGCTTGACATACTAGACGTAACTCTAACAAGAAACATAAATAGCGCAACAACTTCAGAAGTTTATAACGAGATAAACTTGGATCATCTTCCAGTTTTATTAATCATACTTAGAACTTCAGTAGAAAAACTTGATAAAACTAGAAAAATAAAAAACAATTGGAAACAATTTTATCTATTTATGCAAAATGGTCTGGGTGCACTACCTACCTAAAATATGCACTACACAAGATTGACAAAGTAGTTAAAAATTAACTACCTTCATTCAAACTGCACAAGAAAAAGCCACCAGTACAATCATCATACGAAACAATGACCCTCTAGGACATCCCCCATACTTAAAACGCCTCATCAAATACAAAAACATAGCCAGGCAAAAAATTCCAACAAACAAGAACTGCACACGATAAACTAGTTAAAAGCAGACTTAAGAACCAAATTAAAACAAAATCAAACTTTTTAAAAACCAACAACGGGACAACCTTCTTCTACAAGAAGATGATAAACTGCCAAAAACCTAGAATATTTCAAAATGTCTCAGAAAAAAAGTATGAAACCATCCCTACCATTCACAGCCAAACCGGTCTAGCTCACACAAACAAAAAAGAAAAAAACAAAGCAATCGCTATCTTTTTAGAAGAACAATTCAGCCCGGCATATAACATTCTAGATGTTGACATAATAGAAGAAGTTAAAAAGTAGCTGGATTACTATGACAACATCACTGAAGATAAAACAACATCTCCAACTCACAATAAAATTGCTGAGAGAATTATTTTGAAACACTTAATAAACCATAGTGCAAACAACCAAGTCATTCCAAACCACTAATATGACTTTAGAAAACAGCATTTCTCTACCCACCAACTGGCACAAGTGGCTTACCATATCTCAAAAGGTTTCAACAAAAAAAAATCCTCCGAAGCTGTTTTCTTCAATAAAAAAAAATATTTGACAAGATATGGCATGATGGCTTGATAGTAAAATTATATCGAGGAAAATACCCATACCACCTAAATAAAATTATTAAAAACTTTTGATTAACAGAACATTTCAAGTCGGAATTGAAAACTCTCTCATCAGTAAAACCGATAAGAGCCGGTCTTTCTCAAGGTTCGGTTCTGTTATCTGCTTTATACAACATTTCCGTTGAAAACATCCCAGCTATGGTAAATGGAGCTATCCTAGCTCAATACGTAGATAAGGCTAATACACTGCGCCACTTCACCAAAATTCATTACCAAACACCTTCAAACAGCTGCCCACATCATCGTTGAATGGAGCAAAGAATGGAGATCAAAATCAATCCGTCAAAAAACCAGGCTATACTTTTTACTAAAAGACAAAAAAAAACATACAAAAACATAATTTTAGATGACACTCCAACACCTTGGTCTCAGTACAAAAAAACGAATTAAAAGTTATCTTAGACAAATCACAAACCTGAAAAACCCAAAATGTTAGAAATAAAATAAAAATCTCAATGTTAAGCCTATCACCGCCGCTTAGTCACAAAAAGATAAAATTAAAAACGACGCTCTACAAGTCAACCATCAGAGCACAACTATATTATGCTGCACCGGTATGGGAAACAGTAGCAAACACCTATTTTTAAACACTTGAAACGTGTCAATCAAAAGCACTAAGAATGATTACCAGAGCTACATGATTAGTAAGAAATAAAGATTTAAGAGAGGACTTACAAATCTCCACTCTTCACGATTTTATCATAAAAAATGCTAAAATTATTTTCACAAGAATTGCTTCAGGTTCTGCTGCGTCTTCTGTAGTTACTAGGATCAACCGGCTGGCTCAAACTTCCAACCCCACTGTTTTAAAGAAAGTTCATTTCCTACCCAACTTGGATTTGGTGGTATACACAAAAAGCATGCTGCATTGCTGCTTCTTCTGTGAGCAATAGCGAAGAGAGGTCTGGTTTAACATTCAAAACTGATTTGGTAAAAGCTTTGTAACAATGCATGTTAAGAGAAATTTGCTTGTGAGGTGCATTGTACCATGCCAGGAATATTTTGTTTCCAGCTTCAGCTTTATTACGTCAGTAATACTTTCCACTGTAGCTCGCTTCTTGAACAAATTGAAACAGACAAGTTTCTATTTTCAATATGCAGCAGAAGTCGTATCACATCCGCTGAATGAATGCACAAAAAGTATGCAGTTTTTTCATCCCACAGTTTGCAATTACTGACTCGAATATACATTCTTATCTACTCTGTCGTGGCTTGGTTTAACAAATAATACCTGTTTTTCAGATAGGGTTAAAGTCATAATGAGGACAATAAGATAAACATCTTTGCCAACTATTGCTACTTTGTCACTAGTTTAGAATTTTATGACTCCTGTGCGGATGATCAATTTACCAGCGTTATTACATTCTTGTTTTGTTTTAACTCCATAGTCGTGAAGAGCAGTTAAGAGGTATGAAATAAGTCTAGATTTATTGTGTTCATTAAAAAGAAAATTCCATTCTGTTTGACTGTGATTTCTATTTTCTGTTCAAAGTTTATGTCAACTGACCTCTCTAACTTGTACTTTGGTTCTATTCAGCTGTCTACGTACTTAATGGTGCCGATGAATAGCCATCAAACGCAACGGTACAGCTTTTGCCGGCATAATGCTTAAGAACATAGGTGACATAACATTGGAAAATTGTTGAGATTGAAATTTTTTGAGCCACACCACTTTGTGTAACAGTAATCCTCTATCCAAAACAAAGTCAAAATCAAAAAGATTGGCTTCTTCTTGTAGTACAAGAAAAGTATCGTATAAAGCCGATTTGTTTGTTTTCTGCATTCCAGTTTTCTCAAATAAAAATAAAGGGAGCAAGCTTATGTTATAAGTAGTTGTTTAAGTCCTTATTACTCTGCTTGTTGATAGCTATCATTAGAAACATCGTTAAAGGGTTAATTTGACGCGTAAACCACGCGTATCGCGAACGCTATGTGAAAGGAAAGGCAGGTAGTTGGAAGAGAAGGGAAAGACTGTTAAAATAAACGGAGAACCAAACAAAAGAAACCGGCTTCTTGGCTCGTTTGTTTTTTTTTTCTCGAGGGAATAAAATATTCTAATGGCGTCACTCAATTTTGAAGGAATTCAGTCAAAACTCATAATTTTAGTTCAATAAAAAAAATCTTTTTCCGTGATGACACAATTGTTCATGAACACAGATTTTTTATTTAAGTTTTGATTCAAAACATTAGCATATCAAATGTATCGATTAAAGGTACTATTTGAGAGTGCGGCACTAGTTAACCTAAGCACTTATTGCACTTTGTTTGGTTTCAAATAAAACATCCATCAATTGTATACAAATTAATATTAGTAACATTTTTAAATACCAGTACCACTAAACCAGTGACGGTTTGTCAAAAAACGCATTTTTTGCCTAAAATTTGCTTTACGCAAATGAACCTAAGTGTCCAAAAAATTAACATAAAATGTGCCAAAAGTTTTGTTTATCAAATTTTTGTTCACAACTTTTTTTATGCTTTCACAAAATTAAAAACGTTATTATAACATAGAAAGAAAAAAAAAACAAACTAAGCACAAACACAAAGAACAAATTAAAAATATGAAAACAAAATTGGCGCCTCAAACACAAAGCTATGCAAAAATCTATATAAAAACAGTGTAGAGTAGCAAACTGGCAAGAAAAAAGAATAAAAACCATTTGTGAACATGTAAAAAAAATGCTTGGTCATTATGCATCCACTTCAGAAAAGCATTTACTGGGTTCTTTAGTCTACAAAAAAAGATAGCGTTTATTTGCTTTAAGAAAAAGTGCTTTTGCTTACAAAACCAAAATTATTTTATAAATAATTGACCCTTGGCCGCTGTGATTCGATTGACTGATTTTGAATAAATTATTAATTCATTTCAAAAATATTTTACATAAAATATCAAAACAATATTAAACATTCTTCTACATTTTTCAACTATAATTTGACAGAATTCAAAAGTAGATTTTTTTTGATTGCTAAAGAAAAACTTCATGTATTTCCGGCTAACCGCAAAAATAAAAGGCTTACTAAGAAATGCCTTTGTGCCGTCCAAATTTTAAAAACTTATGTTCAATATAGCTTTTACTTTTTACTAATACTTGTGTGCAGTCTTCAAGATGTAAACCTTCAAAAAGAAATTTCGAATCCACAAAATGTAGATAATTCTGAATGCCCACTAAGTTGGTTATACAACTACTATAATGATTTAATGCTTTAAATTCTATATTAGATTTAATAGTTGTATAAAAAGCCGGATGATATTTATCGCAGGAAAGTAAATGACTGTCAGAAGTACTAAGAAACATGTTTTTGTTAGTGTAAAACGCCAAGTCTAATAGAGAGCCTTCACTATTTCTTATTGTATTAACTTGGTGCATATCTAGATAAGAAAACGTTTCATTTAAGAGAAGTCCTGACAAGCATAAGGCACTGCTTCCTAATTTTATTATAACATTTGCCCAGTTAAACCCTGGAACGTTATAATCTCCAAGTATATGAATATTGGAGTCTACGTATTTGTCCACAATATTTTCAACAGCGCTAAACAGTGATCCCATGTACTTTGAAATATTACTAAATGGTGGTATATAAAATACAAAATACAAAATACAAAAATGTAACAAGACAAAAACATGTTTGACTGTATTAAAAGAAGTAGATATTTCACTTGAAATCAAATCTGAACATACGGCAATTAAAACACCATCTCTCCTTTTTTTAACACTACTTTCTGTACATCCAACATTCCTATAAATACAAAATGATGTTAATCCTAGATCAGAAGATAAAATATCCTCATAAAGATTAGTTTCACTAAAAATAGAAATATTAAAATCACAAAGTCTTACGTTATTTGACAAATGTTCTAACTTGGTTTTTAACCCATTGACATTCTGCTAGTAAATAGCTAATGTCCGTTTTTTGAATTGTTTGAGATTTTATTTTCCAGTATCCTTGGAACTCCTTGAATAAACCGTAAGCTGATGTTCTGCTGAACTTCTAATTTGCGACAATTTAATTCATTGCAAACTTTCTTAAATTCTGCCTGTTGTTTAGAAGTGCTATCCACACCCATACAAACTTCTCTAAGTTCCTTTCCACTACAATGTTTGATTATAGCTTTAACTGATTCCTCACTATTAAAAATTACTTTCAGCGGGCAAGATAATTATTTACTAGAGCCAACACGCACCGCTTTTTTAATTGTATGATTAGATATAATTTCATTGCCCATTAATTTTATGACATTTGTTTCATCTTTAGATTGACGTTGATTTGGATTTGATGAAAGAGATTTGGGAAAATTAAAAACCATAACGTTTACTGCTCTTCCGTGACAGTCCTGAGTATCAAGTATAGCTTCATCCAAACATTGTGGTTGTTTTTTTTTTAGAATTAGTATATCAGCTTTGAGTTTCATGTTTTCTTCCTTGAGACATTTAACTCTTTCAGCGTTAAGCATTGAGTTGTTCTAAAAAAAACGCCTTTGAAAGATAATCTTCGCCTGAATCGATTACATCAGACAGGTTGCTAGTAGAACTACGACTAGCTACTTTCTGTGATTACATAGATGTTGTGCAAGTAGGACTTATCCAATCTTTATCATTTATCTTAGTGGAATTTGCAAAATGACGGATTTGTAAATCCTTCTGACAATTTAAACACTTAACCATATTGATTAATCCAAATAACAGAGTTAAAACTGAGGAATTAAAAACAAAAATAAAACAGATTAAGGATTAAATCATAGAAACTGGAACACACCTCACTGTGTTAGGGTCGTTTACCAAGTGCCTTACTAAAACAAACAATAAATAGCAGACCACGGAAATGGTTACAAAAATAAAGACAAAGGAAATATATAAAATATGTTAAATAACAAATAAATAATAACAGGATAAAACCCAGCTGTTACGTAAAAATAACACAAAACATGTACGATAGATAGCGTTCATGCGCTTATTGGCGGGAAAAGTACATACAGGTTAATTACTTACAAACTCCAATTACTTCACTTAACAAAGATAAAATCACAATCGTAGTATACTTTATATATATATATATATATATATATATATATATATATATATATATATATTTACTTTTATATTAGCGTCGACTACTAAAGTCATAGACTTTAATGCCAGTACCTATTCATTAACCTAACCTAATATCACAGATGACACAGAAGCTGTAAAAGCTTTCGATGCCAGACCCTAAAAACTAAAGTAACTAAACCTAATATCACAACTTAACCTAATATCTAAGAGGTCAAGTAGTGGTATAACCTATGCGCAAGCAACATAGGGCAACCTCCTCTCTCCTGTTGAGATCTACCAGCGACTTCCATGCCGTCACGAAGTGCTTGATTTCCTTTAATTTGCTCTCAAAGCCGTCCATACTCTTTGCCAATCCTCGATGACCTTTAATATGACGTGCCCTTTGAGATCATTGGGTCTTACGGGAATGTTGTCCGTATGATCCGCGTCAGCCGCCTGACGGTCGGCTTTATCGGCCAGCTCGTTGCCCTCGATACCCACATGACACGGTGTCCAAAAAAAGATAGCTCTCTGTCCAAACCCGAGGAGAGTCTGTGTATTCGGCAACGATTTCAAGAAACTTGCTCTTCAACACGTCAGGGCAAGTTTCTTGTTTGCTCTGGGAGGTCATATCAAGACAAGCTATAACCCTCGGCATCAACCAAGGTAAAAACTCGCCAAAACCAACCTCGAATACCATCAAATAATTTATATTGAGACTCTCTTCTAGCTCCTACGCTCGTCCGCACACCGGCCTACTGACGGTATTTGCGTTGCTGCGTTTTGTTAGCGGTACATATGAGTCGATTGTTGTGACCCATCTTTGCTTCCATTGCCGCGGCGTACGTGAGTTCAAAGCGACTACGACGAACGGTTAGAGGAGGTACACCCGACTCGCAGCAAAGACCCGTGGCGTATCTAATGCCTGCGTTGTGGACTGCGTCTAAGGCTTTCAACCGGGATTTTTTGGCGGATGTGTATACCGCGCAGCCGTAGTCGATCTTAGATAAAACCAGGGCCTTGTACAGCCGCAACAGTACCTCTCTCCGCACCCCAGTTTATGTTGGCCAAGCACTTGATCACGTTCAAGGCTTTTTTGCACTTTGTGACGAGCACAAATCCTAAGTAACGGATTGTTTTGACGCACGTAATTCTGGAACCCCGCAAGACAAGCGCGGGGTGCCGGTGAGGTCTTCTGAGGCGGCAAAAATGCACACACGAGGTTTTTGTCGTATAGAAGCAAAAACCTCTTGCCTCTGCCTCTCTGTCTACTTCGTCTATGGTGATCAGGTCCCAGTGCGGAGTAAGTACCCATACCGTTAATTGCCGTTTCCAACTCTTTTGAGGTAAAGAAAGAGTTGTAGGGCAAGGATTCCGAGGAAAAAAAATTTAACGGAGTTTGTAATTGTTCTTTTTGACACTGGAATTCTTCACTACAATTTTGAGAGCTACTGGCAGACGCAAATTGAGTTGCCAATGCGTCTGCAATTTTGGCCGCTTTGGTGACTTCGCATCCGTTGACAATTAGGATAGACGCCACAAAAGAAAATTTCTTTCCCGATACGGCTTTCACCTATTTTCACACTTCGCCGACCGACGTGGTTGGCGTGATTGTCGACACGTAGCTCTCCCATGATCCTTGTTTGCTTTCAAGAATTTTGCGGCGCGCAACTGCGCACTTCTTCTTGAAAGCGATCATGTTTTCCTGCGTCGGAGTTCATTTAAAACAATTAAATTTTTTTTTTCTCTTCTACAGCTACTCGGATATCGTCGTTCCACCAAGGAACCGACGGACCGGCCAGCTGACCGCTGGACTTTGGGACAAACACATCTGCTGCTCGGACAATACAATTAGTAAAAACCTTCACGGCGGTCTCGACATCCTCACCATTTGATTCTGGAGGAACCAGACTGGCTTAGAAACCTTGCTGGCTTAAAAACCTTGCACTGCGCGGTTGAGACACCATCTACGGGGAACGGACTGTCTGACCCGTTTAACAATGGTTTTAACTGCAATAGGAAAATGATCGCTGCCGTGAAGGTCTTCTAATACATGCCACAAAAAACGTGTGGCTAGACGTGGAGACGATAAGGACAAATCAATTGCCGAAAAAATTGTACCCCTACCTCCGAAATGTGTGGGAAGACCCGTGTTGAGGAAGACAGCGTCGCTTTGATCGAGAAAATCCTCTATCAAACAACTTCGCGTGTTTTTCCTGAGAAAACCCCAAAGCGAATTGTGGGCGGTAAAATTGCCCACCAGGAAGTAAGACTGTGGAAGCTAAAAAGTAAGTTCTTGAATATCTTCCATAGTTCAGTCGAACTCCGGAAGATATAGGTTGCATATTGTAGCTTTTATTGGGATGATGAGCCGGATCGCGATTGCCTGGAGTCTAGTTCTGAAGGATATTTCCGTAAACGGTAAATTTTTCTTCAGAAAAATAGCGACTCCACCTTTGGTTTGGGCACCCGGCAGAACGTTACTTCTGGTGCACGTAAAACTCCAAAAATTGAAAGCTTGAAGTGCGTTTCCTGTAGGCACATGCAAAAGAGCATGTGCTTTACCAAGATCATTTTCAGCTCACATTAGCTGCGTTAGCAACCGTTGCAGTTCCACTGTACTATTGTCTCCATAGTTTTAAACAATTATTAAATAAATAAAATAAATTAAGAAATATATAACACGTAATAGACGGACAGCTAATAAAATAATTAAACACAAAACATATAAAACACCAAAACTGTAGAAAGACTTTGGTGTTTGGACGTAGACAAGGCAACAGATACATTCTTAAAACTAATATCACAGATGACATCAAAATTGTAAAATACACCGATGCCAGAACCATAAAACACATAAAATTTAAAACTAATATCACAGATGACATTAAAGACAAAAAATTCTTTAATGCCAAAACCTTAAAATGGAAAGAACAATACAAGTACACAAATGACACCGCAGTTGTAAAGGACTTCAGTGCCGATACAAGACAACACTTAATTAAAAAACATATAAGAAGGCCTACAGCTGGGAGCGTAATCTGCCCTTTTTCTAGCAAAGTTTTCTTTTTCTTCTACTTCTGTTACTTCCACTGTTGACAACAGAAAGTTCTGATGCCAAATTTTGTGATTTGTCATCACCGTTGCTAGAAGAAGGTCCATCCCTCTTTCGTTTACCCGGATCAGACTGATCCTTATCTATTTGTTTTGACGTATCTGCCAAAACAATTTTGGTCAGGTTGGTTTTAAGACCAATCTGAGAATGTGTGGGGGGTAATTTCCCCATGTTTTTGGTTAAAGAGACAACATTTCTCCCCAACCTATGTTGCCCCGGAGAATTTGGTGATTTAATGACCGGTATTGGTAATTTCTTTACTGCAGGAAGCTGAATCTGTCCGCTTGGTGCAGCAATAAGAGACAGTAAAAGTTTGCTTATTATCTCGTTAACGTCTACTGAGCTTTTCAATGCAGTCGTCGCTTTGGCGTATGATATTCCGGCTATTAGTGTTGAGATTTTTACCAATTTACGTGCTTCCAAATACGATAATTTGTTCTTTGTCATAATTTCTTTGATAGTGAGTTCTTCTTTATATTTCGGACAATTACGTGATCTTGCGGAGTGTTCTCCTTTGCAATTGATACACGTAATTGGCTGTTGACATTCGTTACCTTCATGCAGAGATTTTCCACACGCGCAAATCTGCTCTTTGGAACAACGAGCAGTTGTGTCTCCAAACCTCTAACATTTAAAGCAACGCATTGGTGCCGGATTATTTGCCCTGACTGGAAGGCTATAAAAAGCCCCTTTCTCGGTGGTGGGAAGTTGTGGACGGTTAAACGTCAGTATATGGTTAGGGGTTTCTTCGCGTTTTCCGTCTCGCATGCTAGAAATGCGACGCGCTTCAATTAACCCTTGTCCACGTGTTTCTTTATTTGTTGTTTCCTTGTTTCCTCCAACGTGCAGTTTAAAAAATCCCTACAGAAAACAATGCCCTTACAAAAGTTTAAAATTTTATGGGCTGAGACACTCACATTCATTTCTGAAATACGAGTACATTTAAACAATTTTGCAGACTGAACGGCTGAAACCGTTTCCACAAGAAGGCTATCTCTGACTTTCATGATAGTTTTGATATAACCGATCAGTCTATACAAAGTTCTACTGATTAAGAAGAGGCTAACTTTGTAAAAGTTGCCTTCTTCCCTGGCAACCAGGATAAACCGAGGGACAGGTCCCGCCTTCTCATCACTGGCACCAGTATTTGGCAAAATAGATTTTCCTTTTGCCAAGGAAGAAGCTGGAGGATCCGATTTGTCATTGGACGGGGATTGGGTAGCATTATCCATTGGCACAACCCAATTAGTTGCACCAACTTCCGAACAATTAGCTACTGCGCTACCGGAGCATTGTTCTCCCACTCCGGTAGTTGCCAAATCTGTGCTGATTTAGAAGCCCCTGTCAGATTCAACTGACGGCACGGACTGGGAGCGTGATTTATTATTCGACATAACAAAAATTAAATTGCGTTTTATCTACCGCCAGGTTGGGAAAAAAAAGAAAAAGAAGGTAAGGAATTGAGATGTAAATGACAGGAAAATAGGAAAAGGTAGCCAGGAATGGCTTTGGGTACATTTGGTTTAGCTTCTGCTCATTGACCCATCCGGCATGGGTGGCCCTGCCAAGAGTTTAAACTCTCGCCGGCATAGCTCGAGCAGAAGTTACTCAGCCTCCTCACCACAACAAGGTAGTACCCACGAGGGGGAGTATACTATATTAAAAACTAGACTATACACACTCCTTATAATAACTAAATCACTAAAACTTTAATCTTGCCAATAAAAACAATAAAACACCTTTCATAAGTGTACGTTTTTTAGATTACAACTTGCAAATACAGATCTTACAAAGTACTTACCGATAAAAATAATAAAACATCTATATGCGGTATAAGTATGTAGTACTAATTCACAGGTTAGTCATTTATCAATTATTATAGAAATTGAAACTTATCAGATTACAAAAGAAGAGCGCGTCACATTCAAATTTGCAAACTTTTTTATGTTTATGTATCCAACGACTATTAGAATAACATCTGCAAAAACTTTGACGTAAATATAGTTTTGATAACCTTTTAAAATCTATCAGAGTTTTAAATAAACATCGTTCCTGGCTTAATCAAAAGTTAATCAATAAAACTGAATAGTTACAACATTTCTTTTGGTTGACATATAATCTAAAAATAATCATTAAATATGGTTCTGCATTAGCAAAAAATTAATTAATCACTTAATTTATTTTTATTAATCCTATTATTGACACTGTCGCAACAACTTTGTTGCTACGCTTCTTTATAAAAATTATATTGAATTATTTATGAGAACTATTTTTTGCATGATTTTTTGAGTTCCGGCCATTTTTTTTTGCGTACCGCATGTTTCGAAGTAAACACTATTGTGCTCCCTGGCAATTCACGTGCAATCCACGTCTGCGTTGCTGTCTTTTAGGTGAGTAACATCTCTTGTTCTAATTTATGTACGTTAATGTTTCTACTTATATGAAACTATTCTATTTTTGTTATACATGCATATTATTATTATACAATATTCACTTTTTATTTTTTGTATGCGTTATATTTTTAGGTTTTTTTTCTGTGGGAATAAATGATACGACAAAATTAGAAGTGCTTTATTGCATAATTACACACAATCCTAATTTCGGCACAACAATGCAATTATTTCTTTAAAAAAATTGAAATCTTTTGGTGTTGATCATTTAAATACTAATCTTATTGAATTAATTTATTACAAACATTCGATTCTGACAACGTTATTTAATGCTGCCATTGAACAAGGCCTAATGCTTTAAAAACTAGTGACACCCCTTCATAAAAATGAGACATTCCGATAGTGAATAATTACCGCAGCATCACAATAGCATCAGTAATTTTTAATATATTTGCAAATGAGCGAATATATAAAATTTGTGCATTGTCATATGGATCAGCACGAATACTTGTATAGTTTTTTACATTACTTCAGCGTTTGACATATTAGATATTAATTGTTTCTTCATTAGTTTCATTATTGATAAATTAGAACACATAAAACTTTACGGCAATTTTTTATTATTATTGAAATGATATTTAATAGGTAAGAAAGTTATTTTATTTATGAATGACTTACAAGAAATAGTTAAAGATATACTCAATTTTAAAATGTGGCATGCAGCTCCAAACATATTTTGAATTGAACCTAATGGCTGAAATAATATTAAAAACAAACACTAAATTAATAATAATAATCTACTAACATTTTTTTTAAGTTATAATAACAAGTAAGTAGCGGTCAGAATTATTTAAAGTAAACATGTTTTACAACAAAACTATAAAAAAAAGAACGCCCCCGGGTGGGCTCGAACCACCAACCTTTCGGTTAACAGCCGAACGCGCTGCCATTGCGCCACGAAGGCTTGTAAAAAGATAGCAAATAATATTGTTGATACTGAACTACTTTTACTATTTTCTGCGTAATAAATAAATGAAAAAAAAGTAACGCCCGAGCAGGGACTTGAACCCTGGACCCTTGGATTAAAAGTCCAATGCTCTACCGACTGAGCTACCCGGGCTCTTACTACTTTGCTATCTTTACATTACATAAAAATTATTAATCAGTTGCGATTACGTCATGGAAATATAAATTGACTAATAATACAAACATGCGATAAAGAGATAACGACACACTTAATATGGAAAGTAAGCGGAATGCGCTAAGCCACATGCGCGAACGTTAAGTCAGTGTGTTTCACTCAAATGCGAAAGAGAACATGTTCTCTAGTAGCCGTGATCGTCTAGTGGTTAGGACCCCACGTTGTGGCCGTGGTAACCCAGGTTCGAATCCTGGTCACGGCAATGTGCAAACATTGTCACGGTAGAGACTTTTTGCATTTTTTAATATTTATTAAATATTAAAGAAAACGTATTTATTTCAATAATTTACATTTATTATTTAGAACAAGGTCAAAGTATCTAAACCTACAGGAACACATATTTTTAATGTATAGGTTACAATAATTTAACATGTTTTCATATTTGTTTCATTAGTATTTGTAATTATTTAGTTTTGTTTTAATAAATTACTTGTTTATCAAGCCATGATCATGTTATGTAATTGTTTCTATTTGTAATTGAACAACACATGAAATCTTGTGTGTGCACAACTAACTCTGGCTATCTTTCACGCGTGTCCGCTCGCTCTTCACGACATGCAAAACAAACGACCGTGGGAAGAAGTGGCGTTTCATTAGACACAATGGTCCGGTCTGGATTCGATCCAATAACCAGGTAAATCACCGATACTCCGACCTGCCGCAGTCAATCAACTTCGCCTCCTATTTCTTCTTCGCGACGCATTCAGCCGTAAGGAGAGTCTCTCTGGCGTGCATCCAGTTATGTTTTCTAAAATGTTTGCATTCGATCTGATTTCGGGGAAACATAAATGGAGCTGAACATGACATTTCCATTTTTTTTAAATAGATTATAATTGTTGTAAATATAGCCTCCGTGGCGCAATGGCTAGCGCGTTCGGCTGTTAACCGAAAGGTTGGTGGTTCGAGCCCACCCGGGGGCGGTAATATTTTGGTTAATAGAAGCAATAAATTGTGATAAATGTAACATTAAGATAGCATATATATAACAGCCCGGGTAGCTCAGTCGGTAGAGCATTGGACTTTTAATCCAAGGGTCCAGGGTTCAAGTCCCTGCTCGGGCGATTTATTTTATTTGACTATTTCTTAAAATTTGTATACATATAATTGCTACACTATAAAATACTTTAGGATAATATAAATTTAAAAAATACCAAAAAAAAGTTCAAAACAGTTTATCTTTGCAGCAATAGCTATCTAATATTTATATTAATTTTGCTATAGTTGTATTAACAAATAACAATATTAAAGATAGCAACATAATATGAGCCCGGGTAGCTCAGTTGGTAGAGCATTGGACTTTTAATCCAAGGGTCCAGGGTTCAAGTCCCTGCTCGGGCGTAGTTTTTTGTTTATTAATATAATAAGTATATAGTAGTAGTAGTAAGTATATAATAAGTATAAACCATATAGGTTTATACTTAAACAAATTCATTAACAACAATATCGTTTGCAACTTTTTTATAAGCCTTCGTGGCGCAATGGCAGCGCGTTCGGCTGTTAACCGAAAGGTTGGTGGTTCGAGCCCACCCGGGGGCGTTTTTTTGTTTATTATAGATAGAAGTTTTAGTTGCAAAATTAAGCATTTAACAACATTGTTATTACATTTGCATTCATCATGTTAAAACTACAAAAACATTTTTTTGTAAATTTTATTGTACAAATTTCATTGAATGTTGCTGAAACTTGAATGTCTGTTAATGATATATTCTTTTCTATAGTTTAGTTTTGTCTAATTTTTAATTAAATTTTACAAAATAGACAAATTTGAATGTTATAAGTATACTATTGAAATAAAATTATCTATATAAACTTACTTTTGTTGTCAATGAATGAACAGATTTGTTACAAACTAATGTTTTTATGTAAAATATGTAATAAATCCGACTCTGTACATGTGATATGTAATATAATAAAATTTAGTTTTATTCTGTTGCTCAGAGCCGGCCACAAAAGAAGTGCTATGTATGTAAAACATCCATAACTTGGTTTATAAAAGAAGTTCCCTAAAAAGCCAAAGTGTACATTTTTGAAATAATCGTGTAAAACTTAATAATAGTTTATTTAGTGATAAAAAACTGTTTTTGTAATAACTTTTGGGCTCCATAAAACAAATATACTTTCCGTTTTCTGAATGCCGTAAGTTGAGCGCCAATTTTTGCAACTTAACTATTATAACTTCATTTATTTTTTGAGGTTAGGTTAGGTTAGATTAATCAGTTAGATGTCACTTTAAAACGTCATTTTTAAGCTGATAATTGACTGTTTTTATGATTAACTGTAACTTTTGATAATTGTCACTGAAACAAATTTCAAAAAGTTAAAAATACTTTAAAACGGCGTTGATATATAAACCACAGAATATTTACAACATATAACAAACGCATAAAAACTGTGGTTAATAAAAACACCACTTTTACAAAAAGCATTTATTCTTAAAACCAAAATACGCAAAAAATTAAAAATATAATATTAGTAAACATTCTGAATCAAAATTTGTAAAATGGCACAGTCCTGGTTTGTTGGTGAACTACCTTACTTTCTAGTGGTAGACACGAGCAACGGTATACTAGCTTACAAAGCAAAAGTCGCTAATATTATTATTGATACTGGCTTGATTGGAAAAGTGTAAGCTTGTTAAACACGATAAGACTGTGCAATGGTTTTTGTAGTATATCGGCTAAATAGGCCAATATTGGACGGTACTTGATCTCTTGCCGCAGCAACTAAAATCTGTGTAGGGACGGGTACGGTCAAGATAGTACCCTGGTCTACTCTATTAGTTGTTACAATACTAATACAGCAATACCTTTGGATGGCCGATGCGATGGTGAACAGCTAAAGCTAAATTTTCAGAGCCCATCTGATAACAACTTGGCAAAAACAAGAACTATTAATATGGTTAAATTGGCGGAACAAGCCTTCGTCTGTTTCACTGACCAATTTAATCAACAAAACATTGACATTGACTTAGTTTGTGGCTTTAAGGTCTAAAAAAGAAATTAAACTCTGTTCATAAACATCTTGAATATAGGAAACACCATATAATCTTTTTAAACAAAAGTAATAACAATAAAGATCCAGATCGTTTTAATCTAGTAGATTGCGATTATTATCTTGAACATGCATTTGCTGACCAACAGATTGTGCCTACATCCACAAACAACATATTCTAGATTGGCCAAGTACAAAACTCAAAACATTGGTTATAATAGCATATTTTTTAAATTAAATCTTCCCGATAAGATTAATTTTGTAATTGGCATATACCGTTTTCAATATAAAAACTTTGACAATACAAAAACTTTGAAAATGATGAAGAGTTGATGGTTTTAACTCTGACCCCAAAATCATAAATGCTGGTGTTCTTCAAGGTTCTGGTCTTTTGCCAACTTTATTTTTGATTTACATTAATTAACTCCTTCAAATTCATACTTTATACTTTCCAAAGACCATATCGACAAATATTGCAAAGCGTTTTGAAATTTCTAGCTTAGAATCTGTAGCTTCTATAAACAAAGACCTCAAAACAATATCTGAATGGGGCACTACCAACATGGTAAATTTTAACTCTAAAAAAACTCAACTTCTTCAGTTTGAAAATCCAAATGCAAAGTATTATCAGTACAAAATATTAATCTAAACAACAAATCCATATTTAAATCTTTTTTAATTTGTCTTCTAGGGATTACAATCTCACATAATCTTTTCTGGAACAACTATGTTGTCAACATAGCTTCGAAGGTATTTAGAAAATTAAAAAACTTTACTTCTTACTTATATTTGCCCTTGTATTATAAATTATTCTCCCGTATAGAGAAAATCATTGGAAACTACACTAACTCTTCTAAACTCTATTTAAAAACGAGCTATTTGGATCATTGTCGATGCAAAATTGACTAATGACTTAGATACTTTACAACACATGCGTATTGTTGCAGATCTTTTGCATTTTCTATAGATATTTTAATATAGACATTGTTTACACAAAATACAAGACATTTGCCATCTATACAAATATTTACTCGTAGTACAAGGCTTGCTAAGATTTTTAACAAATAATCACAGTTCAGAGAAGCAGGACCAAAACTTTTAAAAAAGATTTCTTAAACCGTACTATTGACAAATGAAATGAAATTTCAAATAAAAAAAATTAAAAAAATCTTAATTTTTAACGGAATTGTCTACTCTAACCGAACGTTCACGTTTTTTATTTTATTTTGTAGATCGCCATAATTAGTTTGAATCCAGGTCTTTTGCGCAAACAAAAATGATTGTAGCTTCAATATTATAGTATGCCATGCATTGATCAAATCTATCTACTGCACCTATAATTTGGTTGTAATTGCAGATAAGTATAAATAACAAGATCTTTTTGACCTTTTTTTGCTTGTTTTAGTCATTTAGTGCTGGCTTCTATCACACTTTTTTTACTACAATCTTTTTATTTACAAATTGAAATGTCGCTGCTGGAAGCAAAATTATAGTCACCAGTTTTAATTTTCTTGTCAACTTTTAATATTTCTTTTGGGTAATTTTTCCAAAAAAATTTTTTAGTAATTTAGTAAAAAGATTTAAAGATGTAGTTGTAGATGTCAAACTAGATGAAATAACTTTTTGAGTAATAATTTTATACTAAATCAAATACAACTTTCTTGTTCAAAGTTAAAATTTAGCATGTATCCAGTACCTGAGCATGCAAAAAGTCAAATTTTAAATTTTCTTTTTATTGGCTTTATGGGCATATATTACATGAAAGCCTAAATAACTGTTAAATTTTGATGTTTCAAAATTTGATTTTGCTATTTTTGACGTTTATGAAACAAATTTTGTACTTTTTAACAGTTTTTGAGCAGATTTTGGTGGTTTCTACAAATAATTTGATGTTTCAAAGCCAGATTTCGCTATTTTTGACATTTTATAAATTCAATTTTGGATTTGTTGACCAGATTTTAGTGCTTCTTAAAAATATTTTGATGTTTCAAGATTTGATTTTGCTATTTTTGACGTTTATGAAACAAATTTTGTAATTTTAAACAGTTTTTGAGCAGATTTTGGTGGTTTCTACAAATAATTTTATGTTTCAAAGTCGGATTTCGCTATTTTTGACATTTTATAAACTAGAATTTTACATTTTTTGACAGATTTTGGTGTCTTCTAACAATGATTTGATGTTTCAACCCGGATTTTGCTATTTGTGACATTTATGAAACAAATTTTGTACTTTTTTGGACGAATTTTAGTACCTTCCAACAATGTTTTGTTGTTTCAAAGCCGGATTTTGCTAGTTTTGACATTTTATGAATACAATTTTCGATTTTTTGGCCAGATTTTAGTGCTTCTTAACAATATTTTGATGTTTTAAGATTTGATTTTTCTATTTTTGACGATATTAATCAAATTTCGTACTTTTAAACCGTTTTTGGACCAATTTTGATGCTTCCTAAAAATATTTTGATGTTTCAAGGCCGGATTTCGATTTGACATATTATTAATTAGAATTTTACATTTTTTGGCAGATTTTGGTGTCTTGTAACAATGTTTTGATGTTCCAAAGCCGGATTTTGCTATATTTTTTTAAATTGTATTTTTCAACCATTTTTAGCCGGATTTTGGTGCTTTTTAACAATATTTAGATGTTTCAAAACCGGATTTTGATACTTTTGACGATTAAAAGTACAAAATTTGATTAATTTTGTACTTTTAAACCGTTTTGAACTGATTTTGCTGCTTTCTAACAATATTTTGATGATTCAAGGACGAATTTCGCTATTTTTGACATTTTATGAATAAAAATATTACAATTTTTGACAGATTTTGGTGTCTTTTAACAATGTTTTAATGTTTTAAGGTCGGATTTTGGTTCTCTTCAACAATTTTTTTGTTTTTTCAAGTGCATGTGCTATTTTTAACATTTTATAAATACAATTTTAGACATTTCAACCTTTTTGGGCCGGATTTTGGTGCTTATTAACAATATTTTGTGTTTCAATTCAAAATCTGATATTGCTATTTTTGACGTTAATGAATCAAATTTTGTACTTTTAATCCGTTTTTTGACTGATTTTGGTGCTTTCTAACAATATTTTGATATTTCAAGACCAACTTTTGCTGTTTTTGACACTTTATGAATTAGAATATTACCATTTTTGACAGATTTTGGTGTCTTTTAACAATGTTTTGATGTTTTAAGGTCGGATTTTGGTTCTTTTTAACAGTTTTTTGTTTTTCAACGCATGGATGTGCTATTTTGAACATTCTATGAATACAATTTTAAATTTTTCAACCGTTTTTGGCCAGATTTTGGTGCTTCTTAACAATATTTTGATGTTTCAAAATTTGATTTTGCTGTTTTTAACTTTTATGAATCAAATTTTGTACTTTTAAATAGTTTTTGAGCAGATTTTGGTGGTTTCTACAAATAATTTGATGTTTCAAAGCAGGATTTTGCTATTTTTGACATTTATGAATCAATTTTTGTATTTTTTTGGACGGGTTTTGTTGTCTTCCAACAATGTTTTGTTGTTTCAAAGCCGGATTTTGTTATTTTTGACATTTTATGAATACAATTTTCGATTTTTTGACCAAATTTTAGTGCTTCCTAACAATATTTTGATGTTTCGAGGCCGGATTTCAATATTTTTGACATAATATGAATTAGAATTTTACATTTTTGGCAGATTTTGATGTCTTGTAACAATATTTTGATGTTCCAAAGCCGGATTTTGCTATTTTTTTTTATAAATTGAACTTTTCAACCATTTTTAGCTGGATTTTGGTGCTTTTTAACAATATTTAGATGTTTCAAAGCCGGATTTTGCTACTTTTGAAGATTAAAAGTACAAAATTTAATTAATTTTGTACTTTTAAGCTGTTTTTGGACTGATTTTGGTGCTTTCTAACAATATTTTGATGTTTCAAGGCCGGATTTTGCTATTTTTTAATATTTTGGAGACATTATATTTAAAGCATGTATTGCATTATATATCTAAAAAACAAAGAATTTTCAAAAACCTCTTTTGCGTCATTATGTTTGACCCGGAAATTTTCATTTGCAAACCAGTACAATTTTATCTCTTATCACAGCTTGTGAAATTCCTAAAAAACACTTTAAATTTTTTTACTGTAACTTTCAAATCTGTAAGATGTTTCATCAGAGAACGTGTAACAAATGTTGTTTAAATCTTTTGCAATATAATAGGGATATTCATAGTTAGCTCCTTTTCCAGAACTGTAGTGTTTTTCTTTGCCTGGCTGGATGTTGATGAGATATTAAGGAGTTGTTTTTGAAAAATTTGTAGATAACCGCCTACTTATCGGCTTATTTTTGATTGATGGCACTGTAAGCTTATCATCTGCATCACTGTCTTTATCATATTTCGAATCTGCAGCGTGTTTATCGGTTACTTTTTTATCCATTAACTCAAACGCTTGCTCCGAAGTCAACTATTCTAAATTTATTCTTTGTTTATTAGACGTATGAAATAATGTATTAATTTAAATTTTTATTGATATCGATATTTTAGATAAAGAATTGTAGTAAATGAATTTAATTTTTATTCAAATAAATAAACAGAAATAATCATTTGTTTTTTATTCAACTTTTATAAATCATTTACAAAATACTCAATTCTATCTAATAACAATCATGTCTATTCTGTAAGCAAATATTTAGAGTTAAAGATGTATGAAGTACTCAAGGACAATTGTTAAGTTAACAACATCGAAAAGAATCCGTATTCAGTAACGCGTCCGCTAAATATTTTGATTGTCAAATTAAAGATTTGTGGTTATGAATAGTCTTTAAGTTAACAATCACGCACACTGCGGTTGTTAAGTCTTAAAGATATTCTTAGCCTACAAATTTACTTATAAATGTTCAAAATAAGAATTATTATAATATATTTTATATATTTTAAGTGGGAATGCTTATATTAATATTTCCTACTGTTGTAAATAAGTAAAAAATATTATGAAATAAAATAAATATTTTCAATCAAATGTAATAAAATGATTTTACATATAATTATTAAATTAATATGAACATAATTGTTAAATAATTATATTACAAGTTTAATTATATCATGTATCCGAGTTTACGCAATTAATTATTTTATGATCAATAATGTCTACATTTGTTACTAATTTAATAATTTTATTACAACAATTTTAATTCACTCTTGTATCAGCGTGTGTAACTTCTAAGTAATATTTTTATTATACGTTCCATCATTGTTTTTAAATCAAATTAATAACACCAACAGCCTATGTAGTTTTCCATTTAATTTCTTTATGAATTTTAAATTAGCTGATATTTTTATAAGGTTAGGAACACGTTAGGAATTTGTAAACATTAAAAAGACAGGCATTGTCGAAATGCGATAGATGAATGCAGTTTATATAGAGATAAATTGTTAGGGAAATATTTAACGATGTTGCCTTTAGTGAATAGGAATCCTAAACATCATTGTTAAAAAAATCGTTATGACTTTCACCTTAACGATGTTCTTACTGAACAATATCTTTAACTAGAAAAGTTACAGAATAGGGCTGAATATTTACGAAATATTTTCTATACGCAAACATATGTGGCAAAAGTAAATACTTAATAACATGTGAGAAATTGCGGATAGAACTGTGCATAATATAATACTAAGTAATTATTGTTTTACTGTATAAACAATATAAAATAACACTTACCTTTTATAAAAATGATTCAAATTGTTAAATATTTATTTATTTGCTCACACATTCACTACTATTTTGTATATGTAAGATTAATTTCACACGTGTACTCTGCACAGCACCAGAATTTAAACTGAATTGAAATACAATACATACTTTACAATTTGTTCACAATTTAGTTGAACATGTCTTGACTTGCAAAAGAAGTACGGTGCACGGGTGCGCTGTGGTTAAATAAAAAACCATTTTTGAATATTACTTCCTAGTTTCTAAAAATGATCACAAAATTTTTTTTTTTTTAATGATCCTTGAAAATTTGAGCAAAATCAAAGAGGTCGACTTTTTCAAATTAGTCGAAAAGTAATGGAATTACCCATATAGATTTGACATAAACAACTCTTAACTACCTAAGAAATTTGTAACATGTGCCATCTATTATATAAATTGTCAATTTGACAAAGCAGCTCTCAAATATTTTATAAATCTAGGATTTAAAACTGTTCTCGACAAGTCTGTTATATAAACTTTTAGTTTTACAAAACATTTTTTTTTATATAACTTATAACTTTTAACTGTTTTATACATATGAACTGTCTTATGTATAAATTGTTATTCTTTTTTTACACTTTTTTTATACAAATTGTTAACTGTTAGTTTATCAAATCACTTGTCTAAAATCAATTTCGAATTGTTAAATAACTGACAAAGCGTATATGTATATGTATACTTTTTGAAAAAGTTTAAAACATATAAACTACTTTACATATAAATTGTCATTTTTTTTAACTAATTGTTTTTCATGTTTGTGTTTAGAACTCTTTGTGTCCGGCCACAACTTCGATCCGACCATCGAACAGCGCTCGGATCATCGAACAGAGCTCCGAGCATAGAACACTAAAATTTGTTCTAAGCTCGGACCGAGCCTCGTTACTCTCGCACACCGCTCGAGCCTCGTATTTATTTTGAACTGAAACTTTTTTAGAGGCGTGAGAGTAAAATTATTACATTATAATTTTTAATTAACAAATAATTTTACTCTCACGCCGATATAAAATTTCAGTTTAATATAAATATGAAGCTCGAGCGGTGTGCGAGGGTCCGAGCTTAGAACAAGTTTTAGTGTTCTATGCTAGAAGCGCTGTTCGATGGTCGAAGCGCTGTTCGTTCGATGATCGAAGCGCTGTTCGATAGTAGAATCGCCGTTGTGTCCACACCCTTAAGACAGGTTCTGACGTTGCCATAAATAGTAGTTTTTAAAGGACAGTCTTTCGCAAAACAGTTTTTTCACTTTAAATTACTTCTTGCATTTTAAAATCTATTTTTTTAGTTTCTATTTTTTTAAATTTTATAATTTATATTTTTTATTATTAATCTTTCACGTTTTGCAGTATTTTTGGCTTTTTACATTCAGCTTCTTCTAAGTGTTTACATTATCTATATTCATCAAACTTTTTTAGTTGTTTTAATTTTTGTAATCTCTTGAAAACACTTAATTTGTTTTTTAATTTTTACGTATTTACTAATTTTTAACAATTTTTATACATACAACATAGTAAAAGTTTTTTTCTTCTTTAGTTTATTTAAAATGTCTGCTGCATATTTAATTTCTAATCATTTTAAGCTTGTTTTACTTTTTAAACATGTTATTAATTTTTTTAAATCTTCTTCGGTTTTTTTTTCAATTTTATACACTGTTTTATTTTTGTTTCCTATCTCTATCAATAATCTAAACTCGTTCAATTGCTTTGCTTTCTTTTTCAGGCTTTGTTTTTTTTTGTAAAGTTATATTTATTTACATTATTAGTTTAATTTTCTTTTCAATTTGCAAGCTTTTGACACTTTCTTTGGTTCGGTTTAGTAAAATTTGATAAAAATGTTATTCAACAACGGAGAATAAGCAGATATCATTTTTGTTTACGGATTCTGTAATAGTAATGTCATAGCTGCATGTTGCAAGTATCAATTAAGATTTCCCGACAGAAAGCAACCTTCTCGTTGCGTATACTCGGACGCATTTTAAAGGCTTTGAATCAGAAATTGCCGTAGTAAATATTCACATCAACAGCACACTGTGGCAAAAAAGGAAAAAATAGTTGACACAGTTTTTGATAAACCAAGGGTTAGCGTTAGGCGACTTTCCGCCCGTTTACAACTATCTAAAAATTTTGTCTACAAAACCTTAAAGAAGGAAATTCTTCACTTATATCATTATCAAAAAGTACAACACCTGCAACCAGGCGACGCAGCACAACGACTTCCTCTCCTCCTAATTTCTTTAGTTCCATATTGTGGAGCGATAAATCTATGTTCACGAGAGATGGCATTGAAAATATACATAATAAGCATATCTGGTCATTAAGAAATCCGTACGCAGTTAGGGTACGAGCTTAAAACAAAGATTTTCAGTTAACACATGGTGTAGGGTTTTTAATGAGCAACTACTACCAATTCAAATCTTACTACCTCGTTTAAATGCTGGTTTAGACGCAGAATTTCTCAAAAAACAGATGGAAATTTGCTGGATAACAATTTCCTTCTTGCCGTACGTATTAGGATGTGACACGATGAAACACCGCCCCATGTTGGGCGGTATGTAGTTCGGTGGCTCAACGAAAATTTTAATGATAGACGGATTGTTAGAAAAGGTCTAGTGAACTGGCTTGCAAGATCTCGTGGTCTAAATCTATTGGACTTTTGGTTTATGCGGAGCCAATAACGTAGAGCAGCTACAAGAGAGAATTGCGAATGCTGCATTGCACATTCAAAACACAACAAATTTTGAAGCAGTTTAACCTTGTCTTTTAGTGCATTGTTAAGCTTGCATCAACGCTCATGGTGGCCATTTTGAGAATTTATTAAAGTAATATTGTTTGTTTGTTGTTGCAGTTGTTACAAATGTTTTTTTATTTAAATTTTGCTAAATAAAAAGTTTTCCAAATTATGTGTATTTTTCGATTATCTCGAGAACGAAGCGAGATAGACAAAACATTTATTTAGATTTTCTGTTTGAAATTAAAAAATGTACCTAAAGTCTTATTTTTCGCTTTCAGTTAGGAAACACCAATAATATCTTAATAACTTAAAATTAATCTAAAAGTTTTGGTAGATACCGTATCAAGAAAACAAAATATTCAAGTGCAAAAGTAAAAAAAATAGCAACTTTAACTAAATAAAATAATGAGGCAAAAATTGCCATAAATAATATTGCAATAATATCCGCGTAAATCTAATAGAATGATATAATATTAATGTAGGCAAGCTATTGTCTCCGTCCCGAACTGATACCTTCAAGTCGGCCTTCCTTCGGGGTATAATATTGGCTTGGATAAAGCGTCATCCACCTTGACGAGCACAATTTGATGTACAGATCAATCAAACGAACGGAACGAAACTGATAGCAATAGACAAATAAAAAAAGACAACGTTAAAAAAAACAGTTTTAAAGTTATCTGAGATAACAAATTCCCTTGCATAGATTGGCTTCAAAACCAGCTTCTGCTGCTTGCATCCCGGATTAATAATTATAATCCATTAGAACAATTGACAATTATGGTCACTAACAATCCCAATGGACATAACAAAACGCTTCCAACGGTACGAAGCGCGAAAGATTTTATTATTTTGTAACACTATTTACATGCGCCCGTCGCACTGGCTTGCTTGAAAGACGGGAATGAAAAGGAAATTCTCTACGCTCAAAATAAAATTGATATCGCCCGAGATAGTTTTTGCGATATCTGTGCGACCGTGAATTTATTTATTTTAAAAACATGTTTAATATTTATGATATGATGTTTATGCAATTTATTTAAAATTAAATAAAATAAAATTGTTATCGTTAATTAGTATTAGTTAAAAAAATGTTGTAATTGCACTTATTAATTATTGATATTGCTTAAATAGTAGATAAAAGAATTTAAATGTTGCTTTAATTATTAAAAGCGTTTAATTAACAAATTGAACCGTTACACATTGCAAAAAAATTATTTTAAATTAAATTAAATGTTTTGTTCTAAAAATGTTTTGGAATTTCCAAATCAATTTTTGGTCTTGAGTAATTGTTGTTGCTACAGTTGTTGCTATAAAACTACCCTAAGAAACATTTGTTTTATATGCACTATGCTTGTTTGTAGTTAATCAAGTGCGTTGCAAAAAAAGCGGTGCAATGTTTTGTTAAGGTAAATCCAATATACGCTGGCGAAAATTATTACTTCTTTTTGGAATATTTTGTAAACCAAAGTAAGCGTTTAATAATTCATTTCCTGACAAATGTTATCTATCTGTCAGTTATTATCATCGTGTTACAGATTTTTATAAAATTGCATCCAGTTCGCTCTAATTGAAAACTTACATTTTGTTGTGGTTTTTTACTTAGTGTTGATTTTTCTCTGCAAAACTTGTCATTTACACGGTGTACTGTACTTAACAGGACATAGTGCATTTAAGCTCTATTGTTGTGGCAAGAATTATAGCGTCGATTAAAAATTAGCGAGAAAAGCGTGAAACTGCAAGGATTGTTGGTAAAAGTCTTTGTGCTGTACAAAAAGTGTATCAGCGTTACTGGGATACTGGCCTAATAACCAGAAGATCAAGATTTGGGCGAATAAAAGTTACCACGAACGGAGATGACCGTTTTTTGGTATTTACAAGTTTGCGGAATAGAACAGCAATTGTTTACAATTTGCTAACATAAGGTTAAAACAAAAAAATCCAAAACTAAGTCATAACTTTAAAGTGATATGATTACGGTAGACAAATTAATGCAGCAATAAATCTGAGTTTTGTAAATTGGGTTAATTGTTACAGCTGCTAGGCGTGTTGCCAAATAGCTTCAAAACATTAGATTAAAATTTAAGCAGACGTAGCGTTAGCAGGTGCTCCGAGTACTACATGTAACTCGAGCTACGGTTAAATTGAAGTTAAAAATTAGATTTAAAACTATCTCAAGTATTACAATGCAAACTTCGAGTAGTGAAGTGTTGGCCTCACACTAGTGGCTCTTAAGAATGACTTACGCATGGCAATATCTTCCGGTTTTCTTCTCTGCGTAAATTCTGTTGTTATATGTCCTTGTTAAACTAGACTAGATTTGGCAGTAGTTTGAGGTAGGCTGGTTATTGCTTCGCGGATTTTCACACAGAATCTGTGGCACGCGTGCTGTCTCCGGCCTTTCTCTCTCCTTATAGCCTCTACCTTTTTTCTGTCTTTTCTGTCATTTTTGTCTTTCTTTTATCCTTTTTATCTGCACTGACAACCAGCTTTACATTATTTTCTTTTTCCAATCCGTGTGTTATTTATTCTAATTATTTGTTTTCTAGGTTTCTTAGGTCTTCGTTCACTTCTTCTTCATTGTATCCTCTTTCCTTCATGAATAGTTTATAAAGTTCCATTAGCTGTATTCCTTTTAACAGTCCTAAATTTGTTAGTTTTGCCTCCAGTAATATCCTTGTATCTCCATCTGATATTACTTCTTCGTGTTCTTTTGTTGCCAGGTATATTCTGATCATCTCAAATGTTGCGTTATCCGTCAACCTCGAGATAGCGTACATACCATTTGGTATTTGCCTTTTTATTTCTGTTATTTTGCATTTCTTCCGCATTTCTTTTCTCCTTCTCCTTATCTTTGCAATTTTGTTTGGTATCGTAGTTTCTGTAAATGTTTTTTTATTTTCTTCTATTTCTTGGTATGCATAATTGTCCTGACCTTCCTTATTTATTTCTGTTTGATCTTTTTCTTTGTTTTGTTGTTTAAATTTTGCTTCTCTCGTTTCTCTCCTTTCTCTTCTATGGCTTTTATTTTGTGTGTTTGTTTCCATTGTTTGTTTGTTTTCTTTCTATATTCTTCTATTGTCAAATTTTTTGTTTTTTTTTCTTAGTACTCTTGTTGCAAAGTTTCTTAGCGCCCTCCATTTATTTTCATCTCTTAGGCATTTCTTAATGATTGTTGTTTTATCCACTTTGCTTTTCAGTATTTTTTCTAGTTCGTTTTTATTTTCCTCCCACGCTTTACATTCTACTAGAGTGTGTTCTGCATTATCGTGTGTTTTTTCTGACAGAATACACATCTTTCCTTTTTCTTGAATTTTTTGAATTTTTTGCAAGAACTTTCCAAAGGCTCCATGTTCGGTCAGTAATTGTGTTAAATAATAGCACGTCTCGGGTTTGTTCTCTACCCACTTTTTTATTTTATATAGATTTATTTACGTGACAAAAAGTCTACAAAATTTTCCTACCTATTGTTACAAATAATTTGATTGGATATGTGGATATATATAATATAATGTATACAGATTGATTTATATGATGTGGATGCTCCGCAGGCCTTCCACGTTCCATGTCAAGATTTTCAATCGGCGTGCTGTCACTCGTGCTTTTCTTTTTGCTCCGCTAGATTTACCTCGGTGTATTTTTGTTTTCTTTTTCAATCTGTAGGTGATAATTATTTTTTGGGTTGTCTCTGTCAGTTTTGTATAATTAAATATTGTATTGAAACTCTCTAATTTCACTTTGTCGTACACTAACCTATTTTTGCTGGCAGCCATTTCTAGCGCCTACTATTTTATTTTCAAGATTAGTTTTCTTGTCCATTCTAACTTTTCTCCTCTATTTCACTGTTTCTGCAGCGTATAACAATTTGCTTCTTGCTGCTGTTGCTATTAATCTTCTGGCTTCTTCTCCTGGACCTCCGTTGTTTGGCATGAGTCTACCAAGCTTTCTCTCCATTTTTTTTGTTCCCATAATATAGAAGCAGTCATGGGAACAAAGGAAATGTCCATTCCATCCTTTTGCTTCAAGTGTCACACCGAGGTATTTGATTTTTTTCCTATGGTTATCACTTGGTCTCCTACCTGTATCATACCTGTTCTTCTATTAGTCTTCTTAGTCAATAGCCAGGCCGCTTCTATTTTTTGTGTTGCTTATTTTAAACCCTTATTTCTTATCCATAACTGTATCATAACTGTTGTCAGCTCTAGTCTTCCTTTTAGTATATCCATTTCTACGACCCTACCTATTAGTGCTACGTTGTCCGCAAATGTCGTTATTGTCACGCTTTCTGGCAACCTCATTCGAAGTGACTCATTATAAACAAAGTTTCATAGTTTTGATCATATTGCTGAGCCCTGTGGTACCCCTCTTGTAAGTTTGAATTTTTCGTTCTTGGTCACTAGGTTTCTACCCCTATCTTGATTGTTTTCTTCTTCAGATCTCTTTTCTTTGCCGCCTCTATAATTGCTTCCCATAACACGCTGTTAAACGCGTTCTGTATGTCTAACGCTATCATTACACAGTGTTGTTTTTTCCTCTGCGATCCACTGTTTGCTTCTTTTGCTATTGCTTTTACTTTGTCTGTAGCTCCTAAGGTTGTTCTTCCCTTGGTAAATCTATATTGTTCCTTTTCTCATCCTCTTTTTTTTTCTATTTCTTGTTCTATTCTCCGTACAATGATTTTAGCTAGTGTGTTTATTAAGCATATTGGCCTGTATGAAATCGCTTTTCTTACTTTTTTTTTCTCAATCAGTACTAGAGTGGCTTCTTTCTAACATTCTGGAAAAATTCCGTTTTTCAGGCATCTATTGATTATTTAAGTTATTTCTACCTCATTCCCATCTAGAGCTGCTTTAACAAACTCTGTTGTTATTTTGTCCGGACCTGGTGTTTTGTTGTTAGACAATTCTTTTATGATTTTCTTTATCTTTTCTATTGTTGCCATGACTGTTTCTTCTTCATTTTTTTGGTTTTTCTACCGGTTCTCCTTCAGAAAACAATTTTTTAATTATGACTTTTTCTCCTTCTTCTTCTTTTAGGTAGACTCCTTTTGCTTTTCCTCCCAGTTTGTTTATCACTATTTTGTACGGTTTTCCCTATGGATCACAGTCTATAGATTTCATTTTTTTTTCCAGCATCTTCTTTTGCTATCCCTGATTGCCTTTTTTAAGATTTTTCTGTCGTTTTTTAGTTCCTCTTCCGTTTAAAAAAAATACAGATTTTTCCTCTTTTTCTCTGTCTTTCTTTTCTATTTGTATTGTTTTTTTTTTGCTTTCATATATTTCCTTGCACCACCAGTATGGTTCTTTTTGCCTTCTTTTTCTGTACCTTGGAATTGCTTCATCCGCCGCTTTTCTCAGCTTTTCTGAGTATCTATCGCATCTTTTCTCTATGTTTTTGTTTTTTCTTCTGTTTCTAAGGTTTTTTTTCTTTTTTTGTCCATTCTTCTTACGTTCCATCTACTTTCTCTCGTGTATTCCTGTTTTCTTTTCTCCTCTGTATTACATTGTATATGTTTGTGTAAACTCAGTGATTCCTCTTCTGTCACGTTCCATTCATTCACTATAGCTGCCATTTCCTATGTTGCTATGGTAATGTCAATATGTGATTTTGAGCTTCTTCTTACGAACGTAGGTTTGTCTCCTTTGTTGCAAATGGTAAGGTTTAACCCAGCTATCATCTCCTCTAAGATTTTTCCTCTTAGATCCTTTTTGTATCCTCTCCATCTCGGTGATTTTGTATTGAAATCTCCTCCTACTATGATTTTTTTGCTTTTCTGTTTTCTTAAACTGTTCTCTAATTCTTCTATCCACTCCCGATAATATTCTATTCCGCAGTTTGGACTGATATAACAGCACTATACTATCATACTTTCACTTCAGCTCACACTATTCCCACTTTTGGTGTTCCCCATCTTTCCACTTTATCCCTACATTTTTCATTAGCTAAAATAGCAGCATCTGTTTTATTGTCTTTTATCCACTTACCATTTAGTTTGTTTTTATTGGGTTCACTCACTATCACTAAGTCTGTTTCCTCTCTCTCTCTGCTGTTGCTATCAGTATATCGTGTGCTTCTCTTCCTCTCCCTATGTTTGTTTGTATAAACTTATT
The DNA here is from genome assembly GCA_963932245.1 of Tachinus rufipes. Classification (NCBI taxonomy): domain Eukaryota; kingdom Metazoa; phylum Arthropoda; class Insecta; order Coleoptera; family Staphylinidae; genus Tachinus; species Tachinus rufipes. Next base: position 72,834,037 of record OZ010747.1, on the reverse strand, counting down.
TATTTAGGTTTATGATCTGCTCTTTGTGTCTAGTTACTGGAATCGTTGTCCTTTATATTCTTCTTTGTTTTTTCGTTTCATTTTTCTTTGTAGCCGGACATCTTCTATCTCCCGTTCTGTGTCCTATCGTTGTGCATTTTATACATTTTATACAATATTCTCTGTTTTTGCATTCTGCAACCTGATGTCACTCTTTTCCGCATTTTATGCATAGCAATGACTTATCTTTTCCTTTGCATTCCGCCGCTACATGTCCTTTCATCCAGCATTTGTTACATTTTCTCTCGTTTGCTGTCACTTTTTTTACTTTGCATCTTATGAGTCTTACGTTTATTTTTCCTTCTTTTATTATCTGTTCCGCTGCTTTTTTGTCTATCTTGACTATAGCTGTTTGTTTTTCTCTATACTCTTTTTTTATGAATATTATCGTACTTCCTTCTGTGTTTGCTTTATTAATAATTTATTTCAATATTTCTTCTCTGGTAGTCTCCGGACTAATATCTTTGATAATCACTAGTTCTGTGAGTACGTTGTTGGCTTTTCTTGCATGGTAACCCTCCATTTCATTTCTTATTTTTTCTATCTTTTTTTTGATCTCATTTCCCTTTGTTATTAGTAATAACTCCTTTTTTTTTGTTTCTCTTATCTCTTTGAATGTAGATCCTTTTATCTGTAGTTTTGCCTGTCTCAACAAGTCTGCATAAGTTACGCCCTGTTTGCTCACTATTATAGCTCCTGTTTCTGTTCCTGGTATTTTTTTTTTCATTTGTTTCTAATACTTGTACCTGTGTTGGCACGCCAAGTCTTACTTTTGTATGAGTTCTTCTTCCTGTCATCTCCATAAATTTTTTTGTCTCTCTTGGCGCTATTCCAGTTGGTATTGGTTTACTTATTTTACTGATATTCAATACTTTTGCTTTGTTGAGAATTTTTTCTATAGCCATTAAAATATTTATCTCCCTTTTTTCTGCTGTTTCGACTCTCTGTTTAATAATGTATACATTTCCCACATTTTTTCCGCTTAAATTTCTTAAAATTTCTACATATGGAGTTTCTTCCTCTCCGTCTTCCTCCGTTAATTTTGGGTATTTTACTTGGGCTTGTAGTAGAATACCTAATTCTTTTTCTATTTTATCATCATTTATTAATACTCCAGTATCACTCTCTTTTCCCATTATTGGATTATTTTTTTCTACTGTTACAAATTTGTAGTCCGTTTCTCTTCATTCTTTGTTTATGATTTTTTTAATGTCGTCTTTGTTAACCATTTCAATTATCTCTTGGTCCGAGATGAAATGGGTTTGGATATTTTCTTCCTTATTATGTCCAGTTTCTACTGTTTGTGTCGACATTTCTTTCCCTATTTTTATTTTATTTTTTGTTTCTTGTTTTGTTTTCTGAATTTCTTCAAACTTCAGTTTCTCCATATTCATCTCTAGGAGATTTGTCACCTTTTTAATTTCCACTTTAGTGTTTGAACACTCACTGGTTAAATCTCTAAGCTCCCTTATTAATTCCCCTATTATTTTAATTGTTGTAGGGTTATTTACTCTTTTCGCCTCATTAGTATTGCCTGGCGGGTTCATAATTGTTTTTTTCTCCGTCGGTGTTCTTTGCAACTTCCCGCTTTTTAAAAATGCATCCAAAGCGCGTTTTTTGATCTTTTCGTCTTGGCCTAGTTTCGCGCTTAATTTGCTGTTCCCGCGGTAAATGTTCTATTGCGTAAACACTAAACGTGTCGCACGTCACGACACGAGTGTGTTTTTAAAACACGACCGCACCTTTTGCATTTTTACAAAACTTTTCTTGCACTTTTTATCACTGTTTGTATTAATTCACAGTTCTCTACTTTTTAAATTTCCTAGATAATCTGCTAATCACTATTTAAATCACCGTTAAGCACTTTCGCGGACACGTCCGTTCTCCGTCGGACGTTAACTGCGACTTTCACTTATGACCTACGACTGCACTTTTTGCAGTAAGTCACTTTTCTAATTCTGAAAAATCAAATTTGTGGTTTACTACTATCACTAACATTACATTGCGCATACACTTGGAGTATTACTAATTAAAAAAACCAATTATTTTAGGTAGTTTAGCTAAAGAAGATCTAATAAAGTTTTGGAAACCTCAATACACACATTTTAGGTTGTAATCTACATAAATCTACCACTTTACACACAAATAAAAAATAAAATAAAAAACGATACGTTAGTTTTTTCACAATCACTGACTCTTCTTTTTTACTACCTTAGAGAACAACATTGTTTAGTTGCATAACTGCACCAGGTAAATAGAAAACTTACTAAGAGTTAAGCAAGAAACATTAACATTTAATTTGTGCCAGATTGATTCTCACCAAAATTATTGACTCTGAAATTGGTTGGCATATTTTCAAGGTCAATGTTGTTTATCTGTTGTTTACAATGCTGTTTGTGGTACAAGCTTACCGTCTTTTAGTTATGTTTGTTTTTAAGCATCACTTTCATTGTGTTACTTCTAGCTCCAGATTTACTTTCTTTTTTTGTCATTTGCTGCATTTATAGAACATGTGATTTGGTGTATTATCTATTTGAAAGTGCTTAAACTTGTCGTTTTCTATTACACATTTTTTTTATTTGTTATAGGATTTTTTATGTTTGTCATTAACTTAATTAGAACCGTAATTAATATTTTTAGTTTTTTTAGTTATACATAGTGTCTTAATTAGAAGCAAATGAAACTTTAGATACATTTTTTAATTTCAAACAGAAAATCTAAATATTTTTTTTGTCTATTTTGCTTTGTATTCAAGGTAATCACATAATTTAAAAAAACTTTTTATTTAGCAAAACTTAAATTAAAAAAAAAACATTTGTAACAATAATAGCAACAAACAAAACAATATTACTTTAATAAATTCACAAAATGGCCACCATGAGCTTTGATGCAAGCTTGACAATGCACTAAAAGAAAATGATAAACTGCTTCAAAATCGGTTGTGTTTTGAATGTGCAATGCAGCATTCGCATTCTCTTTTGTAGCTGCTTTACGTTGTTTATTGGCTCCGCATAAACAAATTGTTACATGTGTCCCCACACATAAAAGTCTAATAGATTTAGGTCAGGAGATCTTGCAGGCCAGTTCACTGATCTTTTCTATCAATCCACCTATCATTAAAATTATTGCTGAACCAGCGAACTACATATTGCCCAACATGGGGCGATGTTTCATCGTGTTAGTACCACACCTCGTTACGTAAGGCAAAAGAGACATTGTTGTCTAGCAAATTTTTCATCTAATTTTTGAGAAATTTTGCGTATGAACCAGCATTTAAACAAAGTGTTAAGATTTGAATTCGCACTAGTTGTTGTTGTTAACTGAAAATCTTTGTTGGTAAGCTGGTACCCCAACTGCGTACGGATTTCTTAATGCCATCTATAGTGAACATAGATTTATAGCTCCGCAATATTGAACTAAAAAAGTTAGGATCTTGTTGATGTTGTTTCAGAAGCTATTGAGAAAATGTAAGTTGTTGTGCTGTGTCGCCTGGTTATAAGTGTTGTACTTTTTGATAATAATATGAGTGAAGAATTTTCCTATTTAAGGTTTTTCAGACAAAATTTTTAGATTGTTATAAACGGGCGGAAAGTCGCCTTAGGCTGACTTTTCGTAATCACTATTTGTTTCTAATTCAATGCTTAATTATATAAAATAATAATAATAATATAAAACTAATTTATTTCTTATGTAATTTATTTGCTATCAACAAATAAATAGAAAATAATTGTAAAAATAGCAAAAAATAAGAGCCCGGGTAGCTCAGTCGGTAGAGCATTGGACTTTTAATCCAAGGGTCCAGGGTTCAAGTCCCTGCTCGGGCGTAACTTTTTACTATAACAGCCTCGATTAAATCGTTTATCAAAAACAATTCATAATTTAGTGTAATTCAAGTTGTTGAGCCCGCGGTCTCAACTGAAAAATCACCGGTAATTACATTCCTGCTTCAGACATTATTTATTTACTTTTCACTTAATTATAGATCTGCCTTCATAATTTTTTCCTCCTGCACACAAACGTGCTTTATTTATTTCGTTAAAGTGTAATAATAAGTTAGTCCCGCGTGATATTTAAGGTGAATTTCGTGATATTTCTGCCCACGCACCATAATACATCACGTGGATGTGTGCTCTAGATTATATGTTCCTTCACTGTGTGTATGTTTTGTAGGAAATAACAACAAGAAGAAAAATAAAAACAGCCTCTTGCGAAATCTCTTAGTTAAGTAAATATAGCTCTAGCTCATGAGATATATTACCGACGAATTAAGTCGGGTCGAAGGTCGTTTGTTCCGTGTGATTTATTAAAAATTCTCGTGTGAGTTTAACACGCATTAGATCAAAGCAGATTATCATTATATTAACGCTACGAAATAATTACGGTTTACTTTAGTAGGTTTTTTATTGATTGTTATTACACGTCGTGAAACAATGATGATGTTAAATAAATCTAGAAAAATAATTTAATTTATCATTTTCATTAAATTGATAAATTTGTAAGTTTACATTAATAAAAAATTACCGCCCCCGGGTGGGCTCGAACCACCAACCTTTCGGTTAACAGCCGAACGCGCTGCCATTGCGCCACGAAGGCTTGTATAAAATGTTGCAAATAATATTGTTACTGAATATGTTAATATTTTATATGAAATAAATGAATAAAAAAAATTAACGCCCGAGCAGGGACTTGAACCCTGGACCCTTGGATTAAAAGTCCAATGCTCTACCGACTGAGCTACCCGGGCTCTTATTGTTTTGCTATCTTTACCACAATTATATTTTAAATATAGATAGCAATTTGTTAAAAACTTTATTTAAGTTTGAGATTTCAGAAATATCTCTATGTATGATGTCATTTTATCATCATTTATGGTTATTGCATCTCATTATATTCTTGTTCTTTTCTCAGTATGTCAGTCATCTTGCTTCTTGTTTGACTACTTTTTACCAAACTATGCTAACGTCTTTTAGCAAACAATTTTGTCTCATCTCCATGGTCTATTCAATCTGTTTTCTTATTTTTGATCGTATTCAGTAAATTTTTTTTTACATTTTTATAAAACTTTATCCGACTACCTAATACTCAATAGATTGATCTAAATCTACAATTAAAATGCTTCTGAATTGTTTATTATTTGTAGTAAATCTAATCTATTCTGTAGGTTTAATTATGCTGCACTTAGTTATAAGTTCACAGTCTCATGACCTTACTTTTTTCTTGTATTGTTTTAGTCACTAGCAGTCAATCAATACAAAACATGTTGTTTGACTACACTTAGTCACAATTACTTATTACCTATGCCCATTTGAATAATGTTGCATTATATATTTTAATCAAGTTGCAGTAGAGCTCAGTTGCAAAGAATTGGGTTCTTGCAATTAGTCGTAGTTGTACACGTAGTTACAATTATTATTATGAAAATGAAAAACAATTTAGATTTATGTTGATATGTATTTTATTCAAAAAATTGCACACTAACTTTTTATTTTTTTTAAATTAATATTTGATTCCACATAATACCGTACATGTTGCAACTATAAATGCTTGATGTATGCGTCTTTGGTGCGCGGCCTACCTTAAGAGCATACCGACCGCTACTTTTGATTTGTAGTATTTTAACAAAAACGGCAACTTTGGCATCGCTGCTTCTAGAAATAATTTGATAATCGTTTAATTTTTTTACCAGTACATTTAGAAAAGATTAAACTATGATATGTCAAAGTCTTTTAGTCAAGTAATAGTTAGGAAATAGCAGAAAAAAGCCATTAAATATAGAAACTAATGCGTTTTTCTGTATTTTTGAATGCGCTTTGTTGCTATTTTCAAATATAATTTTACAAAAAAGACTTTGACATATCATAGTTTAATCCTTTCTAAATGTACTGGTAAAAAAATAAATTGATTATCAAATTATTTGTAGAAGCAGCAATGAAGCCAAAGTTGCCGTTTTTGTTAAATTACTACATATCAAGGTAGCGGTCGCTATGGTCTTAAGGGGCGCAATATGTCAAGGGGCGCTGTGGTTTACAATGATCTATCTATATTTGCATCTTATTATTGTCAAATATTTTGTTTTGCGCTATACGCGTTCATACAAAGTGCGGGTTGCTGTTACCTACTCTTTCAGAGTGTGGTGTTAACTAAAAAACAAATTTGTTTTTTGTTGTTCAACATGATGATACTTGCAACGAGCAACAATAACCATGCAGAAATGCCTTAACGGGAGATAAGTACTAGGATTTGAGTGCTTATTTCTTCTCGGTTTGTTATTTTACTTTTTGTGGCAATTTCCAGGCAGAAACAAGCTTTCTCAAACATTAACACTAGCTAAAAACCGTTATTATTCACTCTTCTCACAACACTAAACCGCAAACATACGCTCATTGTACGGCAATTTTTAGTTATAAATGTAATTGTTTTGTTCCACACTTGCTGAACAACTTTTAGCACAAAAAATCTATATTTTCCAACATCAGATCGGGGATCTGATCACAAGAGCACCCAGATACTAAACCCAATTAGCTGAAATTATTTATTACTACTAGCCAACATGTTAGAACACGGGGGGCAGACCATGATGACCTTACCTTGCCGAAGGCTGAAGTGCTAACGTCTAAAATGAACCACGTTCTTTGAACCTGCAAACGTTGTGCGCAAAGACCGAGCAATTGTGAACACCTACTTTACAATAACGCAGCACTCAATACCTAGGCCCAAACACGTTACGCAGCAAACGCCCACTCAATAATGACATTGTACGAATTACCTTTTAAACATGACATTAATAATAATAATAAATAAACTAAGCACATTACGAGATTCATTTCTGAACGTAAGTTCCAGACTTTACTTATTTTTTAATTATGTTTTATTATTTACCGAAAAAAATGTGTGCAAGTGTGCAAGACCTGTGATAACTTTGATGGTAAAACAAAGTTGCAAAAGTAAAAGAATTATTGCAGGTACAGGTTCTGCAAGTCAACAAAATCCGCCATGCCAAAACTCCTCAGCTAGTTTCCCTACCAGCTGCATTACCGGTCAATCACTGAGAAAAAAATCTTCTATTCTAAGACTTCTAAGGTTAAAGGGTATTTCTATTGATCTTTATCAATCTAGTTGTACCCTAGAAAGTAACTGCTGCACTCAACGCAAATTTCTGAAAAATACAACCACCGCCGTTTCTACTTCTTGTGGTAATTTTCAAGGAAAAATAGCCAAAAACTTCACAATAATTCTTATTTTGTCAGGCACTAACATGATTTCATAGAATGAAGTCGGCTATTCTCCTCACACTTTTAGAAATAAAAAGTTGTTTACTTTGTTACAGCAAATGCGCACAAACTGAGTGCATATACATTTTTTTAGTGATACAAAGTTTGTCCCTAAAAATTATCTGACTTTTAGCTGAGAAAAATTATTATTTACGTGACGGGATTGAAACAAAGTAGGCCTTCACACACTTTGCCCATATTTCATCTACTGCCAAAAACACTTTTAGTCTTCTTTTAAAATAGTGTTCAACTCCGCCGTTGCGTTCTGCATAATCTCTTCTTTACTCTGAAAACGGAATTTTTTTAATAAAATCTTTAATTTTACAAACAGCTAGAAGTTTTAAGAAGTCATATCTGGTAAGTAGAGAGGTTTCCAAATGACTGAAATTTTATGTTTTGCCAAGAAAATATGTATGAAGTGCGATAAATGAGAAAAAGCATTGTCGTGATGCAATTGCCACTTTTTCTGATCTTTTGCGCTAAACTGCATCACAAAGTTGCCAGAGAATTTTTTGATAGTACTCTTTTGTCATTATTTGTTTTCCGGTGCGTATTGGTGATGCACAATTCTACGGATATTAAAGAACAGATTTAGCATTACTTTAGTTTTGCTTCTTACCTGTTAAGGTCTTTTTTAGTATACCCGTACAATCATGATTCATCTCTAATTACGAAGATGTCCAAAAACTCAGGTTTAGTGTTGGTGTAACCATAATACGGAGTTTTTTTTCTTCTGTCGACAAAAGCTTCGGCACAAATTTTGCAGCCACTCTGCGCATGTTTAAATCTTTACGCAAAATTGCGTGTGCAGAATCTATACTGATCTCAACTTCCTTGGCAATCTTTAGTACAATCAAACGACAATCTCCGTTTATTAGATTTTTTACTTTCTCAACAACAGCTTCTTTATTTATGGCATTTGTTAACTGTTGAAGGGTCTGGTGTGGATCTGGGCGTCCGCAAACACGTTTATTTAACAAATCCCGAAGATGTTGAATGGGGTTTTAATCAGGACTTAAAAGAGGCCATTCCATAATTTAAATCTTGCGGTGCTAAAGATAGTTTATAGTGCAGTATACGTTTATCATTGTCTTACATAAACACAAAATTTGGCATTATACTATAAGCGGCTGCTATAACATGATTCAGGACAAAATTGATGTACCTACCGTTTATCGTTTAATCTTTATGGAACTGGCACAAGCTTTATTTTTTTATTAATGTAATTTTGCCCTAATCTATCACACATTTGTATAAAATGGCGTTTATATGGACGTCGGCATATACGTACGCTCGTGAAGGGTTGCTAGTCCCCCATTGGGCGCCTTCCTAGGTGGCGGATAGGGAAAAGCTTCCTAGATATAGGTGGTACCGAGGAAATAAATTACTCGGGGCGGACCAAAACTAGCACAGTAGCGTCTTACCTACAATGGGCGGCTACAAACAGCGTCTTTTCACAAAGGGGCGGCAAATATACAAACTCATTAACTCGCCCGGCAAGCATGGTGTTTTATATACCAAAAACCCCTACAATGAGTAGAAAAACAAACCAAAGTCCCTCAGTCCCCAGCAGCCGAAAAGTTTCCTACAACGGCAGCTGTAGAATGGAACGGCAGAGAATACAAAAAATTACTAGAAAAGATTAGGCTGCCGCACAAAGTTGAACATAGCTACGTACAATATCAGATCAATGGTGTTTTAAGACAGAACAGAAGAACTAGAAAACGAACTAGGAAAAATCAAATGGGACATTATAGGCATAAGTGAAATAAGGAAAAGATGCGAAGGCTACACTAAACTTCAATCAGGACATAAGCTTTACTATAAAAGCTAAGAAAACACAAGCGTAGGAGGTGTAGGAATACTGATACACAGGAAACTAACAGGCAGGGTAAAAATGCTTAAAGTTATATCCAAATGAGTAATATATACAAATAAACAAGCTGGAAACACTAAAAATAATTTAAGCCTGCGTTCCAACAAGTACCGCCAAAGACGAGGTCAGTAACTTCTACAAGAACATTTCTAAAGAAATGCGTGAAAACAAAACTTCAAAAGTCTTAGTGATTGGCAACTTCAACTGTAAGATAGGAGGCTAAGCAAACCCAGACAAAAAATACGTAAGCAAACATGAGCTAGACAAAAGAAACCCCAAAAATGCTACGATGGCAAACTAAGTGCAGCAACACTAAACATGCAAGAAAGAAAACGTCAACTTATAGCAGACAACAAAAGATCAACAATAGAATACGTCGAGACTAGTAAAACCGCCAGAAAAATGACAAAGGAAGACATCAGGATCCACAGTACTCAAATTGCGCAGAAAGTCCTAAAACAACAGAAAGGAACAAAAGAGTTTAGAATAGAATTGACAAACACAAAGAAAGAAATTGTCAAAAACAAAAACAAAGATAGTAAACGGTTTGAAAAAAGACAAGAGATTATAAGAACGTTACACAAATTCTATGTAGACCTATACAAAACGAAGGTAACAAACGACATTCTCAAATAAGAGCGCAGAGTCAAAGTTATGAACGTCAACTCTGAGGACATACCGGAGATTACGACGGACGAAATCAGAACTGCAATACAACATATGAAAAACGAGCCAGCAGCAGGCAAGGATGGATTATAAGTGGAGATGATAAAACAAGGCGGAGACATACTAGAACGTCAATTAAAAATATTGTTCAACAAATGCTTGGACAAGATAGACCGCAAGATTGGGCAAATGCCCTTGTAATAATTATTCACAAAAAAGGCAACACCAAAAACCTAAAAAAATTACAAACTGATCAGCCTGCTGTCTCAAGTATATAAATTATTTTCAAAACTAATAACCAGCCGCCTTACACATAAGCTGGACTACTATCAGCCAAAAGAACAAGCAGGGTTTAGGAAGGGATACAGCACTTCGGAACATATAAGAATAAGCAACAATCCGGCAAAGTGAAAAATTCAGCCATTTATTGTTTGCGGATAACATAGTACTAATAGCCGGACGCAGAGAAGAACTAATCACACTCATTGAAAACACCTACAGAGCCACAAAACGCAGAGGCCTAGAAATCAACTTTTTCAAAACAAACTACATGACATCAGATAAAGACAACGAACGACAAATTACTCTAGGTGGAAACAATATATAGAAAGTAACTACATACAAGTACAAGATGATTATAAATGTTTGGGATTATGTAACCATCTAATGTACATTTGTGCCGCTCTAGTAAAAAAGCGTAAATAAAGTTGCCTATCTTAGGATTCAATAATAGAAACATTTTCATATGTTTACAAGTTTATAGAAACATTTTCATATGTTTACAAGTTTATAATTATCAGTTGTAAACTTTCAAACACAGTCCGGAATAGAATAGAGCCATTCTATGTTATCAAACCGCTCATTCCTAAAGTAGGATTCAATTATATAAATATTCTCTTCATTTGTATACATTCTTATAACCTTGCTTGCTTGACAACTGTAAAAGTTGAACTGTCAAAACAAATAGTATAATGGACAATTTTAAAAAGGCGGCATATTTAAAGTAATTACATAATCCCATTTATTTATAAACTCCCTGTACTAAGGTCAAACGCTAACTATAAGCAAAGTCAATCAAGAATTGAAAATTCACGAAAGAACACGACAAACCTGGGCGGCATATGCCAAAATTAAAGACATATTGGCAATGAACATCCCTCTCCATCTCAAAACTAAATTATACAACCAGTGTATTCTACTAGTAACCACTTACGAATCTCAAACTTGGACGTTTACAAAAGCAATACTTAATAAGCTCAAAGTCAATCAGAAGACTATCGAAAGAAGGATACTGAAAGACCGGAAAACTAATGAGTGGATTAGAGAAAAAACAAAGGTGCAAGACGTCGTGAAATATGCAGCTACCCATAAGTGGAATTGGGCGGGACATGTGGCAAAAGACCAAAACAAGTGGTGTAAAAAACTAATAAGACAAAGGCCATGGAGTAACAGAAGAAGTGTGGGAAAACCACAAATGAAGTAGAGCAACAACCTGAAAAGAGTGGCTGGGCTAAATTGGTACCAGATGGCTCAAAACCGAAATGATTGGCAGAAGAAAAGAGAGGTTTATACCTAAAAGGGTAGAAATAAGCTAACACACACACACGCACACACATATATATATATATATATATATATACGTACTAAACTATCACAATAAGTTAAACAAAATCGTGACTTGTCTGTTAAAAGTATTAGTCTTCTTAGTTTTAGGTTAGCTTTTTTTAGTTTATTTCCAACTGTCTACGTTATGAGTTGTTCTAAGCCTGCAAAAAGGATATAACTAAAACCGGTCCTAAATTTAGTTTGTTTTCCTCTTAGAACCTTGTTTAATGTGATTTTTATATCCTCCAGTTTCTAGGTATCAATTCTATTCACAACGGATGACAGAAGGGATAATTTGAAAATTTCTTGCAACTTGTTAAATACTAGTGATATTCTTTATAGAAATGACTTCTACCTTAATTAGATGAATCATTTTGATATACTGGTGTCAAACTTAACAATTTATGCTGAACTATTAACATTGTTTACTATTCCAAAACACACTACATTTTTAAAATAATTTTTTTTATTGCTTGTTCTACTTTGTTTCTTGTAATTTTTTTAAATTGTTATTGTTATCTTAAAAGTGATGAAATTTTGTTTTGTTTTTGCAAATTTATTTGTACATTGCATTAAACGTTATTACATTTGCATATTAAAAAAAAAATAAATTAAAACCTAAATATGTGTTTCTCTAATTATTGCGAGCAGTGTATTTATGTTTTTTTAACATCTAAAAAGACGGGAGCGACATACTACATTTGCTAGCGCCGCCTCTGTTACAACTAATTTACATAATTTTAAAATTGACCATATTAATTTAATAAATTTATAGAAAATAATAGCTACTGTCGTTATAAATGCTAAAGTTAAAAAGCCAATGTTGACATTGGCCCAATTTTGTTAAATCAAATAGTAGCATATACAACTAAAAAAGGCAAACTAGACACCATTTTAGCACAAACTGATGTTGATATTTTTTTAGCGAGATTGGTTAAAGTTACATTTATAGATCTAGTTTAATCATTTTAAAAATTACAAAAAAATGCATGTTTAAATCAAAATATTGACGTTAACATTTTTAGCTCTAAGTAGCAGAAAAAATGTATCAATTAAAATAAAATTGTATTAATAAAACAAAATTTCCTTAAATTAATTTCTGTGATATTAAAATTAATTTAAAATAATCAAACTATTTCTTGTGACTTCCCCTTCTCAAATGGATTAAACCCCACTTACCCAACCGACGCTAACTTCACGTCAGTACATCAGCGCAGTTTGCATGAGTGCGGTTGTGATACAATTTGCTAAAACAAATAAACTATAATTAGTGCTAATACGTGTTAAGTGCAATTTCCTGCTACCGATGAGAAATCAGAAATCTATCTTTTATCCATAAGAGCTACAACCGGTAAGTACTAATTGTGTCATATTCTTCTGATTAAATTATACGCATTGATTTCAACAATATTATTAACAATCTTATTTAATACATTGTTATAACAACATTAGACATCTTGTTATTAATAAGCTGGGTTTATTGTGGTTTTTATTGTAGTCAAATAGGGCCGTATAACATTAGAAATTGTGTTTCAGCGCAGAGGTCAATGCCCTCAACACTATTTAATATTGTAAATTGTACATTTGAGCCAAATCGATTGAGCTAATGTTATAAAATTTGCTGTACAGATTCTTTAATATTGTTAGAATATGTGTAGAACTGTTTCAATCCTCAAATAAAACATGTTAACGGTAAATTATTTAAAAATGTTTAAAATTCAAAATGTATTTTATGAATGATAACTGAATATATTTTGTTTATAATAAAATTAAAATGATGATTTATACTCTATAACAATAGGTTATAAAATAATTTTAAAGTGTGAATTTATTAATTTATTAGGTTAGTGGATTCGGACATGATTCCATAATGTGTTTGAGGTTTTAGTGGCTTTCTACTTTTTTTAAATTAGTAAATACACATAATAGGTACAGGAGCACTTTATTTTCAAGTCATTATTTACTAATATTGTTTTAACTTAGTAAAAACAAAACGCATTAATATATCATAAATTTAATCAATTCAAATTACACTGAAAAGCACGTTTTTTACTTAGTAAATGCTTTGTCCTTAAAAGCAATTGATTACAAAACATGTAGTCTTCTACGCTTAGTCCCAATTTATTCTATAATAACTTCATGTTAGTAAATTTAGTAATTTGGAGTTAATATAGGTATTTTATAAGTATTGCATTTAATGACCATCAATTAAAAATTTAAACATTCAGCACTTTGTTCAAAATTGTTCTATTCTTAAAAACAATTCATTGCAAAGCATATAGCTTTTTTGCACAAATTTTGCAGTTTTTTGTCCAATACAAATAAGATAAGATAAAATCTAAATTGGTGCAAGAGGGCACATGACCTGCTGTATAAAAGTATCGAAGAAAAGAAAATAGACCTTATGATTTTAAGCAAGTCAAATAGAAGTATTGCCACAAAACAAAACTAGTTTGTTGATAAAAACCTAGATGCAGCCATAGCCATAGTAAATAGGGAGTGCAAAATGTACAAAACAGAGGTGGAAGTAGATGTGATCATTGAGTGTTTTGAACATTTTATACACCGACTGAAGTCTAGCAGAAAAGAGATATACTGGCCAAATAAGCATTAGAAATAGATCTTTGTTGCAAACACTATAGCAAACAAAATAATGGATTAGAAGGTGCTGGAAGAAGAAAATTTTTCAGACTATAAAAATATAATTTTTAGGATTAGATAGCTGCAAAGTCATGGAACAACAGTGGGCAAGGCAAAAAAGCAAAAAGAATGGAAATTGGTTAGCATAAAATGGAGGCTATCAAAGTAAGGCTAAGGCAAAGAATTTGGAAATGCAGTGTATAACTTAAAGCACTACAACTTATTAGTGACACCTGCAATGAGTTTGGCACAAGAAAAGTCAGATTACACAGAAAGAAAAATCCAACATATTTGTAGACAACACAAATTGCGGAAAGTTGGAAAGAATGCCTGGCCAAAAAAAAATTAGAACACAGACAAAAAGAAAAAGGAACTACAGAAAAACAATAGAGACAACATAAAACGCTGCTCAAAAAGGCAATTAACATTGCAAAGCTTGGAATAAAATTATAGAAGAAGTAGTTGATGACATTTTCAAAGTTACCAAATTGCAACCTGATCAAAATAATATTCTAGAAGAAGTAGCTGCTAAAGAAGTAAAAAAGCTTTTTTTTAACCGGGAAATTAATTGGAATTGTAATACAGTAAACATTCAGAAGTTTTTTTACGAAAGAAGTGGTAACCAATGCAGCGGATAAAATTAAGATAAAAAAGCTTGATGGATTACCTTCCAAAGTTGTAAAAATGGTTACTAATACTACTGGAAAAACAACACAAACAATGTCAAGATAAACCAATTTACAGACCATTTTGCCTCTTAGACTGTATAGGAAAGCTACTAAAGCAGATGCTAAAAGGCAGGATTCTCGAAAAACAAACTATAGGTTTAACTAAATCACAGTATAGCTTTGTAAAAAGTACTAGACGTTAAACATGTTTTTTTCCAAAAAAACTTCTTATTATACCTGCTGGAAATAGTAAAAAGTTACTTTTTTTAAAAAACATTGCTAGTGGGAGAGCAGATGATCCTAAAAGTTACAGATTCTCGCAGAGATCAATTTTGGAATTATTATTATAAAACGTGTACTACGTTTCTGCAATTAAAAATACTACCAAATGTCACGACTGTGGAATATACAGATGACCTAGCCATTGTAGTTACTGCAAAGACAAATGAAATCTTAACATTTTTTGCTAACTGTGAAATGCAGCAAATTACCAGCTGGATGAAGGAAAACATACTGGAGAAATCAAAAGCAGTACTTCTGAGCAATACTAAGAAAATCAATGAAGTTACCGTAAAAGTGCTAGGCAAAAATATCACTACTAGTTGCAAGATAAAATACTTAGGCGTGACTTTTGACTTTGGGGCAAAAATGAAGAGGCACATAATAAACACCAGCACAGAATGTTTGTTTCACTCATTTTAAATATACAGGCTCTCACAGCAAGAAAAAAAAGTGTGTTATGCGCATTTAATATTTGTATATGCCGCCCTTATCTGAGCAAATTGATTGACACACCAGAAGTACAAGGATATGCTACTGAAGGTGCAACATTAGATAGCTATACGCGTATGCAGTGCATACTAAATTGTTTCTACTGACGCAATCTTTGTAGTTGTGGACATGTTACCTATGGGTAGAAGAAAGGAAGAGCGGGTATGAAAAGAATACAGAAAAAAAGTTAACAGCTTCAGAGACAATACATTAAAGAATTGGCAAAATTGGTGGGAGAAAACAGAAAATGTAGACCAATGAATAAAGATGGTTATTCCAAACGTAGAACAATGGGTAAGGAAAAGTCATGAAGTAACAAACTACTTTTTGACGTATCTTTATAGATAATTAAGATAAGAGCGACATCAATATTTTACCCTAAGTTTAAATATAGTTTAATTATTTTGCATTCAATTTTTTTCAAATAGTCACACTTATTCACACTAAAATTGTATATATATGGGTAATTCCATTACTTTTCGACCAATTTGAAAAAGTCGACCTCTTTGATTTTGCTCAAATTTTCAGGGATCAAAATATAGATGAAAAAAAAATGAGATTTCCAAAATTTTAGACCTTAGAATATTGCCTGATCAAAATAACACACATTTGAAGGTCAGAAATTTTACAATAAAACGTCATTTTTAGCTTATTTTGTATCTCAATTTTTGGGCTTCTGGAAAATGATAAAAAGGTCTACGATAGCTCAAATTATTCCTTATTACATGTACTTTAAAACCCATATTATTAAGCTTAAAATCGTGGCAGTCATTTTGATATATTAAGCTTTAAACATTATTCCAAAAAAAACCGTAAATTTAGCAGAATCGCAAAACTTTGTTTTCTTTAAACCGTTCTAACTTTGTCAAATCTTTACAAAATTTAATCCACAAGGTCTAGATTTCTTTGTGTTTAATCTCTTTTTAAAGTAATCACACAAGACTTAAATACAAGACTAAAATCAATACGAATACACCACTATTTTGATGCAGGAAGTTGCACATAATTTCGCGATCTTCAAAACTTGTAATTTTCAGGTCCCAAAAAAGCGCTGTCACCCTATGTCGATTTTTGTCAAAATTTCAGTAAATACTTTTTGGAGCACAAGAAAAAAGGGTATCTACATGAGAATTGGTAATGGTAATTTTAGGCCAGTCATTTTGATACATCAAGCTTCAAACATTATTCAGAAAAAAACCGTATATTAAGCAAAACTGCAAAATTATGCTTTGTTTAAACCGTTCTAACTTTGTTAAATTTTAAAGAAATTTGATCCACGAGGTCTATATTTCTTTGTGTTCAATCTTTCTTTAAAATGATTACATAAGACTTATAAAATCTATACATATTCACCACTAATTTGATGCAGGAAGTTGCACATGTTTTTGCGATCTTCAAAACTTGTAATTTTTAGGTCTCGAAAAACCGCTGTCACCTTATGTCGATTTCAGTCAAAATTTCAGTAAATACTCTTCAGACCACAAATAAAAAATATACCATTTTTCATATAAATAACCTTTTTTCTTGTAGTCTAAAGAGTATTTACTGAAATTTTGACTAAAATCGACATAGAGTGACAGCGTTTTTTCGGGACCTGAAAATTACAAGTTTTGAAAATAGCGAAAACATGTGCAACTTTCTGCATCAAAATAGTTGTGAATATAAATTGATTCTATAAGTCTAGTGTAATTACTTTAAAGAAAGATTGAACACGAAGAAATCTAGACCTCGTGGATCAATTTTCTTTAAGATTTGACAAAGTTAGAATGGTTTAAACAAAACATAATTTATTTCAAAATTTTTTTTTTAAATAATGTTTAAAGCTTGATATATCAAAATGACTGCCCCAACATTAAACATACGAATATGGGTTTTAAAGTACATGCAATAAGAAATATTTTAAGCCAACGTAGACCTTCTTATCTTTTTTCAGAGGCCCAAAAATTGAGATACAAAAATGTGCGGTTTGTCGATTTTGACAATTTTTGAATATTAAAAATTTCTTGATAATGCCCGATACACCATTTCTCATATGAATAACCTTTTTTCTTGTGTTCTAAAGAGTATTTACTGAAATTTTGACTAAAATCGACATAGGGTGACAGCGCTTTTTTGGGACCTGAAAATTACAAGTTTTGAAGATCGCGAAAACATGTGCAACTTCCTGCATCTAAATAATGGTGTATACGTATTGATTCTATAAGTATTGTGTGATCACTTCAAAAAGAGATTAAACACGAGGAAATCTAGACCTTGCAAATCAAATTTTGTTAAGATTTGACAAAGTTAGAACGGTTTAAAGAAAGCAAAGTTTTGCGATTTTGCTAAATTTACGGGTTTTTTTGGAATAATGTTTAAAGCTTAATATATCAAAATGACTGCCACGATTTTAAACTTAATAATATGGGTTTTAAAGTACATGTAATAAGGAATAATTTGAGCTATCGTAGACCTTTTTATCATTTTCCAGAAGCCCAAAAATTGAGATACAAAATAAGCTGAAAATGACGTTTTATTGTAAAATTTCTGACCTTCAAATGTGTGTCATTTTGATCAGGCAATATTCTAAGGTCTAAAATTTTGGAAATCTCATTTTTTTCATCTATATTTTGATCCCTGAAAATTTGAGCAAAATCAAAGAGGTCGACTTTTTCAAATTGGTCGAAAAGTAATGGAATTACCCATATATATTTTTTTATATAATAAACGACACTTAGTCAACAAACATAACAAACTAATAAAAGATCATTAACAAATAATAATTTTAAACAGCACATTTACATAAGCGTTTTTATTAATTTTATACATAATCAGGTTGCACTTAGTCACATTTAAATGCAAAACAATACAATACTTTACACTGCATTTAATAATAAATTTTTAATTATTTTGTACTTAATTATAAGTTTTTTAAAGTCACACTAATATGTTGCATTTTATTAAACTACACTTAGTCAGAACTAATTAAAAAAAACAATAAAAGATATTTAGTAATGTTTTACGCAATTTTAATTAGTTGCACAAGTGTTTTCAATAACTCTGCACTTAGCCACAAACATTTTAATTCAATTTTTAAATTTGAGATTTGTTGAAAGAACTAGAGATGACATCTCATATTGTCTCTCTAGCTTTCATTTGCTTATTGGGCTATTACGCACTTGATGCAATTGATTCTTCTTAGATTGTTGATTGCGGTGTTTAACTGTGGGCAGGTGTTTTAATTTCCACTGCTCGTATTGTTACTGCTACTGCAGTTCCAGGTGTTTTGACATAATTCTTTAAATTATGTGCTAAGTTTTGTCAGCACAATCAATAGGATTTGTTTTACCAAATCCTGTTTGTCGTTGGTGTTATCTAAAACGTTCTGGATATCTGATTTTAAGGTCGTTTCTACGGGAGTAGAATGATTGTTTCAAAGTTGTGTTTGAGGAGGAGCTTGTTTAGCAGGTTTAAATCTGTTTGGTTTTTGAAGACACTGATAGGGTTTTGTCATTTTTGCTTTCTTTTTTTAGTAAGTGCTTGCTGAGTGATACCATGGCAGTTAGCGCATTTGGCTTTATTCCTGTCTTAGTCACTTAAATTATAAAGCACAAAGCATTTTTATACATTACGTGTGTACTGAGTAGCCTAATGGTAGCTACACTACATAAACTAAAGAATTATTAGAGTAGTTTTAGAGTGTTTTGAGGAAAAGATACTCATGATCAGAGCATATGCGCCCGACTCCAAAAAACCTAAAAATTTGACTGCAACATTCTATGAAAAACCTTAACATAAATTAGACAACATTTCCAAAGACTGAAAATCTTGATACTTGGAAACCTAAACGCAAGCATTGATAACAACGCCGTAGATAGCGTAAAACAACAATTCAATGAACACACGCTAAACAAGAATGTAGAAACTCTAGTAGCATTCTGTGCACAAAACAAAATGCTAATAAATAACATCTATTTTGACAATAAATCTTAACATAAAATAACTTTGTCTAACTCTAGAAGACAATTGTCTATGATAGACTACATAATATCGAATAGAAATGAGAAAAATACGAAGAAACTACAAGACATTTACGTGGATAAAATTAACATTGAACTAACTTGAGACAAAATATAAGAGACTTATACGAAACAAAGTAAAACAACATAAATGAAGCGACAAAGGAAGCCATAGGAAAAATGAAGGTAAACAAGAACGTTATGGTTTTTGACAAAAAAATAAAGTAATAGCAACAGAAAAAAAGAAAGCATACCTACAGTACTTAAACAATAGAAAAATGCAAGATATGCTCAATATAAAAGTCAGAAACAAGGCGTGTGCAAAAATTAGAGAACTAAAAACTAAGTACTAAAGTACTGGGACAACTTTATTGCAGAAATGGAAAAAGACTTATATGGGTCTTAAAAATAATATGAGACGTTGAAAACAGGATACACATAGTCACAACCTATTAGTAAACACACTTGAGTAGCATACTTTAAGAATTTGTACCAAAAGCAAAAAATCAAACTCTATTTCCAGAAAAAGGACTCAGCACTTGTGGAAAAGAAAAAAGGTTAAAACAGAACAATGGCTTAGATGAGATACCGAATAAACTGCTTAAGTATGGTGGTCAATAACAAAGTACACAGTTAGCAATCTTTTACCAAAAAATCTTCAACACGGGGGCCGTTTCAGGAAAATGGCAAAAAAGCATAACCACTTCAATCTTCAAAAAAGGGAACAAGAAACGACCTGAAAAAAAAAAAGAAAAAAGAAACTATTTACCCGGATCATTGTATTTATCTTGTCAGAATATATAACAATAATAAAGAATAACAAAATGAAATAGTCAATGTCATGTGTTTTATCTGTCACGCAATATAATATAAAAATCTTGACCCAGAAGACCAAAGCACTAGTCATAGCCAAAAAACCAATCTGCTGTAAATTAGTAGTAAACGATTAAATAATCAAACAAGCTATGATTTTTTAATATGTTGGAGTAAAAATAACTGCAAATCAAGATCAAACAGGAGGTCTCTTCTTTTTACTTTTACCAAGCCACTAAAGCGGCATAACTATCAGGAGGTTTGAGAGATATAATTTTAAATAACAAATACATGAACAGAGAAGTTAAGGTATGAATATACGAGGGGGGACCCAAAAAAAACGGGAATTTTGTTATAACTTTTTTATTTCTTAATATTTTAACACTAAATTTTGATCACATTCAAAGTATTCTTCTTTGATCATAACGCATTTCTGCAAATAATTTTTCTATTGTATAAAACATTTTTTAAATTTGCTTATTGGAATGTTCGTTAGGCCTTCCAGCAATTTTTGTTTTACTTTATCTACAGTGGCAAAACGCTTTTTTTAATGTTTTTTTTTAGTTTGGGGAACAAAAAAAAATCACAAGTGAGTAAGGAAAGTGGACAATTTATGTCATGCCGTTTTTAGCCAAAAAACAGTTTTACGGAGAGAGCAGTGTGGGCCGGCGCGATATCATAATGGAAGAACCAGTTGCTTGTGCGCCAAAGATCTGCCCTTTTTTCGCATACTTTTCCTCAATCTTTTCAAAACTTCCATGTACAACTTTTGCTTAACAGTTTGATACTTTTGCAATCAAATAAACTAATTGATCTTTGACTTCACTTGGCAAGCTTTTTTTTACGAGGAGAGCCAGGTGTTTTTCACTGGCTTGATTGCTGTTTTGTTTTGGGTCATATCCTAACACAACGATTCATTAACAGTAATCACGTTGAAAAAAAAAATCAGGTTTTTTTTTAACTGATTTTGAAGCTCAAAACATGCTTAAAGCCTACGCTCTATTTGCTCGCTTGTGAAAAGGCAAAAGACAAATTTAACATGAGAAGAGTTCTCATGTGCAAATCTTTGGATAAAATCTTCTGAATTAAACTCGATGATATTCTAGACATATTACAGTTGATCAATGGTTTGGCGAAAGTCTTCACAAACGAAAGCATTGTTTTTGTCGACGTTTTTGTCGCTTATTGACGTTGAAGGGCGTCTTGAACGGGGTTGGTCTTTAATTGACATTTTTCTATTTTTAAAACGCGAAAACCACTCGTATACACTGGTTTTACTTAGGGCAGCATCCCCATAAGCATTACAATAGTTTTTGTGGCCGATTTCCCCAACAGGAAACAAAATTTCACATCCGCGCGTTGCTCTCGACAACCGGTCATCACGTTTTTAGCAAGGGAAGAAGTTGTTTTACTAAAAAAATTCCCACAGACGAACTGACACACTCAAAGCAACACAACTTTGCACACTAACTCAGAAAACGTGTCCCTAACGGACACCGGATCAAACAATGGGTTTCTCCACTCTCCTTCCCCGCCATAGCGCAATTCCCGTTACTTTTAAGTCTTCTCTCGTACAAAACATGTGTCTGCAAAGTAATAATACGCGGCAGAAACCCGAACAGAAACCAGGAAAACAAAAGCCATACTTAGAACAACTGAGATGCGGGTGCTAAGAAATATAACTGGGTATACTCTGAAGGATTAAATACCAAATACAGAAATACAACAAAGACGCAAAGCACAAGATATAGTTAGTCAGATAAAGCAAAGAAAAAAGGCATAGAATGAGCACGTACATTTAGTCAAAAGTAACTGCAAAGCAATAGAACTTGAAGCGTTACTAAGTATTTTTGTAGCCAAACTTAGTTATAATTTAAGGTTAGGTTGTTTTAATAAATTTTTATATAGTTTATTGTGCTGATTTATTATTTTTTACTTAAGACTGGTTTTGTTAGGCCATCGTCAGTTCTAGAATATCACATTAAAATAAATATATAAGTTACATAAATGATCTTGGTACTTACTTAATTTTAATAGATGTTGTTGTGTATTGCGGGTAGTGTGATTTGTTGTGGTTACTGTTACATTGATTGATTATTGTGTAGGTTTAGTTATAATGAATTAATCTATTTACAATAAACGCGTTAAGTTAAAAGTAATTTTAAACCAAAAAAACTTATATAACTATGCTACACTTAGTTACTTAAACTATTTAACGCTAGAAAGCACTACTAATCTTAAAATTAGTTGCATAATGGTTTAATTTGTTTAACAAAATGCACTTAGTTACAGGTAATTGTAAAGTAACAAAATTTAGTTTAATTGTGTACGCTTAGCCACTACAAAATATTAAAAAACACACTTAAAACATAATCAAAACAATTTTTTGTTTCATGCAAAACTTAGTCACAAATAATCATACAGCAACATATTTTCATCAAAGCTTATGCTATTTAACTCTAAGATAAATTGCTAGAAATTATACATTACACATTGAGCACAAGCACATTTATTATTGTATAGTCACAAGTTTTTAAAACTTGCACTTATATTACATGCATTATGACATAATCTATTCCAAAAATGTAATATGCAAGCATAAAACGACAAAATGTTAACATTTCTAACATAAAGTATTCAAAAATGTTTTTAATAATCACAAAATTGTTGGTTTCAATTAATTTAATTTACTTCCACATTTTAATTACATTCCGCTTAACAATTCCGGCGATTTGTTCATATGTAAAAAATCCCTTAATTACATTTACAACCCTCATAAAAACCCACATGTTATAAGCACTCGACATATGGAGTAGAGACGATTATATTAAAATAAAAAAGTTCAACCTTTTTCTCTATATTAAATTTTAATAAAAATAAGGATCAAAGATATGTTTTCATGCATGATATAATAATTTTCTTATTTTAAATTGACCATTAATAACGGTGTGCGTCGTTTTAATATTTAAACTACTCGGCGTTAGTGGTGGTGGTGGAAGAGCCACTATATTCCGATATCAACAAGTTGTTGGTTGTTGAAGGGGGCGAATCGATGCGATTTTTATGCGGTGCGAACCGACGACTATTTGATATTTTTTCCGTGTTTATCGCAGAGACTATAAAAATATATTGTTAGGGGATTGCCTCTATCACTAGTAACGATTTATAACGGCCAATTTGTTTACCATATAGTTGAATTGATTGATGGATTGGTTGAGAATAAGTTTATTGGATAATTGTTCATTTATAAAACGAGTCAATTAAGTGTTTAATTAAACTATTTATTTTTTTTAATTTTATAGATATTTGTGGCGTTTGGACAGTTTGAGCTTACTCTGGGGCGGTAATATTTTTGCTGAAAAAGCAATATATTGTAATAAATGTAGTATTAAGATAGCAAATTAATAAAAGTCCGAGTAGCTCAGTCGGTAGAGCAATGGATTTTAAATTCAAGAGTTCAGCTCAGGCATTAATTTTTTAATACCAATATAGTCAAAAAATTAAGTAAAAATTATGTCATTTGTAATCGGTTTGCAAGCCTCCGTGGTGCAATGGCTAGCGCGTTCGGCTGTTAACCGAAAGGTTGGTGGTTCGAGCCCACCCGGGGGCGGTTTTAATTTTGCTTCAGTAGCAAACATTAAATACTTCAAGTAATTGCAAAATAAAGATAGCAAATTTGTATAAGCCCGGGTAGCTCAGTCGGTAGAGCATTGGACTTTTAATCCAAGGGTCCAGGGTTCAAGTCCCTGCTCGGGCGTTATTTTTTACTACAAATATAGTCAAAGAATTTAAGTAAAAAAATATGTCATTTGTAACTAGTTTGCAAGCCTCCGTGGCGCAATGGCTAGCGCGTTCGGCTGTTAACCGAAAGGTTGGTGGTTCGAGCCCACCCGGGGGCGATGTTATTTTCGCTTTGATAGCAAACATTAAATATTTCAAGTGACTTCAACATAATGATAGCAAATTTGTACGAGCCCGGGTAGCTCAGTTGGTAGAGCATTGGACTTTTAATCCAAGGGTCCTGGGTTCAAGTCCCTGCTCGAGCGTTTAGTTTTTACTACAATTATAAACAAAAATATTAAATAAAAAATAAGTCGTTAGTTACTAGTTTGCAAGCCTTCGTGGCGCAATGGCAGCGCGTTCGGCTGTTAACCGAAAGGTTGGTGGTTCGGGAGCTCACCCGGGAGCGATGTTATTTTTGCTTCGATAGCAAACATTAAATATTTCAAGTGAATTCAACATAATGATAGCAAATTTGTATGAGCCCGGGTAGCTCAGTTGGTAGAGCATTGGACTTTTAATCCAAGGGTCCAGGGTTCAAGTCCCTGCTCGGGCGTTATCTTTTACTACAAATATAGTCAAAAAGATTAAGTAAAAAATATGTCATTTGTAACTAGTTTGCAAGCCTCCGTGGCGCAATGGCTAGCGCGTTCGGCTGTTAACCGAAAGGTTGGTGGTTCGAGCCCACCCGGGGGCGATGTTATTTTTGCTTTGATAGCAAACATTAAATATTTCAAGTGACTTCAACATAATGATAGCAAATTTGTACGAGCCCGGGTAGCTCAGTTGGTAGAGCATTGGACTTTTAATCCAAGGGTCCTGGGTTCAAGTCCCTGCTCGAGCGTTTAGTTTTTACTACAATTATAAACAAAAATATTAAATAAAAAATAAGTCGTTAGTTACTAGTTTGCAAGCCTTCGTGGCGCAATGGCAGCGCGTTCGGCTGTTAACCGAAAGGTTGGTGGTTCGGGAGCTCACCCGGGAGCGATGTTATTTTTGCTTCGATAGCAAACATTAAATATTTCAAGTGAATTCAACATAATGATAGCAAATTTGTATGAGCCCGGGTAGCTCAGTTGGTAGAGCATTGGACTTTTAATCCAAGGGTCCAGGGTTCAAGTCCCTGCTCGGGCGTTATCTTTTACTACAAATATAGTCAAAAAGATTAAGTAAAAAATATGTCATTTGTAACTAGTTTGCAAGCCTCCGTGGCGCAATGGCTAGCGCGTTCGGCTGTTAACCGAAAGGTTGGTGGTTCGAGCCCACCCGGGGGCGATGTTATTTTTGCTTTGATAGCAAACATTAAATATTTCAAGTGACTTCAACATAATGATAGCAAATTTGTACGAGCCCGGGTAGCTCAGTTGGTAGAGCATTGGACTTTTAATCCAAGGGTCCTGGGTTCAAGTCCCTGCTCGAGCGTTTAGTTTTTACTACAATTATAAACAAAAATATTAAATAAAAAATAAGTCGTTAGTTACTAGTTTGCAAGCCTTCGTGGCGCAATGGCAGCGCGTTCGGCTGTTAACCGAAAGGTTGGTGGTTCGGGAGCTCACCCGGGAGCGATGTTATTTTTGCTTCGATAGCAAACATTAAATATTTCAAGTGAATTCAACATAATGATAGCAAATTTGTATGAGCCCGGGTAGCTCAGTTGGTAGAGCATTGGACTTTTAATCCAAGGGTCCAGGGTTCAAGTCCCTGCTCGGGCGTTATCTTTTACTACAAATATAGTCAAAAAGATTAAGTAAAAAATATGTCATTTGTAACTAGTTTGCAAGCCTCCGTGGCGCAATGGCTAGCGCGTTCGGCTGTTAACCGAAAGGTTGGTGGTTCGAGCCCACCCGGGGGCGATGTTATTTTTGCTTTGATAGCAAACATTAAATATTTCAAGTGACTTCAACATAATGATAGCAAATTTGTACGAGCCCGGGTAGCTCAGTTGGTAGAGCATTGGACTTTTAATCCAAGGGTCCAGGGTTCAAGTCCCTGCTCGGGCGTTATTTTTTACTACAAATATAGTCAAATAGATTAAGTAAAAAAATATGTCGTTTATTACTTAATTGCAAGCCTTCGTGGCGCAATGGCAGCGCGTTCGGCTGTTAACCGAAAGGTTGGTGGTTCGAGCTCACCCGGGGGCGATGTTATTTTTGGTCCGATACCAATCAAGTCTTTGCTTGGGCGGAAATATTTTTTTTGTTAATCTTGATTTAAGTAGATAACTTAAATTGATTTTTGTTTTTACTTTGAGCACAATAAATCGTTTTTTTCTTTTTTGACAAATTAAAAGACGTCAAACTTTTTAGTTTGTTTTTCTAGAGCTGACACTCTGCTATGTTAATTGCATTAAAACTAAATTAAAATGACGTAAAAATGACGCTGTTTTGTTGTCTTATTTATATAAATTTTAGCAATATAACGTCATATTGACGTCATATTCTTTTGATTGATGCGATTGTCAGAGACGTGCTACTTTATAAATAGGTACGGATCTTGTTTTTGTCTTTAAATCTAACAAGTGGCTTTTGTTGTTAGAAATCATCTCTAGAATATTTACAACTCTCAGTTGGAAGTTCATCAAAAATAGACAAAAAAATGTAGTTTAGCCAATTTTCTGCAGCTAAACAAGTGCTTTTATTGGATTAAATTGGATTTACTTGGCGCGTCAATGAATTGTACTCCTTTGTAGCCAAAAAAAGTTTGAATCTCTTTCAGTGTCAAGTTGTCGAATTGGCGCAACTCAGGGTTCACCACAATAATTACGATCTAAAGTGCATGGGTTGATTTGATCTAATTAAGCACCGCAGCTTGGTGGGTGCATACTCCGTGTTATCATTGCAAGAAGCCTTTATAGTTTTAGATGGCAATATGACACGGTCTTGTGTTATGTGTGCATTTGTGGTTTTCCAAAATTTAGAAAGTGATTTACAGCCAAATATGCAATGCCGTGAGTTTGGAATACGCTTGAAAGCAAAGTGGTAACTTCTAGAACATTTGTTGGTATGTATTTGAATTAAAAAGTTAATAAATGGTTTTTCTTAAAGTTGGAAAGTAACTTACGGGGGATGGTGTAAGGTTGTAGGCTATGTGAATGCCAAGATGCCAGGAAATTATTTTTAGGGTAGTTGTTGGTGTTGAAGTGTAGTGTTGGTAGTTGTGTGTTATGTTGGTAATTGTTCTTGGGTACCACTAGATTAAAATTGCAGAGAAAAAAGCAACAGAGACACTGCGATGAGTTAGAAAAAACATTTGTTAGAAGAATATCTAACTGATTTTAAAAGATAAATTATCAAAACCGTCTCTAGTTATTGTGGTTACCTTAAAGCAATTTTTTAATGATGTCATTAAGAACTCTAAACAAGTTTGACAAGTCAAAACCCCCGTTGAATAAAACTTAGTTGTGACACTAGTCAGTTTGACACCAATAACCATTAATGACTGCGTGCAAGAATCTATGCGGTGGTTTGCAGAAACGTCGTGTTTGGTATGGTTGGGTTGGTTACGTTATTTTGTTGGTACACATACAAACTACAAAACAAACTTACATTGGCAATAAGTTGACCACATTGCGTATAAACCCATAGCAGTATAAAACATATTCAGAAACATGTGTCGTATAAATCCAAGATCTGTTTTGACAAAATAACTTGTGATTCCAGCCAGTATAACTTCCGCTTACGACTTTAGTAAACACAACTCCAGTAAGTAGAATCTTTGCTCAAAACTTGAGCAAGTACAACTTCCGCTTATAGCACTGACTAACTTAGAACCGAGTTCTACAAAAAGCCGCCGGTTTTAATTCAGACTCGCAAACATCAGTTAACGCCAAACATCTTTATGTGACAGATTAGGAGGTATGTCTAAGTGCTTCTGATCTAGGTACAGAGAAATATAAAAAAACTAGAACAATTCTATTATCTATCATACCACAAAACATAGACGACAACACCAAGAAGAAAAAATCTTTTGTCAAACTCAGCCTAGTTTTTGACGTAGCATTTGTGGCCACACAAAAACAAACAACGTCACGAATTACCATTGTCAATAAAAATAAGATAAGAGAAAATAAGATATAGTTTAGTAGTAGTTAATGCTTTTAGCCTTAGTTTGATATGAAGTGGTTTAGTGGTTGCAGTTTCATTGGCAAGTTGATGTTGCTGTTGTTGTTGCTGCCGTAAAGTTGCATGCTTTTTGCTAACTTGTGGTTAGCTGATTGCTTTGCAAACTGGGTGTGGCCAGTTTAAACTACCCATCCACAATTTAATTACTTAGTTTCTGGCTACTTGCCTAACAGTTTGCCGTCTACAATTTTTTTGACTGTTTTTACCAACTAACATTTACTCTATTGCAAACCATAGTCTGCAACCATTGTAGGAATGTATAATATTTAATTTTCTAATTGCAAGCACTTAGAAGAATGAAAAGTCTAAACTTTGTTGGAAGAGGTGGTTGGCGAGGGCTTTTTAGTGGTGCTGGTTTGCCTAAAAACATGGTTATTATTATAATATGGGTTTGTGTATGTTTGGGATTGTTTTTTTTTAGAATTGTTGCAGGAAGTGAAACGGTTCTTCTGGTAGCTGTCCCTTTAAGGAATTGCGGAGATAGGGTTGTCAAAGATGTTTTGGTTAGAGTGCTGGTTACAAACTATCTTGGCTCATTGTAGCCAATAGATACAGTTTGATGGTGGCTACTGCAAGCTCTTGGCAAAGGTTGTCAGAGTTACCTTACAAGAGATAAAATATCTTGAAAGAAAGCTTGTTGTAGTGGACGGTTCAGAATGACTCAAAACGTGAAGATCTTTATTTTTATCTTTATTTAATAGTTGCGTGACCACCAACGGTATTTACAGCAAAGAGTGTGACTAACACAAAATCAAAGCCATTTTTTTTTAAATGCAAGATGTAGGTTTTAACACCCCTTACAAAAAACAAAAAGTTTAGGAAGAAACTGCAAAAAATCGGAGAGATAGCATTAAGTAAAAGCAAAACAAGCATCTTGCGTCACAAGCAAGAATTTTAATGCGGATACACAAGAAAATTATTGAAACTAGCAAGAAATTTTCTGTTAATCTTGTATAAGAAAAGGAAGAGGCCTATCAACTTAGCAACAGATTGTCTGCAGCAACAAAGGCTGAGAGAAAGTAAAATAATAAGGATCCCATCACTATAGGTCAAAAGAGGAACGCACGCATACATAATAAAGCATATAAAATACAACGTGGACAGAAAAGGGACTATGTGACGGCAACACAATCAAACTTAAAATAAAAAGAAAGGACAGTAATACAGAAGTATTTTGAAAACACTTGCCATCAATATTGGTGACATAACAAAACTAAAACTAAAATCTCAAATCATTTATGATACTCGACCTAGATTAGAACAGAATAAAAACAGATAACAGATGGTAGGCAAAAACCTTAAGCCAACAAAGATGGTATCAAGTAAACATTCTTTATATCCATAAAATGATGAAATAGGTGGCGTATCAAGAAAGTAGAAGACATATCCAGATGCTATAGATGTAACAGAGTTGGCCACGTAGTAGAGAGTGCAGCGCGTTCAAAATGCGATAAGGTTGAGTACAAAATCAAAAACTGTCAACATCTCTTAAAATGCTATCTCTGTAATGAGATACGACACAAAACAAAAATAATGCGTATTTCTGCAAATAAAGTAATTGAAAGCGGAACAGAAAAATGACGCTAAAACTCTTACAAGCCAAGGTGTAAGAGAGCAATAGATTTGATAAAACATAATTGCTCACGATACTACGCCAACAGGTGACAGATACAAGTATAGGTAAAAAATTTGTTTTGGTTAAAGCAAATTCATCAAGAATATATTCTTGCTACGTATTGCCAAATACTATTCTGGCGCATTTTGAAAAGTACATAAGCTAGGTTGTGATATCAAGAGGATCAATACGCATAATATGTGGTAACTTTAACGTTAAGTTATTCTTATAGAAACCTGGAAAAAACGACAGACGTGAAGATATACTTAGCAAATGACTGGGTGAAGTTGATTTATATATTGCAAATAGCGGCAACGGGCACACGTATCAAAAACACGGATAGACATTGTGTATAGACATTTGTGCTCCAAAAGGTTGGTGAATGAAGTTGATAGAATGTAAACGATAAGAACAATATTTATATGAAAAATGATCAAAAAAAAGCAAAACAGTAACTCCTCAACAAACCCAAATAAGCTGGTTCTTTAACATGAAAAAAATAACTTAATTTAAAAAATAACAAAACAACAAAACAACAAACACAGATGCATTAAAAACGCAGTACTAGTGGTCTGATAAAAACTATTACGAAAACGCGCTTTAGGCCATTTGTAGAAAAAGCTCAAAAACCGGTTTTTTGATGAAATGAGAAGATTACGGAAATCAGAAAAAAATGTGTAACAGCCAAGAGACAACGGACTAGATCAACCGGCAGTAAGAACAAGAGAGGCTATAAACAAACTTTACAAGCAATCCTACAAAAAACAAATCAGACCTTCAAAGTACAATTAAAACCTCTAAGAAACTTGCCAGGAATTTGTTATGTATGGAGATTAATAATGACTTGTAGGGAAACGGCTATAGAATAATCACACGTTTTTGGATAGTGATCAATAAAGAGTTGCAGAAAAAGTATTCCCGTGTCATAAAAAAAATGAGTAAACAAAAAAAATTAGTAAAAGCAAGCACGACTGTACACTCTGTACACCAGAAGACCAAAAAGCAAACTAAAA
Source organism: Tachinus rufipes (assembly GCA_963932245.1). Lineage (NCBI taxonomy): Eukaryota > Metazoa > Arthropoda > Insecta > Coleoptera > Staphylinidae > Tachinus > Tachinus rufipes. The sequence goes on along the minus strand of OZ010747.1, from coordinate 72,803,161 downwards.
TCAGGCAAATTGGCGGGTCCGGAGGGCATCCTACCAGAAATTGGCAAGGCTTTTGCAGAACTTAATACGGAGTTATAGTTTTTTTTTTGCGAACTGAGAACTGAAGACAAATTTTCAGACAATTAGAAAGTAAGCAGGTTAAAGAAACAATTAAAACGGTCATCTAGCATACAAATCATTCTATCTCACAAAAGTTATTTAAATCAATTACAAACAGCAAGTTAATTAAAAAACTTGACAAGTATAGTGAGTTATTCTACCAACAGTTAGGTCAACAGCTATTCAAAAAATCAAAGCAGCGTCCAGAGAAACAAAAAGCAAAAAAATAAAAGCCATTTTAGGAATGCTTTTAAACTCAGTTTTATGAGCTTCTTGTTGAAGCGTTACAGAAAAAACATAATAAACATGATAGCAACATACTTGCAAAAAAGGAGATATTAGTGGAAAAAAACCTAGTATTAAAAATTACGTGTAGTCTATTACAGAACTTGATCTTAAGTCCAATCTTGTGGGACATCTATTATAACAACGTCTTCAATTTGCAATCAACAAATTAGTTGCATGGTTAAAAAAGAAATAGTCTTTAACTGAAACATAAAAAAACGGGAGCGTTGATAATATTGGGAAAATATGAGTCAGATGACGCTAAGTGGGCTGGAAAGTGATAAAAGAGCCAACAGAGCTTAAAGTATTTGTGGGTTACTATAGGCAAAAACTACAATACAGGGTTCTACATTGTGGAAACTACCAAAAAGACTAAGAAGGGCCTTCTTTGTAGAAACCATTAAAAAAACTGCGAAAGCAATAAATGCGCTTAGTAAGCTTATACCAAATCTGGAGTGAGCAAACAGTAGAAGAGCAATGAGTAGTTTAGTGAACTTAATTATGCTTTAAGGTGCATTAATCTGGTGTGATTGTATAGCAAGACAATAAAAATATAAGAAACTATTTGCAGAAGCGCAGAGAAAAGCAGTTTTAAGAATAGCTTTTGCATATACGCAGCGAAAGGTGTAGTTCAAGTAGTAGCAGGAGTAATTCTGATGCACATGCTAGCAAAGGAGAGGTTGTACACTTTGGGTGCAAATCAAAATGAAAACACTGAGAATGGACTAGGAGATTAATTCAAAAAGTTACACTTTGGCTGTTTAGGAAACATAAAGAGGTAAGCTATCATGTAATCTAATTTGTAATTAGCGTGGCAGAAAGTGGAGACATTTAAAGTGGGAGAAAGAGTGGAAGTGGAGTGATCTGATCACCAGCCATTAGAAGTACATTTAACAAGTGATACAATAAATAAAGCAAACGAAAAAAAGAAAACAACAACAAAAGTAATATGGTCGGAATAAGGCATAAAAAGTTACAACAAAAATCTGGAAAAAAATAATTTTACAGAGAACAACGTAGAAAACAAAATAGAAGAATTAGAAAAAATAACAAAAGAAGCAACAGTAAAAAAGGTGTATGTATGCACAAAAGAAAAAAATCTAGAAACAGATGGTGGAATAAGAAATGCAAGCAGAAGAAGAGAGAGAAGATTATCAAAACGCGTTAAAAACATATAAAAACAAATGCAAACAAAATAAGATAACACACAGACAGAAAGAAGAAATAGAAATAAAAGCAATACGATCAGAAGAAAAAACATGGAAGTACATAAACAAAGACAGAAAACAGCATAAAACAAGACTAAACCAAACAATTACTATGGATAAATAGAGAGATTATTTTTCAACACTATTTGATGGAACAGACAGGAAAAAGGAAGATCAAAACAAAAAATGTCAAGAGCCGAACTTGCAGCGAGAAGAAATTACAACAAAAACGATACAAAGGCAAATAAAAAAATTAAATAAAACGAAGACTCTAGGTGTGGATAGAATACAGAATGAAGCAATGTATGGAACAAAAAAATTGATAGAAAGATTGAGAGAGGTAATAAATGGAGTATGGAAAAGAGAAGAATTTCCTAGCAAATGGAAAGTGGGTCTTGTATGCCTAGTACACAAAAAAGGAAGAAAATAACTAGTTGAAAAATATTGAGAAATAACATTAGTTAATACGGCATACAAGATATACGCCATGACGTTAGAGGAAAGACTGAATGAGAAATTGGAGATGAAAGGAATATTGCCGGATGGGCAGGCAGGGTTTAGAAAAGGGAGAAGTACTATAGACAACGTATATATATATATATATATATATATATATATATATATGTTATTTTAAAAAATAACATATATATATATATATATATATATATATATATACATATATATATATTAAATCATATAGTTGAAAAAGAATTAACTGTTAAGAAAGGAAAATCATATGCGTTGTTTTTGGACCTTATGGCGGCCTTTGATAGTGTGGATAGAGAAAAATTGTGGTCATGTTTGAGAGAAAAAGGTATTAGTGAGCATCTGGTAAGAAGAATGGAAGATGTATATACAGAAACGGTGAGCAGCGTATGTGTAAACGGTAGAATGAGTGAAAATTTCTGTTTGCTGCTTATGTTGCATATATAGATGAAAAGCTAAGCATTGCACAAGCAGGTGGAGCCGTAGTGGGTAGAGTGAAAGTAAGGTCGTTAGCATACGCAGATGACATGGTGATTGTGGCAAAAGAAGCAAAAGAATTGAAAGAAATGATTAGATGTTTGGAAAAATACTTCAGAAAGAAAGGGTTAAGAGTGAATGTTGATAAAACAAAAATTATGATGTTTAGAAAAGGGGGGAGGAAGACATAAGAAAGAAGTTTGGAAATGGGAGGAACAAGATATCAAAAAAGTAAAATCATTTAAATATTTAGGGTATGTATTTAGTGCAAATAACAGCGAGAATGAGTACATACAAAATTTAACAAGAAAAGCGAACAAGGTGGTAGGACAAGTGTGGGGAATAGGTGAACAAAAATTTGAATGTATAAAAATAAAAAGGACAATGTTTGATAGTCTAGTTAGAAGTATGATGCATTATGGGTCGGAAATTTGGGGGTGGAAAGAACAAAATAAATAAGAAGCTATACATGCAAAATACTGGAGATAGGTACTAGGATTAAATAGAGAAACCCTAGCATACATTGTATTAGAGGAAGTAAAAAGAGATAAAATAAAAATGGAAGCAGGAAAACGAGCAGTAAGATATGAAGAAAGATTGAGAAAAAGAACTGAATGCAAAATTTTGCAAGAATGTCTGAAAAAAAAAATGAATGAAAGGTATGATAGAATAGGAGTAGAAAGAAAGAAATATTACAATGGAAAGGGGTATGACTGTAAAGAAGTAGAAAGAATGAGAAATAGTGGAAGAGTTGTGTGGAAAGAAATAACGATGCGTGATAGGGATATCAAATGCAAGAGAGAAGAACAAGAGTGAATAAACCAAGGTACAATGAGAAATATGCAATCATTATGGAAAATAATATTTCAAAATAATTCAAATTACACAAAAAAAGTTACTTGCAAGATTTAGATGTGGAAATGAAGAAAAAGTTTGCAAATTTTGGATGAAAGAAGAAAGCAAATTGTGCAGAATGTGTGGAGAAGCTAATGAAACAATAGAACATATCTTAAAAAAATGTATTGAGATGAGAGAAGAACAAATGGAAAGAAAAAATGTGTTGAAAGAAGATGGAAGAGGAATAGTGTGGATGAGAAGCGTCATTAAAAGAAGATAGAAAATGGATAAAGACTGTAGAATTTAAGTGGTATTATATGATATTATGATGATTACGTAGTATAATTTGTTACAAATTATGATAATATAAGTTATGTTAAATAAGAATATTAATTAAGTTACTTATAAATTATTGTAAAATTATTGTAAAAAGTAATGTAAATACTTTTCAAGGCCAACTGGCATAAAAATAAACAATTATTATTAAGTTATTATTATTAATCTAATTTGTAACAGGACTTTTGTAACCTGGCACAAAGTGTTCCAATTTCTTGATCACTAATACTTGGGTGGACAAGCAAGAACATAGTTTACATTTTTTGAGAGTGTGGTTTAGATTAGTGTTTTTCGTATACTTGCTCGAATATTTTTTTTTTACTTAAGTGGACAGGCAAAAACTAAGTATACATTTTTTGAGCTGTGGATTGGATTGGTGTTATCCGCTTACTTGTCCAAGTGTTCGTGCTTTAATTTCTTAACTTAACACTTGGGAACTAAGTTTAATTTTTTAGACGTGTTTGGTTTGAATTAGTGTTTTTAGTTTACCGGCCCGAGTGTTTGTGTTCCAATTTTTTGATCACAAACTAATTTTTGTTTAGTTTGTTGTTTTTTGACAACCTACTCAACTGTTTGTTATCTAATTTTTTTTTTAGGTGAGTAACTAAGTTTAAATTTTGTAAAAGCGAAGGTTTTTGCTTAATTGCTCCAAAGTTTTAATCACTAACACTTGAGTGGGCAAGCAAAAAAGTTTTTTTGAACGTGTGATTTGGATTGGTGTTTTCCGCCTACTTGCCGTAGTGTTTGTGCTTTAGTTTTCTTATTACAAACACTTAAATAGGCAGGCAGGAACTAAAGGGTTTTTCAATAGGGACGCCCCTGTTTTGAATAGCTGCTATTTGAACATGTGTGAAGTTAGCTCCATATTATAAACGTCAATTTGTTTGAGACATTATACCATTTCAAAAGAGCAAGACCAGCCAGGAGCGATGAAAATATTGGCGCTGTACGAGCTTCTGTAGCCAAACAACCAAAACAATCGATTTCACGCCGTTCTCAGGAGTTGGGGATCAGCCAAACAACATTGTGGCGGATTTTGCGGAAAGAACTTGGCCTACACCCGTATAAGATCGTTCTAACCCAAGAATTGAAGCTGAATGACCATTTACTGCGCAGAAATTTCACCAATTGGGCCTTAGACAAGATGGAGATGGATAATGATTTTTATCGAAAAATCACCCTGAGTGACGAGGCTCATTTTTGGCTAATCGGTTTTGTTAATAGACAGAACTGTCGCATTTGGGCAAAGAAAAATCTTCAGGAAATCAACCAGTCACCTTTGTATCCAATAAAACTCACTGTTTGGTGTGGTTTTCATGCCGGCGGAGTCATTGGCCCTTATTTTTTTTTTAACAATGCAGGAAATGCCGTCACGGTCAACGGCGATTGCTATCGGAGCTTGTTAACCGATTATTTTTGGAACAAATTGGATGATTTTGATGTGGACAATATGTAGTTCCAACAAAACGGGGCCGCATGCCATACAGCCGGCCAAACAATCGATTTATTGAAGACCAAGTTCGGAGACCGTGTTATTTCAAGACACGGCCCAACCAATTGGCCGCCTTGTTCGTGCGATTTAACGCTTCTAGACTTTTTTTTCTGGGGGTACGTTAAGTCAGTGGTCTACAGCAACAAACCAACAACATTGGAGGAGCTCCAGACCAATATTGAAAGAGCCATTGCTGACATATTGCCAGATTTGTGTAAAAAGTGATGGAAAATTGGGTCCAGAGTCTCCATTCGTCCCGGCGTTCCAGAGGTGGCCAACTGAACGATGTTTTGTTTCATTCTTAATGGTATAGTGTTACCTTCAACCCACAATAAACAGATCTTTGATATCTCATCAATTGCTCGTTTTATTTACATTTCAAAGGGGGGCACTCTTTATGTTTAAATTTTGTGGGCGTGTAGTTTGGATTAATGTTTTCCGCTTATTCTTAGTCTTCTTTCAAGTACACCCACTGAGACAAGGTGCTCTTCTTCCAGCGCCGTTTCCACTGTTGATAAGATTGCTGAAAGTTTTTAGTTGTAAGGCTCTTCAGTTGCCGTGTTGTTGCTGCCTTAATGATTTTCACATCTCCCAAGTGTCGCCCCCAAAGCACCATTTTGCATTTTGGGAACAGGAAGAAGTCGCAAGTGACTAAATCAGATAAATAAAGCAGGTGTTCTGTTACAGTGATTGAGTTGTGGGCCAAAAAGTCACGAGTTTCAGAACGATTTTTGCGCACAATTTTTTCATTTTAAGTTTTTTAGTCAGAATTTTGTGGACGATTGTTTTGGGGATTGACAGATCTTCAGCTATCATTCTAACTGTTAATTGACGGTCTTTAAGAACACAAACCCGAATTCGTTTAACATTTCTTTCAGAACTCGATGTGGAGGGGCGTCCTGAGCAAAGGTCATCTTTTGCGTCTTTTCGGCTTTCCCGGAACCTTTTTAAGTACTTGTTGACGGTAGGTTCTTTTAGAGAATTATCTTTGTAAACTTGTTTCAAACACTCAAAAATCTCACGGTCATTCTTGCCTAGCTTTGCAAAAAACTTGATATTGATGCGCTGTTCCTCAATCAGAAAAAGCTCTATGCCGACGGCAGGTAAAAAAAGGATTGATTACTTTCAACAAGCAGACGTTAACTTTTACTTACTCGCAAAGCACTCTGGCTTGAACTGACCGTTGAGGGGATTGCATAGCAAGGGGGGACCAGCGGGCCTTCTACAACTCTTTGACACGTTGCGTTGCTCCAAATTTTATATACGTATTTTCCGGACTAACTTTTTTTTTATTATTATTATTAATATTTGAGTGGGTGGGCAAAAACTAAGTTCAAACTTTGTAAGCGCGTGGTTTCAGTTAGTGTTCCCCGATCACTTTCTCAAGTGTTTGTGCTTCAAATTTCAATCACAAGCATTTGGGTGGGTAAGCAAGAATTAAGTTTAAATTTTGTAGGCGTATGGTTTGGATTGGTGTTCAATTTGACAAATTCTTGGGTGGGCAGGCAAAAACAAAATTTATTTTTTTGGGCGTGCAGTTTGGATTAGTGTTTTCCGCCAACTTGCCAAAATGTTTGTTATTCAAAATCTTACTTGGTTGGGTAAGCAAAAAGTAAGTATACATTTTTTGGGCAAGTGGTTTAAATTTAAAACCGCTTATTTGTCCAAAAGTTTGTGCTTTAATTTTTTGGTCACAAACACTTGGAATAACAAACGAGAACTAAGTTTAAACACTAAAAGTGTGTGATTGGGATTGGTTTTTTTTTACCACCACCGCAAGTGTTTGTACTTTAATTTTTTTATCTCAAAACTTGGGTGAGCGGTCAAAAACTAAGTTTTGTGGGCGTAGGGTTGGGATTGGCATTTTTTGCTTACTTGTTTGAATGCTTATGCTCTAATTTCTTTAACTTTAAATGTTTTGGACATGTGATTGTGATTTGGATTGGTGGTTGGCTATTATAAAAAAAGAAGAGATATGCCAATATGCGTTTGTCAGCTCGAGACAGAATCTCAGATCTTTTTCTCAACCTAAAAAAAAAATTTATTTATGATCACCGAAAGTGCGAAAGCCCTTTGGAAGGACAAACTGACAAAATTATAACCAAAAAAATATCAAAAACAAGTGTTTTTAAAATTCTACATAAAAATTTAAGAAGGAATAAAGTAGAGGCACGATTAATTTTCAAGCTGCTCAGTCCCAAATAAAAAATAATAAATTTTCTAGAAAAAATTGACTGCTTTATCCCTTGATGAAATCGTAACTGGGGATGCGACCTGGACACACTACTGGAACTTTCCCACAAATCATGAGTTTATAAGGGTTTTTCACGATCTAAGAACGTAAAGACGCAATTTTCAACGTAAATAGCCGCAGTTCTGGGGTACAGGGGATTATTTTAATTAAGCATTTGTCAAAATGAGAGAAATTGATCACAATACAATATAAACATAAAATTGGTTTTAATTTTTTTAATTTACTTTAAATATTAATTAATTAAATATTTATATTTATTTAATTATTTCATGACTTTCTTATCCATTAAAACCCAACAATATATAGTAAAACATTTTATAAAGTAAAAGAAAATATAAAAAAGTCTTTGTTTCAATTTATTCACATAAAGTAATTTTTTATTAGCCGAGCGAAAAAAACCTTATCACTGAAACGCATAGAAAGACGAGTAAAACTTCCTCAATACAATTCAGTCCTTCTCGTGATTTGTGTGCGTACTACGTGTTGTTTTAAATGTAATTAATATTAATGTTGTGTAAGTGAAATTGTGACAATAATTATGGAATAATTAGGAACTATATAACCCAGTAAGTAATGCATTATTTTGAGCCTTTATTATTAAAAAAAGAATGATTTTGTTTAAAACAATTTAAAGCACAATTGAAGTCAATTTATATCTTAAGATTGTTTATTTTTGATTACTAATTAGTTATATAAAAAAGAATTAATTAGGTCTTAAAATAACTTTCTGTAAAATTGTTTTAGTTGGTTTTTGTTCGTGCTTATTATGACTTATTAATTTTAAATTTAATTGTATGCAGGTTAATAAAAAAATTTTTTCAATCAACAATTTCTTATTTTGCATTGTTTACTGTTTTTAGCATATATTGAGAAATTTTGATTTTTTTTAGTTGGAGGTTTAATGAGGCAAATTTCGAACTGATTTTTATTAATTTAAATTTATACAAACTTTAAATAAACTTTTGGCTTTAGTTGTATTTACATACAAGTTAGTTTACACTAAGCCACAAAATTGTAACTAATTGTTTTAACTCTTTTGGGATTAAATTTGTTACAATCATGTGTTTCGTGCAAATACTGTTTAAATAATTTGTTGATTCAAATGTGACCTTTAATTTATCCCTTTGCTATTATAATTTATGGAGCGATTAAATTTTTTTTCCTGGATGATTTTCGCTCTTCCTTGTATGTTTTTTATTTGTGTTATCGCTGGGGTTGTTTCTGTTTCTGTTTCTGTTCGCGTGAATACAATTAATAAACATGCAGCGGCGTGTTCACGGTTCGATACAGAGACAGACCTTCCTTCCTGGCTGATTTATTAGACTGCACCGATTCCGCTCCGCCAGAGAAAACAAAATAAAGAGCACACGTTCTCCTTATTTTCCCGACCGCCCTTTTTGCCAATCAATATGCACTCGTAAATGAGCGAAATCCAACCCCCTCACGTCCACGTCCACCGCCAACCAACCCACCCCCTTCATCGCGAGAGAGAGGAGAGCGCGGGGGGGCTACCTACCCCTGCCGCCCCCGCAACAAACGGAATACGACCGACGGCACTGTGTGTGCCGGCACCGACCCACCTACTAGGATTCGTTCGGTTGGATGGAAATCATTTTTAATTGTTGTTTGTGGAAAAGCGGAAACGACAAACATAAATAAATCCATCCCTGGCTGCAATTATCAATGTATTTGCTGATTCCTCAAAACATTGCATAATATACCTTTAATAAATTTGAAAATTATTTTCCAAAATTTTGGAAATATTTTTTTACATTAAAAGGATAAATACTTTTTAATTTATTGCTGAATATTTTGTAATATATTTCCTGAATACAGTTCAGGAGTTTTTTGTGATAAATATTTGTTTGTGTGCACACTGTCCATACTGTAAGGGTACAGATCTTTTATTAACATGATTAGTTAAAAATCATCATATATTAAGTTCAGGAACATTTGTAGCATTTCAGAAACATTTTGAGATAATTCAAAAACTTTTTATTAATGTAAGAATATTAATTAACATTTAATAAAAGTCATCTAAAAAAATGTAATAGTTTAGGAACATTTTGTGATTTTTTAGGATTAATTTAAAATTATATATGATACTTATGAATATGTCATTTATTAAAGAATTTTTTATGGCAATTTAGAAATATTTTGAAATATTTTGACATTACAGGAAGCAGTTATGACAACATTTTAAGAACACACACATTTTTGAAAATGATTTTTTGCTAAGAACATTTTGTGTCGTTTGTGGCACTTAAATAAATATTTTATAATAGCTTAAAATCATTCTAATAACCTAAAAAGATTTTAATAACTCAAAAACATAAATTAACACATCAGCAACATAGTTTCTCTTTTTATTAAGAACATGTGACCCAAAAACGATAATGATATATTTTTATTACATTTGTAGCATCTGAAGAACATTTTATAACAGTTCAAAAACATTCTAATTACCCATAAATATAAATTGACATATTAGGAACATTTTGTCATATTTTCTGAGCATGTTCTTTTGTGAAAGTATGTGGTAGAATTTAAGTATTTTTTTAAGACATTTGTGACATTTTAAGAACATTGTTGGCAGCTCAAACACAATTTAATAATGAAAAACATAAATTGACACATTAGGAATATTATGTGATATTTTTGAACATGTTCTTTGTTAAGAACATATTATGAAAATTTAAAAAAAAATTTTGACATTTGTAGCATCACGTTTTCATAATCCAAAAAAAATAATGAACACATTATAAATTGCTTGCGAGAATTGTTTAATGTGTTCGTTTGCTAAGAACATTATAGCTGTTTCAACATTTTTTGTTTGTGTTATTTGTGGCATTCAAGAACGTTTTAATAACCCAAAAACATTAATTAACACCTCATGAACATTTTATGATGTTTTTTAGATATGTTCTTTCTTCTTTTTTAATTGACACATTAGGAACATTTAATGATATTTTCTGAATATGTTGTTTTGCTAAGACAATTGTTTTTGTCTGCCTTTACCACAACCATCTGTATCGGTTCAAAAATGCGGGCTGAAACGACGATTTAGAAGCTCGTGGGCCTAAAAATCATTTGCGGTATTTGATTGGTTGGAAATCACGATTTTACATTTAAAATTTTTTGAAACAATGTTTTTATTTAGGGCAGACAGAAAAATATTGAGTGTAACTTGTGCCAAAATGCTCTAGCAGCCCCTGATAAAGCCGATTTTTGTTCTTTAATTTATTATCAACATTTTATGACAGAACAAAAATATTTAAATAACTTAAAAACAGTTTCTGCGTTTTAAGAACATTTTATGACAACTCAAATTTATTTTAATAATTCAAAATTGTAATTTATTGACACATTAGAAACATTTTGTGATTTTTTCTGAACATCTCATTTTGCTAAGAACATTTGGTAGCATTTTAAAAATATTTGATGAAACTGGTATTTCAAGAATATTTTATTTACACTTTTTTTTGCTAAAAACAGTCTGTGGCAATTGAAAAACCTTTTTGTTTTATTTGTGTCATATCAAGAATATTTTATGACAGCTCATAAACATTTTAATAACATTAATTAACACATTAAAAACATTTTGGAGTGTTTTTGGGTTATTAAAATGTGTTTGACCCAAACACATTTTAATAACCAAAAAACACAAATTAATAAATTTTGTGCTGTTTTTAGAAAATGCTAATTATTGAGTTTGTAAAAAATATTTTAGATTTTTTTTTTGCAAGAATTAAATAAATACAAAAAAAATAATTAATAGATACAGAAATTTGCCTGAAATGACATGTTTAGATCAATTTTATTAACAAAATCAAGAATTTGCATAAATCACTAAGATTTTGAGTTTGACAATAATATTTTGGGTTTACCATATTTATTTTTGTGTTATATAAATAATTATATAAATTCTTTACAAAATAATATGTCCAACAGAAATTAGCTTAAAATGACATATATATATATATATATATATATATATAACATTTTTATTGTACAAATAATGCACAACACTGTTGAATATAATTCATAGAATGAAAAAAAAACTGCTTTGTACAAACGGCTATCGACCGTAGTCTTTCCGCCGTTGGATTAAGGTAAATTAAATTGAAATCTTTATAAAAAAAAAATAAGAAAATTATGCATGAGGTATGATATATGATTCAGTAATATGATTTGTCAGGTGATATTGTTAGTTAGTCGATGTCATTAGCGAGAGTCAGGATATGTTGGAATAGTGAAAGAGTAGGTCTTTTATATTTTGCAATAATCTCTAGATTTCTCCGAATTATTAGATTATCTAGAATCTCCGAGTGGTTAGGATTATTTGCAAATTTGGTTTGAAGTTTTTTGAGTCTTTCGGAGAGTGGGATGAGGTTGGTTTTTTCATAAAGTAGTTTGTTTGTAGGATTATAGAGAGGGTTATTGAGATGTCGGATTTTGGTAATAGTTCAAAGAGATGCCCTTTCTCCTACATAAAGGTCAATCCCCTTTGAGTTGGTTTATTGAAGTTCAGGAATTTTATGGATGCGTAGTCAAGGATTGGGCAGCATATCGTCTTGTATATGTGCATGGCACATTTAATGTCAATTCCATTGATTTTATATGTAAGGGATTGGAAGTGTTTTGCTCGGGATCTGATTTTACATTTAATGGTGTTAGTATGAATCTTGAAATTTAGTTTAGGGTAAAAGTTTACTCTTAGGTATTTACAAATATGTTTGGATTAAAACAGGATTGGTTAGAACTATATATATATCAGAGCAAAAAATATTATATAGGAGAGTAGACAAGGAAGATCCTTGTGGAACACCTTGTTGTGGAGTGAAAAAATCGGAGTAAGTATTAACTATGCGAACCTTAAGAGTTTGATCATATAGAAAATCTACTATTATATTAATTAAATGGTTGGGCCCCTCTACGACTGATAGCTTAAATAGGAGGCTTCTATACCAGACAGAGTCGAATGCTTTGTTTATATCCATAAACAATACGCTCGAGTGTCTGCCTTTGAGGTGGGATGTTTGGATGTTGGATGTCAGGATAGTTAATGGGTGGCTTGTTGATCTATTTTTTACAAAACCAAATTGTGTCATGGGTATTTTATTGTGAATAAATTTCAGAAGTTTATTTTGCAATATACTTTCAAATAGTTTACCAAGAACTGGAAGTAGTGTGTTAGGCGGTAACTAGCAGGCTAAGATAGGTTAACATTATTTTTAGGGACGCATACAATTGTTTCCATTTTTCATTCATTAAGAAAATATTGGTGAAAAAAACAATAGTTAAAAATTTTTAATATGTAGTAATAAACGTCGTTATTGAACTGTTTTAAAATTTGTCTAGTTAGTAAATCATGTCCTGGTGCTGAATTTTACCTTTATTTAACAAGTATTAGTCGTCTTTGTGAATTGTTTTGTCCAAAAGAGTGTCGTAAGTCTGTACACGTTTTTTAAATGAATATTGTCAAAATCGTCACAGTTGGAGAAGGCAAATGCGTGGTTAAAGTGTCTTTGAAAAGCATTGGCAATGTCAATGTCAGATGAAAAACTATTCTTGGAAACCGGGTCTGTTATTGAATTTATGTATGATGTCCGTTTGTATTTAGTCAGTTTCTTAATTTCTTGAAAGTAGTTTTTTCTTTTTTTTTCATTAATTGTGTTGCAAGCCGTTATGTATTTGTCTGTACTGAAAGATTAGGTCGTGTATGTTTTTATTCAAGTCATTGAACCGTCTTTTTAATGTTCTGTCATTTGTATTTCTAAATTTACGATATAATTTTCTTTTATACTTAATAAGACGCATAATGAATGGAGGAAGAGGGTAGTTATAGTAAGATTTTAATGTTTTAGGGGTATAATGGCGAATAGACGCTGCTATTAGTTTAAAAAATGATGAGATGGTAGTGGGGGATATATTTGAGTGGGATATAGCAAATGAGGAAAGTTCTTGGTTTACTTTTGCTATGTTACACATATTTAGGTTATAAATAAACTCGTTAGGAGAAAGTAATGTTTGGATATCAACACTAAATCTAATTGCCAACTGGTCCGAACAAAGGTCAGGAATAACATTAACAGAGTGGATAAGGGGTTTTATACTAGACGAACAAAGGAGAATATCAGGAGTAGTGCTCTGAATATTTTTCATAATAAACGTTAGTGAAGTAGGTATTCTAGAAATATCTGAGTTTGTTTTTCTTAGATTTAAGTTGAAATCACCAACAATAATAGAATGAGGATAGAGAGAAGGTTTCACAAAGATATTATCTTTGATAACTGAGGATGGGTGAATGTAAACAAGGAACATGTGGAGTCTCTCCTGGAGGAAAGGAATTGAGAAAATTGATGCATTCATTTAATGCATTATTGATGCTTGGAGGGTTTTCTTTTCTAATTTTAATAGATGGATGTGACATAGATACAGATCCACCTCTATAATTCTGGTAATAATATTGGCAGATTTTTTTATTTTTTTGCAATATCGAATATTTAAATTATTTGTATGGGGACTTATGACAGCTGAGTACGATGCTGACGGAGTTTTGTAAGGTGTTGTTTTTGTTACAGTAGTCTCTTTAATAGATTTTAAAATATTTGACCCTTTAAGTTTTTGCAACAATTTCAATGTCGTTGTTTTGTCATCATTATATTTTATAATAAATCCAGTTTTGGATGCCAAAATGATATCTTTATTATTATTAGTATTCTGACACTATATGTCAGATAATTGTGTACGTGAAAGCTGTTGTATTGTTTCTATGTAGTACGCTTGATTGTAGTTATTATTAAACCTCTTTGGTTGTTGCTGGCGTTGTTGAAGTTGTTGTTGTTGAATTGGTTGTTGTTGTTGCATTTGTTGTTGTGGTAGCATTTGTTGTTGTTGTTGCATTTGCTGTTGTTGTTGTTGCGTTTGTTGTTGTTGCTTATGAGTCGGTTGTGACTGCGACTGCTGTTGGTGTTGTTGTTGTTTATTATCCATTGTGATGGCGGAATGTTTTGATGTGGATGGTAATATAATATTATTTATATTATTTGGAAATTTAAATCTCGCATTTCCTTTTCTCTTTTTATTTGGTTTGTTATTATTTTTGTTTGGCCGACCCCTTTTTTTGATGTTAGAAGGCCGCGTGGAATCGTCTGTTTCGTATTCCATTCGCGAGCCGGCAAGACTCGCTCGCTAGCTGCTTCATTGTTTCTCTTGACATCACTCACAACAATTAATAGTTTATAGTCTCAGCTAGGCTCGAACTATTATGTTATTATTACGTACACTACAACGACACTTATTTAGCATTTACAACTAATAGCTTCTGATCCGCCCGGTGCGAGGGCATCTTTTTGCGCCCCCTCCCCCCCCCCCTCACACCATTAAAACAAAATTTAAAAAATAAATTATTTTTGTATTTATGTAATGATATAAACTACAATCTATAGAAATTTAAAAATATTTCCAGCTCTTAAAGCGTATCTCAAAATATATAGTAGCTAAAAAAAACACAAATAAAACGTTATTTAAAAATTAACTTTCTTTCCTTGGCTGAGGCAAACTCGTCAAGTCAAGTTTTGAGCACTTTTCTTGACTCATCCTTAAATGTTTTAATTGTTTTAACTTCAACATTAAATTTTTTTTCTTTAAATCTAAAATTCTGTAATGCTTTTAGAAAAGCTTTTTGAATCGTTTGAAAATTCACTAATCTGTAACTTCAAGCACTTTATTTCATTTAAAACATTTACTGCATTTATATTATTTTTATATTTTAAAGCTAAGTTTATAGCTATTTTCTTCAAATCTGCATTATTAGTTTTCTTTAAACCGGTAGTTATCAAAAAACTTTCATCATTATTAAAATCTTCAGCAATTCTATTTAGCTTCTCAAACCTCTATTTTAAATGAATTAATAATGTATGTATAACTTGAAACATCTTCTATTTTATTCATATCAAAACTTGCATCAAAACTTTCATCCGTATGTATTTTGTCTTTTAGTCCGTTTTCTTCTTTTTTGTAAAAAAATGTTTATTTTATCGCTGTTTCAGTTTCAAACATTATTTGAAAATATTTGTTCCAAATAGTTTGTAGTTGCTTACATAATTCTTAATTTGCAGTTATATCTATTGTAATCTTTTTTATTGTAAATTGTTTCAACATTTTGTTTGTGTCAATTTGTGTATATAAAACGGCAACTGCTTTTGTCTTTGATAACCATCGGGTGTTTGAATGGCATTTCAAACTAGTTTTAAGGTGTTTCATAAGTATTTTCTAGCAAATAGTAAATCCTAAAATAAATGGAATTTTTTTTTGAACATTTTCAAAGAAAATTACCATAGCTGTCGTACTTCCGTTGTCTTTTTTTACAATTTTTTTTGGCAAATAGTGCACCAGTTTTTTTGTGTGAGTGAATAAAATCAATGAAACGTTTTTCAACGTGTCTGTTACTTTGACAAACTTTAAAGTTTAAAGTATTTGCTCATAAAGTGATACATTGGGGGTGCAGTCAAATAAACTAGAAAAGTACTTAGCTGTCTTCACTATTTTAACAATATGTTTTGTATCTAACAAAACTTGTCTTCTTTTTTGAGATTCAATGTGACTTTAACTCTGGATTATACTTAACTTAGTTGCGCCTAAAAACATGCCGGAATGAGGTACTAACTTAACCTAACCAAACCTAACCACTTTGGATAGATGAGACCATTAAACACTTAGTTTGTAAATTTTTTCACTTTATGATTTTTTCTAAAGATGAGATGCTGATTTTTTATGATAGGGGATAGGGTCCTCGGATTTAAATGTCACCATCACTAAACCCCTTTTTTGGATTACCTAAAGATGAGCTGTATCATGTTATTCAATGCTTGATTTTTATTACAAAAAAGTCAAGGAAAGCAAAATATTGTTTTCTGTGTTTGACTATAAATTAACCATATTTCCAAATCATGTTTTTGAGGTGTTATCTGCGCACGGCACCGCCCTAGTTACGGCACTGTGTTTAGAATACTATTGTTCACGCCGGAATGCCTAAAATGACATTTTGCAGCTATATAAATTCAAGAATTTGCAAGAATTATTAATAGTTTGCAAGAAAAATTGTAAAAATTATATAAATTATTTGCTACTGAAATGAGCATAAAATGACATTTTAAAACAATTTTTATCAATAAAATTATTCTAAGAATTTGCAAAATATACTAAAACTTGAAAAAAAAAGGTTTTGTTTTAAAAATCATATAAGTAATTTACAAAAAAAACACTTGAAACCAATAAGTAAGATTTTGCAAAAATCACTTAAAGTTTTGAGTTTGACAGTAAAATTTAGATAAATTAACTATAGCTAGTTTTGTTTATAAAAATGTTTATAGAATATTTTTTGAACCAAAATTTGGCCTAAAACAACATTTCTTGAGCAATTTTATTGGTAAACCAAAAATTCAATAACAATCACTAAAATTGTAAGTTTGTAACTTTTTTAATTTAAATTATTGTTTGGTTTGTAAAATCAATAATAACGTTTTACAAAACATAATTTTCAATGAAAATTGCCCAAAAATAATTTTCTTGAGTCAATTTTGCTAATAATTTTGTTTTTGGTTTTGAGTTTGTAAGTATAATATAGTTAGAAATGTTCTGCAAAAGTTAAAGGTAACAGAAGTTAACCTAAAATTTTATTATTAAAATTAAAAATTTACAAAAATTACAAATTTTGATTTAGTATACTGTTCAATTTTAATGTGCAACTAGATTACAAATCGTTATTAGCAACAAAATTGGCTATAATGGTATAATGTTTTATAAAAAAATATATCTAACAAAAATTTGTCTAAAAGGACATTTTTTTAAGTAATTATATTGATAAAATCAAGAATTTGCATAAATCACTACAAATTTTGAGTTTGTGAGATAAATTGTTTTACAAAATGTTTTTGAATTCAACATACTTAAAATTGTTTATAAAAATTGTATAAACTGCACAACAGCGGTTTAGAAATATTTTGGACCCTTTTCTATTTTTAGAGCATTTTATGATATTTTAAGAACATTTTAATATCTCAAAAACATTTTCTGATACTTTTTAGTTTTGTTCTTACTAAAAACATTTTATTGCAATTTGGAAATATATTGTGACATTTCTGACGTCTTGTTTTATCTTTGATAGGCCTAATAATTATTGAGAATTTTTTTATTGTTGACCATACGTAGGACGGTGCAGAGATTAGGTTAAGAAAACTGCAAAAAGTTTTAAAACCTTTAATTTTTTTGCAGAGCTTTTGTGTTTGGACCTTAACTTTTTTAGCCGCGTCAAATTGAGATAGTTTTTCTGTAGGTCGGAAATTTAGTAGGGAAGCGTTTTCTTTTGATGACCGCCTCAGAACATTTTTTGTCCTACAATGGCTTTTTGAGGTTAAGTTCCCGGCTTTGGGAAAGATATTTTGGCAGCATCCACAAACTAGGTAACAACTACCCAATCTATATTTTTTTGGACTGATTTGATTGTAATGAGTATAATGAGCAGACTGAGACTGAGTATGGCAAGGGTTGTAAATGGAAAGCTGTTCGAAAGTCTTGACTATGATTTCTACAAGGTTATAAATAAAGCTAGGATTTATATGCGTTATGATTTTTACCAACATTATATGCATTTAAATTTTAAATGTATATCTCCACGAACCATAAGAAAGTAATGCAAATGGCACCTTCTTATTTTGGCTTATTTTGCCTATTTTTGGTTTTTTGCATATTTTTGTTTTTATGCATATTTAATGCATATTTTAATTTTTTTTATTTGTTTTTCATAATTTTAGTACTTTGGTATTTTTGTGCATCTTTCATGCTTATTTTAAGCAATTTTCGATTTCATAAAAATTTAAGAGTGAATAAAATATTTTTTTAAAAGAAATATATATATGCGAACGTGGGAAATTTTTATTTAAGCATTTTAAAGTACATTTTGGCTGTCTTTGCTCAAAATTTGGAGTTTTAATCGGAGGCAACTTTTGAGATATGAATTTTTGAAAAAAAACTGGTTTATTGCATTTTCTGCGCGTGCGCGACAAGATCTCAAAAAAATCTGACCCCTGCATTTGATTCCATGGGATTTCCTATCAATTATGACCATTCTAAAATTTTTCCAGATTAAAATGCAATTAAAATAATTGAAATTAAAAAAAAAAATAAGTTGAACTTAAAAAATTGTCGTAAAATTCAATTAGCTCTATGAGGCAAACTATGTGACCTAGTGGTCTGAAGTTTTTAATGAAATTATATTTTAGGTACTCAAATCAGTGTACAAATTTCGAGCTAAATCGGAGAGGGTCGCGTGAAATGGACTGCACACTTGACGTGGAATTATTCTATTATTATTTATTGAATTTTACTTTTGTTTCTTTTGTTGTGATTATTATTATTATATTAAGAGTTATTATTTTTTAATGCGTTTTAGATGAGTAATAAAAATTTATATATTTTTTTAATCTATATTTATATTTTGAGACACTGGGTAAAGATTGTTTTTGTAAACGGAGTTTTTCTGGAGACTTGCTATTCAATATTTTCCTCTAATGAAATTTATTTTTTGTTGGTTTATAGTCATTCAAAGAGATAACTGAGTATTTGACTGAGCAATTATGATAGATAAAAAATGTGCGGGTTGGGATTAAGTTGTGTAGATTCGTGTAAAGAATGGCCATAAAAAAACCGTAGCTGTTTGATTTTGGATTGCCGATATGCCCGGCAAACAGGTCAATTTTTTTTAGCAAAAACTGATTGGTGTGGTTGCAGCCTTTGCATAAAGTGCAACATGAAGGTTTGCTAATATGTTGCTTTTGCACACCTTGAAAGTGTGGCTTTACCGCATGCAGTTAAAACATTGAATTACTCTAGGCACATACACGCTAATGGGTAGGGGGCTGATATTAAAAATATTTTTTTTTAAATTATGACCTTTAAACGTAACCAATACCGTGTTTAACAGTTTAGTTTTAAACTCGTTTAAACTGGATTCTGGATTTTTCTGTTAAGTCTTTTTATGTTTAGAACTTTGACTTTAAGGTAGTTACAAGCATTGTTTTTGATTTCACCTATATCAAATTTATAATCTATAATAATGCAGGATATATGTTTAGACGGATTATATGCAAAAGTTGCTACTTGAAAAGTCATTAGCAACAACAATTTTACAAACTGGTTCCTATCCACTAAAACTACCTTTTATTTTTCCACATAGAATTAGCTTGTCAAATTTTACGTTATTTTCTTTTTGCTGTTTATTTATTCTGTTTTTCTCTTTTCTTGATACAATTCCTTATTTATCGGTGTATTATTTTTTATTTTAATTGTTTGTCATTTTCTTTCAACTTAAATCTAAAAAGATATGCTTTAAAAGTGCTGTTTTTTTTTTAAGAAACTGCGATAGAAAGTTTTCTACTTCTGTATTTAAGTGCACACGTTTTTAAACAGTTTTTTTGGTCTATGCGGCCTTATGTTCTACTTTTTTGCTAGCTTTTTAGCGTGTTTGCTAGTGTTTCTGTCTTTGCATACGGGTCTAATTTTTTTGGTAAAATTACTGGCTTTTTTGCCTGCTTTAACTTGCAATGCTTTGGTAGACCAAGTTCTGTACGCCTGGGTAAGATTTTCCGCGTTTTTTTATGCGTAGCTATGTGCCGGATTGGCCATACGTGGACTATTGCACGTAAAAGTTTTCATGTTGATTGTTTTGACTTTTTACAATTGGTCAGTATTTTTTTTTCAGTTTTGCTGCTTTCTTTTCTGCTTCTGCTGAGACTTTGGTTACATGGTAGATTATATTAGCGTTACCTATATCTATGCTCAAATATCTTTTTTATGTAACGTGTTTCTTTTTTACCATGAGATTGACTATTTTAGTCTTCTTCTTCTATATAGGATTAATATCTCAGTTGTTTAGCAGCTAATTGGAGTCCAACTTATTTGTTTATTACTACGTCGATTGCGTGTTGTGCTTTAGCTATCAGGATCTTATTACTTTTTTCTGTTATTACAATAACAATATTATCTGCGTATTCAATGGTTTTTGTGTCTTGGGGCATTTTTATTTGCAGTACTTGGTCGTACAAAACGTTCTAGAGCACTGGGCCGAGTACGGAGTCTTGCGAGACGTTGCAGGACATCTGGACTTTTTTCTTATTTTCTAAATAGTTGGCGGTCACGAGATAATTGTCAACTTCTTTTTTCTTTGAGTATTTATTTCTTATCTTTTTATAAATACTTTTATCCATGTTCTTATATTCTTCTTTCACTCATACTATTAGATTTGAGTCTGAGGTTTGTATTTTGGTTATTTTAAATAGTTTTTCTGACCATTTAAGTGCATTGAATTTCAGAAACTTCTCATACGAGTCTGCTTCCTTGATTAGTTCTGTCAAGTTATTGTTATTTTTGGTTGATTTTTTTTGTATATAACAATTGGGTTTGTTTTGCATTTTTTAGTACTTTTTTGAAGTCATTAATTTTGCTTTTTAAAATAGAGTTTATGATTTTGCGGCTTTTCCAAGCTTTTTTTCATTTTTATGTTTGAGTACAAATTTCTATGCAATCTCTGTGTAGTTTGTTTAAATCTTTTTACTAAGCGTCAATTTTATTTTTTGCAGCTCTTTTATTTTCTGATCTTTTATTTGTTCTTGTATTGTTTTGGTTTGTTTATTGTTTTTAATCTTGGTTTCTTTTACGCTAGTTTTTGCTATTTTTGGGACAAGACGTGCTAAGTCTTTTTTCTCGGTTGACTTATTATTTGATGCGTTTAGAGAGTGTTTTCTTTATCTTGCCTTGTTTAGGTTTTTTATTATGACGTGCTCCAGTACCATTGCAACAGCTACCGTCTCTGCTGCTTTTAGGACGTTATTTGGTTTATTTTCTTTTTGTTGTTGCGTCGAATTCCATTTTATTATTTGATTTATTGCTGATGTTGTTTAATTTATAGTTTAGGTGGGTCCACTCAGAATTAACGGAGCAGTCCGGATTTACAGCCGGGGAGGGATTTCTCTTTTGGGTAATATTCTTCTAAACTGTTCTGCATTTTGGGTTAATTCTATTTATTAATTATCTGGAAAGTCGCGCACCCTTATAGATGCTTAGGAGGAGAATCTTCTAAAGACTTAAAGTATTGGATTCATAAACTTTTTTTTTATAGATTAGAAGACAAGAACCAGTGTCGAAAGAAAATTGATAGATATGCTTTATAGGCTGAGAGAAGAGTGGGTAGGTAAATTAGGTTAATCAGTTGATTAACTGGGCACTTATGTCGCGAAACTTTTTTGTCTTGGCTTGGCGAGTCGGGCCAGATTAGGGTTGGAGAAAACCGTGAGATTGTTGTAGTACTTTGCGGCCAAAGTTTTGTTGTGTCTGCACAATAGAGAAGTTCCGAGATTGCTTTGAATTTCACAATTTTGGACGCCAAGCTTTGAAACGACTCTAATTGATCAAGATGTGTGTTTGCGGTGGTTTCCAAGACGGGGCACGCGTAAGTCATAGCGTAAACAACTGGATTTTATTCCGAAGAGATAAATCACAGTTTTGCGTCGGAAGCAGAAGATTTTTGCCGTTTTGGCTTTGTCAAGAATGACTGCACGTGCAACTTGTACGTAAGTTTTTTGTCAAAGGTTATCTTCAGATACTTGGCAGAATTGGACTACGGTATGGGAATGTTGTTGAGGCTGACGTTCTCGTTTGTGATATTCCGTGTAGTAGAGTTGTGTTTTTGTATTTTAAAAGCCAGGGTTCTGCGGTTTAAATATGAACCTTATAAGACGCAGAGAAAAGTTCTGACTGTGAAGTTTGTAAAGAAGACCCTTATGTCGAAAAGGACCATCCCTGTGGTCTATTTCAACCTAAAGCCTTCAATGACGATGGCTGTAACTCGATTTAACTGGTGGACTGCTGAATGTTTCTATCAAAATTTGTGCTGGTGAAAAGGAAGTAGATTGTTAGAACTAACGTGATCTTGAGTTATTCTAATATAATCTTTTCTATGACTTTACTCAAGGTGCATAGTAAGTTGATTGATCGGTAGTATTGAGGAAACTGCTGGTCTTTTCTAGGTTTTGGGATTACGATTGAACTTTTCCAAACCGTAGGAAAATATCCGGTTCAAAGAATTGCATTGGCAATGTTGGTGAGAATCATTATTGCTTTGTGCGAGAACCATTTGAGCGCTCTATTGGGGATTCCGTCAGAGTCAAGAGCAGACCGGGTTCTTGTCTGTTAATTATTTTTCGTATTTGAGACGGTTTAACGCTTTTTAGGGTTTGCCTAACCACCCGTTCAACCTTTTTGACGTGCTCCAAATTTGATTTATTGTTTGAGGAGCATTGGAATTCCAGGCTGTTTGCGAATGCTTTGGCCTTTCCTTCAATCGTGTACTGTACTTTATTTTTACCGTGAATAGCTGGAATGGGGACCGGTCTGTTCTTTAAGCCTTTTACGTCTCGAGATAACCCAAAAGGCCTTTTCCGAAGCCTGTTAGATTTGGCGCGCATAAAAATGATTACCGAGGCAATGGCTACCTTGCAATGGTTAGTTGGCGAATGCAATTTCCTTATCCGCCGTCTGGGGACAAATCTGGTAGGAGTTATACCTTTCCCGCAGGAACAAGTTACTTAACCTAACCTACAAATTTTGGATTTTACTATTAATTGTAATAATTATTATTGTGGGTGTTATGGTAATGGATTGTGTTGGTTGGATATAGTTTCTATTATTATGTACAAGGTTTATACATACATCTTGATTACCGGCACTACCTTTTCCATTACCATTGCTACCGACTAGAACAATGGGGTTTTTTATGTGGGTCAAAGATTTGATTGAAATGAGATTGTCAATGATGGATGTCATGTTATGGCAAACAAGATTATTTATTTAATTAAAATAGTTTTATTTTTTTAGGTTAACAATTAGGGGCGTTGCAAAATGTTTTAGCTTTGCTGTGTTAAGTGTGGCTTGTTAAGTTTTATTGTTTGTAATGCAATACAAAATACAAAATCGGGGAATGACACTAAATAAATCAGAATTGAATTTAAAGTTTCTAAAAATTATATATTTTATGCGAATCAAGTATGCTAAATTTTTATTTTGCAATGGTAACTTGATATTTTAAACAATTAATATATAATTTACAAAAAATCTTTCATTGGCTTTAATATAGAAAAAATGCAATAAAGCATTAAAATATTACTAACCCTATAGTGGCTGACTGCACACTCCGCAGATATAATCTCCAACTTAATGAATATATTGTTTAATCAACTAATCATGTATAAGCAATTATAATTCGGTGATGTTATACAAAGATAAACATATTAAAATGACCGCTTGTTATTCTTCCCTTTCGCTTTTTCTTGACCGTTCCGAGTCATCAACCCTTGCGGTAGGACAAGGCACAGAAGGTTGGACCGGCCGGTCGATGAACTGCATTATTTTTTCTCGTTCCTTCTCTCCTTCAAAAGGTAAAAGTGAAGCAAATGAAGCAAAACAGGTACGAATATTTGGGGTATTATAACCACCCGACGCGAGCTTGTATCCGGAAGCGAGAGATCACATTTTTATTTTATTTGTCAGCAAATAAGTTAAAATAAAAAGAAATCGTTTTTATACGATTTTGCAATTTAAATTGCAGTAATTATTAATGTGGCTATAAATATAGTCGATCCTTTCCCAGAATATTTGTTTGCACGATTTTTCTTTCTCTCCGAAATGTCGATCCAGATAGATCTCTCTCCTATTAACGAAAATACATATTTTGAAAGTACGCCGGACATAAATTATTATCATTTCGGACCTCACGGGAAGATTACAAAAGAAGATGTTGTGTTGTTACCATCGGTTTATGTTAATGTCTTCATTAAGTGGACGAAATCGGTCACGATAAATCTGCCCCGAATATAATCGCCCAGTAATTACCAATTGGTAAGAATTGATTGCTGTCAATTGTGCAATAAAAAAATCATTGCATTTTAACAAATTCTTTTGTTATTTTATCTGCAAGCTAATTACAACTAGTTGTGTGCGTTTCAATTCTTATCAGCAAGAAATTAACAAAATAATCTAAATCATATCCAAAGGGGTGACTGTAATGCACCAAAATACTACCGAAAGGTTAGATCAAAGTGATAAAATAACTGGCGGCGAACATGCCAAAAACGTCTACATTCTTTCCACCGGCTTTTATGTGTAAACTGCACGAATTCCACCGTATTTATTATCCAACTTTTTTATTCTCTACCCACCCACCCACTGAGTTGTCTTTTTTATTTCTATTTTTCAAACAAATTCGATAACAATTTATTCCTTAATGATTAATTGTAAAGTGGTAATTAGCAAAGTTGAGTTGAAAAATATTCTGATAAATCCATCTGATCGTCTTTTAATAACGGATGGTAAAAGGATGATAGATGGATGTGGATGTGTATGGAGAGGCCTCAGAAGTCATGTGTGAACTTTTTGACCCTAATATAGCACAACAAAAGACCGTAATAACACTTCACTTCATGTTATATATAGTGCGCATGCATTGCATACATACAAAACACTTTGTGATGGCTTTCATACCGTCTCGACAATGAATGCAATCAAATTATGTCGCTTTAACTATTTTTATTTAGCAACTAATTAAATTATTAATACAAATGGTTTATAAATTTTAAATAATTAATTATATCTTATATTAAGAACAAATTTTTATTTCTCATAAATAATTATTGTTTATAAAGTATGGGAATAATGTTTTAAGAAAGAAATATTTGTTTAATATTATTTTTAGTATTCAAACGTTAATTGGATCCTAGAATTTATTTTCTTGAATACCAATATTTTTGAAGTACTGAAAATATAATTTTTGAGTTTTGAAGAGATATTTTTAGATGTAGTTGTTCCTGCTATTTTAGTAGCGGAATTCTAAGGAGCCAAAGGTTTTTTTTTTTTTATTTGATTTTAGTTCTACAGAACGGACAATAACAAAGACAAGTTTTATCATAGCAACCGAATCTTTTTTATCAAAGCAAAAAAGTATTTTAATTAAATAAGTTTACAAATAAAAACCAATTTTACTTATAATACTGATGGAGTTTAACAGCAAGAACATTTAGTTACTATGAGATGGATGTCAGTAGGTCACTTGTTAGTATTAGGGTTGTCGCCCACCAGAATAAAGCACGGCGATGCGACTGTCGTGGAACATCAACCAGATATAAACCAAATCTTATACCGATACTGGAATCGCTCAGGGTTATGATACGTGCCGAAGTTTGAGAGAAGATTTTATTCCGTTTACCTTTTTGTCGATCCAATATTTTTTATTCCAATTCAGTGCACGTCAATTTGCATGTACGTTTACAGTTAAATTTGTTGATGCAAACCTTTTCTTTTGATGTGGCGTGAATATATCGACTTTGGTTTTATTGCAGCGAATCTCAATTCGTTGTACTCTAGGTGCATACGATGTTACAAACTATGTCTTAACTAGGGTAATTTGATTTATATTTGGACACAGCTTTGTAAAATACATTCTTATTACGGGTGAATTTTTTACGTCTCTTCTGCATAGTGGACGTTGCTCTTTGAAAAAGTTTGTGATTTGGTTGATAAAAATGGCTGCGTTTTGCTCTGGTAACAGATGAGTTTTAAGAGAAGCATTCAGTTTACAGAATGAGTGACTTATAAGATTTATGGTTTAAGTATCTATGTTTTTTTATTACCGCTATTTATACTAAGCTTTGAAGCGTTATGATTAAGCTAATAACTAAGATCTACACCCACGTTGAATGTTGATTTTAATATTAACTGTTGGGACAATAAAATAAGTCACACTTCTATACTGTTTATTGAAAATTGATTATTTTTTTACCAACACTAACTGTGTAAATTTGATTAACATTCACAAGCCCAGTTTGACATTACCTCAATATATTACCAAGTTTCTAACTAAAGTGATTCCTTCCAAACGGTTTATTGGAAATTGATGAAATTTAATTTTAATACTAATCATTTTTATGAGTACTAACTGTGTGAATTTCATTGAAATCTATTTGTTCAATTTGGCAAAACCTCAATAATGGTTATCTTACGTTTTTACTTTTAACTGTAGACAATAAAGAAAACGGTTAATTAGACATTTTTCAAATTTAGGATTTTCAGGATTATTAATTGTTCAAATTTGATTAAAATTTTATATGCTTAATTTGACATAACCTCAATCAAGCTAAAGAGGGCTGAACAGGAACACGATTAAGATAATATAGAGTTACTTACAGGGTAGAAACTTAGTGACGAAAAAGAAAAGATTTAAACTGACCAGAGGGTACCCTAGGGCTCAACACTAGGACCAAAACTGTGAAATCTAGTTTATAATGAGCTACTTTGGATGAGGAATGACTATAACGGCATTTGCGGACGACGTAGCACTAGTCGATAAAGACGTAGACATGGAAGTATTATGAGAAATACTAGAACTGGAAATAGATGATGCAGATATAGATGAGAAGCAAGGGTTTCAAATTAGCAACGCCAAAAACAGAGGCGGAGTAGCTACATAAAGAATCAATAGTTTTGGAGACATTTGAAACAAAGGGATAAAACGAGTAGGTTAAAGAAGCGGTCCAGAAAAGAAAATAAAGAAAAAGTTAAGTAGACTTATACCAAACTAGGAAAGTCTAGGCCAGAAGGATAATAGCAACGACAGCAAAAAACAAACATGTATACTCCGCAGAAACGTAGGAAGAACCATGAATACAAAACTAAAACAGGAACAATTAAGAGGAGATACGAGATACAGGAAGCAGTACGGTATTTGCGGCAACACCTTCCGCAAATTTAATAATAAAGGAGAGGCTAGAAATAAGAAAAAAAAACTTGCAAAATAAGGAACCAGTAAAGGGAAGCAAAGAGAAAAAAACACTGGAAAGTTGGGAATGGACGAGACGAGACAACTAAACTCGAAACATGCTATTATACAACACAAATACGGAGCTTTTGGGAAGTTCTTGCAAAATATAAAAAAAATGAAGAAGAAGAAGATAAAAGACACAATAATGTAAAACACACTCTAGTAGAATGCCAAACAAAGGAGGAAGATATAAAATATACTGGAAAGCATAATGAATAAAGAACAATCTTTAAAAAATGCATGAGAAATGAAAATAAATAAAGGGGCGCTAAAAGTGAAAAGTAGAAACAAAAAAGAAACACGGAAAATGACCAAAAATTAAGACATAAGGATTATGAATATTAAGAAATAAAAGAAAAAAGAATATAAATGAGAAGAGCATTTACAGAAACAATATTACCAAACAAAATTGCAGAGATAGGAAGAGTTAGAAAAACAATGTGGAAGGAAAGCAAAATAACATGAATAACGATGCAATTGATAGATACGATATCTTAAAGTTGAAGGATAACGCAACCTTTGAGATGGTCAGAGTATACCTGGCAACAAGAGGACACAAAGAAGTAATCTCAGATGGAAATCCGAGAACACCACTGGAGGTAAAATTTAAACATTTAGAACTGCCAACAGAAATACAATTATTAGAGCTAAATATATAAACTATTCATGAAGGAGAAGGGATACGACAAAGAAGTGGATGAAGATTTAAGAAAATTAAGAACGCATCTGAGGACAAACCAAATATTTAGATTTAATAGCACACGGATTGGAAAAATGCGTGAAAATTTGCAAAGCGATTTGACATAAGCCTTTTTCCGAACTAGTGTCAAATCTAGACTAGATTTAAAAACAGTTATATTCTTTGCGTTGTATTATATACATATTTACAATTATTTTTTTTTATTATAATTAAATTGTGTTAGCAGTGCCGTCATCCATCTCTAGATAGATTTGATGAGATTAACATCTTACTAATTAAAAAAAAAAAGATTTGTAGCTGCAACAATATTAATTCTAACTTCTAAACGGTTAATAAAATTGATAAAATTAAGTACTAATAATAATAATAATAATAATATTAATAATAATAATCTACAGCCAAAAATTTAAAAACAAAACCGCCATTCGATAGACGCCTTGAAAACAGATTTGAAAATATCCGACCCGATCTAGGACGACTTACTTAATATATTCGAGGCCAAACATCAAACAGATTGCATAAGAATGTTATTATTATTATGAATAAAATGAAAGTCCACTCAATACATGAAAATGAAAACAAATACGCTACCGAGTGCAGAGATACGCTACAGCAAAAACTTTTGGCACTCAGCGGAAGGCTTAAACGATATAAACTGTGCACTAAAAGGAAACAAGAAAATCACTGCTTTACACGTAATGAGAAAGGATTTTACAGAAATTTTAATCATAAAACCGACCGCAAACAACCAATGTCTATGCCTCTACAACAAAACTCTATGTCTACATAACAAAACATTGAGACATTTTGGTCATCAATATGGTCAGAAAAAATGGAACACAACACTTCTGCATACTGGATTAAAGAAGAAAAGACTAGAACCGATTATTTACCTGACATGACACCACTACCAATTTCTACAAAACTTGTTTCAGAAATAATAAATAAGACACACAACTGGAAATCACCCGGAACTGACAACCTGCATAACTATTGGTACAAAATGTTTACTTGCACACATGAATATATCAAACAGCATATATCACATTTTATGCAAAATCCAAATACATTGCCAAGTTTCTTAACGCAGGGTATTACATATTTGATACCAAAAGACAAAATGATTTTGGTAATCCTAGTAAATATAGGCCAATAACATGCCCCAAACTATTTACAAAATTATAACATCGTACATTACTCATCATTTACAAATGCACATCTCTAACAATAATATTCTCACTGAACAACAAAAAGGCTGTCGACAAGGTTCAAAAGGATGTAAAGAACAACTGATTATAGATTCAGTAATTCTTCGGCAAGCTAGAACATGCCGCAGAAATATATTTACGACTTTTATTGACTATAAAAAGGCGTTTGATTCAGTGCCACACTCATGGTTAATAGAAACACTACATATATATAAAGTACATCCACAAATAACATCTTTTTTGCAAGAAATTATGAGTAAATGGAACACCGTAGTTAAATTAAAATCAGACGATCTACAAATAAATACTAACTCTATCTACATAAAGCGAGGTATATTTCAAGGTGATTCTTTGAGTCCGCTCTGGTTTTGTCTTGCTCTCAATCCTCTATCTCAAATATTAAATGCCACTGGTTATGGGTATAATATAAAACATCATAAAACAACTCAATATAAACTGAGCCATCTAATGTACATGGATGATATTAAATTATATGGTACTACCCAATCTCAAATAAAACAATTAACAAAGATAGCATCAACTTTTTCAAAAAATATTTGAATGGAGTTTGGCATTGACAAATGTAAAGTACAAAGTATCAGTCAAGGAACTAGAGAAATGTCAGCTTATGAGCTAGAAAACGAAGAAGTCATTGAACCTATGGAAGATGGAAAAGTTTACAAGTACCTTGATTTTTATCAATCAAGATAGATAGAACACAGTAAAATTAAAACTGAACTGACCAACAAGTATAAACAAAGACTTCACAATATATTAAAAACCAGTTTGAATGGCAAAAACATTATTAAAGCCATAAACACATTTGCAGTGCCTGTACTTACCTACTCGTTTGGCATAATAAATTGGACCAACACAGATCTAGAGCGTCTAGAAAGGTTAACTCGGTCTACTCTTACACAATATAGAGCACATCACCCAAAAGCTAACACAGGCTCACTCTACCAAAAAAACATGGGGGAAGAGGTCTTACCAACATTATTGCACTGCATTATAAGCAAATTGTATTGTTAAGTTTTTTTATTCCAAGCAAGTTTGATCGCCTTTGCATAACGCTAAAATTCTGGCCGATACTAAACATACGCCATTAAATCTACAAGACATAACTACAGATTATTCGTTACACATCTCTACAGATCTAACCATAAAACAAAAATGAGCCCAAAAATTGTTGCATGGAAGACATTCTCATGATTTAGATCAATCTTATGTCAACAAAGAAGCCTCAAACGCGTGGCTCACTCATGCTGATATATTTCCTGAGACTGAAGGGTTTATGTTAGCAATACAAGATCAGGTCATTAACACTAACAACTACAAAAAATACATAATAAAAGATTGTAATGTGCAAACTGATCAATGTAGGCGATGTCATGCGCAATCGGAGACTCTACAACATGTAACATCGGGTTGTAAACTACTGGCGCAAACTGATTATTTATTCAGACACAATCAAGTAGCAAACATAGTTCACCAACAACTTGCAAAAAATAAAAACTTAAAAACAGATCAGAATCCCTACTATAAATATATGCCTAAACTAATTTTAGAAAACGGTACTCATAAGTTATATTATGACAGGGCAATAATAACTGACAAAACAATACATCATAATAGACCGGACCTCACATTAATAAATAAAAATAATAAAACTACATATATTGAAACGGACCTAAACTACGGAATCTATTTATGGAAAAGTTCCCAGAGCTAAATAACTTATCTGAACAAAGAATTGCAGACCAAAAGAGAGCCATAGAAAGAAACAACCTGATCACTGAAGCTGAGTTAGTGAGAATAAAAGCCGAAATAAGAAATGAAACAGAAACCAACAATGACATTGCCGATCGAAGAGAATCAATTAACTTGGACGAAGGACTTCAAAACGAAGAAAACGCAGATCAACAAGAACAAGCAGAAGTACCAGCTATAGAAGACATTTGCTCACCAGATAAGGTAAGAACTATCTTTCTTGAATATCACCTTAAATACAATGGCATGGACCCAACCGTGAGACCAACCTTACCTAGGTACCAATACAAAAACAATTCCAACACTATTATCCAGAGTGTTAACCAGCAACTTAGAAGTGAACTACACAACGACATGGACTTAAGTCATATTCACTGTTCTATATACTGCGCCGCTGCATCAGCACTACAGCTAAATGGACAAGAGACTGGACATAAGCAGACTAGAAAAACTGGGCCCATAAAGCAGAAATGGGAAATTAGACTGGAAAAAAGAGTAACAAACTTAAGACTAAGTATTGGAAGAATTCAACAATATGCCAATGGAGGAAGAACTAAAAACCTTATTCGGAATGTTATGAAATACTTCAAAGCTATGGGTACATCAGATAAAGACCCAGAGCATAATGAAAGAGTGAATGAGTATCTAGATCTTCAAAAACAAAAGCTAGCTGCTCTTAGCAAAAGACTTAGAAGATACAGAGAAACAACAAAAAGTAAGCAAGAGAACAAGCTTTTTGAGCAAAATGAACAAAGATTCTAAAGAACCCTAAAAGCAAATGAAGAGGTAATACCAAATGCACAAACACCTCAAGAACTTGAAACATTCTGGGGCGGTATTTGG
This sequence comes from Tachinus rufipes, assembly GCA_963932245.1. Classification (NCBI taxonomy): domain Eukaryota; kingdom Metazoa; phylum Arthropoda; class Insecta; order Coleoptera; family Staphylinidae; genus Tachinus; species Tachinus rufipes. Next base: position 72,771,239 of record OZ010747.1, on the reverse strand, counting down.
TCAACTGAGGCTATACATACTAGGCAAGCTCCATGGATTCTGGAAGAGGAAACAAGACATGCAAACACACAGGTCATGGACTTTTCCGACATATCTGTTAGTGACGTATCAACTGCAATTAAACGAACTAAAAACTGGAGAGCTCCTGGAATGGATAAAATACACAACTTCTGGTACAAGAACTTTAACGCAACTTGGAATTTTTTGGCAAACCAACTATCAGCGATTGTTAGAAAAGCGGCCACTACACCAAAATTTCTAACTAAAGGTGTAACGTATCTTCTTTCAAAAGGTAAAGACCCAAATAATCTCGCCAACTATAGGCCTATAACGTGTCTACCTACTATGTACAAAATATTAACATCTATTATTTGCTCAAAAATATACGAACATCTAGAAACGGAAGACCTTCTTACAGACGTCCAAAAAGGGTGTAGGAAAGGCGCGATGGGATGTAAAGAGCAGCTAACAATTGACGCTGTTATACTAGGACAAGTACGTACAACGCAGAGAAACCTGCATGCTGCATACATAGACTATAAATAAGCGTTCGATTCGGTACCTCACTCCTGGCTTATTCACACTCTGCACATATATAAAATAAACCCAATAATCATAAACTTTCTAGCAACCACTTATGAAAACCTGGCGAACAACAATTAACCTGAACACTGAAAAAGGTAATATTACTACTAGCGAAGTAATAGTGAAAAAGGGAACATTTCAAGGAGATGCACTAAGCGCACTATGGTTCTGTATGGCCTTGAATCCTCTATCTAGCACCCTAGAAAGTACAAGATACGGATATACAATTAAGCAGAACCGTCAAAACCTCCACAAAATTAACCACCTTTTATAAATGGACGACCTAAAACTATACGCAAGTACACCAAGAGAACTAGAATCGCTAACTAGGCTAGTAGGTAACATGAGTCAGGAGATCGGTATGGAGTTTGGATACGACAAATGCAGAACGATTACCATAGAAAAAGGGGTAATGGTTGGACCAAGGAAGCTCTAAAATGATGAAGCGCTTATAGATGAAATGCAGCCAACAGAAACGTACAAATATTTGGGCATTATGCAGAACATCAAAATAGATCATACCGAAGTAAAAAAGGATTTTCTTTCCAAATTCTCCCATAGATTAAAGACAATTCTCAAGACAAAGCTTTAACTTAAAAACTTGAGTAAAACAATAAATACTTACGTGATACCTATACTTACCTATTCTTTCGGCATCATCAATTGGTCGGACACGGATTTAAAAGACTTAAACCGAAAAATTCGTACTTATCTTACTCAGTATCTAGGTCATCATCCCAAGGCATGTATGGAACGCATTACACCTCCTAGACGCAAAGGAGGTCGTGGCATACTAGACATTTTTAACCTCCAATACTCTATAGTAGAGGGGCTGCGAAAGTACTTCTACGAGAAAATTATCAACCCAGTGATAGAAGCTATCACTAAATCAGACAATAACTTTACACCCCTCAAACTAAAAGATACCATATATGCCCCCCTTGAAAACCTAGTCACTGACGATATGAAGATACAAAGATGGAGAGCCAAACAACTTCATGGGCTTTTCCGAAGCATGCTGGAATTTGACCACGTCAACAAAGCAGCATCAGTAGACTGGCTAGTTCAAGGCGAAATCTACACAGAAGCCGAAGGAAGCATAATAAGCATCCAAGATCAAGTAGTAAAAACGAGGAACTACCGTAAGTATATACTTAAAGAAGATCTACAATCAGACCTGTGCAGAAAATGCCATAAACATTGGGAAACCATTGAACATATAATATCGGGATGCCCAGCCCTTGCTGCTACTAAATACACGCGACGACACAACCTAGTAGCAGGTATAATACACCAGGAAGTGCTAAAGAATTGTAAACTAGCAAAAGGCGACATCCCGTATTATAAGTACGAACCTAAGGCAGTTGAAGAAAACGACAGGTTTCTTATCTATTGGGACTGACCCATTATCACGGATGTAAGAACCCCTGACAACAGACCAGACATTGTCATACGAGAAGGAAAGCCGCAATACCTACCTGGTAGATATTTCTATTCCTGAATTCTCGAACCTGCAAAGAAAGCACGACAAAAAGTTCAATAAGTATATCGATCTGGCAATCGAAACAAAAGAAATGTGGAGGCAAAAATCAGTGCACATCATCCCACTGATTATATCAGCTACTGGAGTTGTACCACTAAACCTAGCTGAAAACCTACATAAAATAGACTTGGAATTTAACATCTTTAAGAAAATGCAAAAAAGCACTTGCTAAGTACTGCAAATATCGTAAGGGAAGTCCTTTCTATATAATAAATAGAAAAATAGCTGTCAGTTTTGGTTGCTGTACCCGACGGCAGTCTAAATACCAGAAAACTGTGTGAAAAAAATAAATAATAATAATAACGCAGGGAGGTGAACGCTTGGTCAGTAACCTTTGGTGAAATCAAAAAGCGCCACCACGCACCCGAGCTTAACGGAGTAGTAAACCTTTTCTCCAATACCAAATACAAAATGTATATATGATCCGCACTAAAACCATAGCAGATCAATAAGGGTTAAACCGCCTCAACTCCCATTAACAAGAAACCTTTGCAAAAAGTTGAGCTTCGAGTGCTAAGGGTAACCTCCTAAAACACTTGATTTATACTGGTTCCAAATAATGAATGCAGTCAGGCTGCCCACAACGCATAGGTTTCGGATACGGTGCAAGGAGAAGTTGGGCGCAGCCAAACCCCCGCCGGTCGCCTTGAGTGGACGGTGGAACTTAAAAAAGATCTTAAAAATGCTATAGCGAGAGTAGCCCAAAGCGAAGAGGTTATATGGATAGACTACATACGCGGTTTATAACAAATCATCCAGAACTTAATCATTATACAGCTAAAAATCTTCGAAACCAAGTAGCGTATTTAAAAAAACATCATCCACATTTGTTTATATCCAATCAAACAGCCCCTGAACAAACCTATAAAGAAATAATCAAAGAACACAACAATTCTAATAAAAACCAATCTATCAATAAAACAAATCAACAACAAAACGGTAACCTAACAACAGAAGAAGAAATAAATGTATTAGAACAAGAGTTCTGGGAATTGATACAATGTAATGAAGAACTTATACAAAAAAAGATACACAATAAAATTAGCATATCCAAGAACAATATTAAACTAATGAACAGTGTACTTTCTAGATCCATCGCCAATAGAAATGATATCAAAATAATTGTAAACGGATTATATACAGCAGCTACAGTTCTAGTAAAATCTCAAATATTAAAAGTTAATAATATCAGTAAGTTAAAGACTCGTGTAAAACAACTAGAGAATAAAATAAACACACAAAGAAAATTGGCATCTAGAATGCAGCCACTCTAATAGATTGTAAAAAAAGAGGCCAACCATTATCAACAAAACTACAGACAATCGAGCATTTTATAAAAAATGAATACCACACAACAAACATAATAATACTTAACACTATTAAAGAAAGATTTATTGATAAAATTAGAAGCTTGAAAGCAGCAAAGAAAAAAATGCAAAAAAAAATTTAGCGGATTGAAGAGAATAACACCTTTAAAAACTGCCCATCTAAGCTTTTTAAGCAAAAAATAATAACGTGCAATAATCCTGACATTGACCAAATTGAAAACTATTGGAAAGAAATATACGAAAAACCGCAACCATTTAATAAAGAAACAAAGGCCCTTACAACATTTAGAAACACTTGTAATCTAAACTTACAAACAAACACAATGGAAGATATCAACTTAAATGAATTAAAAAAAGCACTACAAAAATCAAGAAATTTCTGCGCACCAGGTCCAGATCTAATAAATAATTATTGGTGGAAAATTATGACAGCAACGCACCAGCCCCTCGTAGAAATATTTAACAAGTTTATTAAACATCCAAAAAGTATTCCTGAATGGTTTCCAGAAGGTCGCACTATTTTAATATTCAAGAAAGGAGACCCAAAACAACCCGCAAATTATTGCCCTATTACTTGCCTAAATCATATCTACAAAATATTTACAAATATTATAAACACAAAAATTTTACATATTGAGCCCGTGTGGCAAGAAATTTACTAACAGAGCGGATCAAAGCAAGGAATAGATGGATGCAGAGAAAATATCCTCATTGATAGATGCATATATCAAGACGCCAGATATTACAAACGTAATCTATCAATGGCATGGGTGGACTACCAAAAGGCCTTTGATACAATACCGCACGACCTTATAATTTACATTTTTAACATAATGAAACTGGATAAAATAGTTGTTAACTGTATCAAACACTTGATGAAGTTATGGAAAACTAAAGTTAAAATAGGAAACGGCAAACATACAAAGTCAACTAATCCCATTACATACAAACGAGGAATTTACCAAGGCGACTCTCTTAGCTCTCTTATTTTTTGCCTGTCAATAGCTCCTTTTTTTACACTCCTCAAACAACACAATGGCTATTGCACAGGTAAACCAGACTGCCGTAATAATAAAATCTCACATCAATTCTATGTCGACGACCTAAAACTATTTGCCCCTCTATCAAACAAAACCTTAACCATGCTTTACGCGATGTGCACGAGTATACTCGCGATATTGGTATGAACTTTGGCATAGAAAAATGTGCAATATACCATATTCTTTGTGGATAAGACCCCGATGAAAGAGATGATGTAGAATTGGTTGACGGCAGAATCATAAGACATCTTCAACAGGACAAAACTTACACATACCTCGGAATTAAACAAAGCAGTTTTCAAGATACTACAACTGTAAAAAACAAGATAAGTAGCAAATATAAAAATATGCTAAAACACCTTTGGCGGTCCGAATTATGCGGAAAAAATAAAATATCAGCAACCAATATAATTGCAGTACCAATCATAACACATACATTTGGGTGCATCAAATGGACTGCAGAAGAACTACGAAAACAGGATATTGCAACAAGAAAAATTAGGCATATGAACAATAGTTTACATCCCAATGTTTCCGTTGAAAGAATATACATTACTAGAAAAAAGGGGGTAGAGGACTCGTCAACATTGAAAATATGTATAACAGAATTAATCTGTGTACATACTTAAATGTCCTTCGAAAATCCGATCCTCTTATAAAACTAGTTCAAGATCATGAAATAAATCAACAAAGAAGCTTTCTACGTCATGCGGCACTAAAAACAATATTAAAACTTTAATTAGAGGACTTAGACGACCTTAGAATATTACCGGTATCAAAAGTTAAAAACTTATGCAAAAATGCCGAACAAAATATTTTACTAACTAAACATTTAGATAAAAATATGCAAAGTATCTTTTTTAAAAACATTCGAGATCTTAAGTTATCGAGCCAACCTACCTTTTCTTTTTTGCATTCTAGCAACCTTAGATCGGAAACCGAAGGTTTTATCACATCGTGCCAAGATGGCGTGCATAACACTACTTTATTCAAAGCAAGTACTAAAAATGCAAAATATTATAAGCACATTATGTAGAGCATGCCACAAACACCAGGAATCATTAATCCACCTTTTATCAGCGTGTCCTCACTACGCAAAAACAGAGTACATAAGCCGGCATAACAACGCGCTTAAAGTGTTATACTTTCATCTCAGGCATTACTTTAAAATAGATGAAAAAATAATTGCATATTACCTTCAAGACGACATAGAGACCGTTGTATCTAATAGCGATTGTAAACTGTTTTGGAACTTTAGTTTTTCTACAACACGACAAATATCAGCTAATAAACCGGATATTGTATTACAGGATTTAAATCAAAAAAATATGTCCCGCAGAAAACAATATATTAAAAAAAATCACCGAAAAAGAGCAAAAATACCGCCCGCTTATCTCCGAGTTAAATATTACTTACCTAGAGTATGCAATTAAAACCGTTACACTCATAATAGGCTGTTTAGGCGGCATATCAACAAATTTGACAGAAAATATTCAAAAATTACCTGGTTGCTTTAAGAATCATAAATCTCTTGCTACAGAGATGCAAAAATGCATCTTACTTGGTTCTGCCAGACTACTAAGGGTGCACTCGGCCCACTCCAGGGCTATTTAGTTACCATGCGGTCGCATGGACTTGTTAGTAACTTGCCTCGGGGCAACTTAAGGCGCGAATGGACACCGCACTTAAGAGGCAAAAGCCACTGTAAAAAAAAAAATAATAATAATAATAATAATTCCAAAGGGAATCCTGTAACTCCTACGGAACGCATCCCCAAGGTGACGGATAGGGGCAAGCCCTCTAGATATAGAGAGTAGGAGCGCAAAGCTCCCGCGGACCAACAGGACACAAGAAGGTTTTGACTTCTAGTTGAAGCGACTTATCAAAGGCGTCTGTATCCTATAGAGACGGCCTAAGAATAAGCTTTGGTAGGAGCATCGTAAAAATACCAACACCCAGTAAAATGGAGAACAATTTATACAATTTAGATAATCTGCCGGTACTTAAACTGCGCCAGGGCACGTCTAAAGCTGATGCAGGACTTGACAGCTTGCAAACTATCAGTGGTAGAGTGTTGAACAGGCGGGCACCAACCGGGCAACCCGAAACTGATTGCAGAAACCAAGAGCAACAAACTGCACCCTTTGAAAGTGTTTTGCCAGCTAATCAGCCAGCAACCACCAAGGCAGGTATTCGTAGACAACGTATGACATGGTCTAAAGAAATAAATATAACAGTTTTGCGTTGTTACTTTAAAACGCTAAACATGGAAACTATTGCTACAGGTTATAGATCAACTATGCGGACACCACATTACAGAACAAAGATTAAGTGTTACAAAAAATGTTTATAAACATATTAAACATTTAATCTCTAATAGTGAATATATAACTCAAGCACAAATAGTAGATATACTCGACACACAAAAACAAAAGTTATGTGTGTATGCAGAGAGACTAAGAAGTTACATAAAAGCAACAAACGAAAAAAACAAAACCTACTATTCCAAAACAATGAAAAAGCGTTTTACAGTAACTTAAACCAAACTTACAAAACTCTTTTTGGATCAGATATGCCAGATAAAGAGGAAACTACTAATTTTTGGAAAAGCATTTGGTCAAACATCATACACTATAACAGAGAAGCAGATTGGATTAAAAATATAAAAGCAAAATATAAACATATCACTAACGACAATAAGAAATAAAATAATTTTATTAGAAATCCTTGATATATATCATATAAACCCAATTGTGTCAAATTTTCTTGGCAAACAAAACATTGCTTAAAAAATTCAAAAAGATTATTTGAAAGTGATGTAGTTTCCATACGAAGAGTTATGTTTCAGGATGATTCCTTAAGTGCTCTTTGGTTTAGTTTATATCTTAACCCACTATCTGAGCTATTAAATGAAACAAAATACGGATTTCAAATTAAATCTAACAAAATAGCTTTGCATAAAATAAATTATATTTTCTATATGGATGATATAAAGCCCTACGCAAGCAGTAAGACACAACTAACATTGCTAATACGAATAACAGAACAAATGTCAAAAGATATTAATATGGAATTTGGTTTAAGCAAATGCAAAGTAAACGCAATAGAAAAAGGTAAATGGACAAAGACAGAAGGTATAAAAACACTAAATAATAAAACAATACAATTAATGGAACAGGAAGAAACATACAAATATTTAGGTTTTGAGCAAACAATTAAACTAAATCACACGCAACTAAAAGCAGCGCTAAGTAAAGCTTATTCATCTCGACTCAAGCAAATACTAAAAACATATTTAAATTCTAAAAGCCATTAACACATATGCTATACCTACATTTACCTATTGTTTTGGAATTATTAAATGGTCCGATACTGATCTAGACTCATTAAATAGAACAACAAGAACAATGCTAACCCAATATAAAATGCACCATCCAAATGAATGCATAGAACGCATAAATCTTTCAACAACAGAAGGTGAAAGTGGAATATCTAACATTAATAGCGTACATAATAAACAGGTAGCAAATCTTAGAAGTTACTTTTATTCAAGAATAGACAGTCAATTACATCAAGCCATAATAAAATCAGACAACAATTATACCCTTTTATGCTTAAAAAACATAAATTTTAATATCAAAGAAGCAATGTCTATTAAACAAGACAATATTAGTAAGTTGGCACCAAAATAACTGCATGGGAGATATTATAACTATTGTCATAAAGATGAAGTGGATAAAGACAAAACATTCAAATATTTGTAAATTGGACAACTATACCCCAAAACGGAAGGATTTATTTAAGCAATTCAAGACAAAGTAATACATACTCGAAGCTACCAAAGGTACATAATTAAAGATCCAGCTAATAAAACCAATAAATGAAGAAAATGTAATACAGACCAAGAGACGATAGAACATATTACAAAAGGATGCAGAATATTAGCACCGACACAGTACGTGGAACGACACAATGCTGCAGCTAAAATTGTACATCAAGAATTAGCCTATAAATATAAACTAATAAGTAAAAAAGAACCATACTTTAATGTTCCGCAATCTGTTCTTGAAAATAATATCTGCAAGTTATACTGGGACAAGACAATATTTAGAAACAAAACAATAAACCATAACCGACCAGACATCACTTTTACTATTAAAACAACAAATAGTACATTTTTAATAGAGATTGCAATCTCAGCTGATCATAACATTGAAACAAAATACGCAAAGAAAATAGAAAAATACTTACATCTAGCTTCAGAAACAGAAAAACTGTGAAAACAAAAACAAAACAAAAAAAAACAAAAAAAAAAACAAAAACAATAATAATAATTGGAAAATTACTTACCTCTAGCTCAAGAAATACAAAAGCTGTGGAAACAAAAACAAGTAAAAATAATTCCTATTATAATATCATTCACAGGAATAGTTCCATCAAAATTAAAAGATAACATTAATTTATATAATTTGATTGAGTTTTATTTGCCTAATTTGACATAACCTCAATCAAGCCTATGTTACCTGGTTTCTTAACTATAAAAATAATACTTTTGAACTGTTTACTAGAAATTGAAAAAATTTAGTATTAATTTAAATCATTGTCATACGTACTAACTGTGCAAATTTGATTCAATTTTATTTAGCTTGTAGAAATTGAATTAACATTGATCGTAGACTTCTGTGAATTTGCGGTTGATTCTGGACTAGTTTAGTTATTTTATGTTGTACCTAGTGTGGCAAAGTTACAAAATGTCATTCAATTATTATGTACTTAATAACATCAAGTTGAATTTTAGCACAAAGATTTAATTTATTGTAGTGTTAGTCACATTAATCTTGCACTTAGTCGTCATCAATTGACAAGTCACAAAATGTTGCCCAATTATCATCAAAACTGCAATGCAGCATAAAAGACTTTTATTATTTTACACATAATCATTTTGACTTAGTTACAATTGCTGTTACGTCTCAATTGCCTTAATATTATGTACTTAGTTATAATTATTTTGTATTTAGTCAAAATTGGCAGATAGGCTACAAAATGTTCTTTAACTATTAATTGCTTAGTCACAAAAATAGGAAAATTTATAATCATTTTACTTTTAGTCACAATTATCTTGCATAAATAAAGTTTGCCGTTAAACCACAAAATGTCTTTCAAATGTTAAAGTATGTATTTGCAATAAATTGATTTTTTTATCTCATTTTTGAGTATACGCATGTTTTTCTAAGTTTCTTGCTATTTTGTTAGCCGTGTTCATTGTGCATCTGCATGTTAGACAATGTTTTCTTTTCACCGCATTTTTGGTCGATAATTTGTTTTGCATCTTTTTGGGTTTTTATGCTGTCGCTTTCTTGGTCTTCTGTTGCTGGTTTAGATCTGTCGGGGTGGCTGCAAGTGTCGGTTCTTTTGGCGATGATAGTATACCTGAGAAAATGAAGATCAGTAATGTGGGTTTTGCAGTATTTTTGTTTTTTGCTCTTATTACATGGCCTGCCCACTGCCACTTTTAGTGTTATGCTCAGCATCTTTCTTTCAATTGCCGTTTGATCTATGTTTCTGCTTAGGTTTTAAGGTATTGCGGGTAGACAATTTGCTAAATGCGGTTCATTCTAGTCTTTTGGTTGTGTATAGCTATGGCAATTTGTCTGTTGGCTATGATTTTAGACGTATTGTTGTACATTTTCAATCATACGTTGCTAGTTGCAGTGTTTAGCTCCTGTATAATTACTGTTAGTTTTTTCAACCCGTTTGATAAAAGGATGATACTGTCGTAAATTTGAAAGGTATTTGCTGTTGACGTTGATACTTATTTTTTGCCAGTCTTAAGATTATGAAAACACCCAGGGTTTGTAAATATTTCGGGTGAGATGGTATCCCTTTGTCGAATTTCTTGCTTAATTGGTTTTGTTGGGTTTGTTGTGTCGAATGTCTTTATCGTTAATGACGCGTTATTATATATGTTTTTAAATAATTAACATAGTAGTCAATTTTGAATTGCTGCAGTGCCTCGATATGTGCTCAGAATTTAAAAGTGTCAAAAGCCTTCTCAAAATCTATAAAAGCTAGATACAGTGGTTAATTGAATTTGTTGACCTTTTTTATCATTTGCTTGATTCTTATATATACTAAGTAAAATTTGTGAAAGAAGGTGCATACAAATAGAGTCTCAAATTGGGGGATCAAAATCAACAGAAATCTGGAAAGTAATAAAATCTATGAAAACTAATACAAAAAGTAACAGACTAAATACAATAAATGAAAATGTGTTAGAAGAAAATAGAAATGAATATAAAATAGAAGAAATACAAGCAAATTTTGAAACACAACATTCAGAAATAATTATTATTAAAAAAGAGAACGGAAAAGCGTCGGGCTCGGGAGAAATCGTAATAGAACTAATTAATTCACTATTTAACACTTGTGCCAAAGAAAAAAAAAACCGCAACAATTTAAAACGCCCCAGATTATATCGATATTTGAAAAAGGAAGCAGGAAAGACCCAAAGAACTATCGCGGATTGAGCATAAACAGCGCCCTTTCCGGATTATACGCAAAAGTTATAGAAAGTAAATTAAAAGAAAGTAGTGATGGGAGAATAAGTGAAGACAAAAAGGATTCACAGCTGATCATGTTGCAATAATCTTTTTACTCTACAGCAAATTATAACAACAAAGAAATAGCACTACTAGTGAAGACACGCATTTAGCTTTTATCGACCTAGAAAAAGCATACAATTTGGTACTAAGAGGTAAAATGTGAAAAGCTCTTCAAGATATAGAGGTAGAAGATTTATTGATTAAATTGATAAACGAACTGTACAAAGACAATAAATCAGTAATCAAGGTAGGAGCTGACACTGCGAGAATAGTTTTTTCTAAAGGCTTAAAACAAGAATGTTTTCTTTTTCCAATCCTCTTTATCATATATCTGGAGGTATGCTTTAAAAAGTGGAAAAACAGCTGCGGGTCTATAGGGGACATTTGCATCTTTACACTAAGTTTTGCCGACGATCAGGTTGTAATAGCACACAACACATATGATTAAGAATTTATGCTTAGAAGACTGCATGCAACATATACCAAATGGACACTTAGCATAAACTTCAATAAAACGAAATTTCTGGTGACTGGAACTGATGCAAACTTCCAAATAATTATTGAGGACACAATTGAAGTAAAGCAGGTAGAAACTTTTAAAGATTTAAGATGCACAATTAGTAAAAATGAAATAGCAATAGAGGAAGTTAGGAACAAGATAGAACAGGGGAAACATGTGGTTAGCTGTCTAAACTCGATCTGGTAGTACAAACGCATCAAAAAAGAAGTAAAAAAACAGATAGGACGCGCAATGGTAGATACAGTGGTGTCATATAGGGCATAAGTATGGATACTGGAAGCCAAAGATAAGCGACAAATAAATACTGTAAAAATGGACTACCTAAGAAGAAGCGCCAGAAAGTTCAGAATAGAGAAAGTAAGAAATGAGAAAATTAGACGGATAATGAAAGCTGAACAAACACTAGTAGAAAGAGTGGAAATAAAAAGCCTGAAGTGGTTTGGTCATGATTTTTAGATGACTTCGATAGATGGCGCCGAAGAGTATGGTAATGGAAACCGCCAAGAAGAAGGAAAAGGGGAAGACCCAAAAGATCATTGAACGATACCATTCGAGATGCAAAGAGAGCGAGAGGACTGAAAGAAGAGGATGCACTGCAAAGACGGGAATGGCGTGTGAGATTGGGAAGGCGGCACCTGGGTGTATAAACCAAATTAATAATATATAAGTATGGCATTTGCAATATTTCATGTATTGGTATTGTTTTCGTATTTAAGCATTTATTGCAGAGTTCCTTTAGATGTTGTATTAATCTAGGGCGATGCACGTAAATCAGTATAGAATTTTTTGATTGTTTTTAATAAGGCTTGTGGATTGGCTATTATTGTTTGATGTTCATCTATAAGTTGTATGCGTTGTTTTTATCTTTTGAATGTTTTTTCTATAAGTTATTATTTTTTTGTTTTGTTTGATTTATATTTGATTTATAGAATATATAAAAGAAAAAAAAAATTGCATCGTTTCTCCCTCATAATATAGTTTTTTTTTTAATTAGATTTTGATTAATTAATTTCTCATTAGTTGGCAACATTGCCATAGACGTTTTCATCGGAGTACGCTATGTAGAGGAAGAAGTCTTCTTCATGATGCTCCTGTTAAAGAGTGCCCATGGTGGCAAAAGTTGGTGGAATGACATTGTTAACAAAGAAGAAGAGAGCGTTTTCTGGTCGGAGATGAATGCGTTGTGAATCCTCTTTCTAATTAGGAAATAAAATTGGCCTACGGTAAAATCACTTGGTACCAGGTACTTTTTCTTATCGAGATCACCAATACGAGCTTTTGATTATAGTTTTTTTAACTCTGGTTACGAGTTTTCTTATATTTGTGTTATTCAGTTCAGCAGAAATTGATTTGACGTCGACCATAGATTTCTGCCAATTTGCAAATGACCCTGGCATAGTTTAGTTATTTTGTATTGCTTTTGTTCTTTTACCGTTAGATTTAATTATTGTGTACTTAGACACAATCCGTTGCAATTACAAAATTTTATCCACTTATTATGTACTTAGTCACACTCATACTGCACAAGTCACAATTTGTTTCTAAGTCATAAAATGTTACCCAACTATTATGTACTAAGTCAAAGCAAATTGCAACGCATCAAAAAGTCATTGTATACTTAGGCAACAACAATTAGTCACACACAATTCATTGCTAAATCACAAAATGTAGTCCAATTGTTATGTATTTAATTGCAATATATCACAAAAGACTTCTGTTATTTTACTAAGCATAATTATTTTGCAGTTGGTCACAATCGGTTGTTATTTAGTCATAATAATTTTGTACTTAGTCATAATAAAATTGGCGGATAAGCCAACTTTTATGTTTTAAGTCACAAAATATCAAAAGCTACAGTCTAAAAAGACTGTAGCTTTTGATATTTTGTAGTTACAATTATTCTGCATAATTAAAGTTTGCCCTTAAACTAGAAAATGTTTTCCAAATGTTAAAGTATGTATTTGCAATAAATTGCTTACTTAGTCAGAATTTCTCACAAAATCAGAAAACAGCATGTTAACCATGCAAGCATTATAAAGTGGTTTTACCTTTTTGCAATTAGTAACAATTATTTAAAAAAAAACGCCAGATTTTTGTTTTATGTACACTTTTTAACTGTTTAACAGACCGGATTTAGCTATTTTTGACATTTTATGAGCAGAGTTTTTCTCTTTTTAACTGTTTTTGGTCGGATTTTGATTTATTTTGAAAACATTTTGATAATTTATGGCAAAATCTTGCCATTTTTGACTTTTTATAAATATTTTTTAACATTTTGCTATCTTTGACATTGAATAGGGATGAATAGGATTTTGCACTTTTTGATAGTTTGTCTGGATTTTTTTAAAATTTGTTATTTTTGACATTTAATAAACGAAATTTTAGAAATTTGATTGGATTTTGATTTTATCTGAAAATAGTTTAGTATTTTTAATTTTTTATGTCCAAGTTTTGAAGTTTTCTGACAGTATTTTGATGTGTTAAGAACGGATTTTGGTTCTTTTTAACAATATTTTGATATTTTATAACCGGATTTTACTATTTTTGATATTTTATTGTACTTTAGTTTATGTCAAATTTTAGTTTTTTCTATTATTATTAATTTTAAAGCTAAGATTTTGCTAGTTTTGACATTTTATGAACAAAATTTTGGTACAATTTTTGACTTAGTTTTGGTTTGTTTTGAAAGTATTTTAATTTTTTTATGACCAAATTATGTCATTGTTGACTTTTCATAAATAAATGTTGCAGTTTTAACAGTTTATGGTGATTTTTGGTATAGTTTTATATCATATGGCCGTATTTTGCGATTTTTTGTTTTATTTAGTTTGCTATCTTTGGGATTTTGTGAAATAAATTTACTAATGACATCAATCAGAAATTTTCCGTAGATTGGCGCCATTTTAAGTTTATACCCTGTTTATAAGCCGCAAAAGCCATAAAACCATGTTTTTGTTCTCAGTGGGCTGGGCAAAAAGGAGCATTTTTTAATTTCTTTTAACAGCCAAAGTTGACGTATTTTGATGTAAATTAATTGGAAAATATAAATTTGTTTTGTGTATTTGGGTTTTAAAGCTCTAAAGCTCGAAAAACTGCAAAAGTAAGCCTAGTTTTCAACATAAACTTTTACAAACGCACATTTTGCAGTTTTCAGAGAAACTTACACTAAATATTATTAAAAAAATGAGTTTTGCAAACAATTGTACATAGAAAATAGTCAGTGTCGTGCAAAAAAACCATCTAGAAAAAAAAAATTTGTTCAATATTTACTTAATTTTTTTTTTTTTTAATTTAACTTAAAGATTATTTGGATTATATTTTTTTAAGACATTTTTTGTTGTTTGAACCAATTTTGGGCCATTTTACTCTTTATTTGATAGTTTTTGCACAAATTTAGACTCGATCTATCGGCGCCAAAATTTGAAAAAATTATTATTTTTGGCATTTAAACATAAATCCGCCTGGGCTTATCAAAATTTGTTAAAAAAAGTTTTAAACCACACCCTAGTGTATTTATAATATTTTTTGTAAATATAAAAAAATTATTAATTTTTAACGTATTTTTTGCTTGAAAAATTGGTAAACATTTCTTTCTAGATGGATTTTTCTATAGACGATGAGTACAACACTGATTATTTTCTATGTAAAATTGTCACCAGAATTCAAATTTTTAATAATATTTGGTATATTGTTCCTCTGAGCGCGGCTATACGTGCATTTGTTGGAGTTTATGTTAAAAAAAAATTTGAGTTTTAGACCCTTAAAACCCAAATACACATAACAAATTTATATTTTCCAATTAATTTACATCAAAAAGAAATTAAAAAATGCTCCTTTTTGCCCAGCCCACTGAGAACAAATACATGGTTTTGTGGCTTTTGCGGCTTATAGACAGGGTATAGACTTGAAATGACGCGAGATTTGGATTCTACGGAAAATTTCTGGTTGATTTCATTAGTAAATTTATTTTTTTTGAGTTAAAATTGTCGTTTTTAAACAAAAAATGCGATTAAGTTAAAAAACGACAAAAACCCAAAAAAAATGTAGAATTTTTTTTTATGGGGTTCATACCTTTATATATCGATCAAAAGACTACTAATAAATTATAGAAACTAAAAAAAAATACATAAGCAAGTTTCCCAATGCACCCCCCCCCCCACCAGCTCTGGTCCGTTTGAAATGGAATTGCCCAAATAAAAATTTGCTTTTTTAACTGTTTATGCTCAAGCTTTGGTTTTTTTGTGACAATATTTAATTAGTTCATAGCCGGACTTTGCTTTTTTTGAGTGTTAGAGTTTTATTTATATATTTCTTTAATTCGATTGGAATTTTATTAAATAAAAACTGTTAAAAAGTCCAAAAATGGACTTTTTAACAGTTTTTTTGCCAAATTTTGCTATTTTATATTATAGCCGAATTTTGTTATTTCATAATTTTTTTACACTTTACAACAGCCATAAACTGCTGGACTTTGGTGCTTTCTGACACAATTTAGATGTTTTAAGACCAAATTTTGTTATTTTTGACTTTTTATGATTAAAATGTTGCACTTTTTAATAGGGGTTCTTCTTAATATTTTGCAGTAAAGCCTAACAATCCTAGTTACGCCACTGAATTGATTGTTACTAAGTGTAAAACGATTAAAGTTTTATGAGCCGTTTTATAGTGTATTATGACTAAGTGCAGGTTAATTGTGATATAAAATGACTTTTTTACGTTGGTTTACAGTTTGTCTTGGTTAAATAAATACATAATAGTTTGAGAACATTTTGTGACTTACCAGATTGTAACTAAGTGCAGGAAAATTGTGAGTAACTGTAAAATGCCTCAAATCCTTTGTGTTGCGTTGCAATTTATTAAATAAATAATAATTAATTGGTAAACATTTTGTGGTTTAACTGTCAGTTGTGACTAGTGCAGGATAATTATGATTAATCTAAAATAACTGAAATTTTTATGTTGTTTTGTATTAAATAACGATTCTGGACATATGTGTTATAACGACGTAGATGATTGTGACTAAGTGTAAAATTAATCAAATCTTTTTTGCAGTATAACAATTTATTACGACTAAATATTTATTATTTGTGGATTAGTTGCTAGTTGAGGTATGCAAAATAATTGTGATCAGAATCAAAATATTTGTTTATGCTATTTTGCAATTTATTGTGACTATCTACCTAATAATTTGAAAAGAATTTGTGCCTTAGCGACGGATTGTAATTAAGAGTAGGAAATCTGTGATTAAGTGTAAAATGATTCAACATTTTTTGCATTGCGTTGCGTTCCAATTTGTTGCGATTAAATATAGAGTGGTGACATTTTCAAGCACGACGACGAATTTTGACTAATTACATGATGATTGTAACTACATAATTAATATTTTAAAGAGATTTTGTGGTTTATGTATCTGCTAAATTTGACTATGCAGAGTAATTGCGACTAAGAATAAAATGATTTTACACTTTTTGTGACTAAGTATATAATAATTTTGTGGTTTATATGCTAATTGTTAAATAATTGGTAAACATTATGTAGTTTAGCTGTCAATTGTGACTAACGGCAGGATGGCTGTGACTAAGTGTAAAATAACTTAAATTGTTTGTGCTACTTTGGATGCAATTTATTGTAAAACTATGATGATTGAGAACATTTTGTTGCATAACGATGAATTATGACTAAGTGCAGAATTGTGACTAAGTGTAAAATTAATGAAGTTTTTTGCTATATATTTACTATTTGGAGACATTTTGTGGTTAGCTGCAAGTTTGAACTATGTAGGACAATTGTGACACGGATTAAAATGGATTCTGACTAAGTATAAAAAAACTAATTGTTATTAAGGGGGGGGGGGGCGCTTTTATACATTTGTTATTATGTGATACTGTCATACTAAGCACCACACTATTAAAGTTTGTCGAACCGAAATAATTGTGTGTGCTTGACTCTTGGTGTAAAAGTGTAAAATTGATTTAAGTAAGTTTTTTTTTATATGTTTTTACTATTATCATTTACAAAATTATTTTTAAATGGTAATAGTAAATTGTTTATCATTTGATATGGTAACACCGCATTTATATAGTACTACTTTGGCCAATATTGTTCTATAATGTAGTTAATCCAATAAGAAAAGTAAATCTTATTAGACTTATGTTCTTAAATGTTATAACTAACTTGTTTGTATTATAGTACATCAAATGCAAATATTTCCTTCATCAAGTCAAATTAAAATAGTACTATAGTAGTAAAAAAATGTATCAAAGAATGTCCTATTAAAAAAAATGTCTTAAATCCTTTGTGTTGAGTTGCAATTTATTGCAATTAAAATAAACATTTGTGAATTGGGACTGAAGGGCAGGATGATTCTGACTAAGTGTAACATATCTTAATTTTTGTGTGCATGCGATTTATTGTAAAAAATTGAAGCTTGTGGACGTTTTGCAGTATAACGACGAGTTGTGATTAAGTGCAGGATGATTGTGACTTAAGTGTATATTTAGTCAAGTCTTTTTTACTACGTTACAATGTGTTGCCACTATATATTTATTATTTTTTATGATTTGTTACAATCTATTGTAATTGCATAGTTAACATTTTAAAAATATTTTGTAGTTTAACTACCAAATTTGACTATGCAGAATAATTGTGACTAAGAAAGAGCAAATCTTTTAGGTAACATTTTGTGACGTAGCGACGAGTTGTGACTGCAGTGCAGAATGTTTGTGGTTAAGTGTAAAATCACTCTATTTTATGCTGCAATGCATTTTATTGTGGATTAAGTACATGCTAGTTAGATAACTTTTTGTCACGTAGCAACAGATTGTGACTAAGAGCAGAACGATTGTGATAATTTAAGAACATATTGTAACTTAGCAGGTTGTGACTAAGTACAGGAAAGTGTAAAATATTTCAAATTCTTTTATTAAATATATAATAATTAATTGGTAAAGATTCTGTGTTTTTGTTATCAGTTGTGACTAAGTGCAAGATAGATTTGATTAAATCTATAATAACTGAATTCTTTGAGCTATTTTGCATTAAATTTATTATGAAAATATAATAATTCTGTTTATATGTGTTTTAACGACGAATTGTGACTAAGTGCAGGATGATTGTGACTGATATATTATGAAAATATAATAATTCTGTTTATATGTGTTTTAACGACGAATTGTGACTAAGTGCAGGATGATTGTGACTGAGTGTAAAATTAATATCAAATCTTTTTTGCGGTTGCTAGTTGGAGTATGCAGAATAATTGTGATCAGAATCAAAATATTTGTTTATGTTGTTTTGCAGTTTATTGTGACTATCTAAGTAGCAACAGATTGTGACTAAGACCAGAACGATTGTGATTAAGTGTTAGTAAGTGTAAAATGATTTATTTTCTTTGTGCTGCTTTTCACATAGTAAAAATATATTATTAGGGGACATTTTCGGACATAATAAATAACTATAACTAAGTGCATGATGATTGTGACTAACTTAAAATGAATTTTATGCTGCGTTTCAACCTATTGTGACATGGTTAACATTTTAAATATATTTTGTGGTTTAGATGTTAAGATGATTTTTATTTTTGCTGTTGTTTTGCAGTTTTTCCTGACTCTGATAACAGTTTTGTAGCTTATTTGCTAATTGTGTCGTACAGAATGATGTAAATAAATACTTGACTATAGGCAACTTTTTGTAAATTGACGATGGACTGTGACTAAGTGCAAAATGATTATAATCAATAATCAAATGTAGAATGACTAAAGTTATTAATGATACAATGCAATCTATTGTGACTAAGTATTGATAATTGGGTAACTTTTTGTGATGTAGCAACGGATTGTGACTAAATGCAGAATTGATTGTGATCTAGTATATAATAACTAAAATTTTGTATGCTGCAATGCATTTTATTGTGACTAAGTACATGATAGTTAAGTAACATTTAGTCACATAGCGACAGATTGCAGAAGTGTAGAATGGTTGTGATTAAATGTAAAATGACTCTTTATGCTGCAATATTTTTTTTGTGACTAAGTACATAGTAGTTTAATAACATTTTGTGACGTTAACGGAATCTTGTGACTAAGTGCAGAATAATTGTGATCAAGTGTAGAATGACTAAACCTATTTATGCTGCAATGGAATTTATTGTGACTAAGTACATAATAGCTGGGTCACATTATGTGACGTAGAGACGTCTTGTGACTAAATTTAAAATAATTTTGATCAAATGTAGAATGACTAAAGCTTATTATGCTGCAATGCATTTTATTGTAACTTAGTACATAATAGTTGGGTAACATTTTAAAACAGATTCTGACTAAATGCAGAATAATTGTGATTAAGTGTAAAATGACCACGGCTTTTAATACTGCAATAAGTTTTTGTGATCTAGTGAAGAATGACTAAATTATTTTATCTTACAATACAACTTATTGTAACTAATTACAGATAAATTGGGTAACATTTTGTGAGATAGAGACGGATTGTGATTGAGTACTAAATGGTTGTGATGATGTGTGAAATGAATATTTTTTGTGCTGCGTTGCAATTTATTGTGATTAATTATATCAGAAAACAGCTAGAACTGCAAGATGATTTAAGTTGTTAGGTAGTTAAGTATGTACATACCGTTTGGGTGACATTTTGTGACTTAATTTAATTGGGCAACATTTTATGATTTAGAGACGGATTGTGATTAAATGTAAAATGACATATAAATTGAAAGATCGGCTTTATAACAAGTAATTTGTGCTGCGTTGCAATAATACTAGATAAAAGGGCGACATTTTTTTAGTTAGTGATAAATTGTGACTAAGTGCATGGTTATGACGATAAAGTGTAAAACAACAAAAAAAAAATGTGCAGCGTTAAATTGAATTGTAATTAAGGGATGTAGGATAATTTAAGTTTTTTATGCTGTGTTGCAATTTATTGCGACTAAGTACATAATAATTGAATGATATTTTGTGACTTAATAAATATTGTGACTAAGTGTAGGATGATGACTAAGTCTAACATGAGACAAATTGTCTTTGTCAATTAATTTTGACAGTATTTGATAATCGGGCAACATTTTGTGATTTAGCGACGTATTTTGACAAAGTGCAAGATGATTATGACTAAGTGTAAAATGATTTTTATTCTTTGTGTTGCGTACAGTTTATTGCAACTAAATACATAATAATTGGAAAACATTTTGTAATTTAGCGACGGTTTGTAACTAAGTTCAAGATGGTATATATAAGTATAAAATTACTCAAGTTCTTTGTGTTACGTACAAATTATAGTAACTAATTAAATGATAATTGGACAACATTTTATGACTTAGGGACAAATTGTAACTAAGTATAGGATGTTTATGATTAAGTGTAAAATGACTCAAGTTCTTTGTGTTACGTACAATTTATTGTGACTAATTACATGATAATTGGCAACATTTTGTAATTTGGCGACGGATTGTGACTAAGTTCAGGATGATTACTACTAAGTGTAATATGATAAAATTGTTGTTGCGTTGCAATATATTGTGAAGTACATGATAATTGGGCGACGTAATAGACAGTAGTCTTTTGTACAGCGTTGCGATTTATTCTGAAGTAATTGGCAAAACATTTTGTGGTTTTTTAGTATGAATACAAAGTAGAAGACGCTTTTTCTAAATTTAAAACAGATTTAAACATCTATTTATATTTTAATTAAAGTTTGTTATTATTTCTATAAAATATTGTTAAAATAATCTAAACGATTGTAATGCATTTGAGAAACTAATAAATTAATTTAAGTTTGAATAAAAATCGCGTTAGATTGAAAACGAATAAAATAAGTAATAAAAGAAACAAACAAACAAAATTAATTAAGAATGTGCTGTAATTTATTCAAGCATTTTTTCATCCCAACGTTAAAGATACGAATGCCCTTTCTCCCTAGATGGGTGGCTTCAACACTAAGGATAAATTAAAAAGCATATATTACACTTTGTGTGTTTTCCAAACGGAACGAACGCGTGTGGTTTCCGATGTCTTTTCGAACATTCGCGCCGCTGAGAAGGGTTGACTAATGTTTCACGTTAAATAGGGCTACCACATTCCAACATACATTTGCAATTAAAAAAATTGCATCAACCTATAATAATTGTATTAAATATTAAATGAATTGTAAACAGGAATTTTCAATGTAATTTAGTGCAAATTGAACCGATCCAAATGAATTTCCAATTGCTTCTTGCTAATGAGGATTTCCTTTTAAAGGCATTTGTTTTAGCATAACCACTGATGGCTGTAAATCAAGTTTAGTTTCGGATGCGATTTTACTATTGACTTTTGAAACTAATTGTTAAGCATTACATAAACAAATTTGGCTGGATATTTTTTTAAATTAATTTTAAAATTTATTTGTACATTGTGAAGCTTGTTCATGCATAGCGTCAGCCCCACCACTCATCATAACAACCTGTCGAGACCAAAAAACAGTACCGCACACACACAAACGCCATAGGAGTAGAAGAAAAAAAATAGCTAACAAATCTATAACAATAAAACCGTAATAATAGGCGAGCCGGATGGCAAAATGTGGTACGCGGATAGGTTGGATGGATTGTGATGGGCGTTTACTCGACGGCGTGCCTCTCTTCGTACTTACGTGTGTGCGGTACTACTCACTCGCGTACTGTTACCGCGCATCGTAAGTCGCCTTACGATTGCGTGTGCGGGGACGTTCGTTTCAGTGAGCGACTAATTGATCCGCTAATGAGACCCGCGCGCCGTCGCACCAGTAGTATTCACGTGTCGCAGTACCACCCCGGGCGGAGTGTCCGGAACTACCGGAAGTGTCATGTTAATTTTTTGTGACTCAGTGCAGCGATCGTTAATTATATATGCAGTGCTAATTGTACAGTTTATTAGTGACAGTTTTAATTGACTGGATTTTATTGTTTATTATTTTATTATTAATCAACGTAAGTTTTTTTTGTTATATTTTAGCACTACAGGTACCATCATTTACAAAAAAAATTTTAAATGGTAATCGTAAATTGTTTATTTTTTGATATGGTAACACCGCATTTATATAGTACTACTTTGGCCAATATTATTCTAAAATGTAGTTAATCCAATAAGAAAAGTAAATTTTATTAGACTTATATGTTATAACTAAGCTGGTACTACTATTAGTATCAATCAATTAATGCAACCACTTTGTTAGTATCATAGTACATCAAATGCAAATATTTTATTATAATTTGAATTTAGTTCTAAATCAAATTAAAGTAGTACTACAGTACTACCAAATTTTATTATAGAATATTTGTCGCTTGGATTTTGTTATATTTTTTTTAATTTCTAGAAAGATAGTAAATTGTACAAAATTTGGTCTTCAATTCAATCAATAGTACTTCAACAAATATATGGTGTACAAAGTCATTTTAAAAATCAAAAACCGGTTCATATTTTATTAATTTACATTATGAACAAGCAATCAGTCACTAGTTCTTAAGACCACAATTTGATGATGATATTAAATTAACTTAAAATGAACAAAATCCGAGTAAAAAGTGCAGAAAAGTTTTTTTTTATTTTTTTGCAATTATTACATGTAATTACAAGCAATTATTAATAATGAATAAATGCTTTGTGTCAGTTAGCGATTGATTGTACTAAATGCAGGAATCATTTTGGTGGTTTGCGATTATTTATTATTAAGGGGGCGGGTTTTTGAGTGTCATAAAACTTGAGCACAACTTGCGTATTTTAATTCAATTTTAAAATCAGTTTGTTTCAACGTGTAGAGAATGATATTTTCAGTGTCTTGAAGTATATGAGAAATGCAAAACTTTTTATTTTTTATTTTATTTTTCTAAAATAACAATTGTTATATTTCTGCTGGAAGTTGTGAATGTATGATGAAATGAGAAATTTGAAGTATTAATTTTTTTTACAGTTTGGTACCGTTGCTACATTAATTATATACTGGAGATAAGCCGTTTTAAAATCGAATATGTCTTACGAGTTGTTAAGTTAATGAGATACAAAATTAAGTTCTGTATTAACAATCAATCCTAAATTGTTGGTCTTATTTACTTTTACATTTTAGATTTAGTCAGAACTGATTGCATATGCAATCTGAATGTCAGCCTTTTATTAAGATTGACCCTAAGATATTGTGCGGATTCAGCCGTTAAGATATTTTTGTGTGATTTGGTAAAAAGAAAACAGCTCTTCTTTTCTCAAGATTTACTGTGACTCGCCATACTGTCAGCCAGTTTCTGTTGCTGCATCTTTAGGGTGGCTTTTTGGGAGACTTTGAGTTGTAGATTAGTGCCGTGGTGTCGGTGTACTGTATAGTTTTAACTCCGTTAACGTCGGAGGGCATATCAGAAACATACAAGTTGAAAAGTATAGAGCCTTGCAGTACCCCTGTATTTATATTGCGCGGGGTTACAACGTGCTTTTGAGTCAGTATTTTTAGTAGGCATAGTATTTATAAAAAATACGTTTTCAACGATTTGGAGATGTAATGATATAGCAGCACAATGAATAAATAATAATAAATGAATTATTACTAATAAATAAATTACAAATAAATAACGAATAAAAAACTATTTTGTAAAAAGAATCTATTGAATTTTTTTTTTATTAGAAAAATTGCTTAATAATAATCTAATAAGTAATGCTCAACTTCGATTTACTCTTATTATTTTCTGTTTCAATAATATATTATGGATTTACACATTTTTCAATTTGAAATCTTTTTACAATTTCACCGCTGTTTACTTAGCTACATCTGGCACTATCAGTGGCGTAGCTATTTGTAAGCAATGCGGAAGAGCTTAGAAGCATACAGAGCTCTCTCGAAATTTAACTTTTTAACAATATTTTTTTATATTTTATAGATGGATTTGAATATTTTTGGGAATGCCAGAATTTGCATTTTTCTTTTGTTCTTTCTAACAATATTTTTGATTTTTCAAAGTTTGATTTTGTGTTTTTCAGATTTTATGAACATTTTTACATTTTAAGAGTTTTTTTCACTTTTCACTTTTCAACAGTATATGTTGAATTATGGTTCTTTCTAACAATATTTTTGATATTTTATAGCAGGATTTTGATGCTTTTTTTAATAGCTTATAACGGATTTTTGAGACATGCAGTCTAAAAAAAAATATTTTTTAAGAGTTTAGGCCGGATTTTGGTGCTTTCTGAGTTTTTTAAAACATCAAAGACAAATTTTAGCTGATTTTGTCATTTTATGAACAGAATTTTGCAGTTTTTGTTCTTTTTAAAAATATTTTATAACGGGACTTGACTATTTTTAATTTTTTATATAAAGAATTCTGCATTTGTAACAGTTTATGACTAAGTTTTGGTGTTTTTTGACAATATTTTTATACATTTTATGAATATGCACTTTTTGACAGTTTGTGACCGAATTTTGCTTTTATTACAATGTTTTTGTTATTATTATTTTATATATAGATTTTTTTTAGATTTAGATAGATTTATTCATGTTATCAATTACAAAGAATTGTTATTTTTGTCATTACATAATACATAAAATGTCAATTGATAACTTACTTTCAAAATACAATATCATAAAATAAAATATCATACAATAGTTTAAAATAAGGCAAATCTATACAGTTCGACTTTAATAAAAACAGTTAAAAATAGTTTTAAAATCAAATTGTAATAATTCATTTCTGTTATAGAAACAATTACTTATTAAAAAATCCTTGACTCAATGCAATAACAATTTACCTGGTTTTTGTTTTATATTTTTAGGCAATTTGTTCAAATATTTAGCGCAGTAGCAATTCGAACTGTTTTGAGATCTTTTCGACCTGATGGGATTTATTTTTATATAATTTTTTTGTCTTGTTAAATGATTATGATTGGCATTTCTGTCGAACTGATCGATCTTTGTGTTTTAAAATGAATTTAATGCTTTCAAAAATGTAGATGGACGGCAAAGTTAGTATTTGTTGTTCTATATAAGTAGCTTTTCAACAATCACGATAGCCAGTGGCGTTTTTAATTCTGACTGCTTTTTCTGAAGTGCAAATAAACGAGTACATACTGCTGAATGGCCCTAAATAGATATTCTATAAATTAGATGGCTGTGCCATAAAGCAAAATAAGCATTTCTTAAACAAACATTAGATACAGACATTTTTAAACATTGCAAAGTAAATATTGACTTGTTAAGTTTGTTTGCAATATATTCTCCGTGTGTTATCCAGTTTAGTTTTGAGTCAATCTGAATTCCTAGAAATTTAGTTGACTCAACACATTTTTTATGGGCAGTTTTTTAAGGAGAATTGTCTTTGTTTTATTTTGATTTAGAGATAGCTTGTTACTTAACATCTATTGTACTACCTGATTATTGTTTAGTTTGCTATCAGTTTGCATCTGATCTACAACGTTTCCTGATGTCAGTATGCTAGTGTCATTAGCATATAATATTACTGAACCTTTTAAGCCTAAATCTGGTAAATCTTCAAACCCAAGTTCTTCTCTTGTGATACAGCACCATTATATGAAACTACTTGCTGCATTTCATTCAAATATGACATTATTGATCTACAATTACTTGGCTGCAGATTATAGTAATACAGTTTTTGCAAGAAAATATCATCAGCTTTACTCAAATCGAGAAAACTTCGAATTGATACTTTGCTTTTTTCAATAGATTCCGATATTATTTACTAATTCCATAATTGCGTTAGTTGTTGAAATCTTTTTACGAAAACCATATTGTTTTTTGCTAAATAGATTGTGTTTTGTAAAATAATCCTTTAATTGGCAGTTTAATATTTTTTTATAGATTTTAGAAATAATGGATAAACAAGGAGATTGGCCTGTAATTGTTTCTATCACTTTGATTGCCTTTCTTAAATACAGGTATTACCATTGCTATTTTTAGTAAATTTGGATGAACCGAATTTATTATGAGGTAATTTATTAATCTTTAATTGTTTTAATTACTTTTGTTGTAAAGCAATATTTATTTACTTTTAGAGGATTTTAAAGAGTTTATAGTATTCTTGACTTTATTAAAAGAATCCTCAACAAACATAAAACATGGACTGACACATTTAAAATTATACATAAAAAATAGTGGATCTATATGTGATGATGGTATTGTATTAATTAAAAGTTTAGCTGTTTTACTAAATTACACATTAAAATCAGACGCAGAGATATCACAGAAATTATTACAGGTTGTTGTTTGTTTTGTATTTATCACATCTCAAATACTTTATTCATCAATATAATTTTTATTAGTTTTAATTTTTACACATTTAAGTGCTTGATTATATTGATTCTTTGTGTCAGTTACAAGTTTTTTGTTTTCTGAGCTTTTTAAATTATTGATACATCTCATTTATTAAATTACGAGAATTTTGCATATCTCTAAGACTATTGTTAAACCAGTTTAGTTTGTTATTGGCTTTATTACTTTTTATTCTACTTTCCGGAGTATTTATTTAGTTGCTTTCTTTAAAATATCAATCAAGTTTTGATTTTTACAGTTTATGAACAGAATTTTGTAGTTTTATGACCGAATATTGCCATTTATGACTTTTTATAAATAGAATTTCACAGTTTTTGGCCAAATTTTGGTTTATTCTATGAATGTTTTTATATCATGGCTAGGGTTTGCTATTTTTGACATTTTGTGGCTAGATTTTGGTGCTTTCTAACAAGTATTTTGATACTTTATAGCCGGATTTAGCTATTTTTGAGATTTCATAAAATTTTGATCATTTTTTAAAAGTTTATGACCGGATTTTAGCGCTTTCTGTTATTATTGTTATGGTTCAAAGCCGGATTTTGATATTTTTGATATTTTATGGCCTTATTATACTGTTATTATTGTTATGATTTAAGGCCGAATTTTGCTATTTTTTGCATTTTTTAAATAGAGTTTTTCACTTTTTAATAGGTTATGTCCGCTTTAAAAAAAGACAAAATTTTGTACGTTTTTTTTCCAAAACTATGAGCGAACCCTTTTCAATATTTTGAGGTGAAGTCTTAAAATCCTAGCTATGTCACTAAGTATTATTATGTTGTTTGGTATAAAAATACTCAACTTTGTTATAAAACAAGCTAGAAGTAATGTCAATTTAATTTAATTTATTTTCACTAATTAAATTTGTCAAAATTTTGATCATTCTCAACTATTCTACGTGTTGATGGCTGTTTTTATATCAGACACGACTACTTTCTGTTTTCGTACAATAACATATAATTAGTTAATTTTAACTCTACTAACTTATACAAAAAATTACAAATCCTTTTATTGTCAGCTTTTTATTGATGTCTGCTAAAATATAAAGAGCAATAATAAATTATTGTGCGCAAAATTTTTTAATTTGCATTTTTTTTATGTCAAACACGACTATTTTTTGTTGTCTCACAATATTTTTTATAATTAAATATATTTGATTAATTTATTTCAACTTCGCAAGTTTTGTTTGAGGATTGTGAGAAATAATCGAATATGTTATTTTGTTTTTGTTTTAATGTTTAGATCAAACGACATAATATTGTCAGATATTGTTAACTAAACAACGGTTACAATTTCTGGTAAAATACACTTTGCCGTCTTTCTTAGTTTACTCGTACAGATACACTTAGTTTTATATTACTATCTTCTGGCTCATACATAGTACTCACAGGGCTTTTGTTAAAAATATTTTCTGGTATTACACCCACATTTTTTTTATACCAACCTGTTGAAATTGCCCAATGCATTAATTTTAATCCAGTGGCGCAGGAATTAAATTATACAATACTAAGGCATATTGCAAATATCCGATGAAAACTTTGTAGTTTTAATTTTTTGTTCTAATTCTATTTTTTATGTAATGAAAATTGTTTATTTTTTTGGTTTCTTTTGATTATTTTTATAAATTTGCATCTACTTCCAGTTTTCATTATTTTATTTAAAATCCATGTGCTCTAAAATATGATTTTATGAATTTTTGCAATATACAAACTGTAGTAATTGATTCAAGTTTTTAGTAATATTAGATGATTGCTCAAAGTTTTTAAATTTTTAAAAATGTATAATTTGTTTTGAGTTATTAGCTCGAATTAAACTCAATATAGCACAGATATGTTGAAAATATCATATGTTGGTAATCGACTGCAGTATTTGATTAAAAGTTTGAGAATTTGTAGAGATTTCAACTTTTTAGATTCTAACCTCTGTATTTTTTTACTCACGAAAAAAGTTTGTTACTTTCCAGTATTCGATTCTGTATTGAAAAATATTGACAGAAACCAAAACTGTCTTAACTTTTGCACATCTAACAAACAAGTGCTTTTCTAATTGGATAAATATTTTTAAAATTGCTTATGGTTTAGCTAGATGATTTATATTTTTGGTTTTGATATAGAACCCTACATTTTATCAACAATGTTATTGATTTTTTTAACAAGTCCTTTATTACACAATGTATAATATGTTTGTGAGAAAATTTTCTTTATTTGAAGTTCAGGAGTTTGCTTATAACTCAAAAATTGTGTTTTTAATAAAAAATATTTTTACAAAAATTTCTTTTATTTATCTTAAAATTAAGAAATGTAAAAATATACAGGGTGTTTTATTTAAAAAAAGTTTACTAAATTTCTACAATAAAATGAACACCCTGTATATTGAAAATATTTTAATCATCAATTAATTAATCTATGAAATTTTAAACACAGATTGCTAGATGTTGCTAGGATTAGTAAGGCTTATTTGAGGCTTCATATTTTTAAGTTAAGTGCATCAAGTAATAGAAATATTTAATATTTTTATTTCAAGGTTTTTAACTGAATTTCAAATAAAAAAAAATTGCAACCAATAATCAATCAGTTTATAAATTTAAAAAAATCCTAGATATTGTTAGTATTATTAGTAAGTCTTGTTTTTGAAGTTTTATATTTTCTAAACTTACTACACAAAGTTACTGACATTTTTTTTTAAATTTTTATTTTAATATATACCTAATTAAACTCCAAAATTAAAAAGTTTTAATCGACAATTAATCAATGTATAAATTTCTATCAAAGATTGCTAGAGACTAAAACCGTTTATTTATTGGTCGACTTTAAGGAAAAAATATCAATTTGCCTATTAAATTATATTAACAAAAATACAACATTTTTATCGGATAACAGTAGAAGATTTATTTGCAATTTGCCGTAATATTATATAATTTACTCCTACGCCACTGGATGAAAGTTAATACGTTAGACTTATTTTTTATGTTTGCTAACAGCGATTTTGTGTCTTAAGCTGACACAGTCGTGTATGTGGTAAAAAAATTATGGTTAATGGTTAACATTTGCAAAACTAATTATATTTTTAAAACAAAGGCGACGACTTAACATTTGGAACTGTGAATCTTTTAGGATTGAATTCTATAAGCTGTCAACATTTTAAAATGACATGTACTTTGCGAGATAATAAATATTATTTTGTTTCACATTATATTTATTTTCACTGTCACCAAAGGGAAAAAATGACAAACTAAAATTTATCTCTTAGCAAAGCCTATTAAAAAATACATGGTTGGGTGACGCGTACTGATGCGTATTTTTGTAAATCTGAGACTAAGATGTGTAGAATAACTAAAAACCATTAAATTATTTGCTTCTTGGTTTTGTCAATCTGTCGCTTTGCAATTAATTATTAACTAAGTACCAAATGACCGAAAAATGTAAACTCCTTGCGGCTCTTTGCGATTAATTATGTCTAAATGTATAATGACTTAATACAATTAAACTGGTTACATTGCAATTAATGATTAAGTGCAAAACTGGTTGCAGTCCGATTTATTATTAATTAACTTTAAAATTACTAAAAAAATTGTATGGTGTTTCCAATTAAATATGACTAAGAGTAAAATGTCTAAAGAATTTAGTTGCTTTGCGATTATGATGTATTTAAAAAATATATGGCAACAGTTATTAATAATTAATAATGACTTTTTGTCGCTTTGACTATAAACCATTAAACTGGTTGCTTTGCGATTTATGATTAATTAAGTGCAAAATGACTTGAATAATTTTGAGTTGCTTTAAATATTAATAATTAATTATGACTAAACGCTTTGTGTTGCTTTGTAAATAATTATGACTAAATGTAGAACTGGTTGCATTGCAATTGATGGAAATTAAGTATAAAATGACTAAAAAATCTGGTTTTGAATCCAAGTAAGTATTACTAAATGTAAAAAAACTAAGAATATTTTGTCGCAATTATGACGTAATTAATAAATATTCAGAACAATTATTAATTACTAAAAGCTTTGCGACTGATTGTGATTAAATTCAGGAAACTTAAAAAACAATTTGGTTTTTGCGATTAATTGACTAAGCATAGAATGACTAAAAACCATTATATTAATTTTTTTGTGGTTTTATCCTTCTGTTGCTTTGCGATAAATTATTAAGTTGCCTCTAATTCATTATAACTAAATTCAGAAAGACTGAAGAACACATGTTGTTTTGTGGTTTTGTCTTTCCGTTGCTATACGATTTATTATGAACTGCAAAATGACTAGGAAAGTATATGAGCAATTAATATAGATTGATAATGACTAAAAACATTTTGCAACTGATTGTGACTAAGTGCAGTAAGCTTAAAATGTACGTTGTTTCTTTGAAATTAAAAATGACTAAGTGTAGTTTGACTAAAAACCATTAAATTGGTCATTTTGTAGTTTTGTTATTTTGTCACTTTGCGAGATTTTAAATAAACTGCAAAATAACCAGAAAAGTATTGTCCCACCTTCAATTGGTTATGACTAAGTGCAGGAAGATCTTTCTTGCATAAGAAATTTTATAAGAACAATTAATAATGATTAAAAACAGTGTTGTTCTGCGAATGATGACTAAATGCAGAAAACTTAAAACAACATGTTGCTTTGCGATAAATTGTGACTAAGTGTAGACTAAGAACCAATACATTTGTAGTTTTGTTGTTGCGTTTAATTAAATGGAAAACAAATTTTGTGTTTGTTTTAATTGATTTTGAAGTGCACACAATTTTATTGCTTTGCGGTTAAGTGAAAAATGACTAAAAAAATTGCTTGTTGTTTCAGTTGATTATGACTAATTGTAGAGAAGATCGAAGATGATGAGTATATATATATATATATATAAGTGTATATAAGATTATGACTAAATGCAGGAAGGCTGTTTTTTCACAATAAATTATGAAAACCTTTAGAATATCTAAAAACCATTAAATTTGTTGTTTTATTGTTTATTTTGACGCATTGCGATTAATTATTATTGAAATATAAAATGACTATAAAAGTATAGTGATTATGACTAAGTGCAGTAAGGCTTAAGAACATTTTGTTGCTTTGCGATTATGACGTAATTAAAAAATACTTAAGAGCAATTAATAATGCTTAAACCACTTGTGTTGCTAAAACCTAAAAAGTAATGACAATATTATTTATTAAAAACTTTGTGTTGCTTTGAAATTGATTAGCACTAAGTGCAAGCAGAAAAAATTGGTGTTTTTATTCTGTCTCTTTGCGATCAATTGTTAATTAAGTGCAAAATGATTAAAAAGGTATTTCCAATTGGTTATAACTTAGTGCACAAAAACTGAAGATTGTTTTTTGATTAACGATATATTATGACGCAATTAATAATGATTAGCAATACATTGTGACTAAATGTAACAAACCTAAAAAAAAATTCTAGTGCCTAGTCAATAATTATGACTAAGAACCATCAAATTAGTCTCTTCGTAGTCTATATTAATTAAGTGCAAAATGACAAAAAAAGTTTTGTATTGCATTCAATTGATTATGACTCAGTGCAGGAAGACTGGAGAACATTTAATTTAAGTTTATTATTTTGAATACAGTATTATTTGGCTCGACTAGAGCCTTCTGCAGATATATGCTAACTGCGTTGATAAAAACATTTTATTTTTTTTGCACATTTTTGTGAAATAGTTGAGGAATGTAGTAATTAATAATCATTAATAATGACTTGTGTTGTTTTGCGACTTATTGTGACTAAGTGCAGTAATCCTAAAACACATTCTGGTCATTGAAATTAATTATAATTAAGTTTAGAATGACCATTAAATTAGTTGTAATGTACTTTTTTCACTTTGTCGCTTTAAAATTAAATATTAATTAAGTATAAAATGACTAGAAAAAGACAAATACGCCTTGAAATTGATTATAACTAAGTGCAAAAATAATTATATTTGCTTTAATATGAAAACTAAGAACCTAATAATAATTAATATTAATTTTTATTGAGTGCAGATAACTCAAAAAAAATTAGTTTTACGCATAATTATGACTAAGTGTAAAATAACTAAAAACGATTAAATTAATATCTTTGTGGTTTAGTCAATCTGTCGCTTTTCGATAAATTATTATTTAAGTAAACAATAACTTTAAATTCATTATGAGTAAGGTAAAGAAGAAATTGCTTTGTTTTCGAGTAATTTGTGTATAAAGATTCAAAACTGAAAGTTTGACGTCGTTTGTAGACTAACATGCTTGCAAAATAAATTTAAACATTTCATTCTATTCTATTGAATAATGCTCCTAATATTTAAAATTTAAAATATTTTTATATTTAAAATGTATGAATTGAATAAAAACACAAATAAATTTCATTCATTTAAAAATAAATGTAATAAACTTTACTGAATGGATATTTATCCATATCCAATCCTAAATAACAAATTCGGTTCAACAAAACCTCAAAGTTATGCACATTAAATTTCTTTTATTTTTTGCTTAAATGCAATTATGAAAGTTATTTATTTATGAAAATAGATAAGAAAGTTTTGTGGATTTCTCTGTAATAAGTAAAAATAAACTAAAGCATTGGATGCGCGCGCTGAACGCACTAAATCACATGTAATTAAGGGTTTTTGCTCCGAACCAGTAATTATAACATTAGCAATCAATTATTCCCGCTATTAATTTCACAGCCAGTGCACAAGGCCATCATTACACCACAATTTCATATATATTCACATCTCTCAAGAAGAGCTCACTTATTCTTTTATTAATAACAACAATTTGGTCTTAAAATGATATTCTAAAAATAGTTACTGTCTGCAAACTAATTTAATAAAGTATTGCTGGTCTTGGATAAATAAATAATCCAAAATTAATTAATTCAAAATCCTATAATCTCTCACTAATTAAAAATCATTACACAAATGGTAGCGAGAGAGAGAGAAAAAAGGGTTTATTAAATCATTGTTGGTGTTTAACTGAGAACACCATTAGGCGTTGATAATTTAATTCTCAATTTAAATGCACTCGCATTTTCCATATCGTGATTATTATTATGATTGTTGGCCGTGGATGGGCCTATTTGTTTAACACCGTAATTACGTAATTAGCGGCATTAGCATCTTTGGCGTGCATTACATATGTCACTGCCTCATCTAAATACGAGCTCTCTCTCTCCTACATAAGAACGAGAACGAGATATGCACGCTTTAATACAGACATCAAGATCCTATCCGCTGATAAATTATGAAAATTATTATTAACGCTGGAAAGAAGTTGTAATTTTCTAATTATGATAATGTGCGTATATTTTTTAATGCGTTGACGTGTGGAGCCTCAATTATTATTAGTTCTTCATTTCGGCTCGCGGGAACTTTGTTAGGTTACATATTATTATTATTTAAGGAGTGAATTGATGTGATGTGTGGTTTTATTGATATAATAATTTAAATTTTAAATTCACTTAATTTTTTTAACTTATCTTATAATTTTTAATATAAAAAATATAAAAAAATCTGCTTTACAATTAGCTAAATTGTGTTTAATCATTACATACTTTTAAACCCTTAATTTGATAATAATATGTTGCTTTGTTGTCTAAATTATTTATCCATTTCAGAAATGAACTTGTCGCTTCACAATTAGTTTAAAAATGTGCACTTTTTAAACTAAAAGCATATTGTCGCTGTGTTATTGATTTCAAAACTATTAACTAAATTCTCAGAACTATTTAAATTTCTTAAAGTTCTTGGAAAACTATTTATTGTTTTACTAATGTTTTATTTATCCAAGCGACTTGTCTGAAATAGTTAAAGGAGAATTTGACGCTACGCAATCAATTTAAAAAAGTTTATAGCAACTAAAAACATTCTTTTCCGCAATTGATTCCAAAATTAATTTTATTTAATATAGCTTAGAATTAGTTAAAAAAACTTATAGCAACTAAAAGCATATTGTTGCTTTACTATTATTTCCAAAGCCCCTAACAACTTTTTGAACTCTAAAACTGTTGCTTTTAGAAAAAAAAATTGTTGTAAATAATAATTCCAAATCTCCTAAAAATCTTCTGAAAACTTGGTGTAGCTTTACAATTTATTTTGAATCTACTTACTCATTGTAGAAAATAAATGTAATTTTTTATTGTTTCCGATTAATTCTAATAATGCTTAGTTTTTTCTATAGTATATAGTGTACCAAGGTCCGAAAATAGGTTTAAGCATCCGACTGCTTTAAGCAGCATGAAGGAGCGAAGCAAGTATTTGAAAATTTCAGAAAAAAAAATTGTTGCAAAATACTTTTGTACTTTTGAAATTGTTCAATGTTCAAAAAGCATATGAAACTGGTTTGTTTTTCTAATTGGTTTTTGTGAAAGAATGGCATCAATAGACATTACTAGCATCTGTAGTAACAATAAGATTGGATCATTGTTTAGAAGCTTATAATTTTAAAACATTGAATAAACTGAGGTATGCTCTATTTTAGCATATTTTTTTTAGTCAAA
This sequence comes from Tachinus rufipes, assembly GCA_963932245.1. Taxonomy (NCBI): domain Eukaryota; kingdom Metazoa; phylum Arthropoda; class Insecta; order Coleoptera; family Staphylinidae; genus Tachinus; species Tachinus rufipes. The sequence goes on along the minus strand of OZ010747.1, from coordinate 72,735,844 downwards.
GTATAAACGCTTTTTGTAAGTAGCATAGCAATCCAAGGAAACCTTTTATATTCATTATTATGCGAGATATTTGATCTAAATATTACCTACGCATGATTGTCTAGCCTGAAATCCACTTTGTTTTTTGGAGTTATAGTAATTGGATCAAGTTTCTAAGAATATCCTTTTATACATTTGGCTGAACATGCTTGTGATAGAGATGCATCGATAGTTATTACATACTTTCCGATCGAATTATGTTTGAATGCCAAAAAAAAAAAAATATATATATTAATAATTTTTGATGCCGATAAAATATTCTCCTTCTTAGGTCTTAGGATGGAATTCTGGGGTGTTCTTTCTGCAATGGTTTGTGAACTTGATATGCTTTTGTTTACATTGACTTTAAACGAACGTCTATCAAGTTATGTTTTTATGAGTGTAATGATATTGTCTGGAAAATGAAACTCGTTTGCAAGAGTTTGTTGAAAGTTTTTTTAATGTTAAGTAGCAGCATTGTTGTCTTATTGAAATTTGTAAGAATATTATGTGCAATGCGTACTACTTGCTGGGTGGTGTTGTGTTTGGCCTTAAAACCAAACTGGTGATTAATTATTACTTTGTGTTGGTGATCATGCCGGTCTATTTGATTCAGTAAGATTGTTTTTGATCAGTTTATCCAGAACATTGAGAAGATTTATTGATCTGAAAAATTCTATCCCAGGCTTTGATATAGGGATGATGATTGCTGATTTTTATACTTTTGGAAAGTACAAAAGTTTTATTATGCTATTTATGGCATATGTTAACTGTACTATGTTTTTTTTGTGAGCTAGGAACAAACAAAATTTTATTTTATTTCAGAGAGTGTATATTCCGATTAAGTATGAAATATGATTTCATTTAGGTGGCCGCCTCGGTAGACTTGGCAGTAGGCAATTTTTGAGAACCAGTTATCGAGTATTTGCGAACTGTTTTTAGCGGTATTTTGGCGATAGCTTTACGAATGTTCTGTTTTACCCCAAAACGGCTAATAACGCGGTTGTTGAATTTGGTGCGCAGAAGATTGATCGTGGCATGTGCAGTATGGGACGTTGCCCTATCTTGTTGAAACCAGAGCTGCTGTAGAATAAGTTCTTTCATTTTTGGCCACAAAAAAATAGTGATTATGCTTCTGTTACGATTTTCGGTAAGTAACGTTGATTCTATCATCGTTTTCAAAGAAAAAATCATTCCAAAATTTGCACCAAACGGTAACTCGCAATGGATGCATTGGTTTCTCTATGACATGTGGATTTTTTGTTTCCCAAATATTGCAGTTTTGTTTGTTTACATAACCTTTAAGATAGAAATGGGCTTTGTCCAAAAAGATAATTTTTTAGTTAAAATTAGAGTCAACATTTAATTTGTTTACAGCTCACTGAGCGAAGCAAAAACCAGGTCGGCTATTTTAATTTTTTGAACAAGTTTCATTTTGTACGCAAACATACCGAGGTTTTTGTGAAGAATCCGCCTCAACGTAGTTTGCCAAATATTGAGTTGTTGACTTCTGTGCCGAGTTGATGTTCCTGGATGCTCGCGTACACTTTGAGCCACAGAAGCGACAATTTTGGCAGAACGCTTTGGATGAGCATGCTTGATGCGCGCATTGTCTATCAGCATTTTAGTTTGACGCACTTTTTTTACTAACTTTTATTTCTTCTAAACAACGTACGCAATTTTTGCGCTGTTGCAGACAAATTAGATTTATTTTCAAAATAAATTTTTAGTATTTTAAAACGTTGCTCTAAAATAAAACAATGCATTTTTTGTCTACGGAGGTATCTAACCACTTTTTTCGTATGTAATTGGGACGCACAAATTGACAACGTTGGTAGAAACATGTGATTCAAAATTCAACTAAAACATGACTCACCTTTTACATTATTCAGATGTTGCTTAGTAGTCTATGTTTGTCGTTCTTAGTGACGTCTAGTGTATATACTTTTATGAACATTTTAGCAAGAATCTCGGTCTTGTTGTGATTAAGCATTTTGCTTTCGTGTTTAAGGGTGGACATTGGGTTATACTTATAGTTTTGAGCAATATCGTCATTTTCCATAAGGAGTTGTTTTTAAAGGTTTTGTATTTTTTTGTCTATTTGTTGTTGTTTAATGAGTTTGTTAAGCTCATTAAGGTTTTGTTTGTTTTTACGTTTTTTACCCGTGTCCATGTCTTTCTGGTTTGGTTTTTGTTGTTAGTTAATATTTAATAATAATTAAGTTGTAAAACTTTGCGAGAGATTACCACGTTATACGGAAAAAATGTTTTTTTTTTCTGTACAGTATTGTTTCTAGAACTTTGTATGACTTTTGTCGGTTTAAATGTTGCAGCGTCAAGTTTGTGAGTCGATTGAAAGTTATTGTTCATCAAAAGTTTTATGTCTAATCTGCGTTTATGGAGTTTTTGTCCATTTGTTTTTGACGTACTTTAAAGAAAATAGTATGGAACATGGTCAGAGTTAAGTTTTTGTACAGTCTGTGGTTGAGAATAGTTCAACTTTTAAAGGAATTGTTAAGTTTATTGTTGTTGGTGTCTGTGTTTGAGAACAGTCAACGTTTTAAGGAATTGTTAAGTCTATTGTTGTTGGTGTTGACTCATTTGATGGAGAATGGGTAGGGTCATTCGGATGATTGATGATACAGTGATAATGTTTGTCTGTTACCGGACGTATTGTTTTGGTAACACTTCTATGTGTAGTATTGAGCGTTTAAGTCACTTACAACAAAAACATTCTGTCTGTGTCGTCGGCAAGTTGGATGGCGGTATGCTCTAAGGTTGTGTCAAAGATGATTTGTTTTTGTTAAGATTGGCGACTCTGTCGAATCGGTCAACTTTGTTGTTTTGGACACAAACGTATCTTTATATTTAAAAACGTTGTGATACTTTGTATCCGAAACGGTTAAGGCATCAATGTTCATTTTTGTGGAAAACTTTGTTAAAGTAGGTTTTTTGGTTGCAATACCGATTGCATTCCAGCCACAGTCAAGTAAGTTATTTATGGTTATGTTTAAGTTAGGCATAATTTTTTTCCATAATATGGAACTTAGTTCTTTCACAAGTAATGCAGCAGTCGGATGCCTTGACTGCTGCGCCACGCTCCCCATGATTACTATAGCTATTAGATAATAAAAATACAATTCATTATGTTTTTTATCACTCACAAGTTTATTCTTACGAACACATTACTAGTTTTGGCTAAACTGGACTCTTCTATAGATATAATAAGTAAATAGAGTTCTAGTCGAGCCGAAACTGGTAATTTATTCATAATAATAAAATGGTGATACAAACATAGTAAATTATATAATTATATTAGGTTATAGGGATATTTATTATTACGCCTTATAGGCTGGAGAGAGATGGTAGGTTGACCTGATTCCTGTTAATAGTTTAGAGTGCATTTGTAGTTGAAAACCTCCCTGTCTGACTTGGCAAGTCGGGCCAAATCAGGATTATTGGAGATTATCGAAGTACTTTACGGCTAAAGTTTTGATGTGTTGGCGCAGCGGAGGGATCCTTTTGTCAAAATTTCCTTGTTTTGAACACACCATGGAGGATTGAGGTGACAGCGTGCCTCAGATTTCGGATGCGTACGTTAGTATATTTTTGCCAATTTGGCTTTATCCAGAATGGACAGCACGTGCAATTTGTACGTGAGTTTCTTGTCTAAACTAACTCCTAGATACTTAGCAGCATTGAACCACGGTATGGGAACGTTAAAATTTACGTTCTCATCGGGGGTTATTTGTCGTCGTGTGAAGAGAACAGCTTTGTTTTTCTCTGGGTTCACTTTGACTCACCACTTGTTTAACCTTTCTTCTAAGTCATTGGTGGCTTTCTGTAACCTTGAAGTGATCATTGCGAGTGACTTTGAAGAGTAAAGAAGAGTTGTGTCATCAACATATTGTGCCATTTTAACTTTGTGCGTCAGTCGCAAAGGCATGTCGGCGACGTATAGGTTAAATAGCAACGTAGATAAAGTAGAGCCTTGAGGGTCTTTTGCATCTATCTGCCGAGAGGTAGTTATGTGGTCAGAAATTTTGCCTGCCAGTATTTTACGGTTTAAATATGAAGCTATCAGCCTCACAAGACACAGAGGAAAATTGTTCCTGAACAATTTTTAGAGACCTCGTGCCAAACTTTGTCGAAGGCCTTTTTGACGTTGAAACAAACCACCTCTGTGATCTTTTTTAGTCTGAAACTTTTGACAATAAAGTCCGTCACGCGGTTTAGTTGAATGGTCCTATCTGAACTCATGTTGGTGGGGGGGGGGGGGAGATTTTGTCCAGGATCACCTTGTCTATAACTTTACGTATGGTAGACTGATGGCCCGGTAGTTTTGTGGAAATTCCCGGTTTCTTTCAGGTTTGAGGATGTTTATCACTAGTGAGTCTTTCTATTCTGTAGGAAAGTTTTTAGTTTGAAGAGTTGCATTTGCAATATTGGTGAGTGCCATTATTTGTTTATGCGAAAGCGATTTTAAAGCTCTGTTTGTTAACTTATTGGAACCAGGGATGGTTTGAGCTTTAAATCTTTTGATAATTTTTCTGATTCGAGAAGGTAGAACGCTTTTTAGCGGTGCGTCGTCGTCTTCTCCGTTTAGAAAGTTTTTGACTGCTTGTTGGACCCTATCGACGTGATCTAGATCTGTGTTCTTTGTGAATACAGAGATACATTAGAGTTTGAAGCTGTCGGCGAACGCCTTGGCTTTTTCTTTGGTAGAATATTTAACCTATTTTTGCCATGAATAGCTGGAATGGGGACTTGTCTGTACGTAAGGGTTTGGAGATTTTCCACATTGGATGATTATTCTCCTTGAAGGATATCAATGTGTTTTGCAGCACACATTTTTGTGCAACTTTATTGTTTCTTTTACTTTGCTGTGGAGCGCATTCAAGATGTTGCGGCCCCTGAGGTTGCGGTGCTTTTGTCATTGACGCTTGGAGGCATTTCGGCGTCAGATCAATGACTTTGTGTTGTGGGTAGTCCTAGAGGATTATCGACGCGGACCTGATGGGTCTTGGAGGCTTTTTTTTGGCTTTGCGGTTTTGTTTTGTAAAAATTTTGAGGGATTTTTTGAGGTCGTCTACCGTTTCTCTTTCAGAATAAAAGAAAAAAGAGCCCAATCCGTGCCAGTTACAATTTTTGTTTCCTCTTCTGTCCCCTTTCCGTTGAACTTTAGTATTACTGGATCATGATCGGAGCTTAGCTCATTGACGACGCGGATATTGTATAGTAAGTTGACGTTCTTGAATATTGCTATGTTAAACACGTTTTCTTGGAGACCTTTATTATTGTAGTTGGTAGGTGGGTTTATCCAGGCACACTACTTGCAATCTCTTTTGTTGACCGTATTAGTATTGATTTGTAAGTTTAGACAAGAAGGTTGTTATGAGACTTCTTTGAGCCTTATTCCAATCGGCTAAGAATGCGGCAACCTGATTAGCGAGTCTACTTGCCCAATTGTTTGGATAGATACTACTAGATTACTAACACTTGGGCGGGTGGGCGGAGGCCTTATATTTATAAATACTAACAAATAGTTTGAACTGGAATGACCCGACCACCCATCCAAGTACTTATAAAGCACTTTATAGATCACAAACACTTGGGCGGGTGGACGGGGCACTTCAGTTTTACCTATTTGTCTGTAGTTATGTAATTATAAACTGGGGTAACCCGCTTACCCTTCCAAGTGTTTGCAATCTAATTTAGAGATTTAGAAACATTTGGGCGGATGAGCGGGATACTCTAGTTCAAACTGTTTGTCAGTAATTATGAACTGGAGAATTAAAGCATTTTGTTATATACAATTTATTTTTCTTAAACTTTGATGTTTTAAGCAAATTTGCATTAATTATCAATGTGTTTAGCATCTCACTGCAATTCAACGTTTCTCCTAATAGGAGGCATTGTATTACCACCTCTCACATATTTCTGTACATACAATGTATAGTAATTATTGTGGTTTTATGTAAATTGTTTCTTCGACCAGTGAGATGCTAGGCACACTGATGATGGATGCATACCCTGAAACACCAATTCAACGTTTCCCTTAATAGGCATTTTGTTACCACTTTTCTGTATTATTTTAATTTTGACAAAGATTTAGGTTAGTTTAGATGTTTGGCACATCAGTCTAAAAAGACTATTAATGCCATTTCTTTCTTCTGTATCTATAAAAAGTGTAAACAAAATTAACATAGATAAAATAAACTTTTACAAACTATTAAAAACAATAGGAAAAAAATACGATGCACTTATTAATCACAATAAATCATATCCATATACCCAATCTGCTTCTTTGACAAAGGTATAAAAAACATTTTATTATATATAAATTATAGATACTCAAGAATCCCGCATAGATAATTCGAATAAAACATTCTATAGTTGCAATTAATTGCCTGGCAAAATCCTCTAGCGATTCGAACACTTATCTCATGAAGATTATACAGATTAACATGATGTTAAAGTAAAAGACAAAAAAAATGTTCGCCGCATGTGTGCTGTGAAAATATGCGCTCCGGGGCTGGAATTAGTACCTAATAAAACCCCACACACAACATACACTAAACACCCTCAACTTAACACACTCGTTTAACCGAGCAATAGCTCTCTTCGCCGCAATAATAACGCGATATTACAGTAATTACGCGCTGGAAAGAGAGGGCCCATTTTGAAGTGTACACAATCCGTGTCACGTTAACACTCGGGTATTAACTTAATCCTCTTTAACATACGCCAAGCAAATCACGATACATTAATATTGTTATTATGTGTTTTGATGAAAGAAGCGGTTAAACAGTGCATGGGAAGCGTTATTATTAGGGATAGATTTGTATAAAAAATTGTTTCTATTGTTGTTTAAAATTAAATCATTTTTTTGAGGACGTGAAATCTTGTTGCCGTTCTATTCGATCTCCGTGACGTTCCTATACATATTGGTTTTAGAAGCAATCGCTGAGGCGATACGGGAAAGTCACTGGTTTGAACATTTGTAATAGAGAAATTTTCGCTAGTGAACCGGTACTGAAATGCTTTTCACACACATACAAGGAAGAATGATTTAGTTTTTATTCGCTTCTACATTTCGTGGCGACTAACGTTTCTTTTTTCTTACATCTTAAGAAACGGATGTTAAAGATTTTAAAGTAAACGACTGAAACAATTCGGATTAGTCTTTTGTGTCAAAATAGTAGAATTGATTAAATCGATTAAATTCTGTTTATAATATAACCCTACAATTTATTCATTTTATCTTTCACGTTTCTTGGTTTTAATTACAACATGATTTTGAGATTACACCCGCTTCCTCTTTTCACTGCATTATAATTAAGTCCTCCACCACCCGTAAGACAATGCACCTTCTGTTTCACATGCATTCGAACGATGATGGATATTATTGCGGCCGCGAAATCTTTTTTTTGTTGTTTTCGAAAACGCAATAAAAAAATTACACTTTCATTGTGAGGTCGTAATAGATTATGGGAACCGAACACTTGGAGCACATCACATATGCCTTCTCAGCCCGCTTATTACCGGCCGCATCTGCACTTTGCGTTTTATTACAGGCGTACAGTCCATCTTAATATCATGTTTGTATTTCCTCGTCCTCTTCCCCTCTATACAATCTTCATGAGTATGTTATTAAATAAGAGCTGCACGGATCATTCCGTCTAAACGATACCGGTGGCTAGCTTGTAGATTTTTTTTCTTTCTTTTCTTTTGTAATTCCGAGTACGTATGGAAATGTTGGATAATTGGCGGAATCGAAAGGTAATGGCAGGGATCTAGTTTATCGATGCGATGTAGTGTAATTGCCTGTAATTTTAGGGATATACAATCGATTATAACATACTAGTATGTTATGTCTCGGAGATCTAGTTTAGTTCGTCTAATAGTGAGTGGTGAAATTTCTAATGGTATGGAATCAACATTCAATCTTGGAAGATCGATTTTGTTGTTGAGAACTTTATATCAACTAAACACTTTGTAATATTCAAAGCAAACATTGATGCTAATTTGCATTCCACAACATTCGGTTGAAGATGTATTTATCAACTACAAAAAGTACAAAAACTGTTTGATTTTAACGACTGCATTAAATGCAAGAAAACTGTAATTGGTACAATTATGCTAGTCCTTGATTGATTGGAAGTGATTAATATTAGGTTTTTTATTACTTGATAATTAATTACGCAGCAACATAGTTTTAAATTATAATGAATATGTCTACAATTAATCGAATCGTCAGAAAATCAACAAATAACAATTCAATTAACTGTGAAGCAATGTAGTATGATGAAATTATGATTGTTAAAATATAATATCAATTTATAGTTAATCGCGAAGCGACATAGTAGTATAGAATTAAAATAAATTTGTCTACAATCAATCGCTAAGCGACAAAGTATTACATACTTATATATATGAATATATAGTTAATTGCCAAGCGATATAGTATTATAGCATTAAGAAAAGTATCTCTACAATCAACGCGAATCGACAAAGTACCGCATACTGAAAAATATCAGTTTATAGTTAATTGCCAAGCGACAAAGAATTTCATAATAAAAAAAATATTATTTTATAGTTAATCGCGAAGCGACATTGTATTTTAGAATTTGGAAAAGTATGTCTACAATTAATTGCGAAGAGATAAGGTATTGCATTACGGGAAAATATCATATTCGCAACTAACTATAAGTTAGTATTATAGAATTGAAATAACAATAATGATTATGAAATGAATTCATAATTTAGACAATTAGAAATTTTTTTGACGGTTTGTAAATTTTTTAAAACATTTTATAACATATTCGAAACAAGTTTGTCAACTTAGGAATAATTTGTTGTGCTTTAGATTATAGTTGAACATTTTATGATAGTAAAAAACATTATTTTTGATTTGGAACATTTTTGTTGTAGGTGGGAACATTTTTGTTACAGTTTTTAATATTTTTAAATAAATAACAAATCCGGATAATTTTTAACAGTTCAGGAATAGTTTGTCAATTTTTTTTGGCATTTTAAAAACATTTTGTTGCACTTTTTCTCACTCATTTTTTATTTGAGATTTGGAACAGTTTTGGGAAGGTTGAAAACATGTTTGATAACTTAAGAACATTTTGTAGAACATTTTGTAGAACATTAGAACTTTTTTGACAGTTGAAAAACAATAGCGACAGAGAACATTGCTTGAAAATTTAATATATTTTTTTAATAGTTGATTAAATCTTTGTCAGTTTTTGAATTTTTTAAATTATTTTATATCTGATTTGGAACATGTTTTAGAGCTTAAGAATATTTTGTTAAGTATTAACTCATTTTTGACAGTTTATGAACATTTTGTGGAACATTAGAATATTTTTGACAGTTCAAAAAAATTTAACTTTTGGAATTTGAATTAGTTATAAACAAAAAAATACGCATTGGAATATTTTATGAGTTTATTAGAAAGATGGGACATTTTTATTTAAGAATGAAACACAACATCATTCAAATGACTGCCACGGCTGACTTGACGATAACTCATCCGATTAACTCAAATTTTTAGTGCATTTTTGATAGTTTGGGCTCCAATTCACAGAATCCTTAAGGTCTCCCCACACAAAAAAAATTAACTAGACCAAATCACAGCTCCTAGGCGGCCAATTGACATCAGCATTTTGGCTGACTATTCGATTTTCAAAAACAGTGCGCAAAAGATTGATGGTTACGTTGGCTGTATAGCAAGTGGCTCCGTCCTATTGAAGCCAAATGTCATCTATTTTATACTCTTCAATTTTTGGAAACAAAATTTTGTTTAGCATGGTACAGTAACGTTTGCTATTGACGGTAACGGCGGCTTCTTGCTCATTTTCAAAGAAAAATGGCTCAATAATGTTGCCGGACCAAAAACCTCACTAAACAGTTACTCGTTGAAGAAGAAATGGCTGTTCAATAGTCATGTGTGGATTTTCTGATCCCTAGATGCGACAATTTTGCTTATTGACATAGCCTCTGAGATGAAAATGAGCTTTATTGGAAAACACGATTTTTTCATAAAAATGCTCATATTTGGCCAAACGATTTGTAGCTCATTGGGCGAATTGAAAACGCTTTGGATGGTCATAAGGCTTTATTTCTTGGACTAACTGAACATTATAGGCCTTCAAATCGAGGTCTTTATGCAAAATTTTCTTCAGAGATATGCGAAAAATGTTCAGTTTTTGAGAACGATGACGAGTTGATGTTGATGCATGTTCACACACACATTGAGCAACAGCATTAATTTTTTTATTTTTTTGACTGAGCGCACTGGACGAGAATAGAAATAGAATTAGGAATATTTTGTTAACCATCAACACATTTTTTACAGTTCAAGGACATGTGGACATGTGGAATATTAGAACATTTTGTTGAACTTTAGATCAATTTTAACAGTTCAAAAACGGTCTTTAATAGTTTAAAACGGGTTTGGAACATGTTTGACAGTTTAAGAACCCTTTTGTTAAGCGTTAGAACATTTTTGACTGTTTAGGAACATTTTTTTGAACGTTGGAACATTTTTGACAGTTCAAAAACACTTATTTAAACATATTGTGTGTTTTGCGGCACTAGAGAGTATTATTTATACCGTTTTCTAACCATTGGCTACATCTTTTCACAGTTTGTGAAAATTTTAAATTGTTTTATAATGTTTTTGGAACCAGTTTAAGTGTTTAGAAGTATATTATGTTGTCTTTGCAAACTTGAGGTCTACTTGCAAGTTTGAAACATTGTTAAGTTATAGAAGGTACCTGGGCAATATTGAACAGTCATTACCTGGATACTTAAAAGCATTCTGGTCTTTTGATTGTAGTAAAAATAAATCATACGGCATTTCTTCTTCAAAAAGTTTAAACAAAGCAACAGCTACTACTGGTGATGATATTTCCAATCTATTTGCTGATTATTGCTCCTAAGTTTATAAGCCCACTACGTATATTCAGTCATCTTTTATATCAAATACTACTGTAACTTTATCTAATATATCAATTACTTTAGATTGTGTCTTAGAAGCTTTGATAAAATTAAAAATAGATAGTTGCCCTGGTCCAGATAACTTGCCATCATCGTTTTTATGCAACTGTTGCCAAACGATATCATACCCATTCTATCATACTTATTCTCTATTATTATCATCAGGAATATTTCGCACGTCATGGAAACAATCCTACGTTATACCAATCTTTAAATTTGGTTCTAAATCAAACGTGACTAATTATAGACTAAATATATCACCATTTTTTTAATGCTTTTAAAAATATTATTATAAATTAACAACACGGTTTTTTTCCAAAAAGGTCAACATAAACAAATCTGTTTATTTTTACTAATTACATAATTAAAGCTTTGGAAAGTGGAGCTAAAGTTTATGCTATTTATATGGACTTTAGTAAAGCATTTGATTCTGTTAATCATACTTTGTTAATTAACAAATTGAGTGCATATGGTGTCAACAATTCACTGTTTAAATTGTTAACTTTGTATTTGAGTGAACGAATTCAGAAAGTTAAAATAGATACTCACCTCACTACACCTACTTACAAAAAGTTTATTCAATTCGTGATTTAGGAGTATTGCTTGACTCAAAATTATTATTTAATTTGCATATTGATTTTATAATCAATAAAGCAAATAAAATGCTTGGATTTCTTAAGAGATCCACCGCTGATTTTGGCAATGTTCGGGTTCTTCTAATCTTGTTCAATTCCTTAGCAAGATCACATATTACAAAATTTATATTGACAGATTAGAATCAGTTCAAAATAAATTTTTCAAATTTGTTTTATTTAAACTAAGTCAAACTAAGTCAAAGGTGTTCACTTATCATCTGAATGTATTGGCGTTTATGTAGGATTGGATGCGTTAGATAGGTTTAATTTGTTCTGAGCACGTGTAGTTAGAAATTGTACTTTATTACACGTCCCATATAGCAGAACTAACTACGGCATGCACAGTTTACTTTTACAAATTGCGCGACTTGCTAATTATGTGTCAAACCGTCTTGATTTTGTAGGCATTTCGTATGAGACTTTTAATAGTAACTTAAGACGGATACCATTTTGAAATTTTTAAAGTTTTAAACATGTTATTTGTAATAGTATGTATATGTTGTTTAATTTTTATGATATTAAAAAATACTATAGTTTTTGTTTTTGTACAAATGTACATTTTTTTCTTGTAAATGCTGATGCGTTAATAAATTATTATTATTATTATATCAATATTATACATTAAAAAGATTTTAATGCATTTTAGAATTTTTTTGACAGAATAAGAACGAACGTTTTGAAAAAATAAAAAACATCGAACATTTTTGTGACAATTGAAAAAACATTTTTGTTAATTTGTAATTTTTTTTGAATTATTTCGAAAGGATTTGGAACATTTTTGACAGTTCAGGAATAGTTTGATAAACATTAGAACTTTTTTGGCAGTTTAAAAACATTTTGTTGCACTTTAAAACATTTTTATGATCATTTTTTTTAAACTATTGAAATGTTATGGTTCTAAAACATTTTTGTTGATTTTTAGAATTTTTTGATATTTTAAGAAATTTTTGTTGCAGATCAAATCATTTTGTAGTAGTATGAACAGTATTTGTAATTTGGAACGTTTTTGTGACAGTTTAAAATTATTTTTTTACAGTTTCTAAACTTTTAAAACATTTTATACTTCTTCTTCTTCTTCTTAATTTAGGACTTTGTCCTGTATTGTACTGCTGTCTACCTCTCTTGCGATTTGGACGTCCAGGACTCCTGCCATCTCTTGGGCGGGCGGCCTGGGGGTCTTCTGCTTTGTGGCCTTTTGTCTTTTGCCTACTTGGCAATTCTATCCTGGTCCATCTTGTCTACATGGTCTCTCCAGTATCTTCTTTGGGATTTGACCTATTTGACAACATCTTCTGTTTGCAGTTTATCTCTTATGGCGCTGCTTCTTATTTGATCCTGTAGTGTTACGGCTTTTATTGGTCTCAGTGTTTTCATTTCGGTGCTTTTCAAGAGTTGCTTAGTTTTTGTTGTTTCGGCTCGGGTCTTGGCAGCGTATGTTAGAGTGGGTCTTACACAGGTTTTATATATTCTTATCTTGCATTCTGCCGACATATATTTGTTTTTCCATATTAGGTCTCTTAGGCTACCGGAAATAAATGATGCTTTGATGCAGTTTGCTCTGAATTCCTCAATCAGGTTTCTGCTGCTCGGTATTTGCGACCTTAGGTAGTTGAATTTTATGACCTGTTCTATCGTTTTATTGTCCACCATAAGTTTGCACCTGACAGGCTCTTTGGATATAACCATTGATTTAGTTTTCTTTTGTTGAAACGATTATGTTGAATTTTTTGGCGGTTTTATTGAGTGCAAATAGTAATCTTTGTAGGTCGTCTTTGTTCTCTAATATTAGTGTGGCATCATCTGCATAACCTAATATCTTGAGGCAATTGTTAGTCATTCCCTATCTTGTTTCTGTGTTTTTAACTTCTTTGATTATTTTATTCATCATGATGTTAAAGAGGGTTGGACTTAAGCTGTCCCCCTGTCTTAATTCCAGCCTTGATGTCAATTTTTTCAGTTAGCGTTTGGATTGCTTTAATATGTGTGCTATTTACTAAATGCAAAACTTTTTTGACAGTTCTTAAACATTTTTGACAGTTTAGGAACATTCTGTTGCACACCCAGAGTATACGAAGCAACAAAATATAAAATTAAAATAAGTTTGTCTACAGTTAATTGTTTGATGAATTGCTTTTTTTAAAAAACCCGTTGTGATGTTAAAAGTACTTCAAGTGGGACAGGCGTACATAACAACCGCTCTAATAATGCTTATTGTTAATACTCATCTTGCTTTTCCGACCGATGAGTGGCTTAAGCTTATAAGATGCCATACGGGTCTATTGTAATATTTTATTTGCGTGCAAGTACCACGTTAATTTTTAATACTAATTATAATTGGTTTTGGTATACATGTTGGAATGGTTTATGGATACGTCTGGTGAACAGAAAAGTTGTTTTTTTTTTTTGGGGTTTATTCTTATGTGCCAGTCAATGAACCATATTTTGAGAGCATCAGTGGCTGCTTGCAAACGCAATCTAATCATGCGTAAACAGAAATATACAGAAATTTGGTGTTATGTACTGCACTATTCTGACTCTATTAGCATAGATAAGGATGTTGGCTACATAGATGTTAAAGAGTAGTGGCAACAGGATAGATCTTTATGGAACCTTGGAACAGACTAGGCAAGACAAAAAAGTGTTTTGTTCAAGTTTGATGCATAAGAAGTGATTTTGAAGGAAAGAGGTAATTAGTTTGACCAAGTTAGCGGGGTACTTAGTCTTCAAGAGACTATTTTTTTTTAATTTTAAAATGTGATATTTAGAAATTACATAATATGCCACAACAACATAAAAATACTGGCGCAATCTTTTTTGAGAAATTTTTATTAAGTTTTGGCTGTAAGGCTTTGTTGCTAGTTGATGGTTTCAGAAACTACTCTATCTAAAACTATCAACCTTACTTACAAAGGCCTTACTGCCAAAACTTAATAAAAATTCCTCAAAAAAGATTGCGCCAGTCGACTTTTTAATGTTGAATCCGGATATGATTTCATCTGCTACTTTTAGCAGTTGGTGTGACTTTTGTTTGCAAAGTGGAGTAGATGTGTGTGTTTAGTCTGGTTACTATATCTGTATGAGTCAAGTGTACTGAATGAAAATTAGTTTTTGCACTTCCTCTACATGAATCCTGATTATGTGATTTTTTTATAACTTTTTATTGAGCCATTTCCGAGTAATAAGCAATTAAAATATGAAAAAAATTGAGCTTTTTTTAAATTTTTTTATCATTTGTAACTTCTCCGGATTGCATTTTTAGAAAATAATTATAAGAAACATTTTTCTTTAATTTTTCTTTAATTGTCTAAAGAATAAGTTTTCATAGCCATGCATTTTTTTTAAATTTTGAAAATTTTGCAAAACTTTAAAAAACAATTTTTCTTAAAAATAAATGACGGGTATTTTTTTTTCAAATATGTATAGAAACGTGTTTTTATATGTGCAAAATGAACCATGAAAATTTTAGAAAGTTCCGTGTGCTGCGTTCTGAAATATCTTACAATGTATCTACAGAAATACTTAAAATAGCTAAAAAAGGCTTACATTTTAAACTTACATTTTATTATCGTTTATAACTTTTTGTGATTCGTTTTTTTCGTCTTTTAATGTATTTCGAGATATGTAGGTTGATTTTTCTTTTTTTTTATAATTAAAAAAAAAAAACGGTTTGTAGAACTTTGATTTTTATTTGATAATAATCTACTTTATGTATTTATTATCAAATAAAAATCAAAGTCCTAGAAGCCGTTTTTTCTTTATAATTATAAAAAGAAAAAATAGATATTCCTACATTACAATTTAAGTATTATTGATAATATTGACTAATATAATATTTAAATTATTATTTATTGATATTATTATATTATATTTATTTTTAGGATAAATTTTAAACATTCAATTATTTATAGTATTATGTACTAAAAAATATTAATTTATAGTTAATTGCGAAGCGACATAGTATTATAGAACTAAGATAAGTTTGTCTACATTTAATCCCAAAGCGACAAAGTATCCTATACTAAAAAATACTAATTTATTGTTAATCGCGAGACGACATAGTTTTATAGAATTAAAATAAATTTTTCTACAATTAATTGCGAAGCGACAAAATTTCACATAGTGAGAAAGTATTTTTTAACAGTCAATCGCCAATCGAGATAGTATCAGAGTTAGGAAAAGTATGTCTACAATCAATCGCGAAGCGACAAAGTTTTAGATGCTTAAAAATATTATTTTATAATTAATTGCGAAGCGACATAGTATTATTGAATTACATTACATTTAATCGCAAAGCGTATCACATACTAAAATGTACTAATTTATAAATAGTTAATTACGAGGCGACATAGTTTTATAGAATTAAAATAAGTTTCTCTACAATTAATTGCGAAGCGACAAAGTCTACATAATGAGAAAATATCTTTTTATAGTCAATCGCGAAGCGAGATAGTATCAGAGCTAGAAAAAGTATGTCTACAATCAAACGCGAAGCGTTAAAGTATTACATACTGAAAAATATCATTTTATAGTTAATCGCGAAGTGGCATAGTATCATAGAATTAAGATAAGTATGTCTACAATCAATTGCGATGCGAAAAAGTATTCTTTCTCTTTATGTGCCATCTTCTACATGGAGGTTAGCAAGTGTTTTATATTTGTCCCCACGCATGGTATGACCTAAATATTCCAGTTTCCTAGTTGGGTAATTCCACTGAAATTCGGACAATCGTCCTCACATCGATATTTTCGATTTTGCTCCAATTTTGTACACATGTTTGGGGTACCAGAATATGTCGATTCTTAAAATTTTAAATCTCTAGATGCAATACAGTGTAAATGGCGGCCATTTTTTTTTTTTTTTCTAAAAAAAAAACTGACTCCAGATTAAAAAGCATTGTTGACAGTATGCATCCTTGTCTGATTCCTCTGTGTATGGTGATGCAATCTGTATATTTGTTATCCACTCTCACCACTGCCGTTTGATTCCAATATAAGTTTTCTATAATCCGTATGTTCCCCGCATCGATGTTTTTGTCTTTAAGTAGTTTTACTAATTGTTCATGTTAAACCTTATTGAACGCTTTCTCATAGTCAATGATGCAAGCTTGTACTACTTTATTCATGTCCAAACATTTTTGTATCAATACTTAGAACTCGAACAGTGCTTCCGGTGTGCTCAATCAGTTTCAAAAACCAAATTGCGTACTACTAATCTCTTCTTCTATTTTAGTATATAGTCTTTTGTGTATAATTTTAAGGAATACTTTTAGGGTGTGACTCATAAGACTTATAGTTCTGTAGTAGCAGGTAAAGTTATGATTGTAGATCTTAATTATTCAGTTGGGATTATTTTTGTTTTATATATTGTATTATAAAGGTCTGTAATGATTTCTATTTGGTAGTTTTCTTTAAGTTTTAATAGCTCAATTGTGACTTTGTCTTGTCCAACGGCTTTGCCTGTTTTCTTACTTTTGATGGCAAATTGCACTTTATCTTTTGTTATTGGAACATTGCTTATGTCTTCTTGTGTGTTACTTGGGGATCTTCTGTGCTTGCTGAATAGTTCTTTAATGTGTCCTTTGTGTTTTGTGCTTGGTCGGTTATAATTTTTCCTTTTTTGTCTTTATAAAATTAAGGGTGTAACGCTCCTTTGGGTTCCAGTTAGTTATTTCACTTTCTTGTGTAGGTTGAAAGCGTCATATTGTTTTTGGAGTTTCGATTTTGTTGCATTTTTTAGTCAACCATTTCTCCTTTGCATCTCGGATTCCCCTTTTGATATTTTTATTTATTTCTGAATATTTTATTTGATTTCTTTTATTAGTTTGCCTTTCTTTCATCATCTGTTTTTTGAATATTTTTGTTTATATTTTCTTTTGTGTATTTATACACTGCTGCCACCTTTAATTTTGTTGTAAGTATTTTTTCTTGGTTATTAATATTTTTTTGGCTGAGATTTACATTGGTTAGAATTGGGTTATGATCAGACGGGGCGTCTACTGCTGGATAAGTTTTAACCGATGTGACTTTATTTCTGTGTCTTTTCCTGATTAAGATATAGTTCATTTAATTTCTGACTTTTTTATTCTGGGAATGAGCTGGAGATGTCCACGTATATAGTCGACGTAGGGATAAATTATAATATGTATTTGTTATTACCAGGTCGTTGGTTTGACAGAATTTTAGCAATCCAGTGCTTCTTTTGTTCCTAACACTTAATTTAAAATTCCCTATTAGACTCTCTACCCGACCTTTTCCAATTTTTGCATTAAGATCTCTATCATAATCAACACTTTGTGCTTATTTGTACTCTCTATTACAGTGTCCACCTGGCTGTAGAACTTCAATTTCTTCTTCCGACTTATTACAAGTCCGGGCATACACTTGGATGATGTTTACTTTTTTTGTATCTGTAACAACATTACTCGATCCGAATAAAGCACAAATGTTACTGATTTATGTAGTTGTATCTACTATAATTGCGACTCCGTTCTTATTTTGTGTGGCTCTACTTTCTGAGTAATACATTACTGCACTGTCTGCAAAGTTGCAGGTTGCTAATTTGTAGTATATTTATTCTTTATCTGTGTGGTTTGTTAATTACGTTATCAGTTTTTGCTGGTTGAAGCATACTTCTGATGTTTCAAGAACTTATTCTTATTTCTATCGATCCTCTACAAGTCTTATTCAAAACCGTCCTCCCCGGAGATCCGTTTGGAGAATTAGAGACTTTGGGGTACATTTTGTCTTAAATTTAGCCATGTTTACTTTTACTATGGACATCCATCTAAGATCTTTAATGCAGTGTTTTTTTGTTGCCTTTTGCATCCCCATGCCATTGATCACTAGTTGATTGATTAGTCAAATCTTCCGTCTTTAGGAGGAGGACGAGAGGTAGCCCTTCCTCTTGCCAGACCTTCCACTCGAAGTTGTTGTCAAGAGAGATCTGCTTATCCCGGCAGATACTCGGTCGACAGAACCTCGTTAGTTGTCTAGCAGAGTGTACGGCGCGCACGAGAGGTTGTCATTTGGGTTGGCACTAATCTTGCCATCACCCTTTGCACCATTAAAAAGTATTACAAAACTATAAATAAGTGATTTATAGTCAGTTGCAAATTGATATATTGTTATAGAATCACAATAAACTTGTCAACAATCATACTATACTGTAACAGAATTGAGAAGAACATGTCTACAAATAAATGCGACATAGTATCACAGAATTTAAACACAGAAATTTTTAGTTTATAATTAATTGCAAAGCGACATAGTATTACTTAGCTAGTATAAATATGTTTACAATACATTACGAAGCGACAATGTATCACATAATTGAGTTAGAAATATCTACAATTATTTGAAACATCAAAATGTAACAAAACCAGAAAATAGAGATTTATAGTTAATTGAAAAGCTACATAGTATAACAGATTCACGGTAAATGTTTCTACAAATAGTGTCATAGAGCCAAATATTTTGTGTGTATATATTAGCAAAGCGACATAGCAACACAGAATTACAACAAATAATATGTTTTTAGTTAACCGCAAAGCGATACAGTATTACACAAACACGGTAAACATTTCTACAATTAATCTCAAAATGAGAACGCGTCACAGAATTGCATTGTACTTGTCTGCAATCAATAGCGATGCAACAAAGTGTTATAGAACCAGCAAATATTAGTTTAGTTATTTGCGAAGCGATTTAGTAACTATGTGTACAATTAATTGCAAAACGACCAAATGTTACGAAACTAGTAATTAATATTTTATAGTTAATAAATGTGTCAACGACATAGTTTTACATAAATTAATTTACAATCAATCGCTAAGCGACAAAACTATAGAACCAAAATTTTTAATTAATTGAAATTAAATTAATTAAAAAACAACATATTAATACATAACGACGATAAATATGTCTATATTTAATTGCAAAGCGACGAAGTGTCTAAAATTAAAAATTGATAGTTTATAGTTAATTGCAAAGCGATAGTATCACAGAATTACAACAAATATGTTCAAATTTAATTGTAAGGCTATACAAAGTGTCACAAAGTTGAGATAGCAAAGCGATAAAGTGTCAAACAACTAGATATTTATTTATAATTTGCGGAACGACATTGTTACCGAATTGCAATGAACATGATAACAATTCATTTTGAAACGACAAAGTGTTATTAAGTTGTAAAAATTATAAATTAAATTAATTGCGAAGCGCAATAGATTTATATATTTACGATGGACACAACTTCAATAAATTGCAAATTTTTAATTATTCACAAAATTTTGTTAATTACAAAACAACATAGTTTTATATAATTGCAACAAACATGTCTGTAATCAATTGCAGATACGCAAAGTATCAAAAAACTAGGTATTATCAATTTATATTCAATTTCACTTTGACAAACAGTTAAGATGTTTTATATTTAATCACTAAGCTACAGAGCATCTACAATCAATAGCAAATTGTAACAAAGTTGTAAACTATCAGGTCGCAACGGGACAAAGTGTTGCAGAACGAAAACTTACATTAATTTATTTATTCATAAAATTAAAATAAATATGTTTACAACTCGCGAAGCAAAAAATTGTCAGAACTAATCAATTTAGTTAAGCAAATTTGCGATGCGACAATGAAATAATTATTCTTAAGTTAATTACTAAGCGGCTCAGTATTATTACAGTAAATATCTGCAATCAATATTATTTTGTATTTAATTGCAAAGCGATAGTATAATAGAGTTACAACAATAATGTTTACAATTATTAGAAAAGCGACACGTGTCATAAAACTAATTATTAACGTAGTTAATTGTGAAGCGAAATAATATCATAAAATCTTCAATTAATCGCAAAGCAACAAAGTAATTGCAGAACAACCAAGAATCTTCGTTGTTGCTGTGTTACTTCATAATTAATCACAAAACGACAGAATTTAAAACTATTTACAAAGAGACAAGTGTTGAAGCATCTAACTTACGTTACTTCATAAAAAAATCATGAAATGGTTCAGTATCACAGAATGATTTAAAAAAGTCAAGTTAGTTACAGAGCTATATTATATCACACAACCACGCTGTATTATTATTATTATTATTATTATTATTATTATTATTATTATTATTATTATTATTATTAATTTACAATTACTTGCAAAGCGACGTTTTCTGATATTACTTTATAATTATTATAACACTCAAAGCGACATAGTATCACAGAACGTCCCTCAATTAATATATGTTTAATTAAGAAGCCACAAACAACATGCGTTACTTCAGAACCAATTACAAAGCTACAAATTGTGTTAAACAGGTCAACAGTCAATTGCGAAGCATTACAATATTACAAAACATTACTTAAGTAATTTATGATTAATTGCAAAACGACAAACAATCTTAATATGGTATATCATAATTACAACAAACAAGTTTATAAATTAATTAAAAATTCAGTTTTTTTAAGATTGAAGAATAGTTTTTGTTTGTTTTTTTAGCTTATAGTATAGGCTTAATTTCTAAACAATAATATTATTTGGGTCTAATTAATAAAATTAAATACAGTTGAAAGAGTGATTAACTTTATTACTGTAAGGTCTAGTTGAGCAATTTGATTAGCATCTGAAGTAGATGGTATTTCGTTTGTAATTAATAACAATTAGCGCGCTTAATTAATGCAGTTTAAGATATCTACTTTAAATCTCACATTGTTGGTTGGACAAAACGTCTATTGCGTGAGTAGTGGAAATTTTAATTGGTTTTAATTGAGATAATGTCCTTGCAATATTTCGCAAAATTTTATTAATTTCAGTAAATATTTTATTGTTGATTTTATTGATTAATTAATAAAATTATAAAATCCCACGCCATCATGTTACGGACAATGCTGCTAATATCAATTAAGCCAATTCATATCTGCTCGATTTGATAGAAAGTAGCTGTTAATTGAACGAAGAAATTCCCATATCTGGTTCATATTCCTCAAGCACATATCGCACCTGTGTTAAGAGCAATGCACTTTGCGTCATTAACACGAGAAGAAAAAGCACTTTGCACCTCTCTATTCATCTGGAATTAATTGATTATTAGCATTGTTGTTGAATGTAATAATTGCGCAATTAAAAAATGGTATCATTGCATTGACACTATAAAGGACCTTGTTCTAAAATCGGTCAATTCCCTTGAAGACAATAAAGAAAAAAAAATGTCCACATTAATTGCCGGGGTATTTAAATAGCGCTTAATAGATTTCAATGTGTGAATAGAAGACAACAAAATGGTAGGCTCTAGCACACATCTAACGGGGAAGAAAAAATTCTCACGCATGCCAAAATTGTAGCTACTTAAAGAATATTTAGATTGATAAGACGGAAACAAATAATGAAGAGTTTTTCTTTCTCTCTATTTTCTGTTTACATAATGTTGTTGTGTGTGAAAAAAATGTGCTTTTTTGTTTCCGAAGCGAATTAGTAATGTTAAAGACGACTAATTACTTTGTGAATAATTAGTACTAATAATGCGATCAGGGACGGACGGTGGCGGCAATTGGCCACAAAAATGTATTTTTGTTTTCAGTTGCTCTGAATTTTTCTGTTACTTTAATTGCATCTTCTTTAAATACTTTTTAAACGGTCATATATTAATGTTGAAATTTCTCCGGTCACATTGTGTGACTGGAAATTATTATTGCATAATTACTCTTTGAGTTTAACACTGTGTTGACATAGTTTCATAAAAGGTTCACTGCTTTATTCAATGAGTTGAAAATGTATTTTATTTTTTATTAATAGAAAATTGTAGCAATACTTTTATCGATTATATTTATGTTTTTTATATTAATAAAATATATATTTTTTTAAATTATTTAATTAATATTATAAACATTACGTTTCTGTCTGATTTAGACGTTATATTATAAGTTTAGATACAAAAGTAGATTGAAAACTAAGAATTAAATAGTCTATAAAGGAGGTCTGAGCAGATTTGACAATTTTCTGATATTTTTTTAATGGATATTGCGAGGGTTATAGAAAGCTTTGATAGCTACTATTCATTACTAACAGAGTTTTTTATTATTATTTACACATAACCATGTTTGCAGTAAGTCTTATTAAAAGATTTCCTGAATTTTGAAAGTCTTTGAAGGCACTGAGAAGATTTTGAGTATTCTTAAATAGTTTTGCAATAATTATATAATACTTTAAGAGCTATAGACAAAACTAAAAGTGTTTTACAGAATCTTATAGACTTTTAAAGCAGGTTTTACATTTTTTTTTTATTTTTTAAAGGATGTCTGAGAATAACCTAATACAGGTTGGCCGGTGTAATAGGCAACTTAATATACACGAGTTGTATACTCTGTTGCACTTATGCTTTTCCTATGTTAGCATTCTTTTTTTGCGTTTCCACACACTCCATGGGCCAGCCTGTACTAGGATTACTCTAAGAGTGTCTTATAGATTTTTAAAGGTTTATAATTTTTATTTCTTGAGAAAACTTAAAGTATAAAAACGAGATATCTAAAAGGCTAAAAAAGCTTATGTAACATTAATGTTTAGAAGTATTTATGAAGTTAGGTTAGACTTATTAGTAGTTTAAAAATTAAAACTTTGAGAGAAGACTACTAGAAACAAACAATACACTCATCAGCTTAAAAAGAAAAACTGCTGTAAACATTTTAACTTATCTAAGAAAACTTTGCAAAATCTATAAAAACTGTATCGAGTTTACAGAAGATTTTTAAACAATTTTGCAAAGATTATATGAGACTTTAAGAGTTAATAGAGTTAAACGTTTTTAGATAAATGCAAGTAACTTAATATAACGTCATACATTATCTGAACGGTTTTGAAAAATTTTAAAAGTTTTGAAAAAGTATTGCTTTTATTATAAAAATGAACTAAAAGAATCTCAGACAACCTTAACGGTTTTTGAGTGGTATAGGAAAGCTTCAACAGACTTTTGAAAATACTTTAATTTGTTTTAAAGAATTTTTTAACGATTATATGAGATTTTAAAAGTTTGAAACATTATAATTTGAATAAAATTTTTTTATAAGTTTTTTTCTTTAAAGGTTTTGCAAACATTATATTGGGCTTTATAAGCTAGTATATACTTATAATTATGAAAGTTTTTTAATAGCTTTTAAAAGACTATGAAATCATTGAAAAACATAAAGTAGGTTTTAAAGCTTTTAAGATCTACTTAGGTACTTTTAAATTTTTTTTTGGAGATCTGGAAAAGTTTTAGAAATATTACAATACACTATCTGAGTAGTCTTACATAGTATTGCAAGGATCATAAAATACTTAAATTTTGTTTGTGAGAAGCTTTAAAAGATTTTGTGACAAGACTTTTGAAACAACTATAAGCATAAGACTAAAATTCGTTAAAGTCTTTTAGTTACTTTAACGTTCTTTCTAAAAGTTTTAGAGATCTAAGTAACATAAAAATCCACAAAGTTGCCTTACATAATATTCCAAAGGTTATAGAATACTTTGAAAGCTACTATACGCTACTAAGAAACTTTAAAAATTTAAAAAAAATTAAAACGATATTGAAACTTTAGAAAATTTTGAGAAGCTTTAGATGATTGTAAAAACTCTTTACGTAATTTTCAAAAAACTTTGTTTAAACGATTTTCTGACAAAATATAAATTTTTAGAGCAACTGAAAGAATTTTAACTGTTTTTAGACTAATTTGAAAGGTCTGAGAAGGCTTCTAGAAAATTCTAAGGAGTTTTAAGGCTTCCAGAAAATTCTAGGGAGTTTTAATAGGTTATAGAAGATTTACAAGCCTACAAAAAAGCTTTTAGAGGCTTGTTTAGAAGTCATTTAGACTGTTTTGGCTTAAAAAAACTCTAACAAGTTTTAAAGTAAATTTTAAGGGTTTTGATAGTTTAGATAAAAATTATTGACTGTTTCTAAAAAAGTTTTAATAGTGTTGAGTGATACTCCAAAAAATTTTGTCAGTTACTATAAACAATTAGAAGATTTTTTAAATTTATTTCTGAATAACTTTGAAAGCTTTGACAAATCTTAAAGTTTATTGCTACTGCAGAGCAACTAAGAAGGTTTTAAGCACCTAATTGCTTTTAGATTAATATGGAAAGTTTGGGAAGATTTTCAGAAAATTATGCATTTTATAAAACTTTGACAGTTCCTGTTAACAGTTAGAGAAGTCTTAAAGATCTTCACTTTATTTTTAAATATTTTTAATAGTTTTGAAATTTTTTAAAATTTATTGTGATCTACTAGAGCAAAGTAAAACTTTATAATATTTTGTTTGTTTGTGTGAATGGTTTAAAAGTTTTTAAGTAAAAATTTCAAGAACTACTATAATCGCATATGAGAAATCGGAGAGACAGCTTTTGAGTAGGTTTTAAAAAACCTAAGAAGACTTTGCATAGTATTTCAGAGCATATAAGCACTTTAGAAACCATAAACAGCTTTTAGACTTAATTTGAAAGTAAGAAATAATAAAATAATTTATTTAAAACTCAATTCAACAACTGCTGTGAGCCAAGAATGAAGCACTGAAAATATTTTTAATTTTTCAAATTTTGTTAGTGTGCTTTGGAGTTACAGCCATTTGTGTTATTAGTTAATTTGAAACAACTAAGAAAGTTTTAGAAATCCGCATCGGCGTTTAGACTTTGAAAGATTTGAAAAAAAAATTCTAAAGAACCTGAGTCTATAAAGGCTACTAGGAGAATTTTAGAATTTTTTAATAGTTTGTAGGCAACATGGAAGGTTTTAAAAAGAAATTGCGAGTATTTTGAGAGTCTCAGAAACTTTTAATGGTTCATAGAACTCTTTTAGAAGTGTTTAAGAAATTTTTAAAGATTGTCAAACATATTTAGAGCTGCTATAAACAGTTATTGAGAGAAATTTAATAAATTTTACACGGTAAACGAGTTAAAGCTTGTTTCGTAAACAAAGCTGATGCGGAAGGCATGATATAGCAATTATATAAAATAATTGAAAAAAGCATTTAAAGTTTTGAGGTGAACTTTGAGGTTTTGAAGGTTTGTGAAACATTTTTAAGCTTTGGAAGTTTCAGAAGAAATTAATTAAGTTTTGTAACATTGAAAACCGCTTAGAAACACTTAGATGCTTTTTGAAAAGCATCTAGAAGCTTTTAATTAAACGATGAACACATTTAATGTTTAGATGATTTAAAGGCATTATTAGATAGAATAGTTGAAAAACTATTTAAGTTTTGAGATGAATTTAAACTTTGAGAATTTTTTAGAAACAATTATTTAGTTTTACAACTATGATAACTGCTTAGAATCATTACTACTACTAATATTATAAAATTTATTAAAATTGAGAAATCAATTTTCAAATAATTTTGACATACAGGGTTCATTATGAAAGTAATGCGAATGATTTTATTGTGACGCGTCTATCCATCCCACCCGGTAAAACCGGTCGGTAAGTATGGTGTAGGATCTGCCCTTCCAACGCAGCCGGTCGCCAACTTGCTCCGACTCTTTTGAGCGGAATGAAGTGTCTTTGCGTAAAGTGTGTTTTTTTATTTTGAGCTGACAAGAACTTTTCGATTTTTAAAATAAGCCGAACTTTTTTAATTCTGTCGTAACCAGAGACAAATCTTGGATGTAGGACCTGGAACCGAAAAGGCAGAGCAGCGTGTAGCACACAAAATCATCTCTTCCCCCGTCCCAAGAAAGCGCGAATGAGCAAGTCCATTTTGAGTTTGTACCGCAAAGAGATACTGTCAACTCAACCTTTTACCTTAAGGTGCTCATAAGATTGAAACGACGGATTGCGCGCGTGAAGATTGACATCAAAGACACGGTCAAGCTTTACCATGACAATGTCTTCAGTCAAACGGCCGTCAATGTTACCATCTTCCTGGCCCAAAGCAACACTTTGGTAGTCCCCCAGCTCCTTTACAGTCCCGACTTGGCTCCGTCTGACTTTTTTTTTGTTTTCCCGACTGAAGAAAGAGCTAAAAGAAAAGCATTGGAAGTCCGTGGAAAACATCCAAAAGCATGTTACGAAGTTATTAAAAGACATTTCTGTCAAGGACTTTCAAGGTACCTTCCAGGTGTAGCAGGCACGTCTCCGAAAGTGTATTGATGCAGAGGGAGAGTATTTCGAAAAATTTTACGCGTTTGTACCAGTAAGATCAATAAATTTATTTTTTATAGATAATGCGCATTACTTTCATAATGGACTCTGTAACTTCCAATTTAGTGACCTGCGATCATCGAATGTTGATTTAAATTAAATGTTGATGAAATTAGACAACATTGTAGTCAAACACCATTACTACCAACTGTATAAAATTGATTGAAATTAACACGGCATTTTTGTCTAAACTTCGATTTTGGTGATTTGCTACTGCTGAAATTTGATGTGTAAGATACTACATTTTTTATTGGATATTGATTTGACATTTATAACAAATTTGAACATGTTTGAAAGTTCATTAACATATTGATAAACATTAGAACATTTTTGTCAATTTAGTAACATTTTGTGCATTTTAAATTAAATTTTTGACAATTTAAGAAAATTTTGTGACAGTAAAAAGCATCATTTATGATTTGGAACATTACAGTTGGGAAAATTTTTTTAGAGTTTGTAAATTTTTTGAACGTTTTGTAACAAATCCGGGTTATTTTTGGCAGTTCAGGAATAGTAGAACTTTTTAAACATTTTAAAAACAGTTTATTTCACTTATATTTTGTACAGTTTAAGAATATTGTATCGTACTTTACAAACTTTTTGTGGCACATCAAACCATTCTATGGCAGTAAAAAACATCATTTGAGATTTGAAATTTTTTTGTGAAAGTTGAGAACATTTTTTTTTTAATTTTAAATTTTTAGGAAAAATTTATAACGGTCTTTTTTAAAACGGGTTATAATAAATTCGGATTATTTTTGACAGTTCAGGAATAGTTTGTTGAACATCAGAACTTTTTGGCATTTTAAATTTTTTTTGTCGTTGTTTTAGAACATTTTAACAATATTCGGTCATACTTTATAAACTTTTTGTAGTACATTAAAACGTTTTGTGTTAGTAGAAAAATTTGGGACATTTTTGTGACAACTGAAAACATTTTTTTTATCATTTTAAACTTTTTTGAACAATTTATATCGGTTTTACAACATTTTCTACAATTTGTAAATTTTTTGAATCATTTTTATAACTGATTTGGAGTACGCTTGACAGTTCAGAAACATATTGTTAAGTATTAGAACACGTTTGTCAATTTTAGAACATTTGTAATTTTTTTAAATATTTTATAACAAATTTGGATAATTTTTGACAGTTTTGAGTAGTTTGTCAAATATTAGAACTTTTTTGGCGTTTGAAAAACATTTTGTTGCATTTTTTAACATTTTGTACAGTTTAAGAATATTATGTCGTACTTAACAAACTTTTTGTGGCAGTAGAAAACACTATTTGATATTTGAAACATTTTTGTGATAGTTGAAACCATTTTTTTAAATAGTTTTAAACTTTTTGGAATAATTTATAATGGTTTGACAGTTGGAAAACGTATTATTAAGCATTTGAACATTTATGTCAATTTTGAATATTTGTTTGCATTTTAGAACATTTTTGACAGTTTTGTGGCTGTAGAAAACTACTTTTTTTAAACAAACTTGTGACCGTTTTTTCTGGCAGTTTCTAATTTATTTGAAACATTTTATAACGGATTTGGAACATGTTTGACAGTTTAGGAACATATTGTTATACATTAGAATATTTATATCTGTTTATGAGCATTTTTAGTATTTTCGACACTTTTAAAACATTGTGTGGCAATAGAAAACATATGTAACATTAAACATTTTTGTGACAGTTTATAAATTTTGTTGAACATTTGTCATTTGTTTATGAACATATTTGACAGTTCAAAAACAATAAATTAAACTATATTTTGTGGC
This sequence comes from Tachinus rufipes, assembly GCA_963932245.1. NCBI lineage: Eukaryota > Metazoa > Arthropoda > Insecta > Coleoptera > Staphylinidae > Tachinus > Tachinus rufipes. The sequence goes on along the minus strand of OZ010747.1, from coordinate 72,707,249 downwards.
ACTATCGAACATTATTTGTGAATTTGGAACAGTTTTGTAACAGTTGACTACATTTATTGACTGTTTATAAAAGTTTTAAATCATTTTATAACGGATTTGGAACTGTTAATCGTTTAGGTTGAAATATTTTTTTAGTTTAAAAACATTTTGTTTTATTTTAGATTTTTTTAAAACAGTACAAAACATTATTTGTGTTTTAAGCACTTTTGTGACAGTTGATTTCATTTTTTTTAATAGTTTTAAACTTTTTGGAACAATTTTAACGTTTTACATTTTTTTTAACAGTTTGTAACAACTTTTTTAAAAGATATTGTAGCAAATTTAGATCATGATTGACAGTTATGGAACATATTGTGAAAAATTATAATTTTTTGACAGTTTTAGAAGATTTTGTGGAACTTTAGAACATTTTTGACAGTTCAAAAACAGTTAATTAAACATATTGATATTTTGCAGTAGAGAACACTTTTTGTGAATTTTGAACATTTTTATAACAGTTGACTACATTTTTTGACAGTTTGTTTACATCATTTTATAACGGATTTGGAACCTGTAAGGCAATTTATGAATATTGTTAAACATTAAAATATGTTTGTCAGTTTATAAACATTTTGTTGCATTTTAGAATTTTTGACTTAAGAACATTTTGAGGCAGTATAAAACATTGAACATTGTTTTGACAGTTTGTAAAGTTTTATGAAACATTTAAATAGAGTTTGGAACATTTTTAATAAAAGTTTTCAGTTTTTTTTTTGGAAAATCAGTTATGGTTCCAGAACTTTTTAAAGAGAGAACAGTATTTGTGGTTTGGAACATTTTTGTGACGGTTTACATTTTTTTTACAGTTTATAAATTTTTAAGTTATTTCATAATGATTTTAAAATTTGATTGACGGTTCAGAAATGTATTTTTAAACATTTTTGACAGTTTATAATCATTTTCTTGCCATATTTATGACAGCTTATAAACATTTTGAAGCAGTTAGAAACATTATTTGTAGTTTGAAAGATTTTTATGATAAGTAGTTGAAAACATTTTTTGATAGTTTGTTAAGTTGTTTGAAACATTAAAATAAGATTTAAAACATTCAGAACATTTTGTGGCAGTAGAAAACATCATTTGAGATTTGGACCTTTTTTTTAATACTATTAAACTTTTTGGAACAATTTCTAACGGTTTAAGACAATTGTGCGGAGAATATCAGCTGAGCTAGGAATGAGTGCTTCTTTTGTTTGGAGAATCCTCCACGAGCAGCTGCTTTATCCGTACAACGAATGCAGGCCTTAAACCCACTTGATCATCAAGCACGTTTGATTTTTTTTGCTGCTTTCTACGCAACGATTCTTCCCGTTTTCTTGCCAATATTATTTTTACTGATGAAACCGGGTTCACACGAAACGGAGTTGTTAATTTTTATCAAACGTTTAGATGGATATTATAAGCAACATGTTTCTAAGTTGTTTTACCAAACCAATTAACAAACTCTGCTTACATAAACTTTCTGCAAAACACAATGTACAGCATGCGGCAGCATAACTTCTTTTTTTTTAACTTAATAAAACCTATTGTATGAATCAGATTTTTTTAATTTGTTTTTTATAATGTAGGCGCATACCTAACACTGTGTAAACCGATTTCTGGCGTTTGTCATGACTTTTGCCAAGATATTAGGCGTTATGTAGGCAATTTCTTCCTGGATGTTGGCCTTCAAATCTTGTAGGGTCTTTGGACGGTTTACACGGGATTTCAAAAAACCTCTTAGAAAAAAATTACAAGGGGTCAAATTGGGAGAGCGAGCCGGCCACTCCAAATCACGTCACGTTCAGAAAGTTTCTGCACAATCGCCATCTTGTAAGGATGGAAATGAAGATCATTATGAAGAATTTTTCTCACAGAACGATTGGGAAGTCCAAGGATAGACGCATGTTTGCGCGTAGAACGCCGTGGTGATTGCAACACTGAAGCATTTGCAGTTTGTCTGAACGTAGTGACCCACGTAACAATTGATTTGCGGTCCGGGACAGGGGCCAACGGGGTTAAATTAAAACAATTCCGAAAGGCGCGCTGGGTTGCGATTACAGAACATCTGCTCAAAAAGTAAGCCTCAACGACAAAAGCACGCTCCCCACTGTTTCAACTCATGATAGCAAATAAACTGTGTTTGGACAAAACTTTATAGTCCCGCCTCTTGAACGAGACCACTAGCGCTCCGCTACGACATCAACCGACTAAATGGCGCGCATTTTAAAAAAGGAAGTTATGATGCCGTACCCTGTATGATCATTTTAACGACATTACTATTGACCAAAGGCAGCTAATGTGATTCTTGCATGATGGTGCTCTAGCTCATTTTTAATTGCCTTTAGAGAGCATTTACATCAAATTTTTTCACGTAGATAAGTAGAAAGAGGCAGACCTGTTTTATGGCCTGCAAGATTGCTTGATTTGAGCCCGCTAGATTTTTTTTAATTTAAAAACATTGGCCTATGGTACTCCTGCAAATAGCCTCTAAGAGCTGCAACTACGAATTAAATAATCAATAATGTCATCACATCCGAGCCCATGAGATTGTCTTAGAAAAAGATTGAATATACTAAGATGTCGTGCCTGGAAATAAAAAAAAAGAAGGCACTTTGAACATCTTATGTAACTTTGTTTTTTGTATTTGCTAAAAAAAAGAATAAACTTCTTCATCTCAAAAACCGTTACTTTACGGACCTATGTTTATTAAGACGTTTTTGTATATTTTGGTTTATACTACCTCTTTAAATATTTTACAATATTTCTTTAACACCTTGTATACTCAGTACAAAAAACATTAGAAAACTTGCAAAATGGAATTAAGGTTAACGGCAAACTACCGAACAAATAGTCTAGAGGGCTTGCAACGTTTAATTAGTTAAATTACGTTAGAAAACTATGCGCGTGGACTAATATTAAGTACGGCCAAACCTAAAGTCATGGTGATCAGTAGAGAACGAAAAGATAATCTGCATATTATACAATAACCAGATAAAACAGTTTGCCAAATTTAGAAACCTTCGTTGCTGGATAACTGAAAACTTAGATCCAGATCCAGACATTAAAGTAAAAAATGAGCAAATAGAAATTTCTAGAACAACCTTCTTTAAAATGAAAAAAACCTAAACCTAAATTTGAACCTTAAATATTATTTTATAAAATGTATACTGAAGGTCAATACTATTAACAAACTTAAATTTTTTGAAATGTTGACATTTTGGTGGAAACACTGAATATATACATATATTTGTATAGATTTTGATTAAGTTTGATTAATTTCCAATTCACAATTTCAAAGTTATGATATTTTATTTTGCCAACTGTCGTTGAAATAGTTATGTGAGTGTAGTTAAAGTTGAGGTTGTCTAATTAAACGTTTTGATCAAACTTCAGTTAGGGTCCTTGTTTCTGTTTTTTGTTGCTTGGGGTCCGTTCCGAAGGAGTGGCAATGGCCAAAGTATACATATTCTTTGGCCACTTACAGGTTGTGTATAGATGTAGCAAAGTGTCTGTTGGCGTTCATCTTTAATCCTACGTTCTAGTTGCAGCGTCTAGCTTTTGTACTATTACTTTTAATTCTTCTAACCAGTTTGATATAAAGATAATATTGTCAACAAAACGTTTGAAAGCTATTTGCAGTTGACGTCGATTGCGTGTTTGCAAATACTTTGGGTGAGATAGTGTCTTCCTGTTAATATCTTTGTTTAATTCGTATGGGGTTTGTTGTGTCAAATGTTTTTACCATTAATGATGCGTTATTTTACATGTTCTTAAATAGTTCCATATAGCGGTAGTCAATTTTGCATCGTTGCAGTGCCTCAGGCTACATCTTTTCTGACGTATTTCTTTCAAAGTGAGTAACCCGCCGTTGTACCTTATAACCTTATCTTTTTATCTCGCAGTCGTATATGGGATAAGAGAGATAGAATCACTTTAAGGGGCCGATTTATAACTATGGATGAAACATGGGTCTATCATTTTACACCTGAAACGAAGAAACAGTCAGAGCAATCAACTGAAAGGGAAAATCTGGCTCCAAAATTGGAAAAAACAGTTTCATCTGCACGCAAGGTCATGGCGTCAACGACTTTAAATTTAGCTTTATAACGTTGGTACTTTCTACCATAGCCATTTTTTTCAAACAATAACGGCTATTTACACGTCAAATCGGGTACTTTTGGGGCTACCTTTGTATTTATGTATTCATATATGTTGTTAGGTGTTACTTGGCTTGGGAGTTAGCGTTTGTTAAAACTAAACGCCAGGTTTTCATTAAATTCATTAGCATAAACACCTTCTGCAAGAAGAAAGACCTCCGGAAATGAGCGTGATAAATCACCGACTTATTAAAACAAAATTGATTTCATTATCAACAACAAAAAGACCAAAGTCATTGATGTAAATGTACTAAACTGCTTTGATACAGGCAGCGATCACCGTAAAAAAGAATTAAATTGCGTGAGTTCTGCTCGTAGTTTTATGACACTCCTTAAATCGCGCCCTTAACATCACCATTCCAAAAAATACATACAACCTGGAAGCATACAACCACCATTCCCATATAAAGGGTGTCCCAAAATAAACGCAAGATTTGAAATGAATAAACAACACCGTTTTTAGTCTTTAAATTGTTATTTTTTTATTGAATTATAAAGTACATATGATAGGGTTAATTATGGAATAAACCATCGAGCAAATGACCTTCACGGCTTTTCTGACACATACTCGCTTTTTTGTCAAAAATTTTCATTACTATTCTGCATAATTGTGGCTTTCGTTTGTCCAGCGTTTAATTTCCTCCTGTAATGCAGGGGTGGTTGTGGGCTTGTTGACAGACTTTTGACTTCAAATAACTCTATAAAAAGAAATCTAATGATATTAAATCACACTATCTAGGGGCCAATTCTGATCACCAAAACAAGAGAGTACACGACCAGGAATTGTCTCATGCAGTAATTGAATTGTTTCACGGGCTGTATGGCATGTGGCATCTTGTAAAACTCAATTTTTACTAACTCTAAACTCTCAACTGTCAAATTGTATCTTTTTCAGGGTTGTCAACAATTTACTACACAAATGGCGGCAAATTTAAATCTTGCTTTAATTTTGGGACACCCTTTGTAACAAAGAATAAAAACTTTCTAAATAACTATAGGGAAATACCCCTAATAAAATCTACAGCAACATTATTTACAATAATTAACATGTTTTACTGTTTGTAATTTTTTTTAAACATTTTATAACGGATTCAGAACATCTTGGGCAGTTTCGGAACATATTGTTAAGCATTAGAACATGTTAATCAATTTAGGAATAATTTGTTGCGTTTCAGGTTATTTTTTGAAAGTTTAAGAACATTTTGTGACAGTAAAAAACATCTTTCATGATTTGGAACATTTTTAGAATAATTTATAACAGTGCTAGAACATTTTTGACAGTAAAAAACATCTTTCATGATTTGGAACATTTTTAGAATAATTTATAACAGTGTTAGAACATTTTTGACAGTTTGGTAATTTTTGAAACATTTTATAACAGATTTAGAACATGTTTGTCAGTTTCTGAACATATTCTTTATAACATTAAGACACGATTGTCAATTTATTAACATTTTGTTGCATTTGAGATTATATTTGACAGTTTAAGAATATTTTGTGACAGTAAGAAAAATTATTTATATTTGAAACATTTTGTAGTATGGCAGTAGAAAACAGTATTTGAGATTTGGAACATTTTTATGACATTTGAAATCATTTTTTCAATAGTTTTAAATCTTTTAAAACAATTTATAATGATTTTGGAACATGTTTGACAGTTAAGAAACATATTGTCAAGCATTAAAACAATTATGTCAATTTAGGTGATTTTTTGCGTGTTAGTACATTTTTGCCAGTTTTGTAGTTGTAGAAAACATTATTTGTGATTTTGAACATATTTGTAACAGTTTGTAAATTTTTTGAAACATTTTATAACGGATTTGGAACATGTTTGACAGTTTAAGAATATATTGTTAAGCATTTATGTCATGCTTCTAATTTGAGAACATTATTGAAAGAAACATGATTTTGAAAATTTTTATGTTGGGATTTTTTTTGGCAATTTGTAAATTTTGTTAACGGATTTGGACAATGTTTTACAATTCAGGAACATATTGTTAAAATTTTTGTCAAACATTAGAACATTTTTAACCGTTTAAAAACAATTAATCCAACTTTTTAATATTTGGAAATTAATTTTTTGCAGTTCTAAACTTTTAAAACATTTTTTAATGAATTCAAATGTTTTTCAACTGTTCAATAACATTTTGTCAAACATTAGAACATTTTTGACAATTTAGGAACATTTTATTGCACACCAGAATATTTTTTTACAGTTAAGAACATTTTTTTAACAGTTTGTGAACTTAGAAAATTTTATAATGCATCGAGAACATTTTTGAGAGTAAGAGAGATTTAATTTTTTTTACGCTTCACATTTCAACTAATTTTGACAGTTTTGACTTTTTGTCTAACAGCAGAATGTTTTGTGATAATTTTTGAATTTCTTAGAACATTTTATAATGCATCGAGAACATTTTTGGCAGACCAAGAACGTTTTGGCAAACAATAAAACATTTTTGACAATTTATAACCATTTTGTTGCATTTTAGAACATTTAAAAGCAATAAAAAACATTATTTGTAATTTTTTATTTGACAGTTTGATAGTTTAGAAAATGTTTGTTAATTATTAGAATTGTTCTACAGTTTATGAACATTTTTTTTAATAGTGTGTGAACTTTTTAGAACAACTAATAACGGTTCTAGAACATTTTAAATAGTTTAGAATAGTATTTGTAATTTAGAACATCTTTGTAGCGGTTTAAAAATTTTTTTTTTTACAATTTTAAATTTTTAAAACATTTTATGATGAATTCAAAGTTTTTTGACGGTTCAATAACATTTTATCAAACATTAGAACATTTTTGACAGTTTAGGAACATTTTGTTGCACATTAGATTTTTTTTTTACAGTTAAGAACATTTTTTTAATGGTATGTGAATTTCTTAAAAAAAATTATAATACATCTAGAACATTTTGGAGAGTTTAGAAACGTTTTATCAAACATTAGAACATGTTGGACAGTTTAAGAAAATTTTGAAATAGTAAACAAATCATTTGTGATTTAGAACATTTTTATGGCAGTTAAGAACATTTTCTACTCATTTAAAACTGATTTATAACATTTTTGACAGTTAAGGAATAGTTTATCAAACATTAGAACTTTTTTTAACAGTTTAAGAACATTTTGTCATTACAACATGGTTTGTAGTTTTAAAGATTTTTGTGACGATTGAGCACAACTAAAAATAATACGGCATTTTTGACATAATTTTAATGACCTAGCACTGAATAATGAGTGTTAGGTTAGGTTCAAACTGCAGCTGCAAAATTATGGCAAAGAAGTATCTTCTAATACAATGAGAGGATAAGATGGAAATAGAAAACAAATTTTAACTTGGAAAATCATACCAAGTTCCTTAACATTTAGACAAGTTAAGAGTTTTACAATTTACATGCTTTTTACGCCTGTGATAAAATTAGCAAACAAAATTTTCTTTTGCAGGTTGTTTTAATAAACATCATTAATTTAATTTTTATTTTTTCAGGACATCACTGATGCTGCAAGGATTATGGATGAAGCTTTATGAAAAATATTTTTAGGTGAGTTTTTTTTTTTTAATATTATACTATTTTTTACAAACTTAAAAAACAATAGCACAAAATTTAGAACACCAATTTAGTCCATATTAGATCAAACGTTGTGTTAACTGCAACCTTTTCACTTCCACAAGAAGCAATGAAACAATTTTAATTCTAAAATCATGTACAAATTAAGCAAGGATTAAAATAACAAAAAGAAAAACAAACACGATCCATCTGGTTCTCTCCGATTTATTTTTATGATGGATGCAAAACGTGTTCGGGTACTTTGCGCCGATGCACCTGGTGACAATGGGCCGCAACACTTGACTTACTTTAAGCCCTCTTACACGTTGCTTTTGTAATTATTCCAACAACGCACACACATCGAATTAAATATCCCGAAGCAAAAATTATATCACAAGATCTTAAATATTGTTATTAGCATTAGAAATTGAATAATTTATCGCGATGCTTATCTAATTTTAAGGTGTGTAATGCAATGCAATGCAGGTGAAGTGCTGTTATATTAATAGTGGGGGAATTGATTTTTCTTGCATGGAGTGAAAACATTTGATAAATGATTCCAAACAGAAACAATAACAAACAATAGAAAAGTTGGCCATTGTAGGACGCAATAATATCTTCTCTACAAGCGCAAGGAGTGGCTCTTAACATATGTACTCGATCCAATAATAATATAGATACGTAATAATAACGTACGCTCTTTTTTCCTTGGCTGTGGGAGTGATTTGCATGTAGAGATTATATATTTATTACTTATATAATATAACTGCCATTTATTATTATTTGAGTGCATGTGGGGCTAGCGCAATCTATCCTCCGCGGCGGCGCTAATCGGTAACATCGCCGAGGAATAATTGTGCGGGAACACGACGCGCGTCCGTATCTATAATTATTGCCGTACTAAACTTTATTTTACATCGAATTATCTATGTCTCCATACAAGGCTTAACGTTACAAATAAAGCAATAAATACTGCAAAGATTAATCCATCAACCATTTGTTAAATCTAAAAACTTCACAGCGAAGCTCTACTTTAGTTAATAAAACAAGATTTTATAGATTTTAATTTAGTAAGCTAGCTTTTAGTTATATTATAATATCAGATCAAAAAAAAAATTATTAGATAGGTTTGAGCAATCTCAGAAGAGTTTGTGAAATTTTAGAATTATTATATTATTATACTTTAGAAGCATCTTAAAGTTGCAAGCATTTGGTATAATTAAAATAATTTTGCGTTTGATACTTATCAGAAATTAAAATAATAGAAGAGAAAAGTCAAAATTTGCGATAAACATTGAAAAGTGCATTTGAGCAAATTAAAATGCGTATAGCTTACGTCGAATTTATTTAAATTGTGAGAATAAGTTAAGAAATTTTAGAAAAAGTTGATTTATTTCAGAAGTTTGTACATTAAATCAGAAACATTTGAGAAAAGTCAAAATTTACATTAAGCATACCAGAAAAACGCATTTGAGCAAATTAAAATACGTATAGGTTACATCGGATATATCTGAGTTCTCATAAAAGTTTGAGAAATATTTTACACATTTACACAGAAAAGCATTTGAGCTAATTCAGATGAGTATAGGTTACGTGGGATTGGTAGGTTGTCGGAAAAGTGTGAGGAACATTTTAAAATTTTAAAAGTTAGTGGAATAGATTACAAATATTTGAGAAAAGTCAAAAAAGAAAGCCAGTTTAAGCAAAATAACATGCGCATAGGTTACATTGGATTGTTTGAGTTGTTAGAAAAGTTTGAGAAACATTTGATACATTTTAGAAGTTAGTGGAATAAATTACAAATATTTGAAAAAAGTCAAAATTTGTGTGAAGCATTTGTAGAAAGCTAAAAAAAACGCATATAAGTAAAATAAAATGCACATTAGTTTCATCGGATTTATTTAAGTATTTAGAAATATTTGAGAATAGTCAAAATTCAAATTAATCTTTTTGTAGATTGTCAAAAAAGCACATTTGAGCATATTAAAATGATAGGACTTTTTTGAGTTGTTATAAAATTTTGAAAAAACATTTGATGCATTTTAGAAGTTACTGCAATAGATATAGATAGAAATATTTGAGAAAGGTCAAAATTAACATCAAGCATTGTTCTACAAATGCTTGATGTTAATTTTGAGCAAATTAACATGTTAGAAAAATTTGAGAATTATTTGATGCATTTCAGAAGTTAAAGCAATAGTTTAGATGTTTTTGGAAACAGTTAAATTTACATTAAGCAATTGTATAGAGAAACATTTGATTTATTTTAAAAGTTAGTATAAATCATAAATATTTGAGAAAAGTTAATATGTGCAATGAGCAAGTGTAGAGCTTCAGAGACCCGCATTTGAAAAGTTAAGATGCGTATAGGTTACATCGTAGTTTTGTGGAATTGTCAGAAAAATTTAAAAAAAATTACATTTGATATTTTTTAGAAATTAGAGCAACAGATCAAAAGCATTTGAGAAACGTAAAAATTTGCATTAAGCATTTGTAGAATGCCAAAAAAAATTATTTGAGCAATTTCAAAAGCGTATAAAAGTTTGAGAAACTTGATATATTTCAAAAGCAATAAATCAGAAATGCTGAGAAAAGTCAAAGTTTGTAAAGATTAAACAAATTTAAATGCGTATAAGGTTGTTTGAATTGTCATAAAAATTTAGGAAAATTTTAAAAAAATTAGGAAAATTTAGAAAAATTAAGGAAAATTTGATACATTTCAGAAATTAGTACATTACAGAGATATTTAAGAAAAGCCATTACATTAAACATTTGTAGATCTCTAGAAAACTGCGTTTGAGCAAATTAAGATGCGTATAGGATTATTTGATTGGTCAGAAAAGTTTGAAAAACTTTAGAAACAATTGATATATTTTAGAAATGAGTGCAATAAGTCAGAAACATTAAAGAAAATTCAAAAATTGCATTAAGCATTTGTAGAATTCCAGAAATGCGCATTTGAGCTAATTAAGATGCGTATAGGTTTGATTGAGTTGTTAGAAAAGTTTGAGAAACTTCAGAAGCATTACAGAAAATAGTACAATAGATCAGAATCATTTGATATAAGTCAAGCATTTGCATTATGCATTTGTAGAATACCAGAAAATTGCATTTGAGCATATTAAGATGTGTATAGGTTACATCGGATTTGTTAAATATCAGAAAAGTTTGAGAAAAATTAGAAAGGTTTGATAATTTATAGAAAAATTTTGCATTAGGTGTTTGTAGATTGCCATAAAAGCTCATTTAAGCATATTAAGATAGGTATAGGTTACGTCGAATTTGTTTGATTTGTCAGAAAAATGTTTAGAAACTTTTATTATTTTTTAGAATTTTTAAAATATTTGAAAAAGTTAAAATTGAACATTTAAGCAAATTCAGATGTGTAGTCAGATGTGATTTGACAGAAAGCTTTGAGTAATCTAGTAAAGATTTATAACCTAAGATAACATATGAGCAATGTCAAAAAATTTGAGTAGAATTTGAGAAACGACAAAATTGATTTAAGATATTTTATAAACTATAAAAAAACTTGACATTTTTAGAAGCATAAGTTTTTTTTATTAAAGTTTGAGTATGTTGATTAGATGCATCAAAAAGACGCCATAAGAGGCAACAAACAACAAAATTGTTTGAAATAACATATTTGAGAATTGGTTGAAACTTTTGAGAAAAATTATTGTAAAGCACAAAAACGTCGCTTCGTTGCAAACCGTCCACAGGAAATATTAGTCATACTTAGGCAATCTTTTATACACAGTAATTTGTTATGCACACAGTAGTTTGAACTGTTTGCAAACTGTATAAATTGTAGGCTGGAACAGACTTTACATAACATAGAAGCTATGAGAAATGTTAATTGCTTTTGAGAAACATTATAAGAGTTTTTAAGTTCTTTAAATACAACTCTGTGTTATGATATTTTACTCTTTCAATTTCAAGTGCATATAAGTGTTTATAAGTGTTTTTAATTGTGAAGTTTTACCTAACGTACTGGTAATTATATTTGTGATTGTTTGTGCTATCTGTCTTAATCATTATTCAGTAAAATTTATGGTAAAGTTTGTTTATTGAAACTTAACCTAAATTTATAGCCGCCGCCCGCGCATTCTCATCCGCGCAGCGCAAAGCAATATTCTTACCAGTGGCGTAACTTGTTTTCTTTTAATTTGTGATTTTATATTTTAAGCTTGTTTTGAACACTCCTTTGTATTTTTGTGTTATCCCAACCGTGGTCTGCTTTTGTTTGTTTTGTAGTTAGTCACCAGGTGAAGGACCGCAACGGTGTGAGTTGTGTATCCTTGTATCATCCTTGTATTATTTTTTATTTCTAAATATTTAATCACTTTTATAGTTAAATTTTTATATTTTAAATTTAAATTTATTATTATGTCTGGTCAAGCGTGCAAATGCAGAAGTGTTGCACAATCTGGCGTAACATGTACTAGTTGTGGAATTATATTTCATAACAGTTGCGCCATTTGTCATAAAAAATGTCACTGTGGTACGTCATTTGAACTTGACGATTCCAAACTTCCCAGGCTTTATAAAGAGATTATCGTACTGTATCAAGTTTTGTTAGATGAAGTTTGGTCTAACAATAAATTGCTATTAGATAAAGAATTGTATCTTGAAGAGAAGATTGCAGACACAAATAAGGTAATACTTGAATACAAAACTTGTATTCAAGAATCTATGTCTTGTGTAGTTACACCAACTATTAATGAGGAAATTCAATTGCTTCCACCTGCAATTAATTCTGTAATTAATAATTCATCTTCTTTTGCAACCCTTACTGCTTAAACAAAACCTAAACAGAAAGTTCAACCTAAAACCCCAACAATTTTTGGTTGTGGTCCAAGTCACGATAAGTTGCTGGCATATGTGCCAAACTCATATATACATGTCTCAAAACTTAAACGCGGAACTAAAAAATCCGATGTTATAAACTACATTAAATTGAAATACCCCGATATTTCAATTGACGCTGTAGATCTAGCTGTATAATCTGAAAGCTACAGTAGCTTTAAAGTCTTGGTTCCAGCCGACCATTCTCAAACTATTATTTGCAAAGACTTTGTGCCAGCTAACATTGCAGTCAAAAATTTGTGAGTTATGGTCGTTCACAAAATGTTCCTGCTTCATCTTCAATGAATTTTCGGAGCCTGAATCCTGTCAACAGCTTGGACCCATCTTCAGGAATGATAACGGCTTCTCCATCTACTACCAGAACGTTGGGGGTTTAAAAACTAAACATAGGAAACTCTTGCTAGCTGCAGCCGTATCAGACTACGATGTGATTGTTTTCACTGAAACCTGGCTTTCTCCAGACATCAGTGACTCTGAATTAAATTTAAAAGGCTATCATTTATTTAGGTGTGATTGCTTGGCCCTTACAAGCCCTAAACAAAGCGGAGGTGGTGTTTTAATTGCTATCAAAACTCATCTCAAATCTGTATTACTTTACCCCACGTTTATTAGTGTTGAACATTTGTTTGTAGTTGTTAAGTTTAATCTTGTGTCTTATATAATTTGTGCGGTCTATTTACCACTTAATTCAACTAGTGACAAATATCTTGACCATTGTTATTCCGTCGAATCTATTGCCGACGAATTTCCAAGCAGTAAACTAGTTTTATTGGGCATTACAATCTACCTGCAGCATCTTGGGTTAACGATGATTTAGGTATCGGAGTAATTTGTAATGATAGTTACCTTGCTCATTTAGTAGCTAATTCATTTAGGTTCCTAGACTGCTACAATGCATTTCTATTCCTAATAGTGAGGGTGTGTTTTTAGATTTATGTTTTACTAACGATTGTGATATTTCTGTGATAGAAGCTGTAGATGTTTTGTTAAATTTAAGCCAACATCATACTGCGTACTTGTTTACTATAAAATGTGATACTATCTGTGATATTTTAAAATGTAATTATGTTTTTAATGATGTTAAACTTGCCGACTACAACGCAATCAATAATTATTTGTTGAATGTTGATTGGACTGCACTATTTTATAATTGTGATATTGGTATGTGTCTTGATGTATTTAACTCTGTAATCAATTATGTTATTGATTATTTTGTCCCTAAAAAACTGTGGCGTGAAAGCAATTTTCCTATTTATTTCAACAAAGAATTGATATCACTTACTAAACTCAAGAAAACTGTACACAAACGTTATAAATCTTCAAAACTATTGTTGGACTATAATGAATTTCAATCTATTTGTACTACGTGCAAAAATCTCAGTGCACATCAATACGAGCAATATATTTTACAAACTGAAAGTAAAATTCAAAATAATCCAAAACATTTTTGGAGATTTGTTAATGAGAACAAAAAAACTAATGGTTTTCCAGCCACAATGCATTATAAAGATCAAACTTGTAATAATGGGAACGACTTTGCAACTAATTTTGCAGATTTTTTTTTAGTCTATGATAACGAAACTCATTCAACTCTATTGTTTAATTTTAATAATAACGTAATACATTCAAAATTTTCTATTAGTTTGTGTGATGTTTTTAAGGGAATTGAAAACCTTAAATGTAATTTAAGCGTTGGACTCGACGGCATTCCTTCTTTACTGTTACAAATGTGCATTTATTCTATTGCAAAGCCATTGCACTTACTTTTCAATGCTTCATTGAATGAAACTAAATTTCCTCAAATATAGAAACAAAGCTATATTACGCCTTTGTTTAAATCTGGAGCCAAAGAGAATATCACTAACTATAGAGGCATTTGCATTCAATCTGCTATACCTAAATTGTTCGATAAAATTGTAACTGGTCCGTTGCAATGGATGTGCAAAAGCTTCTTAATAGAAGAGCAGCATGAATTTTGTGAAGGTCGTTCCACACTTACTAATTTACTCTGTTATGAAAATGATATTTTAAACGCATTTGAATCTAAAGTACAAGTTGAGCCGATTTTTCAAAGGCGTTTGATCGTGTGAGCCATAATATTTTGATTGCCAAGCTCAGTGCTCTGGGATTTCATCATGATGTGACTTCCTGGTTATACAGCTTTTTGAAAAATCGCACGCAGTGTGTAAAAATTAATAACTTTTTGTCACAGCCCATTCTTGATTCATATGGTGTTCCTTAAGGATCTCATTGTGGACCAATTTTATTTTTGCTTTTCATTAATGATATCCCCCAGTATATCAATTCATCGTCATTTCTTTTATTTGCGGATGATTTAAAAATGTATATAAGAATATTATCTCTCAATGACTGCCATTTTTTACAACTGGACTTAGATTCTATAAATACTTGGTGTTTTATTAATAATTTATTATTTTTTAATGCTGATAAATGTTTTCCAATAAGTTTTTATAGAACTTTAAGTAAAATTTCTTTTAACTATATAATTGACACTAAAGTGTTAAACAAAGTCACACAAATAAAAGATTTAGGCGTTATTTTTTATCATAAACTTACATTTGTTGAACATATAAACATCATGTGCAATCATGCCATAAAAATGTTAGGATTTGTATATAGAATGTGCTTTGGTGCGTTTGCATTTAGAGTATGCTCCTTTAGTTTGGAGTCCTGTTTATGAAATTCATAACTGTAGTATTGAATAAATTCAAAAAAAGTTTTGTCGTTTATTGTCTTATAAATCCGGCATATTATCTGCAAATTATGAACTGCTACATTGCTTCATTGTACAACCTACCGCCATTGAAAATTCGCCGCAAAAGAGCTGATTTGTCGTTTTTGCGTAATTTATTTATGTCCGAGCTTGATTGTCCGGAGCTACTTGGTACTTTTCCATTCCATGTAGCACCTAATAATAGACATAGCAGACATTCTTTTTTATTTCGCGAATCTACCCATTCTACTAATTATGGTTCCAGCAATCCACTCGGTAGAATGTGTAGATTTGCAAATAATTCACCAACTGATATTAATGTATTTTGTGTCTCTAAATCTACGTTCAGAAGTCAGCTAAGTCATGCTGACTAATGTTTAATATGTGCGCTTTTATGTATGTTATTGTTTGTATTCTTTATTTTTGTATTGTAAAACATCATTGTTTATGTATATTTAATGTAGATGTAAATGGTAAGATGATACCGGTATAAAAAAAAACTCTGGTGCTGTTAAAAACTTTAGATGCATGCAAAAATGTGAGAAAGGCATTTGAAACATTTTAGAAGTTAGTGTCAACAGCATTTGATTAAATGTCTTAAAAGTTTTGTACGCTGAGAAACGTCAAAAATTATTTTAATTTTGTCATTTTGGATCTGTCATAACCAATAATATTTGATAACTAATATTTTAGAAATGTTTTAAACATTTGAGGTACATGAAGAACGTTTAAGTGTTTTAAAATTGTCAACAACATTTGAGAAACGTCTGAAAAGTACTTTACGCTTTTTATTGACTTTAGATGCTCAAATACATTTGGCGATTGAACTGCAAAAACTTGTATTATTTAATTAACATTTGATATTTTTTTAGTAGCAAATTTGAGAAACGTCACAAAATTATTATAATTTTGTTATTTCAGAATTGTCATAACTATTTGACACATTTCAAATGTTTATAAGACACTATAGATTCATTTGAAACAATATACCAGTTTGGAAAAGTCAGAAATATTTCATACAGATTAGACAACACATTTTAAAAGTTTTTGAATAAAATTTAAGAAAAGAAAAGCAAAAAATTATTTGCAAAGTTATTAGAATTATTTTTAATATTTGATAGACGTCACAAAGACATCAGAAATTTATGAGAATTGTTTTAAACATTTGAGTCATAGATAAACGTTGAAATTATTTAATAAAACGATGCAATAAGAACTTTATATGTATTTGAGATACATTAGAATAGTTTTTTAAGTATTTGACATACTTCAGATTTGATAAAACATTAAAAAAACTGATATGTTTGAGTAAAGTTTGAGACAACATACTAAATTGAGAAACATTTGATACAAATCAACCTAACTGTTGCAACACGTTAGAAGTATTAGAGAATTGTTTTAAATACATGAAAGCTTTTAGAAGCATAAACAAAGTTTTTGAGTAAAATTCAAATAAAAACATCAGAAACCTAAAACGATGACAGTGTATGAGATTGTTAACTATAAAACATTAAAAGCAGCTGTCATATTTGAGTAGAGTTTGAAAAACTTCAGAAGCATTTCTCAAATACATTTAGAGTTTCGAAGATAGTCTAGGTCTTGTAGATGTTTAAAAATATTTGAGACTAGTCAGAAGTGTTTAAAAATTGCCAACAGCATTTGAAAATCATCTGAAAAGTATTTGACGCTTTTTGGATTCAAACGTCAGATTTGTTTGAGTTGTTACAATAGTTTGAGGAATTTATATAGCTAACATTTTAAAATTGTTTTAAGCATTTGTGGCTCATACAAAAAAAAATGTATTTGAAAAACGTCAAAACATTCAAGAATCATTTGACAGATTTCAGATTTATTTATAAGATACTTTAGATGCGTTTGAGATAATATAGTAGTTTGAAAAACGTCAGAAGTATCTGGTACAGATCAAATTAAATAATGCAGTACGTTATAATCTTACGCATAATTTTATTTTTAAGTTTTTTAGAGTTATTAGAAGCACACAATTAATTGCAAAACTTTCAAAAATGTCGGATGTATTATAGAGAATTATTTGGGATTTGGTCTTAGTGTTTGAGAGTCACTAGGAAGACGTCAAATGTTTTCAAGATTTATTTTAAACACTTACGTGACATAAGAAAAGTGTTTGAAAATGTCAGAAGCTTTTTAAAATATATTTTGAATTTGAATTTGAGTTTAAGAAACTCAGAAAAGTAAGAAGTAATTTAAAATTGTCAAAAGCATTTGAGAAACGTTCCAAAAGTATTTTACGCTTAATTAAATAAAAAAAAAGTATCAAAAATTGTTTGGATTTTGTCTTAAACATTTTAGAACCATTTATAAAATGCATTTGAGATAACATACTAACTTGAGAAACGTTAGTATTTGATACAGATAAAACTTACGCAATACTTTACAAAGCATTAGCAAATTGTCTTAAAAGCTAAGTATTTATCTTTTAAAGTTGAAGAAACATTAGAAGCAAAAAATTAATTGCAAAGCTATTTGAAACGTTAGACGAGTTTTTGACATGTATATGAGAATTGTTTTAAGCATTTAAGGCCAATGAAAAACGTTAAATGTTTCCAAGTAAAATTTGAAAAAGTCAAATTATATTAATTTTGTTTAAAAAATTTCAAACGTCACAACTAACTATTTGAGAATAGTTAGAAGTATTTTAAAATTGTCAACAGCATTGGACAAACGTTATAATAGTTTGAGAAAACCTTCAAGGTTATACTACAAATTTGAAAATTATTTTAAAAATTTGAGCAAAATGTTGAGAAACTTTACAAAATATTTGAATTTTGTTACTATCATAATTATTTGACAAATTTGAAATGTTTATAAAACACTTTAGCTGCAGTTGAAATAACATACTAATTTAAATAACGTCAGAAGAGAAGATACTTGAGATTTTTCAGAAACATAAACAAAGTTTGAGCTATTTTTTTTTCTCTATATGAACGTTTCTTCTTGTTCTCATTTATTTGTTGTCGGTTTTTAACCAAATTTTAATAAAACCGTAGATCTGATGCAAGTCACGTGGAAAACAGAATCTGTGATTGGTCGAACTGGAGATTACCATGTTTGCAACTCTCCGGTGCATAGAGGTTGCCGAGTTTGCAACAAAACACGATATTTTGAGCTTAATTGCAGCGGCATTTTACCGGTTTATTAGCAAATAAGTTTCTATGTCATCACAGTTATCTTGATGAGCAAAAATTTCGCATTAACTTATTTTCGCAAAAATGTGGAGAATGCCAGTTTTGCATTCACATCCCCCATTTGATACATTTTAGAAATTAATGTGCGTATTTGAGCAAGGTAATATGCGCTTAGGTTACTTATCAGAAATATTTGAAAAATTAAATATATTTTAGAAGTTACACTAACTTCTAAAATATATTTGATTTTGATTTGATTAGATCAGAAAATATTAAGAAAAACCGAAGTTGAGCAAAATAAGATGCGCATAGGATACATTTTAGAAATAGATCATAATATTTTGAAAAAAAAAAAATTATGCTATTAAAACGTCTTAAAGCGCATTTCATCATAATTATTGAATTTGTTTGTTTGAGTTGTTATAAAAGTTAGATTAGAAATATTTGAGAAAAGCATGTTTGAACAAATTTTTATAAGTATTGGTTACAAAGGATGGGTAAGAAAAGTTTGAGAAACATATGATACATTGAAGTTAATACAATAAATCAAATGTATTTGAGAAAAATTAAAATTGGCATTAAGCATTTGTAGAACTTTATAGAAGCATTTGAGAAAATTAAGATACGCATAAGTTACGTCAGATTTGTTTGAGTGGTCAAACATGTTTGAGAAAGTTTAGTCACATTTGCTACTTTTGAAAAGTTAATTAAATTAGAAATATTTGAGAAAAGTTAAAATTTTTATAAAGTACTTGTAGAAAGCAGGAAAAATGAATTTGAGCAAATTAATATGCTTATAGGGTTGTTCAAACTGTCAGAAAGTTTGAGAAACTTTAGAATCGTTTGGTATATTTCAGAAATTAGAAAATCAAATTTAAGCATTTGTAGAACACCATGTTTGTTTGAGTTGTCAGAAAAGTTTGCAAACTTTAGAAACATTAGATACACTTCAGAAGTTCAATATTTGAATTAGATATTTGTAGAACGCCAGAAAAACAAATTTGACCATATTAAGATGCGTATTGGTTCGACATGTAGAACGCTAGAAAAGCGCATTTGATCATATTAAAATGCATATAGGATTATTTGAATGATCAAAATAGTTTGAGAAATTTTAGAAATATTTGATATATTTTAGAAATTTGTGCAATAAATTTGAGAAAGTCAAAATTTGCATAATTTTTTTGTAGAACGACAGAAAAGTGCAAGTAAGCAAACTAAGAGTTCCCAAAAAATTTTGAGAAATTTTGGAAATATTTGATACATTTCAGAAGCATTTGTAGAATGCTAGAAAATATAACAAGTATAAGTTACGTCGTTTGTTTGAGTTGTCAGAAAAGTTTGAGAAACATTAAATCTCTTGATACATGTTTGTATTTTAGAAACATAAAAGTTGAACATTTGAGCAAATTTGGATGTGTTTGAGTTGTCACAAAATTTTGAGAAAGGAAAGTAGTGATTAAGCTAAGACATTGTTTAAAACATTTGTTTTCAACAACATTTTTTCGATGCAAACGCCAGATGTGTTTGAGTTGTTACAATAGTTTGAGAAATGTAATTTATATAACTAATTTTTGATAATTGTTTCAAGCTACTGACAAACAAAAAAAATTGAGAAACTACAAAAATTAATTGAGTTTTGTTTTAAACATTTCAGAACTATTTGACAAATTTTATATGTACTTAAAATACTCTAGATGCATGACATACGAATTCAAAATTGTTTGATAAAGATCAAAACTAGTTGATTTAATCTTTATCAAACACCTTAGAACCAATAAAAAATTGTTTGAAAACCAGTAGAAGCACAACATTAATTGCAAAGCTATCGAAAATGTTAAAGTATTAAAAAGAAATATTTGAAAATTGCTTTTAATGTTTGAAAATGCGTTAAAAGCTTTTCTGCAATACATTTTAAATAATATAAAAAATATATGGATATATTTAAGAGACGTCAGATGAGTTTGGGAAACTTCAGAAGCGTTTGATAAGTTAGAAGAAAAAACAATCTAAAAATTAGTGGTTAAAAATATTTGAGAACTGTCAAAAATGTTTTAAAATTTTACTAGGATGCAAACTTCAGGTGTGTTGTGTTGCAAAGTATTTTTAGAAATATTTGAAATTTATATAAGTAGTATTTGAGATTTGTTTTAAACATTTCAGTCAGATAAATACGTCAAAATTTTTTGAGCAAATTTGAGAAACGTCAAAAATTATTTAAGTTTTGTCTTAAACATTTTAGAATAGTTTATGGGTGAATATTTGACAAATTTCAGATGTTTTAATTTGTTTGAAACAATATATTTAGAATAATTTGATACAGATAAATCCAATTTACGCCACACGTTAGAAGCATTAAAGAATTGTCTTAAATCTTAACACTTAAACAAGTTTTAGAAGTGTTTCAGTAAAATTTGAGAAACATTAGAACCAAAAACGTAATATTGGAAAGTTGGTACTATTTGATAATTGTTTGAAGCATTTGAGACAAATGTAGTTTAGTAAAGTTTGAGAAAAGTCAAAAATTATTTGAGTTTTGTCATATTAGAATCGTCATAACTGTTTATCAGATTTTGGACGTTTATAAAACACTCTAGATACATTTGAGATAACATACCAATTTGAGAAACGTCAAAAATATTTGACAGATTAAACCAACTTACAGAGCACGTTAGAAGCATTAGAGAATTGTTGTACGTTCTAAGTATGTATTTTTTAGACGCATGAACAAATTTTAAAAAAGTTGGTATGTATTAAAGAGAAAAAATGTTGAGACACGTTAGAGTCGTGAATTTTTTTTAATATTTAAGTGACCTTAGACATTTTTTAAGCATGAAACATTGAAAGCAGTTTTTTAAGTATATTTTGTCGAGTACGCTAACCACTCACCACTTGGGTGGCAAAGCATTAGAGAGTTATCATAAATATTTTTTTCAGACATACAATTTTTTTAAGTTAAGTTTGCGAAATATTGGAAGCACAAAATTAATTGCAAAGCTATCAAAAAAGTCGTATGTATCATAGAGAATTATTTAAGATTTATTCTTAGTGTTTGAAAGACACCAGAAGAACGTCAAAACTGTTTAAGATTTGAAAAAAAAATTGTTTGGGAAATGTCAATAACAAGAATTTTGAAAATATTTAATACATAAATACTATAAGAAACGTCAAATGTATTTGAGACAGATAATAATAGTTTTCAGGTTTTTGAGCAACCTTTAATTTATATGACAGAACATTTGTGTCAGATGAGAAACGTTGTTGAGTAAAACTTGAGGAACGTCAATTTATTTGAATTTTGTTTTAAACATTTCAAATGTGTCATAAACTTAAGTTAAAAAAGAAACAATTAAAAAAAATATAAGAAAAATATTTGATTTAGGTTAGACCAATTTATGCAACACGTTAGAAGCATCAGATAATTGCCTTAAATACTTGAAATCTTATAGAGGCATAAAGAAAGTTTTTGAGTAAAATTTGAGAAACTTTATAAACACAAAACTAATTGCAAAGTTATAAAAAATGTTGGATGTATTAGAGAGATACATTTGAGAATTGTTAAAGGTTTGAAAGACACTAGAAAAAACATCAAAACTGTTTGAGTTTTGTTTAGAGTTTGAGAAACGCCACATGCTTTTTTTAACTACATTTTAAATGAATTTGAAAAACGTTAGAATACTTTTGTTAAGTGTAGAGAGGTTTCAGATTTGAATGACAAAGAAGGTGTTTGAGGTATTTTTAAGCATAAAACATTAAAAATAGTTATCATATTTGAGAAGAGTTTGATACACGTTAAAAGTTTTTTTTCAAATACATTTAGTTAGGTTAGGTTAAGTCTTGCAGGTTGTTAAAATAATTTGAGACTAGTCAGAAATGTTTTAAAGTTGTCAACAGCATTTGAAAAACGTAAAAAAACTAATTTTTTTGGTAACCTTGGATTCAAGTTTCAGGTGTATTTAAGAATTAATTAAAATTAGAAGGAAAACTTAAGCAGCTATTGATAAAGTTTGCAACTTACAATTTGAGATACATTATTCTAATATTGTTAGAAAGTTTTGAAGGATTTTAGATGAATTTTAGAAGTATTTGTGAGACTTATTTTTGTATGAAATGGAATTTGAGATGATTTTAAGCACATATTTCCGATATTTATAAGATCAGCTAAAGTTTTAAAGAACTGTCTCAACTACTTGGGAATTTTTAGAACTATATACAAGCTTAAGAAATGTTTGAGTAAAGTAAGAAAAACATTAGAAGATGATTAAATTAATTTTAAAATATTTCTTTAGTACTTTTAAAGTTTAAACAAACACATCTTTAGAAAACGTAAGGAAGTATTTGACAATTATCTTAAGTATATGAGAATTATCAGTTTTAACTGAAATACAAGTTTGAGAAAGTGAAACGTATTTAATTTTAGTTTTTTTAGTGACCTTGGTACTAGTATTTGAGTAAGTAGACTAAAAAAACATATCTATTTTTTTTTCAAACACAACTTGAATGTTATAAGAAGTTTGAAAAACTTTAGAAGCGTTTCAAAAGTTAGATCAAGACGTTTCCAGTATTTGTGAAGTGTTACAAGTGTTTTAAAACTGTGAGAAACATTTAAGAGAAGAGCCAGTATTTGAGTGACTTGAGTGAGAAAAGTTAGAAGGCAAATAAAAAATGACTGATAAGTTTGAGGTGAATTTGAGAAAAGTCAAAAATTCTTTTTAAGTGCATTATGCTATAGAGCAGGGGTCGGTTTTTCATTCGGCCCCAATCTTCATTTCCAAAGTATTGCGGCGGATATTATTTTTTTTAATTTAAACTACAGTTACAACCAAGTTTTTTGGATTTTGATGGTACAAAAAAAATTTCTTCATTTAATACTTGAAACTTTTTCCCGTTCCAAAATAAGTTTGCCAATCTTTGCTCTAGAGAACAACAAATACATTTGAGCATTTTCAAATAAGTTTGATTAAACTCAAAAACATTTATTACATTTCAGAAACTAATGCAAAAAACCGATTTGATACATGTCAGAAAAAATGTTAAATGTCAGAATGAGAGATGTTAAAAGAGTTTATTATTTACAAAACATTATTATTTTAGAAGTATATAAGGCAACTATAAAATGCTTGAGTTTTTGAATAGTTAGAGAAACGTTAGAAAGTTTTTTCCAATACAACTCTAATGCTATAAAACTAGTCAATTGCATTTGAGCGACGTCAGATGCATCTGATACGCATACAAGTACAAGTTTGAAGTATTTTGGAATTGTTTTAAAAACCTAATATTTTAAAAGTATTGAGATTACTTTAAGCATTTTGGAAAAGTTTAGAAGCGTTTAATATATTTCAGAAAATAATGCGAGAGATAAAAAGTATTTGAGACATGTCAGCAAAAATGTAAAACGTCGGAACTCGTTTTAGATGTTAATCGAGTTTATTATTTAAAAAATAACAACGTTATAGATATATTTGACTTGTTTTAACTATTTGGAGGCAACTGCAAATCGTTCGAATATTTGAGTATTTTAATACAACTTTGATCTTATAACAAATGCATTTGAAAGACGTCAGATGCTTTTTATACATTTTAGATGTGTTTGAGAAGTTACACAAGTATTATATACAACATACGTTTAATGTAATTGAGATATGTATCAAGAATTCAATACTTTAAAAGTATTTGAGATATTTTAAGCACATTGGAGAAATTTGGAATCAAATGGAAAACATATTGGAGTAAAGTTTGATAAACATAAGAAACGTGAGAAATTTTTAAATACTTAGAGGTTTTAGGGAATAACAAGTGCATTTGAGTCAGATAAGTTTGAAAAACCTCAGAAGTATTGAATACTTTTAAAAAATTTATGCAAAAATTATTAGAAATGAACTTGAAATGTTAAATATATTTAAATTAACTATAAAAGGTTGTTTATTTGAGTTGTTGGCGGAACGTCGTTATAATTGTCAAATGCACTTGACCGACGTCGATGTATTTGAGCTAGTGCTACGCGTTTAAAATATTTGAGAAATAAGTTATATAGAATTAATTTTTCATACTATTTTTGTTGTTTATTTTATTAACTAGTTTTAAGCTATATTACTATGCACTAAACGAATATATGTATGTTACATTTTAATATGTTAATGTATGTTAATGTATTTACCTGTATAGTTTTTTTAACTTTTTAACTTTATGTGTTTTATTATTTTGTACTGTAATTATAACGTGTCATCCGTTTTATATGGCTTACGTACCAATAAAATATTCTGATTCTATTCTATTCTATGTCACAACATTAGTTATTCCTGACTAGCAACAAGTATTTGAGAATTAAAGTATTTTAAAATTGTAATGAGTATTTCAGAGAAGTTTTTGATTGGCTTGAAAAACCTAATACTTTTTTGTGCATGTTGGTAAAGTTAAAAAACAAATAAATAACGCCCGATAAATATATTTAGAGTTTGAGAACTGTAAGAAACATCTATGAAATAAAAAATTATGCAAACTTATTTATTTCATATAATATTTAAAAATAACTCGGAGAATGCTTAATTTTAGCAGACTCTTTCTATTGGCAGACTATTTCTATTGGTTGAATTAAAATATTTATTAGCGTCTCACATTACAAATGAACAAATTCAACCTTTGAAAATCCGCATGTGCAATGCATAAAGGTCATATTAAAACAGCCTCTCGGAATCGTTACCCTTTTAATTATAATCGCAGTGAAAATCTATTAAAAATAATTAAATTAATGGCAATGAAAAAATACTGTCGCAAAGATGCAAAGTAGATCTCGGACGCATTAAGATGATTACACACAAACGATGACTTAAACTCCTTCCTTCTCGTAGTCATTAAAGTCAATTAAAAAGGATGAGCCCGGAGAGTTCCCGCTTTGTGCGGCGGGCCCACATCTCTTATGTGAACATAACACACAGCCACATACCTGATGGTACGAGATAAAGTGTGAATTATCAACAGGTTGTTATAGGGAGGGGGAGTAGCAGCAAGCAGCAAAGCCTCTTTTGTGTCATTCAATCATCAAATTAAATGCATTCAACGGCGTAACGTGGCAGCAATATTATATATTTTTTTGTTGTATTTATTCCCACCGCAATTTGCATTCCGATCATGTTTATTATTTGTTTTTTTATTCTAAATTAATCGGTTAATTCTCCAATTTGGTCACATGTCAAGGGGTTGTTGTTGCCCTCGGATTAGACAGTTTAATGCAGGGATTCTCGTTTCCCATCCCGGTTGTACTAATGGGATGCCCAGTTATCGGCCCTTTCGCCTCACTGCCGTCTTCGCGTGATCCTCTCAACTGTCCTTTAAGTCTTAAGGAGCCCTAAAACTTAATTCATAGCGACACCGGGATTTTTAGTTGGGCTTAAATTTATACCATACTCTATCGTACTCATAATTGTGAAGTAAATTAATAAGTCAGGTCAATTTGATTGTAATAAATTTTATTATAATTTTTAAAACAGTTTATAAATATGTTTGATAACTTCTATGTATGTTTCTTATTGTTGCAATTATGTTTAATAGTTGTTAAATAACTGTGACCGTTTCTAGATGTGTTTGACAGTTGAAAATTATGTTTAATAATTTTTTATTGTTCCACAGTTGTTAAGTATTTTTGATTAATTCTAGATGTATTTGACAGTTTAAAAATATGTTTATCAGTTTCTAAAAATGTTCATAAATATGTTTGACTGTTATGTTTTATATATTTATTTATTTATTAGTGAAAGGAAGCTATTACAAAATAAATATATATCTATAACTTATAAAATATATAAATTTAAACATAAGACAACTAATATCAAAAATAAGAATAGAATTAAAATAATTACTAAATATTAAAAAGGTCACTTATGGGTGATAAGTGCACGGCGCAAGGTATTAAAAGAACCCTTGGAAAAATTCACTTTATCTTCGTTGGCAAGCCAAAAAATATGTGTAGTGGCAGAGTGCTGCACAAGGTCTGTTCGTTTATACGGTGTATGGAATAAATAGTTATTGCGTAAAACTCGAGCTGAGACATGAATACCAATTGAGCTTAGCTAGTCAGGACAATCAATAATTCTACAAAAAACTTAAAAAACTAGTGCTTGTGATATGAAAATCGACCTATGTAAAAGTAGATAGTATCTGATTACTGCTACGTTTTGATTTGAAATACCGCAAAAAGCTTTAGGATACGATTTAATCAAATCTTCCACCTTCTTAATGTAATCAGAATAACACGTATTAGCCAATTGCTTACACTTATCACGTACAGCATTAAATTTGTGGTAGACAGCTGCTGCTTGAGACACAAGTTTTGTGTAACTTTTTTTAGGAAGCATAAGATCTTTTAGCTCTTTTGTGAACCATATATGTGCATTTTATTGTTGTTTGGCAGTTTTTAAATAAATATGACAGTTTTTAGATGTGATTGAAAAATATGTTTAGCAGTCTCTGTATATGTTTGAGAGTTCATAAATATGTTTGACCGTTTCTAGTTGTCGTTATTGTAACAACATGTTTGTCAGCTTGACAATATGTTTTGTTATTATTGCTATATGTCAGTTTGACAGTTTATAAATATGTTTGACAATTTCAAGATGTATTTTTTAATGTTGGAAACATGTTTGACAGTTGTTAAATAAATTTTAGAGTTTCCAGATATGTTTGACAGTTGAGAAATATGTTTAGCAGTTCCTAGATCTGTTTGACAGGTTATAAATATGTTTGACAATTTTCAGATGTGCTTTTTGTTGTAAATATGTTTGACATTTGTTAAATAAATTTGATAGTTTTCAGATTTGTTTAACAATTGAGAAATGTCTGTAGCAATTTTTTTTTAATTAGTTTAACAGTTAGAAATACGTTTGACAGTTTCTAGATGTGCTTTTTGTTGTAGAAACATGTGTGACAATTTAATAATGTTTTACTGTTGCAAGACATACATGTTTCGATGAATAATCATCATTATCAATGTATTAATGTAATATAATATTTCAATAATTATAATGTTAAAATAAAATAAATAATTATATAAAATCATTAACTTCGATAATATGAATAAAATACAAGGATTTTATAAAATAAATAGAGAAAATATAAAATTTATAAATATATTTGACAATTTTTGGATTTGTTTTTTATTGTTGCAAACAGTTCCTAAATAGGGCAGAGCCGTCGCAGTGTATTATGCGTTGTGTGGCGCACATGGCGGCGCGGTTAAAAATATTTTCGAATTAAATATTGAGTAAGAATTATTTATTTAAAAATTTCTGCAAATTATATGTATAACAATACTTTTTTTTTGCAATTTGAGGAGGGCTTTTTCAATATTTTGCGGTAGTGCTCAAAAATCTTAGCTACAATTTCACTCTTCAAGTTTTTTCAAATTGCAGTTCCGCCTTGAATAGTGTTGTGGAAAAAGAGTCTGGCCTGGTACCAATTGAAGCCAGTGTTGGTGTTTCAATTAGTTTTTGTTTTTTTTTTTAAGTAAATTGTGTTGGCAGTCAAGGTTATAAAGTGAGTAAGCCATATTCTTTGTGGTGACTAACAATTTTTTTTGCGTTATTGTGGCCCACCGAGGAAATGATCAAAAAATGAATGTTTGTTGGTACTCTTTGGTTATGTACCCGCATTATGTTAGTTAAAAACAATATTGCGCTGAGCTATGTTTTTTTTTTATAATTGTTATTTAAAGTTGAAATCATATAGAACATTCAGTCGTTAGATGAAAACTTAATTCAACATGAAAATTATGGAACATATTGGTCAGAAATTTTATTGTCTTAAGTCAGTGTTGCGTCCTGGTACGATCAAGTTAAGATTTTTTTAATTGTTCTTGATTGTGTTTGGGTTAGGAATTAAAATGGCGCAGTCGGTAGGTGAAATGCTTTGTTTTCCTGGTTTGTTCAAGCTAATATTTTTATTTGAATTGTTTGTTTATTTTTTCCGGGATTGGAATCGAAGTGGTGCAGTTGGTAGTTGAAGTAAATTGTTTTTAATGGATATCATGTTTGATGCAGTTTGGTTAGGTATGTTTGGCATATGCACTTAAATGGCGCAGTCGATAGGTAGATATTTTTTTTGTTTTGTGTTTGAGTATTCTGTAGTTGAGTTAATGTATAGCTTGAGGTTGATTGTTGTGTCTTGGTTCTATAGTGAGCACAAATAATACTGTTTATGAGTGATCTTGGTATATTGGTACGTTGTGGTTTGTTCCAAGATTACTGACCTTTGTGAGTATATACATCATTGCAATCAATGTCAACGGCAAAAAGTCTTATTTATTATAGTAATATCCGGTCAAGCGTATTGGCTTGTTACTTTATATTGTGCAAAAACACTTTTTTGTTGTCATCAAACCTATGTTATATCGGGCAGATTGTCTTTGATATCTTTTTTGATGGAAATAATTGCAAATTTTTGTAATCATTAAATTGTCGCAGACAGTAAGTGGTGATTCCATTCAACGTTTGCTACAACATTCTTTTATTGGCGGCTGGTTCTTGTAGCGTGAGGTTGGCGGTGTATGAAATACACATAATTTACACGTAACTAGTTTTGAAAATTGGAATGCATTTTGTTCTCTATTGCTTCGAGTTATCTTTTCACAAAGGGTTGCTGTTTAGTAATTGTTTTTTGCTCAATTCAACATAACCTTATCCTTATCAACCACATATTACTTATTTTAACTTTTAACTAAAAGGGCAATAAATAAGTTATAACTTCTAAACAGTTCATTGGGAAGTGATAAAACTGAATGTCAATTCAAATCATTGGCGTGATACCATATGTGTAAATTTGCTTAACATTTATGTTTGTTGTATTAATGAGAACCAAAGAACGTTTGGTAGAGGTAGAACAAGACACATTCTTTTTTTTTTACTTTTCAGCTTGTTTACTGGTGGACAAAACCTACCTATCTCTTTTGTGGTCTGCCGATTCTATTTTGGTGCTTCTTGGTCATCAATAAGTAATTCTGTTTAATTTTTGGTGATTTCCTTAGCTACGTGCTCTATTCAGCTTCATTTTAACTCTGTTTATTCTATTTCATAATTTACATTAGTTTGTTTTTTGTGTTTCTGATTTTATCCTTTAGAATTATGCCGAATATTGCTCATTCTATTACTTTCTTACAAGTTCTCAGTTTAGTTGCATTTTTCACCTTTTATGCTACAGTCTCCAGCTTGTATGTTGCGACTGGCAGTATGCAGGAATTTTGTTTAAAGTAGATTGGAGTGTCTCTGTTTTTAAGTATATGTCTTAGTTTGCTAAATGCTACCTAGCTTTGTGTTATTTTTCTCGCAACTTTTGCCTCTTGTTTTTTTTTAGTGTTATTTTGCGCCCGATGTATTTGTTAACTTTTTTGATGTTATTGTCATTTTTTTGGTGCGGTTGTTGTTCGGGTGTCATCTTGGTCTGTTAAGTTCATTTTGAGACCCACC
Source organism: Tachinus rufipes (assembly GCA_963932245.1). Lineage (NCBI taxonomy): Eukaryota > Metazoa > Arthropoda > Insecta > Coleoptera > Staphylinidae > Tachinus > Tachinus rufipes. The sequence continues at coordinate 72,677,300 of OZ010747.1, read as the reverse complement.
GACTTGGATGCTACATGTTGTTCTTCGATCACGTTTTCTAGCTCTTAGAGGTCTGAACTGATTAAGACGTATGTTTATTCTTTTCTCTTGATATTTTATATTTTTGAAGATATCTTTTAGAGCGAGCGTAAATTGCTTGGGTAAGATTGATTTCTCTGTCTGACTCCTCTGCTTATTTTTATTTTTTCTGTACTTGTCCATTGAGGCAAAGACTGCTCAAATCGATGAAGTTCAACGTTTTCTCGTAATTGATGATTGCTAAGGGCATAGAGACGTTGTATTCTGTGCAATTTTTGATTGTTATTATGCCTTTTATATGGTCCATTGTGCTATACTTTTTGCTGCACCCAGCGGTTGGTAAAATTGTAGCTTTTTGGGTAGGCAATTTGGTTTGGTTAGGTTAGGTTAGGAGCTAAGAGAAGTTCTAGCTAAATACCGTATCCTTGGTTGTAAGATCTTAAAAAAAAACTAAAATAATGATTGACGGTGACTTTGAGATAGTAGTCGACAGTAAGACCATTAAGCATGTAGAGAAATATTATTATCTTGGCCACATTATGAAATTCGGTAAAGAAAATTAAACCGCTGAGCTAAACAGAAGAATAAGTTTTGCATGGACAGCTTTCGATAATCTAAGACACATTATAAATAACAAAATATACCTATTAATTTAAAAACAATTTTATGATACATGTGTTCTCCAGGTTGCTACCTACGGCATAGAAACAAAGAATAGCGCGGATAATAATAATGCATATTTCTTATTTCTTCTATTAAACTGTTACATACATACATAAGATATACTTAAAAAAATACAAAGAGAAAATTGCAAGGTTCAGAGTTGTACACCACAAAACTAATTAGGCATATTGTGTACGTTCTTTCACTTTACCTAATAAATAAAAACTTAGAACTACCCAGAGAGCAATGGAAAGAGCAATGTTATAAGTCACTTTACGTCAAAAGGTACAAAACAAAACAATAAGAAAAAAAACTAAAATGACCAATATCATCGAGCGTACAGCCAAACTAAAATGGCAATGAGCAAGCCATGTTTCTAGGCAAAACAAGGAAAATGGCTCTTAAAACTAATATCTTGGCACCCAAGAAAAACTAAAAGAGGGCTAGGAAGAGATGGTTGAACGATGTAATGGCAGAGAGGGAATAGTGTGGGCGTATGATAGTATACAGTTGTTATCAGTTCAAACTGCGGAATGGAATATTATTAGGAGTGGTTGGAAAAACTAGAACCCAGCTTAAGAACACAAAAGAGCAAATAAATTCTGATATTCTGATAAGATGGGGATGGTTAAAGTTCGGCAGAATAGGACAAATTCTTGAAGAAATGATAGCAACTGCAAATTTTATAATATCCAAATCATACATTGACATTACCATAGCAACGTGGGAAACGGCTTCATTAGTAGGGGGATGGAGAGTGACAGAAGATGATTTGCTGAGCCTATATAAGTACATACAATAAGATGGAACATAAGAAGGATGGTCAGAAAGGACAAAGAGATGTGAAAGGTAAAAGTTGAGGAAGGCAGCAGAAGATTTAATCCCAAGTATAGAGAAGGAGTACGAAGAGGACCGTTTTGGTAGTGCAAAGATGTCAAGAAAAACAGTAAGAAAAGAATACAAACAGCAAGGAAGGTCAAAAAACAGAGAAGAAGTGGAGAACATTTTTATGAAGCTGAAGAAGAACTAAAAATTTATAGAAAGGCTCTGAAGGCAGCGATCAAGGATACACTTTTTTTAAAAAAATACATTAGGAGGTACAAAGGCAGTGTGCTTAAAGGAAGAAGAGAGTGAAAAAGTAAAAATTGAAATTTTTTTTTCCACAAATACAAATAATAAACAGATGTCTGAAGTAATGAACATTTCTGACATGGCTATTGACAAAGAGAACTTATATTAATACGTTTTTGCCTTTTGGTCTATTTTTCTTTAACTGCTTTTATTCGTTTTATCCCTTTTTTGTCTCCTTTCAATATCTTTTTTTTTTTTCGTTTGTTCTTCTATCATTTTTTTACACTCTTTTAACATATGTTTTATAGTTTTCTTAGTCTTTACGCACATTTTTCACGTTTTAAATCCTTTTTCATCAAAAATTTTGTCACTCGTTTTTCATTACCACATCTGAATCTTGCAATCATCTTTTTATTATCTTTACTATATCTATCGTTCTCTAGGAATATTGTCAGTTCACTTTCTATAATATGTTTATAATTTACGTTGTACCTAGAGTTTTTCATTCGTATTTTCCTTTCTTGCTTTTGTATATCTCTTATCTCTTTCCATAATGTTGTGTCATGTCTTTCTCTCAGATTCTCTCAATCTTTTAATTTCTTGGCTAGCATAACCATTTCTATTGCAATAATTTTATTTATTTTCTTTTTTATGCATTCTTGTAAGATCTTATTATGTATTATGTCTCTGTCTTATTCTTTTTTTTATATTTTATTGCTTTTTTTCCTGTTTTTTTTTTTAGCACAATATATGCTTTAGTTTCTCTGTTTAAACCTAGCATCTTTCTCCAATATTTTACATGTATTGCTTCTAATTTTTCTTGTTTTTTCCATCTCCATATTTTTGACCCATACAATATCATACTTCTAATTAAACTATCAAACATAAGACCTTTTATTCTTATACACTCAAATTGTTTTTTGAGCCATCTTTTTAATGTTCTCGCTCATGCTGTTATTTGTGCAAAAAACATATCCCAAAATTTGCAAACAAAGTGGGACTCAGTGGGCAACCCTGTCTTACTCATTTTGTTGTCTTTCACTTATATTCCCGTTAACCCATACTTTGCTTGGTGTCTCTTAATACATTTCTTCCATTTGTCTTACTAGGTGCTTGTTAATTCCTTTCTCTCTCATACACTTTCACAGTTTCTCTCTATCTACACAATCAAATGCTGCCTTTCGGTCCAGGAATAACGCGTATACTTTTTCCTTTTCCTCTGCATTTTTTTTTTGGTGTAAAATAATTATGTTATCTATGGTACTTCTTTCGTTTATGAAACCGGCTGCCCGCCCGTCTGGTATTGTCTCACTCATACCCAGTTTTTGATTCAACTTTTCTTTTAATATCATGGCGTAGATCTTGTATGCCATATCCATTGGTGTTATTTTCCTCTAGTTATTTATTAGATTTTTAGTTCCACTCTTGTGTATTGAGCATACAAAACCTCCTTTATATTGACTTGGAAAACTTTCTTTTTTCCACACTTTATTTATTAACTTACTCAATCTTTCAATCAACTCTTTTGTACTATACAACCACGTTTCATTCTGTATCTCATCTATATCTGACGCTTTAATTTTTTTTATCTTCTCCCATTGGCTCTTGTCTTGTCTAGTTTTTTTTTTCTCCTTTAAACAAACTTAAAATGTGTTCTTTCCATTAGTATTGCTTCAATATCTCACTGTTTTCTTCTTATTTCCTTGGAAGAAATGTAGAAGAGATAATGAGGAAATTAGAGGAAACAATAAAAAAATGTAGAAGAGATAATGAGGAAATTAGAGGAAACAATCAGGAAAGCGTTAATAAAAAAGACAAATAGAAGAACAGAAGAAAAAATTTAAAAAAGCAAATGGTGATACAGTGAATGTACTAAAAAAAACAGAAAGATGTTAAAGCACTAGAGAAACACCAAAAGCACAAAAGAAAAATATCTAAAGGAACAGAAGGCATCTCATAAAAACAGAAGCAAAAGCATGAAAATACAAATAGGACTTATAGGGAAAATGGGAAAATACGGGTAGGGAAACAAATAATAACCATTGAGTTACACTTGAAGCAAAGGGATGGAGCGAACAGATTAAGAAAGCGGTAAAAAGAACAAAAACAATTGAAGAAATGCTTAGTAGGCTTATGCCAAACATGGGAGGGCCAAGAGAAGAGTTAAGGAGGCAAGAAGCAATGGCGTTTAAAAGTAAACTATTGTACGTAACATTGTATTTGTAAAAAAAAAAACAGAAAAGAAATAAGAGTAGCTACGAAAGCAAACTTGCTAAGGATCTGCAGGGCCTACATGACAGTGTTGCGGGAGGCACTAGAAGTAATCGCGGCTACACTATCTACAGATTTTATGGTAGAAGAAAGATTAGACATTAAGACAATGGTAAATAAAGGAAGTAGTAACCAAGAAGCAAAGAGTCGGGCAAGAGAGAATGCGTTCCATCGGCAGTAGAGTAGCAAAAATTAGAAAAAGAAAAATGGACAAGTGAATTAATATCAGAAATAAAAGAATGGAAAGAGAATAAACCGGCTATAAACTGGCAACGATAGTAACAAAGAAAAAAATAAAGGAGTTTGAAGCTTTAAGATTTAAATAAACTAAAATGTAAACACACAGATTAAAAGTCACATAAAATAAAGGAAAGGGGAGCGAGAAGCTAAATTGAAGCAAAAGAATATGAAAAAAATGCAATGAAGAGGAAAGAAACAAAGAAGGTCAAGACAACTATGCCTACTAAGGAAATGAACGGTGAAAGTAGACAAGAGAAGAACATTTACTAAAACATAAGAGGTAAGGAGAAAAAGAAAATAACAGCTCAAAAAAAGCAAACTAACAAAATTAACTAAGCAATTTCTAAGCGGTACATACGCCATCTCGAAGTTTGACTGAAAATGCAACTTTCAAAATGGTCAGAAGATATCTGGGAACTAGGGAACACAAAGAACTAACCTCAAATAGAGATTTAAGAATAATAAAAATCTCACTAGAAGTAAAACTGGCCAATTGGCCAATCTAGAACTACTTAATTAAGCTGCACAAACTATTTATGAAGAGAGAGGATACGACGAGGAAGAAGTTAACAAACATATAGAGAAGCTAATAAGATATCTAAGGACAATGCAAATAACTTGGCTGAATAATACAAGTATGGGAGAAAGGAGAGATGGATGTCAGTGTAGGAAGTAGGACAGAAAAATAGGGTATAGCGAGTGATGGGCCAGGGATAGCATGTGTTGCCGCAGCGGAGTGAATTCCGCGAGGCCGAAACTAGCCTACCTCAAATTAGTATCATATTAGTGACAATAACAAATTAACAAAGAAGAAAACCGTAAGGTATTGCCATGTGCGAGTCATTCTTAAGGGTCATTTACCTCACTAGGTTCTTAAAAAAGTAGCAGACGATGAAAGAAGAAGTTTAATAGATTTTTCTATCTATATCTAGAAAAATTAATTAACATTTATAGTGTAACAAGCACAAACTTTGTCTTTCATATGCATAAAATTAATTATAATCAGTGAAGTATTAAATTTCAGATTTCAAAAATTTAATTTGCAAAAAATACGAATTACTCTAAATTCTATATTATTTAAAAATAATGACAGTACGTAAAATTATGTACCATTAAAAAAAGATGTTCTTATTCATATAGGGAGTAGTTAAAGACAATGGTCGGGTAGCATCGTCATTAGACTAATAACAGGAGCCCATTGTCTGACACACATACACATACAACCAGACAGACAGACACCTGTCCAAGTCCCATCGCAAGAGTATACCGCGGTCCCATCATCAAGCAGCACGCTTACGTGTGTGGGAGCGCTGCTGATCCACAGACGCGATACCGAAAATTTCATAACGTGTGCAGCAGGTTAATTAGCTCAGCTCTCTGAAAACATTTACATACACATAATGTCTCGTCTATCAAAATACGTTTAGTCCTCTCGTGTATTATTATTATTATTATTATTATTATTATTATTACTAGACGTACAGTTTTAATGAACATTAAGATGGGTCATTAGATAATTTCGGGCAATTAAACCAATGCTTCACTGAAATCAATGTAAGCCATATTTAATTCTGACTCATTTTTTAATTGCAATTCATTCATATCCTTACATTATGCAATTAAATATATGTAAAACCTCGCAATAATAATGATTATAATTAATAACTTTATAATCGTTACGAACAAAGCTGTAATATGTAAAAAGCTCGTTAGCTTGTAAATATTCATTCAATTATAATGAAACATACTAAATTACTGATAATTACATCGGCGTTAACACACACATTAAATTGCGACTACTCGGGTTTTAATAAATAATTCAGCGTTGTTTTATGCAAATGTGAGTGCGCGCGAGCGAGCGAAAGGTTCACACATCATGTGAAGAGATGAATTAAAAAAAGTAGTATGAGGCCGCCCGGAATTACAGACTCATTTTGAATTCGATGCGGTCGCAACTTCTTGAAGATGATGTTATGCCGGTGCCCATCTTAATTCATCCATTATGCTCGGCTTGGATAGAAAATGTTTACAGCTGCTACCGATTGCTAGGAAATTAGTTTAGATTAACATTCAATACGATAAATGGTTTGCAGTTATTGCAAAGATGTTTTGTGATTAATATTATATTGTTTAATTAGAATAAAATATATTAAGGAACAAATATGAATGTCAAAAGACTTTAGAGACAAGTCTAAAGTAAGTCGTATTATTAGCCCATAATGTGTGTTTGATATTATATACAAACACAATAAATTTTATTTGACAAATTAATACTTTCTGCAAAGTTTTCACAAGAACAAGTTCCGTACTGAAGCTTTTGGTATATATAGTATATATGACCCACTTTTGCATTAAATGCAGTTTTTAATTATTGCATTTATAAAAAAGAATTTTAATTATTTTATAAACATTTTACCAAGGAACGTTTTATTAAAAAATTGTTTCAAATTTTATTCTGCAGCAATGCTATAGCAGGCATAAGTACATTATTCTAAATTTTTAAATATTTTTTGTTACAAAATGTTTATAAATACTTAACTCAAGTGTTAAAAAAAGTTTTATTCTGCAAATATGATATAACAGGCAAACTAAGGGTAGTTTGAATTGCATTATGCCTTGTTTTCAAAAATATATTTAAACTATTTTCAAAACTATGAATATTTTATTCCGAAAATGTGTTTCTTCTTAATATGCCGTATAGTCAGACGTTGGCGATTAATCTGGCTCATCTAATTTGTCTATTGTCGCAAGTTTTTCAGCCAAGAAGTTTGTTGTCATCTTTTTCCTTCGATTTTGTCTTGCATAATTAACTGAAGGGTCTTGTTGTCTTTTGCTGTTGCACATGATATGATCGAAATATTAATTTTCTCTGCTTTAACGTTTTAAGTAGTTTTTTGCATGCAATAAGTATAGTTATATCTAATGAGTTACTTGGTGTGCCCATGAAACTCTAAGCATATACATATTTTAAAACTTTCTAATTACTATACTTTTTGACCTTTTTGGGCAGTGTTCAGTTTTCTAATCTATATAGGAATGTTGAGAAGACGCAACATCTTAGGATGCATAATATACTCTTTATTTGATTAAAAGTTGATTGTGATTTTTTATCTTTATTTTTATCTGCTGACTATGGTCCCATTTCTTATTTAGGTTTGTTCTTAAGTATGTTATTGGTTTGTTCTTAAGTATGTTATTGGTAGTATGGAGGTATGCTATTTGGGTGTTGAGAGTAATAGATTCTGGTTAGTATATACATCTGCACCGGGGTACATTTTGACCAATGTGATGGGGTTTCTAAACTTCTAATTAATTGTAATGAAATTGATTTGATTCCTTATAAGATTCTCGGCGGCGGAGAGTTTTCTAGTGTATAGTCTATAAGGGACAACATATAGAAGGTGTTTATTTTGTCGTATCCGATATCTTTGCAGAATTGGATTAGCATTTTCTTCATTTTGTTTTTTTCTTTTTAGTGTTTTGGTGTATTCCTTTGCTAACTTTTGCATTAAAGTCTGTTAGTAGCATTGTGATTTTTACATTTTTGTTTGCTTTGGCTTATATGATTAATTGTAATTATGGTGTTACCTCACTGAAATAAATTTAAAAATAAAAAAAATAAAAGACGATAGGATACTGATACGTAGAACAACTTTTAACAAAAAAAAATCGCTTTTGACCACCGATTTTAAACAAGTTATGACTTATTAACATTTTGTGCGACTTTTTGTTGAAGGAAACCTTCACTAACAAAACTAGGTTGACTAAAAATGCGTTTGCTTGGTTATTAATAATAAAAACCAAAAGATAGCAAGTTAAAATCCGTGTTATGTAACATGTTCTTTTTAAATCAAATAGTTAATTTAATAATTTAAAAAAATAATTAATTGCAATTATGATGTAAGCGCACTGAAATAAATTAAAAAAAAACATGATAGGATACTGAACGTAGAACAACTTTCAATTAAAAAAATGCTTTTGACAACCGATTTTAAACAAGTTATGACGTACCAACACTTTGTGCAACTTTTTGTTGGTGGGTGGTGTGTGACCTTTAAATTTTTTTTAACGTAGTGGAAAGTAGGGGAAAGATGTCTTGATTTACTTTTTACCATAAAACTTTTCTGACCACCGATTTTTAACAAGTTATAACTACTAACACTTTGTGCGACTTTTTGTTGGTGGGAGGTGTGTAACTTTTAAAATTGCTTTAACGTGTTGGAAAGTAGGGAAGTGATGTCTAGATTTACTTTACACCATAAAACTCTTCTGATCATCGGTTTTAAACAAGTTATGACTACCAACACTTTGTGCGACTTTCTGTTAGTGGGGGTGTGTGACTTTTAAAATTGTTTTAACGTAGTGGAAAGTAGGGAAGGAATGACTAGATTCACATACTATTATAAAACTTTTCTTACCATCAATTTTAAATAAGTTATGACGTTCCAACACTTTGTGTGACTTTTTGTTGGTGGAGGGTGTGTGATTTTTAAAATTATTTTAACGTGGTAGAAAGTAGGTAAGTGATCAAAAATCTCTTCTGGTCACAAATTTTAAAAGTCACACAACTTGGGGGCTGGTGGGCCAACAAAAAGTCGCAGAAAGTGTACGTCATGACTTGTTTAACATCAGTGGTCAGAAGCATTTTTTTGTTTAATGATGTTCAGTATCCTATATTGATTTTTGTTTTTTTTTTTGGAATTTTTTTTCAATGCGCTAACATCATAATTGCAATTAAGTTTCTTAAAATTTGACATTGTTACGGCATTTTTAATGTGGGGCTGGTTTTATAATTTTAAGTTATTATCACAACGGCCTATGCTTAAGGAAATAAAGAATGGCTAAATTAAAAAAAAAAAACAATTTATAATACAAGAAATTACAAAAAGAATCAGATTTTGCAGAGCGTTTTGCAATGTTTTTACGCTAAGAAAAAAAATGTTGAAAATTAGCGAAAAATGTGATTTTTAGGCGTCTTTCTGAACTTTGAGAGACTGCCAAAAATTGAGATCATTACTTAAAAAGTTGAAAATTTGGGAAATATGTTTTTTTTTACCTACTATCACATATTTAATTTTGAGTCAGTTTGGGGATTAAGTTTGGACGAAAAGTAATGGGGTTACCTTGAGAGTTACCCATATACAGGGTGTTAGACAAAATACGTATGGCTGAATAACTCCGTTATTTTTTTACCAATTTATATGATTCAAAAACCATTTTTAATGGTTTTTTGAGTATTATAAGGGCATGTACACACATATTTTTTTTTTTTTATATAGTTATGGCAACTAATTTTATTATTTTAATTGGCAACATACATTTTTTATTTTATTTTTTGAATTTTTATGATAGTTTTAATACAACCATGGGAAATAACATTTATTATAAAAAACAAATAATGTTATTATTATTATTATTATATTATTAAATTTATCAAAAATTTCTGTTATAAAAGTATATTATTATTTTACATAGTTATAGTATTAAAATATCATAAAGCATCATCAGTTTTTTTGTGTTTTCTACACACACGATTATTTTATTGTCATCGAACACAGTCAAAAGCTTTTACTAAGATTTTAAAACACACACTGAAACTTTTGTTTTTTTTCTTGTTTTTTCACTACATTTTCCTCAATTATTACTTACAAGTCTGTTATTATTACCTTTAACAAAATCTTTGCTGCGTACACTACCAAGCTAATTATTGTGGTGTTAGTTTTTTTATTTCTTTTTTATATTTTGATGACATTTCAACAGCTCTATTTCTTTTACACGTCTAACTCTTTTGGTTTTTTATTTGTTTTATAAAGATATTTATGTGTTTTTTTCTATTTTTTTATTTTGTAAGAGTAAGAGACACATACTTTCGTGTTTCAGGGTATGCACCCATCATCAGTGTAACTAGCATTTCACTGGTCGAAGAGACAATTTACATAAAATTACAGTAACTATTAAACAATTTATGTTTATTAATGTGTTGAAAGTGTTAACGCAATGTTCCTTTATTAGGAGAAACGTTGAATTGTTTGTGTGTGAAGGAGACTGTAATACAGTTCAGTACAAATCTTACAAGGACAAGCAAAGGCATTATTGATTTAATAAATGTAAATTGCCTTTTCATCCAGTAAGAGACACATACACTCGTGTTTCAAGGTATGCACCCATCGTCAGTGTGCCTAGCATTTCACTGGTCAAAAAGACAAATATTAATTTTAAATGATAAATTTGTTTCAGAATATACGAGTACAAATCTAAAAACTATGTCCATTATTTAACTCTAAGTTTTGATCTAAAAAACGCTACGTTTTAAAACTGACCTGATAGATTTTTGTGAAATTTTTACCGGAGGTAGAAAATTTTATTTCAAAATTTGTTGCGGTTGAAAACTTTAGGTTGTCATTTCTTCTCAAAATAAGTTTTTTGCAATTTAAAAAAAGTTGTTGGTTGCAACTTTTTTGCCACCGAGTCTATTTTGACGAGACACGCGTCATTTGAAACGGATACACGAGTACTTGCTGGAGATTTTTTTCGAATGAGCAGATTGGCAGCCAGTGGAGTGGGATTTTTTTTATTTTAACGGCAAACGCAAAACAATCTTTTTCAATTGCTCTATAGACAATTTTAAATTTGATTTTTTTCTATTGATCTGAACATACTCTACGAATTGGGTAATTTTTTTTACGAGGTTGGTCGGTAAATAAGGTTGTTGATTTTTAACTATTTTAATTAATTCATTATTTTTTCACTATTCTTTTAAAAAAATTTTACCTAGTAAATTATTTCATCTTTAAATGAAAAAAAAACTGATTTCTTCTACTACCATCAAGTGCAAATAGCTAATAGGTTTTTTAATTAAACTTTTTATTTTCTTATCAAAGCCGGAGTGATTTTTTTTGCAAGACTTTTAAAGACAACTTTCTTATTTTTGAAAGGAGGATGTTGTGTTTTAAACAGAATTGTTTAAAATTCAACAGAGATCATATTATGTCCCGAGTGTATCAAAATTAAGTAAAAAGATAACACATCTAATAACATAATGACAAAAAGTCGAGGGAACTTATTTTATAGTGACTTAAATTGGAATGCGTGAGATTTGATTTTTTGTTAGCGGTTTATATCCTGCATAGTAAGAAAGGAGGAAAGAACCGGCTGTTGTAAAAATTTTTGTTTGACAACTCTTTAGTGTATCTGCGGAAGCAGATAGTAGATTACCGTAGTTATCCACTTAGATTTGGTGTAGTGAGGTTTATCCGGGAATCATAAAAAAAATTATCAAACGTTGAGTTTAGATGTTGTTGCCACTCAGCGTTCACCTGGTGCCCATAGGCATAGAGTATAAAATTGGTCCATAGTTTTGCAGGAGTTAGTGCAACCTGGTTATGGACAAACTTGCAACTAAGTAAGTACACGCTCCGGGGAAAGTCGCTAGAAGAAAACTTTAAAGTTGCTGTGGGAGCGATACTATTGTCTCGTAATACGCTTAGTATGAGTAACACTTCTGGGGCGGTTGTCGGTGGAGTTTGAGATTATATAGGTAAAGTAAGTGACTATAGCGGTGGTCGGATTGTAGTGAGAAAAGTTTTAACTACAGGCACCGGTAACAAATGGCGCCCAATTAGGGACATTCCAAAGGAATAGTGCTTTTGGTTTTCTTATACCCACAAAGAAGGACGATGTCTTCATCAATATGGAAATTGAAGAAGAAAAAACCATGTTGTCAAGATGTCCAGCAGCAGAATAAACAAGTAGCCTATACAATATGTTTGGGGAACGTTACCACAAAAATTACCCTACAGTTAAACCCTAAACCGTATGAGAAACATTACGTACTACAGCTTAACGGCCACCCCACATTGATGGCCATACAGCGCGTTATCAAACAACGATGCCGTCGCTTGCACACTACCCCCTAGTGACGACAACCCTGAAACCTGACTGGGAAATACCGGGTAAAACCAGTTAGACTATTTCTATGATGCCACCAACATGTTAATCAAAGAACCTTGGACACCGAAAAACAGCCTGAGGTACTCCTGAGAGCCTGGTCACACTCATAGCTTATATAAAAAAAAGCCTGTTAAAACGTTTCTACGTAGACAAGCGGCCTTATACCAGCGTATATATCCCAACCATCACCAGATGACGATGACCAACACGTTAGCCACTCTTGTCGAGTCTCGGATACAACAACCTATAGACACAAAGTAATTTTAAATGGTTTGACGTGTTAGTAGAGACAGCCACTAGAAGTAGCAATTGAATGCCAAAAATAGCAAGCGCTTTTGCCAAGACCAGCAACCGCTTAGAATATTCCTAGATACCGGGAAAAGAGCGCCGGGTCATTCCAAGAACAAACACCTCCAACAAAACAACAAAGCCAATAATTACAATGTCTATCGACGCTCTCTTCTAGGCGTTGTTAAGGTAGCGGTTAACCCCAAAGCGGGGTTACTATCGGTGACAACCAGCTGGAAGTAGAGTTCAGGCAAGGAAGTAAACTTTGGGCCTCTTAGCTGACTGATAACAAAATCAATCTGGACTTTACCAGAGAGTGCTTACAGCCACCCTCAAGCGTTCATTTATTTTTTCAACTTTTTGTTTATAAAGCCGACTTTTTGAGAGTGAGACGCTGCTTAACCCATGCACGAAAATGTGTCTAGTTTTAAATAAAAGAATCATTCAAAGGTGGTAACGCAATGCCCCCTATTAGAAGAAACGTTAAATTGTTTGTGTGTGAAGTTGTAGTACGGTTAAATCGTTCACGGACAGGCATCAAATTTTTTGGCGTGTTTTATATGAATCGTATGACCGAAACAAATTTATTATTTAAAATTAATAAATTATGTGTTTTATGTAAATTGCTTCTTCTCCCAATAAGAGACACATACACTTGTGTTTCAGAGTATGCACCCATCATCAGTGTGGCTAGCATCTTACAGGTCGAAGAAAATCACAGTAACTATTAAACAGTTTCTTTAGTAATGTGTTGAAAGTGAAGTGGTAACGCAATTACCCCTATTAGGAGAAACGTTGAACTGTTTGTGTGTGAAGGAGAATTGTAGTACAGTTAAATCTTACACGGACAGGCAATTTATTAGAATCAGATGACCGAAACAAATTTATTATTTAAAATTACGTTTTGTGATGAGTCGGGATTTCTTGGCTGCATTTTCAGCATCTAAGAAACGAAAGTTTGACGTTGTTACTGACTAGCTGGTCTTATACAACCGTTTATTGGAAAACAATTGACCGTTTATTGGAAAACAATTGACATAAAACCTTAATACCGTTCCAACCTCTGTACTGTCTCAACTATTTTAATACAAGTTCTCAGTTCTTTACCCCCAACAAAAGTTGGAAAACACTTGACAGAAAATTACAAAATTATTTCAACTATCTAATTAAACAATGGCTTTTTTGTCTTGATATTAATTTCTTTGCCGGGTAATAGCATGGATCCGACATCTATATTTTTTTTGTTTAAATACTAGCTCCTTTATTGAAAAACATTACAATATAAAAAACTCTACCAACTAATGATCATCCAACAAAACCAGAGTTTCTGTGGTCTGTTGAATATTTTTGTACTCACATAGCAGGACCTGTATTTTGGAAAACACTAAAACAAAAAAAAGTTTTTTCTGCGCCGATATTAATTTCTATATCGGTTAATAGTACGGACATCAACATCTATATTTTTTTAATCTCTATTATTTTATCAACTATTGCACATCCAATAAAAAAAGGGTTTCTCTGATCCGATTGAGTGCTGTAGATGTTGATTTGTTTGCAAATGCAGTCAATGAGGACTTATATGTTAATAAATTAATGGATTTAACACATAAATTACAATTAAGTGCGGAGACTTCAAACACATTAAATTCAACCTCTCACGCTGTAATTAGATGTTTACTTGATTATGAAAAAAAGGATGAGTTATTAAATACGTTGGAAAATCGATTAAATTATGGAATCTTTCTTAATTATTATACAGCGATTATATAGATGGATAAATTTTATAAATCTAAAGATTATACTTCAGGAGCACGTATTGCTAGTCAGTTAATGTTGCAAGAAGAAGTAGATCATAAATTATATGCAGGTATGGGATTATTACATTGTTACAACTTTTTATTAAATCCAACAGGTTGGCCAGAACCTATAAAACCTGAAGAACCCGAAGAAGAAGTTAAATACGTGTAAAATATTTAAGAAATCCACATAATGATGATCATTTTGATTTAATAGAACCTAATAAAATTGTTGGTAAAACCTTAGCTGCATTAACAATAGAATGTAAGAATAGTTTACAAACATCTTTTCAAATTTTGGGGTTAGGCTTGTATGAAAAACATGAAAAAGCTGCAAAAATAATTAAACAAGTTGCCAATGATAAATTAATTAAAGAAATATTAGATCTCTTACTCAAAGATAATTCTACTAAAGCAGAAGTTGCTAAATTGCAAATGTAATCAGCTGATGTTAATAAGTTACTGGAAAATCTTGTTAAAGAAGCAGAACGTGATTTAGCTAAAAAAGATGTTGCTTCACAATGTCAAATTTATGCAAAATGAGAAAAGGAGCGTAAAGAAGCATTGGAAAGACAAAAAGAAAGATTATCTGTAGCTAAAAGAATTCAAAATATTGAAACTACCCAGGAACAATTAAAATCTAGGGAAGAAAAATTATTGTTCTTCCAAAATAAAGAACAAATTGAATTGGATATTGAAGTTAAGAAAATGTATTACCCCAAAAGATAGTTTGGTAAAAAGAAGAAGCCTAGGAAAATTTATGAAGGATGTGTTCTATCTAAAGTTTCATCTTAGTAGATTTTATAACATATTAAATTTATTATTTCAGATACAAATATATTATTTATATATAAAAACTGGAATGGTTAATATAATCAGTTTTTTTTTTTACATATTTTTGTCATAACCATAGTATGAATGCCAACATCTAGACTAGTTATAAGAAGTTTTATGTATTGAGTAAAATTTGAACTTTGAAGTACATCTATAAAAAAGTATTGTACTGATCTGCTGTAAATTTGTGTTCTGTATATTTTTTTGGACATGATTTTTGATAACTTACTATGAGCGTTATTAATATTATGAACAAGTTAATTTTATTTTTTAATTTTTTTGTTATGCAAGTTTTTAATTTTTTTAATTTCTAGCATCAAAACTTGCATTTTTATTTAAAAAAAACAATTGTGATCTTATTTTGCACAAAGTATAGGTTTACTTTGTGTTTGTTAGATATACACTCACCGGTATAAAATTTGATCCAGTGATAATTTATAACAAAACTTTTATTTTCATATGCGCATTGGCTCAAATATGTTTTAAAAATAATGTAGCACTTTCTAACATAAGTTTAGCGCTAAAAAACAAAGAATTGCTTTGTATTGAAGTTTTTGTGAAAACCTTTTTGTGAAGTGATTTGCTTACTGCTTTAACAGTTCATCATTTGGTGTTCATTCATATTGTCAATCAAATTAAATTTAGTTAGTGCTTTTATAATTAAAAATTAAAATTATTCTCAAGCTATTTTCAAAGTAATTAACGTTTTATTAAAATTTTTTAATAAATATTACTAATTACCAATTAAATTTTGAATTTAAGGGTTTAGAATAGAATGGTTACAAAATTTTAAAGCCTTAAGAATACCATCTTAGACTAAAAAAATTGCATAAAATTTAAGAAGCTTATCAAACAATTTTAAAAGTTTTTTTAATTAAATCTTTGTCAACTCTAAAAGGGTTCTTGTAATTAAATGCTGTCCGTAAACAAAAACAAAAAGATTTTTTCTCAATATTGTGAAGCTTTTAAGAACTTTCTGATTGTTTGTGTTTTTTTTTTTTAATTCTCATTTAAATGTTGTTGGATTCTTAGTGTTTGAGAACGTTCAGATTGTTAGATTAATACAAAGAACTAATAGAATTTATTTTTTTATTGTAAACTAGGCAGGATGTTCTAAAAATGTTTTAGAATGGTTAAAAAAATAAAAACTAAAAATAAATGTTTTGGTAATTTTGAATTTTACAAGACAGAATTGTGTATTTCTAGGCAATTTAAATGATGTTTTTTGTGTTTTTAGAAAAATACTCTTAATGTAATAAAACTTGCAAAAGTATTTTCAAATACTACAACAAATTTTTTTTAGGTAAAGTTTTGGTTTTTATTTTATTGAATGTTTAAAAGGTTTTAATAGTCTTTAAATATTTTTATAGTTTTTAGTAGAAAATGTTAGTGCACATCAATACAAGCAATATATTTTACAAACTAAAAGTAAAATTCAAAATAATCCAAAAAAAAATTTGGTAATTTGTTATTGAGACCAAAAAAACTAATGCTTTTCCAGCCACAATGTATTATAAGAATCAAACCTGTAATAATGGAACTTTGTCAATAGTTTCACAGATTTTTTTTCTTCAGTCTATGATAACGTAAGCCATCCAACTCTATTGTTCCATTTTAGTAATAAAGTAATTTATTCAAATTTTTTTATTAGTTTGTGTGATGTCTTTAAGGGATTTGAAAACCTTAAATGTAATTTAAGCGTTGGACCTGACGGCATTCCTTCTTTACTGTTAAAAAAGTGCATTTATTCTATTGCAAAGTCATTGCATTTACTTTTCAATGCTTCTTTGAACAAAACTAAATTTCCTCAAATTTGGAAACAAAACTATATTACGCCTTTGTTTAAATCTGGAGCCAAAGAGGATATCACCAACTCTAAAGGTATATGCATTCAGTCTACAGGGTTTCTATAAATGAATTGTCCACTATACTATTTGTTTTGACAGTTAAATTTTGACAGCAGTCAAGCAAGCAAGGTTATAAGAATGTATACAAATAAAGAGAATATTTTTATTATTGAATCCTACTTTAGGAAAGGGCGGTTTGATATTGGGGAATGGCTCTATTCTACTCCGGATTGTGTTCGAGAGTTTACAACTGATAATTATAAACATGTAAACAATGTAAACATATGAAAATATTTTTATTATTGAATCCTAAGCAACTTTATTTACGCATTTTACTAGAGCGACACAAACGTACTTTAGATGGTTACACAATCCCAAACATTTATAATCACCTTGTACTATTCCTAAATTGTTTGATAATGTAACTGGTCAGTTACAATTAATGTGCGAAAGCATCTTAGTGGAAGAGTAGTACAGATTTTGTGAAGGGCGTTCCACACTTACTAATTTACTTGTTATGAAAATGATATTTTAATTGCATTTGTATCTAAAAAACAAGTTGATTTTATCTATACCGATTTTTCAAAGGCGTTTGATCACACAAATGAGCCACAATATTCTGATTGCTAAGCTCAGAGCTCTGAGTTTTTATCATGATGTGATTTTCTGGTTAATTAGCTTTTTGAAAAATCGCACGCAGTTTGTAAAAATTAATCATTTTGTCTCAGCTCATTCGTGTTTCATCAGGTGTTCCTCAAGGACCTGTTTATTAATGATTTCCTACAGTATATTAATTTATCGTCATTTTTTTAATTTGCGGATGATTTATAAATGTGCAGAAAAATATCTTCTCTTAATGACTGTCATCTTTTACAACTGGACTTAGACTTTATAAACAATTGGTGATTTATTAATAATTTGCTCTTCAATGCTAATAAATGTTTAAAATATGTAAAATTTCGTATAACTATGTAATTGACACTAAAGTATTTAACAAAGTCACACAAATAAAAGATTTAGGCATAATTTTTTATCATAAACTTACATTTGTCGAACATATTAACATCATGTGCAATCGTGCCATAAAATTGTTGGGATTTGTTTATAGAATGTCAACGGATTTATCACCCAGTACACTAAAACTTTCATATTGTGTTGTTATATTATTAATTTTGTGTCTAAGTCTACGTTTAGAAGTTATTTTTTGTATTTTTTATTTTTTGATATTTTTGTAAAACATCATTAATTATGTATATTTAATGTAGATGTAAATGGTAAGTTTTTATACTGTAAATAAAGTATTATTATTATTATTATTATTATTATATGAACTCTATTAGAAAGCAAAGAGAAAAATGTTATTTGAAAATGAGTTTTGTGTAAAAATAAGTAGCAGATAATTGTCATAATCATTGAAAGCTATCACAGAAAACTTAATTTTAAACCAATTTTCTGTTCTCAAAAAAAAAATTAAAACCTTGCTACAAACTAATATCAACTTCCTGGTAGTGATTGTGTAATACATTAAAATCCATGTCGTATAAACTGGCTAGATGTAATAAGGAATCGGAGCCACCCCGCTATTATTTATTCGCGTGTGTGCAATAAAGTAGTGAGATGTTCTTAATTAATGTTAGTATTCGTGTGTATGAGTGTGTGTGTGCGAGTGCTTGTCTCTTTTTACAATGCGAATCATCCCGAGCGACCTTTTAATGACTTTTACCTACGGGGAGCTAATAATTTAATAGCGCAACATAAATAAGGCGGTCTGCTTCTTATACATAGCGTTCTCAAGTCTTCCGTCTTCGTTCGATTTACTTGCCTTGCGCCCGCACACATGCACACGATTTGTTATATATTTTCAATTGTAAATGTTAATTTTGCATTAACAAATTATGAAGACAAACCTTTAGTAAGATTTAAGTTATCATGAAATAAATTTGTTGTTGCATTCTTTAATTGTCCGTTTAAATGTAATTTATTTATTTTTGTTTGCATCCAATGGTCAATTAAGCCCATGTTGGTATAGCTTTAAAATGGTACATGAAACCACTTACAATCACAAACATGTATCTGAAACGTTAAGTGCGGCGATATAAATTTTGATAGAACCGATGAGTGGACTAGAAAACCAGTGTAGAGCACACTTATCAGATTGCCCTGACATGTTAATTACAAGACGCGTAATCCAACAATTAATTTATGTAGCAATAAGGAAGGTGACTGTTACGGCTCAATCATGTGATTATTATTATCGTACGAATCGTAACTAATATCACGCTGCGTTAATCTGTGAGTTATTTTATTATGTATGAGAATAAGAGATAATCTCTACTGACAACAATAACAACACCTCTGGATCCAATATAAAAAACAATCTAGAGACATACAGTCTGTCCGAATCTCACCACATGTGGGCCATAATCTAATGTCAAATGCATGCCGGAAACATATTTAATGTTCATATGCATCCGAATCGTTTGTATCTAGCAAAAACATTAGGATTAAATGCGTTGCGCAATTACTCATTACGTGTAAAAGGTCAATGGAGGTTTCAGATCGTGGTCTCGTTGCCGAATGAAATGTTAACTTCAACGATTTCCAATGCACGAGCTTAATCAGATTATGTGTGCGTTTGATTGTTACCATGAGATTCGTTTTTTCATATTTAAGCGAATTAAGAGCTTCAAATGTATTGGAATGTCACGATTTGTGTTATAACTTGTGAAATTATGTCCAAATATGAAGAAAGCGATTTTATTTGTTGTAGAATTCTGAACAATCTAAGCGGAAAATGTAGCAATAGAAATTAAGAAGAATTAATATTTGTTATGTTTGCTAAGATAATAAAAATTATGTTGTTTTCTTAGCATATTTTAAAAGACCAAAGAACGTTAAACAATTTCCAGTAGAATGTTTTAAACATTTTTGCTTGGAAATGGAAATTTTATAAAAACCTCAGAAATATATCAAAGTATTTAATTTTGCTCTTAAAAATTTCTTTCCTTTTGTTTTACTGTCTGCTCTGAAGGAGGCGCTTGTCTGTTTACATTTTGAGAGTAAGTCTTTTGGCTAGTCTATGTCTACCAGCGCTTTTATTTCTTTAACTTTTTTTTGTGTGATTGCTTTTTAATCTTGTCTTTGATTTATCACTTTTCTGCTGCCTCAATTGGTTTCGTTTGCTCTGCTTTCTTCTATGTTGGAACTTTGCCTTGTTTATCTTTCTAGTAATTTTTCTACAAAGTTTACCTTTCCATTTGATTACAGCTTTGATATTATAGCTACACAGCCTGTGAACTGCTTTTCTTCTCTTTACTTTTGTTCTACTGTTTTCATTTTTTTTTTAGCTACTATGTTGGACTACATGTACAAAATTATATACTTGTATTCTAACATCCAGCTCTTTTAAGGTTTGTTTCTCTTTTTGGGGGGTATCAGCGATCTTTATTTTTTTATTGCTTTGTAATTGAAGTACCTCAACATTTTCTCTTCATTGTCCTTAGTTGATGTGGCAGAGTTTTTAGATTGATTTTTCGGTGGAGTTAGGTTTTCCTTTATCATCTTTAGCTTACACTTCATCTGGTTCTGTTTTTGCAGCTACCTTGGGAGTGATTTTGCATTGATTCTTCTTAAATACCGTTGCTTGGTCGTCATATGTCCTTTTGCTTAACAGTACAAATTACTTTTTTGCAGGTTTATTGGCTTGCTTCTGGCCGCATGTTTTTAAATTTTTTTTATTGGCTTTTTTTGGGACAGGTTTGACTTTATTTTTGAGTTTTTTTGCATCTTGATTCATGTCGATTCAGACTATTTTTCAACAATTTTAGCTTTAGCCTATGCTTTATAGGAACTTAATTCTGAACTTTGTCAAAAGCAACTTGTTTAAACTTACTTGTCTTCTTGATACATTATTAGATTGACCATCAACAAAAATTCTGGTTGGTCAACAACATTAACAATGCTGACAAGTTTTTTTTTTAATTCCTTATTGGAAATGAGGGCATTACGACTTGTTTTCCAGTGAAAGATTGTACGTTTTTGGTACCTTCCGGAGGTATTTTATCCTTATTTTCTGTTTGTTTTTATATTTCCAAGTTGCATAAGTTTGTCTATTTTATACTTCCTGGCAGGTTTGTTGACATCGTATTTTCTCCAATCTATTTTAAGAAAAAGAAAGAAAAAAGACAAAGGAAGATATATGCTTTTTGCGTTTTTGATTTTCCGAAAGTAACCGAAAAGTCGTCAAGAGAAGAGCAATTAGTTTTGATCAAGTAAGGTCAAAAGTTTATAGAAAGAACAGTTTGCCGGCGTTGCTCAGCAAGGTGGAGGAGACTACGTGGACGGCCGGCGGGGTGTGGAGTAAAACTCTTCTGTATTTGAAGTTTGTTTGAGGCTCGGTGGAGGAGTTTTCTAGGCGTGCGGTGGCTCCGTTTTGCCTGAAGTGCAAAGCCGTAGGCATGACGATAGTCTTAGGAGTTGCTCCTTATGTGTGTGAGCCGCGGGCAGTGTCTGGCAGCGCAGAAAGTGGTGTGGTTTTCCACAGTCACCCTGCTGAGGTATCTGAACAATGAGTTGGTTTTGGGTTTTTTTCTTCTGTTGACTTGTTATGGTTATGGTTAGGTTAGGTTAGGTTTGGTCGTAATTTTTCTAATCTATTTTAAGAAAAAGAAAAAGAAAAGACAAAGGAAGATATATGCTTTTTGAGTTATTGATTTTCGATTCGTAATAGCTTTGGTAATCAATAAATCGTCAAGAGTAGAACAATGAGTTTTGATCAAGTAAGGTCAAATGTTTATAGAAAGAAAGGATTGCCGGCGTTGCTTAGCAAGGTGGAAAAGACTGCGTGGACAAGGATTGTTGGACCTTGCCGACGGGGTGTGGAGTAAAACTCTTTTGTGTTTGAATTTTGTAAGAGGCTCGGTGGAGGAGTTCTCTAGGTGTGCGCGGGCTCCGTTTTGTCTGAAGTGCAAAGCCGTAGGCATGACGATGGCCCTAGGAATTGCTCCTTATATGTGTACACCTATGTCTGGCAGCAAAGAAAGTGGTATGGTCTTTCCTCATAGCGTTTTGTTGACTACGAGGAATAGATGATCTTCTACAGTGACTCTGCCGAGGTGGCGGAACAATGAGTTGGTTTTGGGTTCAAGTTCTTCCTCTTTTGTTGTCTTGTTATTTGTTTGTTATGTGGTTCATTTTTTTATTTATGGTTAGGCGGTTTTTGTTATCTTTTACCGTAGGTCTGTGAAGGAAATCTTCTTAAAGAGTTTGCCATATGTAGGATATACTCTCACGAGCACTTACCGGCACGCACTTATATAGAGCGTTGCACCGGGATGCCGTGTGGCCGTAGCGTTGGCAACGGTAGCGTTGTGCAATCTTTGCGAACTTTTGTTTGTACTGTACAGTGATAGCTTCTTGTGAAAGCTCAAGGTACAGCATTGAGAAGGGGTTTTCCGTTTTTTATGCATGTAGTAGAGGTTAGATTACATTCTTCAGCTTGGTCTGCACTACATCAGTCTTGATGCAGTTAGGTATATTCTACTTAGGACTTAGGGAGCTAGTAGTCGGATTCAAGTTAGTTGACTACGCTTTAGGGTGTAGCCGGGTCTTGGACGTTTTGGCCTTGGTGGCAAATGCCATGATGACCCGTTTTTTTCTTCAATTTCTTAGACTTTTTTCTTCGACCAGGATGAATTTTTCTTCTAGGGGCGTAGCTTTGTGGTGGGATATTACACTTCCTATTTGTTTATTAGTATTTTTTTTTAGTGTACGCGGAATTAGAGTTGGCTGAACCAGCAGGTAGTATTGAGGGAAGCCTCGGCTTGAGGAGCTGGACCGTGGAGGCGGTAGAAGCCAGCTTTATTTATAGCTTCTTTGGTGTAGTTTGAAGCCGAAGCTTTTGGTAAAAGAGGGGACTTGGTGGGGTCAAAGCTAGCTTTTTTGTCTTAGCTCAGCTAGTGTAGTGCTTTCTTGTGACTGTCAATCATTTTGGTTTGATCAGGGTTACTATGAAAGTTTGAGAGTTGTGATCTTGGCAATTTGTAGCTACATTTATTCTGCATACTCGATCTTACTTATTTTAGTTTTAGCTTTTTGCTGGATGGTATTTAAGGACAGGGATATATGGGTAGCGGCGTTGTCTCTGTTTGGCCTGTTGCAAATTCTGGTATTGATTTTTGACTGTTTCTTTTGGAGCATTCTAATTGCCGGGTATGCGCAAGTTGTGTTTTAGCATCAGTTAGCTGGGTGTGCTTCATATTGCTGCATTTGTGCGACGGTTCTGGGAATTATCTTCTGTTAGGGCCCGGATAATGTTTTTCAACTCTACGTGTTTTCTTTCTACAAAGTTGGTTTATTGCCGTCGCATGATGGATAGCTTTTCATTTTTTTACCGCATTGCTGAAGACTCCATTTACAAACTGAAGGCCGTTCATATTTTTAGCCGTTTTAGGTATTCATGGAATAAACGGTCTTCTCTGCTGGTGCCAGCAAATACGGAAATTATCTCGACCATCCTTGTGGAAAAGTTCTTATCGTAAAAGATGTATTTGCTCTTGGCTCGAGTTGTTTTATAAAGCCCGATGTAGTGCAAAACCACCCGTTTTCATTCCTACTGGGTATGAATTTAAAGTGGTTCCTGTTTGGGCAGCTCCTGGTTTTATTCTGCTGCAGACCACACATCTTCGAATGAATGTCCGTACGTCTTTGTATACTTTTGGCTAGTGGTATGACCGTAGGATGCCGGAGACGGTTTTGTCTTGGCCTGGATGTTTTGGAGTTTTTGACATGGTGCTATGCGATAACAACTTGTTGGATTGCTAGTAGTACCACTAGTTGGTCGTGGCAGTCGGAGATTTGATGTAATTCCTTAGATTTGCCGAGTTGGTAACCTAAATTGTCATTAGGTGCTTTATCCGGATCACCCCTTAAAGCTTTGTGACTTGACTTTAACGTTTGAGTCTGTAGGCACTGATGTTGTGCGCGCCTCACTGCGTGTGCCAGCGTCTTGGTCACCAGGATTGAGATTTGAGGGCGGCTGAGTTGGTATAGTCGGCGTAGATGTTGCACAGGATTTTTATAGATATTTAGAACATGTCTATGGAGATGGATACTAACGTATCAGCATCTTCCAGGTCTTGGACGGTTATTTTGTGTTAGGGGTTTTTTGGTAGTGCGTCTGGTAGCAAATTTATTGTTCCACTGAGTAGTTATTCAACCATACTAACGCCCGATTGGTTGTTCTTATATTAAAAGCTTTGGACTTTAAGTAATCTATATATTTTTTGATGATCTATTAACTATTGCTATTCATTCTAACTTGTTGGAATGATACCTGTTCTAGCAATCTTTCTCAGTTTTGTCTTTTGATATAATACCGCACCCATTTCGGAGTTCCATTTATCTGTTTGGAACACGTAGTGAAGGCCTGATTGATCCATTAAGGTCTTTACATTTTAAAATGCTTTGTCTGTTTTTGGTGACCATGCAAAAAGTTTATTTGTGCTTTGTAGTTTTATTAGTGGTTTGGTTACTAGAGCAAAATTGAGTGTATATTTCCGTATCCAGGTGCATAAGCTCATGAATTTTTGGATTGTTTTTTTGTTGGTTTGTTGGGATGTAATATTCCACTTTTTCTTGTTTAAATGCGCACTTTATCAGATTGCATTTTAGGCCATTTTCTTATAGGCGTTCCAGTATTTTCCGTAAGTGGTTTAGATGTTTACCTATGGTTTTTGAGTATACTATGATGTCATCTAATTATATACTAATATGAAGGTGACTAGCAGTCTGGCGAGCACTCTGGACATTAACGGCATTACCAGGAATTAGTAGGTTTTGTCATACAATGCGGCAAACGAGGTGTTTGGTTGTCTCTTTTATTGGTATTTGCTAATAGCCAGAGTGCAGGTCTATTTTGGTAAAGATGCGTGCGGCGCTAAAATCTTTTAACAGTTTTGGATAAGAGTCAGAGGTGCTCTTTTGTCTTGGACACTCTGGACGTTAGTTTCTGGAAGGTAGCTGTAGCGTTGTTTAACCCAAAAGGCATCACCCGGAATTAAATGTTTTATCATTTGGTGCAGAAAACGTGGTGTGGTGTTTATTTGTTTCTTATATTAGTATTTGCTAATAACCAGAGTGCAGGTCTACTGAGGTACAGCCCCAAAATTTTTTAAATTTTTTTGAATACCCGGAATTTGTAGGTTTTACTATCCGATACGGTAAACGTGATAAGGTGCTTGCTTGTTTTTTTATTGGTATCTGCCAATAGCCAGAGTGCAGGTCTATTTTGGTAAAGATGCGTACGGCGCCAAAATCTTTTAAGGTTTTGTATATGAAGCATGGGTGCTGTTTAGTTTTAGACATTCTGCAAAAGGCATCACCTGGAGTTGGTAAGTTCCACTATTTAATGCGGTAAATGTGGTGAGGTGTTTGCATGTTTCTTTAGTAAAAATGGTGGCAAGGGTGTTGCTTTGTCTTGGACATTCTGCACATTAGCTTCTGGAAAGTTGCCGAGGCGACATTTAATCCAAATTACCTGGAATTGGTAGGTTTTACTATTTGGTGCGCCAAACCTGGTAAGGTGTTTGCTTGTCTCTTCTATTGGTCAGCCAGATTGCAGGTCAATTTTATTAAAAATACGAGATGTGTCAAAAATTTTCAACGTTTCTTGAATACAAGGCAATGGTGCTGCTTTGTCTTCTGTTGCATTGTTTACTTTGTTGTGCCATTCTACTAATATTATTGGTGGAGCAGTAGTCGTTCGTGCTGGGTTTAATAATGTCTATGACTAGAAGCTTCTTTACCTGCTCAAATATTATTGCCTTCTTCTGGGAATTATGGTGTATTCTGGTTCCCGTATGGGCATGCTATGTATTAATTAGATGTAGTGGATCACGTTGTTGATGTTTGTTTAGTCTTTGGTGAAGACGGCGCTGAATTCTTGGATGATTGTGGGCAGTTTTAGATTATCTAGCTAGGCATTGGTTGATTCAGGCATTAGTTTCTTTGGTGGATCGTCTTGTTCTTTCAGTAGATGTAGCTTGAATGCAGCGGCGTGCATCGTTTTTCTTTAGCCAAGGTCTTTACCTAACTGTGGAGTGATCAACATGTTTCTGTTTGATTGCTTACGTGCATGTTTCAGGATTTTTTTTGTAACTTGCAATTTTGCTGCGGAATCTGCTTACAAAACATATTTTGTGGTCTCTTGATCTTGGGGTAATTTTAATTTGGTGAAGTTTTGTTTGTTTCTGAGTCAATAAGTGGTTTTACTATTTTTTCATCAATGTTAATTTTATTTCTAGGTAGTTGGAGCGTCGGCCAAGTCATTCCCACACTTGCTGTGTCGTTTTTTTGTGCTTTTGGGGTTGGCTGGAATGTTGAAATTTTTGACCTACTCTATTTGACTGAGTGCCTTGCTCTTGGTGTTTTTTTTTCAGTGTTTCTTTAGACTTTATTGGCTTGGTCGATCGATCAGACTCTCAAGTATCTGGAATTTTAATCTTGAGATTGTTGGTTTTACCAGACTGGCCAATAAATTTGCCATTATTTCTTCTTTAAGGTGAGGTTTGACTCTTTGGTAGGCCGCTACTTGTACTCCGGCAAGTTGCGCCACCAGTATAGGTTTTGTATATTTTTGAAGCATTCTCCGCTTAGTGTTGCGGTAGCTTGGCAGGGGCATCTGTTTAAATTTTTGTTTGAATTGTTTAGCATCTTTACGCAAGCTTTGAAGAAAGGTAATATGTCTAGATGTTTGTGGCATTTGATAGATAGCAGATTTCATTCAGTCTTCTAAAGAAGTTTTTTGGGTCTTTGTGGTAGAATCCGTCGAAATTTGGTAAGCTTGTTGATTTGACGTTGACATTAATTGCTTAAGGGCATCGGCCGTAGCGTCCACGACGTCTGCTATGCCACGTTTAGTTTTATCTCACTCTTGGTCAGTGCAGAGGTGTTGTGCCTGTCTTGGTATTTTTTATCTGTCTTCTGGTTTCACTTCCGATTTCCATTTCCGGGTTGCTGGCTAGTTTCCGTCGCCGAAGACCGACAGTTTCTGTCTTCCATATAAATTGTGTTATCTTTGTAGGAATTTTTTTTTCCTAAGGATTAAGGGAAAGCCTTATGCTGTAATTTTGGAAAATAAATGTGTCCAACAAATTAACATAAATATGCTAAATGTTATCATTTTTTAGTTACTACAACTAATTTGTAGTAAAAACTTCCAAATTAGATTTTTAATAATGTTATCAACATTAATTAACATCTGATCATGACTTTAATTTTGTTCAATATTTTGGTTTGAGAAGTAGTTTTATATATCGCAATAACGATTAATAATAATTATAATCAAACGTCTTTGCATTGAATGCAAATGATGGAACTAAATCAATAACCAAACGAAGCAATCCGGATTTATATAGTTCCCTTCAATGTATTTTTCAATTTATTTTCTTCTTTAATTGAGTGTTCCATTAAGGTTGCCGGTGATTAACAAAAGCCTTGGCGATAAATCAGCATACAGAAATTAATAAACCTATCATCCGCATTGTCAGCAATCTTTAAAATT
Source organism: Tachinus rufipes (assembly GCA_963932245.1). Taxonomy (NCBI): domain Eukaryota; kingdom Metazoa; phylum Arthropoda; class Insecta; order Coleoptera; family Staphylinidae; genus Tachinus; species Tachinus rufipes. Next base: position 72,649,761 of record OZ010747.1, on the reverse strand, counting down.
ATTACCACCTTATATCGAGGGGATCCCCTCTCAGCTTTACATGTGTCCAATACACATACAGCGGACCATATCGTCTAGATATCGTTTGTTGGTGAGCGCGCGGCGCATCGCCACAGCAGGCCGGACGCAAACCGCGCACTCTTGCAAAAGCATTGTGCGAAAATGCCATTAAAAATTTCACATCGCACTTGCTCTTTGTTAGTTAGATGGCATTTTCAAGTCTCACTTGGGACTGTCCACCGTGTAATATTCTCCCTCCCTTCCTACATGCTCTTTAATTTTTCACCCGATGATATTTAATAATGTTAATTACGGCTCCGTATGGAAAATATTTTTTATTATCATAATTAATTTTACGATTTACAATAATTAAAATGAAAATCAAAACGTTTTCACCATTCTTTTGTCTCGAACAATTAAAAAGCAATAAGTACAGGTTGCAAGGCTGCTACACATGTAACCCTTTTTTGTTTGTTGTTGTTCTTTATTTTTGCAGTCGCCGCCACACACGTAAGTGAGTGTAAAGAATCGAGATTTCTCGCTGTTTAATTTACACAATAATGTGAACGCTCGTTTGTAATCACTCGCAGGAAATGAGTCAAACTATTGCGAATTATTGTAATATTTAATGTTTTAATAATTACAGCCGACGCGGCGTCCTATGGTAATTACCCGGTGCCACATACGAGTAATTTATGCATGTGCTGAGTACTAGTGCTACTACGATCATAAAAATTTACATCAACAATGCTTCAGGTTAATTTCCGATGCGATATTAATGCTAATAATAAGAACAACAAATATAAGTGTAATTATAATGGCGGAGATTTATGTTATGTATATTTTACCCAAATTTGAAAATCTTTTGGGTGACTTTTAAATAATTTAGTGACTGAAAATGTTTATAACTTAATAATTTAAAATTTATTTTGAAAATTTGACATAATGTAGTTCAAACTACCATTAATAAGACTCACATTTTGTTCGAATAAATTTGCAAATTAAAACAAGTTTTACATATTACTAGCACGAATTACTACTTGACAACTTTGAGGTATGCTTTGTACGAGCTTAGGGATGTCTTCTTGTGGTATATTCTCTCATTATTTGGTTGGGGCATTTGTTAGCTGTTGAAAGGATGAGGGGGATCTGGACGCCTCTGAAGGTCTATCTAACAAACTCTAAAGATGTTCAGGTTTTGATTAGGAATTAGGCCAATCCATGATTTGAATTTGATGGTGCAGAAGGTAGTTCATGGTGATGAAAGCAGTATGGGGTCTTGCGTTGTTTTGCATAAACCCAAAATTTGGGCTTATACTATAAGCGGCTGGTATAACATGATCTTCCAGGACGAGATTGATGTACCGTTTAGAGTTTAATTTTCCTGGAACTAGCACAAACTCTGTTCTTTCATCAAGACTAATTTTGTCACAAATTATGACAGATCTACTACCATATTTTTTTACTTCTTGTGTGGTTTGTCCAGAATGTTGTTTATATGGACATTGGTATACACGTTCTTGACCATCGCAACGAGTTTAAGAAAATTGTGACTTATTTGTAAAGAGTACTGGTCTTCATTGTCAAAGTTGCCATGCAACATGTTCACGAACAAAATGAAAACGATACCTTATGTAGTACGGTGTTAAAACAGGTTTTTTCACAGGTTTTTTGATCTTATGTTGGCTTTTTAGTCTATTCCTAACTATCTAATCAAATATTTCCACGTTATGAGTTGTTTTAAGCTTGAATTGAAGATTTTTGGCTGTGGATGTGCGAGAACGCAAGGAGAATACATCTAAAAACTGGTCTTTAATTTGGTTTTTTTCTTAGGACCTATGTATCGATTCTACACATATGACACTTATGTTGTTAAAATTTCTTGTAAATTGCCGAATACTGGTGCTATTCTTAATAAAACCATCAACACGAATGACTTCTAGTGAGTTTAACTACTTTTCATTTCTAATAATTGGTTAAAACAGTTGCCAAAAGTTTGGTGTTTTATTTTACGATGGTTTTAAGGGCCTGCTAGTTTTACTCAATTCTACACATAATGCTCAGTACAAAACCAAGATAATTAGTAAAGAGCTGGATGAAACTCAGCAATTCCAAATGCTAGGAGACATTTTGCAAGAAAGACTTACAACCTATTACTTGCAAATCTTACATAATTTACAAAATTGCTAAGTTTTCCCTTTACAAGACAAGTCTTTCGCATAAAATAAGTTTTTTTCATTTTCTGCTCCCCCCGTCTGGATTGTATTACTTTTGCATTTTTCTTCCAGTTTTGTTGTTAATGTTCTTTTTCTCTTAATATATTTTTTTTCTTTTTTGCCACGATTTGACTTACCATTCCGTTTTTGACTTCTAAATTATTTTCGTGTTCAAGCATTAAATCCACTGTATCATTTGATGCCATCACTTCTTATGATACATGCGAATAGCGTATGTTGTGCAGTCTCAACTTATTTGCGGATTTATTGTCTGTTGTTTTTTCTATTTTTTGTAGGTAGCTTTGGATGTTGCCATGACCTGTAAGCTACTGCGCAAGGTAGTAATTTATTTTCCCATGATTCATGTCTATCCACTTTTTTATGTTGGGTATCAGCTTGTTTTACATCATTTGCCCACATCTCCTGCCACCTGTTTAAGGTTTTGTTTTTATTTGCTCATTTTCTCGTTTTCCTTTTTATTTTGTGCTACTTCTTTCCTCAGCTAGCAGAGTAAAAGGTACTATTTTTTCTGCAGACTATTCAGCGTTTTTATGTTTTTATCAAATGATGAGTGATACTTTCAAACTCCATATTGGCGCAGCGTATAGCACGGTTGACGGCTACTGACGCCAAAAAACTTCTCTTGCCCTCAAACATTAAGTTTTTGTCATTACCACTCTTAGTACTTAATACTTTTTTTTTTTTGGCTTTATGGTGTTTTGCCCCAATACAAAATTTTTGTTTCTGCATTTCTTCCTTCCAAAAGCATTATTACTTCTGTTTCTTCAATTGCCAGTTTTAGACTGTGGTTTTTCAGTCATTTTTTTAGAGTTTTGTTTGTTATTGCTTCTATTTTTTCTGCCGTCTTCTCAACTATCATAATTGCCAAATTATCAGCATAGCTAATAGCGTCACTTTTTTGGGTGTGTTTAGTTTTAACAGTCCGTCATATAAGATATTCCAAAGATGGGAACCCAGCACTGACACTTGTGGTACCCCTTTTGTAGCATTGTGCTTTTTTCCTTTCTTATCATATCAACTATAATTTAGTCTGAAAAGTAATTTTATAATTTCTACTAGATGGTTTGGTATATTTCTTTCTTCTATAGTCTTTACTGTTACGTTCTATGCCGAATTGAAGTCATTTTTGACAACAATTGTTGCGTTTTGCCTTGCTAACAGCTAGCCTTATGTGTATATATAATTGATGGTTGTAACTTTTACTACGTGATAATTCATGTTTCATGTATGACTCAAGTGTACAAAATAAAAAAATTGTTTTAGCTCAAACCACTAAAAATGTCTTTCTCTACATGAAAGAAAGGCGAACTAATAAAGGAAATCAAATAAAATATTCAGAAATAAATAAAAATATCAAAAGAGGAATCCGAGATGCAAAGGGGAAATGGTTGGCTGAAAAATGCAACATATAACCGACCAAGCACAAAAACTATTCAGATGGAAAGAATACATTGAAGAACTATTCAGCAACCACAGATGATACCCAAGTAGTACACAAGAAGACATAAGCAGTCTTTCAATAACAAAAGATGAAGTGCAGTTTGCTATCAAAAGTATGAAAACAGGCAAAGCCATTGGACCAGATGAAGTTCCAATTTAGCTATTAAAACTCGTAGAAAACGACCAAATAGAAATTATTACTGATTTATATAATACGATATATAAAACAGGAATAATCTCAAATGAATGGTTAAGATTTACATTCATAACTTTACCCAAGAAGCCAATTAGTAGGGAGTGTAAGAACTACAGAACTATAAGTCTTATGAGTTAAACCTTAAAAGTATTTCTTAAAATTATACACAAAAGACTATATACTAAATTAGAAGAAGATATTAGTGTTACGCAATTTGGTTTTAGAAACGGATTGAAGCACTGTTTGGATTCCAAGTATTAATAGAAAGATGTATGGACATGACTAAAATAGTACACGCATGCTTCATTGATTATGAGAAGCGGTTCGTTAGGGTTTAACATGAGCAATTAGTAAAACTACTGAAAGACAAAAACATCGTTACGGGGATACTTACATTAGAATTAAACGGCAGTTGTGAGAGTGGATGACGAATGTACAGAGAGCATCTACATACAAAGAAAAGTCTGACAAGGATGCATACTATCACTAATGCTTTTTAATCAGTACTCGGAAAGCAGATACCCAACGAAGAACAAGCTGGACTGGTGGTTAACAGACGATCGATCAACACAATTAGATATGCAGACGATACAGTGATATTAGCAGATAATCTACATGATCTACAAAGAATGGTGGAACAAGTGAATGGTGTTAGCTTAAAATACTGCTTGAAAATGAACTAAAAAAAAACCAGATATATGATTATCTCAAAATCAAGTTTAAAGAATATCCAAATACAAATATCTTGGGAGATGGGTAACTAGCACCAACTAGCAGACGTTAAAAATTAAAAACAGAATTGAACTAGCTAGAATTGACTTTCTTAAAATGAAACAAACGTTCAGCAATTGCGACATAACACTGGAATTGAGAATGCTGGGGTGCTATTTTTTTCTTATATTACTGTGCTGTACGGCATAAAAGCATGGACACTGAACCAATAACTTAAAAATAAACTCTAAACTTTTGAAATGTAGATATACAGAAGAGTTCTTAAGATCTCATGGACTGGTAAAGTTACAAATGATACAGTTAAAACTAGGAAACTGAAATATTTAGGTCATACCATGGGTGGGGACAAAACTACTATAATGCAGGAAAAAATTGAGGGGAAAAGAAGTATAGGTCGACGCCGAATTTTCTGGTTGAAGAACCTTAGAGACTGGTTCAAGTGTACCTCAAAAGACCTGTTTAAAGCAGCAGTATCGAAAATAAAAATAGCTATGTTAATTGCTAATTTCCGTGTAGGAGATGGCACATGAAGAAGAAGACATGATTCCTGATTATGTGAATTTTTTTAGATTTTTTTAGTGAGCCATTTACGAGTAATAAGAAACCAAAACTTGAAAAAATCGAGATTTTTGAGTTCTTTTGCATTTTTTGATTGTTTGTAACTTCTCAAGATTGAATTTTTAGGAAAATAATATAAGAAACTTTTTTATTCAAAATTATCTAAAGAATAAGTTTTCATAGCCAAACATTTTTTTTCTTGAATTTTGAAAGTTTCTTTTAAACTTTAAAAGACTTTTTTTTTTCAAAGAAAAAAAATTTGCTGTGTGACTTATTTTTTATATATAAAAAAATGTATGGTATCTTTCTCTGCAGTGAAATACATTTGTTTGCTGTTGCTCTTGCTGTTGTTGAAAAGTCTTATAATGTTTTTGGCAATTGTTGTGTTTGTTTTGTTTACAACTTGACTTATTTCTTCTACCATTGTGGGTGGATCCAGGTCTAACATTGAAGTTATATCTTTTCATAATTATGTTTTTCTTTCTCTTTGCTTCAGAAACTCTGGAGCAATTTCTCATTTTTGGAAAAAAAATATCTCCTACCTTTATGGTTGGTTGGATTCAGGTCTATTGGCCATGCTATTTAATATAGTTGATGGAGTTGACTGTTAGTACGTGTTAATTCATAATACAAGATTAAATAAAACAATTACTAAGTTTTTATATTACTATTTATTTTGTGACACTGTGACTGCAGTTTCAGTTGAACCTCAGCCTTCTTCAGACACTGCAGTCACAGAGTGACGAAATAAATAGTGATATAAAAACGTAGCAATTGTTTTATTTAAACTTGTCTTATGCTATTTAATCTGTTACAGAGCGCTAGTTTGAACGAGGTCCTTTTTGATTCTTTGCATTATTTCAGCATATTATACCGGGTTATGTCTCAGACCACCCGTACCAGCCTTTTATATTGACAACGCTTGGTCGAATGTGACTGGGACAAAAAAATTTATTACTAAAGTAAACCCAAGGAATCCACTGATTTTACATATTTACGATAATTAAAATATACTAATTGTTTAAAAGTATTTTATTCAACAATTCAAATAAGAGTGTGAAAGTAAAAAATATGATAATCAAAACAACTATTCAATTATTTATGGTATGTTCAAATTGCCGTCCTTCTTAATCAATGCATCTTTGTAGCCAATTTCGAACGTCGTTGACGGCCCGTAGTATCTCATCTTCACCAAGTGAACAGCAGACATTCCGTATCCTCTCCTTTATATTATCCCTCGTGGTTGGAAGTTTTTTATAGACTAGGTCTTTGATACGTCCCCATAAGAAGAAGTCAAGAGGCGTTATGTCAAGAGAACAAGGTGGCCATGGAAATGGTCTTAGCATTCCAATCCATCGACCAGGGAAAAGGCAATCAACGTTTTGATCAACGAGAAACTCTTGCGTAATGAGCTGGACAACCATCTTGTTGCAAATACATTGTTAAACGTGTCGCATATGGAACGTCATCTAGAAGGTCAATAAGATTATTTTCTATAAAATCAGCTAAATAGCTCCGTTTAATGAACCATTGAAAAAATGCGGACCAATTATTTGGTTTCCTAAAATACCACACCAAACATTAAGGGTCCACACGTGTTAATTATCAACTTCTCTTAACCAATGAGGGTTTTTATTACTTCAGTAGTGAGCATTATGTAAATTAACAACTCCGTTGCTTTTAAATGTCGACTCATCTGTCCATAAAATTTTGGGATGAAAATTATAATTTTTAAGAGACAACCATTCACAAAAACTCAACCTATCTTGAAAATCCCGCTCTTCAAGTTTCTGGTGTAGAGAGATATGGAATGGATGGAATTTGTTTGTTCTTAAAATTCTCCAAGCAGTGGAGTTCAGCATCGATTTTAATTTTTCTAGTCGAGATGTTTGGGTCCAGAGCAATTGCTGCAAGAATATCTGGTGTTCTTTCATCTTGTACTTGTTGTGGCTGGGCTGTAGCTTACCAGTAGTCTTAACTCGTTCTGCAAAGCGCCGAAAAACATTTTTTGACTGATTGGCTCGTTGATGGTATCGCTCAGCATAAATTTGCTCAGCAGTACGATAGTTTTGGCCGCATTCACCTAATATCATTAACATATCAAAACCTTCGAGGTTTGTAAAAACCATGTTGACACATTCAATACTTTCACAATAATAATTTATTTTACTTTAACTATTCACAAACGTCAATTATTTTGACATATCAAAAAAGCAAAGCCAACTCGAGGAAATTGAGTGTTGAATGAATAACTAATTTTCAGTTTAGTTTTTTTGTTTGTTTATTTTTGTAAATTTGCAAAATATTAAAAACATTTTAATAAAAGTTGTTTCTTTTAAAAAAACCTATCAATTAATACCATACTCGACCTATGTTGCCATTTGAAATTTTAAAGTTACTTTTGGTTCCGGGTACTTTCGGATTATTCCGGTAAAAAATAAATTTATCAGTGAATTCCTTGGGTTTACTTTGGTAATAAATTTTTTTGTCCCAGTCACATTTGACCAAGCGTTGTCAAAATTAAAGGCTGGTACGGGTGGTTTGAGTATATATGACGGCAGCATATATGGCTTTATTATCATTGTTTTTGTGTTTTTGAGCATTTTAGTTTTCAACATTTTTAGGTTTCTGGAGTTACCCCTACGGTTGCCCGTCTTTTGTTGTATGCAGCTTAATGCTACTTACGTTGTTTTTGTATACGTATTCTAGTATCTTACGTATCTCGTTCTCCCTGCTTATTGAGGTGGTGGTGATGAACGATATAGATTTAATATTCTTTTTTAACATTATCTCACAAACTTTTTTTGGTGGCTTTATAGATGTTCTGCGTAGTTTTCTGTGTTTTTTTTTTCTTTTATCCGACACTCCCAACACGTAGATATAATTGTATGCGTTGTTTTGAGATTCTTCATCTTTTGTGAAATAAGTGTTTGTGGTTACACAGCCTATAAAGTTGATTTTTTTAAGTGTGGGAACAGCATTTTTGTTTTTTTAATAACTTGGTTGTTAAGGTCTTTTTCTGCCTTCATGGTTATGTTAAGATTTTTGCTTTTTTCACAAAAAAATGCCATAAAACGCAAACTAAGATGTTTGCGTTTTATGGCATTTTTTGTATGTTTCTTTTGTTCATTCCAGTTTTATCACGCTTTCTAGGTGTGTGTTAGATTTGTTTGCTTTTTTATTACTTTTTCTATTGCCTTGATTGCGTTACGTTTTTTGTATTTTACTCTCAGTTTGTATGCTCTGCTACGTACTTTTTAATCTATTTTTTTTGTTTTTTTGTTTTTTTTTTAAGGTTTTTTAGAGTATCTGCTTTCTTTATGATGCTAGCAAGTATTGTTATGACTCATTGGTATTTTGTATTCTATTGAAAGTTGCAATTTTTTCTTGCAGGATTGAAACTGGCAGTTGTTTTGCTTCTTTCTTATTTGTGGTTCTTGGGCTAAACAATTTTTTACAAGGTTTTTTAGAATATTTGCCTTTTTTGCAATGCCAGCAAGTATTTTTTGATATTCTATTTAGAGATGCAACTGTCTTCTGCAGTTTTGAATCTGGCAGTTTTTTTGCATTCTTCTGGTTTGTTGTTTCCGGACTAAACAATCGCTTTCTCTTAGCATCTCTGTCGTTGTCTTTACCTTTCTGATCATAGCTCAGTTTTGGGGCTGCGCATACCTTAAAGATGTTTGCTTGTACTTACAAAGTCTGACATCGAGTATCGTCTGCCACTTGTTACCAGGTCGTCTTCTTTTTTCTTACCTTCTATTGCGTTTACCACTTCTAGCGCCACTTTGTTCTTGCTTTGGGGTGTGTTTTTTTTGCGGAATAAGTTGCGATACTCTTTATCTGCATTCTTCCTTGCCGCGTCATCTTTTTTTTCTTGTTTATTGTTCGTTGTGGTTACCAGATTATCATCGTTTTTTTGTATGTTTTGTAATTATCAATCAACGATGAGATAGCTCAGTTATAGAGCGTTTGCCTAGCATGCTAACTGGTCAGTCCGAGGTTTGATCCCCAAAGTTGGAAATTACTTAATTAGTTTAACCTCGTCCTAACAAATCGGTATCTGGGACGACGTAAAAAGCTGTAAAGTGCACAATAAAGAAGAATTAGGTTATTGTTTTACCAAAATTTGTAGAGCAGACTTTCGGAGCAGTTGAGGATTATCAGTTTTAGGAAGCTTTGGGGTATATTATTTTCCGGGCCTTACATTTTATCAATTTATTTACCGTTTTTATCCTCAGCAGAGTTTGTTTTTAAAGCCAAAGTTGTTTTAAAAGATGTCTATTTAGAAAAAAAGAAATTAAGGCCTCCGAGCTCTTAGTACGTAATAGCAAAGGAGCCGAAAAAGTGGCTAAGAGTAGGCCGAAGAGTTGGCGAGCAATAGATCAAAGAGGAAAACAGAAGACGAAAGTAGTAGTCTCATTACCGAAACAAGGCTACTGCTACCTGGTGACGCTCTATGGAGTTCAGGGGTTGAAACAAATCGGAAGTAATGCAAAAACTGATTTAAAGTGTGATCAAACGTTTGCAGAACTAAGCCAAACTAGTATAATGTATTGAAATGATCTGAAATTATACAAATAATTCTTAACTGATACTTACTGATCTTAACTGATTTAAAATAATTCAAACGATCTAAGCTGATTCAAAATAACTTAAGTAAATTTATTCAAACTGAAATAAATGCTAGTCAGTCCAGTTTTTAAAACTTTTACTTAAACATTAATGTAATATAAACCAGCTAAACTATTTTATTGTGATCAAAAATGATTATTTTTTAACTTATCTAAATTGATTTTTAAAATGATTTAAAATAATCTAGTGTAATCTGAAAGAAATCTAAAAGATTCGTATTAATCTTAACTGCTTGAAACTGATCCGAAAAAATCTAAAAAAACAATTTAAAGTGTTCTTAACTTGGTTGGTAAAGTGATCCAAAGTAAACAAAACTAGTTCAAACTAATGTATAGAAAATGATTTGGGATAATTTTAACTAACCTAACTGATCCAAATCAAACCAAACTGTATAATCTAAACAGATCCAAAATAACCTATACCAAATTAAACTGATACGATCAAGTTTGTTGAAATGATTATTGAACGCAAATAAAACTGATTAAAATGTTTTCATCTAATTTGAAGTGTTATCATACTGATTGCTGAAGTCATCTAAATTGATTGAAAAACTAAACAGAATAAACTTAGAGAAGTATAAGCTAATTCAAACTAATGTAATGAAATGATCTTTTTTTTAAATTTTTTTAGTAGGTGGTTCAAAAACCTGCAGGACTCACTATCAACTTATTGGGTTTCTCCTCAGTCAGTGTGAGCCGCTTCAGACGCCCCTAGATGGTATTTGGGCGACAAGGGTTTTTTACCCCCTAAAAAAGTCCACCTGTGACGATAGTTATACCACCCTGCGATCGAGCTGTCTTCAGTGTGAGATTGTCATGGCGAGCAAGCTCATCATATATCTCACTATAACTTTTTGCGTTTTCTTTCTTTGTTCTCCTTCTCCAGGGGCACCTCGTGAATGTATCCTTCTATTATCTCCTATTCTTGTTGGCTCTTCAGCATTACTTCCACGGTGTTGTCTGGAGTTAGCTCTATTTTAATCTTTGTACGAATGCTTTCCCTTGCGCTGCTCTATCTGCAACATTCGTAAAATGTGTGCTGTGGGGTGTCCGTTTCGTTGCAGAACATGCATCGGTCGCTCTGCTGAACCTTTTCCATGCCATGCCATGTAGCATCCTTAACCGCTCAGGTATTGGGTTGTGTAGTAGTCTACATTGCCGTGCTTTCTACTATTTCAGCCTTCCAGGTTTTTGATTAGCCGCTTCGTCTAGGTTGCTTTGTCGGATTCCTCGCTCCATGCTGTCTTCCATTTGTCTAATACTTCTTTTTTGATACTAGCCTTTTCTTCCTTGCTTTTCTTGTGTGTTCTCATTTGCTGTTCCACCATGTATTCAATGGGCATGACGCCCGCTATCACCGTTATAGCTTCAGTGGATATAGTGCGATATCCGCTGGCTATGCGTAGTGACATCGTTCTTTGTTGTGTGTCGAGTAGCTTCCGATGATTTGTTAGCCTCATTGTTTATCCCCATATGGGCGCGCCATATAACATGATTGAATGGGCTACTGTGCACAATATTCTCCTTTTGGCGGCAGTCGGGCCTGTAATTCTGGCCATGAGTCTTGTGAGTGCTGTGACTGATTTCTCAGATTTTGCTATTGCCATCTGTTCATCGTCGTTGATTTCCGTTTGCTGTGCCAGGTTAAGCTTGCTAGTGACGATCCTATACCCTAGGCCCCATGTGTCTTGTTCTATTTCATTGCACACTTTATTCCAGGTGTTTTTTTTGGCTTTATCTATTGCTATTTTAAATCCGCTCCTCTTATTAGCATATTCGATGAAATGATCTAAACTGATCTTAACTGATCCAAACTGAAACTAGTATAAACTAATTCAAACCTAATTTAAAGTAACCCAAACTAGTCTAAACTGATCCAAACAGATTTGATTGTTGAATTTATTAAAATTAATTACTAAATGCTGTTCAGTCCAGTTTTTAAAACTTTTAACTAATCTGAAATAAGATTAAATTAACCTCGATGATAAAAAGTAATTCAAGATGTGAACTAATTCTTAAAATATTATTAGATCTGAAAATCAAATAATCTAAACCGATCTGTAACTGTTTGAAACTAATTCTAAATAATTTAAAGTGACAAAACTGATTTTAAATGTTTTGAAGTAATCCAAACTGTTCATTGAAATGATCAAAAAAGTATAAACCGATTCATAATCATGTTTTAAAAGGATGCAATTTGATGTTAACTGCTCCAAACTAATCTAAATGATCTATTCTGACTCAAACAAATTTAATCTGATCTAAACAGCGTTGTTGAATTTATTTAAATTAATCACTTAAAGCTGTTTACTCTAGTTTTTAGAACCGGTTAAAGGTTTAAAACGAGACTAAACCAATTAAACTGTTTTAATGTAAACAAAAATGATCCACAATATTTTAAACTAATTTAAAATAATTGCTTAAGTGATTTGAAGTAATTCAAAGCAAAGTAAATATATAAAAAATCTAAACTTATTTGTATTAGTTTGCAGTAATCCAAAGTAATAAAACTGATCGAAAATGTTTTGAACTAAACCAAACTGATTAATGTGATTTAAACAATTTAAACGGATTCAAAATAATCAAAAGTAAACAAAACTAATATAGCATTTTTGGAGAAAAAAATTTTCAATCTTCAAATTTAAAATTTATTTTGATTAAAATTTATAAACATTTTCTTAATTAATTTCTTCACTGATTCTTCGGGAATTTTTTTCTAAATTTAATTTACTGAGTTTGAGTTTCTATTTTTTGTAATTATTGTTTTTTTCTCTGAAAATGTCTAACCTTTCTGGAGACTAAATCTAAATTATCATTATAGTTTGATTGGTTTTTTCCCTTTTTGTCTGCAGGCAAATGTAAATCTGTCAGAAAATTAGAACCCTCAATAATTTTTAACCCTTTATCATATGGACTAAACTCTTGGAAGGGGGCGTAATCCTCAGTTGTAATATTTTACTCATGTAAAACATAATGTGTGTATGACACAAATAATATACAAGAACAAAACAAATGACGTGAAATTTGATACAGAAACTGAATGAGTCACCAAAACTACACATTTTACTCTATTAAGTTTTGAATGAATGATAATGAAAACTACATTAAGAATAGAATCTGAAATTGTAAATTTTATATTTTATTATTGTAAAGTTTATAAAATTAGAATAGAGCAAAAACAATCACTTCTAATTTGCATTCAAATTGTTTTTATAATTGTAATAAGATAAATGCGATTTGCTCCCTTAGCGCCTTCGCCAATTAAAGCCAGGCATATACATAAAGCTAGCAGCAGCACATGCCAAGTGTGTAAGTGTGTGTGTATATACCTGGGGGACTATGTCAAGAGTAAACCGACTGAGATAATAAATTATTACAGTTTACTTGCACATACAGTCACACTCACACGTATTCCCCCTATTCTTCCTACTTATTATTGCAGCATTTCTACTCCTGTTGCGTGAGTACGTGCTCTCTCTTTTGTCTCTACGTATGTGCTATATACACTAACTGCAACGTTTACCGTTTAATTGTCTGCGTAATTTATTACAGCTTTTCTTTATCTACGGTATTTTCACCGAGGGGTTCTCTTCATATGTACATATTTACAAGCGCGTACGAGGAGTTTGAGCAAGTTTTTAGATAATATTCGGGCAGGGGGATGCTTTATGTGTTCTTCGCTGTATGCGTTGGTTGTAATTAAGATTCCGCGATTGTTTCCCAAAGGCAAGAAATTTATTATACAGTAAAATGTTGAAAAGTCTTTTCCAAACAATAAAATATATAAACAACTTGTAACATTTTTTATAACTCTAGTAGCTCCATATAAGTTATTAGTGGTGAATTATACATTTGAGGGAAGTTATTTAAAAAAGGATTTTTATAAATATTATACAATTGGTACTAGTTATGGATATTTAAGTTTTTGGATTAAGATTTGTAACATTGATTTAAAATAAGGTTATACAAAGTAAGTGTATGTTTTTTTATAAATATTTTACTGTTGGTGCTAACGGTATTTAAAGATAATTTATTTTATGGATTCTCGTAACATTAGTATAGATTCCATTAATGATATTTTGGTATATTAGTACAAGGTTACATAAATATTTTAATAGATTTTTATTGAGTTATGAATTTTTAAGTTTTTGGATTTTGATTAAAACGAGATAAATAAATGTTGGAAGTTCGGTCGCACCGCAACATAGCCTTCCGGACTATTTTTTTTTTTTTAATTCAATTATTTAAAGTAGGTCTATTTCTGCTGCCAAGGCTAATCCCCGACGCTAGAGCTTAAGACTACTACCACATTTGGGAATTTTGCCGCAAATTTAGGAATTTCATCTTAAATTAATGTATTTTTTAACGTGCACGCAACATCAAGGCAGTACACGGGACCTACTAAAGTTTCTTTTCTTATCCGAAAGAAGGCGTACTCATCACAATACATTTTTTCTTAACTAGAAAAACTGACCATCTAAATAGGGGACTTGAGGCACGAACACAAGACTACAACACCCGGGCAGTCTTCCGGACTAACGAATGCTAATACGGGATATTTAATTAAACCATATAAGTGTCGTTTAGAAATTGTGGATTAGCTTTGCAAAATCTTTATTACTCGTTTGGGAAAAGCGGAGTAACAGCTGATAATACAGGGTGCGCCAGAGAAACTTACTTATTTGAAAAAACTCCCGAGCGCGAGTTGGGCGGGGAAGGGGTCGAGAGGGGGAGCATCTGGAGGGGGAAGTCCCCAAGTTTGTTTTTCCCTCCAGTCAGTTGCCATCATGCTCTGGTCTAGAGAGCAGCGGGCTTACGCCGTCGAGAGCTTCTTTTCTAACGGTCGCTCACTTGTTGGTACGCAACGTGCCTTCCGCGCTCGCTTTGAAATTCCTCCTCACAGACTCGTTCCTGGCCGTAATTCGATTCTGTTGTGGGTTAACTCATTTCGGGAGTGTGGAAGTGTCGCTAAACCCAGAAATGGACTTCAACGGACCAGCAGAACTCCGGAAAATATCGAAAGAGTGAGGCAGTCAGTTGTGCGTTCTTCCCGGCGTTCGGCTCGCAAACACGCAGCTGCTATGGGAATTTCTGACACCACTGTTCGACGAATTCTCCATCAAGACCTTCAATTTCATCCCTATAAATTGGCTGTTGTGCAAGAATTAACTGAACGCGATTTTGTTGCCCGTCAAAATGCATGTGAAATGCTGATTGACAACCTGCCTGAAGACGCGGTAGTTTTTTTCAGTGACGAGGCTCACTTTCACATTTCCGGCTGCGACAACAAGCAAAACATGCGTTATTGGAGTGGTGTAAATCCGCGTGAACTTCACCAGAAACCACTTGATTGTGAACGAGTTACTGTCTAATGTGCGATGTCGGCAAAGAAAATAATTGGTCCTTATTTTTTTGAAGAAAACGAACGCGCAGTTACCGTGAATTCAGCTCGTTACAGGAACATGATCGAAGAATTTTTCTTCCAAGTCTCGAAGAAATGAACGTTATAAACGTGTGGTTTCAGCAAGATGGAGCCACAGCACACACAGCACGAGACTCAATGAATTTGTTGCGACAACATATCCCCGACCGCCTCATCTCTCTCAGAGGCAATCTCCAATGGCCGGCACGCTCTCCAGATTTGAATCCGTGCGATTTCTTTTTATGGGGTTGTTTGAAATCCCTGGTTTATGTCGATCGACCACGGACCATAGCACACCTCAAGAACAACATTCGCGACGCCATTGCCAACATACCAATTGATATGCTGCAAAGAGTGGACACGAATTTCAAAAATCGACTTAATCAGTGTATGCGCAATGGGGGTCGCCATTTACCCGATGTCATTTTCAAGACTGCATGAAAAAAAAAGTGGGATATTGTATTCTCAAATAAAAAAAGAATTAAAACAATAACTGAAGTACTTTTGTTTTTATTGACCTTTCAAATAAGTAAGTTTCTCTGGCGCACCCTGTAGAGGGGAGATTCGGTCCAACGCACTATGCACCGGGGTGTCCCGTACCCGTAGCGTTAGCAAAGGTGACACTGTGCGATATCATCGGGGGTTTTGCGTTTGACCTCAACGGTCACGCGAGGCTCGTATAACGTGGAGCGCGACAGTATATCTCGGTTTATGGTTCTACGTACAGCATGGGGATGGTTTTCCAGAACCTTCTTATGCGTGTCGTAGAAGAAGGGGTGTACCCAGAACGATAAGCCCAGCCTGCACCACCATTAAAGGTTTTTCTTGAACCCTAGTTGATATGTGTAGTGCCTGATTTCGTGTTTTTTGAAGTGATCTATTGCGGCACGAAAATTGTCATGCGTTTGGAGATGCATGGGAATACCATCAAACACGTTTACTGCGCGATCAATGGCTATCTTCAGATCTTTAAAGGTAGCTATCAGCTCTAAATACTTGGATTTGTTTCGAATAGTTATGAGCGGAGGACGGCATGTGCCAGCTCCCTCTGGAAGCTACTAGCCTGACCAGAGTTGGTTGGCTTTTGTTGGCTAATTACCTTGGTGGTGCTGAAGGCATTTACGTGTTGGGGCGGCTGACTGTCTATTAGAGCAAGATTGTAAAGGGGGTTTGAGTTTTTGCTTTTGACTTTTATTTTTTTAGCAGGATGAAGCCGACCTTTTGGGACGTGTCTTTTTGGTGAAAGTTGGCCAGGCTGATGTGGACAGTTTCTTCCTTGGAGGAGATGGAGTCGGGCGATCCGGCGGCATGTTTTTTAGGGAGACCTGCGCCTGGGGTACGGCTGGCTTGCTTGGTGGAACCTGGTCTGTGCAGGTTTTTATTGGGCTTTCTGTGGTTATAGTTGAAGCTTGTGTTGCTGTTGGAGCTTGGAGCTGAATGGGCAGCTTGGTGATGGTAGACTTGATGTAAGTTTCCATCTTGCTTCCTTAGCATTACGTCGGATTGCTTTGACCTGGGCATCTTGCCCACTGTTTATTTTTGTTTAGCATTTTTTTTGCTTGGTTTTTAATTGTAAGCTTGTTCTTTTCTACCAGCGCATACATATGCTTTAGTATGTCGCGGTCCGACATCCTTTCGTCGGGGTCTATACTGGAAAAAATGTTAAAATTAATTAATTAAACTAATAATTAATTAATTCAAACAAGTTGAATTAGTAGTGGATTGCCAATTAACATCCGTGGCTTGCAATAAGAATTGCAAGTTCTCCGTTGTTGGTTCCTCAGGCAGGTGCGGTTGTAGATTTTTTTGGGTTGATGCTCTCTAGTTGGCTGATTCTTTTGCTTTGCTGGTTTATCTTAAATTTTAGTTTAACTTTTTGCCTGTTGCTATTACTGCAAAATTATCTGCCTAACCGATCAAAGTTGCTCCATGTGGGGAGTGGCCCAATAACCAGTCTCCGTGGGCCACCACATGTTATTTCAGTTGACATTTTTTTTTTTGGAACCCATACTTTTTATCGGACAGGTTTTCTTTAGTTTTGATGGATTTTTTTATTCTGGCACTCAGTAACTGTACTTTATTGTATTTACTATACATAGTGGTCTTTAAGTTACTTCAGTTTTACTGTGTTTTTTTCTTTCTCTGATAACACTAGTTTTCTAGTTTTTCAAGAATTCTCTAAATAGTCTGTTTAGTAGCTTCAGACAGAACTATGAGAACGCGTTTGCTATTGCTATCACTATCTTGGGTAGTATTTTTTGTTTGTTGTTATTTTGCTTACTGCGGCATTAAGTTCCTTCTTTTCAAAGGGTAGACGTTTATGTTCTTCCTTTATTTGAGTTGTTGGCAATTTTATGATTAGGTGCTTTGAGAACAGTTATGTTTTTTTCCTCATTATCTAATACCCAAGTACTTGGTTGATTCCTGACTTCGATTATTTTTTTAGCTGTTGGCATACTTTTGTCTCCGTTTTAATTTTGTCTCCTCTAGTATAGAGTTTACATTAGCTCTAATTTTTTTTAGGTGCACATTTTTCTGGTCTTTGCTGCTTCTTTTGTTTACCAGTATATATCAGCTCTTCTCCTCATGCAGTCTTTTGTTCCTGTCTCTCACTTGCAGTTCTGTATAGCGTTTCTCAGTTTTCAGTTTATTGTGGCATTTGCTTTTGACACATTTTTATCTAACCGTCGGGTCTGCTCGATTTTTCTGGTACTTTAACTCTATATTTTGATGGTCACTTAGATTCTTGTTTTTCATAAAGCGAGATAAGCGCTTCTTTGGGGCACAATACGTCAGTCCTTGAAAATATATAGAATTGTAATATTTTATATTTTCTATATTTATTTTATAAAATCGTTTTATTTTATTCATATTATTTAAATTAATGATTTTATTTAAATATTTATTTTATTTATTTACCATACATACATGTTTCGATAAATAATTATCATTTTCAATGTATTAATGTATATAATATTTCAAACTGATTAGTTATTAATATTTAAATATTAATATTTAATTAATAATTATTTATCGAAACATGTATGTATGGTAAATAAATAAAATAAATATTTAAATAAAATTATTAATTTAAATAATATGAATAAAATTGTAATATTGCTATGACTAATAAGATATGAGAGTACGATTTACTTTGTTACCATTTTTGAACTTAAAAACGGCCCGTTAGGAGATAGATATGGTGTCGTTAATACATCAAGTTTAGTCAATAAGTTTTAGCTTTGATGCGCGGAAATTTTTTGAGTTTTTTGTCTTAAGTTTTGAGCAACTGCCTGGAAATGTCTTCCATGTGCGAAAAAGCCTTGGGGCTATTGTAGTGGTTCCTTATTTTTGGGATATCCAACCTGCTTTGTGAATTGGTGTGGTTTACGTAGTCTTGGTAAATCACTAATTTGGCATAAGAGTGGGTGCAGGTAGTTTTCATTATTTTTGTTAGCAAGTCTATTGCATGGACTTGGATCCGCTGATTTTTTTTGGGCACCGCAGTTATGTCCCAATTGGACGTTACATTTCTCGTTTTTTTGTCACTTTAGGCAAATTTGGTAAAAAAAATTAAAACTGGAACTTTGCACAAAGTTGCTTTCAACTGAGAAGAAAGCGAGCGCCAACAATATAAGGCCGGTTTTAGCTTTAAAAAAAAAAATCAAAATTGATTGGTTTTTGGAAATTTGCTTTTTCTGAGAGACCGTTTTTGTTGTCGGTTCGGATTGGATGGCTCCCGCAAAAGGTTTTTTCTTTCTTTGATTTTTTTTTTTAAATCTTTTATATCTGCACCCCACTGTTGTCGTAAGTGGGCTGGACCTAAAAAAAAGTTGTTTTCCGCCAGAGAATAGAAATGTCCAAGGGTTTGATGAAAGGATCAGGCTTGGTTTCGAAAGAAGAAGAATGTCCGAATGATGTGCGAATTTTAATTTTTTTTTCTTTAATCTTTCTTACAAATTTTCAAAGTTGGTCGTTTTTCCTTTTGATGAGCAGCGAACGTTTTTGGTTTTTAGACGCCGAAAGCGGATTTCCGTAATTTTTGCGTTTTTTCAATTTTTTTTTTTTTTTTTTTGTAGAACAAAGTGAAGACGTTTTGGTATAGTTTTGATTTCAGATTCAGATCCGTCGCGCTAACTTTCTTGGCGATTGGATTCTTTAACTATTTATAAAAGGTTTTCCAATAGGGACGCCCCTGTTTTGAATAGCTGCTATTTGAACATGTGTGAAGTTAGCTCCATTATATAAACGTCAATTTGTTCGAGACATTATACCATTTCATCATGGTGAAGTACACATTCGAGTTCGGTCACCGCAACTTTATGTGCGTTGACTCCGATTTTTGGTTGTTATAATCGTCCGGATAAACGGTCTGTGGTTTGTTTAGTGGCTAAATTCGAGTCGACCTACTCATTATTGGATGTTCCCGTGCCAAAAAGAGCAAGACCAGCCAGGAGCAAAGAAAATATTGGCGCTGTACGAGCTTCTGTAGCCGAACAACCAAAACAATCGATTTCACGCAGTTCTCAGGAGTTGGGGATCAGCCAAACAGAATTGTGACGGATTTTGCGGAAAGAACTTGGCCTACACCCGTATAAGATCGTTCTAACCTAAGAATTGAAGCCGAATGACCATTTGCTGCGCAGAAATTTTACCAATTGGGCCGTAGACAAGATGGAGATGGATAATGATTTTCATCGAAAAATCATCGTGAGTGACGAGGCTCATTTTTGGCTAAACGGTTTTGTTAATAAACAGAACTGTCGCATTTGGGCAAGGGAAAACCCTTAGGAAATCATCCAGTCACCTTTGTATCCATTTTGCTGTGGTTTTCATGCCGGCGGAGTCATTGGCTCTTATTTCTTGTTCAACAATGCAGGAAATGCCGTCACGGTCAACAGCGATCGCTATCGGGGCATGTTGGTTAACCGATTATTTTTGGGACAAATTGGATGATTTCGATGTGGACAATATGTGGTTCCAACAAGACGGGGCCAGATGCCATACAGCCGGCCAAACAATCGATTTATTGAAGACCAAGTTCGGAAACCGTGTTATTTCAAGACACGGCCCAATCAATTGGCCGCCTCGTTCGTGCGATTTAACGCCCATAGACTTTTTTCTCTAGGGGTACGTTAAGTCAGTAGTCTACAGCAACAAACCAATAACATTGGAGGAGCTCCAGACCAATATTGAAAGAGCCATTGCTGACATATCGCCAGATTTGTGTGAAAAAGTGATGGAAAATTGGGTCCAGCGTCTCCATTTGTGCCGGCGTTCCAGAGGTAGCCATCTGAACGATGTTCTGTTTCATTCTTAATGGTATAGTGTCAACTTCAGCCCACAATAAACAGATCTTTGATATCTCATCAATTCCTCGTTTTATTTACATTTCAAATAGGGGGCGCTCTTAATGGAAGACCCTTTATTTGTACATTTTAGTATTTAGATTAGTAACTTAGTATTAACTTAGATAGTTCTGGCGTAATATTTTTGCAGGTACATCTTGACTTTACTGTGCCAGAGCAGAAGTTGTTTGTTTGGTTGGCGCTCTGGAATTTGCTAGAAGATGCGGATAATATGAGCGTTGGTCATAGACTTTTTTGAAACCGGATATTATCTGGTCCTAACTGTACTTTGGTTGATGTCTGAGTTACCTTGGCTGGTAATCTGCCTCGACTTTTTTTGTGTTTCTAAAGACTGTTTAATTTAATTTCTGAAGGAAAGTGCCTACTACTTAAATTCTCCCGGGTCATAAGTGGAAGTTTGAGACCGTTTGTCTCATTTACCTACCGTTTGGAGATTGTATTTTAGACAAAAGTTGATTAGGACGCCTTATCGGCTGAGGGGTTTGATTGTGGGGTAAACCACTTTAGGAAGTGATGATATTGATTGGTCTCTTATGGGAGTATTCATCTTTGTCTGGTAAACCGCGAGGTTATTGAAATACTTTTTGGCAAAAATTTAGATGTGTTGCCGTTTTGAACATACTATGGGGTTCCAACAAACCATGATTGAGGTGCGTATTTGTAGTCATTTTTCAGACTGATGATGGTGATGTACATCCGGATTTAGATTAAGAGCAACAAACAGGTTTTTTGCTAATCTAGATTTGTCTAGAGTGGACGGTTTGTCCAATTTGTACGTAAGTCTTTTATCGAAGGTGATAAGAACGTCATTCAGAAGTTTAACTGCCAGAGTTTTGCGGTTTAAATATAAAGCTATTAGACTGTGCAGCTTTAAAAAAGGCCTTTGTGTCAGACCTTTTCAGAAGTGTTTTTAGCGTTGAAAAAGACTACCCCGTTATTTTTTTCAGTTTGTAACTTTTGAGAATGTGGTCAATCACTCGGTTTATTTGGTGTACTACAAAGTTGTCTTGTTGATACTTATACTGCTGAGTGGGGCAAAAATTGTTAAATTTTGTGTAGTCTTGAATTATGTCTAAAATTACGTTTTGAGGTTTTGGTCCTTATCAGGTTTTGGAATGTTTGTGAGGTGAGAACTTTTTCAAGCTTTTGGGTGCCCAGTGCGAGAAAATGCATTAGCAATATTGATAAGAACCTAATAATGGTCTTTTTTCCCATTTTAGAATTACATTCTGACATGCTTAGACACAAGTTTTCAGTACATTTCTTTGAATTATTTTTCGGTTTATTTTCAGTTTTTTACAAGATCTTAATCTGCGTAAACTTTATTAATTGGTGGCCATTTTGTTAAATTTTATTATATTGGAACACCACACATACAGTGTTCCCGCCCACCCGCCCAAGTGTTTGTTATGAAGATATTTGCTTAATTTCAAACTTGATTTTTTGTTTTTTCTGTTTTTAATGTGACAAATTGAATGACAATTGTCATTAATACGTCAAAGGTGGGCACAATTACAAATTTTTTAATAACTAACACTTGGGCGGGTGGGCGGGAACAAGGTTTATAAATATTGGGCCGGTGGTTTGCTAGAGAGTTTTTGCTCACCCGCCCATGTGTTTGTTATCAAGAAATTTGCTTATTCACAAACTTGTTGCGTTTCTGCTGTTTTTAATGTGACAGATTGAATGGCAGTTGTCATTAATACGTCAGAGGCGACTATAATAACAAATTTCTTGATAACTAATACTTGGGCGGGTGGTCGGAAACACAGAGTTTATAACAATTAGAACGGTGGTTTGATATAGTGCTCCCGCCCACCCACCCAAGTGTTTGTTTTTAAGAAATTTGCTTATTCTCACACTTGTTGCGTTTCTGCTGTTTTTATTGTGACAGATTGAATGACAGTTGTTACTAATACGTCAGAGGCAAGTATAATAACAAATTTCTTGATAACTACCATTGGGGCGGGTGGGCGGGAACACAGTTTTACAATATTGAACCGGTGCTTTGATACAGTCTTTTCGCCCACTTGTCCAAGTATTTATTATCAAGAAATTTGCTTATTCTCACACTTGTTGCATTTCTGCTGTTTTTAACATGACAGATTGAATGACAATTGTTACTAATACGTCACAGGAGGGTATAATAACAAATTTCCTGATAACTAATACTTGGGCAGGTGGGCGGGAACACAGTTTATAATTATTAGAACGGTGGTTTGATACAGTGTTCCCGCCAACTCGCTCAAGTGTTTGTTATCAAGAAATTTGTTTATTCTCACGCTTGTTGCGTTTCTGCTGTTTTTAATGTGAAAGATTGAATGACAGTTGTCACTAATACGTCAGAAGTGGGTACAATAACAAACTTCTTGATAACACACGTTTTCATAAAGGTTTATCAATTTCTTGACAATAATTTCCAATTTATTCTCAGTTTTTTTTACAAGATTTTAATTAATTGACGGTTATTTTAATAAATTTATTTATATTAGGAAGTCATTTTAGAAATGTATTCTGACAAGCTACACACAATATTCAGTACATTTTATCAATTTTCTCCTAATATTTTTTAATTTGTTTGAAGGAGCTGATATGAAATCTTTTATTGACCAACACTAGGGAAGGCAACTACTTGCTGGTAATAATAAACCGGAATGCCCAGCCGCTTGCCAGAGTGTTTCTTATCAAAGAAATAAAAGTTTCTCTTCACTGCAAGTGTTAAAAGTATCTTAGTCAGAAGATGAAGAGGTAATATCCAATCCATTGATCACCAACACTTGAGCGGGTGGCTGCGGTATTTTAGATTATAATTGGAGTGAACTGGAAGTATCTCTTTGCAAGTGTTTGAAGTCTCTTAATCAGAGTAGCAAGTTATAACTAATTTCTTGATTACCAACATTTGGTCGGGTGGGTGAGTGACTCTTGATCATAATTGCTAGCGTGTAGTTTAAACTGGAGTACAGATCCACCTGCCCAAATGTTTGTTAGAAAAGAAGTGAAAGTTTTGTCTCTCAGCGAGTGTTAGAAGTCTGTTATTCAGAGGAGGATGCGGTTATATCCCTAGTTTAAACCACCCGCCCGAGTGATTGTTATTGTAGACATAGAAGTTTCTCCTTTTTGCAAGTGTCAGAAGTCTTTTAATCAGAGGAGGAGAAGGTTATAACCATTCTAGATTATTATTACCATGGAGTAGTTTGAAATAGAGTGCTCAACCATTTTCCCAAAAGTTTGTTAAAAAGAAATTGGAAGTTTTTCTTCTCTGCGAGTATTAAAAGACTAGGGTGATATATTTGGAATTTGCAGGGAGGCGCCATAGTAGGTAGCGCCGCTTACAAATACTGAGACGGTGCACTCAGAGCAATGATTGCGCGACAGTAATTTCAAATTTAATTCTTGTCTACCCACCCAAATGTGTGTGATCAAATTTCATGCTCACAAACACTTGGTTGGATGGGGGGGACACTTAGTTTATTGAATGCGCGACAGTAGTTTTAACTTTAGTTCTCGCTCACCCACCCAAGTGTTACTGATCCAATTTCTTGATCACAAACACTTGGGCGCATGAGCGGGGCATTTAAAGCAATGATTGCGAGACAGTCGTTTTAAATTTAGTTTCCGTCAACCCACCCAAGTGTTGATCAAATTTCTTGCTCACAAACACATGGGTGGGTGGGCGGTACAATCAGTTTATTGATTGTGCAACAGTAGTTTCAAGTTTAATTCCCGTACACCCATTCAAGTGTGTGTGGTCAACCTTCTTGCTCACAACACTTGGGTAGGTGGGCGGGGCACATAATTTATTGAATGCGTGACAGTAGTTTAAAGTTTTGTTTTTGCTAACCCACTCAAGTGTTTATGATGAAAAAATCGGATCACTAACACTTGGGTGGGTGGGCGGGGCACTTAGTTCATTAAACGCGTGACAGTAGTTTAAAGTTTTGGTCCCGCTCATCCGCTCAAGTGTTTATGATCAAGAAATTGGATTACTAACACTTTGGTGGGTGGGCGGGGCATTTATTTCATTGAATGCGTGACAGTAGTTTTATCTATAGTTCCCGCTCACCCACCCAAGTGTTACTGATCCAAATTTTTAATGATTGCGCGTCATTAGTTTTAAATTTAATCCACCCACCCAAGTGTGTTTGATCAAATTTTTTGCTTACAATAATTGGGTGGGTGGACAAGACATTCAGTTCATTGATTGTGCAACAGTAGTTTCAAGTTTAGTTCCCGTTCACCCATCCAAGTGTTATTGATCTAATTTCTTGATCACAAACACTTGAGCGGAGCACTTAATTAATTGAATGCGCGACAGTAGTTTTAACCTTAGTTTCCGCCCTCCCACCCAAGTGTTAGTGATCCAATTAAAAGGAGTTTCTGCTAAAACATGCAAGCTTGAGACAAGTTAACTACCTAGAAATTAATACATTGCACAATTTCTCTTGTAAGGAGTTAGGAACCTAACATTGGTAAGCGACCTAATTGCAGCTGCAAAAAATGTCAAATACGACGCAATCAATAGAGCCAATTTAGGCAAACTACGTTGCAACCGGCAACAAAAGAATCAAACATACAAAAATCCAGAAGAACAGCTCCGCCTACTCATCGCTGACTGCACCGATGCAAGAATAGACAAACTACAACGCCAAATATGAGAACTGACGGAAAGAATAAATAAACCCAAAGATTGAAACATATAGGACCTCAAGATAATATTTATTTGTCAGCGCTTGTGTAGACTAGAAAAAAAAAAGATAGTCATCCAACCCAATTCCTGCTAAAAAGTGGAAGAAACTTTCAGGCAACCAAGATTTATTCAGGAACTGTTAGACGACCCTCTTAGACACCATGAAGTAACAGGATCCGGAAAATGAAACTGACAACTCAAGCCAAACTCCAGCAAATGCTTGGATAACGCCAACTAAAAAACAAATTGAAAAACTTTCCAATAATTTGACGACACAGTACGAGACTTTGAAGAAGTAAATAACTTTCCAATCTCGTTCAAGCCAATCCAATCACCCAACACCAACCTAGTTCATCTAGACCAGCGCTAAAAAAACAACAACAAAACACAAAGCATTGTAATTTTCTGGGAATTCAAGATAACAGGTCAAATCCGAGAAAACCCAAAAGAAGGAATGAAAAAAAAAGTGAAGTACAAGCCAACCAGACCAGACCAGAGAACAACAACAGACACCTGGCAGGCAAGGTCGCTTAGGATTACATTGAAAAGCCGTAGACTGACACCAAGAGAAGGATTTCCGGGTATGAAACAAAAAAAACTCAAAAAAGTAGACGTCAGCAAGAAGATGGATTGAACGCACTTAACAAAATCACCAGAAAAGAAGTCTTTGCTAAAAATCTAGGAAACCTTAAAGAATTTCTGGAATGCCAAAGTCTTTACCTAAATTGATTTAAAGACTGGTTACTGGCAGATCTCTATATAAGAAGGTCACAAACACCTTACCACTTTTACCGCTCCGGACGGTGGTACTTATCACTTCAAAAAATGCCTTTCAAACTAAAAAATGCACCGGCGACCATCAAAAATTAATGTACCAGGTGCTGGCAGACCTACTAGAAAATATAGTACTGGACGACATATTGGTCTACTCCAAGGATAACGAAGGGCATCTGGTGCAGCTCTTCTTAGTGTTGGAAAGACTGCAAGAATATCATCTACGATTTCACAAGATTTAGTGGAATACTTAGGTCACCAAATCAGCTCCAAAGGAAACCAGCCGCTAACACACCACTTGAAGGTAATAAGAAAACAAACGCCACCTCGCAATAAGAAGCAGCTACGCAGCTTTCTTAGGCTATGCACCTGGCTCCGGCAGTATGTCCCAGGCTACTTTCCTGATGGCACAGAGAAGCCGTTTGTGTGAACAGAAATTGAATCCAAAGCTTTCAAAGACATCAAAACAGCTTTGGATAAACCCTTAACGCTAACCCGATGAAAACCAGGCTTACCGTTTGTGTTGTAGACGGACGCTTGCAAAATTGGCCTAAGAGCAGTGTTATATCAAGAGGAAAGATTCAAGCGGGAATTCTTATCATTTAATTGTGCCAAAATATTTACTATTTAAATGAGTTAGAATGTTTTGCTATCTTGTGGGCCATAAAGAGCCATATAGAGCTTACCTGGAAGACAAGCCGTTCACACTCAAAACCGACAACCTGCGGTGCCTATACCGACTTCTCGGCCAATCTCAGGACCCGAAGCAAGCCAAACTAAATTTGCTAGAACAAGAAAACTTGGGCGCGTCGTTAGGCCAAGCCCAACAAGCGTGTCGGCAGACACATACTATCATTAGGGAGTGACAAGAAGTGGTAGATGACCTAGAACAACCTGAAATTAATTTCCTGACAACTAACACTTGGGCGGGTAGCCGGGAACACAGTTTATAAATACTGGGTCGGTACTTTAAAATAGATTTTAATCACAAACACTTGGATGGGAGAGCGGGGCACTTAGTTTATGAATGCGTGACAGTATTTTTATCTTTAATTCACGCCCACCTACCCAAGTGTTAGTCCAATTTCTTGCTAACAAACACTTTGGTCGGTGAGCTTGGCTTTCAGTGTCAGTCAGGAGATTCTCAACTCAGTTCATTGTTGTGCAAACGTAATCCCACTGTTTTATGGGGTGAGCTTTAAGTTTGTTTCTCTACATTTTTGTTTCTTAGCATACGCCATGGTTCCAGCTTTATGCTCTTCTGTATTGCATTTTTGTTTTTTATTTTATTAGTACCTTACATCCGAGAGGGTAGATAAGTAAATGACTATATATATTATATCGTTTAAATATTGTATCTAATTTAGTTCATAGATGTATCATAAAATGCACAAAATTTTAATATATATATATATATATAATCTATAACCTCTTAATACCGTTAGGTGTCGAGGTGTCGGACACACCGAGCCACAGAGAAGACATGTGTATGTATGGATGCCTGTATGAGGTAACGGACCCATATTGGAAAGAACGCTACGCTCGGCATCACTTTTAGGGTTACCCATCCAAGTTGTGACCAGAGATATTTAATAAAAATTCAAAAAATACTATTTAACACTCAGTTTGTGGTACAATTTTTATTATATTAGTTTAAAAATTGTGCTTAGTTTATATTATAAATGTATCATTAAGTGCAAAATGTTTAAATATACTAGTTTCTGGTACAAGTTTTAACACATAAATTTAAAACGTATACCAAATTACAAATAAAACAATTGAAATTGCATTTAGTTAAAGTTCCCATAATCAATGTACCTACTTATATCCTTCATGAAACTTTCCGTGAAGATCCACTTTTAATCGTCGATGCTCTTCGACGGCTAAAGTTTCATGTCGTGCAAGTTCTCGCTATGTGTGTGTGTGCTCTCTCTTTATCTCATACACACACAAACACACACTTTGCCATTCGATTGACGGATAATTGTTGACTAATTGCTCCGAGAGCGTGCAGTGAACAATACGTAATGTGTGAGTATTGATAAACACAAACGGTGTTTAATGAGCGCAAACAAATACATCCACCCACGTGAGTGATGGACAATGGATGGATGGAAGAGTTGGAAACAAATCGAAGAGACTAAACACGAATGTGTATAATGAGCGATATCGTGTAACTATGTATACTGTGTGAACTATACTTTTTGTTAATTTTAGATTAAAGTACATCTTGACCTACCTAACTATTTTATAAGCAAATTTAGTTTGTAATGTAAAAACTCAGTTTATTTATTATATTATACATTAAAACTTTATACCATTTTACAAAATATTAATTAATTTATTATTAATTTGCATTAAATTAGTACACGTTGTTTAAATGATGGACATTTCGGCTCGACTAACTATAACTAATCTCCGCATTGGAATCGAGACCGGTGCACGAAAGATAAGAATGCGATTAGTGTAGACAGAAAAAATTCCGTGCTCCGTATAAAATTCTTTTTGTGTTTTTGTTGGATTTAAAATAAAACGTATCGAATGTAATTTTTTATATGGAAACAACTTGTTGCTGTAAATATAGAAATCTTCTAGAGAATACAGTATTATTTATAATATGTCACAATTGTAGTAACTTTTTAAAGAAGTTTCAAAATCTAGTTACGTATTGGCAAGCTATAAATATTTAAATATAAATTTGGTTGCATTATTATTAGAATACGTAGAAATCACCCCTTATAGACATAACATTTTAAGATCACCTATTGTTGGAATTGTTGCATGACAGTGTATGCTGCATCACATGTTGCGTTACAGCACACAGGTAGGCACGGTCGGTAATTAATTACAGATTGTCTATTACATGTATGCAGTTATATTTATAAGCGTACCGTGTGCTTGCTAGCACACCGGCACCTATGATAAATGAAGTTATTGTGTAATAATTCCACTGAAAGAGCAATCTCCGTATTGTTGGCGAAATCACCATAAAGGATTCCGCGTGAACTCCGGGTGTTATTTGCGAGAAACCCAGCATCTGCTTGCAACGTGCATTGCGAGGGGAAGAAAAATAACAATTTGAATGACCATAATGAAAATAATAATTTTAATTGAAATTTTCTTTGTTGCAGATTCTTTTTTATGCAAGAATAAACTTGGTAAGTTATTGTTTTGATCAATTTTACAGCGACTTAAAGCTTTATAGAAATTATGGCGACATAATTGAAATAATGCAATTTTTCTCTGTTGCTAATTCTGGTTTGAAAGTGGATAGCCGTTTGATCGCGATATCTCATTAAAGCTTCTTCGCTAGCTAGGGCCGAGATGCACCCACCACCGCCGGGCGGGCTCTCTGTGTTGTTTAATAAAATCACGTTTAAATTCCTCCTCAACTCGAAAATTCCCGGCCGCGCCATTCATCGCTCCTAAATACGTAATTATCCAGATTCCATTTACTAGAGAGCATAATCAGCAAAAACGCGCCGCGGACTTCGCGAGCTCGATTTCGAAACAAAATCATATTCTTTGGACCCATCCTCTCTATCCTCCCTACCCCGTCGGAATGCAAACTTCAACGAGCACTACTTGAGTAAATCAGCCGCGATTTGCGGTTGACTACATCCCCTCCTCTACTATAATTCTGGATGAAAATAATTCAATGATTTTATTGTTGAGTTAATTATAATGCATTTATTAACAAGCTGATATATTTTGTTTGTCTGCGTACCGTAGGTTATTAACTATTTCTTCGTTAAGGGATATGCCATCTTTAAGACCTTTTCTACATATACATTCTAAATAGATATTGAATTCTAATGGAGGTAGTATATAGCTTTGCTGCTTTACTCTTTGTAGAATTTTTATTTCTTCTGTTTTCTCTCCTTTTACTCTCACAACATCTGTTTGTTTAAAATATAGGTTCTTGATAATTTTTATCTCTATCATCTTTTTATGTTGTACTCTGTCAAAGGCTTTTTGGTATTTGAAGAAACAAGCAAGTATGTCACATTTTATATCCCTACGTTGCTGAAACAACACCTTGGATGCTATAAATGGCTTTTCTTGTGTACTCATTAAATTTTGAAACACCAAGTAATACTTTAGCAGAGTCTCACTAAAAATTACGAGTTTTGAACGTTATAAACCTATCAAACAGGATTATAATGGTGCTACTTAAATCCCATACAGGAAAAATGAATCATTCATGTATGCACTCACAGCGGATACAAACGAGGAAGAAATAGAAGAATTCTACAACCAATTAGAATAAATAATGAAAGTAGTGAAGGATTCAGACGTCACTATTGTTCTACGGGACTTTAATGCCAAAATAGGATACGGAAGTGTGGAAGATTGTGTTGGACCATATGGTCTTAGGGAAAGAAATTAAAGAGGAGAATAACTTATTGAATTCTCTCAGGTTAAAAATCTGGTTATTACACATGGTTCAAACTATCAAGAAGAAGACTATAAACCTGGAAATACGTATCTAGGGGCAGACGTTGAGTCTGATCACCACTCTGCAAGTGAAACTCAAAAAAATGTAAGTAAAAAGTCGAAGTCGGAAACTAATTGCAAAATAAGACAAAGTGTAAAGACGAACATCAATGAAAACCTCATAAGAATTGTACAGGAAAATGTAGACAATATATAAATGAAGTTTGGAACAACTTAAAGAAAGCTATAATAGATGGAAGCAAAAATCCCAATCTTCAAAAGAACAAAAGATGACAAATGAAATTTTAGCAATTATGGAAAAAAGAAGTCAATACAAAGGCCAAAACAATACAAAGAAATTCAGAAAAAAATAAGATGAAAAATTATAGAAACCAATGAAACATTCATGGAGAAACAATGTAAAGAAATATAATTGTTTCAACGGAGGTTCATTTAATTTTGCATAAAAGAATTAAAGAATTTACAGGCAATGGAAGAAAAAAGCAGAATGGCATAATAAAAGACAACAACGAAAATAATATAGTGAACATAGAGAAAAAGATTAAAACATGGGAATAATACATAAAACAATTATTTGAAGTCACTACAAATGAAACAGACATAAAAGAAACTTTTTACGGACCTTTAATAACAATTGAAGAGGTATATATGCTATCAAGAACTTAAAAGATAGAAATGCAGTAGGGCCAGATGAAATACCAGAAGACATTTAATCTAATTGAGGACAACAAAATTATCATTACGGTTAATGTATATATATATAATAACATCTACACGACAGGAGTCATAAAACAAGAGTGGCTTAAATCAATATTCATTCTACTACACAAAAAAGTACAATGCAATGACACTTTAAAGGATTTCTTGAAGATTAATATAGACGTATATACAAGAAGATAGAAGCTGATGACAGTTCGGATTTTATAGTAACTTAGGCTTTATTTGAAACGAATATAATACAACGATGTCTCGATATGAACGAGACCTATTCATCGACTACGAGAAAGCCTTCGATAAAGTTAAACACTATTGTTAATGGAAATACTACAGCAAAATGTTTTTGACTATAATGACATCAAATATTAAACAAAACTCTGATGAACTAGACATTTGGCCGGGAGTTTGTCAAAGGTGCACACTGTTGCTGGTTCTATTTAATATGTATTCCGAATGCTTATTTAAAAAGGTCATTAATGAAGATTCTAGTGGATTAATTATAAACGATCAAATTATCAACAACATTTGGTACACAGATGATACTGCGATAATAGCAACAATTATACACGATCTTCAGAAAATGCTTCAAGACATAAACACAGTTAGCCAATTGTATGGGTTCAAAATGAACTTGAAGAAGACTAAAATTATGGTTGTAATAAAAACCAATGGCAAAAATATCCCACCCACACCAATAAACAACACTATAATTGAAAGAGTAAGAAGCTAGCAATACTTAGGGTCACGAATCGAAGATAACAGTGATCAAAATGAAAATACTTTTTATAAGTAGAAATTTTAGCCTAACCTTGAGAGTTTGCTAGTTGAAGAACTTACGTCAGAGGTACGGCCAAACATCGATCCAAATGTTTAGAACTGCAGCGTAGAAGATCAGAAATCTTTATATCTTTTTCAGGATTATCTTTAAAAATAACTTAAGAAGATTATTATATATTAGTTTATAATTATAAAGTTTTTAATTTTTGTAGCGCTTGATTTTTTTGGTCATTGTGTGATGATTTTGGTTTTTAGCCACTTTTGTGGCATATTGACAGAATTAGATACAAGTGGTTAAAAATTAAAGCCAACCACTTTATTATATCTTTATTGAAAAGTTTTATAAACTCTGACTAGATGTTGTTTTAAGTCCAGATGCTTTACCTTCTTTTATTGTTTTTTTATAAAAGTTGTACTTTCTCTTCTAAGATTCTTGGACCTGCAAATTGGACGTAAAGTTTAATAAGAAGTTTTTTCATTCCTTCTTTTCTGATAAATGAGTAAGGTATAAAACTTTGGTCTATATTTTTTTACATTTTTAATTAACCATCATTTACTCAACCACCACACCAAGCGTCTACGTTGTGGTTAATTTTTGTAAGATTTGTCAGCGGATATTTTATATGATTTACTTTACTGTTGAAGATGTTTTTTTTTTACTTAGACAGTAGTCTGTGATTGTTCACGCGTGCTTTTTATTAGTTGAATATGCACATAATTGTTAAATACAGCTCAATTTGTAATTATACTACTTTCTCTAGAACAGAATCAATAAACTAAAATGCTATTTTTCTTTTGGGCTAGGAGGTGAAGATTTAGCAATATGTGAGATTCACCCTTACGGGCGCCTACTGACTCAACCGCCCCTAAAATGAGTGTTATATGAAAGTTCGATGCTTGTTGAGCGTAAAGACCTTCTTAACTAACTAAGATAATTAAATTTTATAATGTTTTTAGTGAGCATCCTTATAGGCGTTGCATAGTATTTCTGGCGAACTCGTACTACGATTATGTCTGGGAAATTTAGACTATCTGGCAAAGTCTAAAGAATTAACTATTTAGTCGGCTAAAAACTGAGCAGTTAAAATTAACTTTTTTAAATTTTTGTCAATAAGTGGTGCTCTTTACGCAGGTTCCGCCGCTTGTAATAGGATTGTTTTTGCGTGCTTAACACACGCACAAATATGGTGCTTTGCACCTACATGCCGTGTAGCCATACCGCTGGCAACAATGGCACTGTGCAATTTCTGCCGATTTTGTTTTTATACTTGACAGTACAAGATACCCGCAGATTTTGGTGAGGGACTTAATTTTTTTGTTTTTAGTTTTTTGAGGGAGCTGAACATACAACTTTAGGAAGGATTCCTCGTTCCTTTGTGTTAGAATTAGGTATTTTTTTGATGACATACTTTAGGGTTTTTCAGCCGCTGGTTGATAGGTAAAATGCACCACATTAGAGGTTAGTTAGTTTAGATTTTTGGCATATCAGCCTAAGAATACCACATTAGAGGTAGTGTAGTGCTCGATCACAGTACAAAAATCTGTATACGTAAGGGGTGTATACGGATGTCATCGACTACGTTGACGGCGCGGTTGATGCAGATGCTATTTGACTGAGTTGTCAACAGCTCAGGAAAAAGAGGTTTTTCTCGGATGGGAGGTGGGCGACGTGAGCCAGCGCCCTTTTTGGAAGTAAACGGGTTAAGGGAACAAGATGGATGGCTTAAGGATAAATTAGCCGGACCAGAGTTCCGACTGAGTCTTAGGGACTGGCCTCCGGGTTGAAGGCTTTTTGGCCTTGGCGGCTGAAGGCCTTTTTGGGCTGAAGTCTATCGGATTTTTGGCCGGCCTTTTAAAGCGGTTCTGGGCTGGTGGTATGTCTTTTCAGCTGTTAAATAATATAATAATAGGGTTAGTGCATTTTGTGGCTTGTTTTTCCTGGGAATGGTCTAGAGAGTGGAACGATGCTCTGGTTCTGTCTGTCCATGGGAATTGAGACAGGGTAACCCTTCAGGGTACCAAGATTTCTGCGGAGGTCGAGGAAGGTATTCTCCCGGGTATTTCCGGGACTAGACTACCTCACGCCCGTCGCGGCCGCTAGTCGTGGTGATGACACTGCTCGGTCTTGGCGGAAGTCACTGGTGTGACTGTGTTGACCTTGGTAGCGTTCCGGTTTAAAATGTTGGTGGTTCTGTCCAATGAGCTACGAAGTGTGTCAGCTCGGTATAGCTGGTGTACATCGGCCAAGTATTCCTCTTCGGTTAACCCGGTGCAATGTTGGGTTGGGGTTCAGCGCGAGAGGTGAGTGGTTTGAATATCCAATCGCATTTTTTGATTCTTGGAATATAGCATTTAAAGCTTTCAAGTTTTTGTTTGCCTCCCTGATGTCGTTTTAGAGCTTTCCAATGTAGATAATCTTTCTGGGATTCTTTTTCCGGATCGTATTCTCAATCAATTTTGTCTAACAGTTTTTGATCGGGGTTTTTGGGTGTTGAGTAAGTTATGGCTATAAGGTATATATATATATATATTGGCTTCTGAGGATGTTTCCTAGGTAATAGGGGGGTGTCCGGGAGTCGTTTTGGTGTTGTGGAACGAATTGGTTGAAATTGGGATAAATTTGTCTAATTCTTTAGGGAGCTCCTTCAGATGGTGGGAGTTCTCCGCGTTTTTACTCCAAGTTGCCTCACGTTGGGTGCCAATTGCACAGTCTAAGGTTTATCGCAGGCGGTTGATGACGGCGGTTTTGAGCTAGTGGTATGTCTTTTTAACTGTTAAACCATATAATAATGGGGTTAGTGCAGTTTGTGGCGTCTTTCCTTGGGAATGCTTCAGGGAGTGGAACTATGCTCTAGGATTGTGTGTTCAAAGGAATGCTTTCTGGAATTGAGATAGGGTAACCTTGCAGGGTACCACAAGGTCTCAGCGGAGGTTGACAAAGGTATCCCGGGTATTTTTGGGACTAAACTACCTTAGGCCCGTCGCGGCCAATAGTCGTGGTGATGACGCTGCTGGGGCGTTAAGTCATCTTTTAGGTAGTCCTGGTTAAAACGATTGGCCCATCGCTGTCTATTGATGCATATATCATATATCAGCAATATTTCTGGCTTGTTTAATGGTAGCAGAGTTGGTTGTTTGTGGCTTCAAAGTTGCGGTGGAACTGGCTGGCGAGTTTTGGGCGCGGCGAGGTTTTGTCAACTTTTAGGCCACGCTCCTTGCGGTCACGTGCCTGCAACAAGTTGTCAAGAATCTCAATGCTGATGTACTTTGTTTTAAACATTTTGCTTGGGGCGCCACTGTTTTAACAAAAAACTAATTAGCGCAAACGCAAATAACTAGGATTATACTCTGTTGGTTAGTGTTTGGTAAGTTTATGGTTAATGGATTTTAGTTTCTGCTTATCTTCTGAACGCAGCCTGAGCTTATTAGGAGTTTACTCTATAGTGAGGCTATTTTTTTTTTGTTATTATTGTAGATGGCAGAGGTAGTAACTCGCTTTTGAGGTTGAATTTTTAATAGTGCACAAATACTTTTTTTTGAATTTCTCATGGTTTTGTTCTATCGAATTTGATATGTTGCTGTTGTATGATGTACTTCCTTTCATCATTGCATAGTAGTTAAAATTGTGGCTTTACTTGTAGGCCTACATACGGCTTTTACCTAACGCTTGCATAAGCTTACTATTGTCAGAGTCACTTTACTTTTTGCTTGAAAAGAGGATGGGGGTGTTTGAAGCAGCGTCTTGAGCAGACTGAGTTTTATTTTTATACTTGAGTTTGTCAGACATAAGCTTTGAGGACAGTCGTGTGCCTATTGTCTTATTTATGGTCTTTGGTTTCTGTGTTGTATCTATAAATTTTTAAACTTTGTAAGTGACAATATTGCATTTTATGAGCAATTTGTCGTTTTGCGATTGATTGTAAGGCATTCACTTGACCTCAAAAAATATTTTGTCACTATGAAATTAATAAAAAAATTATGACCTCTGAGCTTAGTTTTTTGTTTTGCAATTGATTGTAACTTTATTGAGTGTTGGATTTATAATTAATTTGTTGCTTTGCAAATAATTGTAAAACAATGTTTGACCTCATTTAATAGTTTGTCACTAGGCGACTAATTAAAAGTTAATCTAATGATCTCAGAGTTTGTCACTTTACGTTTTGCGATTGATTGTAGAGATTTTAGAGAAAATTGGGGGGGTTGATGTATATGTACATGGTAGCTGTGATGTCCGCGGAAAAGAAAAAGAATTTGATTTTAATCTATATATTGGTGGCAAGAGAGCTGGATCTGGTATTCGAAACCAAGATTCGGATGGACATATCCAGTTTTCAAGGAGTAGCGTTTTTGCGTACCTAAACTTTTGTGCCCGGATTCAAAATACCTTACTCCTAGCTATTCAAAACGCAGCAAAGCTAAATCTAGCTGTTAAAAACTGACCATAATAATTTCTCTTTTATAAATCTTACTTCTTACTTATTTTCTTATGTTATCTTTTTTTTATTCTTTATCTTATCTTTTGATATATAACCTTTCAGAATAGATATTATAGACTTACAAAGAATGTTAGACAAGGTAAACTTGATAAACAACAAGTTTGGACTCATAATATGCAAAGAAATAAAACAAAACAAAAACTCAATCATAAAATTAAAATCCGTAGCACAAGTACAGTGTTTTAAATACCTAGGTTATACACTGGACGATAAATGGGATCTTGATGTACAGATTAAGATCTGTATTTAGGTATATATTATATATTAAAATTAAAACAGTTTATGTGATCGCAATCTAAGTTTAAATAACCGACGGAGAGCCACCAAATGTTACGTATTATCTACATTACTTTATGAAAAAGAAGGATGGG
This sequence comes from Tachinus rufipes, assembly GCA_963932245.1. Lineage (NCBI taxonomy): Eukaryota > Metazoa > Arthropoda > Insecta > Coleoptera > Staphylinidae > Tachinus > Tachinus rufipes. The sequence continues at coordinate 72,612,893 of OZ010747.1, read as the reverse complement.
TTGTAAAAATATCAAAATATAGATATACAGACGTATTTTAAGGGTATTTTGGGTGACAAAGTAAAAAATATTGAAATACTGAGAGGGATAAACAAAAAAACTAGAATTGTTAACAACAGTTAAGAAAAAGAAAAGACACATACTAAGCAATGAAAAGTACGCCTTGCTAAAGCTAATAGTAGAAGGTAAAATTGAGGATAAAAGAAGTTTAAGCTTCAAGACTAATTCATCTAGTGCAAAATAAAGACTTTTATTTAACGATGGTTGCAAACTTTGATAAAAGACGGCACTGGAAGAAGAAGTTTTTGTACAAATATGATTAAATTATACTAGAAATAATTTCCTTATTCAGTTCTTGAGTTGAGTTAGTTAAGATCAAATTTTTGGAAGTTATGTTATAATAATTGTATGGATTTTAATAAAATGAATATAGCATATTACTGTTATATTAAAGCCTAATTGGTAAAAATTTGACCAAAATCTAATGTACCGATTAGAAATTATGCTTTAAACAAATTCTTTCTTCAGTTTTCAAGTTAGAGTTAGAAAAACATTGGAATTATTAAAAGCGTACTGATTTTAATAAAATTTATATAACATATTACTATTATAATAAAGTATGTTTGGTACACATGAGATCAATTTCTAACGTACCGATTAGAAATTATGCTATACAAAATTTTTTCATTCAGTTCCTGAGTTTAGATAAGATTAAATTTATTGAAGTTATGTCTTACTATGCGTATGAATTGTACTGTTTATATTACATATTACTATTATATTGAAGTATATTTTGTACAAATATTACTCATTTCTAACAAACTGATTAGAAATTATGCCATAAACAATTGCTTCTTTTAGTTGCTTAGTTGAGTTAGATAAGATTGAACTTATTGAGGTTACGTCATACCAAGCGTATGGATTTTAATAAAAGTAATATAGCATTATTCTATTGTAATGAAGTATATTTGATACAATTTTGATCTATTTCAAATCTACAAATTAAAAGTTTAAGCTTATTTAATTCACTACTTATGACGTTTAAAGTGACGATTACAAAATATTATTGATGAATATTAATAATTTTAGTTACTGATAAAAGTAGCAACTTTTAAAGTTTAATAACAATTATTATAAATATTGGCAACAACTATACTGGAAATTTGAATATAAGTAAGCAAATTAATGACTTACTTACTTATAATTGTTTGAGTACCACTCGAAATTTAAATTATAGTTAAGCCTGCAATAAATAAATTAAAATATTAAACACAATTTTAAGCAGTGATTGCTACATGCTCGGCTACAATCTTTGCAATTTTAAGTTGCTACTTATGATTATTTAGATATGTATATTACAGTTTTGAATAATATAACAGCAAATTAGTATTTTTTATAAGATAAACTGTAGGTTGAAAAACTGTAATCTAAAAATTGCTGTGATAAGATGCTTCACACAAAGACTTAACTACACCATCCAGAAGGCGATAACTCAAATAAGGTAGAATGGAAAAAATAGCACGAGGGATGCGAAAAAATGTGGATAAACAATAGTTCATGTATGCATAAAGTGGACGGACACAATTTGTAAGCACGGAGCGAGGGGCAACCGAGCGTGGAGACCCGAAGAGATACTTGCGCCATGTAAGGGGCCCGCGATACAACTCTTCTCTCTTGCTCTTTCTCAACAGCATGCCCGATCGCTCTTTTGATTTATGGAATCTGCTACACTTAATACCGTATTTGCTGAATACTAATTGTGGGATTTCATTTTTATAAACAATTTTATTTAATTTAATTAAAATGCTTAATGATTTGTGCAAGAGAAAATAATTGAACCTAAAAGCACTTTCCATTCCTTCTTCTATGTGACAAAGTGACAATCAAAAAAGGATCCCCTTCTACCGCGAAGTAAAAACGTCGCGACGTTCGCATTTTAACCCTTTTTCCCAGTGACACGAGGAGCCCATCGATTATTTAAAAAGAGACGACTCTCAACCCCATTCCATTTTATGTATTTTTAATAATTAACTCATCGATTTCTGCATTTATTTTCTCTCATGATAATGTACAAACTAATTAGATATATTTTTGTTGCTTATTTTTAATGCAGCGACGTTACTATGGCGTAGGTATTATTTCGTAGAGGACTTAATAAGTACGCAATTAATTTTTATAATTTCATCGTTGCGCTGCAATTCAAGTATCAATTAATGAGTTCCGCGAATGCGACCTCTTTTCAAATACAAGAATTTTTACTAGTGTTGAATGTAGGAACTACAAAAGCAGCTAGAAGCACTTTTCTAATTATTTTTCATGAAATATATGGTAGTTGCTGGGATGAGTAAGAAATTTAATGTTTTTAATTGTTTTTATTAATACCTGTACATCATTAATTCTTTGTAAAAATTTCAAGTAGGTAATAATTTCCACTTAAAACATCGCAATCAATTTTGATTTAACTTGTTAACAATTACAGTTTTTAGTTTTAACACAATTTCTCAAGCAAATATTTTTTAAAATTATTTTTAATTTTTTTTCAAATCAAGTATGCTAATACAAGTCTTTAATCCGCAACTCAAAACTATTATTGGTTCCTAAATAAATTCAATTTTTACAATAAAATAATTCAAAATAGTTCAGTAGCTTAAAGATAATTTCAGTACAAATATTTTTTTCAAAATGTTTCAATATATTTTCTAACCATTTATCAAGTATGCGTAATCCAAATTCTTAATCTATATCTCAAAATTCTTACTATTTCCTTAATAAATTTAGTTTAATCAACAAAGTAATAAATTATAGGATTTTTTTTCAAATTGTTTTTTTTTCTAAGTAATTCACAACACAGAATTCTCACTACATCTTTAATAAACTAAATTTAATAAACAAAATAATAAATTCTATAAATTAAACAGTTTTAAGATAGTTTTTTTAGCATTTTTTGTTTAACAAATTTTTTTTTTATTAAACCAAGTATGTTTTATCTAAATTTTAAGTTCGCAACACAAAATGTCTACTAGATCCGTAATAAACTTAATGTAATCACACAAAATACTATAAATAGAAATTGAATAAATTTATTAGTTTCAAAGATTTTTAAATGTATTCTTTTCAAATCAAGTATGCTTAATTCATATTTTCAATATAAAATTGCGAAAAACTTCTAATTCTTACAATAAATTTGTCTAAAAAATCTTGATTCTTACTAAATATTTGTTTGTAACTTGGTGCCCACCCGCCCGTCCAAGCGTTAGTTATCCAGTGATTTATTATTGAACAGTTCTCTGGTGTCTTAAATGACATTTGACATTAAATTCTTTAATGACTAACTTGGGTGGGTGCTCACAATTTGAACTTGGTGCCTACTTGCTTGCCCAAGCGTTACTTATCTAATGATTTATGGTTGAACATTTTTTTGATGGCTTAAATGACATTTGACATTCATTCTTTTGTGTATAATCGCTACAATGGGTTACAGTAGAAAAAGCTACCCGCCCACAATTTAAACTTAGTGCTTACCCGCCCGCTCAAGCGTAAGTTATCCAGTGGTTTATTATTAAACAGTTTTTTGTTGTTTTAAATGACATTTGACATTCATTCTTTTGTGTATAATAGCTACAAGCATACAAGCGGTGTGGGAAACATTGAGGCCTTTGATGACTAAGACTTGGGTGGGTGGGTGGGTGGGTTACAGTAGAAGAAGTTACTTGCCCACAATTTAAACTTAGTGCTCACCCGCCTGCTCAAGCGTTAGTTATCTAGTGATTTATTATTGAACAGTTCTCTGATGTCTTTAATGACATTTGACATTCATTCTTTTGTGTATAATAGCTACAAGAACACAAGCGGTGGGAGAAACATTGAATCCTTTAATGACTAACACTTGGGTGGGTTGGTGGGTCACAGTAGAAGAAGTTACCCGCCCACAGTTATAAAATAAAATTGATCCTGTGTAAAAGTTGCTCCGAAACTCTGAAATTTATCAAAAATCACTTAAAAAATCATTTGCTACTTGAAATTTGTCCAAAGTTAGTCATAAAATTTTATTGTTGCACAAAAATACTATTTGTTGCATGAAATTTGTACAAAGTTTGTCTGAATTCGGCCATAAAACTCAGCTTTACAAAAAAAAAACAAAATGACACAAAAATGCTATTTATTGCAAGAAATTTTCACATAAAATCTATTGCTTACAGTTTTTGTGCAAAAAAATTACTTAAAACCTATTGTTTACATAAAATTTAGTTAAAATCGATCATAAAGAACAATTTTTTTTTAAAAAATGATTAAAAATTGCACCAAAATGCCAATTAATAGAACCAATTTGCACAGAATTTATTTCTCATTCATCAGAACAACTCCAATTTGCGTATAAAATTTACTTAAACACCTACTTTGGTTTTGAAATTTAACTAAAATGATTATAAAATTCATTTTCTTACTCAAATTTTGATGAAATCGGTCAAAAAGCTTAATATTACAGAAATGTCACTGATTGTATGAAATTTGCACAGAAAACTTACTTTGCTATAAAATTTATTAAAAACCGCCCTAAAGACCTATTTAGTCATTTTATTAATTTAAAACTTATATGCTGGTATTAAAGTTTATCTAAAATTGTGCATTTATAGTAGAGCCTACAATCTTTGTAGTCTAGACTCATCTGTTTACACAAAGATGCTGAAAACAAAAAATTAGTTAAAGAGGATTTGTGTACTCCTTTTTGTAACTTTGTCTGTCAAACTATTGTACTAATTATGTCTACCGTAGATTGTGGCACTAATCCAAACAAACACAAAATCAAACATGGCTCATGATCGGATTAAAATGACAGAACATAGCCTAGCTTGTTCTACAAACCAATTTTATTTTATTATCCAAACATTGACTTTTTCTGCATATGTATTTTGTCATTAAATTGGTAGAAAAGGTTGATAAATTTAACTTCTTGATAACAAACAGTTAGGTGCGTGGGCGGTGCACTCAGTTTATTGATTGTGGGCAAATAGTTTTAATTGAAGTGCACCGTCTGCCCATTTATTGGTTGGTTATCTAAAAATGGTTTTTTTTTTTGTAAATGTTAATTGATACTAAATTCGAAGAGGGAAGATTGCAGATCTAATCTATGACAAACAGTCGAGTGGTTTAGAAATTCGATAATTATCTTCTGTGCAAATGTAATTTTTTACTGAAAGGAGAGGAGGTTGATAAATCTAATTTTGGGTGGGCGATGCACTCAATTCATCGATTGTAGGCAAGTAGCATTAATTGGAGTATCCATTCTACCTACCCAATTGTTAATTATCTAGAGATTAAAAGTTTTTTTTTGAAAATGTCAATTGGCACTAAACTAGAAAAGGAGGGTAGCAGATCCAATCTCTTTATGACAAACAGTCGAGTGCTCTAGAAATTATTTGTTCTTTGTTCAAATGAACTTTGATAAATTTATTTTTTTATAACAAACAGTTGGGTGGGTAGGCGTGTTATACAGTACAGTGATTGCAGGCAAGTTGTCTCAACTGTATTGCCCCGACCACTTACCCAAGTGTTATTTATCTAGCGATTGGATTTTTCTTTTTTCTGCAAATGTTAATTGTTATTAAATTACTAAAAAATAGTGAAATTTACTTTACATTTACTAAGAAACAGTCAAGTGGTTGGTAATACAACACAACAATTGCGGGAAAGTAGTTTCAACCCGGAGCGGTATTAGTATTAGAAGTTATCCGCCAACAAGTCAAACATGGTGCCCGCCCACTTAACCAAGCGTTTGTCATCTAAAACATTATTGTTACAACTTTTTCTAGTGTTTTATTGTCAACTGGAACTCATTCTATTGTAAATAACTGTTACATGAACACAAGAGGTAGAAGAAACTAAATTTTACTTAATGACCAATACTTGGGCGGATGGGTAGTACAAAGTATTACAAGTTACCCGCCCACAAGTCAAAAATAGTGCCCGCCCACCCACCCAAGCGTTTGTCATTAAGAAAATTATTGTTACAACCTTCTCAAGAGTCTTATTGACAACTGAAACTCATTCTATTGTAAATAATTGTTACAAGAACACGAGATGTAGAAGGAACTAAATTTTCCTAAATTACCAACATTTGGGCGGGTGGATGGGTCACAGTATTTGAAGTTACTCGCCCACAATTCAAACATAGTGCTTACCTACTTAAGCGTTTCAAGAATTTCATTGTTACAACCTTTTCTAGTGTTTTATTGACAAATGAAACTCATTTTTTTTGTAAATAACTGTTATGAGAACACTAAAGGTGGAAGAAACTAAATTTTCTAAATAACCAACACTTGGTCGGGTGGGTGGTACACAGTATTAAAAGTTACCCACTCATAAGTCAAAAACATAGTGAACGCCCACTCACCCATGCGTTTGTTATCAAGAAATTTATTGTTACAACTATTTTTAGTGTCTTAATAACAACTGAAACTCATTCTATTGTAACTTAAGTATTAGTTGGTTTTAAACTTTTGTCTTTTTAACCCGCCCCATAAATGTAAACTTTTTTATTAAAATATTGTATCGCAAAATTTTAAACATAGATTTGAATTAAAAAAATAAAATAAAAAGTAGGGTACTCAAATAATCTAAAATATAAAAAAAATATTTACAATTGTATTCACATTTAGCATCATTTGCCTCTGAATTTTATCTTGGAGCCGACCCGCATGTTTCAATGTTGTGCAAGGTTCTCGCACACTCCGCGCTCTCCCGCATGTTGTTATTGCTATGCGTGTTGTTTTGTTGTATATTTTGCCGCCAATATAACCAGCACTGACAATTTCGTTTGAATATATACGCTACAGTTTACATAACCTCGATTCACTCGGTTATGAAGCCAATAGGGCAATTAATTCAATCATTACTCTCAAACGATACATTAGAAACTGATGCAAATTGGTAACAATATATTTTTATTTATACTAATACCAACTGCGTGAAAATTAATAAAATTGACACGACCAATTTTGCATAACCTCAAAATATTTGATATGGGAAAATTAAAAATTGTAGTTTGTAATTTGTTCATTGGATTTTACTGCAAGTTAGTAGCAATAGAGCTTACTATCATTAGTACCAACTGTAAAAAATATAAAAATTGCCATGCTCATTTTGGTAGAATTTTAAATTATTTGACATGCGCAAATTGGATTCAGTAATTAAAACAAAAATAAAAATAATCATAACTCGTAAACCGTGTATTGGATTTTATTGCAAAGTAGTAGTAATAGAGCTCATTATCATTAGTACCAACTATGAACAATTCATAAAAATTGACACGGCCACTTTTGTGAAATCTATAACAATTCGACTTGGGCTAACTGTAATCAGTAACTAAAACAAAACTAAAAATAATCATAACTTCAAAATTGTTTATTGGAATTTGATGCAAATTTGTATTAATATAATAAAAAAATTATAAAAATGAATACGCTCATTTTGACATAACCTCAAACTAATGACATAAGCTTACTTAATGCCTAATAAAACGATCATAACTTGCTAACCATTCATTGAAAATTGATGAAATTGTTACCAACATATCTTATCTTTATTAGTACCAACTGTGGAAATTTTATAAAAAAACAAGACCAATTTTGTGCAAGCTTACATTACATAAAAAATTGAGAAATTGATTTGCCTATTTTGACATAACCTTCAATTAATTGACATTTTTTTTTCACATCACTTAAACGATTTTAACTCGCTAACTACTCATTGGAAGTTGATGAAATTACTGTCACGCAATCAATAAACCTAATAGATGCCCACTCGCCCAAGTGTTTGTGACTGAAATTAGATCACAAAAACTTGAACGGGTGGGCGTGAACTTACTGTGTTTGTTAACAAGAAATAGTATCACAAACATTTGGGAGGATTAGCGGAAACTCCAGTTTAATCTACTGTCCTGCAACAAATAAACTTGATCACAAACTTGGGTGAGTGAACATGAACTTTAGTTGAAACTATTGTCCCGCAATCTATGAACTTTGTGCTCGTCTACGTGTTTGTGATTCAGAAATTAGATTACAAACACTTGGGTGGGTGGGCGGAAGATCTAGTAGAAACTATTGTCGCGCAATCAATAAATTTAGTGCCTGCTCAACTGTGTGTAATCCAATTTCTTGATTAAAAACACTTGGGCAAGATTTTCAATTGAAATCACAGTTTATAATTGGATTGGTGGTTTGATAGTGTATTCCCGTTCACCCAATGATAATTGTTATTAATATGCTAGAGGTGGGTGCACTATCAAGTTTCTTGAAAACAAACATTCAGGTGGGTGGGCGAGAACACAGTTTATGAATATTGGGTCGGTGGTTTGATATTGTGTTCTCGCCCACCCGCCAAAATGTTTGTTAATAAAATACTGGACTATTGCCTTACTTGTTGTGTTTCTGCTGTTTTTAATATGACAGATTGATTGACAGTTGTCACTAGTACGTCAAAGGTGGGTGATCACAAACAATTAAGCGGGTGGGCGGAAACACAGTTTATGAATATTGGGTCGGTGGTTATCAACATATTTGATTATTCACACAATTGTTGTGTTTCTGCTGTTTTTTAATGTGACAGATTGAACAATAAATGTCACTAATACGTCAGAGGTGGGTGTGATAGAAACATTTTTGGGTGAGCAAGAACAAAGTTTTTAAATATTGACTCGGTGGTTTGATATTGTGTTTCTGCCCACCCGCCCAAGCGCTTCTTATCAATTTATTTGATTGGTTTTTAATGTGACAGGTTGAACGATAGTCGTCACTAATACGTCAGAGGTGGGTGCAATAGAAACATCTTTGATAACAAACATTTGGGTGAGTGGGCGGGAACACAGTTTATAAATATTGAGTCGGTGGTTTGATATTGTGTTTTTGCCTACCTGCTCAAGTCTTCTTATCAATTTATTTGTTTATTCACACACTTGTTGTGTTTTTGCTATTTTTAATATGACAGATTGAACGACAGTTATCACTAGTAAGTCGAAGGTGGGTGCATTAGCTAATTTCTTGATCACAAACAATTGGGCGGGCGGGCGGGAACACAGTTTATGAATATTGGGCTGGTGGTTTAATATTGCGTTTTTGCCCACTTGCCCAATTGTTTGTTATCAACATATTTGATTATTCACACACTTGTTGTGTTTCTGCTGTTTTTTAATGTGACAGATTGAACGATAGTTGTCACTAACACGTCAGAGGTGGGTGCAATAGAAAAATTGTGCGGGTGGGCGGAAACACAGTTTATAAATACTGGGTTGTTGGTTTGATATTGTGTTCCCGCTTACCCCCAAATGTTTGTTACCAAAATATTGGATTATTCCAACACTTCTTGTATTTCTGTTGTTTTTTAATATGACCGATTGAATTATAATTGTTACTAATATGCTAGAGGTGAGTGCACTAACCAGTTTTTTGGTAACAAACACTTGGGTGGTTGGGCGGAAACATGGTTTATGAATATTGGGTTGGTGCTTTGATATTGTGTTCCCGCCCACCCGCTCAAGTGTTTGTTATCAAGATTTTGGATTATTTACACACTTGTTGTGTTTCTGTTGTGTTTCTTTTGTTTTTTAATGTGACAGATTGAACGATAATTGCTACTAATACGTCAGAGGTGGGTGCAATAGAAAAGTTTTTGATAACAAACACTTGGATGGGTGGGCGGGAACACGGTATAAGAATATTGGGTTGGTGGTTTGATATTGTGTTTCTGCCTAAGTGTTTTTTCAATAAATTGGATTATTCCCACACTTGTTGCATTTCTGCAATTTTTTAATATGACAGATTGAATGATGATATCATTAATACGTCAGAGGTGGGTGCACTTATCAATTTTTGGCGGGAACGCAGTTTATGAATATTGGGCCGGTTGTTTGATATCGTGTTTTTGCTGACCTGCTCTAGTGTTTATTATCAAGAAATTAGGATTATTCTCACACGTGTTGTTGTTGATAAATTGGATGACAGTGTTATTGTTCTAAGACCAAATTTTATTACCGAACGAGACACATCAAACATACAAATTGTAACAAAATTGCAACTTTTGGATAGTTTTTTGCATTGCAACTAATACTTACTTACAAATCTACATTATATTGAGCGTCTGATACCAATTTAGACAAAAAAAATGACAGAATGACTGGCATGAACACAAAAATTGTATTCAATTTTTTACAGTTTTTTTTGCATTCTACATAAAAATATAGTACCGGGTCTATATAACTAATACTTACCTATGAATCTTATTTTAATTGCCCGTTTTATGGTTTAAGTTTTAATGCTCTGAGACAAAAGTTCATTACCGAATAAGAGAAATTAACCAAAAAATGTTACAAATTTGAGCAGTTTTTTGCATTTTACTCAAAAAATAGTACCGGGCTCATTCAACCAATAATTTATAATGAATCTACAGCATATTGCGCGTTTTTTGAGTCTAGTTTTATTGCTCTGAGACAAAATTTTATGACAGAATGAGAGAAGTTAAGAAGAAGATTTTAACAAATTTGAGCAGTTTTTTGGATTTTACTCAAAAAATAGTACCGAACTCATTCAACAAATGTTTACTAATGAATCTACATCATATTGCTCGTCTTTTGGGTTTAGTTTCATTGGTTTGAGACAAAATTTTATAACTGTTTGAGAGAAATTAACAAGAAAACTGTAACAAATTTGAGCAGTTTTTTGATTTTTACTGAAAAAATAGTACGGGGCTCATTCAACCAATCATTATTAATAAAACTACATTACATTACGCGTTTTTGGTTTTAGTCTCAATGCTCTGAGACAAAATTTTTATAATTGAATGAGAGAAATTAACAAGAAAATTGTAACGAATTTCAACAGTTTTTTTGGTTTTACTCAATAAATAATACTGAGCTCATTTAACCAATGCTTACTAATGAATCTACATTATATTGCGAGTCTTTTAGGTTTAGTTTTATTAGTTTGAGACAAAATTTTATGACCGTCCGAGAGAAATTAACTAGAAAATTGTAACAAATTTGAGCAGTTTTTTTGCATTTTACTCAAAAAATATTACCAGGCTCATTCAACCAACGATTATTAATAAATCTACTTTATATTGCGCGTTTTTTGGGTCTAGTCTCATTAGTCCGAGAAAAAATTTCATGACCGTCCGAGAGAAATTTACAAGAAAATTGTAACAAATTTGAGCTGTTTTTTGCATTTTACTCAAAAAATAGTACTTGGGCTCATTCAACTAATGATTATTAATGAATCTACATTACATTGCGCGTTTTTTAGTTTTAGTCTTAATGCTCTGAGACAAAACTTTATAACTGAGTTAGAGAAATTAACAGAAAATTGTAACAAAGGAGGAGTTTTTTAAAATTTTCTCAAAAAATAGTACTGGGTTACATGATTAATAATAATTCTATAGTCTGTCCGTGTTAAGACTGCAGTTGCAGTTGTTGTAACAACTGGGAAACAATGCTCTGATTGGCTTAGAGACCATCCCAATTTACAATAGACTATTTTTAATTGCAATCCATCATATTAAATTTGATTGCAGTTGAATTTATTATGTACCTATTTGAAAAATATCGTGTTTTTACGCTAATTTAAGTACAACTAATTTTATTTTATCTATTATTAAGTTTACGTATTTGTAAATAAATATATGTATTTAAATTTAAAATACAAACTATTGACTTTGACGTAAAGTATAACCTAAAAAACTTGGAAACGTCATCTCAATGGCTTTCAAATGTGAATTGAATTGTAAATTGAACATGTTTAATATTTTTTGTAATTTCTTAAATGTTAACCATTATTTTAATAATTCATTTATTTATTTATTTATTTATTAACGGGGTTACCCAATTTTTAATTAAATTACAAATAACAAGATGATTTCAACATATCATTTGAGTTGCAACAACTTAATCAAAACATTTAAATAATATTAATACAATAACAGATAAATACAAAAAAAAATTCAATATTAATAAAGATTACACATTAAAGATATCAAGATCAGATTCATTTATAAATTGACACATACGCTGCAATGAAGAGTCCTTAAAATAATTTGATCTACAAAACTCGGAATAAAATGTTTTTACATTTCTAGTATGTCTTCTAGGTACATTAAAATTTACTAGACACAGAAGACTAGGACAATCAATAATCCCATTTGCTATTTTTACAATACATTCAACATCAATTTTTTTTCTTCTATCACAGAATGTTTCAAGTTGGATTAGTTCTCTCATTTCAGTACAAGAAAAGTTATATGAAATACTTTTAAATGACAAATATTTAAGAAATTTGTTTTGGACTCTTTCAATTTGATCAATATGAATTCCATAGGATGGAAACCATATCACAGAACCGTATTCCAAGATAGGGCAAACCAGGCCACAGAATAGCGATTGAAGAGCTGTTAGTGACGTAAAATGCTTAGTATGGCGTTTGATAAATCCTAATGTTCTTAAAGCTTTGTTGGTAACATAACTAAAATGTTTAACAAACGTCAATTTGGTATCCATAAATACACCAAGATCTTTAAAAAAATTGACTCTTTCTAATATCTGTGAGTTTATACTATAATCGTATGCAAAATTAGATTTTGATCTATTAAATGTCATTACCTTACATTTTTTTACATTTAAGTCCATACCATTAATAATACACCATTTTTCAACATTTTTGATGTCATTATCAATTAAAAATGCTACTTCATCTATTGTTACTGCTCTAAAGAGATTTAAATCATCGGCAAAGAAAAGGAATTCACACGATTTTATTGACTGAGAAATATCATTGATAAAAAGTAGAAATAAAAGCGGCCCCAGATGACTACCTTGTGGAACACCTGAGGTATCTGCTATTGTATTAGAAATAAAACCATTAATAGTGACATATTGTGATCTATTATTAAGATAGTTACTTAGCCAGTTTGAAAGATTTCCTGATACAACTATATTTTCCAGTTTTTTTATTAACAGATTGTGATTAACTCTATCAAATGCTTTGGATAGATCAGTGTATATAACATCTACTTGATGCCCATTATTGAAAGCATTCAGAATTTATTGTTCAAATTTAAGAAGATTAGAAGAAGTAGATCTTCTTTTGCAAAAACCATGCTGTTGATCATTTAAAATATTTTTAAATACTACATTTATTTTATCATAGACAATATGTTCAAAAAGTTTTGGTATAGCACTTATAATAGAAATTGGTCAATAATTTTGTATATTAGATTTATCTCCCGACTTATATATTGCTACAACATAACTGGACTTCCATATAGATGGAAAATAACCTGTATTTAGGCTAATATTGAAGATGTAATTTAAAGGGGTGGCAATTTCATTTTTACATTGTTTAAGTATAGATGCTGGTATACCATCAACACCAGGTCTAATGTCCGATTTAAGTCCAAATATTTTGTTTTTAACTTTTTTCAAAGTGATGTTACAAGAGTTAATGTCAATAGCAGAGTTAACTGTAAGTGGGTCGGGCTCCAGTAATTTAGTAGAAGAGTATACTGATGAAAAATATGAAGAAAATAAGTTAGAATTATCTTTTCTTGTGGATGCCGTCACATTATCATTATGCATAACGTTAGGAATGCTATGATCAGAATTTCTAGATTTGACATATCTCCAAAAACTCTTTGAGTTAGTATAAACTTCTTTTTCCAGATTGCTGATGTACTGTTTATAACATAAATCATTTTCTAACTTTTTCGCATTTATTTTGAATGTTTGTTAAAAGTAAATAGTCTTCAAATCGACTTTATAGGTTTTATGTGCAATTTTTTAGATGTTATTAAATTTTTTAATTTTTTTGAGAACCACATGGGATAACTAGGAGACAAATTTGTAGTAAACTTAGGAACAAATAACTCGATGCAAGTATATAGTGTATCATAAAATACTTGTGTGCAGTCTTCAAGATTTAAACCCTCAAAAAGAAATTTCTAATCCACTAAATGTAGGTAACTCTGAGTTCCCACTAAATTGGCTTTTTTAAAGTTATATAAATGGATTCTAGAATGATTTATTGCTTTGAATTTTATATTAGATTTAATAGTTGTATGTAAAGCCGAATGATATTTATCGCAGGAAGGTAAATGATTGTCAGAAGTACTAAGAAGCATGTTCTTGATAGTTGAAAACGCCAAGTCTAATAGAGAGCCTTCACTATTTCTTATTGTATTAATCTGGTGCATATTTAGATAAAAAAAAGTTTCATTTAAAAGATGTCCTGACAAGTTTTTTTTTTTTTTTTTTTTAGGACGTAGTGAGTTGTTTGGCTCTCAACAAGTGGCCCTTAAGAATAACTTACGCATGGTAATACCTTCCGGTTTTCTTCTCTGCGCAAATCCTGTTGTTTTAATGTCCCTGTCTAAACTAACCTACATTTGGTGCTAGTTTGAGGCGGGCTGGTTTTTGCTTCGCGGATTTTCACGCATCATCTGCGGCACGCATGCTGTCCCCGGCCCCTCTCTCCCTATAGCCCCTACCTTTGTCTGTCTCTTTTGTCATTTTAAAAAAAGTAGCTATTTCACTTGAAATCAAATCTGAACGTACAGTAATTAAAACACCACCTCCGCTCTTTTTAACACTACTTTCTGTACTTCTATCTTTCCTATAAATATAAAATGAAGTTAATCCTAGTTCATAAGATAAAATATTCTCATAAAGATTGGTTTCACTAAAAATTAGAATATCAAAATCACAAAGTCTTACGTTATTTGACAAATTTTCTAACTTAGTTCTTAACCCATTGAAATTCTGATAATAAATAGCTAATGTCCATTGTTTGAATTATTTGAGACTTTATTTTCCACTATCCTTGGAACTCCTTGAATAAACCGCAAGCTGATGTTCTGCTGACCTTCTAGTTTGCGACAATTTAATTCACTGCAAACTTTCTTAAATTCTGCCTGTTGTTTGGGAGTGTTATCCATACCCACACGAACATCTCCAAGTTCCTTTCCTCTACAATGTTTAATTATAGCTTTAGCTGATTCTTCACTATTAAAAATTACCTTCATCGGGCGAGACAATGATTTATTAGAGCCAACACGCACCACTTTTATAATAAAATTGTATGATTGGATATAATTTTATTTCCCATTAATTTAATGACGTTTGTTTCATCCTCAGATTGACGTTGAGTAGGATTTGATGAACGAGATTCGGGAAAATTAAAAACCATGACGTTCACTGTGTTTTCGTTGACGGTCCTGAATTTCAAATATAGCTTCATCCAAACATTGTGGTTGGTTTTCTTTGAAGATTACTATATCAGCTTTGAGTTTCATGTTTTCTTCCTCGAGACTTTTAACTCTTTCACCAATATCATTAATAAGTGCGGTACATGTGGCAAGTTGCAATGATTTTTTTTTGGAAAATGAATTAAATTGTTCTAAAAAGAACGCTTTTGAAAGGTAATCTTCTTTTGAATCGACTACATTTTTGCTAGTAGAACTACAATTATCTTCTTTCTGTAATTTCATAGATTTTGTGCAAGTAGAACATATCCAATTTTTATAATTTATCTTAGTAGAATTTGCAAAATGATGGATTTGTAAATCCTTCTGACAATTTAAACATTTAACCATATAGATTAATCCAAATAAACAGAGTTAAAATTAAGGAATTAAAAACTAAATTAAAACGGATTAAGGATTAAATGATGTAAACTGTGACACTTTTCACACTGGTAGGGTCGTTTACCAAGTGCCTTACTAAAACAAACAATAAATGGCAGACCACGGAAATGGTTACAAAAATAAAGACAAAGGAAAAATATGAAATATGTTAAATAACAAATAAATAATAACAGAATAGAACCCAGCTGTTACGCCACTGGTAAAAATAACACCAAGCAGGTACGGTAGGTAGCGTTCATGCGCTTATTGGCAGGAAAAGTACATACAGGTTAATTACTTACAAACTCCAATTACTTTACTTAACAAAGATAAAATCACAATCGTAGTATACTATATTGAAGACTAGACTATTCACAATATCGCAGCACTCTTTATATTAATTAAATACAACTAAATCATTAAAACTTTAATCTTACAAACGTAAACAATAAAACACGTCTCATAGGCGTAGAGTATTTTTGTGTAATGAAAAAATAAAAAATAATAATAGTATGTCTTTATTTCTTGTTTAATTACAAAGAAAATCAGCTTGTAGCTGTTCTTACACTTAAACTTTTCTAATATTACAAAAATTTTGTGTTAAAATTATTCTTTATTCTTTGCAGTATACTTCCATCTTTATGATCTGGCTTAGAGTGTTTTTGTTTTCTTTCTTCCCCATTGAGTCTGCATATTATTTTTTTCATACTATACAATTTAATCTTTATGTGATTGTCAAAACTGACAAAAGATTTAGTTTTGTTATATAAAATTTAAATAAAAAACTGACAAAAGTCTATGATAAATGATATCTAAAATAATTCTATATTAAACCAGGGAAACTGATACATAGTGGCCAAAAGCTTATAGCTTATAATGTTTATTTAAAACATAGAAATAAGAGCAAAAATAAATCAAACAGTATTAAAATTACTTCATCAGAAACTGGCATTTCACAAAGAAGAATATGGTATATTGTTGACGTGATGAAAAATACTGGACGGCCGACTTCGCCACGAAAACAGCGAACACGCAAAAATATGCTGCAAAAACTAGAAGAATTTCAAAAATGTACAATTTGTCAACTGGTACATTCTTTTTTTTGAAAAATGAACCTCCTACTATTCGAAAAATATTACAATTAGTTCATAAAAATAAAACATTACCAGCAATGGGAAAAACTACTCTGTGGAACATATTAAAAAAAATTGGATTCAAATTTGAAACCAGATGCAGATATCCATTACTTATTGAACGGACAGAAATAACTCTTTGGCGTCGTCGTTACTTAAACAAAATAAATAAATTTTGAAAAAAAGGACGTACGATCTATTATTTAGACAAAACATGGGTCAATCCGGTCATACCCATTCTAAAATTTGGAAAGACAACTTAGTTTTATCAGCCAGGCAAGCATTCAATAAGGGTCTTTCAGTTAGTTTAACAAATCCATTAGGCAAAGGCGGAAGATTTATAATAACACATATAGGCAATGAGGCTGGATTTGCCAACGGCAGTTTATTGTTGTTTTCTTCAAAGAAAACAGCTGATTACCACAAAGAAATGAATTTGTTTACATTTCAAAAGTGGATGCAAAGTATTTTATCATTGCTGAAGCCAAACTCGGTAATTGTAATGGATAATGCCCCTTATCACTCCGTAAAACTAGAAAACACACCTTCCAGTACATGGCGAAAACACGAAATTATAAGTTGGTTGCAGTCAAAACATATAAATTTTGAAGAAAAAAGCATTAAAAATAGAGCTTCTTTCCATAGTCAAAAATTATGTCAAAAATAATCCTGTACCTTATGCCATTGATTTTATGGTAGAACAAACAGGTAGAGAAGTTTTGAGATTACCACCTTACCATTGTCTATTAAACTCAATTGAATTGGTTTTGGCTCAAGTAAATGGTTACGTAGCTGACAATAATACTACTTTTAAAATGGCTGATGTTAAAAACCTATTTGAAAAGGGGCTAAAAGAAGTAACATCAGAAAAATGGACCAATTGTATACGGCATGTTATTAAAGAATAGTTAACACCGGCTCTTTTGACGATTCCTTTGAAGAATTTTCATCAAAAGAAAACAAAACCTAAATTATTGTTACTATTTTTTTTTTAATTTTAAAATGTGTTATTTAGGAATTACTTAATATGTCACAACAACATAAAAATAACTTTAAATTTCAACGAGAGGAATCACACTCGCTGAAACTATCACACTGAAAACTAGATTCTCTCTTAACAAAAATTGATATTACATTAAAAAAAGCTTAACTTTTATAATTTAATTCAAAATGAATAATTAAAAAAAAATATAAATATGCTTAATTCTTTAAGTATTGATATTATCATAAATAAATTTAAACAAATTATTTTTAAGTGTATAAAAGCAGAATTGGTGTATTTTTTAGCATTATACAAGTAAGTATAAAATTTTCTTTTTAATTTAGGCAGATATTTATTCAGTAAAAACAAATCAAAATTAATCTTATTTGATTAAATTAATGTACAAATAAAATAAAACAATATAAAATATTAATACCAAATCTATGTTAATTTCGCAAGTCTGGCAACTTTGTTTTTTAACTGCTTTACTTATTGACGCAAAGTGACTTTTTATTTAATTTTAGGTTAAAGTAAATAAAGAGCTGTGTGACTGACTTAATAAACCACTCCCATTACTGCAGTCCTAACGCGAACAGACTATACATTGTATTGCGCATTTTTTGGGTCTAGTTTTATTGCTTTGAGACAAAATTGTATGACAGAATGAGAAAAGTTAACAAGAAGATTGTAACAAATTTCACCAGTTTTTTGCATTTTACTCAAAAAATAGTACCGGATCCCATACAGCTAATACTTACCCTTTATTGTACATTAAATCACTTGTTTTTTGGTTCTAGTCTTATTGTTTTGCATATACAAAATAAATTGTATCCTCATCAAACCTAAACTGTAAACTATGGACAAATTTTAATAATTTATAACTTCTACTTGGTACATTAATTTGGTTAATCAAATTTGCATCAAATATACCTTAATGTCATTCATATCAGTCGTATAAATTTGATCAAAATCCATACGCTTAATTTTACATACTTAAAATAAATACTATCTCACGAAATTTAATCTGCAAACTATAGAAGAGTTATAATAACCTATAACTTCTAAATGGTACAATAGAAGATAATCAATTTTTTATATTTCAATGCCAATAATATAATCCTGAAAATTTAATCAAAATCCACATTCAATTTTCCATTATAAAATAAATTTTATTTCATCAAACTTATACTGCAATCAATGGACTAAGTTTAATAAACTACAACTGTAATTGGTATATTAGAAGTTGATAAAATTTGCATGAAATATACGTCAATTTTATTAATATAAGTTAATTATATTTTATCAAAATCCATACGCTTAATTTTATTCGTAATAGAAAACATATTCAGTCTGATCAAACTTGAATTGCATAATATGAAGAAAAACACATTATAACTGGATAATTTATACTATACTTAGTTACCTTAAACAAGAAACGCGATGAGTAATGCCATAACAAACGAGTATAGAATATTCCATCCCTATTTGCGGTAAACGGAGCTACTCAAACAATGTTATTGTCAAAACAAATTAATCCTAATATGAAAACCTTTTGAAAACGCATCAAATAGGGGTTGTTTTTAGAGCATAAAACTTTTACACACAGTCGCAGGTAAAACAGAGTTGAAAAAAGAATATAATCGCAACGGAATTTCCGTCCATGCGGTGAGAAAAGTTTTCCCCGTACTGGACGGCACGCGGATTCCAGTAGGATCGCCACATCACACGGGGAGGCAACTTTCCAGCTGCGCGCTGGTCAGTTTTTCTCTGGGAAAATGTTATGTGGGAACGTGTGTGTTTGTAAAGGGATGTGGAAGCACGCCGGAAACGTTAATACGCATAGAGATGCAACAAGTTACCCAGAAAAAGAATCAACTAGCGACGGACGGGTCAAGCGGTTTTATGTTCGAATAAAATTTAATGGGATTACTTTTTTTTATAGAAGATAGATAGATTATAAAATCGGATCGTGTAATGAATGGATGCCATGCGTGTGTGGTATTGCACGTTTGCCTGTCGTCCCATTCTCCAAGCGGGCTCTTACATATGCAGCAACCGATCTAGCGTGAAAAGGACAACGATTCCAACTCATATCTACCCAACACATACATAAATGTATGACTGCTATCCGATATACAAATTATGCACAATGAATAAATGGATTATTTTAATCTTTGTTTTACGTTGCAAAATTACATAATAATTTTTTAACAAACAATTAATTTTTCAATATTTTACAAATGAAATATTAAGTAGCGAGACTAAATTATATGAATTAATATTTTCTGGAATAATGGCATTCAGAATTGGAAATGAATGTGTTTCAATTGAAACTAAAAGTTGGTCTCATTAAAAATTTATTACGACGAAATATTAAGAGGCCACAGCGACGGGGTACTATTTTTTGTATGTGGACTAACTTTATTTCTGAACAATGGATAATTAAAATTGACAGAATTAATATAAATTTGTTTAAAAAGTTATACTTTAGTGTACAATCTTGCTTCATGTGTAACAATTTTTAGATGTTTATAATTTATAGTCTACACAGGCAATTTATTAAAATCTGAAAAATGTTAATATATGCCAATAATGTAAAACTTCTACCGCCCACCAATTATAAATAATTATTCTAGCATTAAATCCGTATTAAGTTTGCGGCTCTTAATTTATTTTTCTATTCTCGAATCGTATGAGGCGCGACCCTTCAAGCACAAAAAATATACATCATGTGACATATTTCCAAATTAATTACTGTATAATTTTCTCGGCTTGCTTCATACATGGGAGCAATTAACACCCTGGAAAAACACGGCCCGGATCGCACACTCGGATTTCAAACCGCACGCTTATGAATATTTAAGCTTTTTTTATTCACTCTCAACATATTTTTTTAATTGTCCTGCGGTATAACGTGTCTGTATATATATGGTTAATAATTTTTCATGTGATGATTTAACCAAGCATTTGTTTGTTATTCATTAAGGAGGATTTTAATGAGATTAAATTAAAATTGAGTCATAAGGGTTATAAATACCTGCGCAAGCTTTCTGAATGTGTTCTTGCTTCTAAAAACATTGAAAAATTGAAACCATTTTTGAGTTTTAAGAATTAATAATTTGGAATTTTTTAAATTATTTTGTTTGCTTGCTCACTCTGAAAAACTATTTTTTCGCTTGTATTATGGATCGGAAAGGTTGCGATCATAGGGCAGGAAAATTATTTGCAGCGGCACTAGAGCGGTAAAATCTTTATTTTTTGTTTTGTTTGATTTTATTTACGGGAAACAGGCAGTAAATAGTTGTAAGCACCACTGACAAAAAAACATTTTCATCTCCATGTCTGCCGCCGTCGCTTTGCTTGTGTGGCCAAACATCGGCGTGCTGCAAACAACACTTTAGTGCCCATGATACTTAATGTACTATTACAATAAGCTTTTAAAATGTTGAAAAAAAAAACGCAACAGAAGCTTTTGACACTACCGTTCAGTTTTCCTCAGCTAACTTGGAAGTTATGAATTAAATTATATATGAAATCTGATCAAATTTACGTCAAATATATTTTAGCTCTTATTATAAGTTGCATAAATTTGATAAATGACTTAGTTTGGTTTCTATTGAGGAAGTTAAAATTTTTTGAAAATAAAAAATAATTATTAAGATTTTTTGACTCCCTAATTTTATATAATCTTAACAATAACAATCTCATCTAACTGAATTTCATCAGTAAATGAAAGAACTGTTGATTACATACTTCTAATTCCTGCATTGGATATTGTTTAAATTTGTATTAATAATATTTCAGTAACGTTGTAATAAGTTGTATAAATTTGATCATATAAGCATGAGCTAGGGATAATGAAAGATGCGACAGATTATTACAGTTTTGCTAAGAGGAAGAAATGTTAATAACGAACACTTTCTACAAGCTTTCAAATTAAAGACTAAACCGTCCAGGTAGTGTAGTGGTTAAAGTACACCCTGTGTTTTGGGTTTGAGACCTTTCAGATGAAAAGAGAAACTTTATTAGTTTACGTGTACTGCCTCGATGCTGCGTGCACGTTAAAGAACTTAATAATTTAGGTTGGAATTTTTGAATTTGCGACAAAATTTACAAATGTGGTAGTCTTAACCTCTGACGTCGGTGATTAGCATTGGCAGCAGAAATAGAACGTTAAACAAATAAATTAAATAACTAACTAAACAGTATATACATAAATGTCCTCACAGGACCATGACCAAAAAAACACAAAATGAAATAAACTAAATATAGAAGTTACATCAATTTGGTTAAAGCTTACCTAAGTGTTGATGTTGCTTCAGACCACAATTCTCTAATAGGGCAGATACACATCAAACTCAAAAGAATTTTAAAGAAAAGAAAAAGTGATATAAACGTTGAAGTACAAAAAAAACCAAGAATTTTAAAATTAGACACAAACACATATCAAAAAAATTTGAAAAGACATGAAAATAGTAGAGTATCAAAATTGCAGAAATATAAACAAAAAAATGGTGCGGCATCAAAACAGCTCTAATACGTCAGACATCCAAAAGAAAGAAAAACAAGAGTGGATAACTAACAAAAATGGTTAAAAGAAGAAACTTTAAAGAAGTACATGACCATCAATATAAAGAAACTTGACAAATACTCCGCTTCTAGATTAGAAAAGCAACGGTAGGCTGTCAGAAAGTTGAGGATACAATAGCTTTAGCGTTTATAAAAAGTTGCTAGTTCTTTGACTTTGACTCTATAAGCAACTTATAATAATTTTTGACACTAACAAAAAAATAGTCTGAGAAATAGAACAAAGACTAAAAATATTGAAAAATTATATTGCGCAACTTTTTGAAGATGAGAGACAAAAAACTAAGCTTAAAAATATAGACGGAAAATAAAACCTTAACATAATTAAAGATGAAGTTATATATGGAGTGGATACATTTAAGGCAGGAAAAATGTAGGTCTAGACCAATTGTAAGCGAAAATGTTTAAAATGATAGAAAACGATCATATTCATGTTTGAACTAATTAACACTATGTACAAAACTTCAATAATACCAAATGAATGGATAATATCAACTTGTATAGATTTTTTTGAAAGTGATTTACAATACAATATTTAAGAAACTGGATACAAACATCAGCGACACAATTTGGATTTTGAAAAGGCCTAGGAACAAAAAAGGCACTGTTTGCTTTATACACGTATACGTATGCTTTATAGACTATAATAAAGCCTTTGATAAAGTTAGACATGATGAGCTAATAGAAGCATTATTAAGAAAAAAGCTTATCTTAGCTTTTGAGGCATAAAAATAATATTAAACTTTTACTACGACCAAAAACAGCTCGAATAGAAGGCGCAACATGAAAAACTAGAATTACAGAAAAGATTACGTCAAGAGTATATAAAAATTTTCTGCAATCTGTACTTAGAAGACATAATAATAAATTTAGACCTTGGTAACCAAACCAAAGACATCAAATTTTACGACAATGTAAAAAATAAGACGATATGGTTCTGACAAACACTTGAAATCAATATTACACTAGCAAGCAAAAAATAGAGGTCACTTTAAAATTATGACTTAATTTTGTAATTTTTTATTTTAACTTTTAACTATGTTTGTCAGTTATTATCACCGTGTTACAGACTTTTATAAAACGCATCTATGTTGCTCTAATTAAAAACCTACATTTTGTGGTGTTTTTTTTTACTTATTGTTGATTTTTTTCTGCAAAACTTGTCATTCACACGGTGTTCTGTACTTAACAGGTCATAATGCCTTTAGGCTCTATTGTTGTGGCAAGAATTATAACGTTGATTGAATATCGGCGAAGAAAACGTGAAACTGCAAGGATTTTTGGTAAAAGCCTTTGTGCTGTACAAAAGTTGAATCAGCGTTACTTGGATACTGGCCTGATAACCAGAAAATTAGGATCTGGGCGAAAAAAAGTCACCACAAATAGGGGATGACTATTTCTTGATGTCTACAAGTTTGCGGAATAGAACAGATTTTTTAGTTTGTCTACGAAATCAACTCCATGAAGTTAGAGATGTTAGTAAATGAACCGTTAAAAGAAGGTTTTGGGTTGCTGGATTGTTTTGTAAAAAGATGGCTACAGGTCCACCTTTACAACGCCGACATAGTGTTGCAAGATATCAGTCTCACCCAAAACGACTAAAGCAGGGTACTGTTTTCAGATGAGTCGCGCTTTTGTCTTAATGTTAGATTTCACGTAGCTAGAGTTGTCAGAGATTATCTCGATGAAGTGGGAATTTTGCGGTTTGATTGGCCAGCTCTCAGCCTGGACATGAATCTTATAGAACATGTCTGAGATGAGTTGGGACGACGTATCCAAAATAGTACTCCTGCTTCAAGAACTGCTCAAGAGCTAAGACGGTTGCTATTGCAGGAATGCAATCATATCGACCAAAATGTGATCTTTAATTTATTTTAAAATGTTTCTTCTCGACTTAAAGCAGTCATTAATGCCAGATGGGGTAATACTCGTTATTAGTGATAAGTTTTTTTCTATATTATTTGTTCCATATTAGTCTTAGGAACAAAAATTCAAATTCTGAACTTGTTTACAATTTGCTAACATAAGGTTTAAACAAAAGATTCCAAAACCAAGTCAAAGTTAAAGTGACTTCTATTTTTTGCTTGCCAGTGTATATTACTGGGCATTGAAAGGGGTAGATGAAAAGAGAGGGGTTTGAGCAATTCATATATTTCATTAAGGATTGTTATGTTAGATTGCATAGCTTTCTATTGCACTCTAAGCATTTGCCTTCAGCAATACATTTCGAAAGCATCTATCTTTTGACGGTACTGCGCGTACTGTCTAGGTTTCTGTCGCATAACTAAACACGGAAAGTACGAGGGTATGAATTAGATTACACTTGGTGTGCGTGTTATATTATGGTTTTTCTATGTTGTGATTAGTTGGTACGTATTGGAGCTTTTTAGTTGTATACGGCGGCGGATTTTGGTTTTGCAGCCAACCTGATTACAAACTGCTTGACTACTTTGTAGTTGCTAATTAGACGTTTATTTGGCCAGTTAACAACATTTGCAAGATCAACTATCATAGTCTTTGTTTTTTAAATATTAATTTTTAGACTTTAGTCTAAACTAATACTCTCTAGTCTTTTAGTTAGGTTAAGTAATACAAATCTTAGATGCACATCATATATTTGCGTATAAATTGAATAGCATTGATGACAGAATGCATCTTTGTCTTAAGCCTTTTTTGATTTTACATTGGTTATTAGATGGTTTTTGATCTTTACCACGGCAGTTCTATCTTTATAGAGACTCTTTATTAATAGTAGCAGATGATTTGTTAAGGTAACCCATAATTTATGCTATTTCACTTTATTGAAGACATTCACGTATTCACATTTGTTCTCTAGTTTGTTTGTTCAGAGGCAATTTGTAAATGGTTGCAATCTAGATTTTAAAATATTCAGCATTATCTGTTTATATGAGTTGTAAGTGCAATGCGTCGGTAATCATTGCATTTGGTGGTTGATCCTTTTGTATGCAGGGGATAATTGTTGCTGCTGTTTATTTTTTGGGCCATTTTTCCATCAAATTTTTTGCTATTTTTAAACCTCTTTGGTGGTCTGGCGCTAGTTTTTTATAGGTGGTAATACTTACTGCATCAGTATATCTGGTTTTTTCTCCTAATTGGTATTCTTTCTGGATAGCATATTTTCCTTGCTGTAGAGATTTGTCACCAAATCATTTATTGTGTCACAAATTTACTGGGTTATTGATTTGTTTTTTTATGAAAATATCTTTGGTTTATACGGAATTTTGCATGTTTGCTAATATTGTTCAGGTCATTATTTTTGTTTTTTCTACATTTAGCTTAGTTTAGTTAATTCCAGGTTATATTGTCTCTTGGTTTTTAGTGTATTTTTAATTTCACTTAGGGCAAATGTATCTAGTATTGTTGAATGGTTGGCTTTTGCGTCAATTGCGTAGTACACAGATTTGATGTAATTACACCCTTTGTTTTGAGCCATTTTGTGTTGGGGTTGTTAAATTGGTTTGTCTGCGATGTTTTGGCTTAGATTTTTTTTTGGGTTTGCGATTATTTACAATCTTCTGTGGAAGATGCAGATTAAAAGTTAGTGGTCAGAGCTGCAATCTTATTTGTTGTTCTAATGCCATATTGCCTAATAATTCTAGAAAGGTGATGTCGTCGTTTGTGCATACAACTTTTACATAATGATTTTTAATATGTTTGGGAAATTTCTCTCTCTTTTTGTTCAATAACATTTTTAACTTTAGTCTGTCGTCTAATTTTTTGATTTGAGATCCTATCTCTTAAACTTATGCGAACTAGTGCATTGTTTTTAGGCTGTAAAATGTTGATAAAGATAAAATTTATCTAACTGAACCCGGAAACTACAAAAGGAAATTGTTTACATCAGAATTTTTGATTGTTATACTGAAAACTGTTTAAATTTGTATTAAATATACTTCAGTATTGCTGCATACATTTCATCAAAATCCATACGTTCAATTTTAGATAACAACAAAATAGATCTTATCTAACTGAACCTGGAAACTACAAGAAAAAATTGTTTGTAAAGTTATGACAACTTTTAATTGCTTTATTGAAAACTGTTTAAATTTGCAATAAATATATTTGATTAGTATTGTACTAAGTTGTATAAACTTGATCAAAAACCATACGCTCAATTTTACATAACTTATAATTTTGTCAAAATTAATCTCAACTTACTGAACCTGGAAAGTACATCATGAAGTTTTTTACGTCATAACTTTTAATGGGTGCATTGCAAATGCATCAAGTTTGTAATAAATATACTTTAGTATTGTTGTAATACCCTGTATACATATAATTTAAATCCATACGCTTAATTTTATATAATCTTGACAAAATCGATTTCATCTAACTGAACATGGAAAGTATTCTGATGTGAAAAGACGGATTTTTAATTGTTGTTTAAAATTGTTTAACAAAGAGAGCGACGCAATTTTTTTGTAATTTTAGTAAACTTTTACCCAGTATTGTTGTAATAAGTTGTATAAATTTGATCTATATCAGTTTGATGTAATAGCATACAGGTTCTAGGAGTAAGTGAAGCTTGTTGGCTCAGAACAAATATCTAACAAATATACTATTTACTACTTTTAGATTTTATATAATACCCATAGGAACAAAGTTGCCATAATCATAAAAGAAACAATGAACACATCTATTGCTAAAATAATCAACAAACCCAGTAAATGTGAACAGGCAAGAGCGAAGTCAAAATAGAACAATTTTATGGCCAAATTAAAGAGTCAATGAAATACACTAAAAAACACGAAATGAACATAATATTGAATGACTTGAATGGTAAAGTAAGCACCGACATAATTTTTAAAGTTACTGGTTGCTGCGGACTAGGCAACTGAAATGAGAAGGGTGAGCGACTGGTCAGCTTCTGCCAAGAAAAAAGAGTTACCACTAGCAACACATGATACAAATTACCAATTTTACTTTTGGAAGTCACCGGCAGACCACTAGAGAAATATAATCTGAAACCAGATAGAACGCAGCTTTGGATCACAACTTACTTTGGCCAATCTCAATAAATCAGAATAAAGAAAATCAAACGCCACCGCACAAAAACAACATTCTATTGCCAACTGCTAAAAACCCCACACACGACTAAAAGTTTTACTACGTGTAGACAATAGTACAGAATTTACTACCAGGCATAGCTTCAAAACAAAAATTAAAAGCAATGAAGACAGCAAGGACAAAAACAGAAAAAAAATCAAGAAAGTAACACTCAATAGAAATACGCAGAGCATAGAAGAACAGAGACAAAATTGACTATAAAAGAATAGTGAGAAATGATGAAGTAGTAATGAGAATTGGACACAAAAGAGTTTTTTGATCTACAATCAAAAGAAGGAAACTAGAATATCTGGGTCATATAATACGAGACACACAGTACAATCTGTTCCGCCTTTTTTTTTGGGTTATAAAACTTCCCTAAATGGACAGGACTGTTGGTAATAGAACTGCTACACTTTGATTAGGATTGAGACAGATTCAAAGATATTGTAAACACAATTGTTAGCAAACTAAACTAGGAATCTATACAAAAATTTTAATAACCTATAATTTGCATCAAATTTACTTTGGTATTATTAATCTAAGCTGTGCAAATTGTATTACCTGCATTAAAATGTATACACTTTTTAAAGCACGGGGTAAACGGCAGGACCGGGTTCTGGGGATTTGCATTAAGTTCACTTCGTGTTGGCCTTGACATTGATTTAGTTTTTTTATTTTTTTTTTGGTTTTTTTTTGTCTAAAATGTGAAAACTTAAATTATCCTGAAGTTTTTAAATTTTTATATTGCTTATTAAGGTGAGATAATGATTATCAATTCCTAAAGTTTGCAAAATGTTTCTGAAAGCAACTTTTAATTATCAAAAGGTTATAAATTATGTTTACATTTTTCAGAAACTTTAAAATGAAAATTTTTAAGACAAGGAACCTACTCTAAATCTTTTCAATAATTGCAAAAAAAATTTGGCGAAAGAAACTCATTTTTAAACAAATTTTTTAAGTTACTCTTTTTAGGAGTTTATCGACCACTACCTTGATTTCAGTATTGTAATGAACAGCTACTCTGGCGCTATTTCAATTTTCACATATATTTTGATAATCAATTTATTTTTCACCAGTACATTTAAAAAGGATTAAACTATATTTTGCCAGAGTATTTTAGTCAAATAATAACTAGAAATAGTCGAAAAATGTATCCAAGTATGGAAATACTCTGACCAAATATAGTTTAATCCTTTCAAATTATATGTGAAAATAGGAAAGACGCCAAAGTATCTGTTTTCACTACAATACTGGAAATCAAGGTAACGGTCGGTATACTTTTAAGGAAAATTTTATAATAATTTTGAAAACAAAACCAGAAACTGGATAGCTACCAAATTGTTTTTTTTTTAACTTTAAGAAGTGAAATACTCAAAGTGAAGTGAGTTAATTAATCTAAAACTATTTTTGAATCTTTGAGTTAGTTTGAAGCAGATTAACATTAATCAAACAATTTACATGGTTGCTAAAAAATAATGGAAACTATGTTCGAAACATTCTAAAATAAACTAAAGCATCGAACCTGGGACCTTAAGTGAATAAGTGATGCAAAACATCGCGGCAACGTACTAATTTCTTAGCATAATTAGTAACATTATCTTGCTCCCCTCTTCGTTCCATCGACGACCAATAAATCTCGATTGCGGCTGGATACTATTAGGCTTAATAATAATAATCCCCATGAGCGCGTCTCTGGCGATCGTCACACAAAACACCAGTGTACGTGTACGTAATAAAACTGCGGGGATGGCGGTTGTTGAATATAGGTACAGGGGTGTACAGGGAGGCCGTCGTTCATCCACAAATTATGCACATTTTAGTATCGCGTGCCTCCTGCCGGGAATTAAATTAGAGGAGCGTATCTGGTGAACATCAGAAATAATGTATCTGCATGCGTAAGAAACTGAACCCCCATCCACTATAGGGCCATGTGTGTCGCGGACCACTGGATTCACCTAACTTCAAATTAAATTTATTCTTAGTAATTAAATTTGAAATACACAAATAAGTTTAAATGTATGCAAGAATGAAACGTAAAAGACATACGTCTGTAGTAAACATAATGGAATATTTAATTTTTAATTTGTCGCGGAAATGTGTATATGTGGGGGAGATGAAATATATGCTTCCCCATTCCCCAAAAAGCTTCAGGAAGACATTAAAAACATGCAAGGCAGTAATTGTATGTGAAATTTTATGCGTGCCCCATTATACCTTTCGGGCTTACACAAATTGAAAGTGTTTTTGTATGTGTGCAACCCTGTTTTGCTCGCGAAATGTCGCAGAGGCATTTAAGAATTCAACCTCCCCTTTTCGTTCCACCTGCAGGGATAATGAGTACCGATACACGTACACGTATTTAAGTAGAATGAGAGAGAAGTGTTGGGGCTTTCTCTCTATGTGTGTGTGTGTAATGAAAGACTGCACGGGTGTAGAAAATTTCGTTTTCTGCGAGGGGAACTTTAATTTCGTCTCAGGCTGACGTCACATTTCCATACGCGGATGAGAGAGATGCCACACAACACCACCAAAGAAGCCGAGAAGAGATGGAGAATTACTAATTAAGAATACGAAAGAAAGGGACCGATGTTTAAAATGCGTGAGCCGAGAAAGTATACGATATATATATATGAGACAAAGGAATAAGACTCCGAGAATTGAGTTAAAAGATGGCGGATTGTACATTCTTCGTAAGAATTTGCATGTAATTAATGTATAAGGAAAAATCAGAGCGAGCAGATGTACAATATTACGTTAGGGTTCAGTGATTTTGTTAATTTAAATTTCCTAGCTGCACTCCGCCATCCATCCATCTCTATATATATATACACTTGGCCGTAGATGGGAGAAATGATGCGACGAACAACGAGTTTCTTATTTCATTTCTTTTCACACATACAACAACCACCGCCATCCAACCGCGTAATCTCCTCTCACACGAAATTTATTCATATTGTACTCGGTATACGGACACATCATATTTACTTACAAAATGACATCTCATTAACTATATTTGTTTCACTACCAGCAAGGTCATTAAGACACAAATTAAATATTCATTATTCATATTTATAGCAATCAATAAATTAATTAATATTTTCTACTTTGTTTTGCAAATTAAATTTCAACCAAACTGTTAGAAAATTTTATTGTACAGTTAAATTTAAATGTTCTTAACTGTCAAATTTAAATGTCTTTATCTGTCAAATTTAAATATTTTTAAATTTGTTTCAATATTAAACTCATTTATTATTTGTATCTGTCAAATTGTCTTTAACTATTATTTATTATAGGTTGGAGTTTTAACCATCAAATTGTCTTCAACTGTCATTTATTATTTGTAACTGTTAAATTGTCCTCATCTGTCATTCATTACTTGTAACTGTCAAATTGTTTTTAGCTAATATTTATTTTAGCTTACAGTAAAATTGTTTCAAACTGTCAAATTGTCGTCAATGATCATTTGTTATTTATAACTGTCAAATTGTCCTCAGTTAATATTAATTATCTGTAACTGTCAAATTGTCTTTAAGTGTTTTTTATTATTTGTAACTCTCAAATTGTCTTCAACTGTCATTTATTATTTGTAACTATTAAATTGTTCTCAACTGTCATTTATTACTTGTAACTGTCAAATTGTCTTGAGCTAATATATATTTTAGCTTACAGTAAAATTGTCTCCAACTGTTATTAACTATTTCTAACTGTCAAATTGTTTTCAATGGTCATCTATTATTTACAACTGTCAAATTGTCTTCAGTTAATATTCATTATCTATAACTGACAATTTGTCTTTAAATGTCATTCATTATTGGAAACTGTCAAATTGTCTTGAAACTGTTTAAAAATATTATTAACAAGTTTTTAGCTGTCATTAACTGTCTTTAACTAACAATTATGATTGTTAACTGTCAACTTTAGTTTAAAAAGTTATTTAATTGTCTTGTTATTAGCTGTTCACTAGCTGTTGTCATTTTTAGTTTGGTTTTTGCAGTAAGTTCTTTCACAATTTATTATTTGTCTTTTTGAGTTTTTTACACTTAGTATTAGTCAACTACAGTATTTAGCTATTGGCAGGTGAGTTTTCACTGCGTAGACTGTCACTGCTATTAGCAGTTCCAGATGTTCTTGACGTTTAG
The DNA here is from genome assembly GCA_963932245.1 of Tachinus rufipes. NCBI lineage: Eukaryota > Metazoa > Arthropoda > Insecta > Coleoptera > Staphylinidae > Tachinus > Tachinus rufipes. Next base: position 72,581,325 of record OZ010747.1, on the reverse strand, counting down.
TTTTGTTTTTTATGTGTTGATCTTTATTAACACAATCATAGATATTTGTTTTTGCAAATTCTTATTGTCTTCTTATTTGGACGTTTGTTTTTAATGTCGGTTTTCTGGATGATGTTTGTTAACTTAGTGGGTGTATAGTTTTTGTATGTCTTGGTTTGTAGAAGAAGTTGTTGTGCCTGTTGGTATCTGATCGGATCTTGTGGTGGATAATAAGGTTTTTAAAATTTTGTTTTCTTTTTTGGTAGATTTGACATCTCTTATAGCTGGCTTGATGATTTCTATGGCAATTTACGTAGTTGGTTTGGTTTTGGTCTTCTGATGTGTTCTAGTACTATTTTTTTTTTGTTTTATCTTTATGCAATTCATATGTATGTGAGCGAATTATCTTGGTGTCGAGATAAGTCTTAATGCCTCGATGGTTAGTAGGGGTTTTTTAAGCTAAAGCACTGAGTTTTGGTTATAGTGTATGAATATTTGCTATGCTACTTTGAGCCTGCTGAGACGTGGTCAGGCGAGTTGTGTGGAGCGCTGGATAGCAGCCGTTTCTATACTCTGCGCGTATTGACGATTCTGGATTTTGGATTTGAGTGGAAGGGTGAAACTATTTTTACTGCACTTATTAGGATCTTTGTACTTCTTCTAGTGGTAAACTTTACTTTGCCGTTCCAACACACAGCTAAACTATGTGGTTGAAGTAGCATTACTTGAAGGGGTTTTCTTTGTGCTGGCCATGTCAAGCCTCGGTTGTCTTGTCTTCTATTTTACATCTTTGGCATATTGGGTTGTCAAAATTTTTGTTATGGTTGCAGGTTTTTTCTGGACAGTCTCAATAATAGCAGCTATTGCTTTTTTACCAGTTTTACAACTCGGGTTGTTATCTCATCATGCTTTAAATGCATCTCCGCTTACAATGGCTATGCATTGCAGCCGGTAGTAAGCTGTGGTGGTAATTTGCGCCGGTAACAATTTTTGATCAAGAGTACTTTTACTTCTAAAGATTGTTACCCGTTTGTAGTTTTAATGAAGAGGATTTGCAGTATTTACAAACGCATTAGTTTTTGTGTGTACTGATGAGGTTTTATTGTTTAATAAATATTGTTTCAAACCTTATGTGATTTGGAAGGTGGTTGTGGGTGTTCCACCAAGAATGATACGTCTAATAGCACTAGAAGTGAGGAGACTTGGGGTAGTTGAATGTAAAGGTTTAGACTTGTTGTTGGTGGTCGGGTGGTTATTAACTACAAGACAGCAAATTCATAAAAGTTGGAAAGTGGGTTTACTTACCTCTGATTTGATACCGTAAATCATTAACCGTTTAGAGGTAATTCATTAGACATTGCTAAGGAAATCAGGAGCACTGACCATGGGATAAGATTAAGATCCACGGTTTTATCTATTTTAACTAGGTGCAAATTGTGCGCCTAATCATAAAAACTTAGGCAAAAGAGGAACCGCTTAAATGAGATTGGGATATAGTCGACGCAAACTACTAGAATGGTTACTCATTAACCGTGACGTGAGTTGACATGAGTACTGAAGTAGAATAAGGACTCTATTAGGTGACTTTTATTGCCTGTTTGTATGGCGTTGCTTCTTTCAGTGACCATATTATTATTTAGTATATAGTGTGGTAGTTTATTAGTGTGAAGACATATCTAGTAAGCGGGGAAAACGCTGTAGTGTGGTTCTGTTTTATTGTCACCCGAGATTTGAGCCGGTCTAGCTTGCTACAATCAAGGTTTTGATGGGGACTGCTCTTGCTGACGGAGGAACAACTTCAGTTAAAACAGAAACGTATGTTTGTAGGTTAGTTATCTACGTTTGAAACGTTTGAATTGAATTGAATTTTGGGCAAAGAAAGAAAGCAAGCTTACCGACTAAATCTAATTAGAACCCTACGGTTTGAACGTCTAGTTTATTGGCAAAGTTTGTGTCTAAAGCGACCGCCACAAAATGTGAAATATCAATTATAGAACAGGTTTTTCTGAAAAGACTAAAATTCTGCCAAACCTTTAATTGTTGTGAGGGTGATAGCAGACTTAGGGAGGGGGAGTGTATTTGCATAAAACGATTGTTAGTTTTGTTAAAACTTTGCGGGGAACGGTTACAATTGGCTTACTGCTGTTGCTACCATGGTTGCTGCCACGGAACTGCCTCACAGGCGCTTACCGAATGAGCTCCCTTTAATTTGGCTTTTTTGGAAGTTTGCAATTGGTCGATGAATAGCTTTTCTTGCTTCATTAAAATTGTTTTAAAAAGAACGTAGTGTGCTAACCATATAGGTGTTACATAGTAGTTGTGAAGAACTTGCACCACGACTATGTCTGAATTCAGACCGACGAACAAATAGTCTTATTTTAGCTTTTTAGGCTAAGATCTTACGCCGAGTTATACAATTTTATTTTTTTATATTTTTACGTTGAACCTCCCAACCACCACACTGTGCTTGAACGTCGTATCTTAATTAATGATCACTAATTTATCAACCAATTTATGGCCGTCAAATCATTTGACTGCATTTCTTCACTGCGCCGACCCTTTCTTTGCAATCGTCTCCCACTCCATTGCATTGCAATTCATTTATGCTGAACCAGTACATCTCGTCTTCTTGCAATACCTTGCTAATGTTCCCGTGTACTTTTCTATAAATTGAACCTGCACATTCTGTTTAGTTAATAAATATATATCTCCCTAGCACAAGACCAGTTGTTATGCCAGAATCCCCATAATTATATCAATACATGGTATACTACCAATTACCTAATTATCACATTCTCAAGGTATACTCCAATACCAGTGTGTTTATAACTGCTCTTTACCGCTGTAATGTGCCCTGCATACAACCTCTAGACCTAACTGTCCTGTGTAAGCTTGACAATCTTTTGCAGTTATTGTGCAACTCCAAGGCCTTAACTGCCAGTGCACAACATATTTTTGGCTGTTACGTATAAAGCCTTACTGCCAGATACAGTGTTATTAACACAACCCCAAACCCTTGGCTGCCAGTGTGTGAAATAACAATCTTTTCAGCCCTCCAAGCATGCTATAGCTATTAATATCTTGATGACTTTCCTGCTAATGTACTTTGTATTACACACCTCTAAAACCGGTCTTTGAGTAAATAACCTCTGATAGCTAAATTACACTCCTTAAAGCTCCCTTAGCCATTGTGTAATTAAGTTTTTAGTACACCCCTAAAAGCTTCGCTAGCCATTGTGTAATATTAGGTCTCTTTATTTAAAGTAACGGTTTACCAAACCTTTCCATCAATAATTATAACAATCATTAACTAGTAGGTTACATATCTTTCCTTAAAACAACCTCATACGTTCTATCTGTATGATAATGCTAACAAAAGACACTATTAACAAAGATAATCAAATCTATTTGAAATCAGTTTTGCTTTGCATGAGCCAAGCGGAAGAGAAGCTAAAAGTGTGCATAGTATTGCTTTTTGCTGGCGTTGGGAGTGCTTCGGGGGAGGAGCAGAAGTTTGCTTTTGATAAGCAGATGCCTTGGATTGAACCTTGGAGGAAGAAGGGCTTGTCTTGAGTTTGAGATAAGCTGGCAGGCCTGTATATTTTGTGGTGTGCAACTAATTGCACGCGTGGCGTGTTGCTACATGTCTTCATGTACCGACGCATTTGACACAGATGTAGGAGGAATTGCATTATGATGCCATGTGGTCATAACGCTGGCAACGGTGGCATTGCACAACATCTTCTTCCTTGCGCTTGTATTCCACGCTAACTGTAAGTTGACACAGTTTGGTGAAGGACAAAATATCTTCAACTGGTTGAGTTCTGGGGCAACTGAACAAAAAAAGCGCAAGGAAGAGTTTTCCGTCTCTTCTGATACGCTTGACAGAGAGTGGAGCGTACCCTAGAGCAGTAATATTTTGCAGCACCGCATCAGGTTTAATGCATTGGGGTACATTTTGAATGATGTATTTTAGGGTCTTTTTAGATCTTATTAGTAGTGCTTGTGCAATATGCAACAGCAGCTTGCGGTTTTGGGTGCATGCTGATGCATAACCTTGAATGTAGCCGCTAGTCTTTGGAATACGGATTTTTTGCATTGGAATGGGTGGCAAGTGACGTGTGTTACTACCCTGTGTAGATACCTGGGAAAGGGGGCTTGTTGGAGGATCTAGAGAGCTAAGCAAGTTAATTAGAGTTGGTTGCCTTGTTTTTAGTTTATAGTTGGGTCGTAGACTCTTTGGCCTTGCTGTTTGATGACTTTAATAGTACTGAAGGCGCCTGACGTGAAGGGCTATTAATACCAGTAACTAAAAGGGATTCATCCGCGTTTTTTTTCTACTTCTTTGTCTTCTTCTTACTCATCGCCACAATAAATTTCTCCTTTGGAGACGGGGTTTTGGAGTGGGGGTGCTTTGCTTGCTCTGCTGGACGTTTATCCTTTCTTTGACTTTGGAAGCGGTGTTGAAATTGACCGGAAGTTTTGCAGGCTTCTTTAGGGAGGACTGGACCGGAGGATTCTCTGGATTGCTTGGCGATGGTTTCTGTTTTTTTCTTGATGTTGTTGAGGGTTTTATCCTGAGATCAATTCTTTTTGTTTGGTCTAGGCTAGTGATTTAAGCAGTCTGAGCTTTATTAAGATTTTTATTAGTACATCAACGACTGGATTTTTGGGACTTCTACCTCAAAGTCAGAGAAGTTATTAGTTTGGGGTTCATGCGGGAAGAAAAAATTGATTATTTAATTAATATTTTAATTAAAAAATCAATTGTCATTAGGATTAATAATTAATTGCTTTGACAATGAAAATTGCAGATTTGATCTGGATTGCTGCAGGCGGGTGTAGCTGAGCGAGTAGCAAAAGGGACGTTTGTTATGGTAGATAGCATCATCCAGCTAATATGAAATGTAGAGAGAAAGTCATCATTCTACTCAAATCTAAGAATATTTCAGTTATCTGGAAATAAGCCGTACCATACAATGATTAAAAAGAAAATATTTATCTGACTCCCAAGATGAGCTACAAATAAATCTAGCCTTGCGGCATTGTACTCAAAGCAGTAATGTAGTTGTTGTGGAAAACCAAGATTTTTTAGCCACAAAATTTTTATTTCTCAGGAATTTTGTCTTTTTTGACTTTTTTTTGTAATAGATCAAATTAGACAAAAAATCGACGCTTTAGAGAAATTTTACACACAGCTTAGCGACCTATATACTTTGGTGTATTTGGACTGTCTAAAGACTATTTTCACCTAGCGCACGCTGAAAAAGGGTGGTTTTGGAGTAATAGACATATTTATATCAATTTTTGCGTTTTGGATGGTTCTTTGCATATTTAGCGAAAACTATGCGTTTTGGGCAAAAATGACTTTTATTAAATGTTGTAGAGCGGAAAATTTTCAAGTTATTTGATATTTCTTATAATTTTCCGTTTTTCTGCTAGAAGACACGGAAAATAAAATAAAGTCACGGTTTTGCGCGCTCTGGCGGGCAAACCACTCATTATTGGAAAAATCAAAAGACCTATATTGATCAAAATTTTTTTGCTCTAAAACCTTGGTCATATTTTTTTTAGAAAATGCACTATGCAAATTTGGTTGAGAATCCAAAAAATTATCAAAAGGTCACAATTTGTGACATTTTTCAACATTTTTTATCTAAACTCAACTGACATTTACAGTGAGAAGAAACTTTTAATTTTTGGATAATGTACATTTGGCTTGGTATGATGTAAGTTATTCCTACTCACTCCCTCTTGATTTATGAATTGAGTGTTTTATCTAATAGCCCAAGTTTTAGGTATCTTTAAGTTAGTTTTAACTCACTCATAACTCATGAACTAAGTGCTCTATCTCCGCTTTAATGTTAGCTTATTGAACTAAGTCTTAACTGACAGTTACAGAGAAAAGAAACATCAAATGTCTGGATAACCGAATTTTTGATAGGTTGGCGGTGTACATTATTTTAAGAATAATTTATGAAATAAGTTTCCAATCTACCTGCGCAAGTTTTAGATTTTACTAACTAAATCTAAACTTACATTCAAAGTGAGAACAAACGTCCAATCTGTAAGTAACCGAGATTTGGAAGGTAAAGCGGAGTACAATATTCTAAGCCACCCACTCCTAATTTATGAACTAAGTGCTTTATCTACTTGCTAGAGTGTTAGGTATCTATGCTTTGAGTGTTAGGTTCTAGGAGTTAGTATTAACTTTATTCTTTATTAACTAATTTTAAACTGACATTTACATTGAGAAGAAAAATTCAATTTCTTGATAATTGATATTTGGGTGGATGGACGGGTTGCATTATTTTAAGCCACTAGTCCATAATTTATGAACTAAGTGCTTATCTACCCACTCAAGTGTTAGGTATTCAGGAGCTAGTATTAACTTTATCATTTCTTAAATAAGTTTTAAATGACATTCACAGTGAGAAGAAACATTAAATCTATGGATAACTGACACTACGCTATTTTAAGTTACTCGCTGATAATTCAAATGCTTCATCTACTCGCCCGACTATTAAGTATCTAGTTGAATGTTGATATTAATTTTATTCTTTTTTAACTAAGTATCAACTGATATTTACAATACTCAATCTTTGTATAATTGACACTTAGACGGGCATAACTCCCATTTAAGAAATAGTAGCAATTTTTTTTTGCACAAATTTGCTGAAGGCTACAAATATTTAATTTTAAATCTAAAATATTTCACACGTAAACTTCAGCAACTACATTACATTTCTTAATCGAACGTCTTTATACTAATTAAATTTTTATCGCGTATTTCCAACTAGTTTGTTAATTCTTCATAAATAAATAACAATTCGAAAATTCCAACACACATACCCACTCGCTTATTAAAACACTAACTTTACTTGAAAATAAGTTTCATCTATTGTCAAGTTTTAAAAAAACCTTCATGGCAGGGTAAATTACATGTATAGAATCGCTTATAAATAATGCAAGTCTTCGTGATTGGGAAAAAACATATAACCCCTAAAACATTTATAAATCGGAAACAATAAGAGACGAGCTTATCCTGGATAATTGTAGAGTGTGAAGAAATATGCTCGTATGGAAAATTTTCGGTAATGACCGTGCAGATGAATTAATAATGAGGGAACCGCATGCATATTATATAAGAAGGTTTTCGGATAGAGAATGGGAGCACCGCCCACGTTCACGATTTCTTTTCGGTATTGTTTGACGTGTGTTGGGGGCGAGCTTGTATTCTTCAATTCTCAGAAATTATTGAATCGATAATTAAGAACATGTATGTTATATTTTCGACGAATTATAAGCGTACAATATTTTATATTAACTTGTCGTGCGTTGATAAGATATTTATAACTGTTATACTAAGAAATCAACACAATTAAGATTAAATATTTTCAAGCTTCTTCTGTAAGGAAAACGTATAAAATGCTTTTAATTATATACATCGTTGGCCGTTTCTTTTCCACCTCGAGCATGTGCGCTCATTTTTCTGCATGAGCTGAGACGCGCGAGTGTAGGTGATGCTTTTAGCAACAAGGGGGTGGGGGAGATAAAGGGATTCGGGTAACGTAAGGAGTTGCGAGAGCAAAATCCGGCCATATGTGTTTAGCAGACGTGGCTGAGGAAAAGGAGAAGAGAAAAAGAGCATAATTGGCTCGCGAAGCACACGTCGACGGCGAACGGGAATTAAGGGAGCGGAACGTCGCGTGGGGTGGCTCTCTTCTCTCGGCTGCGGCGTACAGGGGGAATATACATTACGAGAGACAACTCTTAAAACACATGCATAAATTAAAAAGTTAAAAAATCAATACGGTACTGTTTTCTGTTTCTTATGTATACACACGACGCCACCCTTGCCAAGAACGAACCCCGCTTATAAATCCGCTCATTTATAAATTAACTTTTTTCATATCCAATCTCCCCTCTGGTTTCCTCATGTCGTCTATACTGCGATTTATTGGAATTATTAGAAAACTTTACATTTAATTATACCAAAGCAACTTTTTCTCCCTTGCATTTTTACTAAATGAATTTTTAGCTTATACTTTCTTTTTAATTTTTAGAAAAAAGAATGGGCTGTAGAAAATTTCTAAACTAAATAGTTTCTGCAACTGAATTTCTGTTTTTCACTCAACTCAACTCACAACGATACCTGCTATTATGCTGTAGTAATTCTCACGAAAGTAAACTGATTGTTTTTTTAGCAGTAAGGGTTGTGCTATGGCTATTTTATGATTAAAAGTAGAAACTGGTTTAAGTTAAGGGTTTAATAAAACGCATGAAAATGTTAAATTCAACTTTTGTTTGAGGAAGCTCTGTAGAAGTTTTTTTTTGCATTAACAAAGTAACTCTAGTGGTAGGGCTGTGCCAGTAACTGACGTTAAAATGACTAAAACCGATTTGGAACAGGTCATCTTGACTACTTTTTTTCAAATGTAAAATGTAATTAGGAATTACTTGATATGTCACAACATAAAAATAATCTTTGAATTTTAACGAGTGAATTCACAGTCGCTAAAACTATCATATTGGAGACTAGATTTAAGTAATCTGTAAACATTTACGTTGAATATTTGCGGATTTTAAGTCTCGGTAAGTAATGAATTTAGAAGTTTATTTCATTTGTTGATAGTCCGGTTAAAAAAAACCTTTTTTTTTTAAATTTTGGTTCTACCCGTCTACCAACCGTTTGTTAAAATTTTAGCAAGTACTTCTAGTAAATATTTGTTTAAATGGCAATGTGTCTTGAATTTTTTACTTTTATTGTAACTGTAGCTGGTTCAATTTTAACTCTACATAAAGAAGTAATTTTTGTATTTTTATTTAAATGCATTTTTTGCATCATCTGAAAGTAGAGTACTAGGCGCGTTTGTTTGAAGTGGTCTTTTTAAGTAAGCATATTATATATAATTTTATAGTATTAATGATTTTTTTCTTTTGGATTCTTTAAGTTGTCATGGTTTTGTCTAAGGAATCAGGTGGAATTAAATTTATATCGACGTTGGCATTGCTGTCTGTGTTTTGTAATTAGTTTTATTTATCTTTATATTGATCGTTACAGTTATTATATTCTGCTAAAGAGTGCGGATCAACTTTTTTGCATACACTGTTTAAGATGCAGCTAGCCTTAGGCAATGCATGAAATTCTATTCAACAGTACAGTAATTGAGTTTTAATGGGCTTCAAAATGTTGTTTAACAATTTTTTATTGCTAGTTTGTAGGATTAAGTCAATTTTGTACTTGATTTTTAGCCCGGTAAAAATGTCGTTGAGCAGCAGCAGCAGATGTTGGTGAAGAATTGTTGTTTTTACTGCCTTATTGAGTGAAAGTGTCTAAATCTTTATTGTATAGATCGCCAAATATTGCCAAAAAAAAGCGTACTTTATTATTAAAGTTTGGTGTATGCTTAGTTTGTTTGGACTGTTGGGCACATAGTCTGTTTTAAGTTTTTAAGGCTAGATGCATTGATCGTAGATAAATCGTTTGCTTTAGTCAAGCGGTGGAGAAGCTTTTTAACTAATAGGTTTGCGCCTAATTTTCCGATGCTTGCGCATAGGATTTTTTTGCGGGCCTTGAGCAGAAGTTGCAGTCTTGCTTTGAGAAGCAAGTGCATTGGAGTGAGCTTTTGACGACGTTAGGTTTGCTTTTAGCTTGAGATAAGCTGGGCACCTTTTATAGCTTGCAATGTGCGGCCTTGTGCACGCGGTGCATGTTGTTGTTGACTCTTTTCGGGTTTTGCATGTAGGACTAGGATGGGCTCCGGCAAATTTTACGCAAACATGGAGCGAATGGCACTTTGATGCCATGTGGTCATAAAGTTGCTACAATTATAAAATATTAGCTGATTTGCGTTTGTATTCAACTCTGACGATGAAATCACACAACTTGGTGAGAGACTATAGGTCTGTTCCAACATACGGTTTGGACGGTTTGCAAACCGTTCAAACTATGCAAACAAACAAATTACTGTGTATAAAAGATGGTAGATGGTTTGGACGTTCGGACGTTTATGTCTATGCTAACGAGATTGGAAAGCTTGTTGGGGGCATAAGCTTGTAGACGGACTTGAATTGGTAGCCTGAGCTTTAGCCGGGTAGGTGCCTTTTTGGTTTTGTTGGCTGATAGTCTTGGTGGTGTTGAAGGCAGCTAACGCGAAACTGCTATTGGCCTATTAGGCAAGTTATAAGGTGGATCATGTGAATGGTGTTCAGCTAGATCTTCATCACCATTTTATTTTTAGAGGTTGAGGATTCAAACGGGTGACTGTAGGGAAGATGATGAGATTTTTGGAAGAGGTTTAGGCCGGAACTACCGGTGATGTGGGTGGCTTGGAGGACTTGTTGATATTGTTGATGTACTGCCTCATCTCGTAAAGGATTTTATGTTGGGTCAACTTGATCTGCTTGAACTCGTTCTTATACAGGTTAAGTTTGGGCCGGAGCTACCGGTGATGTGGGTGGCTGGGAGGGCAGCCTAGAGATTGTCTTTAAAGTCGCTGCAAAAGAAGTTTTGCTCTTGTTGATATTGTTGATGTACTGTTTTATCTTGTAGGGGATTTTATTTTGGGTCAACTTGATCTGCTTGAACTCGTTTTTATACAGGTTAATTCTTTATGAGTTGTTGTCAATTAGGTTTACGATGAACTTTTCCAGGAAGGCTAAGAGTTAGTTTTCTAGATCTTGAGGAGTTTGCCCTTCTTTTTAGTTGCTCAAACATCAAGCATATGATGGCGTTTATGTTCTGGTATTTTTCTATGCTAGCAAAAATTTGAACTTATTAATTAATTTGTTAGACATATCTATATAATTTAATTGAGTTAAATAGTACTCAATCAAATCATATGTGACTTTGCAATATAATTGTAATCTTTTGAGATTGCTTCAGTCGGGTGTGGCTTGCTGGAACATTTATTGATAAATCAAATAGAACAGTAGATGTTTGTTTTGATGCTACTATTATGACCATAATGTTTGTGTAATTAATATATTTTTCAAAAATCAAATTGTGGCTTATTGATCCTATACCACGAGTACACGGTGTAAAAGAAATCTTTCATCAACAACATATATATTTGTAGAGTTTAACAACTGGTTTAAATCAACAAAAAAAAAATTGTTTTTTAATTTAATTAAATAAATAATTCTCCAACCGAACAAAAATTTAATTCTGATTCTGATTTAATCTTTTTTGATCGATTTGTTTAAAATTTAAGATTAATTTGTTTGTTTTTAACCATTTCTTTATTTTTGCCAAGTAAATGTTTTCTTTGGATGTTATCTTTTGCAAATTTTGATTAGTAGGGTAGTATCATTGGCATGCTTTAGATTTTATACAAACAGGATCACTGTGTCCAGTAAATTGTTAATGTAAATTACAAACTATAGCGGCCTAAGAATGGTTTTTTGTGCTAATTTATGTGGTTTATTCAATAAATAGCATTTTTGTCGGATTTTAATTGAGTTTTATTAATTAAACGATTTTTGATAAATTTTATGAAATAATTAAGTTTTTTATGCTAATATCACTTACCAAACAAGATTTCTACGCGTTGTTTGATGAATTATACAAACAAATATTTTTTTGTAAAATTTTTATGCAATAAACGATGATTTTTCTCAATAAATTGCTTTTTTGTTTTTTGGCGATTTTAGCTAATTTTGTGCTATAAATGAGTTTTTGTGCAAATTTTATTGGTTTTGATCGCGATTTTTTATAGAATTAATGCCACAAACTTGATTTTTTCGTATTGTTTGAACAATTTGTTCCATTAATTGATTTTTATGTTTATAAATGAGAGATATAAACAATTTATCATAAATTTAATGATAAAAACATGATTTTTTTGAGCTTTTTTGAAATTTGTTGAGCGTTTTTAGATTATTGTTTATAATCATTTAGAGTTTTTGCACAGTTTTTGATGAATTTTATAAAGAAATAGGGTTTTTGTGAATTATATGTAATAAATGGTTTTTCTCAGGTATTTCAGATGATTTTTTTGCAACAATTGTTATTATCTATTTTGGACGAGTCATTAAAAAGACTCAGTCTAGCGTGGATTGTAGAGCAACTGGCAGTAATCTAAGAAGAGCACAAAGTTGAACATGACTTATGATACGATTAATTTGGCCTAGTCTATTTCACAAATCAATTTAATTAACCAAATATTAATTTAGTTTAAGATTGAAAACTAAATTTTTTTAATATTTGAGTCTAAAAAAGAGTTTAATTTCTGTTTGGGCATCGGCATCTTGAACATACTTCATATTATTCTGATAGTATTCTTCTCGTCCTTCAATTTAATAAATGTAGAGGAAGTTTATTTTGTTAATAAAAACAAAAACGCCAATAGGACTTATATTATAATTTAATTAATTTTTAATCATCGAACGTTTCGACAGAAACACCTGTCTTCATCAGCACTGCAAAGACATTTTTTAACATTATAAAAAAATAATTTTATGAGACAGATACAAATACAAATTACAAAAAACATTAATATTATTAAAATCTTACCTTAATTAAAAATAAAATAAAATTGCTTATGTTTGGATCACCAATATACAATCATCAAAATGGAAATTGTCGATTATCCAGTACATAGTACTAACACTTACAAGATTAAAAACTAACACATTAAAATCATTAAAAACAAAAGTTAAAATTATGCGGAATGAAATAACATTATTCAAGTGTATATGTATTGTTGTGTGAGTGTTCTAGTTGGAATATGAATATTAATATGAAAGAGCGACTATTATTTGCTCTCGATGTCTTTTACTTTTTTATGACTTATTTAGAAAAAATATTTTTATTGGAATATTTCTAACATATTTTCTAATAATCTTATAGGAATTCCATTTACAATTGTGATATATATATATGTGTATAATTTAACATTAATTAATAATTAAAAAAATTTTAAACATGATAATAAAAATAGTTGTTGTATAGACAATTATAATTTTAGTAGATTACGATAGATAACACTAAGACCCTCTATATCCAATTGGAAGTTGCACGTTGAATTTTTGTCAATATGTAGCATTTCACTAATGATTCTTTTTTTATAATTCTCTTCAACATCTAAGATAGTGACTTTATTGAAATTGAAATGGTGTCCTTCGTTGAAGTGATGGCTCGACAGACCTGTTTTAGTTGTGTTGTTGCGGCAATCTCTTTCATGTTGACTTATGCGATCACACAGTTTTTGTTTAGATTGACCAATGTATTTTTTATCACAATCCATACAAGGTATTGAATACACTGTATTCTTTTTTGACAATGTTGGTGTTCTATCTTTTAATTTGGTGAACAAATTTCCTACATTTTTATATGATTTTACTGTTATATTAATCAACGAATCTGACAAAGTGGTCTTAATTTTGTTTGATAAACATTTAATATACGGAATTGAAAACCATAATTTTTGTTCTTTTACTATGTCATTATTTATTATTGTTATAGAATTGTAATTGTTTAAAATTGAATTAATTAATTTTTTTGGATAATCATTGGCGATTAATTTAACCTTTAGTAGTGTAAGATTTTTATTCCAAAATCTTTGGTTGCTTAGTGTAAAAATTTTTTGTTTGAACATCTTAATGATATTGATTTTTTGAGACAAGGGACATTCTGAGTTATAGTTCAATACCCTATTGCTATCGCTTGGTTTTTTGTATAAGTCAACTATTAGATAATAAGCTGATTACTACTAATATAGAAGTTAAGTCCAGACAAATTAGAAAATTAAATAACTTAATCAATAAAAACTATATTAGCACTAATAAACCTAATTTTGATTACATAGATAACACTACAAACTTTCTCATTCCTGACGGAGTACTAAATATACTTGAAAAGGGTTCTAAATTTTCAGTAGCTTACAATTCCACAGAATTTCCAATTATTAATTTAATAAAATCTATAGAATATATAATTGAATACAAATCTCCAGATATAGACAAAAATAATTTGAGATTAAGCTGTACTAATATTATTACAAATTATGTAAACAAAACTAAACATAACACACGTTTGAATAAGTTTACTGTCTCTCAAAAAAATTATAACATGGCAAAAACATTCCTTAAAAATACACCTGACCTTATTGTCACGAAAGCGGATAAAGGCAATAAAACAGTGTTGCTTGATCGTACTGAATACACAGACAAAATAATTGAACTAATATCTAATGATACTACATATGTTTTGATGATCAAAGACCCTACTACCTCATTTGAGAATATCACCAATATTTTTTTAAAAAAACTGCTTGATCAAAATTTTATTAATAAAACTGAACATCGTGCTTTAAAAAGTGTTCATTTATCCTCTCCCAAACTGTATGGACTTCCAAAAGTAAACAGACCTCTTCGCCCTATAGTGTCTAGTAGAGATTCTCCCAATTATAAAATTTCAAAATATATTACAAACATCCTTAATAATCTTATTCCTACTTTTATATACAATGTTAAAAACTCAATAGAAGTAACTCAAAAACTTAAAAATTTAACTATTCCGGATAATTATACGATGATATCTCTCAATGTGGAATCATTATTCACCAATATACCTAAAGAACTTGTATTGAAAATAATCGAAGATAGATGGTCTATCATTTCTACTCACACAATAATTGATAAAAAACTATTTATAGAAATTGTCGAACATTTTTTTGAGACAAGCTATTTTCAATTCAATGGGAATTTCTACCATCAAACCCAGGGCACCCCTATGGGCGCTCTGATTAGCCCCATCTTAGCTATGCTTGTCATGGATGAATTGATTACAAAATGTATTAAAGAGTTGGATTTCGATATCTTATCGTTGTTTGTTTACATGGATGATACCATAATTATATTACTTGATAATAAAATAGATCAACTGCTAACCTGCTTCAACAATTTTCATAATTCCTTGAACTTCACAATTGAGAAATCAATTAATGATAGTTTACCTTTTCTAGATTTATTACTAATTAAGGATCATAATAAAATAATAGTTGACTTATACAAAAAACCAAGCGATAGCAATAGGGTATTGAACTATAACTCAGAATGTCCCTTGTCTCAAAAAATCAATATCATTAAGATGTTCAAACAAAAAATTTTTACACTAAGCAACCAAAGATTTTGGAATAAAAATCTTACACTACTAAAGGTTAAATTAATCGCCAATGATTATCCAAAAAAATTAATTAATTCAATTTTAAACAATTACAATTCTATAACAATAATAAATAATGACATAGTAAAAGAACAAAAATTATGGTTTTCAATTCCGTATATTAAATGTTTATCAAACAAAATTAAGACCACTTTGTCAGATTCGTTCATTAATATAACAGTAAAATCATATAAAAATGTAGGAAATTTGTTCACCAAATTAAAAGATAGAACACCAACATTGTCAAAAAAGAATACAGTGTATTCAATACCTTGTATGGATTGTGATAAAAAATACATTGGTCAATCTAAACAAAAACTGTATGATCGCATAAGTCAACATGAAAGAGATTGCCGCAACAACACAACTAAAACAGGTCTGTCGAGCCATCACTTCAACGAAGGACACCATTTCAATTTCAATAAAGTCACTATCTTAGATGTTGAAGAGAATTATAAAAAAAGAATCATTAGTGAAATGCTACATATTGACAAAAATTCAACGTGCAACTTCCAATTGGATATAGAGGGTCTTAGTGTTATCTATCGTAATCTACTAAAATTATAATTGTCTATACAACAACTATTTTTATTATCATGTTTAAAATTTTTTTAATTATTAATTAATGTTAAATTATACACATATATATATATCACAATTGTAAATGGAATTCCTATAAGATTATTAGAAAATATGTTAGAAATATTCCAATAAAAATATTTTTTCTAAATAAGTCATAAAAAAGTAAAAGACATCGAGAGCAAATAATAGTCGCTCTTTCATATTAATATTCATATTCCAACTAGAACACTCACACAACAATACATATACACTTGAATAATGTTATTTCATTCCGCATAATTTTAACTTTTGTTTTTAATGATTTTAATGTGTTAGTTTTTAATCTTGTAAGTGTTAGTACTATGTACTGGATAATCGACAATTTCCATTTTGATGATTGTATATTGGTGATCCAAACATAAGCAATTTTATTTTATTTTTAATTAAGGTAAGATTTTAATAATATTAATGTTTTTTGTAATTTGTATTTGTATCTGTCTCATAAAATTATTTTTTTATAATGTTAAAAAATGTCTTTGCAGTGCTGATGAAGACAGGTGTTTCTGTCGAAACGTTCGATGATTAAAAATTAATTAAATTATAATATAAGTCCTATTGGCGTTTTTGTTTTTATTAACAAAATAAACTTCCTCTACATTTATACTTCATATTATTTTTTTGCCTGAAACCAAAATAAACAATAAAGATTCAGATCGATTGAATTTAGTAGATTCCGATTATCATTTTGTTTGTTTATTTGCTGACGAACAGGGAGGGAGTTTGTCTGTTAAAACTTTTATACCTCTTACTAACAAAGTAACTCTATACATTTTCAAAGCATCTGATAGGGTATGGCATCCTAATAATTTTGATCACAAATTTGTAAGTTTTATTAATAATTTTTTTGACAATAGAAAACTTATAGTTAGATCTCTAAAATCATAAATGTTTGTGTTTCTTGAGATTTTGTTCTTTTTTGACTTTTGCTTATTTTTGTTTTACATTAATGAACTTTTTCAAATAACCAACAGTACTATCTATAGGTTTGCAGATTATAGTACTTTTTATACTTTATACTTTTTAAAAACCATATTAACAAATATAGCTGAAGGTTTTGAATGTTTTGTATTAGAATCTGTAGCAGCTTTAAACAAAAATGTTGATACTTTATCAGACTGACTGGGGTACTTCCACCTTAATCAATTTTAACTTAATCAGAGGAGGCCGCCAGCGAAAGAGTCAATGAGTAAATTGCTGTAATGTGATGATTCAAAGATCTACTTTAGGTTTAAGAATAGTGGTTGGTTTTAGATATTTTTGTTGAGGTTTGAATTTTTGACCGCTTTCGCAGCTTTAGCAATTGAATTACGTATAACCTTAAATGGTGAAGGCTGTTTTTATAGCCTAAAAAAGTAAGTGTATTTTGGCATTTTGGTGGTCATATCTTTGAGCTTACAACCTTTGCAGACCTTTAAGTTTTCTTTTGCTAATATTTTGTTGTGCTACGCGGAATTTTGTTGTTTTGCTGGTGCTGTTTATAGTTTATCTATTGGCTAGTAGCAGTAAAGATGTTTAATAGCTTGTTGGCTTCTATTTATTTGGGGTTAAATGATGATGATATTTTCATACACTGGTAGTTGTATTACTCTTGCTTGTTTTTGAGTTTTTTTTTTTGCGTTTACCATAGAACAGTTTGGAATGCAAGGCCTGTTTGGGAAGTTGTTGGTTGCTTATTCTAAGTACATGGCTAGTCCAGCGGAGTTAAGCTTTAATTAATAATGACTCAATTCTGTACATTTCTGCTTTACAGAGAATTTTTGTGTTTTTTATATAATTATGTCATTATCTGCATGAAAAATTTTAAGCATTTCATATGCAATTGATTGATCTCAAAGCTGTGGCGTCTATAAATACACCAGGTGTTGGGGCTATGTAAAAGTGTAGGTATTACCACAGCTTTATAGACTTCCAAAAACTGAAAAAGGCCGTGCAATTTGACATTAAATTTGATCTTTTGATCTTGTTAGTTGCTTAGATTGTGCCTTTATCTTTAGACTAAATTTTGTGCAACAGTTTTCTAGTCTAGTAATAGCCTCTTGTAAGCGCTTCTACAGAATTGGCCATCAGGCATACATCAACCCCAAACATCGTTTAATTTTTGTCAACAAAATTTTGTTTAGTAGTTTCTTTTTGAGTAGGTTATAGGTCTTTTTTGGTACCGATATTTTATATGCAATACATCAAGTATGTCTTAAAAAGCTTACCTTATGAATACTGAGAATTAAAGAATGTTGTTCGATGTTAGTCAGGAATTTTGGCGTACAATCTAGAGAGATAGAGGTGTGAGGAGACATAAAAATGAAAAGAAAAGTGAAGAGAGGTTAATATGGACGGAAGAAAGTGTGATAATGTACAAACAAAATCTGAAAAAAATTAGAAAAAACGGAAGAAATGTCATAGTGATAATGAGGAAATTACAGGAAACTATCAGGAAAGAGGTAGTAAAAAAATATGTAGAAGAAAAGAAGAAAAAATGAAAAAAGAGCAAATGGTGGAACAGCGAATGTACTAAGAAAAACTAGAAGCCAGAAAGATGTTAAGGCACTGGAAAAACAACAAATGCACAAAAGAAGAATATCTAAAAGAACAGAAGGCATACAAAAATCAGTGTAAAAAAGTAAAAAGCGAATTTATAAAAAAAGAAGAAATAGAAATTGAAAAATACAGACAGAAGCAGAAGCATGGAAATACATAAACAAAGAACTAAGAAAAAAACAGGGAGATTTTGAGGCAATACCAATGGAAGCTTGGAAGGAACACTTTTCGGGTTTGTTTGGAGGACGAAAGAAAAAAGAAAAAAAACTAGACAGACAAGAGCCAATTCTACAAACGGAAGAAATTTTAAAGGAAGCAATATGGGAGAAAATAAAAAAAATAAAGAAAAGGAAAGTGCCAGGTATGGATGGGATACAGAATGAAGCGTGGTTGTATGATACGGAAGAGCTGATTGAGAGAGTTAATAAATAAAGTATGGAAGGGAGAAGGGTTTCCAAATCATTGGAGAGAAGGCCTTGTATGACCAATACACAAAAGTGGAACTAAAAAGCTAGTAAATAACTACCGGGGCATAACACTACTGGATACGGCATACAAGATCTACGCCATGATATTAGAAGAAAAGTTGAATGAGGAACTGTGTATGAAAGAGATAATTCTAGACGAGCAGGCCGGCTTTAGGAATGGAAGAGGTACCATGGATAACGTATATATTTTACTTACACCATATTGTAGAAAAAGAAATAGCAAAGAAAGGGGGAAAAGTATATGCGTTATTTCTAAATCTAAAGGCGGCATTTGATAGTGTGGATAGATAAAAACAGTAAAAGTGTATGAGAGAGAAAGAAATTAGCGAGCACTTGGTAAGAAGAATGGAAGAAGTGTATGAGGAGACAGCAAGCAGGGTGTGGATGAACGGGAAAATGAGTGAAAGATTTTGGACAACAAAAGGAGTAAGCCCATTGAGTTTCACTTTGTTTGCAACCTACATAGCAGATGTAGAAAAATAAATGAGGTTAGCTCAAGCAGGAGGGGTAGTAGTCGGTAAAGAAAAAGTGTGACGCTAGCATATGCAGACGATATTGTAATTATAGCAAAAGAAGCGAAGGAAATGAAAGAAATGATTAAAAGTTTAGAAAAATATTTTAAAAATAAAAGTTTTGAAGTTAATGTAGATGACACAAAAATTATGGTTTTCAGAAAGAGGGGTGGGAGAAAAAAAGTTGAGGAATGGAAATGGAATGGGCAAGGTATTACGGAAGTAAAATCTTTTAAACATTTGGAATATGTTTTTTTTTTTCTAGAAGAGACTAGAGAAAATTATTACAATAGAAATGGGTATGCTAGCCAAGAAATTGAAAGAATGAGAGAATCTGGGAGGGAGACATGGTTCAAAATTAAGGAAAGAGATAAGAGATATACAAAGGCAAGAAAGGAGAATACGAGTGAGAGTCTAGGTACAACGCAAATTATGAACATATTATAGCAAGTAAACTGCCAATGTACCTAGATAGCGATAGATATAGTACAAATGATAAAAAGATGATTGCAAGATTCAGATGTGGCAATGAAGAGCGAGTGACAAAATTTTGGATGGAAGAAGATTTGAAAATGTGCAAAATGTGCGGAGAGACTAAAGAAACTATAGAAGATATGTTGAAAGAGTGTAACGAAATGAGAAAAGAACAGATGGGAAAAAATGAGTTATTGAAAGGGGACAGAAGAGGAATAGAATGGATAAGGGCAATTAAAAAACGAAGAAAAGAAGTAAATGAACAGAGAAGAAAATACTTTTAGTTGTGTTAATTTTATAAGGATTAGGTTTTATAATTTTGGGAAGTTAAAAATGTATTTGTAAATGTAATTTTTATGGCCGAAAGGCAAGAAATAAACGTATTATTTATATAGAAAGCATTATGGGGTATGCTCTAGATCCACGAAGCATATGTATAAATGTTGATACTGTTTTAGACTTGTTTTTTTGGTACTAGGTTTTTGGGAAGATTTTTTTGGCAATTGCTTAGAAGCGATTAAAAAGCACCTTTGTCAGTATTTTTTTATAGTTAGTTACAATGAGCAGCGTTTTCTTTATCTTTTTAGAGTAGACAATTTAAATTTGTTTTTTACCGATTCTGTTTGCCAAATGTTGCAAATAGAGTTAAACAGTTTTTTTTTTAAGTAACTATTTCTTTTCTTAAATATTTCAGGTGAGATTTTATTGCTACCGAGTGTTATTTTGTTTTTGAGTTAAGATATAGCTTGTTCTTCTTTCAGGAAGTGAGTTGATAAAATTTATGTTTACTGTGCTATCGATATATAAAAGCACACTATAGTGCTCCAGTCAGTGTTTTAGAATTTGTTTTTTTTATATGTAAGGCTTATTCATTCATCTGTTGTATTGATTTATTACTAATTTACTGATTTATGCTTAGTTGGTCCGCATATTTGTACCAATTTTTAATTAAAAAATCTTATCTGGAAGGGCTGAATACTTTTTATTTTTTTATCTGCCGTAAACTAATTTTTTTGCTAGGTATTAGAAGACGAATTTTTTGTAGATATTGGGTTTATGAAAATGACTTAAGGTACTGGGTTTTTTGTAGGCGGTTTGCAAGTTTTGTTTTGTGTTTCAAGACTTACACTTTGTTTTATTTTATTTTATTTGAGTATTTTTAACGAAGTATTGCTTGGGATCAAGATAGTTGACACTAGCTTTGGGACATTTTGGTGATGAAAAAAATGCGTTCAAAAGCAGTTTGTCTTATTTTTTTTGCAGGTTCTGTATGTTTTTTAGTAGTAGTTCTTTTCCACAGGGCTCTTGACGTATGGACAGCGTTTGAATCATTTAATAGCATCGGCAAAGTTGATTGATTTACGATTCAGATACGATTGTTCAATATGATGATTGTTGGAAATATTTCCTTTTTCAGCAGTCAGCTTGTTTGTTTGCTACCTAATACTAAATAAACTTTGGTCTACTTTGCACAGTGATCCATAGTTGTTGAGTTAAATTAGATTATATTTTTTATTTTATTGTAAGGTTTGACGTAATGGGTTGCAATCATTTACCACGTTTTTTTTGCGGAAAAAAGACACTGGACAGCCTATACTGTTCAGTAATATCAGGTTTTTGGCTTTGCTTGGCGCACTTTGCATTGCGGTCCTGCTGGTCTTATTGTGCACTCTTCTGGTAATTCCGATTCTTTTATGAAGTAAATACATGTTTGCAGTTTGTTTGTTTGGTTTATTTGCATAATAATACTTTGAGCAGTGTTGGATGGTCTTGTTAAAAATAGCTTTATGTGCTTTATTCTTGACAGTTTTGCCACAGGTTGCTGTGTTTTATTTCAAGTTTTCAACAAATTATTTGTTTACCGGTTTTATGGTATGATATTTAATCAACGTCTTTTTGTTTTTTTTGCGGTATGGTCCGTTTTAAGGTTTTTTTCTACGCCCTGATTTGTTGGTGTGCAGATCAGACGTATCTTGTTGTTGATAGATAATTTTTCTAGAGTGGTTATGCAGTCTATCACCAGTTTGGATTTTATTACCTGTAGTGTCACTTGACTGTTGGACATATAGTTATCGGTTTGATAGCGTGTTGTCCTGATTTAATAGTGTTTCCAAAGCAACAGTCAATGGTAGATTTTGTCTAGTTTTTTTAAATTTTTTTTATACTGTCCAGCGGTGAGTTTGCAGATTTGCTTTAGCAGTTTAGTACTATTTTGATTTTTTAGTTTGGTTTGTTGCATTATAGTCAAACCAATCAGTTTTTTATACAGTTTTTAGCAAAACTTTGTCTATGCAGTAACTTAGTTTTTTTGGTATACTTGTTCTGATGCTCATCAAAACGATAAATATTTTTTGCTGTGCGGAAAATTGTATCACTGCGGTTGCAAGAGTTTCTGTTTTTAGCGTTTAGGTGAGCTGATTGACGGCGTAGGTTCTGACTCAATTTGGTCATATAAAGTTTGCAAGATGTAGATGGAAGGTTTACGTTTGTGTGCTGCGTTGTTGCATACATTTAAATTATTGGTTAATAGGGTGATTTTCCGTAGTGTTGACTTGTTAACTTGTTTAACTTTTTGAAGTTTATTTTTAAGTTGTTTTAAAACTTGTCATCCACTCAGTAAAGACTTTTTAGCATATCATGCCATTAGTTTTTGAAAGGTAGCGGGGACGTTTTTTAGCGTGAAGGGCATCACGCCGAACTAGAAAGTTACTCCATTGAAAGTGCAAAAAAGCAGTGAGTTGCTTATCATTATTTATTTATCAATTAGATTGATTTACCATTGCTCAGTACGAAGATGGTTTAATGAAGATTTGCTTGCCTTTTTAAATTTTTTTAGAATTTTGCAGGTTTTTGGACTAGCTGAAATATTGTTTCAAAAAGTTTTGTTTAGTATTGCTGGAAGATTATATATACACTGGCAGGTGCACTTTATTGCAACTACGATTATGGTAAGCCAAGGTTGTCTTAGTAGAAAAATTTTGCCAAAACGGGTTGGTTTTACATTGTTTGCTCCTGTGATTGGGCAAAAGCTTCGATTTGTTGGAATCTTTGGAATTGAGTTTTTGGGGGAAATAGAAAGTATTACTTTTAAAAGTTTCATTGTTTATAATAGTTAATGTATTATACATTTTTATTTGCTTGCAGGTGGAGCGTTTTTGATTGCGTTTAGACTAGGTAAGTAATGGACTAGATTGTTATAATATTTGTTGATTGAAAGTATTGGTAAATCTTTACTTTACTAGTTCTAGACGGAGATTTAATTAAACAATGGTTAAGGGATCTTTTAGGGGTGCAATTTATCTGTCGGAGGTTATTTACGCATAGATGGACGAGGTTGTGTAGTACATAGTACATCGACAGTGAAGTCATTGAGTTATTGACAGCTGCAGCATGCATAGAGAGCTGTAAAAAAATATTTTGTACACACTGGCAGTTGAGGCTTTGGGGTTGTGTGATAACACTTAATCTGGCAGTAAGGCTTTATACGCAATAGCCAAAAGCATGTTGTGCACTGGCATTTGTGGCCTTAAAGTTGCACAATAACTTCAAAAGATTGTCAAGTTTACACAGACCAGTTGAGATTATTTGCAGGGCACATAACAATAATAAGGAGCAGTTATAAACACATTATTATTATACGTGTATAGGTTAAGGTTTTGTTAGTTAAATGACTAGTATTGTAGTATATGATGGGAATTCTGACATTACATATTCTAGATAGATATTTTATGTTTGCTAGTTTTACAGAGTATATTGGTAATTGTGTGTACGTTCAGTTTATGAAGAAGCGCGCGTGAATGATGACGGGTTGTAGCGGTAACACGCTGATGCAAGAGGTTGAGATAGATTGAAAGCAAGAACGGGACAAATCAAGGAGTCTCGGTAATTTTTCCACAGTTGGGCGAATTGGCATCAAATGCCGATTTGGCAACAAGCCGCTTCAAAGTGAAATTAGTGTTTAATTAATTAATAAACTCAAGGTGTGGTGGATGAGAGGTTTAGCGTTTGTTGCGTTAATTATATAAAAAACAAATTTTAATAACTAGGCGTAAGACAATTTAGTACCATGTTCTTGAGAATATGGGTTGAGATTTTTTTAATTGGCCGACGAATCTTCCAACGAGTGCACGGATTTTTTTTCAAAACCGTCAAATGAGCGTCCAATACAGCAAGTACTAGACACTAAGTATAACATACTGCAAAAATTTTATAATAATTTTGCCACTTTTGTTTGTTGTGTATTTGCACTATTTAATGTACCACAAATGCGTGTTTGGAAAACATTAAAACGTCATAATTTATATTTATTTTATATTCAACATATTTTTACAAATTTTGTTAGCCGAATAAAATTTTACTGCTGAATCATTTAAAATTTAAGCCCACGAGTTTTAATTTTTTGTTTATTTGTCATTATGGCTCTCCGCGATCCGATAAATTTTGATTTTTTTACAAAGTCTGCAGGAATGTTTTTTTTTTCGGCGGTTTTGAGGTGACAGATTAGAAACTTTATTTGACATTTATAACAGCAACATTTTATAACGTCCTTGACAGTTCACAAATATATTATGATGCTTATGACAACTCACCATCATTTTATGATTGCTCAGAAACATTTTATGATGTTTATGGCAGTTCAGAAACAATTAATGTCAGCTTACAAATGATAGCTTACTGAACATTTTATAACGTGTTTGACAGTGTACAAACATATTATGATGCTTATAACATTTTGCAAGCATTTTATGACTGCTCAGGAACATTTTATGACATTTATAATAGTTCATAAACAAATGATGTCAGCTCATAAATAATTAATGACTGTTTAGAAACATTTTATGAGTTTTATTACAGCTTAGGAATATTTTATGAGGTTTATAATAGTGTAAGAACATTTGATAACATGTATGACATCACACAAACATTTTATGACGTTTATGATATCTGATAAAGTTGACAGCTTACAAAGATTTTATAAAGTTCATGACAGCTCACAAACATTTTATGACAATCATGATGTCTTACAATCACTTTATGACAGTTAAGAAACATTTTATATTATTTATGACGCTCAGAATAAACGTATGACACTCAGGATCGTTTTATGACGTTTATAACAGCTTAGGAACATTTTATGACGTTTATGATATCTCACAAACATTGTATGGCAGCTTGAAAACATTTTATGACTTTTTAGAAACACTTACTGACTGCTCACAAATATTTAATAAAGTTTATGACAAAACAATTATTGACAGTTCACAAACAATTTATGACGTTTCTGACAACTGATGGACATTTTATTACATTTATAACATCTTACAATTATTTTATGACCACTCAGGAACATTTTATGAAGTTTATTATATCTCTTAATCATTTATGACAATTTGGGAACGTTTTATGTCGTTTATGACAGCGAAGAAATAATTATTTACTGCTTACAGATATTTTATAACGTTCATGACAGTTCACAAACGTTTTTTGGAGTTTATGATTGTTTAGAAACATTTATTGTTAGTTCACAAACAATTTATGACGTTTCTGACAACTGACGAACATTTTATTACGTTTATAACATCTTACAATCATTTTATGACCAATCAGGAACATTTTATATATCTCTTAATCATTTATGACAATTTGGAAACATTTTATAACGTTTATGACAGCTCAGAAATAATTATTTACTGCTTACAAACATTTTATAACGTTCATGACAGTTCACAAACGTTTTTTGGAGTTTATGATTGTTTATGAACAATTATTGACAGTTCACAAACTTTTTATGGCGTTTCTGATAGCTCACTGACATTTTATGACGTTTATGATCCCCTTAAACATTTTAGGACAGTTTGGAAAAATTTAATAACGTTTATAATAGCTTAGGAACATTTTATGACATTTATGACAGCTCAGAAACAATTATTGACATCTCAAACATTTTATGACGTTTATAACAGTTTACAAATATATTATAACATTTATGACAGCTCAGGAAGATTTTATAAAGTTTATGACAGCTCTAAAAACATTTAGGACGTTTATGATATTAAGTTTTTATGTCAAAGGAGGTGATAGTGATATTCAACAAACATCATCAGAGACTGTTGAAGATCTTAGGAGACGCATTTTTGAGGCCAATAATAATGTTACTTAGAGCAACCAGAGACTTAAGAGCCAGAATGTGTTGCAAGATCTTTATAGTCATTTTAAACTAAAGTAAAAATAAATATTGGTTTTTCTGCAATTCTAATTATTTAATTCTATAATAATTAAATACTATATTTTGAAAACTGTTTATTTTAGGGTATAACTTTTTAAATACATTTGGTCTAAAGATTGAGTTAACAAAGTTGTATCCCTACATTGTGGGATTCCCTGTATAAATACATCAATGTTAATAAATTGAAACTATTTATGTAATTGAAAATTATTCACTTAACTAATAACTGTATCTATTTCACATATATAAAAACATGTAATTCCCATCTACAAGAAGCATATATCCTTTCACCGAAAACTAATACACAAAGATGATAACCGTTACGTGTGGCTGAATCGACAACGGGCGGAATGAACAACTAATTGACACTTAATTAATTATAATTATGAATATATTCGTATTGTGTGTGCGAGCATGCACATAAACACCTGTTCGTGTCTACTGTGGATACTGTTTAAACAATAATTACTGCACATTAACATGTGCTACCATTTACTTTACAAGCGTTTTACATGTTCTATACGCTGACGGTGTCATAATTATTAATACAACACACACAGACAGAAAAAAATTAGAGCACCCGAGGTGCGTTCATAATTAATGCGGATCAGGATCGTTAAAATTACCATTGAGTGTTTCATATTATGCACTCGGTGTCAATCATATTTGTTTTTTAACTTTTTATCTAATTTTTTGAGGTTAAAATATGTAAGGACAAATCATTTATTTTTGTAAATTTGAAATCAATAATTTGAATTAACATAATTACCCATTGTTGAAAGAAAGACTTATTGATTCATACCAATATTGAACAATATTTATTGATTAGTTTTTTATTGACACTAAATTTGAACTATATTTTTTATTTCAATTTTGTATTGATTTTCTATTTATTTTTGAATTTAATCTAAAATTTTTTTTTGTAACTTTAAAAATATATTTTGAGACAAAGTTTCCAGTATTTTCCAACATTATTGATGACTATTGATATCAAACTTGAACAATATTCATCTTTTGTGACAATACAAATTTTCAAAATTGATTTTTTTTTTAATTAATTATTAACAAAATTTTACATAAATTATCGATTAGTTTATATTTTCCTCACGATTTTGTAATTTAATTGCGTCAACTTAAGACTGTAAGGGTGGTTAAAATTTAGGGGTAAAATTTATTTTTTCCTTAGTTGAAGGGGATGCAAATATCAATAAAGAAAAACATAAAAGGGTTGCATGTTTTTAGATATATGCCGCATCGGTAAATTGAGAACTTAAAAAAAATGGGGTGGATTGTTTCAATCAAGGCAACCCTTGCAGAAAAAGCATTGATAAGGCTGTCGCATCTCTTTCCTGGGGGTGATAATTAATGTTGCATAATAAATATATTTTTCTTAAATATTCTTTGTGTATTTCCCGCGGAGGGACTTCTCGCATGTAGATGAGGGGTTGTAAGGGACTGGTAAGGGTGGGCCTCTCATCTCATTTCGCCCGCACTCTCTTACTGTTTTTACTCTGACACACACCGACTACAATCAGTCTTCTTCATCCCCCTTTAACACCCCACCAACTTGTTTCTCTCTCTTTTTCTTATCCCCGCTCCCTTCATCAGCGGCCTCGCAACCCCTTCGGTACACTCGCAAAAGAAGATTCTCAATTATTAATCGGGAGGAATTTTTAATCGATTCCGCGCGCTCGCCCTGGAGGGTAGCAATAGGGGGGACGACTATGTAAGGAGGCAGCGCGTTTCTTCAGGCGCGTCGAAATGTTATTTCTCCTTTTTTTCCAAAGGGTTATTGTTTTTAAGGGGTTGGGATTTATTTCGGCGGGTTTGGCATTTTTCGGATTTTCGCTGTGTTTGCGTCCGAATCTTTGTGCAATTAAAACATTTATTGGGGGATGATGGGCCAATAACCAAGACGTTATCAAAACATCCCCGACCACCCCATTGAGGCTCGCTTCAAACGATCTAATCCTTATAAATTGGGGAATGCCTCGCATTTTATATATTCATTTATTAAAATTGGTTTCTGTATAAATCTTGCGGTAATTAATAATAAGGAAAACTTTCATAAATCTTTTACAAAATATAATAATTTCAACTCTAATTTAATAAAAATAATATCAAGCTAATTTGCTTTTAAATTAATACAAAAAATTTCTTTTTAATCAATTGACATTGGGGTGGTTAAATAAAAGATTTACTGTTAAAGCCCTTGACCCCTATAATCGCCCTCTCGTCGCTCTGAAAAATGCAGGTTGCTCTACTGACCAACCCGCCGAGGGGTAATAAACCCAAACAGATTTGCGCCGTATCAAATAAAAATAGAACGGGAGAGAAGAAAAAAAACATAACATTATCGTGGGGTGGACAGGAATTACGTTACTGTAATCGGTTTGTTTGGGGGCGGAGAATCACGGTCGTAAATAAACGGACGCATAAATCATTCAACAAGTAACGACATGTATGTCATCAAATGAATTACTATGTATGGTATCGTAATCAATTTGTTGTAATCATTGAAAATTATATAGAAAAAGTTTTTGTCTTTTATAAGGGTTGGTATAGTTATGTATAGTATAAAATTAAAGAATTATTGTATTTAATAAAATAAACAATAATGAGGGATTTTTGAGTTGATAAACATTCTTTAAACAAAAGCTAGTTGATGAATATCGTTCAAATTTAGTTTTTAATAAGTCCTTCAATGATGAGTCGTTTAGTTTATTTAAATCGTTAGCTTAAAATATGCTTTCAAGTTTATTGTTAAAATAAAATTGCCAAATCTTGATTAAAACAAATGGATTAATATTGTTTAAATTTTGTCTTAACAGCCTTTAATTAGTCTTTTATTGATAAGTCATTTAGGTAATTTAAATTGTTAGAACAAAGTATGTTTGAAGTTTGCCAAACAAATTTTGGAATAAAATTGAGATAAAATAAAATAATAGCTTTTTGAAGAATATTGTTCAAAAATCTTGTTAACATTTTCAACAAGCTTTTTAACTTTGAATAATATAGCTAACTTAAATAATTGGTTCAAAGTATGTTTTCAAAATCGCAGAAAAGTTTTACAATAAAGTTATAAAATCATATTTTTTGTGGCTTTGGTTTAAAATTCTAAAAGTGTCGGATTTAATCTCTGAAGAAAAGTGCCTATCCACTAAACCCCACAAAATATGTGAATGCTTGTCCTAGAAGTTTGGTGCACAAAGTGTTTATTTACCTTCATGTCTCGTTGATTTGCTGGTTGATTTTAGTAGTGCGCATTCTGCCCCAACTTCAAAGGCGTTTCTTTAGAGTTGGGGCTTGGCGGGTCCTATAAAATTATAAGTCTAAGATATTAACTGTGTTGGAAATTTTTTTATCTGGTTCTGCTAGCCGGGCTTGGTCAAGTTTGTTGTGTTTAGGGAGTTTTTTGTAGAATTTTTATGTGATCTTTTATTGGCTGAATTTTATTTCTTGTCTTATCTGAACATTCAGAACTTACCATGGGACATCAAGAATTTTTTCAAAAGTTTTATTTTGAATGCTTCTATCCGCGAATACTGGTATTCTAGATTTACTTTCAAATCGGATACAAATAAATAAAATAAAATTGACCGTTGTGGTATCCCGAACTTTTTGATGTATTTTATGTTGTTCTGTTTATGTGTCCATGCTTCTACTCCACAAAGCAAACCGCTGAAGACATAGCATCTCAGCATTCATCTACGGAGAGGAAGGTTTATATAGCAGTTGCATAATATTTTTCGCCATTTATTAAATGTTGACCGGTTGACACTTTCAATACGACATCTAATTTCTTGTCCATGGTCGGAAGAGCTATTGATCCATGCTCCAAGGTACCTGTATTGCGTAACCTTTTTGATCCGCTCACCATTAATGCGTATATCAGACAAGTTGTTCGGTGACTTGGAGATAACCATATACTTTTTCTGACGTTCATTGTGAGACCATAATTGTTGCAGTGGTGGTTCATATATTCAACTAGTTGTTGTAAGTCGACTGTATTTTTTGCTAGGAGTACAATATCAGCCGCGTACCTGATGTTATTAATGATCTCTCCGTTTATTACCATTTTTTCCGTTTTTTCTGAAAGCGCTTCTTGACATATTGTTTTGTTATATACATTAAACAATAGTGGTGATAGTATGCATCCTTGACGAATTCTCCTGCGGATTTCAATTTCCTCTGAAAGCTCATTCTCTATTTTGATTTTAGCTTTCTGGTTCCAATACAGATTAATGATTATCCTTAAATCTCTATCATCTATTCCTTTGTTCTTCAGGATTTCTCTAAGTTTTTTGTGTCCGTGTCTTTTACCTGGACCATGGCTTTTTGCTGTAGGTACAGATTGGATATGGAGTCTATGTCTTTGTTGTCGATTTTGCTAGATTGATAAGAATATCTTTAATAAAGGTGTGTACGTTTACTTTGTGGATTACGAAAAAGCATTTGACAGAGAAAATTAAATAGACAGTCAAGATATCAAAGTGATAGAATACCTATACTATGAACAATTAGCTAGCATCAAAATTGAGAACAAGTTTGATTTTTTTTTGCTATTTTTTAACTTATATTCAGAGGCTATCATGGTAAGTGGTACACAGCAAAGTAGGACTAGTTGTGAATGGTATACCAATCAATAAAGCATTGAAGAGTTACAAGATTATTACAGAAAGTGTATGAAGCCAGTGTACAATATGGCTTAACTATGAATATAAATAAATCTTTTTTTGTTTGTTTTTATCAACACACAAAATAGTAGTAATTACCCGTTAATAGAACTAAAAGCAAAAATTTAAATACTTGCAACGCGTTCATAAAAATTTAAAAAAAAATGCAACAATACGATTAGCAATGACATGAAGACACGCATGCTAAGATGCTACTCCACAAATAAAAATCAGATAATAGCATTTGAGTTTTTTGACGTTTTTTTTGACGTTTTTTTTTACGTTTTTGAAGTTTGATCCGTTCATCCAGACTTATTTTTATATTCTTATCTTTTTCTACAACAAAAA
This sequence comes from Tachinus rufipes, assembly GCA_963932245.1. Classification (NCBI taxonomy): domain Eukaryota; kingdom Metazoa; phylum Arthropoda; class Insecta; order Coleoptera; family Staphylinidae; genus Tachinus; species Tachinus rufipes. The sequence continues at coordinate 72,550,297 of OZ010747.1, read as the reverse complement.
ACAAAAGCTTTGTATAAAAGGATATTTTTAATATTCTAAATAAACCGAGTTACTAACGAGGAGGTTCTGCAACAACTCAAGAAAGAAGCAGTGGTAGTTAAAAACTAAAAGTTTGAAAATTACAATACTTTGGACACATCATGAGAAGACACTGATACAAACTATAGGTTTAATTGCTCTACAAATCAATTATTTGGAAAAGTAATCGATAGAGTAAAAGTAACTATGATTGTTTACAAAACAAAATCTTAAGAAAATAATCTTTATGATAGTTGATAGTCAAACACACTCAAAGTAAAGCTTTGTCGGCATTGTTTTTTAAGAAACGATTGTTTTTTTTTTTTTGGCGAACTGACGTGATTGCGGTCTAAAATGTTGTTGCAGACCGGACAGCATTAAAGTTTAAGGTTGTTGGCAAATATTTCGGCTTTGTCATTAGTTGTGTAAGTTAAACTTTTTAGGCTGTGAATAACCGGAATGAGTATTTGTTTGTTTTGAAGTGCTTTAGAAATGTTTTACATTACGTTTTTGCGTTTTGTGGTGGATTTTAACTCATCTTGCCAACACAAGTTTTTATGCTCTCTTATGGCTTGCATCACTAGACAAGATTGAGGTTGTTTATTGTATCACTATTATTCGGAGTATAATGCTATATATTCCTGGCACAGTTACGCTTTTGAACCTTAGACCTAGAGTGTTTGTTAAAGGTTTTTGTGGCTTTAAACAATATTTATTCTCAGTTAGATTGACGACGCGAAGTCTAAATTATCTTTTGTTTGTATTATGAGCAGACTGTTCAATCTCTCGTCTAGGATGTAAGAGAAGATCAGCCAGATTATGATCTTAGTTTAAACTATTGACAACATTAACAGAGACATCATAGTCAATATTTTTGGACATATATATCTATGTCTATGGTGATTTTTGTTTGTTGAACGTAATTGTAAAAAAAGTTGTTTTGCATTTGACTAAACAGACCGGGAGTTTTGAATTTAGATCTCTCGCTAAAATATAAGAGAGTGGCTTAAAAAACTATAACGTCTAAATCCGCAGTTGTTAGAGTGTTAAATAAGCTAAAACAAGTTTAGTTAGGCTTAAACTTGGCGCATTTATTATAATTGAGCTTTTAGCGTAACTGTGTCAGGAGTGACAACTTTGGAATGATCTATCTACGATGCAGCAGATCCGCAGAGCTGTCACTTAAATACATGAAGGTATTTGGGATGAATTCATAAATGAAACAAAAGACTGGTGATAAATATTGTTAAAAAATGTTATTAACATACTTCATCAAGGTCTTTAATTCATTGAAAGTATGATTTCAAAATCACAAAAAAGTTTTAGAATAAAATTAAAATAAAATTATAAAATCTAATAAAACAAACATTTTTCAATGAATATTGTTAAAGATTTTTACTAAAAATTTTGTTAACATTTTAACAAAGCCTTTAATCATGAGTTATTTCTGCAACTAAAAGTTTTACAATAAAATTGAAATGAAATAATAAAATTTTCAATAATCTAAAAGTTTGTTGATTTTTTGTTAATATTGTTTAACATTTTCTTTAACTTTGGTTATTATAGGTAACTCCAATAATTGCCTAAAAATTTGCTTATAAAATTACAGTAGTGGTAGAATAAAATTTAAATAAAATAATATAATCGAAATAAGAAAAAATCCTGTTAATAAATCTTGATAATATCTTTAATAAAGCTTTTAACTGTGGGTAATATAGGTAACTTAAATATTTGCCTTAAAGTACGTTTTCAAAATGCTGTTGCCTGTTGTTGTATATTTACAAAAAAATTTCTAAATAATTTTTAACAGAGCTTTAAAGTATGAATAATATAGGTAGCTCAAATAATTGTCTTCAAATATGTTTTCAAAACTACAAAAAGATTTAGAATCATATAAAAAATTTAAAAATATATAATCAGAATTTGTCAATTAGGGTTTTTCTATTTTTTCCTTTTTTGGCTTTGTTCCAAGTTTTGTTTCTCTTTTTAAGATTTGTTGCTACCAAAGCGTTTCATGTTTTCTTCAGTCTGCTTGGTTTTTTTGTGTGTTGTTTTTGTTTGCAATAACTTTTTTGTCTGTTTGTCTTTTTCATTTTTAACAGATGTCTAAACAAGTTTAGTTGCCGCCGCTTTATACTATTTAGTATTGGTTCCATTTCTAGTTTCCTCCTTACTGTATCATTGCGGATTCTCTCTTTTTTTGTTATTCCTTTAACTTATTTTAGGTATTTTATTGTTATTGTTATAGTTTTTATTTTATTTTCTGTTGCTTTGTGAGTGTCCAGCTTTTACTTTTGTACATTAATATTGTTAATTGGTCAAAAAAACGTTCTTGTCTTAATCAATTTTTTACTAACATTAATTTAAAATAAAATATGAATGGTAAAAATTATTACATGTGTCTCATAAATATAGGTTTAAAAAAAACAATAAATAGAATATTTTTAAGTCAATTATACTGTAACTTATTAAATATTAAAATCAAAATTAATATGAATTTCGGTATACAAAAGCAAGTCATTGCAATATTAAGGTTACGTTTTGGAGCATACATTTTTAAAAACATCTTATATTTGTGCTTTGATTCACGCGAATAAGATGTGATTTTGCCGACGTAATAAACTGAATTCATCTTAAGACGCTGCTTAAGATCTAGTTAGGTCTCAAGTCATGCTGTAAAAACCCGGGCGTCAGCCTTTTTTTGGTGTTTTTCCAATTCTAAATTATTTGTTTTGACGTAATTTATATTGCTTATTAGTGTACGATTGACTTCTTTTCTTTTTAGGTTTTTAATTATAACATTTCTTGGAACTTTATCAAATGTATTTTCTAGATCTATAAAGGCTACATATATTTTTTTGTTTTTTTTTTTTTATTATTTGTTTGGTCATGAAACACGGTCTTGTATTGTTTTCTTTTCTTGAAGTTGCTATGTGCTCTAGTTCTGCGTCTATTATTAATTTTGGATTATTTTTTAGCAACTTTTTATATACTTCAATATTATTGACCAATTCTTATTTTGCCCAATTTATGTAAAAATTTTGAACAAATAATTTACCATTTTTTGTATAATCATGTACAAAAATATATTTTTTTGTGTCAACATAGACTTATGTCTGGTAGGTCTACAATAACAAATTTGGCAACAATTGCACATAAAAGGGGCCAAGTTGATGTTATTTATAATATTTTTTTGCCCGCTTTTAATGTCATTCAATTTTACTTAATAAACTTAGAGGTTTGACATTACTGAGAACTAAATTAAATTTCTGTCATCCTATTTAGACAAAAGACGGAACTGTGTGTATCACAGTGGGTTTAAATTGCAATTGTATATATCAACAACTATGTGCCGCAAGGTTTAAATTTAGGACTTCTGTTTAGCGTATGTAGACGATCTAAAGTTGTATACATCTATAAACTCTTTAGATGATTGAACTTTTGTTTTCTTCAAATAAACTCTATCTTAACATTAATAAATGCTGTGTAATATCATACTCTCGTACACGTGTAACGCCTTTGTATGAATATAAAATTGGTGGTTTTGTCATTTCTAGATCAGTCAGATAAGTTTTTTAGATCACATTGACAACATGTGCATTTTTAATGCTTACTTGTAAATATTTTAATAATACTAAAAACTTAAAATTTTATAAACTAGAATATGCTTGTATTATATGGTATCCATGTTATACAAGCCATACTTTAAAAGTTGAGCAAAGATGGTTTTTGAAGTATTATCTAGACACAATTGTTTCTCTATGTTATTGCGTCTCGACAAAAGTAGTGCTTTATTTATGTACAAATTAATCAATAATGATGTTGACTGTCCTGTTCATTAGGACGATTTCTTCTAGAAACAATAATACTTTTGCAGTAAACATTGCCAAAACCAATATACTATAAAAATTACATAGTCTATAGAGTTTTTGTCCTTACTTGTTACTTCTTATGTATATTTGTGTATATTTTTGTGTTTTGTTGTGTAGAACGTATTGGTTACAATTAAATTGTTCATTAAGTAAAAATCAATCAATTTTTTATGAATATTGTTTTTTGTTTTTTTTGTGTTTTTATTGTTTTTTCAGTCTTTATCTGCTTTTTGATTTGTCTATTTAAGTTGCTTATTATGATCAGTCTGCCTGTTACTTCATTTGTTGTTTCTAACAATTTTTTGCAGACGTTATCTTTTGCTTCTGCTCGTTTGTCTTCTGATATATCATTATTATTGTTGTTTTTTCAATGTTTTTTTACTTTTATTGTTATTTTTAATTTCATTTCTTTGATTCCTTTTCAATTCTTTACGTATTATAAGTTTTGCTGCTTAACACTAGGTTCTACGCCTTTTCTTGCTTTTTGTATTTGATCTGCTTTAAAATGTATTAGCATGTGTTTACCGTCCAGCATTTTTTTTTCTCTTCTATTTTTGTTCCAGTTAAGCCTAGTTTTTTTGTTTTTTTTGTGATCTTTGTTGTCTGCTGCGATTGTGTTGCGCCATTAAGCGATCTTTTACTTTGCGTTTGCGGTTTGTTTGGTTTTCTTTATTTCTATGTTTTGTACGTTTTTTGTTTTGTGTGCTACATTATTGATTATCAATTTGTTGTAGTTAGCTTTGTATTTCTCATTTTTTGCTTTTTTTAGTTTTAGGATAAAAAATTTTTTTTATTTTTTTTGTATAATCTTTGTTGAGCTTGATCTTTATTTTTGCTTTTTTGTGGTGGTCAGCTTTAGTACTATTGGTCTGTGTCTATCAACTCTAATTTTTAAGTTTTATTAATATTGATTTTCATACTAAGTTTTGTAATATTTGTGCTGGTGTTTATTGTTACTTTTGATTATAATGTTTTTTTTTTCTAATTTTTTTTTTCATAATGCATTTTGCGTTTTTGGTTTGTTATTTGATTTTTTTAATTATCTTCTTTGCTATACTATTATCTCTACTTTAGTTTGATTATTTTGTGTGACCAAATTTATTATTCATTGTTTGTTTCTATATTTTTTAATAACTTGTGCAAAGAGAAATGTTTTATCTCACCGGATTGGAAAATTTATCTTCCATCAATCTTTGATTTATAGTCTGTCCGCGTTAAGACTGCAGTTGCAGTTGTTATAGCAACTGGGAACCAATGCTCTGATTGGCTTAGAGACCATCCCAATTTACAATAGACTATTTTTAATTCAAATCCATCATATTAAATTTGTTTGCAGTTGAATTTATTTTGTACCTATTTGTAAAATATCGTTTTTTACGCTAATGTAAGTACAACTAATTTTATTTTATCTATTATTAAGTTTACGTATTTGTAAATAAATATATGTATTTAAATTTAAAATACAAATTATTGACTTTGACGTAAATTATAACCTAAAAAACTTGGAAACGTCACCTCAATGGCTTTCAAATGTGAATTGAAATGTAAATTGAACAATATGTTTAATATTTTTTGTAATTTCTTAAATGTTAACCATTATTTTAATAATAATAGTATGTCTTTATTTCTTGTTTAAATACAAAGGAAATCAGCTTGTAGCTGTTCTTCCACTTAACCTTTTTTAATATTACAAAAAAATTGTGTTAAAATTATTCTTTATTCTTTGCAGTATACTTCCATCTTAATGATCTGGCTTAGAGTGTTTTTGTTTTCTTTCTTTCCCATTGAGTCTGCATATTAGTTTTTCCATATTATAAAATTTAATCTTTATGTGATTGTCAAAACTGACAAAAGATTTAGTTTTGTTATATAAAAATTAAATAAAAAACTGACAAAAGTTTATGATAAATGATATCTAAAATAATTCTATATTAAAAGTAGGTTATTGATTTGTTGATTTTGTAACAGCTTCAGCTATCATGGTTGATCAAGAAACGGCGGTAATGGCGTCGGAAGAAGATAACAACAACATAAATACTCAGAAAATTACAAAAAATGTACCAGGGAAACTGATAGCTAAAAGCTTATAGCTTATAATGTTTATTTAAAACATAGAAATGAGGGCAAAAATAAATCAGACAGTATTAAAATTACTTCATCAGAAACCTTACATTTCACAAAGAAGTATATGGTATATTGTTGCCGAGATGAAAAATACTGGACGGCCGACTTTGCCACGAAAACAGCGAACACGCAAAAATATGCGGCAAAAACTAGAATAATTTCAAAAATGTACAATTCGTCAACTGGTACATTTTTTTTTAAATGAACCTCATACTATTCGAAAAATATTACAATTAGATCACAAAAACGAAACATTATCAGCAATGGGAAAAACCACTTTGTGGGATATATTAAAAAAAATTGGATTCAAATTTGAAACCAGATGCAGATATCCATTACTTATTGAACGGACAGAAATAACTCTTTGGCGTCGTCGTTATTTAAACTAAATAAATAAATTTCGAAAAGAGGGACGTACGATCTATTATTTAGACAAAACATGGGTCAATGCCGGTCATACCCATTCTAAAATTTGGAAAGACAACTTAGTTTTATCAGCCAGGCAAGCATTCAATAAGGATCTTTCAGTTGGTTTAAAAAATCCTTTCGGCAAAGGCAAAAGATTTATAATAACACATATAGGCAATGAAGCTGGATTTGTCGAAGGCGGTTTATTGCTGTTTTCTTAAAAAAAACAGCTGACTACCACGAAGAAATGAATTTGTTTACATTTCAAAAGTGGATGCAAAGTATTTTATCATTGCTAAAGCCAAACTCGGTAATTGTAATGGATAATGCCTCTTATCATTCCGTAAAACTAGAAAAAACACCTTCCAGTACATGGCGAAAACACAAAATTATAAGTTGGTTGCAGTCAAAACATATAAATTTTGAAGAAAAAGCATTAAAAGTAGAGCTTCTTTCCATAGCCAAAAATTATGTCAAAAATAATCCTGTACCTTATGACATTGATTTTATGGTAGAACAAACAGGTAGAGAAGTTTTGAGATTACCACCTTACCACTGTCTATTAAACCCAATTGAATTGGTTTGGGCTCAAGTAAAAGGTTACGTAGCTGACAGTAATACTACTTTTAAAATGGCTGATGTTAAAAACCTATTTGAAAAGGGGCTAAAAGAAGTTACACCAGAAAAATGGACCAATTGTATACGGCATCTTATTGAAGAAGAGCAGCGAATGTATCGTTTGGATAATATTATTGAAAACATACAACTAAATTTTACAGTTTCATCAGAAGAAAACAAAACCTAAACTATTGTTACTATTTTATTTTATTTTAAAATGTGTTATTTAGGAATTACTTAATATGTCACAACATAAAAATAACTTTAAATTTCAACGAGAGGAACCACACTCGCTGAAACTATCACACTAAAGACTAGATTCTCTCTTAACAAAAATTGATATTACATTAAAAGAAGCTTAACTTTTATAATTTTATTCAAAATGAATAATTAAAAAAATATAAATATGCTTAATTCTTTAAGCATTGATATTATCATAAATAAATTTAAACAAATAATTTTTAAGTGTATAAAAGCAAAATTGGTGTATTTTTTAGCATTATACACGTAAGTATAAAATTTTCTTTTTAATTCAGACAAATATTTATTCAGTTTGTTATGCTCAGAATGATTGAGCCATATGCTCGATAGTAAAAAAGAATCAAAATTAACCTTATTTGATTAAATTAATGTACAAATAAAATAAAACAATATAAAATATTAATACATAATAAAAGTCTAGCAACTTTGTTTTTGAACTGCTTTACTTATTGACGCAAAGTGACTTTTTATTTAATTTTAGGTTAAAGTAAATAAAGAGCTGTGTGATACTGACTTAATAAACCACTCCCATTACTGCAGTCTTAACGCGAACAGACTATAGTAACTAATAATATATAATTACTAATTTTATTTTAATATTATTCTTTGTCTGGAAATTATATTTGACACGGCTCTCGCTCTACTATCCGTTTGTTCTAGTGCTTTACTGCTTTGTTGTTATTGACATCCAATCACTTGTTTCTGTTCTATCCACTACGTTTTCATATTAATTTTGTTTTTTATTCTATGCTGCTAAGTGCTTGCTCACAATGTTTTGCCTTCTCTTGAAACGGAAAATATGTAGGTAAATTAGTAATTGTTTTGGCTCCATTTATTGCCACGTTATTTTAAAATTGATTGTGGTGGCGGAGCTTCGCCGCAAAATATTAAGATTTTGCAGTTTATAGACAGTTTATAGACATATATACAAATTTTATAGGTTGGTAAATCTGTACCAAATCAGTTAAATTGTATACTAAATTTACTCAAAAAGTTACTAAAACTGTCAAGTAATTTACAGTAATAATTTATGTTGACAAAAATATAGCAAATCTGTCAAATAGTATTCTAAATAAAGTTTTTTTTTTTAATTTACTGTAATGTGTAAAAGTGTTTAAAGTTAAGCAAATGTACTACATTTGTTTAAAATTGTATTTTATTTTGTCAAAATATGTAAGTCTATCAAAAAGATATTAATTTGTCAAAAATGTTAATACATTTGTCAAAAAGTTATAAAAACTGTCAAATAGTTTTAGCAATGTCATAAGTTAGCATAATGTATGTAAGTCAGTCAAATGGTTTTCTAAACTGTCAAAAATGTTACTACGTTCCAAAAATTATAACTGTCAAAAAATTGTACAGCAATCTAATAAATTGCGTACTATCAGCCTGGTATGTTGAATTGTAATCTAAACTATTAAAAGTTACTAAATCTATTTTATTTTAAACTGTCAAAAATATTACTATATCTATCAAAAAGTAACTAAAAATATTAATATTTTACTATTACATCTGTCGTTTAATTTACAGTTTATGTTGGCAGAAATTTAGCAGACTCCAATAGTATTCTAAACTGCCAAAAATACTCAAAAAGTTACTAAAACTGTCAAATAGTTTTCAGCAATGTGATAAGTTGTCATAATTGTGCTAGATTTGTCAATTAGATTGTTCAAAATATTACTACAATAGTAAAAAAAAAAAACGAAAAATTACTAAATTAGTTACAAAAACTATCAATCAATTTATAACAATGTGTAAACGTACCAGAAGTTGGAAGCAACTTATAAGATTTGTCAAATTGTATTAAAACTGTCAAAACATTGCAGAAACTGTCAAATTGTTTACTACAATTTAACATAATAAATTGTATTCTAAACTGTTAACAGTGTTACTAAATTTTTCAAAAGCTATTCAAAATGTTAAAAAGTTACTAAAACTATTAATTAGTTTACATGTTTATTATATATAAACATTATAAGTTGGTAAAACCTGTAAAAAAAGTAATTAAAACTGTATACCAGTCACAAACAAGTTGGCAAAGATGTACTAGATCTATTAAATTTAATCTAACCTGTCAAAAAATAATTACATCTGTGAATAATTGATTAAAACTGTCAACAAAATCAAAAACTGTCGAATAGTTTATAGGAATGTTTATAAACATTATAATTTGATAAATATTACTTGACATGTCAAAAAATATTTGTTAAAAAGTTACTAAAGCTGTCAAACAGTGTGTAAAAATATTATAAGTTAACGCAAACGTATCAGGCACGTTGAATTGCATTATAAATGGTAAAAAAAGTTACTACGTTTAGCCAAAAGTTACAAAAGACACTAATGTATTTGATTGTATTTTTTAACATATATGTTTTTAAAAGTATTAAAAATAACTAAAGCTTTTTAATAAATCTATGACTGTATAGTTTTGAATTATTTTAAAATGTTTTGGTATAAGAAGTTAACAATAATGTGTCTGAAACTGTCAACATTTTAAAGCAAAGTGTCAATACTATCAAATTATGTTTTGAACCTGCAAAAATATTTCAAAATCTATCAAAAAGTTTTTGTTTTGTTGTTTTGCTTGTAGCAGTTAACAAAATTATTTTATTGTGTAATTATATAACTTTCAAAAATTGGAAAACTGCCAAAACTGTCGGAAAATTTATAAAATAACAACAAATTGCCAAAACGTTAAAGTTTTAATAAATAACCAAAATTTATCAATGTCTACTTTGCCAACTGTCAAAAATGTTACACTAAAACTGTCAAAAATTATACAGTAATGCATTTGTTTGTAATTTATAACTCAAACTACTCAACACAGTAATAATAAAAAAATTAAAAAAAAAAAAACTGATTTGTGTACAAAATGTATCAAAACTAATAAAAGTTATCTTCAAATAAACAAAAACTGTTATAAACCGATTTAATGGTAAACTAAATCGCAATATCATGCGGTTTGCGCAGCTTTAAACCACGGTTGCCAAACACATCTACTTATAGTTGGTGTTTCTGAAGACGTCAACCACATACTTTTGCAATCTGCATCCAAGTCTTAAGTAAAGTCAAACCGGGAGTCAGTTATGACTAGTTTAAGTTTAGTGGTGAAGTTAGTCGCAGTTACTAAAATTCAATTACTGCTAACGGTTATTGTCACTGGACCTTTGTTATTGCTAGGTTAGCGTGCATTTAGGTTCTGACATAAAGACACATCACTAGGTTCAGATGTCGGTCTGTCTATTTTGAATTTTATTTCACTAGTGGGATTTAGTGTAGGGCTCGATTTTTTGATAAAGATTTTAACTCTGTAGTAGGTTTTGGGTGACCAAATTTTGTTTAGGGTCTTTTTGGGACTTGTAGTCGTAGTCAATTTCAGTTTATGTAAAATCTTCTGATTTTAAATTTTGTGGACTTTGTAAATGTACAATGTGTGAACAAAATTTTTAAAAAATGTTCAAAAAGTAAATTTTACATAACATAATATGTTTTTTTAGGAAAATATCAAATTTTGGAAATCCATCAAGCAACTCATTGCTAATATGTGTTGTAAAGAAAAGAAAATTTCAAAATTTTAATTTAAAAAGTCAATTTTATAACAACTTAATTTGTTTCAAATTTTGGAAATTTCCAAAAGCTGATTAAGTTTTTTGGAAAAACCTTAAATTTATTAAATTTATCAAGTAATTCATTGCTTATGTGTGCTAATTGGAGAACATAAATTTTATTCAAAAAGTAAATTTTAGTTGTACGTAATTTTATTCTAAATTTTGGAAGTTTTGAAAGTTTATCAAGTAACACACTGCGTTGGAAATTTTATCAAAAAAAAATTTAAAAAAATGATTGAAAAAGTCAATTTTAATAAAACACAATTTGTTCCAAACTTTGAAAAGTTGTAGGTTTTGGAAATCTATGAAACAGTTTGTTAACAACAATATAATAATAAACATGAGCGTTGTGAGTTTGAAAAGAAACATTTTAAATTTTTATCTCAAAAGTTAATTCTTTTCTTTAACTACTTTTTTGTAATCATATTGAGTGTCCCGCCCACCCTTCCAAGAGTTACTTTACAAAAAATTGGAAAACAAAGTCTTGGGCGGGGCACTCGAATTGAAATTACTAGCTTGTAAACATGATTTGAAGTTTTCCGCTCACCCGCCCAAGTCTTAGTGATTAAGAGTTTGATTAACAACATTCAGGCGGGTGAGAGGTGCACACCAATCAAAACTACTTGTTTTTAATTATAATTTGGAGTGCACCGCTCATCCGCTTGAGAAATTAGAGAACAAACACTTAGATGGGTGGCCTATATATTCCAATTGAAATTACTTGCTTGTATTTTTGATTTGGAGTGCTCCGTTTACCCGCCCAAACTTTTAAGAAATTAGAGAATAAACACTTTCAATTCAAACTATTCTTTTTGTCTATTTGCCAATTGCGATTTTTTTGTAACATAATTTGTTCTAAATTTTGGAAATTTTAAAAAGCTGTTTAGGTTATTTGGAAAAATTTAGATTTTGGTTAATTGTAATTTGTTCTAAATCTCAGAAAAGCTGTTGGGGATTTTTGGAAAACATCTATGTTTCGGAAATCTATCAAGCAACTCATTGCCAATCAGTGTTGTAAATTTCAGAACAAAATTCAAAAGTTCTATCTAATAAGTCAAATTATGTTTTTCCAAATTTTCAAAAATTGAAATGGATGTTTAAGGTTTTTGAAAAAAAAATGAAGTTTTGGAAAATTATTAGTCAATTTATTGTCAGTATGTGTTGTAAATTTGATAACAAAATTTTAAAAATTCTTTTTAAAAAGTCAATTTTAAGTAAACATAATTTGTTCCAAATTTCAGGAATTTTGATTTTTGTAAGACATCCAAGTTTTAGAAATTTTTTAAGCAACTTGTTGACAATATGTGTTGTAGATTTGAGAACAAAATTTTAAACATTTTGCCCAGAAAGTCAATTTTAGTTAAACATAATTTGTTCTAAATTTTGGAAATTCCGTAAAGCTAAGATTTTTTGAAAATGTTTTAGGTTTTAGAATCGTATTAAGTCAATTGCTAATGTGTTCTGTAAATTTTAGTAGAAAATCTAAAATATGAAATGAACGTTCCTTGTTTATTTGGGCTTTTTTGCATTGCAGACCCTTGCTTACAGGGAGCTCCGCATCTAATAGCAGTAAAATAATATTAAAAAAAATAAGCTTGTTGATGAATATTGTCTAAGATTTTTTAACAAGGTTTTTAAGTATGGATAATAAAGGTAAATTTTGTTAACATTCTATAGTAAAGCATCTGTTTATCAGTAATATAAGAAACTCAAATATTTTTTTGCAAATTATGTTTTTAAATTTGCATAAATCGCAATATGCAATAAAATTAATATAAAATTTTAAATAAAACCAAAAAAATCTATAAAGTTATAATGTTTTTAGACTTCTGCAATAACGTCAGTTATAGGTAATATGAGTAACTCAAATAATTACCTCAAAGCATGTTTTTAAATTTTCAATAAAATTGATACAAATTTCTAAAATTTTTATTTAAACAAAAGTCGATGGATATTGTTAAAAATGTAACATGTTTCCACTGGACCTTTAATTATACAGGGTGTCCGGAAAATACGTGTACAACGTTTGACGGCAGACTCCTGACGTCAAAATAGGTCGATCTAAGCCGACTTAGTTATATCCAAAAAAGTCTCGTTTAGCCGGTAGAGGGCGTCAAAAATTTGTAAATATTAAAAAGAAATTACCTGTAACAATAATTTTTTAAGTGACCTTGTTGCTATGGCGTTTAATAATTTGACAATTATTGACAAATTGTCACCAGTATATGAAATTTACTCAAGTATACGATCAACATTCTTGAATTACAAGTTCATTTTACCATTAAAAATGGAAAATTATACAAACTCTCAGAAAGTTGACATGCTCCTGGTATACGGGTTTTGTCAAGGAAATGGGCGTCAGAGTGTTAGGGTTTACATGGAGAGGTTTCCTAACCGTCGAATACCAAACCACCAAACATTTGCCAATATTGAGCGTCATCTTCGGGAAACGGGCAGTTTTGAGAAAAAGTTTGAAGGCAGGGGTCGGATGCGAACAACTCGAACTGTGGAAACAGAAGAGATGATTCTGGAAAGAGTTGAAGAAAAACCAAGTACCAGTACCCGTCTCTTAGAACGTGAGTTAAATGTTCCTAAAACGATTGTCAATGAGGTTTTAAGAGAACAGTTGTTACATCCTTACCACATACAAAAAGTCCAGGAACTTTTACCGACTGATCCCCCCATGCGGCTTACATTTTGTCAATTTATTAGAAACAAAAGAATCCTTGTTCCAAATTTATGTAGAAAAATTATGTTTACTGACGAGGCATGCTTTACAAGATCTGGGGTAACCAATCTGCACAACGAACATATTTATTCCGATGAAAATCCACATGCCATTAAAGTTGCACATCATCAGCATCAATTTAAAATTAATATTTGGGCAGGTATTATTGATCACTACCTTATTGGTCCCATTGTTATTCCAGACAGGTTAGATGGAAATATTTATTTAAATTTTTTGCAAGACACATTACCAATTCTTCTGGAGAATTTGCCCCTTTTACTTCGGAGGGAAATGTGGTATATGCATGATGGTGCCCCGCCCCATTTTTCCGTTGCCGTTCGCCAATACTTACATCATCAATATCCTAACCGATGGATTGGAAGAGGCAATGATGCACCAGTAAAATGGCCGCCACGTTCTCCTGAGTTAAATATGTGTGACTTTTTTTTGTGGGGCGCTATTAAAACAGAAGTTTACAAGACTCCGGTAAACACACGCGATGATTTATTGCAGCGGATTTTAAATGCAGGCAACCATTTTAATAATCCCGAGACATTAGATAGGGTCCAATATCATTTTTTAAAGAGTGTTAATAAGTGTATTCAGCAAGATGGCGGTCATTTTACACATTTGCTTAAGTAATGTTTTTGTTTTACTTAGTTTTTTACAATAGATACTTTCAACTTTGTTATACTTTTGTTTTTTTTGACGCCCTCTACCGGCTAAACGAGACAATTTTGGATTTAACTAAGTCAGCTTAGATCGACCTATTTTGACGTCAGGAGTCTGTCGTCAAACGTTGTACACGTATTTTCCGGACACCCTGTATATAATATGAGTAACTCAAATAATAGCCTTCAAGTATGCTTTTTTCAAAAAATGTAATAGTTATAAAATTAAATTATGTTGAATTTTGAATAAATGGCAGTTGAGGATAATTATGACAATTTATATCAACGACATAACAATTGTTAAATATTTTTAATTCTTAAAATTGTACTTACGATTGTGTAAATCTGTTTCGAAACAATTATCAATTTAAGATTATTTATTATTTATTTCAATACGCACGTTTTGTGTTTCAGTTTGTTATTTCTCTTAAATTTATTCAATGTATGTAAAGTAGATGTCCAATACAAAACAACTTACCAAAAATTTGAATATTCTTGAAGGTATCTGAAACAAAAAGAAGATTATTATAATTTTTACACTTGAGATTGAAACTTTAGTTATAAATCTGGTATAAATCTTGTTTTATAGTCTGTTCCTAGTGGAGCAATTCGCCTTGCATTATGTAGTGTTAACTACAACCCAACACTATTATATATGTTGGGGTAGTTTTTGTTAGAGGGGTTGTGTTACGCACGGGACGTATACAGAAGCCCACCTTTCCCAGCAGCTAATAAAAACGCATGCATAAATTAAAAACCTAAAAAATCAATACTTTATTAAGGCACCCCCTTATCGCGATCTTAATGAAGCCGGCATATATACATACGACGAAGGGGCGAGTTGGAAGAGTGCGCGGGGGTGTTCGGGGTGATTCGGAATGTAAGAGTTCGAGGGCGGTTGGGGGGAGAAAGAACGGAGAAATAAGAATACGTGCATTAAAAAGCGAACATCAATACTTTTCTTATTAAAACTCCCTCGTAATGACAATCAAGCCCTGGAAGCGAGCGTGTGTGACGAGGGGGTGGCCGCGCCGTTCTCAGGAGGGGGAGGGTAAGAGAGCGGCGCTAAGGAGAGATCCTCCGTTTATGCATCGTAGCACGGCGGGCCGCGATAACGATTTTTTTGTTAATTATCAACTCGCGTATGAGCCGGGCACGGACCGGGGCAGCGCGCGGAGGGGGGTTGCCTTTGCCTGAGAATCCGACGGGGGGTGGTGGGACGTTAGGGGGTTGCTGTTCCGGCGAACGACTCGCTCTCGCACATTTGCCTCCTCCGAGACCCTTCGCAGCTCGCGGAAACTTTCTTCTCCCGCGGATTGATTGTCATTAAGAGAAAGAAAAAAAGCACACACCCCGACCGACCGTGCATACCCCTCCATCATAGCGTTCCCACATTTATACAACAGACGATGAATTCATTGCGACAATTTAAAATATTTTGAATGGAAATTACTTATTTATATCGCATATTTTATTCAACAATACAAACCACATGCGTTGTTACTAAACACTAATCAAAAGAATATACTCGAAACAGGTAACTACGTCAACTTAATTACACGTAAATAATTAGGCTAATTAGCATAAAATTTATGTTTGCAGAAAAAGCCGGTGTTGAAGGTTTAATACACAATTGATTCATCTTTGATGATTTAACTATTTTAACGATTAACGTCAATGTAAAATATCACATTTGACGTCTGCCTAATAATCAAATTTAATATTTTTCAATTGCCAATTAAACAACATTAACTGTCAAACTTGTAATATTAATAATATTTAAATTTTGACAGCTTTTAATTATTATTATTTGTATCTGTGACATTTATTACTTCAAACATTTGAAAAACATAATTTGTTTACACCTCACAAAAAACTTGCTACCTTTAACAAATGTCTTGTTTTAAATAAACGTCAGAAATCTATCAAATAGTAATTGATTTTAAAACAGTTTATAACTTTTAAGCATTTATTTCAATTTTTTTAATAAAGTTGACGTTTGTCAATTTATTATGTTGTATTTTTTGCTTTTTCTTCAATTGTCATAACTGTCCTCAAATACCATACCTGGCTTTTAAATAAGAACCGTTACAGTTGTTTTCAACTGGCACAAGTTGTTTTTAATTAACATAAATATTCTTAACTGCCACTTAACTGTTACTATTATCATACATGTCCTGAACTGTCATAATTATCCACAAATATTATAATTCTCTTCAACTGTCGTAAATAAGTTGTTGGTCTTTAACTGTCATAACTGTTTTCATAATATTTATAATTGACTTTAGCTGTCATAGTTCTCATAAATTGTTTTTAACTGACATAATTATTCTTAACTGCGACTGTTATTATAATTGTTATCAAATGTCATAAATTGTTAATCACTAATATAGTGTCATAATTGTCTTTAACTATCATAGTTATCTTCAAGTGTCATAATTGTCATCAATTGTCATAATTGTCCTCAATTGTCTTCAATTGTCTTCAACATTCATACATTGTTTTTAAGCATCTTAATTTTCCGTATATTCTAAATGGCTTGAACTGTTTTTAAGTTTCATAATTGTCTTCAACTGTCAGAAATATTTTTTAAGTTGTAAGTATTTAACTGTCATAACTGTTTTCAACTGTCATAATGGTTATAATTACAATCAGCTGTCATGAATTCATTTTCCGTGAGTTTTGCTTTTTGTTTTATGACACTCTTTAAACCGCCCCCTTAACTAACATAATTATCTTCAACTGTTGAAATTGTCTATAATGATCAAAATTGTCTTATACTGTCAATTTTGTTTTTAAGCTATAAACTAAAATCCTGAGAAGGACAGTACTACATATTTGTATGTACAGTTACCCCAACGGATGTTCTAATTATAATAGAAGGTACCTATTGACCTCTTTATAGAGAGAACAATGATTCACAAAGAATGGAATTTAGATAAAAGCAGGACAAACAAAAGAATTGGAAACGGCAAATGTATAAATAGCTAATTTGGAGAAATTAGTTATTGCATCATCAAATTTTTGACCAAACAAATGCTTCAAAAGATTATTGAAATTAGATACAATTTTTGCTAGAACTGTGCGTAAAAGAACAATGTTGACTACACACTGTTGCGGGTACTTCACGACACTACGTTTGTTGGTAGGTCGGGCCGTTGAAGGTTTGCTTTGTTTTTATTACAACTTTGCTACTAAGAGAATAATTTATTGAGGTTGAGTTTAATCACATTAACAATGTTTATTTGTTGTTTTTTGGTGTTGTTGTGAAAAATGGACTTTGGAATAACGCATGGGGCTGCTACAGAAGTGGCCCAATCACTTTTTTTTGGCCAGCAGCAAACTCATATTTTGGGGATCGAACTTCGGACGCTAACGCTCTATAATTCAGTTATTTCACTATTGTTAGTGGGAATAGCGGCAATGCTTGATTGTTTTGGTGATTGTACTGGATCAAACGGTGGTTGGTTGGCGGCTTCTTTATTGACGTAAATGAGTTTAGTTTTTAAAGTTCAGAGACTAATTTGACTAGATCTGCTCAATGTACTCATGTGTTTTTGTGTGTTGAAGATCTTTTGGCTCTACACAGACTGCACGCAAAATCTCAGTTTTCTTTGTGCGTTGTGGTTTTATTTCTATTATTTTTGCGGTGCAAACCTTTGTTTAATATGTTCGTGTCTTGTAGGTGATGGCTACGTCTTCTATCCAAAAAATACCCTGATAGGTGCTATGATGGTTACCAGCTCTTTTGAGATGTATTTGCAATTTTGTTAATTGTTTTTTCCTTTTTTTTTAAGGTTGTTTCGGATCTTTGTTGTTGCGAAGTTTGAATTTAATAGAGCGTTGTTGGGTGAGGTTTTCTTCTAATTGGGCGTTGTTTAGCATGAGGTTGGTGAGTTTGTTTTACGTTGCAAAAAAGCAAAAAAAGTTAGTTTATTTCAATTTTTTGCGGACTTTTCACAATATAGATTTCAATATTCTTTTTTACTTTTTTGCGTTTCTTGGATTTATTTGGGGTAAATGTAGCAATTGTGTAATGGAAGTTTTTATCTTTATAGGTCTTGGCAAACTATTGGCTGCTGAATTGTGGTTTCTTATAAAATAATTCAGAGATTTTTATCTTCAGAAGTCTGCACGTTTTTCTGTTAGATTGTCGGTACTGAGAATGCTTTTATCTACTGAGTGCATTACGATTAAGGTAAAGCGTTTACTTAATCTAGTAACATAACAGAGGCTTATGTAGCTTATGGCAATCTTTTTATAAGTTTTTTTTGTTGTGTTTTTGATGTGTCTAAAGCATTTTTTGCGTCGTTTTTCTTTTAATAGTAGCGGAAGTCAGTTTTTGCTGAATTTTTGAACATTTCTTGTTCTTCTAGCCATTAGTGGGCTTTTGGGATGATTGTTTATTGCCTTGGAGTTTGGTATCATTCTTTTTATATTGGATTTTGATTACTTCTTGTTTAGTTACTGGGAGTACGATTAACGGGTTTTGTTTTTGGGTGGTTTTGATAAAGGTTTTAGCTTTAAATACTTGGAGGTTACTGACTTGCTTTTTGAATTTTTTAAGCGGCGGAAGCATTACTAAGAGTCTTTCAAATGGTTGTAGTTTCTGGAAAAGATTCAGCTAATTGATTTTTTGACGTTTTTGTATAGTACTTTTATAGGTTTCTTGTTATATTGGTGGTTAATGGTCTTGGAAACGCGTTCTACTTTAAAATTGAATTTTAACTGTTTTGTAAACTTTGAACGGACGGAGAAGGTTGATTTCTTTCCTTTTCTTGGTAGTGTCGTCGGTTTAGATATAGCGCCTAGTCGCTGCTATAACTGTCAGACTATAAGAAGTAAGGTTTTCTAGGGGCATGAGCTGTCTACAAGCTTGGCTTTTGGGTGGATAAAGATAAGGTATCTGGCAGCACTAGGCAACGTTTAAAAAATAGATAGTTTATCATCTAAGTATGCTCATACAACTGCTTATAATTCCTGCTTGTTGTTGCGGAATTACTGTTGCTGACTGTTCAAACAGCTGCGTAGGATACCATTTTTTTGTTGTTTTTATCTTTTTGGTAGAAGACGGGTTGTAGTTCTAAGTAGTTGGCACGCGATTACAAAAAAAAACAGGAATGTTCTCAAATCTGGGATCAATGCTCCGCAGTTGTTTCCTGGTGATAAGTTTTAAGTAGTCCTGAAGTAGCATCAAGTTGGTGGTTTATGTATTTGATTTCCCGAATTTGCGTTTTTTATTCTCAATTTAGTGAGAACTAACTTTTGCAGACATTACCGGCGCCGGTGTCAAAGGTGGCAGTGTGGCGGCGGCGTTGGTGGTCTTAGGGGTTGTGGGTGCGTTTTGGTAACGGTTGGGTGGTTTTTTCGACAAGTTTCTGGAAGGCAAACTTGTAGTAGTCATTAGATATGAGTGTGAGTTTGTTGGTGTTCTTCTCGTTGCAATGACGTTGTGATAATGTTTTTCATGCGGAAACTGGTGAAGCTGGACCGCGTCAGCAAAATGTTGGTTGGTGAATTGCGGTTTGTTGTCCGACAATATTGCCTTGTTGTATCCAAATTGACAAAATAACTTTTTTTCTAACAGAAGGGCTGAAACCTTGACGGCGGTGGCTGATATTGCTTCTACCTGGACGTTAGCATTCTTTGCTAGTACCTGCGTGTGAGGCTTACACTCACTAAAACTTTAGTTTTCACTTGGCGTTTTGTACCCTATTTTGGTATTAACCAAAGCTTTTCTTCAGAATAGGTGCGCCCGGACGCGCATTCTGCGCACCCTAAATCTTGGGTCACTGTTGTAGTTATGTTTGGGTCTGGGCCCGTAG
The DNA here is from genome assembly GCA_963932245.1 of Tachinus rufipes. Taxonomy (NCBI): domain Eukaryota; kingdom Metazoa; phylum Arthropoda; class Insecta; order Coleoptera; family Staphylinidae; genus Tachinus; species Tachinus rufipes. The sequence goes on along the minus strand of OZ010747.1, from coordinate 72,530,164 downwards.
TCTATCATCTTCTTCTGTATCTTGTATGATCTCTTTGATGTATTTGCGTATGCTGTTCCATTTCCTTTCATCTACTAACATTATGTCAATTATATTTTTCTTTGGGATTTTTGTGTGTAATTCTATTTTTTAAAAACTGAGTTTGGTGGTAGTCCACCAAGCCATGCTTCCTATTTATCCATTTTTTGATATCTGGTATTAGGATTTTTGTCCACCTAGCTTTCCATGTGTCCTTTGTTCATTTACTCTGCCATTTTGCAGTTAATTCATTCTAAATTACGTTTTTTACCTTTCTTTCCTTGTGTTGGCTTCTTTTTCTGAGCTTCACCATTATTGGCATTACCGCCAAGATTACTAGAATTGCTTCAGTAGAAACAGTTCTATATTTACTGGAGATTTTTAAAGCTACTCTTTTTTGTCGTTTTATTAATATTTTTTTTATATTTTTTATATTTGAGCGCTTTTTCCCATATCTGTGCGCCATATAGGATGACAGAGTGGGCCACTGAGCATAGCAGCATTTTCTTCTTATATGACAGTCTATTTATGTTCGGCATGATCTTTCCTAGTGCACTTATCACTTTTTTAGCTTTTTCAGTAGTTTTTCTTACGTGTTCTTTTTTTCTGAGTTTTGGTCAAACCAGATCTCCAGATATTTTATTGCTTTTTTAGTTTTAGTTTCAGTTTCACCAAATTTAATATTCAGTTCCTTGATTATCTTCCTCCGTATAGGATTACCGCCTTGGTTTTTTCTTTTGCTATCTTTAGTCCTATTTCCTCTATCTCGTAGTTGATTTTTTTCAGCGCTGTGTTTGCAATAGCCACCAAATTTTCGTTCAATTTTGAGGTATCATCAGCGAAACAAACTATTTGAACCTTCTCATGTAGTTTGATTTCCAGCATGTTGTTGTAATATATGTTCTATAGCAGGGGACCCAGAATGGATCCCTGTGGGACCCCGCAGGATAGCTGCATTCTTTTCATGTATAGTTTTCTATCCGATAGGTAACTATATATCATTCTTTGCATTTCAGTACTGAATCTCTTTTTTTTTTCAGCGTATCCAAGATGCTTTTCCATGGGACGGTGCCAAAAGCATTTTTTATATCTATCGTTATTAGCAAAAAAATTTTATTATTTGGTGCTCTGTTTGTAGTTTCATTTACTATTTCTATTACCTTGCTCATTGCTCCAACAGTAGACTTTTCTTTCATTAAGCCGTATTGGTTTTCTGAGATCTTTCCCTCTATCTTTTCTTTAATTTCTTGGATTAAAGATGTTCAAATACTTTGCCAAAACAGTTTATTAGGCACAGCGGCCTGTAGCTGATTGGTCCTTGATTATTGCTTGGTTTCTCCAAAAAAACAAGTTTTGCGGTTTTCTATCTACTTGGGAATTGTCCTTCTTGCATTTTCTCATTCATTATTTCCTGGATATCTTTGGTATTTCATTGATTGTTTTCTTGACTATTATTGTCGGGATTTTATTCGAGCCCGGGGTTTTGTTTGGTTAGAGCTTCCCTACTGCATTTTTTAGTTCTTCTAGATTGAATTTTTTTACTTCAGGTATATCCATTTTGTGTTACCTATTTATAGGGTGACTTGGGAATAGTGCTTCTGCTATCTGCTTTTGTCGTGCGTCCGTTAGTGTTACGCTAGGGTTTAATCTGAGCTTTTTGGTCACAATCCTGTAGTCTAAACTCCAAATTTTTCACTGTTTTTTTGGGTTAATTTCGGATCAGCTTCAGGTGGTGTTCCAAAGGCCTGTTGCTATCAACCGTTATGCGTTTGTCTAGGTATTCTACTTTGCCTTTCTTAAATTTGCACTTTCTTAAGTAACAGCGTAACTACTCCTGGAGTCTTTTGAGGACTAGCCGTTGGTGAGGTTTGTGCTTTTGTTTATCATTTAAGTACTATGATTTCTAGGTAGGCCAGAACTCATTTACCAGAAGGTCGGCAAGAACAACATTGTTTTTTAAAGGTAACTACGGCGTTTTTGGTCAAACGGTATTAACTGGAATTGATGTAATGTTTCCTTGTTGGGGCCAATAGCCCGTGGTGAAATCCATTTTTGTAAAGACATTTGTTTTTCTAAATTTTTGAGTATTCCTTCCTTGGTAGTTTTATTGAGCTGCCAATAGTTGGTTCAAAATCTGGATGATACATAATTTTTTTGATAATTATGACGTATTTGCTGGGGCTTTCAATTATTTCCTACGTTAGTAATTCCTCAATTTGTCGGTAAATTAACGCTTATTTCTGAGCGTTGTACACGTAACGCGCGGTCCTGTTGATCAGATCTACCTTATAAGTGCTGATCTGTTTAGTGGCGGGTTTTGGGTTACTCCTTCAGACCGACGGGAATGTCTGGATAATGTCTTTGAAGCTTTGTTGTTTGAGCGGTAGTGTAAATAAGACTACTTTGTGACTTTGTTTGACTTGAGCCAGAGTTGTTGGCTTCACCGTTTCTAATAAGCGGTTGCTGCCAATATGCTAGCATTTTCTGATGTAGTTCAGGTTGACTTTGATGTTTGTCAGCCAGGAGTGCCCGAGGATTATTTTTTGCGTAGGTTGAAAGCGATGAGGAACTCTTTCTGCTGGTTGTCACCGATGCTGACTTTTGTTTGAGCTTATGGTTTTTAAGAACGTGTTTGGATGTGCTTGTTTGATGATGCCGGCGGTGGGGTTTGCCTTAGGGAGGTTTAGCCTGGTTTTGAAGTCAACTTCTACTTTCACTACGCCTAACGTAGGTAGGCGCTATATTGGTTGCTCTTTTTTTGATATCTTAGCTTGTCTGGGCAAAACTACTTGCTGTTTTTTGGCGTTTATTTGCTACTTTTTCTTAAGTGGCTATGTTTACTAATTTTTTGAAGGATTCGAATTGCTTTGTGTTGTTCTATCCGAGACTTGACGGAGGTGGCTACCGTGTTGGTCATTGTTGTCTGGTGATGGTTAGGGTATATCCAGCGGTATAAGGCCGCTTGTTTGCGTAGAAACGTTTTGACGGACTCTTTGAGTTGGTGTGTGTTTGCTATCAGGTTTCCAGCTATGTAAGCTATGGCGGTGAGATTGGCGCATTAGTCAGATTAACCTGGTCTTACATTTCTTGTACTGATGATGTGGTTTAAATTTTAAACTGTTCTTTAAAATTTTTTGTCTTGTCTGTCAAGCTTTGCAGGTAGGCTTTGTAGTAAGCCGAAAAGATCCCGTATCAGTGGAAGTAGTCTTTCAATTGTTACTAGAATTTGTTTGGGTTTTCTTGAGTCTTTCTTTCAAACGGGATCCCATGTTGGTGGAAGTAGTCTTTCAATTGTTACTAGAATTTTTCTTTTCTTCCAAACGTTGTCAGGTTTTTTTTTAACTTCTTTGGATGGTATGGTCTAGGCCACACAAAGGTGGCGGTGTGTGGTGCACACATAGCGTCCCAACTGGGTTGACTAGGTGGTCTAGGTGGTGTTTTTTCTGCCGTTGCTACTGGTGTGAGGTTGATGAGTGGAATTGGCAGCTTCCAGGAGTACCTAAGGGCGGCCCACCAATGTTTTTTGTTTAACCTGTTGGTGGCATCCAAATGATCTGACTGGTCGTGGTTTTACTTGGTTGGGGGGTATTTGCCAATCAGGCCTTACGGTCGTCGTCACAAGGGGATTGTAGAGCAAGCGTCGGTAGCATTGTTTGGTAACGCGCTATCTATTGGGGAGTGATGGTTAAGCCGTGGGACGTGGTGTTTCTCATACGGTTTGGGGTTTAACTGTGGGGTAGCTTTTGTAGTAGCGTTCTCCAAATAAATTGTTTATTTTGCTGCTAGATACCTTGGCAGCATGTTTTTTTTTTCAACTTTTATGTCGATGGATAAACCGTCTTCTTTGTGAGTATAAATGAACTAAAGGCATTATGCTTTTGGTATATTTCTGATTGGGCGCCGTTTGCTACCGATGCCGGTAGTTACAACTTTTCTCACTATGATCTGATCACCGTTATGCTTACTGACTTTGTCCATTGAATCTCAAACTCTACTTTGACGATTGCTTCAGGAGTGTTACTTATATTAGACATATTACAAGACAATAGCCTTTTAATATTGACCTTAAAGTTTTCTTCTTGTGACCTTCCTACATCCAAACATCCAAACTTATTATTTAATAACTTAACCACACCAACTTTAGGTGGATAACTACGGTAATACACTACCCGCTTCCGCAGACACACTAAATAAAAGTCGAACAAAGCTTTTTACATCCGCCGATTTACTCTTTCCTCTCCTTACTATGCGGGATATGAGCCAGTAACAAAAGATTGTTGATGGCTAAAACATATTTGGGTGGGTGAAGCATTCCAATTTAAGCCATAATCAACTAAGTGCCTTGACCACCCGCTCGACTTTTTGTCCTTAAGTAATTAGATCTTCTTTTCTTAATTTAGTGACAACTGATATCTGCAGAAAGGAGATAGATTTAATTTTGTGATAACTTACACTTGGATAAGTGGGCAGGGAACTATAATTTAAGCACCACGCTCACAATTTCTGAACTAAGTGCAGTAACTAATAACCATACTGCTTGCTATTAAGGAGCTAGGTATGCCACATTTTTCTCTTAATATCAAATAATATTTGCAGAATGGAAAATATTTAGTTTCTGGATTGTTGGTCAATTGGGTGGGTTAGCGGAGCACTCCGTTTAGAACTACGTCCCCGCAACTAATGAACCTAGTGCCCCGTTCGCCCACTTCACTATGATTTTTACGTCTTTTTTCAATTTAGTGACAACTGACATTTGCAGAGAGGACAAGATTGAATCTAATTCAATCCGGATTTAAGCCGCTCGCCTAAAATCTATGAACTATAATTGCTGACAAATAGTTTGAATTGAACCTCCCTGTCGGAGTGTTTGTAATCAAAGGATTGGATTGTTTTCATGAATACGTTTGTAGCCACTAAAGTAAGTTAATTTTATCTGCTTAATAATAATATAACTAAAATTTTTCAGAGTTGTGATCCAATTGTGTTGGTACTTAACTTGCTTTTTACCTAAGAAATTAAATTGAAGCAGCTTGACCACTTTATCCGGTATCTGAAGTTAAAATATAGTATTTAACAACATATTCAAATTATTTCATAATTTGCTTCTAATGATTTAAAGTCCACACTTCAATCATGAAATATTTATTACTTACTAAAGAAACAAACATAACTAATAAATTAAGTTATTTTAATTAGAACACAGAATGTTAGTATTTTTATATTGTTTTTGAATGAACATTCAATGACAGAATGGTACAGAATTAATTAAATTTCAGTTGCATCTCGTAGCAACATTTAACTACTAATAGACAATCGGAAACATGCTCTATGTGTAAATGTAATTCAAGTGCGGGTATCGAGTATGTCTATCCGTGTGTGTATGTATGTATATGTGTGGGGTTTTGTTGCAACACCACCCACAAAACCAAAACCACGGACGGTCGTAGTAGTAGCAGCGATTCGCATAGATAATTGATTAAAAGCCGAGGCTCGCCGCATTTAGAGGGCTCGAAACAGTTTTGAAGTGTGTGTATGTTATAACTCCGGCGGCGGTGGTGTATTCCAGACCGCGAATGACAATATCATCCCGAACCGGGGAGACGGTAACAATGAGCCGTTGAAATGGCTCTTATACTTACGTGCAGTCTTTATTCTAAATGGAACGTTTATATGAAGAGACTTGAATGTGTTACATACATTATTATGAGCGAAGGGTTGAATTCCGTCATAATTATTATAAGTTGAAACATTAAATGATAATTTTTATGGTCATAATTACATTTTTTTGTAAAATAATAGTCAACAAATTAAGATAATGTTTAACAATATTGAAATCATTCGAATGATTGATTTTAATTTTTATTATTGAAATCATTCAATTATAGTCTCTCGAATGAATAATATTTAATCCGGTTTTAAAACGATCGACCTTAAACGTTTACATTATTAAACTATTTAAAATTGAATAGAAGTAATTTAGTTATTAGTTTAATATTTTAGTTGTATTTGGATAAGCTTTGTCACAAGTTGTGTGTGCAATTGTTTGCACCCTTTACAAACTCGCGTCTCCTTATATGTTGAATGGAAATTAGCTCTGCCAACAATAACATTCGCGTTCCTCACCTATAGGAAATAATATCGCCGATAGATAAGCGAGCAGTTAATATGTGTATATAGGCACTTAGCTGCAACAATAGCTATTAACACACCCTTCAGGCCTTCAACCACAATGAAAGGTAACTAAATCGCGAAGTTTCTCGAGGCGTCGCGCGGGGTTGGCGGCATACGAAGAGAAGCAACAACAAAAAAATAAGAATATAATGGTTATAAGAGACGCGCGTGAAGTGGAGGAGAGAGTGACAAGCAGCGTGGTTCACGCTCCACGATCCCGCATTTGTTGTTTATTATTGGAGGCGATGAAAAGTCTTCCAGTAGGTGTGAATTGGTTCGGATGTAGCCGCCAGTGATGCCATAAATGGGTAAATTCAATTCGCAAAAAAATAATCGATTATAATTTCTAAAAATACAATAATTGTATTCTTGTCGTGTTCTTGATGATGAGGGTTGCACACGTATGTACCTGTCTTATCAGGACTACCTGTCAAAGGCAGATACTCTAACAAGGCTGTAAATCTCGCTACAAATTGCACACTGGTGTAATTATAAAACTTTTTTTTTAATTATATTGATTTGTTGTTTTTTATATAAATAGTTTCTTGTCCTTGAAAAAAAATCAGGTCACACGGAACCCACTGACACATACAGAAACCATCCCTGAGAAATGCAATCCATTATATGGGGGAGACAGCAAGCCGGTTTACAATAAGGGGGGAGGAATGGGGAGGTTAGGAATTCGCATTTAATGCACGCGTCCACATACCTGTGTCCGAAACTATCGGGATCTCTGGTTTTCACCTAAAACGGACACGCTGAAGAGGGGTAGGTAAGAGTGAGACAAGAGCAGGGTCTAGTTCTGCTCGCGAGAACCCCCCGGTTGATATATTATACCGACATATAAGACGGGGCCCCATTATTCGATTCATTTGTTAAGGGTGGGAGGGTGAAACCGACATACACCACACACACACTCAGGCCTGAATTTAATTCATCGCTTTTTGGTCAGGGTGTAAATTCTTGTGAAAGGATAACGTTAATCCTCCCTGCGTCGGTGGATTATAATTAAAATCAATCTTGAAGGGATGGATGTGTTCTATAATGTACATCCTATTAATAAATGCAATTTTTGTACTTATTGCAGCAAATTATATAATTTATTTAAAAAATTAAAAATTTGAAGATGATTATGCATTTTTTCAAAATGTTTTTATTTTTATTTCTGTTTTAAATCTATAAGAAATTTAATTTCTGCACAATTTAAATTTGGCTTGTCGAGTCACATACATCTTAAATATATTGCACATAACTTGTTTTTTGGCTACGGATTGTTGTGTTATGGTACATTTTTTTTTCAGGTACGATATTTTGTGTCACTACTTTACAAGCTGCTTTTGAATCACATAATTTATACTACTGAACCCGTTAATTGAAAGAATGGAGGCGCTGTAGATACTGACAAGGCCTAGTACCAGAGTCCACCTACACTCTCATATTAATTATGGTTACATGGACACCAATCATGCATAGGCTAATGTCTTGAATTAATAAATGCCACAATTTTTTAAAAATGTTTTGCCTGAGCTGGGGCTTGAACCTGCGACAATTTATGCACCGAGATTTGAGATAAACGTTTCACCCAACTGACCCAATTTCTAGACATATGAGCTTTTTATCAATAAAGTAGCAATTGTCGGTTGTGTTATTTTAAGCACATCATTTGAAATTTGCCGTACCTAAACTAAAAATATTGCATCTAATGCCAATCGTTTTTTTTGTCTTAAACTAGAGGTTTTTGCATGGAGAAGAGGTAATCTTTGTAAGACACTTGAAAACTTGTGCTTTCAGGTTGTTTGGTCTAGTGAATTTCTTGTTGTTGATTAGTTTTGTTGCGTTTTTAATTTCTTCTTTTGATATCTTATGTTTATCTTGTTTTTTTGCTTCTATATTTGTTTTATCTGTTTTTTATTAGTTCCGTGAGGTTGTTTTTATCATTTTTTTGCTTTGTGTAATGTTGTCGTTCTACTAATGCACAGGTTTTTTGCTTTTGTAGTTTAGATTACGTTTAGATCCATACATGTTGGTGGTTGACTTTTTGCAAGCTAGCCTAGTATTTCCTACTGTTTGGAGTGTTTTTTCACTTAGCACAGCTTGTGTTATTTTTACATCCTGCTAGAATGAAGGCAGACTTATATTCTAATTTTTTATTTATGTTTCTATCAAAACTATCCATGTTTTGGCCTTAAAATGCGGACCAAATTAATGATTTAGAGGCCAAAAGGCCAAAAAATTATTTATTTGTGTGTAAAACAGGATTTCACATGATTACTCTACTTGACATATTATAATCAATTTTGAAATTTTCTGAAACAAATGTTTTTATTAAGGGCAGGCGAAAAAGTATTGAGTGTAACTCGTGCCAAAATGCTTTAGCAGCCTTTTGTTTTTAGCAGCTCTCTCAGTTAAAGCCTATTTTTGGCCTTTGATTTACTATATATTTTAAGCTTGTTTATAGCTAGGATTGCTTCAGTGCCGTTCGTTAGTATTTGCTCATTTTAGTCTGATATTTTTTGGGTTACTATTTCCCAGAGATGATGAGTCATGTATATTCCTATTGGTAAGGATAATTTCATTTTCAATAGATTTCCACTTCAGAGCTTGGATATGTTTTAGAACTATCAGTGCAAATTTGTAAGAGTTTATCTTTATCTACGTTTTGCTCTTGTTGTTCTTGCATTTGTACGTTGTGGGGGTCTGAAATACAAAATAGTGAGGCGTTGTATCTGTCTGCACTTTCAACAGAGATTTTTTTTAACAGAAACAGTGTCTGCCAATCTTCCTTGCATTGTACTAACTTTTAGTTGTATTCAGGCGCATTGCTACTGCTACCGCTACTTCTTCAACGTAGACGTTATTGGGTGGCAGATACAGCGTTATCTCTATGGCTGCGGTGGATTTGGTTTGCCTACCATTTATTGTACTTTTTGCAGATAGTTTTTACCTACTTCTTGACTACCATACTTCTAGGTGAACATAGATCTTATGAGAGCTGTGTATAGCCATAATACTATCTTTGGAGACAATCCTCATGTTTTGCCAATAGTTTATCTACATTTCTAGAACGACTTTATACTTTTGTGTATCTTATATTGAAATGTAATTTTCATGTGAACTCAGGTATTTAATTTCGGTTGACAGCGTTAATGAGATATTTAGTTAATCAAATTTTTTTTATTTGTGGATTTTAACCTTAAGTATTTCTTTAAATGTGCCACGCAGCAGGATTGTTATATTTTGCGTGTAGCGAGTTGCGTAGAAGCCACAGTCATTGAGTCGTCTAGTAAGGCTATTGACTATTATGTTCTATAGTAGCGGTGATTAGCTTTTCTCCAGCATCTGTTTAATCCACTCATTAATTGTGGTGAAAATGCAGTTTTTATTTTATTTAAGGTGGTTTTATCAAACGCTTCGTTGATATTTATAAATACTTCCAGAGTGAAATTTTGTTTCATAGCGACTTTTTGATTTGAACTGCCACAAAGTGTAAAGCCGGTTTGCTGGATTTTTTCTAAGTATATTAGTGCCGTTTTTTAAATTGATTTTTTGAGTGTTTTTAAGAGGTTAAACAAGATTTTTGGGTAAATAAGCAGCGGCTCAGTCGTCTCCTGATGGAGTTGATGTCGCTGTATTAGACCACTCTTGTATCGGAATGGTACCGCCTGAAAATTGGAATTTGAAAAGTATTTTAGTTTTTTCTGATAGGTTGGCTGTGTATTTGCCATTCGTACATTTAAAGCAAGCAAATTGTTGTTGGGTGTATTTTTTAATATTTTTTAGTCTTGTGGCAGTAGAGGTGTTTTCAACATCTTTACAAAAAGATTTTCAAGTTTTTTTCTGTTGTTGACGTATAGGTTTTTAGTAGTTTTTTCTTTTTTATAAACAAATTAGTTTGATTGCGTTTTTGAATTTTTTGTTTGTTGGAGAATTTACTTGAGTAATCAGATCATTATGGTATGGCGTAGCCGAGGGCCGACATAAATAGTCAAGAGTCCATTATAGGCTTGTGTTAGAAAATATTTTAATATAGTACTTAAAAACAATATAGGCACTTAACTATAGGTTGTTTTTAAAGGCAGCCTTGTTGGTCAGCCTAGGGTTTTGGTAGGAATTACATTTTATTTTATATTTATGTTTTTATCTTAATTTTAATCCATCTATGAGGCAGACGTAAACACATGCTAGTCTTGTATTTGTTTTGAAATGCTTGCCAGTGTAATGTCTATTATAGTCTGGCTGCGTGAGGTGGCAAGGTTGCACTAAGTTTCTAGAGCTGTAGTAGGAGGTGGAATTATGTTTATTTTTTTGGCATGTCGCTTAGCTGATTTTTACAGCAGTGACATTGCTGTTGGCTGTAGAATAAGAAAAGCTGTTTAGGTATGTAATTACTTACCATTTGTAGAGTTTTAAATACATTTTTGTTGAGTTTGCTCAATCTGCAAATTCTGGATTTCATTATTTAAGGATTTTGAAGAATGGCTGTTATGTCTTGTATCATTTTTATTTTGCGACGTAGGGTAACTACAGCTGCTTGATAGTGATGCAGATTATATTGCATTACGTCAATACGGTGGATAGTTCTAAGGGTTTTGGAGTGGTGTATTTTTTTCACGGAGGCCTTTTTTAAGATAGCAAATGTTGCTTTCTTAATTTCTATTGTTTCCTACTGCTGCTTTACCTCCCGTGCAACTTTAATGGTGTAATTGAGGAACTATATGCTCATTCTGTTAGCTTTTTTACATCTATTTTTCCTATTTTTAGAACGAGAAGTTGGCTTTTTGGCTTGTCTTTTTGGCGGTGGTCACGGATGCCATAGGGTGGTTTCTGTCTGCCTAGTGAGACAATTTACCAGCAGGCCTAACTTTGATTTTAGTAACAGTGGTTGTTGTCCTAAGGATATTTCCTGTGTATTTCTAAACATTGGTGTTTTTTTCTGAAGCAGATAAGGATTTATTTAGCTCCAGAGTAAAATTTTTTTTTTATACGCTTGGTTTGTTTCTTGGTAGCTCGTCCCCGTTTTTTTTTATATAATGTCTGCATTTTTTTTTGTCTTCTACCTAGGTTGACTATGTGAAAGCTCAGATGTAGATGAGCAAATTGGTTTTTTTTGTTAAATATAACATATATATATATATGGGTAATTCCATTACTATGCTCAAAAATTGAGTATCTTCAAATTGGTTGAAAATAAATATGTGATAGTAGGTACCAAAAAAACATGTTTCCCAAAATTTCAGTTTTTTAAGTTAAGTTAAAGAAAAACAACCAATAATTACATTTTAGGTCATTTTTTTTTCTCAGCGTAGGAACATTAGAAAATCTTTTACAAAATTTTAATTATTTTGTAATACCTTGTACTTTAACTTGTTGTTTTTTGTGTTTAGCCATACTTAATTTTCTTAAACACAATAATGAAAAATTAAATTACAATAAAAATATTATTAGAAGGAAACACAATGTAACATAAACAAAATTTGTAATTCTGCAAGCAAAAATAAAACAATTTGGATTTTGGTCCCTAATCAAATTAGACGAACAAAACATATACAATATTGTAATTAGGGTTAATGAAGTTTTATGCTTTTCTCAACACTTCTTCATTCCCGATTTTCTATGACTACTTACTGCCCATTAATCTCTTTTAGAGTCACATTTTGATTGTTTTTATGCGTTTTTTTTTTCCATCTGTATAGGAACACATCTATACAAAACGTTTTACAATTTTTGCTTGCAGGTTTATTGGTGGGAGATATTGCTTTAATATTATTAAAACAGTTTTCTTAGGTTTGTTTTCCGACATTTGCAAACAAAGCAAACTTATACTTATTTTCAAAAAAAAGCTGATAAGCAGAACATGAGTACTTACCGTCTAATTGCGCTTTTGAGTGTAATTTCTCAAATATTAGAAACTGTCATAAAAAACAGCAACAATTTCTTTGTTTGACATATAATGGATTTTTTTGACTTAACAAATGCATTTAATAATCTGAATTTACAGTTTGTTGCTTATAAAATGAACAGTTTAAGATTACGAAGAAATAGCTAAAAGTATTAAGAAACTACTTAAAAATCGAAAACTGTATTAGAATCAATATGTCACTTCAGAATCATTACGTAAATCACAGGACTATTAATATTTTTAATGTTTTTAAATGATTTATCACATTTGATCAAAAGCCGACAATATTTTCTTTATGCAGATGGTACATCTTTCTTATCTGCGGATTTAGTATAAGAAGTAAACCACCAAGTGGAAGTGTATTAATTGAATTTTCAGATGCGGTTGTAACAATATTTTAATAACATTTTCAAACACATACTTAAACTGGTGACACATTGAAACTGTTATGTTATAAAGTCAGCAGCTCTTATTTTGCCATAAAAAACCTAATACGCTTACTTTAAACTAAAGCTATTATTAACATATACTGACCGACAAAAATAGAAGAACACTAAGAACCTGTAGCTCAATTTTGACTTAAATTATTTACACTAAAAAAAGAAAATGAGTTTTGAGTTGTCCCTTTACGAGTTTTGAAGCACTTAGCAACTTGCAGACATTCCAATTGTCAAGTTTAGCCTGATGGATTAAATCCCAAGCTTTCTGAATATGCAAAACGTTAGAGAGTATTTATACCTGGGGTACAAAATCAATCTAGGGAAAGAAAACCAAGCAGCCGAAATTGGAAAACGGGTACAACATAGCTGGGCTGCATTCGGAAAGCTGGGATATATTTTAAAAAACTAAGATATTCCAAACACCCTAAAGAGAGAGGTCTACAACAAATGCATCCTCCCAATAACAACATACGGAGTAGAGACTATGTGCATCACCGTCAAAAGCGCTAACAAGCTGCGAATAACCCAGAGAGCCATAGAAGGTGCCATGCTAGGCATAAGCCTGGGAGACAAAATCCGCAATGAAGAAATCCGCAGAAAAACCGGCGTAACAGATGTAATGACACGAATAGCGGAACTCAAGTGGAGCTAGGCAAGGTACATTGCCAGAGAGGAGAACATTAAATGGACAAAACGAGTGGCATTTTGGAGACCAAGGACAACAAAGCGCAGCGTAGGGAGATTTCAGGTGGCTGTACGATGTTAAGGAGGTGGCAGGTAGAGGATGGTTCCAACTAGCTCAAAGTAGAGAAGGATGGAAAAATATAAAGGAGGCCTACGTTTAGAAGTGAACAAACGAAGGCTGAAAGAAGAAAAAGAAGAAGAAAAGTAGGGGTGGTTGAAGATGACCTAGTCTTTTACCGATTGTATCCTACACGCATTTAAAAGTTGACAGGTCTGGAAAAGGAAAAAGTTATGGAAGTAAATTATCCTTAGCTAGTTTCAGAAATTACCTAGTAACTCTATCTCGTATATGCATTTTCAGATGGGGCATTTATGTTGGTTCTGCGTAAAAGAGCTCAATATTGTGCTTCAGCAAACTATAAAATTCTTTGTGTTCTTTGACGACGTTTAACCATCTTACGACCATTGTGGACATACAAACAAAACTTTGATTTGTTGCAAAAGATAATTTGTTTCTATTGATCGACTCATTGTAGTCTCTCATTGCATTGTTCCAGATGGCATTTTTTATGATAAAAAGTTGAGGGCAAACAAAGGAAAGAAACGCAACGATTTAAGACCAAATAATTTTTTGGTAAACTGATCGAACGGAGATTCTTTGGTTAGTTAAGCTTCTTTAGACAAGCAACTAGCCAAAGTGATCAATTTTTACATTTTGTAGTGTATCTAAGGCGTCCATAATTTTTGCCGTTGTGTCCTGTCCCTCAATTCATCTAGGGCAACACCAAGCTGTTGTCTTGAGATTTTTGCCAATTTGTTGAGCAACATCACGAATTGACGAATTTTCTTCTCTGAGCCCGATTACTCTACCGCATTTGAAATCGCTTAATTCTTGATAAACTACACGTTCACAAACTTAGAGCATATTTTTCATTTTTGAACTATTGATTGGTTTAAACGATACAACTGTAATGTTGCTGCATAGTTAATCTAGAAAAAAATATATTTTTTTCTTATTTGTATTATTTTATTATACTCCAAGGTAAATTGATTGTTAAAACTTTATTTATTTTTTAGAGTGAATAATTAAATATTTTTTATTTGATTTTTTTAATAAAAATTAATGTTTTATATTTTTGGCGGCTAGTATAGATTATGGATTATATTCAGTTACAATATCACAGTGTGTGGCCTTGCTTCAGATATTAATAGAGTGTTTATTTAACAAAAAAGAGTAATCTGACTAATGTTTAATTAAATCTACTAAATTTTGGAACACATTTTAAATCAACTGCCATTTAACTGTTATTTTAATTTACCTATTTAAGCTTCCTTGTACTTACTTATCTGTGTTTTTTAGGTGGCATTGTGAATACTTCTGTAGAGTATATGCACTACTTACTTACTTACTTACTGTACACTGTATGCTATCTTCTCTTATCATTGTGGTTGATCTGTCACTGCTAATTGATGTTTCCGAAGTATGTGACTTTGTTATTTTTTTTTTCAACATGAATATAAAAATTTGTTTTTAACAAATTTTTGTTATCAATTGTTGTGTACATAACTTTTTGTTTTTAGCGTTGGTTTTTTAATTGCTATTTGATCTGGTGAGGGTTGAACAGCTTTAGCATAAGTTGTGAGTTAAGGGGATATTTGTGTCTTTTGATAGTCATTAGTTATGTTTGCTTTAAATGAGGGACATCACATGTAATTTGCTGGATGTTACCATGGCAGTTTGCATATTTAGTTTGATTTCTGTCTGTTGATGTTAGGTTGCAATGAATTCAATGGCAGTTTTTGTCGCATCTAACTCATACATATTTATTAGTGCACTTTCTTGCAGTATCTATAGGCCTGACAGCGGTGGTAGTATGCGGGTTTTCCTGATTTTAGTTTTTTTTAGAGCTTATCTAACGCATACATGTTTGTTAGTGCACGTTCTTGCAGAGTGTTCATAGACTTGACAGCAATGGCAATGTTCGGGTTATTCTGATTTTAGTTTTATTTTTTTATTTTTGACCTTTTGCACTAGTAGTTTTTATGTTTGCATTTGATTTGTTTTGTTTCAGATGAACGTACATGAATGGGTATGTTTTAAATCTACTGTGGAGTCTGCTTACAGAGTTGTTTTGTATTTTTTGATTAGAAAGCTTCTGCTATTTATTTGAATGTATTGTTTTTTGCAATTTGTCACATTCTATAAGACATTAAATGACTAATTTGTATGTTTTATCTTTTGGAGTTTGTACATGTTTTGTTGATGTTTTTGGGATTATTTTAACGGTTGAATAAAGGCAAGTATAGTCGGCTTGAAGTTTTTGTTTTTTCAAGTTTTTTGAATTGGTCTCCCTATTATTTTTTTTTACTATAATAGATTTAAGTCTTTATGTTTTAATTTCTTTTGAGTACTGGCGCATTAGTATCCTACTGCTGCGCATTAGTATCCGACCGCTGCACCAAAAATAGTGGATTTGAATCTTACAACGTAAATTACTTTTAAACGTTTATATGCATTCCCACTCTTCAGCTCATCTTGTCAGCGTGGGATTTCATAATTCTTTTCTAGTACGGAGAAGATTAATAATTTCTTCAGTTGTTTGGAGTGTACTGAAAACTGTAGGTCCACCTGAAATGTAAGTTGCCAGTATTACGGGCAAAGAAGAAGCTAATGCGTTTACTGTGGCGTGAAAAGGGGCTGATGGTAATGATAATGAGTACTATTTGTGTCTGACATTTATTGACATTTTCTGATTCACTTTTGGAGTTGATTTTACTGCTATTGGGTAGGTGTTTTTTGATTTTCTTGTGTTTATTCATTATGTCAAGTTAGTTTTTGTATTGTGTAAAAAAACTTTGAACGTTTTTTGTCTAGTTATGTTTTATTTGGATAGGGGTAATGGCATTTGTAGATGCTAGGAGTAGAGAGGATGATTCTTTTTTCTAAGTGTTTAGGTATATGGAAGGTCATTTTATTTTGTTTTTGGGTGTTAATAAGGTTGACTGACGTTTTTTTGTTATATTATATATGTGATAACAGATAGTAACCAGTATTTACTTCTGTTTTTAGACTTTTAAACTCAGTATTTATAATTTTAAAGTTAGGTTTCACATTTTCTATGTTAATAGTTATATTTTGTAAATCAGTTTTTAAACTGTCAAGACTGGTGATGGTGTTCTATGTATTTTTAAAATAATTAATTTATTTGGAACTATTGTCATCTTTTGTGTCGCTTGTCATGTTGGAAATGTTATCCATGGGCTGCGGGAGCTTGGTGCTGCCCGCAACTGGGTAATTAATTGACTTTACCAATCAATTGTTATATTAAAAGCATTTTAGTAACATTAAGATGTTTGCTATTTCATGCGTAGACTGGTTTAGACACGTTTGAGCTTGTCTGTGAAGTTTAATGCACTATTAAGAACTGTGTTCTAGTTTCTGTGTTTTGGTTTTGCAAATAGAAATACGTTTATCTCAGCCAAACTATTATGATACTAGGTACTGCAAAAGTTCAAACCACATTTTATAAGAAGTTGCCAAAATATGCAAACGCATACTTTTATAATTTATTGAGCAATCCACTAAAAAGCTGTTAATAAAACTATCGATTGGGTTTTGACAAAGATTTGCTACAATGCAATCAAATGGTATTACTACTATTTAAAATGTTGAGTTGGTAGATGAGTATTTACTTAAACTTCAATTGATCGTGGCAAAAAAATACATTACATTATATTCACGATTCGAGGTTTTTTTTTTTAGGCTTTCTGAAACTTATATAAATCTTTTTAAAACTCTTAAGTTTTTGAAGTTACGTGTTTTGTTAAGGCTGTTGAAAATTTCCGAGAATTTGTTTAAAATTTAACTAAATATTTCAATTTTTTAAAGAACTTAAAAAACTCAAACACAAAAAAGTCTCTAATTAGTAAATGTTGATATAAATTATTTAAACAAGTTGCAGTTAACAACAACGAAAGGGTCGTAAATCAATTGCAATTGCTTAAGTGAAATGTACATGTCCACTTAACCTAACATAATAAATAAATTCTTCCTGTAAAATCGCATTAAAGCACTTGAAGCCGTCTGCATTTCTCTAATACAATGGGGCAGGTAATAAGCGCGTATACGCACACCGTGACAAAACGGTCTTTTACAATACAGGTAAGGGTGCGTGCCGCGGGGGTGCTCATGTGACTGACAATTGTCAGTGTCCGACTGGCGCCACTCATATACCACCATCAACATCAACGGTAAAAAGGTAACAGGTGAACATGTGACCATTACGATGAGGGTAAATTTACCTGACTATATGTTTACCTGGAATGCGTGCAACTATGTGACTTTCACCCTCTGTGTAAATGCAAATTGTTTGTGGAATATTTTGCTAATTACATCTAATCAACGCAACATCATACTCAAACAATTATATTATACAAGATTTTTTAATTAAATTATTGATAATTATGTCTGCTCTCGATTGATTACGCCACTGTTTTGTCTGCGGCAACAAAATACTCAACACACGTATATACTACAATATATTATAAATTGATATTATTCGAATGCGCGGCGCAAATCCGCTCTCATATATGAAGTGACGTAACGCCGCGGAGAACAATTGAAAGATGCATAAACAAAAGATGTATATGATGGGCGTAGACACGCTCAAGGATATATAAGTAGAGACATTAGGAGAATGTATGCGGGGAATACAATAGAAACATTTAGATGTGCATCGCAACAAACAGCGACGAAACATACACACACATACATGCACGGATATTCATTAGACAGGCCACCAACAATAAACGCCCATGTAATAAATGGGAAAAGGGAAAAGCATTCGAGAGCCGAGATTAAAAGCCAGGGGAAAATTTTATGTATATGTATCTTAAAACATAAAGGATCCATTCAGACCTGATGGCAATTATTTTTTTTTCTAAACCTAAAAGAAATGAATATTGCTAAAACTTTATTATTTAAAGTTTACAGTACAACTTTGTACAGTCAAATCAAACCAAAAAGAATCTTATATTTTTTTACATTAGAGTTGCTTAATAAGTATTACTTAATTTATAATAAACTATAAAAGATCCATGCAATATAATACAAATTAAAATCGTTTATTCTCTAAATCAGTATCAAAAATATTACACGACCAATTTGCAAAACATTCTCACTTTATACAGAACCTTCAAACGCCAAATCTCTGAGATCATTGAATTGATATCAAAGTTATTGCGCAGAACAGATCATACTATTTTGGTAAAAAAAAACCTTTTATATTATACTTGTTCTTATGCCAAGACTTTGTCGTTGAGTTTATACGTGATACTTTGTCTATAACGATGTTAAATTGAATTGAAACAAATCAGAACGGGTAGTTACCGGGCCTGAAGCTAGAGACATTGACCTGCTTGACAAAGGACCTAAAGACTTTGTTTCATGATGTTTGCCATGATGGAGCTGGCCATTTCGATGCTACAAAATAACTCTCAGAGCAAGTAGCACCGGAAACGTTGTTTGCGGCAAGCTTAATTCTATATAAGAAACCTTGTTTTAACCCCTACTAGTTACAACTCTTGAAACTAAAATAAAAATCAAAGCAAATTTATTATTATTAGCTTGATGAAAATTAATTTTCATGAAAAACTAATTATTATTTTCTAATGAAACGTAAAAATCTGTTCATAGCAAACTTGGTTCTACATAAAATATCCGTTTACAAACCTTCTAATTGTAATACAAATAAAATAATGGATATTTATTTTTTGTAAGAAAAGTTAATTTGTAAATAATGTAAATGTTAAAGGTGAGTTTATCAATCAATTCTCGACTAATTCCACCTGTCCTTCCATCAACAATTACCACCAGACTAAATCTAACTAAAACCGTTCGGTTAATTTAAAATGTATCATCCTCTGACCGCCCCCGTGACTCCTGCCAGTATGTGTGAAGTGAAGGGTGTAATTGTCCGGTTCCTGTTACAGCCGAAGACCGATGGCCATGCATGAATGTTATGGGCCGTGATGTGTGACCATCGTTTACCCCCGCGACTTACACCTGCGGTGATGTAGAGAGATTGAGTGTGCAGAGCAACTCAAGTAACCCGACAAAACAAGCCTCCTCTCACTCTCTAAAAAGTTTTTCTTCTTGTTGCATTCGCGTCGCGGCTAAATTGGAATCGGATGACGCGGGTACATTTTTGTTCTGCCTTCCGTAAAATCACCAGAAAAATAATCACTCTGATTGAAAAAAAAAGTTACAATAAGAGGGAATCAGAAACGACCCTGAATGTATTGCCATTATAATCTTTATTAAATTTATAAAACTAGGAGGATACTACATAATATACCCTTAAGCTATGGATCTAATATATTCTCCAACATCTTAGTTTAAAGTCTTATAAAACATTAATTAGCATGCATACACTTCCAGAAGTTGTTTAAAATTTCTTTATTATTATTTTTTGTTTGCCTTTTAAAGAAAAATCCATATACTTCTTGCATGCATAAATGAAATCCTGCAGTTGATAAGAGGCGGAGTTTTGATGCGACGTCCTCATCAGCGGACCCCATTTGTTAATTGCTCGAGCATACACTTCGTTATTTATTTATGGAAAAAATGTCGGTCCCAGATGCGTCTCAGGACGGCTGCTGCTCTTTTGCAATCGACACATTAATATTTATTTTTTAATGTTGGACAACATTAAGCATAAGAAGTTTTCAACTTTGCTTATCCGTTTTACATTGAATTTTGCTTTTAAAATTTATTTAATTTAAAATTATTTCTAATTAATTTTAGCTAGCTTTATATTGATTTTTTTAAACCCAACAATAATTTATAAAAAATGCATTTTTTAAACAAAAAATGTCTCAAATAATCATTGTACACACCGCTGACAATATTAAAATCTTTCACCAAATAGGAAGACCAAAATCTTAGTATGGTTTTTATCCTAAACAAAAATTTTATTTTTTGTTGTTTTGTAAATTGTCTTTTTAAGATTCTTTCTTCTTCTTTTCATTTGATTGGAAATTTAAAATTTTTAAACAAAAAGTTTGAAATTCTTTTAAAAATTTTATTGAATCAGTTTTGTAGAAACTATACTCTTTTAAATTGGGTGATATTTTCTACCAATTAAATCAGTTTAAGGGGAGCGTAGCACAGTAGTCCAGACATTGGGTTCAAATCTTACAATAAAAATCATTTCAAACTTTTTATGACTAAGATCTTTTTCTAGTCCTATTATATTAATAATCATTCCAGTGGTTTGGAATCCATTTAAGTTGCAAACATTAGTGGCGTGAGTACGCCTAAAACAAAATTAGTTAAACTCAGAAATGCAAGGTGAAAACCGTACGGCAGTAGACATAAGCAACAAAAAATTGCGAGACATCTATTGGCAGCGATTTCAATATTGAACTTGTTTTTGAAAGACAAAATGTAAATTTTCACACTTTTTAACAGTTTATGGTTGTATTTTGGGTTTTCTGACAATTGATTGGCATTGAAGGCCGGATTTTGCAGTTTTATTTTGATGATTTTTTTTAGCTTTTAATGTTTTTACCAGGTTTTTGTTCTTTTTAATAATATTTTATTATTTTATGACAGGGTTTTTGACTTTTCTAAATTGAATTTATACATTTTTAACAGTTATGAGCATGTTTTGATGCTTTCTTACAACATTTTTATACTTTATGGCTGGAATTTGCTATTTTGACAATTGATAAATAAAACTTTGAACTTTTTAACAGATTGTGGCCTAATTTTGCTGTTCAAATATAATTTTTATAGCTAATTTTGCTATTTTTGAGATTTTATGATTTTTTTAACAGTTTTTAACAGTTTTAAGGCTTGATTTTGGTGCTTTCTGGCAATTTGTTGATGATTGAAGGCCGGATTTTGCTAACTGTTTTTTTCCGGATTTTGGTACTTTATGACATAATTTTACAACCTGAACCTGATTATGTTGTTTTTGATATTTTATAAATAGAATTTTGTTATTCTTTATATTTATATTCATATAGGCAACATGGAAAAATTTATTCAGGGTTGTATTCTTTTTCTATAGGGTTTGTTCGTGAATATTTATTATTATTTTTACATTGATTTCCTTTAAATTTATTAATTTTAAAAAGAGAATATTTTGTATTATGAATTTAATTTAAAATATTTTAATATTTAATTTTTAATTATAATGTAATATTTTGAAGCGGATATATTGATTATTATTTTTTACTTTTCATAAATAGAGTTTTGCACTTTTTAACAGTTGTATAACGATATTTTGATGTTTAAAGACCAATTTTGCTATATTTAACATGTTTTATATTTTTAAAAAAAATTTGACCGGATTTTGATTCTATCTGAAAATATATTACTGTTTTCTGAGCGGATTTTGTTATTTTTGAATTTTTATAAAAAGAAATTTGCATTTTTTACAGTATAATATTAAATTTTGGTCATTTTTGATAAAATTTTGATGTTTCAAGACCGGGTTTTGCTATTTTTGACATTTTTGACATTTTTGAATAGAATTCTGCGTTTTTTAATAGTTTATGTCCGGATGTTGGTGATTTCTGACAGTAAAATATTTTATATTTTTTTATAATAGATTTTTGCACTTTTTTTTTCAAAAATTTGCTAATTTTGGCATTTTATGAGAAGAATCTTACATTTTTTAACAGTGTTATGGCCGAGTTTTGGTGCTTTCTAAACAATATTTTAAAATTTTATAGCAGGATTTTGTTATTTTTGACATGTTATAAATAGAATGTTGCACTTTTTAACCGTTATTGCTCGGATTTTTTGTGATTCTAAAAATATTTTAATGTTTTGCACTTTTCAATATGTTATGACTGGTCTAAAAAAATTACAAAATTGTTTATGGGTAATTCCATTACTTTTCGACTAATTTGAAAAAGTCGACCTCTTTGATTTTGCTTAAACTTTCGGGGATCAAAATATGGATGAAAAAAATTAGATTCCCAAAATTTTGGACCTTAGAATATTGCTTGTTCAAAATAAGACACATTTAAAGGTCAAAATTTTTACAATAAAACGTCTTTTTTAGCTTATTTTGTATCTCAATTTTTGGGCTTCTGGAAAAAGATAAAAAAGTCCACGATGGCTCAAATTATTCCTTATTACATGTATTTTAAAACCCATATTTTTATGTTTAATATTGTGGCAGTGATTTTGATGTATTAAGCTTCAATTATTCCAAAAAAAAACGTAAATTTAGCAAAATCGCAAAATTTTGCTTTCTTTAAACCGTTCTAATTTTGTCAAATCTTAACAAAATTTGATCTGCAAGGTCTAGATTTTCTCGTGTTTAATCTCTTTTTAAAGTGCCTACAATACTTATAGAATCAATACGTATACACCATTATTTTGATGCAGGAAGTTGCACTTGTTTTCGCGATTTTCAAAACTTGTAATTTTCAGGTTCCGAAAAAGCGCTGTCACCCTATGTCGATTTTAGTCAAAATTTCAGAAAATACTCTTTAGAACACAAGAAAAAAGATTATACATAAGAGAAATGATACATCGGGCATTATCAGGAATTTTTTAATATTCAAAAATTGTCAAAATCGGTAAACGGCACATTATTTGCACTGAAAATTTACATTTGTGAGGTACAGTTAAGTAAAGTGTTTATTATGGAACGCCAATCTAGAAATTTCACCGTTTAAAAATGTGCTCAGGCAGTCATTTTACTAGAAGAGGGATGGAGCTTTTAAAGAATTGGACAGAGATTTGGTGTATTGCATACATCCGTTTCCCGTATTATCGAACATTATAGGAAGGCAAGTCAGCACTTAAAAAGGCCTAGTCAAGGCAGACATTGCATAACTACGCAAGTTCAAGACCGTTTTTTTAAGAGTCTCTGCTTTAATGCCCGTCTGACACTGTGCATTTTTCTGTATAACTTTCTATATAGTTGTCTGTACAATCCAAAAAGGTATAGTGTCATACACGAATACAATTTTCTATATAGTTTGTTATACAGAAATATATGGTAACATCATTTTATTGTATAGTTTCTGCGCAGAACACAAATTCACATCCGTAAACAATAATGGCGGCGCATGTAATCAGCTGATTTTAATTTTAATTATTAATTCTACTTAATATAAAAATAAGCATGCTAAGAATGAGACATTAGAACAAATATTAGAGGAAACTTACGAATTATCCACAACAATAACCAAAATTAATGCAAAATATAGTTTTGTAAGGGTTATTTTGAAAGGTTATGTCAACTCGATTAAAAGCGATGTTGAAGTAAATAGGTAAATAAACATAACAATCTCGAACAGCTGACGCGATCCGCAGAAAGCAGCCAATAGAATGCCGTCTTTTATGCATTTTTGCTACAGTAAACTGCATAGTATCATACAGGAAAATATTAACTGTATAGAAAATTATATAGAAACTACTCAAGGTCAATTTGTACAATCGACTATATAGAAAGTTATACAGAAAAATGCATAGTGTCATATGGGCATAAGACAACGGTTTGTGACAGAAATATTGCTACAGACACAGCTACATGAAGCAGATGGACTTAGAATTTCAACTTAGTTAAATCTGATCTGAGACCAAGAATCTCAGCGCGAGGACCAGCTTTGACCCTAGAGCATTGTAGAGCAATGCTAAATTTTGCTAAAGTACACATTGATTGGGCTGATGAAGATTTGGAAAAAGTTCTTTTTTCAGATGAAAGCAGATTTTGTTTTTACAACTCAGATAGACGTATAAGAGTTTATCGAAGACCAAATGAAAGATATGCTCAATGTAACTTCCGAAACACCAGATTATTTAGTATAGGGTCAGTTATGTTTTGGGAAAGAATCTCTTTAACTGCTCGTACTGACTTGGTGGTTATTAATAATGGCAGTTTAACAGCAAATAGATACATAAGGGAGATCCTGCAAGAACATGTGATACCATTTGGCCCTTACATTGGTGAGATTTTTTTGTTTCAGCAATATAATGCTAGACCGCATGTTCTCAGATTGTGCAAAATTATTTTAATGAGGTTGGAATTGAAACTATCGATTGGATAGCAAACAGTCCTGATCTTAACCCAATTGAGAATGTTTGGGACATGATCTACCGCCGTTTTCAAGAACGTCTTAACCCTCCTAACACTTTGAATGGGCTTACTGCAGATATTGTCCAAATATAGAATAATTTGGATAAAAATAAGATAAGGCCCGTATTTTTAAACATGAATAATTGCTGCCGTGCTGTTATTTAAAATAGAGGAGGAAATACCAGTTATTAATTATTTTTAACTAAAATTAATATTTTTTTTATTTTTTGAATTTTTTTTTTCTTTTTCTTTTTTTTACCTTCTTTTAGAATTTTATCTTTTGTTAATACCCTTATTAAGTTAGAATAAGATTATACTTAATTAAGACATAAAAATATTTGATCAATATTATGAAATAAAAAATATTTTTCAAAATATAGTAGTGGTGCGTTAATTTGCTGGCCAGTGTATAAATTTTATACCTTATCTACCCTGTTTTATTTTATACTATAAAATACCAACGGTCTTACCTGTTTTATTT
This sequence comes from Tachinus rufipes, assembly GCA_963932245.1. Taxonomy (NCBI): domain Eukaryota; kingdom Metazoa; phylum Arthropoda; class Insecta; order Coleoptera; family Staphylinidae; genus Tachinus; species Tachinus rufipes. The sequence continues at coordinate 72,505,366 of OZ010747.1, read as the reverse complement.
TCTAGTATAAAATAAAACAGGTAGGGTCGCGGGCTTTAAATATATTTGTATGTCAGCCTAAAGTGGGTTGACAGCAACAAAAAAAACTTTAAGAAACATTTTTAAACTATGTTCTAACAACATCAAAACTTGCACAAAAATATTGAATCACTTAAGTTAACTTTGCAAAACGACAAATTTTTAAATTTTTTTATTTATTCTCAAAACGTTCAAAGATATTTAGAACGTATGTTTTCAAAATTTGGCAGTACGGCACGGTAACGACTTGGATGGGTGACCCACAAAGTGATGCCCGAGCGTAGCGTTCTTCCCAATATGGGTCCGTTACCTCATATATGTTTTCAAAATTTCAAAGTATTGTAACAATTTAAAACTCTAAAATATATGTTTTTAAAATGCTAACACTTGTTTTCAAAGTTTAAATACACTAGCGAGCAAAAAATAAAGGTCACTTTTGAAAATTGTAAACCAAAGTAGACGTTTAATAATTCATTTCCTGAAAAATGTTATCTATTTGTCAGTTATTATCACCGTGTTACAAACTTTTATGAAACAGCATCCATTTTGCTCTAATTTAAAACCTACATTTTGCTGTGTTTTTTTTACTTAGTGTTGATTTTTCTCTGCCAAACTTGTCATTCACACGGTGGACTGTACTTAATAGGTCATAATGCCTGGCAAGAATTATAGCGTCGATTGAAGATGGGCAAGGAATACGTGAAACTGCAAGGATTGTTGGTAAAAGCCTTTGTGCTCTAGAAAAGATGTATCAGCGTTATTGGATACTAGACTGATAACCAAAAGATCAAAACAGAAATGTTCGTTTTTTGACGTCCACAAGTTTATCTACAAAATCAACTCTATAAAGTTAAAGATGTAAATGTTATAATAAAACTAAGAAATTCATTTAAGAAGAAAGAAATTGTAGAAAACAGCAAAGTATTAAAAGGTTCCAATGTATATATCAATATCGATCGCACATCTGAAGAACGAGAAAAATTTAATAATCTTTGAAACCATCTAAAAAAGGCAAGATAGCTTGGGCATACTGCCAGAATTGTTAAAAACAATCTTTTGATAGGTGAAATACTATATTCTTTAGATGAACTCGAAAATAATACAGAAATCATAACTAAAATATCACCTACAACGTCTACCGGGAATGCCTCACATCCGCCAAGGCGAAATCCTCCACGAATAGGGAGTTCAAGAAACAATTATCCTACCACTCCGATACCGGTTAAGAGTGGTGAAACGCTAAACTAGTCTTTTCAAACTGTTCATGATATATAACACAAAAACCGATACTATATATTTTAATAGTTGTACGTCAAACTTTAACATAATTGCTTTTACTGAAACTTGGCTCAACAATGCTGTATTAGACTCGGAGATATTTTGTAATAATTTTCAATTGTTTTGAAATGATAGATATTTTACTATGTCTAATGCAAAAAAAGAAGGTGAAGTACTACTTGCAGTTGATGCTAGACTTCAAGCATCTAAAATTTTCATTGGTACTAGTTCTCTCAACAGTAAAGATATTGATCTCTTAATTATTAAAATATGTAAATTTAATACTGTAGTCTACTTAGTTAATGTTTATATAAGACCAACGGTTCGTTTGGAACAGTTTGAAGCTTTATCTGATTTTTTAGAAAAACTTGATTTTATGTATTATGAAAAAATATTGTTTATTGAAGATTTCAACATCGGATTATTTAACAAGAATTTGGAAAATAATTGTTCCGTTACTTTAAAAAATATTTTAAATTTACACAGTATAATCATATTGAATACCATTTAGGTCGTACGCTAGACTTAGTCATTAGCAATGAACATTGTACTGTAACGTTGTCAGATGATCCTATAGTACCAATAGACCCACATCATTCACCTCTTGAGTTAGAGATGCATCTTCCTTTCCGCGATTTTTGTAATTTTCCAACCAACGTAGACTATAAAACTTACAATTTTAAAAAAGCTGAACTTTATAACATGATATGTCAGAAAGACTGGTCTCCTCTTAAATCATTTGATGATATTGATTCTGCTTGTGAATATTTTTATAAATCTTTTTATGAAATATTTGATGCTTGTGTACCTATTGTTACAAAAATAAATCATAAATATCCGATTTGGTTTACAAAAGAGCTAAAACACTTCGTCAAATCTAAAAATAAATATAGAAAATTAACCTGCAAATATCCGCTATCTCACTATTTTATGACCAAATATAAATATTTACAAAGCAAAGTAAGTTACTTCGGAGCAATGTTTTTCTGTCATGTTAAGTTATTTTGGAAATATATCAATTTACGTAAATCAAATACATAAATTCTAGGGACAATGTTTGTTCGTGATATATCATTATCTTCTTCTTTAGATATTGTTAATGAATTTCCTAATCATTTTGAAAGCGTGTACACCAAGTCAGACGTATCACAGAGTAATTATGATGAGGTCTTTAGTAACTTTCATATTCATTTTGATACCATTAACGAAAATGACATTAAATCTGCAATCGCTACCGTTAAAGGCAATTTGTCATGTGGGCCAGACAAAATACCGGCACTTATAAATTAAAGATTGTAAGGAACAGTTGAGTTTGCCTCTATGTTATTTATATAACTTATGCTTAAAGCGTGCTACTTTTCCAGTTTGCTGGAAAACATCTAGGTTGACACCTATTTTTAAATCTGGTCATAAAAATAGAATAGAAAATTATAGGCCCATTGCTATATCTTCAGTTTTGTTTAAAATATTTGAAGTTATTATCTGTGTTAAAGTCAATCCTTTTCTAAAGACCTTTATAACACCCGCTCAACATGGTTTTGTTTGTGCCAGATCTACAGAGTCTAATTTATTTCATGTCACTCAATTTATATCACAAACTTTAGATGCAAGATCACAAGCTGACGTGGGCTACACGGATTTCTCTAAAGCTTTTGACAAAATTCAGCATAAAATCATTATTCACAAACTCAAAAAGGCTGGTTTCTTGAGATGTTGAATATCTTGGACACAGATCTAGAATAATTAGTCAAACATCCGGTGTACCTCAAGGATCAAATCTTGGTCCAATGCTGTTTGATATATTCTTAAATGATATTTGTGAAATTTTCCATAACTCAGTGCTAATGTTTGCTGATGATCTGAAAATATATTCTAAAATCAATAGTCTTGAAGACTGTGTGACATTGCAAGATGATCTTAGTAAACTATATTTCTGGTGTTTGAATAACAAACTGCTTTTAAATATTAGTAAGTGTTGTGTAGTATCATATACAAAGCGGAGAGAAACATTTTTATTTAATTATAAAATAAATAATGAATTTTTAAGACGTGTTGAAACAGTAAAAGACCTTGGCGTAATTTTTGATACAAGTTTATCATTTTTTACCCATATCACAGAAATGGTGTCATCGGCAACAAAAATGTTAGGTTTTGTCATTTGGAATAGTAGGACTTCCATTTGGCGGTGGGTCGGTTATAGTTTTTTTTATAGAGAATGGCTCTCAGACAGCTCACAAATACATTATGGAAGATAATGTTAAACCTCACGCAGCCAGAGTTGTCAGAGATTATCTGGATAATTAAAGTGGGAATTACGCGATTCAATTGGCTAACTTTTAGCCCGGACATGAATCTCATCGAACATGTCTGAGATAAGTTGGGACGACGTATTTGAAAGCATACATCTGCTCCAAGAACTGCTCAGGAGCTAAGATAGTTGCTACTGCAGGAATGGAATAATATCGACCAAAATGTGATATTTAATTTAATTTAAAGTGTTCTTCGTCAACTTCAAGTAGTCATCTTTGGCGGTTAAAAAAAATTAAAAAATGCTCTTTTTTTGCCCAGCCCACTGAGAACAAAAAACAAGGTTTTATGGCTTTTGCGGCTTATAGACAGGGTATAGACTTAAAATGGCACCAGGTTTGGATTCTACGAAAAATTTCTGGTTGATTTCATTAGTAAATTTATTTCTTTTGTGTTAAAATTGCGGTTTTTAAACAAAAAATGCGATTAAGTTAAAAAACGACAAAAAAACTTAAAGATTTTTTTTATGGGTTTCATACTTTCATATACCGATCAAAGGACTACTAATAAGTTATAGAAACTAAAAAAATACATAAGCAAGTTTCTCAATGCACCCCCCGCCCCAACTCTGGTCCGTTTGAAATTGAATTGCCATACCTAATTTTAATTTTAGTCAAGTTAGAATAACTCGTATTGAGAGAATGTAATTTATTGAAAAAGATTTTTTTTTCAAAACTTTAGAATATATGAAATGAATTAATAATTTATTCAAAAATCAGTCAATCGAATCACAGCGGCCAAGGGTCAAGCAAACCAGTCTTTCGTTTGATTATTTTTTTAGAATATATTCTAATATTTCAAAAAATATTGTTAAAATACGCTTCTAAAACGTCCAATCTCCAAAATAAGTTTTCTACACATTGAAACATTTTTTTTAAATGCCAACACGTGTTTTTAAAGCTTTAATTTGCCTTATTTTCTATGCATAATGCTAGCTAGCTATATTATTATTGAGCAAGAGTGCTAAGCAGTTTTGTATTTTTTATTACGTTTTTTTTAATAAATTGTTTATCAATCTTGCTCGATAACAATATTGCTAAGTAGCAATATGCATAACGAATTGGACAATGTATATAAAAATACTTTTAAAACTTTAGGAAGTATTTTCAAACTTCAAAAACTGTTGTTAAAATGTAAGAATATGTTTTTAAACTAAAAATTATGTTATGTTATGTAAATTTCTGAAAATGTTGTTGTTACTCTAAAAGCTGTTTTTAAAACGTTAAAGCATGTTCAGTCAGTCAGTCAACACATGTTTTAAACTGTTAATCTGGTTTTCACAACAAGAAATTTAGGCACCAATGTTAAACTTTACTGCCAAACTGTTAATCCGGCGTCTAAACGGTAAAATCGGCCTTTAAAATATAATTCTAGCATTAATACTGTAAATCCAACTTTTAAAAGTGTAAATAGGGTTCAAAACTAAAATTTAGGTTACTATGTTACATTCTTCAATAATCCAGCTTTTAAAAATGTAATTTTGACATAGTAAAATGAAAATCGGGCCACCAACATGATAAATTCCGCTGCCAAACTATTACTGATTTCTTTGCTTATTTTAACCCAATAAAATTGATATTGTATGCGGATGATGATACCTTGACATCGCATTTAAATTTGCAAGATTTAAGTGCTCTATCAAAAGATGTCAAGGAAAGAGCCGAGCAATGGTTTCTTGCAAACCACTTGAGTATTAATAGAGAAAAACCGAAAGGTTGGTGGTTCGAGCCCACCCGGGGGCGATAACTTTTACTAAAATAGCAAAAAAAAAATTATTAAATTTAACATAAAGATAGCAAATTTGTAAGAGCCCGGGTAGCTCAGTCGGTAGAGCATTGGACTTTTAATCCAAGGGTCCAGGGTTCAAGTCCCTGCTCGGGCGTTGTTTTTTGTTTATTTATGGGTTTATACTTGAACAAATATATTAACAACAATATCGTTTGAGACTTTTTTATAAGCCTTCGTGGCGCAATGGCAGCGCGTTCGGCTGTTAACCGAAAGGTTGGTGGTTCGAGCCCACCCGGGGGCGATAACTTTTACTAAAATAGCAAAAAAAAAATTATATTTTTATTAAATTTAACATAAAGATAGCAAATTTGTAAGAGCCCGGGTAGCTCAGTCGGTAGAGCATTGGACTTTTAATCCAAGGGTCCAGGGTTCAAGTCCCTGCTCGGGCGTTATATTTTTGCTCATTAATAATCAAAATAATTAAGAAAAAAATAGGCTATATGAAACCGGTTTGCAAGCCTCCGTGGCGCAATGGCTAGCGCGTTCGGCTGTTAACCGAAAGGTTGGTGGTTCGAGCCCACCCGGGGGCGCTAACTTTTGCTAAAATAGCAAAAAAAAATATATTTATTAAATTTAACATAAAGATAACAAATTTGTAAGAGCCCGGGTAGCTCAGTCGGTAGAGCATTGGACTTTTAATCCAAGGGTCCAAGGTTCAAGTCCCTGCTCGGGCGTTAACTTTTTGCTATAAAAATAGTCAAAAAAATATGTTATTTGCGACTGGTTTGTAACTTTGTATGCTTTTGTGGCAAAATGTGGCTAATAATTCTTATTAAATATTGAATTTGGAAGTTTATTCCATTTCTCTATAGTACGTTTAAAAATATCTTTCTAATATTTGTTAGAATTTATAGCAAGCATTGTACTACAAGTAAATATTTGTTTAGAGAGCAAAGTCTTGTATTTTGTTTGAACAATGTTTATTAAAATATCTATAGAAAATGCAAACATTATGCCTGTGTTGTAAAGTATCTATGTCATTAGTCAATTTTGGATTGACAATGATTCGAATAGGTCGTTTGTGAATAGAGTTTAGAAGAGATAGTAAAATGTCTGATGCTCTTCCTCATACTTGGGAACAATATTTAATACAAGGACGAATATAAGTTTTATATATATATATATATATATATATATATATATGCAAAAGTTGAACAGAAGTTAAAAACTTTTTACATCTATTAAGAAATCCTAGTTTTTTAGATACTTTTGAAGCTATTTCGACAACTGGGTTGCTCCAGAGAGGATTATGTTAGGTTGTAACATCTCAAAGCCAAATTGAAGAAGATTTAGATATGGTTTTGTTGATTAGTTTAATATTTGGTACTGACTATATTTCAGATTTTGATTTTGAAACAGTTAAAAGTTGAGTTTTTTAGAGTTAAAATTGACCATGTTGGGAGTGTTCCATTCAGATATTGTTTTGAAGTTTTTGTTTATAAATGTTACAGATTTTAACCTAGAAATTTCAAGATATGGTCTTTAGAAAATATGAAGTATAAAGGGTACTATCATCTGCAAAACTATGAATAGGACTGTTAGTTATTTGAAGAAGTTTAATAATGTAAATCAATAATAAAGTTGGCAAATGTACAGAACCTTGAGGAACACCAGCATTTATGATTTTGGAGTCAGTTAAATCCATCAATTCTATAGTTAGAATTTTTCTATTGTCAAGAAAACTATTGATGAGATTTACAGTTTTTTATCAAAACTTATACAATGCAGCTTGTTGACAAGATTAAGATGCCATATTCTATCAAGCGCTTTGGAAATGTCTAGAGCTACTGCAAGATTTTTTCCTTATTTGTATATTGAGTATCTGAGATGAAATTATTTTGTTCCAAGAACTTGACAATGTGAAAACTAATATATTTTTCAAAAATTATTTACAGATTGGACAATAATGCAATTGGTCTATAATATGAAGAATTAGACTTTTTAAACTTTTGAAAAATTAGTTAAAATAAAACTTTAAAATATAAAAAAACAGTTCTCAAACTTCTTCTTAAACTAAAGAAAGTTTTGTTAAAAAAAAAAAAATTAATTACCCAACAAAATTGTAAAGCATATTTTAAAAACATTAAAATGTTCTAGAAATGTCAACGTATGTTTTCAAAACTTAAAAATGTAAAAAAAATGAATTTAAAACTTTAGAAAATATTCTTATACTTCAAAATAACGGTTTAAAATATAAGCAAAAATTAAAAAAAAAATGTTAAAATATAAGAATCAGTTTTCAAAATGTTGAAACATGTTTTAGAAATGTTCTCAAAACAAACAAAAAATAATAATAAATTTTAGAAAATATTCTCAAATCTCAAATAATCTGGTTAAAATGTAAGAATAGAGTTTCAAAATGTTAGGATTTTAAAACATGGTCTCAAAACGTTAAAACAATTTAGAGTTTTAGAAAATACTTTTAAATTTTGGAAAATGTTGTAAAAATAAAATCTTAAAACCGTTAAAATTTTAAAACATATTTTTAAAACGTTAAAACATGTTCTAAAAATATCAACATGTTTTCAAAACTTTAAGATTTAAAAAATAAAAACACAAAAAAATTTTTTTCAAAACTTCACATTATGCATTTTAAACACGTTTTCAAAACGTTAAAAAATGTTCTAGAAATGTTAAGAATTCCAGAAAATATTTTCAAATTTTATAAAACGTTGTTAAAATGTAACAATATTTTTTCAATTTTTAACTTTTTTTCAGAATGTATGAATGCGTTTTCAAAATTTCAAACGTTTTTTCAAAAAACTGAAACATGTTTTATAAATGCCAATGCATGTTTTCAAAGCCTTAATATATAAAAAATATTCTCAAAACTTTGGAGAATGTTTTTTTTAATTTAAAAACATTTCTCATAACATCAAAACTAAAAATTGTGTTTTTAAAAAGTTAAAGTATGTTTTCTAAATGTCATGTTTTGACATTTTACAAAGCTTTAAAATATTTTTAAAAAATTAGAAAATATTTCTTAAGTAATGTTGTGAGAATAGGCTTTTAAAACGTTGGTATTCTAAAACATGTTTTCAAAACGTTAAAACATGTTTTAGAAATGCCGTGTTTTCAAAGCTTCAAAATACAATTAAAATGATTAAATGTTTTAGAAATATTTTCAAACTTACTAAAATGTTGTTAAAATGTAATAGAATAAGTTTTCAAGTTATTAAAACCCCAAATATGTTTTTAAAATGTTGAAACATGTTTTAGAAATGTCAACACATGTTTTTAAAGCTTTAATAAATACAAAATTAAATAAAACAATTACTATGTTTTTATATCATTATTTATTTTGTCACACTGTGACTGCAATTTTGGCTCAGCCTTCTTCAGACAATACATGCAATTCATGTATTGCAGTCACAGTGTGACAAAATAAATAGTGATATAAAAACATAGTAATTGTTTTATTTAATCTTGTATTATGAATTATCACGTAGTAACGGTCAACTCCATCAACTATACTTTAATAAATAATCAAAATATTACGTTAAACATGTTTTAAAAAATGTAATGTAAATATATATATAATTTCAAAACTTCAAAGAATAAAATATTTTTTAAATGTAAGAATTTAGAAAATGTTCTTAAACTTTGGAAAATGTTAAAATATAAGAAATTTTGAAATATAAAAAGATGTTTTTAAAACTTTAGAAAATATTCTCATACAATATTGGTAAACATGCGTTTATTTTTTAAATTATAAAAAAATACTTTTAAAATTTCAGAAAAAAATCCATAAACTTTGGAAAATATAAAAATAAAATCTCAATACATCAAAATTAAAAAAAAAGCTTCTTAAAACGTTAAAACATGTTCTAAAAATGTCAACATATGTTTTCAATATATAAAAAAAATGTTTTTAAAACTTTAGAAAATATTTAAACTTTCGAAAATAAATTAAAGAATGTTTTCAAAACGATAAAAATTTGACTTTAAAACATGTCGATGTCAAATTTTTTTTTAGAAATGTCAATATATGTTTTGAAAAGATCAAAATACAGAAAAAAAAACATTCTCAAATTTTCAGAAAATATTCTTAAACTTTAGAAAATATTAGGATATTTTAAAAACGACAAAACTGGTGTTTAGAAATATTAATATACAGGGTGTCCGGAAAATACGTGTACAACGTTTGACGACAAATTCCTGACGTCAAAATAAGTCGATCTAAGCCGACTTAGTTATATCCAAAATTGTCTCGTTTAGCCGGTAGAGGGCGTCAAAAAAAACAAAAGTATAACAAAGTTGAAAGTATCTATTGTAAGAAACTAAGTAAAACAAAAACATTACTTAAGCAAATGTGTAAAATGACCGCCATCTTGCTGAATACACTTATTAACACTCTTTAAAAAATGATATTGGACCCTATCTAATGTCTCGGGATTAATAAAATGGTTGCCTGCATTTAAAATCCGCTGCAATAAATCATCGCGTGTTTACCGGAGTCTTGTAAACTTCTGTTTTAATAGCGCCCCACAAAAAGAAGTCACACATATTTAACTCAGGAGAACGTGGTGGCCATTTTACTGGTGCATCATTGCCTCTTCCAATCCATCGGTTGGGATATTGATGATGTAAGTATTGCCGAACGGCAACGGAAAAATGGGGCGGGGCACCATCATGCATATACCACATTTCCCTCCGAAGTAAAAGAGGCAAATTCTCCAGAAGAATTGGTAATGTGTCTTGCAAAAAATTTAAATAAATATTTCCATCTAACCTGTCTGGAATAACAATGGGACCAATAAGGTAGTGATCAATAATACCTGCCCAAATATTAATTTTAAATTGATGCTGATGATGTGCAACTTTAATGGCATGTGGATTTTCATTGGAATAAATATGTTTGTTGTGCAGATTGGTTACCCCAGATCTTGTAAAGCATGCCTTGTCAGTAAACATAATTTTTCTACAAAAATTTGGAACAAGGATTCTTTTGTTTCTAATAAATTGACAAAATGTAAGCCGCATGGGGGGATCAGTCGGTAAAAGTTCCTGGACTTTTTGTATGTGGTAAGGATGTAACAACTGTTCTCTTAAAACCTCATTGACAATCGTTTTAGGAACATTTAACTCACGTTCTAAGAGACGGGTACTGGTACTTGGTTCTTCTTCAACTCTTTCCAGAATCATCTCTTCTGTTTCCACAGTTCGAGTTGTTCGCATACGACCCCTGCCTTCAAACTTTTTCTCAAAACTGCCCGTTTCCCGAAGATGACGCTCAATATTGGCAAATGTTTGGTGGTTTGGTATTCGACGGTTAGGAAACCTCTCCATGTAACACTCTAACGCCCATTTCCTTGACAAAACCCGTATACCAGGAGCATGTCAACTTTCTGAGAGTTTGTATAATTTTCCATTTTTAATGGTAAAATGAACTTGTAATTCAAGAATGTTGATCGTATACTTGAGTAAATTTCATAGACTGGTGACAATTTGTCAATAATTGTCAAATTATTAAACGCCATAGCAACAAGGTCACTTAAAAAAATATTGTTACAGGTAATTTCTTTTTAATATTTACAAATTTTTGACGCCCTCTACCGGCTAAACGAGACAATTTTGGATATAACTAAGTCGGCTTAGATCGACCTATTTTGACGTCAGGAGTCTGTCGTCAAACGTTGTACACTTATTTTCCGGACACCCTGTATGCAGAATACACCCTATGTCGTTTGTGGAATGTCTAATTTCAAAGATCGACGAGGAATCGACAAACCTGGGTTTTCTTCAACACTACGGGTTACATCAGCAATATTCTTATGTATTCTTGAGCAATGCACACGGTTTTGACTCTTCACATCACAAACTTGTCTCAACAGCTCAAGTTTTTTTACCAGATTTACTATTGCCGGCCAAGAAGGTGCTTTACGACGACCATAAAGTGCTTTAGTTTTGCAAACTGTGACTGAAAAATGTTCACCATTTTTGTAGTGAATTTTAATAGTTTCAATGCGTTGTTGAAGCGTGTATCGTTCCATTTTTAATAATGGCGTAGTTTTTACTTGTCAAATGTCAAAATATTATAGCTTCAAAATTGACAACTGCCCAAATAGCCTGCTATTCAAAATTAAACTTCTTATTGGAAAACCCTTTATTATCAAAACTTTAGAAATTATTTTCATAGTTCAATAATATTGGTAGTGTAAGAATGCGCTCTCAAAACGTTAAATTTCTAAAATATGTTCTCAGATGTTTTAAATATTCCAACATTTTTTTATATTTGAAGCTTTTGAAAAGGATTCATTCAAAGTATTTAAAAAAATATTTACAACATTTCAGAAAATATTCAAAAATTTAAAAAAATGTTGATAAACTTAAGAACATGTTTTCAAATGTTAAAACTCAAAAATATGTTCTCAAAACGTTGTAACATTGAAATAAATAAAAATTATGTTATTTGTAACCGGTTTTGCAAGCTTCCGTGGCGCAATTACTATTTTTTGCTTCGGAGAGCAAGCATTAAATATTACAAATAAATTAAACATAAAAGTAGCAAATCAATAAGAGCCCGGGTAGCTCAGTCGGTAGAGCATTGGACTTTTAATCCAAGGGTCCAGGGTTCAAGTCCCTGCTCGGGCGTTAATTTTTTATTTATTTATTACATATAAGCATATTACTGTCTAATATATTTTATAACAATATTATTTGTAAACTTCATATAAGCCTTCGTGGCGCAATGGCAGCGCGTTCGGCTGTTAACCGAAAGGTTGGTGGTTCGAGCCCACCCGGGGGCGATATTACTTTTGCTAAAATAGCAAAAAAAATATATTTTTATTAAATTTAACATAAAGATAGCAAATTTGTAAGAGCCCGGGTAGCTCAGTCGGTAGAGCATTGGACTTTTGATCCAAGGGTCCAGGGTTCAAGTCCCTGCTCGGGCGTCGTAATATTTTGTTTTATTGATCTTGTCATTTTGTTGCTTTTTATATTTTGTTTTCTTTTTTTTATGTCAACTTTTTGAGTTTATATTTTTAGGACTGACATTCTACCATGAATCAAAATGACGTAAACATGACTTTGCGTTGATAACTTATAGTTTTATAATAATCTTTAGATTATGACTGATTTCTTACGGTTGAGTGTTTATCATGAATGGAAAAAAAGTTTTACTTATTTTGTTTGGTTACAGTTAAATTAAAGTGGTTTAAATGGTTAAAGTTAAGAATGGAAAGTAGATAACCAAAATTGTTTACTTGGTTTTTTTGATACTCAAAGTCTACCACCTGTGGTGTGTTCAAGAACGCTTGGATCTCCTTCAGTATAGAGTTGCATTGGCGCAACTCAGTGTTTATTTGTTTACTGAGTGCGATTAAGTGGTGTAGAGGTTAAAAACGCACAATAGTTATGGTCTAGTTAAGTACAATGCCGCGGCCATGTGAAGTGGGTGAATGCTTCTTGTTATCATTGAAGCCAGTAGCTACCAACATGATTGACTGCATGCAAGAATCTATGTGTTGGTTTGCAGAGACGTCGTTTTTGTTACAATTCCATTTAGCAATTGACGAACTTTTTACTGAAAATCTTGAACAAATTTGGAGTTGGTTGGTTACGTAATTTTGCCCGTGTACCTACAAACTACAAAACTTAGCTTAGCACGCAAAAGAGTACCTACACCAGTACGAAGCCAAGTTAATAACATTGCACACGAACTCACAGCAACATAGGACATGTCCAGAAACATGTCAATATTTGCTTAGGGAAGTTTGACAAAATCACTTGCGTGTTCAGCAAATAATATTTTCAAAACTTTAGAAAAAATTTTTAAACTTTAGAAATATAAGAATGTGATTTTATTAAATTTCAAACTTTTAATTTGATATTGCCTTAACTGTTTGATCATATTATCTTTACTTATACTTGCCTGATAATAGTAAAATAGTCAAAACTTTTAATTAGTACATTGAATGTTGTTTAAAATTTGGTTACATTGTACTTTGATAACATCAGTACTTAAATATAGTTGGGAAATAATAAAAACTTACTTCCAAAGTGGCAAGTCTTCTACTCAAACGGTAAGAAATTTACGAAACAAATTTGATAGAAAAGAAGTGCCTTCAACGTAGTTAGTGGCCTAATTTGTAAAGCAATGGATCGTTAGTGGATAAAACAACACATTCACGTTTCAGACCAGTTCGCTTAGCTAAAAAAAATGAATGCTGTTGCTCATAGAGTGCGTGAGCGAGTTGATGCATATCAACATCAACTCGTCATTGTTCTCAGAAACTGAACATTTTGTGCACTTTTCTGAGGATAATTTTGCTTAAAGACCTCGATTTGAAAGCTTACAAAGTTCAATTAGTCCAAGAAATGAAACTTCATAACCATCCGATGCGTTTTCAATTTGCTCAATGGGCTAAAGATCGTTTGGCCGAAGACGAAAAATCGTGTTTTTTTATGAATTTCATTTTTATCTCGAAGGCTATATCAATAAGCAAAATTGTTGCATTTCGGGATCAGAGAATTTCCGCATGACTATTGAATAACCTATGCATCCACAACGAGTAACCGTTTGTTGTGGTTTTTGGTCCGGCGGCGTTATTGGGCCATTTTTTTTCGAAAACGATAAAAGAGCCGCCGTTACCGTCAATAGCAAACGTTACTGTGCTATGCTAAAGGATGAAATGGATGACATTTGATTTTAACAGGACGGGACCACTTGCCATACAGCCAACGTAACTATCGATCTTTTTTGTAGAGAGACTTTAAGGATAAGTGTTACGGTAACTATGCAAAGACGATTGATGCCTTGAAACATGAAATCGAAGTTGTTATTCATGCGATTGAAGCTCAAACAATCGAAAATATACTGAAAAATTGGGCTAATTGGATGGGTTACTGTCAAACCAGCCGTAGCAGTCATTTGAATGAAGTTGTGTTTTATTCTTAAATGAAAATGTCCAATCATTCTAATAAACTCATAGTTTTGAAAAAATATTTATTAGTTTCTTATTTATAGCCGATTCAAATTTCAAAAGTTATATGGCACACCCTTCACTTCATTTAAATTTGATTGAGTTTCATACGCTTTATTTTTAACAGTTTTTATCTTATATTACTTGTACCAGATAATTATAGTGGTAGTAAAATACTTATAAGTTTTAATCGATACAATAGATTTGGTTCAAATTTGTAATAAAATTAATATTAGTATTAATACTGATTGTTTAAATTTTAATAAATTTTATAAGTTTAATTTGATACAAAGGTTGTATTAATATAATATTACTATATTTATGCCAGATTACTATAGTGATACTTAAAAGTATTAACTTGTAATCGGTACATTGTCCAGTCCAGTCAGTAGTTTATTTGGTACTTTCGTTCTAGTTTAATAAAATAAATTGATGATGAAATTATTATTGAAACCTATTTTAAAACAAAGCATTCTAATCAGTCACTTTTTTACTATTTTTTTTAATTTTGATGCGACTACGAGTCTTGAAGGTGGGGAGATTAGTCGAGTTGAGATGCCGATCAGTGTACATCGGTCGGTGCATTATTTGCAACGAATATTCAACGAGTAATTAATTGAGTAAGTAGTGCTTGTGATATATTAGTAAATTTGTGGATTCGGTATGCTATTTGTAACACTATTGGATTTAATAAAGGTAATTGATTTTGTATACTAAAATTTGCTTAAAATCGCCAATGATGCAACTTAATTTTATGAATTGTAATAAATTTGATTTTGACTAGCATTTATACTAATTAACATCAGAACTTCTCCATTATGTTAATACATATTTTTGCAATTTTATTGCAAATAGTTTGAAAATGTGATAATGTTTATTAACAGTCAAAAGAAAAACTATTTTAATTTTTTTTATAAAACAACTTTGAGAGTTATTTAAGTTATCGTAATATGAAAATTACTTTTTATTGTTATAAATTATATTATTTATTTAGTTTCACAATTAAAAAAAAATTAATTCTCAATGAACTATTGAGAAATTAAATATAAAAATTTTGTTTTATTAATTATTAATAATTACATCAACAGTTTGAGTTTACAATTAATTATATTAAAATTCTTTTAGTAATTGTAGCCATTCGATTAATTGGGTAAAATAGTGGTCTAATTCATTAAATTTATTTTACAATATGATTGAAAACAAATTTACTTCATTGTATAACTCCAACATACCACACGCATCTCCTCCGATCGTCGTCGTCTCTCTTCACCATTCGCGGTAGTTAATCGGTGATAAAAATTTAGTAATTTATGTGCGCCACGCTTTTCTTAACTTAAATATCGACATAACATAAATCTCCGACTGATATTAATGGTCGCATGATTAGTATAAGTATTCCGTTATTTACATAAAACAATCTAATAAAATTATCATAAAATTATTTCGTCAAATAGCTGAACCTATTTCAAAGACGCACTTGAAAATACAAACCACAGCACGACACAAATAAAATCGACGAAAAATGATTAACAATAATTGTCATAGTTATAAATAATTGTGTTTGCATGTTTTTATTAATTTATTAATTTTTTAATTTTTGATTATTTTTAAGTATTTGTCAATTTTGTATTTGACAACTTTTATCATTTGCTGCATGTGAACTTATTATAAGTCATCTGTCAGCTAATGATATCTGTCAATTAATGTTATTTTTGCATCTGATATTTGATTTTGATATTTAACAATTTATGATATTGAATAACCTAACCTAGCCTATTGACATTTACAAAATTATGACCAGATTTTCTTTCTAGATGGACTTTTCTACGGCCGATGAGCAAGACATGTAAAATTGTCCGTAAAATACTCTGAGCGCTGCTAAACGTGCATTTGTAAGAGTTTATGTCTATTTTTGCAATTTTTTTGAGTGTTAAACTCCTAGTTCCTAAATACACAGAACAAATTTATATTTTCAAACTAATTTACATCAAAATACGTCAATTTTAAAATTTCAAAAATGCTGTTTTTTGCCCATAGCACAAGGTTCAAAATACTGGTTCTTTGGGTTTTGTGGCAAATAAAGAGGGCGTGGACAAAAAGTGCTATTTAAACATTTATGTTATTTCTTATGATGAGACATTATTATGGCATTTGACTTGTCAGCTTAAGACATGTTGTATTTGTAGTTTTTTTTACATTTGAGAGTCATTTTTAGTTTAAGATATTTGACATTTCTCTTAAAGTTTTGTGCTGTCAACTTAAATATGCGGTCTGTTAACTTGTAAGGTTTGACGTTTGGCAACTGATTCTCTATGATATTTGGTATCTATCTTAGGACATTTAAGATGATGCAACTTATCTCCAATCTTTCGTAGTTTTTCTACTATCTTGAAAGCTTTTATCACTCCGCTTGAAGACAGATTTTATATGGGTTCAGTTTATACTGACTTTTCAAAAGCTTTTGATACCGTTTATCACAAGATACTAATTATGAAACAATGTTGTATTGTAGTTGCTGGCATCCTGTTACTATGGATTCAATCCTATTTATCTGACAGATCTCAATTTGTGCGCATTGGTCACTGCGATTCTCGTAATATTGATGTTATGTCAGGTGTTCCACATGGATCACATCTTGGACCTCTACTGTTCAATATCTTTATTAACGATGTTCTATACTACTTTATAAATGCACGTGAATAAAAATTTAGACTTTGGATGGTGCTGCACTTTTTATGAAATGTTGTCGACAGTTAACACTATTTGTGATTTAGGCATTACGTTTGATTTAAACCGATTATTCACACAACATATCTATATTGTTGTAGCTAAAGCATATTGACTTTTAAGATTGGTCAAGCGTAACTTAAAATGTATGGTCTCTATACACCACAGTCAGTAAGAGAGAAACTGAACAGATCCAAAAAAAGTTTGTTTGTTTTTTGAAGTATAAATGCTACATTTCTGGAAGCTACACGGAACTGCTCTCTTCATTTAACATAACCAGTTTTGAGAAAAGACATTTTGATTTTGACGTGACACTAATTTTTAAAGTGATTTATGATATTATTGATTGCTTGACTTACTCAGCTTAATTGATATTCATGTCTTAGCTTGAGTTTTACGCAATGACAATTTTTATACCGTATAAACGTACAGATTATGCGCAGCAAGTTAAAGTAGATCATTTGGTTTTTTGCTTCCTGAGGAGCTGCAAGTACAGCATTGGGAAGGTTTTTTTGTCCCTTCTCATGCGTGCTGTAGAGGATGGATTAAACCCCTAAACGAAAAGCTTAGCATGCATCACATCAGCCGTGATGCAGTTGGAAAAATTCTGAATGACATATTTTAAAGTTTTTTTAGTTCCTATTTAGTAAGTGTAGTGTACGACATTGTTTTAAATACAGTGCTCGGCTTAGAGTAGGTTGACCGTGTCTTAAGGGTTGGTTGGGTTTTTGACCGCTTGACCTTGGTGGCTGAAAGCCTTTTTTGCGCTGAAAGCTTCTGACGTATGGAGTCGGCTGATGGCCTATTATTGCAAAAAATTAAAGAAGACTCAGTCTTTCTTTGGTTTCTTTGAAGTCTTCTTTTTCCATCGGACCAGTGTGATTTTTTTCTTTGGAGCCTTTGTGGGGGAGTCAACTTTGTGGAACGGTTGTGTCTCCAACTCCTTTTTCTCGGAGGCTAGTAATAATAATAGTAATATTTGTTTATTTCCAATGTTTGTTGTACAGCAATATACAATAATTTGTGTACATACGCTCACAAAAGTTTGTCAAAAAAGCTTAATTAATTAGCTAGGCTGCGGAGTTTGCTGTATTTTTGGAGGGTCTGGTTACTTTTGTGGTGGGGGGGTTCTGGCCGGAGAAGCTTCTGGTGGCGTGAGTTGACGGAAGAGTTTTTTGTTGAAGATAGACTTTACGTAGGAATTGGCTACGTTTTTTTGATTTTTTGCGTCAATTTTTTAAGCAGTGTGGCAAGAGTGTCTTTTAGGTGCAACTTGCTCTCCGACATCTTGTGCTTCTGGGTGTCTATGCGCTTTGCTTTTGCTTTATGAGAAGTTTTTTTAGTACTAATATTTGGCCATCACTCAGGTTGTTGGATCTGGGGTCTTTGCTGCGGGGTGCTCACATGATTAATTTACTTCTCGGCGTGACTTATTGCAGTGAAAACTGCATTTATTTGGGCTGCGGGCTTACTCAAAGTAAGTTGTGTTGCTCTTGAAGGTGTTGACTCGGCAGCTGCTTCTCGAAGACTGTAGCTTATCTTTATATGTTTTTTGAGTTGTAGATATATACATATTTTGTAATAGCTTCCATTAACTAATAAGTATTTGTGAAGTAATGTGTTAACTTAACACATTTGTCTGATTATGATATCTGTTATCTTATGACATATGTGAACTTAATTCATTTGACATTTGTCAACTCTAACATTTTACAGTTGACAATTTGTATTTAGGAACCAATAATAACATTTAACATTACTTTTGATTTATTACTATTTGACGTTTTAATTAAAGATAAATTTAAGATATTTGACAATAATCAATTTAGAGTATTTAATATTTGTTAATTAAGGATGTTAGACATTTTGAATTTATGATATTCGACTATGTCATTTTAGGATATTTAACGTTTGACCAATTAAGGATGTTTGACGTTTTCAATTTGACATTGGCCAATTTAGGATATTTGCATTTGTTCATTTGCGATATTTGACATTTATTAATTTAGGATATTTTACATTTGCTACTTTAGGTTATTTGACATTTATCAATTAAGAATATTTGACATTACAAACGGATTTTTCACAGTTTTTCTGTTAAGGATGTTTGACATTATTAATTTAGAATATTAGACATTTGTTAATTTAAGTTATTTAACATTTGTCAGTTATGAATTTAAGATATTTGACATTTATCAATTTAGGATATTTAGCATTTCACAATTAAGTATGTTTGACATTATGAATTTTATGGTATTTAAATTTGTCAATTTAGGATAATTGACATTTGTCACTTTAGGATATTTGACAATTGTGAATTTAATATACTATTTGGTATATACATATATGGCCATGTATGAGTCAAGTGTACGGAATGAATTTTTTTGCTCAAACCACTGGAATTTCTATTCTGTGCGTAAATCCTGATTATGTGAATTTTTTAAGATTTTTTTAGTGGGTCATTTCCGAGTAATATGCAATTAAAATTGGAAAAAATTGGGTTTTTTACTTTTTTTGATTGTTTGTAACTTCTCAAGATTGCATTTTTAGGAAAAACTTATACGAAACTTTTTTTTTCAAAATTGTTCAAATAATAATAATTCAAATTCAAATTATTTTTTTTTTAATTTTTCAAATTTTGCAGAAATTTGAAAGACAGTTTTTTTTTAAGACGACGAGTACAATTTTTGTTTGTGAAACTTATTCTTTGGACAATTTTGAAGAAAAAAGTATCTAATAATTTTTTTTTTAAATTCAATCCTTAAAAGTTACACTTAATCAAAAAAACTCAATTTGTTCAAATTTGGATTGATTATTACTCGGAGCATTTTACATTTGACTCATACATGGCCATATATATTTTAAGTTGGACAATTGCTGCAAACTAAATTATTTCATAGGCGGCGCTAAATGGATAAAAAAATATATTTATAATAACATAAACCATTTTCTGTTGATTTGGCGATAATTATTTACTAAAAATTTCATTTAATTCTCAGGCACATAATAAACACATTGGCGTAGATTAGGAAGAAACATTTATTATTTGAGAGTATGCTCATGAAATTGATTAAAAAGTTTTTTGGAAAATAAATACACAGGAGCATTTAGACAATTTTTGCTTAAGTTTCTTTTTATCAGTTTGGTAACAGACCCTGCATGTCTCTCTTTTATGGCGATACCTTTCGTTTTTTGATACTGCACCCAAAAATGTATAACTTCTTTTGCCGATTTGACTTTGGTTGAATTTTGATATTTTTCTTTAACTTTGTTATATCTTTTTGAGATAGATAGTTTAAATTTGTGACATATCAGCCTAAAAAGACTATTAATGTATATTCTTTTGAATATTTGGATGGTATCAAATAGAATTTTTGAAATTTCCAACTCGTTCTTCTCTTTTTTTTCAGTATATAATACTTTTGCGTTTAATACCTTGCGTTAGATTATGTGCAACCCAATTTTTTTAAACCAGGTATATTAATTAATTAAAGACATAGAGTCATATGACGACTCTATGTCTTGATTAATAGCATCAAGTTTGCTTATATTTATATTATAATGTTCAATTGCAGTTGGCGTCTGAATAGGGACGTTGCAAGATGTTGTAGGCTGGTAAGACTTTTTTCAATATACCCGGTTTTAAGTTTTGTGCTTAACAGGGTTCTCTTATCTTGCAATCAGAACATAATCTTTTTTGACAAAACACGTTTGAAAAGTTTCTAAAAGAGTTTCTGTCAACTCCTTTGGCACGCCTCTATTTGCTGTAATGGTTTCAGTAACATACGTGTTTTTTTTTAGTAGAAACTGCCAGTTTCAAACATGTGTATGAGTTATAAATTATTATTTATCTGCCTTGATCTAATAATTTTTTAAACAAGAATACAATAACTCTTTTAGACAGAAATAGAACTTGCGATCCAAAGATATCATCATCATTAAACACGTCTTTTCCAAAGTACATAGCAAAATTGTATGTGTATCCCCGTAAAGGTGGACTACTAGGACATGCGCAAAATAGTTTAACTCCAAAACAGTACAAAAGAGCTGGACAATTTTTTTAAACATTAATGCCACGAAGCAATTTGCCGGAGAGTTTATGTGTTGTAAGTCATTACCGAGATAAATATCTTCAAATACACTGAACAATGACGCTAATGGTGAAGCTGTTAGATTACAATACTTAACAAAGAAAACTAGAAAATTTACAGAAAAAGGATCTACTACAACATGTAAATTGCCCATAGTTATGTGCGTTCTCTTCCAAACCGGATGCACTTGACAAACTATCATACTCTTTCTCACCATTGTAGGCCTCTGGTATTATAATTAATATTTGGAGCCAGAGTCTTTAAACTGGTCTTTATTATCACTCAAATCACTAATTTTTAGCAAAAAAACAAAATACTGCAACACTTCTTTGCTTCGATATAAGTACTAATGTCAAATACATACGAGAGAGCGCATTTGCTGGTTCAACCTTGGATAAACCAATTAGAAATTAATTCCTACTATAATTTCTTGCTATTCTAAGCATAATACAACATCTGCAATACTATTCCAGCGTTATTATAGAAATATAATATTTGTTGCCACATGCAGTAATCTGGGCTGAAAACGCGTACTTTTGTTGGCACTTTTGGCAACATGGGCGTGAAGGGGGTTATTTATGACAATGTCAAATTATGTCATATACCAACCTGTGACAATTGACAATTTATGCAGTTTTTAACTTATGACATTTGTCAACTTATACTGTTAATAACTTGTGTCAACTATAAATTTATGACAATTGTCTGTCAGTTTATTCAATTATTAATTAACTTGTGACAACTGTCAATTTATGACATCTGTCAAGTCATGAGAATTGTTAACTTAGACAATTAACAATTTATGATTTTTATTATTAATTTATGACTTCTATAACAACTTAGGACATCTGTCAACTTATAACAATTGTTAATTTATACAGATATTATCTTACGATACTAACTTATTGGCTGATTTATGACATTTGATAACTTATACAATTATTAACTTGAAATAATTTAGTACATTTGTTAAGTTATATCACTTGTCAACTTATACAATTGTCAATTTTTGACAACTGTCAACATATGACAAACGTCAATTTATGACAATTATTTGCCAATTTATAACAATTTTAATTTATAGCATTTGCCAACTTTTTCTTCTTAACGTGGTTACCGTTCCGGATGTTGGCTATCATGTTGGCGATTTTTATTTTATTCAGAACTAGTTACTTAGATTTGTAAGCTATGAGATTTTTCTTTAGCCGATGCATTTTTTCCTTTTCTTGTACCTTTTGTAGAATGCATTGTAGGAGCCCGTATCTACTAGAGTTGCACATGATGTTTTCTGGTTTTGATCGTGGTGAGGATTTCTTTTGTTTTGTCTATTTTTGTTAGTATTTTGTCATTGATAATATGATCTTTAATATCCTCATTATCCTTCTATAGAACCGCATTTCATACGCTTCCAGTTTCTAGGGCTTCTCAAAATATGTCTCTGTCTGCCAAGCTAACAACTGTCAATTTATGACATTTGTTGTTTTATACCAATTGTCAATCTGTACATCTATCATTTGATGGCAACTGCTAGCTTATGACGACTAATAGCTTAGAACAACTGTCAATTTATGACTTTTATTAATTTATGACAATTGTGAACTGTTAATTTATGACAATTGTAATAAATATTAATTTATGACACTTATTTGCCAATTAATAACAATTGTCAACTTTGAACTTTTTTTTCTTTGTAAGCGGAGAAAATGGTTAATGCACTATCATTTAACATGGTTGTTTAGAACTGCCCGTTATTCAAACGTGGTTTATCTACTAAACCGCTTTTTGTGTGTTGTAAGCATCAGTGGGACTATCTTCTTCTAAACATTGTCAATTTTTTTATCTCTTTGCTCAAGATACTTTTTATGGCCGCTGTTATGTGTTGCCAGGTAGATTTGCTCTCCATCTGCTACAGTGTAGCACCGTATGTTTGGGGGCATCACTAAGCCCGCAGTATTTGCACTTGTCAATGTTTTTTAGTTTGAATCTGTGCAGATAGCTAGAGAAAAACTAATTTTCCGTAAAAAATTGGGCGAGGTAGGAGTTGGTAAATCTGTGTTTCCGTTTGAAGCAGCTTAGTCTACTTGCTCGTGTCGCTGCTTGTGTTCCTCTTGTTTTCCAATTTTGCAATGGCAAAATCTTTGGCTTTTCCTCTCTGTTTGTTGATGGTGGCTAATGGTATTGTCCTAGCAACTATTAGTAGCGCCCTTGTAGATATTGTTCTGTATGAGCGGGCAACTTTTTTTTGTGTTCTGGCAAGGATAACCCAGTACTTTTTAGCATTAGTTCATATGCTCTATGTTGGAACGTCGTATAATATTATTGAGTTTACAACGTTACACAGAAATTTTGCTCGTTTTTTTGTTTGGTTTGCTTATATTAGGCATCAGTTGTGCTAAAGACGTTACCGCTTAATCCGCTTTTTCTGCGTAAAGGCCTAGTCATATTGTGCCCGAAAGTCATACTTAGGTACTTGAGGCTGCCTTGGCTTTCTATGGTTGTGTTCATAATACGGAAAACTACTTTTTTAAGTTCCTGCCTGCTAGTATGACAACTCTATTTTGTGTGCTGCTAACTGAAGGCTGCGTTTTTCTATTCATTCTATTGTTTTTGTAGCCGCTTATTTGTATTCTTCTACTAGTTTTTTTTTGCTACTTTCGGACATTTTATATGTATCAAAATTACCTCTTCTGGCATGGTTTTTTGCAGAATACCGTCATAGTTGACATTCCACAGCGTTGGATCTTTAACAGATCCCTGCGGAACCCCATTTGTATTGTCCTGTAATTTTTGCTCGTAGTTTTTTTTTTTTTCTTATTTTTTTGCAGTATAGATAGCAACATGTGATCGTGACTAGATACGGCGTTACTTTTTTTTTAAGTATCTTGAGTTATTTAACTGTATTAAACGCGTTTTTTACATCTAGCGTTACCAGTATGGCTTTTTTTACCTTCTTTTCTGTCTTATGGATCCTGCTAATTGCATCAATAGTGGCGTGCACTTTTTTAAACTCGTATTATGTGCTGGCAAGCTTTCTTTTTCTTTTCTTTTTGCAATCTTTTATTGAATTTATCTGCTTATAGATTTTGCTGGCACAAAGGTCCGTAAGATCTTTTTCTCGTTTTTTTTTTTCAGGTTTTTTATTAGCGTAAAATTTTTAGTTTTTAACGGAAAATTCCGTTTTTGAGGAGCATATTAAGAGGCACTTTTATATCAACTGTCAATTTATGGTATCTACCAACTTACAACTATCAATTCATACAGTTATGGTTTTATGACAACTGACTACTGTCGGTCATGTTATTTTAGTAGATTTGTTTTTATGACTTTTGTTAATTTATCTTTAAACTATCAGCTTATGACAACTGTTAACCTATAGCAACTGTCAATTTATGTTGACTGTTAATTTATGACACTTGTCAACTTATGACAACTGTCAATTGAGAACAATTATTGTATCAATACAGTTGTTGACACTGTTTTGTTATTTTATAACATCTATCAACAATATCTGTTAATTTATGACATTTTTTATCTTATGACTATGACACACTGACTTGCGCTTTTTATTTAAAAGATTAAGCCGTACCTGTATTTTTCGTGTAATCCAGGCTCTGCCGACAGCTAGCCGGAGCCCCCACCTTAGGTATTGTAACATTGCAACGGTGTTGACTAGATTATGCACCAGCCCAATTTGCAAACCTGTTTTTTTATTGTATTATTGATTGGAAAGTAGTGCATTGCGGTCGTAGGGCGGGAGAATCATTTGCAGCGGCTCTATAGCGGTAAAATTCTTAGTAAGCCTCTTCTTTTTCTTCTAGTGCGTATCTACTAATGGATGTTTTTGATTATTTGTTGTATTTTATCTCAGTCTTTTGCAGTGTGGAAAAGTTTTTGGACAGTCTTGAGACCAGTTTATATTTTGCATCTCTTTCTTTGTTTTATGTTGGACAATAGTTTTTGATTGATCTATTTGCCAATACTTTTTTGTTTCTGATTCCGTTAAAATTTGTTTTAAATTAATAGTTATGTCTGACTTAAAACATTAATTTTTTAAAATTTTATTTGATAAAATATGAAGTTGTAGTAAGCACTACTCTTTGCTTGTGCGGCCAAACATCGGCTTGCAGCACACAATGCTTTCCAGCTTTTGATAATGAATATATAATATAAATTCTTGCTCATCAAAAATAGCCACAACAGTTAAAGCAACTAGCAACTAAATATTTGAGCAAACTAAAAATCTTAGAGATTGAGAGTTAGAAATGGTTTATTTTATTAGCAAATCGTTTGCTTAAAAGATCAAGACAAGTGAATCACTGTCATTTGTGCTAATAGAAACCTTTAAAGCAAATCTGCTACATAATTTATAAAAATGAAAATTATACTGTAACTCCATACAAGACAAGATCTAATTTTGATTGCACGCATTTTCTTCATTAATTGATTTGAATCTAATATTTTTTATAAGATCGAAAGTATAATTTTATTATTAATTTTATTTTATATTATTTTCCCATCGACATGTGGACCAGATCGTGTCGGTCCATTCATCCGTGACATTCATAGTCGCGCCTGTCAAATCTCAGTACGTGTCTTGTGGGAATTGGTGGTGCGCGGTGTGTGCTCACTCGCTTGTTCTTCTTCCACCTTTTCTCGGGCACGCTCGAATTATCACACATCTCTCGCGAGCACAACACACCTGCAGTTCACGGTCAATCGGACCCTCTAAATAGTATAAAACAATGATGAGTAAAGAAAGAAATTTTGTAAGCTCTAATTGTTCCCATATAAAATTTCGGCATGGATCGAATTAATTTGTTTATTGGTGCGCGATGGGAATTGATGTATTTTAACCAAAAAAAATCTCAAGCACCAATTACTGCTTATGTCAGACATGCATTAATTGAAATGCTTGAAATATCTTAGCCGGTATTTAACACGCGATCGACGTGCGAGTCACATACAAGTTACAAAAATTTTCCAAATGAAATATGGAAAAGGGGGCTAACAGAACACGGGTGCCTGCCAGCGACCAGCACCGACATATATACGTAATTGCATGTTTTAAACAAATTTAAGCCGCGGTTAATTCCTACGGAAAACGGATCCACTCGTTGGTAATGTTTTACTTTTTTTCTTTATGTTTAGTTTCGTTTCTGCAGCGGGAGATAACAATCGTGTTGCTTTTTATTTTTGCGGCCTTTCCAAGCTGATTGCTATAATTTCCAGTGGCTATTCGATTTTGCAAATTACAATCATCACTAAGTAGTAGATGTCTTCATATTAATCGTGATAAGAGAAAGATGTTACTATCGATTTAAGTGAAAGATAATACCTATTTTACTTTTAATCGCACCAGAATTAATCACCACAACAGCTATTCTAATGTAATATTTTATAAATATTTAACTTTCAAATTTTTAATTATATAATTTGAACATTTATTCAAAGATTGCAAATTTTGATTGATGAACCTTGTGGGGTACCAAATACATAATATTGTTATTATGGTATAAGAATTCTATAGAAGCCAATCAAATGCTTATAATTTTCTTCAGTAAGTCTATCAGATTCACAAATATGCAATCATTATGCATCATGATTTACTTTACAAGAATAATTGTGTCTATTTGTTCATAACGTGATAATTCCTTGGAATTTAAACATTTATTTATAAGTACACAAAATATCGTGACATAAGCTTCCACTGTGACATAAAGCATGGCGTAATTCAATAAATATGCGACGCTTTCATTGATTAAAAATTGGGATATAAAAAATGCTAAGAGATTCAAGAAAATCCATATACCACATTCGTTCGTGTAGGGCATAAGAGAGATGATATATAATTACATCATCCCGCATTTACTGTTTTCGCACACGTGTCGTCCCCGTTTAGGTTGGTTCCCCGTAAATAAACCCCAAAAGTTTTCAAGCGGTAAGAAAAGGGAAGAAGAAGAAAGAGGATAGCGGCGAACGCGATACAGTATCCGGAGAGGGAAAGATTCGCGTTCGTGTGGGTGCAGGGGGTGAAAGAGGGGGAGTATTAGCGCTTGACGTGCTCCCGTATGATATATGCGTTTTGTATTATTACATTCACATGTATACGCGAACTTATATCTAACTTTGGATTCATTTAAAGTTTCGAATTATTAATGAGGCGGTATGGATATATTCTCTGCTGTTGCTGCTCTGCATATGCTTCACTAATGAGTTTGTTTGAATTATTAATTTATTGCGATTTCATTATTACAAACTACTCGACGTTCACGCACCATTATTATCGCACGCATAGATTACCATCACCTGTGTTCACCTATTGAACTTCAATTTAAAAAATCCATTAGTTGATTGCGAGAGTGTTCAAGTAGTTTTAAAATAGTTAACAAAGTTTTGTTCTAAAAAAATAAACATTATTAAATTTAATAATTTGATTTCCAATTATTTAAAAAAGTGCACCTAAACCATCAAAGAAATTATTTTCTACAGAAATAGTCATAAAACTACAAAAGTTTTTATATTTTAGATTATTTCAATAATAAAATTTTTTATTTAAAATTTTGAATTGCTTATAAAAGTTTTGAATTAGGCATACTTGATTTGATTTGTAATATTTTTTTTTTTTAATTGACTTTATTAAGGAACCAATAAAAATTTTGAGTTGCGAAAAATTTGATTTAAGAATACGTAATTTATTTATATTAATACTTAGAATGTTCTTCACACTTCTCACAGAACGAGTAATACTTTTTCAAGTACCAATCGCCATAGAAGAAATACAGCTTACGCAAAACCGCTGACAAAGAATACACAAGCATTCTATAGTAGGGTACACCGAGCCACAGAGAAGACATGTGTATGTTTGGACGCCTATATGACTTAATGGATTTATGTGGAAAGAACGCAATGCTCTGCTTCAGTTTGTTGGGGACATCCATTCAATTCGTGACCGCTCCGGCCGTTGCTTAACTTTTGTTAGCACTGTTTATCATACATATCCTCTTTGCCGTACTACCGACGGTAGTAACAGACACATAATTTGGATTTTGCAGCAAATTTGGAACGAGGAAATTTAATGTACTGGTTCAACGCTGTTTGGGTGTTAACAAGAACGTGTATGCTTGCTATATTGACTTTACCAAAGCTTTTGATACTAAAAAGCATGAACAGCTCATAAACTTCTTATTAGACATGGATATTGACCAATGGGACACAGAATGGTGTCAAACCTTTATTGGGAACAAACAGCAAATACAAACCGGTGATATTAATATACAAAAGAGTGTTGGGCAGGGGTATGTTTTTTGTCCAATGTTGTTTAACATCTAAATCATATTCAATACTTTGAGACCTTGAAAGAATTATAGTAAATGACAGAGCAATGAATAATATGCAATATGCTGAGTAGCATAGAAGCGAAAGGCAAAGAATAATTTAAATGACCCTAACAACAATACAGATCATGGTAATTTTAAAAATTAAACAACAAATCCAACTTGAAATAATTTTTGTTTATACCAAGTGTCTAAATATAAATATTTTGGAAACTTGGTGAACGACAAATGGAAATTCTAGCTCACATAGCATAGGCTAGAGCAGTAGTTCTCAAAATGATCTTTTTTGGGTCTAGATCTAAAGCTAAGAATGGTTTGATGCTACATTTTTTTGATACTTTTGTACAGGCATAATAAGCTGCAATTGGAACCAGGAAAGTATCAAACAGGTAAAGGCTTTTGAAATGTGGATTTATCGCCGTGACGCATGGGTCGACA
This sequence comes from Tachinus rufipes, assembly GCA_963932245.1. Classification (NCBI taxonomy): domain Eukaryota; kingdom Metazoa; phylum Arthropoda; class Insecta; order Coleoptera; family Staphylinidae; genus Tachinus; species Tachinus rufipes. Next base: position 72,476,458 of record OZ010747.1, on the reverse strand, counting down.
AAATCACAAAAGTTGACAAGCTTTGGAGGATGAATAAAGAAACCAAAATACTTTTTACTGTTAAGAAACGTAAGCTACATTACTACAGTTTGTAATCCAGAGACAATTTAAGAAAAACGAAAATGACGAGGAATATCCTGGCTGGGAAACTTACGGGATATTTGTTTGCTATCATCTCTAAAGTAAAAATTACTACGATAATTAGCAATTTTTGATAGAAAAAAAATCAAGAAAAAAAGGATTTAATTTTAAAAAGTATTAAAAAAATATTTGGAAAAATATTTGTTACAAAAATTGTCAGAATTACTGTTACGGCATAATAAGCTGCAATTTGAATCAGAAAAGTATCAAACAGGTAAAGGCTTTTGAAATGTGGGTTTATTGCCGTGACGCATGGGTCGACAAAATCACAAAAGTTGATAAGCTTTGGAGGATGAATAAAGAAACCAAAATACTTTTAACGGTTAAGAAACGTAAGCTACATTACTACAGTTTGTAATCTAAAAAAAATTAAGAAAAACAAAAAAGACGAAGAATATCCTGGCTGGAAAATCTACGGGATTTTTGTTTTGTTATCATCTTTAAATTAAAAACTACCACGATGATCAGCAATCTTTGATGGAAAAACTAAACCAAGAAAAAAAGAATTTAATTTTAAAAAGTATTAAAAAATATTCGGAAAAATATTTGTAACAAAAACTGTCAGGAAAGTATCAAACGGGTAAAGGCTTTTGAAATGTGGATTTATCGCCGTGACGCATGGGTCGACAAAATCACAAAAGTCGGCAATCTTTGGAGGATGAATAAAGAAACCAAAATACTTTTTACGGTTAAGAAACGTAAGCTACATTACTACAGTTTATAATCCAAAGAAAATTTAAGAAAAACGAAAAGACGAGGAATATCCTGGCTGAAAAACCTACGGGATATTTGTTAGCTATCATCTCTAAAGTAAAAATTACTACTATAATTAGCAATTTTTGATGGAAAAACTAAATCAAGAAAAAAAGGATTTAATTTTAAAAAGTATTAAAAAAATATTTGGAAAAAAACACATTTTATTTTCTTTATTGAAACCTCCGCTAAGGTTCAAACCTCTATTTTGTACAGGAGCATCGGGAACACGTAGCACTAATCTGTGCTTATGTTTAGTGCACAGACTATGTTTTGTTAAGACTGTGCTAGTTTTCTCAAACTGGCTTTTTATCTTGTTTTTACCTTTATTGAATGATTTTATTTATCAGGCTTTTAAAGTATGTGATTTTTTTTTACCGTTTTGATTTGTTTATCATGCAAGAGTAGCATTTCCGGGTTTATTTTGTTTTTAGTAATGACTATTTTTTGTTTGCTTTAAGGCTTTACCGTTGCTGTTATTATGCTATTTAAGAACTGTTGTAATTTATTTAAGAAGTTTGCAAATATGACTGTATTTCTTTGGTTACGGCTACATGCAACAAGACATACTGATTGCTTGTTTTTCCAAGGTATGTTGCATACCGCTACAAAATTTTCCCTAATCCGAGCAAACCTTAGCTCGGCGATAGAGATCTTAAAACTTTGACTATATTGCGCATTAGTATTACCAAAAGCAAATCAAGGCAAACTGGACTAATTTATGCTGGCCTGGTTAGTTAGCAAAAGTGTAAATGTTACTTGTGTGAGAGATAAATTAATATTACCGATAATAACTATGTGGGATCCATAGTACAGTTTTACCCATGCAAACCTACGCCTTATATTCAAACTATTCTCAGGATTGAAAGAGCGAAACAATTACTAGGCGCTTTGGAGGCTGCTCTTGAGATATTCAAATTATGACAATTGACGCTCAATTTGGAGAGTTGTGACATAGATATTGATAATAAGTTTTGGCTTAAGGTTGACTTAAACTAAAGAGACATCTTCAAAGAGTTTTACCAACAAAAATGAACAAGAAAAAGACAATTAAAATCATTTTTAGGTTGACCTACACTTGGAGATCATTTTCAAAGTTTTTTTTACAGGTTAGTAAAAAAACTTAGTTACGCCGTTTTCTTTTAGGGTAGGCAGTAATACTGTACTTAGGTTCTGAAACCTTACTTTGTACAATTTACCTCCACGTTTTTCTATCTTTACACACTTTCTTTGCTTCCGAAATATCCATACATCTAAGTTATGCATACTCTTTTATTCTTTCCACTTTTAATTTGCTTGTATTCTATCAACTTTTACGTGGTCTACCTCTGCAATTTGATCCAAACACATTTTTATCATAAAATTGCGTTTGCCAACCTAGAATACAACTTCTGTACTGGTAGTAAAGAAACCTAAACAAAAATAGATTAATATAATTTTTAGGGCTGACCTTTATTTAGAGGTTATCTTCAGAAACTTTTTTTTTTAAATGTCAATGAAATCTAAATAAATTTTAATCAAGACAATTTTTAAGCTCAAAGTTGTTTTCACAGATTTTTTACATATTATGAAGAAGACTTTAATAAAAATCAATTAAAATAACTTTTAAGTTTCAAACTACACAAATTATATTCAGAGAGTTTTTGCAAGAATATAAATGTACATCCGGATAATGTTTCCCAAAATATCAAGGAAATTTAAAAAGAAAAATCGATTATGATAACATTTAAAGTCAATCTACACCTAGAGGTCATGACTAGAATAGAGAACAATATAAATTAAATGGAACCAGTCCCGTCTGAACCGACCTTAACCTAGAAGTTGATCTTCAGAAAACGCCTGGATTTTTTTAAGACACTACTTCAAGAGTGCGACTAGATTTTTTTTAACATGACGCCCGATAAAGACTATTACAAAGTTGTCGTCTACTAGAACGAAGCTAGCCGAATTGTAAAAAATTATAACCAAACAATGTGTTATGATTTATAAAAGGAATGCCCAATATGTAGAAATGACGCAAAAAAGTTTTTTTCTTTAAGAATAAATGTATGTTATGTTCTGCGACGGTTGTATTGTTCTAATATGTTACGAGTCTAAGAATAAGTGAAAACATCCTAATTTTTATTAAGCCGGTCCGGGAACAGCAATATCCCAAGAAAGCAATTACCGACCGACAAAGCGGAAGAAAAAATTGTGCATGAAACATTATGCTTTCTACTTTAATACGTAGTTGTGACGCAGAAAATGGTGTTCCTTCAAGCCACAAGAACAACAAAGAATAAAATGAAATAATGAGAAATTTGCTTTGGTATTTTTTTTCAGTTTTTATAACTTATTATTAGTCTTTTAATCGTTTTTTTTAAGTTTTTTTGACATTTTTTAACTTAATCGCATTTTCTGTTTAAAAATTGCAATTTTTTCTACGTTAGATAAACACGACACTGACTATTTTCTATGTAGAATTGTTTGTAAAACTCAAATTTTTAATAATATTTGGTGTATAGTTTCTTTGAAAATGCTAAATGTGTACTTGTAAGAGTTATGTTGAAAAATAGACCTAATTTTGCAGTTTTAGATCCCTAAAACCCAAATACATATATCAAATTTATATTTTCCAATTAATTTACATTAAAATACGTCAACTTTGGCGGTTTAAAAAAAATTAAAAAATGCTTCTTTTTGCTCATCCCACTGAGAACAAACATGGTTTTATGGATTTTGCGGCTTATAGACAGGGTATAGACTTGAAATGGCGCCAGATTTAGATTCTACGGAAAATTTCTGATTGATTTTTTTAGTATTTTTTTAAGTTAAATTTTTGAGTTTTAAACAATAAATGCAATTTAGTTAAAAAGCGACCAAAAAAAAGATTTTTTTTAAGGGTTTTATACCTTTATAAACCGATCAAAAAGTTTAGTAAAAAAATACTAAAGCAAATTTCTCAATGCACCCCCCCCCCCTCCCCCTGCTCTGGTCCGTTTGAAATGGAATTGCCTATGTATAAAAGTCAAAAATGGCAAAATCTGGTTATAAAATTAATAAAGTATAAACATATTGTCAAAAATTACCAAAATTGCAACATTCCATTTATGAAAAATCAAAATCCTGTCATAAGATATTAAAATATTTTCAAAGCAAACCAAAATCCGGCCAAAATCGGTTGAAAAAATGCAAAATCTAGCTATAAATTGTTAAAAGTGTACAAATTATCATGAAAAATAGCTATGAGAAAATTTTATTGAATATTTTATTGAATAAAATGAAATTATTAAAAAAGTTTTTAATTATTTGGTTGATAAAATGAATTTATTTAGGATTTAATAAGAATTTTGAAGACGAACACTAACTGTGCAACTGCAGATAGATGGGGAAAGCAATAAAAAACCACCACATCTGCAACAATAATTTCTAGTAAGATTATATGTAAGGCTATGAACTTTTCAATATAAAACCAACATTCAAAAAATGTACAAATTTGCACATGAATTGTAAAAACAAGAAATGATAAGAATGGAGATTAACATAATGGACATCAGTGAGGTGAAATGGTCAATGTCTCATAAATAAGGTATACCACTCACGAAAAACAAACAACGAACACTCCCCATTGAAGGGGAATAATAGTGAGACATAGTCAAAAGCGTCACTAACTTCATTCTAATTTCAGAACGCATTATGATTTTGTAAATCAGAGCAACAAATATGAATATTCTTCTTTTTCTCACCTTGCGTATTATCTACTAATGGATTTTGTGCAACCACATGTTCTATTTCTACTTTTTTTAGTACGAGTATTATCCAAATTTATGCACCAACAATAAGCTTTACTGATATTAAGATTGTAGAGTTGTACTCCCAACTCAATGAGACTATAGTAACAAGAACAATCCAAACAAGAAATCACAATAACAATGGGATATTTTAAAACAGCAAAAATACAAGATAAAGGGGATTAGCAAGTGTATTTATAAACAAACAAGACTTGATAGCCACTAATACATTTTTAAGTTAAGACTCAATTCACTCAAAAACAAATTTGAAAACATTACAAGGAATCAAATAGAATGAATCCAAGGCCCAACTTACAAACTAACCATGTGCTACAGAAAACTAATATTACTTAAGAAAACTGAAAACCCGGTAATATAACAGCGGTTAGACGGCAATCTAAACATAAACTTACATCTACAATGAATTACTCAATTGAGAATAACATTAAAAAGACCAGATGGATGTGAGAAGATACAGTGGATAGACAAACGAGGTTTTACAATTAATGGAACAGGCAGTTTAACAAACGCAACTCATATACAGATCAAAATCAAAGAGGCCAAACACCAAGAAATGCAAGAAGGAGATATGAAGTTTTTAATGTTAACAATCTCTTAGATGAAACAAACAAAGTAGTAATCCTGAAAGAAGAAATAAAAACAACATGGGATAGAACAACTATTATTATGATGGGTGAAGTAAAAAATTTAATAAAAGGAATAAAAGTTTTTGAAAGCTTCTTCTTCTGCAGCTACGTTGATACACTTCTTGATATTTTGCAAGCTGTCTTCTAACTTTCACTCTAGCTGAGGTTCTCTTTTGATATTCTTACTGATATCGAGTATTTGTGATGGTGTTATTGCTTGGTAGGTCTTTATGCAAAAAGTATGTATAGTTGATTCTTATTTCTGGCGCTGAATTCTATTTGAGTTTTGTTTTTTTCATTTCTATTATGATCTTCTGTCTTTCTACAATGTTATGTTCCGTGTGATGCGGCGTTTTTGTTTATCAATTTGTTTTTTGTTGTCTTAGCCTATGTTGTTGTACCCGATGAGCTACTCAATTTACTCATCGGATTACCTAGGCGGAGAACTCTTAACATTTTGAGTATAACATATTGATTTAACATATTTAACCTGATCAGAACAAAATTAAAAACTATTTTGAAAAAACATTTTGTTTAAGAAATTAGTTAAAACTTCAAAATTTCTTGATTTTTGATTTAACTTAATTAAAAAAAAAACAAAATATTTGCTTGGTACATTTTTTAAATTTTAAATTGATCGTAACTTTGATTATCTTGCTAATTCAGTTAAATCAGTAAGTAGCAGATAAAAACCTTGGTTTAAGCATATTTGATTTGATTAGAAAACATTTTAGAAAAAATGTTTGCAACAAAAACTGTTTTAATTTCACTAAACTCTTTGGATTATTTTATCCAGCATGTCTTACAATAAATTGATTTGGACTAAATCTATTCACTAAATCCTAGTTGCGCAAACTTTGAATGATTTTAACTATTTTTAAAGTAATTTTAAACAACACAAATAAATTGATTTTTATAATATTTAAATTAATTGATTAATCATATGTATTCTTACCATATTAACCTATTTTGTTTTAACATTTTTTTCTTTATTTCAGGATAGAGATCACAAACTAGCAAACCAACAAACGTAAGTTTCTCTTCCATAATTAATCTCGATTTATTTATTATGCAAAATAATTAAAATCTTAGAGAGCATAAAAAACTATTAAAAATTGTTCACGCTCAATGAGGGTAACTTGATGCAAACATCAATTACACCTTTTTCTTCCGAAATGAAGTAAAAATAAAAAAATATAATACACCGCACGATAAACAATGAGATTTTTATCGCCGCGCCGGCGAGAAACAACGGCTTAATAGAGGGGCTTTGATTCACCCCCACGTTGCTGAATATATATTTTTTTATTCTTTTCGGGCACTCGAAATAATGAGGGCGCATACATGAGGTGCGTGAACATACATATAAGTTTTTTTTATTTGTTTTGTTTCTCCTTTGATGAAGCCTTGTGTTGGTTGTATCTGAAATTACAATCAGTTTTTTTTTTATTAAAATCCAATATTATAAGGGCTTGATTTACATATGAATGTCTGGTGATTATAAGAGCCAATTACAATTATGTTTAGTAAGCTAAATAACGTTTTTTTATTTATTATTTTTTGTAAATAATTGTTTTTTAATCAAACTTTAAACCATCGCTTGAATTTAGTTTGTTTTGAAATTAGACAAATTGATTGTGATTGGGTTTGCAAATTGCAGCGATTTATTGCATGTTGTATGTGTGTGATCGCGGAGCGACACGAAGTCGGTCGCTTGCTTGCCGAAAAATCAACCCCCGCTGCATTAGTGCCCCCTCGAAACGATATTTATATAAATACATGCATGCGCCCTCGGCACGAATTCGGATAATAAAACCTCGCCACGGAATAATTGCACTATGCGGAAATAATTAATCGATAGAGTTATATCACGAGGGACTCATTTTCGAATGAATTCATTCGTTTTCTTAGTTGAGAGACAACAAAATAATTTTATTTTTTCAATTAAATTTTCAGTCGATTGCATTTTAATGAATATGAATATAAATTGATGATTTGCAATATTTTCAATAGTTATAAAATATAATTTTGATTAATTCATCTCTTTTTTTTATGAGAGATGAGATTTGTTGAGATGAATTTATGTTTAGCTTATGAAGGCAATTTTCATAACAATTAAAATAACCAATTGATAATTAGAATAGAATTATGACAGCATAAATATATTTTTTATTAGTGAAATTGTAAAGGAGATGTTTTTGACAGATAAAATCTACGTTTGGCAGATGAAAGGTAATTTTGACATTTAAAGAATAGTTGACGGTTTAACAGTTTTGTTTATGACAGTTGATGGAAACTTTGCTAGTTTAGAAGTAGAGTTACAAAATAGCTTTGATGGTTTTGACAGATTAAATATCATTTTTGTAAAAAAAAAGTGTTTGTAAGTGTTACAGGATACTTTTGACGCTTTTTGACAGTTAAAGCTTATGTTTGATAGTTAATTTTGACATTTAAAGGATGTTTTTGACACTTTTAATATATTTTTGTTAATAACATGATTGTAAGTAACAATTGACGATCATTTTGATAGTTTAGAAGCAGTTACAGGATTGTTTTTGTCGGTTTGACAATTACAGAAAAGTTTTGACGGTTTTGATAAATGAAATTAATTTTGACATTTAAAGGATATTTTTGACAGTTCAAATATAATCATTGTTATTAATAGAATTGTTTTCAACAGTTGACAAATACTTTGATAGTTTAAAAAGTTTTAGTTACAGTATAGTTTTGACAGTTTAAATATAGATTTTGTTACAGAATGGTTTTGACGGTTTTCACAGATTAAATATAATTTTTGTAAAAAAAACTGACAAAAACAATTTCAATTTTGTCATTTTAGAAGCTTTTTTGAGAGTTACAGGATACTTTTAACGGTTTTTGGTAGATAAAAGGTAGTTTTGACGTTTGAAGGATATTTTTGACATTTTAATTATATTTTTTGTTAATAACGGGATCGTTTTGACAGTTAAAGCACACTTTGATAGTTTAGAATTAGTGTTACGAAATAGTTCTGATTGTTTTGATTAAATATTATTTTTGTAGTAAGAATATTGTTGTTGATAATTGACGGACACTGATTTTTTAGAAGCATAGTTTTTTTTCAGTTCAGCTGGAAAGAGTTTGATTAATGTTTATTTGTGTCATTATCCTAGATTCTTAAGCCAATATATTAATTTTTTTCCAAGACTTCTCTTGCTTTTTATTTTATCTTGCATTATTAATTGCAGAAGCAATACTTTTCATTTCTTATTATATGACCAAAGTAAGAGAGCTTGGGTATTTTGAAGTCTTTAAGTAGTTTGAGCTCTACAATCTGCATTTTTTCAAAACATTGGTGACATGCTCCATCTAGCTCATTTTTAAGATTTTAAATGCTTTGATTCTTTTGGTATAGCTTCCGTGAACGGCCATGCTTCTGAGCCATAAAGCACCCTTAAGTATACATAACCGCCCAAGGGGTGTAGTGGTTAGCATACTTGAATGCTACACTAGGAGTCTCAAGCTTGGGTTCCTAGCTGGAGAGTCAGATTTCCTGGCTTTCCTGGTTAAGAAGAAATGTGTTCACATAAGAAAAAAAACTTAGCAACTGTTTTCTACATTTAACAACCAGTCTTGAGAAAATTAATAATTTTGACGTTACACTAGTTTTTATTTTAAAGTGTTTTGATTGTCCTGTCTCAGCTCAATTGTTATTCATGTCCCAGCTTAAGTTTTACGCTGTTTATTTCTTATTCCGTAAAAACGTACAGACTATGCCTCTACATGTATTTTGCTGCATGTCAACGAATTTAAAGTGGTTCTTTTCAAGGATTTTTTAATACCCTGCGACGTGCATTTGTTATCTTTTTAATATTTTGTCACTATTTTAATGGCTTATCCGCCTTTAGAAACAATTTATCGTTCCAAGGACAAGAAGGTGCCAGTTTTTGACAGTTCAAGAGAGGTTTGCTTTATTAGTTGTCCAGCAGTAGTAAGTACATAGTTTTGATAGTTGACGGACACTTTGTTAGTTTTGAATCAAAGTTATATTAAAATATTTTTTTTTTGTAAAACGATTGTTTTTGTCAGTTTAGGAGCATTTATGACAGTTATAGAATACTTTTGACTGGTTTTGACAGATAAAGCTGACGTTTGACAGTTTCAAATTTAGTTAAATTTGTTAGTAATAGTATTATTTTTAACAGTTGACAGTTTGGACAGATAATATCTAATTTTTGTTACTTCCAAGATTTTTTTTGGATATTTTTGGACATTTTGAAAATTTAAATACAGAGTTTCAAAATAGTTTAGACGGTTATAAGCAACTGAATATAATTTTTGTCAGTTAAGGAGCATTTTTGAGAATACTTTTGACAGATAGTCTATAATAATAATAATAATACTTTATTTAAATTTGAAAGATGTTTCTGACAGTTTAAATATAAGGTTTATTAGTATTAAGATTGTTTTTGACAGTTAACTGACATTTTAATTGTACTGTTGCAAAACAGCATAAAAAACATTGAGTCGCGAAGCGATACTTTAGTTCCTAAAATCATGAAGCAAGCTATTTATCTATAATTATTGCGAAGTGACGTAGGAAGTTTTAAGTAAGCTTAGATTAGAAATAGTCAATTGGGAAGCAACACTTTAGTTCCCAAAATAATGACGCGACATATTGACTTCTAAGTAGTCAATCGAGAAGTGACACTTTAATTCATTAAAAGAATGAAGCGCATATTGACTAAAACAGTTTCTTCTTCTTCTTCTTATTTGTTTTGGATGTTTGTTATCATCATTTTGTTGGCTGCAGCTCTGAATAATTGTGTGGTGGTCATTGAGAACCAGGTGTGTAGGTTTTTGAGCCAGAATATGCGCTGTCTCTCTGTTCTTCTTTACTCTTGCACTTTTCCTTGTAGTACGTTTTGTAATAATTGGTATCTGCTTTTGTTCTTCATAATGTGCCTAAGGTATTTAAGTTTGCGTGCTTTGATGGTGGTTATAACTTCTTTTTCTTTATTTATTTTTTGTAGGATGTTTGTGTTTGTTGCGTTTTCTGTCCACGATAACCCCACATCCTTTGATAGAGCCACAACTTAAATGCTTGTTGCTTTGATGAAAACAGTTTAACGACATTTATCTATAATCGCCGAGTAGCGACGTAAAAAATGTTGATTAAACGTCAGAAGTCAATTGCAAATCACAGCGACACTTTAGTTTCTTATATAATGTAGCAATATTTGGATTTCTAATTCTAAAACAATTAAACGACATTTGTTTATAATTATTGCGAAACGATATAGAAATTTCTGATTAAACTTAGATTGTAAGCATTGCAGTTGCAATGTGACACTTTAGTCCTTAAACTAATGAACAAACATATACAGGGTGAGTCAAAAGGAACGGATCAAACGTCAGGAGTGTATTATACACTTAAAAATAATGATTAAAAACTCAAATGTTGTTATCCAATTTTTAATTGTTGTCAAGTTAAAGCGTAATTAAAAATGTTTATTAAGTATACCATGTTTGAGACTCAAACACATTTGATAACTTTGTTGTTCTAATAATGTGTCAGTGAATAGTGATCTTGATTTAACTTTTATTTTTTATTTTTTAGTTTGTTTGTTTTGATTAAAGTGTTAAAAATGCCACACACTTATTCTAATTTAAAATATGCAAATATGGTTTGTTTTAATGTTAACATGGCATCAGAACGAGCTACTCGGCAAGATTTAAAAGGAGTAGAAAATATTGTGGATGTAGTAGTAGAAGATCCAACAAGCAGCTCACGAAGAATTAGTATTTAATTTCTTCTACAAACAAGAGTAATAAACGAGCAAGGCATACATTCATACCATGTACAGAGAATACAGCACCTACAACCGGAAGATTATCTTAAAAGTAACGAGTTTTGTCGGTGAATAAATAATCAGAAAAAACTTTATCTTTCTAAAGACTTACAACGTGTCGGATTCACTTTTTCGGGAGCCTAACGAGTAAGTTTGGTTACTACTTGGCAACGGTGTCATTGTGCTATTTTTGCAGATTTTGCTTGACTTCCACGGTCACGCAAAGCTTTCATAATTCAGTGAGAAATAGGCTATTTTGATTTTTGGCTTTCTGTGGAATGTTTTTCCGACCCTTCCTATGCGTGTTGTAAATGAAAGAGTATTCCCTTGAGCGATAAGCTTAGTTTGTACCACATCAGCCGTGACGCAGTTTGGTACACTCTTGATGACAAACATAAGGGTCTTTTTAGACCTTGGTTGATGTGTATTGATAGATTTCATGACGCGACAATCTATTGCTGCACGAAAGTTTTTATGCGTTTGGGGGTGCATGCGAATACCATCAACTACGTTTAGGATGCAGTTGATTGATATCTTCAAAGATTTGAAGTTGTCATCAGCGCTAAGTATTTGAACTTCCGAATAGTTATGGGCAGAGGGCGGCGTGTGCCAGCCAGTTTGCTTTAGTGGCAGGGCGGGTTGAGGATTTCTTGCCCTTAGTGGTTGATTGCTTTGAAGGTGCTGAAGGCAGGTGACGTGATTGGCCGGCTGATGGCTTTGTAGAGCAAGAAGATAAAGGGGGCTCACCTTACTCCTTTCTAGACTTCTTAAACTTTTTTCTTCACTTTTTGCTTGTATTTCCATCAGGGACATGATGTTACTCTAGGGCGTGCATCTTTTTAATGATTGGTTGTTAATTGGGTGAAAATGCCAATTAAAATCCGCAACTTTGTGCAATAAAAATTGCAGATTGTCCGTTGTCGGTTTTTCAGGCAGGTGCGGCTATGGAATTTTCTTGGGATGATGTGCTCTAGTTTTTGAAACAATGCGTATACTTTTATACCAGTGACGGCATTAATAAAACTGACAACTGTCTTGTATGGTCAAACAAAAATCTCTCTACGCAACAGTCGAATCTAATTTTTAACATAAGTTTTTGATAAAAGTCTGGTTTGGTATGGTAGATAGTTATTTAATTGGCATTTTATTTTGAAGCATTAGATAGAGAACTACTAATTTACTTCCAAAACTTTAAAATCTTTTTTTTCTGCTGATATTCCACACAATGTAATTCTTAGTGACATTGATATTATAAAAGTGCATTTACTTTATTCATTTAATTGATCATTAGATGTCGGAGTGTTTCCGGACATTCTAAATATTGCTGAAGTCATACCAATATTTAAAAAAAGTGATAGAACTAATATAGAAAACTATAGAGCCATATCTCTATTATCTACCATATCGAAAATGTTCGAAAAAATCATCTACGAAAGAATGATTTTGTTTATTAATAAACATAATATTTTAAGCAACTGTCAACATAGACCCAAATTATCAATTGAAACTGCATCTTGCAATCTTTTCAATCACATTGTTGAAAACATTGATAAAAATAAACACTTAAGTCTTAGGTCTTTTTTTCGATCTTTCTTGCGCTTTTGACACTGTAAATATTGAGTTTGTAATTAACAAATTTTCAAGTTTAATCAAATCATATTTTTCTAACAGAAAAATGTTTGTTAAAGATGGTTTAGTACAATCTACTACTAAAAATATAAACATAGGTGTCCCACAAGGTTCTAGGGAAAGTAAGTTGAAGTCTTGTGGTCGTATGGTTTAGATTGCTGTTTTGGACCCAAGTGTTTGTGATAACAAAATTGAACCACAAACACTTGGGTAGGTGGGCGGGAACAGAAGTTCAAATCACACGTTTACGAAATCTGAACTAAGTTAAAAACTTGTAGGCGTGTGGTTTAGATTAGTGTTCCAGTCCACCCGCCCAAGTGTTTATGTTTAAATCTCTTGATCACAAACACTTGGGTGGGTGAGCGGGAACTAAGTTCAAACTTTGTAGGCGTGTGATTTGAATTTGTGTTCCCGCCTACCAACCCAAGTGTTTGTGATCTAATTTTTTTATTACAAACAATTGGGTGGGAAGAGGGAAACTAAATTTAAGTTTTGTGGGCGTATGGTTTAGATTGTTGTTTTGCACCTAAGTGTTTGTGATAAACATTGGACCACAAACACTTGGGTGGGTGGGCAAGAACACAAGTTCAAATCACACTTCCACAAAATTTGAACTAAATTCCAAACTTGTAGGCGTGTAGCTTAGATTAGTATTTCTGCCTACCCGCCCTAGTGTTTGTGTTTAAAACTTTTGATCACAAACACTTAGGTGGGTGAGCGGGAACTAAGTTCAAACTTGTGTTTGTGATCTATTTTTTTATTACAAACACTTTTTAGTATTTCCATATCTACACATTCTACTCAGCGGATTATTGAAACCATAATTAGTAAAATGGGTAGACTCACGGAATTAGGAAGAATGCCTGTTGCGTCTATTATTAGGTGCTATATGGAATGGAAGAGTACCAAGTAGCTCCGGACAATCAATCTCTGACATAATTAATTATGCAAGAATGACAAATCGGTCTTTTTTGGCGAAGCTTTAATGACGGTAGATTATAGAGTAAAGCAATGTAACTGTAATTATAATTTACAGATAGTATGCCCGACTTATAGGACAATAAACGACAAGATTTGTTCAATACTAAGGTTATGAATATTATAAGCACCAACGCACAATATAAAAGTTTTAGAGTACAGGGTGATAAATCCGTTGACATTCTATAAACAATTTGCAACTTTTTTATGGCACGATTGCACATGATGTTAATATGTTCAACAAATGTAAGTTTATGATCAAAAATTATGCCTAAGTCTTTTATTTGTGTGACTTTGTCCAAAACTTTAGCGTCAATTACATAGTTATAAGAAATTTTACTTAAAGTTCTATGAAAACTTATTGAAAAACATTTATTAGCATTGAAGAACAATTCATTAATAAAAAACCAATTGTTTATTGAGTCCAGTTGTAAAAGATGGCAGTCATTAAGAGAAGATATTCTTTTGTACATTTTTAAATCATTTGCAAAAAAAAGGAATGACATTGAATTAATATACTGTGGAATAAAAATCAAAAATTTCATTGCCTTTAGATGCATCTTCAAATACCTTAGCAAATAGTTCCTCAGAGTAGGCGTTAAAAATTGTAGGAGATAGTATGCAATACCGCTTTGTATTTTTACCTTTTCAGTATTTTGGTTTTCCACTCTTATCTCTGTTTTCTACGCAGATTTTTTTATTATTTGTGTGTCAAGTAGCTTGTCATGCTTCACCTGGCCGAACGTTTTTTCAAAGTCTATGAAACATGCTTTGACTTCACAGTTGACATCTCTAGAAAGTTGTAATAACACTTTTATGGCAAAAAGTGCATCTCTTTTTCCGATTCTATTCCTGAACCTAAGTTGTGTGCCCGACATTCGTGTTTTGAGTTTTTGGTAATTTTTTTAATGATTAACTTTTAGAAACATTTTAAATATATGTGACATTAAATTGACCATACAATACTCTTTACATTTCTTAGGATTTCTCTTTATAGGTAGTAATGGGGTGTGATACCAGATTGATATACTTTATTAAACAAGTCTGTTAGGATGTTTAAGCTTTGATCTGAAAATAGTTTCAAGATTGTGGTAGCTATGTCATTGGGCTGCAACTTTTCTGGAATTATTTCAATGATTTTTTTTTGTGTTTGTTATTGCCACCAATATGCTCATTGACATCAGTGCGACGGGGTTATCATTGCCTTGTGTTTTGGTGTTGTGAATTAACTTTCTTGCATACTTTTTCAGATTGTTAGTTTGTCTTCAATAGTATTAATTGTGTTTTATCTAGTATGGTCTTGATATTGAGGTATTTTTATTTTCTCTTGAACAGCAGATATGTCATGTTTTTCTTGTATTTTTTTTATTTTGATACATTTATTGGCAAACTTTTTATTTGTAATTTTTTTACTATTTGATGATGAAGCGTGCTGCAGTAGTCTAGGCATCAGACTGCTGCGCCAAAGATTGTAGGATTGAATCTCACAACGGAAACTGTTTCAAACGTGTGGTCTTTCCATGGTCCGGAGTGGATTAATAATCTCTCTAGTGGTTTGGAATCCACTTAAAACCGTAGGTCCACCTGCTATGTAAAGTTGCCAGCATTACGGGCAGAAAAGAGATTACTGGGCCTGCAGTGGCATGAAAATGGGCTGTTGTTGATGATGATGAAACACCTAGTTTTTAAGTGTACTTCTGTTATTTCCGATGCTACTTGTTTTATATCGCTTCATCTTTTTTTGTATTTTTTGTTATTTACAAATTGAAATTTATTATTTAAATATTTGGGGACAGTTTGCTTAAACTCTGCATCTTTAAGTTTTTTATAATTTAATTGTCCTGGTCTTGTGTTTTATGGTCTTTAAGCACAGATGGATATCCGTTAATTAAAGAACGTGGTCAGACGATATATCTGCACTTGAATAAGATTTTACTGCTATTATTGAAGTTCTAAAATGTTCATTGATTATAATGTAGTCAATTTGATTTTGTATGATCTTATTTGGATTGCCTCTAGATACTTTCCAGGTATACAGACGTCTGATAGGAGTTTATACAGACCATTTTCTTTTTTTTGGCAAAACTGAATTAATTTGTTTCCTCAGTCTTTTTTTGTGCCCGTAGTCGTCAACAATATTGGGTACATGATTAAATTAAAAGTTACAGTATTTTATAACTATTATAATTTTATTTCTATTCGTTTGTTGAAAAGCCTTTTGTGTTTTCTTATATAGATCTCTGCCATGTAATCACTTTGGTCACATGGTAGGAGGTGTAGAGGGGATGGCGGTCAGATATTGGCTAGAAGTTTAAAACAGCTTATTCTACAGCCTGATTAACAATGAATCTCACTTCATTTTGATGTTGTAAAGTCTCTTGTCCAAAGTAATATACTGTGTACCCATTATGCCTACACTTTTTTGTTTGTTGTCATTTTATCTCACTAATACCGAGGATTGCAGTTCATTTCATTTAATAAAAGGTGTTTGTACTTCTCTTTGAACATGCTACGGACATTCCATTCTGCTGTATTTACGGCTTGCCAAGAGATTTTTGTACATCTCTTTATTCAAGAGGATGTGGCCGGTACTAGGGGTCATAGTTTGTTTGCTATCTAAAATGATGACTGATTTGGGGATGTCCTTTAAGATGATGGTTTCTCGTTTCCTTCCTTATCTCGATGTCCTTGACTATTTTATTGGTTAATTCTTCTGTCAGTTTATCCACCCTAAGTTGTTGGCCAGCAAGAAGTTGATTTATTTTGGCAGACGTTTGGTCAATAAAACCTCGTCAACTGTCTAGCAGAGTGCACCGCGTGCAGGTGAGGTTGTGATTTGGGCTGTCATTTTTGCCATAGCACCAACAACCCAAAGTTACAGAATAGTTTTGACAGATCAAATATATTTTTTGTTAGTAAAACAATTGTTGACAGTTTTTGACCGATAGAGTTTGGCAGATGAAAGTTAATTTTGAAATGATATTTTTGACAGTTTAACTATAATATTTGTTAGAAACAAGATCGCTTTTGATCATTTACGGACACTTTGATAGATTAGAAACAGAGTTACAGGTAAGTTTTGACTGGTTTGACAGTTTTGACAGGTTGAATATGATTTTTGAAAATAAAAGGATTATTTTTGTCAGTTTAAGAGCATTATTGAGAATTAATGGATACTTTTGACGGTTTTTGACAGATAAAAACATTTAAATGATATTTTTGTCAGTTTGTTTTTGACACTTTATAAATAGCTTTGACAGATTAAATATAATTTTTGTTAGTAAAAAAAGAGTTAAGGAATACTTTTGACGGTTTTGACAGATAAAACCAACGTTTGTTAGATGAAAGTTAATTTTGATTGAATATAAATTTTGTTAGTTACAAAACTGTTTTTGACAGTTGACATATACTTTGATAGTTTAAGCAGAGTTACAGTTTTGATAGATTAAAAATAATTTTTTTATAGTTTGTTAGTTTTAATATTGTTTTTGACAATTGACGAATATTTTGATAGTTTAGAAGCAGACTTAAGAATAGATTTGACGATTTTGACAAATTAACTATATTTTTTGTTAGTTTACGAGCATTTTTGAAAGTTGCAGGAAACTTTTTTGACGTTTTTTGACAAATAAAATACGTTTAATAGATGACAGTGAATTTTAACATTTGATGAATATGTTTGGCAGTTTGATATAGAATTTGTTAACAACATGTTTTTGACAGTTGACAAACACTTTGATAGTTAGAATCAAAGTTACAGAATATTTTTGATGATTTTGACAAATGAAATACATTTTTTCTTGATAAAACAATTGTTTTTGTCAGTTTGAGAGCGTTTTTGAGTGTAACAAGATTTTCTTCTTCTTGTCGTTCTTCTCCTATCGGAGGTTGGACACCATCATAACAATTTTGATCTTGTTTGCTGCAGCCCTGAACCAATCACGCAAGTTCTTTAGCCAGAAGACCCGACGTCTACCAATTACAAGATACTTTTTTTGGTTTTTACAACAATATGTTGAAATTGTTATTTTTGACATTTTTTAAAAAGAATTTTGCATATTTTAACAGTTTATGCCTCAACCACCTATTCAAGTAGTTGTAATCAAAATATTGCATATTTCTTTTCTCTGCAGTCGTTAATAGTCATTATGTTAGAGAAAGAGATAGGATATCTAATCTCTTGATTACTAACACTTGGGTGGGTGAGCGGGAACCCCAGTTTATGATTACAGGCAAGTATTGGAGTGCCCCACCCACCCAGCCATTTGTTTGTTATTAAAAGATTGCATATTTCTCTTCTCCGCAATCGTTAAGAGCCATTATGTTGGAGAAAGAAATGAGATATTTAATCTCCTAATCATTAACACTTGGGTGGGTGGGAGAGAACCCCAGTTTATGATTACAAGCGAGTAATTTGAATTAAAGTGCCCCACCCATCCAGCCAAATGTTTGTTATAAAAAGATTACATATTTCTCTTATCTGCAGTCGTTAATAGTCATTATGTTGGAGAAAAAGATGGAATATTTAATTACTTAATCACTAACACTGGGTGGGTGGGCAAAAACTTTAGTTTATGATTACGGGCAAGTAGATTGGATGGAATTTGGCAGATAAAACTTACGTTTGGCAGATAAAAGTTAATTTTGACATTTGAAAGATATAAAGTTTAAATATAATATTTGCCAGTAACGGATTTTTTCAGTTGACGCACACTTTGATAGTTTAGGAACAGAGTTACAGAATAGTTTTGACGTTTTTACAGATTAAATATAGTAAAACAATTGTTTTTTGTTAGTTTAGTAGAATTTTGGATAGTTGCAGAATTTTTTTGACAGATTTATTGATTGAAACTTGAAGGGCTAAGTTGAGACTCACAGTTTGGATTCAATAGCGGAACACGTGAAGCAACATACGATCTAAACAATTTAGTACAAAACTGTTAAGACCAGAGGAAGGACATCTTTCTAAGCTTCATTGACTACGACTACTTACGCCTCATTTAATTGTTGAAAAGTGCCGGTATAGACGATAAGGATGTAAGAATAATCCAGAATCTGTACTGGCAACAGGCTGCCAAAGACTAATAACCAAATCACTACAAAAGAACTTGAAATAAAAAGAGTTGAACGAATATTTACAACAGCGTTTGATAATCTGGCATAAAGGTAAACGTAATCACAATCAATAATATTAGATACACGGATGATACTGTGATCATAGCAAAACTTACAACTACTATTTATTAATAAATTGTTTTAATGTCAAATAAAATTGATCATTTTTATAAAGTTTGTAAATTACATAATATAAACTTGAATACAAATTAGTTCACAGTATATTTGCGCCATATTTTTTATTATCTGGTTTTTCACCATTATTTCCAGAAGAAGCCTCACCACCATTATAAACAAACAAGCGACAAAAGCTATACTAAAAATGAATAGAGCCAAAACAAAATTCATGGTTATAAGTTGTAATAACAAAGCAGGAACTTTAATTGCGGTAAGACGAGAAACGTTCTTGAAAGAACTGAGAGCACGAGATACTTAGGCACAGTAGTGAATGACAAATGGGCTTTTTGAGAGGAGATCAAGAATAGGGTAGAACATGTCGGACAAACATTTAACAAATGACGCTTTCTTCTATGTGACAAGAAGCTGAACTTGGTTTAGAATAGTTAAGTGCTACGTCTGAAGAGATGCTAAGAAGGGCGGTTGTAGACAAATTCCTATTCAACCACATAAAACATTGTATCTGGGCCATATATTAAAAATGTAATGCCGAATACTACAGCTGATCCTTAAAGGACGATATAAAGCAGAAGAGGTACCAGCCGTAAACAACTTTCATGGCCCGGAACATAAGAAACTGAGAACTACGTCAAGCAGCAATAAACAGAACTTTAGCTATTATTCAGTAGAAGACAATATGGCAACAAAAGAAACTTAAATTGTTTAATCCTGTTGCTGTTGACAAATATTTAGTTTATTTTTAATTCTGAAGGTATGAGCTTTCTTACCATGTAACTCAGGTCTTCCTTATCTATAGCAATTCTAATTGTCTGCAAAACATATTGTGTATGGCAGGTCATCTTTAACTTGGGAGTACATGTTACATTACATTTTGAAAATTTAATAATAGTGTCTTTTGCAAGTATTTTAAACATAGGAGTAGCAGCTGGCATCCCTGTAGTAGTTAGTAGTTAGTTTTGATGCTAGCTATTTTATTGTTTCCATTTTTTGTGTATGGTATTGTCTTTGTACCCGCATTGAGTGGTTTTTATTAATTTTGTGTCTATTTTTAATCTTTCTATAGCTTTGAATCATTTATTTTGAATTATTGCGAAGCGACATAATTTTTTAGTAAGTTTAGATAGTAAGCAGCTGCTCAATTGCAAAACCACACTTTGATTCTTATAGTTAATTGCAAAGCGATAGTTTGATTCTTAAAAGAATTAAGCAACACATTGATTTCTAATATAGTTAATGACGTTTATTTAAAATTATCGCAAAGCGACATTATTTTTTTTAAGTAATCTTAGATTGTAAGCAGTCCATTGCAAAGTGACACTTTGATTCTTAAAAGAATGAAGCAATATATTGACTTTTAAATCAGTTAAACAACATTTATTTAGAGTAAGCAGTTATTTGCTAAACGATATTTTGATTCTTAAATGAATGAAGCGACATGATTTTTAAATTAGTTAAACATTGTACTTTACAATCAATTTTTTCTTTAGTAAGTTTGGATTCAGCTATTAAAATTGTGTATTCTTTATTTATCAAACTAAAATCTTGTAGTTTTTTTTTTCATTTGACAAAAATCTGCCAACTTTCAAATACAAATTTCTACAAACTAAATTATATTTAATCTAATAATTTTATTGTTCTTTAAATCTCAAAAAGATCTGTAAAATATCAAAATTAACTATCATATGCCAAGCATCGATTTATATGTCAAATGTATCATTTAACAATTAAAATTATTAAACTGTCAAAAGTTTATTAAACCATCAAAAGTGTCTTAAACCATCAATAATATTCTATAAGATGCTTCAGAGAACATAAATTAAAAAAATTAACTAAATACAACTTCATGATATTGTTCTTTCAAATTTCAACTTTCGGTACCACAATTTCACTCATTTATCCTTGCATTATGAATGTTTTTTTGCGTTCGCGTTACGGTTCTGTGGCGAGGCACACATATTCAAGTGCACATTGATTCGGTTTAATTTTTTTTCAATCGCGTTATTCCATGTTATTCACGCGGCTACCGTTTCTCCGTTTCGTTTTAAAATAAATGATTTTTAAAGACTATAAGAAAGGCAATAATGTCTAAACCGCAAATTTCCTGACCCGCTCATGGCTGCTGCAGCTACTGGTCATGCATTGCCGACGATTCCACCTTGTTCGTTACGACAGAACAAAAAAAAACTAGATTCGTGAAACTACTTAATCGCAAATCAAATTGCACGGAAGAATAGAATTATCAATCAGCAATAATTATATTTATTGGATAAAATAAGCAAATTTGCATTTAGTTTGTCCCCTTTTGTCAGTCACGGCTGTCCCATGAATTTGATTGATGCGCTCCCCACACTCATGCACTCACTTAATACACAACTATTCCAGAAATGTCTTCACATGTGACCGGAGCTCGGGTTAGTTGTTTAGGCGCGAACTAACAGCGGAGGTCTAATATGGGAAACTGTCGCTCCCATGACAAATTACCTTTGCTGTGTGTGGAATTCTTATATTTTTTACAACATTATTCTCAGCAGTCGTCCAAATTATGGGAGCAATTACTAAATATAATTAATTTATTAACATCTCTGGATTATTTTAATTTCTTATTATTATCATAAATGTATGTCTCATTTTTTTTTATAAATGGATGTGATGATGTTTGTTATTAACTTATTACGGCCCTGTGCATAAACTAGTTGCGGCTATTAGTTTTTAGCGGCCGCAGGTGAAATCGGGTAATAATAAGAACCGTGAGTCACCGAGCGGAACTCGACGGCGTACCTGCCCGTTCCCAACTGCAATTTGCAACTCATTCGCACTGAAAAACTGCACAATTCACATGAGAAACCACCGTAAAAACAACATATTGACGCAGGCGGAGTGAAGAGAAACCTCGAAAACTATCTGACCGTTCAATGAATCACAACCATCAAGAAAAAAAATTATTTGTAGAAAAATAAACATAAATATATTGCATCTAATTCTTATACTTTTTAGAGTTTGTTGTAATTGTTAATAATTATTATTAATTAGGTTTTGTTTTAATGATATTTTATGTGCATTAGTTAGACTCCAATTATAAATTTATTACAAAGTATTTTTTGTTTTTAAATTTGTATAAAAAAATTTATGACAAAATTACGAAAATATTGAAAGATATCTCAAAATTTCTTTTTTTTAAATCCTTTAATTTGAATAACTCTTAAAAGGTGTTCAACATTAACAAAAAAAAAATTGGGTTAAACATGTTAAACATTGATTAGAAAAGTATCTGAAAAATCGGTGATCAAATTTTAAAATGAAGGAAAGATATCTCAAAGTTTTGCAAAAGTTTTAAATTTGGAATTTTGGATAACATATATTAAAATGTTAAATTAAAAAATATATATATTTTGTTTATTGTATTTTTAATAAATTTATTTTATTTTATTTTACTGCTACTCAAAAATGAGTTACGGCATGTATTTGGGTGGGTTGCGGGAAACCTTCAAATAACTTAAAAAAGTTTTTTTTTTTTTTTTATTTGGCGTTTTACAGCTATTTGACATTACCTCAGGAGTCGTACGACTTGTTTGAAGGGGGTTGATGGAACCAACGGTTTATTAGGCTTTGGAATTGCTTTGCTGGATATAAAGCAAATTATTATTTTAGTCAAATTTTGGGGAATTGAATCTTGGATTGTTAGCGTGCTACAATAACGCTCTATAACTGAGCTACCTTATCATTATTTTTTAACGGTTTTTTAATCAATTTCATGTTTTCTTATATATTATAAGTATAAACTTTATTGCTGGATTCTGCTAATTTTATAAATAGTTTTTTTTTAATTTTTGACAGATTATAGCCAGATTTTGCTATTTCTAACAATCCTTTTTGTTTTATAGCTGGATTTTGCTATTTTTGGAATTTTATAAAATTGTATAACCTTCTGCGTCTGGCGCAGCTGCAATGAAGGTAATAGGCAAAGTGCATATGTAGTAATGCTTTTTTATTTTCAATTTGCAACAAGAAGCAAAATGATTGTGTCATGTGTCAATTTTTTTTTTAAGAAAGAAGGAAAATTTGTAAAAAAAGTTGAGTTGCATTTGTTTGGCAATGCGGTTCAAATGCTTATCAGCTTTTTGCCCTTTTTCTTCTTTTCCCGTCTTTCTTGCTCCGTGGGATCACCGGCTTGGCATTGCTTTGCTGTCACCTAGCCTGTTACTAAAATCTTAATGCAATCAATAAAAAGAGCAATGAATAAAACTTTTTACGAAAATGCAAAAGACAAGACTAATAGTGGGATATATTGGTGGTCTGAGGAACTAGAGAAAACGAAGAAAGAATGTAACCAAGCTAGGAGAGCTTTGACCAGGGCAAACATGAAACACAACCTAGATGCAGACACAAAACAGATTTTAAATGTCAAATATGGCGAGAAAAGAAGGGTTCTCAAACTAGCCATAGAGAAAGCTAAAGAAAAAGCATGGCTACGGGTCTGTGAGGAGATAGAAACAGCATTAAACGACGAAGAGCAAATGAAGATAGCAACAGAACTGTTTCCCATACATCAAAATAACAAATGGGAGAACAAGAACAGCACATCTTTTCACTACAGAGAAGCTGGAAAATGCTCTAAGAAGAACAAAAGATAACAAAGCGCCTGGGCCGAATTACATACCTACAGAGATTGTCAAACTGATTGCTAAGACGTATCCAGAGTTGATTCTTGAAATTGTAAATAACGAATTTGAACAAGGAAATTTTCTGACTGAATGGAAAGAAGTAAGATTAGTCCTGATAGAGAAGCCCAAAAAAACAACTGAAACAAAGACAAAGTACAGGTCACTATGTCTACTAAATTCGATGGGCAAACTATATGAACAATTAGTAGCTGGGCGACTAAGGAATGAAATAATCAATAGATGTTATGGAAGAAGTTAAAAAGGCGGCCAAAACGGTTAAAGATTATGCAGTACAAATTAGGAGATATTGTGTTCTAATAACCATCTATATCAAAAACGCTTTTAACACGGTATCTTGGAAGGAACTATTGGAAACACCAAAAAGGAAAAAAAATAGCAAACATATAAGGAAAATGCTAACTAGCTACCTCTAAAACCGGAAAAAATGGGAAGATAAAGCTAACATGTGGGGTACCGCAAGGATCTGTTCTTGGCCTACTACCATGTATTACAATGAAATCCTAGAAGTCAAACTACCGACAGGAACAAAGGTAATTTGCTTTGCAGATGACACGGCGATCATAGTATGGGCCAAGGGAGAGAGGGAACTGATCAACCTTGCTAACCATGCAATCCGGCGTATAAAAAAAAATTGCGGAACTAATGCTACAGATCGAGGACAGCAAAACAGATATGGTTATCCTATATGGAGGGAGGAAACTGAGAGAGAGAGATTACTCTCAGCATTGGAAACATACAAATCCAATCAAAAGCGGCTATAAAATATCTTGGAGTGTGGATAGATCACAGCATAACCATAAAAGAAGACGTAAGACAAACAGTCACAAAAACGGAAAAATTAGTGTTGGCATTAACAAGGCTTATGCTCAGGGTTAAAGACCCGACTGTTGCTTAAAGAAAAATATTGAACTCGGTGTCTCACTCAATAATATTGTACGGTGCCTCAATGTGGGAAGAGACTATGAGACTGGCAAGTTATTGCAAGATGCTGTAAACACACCACCAAACTTAAGCAATAAGGATGGCTAGTGGGTCCTGCTCTGTTTTAATAAGGCCATAAGAATGATCACATCCATGAGTAAGAACAAACAAAAAAAGCAAACAGGAAAAAACGACATTAAAAAAGAGATGTTTGACAAATGGCAAGTGAGCTGGAGCAAGGAAACTGCAAAGCAGCTTGGACTAAATACCTAATTAAAAATTTTGACAGCTGGACCAACAGAAAGCATGGAAATGTAGATTACTACATCACACAGTTCTTGAGCACTCAAGATGTTTTATGATTTGCCTTAAACGGTTCAAAATAAAGGCAAACGATAGGTGCATGTTTTGCAACGAAGAAGACACTCCGCAACATACGTTCTATACTTGCCAAAGATGGCAAACCAAAAGAGAAGAATGCAGAAATAGGCTTGAAACTAACACATGGCAATACTGTCGAGATGATGTTTAAAGTAGAAAAGGAATGGGAAGCCATAAAAATTACATCCACGAAGTAATAAAGGATAATGAGTTTAAAGAAAGAGATTATCCAAAGACAATCTAACATCTCTGGTAAGCTTGCTTATCAAGACGATCCACCCTGAAGGTAATAATGATGCCAGGGTGGAAATCGGCATTGTCAAATAGATTATGGGTTTTAAAAAAATTAAAAAAAAAACATTATTGCTGCTATGGGTAATGTTTTTGATATTATTCTACTCTCCGCTTGTTATTCTCTCTTCTTGAATTCTTTTTTGCTTTTTATTGTTTTGATCATTTTACTATTTTCTAGTTTTTAATGGATATTATACCGCCAATCTTTTTTATTGCTTTACTTCTGGCAGCTGTTTATCTTATGCACGACGACAGTCCGGTATTTTTTCTGAGTATCTTCTTTTCTTTTTTTTGATACCATACGGTAAACTCGCATCACACAAGAATGCTATACAGCATGATGGAGTTTATCACTGTACACAGCGTTCTTCTGCGTCCGTTTAGAGTTTTCTACAATGTGCGTTCTTAAATTCAGGTTTTTACTGAGGACCACAACTAGTATTTTATGCTGTTTTGCTTTGTTACTACCTTGTCTTTCACTTTCAGGCTTTTTTCTCTTAACGTATTTTTACTAGTAAGTACTACTACTTCTGTCTTCTTGTGCTCCAATTCCAAACATTTTTTTCATGCCATATATCTATTCTGACCACAGGCTATTCTGTATCTTTTTTAATCATTTCTTTGTCTGGTCCGCTGACTACTATCGCCAAGTCATCTGCATAGTCTATTACTGTAACGCTTTCGGGTATTTTTAACTTTAAAACATTGTTGTAGTCAATCATCAAGAACAATAACTATGGAGATACCTTGCGGATCTTAGAGATGGTTCTTTGCTTTGCTAGCAAGCTAGCGACAGGGGTTGTTCTTTAGATCTGGTTTTGTTGTCAGTGTGGTAACGCTTGGACTTGGTGAAATAAGTAATTAAATTGGTTAGTATAAAGATGAACGCCTTCCACATACAAAACGCCATTTAGAAAACCGTGTTTTTGATTTATTTTATCTTAGACTTTTGTGTTTTTGTCGTCGTCATTTTAGTAGACTTAGCCGCGTTGTTCCTGATTGACCAAAATTGATGTTTATTGGCTTTGTTTACATTTTGCATCAATTTTTTCAACTTTCATGATAAAGGTATCATCCACATGCAAATTGTGTAGGTTTTACAAGTGATGGTGTAGGAGATTATTGGTGGTGCTGTTAGGCTAGTGGTTCTTCAGTCGCGGTGGAAAATCTGATTCTGTTTTTATGGCTTTTTTCCCACATTGGTAAAAGGCTAAGTTAAGATCCGGGTAACGTTGCCTTTAAGGCCGGATTTTGCTATTTTTAAGATTTCATACTGTTTTTACATTTTTCAACAGTTTATGGCTGGATTTTTGTGCTTTATGACATTATTTTGATGATTTATGGCCGGATTTGGAAATTTTTGACTTCTTATAAATAGAATTTTGCACTTTTTATTTGTTTTTGGCTGTATTTCAGTTCTTTTTTTATAATATTGTAATATTTTATACACAGATATTAATATTTTTGACTTTTGATAAATAGAATTTAACAGTTTGTTACTATATTTTGCTATTTTTAACAGTTTTTGTTGATATTTTATGACCGGATTTTGCTAGTTTTGGAGTTTTTTTTACATTTTTTAACAGTTTATAGTAAAATGTTGATGCTTTATAACAATATTTGGATGTTTAAAGACCGGATTTTGTTATTTCTAAAGTTTTACGAATAACGTTTTGCACTTAATCATTTTTGGCCGGATTTTGATTCTATATGGAAATATTTTAATGATTTATAACCGGATTCAACAGTTTAAGATCAAATTTTGCTGCTTTTTACAATATTTTAATGTTTTAAAACCGGATTTAGCTATTTTTAACAATTTATGATTAGAATTTTGCACTTTTTAACAGTTTGTTACTGGTGCTTCTAGATCATTTTTGATTTTTTATTAATAGAATTTTGCTCGTTTTAAATGGATTTTAGTTTTTCTGACACAATTTTAATATGTTATATTATATTTAATAATAAGAATTTTTCAACAGTTTTATGGTTTCTATATTTACCTACTTATTTGTGCTAAGCAAGATTTTTCTGTTTTATTGTCATGATAATAAAGTACAGGAATAGACTGGATTTGCAACATGGCGTGCGGTGTACACTTTCTATAAACTTGTATAAGTCTGCTTTGCTTAAAAGTACAACATCAGAGTAGTCACTAATTAATGATATTGTGATACTTATGATAATTAAATAATTAATTAAAAAAATTATTTTTATACTAAAACACAATTGTTAACATACATTGTATATCTTACCTACTTATTTTAATTGATCCTATAAAATAAAACAGGTAGGGATGCGGATTTTAAATATATTTGTACTTTGGGTCACCTGCCACAAAGGTTAAGAATTGCTGTCTTAGAACATCAGCCATTTTGTATTTTCTCCTTCCTCTTTTTGAATTCACAATTCTTTTAATCACGCCCTTCAATAAACAAACTTTTCTCAATGCAGAGCTTGCATCTTTTGCAGCGCGAAATAGTTCTTTGGTCGAGATGTTAAACCATGATTTTTAAGGCCAAGAAATTTTTTTGAGCCCGGGTCGTTTGGTGCTTATTGGTCCAGCGTCCTTGTTTTAGTGGTTTTTTTTATTTATTCTTTTTAAAACGTCTGCATGGGTGACATGATCTGTTCATGGAATTTTGAGCAATTTTCTGTAGATCTACATTCTAAAAGTCTTAAGTTTATTTGCTTGTAGCTCTGTGAACGTCCTTACTTTAAGGAACTGCACTGTAAAATCATAACATTATGGTGAAACTTAAAGGAATTGGCGAAAAGGCATCACCAGGATAACCCAATACAAGAAACCTAGTTACATCCTGATACTGGAAGGATTGACAGATTGAGAGTTTTTTTTTTGATTCAGTGAATGTTGGTGCAAGGCCCTTCTTAGCTTTTAATTCTGGTAACGAGCGAGACCCTAGCTTTAAAATTAGGCGTACCTTTTAAAAGTTTTTGGCTTTTGAATTGGTTGACCGCGCGCAACTTTTACTGTTGGCGTACAACAATTTTTCTAATTTTCTTGGCCGAACAACTCTGGTAAACCGTTAAACAGCCTTTGTGCTATGGATTCGAGTTTCTAATTTTCCAAGAAAGATTAATTTTCTGTAAATACTAGTTATAAATTTGCATTGATTACAACTTTGCTTTTTGTATGCGTTTGTTGCTACTATCGATTGAACAACTTTAGTGAAGTCTTTGAACCGATTAGTATTATGATAATGATTTGTTGCTTAAGTACAATCACTTTGCACTACTATTCATCAATGCTTGACTGCCAGATAACATTTGACTTCAAAGAATTTGAATTTTTGGGCCAATTTTGTGCTCTAAGTTGTCGTATGCCTGGGTTGTGTGATCAGTTTTTTGCATGTAGTTAGGTTATAAACCCAAAAGTAATTCTTTGTTGATAGTAAAAGTTTGGAAATGGATTAGTCTGTAGATTTGCTTAGTCGTAGAAAATTTATTGACAAGTTGGTTTGCCAGTGGAGAGGTCTTATTACACTACTGATTCTCCTCAAGATGCCCATGATTTTGTTTATTGTTACTTAAGTTGTATACTTAAGAAAAAAAAAGTTTAAAGTTATTTTTGTATTAAGCTAGCTTGTATACTTTGTTTTCTTTGTGTACTCTAATGTGTCCACAACAAACGAGCTAATACATTCTGCAGTTTTTTTATCTTTAGGTTTGAATACACGTAGATGTACTATTGTTGGAAGTTGCTGTTCTTTGACGTTAAAAGTAGTTTGAACTGGAGTGCTCACCCATTCGCCCGAAGTGAGCTAGAAATTTGAAGTATTTTATCACTGCAAGCGTTAGAAGTTTTTATGTTGAAAGAGGCGATGGCCATATCAATCTCTTGATCAAAAACATTTGGGTGGGACACTCTAGTTACAAATTATCAGCCAGTAGTTTGAATTCAAATGCCCACCCACCTGTAATCAAAATTTTTGAAGTTGCTTTCTATAAGTGTTAGACATTTTTTTGTAGGAGAAGGTGGTTGTTTTACAAATTTCTTGATGACTAACATTTGGGTGGGTCAGCAGGATACTCCAGTTTCTGAATACTATTGAGTAGTTTGAATTGGAGTGCCCAGCCACCCGCCTTTGTATTAGTGATCTAGTTGGAAGTTTCTTCTCTCTGCAAGCATTAAAAATCTATGTCAGAGGAGGCTATGGTGATACTAGTTTTTTGACGACCAACACTTTTTTGACGACCAACACTTTGTTGGGTCACTCCAGTTACAGATTATTATCCAGTTGTTTGAACTGGAGTGCCCACCCACCTGTCAAGCTTTAAAAGTTTCTGTCAGAAGAGGTGATGGTGATACTAATCTTTTGATGACTCATCTGCCCGAGTATTAGTGATCTAGAAGTTTCTCTTCTCTGCAAGCGTCTCCCATCAAGTAGTTTGAACTGGAGTGCCCACCCACCCGTCCTAGTGTT
The DNA here is from genome assembly GCA_963932245.1 of Tachinus rufipes. Lineage (NCBI taxonomy): Eukaryota > Metazoa > Arthropoda > Insecta > Coleoptera > Staphylinidae > Tachinus > Tachinus rufipes. The sequence continues at coordinate 72,446,733 of OZ010747.1, read as the reverse complement.
TGTTATCAAGAGATTGGTAGTTTTTTTCTTTTTGCAAGCGTAAGAAGTATCTTTGTAGGAGGAAGCGATGGATGGTGGATACCACTCTCTTGATCACAAACATTTAGGCGGATAGGTGAGACATTCCAGTTTATGATTACCATTGAGTAATTTGAACTCAAAAGATTTTAAGATTGGATGGATGTTAATGCTGTCTGCAAGCGTTAGAAGTTTATATGTCGGTAGGACAACAGCAACGTCAGTCGCAGATGCATTAAAACGTACTATAGTTTGCAATATAAATTCTGGAAAAGCGTTAAAAGCTCACAAGACAAAAATAGACTTTTACCAAAACTTCTTGGTCCAACTTTACATGGTACATAACCTCAAATCATGTACCACAAGTTCATTGCAACTGGGAAAATTCCTAAGAAGATAAAAGCAATGTTCTACTTGGTGTCAGGCTTAGAACTACTGTTTAAAGTCTTGTGAAACTCATTGCACTGCAACAAAAATTACTGCAAGATTAACAAACAACCCTAAATGGGCCACGCATTGCCTTCTTTTATTGACGTCTAAACCACTTTCTAGGTAACAACAGCATTGTTTTCATATACTAAATCTTTTGATGACCAACACTCACCCGCCCAAGTATTAGTGATCCAGAAGTTAGAAGTTTTTTCTTTCTGCAAACATTAGAAGTTTTTATGTCGGAGGAAACGATGGTTATTTTAATCACTTACACTTGGGCGGGTGGGTGGGTCACTTCAATTACAGATTACCAGCCAGTAGTTTGAATTGGAGTGCCCACGTATCCACCCGAGTGGTTGTGATCCAAAAGTTGAGAGTTTCTTTTCTCTGCAAGCGTTTAATTTTTTTTTTTTTAAGAAGGCGATGGTGATACTAATCTTTTGATTATAAACACTCTAGTTACAGATTAAAAGTCGTTATTGATCCAGAATTTAGAAGTTACTCCTCTTTGCAATCGCTAGAAGTTTCTAAGTTGGAAGAGGCAATTTATATACTAGTCTCTTAATCACAAACACTTGGGTGGGTGGGACACTTTAGTTTGTAATTACCATCGAGTACTGTAAACTGGAGTGCTTGCCCACCCGCCCAAGTGTTAGTAATCTAGAAGTTAGCAATTGCTGGTAATTTGAACTGGAGTTGAGTTGGAGATATTAGCTAACATCGATGTTAAAATATGTTCAGAATAGGCCCATAAAAATGTTTTTGACGCTTTATTTAGCAAAAGCTGTTTATGCATTGTTAGGTTTAATTAAATTCACTTAAATGTTCCAAATTTTGCAAAAAAATTATTAATGAGACTTTGAAAGTGCTTTACAAAAATTAACAAAAAGTTTGACCTATCACTTTTAAGCACCAGCTGAGTTTCTGCATGCAAGTAAATAGTATTTTGATTTATTAGGTGCAAATTTTGTGTATATTTTGTGACTTTTGCACTTTAATTGTTGCACTTACTTTGTTCAATTAATTTTTCTTGGTAATACCCAAATTAATGTTTTGATTTTCAACAAATAATTTTGTTGCTTTACTCTTGACTCCAGACGTACTTAAAAAACAGATGAGTACATTTTTGGAACGGAAAAAAAACTACTACTGAATAAAACCAGCAAGTCACAAGCAATCCATCAATCATTAAGGTCATCTTACAAATTAATAAATGGCCATAAATGAAAAGTTGTCTCACGTGCGCCTGTTTGTAAACTGGAGACATGTACTATCAAACAATCATGAAAACAAATCTCAATCGATTACCTGGCTTCACTTGACCAAAAATTGTTGTTTGTTTACCTTTACAGTGATGAACGGGTGCTTACGCTGGATGAAAGCGTTTGCCATTATTTCTTAAAGTTATACTTCTATCAGAGGTTTGAAATCATCATTATTTGAAACTTTTTTTTTGTCATTAAGTAATGATCTAGGATAGAACAAAGTTTGTAAGGAAATGTTTAGTCGGAAAGAATCTTAATACTTTCCCGAAGCAAAGCGGTCAAATGTAAAATAAATCTTCCTTACCTCAAGATTTTCTCCAATACACGTAAGAAGCCTTTATGAAAATTTATTAGAATTTGGTCATTTTCTTTTATTCTAACAGAAATTCTGCGACTATTCAATTCCTTAAAAAAAAAACTTCACGTACTACGTTTTCTTTTTTATAGGATCAATAATTTTTTTTTTTTTTTTTTTAAATTGTTTTGGTCAATAATGAACACACCTCCGCAGTAACGGTCTGCTTCTTGTATGTTTTTACGTAAAAGAATTTATTGGTAATTTTAGTACAATTCCTAACAAAATGTTGAGACTTTTCTAATTCTAAAAAGACTTTTTGTTCTATTTTGTTTGTAGACTTACCAAAGATTGTTTGTCTAAGTGCCCCCTTATCAAACATGTGCTAACATCATAGCTATACAAACTTTATTGACAGCAGCTCTGAACAGTTAGATGATGATACAATCAAACCATTTTCTTTAAATTCTTGATTAGTCTTGCAGCAGAAATATACCGACGATTAATAAATGAATTAAAGTTATAAAACAATGTTCCAAAACTATTTATTTTAAAGTTATTATATATTAATATAATAATTAAACATATAACACCTTCTTAATTAATAGTATTGTTAACCAATAAGACATTCAACATTTCAAAATTTTAATTAAAGTTGAAAATTGTTGGGCAGTATTGAACGAAAAGTTGCGGTTGTAAATTTTTCCATGTGTGTTAATTAGCGGTGCCTGCTGCGGGAATTTGTCACCGCGGATTTTACCCCCCCTTCCACCCCCTCAAAAAAATAAACGGGTGTTGTTTTGCATGGCTTTCGGCAAACCGATAAACAAAAACCGCGTTCATATTTCATTAGAAACTCATATTAAAAAAAATTAAAATAAAAAATAAAAGAATCCGCACAGCCCTTATTGGAAAAGCGTAGACTGCTCTCTAAGGGGGGGTAGGTTGATATCATAAGATGTGTGTATGTATATGTCTGAACAATGCGCGCGCATATTTAAAATTAAACCGGGCATCTTAATTCGAACGGGCGTTAATTCATGCCGTCTCCTTCTTCGGCCCTATTCCTCAAGGAAACTCGCCGTCTCTTCCCGTGTCTCTGATCGAATGCACCCCCCTCTACCCTACACTGGAAAAGCGAAAGTCTTCTGGAATAATAATCAAGAGCTTTATTCTCAACCAATAAATACGACTGTAGGATTTTAAACTCATCCGCAGCGCAATTATTCAAGTTATAACATATTCCGCTTTTAATCCTGCCCGTACTCGTCCCCTCCTTGTTTGGCAGAAGCGGCGACCCACCTCGCTCCGTTTCTTTCCAAGATGCAAAACTTTTAATGACCGGGGCTTCTTGTCTTTACTTATTTCATGTAAAGAGAAGGAATGGAAGAATTCTCCAATCAATAATTGTCACGGCCCGGCCTGGGCACACACACATACACACGTCTTCTTAGTAACACACACACATATATATATAGTCACCCTCATTTCAACCCCTGGCGCTCTCCATGCATGCCATTAATGCATGCAGACGTAAGAAAGAATATAGAGTCGTTTTAATCGGGATGTAAGAAGAAAACACGTACGGCACCCCCCAAAGCAATTTATTTGTTTGGATTGATTTATCATTGGGTTATAACTTACACATGGCATAAAGACAAATGGTCAATAGCCTTATAATATGTTAATTTTAATATACATATGAAATCAAATATTGCTTCTTTGTTTTGATAAATAAGGTGGATTTCATTAGCGTCAGCAAAGGAGTGGTGGGGATAGAGTAAAGGTCAAACACACTTGTGTCAATCAATGTTTAACATTATCAATACTAGTCAAAACTTTTGAAAAATTAATACATGAATTTTAAACATCTTAAAATGAGTTATTCAAATTATTTAAACTTTTATTACAAATTTTGAAATTCTTCATTATTTTTAGAATTTGGTCATTTTACCAACTGTGGAGATTTTCAGATCTTCCTCAAAATATAGAAAAACAGAAAACTGTAATTTTTTAACTTTATTTTTTAACCCATCTCCTAGCTTTTGAAACAAACCTTAACCCTCTCTTCCTCTCGTGCTTATAGACCTATAATATCTAATCTGTAGCTTTGCGATTATTTTGTTAAAGTATAAACACAACCTAAAAAAACATGAAAACAATTAATCTGTTACTTTGCGATTGACAGATGCGTCATTATAAACAAATTTATAATATCTAATCTGTCGCTTTGCAATTATTCTGTCAAATAATAAACATAAAAAACTATAAAAACAAGTTAACGTCTAATATGTTGCTTTGCTACCGTCAAATGCGTTACGGTACGGTCATTTAAAAAAAAATTTAGAATATAATCTGACATTTTGGGATTGACATCTACAAAACTTATAATATTTAATTTGTCTTCTGCAACTATTCTGTCAAAGTATAAACATAATCTAAAAAACATGTAGATGTTGAAACTGTTTTGTGTTTTGTAGCTGACAGATGCACTACGAACGAACGGTCATAATCTAGAAAACTTATAATTTACGAGAATTATTTCTTGCTTTGCAATTAGTTTGCCAAACTAAGATTTGAAACAAAAATATATGTGGAATAATAATCCCTCGCTTCACAACAACAAATTTGTTAAGGCACGTTTATCTATAAAAGTTATAGTATCTGAGCAGTTGTTTTGCATTTATTTTGTTGAAATGTTGAAACTGTCGCTTTGTTGTAGAATGAGGATTGTTCTTGTTATTGCCTGTGTAGCTTTAGTTGATACTGTTCTCTATGCACTTGCTTTTCTGATTTTGCTATTTACCTGTTTTTTTTTCTAGAATATAGGCGCAGCGTACAACAGTATTAGTATATATAGTCTACCGTCGCTCCCAATACTCTACGCTTTTCCGCTCTGGGGCTTCTACGTTTGTCATGATTTATGTCAGAGTCATTTCTAATTACTCTACTTTTTGTTTGACATTAGTTATGTAGGGTCTCATATTCCAGTTTTTTTCTATCTTTATCATTTAATGTTCCTTTGAGATTTGATTGTAGTGTATAGTAGATTGATTTCGACTATGATGTTTTTCCTTATGCTTACTAGAATTACGGCTTCCGTTTTTTGTGTTGCCAGCACATTTTCTTGATCCACTTTCTAATCATATAGGTCGCTCATTTTGCGTTGTTTTTCTATTTTCCTTATGCTATTGCTTCTGACCAGTATGACAAAATTGTGTATAGGTTATTGTGGTAATTTCCTGTGGCATCTGCATTCTGAATAGACTATCATAGTAAATGTTCTTTGGGGTGAGGTTCAACACGGAGCCCTATGGCACCCCACAAGTTATATTTAGAGTTTTTTTCGTTGCTGCACACTATAGTTCTATCCTGTAGATATTGGTATATTATCTTCCTGATATATGTTGATATTCTCTTTTTTTTTTTAGTTTTCCTATTAGAACCTTCCATGGCACCAAGTTGAAAGCGTTAGTCTTCCTGGTTAATATAAAAGGAAAATCATTTGGGTGCTCTTTGCAACCACAAAATGATGGTCGGACGTACATGGTATGACCAGATGGAGAATGTATGGAGAAAAAACCACTCTCGAGTGTTTGCCATGACCGCCACTCCACTTAATGGTAATGGCGAAGGCGAGACAAGAAGTATACAGACTGCGGATAAATAAACACATTGTAAACCTCGGGACCCACAGACCTAGCAGAACAAATGTGTTACATGAAGAAGAAACTATAATGATAAAGTCGGACTTTATGAAGGGTTACTGCATCAGTAAGAAATTTGATAATACCACAGCGAAACGAATGGATAAACAATAGATTCCTGAGAATAGTTAAAGAAATTATCTGGTAAACAGATGGGGTGAAAAGACCAAAAAGGCACCGGAGCTGCGCCATGGACATGATTGAGAAGGAACTTAAACTTGACAGATTGATATCAATCATGTCAAATAGTCAAGCCGACTTACAGGCACTGCAATTGCCAGTAATAAAATTCAAACTGATTATGACCTGCATATACAGTCTGGATGCAGTGACCACAACCTGCAAAGTTATGGATATCAAAAGACCAGAGGATAAAAGGAAACCTTATGGCTAAACAACTTGCTAAAGAAAGGGACATTCACTAAACCTGAACTTGCTTTTGCGATCTCATACGAGACTGGAAATAAAATAATCCGTAGCAGGCTGAAACATAGCAATCTGTGAAAGAATTGTTAGGCATGTTTAAGAATATTTTCAACAGGACCATTGCATGATATCAAAACAGTGGTAACACAAATGAGTTGTATCAGACTGCAAAGGCTCACAGGACTGATAATCCGACACTGTGGTCTCAAGAAGCTTTTGCACAGAAATAGGAAGGACTCTCTATGCGGGTGGATGTATAGAAGAAGATGAGACTTCAATACACTTGCTGAGTGAATGCGAAGCTTACAAACAGCAACGCACAGTCATTTTTGGCAAACACAACCTAACCGAAGCTGTTCTAAAAGAAACTCATTGGTTTAAAATACGGGACTTCATTGAAAAGACGGCGCTGCTGAAGAAGTAAAACATTAGAGGTAGACTGTACGTGCTACAAAGTATTTTTTAAAAAATTTCTACTTTCTACGCAAAAAAAGCAGACTTTTCTTGGTTTTGTTTTCCGTTTTTGTTGCTGTTTTAATATAATTTACAGCGTTTGTCAATGAGAATGTCGATAGGTTTTAAGTCAGTTATCGCTTGGATCCTTTTCGAGGAGATTGCGCTTTTTGCTCTTACGGCTAGCTTTCTCTGTAGATTTGTCATCATATTTCTTTGTTTTATGTACCGCGTTTCCGACTTTTAAATTGAGACTCCATATAGCATAATTGGGTGTATTACTGATCTAATTACCATGCACTTGCTTGCAGTCGGTCAGCTACTTTAGCTTATCTGATGATTCAATTTGAGTTCTGCATATTTTCAGTTTGTATCCTTCGTTTAGTATCACCACTTTTGTTTTTTTTTTCTGCGTAAGTTGAAACTGCTTTTTAAATATTAATTGTTTTATCTTGTACACGGTTTGGTTTGCGTTGGTTGTTAGCAGTTTTTTAGTTTTGGCTTCCAGCATGTTTTTTTTTCTACACTGTTTGATAGTGCTGGAGGATTTTGTTGTCAAATATGTTTATGAATCTGGCACAGGACTGATTTCTGTAGAACCTCGCTTGTCACTCTAATGTTGTGTGTTCCAACCATCATTCAACTATTCTTCAAGTAAATGTAGGTACTTGTTTACCTTTATTTTTGTCCATGAACGCCTAGGTGGTGTATTGCTACATTAAGTGCCTTGAGTTTGAGTCCTCTATCTGGAGGGTCAGTTTTTCTGGATAAGAAAAAATGTGTTGTGATGAGTACGCCTTCTTGTGTCTTGATGTTGCGTGCACATTAAAGAACTCAATAATTTAGGTTGGAATTCCTGAATTTGCGGCAAAATTCCCTGATGTGGTAGTCTCTTAACCTTTGGCGTTGGTGATTAGTCTTGGCAGTAGAAATAGACCGACGTTAAATAAATGAACTAACTTAACCATTTTTATCCATGATGCACAGTTGAACGCGTTATTAACGTAGCAATTTTTTTCCTTCTGTGGTATCCGCTGGATTCTTTTTTAAATGTTATGCGGAACTTGAATTGGCGGGGCGATATTTTTTCTTCTACTTTGCTTGCTAGCCTTGTCATTATTATTTGCTTTATTTTTTATCACGTCTAATAGACATATAGATTTGTACTTTGTCTCCGTGGTGTTTTCTTATCTATGATTTTTAATTAGCACTAGTTTTTCCGGTTTTCGTTTTTAAGTGATGGTTCATTATTTCCAAGATTTTTTTAGGGAGTTTGGTGTGTTTGGCAAAGTTTGCTTTTGCAAAGCAGTCTTTTATGCAGACGTGACGCTGATGGCTGCGTACGTTGAAGATTGTTTTTGCTATTTTTTTATACAGAGTGATTTTTACTCGAAGAATTATAGTTTACAATCAATATTATTAATAAATGTTAAAAAAATGTAGTAAAAGTTTTATAGTAAACGAGATAATGAATTATAATGTTTTTGGAAAATTAAAATTTATTACTTGAAAAAAATCGGTATGCCATGCCAAAATTAAAATAATACTCGTTGAAGTTCCGGCGGTTGTTGCCGAAAAACTGAAAAAAAAAACTAGGTGGCGCCTGTCAGTGCGTAATAAAATTAAATTATGGCGCAACATAACATGACCAATGCAGAATTTGTGGATATGATATTGGTGTATGGAGAAGTTCATCAAAATTCAGTGGCTGCAGCTCGCCTTTATTCCGAGAGATTCCCTCAAAGGTATCATCCGGCTCGTGGATTGTTTGTACGTTTGGTACAGCGTTCAAGAGAAACTGGGCACTTGCAGCCCAGATCTGAACAATTTTTATTTTTAATCTCGAGAAGGATATTGTCGATATTGCTGAAGAACGTCTTGACATCAGTGCCCGGATAATTACTGATCAAACTGGGGAATCGCAGTCAACTGTATGGCGCATATTAAAGCATGAATTACTGTATCCCTACCACGTGCAGCGTGTACGCCTGTAAAAAATCTGTTGGTAACAGGGCATCCTGTTACCAACAAATTTTCCTCTTAGGGTAGTATTTTGCGAATGGCTGTTGCGTCAACATGATGTGAACCCAAATTTTTCTACTAACATTTTAGTGACAGATGAGACAATTTTTACTTGTAGCGGTGTGCACAATTTTCACAATACGCATTGAGCAGTTGAAAATCCACACATTACCCGGCGATCAAACTTTTAAGACAGATTTTCGGTGAATGTATGGGCTGGAATTGTAAACGGCCATTTTATTGGACCGTTTTTGTTGCCAAATCGTGTAACGAGCGCTGTTTATTTAAAAAAATGTCCAGCACTACTGGAAGATGTTCCAATTAATGTTAGACAGCGTAAGTGGTATCTTCACGGCGGAGCTCTACCACACTTTGCAATAGATGTGCTACAACATTTGAACAATGTGTTCCTGAGGAAGTGGATTGGTCGAGGAGGTCCAACTCTCTAGCCTCCTAGATCACCTGACCTAAATCCTCTAGACTTTTATGTTTGGGGGCATATGAAACATCTGGTATACGCAATCGAAATTCACAGTGTTGAAGAGTTGCGACATCGCATAGTAGCTGCCGCTGATACAATTCGGCAATCACCGAGACTTCAACGTGCATGTAGCGCAACATGGCTTTGGTGGGCGCAGATGTGTTTGGAAAATAGAGGAAATAATTTTGAGCATTTATTATGATATTAAGTGTACTAATAATTTTGCATTTTTGTTATTTGTTTATTATTTTGATAATTATTAGTTGATTAAAAGCTTTATTACATTTTTATTATTCTAATTTTGGCATGGCACACCGGTTTTTTTTCAAGTAATAAATTTTAATTTTCCAGAAACTTTATAATTCATTATCTCGCTTATTATAAAACTTTTTTTACATTTATCAATAATATTGATTGTAAACTATAATTCCTCGAGTTTATGCGCATAGGTTAAGAATCACCCTGTAAACCTACTTTTTAGACAGGCGTTTTGTAAAGAACTTTAAAGAGACAACGCTGCACATTGCTTTTTTTTTTTAGGTTTTTTAATGTTGGGCATCAGTCTGGTTAGCACCGTGATGGTTTTATTGGTCATCATATTTATTTGTTTTTTGTACTGCATATCCGACTTCCAAATTGAGGCTGCGTACAGCACAATTAAGTGTGTCATAGATCTAATTACCTTACGCTTGCTTGCAGTTGGTCAGTTAGTTTATCTGATGATTCAATTTGAGTTAGATTATTTTTAATTTGATCTTTTTTAGTTTGTTTTCTCCGTTTAGTATTACCACTTTTTGTTTCTTTATCTTGTATACAGGTTGGTTTGCGTTGGTTGTTAGCAGCTCTTTAGTTTTAGCTTGAAGTGCTGCTTGAAGGTCAAATATGTTCTACAGTATTGGGCTTAAGACTGATTTCTGTAGAACCCCGTTTTTTACTTTCATGTAGTGTATTCTAATTCTACCTATCTTTCAGGTATATACTGACCTTTATTTCTTTTAGTGTCTTTATTATTCTTTTGTATGGTGCTCAGTTGAAGTCGTTTTTAACGTCTATTGTGATAAGCGCTGCAAATTTTTCTATTTCTTTTTCATTTTCAAGATTATTTTAAGTTATTTTTGTAAGGAACTGCTTTTTCATATTATGTTTTGGTTCCACCAGTATACCGGGGTCTTTTTGTTTGCTCTATTTCTATTTGGGAGTGTGTTATTTATAGGTTTTTTTTTTTCATTGAACGATTAGACTTTTAAAAACTTTCTTCGTAGGTTATCCGTGAGCTGTGGTATATTAGCTTCATTGATGCGACCGTTCTCTAATTTTTATAGTCGTTTTTTGGTTGTAACTTGTAAAAAATGTTTTGTTGAAAGCTTAGGTTTTCTCGGACACTCTCCAATCGGTGGTTTTGCTGAAGCTTATTTTTTGAAGTATAAACATAACCTACAAAAACATGTAAATATCTAATCTATTGCTTTGCAAATGACAAATGCATTGCGAGCAGTCATCATCTACAAAACGAATTTTACTCATAACTTTGAATTGCACTGTTTACGTGACTTTTATTAAATTTTGCGTCTTTTTACAATAGTGTCATTGCATTAAGTCTATATTTGACATCCGTACGATAGTGACAAATACAAATCTTGCAACAAATATGTAGTCCAGTCAAAGTAGCTTTTCACCTCCGAAAAAATTAATAACTTTTGCAACTTTTTAAATTGATTTGTTGGTACTAATTGAAAAATACACTTAAAATCCTGGCAAATATGATACAAGCTCTAGCGGCAATGACCAAAAACAACGCACTTTTTTTTTGTTTTTGTTAATATCTCAAGATCTGTAAGTCGGAGGTAAAAGTTAATTATATACATAATGAAAGCTAATACAATTTGCAATAAAAATAATCATATACATTTTTCTTGTATTGTATTGAGTTATAAAGTGCTAAACAAAATAAAAGTCAGCACGGCAAAATGTGTGATTTATGAACTCAAATTACCACTGCTAAGCTGCAGATAATCAGTGAAGAATAAGAAAGTGCAACCTCACCTAACTTCTGGTTATAGGTCCAGTAAACTTAGCATTTTGATTTTCATTTACAAGCCATTTTATTAATGTTTTTTTGGAGTGTGGAAGTAATGCCATTCAAGCATTCTTCATAGCAGTTGTGGCAAATGTTTGTGTATTTTATTTCTACTTTATACATTATATATACTTAGTTATACATTTGCAAGACATAAGATTGAGAACTGCCTCAGGCTCTGCTGCGTCTTTTGTAGTTACTGAGATCAACCGGCTGGCTCAAATTTCCAAACCCATTGTTCTGGAGGAAATTTATTTCCTAGCTAAACTTGGATTTGGTGGTATACACGAAAAGCATGCTGCATTGCAGCTCCTTCTGTGGGCAACAGCGCCGAGAGGTCTGGTTTAACATTCAGAACTAATTTGGTAAAAGCATTTTAACGGTGCTTGTTAAGGAAAGTTTGCCTGTAGGGTGCAATGTATAATGCCAGGAATATTTTGTTTCCAGCTTCAATTTTATTACATCAGTAATATTTTGCAGTGTAGTTTTTTGAACAAATTGAAAATATCTGTTTTTTAGATGGGGTTTAAGCCATGAGGAAAACAATAAGATCAACATCTTTGTCAACTATTGCTTCTTTGTCACTAGTTAAGGATTTTATGACTCTTGTGCGGATGATCAATGTATCAGCGTTACTAGATGTTTGTTTTCTTTTAATTCCATGGTCGCGAAGAGCACTTAAAAGGAATGAAATAAGTTTGGATTTATTGTGTTTACAAAGAAAATCATTCCTTTTGACTGTGATTTCTGTTTTGAGTTCAAAGTTTATGTCAACTGATCTCTTTAGCTTCTACTTCGGTTTTGTTTATCTGTCTTCATACTGAATAGTGCTTTGTGTAACAATAATCCTCCGTTCAAAACAATGTTAAAATCGAGAAGATTGGCTTCTTCTTGTAGTACAGGGACAGTATCGTATAACGCGGATTTTTTGTTTTCTGCAATCCAGTTTTCTCAAATAAAGATAAAGGGTAAAGAGCAAGCTTATGCTATAAATACTTTATTTAATCCTCATCACTCTGCTTGTATGATAGTTATCTTTAGAAACATTGTTAAAGGGTTGATTATCACACTCCTTGAACAAAGATGTTAAAAGAGAGACCGCATTAACACTACAATTTGACTCGTATCCCACGTGTATTGTGAACGCTATGTGGAAGGAAGATAGTTGGGGGAGAGGGGAGGACCGTCAAAATAAACGGAAAAAAGGGAAGGGGAGTAGAAATGTGTACAGAGAAAAGAGCGTTGCACCAAACAAAAGAGACCGGCTTCTTGGCTCGTAACAATACAAAAAACTTTTTTTTCTATTCTTTAGCGTCCTATAACTCTGTAGCCGCCGGGAATACAAAAAAATGTTTATGAGAAAAAACCGTGAAAACGAACAAAAGAAGGAAGTTGGAGTAATTGGGGCCTATTATGAGACATCCAGAAAAATACAAGTTAATGCAGCTTATACTCCAAAGGAAAGCTCGAGTGCAAGAGAGGACCAGAGCAAAGGAGGATTTTATGGCTGAAAAACTTACAAACGTGGTTCAATACAACTACCACTGAACTATTTTGTACTGCCGCAAACAAAATCACAATAGCGTTGTGAGATTGATAGTGACGAAAATAGATTTTGCAGTTATCTTCTTTTAGTGAGGAGAGAAAAATTGCTTTATATACATCTATTCTACATGCCAGTATAAAATTGGACATCGTTAAGTTTTACCTACTAAAACTACCATTTGTATTCACATAACCTTGGAATAATCTTACTGCAACCTCAATATGTTTAGTTACTTTTTCTGTGTCTAGGATAACAAACCAACTTATTTGTTCTTTCTACCATTTATTGCATCGTGTATTTGGGCGTGTTATTTAAGTTGTTGTATAGGCAGTCTTTGTTAACTTGCAGTTTAAATTTGCACAGGTACTTTGAGAAACACTTGTGTTTGTTTAGAAATTAGGGATGTGATTGTCAACAAACTCCTATTTTCTTGTTACTTATGTAGTTTTTGTCCACGCAGCCTTGCTGCTGTTTTTTTGCCATTTGTTTTGTTCTAAAACCAGTAAGTACATTGTATTAGCAATGGCTAGTGTTACTTTTAAAAAAGCGGTTCAGTACGCGAACGAGACGCTCATGGCTGCGTACGTTTTTTTTGTTTTTGACAAGGGTTTTCTTTTTTTTAGGCCTTCTAATGTTAGGCATCAGTTTGGTTAACATTATTATGGTTTTATTGGCCTTTTCCGTTGTTCTCGTATTGTGGAAGTCTGTGATTATATCGTGGGCAAAAGTGATGCTCAGGTATTTGTTGTTGCTTTGGTTATTGGCAGGCCGTCGACTGTAAATAAAAAGATTTTGAAAATTCTCTTCTTCGCAAGAACGACAGTCTCCGTTTTTTGCGCAGCGAAATGGAGTTTTCTTTGGATAAGCCGTTTGACTAGTTTACTTATTGCCCATTCAAAATCTTCTACTATTTCTTTAATGTTTTTGCCCGCATTAATTATTACCACGTCATCAGCATAATCAATTAAAAAAATGTTGTTGAGCATTTTTACCGTCAATATTCTATCGTAGCTGACGTTCTACAATGTTGAACTTTTGAATAAGTTTTGTAGAACCCGATCTAGTACTTGTCACCTATTTGAAAGTTGCAGTTCCTCAGGTAACTACAAGTGGTTTTTATCAAATACGCAGAAACGCCAATTATATTAGACGGTTACGATTTAATACCATACAAACACTACAAACTTGCTCTTGCTTTTTTGAAAGCAAATTACAAATCAAATAGGCCAATCTTTTTACTCTTGCTTTTTTGAAATCAAATTACAAATCAAATAGGCCGATCTTTTTAGTTTGTCTTGGAGTTTTCTGCTTAGGATTTGCTTGTAAAGTTTGCCAATCGGGTTAGCCTTGCAGTTTCCCACTTATTTGAAAAGTGCTTTTGCTTATAAGATTATTAAAGTTGACTAGAAGCGCATCTGGGAATCTTCCAGCAATTGCTTTAATTGCTTCTAGAACGATATTGTCCAGCCCAAACAAAATTTGACTTCCGAAGAGTGGTGTTCTAATAAGACAATAATTGGTTTTTGGACGAGAGAGATAAACATAAAACTTTCCAACAGTTTTTTGCATATTAATCAAAAAATTTACAGTGGGCTTAGAAAAACCAAAAGTAATAATGTAAATCTACATTAAACTCCGATTTTTTGTTAAAATTGACGACCATGTTAAAAGTGCCCCTTTAGATATTGTTTTTAGGTCTTTGTTTATAGATGCTACAAATTCTAACCTAGAAATTTTTAGACGCTCTGCCATATTTGTTGATATGGTCTTTGGAAAGTATGAAGAGTGCTATCATCTACAAAACTATGATTAAGGCTTTTATTTATTTGAAGAAGTTCATTAATGTAAATCAAAAATAAAGTTGACGAAAGAACAGAACCTTGAGGAACACCAGCATTTATGATTTTGTGGTCAGAGTTAAAACCATCAATTCTAACTATAGTTTTATCTATTGTCAAGAAAACTATTAATGAGACTTACAGTTTTTTTAGACCGATACAATGGAGCTTGTTGACAAGATTAGGATGCCATACCCTATCAAACGTTTTATCTAGAGCTACTGCAAGATTTTCTCCTTGTTTTTTAAAGTAGAATTCTATTTGTGACTAACATAAATCAGAAGATCTGTTGTCGAACGTTTTGATCGAAATCTATATTGAGATCAAGTTATTTTGTTCTAAGAACTTAAAAATGTGAAATTTAATATATTAGACAATAATGCAATTGTTCTATATTTGATGAAGATTTTGTTTGGAAATTTGATTTAAATTTATAAAACAAATTGTAGTATTTCCAAAGACATTTGCAGCTTTGAAGTAATTGCAAACAAATTAAATCTGATAGAAAACTAAGAACTAAAGTAATTTGTACCATAGAATGTTTTTTTTTAAGAATTGGAAAGTTAAGTGAAAGTAAACTAGAATTATGTGTTTCTATTGGTAGATTAGAATTTTAAAAAGCTTTGAAATTCAATTTGTACTCTTCTAGAAAATTTGTTCATTGAAGATTTTAAATTTTAAACTTTTAAACTACATTTAAAGACAAATATTTTGTGAAATATTTCTAATCAAATCAGTTTATTGATTGAGTATTAATTTATTTTATAAAAAATTCAACTTTGTTTTAAGAAAGTTGAAAATCCATTGGAGTGTTGGGATGAAATTTATTTTTATTTATTTTAACTCTGCGAAATGTACTAGAAACAAAGAAGCGACCTCTTACATGCTTGTCTAACATATTTTCTTAAAAAAAATATTTAAGATAAAATTATATCCGTCGCAGTGAATTATAAAATAAGGTGAATGTATTATAAGCATCTTTATAATATCTCGTGCCACATTAATTTTGTGCAAATATAGTCCCACCGAGTTTGCAATATAACTCATGCTCGTACAACAAACAGTGTCTTTAGTGCGGCCATCAATTTTAGAAACTAGACCATTACAGGATGACCTTTAGAACACACATCGAACACACAATGCAAGTGAAAGGCGCAACACATAATAATAATAAAGTCGCGGCGCTAAATTTTACAGCATAGGGCAGAAGGCAATCGTTCGCCAGCCCACGTGACAAATTTATCTAGATTGTAAATTAATTGATTTGAAATGATAAATTAAATATTCATCAATATATGCACCCATAAAAGACAAAGGCATCAATTAAAACCATGAAAAATATATATTTGATATTTTTTTGTGTATAAGGGGGGTGACGATGACGGAAGGGAAATTCATTTGAAATTCGATCTCGCCCTGATTGGATTTTTTTCTCAGCGCGTCCTTCCCTCCGCCGTTCCACTCCGAATTAACGACCCCCCTTTTAATTCCGGCGCTCTTTTCCTCCGCACATTTCCTCACACATAACAATACGCGAGGCAGAAAAGAAGGCTTCAACCCCCTCTTCTTCCCCCTACATCCCTCCAACGTCGCCGTATTCTTAATGCATGCAGATGTATGGGATACGTCATGATACAGACTTTTCCGTCCTTTGCTATTTAAAGAATGGGCATGTGTGTGTCTTAACTAACGCGCATCAGAAAGAGAGAGATGAGACGTATTAATAGGGGATGTTCCGCCATTCTTTATCTTACTTGTTATATATGCATGTTAGGTCGATAAAGACGCTGTAATTTTCATTCCGTATCGTTTTGTGCACGCGTTCCTGGATGTTTTTAGCTACACTAGTAATTAATATTTAATTCATAAAAAGAATTATTCAGTTTCAACCAACCATTTAAACAAATATGTTGTTTACAAAATTCAATAATTAATTATTGAAATCCGACAATCAATCAATTTTGTTTGTGAATCCGGTATTAAATTATCAAATTTCAAAAACAAATTATTACCAGAAAGTTCGATACTCAACTCACAGGTTGTAAAATGTCAATGTATTTGATTCAAACAAATCACATATCAATTCACTTTCTATTTTGTCTTGCTATTGTTTATATTTACATATTTTAGATTTTTTACATTATGGATTTTTTTTTTAATTTAGCAAAATTTTATTTTCAATTTTTTTTACAAAATATAGTATCAATAGTTTTATAGTGCTTAATTAATAATTTCTAAGAGTTTTAATCGGTCATAAAACAAAAACCAATAGATGGTTTTTAATAAAATTTGTTATAAATTGTCTAATATCAGTACTTGAGTGATGAATAATACCGGAAGTTATTTGTGTAATTTATAAATATTTTTATTAATGTTTGTTGTAATTAATTGTAAATTTTTTAATCAATAATTTGTAAATGTCAATTAATTGGTCTTAACACAAAAACCAGTAGTGCGTTTTTTATATAATTTGGGATAATTAGTTTCATAATAGTATCTGATTGATTAGTACTAGTAAAATATTTTTTAAATTGATAATATTTTTTTATTGTTTAAGTTAATAATTTGTACGAGTTTAGTCACTGTTAATACTTTTCCAAAATTCTAGAAATTTTCTTCAATCAAACCTTCTACAATAGATCAAATTAATATTCTATTGGCCATATCATGGATGTTACTTGCTTTTGATCCGTCAAATATTCTTTAAACTATTTTAACATTGGTTCATATATTTCTGTGATTTAGTTTATTGACTATACCTTTCTATTGATTATTTCAAATGCTCTTTAAAGTCCACAAAAACACCAACAATTTTGGTTTTCTTTATAGGATTATCTAGTGCAATTTTCCTTCGATTTATAACAACTGTGCATATTTTACCGTTTAAAAATCTTTTCTGAAAGTGCAAAAGTTGCTCTAGTTGTTGTTTTAAGTCATCAGATACATTACCGACGTTTCAGATGATTTTCTGGTCATCATTTTTTTTTCAAAAAGTACAAATAATTGTAGATTTGTTCTAAATGATGCAAAAAGTTTTCAATTACCGTTCCAAAGCCCTAGATGTTTTTTGTGCATTTTTTTTATATTTGGAGATTTTTTTCATACATTGTGAATTGGTTCTAGTTGTTTAAGTCTTTAGACATTTTCCTAAGGCTTTAGATGTTTTAGAGATTTAATTCAAAAGTGCTAAATTTGCAAAAAAATTCAAAATATTTGTGGATTGGTTCTAGTTGATTTTAAAGTTTTTATATATTTTTTAAAGTTTTAGATGTTTTTCTATGCGTATTTTAACATTTTTTCTAAACGTGCAAAAATTGCAAAAAAAATGAAATTATTTGTAGATTTGCTCTAGATTTTGGACGTCTTTAGATATTTTTTGTGCATCTTTTAATATTTAGAGTACTTTCCAAAATGCAATTCTAAATAATTGTGGATTGGCTTAGTTATTTGTCTTGATACTTTTTGGAAGTTCTAAATGCTTTTTTGTTTTTTTTTTAAGGTGCCAAAATTCCAACACTTTTGAGATAATTGTACAATTGCTTTAGATGTTTTTTGAAGTCATCAGATATCAACGCTCCAGATACTTTTCTGTACATCTTTTAACGTTTGGAGATTTTTCTTGTGTGCAAAATTGTAAAACTTTTTTAAATTTGTGGATTAGCTCTAGTTGTTGTTTAAAGTTTTCAGATATTTTTTAAACGTTCCAGGTGCTTTTCTAGACATTTTTTTAATATTTGGATTTTTTTTTTCCAAAAGTGCAAAAAGTGCAAAACTATTAATTATATAGATTTGGTTAATATGCTACTTGAAGTCTTCAGATACTTTTCCAAAAGCTTCAGATTTTTAATTGTGCGTTTTTTAGTATTTAGAAATCTTTTCTAATGTGCAAAGTTGCAAAAGTCTTCTAGCAAAATGTGGATTGGCTTAAGTTATTGATTAAAAACTTCAGATGATCTTTTTCAAAGGTGCAAAAAATGTGAAGTTTTTTAAATAATTTGGTTTGGCTTTAGTTTTAGTTTTTACATACTTTTTTAAAGGCTCAGATGTTTTTTAGGCATTTTTTAATTTTTTTTTAATTAATTGTAGATTCGCTTTAGATTTTAGACATTTTCAGATATTTTTTAGTGCATCTTTTAATATTTAGAGTATTTTTCAAAAGGCAAAAATTGCAATTTTTTTAAATAATTGTGGATTGGTTTTAGTTGTTTAAAGTATTCAAATACTTTTTCAAAGCTTTAGATGTCGTATTGTGCATTTTTTAGTAGTTAAAGATTTTTTTTTCTAATTAACTGTGGGTTGCTTTAGTTGTTGTTTGAAATTTTCATTGCAAAACTTATTAAAATAATTGACTTTGGATGTTACAGATACTTTACTAATGCTTCAGATGCCTTTTGGTTCATCTTTTAACATTAAGAGATATTTTCTAATGTGCAAAATATGCAAAACTTTTCATATAATTGTGGATTTGCTCTAGATGTTGTAGTCTTTAGACACTTCAATGCGTTTTAGTGCATTTTTTGAGCGCAAAAAATGCATCGTTTTTTTAAATAATTTTGAATAATAGTCTTAGCTGTTTGAAAATTTTGGATATTTAGTTTCAGACGTTTTTCTATGCATTTTTTGTTATTTGGAGATTTTATTTGGACATTTTTTTTTAGTTTGTTAGTAGAAGATTTTTATATTGTTAGAGGATCTTATCTAATATTTGAGTTTTTTTTATTTTAAATATTTCTTAGTTTATCTTTTTAATATTTGGAAACGTTCGGAGTTGTTTGAAGATTTTAGACAATCTTTTAGATGTTTTTTTTTTCATTTTCCAACATTTTAAGATCTTTAACAAAAATGACAATGTTCCAAAACTATTCTAAATAATTTTGTAATGACTCCAAATGCATTTTAATGTTATTGATTTTTTTTTTTAATTTTATATATTTTTTTTTTAATTTAAATGTTTTCTCAATATTTTAGTTGTCTTTCTAAATTAAATTAGTTTTTCAACACTGCAAAAACATAAAACATTTTCTAAATAATTGTAGTATAACTCCAGATGTTGTTTAAAGTTTTTCATTATGGTTTTCTAAAACTTTTTCAAATTTTAATTGTTTTTTTCAAAATTTGTTTTTTACTAAACAAAGATAAGCAAATATAAAAAAATGCTAATTATTTTTGTATGTTCTCAAAAAACAAGTCTAACATTTTGGAGTTCTATAAAATTTTCAAAAATATTTTTCTATTTTTATATGCTTTTGGCTAAAACTGTTTTCCATATACTTGGCCAACATATCAAATGTAATTTTTTGAGTTTTTTAACAAATCTAAAATGTTTGATTATGTATTATTTTTTAAATAGCTTCAATCATTATTTTTATATGCTTTGTCAAAACTTCAGCTTTTTTGATATATTTTCCAAATATTTGTTTGATTTATTTTTTACAAATCCAAAAGTTTGAATGTTTTTAAGAAACTCAACTATATATTTTATATACTTTTCCAACATTTTATATTGCTGTGAATCAAAACGAAACATCTTATAAAACTACAGTAGTTTGGCCATTATTTGGTGATCACTTTGCATTAATACATGATCTAACTACTCTATCTACTACATTATTGAGTACTGCAAAGCCTTCCAATTTAAAATTTCGTCAAATTTCGGATCACAATATTATGCAATTGTGCCTGTCATTAGAAAAAGTTAATTTTGTTACTGTTTATTCATCTTTAAATGCAATAAATGACATATTTAATGATTTTATCTCGCTTTTAATTCAGGCTATAGATTTAAATTGTCTTCTTCAATGTAAATTTGAAAAGCATGTAACTAAAGATAAAAAATGGTTAACTCCTCAAATTATAAAAGAAGGAGAAGAATTAAAGCAATTGTTCTGGATTACCAAAAATTGTGTAGACATTAACCTAAACAATTTGTATAAAAATTTAAAAAATGATTATAATAAACTTATTTCTGAAACTAAAGCTAAATATTACAGCAATATTATCAATAATGCACATAAGAAAAAAAAATTATGTCAAATAATTAATAATGAAACTGGGAAAACAAAACAACATAATAGTATCCTATTAAACATTAACAATAATGAAATATCTAGCTCAGAAGACTTAGCTGACAAATTTGTAACACATTTTGCTAATGTCACTGAAATACATTTAAATCAAGCCTTTGACAAATTCGTTCCACAAATTGTTCAAAACCATCAATTTGTGTCAATTCTTGCTACTTTGCAGATACCACAGAAAAAAGAAGTTTTAGACCTTATTAACAGTATGCAAAACACAAACAGCACTGGAACCATTGATTTATCAATCAAAATTATTAAAAAAATTGCAAAAATAAAAATTTGCATCAGGTGATTACCCTTCTATACTAAAAACTGCTCTCTTTATTCCTATTAAAAAAAAAGATGATAAAAAGGATATTAATAATTATAGACCAATTTCTATACTAAGTGCTCTGTCTAAACTTATTGAAAAACTCATTTCTCAACGAATGATTAACTTTATTAACAAATTTAATTTGTTAATTTATGCTCAACATAATTATCGAGCAGGCAGATCTACAGAGACAGCTGTACACAAATATTCTGAAAAAATCTTTAATGGTCTTGATTTGCAACTGTTAACAGCAGGTTTATACTTTGACCGGTCACGTGCATTTGATTGTCTTGATGTGAAATTTCTTTTAGAGAAACTTGAAAGAATGGGTGTAAAGATTGATAACACGGTCTCTTCTTCTCATGACATTGCTTTTCATTCTCTATATTAATGATATGGCTAATAGTGTTATATGTGATTTTTTAACTCTTTATGTTGATGATATTTCTGTAAATCTATATGCAAAAAATAAAAATAAAAATAAACAAAACATTGAATGATGTTAAAAATTGGCAATAATTTAATTCTTAATGAAAATAAAACTATCTGTATTTGGTACAGTTTAAACCAATGTGAGGAATTTGTGGTGGACTCGATTAAATGTCAAAACAAAGTTAAATTTCTTGGTCTATATATGGACAACTTTTTAAAATGGGACGTGCATATTAATTATATTGCAAAATTGCTAAATAGAGCATATTTTGCCATTACTAAACTCAAAAAATCAATTAATTAAAATGGTTTGCTATTCATGTACTATAGTCTTGTGTATAGGCATTTATCGTACCATGTGTCTCTTTGGGGCAATGCTTCAAGCGCTAACCGTATATTTATCATTCAAAAAAGAATTATAAGATTAATTTTTAATATTCAGTATGGCAATTCTTATAGAGAAACATTTATTAATCAAAATATATTAACGTTTCCGTGTATATATACATATATATACTTAAAACTATATTAATTATTTAAAAAAATGAAGTATTTTATGTTAAAAATAGTGATATCCATAATCACAATACAAGACATAGTAGTTTATATGTGCTTGAAAAACATTGCACAGCAAAATATGAAAAATCAATTAATTAAGCAGGAATAAAAATGTTTAATCATCTGCCAGCAAGTTTAAAGTCATTAAATTTTAATTTTTTTTAAGTTTCAATATCTTGTTTGTGTTTTTTAAATTTTTCAATTATTTTTTTAAATATTTGATGTGAGTTTCTAGTATTTTTTTGGATGTTTTTTAGCATATTCTTTACAAAGCTAAAATTTTGAACTTTCTAAGAAGCTCAAATATGTTTTCTATATATTTTGCGAATATCGAGATATTTTTTTAAATATTTTAAGAGCTTCTACAAACTGTTTAATGTCTTTTCTTTACATATTTGAATGCTTTTGAAAAAGCTTAAAGCTAAAGTTTGTCAAAATTATATGTCTTTTTGTCATTTTTTTTACTAATACCAAATTACGAATTTTTTAAATTTAGTTTGCGCCAGCCAATTAATGTTTTGGATATTTTTTTAGATATTATAAGTTTTTTTAAATTCATTTACATTTTATGCGAATCCAAAATTAAGTATTTAGAAAACCTAGTTTTTAATTAAAAAAAAAACATTTCAGGAGCTTTTTTAAATGTTTTTTTGCCAATTTTTATCAAATTATAAAATGCGGTTTTGTGTTTTGCTAAAACTACAGTATACTTTTTCAATATTTCTTTTTGCAATATTTTTTACAAATACAAAATTTGTAATGTTTCCATAAAGCTCAAATACGTTTTTCATATACTTTTCCCAACATTCAAGATATTTTTTTAATATTAAAAGAGTTTTTCCAAGTTTCTTAAAAAAATATTAGCAAAACTTATGCTTGTTTATAAAATATTTTGCTTATACTTCACATTTAAATTTTAGATTTTAAAACTATTTCTAACCTTTTTGGCATAATATTTTCAATACTTATAAAAGTTTTGCTGACCCATTCTCTCCGAGTTTTGTATGTTGCTCAAATATAATTTTTATGTTTTGCTTATTCTGCAAGTATAATTTTTAGATTTTAAAAGCTTTTTTAAAAGTTTGAATCACTTTTTTTGCATATTGAAAATTTTAGATTTTTGTCAGTTTAAAAAAAAACAGGTATACTTTGCCAATGTTCTAGATATTTTTTAATATTTTTATAGTATTTTTGACATATTTTTTATAAATTAAAACTTTTGGATTTTTGTATGTTGTTTGAAAATCTCAAATATGTTTTCTAAAAAATTTAACTATGTTTTCTACTTTACCAATACTTTAGAGTTTTTTACACATTTTTTTCAAATTGATAATTTTGGATTTTTTTTTGTTTTCTCAAGTATGTTTTTCCATTTACTTTGCTAATGATTTAAATATTTTTTTTAGATTTTAAAAGTTTTTTCAAACTATTTACGTTTTTCTTACAGAATTTTTGCTAATTCAAAATTTTTATGATTTTTAAAAAACTCAAATGTTTTTTAAAAAGTTTATATATTTTTTTCATATACTAAGCCAACTTTTGACAATATTTTAAATATTTTTTAATATTTTTGGAGATTTTCCATATACAGGGTGTCAATAATCTAAGTGTGTTCTATGGGCAACTTTGTTATTTTAAATGTTACAGAGGTGGTTAAATTAGCAAAGTTGGGCAGAATTTCCAGAAAAACAAATTGTTATTTTTAATTTTTGTCATAGGTCTTTTTTTAAATATTTCAAAAAAACTAAAAACGGTTGTTTTTTTTCAAACTTAAATATCTTTTTGTTTATTTACTCTAAAGCAAAAATAAAAAAAATATTCTGTAAATATTTTTGTGTAGAATTCAAATATATTAATAAAAAAGTCCTGGCATTTTTGATTTTTGAGATATAAACTAAACTTGCCTTTTTTTAAATGGCAAGTTGGCTATGAGTTCATTGAAAAGCTTAATTAAATTTTTCTGGTTTCAAAAATGTATAGTTTGTTATATCTCATTTAACGAGTTTTTTTTTAGAATTTACAAAAAACAAGAATAAATCGGTAGAACAATTATTACGACATATTATAAGAGTGCCTTGGAATTAAAAACATAATAAATTATCAAAATATCATTTTTCATTTATTTATATTAATTGTTATAAAAATATGGGTTTATTTGCCAGAAGAAAAAAATTATGTGTTATTTTGTTACTATGGTTGTAATTGTGATGCAACAAAAAAACAAATTTAGAGTTTGAGAACAAAGTCACGTTTTTGTTTTTTTGTTTTGTTTTTGTTTTGAAACAATAGCATATACAATAGCTTTATTTACAATCTAAGTAAATAAAAATTATTTATTATAAATAAAATTAGTTATTATTGTAATAATACTTCAAAATGACCGTTTTTTTTTTTAATACATAGTTGACAACGTTTTAATATATTATTTTGTACTTTTAATAAAGTATTATGTCTAATTTCTGTTAGAGCTCTTCTGATTTTAGTTTTCAGATCATCGATATTATGTGGTTTTTTTAGTAAACTTTATATATAGTTCCCCACAAAAAAAAAAATAATAGGTGTAAGGTCTGGAGACCTAGGAGGTCCTCTATTACATATCTAATTAGGAAATCTTTCTGACAAATAAATTGATACGATGTGTGCATTGTGACCAGGCGCGCTATCATGTTGAAAATACTTGAATTTATTTTGTAAAAATGACAGATAGCGTTTGGAATTCAGATTTTTTTCATAAAAATACGGACCCAATATTTTTGTTCTAAGAATGTCACACCAGTCATTAATAGAGAATACATGTTGATCTCGTTTTTCAATTATTAAATTTTGCCTCGTCAGTAAATAGAAATGATTGAGAAAATAGTTTGTGTCTTTGACTTTCTTCAATAAACCATGAAACAAAATTTAATCTTTTTTTCAAAGTCTGTTGGATACAAGGCGTTTCCAATATGATCATGATGAAGGCATAAAATAATTTTGTTTTAATATTTTTCTTGCTTGTTTTTTGGATACGTTACACTCTAGTTCAATCTCTCGTATATATGCGGTTGGTTTAAAAGTATTGTATGCTAAAACACGTATCTCTGAATTTTCATTAAAATTTATGTTGGCTTTTTTTGGTTTACAAAATAATCCACATTCTTTTAATTTTTTTTCAAGTTTTGCAAACAAGCTTACAGAATATATTTTTTATTTAAGCTCTAGAGTAAATAGACAAAAAGTTATTTAAGTTAAAAAAAAACCGTTTTTAGTTTTTTTGGAATGACAAATTTAAAAATGGCATTAAGTTTTTTTCGAAATTCTGCCCAACTTTGCTAATTTAACCAACTCGTAGATTATTGACACCCTTTTTACTTTGTTTATTGTTCACATATTATTTTCAAATTTCAAAATATTTTCTCAATTTTTTAGTCACATTTTTGCAATTTTAAAAGTATGTACTTTTCCTATATCTTACATGTTTTTTTTTTTAAATTGTATTAGGAGCTTTTCCTAGTTTTTTGAAAATATTTATCGTACAGTTTTTACGAATTTAAAATGTTTGGCTGAAGTTGCTTAAAAAGATCAAATATGTTTTTCACATATTTTGTATTTTCAAATATTATTTTTAGATTTCGAAATACTTTTCTAAGCTTTTTGGCACATTTTTTACAATTTTTTTTTGTTTTCCAAAAAGATCAAATATATTTTTCATATACTTTTCTAAGATTTTAGTTATCTTTTTAAATATTTTAAGAGATTTTCTAAATTTAAAAAAAAAAAATTTGGCACATTCTTTTACGAATTTAGTTTTGGTTGTCTGAAAAAAATGTTTTTTTTGGATTTTTTTAACGAATCCAAAGTGTTGGGTTTTTGTTTATTTTTAAAAACGATTATTTTCATACCTTAAATGTTTTTTCTGGATATTTTTAAAAACCCAAATATTGTTAATTTTAAATTTGAACTTTAATACCTATGTTTTTAAAAAGCTCAAATATGGTTTTTTTCTTACAACTTTTGCAAATTCAAATTTTTTTGTTTTTGAATGTTGAATTTTAGTCCAGATACATTTTTTATATTGACTGATTTTGAATAAATTATTAATTCATTTCATAATTTATTGGCGATTCAAAATCGTTAAAGCCGCGAAATGACTGCCAATTGCATAAATGCTAAAATGATACCGATTAATGCGGACATTTTTGTATTAAAAATTGCAACTAGATGGCAAACCAGTCTTTCGTTTGATTATTTAAAATATTTGTTTGTCATTAAAAAAAAAATATATGTTTCCAGCAGGCTCAAATATGTTTTTCTTATACTTTTTCTAAAATTTTTAGATTTTTTTAAATACTCTAAAAGCTTTTCTAAATTTCTTGAATGTCTTTATGTCACATTTTTAACAAATTTGCTGTTTTGTATGTTTTCTAAAAAGCTGGTTTTGCATTAAAATAGTTTTGCAATATTTTTTAAAAATTTGTCGTTTGGCACATTTTTTATTGGTCTATGTTTTCAAAAATCAAATTAATAATGTTTTCTATATACTTTGCTTATACTCCAAATATTTTATTTATTTTAAAACATGTTTGACAATTGGCAATTTTTTACAAAACCAAAACTTAGTTTTTATTTAATATTTTTTAAGTGGATATTTGAATTTGTTCTGTTTTAAAAATTTGAGTTTTTTTTTGTTTTTAATAAACTCAAATAAAATACATTTCATATGTTTTTTTGGAATTTTAAATTTAAAAAAAAATATATTCCAGATGCTTCTAGAAACTAATATTTAGTTTTTTTTTTAATGTTTTCTAAAATTTTTAATGTTTTTTTGTTATCAAATAACACAAAAATGTTATTCATATACTTGCGTATACTCTAGATATTTTTTTACAAATCCAAACTTTTGGACTTTAACATGTTTTTCAAAAGTTTTAATATCATTTTCATATGGTTTACTAAATCTTCAGATAATATTCAAAAAGTTTCTAAACGTTTGTCAGTTTTTTTACAAATTTAAAATTTGTTTTTAAAAAATTCAAGTATGTTTTTCTTATAGTTTGCCAACATCTCAGGTGTTTTTTACACCACCCAATGAACATTGTGATATGATTTAGAAAAAATGGAAATAATGTTTTACGTTTAAGTATAAATCGATCAAACTTTTACTCAAAAAATTATACTTAACACAAATACAAACTACAATTAACACAAAAAAGTCAAGATAATATTTGGAGCAGCACTTGCTTTACTCACCTTTTGGTAATGTTAGCAGTATGTGGCATGTTTCTATAGAAAGCACTAATACTGCTTCCAATACATTATGAATGTAACGTACATGTAACGACTACAAAGGATGATATTCCACTAGTAACATTGCAAACTGCAAATTTTATCATTCTTTTCAAAACTCTTCTACGACTATCATTTACCTACAAACAAAACATGGATTCATTTTCATTTCATTGGTGATCTCAATTGCCCCCTTACTGTTTTAGTTAATGGAAACCTTTGATTTGGTTGGTGTGAATGAAAATCACCAGAAGAAATTCTTTTGTAAATTGTTGCTATCGACACGTGGCGATTACGAGCTCTTGTCCGATCTTGAGCAATCAACTTTGTAGTTTTAAACCAATCTGCTGTGGCCGATTTTTATCAATATTGCTGTTTTTAGAACGTCTTCCAGCTGGACGATGTTGCTGTATACTTTTCTCGGTCCATGCAGACTATAGCAACTTTAGTGTGTTTTTTTACTTAGCTTATATTAATACTTTAACATAAAGATGCATTTTTTGTATTTTTTAAAAATCGAATATTATTTTATTTTTTTAAACTTTTTTTTTAATATTCTGAATGTTTTTTGAAATTTTTTAAATGTCTGTTTACTATATTTTCAAAAAGCTCAAATATGATATTCACATACTGTGCTTATACTTTAGATATTTTCTTTACCTAACAAAAAGCTTTTTTTACTTTTTGAATGTTTTGTAGCTTATTTTTTACAAATTAAAAAAATTATTTAAGAATTGTTTTTTTTTTTAATTTTTTTTTGTTAAATTTAAAAAATCTAAACTTTTTATTTTTTCAAAAAGCTCAAAATATGTTTTCCAAGTATATTACTGATACTTTTTAAATATTTTTTTTAATTTATTGATTATATAATTGGTACATGTTTCTCAAATTAATTTTTTTAGATATTTATATGTTATTTTTGTATGTTTTACAAAAAGTTTATTTGTTAATATTTCAAAATTTTAGTATAATTTTTTTTATTAAACTTAGAAAAACTAAACTTGCATTTTGATAGATTTAAAAAAATCGTCAAAAAAGTTTCTTCAATAGAAAAGCAAATAAGCAATCTTGTAAACAGTTAGATTAGGTCAAGCTTTTACTGGGTTAAACAATTAATGTCGTTGAAATGGGTTACTTTAGTCTTGAGTAAAATAAATAATAATATTTTTATTGTATTAGAGCAATGATTATGTAAACAAATTGCTTTTATAACATAATATAAATTGAGTTGAATTTATTGCATGTGTATTTATAAATCGTGAATGAGAAGCCTAATGTATATCCACATACACACATCAACCCTCATTTCTTGTAAACGCGGAGGGTGAGTAATTACAAATGCGCGCGATAGAAAGAGAGAAACGTTTATCATGCGTGTGTGCATGGCTCGTATGTATTTTGTGTGGGGGGAGTTTGCCAGTATGTAAGAAAGCGCTCGCCGGTTGCATGTGCGACTGAGTCCAGGTGTGGGGTAAAAGGGGGATGGAAAAGAGCGGCGCGATCGCACGCCGGGACTCGAACTCACAGGATGCTGTGGGCCCGCGTGTGTGTCTCGGAAGCTCCGCGTGTGCACAGTGTCCGTATGGTGGAGGCGCCGGGCGCCCCGTTAAAAACAAAGTGAAAAATACACATAAAAAGGGGGCAGCAACCGTGGGTCGAACCCCTCTCCTTTTTTCCAACACATTCACACACACACATATATAAGATAATGAGGGAAGAAAGTCCGCGCCGTTAGTTAAAAAGAAAAGTACTCTGGAAGCGTACATCATTTCTTGGTGCATTTATGCAAAGTGCGCCGAGAATAGAGGGAGCCGGCTATAACATCCCCATCTCACTCGGCAGTAATTAGTGGTCGACGGAGTAGAGCGAGAAAGAGGGAGAGAGTAGGAGTATCGGGGGGGCCCCGTGTGTGATTCTAACGACGGCCAAGTATACGCCGCCCCTTAATTTATATCTAAGGGTAAAACACTGAGAGAGTAAAGGAGAGAAGGGTAGGCATAAGGCGCAAGCGTTCTTCCCTCTTGCAAGCTTTGTCTAATCGGATTCATTAACGGGGATCCTGGAATTATGCGACCATTGCTAACCGGCATATTTTTGAAAGCAGTCGGACTTCAACACCGGAATAGAACAACACCGGGATTTGGTCGAAGGTGCGCGCCTCCACTAAAAAAATTAATTGTACTTAAGTTTTTTGCGTGTATGTGTCTGAGTGTGTGCAACATGCATGTGAGTGCGTGTGCTTGTGTGTCTACGCCATCTATATTTAAACATCACACATAATAACATAACACATTTTCGGATTCCCGCTGCCGGTTTTTATTTTGAATTTTCCCTCCAAAATAGTTTCAATGTCAAAAATCAGTGTCAAACTAGTAATTTAGTGATTTTCAAATTATGAAAACTTATTTTTCATTTTGTTGTTGTTATTCAATTGTGTTCAGTGACAAATTATCAACGAGGAATTTCTTTTTATTAAACCAATACTAAGGTAAACAATTTTATTTTTATTTTTTGAGGACTGAATCAAATATATTCAAAACCAGAACAGTTTTGTTATTGTTTTCTGACATATTCTGTAATATTGAAAAATGTTTAAAAATATTTATTTTGTATTGATTAACTGCAAAATATGTTAACAAATTATGCAATTTATTTTTTTAATACAAAGCTATTGCTTGCACAGTTTTTGAGAGTTTAAAACTTTTGATTAAACAACTAAAAATATTGTTTTTAGTTGTTTGCAGTAATGAGAGAAATAATATTAAAAATTAATAAGTTTGTTGCGATGTATTTGGGTTATTTTGTTTTGAAAATTAGATTCATTTAATAGTTTTTTTTTTATTTGGTCTAAAATAAATTTTTAATTAATTTACATATAAAAATAAGCATGAAGTTTCAAACTAATTATCGTTCTCTTACTTGTTATCTAGTTGGACAAACTTGAAGATTCTGTTTACTTTAAACAATTAAGTTAAAAAAAAAATTTTTTAAATCAAATAAGACAAACAATGTCTCAATTGTGAATTAATCATTTTTTTTTTAAATATTATTTGTTTACAAATTAAAACTAGACACGTTGTCACTGTTTTGTTAGTGTTTGCGATCTTATAACATTGTTGAAGCTCACTTCAATTGCCATTCACAACTTTGTAAGAAGTTCTATAAAGTATTCTCTTTATTTAAAGTAAGTTTGAAAATGCAATAATATGTTTAAACATTTTTTTTGAATTGCTGATGTATGCACAAAGATAAAATTATACAAAAGTAATTGATTTTAATTTATTATTAATGTATTGTTTTTGAAATTGACGACTAAATGTTGTTTAAAAAGTATTTTATATTTGTTTAATTTATTTGCATTTTTAATAGAATACAAATGATTTTAATTTCTAGTAAGTAAAAATATAATAAATTTTACAATCACTATAGTTTGCAGATCCTGAAAATTATTTAGAAATATTCTTCAATATTATAAAATTGTTTTATAAAACGCTCAGGGGAAATCACAAATACGTATAATGTGCTGGCATAATAATTAATGCACTTATATGATTAGGTAAACGTCGATTTTTTCTTAGTATTATAATCATGTTTGCCCTGGAGTTGATGATTAAATGTGTTAGAATTATATTAAATATATTTTAGATACTCGAGCGTTTAAATACTATCATCATCGTATTTTAAACTGCTCAAAGTTTGCTATTTAATCGTAAAAATAAGTTTTTATTGTAGTACAAAATAAACGAATATATTTAATTTTTTTTTACATTAAAATACAATGTTAATGATGTATAAAATAATTAAAATAGTATAAAAAGATTAACAAAAAATTATATAAAAAAACGTAATATAATGAAAAATGTAATTGAGTCTTAAACAAAGATTTAGAAAAAAATTAAAATTGTTTGG
Organism: Tachinus rufipes; assembly: GCA_963932245.1. Taxonomy (NCBI): domain Eukaryota; kingdom Metazoa; phylum Arthropoda; class Insecta; order Coleoptera; family Staphylinidae; genus Tachinus; species Tachinus rufipes. Next base: position 72,415,616 of record OZ010747.1, on the reverse strand, counting down.
TAAATAATTTGCAAATCTACAAATTCTACCAATCAGATTGTAAAATCTATTATTAGTATGTGTATATTCTTTAAATAATTACGACTGCTTGGTACGTCGTTTATTAAAAGAAATGTAGAATGGAAGTGATAGAAGTAATTCAAGACTTCAGAGTCACTAGGCCACTCAAAAATAAAAGATTTTAGTTCTTAAATTATAATATATAAATTGTATAATGTAGTAATGTATTTGCAATCAAAATTAACCAACAAGATTCAGAAAACAAATGAAAAAAATGTTTTGAATGCACTCAACATTTTGGCTATGAATTTTACCACCAACTGACCAAATGAAAGCGCACCAAGGCACAATAAAGTAGATTAGTCATATTTGGAGATATATTAGCTGATATTATTTTATACACAAGTCCCAGCATTTGTATAGCACAATTACACATGTAGGTTATATGCTCAACAAACGTAAGTTTAAAGTCAAAAATTACACTCAATTTTTTAATTTGTTGTCGATAAATAATTGCACAATATTTTGCCTAGGATGCTATTAAAACTGATTGCAAAATGTTGTTAACAAGACACCAATATAGGTCTAATTTTTGTTATAAAAGGTTACAATCATAGATAGATAAAATCTGCAAATAATAGAAATGGTGATAAACTAATACAATATTTGCTCCGCAGTGATATCCTTGAGGAACACCTAATGCAATAGTTTTTACACATTGCGTTTGATTTTTGAAAAAGCAGTATAACCAAGAAACCACATTATTATGAAAACCTAAGACGGGCTTAGCAATCAAAATATTTGCATGATCAAAAATTATTTGAAATATTTGTTTAACTAGAACTCTGGATGTAAAGGTATTTAAAATGCAATTTTTGTAACACAGTAGATTGGAACAATTCACACAAAATCTACTAAAATACTTTTGCACATTCAATGTATTTTTCCAATTATATTTTAATCAAATAATTTAGGGATTGCAGGTTGAAAGCAAATGCCTTTATAGTCTAGACTAGTCATACTATAACTTTGTTTTTATACTTGAAGAAATATAGTTTTAGTTCACAAAGTGTTGAAAATAGTTAATGTAAAGGCATAGAAGGAATTCCGTCAGATTCAGTGCTAATATTAGATTTGAGGTTTGCAATTCTATTAAAATATAGTAAGCTGACTGAAATTTTGTATGAATTACGTTTTTATTGAACTCAAACAATGAAGTTTGATGAACTTAATGTAATCTGCAAATTTATTTACAATGTTATCACCATTAATGCAGATTTTGTTACATTATAGTTGGAAAAACATTAGTTTTCCTGAATTTGTTGACAAATCTCTAAAAATGTTTTGGATTTAACCAAATATTATTTTTGGTACGTAAAATATACTTCTTGTAAAGACGTATGCTAAGATTTGTCCGAATAGAATAAAATTTATTGAAATCGGTAATGTTCTAAAGATTTAAAACGTTTATTTGCAGTTTTTTTTTTTTCAATTTAGTAAAAGAAATTGATTTTTTGATAACCAAATAGAAAAGTTATTCTGCTCGTGCTACATTTAATTATATATTATAAAAATCAAAGCTATTAATAAGAACAGACCAATATAAGTAGTTTATGCATTAGGTAAATTGCTCAAAAGATTGCCACGATATCATACTTTGAGCTATTTCTAAGCCATACAAATTTCTAATTAACTTTTAAATTTTAATTGTCAGAAACAATTGAATTGTGGAGCATTTATTACAATATTTTGTTGAGACTTTGAATAATACTCAAATCATTACTCAGGATTGTTAAAGTTTGCCGGTTGACATTGGAAATACTACCAAGAAGTTATTTCTGTATAAAATTTAAGCCCTAATTACTGATCTTTGTGGGAGCGCCAATTGTCATTTTATATATTTTGTTGTTGACTCATACAATTTCTTTTATGAGATGTATTTATGTGAAAAAGTTTTTGGTACTGTATCTCATGTGCACATTTTTGTAACAGTTAATGATACTTTTACAAATTATTTTGTTTTTTTTCCAAGATACATTTTAAGTGAAAAAATTATAAGCAGAAAATTTCTATTACTGTATCTCATGTAAATTAATTATAAATTTATACTATATCTCATGTGAATAAACTATAGAGATCTAGTTTTTCATACTTTATCTCATGAAAAACAGTTTTGTAAAATTATAAAAATGTTACGTTTTTGTAGCAATTCATGATACTTTTCTGCAGTTTTTTTTTTTCGAATACTGTGTCTCATGTGAAAAATTATAAACATATAATTTTATTAAATCATAAAGTTCTAAAATCTACTCATTTTTGTAGCAGTTAATGTATCAGTTTTACAGTTAAAATCATAAAATGGGTGTCTAGATACAAAAGCTCATATGTTCACTCATTAATATTATCAACTATACTATTACATGAGTGATTTAAAACGTATGTTGTCAATTTAGTCACAAAATTGGTATTTATTTTTGTTATATTTTGCATAATATATATTGAAAAATAAAAATGTGTGAGTATAGAGTAAAACAAAACAACTTATTATTAAATTTAAAAATTATAATTCTTAATTTGTATGTTCACAATTATCTGATTTGGATAAGTTTTTTCTATTGTAACTGTGTTCTTGGACGTAAAACAAGACACATAAGTTTGGGTCATAACGTTTCTCTAACAATTTTTCAATGTTAGTTATTTTGCCAGGCTTTAAAGTTAGTCTCATATCAATCTTTTAGGGTTTTATATTGAATTCTTTTTACCTTTTTACATAGAGATTGCTTATTTCTTGTGTTGTTTCCGTAAAAGCTTTCAGTTCTTACAGAAACGACGTTATTGTCTTTTGTATAATAATTTTAAAAAATTTGATTCCGTTTTCCAATCAAATACTTTAAAGTCTTCTTCACTTGTAAGAGTACTAAAATTTATAATTATAGGTATGTACTCTTCTGAACTTATGAATCTATAGGTCGAACGCATTTTTCAATTTGTTCAACAAGACGATCCGGCGGACTTTTTTTAATTTTATTTTTTAATTATTTAACGTTGGTCTTATTTTGCTGCCAAGTTAATCACCGACGCCAGAGGTTAAGACTACCACATCTGGAAATTTTGCCGCAAATTTAGGAATTCCAACCTAAATTATTGGGTTCTTTAACGTGCACGCAACATCAAGGCAGTACACAGGTCCTACTAAAGTTTCTTTTCTTATCCGAAAGAAGGCGTACTCATTATAACACATTTTTTCTTAACCATAAAAACTGACCCTTCAGATAGGGCTTAAAGCTCAAATTTTTAATTTTTCAATAAATACTGGAGGTACATTTTGAAGTAAATAGAATAAAATGCCAAGTATTGTTGAGTTTTTGTTTTGTCTTCTGCAGTCATCACACATCGAACAATTTTGAGAGTGAGTGCAAAGTCGTAATGTTCTAAAGTTTGGTAAACAGCGGATGCAGTTTTATTTGAGCTTTTCTGATAGTCACATTCAGACCAAACGTATTAAAATACATTATTTTGATTTAATTTTGCTTTGGATGTATGGTACTTTTGGTAGGCTTGTTTTTTTCACCATCAAATGAAAACGTTGCAATCTTTGGTTTATCTTCTTTTAATAACAAATAGAAAGCAGTGGTACGGGTTTTGTAAACTTGTTGGTTGACTAGAAGATTTACTTTTGATTAATGATCTTTAACTTTTGTAAAATTTTCTAAAAATGAGTTTTTGGTGTCTCAAATCTTATGTTTAATTTTTGAAGAAACTTATTTTCACTTTTAAATTTTCCATTGTAGCGTTTCCAAAATTTACTAATATTTAGTTTAGCATGCATAAAATCCTGTTTGTTGATTTACTACGGCAATAATACGATTTGGCACAGCTTTATTACTTCTTCTTTGTAATAATTTTTATCACTAAGACGATTTCTATTTTTTTTTTTGTAATTTATTTATCGTCTTATACTTTTTTAATATATTTAGCATTTTATTTTATATTTTAATGCCCATTATATCTAAAAAGGCCTGTCTGCATACTGGTATTAATATTTTGTCTTTTTTTTTATATTATAAACAATTCAAAATACTGTCTTCCTATTATTGTTCTATGTTTTTGGTCTATGCTTTTTTGGAGTATTAATATCTCAATGTTTTAAAAAAAATTGTTTTAATTTTTAAGCATTTTTATAAAAATCGCATTATAGAACATTTTTAACATCTCTCATACTTGATAGTCTACACAGCATTCTAAAGATTGGTATTTTTTACCAAAATAACCGCATTTTGGATAAACCAGAAGAACGTTAGCTTTATATCCATTAAAAAACGTATAATTTCAAAATATACCTTTCAGTTTTTGCTTGTTTCTTGGTTTATTTCAACACCGACGGTACACTTTTTGGTAGCAATAAAGTTGTTTGCAACACTAATAATGTTATGAACACAAACTACATCAACTCAACTAGACAACGACATATCAGTTTTTGCACTTAAGCTGGATATTTTAATGCGATTTTATGTATGATATATTTTCAATAGTGTATCTTATGTGAATAAATTATAAACATAAAGTTTTTGATACTGTATCTCATGTTAAACGTATTTGTAAAATTATAAAGTTCTAAAATGTGTTCTGTTTTTCCGGGTACTGTATCTTATGTAGTTTAGTGTTGATACAGTTTTACAAACAGTTAAAATTAAAAACATCAACCTTGCAATACTGTATCTCATATAAAATAAACATAAAGTTTTTGATACAGTATCTCATGTGAAACCTGATTTTTTTTCGAGTATCTTATGTAAGAAATTATAAATTTAAAGTTTTGTGAAATTATAAAAATCTAAATTTTATTCATTTGTGTAGCAGTTAATAATACAATTTTACAAGCAGTTACAATTATAAAAAAAATTAATACTGTATCTCATGCGAATAAGTTATGAACATAATTTTTTTGATACTGTATCTCATGTTAAACATTTTTGTGAGATCATACAATTGTAATATCTGTCTATTTTTGTAGCAATTTGCAATACCTTTACAGCAGTTTTTTCTCTTTTGAATACTGTATCTTGTGTAAACAATTATAATCATAATTTTTTGTGAAATCATAAAATTCTAAAATTTACTAATTTTTGTAGCAGAAACATTTAAAATTATAAATATGAAATTTTCAATACAGTATCTTATGAGAATAAACTATAATCAGCAGTTAATGATACAGTTTTACAAGCAATTACAATTATAAACATAAAATTTTACGGTATCTCATGTGATTAAATTATAGAGATAAACTTTTTGGTTCTGTATCTCATGTAAAACGATTTTGTGAGATAATAAAATTGATAAATCTGCTCAATTATAAATGTTGGCTTATATGTTAGTCTAAAATCAACAAATTTACAAACGTCGGCGCGGCGTTTGTAAAACTGTCTGTTTAGTGAATGATTAAATTATGGTTTCTAAATAGTAACATTTGTCTGGTACTCTATTTACGTGAGAAAATATAAAAAGATTGATGTTTGTAGTTGATTTTTACAATCAATGACACATAAATTATATGTTTCTTTGCCGAAGAAAAATTGCATTGCAAAATTAATAAGATTTAGTTTGATGTTGAATACGTTCAATATGACGAATATGAATTTTATAAAACCGGCATCAAATTGATGGAGCTAAATATTTTAGAAGATAGATTATATATTATATTGATATTATATAAACAAATTTTAACATTATTGTGGCGTAAATCAAAAATCTTTTATATTTGTTTATCCTTAGTTAGTTTGGTTGCTTGAATTGATGGTTGTGTTAAATCTATGAATTCTAAGATTTTAGTTGATAATTTATCTGCTTTGTTAACAAATTTTTGTTGTTCAAAGTTTATTGAAAGTAATGAAAATGAACAATTTCAATTTGATATGCTAAGTAATTAAAATGAACAAGTTTACTTTCATATGCTTTTGTTGAAACAAAAGAAAGTTTAAGGACTTCAGTAGCGAGTATTTCCTCCTCTGACAATGATAAAAGCTTGCAAACGACGGGGCATCAGATTTTGAATCACATCCTGCGGAAGATTGTCCTATTCCTGCACCAGTATATTGCGAAGCTTTCTAGAATTTTTGGAAACCGGCACATGCCTCTATAAACGTTTTCCTATCTCATCCCAAACATGCTCCATTGGATTTAAATCTGAACTGCGAGCAAGCCAAACAAATTGCGTGATTTGACACTCGTCAAGATACTCAGTAACTATCCGAGCAGTGTGGGGCCGTGCGTTATCATGCATAAATGTTGCCTCGTCAGCAATAATAACCATGAACGCTAAAATATGGTCTTCTAAAACCTCTGTCAGATACCGCTGCGCAGTCAACGTCCCATTTTCAATAAAGACTAACTCCGTGCGAGTGTCAAAAGATATCCCTGCCCATGCCATAACTGGTGCTTGAGCATATCTCTCGCCTTGTCATCGCCACACTCTTACACATCAAAACAAAATCGCAATTCATCGGAAAACAATACGCGGCTCCAATCCGCTATTATCTAAGCCAAGTGTTCTCGTACAAAATTCAACTTTGCAATCCAGTGTTCACGAGAAAGCGGCGGTCCAGTAGCTCTAGTTTGAAATGATAATCTAGCATCATGAAGTCGCCTTCTAACTGTCCACTCACTTATGATACATTGCTCACTTCTTGCAGATGATTTCGAAGGGAAACTGCCGTTATCGTTCGGTTTCTCAAAGCACTAGAAACAAGAAAGCGGTCATCTATAGTTGTTGTAGTCTTGCTTCGCCCTGAACCAGATCTTCGAGTGAGCAGTCTCTTTGTACCGCCGCTATACTCGTTGCACACTCGAGAGACTTACATCAACGTTTCTCGCAGTTTCGCCATTAATACACAAACAATTTGTAACAGACAGATATTATCACAGTGTATGTTTTAGAAGTATTAACAAGGTTCAAAATATAAAAAAACTATTTCAAAATTTCAGAAAATAATTTCAAACTTCAGAAAATGAAAGAATATTTTTTCAAAATATCAAAACTTCAATGTTCAGCAAAAGTTGAAATATGTTTTAGAAATGTTAACACAAAGTTTTAATTTATTAAAAAAAATATTCTCAAAATAGTTTTCTAAAATTTAACATTTGTAATATTTCAGAAAATATTTTTAACTTGAAAAGTAAGATTATGTTCACAAAAGTGTAAAATGTATTCTCAGAAATAAAACTATTTTTATAAATGTTAACACGTTGATTGCAACGTGGTACTTACTAACGACTCCGTCCCAGTGGTGCACGCGCTGGACCACGCGTTTTATTTTTATTTTGCGTGGTCATGTAAAAGAAATCACGCTTTAAAAACCCAATATACTATAGCACTAAAAATAAATATTCAATTATCTTATGATAGAAATGTTTAACACAAATTTATTTTATGTTATATAAACAGTACATGTATTATATAATAAATCATTTCTTCTCAAGTACAGATTTATTCATTGTAAAATTATCTGTTTTATTGTCTGATAAAAAATCTTGCCATATTTTGTGCTCTTATTTATATCATAAAGAATAAATAAGTATGTTTACGTTATGAAAAATAAAATATTAAATTATGCATTTGATAATTTTATATTTTATAGCTAAAATATCATGTGCAAGTCTCTTCGCGTTAAGACTTGTGTGTTGTGGCGTGAGCACTCAAAAACGTACACTTATATTTTGTGGCGCGTACTCGCGCGATTTTTTTTTTAATTCTATTTTTAAATTTATCAATTTAATTAGTAAAAATGACCCGTGAGTCAACGTGATTGTCGCCAGAAACAAATTAATACTATATGAAAGGTATCAGCAATATTTGCCTAGAATTGAACCCTCTTATAAGCAACAGCATTTTTATATATCGTGTACAATTTTCTAAGTAGCTTCTTAGCTAATAAACTACAGTATCATAAAAACTAAGCGCATCAAACTGTAATCTTTTGGTGTAAATATAGTTAAGTCGAGCTTAGATGCGTTGCTTTTTTAACTTACAAATTTTAACTTTTTATAAATATTTTTTGAGCGAATTGGTAGTTTAAACGAAGCTTGATTCAACGCCCGGTTGAACCAACGGAACTTAAGGTACATCTCAGCTGAGACGGTCTTACAATAAGATCTACTTAAGTTTTAGATTTTATTGTGCCAATTAAATGTTGTAGTTCTTTAAAGGCGCATTTTTATATTACTTCTTAAACAAATTGTGCTGAAGTTGTCGTGCAAGCAGAAGCAGAAGCAGAGTTTTCTGAGCATACTTGTTTGTTTTTCTTGTATAACTTTTAAGTTGTTAATTATGTTTTTGTAAAAATTACTCGTTATTGTAATACTTTTTTAACATATACCAGAAAATTACGTTTTTATCTTATTGAGTGGTGGGAAAGCCTTGCGAGCCTATTACATGTGCTCTTGTTTTGTGGAAAGATTTCAGTGGTGTACTCAAATTTTATTCTTAGTTACAATTCTATAAAATAATTTGTATATTTTATGTAAATTGCCTCTCCACCCAGTATGAGATACATAGCTAGTGTTTCAAGGTGTGCATCCTTTATCAGTGTACCTATCATCTTACTGGTCGGAAAAAGATGTTTTTATCTTGGAAGAAAACCTAGTTTTTTATCCGCAATATTTGTCATATACAAAGTTCGTATTTGGGATTAGGCAAATTGGGAATTTATCCTACCGACACTTTGCTCATTTTCAAATCTTTAAGTTATAATTTAGCCTAATTCAATAAATAAATATTTTAAACCAGTACTTTGATGTATTGTTGTCTTACTTTAGATTGCACTCACTTTTAAAAAGAAGGGAATACTTTTATAAAATAAATAAAACACATTTACTATGTACACTATAACACAAATAAATTTAAAAAAACCCAAACTAATTTTAACATTTACTAGGTCATCATCGGCCGGTGATACAAACAAGCTTAGTAAATGTGTTTTATTTATTTTATAACGAACTATCACTTAGTAACGGCTACCACTATTTAAATTTTAGAATACTTTTAAACAACAATTTCTTATAAAGTGATTTAAAATGAATCCAATGTTTTCTTAAATGCGCCTTAAATATAATACAAGATTGCAAAAACTATTACTATTCAACCAGTTATTTAGTACCAATATTCCTCAATACTATTAGTAAAAATATTAATAAACAACTTAAAAATTTATAACTAATTATTGGTTTATTTAAGTTTTATGTAATTTGTTACTAATATACTACCAACTGTAAAATATTTATAAAAATACATTTGCTCAATTTGACGCAACTTCAATTTAATCAAAATTACATTCTTGAGTCAAGAAACTTGATAGGCAAATTAGGAGTTTATAACTCGAAATTGGTACACTAAAATTTTATATAATTTGGTACCAATATACCTCAATACAATTAGTATCAACTGTAAAATATTTATAAAAATCCATACGCTCTATTTGACGCAACTTCAATTTAATCAAAATTACATTCTTGAACCAGAAAACTTAATAACCAAATTAAAAAATGCATAATTCAAAACTGGTACATTAAAGTTTTATGTAATTTGGTATCAATGTACCTCAATACTAGTAGCACAAACAGTAAAATATTTATAAAAATTTATACGCCCAATTTGACGCAACTTCACTTCAATCAAAATTACATTTTTGAATCAAAAAACTTAATAAACAAATTAACAATTTATACCTCATTAGTATTAGTATCAACTGTAAAATACTTATCCATACGCTCAATTTGACGCAACTTCATTGTAATTAAAATTACATTTTTGAATCAAAAAATTAAAAATGTATAATTCAAAATTGGTATATTAAAGTTTTATATAATTTAATACAAATTTACCTCAATACTATTAGTATCAACTGTAAAATATTTATACAAATCCATACGCTCAATTTGACGCAACTTCAATTTAATCAAAATTACATTCTTGAATCAAAAAACTTAATAAACAAATTAAAAAATACATAACTTAAAATTGGTACATTAAAGTTTTATGCAATTTAGTACCAATATACCTCAATGCTATTAGTATTAACTGTGAAATATTTATAAAAATGTATACGCTCAATTTGACGCAACTTCAATTTTATCAAAATTACATTTTTAAATCAAAAATCTTAATTAGCAACTTATAAAATGAATAACTCAAAATTGGTACATTAAAAATTTATGTAGTTTAATAATAATTTACCTCAATACTATTAGTACTAACTGTAAAATATTTATAAAAATCCATACGCTCAATTAGACGCAACTTCAATTTAATCAAAATTACATTCCTAAATCCGAAAACATAATAAACAAATTAAAAGTTTATAATTCAAAATTGGTACAATAAAGTTTTATGTAAATTGATACCATTATAACTCAATACTATTAGTATCAACTGTAAAATATTTATACGAATCCATACGCTCAATTTGACGCAACTTCAATTTAATCAAAATTACATTCTTTAATCCGAAAACTTAATAAACAAATCAAAATATTATAACTCAAAATTGGTACATTAAAGTTTTATATAGTTTGCTACTAATATACCTCAATACTATTAGTATCAACTGTAAAATATTTATACGAATCCATACGCTCAATTTGACGCAACTTCAATTTAATCAAAATTACATTCTTTAATCCGAAAACTTAATAAACAAATCAAAATACTATAACTCAAAATTGGTACATTATAGTTTTATGTAAATTGCTACTAATATACCTCAATACTATTAGTATCAATTGTAAAATATTTATAAAAATCTATACGCTCAATTTGACGCAACTTCAATTTAATCAAAATTACATTACTGAATTAAAAAGTTAAAAATGTTTAACTCAAAATTGGTACATTCAAGTTTAATGCAATTTGGTACCAATATACCTCAATACTATTAGTATCAATTGTAAAATGTTTATAAAAATCTATACGCTCAATTTGACGCAACTTCAATTTAATCAAAATTACATTACTGAATTAAAAAGTTAAAAATGTATAACTCAAAATTGGTACATTAAAGTTTGATGTAATTTAGTATCAATGTACCTCAATACTATTAGTATCAACTGTAAAATATTTATACGAATCTATACGCTCAATTTGACGCAACTTTAATTTAATCAAAATTACATTCTTAAATCAAAAAGCTAAATAAACAACTTAAAAATGAATAACTCAAAATTGGTACAATAAAGTTTTCTGTAATTTGGTACCAATATACCTCAATACAATTAGTATCAACTGTAAAATATTTATAAAAATCCATTGACTCAATTTGACGCAACTTCAATTTTATCAAAATAACATTCTTTAATTCGAAAACTTAATAAACAAATCAAAATATTATAACTCAAAATTGGTACATTAAAGTTTTATGCAGTTTGGTACCAATATACCTTAATACTATTAGTATCAACTGTATAGTATTTATACGAGTCTATACGCTCAATTTGACGCAACTTCAGTTTAATCAAAACTACATTCTTAAATTAAAAAACTTAATAAGTATTGGTACTTTAAAGTTTGATGCAATTTGGTACCAATATACCTTAATACAATTAGTATCAACTGTAAAATATTTATAAATATCCATACGCTCAATTTGACGCAACTTCAATTTAATCAAAATAACATTCTTCTGAAAACTTAATAAACAAATCAAAATATTATAACTCAAAACTGGTACATTAAAGTTTTATGTAATTTGCTACAATTATACCTCAATACTATTAGTATCAATTGTAAAATATTTATAAAAATCTATACGCTCAATTTGACGCAACTTCAATTTAATCAAAATTACATTACCGAATTAAAAAGTTAAAAATGTATAACTCAAATTTGATTTATTAAAGTTTAATGCAATTTGGTACCAATATACCTCAATACTATTAGTATCAACTGTAAAATATTTATAAGAATCTTTACGCTCAATTTGACGCAACTTCAATTTAATTAAAATTAAATTCCTAAATTAAAAAACGTAATAAGCAAATTAAAAACTTATAACTCAAAATTGGTTCATTAAAGTTTGATCCAATTTGGTACCAAAATACCTCATTACTATTAGTATCAACTGCAAAATATTTATAATAATCTTTACGCTTAATTTGACGCAACTTCAATTTAATTAAAATTAAACTCCTAAATTAAAAAAACGTAATAAGTAAATTAAAAACTTATAACTCAAAATTGATACAATAAAGTTTTATGTAATTTGGTACTAATATACCTCAATACTATTAGTATCAACTGTAAAATTTTTATAAAACTTCATACGCTCAATTTGACGCAACTTCAATTTAATCAAAATTACATTTTTGAACCAAAAAAATTAATAAAGAAATTAAAAATTTATTAACTAAAAATTGGTACATTAATGTTTTATGTAATTTGGTACTAATATACCTCAGTACTAATAGTATCAACTGTAAAATAATTATAAGAGTCTATTAGACTCAACTTCAATTTAACAAAATTACATTCCTGAACTAAAAAATTAAAAATGTATAACTTAAAATTGGTATATTAAAATTTTATATAACTTGGTACTAGTATACCTTAATACTAGTAGTGTCAACAGTAAAATATTTATAAAAATTCATACGCTCAGTTTTACATAACTTGAATTCAATTAAAATTATTTTACTCAATCAAAAAAACTTAATAATCAACTTAAACATCTTTAACTCAAAAATGGTGCATTAGAATTTTACATGATTAATATACCTTAATACCATTAGTACCAACTATGACATATTATTATAAAAATCCATACGCTCAGTTTGACATAACTTTAATTCAATCAAAATCAAAAAACCTAACATTCTTAACATTTTTAACTAAAAAATGGTATATTGAAGTTTTATGCAATTAAGTATTAACTTACTTCAATACCAATAGTACTAACTGTAAAATATTTATGTAAATACAATGCTCTCAATTTTATTTTAATTTCAAACCTAAATCCAGAAACATGATAAAAAACTTAAAAATCCATTACTCAAAAATGATACGTTGGAATTTTTTGTAATAAAATGTAATTGTACCAACTGTGAAATGATTATATTTATCTCAATCAAAATTACAAACCTAAATCCAGAAACTTAATAAACAACTTAAAAATCTATAACTAAAAATAGTACATTGAAATTGTATGTAATTTAGTATCAATATACCTGAATACTATTATATACTAGTACCAATTGTGAAGTATTTAATTAAATAAAACTCATTTTAATCAGAATTATGTACCTACATACTGATAGCTCAAAACTTCCCGCGATACCAAAATCACATTTAAATATAAACTTTAAATAATGAGACGAATGGTTGTAAATTTTAATTCTATTTTTATTATATTTAAAATAGAATGATTGCAGAAAAGTTTTATTATTCAATACAATAATATTTTTGTTATGTTGTGTCAAACGTGCTTGATAAAATATGATTCAATTTGCTTTTGTCGCTGTACGCGTGGGTGTGCAAAGTGGAGGGAAAATTGTCGCGTGGAGGAAATTCGTGGAAAACAAACACAGCTGATCTGGGAGCACGCGGCCGTCGTTAAAGCCGTTTCGCCGACGCCTCCCTCGCGCTCCGCCGCAGAAGATATCAAATTTATTATCTTATATAAAATCGTAACGTTTGCATTTTTATTCCTTTTAAACCAATTTATTTTATAAAATTATTACAACCACAATGATTTTATTTTAAACATTTGTCTATTCAACCAATTATTTTAAAAGTGTTGTTTGGGTTATAGAGTGATTAGGACGGATTATTTTTTTAGTTGGAAAACTTTGCTAATGGGATTATCCCATCGGTTTTGCTAGAAAGGAATTGTAATCTTAAGATAATAAAAAAATTGCAAATATCCAATTTAGTAGGATTATTATAGGGCAATAAACATGTGGAATAATTAAAAATTCATTTATTACCTGTTTTGAAAAATTACTGTATTAAGATTAAACATTTACTTTCGCTTTTATTATTATTAGCATTATCACTTGAAACTAACTGGCGTTCTTCTATAACAATTTTGCAGTTGGGAAACTTTGTTCGGAAACATTCTTGCGCGACGGCGCGCGCTTTTCAACACACACATTTTGAATATCGCGTCTCGCAATATTGACTTACATGTTAGCAAGTTAACATATTATTTAAATGACTTTCGTTAAATTAACGCTTAATTGTTTGAATTACTTTTTTTATGCTAAAGTTTGCTTATATTAGAAATTCAGTAAAATATTTTAAATAATATTTGCATTTGCAAAATATTATCCGAAACATATGTCCTAATCCCTTAACACTTCTACGAAAAATTGTACGGATTATACATGATGTGCATCACATTTACGACGCACTAATACGCTAATAGCATTCCTGGAAAGACCCCAATCATCAACACACCCGGGGGTTGTTTAACCGTAAAGTTTAGAAAAAATCATTTCACTTTAAAACCAAAACAACCCCCCACCCTCTCTTTCCATATATTCACCTTGCATGAGATGCACCTTTATTATTTACCTGCGACCACTTAAAGTCATTCCCATTCTAGTCATCGTACGTATCGAACCGTCATCGATGTAGTTTGTAGAATATAGTGATAGTTATTACAAAATTTAAGTGATGTTTCAGTGAGCTATAGTTTTAAGGAGTTTATTTAAGGATATTGTTTTTTATATATTTGGTGAGTGATTAAATTATTCAAAAAATGTTATTAAGTTACAATCTGCCGATTGTATTAAGTTCTAAACAATTTTGTGTTGCTTTGCGATTAACTCAAACGTGCTTTACAAAATTATTTTAAATTAATTTAACACAGATCGTTTGTTTTGTATTGCTTTACAATTAATCTTTAACCAAATTTATTCTATATTTTTGGATTGTTTCTTTGCCGAATAGTTTCACGTTTTTAAAATATTTTGTATTTTTTTTAATTGGACTTTCAACTAAGTTTAAATATACTGAGTAGCTTCTGAATTTATTTTAACATGTCTGTCGCTTTGCGATAAATTTTAAATTAATTTAACTAAGTTTCTAGTCACTGTCATTAATCGTGAACCAGTTTAGCTAATTTTATTCATAATGTATTGCTTTACAATTGGTTCTGACATAATCTGTGACGTTTTACTATATATTTTTAATTGATTTAATTAAGCTTTAATGTACTGCGAAGCTTAGCGATGCAATTGATTCTGACATAATTTTTAGCTTTGCAATATATTTTAAATTAATTTATCTAAGCTCTTCTGAAGTCTATTGCTTTGCGATTAATTTATTATTGATTTAACATACGCGATTGATTAAAACGTACATCATTGCTTAGCGATTAATTGTGGACTTGTTTAACAAACTTTAATCATACTTTGACGATAGGTTTTGACATAATTTATTTTACATTAATTTGGCTTAGTTCTTACTATTTTGTTGAGATTAATTGTGAATCAAATTTGTTGCTTTGTGTGTTTGATTCTGATATGTATTGTCGCTTTGCAATGTATTTTAAATTGATTCAACTAAGTTTGTGTCGTTTTGCTATTAATTGTGAACCTGTTCAACTAACTTTAAGCATAATTTATGTATTCGTATTTTAAATTATTTGAGCTAAGCCTTTTTGTGCAGTATCCCTTTCCGATTTATTGCAAACTTATGCGTTATGTCGCTTTGCAATTCATTATAACATGCTCCATTACTTGTAAACTATTTTATCTTGAGTCGCTTTGCGATTAATGGTGAACCATTTTAACTTTAAACATACTTTGCGATTAATTCTTCCTTTATTATTTCAATTTATTTTAAATTAACTACTGTGTTGATTTGCGATTAACTCTAACTATTTTTGTTGCTTTGCGATTAATTTTTAACTAATTTGACTTACTTTAAATATGTTATTACATGTTTCATCGCTACTAAACTTTTGCTATTGATTCTAACATTCTCAATTGCTTCTAAACTAAACTTTTTTTATTTTGTGTCGCTTTGCGATTAATTTTAACTTGCTCTAATCACACAAATCATTTTAAATTTGTTAAACTAAAGTTTTTTATTTAAGTTGCTTTGTGGTTTATCATAGACCAAATTGTCATAACTTTAAACATATTATGTCGCTTTGCAATTGATTCTAACATGCTCCGTTGCTTCTAAACAAAACTTTTTAATTTTGTGTCGGTTTGCAATGAATTGCGAACTATTTTAGCGCACTTAAAACATTGTGTCGCTTTGCAATTTACTCTAACTTGTTCTATTACTTTACAGTTTATTTAAAATTTGTTAAACTAATTTTTATAGTTTCTGTCGTTTCGCGATTGATTATAACTTGCTTCATTGCTTCTAAATTAAACTCTTTCATCTTGTATCGCTTTGCGATTAATTCTAACTTTACAATTTGTTTTAAATTTGTTAAACTAAACCTTTTTTTTTATTTAAGTCGCTTTGCGATTTATCATAGATCAATTTGGCTAACTTTAAAGATAATATGTCACTTTGCGATTGATTCATGCTTCTTTGCTTCTAACCTAAACTATTTTACTGTGTTTTTTTGCGATTAATTACTACTTTTATAACTTGTGTCGCTTAGCGATTAATTAATTTGACTGCGATTAATTCTAGTATACTGTGTTGCTTTGCGATTAATTTTATGTAACAACGTTTATATATGTCATTTTGCAATTCATTCAAACATTCTCCGTCGCTTCACAGTTTATTCCAAAATGATTCAATTTCTAATCTATTATGTTTTCTGTCGCTTTATGATTAATCGCAAATTAATTAACTCATTACACTCACCCTGTATACAATTTATTAAATAAATTCTTAATTACACTAAACTCACACTTTTATCAAATCATAAAATCTTGTTCGTTTGGGTAAAGTAATAAAATAATACGTCTGGAAAGTTTTTCTGTATTGTATTTATAATAAATAACACTTTTTTTAGCAAAAGTATATATCGGAGCAAAAAAAAGTAACCTACAATGAGGGTTCAATAAAATTTACATTCCATCGCCATGCACACACATACCTACACACGTGAATGTTATCGTGCTCGAACGAAGCCAAAGCTCGAATATGGAAATTAATCAAGAAATATTTAATTTTAATGAAAAAATATATTATAAATGGTAATGAATCCGACTAAATGTTAAAAACAATTTTTTTGGGAGCATATTTTATGTTTTAATCAAATTTCAGTTTAATTAAAGTTTTTATTGATTAATAGCTTACATTAATTGGTTATAATATGGGTTAATGAAATGTTATTTTTTTTAACTTTAGAAACATTTTAAGACAGATTTTATTAATTTAGGGATATTAATTGATAAATGCAAAACATTTCATGATTATTTTTTAATAAACATTTTATGACAGTTCAAAAACTTTGTATGACAGTTCTAGAACATTATTATTTTGTTCTAGAACCTAAAATAGTATCTTTTGGACAGGTCAATACATTTTATGGAAGTTTAGGAATATTTTTTGACATTTATGGTATGTCAGAAATAATTTTGATTAATTTAAGGACATTAAATGAACATTTTATAATTATTTTTGAATATGTCAACATTTTTTGACTGTTTAAAAACATTTTGTGTCATTTGTGGTATCTTAGGAACAATTTATCGTAGTTCAAAAACATTTTGATAATTTAAGATAATCTTGTGGTATGTCTTGAACATGTCAGTCATCTAAGACCATTTTAGAAATAGTTTGTGATTGCTGTGGTATCTCAAAAACAGTTTATGACAGTTCAAACATATTTTATGATACATGAACACTCATTTAAAAATGACAGTTCCAGAATATTTATAGTATGTTTTGAAGATGTTACTCATATAATCTATGGCATATCAGATACATTTTATGACAGTTTTAAAGTGTTTTTTTAACAGTCCAAGAATATTTTGATAATTAATAAAAGACTTTATATTAGTATTGAACATGTCGGTTATTTAAGAACATTTTATGACGGTTTTGTGACATTTTTACTATCTTAGAAACGTTTTATGATAGTTTAAAAACATTTCAAAAATTTATAGTCATTTTATGATATGTTATCAGTTATCTAAAAACATTTTAAAAACATTTTGTGACATTTGTGATATTTTAAGAACATTTTATTAGTTTAAGAGCATTAATTGAATTATCAAGTACATTTTGTGACATTTGTTGAACATGTTAGTTATCTAAAAACATTTTATAGCAGTTTAGAAACAGTTTGTGACATTTTTGGTATCTCAAGAACATTTTGTGACATTTGTGGTATTTTAGGAACATTTTATTAGTCTAAGAGCATTAATTGCATTAACAGGAATATTTTGTAATATTTGTTGAACATGTTAGTTATCTAAAAACATTTTATAGCAGTTTAGAAACAGTTTGTGACATTTTTGGTATCTCAGGAATATTTTGTGACATTTGTGGTATTTTAAGAACATTTATTAGTTTTAAAGCATTAAATGAGTTATCAGGAACATTTTGAGATATTTGTTGAACATTTTAGTTCTCTAAAAACATTTTATAGCAGTTTAGAAACAGTTTGTGACATTTTTGGTATCTCAGGAATATTTTGTGACATTTGTGGTATTTTAAGAACATTTATTAGTTTTAAAGCATTAAATGAGTTATCAGGAACATTTTGAGATATTTGTTGAACATTTAGTTCTCTAAAAACATTTTATAGCAGTTTAGAAACAGTTTGTGACATTTTTGGTATCTCAGGAACATTTTGTGATATTTGTGGTATTTTAAAAACATTTTATTAGTCTTAAAACATTAAATGAGTTATCAGGAACATTTTGTGACATTTGTTGAACATGTTAGTAATCTAAAAACATTTTATAGCAGTTTAGAAACAGTTTGTGACATTTTTGGTATTTCAGGAACATTTTGTGACATTTGTGGTATTTTAAGAACATTTATTAGTCTTAAAGCATTAAATGAGTTATCAGGAACATTTTGTGACATTTGTTGAACATGTTAGTAATCTAAAATATTTTATAGCAGTTTAGAAACAGTTTGTGGCATTTTTGGTATCTCAGGAACATTTTGTGACATTTGTGGCATTTTAAGAACATTTTATTAAAGCATTATATGAGTTATCAGAAACATTTTGTAACATTTGTTGAACATGTTAGTTATCTTAAACATTTTATAACAGTTTAGAAACAGTTTGTGACATTTTTGGTATCTCAGGAACATTTTGTGACATTTGTGGTATTTTAAGAACATTTTATTAGTCTTATAGCATTAAATTAGTTATCAGGAACATTTTATGACATTTGTTGAACATGTTAGTTATCTTAAACATTTTATAGCAGTTGAGACTATTATTAAATATATCGGTTATCTAAAAACATTTTATAGCAGTTTAGACATAGTTTGTGACATTTGTGGTATCTCAGAAACATTTTATGACAGTTCAAGGACATTTTATGACAGTTTAACAACATTTTAATAATCTACGGTCGTTTTATGATATGTTTTGCACGTCACTCACTGTCCAGAAATGTTTTGTGACATTTGTGGTATCTCAGAAACATTTTATTACAGTTCAAGAACATTTTATGACAGTTTAAGAACATTTTAATTATCTACGGTTAAATTAGTTTTAAACATGTATCTAAGATCATTTTGTGGCAGTTTAGAAATATTTTGTGACATTTGTGGTATTTTAAAAACATTTTATGATAGTCAAAGAACATTTTATGACAGTTTAAGAACATTTTAATAATCTAAGGTCATTTAATAATAAGTTTTGAACACGTTTTATGACAGTTCAGAAATATATTGTAACATTTCTGATATTTTTAAAGCATTTTATGAGAGTTTGACAATATTTTATGACAGTTCTAGAACATTTGGATAATCTAAGGTCATTTTATGATATGTTCTGTATATATAAGTTATCTGAAAACATTTTTTTGACATTTGTGTCTCAGGACCAATTTACTATAGTTTAAGAATATTTTATGGCAGTTAAAGAGCATTTTAATAATCTAAGGTTATTTTCTGATCATTGTACTATGTTAGTCATATGGGTAAATCAGTTGAAAAATGCATGGTACAAGTTGATTTGGATAAGGAAGATTTGGTTCAAAATTTTTTCAAACAAACCAGGGAATTTTTGAAACCCAATAATGTTGAAGAAATCATGATTTTACCTCAGATATCTTTTAAGTAATCTAGGAAATTGTTAAAAGCATCAATACATAGAAAGAAAATTTTTAAGCAATGTCTGTTTCATCTCAAATATTATCAACACTATCAAGAAACCCAATTTGGACATTACTAGAAAATCTGTAGTAGAAAGCAAGTCTTTGAGGTTACCGCTGTTATATTGAAGCAGGTTTGCTCGAAGATTTTTCAACCAGACAAAGAAGAAAAGGCAATCAAGACCAACAATATTCTGATTTTATCTTTTTTATCTCAAAAATTGTTAACCAGAAAGTCAATTGTTGGAAGTAGTAGGATATCACTAAGGAATAAAAATCAAGAAAATTTAGAGATGCAATCAGATTTTAGTCAAGCAAGGAGATCATATAAAAAACAACAATTCCGAAGTATTTTCAGTACAGAAATCATGTAGTCAAACAAAAAAATCAACTGCTGGTAGTAGTTGAAAATTTGTTATCAATAATCATGAGGAGGAAAATACTGAAACAATTTTGCCTCAAAATTTGTTCAGAAATTCTATGTCTAATTTTGTTGATAAAGATTCTGAAGTCAAAACCAAAACATCAGCAGAAGTGTGAATGAAGAAAATGCAGATATAGTTACCTCAAAAATCATTCAACTGCTCCAATGCGGAAGAAGAAGATTTTGAAATTGAAATCAAAAATTGTTCAATTAATTGAGGAAGTCAGTTACAAGAAAATCTTTAAAAAACAATGTTCAAAAGAACGAGGAAGATTTCGAAATGGATTTTACTTCAAAAATTTCTGAGAAAATTAATTATAGAAAGTGCTGTGGAAGAACAATATTGAAGAAGAGGAAGATTCTGAAATTAAAGTAGTTTTACTTCAAAAATTATTCAATCAATTAATGAAATTATTAATCAAGGGCAGATGATGTGGTTTTATCTCAAAAATTTACAAAAAAAGTCAACTGTAGGAACTGTTAGAAAGTTTTTAAAGAGTAATACTATCGAAGAAGACAAAAATTTTGAAACAGATTTGCTACAAAAATCGTTTAATTAGATAAGGCATTTAAGGACAAAAAGTGCTAGAAAATATTCAATGATGAAGAAAAAAACAAAGGTTCTGAAGTTGAATAATCAATTGGTAGAAGTGCAAGAAATTTTTTAAAAGACAATACTTAAAGTGAGGCGGGTTTAGAAATTGGTGTAGTTTTATTTTGAAAATCTACAAAGAAATCATCTGCGGGAAGTGCTAGAAAATAAACCAATGTTCAAGATTAAGAAGATTCTGAAATTCAAGCAGTTTTACTTTAGAAATTGCTCAACCAATTGAGGAACTCTTTAAAGAGTAATGTACAAAAAAACAAATTTTCTGAAATAGAAACAATGTCACTAAAAAATGTTTATTTACACAAGAAAATCAATTACAAAAGTGCAAACAAGTCTTTAAGATGCAATGCTCACGAAGAAAAAGAAAATTTAACCAAACAAAGAATTCAAAGTCAGAAAGTGCTAGAAAATTTTTAAGGACCAATTATGAAAAAGAAGATTGAAGTGTTTTCACCTCCTAAATTGTTTAATCAATTGATGAAATTAATTAGTGGAAGTGCAAGAAATTTTTTGAAAAACAATATTCAAGAGTGTGAGGCAGTTTTAGAAATTGGTGTAGAAAATCTAGAAGAAAATTAATTATGGAAAGTGCTAGAAAATTTCTAAAGACCAATGTTTAAAAAATAGAAGATTTTAAAATTGAAGTAGCTTACCTAAAAAATTGTTCAATCAACTACAAAAAGTGCAAGAAAGTCTTTAAGGAGCAATGCACACGAAGAAAGGGAAAATTCTGAAACAGAAATTGGTTTACCTCTAAAATCGTTTAACTAAACCAGTAATTTAAGGTCAGATAGTGCTAGAAAATTTCTAAAGACCAAGGCGATACTTCTGCAACAGAAACAATGTCACTTGCAAAATTGTAAGAAAGTCAACTACAGAAAGTGCAAGAAAATCTTTAAAGAACAATGCTCATAAAGAAGAGAAAAAAATTGACAGTTAGTAAATATTTTTTGACATTTGTGGTATCTTAGGAACATTTGATGAGAGTTTAAGAATAATTTAATAATCAAAGATAATTTTAGAGTATGTTCTAAACATGTCAGTCATTTAAGAACATTTTATGAAAATTCAAAATTATTTGTGACATTTGTAATATTTCAGGAACATCTTAGCATAGTCCAAGAACGTTTTATGACAGTTTACAAACATTTTAGTTGTTTAAGGTCATTTTAAGATATGTTTTGTACATGTCAGCCATCTAAGAACTTTTTATGACGCTTCAGAACTATTTTATGACGTTTGTGGTATCTTAGGAATATTTTATGATAGTCCAAGAACGTTTTATGACAGTTTAAAAACATTTCAGTTATTTAAGGTTATTTTATGATATGTTCTGTACATGTCAGCCATCTAAGAACATTTTATGACAGTTCAGAAGTATTTTGTGACATTTGTGGTATCTCAAGAACATTTTATGGTTGTTCAAGAACGTTTTTTGACAGTTCAGAAACGTTTCAGTTATTTAAGGTCATTTTATGATATGTTTTGAACATTTCAGCCATCTAAAAACTTTTTATAACGCTTCAGAACTATTTTATGACATTTTTAGTATCTTCGGAATATTTTATGATAGTCCAAGAACGTTTTATGGCAGTTAATTAAGGTCATTTTATGATATGTGAGTCATCTAAGAACATTTTATTGCGGTTCAGAAACATTTTGTGATATTTGTGGTATCTTTGGATCATTTTATGACAGCTCAAGAACATTCTATGACAGTTCAAGAACATTTTATGACTTTAAAAATATTTTAAGGTTAGTTTATGATAATGTTTTGAACATGTCAGTCATCTAAGAACATTTTGTGATGGTTTAGAAACACAATTTTATGAAAAATATATGAATATTTAAAAAAAAAATTTTTGCTTGCATTTGATACTTAATATACTATTTATTAGTTTAAAACATTAATTGACAAGTTTGGAACATTATGATACTTTTTGTGACATTTTTTGAACATCACACAATCATTCAAGAAAATTTTATGATAATTCCCAGACGTTTTGTATTATTTATGGCTTTACAGGAACATTTTATGACAGTTCAGAAACGTTATTGTTTGGGATACTTCTAAATTTACTAAAGTATTTAAATGTAAGCAACAAAATGTATTTAAATTTAATTGGATTAAATATGAATCAATTGCGAAGCGACAAAATATACTTAACTCGACTTACAAACAATCGCGAAGCGATATAAGATTTTCAAATAAATATATCTTTATTACGAAGGGCTTTTAAGCAAATATTCTATATTGCAAAGCGAACAAATGAATTTAAACTTAATTGGAGTAAATATGAATCAATCGCGAAACGACAAAATATACTTAACTTAACTTACAAACAATCGCAAAATGTTAAAGGACTTTCAAATGAATTTATTTGTGTTGCAAAGGATTTTTAAATAAATATTTCTTAGTGGCAAAGCGACAAAGTGTATTTAAACTTAATTGGACTAAATATGAATCAATTGCGAAGCGATAAAATATACTTAACTCTACTTACAAACCATCGCAAAGCAATATAGGATTTTCAAATAAATATATCTTTGTTGCGAAGGACTTTTAAACAAATATATCTTTACTGCAAAGCGACAAATGTATTTAAACTTAATTGGACTAAATATGAATCAATCGCGAAGCCACAAAATATACTTAACTCGATTTACAAACAATTGCAAAACGATATAAGATTTTTAAATGAATTTATTTTAGTTGCAAATGACTTTTAAACAAATATATCTTTATTGCAAAGCGACAAAATGTATTTAAACTTAATTAGACTAAATATGAATCAATCGCGAAGCGACAAAATATACTTATTTTGACTTACAAACAATCGCAAAACGTTAAAGGATGTTTAAATGAATTTATTTTTGTTGCAAAGGACTTTTGAACAAATATATCTTTATTGCAAAGCGAGAAAATGTGTTTAAACTTAACTGGACTAATTAAGAAAATTGCGAAGTGACAAAATATACTTAATTTGACTTACAAACAATGGCAAAACGATATAGGATTTTCAAATAAATTAATTATTGTTGCAGAGGACTTTTAAACAAATATATCTTTATTGCGAAGCGACAAAATGTATTTAAATTAAATTTAACCATGTATGAATCAATCGCGAAGCGACAAAATATACTAAGAAACACTTTACTCGACTTACCCACATTTGCGAAGCGACATAGGACTTTGAAATGAATATATTTTTATTGCAAAGCGACAAAATGTATTTAAATTTAATTAAATCAATTTTAATCAAAATATAGTTAGAAGCATTTAACTCAACTTACAAACAATCGAACAATTTGAAGCGACAAAATGTATTTAAATTTAATTAGATTAATTATGAATCTGCAACATACAATCTTTAAGTGTATAAAACTTAATTGCAAAGCGACCAAAGATAGCACATAACTTAGTTTACAAATCTTTGCAAAATGGATCATTAAGTGCATAAAAATTAACCGCGAAGGGACCAAATTTAATCAGACTGAGTATGAATCAATCGCAAAGCGACAAGATAGTTTCAAGCACTTAACAAAGCTTACAAACTATTGCAAAGCGACACAAGATTTCTATAAGAATAAAAAACTTTGCAAAACGGTAAAAAATAGTCGGATTGATTTTGAATTAATCGGTAAAAGATATTTTTGAGCATTTACTATAGCTTACAAATTATTGCAAGGTAACACAGTATAATTTCAAAGCGCCAAAATATATTTAAATTAAATCGGACACGTTATGAATTATTTGCGAAGCTTAAACGCACTTAACACGACATAAAAACAATTGCAAAATGAGGGCACTTTTTAGTGAATTTAACGAGTATGTACTTTTTTTGAGTTAACAAACATTTTATTCAAATTATACTCAACATTAATGTACGTGAAAAATGAATTTAAAAAAAAAAGTATAATCTCTAAAAACTTTTTAAAATTTAATTTTTTGAAAAACTTTGTAATTTTGTAATCTAGAAAACGTTATTTAAATTGAATATATACTTTTAAAACGCTTCTAGGTCTTCTATAACCTTTAATAGTTTCCAAAGTGCTCTATAAATCTTATTTAATCTTTTTAAGTTATAACTTACATCTGTTCACTTAAATTTGTTATCACTATTTTATGTTTTGAAATTTGTTCAAATATTTATTATTGCAAATTTTCTATTAATCAATATGCAGTAATTTAATTGACAATTAATTCTAATGATTGATTTGTTTCAATTGCAAATTTATAAATGATAAAATAGATTTGGACATTTTTACAAATGGTCCAATCCGGACATCTCAATATTAATTACATAAACAGTTAATCGCAACAAAACTCTCATAATAAATTATCTCACAAAGATCTTTACGATCCGTGCAGTGAAATCAACCCCACAACATAAACGGAGACAGAAAGAAACAAAAAAGTCTCCAGTCTGGCAGCCCCTTATCTACATCAAGTCAATACTTATTATAGATAATTCACTTAAAATGCGGCAGGTAGATTTGTTACGTTCCACGTATGACAACCCCTAAATGGAATAGAAATTATTGCACCCTGAATAACAAAAAAATGTAAAAATTATACCTTCAACATTTTGCCATTTAATAAGATATAGGGAGGATATTATTAAACTTATAATAATTTGTGTTGTAAATCACTTAAATTAAATCATAACGATATTCAGTTGCGATACGTTTTGGCACTAATTAATAATTAATTACTCACATGAAGGGGTGGTTTTTCACCTCCGTAGGCTTTTAATAATAATTCTCAATCGTGCGTCGATTATACAAGCGTGCTTTCAGTTTCTATGTCACATACGCACGCTACCTGCAGGGTTGTTATTTCAAGGGGGTGGAGGTTGCATGTTTCTACCTTTAAGCTTTCCGTGACCAACATATGAATTCACATATATTCTAAGAACTGTATGAGTGTGCAATATTACTGAATGAATGACCTTTGCTTAATTATCAGCAATATGTTTGGTTTTTCCCTCAAAATCATTTGCTTGAAAGATTAACGGGAATCCCATGTTTCAAGGTAAAATGCAATAAAATTTTAAGGGTGCACTAAAAACAGGTAGATTATGTAAATCTGCATCGTGCAGGTAACACAAGAACAAACGTCAGTAAAAGGGATGTGTAAATCAGCAAAGTTATTGAACGTGATGTGAATGTTTAAAATAATTTTTTGTCGTTTACTAATTTTCTAATTTGTTTCAGAAATTCAAAATTTAGAAGAAAAATAATGCAAATAACAGTTTGACAACGAGCGGAACAAAATCGACGCGAATTCGCATCAAAGTTTTATTTTATTTTGAAAGATGTCACAGTCACATTACTCGCTGCGATGGAACAACCATCAGAGCCACATCCTGTCCGCGTTCGACGCGCTGCTGCAAGCAGAAACCTTAGTCGATGTGACGCTCGTATGTGCCGAAAACTCGGTACGCGCTCACAAAGTAGTCCTCAGTGCGTGCTCCCCATTCTTTCAGAGGATATTTTCAGAAAACCCATGCAAACATCCGGTTATAGTATTAAAGGACTTCAGCGGCTGGGAAGTACAAGCAATTGTCGACTTCATGTACAAAGGTGAAATTAGTGTGATACAAGAACAATTACAAAGCCTAATTAAAGCAGCAGAAAGTCTACAAGTGCGCGGTTTAGCCAATCAAGAACAATTCGGTATTGATAAAGAATCAAATTCAATAACGAATCAAACTCCGACGCCGTCATCTTCACCCAACGATTTCGATCGAGGTTTCTATGCAAATAGGTTTCCAACGCCAGGTGTTACCGTACGAACACCAGGCGATTCATCACCATTCTCACCATTAGCCGGCCGCAATTTCGAGCCTCCAATGAAGCTACCACATATGACTTTAAATTTTCCTGATACGATAGCCCCAAGACCAGAATCACCACAACCTAGGAGGAAACAAGCGAGGCCCAGAAGAAGGTCGGGGGAATTATGCGGCGCACAAGATTTAACAACTACCAACCTTCCGAAGCCGTCCAGTGATGAGGAAACGGCTGAGAATTTATGCGTGAAGAAACCCAAAGAAGAGAGGAAGCAACATCATCAGCATCATCATAAAGAAGATGATAGGATAAAAATGCTTACGCCGGATCCGTCGGGGAGTCCTGAATTGGATCTCAGTTTGCAGCATAAAGATTTTGCCGCCTCTCCGCCACTCACCCTGCCGCCCATTTTGAACCTCAAACATGAAATGGACAGCCACTCGCCGTTGCCTTTTCCTCCCATGCCCTCGGTATCAGCGTTAGCAATGACACCGCCTCATAGTAAATGTAAGTAATTTTTATCTAATTGCAAAATTTTTCTAAAATTGATTTTTTTAATTTATTTTTAATTTTTTTTTTTATTATTTACAATGAATTACTTGATAGATTTCTAAAACTTGAGTATTTACTAACAATCTTAACAGTTTTTCTGAACTTTTTGATCAGTTTTTCAAAATTTTTAAAACTTGGAACTAATCATATTTAACTAAATGTTGTTATAAAATTTACAACAAATAGTAACAAAAAAATTAGATTTTCAAAATTTAGAAAACATATCTACAAATCTTAAACAGCTTTTTCAAATTTCTAAAATTTTGATCAACGTATGATTTAGATAAATTGACTTTTTGAACAGAATTTTTTTTTAAATTTCAAAACACATTAGTAATGAATTTTTTGATAGATTTCCAAAATTTGATTTTTTTCAAAAGCTTAAAAATTACCAAAAACTTTTTAGACAAAATTTTTAAAATTTTCTTTTGAAATTTACTACACCCAAAATTTAGCTTCTCAGAATTTCTAAACTTTGGAGCAAATTATGATTTTACCTAAAATTAACTTTTTAGACAGAATTCTTGAAGTTTTCTACTTAAACGCTTTACAGCTTTTCAAAATTTAATATTTTGGAATTTGAAAACTGTGTTGAAAGCCTAAGAATTATTTTGAGATATTGAGAAACATTGTAGGACCTTAAAAAACATTTTAAATCTTTAAAGAATATGTTGAAAGTTTGAAAAGTACATTTAAGACATTGAAAAATATGTTTGAAATGAATGAAGACCGTGTTAAGACCTGAAAAATATTTTGAGAATTTGAAAACACCTAAAAACTTAAAAAGAACGTTTTGAAATACTCGGAAACACTTGGACACAATAAGAATTATTTTGGAGTTTACGGAATGTGTTAAAAGTAAAATTTGAAAATTTTGAGTTACATTTTAATACTTTTTGAGGCTTTGTAAAATATTTGAAACGTATTAAAGGTCTACGAAATATTTTGAAACTTTGTAATATTTTAGGAAGAACAATTTGAGATGTTGGAAAATATGTTGGGGATTTTGGAAAACATTTTTGGTCTATATTTTGGAATTTAAAAACTATGTTAGCCTGAGAAAAACATTTTAAAACTTTAGGAAATATTTTAATTTTATCAGTTAATTCCTCAATATTTTTGAGTTTTCAACATTTTGGGTTTTAGAGCTCCTCAAAAATTCTAAACAAATTTTTGAATAGTTTGGGGACTTTAATTTTTTTTGTAAGTGCTGTAAATGTTAAATGATTACAAGAAATCTTACAAAGAGCTTCTAAACTCTAAAGAAAGCTTTTCGAAATTTTTACAAATTTGGTTTTGATATTTTGTAATTTTTACAAAATTAGTATGTTTGCAAAACTGTACCCTCTGTACGCCTATAGCTTATTTTTTTCTCATTTTTTTATAGCCAGCTTTTTTGTCTCTTTCCATTCAACATTTTGTATGCTTCTTATTCATTTTTTTCAATCTTCCGCATTTCATACAAATATTTAATTAGTCCTTTATGTATGTCTTGTCATGTATCGAACACACGACCGATCGCCGTCCCCGCAACTAATGACTGTAATTACAAAAGTTGAGCCGCCGCCGTCGTCTTCCCGGAGCAAAGAGATGCATAATTAAAGACGCGTTCCTTGTGACAACGTACCGCGCGGGCTACCCGTCATAAATAATCTTCCTCCCGCCTCTCCACCCTAACCCTCTTCACCCCGAGTTTCCGCTAATGCGACCTGTAATTTGTGATAATGAAGTAAACTCGATAAATGGCCCCCCGCCGCATAAAGACAAACGATGAAAGTTTCATGTGTGTGTTCACGTACGCGAGGATCTTGTATGGGGAAGGGTAAAGGGGAGGACAAGACACAAAAGCTTCCGTGACCGACGGCATTAATTGGAATTGATAGAAATTTTTAAACACGATAATAATAGCCCACGAAATGACAGTTAATGATGTGTAATATGTGCTATGTATTCAGGGATTATTGATGTTTAATGAATTTTTTCATTTAAATTTGCTTCAAATTGCAAGTTAATATTTGAGTAACTTGAATACGAAGAAATGATTAACAGTACCGACTGTTATTCATAATTAAATTGAAATCTGCTTCTTATGTCTATATAAATAAATTAAATTGGGGTTTTTATACTCCATCGACCTTAAAATCACAATTTACGGAGTGGGATTTGAATTCAGTATGAATGCTGGGGACAGCATGAGAGGCAAATAATTACGTTTACTTTTGACATTAATGACATTTTTTGTTTGTTGTGTTTTGTACGGCTATTTTACATCGCCACAGTAAGTCTACGACTTGTTTAAAGAGGTTTGATTTGTCCAACAGCTTATTAGGTAACTTCTGAATCACCCTAGAGGATAAAGAGCAAGTTTTTAATTTTTGTTCTGTCTGGGATTTAAAACCACCCGCCCACAGTTTATGTCATGAAGTACCCCGCCTACCCAACTAGTGTTTGCGGTTAAGAAATTGGAATTTATGTCATGAAGTACCCCGCCTACCCAACTAGTGTTTGCGGTTAAGAAATTGGAATTTTGCACACTTTGGACATTAGTGACAATTGACGTTTACCACTTAAGATTGGACCAATCTCTTGATCACAAACAACTGGGCGGGTGGGCGGGAACAAGGTTTAAAACAACCCGCGCAGAATCACGCTCACCCTCCCAGTGTCCGTAGTCAAGAAATTGGAGGTACGCCTACTTTTGACATTAGAGACAATTGACGTTCATCACTTAAGATTAGACCCAATCTTTTGATCATTATAATTTGGGCGGGTGGGCGGGTACAAGATTTAAAACCACCCGCCTATAATCCATGGCATGCAGTACCTTGCCTACCTATCCAGTGTTTGCGGTTCAGAAATTAGAATTGCGTTCACTTTTTGCATTAGTAACAATTGACGTTCTCTAGTTAAGATTGAATTAATCTCTTGATCACCAATACATAGGCGGGTAGGCGGGAACAAAGTTTAAAACCACCCGCGCAGAATCCATAAAATGGTATACCCCGCTTACTGTCCCAGTGTTTGTAGTCAAAAAATTGGAGGTACGCTCACTTTTGACGTTAGTGACAATTGACGTTCATCATTTAAGACTGGACCAATTTTTTGATTACCAACACTTGGGCGGGTGGGCGGAAACAAGATTTAATACAACCGGCCCACAAGCCATTCCATGAAGTACCTCGCCTGATTACTCAGTGTTTGCGGTTAATATATTGGAAATACGCTTACTTGACATTAGTGACATTTGACGTTTACTACTTAAAATTGAATTAATTTTTTGGTTACCAACACTTGAGCGGGTGGGCGGGAACAAAGTTAAAAACTACCCGCACAGAATTCATAAATTAATATACCTCGCCTGCTCTTCCAGTGTTCGTAGTTAAGAAATTTTAGATACGCCCCCTTTTGACATTACTGACAATTGACCACTTAAGATTAAACCAATTTTTTGATCACCGTGTGGGCGGAAACAAGATTTAAAATCACCCGCTCACAATCCATATCATGAAGTACTCCGCCTAGCCACCCAGTTTCCGGTTAAGGTATTGGAAATGCGTCTACTTTTGACATTAGTGAAAATTGACGTTCACTACTTAAGATTGAACCAATCTTTTAATCACCAACACTTGTGCGGATGGGCGGGAACAAGATTTAAAATTACCCGCCTACTTTTGTCATTAGTGACAATTGACATTCTCTACTTAAGATTGAAGCGATCACCGACACTTGGAAGGGCGGGCGGGAATAAGATATAAAACCACCCGCTTACAATTTACAAATTGGTGTACCCCGCTCATTTAACCGAGTATTTGTAGACATAACATTGGAATTGCGCTCACTTATGACATTAGTGACAAACTACTTAAGATTGGACCAATCTTGTGATCACGGACTTTTGGGCGAGAACACGATTCATAACCATTTGCCCACAATCTATGATGTACCACGCTCAACCACTCGAGCGTTTGCGGTTAAAAAATTGAAATAACGTTTACTTTTGACATCTTAGTGACAATTGACGTTTACTGTGAAATTAAATCAATCTCTGGATGACTTTGATGCATTTGAGTAGGCGTTTATAATAACGTATTTTATGGACTTTTTAGACCTTAATTGAATGTTGGTTACATTCATATTCTTGACAACATCCTCTGTGGATGTTGCACAGCGGCAGCATCAAAAGTGGTCGCCTTGGCTTTAGTGGCCGGCCGGGTCAAGGATTTTGGCGTTGGCGTTGAAGGTACCAAACGTGATGATCCGGTTGATAGCCTAATAGCAGCAGAAACTGATCATTTGTTTTTTTCTTATTCCCCACGACAATGAATCCCTCTTCTGGAGACGAGACTTTGGGCTGGGGCGTGACTTGGTCGTCCTGATAGTCGTTCAATACTTCTTTAATTTTGAAGGCGGTTTGGAGTTGACCGGGTTTTTAGGAGGTCTCTTGCGGGAGGACTGGACTTTGGCGGTCTTCACATTGTCTTCTACATGAAGCTTGATCTTGGAGAGGGCTATCTCTTGGTCATTGATCTTCACTGATTGTTTCTTCACCAGCGCTAGGATGTAAGCCTCAAGGGCCATGATCTTCATTGACTGCTACTGAACGATGTTTTCATTTGCTGCCTGCTGCCGGTACATCGTCTGGAATACTTCATTGTCTTTGTCGAAGAGAGTCGGTGAAGTCTTCTGCATCTACGGCATCCACGCTAGAAGAAATTTTTGATTATTTAAATAATTTCTTAATCAAATAATCAAATTGAGTTTGTGATTTGATGATTGATTGCGTGACTAACTCCATCATCTGACTCAATTGCAATAATAATGGCAGTTTTTCTTCTGGTTGCGGTAGTTCCAAAGATGTTGCGTTGGTTACTTGCTGCTGAAGAGCTGTTTGGTCCTCAAAGAATACTTAAAGCTTTAAATGTGTTTTGTTTACAACAATTTGATAGCTTTTTTGTACAAATAGACTATGCATCAAGAGCTTAAAGAACTTTTTTGTTTTAACAGAATATTTTAAATTTGTAATTAAATTTGTTTTGATACTTTTTGTCTTCAAAGTATAATTTTGGATGAGATTTTTGTCTTTAAAGAATACTTTTTACTGTTTACAAAGTACAGAACGTTTAGGAAGCTATACTTACTACCACAAAGTTTTTATTATCTTACTGTTTATGAAACGCGTTTAGATAGTTTTTGTCTTCAAAGAATATTTTTAAATTAAAGTTTTGGACAAGCTTTTTGACCTCAAAGAGTTGTTGAATGTTACTAAAATTGAAGAAACGAGGAGTTTGAAATCTGAATCTGAGCTTTTTTTGTACTCAAAGAATATTTGTTTTTTGATATTTCTGGAAATTTTGCAATTTTCAAGAAGTTTTGATTATTTTTTCAACACTTAAAAGGTTCTACAGAAACTTTTCTTGTTCTCAAAGAATACAAAATGCTTTAAATACTTTTTTGAGTATTTGAATATTTTCTCAGTTTAACGTTTTTTCAATGCAAAAATCTTGCATAAAACAAGTTTGAAGAGCTTTTCTTGCCTTATTTTATTTTAAAACTCAAAGAATATTTTTAAAGTTTTTATTTGGGAATTTTGGATTTCTTAAAATTTTGCGATGTACAAAAGGGGCTTTTCTTGTCTACAAAAAATATTTGTTTTTTGAATTTTTGGAAAATCTGTAATTTTTAAGAAATTTTAATTGTTTTTTCAATGGTTCAAAAGTTTTACACAAGCTTTTTTGTTCTCAAAGAATACATAAAGCTTCAAATACTTTTCAATGTTTCAAAACTGTTTTGAATGCATTAGATATTTTTGATTGTTTTGAAAGGATACTTGAAATGAGCTTTTTGTTGTCAAATTTTTTTTTTTATTTTATTTCTCATTTTTTTTAATATTTTTAGAAATTAGGAAATGATTTTAAAGCTTTAATTGTCTTCACAGAACATTAAAGTCAAAAATTAAAAAAATTTCTAATAGAAGCTTAAAAAAATATAAAATGAGCTTGAAGCTTTTTTGACCTCAAAGTTAAATTTGTCCTTAAAAAATAATATAAATGCTTTTCTCATGTTACTTAAATGTTTAGATGTGGTTGAAGAGAACTCAAAACGTTTGTCACTTCTGACTATCCAAATCTTTCAAAAATTATTTTTTTCTTACTGTTTAAAATGTATTTTAAAATATTGTTCATATTTTTTAATGTTCTCAGCATCAAAAGCTCAATATCAATCAACATCTTCCTGGTGGTCTTCCATGCTGCCTGATGACTTACAAGGTATTGAGAACTGTTTTCTGATTGTTGAATGTTTAAAAAATCCTAATCTGCTCGGGTTGAATGAAAAGTTTTTCATTGTAATGTCTTCTGAGAATAGCCAAAAGTAAATGTTTCTAATGTTTAGGAAGCTACTTAACTTTTTAATTGCTTTTATGAGCCTGAAACTACACACTGTCCTAATAGAATATTTAATGCTTTCCAATGTTTTATGTTCCATGTTCTGAATGTTAAAAATTTAAATTGAAGGTTTTTTCATTATTTTTATGTTCTCAAAGAATAGCCAAATGTTTTCTTAATATTCAATACATATTTCTAATGTTTAGGAAGCTATTTAATTTTTATAATGCTTTCTTTGAGTGCTTCTATGAGCTTGAAACTATAGATTGTCCTCAATAAATACTTAATCTAATGTTTCTTAAATAAAATTCGAATACAGTTTTGAGAATTATCCTCAAAGATGTTTCAATTATTTAATGTTTTGCCAATATCTTGTCTACAGCACTATTCAAATCAAATACGAATAAAATAATATGAGCCAACATTCATAGAGGATATACATTCCAAGAAGAAAATTTTTTTTTTCAATTTCTTTGTTCTGAAGGTTCAAATCTATTTTTTTAAGTAAAAAAATAACTTTTTTATTGTTTTTATGTCTTCAAGGAACAACAAACGTTTTTCCAATGTTTTTAGTTTGTTCTAAATGTTTTTTAAGAAAAAAAAATAACCTAAAATTTTATATTGTTCTCAAAAAGGAGTTTTTGTATGTAATGTAATTTGAAATTATCACAAAGAATGTTTTAACAGTTTCAAATGTTTCAAATGTTTCAAATGTTTCAAATGTTTCAAATGTTTCAAATGTTTCAAATGTTTCAAATGTTTCAAATGTTTCAAATGTTTCAAATGTTTCAAATGTTTCAAATGTTTCAAATGTTTTTCCAATGTTTCTTAAATGTTTTCAACGTTTAAAAATTACTAACATTTCTAAATGCAATTTTGGGTGCTTCAAAGGTACCCGAAAACAGATTTTTGAAAATGACCTAACCTAGCTTATGTGTTTTATGGGTTTTTCCAATGTTTGTAAAAATTCCCGAAATATGTTCTCGAATGATATGCGTATTATTGGATTTAATGTTATTATATTTTAAATTATTTTTTATTTTTGCAGTTTTCGGCCTGGATTCTCCTTTGGGATTATTTCCACCCGGTTTAGACGGTTGCAGAAATCCCCTCCTGGACATGGCCGATCCACGAACACCAGACTCCCAATTATTCGCCAAAAAGAAAAGTAAGCATTAAAAAACAAACCAATTAAAACCAATTACTAATAAAATTATTCTAGTGGGTCGACCAAAAGGTCAACACTCGGCACCAAGAGGAGGCCCACCGCGTTCCTGGACGAATGCCGAATTAACGGAAGCATTACAACACGTGTGGAATAAGAAGATGACGACGAGCCAGGCTTCAAGAATATTTGGCATTCCTTACAACTCTCTCCTGATGTACGTGCGAGGCAAATACGGTAAGAGTTTGAAACTGGAACAGCTCCGAAAAGATTGTATAGGAGGTCCCGGAATGGATTTAATGAGCATGGGCTCTGGCAACAATAACAACAATTCCTGCAAATCAGATCGTGATAGCGAACCAGTGCAACCGAATACGAGGCCGTCGAGTACAGAAGATCAGCATCAAGCTCCTTTGTTTAATCCGTTCGCGCCGAATTTTTATCCGGATTTTGGAACTGGATTCCCAATTCCTGTGAGTATGATTCACTTGTTACCACAGAGTGAAAAAAATAGGGATAATTATGGGCAACAAAGTGAGGAGGATTGCGGTAAGCGAGTGAAGGATGAACCACAGGACCTTTTCATGCCTCCATCATTATCAAGGGAGGATCATAGGGAACTCGTACAGCAAAACGGGCAGGATTAAGACCAAATTTAATAAAAGTACCCGCGTTAAACGTCCAATAATTAAATTATTTATATATAAAAAGAAACTAACTAGGGGCAATATTAGTGCTAGAGAATTGTATTATAAATAATCGACGAAGGACCGCTGGTTGTATATTTAAGTTATAAAGCACCTCAACGGTGCGTAACCACGAGACGGTTGTATGTGCTTCCTACTTTCCGATTAGTTTTATTTAAAAAAAAAGATTTTAAAAGACGATGCTACACGCAAATAATGTAAATAGACTCGTATTGTGTAAAAATCGCCTGATTTTATTTTTCCTTATTATTAAAAGATGAAATATATGTAATTGTAAGACTGATATTTATCATATTGCCAACGTTCCAACTACTAAACTCTTTTTAATTTTTCGATGTAACACTTATAAAACAGTTCCTGATAACAAAATATTTTACAGATATATACAGATTTTTTACCAAATATTTACTAAAATATACAAACGGTTTTTATTTGATGGTGGGCGTGTATTTCCACGCATAAGTGGGTGTGGTTATATGGGGAAACACGCCCCCAACTTTCCTACACTCATCAATACATTCAAACTGCGATATTAGCTACAGTATAAAACAGAAAACATTAAAAAATACTACAGTTTGTACAGTTTCAGATAATATATAGCATATTTTTTAATTTAAAAGATATTTTCCTTAACATATATTCACGTTTCTTCTTGAACGCCAAGTATTTTTATATAAGATTAATTACCCAAGTTAATAGTGAAACCCGATTTACAGTTATATTTAATAATCCCTCCCCTTAACCAAAACCAACCCACTCAAAATAGCGTAATTTTTATAATGAGATTACACACAGTGCAACTGGTTTTTTCTATAACATTATAGTTGGAACTGACTGATATTATTAAAAAAAATAATAATGAGATTTGTTATATTTCTCGGAATACAATCCGATTTGTGATTTCCGGTTTATCATATGTAAAGCACACAACGCGGCACAAACAACCACCAAATGTTAACGATGTTCTTTGTTATTAATTATAATAAGTGGGCGTACGGAGGCGTGGCCTATTAACGTAATAGGCGTGTCCTATACAACCAATAATAACAAAAAAGGCGTGTCAACAAAATTACTTCTGTTTTTAACAAGCAAAGAGGCGTGTCTTAATAGCTGAGTGGGCGTTCCTTAAAACTAAGACGCCGCATGAACTACTGCAGAAATATTCAGTCTTGTCATTATCTCAGAATAGAACTAAAATTATTGTAAACAAAATAAATAGGTTGACAATTGATCAAAATAACTTCACAAAACTGTCAAAAACTGTTTTGGCTTAATGGACCTCAGTAGAAGAGGTTAATGACATTTTGACATTAAATTGTCTTAATCAAATTAGCTGTAAGCATTGAATTTGGTAAAATTTTCAAGCTAGTTGAGGACATTTTGGGAATTTGTTAATTGAACATATTTCTGCACAATTGGGAACAATAAACTTATTACTTTGCAACGTTCAATTGAGGACAATTAGGAACAATAGTTGAGGATAACATTTTAAAAGGACAGTTGAGGACATTTAAGTTAGACAGTTGATAATTTTTAAGAAGTAAAGTGAAATATAGCTGGACAGTTGAGGACAATAAATGACATAACTATGTTTTTTTAATTGAGGTCAATTTATGACAGTTGACTACATTTAAACTTAATTGACAGTTAGTGGCACTTATATGACATTTGAGGACAATTAAAATAAAAATAAATGACAGTTGCGGATATTTAAGTTTATTTTACAGTTTGTTGACGACTATTAAATAGGATATTTTAGGACATTAAACGGAATGACAGTTAAGGACATACATTTTAAATAAATGACAGTGAGGACATTTAAATTTATTTTACAGTTATTAAATAGGACAAAAAACAATTTAATTTTAAATTAACAACAATTGAGGACATTTAAATTTATTTGAAAGTTGAGAACAACTAAATTTGTCATTTGTTAGAACAGTTGACAATTTGTTTGACTTTTGAGGACAATATGTGACTTAGTTATAACCAATTAATTTAACAGTTATTTTGAGGTCATTTGGTTACAACACAGTGACAGTTAATTTAAACTTGTCAATGGGTTGTTAAGTGCCAACAAAAATTAAATTTGAAAGTTGAAGATATTTAAGTTTGACATTTGTTACTTTTAATTGAGGATAATGGACGATAATGAAAACAAATAATGACAATAGATAAGGTTAATTTAAAATCTTATTCATTAATTATAAGTTTTTTTGACTACTGAGGTCAATCATATAAATCATATCAGTTGAGGACAATGTTTGATTGTCACTATTTATAAATTAAATGTACTAGAAGCTTGAGAACAATGTATTACTGTTAAATTGCTTACAGTTCAGGCTATTGGATTTTGACAGTTGAGAAGGACAAGCAATGGTCACCTAACAATTTATCTTAACCTAACATTGTTGATAGCAAGTTTTTATTAAAA
Source organism: Tachinus rufipes (assembly GCA_963932245.1). Taxonomy (NCBI): domain Eukaryota; kingdom Metazoa; phylum Arthropoda; class Insecta; order Coleoptera; family Staphylinidae; genus Tachinus; species Tachinus rufipes. The sequence goes on along the minus strand of OZ010747.1, from coordinate 72,377,301 downwards.
TTTAATATTTAGCTGTTATAAATATCAACTGAGGACAACAGATGACAGTTGAATAATTGTTTTGACAGTTGAAGACAAACAATGGCTACCTAATATTCTATTTATTAGTTGAGGACAATTTTGTATCAAATTTAATATTTAGCTGTTATAAATACTAACTGAGGACAACAAATGACAGTTGAATAGTTGTTTACATTTATTTGACAGTTAAAGACCTAACATTTTATCGTAACCTAACATTAGTTAAGGACAATTTTGTATCAAATTTAACATTTAGTTATTATGTTTACTGAGGACAAAAGATGACAATTGAATAATTGTTTTGACATTTGAAAACAAACAATGGCTACCTAATATTCTATTTATTAGTTAAGGACAATTTAGTATCAAATTTAACATTTTTCTATTATGAATACCAACTGAGGACAACAGATGACAGTTGAATAATTGTTTACTTTTTTTGAGAGTTTTGAGAATTAAACTCTATAGATGGCAATTACTTTCTATTAATGCGGGTAATGAATGAGAATTGAGGACATTTAAGACCAAGTAAGGGAGCATGGATGTTCGAAGAAGACAAATAATGACAGTTGAAAACTTTTTAGGAACTAAATTTGTTAAATTGCATTTTTTATAAACAACTGAAGACAATTAAATGATTTTATGTACTAAATTTGCTAACTAATAATCACAATTGTTAGTTCAGGACAATTAATGACAGCTGAGGATTTTTGCCAAAACTTATTGACTAATAATATTGAGGACAATTTGATAGTTAGAAATAATGAATAATAGCTGAGGACATTTTGACTGTTAGCTGTAATGAATCATAATTGAGGTCAGTTTGACAATTAAGAATGGCAACTGAGGACATGTTAGGAACAAAATGTATCTTTTGAAAATTTTGTAGTAAATTGAGTACAATGTATGATTTGTTTAACTGAAGACAACGTATGACAATTAGACGATGACTAACAAGGACTTTTAATTTTATTTGATAGTTGAGGTCAATTAAATATGACAGTTGGAAACAATTAAATTTGGTAGTTAAAGACAATTAAATTTGACAGTTGAGGACAATTAAAATTGACAGTTGAGGACACTTAAATTTTACAGTTGTATTTAGATCAGAGCAAGTTGTCAATAATAACCTCAGTTGAGGACATTGAATAATTGTCAAAACATCAAAGAAAAACTTAACTTTTCTAAGTTTATTTTTGTGCTATTTAAATTTGCAGTTGAGGACATTTAAGTTTGAAAATTGAGAATTTTTTAATTTCACAGTTAATGACATTTAAATTTGACAGTTGAAGACATATAAATTTGACACTTAAGGACACTTAAATTAAACATTTGAGAATGTTTAGTTTTGACATTTGAGGACATTTAATTTGACGCTAGTTCTTAATAATCTGTTGATGACATTGGATAATTGTGGAAACAGAATGACAACTTACTGTTTTGTAAGTTCAATTTTATGACGTTGACATGTATCAGTTGAGGACATTTAAATTTGAAAAAAAAAATTATTTAAATTTGACAGTTCATGACATTTAAATTTGACAGTTGAGGACATTTGACATTTGAAGATGTTAAATTTTGACACTTGTGGTGAGATATTAATAATAACATTAAGGACATTTGATAATTGTGAAAACCTGTTTTGGGAATTTTGTTTTGTCAATTGTTCATTTTCTCAACAATTTGAATCAACGTTTAGTTGAGTGCATTTATTGACAGTTGAAGACAATGAGTGGCAACTAAATTAAATATATCAATTGGCAGTTTTGGTAAAAAAGAATGAGAAGAATCTTGACACTTATATTGTTAAAAAAATCATTTTGACAGTGAGTACAATTTAAATTTGACAATTGGCAAACTTGTTTTTTAATTGACAGTTTATGACAGCTTTAGTTTTCATAAATGGTAAATTTGCTATAAATTATACTCAACTGTCAAATATTAAAATGTGCCATTTGAAAACAGTTGTCAATAACAACCTCAGTTGAAGAGTACATAAAAAAAAACAAAGAATGACAATTGAAGGTTACGGAAACTTTTTAATTATTAAAATTGAGATATGACAGTTGAAGAGAGAATCAATGACAATTGAGCTAAATAGTTAAAAATATTGAGGGCAAAGTATGATATTTGAAAATTAAATCTTTTATTAACGTTAATGAGGTCAATTGAAAACAAAACATGACAGTTGAGAACAATAGAGACAATGAATGTCATATGAGGTAATTTATATTAAAAAGTTGTCAATCATAAATGTCTATAACTAACTATAGTTGTCAGGTAATGCTTATAGTTGAGGACAATGAGTTGTAAACAAAATAAAGGAATGAGGATAATTGAGTTTATTATGCGTACTAAACTTGTTAATTGGAAATCAAAACTGAATAGTTATCACCTCAAAAGTTTAGGAAATATGAAACTAATAACATAAGTTGAGGACAATGTGATTTTTTGAAAACTAAATTTGACGATCAAAAATTGGGGAAGACAGCTGTAGACAATTATCATTAATGTTGCATTAAAATCTGAATTACTCAGTTGAGGTAATTTAGTTTTAACAGTTAACAATCACAACCTATTATAGTTGAGGATAACAACTGATTGTTAATTTTTTTAATAAACTTGGAATTGTAGTAATGATAATAAATAACAATTGATGACAATTATATTGCTATAACCTTTAATTGTCTTCAAATTTCTCATTATTGAAAGGAATAAATAAATCTGAAAGTTTAAAAATTGACACTGACAGATAAAAATACTTACTGACAGTTGAAGTTTTCAAAATTGCTAAGTTTGAATTAAATTAAAAGTTTTGGTATATTTTATTTTGTTATTTCCTGGTTGTGTAGAGGCATGCCCTTCTTAATATTGTTACTTTAATACATTTTTTTACTGTTGGTTGACTGGTAGCGCTACCGTACGCTCATGTTTCAATAGACTGTGTGATAAATACCATTTGTTGTCAATATTTCTGTTATAAACCAATCAAAATGTGGCCGCCAAACAAAGGCGTCTACAATAAGTGCAATAATCACGTTTATGCTGCGCTGTGTGCAATAAAAACCTTTATATAAAATTTAAAAAAAAAACTATTTCTCTTTTTGGCAAGAAGTTCTTAAAATAGTAGAGAGGCGGTCTCGAAAAGTACATATATAAATATATAAATAAATGTAAAAAGAAAAATCTAAATTTAAGTAAATTAATGAATAAAATGAAAATTTAAAAAAAAATGCAAAAAAACATTTGTACAAATCAGTGTTGACATATAAGTGTATCTATAAACAAATTGTGCAGGTTTTTTCTAGGTGAATTTAATAATGATGAAGCAAATTAGAGATTATTTAGGTCTATATAGTATACGGTCAACAAAATCATGTACAAATTCGTCGTCCCGTTCGTTTATTTCCGGTGCCGCTTCGGCTATTAATTAAACTGCACATAGATTTTTTTATATCAGCAGTTTTCTTTTTATAATACACTTTCTGCAGGGTATGCGATGTAAACTTAATACAAATTACAAAATTGCTGACACATCATTAGAGTAAAATCTCAATCTCTCTCTTTATCTTAGTAGACAAATGGAATTTGTTACAAATTGATAAATAAATTGTAACAAATTTTATTACGAGGCTTCCACGAAATTTTATTGAACAAAATTATATCCAAAAAAAAAAAACAATGTTAAGTGTAAATGTAAAAGCATGTGTGCAACGTGTAATTTTATTGGTTCCATCATAAGTGGTCGAAATTACAACGTATAATATAGATTGATATCCATTTAAAAAGTTTGATTAACTGGTGATGGTATCAATTTTTATTAAATTTTATTTAGATTTATATTAAAAAAATAATATTTCCACCACTCATGTAAATAAATATAATAAAAAATGGGGCAATCTAGGGATATTATTAAACATGTGATAATAGTTGCACAGTATATTTTTGAGCGACTGTGAAAGTTGTTAGATTTAGATATATTATATAAATATTTAGTAAGTGAGACTTTTCATGTTACCGATTTTAATTTCTATTATTATTATTATTATTATTATAATTAGTATGTAAAAAATAGTAGGTTTTAACGCCCAAAAAATCTACTTGTAAAATTGGTTGTGCACAATTTTTATCGCTTCAGGATTTTTATCCTTTTGTCTCAACACAAAATGGCACGCGCTTGCGTGTCACAGTAAATACATACAAAATGGTGCTGGATATTTTAAGTTGTACATAGAATACAAGATAACACAGACATTCCTATCAGAGTATTATTAGTTGATAAGTTTTCTATATTATTATTATTATTACTATTATTATTATTATTATTATTATTATTATTATTATTATTATCCAGATATATATTTTAAAGTTCCTCTTTTATATTATTATTATTATTATTATTATTTGTATATTTTTGCTGCACATAGTTAGATTTTAATTGTATACTAATTTTAAGTTTAATTATTTAATTCGCACATTATATGTAATTTATTACCGATTGTCGAGGTTGCGCACACACACAATATGCATTTATTTGAAGTATTATTTGCGCTTGTTTGCGCAAAAAATAAAATATATTTGAAAAAGTTACATGTTTAATATAATTTTTAAGATTCAGGTTTGAATGAAGGAGTTGTTTAAAGTTATCAACTCACACTTTAGAGGCTGTAGCTTATATAAGATCAAATTTATTTGTTGGTGGTTTTTTAATTAATATTAAACAATAAAACTGTTGAGTTAAAATTGATTTGTTGGTTATTAGGTTAAAGTTGATCTCAAGTTTAATTGATCCCAACTTTAACTCAAGATATCAACAATTTTGTTGGTTCAATTAATGATCAACAATTCCGAGTTAATCTTAAAATCAACATTTTTTTGATCTCAAGTTAAACCAAGATCAACAATTTTAACCTAAAAAATATTGTTTTCTTTTACGCTTTTTTAAATTAAGTTTTTGTACCTGACAACTTCATACTGACTTTTTAACAAGAAACGCAATTTTCAACTTGAAACTAGAAATTTTTTTTTTAAGAAAACTTTTGGAGTCGGCACTCATTTTTTTTTAATTTGCATTAATCTTTCATTGGAATATGTACAAATTTGATGCAAACACGTACGACTTTGGTAAACACCAAAAATGAGTTTTGTTGGGACAGCGAAGTGGTTTTGGCAAAGAACTTTTTGGAAGAAACATTTCAGCGCATATTGCGCTCTCTAAAAAGTACGTCAGTTTTATAATTGAATTTAAAAATATGCTGAAGCCGTGATTGCAGAACAGAAAATCGTACCGAGTTACAAAAGACGCTCAAAAAATATAGATTCCGAAACAAATGGAGATTTGAACTGTAAACTGCGATTTGATGCTCACAACAAATTTTCATTTTTTTTTTACGGACAACGCTGGAATTTAGCGGTCACTTTGACAACAAAATTTAACAAGCTCAGAGCACACCGAGACGCCACTTAACCATCTAATGCGCAAAATCTAAATTCTTCATCCGCAACGGAAATCCACATTTACTTTGGAACGACGCAAAACTGCAAATTTTAAAAGATTCACACTCAGGTCTTGGTTGAAGTTAAAAAAAGACATCGCTAGAAATTCCCGTTTTGATCCAAAAAATTTGTTTTGAAAAGTTTGACCTAAATCGTTCTGCAGCAACGTTTTAACACCTGCGTTGCGTCTTTTAATTGCAATTTTGAAATTATTGGTGACAATAATGGTTCTAAGAGGTATTGGATTGGACGGGAATGCAATACATACAATACAATACTAGAAAATCGGAAAAATCACGGAAATTGCTTTTTTTACAAATTTGCTTATTCAATCGAACTGCTACTACTGAACGCAATTAAAATTGTGATTCAATTCAATTTCTTCGAAAAAGTAAAAAAATATTTTTGTATTGGCTTGCCGTAACAAACATTGCAGTCTAAATTGATCTGAAATTGTCCTAGAGGCCTAACAATTGCGACAAAAAAAAACAATGCAAAAAATTTTGTTTTGAGCCATTGGCCTCTTCATTTTTGGGGCCAATTTTCATAGGTTTTTAAAAAAAGAGAAGATCTGTTCTTGACCTTAAATTTGCACAAAAAACAGAAATAACATATATTTGATTGTTTTTCTTTGAAGGTTTATTGGAAAACAACTTTTGACGAACAACGCCGTTTATTTATCGTTTGATTATGTCGTTTGATAACATTTTAAGCTTGGCGCCAAAATTTCTCGTTTTTATTTGCAGCAAAACAACGCCAAAATCCGAAGATTGCCAATACTTAAAAAAAAAACGGTTTAAGCAAAGCTTGTCTTACATATTTTTGCTCTAATAGTTTTGCCGGATGCCGACCCAAAATGCAAAACTAGCCCAAAAAGTTTTGCCCGAATTTGCTTTGCGATTTATACCGTCTGGTTGCAACTTTTTTACGACTGTAGAATACATACTAATGAATGGCGCCAATCAGCCCAAATGTTTGAAAAAGGAGCTAAACAAGGATTGGCTTTTAGGTTTTTCAATCAAAAACCGATTTGCGTTTTGCTTCTTTTCAGAAAATTTTAGCTGACTTTTGGTGATATCATTTAATTATTATTTTGTACTCAATGCTGGGTTGTGTGGTTTTGGGTAACAATGATTAGATCTGTTTTTTTTTGGAAATCTGCATTTGCTCTAAGACGACGCAGATTTGCAAAATTTTAAGCTTAACAACAAAATTTCCTTTTTCCCGTTTGGAGTAGACAACGGGTCATAACTGCAGTTTTAGATACAAAAAAATAACTGATATTTCTAAAACATTGCAGGCTACTCTAGCAATGCTCATCTCGATATTTTTGTCTAAATTGTTTTGCCTGACTCTGGACCAAAATGTTGAACTATATCAAAAAGAACAAAAAATATTTTTTTAAGTTTCTTAAAGACTGGAAATCTGGTGGCAACATCTCATATTTTAACAAACTACAAGGAACATCTTTAGATGTTGCACGACTAAAAATATCTAGTGGTCAAAGAGCCACAAAAAAGGCCAAATTTTGTTGCTATTTTGGAAATTTATTTTTACATATTTTTAGTCCATTTCATCACTCTAATCCTACTAAAAATTTCATCACTCTACTCCTTTCAAAATTCACCAAATCAATGAGTTGGCGGTTATTTTGTTAAATTTAATTCTATTTTGACGATTTTTTTGAAATACTTTTTGACATAGTAGATACTTATTTTTAGTAAATTTCATCAATTTATTCTCAATAGTTTTAGAATTCTCTTCAGTTTTACGCAAGGTTTCAAAGTTAGCCAAATCAATTATCTGGCGGCCATTTTGTTAATATTGATTAGATTTTGGCGCCATTTTAGAAGTAGAATTTTGACTTGCAGATACATATTATTCTTAGTTTTACGTAAAGTTTTAAAACAAGCTAAATCTATTTGTTTGTGGCCATTTTGATAATTTTAATTAAATTTTTGCTCTATTTTGAAAAATTATTTTCACATAATAGAGACATAATTTAAGTTAATTTTTTGCCCATGTTTTTGAGTACGCAATAAAACGAGTTAGATTATATACCCAATAAGTTGAAACATTGCAAAAATTTTGAGCTAAGCAGCGTTTTTTATTTTAATCGTTCTGCCGGAATAAAAATTTTAACACGTTTGGACAGTTCCAAAAATATATTTTTGAGAAAACTAGAATTTACGCGTTTTTGGGAAAACATCTTAATCTAAATTTGTCTCAAAAATTTGAGCCAAAAGCGTTTCTACGCAAGCCGAAATTTTGATCCAATCGCCCCAAAAAAGATACAGCAAAGAAAATCAATTTTAATGACGTTTAACGACAGTCATTTTGAATAAACAAAAAAGTTTGAGTTTGAGTGTTTAAGTGACATTTGAATTCAACATTTTGATTTTTTAATATTAACCATTTGTTTTCAAATAATTTGTCATTAAAAACAATTGTGATTTTTGACATTTTTAAAGCCAACTTGATCTTACATAAGCTATTAGCTCAATTTAATTTGTTCAAACCGAACAAGTTCTAAGCTAGCTTAATTAATCAAACTTGAATCTAACCTATAAAATGTTTCAAATTAAACATGGATGAAAACAACTGAATTATAAATAAATGCAATTTAGTGTGCGCATGCTCGACTGATATAATTTTACGAACCCACACAGTTGACAATATTTACATTTTTACACGGATTCAGGGTAAAATATGTAAGGTACCATAATACTCAAATCCCCCCTCCCCACTCCAATTATTTATATTGTACAGTGACTCTTGTATTTTGTTCTTTATTTTGAGAACTCCAATAAGCGGCAGGCTAGTGCAATATATTATTGTTTTTTTATTATTATTATAATTATCATTATTAAAGGATGGATTTTGTTTGTATGTTTGGGCATTATAAGAATGATAAGAAAAAATTATTATTATATTATTGTAAATTCGTTTTTGTAAACAGTATGCGGATGATTCGCGCATCGAAAAAATGAGGAACGTAACCCTGGCATTATTATTGTAAAAATTAATGTTTTAAGAATCCAAAAAGTAATTTAAAAAACATAATAAGTAAATAATTGTAAATGGTGCAATCTGTAAATTGAAAATTTGATAGAGAATTAAGGTATTTTAAAAAAACAATCCGGTATTGACAAAAAATAATATATTTAAAAGAAAAAAATGGCGGCACCTCGTACCTATAATCATTTCTTAATTTATTAATTAATTAATTTTCTCATGTTGATTGTTATTGAAAGAAAATACAAAACTACAGGGTAAAATATACAATATCCATAATATAATATAGATTTATTTAAATAAAAAATAAATAAAAATGAAAAAGAAGAGTATACCACAAAATAATAATAATAAATACAAAAAATGGGTAGAAAATATTGAATGAAAACCAAAATCAACACTATATTTTGATGTACTTGGTGATGATTTTGGTTTGTGTCGCGTTGCGAGTACGAGGTGTTTCTTTTGAAATAATACAAAAAAATAAAGTATATTTAAAGTAAGGACATGATGTGTGATTTTAATCAATTACATGTCTCTTTCTCGGAATATTGAATTAAGGACAAAATAAACATTGTATTATAAATATTGTAGGTACATTATACAAACAAAAAAAAATAAATAGATATTTGATATATAGGTAGGCATAGTTTTTGATGATGTTGAAATAAAATTAATAAAGCTTCGTGAAAAAAAATATATTTCTTGTGTTTTTTATTACCATATTGATGTTTGTTGTTTTATTTAGGTATTGGAAAGAATGAAGATTCTAAAAGAAAGCTTAAAGATGATGCTCAGGTAATACATTGGTATTCAAAATTGGACTTAATATGTTGCACAGGATTCAATTGAAAAGGTAAGCTTCAAATTGGTGCAGTGGCGTAAATAGGAATCACTGAAAGAAGTGGTAAGCTTGGAGTTATTTGGTCAAGAAGAATGTTGACAGTTTTTGTCAGATTGTTATACGCTTTCTCAGAAAGTTGACAATTGATTTGCTAAAAACTAACAGTTTATTTTTTATTTTTTGATTTTGCTCAAATTTTCAGAGATTAAAATATGGATGAAAAAAAATTGAGGTTTTCAAAATTTTGGACATTAAAATATTGTTTGTTCAAAATGACACACATTTGAAGGTTAGAAATTTCACAATAAAACGTCTTTTTTAGCTTATTTTGTATCTCAATTTTTGGGCTTCTGGAAAAAGATAAAAAGGTTCACGATGGCTCAAATTATTCTTTATTACATGTACTTTAAAACTCATATTTTTATGTTTAATATTCTGGCAGTTATTTTAATATATTAAGCTTCAAACATTATTCCAAAAAAAACGTTAATTTATCAAAGTCGTAAAATTTTGCTTTCTTTAAACTTTGTCAAATCTTAACAAAATTTGATCCAGTATACACCACTATTTTGATGCAGGAAGTTGCACATGTTTTCGCGATCTTCAAAACTTGTAATTTCCAGGTCCCGAAAAAGCGCTGTCACCCTATGTCGATTTTAGTTAAAATTTCAGTAAATATTCTTCAGACCACAAGAAAAAATGTTAATTATATAAAAAATGGTTTAACGGGCGTTATCAAGAATTTTTTAATATTCAAAAATCGTCAAAATTGGCTTTTTAGAAAATCTAAATCACTTTTTGTCTTGCTTCGTTTTCGAGATAGTCAACAAATACAAAATATTAAAAAAACTTTTTAATTAGCAAAAAAACATAAACAAAACTACATTACTTTAACAAGTGTGCATTGATGCAAGTTTGGTGGTGCACTGAGTTATGATATTTTACTCTTTCAATTTCAAGTGTTTATAAGTGTTTTTAATTGTGAAGTTTTACCTAACGTACTGGTAATTATATTTGTGATTGTTTGTGCTATCTGTCTTAATTATTAATCAGGTAAATTTATGGTAAAGTTTGTTTATTGAAACTTAACCTAAATTTATAGCCGCCGCCCGCGCATTCTCATCCGCGCAGCGCAAAACAATATTCTTACCAGTGGCGTAACTTGTTTTCTTTTAATTTGTGATTTTATATTTTAATTTGTGATTTTATATTTTAAGCTTGTTTTAAACACTCCTTTGTTTTCTTGTGTTATCCCAACCGTGGTCTGCTTTTGTTTGTTTTGTAGTTAGTCACCAGGTGAAGGACCGCACCGGTGTGAATTGTGTATCCTTGTATCATCATTGTATTATTTTTTATTCCTAAATAAAATCACTTTTATAGTTAAATTTTTATATTTTAAATTTTCATTTATTATTATGTCCGGTCAAGCGTGCAAATGCAGAAGTGTTGCACAATCTGGCGTAACATGTACTAGTTGTGGAATTATATTTCATAACAGTTGCGCCATTCGTCATAAAAAATGTCACGTTATTCGAACTTGACGATTCCGAACTTCTCAGACTTTATAAAGAGACTATCGTACTGTATCAAGTTTTGTTAGATGAAGTTCGGTCTAACAATAAATTGCTATTAGATAAAGTATTGTATCTTGAAGAGAAGATTGCAGACAAAGATAAGGTAATACTTGAATACAAAACTCGTATTCAAGAATCTATGCCTTGTGTAGTTACACCAACTATTAATGAAGAAATTTAATTGCTTCCACCTGCAATTAATTCTGTAATTAATAATTCTTCTTCTTTTGCAACCCTTACTGCTAAAACAAAACCTAAACAGAAAGTTTAACCTAAAACCCCAACAATTTTTGGTTGTGGTCCAAGTCACGATAAGTTGCAGGCATATGTGCCAAACTCATATATACGTGTATCAAAACTTAAACGCGGAACTAAAAAATCCGATGTTATTAACTACATTAAATTGAAATACCCCGATATTTCAATCGACGCTGTTGATGTAGCTGTACAATCTGGAAGCTACAGTAGCTTTAAAGTCTCGGTTCCAGCCGACCATGCTCGAGCTATTATTTGCTTTGGCCAGCTAACATTGCTGTCAAAAAATTTGTGAGTTATGGTCGTTCACAAAATGTTCCTGCTTCATCTCTAATGGATTTTCGGAGCCTGAATCCTGTCAACAGCTTGGACTCATCTTCAGGAATGATAACGGCTTCTCCATCTACTACCAGAACGTCGGGGGTTTAAAAACTAAACTCAGGAAACTCTTGCTAGCTGTTGCCGTATCAGACTACGATGTGATTGTTTTCACTGAAACCTGGCTTTCTCCAGACATCAGTGACTTTGAATTAAATCTAAAAATCTATCATTTATTTTGGTGTGATTGCTTGGCCCTTACAAGCTCTAAACAAAGCGGAGGTGGTGTTTTAATTGCTATCAAAACTCACCTCAAATCTGTATTACTTTACCCCACGTTTATTAGTGTTGAACATTTGTTTGTAATTGTTAAGTTTAATCTTGTGTTTTATATAATTTGTGCGGTATATTTACCATCTAACTCAACTAGTGACAAATATCTTGACCATTGTTATTCCGTCGAATCTATTGCCGACGAGTTTCCAAGCAGTAAACTAGTTTTATTGGGCGATTACAATCTACCTGCAGCATCTTGGGTTAACGATGATTTAGGTATAGGAGTAATTTGTAATGATAGTTACCCTGCTCATTTAGTAGCTAATTCATTTGGGTTCTTAAACTACAATGCATTTCTATTCCTAAAAGTGAGGGTGTGTTTTTAGATTTATGTTTTACTAACGATCGTGATATTTCTGTGATAGAAGCTGTAGATGTTTTGTTAAATTTAAGCCAACACCATACTGCATACTTGTTAACTATAAAATGTGATACTACCTGTGATATTTTAAATTGTAATTATGTTTTTAATGATTTTAAACTTGCCGACTACAACGCAATCAATAATTATTTGTTGAATGTTGATTGGACTGCACAATTTTATAATTGTGATATTGATATGTGTCTTGATGTATTTTACTCTGTAATCGATTATGTTATTGATTGTTTTGTCCCTAAAAAACTGTGGCGTGAAAGCAATTTTCTTATTTGGTTCAACAAAGAATTGATATCACTTACTAAACTCAAGAAAACTGTACACAAACGTTATAAATCTTCAAAACTATTGTCGGACTATAATGAATTCCAATCTATTTGTACTACGTGCAAAAATCTCAGTGCACATCAATACGAGCATTATATTTTACAAACTGAAAGTAAAATTCAAAATAATCCAAAACATTTTTAGAGATTTGTTTATGAGAACAAAAAAACTAATGGTTTTCCAGCCACAATGCATTATAAAGATCAAACTTGTAATAATGGGAACGACTTTGTAACTAATTTTGCAGATTTTTTTTCTTCAGTCTATGATAACGAAACTCATCCAACTCTATTATTTAATTTAAATAATAACGTAATACATTCAAATTTTTTTATTAGTTTATGTGATGTTTTTAAGGAAATTGAAAACCTTAAATGTAATTTAAGCGTTGGACCCGAGGGCATTCCTTCTTTACTGTTAAAAAAGTACATTTATTCTATTGCAAAGCCATTGCACTTACTTTTCAATGCTTCATTGAATGAAACTAAATTTCCTCAAATATGGAAACAAAACTATATTACGTCTTTGTTTAAATCTGGAGCCAAAAAGAATATCACTAACTATAGAGGCATTTGCATTCAATCTGCTATACCTAAATTGTTCAATAAAATTGTAACTGGTCAATTGCAATGCATGTGCAAAAGCGTCTTAATAGAAGAGCAGCATGGATTTCGTGAAAGGCGTTCCACACTTACTAATTTACTCTGTTATGAAAATGATATTTTAAATGCATTTGAATATAAAGTACAAGTTGACTCAATCTACACCAATTTTTCAAAGGCGCTTGATCGTGTGAGCCATAATATTCTGATTGCCAAGCTCAGTGCTCTGGGGTTTTATCATGATGTGTCTTCCTGGTTATTCAGCTTTTTGAAAAATCGCACGCAGTGTGTAAAAATTAATAACTTTTTGTCACAGCCCATTCTTGTTTCATCTGGTGTTCCTCAAGGATCTCATTGTGGACCAGTTTTATTTTTGCTTTTCATTAATGATATCCCACAGTATATCAATTCATCGTCAAAAATGTATAGAAGAATATCATCTCTTAATGACAGCCATCTTTTACAACTGGACTTAGATTCTATAAATACTTGGTGTTTTATTAATAAATTATTTTTTAATGCTGATAAATGTTTTTCAATAAGTTTCCATAGAACTTTAAGTAAAATTTCTTTTAACTATATAATTGACACTAAAGTGTTAAACAAAGTCACACAAATAAAAGATTTAGGCGTTATTTTTGATCATAAACTTACATTTGTTGAACATATAAACATCATGTGCAATTGTTCCATAAAAATGTTAGGATTTGTATATAGAATGTCCGCGGATTTATCAGCCAGTACACTAAAACTTTTATATTGTGCTTTGGTGCGTTCGCATTTAGAGTATGCTCCGTCAGTTTGGAGTCCTGTTTATAAAATTCATAACCGTAGTATTGAACAAATTCAAAAAAAGTTTTGTCGTTTATTGTCTTATAAATCCGGCATATTATCTGTAAATTATGATTACTGCTACATTGCTTCATTGTACAACCTACCGCCATTGAAGATTTGCCGCAAAAAAGCTGATTTGTCGTTCTTGCGTAATTTAATTATGTTTGAGATTGATTGTCCGTAGTTACTTGGTACTCTTCCATTCCATGTAGCACCTAATACTGCGTACACACTTGCAACAATGTGCCGTACCGCAACACCGTCGCGTAACATCGTCGCGTACATCGTCGCGTTGGGACGCTGTTGCGGGGTAATGTTGCGCAAGGATGTTACGCGACGATGTTGCGGTACGGCAGATTGTTGCAAGTGTGTACGCAGTATAATAATAGACATAGGCGCACATTAATATGTGCGCTTTTATGTATGTTATTTTTTGTATTATTTATTTTTGTATTGTTATACTGCGTACACACTTGCAACAATCTGCCGTACCGCAACACCTTCACGTAACATCGTCGCGTACCATCACTCCGCAACACAACTGCGTACCGCAGCATCGTCGCGTAACATTTTCTTTGATCCGACGGCAGAAAACCGACAAGCGATGGGACGCTGTTGCGGGGTGATGTTGCGAGGATGTTACGCGACAGTGTTGCGGTACGGCAGATTGTTGCAAGTGTGTACGCAGTATAAAACATCATTATGTATATTTGATGTAGATGTAAATGGTAATACTGCGTACACACTTGCAACAATCTGCCGTATCGCAACACCGTCGCGTATCATCGTCGCGTACCATCACTCCGCAACACAACTGCGAACCGCAACATCGACGCGTAACATACTCCCGCAACACAATGCCGTTCCATTGCCGTATTGTTGCGCCTTGCCGTACTAACTTGTAAAGAGAGCTGCAACATCGTCGCGCAACGTTCCTTTGATCCGACGGCATAAAACCGACAAGCGATGGGACGCTAGAAAAGTCCCATGTTGCGAGGAAATGTTGCGCGAGGATGTTACACGACGGTGTTGCGGTACGGCAGATTGTTGCAAGTGTGTACGCAGTATAAGATTATACCGTGAATAAAGTTTTATTATTATTATTAACAATGTTAGTTGAAGATGTAGCTGCTTTTTTAGTTTAGATTTTTGGCATATCAGCCTAAAAAAACTATTAATTGATGATGTTGCTGCAATAGAACTGCAGTGTAACTATACTGTTGACCACATGCTGCTACTAACTAAAATTATAACTTCAATAATTTATTTTTTACATAAAATCAAAGTAATTAATTAAAACTACCTAAAAGTTTTACTAATTTACTACTAACCACTAGTGTCTATCAACTGATGGCCATAGTGGCTGGTGGTGGTTAAGTTAGATTAATTTCAAAATAAATACTGAAGTCGTATTGTCACTGATTCCCTGCTAATTACCAGTCTATTAATTAAGTAACACTAACTAAATCACAGTGGTTGGTGATGGTTGTCAAGTTAATCTAATCTAATTAAAAAAGTAAATATTAAAATACATAGTTTTACTGGTTTGCTGCTAACCACGAGTATCTTATCAACTGATGGCTATAGGGGCCATAAAATAATAAAATTATACAGTTACAATTTCACTGGTTTACTGTTAATCACTAGTGTCTATCAACTGATGGCCTCGCTGGCCGTTGGTGGTGGTTATGTTAGGTTAGGTTAGGTTAGGTTTATACAATTAAGATTGCTAATGTCTGGTAATAACTGGTGTCAACTGATGGCCACGGTAGTAGGAGTAGGTTAGGTTAATCTCAATAAATATTAATATCACTTAGTTATGATTTTACTAATTTAGTGATGATGGTTATGTTAGGTTTATTTCAAATTTTATTGCAATAACTGGTGTATCTGTTTAGTGGTAGCCATGTAGATGTGGTTTAGTTAATCTCAAAATAATAAAATAAACATTGAAATTATACAGTTATGGTTTCACTGATTCACGTTTAACCAACATTAAAATTATAAGGTCTTTTTGATTTACTGCCATCAACTGATGTTTCATCATAGTTTATCTGATTTACTTTTACTTATTGATTATCAACTAGTTTCTATTGCTAGTTAGATTAGATTAATTTCAAAATAATAAAATTAAAATCATACGGTAACGGCCTCATTGCTGATTACTGGTGGCTGGCAATGGTTATAGTAAGTTAATCTTAAAATAAATACTAAAATCAAATTATCAACTGATAGCCACAGTGGCTGGCGGTGGTTAAATTATGTTAGTCAAAGTAATAAAATTACACTTTTACGGCCTTTTTGATAAACAGTAATTTTATTATTACTGATAGTAACGCTAGCTGGTGGTGCTTAAGTTAATTATAAAGTAATAAAATAATTATTAAAATTAAGCAAAAAAGTTTTTTTTATACGTTTAACTATGGTAGTAGCAGTCGCTCGTTTTATAAAATACAGCAAGGAAAATTTACTGAAAACATCTAGCGCAACAAATATAATATACGTAACTTTGCCAATAGACCGGAGCAATAGCCTAATGAAATCTACTGACACTAAATTGTTAGGCCCGTCGGGTATGATTCAAAATGTACAATGCATCAGATCTTATAGTCGTTGACAAAGTTAGAAGTTATTCAGAAGTAAGCCGCAGCATCAGCTAGCAGAAATTATTGAAAATAATTTTAGGTCTAAAAGTTGCTTGTCGGGCAATAAAAATGTGAGATTGGTATCAACTAAAGTTGTTAGAATTTAAAATTCTTGAATTTAAAGAGTAGGAAAACGGCGCAGAGAGCTATTTTTGTCAGTTACGTGTTGGAATGGACTATACTCTATACTCATTGAATAAGACGAGAGGAAAGCAATCAAATTGAATTCAAATAAGTGAGCGCGCTGTGAAATTTAAACTTTGCCAAGAAACAGAACCCTCCAACGGCGCAAAAAGTCAACCATGGTTATTCAGCTAATAGTTTATTAGATCCTTTATTAGGAGTTGGATATTACAGGCCTAAAACAAGTTGATGTCTTAAATTAAATTTGTACAACAGTTAATTGTTGTTTGGTCGATTTGGCAGTTTACAGTTTGTATGACAAATTTGTCAAGATTTAGTTTACAGTTTATATGTTAAATAGCTCATATAACAGATTTGTAAGATAGTTGGCAAATGTTGAGTTGACAGTTGACAGTTTATTAGACAGTATAGATTGAAATGGAGCAACTGCTTAGCTAACTCAGAACAACTGGTTGACCTGCTCCAAGCAGCCCGAGATCTTTAGAATGTTTTGCGTTTGCCATGTTACTACTCTCATTCACAAGTAGCCTGGTATGCGGAGTAATACTTGCTACCAACAAGCAACCAAGTAAGCCAGCAACTGTAAACTACTACCTTTAAACCCAAAGGCCACAAAGAAATCATAGATTTTAGTTCAGGCACTACTGTAGACAAGTATTACTAGATTTAATCAAACCAATGAATGATGTTTTAGAATTGAAATTAAACTACCGCACGAGATAGACAGAGCTGGGCATATTGTAGTCATCTAGAATGAGGCGGAAAACTTGAAAACTGAATCTACAACAATTTTACCCATTCCAATCATGCAGTAGAAGACCTATGCAGAAGTAGAGGCACTCCAAACAGAAGACTAAGTAACTGAGTACGGCAAATGCTCTCAACGCAACTGACACAATCTTTATTGCTACACAGCAAAGACACGGTCACCCTAAATCTTCTATGAACAAAACTTCAAACAATGAACCGGCAAATATTTGGTGACGCTTTAAACAAATTTTGGGGATATTGCTATACAAAACATCAACCTTTCTATTACCGCAACCATGCTCTCAAACAAACCGCAATGCAGTGTTTAGTACGTCATGTTTGGATGCAGATAGACATTGTGGTTTGTATGCTAAAAAAATATAACACAGTAAAACCGCTACTTAAACCCAAAACATAACAACTTCTAAAAATTTGATAATAAACTTTCTTAAATATTAAACTCCTTCTTTTTCTATCAACAAACTAGTGCTCAAATGCAAACGTGGACAACATCTTTGTGGATAAAATCACGCAATCAAATTTAATTCCTCAAAGTAAGAAAAATTGGTATAACAATTAGCCGTAACACACCTCCATTAAGCAAACCGCTCAATCAATGACAAGCGGCACAAAACTAGCCGATTCCAAAATTCTTTTTGTTGGGCTACGGCACAAGTCTTACTATCAACAACTGCTGACTAGTGCCTTGAAGAATGAAGTTAAATGTACGACAGTCGTTTTCTTTTTTATTTATTTATTTATTTACTAGTCAACGGAAGCCATTACAAAATAAGTATATATTTACAATTTAAAAAACATAAATTAAACATAAAACAACTAATATTAAAAATAAGAATAAAACTTAAATAGTTACAAAATATAAAAAAGATCACGTATGGGTGACAAGTGCACGTCGCAGGGTATTAAAAGAGTACGTTGATCGAAAGAATTTAAAGACGACAATCACAAAAAATAAGTCTACGACCAGAACACAGCTTCTCTTTTCTATCAACGACCCCGACACTTGCAACGCCACATCTAATCCACATTTGGTGCTAACATTTGCACAGGAATTTGTTTTATACTCTTTGACATTGCACATCCCTGCCAAGGGTAACATTTAGTACTTTTTAAAGCCAGCACTCTGGGTGCAACAATACAACTGCTCAGCCGAGGGTTGTCAGTGGTATTTATGAGTTAGTGGTGAACCAATTGTAAAGTTGGTTGTGTTTTTGATTAGTAATTTGTCATAATAGATTTTGGGAACAGTGCCTTTAAAAAGTGTGACGTTGTTTGCCACGTGGTTGCTGTCAAAACTTTAGTCGATTGAAGTAACGGTACTTACCATTGTCAATGGTTCGTTTATCTCATTTGGGGTTTATGTCGTTATGTGCTGGTTATCAAAGTCAGTCCCAACTGAACATTAATTTTGAAATGCGTGGCGTTTGTTATTGTCGAGAGCCTAGTTGTTTGAAGTGACGTTATTTCTATACAGTCAAGTTGCTAACTTTTTCTGCTTTTTTTATCCTGTTTTTGAGTTAGAGTATTATTAGGTTGGTGGTTTTTCAGCATTTTTGTTGTTATTTTTTTTTAATGTTTTTCTGTTTGTCTATCTTCTTTGCTTTGTTCTCCTTCTCTGTTTTTTTTTTTGTGTGAAACTTTATGAGATTTTTCTAGAAGTTAGTAAAGGCACTACGTTTTTGTTTTGTTCCTGTAATGTCACTAAACGGGCACATCTGCGTTTTGATGGATTTTTGATAAATGTGTCAGTTGATTTAAAAGTTGTATCTTTGTAACGATTGTTTATTTCTTTCTACTGCGCACTAAAACTGATGCCTTGTCTTGATCCATCTATACACTTTCGTAAGTATAAAAGTGATTTTTGTAAACAATAAACTTTCCAAGTTACACATAAAAACAAACCAAACTGAAGCTGGTAGAATGGTCAATGTTTTTAATAACATTCTAAAGTTTGGTGAGTTTTGAAATAAAAAAAACAAAAAGGTTTTTCATTGCTGAAGTTTTGGTTTAACGATTTATGTTTTACGCAGAAGTTAGACCAGTCAGAAGCCAAGTGTTGACGAATTCTAAACTATAACAGAACAAGATTTGTCAAAAAATAACTTAAACCCGAACAACAAACAGTTGCACAATATCTGCAACAAGTGTGGTGTAAATCAATAACCCCTTACCCGCAAGCCACAACAATTTAACTCCAGAACTTGAGATGCTAGACACAATTAGCTTTGACAAAGTTAAAAAAATCAAAATCTAAGCCCGGCATTTGACTTTTGTCAATGAGAAGATTAGCCCTAAAGATACTGAACGAGCAAATTTTTATTCTTAAAGGGATATTTTAATTTGGAACCATAAAAAATAACTAACAGTGCCAACATTGTCTTGCAGCAACTCATAAAAGCAAATCTGGCACTAAGTAAGCTATTATATTTATAAAGAAACCTAAAAAGATAGCATAATTTTTTTTTACAAAAAGCAGTGTTTTTTTACTCCATAATGTTTGACAAAAATAAACATTCCCGACACAAGAAAATGACGTAACGTGACATTGTTACAAAGAAAGTTGCAACACCAATTTTGCCAGCAAAGCAAGACCAATAAATTGCCATTGTTTTGAATACTCTTCAATAACCACTTACTTTTCAAGCAAACCCGGTACTGACTAATCTTATCAAGAACTATAGGTAGAACCCAAAGTTATGTCAGTTTTTATTGCATATTCTTCAAATCTATAGCTTTGCATTTGCTAGACAGAAACCGCTGTTTCTAAATTTTTATAAAACATTACTCTAGACAACAGCAGACTAACTGGTTAAAGTTATTATTGTTATTAGCATCAACATATACATTATGACGTCAAACATTTCTTGGGTTTTATCCAGCTACAACCTAAAGGTTTTTTGTCAAAAATCCGCAACTACTTTAGCTTTGTTTAAATTTCTGGTCCTAACATTTCTACTTTCTAGGAAAATCAAGCCAAGTTAAAGTGACCTCATTATAAGCACACAAACACATTTTTTATTGCATCTTAGCTAGGTGAGAAAGTTATGCTGGAACACCTCTAAATGAGCGAGATGATAATCATTATAAAATACAACCGGCATTTTTGGTTGAACTAAAGAAGACTTTTAATACTTTATTAGTACTGTTTGACTTTCACCATTAAAAAGTGGTGAACAGTGAGAAATGTTTCTTCTGTAGCAGTGGTAATGTAGCAGTAGGCACATCATAACAACTTGCAAGCAACATTGCATGACCGCTGTTAAAGTTTTCTACATCTACTTTATATAACTATTAAATTGTTTTTTACTATTTACTAACTAAATTAAACTGGTTAGCAATGTGAAAATATTAAATTTAGTTATAAAATACAGTGTTAAATTCAAATCGAGTTAATTTAAAATAATATTCATTGACGTACAAACCGTTATTTTTATTTTGAGGTAATTGTAAAACTTACTACTAAAACTGAAATTAATTTTTTAATTAGTGTCCACTTTAATAACTGAGCTAAATACTGTTTATTATGTTTTTATAATTAAAACTAAATTAATTTTAACAGTTTTATTTGTACGCCAATGTATATAAATGTTTTGTAAGTGACAGTACCGGTTGAAGTGGGAAAACCTGCTAAGATAGTATTTTTGCTTACCTCACTTTTTTATTTGACTGCTTTATACACCTGAAGCGTTGTAGGTCGAGTGCGACTATTTTCGATGTACATTTGGATTAAAATATCTGCGTGTTTTTTTGCGCTTAAATTGTATATTATTATATTGTTTTTTACCAGATTCTCAAAAAACTTTTTCCATTAAGTTTTTATTAAAATAATTAAATTTAATAAATATTTCCAGCTATTTTTAAAATATTTTTTTAAATCTTTTATAATATACCTAGTATACCTAGTCGCGCCCCGTTTCCTTTCGGGGTAGGCATAAAACAAGTTTGACATTTAATTCTAAATTTTAATAATTTGTATAAAACTTTATTAATTTATTAATTTTATATCAATTATATCGAAAAGATTCTGCGGTTGCTCACTCAGTGCCGAAAAAGTAAAATATATCAAATCCAAATTTTTTTGCAGAACTGATGAGATGCATACAAATTTAATGTACAGACGAACCAACCAAAGAGTGGCTTTAAAACACCTCTACCAAAAAGATTGTTTTTGCAAGGCACTTTAGTGTACATAACATTCACATCGCTTTTGTCCATAAACCTTAGATTAACAAGGGAAAGATACAAGGGGTAGAGTAGATTTATCAGCAGAATCCTTATGCAATCCCAGTACATGTATCAGAGTGTAATATGAACTAAACCTAATGCTATTATAGAACCTTTGTTTCAGAGACAAAGTAACAGCTAAGATCAGCCATAGTATGTAAAACAATCAAGAAAAAGATTATTTTTAGATCAGGATACTTTCTCTACAATCAACCGGGTCTATTTATACCAGAAAAAATCCAAAGACTGATTAGATGCGGGTTTAAAACACTGCTAATCTTTGGATGGAATGCAAATGTGTTGACATCAATCCAAGAGGTGAGAAACTTTTAAAATATAATTTAGAAACTAATATTAACATTATAAACAAAGGTTACTTGCTTACATTCAGAAACAACGCGGAGTAAGTTATTGACCTGACATTAGCAAATGATTTGATTAAAAAATAATGAGCTTTTGCTATCAAATTACGCATACATTTAAGTCAACATTGAATCAGAAGAAACAAAATACTAATTGGTTAAATTGGTCAAATTGGTCTTAAATAAACAAAAACTAGAACAAGAATTATTAAGCGCGGTGTACCTCAAGGCAGTACTCTAGGCCCCCTTTTATGTCTACTGTATGTAAACGACGTAGGTTCGTGCTTTAAAACATGTAAACATTTTTTGTATGAAAAAAATTGACAACATTAAACAGCAGAAATACCTGGAAACCTCATATCAGCCAACTCAGATATAAATTAAAACATCTCTCTTGCAATTTTTATTATTTGAAAAACTTTTTATCTGTTTATTACAGTATATGGCAACGCTTTCAACTATCTTCTAAACAGCCTTCAAAGTTTGCAAAACCAAACCTTTTTTGCTAACAGAAGTGTTCAGGGATATCTGTTGATTCGTACAAAGATGGTAAAATCTACAATATTAGAAAGCTATTTGAAGTCAAAATTGTTATGAACAATATACATGACAAAAAAAAATGCATAACAATTAATCACAAAGAGTAGGGCTTCTTTTCAATACGTCCGTAAAGGATTCCACCTTCAGCAGAAAACAAACATAAGAAAAGCAGCAAAAACAACAAAAAGTTGAAGATTATAATAAATATGTTTGATAACTCTAGCTTTTAAAGGAAATGCTCAAAAACACATCCAACAAGATTACTTGGTGAAATAGGAAACTTGACGGATAAAAAATAGCAATAGAAAGTTATTCAACAAAGTCAAGCAAAATATTGATTTGGCTTCATCCAGTACCAGCTTTACAACATATAATAATGCTATATAAAAAGACAAAAAGAGACTTCTGCAAACCCACATGTTATTGCCCCAACCGGTTTTGAGCACTGCAAACATTGAATTTCTTTAGACAAAAAAAAGTTAAACAGAACCGGTTGAAGAACTTTGCAAGAGTTACTGCAGACACATTTTCTAGTCTCTACAATGGCAGACGCTTCAACCAAAAAAAGTGTAGCATTGTAGAATGGAGAATTGGTATGTTTAAACCATTCAAGTCACCAAAAGCTGACGTAATCTACCCTATCATGTTACAAAATGGGCTGGCTTTTCTATACTAGGTGGCGCAAAAGTCACCACCGTAGGCGGAAGATACTATAATTTTTGCAAATGGTGGTAAATGTCAGTTTTGCTTTGACATTTGTGAAGTAAACAAATACAAAATACACGTCAATAAAACATGAACCGCTATATTCTTCAAGAACACGGAATAATTGTTTCGATTTTTTTGTGTAATAATTGGTCGGTGGTGTTAGCGCTACGTGAGTTTAGACGTGGATTTAACGGTCGCCTAGAAAAGTAAGTGTGGGTCAACACAAGATGCTGTCAGGTCTGGGCGACCCCGGAGCAGCCGTTCTGCTAAGAATATTGCAACTGTGGCTGGAGATGTCGCAGAGGATCCTGGAGTATCGACCAGACGACGTGCCACGCAATTGGACATTAATTGGCGGACAACGCATTAGCTGCTAGCCGTTGACCGTCAAGCGCGTGTAACCTACGTTCAAGCCATCCTGAATCTCGACCAAGGAAAACAACTTTTTATCGAAAATCATAAGCGACGAGGCCCATTTCCATTTCTGTGGATACCTGAGCATAAGCAAAATAATTGCTTCTGGGGAACGGAGAGCACTTCAGAGCTATAATCAACGACTTTCTTCTAACTCAATTAGACAAATTGGGACTGGAGAACATGTGGTTTCAACAGGATGTAGCAACGGCGCATACTGCCCGATCGCCCGATTTAACCGTTCTAGATTTCTTTTTGTGGGTTTTCTTAAAATCACGAGTCTATGTTAACAAGCCTCGGACTCTTGAAGCCTTCAAAGAAAATATCCGCCAAGAATGCGGGAATCTATCGCCGGAAGTTCTGGCAAGAGTGATGAAAAATGCTATAAATCGAGCCCGTATGATCATTAATTCTGGCGGCGGCCACTTGGCCGATATTATTTTTTCTACTTAATGAAAAAAAATTTAGACATCAAGAAAACACAATCAAAAAGCAAAATTAGAGTTTTTTATTTATTTAGAAAATTACAGTCAATCAACATCGGGTGACAACTTTTGCGCCACCTAGTATAAAACCGTCAAGCAGCTTATCGCTTTCACATGTACCAAGCTGCTGGAGAGTAATTAAAGTAGTATTTATACTAAAACTAGAGCAATCTACACATGCCCTGGTTAAGGTCTACCCAATCATTTTGAGATCTTATTTACTAAAACTATTATAAAAAATAGTTGGCAGGTACATACGGGATGGGTTGTTAAAGACTTTGTTTCTGCACCGATATCAATATGCATATCAATCAGGAAAATCCTTTAAACTGGCTATACATCAGCTACAGCTACATTAAAAAGGTTTTTGACAATACCGCATCTATTGCCACAACAATGGAAAACTAAGAAATTGTACTTTGATATCAGGTAAATTCTATGCTCAAAACCGGACTGTAAACATAACGTTATATGGAAAGACTGTAGAAGTTAAAATTGACGGCAAATGCTTACAGGAAAGTGTACTTTTATCTTTACTGTGATGCTTTGTTATGGACGGCTTACTACATATTTTTAACAACATAGGCGTTTTTATATTAAGCTTTGCCGATAATCTTGCCATTCTTGTTCACGGGAAGTTCAGGGCAACTGTATTAAACATGTTGCTAAGTGCTCTTAACTAAGCAGAAAGATGCAAAACACAACCATCACATGTTGCCAAAACTTTGGTAAAAAAAATGAGTCAAATAAGGCTTGAAGGACTAATAACCGGACACTGTAGTCTTAACAATCACATGCATAGAATGAGAATAAAAATACTCTTTATACCGTAGATGTATGAAGGAAAAAAAGATTCCGTTACACTTGCTAAGTGAATGCAAAGCTTATTATCTGCAATGCACAGCATTTTTTGGCAAACATAACCTAACCAAAGAAGAGCTGAAAATAATCCTCTGGCAAAGGATTCTAGAAAATAGGTATTATTAAGTAAGTATTTTAAAAAATATAACAAAAAAAAATTGTTGAATTTTTTTGGTTTTCTCAAAATAACTCGGCAACATATAGTAGTTGATAAAATTTTGATAATACAACTTAGTTAAGGATTTAGTTTACTAAAAAATAGTTCTTATAGCTTTTGTTTGTAAGATTTGTTTTAAGTAAGTTATTTTGAAAAATATAACAAAAAAGTCAAATTCTTTTGGTTTTCTTAAAATAACTCAGCAATAAGCAGGAATAACTGCAATATTAAATAAACAAATGTTGCAAAGCATTCAAATCTATACAAATTGTGTATAGAGTTTTTGTTTGTAAAATTAGTATTAAAAAACTATAACTATATAAGTAAGAAAAATAGTTTTTTTTAAATAACTCTGCAACAAGCAAAAATTAATAAAATCTTGATTGAATAAATTTTATAAATAATCAATCGAAAGACTGGTTTGCCATCTAGTTGCAATTTTTAATGCAGATATTTTAGTATTAAAAATTGCAACTAGATGGCAAACCAGTCTTTTGTTTGATTATTTATAATATAAATTGTGTTCATAAGAACAGAAATATTTATTCAAAATTGTCTTCGCTATCATGCGATCATAGCATGCGATGTCGTGGTCGTACAAGGCATACTGACGAGGTTTGTAGAACCAAAACAATTGTTTATGCTTGACCCTTGCCCCTGTGATTCGATTGACTGATTTTGAATAAATTATTAATTCATTTGAATACATTCTGTCAAAAATTTAATTTTCAGCAAGTAGTTAATATAATTTTTGATTGTAAGGTTGGTATTAAGTACTTATGTGAGCATAGCAAAGTATGACGTTTACTTACTTTTGGTAGGCATTATAAGTTATGGTATACCGAATAATGTTTGTTTTAGTGTTAATAACATCTGAGTACTCTTTTACAAATTTGTTGGTGTCACTTTTTGCCCAAGGCATTAACATTTTGAGATGTGTTGCAGGCACTTACTGGGGAGAAGAGCTAAAAATCTTTCTTATTTTTTACAAAGCATTTGTTAGATCTTGTCTTGATTTTCCCTCCCACTTTAAGAATCTGTATAGAAACTATGAATTCCACTCTTATTAACGTCATAGAAGTTGAAGCCGGTATTATGCCACTGCCAATAAGAAGAAAGCTTCTTACCAAGAGATATGTTGCCAAACTCTTTGGCATAGATGGAGGCATGGCATATGATGTTTTGTCACAAACATCCAACATTTTTAGCCAGCATTTTTTTTCTCATAATTTTGGCGTTTAATGAGATCTATCAATATGACCGCGTGATTAATAAAAGTTTTTTTTCCAAATTATTTGTTTCTCCTAGCCAATCCATGTCAATACAAGTTAGATACGATTTCTTTCCTCAAACTTTTATCTCCATCCGTAATTAATATTGTGTTTGAAGAATTCTCATCTCAACGCTGGCCCAATTACAACCCATGATCAGCTGTGTTTGCAGTGTTGATTCCGTTATTAAAATTAGAAGAAACAGGACAACTTCCTAATCTCTCATCTGTTTTTACTGCGGAGCTATATGCTATTTAAAGAGCTTTTTTTTCTTGATCTTAGTTAATAATTTGGCTAAAACTATAATATTTTCTGACTTCCAAAGTTCCTTGATGCTATATGTTCTTATGCATCTAGCATCAAAGGCAACATTTGAATTACGCACATTAAGAGCATGATTTTTGAATTGCAAAGCAAAGGTCTGGTCACTCAATTTGTTTGGGTGCCAAGCCATAAAGGCATACGTGGCAATAAACAAGCAGGTTATGTGGCAAGACTGGAACATAGAATGCGATGTAATGATATCACTATCAGTTACACCGACCTCAATGCCAGCTGTCTGCAAGATAGCTTAAATTCTTGGCAACAATACTTTAATATTATTAGCCAAAGCAAAGGAACTACCTACTTCAATCAGATCAATCAAGTGGAAAACCAAAAACCATGCTTTAAGAAATTTCCATTATACTTTAAAATAGATATACATATGTCTTTTGAGTCGACATAGATCTGGACATTTGCAAACGCCTTGGCATCTATTTAAAATTAATATTGTAAATAACTCTTTTTATTTTTTGAATGCTCTCGATTCACTATGGCTCAATCTATCTTATGGCATAACCTTATCTCAATGGATATCCATTTACCGACTCGTTTCTTCTAAAAACGCCAAAGTATATAGTTATCTGCTTCAGTACATAAAACACACTAATAGAGTTCTACGTTTATCCTTGTCACTCATCCTAAAATTCAATAACTATTAACTCATCTTGACCTAGGCTCCCCCTGTGACAGAATCGCTGTAGCTCCGACTTGAGAAGAGTACTCATTCTATGTTTTTCCTTTCTATGTTATTAATGTAATCACTAGCACTTGCACATGTACGTAATTGTATATGTGGCAGTAACCAGTGGTTTTTATTTCTTTAGTGTATAGTAAAAGCGGTTTTTGGCAACTATGTAGCGTAAAGCAAACGTACGAGCGAAGATAAGTGAGAGCTCACTTCACAACGGAGGTGTCACTCCTGAATTTAACAACAAGAACAACTATTGCAGTTACAATACTTGTCAACGCTGCGAACAGCTAATCAATTACAACAATGCTCATCTAAAGTTGCCTATACTTATACCATATTAGTAGTGTGTTTGCGTTAAGATTGGAGTAGTAGTTGTTATAGCAACTGGGAAACAATGCTCGTATTTCAACTTTAAATTGCAATTTTTTGTTGCTGACGTACAGTATAACCTCAAAAACTTAAATGTGAGTAAACGTCATGCAATTCTAAGAATTGTTTTTAATAAATTTTAATATTAAAAGTGACTAATATACATTTCTATTAAACATATTAATATTTAATTAAGAAGCAATAAACTATATTGTTTCTGCTTTAAATTTTTTAAATAATTTAAAATTATTTTATTATAGCTTCTTTCCCGTTACGTACTGACAGACCTTGGTGCACGCCAGGGCAAGATGCACTGCGTTCCCGTTACGTATACATAAGTGGGGTAACTTGCACAAAGTCGTCTTTCCCCTCTTCTTCTAGCCCCAACCTTTCAAGCGGGGCGAGTTGCACTTCCTCATTTGATTGGTTGATTTAAAAATTACATCTGACAGCAGCCGTTAATTAATTAAAATATATATCAAGAACAGTCAACGGAAGAAATTACAAACAAACATTAAAAATTAAAGAGAAATAAACAAATTAAATAATAATCACATAAATGTAAGTGATACTGACTAAATATTTAAAAAAATCTTACATTTGACATATGCACAAACGCTATAGAAACATGTTCCCATAAAGGTGCAAGACGCTCGAGTGTATCTTGCACTGGCGCGCGCTGGGGTAAGATGCCCTGGGTTAGTAACCCAAATAACGGAATAGCAGCTTATAATAGCTGCTTTCCCGTTACGTTCTGACAGACCCGGGTGCACGCCAGGGCAAGATGCACTGCGTTCCCGTTACGTATACATAAGTGGGGTAACTTGCACAAAGTCGTTCTTCCCCTCTTTTTCTAGCCCCAACCTTTCAAGCGGGGCAAGTTGCATTTCCTCATTTGATTGGTTGATTTAAAAATTACATCTGACAGCAGCCGTTAGTTAATTAAAATATATTTCAGGAACAGTCAACGGAAGAAATTACAAACAAAAATTAAAAATTAAAGAGAATTAAACAAATTAAATAATAATCACATAAGTGTAAGTGATTACTAAATATTTAAAAAAATCTTACATTTGACATATGCGCAAACGCTGCAGAAATATGTTTCCATAAAGATGCAAGACGCTCGAGTGTAACTTGCACTGGCGCGCGCTGGGTTAAGATGTCCTGGGTTAGTAACCCTAATAACGGGGAAGCAGCTATTATAATGAACAGTGAAAGTGACAGTATAAAGTAAAGTTAACTGTATTATAATACCAACAAAATCATGTTGCAATTACAGTTGTGTGACACTGACTTTATAAACCACTCTCATCACTGCAGTCTTAACGCGGACAAACTATAGTTAAAGTATTAAAAGTTCTCATAATTAAACTGCAATTTAAATCAGTTTTAATAATGCAATCTATTGATTTATTTGATATTTAAACATGTAATGAACAGAAAGATTATTTTTCTTTTCCAGCAGTAGCAATGTAGCAGTAGCCACATTATAACAACATGCAACTAGCATCGCATTACTGCTGTTAAAGTTATCTACATCTAGCTTATAAAATTAATGCATAAAGATATAATTTTATTAATGAGTTAAATATTTTACTACAATATAAAATTGCTAATAAATGTAATTCAATTAGTAATTAATTAATAGAAAATTATCATTATAATTAAATTACAATTAATTTTAATCAATTTCAAGAATGCAATGTAAATTTATAATATTGATTTATAATCAAAAAAACCTGTTCCAATTTGCATTAAGTGCATAAAATTACCATTTTAGATCTTTATTTTGGTTAACTCGATCGATGACAACATGAATAATTATATCAACCTGTAAACAATTCTGGGAACAAAATAATGAAAACAGTTTTAAAACAATGATGCTATTTTTAACAGCATAAACAAATTTAATTTATTATTTTATTAAAAATTTGAATTATTTATGTTTTACAACAAATTATAAAATTACACTAATCATCATTATCAAAACGAACTTCATTACATTATCATGTAGTGAAGTTTGTGAAGTTTGTACCAATGAAATGAAGTTAGGTTAGGGTAGTTTGTACTGATAAATTAATATCCCGCCAACTATTTAAATAAATAAAATACATTAACTCTATCAAAACATAATCCATTTATTTTTCATAGAAAATATAAAACAGAATCTACTAATTTAACAAAATAAATAAATAGCGAATGCATAAATAAATATCAAATTGTTTGATAATTTAGCTAATAAATATAGGAACAGATATTGTTGAATGGCAATATATGAAAACAATTTGCATATTTAATGAAAATCGATGCCGAGTTCTTTGGCTGTTTCACGTATCCACGACATATAACTAGAAATGCGTGTATAAACACCAGGCCTGTCTTTTTTAGCGCAACCATCACCCCACGAAACAATTCCTGCTAATTCTAATTTACCCATAACATCACACACTAAAGGTCCACCAGAATCTCCACCGCATGCATCAACTCCACCTTTCAATCTACCCGCGCACAACATGGTATCTAATATTGGTTGTTGTCTTCCTCCATAGATTCCATCTTTTCTACACAAATCTAATGATAGTAATGGTACAGCAGCTGAGCGTAATATGGGTGATAAGCGTTCAGGATCCGATGGATCCATAGCACCCCATCCTGATACTTCACACCATGTACCGGGTAGCGGAGTTTCAGCAGGTAAACAAGCAGGTTGGACCACAATATTGTAAGTAAATCCAGGTTCATCTAATAACAACACTGCGATATCATTACTGTACGGTCCGTATTTTCTAAATTCCGGATGAGTAATTCCTTTCAATACTTTAAGATTTTGTTCGAATGGTGTTCTAGGTCCATGGGTTCCAGTGCTTGCTGATAAAGCTCCTTCGGTCCAACAATGAGCTGCTGTTAGTACTAATCGATTTGAAATAATAGTCCCTCCACAATGATGATCGCCGTTATTTTTAATATCCACTTGCCACGGTATAGCTCCATAAGGAGGTACTTCACCTCCAATTATTCTGGGTTCTCTTTGCGGGCTCCAACTGACTAACCTGGTACCGCATGAATTCACAACTGGAAACTTTTGAAATCCGCCGCTGCGATAGAAAAACGCGTTCGACGTCGAGATGATGAGCGTGAATAGTAGCGTTAAAATCGTCATGTTTATTTGAAGGGTCCCGTGTTGTATGTATAGCTTATATACCTCCGCCCACTACCCAAATATCTGACCCGGAATCGTGCGAATGTCATGTTATCAGGAGGCCCCAGATTGATAAAGTTATGTCAACCCGTATGCACATCGCGCGTTCCACTTCAATTTGCAGCTCACCTTCACTTTCTCGAAATATATGAAAGTGCCTTTATTGTCCCAGCATCCGCCCTACGTTTATTTGCATCCCACTTACGTAATTCACTTTCTGCACTTTTACCCGCGTGCGGAAGATTCCGGTATGTAAAAATATAAATTGGAACCTGTTCGAAAACAGGTAATTGTTTTGACATGAATATCTTAATAATAATAATGTTTTGTTGTTGTCTGCGGCAATAATAACAAAATCTGATTAATTGGCTGCGCGATTTGGGTTAATTGTAATTGATATTATATGGATATGCATGGATGCAATTAACATAATTGATTCATATAAAAAAATCAATACAACATTGCATCATTTAATAGTTGTTTTGTTATTAATAACTAAAATTAAATTATATCTCATCGGTTTAACTTAGTTTAAATTGCTGTTTTGTGGTTACAGACACATTGAATTTATTTAATTTCATTGAGTTATCACAAAGTATTTGTGCATCAAAGCAACAAACAAATTATTTAATTTAAATAAACTCATCATAACTTGGATGAATTATTTAGTTTCAACAGAATGCTTAAATATTTAATCACATTTAAAAAAACTGTTTGCATTTTATTAGCACAATTGGTTCATCGCTTTGATTACTGCATTGTTTTGACGGAGACTAATTGTAGCAGAAGTAATTTATAACTTTTTTGAATGGTTTCAAAACTAAAATTCAAAAACATTTTGATACCGATTTTTGTAAAGTTAAATAAATTCCGTCTTGATTTTTATTTTTTTGCTATTTGCGTTATAAAAACTCGTAGTTTTAACAATTTTCTAGCGCAGTACTTAGAGAATAAACAAACCTTCAACGCATTTGCTAGTTATGCGGTTAGTCTAATAAAATTACTAGGCAGCCAATGCAACACAACATGCTTCTTTAGAATTTTAAAGAAAGAGGCTGCTGCTAATGAGTTTAGCTGCTAGAGTCTACTAAGTAACGTTGTTTGTGCAATTACTAGTCATACTTGTAAAACGGCCCCTAAACATTCAATATTATGGTCAATATTTTGCACAATAATTAATATTATTTAATAATATTGACTGTCTGTATCATATTGAAAGATTGCACAATATATGTATATATGTACATATATATATTTTTAATTGAAGGGGGAAAATGCTTTACGCACTTTGTGTGGAGCTCCCGGTTACCCGTATACTCACTAAAAACCCTAACCTCTAAGCCTTCCAAGCCTTGCGGGATTACCGTTGTGGTATTACTTCACAAAGTCTGGATACCTTCTATTTATCCTCTTATCCTCGGCATCATGCTCTTGCTTTTTTTTCTTCCTCTTTTGTTGCCATTATTCTTCGTCAATGGCCCTCCAGTTGTGCACTTTCAAGCATGAGTGTGGTGAGGTTGTTTACAGTTATCTCTTTACCGACTTTTAGCTTCATCTCTTCTCTGGTGCTTCCCCAACAAGGGCACTTCACCAGTGTGTGCTCCAGGGTATCTTTCTTTCCACAGTAGGAGCATTCGTCCTGTTCTGCTAGGCATATTTTTTTAGATATGACCCAAATTTTCATAGCCTGTTAGGATCTGTGTGAGGTGGTAGTTCAGGTTACCATGTTCTCTGTTTACCCACGGTGTTACCAAGGGTATGAGGATCTGTGTCCATCTGGCGACGTCACCCTTGCACTGCCATTCTGCTTCTTATTTTTTTATTGTCTCCATTTTCTTGTCTTTCCTGTGCCCATTTGGTTGTTTCCCTTTACCTTCGGCCTGCGCTTTGGCAAGAAGGTGTATGGGGATTGTGCCCGTTATGGCTTGTATGGCCTTGGACAAAACTGTTCTGTAGGCACTGGCTATTCTAATTGCCATTTTTTTTCTGGCCCGCTCTAGTATTATTCTGTATTTTTTTTTCTCACAGCTTTCTATCCAGATGGGTACGGCGTACAACAGTATTGAGTTCACCTTTGCACACATAACTTTACGTTTTTTTGCCTTTGGACCCCCTACATTCGGCATGATACGTGCCAGGGCCATTAAAAGTTTCTCTGCTTTTTGCTTTACCTCTATTATATGAGGGCCCATATTCCAGTTTTTACCCATCCTCATCCCTAGTTATTTGATCCTGCCTTGGGATGTGATTGTTGTATCCCCTAGGTTGATTTCAACTGTGATGTCCTTCCTTCTTCCCACCAGGAGAACAGCTTCCGTTTTATGGGTTACCAGTTCTAGACAAATTTTTTTGATCCACTTTCTTATTTTATAGGACGTCCACTCTGCCTTTTCTTTTATTTCCCTTATACTGTTACTCCTGACAACCATAGCTAGATCATCAGCATATGCTATTGTGGAAATCCCTTGTGTCATCTGTTCTCTCAGCAGACCATCATAATATATATTCCACAAGGTGGGACCCAGGACAGACCCCTGGGGCACCCCGCAAGTCATTTCCAGAGTTACTCCGGAGCTGCATTCTATGATTCTATCCTGTAGATAGTGGCATAGGATTACATAGGAAGTACGTTGAAATTCACCTTCTCTCTAATTCTTCCATTAGTCCCCTCTAGG
The DNA here is from genome assembly GCA_963932245.1 of Tachinus rufipes. Classification (NCBI taxonomy): domain Eukaryota; kingdom Metazoa; phylum Arthropoda; class Insecta; order Coleoptera; family Staphylinidae; genus Tachinus; species Tachinus rufipes. The sequence goes on along the minus strand of OZ010747.1, from coordinate 72,343,460 downwards.
GCACCGAGTTGAAAGCATTCTTTAATTCAAAGGTGATCAACACCGCCAGTTTGTGTGTAGGGTGTTCAGCTACCTATCCCACTGCTTCCCTAACATGTCTAAGTGCATCCAGTGTAGAGTGGCCACCTCTGAACCCGTGTTGGTTTTCACTCAGGCCTCTATTCCTGTCTAGTTTCTCTGTAAGTCTCGTGTTGAGGACGTGCTCATATAGCTTTCCCAGTAGGTTCAGTAGACATATGGGTCGGTATGCCTTGTCTTCGTTTTTTTTGTAGTTTTCTTGATTAGTACTAATTTTGCCCTTTATCAATCTTTGGGGAAGATGCTTTGCTTGATGAGTTTGTCAAGGACCCTTGCGCAGAGTTAAAGTCTTTTTGTTGCTATAGCTCTGATCACCTCCGGCGGTATCATATCTGTCCCGTGAGCCTTTTTCCTTTTAATTTTGCCACATGCCTTAAGTATTTCTTCTTCTGTACATTCCGGTATCATATCCAAATCTGTTCTTATCTTTAACCACGTTGTTCTGCCTAGGTCCGGAAAAAGTTTTTTGGCTTCAGCAGTTATCTCCTCCCTTGACAGTGTTATTGGGGATCTTTGTCCTATTTTATTTGTGACAATTTTATATCCGTTGCTCCATATCCCCATTTAGTTCCTCACACAGTTTTTTCCAGGCCATCTTCTTAGATTCCATTATTGCCTTCTTAAGGTCTTTTCTCTCATCTGCGTATGCCTCTTGTGCTTGTTGCAGAAAGTATATGTCCCTTGGGTTTTTTCCGTTTAATCTTGTCACAGTCCTTTTAGTGTTTATACATCTCCTTCTTCTCATGTTTGCAATATTATCACTCCACCAATACATTGGTTTGTAGTTTACCTTGCCCCCTTTTTTGTTTAAAGTCATTTTGCAGGTTTTTATTATAAATTCCTTCAGCTTCTTAGCAGTGTGTTTCTTTCCCCTTGTGTTTAGGTCTAGGTTTGAGAGAAATTTTGCCTCTTGCTCATTGCGAAAAGACCATCCGGTGATTTCTCTTGTCTTCTCCCTAGTCTTTACCTTCCCCGGCCTGACTTCAAAATGTATGTTCATGTGATCACTTAGATTCTCTTCCTCGCCCACATGCCAGTTGCTGATTTTTGTTGACATCTTAGAAGTGCACAGGGTCACATCTATGAAGGATTTTGCTCCGTTTTTTTGGAACGTAGGTACTCCTCCTCTATTCAAGACGCAGAGTTTGTTTTTGTTTGCCCAGTCCGCCAACATGTCACCTTTCCGGTCGTCTTTAGGAGAACCCCATATGCCTGACTTGGCGATGAAATCCCCGCCAATGATTTTATCTTTTTTAGTTCTGTTAGCCACTTTTCGAAATGCTCGATGCTTTTATTTGGGGAGAAGTAACAGGCATAAATCACTGTATCTCGGTCCTCCACCCAGGTGTAGCCTACCCCACTTTCTGATTTTAATGCCTAAGATTTAGTATTGTCAGGAATGTATATTGCCGCGTCTTCATGTTTATCCATAATCCATCTTTTCTTGGTTGCTGCTATCTTCTTATTTGGTTCCAAGACTAGGGCATAATCTGCTCCTGCTTTTTGACAGTTCCATTCTAGTAGATCCATAGCCGCTCTACATCTATTTAGATTAACCTGTATAACCTTCATTTTCTAGCCCTTCCGGCCCTTTCTTTCTCTTTCTGCGCTTACACTAGTTTCTTGAATGCCGGGCATTTCATGCTGTCCGTTTTGTGACTCTCTATATTGCATAAGTAGCACTTCTGTTTATTGGTACAGTCTTTCACTTTATGTCCGGTCCCCCCCCCCCCCCCCCACAATTTCTGCAGGGCTCGCCATCCGTATTTTCACAGTCCATTGCCTTGTGACTTATTCTATGGCATTTGTAGCATTTTGGCGGAGCAAATACCTCCATCACCCTCCATCTATTCCAGCTTTCACGGAATCTACCTTGGCGCTCAGGTTGTCTCTCAGGAGTTCTATGTTGATTTCATCCTTCACCTCATCTTCATTGAAGTCTCCGTCCACGTCTAGAAGCCGTATTGTTTTTTTTCTTTCATTTAGTTCAATGTTGGCTATCTTGCTGATTTTCTCATTGAGTATTTTCCTAAACTCCTTCCTTACTTCTTCCTTATTATTTTTGACCACAAGTTTAATGTTACCATCTTATTTATCCCTGCGATGATGATCTCGCCAGTGTTTACCTCATTGATCATGCATTTTATTACTTCTGCATAGCTGCAGCCCTCTTTTGATTAGAATCGTATTCATCTGTCTATCCCAGCGCTTCTTTGACATCTCGTTTTTTCTTCTTTGCATTGTTTTCCTTTTGCCATGGATTTTAAGCTCCTCATTTTTAAGACAGTATTTCATCACTTTCCTGGCCATATCTGGTTCTGCATCCGTGATACAGGCTAGTCTCGATTTTCTTTTTTCCATTGTCATTGTCTTTACTTCCTGCATTGCGTTGATTATTCCGCTACTTCCTTTTAGTTTTCCCATCCCCTTTATGATTTTCACTACATACGAGTGTCTTTTATTTTCCTCTTCTGCTTCGCCATTTTGGGCAAATATGGAGCTTTTTGTGACCTCACACCACCATTTAGTTTCTTGTTGATCCTCCGTCATTGCTGCTAGCAATTCCGGGTGTCTCTCCGCAATTATTTTTACAGGGTATCCCTTTGTGCTCTTGCTGCTACTTAATATTACTACTAAATCTTTCTTACTGTCAGCTTTAAAGGTATCACTCGTCGTACTGTCCAGTCTACGTCCATCAGCTACTGTAGTGCTTTGACCCCTTTTTTGTGGGATTGGCATTCATTGATCCTGTCTTTTTGATTCCTTTTCTCCGCTGTCTCCATTGTTTCTGTTTGCTCCGCTTTATCCACTAGGCTTAGAAATTTTGGGAGCTGTCCTATAACGGACCCCTGTCTTTTCTGTTTTTCTATCAGTTTTTCTAGAAAGTTAACCCCTCCATCCGCTCTCAGCCTTGATGAGTAGCCATACAACCTGTTGGCTGCATTTCTAGCTTTCGATTTCATTCTAGTGCTTGATAGCGCAATGTTTCTCAGATTTGAGCTCTCTGCTATTATTCTCCTTAGAAGATCTTTCAGCTTTTCATAGTCCATCTTAAAGTCCTCTTGATCTGCTTCCCCCTTCTGGGGAGAGTCAGCCATTCTCATTCTTTTATTGCTTTGGAGCAGGGTTTCCTTTGCCTTTGGTCCTGTTTCCTCCATAGATGGAGTAGTAGGGAGTCCACCTATGTTTCCTAATACTATGTGATTTTTCCCATCCTTGTCCTCTGTTTGAGCAGCCGGTGTTTCTTTTTTTGCCTCCTGGGTTCTCTTGGTGGGTGACCTGCTCAGGCTACCCTTTCTGCCCTGTTCCTTCAAAAGCTCTATTTCATATCTTCTCGTTTCCTCTTCTTTCTCCCTCGCCGGGTCTTTAACGCCCTTGCGGTAGTGGTTTGCCGATTGAGGTGCGCCCAATTGGTCGCGCTTTTCCTCAACCGAGTTTTTTGTTATGTTGGTTGTTGCCTGGTCATTGCATGGCATTTCTTTAGTTGTCAGATCGTTGCTCCCCTCAGAATCCGTAGAGCTGCCTGGCTTAGCAAAGAAGGATTGCCCGTAAACATGAACATTTCCGGTACCTCCCTGGGGTAGTTTATTTCCATTTACTGACATTTTCATTTTTCAAGTTAGTTTTGTTCTTGTCCATTCTTTTACACCTATCTGAACTGAAAGGTGGTCGTTGTTGGCGGTCTAAATTGGGAAGGGTTTTTAGAGATAGGGGATGTCAGTTTAGGGACTATTTTTTTAATAGGTTATCCTCCTCTGTAGGGTACGAGAAAGTGCTTTTTGGTTTCCTAGCCCTCGATATCTAATAGCGTCGGAAACCGAAAGGTAGTCTAGAGTAGGCCGAAGAGTTTGACCAAGGGAAGTCGACAGATCACAGCGGAAAATGAAGAGAAAGTGTTTGCCAGAGCCCTTTTAGTTTCCATGCAGCGGGCATTGCTTGCAGGCCAGGTTGATTTGAGTTGGACTCATCATCCTGCCATCTCCTTACCCGCCACAATGCACAATATATTGAGACAATTGGAAAGAGTTTGATTTTTATTGTACAATTTGTTCTAAAACTATTTTTTTATCATTCTTTCATTTATCTTTTTTTCCATTTTCTGTTTTAAGGCTATAACTAAAGCAATAGTCACACAACTTGTTTTATTGTATTCCACATGTTGACTGCAGAAGTGTCCGTAACTAACAAAAAATTTGCGCAATTATATTGCAACTTGTAGGTAGTCTTAAGTTAAGTTTTCAATATTATTGATAATAATATTGATCGTCTAGGGGCACCTTAAAACTTACTATTTGAGTAATGCAAGTTGTAGCTTTAAGGTGCCTCTAGGCGATCAATATTATCTAATCTGTTGCGTAAACCCCGAGACGCTAAAATGCATGAATATGAGGCGGCACTTGCCCTCTTAAATAATCATCAAATATTATTTACGGTAATTGTTATGTTTTAGGGTGGTTTGATAAATAATGCATCACTACAATTATCGACTGTATTATACACTTTTAATATACATGGTAATTTGGATATACAATATTAACTATTACAAAACTATAATTAGGTTGAGTTGGTTTGGTGGACTCTGGACGACTCCCTCTGGGACGTCCGCCGCGTTCCTTGTGCCATGTTGCCAACACACTACCTTGTAACATGTTGCCAATACATTACACCTCCCTTCTATTTTGAAAACACATTCCAAAATATGCATATTACTAATTATATTCAATATTTACTAGCTGTTCCAATTTTAACAAACATAAATTAATCTAAACTTATATCTAATATTTACTTGCTGTTCCAATATCAACAAATACATTTTAATCTAAACTTATAACTAATATTTACTTGCTGTTCCAATATCAACAAATACATTTTAATCTAAACTTATAACCTGTGCTTATAACTATAATACATATCCATTTCACATTATATTTTTACTTTTATTTACATGTACTCCTCAAATTTTGTAGGTCTTTTTCTTGCTCTACTTGTTCTACGTACCATAGTATCTTGACTCGCAGTAGGAAGAGGGTTCACATTTACATTGTCTAATGCATTACAAACCTCATCTGTTGCATAAGTCAAAGTTACTAGTTTACTATTTGTTTCGTCAATATCATTGGTTAATTCTTTGTTATAGGGATTAGGAATTGGGTAAATGGATTCACTTGAGCTACTCTTATCGGATTCTTTTCCTCGTCTTACGAGTTGGTCTATATGTCGTCTCCATTTTCGACCGTCCGGTAATTTACAAAGATACGTTTTGCTTCCTATATTCTCCTCCACTGTAGCTTCTTCCCACTGATCGTTGTTAGGATCGTTGTAGGATCTTGCCATTACCTTATCTCCGGGTGAGAATTATTCTTTTCTAGTTCCCTTAACATTTTCGATTTGTTTTTCTTGTTGTAATAACCTATGGTAATTGTTGTCAGGTCTTATTAAGTCTAAACGTGTTCTGATCATTCTTCCTAACATCAGTATAGCTGGCGTTTCTCCTGTAGTAGAATGAGGAGCGTTACGGTGGTGTATCAGATATCCTTCTATCAACGTTTCAATGTTTTTGTGTTGGTTATGTTTATCGTTCAAGGAAGATATTAAACACTTTTTGAACGATTTTACCGCATTTTCCGCCGCACCATTGGTAGCAGGATGCCCTGGTGTAGTTAGTTTGTGCTGTACTCCATTTTTTATTAAGAATTCTTCTGTCTGCTGTGATACTAGTTGTGATCCGTTGTCACTAACCAATACTTTCGGTATTCCAAATCTAGCAAAAGTTCGTCTTAGAGCATTTACTGTTGTCTGATTAGTAATACTTTTCATAATATCGACTTCTGCCCATTTTGAAAATGCGTCTAAAACTATTAGAAACATGTGTCCTTTTATTGGGCCACAGAAATCGATATGAATTCGCTCGAAAGGACCTGCTGGTATTTCCCAAGGTGTTAGTCTGGTTTTTTGTGGGCTGGATCTGAGCTTTAAACACGGAATACATGCTTTAATCATTACCTCAATTTCGTTATCCAGTCGAGGCCACCAAAAATATGTTCTAGCAGTAGCTTTCGTTTTCACAATGCCCATGTGCGTGCTATGCACTTCATTTAATAGGTTGTGCCTCAATTTTTCTGGTATAATTACACGGTACCCCCACATGAGAATTCCTCTCTCGCATGTTATTTCTTCCTTTCTTATGAAATATGGTTTGAAACTTTCCTCAGTTACAACTGCTGGCCATTCATGAAGTACCCAGTGTAGTACTTTTGCTAAAACCGGATCTCTTCTTGTTTCTATCTCAACTCGCTTTGAGTCGATTGGCAATTCTTTCTCTACAATATCCAAATAATTTATTTGTTTGCTTGTATTTTCAGATTCTGATGGTACTGCTAATCTAGACATAGCGTCGGCTACTACATTGTTGCTGCCTTTTTGATATTCTATATCAAAATTGAAATTCATCAGGAATACAGCCCAGCGCTGCAATCTTGACGCTGCCATCATCGGTATCCCTTTTATCGATCCAAAAATAGCAGTCAGCGGTTTGTGGTCGGTCATTACTGTGAATTTTCGCCCCCACAAATATTGTTGAAATTTCTTCACCACTGTGAATATGGCCAATGCTTCTCTGTCGATGACAGAATAATTTGCTTCCGCTTCTGACAGCGTTCTTGATGTAAATGCTATTGGACGAAAACTACCGTCTTCCAATTTATGTTGCATTACACCTCCAACTCCCGATATTGATGCGTCACACTCTACAACTATGGGTAATGTCGGATTGAAGTGTACCAATATTCGGTCTGATATTATTTCAGCTTTAATTTTTGCCATGGCTTCTTCCTGAGCTTTTCCCCATATAAATGTGACACCGTCTTTTAAAAGGTCGTATATCGGTTTCATTATCTGGGACACTCCAGGAATAAATTTACCGTAGAAATTTACAAGTCCAGCAAAAGCCTTTATTTGTGTTTTTGTTTGCGGAGTTGGTGCGTCTACTATGGCTCTTATCTTTTCTGTGGATTTACTCAATCCTTCACTTGATATGGTATGTCCTAGATACTCTATTTTCTCTTTGAAGAATTCGCACTTGCTAAGTTCAGCTTTTAATCCCGCTTCATCTAGCCTTTTACAAACTGCTTCCAAAGTTTCTAAATGTTCTGCTTGGTTGTTCCCTGTTATCAATATGTCGTCCAAGAAACAAATAACATTTTTTATTCCACTGAAAAGCTGATCCATAGTTCTTTGAAATAGGCCACTAGCTACTGATATTCCAAATGGCAGTCTGTTTACCTTAAACACTCCCTTATGTGTCGACCATGCACATAACACAGATGATTTTTCATCTAATTGCAGTTGGTTATAAGCTCTGCTTAGATCTATTTTGGAGAATTGTTTACCTTTTCCCAATGTAGTGAATAATTCTTCTATTCTGGGTAATGGGTATTTTACTTCCTCCACTGCTTTGTTTAGCGTTATTTTATAATCTCCACAAAGACGTATCTGCCCGTTAGATTTGAGTACCGGTACTAATGGTGTACCCCAGCTGCTGCTCAATATGGGTGAAATTACTCCTAATTTCTCTAGTTTATCTAACTCATTTTCAACTGCAAGCTTGTACGCTAAAGGAATAGGACGCGGTTTACAAAAAATAGGACTAATGTTTTTGTTAACCTTGATATTGAACTTAGTTATTCTGAATAGACCTAATTCTCTATTAAATACATTGTTGTATTTGCTAATTATATGTTTTACATCATTTGACGTTCCTATATAATTTATATTTGTATTTAATTTAATAAATATTCCGAATTCTTTCATGAATTTACGCCCTAATAAATTTGGTCCGCCATTTTTAACCACAAAAAATCTCACAGATTTTACAATATTATTGAAATTAATTACCTTATCAAAATATCCTATACAATTAATCGGTTCCCCAGTATATCCTCGGAAAGAACATCCTTTCAATAATGTCTGTTCTTTATAGTACCTTATATAGGTGATATCTGAAATAAAACACTCTGCGGTTCCACTGTCCAATTCGAACTCAGTTGTTGTATTTCCCATTTGAATCTTGATTTTGATTGGTTCATAACTTCGATTTTTTGATGAATCCCTGATGTTGAAAATGACTTGTTCTTCTTCGGGGCTATTGAAGACGTTTCCCACAGTCTCTTCGCTGTTTATGTATTTAACTGCTGTTCTGCATGCTGCTGCCAGATGTCCCACTTTATCACACCTATTGCACTTGTATGATTTGTATTTACATACTTGTCCCTGCTGGTGTTCCTTATTACAGGCACTGCATCTCCGCTGCTTGTTATCATAATTTTGAAATGTGGGTGCTGTTACTGTTCTTCCTGGTCGTCCACCATATTGTTGATTGGAGCGACGTTGCTGTTTATTGCCGTTGTAAAAACTGCGCCGCGTACCGTGCTGCTGTCCCGTAGATTCACTCCGGTCATGCGAGTTTATTCCTCCAACGTTGCCACGTCTCACCCATTTCACATCCTCACCAATCCTCTCTTTCATGCTAGCTTCCTTTTGTATCGCTCTTTTTAATGCATCCTCCATTTTTATGTCGCCATTTTCCTCGCATAAACGGTCTCTAATTTTTCCTTGACGCATTGCACATATAAATTTATTTTTAATAACATCTTCAAGTTCCTTGAATTGGCAATGAATAGATAACTTACGTATTCGGGTGTACCATTCCAAAATTGTTTCATTTTCGCTCTGAGCGGCTTCTTCGAATTTGATTCTTTCAGCAAATATTGCGTATAAAATGCCATAACGTGATCTTAGCGTTTCACATAATGTTTTAAATGGTGCTTCACCCATTTTCATTGGGTAGAGTAAACTTTTTATTACTGTGTATGTGTCTAAATTCAATAATTGTAATAAAATACCGGCCTTTTTTTCATCCTCAATAATTTTAGATATATTAAAAAAATGTTCCAATCTTTCCTCGTATATATCCCATTCATTTTTTTTCCACAGAATTGAGTAAATTGAACTGCTTTAAGCTGTTGAATTACTGAAGCATCCGCATTTTCTACAATCGCCATTTTGCAAATTTATCACTTTCACTTTTCTTTTAATCCCGTCTCGTCGCCAATGTTATGTTTTAGGGTGGTTTGATAAATAATGCATCACTACAATTATCGACTGTATTATACACTTTTAATATACATGGTAATTTGGATATACAATATGAACTATTACAAAACTATAATTAGGTTGAGTTGGTTTGGTGGACTCTGGACGACTCCCTCTGGGACGTCCGCCGCGTTCCTTGTGCCATGTTGCCAACACACTACCTTGTGCCATGTTGCCAATACATTACAGTAATAAGTATTTCAATATTAGTATTTTAATGTATGATTAATAACTAAAATAACCTGTAAAATGTTTGCATTCTGTGCTTTTTGTTGTTTTTTATATGTTTAAACAACCAATAGTTGTGATGTAAATTACTGTAAATTGTTAGTTTTTAATTTGTTAAAATTGTATTATTGTTGTAGCACTGAATAAGGAGAGATACTCTCCAAAATGTATGCTTTTTTAAATTATTAAAGGATAATATCATTAAAAAAATTAATGTCAGAACAAATAGTTTAGTGAATAATTTAACAAAAGCGGCACATTTAAAGTGATTACATAATCCCATTCATTTATAAACTCCCTGTATATATATATATATATATATATAAATACTTTTAGGTTAGGTTAGGTTAAGATTGTACAATAAAAATCAAACTTTTTCTGATTGACTTAATATATTGTGCAATCTTTCAATGTGATCTACAAACTGTCAATATTATTGTATATTATCAATTATTGTGCAATATATTGACTATAATATTGAACGACTAGGGACCGCTTTACAAAAGTCTATAGCGCTTATAGGTTGTTTTGGAGTAGGTAATCAGCTAGTGCTCAACATTTTTTTAGACTTAAAACTGTCATAAATTATCAACATGTTGATAATAAGTGTGATTAACTTTAAAACGACTGGTAAGTTTTAGTTAGAGCACAAACTGGTAACAAAATGACGTACGTAAGAATTTTAAATGGTAAAGCTGCTGTCACAGTATGTTTATTTGAGTTTGCCTAAATGTGGTAGCCATTATTAAAAAAAATTGCTAAAGAACTGTTTTTGTCCAACAGGCTACAAGGGTGAGTCAGTTGGATCAAAAATGTAGGTTACAAATCTGTCAATAATTTTTTAATTTTTGTTATACTTCTTCTTCTAGTTGTTTGTTCTTAAACACATGATTAGCAAGTGAGACAAAGCTTTAGTTGTTATACTATAAAAAGTTTTCTGTCAAGTGGTTCCATTACAGGGTCGAATAGCGTAAAGTTTGTTAAAGGTAACAAACATAAAAGTTGGGTTAAAATAGTTGGGACAGCAGAAATAAATAGTGTCTAGTTAATTATAGTATCAATAGCTGAGGTTATATTCAGGTTTTATGTCAAGTGTTTTTTAATACAGGTTTGCTTTGCATTTGCAAAGTTGTTAAGAAGTGTTTTTAAATTATTTTCTAGTGCCTGAAAGAAGTCGGTGAGTGTTTTATTTCTACTTTTGGGTCGCTCATATGAATAGTGTTTTTTGCCTGTCACTGCAAGACTGGATTGTTTGGTAGGGGGTAGAGTAATGCGTCCGACGAGGTCAAATAAAGTTGATAATAATTTTAGGAAAAACTAAATGAATTGTGCTACAAAATAAAGTTTGCAGTTAATTTAAAGGGAATTATTATAAATTAATTATGTTACAAAATGCATAGTTGTTGGGTGAATTGAGTAGCTTAACAACTATGTTGCTGATCCCAAGCCCAAATAAAGGAAAAGGGTTTGAGAGCAAGGCTAGCACCTTACCCAAAGTAATAAAAAAACTCACAAAACCCAATATAAGCCTCGGAACAAGAAGAAAACAAAGATGACAACTTCAGCGCAAAAAAGAATAACGAGATTACACACAATAAGATTTGCCTTGGAACAAAAAAAATCAGGAAGTTATACAAGAATTAAAATCTTACAAAATTAAAATATGTGCTCTGAGTGAGACAAAAAAAAAGGGAGTGGAAGCATATACGTTGACAAGTTCATGGTTTTATACAGCGGGATAAGCAAAGACAAAAGAGCATTAGGAGGTGTAGGATGATACATAACTGGAAACATCATCAAGAATATAAAATACGTCAATAAAAACATGATAACAGTCACGCTAAAGATAAAGAACGATATACTCAATATTATTTACGTTTATGCACCAGATATCCCCACAAGTAAATACAAGAGAGACCATTTTTACGGTAACCTGCAAAACCTTACACAACAACACCTAACAACAAATTAATTATTTTAGAAGATTTTTAATGCACGTGTGTGTAACATACCAATAAAGTAAAGCAAAAATTCAACAAAAAGGCACTTAATAGGAATGGAAAATGTCTCATAGAAATTTGCTTAATGTACAGCCTTCAAATTAACAACACGTATTTTAATCACCCTATACAACACAAGATTACTTGGTCAGACACTCTATGATTGACTACATTATAACAAATAAAGAAATACAACCCAAAATTAGACAACGTCGGCTATGACTGTGGACTGGTTCTAAGAAAGATAAATTTGGAAACTGACCATGTAAAATTAGACAACACAAACACAGAAGAAAGATTAACCATAGAAACTATAGAAAATAAAATGACTAGGATCCTATACCAAAACAAGCTAACAGAAAAAAACTAAACACCTACAATTTGGAAACAATCACAGATATAGAGGAAACATAAAAAATTGTTAAAAGAAATATCCAGCAAACAGCGGAAAAAGCACTGGGTAAAAAAAATAAACAAGGATACAAAAAATAAAAAAATGAGAAATTTGGCAAAAGTTATGAAAAAAGCGTTCCTTAACTATAAAAGTAAACACCTAAGTCTAACAAAGATTATGTAAGAATAAGAAACAGGGTAAACTAAAAAATAGACAACATCAAGAAAGAACACTAATAAAAATTTACAAAAGATATAGAATACAAGTCTGGAAAATGGTAAAAAAGACAAAGAAAAAACATGAACAATTTTATAAACATCAACGACGTTACAGAACAACAATGGACTAAACATTTTACCAATTTATATGGAAAAACCGAGGAAAAAACCTATACACGAAGCAACAACAAAGAAGGCAATAACAAGAAAATGCAAATAACACAAAAAGAAGTAAATATAAAACTAAAAAAACTAAAAAACAAAACCTGATGGAATCTACAATGAGCTCATAAAATATAGAGAAACAACACTACACATATGGCTACTAAAACTTTTTAAAAATATAATATCAATAACCCGGCAATATGAAAAGTTTGCTACTGCCAATATTTAAGAAAAGAAACAAGAAGAAACCAAAAAACTATAAAAGCATTACCCTAATAAACAGCACTCTAAAGTTATTAACGGCAATAATAAAACACAAACTAAAAAAACAAATAGTTATAACAGAGGAACAGTAAGGTTTTAGAAAGAATTGCAGTACCACAGATGCATCATTCTTTGTCAAACAAATAATAAAAAATTAGCAGAATACAACAAACCCGCATATTATGTGCTTTGTGAACTTAAAAAGTGCGTTCGATGGAATAAAACGCAATGACATACTGAGGCTGCTAGAAACAGAAAACGTAAACCCAGAACTAATAAAACTAATTTTTTTGTTTATTATATTATTTCATAGGTTTTTATTTTATATCTAAGTAAAAAGTAAGTTTTATAAAAAACAAAGTATTGTGGTCCGGGCTAAAGAGTTTGCGTCGTTGTGTACCGCAGCTTTTAAATTGTGCATTTTTTTCAATTTGCTACGGAAAAATTTAAATTGTCAACAACAAAAAGAAACACGTCATGCAAATGATGTAAATGACGCAAATCAAAAAAACAGTTTTTTTGCATTTTACTCGACAGTTTTTTTTTTTTCAGTTTACTCAAAAATTTTGCTCTGGGCTTATATAAGCCAAGCTACCTAAACATTTACATATGTTAAACTGCATATGCTTTAAAACTAGTGATCATATTTGATATCTCAACGAGATAGTCAAGCACGACATTTGCATCAAAAGTGCTACTTTACATTTAGTGGCATGTCAGATCACATAGGAATCAATGTTTGCTTTAATATTTCTTATATGAAGCAAACGTGTCAACCAGTAATAAAACATTTCATAACAGTGCAAGGTAAACTAACTTTCTTTGGTTTATTAAGAAATGCCATATGGGATTTAATTAATTTTTCGAACTCAAATACATGATGTAATATGTAAGCTTTCTATTAAAACTTACACGTCAACAAAATAATATAAACACACATCCTGGTTTAATGGTACTTACACACAAACAAGAAATCCTAATATACTAATACAAAGAAATAACTATGGAAATAGTATTTGTTTCCGATTATTGCACAGTTTAAAATAATTGAGGTTAGGGTATTTTAATAAAAAATTTATATACTTTATTGTGCTGATTTTACTTTTTTATATATATTAAGACCGGTTTCGGCTGTTAAGCCATCATCAGTTCTAAAAATATTACATAAATTATAAATATATATGTGTTACATAGATGATTTTAACAAAACTTACTTTTCTTTTCACAGGTGTTGTTGTGTGTTGCGGCCTGCGGGTGGTGTGAATTTGTTGTAGTTACTGTTACATTAATTGGTTATTGTGTATTGTGGTTATTGTTGTCGAGTGATTAACTGTAGTGTGGTTATTGTTTTTTAAAAATGTATAGATATGTTGGTATGGGTTATTAATTTGTTCGTTTAAGCATCTGTAGTTTTTATTGTTTTTTAATTTGTTTATTTCATATGATTTTAGTATTGTCATTTTTAAGCCTTTTTTACATTGGTGTAGAAGTTTTATATTATTAGTAGATTTGTAAGTTTTAACTCCAGTAATATTCTTGTATCTCCATCAGAAATTACTTATTCATGTCCTCTCGTTGCCAGGTATATTCTGACTATCTGAAAGGTTGCGTTCTCAGTCAGCCTTGATATAGCATATCTACCATTCTTCTTATTATCTCTGCAATTTAGTTTGGTATCGTAGTCTCTGTAAATGTTTTTCTTTTTTTTTCTGTTTCTTGGTATACATAATTGTTCTGTTCTTTCTTATTTCTTTCTTTTTGATCTTTTTCTCTGTTTTCTTGTTTTCATTTAACTTCTCTCATTTTTTTCTTTTCTTTTCTATGACTTTTAGTTTGTGTGTTTGTTTTCATTGTTTGTTTTTCTATAATCATCTATTGTCAAATTCTTCAATTTTTTTTAGTGCACTTGTTGAGAAGTTTAGCGCCCACCATTTATTTTTATTTTTTAAGCATTTGTTAATGATTGTTGTTTTATCCACTTTGCTTCCTAGTATATATTTTAGTTTTTTCTATCTTCCTCTCACGCCTCGCATTCTACTAAATAAAGTGTGTTTTGAGTTATCGTGTGTTTTTTCCTGACAAAATGTACACCTTTTTTCTTCCTTCATTTTTTTAATTTTTTGTAAGAATTTTCCAAATGCTCCGTGCCCGGTCAGTATTTGTGTTGTATAATAGCACGTCTCGGGTTTCTTCTCTACCCATTTTTTTTATCTCTGGGATTAGTTCCCTCGTCTATTTTCTTTTTTCTCCTGTATTCCATTTTCTTTGCCATCTTTCCATAATCTTTTCTCTTGCTCTTATCTTTGATTTTTTTTACTCGTTCCTTCTTTTACAAAATTTTTAATTTCAATTTTTTCCTCCACCATCATATCCGCGGGAGGTGTTGCCGCAATTACCTCTACTGCCTCTTGTGACACTGTTCTGTAAACTCTACTAATCCTTAGCAAGCTTGCTCTCGTGGCTTCTCTTACTTTAGTTCTATTTTTTTTTGTTTTCATAGCTTTCCTCATGTTTCTGCAGCATACAATTTGCTTCTGCCGTTGCTATTAGCCTTCTGTTTTTTTTCTCCTAGACCTCCGTTGTTTGGCATAAGTCTACCAAGCTTTCTTTTGTTTGGCATAAGTCTACCAAGCTTTCTTTCCATTTCCATTGTTCTAATGACCGCTTCCTTAAGCTGTTCATTCCATCCCTTTGCTTCGAGTGGCACTCCAAGATATTTGATTTTTTTTTCATATGGTTATCTCTTGATTTCCCACCTGTATCTTACCTGTTTCTTTATTATTTCTCTTAGTCGATAGCCATGCTGCCTCAGTTTTTTGTGTTGCTAGTTTTAAACCCTTACTTTTCATCTATATTTGTATCGTATCAATTGCCAGCTCTAATCTACCTCTTAGTAATTCTATTTCTACGTTTCTACCTACTACTGCTATGTCGTCCGCAAATGCTGTTATTGACACGCCTTCCGGCATCTTCATTTGAAGTAACTTGTTATAGACAAGGTTCCACAGTTTTGGTCCCAGTGCTGAGCCCTGCGGTACTTCTCTGGTAAGTTTAAATCTTTCCTTTTTGGTGACTAGGTTTCTGTCCTGTAAGTAGCTCCATATGATCTTAATTGTTTTTCTGTTCAATTCTTTTTTCTTTTCCGCCTCTATGATTGCTGCCCATGATACGCTATTAAACGCGTTCTGTATGTCCAACGCTATCATTATACAGTGTAGCCTTTTCCTCTGCGTTCCGCTGTTTGCTTCTTTTGCTTTTGTTTTCACTTTTTCTATAGCTCCTAAGGTTGTTTTTCCTTTGGTAAATCCGTATTATTCTTTTTCCCATCCTTCTTTTTTTTCAATTTCTTGTTCTATTCTCCGTACAATAACTTTCTCCATTATAGCCAGTTTGTTCATTAAGCATACTGGTCTGTATGACGTTGCTTTTCCTACTTCTTTCTTTTTTTCAATCAGTACCAGAGTGGCTTCTTTCCAACATCCTGGGAAAGTTCCTTCTTTTATACACTTGTTGATTAATTGTGTTATTTCTACCTCGTTTCTGTCTAGAGCTGCTTTAACAATCTCTGTTGTTATTTCGTCCGGACCTGGTGCTTTGTTGTTAGGCAATTCTTTTATGATTTTTTTTATCTCTTCTACTGTTGCCATAACTGTTTTTTTGTTTTTTTTTGTTTTTGGTTCTTCTACTGGTTCTCCCTTAAGAAATAGTTTTTTTAATTATGACTTCTTCTTCTTTGTCTTCTTTTAAGCAGATTACTTTTACTCTTCCACCCAATTTGTCCATCACTAATTTGTACGACTTTCCCTAATGATTCCCATCTATAGATTCTATCATTTCTTTCCAGCATCTTTCCTCCCTGTTTGTATTGTGTTTTTCCTGCATTTTTTTATTTCTTCACACCAGCAGTATGGTTTTTTTCGTCCGCCTTCCTTGTACCTAGGAATTGCTTCTTCCGCCGCTTTTCTCAGTTTTTCTGAGTACCGCTTGCATTTTTTCTCAATATTTTTGTTTTCTGTCACTTCTTCTGTTTCTATGTCTCTCTTTATCTTTTCTTTGTCCATTCTTCTTACGTTCCATTTACCATCTCTTGTGTGCTCTTGTTTTTCTTTCTCCATTGTATTGTTTTGTGTTGTGTTGTGTTGTGTTGTGTTGTGTTGTGTTGTGTTGTGTTGTGTTGTGTTGTGTTGTGTTGTGTTGTGTTGTGTTGTGTTGTGTTGTGTTGTGTTGTGTTGTGTTGTGTTGCGTTGCGTTGCGTTGCGTTGCGTTGCGTTGCGTTGCGTTGCGTTGCGTTGCGTTGCGTTGCGTTGCGTTGCGTTGCGTTGCGTTGCGTTGCGTTGCGTTGCGTTGCGTTGCGTTGCGTTGCGTTGCGTTGCGTTGCGTTGCGTTGCGTTGCGTTGCGTTGCGTTGCGTTGCGTTGCGTTGCGTTGCGTTGCGTTGCGTTGCGTTGCGTTGCGTTGCGTTGCGTTGCGTTGCGTTGCGTTGCGTTGCGTTGCGTTGCGTTGCGTTGCGTTGCGTTGCGTTGCGTTGCGTTGCGTTGCGTTGCGTTGCGTTGCGTTGCGTTGCGTTGCGTTGCGTTGCGTTGCGTTGCGTTGCGTTGCGTTGCGTTGCGTTGCGTTGCGTTGCGTTGCGTTGCGTTGCGTTGCGTTGCGTTGCGTTGCGTTGCGTTGCGTTGCGTTGCGTTGCGTTGCGTTGCGTTGCGTTGCGTTGCGTTGCGTTGCGTTGCGTTGCGTTGCGTTGCGTTGCGTTGCGTTGCGTTGCGTTGCGTTGCGTTGCGTTGCGTTGCGTTGCGTTGCGTTGCGTTGCGTTGCGTTGCGTTGCGTTGCGTTGCGTTGCGTTGCGTTGCGTTGCGTTGCGTTGCGTTGCGTTGCGTTGCGTTGCGTTGCGTTGCGTTGCGTTGCGTTGCGTTGCGTTGCGTTGCGTTGCGTTGCGTTGCGTTGCGTTGCGTTGCGTTGCGTTGCGTTGCGTTGCGTTGCGTTGCGTTGCGTTGCGTTGCGTTGCGTTGCGTTGCGTTGCGTTGCGTTGCGTTGCGTTGCGTTGCGTTGCGTTGCGTTGCGTTGCGTTGCGTTGCGTTGCGTTGCGTTGCGTTGCGTTGCGTTGCGTTGCGTTGCGTTGCGTTGCGTTGCGTTGCGTTGCGTTGCGTTGCGTTGCGTTGCGTTGCGTTGCGTTGCGTTGCGTTGCGTTGCGTTGCGTTGCGTTGCGTTGCGTTGCGTTGCGTTGCGTTGCGTTGCGTTGCGTTGCGTTGCGTTGCGTTGCGTTGCGTTGCGTTGCGTTGCGTTGCGTTGCGTTGCGTTGCGTTGCGTTGCGTTGCGTTGCGTTGCGTTGCGTTGCGTTGCGTTGCGTTGCGTTGCGTTGCGTTGCGTTGCGTTGCGTTGCGTTGCGTTGCGTTGCGTTGCGTTGCGTTGCGTTGCGTTGCGTTGCGTTGCGTTGCGTTGCGTTGCGTTGCGTTGCGTTGCGTTGCGTTGCGTTGCGTTGCGTTGCGTTGCGTTGCGTTGCGTTGCGTTGCGTTGCGTTGCGTTGCGTTGCGTTGCGTTGCGTTGCGTTGCGTTGCGTTGCGTTGCGTTGCGTTGCGTTGCGTTGCGTTGCGTTGCGTTGCGTTGCGTTGCGTTGCGTTGCGTTGCGTTGCGTTGCGTTGCGTTGCGTTGCGTTGCGTTGCGTTGCGTTGCGTTGCGTTGCGTTGCGTTGCGTTGCGTTGCGTTGCGTTGCGTTGCGTTGCGTTGCGTTGCGTTGCGTTGCGTTGCGTTGCGTTGCGTTGCGTTGCGTTGCGTTGCGTTGCGTTGCGTTGCGTTGCGTTGCGTTGCGTTGCGTTGCGTTGCGTTGCGTTGCGTTGCGTTGCGTTGCGTTGCGTTGCGTTGCGTTGGGTTGTGTTGTATTGTATTGTATTGTATTGTATTGTATTGTATTGTATTGTATTGTATATGTTTGTGTAGACTCAGTGATTCTTTTTCAGTCACGGTCCATTTATTTATTATTTTTGCCATTTTGTTGCAATGGTAAAGTCAATATGTGATTTTGAGCTTCCTCTTACAAACGTCAGTTTGATTCTTTTGTTGCAAATTGTAAGATTTAACCCTGCTATCATCTCCTCTAAGATTTTTCCTCTTAAATCGTTCTTGTAGCCTCCCTATCTCGGTGATTTTGCGTTGAAATCTCCTCCTACAATATTTTTTTTGTTTTTCTGTTTTCTTAAACTTCTTTCTAATTCTTCTATCCACTCTCGATAGTATTCCAGTTTGCAGTTTGGGCTGATATAACAGCTGTATACTATCATATTTTGTACTTCTGCCCACACTATTCCTTCTTTTGGTGTTTCCCATCTTTCCACCTTGTCCCTACACTTCCCCCTAGCTGCATCTGTTCCTTTGTATCTTATCCACTTACCATTTAGTTTGATTTTATTAAGTTTACTCACTAGCTTTAATTAGGGGTATGTTTGATAGTGCAAGAAGTTCTACTGAAAGATGTTTAGGATGAAAAATATGAATGCGTCTAAAAATGTTTCTTTCAAGGCTGGCTATAAGATTTATATGAATTTGACAAACTAAGGTTAAAGTAATTGATTGATAGTCAAGATGTACAGAGTTGAGGTAAGTTTGGAGGTATTTACATGCAATATCGGGAGAGTGATAGGAAACCCATGCCGCAGTGTCATCCGCATACTGATAGAGCTTTGTGAAAGAGTTTTTGGGTTGAGAAATATCCATGACATAAAGCGTAAAAAAATTTGAAAGAGATTTATCTGACAGAAAGGATTTGATTGAGGCTACTAGGTCTATTTCCTCTCTCTCCGCTGTTGCTATTAGTAAATCGTAAGCTTCTCTTCCCCTCCATATGTTTATTTGCATAAACTTATACATTATGTGATACTATTTCTTCCTCGTTTTCTCTCCAGTTATCTGGGCTGTTGTCCTCCATATTCTTTTTTGTTTTCCTTATTTCTTTTATCTTTGTAGCTGGACATCTTTTCTCTCCCGTTTTGTGTCCTAATACTTTGCATTCAATGCAGTATTCTTTATTTCTGCATTCGGCAACCTGGTTTTCCTCCTTTCCGCATTTTATACATAGCAAAGACCTGTTTTCCCCATTGCATTCTGCCGCTACATGTCCTTTCCTCCAGCACTTATAACATTTTCTTTCATTTGCTTTAACTTTCTCTATTCTGCATCTTATGAGTCTTATGTTTATTCTTCCTTCTCCTATTATTTGTTCCGCTATTTTTTTGTCCATTTTGACTATAGCGGTTTGTTTTTCTCTATATTTTTTTTATGGAAATTATTGTACTTCCTTCTGTGTTCACTTTATTCATAATTTCTTTCAGTATTTCTTCCCTCTTAATTTCCGGGTTAATATCTTTGATCATCACCAGTTCTGTGGCTTTGTTGCTGGCTTTTCTTACATTGCAGCCTTCTATTCCATTTTTAGTTTTTTCCATCTCTTTCTCCGTCTCATTACCCTTTGTAATTAGTAACAACTTCTCTTTTTTGTTTCTCTTACCTCCTTGAACGTAGATCCTTTTATCTGGGTTTTTGCCTGTCTCAGCAAATCTGCATATGTGGCACCTTGTTTGCTCACTACTATAGCACCTGTTTCCGTTCCTGGTCTTCTTTCTCTATTTGTCTCCGATACCTGTCCCTGTGTTGGCACGCACAGTCTTATTTTTGTGTTAGTTCTTCTTCCTGCCATTTCCATAATTTTATTTACATCTCTTGCCGTAATTCCCGTTGGTATGGTATATTTATTTCTTCAATACTTAATGTTTTTGTTTTGATAAGCATTTTTTTGATAGCTATTAATATCTCCTTATTCCCTGCGGTTTCGATTTTCTGCTTAATAATGTGCACCTTTCTACTATTAAAGAAAGAGTATTCAAACTTCAACGACGATTGGTGAGGATAATAGCAAATATAGGTTATCAAGAAGATTGTAGAAAGCAGTTCAAATACCTTGGAATTTTAACTCTACATTGTTTCTACATTTATGAGTGTTTAAGATATTTAAAAAAAAACTATACATTATATGCTCAACACTCAACTAATCATGAATATAATACTAGAAATAAGAGCAACTTATGTCCTAAATTTTTACGTCTATCAAAATCACAAAACTGTCAAAATTACTATGCATCTAAGTTTTTTAACCAACTGCCTATAAATTTAAAACAATTGCCGCTTAATGTTTTAAAATGTAAAATAAAAGCTATTTTACTGTCTAATGCTTTTTATAATTTTGACGAGTATTTTAACCACAATTTTGCAAATTGCAGAAGTGTAGCTATGCGTTATTAAATTTTAATATGTTGTATTGTTTTTTAGTAGTTGCCAGTACAATGTATGTTTAGCTGTTAGATATGTATAATTAAGATTTTATCTACTTATGTAGTCAAATTATTATCTAATTATAATATTTTTTAATGCTTGTATATGTTTACTGAGGAAAACTTAATAGTTTTAGTTCCAAGTATATTTAAATTAAATCTTGAAATAATTATATGTATATATATTTTATGTCATATCTATGTACCTTTAACCTGTCTAAAAGATTTGCTAACTCAACTACAGAGACAAACACGACATTTGCATTTAAAGTGCCATTTTTTGCATTTTACTCAAAAACTTTGAACTGGGCCTACATAAGGCAACCACGTACATCTACGTTGCGCATCTTTTGAGATTAGTTTATTAAGTTTTAATGTTTTAACAAAAAAGACAAACACGGCATTTGCAATGTGCTACTTTTTGGACAGTTATTGTTTGTTATATTTTTAATTGAGTCTACATAAGTCAAGCTAACCACCAGAATCTACATTTAATTATGCGTACTTTTAATTTGCTACAAAAATTTTGAACTGAGCCTATAAAAACCATATTAACAACAAAAATTTACATTGAATTGTTAGTTTAGTTGTATGAATCACGGCGTTTATGGTTATTAAATATCTACCAAGAGGCTGACAAATTTTAGTCAGCTTTTGAAGGTCTTGGTGGACGGAAAAGACATCTACTGGCATGTTTACCTTTAGTGCCTCTGATTGATACAGCTAGAGATGATTTAAGTAATCTAATTGTTGGTTGGTGTGTCAGAAATGCACTATTTTCCCGCTAGGTTTTTGACAAACTATTAATGTGAATAGCTCTGACCAGAACAATTCATTAGTTACAGACGCTTAGTCATCAATGAAGGATAAGCAGTTGAATCCCTTTAAACCATGTAATTTTCAATTATCAATTTCAAACGCGATAGAGTAATTGGGTCAAAGAAGAAGATTTGTCAATTCGTGGTATTTTCTAACAAATCAGCAAAAGCTTGTTGGCGTAGATAGATCGAGAGTCAGAAACAACGGTCCAACGATCTGGAAATCCTAGAAACACTACAGAACATGAAAGTTGCGCTTTTTAGCTTGTTGCTCTCCAAGATCAATTTTTAACAATAAGAGCAATTAGAGATATTTGAAAAAGATTGAATAACTAAGTTTAATGAGTTTATTAAATTCAATTATTTGGTTGCAAGTCGTACCGGCTTCACTTTGTTTGGTCTTAACTTTTTATCATAAGAGGTGCTCTGTGGAATAGTACAATGAAAAACTACAATGGGTCAATCAATAGAAGTAAGTTATTTTTAGCAACAAATTGAATTGTTTGTATGCTCACGGTAATCGTAAAATGTTTAGATGTAGTTGTAAAACAACATACAGCTTTTACACGCAGGATGATGGTATGCAAAGTAATTGCTTATAGAAGAAAGTCTTCTTTAGTGTTTATTTCAGAAATATTAAACGCAAACTGACATTGACACTGTTCTAGAACCAATGTTAATGTTATATCTGAAAAGTTAAAAAAATTTTGACAGAATAATGCAAAGCCGCATAAAGTTAGGGTTACTATGGAATTTCTGGTACTAGTTAATGCTGATTATTTCTATGCTTTCCTTGTTCTCCAGACATAGCACTTATTCTAGTCAATATAATTCAGGCGTTTTTTTTCGTTTGGATTTACGTAAATACTTTCTGGACTCCGTATCTAAAAAATAATTTAGCCACCAAGATTTAGACCAAATTTGAAGAAGTACTCAAAAAAAAATTAAAATTTATTTTATCTATGTCAACTGGCAAATGTCAGTTTGGTAAAAAGTCAAAGTAGGCAAGTGAACAACTAAACTGCATTCAATTGTTACAAATATTTTATCTACTTTGCACGTTATACTCAAAAATTATCCAAAATGATACTAAATTAAAAGTAAATTGTTGTTGTCACATATAAAGTAATTCTTAAATATCACATTTTAAAATTTTAAAAAAAGACTGGTATTTAGTCGCGGTATTCAGTTTTGAATTCAGCATTTCAAATATAATTCAAAAATTTGCAAAAAAACAATTGAAAATAGTTATTATATTATTGTTTTATAATTTTATTACAGTAATAATTATGCACCAACAAAAAAACATTTTTATCTTTATGCGTTTCAATATAGACTAATAATAAATAATGAGTTCAGTCAATTATTAAATGTCCTAAATACATAATGTTATTAGAACATTTAACAATTGCATCGACAATACCTCCATTTATTGATTTGTTTTATCTGACATTTAACTACTGGTATATTTATTGTTTTTAATTTCATATTGTAAACATGACCCACGGGCACAGATGCAGATGGTCTCTTACGCAATGCCATTTGCAGTGTGGGATCGATGGCATTGTTTTATGTGTTTGTAGGACTAAACAATTATTATTATTATTTTTATCTAATGATTAAGTTTAAAATGAATACATAAATGAATTTTATGTATCAAATCCAAGTTTTTATTTTAAATCATTTATAACATTTTGATTACAAAGTGTTTATATTAGTTTTTTTTTATATCAAATAAACTAATAAGCAACGTTACGCGTTTTAAGTAATTTGTTTATAATTATTAAAAGTTATTATTGTTACTTACAATCAATTCAATCAAAACTGTCTTTCTTGGAAAGTTTAGTTTAACGCAGATGATGGGTAGAGCTACATAATTTTATATCTACAAGTATTCAAAAAAGTACTGTATACTAAGTTGCTCTCATTAGGTATTTTCTATTTAAGCTCCTTACGCAACGAGGCTGAGTGGGACGTTTTTTACCTCAAAAGCTATATCGAAAATGTAAGACGCATTTGACAAATGGAAGTTATTAGTTACACTCATTGAATTAGTGCTACCAAGTGCAACTAATAAAAATTATATCTTAAAAGCAAACACTAAGCATTATCAAGTAATGTTAACTTTAAATATAAGTTGGTAATTTGAAAACCGCTAAAAATATATATTTTTTCAATTCTTGTGTTAACACGTGCTAAAGTGTTGTTTCATTGTTATTTCACAATAGATTAGGAACGCAGTGGTTAAGGTATATTTCAGTTATTGAGTTAGTTTCTCGTCAAAACTTTGTTTTGTGCTGGATGGCTTAACTAAATTTTTAAATAGTACGGAGATTGGTGCAGACAAAATTTTGGGCGCCTACCGACTAAAAACCGCCCATTGAATTGCCTGTGGAAGTTTGTACTTTTAGGAACATGCCTTCCTTTGGTTAGATAAAATTGGAAAGAAAGTGGGTGAGTAGCCCTATAGGCTGACAAAATAGCCAAAGCAAAAACAAAGTTAGTTTTAACAATTGATGACTTTTTGTTTGTGCACATAAAAAAAGCAACCACATCATAAGAGTTATAAAATAAACTGAAAATTATGTACGACAAAACAAGCTTTACAAAAAAATAGTTTATTACCTTTTCTCATATTCATAAATTGTAAATCTTTTAAAAGCTACGTGAACCAAAAGATAGAGATGTCTTAAAAATTAAATCAAACCGATTTCAAGGTCAATAAATAATGGACGGGTTTGTTACTTTTAAAGGAATTACCACAGGTTTAAACCAATTATACTGGTTATTATTTAGGTATAGAAATATAGACGGACACTGTAAAAACCAAGTTGTTAGTTATGCAAGAATATAAACTGCTAAAAACTATCACTTTTATCATAAGGCATCAAACATCTGGCACAAGCACAAGAGTGGCAACTTTGCAAAAATAAATTGACAAAAGCATCATAAAGTAAGATGTTATAGCTGTAAATAAACAAAAAAGACTTTTCAAGAATAAATGTTGAATGATTGATCAAAATAATAGAAATAAAGTGCAAAATCAGAATGGTACGTAGATTTTGAAGTTGCTGTGCATTTGACAGCAAAAAAAGATTGTCTAATGAATTAGCTCGATGATACAGAAATTAAAGAAATAATGTTGGCAAATAGAACCGGTAATTTTTACTAGCAATACAAACATTGGTTGGTTGGTAAACAAAATCTTTATTCGTACCAAAAATAAAAACAAATTTATGAAGTGCATTAGCAAAATGTCTTAAGAATGAAAATAGAGTTAGCTTTAAAGATAACTATTAGTTAATCAGTATTATGCACAAATAAACTTTAACATCAAAGATTTGAACATTTAAATTATAGATCATAATATAATACCATCAAGTAGTTTTAGCTAGAATGCTCACTTACTTGCTTAAAAGTTTGTTATTAAAAAAAAGAAAGTTGAAAATCTTTGTTCAAGAAGGAAAAGGTAATGTCCAGTTTTTTTATGACTACCATTTGGACGATGATGCCGCAAGTGGGCGGAATCATACACCACTAGAGGCATTGCACTTATTTTTTATTCTTAAAAATATTAATTTTTACAATCGCAGTCAGTTAAGTGAAAAAGCCAACAAACAAACAATAGACTGAACAACTTTAGAGACAAATGTAAACTAAAGTTTAGGTCTGTTGCTACTAACACCGCTCCGTCTGCAGCTTTCCTACAAGCACTAGTGGTACCGTAAACTTCAACCAAGTTTAATCTTTCTGGAGACAAACCCTACACATCATAATCTGTGCTTGCACAACTCGTCAGAGTTTTAGAACAACCATTGATTTGCTATATGCACTTTCACGCTCTAATCTAAAACCATTACAGTTCTTAGTGATTAACGCTTTGTGTGAGATCACACTGAGTGAGTGTATATGCTGGTAAGCGTTCTGAGTGTGCTGAAGACTTTTAGTTTGTAAAATGCTTTATTTCAACACACCAGACTCCTCTACCAAAAGCCACCTTACATCTCTCGGACTCGAACCAGCCGAGTTTGAAACTCTCTTTAGAAACTAACCGGTAACAACGGGCGGGTGTGTCATTCTATATTATGATTACCGGCAAATATTTTAAAATGAAGTAACCATCCACTCGCTCAAATTGTGGTTGGTTTACTTATTACTTATGTTATAATTACCATCTACAGCTAGACACAAATAGTGTGGCTGGTATGATAGGCAACTTAATATACACAAAAATTATCTTGGCTGTGGTTAAACTCATGTCTTTGCCCGTTTTGGCATTTTTCAATCTCAGAACAACGTCGCCAATAGAATGTGTAAAATGTAAGCGCAAAAAACGGTCAAAGACATGAGTGCAACCACAGTTAACATAATTTTTGTGTATATTAAGTTGCTTGTTATACCGGCCACACTATTTGTGTCTAGCTGTAGTAGTTTGAATTAAAGTGCCCTCTCACTTACCAAAAAGTTTGTTATTAACAAATGAAAAGTTTCTCTTCTTTGCAAGCGTCTTTATGTAAGAGGGAGTGATGATTAAGTTAATCTTTTATTGACCAACACTTGGGTAAATAGATGGGTCACTTCAGATTATGATTATTATTGAGTGCTTCAAATTTATAGAATTTTCAAGTTGTTAAATTATGGCACGTTTTAAAGCAAAACCTATGAATCAACTGCTAATTCGACTAGTAACATGAGTAAAAACTGGTTTTTAATCCACACTTTTTTCTATAGCAGTTTATGACCCAGCAGTTTATCCACCAAGACAACAAAAGTTTATTTATGCTAATGGTATTCTTGGTCAATCTGTAACATATGCCAACCAACTTCACGTAGATTCACCTTATTAGCTGCAATAGTTTTATACAACTGTTCTGCCGGCCGTGGACACCAGAGGTGCTTCCATATTATATATATATAGCGTGTTTCAAGCAAATCTTTAAACATCAATAGAAATAATAATAGACCACGTACTTCTTTAATGCAGAGTGGTACTAGTAGCATTAAAAGACCCAATCAACAAATTCTACCTGTACCATTACTACAAACCACTCCAAAAAGTAATACCATAGGTGTCAAACCATTAATGAGCAATGCTCTTAGAACTCAACACATGGAAACCACAAATTCTAGATCAGAAATACTAATAGTGCCAGCAGAAATGTTAAATACTTATAAGCCGTTATTATTATTATCCTAAGCGCATGCTGCTAAAAATCCATTAGCATCCATTGGCGTAATAATAAACTGAAAGATAAATATACACTGACTGTAGTATCACATCTAAAGATAATATTAATTCTAAAGGTCCTTAAGAATTTGTTATAAAGAAAAAATGTGACATCTATTTTTTAAGTTTTGTAGTGCCCTACCACCCGCTCAAATGTTTGATGTCAAATAATTGAAAGTTTTTTTTTTGCAAATGTCTTTTAGTCTGAATAGCAAGGTAATATCAAATTTCCATTTTCATGACCAACACTTCAGCGGGTGGTTAGGTCACTCCGGATTATGATTACCATTGAGTAGTTTAAACTGGAGTGAATATCCGCCCGAGTGTTTGTTACCAATTTTTTTTTTTTTTCTGCTAGTGTTAGAAGTTCCTTAGTCAGAGGATGAAAAAGTGATACTCAATTACTAACACTTGGGCGGGTGAATGTGTTACTCCAGATTATAATTACCATCAAGTAGTTTAAACTGAGTGCCCAACTAACCGCTTAAAAATTTGTCAACAAAAAATTAAAAACTGCTTTTCTTTACAAACGTTAGAAGTTTCTATATTATCATCATAAATGCATTCTTTTGATAACCAATACTATAATTTATTATTAACAATCATAGTTTAAACTGCAGTTAAAAATCAAACAAAATACAATTAAATTATTGCGTTTGCTATTTGAAAAATTATCTACTACATTAAGAGCATATTTTTTATTTTCAAATATAATTTAATAATTAATTTAGTTTTTTACTATTACATTCAGTAAAGATTAAACTATATTGTGTTAAAATATTTTGGGGTCTGGTTGGGGCGCAGATAACCACTTTAACTTTGGAGTTAAAAAAACTTGCATCGTGTGCATAAAAAGCTAATTACGGCACTGACTACAATACTAGAAATCAAAGTAGCGGTCGATATACTCTTAACAGTTTTTTTTTTAATTTCTTTAACATTTTTATTTTTATGTTGTGTGGCGAAACACGTTTCTCAGGGGTTTGTAAGGTCGTTTTATTCACACTCCAAAATTCCATTAAAGTGCTGCTACATGTAGCATTACAAAAGTCCAATAATAAACTGCAAAAATACCACGTGTATAAGCGTACAAACTACGCACATGTTTGAAAAGTTAATGACTAATAATTAACTAAATTGTAATAATGGAGCGTTAATAAAACTTACCTGCGCAAGTAAAAAAAAAAGTTTGAGTTGAAGATAATACTAAATTACTAGAAGGCAGGCTAAACGAGAAAGGATCTATTTTTATTAAAAAAGAATTAAGAAAAAATGAGATAAAGATTAAAGAAATTCCTAGGTGAGCGGGAACGGTAACGAGGGAAGTAAGTTGAGCTGGGCTGCTTAACTTACACCAATACTATTTACATTTAAAATAGCAAATACGCAAGAAGGAATCGTACAGCGGCGCGCTTTGCCACTACTGAAGATGTTAATACAAATGGTTTTAAATGACTAGCATAGAACATGCCTTCTCTATATCAGAATCAATAGCAGCTAGAACGTAAGTTTTGGTGGCCACACGCTTCGCAATTCGATAGGGCCTCTCTAAAAACGGTAAGAACTTCTTAGTCTGGTGAGAGATGGCAGACGAAATAGGGCTTGCACGCAACCTTACTAAATCGTTCACTTAAAAATAAGGACCCTTCCCCGGAGGACCACTTATAATTCTCTTCCAAGATTTCTTTGTCAAATTTTCTTTGGTTAAATTAAGGCTAACTAAAGGATCAATAACTGCACGAGTAGGAAAAAAGTGCGGGTTGCAAATGGGTAAATCAGGGACCTTACCAAAATTTAAAATTTAAACATGGGCAAAATCCGTCGACTCGTAGGTGACTGAGTTTAACAGTTTTACAAACATTGGTATCTCTCTGGCCCACGTAGTACGCTTTTCCCCGCAATACACACACGAAATAATCTTTCCAGTTTGCGTATCACTCGTTCAACAAGGTTGCCCTGCGTATGGCAAACTGACGAAAATATGGGCTGTAGAAAGTTTTCCTTCAAAAAACTCATTCAGCAATGAGCGGTAAATTGAAACCCGTGATCCGATATAACCCGGGCGGGTTTGCCAACTTGATTGAAGTAAACTTTCTGCAAACGATTAATAATCAAAGCTGTCTTAGCTCGTTTTAATGGGTACAACGCTACATGCTTAGAAAAACATCAAGTACTACAAATATATGAGTGACGCCAGCCATCGATTGGGGCAAAAGGCCAAAGAAGTCAACGGGTATTAGATAGTTTGGATCAGAAGGTAGAGTAGCCTCAAATGATGACTTTAGAAGATTAGTATGCTTGGTTCTTTGGCATACTTTGCATGTTTTAAGCTCTTGCTTAATTGTTAGACCACATGTTGGATTACCATAGGTCACAACGGATTTAACACCATGTCTTGTAGAGACTAAAATTCCCCAAAAAATATGGTATGCATGAATAAACTCCAGAATTAAAAGCGACGGTATGCCGAAAAAAGCAGACGCTTCTACTTCTCGTCGCATAAACAACATATTGTTGTGAATAATAAAGTTAGTGGGAAAATTATCTAAAGCTTTGTGTCAGATAATTGAACCTGCGGGAGTTTTTTGGTTAATTAAAAACTACCGTAATACTCGGTCCGAGAAAAAAAAACAAGAATTACAAATTCCCGTGATATAGGCATGAGCAAGCGACGTGTAGGGTGACAAGACAAAACATCTGCGATCAAATTGTCCCAACGAGAAATAAACCAAATCTCAAAATCAAAATCCTGAATGGATAACACCCACCTTGTAAGGCAAGAAGAGAGAAGAAGAAATTTAAATAAGTGAGAGCACGATGGTCAGTAAAAACCGCAAACTTCTTATCGCATTGGAATATAAACTCCAGATCATGACGCAAGTGATATAAAAGTGTCTCTAGTGCTAGTTCAAATTAAATGGTTTTTAAAGCAGTTTCTTGATCTACACCTCAACCCCATATTTGATTCTTTCTCAATAATAACATTAATGGAGCAGCTACGGTAGAAAAACGCAAACAACTTATCAAAATTAACTAAGCCGAAAAAAGCTTGTAGGTGCTTAATATTACAAGGTGGAGAAAAATTTTGTAAAGCTTGAATTTAAACCCGATCTGGGCGACTGCCTTCTAAATTTAAAAGACAACTTAAAAACAAAGCGTAAACCCTGCGTCTCTAAGCCGAGTGATAACCTGATCCAAATGCTTGAAATGATCTTCAAAAATTGCCGACGTTATTAATAAATTATCCACGTATGCGTGAACTATCTCTTCAAACTCTGTCCCCAGAATGATATCTACGCAGCCGGTAAACGAAGTCACAGCCGTCTTCAACCCAAACGGTAAAACACAAAAATGATAAGACCTAGTTCCAACTTAAAATCCTCTGTATTGACGGTGCTCTGGCTTGATTAGCACTTTTCAAAAAGATGCCTTTAAGTCTAAAGACGAGATAAAATTCACTTTGTATGGATTCAGTTTTAGGTCTTTTAGTGTTTGAGGTAACTCTGTATTACTTTGCATCACCGAGTTTAATCGTCGAGCATCTAGACAGATTCAAACAGTCCCATCCCGTTTAATAGTAATTAACAACGGACTCGAAAAAAGAGTATCCGATCTCTCTATAACACACCACGCTTCCATTCGGTCTATCTTAGCCTGTACTACCAAGCGGTAAGCAACCGGAATGGGGTACTGCCTAACTGCAAACGGTGTTGTATCTTTTAGGATAATTTGATGTTCATATGTTGCAATTAAGCCGGGCCGGTTTGAAAAAAACTCGTTGGTGTTTAGTTAACAAATCTTTAAATAGAGTTGTTTGAATAGGCTTTAGAGGGATTCCAAGAAGTACTGTTTGCGAGTTTATCTTTTGTTCCAGTCCATTAACAAAAACGTTTGTTTGGGATTTATTATTAGTCCAATGGTGGTGTGAAGTCATGGTTTACACGTAGGCTCCGAATTTCAAAATGTTTATTATTTTGGGAGACGAAAATTGTGCCCCATGTTTAGAAAGCTTTATATTTGCGTGAAAAACGTGCAAAAAGTCGATTTCTAATATTATAAGATAGCATAAACTTGGAATGACTAAGAACTCAAACTGGGTTGTAAAGTTGTTTATTATAGCAAAATTACTTAAAATGGCAACATTACTTGAAATGTTACCAGACTTTGTTTAGCTTTGAATGCACCCCGAACACGTATGCCGGTTACCGGTATAACCGCTATGTCTGGCAAAGCTATGTTTACTTGTTGAAAAACTTCAGCAAGTAATCTCGCTGCTAGTGTCAACCAGTGCTAGAAATTGAAAATGGCCAATTGTTACTGTCAGAACGGGCGAGCAAAGAATAGAAGATACGTGTTCAAAATCACATTTGTTTAATAAGTCGTCAGATAATTTAAAATCTTTACTGTATATTTTATATAATGCAAAAAATTATTATTAACTAGGTTAGGGTATATTACAAATATACACAAATAAAGTAACCTATAGAATTTTACAGTATTACACTAGAATCAAAACTTATTCAATGTCTACTTTTACTACATATTCCAATGTTACATTAACCACATCATCTAACATATGCAACCAAATATACACCAAAATGTCTTATTCTAAAGATTTTAAAAACTTTCAACAAATTATATTTTTATTCTTTGTCTATATACATACAAAAATTATATACAATCTCTAACATCTCCTTAAAAAAATCTCAAGATCTCATTCCATAATAACTAAATTTCAGTCTTTCCGGTCTTAACTTTAAGCTGCGCTTCAAATTTATCAAACTCAAAATTAGCTTTCTTATCAGCCTCATCCTCAATTTGTTCTACACCAAGCACTTCGGGTATATAAAACTGCAACATATTCTGCACCCCATTCTTCAAAGTAACAATTGAACTAGGACAATTCGAGCAGGACCCTTGCATTTTCAACTTGACAATACCATCATCAAACGACATAAATATAATATCACCTAAAATAATAACATTAACTTAAAATCAAACTAACAAATATTTGTTACCTCCATCTTCCTGTACTGTTGGTCGAATTCTCGTATCCAACAATTCTTTAATCATTTGTACAGTTTCACTATCATCTTCGTTAAATTCTACAATCAATATTATTAAATATTAAAATGAAATTTATTAAATTACAAACTACTAACGTGTATCTGAATTAGGAACGCCTTCATTTAATATAGGTAATCCGCTTGCAAAAAAATCCATAATTGTAGCAAAAATTTCAGGCTTCAATAATTTCCATTCAATATCATCGTCTTTTTTAGTAACAGTAATAAAATCAGGTCCTAGAAAAACACCTTTAACACCATCAATTCTAAATAATAATTTGCCTAAAGGAGAACAGAACGCCGCTTGTCCTGTAGGAAAATCCATTGTTTGTCCTGGATCGAGGACTTTAACTCCAGGTAAAAATTTCAAACTATTCGGATTTGGAGTTTCTTGTGTTTGTACAAACATTGATAATGTTGGTGCTGTCTTGAATGTACGTTGTTGGCTGCATATCACAGCAACTTTGTTATGAATGCTCTTCGGAGAGCTGAAATATTTTAAGGTTATTTTATTTTATTTTATTTAATGATGTTGATCTTACTTTTTAAATGTTGCTGTTAATGGGGTTGATTTTGCTGCACATAAGCATAGTTTAATTGTATTGCGCCACATTTTTATTGCAAATATTATTGAAACAGTAATTTAAAGGTTAAGTTGTTGATATAATTTTTTGAATCAGTGTTGCCAACCTATTTTTTTTGTTTAATCTGATTGTGTCAATTGAGCGAAATTATTTTAAACGAATGTAGATGAGGTAAGGAAGCATTTTGTCATTTTTAACGTTTACGGATTTTGGTGGGCAGAATAGGTGATTTATTTATAAAAATATTTTTATTCTTATTACAATGTTGTTAAAGCGTTTGCAAACAAATGAATGAATTGAATATATTAGTCAGTACTTGTCTGCTACATTATTATTCTGTTTCTTAAAAGTTAGTAAATATTTGCTTTTGTATAAAATCTGATAAACCCCGGTATAACTGTTTCCATCTGTAACGTCGATGATGTTATCGGCGGGCGGAGTGTGACATCATAAAAGTTGTCAAGTCCAGGTTAAATTAATTAGTATTCAACAAGCTCTACCTAGGCAAGTTTGTAGATTTGGACATGCATTTTTAATTGTCATTATTAAAGATGTCAATGACGCAGTCGAATTAGCCAATGTAACATTTAGTTGCTGACATGGTTCTTAGCAATCGATTGTGCGCAAAAGTTTGTGTACGTTGACTGTTCGATTGGGAAGCATCGGTTTGTGTGCACGTGTCTATGTGTGCAAGTCAAGATTTGTCTAGCGTTTGACTTTGGGACGGTGTTTTTTGTTTTGCTGGTCGCACGTGTGACGTGGTTATACTTACAAGCAGTGCTTGTGTCCGTGTCAAAGTGGTGAGTGGTGTTTTTAGCAGAATGTAGCTTGCAAATCTAGTGGAGATTTAACTTTTGTCTGCCTATGTGGCAGCGGTAGTTTTTTTTAATTGGATTTTTGTCTTGCTGCTTCTGTTATGCCTCTCTGATGTTTGTTTTTGACTGGCGGCTCTGTAAAAACTGACCAGAATTTTTTGAATCAGTTTCTTTTATAGCTATGTTGCAATTAGCTAACGTGTAATCCAAAAAAACTGAATCAATTGTGAATTGGAAATCTAATCAACAAAATTTTAACATTTACCAAATGTTCTTATTACTTGGAAGACGTTATCAACATCACTCTTTATAAACTTTGATTTTATTTGAACCATAAACTACATAAGCTTATGTTGTAAACTGTGACTCCCGTAATAAAAAAAATATGTTTGTAATAATTCTAAAAAATAGAAAAAAGTATAACAAAAAAAACGTTTAAAAGAACTGGAAAGTCTCAACGGGGACACCACCGGTCAACAAGCCAAGCTTGACCAAAATATCAAATCTACCAACAAACCAAACCATTTTATATTTGGGCTCTTTAAGGAGACGCATTTAACGTGGGGTGCTTAGCCAACTAACAATCCAAGCACCAACATTCACTCACATGAGTTTCCACAAAACCCTTAGCACAAAACACTTAGCTTCCAAAAAACCGACCTTGCCACTACATGGTTAGGTTAGAAAGAGACTTATCAGTCAACACAATCAACAGCATTGCCAAGCTGGTTGTGTTGTATTTAAAGATCTAAGAAAAACCTGTTATCAAGACACTGCCCACCATGAATCTACTGTAATTTTAAAAACTTGAACATAAAAACCCGAAAGTACCAAACCTAATACACCACAGTTGTCTCACAAATGCGCTGAAAGGCCGAGAACAAACTGATGGAAACTTGACTTTTGTGTATAAAGAAACAGAGCCAGTTTTACTGCAAAAATACGCAAACCCGGATTTGAACTAGCAGCTTTGGACAAAAAAACATCAAACCCAAAAACCCTTTGCTACTTTCCTCCGCCGCAAGAATGTGTTATATTAGCGCATTGCACCAAAAGCGTCTGAAGCGGCTATGACAAACCAGTTGATTAACTTAACTGATTCAAAAAACCGGTAAGCATAATAGAGCTCACAGATCTTAAACATCTTAGCAATACAGCTATCAAAATTGAGGCCAAGCTAGTCTAGTTTAAAACTAAACGCACTAGTAAAAAACGCTCAAAAAGAACACTTTTGCTCTTTCATCCCAGTTTTAAAACAAGCAACAGATTGATTAAACGCAACCACGGAGCGATCATTAATTTTTGCTCAATTAGGAGTACAGTAATCCCAGAACAGCGTGGCTCATGGAATATGTAAAGTATAACTTAAACGATGCGTTGTTTTGCATACAAAGCCATTGTCAAAACGCAAGAGAAGGAGAAGAGTGAGATACCAATCGACTTAAATGCTCACTTAAATTGTAGAAGTAGATCTTTTAATAAACAAATGCGTCAAATAGAATGCTGATTTTGCTCTAATCTTTGAGCCAACACAAAGCATTGCAAGGGCCAGAGCGCGATAGTTAACCGACCAAAACCCAAACGCGGTCTTGATGTGGGTTTGTGCCACGTACACTCACACCAAGATTCACAATACAAGCAGTGGAAAAGGATACGTATGAGTGGAGAGTAAAGATACCTTTTTCTACTTCTCACCTACGACCTAAGCGGACGACTTATGTAACATCCTACTAGCTCTCGGCAAAGATCTAAAGAAGCACACAAAAGCAATCCTAATTGGAGGCGACTTTAATCCAAAGTCCCACAGCTTGTGCTTCCTGACCGAGAACCGAAAAGATAGCAAACTTGCAGAATGTGCCGGCCAACACGACCTAGTTGTTCTGAACAGAAACAACAAACCGACCTTTAAAAAAGCAAGCGGCACGTTCTACATTGACATGACTATGTGCACAGCAAACCGGCAAAGTTTATACAGAAATGGGAGCTGAGCGAAGAAGAAAACTTCAGATTTTACAACACTATAAATGTTGAGATCAAAACTTAAACAAAAGCAACAGAAAACCGCAGAAAAGGGTAGACTTACTGACAGAAATCTACAAACTAAGTCGTAGGAAAATAAAAACCGCAACAACAAAGGCCAAAAGAAGTTTATGAAACTTACTGTGCAAAGACGTAGACAATGACTTCTGAGGCAGAAGCTACAAAATTATAACTGGCAAAACCAGTATGCGTTTGCCGCTAAGTGTGACGGATGAGGAGTAAGTAGAAGTGAAAAAAAACTTTTTCCCTAGCACTCAAAAGTTACGTGGTGTCGCGTTGAATACAAGCCCGAGAAAACACCCAATATTACCGAGAAGAAAATTAGGGAAGCAATAGCCAAAAAGTGCCTAAAAGTTTTACAAAGCACATTTAACACTTTCCAGAAAAACTGAAACTTTCTGAAAAACTGAAACTTTCTAACAAAGTAGAAAACGGCTAAGCTAACTCTAATTAAGAAATTTGTAAAAAGATCAAAGAGCAAGTTGCACAAGCTGTTGAATATCCTCAACGCAATTGGCAAGTTCTTTAAGCAGATACTAAACAAAAATCTGCTGAATAAACTTAAGAAAAAATTTAGCTTGTTGGACATGCAGTACGGTTTTAGAAAGAGGCGTTATTTTATCGACGCAGTACAGAAGGTCTAAGAACTGGCAAAAAATGTAGAGCCAATAAGAAATTTGTGTTGCTTGTTACATTTGACATTACAAATGCATTCAACTCCGCACGATAGAGCGACATAACGGAATCACTCCAGGGTTTTGAGATTAACTGCATCTTTTTAGGCAACCGCAATCTTCTGATAGGCAACAATTTGATAATGAAATAAAAATGGCCGTTAAGGTCCCACAAAGAGTAGTTAAGACCTACCAAAAATAGCAGCTATTTTTTTAAAGCTGAATAAGCAAATAAAATGGTAAGCAATTTTGCCAAAGCTACTTTAGTAAAAACTTGCAACAGCGTCTTTGTCAACAAAAAAAACAGAAACAAACAACCGTGCGGTTTACTGGTGGAACAGCAATATTGCCAACTTAAGGAGCAGATGCGTACGAGCTAAGCAAGATTTTAGGCAAACACGTAGAAAAAGTAGTTTAAACCAGGAAAATGGTAGACTCGCTGACGGAAACTTACAAGCTGAGTCGTAGGGAAATAAAGACCGCAATAGCAATGGCAAAAAAAAGTGCATGGGACTTTCTGTGCAAAAACGTGGACCATAACTTCTGGAACAGGGGCTACAAATTTGCAACAGTCAAAACAGGTATGCGCTTGCCGGTAATTTTGAAGGCTGAGGAGCAAAAGCACTGTTTTTCTTTAGCACATACAAGTTGCGTGGCCGCGCATTGTATACATAGTAGAATTATTGCAGGGTTTTGAGATCATAAATTACCTGGTTGAGATTAACTACAGCTTTTTAGAGAACCGCAATCTCTTGATAAGCAACAACTTTGAAATGAAAATGACCGCTGGGGTTTCACAAAGATTAGTTAAAAGCCAGACACTTTGGAACTATAACGGAGTCTTAAGGCTAAAAAACCTAGTAACATCTGGTTTATTAGCTAAGCAGATATTGTGGCAATGTTTGTCGTTAAAGATGCTAATTAGACAGCTGGAAGATTGATAAAATAGCTGGATAAGACAAAACTTAAACTTGTACCTTACAAAACCAAAACTGTTTTTCTAGCAGGCAGAGAAAACCTAACAACCTTTTTTTTAGACTTGACGGCGTTACAGTAACAAGCCAGTGCTGCATTAAGTACCTGGGTATCACCTTTGCCCATAAAATGAATATGCATCACTAGGTAGGTTAATGCTCAACATAAGCGAATCTAAAAAAAGCAAAAGAAGGACACTAAGCAGTGTTGTTTTTTGCATAGCTCTATATTGGGAACTAACATGGAGTCAGTGGGTGCGCCAAAAAAAGTATTGCGAGATACTCGAGTTCTTGCAAAAAAATAGCCATATGCATAGCGTTTAAGTACAGAACTGTCGCAACTAAGGCAATACAAGTAATTGCTAGAACTATCTTGTTGTACCTGTTGGCTGTAAAGCGCTCTTAAATTTTGCAGCGCAAAGCAGAAATGGTTAGCAAAAGAGTTAAAAATCAAAAAATAAGAAAAAAAGTGGCAGGAAAACAGCGGTGCTGTAAACTAGACCAAAGTTTTCATTCCAAATATTACACTTTGGATAACCAGGAAGCAAGGGAGCGTAGACTATTACCTTACCCAATTTGTAAGCGGACACGGATGTTTCTTGTTGTATTTGTTCAGGTTTAAGCTGCGTATATTTCAGCACAATGTATGAATGTACTAGATAGAATGCAGAAAAGAAAAGTTGGACAACTACTTTTGATGCAGAAATAATTACCGTACAGAACATTATTAAACACATGTTGGACAGCAAACTAAAGTAAAGGAGCGTGCAAACCGTGATAGACAATATTTTTAATAGAAAAGAAATGGATAAGAAGAAACTGAGTAAGAAATAAATTGGTCGTTGCAACAAGAAAATTACACATAAAATAATGCTGCAAGGTCTTTTCATTAGTGCTCATGTAGATACAAAAAGTGGTTTTAGTGAGCAAGGTTCTTTCTAAATAAGGTGGTCACTCCCACACTGCAATGTGAAATGGCGTGCATAAAACATTTCCTTCTTTCACAAAAAAAATTAATGAAAACCACTAGCCAACATGCTTAGAGACATGCATTTTTTAACCACTTCGGATTTTACTGGCCAGCACCGGAATTTGTTAGCTTCTTTGTAAAGGGTTTGGGTCCACTAACTGCACTAGTGACTACTGCGTCAAAGTAGACATAACCAACTTTTGCGCTTTCAACAAGAAAGCCAAAATAAAACCACTCTGTTATCAAAAATTCTAAAAATTCTAAATAGTTTTGAAGCTGCGGCCGTTTCTTATAAACTGGATTTGACTACCAAATAGTAACAGATACTGTCATCGGCTGAGCTCTGTGATTGCAGACGGACGGAGCGGGTTTGGGTTTAAGATTTGTCTTAAGATAGTTTTTAAAAACGTTGGAGAGTAAATTTGGTTCTATTTACTTTGTAAACAAACTAAAAGTTTTTAAACACGCGTTTACCCAGAACGCTAAAATTACACACATAGCGTCTTGTCCCACGCACACACAAAGCATGCCAACCAACTAGGACTATTGTGTTTTGTTTTATCAACGTAGAAGTGCCGTAGCAGCTACCAGTTGCCGTCCTAAAATCCTGGCGAGGTGTGCAAGCACAAGATGTAGTTGTTGTGCAGTTTCCCGGAGAATTTTAGGATTGGAGGGTTGACTGCCTGGTGGTTAATAATACTAATAATAAGTTTTGCAAAAGCTGCAGATATGTTAGAAGCAGGTTACTTATGCGCGCTCTGATGGGTGGAGTTCCGCTCACGTGATAACAATACCTGTAAACAAAAATAAGCAACACGTTACCGTTTTTGCTACGCCTGACGGGGCTTTAACAGTACCCCGGCAATGTTCCAAAAACTGATGATCAAAATGCTGGCAAGCGGGTAGATCGGCTAACTTGTGTTAGTGTACCTTGATGACAATGTCATGTACTCGACCAATTATTAACTAAAAAATGCGACAGCCCAAAACAAATTGAGTAGTTGAGACACAAGATTACGGTTTTTACTTACCCCCACTATCCACAACCATCAACTTGTAAGCTGCTGAGTAGTTTTATAGGTATCTGGACGTAGTTAAAAGAATGTGTAGATAACTTTGCATAGATAGCTGCTAACCTCAACGCTTAATGTAAACAAAAAAATACGTTAAATACTAGCATATGAATGATGTTGCTGCACATACAATAGTTATTGTTTCAATGGCGGTAACAACTTAAAAAGTAATTCCAATACTAACAGTATTTTTGCATAATTTATACTGTGGTGTCTACTGTATATTTGTATAGTTTATTGATACTTGGTTCTTTAAACAATTATATTTTGATTTTATACAAATTGTAAATTTGCCGCTTGTTTCAGCACAAGGCGCTTTTTAAAAACATTTATGGCGTTTTTGGTCGTGTCACTCTTTATGCACTGGGGTGCTCTTGGTGCATATTTTTGTGTTTGGCTGACTACGCTCTTTTTTAAAACACCATATTGTAAGATAGACAAATATGCACCGGAAAAGAGCAATATCATCTTACGTCAAATTTTGGAACGCCCCAGAGCAACTTTAAACGTCACTGCCAAAAATGCCATAAGTGTTTTTTATTTGAGCGTTTTTGTTATTTGTTTGAATTGAAACAAAGACAAGAGCGTCTCAAACTGGACAAACGCACCAAAACATATTTGGCATTTGTGGGACGTTTTCTACCTCAAAAAACACATTTAAGACGCGTTTGACAAATGAATTCAAAAATCACTGATTTAGTACCATAAAGTACTTGCAAGTGCGACTATTTTGTCAAATGGAAAACAGCTATAGTAGAATAGACGGATATGCAGCGGCAAAGTTGAACGTCAAAACTCGGGGCAACTTCAAATTTCACTGCCGAAAACGCCATTAATTTAGAGGTGACTGGTAATTTGATTACTTTTATTTGATAGATGACATGACAACGTTGCACAAACAAGTTTACAAATATGAATCATTTGAAATGATTTAAAGTAAAAACATCAGTCAAAAAAACGCACTTGCGGATGCGACGTAATCAAAGTAATTGATGTAATCCATCTGACAAGTAATCTAAGGTGTTTTCTATTTGAGCGCTTCATGCACCCGGTGCGTTAGAATTTTTTTAAATTTTGCGGGCAAGGGCGTCTCACACTTGATAAACTAGAATTAGAAAATATTTGACGTTTGTAGGACGTTTTTTACCTCAAAAACAAATAAAAAATGTAAGACGCGTTTTACAAATAAACTCAAAAATTGCGACTTT
Organism: Tachinus rufipes; assembly: GCA_963932245.1. Taxonomy (NCBI): domain Eukaryota; kingdom Metazoa; phylum Arthropoda; class Insecta; order Coleoptera; family Staphylinidae; genus Tachinus; species Tachinus rufipes. The sequence continues at coordinate 72,303,203 of OZ010747.1, read as the reverse complement.
GACAAATGGAATACAGCTATAGCGTGCGAAACGTTCAATTTTACTAATATTAACACTTTAAGTAGTATGAAGTAATAATATCAGACAACCGAACGCACATATAAACTTTTCAGAAGCAAGTTAAAAATAAAAACGAACATTTGATGATTTTATATTCGCTTCCAAATTACTCGCTCATATAACACAAAGTAAACCAGACACAAATTTGTTACTAAGTTGGCAACACATTCAACATGTAACTGCCAAACCATAACAAAAACAGAAGCACATCTATCACGTTTGAAACTGACATTTTTTATTATTACGTTATTTTATGTCTTGATTTTTTACCCGAATTTATTTAAATCACTTTATTAATTACTTAGCTATGAGTACCTTTTTATCTTCCACCGATTTAAACTTCAGCGGTGAGTCAAAACATTACAATATGAAACAATTCATCCGAGCTGTTGGTGAATACATTAAAACTAGAACTGAGGACACTGCCAGTTTAATCAACAGGCATTTACAGGTACAATTAATACACCATGTAACGATATATGTTAACATAAAATAAATTTGTTTTAGTTATTAAGTGTTTCAATTGATTATTCAATATTTGATCCGAATACAAGCGTAGTATGTGAGTTTTTTGTTAGTTTACATGAATTATTAAACAGTTTAGAACCACGATCGGCTCTTGCGTGGTGTTGTGTTAACGTGCTTGGAATTGCTTGCAAAAATGCATCTGCACGTAATCAATTGATACATACATATCAATTTATACCAGTATTGTCGAGATTATTAGGAGATCATTTATCATCAGATAAGAAAATACGTTTATTAACGGTTATGCAGGTAAATTTATTTTATTTTGTTTTAATTTAATTAATTGATTGGGTGTTTTAGGAATTATCTTGTGGTATTAAAATATCCTGGCAGATACCTCATTTGGGACATTTAATGACGACGTTATCAAAATGGGTTGTGAAGGAAACGCCGGACATTATTATATTGTCTTTGGGTGTGCTTGTTAATTTATGTTATAAAAATTTGCCTGCTATATATACGTTATCGAGGTGTGTTGATATTAAGCAATTTGTAAGAACTTGCTCCATGCTTAATGTAAGTAAAAAATTTTTTATATTACATATATTGAAGTAATTAATCCTTATATATAAAAAAGAAAAATAGAATTGATGGAGATGTGCTTCACAATTCACATACCTTAAAAAAGGTTTAAATTACTTTTGATTTGAATTCTTTTTAGCCTGATGATGGTCTTTAATAATTTAAGGATTAATTATTTTTTTTTATTTTAGGCCTAATTTCTGTGATTATTTGTAATTTGTTATTCAAAATTAACTTTAAAAATAGTATAAACTAATATTTTACAAAAATATTTTCTAGAATATCATAAGTAAGATTGATTTTCGAAATCTCTAAATTTGATAACATTTTTACAACAAAATTGGGACCTCAGATTTATTTGAATAACAAAATTTAAGCAGTTTTTAAAAATTGTTATAAAATAGTAAAAACTGATATTTTCCAAAAATTATTTTTAATACAATAATTTATTGAATTATTCATATGAAACAATAATAAAAAAGGTTTCATAGAATTATTAAAGAAAATATAGAATACATAAGAAAGTTGTCAATTGCAATTTATTTGAATTTGTAACTGAACTGAAACATTTTCCAAAAATAGTTAAGAAATAGTAAAAATCTATCATGTTCAAAAATATTTTCTAGAATAACAGATGATTGATTTACATGTCAAAATTTAAAAATTAGAAATATTAATATTTTTCCAAAAAAGATAACATACGAAAGGTTGATTAACATAAAAAAAACTGAAGACACAATTCCAATTTGTTTGAATAGCAAAACTTAAGCAATTTATAAAAATATACGTTTTTATTAATATTTTCTAGAATAACATGACAAATGTTGATTTACAGTCAAAATTTGAAACTAGTTTTGCAATCGTTGAATAGTATTTGTGAAGAACTAATGAACAAATAGTCTTTTTCTAGCCTTTTAGGCTAGTAGATGCATAGAAGATATATCTCCTTCGGTAGGAGAAGCTGATTTTTAACTGACAACATGGTTGGGTTTTGCGCTTGATTTCGCGTTGCCTGTTCATAAGGATTTATCCTTGCGGGCGTTCGGAGCGCTCCGAGGAGGCGCGGGAGTCTACTTTTGAGAAGCAGGTGTCTTGGGTTGAGCCTTTGAAGAAGTTTGGCTTGCCTTCAGCTTGATATAAGCTGGGTTGCCATTATAACTAGCGGTGTGTGCGATGTTGCAACATACCTTGCCTTTTTCGTAAATTATCACGTGGAGTTGGCATTTAACGCATATGTAAGGGGAATTGCATCTAAATGCTGTGCGGAGACATGATTTCTCGACTTGCATTGGGAAGGGTTTTCCATCCTTTCCCATTTTTCAGAGCCTAACTATGGTTAACCGTTAGTAAATAAATAAATATCTGAAATCTGTAATAAAACACAAAATCCGTATGCGAATGAGGGTGCTGTCGAGATTTGGGGGCTTGTTAGAGGGCATAGGGAGCTAGAGGACGGACAAGTAGTCTTCGCCTGGGCTTTAGTGACCGGCCGTGTTGAGGACCCTTTGACCTTGGTGTCGCTGAAGTCGCCTGACGAGATAGGCCGGTTTATTGTCGCTCTACTGTCGAGGTTGAGTTGGTTGCGTTAAAAATATTTTATTTTGGATCCTCAAGTTTTTTAGGAGGTGAGACGTCAGTCACTCGCAGGTCGTTTAGGTAATAATGACGAGTCTGTCCGGTCTTTTCTGTGGCTGCTCTTGGCAAGCTAACAACTAGTGACCTTTTTGAATAACACCGCTTCACACACAAGATAAACAATTCGGCTTACTTACTCTGGATTATCTGCTTATTTGTGTTTGAAAGCATGCGAAACGGAAAAAAAATCGACTTTTCACTCGATTTTTGAAAATTTCATTTGTGTTTGAAAGCATTTGACCGTGAATGATTATAGTGCAGGGCTGACTTGGTTCACAACCGTCTGCATGTCGACAGGGTCTCGACTCGTTCTTTTACAAGTTTTGGTTGTTTGACCTGCTCGAGGTGGTTATGGTGTGAAAGCGGCTGTCAAAGTTTGGTTTGGGATATGTCTGATCGTAGATAATCTTCAGCTGTTCGGACGGCATTAATAGTCTTCTTAGGCTGATATGCCAAAAATCTAAACTAACTAACTAATGTTGACGGCAATGATTATCGGTGTATTTTATGTATACGTCTCCGTCCGGACATGTGCACCGTGACTGAATTGTGCTTGCATGTATCTTGCTATTGCGTCCAGAGGATACACGATGTTCTATTTCTCTATGTTGGATCAGGGTTTCGTGGTTTTGAAACGCTTTACTTACAGATTCTGCGCTTTATAGTTGCGCGCCATTTGTTACCGGCCTGGGAGTTTGTAGAGGATAATTCTTGACCGTCACAAGTCCAGTAGTCGGTGTTTTGACAACTGGACGGGTGTGCCAGGAGGTGGTATCGGTGGTGTGGCCAAGGTATGGCACGCCTGGGGAGCACTGGGTGTGATGAGGTGCAGTCGTACGTTGGGACTTGTCGGGACGGGTCTCGACTAGTCTGTGGTGAGACCTTGAGCCGATTAAGATCTCGGCTGTTAGGTTGGCCTATAGACCTGACTAGGTTTTGTAGAGGTGTGCTGGGAGCAGTTGATAACAGATCAATCTCAGAATATTTTTATGTGCCTTTCATTGTCTGCATTTCTGATTATATTTTTCTTAACAACGCCAACCTTCTTTAATTTAAAAAATGTGATAAATTTGCGAGAGTACATCTTCATATGCTAAATGATTGAGATGTGGGTGATGAATTTATTAGACCGATTATCAATGATTATGGCCCAGGCTGAGATGTAGTTGGCTCTGGAAAGCAGTCTTTATTCCTATAGACGGGTTACTCGATACAAGTAATATTTTGCCTTTGCATGATGTTATTTCTTTAGACAATTGTTTCTATAGTAATAATTTAGACAATTGGTTCTTGTTGTTTTTTCTCATGTGCATAATATTATTCCAATAAAGTCTAACTCGTGGGTCAGGTCCACAGGCGGTAACAAGCCTTGGAGTGCGTAAAAACGTGTGGTAGCTTAATGTTAGGTCGGACTTCTGGCCAAGACATGATACGATTCTAACTCAAATGACTATGACAAAATTTTGATATTCTCTAAAGATGTGGATAGTGCATTGTGGTTACGCCCACGGGGGTAACAGGCTGATGGATTAGTATTGATGGCATAAGTTAAAGCCTGGTTACACAGTGCGAGCTAGCATCCGAGCTGGCCAAGTCAGTTACTTGCACCTTGTGACCTCATCATACAATAATGGCGAGGGACAGTAACTTGATGCGGTCACTTGGTGAGAGTAGTTGAAGTGCAGTAACTGACTAGGCCAACTCGGATGATAGATGCTTTTAGGGGCGGTGCTTCTTGCTGGGACGTGACGCCCGTTGTTCAGCTGGACATCCGTCTTTGTCTTTGGAGGCTGTGATGGGATCAATTGTGCTTTCGGCAGGCCTCTTGAGGGAGTTCTGAACTGTCCGGAGCCTTGGAGAGGGTTTTTAGGATCTCTGGAGATCAGGGCCGGAGCTTCCTGTGACGTGGGTGGCTGGACTTTATGCCTGGCTAAGGCGGACATCCAGGCGGCTTCTCTGTTCGACAACTTTTTGATAAAGTCCTCGCGCATCTCTAGTTGCAGCTCCTCCTTGTCCGGGGGAGTCTAGCCTGAGCTGTTTGAGATCGTCTTCATTGTCGTCGATCCGATCGGACTCCTCGACGTTGAACATCTCGAGCACTTTGATCTTATTGGTTTATGTTTTAAGTAGGTCTTCATTTCTCTGGAGCTGAACGTACATGTTAGCAATGATCTCATCCGTGCTCATATCAGGCTTCATGTTGGAAGAAATTCTGAATTAATTAATTAATCTTTTAATCAAATAATTTAGACGAATTAATTAAATGGTTGATGTTTGATTAAACTCAATCATCCGTGACTTGATTACAATAAAAATTGCAGTTTTCCTCTGGATTTCTGCAGTCGGGTGTGGCTGCAGTGATTCCTCGAGGTTAGGTTAGCTGCTTGCAGTCGACTCGTTTGCTCCTTTTGCCGCTGTGTGCTGGGTTTGTTTGCGAAAATTGTAACCTCAGTTGCAATTTATTTGAATTTGTAACTGAAGGAATTTTAAATTAATTTTAAGAATACACTTCTTTTGGTGGTTTTGTGGTCATGCTTTACATAAGCTGTTTGTCTCTACGACGCTACGTTTTTTAAATTTTGTAGTTATACCGGGTAGTTAAAAGGACCAAATTGGACTCTTTCTTTGGCGAACGCCGTTCGAATTGCGATTCGACTTTGAACTGAGATTCCCGCCCAAGTGTTAGTTACCAATAAATTAGAAGTTTTTCTTCTCTGGAAGGCGATGGTGACATCTAATCCCTTGATTACGGATTTGAGGAGCGGTTTAAACTGGACTGCACACAAACCTACCAAGTGTTTGTCATTAAGAGATTGGAAGCTACTCCTCTCTGCAAGCGTTAAAAATCACTACTCGTGAGGAGGCGATGGTAATATTGGTGATACCAATCTTCTGATGACCAACACTTGGGTGGACCACTCCAATTCACGATTATTATTGAATAGTTTAAACTAAAGTGCACACCCATCCGCCCAAGTGTCGTCAAGAGATTGCAAATTACTCCTCTCTGCAAGCGTAAAAGTTGTTATGTGAGAGGAACCGATTTTGATACCAATCTCCCGATAAGCAACACGGGTGGGTCACTAATTTATGATTACTATTAGAGTAGTTTTAACTGGAGTGCATACCACCCGCCCAAGTGTTTGTCATCAAGAGATTGAAAGTTATTTCTTTCTGCAAACGTCTCTATATTCAAATAGGAGGTAGTGATACCAAACCCTTGATGACCAACACTGGTGAGTTCTACTCTAGGAGTGCCCACCCACCAGTCCAAGTGTTTGTTATCAAGCGATTGGAAGCTACTCCTTTCTGCAAGCGTTAGAAGTTTTTATGTGAGAGGAGGCAATGGTGATATGAATCTCTTCCATTTTTGTTGAAATTAATTTTGATATTTTTAACAGTTTATATCCGGATTTTAGTACTTTCCTTTACAAGTTTTGAGTTTCGTTGCTGAATTTTAGTGTTTTTGACATTTCATGGTCACAGATTTCAATATTTTTTACGTTTTATATTTAATGTTTTTTTTACAATTTTTAAGTTTTCTGACCGGATTTTTGACATTTTATTATTCTTTGTTGCTATTTTACAGCTTAAAGACATTTTATAGCCGGATTTTAGTATTTTGTTGTTTGATTCTTAAGTTTTGTGAGCAGTTTTGTACTTTTTTACAGTTTTTTAATTTTCTGGTTGGATTTTTGATTTTCGATTATTAGATGTTGGCATTTTATAGCTACATTTTAATTTTTGTACGATTTATTGTTAGATATAACTGATTGCCGCTAGATGTCGCTAGAGGCTCTGTATGATTTATGTTGTAGTGGAGCAACGGCTCCTCAGTCGGTCTTTGCCAGTAGCCATCGACGCATCTATTATATACTGTACTTATACAATTATACTATCTTTATTCCAACTACTCTGAATAAAACCCTAAAAGGTTATGGGCCCAGAAAGTAGTCTTGTGATTAAAGTGGTATCAAAAGCGAAAAGACGAAACTAAAAATTGTGAAAACGGTAGAAAACACGTGTTGAAAAATAAAATGGCGTCTACATTCGAGAGTTTTCAACTGCCGCAGCTAAAAGACGGTACGAGTTTCGCTCACTGGCTGTTCAGAGTGTCACTGATATTAGAAACAAAAGACGTTGGCGACGTATTAACAAAGGAAATATTAGAAGACAAAGACAGAAAGAACGATGCAAAGGCTAGATCCATAATCGTGCAGTGTATCAGTGACAAATATCTGGAATATGTGAGGAAGGCAGACTCGGCGAAGAAGATGCTTAAAGCATTAGAAGACATATTCCAAAGAGACAGTACGTTCAACAAATTGAGTTTAAAGAAACAGCTCCTAAAGACACAGTGTTCAAACAACGAGAAGTTAATAGACTATTTCCTAAAATTCGATACATTGATCAACAACATCGAATCAACGGGCAGCAAAATGGAGGAAGAAGACAAAATATGTCAGCTGTTAATCAGCATGCCGCAAAGGTACCATCAAGTAGTCACCTCAATTGAAGCTACGAGCATGAACACTCCGCTCACATTAGAGAGGGTAAAAGCGTGCTTGTTAGATGCAGAGTTAATGCAAGGTGATGGAAATAAAACGCGAGAAGAAGTATCATTCACTGCGTCAAGAGATATTGAATGTTTCAAATGCCATCAGTTCGGGCACAAAGCATTTCAATGCCGTAACGGTTACGGAAATCGTCAATTCCCGCCAAATAGAGGGAGAGAAAAAGGACAACAAAGAGGACAACAGAGAGGGCAACAGAGAGGCTACAAAGGCAACGCCGGAACATCCAGATCATCGAGCGCGCAGGCTTCAAACGAAAACGGACAACAGTCGCACGTCACCCAAGGTCAGGCGACCGAATACAACTTCATCGTTACAACGGTGAGTGAAAGTGAGATGTGTAACTGTGCGAAAACAACGGAAAACAGTGAACTAAACTTCATAATAGATTCTGGCGCGACTGAACATTTATTAAAAGAAACGACGAATGAAATTAAAACGGTAGAAATTCTGACGGAAATGATCAATATAAAAATTGCAAATGGAGCTATGCTAAAAGCAAAGAAAAGGGGTAAAAAGTCAATAGTAAGCAATGGCAAAGTAATAAATATAGAAGGATTAATTGTACCTGGTCTTTATCATAATATATTGTCCGTAACAAAACTTGTCGCGAGTAATTTCGAAGTAGTGTTCAACAAACAAGGAGGGACGATCTATACGGAGGACAGAAGTCAGTCATGGAAGTGTCACGAAATAAACGGGCTATACATACTGAAAGGAAAACAGCATAACACGACAACAGAAGAAGTACTCATCTGTAAGGAAGAAACAGCTAACCTATGGCACCAGCGCCTAGGTCATTTAAATAGGAAAGGTTTGGTAGAAATGAAATTACCGGTATCAAAACAAGTGTGTGAACCGTGTATGCAAGGGAAGGCAACTCGATTGCCATTTAAGCAAACAGCTAAACCGCGAAGTAAACAAATTGGGGAATTGATTCATACCGATTTAGCAGGACCAATCGAGCCAAACTCGGAGCAAGGTCACAGGTATTTTCAAACAATAACAGATGATTATTCACATTTTGTTAAGGTGTATCTGTTATCTAACAAATGTGAAGCAGAAGAAAATTTGAAACAATACATTATAGAAATCAATAATCAATTCAATACAAATGTTAAACGCATACGGTGCGATAATGGGGGCGAATTCATTTCAAACAACTACAAAGATTTTTGCTGGAATAGGGGAATAATTCTGGAATATACTCAACCGTACTCTCCACAACAAAACGGTGTTGCCGAACGGTTAAATCGGACATTATATAACAAAGCGCGAACTATGATGATAGAAACGGAAGCACCGAAACAATTATGGAATGAAGCGGTATTGTGTGCCGCCTATCAACTCAATAGATGTCCATCATCGGCAATAGATTTTGAAATTCCTGCACAAATTTTTAAAGGAAGACTTGATTTAAAAATGTTGAGAGTTTTTGGGGCGAAAGCATGGGCCGTAATTTTACCAAAGAGATCAAAGTTTGAGAAAAGAGCGCGTGAACTACGTATGATAGGATACGCGAGTAACGGGTATAGACTTTACGATCCGATTGATCGAGAAATTGTTATTTCAAGAGATGTTAAGTTTGATGAGTCACAAATAAAGTTTAATAAAAATGTCAAAGATAAAGAAAAAGAAATATCAAAGACTATTGGGTATGAGAGTATAGATGATGAACGAAATGCCGATAGAATTAATGAGAATCATGAAGAAGAACAGAATGCCAATAGAATGAATGAGAGTAATGAAGAAGAAGAAAATGAAACTAATGATGAAGAAGAAGAAGATGAGAACATAAAAGATGCAAAACTCCGAAATAAAAGAATGACAAAAACACCTGGTTATTTAAATGAATATGAATTGTATACAGCGTATTGTATGTTTACAGAGAAAGAGCCAAACAATTATAAAGCAGCTTGTAAAGAAGAGCAATGGCGTAACGCAGTAAATTCAGAACTAGATGCTCTTAAAGCAGTAAATGCCTGGACTGAGACGGCACTGCCAGAGGGACAAAGTGCAATTGAAACCAAATGGGTTTTCAAAATTAAGGAGGGAGGAGTTAAGAAGGCAAGATTGGTAGCCAGAGGCTTTCAAGAAAAAAATAATTTTGAAAACAATTATGCTCCAGTAGCGAGATTAAGTACAATAAGAATTATAATGGCACAAGCAGTACAAAAGAGTTGGAAAATTCACCAAATAGACATTCCGACTGCATTCCTAAATAGCAAAATTGACAAAGATATTTATTTAAAACCACCAGAAGGGGTGAAGATTCAAAGTAATAATGTGTTAAAATTAAACAGGGGATTGTACGGGCTAAAGGGGAGCCCGAAAAGCTGGAACAATATGTTCAATGATTTTGCAGAAAGAAATAACTTAAAACGATCCTCGTTTGATTATTGTTTTTATAATGGAGTTAATGTGTGGCTGGTAATTTTTGTGGACGATATTCTAATCATTGGGGAACAGAGGGAAACAGAAGAATTGCTAACTGCACTAAAAGCAGAGTTCAAGGCAAAATACTTGGGAGAAGTGAGTAATTTTCTCGGAATGGAAATTGAACGACAAACGGAAATATTGAAAGTCCATCAAAAAAAACTCATTACAAAAATTATAGAAAAATTCAATATGAAAGATGCAAAGGGTGCAAAGACACCAATTGAAAAAGACTTCCAAGTAGAAGCAAAGAGCGAAGAAGTAGATGTACCGTACAGAGAGATAATTGGAAGCTTGATGTTTGTAAGCATTGTCTCAAGACCAGATATTACGTATGCCAAAAATTACTTGGCACAGTGGGTAGAGAAGCCAAACAAAAGTTGTTGGCTAGCGTGCAAGAGGGTTATTAGATATCTGAAAAATACGATGGAGATGGGATTAATATTTAAGAAATCGAGCAAAAATGAACTTGTAACCTACTCAGATGCCGATTGGGCAGGTGATAAACAAAATCGTAAAAGTGTTAGTGGATCAGTCACAATGTTCTCTGATTGTGTTGTGGCATGGTTTTCGAAGAAACAGCCATGCGTATCACTTTCAACTGCAGAGGCCGAATATGTAGCAGCAACCATGAGCGCATGTGATTTAATAAATATACAGGGTTTGTGCAAAGAGTTAAACGAAGAAAGAAAAGCAGTGTTACTGGTTGACAATCAAGGTGCAATAGATATAACAAAAACATACGAAAATAGTAAGAGAACGAAACACATCGAAATTAAATACCACTTCATAAAGGATTTGGTGATGAAAAGAAAAATAGAAATCAAATATGTGCCAACCAATGACAATATAGCTGACATGTTTACCAAAGCATTTACTAATGTTAAATTCCTAGAACTAAGAAATATGTTAAAAATTGATGTTTGATTTATTTTATCTGCAATACTTATATGTGTAATTTTTGTGTGAAATTAGTTATTATAAGTATTATTAGTTATTATAGTTATAAGTTAGTTAGTTAACTGTTAAATTAGTATTACGATTTAATACGTTGTTATTTAAAGAAACCTATTAATCGAGGAGGGGTGTTAGATATAACTGATTGCCGCTAGATGTCGCTAGAGGCTCTGTATGATTTATGTTGTAGTGGAGCAACGGCTCCTCAGTCGGTCTTTGCCAGTAGCCATCGACGCATCTATTATATACTGTACTTATACAAATATACTATCTTTATTCCAACTACTCTGAATAAAACCCTAAAATTTATAGCCGTATTTTAGTATTTTTTTAAGTAATTCTCAAATTTTTAGCCGGATTTTAGTGATTCTAACATTTTTTACTTTTCTTGCAGTTTTTGAGTTTTCTAGCCAAATTTTTGACATTTTATTTGTGGATTTTAGCTTTATATAATTCAATTTTGTTATTTTTAACATTTTATGGCCGAATTTTGATACTTTTACGTATTTCTTAAAATTATTGGCAGGATTTTAATAGTTTTGACATTTTGTGCCTGGATTTTAGTATTGTTTGATATTTTATGGCCGGATATTTTTATGTCTGACTAGACATGAATGGATTTTGGTAACTTACTGGCTGCCGGATTTTTAATTTTTTTCTATTTTATAATTATGACGCTGATAAGCAAAAATTTAAAGTTTGATTTAATTTTAGTTTTTTAATCAACGCTACATATTTTAGGGAGTTCAAATGGAAGTAAACGTCTGCAAATTGTTACTTATCTTAGATCCAATAGATGGATTTGTGCCGGAAGAAACGTACATCCGCCTATGCATGCTAACATTTACATCCGTCCAAGAGGCATTCAAAAAGAAGGATCCAATATTGCTACGGCACGTTGTTGATTTCTATCTCGACATTACACTACAAAATAACAAATCGGGAATCAACAACCACGATGTCATCATCCGTGAATTTGCAAATTATTCGGCTAAAGTCGAGGAAGTACTGAATGTAAGTATTAACAAATTTTCATTTTGTAAAATTAATATTAAATCAGCTTGTAGATAACAATGCATCGGGCGATGCGGCAGAACATGATCCTGAATGTATGTTCATGATATTCAAATTTTTTAATTCTTTGATAGAACTGAATTTGCCGAATCTCATCCCTTTTTATCCCCGATGTGTTAATATAGCGTTGCGTTGGATACAAACGGAAGTTGCATGCTCGGAAGCATTGAATATATTACGAACTATAGTTGTGAACACAAAAATGGATGAGGGTTCGAAAATTTTAGAACAGTTATTAATCGGAGTACCGGTTTTTCTACTGGGATTACAGAACATCGAAGAAGATGTCATTATGAATATCGAACATTGCAGGAGATTGAGTGCGGTGATGCAATTGTTGAGGGCTTTGGTGCAAGCTGAGGGTACCAGGGAACGTGTATTGGGGGCTTTGAATGAAGTCATCGTATGTAAAATTTTTGTGCCGTTGATTGGTAATACATCGCCGCGTAGCAGAGCAGTTGATGCCAACAATTGTTCACCGGAAGCAGTCTCGTTGTATATAAATACTTTAGTTTTGGTCCATGAGTTGGCAAGATGGGATTCGCAATGGGTACCGCCATTAACAACATTGTTACAGCATCGGTAAGTTTACAAATATTTTATAGGTTTTGAAGCAAACTTGGGGCGATCCAGGCGAATTGCCAACATTAGAAAAAAATTTAGTTAATGAGGGGTCGAAGTGTTTGCGCGAATCAAGCGACTTAAAAAAGTTGTTTGCGCAACAATTTTTTATTACTTTAGAAGTTTAAGCGAATCAGGAGAATTGTTTACGCGATTAACGAGGTTTTTGGTTTAAGTTAAAAGTTTTTGACGAATTAAGCGAATTGTTCGCGCAAACTAGACGAATTGTTTGCGCGAATGAGGTGACTTGAAAGAATTAGGCGAATGAGACGTTAAAGTTGTTGTTATTTCCAGGCAGATGCATTCAGTATTAGCAGAAGCTTTATACAGTGGAACAGCCGAAATAAAAGCCTTGATATTAAGTATGACTGCATACGCAATGTTTCCATGCAAACAGGTCGCCTCGTCAATGTGCGAACTTCAACCACTACTTAATACGGAATCCCACAATTCCAGCAACACAACCACGCCAAATCTAATGTGCTATCCGATGATAACGATATCACAAAGTGAAAAACTGGACGAAACAATCAATATGTTGAAGGTAGCAACCTCTTAACTCAATCAAACCTAACCTTATTTTATGTAATTTTTAGGAAGCCTCGACGCACAATAATGTTGGCAAAATATCGGACGTGATGGAATTATACGAATATAAATTGGCATCGATGGGACATGCGGAACGGGCCGCTATGTCTAGTGTGGACGCTGCCTCACAAAGATGCACACATTTACAACATCAGACCGCTCAATTAACAACTGAAATTTCTCGTCTTAGACAATTATTTATACACACACAGCAATGCTGCGAGGATTTAAACAGACAGAATAAAATGTTGGAGGAAAGCAACGTCGAATTTAATAATCGATTGGGGGCCGAAAAGGGCAGATGCAGGGTGGCGCAATCGCAATTGACTTTAAAGGACAAACATATTTTGGAGAAGGAGGGGCAAATTGAAGATTTGAATAAGCGGTTGAAGGAGAGGGACAATGAGATTTTGTGTCTGCAGGAAACTTTATCGAATATGAAGGACGTTGTGGGGAAACTGGAGGAGCAGCTTAAAAGACAGGAGAAGAATTCTGAGAGGAAGGATGATATAATTAAGAAAGCTAACACTAATATAGAACATTTTAAAATGGTAAGTTGTAATTATATATTTTCATTAGTAAAGGTTTTATTGAAAATGAATACATTTTGTTGTAAGTAGGCGTGGCGATGGTCCAGGAATGCTTTGCGGTTCAAGGCGTATTATTAAATTTTTATTCTTAGGAAGGCGTTCGATATGGATAAATCTTGTTTTAGCGTCGTTTTTAGGGAACCAGGTTGCTGGAGATACCGAACGGAGTCTTGTTGACTTGGTTTGATCAAAAATTAACGCAGATATATACCTGGGTCTTAAATGACCGCTTACGTAACGTTTGTTGAAACTTTGGTACTTCACATCAAGGCAGACTATGTTAGTATTTGGCTTACAAATAAACCACGCCCAATTACCGTGTATACACGGACCGCTTACTGAACGTTAATTTTTCATGCGTGCAATTTCGGAACTTCTTTTATTTACTTAAAACTTATTTCTATACCCTGTAAATCACCTTTTCAGTGTTCCTTATTATTTGTAATATTTTATTAGAAGTTATAACTTCGTAATGTTTGTTATTTTTTTGCAGCAAGTGGTTCAATTAGAAAGGGAGTTAAAGCAAGCTGAGATGTCATTGAAGTTGCGGAATGAAGAGCTTGTTCAAGTTAAAAACGATCTAACAGAAAAATCTACACTTTTAAATACAATTACGTTAGCAATAGCAAAATCCAATAAATGATTATTTATATAAATATTTATAATTAATATACAAAACGTGATAATTTTATTGTGTGTTTTATATTAAGTTTTTAATCGAAATTTCTAAAATATTATTTCTAGAAATATTTTAATTAATAAAATATATTGAATCTTTTCAGACACATGTAGATTTTTTTGTATTATTAGTCAACTGTTATACTAGATCTGAGTCAAATTTTGAATCTAAATTTTCATTTTTGAAAATTAATTAAAAATATTTTGAATTTTTTTTAAATGATTTTTTATTTTTTATATTATTAGTCAATAGACATACTGTCTTAACCTTAGATCGTCTGTTTTCTTTTTGAATCTTTAGTATTAGATGCGTATCTCCTCTTAGTGCATCTCTGAAATCTTCCTGAAACTTATTGATTATCTGCTCAATAAGCTCCCTATTTTTATTCATATTAGTAGTTCGAATGGTGTGGTGTCTACGCTTCTTTGCATAGTCGAATTGTTTATTCTCTGGACGTCAACATACTTATACTATTTTAAGGCACCGTTGACTGCAATCTTGCTCAGAATCAGTGGCGGAGCTAGGATTTTTGGACAAAATATTTAAAAGGGCCTACTCTCACGATTTTGGAAAAAAACTACAATTTTGTTATTTATTTAATCCAATATTTTGTAAATTCTGGGGGGCTCCAGGTTTTGAAATAATTGTCAAGGGTCATCCTATGGTTGTGGGCTTTTTCGCCCCTGCTCAGGACTGCTATGGTGGTACGGTTCAGCCTTTCTGTTTGCCCTAGGGGGCCCGTTGTGATTATGCGATGCTCAATCTTCTCCTTTTTATAATACTCCTTGAACTCATTGTTTGTGAATGCCGTTCCTTTATCCAATATAATAATAATAATATTTATTGACGGTTTCATCATTTTTACAATAGTTTACATAAGTTGTAGTAGGATATGATCCGCAATGGGTTGCCGAAATTCTTCTCTTGAAGATCCAACTTCCTTATCACGTCTGCGGTAGTCGTTGACTTCGTAGGGCAAAGCCACGTGAACTTCGTAAAGGCGTATTTTATTGCCAAGACGTGGTTGTAGTTCTTGTTGGTCTATCTTTTTTAGGCAGCGAGTTTAAGAACATTTTTATCTTTCTTCATTTTCTGTTCATTAAAATGCAGCGTGCAATGACCTTTCATATCTTATTCTGTAGATTTGGGATGTAATATTTCTGATCGATTATGTTCTTTGTCTTCTTTACTACATAATGTCGTCATCCGTGAACTGTTCTACTGATGTTTGTCTTCATAATCTCTGGAATTACTAGATGCTCTATACTTTTATATTTTTATGGTGGTGTCATCATTTTAAGCTTTTCTTATTTTACATAGTATGTTACCCACTATCCTCATAATGGGGTACCGGCTCAAACTGTCGACATGTTTTATTCTGGTGCCCGGTCGGCGCTCGATCTCATATTCATATTCGTCTAGCAGCATTACCCATCGGGATACCCTTGTGCTTAGATTCTTCTTGTAGATAGTCTTGTGAATGCATAGCAGACTGTTACTATCTTGAATTTCTACCCTAGCAGATACACTCTGAATTTACATTTGCTATCTTTTTAATGGTTACGTTATCTTTAGTGATTCTCACCTCTGCTTGGTGAAATAGTTTGACCCTATGATCATGTAAAGGGTGTTTTTTTAGAGGTGTAGAACTTTGAACTAAAAAGAAACTCGTAAAAATCATGTTAACGCCATGGTATTGGCTTTATTGGAAAAATAATTTTATGCCATTACTGCTTAAATATGATTTGGGGCATATGGGCGCCGCGGCTGGTTTGAATGAAGAGCAATCTGAAAGTTCAATTTTTGACCACTTTTTCGAGCAGCCGGAGCCGTATATGAGCAATAACGCGGCGAATGTTGGATTCCGTCTGATCCAACGTCGTTGGTTTGTTGCGTACACTAGCGACTTCACATATCCCCACAGAAAGTAGTCCATAGGTGTGATATCGCATGACCGTGGAGGCCAATTCACGGGTCCGTTACACGAGATTATGCGGTTAGCGAATGTTTCCTGCAATAAATCGATTGTGTCGCGCGCTGTGTGGCATGTTGCGCCGTCTTGTTGGAACCAAAGTTTTTCAACATTTAACTGGGGAACGAAAAAGTCAGTAATCATGGATTGATAGCGCTCTCCATTGACTGTCACGTGTTGGCTTTGGTGGTTTTTTAAAGAAATATGGTCCAATGATTCGAACAGCCCATAAAGCACACCAAACAGTGTGTTTTTGTGGATGTAACGGCGTTTCAATAATGGCTTCAAGATTTTCCTCGCTCCAAATCCGGCAATTTTGTTTGTTTACGTAGCAATTGAGACAAAAATGAGCCTTATTGCTGAACAAATTTTTTTGGTGAAAATGAGGATCAAGAACAATTTTGTTTTTGGCCCAAACTTCGAACGTACGACGCATATAATGGTCTCGCGGCTTCAGCTCTTGCACGAGCTGCATCTTGTAAGTTCGTAAACTGAGATCTTTTTGCAAGATCTTCCATAAGGTGGATGGACACAAGTCCATTCTGGTCCTCCTCAACACTACGCTTCACAGCTGCAACAACTTTTTTGGTGCGCATTGTACGACGTCTCTGCGGATGCACATTATCAATCAGACTATGCGTAGTGCGAAAACGATCTATGGTTTTTCGAATAACTTGCTCGGATGGACGATTATGTCGACCGTAAAATGGACTTAGTGCACGGTAAGTTTTGCGAACTGAACCACGACTTTCAAAGTAAATTTGCACAATTTGCAAGCGTTGTTCTGGCGTAAGTCTATTCATGATGAAATAGCAAAATATACTGATCATACCTATCAAATTGCCCGTCACTAGAAACAGTGTTGCCAGGTCGAAAAAGAAATCTCTAAAAAAACACTTGTTATAACGCTAAGATGTCGTCTATCCTTAAATCTAGTTCTGTGTAGCCGGATGGTTTCACCGTATTTCTATTTTCTTCATATTATTCTTAGCGATGTTTAATGAACGTACATCTCCTGTACAGTTTTTTTCTTTCTTTGTTGACGCACTTTCTTTGTACTCCTCTGCTGCCTAATGTCCAAAATCATTGCATCGAAAACATTCCGTTCCTTATGCTCGCAATTTTTTATTGGTGGCCGCTGATTCCACAATTAAAACTTCTAGGTGCTGGTCTATTCTTTATTTTTGGTTGCTTCTCAGTTTCTTTGTTCTTTGAGCTACTAACCTGAGACCTATTTTGATTTGCGCTCTTACTGCTTTTGATTTTGTCCTTGTATTGGCATAAATTCTTGCATGTTATAAATTCCACCTCATATATACTGCATCAACGCTTCATCTTCTATTATTTCCTTGACTGCTATTTCTTTTATTATAAAAAAATGCTATTAAACTGATTCATACAGCATTAATGCTTGGTGTACTTCTGCACTGTTGGACTTCAGCGAAACTACGTAAAGTTCTCTTAAATCTCGACCAAAAATTCAATATTTTTTCTCTTCTTACGAACAGCTAATCCCGATCATCGTTTCTTTGTAAATGTAAATCGCTTCATTTCAGTTAAGTAACACTGCCGTGTCCTTGAAATACATATGTTATCCATTTATCAATCGATTCAGGGTTTCCCCTAAATGTGCGGATTGTATTTTCCACGTCCCTGAACAAAAATGCAAATCCCACTAGATGATTCTGCGATGCTGGATGTTTCCTACTGGCACTTCGTTAGGTGCATTGTTCCCTGCTTCTTCTTCTTTGGATTCACAAACCTATTCTTCAAATTCAACATTGCACATGACCTTCATACTTTTTGTTATAATGTCATATGTTTTACCAACCATTTTTAAATTCAATAAATTACAAATTAATTTATATTGAGTTTATTTAAAACCTCAACTTGATCTATGTATTCATCAGAGTCAATTTCATACCAAAACCCGGAAAATTCTCGTCGCCATTCCTGTCCTCTCCGAAAATTGCTTTGTGATCGTCTTATCTGACGACTTATTAATTTTATTATTGATGATACGGTTGTCTGTTAATGTTGAATCTTCTTCTTTTCCGTCTTTTTCACACACTATCGTCTTGATTCTCTTTAACTTCTGTACCGCGCCTTCTGTTTCTCTCACAAATGTGCAATTTCTGCCACTTGCTTTTCACACTACTTATTTAATTATGGCTAATTTAATCACGATGTTGCTTATATCCCAGTTAAGTCCCCAAAATGTGGGTTAATTAAATTGAGATGATGGTGATTATCACTTTTAATTAAATAACATCGTAATTAACTAGAAAAATATTACTCAAAAAATGACAACATTAATTAACATGACAGTTCTATTTCGTGGCGACAGTCACTAGATTCTACTCCGTCCCTAGCCGAGAAATAAACTTGGACAATATTAAAACAAACTTTGACAGTTATAAACAAACTGATTTATTTTGACATTTACAAAACAATTTTTAAAAACAACTTCTTGTTGACAGTAAGTAAATAAACTTAGACAATTTTAAAACAAATTTTGACAGTCATGAAACAAACTTTTATTTGTTGTAACATATACAAATTTGAAAACAAACTTAGACAAATTTATAACAAACTTAGACAATTTTAAAACAAACTTTGACAGTTTTAGATCCAACTTTGACAGTTTTAGAACAAACTTTGACAGTTATGAAACAAATTTTAGAAACAACTTCTTGTTGACAGCAAGAAAGTAAACTTAGACAATTTTAAAACAAGCTTTGATAGTTATAAAACAAATTTTGATTAATTTTGACAGATACAAATCAATTTTTAAATACAACTCTTTGTTGACAGTAATTAAATAAAACGACAACTTTAATATACTTTGACTGTTATAAAACAAACTTTGATGATTTGTTTTGACAGATACAAATTAATTTTTAAAAACAACTTCACAATAAGTAAATAAACTTAGACAATTTTAAAACAATCTTTGACAGTTTTAGAACAACCTTTGACAGTTATAAAACTAACTTTGATTTATTTTAACAATTACAAATCAATTCTTCTTGTTGACAGTAAGTGAATAAATATACTTATTTAAACTTTGACAGTTCTAGAATAGATTTTGGCAGTTTTATAAAAACTTTGGCAGTTTTAAGGCAAACTTTGATTTGTTTAACAACTTTTTATTGACAGTAAGAAAATAAATTAGACAATTTTACAACAAATTTTGATTTGTTTTACAAGACACAAATCAATTTTTAAAAACATCTTCTGTTTGACACTAAAGTAAATAAACTTTTAAAACAATCTATGACAGTTTTAGAAGAGACTTTGGCAGTTATAAGACAAAATTTGATTTGTTTACATCATTGTAAAAAGAAAATATTAAAAAAAATTGAAACGAATTTACAAAATAAAATTCAAATTCTATATAACAGTTGAAACATTAATAACAAATCCAAGATCAATTTGAAAATTATGTTGAGCAAATTTTTTACAGATCATTGACATTTTATGTTTCAAAAATGATTTAACAATGCATTTCAAAAATGTTAGTATCTTCCATAGCAAATAATTAAAAATTAATTTTTATAATTTATAACAACTGAAGATTTGAGAGACAAATGCCCGTATTCATAAAAGTCAGTTACAGTAACGGATCGTTAAATTTGACAACCGCAAAATTATTTATACTTATTCTACCATAAAAACAAGTTTGGCATAATAAATAACTATCAGAAATGAATGAAAAATAACATTTAATAGTAACGCAAAATAAATAACATGTATTTCTATAAATTTATAAAAATAGTTTTGACGTTTTATCGAATGGTGAGGTTATGTTGTCACATTAAGTCATTAAATTGAATCAGCTTTTATGAATACGGGCAAAAGTTTGACAATCAAAAATGACTGATTAGTTCGACAGTTTCAAGACAACTTAGCAGTTTTTAAATAATTTGATAAAATTGCAACAAATATTGAATATTAATTAATAATATTTTGAATGTAGCAGAAAACACAGTTTTAAAACAAACTTCTTCAAATATCTCGATTGAAATAAAAAATATATAAAATTTAATTAGCCTGATAAAGTAACCATTTTCAATATATTAACGCTTTCAAAAAGCAGATAAACATGGATTTGGAGGTATTTTCTTAAAGACAATCTCAACAATAAAAATTGATTAACACAAATGTGTGTATTTGGTTGCCTATTGTAAAACTTTAAGCTTTTCAATGTTAAAAAAAAAATTATTTAAATATTATTTACTTGCTATATAAATAAATAACATATCTAAAGAGGCTTCATACTAACTTGAGCATACAATTCAGGAACTGCAACAAAAAAATAAATAAAATTCTAATTTACAATTTTCTGTCATGATTTTATTATTAAAATATTTATTCCGTCTGATTCGATACAAACGTTATTATTTCTCCATACTAATACATAAATAAATTTATTCTTCCCCATTGCACAATAGTAACGATATATTATGTATATTCTCAAAAAAAAGAAAAACAAACAAAACGATTAAAAAAAATGTCCTTATATATTTATATACAATCTAATTAATTAGACGATCGTTTTAAATACACATAATATAAACGTATAACTTAATCTATACTAAAAAAAAAGCACAAATCGTTTCCATTTCTCGCTCATCATATTTACATTATATAATTAACAAACGTCTCAAAAAAATTCGAAGCCAAAACTTAACACTTTCATTAAAAACTAATTGTTTTAAAAACTAAACTAAAAATATTAAGTTTATATTTAATTAGTCATGGATAATGTTGTTTTTTTTTTGTTTGCTCGTTAATTCTATTTACTCTATAAAAATGTAAAATCGTTAGAATCGAAAGGCATTTGAATTTTTTTAAATGTGATTCTAGTGGTACGAACAAAATCCCGATATTATAAAACTCACTAACAATATCCATAGGCTATACTATCTGCGTTCAGTGAAACCTTTTGTTCCATCAGGACCTTTCGGCAATCTTATCACATTTTCTATTTCAACCGGTCGGGGTTTATTTTGTATGCACGATACTCTAAAACAAATATATTATTATTATTCAATTTATCGATTGATTAATTAATTTAATTACTTTTCTTCAGGTTTTTCAGGACTATGTGCTTCTCCTAATATTCTTAATCTAGCTTCAGCGTATTCCTGTTCCCTTTGTTTTAATGTCTTTTTGGGTTGGAAAACTTTAATATCATTACTACTATGTGTTTCTTTAGTAGGCCGTCGTAATATAGTGACTGTTGGTTCTGGTGGCACATATTGAGATCGCAGTGCATCTTCACCCGTTAATATAATAGTTCCATTGGTTCCGTTACAACTAAAATATGTTTATTAATAGATTTTAAAATGATTCAATACATCTGTTCTCACCTTCTATTTTCTATCGTTCTGCTAGGTGGTATGAGCTTACTAAATTTTTTTTCTAAAACCTGCAAAAAGTATGTCATTTTCATGAATAATTCTAACCTAGAAATTACATGCTTTTTTATTCATTGTTTAATTGGAGGTGGGTATTGATGGGGTCGTTGTGCCAGGCATATTATTTCCCTTACTTACATCCGATTCCTCTATGTCCTCCCAATTATCTAAAACTACTTCTTGTTGTTTGGAAGCCATGTCGAGGAATTTTGACAAATCCGTTCCAAACGTCAAAAATAAAACGTCATTTTTTATTATTTTTTTTTGCATTGGCAACATTGTTTTTTCATAAAGACTATTACATGTATGAAGTTGGAAATGTATACTGAGTTGCCTAATTTATTTATGTACAGCTGAAAATCAGCTGGCTACTGCTACGACACCAAATTAAATTTACAAAAATATTAACTGAACATTAAACAATGTTGGTGATCATGTACATATGTTAAGCTGTCTGTAAAGTTGGTAAGATATAGTAAAAAACTATTTTACTGCTTTTAATAGTATAAACTAAGTATACAACTAATGGTTAGTCAGGCTGACCAGACGTACTCATTTTTAGTAGCATATACATATGTACTCTTTTTGAAGTTACAATACTCTTTTTAATTCAAAATAACAAAAAATATACTTTTTTTAGTCTTTTTAGTCTCTAAAGTTTTAAATCTACCCGGTAACGAAAATTTGACTGCCAAACTGTTAAATTAATCATAAATACTGCTTTTAAATCTGCAAATACGATCTTTACTGCTACTGCCAAACTGTTAGTTTTGTTTTTGAATTATAAATTCAGTTTGAAAAATGTCATTTTGGCCAACAACGTATTAACTACAACTTTCAAAGTGATTATCCAACCTCCAAGTTATAAATACAGCATTTTGTAAATTAAATTTTTAGAATTGAAAATTTAGCTAACAATGTTTGATTTAATAGATTACGCTAATTTCTTACTAAAGAAAATGGATTTGTATCTTTAAAATGCAAATTTGTCTTTCAAAGTATTAAAATTTACTGTCAAACTATTAATTTGGTCTTTAAATTATAAATCCGGCCGTTAACTTTAAATTTGTTGAAAGTGTAAATTCGGTCTTCAAAGTGTTAAATTTATCTGCCAAACAGTTAATCCGATTTCTAAATTATAAATTTGGTAACTAACATATTAAACTTTATTGTCAAACTGTTAATCCTGCTTTTAAATTATAAATTTGGTAATTAATTGGTTTTTAAAAAACGTGAAATTTTACTATCAAACTATTAACTTGGCTTTGAAAATATAAATTTGGCAGTTATAACTGTAAATATGGCCTTTAAAAGTGCAAATCAGGCATTATTGTGTTATACTGCCAAATTGTTAATTTGGCCTTGAAATTTTAAATTTAATTTTTAACGAAATTAGCGTTTTTATACGCTATCGACCTTACCTACCTGGTTCTAGCAGGCCGAAGGTCCTTCCGAGTATGAGTGATGAAATGAGGTGAGATGATTATTGTTTGTTAACAAGCGGTTAAAGCAAACAAATTCACAAATAATATACGGCAGGGTAAGATTTGAACAACAAGGCAACGGGAGATGCCAACATATTAGCCGAAATGATTCGAGAAGGAGGAGATGAATTACTAAGGAAAACTGCAAAGCTACTAGACCACTGTTTAAGGACAGTTAAAATACCAAAACAATGGAAAAACGCAAATGTGGTGCTAATTTATAAAAAAAAGGGATAACAACAGGATGGAAAATTACCGACTGACAAAAATAATTACCAACAGATTAGAAAGAAAACTGGATGAATACCAACCATGCGAGCAAGCGGAATTTAGGAAAAACTACGGCACCAACAATCACCTGCTACCGATAAAATTGTTATCGAAAAATCTAATGAGTATGGCTACTTCTTGTTGATAGCATAGAAATATGGATGGTATATAAAGCAATGACCAACAATAGAATAGACCACAGGTATAACAATTTAATAAGAGAATGCAATAGAGAGGCAACAGCAACTTACATCCTGTACGACAAAAAAATCAATTCAACTCAAAAGAGGAGTACGACAAGGCGACTCTTTATCACCAAAACTTTTCACTTTAGCGATGGAAGAGATATTTAAGAAAATTGATTGGAAAGACAAAGGAATTAACATCAACGGGACCCGACTAACTAACCTAAGATACGCTGACGATATCGTTATCATCGCACATAGTAGAGAGGAGCTCATAGTGATGCCCGATGACCTACAAAGAGAATCATTGAGGGCAGTGCTGAAAATTAACTTATTAAAAACACAAATTATGTACCACAGGATAGAAGAAGCAGTAGGATAGGAGTAAAGGAAATTCAAAAGGTTGAAGAATACATATACTTGGAGCAGAAAATAACAAATGACCAGAATAATCAGAAAGAAGAAATAAGCAGAAGAGTAAGATTAGGATGGATGGCCTTTGGAAATCTCTCGTACATTATGAGAAATAAGAAAATAGCTCTTCACTCATAAACAAGGATTTTCAATCAGTGCATATTGCCAGTGATAACGTACGGCGCCAAAAACTGGACTATAACGAAACAAAACATAGATAAACTAAGGTTGCACAAAGAGCTATGAAAAGAGCAATGATAGGTAAATTAAGAAGAGACCGATAGAGTTAGAGCAATAACCAAAGTCACCGACGTGGGAGAGAAAGTCGCATCTCTCAAGTGGAAATTTGCGGGTCACGTTGCAAGTAGCGATATGTTGAGATGGGACAGATGAATAATAGAGTGGAGGCCCTACAAACATAAAAGAGGAATAGGAAGACCACGACGATCTCAAAAGAAAGGCAGGGCTGACTTGGATACAAGTGGCATAGAACAGAGAACGATGGAAACAATTGGGAAAAGCCTATGAATGGACTTTATGGCTACTGATGGTGAAGATTTAAATTGAGGACCCCTAGCATGAGATTTTTTTTGCGATTTAAAATCTTTTTTATTTACTACTATTTACATTATTACAGAAAAGCAACTTTGCATAAAATACATAAAATAATCAACTTCTAACGACAGGTCGGTTCATTCAATATTAAGAAAATATGACAAGTTTACACATACTTGATTCTACAGTGAGGTGAGAAATTTTATTTACAATTTACACTTTAAGACAATTACAATTTATTTACATTTATATATATGGCCATGTATGAGTCAAGTGTACGGAATAAAAATTTGTTTTTGCTCAAACCACTGATGCCTTCCACTACATGAATCCAGATTATGTGATTTTTTTCAGATTTTTTCTATGAGCCATTTCCAAGTAATAAGCAATCAAAATTATTTTTAGAAAATGTTATTTAAATAAAGTTGATAACCACCATCATCTCATTTAATTTTCTCATATATATACATTGTGTTCAAAAAAGAATGTAAAATGTTTAAGAGGGTGTACGTACCACAACAAACAAAAAAGTCTTAATAAACATTGGTTGTCATAGCAACGGTTTCCGAGATATGGACTATTATTTATTTTTATATTTTTTTACAAAAAACAGAGTTATAGAATATGTTTGAAGTGTTCTCTTTCCATTTCCAAACAGGCACGACATCTTTGTCTAAAATTTGTACTTTTTCTAAAACTTTATTGGCTCTGATTTCTTGGCACATTTTATAATTTTTTAGCTGCAGCTTCTAGAGGCTATTTACAGGAGTAGCATACACTAATAATTTTTAATATCCCCAAAGAAAAAAATTAAGAGGGTTTAAAATTCTGGCAATAAAACTGGTCTGCCTCTTTCTACTCACCTATGTGAAAAAGTTTGGTCTAACGGCAATCGAAAAATGAGATGGAGCACCATCATGTTGGAACCACATTTGTTGTCTGTGGGCCAAAATAATGTCATCAAAAAGATAATACATTGTGTTTTGCAGAAAGTTGAGGTAAGCAACGCTTGTTAATCGGTTTGGTAAAACAACAGGACCTAGAAACCTGTCGCCTACAATACGTATCCAAATGTTTAATAAAAAACGTGTCTGATGTCTACATTCAATTACAGCATGAAGATTTTTGTCGGCCCAATGATGTGCATTATGAAAATTAACAACTATTTTGTGTGAAGCCGGTTTCATCTGTAAAAAGAATTTTGGCAAGAAACTGCGGGTCTTTAGCATCCTTGCATAGAAACCAGCGACAAAAAACCAAACGTGCCTGATAATCAGTTAAATTTAAGGCCTGTACTCGTTATACATGGTATGGATAGAGCAGCTGCTAGTGAAAGGTTTTCTAAACAAAAGTAGCACGAACTCCTACTTTGGTTGATATTCTCCGCACATTCGTCCCCGGATTATGCTCTATCGGTGCTATAATTTCTTGTTTTGCTTTAGGAGTAGATACCGACCTTGGTTTCTATCTCTGGTGAATTATTTTAAACAACGATGTGAAAGAAACTGGCGGTTTGGATAAGCTTCTACATAAAGACGTCGCGCTTTGGTGGTAATCTCATTAGCACGACCATACATTAAATGCATGTTGGCTAGTTCTGCATTAGAGTATCAGCCATAGCAATGAAAACTTGTGCACTAACAACAACTGTCAAATACTGAATGTTTATTTCACAAAACATCAGCCAACTATGATAAGAAAATGCACGTTTTTGCAAAATAATAAATGGGAAGAAAAAGAATAATAAAAATAAATAATGTTCCATATCTCCAAAACAGTTGCCCATGTTTATTAAGACTTTGTTGTTTGTTGTGGTTTGTACTACCACCCCCTTAAATTTTTTTTTAACACCCTGTTTTGATAAAAAAAACATAAATAAACTTAAAACAAAAACAAACTTTGCCTGCATAGCCTCGAGGGGGATTGAGTGGCTAAGAGGTGAGAGATGTTGCCGGTCCCAAGCCCGGATAAAGAAGGAGGGTTTCAGGGTGAGGCCATCGACCTGCCCTGGGTCAAAACGAAAATGACGCTCACAGAAACAACACCCAGCCTCGGATTAGGACGGATAACACGAAGACGACCACAGCTAGGACAACGGACAAGAACAAATGGAAGCAGCGACCCATATGAGTGGCCACATGGAACATCAAAATACTGACGAATAGAGACCAGGAACTGGAGAAAGAACTCAGAGAAAACAAAATAGACATCTGTGCGTTACAGGAAACGCATAAAAAGGGCAGGGGACAAGCAATACTTGGAGAATATCTACTCGTTTTTAGTAGCCTCAATAAAAATTCACGTGCAAAGGAAGGAGTAGCCATACTAGTACACAAAAAACATGCAGATAACATTACTGAATGCCACTATATTTTAGAAAGAATCATAGCAATAAAGATGACCCTAAGAAACGAAGCCATTAACATAATTAGTGTATATGGTTCAGAAAACAACAGGACACAGGAAATCCGAGAAGGATTCTATGACAACCTGCAAGCAACTATTGACAAAACAAACATAAACATCCCCACAATCATTCTCGGCGATTTCAATGCAAGAGTTGGAAATCGTACAATTCCCAGCATAAAACGAGCACACATGAAAACAGTAATGGAGAGTTACTAGTTAATCTATGCAACATCAATGAACTAAGAATAAACAATACCTTCTATAAACACAAAGAACAACACAAGTTCACGTACAACGATACTCGCGGACACAGGTCTGCAATCGACTACATTTTAACCAACAGGAAAATACGGTCAGAGACTATTTTAGATGTAAGATGCTTAACAGTCGCAGACATTGGCAGTGACCACAACTTTGTGCTATGCAAGCTAAAATTTGGAACCAAGCTGAATAGATATGTAAGAAAAACAAAGAAAATAGTAACAACTACAATAAAGATTGAAGAATTGGAGATGAATTAACAAAGAACCTATATGAGAGACGCTTAGGTCAAAAAATATTCGACAACACGATAGCCGCGGAGGACAATGTTGATCAAATGTGGGAAAAAATCAAAAAGAACATCCAAGAAGCGGGAGCAAAAGCACTTGGACACTGTAAAGTGAGCGCATATAACCCTTTTGCGCAAAAAACACCTTGTTTCAGGCATGAGATTAAAGAAAAATGCGCTGAGAAGAAACTGGCGTACCAGAAATACAGAGAACAACGCACACAGCAAGCATACAACCGTTACAAACAAATCCGAAGGGAAACACGCATTAGTGAGAAAAATTAAAACGAAACACTGGGAGAGGTTCTCCAAGCAAATGGAACACGACTTCTACGGTACACAGAAAGAAATGGATGCTAAGAGGGCAAAGGAAGGAGACAAGAGAACTGGTCAATGCACTAACACTAAGAAAACTAAGAAACAGAAAAGCGGTTGGCCCAGATGGAATATACAACGAACTACTAAAGTATGGAGGAGTACAACTAACACAACAGCTTACAGTAATGATCAACAACATCATAAAACAGAAAAAAGTGCCGACGGAGTGGAAGAACAGCAATTTAATACTGATGTTCAAAAAGGGGGAGAAAAAAGACCCAAAAAACTACCGGGGACTAAAATTAGTAACCAAAATCATCGCAGACAAGCTAAACGAGAACATAGAGCTTACTGACGAACAGCATGGATTCCGTCGATAAAGATCATGTACAGATGCCGTATTTATACTTAGGCAAATCAGAGAAACTTCTAGAATGGAACAGGCCAGCGTACACATGCTTCATTGATCTTATAAAGTCATTTGATCGTGTAAAGCTACGAGACGTTCTAGAAATACTACACCAAAGAGGTATCGCCCAGGATCTGATAGAAACAATTAAAGACATATACACAAACAATACCATTCAAGCATCTGTCAATGACATCATGACTGATCCAATAGAAAATGCCGAAAATGGAGTAAGGCAAGGGGATTTGCTCAGTTCGCTGCTTTTTAACCTGATCATGGACGAAATAATTAAGAAAGTTAGGATGAAGAAGGGATACGCAATGGGGACAAAACAAGTGAAGATTGTTTGTTTTGTCGACGACGCAGCGCTCGTAGCGCAAAACTAGGACGATCTCCAAAGAATGCTGCATACATTCCACACAACATCTAAAATGTTTAACATGCAGATCTCGGCGGAGAAGACAAAGTGCATGGTCATAGCAGCCAGCCTAACAAGATGCAAACTCGAAATCGATGCGACCATAATCGAGCAAGTAATGGAATTCAAATATTTAGGAATCCCTTTCTCCAGCTACGGCAAACTAAAGGAGGAAGTTAAAATGCAAGCCGAAAACGCAACACGTATAGCAGGAAGCCTAAACGACACGATTTGGAACAATAAGCACATAAGAAACGAAACGAAGGTAAGAAGGCAGTAGTCAGGCCGATACTAACTTACATGGTCGAGACGCGCCCAGAAACAACACTTACAGAGCAAATGGTAACAACTGCAGAAATGAAAATATTACGCAGGATCGAGAGAAAAACACTGAGGGACAGAATTTTGAACGAAGAAATTAGAAGATGTGGAATAACTAGTGTCACGGAGTGGTCAAAACAACGGAAAAGGGAATGGGACGCACACATAGACAGAATGGAAGAAGACCGAATTACCAGGATAGCCAGAGACAAGTCGCCAAGGGGCCGCAGATCCATAGGTAGGCCAAGGAAGAGATGGAACAACAACCTAGGTCCATAGGACCAAGAGGCATTAAGAAATGAACGGGCAGTGCTGTCTAAGAGAAAGAGAAGAAGAAGAAGAAGAAGAAAACAAAAACAGAGCACAAAACATTTTAGTGTTTACATGGAATGGAATAAAAGCTACTGAGGCTGAACTAACCTGTAAGCAAAGGACTGCAATGCGGAAGGGCTAAATAACCCATTTTTTTTTCTAAATCCGTCCATTTTTCAATATTTTGCTGTGAAACTCAAAAAACCTAGCTTCGTCACTGCGTGACATCACAACAACTTTCTCCACTACTAAACTTAAACTTCTCAAAACTGACTCCTGGTTTGACTTTACTTAAGATCTAGATGCAATTTACAACACTAAATAACCTTTACAGAAACACAAGCTATAATCGGATGTAGTTTTATCAAAAGTAACTTGATGCTGCTCAATCCAGATGATATTCCCGGTTTAGTTTTAGATTAAATATGATCATTTCTAACAGTTTTGATTTAATTGTTAATAATTATAGTAACTTCAGTTTTTTATTCAATTTTAGTACTTTTTAAAGAGTACAACTTTCAAAAACGTTCTATAATTGTCAAAAATGTTGTAGCAAATGTCTAAAATTTTAAAAAATTGTTCCACAATTTTTTAAAAAGTGTTCTACAATATCAAAAATGTTTTTTAATTGTCAAAAATGTTATACAACTGTAAATAATGTTCTTTACTTGTCAAAATTGATTCACAAGCAAGCAAATTAGATCAGCAAAAGTTACAATGTTACAAAAATACTTTTCAAATGTTAAAACAATTGTAAAAAGCGTTCCTTAGTTATCCACAAGTCAGTAAGTGTAACAAGTAACAGTCAAAAATGTTCGACATTAATATAAATGTTCCGCAGAATTCAAAAATGTAAATATAAATCAATTTTGACAGATTAAGTAATACTGTTGACAGTTTAAAATAAAATTTATTTAAAACATAACAACTCTGATTTTATTACAATTTAACAGATTTATGTCAACTTATTACATTGCTGAGTTTATAAGTTTATGACAAAAGTAGTAATATTTTAATAATTAGTACACATCTACTTACATTTTAAATATAGAATACAATTTTTGAGTCACAATAACTTTAAAAAATGTTTTAATTTTTTGTTAACAGTTTAGAATACTATTTGACACATCTGTTATAATTCTGTCTACATAAATTATTACTGTAACTTATATGCCAGTTTAATATAAAATTTGACCGATTTGACAACCTATAAGATTGTTATACATGTCTGTAAACTTCAAAATTGTATGCTTTTTTCAAAAATATTTTGCAGTCAGGCCCAAAAATCCTAGCATCGCCACTAGAAAGTACAGTTTTTTTAACTGTTCTATTGATATATAAACTTCAAAATTTAGTATGTTTTGAACACTTTCTGCAGCTTTTATGCATTTTATTCAAAAACTTTAAACTGGGCCTATGTAAGCCAAGCTATATAAAACTACATTGAATTGCGCATTTTTTGAAACTAAAGTTTGTAGTATTTAAACGAAATGGACAATTTTGGCGTTATTGCTGATTCTGTGGCTTCAGATCATTTAGCATTTATACAATTTAAATTGTCAATATATTATTAATAACTTAATCAAATTTAATCTAATGATTACAGCGGCCAAAAGTGAAGCACAACAAAATTGTTTTGGCATTGCGGCATTGCATAATAGCAAAAGACAAATTTGAATAAATATTTTTGTGTTTATAAACACAATTGATGATGTAAATAATTTATTTTAGTATATGGCCATGTATGAGTCAAGTGACTACTGAAAATGCCTTCTTCTACATGAATCCTGATTATGTGATTTTTTTAGATTTTTGTAGTGAGCAATATCTGAGTAATAAGCAATCAAAATACAAATGTAAAACCTCAAATTTTCATTCCGTACACTTGACTCATACATGGCCCATATATACCTAGTAGTTTTAATTTGCTTCTCAACGACGGAGACAAACATAAATAATGCATCAATAGTTAGTGTCACTTTTTGACAGTTTTTCTTGCATTTTCAAAAACTTGCTGGTTGTATATAACTCAAGCTAACCACGTAAAACTACATTGAATTTCGCATCTTTTAGAACAAGTTTTAATTTGCTGTCTGAAAGTTTTGTATGTCAACGACAGAGACAAACACATTTTCATCAAAAGTGCCATTTTCTGACAGATATCTTAACTATTAATAATTAACTCATCGACTTATTTATGTTGCAACGTTTTAAAGCGTTTACCGTTCTGCTTTGTGGAATTGTTATTGGCATTTGCTTAAATTATGTTCTATTAACAAGAAATGAATTTTCTTCAAAGCAGCTTACACAATTGACAAGAAGTGCGAAAAATCATGGTGAAAATCGTGGTGATAAATATATTAAAAATCAAGGTAAATATTATGGTAAAAATTATGGTGTAAATCAAGGTGATAATCATGGTGAAAATTATGTTAAAAATTTTGGTGAATATTATGGTAAAAATCATGGTAATAATCATAGTGAATATTATGGTGAAAATCATGGTGAAAATCTTGAAGTATTCCATAAAAATATACATGCAAACACAGTTGATAAATTAAGTGAATCTGTTCGGGTTTTGTGTATGGTTATGATTTATTCAAAAAAATCATTTAAAAAAGCAGAGTATATTAAAATTTTGTGGGGAAATAGATGTAATATTTTATTATTTTTTTATACTGAGAAAGGTAAGTATTATTTCTAAGAATAGTTTGGCCACATCTCCACGTACATTTTTTTAGATGAATTGTTAAACAATGTTGTGTTAAAATATAAAAATAAAAGAGGTAATACATGGGGATTAACTAAGGAAGCTTTTAAATATGTTTACAAACATTATTATAGTAAGGCCGATTGGTTTTTGAAAGTGAATACTGGAAGGTATGTAAAATAAATTTAGTTAATCATAATAGTATTATATTGCACAACTAGAAGTTAATTTAAACATACTGCGAATGAAATTGCATACTTTTTTTGTAGCAAAATCTTTTATTTTTTGTAAATTCTTTTAGATTATTATAACTTAATTTCAGTTTCATTATAATGGAAAATTTGAGATACATGCTGCAGAATTATAATTCTACCAAAGCACTATATTTTGGACATAAAATGAAAACAAAGAAAAACGAAAGTTACATGGATGGAAGTGGGTATGTACTAAGCAAAGAAGCAGTTAAAAGATTTGCTGAAGTAAATATACATAACTAATAAATCAATCCACTCTTTTAAAATTATTGTTTGTAGATTGGACTTGAAAGTAAATTATGTAGACTAGGGGGAAAGCGACTTGAAGATGTAGAATTAGGAGTATGTTTAAAACAATTGGAGGTAATTTCAGGTGATTCTAGAGATTCCATGGGAAGACAAAGATTTTTAAATAAAAAATTGGTAAATTATTTTGCTCCAGCTAAACCAATTAATTGGAATAAGGAATACTACAAAACATCTCTGGTAATTTGTTTTAAAATGCACCAAAACAATTATGTAGAATAGTTTGTTTCCAGGAAGCATCAGACAATGCAATTCTTATAAATCACGAAGCACTTTATTTAGAATATTTTATATACCACCTAAAAACTTATGGAATAACTCATAGTGACAATTTTACTATTAATTAAAACAACTTCTAATTATTGGTGAAGGGTTTTTATTTTAAGAACAACAAAATTAAACAATTTGATTTCTAAAAATTTGTCGTTTGCACTAAACGACAATGCAGTTGTATATGCCAAGAATTGGTTTTCTTGCTGATAGATGACAAACTTATAAAATGTTTTCTAATCTGACATGAGTTAAAAATAAATAACAATTTATGGAAAAAAATAATTATTTTTAAATTTTCTACTGTATAATTTTATTTATTTTTTTCATTCTAGACAGATCCCTGAAAGGAAATTAAGTATGTGAGTTAATATTAAGTTGTTTTTGTTGGATTTATTTGAAATGAAGAATGAAATTTTTCTATTCAATTCTGCATAAATAATCGAGCCCGGGAAGGAAGTAATATGTTTGAAGCTTAATTTTTGAACTTTGTATTTTAACGAGTAAAACTACACTTGTTAAAATTATCACATTGAATACTAAGATTTGGTTTTATAATTAGACAGAGAAACTTTTTTTTTTTTTGGTTTCTATTGTCGGAGCCATTGTTGCCAGCCGTTAGTTAGGTTTAAGGTGTCCGCGATAACTTTTGGATGCAAGAAGCAAAAGAAATATTGTATCTTTGAGCCACCGCGGGTATGCTTATAGGGCCGATTTCTATAAGCTTTTAGCCGTTAGTTGGGTTTAAGATGTCTGCAACGAATCAGGAAGTTGCTAGGGATCTGGGAAGCCATAGTTCTTTATCTCTCACTTCTATAAATACTGGACTTTTACAGTTGCAAATCAATCAAACTTTAAGAGCCAAACAGAACACATGAGAAGAAGCATCACCTTGACTACGCCCTAGATAGGGTCACTTACTATAGATTAACTGCAGCTTTCAACACAACCACCTTTACGGTGCCGTCAACCACCAAACAATAGGCTTCCTCAAAATAGCCCAAGGCTATTGCGACCCTTTTTTTTTTGTTTACAATTTACCAAAGTACACCACACACAAACAAAGAACTGATATGGAACCACAACTCTATATCAAATCAGAAAATCTTCTTTGCAAGTAACTGCGTCTTTGAGAAATATCACAAAGCTTTCAAGGGCATACACTGCCACACTTTTACTACCTAGGGTAGTGCAGCCGGTAACAAATGGCGCCCAAAGTAAGGCGTTGCAACTAACAACACCAGAAACGCTCTGAAGAACTTGGACAAACTTCAGCAATCATTTCTAATGATGACAGACTAACGTGTCATCTGGGTGACGATAACAATACGATTCCCAACCAGGTTGACACCTCTGTCAGCACATTCTATACCGTCATGGAACATGTCGTTTCCAGTTTTGGAACTAAGAGGACATGAACAGATAATTGGCGCCATATCCGTCCGTCACCACATCAGAGTACGAGTTCATTACAGTAATACATTACCCGACAATCCCTCAGACATTACTAGACATCTGGTGAATGTCTTTCAGGTAGATGCAGAACTAAACCAAGAAACAACTAGCTACAACGTTGTACAGCAATAACGGACCGGCTGACAATGATTAAGAACTCTCAGTACTTCTGCAATACGCAGATAGCGCTCAACAACATGAACGACCAAGCTAGATGGCTGACTGCAAAGTCAACTAAGGCAAGCTAACCTTAATGTGCTTACCGAGGAAATTAAAAAAGTCTAGGAACTCATACCAAAACTAATTAGAACTCGGCTAGTGCACGTCATTTAGATCAAACATTACGTCATTCCAGGCAACAGCCACCATAGAACACGTTTAAGGCAACAACTCTAAAATAACTGAAACCTCACAGGGGAAACTAAAGATGTCCAACCGGAACCACCTGCACTTGAGCCTGGCACAACCTTCAACGCGACATGCATAGTCCATGTGCATATAACTGATCCCGTCATCGCCGTTTGTTACAACAAAGCAGACATTGACACGCAGAATCTTCTGGAAGCAACACACCGGTCTCGCAAAAGAGAAAGTGACACTGTGACTTTAGTGAACAAACATACTTGAAAGAAGAAGACAACCTGCGTAGACCACCTAGGGATAGGTAGAAATTGTGCAACAATAATCTACA
Organism: Tachinus rufipes; assembly: GCA_963932245.1. Lineage (NCBI taxonomy): Eukaryota > Metazoa > Arthropoda > Insecta > Coleoptera > Staphylinidae > Tachinus > Tachinus rufipes. The sequence continues at coordinate 72,268,213 of OZ010747.1, read as the reverse complement.
GCGTAGTGCCCTAAGAACTGGAGCAAAAACCTTTGTTAAAGTCCGGAAATTACGGACTAGCCGCAAATGTTTCAGACATTTTGAACCCATGTCACTCGAACTATAGTGGAATTTTAGTGGACACTTCTATAATATATGAACTTCCCTCGTTCCAATGATAGTGCAATAAGCAAACAATTTAACAGCACTTAGACAACATCACCATACAGGAGAGTGGAAAGCTCAGTCTGAGAAAGTGAGGGGAATTGATGCCGCTTTGTGGGCGGAGCTTCACTCCACCAATGGCATTTGTCTCTCACTCCTATAAATACATGGCCTTTATTTTACGGCCACCAGGCGGCGCTGTTTACCCTAAGCAAACACAACGTTCACGACCTCTTCAAGAACGCGTCAACTAATGACGGCGGAGCGTTAGGATCAAAATCAGCGCGGACGAGAAATTCCAGATAGTCTTACCGAAACATTGACTACAACCACTTCACTCGACGACTGGAAATTCCGTCCGACTAAAAGTAAATCATGTCATAGCAGCAACCGACTAATCTATTCTACTCGAACTTCAAGACAACTCTCGCAACAAACCTGGTTAATTCTACTGGAGAATTCACAGAGACGGTCCTAGAAACGGACATGGTTTATCTTATGGGAGATAACTTGACAACCACCCCCGCAATGAAGATGGCTTACGCTTTAAGATTTGGAATGATGACAATCTCTGCTACAAACCCGGCTTACGCAACCGGACTATCCACGACGATGATGACACCACCCTCGCACTCAGTCTTCTTTAATTACGATCGATATCTGAAAGGTGACCTTCAGTCACCTGGCATAATTCTGCCTCAATCGGCACTACCCGTTTCTACTACGAAGAGAAGTCCGGTGACATTTACCGTTGCAAGTCAGTCAAATTCTGAGAGCCAACTGCCAAACAGAACACATAGAACTACTAGACTACTTTATAGACAAGAATTCCGTCTGGGTCACCAGGTATAATCACCCATCATAAACTAACTGCAGCTTCAGACACAACTACTAGCACGCTGTTGACCACTAAGCAATAGGCTTCCACTGAACAGTCTAAGGCTATTGCAACCCCGCACTGCGCGTTTGCATCATCATCATACACAAACAAAAAACCAATATAAAATTACAATTCTATACCAAATCAAAACGCCTCTTTTGAAAAGCAACTATGTCTTTGGGAGATAGCACAAAGTTTTTAAGGGCATACACGACTACACCTTTACCACTTAGGGCAGTGCAGCCGGTAACACTGTCTATGTGGCGTTAAAAACGCTGGGCTTGGTGGAAGTTGGTGCGCCGGGCTAGGAGATGGTTGACGAGCCGGGCTAGATAGTGGTAAACGCGCCGAGCTAAATATAGGTAAAAGCGCCTAGTTCACAAATGGTGCAGAGGAATGTGATGCCAACGGTAATGCAGCTGGAGGTGAAGCTTTAATAACGGGGTACGTAACACACTGATCTTGCTAAGATGTTGTCTGATATTTTTTGCAAAGCAGCGGGTTCTAGTTGCTGTCAAAGTTCGAACTTTTCTAGCGTCTTTTGAAACATTGAATAACTTTTGGTACTTACACGCTAAAAAGTACTGTATTAAATCTTTCTACCTTTAAGACTTTGACCTTAAGGAAATTACAGGCATTGTTTTTAATCTTGGTATCATCAAATTTGCAGTCTACACGTACCAAACTATTGCAGGATATGTGGTAAGACGTAATGTAAGATTTTAAATTATGGCTATTACGGGCGTAATTACGTAACAATTTGTTAGCGTCAACAATTTTAGAAAAAAAGAACAGCTACTTTTACATCTGGCTTCAACCTTAGTAGCACCAACCACTTTACCATTTTGCGTTTTACTACCAATTGCGTTTGTTGTTCCAAATAGACTTGGTAAGAGCCAATGGCTGCGCTCAGAACGACTCATCATTATATTTATTTATTTTTTTAATATATATTTGCCAATTAAACGCTGTTGTCTAATAAGTTTCTTTGTCGGCAAAGAAGCGCCTTAAATGTATGATGAGTAAAATGAAAAGCGCTGCTAGCAAACGATGATTGACAGTGATAAGTCTTTCTGAACGCAGTCAATGTAATAAATTTTTCCACCAGCGGAGTAATGATTCTGAACTCTGGTGTGATCTTGGCTCATACAAACTCACCTTAAACAGACTTAATTAATAAGAGATTGTCACTTACCCTGAGCGTGCCCTGAGCTAGAGTAAACTAAAAAGGAATAAAGATAGATGTCCTGTCACTCTGAAATAAATAACTTGCGTAAAACACGACTATTTTGGTTCGAAGTTCTATAGTTCGAGGTTTGAAGCCGAATGAGAATAATAATTTTAATATGTCATGTTTGTCCCATTAATGACGTTAGTAGTGCTGTGTAAACATAATCTAGTTTTTTAATTTTAATTAGATATTTTTTTATAAAAAATCGTCAAACTCTACTAGAAATGCTTGAATGTGTAATGATATTTTATGATTTATAATAATATTCTAATGTAATTATTATTAAAGTACTATAATAATTAATTAATACTACAAAGGTTTTTGCAATTTAAAAAGACAACCGTCATGTTGACATTAGTTTTGATTTCTAACTTACTTTTTTTAAGTTGCATAATCCATTGAAGAAGTATTTTACGGTAAAGGGCTTTTTTGAATTTTAATAATTAACTTTTTTGTATTAAAATCATATCAAATTGTGTTAATGAGTAATGGGTCTAATACATCCCTGAAACCGGACCTGTATTAATTTTAATTTAACAGAAGCTAGCTTCATGTTAATATATGATTTTTTACTCTATAAGAATTTTAATCTATATTATAATTTCAATATACTAATACAATAAAAAAAGAATATAATTAACATTATAATTATATAAAACTCAATAGTAGTGGCAACACTGCAATAACAACAAATGGCAACGTTGTCAAATCTTTCAAATTTCTAACGAACTTTTTCTAACTTGGCGGCTAGTAGTTCGGCCACATGCTTATAAAAAATCGCTTCGTTTATGGTTTTATTTAATATATGTAAAGTTTAAAATAATAAACAAAATGGATATTAGTGAATATGATGGTATGATGTCATTTCTATTATTATTTTCTATTTAAAATTTATTCGATTAATTAACAGATAGTACTGAACAATCAGAAGAAGATAGTTTTATTGTGGATGAGGAATCTGATGATGGGGAATCTGATACTGAGGAATCTGATGGTAAGTTATGATTAATGTTTATAGTAATGACAGGTTATCTATTGCTTGTTTATAATTGTTTTTATATTAATTGATCCGATGCTTTATTTTTGGCTTCATTAAGATTTCAATGTAGTTATTTACTAATAGTTGAAGATTAATACTTGAGTTTGAGATTTATTGATCCGGATTAGCAAGGACTACAATCATTCTAGTGATAAGCGTTTATTGGTTCTGAGCCAATTCATAGATGTGCTTCTAACTTAATTCTCGCAGTCGGTTAAAAAATATGCATCTGTCAATATAATATTAGATTCAAATAATTCTGCGATACTCAAGTTGAATTTATCATAAATATTCATAATCATCAAGTATGTAAAACATATTTATCATTGAACAAACAGTGTCAGTGGAGCTGACAATTTGTACAACAGATTTGTTAAGAAGGATGTTATTCTCAGAAAGTTGATATTTGATTTGCTAAACTGACAGTAGGCAGTTCATGCTATAAATTTGTTGAAAAAAATAACTAGTCAATTTCACAGTGGTGTAGCCACAATTAAATATAAGGCTCATAATCACGCGGGGACCTTGATTGACATTTATAAATGATTTAAAACAAATTATTACATTTTGTTAAAAGCCTTTTGATATTCATAAATTACTTGAAGTATTGTTGAAAGCTTATGGAATATTATTAAAGCTCAGAGAATATTATGAAAGTTTTCTTTCAGAAAGCTTGGAGAACATTGTAAACGCTTTGAAGACATTTATAAATCATTTAGAACATTGATAGAGCTTAGGGAACATTATGAAAGCTTTCAGAACATTCATAAATTACTTAATAGCTTGAGGAACATTATGAAAGCTTGTAGAACATTTATAAATCATTTAGAACATTGTTAAAGCTTTCAGAACAAATGATAGATTACTTGACATTTTGTTAAAAGCTTTTTGATAATCTATAAACTACTTGAAGTGTTTTCAAAAGTTTAAGGAACACTATTAAAGCTTGGAGAACATTATGAACGCTTATAAATCTATGTTAAAGCTTAGGGAACATTATGAAAGCTTCCAGATATTCAAAAATCACTTGTAATATTGTTGAAAGCTTGAGGAACATTTATAAATTATTCAGAACAAATTATTGACATTTTGTTGAAAGCTTTTAGATTATTCATAAATTACTTGAAGTATTGTTAAAAGTTTAAGGAACATTATTAAAGCTTGGAGAACATTATGAAAGCTTAGACAACATAAATTGTTCAGAACATTAAAACATTTAGAGAACATTATGAAAGCTTTCAGAACATTTATAAGTTACTTAAAATATTGTTGAAAGCTTGAGGAACATTTAAAATTTTTTAGAACATTATAAAAGCTTGAGGAACAAATTATAAATTACTTGTTTGTTTTGTTAAAAGCTTTCAGATCATTAATAAATTACTTAAAGTTTAGTTGAAAGTTTAAGGAGCATTATTAATGTTCTCAGAACATTATGAAAGCTTAGAAATTTATAAATTATTTAGAATATTGTAAAAGCTAAGGGAACATTATGAAAGTTTTTAGAACGTTTTTAAATCACTTGAAATATAGGTTGACGGAATATTATGAAAGCTTAGAGAAGATTACGAAAATTCTCAGAGCATTTTGAAAGCTTACGAGACGTTTATAAAGTATTCAAAATATTATGTAAGCTTTCGGAACAAATGTAAATTACCTGAAATTTAGTCAAGGCTTAGTGAGCATTATAAAAGCTTTCATTATGAAAGCTTGAAGAACATTAATATTGTACTTAAGTATTGCTAAAAATTTTGGGAATATTATGAAAGCTTGAAGAACATTTTTAAAGGTTAGGGAACTTTAGAGAACATTAAGAAAGCTTTCAAAGAAAGCATTTATAAATTAATTGAAATACTGTTTTAAGTTAAGGGAATATTATGAAGGTTCTGAAAGCTTACAAAACATTTATAAGTTATTTAGAATATTATGAAAGGTTTCAGAACAGTTATACATCACCTGAAATTTAGTCAAGGCTTAATGAGCATTATAAAAGCTCTCAGAAGGTTAGTGAACATTATGAAAGCTTGAAGAAAATTAATATTGTACTAAAAGTTTTGGGAACAATGAAAGCTTAAAGAACATTTTAAAAATTAAATTCAATTAAAAATTATAAATCACTTGAAATCTTGTTGAAAGCTCAGAGAACATTATGAAAGCTTACAAAACATTTATAATGTATTTAGAATATTATAAAAGCTTTACAAACAATAATAAATTATTTGAAATTTAATCAAGTGAGCATATAAAAGCTTTCAGAAGGTTAGGGAACATTATTTCAGAACATTCATAATGTACTTGAAGTATTGTTGAAAGCTTAGAGAACATTACATTATGGGAGCTCTTAGAAAAATCATAATTTACTTATAATTTTGTTGAAAGATTGGAGAACATTATAAAAACTTTCAAAAATAAAAAAAATAAAAAATTTGCATGATTTTAAACATCGCGTGGGGCTTCCGATTGCCAATATACCCACTAAAACCCTGATCATCTATATCCTTTTGGACTTGCGGAATCACCGTTGTAGTATTACTTTAAGTCCACGACACTTTCTATGTTTGTCTTCCAAGTCTTATCCTCTCTTCTTCTTCTTTTGTTGCTATTATTTTTCTTATCAATTCCTCTCTAGTTGCTTGCACTTTCCATCATAAATGGGGTCAGTTTGCTGATGGTTATCTCTTTCCCGACTTTATTCTGTACCTCCATTCTGATGTTCTTCCAGCGAGGGCACTTCACCAGGGTATGCTTTGGGTTATCTGTTTCACCCACCACAATGGGGGCAGTCGTCATGCGCCGCAAGACCCACGGTGTCACAAAAGGTATAAGATTCTGCGTCCGTTTGTGCGACATCTCCCTTGATCTACCAATTGTCTTTATTCTATTGCCTTTTTTTTGTTTTTTTAGTTGTTTCTCTATGTTGTTGGCTTGTTCTTGGACATGGAGGTGTATGGGGATTGTTCCTCTTATTGCCTGTATAGCTTTAGTGTAGACTGTTCTGTAGGCACTTGCTATTCTGATTGCCATTTTTGTGTGGTTTTTTTCTAGAATTACCTTGTATTTTCACAGCTTTCTTTCCATATAATATGCGCAGCGTACAACAGTATCGAGTTTAACGTTGCCCCTATTACTTTATGTTTTTGTTTGACCTTAGTTATGTGGGTCCCATATTATAGTTTTATTCTATCTTTGTCTCTAAGTATTTAATGCTTTTTTGGGATTGTAGTGTCTCCTAAATTGATCTCGACTATGATGTCCTTTCTTTTGCTCATCAGGACTACGGCTTCCATCTTTTGTTTTTTTTTTAGAGACAGGTAATGCTTTATGCACCGTTTCTTCGATACAGAGGTGTGTGGGACTCGTTTTCTATTTCAGTAGGAACCCTGCCCACTAACCCTTCTCTCTTTCATTTCCACCAGTTTCATGGTAACCGCTTGTCGCATTTCTTAAATCGACTAGTTTTTGTGGTTTAGTCTTCTTCTTGGTGTTGAGTTAATGCTTCTTTCTCTCTTATTCTTGCCTACTCTTTTTTTCTTTATTGTGATCTGGTCTATCATTCTGTTGATGATATCCCAGTTTAGGCTACTGTCTAGCATTAGGTTGACCATGTTGTCAACTCTGAGCTCTGTGCAGAATGCAATCTCTGCCTCTCTTCTCTTCACTATCCATTTTGGCCAGCCCAGCAGCGTGTGTTACGTTGTATTCATTGCCTTGCAGTATACGCATTTTTGTTGTTTTTTTTTTTCAGATAGGCTGTGTTCAGTTAGGCATAGGATGAGGAATATTCTATTTGGCCGTGATTTCTTTCAACCCAGCCGGCGATGTTTGGGATTAGGTCATGGGTTCACTTTTTCGTCGGCCTCCTACATTTTAGCATCATTTCTGATCTTACTAACGCCTTATCTTTTTATCCAGACCCCAAGTAATGCGTCTCTCTTCTGCCAAAAGCGAGTACGGAATCGTTCTGGCTAGCACCATCGCACTCATTGACGGTATGGTCCTGTATGCACGGCAGACCCTGATGGCAACGTTTCTCTGTAGGCTATTTAGTATGCCGACATACTTGCCGTATTTTAGGGCTTCCGTCTAAATTAGGGCTGCGTACATGACGACAGATGTTACCACCGATGCCAGGATTCTTCTTTTTTCTCACTAATGCTTCTGCATTTTCGCTTCATTCTACCCACGGACGTTGCAACCTTTTATTGCTTTTGCGGTTACTCTTTGGAGGTGTTTCCAGAATCTAACGAATTTATCGATTGTTATGCCTAGGTAAATTTAACTGCTTTCGAGCGAATTGTATCTGTTCCCAGGTTAAAATTTACTTTTCTGCACATGATCATGATTGCTTCTGTCTTTTCAGTTGCCAGTTTATGGTCAACCACCCACTGGTTAACTTTTTCTAGGCTGTTATTTGCCGTGGCCTATATTGCGTCCGAGGTTTTCTCTTGCCAAGTCGTCTGCGCATGCCTAAAGGGTTACTTGTCTGGGGACATCTATCCTTAGTAGGTCATTGTACCAGATGTTCTATAGGTGGGGGTCCAGTACCGAGCACTGTGCTACCTCTCCTGTTACTTTATGCTTTTTTGATCCCCCTATGTGTGAAGTAGCTCTTTATTACTTCGGTGAGGTGTTTGGGGATATTTCTTCAATCGTCCAATTCTATGCCAACGTATTGAACGCATTTTTGGCGTCGATCGAGATTAGGGCCCATAGTCCTCTGGTCTTGCGTGTTTTTTCATTTTTTGTTTACCTGCGATGTTTTTGACGATTTCCATATGGGCTAAGGTGGGCCTTCCTTTTCTAAAACCATACTGAGAATCTGAAAGGTCTTTTCCTTCTTTCAATTTTTTTTTCAACCTTGCCATGATGACCTGCTCGAATAGCTTCTCTAGCGAGTCGATGAAGCAATTTGGGTCTTCTTTGTTCTTTCGGGTTTTTTATTTAACTTGACCTTCAATACACGGTTATAGTAAATGTTCCACAGGGTGGGGCCCAACACGGAGCCCTGTGGCACACCACAAATCATATTCAGACTTTCTCTGGAGCTGCACTATACTTCTATCGTGAAGATAATGGAATATTATTTTTCTGACATATGTTGATATCCATTCTCTCTAGTTCTGCTATTAGCCCTCTCCATGGCACCGAGTTGAAGGCGTTCTTAATATCATAGGTGACCAGTTTGGCGTATTTTGTATAGGGTGTGTAGTTACCAAGTGTTAAGTGATCTCCGTGACTTCAATTCCTATCTAGTTCCTCTATGAGTCTCTTGTTGGCGATGTTCTCATAGAGCTTTCCTAGTGTGTTCAGTTGGCAAATGAGTCTTGCTTTCATCTTTTTTGGTAGATTTCTTGATTAATACTAGTTTTTTTTTTACCGTGGGAAAGATGCTTTGCTTGATAAGTTTGTCGAATACTTGCCATCTACTATCTCTATTTCTTCTTCTGTACATTCCGGTATCACAAACACGTCAACTCTTAGCTCTTACTTCATCCGCTTCAGTATTAGCGGGGATCTTTGGTTTATTTTATTAGTGACAATTTTGTACTCTGTCCTACATGCTCGAGTTTAGTTTTTCGCATAGTTTCTTCTATGTCATCTTTTTGGGGTCCGCTTTTTAGTGTTTTTTTCTCTTGCATATGCTTCTTGTGTTTGTTGCAGTAGGTTGAGGTTTTTTTATATGTTTGCCGTTTATTCTCGTCACAGTCTTTTTGGCTTTTATACAGAACTTTCTCTTGTCAGCGGTTTGAATCGTTTCTCTTGTGTTTTGGACAAGTTTTTCAAGAATTTCTTTTCTTGACCACTGCGGAAGACTCAGCTTTTGTTTTATCTTTTTCTCATGTAGTCACTCAGATTTTCTTCCTCGTTAATTTTTGTTACTATCCTAGTCGAGCACAAAGTAACGTCTATGTATGATTCCATCTTGTTATTTTTGGTAGTCGGTACTCCTCTCCTATTTAGGAGCAGAACTCGTTTTTGTTTGCCTATTTCGCTAGCATGCCTTCTTTCCGATTGTTCTTATGCCAGACTTGGCATTGAAATCAACGCCAATAATCTTATTTTTTCTGTGTGTTTTCTGGTTTTTGCTTAATACTGCTAGCCATTTTTTGAATTGCTCGATGCTTATTTGGGGAGAAGTAACAGGAGTACATAACTGTATCCCGTTACTCCACCGAGGTGAAACTCTTGCCACTTCTTGATTTTGTTGTTTGAAATTTTGTATTGTCTGGGATGTATGTTGCTGCGTCTTCCTGTTTGTCTCATTCATCTCTACCTGCTAGCTGTCATTTTTTTATTATGGTTTTGAGACGTGTGGCAGAGTCTGCTTCTGTTGGGCTATTTCATTCTAGTAGGTCTATTGCCGCTCTACATCTGTTTTAGGTTTATCTGGATTTTTTTTAAATTTTTTGGATCCGGCATCTCTTTTTTTTTTCTCCTTCTGTTCTTCCACTAGGATTTTATACTTTCTGTTTTGTGACCCTCTATCGTGCACAAGTAGCACTTCTGTTTGCTGGTGCTGACTTTAAATTTATGTACTCTCGTACTTCCACAATTTCTGCAGGGTTTGCCATCTGTTTTCTTGCCTTGTGACCTATTCTATGGTATCTGTAACATTTTGGCGGATAACAGATCTTTATCACCTTTTATCTGTTCCAGCCTGAGCCTATACCTACTTTTTTTTTGCTGCGAGTTGTTCTCCTGTATTTTTCTGCATGCTTTCAAAAGCATATCAGGAGTATTTTGTTGATGACTTCTCTTACTTCTTCTATGTCTAGAAGCTTTATTGTCTTTTTTATTTCTTGAGTTTTCCTGGTTTCCGTTTTGAGCAATGATGGAGTTTTTTGTGACCCCACACAACCATTTAGTGGTTTCTTGTTGTTCTTTCCTCTCTCTTGCTTGCTAGGAAGCTCTTTGTGTTTTTCCTACTGCTTACTATTTTGACTACGTCTTTATTACTCTCTGCCCTGAAGCTGGCGTTTGTCTGTTTGCATTTTGTGAATAGATTTTTTGCCAGTCTACCAGCGTTTGTATTTCCTCGACACTTTTTTATTCGTTGATCCTATCTCGTGAGTTGTTTTTCCTCCCTTGCCTCAAGTTTCGCAGTCTTGATGTGTAGCTAAACAACCTGTGGGCTACCTTCTTAACTTCCGATTTCTTTCTAGAGCTATGTTTCTTAAGCCTCTGGTCTCCTCTCTTTTTGGAGGTGTGTTAGCCATTCTCATTTGATTGTTTTTTTGTGAGTGCCTCAGCAGTTTTTCTTGCCTCCTCCTTAGGTGATGTAGCAGGATCATCACTTTACAATTGCTAAAATTGGTTATCGATTTTTGGGTAAGATATAGGCTCAACTCAAGCCAGGTTGAACTAAATTTCCATAATTTTAATTTTTAATCTTGTTTCAAACTGATCTATGTTAAAACTATTGGTAGCTGAAATGTTGCTCTATTAACAACAATTTACTGGTTAAAGTTGGATATCGACTTTTAGATAGAATGTAGCTTCAAATTCCGGCTTGAACTAAACTTATCACGATTTTAGTTTTTAATCTTGATTTAAATTCTGGGTTATATGCCTCAACTTAGCCAGGTTGTAGCTAGAACTTCTATTTTTGTTGCAGGTTCAACAGATGAATCAGATTATGCAAATGAATCAGATGATGCAATTGAATCAGATAATGCAAATGAATCTCAAGATCAACCTTCAAAATCATTTGCTGGTACGATGGGATCTCAATCAAATGAACTCGAACAAAGCGCAAATAAAATTAAAAAAACCAAAAAGAAAAAACCGTTAGTATTAGATTCCGATTCAGAAGAAGAAAACGTAAATACAACAAACGTTTCTCATTCCTATACAAAACACGATATCAGCAACAAACAGAAATCTGTAATGTCAAATTACGATCAATTCAACGAATCTTCAGATTCATCATTTACCGATGCGAATGAATCTCGAGTCGCTCAATCGAATCAACTCGAAGAAAGTGTAATCCAAATTAACACCAAAACGAAAAATTCGATTATATTAGATTCTGATTCAGATGAAGAAAATGTAAATATCACCAGCAGCAAACAGAAATCAATGTCAAATTACGATCGGATTACGGAATCGGATGAAGATGAGGATAAATCTAACAGAAAATCAAAAAATAGTGTATTCATTAGTAACGACTCTAATGGTGAGATTTATACATGGAAAATACGTATAGGTTTTAATTATTTATATTTTAGGTTTAATAGTGGATGAATCCTGTAGCGTTTCGAGTAGGTCTGTTTCCCGCATGTCGGGTGCGATCGCCAGAGACAAATCATCAGTGATTTTAGATTCTTTTGTAGAGTTGGAATCGGATAGCAAGATTGCTAAATCGTTGAAATTACGCGAATCAATAAATGCGGGTTTGAAGAATGCGGAGAAATCGGGAATGCAGGTAGATGATTCGTTTGAAGGTGATGATAGTTTGCACACAATTTTAGAAGATGATAACTTACCGTTGAAGTTGGTCTCACATTCATTGAGCACAGTTTTGGATCCAGTTGAAGGTAATTTATTTTTGGTCCAACTTAAGTAAAGTTTTCTGCTGACTTAATTTATTAAGTTGGCAACATTGATGCTTCATACAACAAAATGGCCACCATTGTTGTAGTTTAAATTTTATTTATTTTGTGCGTTTTTTATTCATACAGAACCTAGAAGCCCGCCTCCAATGAACCGCGTACACCAAATCCGCGACACCTTAGGTTATCGAATATCTGCAAACTTCAACATCCAAAACGCCCTTTCCAGTACCATAATCGGTGACAGTACACCATCAAAAAAATTCAACCATTTCGATGGCATAATAAAATCCGAAATAATGACACCCAGATCCAAAATGAATAGTCCAAGTCCATGCAGCAGTCCTGATATCGTAATCAGCGACAGCGAAGACGACGATTATGCCATACCGGTAAAACCGATGAAGCAACCAACGTTACATCAAATATTACAAAAAGTACAGGCCAATTCGCGCAATGAATCTAATAATAGTAACGCGTCCAATAATAGTAACGTTTCCGATGATGGGAAGTTGGAAGTATCGCATAGTTTCTATTTGGATCAGAAGAAGCGCGTTCAGAATTTGCAAAGCGACGTGCATCGCACTAAAGTTTGTTTGTTGATTTTTGTGATTTTATTCAATATTATTAATGGTTTTGGTTTTAGAATCTTTTGAATACTTTAAATTTATCTGCTTTGCCCGATAAAGGGCAACAGTTGTTGAAGAAACACGAAGATATGCAATTGGCGTTGAAGGCCGAAGAGCAGAAATTGGAAAATATGACCGTCAAAGGTAAGATTAATATTAATCTGTTAAAGTTAAGTAGTTAGGTTATGAATTGGAAATGTTATTGATAAAGGTAAGTGAAAACTATTTTTTATTTGTACTTTGGCCGGAATTGCTTGCGTGGATGTTTTGACAGTTATGTATGTCAAAATAGGTTGACAGCACAATTTTTAAATTATTTGTTAACTGGTGATTGTTGTCAGAGTTGCTGTTGGCAGTTATGTTTAAAGTTTTGTTTGTTTTTAATATCCTCAAGATTGTATAAATTTTGATCTATTTTTTCTAGTTGGTCCTACTGTAGGAGTGCATTGTTACCAAATTTCATAAAAATCCAATGTATGGTTTTAAGGTTATTCAACATTTTCTATTTCTCTAATAAAAGTACAAACGCTGTGTGTGGGTTTATTTTGAGGTTATGTGAAATTGATTGTGTTAAATTTTGATATATTTTTTATAGTTGGTTCTACTGTTGTTGGAGTGCATTGTTGCCAAATTTCATAAAAATCCAATGTATGGTTTTAAGGTTAAGGCGTTTACTTTTGAGGTTATGTATTTTTTTACAAGTTTCATGAAAATTAAATAGATCTTTTTGAGGTTATTCAACTTTTTTGTTTTCAATTTCTCCAATTAAAAATAATGTGTTTACTTTTGAGGTTATGTAAAATGTATATATTTTTGATAATTGGTACTACTGTAGCTGTAGTGCATTGTTGCAAAATTTCATGAAAATAATAATATTATGAATTTTTTAAATTACAAATGCTGTGTGGCAGTTACTTTTGAGGTTATGTAAAATTGAACGTATAAAAGGTTATCTATTATTTACAGTTGGTACTACTGATGTTGGAGTGCATTATTTCAAAACTTTTTTTGTTTTCAATTTCTTTAGCTAGTACAAATGCTTTGTGACGCTTACTTTTGAGGTTATGTAAAATTTACTAAATATTTTGATTTATTTTTTACAGTTAGTACTGTTGTTGGAGTGCATTTTTTTTAAACTTTACCCCCGATGAAGAATTTCTATTGCTTTGGTCACTGTCTAATCAAGAATCCGCGAATCAACTGACTATAACTTGGTATAAGGCAAAAGCTGCTTATGCCGTACAGGTTCTGGACGCGTTTGTTGCGACCCAAAGGTATTTTGTTTGTTTTGGTCTTCTTGAGTGCAGTGGAGGGTTTTGCCGATTTGTTTTGTGGACCTCGGGAAAGTTCTGCAGAATCCTCTGCTTCAAAGGGTTTGTGATGCAAAAAGGAATTGTCCAGGCAATGCGGTCGGAAGTCGAAGCTTTTTCTGTGTTCTAGTTGCGTCGTTTGGGGTTGATCTTGGTATCTATGATTCCAGGTCGAAGACAATACTATTCTCGTAGATGATCTGCCGTGCTTGGTTTGTTACTTTTACTGTACAATAGTGGAGGCGGTTGCGTCGAGTCGATGCTTTACTCTCGTGGTAATCATTTTATGAGGCATTTGTCGGTCCGTGAGTAAGCAAAAATTCTTCTATGTATAAGCTTCAATCGTGTACGGACGAATATAGTGATTCTTAAAACGTCATAACGTTTTGAACTTTGTAGCCAAAATTCTTTCATACGACTATGACGTCTAGAAATCCGGGCTGTTTTTTTTTTTTCGTTTGGAGGCAATATACAAGATGCCACCGGCTGCATTCTCCCAGGTGCTAGGGGTGTGGCCGTGTGTGCCCTCGAGAGCGTTGTGTTATCTCCCAAGGTCGTTGTACTCCTGTGAAGGAGGTTCTTGTGCGCGATATGGATTGTTTGGTCCATATCGGTGCTTTGTTTGTGGTGTTCTCTGGTGAAGGTGCAGACCAGAAGACGGGTTTACAATAGCCACGGCCTAACCCAGAGGTATCTATTGTGTGTGGTCGATGACACCGTGCAAGGTGGTACATGTTGGAAGCTGCAGTGGTTATGGGTGGTGTTCACCGGATGACCCAGACGGAATTCCTGTCAATGTGGTTCGTGTGATGTTGTTACCATATGGTCTCTGCTTGGCTCTCTGATATCGATTGGCTGTGGTTGTGAAAGTTCAGTATTTATAGGAGCGAGGGACAAAGGACTAAGATGCTATTGGTGTTAGTTTGTAATGTAAAAGTCTCCACAAGGGTTTCCCTAAAGTTGGGGTGTCACGGGTTTGAAATGTCTAATACACTCGCGACATCTAGCCCATGTCGCGAGTGTATTAGTAATTGTTTAAGTTCCGGGCGTTGTTTGACACTGGTGGAACGTAATGTCCAACCTTTTGCGTGCCAGGTCGTAGGGCACTACGCGGTAGATGATCGGCCGAGGTTGTCTTCTTCTTCTTCTGGGTACATTTGTTCATTACGTGCAGCATATCCCGTTCTCTTCTACGCGACCGGTTTGTCGTTTCTAGGGGGTCCTGCGTGCCGGACTATGTGGACTATGTATCTCGCGTTGAGGGCTATGCCGGGCGTTACGACGTCAGTCGTAAAGCGGCTTTTATCAGGTTGGTCTTCTTCGGGTAGGTGACAGTAAGTAGGCTCGAGCCGACTTGTAATACGTCTTCGTGCTACTCACCCTCAACGTGTGTTACGGTGATTGTAAGCTGGATTGACGTAACTTGTTATTCGGCCTCGCTGATGCTTATTTGTAGAATTCCGATTGGTTCTGATATAAGTTCCTGGAGTGTTTCGGTATTTTCGGCAAGCATATTGAGGTTAGAGTGCCTTAACTGACTTTGCACTGTCAGGTACCTCGCTCGGTCGTTCATGTCGTTGGCTACATCCACCAAGAACATGTGCTCGACTTGCGGGTTGCAGATGTACTGCGGTCACTGCGGATTCTTCATCATCGTCAGCAGGTCTATTATTCTACTTAATAACCAATGGATGACGTCGTAGCTGGTAGTATCTCGATTTGTGTGCTGACTGTGGTCACAGCGGTTCGGTTGTCAGGGATCTCGACCTAGTTGGGACCGTGGTGGTATGACACGTGGTTTTGTCATTATCAGATACTGTTTGCCGGAGTTCTTCAGAGTATCTCTATCGCCTAGTCTTCTTTTTCTCGGGTTGTGTGTTGCGAGAACGCGAAGGCACTATGCTCTTTGAAGCCCTACTTTGAGCGCCATTTGTTACCGGCTGCATTCCCCTAAGTGCTATTGGTGTGGCCATGTGTGCCCTTGAGAGAGTTGGGTTATCTCCCAAGTTGTATGAAGTAGGCTCTCGTACGCAATATGGATCGTTTAGTCCATATTGGTGCTTTGTTTGTTTGTGGTGTCTTCTGGTGAAGGTGCTAACCTATAGGTACCTGTTGTGTGTGGTGGTCAACGGCACCGTGCAAGGTGGTACATGTTGAAAGCTGCAGTGGTTATGGGTGATGTTACTATATGCACTCTGCTTGGCTCTCGGAGTTCGACTGACTTTGGCCACGGTAGCACTAAAACGTCCTAGAATTGCAGCGCCTACCATACGGTGGTGAAGTAAAACGGCCGTGATAATAAAGTATATTCAGGCGTACAGACTTTGGCTTTTAAACAGCTTGAATAGTGGTCAGTTTTAAGAAAGTTTAAACGTCTGTAACACATGGATCTCCGAGGAGCCATGCGCGGTCTGACTTATGAATAGTTAACAATTTTAGGAATCGTAATGAAAGCTTGTAACACGCCTTAAGATAACTTTTATTGATGTCTGAGCGTTGCCGCAGTTGGCCAAGCAACCTCTTTGCTAACTACCGCAAAGTTTTCTAAACTTCGGAAACTGCGGCTAGCGGTTAGCGATACTTTGTCGTTATCCGAGTTGGTTGAGCTAACTCTTCGCTCACAATCTCAAGTTTTTCTAATATTTGGAAAATGTCTGATTTATCTCGGGTTGCCAGGACCTTTTACTAGCTCAACCTGTTACTCAAATAGTCGATTTGCATTGGAAGGGCTTTTCAATTGACTTTTTCTTTAAGAGCTTGTTTACGTATAAGTAAAGCATAGGGTTAGGCAAAATATAAGACTTAATAGTATACTGAAGCATAATGTTTAGCAAAGTATAAGTTTCAATCGTATATTGAAGCATAGAGTTTATAAAAATATAAGTGACAATCGTATACTGAAGTAGTGTTTAGCAAAGCCTGAATTGTATACTGAATTATAATGTTTGAAAAATTATAAATTTTAGTCGTACGCTGAAGCATAGTCTTTACTAAATATTAGTTTTAATTGTATACTGAAGCATAGCGTTTGGCAAAGTATTAATTTCAATCGTACACTGAAACATAGTGTATCAATCGTACACTGAAACATAGGGTTTGATAAAGTATAAGTCAATCGTGTATTGAAGCTCACTGGCAAAGATCTGATAGATGAGGTGCTTAGTTTTTGAGTTTGTGACACTTGTCGTCATTTTCAAACTGTCCCACAAGTTGTCGGTTTGGATCGGAAGAAAAGTATAAGTTGTACAAGTTTTGATTGTATACAGGCGTATGGAGTTGGTTTTACGTATAAATGACGTAAAGTGTTCGGAAAAATATAAGTCTTAATTGTATACTGAAGCATAATGTTTGGTTGGGGAAATCATTTATTTTCTTATATAAAGTAGCTGCTAGAGCATAAAGGATGGGACGGAAAGTAAACTCCTTGATGACCAAATCTGTGTGGGTGGATGGGTGGACACACTATCAGAAGTTATCTGCTCACGTTTCTAACAAAGGGACTTTCGATGTCCTGATAGTTCATTTTTGATTGTTTTTTCTTATTTAAGGAAGAACGTGCTTGTAGAAGATAGATAAGTTCTTGTTTCGAAAAGACCGTTGGTTGCTTTTTGGGTGGTTTCTGGATTATAGATGGCTTTGGGCTCTGATAAGCGCGAAATTGTGATGGATTCTTTTATATGTGATTTTGTGCACGAGTCTGCAGATTAAGCAAACAATCAGTTGGTACGCTTTTTTTGTCATGTACGTGACTGCCTTCTGAAGCTTCGGCGAAATTCTGTTTTGATTATTAATGAAGAATTAACTTGACGTGTATACTTTTTGGAACTTGTTGGAACATAAATTATTCACATTGCGCTACGTTGCAAAAGTGGGTTTGACGCATGTGCGTATGCTTGTATTTAGGGCCACGCATGCGCACGATAGGAGTTTGGCAACAACGTATAAGTTAATTATATTCTGAATCTTGTGTAATATTATATTCTTATGTTAGTGCTATTTAAGTAACACTTGTTTTTAACGTCGCATGCACTGGTCTCGCAAGCGTACTTTGCGCTTCTGCTGTTTTGTTTTTTAGGTGTTAATTATGTTACTATTTATTTATATTTTAATGCCGCTTCTATATGAGGGCACAGTACTAACGTTTTTAACATTTACTGACACATTTTAATCACTCCAGAGGGTACAAATCTATCATCAAAACCATTGGGAGATTCCTTAACAAAACGTCACGATACACCACAATCATCAATCATCAACATCAGTTCATCCAGCACAAAATCAGGAGGTAATAACATTTAAACAACAAACCATCACCAACTCACTAATTTTATTAAAAAATTATAGCTGGAGATAGTAATACATTCCAATCAAAAGCAACCGGTCCCAAGCCGGCAACATGGGAACAATTAAACGATGTGGCCGGTGCCGTACAACCGCGAACATTCGGCAAACAAGCCATGGCAACCCACAACGCACAAAAAGCATTAACCATGGATCGTTTGCAACATTTACACGGCTCTTTAAAATCGTGCCCAACGGAAGATACATTTGAAACTGATCCTAAAGGTTTAAAAGTTGAATTAATGCCGCATCAAAAACACGCGTTGGCTTGGTTACTTTGGAGGGAAAAACAAAAACCTTCCGGTGGCATATTAGGTATAAATTATTATTTTGTGTACAATTAAAGTTTGTAATTAATTTTTATTTTAAAGCTGATGATATGGGGTTGGGTAAAACTTTAACCATGATATCGCTAATCTTAAGAGATATTGAGTTATACGAGGATAAAAGCGATGAGGAGAATGAGGATGTTGAGAATAAATATAATGGTGGTACGTTAATCGTTTGTCCGGCCAGTTTGATGACGCAATGGGATGGTGAAATCAGGCGTAGATTAAGAAAAGGTTTACTATCCTCCATGATGCATCACGGTCCAAATCGTGAAAATAAGGCTAAAAAGTATTAATAAATTAAAATTTTAGCAACATAACCTATCTATTTGCTTTTTCAGGTTATGCAAATACGATATAGTTTTAACAACTTATTCTATTGTAATGAATGAGTGTGGAAAGGATACGGCAATGTTTAAAGTCAAATGGCAACGAATTATATTAGATGAGGCGCATCAGGTTAGGAACTACAAAGCTAAAACATCTATAGCCGTTTGTACTTTATTAGCGAAATCACGTTGGGCTCTAACCGGTACACCCATACACAACAAAGAAGTCGACATTTATGCTTTGCTGAAATTTTTGCGAGTCACTCCATTTGATGATTTGGCGGTAACTATTTTGAAATTGAATTTTTTTCCAATATTAATATTTTTAAAGGTTTTCAAAAGGTGGGTTTCGGATAAAAACTCGGGCGGTCAAGAAAGGATGAACACTGTCATGTCATCATTAATGTTGCGACGTACAAAAGCGCAACTACAAGAAAAGGGTAGCTTGAACTGTCTTCCGGAACGGCATTGGGAAATTATTGAAATTCGTTTGGAGAAAAGAGAAATGGACGTGTATCAGAAAGTGTTGATATTTTCGAGGACGCTTTTCTCGCAATTTTTACATCAGAGAGCCGAAAAGAATCAGGATTACACTACGGAATATACAGCTGGAGGTTTTATATTGTTTTAAATTTAATGCTTTATTTTATTTGGGTCATTTTTAGGTGCGTCTAATGAGTATATGAAAATGCATAAGAAATTGGCTCGCATCAATGGCGTCAAGGATGTCAAGCAGCACGAGATCTTGGTGCTGCTGTTGAGGTTGCGGCAGATATGTTGTCATCCTTCGTTGATTCAAGCGGTAAGTGTTAATATTATGTCTGATGTAGTATCTATTAGGTCTTCAAGAAATTCAATCGAAAAAGGTAAGTTTCAATCGTATACTGAAGCTTAAAATAGTGTTTGGAAGTGTATAAGTTCCAATCGTATACTGTAATATAGTGTTTGTCTAGGGATAAAGTTCAATCTATACTGAATCAAAGTGTTTAGCAAAGAATAAATTTCAATCGTGTATTGATGAATGGTTTTTAATCGTATATTGAAAGTGTTTAGCTATGTACGAAGTTAAGAATAAGTTTCAATCGTATACTGAAGCATAACTTAGCAAAGAATAAGTCTCAATCGTGTACGAACGAACAGTACTTATTCCTTGATTTTGATTTTATTGATCGTGTACGGACGAATAGTGCTCGGTCGTGTATTAGAAGTTTTAGTCGTATATTGAATCATAGTTTTTGGTCTAAGTCTCAGTAGTATACTGAAACATAACGATTTAGCGTCATTTACGACATTTTGAACTTGCGAAACATCTCTGCATTCATCTGACTATGGCATCTTGAAGTCAGGACTGTCTAAAGATAATTTCGATTGGAAGCAAAGTTTCCGGCAATGTATAGAATTATCATAATGATTGCACTTTTTATATGACTGTAGCGGTCTTGATATGGGCAACAAAACATCTTTGTACTCAAGCTGCTATGGCGTCTAGGAGTACTGGTTGTCAAAGATAATTTGATTTGGAGACCATATAGACTAGACTGGATTGCCGCATACAAACTAATTATAGTTTTAATTTGATACTGATGAATAGTTGATTGCGTATCAGCAGTTGCAATCGTATACTGAATCATAGTATTCAGCAATGTGTACGCATGTCTTAATTATATACTGAAGCATAGTGTTTGGAATTGTATAAGTTTCAATCGTATACTGAAGCATAGTACTAGTCTATGTATAAGTTTCAGTTCTATTGTATATTGAAGCTTAATGTTTATCAAAACATAAGTCTCAATCGTGTACGAAGGAATCGTTGTTAATCGTATACTGATGAATAGTTTTTGATGGCGTATACGCTGCTGCAATCGTATTATTGAAACATAGTGTTTGGTAATGTGTAATAATTTAGCCGTTTACATGCCACTGCTGTTGCATTACTTTTTTTTCTTCCCGTGATGCTGGTAACTTTCATTACGGGTGGACCTACAGTTTTTAGTGGATTTCAAACCACTGGAAAGGCGGGTTGGGGAGTGGGAGAACGTATATACGTTTGAAGTTTGCAATTTTTAATTGTGAGGTGTGAACACATGATGTTTGGTGAAACTACGGTTGTGTATAAGAAGTATCAGTCGTATACTGAATCATAGTTTTTGGCAATGACTTACATAACGGCTACGGCCTTGATCTTGGTAGCGAAACATCTTTACATTGAAAGGGCTGTCAAAGATAACGTCTCGGTATGCGATTTGGAGGCAATACTCGTATAGATTTGACGCCAGTCCACGTATGCGAACTTGAGACTAATTATAGTTCAATTGGGGCGTCAGAAGTTGTAATAATACTGATGCTGGTATCAATAAGTGCGGACGATGCTGCGACGTTTTTCTTCTACTCACTAAAACAAATAATATTGACAACGCGTTTGACTGACGCGTCGCGACATGAAAATAACTTGAGAATGGTGAGTTATTTTCTGATGGAAGTTTAGTAATAGGTAGCTGACTGTGGTTCGACGTTGGAGGCGTGGTATTGTAGACCGCGTTGAGTTTATCAGCTTCAGGTTACTTTGTGTAGTGTTTTGTTTTTTTTTTTTTAAATCGTTTGTGTCAAGTGTTGTAGTGGGCCTGGTGGCAGCGACGGAGTTACCTGAAAGCAAGGGTTTGCTCCAATGGAGAAGGGCCAACAGGAATAGGGGCCCTCAAAATTTACAAAATTGTACTTTCTTTTCAAAACCGTCTTTGCAATATTTTGCGGCGAGACCCGAAAGTTCTAGCCACGCTACTGCATGGTGGTGATATTGCTCAGGATTGATGTCATAGCTCTTCAGAAAGCTTTGTCTGTCTCTTTAAAGATTATTTTTGCCATTCACCACAATCTCGACATCATTGCGTTCGGGTAACCCCACTTGTGAGCTGTGCTAAAAGTACGATACCGATAACACCGACGCGGCGGTCAAGAGTCACTTGAGGTAAAAGGATACAATGATGTCTTTGATCATTTGACAATGAAGGGCGCACAGAATAGTTTTTTTTTTACTTATTTTTGATTGGCTTTTTAAAGCACGACCAAATGGAACGGAACACTTTCACAGTAACGTTGATTTCGACAAGTCTGATCTCACTTGAGACAACAACTAGCCTTGAAGAACTCTGAGGATTCAGCTTGAAATTTTCTGTGCGGTAGCTACGCCGCTAACTTAGTATCGAGAACGTGTTTACACATATTTACTCTAACAAGACACGCACATCGAACAGCAACCGGCTACCTACGGAAAATCGACGAATTGCTAAGAAATAAGTAAGAAGCTTCGTCGTTTTAGAGATTTTCTGAGGCAAACAGCCATGACGTACATCTGTCAACCCAAATCTGCACATTACAGCAAAATATTGTAGAAAATACCACGACATAGCGGAAGCTGACGGTCGTGGTGCGAAATACATGTTAATACGGCCAAGATTTTAACAGAATTATAGTTAATACGTCACCTAACGAAAAGAGAAGGAGGAGAAACTTGCAACTAGATTTGACCGAACAAGCTGCCACCGGTTCCAGACGGAAATCTTTAACTTTTTTCTGCAAACTAAGTGTACAGCGCATCTACCATTGGCTAATGATAAAACCAGTGAAGAAGTGATTTTTCTTGACGGATGTATTGAGGCTACTTTTAAGACCACAATCTACTTCAACTAACGGACTACAACACTTCTTCGAGTTACCAGGCCAAGTTCAACCGGCCTCATCCTTCTGCAATAACTGGGGGATTCGCCTTCTGAATTCCGTCGACATTGTCAGGAAACTGAAATGCAGCTTAAAGGCAATATATGTAGGTTATGTCGTATATTACGAGAAGCACTGAAGTAAGCAAGGACGGAGAATTCTCTAACTCTGTGTCTTCCTCTAGGTTTTCACTCTCAAGGTAACTTAACTGGGCTTAGACATTTCAGAAAGGACTGTGTCCTACCAAAGCTCAAAATAAATGCCATACACGGAGCGTCTTCTAAATGTTGTTATAGATTGTTATTGGGAGGGTATGTGGAGTCCATGCGACGTAATGTGTAGCTGGTTTCGGATACTGTTTATGTGTACAGAGTACAATTTTCACCGGCCGTATTTGGAACAACTAAAGCGCTTGTTAACAGTGTGTGGTTGCGGTGGTTTTTTGAAGAAGGAGGGCGATTGGTAGCGTTGCGATTCTTATCTAGGTGGTCGTTGACGGTGCCGGCATCTGGCAAAGCGGAGTCTAATGCAAGGATTCCGGGAGGCAACGAATGCAATAAGAGGCTTTAAAACAAGTAGACTTCTTGTAGTTTTGCTTATACACTTAAGCAGGTGCGGATTCTGCTTTTTTTTTTGTTTCGATGCCGGCAAGGTTCTGGTTGTCGTGTACGGTTGCTGTGCCCTTAAGTTTGAAATTTTTGACTCAGGTGGAGTGGAGAGTTTGTTTACGGAATAGTTGTTGTGACTTTGTATGTATATATTTGAATCAACATGAACGCACCGCTTTCGAAACGCCGTCGGTCTCTACTTGTTGGTGCCTCGGGTGCTGGAGGAGACCCTCTTATCAGAACTTCAACCGTTCTTGCCGTCGCAACACAAAGGTAAGGGCGTTGTCAGATTGAACAGTGTTTGAAAAGTGTCCATTTGGAGGGTATGGTGCTTTGGTTAAGCTTGTTAAAACGCCATTCTTATTATAGATTTGCTTGAGTTTAGTTGAGCATTCATTATACGACTACTGAAACTTTATTGGACATGTTTTGAATGAATCTGTTGTACGCCGGGATTAAATTGATCCGAGTTTCGATCTTAAGCACTTGTGGTCATTATACGACTGAAAGTTACAAATTTTTCGGTGCACTCTTAACCCCGTTTAGTGTTCAAAATGTTGAGTATTTCTCGTCAACATACGACTAAAACTTGAATAAACCAAGCTGATATCGTATATTGCACATAAAATTTATTTATTGAATACTCATTATACGACTACTGGAACTTTATTAAACATATTCGGATTTTAAAGAAACTGTTGTAGATTTAGTCTATATGGGTACAGTTTTAATATCTATCACTTTCGGTCATTATGCGACTGAAACTTAATTAATCCAAGATGGCGTCGTGTATTGACTTTTAAACCTGCCATCTGGTACTACTACTTTTAACCCCGTTTAGGTTTAAAATTTTGAATATTTCTGGTCAACATAGACTGAAACTTGATTAAATAAATCAAGCTGACATTGTATAATGTACATAAAATGTTGTTAATTTATTTACGGGTATGAAAATGTTACACGCCGGGATTGCACTTTTACATATTTAGTATGTATGCGCACAGTTTTAATATCAAGTACTATTGCTCATTATACGACTCAAACTTGGTTGCTGCTACACATTTTGCGGCCGACTTCCTTACTTAGTGTTTACAATTTTGAATATTTCTGGTCAATATACGATTGAAGCTTAATTAAACCAAGCGTCATATTACACATAAAATGTTACCCAGATGCTGCAATCCGGAGATATCGAAGCCGATCAAAATGACTACAATGATGACCCTGATGAAAGTGCCTTAAATTTATTAGAACAATTAAACAAACTAACATTAGATGATAACGAAGAGGAAGAAGTGGTGGCTACAGGTTTAGCCAACCAGGAAGTAGGCTTAGCTGAAGCTACACGGGGCATATTAAAGGCAAGCAATTCAATATTCGATGTCAACCGTAGGAGCTCGAAAGTAATATAATATAAATTAATCATTTAATTTTTAAAAATTAATAAATTACATTTAAGTTGGTAGCGGTGATTGAAATGGTTAAATCTAAGGTTCTTGCTAGTGGAGATAAATGTATAATTGTATCACAATGGACGAGTCTGTTGAAATTATTGGCGGTGCATTTGAAAGAAGAATATATTAAATATGAGCAATTGGATGGAACAGTTGCTGTCAACAAGCGTGCTATTATGATTGATAGTTTTAATGATCCCAATTCTGAGGCTAAAGTAAGCAATTGATTAATTTGTTTGACAATTGTTTAAAAATATTGTTTTAGGTATTATTATTATCACTAACGGCAGGTGGTGTTGGTTTGAATTTGGTTGGCGCCAATCATTTATTTTTATTAGATTTACATTGGAATCCTCAATTGGAGATGCAAGCACAGGATCGGATATATAGAGTAGGACAGAAGAAACCTGTTTATGTGTATAAGTAAGTGATTTAATTTTGTTATATTTGTTTTATTTATTTTTAAATTATTTAGGTTTATGGCGTTGGATACAATTGAAGAAAGGATTAAAAAATTACAAGATAATAAACGTGAAATGGCAGAAGCTTTATTAGTAGGTGCCAGAATGCAACAATCAAAATTATCATTAGATGACCTGAAAATGCTGTTCAGTGTTTAATCAAATTAATATTTTTTTAAAACATGATTGTGATACTTAGTTATAATATTTATTTGTGCATTTTATTTTATTTTTACATAATGAATTGAATTATTTTATTACCTGACATTGAATTATTATTCTATAGATTATGTAAAGTTGTATGCATAATTAATGATGAACAGATAGATTCCTTTACAAACTGGTATTTCCAGTTGATTTTATTTTATTAATTTCAACAATCAAATGCATTTGTTGTCAAGATGTCTTCTGAATTAAGCATACATGATAAAGCTGTTTTGAATTGTGTTTTTAATCCCAGTTTACCCTTAAGTGAAGCATATGAAGAAGAATTATTGGAAGAATTGAAAGGTAAGTTAGTATTAGTAAATTAATTTAAAATAGGTTTGAACTAAATTGATTAAAATAGTCTTCTGGAATTAATTACTTTGACAGAAAAATTTATTTTAAATATAAAATATTCGCAATTTATTTTATATCATAAGAATTGTTAGTAGATAAAATTCATGTTTAATTAGTTATTATTTCTTAAAGCCTCGTCCACATTAGACCGATTTTTTTACGCAATTTTTGTTGTGTTGAAAATTGATTCTAGTTTTTAATTATCAATTTATTCTATTAGCATTTACTCTAATATGTTAAATCTTTACAAATAATTTATCGACTATGTTTTTATTGTTTAAATACACAGTGATTAATGATGTATGTCAAACGATAACTGGTACTGAGCATGTATTTGATCTAATTTTGAATTGCTTGGTAGTGCCTGTCTGAGAGGGGAAAGGGGTGTAAGGTCAGTGTTTGTAACTCTGAGCAGGGTACAATGCTAGTTGTGTTTGTTGTAGTGTAGCATCGTCGTACTTTAAAGTCTTAACCGCGCTGGTTGGCTGGATCGGGTGATGTTGGAAACACAATCGTTGTTTACAGTGTGTAGGAGTTTGCCATGGTGTATTGGCCGATTTTGTATGCGGAGGTAGGAAAATTGTCTGCGGTGGAGAAGGTTCATCATTGACTGTAAATATCCAGTTATTTTTTATGTTGCTGACAAGGTTCAGATTGCGGAATTTTCAAATATGATCTAGTCGAGAGAACGAGAAATAATTTCTAAAATATTTTCTTCAACGCTTCAGGACAGTGACTATGTTCCATACAAACCGAATCAATAAATCTCGTTTAGAGAACACAAGCAAGCATTTTCCTAAAATTTTACCGCTGGCTAAAATGGTCAACTGTTGGTTGTCAAGGTATATAAGGCATCGCATAAGTATTTTGTTTATGTAATCCGTTGCTTGTCTTGCAATTTATTCTTTCCTTAAGGTTTGTTTGCAGGTGTTAGATGGGTATCTAATTTCCGTTTCGTCTGCGCTATCTACATTACCAGCATGTCGGTGTTTGGCCTTTTTAAATCTGTTCAGGAATTGCATGAAGCACCAGTGCCCGATCAAGATCTCTGTAGAGTAATAATTGATTTCTTTAAGTTTCTTGTTAGCCTATTTCTATCTTGCTATCTCTTTTGTTATTTATTTGAAAGTTGTCTAATAAGCCGTTGGTCCCTTCAAGTTTTAGACGTCTGGGGCGATGTAAAATAGCCTTAACCTTTTTTCTTTTGTGTATTCTGGCTTTTTCCTCTAATACTAGATTTATAGGTGTATTTGCCGCATTCATTTGGCACGCACTACATACGCGTAAAACTGTAAAGTAACGATGTTTTCTGGCTGCACATGTTCTGCCATTTTCATGGTTAAATGTTAACTTGAGTATTGTAGGAGCCTCGTAATTTTGGTTTCATCTAAACAAATAATAATATTGTCGGTTTTTCTGCGGCCTACAAGTGGGACTGCTTCGGTTTTGTGCTAGGCTAGCTGTAGGTCTTTTGTCTTTAGCTATCGACTTGTATCTTGCATGGCCGCGTCGATGTTAACTGCATTCAACCAAAAGGGGTTTGACAAGCTAATTACAATAATCAATGCAGGGGTTTTCCCGGTGTCATCGCACAGCTTGACACCTGAGATTACAGAACAACAAATGCTCCCAGGTTTCTCCGCTCCTTGACGACATAGAATAGGGAATCCTAACGGGCGGAGATCTCGGAAGCGTTAAGAGATTGCCGCTTTCTTTTGCCTATGCATAAATTATGCAAGTGTTGGTACCCTAGTCTATAGCAAGCTCATTTTTTTTTTAAGTAAGGTTACGTGTTATAAATATTGTGCAGATCGTGTTTTCTGTTGGGAAGTTACTGATTCTTGATCGAGGTTTAGTGCTGCTGGAAGTTTGTCGCATTTGTTTGTATTTACGGCCTTGGGTTGACAACTCTGCCATGCCAATCGAATTGTTGCTATTGACGTAGTGGCGATTTGTCTAGGTCTTGCACTAGTCTGTGCCAAATTACGTGCATTGGTTTCTTTTAGGAAAATATTTACAATTTATTTTATGCTGTTTAGTTCACACACTTTCAAGTAGTCTTACATCATGTAAAATGGTCTTACTTTGGAAATTATTAAATAATTACTACTAGGTTTAATGATTTCTATGTAAGAAAGGTGTAATTAAATTGCCATGTTAATAACAAACCCAGGTTAATGCAATTTGGTACAAACATAGTCCAATTTTTTTTTTTTAAATTACTCAATAACTACTGACGGCTGAATCATTATTATATAGCAGAAGTTGAATTACGAAAGTTTGTCTGCAGTTGCCGAACTTGGATTTTGGTGGTTGATTTGTTGGTGGCGGTGCTTCGTTAGGTCTTGGTGAGTCATTTTGCTTTATTGAGCTCATACTCTTAGTAGATTCAGCGTTGACGGTTGGGCGGAGGTTTTGATCTCACCCGCCCCAACTTGTTGGCGGAGTTTCAGAAACGATTCTGCTGGTTTTCTAGCTATGAATTGCTTGGTTAACTATTTCATACTGGGTCCCAGTTTTAAAACTGATGACGAGATTATGTAAACTGGGCTGAGATTTTCTGGTATCAGCGGCGTGATTTTCTAGGTTGTTAATTGGATTAGGTGGCTAAGGTTGGTTTGGTGGCTAAAAGTAGAAACATATATTATGTGTTATTTTTGTCGTACGTCGAGGTGATGCTGGGAATTTGTGGTGTCTGGTGGTGCCGGAGATTATTTTGAGCACTTCTTGTCTTATGGAAAGTGCTTCTTTACCCATCCATTTTGCTACATTATCCAATCAATAGACTGTTCATTTTTATTGTTGAGATTGTTGTATGTGCATGTACATGACACACTGTACCAAATACTTTAATTAGAGGGTTTTATGTGCAATTCATTATAAAAGCAGCTTTATTATGTTACCCAATAACCTCGGTTGTGCGTAGTCGCTTGAGCGCAAGTGTTTTTGGTTAGGTTAGTGTTGACAATGGGTTCCACTATGAGTTTTTTTTGTCACGAAATTATAAAGTCTTGAAACTCGCACAATTAAATTGATTCAATTAGTGATTTGTACCAATGATGCAATGCACTGTAATGTCTGTCGTGTTCTGCGTGTCAACTGGAATGCGCGCACTTGTAAAATGTTGGGCACTAAGTGTCGTGTTGTTCCTTGTCTTCCTCTTTCAACACTTGGAGTTTGTCTACCAAAGGTATTTTAGTTCACAGACGTCTGCATGTCGACAGGTGCCTTGACTTGTAGTTGTACACTTTCTGGTCGTTTCTCCTGCTTAGAGGTGGTTATAGTATGACCCCACAGGCAACTCTGCCGTGTATCAAATTGGCTGTCATGATCTGGTTTGGGGTATTGTGCAACGTAAATTATTTGCAACTACGGGCAAGCATAATCATCCTTATACACTTAGTAAAGGGCTTGCTTGCCGTGCCTATATTGTACGTGATTGTTTTTACCTGCTGCACTTAGGAACTATGGTGTTCTTTTTTTCAGGGTAGTGTGTGGTTTTCAAACGCAATTTCTTAAAATTCTGCTCTCTAGTTGAGAGTTATTTGTTACCGTGTTGCCTTCTAAATGAAGGCGGGCTAAGGTCGATGGCAGGTGTTGCTATTGCCAAGCAATGGAGCTGCGAAAGCGTTCTTAACATCTTTGACATAAGGTTTCAAAATATGTTCCTCCAGGTATGTGCGTGGAGGAATAATTATAACAAAAACCATCTCGTGTAAGTATGTTTTGGACATGGGGTAAAGGGCCGAGGTCCAAAAGATTAATTTGTTATCGTAGCAAAGGTTGGCATAGTTACGGGAGATTGTATGAGTGTCGTAACGGAGTTTTGGAAGAAGTTGGTCGGGCGTTAGTACATAGTGCGGCACGTTGGGCTCCAAAGCATTTAACGCACACATAAGTCAAGTTACACCTAGATCCAGGGTGGCCGTAGCGTAAGCAATGATGGCATTTTGTAATCTCGGCGGTTTTAAGATTGTGATACAGCAACACAAAATTCGCATATCTTGATGAGAGCTTTTGTTAGAAGTTGAACGTATAGCATTAATTTTTTTTCATTTCTTTTCATGCGCGTACAGTAACGTATTTAAGAATCTGTTTAGACTTGACACATGTAGTGGTAAATATTATTATCTTTACAATGTTTTATTACACTACAAAAATCCAAATGAGAGTTTGGATGTCATCGACTACGTTTGACTTGAGTTTGCGGGGAATGATGAAGAGGTTATTGGGATAATTGACGGACCTAATTAAGTCATCTTAATTTTAGAGACCGGACAGGTTAAATAAAACTCTTTGCTTTTGCTGATGGCCTTGCTGGCGCTAAAGGCCTGTTAGTTTTAGACTAAGCTTACGTTGAAATTTTTCAATCAATTCAATCTTTTTTAATTGCTTATACATCACGTTGACGATGGCATCCAGGCTGGAAAAAATCTGAATTAATTAATTAATTGCTTTATTAATTAATTCAGCACAGTTTGAACGGTTTGCAAACTGTCCAAATCGTATGTTGGAACAGAACTAATATAAAACTATGTGTAATTGTTCTTTTTACACACATTTAACAGTTATTATAATTTTTCAGATATTGAAGATGAATGTGCAGAATTGGAAAAAGTTAAACAAAAGGAAATAGAAGCTGTAAATAAAGCCGAAACTAAAGACTACACAGGCGCATTGGAAATATTAAATGCGGCCATCAAGATAATGCCTGGCAAAGCATCTCTATTCAACAACCGTGCTCAAATTTATCAATTTATGGGCAAATTTGAAGGTAACTATCAATAAAGTATATATTTGAGATCTTAAAATGTTTGTTTAAATTTTAGATGCCTTTGCGGATTTGACACAAGCTATTGGACTCGCTCAAGAAAAACAGAAACGCACTCTTTGTCAATCATATTGTCAAAGGGGATTGTTACATAGAAAATATGAAAGAACAGAGTTAGCTCGAGAAGATTTTACTAAAGCTGCTAATATGGGGAGCAAATTTGCAAAAACTCAGGTAAATGGTTTGTGTCAAGTTGTCTCTCTGACCATTGAGATGCACACTGATGAATGGTGCATACCTTGAGACACTAGTGTATGTCTGTGGGAAGAGAGACAATTTACATAAAATACATCAATAAAATTTAAATGATTTACGTTTTTTAATTTAAATTATAGTCTTGCAAAGTAAAGCGCAAAAAACAAATAAACATAATTTTTAACAGAATTACGTAAAACTAATCAGGTGATAATGTTTGTTTTGCTGCGCTCTTCTTTGGAATTAAGACTATAGTAAACTTTAAAATAAAATTTATATTATGTTTTAGTTGGTGGAAATTAATCCGTATGCTGCATTGTGCAACCAGATGCTTCGTAAAGTTATGGATGAATTAAAATGATCATTAATAATTGTATTATAGTCTGTTGGGTTTTGTAGTTAAATAAAGATATTGTTATGTGAAAAACCACCATCATTGAAATTAACGTGAAGTTCAGCATATCTATACCAATGCAATAGCAAGTGTAAATGCAATGCCAATACCGATAAATTTAAAGGATGGTAAACAATTTAATCATTTAAAATTTACTAATATATTAATAGATACAAAAACTATGCTAAATGGTCTTAAAGAAGCATCAAAAAGTGTAGGACTCAAGATAAACATGACAAAGACCAAAGTAATGACAAACCGTGCAAAATAGTTTGCTACTATCTATTTACAGCGCTAACATAGAGCATCTACATGTCTATAAATATTTTTGGCATAAAATTTGAATAGTCCTGGATTGGGCTGCATTTGGTAAACTACATAATATATTTAAAAGCAAGTTACCAGTATGCAATGTGTCTTACTAGTAATATCTTATGAAACAGAGATTCTAATTAAAGGATCCGCTGAAAAGTTGAGGTGAGCGCAATATAGCGAGCTATGCTTGATATATCACTACAAAACCAAATCACAAACGACATTATTTGACAAAGAACAAAAACATGTGACATAATCGGAAAAATATCTACTTTAAAATGAAGATGGGCAAAACACTTTGCCAGACACACGGACGGCCGTTGTAGCAAGCAACTCTTAGAGGGGACTAGATGGACAAAAGAGTGGTTTTAAACTGGCTGCAAGCTGTTCAAATTAGAAAGAAGTGGAAGATTTTAGAAAAGGCTTATATCCAGCATGGTATGCGAGTGGCTGGATTATAATAACAATTATTCTTTGAGGTCATCAGAGGTCCCGGAAATGTTGTCAGTAGGAACCACGTCTACCGCCTGACGGACGGCTTTATCAGCTAGCTTGTTGTCTTTGATACCCGCATGACCTAGTATTGAAAAATAAAGATAATGTTTTGTCCAAACCCGGTCAGGCAGGGAGTCATAGTAGAAACAAACTATGAGATGACGTCTCATAGTTTAGCAAGGCTTTATGCAATGCATATACTTTTGCGGTATATACAAACGTTTTTGCAGGGAAAGACCATGAATGGGCCCTATCGTCAAAGACAAAAGTACTTTCCATTTCCTGAACTATTTTTGAACCGTTTATATACAACTGCGGAGAATCTGGGTATTTGGCAACATTTCAAAAAAACTTTTTTTTCAAAGCATCGGGACAAGTTTCTTTCTTCTGGCAAGTTAGATTGAAACGAGTTTTTACACTCGGTAAATATGAGCCAGTTGTTGTGACCTTTTTACGGCGGCTAACGGAGTATACCGGACTCGCAGCAATCACTTGGTGCAGGACTTGTCCAAAATCCCCCCGTGCCGTATCTGATGTCTGTTTTGTGAACTGCGTTGACAAAACCAAGGCCTTGTACAACCGCAACAGTACCATTCTCCGCTCACTCCAGTTGATGTTGGCCAAACACTTGATTACGTTTAAGGCTTTTTTGCACTTTATTAATATGTCCTACCGAGTCTGAGCTTTAAAAAACACACTGTTTAGATGCAGGTGATACTGGAACCTTGTAATACAAGCGCAGGGCCTCGGTTAGGTCTAAAGCGGTAAAAATGCCCACCGAAGTTTTCGTTGTAGAGAAACAAGTTTTTCCTTTTTCTTAGTCACGTCCAGTGAGGATCTGGAATAAGAAGTAGTTCACTTTGCTGTGCTGTTTGTTTAGCCATGGTTCCACCTTGGTTATAAGTGTTTTTGTTCATTTTCCTTGTTTCACTCCTGTTCCCATTTTCTGAGTCTCATCTTTAGCTGCGCTCCGATATGCCGTTTGGTTTTCCATCTATTGTACGATATCTTTTTTGCCAGCAGATGGATGGGGGTCGTGCTAGCTACCACGTAATTTTTCCGCTCAGGTTGGGCATTAGCTTAGAGCGCTTGCTACCTTGCCTGCTTTTTTTATTATGACTTTGATGTGGGTGCCAAAATTTACATTACGGCCAAAAACAACTCCCAGGTATTTAACGGCATATTTGCTTGCTTCCTTCTCTATTTTGGCCTGTAAGCCTTTTTCCGCCATCTAGGTTTCTATTTTGGATGCCGTGTATTCAATATTGTCTTCTATGGCTTCTCTTCCTTTCCCACATACCACCATAGCCAGATCGTCCACGTACCCCACGAGATGGGTTCTCTCCGGGAGATCCATTCTTACACCGTCGTATAGGATGTTCAAGTGTGTCGGCCCGATGACGAAGCCATGTAATAAACCGCAGGTCATTTGCATTATTTGGCTTTTGCCGATCAGGATCTCTCCGCCTTGCAAGTAACTTCCCATGTTTCTCCGTATGTATGAGTAAATTTTACGTACGTCCAAATTCTCGCTTCCTGCCGGTTTCAGACACTAGCCTTTGTATGGCCTGCATGGCGTCCGCCGTTGATTGTCCCTCTCAAAACCAAAACTGCATGTCGGCTAGTCCTCCTTCCTCTTCGATCTTTTTCAGGAGTCGCTTATTTAGTAATTGTTCTAAAAATTTGCCCATCACGCTTAGGAGGCATATTGGTCGGTAGGTCTTTGTTTCTCCGGTTTCTTTATCAGTGTAAGTTTACCGGCTTTCCACTAGGGCGGGAATACTTCCGACCTTGTCATGTAACTCGTTGCAACTCTGCAGATCACATCACTGAGATTTTTGACAATGGTGTCAGGGTTACTTCCTCCAAATGATGGGTATCGCTTCGGGGTTTATCTCCAATTGTAGCCACACCTCGGGTTTGTGGTTGAGAAATAGTTTTATAGCTTATTTTTTTTTTGCTCTTTGTTGCTTAAGGTTATTCCCGGTTACAATTCTGTTTCCTCGCACAGCTTGCGCCAAGCTCTTTTTTTTTTGAGTTCTTTATCCCCTTCTTAAGGTCCTTTTTCCTCTATTTGAAATTCTGGTTTGCAAGCGTTTTTCATCGTCACTAGATGATGGTTTGCCGTTTGCACTTGAACTATTATTTAGACACTCTTTCCGCTTTGACTTTGGACTTTAATTTTGCTTCCATTCCGTTTTTGAAAATTCGTTGACTTTTGAGTTTTGGTCCTTGTTTCTTCTTTTTTGTTTGTTGATGGTTTCAATATATATATGTTTTATGGTCACTGAGGTTTACCTGTCTATGGTGATTTGAAGTTAATGTGTTATGATGGGTGTAGTATCTCCCGCATTGTAGATCACCAAATAGTTAGCGTACAAACATTTATGTACAGAAGTAACTACAATAACAATACCGTTTACCGCAATCATAAAAAAGCCACACAACACAGGCAAACCCACCACAGTCATAGAACCTGATTTACGGTACAAACCACAGATTGCCAATCAAAAAAACTTGACTGCGTATTGGTCTATCACTACACAGAATCATTGCGGCACGATAGCATATGAGGACGGTATTATTACCATAACGCATCAATTCGGCGATGCACGTATTGAAGACGCATATGAAAACCCGACCTAGTAAATGAGTTCTTAACTTAAGACGAGCATCGGAACTAGTTGCAATGATTGCAAAACCTGATTACATCTGCAATCCACACAAAAACTGAACTTGTTAACAGTGCAATATTAATTATAAAATGCTGATCTCAAAGTCATTACCGATGAAATCAACAAGATTGAACACCAAACACAGCTAACAATCACAACTACCCAAGTAACAGACATTGCAGAATACGTCAAAGTAGAGTGCCACAAAGAAGTAACTTCAGCTCTGCCCTACCTACAGTTACCAACATCTGTGACCTTCATATTTAACTTCCAAGAGAAAACCGAAAATGTCACACTGGAACAACCTGTAATCCATACACATTTCACGGATACAGTCATTGCCGTCTACCACGACAAAAAAGACAACTATAACTCCTGTATCTGGTAAACAAATTAGTCAAAAGAAAATAACCCACACTAATCAACTCCCTTGGTGGACCCTGTGCAACGCAAAACTACCACGTAGTAAAACAAGACTAGATATATGCCAACACAAACTCGCAACATCCAAGCTTAAAAAAGTAAAACCCCAGTGGAGATCTTTTATGCAATGTAGACTACTCCCGTCTCTAACAATGAAACCAAAACACAATAATTGACCTCTGGCTTTACATAGGATACTCTTTGCTACCCAAACCAAATACAAAAAGGAAACTGTCTACCTACCTACTTTGCCATTATAGTCTATATGGAAACGCACCAGTAAAAATGCTGGTTTTATCCAACATTATTTTTTGACTAAATTGTATTAGTCATGATAACCATAAAAAAAAAATTACCTACTGACTGCGCCATTTCGATTCCCATTCCCAACATTGGTTTAAAGCAACATAATTTCTGACCAATCATGATTTTATGCATGAATTAAGTTTCCACTACCGACTGTGCTTTCTATATAATTTTCTTTAAATAACATATCGAAAAGGAACATACCTTTGTGCATTACTGTCTTCAGCATAGTGCGGGTACCTAACCAAACTGTAGTATACATGATTTTCATTAAAAACTGAAATAAAAAGCAAAAGTCAAAGGTTGCATGTTTCATTCAATCTAAAACATTGGAGCGACTAATCACAGTATCTAGTAAAATGTGACTAACAGAAACAGCAGCGTCATTTGCTGAAACCTACTGACTTCACAGTGTTAACCACTATATTAAAATGTGTCCATTGGCACATAACACCATTGAACTACTCTTGGGAACTAAGCCGCGTTTACATTATCTAACTAACCTTAGCCAAATGTGCTTCTAATGTTCGACTACAACTCTTAACATCAAGCAACGCAGTTTAACCACTATGGAGCCAAGTTAGTTAATTTAAATTTTGGACATATTAGTTTAAAAAGACTAGTAATGCCAATACTATATAACCAAAAACATTGAAGCAAGCCTAAGAAAGCATAAGCAATATTTTGATAAAGCTAACTATGCCACAGGAACATAACTTGGTCACTGATACAAATAACACTACCTTCATCAACAGACGCAACCTCATCAACTTTCAGAAATGTCGACTAGAGAACCAACTTGAGATCATAAGTAGGCGTTGTGCTACCGAGTCGGCTTTCTGGGCTGACAAAAGCCACTCCGTGGCTTCTGAAAAATCTGAATGTTGTAGAACTGGTCATGAGTCGCCTGGGAAAGCAGAACTAGTGGCTCAAAGTCAAAGCCTGGTGCATATTTCACACCGCCGAGTCAAAGAAGCCGAATTACCGACTCCTTGTTCTAGGAATAGGTAAAAAAGATGTACGCACATTAAATGGCAAGGAAAATTATAAGTTCAGCAAACCCAACATTTAAATAATAAAAAATGCGCCACCACAGAAGGAAGAGGTGGCTGAAGTTAGCGTTGGTTTTGTATTTGCTTGAGCGTTGGTTTTTGGACGGGTACGTTCGTGCTTGGTTCATGCGGTTGCGTGCGTTGCAGCTGCTCAGCAAAATAGTGTTTAACCAACAAACTAGGCAACTTGTGATACAGAAACTAATGTTTTCTCCGTTGCACTCATGCTTTGCGTGTATTATTCTTCTCTCACGATCACATTTCTCACATTCTATAAGCCGAAGACCGAATTAATCATTTTTATTAAAATAATCATAGCATCGTTATAAATAAACATTTAATTTTTAAATTATTATCATTTGTTTGTAAACAATTAAGAAAGTGACAGATCCAATCAAAAATTAAACATTTTTGGGCAGTTAACATAGAATCATTTTAATTAATCGAACCGGCTTGATTAATTTTGATTATAAAATCATTATAAGAAAAAACACCCCTTTTAAATTTGCATCAGTTGATTGTTATTTATTAAGGAAGTGATAGATCCAATCAGAAATTAAAAATTTTAGTGGGGTCGTTGTTTATTTGTACGCTTTAATTAATCGAGCGCTTTGATTAATATTGATCATAAAATCGTTATAAGAAATAACACCCTTTTTAAATTTGCATAATTTGTTTGTTATTAGTTAAAGAAGTGATAGATCCAATCAAAAATTAAAAATTTTAGTGGGGTCGTTGTTTATTTGTACGCTTTAATTAATCGAGCGCTTTGATTAATATTGATCATAAAATCGTTATAAGAAATAACACCCTTTTTAAATTTGCATAATTTGTTTGTTATTAGTTAAAGAAGTGATAGATTCAATCAAAAATTAAAAATTTTAGTGGAGTCGTTGTTTATTTGTACGCTTTAATTAATCGAGCGCTTTGATTAATATTGATCATAAAATCGTTATAAGAAATAACACCCTTTTTAAATTTGCATAATTTGTTTGTTATTAGTTAAAGAAGTGATAGATCCAATCAAAAATTAAAAATTTTAGTAGGGTCGTTGTTTATTTGTACGTTTTAATTAATCGAGCGCTTTGATTAATATTGATCATAAAATCGTTATAAGAAATAACACCCTTTTAAAAATTTGCATCATTTGTTTGTTATTAATTGAAGAAGTGATAGATCTAATCAAAAATTAAAAATTTTAGTGGGGTCGTTGTTTATTTGTACGCTTTAATTAATCGAGCGCTTTGATTAATATTGATCATAAAATCGTTATAAGAAATAACACCCTTTTTAAATTTGCATCATTTGTTTGTTATTAATTCAAGAAGTGATAGATCTAATCAAAAATTAAAAATTTCAGTGGGGTCGTTGTTTATTTGTACGCTTTAATTAATCGAGCGCTTTGATTAATATTAATCATAAAATCGTTATAAGAAATAACACTCTTTTTAAATTTGCATACTTTGTTTGTTATTAGTTAAAGAAGTGATAGACCCAATCAAAAATTAAAAATTTTAGTGGGGTCGTTGTTTATTTGTACGCTTTAATTAATCGAGCGCTTTGATTAATATTGATCATAAAATCGTTATAAGAAATAACACTCTTTTTAAATTTTGCATAATTTGTTTGTTATTAATTAAAAAAGTGATAGATCCGATCAAAAATTAAAAAAATTAGTGGAGTCGTTGTTTATTTGTACGCTTTAATTAATCGAGCGCTTTGATTAATATTGATCATAAAGTCGTTATAAGAAATAACACTCTTTTTAAATTTGCATAATTTGTTTGTTATTAATTAAAGAAGTGATAGATCCAGTCAAAAATTAAAAATTTTAGTGGGGTCGTTGTTTTCGTTATAAGAAATAACACCCTTTTTAAATTTGCATAATTTGTTTGTTATTACTTAAAGAAGTGATAGATCCAATCAAAAATTAAAAAATTTAGTGGGGTCGTTGTTTATTTTTACACTTTAATTATTCGAGCGCCTTGGTTAATATTAGTCACAAAATCGTTATAAAAAAACACCTTTTTAAAATTTGCATCATTTGTTTGTTATCAATTAAGGAAGTGAAAGATTCAATCAAAAATTGAAAATTTTGATGGGGTTGTTTATTTTTACACTTTATTAATCGATCGCTTCGATTAAATTCGATATTGATTCAAATGTTCTTAACAACTTTTTTAATTGAATCAGTTATGCTATTACTAAATTTTGTGACTGGTTTAAATCAATTTAAAAATGTAGGTGTTTCTAAAAGATATTATAAACAGGTAAATGGTTTCCAAACAATGCATTGCATTATGTATGAAGTCGTTAAGTTTTTAGATTAGTAATGCGGTTATATTTATTTTAGTAGTTATGAATTAGTTTCTTTTTTTATAATGTTGTTACTCTTAAGAACTAATTTAATCTATAAACCCGTAAATTCCCAAACTGGTAAAGTATTGTATTATACTGCAAATAATAATCTATAATCCTTTGTTTTACAGTTAACTTGATTAACAATACTAGAAAACGTATTAATTTTTTCCTACCACTAACAATAATCTCCCACTCTAGTTAGAAAATGCAATAAATACAAAAAACTATTTGTTTTGAATTTATATTAGTATTTGTATCGTATGGTTTCTGTGTGTTTTTCTATTACGATTGAATGTAAGTACATACATACATTAAATTAATTTTACAGGACAATTTCTAGAAACTAGTCATTTACTTTAGAACTAGTTTAAAAATTATAAAAACTTAAAAAAT
This sequence comes from Tachinus rufipes, assembly GCA_963932245.1. Classification (NCBI taxonomy): domain Eukaryota; kingdom Metazoa; phylum Arthropoda; class Insecta; order Coleoptera; family Staphylinidae; genus Tachinus; species Tachinus rufipes. Next base: position 72,229,194 of record OZ010747.1, on the reverse strand, counting down.
AAAATAATTTTTTTATTATTGGTTTGAGCTAATCTGATATTTTTTAGAAAATGAATTTTTAATAACAAATAGTTCATATAAATTTTGTAAAACTCAATTTATTGTGTTTCACGTAAAAAAAAATAAGTTCATTATTTTTGTAGTATTATTAGCGCCCATACATACATAAAAAGTACAAAGTATATAAAATATATCATAAATAAGAAGTGTCAAAAACATTAATAATATAAAACAATTAACAAAAGTAAAAAAAAAGGTTATAGATTTATCTGCAGGAGTTTTGAGATCATTGCGATTTTGTTTGATGATTGTAATTGATAAAAATTTTATCAAACAATATACATATTTGATAGTTATAGTAAACAATTTTACCGGCGGGAAAATAGGTTTTAATAGGTTCCAGCAATGTAATAAAACATAATGTTTTGTGTGAATTCATAATTAAAATTAAAATCAGTTCATTAGATTCAGATTTAATCAAAAGCCAGTAGTTTTGTAGTTATTAATTATTTTAGGAAAATAAGTAAAACATAGTTATAACGCCATGGCTCGTTTAATAATTAAGTAATTAAGGGTTACATTGCAGATTTTGAAAGAGAATTTTACGCTGAGGTTATAGCACATTTCCCATGAAATGAGAAACAATAGATAATAATAATTTGATAGTTTGTAGTAAACAATTTTTAGCATTTCTTGGTTTTAAATATACATATTATTCCAAGGGAAGTAAGAAAGCCATAAATTTTCGATACCGAGTGCCGTACTCGGTATCGACAGCCGTTGTCATGATAATATATTTTACGACTGCAAAAAAAATGAAACCTTTTTTAGAATAAAAGACACCGATCTTATAAACTTTAACAAATCAAATTATAAAATTGATAAACTTAAATGATAAATAAGTACATTTAACATAACTTTGGTTTTTTATTTAGGCAGCATGTTTCAGTTCTAATTAAAATTAAATCTTAATATACGTATTGCGTATTGGATTATTATTAAGAAATAACTTTTGTGCATTATAATAATAGTGTACTAAAAAAGAATTAGCTAGATTAAGTTTGAATAAATTGTTAATTTATATCATAACTAATTAAAGTATAAAAGTAGTAATTGTTACAATTGTAATAAAAACTTTTTAATAAGCAACGCAATTGGAATTGCGCAATGTACAATATAGTATATCATAAATAAAAAAAAAAAGATAAACAATTACATAAAAACTAGTATTGGATAATCCTATACAGGTACATTACCTCTTTCAGGTAAAGAATGCTAATCTTGCAAGACTTTTGGTCTATTGTTTTAAATGCCGTTAGGATTATATTTCAACTACGCAGAGTCCACAAATTGGCAGCCAGTGCAGTCTAAACACTTTTATTGCGTTTAATATTAATATAATAAGTTTTTTATTAAATATGATCAATAATTATTTGAAAAAAAACTGTTTAGAATAAAAAAATGCACTACAAATAAAATTAGTACATAAAAATAGATGTTAAAAAATAGTACTTAATAAAAACATTAATCAGTTTATTAAAAATAAAATAGCTTTTGAGAATTTCAAATAAAAATGCAATTAATTTATATATACAATAGGTAGTTTTTTGTACATTATGTTAATACAGTAGGCGCAGCTTATTCTTTGTATATTTTTCTTTGTTATTCTTAGTGAATTAAAAAAAAATATGTATATGAATGAACGTAGTAATAAATTTTCGCATTTTAAATGATAATGACATACTTTGCGGTTCCCCGTAGGAATAAAGTCGGTGTAAAGTAATAAACAAACAAATCTCGTTTTCATTTCTATAAATGAATAGTTTTTTTTTATTTTGCTTGTTTGTACGGTTTTAAAATAAATTAAACTATATAGTGATATAAAAGTACAGCATTTTTATCTTTATACACCGTGCACAATTAGAACGTCGCTAATCAAGATTAGAAAAAGACATTTCAAATTAATTTAAAAAACATTTTCTATATTCTGTTCAACTCAATTTATATTAATATGTGCTATAATTTTAATCAAACGGTGAAGTTTATAGATTTTGCTAGAATCTAGGAATAGCGTTTGAGTATAGATAGATATTATTGTACTACTCAACGTCTTTCAATATATTCATTTATCTAGGAATAGTGCTTGAGCATATTCGTTATTGAAAAAATTGAGTTTTGAAAAATGGATTTCTTAGATAAAACATGTAAAATGATTATATATCAATGACTCAAATCAAATTTAATTAATTACTGAGATATGAACGGATAATGTGCGCGCTTATTAGCGCGCGTCATCACACGCTCATTTTGTTGCCAGGTGATTTAAGGGTAGTAGATATTGAAAAAATTGAATTTTGAAAAATGGATTCTATAGATAAAATATGTAAAATGATCATATATCAATAATCCAAATCAAATTTAATTAATTACTGAGATATGAAGCGATAAGTGCGCGCTAATATTCTATAGATAAAATATGTAAAATTATCACATATCAATGACCCAAATAAGATTTAATTAATTACTGAGATATGAACCGCCGTAATTAAATACATACTAAACCACTTACTAAAGTGTTTTAAAATGATTATGTTCTATTGTAATAGCACAGTGATAGGGCAGTTGCTTTGCAGTCTAAAAGTCCAGTGTTCGATCCCCGATTAAAAAACCTTTTTTTTTAATTAAATAATTTTAAACATTTTAACAATGGATATGTAATTATTTTAACTGTAAAATTAACACAATTAAATTGCATAAATTACTATTAAAATTTATTAATTGTTAAAAAATCATAAAACGCCATTTTTTTTGCCAGGTGTCTTAAGGGTAACAGATATTGATAAAATTGAATTTTGAAAATTGCATTCCATAGATAAAATATGTAAAATGATCATATATCAATAATCCAAATCAAATTTAATTAATTACTGAGATATGAAGCGATAAGTGCGCGCTAATATAAAACAGTGATCTCACGCTCATTTTGTAGCCAGGTGATTTAAGGGTAGTAGATATTGAAAACATTGAATTTTGAAAATTGGATTCTATAGATAAAACATGTAAAATGATTCTTGATTATATTACTATCTCCAACACAAAATCAAGAAGTTAAAGACGCATTATCCAATATTATTGATTTAAATATAAATAATTTGTTGATTGAAAATTCAATTTTTTTGGAACATGATGACAATGAATTTAAAGATGGCAAAATTATTGAAACATATTTTTATAAACATTTCCAAAAAATGTACGTGGATGTTGATCTTCTATCAATTTAGATCAAGTGGAGAAAGAGAAAAATGTTTTTTATTGTGTTGAGTTTGCAGATTACATTTTATTACATTACATGCCATATGTTTCTTTGTGAACATCTATTATTAGAAAGTGTCGATTTTCAAATTCCAATTTTAGATGAAAATTTTAAAAAAAGATGTGTTACAAGGAAAAACAAATTTGAAAGTGGGAAGATTAATTGAAATACTCAAAAGAAAAATATACGCAGATATTAAAGACATAGAGCTTGATATTACGAAATCAATAAAAGACAGTAAAAGAAAAAATAAAGTACACTGTAGCAATGAAGGAAAAGTAGATGACGTAACTGCTACAGAATTTTGACAAAGGCGGCCAAAAAAATCACATTCATATTTTCAGCGCGCCGAATCGATGCTAGCCAAGTCAGATATCAAAAAGGAACAAACGCCGACAAAAATTTCAGATAATTATTTGGAATTAAAATCAAACGGATTGAAACTGCTACCAAATGGTTTATATTTAAACTCTGAATATTATTTTGAAAGTCGTAGTCAAAAAATGATTAAAATGTGTCATTATACATATGGACGCTTGTCGGTGAAATTAGGTGTTGCAGATTATTACACGTTAAACCAGGAGAAAAATGTAAAGGAAAAGTGGCTTACGGATCTTGTTATTGACTCGGCTGCTATTATGTTTCTGCATAATAAAAACAGTTTATATTATATAGATTGTATTGCCACAGCCATAATATTTAGTGGAAATATGGATACAAGAATGGATTGTTTTAAGATCGAAATGAATAATAAGTTGTTTATTATCATTCCGTATAATAAAAATCAAAACCATTGGACTCTTATCGATTTAGATATTAAAAACAAGTTGGTATATTTTTTAGATCCATTTGGTCCTGTTTCTGATGATGAAAATAATCTAATATTATCTAGAATTAAAAGATTTTTAGAAACAAAAGACAGAAATACAAAGCATAAAAAGTTAAATTTTCGAGCTTGGAAAATTGGAACAAATGGCTTATTTCCATTACAAAAAGATTCCTTCAATTGTGGCGTATTTATAATATATTATATTCATAAATTATCCGAATCGGAGACAATGGAGGATTTTTTTCAAAAATGCAGTTTAAAATTTGATGCGGAAGATTATAGAGTATCACTTCAAAAATTACTTTTGATACATTCTATGTGCGTGAAAAACTTATGTGTCATATGTGGCATTACTGACAATGTTAAAGAGAAGTCTATGGCGAATTGTCAAACTTGCGGAAGATTAATTCATTTTAAATGTAACACTACCTGTACTAATAACTGTATTTTATGTGAAAATTATTCATGGCCAAACATTTCTCTATTTAAAGTATATTTACAGAAGATGGATTATGAAAAATATATAAAAGATAACGAAGATACCTTAAAAGAAATATATGAGCAAAGAATTACTCATTCCATGGCATCGAGATACATGTCTCTCTCAGGAAATAAGCTAATCAAAATATTGGCAGATTATTGTACAGAAATATTTTCTTTTACAGATATGGTATTCATGTGCAACTATATTACTTCACATGTTTGTAACGACAGAATGTTTTCTTGTTTAATTCTACTACCTTACATATGTGATCAGATACTACTTACAATATTTGGGAAGAATAGCAATGACTTAATGGATGATCAAAACTATGGTTTAGAAGTACCGCCAAGTAGTTATAGTTTTAATGATATTTATGAATCCACATGTTAATAGTAGAACTATTTATTCATTTATATTATCAGTATTATTTTGTATTTACAGGTTTTAATAACTATTTTTGTTGTTTATTTTTTTGATTCTGTAAACTCTTATGCTTTAATTTATTTAAAAATGATGAGCTGGTTCTCACAAATAATATATTTTGGGTTGTAATTAGACTGCCTCCTCGTGGTGCAACCTGGGTAATGCTAAATAGTCTAACTAAATAATTAAAATCATTATAATTGAATTAAATTTTGATTTGTATATTCAAAATCTTGGTTTTTTAATAACTTTTAGACCGAAAGGTCAGTCTAAAACTTATTAAAATTAATTTCACCAAACTTATTTCTTTAATATATAAATGAATTTTTATTATAATTCATTTTTCTTTATTCTATTATTTAAAATTAATGTTTGTTGTTTAATTTTAAGTATGTATTTTGATAAACGTATTATTGTTTGCTTTTTATTAAACTAATATAAGTTCAAAAGAAATGCAATTTTTATTAAATGGATGGCAAGAAATAGCGTAAAAAAAACTATTTCCGTTTCGGCTTTTTCATTACAAGGTTACATTTTCTTTAGTACTACAAAACATATTTTTATACATACTCAGTTATGTGATTACAACGATCAAGTAAAAAAAATATGTTTTTATAACATGCAGGCGATTTATAATTATATTCTACTTCAATACAATTTGGTTTAAATATAAAATAACAATCACATTATGATAACAAATATAATGTAACTATACATTTTTTAAAATGTTTAATTTTATAAAATAATAATTTTAATTAATAAAAGACTGTCATGTCAGTAAATATTGACTTCTCTATAATTTAAGTTTCTTATCAAATTGTTTAATAATGCGTTCACACTTATAACAAAGTGCCGTACCGCAACACCGCGTAACATCACCCCGCAAAACTGAACAAACTTTTCTCCGACTTCAACATCGTCGCATAACATTTCTTTGTTCCGACGGCATAAAATCGACAAGCGATGGAATCTGTTGCGGGATGATACGCGAGGATGTTACGCAAAGGTGTTGCCGTGTTTAATTAGAATAAACATTTAATACTTAATAATTTTAAAATGTCTGTTTATCAATGCGCTCGATTAATTAAAGTGTAAAATTAATAATGACGCCCCAAAATTTTCAGTTTTCGATTGATTCCATCTCTTCCTTTACCAGTAACAAACAAATGATGCAAATTTAAAAGTAGTGTTTTTTCTTATAATGATTTTATGATCAATATTAATTAATGCGCTCGCTTAATTGAAGCGTAAAAACAAACAACGACCCCACTAAAATGTTTAATTTTTGATTGGATCTATCACTTCTTTAATTAATAACAAACAAATTATGCAAATTTAAAAAGGGTGTTATTTCTTATAACGATTTTATGATCAATATTAATCAAAGCGCTCGATTAATTAAAGCGTACAAATATACAACGACTACACTAAAATCTTTAATTTTTGATAGGATCTATCACTTCTTTAATTAATAACAAACAAATGATGCAAATTTAAAAAGGGTGTTATTTCTTATAACGATTTTATGATCAATATTAATCAAAGCGCTCGATTAATTAAAGCATAAAAATAAACAACGACCCCACTAAAATTTTCAATTTTTGATTGGATCTATCACTTCTTTATATAATAACAAACAAATGATGCAAACTTAAAAAGGGTGTTATTTCTTATAACGATTTTATGATCAATATTAATCAAAGCGCTCGATTAATTAAAGCGTACAAATATACAACGACCCCACTAAAATCTTTAATTTTTGATAGGATCTATCACTTCTTTAATTAATAACAAACAAATGATGCAAATTTAAAAAGGGTGTTATTTCTTATAACGATTTTATGATCAATATTAATCAAAGCTCTCGATTAATAAAGCATAAAAATAAACAACGACCCCACTAAAATTTTCAATTTTTGATTGGATCTATCACTTCTTTATATAATAACAAACAAATGATGCAAATTTAAAAAGGGTGTTATTTCTTATAACGATTTTATGATCAATATTAATCAAAGCGCTCGATTAATTAAAGCATAAAAATAAACAACGACCCCACTAAAATTTTCAATTTTTGATTAGATCTATCACTTCTTTATATAATAACAAACAAATGATGCAAATTTAAAAAGGGTGTTATTTCTTATAACGATTTTATGATCAACATTAATCAAAGCTCTCGATTAATTAAAGCATAAAAATAAACAACGACCCCACTAAAATTTTCAATTTTTGATTGGATCTATCACTTCTTTATATAATAACAAACAGATGATGCAAATTTAAAAAGAGTGTTATTTCTTATAACGATTTTATGATCAACATTAATCAAAGCTCTCGATTAATTAAAGCATAAAAATAAACAACGACCCCACTAAAATTTTCAATTTTTGATTGGATCTATCACTTCTTTATATAATAACAAACAAATGATGCAAATTTAAAAAGGGTGTTATTTCTTATAACGATTTTATGATCAATATTAATCAAAGCTCTCGATTAATAAAGCATAAAAATAAACAACGACCCCACTAAAATTTTCAATTTTTGATTGGATCTATCACTTCTTTATATAATAACAAACAAATGATGCAAACTTAAAAAGGGTGTTATTTCTTATAACGATTTTATGATCAATATTAATCAAAGCTCTCGATTAATAAAGCATAAAAATAAACAATGACCCCACTAAAATTTTCAATTTTTGATTGGATCTATCACTTCTTTATATAATAACAAACAAATGATGCAAATTTAAAAAGGGTGTTATTTCTTATAACGATTTTATGATCAATATTAATCAAAGCGCTCGATTAATTAAAGCATAAAAATAAACAACGACCCCACTAAAATTTTCAATTTTTGATTGGATCTATCACTTCTTTATATAATAACAAACAAATGATGCAAACTTAAAAAGGGTGTTATTTCTTATAACGATTTTATGATCAATATTAATCAAAGCGCTCGATTAATTAAAGCGTACAAATATACAACGACCCCACTAAAATCTTTAATTTTTGATAGGATCTATCACTTCTTTAATTAATAACAAACAAATGATGCAAATTTAAAAAGGGTGTTATTTCTTATAACGATTTTATGATCAATATTAATCAAAGCGCTCGATTAATTAAAGCATAAAAATAAACAACGACCCCACTAAAATTTTCAATTTTTGATTGGATCTATCACTTCTTTATATAATAACAAACAAATGATGCAAACTTAAAAAGGGTGTTATTTCTTATAACGATTTTATGATCAATATTAATCAAAGCTCTCGATTAATAAAGCATAAAAATAAACAATGACCCCACTAAAATTTTCAATTTTTGATTGGATCTATCACTTCTTTATATAATAACAAACAAATGATGCAAATTTAAAAAGGGTGTTATTTCTTATAACGATTTTATGATCAATATTAATCAAAGCGCTCGATTAATTAAAGCATAAAAATAAACAACGACCCCACTAAAATTTTCAATTTTTGATTGGATCTATCACTTCTTTATATAATAACAAACAAATGATGCAAACTTAAAAAGGGTGTTATTTCTTATAACGATTTTATGATCAATATTAATCAAAGCGCTCGATTAATTAAAGCGTACAAATATACAACGACCCCACTAAAATCTTTAATTTTTGATAGGATCTATCACTTCTTTAATTAATAACAAACAAATGATGCAAATTTAAAAAGGGTGTTATTTCTTATAACGATTTTATGATCAATATTAATCAAAGCGCTCGATTAATTAAAGCATAAAAATAAACAACGACCCCACTAAAATTTTCAATTTTTGATTGGATCTATCACTTCTTTATATAATAACAAACAAATCATGCAAATTTAAAAAGGGTGTTATTTCTTATAACGATTTTATGATCAATATTAATCAAAGCGCTCGATTAATTAAAGCATAAAAATAAACAACGACTCCACTAAAATTTTCAATTTTTGATTGGATCTATCACTTCTTTATATAATAACAAACAAATCATGCAAATTTAAAAAGGGTGTTATTTCTTATAACGATTTTATGATCAACATTAATCAAAGCTCTCGATTAATTAAAGCATAAAAATAAACAACGACCCCACTAAAATTTTCAATTTTTGATTGGATCTATCACTTCTTTATATAATAACAAACAAATGATGCAAATTTAAAAAGGGTGTTATTTCTTATAACGATTTTATGATCAATATTAATCAAAGCTCTCGATTAATAAAGCATAAAAATAAACAACGACCCCACTAAAATTTTCAATTTTTGATTGGATCTATCACTTCTTTATATAATAACAAACAAATGATGCAAACTTAAAAAGGGTGTTATTTCTTATAACGATTTTATGATCAATATTAATCAAAGCTCTCGATTAATAAAGCATAAAAATAAACAATGACCCCACTAAAATTTTCAATTTTTGATTGGATCTATCACTTCTTTATATAATAACAAACAAATGATGCAAATTTAAAAAGGGTGTTATTTCTTATAACGATTTTATGATCAATATTAATCAAAGCGCTCGATTAATTAAAGCATAAAAATAAACAACGACCCCACTAAAATTTTCAATTTTTGATTGGATCTATCACTTCTTTATATAATAACAAACAAATGATGCAAACTTAAAAAGGGTGTTATTTCTTATAACGATTTTATGATCAATATTAATCAAAGCGCTCGATTAATTAAAGCGTACAAATATACAACGACCCCACTAAAATCTTTAATTTTTGATAGGATCTATCACTTCTTTAATTAATAACAAACAAATGATGCAAATTTAAAAAGGGTGTTATTTCTTATAACGATTTTATGATCAATATTAATCAAAGCGCTCGATTAATTAAAGCATAAAAATAAACAACGACCCCACTAAAATTTTCAATTTTTGATTGGATCTATCACTTCTTTATATAATAACAAACAAATGATGCAAACTTAAAAAGGGTGTTATTTCTTATAACGATTTTATGATCAATATTAATCAAAGCTCTCGATTAATAAAGCATAAAAATAAACAATGACCCCACTAAAATTTTCAATTTTTGATTGGATCTATCACTTCTTTATATAATAACAAACAAATGATGCAAATTTAAAAAGGGTGTTATTTCTTATAACGATTTTATGATCAATATTAATCAAAGCGCTCGATTAATTAAAGCATAAAAATAAACAACGACCCCACTAAAATTTTCAATTTTTGATTGGATCTATCACTTCTTTATATAATAACAAACAAATGATGCAAACTTAAAAAGGGTGTTATTTCTTATAACGATTTTATGATCAATATTAATCAAAGCGCTCGATTAATTAAAGCGTACAAATATACAACGACCCCACTAAAATCTTTAATTTTTGATAGGATCTATCACTTCTTTAATTAATAACAAACAAATGATGCAAATTTAAAAAGGGTGTTATTTCTTATAACGATTTTATGATCAATATTAATCAAAGCGCTCGATTAATTAAAGCATAAAAATAAACAACGACCCCACTAAAATTTTCAATTTTTGATTGGATCTATCACTTCTTTATATAATAACAAACAAATCATGCAAATTTAAAAAGGGTGTTATTTCTTATAACGATTTTATGATCAATATTAATCAAAGCGCTCGATTAATTAAAGCATAAAAATAAACAACGACTCCACTAAAATTTTCAATTTTTGATTGGATCTATCACTTCTTTAATTAATAACAAACAAATGATGCATATTTAAAAAGGGTGTTATTTCTTATAACGATTTTATGATCAATATTAATCAAAGCGCTCGATTAATTAAAGCGTACAAATATACAACGACCCCACTAAAATCTTTAATTTTTGATAGGATCTATCACTTCTTTAATTAATCACAAACAAATGATGCAAATTTAAAAAAGGTGTTATTTCTTATAACGATTTTATGATCAATATTAATCAAAGCTCTCGATTAATTAAAGCATAAAAATAAACAACGATCCCACTAAAATTTTCAATTTTTGATTGGATCTATCACTTCTTTATATAATAACAAACAAATGATGCAAATTTAAAAAGGGTGTTATTTCTTATAACGATTTTATGATCAATATTAATCAAAGCGCTCGATTAATTAAAGCATAAAAATAAACAACGACCCCACTAAAATTTTCAATTTTTGATTGGATCTATCACTTCTTTATATAATAACAAACAAATGATGCAAACTTAAAAAGGGTGTTATTTCTTATAACGATTTTATGATCAATATTAATCAAAGCGCTCGATTAATTAAAGCATATAAATAAACAACGACCCCACTAAAATTTTCAATTTTTGATTGGATCTATCACTTCTTTATATAATAACAAACAGATGATGCAAATTTAAAAAGGGTGTTATTTCTTATAACGATTTTATGATCAACATTAATCAAAGCTCTCGATTAATTAAAGCATAAAAATAAACAACGACCCCACTAAAATTTTCAATTTTTGATTGGATCTATCACTTCTTTATATAATAACAAACAAATGATGCAAACTTAAAAAGGGTGTTATTTCTTATAACGATTTTATGATCAATATTAATCAAAGCGCTCGATTAATTAAAGCATAAAAATAAACAACGACTCCACTAAAATTTTCAATTTTTGATTGGATCTATCACTTCTTTAATTAATAACAAACAAATGATGCATATTTAAAAAGGGTGTTATTTCTTATAACGATTTTATGATCGATATTAATCAAAGCGCTCGATTAATTAAAGCGTACAAATATACAACGACCCCACTAAAATCTTTAATTTTTGATAGGATCTATCACTTCTTTAATTAATCACAAACAAATGATGCAAATTTAAAAAGGGTGTTATTTCTTATAACGATTTTATGATCAATATTAATCAAAGCTCTCGATTAATTAAAGCATAAAAATAAACAACGATCCCACTAAAATTTTCAATTTTTGATTGGATCTATCACTTCTTTATATAATAACAAACAAATTATGCAAATTTAAAAAGGGTGTTATTTCTTATAACGATTTTATGATCAATATTAATCAAAGCGCTCGATTAATTAAAGCATAAAAATAAACAACGACCCCACTAAAATTTTCAATTTTTGATTGGATCTATCACTTCTTTAATTAATAACAAACAAATGATGCAAATTTAAAAAGGGTGTTATTTCTTATAACGATTTTATGATCAATATTAATCAAAGCGCTCGATTAATTAAAGCGTACAAATATACAACGACCCCACTAAAATCTTTAATTTTTGATAGGATCTATCACTTCTTTAATTAATCACAAACAAATGATGCAAATTTAAAAAGGGTGTTATTTCTTATAACGATTTTATGATCAATATTAATCAAAGCTCTCGATTAATAAAGCATAAAAATAAACAACGACCCTACTAAAATTTTCAATTTTTGATTGGATTTATCACTTCTTTATATAATAACAAACAAATGATGCAAACTTAAAAAGGGTGTTATTTCTCATAACGATTTTATGATCAATATTAATCAAAGCGCTCGATTAATTAAAGCATAAAAATAAACAACGACTCCACTAAAATTTTCAATTTTTGATTGGATCTATCACTTCTTTAATTAATAACAAACAAATGATGCATATTTAAAAAGGGTGTTATTTCTTATAACGATTTTATGATCAATATTAATCAAAGCTCTCGATTAATTAAAGCATAAAAATAAACAACGATCCCACTAAAATTTTCAATTTTTGATTGGATCTATCACTTCTTTATATAATAACAAACAAATGATGCAAATTTAAAAAGGGTGTTATTTCTTATAACGATTTTATGATCAATATTAATCAAGCTCTCGATTAATAAAGCATAAAAATAAACAACGACCCCACTAAAATTTTCAATTTTTGATTGGATCTATCACTTCTTTATATAATAACAAACAAATGATGCAAACTTAAAAAGGGTGTTATTTCTTATAACAATTTTATGATCAATATTAATCAAAGCGCTCGATTAATTAAAGCGTACAAATATACAACGACCCCACTAAAATCTTTAATTTTTGATAGGATCTATCACTTCTTTAATTAATAACAAACAAATGATGCAAATTTAAAAAGGGTGTTATTTCTTATAACGATTTTATGATCAATATTAATCAAAGCGCTCGATTAATTAAAGCATAAAAATAAACAACGACCCCACTAAAATTTTCAATTTTTGATTGGATCTATCACTTCTTTATATAATAACAAACAAATTATGCAAATTTAAAAAGGGTGTTATTTCTTATAACGATTTTATGATCAATATTAATCAAAGCGCTCGATTAATTAAAGCATAAAAATAAACAACGAACCCACTAAAATTTTCAACTTTTGATTGGATCTATCACTTCTTTAATTAATAACAAACAAATGATGCAAATTTAAAAAGGGTGTTATTTCTTATAACGATTTTATGATCAATATTAATCAAAGCGCTCGATTAATTAAAGCGTACAAATATACAACGACCCCACTAAAATCTTTAATTTTTGATAGGATCTATCACTTCTTTAATTAATCACAAACAAATGATGCAAATTTAAAAAGGGTGTTATTTCTTATAACGATTTTATGATCAATATTAATCAAAGCTCTCGATTAATAAAGCATAAAAATAAACAACAACCCCACTAAAATTTTCAATTTTTGATTGGATCTATCACTTCTTTATATAATAACAAACAAATGATGCAAATTTAAAAAGGGTGTTATTTCTTATAACGATTTTATGATCAATATTAATCAAAGCGCTCGATTAATTAAAGCATAAAAATAAACAACGACCCCACTAAAATTTTCAATTTTTGATTGGATCTATCACTTCTTTATATAATAACAAACAAATGATGCAAATTTAAAAAGGGTGTTATTTCTTATAACGATTTTATGATCAATATTAATCAAAGCGCTCGATTAATTAAAGCATAAAAATAAACAACGACCCCACTAAAATTTTCAATTTTTGATTGGATCTATCACTTCTTTATATAATAACAAACAAATTATGCAAATTTAAAAAGGGTGTTATTTCTTATAACGATTTTATGATCAATATTAATCAAAGCGCTCGATTAATTAAAGCATAAAAATAAACAACGACCCCACTAAAATTTTCAATTTTTGATTGGATCTATCACTTCTTTAATTAATAACAAACAAATGATGCAAATTTAAAAAGGGTGTTATTTCTTATAACGATTTTATGATCAATATTAATCAAAGCGCTCGATTAATTAAAGCGTACAAATATACAACAACCCCACTAAAATCTTTAATTTTTGATAGGATCTATCACTTCTTTAATTAATCACAAACAAATGATGCAAATTTAAAAAGGGTGTTATTTCTTATAACGATTTTATGATCAATATTAATCAAAGCGCTCGATTAATTAAAGCGTACAAATATACAACAACCCCACTAAAATCTTTAATTTTTGATAGGATCTATCACTTCTTTAATTAATCACAAACAAATGATGCAAATTTAAAAAGGGTGTTATTTCTTATAACGATTTTATGATCAATATTAATCAAAGCGCTCGATTAATTAAAGCGTACAAATATACAACAACCCCACTAAAATCTTTAATTTTTGATAGGATCTATCACTTCTTTAATTAATCACAAACAAATGATGCAAATTTAAAAAGGGTGTTATTTCTTATAACGATTTTATGATCAATATTAATCAAAGCTCTCGATTAATTAAAGCATAAAAATAAACAACGATCCCACTAAAATTTTCAATTTTTGATTGGATCTATCACTTCTTTATATAATAACAAACAAATTATGCAAATTTAAAAAGGGTGTTATTTCTTATAACGATTTTATGATCAATATTAATCAAAGCGCTCGATTAATTAAAGCATAAAATAAAACAACGACCCCACTAAAATTTTCAATTTTTGATTGGATCTATCACTTCTTTAATTAATAACAAACAAATGATGCAAATTTAAAAAGGGTGTTATTTCTTATAACGATTTTATGATCAATATTAATCAAAGCGCTCGATTAATTAAAGCGTACAAATATACAACAACCCCACTAAAATCTTTAATTTTTGATAGGATCTATCACTTCTTTAATTAATCACAAACAAATGATGCAAATTTAAAAAGGGTGTTATTTCTTATAACGATTTTATGATCAATATTAATCAAAGCTCTCGATTAATTAAAGCATAAAAATAAACAACGATCCCACTAAAATTTTCAATTTTTGATTGGATCTATCACTTCTTTATATAATAACAAACAAATTATGCAAATTTAAAAAGGGTGTTATTTCTTATAACGATTTTATGATCAATATTAATCAAAGCGCTCGATTAATTAAAGCATAAAATAAAACAACGACCCCACTAAAATTTTCAATTTTTGATTGGATCTATCACTTCTTTAATTAATAACAAACAAATGATGCAAATTTAAAAAGGGTGTTATTTCTTATAACGATTTTATGATCAATATTAATCAAAGCGCTCGATTAATTAAAGCATAAAAATAAACAACGACCCCACTAAAATTTTCAATTTTTGATTGGATCTATCACTTCTTTATATAATAACAAACAAATTATGCAAATTTAAAAAGGGTGTTATTTCTTATAACGATTTTATGATCAATATTAATCAAAGCGCTCGATTAATTAAAGCATAAAAATAAACAACGAACCCACTAAAATTTTCAACTTTTGATTGGATCTATCACTTCTTTAATTAATAACAAACAAATGATGCATATTTAAAAAGGGTGTTATTTCTTATAACGATTTTATGATCAATATTAATCAAAGCTCTCGATTAATTAAAGCATAAAAATAAACAACGATCCCACTAAAATTTTCAATTTTTGATTGGATCTATCACTTCTTTATATAATAACAAACAAATTATGCAAATTTAAAAAGGGTGTTATTTCTTATAACGATTTTATGATCAATATTAATCAAAGCGCTCGATTAATTAAAGCATAAAAATAAACAACGACCCCACTAAAATTTTCAATTTTTGATTGGATCTATCACTTCTTTATATAATAACAAACAAATGATGCAAATTTAAAAAGGGTGTTATTTCTTATAACGATTTTATGATCAATATTAATCAAAGCGCTCGATTAATTAAAGCATAAAAATAAACAACGACCCCACTAAAATTTTCAATTTTTGATTGGATCTATCACTTCTTTATATAATAACAAACAAATTATGCAAATTTAAAAAGGGTGTTATTTCTTATAACGATTTTATGATCAATATTAATCAAAGCGCTCGATTAATTAAAGCATAAAAATAAACAACGACCCCACTAAAATTTTCAATTTTTGATTGGATCTATCACTTTTTTAATTAATAACAAACAAATGATGCAAATTTAAAAAGGGTGTTATTTCTTATAACGATTTTATGATCAATATTAATCAAAGCGCTCGATTAATTAAAGCGTACAAATATACAACGACCCCACTAAAATCTTTAATTTTTGATAGGATCTATCACTTCTTTAATTAATCACAAACAAATGATGCAAATTTAAAAAGGGTGTTATTTCTTATAACGATTTTATGATCAATATTAATCAAAGCTCTCGATTAATTAAAGCATAAAAATAAACAACGATCCCACTAAAATTTTCAATTTTTGATTGGATCTATCACTTCTTTATATAATAACAAACAAATTATGCAAATTTAAAAAGGGTGTTATTTCTTATAACGATTTTATGATCAATATTAATCAAAGCGCTCGATTAATTAAAGCATAAAAATAAACAACGACCCCACTAAAATTTTCAATTTTTGATTGGATCTATCACTTCTTTAATTAATAACAAACAAATGATGCAAATTTAAAAAGGGTGTTATTTCTTATAACGATTTTATGATCAATATTAATCAAAGCGCTCGATTAATTAAAGCATAAAAATAAACAACGACCCCACTAAAATTTTCAATTTTTGATTGGATCTATCACTTCTTTATATAATAACAAACAAATTATGCAAATTTAAAAAGGGTGTTATTTCTTATAACGATTTTATGATCAATATTAATCAAAGCGCTCGATTAATTAAAGCGTACAAATATACAACAACCCCACTAAAATCTTTAATTTTTGATAGGATCTATCACTTCTTTAATTAATCACAAACAAATGATGCAAATTTAAAAAGGGTGTTATTTCTTATAACGATTTTATGATCAATATTAATCAAAGCTCTCGATTAATTAAAGCATAAAAATAAACAACGATCCCACTAAAATTTTCAATTTTTGATTGGATCTATCACTTCTTTATATAATAACAAACAAATTATGCAAATTTAAAAAGGGTGTTATTTCTTATAACGATTTTATGATCAATATTAATCAAAGCGCTCGATTAATTAAAGCATAAAATAAAACAACGACCCCACTAAAATTTTCAATTTTTGATTGGATCTATCACTTCTTTAATTAATAACAAACAAATGATGCAAATTTAAAAAGGGTGTTATTTCTTATAACGATTTTATGATCAATATTAATCAAAGCGCTCGATTAATTAAAGCATAAAAATAAACAACGACCCCACTAAAATTTTCAATTTTTGATTGGATCTATCACTTCTTTATATAATAACAAACAAATTATGCAAATTTAAAAAGGGTGTTATTTCTTATAACGATTTTATGATCAATATTAATCAAAGCGCTCGATTAATTAAAGCATAAAAATAAACAACGAACCCACTAAAATTTTCAACTTTTGATTGGATCTATCACTTCTTTAATTAATAACAAACAAATGATGCATATTTAAAAAGGGTGTTATTTCTTATAACGATTTTATGATCAATATTAATCAAAGCTCTCGATTAATTAAAGCATAAAAATAAACAACGATCCCACTAAAATTTTCAATTTTTGATTGGATCTATCACTTCTTTATATAATAACAAACAAATTATGCAAATTTAAAAAGGGTGTTATTTCTTATAACGATTTTATGATCAATATTAATCAAAGCGCTCGATTAATTAAAGCATAAAAATAAACAACGACCCCACTAAAATTTTCAATTTTTGATTGGATCTATCACTTCTTTATATAATAACAAACAAATGATGCAAATTTAAAAAGGGTGTTATTTCTTATAACGATTTTATGATCAATATTAATCAAAGCGCTCGATTAATTAAAGCATAAAAATAAACAACGACCCCACTAAAATTTTCAATTTTTGATTGGATCTATCACTTCTTTATATAATAACAAACAAATTATGCAAATTTAAAAAGGGTGTTATTTCTTATAACGATTTTATGATCAATATTAATCAAAGCGCTCGATTAATTAAAGCATAAAAATAAACAACGACCCCACTAAAATTTTCAATTTTTGATTGGATCTATCACTTTTTTAATTAATAACAAACAAATGATGCAAATTTAAAAAGGGTGTTATTTCTTATAACGATTTTATGATCAATATTAATCAAAGCGCTCGATTAATTAAAGCGTACAAATATACAACGACCCCACTAAAATCTTTAATTTTTGATAGGATCTATCACTTCTTTAATTAATCACAAACAAATGATGCAAATTTAAAAAGGGTGTTATTTCTTATAACGATTTTATGATCAATATTAATCAAAGCGCTCGATTAATTAAAGCATAAAAATAAACAACGACCCCACTAAAATTTTCAATTTTTGATTGGATCTATCACTTCTTTATATAATAACAAACAAATTATGCAAATTTAAAAAGGGTGTTATTTCTTATAACGATTTTATGATCAATATTAATCAAAGCGCTCGATTAATTAAAGCATAAAAATAAACAACGACCCCACTAAAATTTTCAATTTTTGATTGGATCTATCACTTTTTTAATTAATAACAAACAAATGATGCAAATTTAAAAAGGGTGTTATTTCTTATAACGATTTTATGATCAATATTAATCAAAGCGCTCGATTAATTAAAGCATAAAAATAAACAACGACCCCACTAAAATTTTCAATTTTTGATTGGATCTATCACTTTTTTAATTAATAACAAACAAATGATGCAAATTTAAAAAGGGTGTTATTTCTTATAACGATTTTATGATCAATATTAATCAAAGCGCTCGATTAATTAAAGCATAAAAATAAACAACGACCCCACTAAAATTTTCAATTTTTGATTGGATCTATCACTTTTTTAATTAATAACAAACAAATGATGCAAATTTAAAAAGGGTGTTATTTCTTATAACGATTTTATGATCAATATTAATCAAAGCGCTCGATTAATTAAAGCATAAAAATAAACAACGACCCCACTAAAATTTTCAATTTTTGATTGGATCTATCACTTCTTTATATAATAACAAACAAATTATGCAAATTTAAAAAGGGTGTTATTTCTTATAACGATTTTATGATCAATATTAATCAAAGCGCTCGATTAATTAAAGCATAAAAATAAACAACGAACCCACTAAAATTTTCAACTTTTGATTGGATCTATCACTTCTTTAATTAATAACAAACAAATGATGCATATTTAAAAAGGGTGTTATTTCTTATAACGATTTTATGATCAATATTAATCAAAGCTCTCGATTAATTAAAGCATAAAAATAAACAACGATCCCACTAAAATTTTCAATTTTTGATTGGATCTATCACTTCTTTATATAATAACAAACAAATTATGCAAATTTAAAAAGGGTGTTATTTCTTATAACGATTTTATGATCAATATTAATCAAAGCGCTCGATTAATTAAAGCATAAAAATAAACAACGACCCCACTAAAATTTTCAATTTTTGATTGGATCTATCACTTCTTTATATAATAACAAACAAATTATGCAAATTTAAAAAGGGTGTTATTTCTTATAACGATTTTATGATCAATATTAATCAAAGCGCTCGATTAATTAAAGCATAAAAATAAACAACGACCCCACTAAAATTTTCAATTTTTGATTGGATCTATCACTTCTTTATATAATAACAAACAAATTATGCAAATTTAAAAAGGGTGTTATTTCTTATAACGATTTTATGATCAATATTAATCAAAGCGCTCGATTAATTAAAGCATAAAAATAAACAACGACCCCACTAAAATTTTCAATTTTTGATTGGATCTATCACTTTTTTAATTAATAACAAACAAATGATGCAAATTTAAAAAGGGTGTTATTTCTTATAACGATTTTATGATCAATATTAATCAAAGCGCTCGATTAATTAAAGCGTACAAATATACAACGACCCCACTAAAATCTTTAATTTTTGATAGGATCTATCACTTCTTTAATTAATCACAAACAAATGATGCAAATTTAAAAAGGGTGTTATTTCTTATAACGATTTTATGATCAATATTAATCAAAGCTCTCGATTAATTAAAGCATAAAAATAAACAACGATCCCACTAAAATTTTCAATTTTTGATTGGATCTATCACTTCTTTATATAATAACAAACAAATTATGCAAATTTAAAAAGGGTGTTATTTCTTATAACGATTTTATGATCAATATTAATCAAAGCGCTCGATTAATTAAAGCATAAAAATAAACAACGACCCCACTAAAATTTTCAATTTTTGATTGGATCTATCACTTCTTTAATTAATAACAAACAAATGATGCAAATTTAAAAAGGGTGTTATTTCTTATAACGATTTTATGATCAATATTAATCAAAGCGATCGATTAATTAAAGCATAAAAATAAACAACGACCCCACTAAAATTTTCAATTTTTGATTGGATCTATCACTTCTTTATATAATAACAAACAAATTATGCAAATTTAAAAAGGGTGTTATTTCTTATAACGATTTTATGATCAATATTAATCAAAGCGCTCGATTAATTAAAGCATAAAAATAAACAACGAACCCACTAAAATTTTCAACTTTTGATTGGATCTATCACTTCTTTAATTAATAACAAACAAATGATGCAAATTTAAAAAGGGTGTTATTTCTTATAACGATTTTATGATCAATATTAATCAAAGCGCTCGATTAATTAAAGCGTACAAATATACAACGACCCCACTAAAATCTTTAATTTTTGATAGGATCTATCACTTCTTTAATTAATCACAAACAAATGATGCAAATTTAAAAAGGGTGTTATTTCTTATAACGATTTTATGATCAATATTAATCAAAGCGCTCGATTAATTAAAGCGTACAAATATACAACGACCCCACTAAAATCTTTAATTTTTGATTGGATCTATCACTTCTTTAATTAATAACAAACAAATGATGCAAATTTAAAAAGGGTGTTATTTCTTATAACGATTTTATGATCAATATTAATCAAAGCGCTCGATTAATTAAAGCATAAAAATAAACAACGACCCCACTAAAATTTTCAATTTTTGATTGGATCTATCACTTCTTTATATAATAACAAACAAATGATGCAAATTTAAAAAGGGTGTTATTTCTTATAACGATTTTATGATCAATATTAATCATAGCTCTCGATTAATTAAAGCATAAAAATAAACAACGACCCCACTAAAATTTTCAATTTTTGATTGGATCTATCACTTCTTTAATTAATAACAAACAAATTATGCAAATTTAAAAAGGGTGTTATTTCTTATAACAATTTTATGATCAATATTAATCAAAGCGCTCGATTAATCAAAGTGTAAAAATAAACAACAATCCCACTAAAATTTTTAATTTCTGATTGGATCTATCACTTTCTTAATAAATAACAATCAACTGATGCAAATTTAAAAAGGGTGTTTTTTCTTATAATGATTTTATAATCAAAATTAATCAAGCCGGCTAGATTAATTAAAATGATTCTATGTTGACTGCTTAAAAATGTTTAATTTTTGATTGGATCTGTCACTTTCCTAATTGTTTACTAACAAATGATAATAATTTAAAAATTAAAAGTTTATTTATAACGATGCTATGATTATTTTAATAAAAATGATTAATTCGGTCTTCGGGTTATAGAATGTGAGAAATGTGATCGTGAGAGAAGAATAAAACACGCAAAGCATGAGTGCAACGGAGAAAACATTAGTTTGTGTATCACAAGTTGCCTAGTTTTTTGGTTAAACATTATTTTGCTGAGCAGTTGTAACGCACGCAACCGCATGAACCAAGCACGGACGCACCCGTCCAAAAACCAATGCTCAAGCAAATACAAAACCAACGCTAACTTCAGCCACCTAGAAGGAAGTAATGGAAACGAAAATGATTGATCCATCTAGACAAAACCGGGATGGAGATACAACACTGTCCCCAAAGCCTACCGACGCGACACATTAAAGTTATCCAATGCAACCTGCATTACTGTCGAGCAACCGCAGCAACAATAGCCCTAATCAAAGAACGGTGGATTGAATAAACCGGGATCTGCGAATTGGGCTGTCTAAGTCTGGTCCAACGCTGCAACACCAACCTCATCAGAGGAAGACTGCTCGCTTGTTAAAAAGGTGCGTACAGCATGGTTGGGATGACACTCCAGGCTGCAGACAGGCAAAGGAAACAATTACTGTCCAAAGAACTAGCAAATATGACTAGGATTTTGACAATACACTGCCAACTAAGAAAACACATGCACACGATTGGTATTGCAGACAGTGATATGTACATGGCCGGCCCTCTCATAGGAGAGTCCATGTTGGTGAACTAGAAAGACCCAAGCGTTGTACATGCATACATTAGCCACATAGCCACTTATGAGGCCTACGTGCAGTAGACTTCGGTTTACTCAAACTTTAAATCCAGATGCACAAAAGTAACTATTTTGTTATAAATGTCGCATTTCTTAAATCACGAAAAAATCATTTTTTAATAATGAGTTTAGTGCTTTGAGAATTCCTTTTAATGAAGATTTACGTATTAACTTTTTAAGTAAAATGCATAAACTGTCAGAAAGTCGGGAATTTGATTTATATAAATTTCGTGCTTAGGCAAGTTTTTGCACCTCTAAGTCTAATGGGGCCCACGGGTCTACAAAGGAGCTCTGCGACTATTATTCAAAACCTGGTAAAGTAAAAAATAACGTTTTTTTTTAACCAACTTAAATCTAAAAAGGTCATTCTCAATTCTTTGCGGCAAAGTAAAAAAAAATCTAGCTGCGTCACTGGTTCTGCGCCGGGCATTCTTCCGATAGTGTTTTTGTTTATTTCAATTAATTGGCACTTACCTCTCATAACAAATGGAATAAAATAAATATTAATTCAAATATTTTTATTTAAATAATGACTAGCAATATACAAAATAAACAAACACAATTAATTTACAGGAGCAAATATAAAAATATCTTTATAGCTTTAATAACTATATTTATAAAATATTACATAGAACGGAATTCATATTAATAAACTTTTTTAAATATTTATTTACAAAATTGTATGTCACAGGCAGGTAATTAACTATTTCAAATCGATATGTACTGGCACAATAATAAATTACTAAGTATTTGGCTTTGGTGGGGACTAGTTTTATAAATTAATCAGTCCATAAACTAAGTGACATATTTTTTAAAATTAATATAAAACCATTTCAACAGCCTCATATTGCTAAATACAGTGAGTATTCAAAAATATTTCAATTTTTAGATTTAATATTAGCTATGTCACATTATTTGTACCAACAATCATTGTTTCTTCCTCATTTTTCTTTTCGGATGGAACGGCATATGTTATCCCATATGGCCGCAGATGATATATCAGGTATTCTAATACGTACATTTGATTAGGACTTATATAATGGAATGATACTGCATTATCTGAGCAACAGTCCATACCCTGCAAACATGTTAATTGTTATTGTAATATTACATTATTTAAAATAGTTTAAATTGTTTATAATTAATACTAATTTATATTCTGTTGTAATTTGTAATAATAAATATTGGTTTAGTAGATGATAAGACTAATTGTTATGTTTATGCAAATGAGTAATAAGCTAGTTTACATATTGCATTGGCGCATACAGTAAATATTATTAAAGTTATTAATGTTTATTAGATATAATTTTGTTTTTGTACAGATAAAAATAACTTAACTTACCTCTTTACTTTCATAGTAGATATACTTCCAATACCAAAATGATTTCGGCGTATGTCCAGGAATTAAATGATGTTCAGGAACGAAAGGAAAGAATCTTCCCCTGCCCATCGAATCTCGCGAATCTCCTGCAACTACCTTTAGGTTTTCCATGCACAACCCCATCTCGACGTCTTCGCTACCTTTGTTGTCAGATCGGCAGAGGGTTTTATTATTTACACCAAACTATAATTAAATATAATAATAATTAGTTTTCCTAGAATTTATTGTATTTGATTGCTAGCTACACCAATAATCACAGGTTCGATTCCTGTACTTAGCAAACATGTTGGATATACTAAATAAATAAAATATGATTGGGTTCGGTTTTTATTGCTGTTTTCTTTTAGTAACGTTGCCCACCCCACTTGTTGAAGTACAGTGTACCCCACGAGCCGTACCTCAAAAATTGTCAGAGAAGCAGTACTCTCATCACTTTTGAAGATGTGTGAAGTCTCCGGTTGATTTGTTGTTGGCAGGATGTAGTCTGCACCCATCGACTACTGTTTCTCATCCCTGAACATTTTCCAGAGTTACTGATGAAATGACGGCGGTGCCAAAAGTTCGTTCTCCTGATGATCACGTCGATTCCGCTCATTAAGTAACATAATAATGGAATTCTATGTAAAAACTTTTTAAAAGCTCTTGAGAAAGCATGGTTCCCATTATAGGGTAGAAATCTTGAAAACCTTTAAAGACGGCGTCTTTGATTTGTTTCGGAAATCTTTATAAATGGTCTTGGGACATTTTGGAACTATCTGATTTGAAACACGAATGTGGTCATAACCTTGCACGGCGTAGTTTATCCAGATGACGGCAATCAATCGTTGCCTCAAAAGTGCCAAATGTAATTTTAATAAAAAACCACTAGTACGTCACGTTTTGGATGGATTATTCTATTTCCTTCATTGCACACACTACCGGACGCTGCTAAATCATCTTGTTTTTCTATAGCATCAGGTATCATAAAAGTTAGGTTAGGTTAGTTCTACAAAACAAATTTAATTTGCGCCCTCTTTCTAGGAGTATTTTTATACGGTTTAGTACTGTGTAGTAATGTTGCAGATGATAGATAATTTGCTGCGTCAAAGTTGAGAACGTGGATTGAATGATAATGTTTGAAGTCAACTTTGAGTTCTTCTGCCTTGTTATCTTCAGATGACGATGGCAGCTGAAGAGTTTTTTTTCCAAACTCTGCAGTAAACTGTCGGGGTGAATATTTTAAATTGACTGTCTCCATGCGGTGTTGTTTAAGTACACGTACCGCCGATAAAACGCAACTTTCTACACTGAGCCCTTGTTACCGGCACGTCTCCGATTCATAATGTGAAGGCGGCCGTGAAAAGTCCAAGAGTGGTAAAACCGTTCTCAATGTTGAAATCTTACATTTGTCTCCGTGCGGTGTTATTCAAAGTACAGTGTTAAAATCCTACATTTGTTGACAAGTCCGATAAAGTCAAGATGAGTAACACTACTGCGGGTTCTTGTTTGGGGGTGTAGCGCGTTTCTTCGCTAACTTGCTTTCAGCCGGGTATGCATTTTGCGGATCATTTCTGAAGGCATCTTCTCCTCCTCAAACTCAGGTTTGAAATTGCTGATTGTAGAGTCGAGTTAAAACGAGCTTAACTTTAATTCTTAGACAGTTAGTCGTATTTCAAGAGGTCAATCAAAGTTAGCTGCCCCAGTCCAATAGTTTTTTAGGTTGTCGCTGATTTCCGACTGTTAGGATTCCAGAGAGCTTCGTCCACGTTAGTAGTCGATAACTTTAGTTGTGTCGTTTGCAGTTTGTTGTCTACAGAGCATCTTTCCCAGGATTTCTACCAGGCTACTCTCAAACTAACCGTCAATGCTATATGTATACATGCAGCTTGCAGGCAAGATCGCCGACGGAATCATTATCGACGTTTTTTGCATTATTGTCGGTTTTGAGTACTGTCTGAGGTTTGAAGATGGCGTGCAAATCTCTTTACAATCGGAATGGAGTCACCTACGTTAACCAGTAATCCTCCAGTTCGGCAACCGTCTTCTCGTGTATCCTTCGTGTATCTTCTTCTGGTTAATCAACCTCAAGAACGTCTTAGTAGGCGTATATACCATACTCCTCATAGTGGCCTAGCAACTCATGTATTCTCTATTAGCAAAGTTTTCCTTAAACATTTACTTGTGTAGTGCTTCAACCTATTTCGTTTTGTAGATAAGGAAGATTAAATCGTTTCGCAGGAACTCTGGCAGTTTGTCAGGTAGAAGAAAATTGCTATTAGTTGATCCTGAAGCATTCAGTTGGCACAAACCAGATCGTATGTTTTGTCTATTCTCTTCAATTGACGGGTTTGAAAGTATATATTGTGCAAATAAAATCATATGTTTATATTAAAAAACAGCTGTGAGCTGATAACACATGCGTGCGACCTAAAATATCGGCGCTTAAAACCGACCCCATACCCTAACATGTATGGGAATAAGTTAAAGGAGTACACAATCAAATAGAGACCAGAGACTACTTTCCTATACAACAAGGCGTATGTTATGCACATGTCACCAAGCAATAATTGAATCATTATCATTACTCATAGATAAAAATTGTATATAACATTCTTTTGCAAACTATCGCCTTAGCAAGTAATCTTTATTTTAATTTATGGAATGCAAATTCCTGTCCCTGTTGACATAACTCTACCATGATTAAATATTTGTTATGATAAAAATGTATGAATTTTTACATCAGGATAAACCAATTTTTAATTTATAGTACTGTGTGTTTACTAAATAAAGTTATAAATACCTCAACAAATCTCTTAAGCGCTTCCCTGCTTAAAACGTAACCGGCGCCTCCGCTCATGTAGCCCTGCTTAACAAAAGGTTTGAATCTGCATCCGAAATATATGGGATTCGTCGCTTTATATCGATGCAGCATGTATCTGAGATTCTCTAATATCACATAACTGTAATTAGATAGTTTGATTTTGAATTTAAATTAAATAGTTTGATTTTGAATTTAAATTAAATTAAATAGATATAACTCACGTATCATCATCTGCTTTAAGGAACCAATCGGCTTGATCCCTGTAATTATGGTACACGTATTTAAAGGCCTCCTTCGTTTTCGCCCACAAGTTATCCCTACCCTCTTGGACGGGTAGCGCTATCGAAGGCAGCGATGGATCTGTGCAAAAATTATTAAAATCAATCAAAATATTTATTTATTAATTATAATTTTCATCTTCAATTAAATATGTTTTGATATGATTTAAATGATTATTTCATATACGGAAACTGGAACGCATGTCATTGCATAATTAAAACTGCGAAAATAACGCGGAAAAAAGCCAAGTAGCGTGAAGAAGCGCAGTGAGCATGAAATAGTATCATTACAATTTTTGTTGACAGTGAGCCTAATTTAGTTACGCTCATGTACAATTTATTAAAACCTTGGAAATTGAGATTTATTGCGTTGAAACGTTACAATTATTAATGTTCAACGAGATGAAGTTATTTGGATTTCTTTAAAACTGTTGACAATGTACTGATGAGAAATTACTGTTTGTTAGTTTTCACCTATTTTGGGTCAATTTTTTTTTATTTATCCCATTTCTATTAAAACTAGATCCATTTTTTTGTTAATTTTTAACTTTTGTTTCGTTAAAATTAAACAGTTTAATAACAGCCTTCCGGTTAAAACTGAAATACATTTAACCTGTTAGTGCAATATTATTATTACTTTATATCGCCTTTTTGCTGTACGTCATTCATTTTAATAAGTATAAAAGGTTTTATCAGTTTGTTTGCAATTTATTTATCAGAAGGACTAGTTACATAATAAATGCATTTTTTAATGATATGTATATACAAACAAAATATATGTTTATCAGTTTGATAATTAAAATTTATTGAACCGTAAACATAAATATAAATACAGCAAATGACACAATAAACAAAGAAAATATGAAATACTTCGTTCGTTTTCACCTGTATAACATTCTTAATTTTTATCCGTTTGATTAAACTCTTATGTTGCGATTAATCGTAAACCAATACAACTAAATTTATAAGTGTTACATCGCTTCGCGATTTCAAGAAGCGACTCTGCGAAGGTTGAAGTCAAAAGACAAAAGAAGGCGCGATTGGCTGCTACAGAGTCGGCAATCTTCCTACGAGACGGACACGTCTCGTGTTGGGATGGCAACCTATGCCAACCCTACACAGAGAAAGTCCTAATCAAGCCAAAAGCCTCCTCAAAAGAAGGAAGGTTCCAAGCCTCTGGGCAAAAGAATCCCTTCGGATCCACTTCCGAGTCCTTACCTAAGGAGATGTCAAAGGAGTTTAGGTCATCACCACCGAGAAAACACCTTTGGAGGGTGGTCACACACAGGAAAAACCCTTAAGACCATATTTGGTGATGACACATCGTTAGGGTGACTAGAGAAAACAATCTCCAGCATAGAACCACTGTGACCGGTGCCAGTGTCTGGCTTCTGGGACCTCCAGATGCCATCGAGACGGTCTTAAGTTGCCCGGAGGGGTACAACCATAAGTTCGCCCTGGCATTCTTGCAAAAAGCGCCGAGATCATGAATTTGACCAAGCTTTTTGGCATGAAGGTGTCGGTCGAACCGAAAAAACGCCAGGTGGCATTCCACAATGCCACAAGTGCCAGCGACTGGAACACACCGCCTAACAATGCTTCACAAAAAAACCCGTCTGCCGCATCTGTTCGGGGCCCCATCAATCGGTGGCCAACCCCATAGACACACCTCCCAAGTATACATTATGTTCTGGCCCGCATCCTGCCAACTTCAAGAGACAATGGACAGTACACAAAAAGCTTTGCTTCTGTAACGCCAACAGCATGTTAGCTAAGATGGGTCAAGTAGAAGAGTTCTTCATTCAACATTGACATCATGCTGGTGTCTGAGTCAAACAACACCTGGGCCAGGCACAATCAAGATCGCATCCGGGTATCTCAACCCGAGCAACAAAATCGAAACGGCGGATTGCGACACGGTCTTAAAAAATCCTTTCCCCACAATCATCGGTAGGAACTTCAACTCTAAGCACCCGGCGTGGAATAGTACAAAGATATAGAAAAACCCGTCGCCCTTTTTACAAAAAAATCCAACAAACCTCGGTAAAGGCTTCTAAAACCCATCAGGTTCGCGCTGATAATCCTCTCAGATTATCTCAGGAAACAAAGACATTGATCCGTAGAAGAAATGCGCATCAATGGCAAAAGCATCGCGACCATAGAAACCGCAGGATCTTAAACTTGCTTCACGATGAAGTAAAAACGGCCTTAAGGTTCCACAAAAATTTGTGCTAGAAAAACACTTTAGAATCTTTCACACCATCCAATGTGGAGGATCTCCAAAACCCCATGGAACAGACAAGTCCCCATTCCAAGTACTCGTGACAAAAATGGGGTTCAATACACTATCGCGAGAAAAGCCGAGGCATTCGCAAACATCCTCAAACTCCAATACCCCGCTCAATCACCGAGCACACAGATCTAAAGCAGGTCGAAAAGGTTCCCCGGGAAGTCAGAAATTTCATGAAAGCCGCTAACAACAACGGGCCGTTGAAAAGCGTTCGACTTTCTCGAATCAGAGAAGTTATCAATAGACTTAAAACTCGGTCTGCTCCTGGCTTTGACAAAATACCAACTAGAACTCTAAAATGATTCTCGCATAAAGCAGTAATGGTGCTCACTGCAAATTCGATTTATCAAACCGGACACTTTCCTACAGAATGGAAAGGCTCTCTTGTGATTAACATCCCAAAACCTGGGAAATATCGGAGGTTTCCACAAAACTACCGGCCTATCAGTCTGCTACGCACCTTAAGTAACGTCATAGAAATGGTAATCTTAGATATAATCCAAGACAACACGGAAGCTAACAATCTTCTCCTCTCCCACCAACATGGGTTCAAATACAGCATTCAGCTGTCCACCAACTTAATCGCATGACTAGCCACATTGTCGAAGGTTTCAGACGTCAAAAAAGTTCTAGCACAAAGGTCTTCTCTATAAACTGCGCAAACAGAACTTCCCTCTGCGTCTTATAAGGCTGATCTCGCGGAACCATATTTCTACCTCACGGCAGATCACAGCAAAAGTTCCTCAAAGCTCCATTCTTTCTCCTCTGCTTTTTAATCTGTTTGTGGCGGTAATAATTACTCTATAGCGCTTCTATACTCCTCCAAGTCACAAAGGGTCAACAGGGTGGTTACATCCAGGCTACAAAAAGCCACAACTGATCTTGAAGACAGGTTAAACAACTGGCAAGTCAAAGTGAATCCGGAGAAAAGCAAAGCTCTTATCTTCACACGGCAACGGAACCCCCCCCCCCCCTTCTTAACGACGTTCCCATACCGTGGTCTGATACCAAGTATCTGACGGTAACCTTTGACAAAAAACTCACGTACAGATTGCACGATAATTCTCGATAAAACCAGAATAGCAAAAAAATTTTCTAGTTCCGATGCTGCGGCGGAACAGTGGCTTGTCTCTCCAGAACAAACTCCGGTTTCAGACCAATGGTCACTTATGCGTCCCCCATCTGGAGAACCGGTGCAAAACTGGCAACTCGTTCGACTTAAATACTTCGAAAGACTAACTGTGAGGATGCTCCTCGGAGCTCCATGCTCCAAAATAAAACGCCATATCGCTTCACGATTAATTGTAATTTAAATTTGCTTATGTCTTTTGTCCTGTATCGCTTTAAAATTAATCGTAAACCAATTCAACTTAGTTTACATGTATGAATGAATAATTTAACCAAGTTTAAACGTGTTGTGGCACTTCACGATTGATCCTAAAATACTCCGCCGCTTCACGGTTGACTCTAAAATGCTCTGTCGCTTCGCTGTTGGGTACAACTAAGCTCCAGTATCGTCTGTAGCTACCCGATTGATTGATTGTACATTGATTAAACCTTATTGTTAGATTAATCGTGAACCAATAGAACTAAATTAATATGTAGAGTCGCTTCGCAATTGTTTCTACAAAGTTCTATCGCTTTAGAATTTATTATAATTTAAATTTGGAAAGATCTTTTGTCCTGTGTAACTTTGCAATTAATTGTGAACCAAGTTTAAATGTTTTTTAACTTATTACATACGTAGAAGGCTCTAGTAGAGCCAAAACTAGTAGAATAAATTTGTGATAAAAAAACATAGTAAATTCCTTTATTATTTTATAAACATAAATTATCGCGTAGTAGAGGTCACAACCACCAATTATATTAAGTTTAAATGTATTGTGTCGCTTCGCGATTAATTCTAACATGCCGCAACTTTTTCAAAACATCATTTATAAAATTATCGTGCAGAGGTCACATTTTAAAAATTGATAATTTCAAATTTTAACAGAACATGTTTATCATAATGGGTAATAAGTGACTCACTTGGAATTAATTTCTGGAAATTAAAAATGTTTTATTAATTTTTTTTAACATCATTTTGGTAATTAGCATGCTGAGATCACAATTTTAAAATTTACAGTTGAAATTTTGATAGAACATGTTCATCATAATAGATGAAAAGTGACTAAAGTAGAATTAATTTCTGAAAATTAAAAATTCGTTTTATTGATTTTTCAAAACATATTGCTTCGGAGTTTTTAAACTATCGCTTGAATGCTAAATTTATTCAAGTATTGTGTCGCTTCACAAGTTATTCTGCGTGCTCAATCGCTTCAGGTTGATCATAAGTTGATTTAACTTTAACCTTTAGTCAGTGCTGCAAAATTCGTATATACCACTTACCTTCTTTAGAACTCATAAACAGCAAAATATTACACCTCTTCCCCCACGTATTCTTCACATGTTTGGCTTTCTTCTCATGATTACTGGGTCCCGTCATAACCCAACACAGCACCCTCACTTTTTTCTTCATCTCAGTAGCAACCGAATCATCTTCAGTTTTGTGAAACTCTTCATCATGGCCATGTTGTCCCGGATCCACAATCGGCCCTTCGAGATGTTCCATCTCGTGACTGGTGTGAGGATCTGCAAACTGTATCCAAGCTGGCGGCTCCATCATGATGTAGGTGACGGTGAATCCGATGACTATGCCGCCCAATAAGGCCATCACCATTTGTTTTCTCACATTAGGCCTGAAAATAGTAAATAATTTACAATTATAATTAAGAATTAATAAGGAAACTATGATTAATCAATCCATGATTAATTGTGATTAACGACGATTACTAATAGAAAAATAATGATTATTAATAAACAAATGCAGATTGTTCATGCGAAAATACCGGTTAAATTTTTAATAAATAAAAAAATATTATGAATACCGATTAACAATAATTAATAATAATAGAAAAAAACATTTAATTTTGATTTAAACAAAAACAATTTCAAATTTTAATTTTAATATAATTTGAAACAATGATTTGAGGAGATAATATGCAAAGTATGAAAGTTACCGTGAAACCTGCATCGTAACTATTTCGAGTTCCGTTTCGTATTGCGTGTCGGCACTAAATGAATTCGCTTCATTTGCTTCATGTATTCGAAACGATTGTAATGCAATGCCCATACTAGGCCATACTATTTTTTATTTCTATTGATAAGGCTAGATTAACAATTTATAAACATATTATTTATTAGAAAATATACATAGTAATACCTATATTACTAATTAATACAATTTTAATCTAATCACAAAAATATATTTTTTAATTTTGCAAATTATTAAATTAAATTGTGTTGAAATATTTGTTGATTTATGTGTTACAATTTTTATATTTGTTAAACTAATAAAACCTTCTGACATCTAGGTAGACTTTACCTAGATTTCACAATTTATCAAATAAATCAATAAAGGCGTTCACTATTTTATAAATAATTTGAAAAATAGTTTACGAAGCAAATAGGTAGATAAAATGTAATAAAATTCAAAGTATCAAGGACAGGAAAGTACTATTTGCAGCACGCTGATGATTGCCGACAGCGAATTGCTGCGATTGCTTTCTGATAGAGATCTTATGATAATAAACATTTAAACCTGTATTGTTGGTTGCATAATACAGTAAATAATCAGGCGGCCATTTTTAGTTTTCCGGAATTCCACGAATGCACTATTTTATTATTAAAGAAATTAAGTTTTAAAAATGTTATAGTAGTAAAATAATGTGCATTAAAATTAACCAATATTACTTAAATATTATTAACATAACAATAATCTATAATAAACATTTAAAACTACCTTGTTGGTTGCATAATAAAGTAAATAATCGGGCGGCCATTTTTAACTTTCCGAAGTTGCACGAACACATCCGAACTAATAATATTATTTTAATTATTAATAAAACGAAGTTACAAAATTAACAATAAAAAAGTTCGTTTTTTAAATATGAACAAAAACTCTCAAGTTATCACACGTATACCCATAAGGTTAGGGT
Organism: Tachinus rufipes; assembly: GCA_963932245.1. Taxonomy (NCBI): domain Eukaryota; kingdom Metazoa; phylum Arthropoda; class Insecta; order Coleoptera; family Staphylinidae; genus Tachinus; species Tachinus rufipes. The sequence continues at coordinate 72,195,592 of OZ010747.1, read as the reverse complement.
GTGTATAACAAAGTACATTGAGGCTATTGAAGTACTTCACAACTTTCTGCGGCTAATCATACATAGACCGGAGAAAACCTCAAAAAGAAGAAAAAAGAAAAGAAAATATTATTGGAAACAGATGTCGTTTAATGTGATACTACCATCTCCAGAAAAGTGAATAAACAAACAAATACCCTAGGACAAAGACCATAATGGCACAGAAGCCGGTATATATGAAGACAGAAACCAAGAGACGTCAGTTACGTTGTCTCTGTGAAAACATGCTTCAACTTTTCAAGCGGAAATGGCTACCATTGAACCGATAACTATCACGCTCAACAGCCAAGCGGCACTACAAGCGATACGCCAGCCAGTCATAAAATCCAAACTGGTAATAGATCTAGACAACAAAGAATCAGGACATGGGGGAACTTTTAGGCTCGTCAAAAAAGAAACTACGGAGACGTTCGTTGAACCAAAACCTGCTTTCCGGACTCCATATAAGACCGGTAAACAAATAATCCGTATAAAACTTAAAACAAAACACAGAAACTTGTGACAAAACTGTCAACGCATAAAGCACACGAGGCTATTTCTAACAGAACAATCATACACTGCTCAAACTATGGTAATGCAAAAAAAAAAAGGAATAAAACTACAATAAACACATGCATAGAATGAGAATCCAAAAGAATCTCATATGCCGCAAATGTTTAGGAGAAAAAAAAAACTCCGCTGCGACTGCTGAGCAAGTGCGAGCCTTACAATGAGAAACATAAATTATTTTTTGGTAAACACAAGCTAACTAAAGAAGAACTTAAGACGGTTCCCTGATAAAAGTTTATAGAATTCATAGAAAAACCAAAACTACCAGAGGAGTAACAACCAGTGCACAATAGGACCAGCAGCACCGTATTGCAAGGGGCGCGTCAAAAGAAAGTGGTGTTTTTAATCAGTAAAAACCTGACACTACTGGACAGTATCTGCTACTCTCTAACATAAAATGCAGAAAAACTAGCTACGTTGGACATGTCTTAAGAGAGCAATATGAGTTGAAGTAGATTCAACTGTATCGACAGAAAGCAAAAGTTCTGGCTAGAGAACATTCGCGAATGAACTTTTTAAGCTAGCAGAATACTGGCACGCAGTCGTCAAAGTGATCGCCAACGTCAGTGAGTCTGAATACGACACATAAAAAAAAGATAAAACTACTTCAAATTATCAAAGACATAAACGTGTTATATTTCTGTGATTGAGCGTTTGATTTAATGCATCATTTTCTAAAGGGATTTTCAATCTTCATTTTGAATAGCAGGCTATTTGGGCAGCTGTCAATTTTGAAGCTATTATCTTTTGACATTTGACATGTAAAAACTACGCCATTATTAAAAATGGAACGATACACGCTTCAACAACGCATTGAAATTATTAAAATTGACTACAAAAATGATGAACATTTTTCAGTCACAATTCGCAAAACTAAAGCACTTTTTGGTCGTCGTAAAGCACCTTCTCGGCCGCCAATAGTAAAACTGGTGGAAAAATTTTAGCTGTTGGGACAAGTTTGTGATGTGAAGAATTAAAACCGTGTGCATCGATCAAGAACACATGAGAATATTGCTGATGTAGCCCGTAGTGTTGAAGAAAACCCAGGTTTGTCGATTCCTCGTCGATCTTTGAAATTAGACATTCCTCAAACGACATTACACCGTATTTTGTATAAAAACTTAAGCTTAAGACTTTTAAATTCAGTTAACACAAGAACTCAAGCCGGTCGATCACCATAAACGTCGTATCTTCGCTGATTCGGTCCTTCAAATACATCAAAATGATCCGGAATTTTATCGAAAAATCATCTTCAGTGATGAGGCCCATTTTCACATCTGAGGCTACGTTAATAAGCAGAATTGTCGAATTTGGGGCTCAAAAAATCCAAGAATGATTGTTAAAAAGTCTTTGCTTCCTCAACGTGTCACTGTTTGGTGCGGTTTTTGGGCTGGCGGTATGATTGGACCTTACTTTTTCAAAAATTTGAGTTACGGTAAATGAATGGCGCTACATGAAAAGCAAGTAAAGTTGATAGGCATAGACGGCGGACCTGGCGTAATAGCAGAGCACAAGTCAAATCCTAACAAGTCGATAACAGAAGCCAAAGACTACATCCAGAAGTTGTGCCAGTAGTAGCAGTCCTCTGTTCCACTGGACCCACCAACTTCAGGACTAATAAGATCGTGGCTGCGCATCCATCCTCTCACTCAATCAATCCAAATATCAACGTGGAAAGCAAAGATGTCTGATGACAGACAAAAAGAGGTGGGTCAAGTTGAATGCTTGCTATGGCCTAGCCTGATGTCTGCACAGAGGCGGTCGTGTGAGAGTGGTAGGCATTACTGAAATAAAATGCAGACTCGGCATCACCCATGACGACAAATCAGCCCTATTTAAGGACGCACTGCCTTCCCCAATCAGAAGAGAAGGGTAGAAAAAATGCAAAAAAAAAACGCTTACCTCAATCTTCAAACAAGTATATGTGCAGTCACTCGTGCATCTCTTTCTAACGTGGTCAGATAAATACAAATAGCATAAATAAACCCAACAATAACATGTTCAAACCTATATTATAAATTAGAGCCTGAAATGTACGCAAGATTTGCGGACAATAGCAAAATTAATATAAAATATAGAGGTGACCAAATTATAATCTTGGGCAATTCCAATGCCCGTGTTAGATTGGAATATAATACCTGACCTGAGATAATTGGTAGACAACTCAAAGAGCCTCTACAGTGTTGCTCATTAAACGAGGTAACCGGCCAGGAAACTACGCAAGACTGCATTCTTTAAAGACAACGTGTCAAAAATAGTCTTTTGAGGAACAATGTCTGAATGATCCAGATGCCAAAATATCTACTGAAAGAGATGAACAAAGGTTACAGTCTACATATATAACGAGAATTGAGACCTAGCATGCCCAGAGTGCACCAGAACTTTCAAAAACAAGCAAGGGTACAGCAGAGAGAGCATGATAGAGCCCAAAATAGTACATGTTTAACTAAACACGGCTACAGCCGTATCAGCAAAGAAGCCATCATCATCATCATAATATATTTACATTTCATAATTTCTGTCATTGTCCGCAATTTGAAGCTCAATGTGTTGCTTTGCAATTGACGTTTAATGTATATATTAGTTCTACAATATTCTGTCATTTGCGTCAGTGCTTCGAAGTTGACAGTTTACAAATCTTCCGTTTTTCACACTTGTCACATTATCCACAATATGTCGATTTCGAATTGACGTATATATTCGTCCTATGATATTCTGTCATTTGTGTCAGTCGCTTCAAAATTGACAGTTTACAAATTATCTATTTTCCACACTTTCTGTAATTATCCGCAATTTCAGGGTCAATATGTTGTTCTTTGGTACTTGACGTATATAATATTCAGTCATTTGTAACAGTTGTCTATGTGTTGCTTCAAGATTAACAGTTTACGAATAATTCACTTTCCATACATTCTGCCCTTGTCCGCAATTTCGGGGTCAATATGTTGCTTTAGATTTGACGTATTTATTCGTCCATGTCATTTATGTCAGTCACTGCAAGAGTCAATATGTCGCTTCAAAATTGACAGTTTACGAATTATTCACTTTCAATATTTTCTGCCTTGTCTTATAATATTCTGTCATTTCAAATTCAGATAGGTCGCGGATATTTGCTTCTTCTTGTTTTCTGCACTACTTTACATGGCTTCACGATAACTGTTGACGAATATATTCTACAACGACATTATTATGACTCATTTTAAAAACAAACATTTTGTTAATTTATATTATATTTAATTTCAATGATTGTTTTTGCAGAAATAATGTTTTTTTTTTGCAAAAGCGTGTAACCTTGGTTAGCTTTATTTATTGCATTTAATCGTTAAATGTGTCAACAATTGCGAAGTGAATTTATTTAAAATCGATGTGGGTAATAATAGTAATATATTGGCGGCAATTATTTGATCTAGATTTGATCCAATAGTAAACAAAGAAATTAGTAAAATATTACAGAATTGCAGTTGAAAATTATAATTAATTAAATTTAAGTACTTTTATCTATCGCTTGTGCCAATTCGTTCAAGTGAAATTATTTTTAGATATAAGAAACAAATTTAATCGCATAATTGAATAAAATTACGCATTCATAACTTCTAAGTAAATATGTTATTTCCAATCGACGTATTATCATAAGGTATTTATAATTTGACCCATTATATAAACGTTGAATAATACTTGGCAAACAATAGTTGAAACATGAATAGGATGCGGCAAACTAGCTTATATCGATTAGAAACAAACTAAATAGCAAAACATTTTACTGAGAAATTATGCAGTTGTAATAATATCTTTTATTTACAAAGACGCAGTTTGACAAAAATAATTCGAGTAAAATACTACTAATCATTCGAGTGAGTAATAATTTTGACTACATTTAAATAATTCTAGTCTCTAACTATTCGAATGATCAACCGAATTATTATTAGTATAACTCAAATTATTATTCGACTTATAATCTTAATTATTACACTAATGATTTTAAATAATAACACAAATATCATTCAAACATTAAAAAATTGACTTTTTATCATTCGAACGAATCACAAATTAATTTAAATAAAATTAGAATAAAAAATTGAAATAAATTCAACCAAATGTTATTTCGTATTTGCAATTTACTGATTGTGTACTCAAAATGTATTTTTAATTGTCAAAAATTATATTTAATATTTTAAATAAAATCTCCGCTGTTATTAAATAACAGTTTTAAAAATCCTCCTCACATCCTGTTGTGAGTGTTATTATAATCAGATGCGTGTTTATCTAATCACATAAATAAGAATGAATAGAACGAGTCCATTTCATTTGTTAAATTCGTTGAATAGTAACGAAAATATGTGACATTCAGCGCTTTTTATTTTGCTTAATTGATAAATGTTAACAATAATAAAATTGCTACGAATGTTATTAAATTATTTTTCTGCTAATTATAATATAATATCGCCTAAATGATATTTATTTCGTTTTTTTTTTTTTAATTGTGATGTAAATTATGCTCTGCTTTCCAGCTATTGTAGGAAGATTGATAATAGTGCGAATGTAAAGCCTGCTACACACTGGAAAATAAAATTGCACAACAATCGATAAGAGAGTATTCAATGTAATACTTTAGACACAATAAATTAATCAAAAGTCAGCTTTATAGTTCGTTCGTCCGTTTACTTGTCCTTTCAATCTACTCCCAGTTGTTCGGGTAGAATCTGGAGGGACACAAACCATTCCTCAATGACACACACGATCGCCACCTTGCCACCTCCAGGAGCTCAACCAGTAACAAATGGCGGCCAAGTATGGCAAAGAATGACGTAATGCCTTTACTACCCCAAAAGTAACACCGAAAAAAGAGAAAAAAAAAGAAAAAAAACAGAAAAAAACGGCCACAGAGAAAGAACAATCTTTGGAAAAATATCTAGCAGACTTCGAACGACACGAAATACCAAAAAGCCAACTCTAATAGTGCGTACACACTTGCAATAACGTGCCGTACCACAACACCGTCGCATAACATCCTCGCGCAACATCACCCCGCAACAGCGTCCCATAGCTTGTCGGTTTTCTGCCGTCGGATAAAAATAAAAAATTGATTCCGTGTTGCAGAGTGATGTTACGCGAAAATGTTGCGCGACGGTGTTACGGTTCAGCACATTGTTGCAAGTGTGTACGCACTATAACCGGCTGCAACACGTTCGAAATAACCATCTATGATAATGATAAACCAACAAGTGATCTAAGTTGCCACAATAACACGGTCCTCGACCAAGGTCAACACCTCTGTCGACTAGTCCGCTGTGACACCAGTCAGCAGTACGCCGATAATGACCGTCGTAACTGACCAGATACAGGCAACCATGCAGTTGTTTGCAAAATCTACAACAGATCCTACTATGGCCTAAAAACATATCGTACCGACATTTACTGCAATAACAAACTGTATCGTCAAGCAAAAGATTACTTCCAATTTCTTTGTCTGTCGAAGCCAAACTAAGTCGACAACACAGTCGAATGAACCACAGTCATAGAACCTTTACCAGGCAAACCACAGACCTGTGCTGAAAAGCTCAGCAAAGTCACTTGCAACACAAAACTAACAAATACCACAAGTCAGAAGAATCTGCAACGCTACCAGTTTACCAAATAGGTAGACATAACCCCGACAATCCCTTTGACACCTCGCCTTACTGATAATCAAATTCAAAACATATATAAAAACCCATAAATATTACACAGCTTACGAACTACAAAACAAGTTCTTAAGCCTTAAAGACAATGATCGCCGACTACATATGTAATCCAGAAGTGACAGACCCCAAACAACAAATGCGCAAAGGAAGAGTGTCACAAAAAAGTGACATACGTCAGCTCTACATCGAGACGAAGGCCGTTCTACCTCTTTGTATTCCGGAAGTATTGGATAAAACCTAGACATTAATTTCCAACCTCAATAAAAAAACGAAAAAACCCTGTAGCTGAAACCGGCCAACTTCGACATCGGAGACAACCTCGACGCACAGAGCATCCTGAAACCAACATATCGGAGCTGCAAAAGAAATCAAGACCTAGTCAACAAGCACAATAAAAACAAGAAATCAACCTACACCAATCAACATCTTAGGCGAGCCCCGTGCAACATAGAACTACCGCGTATTGATACAAAAACAAGTGCGCAAGAGTATGTACGTGCCACCACAATGCAGAATACCGCAAAAACCATAGTCAAAGCCCAAAACTTTAAACGTTTTCAAACTCCACGCCGCAAATGTTTCAAACCCACGACGGGACTGACTATAAAATTGAAGAAATAATTCCTTTTATGCACCTCGATGGCGCGTAATTGGTTGAGCGCCTTGCAGGGTGGACGGGTGTTATGTTTGTCAGCGCCAGCAAGGAGAAATCAGAAGCTCAGCCTGAAGGTTGGAGGAAATTGTTACAGCGCATGGGAAAAGCGACCGCCACCAATCAGAACACGCCGACTACTATAAAGATTCAACTAGTCAGACAAATCCAAGAGCTCAAGTCAGACACATAAAAAGATATAATCACCGGGATTCAGATATAGGCCAAACATTCCGTCTAGTGCTCCCAGGCGACACTATCTGCACCAACTAACTGCAGCTTCCAAACAAACACCAGTCTGGTGTCGTCGACCACCAAATAGTAACATCCTCCAGAGATTCTGAGGCTATTACTCTGTGCTTGCACTCCTTGCTAAAGTATGCACACAAAAAAAACAATATTATGATAGAACGTCTTTAAAACAAACCCGAAGGCCTCCTCCGCCAACCACCTTCGACCATAAAGAACACAAACAGTTCCTCAGGTACACAAACGGCCGCCCCACTGCCACCTCCGGAAGCCCAGCCGGTCACAGATTTTTTTGACATTTGTTATTAAGAGATTGAATATCATCATCTCTTCTAACATAGTTACTACTGACAATTGCATCAACTAGAAATATCCAATCTCTTAATGAGAAACACTTGCGCGGATGCGCAAGATATTACAGGTCAAACTAGTCGCTTGTAGTTATAAACTGAAGTACCCTGCTCACCCGCCCAAGTGTCTATTAACGGAAATATCCAATCCTTTGATAAGAAACCTTTGAGCGGGTAAGCGGGGCACTCAAGTTTATGATTACGGTCGAGTAGTTTAAACTGTAAGTGTTTGTTACAAAACATTAAATATTTCTCGTCCTTGCAAGCGGTAGTAGTTTCTATCTTAAAAAAAGAAATAATAGTTTTCGGTAGTCAGTAGCAAAAACTCACCTAAAAATAGAAAGCTTGACTGCACAGATGCATTGCCTCACAACAAACACCCCACGGATCCTCGCCATAGTAAATTTTCGCTCGTTTCCAAATACCATGGTAAAAGTTCCCTTTAGTCAAGATGTTCTCTGCTAGACTAGAACAACTGTAGATCGTCGTGCTGCCTTGTAGCCACTAAAAGATGCTTTTTTCTGGTAAAAAAATCATTGTAACTCGGTGCGCAGTTTTGCATCAATAATTGCAGACTAAGGCATTCATGCAGGAGTAGACATAAATATACAACCAAAAGTTGTGCAAAATCCAAACTTGGGGATATCGCATCGCAAAACTTTGTCTCGGCCATCTTTGAAAGATACTGAGCGCTTTGCTTCACTAGATGCCCATTTGCCGGTACAGCCAACGGATCCCTTGAACTTAATCTAAACAAAGGTGTCGCTGATGACGACCGACTTGAGTTTCTCGGCGTTGTCGATAGTGATGTCCTTTTCGATTGTTTGCTTTAAGACCTTGATGACATCGCACATGATCCTCAGACGTAAGAAATTAAGGGAGCGCCTTCTTCTTAGAACTAAAAACTGGTTTCATGTTCCCGGCGACCGCACTGAGTGTTATAGTAACTTTTTTTTTTTTAATTTATTTATTGTGCGTTTTACAACTATTTTACATCGCCCCATAAGTCTTGTTCAAAAGAGTTGATAGAACCAATAATTTACTAAGTGACTCCAGTGAATTAAGAGCAAGTTTTTATTTATCATATTTCGAGAATCAAAACTAAGACTGCAAGTGTGCTAAGCTAGCGATCACTGAGTTACAACACTTAATTATCATTGGTGCTCTGATTTCGCAAGTCCTGCGTTCCGCTCCTCCAGTTTACTCGGTCCTCCGTCCTTTTCTTCATTTCACTGTGCCTTTCTCTTTTCCTTAAAACATCAGTCATCTTGAATCATTCACCATTTCTTCAATCACGTCCTTCAATAAACAATCTCTTCTCAATGCATGCTCTACCCATCTTTTCCTCTTCTGCTCTTCTTCATTCAGAATCTTATCTGCCATATCGTCTCATCGTCTATTTCGCACCATCTATTTACAATGCTCCTTGTATGCATGTGAGCCCTACGTCCGCTGTCGTAATGTTTGATCAAATTGTATTGTAACCCCCGGAAAGTTCTCTAACACTAATGGGATAAGTTAGCGCCCAACGTGGAGCATGCAAAAGTATGGTATCCTTATTTACCCCAAATACCCAAATGCTCACCAACGCCCACCAGGTCAGCTTTCAAAGCATTACCAGGAAATGAGATCTCCATCGAGTCAACTTTCGTGACAAAATAGCGCCCAACGTGTAGAAACCAAGAAAATGTCCTTCTTCTTCTTCTTCAGGTGCCTATCCGATTACCGAATGTTGGCGATCAATATAGCTATTTTTACTTTGTTCGCAGCAGCGCGGAAGAGTTCGGTAGTTGTACTCCAAAACCACTGTCTTAAGTTCTTGAGCCAGAATATACGCCTTCTGCCAGGACCTCTTCTTCCAATCACTTTTCCTTGCAGAATCAGTTGTAATAATCCATATCTTTCTCAATTCCTCATAATGTGTCCGAAATACTGCAGACTTACTTGCCCTACACCCCCACATGCTCAGCAGAAAAGAATGTAGGAATCGACATCAATGCTGTCTACAGGACAGAATAGAACATCAATCTCAAACTGGATCCAGTTCAATACTTTCAACCAAACCAAGCTACGTATCAACCACAATGAAAGCAGTTAACTTCATCACCACAAGTAAACTAAGTTAACTTCAGTATATTTTATCCTTTCTTTGCACATAGTTTTTTTTTTCTTTTCAAAGTAGTACGTCCCTGTACTGCAGGCTTTTGCACCTCTAGTAGTTCGTTTCTTCAATTAAATGCAGAAACTTTTGCCAAAGAACTTGCCTTACGCTCTTCTTTAGTTAGCTTGTGTATGTAAGCCTTGCACTGGCTCTGCAAACGTGTAGCAGTCTCCTCCGAGATCCGCAGCATAAAGAAGCCGTTTAGATTCCCATTCTATGCATATGTTAAGCCAGTATCCAGTTACAAACCCTCTACGCTGTCAGAGATTTGTTCGGCTCATATGCATTACCATGGTTTATGTACTGTGTGATGATCCTTAGGAATAGCCTTGTGTGCTTCATTTGCTGAGAGTTTCCACAGGTTTCAAGTTTACTACAGAGTATTTGTTTTGCGGATTTAAATATGAGATCTCCAACGCAGGTTTAAGTCCAATGGTCCAGATGATCCGCCTTAAAGTTGCTTTTTCTACCCTGATTCTTTAATATCCAGATCATTGTTTGTGACTATTGGTTGCATATCAGCCTGGTGGCAAGACTGATTATGCAACCCATCACAAGTTTGAATTTTATTACTGGCAAGCATATCATCTGTAGTGCTTCTCGGATGTCAGACATAATGGTTATCGGTCTGTTGATTCTGTTTCTAGCGCACCATTCAATGACGGTTATCTCTAGTTAAAAAACCGAACATGTTTGCCCAAGCCAACATATTTGACGTAAGCCCGACTCCTGCTGATCTGATCTCATCTTTACTGTCTTTTCCACATGTAACCGGAGAGTGGTACAGTTGGGTTTACTCAAAACTCGGCGCATAAATTGTCGCAGGTTCAAGCCCCAGTTTCGGTAGAACATTTTTAAGAAACTGTAGCATTTATTAACTCAGGACATTAGTCTAATATATGATTAATGTCCATTAAATTAATTACATTTATTAAAAGAGTGTGGGTGAACCAGATACTAGGCCTCGTCAGTATCTACAGCGCCCTCCATTCTCTCAATTAACGGGTGCAATAATATATAAAGTAGTAACACAAGTGTAAGCCCTAGTAACTAAAAAAAACACATTTGTTATTTCCGGTCTGCAAACCTCAAGATTTACAGCAAGATCATTCATCTGTAGTCGGTATGCTGCTGCTGAGTTCTTATTGCTTTGTTGTTCTTTGTACTTTATCTAATTTGGTTGCCGTAAGCTTGTGAGTGGTATTTTAACCCTTACACATGCTCTTATAATATGGGGATGATCACCACAATATATTTAACTATCAGATCATATCTAGTGTTATCTTAGTTCAATCTGCACTTGAGCTAAACCATCGTATAGGGTTTTGACGGCCACAATGTCAAAGACCAAATACTTCGCCGACTGAAATGACAGTACCGCCAAAAGCTGAGGCCTTGAGCAACCCTTCTACCACAAGTAAACCATAACACAACCGACCACCAAAAATCCTATCTGAACCTAGACAACAGATTTGATAAAGGCATTTAACTGAAATTGAGAAACGCAAAAAGATTCAAGGGAGTTTTTATATTAAATAGAAACCTAGTTCAAGCGACACCATATTAAAAAATACCGCACCATGCTGCAAGATTTGAGTGAAGACGTCTAGAGGTAAATACTAACGGTTGCTCAGAACATACGGAAAATCAACGCCGTTGCAAGTCACAGCTGACACTTCACTATCAAAATGACGTCATTTTGCTGCGCTATTGTATAAATAGGCCAGTAACAACTTCGCCAACGTTGGGTAGGGGCCTTAGGCTAGGTTAGCTCCCTGCCTAAGGTAAAACGTAACTCAAGCTCACAGAACCAACGACGCGCCTCGGAATATGACAACAACCCATCAACTAAGAAACAAGACTAGGAAACAGAACACATTGACAAAATAAACGAAGGAAACATGTGCTCAGGTGTGTATGCTGGAATGTCCTGGAGTGGCAAAGATCAAACCACCCTTTTAGATGTAGAGTAACATAAAATAGATTTTTGTGCAGTATCAGAAACCAAACGAAAAGGCAGTGGAGATACCAGATGTCCCAGATATATACTCAAGTACAGCCTAAAAAAAAAAACAGAAAAAAGCCAACGCAGGTGCAGGCTAATAAATAACAAATACCAACAAAACATAGAAGACACACTAGATAAACAAAAGAACCATAAGAGTAGTCCTAAACTGTATTGAGAAAAAGATACATATAATCAGCGTACATGCGCCCAACTCCAGAAAAAAAGATGTGACTGCAAAATTCTATGAACAACTTAAACATGAATTAGACAAAATTTCAAGAAACCAGACCATCCTGATACTTGAACTCACTCATCAGTATCAACGCCGTAGATGGCAAAAACTGGAGAAGCTCTGGTAGCATTCTGTGCGCAAAACGAAATGCGAATAAACACCTACTTTGACCATAAACCTCAACACAAAATAACTTGGTCTAACTCTAGAAAACAATCTTCTATGTATGATAGACTACATAACATCAAATAGAAATGTACACTCATCCCAATAACCGCGCATACGCCGAAGAACTAAGTACTGAAATACGACAAAGATGCGACACACAAGATATAGTTAGATGGATAAGGCAAAAAAGAAAAGCATGGATAAGGCAAAGAAGAAGAGCATGGAATAAGCACGTAAAAAGAATGGAAGATCACTGGATAGTCAAGACCACTCGGCAGACCACGAAAGAGATAGAGAAAGTGCTGAACGTTAGTATCGCAGAAAAACTGAGAGGTGGAGTTGAAGAAAACAAGCCATAGGCTCATTTACATCATTTTAATTCCAATCGGCATGGCGGAGTATCAGTCCTGGGCAGTATCCTGACTAAAATTACATTAAGCCAATGCTCCGATAACTGCTAAAACCACGTACGCAGCGGTTAATAGACGCCAACCTTTTTTAGATACAGTTCAGATACTAATGCTAAAAACTGATACTAGCTAGCTACCAAAGCAAGTACACAAAAACTTAGCTACTCCGTCAGTGTACAGAAACATTGACGTTTTGCTCAAAACTCAGTTTTTGCTTCTGGCTCCAGCCGGTTTGAGTTTCAAATATTATGTAAATAAATCCTTCCTTACTGAGATTACTTTTTAAGTTGTTACTGCCACTGTGGCTGCAATGATAACTATGTTATGTGCAGCAACGTCAATAGCTGTGTTCCATTTGACGAAATAGTCGCACTTGGTAACACTAATTCAGTAATTTATGAATTTATTTGTCAAACGCGTCTTACATATTTGATTTGTTTTCGAGGTGCAAAAACATTCTACAAACGCCAAATATTTTCTAGTTCTAGTTGATCAAGTGTGAGACGCTCTTGCCCGCAAAATTCAAAAATTCTTTAACGCACCGGGTGCATGAAGCGCTCAAATGGAAAACACATTTAATGCTATGTTATGTATTTTACGTCATTTTTTGTTTATATTAGGTTAGGTTATATCAAATGTCATGTGAATTATAAGAAAATCTAAAACATGTTTTTAATTTTTCAATCTACAATCAAATTGATGCATTGTAACGTAACCTATCCCAATCTAAAAATTCTACCCACTGATATGCCTATAAATATATTCTATACAAATTTAGAGCTATAAATGATTACAGACAACAATAAAACATTTAAATCCAAGCAGACAAATAAAAAAAAAATAATTAATTATTACCAACAATAACATTAAATTGTAATTACGATTTAAAATAATAATTATTAATCATTCTTAAATAAACAATTATGATTATAAATAGTAAACAAGTTAAATTTATGATCTATTTACCATATGTTGACATAAATTAATTAATCTGATTGTAAATATTGAATTATTATTATATTAAGGTTATGATTAAATCGTTATTCTTACCAGTTCATGATTCTTAAAATTGACATCCTCAATGGAACGGCAACTATCAACACATAACTGCCATAATTACAAATGTTTTTTTACATTTGAATTTGATTTGCGACGACTTAACAGCAGCTGGATTGCACGCCTCTTTTGCACCATAACACCACATAACATTAAATAATTAAGAATGTGAAGCATGCAGACATCCGGTCAAACTGTGTTGTTTACAAATGGAAGTGGAGAGCCTCCCCAACTTTTGCTTGATTCCCCCACAGTTTTTTTTCTATACGATGTCATTAAAGTGACGTTTGAACCAGTGTTGCCAATCTAGTAAAATATATAAATTATGCGAAGTTAGTTGATTAAGGGGAAGTTGTGCTTAGAAGTTTGGTTTACATTGATAAAATTTTATTGAATTGTAATGAGTTGAACTAGTTTATAAACGGTTTATAGTTGTTTTCCATTTGACAAAACAGTCGCACTTAGTGGCACTAATTCAGTAATTTTTTTAATTCAGTTGTGAAACGTACTAACTATATAATTCTCCATTGAATTATATACAAATGTAATTATCGATGGAACTTTAAAAGTCTGTAAAATGCACAAATGGCCATCAATTTTATTGTAGATTAAAATTTTATGAATATTTTTAGTTTTTTTATAATTAACGCAACATTTGTACAAATTAACAGTTAAATAAATAGTTGGGTTATGTAGTAAATGCCATTTTTCACATTTTATGTGTTAATTATAAAGAAAAACCAATAATGTAATGTAAATGTATTAATGTCTAAAAATTTAAATCTATAATAAAATTGATGATGATTTGTGCATTTTACAAACTTAAGCTTTGTCCATGATATATATATATATATATATATATATATATATATATACGGACATTCGCCTATTTACGGGCGATACATTTTCTACCTTTTAGAGGCGATCAAAATTTTTAGTTAAATAACAGCATCACGCTATTCAGCGATACTTATTATAACATGAAGCAGTAATATATTTTTGATCCAACCATTACATTCACAGATATTTACAAAATAAATTTAAAAATTGAAGACGAGGTTTATTTTTTGGCCGAGAGAGTTTCATTTGCTGCCGATTATTTGTGGTTTGTGTCTTAATAACTGTGACCATGCTAAAATGCAGTAGGAAATGGTTCAACTAAATGCCACCAGAATTAAGATAAATTGCAGTATTGTATAGCTATTATAAAATGTGTGTAAAAGACCACTAGGCGCCTTGAAGTGAGCGTTTATGTGCGCTTGGAGCGTGCGGTTGCCTCAAAAGTTTTAACGCCTGGATCAGGTTAAAAGTATGCGCAAAAACGCCTCCATAAGGGATTTAACATTTGTTTATTCTATAAAACAATAAACATTTTATCTAGTTTATGGTAACTAAAGTTTTGCATCTACTTTCTACCACTTTTTTTGCCTGACTCTACTGAAACCGTTGTTTTGGCCCAAAAATGCGGGCCGAAACGACAAAGGCTTGTAAATTATTTGCGGTATTTAATTAGCTGTAAATCGCGATTTCGCATGATGACGCCATACTTTAAAATCTGACAGTAGTGACAGATTATAACTAATCTTGAAACTTCCTGAAAAATGTATTTATTTGGGGCAGGCAAAAAAATATTGAGTGTAATTCGTACCAAAGTGCTTAAGCAGCCCTTCGCTTTTAGCAACATGAAGAAGCAAAGCAATAGCAAACTGCTAATGCCTATTTTCAACCCTTGATACACGATTCACTACATACTATAGGCGTTTTAGCTTTTAGTTTGATGATTGTTTGTGTAGAAAATATATATTTCACAGCTAATTTTAAACACACACTTTTAACTTGTTCGAGGCGTCTAATCTCTAACACATTGTTTATATGCCTCTGATGCAACTATGATATTTGTATTACAAAAAAGAACAAATATTTGCTTATAAATTAACAACAACAAAAATGTGTACTAAGGTCAATAAGTACCTGTGATAATAATAATAATGCACATTATTGTGATAACTACATTAGCTGTCGCGTAAAACCGGCAATTTATACACATTTTTTGGTAGTTGTTTTATGTACGTCATTTATCTTGTTATAATTTTATCAAGTTGTCATATATTATGTTATTTTGTTAACAAGAATGTTATAATGTTATCATGTTATAATGTTATCCTGTAATCGTGTTATCGTGTTATCAAGTAATCGAGTTATTATGATGATAGGTTATCATGTCTTAATGTTTTTTTTGATAACATATTTTCACATTGTCAAGTTTTCATGTTAGTATGTTATCATGTTATCAAGTTATAATGTTATCATGTTATCATGTTATCATGTTATCATGTTATCATAATATCATGTTATCATGTTATCATGTTATAATGTTATAATGTTATAGTGTTATAATGTTATAATGTTATCATGTTATTATGCTATTATGATATCTTGTTATCTTGTTATCTTGATATCTTGTTATCTTGTTATCTTGTTATCTTGTTATCTTGTTATCATGTTATCTTGTTATCTTGTTATCTTGTTATCTTGTTATCTCGTTATCTTGTTATCTTCTTATCTTGTTATTTTATTATTTTGTTATCTTGTTAACTTGTTATCTTGTTATCTTGTTAGCTTGTTATCTAGTTATCTTGTTATCTTGTTATCTTGTTATCTTATAATCTTGTTATCTTGTTATCTTGTTAGCTTGTTATCTAGCTATCTTGTTATTTTGTTATCTTGTTAGCTTGTTATCTAGTTATCTTGTTATCTTGTTATCTTGTTATCTTGTTATCTTGTTATCTTGTTATCTTGTTATCTTGTTAGCTTGTTATTTAGTTATCTTGTTATCGTGTTATCTTGTTATCTTGTTATCTTGTTATCTTGTTATCTTGTTATCTTGTTATCTTGTTATCATGTTATCTTGTTATCTTGTTATCTTGTTATCTTGTTATCTTGTTATCTTGTTATCTTGTTATCATAATATCATGATATTATGTTATCATGTTATCATGTGGTCATGTTGTTTTGTTATCATGTTATCATGTTATCATGTTATCATGTTATTATGTTATCATGTTATAATGTTATCATGTTATCATGTTATCATGTTATCATGTTATCATGATATCATGTGGTCATGTTGCTATGTTATCATGTTATCATGTTATCATGTTATTATGTTATCATGTTATCATGATATCAAGTTATCATGTTATCATGTTATCATGTTATCAAAATATTATGTTATCATGT
The DNA here is from genome assembly GCA_963932245.1 of Tachinus rufipes. Lineage (NCBI taxonomy): Eukaryota > Metazoa > Arthropoda > Insecta > Coleoptera > Staphylinidae > Tachinus > Tachinus rufipes. Next base: position 72,178,797 of record OZ010747.1, on the reverse strand, counting down.
TAAGATGTTATCATGTTATCAGGTTATCATGTGGTCATGTTGTTATGTTATCATGTTAACATGTTATTATATTATCTTGTTATTGTGTTATCAAGTAATCACGTTATTATGTTATCATGTTATCATGTTATCATGTTATCATGTTATCATGTTATCATGTTATCATGTTATCATGTTATCATGTTATCATGTTATCATGTTATCATGTTATCATGTTATCATGTTATCATGTTATCATGTTATCATAATATCATGATATCATGTTATCATGTGGTCATGTTGTTTTGTTATCATGTTATCATGTTATCATGTTATCATGTTATCATGTTATCATGTTATCATGTTATCATGTTATCATGTTATCATGTTATCATGTTATCATGTTATCATGTTATCATGTTATCATGTTATCATGTTATCATGTTATCATGTTATCATGTTATTATGTTATCATGCTATCATGATATCAAGTTATCATGTTATCATGTTATCATGTTATCATGTTATTATGTTATCATGATATCTTGTTATCATGTTATCATGTTAACATGTTATTACGTTATCATGTTATCATGTTATCATGTTATCATAATATCATGATATTATGTTATCATGTTATCATGTGGTCATGTTGTTTTGTTATCATGTTATCATGTTATCATGTTATCATGTTATTATGTTATCATGTTATCATGTTATCATATTATCATGATATCATGTTATTATGTTATCATGTTATCATGTTATCATATTATCATGTTATCATGTTATCATGTTATTATGTTATCATGTTATGATGTTACAATGTTTTTAAGATATCATGTTATCATAGTGTCATGTTATCTTGTTATCATGTTATTATAATAGCTTGTTTTCAAGCTATCATGTTATGATGTTATCATGTTATTATGTTATCATGTTATCATGTTATCATGTTATCATGGTATCATGTTATTATGTTATAATGGTATCATGTTATCATGTTTGTTATGTTATAGTGTTATCAAATTATCAAGTTATCATGTTATGATGTATTTATTTATTATGTTATTAGGTTATTCTGTTATTGTTTTATCAAGTTATCAAGATATCATGTTATCATGTTATCACGTTATCACGTTATCATGTTATCATGTTATCATGTTATCATGTTATCATGTTATCATGTCAACATGTCAACATGTTATCATGTTATTATGTTATCATATTATCATGTTATCATGGTATTATGTTATCATGTTGTCATCGAGGGGACAACAACTAAGTAAAAAAATGTACACCTGATTATGAATACGCGTAATTATTACGTGATTATGTAATGATTACGTGATTATGTAATAATTACGTGATTATGTAATGATTACATGATTATGATTATGATTATGCATTGATTACGTGATTATTTAATGAATACGCAATGATTACGTGATTATTTAATGAAAGCGTAATGATTATTTGATTATGTAATGAATACATGATCATTCAATGAATACGTGATTATGAAAATGATTATTTGATTATGTAATGAATACATGATCATTCAATGAATACGTGATTATGAAAATGATTATGTGATTATGTAATGATTACATGATTATTTAATAAGTACACATTTTTTTAAGATTTTATAATTCTGTATTAAATCTGCATGCATTAATTATTTTATACCGATCATAAAATTATTTTGATAATGTTTAATATTAATATATTATTACTTATGTTTTATAATAATCTTCAATAAAGTACTTACTACAATATCTTATAGATAATAAGAAACATAAACTAAAAATATACCTATCTCGATGTTTATTAATGTTTTATGTAGATTAGAAAAAATCCACCACCAAGAATAAAAATGTGATTTATTACATTAAAAAATAAACATATAAAAATCTTTTCAACAAAAATAATAACAATACATAATAAAATTTGTACCACTGAATAATTATATTCGACTGAAGTAGGTTTTTATTTTAATATAATAAATAAATAACTGCACACACACACATGCCAAGAGTTGTATAAAAACACCTGTAAAGTTATCTGGGAATAAATCTCTTGCGGCTCAATTAAAAACAGATTGGACACGACTGAATTTACCATGCGAATATAAATGATTCCATAAAACCAATATTTGATTATGAGAATATGCGTACTCAACATTTGATTATTTGAATACGCGTAATCAACAATTTTTGATTATTTGAATACACGTACGCAACATTTGGTTATTTGAATACGCGTACTCAACATTTGATTATTTGAATACGCGTAATCAATATTTGATTATTTGAATACGCGTGTTTTAATATTTGATTACACTATTTATTACAAGGTTATGTAATGATTACGTGATTATATAATTATTACGTGATTATTTATTGATTACTTGATTATGTAATGATTACAAATATTACGTAATTATTATTTGATTCTGTAATGATTATTTTTATTTTGTACACTGATTACGCAAGTTGTTAACCCCTCGGTTGTCATGTTATCATGTTATCATGTTATCATGTTATCATGTTATCATGTTATCATGTTATAAGGTTATCATGTTATCATGTTACTATGTTATCATGTTATCATGTAATCATGTAATCATATTATCATGTTATCATGTTTTTATGTTATTATGTTGTTATGTTACCATGTTATCATGTTATCATGTTATCATGTTATCATGTTATCATGTTATCATGTTATCATGTTATCATGTTATCATGTTATCATGTTGTCATGTTATGATGTTACCATGTCATCATGTTATCATGTTATCATGTTATCATGTTATCATGTTATCATGTTATCATGATATCATGTTATCATATTATCATGTTATCATGTTTTCATGTTAATATGTTATAATGTTACCATGTGATCATGTTATCATGTTATCACGTTATCATGTTATCATGTTATCATGTTATCATGTTACCATGTTATCATTTTATCATGTTATCATGTTATCATGTTATTATGTTATCATGTTATCATGTTATCATGTTATTATGTTATCATGTTATATTGATTTCATGTTATCATGTTACCATGTTATCTTGTTATCATGTTATCATGTAATCATATTATCATGTTATTATGTTTTCATGTTATTATGTTATCATGTTACCATGTTATCATGTAATCATGTTATGATGTTACCATGTTATCATGTTATCACGTTATCATGTTATCATGTTATCATTTTATCATGTTATCATGTTATCATGTTATCATGATATCATGTTAACATATTATCATGTTATCATATTATTATGTTATCATGTTATCATGTTATCATGTTATCATGTTATCATGTTGTGATGTTGTCATGTTATCATGTTATCATATTATCATGTTATTTTGTTATTATGTTATCATGTTATCATTATATCAAGTCATCGTGTCATTATGTTTACATTTAATCAAGTTATAGTGCTATCATGTTATTGTGTTATTAACTTACTAAATTATTATGTAATTATGTTATCAAATTATTATGTATTTTTTCTGTTTTTAGGTTATCATGTTATCAAGTTATCATGTTATCATGTTATTATGTTATCATGTTATCATGTTATCATGTTATCATGTTATCATGTTAACATGTTACACATGTTATCATGTTATCATGTTATCATGTTACAATGTTATCAAATTATCATGTTATCAAGTTATCATGGTAATATAGTTTCATGTTATCAAGCTTGCATGTTATTATGTTATTATGTTATCAAGTTATGATGTTATTATGAAATCATGTTATCAAGTTATGATGTTATTATGATATTATGTTATCAGGTTAGAATGTTATTATGATATCATGTTGTCATGTTAAATTATGTTATGCTATTAAGTTACCACATAATCGTATTGTCCTACAATTATTTAGTATGTCATTATGATTATTATCATAACATTAATACATAATACATGATAACATGGTTTACATAATAACAAGATAAAGTATTACATAATAACATGACATCACATATTGACAACATTATAACTTCATAACAACATGGTTAAATTTGATTATGTTTTGCATTGTAACAATCCTATGTTTACTTCTTGTTGTATAATACAAACCTGAAATTACTGGTTTTATATTTATTTGATTTTAATCCAGATATGATTTTAATACTTAAAATTTGTTTAATTTATATAATTAATAAGTTAATTGTTATACTTTGGTACTTATTAACATCAAAACTACAATTGTTTCTATGCATAAATGACACGTTACATAATTTAAATTCCTTAGTTAAATAAATAAAAAAATTATAAACCACAAAATATTATTTATCTTAATTCCATTATTATACGAGTTCATTGAAAGTAAACAGACAAAAGGTTGAAAAGCCATAAATGGGCAAGGTCATTCTACACGTGAGGGAAATATTTTAAAACTACTTGCTGTTATATTTTACTACTCGTTTTTTGCATATATTTTTTTCTATAATCTGTCTTTTTCAAGATTTATAAAAAAATGAATTGGTAATATTTTTGCTAGTATTTATATACTTTAATTTGTTTACATAAAACAATTTTGAAAATACCAATAAAAAAAACTTAACGCTATAATTATATTTATGTCATTATCTATTCTTCTGCTTTTAACTACAAATTTACAGGTAACAATACTAAATATATTGATAAATATTAAGCACTGAACTGTCATGTTTATGTAATATTCATCACTTTACCAGGTAATTTCAACAAGGTTTTGCTTAGGATTGTAATAGTAGCGGCGATGTTTAAAAAATATATGTTGTTGACATGATACTTCAATTTCGTTACATCGACGAAGAATTAACTACCTGAATATCGCATTGCTTAGTAAAAAGAATTTATCGTAATCTTTATAGATATTATTTTATAATAATTGCTTAAAATGTATTATAACATTTTATTAGATCAAATATAATTGATTTGAATAAAAAATGCAATCATGACATACATAGCGACACTGAAATTTGCTTCAATTGACATTTGCATAAAAAGACAGGAAAATATTTTACACAGTAGACATGTGTAACTGTGTGTTGCCTTTTCTTATATCACCAATCGTCAATTCTCTATTCTAATAAAACCATTCTAAAAAGTAAAAAATTAATCTATATATTTTTACCTGCTCTTTTATTACGGTAATTATAGAGATTTTGTATATGTAGACATTATTAAGCCAAGAAAAACCGGAAGATTAGTATTTCCCTTTATGACAGAATCATGCAGTTGCGGGTCACAAGAAAGAAACAATCACCTGCTCATAAATCAATCAGTTTAATTATATTAATCATATTATCATCAAAAATATGTTTTGTTGTTAATGAATTGAGAAGTGTTTAAACACAACTTTGAAAATGAACGATCTTCTTTTCCAGAATGATATCATTTTACATTAAATCAAAGTGAATCAAATAATAATTAAGACATTATAAATAAAATAATATCGAATAATAATACTTTTAGTTACTTGGAATAAAAAATAACTAAAACCTCTTATATTTTTTTTAATTATTGCATATTTCTTTATCATATTTGCTAAAACAACATCAATCCAAAAATAAACTAATATTATTTCAGAGAACTAGTAATTACGAATCTTATGATGACGATCGCACGTTATAAACTTGTAGTGAAAAGAGAACGCACATGGCTTAAATTTTAATTATGGCGATGGAACCAATATATAAAAAATTCTAATTTGTGCTAAAATCGGCATACGCGCACAATAGCGACCGCCATCTGGTCACTTATTTAATAATCTAACTAAATTATATATTTTTTTAATTTGATTATAAAGTTTTTAGTAATACATTTTGTTTAATTTATTGTAAAATCATTATGTTTATTAGTTTTAACGAATGAAATAGATAATATCAAGATTTTTTATTTAGCAATATAACCTAATTTGTAACATAATTCTATGATAATAAATCATTTTAGAAAAAATGAAACAAATGTTTATTAAAATCTCATTAGAAAGCATTAATTCTAATCCGGATGCGACTGAAAGGGTACATATAATAATACGAAAAATAGCATTTATTGCTTTACTCCTACCCTTTTTCATTAATTATTAGGATATATATATTGTAATTTAAGAAAAAGTGTTTACTGTTTAGTAAATTTGTGATAGAGTGGAGAATATAATTTAGCGATGTTGTATTTAGTAAAGTTTTTAGAAGATGGATTGTATTACATTTGTAATCAACGGCAAATGGATCGTAACGAGAACAATTCTGTAAGGAAAGTTTGCTACAAAAATTTGGGAACGTATGACGCGAAAGTATTATTTCGCGGAGGTAAGTAATATCAAATTATTTAAAATAATAACTTAATAATTCACTAATTTATTTAATAATAAATTCTGTAATATTATTTTTAGAAAAAGATGAGATGGTGCTGAAAATGAATGAGATAGAAGCAGCTACGTCCCAGGAAGACGAAATTATTCCAAATCAACAAGGTAATTTATAATTTTATAAATATATTTAATTTTTTTTAATTATTGTGTTATTTCTATTGTAGAAGATGATTCTCAGGAAAGTTTGGAAAAGGTAAACGCCACAAATAAAATTAACATTTTACAAAATATATCATGACATTCAAAAGAAATATTACCAACAGAATAGAATATTGAAATTGTCAAAAAATTAAATACTAATGATAATATTGATATTTCTAAAGAAGGAGTTATATACAGTAAGTTCCCAGAGGAAAGTGTGTGACAATGTAGTCAAAGATGCAACTATTTCTATTTCCGTAGAACACACATCTGCCCAATTATATGCATTTATAAATAATACAAATAAAAAATAATAATTAATAATTAATACTGTTTTTTTATAAACCACCCACTATTTAGCTACACTAAAATTAAATTTTAATAATTTAAGTATTATATAATAATTATGTAATGATTTATAAATGCTATTACGCATATAAACAATGTATAAAAACTTCAAACTCCTGAAACTGATCAAAAGTGTGCAAGGTGCTACAAAAACTATTTCTATATAGAAAGATAAAGCAAGGGACATTTATAAAACACAGTTAATTTTTGTTGTAGTCATGGTCAAGGTCATGTAACACCTTAATGTGCGTGAATGACCGCTATAGACGCCTCAAACTAGAGGTTTATGTGCGCCTGAAGCTGGAGCTTAGCTTACCTTAAATTTTAACGGTAAAAATGTGCATAAAATTTCGCTTTTACGAGATAGTTAATGCGGTTATTGTATAAATGTACAATTATTACTATGGTTACAGATACACATTGACTATTTAAATATGTTATAAACCGCAAAATATAAGGTTTGCATTTTATAATATTAATTATTTTTTCTAAAATATCTGTATGTTTCAGACATAAACATGTACAAATGTAAAACTGTGGATATTTTATAAAACTGATGACGATATTCATTGACAACTATATTTTTTATAAAATATTTTCTTTTGTGATTAAAAAAAAGTTACTACTATTTTTTTTTAAATTATTTTTTTTATTAAAATAACATTGTTACTGTTGTTTCAAATAATTATGTATATTAAATAATTCTAAATCTAATTAGAGCTTCTTATAATCATTTACAAATAATATTCAAACAATGATTTTGATTGTTGATACAAACAACTTATTAGAAGCTTAGACGCCTCGAACCAGTCAAAAATAAGGGTGAAAAATCGCTAGAAGCCTCAAACTGGGTGTTTTTGTGCGCCTGGACCGGGCGCTTTTATCAAAAACTTCAACGCCTCGATCAGGTTAAAAGTATGCGCAAAACGCCTCTATAAAAAAGTTTGAAAGTGATAGGAATGTAAGATTGTTTGTTTTTATGCATAATAGTTATCGGCAGAGGTAGTAACGCAATGCCCCCTATTTATTAATTAAATTTAAATAATAATAGTTATGTTTTATTAAATTTATTATATTATTAATAATCAAAACAACTGACATTGTAACGTAAGTAAGTCGTTCACTTACTGACTAATTCTAGTAATTAATTTTTGGAAATAGCAATTTTTTGTTTTTTTATTAAACAATTTTTAATAAAATATTCAATTTTTTTTTTTTTTTTTAATTGAATATATAGCAGTTGTTTCAGTACAATTGAGTAATTATTTATTTCTAATAACTAAATCGTTTGCATCAAACTACTTTTTGATTGTACTTTACTATTTATTATTTTGTTTATTAATCAATTGAATTATTTATAAACAAACATTTTTATTTAGAAAAAATATATAATATTACGAAATATTTATCTACGCTGCAACTCCCAAGATTCAATGAAAACAACATATGTTATTGAGATTTGTGCATATTTCTTAAAACCTGCTGCAGTAGCCATCTAGTTGAGCAAAATTAGTACTAACCGCTAGACGCCTCGAACTGGCTGTTTATGTGCGCTGGTGCGAGCGCTCGCTTCTAAAATTTCAACGCCTCGATCAGGTTAAAATTGTACGCGAAAACGCCTCTATAAGGGAGTTAACATCTCTATATATATATATATATATATATATATATATATGTTATATTTTAAATTTTTGCGAATATAATTATTTTTATTTTTATTTATGTTCGGTTTTTTTCGCGTTTGACGATTTATTATATTTCGACGTTTCGGCAGAATCTCATCTGCCATCATCTGGAGAGATTTATTATATCTATTTTTGATATAATACAATATATATCAATATGACATTGATATATAAAACTAATTTTTTTGTCAAAGCTAACTTACAAGAAACTTTATTGAGTGTAAAGTTTCTTTGTCTGACTTCTGTTAGTTGGTCGATTAATTGATTTTTCTACAGTCAAAACTTGTAAAGCAACTTGATTTGGGTGCTGTATTTAAATTAGTTGTTGTTGGTAAAGAAGCAAACATAAAAGTGATGCCAAAGTTAAAGTAGGTGCGTGTGCTTTGGCTAGCCACGTACAAAAAACGAAACATGTCATTAATTACAAAGATGTAGAAAACATCCAAATGACTAATAAGATATGAGATTACGATTTACTTTGTTACCATTTTTGAGGCTTGAAAGCGGACCGCTATGGTGTCGTTAATACATCAAGTTTTGTCGATAAGTTTTAGCTTTGATTCGCAAAATCTCCGCGCATCAAAGCTAAAACTTATGGATTTTTTGTGTTCAGTTTTGAGCAATTTTCTGGAAATTTTTTTCATGTGCGAAAAAGCCTTGGGGCTGTTGTAGTGGTTTCTTTGTTTCTGGGATCTCCAACCTGCTTCGTGAATCGGTGTGGTTTACGTAGTGTTGGTAAACCACTAATTCGGCATAAGAGTGCAGATAGTTTTTATTATTTTTGTTAGCAAGGTTATTGCACGGATTTGGATCCGCTGACTGCCTTTGGGCACCGCAGTTTTGTCTCGACGTTGTTATTCCGTTTTTCTCGTTATTTTATGGCGTCCCAAGAGCGCGCTTAAAACGCAAACATTCAAAAAAAGGATTTGGCAAAATAAAACTGAAGCTGGAACTTTGCGCAAGGTTGCGTTTGACGGAAAAGAAAGCGCGCGCCGGCAAAATAAGGCAGAATTTAGCTTTTAAAGAAAAAAAATTAAAATTGATTGATTTTTAGAAATTTGCTTCTTCTGAGAGGCCGTTTCTGTTGTCGGATCGGATTGGATGGCTTTTGCGAAAAGTCTTTTCTTTCTTCACAAATTGTTTTTTTAACATTTTTAATATCTGCGTACCCGGCTGCCTACAGGCGTCGTAAGTGGGCCGGACTTAAAATCTTTTAGAAAAAAGTTTTTTTTTTGCTAAAGAATAGAAATGTCCAAGGGTTTGATTTTTTTTTTCTCTTAATCATATTTACAAATTTTCAAAGTTGGTCGTTTTTTGCCTTTTACGAGCGGCAAACGTTTTTGGCCTTATAGTCGCCGAAAGCGGATTTTCGTAATTTATGCCTCTTTTTTCAAATATTTAATTTTTTTACATTTTTTTGTAGAAGGGACCGCTGTGCAAAAGTTTCAATTTCATATTCAGATCCGCCAACTTTCTTTGGGAATCCATGATGTTGCAATCGGATTCTTAGTATTTAGATTAGTAACTTAGTATTGTTTGGAAAATTGTGTAATGTTTTTGCGGGTACATTTTGACTTTATTGTGTTGCAGGGTAGAAGTTGCTTGGTTGATTGGCGCTCTGGAATTTGCTTGCTATTACCAACGCACATAGTTGGTAATAGACTTTTTTGAAACCGGATATTATCTGGTCCTAACTGTACTTTGGTTGATGTCTGAGTTACCTCGGCTGGTAATCTGTCTCGACTTTATTTGTGTTTCTAAAGACTGTTTAATGTCGTTTCTGAAAGAGAGTGCCTAATATCTAAACTCCCTCGGATCATAACTGAAGGTTTGAGACCGTTTGGCTCATATACCTACCTTTTGGATATTGTATTTTAGACAAAGGTTGTTTAAGACGCCCTATCAGCTGAGAGGTATGATTGTGGGGTAAACCACTTTAAGAAGTGATGATATTGAATGGTCTCTTATGGGAGTATTAATTTTTGTTTGGCTCAGCAAGTCTGGCCAGATCTGGGGTAAACCGCAAGGATATCAAAATACTTTTCGGCTAAAATTTTGATGTGTTGACGTTTTGAACATTTCGGTTTAAAAAAAATCACCGTAAAGTAAGACCTGAGATGATTGAGGTGCGTATTTGTAGTCGTTGCCCAGACTGATGATGGTGAAGTACATTCGGATTTAGTTTAGGAGCGACAAGCAGGTTTTTGCAAGTCTAGATTTGTCTAGGGTGGACGGTTTGTACAATTTGTGAGTAGGTTTTTTATCGAAAGTGATAAGAACGTCATTCAGAAATTTAACTGCTACAGTTTTGCGGTTTAAATATAAAGTTAAAAAAGGCCTTTATGCCAGACCTATTCAGTAGTGTTTTTAGCGTTGAAAAAGACTACTCCCGTTGTTTTTTTTTTTTCAGTAGGAAAATTTTTGACAGTGTGGTCAATCATTCGGTTTATTTGGTGTACTACAAAGTTGTCTTGTTAAAACTCATACTGGTGAGTGGGACGAAGATTGTTAAATTCTGTGTGGGCTTGAATTATGTCCAAAATTACGTTTTGAGGAAACTTTTGGTCTCTTCCAGGTTTTGGAATGTTTGTGACTTGAACTTTTTTCAAGCTTTTGGGAAAAATGCATTAGCAATATTGGTAAGGACTTAATAATGGTTTTTTTTTCACATTTTAGAATTACATTTTGACATGCTTTTACAAGTTTTCAGTACATTTCTTTGAAATATTTTTTGTTTTATTCTCAGTTTTTGACAAGATTTCAATCAGCGTAAAATCTATTAATTGGTGGCCATTTTGTTAAATTTTATTATGTTGGAACACCACACAAACAGTGTTTTCGCCCACCCGCCCTAGTGTTTGTTGTGAAGATAATTGCTTATTTTCAAACTTGTTGCGTTTTTGCTGTTTTTAATGTAACAAACTGAATGACAGTTGTCAGTAATACGTCAAAAGTGGGCACAATAACAATTTTTTTAATAACTAACACTTGGGCGGGTGGGCGGGAACAAGCTTTATAAATATTGGGCCGGTGGTTTGCTACAGAGTTCTCGCTCACCCGCCCAAGTGTTTGTTATCAAGAAATTTGCTTATTTACAAACTTGTTGCGTTTCTGCTGTTTTTAATGTGACAGATTGAATGACAGTTGTCATTAATACGTCAGAGGCAACTATAATAACAAATTTCTTGATAACTAATACTTGGGCGGGTGGTCGGGAACACAGAGTGTATAACTATTAGAACGGTGGTTTGATATAGTGCTCCCGGCCACCCGTCCAAATGATTGTTTTTAAGAATTGCTTATTCTCACACTTGTTGCGTTTCTGCTGTTTTTATTGTGACAGATTGAATGGCAGTTGTTACTAATACGTCAGAGGCGAGTATAATAACAAATTTCTTGATACATAACCGGTCGGTGCTTTGATACGGTGTTCCCGCCTACCCGCCCAAGTATTTATTATTAAGAAATTTGCTTATTCACAAACTTGTTGCTTTTCTGCTGTTTTTAATATGACAGATTGAATGACAGTTATCATTAATACGTCAGAGGCGAGTATAATAACAAATATCTTGATAACTAACACTTAGGCGGGTGGGCGGGAACACAGAGTTTATAATTATTAGAACGGTGGTTTGATATAGTGTTCCCGCCCACCCGCCCAAGTGTTTGTTATTAAGAAATTTGCTTATTCTCACACTTGTTGCGTTTCTGCTGTTTTTATTGTGACAGATTGAATGACAGTTGTTACTAATACATTAGAGGCAAGTATAATAACAAATTTCTTAATAACTAACATTTGGGCGGGTGGGCGAGAACACAGTTTTACAATATTGGGCCGGTGCTTTGATACAGTGTTTCCACCCACTTGCCCAAGTATTTATTATCAAGAAATTTGCTTATTCTCACACTTGTTGCGTTTCTGCTGTTTTTAATATGATAGATTGAATGACAGTTGTTACTAATTCTATGAACGCTAGAACTGATACCAAAGGCTTAAGTGCTATTTATACGTACTTGTTACAATATCCATGTAAATAATAATTAATTGTAAGTGCGTGTTGTTGTTTAGTTATTGGTGTTAGTTACGTTTATTTATGTTGCCTGTAAATTTTTAATTTTTAGAATCAAGCGAGTTAAATTCCACGGGTTGGAATGAGACTTTTTAAAAACTATTAATTACCTTTTATTTAAATCATCAAACTTTACATCTATTTTAATACAATTGAAGTTGATTATAATGGTTAATTATAATGATTAAATATTAATTATTAATTGGTCATAGTAGCTCGCGATTTGCAGCGAAGTCTAGTTACCGATTTTAGGTGTACTTGTTACTACTATATGTTGGACTGACTCCTCTGGGAAGCGTCGTCGTATTTATATGTTTTGTTGTGATGGCTCAGCATTTACTGTATCATAACACCATTGCCCTAAATGCGGAGACATCCTCTGTGTTGACTTAAGGAATCCAGGGGTGGGTCCCATGATTATTTGCGTCTTGGTCCGTGAGACTTACATTTTCAAGATTATTTTCTGAAACTGATAAAAGTCTTTTAGTTTTAGCATATCTTAGTATCACTATAATTGTTCCAATGATTAGAAATCCATAAATGAAGATTGTCCAAATTGTTGGAGGTTGTTTGTAAAGTGTATTTGAATTCTTCAGGATTTGAAGGTCCTTTTGAAGTTTGATTAGATCGTCATTGATTCCATTTATGTTTGTTATATGCATTTTATTTAGTCTTGCTAAGTGCGTTTTCCATTGTGCTGGTTGAGCTTTCTCTTGTGAAAAAACTAGTTTGGGTATATTTGGTATACTAGCAATTTTCTTTTATTGATAACTGGTTAATGTAAGATTCTTTATGTACAAAGAACATCCTGATGTCACTTTTGCAAGGTAGGTATCATTGATTACGTCCAGTTCGTTCTGTTTGTTGCATCTTTTCTCAATCTTCTGATCGAAGGGTGAAACGATCATCCATAGATTTTCGTAAATTTTTCTTATCCACGGTTCTTGTGATAATGATTTGTGTAAGATAATAACTGAACTTCACATGGTGAATCTTGAGTGATCTGTAGACTGCTTGAAGCTTGGCACAGATACTGCATAGTTGATATTTCTTGGCAGGATTCAGTGAGAGATACAAATTTTTCACAATCAATTGCCAAAAATGGATGATTTGGTATAATATAATGGAAAGAATTGTTATAGTTTCGAATTGGTAAAGGATATAATTGATAATATGAATATTGAGAAATTTCTACTAAAGGAATTTCTAGGATAAATATGATTGAATTTTCTTTAGTATAAGCTTTTACTGTGATTATTTTTTCAATCAAATAAATATTTTCTGCTGTTGGTTCTTGTAACAATTTTTCTGTTTTTAGTGTTTGACTTAGTTTATTTAATTCAAACATTAGATTATTGGTATCCATTATTGATGGGTGATATACATTTAGTTTGGCAAAAGTTACGGCATTTATTAGCGTAGACAGAATATTATTTATTCTCTATCAGAAATATAAGTTGATTGAAGGTAGCATAGATAGTAATTCTATGTGCTTCTTCTAACTGGTAGAAAGTATAGTTTTTCATAGCTTTGTTAATTTGTAGCATTCTTGAGTTCAATAGTAACTGATTACTTCTTAGTTCGAATATAGTTTTATTGAATTCTTCAATTGCTTTGATTGATAAAGAAATTTGTTTGTCTAATATTAATTGAGTTTTAGATTGTGATTGAATTATGTGCTCGATTGCTTTATCGTATTTTTCTGCATCTTCATTATCCAAATTTCCAGTAATTTTCTTTATTATCTGGCCTAGATTAAGTTGTCTTAACATTTTGTATCTTTTAAGTTAATATAGATAAGTAATTTGACATTTCTGTGCTGTAGTGATTTCCATGTGTTCCCTTTTTTACTATGGTTATCCAATTAATACAATTTTTATTAAGATCTTGAATTTCTTGAATAAGATGCTCAAGGTGGTATATAGTTGTTATTTTCCATATGTTTGATTTTATTTGAGCTTCTCCTAACTTTATAGGAAGAAGACCTGAGTTGTCAGTGATTGGTTCTAGGGTAATGTCGCTTCTGATGTTAGGGATATAACATCCGAAGAGTCTGAAACAATAGAATGTTTCAAATTTCTTGTATGAAATCTTCTCATTCTTGTTTTTGTTTTGACTTCTACAGTTGAATCATCATTAATTTTTGTGATTTTATAAGCACCTGAATAGGGATTGGTTAATTTATTTCGGCCATTATTTCTTACATATACTAATTTGTTTATTTTGAAAGGTTTTTCCTTAACTTTTTCTTTAGATTTTTCTACACATTTTTCTTTATGTAGTATATCTTTAGTTTGAATTGATTTATAAAGATGTTGTAATCGATCTTTGTGATCTACTAAGTATTGATGGTAATAATCTTTTGAATAAAGTAAATCCATTGGATCTCTTAAAGCGGTGTGACCAAAAACTAATTCAAGCGGCGTAAAGCCTGTTGGTTTAGATATTGTGTTATTATAGGCTATAACAGCTAATCTCATTTGTTGTTCTATAGGTTCTTTTTTTCTTTGTTCAAGACATCTTATTTGTTCAATTATTGTTGAATGAAATCTTTCGATGTTTCCTTGAGAACTAGGGTTGGAAGGTGTTCCAAAATGAGCTTTAATTTTATGAACTTCTAATAATTTTATAATCAAATCATTTTTG
This sequence comes from Tachinus rufipes, assembly GCA_963932245.1. Classification (NCBI taxonomy): domain Eukaryota; kingdom Metazoa; phylum Arthropoda; class Insecta; order Coleoptera; family Staphylinidae; genus Tachinus; species Tachinus rufipes. Next base: position 72,163,534 of record OZ010747.1, on the reverse strand, counting down.
AATTCTTTTCCGCTATCGCAGCTTATTTCTTGTGGTGTTCCATAATACTTAAAGTATTCTAGCAGAGCGTTAGCTATATCTATCGAGTTGGTAGAACATATAGGTATTGCTTGACCAAGTCTAGAGAATGTATCAATTATGGTTAAAAACTTTGAGTTTGATATTGTAAAAGTATCCATAAATAATTTTTGAAAAGGTTTATCAGGCGTATTAGTAAGTTGTAGAGGCGGTTGATTAGGGTGTCGGTCATATTTACTTTTATTGCAAATTAAACAACTTTTAATGTGGTCTGTTGCCATTTTTCTCATATCTTTCCAGTAATATCTTTTTTTTTAAATGTAACAAGGTTTCTTCTATTCCTCTATGGTTTGTTTTACCAGAATGATGTAATTCTAATAATTTCATTTGGTCGGCTTCATTGCTTATTACTGTAACCTTTTTTGTACATTTAATTAACTTTGGTCCTCTGTCATTAAAGATTTGCGTATATATTTTACAAAATTCAGGGTAAAGTTTTTCTTGTTCAAAATATAAGTAATGTTTTCCTGGTCCAATCAGATATTCTTTCATAAACTTTATAATTTCTTCTTCAATATTATCTGTCGATATTTTAGCTTTAATAATTTTATTTCCATTTTCATTTAATAAATCTATTTTTGAATTTGTTGTTGTAGAGCTGATAAAACATTGATTTTTTTTGTCATTTATTATTTCATTTAAGATAGTTATTCCGATTGTAGGTTCGGATTCTTGATTAGAATGAATTGTATTATCATCTTTGTCTGGTATTAACATTGGAGTTAATCTTCTTTCAGAAAGATCAGTTTCTTGTAATTCTTTTCGTAACATTTTTAAATCTTTCCCTTTGGAGATAGGTTGTTCTTCTCTAAAAAAGGTTGTATTTGGTAATGTTGGTTCTTCATTAATATCTAAGTTTCTTATTATTTCGTCTAATAATTCTTGAGTTTCGGGGTCTGGATTAGGAAGCATAGATATTATATCATCTTCTATAGCATTTAATTGTTCTTGAGTAACTCTTGACAAAGCGTCAGCATTTGTATTATATTTTTCTTTTTTTTAGATAACTTTGAAATCGTATTCTTCTAATCTTAGTTACCATCTTATTAATTTAGAATTGGGTTCTTTTAATTTCCATAGCCATACTAGAGGTCTGTGATCGGTGTAAATTTTGAAGTGTCTACCATATATATATGGTCGGAAGTATTTGACAGCGTATATTATTCCTAAGAGTTCTTTTTCGATTGTTGAATTTTTTGTTCAGTTTTGCTTAATGTTCTTGAAGCATAACTTACTGGTTTATCTTGTCCAATTATTCCTTGGGACAAAACTGCTCCTATAGCTACATTTGATGCGTCAGTAGTAACTATAAATTCTTTTGTGAAGTCAGGGTATTGAAGTATTGGCTCATTCATTAACAAAATTTTACATTTTTCAAATGCTTCTGTGAATTTTTTGTCTATGACAATTTGTGATCCCTTTTTTAAACAGTTGGTAAGTGGTTTAGTTATTTCAGCAAAATTTTTTATAAATTTTCGATAATAACCCACTAGTCCTAGAAATGATTTAATTTCTTTTTGAGTTCTTGGTAAAGGGTATTTATCAATTGCATTAATCTTTTCTGGATTAGGTCTTACTCCATCTTCTGTAATTAGGTGACCTAAATACTTTAGCTCTTTTCGAAGAAATTCACATTTTCCTATATTGACTTTAAAATTTGCATCTTCTAATCTTTTAAAAACTTTATCTAATTTTGACATGTGTTCCTGGAGTGAAACTGAATAAATTATTATATCGTCCAAATATACCATGCAAACATCTTCCAATAATCCTTTCAAAATTGTATCCATTAATCGTTGAAAAGTTGCGTTCTTTAATCCGAAGGGCATTCTTTTAAATTCAAAATGACCTTGTTCAGTTGAAAATGCAGTTTTCTGTGTGTCATTAGGATCCATTTCTACTTGATGATAACCGGATGCTAGGTCAATACTACTAAAGTAATGACATTTACCCAATTTATCCAATATATCAGCAATATTAGGAATTGGATATTTATCTTCTATCATTTGATCATTTAATCGTCGATAGTCGATTACCATTCTTTTCTTAATTTTTCCATTAGTAGTTCTTGTGACTATATTTACAGGACAGCTCCAAGGAGAAATGCTTTCCTGAATTATATCTTTATCCAATAATTCCAGAACTTGTTTTTTAATTTCTTTTTTTGTTTCTATCGGTTGTCTGTACATTTTAACATAAATAGGTATTTCGTTTTTTAAATTTAGTTAATGTTTAACATGATGTGTAAAAGTTAATTTTTGACCGTCTACATGAAATACATGTTTATAATTGTTTGCAAATGCTCTAATAGAAGCTTCTTCTTCGATGTTCATTTTATCTATGTTTAAGTTTTTATTAATATTTTGTATTTGTAAATCTTCTAAATTGTTATTATTATTTTGCTCATCATCATCATTATCTATATCCATTTTCTCAAAAATACAATTTTCTTCAATTTTGCTTATTAAATGAGTTTGTAATGAATCACTAATGTTAATGTTTCTAAGATCTTCTGTATAGTTTACTGCAATTACTAATGCTTCGTAATTGTTTGCTTCAGTTATTGATTCTTTAACTTTAATTCCTGGGCGAAATTCAAATTGAGGTATGTAAATAGTTCCGCTTTCTATATTTACAGGTATTTTAATCACTTTTGCTTGTAATGGTTCAAAAGTTAGTCTTTCTTTTTCAAGATGAATAGGTATGTTTGCGTTTGGAGTTTTAAGAACTTTATTACGAATATCCAATATTGCATTTAGTTTGCTTAATAAATCGATTCCAATTAAACCGTCAAATTTCTTACTGAAATCAAATTTAAAAAACGTATGTTCAATATTAGAACAAAATATTGGTGGTATTTCCGCAATAATTGCATCATTGTGCTTAGTAGTAGCGTGAGCCGTTTTAATAATAAATGGTATTTTCACAGCATATTCTTCTAGTTGTTTAAATAATTTAGAATTTATTAATGTTTTGGTTGATCCTGTATCAATTAAAAATTTAAGTCCAGAACATGTTATGTAGGGCAAATTACAATTAATATTATTTAAATTAATTACAGCTGTGTTATCGTTGTTTTGATTATTCATCATTTTTTCTTGGTTGTAAGGCAAATGAACTGAAAATTTTCCTCTGCGTTGTTGACATCTTCATCGAGGTCGTCATTATATTCACAGTAATCAGCAAATTCTTCTGTATTTACGTTTTCATACATTTGCGTACTGTCTAGCGTATTGTCTGGCTCGTCGTCATCCTGATAATATAATCGTTGACCAGGTGTCCAGCGAGGGCGTTTATTTTGATGAATGAAAGTTGATACCGGTCTTTTCTGCGCGCTGGAATCTACTTCCATATGCGTAGGCTTGGGCATTGTTTTATGTGTCGCTTGCGGTAGAGGCATCGTTGTTGGGAATCTTTGATTCATATTATTATTTGTAAATGATTTATTTTGATTAAACGGAGATGTAAAAACATGATTCCTGTTAAACTGATTTGATTCGGGGGCAAATGATGGCACATTTTGATTATTCTGAAATGGCATTAAATAAGGTTGCGCTACTGGTGTGAATCTGTTATTCATTTGATAACCCTGTTGTTTACTTTGGTTACGTGCTTTATCTAATGATGTTTTCATATTAGTACGTTGTAAATTATTTGTTCTTCCGGCACGGTAATTGAAATTCTCCACTTCTATCACGTGACTCATAGCTGTCTCAAGGTCGGCTGGTTGCTTCACTTGAACCATTATTCCTGTTACATGATCAATTTCTAATAATCCTTGCAAATAAATTTGTAGTGCCGTTTTCTTATAATTCAAATTTTTTAATGCTCTACTATTAGCATTGTTGTCTCTTAATTTCACTTGAGTAAGAAGAAGTTGTAAAATTTCTTTTATTCGTGTACCGTAATTATAAGATCCCACATTTTTATTGGGTCTAATCATGGCTAAGTCATTAAATAAACATGACTCAGAACGTTGATCACCGAAATGATTTAATAAAAGAATTTTTAGATCTTGCCAAGTTGTGGTCTCTTCGTTACAACTTATGGCTTTCAAGGCTTTACCTTTCAATTTTCCTTGAAATATTCTTAATAATAAAGCTTGTATACTTGCATTAGGTTCTGTCAAAAATGTATTGACTAGAAACTCACAAGCTGATATGTAAGCATTTAAAACGTTGGAATCACCATCAAAATTCGGAATGGTGTCCTGATACACGTTTGTCACGTCTTTCACAGTATAAGGCATAATGTTTAAGGAACTTATTAATAGGGATAGACTATCGACTATCTGTCATAGGATTTTGACAATTGACAATTATTGAAAATCTGTACTCACATTAATAGTATTAAGGTGGTATCCATCTGGTATTAATTCAAGTTTGAGTGAAGTAATCCAGGTTAGGTTCACTTAAAGTTTAAAGTCTTTAATTTCTAATATTCGTTATCTGCTTTAATCGTTAACACGAACCGTCGATATTTAATACGTTGCAGATAATCCTGTTCGCAGCGCCAGTTAAATTCCACGGGTTGGAATGAGACTTTTTAAAAACTATTAATTACCTTTTATTTAAATCATCAAACTTTACATGGTTTGATCTATTCTAATACAATTGAAGTTGATTATAATGGTTAATTATAATGATTAAATATTAATTATTAATTGGTCATAGTAGCTCGCGATTTGCAGCGAAGTCTAGTTACCGATTTTAGGTGTACTTGTTACTACTATATGTTGGACTGACTCCTCTGGGAAGCGTCGTCGTATTTATATGTTTTGTTGTGATGGCTCAGCATTTACTGTATCATAACAAGCGGTTAAATTGTAAATTATAATTTATATTATCAATAACCGTTTCCAACTGACTTATTTTAAAAGTAATTCTTAAGACAATTTTAAAATGTTTGTAATTGTTTTTAACATGTATGATTTGTTTTTGACAATTTTAAATGTGGTACGTGTGTATATTTTAATTGACTAATTATCACTAACATTAGTATCTTGTAAGTACACATGTTTAATGTAATAAGGCTGTTTTTTATTTTTATTTTTAATGTTAATTTAATGTTTTATCTTGTAATTTATTGTAAATTGTAGTGCCATGAAGAAGGAGAAATAATTCTCCAAAATATTGGCTTTTAATTAAATGATGGTTATGAAGTGAATATTGATTGTAATTTGGCCGCATACCCGGTAGCCTTAACTTTCTAATATCTAACGGCCGCGAAATTTTCTTCTATATATATAGGTAATTCCATTATTTTTCGACTAATTTGAAAAAGTCAACCTCTTTGATTTTGCTCAATATTTCAGGGATCAAAATATGGATGAAAAAAATGAGATTCCCAAAATTGTGGACCTTAAAATATTGCCTGTTCAAAATGACACACATTTGAAGGTCAAAAATTGCACAATAAAACGTCTTTTTTAGCTTATTTTGTATCTCAATTTTTGGGCTTCTGGAAAAAGATAAAAAGGTCCACAATGGCTCAAATTATTCCTTATTACATGTACTTTAAAACCCATATTTTTATGTTTAATATCGAAGCAGTCATTTTGATATATTAAGCTTCAAACGTTATTCCAAAAAACCCAGTAAAAAATTTTTGTAAATTTAGAGAATGCACGGTAAGAATGTGAAAGCCACAATAACATATGAACGGTTGAATAGAATATATCAACAGCAAAAAAAAGTTTTTAGAACAATAGCTAACAAGACAAAATAAAGTAAATAGGATGTTTGAACAACAGCAAATTAATAATTAGAATAAATTAAACTATTATCTTAATTAATTAAAACAATAGTCTACATTAGTCTACTTATTAATTTGCTGTAGATTAATTTGCAAAAACCAGTTTTTTTTATATTTCTGCTTTTGTTTTTGCATAATAATATTTCATTAATATGTTTTACTTTTGTTTATAGAGATTTGTCACTAGCAAAGCGTTTATAGCCAAGCTTGTATCTGCTGGTATCTATATAGCAAGGTTGTAAATTCATCTACAAGCCTTGTCTCGTAATTTTTTAAATATTTTTTGTTAAATATTATTTTGGAAGATGTGATGGTGAAGAAAGTTATTGATTGGATGCGGGATGCATATTCAGTTTATCTATTCGGTTAATATTGACGATACAGAATTATTTTGTCGTGATTATATAATTCTGTCGTGGAATATATTTTTTGTCGTGCTATGCATTATTCTGAAGTGCAACGTATATTATTTGTTGTGTAATGTATTATTTTGTCATGGATTGCATTACTTTGGCGTCGTAAAATTTATTTGATTAGGCATTGCATTTTTTCAGACTTCGGCTCTCGTTTTACGATTGTATAAATAATAGCTGCTTTCCCGTTACGTTCTGACAGACCCTGGTGCACGCCAGGGCAAGATGCACTGCGTTCCCGTTACATTTTATAAAGTGGGGTAACTTGCACAAGTCGTCTTTTCTCTTCCTCTTCTAGCCCCAACCTTTCAAGCGGGGCGAGTTGCACTGGATCATTTGATTGGCTGGTTTAAAAATTACATCTGACAGTTAGAAATACAGACGTTAATTAATTAAAATATATATCAGAAACGGCCAACGAAAGAAATTACAAATCAAAATGAATTCAAATCAAATATATAATCACATAAATGTAAATGATAACTAATTTAAAAAAAATCTTACACGTGACACTTACGCGAACGCTATAGAGACATGTTCCCATAAAAGTGCAAAACGCTCCAGTGTAACTTGCACTGGCGCGCGCTGGGGTAAGATGCTCTGGGTTATTTCACTAGTAATGGGAAAGCAGCTAGTACGAAATAAATAATACAAAAAATATGCATTTTTTGACTATGTATCTAAACATACTGTTTTAGCATTCTAGATGTAAAAATAACAAAAAGGATTTTTTGACATAGTGTTTACAAATATGTTGTACATATACAGGGTTAGTCAAAATTACCGTAACATAAATAATTTTTGAACCGTAAAAAAAATCAAAAAAGTTTTAAACAAATCTTTAATTGGTTTTAAACAAACTGTTGTTTAAATATATTTTTAATATTTAGAATAGGATGTTTGTTTTATTGTGGAAGTTTGGTAAACTTTCTTTTAAAGAAACACTTTGCATATTGTTACATTTTTTAATTTTAAAATTAATTTTAAGTATTTTTTAGTAGAAATATTTTTTTATAAATTGCACCATTTTTGAGTTAATTCAAACTTCAAATAAAGAACGTATTCTCACAGACATTTATTTTAACCAAATAAATAAAAAGAACAATTACATAAAAACAAATAGCAAAATAATCATTAAAAAATGTAAAAATATATAGGGTGTTGTATTTAAAAAATTAAAAAGCTTCAAACTTTCATAATAAAATATACATACCGTATAATTTTACATTATTCTTTTTAAACTTTTGGATTAAATTAATGTTTTTTATAAAATGTTCAAGAGTTTGAATTAATTGCTTGTAACTTAAAAATGGTGCATTTTTACAAAAAAAATCTCTATTAAAAAAAAAGTTGGCTAAATATCAACGTTAAAATAAACATCCTGTATATTATAAATATTTTTAAACAAGAGTTTGTTTAAAACCAAAAAATAATATTTGTTTGAAACTTTTTTTACAGATAGAGAATTATTTAAGTGTTCCACCAATTTTGACTAACCCTGTATAAGTCAAATTTTGATATACAGGAAATAATTTAAAAAAATTGACTTATAAAAAAAAATGGGTAAAAATTATAAGTATACGTAAATTTTATAATACATAAAATTTTAAAAAAGAATATACCCGATGCCCCAGTACGTAAATAGTAGGAAGTCTACATTTCTCTTAATTCTTATTGTAAATGTGAAACAAGATTTTGGTTTTTAACATGCAATTCATTTACCACAATATACCATGTATAAATAAAATTGTGTTTACGTTGCTTTATTTATCAAATATTTTAATGTGTAGGACCAGAGCCGTCGCGAGAAGTACGGCTGCCTGTGTGCCAAACATAAATATGCCGCTTTTTGTTGTTGTTGATTCAAAATTATTTTGGAATTTTTGAGACTCACCTCAAAGTATTTATAGCGTACAATTCCATCAGTGCTTTATCTTACAATTAAATATACTATCTAACTTCCCCCCCCCCCCCCCACATGAGAAAACCTAAAAATTTTAAAAATGCCTATAGACAAACATATGTTCAAAGATGTAATCACCAGCATATATACAAAGTTTTAGTTATGTTGGCAAATATGTGTAACGATAACAAACCAAGACACTTGATGCTCAGTCCACACTTATTGAGAAAATGTGTAGGATCTTTATTATCAAAAGTTAGAGATCCTGTCCTTAAATACAGCTAAAACTTTCAGTCATTAACCGTCTTTTTTATAAGTTTTCTGTAGCTTTTCTTGCACAAAATCACATTTTTATTACTTTTTGGTCTAAAAAACAGCATTTTTAGAAAACTTTAATCTAAAATTGCTTTTTTTGTTTAAATGTTAGTCTTAAACAGTTCTAAAATTGTCCTTTGTTTAATTTTCAAGCTGAAACAGTATTTTTATAAGTTTTCTGTAACTTTTTTGCACAAAATCACATTCTTTGATTACTTTTTGTTTAAAATGCAGTTTTTATTACATTTTTATTCAAAAACAGCATTTTTTTAACACGTTTTAGTAAAAACTTGTTTTTTTTTTAATTTTTAGTCCAAAAGCAGTCTTCTTTATAAGTTTTCTGTAACTGTTTTTGCACAAAATCACAATTATGATAATTTTTTGGTCTAAGAAGAAAATTGTACTCAAGAACATCATTTTCTGAAAACATTTTAGTCAAAAATTGCTTGCTTTGTTTCATTTTTAGTTAAAAACAGTATTTTTATGAGTTTTCTATAACTTTTTTGCACAAAATCACTTTTTTTTATTACTTGTTGGTCTAAAAAGGATTTGTTATTAAATTTTTAGTCAGAAACAGCATGTTTGGAACACTTTAATCCAAAGTTTTTTTTTTGTTTAATTTATAGTTTAAAACAGTATTTTTTATAAGTTTTCTTGTACAAAATTACGTTTTTAATTATTTTTTGGTCTAGAAACTTTTAGTCAAAAACAACGTTTTCTAACCACTTTAGTTCAAAATTGCTACTTTTGTTTAATTTTTAGTTTAAAACATTATTTTTGATAAGATTTTTTTTTACTTTCTAGCACAAAATCACATTATTTCATTAGTTTTTGGTCTAGAAAGCATGTTCTATTAAGTTTTTAGTCTAAAATCAAGGTTTTCTACACACTCTAGTCCAAAATTGCTTCTTTTATTTAATTTTGAGTATAAAACAATATTTTCTAATAAAGTTTTTGTACTTTTTTTGTATAAAATCACATTTTTTAATTACTTTTTGGTCTAGAAAGCATTTTTTATTAAATTTGTAGTCAAAAACAACGTTTTCTAAAAATTTAATCCAAAATTGCTTTTTTTGTTAAACTTTTATTTCAAACCAGTATTTTTTGTTGAGTTTTTTTAATTTTCTTGCACAAAATCACATTATTATTTAGCATGTTCTATAAGGGTTTTAGTCAAAAATACCATTTTCTGGAAGTCTTTTAAAATTGTTATTTTTTTCTTGAAGTGTTACGTCTAACGTCCCTGCACTGCAATCTTTTCTTTCTATTGTGCACTTTTGATTCTTATTCTTTTGGTAGATGCATTACCATAGTTATCAAAACTAAACTTAACTTTTTTTTCTTGTTTTCAATTAAGAACTAAGTCCTGTTATCTGCTTTCTAGCCTTCTATCGATGGTGACGTCCAGCTCTCCATCCATCTTTTAGGTGGTTTGCTTAAAGATTTTCTGCTTTGGGATCTTTAGTCTTTACATTATTTGGCAATTCTGTTGTAGTTAATTCTATCCACATGGTCCTCTATTGTCATCTTTGTAATTTAACCAATTTAGCTATTTTTCAGTATCTGGCTTTTTTTTATAACTCTCTGCTTCTAATTTTATCATGTAGTTTACTGCTTTTATTGTTCTAAAACTTTTTATTTCCATGTTCCTTATTAGTTTTTTAATTTTAAATGTTTCTGCACTGGTTTTAGCGGCGTAGGATAGGATCGGCTGCAAACAAACTTTATAGATTTTAATTGTCCTGTCCTGTTACTTTCTATACTCTAATACTTTGGAATATAGATCATCAAATGTGCTCCTAATGTTTGACTACAAAACATTTAACGAGAAACTAACAACAAAGTCTAATCACTATTGAGCTAGAGAAAATGGCAGAAATAATATTTTGACAAAGCGACTATCTATGCCACAGGAACAATAACTTGGTCACAGATACAAATTTGCAATTTTTTTATAAATAATCTTAACTCAATAATCAATTCAAATACGTTTTTGGCCGCTCTATTCATTTGGCCACCGTGTGCACCGCACAACATGTTGCGACGGCCCTGTGTAGAATAGCAATAAAAACGTTCGTTTGGACAAGTTTCTATACCACCCACAGTGGTACTGTTGTCTTTTGAATAGAGACTCACAGTTCATTAAATCATCACCCACTAAATACATTACTTGTAATCTAATTGGCAAATGATATTTTATGATGTTTTACATGGACTGTCATAATATACGTTTATTCAATTACAATATGGGCAATTTCATTTCAAACGGACCAGAGCAGGGGGGGAGGGCTGCGTTGAGAAACTTGCTTATGTATTTTTTTTTTCAGTTTCTATAACTTATTAGTATACCTTTGATCGGTATATGAAGGTATGAAACTCATAAAAAAATTCTACGATTTTTTAAAGTTTTTTTGTCGTTTTAAAATTAATTTAATTTTTCAAGCCGCAAAAGCCATAATACCATGTTTTTCTTTTCAGTGGGCTGGGAAAAAGGAGCATTTTTTTAATTTCTTTTAACCGCCAAAGTTGACGTATTTTGATGTAAATTGATTAAAAAATATAAATTTGTTTTGTGTATTTGAGTCTAATCTATTTTTTTTTATTTGTTAAATTTGCGATTTTTAAACAAAAAATGCGATTAAGTTAAAAAACAACAAAAAAACTAAAAAAATTTTAGAACTGCCATTCTCTTACTAAGTTTTTGTGAAGTCTGGCCTATGTATACTTTATTACAATCTTTACAAGAAATTTTGTAGATAATGTTAAACTGAGAGGAGGTGGGTGTGGGATTTTTTAATTTAGAGAATAATGAGTTAATGCTTTTACTTACACAATTAGCAATAAATAAATTAGGGTTGTTTTTTTTAAGTCTAATTAAGTTATGAGAGAGACCTTCAACATATTGTAACTTTTTGTAAGTTATTTTGTCATTAGATAATAACGGAAGTACTAGGTAGTACCTACCTTAAGTTTTAAACGGTTTGCACGGCACACAACGTAATACTTAAGTATTACATAAGATAAACCTCAGAATTGTAAGGCTTAAGATACACATAAACATAACCTATTATGAAATGTCAGTTTAACAAACTCAAACGATTAATTTTATCTTTGATTTTTATAATGCTATTATTAATTATTATCTATCTATCTTGAAATATAGGTATATATACTTTAAGTTTGTATGTTACAAACTTCATAGACATCCTAATATACAAGGTTCTCCAGTGAAACGGGAATTTTTAAAAACTTGTTCACTTTCTGCTTACAAGTGAGCTTAGATGTTTAGGTTTATTGTTAAACATTTAATGCAATTTGTTAAGCAGTGGTCAGGTGTACAGCGTGTTTTTTGTGTAAAATTGTTTTATAAAAATGATGACAGTGTGACTTTTATACAACGATTGTTCTGTAATCAATTTAATTCCATGAAAGAGTGCTATCCGCTCATGCAGTTATGCCATTAATAAAAAATTAAACTTAAAACTCAGAGAAACGACAATGTCTGCAGCAACAAAGAAATTAAAGTGCAGCAAATATTTCATAAAATGTATTCAGCACATAAATGCATTTAGGTGCATTAGCAAATAATTTGGATGTAATTAGTTTTATCATAATTTTCTAAAAAAAGGTTGTAATTATATAAAGCTTTGCTATACTGCAACTTGTAATGCAGACTAATAAGATAATAAATGTGTATTATTTAATCCTTTAGAACTAACATAAATGTAATTTTTTTTTTTTAATATATGTTGCCCTTTTTCATTGTAAAACTGTATATTATATACAGGGTGTTTCAAAACATGTGTAAAAAAATAAAGGGTAGAATTTCTTGGTTAATTATAAGAAAAAAAGTTCTTATTAACATAGTTCCGCAAACGCACCGTTTTCGATACGGGTGTAAAAAAAAAAAAATTTAGTTTTTTTTGACAATATCTCTGGAAAGGAAAAAAAAGTAGCAACATAAATTACAAAACCTTTATTTTACAAAACTAAGCAATAACATAATAATCAAGAAAAATTACAAAAATGGTTGAAAATGGTTGAAAATGGCCTCCTCCTACGGTAACGCAGGCTTCCAACCTACGTCTTAGTGACTGACGTACTCGTTCGAAAATGCCTGGAGTGTTTCGTATTGTATTGCAGGATGCAATAATGCGATTTCTTAGTTATTTATCAATATTAACTGATGTAGTGTAAACTAAAATTTTTAAATGACGCAACAAAAAAAAATTCAAAACATTTAGATCTGGAGACCGAGGAGACCAAGCCTGTGGGCCTCCTCAACCTATCCAATGGTTCCTATATTGTTCGCTTAAGAATTGACGCGCAACTAAACTAAAATGTGCAAGAGCACCATCGTGCATGAACTACATTTCGTTTCTTAATTGAACCGGAACGTCTTCTAAAAGCTCTTCTTCAAGAAAATTACGATATGATTGACTATTTAGCCTAAACGACAAAAAATATAGACCTATTAAATAGTCTCCTACAACACCTGCCCAACCATTAACGGAAAATGTTTGCTGATGATGGCTTTCCATTATGCCATGTGGGTTTTTGTAGACCCATACACGATTATTATGGAAGTTCATAATCGCATCGCAAGAAAAATTTGCTTCGTTCGTAAATAAAACTTGTTCTAAGAATTGAGGATTTTGCGCAATTTTTTCTTGAAACCATTGACACATGGCCAATCTTTGCAAAAAATTTGCTAGTAAAAGAGCTTGTACTCGCTGTATGTAATATGAGTATAATATCTGGTTTTTTTATTATCCTCCACACTGTAACATGACTAAGGTTTAGGTTTAAAGCTATTTTTCTAGTGCTAGTTGGTGGATCGTTTTCAATTTTTTAAAGAACATCTGCAATTTGCGGAGGTAGCAGGCAAGGTCTCCCATTTCCTGCAGCTCTTTTTTTATGTACACTTCCGGTTTGATGTAGACGTTCGTGAATACAAATGAACGTTTTTTCATTTGGTACCTGTCGGTTTGGAAACCTTTCTTGATAAATTTGACAAGCTCGTTATCACTGTAATTATTCCTTTTGCTATCACCACGCAAGCAAAATACTAAGAATAAGCAAATTAATTGGGTAATAACGATAATAAGTTTCGCAAAATTGACTTCTTTAAAAAAAAAGGTTATTTAACAATTAAATCACATTTGTCAATAACTCAAATGCATGAAACAAATGCATGAACGCTGACGACTAGATCAAAAACAAATGTTTTTATCAACAACAAAACATGTTGCTACTTTTTTTCATGTTTTCCATCATAAAATGCCGTATTTTTCTAAAACGGTGTACGTTAGAGTTTTTGACTAAGAGTACCTTTTTTGTGTAGAAAATATTTTGGGTTTACAATGTGCTTTCAGAATGCCACTTTCCTAAGTGTCATAGAAATTAGAGCCATAAAAACTTCTCGCAACTCTAAAATCTCCGTCAATGGCACATGAAAAAAATCGAATAAACGCTTAAAAAGTAACTAATATTAATGCTAAGATGTGTACAAAAGCTGAGTTTTGTATCTCAAACGGTTCTTAAGATATCATCAAAAAATTTAAAAAAAATATTTTTTTACACCTTGTATCTTGAAAACGGTGCGTTTGCGGAATCATGTTAATAGAAACTTTTTTTTTATAATTAGCCAACCAATTCCACCCTTTATTTTTCGACACAAGTTTTGAAACACCCTGTATATTGTAAACTTTTCAAAAGAGTTCAGATTTCTTCATGCAAACCAAATAAACTTATAGAAAAACACAAAACAACTTTTATTCACCCACAAAACAATATTTAGTAAAAAGGCTTACTAAGTTAAACAAATGGTCCTTCGAACCGGATGTTTGCAACAGTACATTATTTGGCACATAAACACAAAACAATACATAAACTCTTGACGTAAATCCAAACATGGATAAAGCAACAATGATAAAGAAAAGAACCGTAATCAAAACAACGATATCAAAGTTAAAGAATACATTTGCTTCCTTTAATGAAGATATCTTGATATTACCGGACCAAATTGAATATGCTCGTAAACTATTCAAGCAATTTGAACAAATCTAGGCCGACATTGAAGAGAAAAAATATTCAGAAATATTGTCAACAGAAAGAAAAAAATTTGAAGAATTGTATTTTGAATTCATGCACGCTGTAAATGAATACAAGAAAGAAAAGGTAGAACAAGATGCAGCTGATCAAATGTCTTCACATTCCGGGCTCACGGGTACAATTTAAGCAAACAATATTAAACTGCCAACAATCAATTTGCCGGTATTTGCGAAAATTATGATGAATGGTTATCATAGATTAAACTATTCACGACAATGGTCGATAACAATTAGAAGTTAAACAAAGTGCAGAAATTACAACACCTACAATTCACATTAAAGAACTAAGCTTATCAGACAATAAAATCTCTAAAGATCACTAACGCAAATTATATCGTAGCGTTCAAACTTCTAAAACAACGTTATGAAAATACCAGAATTATAACTCAAACACATATCAAGAAAATGTTTGTTATACCCAGTATAAATAAAGAATTAACACAAGCATTGCAAAAATTAGTACACAACACGTTCCAGCACATGAGTGTCCAGTGGATTTATGGGATAATCTAATTATGTATTTCATATGCACAAAACTAGACCATAAAACCAGAACAGATTGTAAACCTACACAAAAGCCGCCATTCACAATGTTAGTAATCACGTTAGCACTGGTCATAAAAACATTATAAATCATGTCCTACTATCAACTGCAATTATATTGATTAAGAATCAGCATGGAGTGTACTATAAAGGCCTAGTTACAAAGTGCTAGTTAGCATTCGAGCTGACCTAGTCAGATACTGCAGTGCAGCTACGCGCACCGTGTGATTGAGTCATACAAATTACTGTCACGTGATAGTCGGTCAGTGACTCGCATCAAAGTTACTATAACATTTTTTGTTTTTACTTGCCTCTTGCAGTAGCTGTTTTTCAGTTAACATCATGACTGCCAAGCTGTGGCATCAGCTGGGACAGCCTAAATATACAGAAACAACAATACTTACTGGAATAAATGAAAACCATGCACATGTAATGGGTACCACGTTTACAAAAATTTTATCAACCGTAGAAGGCTAAGTGAGTCCGCACATGGTAGTCCGCTGTGGTATTGGACAAGAAATTCTACACGTCTAACTAAGAGTAGCATCTATCAAGTAAGTATCACTACCAAAATTAAAGTTGTGTGCAGCAATGATGCTGGCTTGTTCATAAAACTGTTTGTGACTAATAGAATTGGAGAAATTCATTCCAAATCTAATTCAAACTAATGATGGCATTTACAAACACACAAAACCCAGCAGATCTATGCTACGGAGGATTGTCGCCTAGTCAATTGGTGAACAATGAATTATGGTGGCATGGTCCATAATGGATACTAGTAAGCAACATCCGGAACAACTTAAAAGTTTAGAATTAGAGATGATACCAGACCTAAAGACCATGCCTATAATAAAGTTTTCCAAATGCAAACTATTTTCAAGATATTCTTGCGCAAATAAATTTTGAGTTACGGCGTAGATCATGCGTTTTTTTAATAACACTTGCAAAAAAAATGTAAACTAAAACTTAAAGAAATAAGAAACGCCACAAAGGTGTTAGTTAGATTTTAGCAGATATTACTACCGTTACTGTGTTTCTACAGTAACGGATATCATATCAACATATTGTTGAAAAACACCAAAATCTAATCATAAACTATTTAAAAGTTTAAAATTCTATTCATAAATCGTCAAAAACAGTACAATTCGTTTAAACTGTTGAAAGAGCAAACATTTTTATAAAACGGCAAAAATCCGATAATAAATTATAGTAAAAACGTACCAAAATCCGCCCAAAAAACTGTTGAAAAAGTGCAAAAACGATAAAATTAGTAAAATCCAGTTTTGAAATACCAATACATTGTCAAAAAGTAACAAAATTTAGTCCTAAACTGTTAAAAGTGCAAATTATATTAATAAAAAAATAAAAAATATCTAAATCCGGCAAAAACGTTTTAAAAAGGCAAAATTTTATTCATAACATGTCAAAAATAATATAGATGTAACCCATAATACACAATTAACTGCCTGTATGACTACGTCCGATAGTATATATCATTTTGTTTTAAATAGATCATCAGCTTGTCAAACGCCATACAATCAAAAGCTTGTCGGTAACATGCATCTTTTAACATTACTTGTAAGTATTCAGTTCAATGGCTATTTTAAAAATTACAAAACTATTTATAAAAAAGTTATCAATTTTATGATGTAAACCGGGCTTTATGCTTTAATATGAAGTTGTCAACATGTAGAAAAAATCAGCCCCACCTTTCTTTACTATTAACGAACGACTTCATTCTATTACAATCAGTGTTGTCAACCTTAGCAAAATAATTAACTTATTCAAGATGTCTGCCGTGCATGTGTCGTTGCTAGAACTTATGTTTTATTTCTTGGTTATAAAATGAGCGAACACGAGGACTCCGATCAAACCAATAGTGAAAGTGAAGCTGAAGACCAAAAGGAAATCATCGATACTGAAGTAGACGATAAAGTAATAACAGACGAAGTTGAAAAAACATGGAAAGATTTGGTAAGAAAACACGTGGATCATGTAACCTAAAAAATTGGATTTAATAAATTTCATTTTTAATTTTTATTTTCAGGGTTTAGTAGAAGCATTATGTACAGCATGCGAGCAATTAAAATGGAAAGCTCCATCAAAAATTCAAAGGGAATCAATTCCCTTAGCATTAGAAGGAAAAGATATAATTGGTTTAGCTGAAACTGGTTCTGGTAAAACTGCTGCTTTTGCTTTACCGATATTACAAGCTCTTTTACAAAATCCACAGAGATATTTTGCTCTTATATTAACACCTACTAGAGAATTAGCATTCCAGATATCCGAACAATTCGAAGCATTGGGTAAGCAAAGTTTTATTTAATTATTTATTAAATATTTTTCAATGATGCATAACAATGTAATGTTTGAATATCTATGATAATACATTCGTCACTACCTCCGAGTTTAATTATTTTACGATTTCTTTTCATGTTTTTTGAACTATTTGTTGATTTTTTATTTTTGCTTTAATAAAGGGAGTGCTATTGGAGTCAAATGTGCTGTAATTGTTGGTGGAATGGATATGATGTCTCAGGCTTTGATATTGGCTAAGAAGCCTCATATATTGATTGCCACTCCTGGACGATTGATTGATCATTTGGAAAATACAAAGGGATTCAATCTGAAAGCACTCAAATTTCTAGTAAGTAATTTTTGTTTTATAATAAATAAGATAAGCAAGTGTTGCAATTAATTCTTTATTTCCAACTATAAATTGACTAAAATATAGTTTAATCTTTTCTAAATGTGGAAATTAATAAATGATCAAATTATATGTAGAAATAGAAATTTTGCTAAAGCTGCTGTTGTTAGAGTACAGGAAATTAAGTTGCAACTTGCTTCGCTTTGAAAGGTTGGGGCTGCAAAAGGAAAGGGAAGGAAGACTTTTTGCAAAATGTAATGGGCATGTGGTGCACCTTGCCTTGCGTACATCAGGGTATGTTGGAACGTAATAGGAAAGCAGCTTATACAGGGTTAGTCAAAATTACCGGATCACCTAAATAATTTTCCAATGATAAAAGAATTCAAAAAAAGTTGTTTGGGTTTTAACAAACTTGATTAGAAGTATTTTTAATATACTGGGTTCATTTTATTGTGGTAATTTGGTAAACTTTTTTTCAAATTGAACATCTTGTTTATTTTGATTCTAAGATTAGTTCTGGGTATTTTTTGTGAAAATATTTTTATTAATATTTATAAAATGCATCATTTTTGAGTTATAAGCAAACTCCTGAACTTGAAATAAAGAACATTTTCTACTTCAGGTAATTTTGACTAACTTTTTATAATTATTATAAAACCAAAATTATTGTCATTGGCAACACTGCATTTACTACAAAAGATAATATAAGCTGCTTTCAATTACTGGGGTAACTAACCCAAGGTGTCTTACTCTAGCACGCGCTACAGCAATTTACACTCGAGCATCTTGCATCTTTATGGGAGGACGTTTCTGTAGCGTTTGTGCATATGTCACGTAACATTTTTCTTTTAATGTCTAGTAATCAGTTTAGTTACATTCATATTTTCAATAATTATAGTTGGCAACACTGCATACTCTTATAATACATGTTACTCATGATGCATAAAACGGTTTTGATTAACAATGATATCAATAATCGTCACTACCTCTGATTAAACACGGCATTAATAATTTTTTCTCCAAAATTATTGTACATTCTTACACTGCATTTGTTTTTAGGTTATGGACGAAGCCGATCGTATCCTTAACATGGATTTCGAAGTTGAAGTCGATAAAATATTAAAAGTAATTCCACGCGAAAGACGAACGTTTTTATTCTCGGCAACAATGACTAAAAAAGTAAACAAATTACAACGAGCCTGTCTAAAAGATCCTGTCAAAGTAGAAGTCTCGACGAAATATCAAACGGTCGAGAAATTACAACAGTATTACATCTTTATACCTGTTAAATTTAAAGTAATTTAGTTTTTAATGTTGATGGATTTTTTTTAATAATTTTTTTTGTTTAGGATGTTTATTTGGTTCATATATTGAACGAAATGGCCGGGAATAGTTTTATGATATTTTGTTCAACTTGTAATAATACAATCCGGACGGCTTTGATGTTGCGTAATTTGGGTTTCACGGCGGTTCCATTACATGGACAAATGTCGCAGAATAAGAGGTTGGCAGCATTAACAAAATTTAAGGCGAAGAATAGATCTATATTAATATCAACTGATGTTGCCAGCAGGTAATATAAATAGTATAGGCAACAAATCATAACCTCAATAGTCTTGGTTTTGTTAATAATATGGCAGTGAATGGCGGCGGTACTTAGTCATGCGCACGTCATATATATGTCATTTCAATTCATCACGTAAATACATCAATTTCAATACATCAAGTAAATAAAATTGTTTGTCATTTTAATTCTACGAATAGTTGCGACAAGTCACCGTCACTGGTCACTGCTTAATAATTGAAATCTGCTATGATTACATTAAATATTTTTGAAATATAATGATAAATTATTTATCGTCACTACCTCTGAGCAGTATTAATAATTTCATAATTAATTTTAAGTTTATTGAATATTGTTATTAATTATTATTAACAATATTTTTCAGAGGCCTTGATATTCCGCATGTGGATGTCGTTATCAATTTTGATATTCCAACACATAGTAAAGATTATATACATAGAGTTGGTCGGACTGCTCGAGCTGGACGGTCTGGGAAGGCTATTACATTTGTAACGCAGGTTAGTATTATCACTTATACAGATTGTCAAAATCATTACAGAAAGTATAATTATGGCATTTCTTAGAGTAAATATTGGACGTGTGCATCATTATGCCAAATTTGTATTGTCTCCATTGAGCCTGTAGCTGATAAACATGCCCTACGCCAGTCAATATTTGTTATGTTTGTGTTTTGATTAAATTATAATAATTACTAACCTATATAATATTCTTGCAAACACAAACTTCATATAACGAAAACGGGTGCGCGCTTGGGATATTACCAATTCCACTATTCATTTCAATTATGTTGAAATAATTTCGTCGATCTGTATATAATAAACATACTTAATTCGACTATTTCAGTACGATGTTGAATTGTACCAAAGGATTGAAGAATTAATCAGCAAAAAGCTGCCTTTGTATAAAACTGAAGAGGAGGAAGTTATGGTGCTCCAGGAACGAGTTGCCGAATCGCAACGAATGGCAAAATTGGTAATTTATAATTGATAAATTGATTCAATAAATTTTAATTTTGTAAATTTTAGGATATCAAAGATTTGAATGATAAAAAAGGCGGTAAAAAGCGGAAGGGTGATGGTGGCGGCGATGATGATGATGATACTGAAGCTGCTACAGGTGTCCGAAAACGATTGAAGGGTGGCAAGTTTAGAGGGGGCGGTAGTGGTGGTGGAGGACGAGGACGAGGGAAGGGGAAAAAGAATTATAAACGTTAATTATTGTGACAATAATGTGTTTTTTATATATATTTAATAAATATCTCATCAATTAATTTGAACAGAATTAAATTGTTTAGAATTTGCTACAGAATATCCTAATCCTAATAAACATACTTGGTTCTATATAATAAAACTATTTTCATAGGGCTACCATATAAATTTTTTTATGAAAATTCAGTTGGTATCGGACTAATAACTTACTACTTAATTTAAATAAATGCAAAGTGATGACATTTTCTAGACGTCAGTCTACGATGATGTATGGTTACTCTCTCATGAATGTAATGTTAAGAGTTAACACTATTCGTGATTTAGGCATTACGTTTGATTCAAGCCTTTCATTTACTCTACATATCGATACTGTTGTGGCTAAAGCTTATCAACTTTTAGGATTTGTCGAGCGTAACTCTTAAGGAGTTTTGTGACTATCGTACTCTAATTATCTTTTACAATGCTCTAGTACGGAACTGCTCTACATTTAATATGACCAGTCTTGAAAAAAGACGTTTTAATTTTGACGTGACACTAGTTTTTAAAGTGCTTCGTGGGATTATTGACTGTCCTGACTTGCTCAGCTCTATAGGTATTCATGTTCCAGCTCGAGTTTTACGCAATGACGTTTTATTTCATATATCTTTCAAACACACTGATTATGCGTTGCACTCTGCATCTACACATATTTTGCTAACGAAGTTAAAGTGGATTTTTTTAAAGATTCTTTTGATACCCTGCGAAGTGCACTTGTCACCCATACGTGACCTTTTTTATATTTTTTGTAACTATTTAAGTTTTATTCTTATTTTTAATATTACTTTTATGTTTTTTAAATTGTAAATATATACTTATTTTGTAATGGCTTTTGTTGACTAGTAAATAATAAATTAATCCCAGTGCAGCGTGCATGTTAGCTCTGTTGCACTCATGCCTTCCCCGTTTTAGTTTTTTTTTGCACTTACATTTCATGGGCCATGCTGCACTGGAGTTACTATGCTTGATGTAATCCACTTTTAAAGGCCGGGTTTACAAGGTCGCAATAATAGTTTTGAAACATATTTGTGGCTGAAATGCCACTGTTAATACACAGCAATCTACTACGTAAGTAGAGGTGGCTATGGCACAGGGCTGGCGTGTCGCCCAGTAATATACCAGCAGTTCGATTTCAAATGAGCCTAAATATAAATTTTCTCTATTGCTCTTCATCTCAACAATGCTTTCTGGTGTTACTAACAAAGATGATTTCGAATTCATAAGACACATTTTAGATGATAGTTAACATGCACATGGCATTAGTAAGACTTCGATAAGCGAACGATGCGCAGAGTGCATACCGGCTCCGAGTGTAGACTTTGCTAAATATGGTTCGATGATGTGACAACAAATTGTTTAAAAACAATACAACTACAGGGAGTTTATAAATGAATGGGATTATGTAATCACTTTAAATATGCCGCCTTTTTAAAATCGTTCACTATACTACATATGTTTTCATATGTTTGCTTGACAGCTGTCAAAGTTGATCTGTCAAAACAAATAGTTTAGTGAACAGTTTAACAAAAGCGGCACATTTAAAGTGATTACATAATCCCATTCATTTATAAACTCCCTGTACTTATTTTTAAGTCTGGGTGCTTTCGTGTGTATGTATCTTAGCTATATGCTGAGAAGCGACTAGACCGTGATCTTAGCCATAGGCCGAGACGCGACTACACTTTGATCTTAGCCATAGGGCGAGATGCAATTATATTTTTATCTTAGCCATAGGCAGAGATGCAAATACACTCTGATCTTAGCTATAGGAAATTCAATTATATATTTATGTCAGTCATAAACTGAGATGTAATTACACTCTGATCTTATCCATAGGCTGAGAAGCAATTATATTTTTATCTTAGCCATAGGTAACAATGCAAATACACTCTAATCTTAGCCATAGGCTGAGATGCAATTATACTTTTTTTTAGCCATAAGCTGAGATGCAAATACACTCTGATCTTAGCTATAGGAAATTCAATTATTAATTTATGTCAGTCATAAACTGAGATGTATTTACACTCTGATCTTAGCCATAGGCTGAGATGCATATTTTTACCTTAGCTATAAGTAAAGATGCAAATACACTCTGATCTTAGCCATAGACTGAGATGCAATTTTACTTTTATGTCAGTTATAAACTGAGATGCAATTACACTCTGATCTTAGCCATAGGCTGAGATGCAATTATATTTTTATCTTAGCCATAGGTAGAGATGCAAATACACTCTGATCTTAGCTATAGGCTGAGATGCAATTATACTTTTATGTCACCTATAAACTGAGATGCAATATTAGCCATAGGTAGAGATGCAAATACACTCTGATCTTAACCATAGGCTGATATGCAATTATACTTTTATCTCAGCCATATGCTGAGATGCATTTACACTCAGGTCTTAGCCATAGGCTGAGATGCAATTACAATTTTATCTTAGCCATAGGTAAAGATGCAAATACACTCTGATCTTAGCCATAGGCTGAGATGCAATTATACTTTTATATCAGCTATAAACTGAGATGCAAATACACTCTAATCTTAGCCATAGGCTGAGATGCAATTATATTTTTATCTTAGCCATAGGTAGAGATGCAAATACACTCTGACCTTAGTTATAGGCTGAGATACAATTATACATTTATGTCAGCTATAAACTAAGATGCAAATACACTCTGATCTTAGCCATAGGCTAAGTTGCAATTATTTTTTTTTTCAGCCATAAGCTGAGATGCAAATACACTCTGATCTTAGCTATAGGAAATTCAATTATATATTTATGTTAGTCATAAACTAAGATGTATTTACACTCTGATCCTATCCATAGGCTGAGATGCAATTATATTTTTATCTTAGCCATATGTAGAGATGCAAATACACTCTGGTCTTATCCATAAGCTGAGATGTAATTATACTTTTATCTCAGCCATAGGCTGAGATGCATTTACATTCAGGTCTTTGCCATAGGTTGAAATGCAATTATATTTTTATGTCATATAAACTGAGATGCAATTACACTCTAATCTTAGCCATAGGCTGAGATGCAATTATACTTTTATGTCAGCTATAAACTGAGATGCAATTACACTCTGATCTTAGCCATAGGCTGAGATGCAAATTTTTACCTTAGCCATAAGTAATGATGCAAATACACTCTGATCTTAGCCATAGGCTGAGATGCAATTATATTTTTATCTTAGCCATATGTAAAGATGCAAATACACTCTGATCTTAGCCATAGGCTGAGATGCAGTTATGTTTTTATCTTAGTCATAGGTTGAGATGCAAATACACTCTGATCTTAACCATAAGCTGAGATGTAATTATACTTTTATCTCAGCCATAGACTGAGATGCAATTATATTTTTATCTTAGCTATAGGCTGAGATGCAAATACACTCTGATCTTAGCCATAGGCTAAGAAGAAATTATACTTTTATGTCAGCTATAAACTGAGATGCAATTACACTCTGATCTTAGCTATAGGCTGAGATGCAATTAAATTTTTATCTTAGCCATAGGTAAAGATGCAAATACACTTTGATCTTAGCCATAGGCTCAGATGCAATTATATTTTTAGCTCAGGTATAGGCCAAGATGCAAATACACTCTGATCTTAGCAAAAGGCTCAGATGCAATTATATTTTTATGTCAGCAATAGGCCAAAATGCAAATACAATCTGATCTTAGCCATAGGCTAAGATGCAATTATATTTTTGTGTCAGCAATAAGCCGAGATGCAAAAAACCTCTGATCTAAGCCATAGGCTGAGATGCACTTATATTTTTATGTCAGCCATAGGCCGAGATGCAAATACACTCTGATCTCAGCCATAGGCTGAGAAGCACTTATATTTTTATGTCAACCATAGACCGAGATGCAAATACACTCTGATCTTAGCTATAGGCTAGGATGCACTTATATTTTTATGTCAGCCATAGGCTGAGATGCAAATACACTGTGATCTTAGCTATATGCTAAGATGCACTTATACTTTTATGTCAGCCATAGGCCGAGATGCAAATACACTCTGATCTTAGCCATAGGCTGAGATGCAATTATTTTTTTATGTCAGCAATAGGCCGAGATGCAAATACACTCTAATCTTAGCCATAGGCTGAGATGCAATTATATTTTTATATCAGCCATAGGTCGAGATGCAAATACACTCTGATCTTAGCCATAGCCTGAGATGCAATTATATTTTTGTGTCAGCAATAGGCCGAGATGCAAATACTCTCTGATCTTAGCCATAGGCTGAGATGCACTTATATTTTTATGTCAGCAATAGGCTGAGATGCAAATACACTCTGATCTCAGCCATAGGCTGAGATGCAATTATATTTTTATATCAGCCATAGGCCGAGATGCAAATACACTCTGATCTAAGCCATAGGCTGAGATGCAATTATTTTTTTATGTCAGCAATAGGCCGAGATGCAAATACTTTCTAATCTTAGCCATAGGCTGAGATGCAATTATATTTTTGTGTCAGCAATAGGCCGAGATGCAAATACGCTCTGATCTTAGCCATAGGCTGAGATGCACTTATATTTTTATGTCAGCAATAGGCTGAGATGCAAATACACTCTGATCTCAGCCATAGGCTGAGATGCAATTATATTTTTATATCAGCCATAGGCCGAGATGCAAACACACTCTGATCTTAGCCATAGGCTGAGATGCAATTATAATTTTATGTAAGCAATAGGCTGAGATGCAAATACACTCTGATTTTAGCCATAGGCTGAGATGCAATTATATTTTTATGTCAGCCATAGGCCGAGATGCAAATACACTCTAATCTTAGCCATAGGCTGAGATACAATAATTTTTTTATGTCAGCCATAGGCCGAAATGCAAATACACTCTGATCTTAGCCATAGGCTGAGATACAATTATTTTTTTATGTCAGCCATAGGCCGAGATGAAAATACACTCTGATCTTAGCCATAGGCTGAGATGCAATTATAATTTTATGTCAGCAATAGGCTAAGATGCAAATACACTCTGATCTTAGCTATAGGCTGAGATGCAATTATATTTTTATGTCAGCAATAGGCTGAGATGCAAAAACACTCTGATCTTAGCTATAGGCTGAGATGCAATTATATTTTTATATCAGCCATAGGCCGAGATGCAAATACACTCTGATCTTAGCCATAGGCTGACATGCAATTATATTTTTATGTTAGCAATAGGCCGAGATGCAAATTCACTCTGATTTTAACCATAGGTTGAGATGCAATTATATTTTTATGTCAGCCATAGGCCGAGATGCAAATACACTCTGATCTTAGCCATAGGCTGAGATACAATTATTTTTTTATGTCAGCCATAGACCAAGATGCAAATTCACTCTAATCTTAGTCATAGGCTGACATGCAATTATATTTTTATGTCAGCAATAGGCCGAGATGCAAATTCACTCTGATTTTAACCATAGGTTGAGATGCAATTATATTTTTATGTCAGCCATAGGCCGAGATGCAAATACACTCTGATCTTCGCCATACGCTGAGATGCAATTATATTTTTATGTCAGCCATAGGCCAAGATGCAAATTCACTCTGATCTTAGCTATAGGCTGAGATGCAATTATATTTTTATGTCAGCCATAGGCCGAGATGCAAATACACTCTGATCTTAGCTATAGGCTGAGATGCAATTATATTTTTATGTCAGCCATAGGCCGAAATGCAAATACATTCTGATCTTAGCCATAGGCTGAGATGCAATTATATTTTTATGTCAGCCATAGGCCAAGATGCAAATTCACTCTGATCTTAGCTATAGGCTGAGATGCAATTATATTTTTATGTCAGCCATAGGCCGAGATGCAAATACACTCCGATCTTAGCCATAGGCTGAGATACAATTATTTTTTTATGTCAGCCATAGGCCGAGATGCAAATACACTCTGATCTTAGCCATAGGCTGAGATGCACTTATATTATTATGTCAGCAATAGGCCGAGATGCAAATACAATCTGATCTTAGCCATAGGCTGAGATGCAATTATATTTTTGTGTCAGCAATAGGCCGAGATGCAATTACACTCTGATCTAAGCTATAGGCTGAGATGCACTTATATTTTTATGTCAGCCATAGGCCGAGATACAAATACACTCTGATCTTATCCATAAGCTGAAATGTAATTATATTTTTATGTCAGCCATAGGCCAAGATGCAAATTCACTCTGATCTTAGCCATAGGCTCAGATGCACTTATATTATTATGTCAGCAATAGGCTGAGATGCAAATACACTCTGATCCTAGCCATAGGCTGAGATGCACTTATATTATTATGTCAGCCATAGGCCGAGATGCAAATACACTCTGATCTTAGCTATAGGCTCAGATGCACTTATATTATTATGTCAGCAATAGGCTGAGATGCATATACACTCTGATCCTAGCCATAGGCTGAGATGCACTTATATTTTTATGTCAACCATAGGCCAAGATGCAAATACACTCTGATCTTAGCCATAGGCTGAGATGCATTTATATTTTTATGTCAGCAATAGGCAAAGATGCAAATACACTTTGATCTTACCCATAGGCTAGGTTGCACTTATATTTTTAGGTCATCTATAGGCCGAGATGCAAATACACTCTGATCTTAGCCATTGGCTCAGATGCACTTAAATTATTATGTCAGCAATAGGCTGAGATGCAAATACACTCTGATTCTAGCCATAGGCTGAAATGCACTTATATTTTTATATCAACCATAGGCCAAGATGCAAATACACTCTGATCTTAGCCATAGGCTGAGATGCAATTATATTTTTATGTCAGCAATAGGCAAAGATGCAAATACTTTCTGATGTTACCCATAGGCTAAGATGCACTACTTTTATGTCAGCTATAAACTGAGATGCAATATTAGCCATAAGTAGAGATTCAAATACACTCTGATCTTAACCATAAGCTGAGATGTAATTATACTTTTATCTCAGCCATAGGCTGAGATGCATTTATATTTTTGTCTTAGCCTTAGGTAAAGATGCAAATACACTCTAATCTTAGCCATAGGCTAAGAAGCAATTATATTTTTATGTCAGCTATAAACTGAGATGCAATTACACTCTGATCTTAGCCATAGGCAGAGATGCAATTATACTTTTGTCAGCTATAAACTGAGATGCAAATACATTCTGATCTTATCCATAGGCTGAGATGCAATTATTCTTTTGACAGCTATAAACTGAGATGCAAATACATTTTGATCTTAGCCATAGGTTGAGATGCATTTATACTTTTGTCAGCTATAAACTGAGATGCAATTACACTCTGTTCTTAGCCATAGGCTGAGATGCAATTATATTTTTATCTTAGATATAGGTAGAGATGCAAATACACTCTGATCTTAACCATAGGCTGAGATGCAATTATACTTTTATTTCAGCCATATGCTGAGATGCATTTACACTCAGGACTTAACCATAGGCTGAGATGTAATTATAATTTTATCTTAGCCATAGGTAAAGATACAAATACACTCTGATCTTAGCCATAGGCTGAGATGCAATTATACTTTTTTTTTAGCCTTAAGCTGGGATGCAAATACACTTTGATCTTAGCCATTTGCTGAGATGCAATTATATTTTTATAATAGCCATAGGTAGAGATGCAAATACACTCTGATCCTAACAATAAGCTGAGATGTAATTATACTTTAATCTCTGCCATAGGCTGAGATGCATTTACACTCAGGTCTTAGCTATAGGCTGAGATGCAATAATATTTTTATCTTAGCCATAGGTAAAGATGCAAATACACTCTGTTCTTAGCTATAGGCTGAGATGCAGATATATTTTATTTATTAGCAAAATAGGCTAAGATGCAATTATTTTGTATCTCAGCCATAGGCAGAGATGCAAATTCTCTCTGATCTTAGCTATAGGCTGAGATGCAGATATATTTTTATCTTAGCCATAATTAATTTGACGTGTCAACAAGCAACCGTACATTTATTTACTTTTACATAACTGTAATAATCTTCTATTAAATATATGTTGTTAATATACATATGTGAAAAACTGTGATGTAGTTATGGTGTAATTAGTTGGTTGAGTGATAATGCGTTAATTGAAATTCTATTACTAAATAAACATTGTAATTGAAACTTTACCTAACATACTTAAAATATTTATTTTCAATAATAATAAATAGTGACCGGATTATATTCAAATGCATTTGCATATTTCGATCATATTTAGGCTTTGTTGCATATTTTGTCTATATTTGATTTTTATGCATATTTCACCAATTTTTAGAAAAACAATATTAAAAAAAACATCATTTTTTAAGTTACTATATTATGCATATTGACATAAAAATTTCCCAGAAATTAAAAATTAGTTATTTTTACTGCCAACTATTCAATTGCAATCATTATTTTAAATTGAAAACAAATAAAATGTGTTTTTTTTTTTATTTACTAGGCTATATTATAAAATATTTTGGAGATTAAAAAAAAAATAAAAAAACACGTTGCCCTTTAAAAACTGAAGTTGCAATAGCAAGTATACTAAAAATAAAACATACACATGTGTACTTGCCTTTATGGTACTCAAAAAACCATTCAAAATGGAGTTATTTAGTCGTACGTTTTTTGTCTAACACTCTGTATATATGAAGTTGTATATTTAAACTCATTCTACTTATTTAGCTTAAAAAAATAAATGGAATTTTTTATATATTTTGTTTTTTTTTATAAGGATTAAACTATATTTGTTTATATTTATGTTGCATATAGTTGCATATTTTGGCATATTTTTGCTATTTTTATGCATATTTTGGGCTTTTTTATTGCATATTTGCATGCATATTTCAGTGTTTTTAAGATGCATATAATCCGGTCTCTATTTATAAGCAATAAGATATTTGCACTACAAAGAAGAGCCATTCCAGTAATTTCCAATTTGAAATACAGAGAAGATTGTAGAAGCAAGTTTAAAGAATTAAGCATTGTAACTGTATCAGGTCAATATATTTTTGATTATTATTTTATTTTTAAATTGTATAATTAATTTTTTTTTATACTTTTATATGCTTTATTTATGCCGTTTAAGGCATCGCCAGTAAGTGTATATATATAAAAAAATATTTTTGACATTCTTTTTATATATATATATATATATATATACACTTACTGACGATCCCTTAACGGCGAAACCAGTTTAAATAAAAATAATAAAAAATAAAGCATATAAAAGTATAAAAAAAATTTAATTATACAATTTAAAATATAAATACTATATGCAAAAGTAATTTACAACTATATTTTTGGTTGTTTACTTTGGGTGAAACGGAACACTCACACAATTACTCAACAAACAAAAATGTCCACAATTACAATACAAGAAAAAAATATTTATCTAACATTTTCAAGGCTGAAATGGAACAACCTATTACGCCCCAAAATTTTTTAATGCTTTACCAAGTAAAGTGCTTTGTTTAGATTTTAAATTATTTAAATGTACAATAAAAAAAATATCTCGTAAACCAAGTTTTTTTATAGAATTAAAGAATTTTTTGAACATGTTTGTAACTACAATAATTAGATCACTTACTGTTTTTTTGTTTTATAATGGTTGATTTCATAACTGTGATATTAATGTATGTGTTGATTTATTTTGTTCTGTTTTGTATTATGCAATTGATTGTTACGTACCTAAAAACTGTGGCGTGAAAACAACTTTCCTATTTGGTTTAGCAAAAAACTGATTTCAATTACTAAATTAGAAAACGTTACTTATAAACGTTTTAAATCTTCAGAACTTCTATCTGATTATAATGAGTTTGAATCTATTTGCACTTCATGTAAAAATCTTAGCGTTTGCCTTTATAAGTAGTATATTGCACGAACTGAGAATAATATTCAAACAAATCCAAAGCATTTCTAGAAATTTGTCAACGAAACCAGAAAATCTAATGGCTTTCCGTCTACAATGTACTATGGAGACCTAATCTGCACTAATAGGGATGATAATCATCAATCATCAACAAATTTGCAGAATTTTTTTCTTCTGTTTACGATTCTAAAGTTCATACAGCTCCAACGTTTGAGTTTCAAAACAACGTAATACATTCAAATTTTTCACTGGCCCAGACGGCTACTTTTTAATGTTTTCTTAAGCAAATCTAAATTTCCTGATATGTGGAAAGATAGCTACATTACGCTTTTGTTTAAATCTGGGGCTAAAAAAGGCATAACTTACTATAGAGGTATATGCATTTAATCTGCCATTCCTAAATTATTTGATCAACTTGTAACTGAACAAATACAATGGATGTGCAAAAGTATGATAATTGATAAACAGCATGGTTTTTGTGAGAGTCGTTCTACACTTACTAACTTATTGTGCTACGATAATTATATTTGAAAGGCTTTTGAATCAAGAGTACAAATTGATTATATTTACACCGATTTTCAAAGGCTTTTGATCGTGTGAGCCACCGTATTTTGCTAGCTAAGCTTCATGCTTTAGGTTTTCATCATGCTGTGGTTTCATTGTTATCTAGCTTTTTGAAAAATTGTACTCAATGTGTAAAAATTAATCATTTTTTTATTTCTCAGTGTATTCATTCATCATCTTTTCTTTTATTTGCTGATGATCTAAAACTTTACTGTAAAATATCATCTGTTAAAGATTGCCATCAATCAAATAACTGAAGGGGCAAGTGGATAAAAATGTTATATTACATTTTTCGATGGAAGAACATCTTTTATGCCTTTATCATGACTAGATCTTTCAAAGTCGTACATTCATTATTTTTAGAGTAATCGAATGGATGAATATGCTATGTTACAAAGTTTTTGGTACTGCGTGTATGAAAAATTCACAAAGTAATTTGCTTAAATCTCATTTTGCGAATTGTAACATAACATATTCATCTACTTGCTCCTTCAAATGTTTTTAACTAGTTTTAATAGAACACTGAATATATATATATATATATATATATTTAATATGTTTTATATGTGTTTACTTGCATTTTATTACTGTTGAATAATTATTTTAAATAATATTTTTAAATGTGATAATTTGTAAACCTTGTAGGTATTAACAAGAAATAAATATGATTATGATTATGATGATGCAATTATACTTTTGATTATAATTTTGATACAGAATACTTGTGGATAAAAAATTATATACTCAAATACATAGAAAATATTTTGAAAACCCTTCACAATTTACTTTTTATGAAAAATTTAGTATTAAGATTTTGTTCTATAATCAACCAGGGAGAAACTAATTTCTCCTTAGATATATTTCAAATGGTTGGAAAATTTATAAAAGTATTCCTATTTATAACATGGGGAATAAAGTTAATTTGAAATAATTGTTGCGAAAATTATGCTTAAAATTTTATAGTTAAGTGCTATATATGAGGTAGACTTGTCATATAACTAAGACAACAAAGTTGCCTAATATGTATAATATCTGTGATCCATAAATTAATCTCGATCTCGATCAACTTTCACTCAACACCTAACCATTGATTGAAACTTACTTTTTCAATCAAGTACTAATTAATCTACGGATCTATTTCAACGTAGGGAGACTTATAAAATGTTCCGTACTCATTAACATGGGAAACATTTTTGGAGTTTTTCAGGATTTATATCGAAGCCCACAGATTTATTGCAATTTAATCAGAGGTACTTTATCTTATATAGAAAATATTTTTTATTCAGAGATTATTTGAAACGACGCCTGGAGAATTTTATATTTAGGTGCTTATACTCTGCTTATACCAGTCTTATAAAATTCTTCCTATCATCCACACGGGAATAAAATAAAAGCGCTCCAAGCTTTATTTAAAATAAAGCCGGGGGAGTAATATAATAATTTGTGAAATCGAGCTCGAGAACTAATTAAAGTTAGCTATTTTATTTTAAATAAAGCGGGAGCCATAAAATTTTCCCTTCTTTGTATAAGGGAGTATTTTTGAAAGTTCTCCAGGGTTCATTTGAAATAAAGCCTGGGCTTATTATTTCGATTTATAATCGAGTCCCCGGAAGAAAATATATAAATCCAACACCATATGAAATGGAGATACATAAACTTATAAAATTTTCCCGGGTCGCAATGGGGAAATTTATGATGTCTCGCCAGGTTTATTTGAAATAAAACTTGGGGATATTGATAATTAGCTTTACCACACACATAATTTTGTTTGTTTCATTTAGTTGGGCCGATCCCGGCGGCACTGCAATGCCGGGCCAACCCGTGACAGAAGTGGAGCAAGCCCCTACCTTCCGTCCATTTCCAAAAATCAGTTTAATATACTGGACCCGCATGCGGGTCGTATCAGATATTAAGCTGATAAGAACAGATACTACACTTTGATCTTAGCCATAGGCCGAGAAGCGATACTGTTAGTTTAAAATTTAAACTTTTTAAACAGAAAGAGAACGTAAAAACATTCAACGAAGCATAGTATCGACACCTAACGCACGCACAAAGCACTACGTTCAACGTAATATGGATCAATAACGTGCTTAGCTTTCCAAAAGGGAGTACATTTTGTATTTTCCCCAGGGTTAATTTCAATTAAATCCTGGGGAATAATATAATTAATTTCCCATTTTTACATATATGATCCTAGGGTTCATTTTAATTTATCCTTTGGGTTTTTAACTATTCTCCCCTAAGATATTATAATTAGCTTTTTTAAGAAGCGCAAATTTTGTATTTTCTCCAGTGATAATTTCAATTAAACTCTGGGGAATAGTATAATTAGATCTTTTAATATTTTAAGATATTTGTCTTAATTTTATAAGAGCCCAGGATTGCCCAGGATTTTTTTAAATATTAAATATTTTTAAAATAACTTCGAGTACTTAAAAACTTCTATCAACTGTTATATTAAGCATTTTTTTTTTGTAATATTTTCGAGTTCATTTGAAACGTATCCTGGGAATTTATTATTTATGTATATCTTTATATTCTGCTAATCGACCCCTATAAGGAAGTAATTAAATAAATATAAAATTTTGCCTATTGGAGTACACCGGAATAAAATAAAATCATCCCAGGATTTATTTGAAATGAAGCGTTAAAATTATTAAGTTTTAAAATTATGATTTATATAATTAATCCCGAAAATACCACAATTTTATTTTAAATAGACTGGTCACTTATATACATAATAATATTTTTTTAAAGTTTACCAAGATTTATTTGAACTAAAAGCCTGGGGAGAAGAGACAATTTGATTTAAAAACAAAATAAATCCTTGGGAATAATATAATTAATCCCCCATTTTTAAATATTTGTCTTAATTTGTTAAGTTAAGATTCCGAGATATTTTTATAAGAAATCATTTAATTAATTCTGGAAGTTTTAATTAATTCTTCTTTAAATTATTTAATAAAATATAAAGAATTTTATTTTCTAAAGCAAGCAAATTTTTATATGATCTTATGCATTCAATTAATCTTTTGGAAATTAAATTAATCCCTTTCTAAGACTTTATAATTAGCTTTCTTAAGAAGCGGTAAATTCTGTGTTTTTACAAGTGTTAATTTAAATTAAACACTAGAAAAGTATATAATTACTTCCTTTAACATTTTAAGATATTTCTTTTAATTTTATTTTTTCCCAGAGATTATTTTAATCAATCCTGGAAGTTTTAATTATCTCCCAATAAATAAGTTTTGATTTAACAGAGAATTTTGTATACAATAATAATTCATTTTATTAAAAAAAAATATATTTTTCAATTTTCTAAAATATTGAATACTTTTATATAGTCCCAGAGTCAAATTCAATTAATCCTTGGTAATTTTAATTGAATCTTGCTTAAAATATTATATTTAGTTTTGTTAAGAGGCGAGCAATTTTATATTTTTCTCCGGCTTAAATTCAATTAAACTGTGAGAAACGATTTAATTTTAGGCTTTGTTGTACTAAAAAACATTTTTCAATCTCTCTAAGGTTTATTTGAAATCAACTAAGACAATGTTAATCATTTCCCTGTTTAACAAATTTTGTTGTTGAATCCACAATTTAAGCGATTTGGAGAAGAAAATTAAGTCTATGGATGTTTTTAATGATGCTGAAAGAACTTGTAAATATAAAATTAATGTTCATGTAGAGCTACATATAAGTATGATAAGAAACCTTATAGTCTGGCTAGCTAGAGTACAGAGAAGAATTACATTGATTAAACCTGAAAGCCAAACTCGTTGAGCAACTAATAAAACAAATCAGTTTTATTTCATATAATTGTCAAACCATGTATATATACTTTGACTAAATAAGTTAGTAGATTACAAGCTTATGTGGCGCCATCTTTTAATAAGGTAAGTAATCTTGCAATTCTTAAAAGAAGAAAAAAAACTACAAACTTTTTAACATCAGATGGCGACACGAGAATAAAATAAAAGCCCCCTCCCCCCACAAGCTTTAATTAAAATAAAAGCCTGGGGAGTTATAATCAAGCCCGGGGAGAAAGTAATTAAAGCAGCGATTTTATTTTAAATAAAACCCCGCGGCTTTATAAAAATTTTCCTACATTGTATAAGGGAATATTATTGAAAGTTCTCCAGGTTTCATTTGAAACAAAGCCTGGGCGGAGGATATTTCAATTTATAATCGAGCGCCCCGTAAGAAAATAATTAATCCAGCTTCATTTGAAATAGAGACCAGAAACATGTAAAATTTTCCCTGTTCGTATTGTGGGAAAATTTATTATGTTTCCCGCCAGAGTTATCTCTCCTAAACGTAATTTTGTTTATATTAAATTAGTTGAGCCTATCCCGGCGGCACTGCAATGCCGTGACAGAAATTTGAATCATAAAAAAATCACAATATAAAGAATGAATAAAACTTAAATAAAACATGCATGTGTAAAAGGCATGTTTAAAATTGTACAAATACTAACAGATTAAAATCAATAGAAATAACATAACAAACATTTTGTATAATTTCAGCACTACATAAAGTTATCAGGTACAATACGAGGGACAATGCCAAAGTTCGCAGAAAATGTAAAGCAAAACACAAATTACGTTATGTAAATCGCTTTATTGCTTCTCAGAATATTCTTCTTTAAAATCTATACACTTTTGCATTCGATGAAACCAATCTTTAAAACAATTTTGCCACTCTGAGCAAGGTATCTCCAAAACAAGTGATTTAAATGCTTCAACGGCCAGGCGATAAAATCGCTTGCCACGCATTTTATTTTTGATATGTCGAAATAGGAGTCATTGGGCAAATTTAAATAATCTGACTTACGTTAAAATAGATGTATGTTTAGATATAGAATCAAACATTTCTTCGACAGATAGTTTCTATATAAATACTACCAAGATCATAAATGTAGAAGCAATAAGTCCCAAAAATTTTACTTTGACAGACCATCAGGGTGCATTTACACCAAACAGAGATCAGGATAGTAAAACAAAGTACGAAAATAATAGCATGATAGACATAATAAACGCAGTTGATGACGAAACTAATAGCAACATAATAAATGAAGATGGCAAAATCTTGAGTACTACAAATATACAGGAAGTTACGATGAACAAGATCAAACCTGTTGAAGATCGTTTTTTAATATAAATCAAGCAACGAGTATATTTTTATTCAACATACAAAGTTATAGCAACAAAGCAGAAGAATTACAACTACTTATAGAATTATTAGCGAATCCAACAATAGTGTGTTTAACCGAACTCTGGAATACTGGAACTGAAGATATATTTTTAAGAAATTACAATTCGGTTGCAACATACAGAAGACAATTAATCGAACGTGGCGGAGCGGCTATTTTAGTTAAAAAAATGTGTTAAGTAAAGAAATTATAAAGTTTAATTACTTGAGTGAAGAACTACCTTTTGAGTTGACGGTAGCATACTTGATTAAACGAAAACTGTATGTATTATGTATTTATCGCTCACCAAAAGGCAATTATGATGTATTTTTATATAAATTAAATATAGTCTTAAGTAGCTTTAAATCAACTGACCGACTGATTTTGTGCGGTGACTTCAATGTAAACTACGATGAAGAATCACAAAAAACTCAATTAATAAAGAATTTGTTAATTGCCAATAATCTTAAGATGCATGTTAACTTTTATACAAACAATAATTGACTATGCATGTACCAATATAGACAATAAGCAAACTGAATGTATTAATGCAGGTTTAACAGACCATGAAGGAATTTATTGCAAATTTAACGAAAACAAAACTAATTCAAAAATGAGATTAATATGTAAACGATCGTATAAAACTGAGAATATTAAAACGTTTATTGGTGATTGTGACAATATTAACTGGGCGGAAAAACTTGCGAACATACATTTAAGTGACAAATTTAGTTTTTTCTTCAAATCAATTGACAAACATTTTAATATTAACTTTCCATTAAAAACTTGTAAAATACACAACAGTAATAAATCGTGGTAGTCAACTGGTATTTTAATATCTTTAAATAATAAAAAATCATTACATTACATTAGGAAATACACAGAAAATAATTCGATAAAAAATTAGATTAAAAATTATAAGAAAATTTTAAAAGTCTACTATAAAGTTATCCAAAGAATGGTCTGCTATCAAACGTGTACAAAATGATACAAATAAATCAAAAGAAATTTGGAAAATTATTGGTGAACACGACAATAATTAAAAAAAAGCTACAAAAATGTTTACTTAGATATAGATGGCGATTTTTGCTATGAACCTAAAGTGATCGTAGATAAATTACGTACATATTTTTGTATATAAAAGCTTTAAAACCTACCAAATCAACAGGTATTGATAATATTAGTGGCAACATAATTGAATCTCTTCTTGATTGTACGCTAGCCACCTTTACTGATTTAATTAACGACTCGTTTGAATTGGGAATATTCCCAGATAAAATGAAAATTGCACGTATAACTCCGATACACAAAGGTAAACATAGTCATTCTCTATCAAATCATCGACAAATATATTTTTATCTTAGCCATAGGTAAAGATGCAAATACACTCTGATCTTAGCCATAGGCTGAGATGCAATTTTATTTTTATGTCAGCTATAAACTGAGATGCAATTACAATCTAATCTTAGCCTTAGGCTGAGATGCAATTATATTTTAATCTTAGCCATAGGTAAAAATGCAAATACACTCTGATCTTAGCCATAGGCTGAGATGAAATTGTGTTTTTATCTTAGTCATAGGTAGAGATGCAAATACACTTTGATCTTAACCATAAGCTGAGATGTAATTATACTTTTATCTCAGCCAAAGACTGAGATGCAATTATATTTTTATCTTAGCCATAGGTAAAGATGCAAACACACTCTGATCTTAGCTATAGGCTAAGAAGCAGTTATACTTTTATGTCAGCTATAAACTGAGATGCAATTACACTCTGATTTTAGCCATAGGCGGAGATGCATTATTTTACTTTAGATATAGGTAAAGATGCAAATACACTCTGATCTTAGCCATAGGCTGAGATGCAATTATAATTTTATGTCAGCAATAGGCTGAGATGCAAATACACTCTGATTTTAACCATATGCTAAGATGCAATTATATTTTTATGTCAGCCAAAGGCCGAGATGCAAATACACTCTGATCTTAGCCATAGGCTCAGATGCACTTTTATTATTAGTTCAGCAATAGGCTGAGATGCAAATACACTCTGATCTTAGCCATAGGCTGAAATGCACTTATATTTTTATGTCAGCAATAGGCCGAGATGCAAATACAATCTGATCTTAGCCATAGGCTGAAATGCAATTATATTTTTATGTCAGCAATAAGTTAAAATGCAAATACACTCTGATCTTAGCCATAGGCTGAGATGCACTTATATTTTTATGTCAACCATAGGCTAAGATGCAAATACACTCTGATCTTAGCCATAGGCTCAGATGCACTTTTATTATTAGTTCAGCAATAGGCTAAAATGCAAATACACTCTGATCTTAGCCATAGGCTGAAATGCACTTATATTTTTATGTCAGCAATAGGCCGAGATGCAAATACAATCTGATCTTAGCCATAGGCTGAGATGCAATTATATTTTTGTGTCAGCCATAGGCCAAGATGCAAATTTACTCTGATCTTAGCTATATGCTGAGATGCAATTATTTTTTTATGTCAGCCATAGGCCAAGGTGCAATTTCAATCTGATCTTAGCTATAGGCTGAGATGCAATTATATTTTTATGTCAGCCTTAGGCCGAGATGCAAATACACTCTGATCTTAGCCATAGGCTGAGATGCAATTATAATTTTATGTCAGCAATAGGCTGAGATGCAAATACACTCTGATTTTAGCTATAGGCTGAGATGCAATTATATTTTTATATCAGCAATAGGCCGAGATGCAAATACACTCTGATTTTAGCCATAGACTGAGATGCAATTATATTTTTATGTCAGCCATAGGCCGAGATGCAAATACACTTTGGTCTTAGCCATAACATTAAAACAGCATGAACATGATCATAACACAAGACAACAACAATATGTTACACCGTTAATGCATAAAACAGTTGGACAAAGATCATATATATATTTGGGCCCTAAACTTTTTAATAGCATCCCAAAAGAAATAAAAACAGCAAACTCTATCATAATTTTTAAGAAACGTCTTAAAAAATATATTTTTTCTACTCCTAGATCACATATAGACAACCTCATAAATGGAACTTAAAATTTTAGTGAACCAAATTTAAATTTATATAAATTAAATATGTTATTAGTTATATTTTTATATTATGTTTATAATTATTAGTTATATTTTATATATTTCTGTTTTGTTTTTAAGTAGTTACTTTGTACATTATTGTATTATTATTTTTGTTTAATCTTATTATGTACATTTATATATTATTAATTTTATATTTTTCTTTGTCACACACAAGTTTATAACTTCGTGACATTATATAGTTTATTGATATGTTATTATTGTGTATAGTATTGTGTATTTTGTGTATTTTATTTAACTGTAAAATTATCAATCAATAAACTTTATTATTATTATATTATTATTATAGGCTGAGATGCAATTATATTTTTATGTCAGCAATAGGTTAAAATGCAAATACACTCTGATCTTAGCCATAGGCTGAGATGCACTTATATTTTTATATCAGCCATAGGCCGAGACGCAAATACATTCTGATCTTATCCATAAGCTGAAATGTAATTATATTATTATGTCAGCAATAGGCCGAGATGCAAATACACTCTGATCTTAGCCAGAGGCTGAGATGCAATTATAATTTTATATCAGCAATAGGCTGAGATGCAAATACACACCTGATTTTAGCTATAGGCTGAGATGCAATTATATTTTTATATCAGCAATAGGCCGATATGCAAATACACTCTGATTTTAGCCATAGGCTGAGATGCAATTATATTTTTATGTCAGCCATAGGCCGAGATGCAAATACACTCTGATCTTAGCCATAGGCTGAAATGCACTTATATTTTTATGTCAGCAATAGGCCAAGATGCAAATACACTCTGATTTTAACCATAGGCTGAGATGCAATTATATTTTTATGTCAGCCATAGGCCGAGATGCAAATACACTCTGATCTTAGCTATAGGCTGAGTTACAATTATTTTTTTATGTCAGC
This sequence comes from Tachinus rufipes, assembly GCA_963932245.1. Taxonomy (NCBI): domain Eukaryota; kingdom Metazoa; phylum Arthropoda; class Insecta; order Coleoptera; family Staphylinidae; genus Tachinus; species Tachinus rufipes. Next base: position 72,123,310 of record OZ010747.1, on the reverse strand, counting down.
TATAGGCCGAGATGCAAATACACTCTGATCTTAGCCATAGGCTAAGATGCACTTATATTTTTATGTCAGCCATAGGCCGAGATGCAAATACACTCTGATCTTAGCCATAGGCTGAGATGCACTTATATTTTTATGTCAGCCATAGGCCGAAATGCAAATACACTCTGATCTTAGCCATAGGCTGAGATACAATTATTTTTTTATGTCAGCCATAGGCCGAGATGCAAATACACTCTGATCTTAGCCATAGGCTGAGATGCACTTATATTTTTATGTCAGCCATAGGCCGAAATGCAAATACACTCTGATCTTAGCCATAGGCTGAGATACAATTATTTTTTTATGTCAGCCATAGGCCGAGATGCAAATACACTCCGATCTTAGCTATAGGCTGAAATACAATTATTTTTTTATGTCAGCCATAGGCCAAGATGCAAATCTATTCTGATCTTAGCTATAGGCTGAGATGCAATTATATTTTTATGTCAGCCATAGGCCGAGATGCAAATACACTCTGATCTTAGCTATAGGCTGAGTTACAATTATTTTTTTATGTCAGCCATAGGCCGAGATGCAAATACACTCTGATCTTAGCCATAGGCTGAAATGCAATTATATTTTTATGTCAGCCATAGGCCGAGATGCAAATACACTCTAATCTTAGCCATAGGCTGAGATACAATTATTTTTTTATGTCAGCCATAGGCCGAAATGCAAATACACTCTGATCTTAGCCATAGGCTGAGATACAATTATTTTTTTATGTTAGCCATAGGCTGAGATGCAAATACACTCTGATCTTAGCCATAGGCTGAGATGCAATTATATTTTTATGTCAGCCATAGGCCGAGATGCAAATACGCTCCGATCTTAGCCATAGGCTAAGATGCAATTATATTTTTATGTCAGCCATAGGCCAAGATGCAAATTCACTCTGATCTTAGCTATAGGCTGAGATATAATTATATTTTTATGTCAGCCATAGGCCGAGATGCAAATACACTTTGATCTTAGCCATAGGCTGAGATGCAATTATAATTTTATGTCAGCAATAGGCTGAGATGCAAATACACTCTGATTTTAGCTATAGGCTGAGATGCAATTATATTTTTATGTCAGCCATATGCCGAGATGCAAAGACACTCTAATCTTAGCCATAGGCTGAGATACAATTATTTTTTTATGTCAGCCATAGGCCGAAATGCAAATACACTCTGATCTTAGCCATAGGCTGAGATACGATTATTTTTTTATGTCAGCCATAGGCCGAGATGCAAATACACTCTGATCTTAGCCATAGGCTGAGATGCAATTATATTTTTATGTCAGCCATAGGCCGAGATGCAAAAACACTCTGATCTTAGCTATAGGCTGAGTTACAATTATTTTTTTATGTCAGCCATAAGCCGAGATGCAAATACACTCTGATCTTAGCCATAGGCTAAGATGCAATTATATTTTTATGTCAGCCATAGGACGAGATGCAAATACACTCTGATCTTAGCCATTGGCTGAGATGCAATTATATTTTTATGTCAGCCATAGGACGAGATGCAAATACACTCTGATCTTAGCCATAGGCTAAGATGCACTTATATTTTTATGTCAGCCATAGGCCGAGATGCAAATACACTCTGATCTTAGCCATAGGCTGAGATGCACTTATATTTTTATGTCAGCCATAGGCCGAAATGCAAACACACTCTGATCTTAGCCATAGGCTGAGATACAATTATTTTTTTATGTCAGCCATAGGCCGAGATGCAAATACACTCTGATCTTAGCCATAGGCTGAGATGCACTTATATTTTTATGTCAGCCATAGGCCGAAATGCAAATACACTCTGATCTTAGCCATAGGCTGAGATACAATTATTTTTTTATGTCAGCCATAGGCCGAGATGCAAATACACTCCGATCTTAGCTATAGGCTGAGATACAATTATTTTTTTATGTCAGCCATAGGCCAAGATGCAAATTTATTCTGATCTTAGCTATAGGCTGAGATGCAATTATATTTTTATGTCAGCCATAGGCCGAGATGCAAATACACTCTGATCTTAGCTATAGGCTGAGTTACAATTATTTTTTTATGTCAGCCATAGGCCGAGATGCAAATACACTCTGATCTTAGCCATAGGCTGAAATGCAATTATATTTTTATGTCAGCCATAGGCCAAGATGCAAATACACTCTAATCTTAGCCATAGGCTGAGATACAATTATTTTTTTATGTCAGCCATAGGCCGAAATGCAAATACACTCTGATCTTAGCCATAGGCTGAGATACAATTATTTTTTTATGTTAGCCATAGGCTAAGATGCAAATACACTCTGATCTTAGCCATAGGCTGAGATGCAATTATATTTTTATGTCAGCCATAGGCCGAGATGCAAATACGCTCCGATCTTAGCCATAGGCTAAGATGCAATTATATTTTTATGTCAGCCATAGGCCAAGATGCAAATTCACTCTGATCTTAGCTATAGGCTGAGATATAATTATATTTTTATGTCAGCCATAGGCCGAGATGCAAATACACTTTGATCTTAGCCATAGGCTGAGATGCAATTATAATTTTATGTCAGCAATAGGCTGAGATGCAAATACACTCTGATTTTAGCTATAGGCTGAGATGCAATTATATTTTTATGTCAGCCATATGCCGAGATGCAAAGACACTCTAATCTTAGCCATAGGCTGAGATACAATTATTTTTTTATGTTAGCCATAGGCTGAGATGCAAATACACTCTGATCTTAGCCATAGGCTAAGATGCAATTATATTTTTATGTCAGCCATAGGCCAAGATGCAAATTCACTCTGATCTTAGCTATAGGCTGAGATATAATTATATTTTTATGTCAGCCATATGCCGAGATGCAAAGACACTCTAATCTTAGCCATAGGCTGAGATACAATTATTTTTTTATGTCAGCCATAGGCCGAAAAGCAAATACACTCTGATCTTAGCCATAGGCTGAGATACAATTATTTTTTTATGTCAGCCATAGGCCGAGATGCAAATACACTCTGATCTTAGCCATAGGCTGAGATGCAATTATATTTTTATGTCAGCCATAGGCCGAAATGCAAATACACTCTGATCTTAGCCATAGGCTGAGATACAATTATTTTTTTATGTCAGCCATAGGCCGAGATGCAAATACACTCTGATTTTAGCTATAGGCTGAGATGCAATTATATTTTTATGTCAGCCATAGGCCGAGATGCAAATACACTCTGATCTTAGCTATAGGCTGAGTTACAATTATTTTTTTATGTCAGCCATTGGCCGAGATGCAAATACACTCTGATCTTAGCCATAGGCTGAAATGCAATTATATTTTTATGTCAGCCATAGGCCGAGATGCAAATACACTCTAATCTTAGCCATAGGCTGAGATACAATTATTTTTTTATGTCAGCCATAGGCCAAAATGCAAATACACTCTGATCTTAGTCATAGGCTGAGATACAATTATTTTTTTATGTTAGCCATAGGCTGAGATGCAAATACACTCTGATCTTAGCCATAGGCTGAGATGCAATTATATTTTTATGTCAGCCATAGGCCGAGATGCAAATACGCTCCGATCTTAGCCATAGGCTAAGATGCAATTATATTTTTATGTCAGCCATAGGCCAAGATGCAAATTCACTCTGATCTTAGCTATAGGCTGAGATATAATTATATTTTTATGTCAGCCATAGGCCGAGATGCAAATACACTTTGATCTTAGCCATAGGCTGAGATGCAATTATAATTTTATGTCAGCAATAGGCTGAGATGCAAATACACTCTGATTTTAGCTATAGGCTGAGATGCAATTATATTTTTATGTCAGCCATATGCCGAGATGCAAAGACACTCTAATCTTAGCCATAGGCTGAGATACAATTATTTTTTTATGTTAGCCATAGGCCGAAATGCAAATACACTCTGATCTTAGCCATAGGCTGAGATACAATTATTTTTTTATGTCAGCCATAGGCCGAGATGCAAATACACTCTGATCTTAGCCATAGGCTGAGATGCAATTATATTTTTATGTCAGCCATAGGCCGAGATGCAAAAACACTTTGATCTTAGCTATAGGCTGAGTTACAATTATTTTTTTATGTCAGCCATAAGCCGAGATGCAAATACACTCTGATCTTAGCCATAGGCTAAGATGCAATTATATTTTTATGTCAGCCATAGGACGAGATGCAAATACACTCTGATCTTAGCCATTGGCTGAGATGCAATTATATTTTTATGTCAGCCATAGGACGAGATGCAAATACACTCTGATCTTAGCCATAGGCTAAGATGCACTTATATTTTTATGTCAGCCATAGGCCGAGATGCAAATACACTCTGATCTTAGCCATAGGCTGAGATGCACTTATATTTTTATGTCAGCCATAGGCCGAAATGCAAACACACTCTGATCTTAGCCAAAGGCTGAGATACAATTATTTTTTTATGTCAGCCATAGGCCGAGATGCAAATACACTCTGATCTTAGCCATAGGCTGAGATGCACTTATATTTTTATGTCAGCCATAGGCCGAAATGCAAATACACTCTGATCTTAGCCATAGGCTGAGATACAATTATTTTTTTATGTCAGCCATAGGCCGAGATGCAAATACACTCCGATCTTAGCTATAGGCTGAGATACAATTATTTTTTTATGTCAGCCATAGGCCAAGATGCAAATTTATTCTGATCTTAGCTATAGGCTGAGATGCAATTATATTTTTATGTCAGCCATAGGCCGAGATGCAAATACACTCTGATCTTAGCTATAGGCTGAGTTACAATTATTTTTTTATGTCAGCCATAGGCCGAGATGCAAATACACTCTGATCTTAGCCATAGGCTGAAATGCAATTATATTTTTATGTCAGCCATAGGCCGAGATGCAAATACACTCTAATCTTAGCCATAGGCTGAGATACAATTATTTTTTTATGTCAGCCATAGGCCGAAATGCAAATACACTCTGATCTTAGCCATAGGCTGAGATACAATTATTTTTTTATGTTAGCCATAGGCTGAGATGCAAATACACTCTGATCTTAGCCATAGGCTGAGATGCAATTATATTTTTATGTCAGCCATAGGCCGAGATGCAAATACGCTCCGATCTTAGCCATAGGCTAAGATGCAATTATATTTTTATGTCAGCCATAGGCCAAGATGCAAATTCACTCTGATCTTAGCTATAGGCTGAGATATAATTATATTTTTATGTCAGCCATAGGCCGAGATGCAAATACACTTTGATCTTAGCCATAGGCTGAGATGCAATTATAATTTTATGTCAGCAATAGGCTGAGATGCAAATACACTCTGATTTTAGCTATAGGCCGAGATGCAATTATATTTTTATGTCAGCCATATGCCGAGATGCAAAGACACTCTAATCTTAGCCATAGGCTGAGATACAATTATTTTTTTATGTCAGCCATAGGCCGAAATGCAAATACACTCTGATCTTAGCCATAGGCTGAGATACAATTATTTTTTTATGTCAGCCATAGGCCGAGATGCAAATACACTCTGATCTTAGCCATAGGCTGAGATGCAATTATATTTTTATGTCAGCCATAGGCCGAGATGCAAAAACACTCTGATCTTAGCTATAGGCTGAGTTACAATTATTTTTTTATGTCAGCCATAAGCCGAGATGCAAATACACTCTGATCTTAGCCATAGGCTAAGATGCAATTATATTTTTATGTCAGCCATAGGACGAGATGCAAATACACTCTGATCTTAGCCATTGGCTGAGATGCAATTATATTTTTATGTCAGCCATAGGACGAGATGCAAATACACTCTGATCTTAGCCATTGGCTGAGATGCAATTATATTTTTATGTCAGCCATAGGACGAGATGCAAATACACTCTGATCTTAGCCATTGGCTGAGATGCAATTATAATTTTATGTCAGCCATAGGCCGAGATGCAAATACACTCTGATCTTAGCAATAGGCTGAGATGCAATTATAATTTTATGTCAGCCATAGACCAAGATGCAAATTCACTCTGATCTTAGCAATAGGCTGAGATGCAATTATAATTTTATGTCAGCCATAGGCCAAGATGCAAATTCACTCTGATCTTAGCCATAGGCTCAGATGCACTTATATTGTTATGTCAGCAATAGGCTGAGATGCAAATACACTCTGATCCTAGCCATAGGCTGAGATGCACTTATATTATTATGTCAGCCATAGGCTAAGATGCAAATACACTCTGATCCTAGCCATAGGCTGAGATGCACTTAAATTTTTATGTCAACCATTGGCCAAGATGCAAATACACTCTGATCTTAGCCATAGGCTGAAATGCAAGTATATTTTTATGTCAGCCATAGACTTAGATGCAATAATTTTTTTATGTCAGCCCTAAGCCGAGATGCAAAAACACTTTGATCTTAGCTATAGGCTGAGATGCAATTATATTTTTATGTCAGCAATAGGCAAAGATGCAAATACACTCTGATCTTACCCATAGGCTAGGATGCACTTATATTTTTATGTCATCTATAGGCCGAGATGCAAATACACTCTGATCTTAGCCATAGGCTTAAATGCAATTATATTTTTATGTCAGCCATAGGCCGAGATGCAAATACACTCTGATCTTAGCAATAGGCTGAGATGCAATTATAATTTTATGTCAGCCATAGGCCAAGATGCAAATTCACTCTGATCTTAGCTATAGGCTGAGATGCAATTATATTTTTATGTCAGCCATAGGCCAAGATACAAATTCACTTTGAACTTAGCTATAGGCTGAGATGCACTTATATTTTTATGTCAGCCATAGGCCGAGATGCAAATACACTCTGATCTTAGCCATAGGCTGAGATGCACTTATATTCTTATGTCAGCCATAGGCCAAGATGCAAATTTACTCTGATCTTAGCTATAGGCTGAGATGCAATTATATTTTTATGTCAGCTATTGGCCGAGATGCAAATACACTCTGATCTTAGCCATAGGCTGAGATGCAATTATAATTTTATGTCAGCCATAGGCCAAGATGCAAATTCACTCTGATCTTAGCTATAGGCTGAGATGCAATTATATTTTTATGTCAGCTATAGGCCAAGATGCAAATACACTCTGCTCTTAGCCATAGGCTGAGATGCAATTAAATTTTTAGCTCAGGTATAGGCCAAGATGCAAATACACTCTGATCTTAGCAAAAGGCTGAGATGCACTTATATTTTTATGTCAGCCATAGGCCGAGATGCAAATACACTCTGATCTTAGTCATAGGCTGAGATGCAATTATTTTTTTGTCTGCCATAGGCCGAGATGCAAATACACTCTGAACTTAGCTATAGGCTGAGATGCAATTATATTTTTATGTCAGCCATAGGCCAAGATGCAAATTCACTCTGATCTTAGCTATAGGCTGAGATGCAATTATATTTTTATGTAAGCCATAGGCCGAGATGCAAATACACTCTGATCTTAGCCATAGGCTGAGATGCAATTATAATTTTATGTCAGCAATAGGCTGAGATGCAAATACACTCTGATTTTAGCTATAGGCTGAGATGCAAATATCTTTTTATATCAGCAATAGGCCGAGATGCAAATACACTCTGATCTTAGCCATAGGCTGAGATGCAATTATATTTTTATGTCAGCAATAGGCCGAGATGCAAATACACTCTGATTTTAACCATAGGCTGAGATGCAATTATATTTTTATATCAGCAAAAGGCCGAGATGCAAATACACTCTGATCTTAGCCATAGGCTGAGATTCAATTATATTTTTATGTCAGCAATAGGCTGAGATGCAAATACACTCTGATTTTAGCCATAGGCTGAGATGCAATTATAATTTTATGTCAGCAATAGGCTGAGATGCAAATACACTCTGATTTTAACCATAGGCTGAGATGCAATTATATTTTTATGTCAGCAATAGGCCGAGATGCAAATACACTCTGATTTTAACCATAGGCTGAGATGCAATTATATTTTTATATCAGCAAAAGGCCGAGATGCAAATACACTCTGATCTTAGCCATAGGCTGAGATTTAATTATATATTTATGTCAGCAATAGGCTGAGATGCAAATACACTCTGATTTTAGCCATAGGCTGAGATGCAATTATAATTTTATGTCAGCAATAGGCTGAGATGCAAATACACTCTGATTTTAACCATAGGCTGAGATGCAATTATATTTTTATGTCAGCAATAGGCCGAGATGCAATTACACTCTGATTTTAGCCATAGGCTGAGATGCAATTATATTTTTATGTCAGCAATAGGCCGAGATGCAAATACACTCTGATTTTAACCATAGGCTGAGATGCAATTATATTTTTATATCAGCAAAAGGCCGAGATGCAAATACACTCTGATCTTAGCCATAGGCTGAGATTCAATTATATTTTTATGTCAGCAATAGGCTGAGATGCAAATACACTCTGATTTTAGCCATAGGCTGAGATGCAATTATAATTTTATGTCAGCAATAGGCTGAGATGCAAATACACTCTGATTTTAACCATAGGCTGAGATGCAATTATATTTTTATGTCAGCCATAGGCCGAGATGCAAATACACTCTGATCTTAGCTATAGGCTGAGTTACAATTATTTATTTATGTCAGCCATAGGCTGAGATGCAAATACACTCTGATCTTAGCCATAGGCTGAGATGCACTTATATTTTTATGTCAGCCATAGGCCGAGATGCAAATACACTCTGATCTTATCCATAAGCTGAAATGTAATTATATTTTTTGTCAGCCATAGGCCAAGATGCAAATTTACTATCATCTTAGCTATAGGCTGAGATGCAATTATTTTTTTATGTCAGCCATAGGCCGAGATGCAAATACACTCTGATTTTAGCCATAGGCTGAGATGCAATTATATTTTTATGTCAGCCATAGGCCAAGATGCAAATTCACTCTGTTCTTAGCTATAGGCTGAGATGCAATTATATTTTTGCGTCAGCCATAGGCCAAGATGCAAATACACTTTGATCTTAGCCATAGGATGAGATGCAATTATATTTTTCTGTCAGCAATAGGCCGAGATGCAAATACACTCTGATTTTAACCATAGGTTGAGATGCAATTATATTTTTATGTCAGCCATAGGACGAGATGCAAATTCACTCTGATCTTAGCTATAGGCTGAGATGCAATTATATTTTTATGTCAGCCATAGGCCGAGATGGAAATACACTCTGATCTTAGCCATAGGCTGAGATGCAATTATATTTTTATGTCAGCAATAGGCTGAGATGCAAATACACTCTGATTTTAGCTATAGGCTGAGATGCAACTATATTTTTATATCAGCAATAGGCCAAGATGCAAATACACTCTGATCTTAGCCATAGGCTGAGATGCAATTATATTTTTATGTCAGCAATAGGCCGAGATGCAAATACACTCTGATTTTAACCATAGGCTGAGATGCAATTATATTTTTATGTCAGCCATAGGACGAGATGCAAAATAACTCTGATCTTAGCTATAGGCTGAGATGCAATTATATTTTTATGTCAGCCATAGGCCGAGATGCAAATTCACTCTGATCTTAGCTATAGGCTGAGATGCAATTATTTTTTTATGTCAGCCATAGGCCGAGATGCAAATTTACTCTGATCTTAGATATAGGCTGAGATGCAATTATATTTTTATGTCAGCCATAGGCCGAGATGCAAATACACTCTTATCTTAGCCATAGGCTGAGATACAATTATTTTTTCATGTCAGCCTTAGGCCGAGATGCAAATACACTCTGATCTTAGCCATAGGCTGAGATGCAATTATATTTTTATGTCAGCCATAGGCCGAGATGCAAATACACTCTAATCTTAGCCATAGGCTGAGATACAATTAGTTTTTTATGTCAGCCATAGGCCGAAATGCAAATACACTCTGATCTTAGCCATAGGCTGAGTTACAATTATTTTTTTATGTCAGCTATAGGCCGAGATGCAAATACACTCTGATCTTAGCCATAGGCTGAGATGCAAATATATTTTTATGTCAGCCATAGGCCGAGATGCAAATACACTCCGATCTTAGCCATAGGCTGAGATACAATTATTTTTTTATGTCAGCCATAGGTCGAGATGCAAATACACTCTGATCTTAGCCATAGGCTGAGATGCAATTATATTTTTATGTCAGCCATAGGCCAAGATGCAAATTCACTCTGATCTTAGCTATAGGCTGAGATGCAATTATATTTTTATGTCAGCCATAAGCCGAGATGCAAATACACTTTGATCTTAGCCATAGGCTGAGATGCAATTATAATTTTATGTAAGCAATAGGCTGAGATGCAAATACACTCTGATTTTAGCCATAGGCTGAGATGCAATTATATTTTTATGTCAGCCATAGGCCGAGATGCAAATACACTCTAATCTTAGCCATAGGCTGAGATACAATTAGTTTTTTATGTCAGCCATAGGCCGAAATGCAAATGCACTCTAATCTTAGCCATAGGCTGAGATACAATTATTTTTTTATGTCAGCCATAGGCCGAAATGCAAATACACTCTGATCTTAGCCATAGGCTGAGATACAATTATTTTTTTATGTCAGCCATAGGCCGAGATGGAAATACACTCTGATCTTAGCCATAGGCTGAGATGCAATTATATTTTTATGTCAGCAATAGGCCAAGATGCAAATTCACTCTGATCTTAGCTATAGGCTGAGATGCAAGTATATTTTTATGTCAGCCATAGGCCAAGATGCAAATTCACTCTGATCTTAGCTATAGGCTGAGATGCAATTATATTTTTATGTCAGCCATAGGCCGAGATGCAAATACACTCTGATCTTAGCCATAGGCTCAGATGCACTTATATTATTATGTCAGCAATAGGCTGAGATGCAAATACACTCTGATCCTAGCCATAGGCTGAGATGCACTTATATTATTATGTCAACCATAGGCTAAGATGCAAATACACTCTGATTCTAGCCATAGGCTGAGATGCAATTATATTTTTATGTCAGCCATAGGCCAAGATGCAAATTCACTCTGATCTTAGCTATAGGCTGAGATGCAATTATATTTTTATGTCAGCCATAGGCCGTGATGCAAATACACTTTGATCTTAGCCATAGGTTGAGATGCAATTATAATTTTATGTAAGCAATAGGCTGAGATGCAAATACACTCTGATTTTAGCCATAGGCTGAGATGCAATTATATTTTTATGTCAGCCATAGGCCGAGATGCAAATACACTCTAATCTTAGCCATAGGCTGAGATACAATTATTTTTTTATGTCAGCCATAGGCCGAAATGCAAATACACTCTGATCTTAGCCATAGGCTGAGATACAATTATTTTTTTATGTCAGCAATAGGCCGAGATGCAAATACTTTCTAATCTTAGCCATAGGCTGAGATGCAATTATATTTTTGTGTCAGCAATAGGCCGAGATGCAAATACTCTCTGATCTTAGCCATAGGCTGAGATGCACTTATATTTTTATGTCAGCAATAGGCTGAGATGCAAATACACTCTGATCTCAGCCATAGGCTGAGATGCAATTATATTTTTATATCAGCCATAGGCCGAGATGCAAACACACTCTGATCTTAGCCATAGGCTGAGATGCAATTATAATTTTATGTAAGCAATAGGCTGAGATGCAAATACACTCTGATTTTAGCCATAGGCTGAGATGCAATTATATTTTTATGTCAGCTATAGGCCGAGATGCAAATACACTCTAATCTTAGCCATAGGCTGAGATACAATAATTTTTTTATGTCAGCCATAGGCCGAAATGCAAATACACTCTGATCTTAGCCATAGGCTGAGATACAATTATTTTTTTATGTCAGCCATAGGCCGAGATGCAAATACACTCTGATCTTAGCCATAGGCTGAGATGCAATTATAATTTTATGTCAGCAATAGGCTAAGATGCAAATACACTCTGATCTTAGCTATAGGCTGAGATGCAATTATATTTTTATGTCAGCAATAGGCTGAGATGCAAATACACTCTGATCTTAGCTATAGGCTGAGATGCAATTATATTTTCATATCAGCCATAGGCCGAGATGCAAATACACTCTGATCTTAGCCATAGACTGACATGCAATTATATTTTTATGTTAGCAATAGGCCGAGATGCAAATTCACTCTGATTTTAACCATAGGTTGAGATGCAATTATATTTTTATGTCAGCCATAGGCCGAGATGCAAATACACTCTGATCTTAGCCATAGGCTGAGATACAATTATTTTTTTATGTCAGCCATAGACCAAGATGCAAATTCACTCTAATCTTAGTCATAGGCTGACATGCAATTATATTTTTATGTCAGCAATAGGCCGAGATGCAAATTCACTCTGATTTTAACCATAGGTTGAGATGCAATTATATTTTTATGTCAGCCATAGGCCGAGATGCAAATACACTCTGATCTTCGCCATACGCTGAGATGCAATTATATTTTTATGTCAGCCATAGGCCAAGATGCAAATTCACTCTGATCTTAGCTATAGGCTGAGATGCAATTATATTTTTATGTCAGCCATAGGCCGAAATGCAAATACACTCTGATCTTAGCCATAGGCTGAGATGCAATTATATTTTTATGTCAGCCATAGGCCGAGATGCAAATACACTCTGATCTTAGCCATAGGCTGAGATGCAATTATATTTTTATGTCAGCCATAGGCCGAGATGCAAATACACTCTGATCTTAGCTATAGGCTGAGATGCAATTATATTTTTATGTCAGCCATAGGCCGAGATGCAAATACACTCTGATCTTAGCTATAGGCTGAAATGCAATTATATTTTTATATCAGCCATAGGCCGAGATTCAAATACACTCTGATCTTAGCCATACTCTGAGATACAATTATTTTTTTATGTCAGCCATAGGCCGAGATGCAAATACACTCTGATCTTAGCCATAGGCTGAGATGCAATTATATTTTTATGTCAGCCATAGGCCAAGATGCAAATTCACTCTGATCTTAGCTATAGGCTGAGATGCAATTATATTTTTATGTCAGCCATAGGCCGAGATGCAAATACACTCTGATCTTAGCCATAGGCTGAGATGCAATTATATTTTTATGTCAGCCATAGGCCAAGATGCAAATTCACTCTGATCTTAGCTATAGGCTGAGATGCAATTATATTTTTATGTCAGCCATAGGCCGAAATGCAAATACACTCTGATCTTAGCCATAGGCTGAGATGCACTTATATTATTATGTCAGCAATAGGCCGAGATGCAAATACAATCTGATCTTAGCCATAGGCTGAGATGCAATTATATTTTTGTGTCAGCAATAGGCCGAGATGCAATTACACTCTGATCTAAGCTATAGGCTGAGATGCACTTATATTTTTATGTCAGCCATAGGCCGAGATACAAATACACTCTGATCTTATCCATAAGCTGAAATGTAATTATATTTTTATGTCAGCCATAGGCCAAGATGCAAATTCACTCTGATCTTAGCCATAGGCTCAGATGCACTTATATTATTATGTCAGCAATAGGCTGAGATGCAAATACACTCTGATCCTAGCCATAGGCTGAGATGCACTTATATTATTATGTCAGCCATAGGCCGAGATGCAAATACACTCTGATCTTAGCTATAGGCTCAGATGCACTTATATTATTATGTCAGCAATAGGCTGAGATGCATATACACTCTGATCCTAGCCATAGGCTGAGATGCACTTATATTTTTATGTCAACCATAGGCCAAGATGCAAATACACTCTGATCTTAGCCATAGGCTGAGATGCATTTATATTTTTATGTCAGCAATAGGCAAAGATGCAAATACACTTTGATCTTACCCATAGGCTAGGTTGCACTTATATTTTTAGGTCATCTATAGGCCGAGATGCAAATACACTCTGATCTTAGCCATTGGCTCAGATGCACTTATATTATTATGTCAGCAATAGGCTGAGATGCAAATACACTCTGATTCTATCCATAGGCTGAGATGCACTTATATTTTTATATCAACCATAGGCCAAGATGCAAATACACTATGATCTTAGCCATAGGCTGAGATGCAATTATATTTTTATGTCAGCAATAGGCAAAGATGCAAATACTTTCTGATGTTACCCATAGGCTAAGATGCACTACTTTTATGTCAGCTATAAACTGAGATGCAATATTAGCTATAAGTAGAGATTCAAATACACTCTGATCTTAACCATAAGCTGAGATGTAATTATACTTTTATCTCAGCCATAGGCTGAGATGCATTTATATTTTTGTCTTAGCCTTAGGTAAAGATGCAAATACACTCTAATCTTAGCCATAGGCTAAGAAGCAATTATATTTTTATGTCAGCTATAAACTGAGATGCAATTACACTCTGATCTTAGCCATAGGCAGAGATGCAATTATACTTTTGTCAGCTATAAACTGAGATGCAAATACATTCTGATCTTATCCATAGGCTGAGATGCAATTATTCTTTTGACAGCTATAAACTGAGATGCAAATACATTTTGATCTTAGCCATAGGTTGAGATGCATTTATACTTTTGTCAGCTATAAACTGAGATGCAATTACACTCTGTTCTTAGCCATAGGCTGAGATGCAATTATATTTTTATCTTAGATATAGGTAGAGATGCAAATACACTCTGATCTTAACCATAGGCTGAGATGCAATTATACTTTTATTTCAGCCATATGCTGAGATGCATTTACACTCAGGACTTAACCATAGGCTGAGATGTAATTATAATTTTATCTTAGCCATAGGTAAAGATACAAATACACTCTGATCTTAGCCATAGGCTGAGATGCAATTATACTTTTTTTTTAGCCTTAAGCTGAGATGCAAATACACTTTGATCTTAGCCATTTGCTGAGATGCAATTATATTTTTATAATAGCCATAGGTAGAGATGCAAATACACTCTGATCCTAACAATAAGCTGAGATGTAATTATACTTTAATCTCTGCCATAGGCTGAGATGCATTTACACTCAGGTCTTAGCTATAGGCTGAGATGCAATAATATTTTTATCTTAGCCATAGGTAAAGATGCAAATACACTCTGTTCTTAGCTATAGGCTGAAATGCAGATATATTTTATTTATTAGCAAAATAGGCTAAGATGCAATTATTTTGTATCTCAGCCATAGGCAGAGATGCAAATTCTCTCTGATCTTAGCTATAGGCTGAGATGCAGATATATTTTTATCTTAGCCATAATTAATTTGACGTGTCAACAAGCAACCGTACATTTATTTACTTTTACATAACTGTAATAATCTTCTATTAAATATATGTTGTTAATATACATATGTGAAAAACTGTGATGTAGTTATGGTGTAATTAGTTGGTTGAGTGATAATGCATTAATTGAAATTCTATTACTAAATAAACATTGTAATTGAAACTTTACCTAACATACTTAAAATATTTATTTTCAATAATAATAAATAGTGACCGGATTATATTCAAATGCATTTGCATATTTCGATCATATTTAGGCTTTGTTGCATATTTTGTCTATATTTGATTTTTATGCATATTTCACCAATTTTTAGAAAAACAATATTAAAAAAAACATCATTTTTTAAGTTACTATATTATGCATATTGACATAAAAATTTCCCAGAAATTAAAAATTAGTTATTTTTACTGCCAACTATTCAATTGCAATCATTATTTTAAATTGAAAACAAATAAAATGTGTTTTTTTTTTTATTTACTAGGCTATATTATAAAATATTTTGGAGATTAAAAAAAAAATAAAAAAACACGTTGCCCTTTAAAAACTGAAGTTGCAATAGCAAGTATACTAAAAATAAAACATACACATGTGTACTTGCCTTTATGGTACTCAAAAAACCATTCAAAATGGAGTTATTTAGTCGTACGTTTTTTGTCTAACACTCTGTATATATGAAGTTGTATATTTAAACTCATTCTACTTATTTAGCTTAAAAAAATAAATGGAATTTTTTATATATTTTGTTTTTTTTTATAAGGATTAAACTATATTTGTTTATATTTATGTTGCATATAGTTGCATATTTTGGCATATTTTTGCTATTTTTATGCATATTTTGGGCTTTTTTATTGCATATTTGCATGCATATTTCAGTGTTTTTAAGATGCATATAATCCGGTCTCTATTTATAAGCAATAAGATATTTGCACTACAAAGAAGAGCCATTCCAGTAATTTCCAATTTGAAATACAGAGAAGATTGTAGAAGCAAGTTTAAAGAATTAAGCATTGTAACTGTATCAGGTCAATATATTTTTGATTATTATTTTATTTTTAAATTGTATAATTAATTTTTTTTTATACTTTTATATGCTTTATTTATGCCGTTTAAGGCATCGCCAGTAAGTGTATATATATAAAAAAATATTTTTGACATTCTTTTTATATATATATATATATATATACACTTACTGACGATCCCTTAACGGCGAAACCAGTTTAAATAAAAATAATAAAAAATAAAGCATATAAAAGTATAAAAAAAATTTAATTATACAATTTAAAATATAAATACTATATGCAAAAGTAATTTACAACTATATTTTTGGTTGTTTACTTTGGGTGAAACGGAACACTCACACAATTACTCAACAAACAAAAATGTCCACAATTACAATACAAGAAAAAAATATTTATCTAACATTTTCAAGGCTGAAATGGAACAACCTATTACGCCCCAAAATTTTTTAATGCTTTACCAAGTAAAGTGCTTTGTTTAGATTTTAAATTATTTAAATGTACAATAAAAAAAATATCTCGTAAACCAAGTTTTTTTATAGAATTAAAGAATTTTTTGAACATGTTTGTAACTACAATAATTAGATCACTTACTGTTTTTTTGTTTTATAATGGTTGATTTCATAACTGTGATATTAATGTATGTGTTGATTTATTTTGTTCTGTTTTGTATTATGCAATTGATTGTTACGTACCTAAAAACTGTGGCGTGAAAACAACTTTCCTATTTGGTTTAGCAAAAAACTGATTTCAATTACTAAATTAGAAAACGTTACTTATAAACGTTTTAAATCTTCAGAACTTCTATCTGATTATAATGAGTTTGAATCTATTTGCACTTCATGTAAAAATCTTAGCGTTTGCCTTTATAAGTAGTATATTGCACGAACTGAGAATAATATTCAAACAAATCCAAAGCATTTCTAGAAATTTGTCAACGAAACCAGAAAATCTAATGGCTTTCCGTCTACAATGTACTATGGAGACCTAATCTGCACTAATAGGGATGATAATCATCAATCATCAACAAATTTGCAGAATTTTTTTCTTCTGTTTACGATTCTAAAGTTCATACAGCTCCAACGTTTGAGTTTCAAAACAACGTAATACATTCAAATTTTTCACTGGCCCAGACGGCTACTTTTTAATGTTTTCTTAAGCAAATCTAAATTTCCTGATATGTGGAAAGATAGCTACATTACGCTTTTGTTTAAATCTGGGGCTAAAAAAGGCATAACTTACTATAGAGGTATATGCATTTAATCTGCCATTCCTAAATTATTTGATCAACTTGTAACTGAACAAATACAATGGATGTGCAAAAGTATGATAATTGATAAACAGCATGGTTTTTGTGAGAGTCGTTCTACACTTACTAACTTATTGTGCTACGATAATTATATTTGAAAGGCTTTTGAATCAAGAGTACAAATTGATTATATTTACACCGATTTTCAAAGGCTTTTGATCGTGTGAGCCACCGTATTTTGCTAGCTAAGCTTCATGCTTTAGGTTTTCATCATGCTGTGGTTTCATTGTTATCTAGCTTTTTGAAAAATTGTACTCAATGTGTAAAAATTAATCATTTTTTTATTTCTCAGTGTATTCATTCATCATCTTTTCTTTTATTTGCTGATGATCTAAAACTTTACTGTAAAATATCATCTGTTAAAGATTGCCATCAATCAAATAACTGAAGGGGCAAGTGGATAAAAATGTTATATTACATTTTTCGATGGAAGAACATCTTTTATGCCTTTATCATGACTAGATCTTTCAAAGTCGTACATTCATTATTTTTAGAGTAATCGAATGGATGAATATGCTATGTTACAAAGTTTTTGGTACTGCGTGTATGAAAAATTCACAAAGTAATTTGCTTAAATCTCATTTTGCGAATTGTAACATAACATATTCATCTACTTGCTCCTTCAAATGTTTTTAACTAGTTTTAATAGAACACTGAATATATATATATATATATATATATATTTAATATGTTTTATATGTGTTTACTTGCATTTTATTACTGTTGAATAATTATTTTAAATAATATTTTTAAATGTGATAATTTGTAAACCTTGTAGGTATTAACAAGAAATAAATATGATTATGATTATGATGATGCAATTATACTTTTGATTATAATTTTGATACAGAATACTTGTGGATAAAAAATTATATACTCAAATACATAGAAAATATTTTGAAAACCCTTCACAATTTACTTTTTATGAAAAATTTAGTATTAAGATTTTGTTCTATAATCAACCAGGGAGAAACTAATTTCTCCTTAGATATATTTCAAATGGTTGGAAAATTTATAAAAGTATTCCTATTTATAACATGGGGAATAAAGTTAATTTGAAATAATTGTTGCGAAAATTATGCTTAAAATTTTATAGTTAAGTGCTATATATGAGGTAGACTTGTCATATAACTAAGACAACAAAGTTGCCTAATATGTATAATATCTGTGATCCATAAATTAATCTCGATCTCGATCAACTTTCACTCAACACCTAACCATTGATTGAAACTTACTTTTTCAATCAAGTACTAATTAATCTACGGATCTATTTCAACGTAGGGAGACTTATAAAATGTTCCGTACTCATTAACATGGGAAACATTTTTGGAGTTTTTCAGGATTTATATCGAAGCCCACAGATTTATTGCAATTTAATCAGAGGTACTTTATCTTATATAGAAAATATTTTTTATTCAGAGATTATTTGAAACGACGCCTGGAGAATTTTATATTTAGGTGCTTATACTCTGCTTATACCAGTCTTATAAAATTCTTCCTATCATCCACACGGGAATAAAATAAAAGCGCTCCAAGCTTTATTTAAAATAAAGCCGGGGGAGTAATATAATAATTTGTGAAATCGAGCTCGAGAACTAATTAAAGTTAGCTATTTTATTTTAAATAAAGCGGGAGCCATAAAATTTTCCCTTCTTTGTATAAGGGAGTATTTTTGAAAGTTCTCCAGGGTTCATTTGAAATAAAGCCTGGGCTTATTATTTCGATTTATAATCGAGTCCCCGGAAGAAAATATATAAATCCAACACCATATGAAATGGAGATACATAAACTTATAAATTTTTCCCGGGTCGCAATGGGGAAATTTATGATGTCTCGCCAGGTTTATTTGAAATAAAACTTGGGGATATTGATAATTAGCTTTACCACACACATAATTTTGTTTGTTTCATTTAGTTGGGCCGATCCCGGCGGCACTGCAATGCCGGGCCAACCCGTGACAGAAGTGGAGCAAGCCCCTACCTTCCGTCCATTTCCAAAAATCAGTTTAATATACTGGACCCGCATGCGGGTCGTATCAGATATTAAGCTGATAAGAACAGATACTACACTTTGATCTTAGCCATAGGCCGAGAAGCGATACTGTTAGTTTAAAATTTAAACTTTTTAAACAGAAAGAGAACGTAAAAACATTCAACGAAGCATAGTATCGACACCTAACGCACGCACAAAGCACTACGTTCAACGTAATATGGATCAATAACGTGCTTAGCTTTCCAAAAGGGAGTACATTTTGTATTTTCCCCAGGGTTAATTTCAATTAAATCCTGGGGAATAATATAATTAATTTCCCATTTTTACATATATGATCCTAGGGTTCATTTTAATTTATCCTTTGGGTTTTTAACTATTCTCCCCTAAGATATTATAATTAGCTTTTTTAAGAAGCGCAAATTTTGTATTTTCTCCAGTGATAATTTCAATTAAACTCTGGGGAATAGTATAATTAGATCTTTTAATATTTTAAGATATTTGTCTTAATTTTATAAGAGCCCAGGATTGCCCAGGATTTTTTTAAATATTAAATATTTTTAAAATAACTTCGAGTACTTAAAAACTTCTATCAACTGTTATATTAAGCATTTTTTTTTTGTAATATTTTCGAGTTCATTTGAAACGTATCCTGGGAATTTATTATTTATGTATATCTTTATATTCTGCTAATCGACCCCTATAAGGAAGTAATTAAATAAATATAAAATTTTGCCTATTGGAGTACACCGGAATAAAATAAAATCATCCCAGGATTTATTTGAAATGAAGCGTTAAAATTATTAAGTTTTAAAATTATGATTTATATAATTAATCCCGAAAATACCACAATTTTATTTTAAATAGACTGGTCACTTATATACATAATAATATTTTTTTAAAGTTTACCAAGATTTATTTGAACTAAAAGCCTGGGGAGAAGAGACAATTTGATTTAAAAACAAAATAAATCCTTGGGAATAATATAATTAATCCCCCATTTTTAAATATTTGTCTTAATTTGTTAAGTTAAGATTCCGAGATATTTTTATAAGAAATCATTTAATTAATTCTGGAAGTTTTAATTAATTCTTCTTTAAATTATTTAATAAAATATAAAGAATTTTATTTTCTAAAGCAAGCAAATTTTTATATGATCTTATGCATTCAATTAATCTTTTGGAAATTAAATTAATCCCTTTCTAAGACTTTATAATTAGCTTTCTTAAGAAGCGGTAAATTCTGTGTTTTTACAAGTGTTAATTTAAATTAAACACTAGAAAAGTATATAATTACTTCCTTTAACATTTTAAGATATTTCTTTTAATTTTATTTTTTCCCAGAGATTATTTTAATCAATCCTGGAAGTTTTAATTATCTCCCAATAAATAAGTTTTGATTTAACAGAGAATTTTGTATACAATAATAATTCATTTTATTAAAAAAAAATATATTTTTCAATTTTCTAAAATATTGAATACTTTTATATAGTCCCAGAGTCAAATTCAATTAATCCTTGGTAATTTTAATTGAATCTTGCTTAAAATATTATATTTAGTTTTGTTAAGAGGCGAGCAATTTTATATTTTTCTCCGGCTTAAATTCAATTAAACTGTGAGAAACGATTTAATTTTAGGCTTTGTTGTACTAAAAAACATTTTTCAATCTCTCTAAGGTTTATTTGAAATCAACTAAGACAATGTTAATCATTTCCCTGTTTAACAAATTTTGTTGTTGAATCCACAATTTAAGCGATTTGGAGAAGAAAATTAAGTCTATGGATGTTTTTAATGATGCTGAAAGAACTTGTAAATATAAAATTAATGTTCATGTAGAGCTACATATAAGTATGATAAGAAACCTTATAGTCTGGCTAGCTAGAGTACAGAGAAGAATTACATTGATTAAACCTGAAAGCCAAACTCGTTGAGCAACTAATAAAACAAATCAGTTTTATTTCATATAATTGTCAAACCATGTATATATACTTTGACTAAATAAGTTAGTAGATTACAAGCTTATGTGGCGCCATCTTTTAATAAGGTAAGTAATCTTGCAATTCTTAAAAGAAGAAAAAAAACTACAAACTTTTTAACATCAGATGGCGACACGAGAATAAAATAAAAGCCCCCTCCCCCCACAAGCTTTAATTAAAATAAAAGCCTGGGGAGTTATAATCAAGCCCGGGGAGAAAGTAATTAAAGCAGCGATTTTATTTTAAATAAAACCCCGCGGCTTTATAAAAATTTTCCTACATTGTATAAGGGAATATTATTGAAAGTTCTCCAGGTTTCATTTGAAACAAAGCCTGGGCGGAGGATATTTCAATTTATAATCGAGGCGCCCCGTAAGAAAATAATTAATCCAGCTTCATTTGAAATAGAGACCAGAAACATGTAAAATTTTCCCTGTTCGTATTGTGGGAAAATTTATTATGTTTCCCGCCAGAGTTATCTCTCCTAAACGTAATTTTGTTTATATTAAATTAGTTGAGCCTATCCCGGCGGCACTGCAATGCCGTGACAGAAATTTGAATCATAAAAAAATCACAATATAAAGAATGAATAAAACTTAAATAAAACATGCATGTGTAAAAGGCATGTTTAAAATTGTACAAATACTAACAGATTAAAATCAATAGAAATAACATAACAAACATTTTGTATAATTTCAGCACTACATAAAGTTATCAGGTACAATACGAGGGACAATGCCAAAGTTCGCAGAAAATGTAAAGCAAAACACAAATTACGTTATGTAAATCGCTTTATTGCTTCTCAGAATATTCTTCTTTAAAATCTATACACTTTTGCATTCGATGAAACCAATCTTTAAAACAATTTTGCCACTCTGAGCAAGGTATCTCCAAAACAAGTGATTTAAATGCTTCAACGGCCAGGCGATAAAATCGCTTGCCACGCATTTTATTTTTGATATGTCGAAATAGGAGTCATTGGGCAAATTTAAATAATCTGACTTACGTTAAAATAGATGTATGTTTAGATATAGAATCAAACATTTCTTCGACAGATAGTTTCTATATAAATACTACCAAGATCATAAATGTAGAAGCAATAAGTCCCAAAAATTTTACTTTGACAGACCATCAGGGTGCATTTACACCAAACAGAGATCAGGATAGTAAAACAAAGTACGAAAATAATAGCATGATAGACATAATAAACGCAGTTGATGACGAAACTAATAGCAACATAATAAATGAAGATGGCAAAATCTTGAGTACTACAAATATACAGGAAGTTACGATGAACAAGATCAAACCTGTTGAAGATCGTTTTTTAATATAAATCAAGCAACGAGTATATTTTTATTCAACATACAAAGTTATAGCAACAAAGCAGAAGAATTACAACTACTTATAGAATTATTAGCGAATCCAACAATAGTGTGTTTAACCGAACTCTGGAATACTGGAACTGAAGATATATTTTTAAGAAATTACAATTCGGTTGCAACATACAGAAGACAATTAATCGAACGTGGCGGAGCGGCTATTTTAGTTAAAAAAATGTGTTAAGTAAAGAAATTATAAAGTTTAATTACTTGAGTGAAGAACTACCTTTTGAGTTGACGGTAGCATACTTGATTAAACGAAAACTGTATGTATTATGTATTTATCGCTCACCAAAAGGCAATTATGATGTATTTTTATATAAATTAAATATAGTCTTAAGTAGCTTTAAATCAACTGACCGACTGATTTTGTGCGGTGACTTCAATGTAAACTACGATGAAGAATCACAAAAAACTCAATTAATAAAGAATTTGTTAATTGCCAATAATCTTAAGATGCATGTTAACTTTTATACAAACAATAATTGACTATGCATGTACCAATATAGACAATAAGCAAACTGAATGTATTAATGCAGGTTTAACAGACCATGAAGGAATTTATTGCAAATTTAACGAAAACAAAACTAATTCAAAAATGAGATTAATATGTAAACGATCGTATAAAACTGAGAATATTAAAACGTTTATTGGTGATTGTGACAATATTAACTGGGCGGAAAAACTTGCGAACATACATTTAAGTGACAAATTTAGTTTTTTCTTCAAATCAATTGACAAACATTTTAATATTAACTTTCCATTAAAAACTTGTAAAATACACAACAGTAATAAATCGTGGTAGTCAACTGGTATTTTAATATCT
Organism: Tachinus rufipes; assembly: GCA_963932245.1. NCBI lineage: Eukaryota > Metazoa > Arthropoda > Insecta > Coleoptera > Staphylinidae > Tachinus > Tachinus rufipes. Next base: position 72,099,547 of record OZ010747.1, on the reverse strand, counting down.
TTAAATAATAAAAAATCATTACATTACATTAGGAAATACACAGAAAATAATTCGATAAAAAATTAGATTAAAAATTATAAGAAAATTTTAAAAGTCTACTATAAAGTTATCCAAAGAATGGTCTGCTATCAAACGTGTACAAAATGATACAAATAAATCAAAAGAAATTTGGAAAATTATTGGTGAACACGACAATAATTAAAAAAAAGCTACAAAAATGTTTACTTAGATATAGATGGCGATTTTTGCTATGAACCTAAAGTGATCGTAGATAAATTACGTACATATTTTTGTATATAAAAGCTTTAAAACCTACCAAATCAACAGGTATTGATAATATTAGTGGCAACATAATTGAATCTCTTCTTGATTGTACGCTAGCCACCTTTACTGATTTAATTAACGACTCGTTTGAATTGGGAATATTCCCAGATAAAATGAAAATTGCACGTATAACTCCGATACACAAAGGTAAACATAGTCATTCTCTATCAAATCATCGACAAATATATTTTTATCTTAGCCATAGGTAAAGATGCAAATACACTCTGATCTTAGCCATAGGCTGAGATGCAATTTTATTTTTATGTCAGCTATAAACTGAGATGCAATTACAATCTAATCTTAGCCTTAGGCTGAGATGCAATTATATTTTAATCTTAGCCATAGGTAAAAATGCAAATACACTCTGATCTTAGCCATAGGCTGAGATGAAATTGTGTTTTTATCTTAGTCATAGGTAGAGATGCAAATACACTTTGATCTTAACCATAAGCTGAGATGTAATTATACTTTTATCTCAGCCAAAGACTGAGATGCAATTATATTTTTATCTTAGCCATAGGTAAAGATGCAAACACACTCTGATCTTAGCTATAGGCTAAGAAGCAGTTATACTTTTATGTCAGCTATAAACTGAGATGCAATTACACTCTGATTTTAGCCATAGGCGGAGATGCATTATTTTACTTTAGATATAGGTAAAGATGCAAATACACTCTGATCTTAGCCATAGGCTGAGATGCAATTATAATTTTATGTCAGCAATAGGCTGAGATGCAAATACACTCTGATTTTAACCATATGCTAAGATGCAATTATATTTTTATGTCAGCCAAAGGCCGAGATGCAAATACACTCTGATCTTAGCCATAGGCTCAGATGCACTTTTATTATTAGTTCAGCAATAGGCTGAGATGCAAATACACTCTGATCTTAGCCATAGGCTGAAATGCACTTATATTTTTATGTCAGCAATAGGCCGAGATGCAAATACAATCTGATCTTAGCCATAGGCTGAAATGCAATTATATTTTTATGTCAGCAATAAGTTAAAATGCAAATACACTCTGATCTTAGCCATAGGCTGAGATGCACTTATATTTTTATGTCAACCATAGGCTAAGATGCAAATACACTCTGATCTTAGCCATAGGCTCAGATGCACTTTTATTATTAGTTCAGCAATAGGCTAAAATGCAAATACACTCTGATCTTAGCCATAGGCTGAAATGCACTTATATTTTTATGTCAGCAATAGGCCGAGATGCAAATACAATCTGATCTTAGCCATAGGCTGAGATGCAATTATATTTTTGTGTCAGCCATAGGCCAAGATGCAAATTTACTCTGATCTTAGCTATATGCTGAGATGCAATTATTTTTTTATGTCAGCCATAGGCCAAGGTGCAATTTCAATCTGATCTTAGCTATAGGCTGAGATGCAATTATATTTTTATGTCAGCCTTAGGCCGAGATGCAAATACACTCTGATCTTAGCCATAGGCTGAGATGCAATTATAATTTTATGTCAGCAATAGGCTGAGATGCAAATACACTCTGATTTTAGCTATAGGCTGAGATGCAATTATATTTTTATATCAGCAATAGGCCGAGATGCAAATACACTCTGATTTTAGCCATAGACTGAGATGCAATTATATTTTTATGTCAGCCATAGGCCGAGATGCAAATACACTTTGGTCTTAGCCATAGGCTGAGATGCAATTATATTTTTATGTCAGCAATAGGTTAAAATGCAAATACACTCTAATCTTAGCCATAGGCTGAGATGCACTTATATTTTTATATCAGCCATAGGCCGAGACGCAAATACATTCTGATCTTATCCATAAGCTGAAATGTAATTATATTATTATGTCAGCAATAGGCCGAGATGCAAATACACTCTGATCTTAGCCAGAGGCTGAGATGCAATTATAATTTTATATCAGCAATAGGCTGAGATGCAAATACACTCTGATTTTAGCTATAGGCTGAGATGCAATTATATTTTTATATCAGCAATAGGCCGATATGCAAATACACTCTGATTTTAGCCATAGGCTGAGATGCAATTATATTTTTATGTCAGCAATAGGCCAAGATGCAAATACACTCTGATTTTAACCATAGGCTGAGATGCAATTATATTTTTATGTCAGCCATAGGCCGAGATGCAAATACACTCTGATCTTAGCCATAGGCTGAAATGCACTTATATTTTTATGTCAGCAATAGGCCAAGATGCAAATACACTCCGATTTTAACCATAGGCTGAGATGCAATTATATTTTTATGTCAGCCATAGGCCGAGATGCAAATACACTCTGATTTTAGCCATAGGCTAAGATGCACTTATATTTTTATGTCAGCCATAGGCCGAGATGCAAATACACTCTGATCTTAGCCATAGGCTGAGATGCACTTATATTTTTATGTCAGCCATAGGCCGAAATGCAAATACACTCTGATCTTAGCCATAGGCTGAGATACAATTATTTTTTTATGTCAGCCATAGGCCGAGATGCAAATACACTCTGATCTTAGCCATAGGCTGAGATGCACTTATATTTTTATGTCAGCCATAGGCCGAAATGCAAATACACTCTGATCTTAGCCATAGGCTGAGATACAATTATTTTTTTATGTCAGCCATAGGCCGAGATGCAAATACACTCCGATCTTAGCTATAGGCTGAAATACAATTATTTTTTTATGTCAGCCATAGGCCAAGATGCAAATTTATTCTGATCTTAGCTATAGGCTGAGATGCAATTATATTTTTATGTCAGCCATAGGCCGAGATGCAAATACACTCTGATCTTAGCTATAGGCTGAGTTACAATTATTTTTTTATGTCAGCCATAGGCCGAGATGCAAATACACTTTGATCTTAGCCATAGGCTGAAATGCAATTATATTTTTATGTCAGCCATAGGCCGAGATGCAAATACACTCTAATCTTAGCCATAGGCTGAGATACAATTATTTTTTTATGTCAGCCATAGGCCGAAATGCAAATACACTCTGATCTTAGCCATAGGCTGAGATACAATTATTTTTTTATGTTAGCCATAGGCTGAGATGCAAATACACTCTGATCTTAGCCATAGGCTGAGATGCAATTTTAATTTTTATGTCAGCCATAGGCCGAGATGCAAATACGCTCCGATCTTAGCCATAGGCTAAGATGCAATTATATTTTTATGTCAGCCATAGGCCAAGATGCAAATTCACTCTGATCTTAGCTATAGGCTGAGATATAATTATATTTTTATGTCAGCCATAGGCCGAGATGCAAATACACTTTGATCTTAGCCATAGGCTGAGATGCAATTATAATTTTATGTCAGCAATAGGCTGAGATGCAAATACACTCTGATTTTAGCTATAGGCTGAGATGCAATTATATTTTTATGTCAGCCATATGCCGAGATGCAAAGACACTCTAATCTTAGCCATAGGCTGAGATACAATTATTTTTTTATGTCAGCCATAGGCCGAAATGCAAATACACTCTGATCTTAGCCATAGGCTGAGATACGATTATTTTTTTATGTCAGCCATAGGCCGAGATGCAAATACACTCTGATCTTAGCCATAGGCTGAGATGCAATTATATTTTTATGTCAGCCATAGGCCGAGATGCAAAAACACTCTGATCTTAGCTATAGGCTGAGATACAATTATTTTTTTATGTCAGCCATAAGCCGAGATGCAAATACACTCTGATCTTAGCCATAGGCTGAGATACAATTATTTTTTCATGTCAGCCTTAGGCCGAGATGCAAATACACTCTGATCTTAGCCATAGGCTGAGATGCAATTATATTTTTATGTCAGCAACAGGCTGAGATGCAAATACACTCTGATTTTAACCATAGGCTGAGATGCAATTATATTTTTATGTCAGCAATAGGCCGAGATGCAAATACACTCTGATTTTAACCATAGGCTGAGATGCAATTATATTTTTATATCAGCAAAAGGCCGAGATGCAAATACACTCTGATCTTAGCCATAGGCTGAGATTTAATTATATATTTATGTCAGCAATAGGCTGAGATGCAAATACACTCTGATTTTAGCCATAGGCTGAGATGCAATAATAATTTTATGTCAGCAATAGGCTGAGATGCAAATACACTCTGATTTTAACCATAGGCTGAGATGCAATTATATTTTTATGTCAGCAATAGGCCGAGATGCAATTACACTCTGATTTTAGCCATAGGCTGAGATGCAATTATATTTTTATGTCAGCAATAGGCCGAGATGCAAATACACTCTGATTTTAACCATAGGCTGAGATGCAATTATATTTTTATATCAGCAAAAGGCCGAGATGCAAATACACTCTGATCTTAGCCATAGGCTGAGATTCAATTATATTTTTATGTCAGCAATAGGCTGAGATGCAAATACACTCTGATTTTAGCCATAGGCTGAGATGCAATTATAATTTTATGTCAGCAATAGGCTGAGATGCAAATACACTCTGATTTTAACCATAGGCTGAGATGCAATTATATTTTTATGTCAGCCATAGGCCGAGATGCAAATACACTCTGATCTTAGCTATAGGCTGAGTTACAATTATTTATTTATGTCAGCCATAGGCTGAGATGCAAATACACTCTGATCTTAGCCATAGGCTGAGATGCACTTATATTTTTATGTCAGCCATAGGCCGAGATGCAAATACACTCTGATCTTATCCATAAGCTGAAATGTAATTATATTTTTTGTCAGCCATAGGCCAAGATGCAAATTTACTATCATCTTAGCTATAGGCTGAGATGCAATTATTTTTTTATGTCAGCCATAGGCCGAGATGCAAATACACTCTGATTTTAGCCATAGGCTGAGATGCAATTATATTTTTATGTCAGCCATAGGCCAAGATGCAAATTCACTCTGATCTTAGCTATAGGCTGAGATGCAATTATATTTTTGCGTCAGCCATAGGCCGAGATGCAAATACACTTTGATCTTAGCCATAGGCTGAGATGCAATTATATTTTTCTGTCAGCAATAGGCCGAGATGCAAATACACTCTGATTTTAACCATAGGTTGAGATGCAATTATATTTTTATGTCAGCCATAGGACGAGATGCAAATTCACTCTGATCTTAGCTATAGGCTGAGATGCAATTATATTTTTATGTCAGCCATAGGCCGAGATGGAAATACACTCTGATCTTAGCCATAGGCTGAGATGCAATTATATTTTTATGTCAGCAATAGGCTGAGATGCAAATACACTCTGATTTTAGCTATAGGCTGAGATGCAACTATATTTTTATATCAGCAATAGGCCGAGATGCAAATACACTCTGATCTTAGCCATAGGCTGAGATGCAATTATATTTTTATGTCAGCAATAGGCCGAGATGCAAATACACTCTGATTTTAACCATAGGCTGAGATGCAATTATATTTTTATGTCAGCCATAGGACGAGATGCAAATTCACTCTGATCTTAGCTATAGGCTGAGATGCAATTATATTTTTATGTCAGCCATAGGCCGAGATGCAAATTCACTCTGATCTTAGCTATAGGCTGAGATGCAATTATTTTTTTATGTCAGCCATAGGCCGAGATGCAAATTTACTCTGATCTTAGATATAGGCTGAGATGCAATTATATTTTTATGTCAGCCATAGGCCGAGATGCAAATACACTCTTATCTTAGCCATAGGCTGAGATACAATTATTTTTTCATGTCAGCCTTAGGCCGAGATGCAAATACACTCTGATCTTAGCCATAGGCTGAGATGCAATTATATTTTTATGTCAGCCATAGGCCGAGATAAAAATACACTCCGATCTTAGCCATAGGCTAAAATACAATTATTTTTTTATGTCAGCCATAGGCCGAGATGCAAATACACTCTGATCTTAGCTATAGGCTGAGATGCAATTATATTTTTATGTCAGCCATAGGCCAAGATGCAAATACACTTTGATCTTAGCCATAGGCTGAGATGCAATTATAATTTTATGTCAGCAATAAGCTGAGATGCAAATACACTCTGATTTTAGCTATAGGCTGAGATGCAATTATATTTTTATGTCAGCCATAGGCCGAGATGCAAATACACTCTGATCTTAGCTATAGGCTGAGTTACAATTATTTTTTTATGTCAGCTATAGGCCGAGATGCAAATACACTCTGATCTTAGCTATAGGCTGAGATGCAATTATATTTTTATGTCAGCAATAGGCCGAGATGCAAATACACTCTGATCTTAGCTATAGGCTGAGTTACAATTATTTTTTTATGTCAGCCATAGGCCGAAATGCAAATACACTCTAATCTTAGCCATAGGCTGAGATGTACTTATATTTTTATGTCAACCATAGGCCGAGATGCAAATACACTCTGATCTTAACCATAAGCTGAAATGTAATTATATTTTTTGTCAGCCATAGGCCAAGATGCAAATTCACTCTGATCTTAGCTATAGGCTGAGATGCAATTATATTTTTATGTCAGCCATAGGCCGAGATGCAAATACACTCTAATCTTAGCCATAGGCTGAGATACAATTAGTTTTTTATGTCAGCCATAGGCCGAAATGCAAATACACTCTGATCTTAGCCATAGGCTGAGTTACAATTATTTTTTTATGTCAGCTATAGGCCGAGATGCAAATACACTCTGATCTTAGCCATAGGCTGAGATGCAAATATATTTTTATGTCAGCCATAGGCCGAGATGCAAATACACTCCGATCTTAGCCATAGGCTGAGATACAATTATTTTTTTATGTCAGCCATAGGTCGAGATGCAAATACACTCTGATCTTAGCCATAGGCTGAGATGCAATTATATTTTTATGTCAGCCATAGGCCAAGATGCAAATTCACTCTGATCTTAGCTATAGGCTGAGATGCAATTATATTTTTATGTCAGCCATAAGCCGAGATGCAAATACACTTTGATCTTAGCCATAGGCTGAGATGCAATTATAATTTTATGTAAGCAATAGGCTGAGATGCAAATACACTTTGATTTTAGCCATAGGCTGAGATGCAATTATATTTTTATGTCAGCCATAGGCCGAGATGCAAATACACTCTAATCTTAGCCATAGGCTGAGATACAATTATTTTTTTATGTCAGCCATAGGCCGAAATGCAAATACACTCTGATCTTAGCCATAGGCTGAGATACAATTATTTTTTTATGTCAGCCATAGGCCGAGATGGAAATACACTCTGATCTTAGCCATAGGCTGAGATGCAATTATATTTTTATGTCAGCAATAGGCCAAGATGCAAATTCACTCTGATCTTAGCTATAGGCTGAGATGCAATTATTTTTTTATGTCAGCCATAGGCCAAGATGCAAATTCACTCTGATCTTAGCTATAGGCTGAGATGCAATTATATTTTTATGTCAGCCATAGGCCGAGATGCAAATACACTCTGATCTTAGCCATAGGCTCAGATGCACTTATATTATTATGTCAGCAATAGGCTGAGATGCAAATACACTCTGATCCTAGCCATAGGCTGAGATGCACTTATATTATTATGTCAACCATAGGCTAAGATGCAAATACACTCTGATTCTAGCCATAGGCTGAGATGCAATTATATTTTTATGTCAGCCATAGGCCAAGATGCAAATTCACTCTGATCTTAGCTATAGGCTGAGATGCAATTATATTTTTATGTCAGCCATAGGCCGTGATGCAAATACACTTTGATCTTAGCCATAGGTTGAGATGCAATTATAATTTTATGTAAGCAATAGGCTGAGATGCAAATACACTCTGATTTTAGCCATAGGCTGAGATGCAATTATATTTTTATGTCAGCCATAGGCCGAGATGCAAATACACTCTAATCTTAGCCATAGGCTGAGATACAATTATTTTTTTATGTCAGCCATAGGCCGAAATGCAAATACACTCTGATCTTAGCCATAGGCTGAGATACAATTATTTTTTTATGTCAGCAATAGGCCGAGATGCAAATACTTTCTAATCTTAGCCATAGGCTGAGATGCAATTATATTTTTGTGTCAGCAATAGGCCGAGATGCAAATACTCTCTGATCTTAGCCATAGGCTGAGATGCACTTATATTTTTATGTCAGCAATAGGCTGAGATGCAAATACACTCTGATCTCAGCCATAGGCTGAGATGCAATTATATTTTTATATCAGCCATAGGCCGAGATGCAAACACACTCTGATCTTAGCCATAGGCTGAGATGCAATTATAATTTTATGTAAGCAATAGGCTGAGATGCAAATACACTCTGATTTTAGCCATAGGCTGAGATGCAATTATATTTTTATGTCAGCCATAGGCCGAGATGCAAATACACTCTAATATTAGCCATAGGCTGAGATACAATAATTTTTTTATGTCAGCCATAGGCCGAAATGCAAATACACTCTGATCTTAGCCATAGGCTGAGATACAATTATTTTTTTATGTCAGCCATAGGCCGAGATGCAAATACACTCTGATCTTAGCCATAGGCTGAGATGCAATTATAATCTTATGTCAGCAATAGGCTAAGATGCAAATACACTCTGATCTTAGCTATAGGCTGAGATGCAATTATATTTTTATGTCAGCAATAGGCTGAGATGCAAATACACTCTGATCTTAGCTATAGGCTGAGATGCAGTTATATTTTCATATCAGCCATAGGCCGAGATGCAAATACACTCTGATCTTAGCCATAGACTGACATGCAATTATATTTTTATGTTAGCAATAGGCCGAGATGCAAATTCACTCTGATTTTAACCATAGGTTGAGATGCAATTATATTTTTATGTCAGCCATAGGCCGAGATGCAAATACACTCTGATCTTAGCCATAGGCTGAGATACAATTATTTTTTTATGTCAGCCATAGACCAAGATGCAAATTCACTCTAATCTTAGTCATAGGCTGACATGCAATTATATTTTTATGTCAGCAATAGGCCGAGATGCAAATTCACTCTGATTTTAACCATAGGTTGAGATGCAATTATATTTTTATGTCAGCCATAGGCCGAGATGCAAATACACTCTGATCTTAGCCATAGGCTGAGATACAATTATTTTTTTATGTCAGCCATAGACCAAGATGCAAATTCACTCTAATCTTAGTCATAGGCTGACATGCAATTATATTTTTATGTCAGCAATAGGCCGAGATGCAAATTCACTCTGATTTTAACCATAGGTTGAGATGCAATTATATTTTTATGTCAGCCATAGGCCAAGATGCAAATTCACTCTGATCTTAGCTATAGGCTGAGATGCAATTATATTTTTATGTCAGCCATAGGCCGAGATGCAAATACACTCTGATCTTAGCTATAGGCTGAGATGCAATTATATTTTTATGTCAGCCATAGGCCGAGATGCAAATACACTCTGATCTTAGCTATAGGCTGAAATGCAATTATATTTTTATATCAGCCATAGGCCGAGATTCAAATACACTCTGATCTTAGCCATACTCTGAGATACAATTATTTTTTTATGTCAGCCATAGGCCGAGATGCAAATACACTCTGATCTTAGCCATAGGCTGAGATGCAATTATATTTTTATGTCAGCCATAGGCCAAGATGCAAATTCACTCTGATCTTAGCTATAGGCTGAGATGCAATTATATTTTTATGTCAGCCATAGGCCGAGATGCAAATACACTCTGATCTTAGCCATAGGCTGAGATGCAATTATATTTTTATGTCAGCCATAGGCCAAGATGCAAATTCACTCTGATCTTAGCTATAGGCTGAGATGCAATTATATTTTTATGTCAGCCATAGGCCGAAATGCAAATACACTCTGATCTTAGCCATAGGCTGAGATGCAATTATATTTTTATGTCAGCCATAGGCCGAAATGCAAATACACTCTGATCTTAGCCATAGGCTGAGATGCACTTATATTATTATGTCAGCAATAGGCCGAGATGCAAATACAATCTGATCTTAGCCATAGGCTGAGATGCAATTATATTTTTGTGTCAGCAATAGGCCGAGATGCAATTACACTCTGATCTAAGCTATAGGCTGAGATGCACTTATATTTTTATGTCAGCCATAGGCCGAGATACAAATACACTCTGATCTTATCCATAAGCTGAAATGTAATTATATTTTTATGTCAGCCATAGGCCAAGATGCAAATTCACTCTGATCTTAGCCATAGGCTCAGATGCACTTATATTATTATGTCAGCAATAGGCTGAGATGCAAATACACTCTGATCTTAGCCATAGGCTTAGATGCACTTATATTATTATGTCAGCCATAGGCCGAGATGCAAATACACTCTGATCTTAGCTATAGGCTCAGATGCACTTATATTATTATGTCAGCAATAGGCTGAGATGCATATACACTCTGATCCTAGCCATAGGCTGAGATGCACTTATATTTTTATGTCAACCATAGGCCAAGATGCAAATACACTCTGATCTTAGCCATAGGCTGAGATGCAATTATTTTTTTATGTCAGCCCTAAGCCGAGATGCAAATACACTCTGATCTTAGCCATAGGCTGAGATGCATTTATATTTTTATGTCAGCAATAGGCAAAGATGCAAATACACTTTGATCTTACCCATAGGCTAGGTTGCACTTATATTTTTAGGTCATCTATAGGCCGAGATGCAAATACACTCTGATCTTAGCCATTGGCTCAGATGCACTTATATTATTATGTCAGCAATAGGCTGAGATGCAAATACAATCTGATTCTAGCCATAGGCTGAGATGCACTTATATTTTTATATCAACCATAGGCCAAGATGCAAATACACTATGATCTTAGCCATAGGCTGAGATGCAATTATATTTTTATGTCAGCAATAGGCAAAGATGCAAATACTTTCTGATGTTACCCATAGGCTAAGATGCACTACTTTTATGTCAGCTATAAACTGAGATGCAATATTAGCTATAAGTAGAGATTCAAATACACTCTGATCTTAACCATAAGCTGAGATGTAATTATACTTTTATCTCAGCCATAGGCTGAGATGCATTTATATTTTTGTCTTAGCCTTAGGTAAAGATGCAAATACACTCTAATCTTAGCCATAGGCTAAGAAGCAATTATATTTTTATGTCAGCTATAAACTGAGATGCAATTACACTCTGATCTTAGCCATAGGCAGAGATGCAATTATACTTTTGTCAGCTATAAACTGAGATGCAAATACATTCTGATCTTATCCATAGGCTGAGATGCAATTATTCTTTTGACAGCTATAAACTGAGATGCAAATACATTTTGATCTTAGCCATAGGTTGAGATGCATTTATACTTTTGTCAGCTATAAACTGAGATGCAATTACACTCTGTTCTTAGCCATAGGCTGAGATGCAATTATATTTTTATCTTAGATATAGGTAGAGATGCAAATACACTCTGATCTTAACCATAGGCTGAGATGCAATTATACTTTTATTTCAGCCATATGCTGAGATGCATTTACACTCAGGACTTAACCATAGGCTGAGATGTAATTATAATTTTATCTTAGCCATAGGTAAAGATACAAATACACTCTGATCTTAGCCATAGGCTGAGATGCAATTATACTTTTTTTTTAGCCTTAAGCTGAGATGCAAATACACTTTTATCTTAGCCATTTGCTGAGATGCAATTATATTTTTATAATAGCCATAGGTAGAGATGCAAATACACTCTGATCCTAACAATAAGCTGAGATGTAATTATACTTTAATCTCTGCCATAGGCTGAGATGCATTTACACTCAGGTCTTAGCTATAGGCTGAGATGCAATAATATTTTTATCTTAGCCATAGGTAAAGATGCAAATACACTCTGTTCTTAGCTATAGGCTGAGATGCAGATATATTTTATTTATTAGCAAAATAGGCTAAGATGCAATTATTTTGTATCTCAGCCATAGGCAGAGATGCAAATTCTCTCTGATCTTAGCTATAGGCTGAGATGCAGATATATTTTTATCTTAGCCATAATTAATTTGACGTGTCAACAAGCAACCGTACATTTATTTACTTTTACATAACTGTAATAATCTTCTATTAAATATATGTTGTTAATATACATATGTGAAAAACTGTGATGTAGTTATGGTGTAATTAGTTGGTTGAGTGATAATGCATTAATTGAAATTCTATTACTAAATAAACATTGTAATTGAAACTTTACCTAACATACTTAAAATATTTATTTTCAATAATAATAAATAGTGACCGGATTATATTCAAATGCATTTGCATATTTCGATCATATTTAGGCTTTGTTGCATATTTTGTCTATATTTGATTTTTATGCATATTTCACCAATTTTTAGAAAAACAATATTAAAAAAAACATCATTTTTTAAGTTACTATATTATGCATATTGACATAAAAATTTCCCAGAAATTAAAAATTAGTTATTTTTACTGCCAACTATTCAATTGCAATCATTATTTTAAATTGAAAACAAATAAAATGTGTTTTTTTTTTTTATTTACTAGGCTATATTATAAAATATTTTGGAGATTAAAAAAAAAATAAAAAAACACGTTGCCCTTTAAAAACTGAAGTTGCAATAGCAAGTATACTAAAAATAAAACATACACATGTGTACTTGCCTTTATGGTACTCAAAAAACCATTCAAAATGGAGTTATTTAGTCGTACGTTTTTTGTCTAACACTCTGTATATATGAAGTTGTATATTTAAACTCATTCTACTTATTTAGCTTAAAAAAATAAATGGAATTTTTTATATATTTTGTTTTTTTTTTATAAGGATTAAACTATATTTGTTTATATTTATGTTGCATATAGTTGCATATTTTGGCATATTTTTGCTATTTTTATGCATATTTTGGGCTTTTTTATTGCATATTTGCATGCATATTTCAGTGTTTTTAAGATGCATATAATCCGGTCTCTATTTATAAGCAATAAGATATTTGCACTACAAAGAAGAGCCATTCCAGTAATTTCCAATTTGAAATACAGAGAAGATTGTAGAAGCAAGTTTAAAGAATTAAGCATTGTAACTGTATCAGGTCAATATATTTTTGATTATTATTTTATTTTTAAATTGTATAATTAATTTTTTTTTATACTTTTATATGCTTTATTTATGCCGTTTAAGGCATCGCCAGTAAGTGTATATATATAAAAAAATATTTTTGACATTCTTTTTATATATATATATATATATATATATACACTTACTGACGATCCCTTAACGGCGAAACCAGTTTAAATAAAAATAATAAAAAATAAAGCATATAAAAGTATAAAAAAAATTTAATTATACAATTTAAAATATAAATACTATATGCAAAAGTAATTTACAACTATATTTTTGGTTGTTTACTTTGGGTGAAACGGAACACTCACACAATTACTCAACAAACAAAAATGTCCACAATTACAATACAAGAAAAAAATATTTATCTAACATTTTCAAGGCTGAAATGGAACAACCTATTACGCCCCAAAATTTTTTAATGCTTTACCAAGTAAAGTGCTTTGTTTAGATTTTAAATTATTTAAATGTACAATAAAAAAAATATCTCGTAAACCAAGTTTTTTTATAGAATTAAAGAATTTTTTGAACATGTTTGTAACTACAATAATTAGATCACTTACTGTTTTTTTGTTTTATAATGGTTGATTTCATAACTGTGATATTAATGTATGTGTTGATTTATTTTGTTCTGTTTTGTATTATGCAATTGATTGTTACGTACCTAAAAACTGTGGCGTGAAAACAACTTTCCTATTTGGTTTAGCAAAAAACTGATTTCAATTACTAAATTAGAAAACGTTACTTATAAACGTTTTAAATCTTCAGAACTTCTATCTGATTATAATGAGTTTGAATCTATTTGCACTTCATGTAAAAATCTTAGCGTTTGCCTTTATAAGTAGTATATTGCACGAACTGAGAATAATATTCAAACAAATCCAAAGCATTTCTAGAAATTTGTCAACGAAACCAGAAAATCTAATGGCTTTCCGTCTACAATGTACTATGGAGACCTAATCTGCACTAATAGGGATGATAATCATCAATCATCAACAAATTTGCAGAATTTTTTTCTTCTGTTTACGATTCTAAAGTTCATACAGCTCCAACGTTTGAGTTTCAAAACAACGTAATACATTCAAATTTTTCACTGGCCCAGACGGCTACTTTTTAATGTTTTCTTAAGCAAATCTAAATTTCCTGATATGTGGAAAGATAGCTACATTACGCTTTTGTTTAAATCTGGGGCTAAAAAAGGCATAACTTACTATAGAGGTATATGCATTTAATCTGCCATTCCTAAATTATTTGATCAACTTGTAACTGAACAAATACAATGGATGTGCAAAAGTATGATAATTGATAAACAGCATGGTTTTTGTGAGAGTCGTTCTACACTTACTAACTTATTGTGCTACGATAATTATATTTGAAAGGCTTTTGAATCAAGAGTACAAATTGATTATATTTACACCGATTTTCAAAGGCTTTTGATCGTGTGAGCCACCGTATTTTGCTAGCTAAGCTTCATGCTTTAGGTTTTCATCATGCTGTGGTTTCATTGTTATCTAGCTTTTTGAAAAATTGTACTCAATGTGTAAAAATTAATCATTTTTTTATTTCTCAGTGTATTCATTCATCATCTTTTCTTTTATTTGCTGATGATCTAAAACTTTACTGTAAAATATCATCTGTTAAAGATTGCCATCAATCAAATAACTGAAGGGGCAAGTGGATAAAAATGTTATATTACATTTTTCGATGGAAGAACATCTTTTATGCCTTTATCATGACTAGATCTTTCAAAGTCGTACATTCATTATTTTTAGAGTAATCGAATGGATGAATATGCTATGTTACAAAGTTTTTGGTACTGCGTGTATGAAAAATTCACAAAGTAATTTGCTTAAATCTCATTTTGCGAATTGTAACATAACATATTCATCTACTTGCTCCTTCAAATGTTTTTAACTAGTTTTAATAGAACACTGAATATATATATATATATATATATATATTTAATATGTTTTATATGTGTTTACTTGCATTTTATTACTGTTGAATAATTATTTTAAATAATATTTTTAAATGTGATAATTTGTAAACCTTGTAGGTATTAACAAGAAATAAATATGATTATGATTATGATGATGCAATTATACTTTTGATTATAATTTTGATACAGAATACTTGTGGATAAAAAATTATATACTCAAATACATAGAAAATATTTTGAAAACCCTTCACAATTTACTTTTTATGAAAAATTTAGTATTAAGATTTTGTTCTATAATCAACCAGGGAGAAACTAATTTCTCCTTAGATATATTTCAAATGGTTGGAAAATTTATAAAAGTATTCCTATTTATAACATGGGGAATAAAGTTAATTTGAAATAATTGTTGCGAAAATTATGCTTAAAATTTTATAGTTAAGTGCTATATATGAGGTAGACTTGTCATATAACTAAGACAACAAAGTTGCCTAATATGTATAATATCTGTGATCCATAAATTAATCTCGATCTCGATCAACTTTCACTCAACACCTAACCATTGATTGAAACTTACTTTTTCAATCAAGTACTAATTAATCTACGGATCTATTTCAACGTAGGGAGACTTATAAAATGTTCCGTACTCATTAACATGGGAAACATTTTTGGAGTTTTTCAGGATTTATATCGAAGCCCACAGATTTATTGCAATTTAATCAGAGGTACTTTATCTTATATAGAAAATATTTTTTATTCAGAGATTATTTGAAACGACGCCTGGAGAATTTTATATTTAGGTGCTTATACTCTGCTTATACCAGTCTTATAAAATTCTTCCTATCATCCACACGGGAATAAAATAAAAGCGCTCCAAGCTTTATTTAAAATAAAGCCGGGGGAGTAATATAATAATTTGTGAAATCGAGCTCGAGAACTAATTAAAGTTAGCTATTTTATTTTAAATAAAGCGGGAGCCATAAAATTTTCCCTTCTTTGTATAAGGGAGTATTTTTGAAAGTTCTCCAGGGTTCATTTGAAATAAAGCCTGGGCTTATTATTTCGATTTATAATCGAGTCCCCGGAAGAAAATATATAAATCCAACACCATATGAAATGGAGATACATAAACTTATAAAATTTTCCCGGGTCGCAATGGGGAAATTTATGATGTCTCGCCAGGTTTATTTGAAATAAAACTTGGGGATATTGATAATTAGCTTTACCACACACATAATTTTGTTTGTTTCATTTAGTTGGGCCGATCCCGGCGGCACTGCAATGCCGGGCCAACCCGTGACAGAAGTGGAGCAAGCCCCTACCTTCCGTCCATTTCCAAAAATCAGTTTAATATACTGGACCCGCATGCGGGTCGTATCAGATATTAAGCTGATAAGAACAGATTTAAAAACTTTATTCAAAAAATAATTTCAATATATAAAAAATGGTTATAAAAATAAAAACTTGTGTATAAGAATAAAGATAGAAAAAATTTGAATCATAAAAGAATTCACAATATAAAGAATAGATAAAAATTAAATAAAACATATGCATGTGTATAGAGCATGTCTAAAATTGTACAAATACTAACAGATTAAAATCAATAGAAATAACATAACATACATTTTAAAAATTCATATCACAGTTGTATAATTTAAGCGCTACATAAAGTTATCAGGTACAATATTTCGATTGTTCATCAGGTACTAAAAGGTTAAGGTAATATCACAATATATAAAAAGAACATTGCACGCGACACTTCACTAACACATTAAAAGCAAAACAGATCAAGTATACTGGCGATGGCCCGTCAAGTGTTCGATATAAATGTCTCGACTCCACCGAATCACATCGCTGCTCATCAGCTTCCGCATCAGGCCAGCATACCGCTTGCCAATCCCCAGGGCCCGGAGTACAGCTTCATTTTCCGGGTCCCACGAGCCTAGAGCTCCTACCTGAAGGGCCATCACTACCACCTCATATCCTTTTCCCCCCAGCTGAGTTGCCACTTCTTGGTATTTGTCTACTTTTCTTATCCGACTCTGTGTGAATGCCTCACGCCCATTTTCGAATGGTATTGCAACGTCCACAATAGTTGCGCTCTTGTCGTTTTCGTTCAACAGGACAATGTCAGGCCGTAGGTTGGAGTTAATACCTTCTACTGTCCTGTTGACACGCGCTTGTCCACGGCTAGACGGGATTGCTTTTGCAAGCCTGTCTTGGACGGCATTGTGACGTTGCTGCCAGGCGTTTGAATGCATCTGGCAATGGTTTAGTACGTGCGGGAGGGTTTCGTTAGCGTTTCCGCATCTCCGGCACCTCTTATCACCATTGCCAAAACGTCTGGTGGCGTTTAGAGGAACACAGTCTAGTCGGGCGCGGTGTATAAAGTTCCAATCCGCAAATCTGGTGGCAAACCCAGTCCTCAGAAAGTGGTTGCTGGATGACCACAGTGACGACGAACGAAGGACCTTGCCTTGATCTGGTTTGGCTAGAAGTTTTTGCTCGTAATATCTTCTAACCTGGTCCTTCATTGACCTCTCTACCAGGGCTCGTGCGGTAGGAGGGATCGTCACCGAGCCATCTCTGACGGTCAGTTTTAACGAAATCTTTGACGGGTCGATTGGGTCCTGGATCCAATTGATGTTCAGTTTTTCCCCCATGCGACGTGTAGCATTTCTTGCCCTTGTCCATAGCGACGCTATGTCGCCGCCATCTCGCGCCAGGTTTCCTTCCAGTGAGCCTGAAAGGTAGTCGCCGAGCCCTTGGATGGTAGGTTGGGCTCCCGTTTTTCGACGAACTACCTCGCTCAGCTGGTCGCGGGCAATTTGTTGGACAGTGCTATCAGGGCAAGTTAGCATTTTAAAAGCTTGTGTGACGGCTGCTACGTCAGTCAAGTCGCATAGAGGTAATACATCTGTGCCACCCCGCGCTGATGGTAAGTATAATAATTCGGGGCTGGCACGTTGAGGGAGTTTCATCCAGGACTTGCAATATTTCTTATAGTCCCCGTCAATTTCTTTTAGATGTTTCTTCTGAACCGTCGTTCCTCTGAGGATAAATGATAGCTGGGGGGCTATAAAAATATTGTAGGCGTCGATTTTCTGCCACGGCGCTAGCAGGGAGTTATGGATGTCGCTTAGCTGCCCCTTCATTCTTGCGATTGTGCGCTCGGGTGCAGTGTCGACATGGAAGCCCGTTGGTATGCCCAGATGTTCGTAGGCTTCGCCATCATCTAGCAGGGAAGTGTTTTCACCCTGGATAGTATACAGTCGGTCTTGGTGAGTCACCTGCCTTCTTCTGCAGTCCAGATCCAACACTGCGCATTTCTGCGCGTTGAATACAAGACCACAGCGTCTGGCAGTCTCACCTACTCTATCCAGGGTATCCTGCATGGCATTAGGGTCAGAAGCTAGTATGGCCAGATCGTCGGCGTATGCTACTGCTTTTATTGGCGTTTGCTCGACCCTAAATCCGCTGCCTTGAAGCGCGGAACGAACAACGGCTTCCATAGCAATATTGAATATGATTGGGCTAAGCGGACATCCTTGTTTAACTCCCGCCTTTGTTGGAATGGAGGAGCTCAACCCATCTTTACACCGAATTTTAGTCGATGTGCCCTGGTATAGCATTTTTACAAGGCTGGACATTTGTTCAGGTAGTCCCACACGATTCAGCGAATCCGTTATGTGGTCGTGAGGAACTGACCCGAACGCGTTGGCAAGGTCCAGCCAGGCCACCACAACTCGTTTCTGCTTCCTCCTGGCGTGGTCGAGGGCGCTTTGCAGTAAAAAGTTGTGCTCAAAGCACCCCTCGCCTTTTCCGAACCCTTTCTGGGCTTGCGATATTACGTTATTGGTATCGCACCACGTCGATATACGGTGAGCCAGGCAGGAAGCATACAGTTTGTAAATGGTGGAAGACAGGGCGATGGGCCTCCAATTCTCTACTACCTCACGATCCCCCTTTTTGTGAATCAAGATGGTAGTTGATTCTTTCCATGTGTCTGGGACCACTTTAAAGTTGTTAATTTTGTTATACATGCAGGCTAGCATTTTGCAGTTTGGATCTGCTTTCTTCAGGTCGCCGTACCTTAGTCCATCGGGACCTGGAGCCGTGTTCTTTGCTGCCTGCAATTTCTTTTTCACTTCCTCACTGGTAAACACAATGTTCTGGTTGTCTGGTTCACCGTGAGGAAGTGGAATGCCGTGGTGTTCTTCGGCAGGCAGTTCTTTGGCCTCGTACACAACTTTAAAGTGGTCTTCAAGGGGACCTTTGTTAATTTGGCAGTAGCCACCGTCCTCTACCCCCGTAATTTCTCTAAAGGCTTTCTTTTTGTTTGACCTGTAGAGTTTTTGGATGCGGGATGCAGCAGCAGCATCATATCTTTGACCCACCGCGGGTCGACGTTGGTTTGTATTGTGCCTGAGGGGCCGATTTCTTTGGACTTTTGCAGATCCGGCTGCAGTAATTTCCGCGGTGATGTCGTTGATTGCTGCTATAAGTTCTACTGCTGTTCTTACCGCATCCAGTCTACGTAACCAGTCCCTTTCTTTCTTGTTTCTACTGTCTGTGTTATTGCCAGCCGTTAGTTGGGTTGGAGGCGTCTGCAATAACTCAGGCAGTTGAGAGGGATCTGGGAGGTCAGTAATTGTGTGGAACTCAATGGGGCGAGGCGGTGGTGAGTGAGGTAGCGTTTGCACCGGGCTATGGGGTTGTAAAGTTGCCGGACTTGGTGGTAGTGAACGCTCCGGGCTAGGTGGTAGTGAATGTGACAGGCTAATTGTAGGTGGAGGGTCCTGATTCACATATGATGGAGGGGTCTGTGGTGTAGCTGGAGGTGAAGCCTCGGTACTGGGGGACGTGGTAAACTGACCTTGCTGAGATGGTGGTGATGTTGTCTGACGTCGGGGTTGCGGGGCAGCACGTTCTGGTTGTTGTCCGTTCTCCTCCGGCGTCAGGGGTTCCATTTGGGGCACTGGACGCCTGGTGATCCTCCTTGGTGTAGGGCTCCCACCTGCATCCAGTTCTAGCATGTAGGCCTCCATTTCCGCAGCATCGTGGACAGCTTTCTGATGTGATTTTATCGTTTTCATTATTCCATTTACATTTTTACAAAGACCACATCGGAAAACAATTTCAGACTTATGAATTCGTCGTAAGTGTTTGTTGAGATCCGAGTGGTTTTTGTAGGTCCTGGGCGGGCGGATGTTGCACAGCGTGCATTCTAGTTCAGCTGTCATTGGGAACAACACCGTATACGGTTCCATTTTGTAAAAATAATATTTTACACACTTAAAATTAACTAACTACTATTTTGTGTCTAGTTGCTTCTCGGCGAACTTAAAAACTTAAAACTTATTAAGCTGATAAGAACAGATATAAAAACTTTATTCAAAAAATAATTTCAATATATAAAAAAATGGTTATAAAAATAAAAACTTGTGTATAAGAATAAAGATAGAAAAGATTTGAATCATAAAAGAATTCACAATATAAAAAAATAGATAAAAATTAAATAAAACATATGCATGTGTATAGAGCATGTCTAAAATTGTACAAATACTAACAGATTAAAATCAATAGAAATAACATAACATACATTTTAAAAATTCATATCACAGTTGTATAATTTAAGCGCTACATAAAGTTATCAGGTACAATATTTCGATTGTTCATCAGGTACTAAAAGGTTAAGGTAATATCACAATATATAAAAAGAACATTGCACGCGACACTTCACTAACACATTAAAAGCAAAACAGATCAAGTATACTGGCGATGGCCCGTCAAGTGTTCGATATAAATGTCTCGACTCCACCGAATCACATCGCTGCTCATCAGCTTCCGCATCAGGCCAGCATACCGCTTGCCAATCCCTAGGGCCCGGAGTACAGCTTCATTTTCCGGGTCCCACGAGCCTAGAGCTCCTACCTGAAGGGCCATCACTACCACCTCATATCCTTTTCCCCCCAGCTGAGTTGCCACTTCTTGGTATTTGTCTACTTTTCTTATCCGACTCTGTGTGAATGCCTCACGCCCATTTTCGAATGGTATTGCAACGTCCACAATAGTTGCGCTCTTGTCGTTTTCGTTCAACAGGACAATGTCAGGTCGTAGGTTGGAGTTAATACCTTCTACTGTCCTGTTGACACGCGCTTGTCCACGGCTAGACGGGATTGCTTTTGCAAGCCTGTCTTGGACGGCATTGTGACGTTGCTGCCAGGCGTTTGAATGCATCTGGCAATGGTTTAGTACGTGCGGGAGGGTTTCGTTAGCGTTTCCGCATCTCCGGCACCTCTTATCACCATTGCCAAAACGTCTGGTGGCGTTTAGAGGAACACAGTCAAGTCGGGCGCGGTGTATAAAGTTCCAATCCGCGAATCTGGTGGCAAACCCAGTCCTCAGAAAGTGGTTGCTGGATGACCACAGTGACGACGAACGAAGGACCTTGCCTTGATCTGGTTTGGCTAGAAGTTTTTGCTCGTAATATCTTCTAACCTGGTCCTTCATTGACCTCTCTACCAGGGCTCGTGCGGTAGGAGGGATCGTCACCGAGCCATCTCTGACGGTCAGTTTTAACGAAATCTTTGACGGGTCAATTGGGTCCTGGATCCAATTGATGTTCAGTTTTTCCCCCATGCGACGTGTAGCATTTCTTGCCCTTGTCCATAGCGACGCTATGTCGCCGCCATCTCGCGCCAGGTTTCCTTCCAGTGAGCCTGAAAGGTAGTCGCCGAGCCCTTGGATGGTAGGTTGGGCTCCCGTTTTTCGACGAACTACCTCGCTCAGCTGGTCGCGGGCAATTTGTTGGACAGTGCTATCAGGGCAAGTTAGCATTTTAAAAGCTTGTGTGACGGCTGCTACGTCAGTCAAGTCGCATAGAGGTAATACATCTGTGCCACCCCGCGCTGATGGTAAGTATAATAATTCGGGGCTGGCACGTTGAGGGAGTTTCATCCAGGACTTGCAATATTTCTTATAGTCCCCGTCAATTTCTTTTAGATGTTTCTTCTGAACCGTCGTTCCTCTGAGGATAAATGATAGCTGGGGGGCTATAAAAATATTGTAGGCGTCGATTTTCTGCCACGGCGCTAGCAGGGAGTTATGGATGTCGCTTAGCTGCCCCTTCATTCTTGCGATTGTGCGCTCGGGTGCAGTGTCGACATGGAAGCCCGTTGGTATGCCCAGATGTTCGTAGGCTTCGCCATCATCTAGCAGGGAAGTGTTTTCACCCTGGATAGTATACAGTCGGTCTTGGTGAGTCACCTGCCTTCTTCTGCAGTCCAGATCCAACACTGCGCATTTCTGCGCGTTGAATACAAGACCACAGCGTCTGGCAGTCTCACCTACTCTATCCAGGGTATCCTGCATGGCATTAGGGTCGGAAGCTAGTATGGCCAGATCGTCGGCGTATGCTACTGCTTTTATTGGCGTTTGCTCGACCCTAAATCCGCTGCCTTGAAGCGCGGAACGAACAACGGCTTCCATAGCAATATTGAATATGATTGGGCTAAGCGGACATCCTTGTTTAACTCCCGCCTTTGTTGGAATGGAGGAGCTCAACCCATCTTTACACCGAATTTTAGTCGATGTGCCCTGGTATAGCATTTTTACAAGGCTGGACATTTGTTCAGGTAGTCCCACACGATTCAGCGAATCCGTTATGTGGTCGTGAGGAACTGACCCGAACGCGTTGGCAAGGTCCAGCCAGGCCACCACAACTCGTTTCTGCTTCCTCCTGGCGTGGTCGAGGGCGCTTTGCAGTAAAAAGTTGTGCTCAAAGCACCCCTCGCCTTTTCCGAACCCTTTCTGGGCTTGCGATATTACGTTATTGGTATCGCACCACGTCGATATACGGTGAGCCAGGCAGGAAGCATACAGTTTGTAAATGGTGGAAGACAGGGCGATGGGCCTCCAATTCTCTACTACCTCACGATCCCCCTTTTTGTGAATCAAGATGGTAGTTGATTCTTTCCATGTGTCTGGGACCACTTTAAAGTTGTTAATTTTGTTATACATGCAGGCTAGCACTTTGCAGTTTGGATCTGCTTTCTTCAGGTCGCCGTACCTTAGTCCATCGGGACCTGGAGCCGTGTTCTTTGCTGCCTGTAATTTCTTTTTCACTTCCTCACTGGTAAACACAATGTTCTGGTTGTCTGGTTCACCGTGAGGAAGTGGAATGCCGTGGTGTTCTTCGGCAGGCAGTTCTTTGGCCTCGTACACAACTTTAAAGTGGTCTTCAAGGGGACCTTTGTTAATTTGGCAGTAGCCACCGTCCTCTACCCCCGTAATTTCTCTAAAGGCTTTCTTTTTGTTTGACCTGTAGAGTTTTTGGATGCGGGATGCAGCAGCAGCATCATATCTTTGACCCACCGCGGGTCGACGTTGGTTTGTATTGTGCCTGAGGGGCCGATTTCTTTGGACTTTTGCAGATCCGGCTGCAGTAATTTCCGCGGTGATGTCGTTGATTGCTGCTATAAGTTCTACTGCTGTTCTTACCGCATCCAGTCTACGTAGCCAGTCCCTTTCTTTCTTGTTTCTACTGTCTGTGTTATTGCCAGCCGTTAGTTGGGTTGGAGGCGTCTGCAATAACTCAGGCAGTTGAGAGGGATCTGGGAGGTCAGTAATTGTGTGGAACTCAATGGGGCAAGGCGGTGGTGAGTGAGGTAGCGTTTGCACCGGGCTATGGGGTTGTAAAGTTGCCGGACTTGGTGGTAGTGAACGCTCCGGGCTAGGTGGTAGTGAATGTGACAGGCTAATTGTAGGTGGAGGGTCCTGATTCACATATGATGGAGGGGTCTGTGGTGTAGCTGGAGGTGAAGCCTCGGTACTGGGGGACGTGGTAAACTGACCTTGCTGAGATGGTGGTGATGTTGTCTGACGTCGGGGTTGCGGGGCAGCACGTTCTGGTTGTTGTCCGTTCTCCTCCGGCGTCAGGGGTTCCATTTGGGGCACTGGACGCCTGGTGATCCTCCTTGGTGTAGGGCTCCCACCTGCATCCAGTTCTAGCATGTAGGCCTCCATCTCCGCAGCATCGTGGACAGCTTTCTGATGTGATTTTATCGTTTTCATTATTCCATTTACATTTTTACAAAGACCACATCGGAAAACAATTTCAGACTTATGAATTCGTCGTAAGTGTTTGTTGAGATCCGAGTGGTTTTTGTAGGTCCTGGGCGGGCGGATGTTGCACAGCGTGCATTCTAGTTCAGCTGTCATTGGGAACAACACCGTATACGGTTCCATTTTGTAAAAATAATATTTTACACACTTAAAATTAACTAACTACTATTTTGTGTCTAGTTGCTTCTCGGCGAACTTAAAAACTTAAAACTTATTAAGCTGATAAGAACAGATACTACACTTTGATCTTAGCCATAGGCCGAGAAGCGATACTGTTAGTTTAAAATTTAAACTTTTTAAACAGAAAGAGAACGTAAAAACATTCAACGAAGCATAGTATCGACACCTAACGCACGCACAAAGCACTACGTTCAACGTAATATGGATCAATAACGTGCTTAGCTTTCCAAAAGGGAGTACATTTTGTATTTTCCCCAGGGTTAATTTCAATTAAATCCTGGGGAATAATATAATTAATTTCCCATTTTTACATATATGATCCTAGGGTTCATTTTAATTTATCCTTTGGGTTTTTAACTATTCTCCCCTAAGATATTATAATTAGCTTTTTTAAGAAGCGCAAATTTTGTATTTTCTCCAGTGATAATTTCAATTAAACTCTGGGGAATAGTATAATTAGATCTTTTAATATTTTAAGATATTTGTCTTAATTTTATAAGAGCCCAGGATTGCCCAGGATTTTTTTAAATATTAAATATTTTTAAAATAACTTCGAGTACTTAAAAACTTCTATCAACTGTTATATTAAGCATTTTTTTTTTGTAATATTTTCGAGTTCATTTGAAACGTATCCTGGGAATTTATTATTTATGTATATCTTTATATTCTGCTAATCGACCCCTATAAGGAAGTAATTAAATAAATATAAAATTTTGCCTATTGGAGTACACCGGAATAAAATAAAATCATCCCAGGATTTATTTGAAATGAAGCGTTAAAATTATTAAGTTTTAAAATTATGATTTATATAATTAATCCCGAAAATACCACAATTTTATTTTAAATAGACTGGTCACTTATATACATAATAATATTTTTTTAAAGTTTACCAAGATTTATTTGAACTAAAAGCCTGGGGAGAAGAGACAATTTGATTTAAAAACAAAATAAATCCTTGGGAATAATATAATTAATCCCCCATTTTTAAATATTTGTCTTAATTTGTTAAGTTAAGATTCCGAGATATTTTTATAAGAAATCATTTAATTAATTCTGGAAGTTTTAATTAATTCTTCTTTAAATTATTTAATAAAATATAAAGAATTTTATTTTCTAAAGCAAGCAAATTTTTATATGATCTTATGCATTCAATTAATCTTTTGGAAATTAAATTAATCCCTTTCTAAGACTTTATAATTAGCTTTCTTAAGAAGCGGTAAATTCTGTGTTTTTACAAGTGTTAATTTAAATTAAACACTAGAAAAGTATATAATTACTTCCTTTAACATTTTAAGATATTTCTTTTAATTTTATTTTTTCCCAGAGATTATTTTAATCAATCCTGGAAGTTTTAATTATCTCCCAATAAATAAGTTTTGATTTAACAGAGAATTTTGTATACAATAATAATTCATTTTATTAAAAAAAAATATATTTTTCAATTTTCTAAAATATTGAATACTTTTATATAGTCCCAGAGTCAAATTCAATTAATCCTTGGTAATTTTAATTGAATCTTGCTTAAAATATTATATTTAGTTTTGTTAAGAGGCGAGCAATTTTATATTTTTCTCCGGCTTAAATTCAATTAAACTGTGAGAAACGATTTAATTTTAGGCTTTGTTGTACTAAAAAACATTTTTCAATCTCTCTAAGGTTTATTTGAAATCAACTAAGACAATGTTAATCATTTCCCTGTTTAACAAATTTTGTTGTTGAATCCACAATTTAAGCGATTTGGAGAAGAAAATTAAGTCTATGGATGTTTTTAATGATGCTGAAAGAACTTGTAAATATAAAATTAATGTTCATGTAGAGCTACATATAAGTATGATAAGAAACCTTATAGTCTGGCTAGCTAGAGTACAGAGAAGAATTACATTGATTAAACCTGAAAGCCAAACTCGTTGAGCAACTAATAAAACAAATCAGTTTTATTTCATATAATTGTCAAACCATGTATATATACTTTGACTAAATAAGTTAGTAGATTACAAGCTTATGTGGCGCCATCTTTTAATAAGGTAAGTAATCTTGCAATTCTTAAAAGAAGAAAAAAAACTACAAACTTTTTAACATCAGATGGCGACACGAGAATAAAATAAAAGCCCCCTCCCCCCACAAGCTTTAATTAAAATAAAAGCCTGGGGAGTTATAATCAAGCCCGGGGAGAAAGTAATTAAAGCAGCGATTTTATTTTAAATAAAACCCCGCGGCTTTATAAAAATTTTCCTACATTGTATAAGGGAATATTATTGAAAGTTCTCCAGGTTTCATTTGAAACAAAGCCTGGGCGGAGGATATTTCAATTTATAATCGAGCGCCCCGCCCCGTAAGAAAATAATTAATCCAGCTTCATTTGAAATAGAGACCAGAAACATGTAAAATTTTCCCTGTTCGTATTGTGGGAAAATTTATTATGTTTCCCGCCAGAGTTATCTCTCCTAAACGTAATTTTGTTTATATTAAATTAGTTGAGCCTATCCCGGCGGCACTGCAATGCCGTGACAGAAATTTGAATCATAAAAAAATCACAATATAAAGAATGAATAAAACTTAAATAAAACATGCATGTGTAAAAGGCATGTTTAAAATTGTACAAATACTAACAGATTAAAATCAATAGAAATAACATAACAAACATTTTGTATAATTTCAGCACTACATAAAGTTATCAGGTACAATACGAGGGACAATGCCAAAGTTCGCAGAAAATGTAAAGCAAAACACAAATTACGTTATGTAAATCGCTTTATTGCTTCTCAGAATATTCTTCTTTAAAATCTATACACTTTTGCATTCGATGAAACCAATCTTTAAAACAATTTTGCCACTCTGAGCAAGGTATCTCCAAAACAAGTGATTTAAATGCTTCAACGGCCAGGCGATAAAATCGCTTGCCACGCATTTTATTTTTGATATGTCGAAATAGGAGTCATTGGGCAAATTTAAATAATCTGACTTACGTTAAAATAGATGTATGTTTAGATATAGAATCAAACATTTCTTCGACAGATAGTTTCTATATAAATACTACCAAGATCATAAATGTAGAAGCAATAAGTCCCAAAAATTTTACTTTGACAGACCATCAGGGTGCATTTACACCAAACAGAGATCAGGATAGTAAAACAAAGTACGAAAATAATAGCATGATAGACATAATAAACGCAGTTGATGACGAAACTAATAGCAACATAATAAATGAAGATGGCAAAATCTTGAGTACTACAAATATACAGGAAGTTACGATGAACAAGATCAAACCTGTTGAAGATCGTTTTTTAATATAAATCAAGCAACGAGTATATTTTTATTCAACATACAAAGTTATAGCAACAAAGCAGAAGAATTACAACTACTTATAGAATTATTAGCGAATCCAACAATAGTGTGTTTAACCGAACTCTGGAATACTGGAACTGAAGATATATTTTTAAGAAATTACAATTCGGTTGCAACATACAGAAGACAATTAATCGAACGTGGCGGAGCGGCTATTTTAGTTAAAAAAATGTGTTAAGTAAAGAAATTATAAAGTTTAATTACTTGAGTGAAGAACTACCTTTTGAGTTGACGGTAGCATACTTGATTAAACGAAAACTGTATGTATTATGTATTTATCGCTCACCAAAAGGCAATTATGATGTATTTTTATATAAATTAAATATAGTCTTAAGTAGCTTTAAATCAACTGACCGACTGATTTTGTGCGGTGACTTCAATGTAAACTACGATGAAGAATCACAAAAAACTCAATTAATAAAGAATTTGTTAATTGCCAATAATCTTAAGATGCATGTTAACTTTTATACAAACAATAATTGACTATGCATGTACCAATATAGACAATAAGCAAACTGAATGTATTAATGCAGGTTTAACAGACCATGAAGGAATTTATTGCAAATTTAACGAAAACAAAACTAATTCAAAAATGAGATTAATATGTAAACGATCGTATAAAACTGAGAATATTAAAACGTTTATTGGTGATTGTGACAATATTAACTGGGCGGAAAAACTTGCGAACATACATTTAAGTGACAAATTTAGTTTTTTCTTCAAATCAATTGACAAACATTTTAATATTAACTTTCCATTAAAAACTTGTAAAATACACAACAGTAATAAATCGTGGTAGTCAACTGGTATTTTAATATCTTTAAATAATAAAAAATCATTACATTACATTAGGAAATACACAGAAAATAATTCGATAAAAAATTAGATTAAAAATTATAAGAAAATTTTAAAAGTCTACTATAAAGTTATCCAAAGAATGGTCTGCTATCAAACGTGTACAAAATGATACAAATAAATCAAAAGAAATTTGGAAAATTATTGGTGAACACGACAATAATTAAAAAAAAGCTACAAAAATGTTTACTTAGATATAGATGGCGATTTTTGCTATGAACCTAAAGTGATCGTAGATAAATTACGTACATATTTTTGTATATAAAAGCTTTAAAACCTACCAAATCAACAGGTATTGATAATATTAGTGGCAACATAATTGAATCTCTTCTTGATTGTACGCTAGCCACCTTTACTGATTTAATTAACGACTCGTTTGAATTGGGAATATTCCCAGATAAAATGAAAATTGCACGTATAACTCCGATACACAAAGGTAAACATAGTCATTCTCTATCAAATCATCGACAAATATATTTTTATCTTAGCCATAGGTAAAGATGCAAATACACTCTGATCTTAGCCATAGGCTGAGATGCAATTTTATTTTTATGTCAGCTATAAACTGAGATGCAATTACAATCTAATCTTAGCCTTAGGCTGAGATGCAATTATATTTTAATCTTAGCCATAGGTAAAAATGCAAATACACTCTGATCTTAGCCATAGGCTGAGATGAAATTGTGTTTTTATCTTAGTCATAGGTAGAGATGCAAATACACTTTGATCTTAACCATAAGCTGAGATGTAATTATACTTTTATCTCAGCCAAAGACTGAGATGCAATTATATTTTTATCTTAGCCATAGGTAAAGATGCAAACACACTCTGATCTTAGCTATAGGCTAAGAAGCAGTTATACTTTTATGTCAGCTATAAACTGAGATGCAATTACACTCTGATTTTAGCCATAGGCGGAGATGCATTATTTTACTTTAGATATAGGTAAAGATGCAAATACACTCTGATCTTAGCCATAGGCTGAGATGCAATTATAATTTTATGTCAGCAATAGGCTGAGATGCAAATACACTCTGATTTTAACCATATGCTAAGATGCAATTATATTTTTATGTCAGCCAAAGGCCGAGATGCAAATACACTCTGATCTTAGCCATAGGCTCAGATGCACTTTTATTATTAGTTCAGCAATAGGCTGAGATGCAAATACACTCTGATCTTAGCCATAGGCTGAAATGCACTTATATTTTTATGTCAGCAATAGGCCGAGATGCAAATACAATCTGATCTTAGCCATAGGCTGAAATGCAATTATATTTTTATGTCAGCAATAAGTTAAAATGCAAATACACTCTGATCTTAGCCATAGGCTGAGATGCACTTATATTTTTATGTCAACCATAGGCTAAGATGCAAATACACTCTGATCTTAGCCATAGGCTCAGATGCACTTTTATTATTAGTTCAGCAATAGGCTAAAATGCAAATACACTCTGATCTTAGCCATAGGCTGAAATGCACTTATATTTTTATGTCAGCAATAGGCCGAGATGCAAATACAATCTGATCTTAGCCATAGGCTGAGATGCAATTATATTTTTGTGTCAGCCATAGGCCAAGATGCAAATTTACTCTGATCTTAGCTATATGCTGAGATGCAATTATTTTTTTATGTCAGCCATAGGCCAAGGTGCAATTTCAATCTGATCTTAGCTATAGGCTGAGATGCAATTATATTTTTATGTCAGCCTTAGGCCGAGATGCAAATACACTCTGATCTTAGCCATAGGCTGAGATGCAATTATAATTTTATGTCAGCAATAGGCTGAGATGCAAATACACTCTGATTTTAGCTATAGGCTGAGATGCAATTATATTTTTATATCAGCAATAGGCCGAGATGCAAATACACTCTGATTTTAGCCATAGACTGAGATGCAATTATATTTTTATGTCAGCCATAGGCCGAGATGCAAATACACTTTGGTCTTAGCCATAGGCTGAGATGCAATTATATTTTTATGTCAGCAATAGGTTAAAATGCAAATACACTCTAATCTTAGCCATAGGCTGAGATGCACTTATATTTTTATATCAGCCATAGGCCGAGACGCAAATACATTCTGATCTTATCCATAAGCTGAAATGTAATTATATTATTATGTCAGCAATAGGCCGAGATGCAAATACACTCTGATCTTAGCCAGAGGCTGAGATGCAATTATAATTTTATATCAGCAATAGGCTGAGATGCAAATACACTCTGATTTTAGCTATAGGCTGAGATGCAATTATATTTTTATATCAGCAATAGGCCGATATGCAAATACACTCTGATTTTAGCCATAGGCTGAGATGCAATTATATTTTTATGTCAGCAATAGGCCAAGATGCAAATACACTCTGATTTTAACCATAGGCTGAGATGCAATTATATTTTTATGTCAGCCATAGGCCGAGATGCAAATACACTCTGATCTTAGCCATAGGCTGAAATGCACTTATATTTTTATGTCAGCAATAGGCCAAGATGCAAATACACTCCGATTTTAACCATAGGCTGAGATGCAATTATATTTTTATGTCAGCCATAGGCCGAGATGCAAATACACTCTGATTTTAGCCATAGGCTAAGATGCACTTATATTTTTATGTCAGCCATAGGCCGAGATGCAAATACACTCTGATCTTAGCCATAGGCTGAGATGCACTTATATTTTTATGTCAGCCATAGGCCGAAATGCAAATACACTCTGATCTTAGCCATAGGCTGAGATACAATTATTTTTTTATGTCAGCCATAGGCCGAGATGCAAATACACTCTGATCTTAGCCATAGGCTGAGATGCACTTATATTTTTATGTCAGCCATAGGCCGAAATGCAAATACACTCTGATCTTAGCCATAGGCTGAGATACAATTATTTTTTTATGTCAGCCATAGGCCGAGATGCAAATACACTCCGATCTTAGCTATAGGCTGAAATACAATTATTTTTTTATGTCAGCCATAGGCCAAGATGCAAATTTATTCTGATCTTAGCTATAGGCTGAGATGCAATTATATTTTTATGTCAGCCATAGGCCGAGATGCAAATACACTCTGATCTTAGCTATAGGCTGAGTTACAATTATTTTTTTATGTCAGCCATAGGCCGAGATGCAAATACACTTTGATCTTAGCCATAGGCTGAAATGCAATTATATTTTTATGTCAGCCATAGGCCGAGATGCAAATACACTCTAATCTTAGCCATAGGCTGAGATACAATTATTTTTTTATGTCAGCTATAGGCCGAAATGCAAATACACTCTGATCTTAGCCATAGGCTGAGATACAATTATTTTTTTATGTTAGCCATAGGCTGAGATGCAAATACACTCTGATCTTAGCCATAGGCTGAGATGCAATTATATTTTTATGTCAGCCATAGGCCGAGATGCAAATACGCTCCGATCTTAGCCATAGGCTAAGATGCAATTATATTTTTATGTCAGCCATAGGCCAAGATGCAAATTCACTCTGATCTTAGCTATAGGCTGAGATATAATTATATTTTTATGTCAGCCATAGGCCGAGAAGCAAATACACTTTGATCTTAGCCATAGGCTGAGATGCAATTATAATTTTATGTCAGCAATAGGCTGAGATGCAAATACACTCTGATTTTAGCTATAGGCTGAGATGCAATTATATTTTTATGTCAGCCATATGCCGAGATGCAAAGACACTCTAATCTTAGCCATAGGCTGAGATACAATTATTTTTTTATGTCAGCCATAGGCCGAAATGCAAATACACTCTGATCTTAGCCATAGGCTGAGATACGATTATTTTTTTATGTCAGCCATAGGCCGAGATGCAAATACACTCTGATCTTAGCCATAAGCTGAGATGCAATTATATTTTTATGTCAGCCATAGGCCGAGATGCAAAAACACTCTGATCTTAGCTATAGGCTGAGATACAATTATTTTTTTATGTCAGCCATAAGCCGAGATGCAAATACACTCTGATCTTAGCCATAGGCTGAGATACAATTATTTTTTCATGTCAGCCTTAGGCCGAGATGCAAATACACTCTGATCTTAGCCATAGGCTGAGATGCAATTATATTTTTATGTCAGCAACAGGCTGAGATGCAAATACACTCTGATTTTAACCATAGGCTGAGATGCAATTATATTTTTATGTCAGCAATAGGCCGAGATGCAAATACACTCTGATTTTAACCATAGGCTGAGATGCAATTATATTTTTATATCAGCAAAAGGCCGAGATGCAAATACACTCTGATCTTAGCCATAGGCTGAGATTTAATTATATATTTATGTCAGCAATAGGCTGAGATGCAAATACACTCTGATTTTAGCCATAGGCTGAGATGCAATTATAATTTTATGTCAGCAATAGGCTGAGATGCAAATACACTCTGATTTTAACCATAGGCTGAGATGCAATTATATTTTTATGTCAGCAATAGGCCGAGATGCAATTACACTCTGATTTTAGCCATAGGCTGAGATGCAATTATATTTTTATGTCAGCAATAGGCCGAGATGCAAATACACTCTGATTTTAACCATAGGCTGAGATGCAATTATATTTTTATATCAGCAAAAGGCCGAGATGCAAATACACTCTGATCTTAGCCATAGGCTGAGATTCAATTATATTTTTATGTCAGCAATAGGCTGAGATGCAAATACACTCTGATTTTAGCCATAGGCTGAGATGCAATTATAATTTTATGTCAGCAATAGGCTGAGATGCAAATACACTCTGATTTTAACCATAGGCTGAGATGCAATTATATTTTTATGTCAGCCATAGGCCGAGATGCAAATACACTCTGATCTTAGCTATAGGCTGAGTTACAATTATTTATTTATGTCAGCCATAGGCTGAGATGCAAATACACTCTGATCTTAGCCATAGGCTGAGATGCACTTATATTTTTATGTCAGCCATAGGCCGAGATGCAAATACACTCTGATCTTATCCATAAGCTGAAATGTAATTATATTTTTTGTCAGCCATAGGCCAAGATGCAAATTTACTATCATCTTAGCTATAGGCTGAGATGCAATTATTTTTTTATGTCAGCCATAGGCCGAGATGCAAATACACTCTGATTTTAGCCATAGGCTGAGATGCAATTATATTTTTATGTCAGCCATAGGCCAAGATGCAAATTCACTCTGATCTTAGCTATAGGCTGAGATGCAATTATATTTTTGCGTCAGCCATAGGCCGAGATGCAAATACACTTTGATCTTAGCCATAGGCTGAGATGCAATTATATTTTTCTGTCAGCAATAGGCCGAGATGCAAATACACTCTGATTTTAACCATAGGTTGAGATGCAATTATATTTTTATGTCAGCCATAGGACGAGATGCAAATTCACTCTGATCTTAGCTATAGGCTGAGATGCAATTATATTTTTATGTCAGCCATAGGCCGAGATGGAAATACACTCTGATCTTAGCCATAGGCTGAGATGCAATTATATTTTTATGTCAGCAATAGGCTGAGATGCAAATACACTCTGATTTTAGCTATAGGCTGAGATGCAACTATATTTTTATATCAGCAATAGGCCGAGATGCAAATACACTCTGATCTTAGCCATAGGCTGAGATGCAATTATATTTTTATGTCAGCAATAGGCCGAGATGCAAATACACTCTGATTTTAACCATAGGCTGAGATGCAATTATATTTTTATGTCAGCCATAGGACGAGATGCAAATTCACTCTGATCTTAGCTATAGGCTGAGATGCAATTATATTTTTATGTCAGCCATAGGCCGAGATGCAAATTCACTCTGATCTTAGCTATAGGCTGAGATGCAATTATTTTTTTATGTCAGCCATAGGCCGAGATGCAAATTTACTCTGATCTTAGATATAGGCTGAGATGCAATTATATTTTTATGTCAGCCATAGGCCGAGATGCAAATACACTCTTATCTTAGCCATAGGCTGAGATACAATTATTTTTTCATGTCAGCCTTAGGCCGAGATGCAAATACACTCTGATCTTAGCCATAGGCTGAGATGCAATTATATTTTTATGTCAGCCATAGGCCGAGATAAAAATACACTCCGATCTTAGCCATAGGCTAAAATACAATTATTTTTTTATGTCAGCCATAGGCCGAGATGCAAATACACTCTGATCTTAGCTATAGGCTGAGATGCAATTATATTTTTATGTCAGCCATAGGCCGAGATGCAAATACACTCTAATCTTAGCCATAGGCTGAGATACAATTAGTTTTTTATGTCAGCCATAGGCCGAAATGCAAATACACTCTGATCTTAGCCATAGGCTGAGTTACAATTATTTTTTTATGTCAGCTATAGGCCGAGATGCAAATACACTCTGATCTTAGCCATAGGCTGAGATGCAAATATATTTTTATGTCAGCCATAGGCCGAGATGCAAATACACTCCGATCTTAGCCATAGGCTGAGATACAATTATTTTTTTATGTCAGCCATAGGTCGAGATGCAAATACACTCTGATCTTAGCCATAGGCTGAGATGCAATTATATTTTTATGTCAGCCATAGGCCAAGATGCAAATTCACTCTGATCTTAGCTATAGGCTGAGATGCAATTATATTTTTATGTCAGCCATAAGCCGAGATGCAAATACACTTTGATCTTAGCCATAGGCTGAGATGCAATTATAATTTTATGTAAGCAATAGGCTGAGATGCAAATACACTCTGATTTTAGCCATAGGCTGAGATGCAATTATATTTTTATGTCAGCCATAGGCCGAGATGCAAATACACTCTAATCTTAGCCATAGGCTGAGATACAATTATTTTTTTATGTCAGCCATAGGCCGAAATGCAAATACACTCTGATCTTAGCCATAGGCTGAGATACAATTATTTTTTTATGTCAGCCATAGGCCGAGATGGAAATACACTCTGATCTTAGCCATAGGCTGAGATGCAATTATATTTTTATGTCAGCAATAGGCCAAGATGCAAATTCACTCTGATCTTAGCTATAGGCTGAGATGCAATTATTTTTTTATGTCAGCCATAGGCCAAGATGCAAATTCACTCTGATCTTAGCTATAGGCTGAGATGCAATTATATTTTTATGTCAGCCATAGGCCGAGATGCAAATACACTCTGATCTTAGCCATAGGCTCAGATGCACTTATATTATTATGTCAGCAATAGGCTGAGATGCAAATACACTCTGATCCTAGCCATAGGCTGAGATGCACTTATATTATTATGTCAACCATAGGCTAAGATGCAAATACACTCTGATTCTAGCCATAGGCTGAGATGCAATTATATTTTTATGTCAGCCATAGGCCAAGATGCAAATTCACTCTGATCTTAGCTATAGGCTGAGATGCAATTATATTTTTATGTCAGCCATAGGCCGTGATGCAAATACACTTTGATCTTAGCCATAGGTTGAGATGCAATTATAATTTTATGTAAGCAATAGGCTGAGATGCAAATACACTCTGATTTTAGCCATAGGCTGAGATGCAATTATATTTTTATGTCAGCCATAGGCCGAGATGCAAATACACTCTAATCTTAGCCATAGGCTGAGATACAATTATTTTTTTATGTCAGCCATAGGCCGAAATGCAAATACACTCTGATCTTAGCCATAGGCTGAGATACAATTATTTTTTTATGTCAGCAATAGGCCGAGATGCAAATACTTTCTAATCTTAGCCATAGGCTGAGATGCAATTATATTTTTGTGTCAGCAATAGGCCGAGATGCAAATACTCTCTGATCTTAGCCATAGGCTGAGATGCACTTATATTTTTATGTCAGCAATAGGCTGAGATGCAAATACACTCTGATCTCAGCCATAGGCTGAGATGCAATTATATTTTTATATCAGCCATAGGCCGAGATGCAAACACACTCTGATCTTAGCCATAGGCTGAGATGCAATTATAATTTTATGTAAGCAATAGGCTGAGATGCAAGTACACTCTGATTTTAGCCATAGGCTGAGATGCAATTATATTTTTATGTCAGCCATAGGCCGAGATGCAAATACACTCTAATCTTAGCCATAGGCTGAGATACAATAATTTTTTTATGTCAGCCATAGGCCGAAATGCAAATACACTCTGATCTTAGCCATAGGCTGAGATACAATTATTTTTTTATGTCAGCCATAGGCCGAGATGCAAATACACTCTGATCTTAGCCATAGGCTGAGATGCAATTATAATCTTATGTCAGCAATAGGCTAAGATGCAAATACACTCTGATCTTAGCTATAGGCTGAGATGCAATTATATTTTTATGTCAGCAATAGGCTGAGATGCAAATACACTCTGATCTTAGCTATAGGCTGAGATGCAGTTATATTTTCATATCAGCCATAGGCCGAGATGCAAATACACTCTGATCTTAGCCATAGACTGACATGCAATTATATTTTTATGTTAGCAATAGGCCGAGATGCAAATTCACTCTGATTTTAACCATAGGTTGAGATGCAATTATATTTTTATGTCAGCCATAGGCCGAGATGCAAATACACTCTGATCTTAGCCATAGGCTGAGATACAATTATTTTTTTATGTCAGCCATAGACCAAGATGCAAATTCACTCTAATCTTAGTCATAGGCTGACATGCAATTATATTTTTATGTCAGCAATAGGCCGAGATGCAAATTCACTCTGATTTTAACCATAGGTTGAGATGCAATTATATTTTTATGTCAGCCATAGGCCGAGATGCAAATACACTCTGATCTTAGCCATAGGCTGAGATACAATTATTTTTTTATGTCAGCCATAGACCAAGATGCAAATTCACTCTAATCTTAGTCATAGGCTGACATACAATTATATTTTTATGTCAGCAATAGGCCGAGATGCAAATTCACTCTGATTTTAACCATAGGTTGAGATGCAATTATATTTTTATGTCAGCCATAGGCCAAGATGCAAATTCACTCTGATCTTAGCTATAGGCTGAGATGCAATTATATTTTTATGTCAGCCATAGGCCGAGATGCAAATACACTCTGATCTTAGCTATAGGCTGAGATGCAATTATATTTTTATGTCAGCCATAGGCCGAGATGCAAATACACTCTGATCTTAGCTATAGGCTGAAATGCAATTATATTTTTATATCAGCCATAGGCCGAGATTCAAATACACTCTGATCTTAGCCATACTCTGAGATACAATTATTTTTTTATGTCAGCCATAGGCCGAGATGCAAATACACTCTGATCTTAGCCATAGGCTGAGATGCAATTATATTTTTATGTCAGCCATAGGCCAAGATGCAAATTCACTCTGATCTTAGCTATAGGCTGAGATGCAATTATATTTTTATGTCAGCCATAGGCCGAGATGCAAATACACTCTGATCTTAGCAATAGGCTGAGATGCAATTATATTTTTATGTCAGCCATAGGCCAAGATGCAAATTCACTCTGATCTTAGCTATAGGCTGAGATGCAATTATATTTTTATGTCAGCCATAGGCCGAAATGCAAATACACTCTGATCTTAGCCATAGGCTGAGATGCAATTATATTTTTATGTCAGCCATAGGCCGAAATGCAAATACACTCTGATCTTAGCCATAGGCTGAGATGCACTTATATTATTATGTCAGCAATAGGCCGAGATGCAAATACAATCTGATCTTAGCCATAGGCTGAGATGCAATTATATTTTTGTGTCAGCAATAGGCCGAGATGCAATTACACTCTGATCTAAGCTATAGGCTGAGATGCACTTATATTTTTATGTCAGCCATAGGCCGAGATACAAATACACTCTGATCTTATCCATAAGCTGAAATGTAATTATATTTTTATGTCAGCCATAGGCCAAGATGCAAATTCACTCTGATCTTAGCCATAGGCTCAGATGCACTTATATTATTATGTCAGCAATAGGCTGAGATGCAAATACACTCTGATCTTAGCCATAGGCTTAGATGCACTTATATTATTATGTCAGCCATAGGCCGAGATGCAAATACACTCTGATCTTAGCTATAGGCTCAGATGCACTTATATTATTATGTCAGCAATAGGCTGAGATGCATATACACTCTGATCCTAGCCATAGGCTGAGATGCACTTATATTTTTATGTCAACCATAGGCCAAGATGCAAATACACTCTGATCTTAGCCATAGGCTGAGATGCAATTATTTTTTTATGTCAGCCCTAAGCCGAGATGCAAATACACTCTGATCTTAGCCATAGGCTGAGATGCATTTATATTTTTATGTCAGCAATAGGCAAAGATGCAAATACACTTTGATCTTACCCATAGGCTAGGTTGCACTTATATTTTTAGGTCATCTATAGGCCGAGATGCAAATACACTCTGATCTTAGCCATTGGCTCAGATGCACTTATATTATTATGTCAGCAATAGGCTGAGATGCAAATACAATCTGATTCTAGCCATAGGCTGAGATGCACTTATATTTTTATATCAACCATAGGCCAAGATGCAAATACACTATGATCTTAGCCATAGGCTGAGATGCAATTATATTTTTATGTCAGCAATAGGCAAAGATGCAAATACTTTCTGATGTTACCCATAGGCTAAGATGCACTACTTTTATGTCAGCTATAAACTGAGATGCAATATTAGCTATAAGTAGAGATTCAAATACACTCTGATCTTAACCATAAGCTGAGATGTAATTATACTTTTATCTCAGCCATAGGCTGAGATGCATTTATATTTTTGTCTTAGCCTTAGGTAAAGATGCAAATACACTCTAATCTTAGCCATAGGCTAAGAAGCAATTATATTTTTATGTCAGCTATAAACTGAGATGCAATTACACTCTGATCTTAGCCATAGGCAGAGATGCAATTATACTTTTGTCAGCTATAAACTGAGATGCAAATACATTCTGATCTTATCCATAGGCTGAGATGCAATTATTCTTTTGACAGCTATAAACTGAGATGCAAATACATTTTGATCTTAGCCATAGGTTGAGATGCATTTATACTTTTGTCAGCTATAAACTGAGATGCAATTACACTCTGTTCTTAGCCATAGGCTGAGATGCAATTATATTTTTATCTTAGATATAGGTAGAGATGCAAATACACTCTGATCTTAACCATAGGCTGAGATGCAATTATACTTTTATTTCAGCCATATGCTGAGATGCATTTACACTCAGGACTTAACCATAGGCTGAGATGTAATTATAATTTTATCTTAGCCATAGGTAAAGATACAAATACACTCTGATCTTAGCCATAGGCTGAGATGCAATTATACTTTTTTTTTAGCCTTAAGCTGAGATGCAAATACACTTTTATCTTAGCCATTTGCTGAGATGCAATTATATTTTTATAATAGCCATAGGTAGAGATGCAAATACACTCTGATCCTAACAATAAGCTGAGATGTAATTATACTTTAATCTCTGCCATAGGCTGAGATGCATTTACACTCAGGTCTTAGCTATAGGCTGAGATGCAATAATATTTTTATCTTAGCCATAGGTAAAGATGCAAATACACTCTGTTCTTAGCTATAGGCTGAGATGCAGATATATTTTATTTATTAGCAAAATAGGCTAAGATGCAATTATTTTGTATCTCAGCCATAGGCAGAGATGCAAATTCTCTCTGATCTTAGCTATAGGCTGAGATGCAGATATATTTTTATCTTAGCCATAATTAATTTGACGTGTCAACAAGCAACCGTACATTTATTTACTTTTACATAACTGTAATAATCTTCTATTAAATATATGTTGTTAATATACATATGTGAAAAACTGTGATGTAGTTATGGTGTAATTAGTTGGTTGAGTGATAATGCATTAATTGAAATTCTATTACTAAATAAACATTGTAATTGAAACTTTACCTAACATACTTAAAATATTTATTTTCAATAATAATAAATAGTGACCGGATTATATTCAAATGCATTTGCATATTTCGATCATATTTAGGCTTTGTTGCATATTTTGTCTATATTTGATTTTTATGCATATTTCACCAATTTTTAGAAAAACAATATTAAAAAAAACATCATTTTTTAAGTTACTATATTATGCATATTGACATAAAAATTTCCCAGAAATTAAAAATTAGTTATTTTTACTGCCAACTATTCAATTGCAATCATTATTTTAAATTGAAAACAAATAAAATGTGTTTTTTTTTTTTATTTACTAGGCTATATTATAAAATATTTTGGAGATTAAAAAAAAAATAAAAAAACACGTTGCCCTTTAAAAACTGAAGTTGCAATAGCAAGTATACTAAAAATAAAACATACACATGTGTACTTGCCTTTATGGTACTCAAAAAACCATTCAAAATGGAGTTATTTAGTCGTACGTTTTTTGTCTAACACTCTGTATATATGAAGTTGTATATTTAAACTCATTCTACTTATTTAGCTTAAAAAAATAAATGGAATTTTTTATATATTTTGTTTTTTTTTTATAAGGATTAAACTATATTTGTTTATATTTATGTTGCATATAGTTGCATATTTTGGCATATTTTTGCTATTTTTATGCATATTTTGGGCTTTTTTATTGCATATTTGCATGCATATTTCAGTGTTTTTAAGATGCATATAATCCGGTCTCTATTTATAAGCAATAAGATATTTGCACTACAAAGAAGAGCCATTCCAGTAATTTCCAATTTGAAATACAGAGAAGATTGTAGAAGCAAGTTTAAAGAATTAAGCATTGTAACTGTATCAGGTCAATATATTTTTGATTATTATTTTATTTTTAAATTGTATAATTAATTTTTTTTTATACTTTTATATGCTTTATTTATGCCGTTTAAGGCATCGCCAGTAAGTGTATATATATAAAAAAATATTTTTGACATTCTTTTTATATATATATATATATATATACACTTACTGACGATCCCTTAACGGCGAAACCAGTTTAAATAAAAATAATAAAAAATAAAGCATATAAAAGTATAAAAAAAATTTAATTATACAATTTAAAATATAAATACTATATGCAAAAGTAATTTACAACTATATTTTTGGTTGTTTACTTTGGGTGAAACGGAACACTCACACAATTACTCAACAAACAAAAATGTCCACAATTACAATACAAGAAAAAAATATTTATCTAACATTTTCAAGGCTGAAATGGAACAACCTATTACGCCCCAAAATTTTTTAATGCTTTACCAAGTAAAGTGCTTTGTTTAGATTTTAAATTATTTAAATGTACAATAAAAAAAATATCTCGTAAACCAAGTTTTTTTATAGAATTAAAGAATTTTTTGAACATGTTTGTAACTACAATAATTAGATCACTTACTGTTTTTTTGTTTTATAATGGTTGATTTCATAACTGTGATATTAATGTATGTGTTGATTTATTTTGTTCTGTTTTGTATTATGCAATTGATTGTTACGTACCTAAAAACTGTGGCGTGAAAACAACTTTCCTATTTGGTTTAGCAAAAAACTGATTTCAATTACTAAATTAGAAAACGTTACTTATAAACGTTTTAAATCTTCAGAACTTCTATCTGATTATAATGAGTTTGAATCTATTTGCACTTCATGTAAAAATCTTAGCGTTTGCCTTTATAAGTAGTATATTGCACGAACTGAGAATAATATTCAAACAAATCCAAAGCATTTCTAGAAATTTGTCAACGAAACCAGAAAATCTAATGGCTTTCCGTCTACAATGTACTATGGAGACCTAATCTGCACTAATAGGGATGATAATCATCAATCATCAACAAATTTGCAGAATTTTTTTCTTCTGTTTACGATTCTAAAGTTCATACAGCTCCAACGTTTGAGTTTCAAAACAACGTAATACATTCAAATTTTTCACTGGCCCAGACGGCTACTTTTTAATGTTTTCTTAAGCAAATCTAAATTTCCTGATATGTGGAAAGATAGCTACATTACGCTTTTGTTTAAATCTGGGGCTAAAAAAGGCATAACTTACTATAGAGGTATATGCATTTAATCTGCCATTCCTAAATTATTTGATCAACTTGTAACTGAACAAATACAATGGATGTGCAAAAGTATGATAATTGATAAACAGCATGGTTTTTGTGAGAGTCGTTCTACACTTACTAACTTATTGTGCTACGATAATTATATTTGAAAGGCTTTTGAATCAAGAGTACAAATTGATTATATTTACACCGATTTTCAAAGGCTTTTGATCGTGTGAGCCACCGTATTTTGCTAGCTAAGCTTCATGCTTTAGGTTTTCATCATGCTGTGGTTTCATTGTTATCTAGCTTTTTGAAAAATTGTACTCAATGTGTAAAAATTAATCATTTTTTTATTTCTCAGTGTATTCATTCATCATCTTTTCTTTTATTTGCTGATGATCTAAAACTTTACTGTAAAATATCATCTGTTAAAGATTGCCATCAATCAAATAACTGAAGGGGCAAGTGGATAAAAATGTTATATTACATTTTTCGATGGAAGAACATCTTTTATGCCTTTATCATGACTAGATCTTTCAAAGTCGTACATTCATTATTTTTAGAGTAATCGAATGGATGAATATGCTATGTTACAAAGTTTT
Source organism: Tachinus rufipes (assembly GCA_963932245.1). Classification (NCBI taxonomy): domain Eukaryota; kingdom Metazoa; phylum Arthropoda; class Insecta; order Coleoptera; family Staphylinidae; genus Tachinus; species Tachinus rufipes. Next base: position 72,056,205 of record OZ010747.1, on the reverse strand, counting down.
TGGTACTGCGTGTATGAAAAATTCACAAAGTAATTTGCTTAAATCTCATTTTGCGAATTGTAACATAACATATTCATCTACTTGCTCCTTCAAATGTTTTTAACTAGTTTTAATAGAACACTGAATATATATATATATATATATATATATTTAATATGTTTTATATGTGTTTACTTGCATTTTATTACTGTTGAATAATTATTTTAAATAATATTTTTAAATGTGATAATTTGTAAACCTTGTAGGTATTAACAAGAAATAAATATGATTATGATTATGATGATGCAATTATACTTTTGATTATAATTTTGATACAGAATACTTGTGGATAAAAAATTATATACTCAAATACATAGAAAATATTTTGAAAACCCTTCACAATTTACTTTTTATGAAAAATTTAGTATTAAGATTTTGTTCTATAATCAACCAGGGAGAAACTAATTTCTCCTTAGATATATTTCAAATGGTTGGAAAATTTATAAAAGTATTCCTATTTATAACATGGGGAATAAAGTTAATTTGAAATAATTGTTGCGAAAATTATGCTTAAAATTTTATAGTTAAGTGCTATATATGAGGTAGACTTGTCATATAACTAAGACAACAAAGTTGCCTAATATGTATAATATCTGTGATCCATAAATTAATCTCGATCTCGATCAACTTTCACTCAACACCTAACCATTGATTGAAACTTACTTTTTCAATCAAGTACTAATTAATCTACGGATCTATTTCAACGTAGGGAGACTTATAAAATGTTCCGTACTCATTAACATGGGAAACATTTTTGGAGTTTTTCAGGATTTATATCGAAGCCCACAGATTTATTGCAATTTAATCAGAGGTACTTTATCTTATATAGAAAATATTTTTTATTCAGAGATTATTTGAAACGACGCCTGGAGAATTTTATATTTAGGTGCTTATACTCTGCTTATACCAGTCTTATAAAATTCTTCCTATCATCCACACGGGAATAAAATAAAAGCGCTCCAAGCTTTATTTAAAATAAAGCCGGGGGAGTAATATAATAATTTGTGAAATCGAGCTCGAGAACTAATTAAAGTTAGCTATTTTATTTTAAATAAAGCGGGAGCCATAAAATTTTCCCTTCTTTGTATAAGGGAGTATTTTTGAAAGTTCTCCAGGGTTCATTTGAAATAAAGCCTGGGCTTATTATTTCGATTTATAATCGAGTCCCCGGAAGAAAATATATAAATCCAACACCATATGAAATGGAGATACATAAACTTATAAAATTTTCCCGGGTCGCAATGGGGAAATTTATGATGTCTCGCCAGGTTTATTTGAAATAAAACTTGGGGATATTGATAATTAGCTTTACCACACACATAATTTTGTTTGTTTCATTTAGTTGGGCCGATCCCGGCGGCACTGCAATGCCGGGCCAACCCGTGACAGAAGTGGAGCAAGCCCCTACCTTCCGTCCATTTCCAAAAATCAGTTTAATATACTGGACCCGCATGCGGGTCGTATCAGATATTAAGCTGATAAGAACAGATTTAAAAACTTTATTCAAAAAATAATTTCAATATATAAAAAATGGTTATAAAAATAAAAACTTGTGTATAAGAATAAAGATAGAAAAAATTTGAATCATAAAAGAATTCACAATATAAAGAATAGATAAAAATTAAATAAAACATATGCATGTGTATAGAGCATGTCTAAAATTGTACAAATACTAACAGATTAAAATCAATAGAAATAACATAACATACATTTTAAAAATTCATATCACAGTTGTATAATTTAAGCGCTACATAAAGTTATCAGGTACAATATTTCGATTGTTCATCAGGTACTAAAAGGTTAAGGTAATATCACAATATATAAAAAGAACATTGCACGCGACACTTCACTAACACATTAAAAGCAAAACAGATCAAGTATACTGGCGATGGCCCGTCAAGTGTTCGATATAAATGTCTCGACTCCACCGAATCACATCGCTGCTCATCAGCTTCCGCATCAGGCCAGCATACCGCTTGCCAATCCCCAGGGCCCGGAGTACAGCTTCATTTTCCGGGTCCCACGAGCCTAGAGCTCCTACCTGAAGGGCCATCACTACCACCTCATATCCTTTTCCCCCCAGCTGAGTTGCCACTTCTTGGTATTTGTCTACTTTTCTTATCCGACTCTGTGTGAATGCCTCACGCCCATTTTCGAATGGTATTGCAACGTCCACAATAGTTGCGCTCTTGTCGTTTTCGTTCAACAGGACAATGTCAGGCCGTAGGTTGGAGTTAATACCTTCTACTGTCCTGTTGACACGCGCTTGTCCACGGCTAGACGGGATTGCTTTTGCAAGCCTGTCTTGGACGGCATTGTGACGTTGCTGCCAGGCGTTTGAATGCATCTGGCAATGGTTTAGTACGTGCGGGAGGGTTTCGTTAGCGTTTCCGCATCTCCGGCACCTCTTATCACCATTGCCAAAACGTCTGGTGGCGTTTAGAGGAACACAGTCTAGTCGGGCGCGGTGTATAAAGTTCCAATCCGCAAATCTGGTGGCAAACCCAGTCCTCAGAAAGTGGTTGCTGGATGACCACAGTGACGACGAACGAAGGACCTTGCCTTGATCTGGTTTGGCTAGAAGTTTTTGCTCGTAATATCTTCTAACCTGGTCCTTCATTGACCTCTCTACCAGGGCTCGTGCGGTAGGAGGGATCGTCACCGAGCCATCTCTGACGGTCAGTTTTAACGAAATCTTTGACGGGTCGATTGGGTCCTGGATCCAATTGATGTTCAGTTTTTCCCCCATGCGACGTGTAGCATTTCTTGCCCTTGTCCATAGCGACGCTATGTCGCCGCCATCTCGCGCCAGGTTTCCTTCCAGTGAGCCTGAAAGGTAGTCGCCGAGCCCTTGGATGGTAGGTTGGGCTCCCGTTTTTCGACGAACTACCTCGCTCAGCTGGTCGCGGGCAATTTGTTGGACAGTGCTATCAGGGCAAGTTAGCATTTTAAAAGCTTGTGTGACGGCTGCTACGTCAGTCAAGTCGCATAGAGGTAATACATCTGTGCCACCCCGCGCTGATGGTAAGTATAATAATTCGGGGCTGGCACGTTGAGGGAGTTTCATCCAGGACTTGCAATATTTCTTATAGTCCCCGTCAATTTCTTTTAGATGTTTCTTCTGAACCGTCGTTCCTCTGAGGATAAATGATAGCTGGGGGGCTATAAAAATATTGTAGGCGTCGATTTTCTGCCACGGCGCTAGCAGGGAGTTATGGATGTCGCTTAGCTGCCCCTTCATTCTTGCGATTGTGCGCTCGGGTGCAGTGTCGACATGGAAGCCCGTTGGTATGCCCAGATGTTCGTAGGCTTCGCCATCATCTAGCAGGGAAGTGTTTTCACCCTGGATAGTATACAGTCGGTCTTGGTGAGTCACCTGCCTTCTTCTGCAGTCCAGATCCAACACTGCGCATTTCTGCGCGTTGAATACAAGACCACAGCGTCTGGCAGTCTCACCTACTCTATCCAGGGTATCCTGCATGGCATTAGGGTCAGAAGCTAGTATGGCCAGATCGTCGGCGTATGCTACTGCTTTTATTGGCGTTTGCTCGACCCTAAATCCGCTGCCTTGAAGCGCGGAACGAACAACGGCTTCCATAGCAATATTGAATATGATTGGGCTAAGCGGACATCCTTGTTTAACTCCCGCCTTTGTTGGAATGGAGGAGCTCAACCCATCTTTACACCGAATTTTAGTCGATGTGCCCTGGTATAGCATTTTTACAAGGCTGGACATTTGTTCAGGTAGTCCCACACGATTCAGCGAATCCGTTATGTGGTCGTGAGGAACTGACCCGAACGCGTTGGCAAGGTCCAGCCAGGCCACCACAACTCGTTTCTGCTTCCTCCTGGCGTGGTCGAGGGCGCTTTGCAGTAAAAAGTTGTGCTCAAAGCACCCCTCGCCTTTTCCGAACCCTTTCTGGGCTTGCGATATTACGTTATTGGTATCGCACCACGTCGATATACGGTGAGCCAGGCAGGAAGCATACAGTTTGTAAATGGTGGAAGACAGGGCGATGGGCCTCCAATTCTCTACTACCTCACGATCCCCCTTTTTGTGAATCAAGATGGTAGTTGATTCTTTCCATGTGTCTGGGACCACTTTAAAGTTGTTAATTTTGTTATACATGCAGGCTAGCATTTTGCAGTTTGGATCTGCTTTCTTCAGGTCGCCGTACCTTAGTCCATCGGGACCTGGAGCCGTGTTCTTTGCTGCCTGCAATTTCTTTTTCACTTCCTCACTGGTAAACACAATGTTCTGGTTGTCTGGTTCACCGTGAGGAAGTGGAATGCCGTGGTGTTCTTCGGCAGGCAGTTCTTTGGCCTCGTACACAACTTTAAAGTGGTCTTCAAGGGGACCTTTGTTAATTTGGCAGTAGCCACCGTCCTCTACCCCCGTAATTTCTCTAAAGGCTTTCTTTTTGTTTGACCTGTAGAGTTTTTGGATGCGGGATGCAGCAGCAGCATCATATCTTTGACCCACCGCGGGTCGACGTTGGTTTGTATTGTGCCTGAGGGGCCGATTTCTTTGGACTTTTGCAGATCCGGCTGCAGTAATTTCCGCGGTGATGTCGTTGATTGCTGCTATAAGTTCTACTGCTGTTCTTACCGCATCCAGTCTACGTAACCAGTCCCTTTCTTTCTTGTTTCTACTGTCTGTGTTATTGCCAGCCGTTAGTTGGGTTGGAGGCGTCTGCAATAACTCAGGCAGTTGAGAGGGATCTGGGAGGTCAGTAATTGTGTGGAACTCAATGGGGCGAGGCGGTGGTGAGTGAGGTAGCGTTTGCACCGGGCTATGGGGTTGTAAAGTTGCCGGACTTGGTGGTAGTGAACGCTCCGGGCTAGGTGGTAGTGAATGTGACAGGCTAATTGTAGGTGGAGGGTCCTGATTCACATATGATGGAGGGGTCTGTGGTGTAGCTGGAGGTGAAGCCTCGGTACTGGGGGACGTGGTAAACTGACCTTGCTGAGATGGTGGTGATGTTGTCTGACGTCGGGGTTGCGGGGCAGCACGTTCTGGTTGTTGTCCGTTCTCCTCCGGCGTCAGGGGTTCCATTTGGGGCACTGGACGCCTGGTGATCCTCCTTGGTGTAGGGCTCCCACCTGCATCCAGTTCTAGCATGTAGGCCTCCATTTCCGAAGCATCGTGGACAGCTTTCTGATGTGATTTTATCGTTTTCATTATTCCATTTACATTTTTACAAAGACCACATCGGAAAACAATTTCAGACTTATGAATTCGTCGTAAGTGTTTGTTGAGATCCGAGTGGTTTTTGTAGGTCCTGGGCGGGCGGATGTTGCACAGCGTGCATTCTAGTTCAGCTGTCATTGGGAACAACACCGTATACGGTTCCATTTTGTAAAAATAATATTTTACACACTTAAAATTAACTAACTACTATTTTGTGTCTAGTTGCTTCTCGGCGAACTTAAAAACTTAAAACTTATTAAGCTGATAAGAACAGATATAAAAACTTTATTCAAAAAATAATTTCAATATATAAAAAAATGGTTATAAAAATAAAAACTTGTGTATAAGAATAAAGATAGAAAAGATTTGAATCATAAAAGAATTCACAATATAAAAAAATAGATAAAAATTAAATAAAACATATGCATGTGTATAGAGCATGTCTAAAATTGTACAAATACTAACAGATTAAAATCAATAGAAATAACATAACATACATTTTAAAAATTCATATCACAGTTGTATAATTTAAGCGCTACATAAAGTTATCAGGTACAATATTTCGATTGTTCATCAGGTACTAAAAGGTTAAGGTAATATCACAATATATAAAAAGAACATTGCACGCGACACTTCACTAACACATTAAAAGCAAAACAGATCAAGTATACTGGCGATGGCCCGTCAAGTGTTCGATATAAATGTCTCGACTCCACCGAATCACATCGCTGCTCATCAGCTTCCGCATCAGGCCAGCATACCGCTTGCCAATCCCTAGGGCCCGGAGTACAGCTTCATTTTCCGGGTCCCACGAGCCTAGAGCTCCTACCTGAAGGGCCATCACTACCACCTCATATCCTTTTCCCCCCAGCTGAGTTGCCACTTCTTGGTATTTGTCTACTTTTCTTATCCGACTCTGTGTGAATGCCTCACGCCCATTTTCGAATGGTATTGCAACGTCCACAATAGTTGCGCTCTTGTCGTTTTCGTTCAACAGGACAATGTCAGGTCGTAGGTTGGAGTTAATACCTTCTACTGTCCTGTTGACACGCGCTTGTCCACGGCTAGACGGGATTGCTTTTGCAAGCCTGTCTTGGACGGCATTGTGACGTTGCTGCCAGGCGTTTGAATGCATCTGGCAATGGTTTAGTACGTGCGGGAGGGTTTCGTTAGCGTTTCCGCATCTCCGGCACCTCTTATCACCATTGCCAAAACGTCTGGTGGCGTTTAGAGGAACACAGTCAAGTCGGGCGCGGTGTATAAAGTTCCAATCCGCGAATCTGGTGGCAAACCCAGTCCTCAGAAAGTGGTTGCTGGATGACCACAGTGACGACGAACGAAGGACCTTGCCTTGATCTGGTTTGGCTAGAAGTTTTTGCTCGTAATATCTTCTAACCTGGTCCTTCATTGACCTCTCTACCAGGGCTCGTGCGGTAGGAGGGATCGTCACCGAGCCATCTCTGACGGTCAGTTTTAACGAAATCTTTGACGGGTCAATTGGGTCCTGGATCCAATTGATGTTCAGTTTTTCCCCCATGCGACGTGTAGCATTTCTTGCCCTTGTCCATAGCGACGCTATGTCGCCGCCATCTCGCGCCAGGTTTCCTTCCAGTGAGCCTGAAAGGTAGTCGCCGAGCCCTTGGATGGTAGGTTGGGCTCCCGTTTTTCGACGAACTACCTCGCTCAGCTGGTCGCGGGCAATTTGTTGGACAGTGCTATCAGGGCAAGTTAGCATTTTAAAAGCTTGTGTGACGGCTGCTACGTCAGTCAAGTCGCATAGAGGTAATACATCTGTGCCACCCCGCGCTGATGGTAAGTATAATAATTCGGGGCTGGCACGTTGAGGGAGTTTCATCCAGGACTTGCAATATTTCTTATAGTCCCCGTCAATTTCTTTTAGATGTTTCTTCTGAACCGTCGTTCCTCTGAGGATAAATGATAGCTGGGGGGCTATAAAAATATTGTAGGCGTCGATTTTCTGCCACGGCGCTAGCAGGGAGTTATGGATGTCGCTTAGCTGCCCCTTCATTCTTGCGATTGTGCGCTCGGGTGCAGTGTCGACATGGAAGCCCGTTGGTATGCCCAGATGTTCGTAGGCTTCGCCATCATCTAGCAGGGAAGTGTTTTCACCCTGGATAGTATACAGTCGGTCTTGGTGAGTCACCTGCCTTCTTCTGCAGTCCAGATCCAACACTGCGCATTTCTGCGCGTTGAATACAAGACCACAGCGTCTGGCAGTCTCACCTACTCTATCCAGGGTATCCTGCATGGCATTAGGGTCGGAAGCTAGTATGGCCAGATCGTCGGCGTATGCTACTGCTTTTATTGGCGTTTGCTCGACCCTAAATCCGCTGCCTTGAAGCGCGGAACGAACAACGGCTTCCATAGCAATATTGAATATGATTGGGCTAAGCGGACATCCTTGTTTAACTCCCGCCTTTGTTGGAATGGAGGAGCTCAACCCATCTTTACACCGAATTTTAGTCGATGTGCCCTGGTATAGCATTTTTACAAGGCTGGACATTTGTTCAGGTAGTCCCACACGATTCAGCGAATCCGTTATGTGGTCGTGAGGAACTGACCCGAACGCGTTGGCAAGGTCCAGCCAGGCCACCACAACTCGTTTCTGCTTCCTCCTGGCGTGGTCGAGGGCGCTTTGCAGTAAAAAGTTGTGCTCAAAGCACCCCTCGCCTTTTCCGAACCCTTTCTGGGCTTGCGATATTACGTTATTGGTATCGCACCACGTCGATATACGGTGAGCCAGGCAGGAAGCATACAGTTTGTAAATGGTGGAAGACAGGGCGATGGGCCTCCAATTCTCTACTACCTCACGATCCCCCTTTTTGTGAATCAAGATGGTAGTTGATTCTTTCCATGTGTCTGGGACCACTTTAAAGTTGTTAATTTTGTTATACATGCAGGCTAGCACTTTGCAGTTTGGATCTGCTTTCTTCAGGTCGCCGTACCTTAGTCCATCGGGACCTGGAGCCGTGTTCTTTGCTGCCTGTAATTTCTTTTTCACTTCCTCACTGGTAAACACAATGTTCTGGTTGTCTGGTTCACCGTGAGGAAGTGGAATGCCGTGGTGTTCTTCGGCAGGCAGTTCTTTGGCCTCGTACACAACTTTAAAGTGGTCTTCAAGGGGACCTTTGTTAATTTGGCAGTAGCCACCGTCCTCTACCCCCGTAATTTCTCTAAAGGCTTTCTTTTTGTTTGACCTGTAGAGTTTTTGGATGCGGGATGCAGCAGCAGCATCATATCTTTGACCCACCGCGGGTCGACGTTGGTTTGTATTGTGCCTGAGGGGCCGATTTCTTTGGACTTTTGCAGATCCGGCTGCAGTAATTTCCGCGGTGATGTCGTTGATTGCTGCTATAAGTTCTACTGCTGTTCTTACCGCATCCAGTCTACGTAGCCAGTCCCTTTCTTTCTTGTTTCTACTGTCTGTGTTATTGCCAGCCGTTAGTTGGGTTGGAGGCGTCTGCAATAACTCAGGCAGTTGAGAGGGATCTGGGAGGTCAGTAATTGTGTGGAACTCAATGGGGCAAGGCGGTGGTGAGTGAGGTAGCGTTTGCACCGGGCTATGGGGTTGTAAAGTTGCCGGACTTGGTGGTAGTGAACGCTCCGGGCTAGGTGGTAGTGAATGTGACAGGCTAATTGTAGGTGGAGGGTCCTGATTCACATATGATGGAGGGGTCTGTGGTGTAGCTGGAGGTGAAGCCTCGGTACTGGGGGACGTGGTAAACTGACCTTGCTGAGATGGTGGTGATGTTGTCTGACGTCGGGGTTGCGGGGCAGCACGTTCTGGTTGTTGTCCGTTCTCCTCCGGCGTCAGGGGTTCCATTTGGGGCACTGGACGCCTGGTGATCCTCCTTGGTGTAGGGCTCCCACCTGCATCCAGTTCTAGCATGTAGGCCTCCATCTCCGCAGCATCGTGGACAGCTTTCTGATGTGATTTTATCGTTTTCATTATTCCATTTACATTTTTACAAAGACCACATCGGAAAACAATTTCAGACTTATGAATTCGTCGTAAGTGTTTGTTGAGATCCGAGTGGTTTTTGTAGGTCCTGGGCGGGCGGATGTTGCACAGCGTGCATTCTAGTTCAGCTGTCATTGGGAACAACACCGTATACGGTTCCATTTTGTAAAAATAATATTTTACACACTTAAAATTAACTAACTACTATTTTGTGTCTAGTTGCTTCTCGGCGAACTTAAAAACTTAAAACTTATTAAGCTGATAAGAACAGATACTACACTTTGATCTTAGCCATAGGCCGAGAAGCGATACTGTTAGTTTAAAATTTAAACTTTTTAAACAGAAAGAGAACGTAAAAACATTCAACGAAGCATAGTATCGACACCTAACGCACGCACAAAGCACTACGTTCAACGTAATATGGATCAATAACGTGCTTAGCTTTCCAAAAGGGAGTACATTTTGTATTTTCCCCAGGGTTAATTTCAATTAAATCCTGGGGAATAATATAATTAATTTCCCATTTTTACATATATGATCCTAGGGTTCATTTTAATTTATCCTTTGGGTTTTTAACTATTCTCCCCTAAGATATTATAATTAGCTTTTTTAAGAAGCGCAAATTTTGTATTTTCTCCAGTGATAATTTCAATTAAACTCTGGGGAATAGTATAATTAGATCTTTTAATATTTTAAGATATTTGTCTTAATTTTATAAGAGCCCAGGATTGCCCAGGATTTTTTTAAATATTAAATATTTTTAAAATAACTTCGAGTACTTAAAAACTTCTATCAACTGTTATATTAAGCATTTTTTTTTTGTAATATTTTCGAGTTCATTTGAAACGTATCCTGGGAATTTATTATTTATGTATATCTTTATATTCTGCTAATCGACCCCTATAAGGAAGTAATTAAATAAATATAAAATTTTGCCTATTGGAGTACACCGGAATAAAATAAAATCATCCCAGGATTTATTTGAAATGAAGCGTTAAAATTATTAAGTTTTAAAATTATGATTTATATAATTAATCCCGAAAATACCACAATTTTATTTTAAATAGACTGGTCACTTATATACATAATAATATTTTTTTAAAGTTTACCAAGATTTATTTGAACTAAAAGCCTGGGGAGAAGAGACAATTTGATTTAAAAACAAAATAAATCCTTGGGAATAATATAATTAATCCCCCATTTTTAAATATTTGTCTTAATTTGTTAAGTTAAGATTCCGAGATATTTTTATAAGAAATCATTTAATTAATTCTGGAAGTTTTAATTAATTCTTCTTTAAATTATTTAATAAAATATAAAGAATTTTATTTTCTAAAGCAAGCAAATTTTTATATGATCTTATGCATTCAATTAATCTTTTGGAAATTAAATTAATCCCTTTCTAAGACTTTATAATTAGCTTTCTTAAGAAGCGGTAAATTCTGTGTTTTTACAAGTGTTAATTTAAATTAAACACTAGAAAAGTATATAATTACTTCCTTTAACATTTTAAGATATTTCTTTTAATTTTATTTTTTCCCAGAGATTATTTTAATCAATCCTGGAAGTTTTAATTATCTCCCAATAAATAAGTTTTGATTTAACAGAGAATTTTGTATACAATAATAATTCATTTTATTAAAAAAAAATATATTTTTCAATTTTCTAAAATATTGAATACTTTTATATAGTCCCAGAGTCAAATTCAATTAATCCTTGGTAATTTTAATTGAATCTTGCTTAAAATATTATATTTAGTTTTGTTAAGAGGCGAGCAATTTTATATTTTTCTCCGGCTTAAATTCAATTAAACTGTGAGAAACGATTTAATTTTAGGCTTTGTTGTACTAAAAAACATTTTTCAATCTCTCTAAGGTTTATTTGAAATCAACTAAGACAATGTTAATCATTTCCCTGTTTAACAAATTTTGTTGTTGAATCCACAATTTAAGCGATTTGGAGAAGAAAATTAAGTCTATGGATGTTTTTAATGATGCTGAAAGAACTTGTAAATATAAAATTAATGTTCATGTAGAGCTACATATAAGTATGATAAGAAACCTTATAGTCTGGCTAGCTAGAGTACAGAGAAGAATTACATTGATTAAACCTGAAAGCCAAACTCGTTGAGCAACTAATAAAACAAATCAGTTTTATTTCATATAATTGTCAAACCATGTATATATACTTTGACTAAATAAGTTAGTAGATTACAAGCTTATGTGGCGCCATCTTTTAATAAGGTAAGTAATCTTGCAATTCTTAAAAGAAGAAAAAAAACTACAAACTTTTTAACATCAGATGGCGACACGAGAATAAAATAAAAGCCCCCTCCCCCCACAAGCTTTAATTAAAATAAAAGCCTGGGGAGTTATAATCAAGCCCGGGGAGAAAGTAATTAAAGCAGCGATTTTATTTTAAATAAAACCCCGCGGCTTTATAAAAATTTTCCTACATTGTATAAGGGAATATTATTGAAAGTTCTCCAGGTTTCATTTGAAACAAAGCCTGGGCGGAGGATATTTCAATTTATAATCGAGCGCCCCGTAAGAAAATAATTAATCCAGCTTCATTTGAAATAGAGACCAGAAACATGTAAAATTTTCCCTGTTCGTATTGTGGGAAAATTTATTATGTTTCCCGCCAGAGTTATCTCTCCTAAACGTAATTTTGTTTATATTAAATTAGTTGAGCCTATCCCGGCGGCACTGCAATGCCGTGACAGAAATTTGAATCATAAAAAAATCACAATATAAAGAATGAATAAAACTTAAATAAAACATGCATGTGTAAAAGGCATGTTTAAAATTGTACAAATACTAACAGATTAAAATCAATAGAAATAACATAACAAACATTTTGTATAATTTCAGCACTACATAAAGTTATCAGGTACAATACGAGGGACAATGCCAAAGTTCGCAGAAAATGTAAAGCAAAACACAAATTACGTTATGTAAATCGCTTTATTGCTTCTCAGAATATTCTTCTTTAAAATCTATACACTTTTGCATTCGATGAAACCAATCTTTAAAACAATTTTGCCACTCTGAGCAAGGTATCTCCAAAACAAGTGATTTAAATGCTTCAACGGCCAGGCGATAAAATCGCTTGCCACGCATTTTATTTTTGATATGTCGAAATAGGAGTCATTGGGCAAATTTAAATAATCTGACTTACGTTAAAATAGATGTATGTTTAGATATAGAATCAAACATTTCTTCGACAGATAGTTTCTATATAAATACTACCAAGATCATAAATGTAGAAGCAATAAGTCCCAAAAATTTTACTTTGACAGACCATCAGGGTGCATTTACACCAAACAGAGATCAGGATAGTAAAACAAAGTACGAAAATAATAGCATGATAGACATAATAAACGCAGTTGATGACGAAACTAATAGCAACATAATAAATGAAGATGGCAAAATCTTGAGTACTACAAATATACAGGAAGTTACGATGAACAAGATCAAACCTGTTGAAGATCGTTTTTTAATATAAATCAAGCAACGAGTATATTTTTATTCAACATACAAAGTTATAGCAACAAAGCAGAAGAATTACAACTACTTATAGAATTATTAGCGAATCCAACAATAGTGTGTTTAACCGAACTCTGGAATACTGGAACTGAAGATATATTTTTAAGAAATTACAATTCGGTTGCAACATACAGAAGACAATTAATCGAACGTGGCGGAGCGGCTATTTTAGTTAAAAAAATGTGTTAAGTAAAGAAATTATAAAGTTTAATTACTTGAGTGAAGAACTACCTTTTGAGTTGACGGTAGCATACTTGATTAAACGAAAACTGTATGTATTATGTATTTATCGCTCACCAAAAGGCAATTATGATGTATTTTTATATAAATTAAATATAGTCTTAAGTAGCTTTAAATCAACTGACCGACTGATTTTGTGCGGTGACTTCAATGTAAACTACGATGAAGAATCACAAAAAACTCAATTAATAAAGAATTTGTTAATTGCCAATAATCTTAAGATGCATGTTAACTTTTATACAAACAATAATTGACTATGCATGTACCAATATAGACAATAAGCAAACTGAATGTATTAATGCAGGTTTAACAGACCATGAAGGAATTTATTGCAAATTTAACGAAAACAAAACTAATTCAAAAATGAGATTAATATGTAAACGATCGTATAAAACTGAGAATATTAAAACGTTTATTGGTGATTGTGACAATATTAACTGGGCGGAAAAACTTGCGAACATACATTTAAGTGACAAATTTAGTTTTTTCTTCAAATCAATTGACAAACATTTTAATATTAACTTTCCATTAAAAACTTGTAAAATACACAACAGTAATAAATCGTGGTAGTCAACTGGTATTTTAATATCTTTAAATAATAAAAAATCATTACATTACATTAGGAAATACACAGAAAATAATTCGATAAAAAATTAGATTAAAAATTATAAGAAAATTTTAAAAGTCTACTATAAAGTTATCCAAAGAATGGTCTGCTATCAAACGTGTACAAAATGATACAAATAAATCAAAAGAAATTTGGAAAATTATTGGTGAACACGACAATAATTAAAAAAAAGCTACAAAAATGTTTACTTAGATATAGATGGCGATTTTTGCTATGAACCTAAAGTGATCGTAGATAAATTACGTACATATTTTTGTATATAAAAGCTTTAAAACCTACCAAATCAACAGGTATTGATAATATTAGTGGCAACATAATTGAATCTCTTCTTGATTGTACGCTAGCCACCTTTACTGATTTAATTAACGACTCGTTTGAATTGGGAATATTCCCAGATAAAATGAAAATTGCACGTATAACTCCGATACACAAAGGTAAACATAGTCATTCTCTATCAAATCATCGACAAATATATTTTTATCTTAGCCATAGGTAAAGATGCAAATACACTCTGATCTTAGCCATAGGCTGAGATGCAATTTTATTTTTATGTCAGCTATAAACTGAGATGCAATTACAATCTAATCTTAGCCTTAGGCTGAGATGCAATTATATTTTAATCTTAGCCATAGGTAAAAATGCAAATACACTCTGATCTTAGCCATAGGCTGAGATGAAATTGTGTTTTTATCTTAGTCATAGGTAGAGATGCAAATACACTTTGATCTTAACCATAAGCTGAGATGTAATTATACTTTTATCTCAGCCAAAGACTGAGATGCAATTATATTTTTATCTTAGCCATAGGTAAAGATGCAAACACACTCTGATCTTAGCTATAGGCTAAGAAGCAGTTATACTTTTATGTCAGCTATAAACTGAGATGCAATTACACTCTGATTTTAGCCATAGGCGGAGATGCATTATTTTACTTTAGATATAGGTAAAGATGCAAATACACTCTGATCTTAGCCATAGGCTGAGATGCAATTATAATTTTATGTCAGCAATAGGCTGAGATGCAAATACACTCTGATTTTAACCATATGCTAAGATGCAATTATATTTTTATGTCAGCCAAAGGCCGAGATGCAAATACACTCTGATCTTAGCCATAGGCTCAGATGCACTTTTATTATTAGTTCAGCAATAGGCTGAGATGCAAATACACTCTGATCTTAGCCATAGGCTGAAATGCACTTATATTTTTATGTCAGCAATAGGCCGAGATGCAAATACAATCTGATCTTAGCCATAGGCTGAAATGCAATTATATTTTTATGTCAGCAATAAGTTAAAATGCAAATACACTCTGATCTTAGCCATAGGCTGAGATGCACTTATATTTTTATGTCAACCATAGGCTAAGATGCAAATACACTCTGATCTTAGCCATAGGCTCAGATGCACTTTTATTATTAGTTCAGCAATAGGCTAAAATGCAAATACACTCTGATCTTAGCCATAGGCTGAAATGCACTTATATTTTTATGTCAGCAATAGGCCGAGATGCAAATACAATCTGATCTTAGCCATAGGCTGAGATGCAATTATATTTTTGTGTCAGCCATAGGCCAAGATGCAAATTTACTCTGATCTTAGCTATATGCTGAGATGCAATTATTTTTTTATGTCAGCCATAGGCCAAGGTGCAATTTCAATCTGATCTTAGCTATAGGCTGAGATGCAATTATATTTTTATGTCAGCCTTAGGCCGAGATGCAAATACACTCTGATCTTAGCCATAGGCTGAGATGCAATTATAATTTTATGTCAGCAATAGGCTGAGATGCAAATACACTCTGATTTTAACTATAGGCTGAGATGCAATTATATTTTTATATCAGCAATAGGCCGAGATGCAAATACACTCTGATTTTAGCCATAGACTGAGATGCAATTATATTTTTATGTCAGCCATAGGCCGAGATGCAAATACACTTTGGTCTTAGCCATAGGCTGAGATGCAATTATATTTTTATGTCAGCAATAGGTTAAAATGCAAATACACTCTAATCTTAGCCATAGGCTGAGATGCACTTATATTTTTATATCAGCCATAGGCCGAGACGCAAATACATTCTGATCTTATCCATAAGCTGAAATGTAATTATATTATTATGTCAGCAATAGGCCGAGATGCAAATACACTCTGATCTTAGCCAGAGGCTGAGATGCAATTATAATTTTATATCAGCAATAGGCTGAGATGCAAATACACTCTGATTTTAGCTATAGGCTGAGATGCAATTATATTTTTATATCAGCAATAGGCCGATATGCAAATACACTCTGATTTTAGCCATAGGCTGAGATGCAATTATATTTTTATGTCAGCAATAGGCCAAGATGCAAATACACTCTGATTTTAACCATAGGCTGAGATGCAATTATATTTTTATGTCAGCCATAGGCCGAGATGCAAATACACTCTGATCTTAGCCATAGGCTGAAATGCACTTATATTTTTATGTCAGCAATAGGCCAAGATGCAAATACACTCCGATTTTAACCATAGGCTGAGATGCAATTATATTTTTATGTCAGCCATAGGCCGAGATGCAAATACACTCTGATTTTAGCCATAGGCTAAGATGCACTTATATTTTTATGTCAGCCATAGGCCGAGATGCAAATACACTCTGATCTTAGCCATAGGCTGAGATGCACTTATATTTTTATGTCAGCCATAGGCCGAAATGCAAATACACTCTGATCTTAGCCATAGGCTGAGATACAATTATTTTTTTATGTCAGCCATAGGCCGAGATGCAAATACACTCTGATCTTAGCCATAGGCTGAGATGCACTTATATTTTTATGTCAGCCATAGGCCGAAATGCAAATACACTCTGATCTTAGCCATAGGCTGAGATACAATTATTTTTTTATGTCAGCCATAGGCCGAGATGCAAATACACTCCGATCTTAGCTATAGGCTGAAATACAATTATTTTTTTATGTCAGCCATAGGCCAAGATGCAAATTTATTCTGATCTTAGCTATAGGCTGAGATGCAATTATATTTTTATGTCAGCCATAGGCCGAGATGCAAATACACTCTGATCTTAGCTATAGGCTGAGTTACAATTATTTTTTTATGTCAGCCATAGGCCGAGATGCAAAAACACTCTGATCTTAGCCATAGGCTGAAATGCAATTATATTTTTATGTCAGCCATAGGCCGAGATGCAAATACACTCTAATCTTAGCCATAGGCTGAGATACAATTATTTTTTTATGTCAGCCATAGGCCGAAATGCAAATACACTCTGATCTTAGCCATAGGCTGAGATACAATTATTTTTTTATGTTAGCCATAGGCTGAGATGCAAATACACTCTGATCTTAGCCATAGGCTGAGATGCAATTATATTTTTATGTCAGCCATAGGCCGAGATGCAAATACGCTCCGATCTTAGCCATAGGCTAAGATGCAATTATATTTTTATGTCAGCCATAGGCCAAGATGCAAATTCACTCTGATCTTAGCTATAGGCTGAGATATAATTATATTTTTATGTCAGCCATAGGCCAAGATGCAAATACACTTTGATCTTAGCCATAGGCTGAGATGCAATTATAATTTTATGTCAGCAATAGGCTGAGATGCAAATACACTCTGATTTTAGCTATAGGCTGAGATGCAATTATATTTTTATGTCAGCCATATGCCGAGATGCAAAGACACTCTAATCTTAGCCATAGGCTGAGATACAATTATTTTTTTATGTCAGCCATAGGCCGAAAAGCAAATACACTCTGATCTTAGCCATAGGCTGAGATACAATTATTTTTTTATGTCAGCCATAGGCCGAGATGCAAATACACTCTGATCTTAGCCATAGGCTGAGATGCAATTATATTTTTATGTCAACCATAGGCCGAAATGCAAATACACTCTGATCTTAGCCATAGGCTGAGATACAATTATTTTTTTATGTCAGCCATAGGCCGAGATGCAAATACACTCTGATTTTAGCTATAGGCTGAGATGCAATTATATTTTTATGTCAGCCATAGGCCGAGATGCAAATACACTCTGATCTTAGCTATAGGCTGAGTTACAATTATTTTTTTATGTCAGCCATAGGTTGAGATGCAAATACACTCTGATCTTAGCCATAGGCTGAAATGCAATTATATTTTTATGTCAGCCATAGGCCGAGATGCAAATACACTCTAATCTTAGCCATAGGCTGAGATACAATTATTTTTTTATGTCAGCCATAGGCCGAAATGCAAATACACTCTGATCTTAGTCATAGGCTGAGATATAATTATTTTTTTATGTTAGCCATAGGCTGAGATGCAAATACACTCTGATCTTAGCCATAGGCTGAGATGCAATTATATTTTTATGTCAGCCATAGGCCGAGATGCAAATACGCTCCGATCTTAGCCATAGGCTAAGATGCAATTATATTTTTATGTCAGCCATAGGCCAAGATGCAAATTCACTCTGATCTTAGCTATAGGCTGAGATATAATTATATTTTTATGTCAGCCATAGGCCGAGATGCAAATACACTTTGATCTTAGCCATAGGCTGAGATGCAATTATAATTTTATGTCAGCAATAGGCTGAGATGCAAATACACTCTGATTTTAGCTATAGGCTGAGATGCAATTATATTTTTATGTCAGCCATATGCCGAGATGCAAAGACACTCTAATCTTAGCCATAGGCTGAGATACAATTATTTTTTTATGTCAGCCATAGGCCGAAATGCAAATACACTCTGATCTTAGCCATAGGCTGAGATACAATTATTTTTTTATGTCAGCCATAGGCCGAGATGCAAATACACTCTGATCTTAGCCATAGGCTGAGATGCAATTATATTTTTATGTCAGCCATATGCCGAGATGCAAAGACACTCTAATCTTAGCCATAGGCTGAGATACAATTATTTTTTTATGTCAGCCATAGGCCGAAATGCAAATACACTCTGATCTTAGCCATAGGCTGAGATACAATTATTTTTTTATGTCAGCCATAGGCCGAGATGCAAAAACACTTTGATCTTAGCTATAGGCTGAGATGCAATTATATTTTTATGTCAGCCATATGCCGAGATGCAAAGACACTCTAATCTTAGCCATAGGCTGAGATACAATTATTTTTTTATGTCAGCCATAGGCCGAAATGCAAATACACTCTGATCTTAGCCATAGGCTGAGATACAATTATTTTTTTATGTCAGCCATAGGCCGAAATGCAAATACACTCTGATCTTAGCCATAGGCTGAGATACAATTATTTTTTTATGTCAGCCATAGGCCGAGATGCAAATACACTCTGATCTTAGCCATAGGCTGAGATGCAATTATATTTTTATGTCAGCCATATGCCGAGATGCAAAGACACTCTAATCTTAGCCATAGGCTGAGATACAATTATTTTTTTATGTCAGCCATAGGCCGAAATGCAAATACACTCTGATCTTAGCCATAGGCTGAGATACAATTATTTTTTTATGTCAGCCATAGGCCGAGATGCAAAAACACTTTGATCTTAGCTATAGGCTGAGATGCAATTATATTTTTATGTCAGCCATATGCCGAGATGCAAAGACACTCTAATCTTAGCCATAGGCTGAGATACAATTATTTTTTTATGTCAGCCATAGGCCGAAATGCAAATACACTCTGATCTTAGCCATAGGCTGAGATACAATTATTTTTTTATGTCAGCCATAGGCCGAAATGCAAATACACTCTGATCTTAGCCATAGGCTGAGATACAATTATTTTTTTATGTCAGCCATAGGCCGAGATGCAAATACACTCTGATCTTAGCCATAGGCTGAGATGCAATTATATTTTTATGTCAGCCATATGCCGAGATGCAAAGACACTCTAATCTTAGCCATAGGCTGAGTTACAATTATTTTTTTATGTCAGCCATAAGCCGAGATGCAAATACACTCTGATCTTAGCCATAGGCTAAGATGCAATTATATTTTTATGTCAGCCATAGGACGAGATGCAAATACACTCTGATCTTAGCCATTGGCTGAGATGCAATTATATTTTTATGTCAGCCATAGGACGAGATGCAAATACACTCTGATCTTAGCCATAGGCTAAGATGCACTTATATTTTTATGTCAGCCATAGGCCGAGATGCAAATACACTCTGATCTTAGCCATAGGCTGAGATGCACTTATATTTTTATGTCAGCCATAGGCCGAAATGCAAACACACTCTGATCTTAGCCAAAGGCTGAGATACAATTATTTTTTTATGTCAGCCATAGGCCGAGATGCAAATACACTCTGATCTTAGCCATAGGCTGAGATGCACTTATATTTTTATGTCAGCCATAGGCCGAAATGCAAATACACTCTGATCTTAGCCATAGGCTGAGATAGAATTATTTTTTTATGTCAGCCATAGGCCGAGATGCAAATACACTCCGATCTTAGCTATAGGCTGAGATACAATTATTTTTTTATGTCAGCCATAGGCCAAGATGCAAATTTATTCTGATCTTAGCTATAGGCTGAGATGCAATTATATTTTTATGTCAGCCATAGGCCGAGATGCAAAAACACTCTGATCTTAGCTATAGGCTGAGTTACAATTATTTTTTTATGTCAGCCATAAGCCGAGATGCAAATACACTCTGATCTTAGCCATAGGCTAAGATGCAATTATATTTTTATGTCAGCCATAGGACGAGATGCAAATACACTCTGATGTTAGCCATTGGCTGAGATGCAATTATATTTTTATGTCAGCCATAGGACGAGATGCAAATACACTCTGATCTTAGCCATTGGCTGAGATGCAATTATATTTTTATGTCAGCCATAGGACGAGATGCAAATACACTCTGATCTTAGCCATATGCTGAGATGCAATTATAATTTTATGTCAGCCATAGGCCGAGATGCAAATACACTCTGATCTTAGCAATAGGCTAAGATGCAATTATAATTTTATGTCAGCCATAGACCTAGATGCAAATTCACTCTGATCTTAGCAATAGGCTGAGATGCAATTATAATTTTATGTCAGCCATAGGCCAAGATGCAAATTCACTCTGATCTTAGCCATAGGCTCAGATGCACTTATATTGTTATGTCAGCAATAGGCTGAGATGCAAATACACTCTGATCCTAGCCATAGGCTGAGATGCACTTATATTATTATGTCAGCCATAGGCTAAGATGCAAATACACTCTGATCCTAGCCATAGGCTGAGATGCACTTAAATTTTTATGTCAACCATTGGCCAAGATGCAAATACACTCTGATCTTAGCCATAGGCTGAAATGCAAGTATATTTTTATGTCAGCCATAGACTTAGATGCAATAATTTTTTATGTCAGCCCTAAGCCGAGATGCAAAAACACTCTGATCTTAGCTATAGGCTGAGATGCAATTATATTTTTATGTCAGCAATAGGCCGAGATGCAAATACACTCTGATCTTACCCATAGGCTAGGATGCACTTATATTTTTATGTCATCTATAGGCCGAGATGCAAATACACTCTGATCTTAGCCATAGGCTTAGATGCAATTATATTTTTATGTCAGCCATAGGCCGAGATGCAAATACACTCTGATCTTAGCAATAGGCTGAGATGCAATTATAATTTTATGTCAGCCATAGGCCAAGATGCAAATTCACTCTGATCTTAGCTATAGGCTGAGATGCAATTATATTTTTATGTCAGCCATAGGCCAAGATACAAATTCACTTTGAACTTAGCTATAAACTGAGATGCACTTATATTTTTATGTCAGCCATAGGCCGAGATGCAAATACACTCTGATCTTAGCCATAGGCTGAGATGCACTTATATTCTTATGTCAGCCATAGGCCAAGATGCAAATTTACTCTGATCTTAGCTATAGGCTGAGATGCAATTATATTTTTATGTCAGCTATTGGCCGAGATGCAAATACACTCTGATCTTAGCCATGGGCTGAGATGCAATTATAATTTTATGTCAGCCATAGGCCAAGATGCAAATTCACTCTAATCTTAGCTATAGGCTGAGATGCAATTATATTTTTATGTCAGCTATAGGCCAAGATGCAAATACACTCTGCTCTTAGCCATAGGCTGAGATGCAATTAAATTTTTAGCTCAGGTATAGGCCAAGATGCAAATACACTCTGATCTTAGCAAAAGGCTGAGATGCACTTATATTTTTATGTCAGCCATAGGCCGAGATGCAAATACACTCTGATCTTAGTCATAGGCTGAGATGCAATTATTTTTTTGTCTGCCATAGGCCGAGATGCAAATACACTCTGAACTTAGCTATAGGCTGAGATGCACTTATATTTTTATGTCAGCCATAGGCCGAAATGCAAATACACTCTAATCTTAGCCATAGGCTGAGATGTACTTATATTTTTATGTCAACCATAGGCCGAGATGCAAATACACTCTGATCTTAACCATAAGCTGAAATGTAATTATATTTTTTGTCAGCCATAGGCCAAGATTCAAATTCACTCTGATCTTAGCTATAGGCTGAGATGCAATTATATTTTTATGTCAGCCATAGGCCGAGATGCAAATACACTCTAATCTTAGCCATAGGCTGAGATACAATTAGTTTTTTATGTCAGCCATAGGCCGAAATGCAAATACACTCTGATCTTAGCCATAGGCTGAGTTACAATTATTTTTTTATGTCAGCTATAGGCCGAGATGCAAATACACTCTGATCTTAGCCATAGGCTGAGATGCAATTATATTTTTATGTCAGCCATAGGCCGAGATGCAAATACACTCCGATCTTAGCCATAGGCTGAGATACAATTATTTTTTATGTCAGCCATAGGTCGAGATGCAAATACACTCTGATCTTAGCTATAGGCTGAGATGCAATTATATTTTTATGTCAGCCATAAGCCGAGATGCAAATACACTTTGATCTTAGCCATAGGCTGAGATGCAATTATAATTTTATGTAAGCAATAGGCTGAGATGCAAATACACTCTGATTTTAGCCATAGGCTGAGATGCAATTATATTTTTATGTCAGCCATAGGCCGAGATGCAAATACACTCTAATCTTAGCCATAGGCTAAGATACAATTATTTTTTTATGTCAGCCATAGGCCGAAATGCAAATACACTCTGATCTTAGCCATAGGCTGAGATACAATTAAATTTTTATGTCAGCCATAGGCCAAGATACAAATTCACTTTGAACTTAGCTATAGGCTGAGATGCACTTATATTTTTATGTCAGCCATAGGCCGAGATGCAAATACACTCTGATCTTAGCCATAGGCTGAGATGCACTTATATTCTTATGTCAGCCATAGGCCAAGATGCAAATTTACTCTGATCTTAGCTATAGGCTGAGATGCAATTATATTTTTATGTCAGCTATTGGCCGAGATGCAAATACACTCTGATCTTAGCCATAGGATGAGATGCAATTATAATTTTATGTCAGCAATAGGCCGAGATGCAAATACACTCTGCTCTTAGCCATAGGCTGAGATGCAATTAAATTTTTAGCTCAGGTATAGGCCAAGATGCAAATACACTCTGATCTTAGCAAAAGGCTGAGATGCACTTATATTTTTATGTCAGCCATAGGCCGAGATGCAAATACACTCTGATCTTAGTCATAGGCTGAGATGCAATTATTTTTTTGTCTGCCATAGGCCAAGATGCAAATACACTCTGAACTTAGCTATAGGCTGAGATGCAATTATATTTTTATGTCAGCCATAGGCCAAGATGCAAATTCACTCTGATCTTAGCTATAGGCTGAGATGCAATTATATTTTTATGTCAGCCATAGGCCGAGATGCAAATACACTCTGATCTTAGCCATAGGCTGAGATGCAATTATATTTTTATGTCAGCAATAGGCCGAGATGCAAATACACTCTGATTTTAACCATAGGCTGAGATGCAATTATATTTTTATATCAGCAAAAGGCCGAGATGCAAATACACTCTGATCTTAGCCATAGGCTGAGATTCAATTATATTTTTATGTCAGCAATAGGCTGAGATGCAAATACACTCTGATTTTAGCCATAGGCTGAGATGCAATTATAATTTTATGTCAGCAATAGGCTGAGATGCAAATACACTCTGATTTTAACCATAGGCTGAGATGCAATTATATTTTTATGTCAGCAATAGGCCGAGATGCAAATACACTCTGATCTTAGCCATAGGCTGAGATGCAATTATATTTTTATGTCAGCAATAGGCCGAGATGCAAATACACTCTGATTTTAACCATAGGCTGAGATGCAATTATATTTTTATATCAGCAAAAGGCCGAGATGCAAATACACTCTGATCTTAGCCATAGGCTGAGATTCAATTATATTTTTATGTCAGCAATAGGCTGAGATGCAAATACACTCTGATTTTAGCCATAGGCTGAGATGCAATTATAATTTTATGTCAGCAATAGGCTGAGATGCAAATACACTCTGATTTTAGCTATAGGCTGAGATGCAACTATATTTTTATATCAGCAATAGGCCGAGATGCAAATACACTCTGATTTTAACCATAGGCTGAGATGCAATTATATTTTTATGTCAGCAATAGGCCGAGATGCAAATACACTCTGATCTTAGCCATAGGCTGAGATGCAATTATATTTTTATGTCAGCAATAGGCCGAGATGCAAATACACTCTGATTTTAACCATAGGCTGAGATGCAATTATATTTTTATGTCAGCCATAGGCCGAGATGCAAATACACTCTGATCTTAGCTATAGGCTGAGTTACAATTATTTTTTTATGTCAGCCATAGGCTGAGATGCAAATACACTCTGATCTTAGCCATAGGCTGAGATGCACTTATATTTTTATGTCAGCCATAGGCCGAGATGCAAATACACTCTGATCTTATCCATAAGCTGAAATGTAATTATATTTTTTGTCAGCCATAGGCCAAGATGCAAATTTACTCTCATCTTAGCTATAGGCTGAGATGCAATTATTTTTTTATGTCAGCCATAGGCCGAGATGCAAATACACTCTGATTTTAGCCATAGGCTGAGATGCAATTATATTTTTATGTCAGTCATAGGCCAAGATGCAAATTCACTCTGATCTTAGCTATAGGCTGAGATGCAATTATATTTTTGCGTCAGCCATAGGCCGAGATGCAAATACACTTTGATCTTAGCCATAGGCTGAGATGCAATTATATTTTTCTGTCAGCAATAGGCCGAGATGCAAATACACTCTGATTTTAACCATAGGCTGAGATGCAATTATATTTTTATGTCAGCCATAGGACGAGATGCAAATTCACTCTGATCTTAGCTATAGGCTGAGATGCAATTATATTTTTATGTCAGCCATAGGCCGAGATGGAAATACACTCTGATCTTAGCCATAGGCTGAGATGCAATTATATTTTTATGTCAGCAAAAGGCTGAGATGCAAATACACTCTGATTTTAGCTATAGGCTGAGATGCAACTATATTTTTATATCAGCAATAGGCCGAGATGCAAATACACTCTGATCTTAGCCATAGGCTGAGATGCAATTATATTTTTATGTCAGCAATAGGCCGAGATGCAAATACACTCTGATTTTAACCATAGGCTGAGATGCAATTATATTTTTATGTCAGCCATAGGACGAGATGCAAATTCACTCTGATCTTAGCTATAGGCTGAGATGCAATTATATTTTTATGTCAGCCATAGGCCGAGATGCAAATTTACTCTGATCTTAGCTATAGGCTGAGATGCAATTATTTTTTTATGTCAGCCATAGGCCGAGATGCAAATTTACTCTGATCTTAGATATAGGCTGAGATGCAATTATATTTTTATGTCAGCCATAGACCGAGATGCAAATACACTCTTATCTTAGCCATAGGCTGAGATACAATTATTTTTTCATGTCAGCCTTAGGCCGAGATGCAAACACACTCTGATCTTAGCCATAGGCTGAGATGCAATTATATTTTTATGTCAGCCATAGGCCGAGATGCAAATACACTCCGATCTTAGCCATAGGCTAAAATACAATTATTTTTTTATGTCAGCCATAGGCCGAGATGCAAATACACTCTGATCTTAGCTATAGGCTGAGATGCAATTATATTTTTATGTCAGCCATAGGCCAAGATGCAAATACACTTTGATCTTAGCCATAGGCTGAGATGCAATTATAATTTTATGTAAGCAATAGGCTGAGATGCAAATACACTCTGATTTTAGCCATAGGCTGAGATGCAATTATATTTTTATGTCAGCCATAGGCCGAGATGCAAATACACTCTAATCTTAGCCATAGGCTGAGATACAATTATTTTTTTATGTCAGCCATAGGCCGAAATGCAAATACACTCTGATCTTAGCCATAGGCTGAGATACAATTATTTTTTTATGTCAGCCATAGGCCGAGATGCAAATACACTCTGATCTTAGCCATAGGCTGAGATGCAATTATATTTTTATGTCAGCCATAGGCCGAGATGCAAATACACTCTGATCTTAGCCATAGGATGAGATGCAATTATATTTTTATGTCAGCCATAGGCCGAGATGCAAATACACTCTGATCTTAGCCATAGGCTGAGATGCAATTATATTTTTATGTCAGCCATAGGCCGAGATGCAAATACACTCTGATCTTAGCCATATGCTCAGATGCACTTATATTATTATGTCAGCAATAGGCTGAGATGCAAATACACTCTGATCCTAGCCATAGGCTGAGATGCACTTATATTATTATGTCAACCATAGGCTAAGATGCAAATACACTCTGATTCTAGCCATAGGCTGAGATGCAATTATATTTTTATGTCAGCAATAGGCCGAGATGCAAATACACTCTGATCTTAGCCATAGGCTGAGATGCAATTATATTTTTATGTCAGCCATAGGCCAAGATGCAAATTCACTCTGATCTTAGCTATAGGCTGAGATGCAATTATATTTTTATGTCAGCTATAGGCCGTGATGCAAATACACTTTGATCTTAGCCATAGGCTGAGATGCAATTATATTTTTATGTCAGCAATAGGCCGAGATGCAAATTCACTCTGATCTTAGCTATAGGCTGAGATGCAATTATATTTTTATGTCAGCCATAGGCCGAGATGGAAATACACTCTGATCTTAGCCATAGGCTGAGATGCAATTATATTTTTATGTCAGCAATAGGCTGAGATGCAAATACACTCTGATTTTAGCTATAGGCTGAGATGCAACTAAATTTTTATATCAGCAATAGGCTGAGATGCAAATACACTCTGATCCTAGCCATAGGCTGAGATGCACTTATATTATTATGTCAGCCATAGGCTAAGATGCAAATACACTCTGATCCTAGCCATAGGCTGAGATGCACTTAAATTTTTATGTCAACCATTGGCCAAGATGCAAATACACTCTGATCTTAGCCATAGGCTGAAATGCAAGTATATTTTTATGTCAGCCATAGACTTAGATGCAATAATTTTTTATGTCAGCCCTAAGCCGAGATGCAAAAACACTCTGATCTTAGCTATAGGCTGAGATGCAATTATATTTTTATGTCAGCAATAGGCCGAGATGCAAATACACTCTGATCTTACCCATAGGCTAGGATGCACTTATATTTTTATGTCATCTATAGGCCGAGATGCAAATACACTCTGATCTTAGCCATAGGCTTAGATGCAATTATATTTTTATGTCAGCCATAGGCCGAGATGCAAATACACTCTGATCTTAGCAATAGGCTGAGATGCAATTATAATTTTATGTCAGCCATAGGCCAAGATGCAAATTCACTCTGATCTTAGCTATAGGCTGAGATGCAATTATATTTTTATGTCAGCCATAGGCCAAGATACAAATTCACTTTGAACTTAGCTATAAACTGAGATGCACTTATATTTTTATGTCAGCCATAGGCCGAGATGCAAATACACTCTGATCTTAGCCATAGGCTGAGATGCACTTATATTCTTATGTCAGCCATAGGCCAAGATGCAAATTTACTCTGATCTTAGCTATAGGCTGAGATGCAATTATATTTTTATGTCAGCTATTGGCCGAGATGCAAATACACTCTGATCTTAGCCATGGGCTGAGATGCAATTATAATTTTATGTCAGCCATAGGCCAAGATGCAAATTCACTCTAATCTTAGCTATAGGCTGAGATGCAATTATATTTTTATGTCAGCTATAGGCCAAGATGCAAATACACTCTGCTCTTAGCCATAGGCTGAGATGCAATTAAATTTTTAGCTCAGGTATAGGCCAAGATGCAAATACACTCTGATCTTAGCAAAAGGCTGAGATGCACTTATATTTTTATGTCAGCCATAGGCCGAGATGCAAATACACTCTGATCTTAGTCATAGGCTGAGATGCAATTATTTTTTTGTCTGCCATAGGCCGAGATGCAAATACACTCTGAACTTAGCTATAGGCTGAGATGCACTTATATTTTTATGTCAGCCATAGGCCGAAATGCAAATACACTCTAATCTTAGCCATAGGCTGAGATGTACTTATATTTTTATGTCAACCATAGGCCGAGATGCAAATACACTCTGATCTTAACCATAAGCTGAAATGTAATTATATTTTTTGTCAGCCATAGGCCAAGATTCAAATTCACTCTGATCTTAGCTATAGGCTGAGATGCAATTATATTTTTATGTCAGCCATAGGCCGAGATGCAAATACACTCTAATCTTAGCCATAGGCTGAGATACAATTAGTTTTTTATGTCAGCCATAGGCCGAAATGCAAATACACTCTGATCTTAGCCATAGGCTGAGTTACAATTATTTTTTTATGTCAGCTATAGGCCGAGATGCAAATACACTCTGATCTTAGCCATAGGCTGAGATGCAATTATATTTTTATGTCAGCCATAGGCCGAGATGCAAATACACTCCGATCTTAGCCATAGGCTGAGATACAATTATTTTTTATGTCAGCCATAGGTCGAGATGCAAATACACTCTGATCTTAGCTATAGGCTGAGATGCAATTATATTTTTATGTCAGCCATAAGCCGAGATGCAAATACACTTTGATCTTAGCCATAGGCTGAGATGCAATTATAATTTTATGTAAGCAATAGGCTGAGATGCAAATACACTCTGATTTTAGCCATAGGCTGAGATGCAATTATATTTTTATGTCAGCCATAGGCCGAGATGCAAATACACTCTAATCTTAGCCATAGGCTAAGATACAATTATTTTTTTATGTCAGCCATAGGCCGAAATGCAAATACACTCTGATCTTAGCCATAGGCTGAGATACAATTATTTTTTTATGTCAGCTATAGGCCGAGATGGAAATACACTCTGATCTTAGCTATAGGCTGAGATGCAATTAAATTTTTATGTCAGCCATAGGCCAAGATACAAATTCACTTTGAACTTAGCTATAGGCTGAGATGCACTTATATTTTTATGTCAGCCATAGGCCGAGATGCAAATACACTCTGATCTTAGCCATAGGCTGAGATGCACTTATATTCTTATGTCAGCCATAGGCCAAGATGCAAATTTACTCTGATCTTAGCTATAGGCTGAGATGCAATTATATTTTTATGTCAGCTATTGGCCGAGATGCAAATACACTCTGATCTTAGCCATAGGCTGAGATGCAATTATAATTTTATGTCAGCAATAGGCCGAGATGCAAATACACTCTGCTCTTAGCCATAGGCTGAGATGCAATTAAATTTTTAGCTCAGGTATAGGCCAAGATGCAAATACACTCTGATCTTAGCAAAAGGCTGAGATGCACTTATATTTTTATGTCAGCCATAGGCCGAGATGCAAATACACTCTGATCTTAGTCATAGGCTGAGATGCAATTATTTTTTTGTCTGCCATAGGCCAAGATGCAAATACACTCTGAACTTAGCTATAGGCTGAGATGCAATTATATTTTTATGTCAGCCATAGGCCAAGATGCAAATTCACTCTGATCTTAGCTATAGGCTGAGATGCAATTATATTTTTATGTCAGCCATAGGCCGAGATGCAAATACACTCTGATCTTAGCCATAGGCTGAGATGCAATTATATTTTTATGTCAGCAATAGGCCGAGATGCAAATACACTCTGATTTTAACCATAGGCTGAGATGCAATTATATTTTTATATCAGCAAAAGGCCGAGATGCAAATACACTCTGATCTTAGCCATAGGCTGAGATTCAATTATATTTTTATGTCAGCAATAGGCTGAGATGCAAATACACTCTGATTTTAGCCATAGGCTGAGATGCAATTATAATTTTATGTCAGCAATAGGCTGAGATGCAAATACACTCTGATTTTAACCATAGGCTGAGATGCAATTATATTTTTATGTCAGCAATAGGCCGAGATGCAAATACACTCTGATCTTAGCCATAGGCTGAGATGCAATTATATTTTTATGTCAGCAATAGGCCGAGATGCAAATACACTCTGATTTTAACCATAGGCTGAGATGCAATTATATTTTTATATCAGCAAAAGGCCGAGATGCAAATACACTCTGATCTTAGCCATAGGCTGAGATTCAATTATATTTTTATGTCAGCAATAGGCTGAGATGCAAATACACTCTGATTTTAGCCATAGGCTGAGATGCAATTATAATTTTATGTCAGCAATAGGCTGAGATGCAAATACACTCTGATTTTAGCTATAGGCTGAGATGCAACTATATTTTTATATCAGCAATAGGCCGAGATGCAAATACACTCTGATTTTAACCATAGGCTGAGATGCAATTATATTTTTATGTCAGCAATAGGCCGAGATGCAAATACACTCTGATCTTAGCCATAGGCTGAGATGCAATTATATTTTTATGTCAGCAATAGGCCGAGATGCAAATACACTCTGATTTTAACCATAGGCTGAGATGCAATTATATTTTTATGTCAGCCATAGGCCGAGATGCAAATACACTCTGATCTTAGCTATAGGCTGAGTTACAATTATTTTTTTATGTCAGCCATAGGCTGAGATGCAAATACACTCTGATCTTAGCCATAGGCTGAGATGCACTTATATTTTTATGTCAGCCATAGGCCGAGATGCAAATACACTCTGATCTTATCCATAAGCTGAAATGTAATTATATTTTTTGTCAGCCATAGGCCAAGATGCAAATTTACTCTCATCTTAGCTATAGGCTGAGATGCAATTATTTTTTTATGTCAGCCATAGGCCGAGATGCAAATACACTCTGATTTTAGCCATAGGCTGAGATGCAATTATATTTTTATGTCAGTCATAGGCCAAGATGCAAATTCACTCTGATCTTAGCTATAGGCTGAGATGCAATTATATTTTTGCGTCAGCCATAGGCCGAGATGCAAATACACTTTGATCTTAGCCATAGGCTGAGATGCAATTATATTTTTCTGTCAGCAATAGGCCGAGATGCAAATACACTCTGATTTTAACCATAGGCTGAGATGCAATTATATTTTTATGTCAGCCATAGGACGAGATGCAAATTCACTCTGATCTTAGCTATAGGCTGAGATGCAATTATATTTTTATGTCAGCCATAGGCCGAGATGGAAATACACTCTGATCTTAGCCATAGGCTGAGATGCAATTATATTTTTATGTCAGCAAAAGGCTGAGATGCAAATACACTCTGATTTTAGCTATAGGCTGAGATGCAACTATATTTTTATATCAGCAATAGGCCGAGATGCAAATACACTCTGATCTTAGCCATAGGCTGAGATGCAATTATATTTTTATGTCAGCAATAGGCCGAGATGCAAATACACTCTGATTTTAACCATAGGCTGAGATGCAATTATATTTTTATGTCAGCCATAGGACGAGATGCAAATTCACTCTGATCTTAGCTATAGGCTGAGATGCAATTATATTTTTATGTCAGCCATAGGCCGAGATGCAAATTTACTCTGATCTTAGCTATAGGCTGAGATGCAATTATTTTTTTATGTCAGCCATAGGCCGAGATGCAAATTTACTCTGATCTTAGATATAGGCTGAGATGCAATTATATTTTTATGTCAGCCATAGACCGAGATGCAAATACACTCTTATCTTAGCCATAGGCTGAGATACAATTATTTTTTCATGTCAGCCTTAGGCCGAGATGCAAACACACTCTGATCTTAGCCATAGGCTGAGATGCAATTATATTTTTATGTCAGCCATAGGCCGAGATGCAAATACACTCCGATCTTAGCCATAGGCTAAAATACAATTATTTTTTTATGTCAGCCATAGGCCGAGATGCAAATACACTCTGATCTTAGCTATAGGCTGAGATGCAATTATATTTTTATGTCAGCCATAGGCCAAGATGCAAATACACTTTGATCTTAGCCATAGGCTGAGATGCAATTATAATTTTATGTAAGCAATAGGCTGAGATGCAAATACACTCTGATTTTAGCCATAGGCTGAGATGCAATTATATTTTTATGTCAGCCATAGGCCGAGATGCAAATACACTCTAATCTTAGCCATAGGCTGAGATACAATTATTTTTTTATGTCAGCCATAGGCCGAAATGCAAATACACTCTGATCTTAGCCATAGGCTGAGATACAATTATTTTTTTATGTCAGCCATAGGCCGAGATGCAAATACACTCTGATCTTAGCCATAGGCTGAGATGCAATTATATTTTTATGTCAGCCATAGGCCGAGATGCAAATACACTCTGATCTTAGCCATAGGATGAGATGCAATTATATTTTTATGTCAGCCATAGGCCGAGATGCAAATACACTCTGATCTTAGCCATAGGCTGAGATGCAATTATATTTTTATGTCAGCCATAGGCCGAGATGCAAATACACTCTGATCTTAGCCATATGCTCAGATGCACTTATATTATTATGTCAGCAATAGGCTGAGATGCAAATACACTCTGATCCTAGCCATAGGCTGAGATGCACTTATATTATTATGTCAACCATAGGCTAAGATGCAAATACACTCTGATTCTAGCCATAGGCTGAGATGCAATTATATTTTTATGTCAGCAATAGGCCGAGATGCAAATACACTCTGATCTTAGCCATAGGCTGAGATGCAATTATATTTTTATGTCAGCCATAGGCCAAGATGCAAATTCACTCTGATCTTAGCTATAGGCTGAGATGCAATTATATTTTTATGTCAGCCATAGGCCGTGATGCAAATACACTTTGATCTTAGCCATAGGCTGAGATGCAATTATATTTTTATGTCAGCAATAGGCCGAGATGCAAATTCACTCTGATCTTAGCTATAGGCTGAGATGCAATTATATTTTTATGTCAGCCATAGGCCGAGATGGAAATACACTCTGATCTTAGCCATAGGCTGAGATGCAATTATATTTTTATGTCAGCAATAGGCTGAGATGCAAATACACTCTGATTTTAGCTATAGGCTGAGATGCAACTAAATTTTTATATCAGCAATAGGCCGAGATGCAAATACACTCTGATCTTAGCCATAGGCTGAGATGCAATTATATTTTTATGTCAGCAATAGGCCGAGATGCAAATACACTCTGATTTTAACCATAGGCTGAGATGCAATTATATTTTTATGTCAGCCATAGGACGAGATGCAAATTCACTCTGATCTTAGCTATAGGCTGAGATGCAATTATATTTTTATGTCAGCCATAGGCCGAGATGCAAATTTACTCTGATCTTAGCTATAGGCTGAGATGCAATTATTTTTTTATGTCAGCCATAGGCCGAGATGCAAATTTACTCTGATCTTAGATATAGGCTGAGATGCAATTATATTTTTATGTCAGCCATAGACCGAGATGCAAATACACTCTTATCTTAGCCATAGGCTGAGATACAATTATTTTTTCATGTCAGCCTTAGGCCGAGATGCAAATACACTCTGATCTTAGCCATAGGCTGAGATGCAATTATATTTTTATGTCAGCCATAGGCCGAGATGCAAATACACTCCGATCTTAGCCATAGGCTAAAATACAATTATTTTTTTATGTCAGCCATAGGCCGAGATGCAAATACACTCTGATCTTAGCTATAGGCTGAGATGCAATTATATTTTTATGTCAGCCATAGGCCAAGATGCAAATACACTTTGATCTTAGCCATAGGCTGAGATGCAATTATAATTTTATGTCAGCAATAAGCTGAGATGCAAATACACTCTGATTTTAGCTATAGGCTGAGATGCAATTATATTTTTATGTCAGCCATAGACCGAGATGCAAATACACTCTGATCTTAGCTATAGGCTGAGATGCAATTATATTTTTATGTCAGCCATAGGCCGAGATGCAAATACACTTTGATCTTAGCCATAGGCTGAGATGCAATTATATTTTTATGTCAGCAATAGGCCGAGATGCAAATACACTCTGATCTTAGCTATAGGCTGAGTTACAATTATTTTTTTATGTCAGCCATAGGCCGAGATGCAAATACACTCTGATCTTAGCCATAGGCTGAGATGCAATTATATTTTTATGTCAGCAATAGGCCGAGATGCAAATACACTCTGATTTTAGCTATAGGCTGAGTTACAATTATTTTTTTATGTCAGCTATAGGCCGAGATGCAAATACACTCTGATCTTAGCCATAGGCTGAGATGTACTTATATTTTTATGTCAACCATAGGCCGAGATGCAAATACACTCTGATCTTAACCATAAGCTGAAATGTAATTATATTTTTTGTCAGCCATAGGCCAAGATGCAAATTCACTCTGATCTTAGCTATAGGCTGAGATGCAATTATATTTTTATGTCAGCCATAGGCCGAGATGCAAATACACTCTAATCTTAGCCATAGGCTGAGATACAATTAGTTTTTTATGTCAGCCATAGGCCGAAATGCAAATACACTCTGATCTTAGCCATAGGCTGAGTTACAATTATTTTTTTATGTCAGCTATAGGCCGAGATGCAATAACACTCTGATCTTAGCCATAGGCTGAGATGCAATTATATTTTTATGTCAGCCATAGGCCGAGATGCAAATACACTCCGATCTTAGCCATAGGCTGAGATACAATTATTTTTTTATGTCAGCCATAGGTCGAGATGCAAATACAATCTGATCTTAGCCATAGGCTGAGATGCAATTATATTTTTATGTCAGCCATAGGCCAAGATGCAAATTCACTCTGATCTTAGCTATAGGCTGAGATGCAATTATATTTTTATGTCAGCCATAAGCCGAGATGCAAATACACTTTGATCTTAGCCATAGGCTGAGATGCAATTATAATTTTATGTAAGCAATAGGCTGAGATGCAAATACACTCTGATTTTAGCCATAGGCTGAGATGCAATTATATTTTTATGTCAGCCATAGGCCGAGATTCAAATACACTCTAATCTTAGCCATAGGCTGAGATACAATTATTTTTTTATGTCAGCCATAGGCCGAAATGCAAATACACTCTGATCTTAGCCATAGGCTGAGATACAATTATTTTTTTATGTCAGCCATAGGCCGAGATGGAAATACACTCTGATCTTAGCCATAGGCTGAAATGCAATTATATTTTTATGTCAGCCATAGGCCGAGATGCAAATACACTCTGATCTTAGCCATAGGCTGAGATACAATTATTTTTTTATGTCAGCCATAGGCCGAGATGGAAATACACTCTGATCTTAGCCATAGGCTGAGATGCAATTATATTTTTATGTCAGCCATAGGCCAAGATGCAAATTCACTCTGATCTTAGCTATAGGCTGAGATGCAATTATATTTTTATGTCAGCCATAGGCCGTGATGCAAATACACTTTGATCTTAGCCATAGGCTGAGATGCAATTATAATTTTATGTAAGCAATAGGCTGAGATGCAAATACACTCTGATTTTAGCCATAGGCTGAGATGCAATTATATTTTTATGTCAGCCATAGGCCGAGATGCAAATACACTCTAATCTTAGCCATAGGCTGAGATACAATTATTTTTTTATGTCAGCCATAGGCCGAAATGCAAATACACTCTGATCTTAGCCATAGGCTGAGATACAATTATTTTTTTATGTCAGCCATAGGCCGAGATGCAAATACACTCTGATCTTAGCCATAGGCTGAGATGCAATTATATTTTTATGTCAGCCATAGGCCGAGATGCAAATACACTCTGATCTTAGCCATAGGATGAGATGCAATTATATTTTTATGTCAGCCATAGGCCGAGATGCAAATACACTCTGATCTTAGCCATAGGCTGAGATGCAATTATATTTTTATGTCAGCCATAGGCCGAGATGCAAATACACTCTGATCTTAGCCATATGCTCAGATGCACTTATATTATTATGTCAGCAATAGGCTGAGATGCAAATACACTCTGATCCTAGCCATAGGCTGAGATGCACTTATATTATTATGTCAACCATAGGCTAAGATGCAAATACACTCTGATTCTAGCCATAGGCTGAGATGCAATTATATTTTTATGTCAGCAATAGGCCGAGATGCAAATACACTCTGATCTTAGCCATAGGCTGAGATGCAATTATATTTTTATGTCAGCCATAGGCCAAGATGCAAATTCACTCTGATCTTAGCTATAGGCTGAGATGCAATTATATTTTTATGTCAGCCATAGGCCGTGATGCAAATACACTTTGATCTTAGCCATAGGCTGAGATGCAATTATAATTTTATGTAAGCAATAGGCTGAGATGCAAATACACTCTGATTTTAGCCATAGGCTGAGATGCAATTATATTTTTATGTCAGCCATAGGCCGAGATGCAAATACACTCTAATCTTAGCCATAGGCTGAGATACAATTATTTTTTTATGTCAGCCATAGGCCGAAATGCAAATACACTCTGATCTTAGCCATAGGCTGAGATACAATTATTTTTTTATGTCAGCCATAGGCCGAGATGCAAATACACTCTGATCTTAGCCATAGGCTGAGATGCAATTATATTTTTATGTCAGCCATAGGCCGAGATGCAAATACACTCTGATCTTAGCCATAGGATGAGATGCAATTATATTTTTATGTCAGCCATAGGCCGAGATGCAAATACACTCTGATCTTAGCCATAGGCTGAGATGCAATTATATTTTTTTGTCAGCCATAGGCCGAGATGCAAATACACTCTGATCTTAGCCATAGGATGAGATGCAATTATATTTTTATGTCAGCCATAGGCCGAGATGCAAATACACTCTGATCTTAGCCATAGGCTCAGATGCACTTATATTATTATGTCAGCCATAGGCTGAGATATTATTATTTTATTATGTCAGCAATGGGCCGAGATGCAAATACACTCTGATCTTAGCCATAGGCTGAGATGCAATTATATTTTTGTGTCAGCAATAGGCCGAGATGCAAATACTCTCTGATCTTAGCCATAGGCTGAGATGCACTTATATTTTTATGTCAGCAATAGGCCGAGATGCAAATACAATCTGATCTTAGCCATAGGCTGAGATGCAATTATATTTTTGTGTCAGCAATAGGCCGAGATGCAAATACACTCTGATCCAAGCCATAGGCTGAGATGCACTTATATTTTTATGTCAGCCATAGGCCGAGATGCAAATACACTCTGATCTTATCCATAAGCTGAAATGTAGCTATATTTTTATGTCAGCCATAGGCCGAGATGCAAATACACTCTGATCTTAGCCATATGCTCAGATGCACTTATATTATTATGTCAGCAATAGGCTGAGATGCAAATACACTCTGATCCTAGCCATAGGCTGAGATGCACTTATATTATTATGTCAACCATAGGCTAAGATGCAAATACACTCTGATTCTAGCCATAGGCTGAGATGCAATTATATTTTTATGTCAGCAATAGGCCGAGATGCAAATACACTCTGATCTTAGCCATAGGCTGAGATGCAATTATATTTTTATGTCAGCCATAGGCCAAGATGCAAATTCACTCTGATCTTAGCTATAGGCTGAGATGCAATTATATTTTTATGTCAGCCATAGGCCGTGATGCAAATACACTTTGATCTTAGCCATAGGCTGAGATGCAATTATAATTTTATGTAAGCAATAGGCTGAGATGCAAATACACTCTGATTTTAGCCATAGGCTGAGATGCAATTATATTTTTATGTCAGCCATAGGCCGAGATGCAAATACACTCTAATCTTAGCCATAGGCTGAGATACAATTATTTTTTTATGTCAGCCATAGGCCGAAATGCAAATACACTCTGATCTTAGCCATAGGCTGAGATACAATTATTTTTTTATGTCAGCCATAGGCCGAGATGCAAATACACTCTGATCTTAGCCATAGGCTGAGATGCAATTATATTTTTATGTCAGCCATAGGCCGAGATGCAAATACACTCTGATCTTAGCCATAGGATGAGATGCAATTATATTTTTATGTCAGCCATAGGCCGAGATGCAAATACACTCTGATCTTAGCCATAGGCTGAGATGCAATTATATTTTTTTGTCAGCCATAGGCCGAGATGCAAATACACTCTGATCTTAGCCATAGGATGAGATGCAATTATATTTTTATGTCAGCCATAGGCCGAGATGCAAATACACTCTGATCTTAGCCATAGGCTGAGATGCAATTATATTTTTATGTCAGCCATAGGCCGAGATGCAAATACACTCTGATCTTAGCCATAGGATGAGATGCAATTATCTTTTTATGTCAGCCATAGGCCGAGATGCAAATACACTCTGATCTTAGCCATAGGCTCAGATGCACTTATATTATTATGTCAGCCATAGGCTGAGATATTATTATTTTATTATGTCAGCAATGGGCCGAGATGCAAATACACTCTGATCTTAGCCATAGGCTGAGATGCAATTATATTTTTGTGTCAGCAATAGGCCGAGATGCAAATACTCTCTGATCTTAGCCATAGGCTGAGATGCACTTATATTTTTATGTCAGCAATAGGCCGAGATGCAAATACAATCTGATCTTAGCCATAGGCTGAGATGCAATTATATTTTTGTGTCAGCAATAGGCCGAGATGCAAATACACTCTGATCCAAGCCATAGGCTGAGATGCACTTATATTTTTATGTCAGCCATAGGCCGAGATGCAAATACACTCTGATCTTATCCATAAGCTGAAATGTAGCTATATTTTTATGTCAGCCATAGGCCAAGATGCAAATTCATTCTGATCTTAGCTATAGGCTGAAATGCAATTATTTTTTTATGTCAGCCATAGGCCGAGATGCAAATACACTCTGATCTTAGCCATAGGCTGAGATGCAATTATATTTTTGTGTCAGAAATAGGCCGAGATGCAAATACTCTCTGATCTTAGCCATAGGCTGAGATGCAATTATATTTTTATGTCAGCAATAGGCAAAGATGCAAATACACTCTGATGTTACCCATAGGCTAAGATGCACTACTTTTATGTCAGCTATAAACTGAGATGCAATATTAGCCATAGGTAGAGATTAAAATGCACTCTGATCTTAACCATAAGCTGAGATGTAATTATACTTTTATCTCAGCCATAGGCTGAGATGCATTTATATTTTTCTCTTAGCCTTAGGTAAAGATGCAAATACACTCTAATCTTAGCCATAGGCTAAGAAGCAATTATATTTTTATGTCAGCTATAAACTGAGATGCAATTACACTCTGCTCTTAGCCATAGGCTGAGATGCAATTATACTTTTATTTCAGCCATATGCTGAGATGCATTTACACTCAGGTCTTAGCCATATACTGAGATGTAATTATAATTTTATCTTAGCCATAGGTAAAGATACAAGTACACTCTGATCTTAGCCATAGGCTGAGATGCAATTATACTTTTTTTTTCAGCCTTAAGCTGAGATGCAAATACACTCTGATCTTAGCCATTGGCTGAGATGCAATTATATTTTTATAATAGCCATAGGTAGAGATGCAAATACACTCTGTTCTTAGCTATAGGCTGAGATGCAGATATATTTTATTTATTAGCAAAATAGGCTAAGATGCAATTATTTTGTATCTCAGCCATAGGCAGAGATGCAAATTGTCTCTGATCTTAGCTATAGGCTGAGATGCAGATATATTTTTATCTTAGCCATAATTAATTTGACGTGTCAACAAGCAACCGTACATTTATTTACTTTTACATAACTGTAATAATCTTCTATTAAATATATGTTGTTAATATACATATGTGAAAAACTGTGATGTAGTTATGGTGTAATTAGTTGGTTGAGTGATAATGCATTAATTGAAATTCTATTACTAAATAAACATTGTAATTGAAACTTTACCTAACATACTTAAAATATTTATTTTCAATAATAATAAATAGTGACCGGATTATATTCAAATGCATTTGCATATTTCGATCATATTTAGGCTTTGTTGCATATTTTGTCTATATTTGATTTTTATGCATATTTTACCAATTTTTAGAAAAACAATATTAAAAAAACATCATTTTTTAAGTTACTATATTATGCATATTGACATAAAAATTTCCCAGAAATTAAAAATTAGTTATTTTTACTGCCAACTATTCAATTGCAATCATTATTTTAAATTGAAAACAAATAAAATGTGTTTTTTTTTTTAATTTACTAGGCTATATTATAAAATATTTTGGAGATTAAAAAAAAATAATAAAAAAACATGTTGCCCTTTAAAAACTGAAGTTGCAATAGCAAGTATACTAAAAATAAAACATACACATGTGTACTGGCTTTTATGGTACTCAAAAAACCATTCAAAATGGAGTTATTTAGTCGTACGTTTTTTGTCTAACACTCTGTATATATGAAGTTGTATATTTAAACTCATTCTACTTATTTAGCTTAAAAAAAATGAAATTTTTTATATATTTTGTTTTTTTTATAAGGATTAAACTATATTTGTTTATATTTATGTTGCATATAGTTGCATATTTTGGCATATTTTTGCTATTTTTATGCATATTTTGGGCTTTTTTATTGCATATTTGCATGCATATTTCAGTGTTTTTAAGATGCATATAATCCGGTTTCTATTTATAAGCAATAAGATATTTGCACTACAAAGAAGAGCCATTCCAGTAATTTCCAATTTGAAATACAGAGAAGATTGTAGAAGCAAGTTTAAAGAATTAAGCATTGTAACTGTACCAGGTCAATATATTTTTGATTATTATTTTATTTTTAAATTGTATAATTAGTTTTTATTTATACTTTTATATGCTTTATTTATGCCGTTTAAGGCATCGCCAGTAAGTGTATATATATAAAAAAATATTTTTGACATTCTTTTTTTATATATGCACATATATACACTTACTGACGATCCCTTAACGGCGAAACCGGTTTAAATAAAAATAATAAAAAATAAAGCATATAAAAGTATAAAAAAATTTAATTATACAATTTAAAATATGAATACTATATGCAAAAGTAATTTACAACTATATTTTTGGTTGTTTACTTTGGGTGAAACGGAACACTCACACAATTACTCAACAAACAAAAATGTCCACAATTACAAAACAAGAAAAAAATATTTATCTAACATTTTCAAGGCTGGCAAACACGCAAAATGGAACAACCTATTACGCCCCAAATTTTTTTAATGCTTTACCAAGTAAAGTGCGTTGTTTAGATTTTAAATTATTTAAATGTACAATAAAAAAAATATCTCGTAAACCAAGTTTTTTATAGCATTAATGAATTTTTTGAACATGTTTGTAACTACAATTATTAGATCACTTACAGTTTTTTTGTTTTATAATGGTTGATTTCATAACTGTGATATTAATGTATGTGTTGATTTATTTTGTTCTGTTTTGTATTATGCAATTGATTGTTACGTACTTAAAAACTGTGGCGTGAAAACAACTTTCCTATTCAGTTTAGCAAAAAACTGATTTCAATTACTAAATTGGAAAAAGTTACTTATAAACGTTTTAAATCTTCAGAACTTCTATCTGATTATAATGAGTTTGAATCTATTTGCACTTCATGTAAAAATCTTAGCGTTTGCCTTTATAAGCAGTATATTGCACGAACTGAGAGTAATATTCAAACAAATCCAAAGCATTTCTAGAAATTTGTCAACGAAACCAGAAAATCTAATGGCTTTCCGTCTACAATGTACTATGGAGACCTAATCTGCACTAATAGGGATGATAATCATCAATCATCAACAAATTTGCAGAATTTTTTTCTTCTGTTTACGATTCTAAAGTTCATACAGCTCCAACGTTTGAGTTTCAAAACAACGTAATACATTCAAATTTTTCAATTGGTTTGTTTGATGTTTTTAAAGGTATTTAATACCTTCAAGTAACCTTAGCACTGGCCCAGACGGCTACTTTTTAATGCTTTCTTAAGCAAATCTAAATTTCCTGATATGAGGAAAGAAAGCTACATTACGCTTTTATTTAAATCTGGGGCTAAAAAAGGCATAACTTACTATAGAGGTATATGCATTTAATCTGCCATTCCTAAATTATTTGATCAACTTGTAACTGAACAAATACAATGGATGTGCAAAAGTATGATAATTGATAAACAGCATGGTTTTTGTGAGAGTCGTTCTACACTTACTAACTTATTGTGCTACGATAATTATATTTTAAAGGCTTTTGAATCAAGAGTACAAATTGATTCTATTTACACCGATTTTCAAAGACTTTTGATCGTGTGAGCCACCGTATTTTGCTAGCTAAGCTTCATGCTTTAGGTTTTCATCATGTTGTGGTTTCATTGTTATCTAGCTTTTTGAAAAATTGTACTCAATGTGTAAAAATTAATAATTTTTTTATTTCTCAGTGTATTCATTCATCATCTTTTCTTTTATTTGCTGATGATCTAAAACTTTACAGTAAAATATCATCTGTTAAAGATTGCCATCAATCAAATAACTGAAGGGGCAAGTGGATAAAAATGTTATATTACATTTTTCGATGGAAGAACATCTTTTATGCCTTTATCATGACTAGATCTTTTAAAGTCGTACATTCATTATTTTTAGAGTAATCGAATGGATGAATATGCTATGTTACAAAGTTTTTTGGTACTGCGTGTATGAAAAATTCACAAAGTAATTTGCTTAAATCTCATTTTGCGAATTGTAACATAACATATTCATCTACT
Organism: Tachinus rufipes; assembly: GCA_963932245.1. Taxonomy (NCBI): domain Eukaryota; kingdom Metazoa; phylum Arthropoda; class Insecta; order Coleoptera; family Staphylinidae; genus Tachinus; species Tachinus rufipes. Next base: position 72,013,542 of record OZ010747.1, on the reverse strand, counting down.
TGCTCCTTCAAATGTTTTTAACTAGTTTTAATAGAACATTGAATATATATAGTTTTTTAATATGTTTTATATGTGTTTACTTGCATTTTATTACTGTTGAATAATTATTTTAAATAATATTTTTAAATGTGATAATTTGTAAACCTTGTAGGTATTAACAAGAAATAAATATGATTATGATTATGATGATGCAATTATACTTTTGATTATAATTTTGATACAGAATATTTGTGAATAAAAAATTATATACTCAAATACATAGAAAATATTTTGAAAACCCTTCACAATTTACTTTTTATGAAAAATTTAGTATTAAGATTTTGTTCTATAATCAACCAGGGAGAAACTAATTTCTCCTTAGATATATTTCAAATGGTTGGAAAATTTATAAAAGTATTCCTATTTATAACATGGGGAATAAAGTTAATTTGAAATAATTGTTGCGAAAATTATGCTTAAAATTTTATAGTTAAGTGCTATATATGAGGTAGACTTGTCATATAACTAAGACAACAAAGTTGCCTAATATGTATAATATCTGTGATCCATAAATTAATCTCGATCTCGATCAACTTTCACTCAACACCTAACCATTGATTGAAACTTACTTTTTCAATCAAGTACTAATTAATCTACGGATCTATTTCAACGTAGGGAGACTTATAAAATGTTCCGTACTCATTAACATGGGAAACATTTTTGGAGTTTTTCAGGATTTATATCGAAGCCCACAGATTTATTGCAATTTAATCAGAGGTACTTTATCTTATATAGAAAATATTTTTTATTCAGAGATTATTTGAAACGACGCCTGGGGAATTTTCTATTTAGGTGCTTATACTCTGCTTATACCAGAGTCTTATAAAATTCTTCCTATCATCCACACGGGAATAAAATAAAAGCGCTCCAAGCTTTATTTAAAATAAAGCCGGGTGAGTAATATTATGATTTGTAAAATCGAGCTCGAGAAGTAATTAAAGTTAGCTATTTTATTTTAAATAAAGCGGAAGCCATAAAATTTTTCTTTCTTTGTATAAGGGAGTATTTTTGAAAGTTCTCCAGGGTCCATTTGAAATAAAGCTTGGGCTTATTATTTCGATTTATAATCGAGTGCCCCGGAAGAAAATATATAAATCCAACACCATATGAAATGGAGGCCCATAAACTTATAAAATTTTCCCGGGTCGCAATGGGGAAATTTATGATGTCTCCCCAGGTTTATTTGAAATAAAACTTGGGGATATTGATAATTAGCTTTACCACACACATAATTTTGTTTGTTTCATTTAGTTGGGCCGATCCCGGCGGCACTGCAATGCCGGGCCAACCCGTGACAGAAGTGGAGCAAGCCCCTACCTTCCGTCCATTTCCAAAAATCAGTTTAATATACTGGACCCGCATGCGGGTCGTATCAGATATTAAGCTGATAAGAACAGATTTAAAAACTTTATTAAAAAAATATTTTCAATATATAAAAAAATGGTTATAAAAATAAAAACTTGTGTATAAGAATAATTCGAATAATTACCGAATTTTAGTCGATGTGCCCTGGTATAGCATTTTTACAAGGCTGGACATTTGTTCAGGTAGTCCCACACGATTCAGCGAATCCGTTATGTGGTCGTGAGGAACTGACCCGAACGCGTTGGCAAGGTCCAGCCAGGCCACCACAACTCTTTTCTGCTTCCTCCTGGCGTGGTCGAGGGCGCTTTGCAGTAAAAAGTTGTGCTCAAAGCAACCCTCGCCTTTTCCGAACCCTTTCTGGGCTTGCGATATTACGTTAAAGGTATCGCACCACGCCGATATACGGTGAGCCAGGCAGGAAGCATACAGTTTGTAAATGGTGGAAGACAGGGCGATGGGCCTCCAATTCTCTACTACCTCACGATCCCCCTTTTTGTGAATCAAGATGGTAGTTGATTCTTTCCATGTGTCTGGGACCACTTTAAAGTTGTTAATTTTGTTATACATGCAGGCTAGCACTTTGCAGTTTGGATCTGCTTTCTTCATGTCGCCGTACCTTAGTCCATCGGGACCTGGAGCCGTGTTCTTTGCTGCCTGCAATTTCTTTTTCACTTCCTCACTGGTAAACACAATGTTCTGGTTGTCTGGTTCACCGTGAGGAAGTGGAATGCCGTGGTGTTCTTCGGCAGGCAGTTCTTTGGCCTCGTACACAACTTTAAAGTGGTCTTTAAGGGGACCTTTGTTAATTTGGCAGTAGCCACCGTCCTCTACCCCCGTAATTTCTCTAAAGGCTTTCTTTTTGTTTGACCTGTAGAGTTTTTGGATGCGGGATGCAGCAGCAGCATCATATCTTTGACCCACCGCGGGTCGGCGTTGGTTTGTATTGTGCCTGAGGGGCCGATTTCTTTGCACTTTTGCAGATCCGGCTGCAGTAATTTCCGCGGTGATGTCGTTGATTGCTGCTATAAGTTCTACTGCTGTTCTTACCGCATCCAGTCTACGTAACCAGTCCCTTTCTTTCTTGTTTCTACTGTCTGTGTTATTGCCAGCCGTTAGTTGGGTTGGAGGCGTCTGCAATAACTCAGGCAGTTGAGAGGGATCTGGGAGGTCAGTAATTGTGTGGAACTCAATGGGGCGAGGCGGTGGTGAGTGAGGTAGCGTTTGCACCGGGCTATGGGGTTGTAAAGTTGCCGGACTTGGTGGTAGTGAACGCTCCGGGCTAGGTGGTAGTGAATGTGACAGGCTAATTGTAGGTGGAGGGTCCTGATTCACATATGATGGAGGGGTCTGTGATGTAGCTGGAGGTGAAGCCTCGGTACTGGGGGACGTGGTGAACTGACCTTGCTGAGATGGTGGTGATGTTGTCTGACGTCGGGGTTGCGGGGCAGCACGTTCTGGTTGTTGTCCGTTTACCTCCGGCGTCAGGGGTTCCATTTGGGGCACTGGACGCCTGGTGATCCTCCTTGGTGTAGGGCTCCCACCTGCATCCAGTTCTAACATGTAGGCCTCCATCTCCGCAGCATCGTGGACAGCTTTCTGATGTGACTTTATCGTTTTCATTATACCATTTACATTTTTACAAAGGCCACATCGGAAAACAATTTCAAACTTATGAATGCGTCGTAAGTGTTTGTTGAGATCCGAGTGGTTTTTGTAGGTCCTGGGCGGGCGGATGTTGCACAGCGTGCATTCTAGTTCAGCTGTCATTGGGAACAACACCGTATACGGTTCCATTTTGTAAAAATATTTTACACACTTAAAATTTAACTAACTACTATTTTTGTGTCTAGAAGCTTCTCGGCGAACTTAAAAACTTAAAACTTATTAAGCTGATAAGAACAGATTTCAAAAACAACGGACGTGACTGTACATGAAGAATCGCAATATTTTTTCGTGGTTGAAGATGGAGAAGGTATTGTACAATTAGATAACGTGTGTTATCCAGTAGAAAAACGCATACAATTTATAATCCCTAACGGTAAATTTAATAATAATTTAAAAATATATATACAATATATATAATTAAATTTTATTTTTTAGGTTGTGTGTATCAAATTAAAAATAATGCAGCGATTTCTTTAAAATTGCATTATATGTCAATAAAGACAAATCATATAATGCAATTTTAAAGAAATCGCTGCATTATTTTTAATTTGATACACACAACCTAAAAAATAAAATTTAATTATATATATTGTATATATATTTTTAAATTAACCCATCTTTACACAGATAGATATATTGGATGTTCTGTGGATAACTGATCACGCCGGCAAAGTAAAAATAGAACTTTTCCCAAAGTAAATTTGTTTTTACCTTCCGTCCATTTCCAAAAATCAGTTTAATATACTGGACCCGCATGCGGGTCGTATCATATCGTACTACACTTTGATCTTAGCCATAGGCCGAGAAGCGATACTGTTAGTTTAAAATTTAAACTTTTTAAACAGAAAGAGAACGTAAAAACATTCAACGAAGCATAGTATCGACACCTAACGCACGCACAAAGCACTACGTTCAACGTAAAATGGATCAATAACGTGCTTAGCTTTCCCAAAGGGGGTACATTTTGTATTTTCCCCAGGGTTAATTTCAATTAAATCCTGGGGAATAATATAATTAATTTCCCATTTTTACATATATGGTCCTAGGGTTCATTTTAATTTATCCTTTGGGTTTTTAACTATTCTCCCCTAAGATATTATAATTAGCTTTTTTAAGAAGCGCAAATTTTGTATTTTCTCCAGTGATAATTTCAATTAAACTCTGGGGAATAGTATAATTAGATCTTTTAATATTTTAAGATATTTGTCTTAATTTGATAAGAGCCCAGGATTTTTTTAAATATTAAATATTTTTAAAATAACTTCGAGTACTTAAAAACTTCTATCAACTGTTATATTAAGCATTTTTTTTTTGTAATATTTTCGAGTTCATTTGAAACGTAGCCTGGGAATTTATTATTTATGTATATCTTTATATTCTGCTAATCGACCCCTATAAGGAAGTAATTAAATAAATATAAAATTTTTCCAATTGGAGTACACCGGAATAAAATAAAATCATCCCAGGATTTATTTGAAATGAAGCGTTAAAATTATTAAGTTTTAAAATTATGATTTATATAATTAATCCCGAGGATACCGCAATTTTATTTTAAATAGACTGGTCACTTATATACATAATAATATTTTTTTAAAGTTTACCAAGATTTATTTGAACTAAAAGCCTGGGGAGAAGAGACAATTTGATTTAAAAACAAAATAAATCCTGGGGAATAATATAATTAATCCCCCATTTTTAAATATTTGTCATAATTTGTTAAGTTAAGATTCCGAGATATTTTTATAAGAAATCATTTAATTAATTCTGGAAGTTTTAATTAATTCTTCTTTAAATTATTTAATAAAATATAAAGAATTTTATTTTCTAAAGCAAGCAAATTTTTATATGATCTTATGCATTCAATTAATCCTTTGGAAATTAAATTAATCCCTTTCTAAGACTTTATAATTAGCTTTCTTAAGAAGCGGTAAATTCTGTGTTTTTACAAGTGTTAATTTAAATTAAACACTAGAAAAGTATATAATTACTTCCTTTAACATTTTAAGATATTTCTTTTAATTTTATTTTTTCCCAGAGATTATTTTAATCAATCCTGGAAGTTTTAATTATCTCCCAATAAATAAGTTTTGATTTAACAGAGAATTTTGTATACAATAATATTTTATTAAAAAAAATATATTTTTCAATTTTCTAAAATATTGAATATTTTTATATAGTCCTAGAGTCAAATTCAATCAATCCTTGGTAATTTTAATTGAATCTTGCTTAAAATATTATATTTAGTTTTGTTAAGAGGCGAGCAATTTTATATTTTTCTCGGGCTTAAATTCAATTAAACTGTGAGAAACGATATAATTTTAGGCTTTATTGTACTAGGAAACATTTTCCAATTTCCCTAAGGTTTATTTGAAATCAACTAAGAGAATGTTAATCATTTCCCTGTTTAACAAATTTTGTTGTTTAGAATCCACAATTTAAGCGAAAATTAAGTCTATGGATGTTTCTAATGGTGCTGAAAGAACTTGTAAATATAAAATTAATGTTCATATTTATAAAAAAATTCCAGTTCTCCAGGTTTCATTTGAAATAAAGCCTGGGCGGAGGATATTTCAATTTATAATCGAGCGCCCCGTAAGAAAATAATTAATCCAGCTCCATTTGATGCTCGGCTCGTATTAGATGCTTTCTTTTCACTGTTCTGGACGGTTCCGAACAATTCTGTGCTTGACGCCCCATGTACCTTTCACAGAGAGCGCGACGCCCCAACTTGTTTCGAGTTTCCTTCCCCTCTCCCCTCATGCATCACTTATCAGGATGGTGCATCAGAACGGTTCTGTGCGTCAAGCCCCGGGAGCGTGTTGCTCTTGAAAGGAAAGCAGTAAATGTGGGAAAATTTATTATGTTTCCCGCCAGAGTTATCTCTCCTAAACGTAATTTTGTTTATATTAAATTAGTTGGGCCTATCCCGGCGGCACTGCAATGCCGTGACAGAAATTTGAATCATAATTCACAATATAAAGAATGAATAAAAATTAAATAAAACACGCATGTGTATAAGGCATGTCTAAAATTGTACAAATACTAACAGATTAAAATCAATAGAAATAACATAACAAACATTTTGTATAATTTCAGCACTACATAAAGTTATCAGGTACAATACGAAGGACACTGCCAAAGTTCGCAGTAAATGTAAAACAAAACACAAATTACGTTATGTAAATCGCTTTATTGCTTCTCAGAATAATCTTCTTTAAAATCTATACACTTTTGCATTCGATGAAACCAATCTTTAAAACAATTTTGCCACTCTGAGCGAGGTACCTCCAAAACAAGTGATTTAAATGCTTCAACGGCCTCTTCAGGCGATAAAAAACGCTTGCCACGCATTTTATTTTTCATATGCCGAAATAGGAGCCATTGGGCAAATTTAAATAATCTGACTTACGTTAAAATAGATGTATGTTTAGATATAGAATCAAACATTTCTTCGACAGATAGTTGCTATATAAATCCTACCAAGATCATAAATGTAGAAGCAATAACTCCCAAAAATTTTACTTTGACAGACCTTTTTCTTCTTCTTTATCAGCCTTGTAACGTCCACTCCTGGACATAGGCCTCTCCGTATTTCTTCCACATCTGGCGATCTTGAGCCTTTTGAAACCATTCTTTGCCGATGGCCGACTTGATATCGTCCAACCATCTCCTTTGTGGCCTGCCTCTGCTCCTCTTTGTTTCCCTCGGCCGCCAATGGGTGACTCTGACTGTCCATCTGTCGATATTTTGTCTAGCGACATGTCCTACCCAGCGCCATTTTAGCTGAGCTATGCGTTCTATAATGTCAGTCACCCTTGTTCTCTCTCTGATTACCTCGTTCCTGATTTTGTCCCTTAACGAGATGCCAAGCATAGTGCGTTTCATCGCCCGCTGTGTTGTTCTTAGGCGGTTTGAGCTCTTTTTTGTAAGACTCATTGTTTCTAAGCCATATGTAGCTACTGGCAGTATGCATGCGTCGAAAACTTTTCTTTTGAGGTTTATTGGTATGTCGTTGTTGGCCAATATGTAGCGTAATTTTCCAAACGCCGCCCACGTAAGACCTATTCGTCTCGTGACTTCTGCTGTTTGATTCTCCTTTCCAAGTTTAATGACGTGACCAAGGTATGTATAATGGTCTACACATTCAATTTCCACGTCGTCTAGTACGGTGTAGGGATTATCTGGGCTCATTATTTTGGTTTTCCCGATGTTCATTTTGAGCTTTATACTTTTTGATGCAGCATTTAGTTGTTGTAGCATCTCTCCAAGCTCTAGAGGATCGTTTGATATTAGGACTATATCATCCGCAAAACGGAGGTGATTAAGGTATGTTCCATCGATCTTAATTCCTTTTTGATCCCACTGAAGTTTTTTGAAAACATCTTCTAAGCTTAAGGTGAATAGCTTTGGTGAGATAGTATCCCCCTGACGCACTCCTCTCCCTATGTTTATTTTATTGGTGGTTAGTTCTTCTTCGATCTTGACGTGAAATGTGGCATTATTATAGATATTTTCAATAATGTCAGCATATCTTGAGTCTATTCTAGCATTCCTCATAGATTTTAGGACTGCCCACGTTTCTACTGAGTCGAAGGCTTTGTGGAAATCAATAAATGCCAGGTGTATAGGGACGTTGTACTCGGTAGCTTTCTCTATTACGGTGCGTAGTGTTTGTAAGTGGTCAATTGTACTGAATCCACTGCGGAAGCCTGCCTGTTCTACTGGTTGATAGAAGTCTAATTTTTTCGTAAGTCTATTGCATATGATTTTAGTTAATAATTTGTATAGTTGTGATAGTAAACTGATAGGACGATAGTTTTCAATGTTTGTTGTGTCCCCTTTTTTAAAAAGGATAATTATTTCGGCGTTATTCCATTCCTTGGGGAGTACACTATCTCTGAGGCACTTATTCAGCAAGGTTTGTATCGATTTTTCCACCGTGCTTCCACCCAGCTTTAGCATCTCGGATGTAATACGGTCTTCTCCAGGACATTTTCCATTTTTCATCTTACTCAGAGCAGATCTAATTTCCTGTAATGATATTTCCGGCATATCCTCTGATCCCACGTTTAATATTCTACCTTCTGTCGGTTCCATATCTGGTGTTTTTAATGCATATAAGTTAGTATAGATGTCTTCGACTATTTGGGATAATTGCTCTGAGTTTGAGATTATAATTCCGTGCTTGTTCTTGAGCTTGGTTATTCGTGTTCTTCCAGTTGAAAGTTTTGATCTCAGGACTTTCATATTGGAGTTATTTTCGATTGTTGTTTGAATTGTTTGGGTCTTATATCTTCGTATGTCTCGTCGTATGTTTTTCTTTATTAGTCTGTTCAATGCCTTGTACTCCACTGTTCCACCTTTCATGTGTCTTCTTTTTTCCATCATTTCTATAGTGTTTGCGCTTAGTTTTGGGTCTACTGGGCGTTTTGCTCTAGAGCATATTTTCATTGTTGTTGTTTGGATACCTGTTTTTATTCTCTCGGCCAGTTCATCTACGTTCATATTTATTATATCCGTCGGTTTTAGGTATTTCTCTACTTCTCTCTGGTATTCTTCTTTGTTTGCCTCTAACTCGTCGATGGTGGTAAATCTGAGGGTTTTTATCAGCTTGTTTCTTTCCGGTCTTAAATCAATCCGCAGACATGCTCGGAGAAGCCTATGATCGCTTCCTGTATCGAAGCGGTTAAGGACCCCTACGTCCTTGCATATTTTACAACTATTTGCTAGAATAAAGTCGATTTCGTTTTTTACCGAATTGTCTGGGCTTCTCCATGTCCATCTGCGTTGAAGTGGTTTCTTAAAGAACGTGTTTAGGCTGTATACGTTTTCCTTCTCCAAAAAATTTACAAGCATTTCGCCTCTGTTGTTTCTTACTCCTAGTCCATAGTTCCCAACATATTCAGTGTCCGTATTAGACTTTTTTCCAATTTTAGCGTTAAAGTCGCCTATAACTATTTTGAAGTATGATTTTTCCAGTTCTTTTGCTTTTGTTATATCTTCGTATAATTGTTCTACTTCTTCATCTTCGGAAGTGCTTGTTGGTGCGTAGGCGTTAATTATTTGCATCGACAGACCATCAGTGTGCATTTACACCAAACAGAGATCAGGATAGTAAAACAAAGTACGTAAATAATAACATGATAGACATAATAAACGCAGTTGATGACGAAACTAATAGCAACATAATAAATGAAGATGACAAAATCTTGAGTACTACAAATATACAGAAAGTTATGGTGAACAAGATCAAACCTGTTGAAGATCATTTTTTAATATAAATCAAGCAACGAGTATATATTTATTCAACATACAAAGTTATAGCAACAAAGCAGAAGAATTACAACTACTTATAGAATCATTAGCGAATCCAACAATAGTGTGTTTAACCGAACTCTGGATTACTGGAACTGAAGATATATTTTTAAGAAATTACAATTCGGTTGCAACATACAGATGACAATTAATTGAACGTGGCGGAGCGGCTATTTTAGTTGAAAAAATGTGTTAAGTAAAGAAATTATAAAGTTTAATTACTTGAGTGAAGAACTACATTTTGAGTTGACGGTAGCATACTTGATTAAACGAAAACTGTATGTATTATGTATTTATCGCTCACCAAAGGGCAACCATGATAATAATGACTGATTTTGTGCGGTGACATCAATGTAAACTACGATGAAGAATCACAAAAAACTCAATTAATAAAGAATTTGTTAATTGCCAATAATCTTAAGATGCATGTTAACTTTTATACAAACAATAATTGACTATGCATGTACCAATATAGACAATAAGCAAACTGAATGTATTAATGCATGTTTAACAGACCATGAAAGAATTTATTGCAAATTTAACGAAAACAAAACTAAATCAAAAATGAGATTAATATGTAAACGATCGTATAAAACTGAGAATATTAAAACGTTTATTGATTGATTGATTGTGACAATATTAACTGGGCGGAAAAACTTGCGAATATACATTTAAGTGACAAATTTAGTTTTTTCTTCAAATCAATTGACAAACATTTTAATATTAACTTTCCATTAAAAACTTGTAAAATACACAACACTAATAAATCGTGGTTGTCAACTGGTATTTTAATATCTTTAAATAATAAAAAATCATTACATTACATTAGGAAATACACAAAAAATAATTCGATAAAAAATTACATTAAAAATTTAAAGAAAATTTTAAAGTCTACTATAAAGTTATCCAAAGAATGGTCTGCTATCAAACGTGTACAAAATGATACAAATAAATCAAAAGAAATTTGGAAAATTATTGGTGAACACGACAATAATTAAAAAAAAGCTACAAAAATGTTTACTTAGATATAGATGGTTTCTATGAACCTAAAGTGATCGTAGATAAATTACGTACATATTTTTGTATATAAAGGCTTTAAAACCTACCAAATCAACAGGTATTGGTAATATTAGTGGCAACATAATTGAATCTCTTCCTGATTCTACGCTAGCCACCTTTACTGATTTAATTAACGACTCGTTTGAATTGGGAATATTCCCAGATAAAATGAAAAATGCACGTATTATAACTCCAATACACAAAGGTAAACATAGTCATTCTCTATCAAATCATCGACATATATATTTTTATCTTAGCCATAGGTAAAGATGCAATTACACTCTGATCTTAGCCATAAGCTGAGATGCAATTTTATTTTTATGTCAGCTATAAACTGAGATGCAATAACACTCTGATCTTAGCTAAAGGCTGAGATGAAATTAAATTTTTATCTTAGCCAGAGGTAGAGATGCAAATACACTCTGATCTTAACCATAAGCTGAGATGCAATTATAATTTTATCTTAGCCATAAGTAAAGATGCAAATACACTCTTATCTTAGCCATAAGCTAAGATGTAATTATACTTTTATCTCTGCCATAGGCTAAAATGCATTTACACTCAGGTCGTAGCCATAAGCTGAATTGCAATTATATTTTTATCTTAGCCATAGGTAAAGATACAAATTCACTCTGATCTTAGCCATAGGCTAAAATGCAATTATAGTTTTATCTTAGCCATAGGCTGAGATACAATTATATTTTTTACTTAGCCATAGGTAAAGATGCAATTATGTTTTTATCTTAGTCATAGGTAGAGATGCAAATTCACTCTGATCTTAACCATAAGCAAAAATGTAATTATACTTTTATCTCAGCCATAGGCTGAGATGCATTTACACTCAGGTCTTAGCCATAAGCTAAAATACAATTATATTATTATCTTAGCCAAAGGTAAAGATGCAAATACACTCTGATCTTAGCCATAGGCTGAGATGCAATTATATTTTAATCTTAACTACAGGTAAAGATGCAAATACACTCTGATCTTAGCCATAGGCTGAGATGCAATTATACTTTTATGTCAGCTATAAACTGAGATGCAATTACACTCTGATCTTAGCCATAGGCTGAGATGCATTATTTTACCTTAGATATAGGTAAAGATACAAATACACTCTAATCTTAGCCATAGGCTGAGATGCATTTATATTTTTAACTTAGCCATAGGTAAAGATGCAAATACATTCTGATCTTAGCCATAGGCTGAAATGCAATTATATTTTTATCTTAGTTATTGGTAAAGATAACCGTTGTCTTGGCGCCAATTGAAGTAACGGGAAAACAATTGTTGAATGAAACTATCACTATTTGCAGCACGGTTAGAGTATTTTATTTATTTTAAAACCAATATTAAAGTAAACGAGTGTACGCACATGTAGAAGATCCGAATAAAATAAAACAAAACGCGAGAAATAAGTGAGCGAAAAAAGTGCGAAATATACTAAAAAGAAGGAAAAAAAGTGGATAATCTGTGGATAATTAACATTAGTGTTAAAAAACAATAGTGAAGGAGTATTAATTAAAACTAATATGTGGCATAAATAAAATAAACGTAAAGTAAAACAAATTGAAAAACGTATTTATTTTTTTTAAATAAAAAACCATATAAATAAAATAAATAAATAATAAATTCAACAGAATAAAATAACGGCATAAAAATGACAAGATCAAAAAACAAAGAAGAAGAAGATGGAATAACTCTTAAGGAGATTAAAAATAGCATAGATGAATTAAAAACATCAATGAATTTTATGTCGGAACAATTTGAAGAAGGAAGAAAACAAAATGAAGAGATAAGAAAAACACTAAAAGAAATTAAAAATGAAAACAGCGAATTAAAGAAAAAAATAATAGAACTGGAAGCTAAATGCAATGAAACCGAGCAAGATAAAATTAAAAACAATATTGTTATATCAGGTGCAATCAAACAAAATGAAAATGAAAATACTATGGAGATAATCAATAAAATATTTACATCTATTGATATAAATATAGAAAAAAATAATATAACAGAAGTATACAGAATGAATAAAACAAAAACAGCTCCAATATTAGTCAAATTAAAAGCAACAGAAGATAAAAAACAAATCATAATAGCAAAAAAAGAAAAAGGATCAATTAAAACAAAAGAATGCGGATTAAAAGGTGAAAATACTGAAATTTACATAACAGAACAATTAACCCAAACAAATAACAACTTATTCTACGAAGCAAGGAAACTAAAAAAACATGGATTCCGATGGATATGGTATAAAGAAGGTAGAATCCTTGCAAGAAAAAGTGAAGCTGATAAACCAATAACAATTAAAGGAATGGAACATATAAATGAGCTGATAGAAAATGCAAAATAAAAATAAAAATAAAAACAAACCTAAAAGTAAAAATATAAATAACAACACATAACAGAAATGGACAAAATAAAAATATACCTACACAACGCAAGAAGCATAAGAAACAAATTTGATGAAATATTAACAATACCTAAGCTATACAACGCAGATGTTATAGTAATAAATGAAACATGGCTTTACACAAACGAAGAAAAATACTTCCAAATACCATACTATACCGCAATATTTAACAACAGACCAATGAAAGGTGGGGGCATTGCCATATACATAAAAAACAAAATCGCAACAACAGTAACAGAAATTAGAACAGAAAATAATACAGAAATATTAACAATAAAACTCAATAAAACAAACATACACATAACAGCAATATATAAACCACAAACCGCAAAAGACGATGACTTCTTAAAAGTAATAGACAAATTAACAAAAACTAATACTAAAAATATAATACTAGGAGACATGAACATAAATTTAAGAGAGAATAACAAAATCACAAACAATTACAGAAATTTAATTGTAGAAAATGGACATTGTATTTTAAATAAAATAAACGAAGAAGGAGTAACGAGAAATAATGGTGATAAACCTGGTACAATTATAGATCATGTGATAACAAACATAAAAGATTACAACAACAAAATAAAAGTAGAAAAGCTAACACTATCAGATCACAATGCGATAATCACGGAATGGAACACAATGTGTAAGAAAACCAAATATGAAAAAGCACAAAAAAAGAAAATAAACTACGAAAAAATCAAAAAAGAATTTGAAAGCATAGATAATGAAACAGTAAAAGATTTTGACATACTAACATCAATATTACAAAACACAATAAATCAAAACACAAAAATAACGGAAATAAAAAGAAAAGAAAACAATAAGTGGATAAACATGGAAATAATAACGATGATAAAAGATAGAAATAAAGCACAAGAGAGATACATCAGAAATCCAAAAAATGAAATAATAAAAAAAATACTGAAAGAAAAGAAAAAAGAAGTAGAAGACAAAATAAAAGAAAGAAAAGAAAATTTTTACAAAAACAAAATAAAAAATGCAAACGGAAACCAAGCTAAACAATGGGCAGAAATAAATAGTATGCTAAACAAGACAAAGAAGAAAAGAATACAAAAAATAACTGAAATTATAACAGAAAACGGACAAACAAAAACAAATGAAACTGAAATAGCGGACGAACTAAACAACTACTTTGCAACAGTGGGAAAGAAATTGGCGGAAAAAATTAAAAAAAATGATGACAATGAAACAATAACAACCGCAAGAATTGAAGAAGAAGCTACATTTAACGAAACATCAGAAGAAGAGATAGAAGAAATAATCCAACAACTAAAAATAAGAAGCGCGCCAGGAGAAGATCAAATAACCCATGAAGTGATAAAAGTCATAAAAAAAAAATAGCACCAATATTGAAAAAACTCATAAATAAAATGATACAAACAGGTGAATACCCACAAATACTTAAAAAACAAATAATAAAACCAATATACAAAAAAGGAGAAAAATCAAAATGTGAAAACTATAGACCAATATCACTTATATCAGTTCTGAGCAAAATTACAGAAAAGGCAATATATAACAGATTAATGACACACATAAACAAACATAATATTATAAATAAAAAGCAATACGCATTCCAAAAAAAATCAAACACAATGGGCATAACAACTGATATAATACAACATATAGCAGAAAAGTTGGACAAGAAACAGTATGTTATACCAATATTTATAGACATGAAGAAAGCTTTTGATACCATTGACAAAAACAAACTGATTAAAAAAATGGAGTTATTAGGAATAAGAAACACAAATTTAAAACTGTTAAAAACATATATTAAAAGCAGAACACAACGAACACAAATAAACAACATACTTAGTAAAACAACGGAAGCAGAATATGGAGTACCACAAGGTGGAGCGTTGGCACCAATACTGTATATACTATACATAAATGATATATATAATATAAATCTGACTGGTGAAATATATACGTATGCTGATGACACATGTATTATATATCACGGAAAAAGTAAAGAAGCAATAGAAAGAAACATAAATGCAGACATTAAGAAACTAACTAAATGGTACAACGAAAACATACAAACAATAAATGAAGAAAAAACAACTTTTATGGTAATAAGACAAAAAAACACAAAAGATATTGACATAAAAATTGTAATAAATAACATACCAATTACTAGAACAAAACAGACAAAATACTTAGGAATAATATTAACCGAGAAACTCACCTGGGATGCACATATTAACAAATTATTAAAAGAAAGCGCAGCAACAATAGGAGCTGTCTATAGAGCCAAAAAATGCATACTAAAAGAAACAGCAATAAGTATATACCACTCACTTTATTTAGCAAAAATTAACTATTTAATAAATATATGGGGTGAAACAACAAAAACAAATATACAAAAAATCCAAAGACAACAAAACAAAATACTTAAAATAATACATAAACTTTCAAAGCTAACACCAACAGAAGAAATATACAAAATAATTAACGAAACAAACATTAACGAAAAAATAAAAATAGAAAAATGCAAACTAATATATAAAGTTAAAAATAAAGAAATTAAAACAAATCTACAAATAATATTAAACAAAGAAATTCACGGACATAACACGAGAAGAAGAAGTAATATATATGTACACACAACAAGAACAGAAAAAGCGAAAAAAACAATACTAGGAAATGGACTAATCACGTACAATCAACTACCTGAAAATATAAAAAAAACGAAAACTTTTAAAGAATTTAAAACAAAAATAAAAGAACACTACATAATAACAAGACTAAAAAAAACAAATTAATTAAAAAAAGAAGATAAATGGTGCCCCGAATACGAAGCTCTGCAGCCGACCATACATGGAAAGATGCAAAGCAGCAAGTGGGGAGAGAAAAAAAAAAAACTTACTTAACAATTTATTATTTATAATTTATATGATTATTTATAATTTATATGACAATAAAAAAAAAAAAAAAAAAAAAGAAGCAAATACACTCTGATCTTAACCACAGGCTAAGATGCAATTATAGTTTTATCTTACCTATAGGCTGAGATGCATTTATATTTTTATCTTATCCATAGGTAAAGATGCAAATACACTCTGATCTTAGCCATAAGCTGAGATGCAATTATGTTTTTATGTCAGCTATAGGCCAAGATGCAAATTCAGTCTGATCTTATTTATAGGCTGAAAAGCAATTATATTTTTTATGTCAGCCATAGGCCGAGATGCAAATACACTCTGATCTTAGCCATAGGCTGAGATGCAATTATATTTCAACAAACAAGAATTGACAACACACTAAGTACCAAAACATATAGTGAATTTGGTATACCACAAGGAGACGTGCTTGCATATTATATATTAATGACATATTTAAAAGTAAACTACATGGAAAACTATATATATATATACGCTGACGACACAAGCCTAATCCACACCGAAAAAAATAAAATAAAACTGCAACAAGAGATTCAAGAAGATCTAGATAAGATTAACAAATGGTATTGCAACAACTTACTCACGATAAACGAACAAAAAACCAACTACATGCTTATAACACGTAAGAAAAGAAATATAAATTTTACATTAAAGATTAATAACATAAACATAGGAGAGGTAGCTAACACAAAATATCTCGGACTAACAATAAATAATAATCTAAAATGGGACAATCACATTCAAACTCTAATTAAGAAAAATACAAAGGCTATAGACGCATTATATAAACTAACAAAATTGCAAAGACAACAAAACAAAGCTATAAAAACAATTTATCAACTGGAAAACAACTAACACCTACTAAAGAGATACATGAACTATCTAAACAACTAACTATTAAAAACAAGATAAAACAACAAAATATAGTATTAATTCACAAGATCAAACTCGGACAAATAAAAACGGAATTTAAATTAAAAAGCAGAAAAGAATTTCACACCTACAAACCTAGAAAAAAAAATGACTTCAATATTGAACTTAATAGAACAACCACAAAAAATCAAAGCTTGGCTGTTAAAAGAATCCAAAAATACAATAAAATGCCTAATGAAATAAAAAACCTTACCAGCATTCAACAATTTAAAACAAAATTAAAACAACACCTAATGATAGAACAAACACAAAACTAAGACACAAACAAAAAACAAAAGAAGACAGCAGAAATTTGTTTCCAATACCAGGCCCCTCGAGTCTTTAACAGATGGATGGCGGCACTGCTGGAATATTATATATTTAAATACAAATTGTAAATATGTAAATAATTATAATAAATATTAAAATATAAAAAAAAAAAAAAAAAAAAAAGTTGCAAATTCACTCTGATTTTATCCATAAGCTGAAATGTAATTATATTTTTATGTCAGCCATAGGCCGAGATGCAAATTCACTCTGATCTTAGCTGTAGGCTGAGACACATTTATATTTTTATGTCAGCTATAGGCCGAGATGCAAATACAATCTGATCTTAGCCATAGGCGAGATGCAATTATATTTTTAGCTCAGGTATAGGCTGAGTAGCAAATACACTCTGATTTTAGCTATAGGCTAAAATGCACTTATATTTTTATGTCAGCCATAGGCCGAGATGCAAATACACTCTGATCTTAGCCATAGGCTGAGATGCAATTATATTTTTAAGTCAGCAATAGGCCGAGATGCAAATACACTCTGATCTTAACCAAAGGCTGAGATGTAATTATATTTTTATGTCAGCAATAGGCCGAGATGCGAATACACTCTAATCTTAGCCAAAGGCTAAGATGCAATTATATTTTTATGGCAGCCATAGGCCGAGATGCAAATACACTCTGATCTTAGCCATAGGCTGAGATGCAAGTAAATTTTTAGCTCAGGTATAGGCCAAGATGCAAATACACTATGATCTTAGCCATAGGCTGAGTTGCAATTATATTTTTATGTCAGCCATAGGCCGAAATGCAGAAACACTCTGATCTTAGCCATAGGCTGAGATGCAACATTTATATTTTTAGCTCAGGTATAAGCCAAGTTGCAAATACACTCTGATCTTAGCTATAAGATGAGATGCATATATATTTTTATGTCAGCCATAAACCAAGATGCAAATACACTCAGATATTAGCCATAGGCTAAGATGCAATTATATTTTTATGTCAGCCATAGGCCGAGATGCAAATACACTCTGATCGTAGCCATAGCCTGAGATGCAATTATATTTTTATGTCAGCTATAGGCCAAGATGCAAACTCAGTCTGATCTTATTTATAGGCTGAAATGCAATTATATTTTTATGTCAGCCATACAAATACACTCTAATCTTAGCCATAGACTGAGATGCACTTATAATTTTATGTCAGCTATAGGCTCAGACGCTCTTATATTTTTTATGTCAACCATAGGCCGAGATGCAATACACTCTGATCTTAGCCATAGGCTGAGATGCAAATATATTTTTATGTCAGCCATAGGCCGAGATGCAAATACACTCTGATCTTAGCCATAGGCTAAGATGCAATTATATTTTCATGTCAGCCATAGGCCGAGATGCAATTACACTCTGATCTTAGCCATAGGCTAAGATGTAATTATATTTTTATGTCAGCAATAGGCCGAGATGCAAATACACTCTGATCTTAGCCATAGGCTGAGATGCAATTATATTTTTATGTCAGCCATAGGCCGAGATGCAAATACACTCTGATCTTAGCCATAGACTGAGATGCACTTATAATTTTATTTCAGCCATAGGCCGAGATGCAATACACTCTTATATTAGCCATAGGCTGAGATGCAAGTTAATTTTTATGTCAGTTATAGTCCAAGATGCAAATACACTCTGATCTTAACCAAAGGCTGAGATGTAATTATATTTTTATGTCAGCTATAGGCCAAGATGCAAATACACTCTGATCTTAGCCATAGGCTGAGATGCAATTATGTTTTTATGTCAGCCATAGGCCGAGATGCAAATACACTCTGATCTTAGCCATAGGCTGAGATGCAATTATATTTTTAAGTCAGCTATAGGCCAAGATGCAAAGTCAGTCTGATCTTATTTATAGGCTGAAATGCAATTATATTTTTATGTCAGCCATAGGCCGAGATGCAAATACACTCTGATCTTAGCCATAGACTGAGATGCACTTATAATTTTATGTCAGTTATAGGCCAAGATGCACTACACTCTGATCTTAGCCATAGGCTCAGACGCACTTATATTTTTATGTCAGCCATAGGCCGAGATGCAATACACTCTGATCTTAGCCATAGGCTGAGATGCAATTATATTTTTATGTCAGCCATAGGCCGAGATGCAAATACACTCTGATCTTATCCATAAGCTGAAATGTAATTATATTTTAATGTCAGCCATAGGCCAAGATGCAAATACTTTCTGATCTTAGCCATAGGCTAAGGTGCAATTATATTTTTATGTCGGACATAGGTTGAGATGCAAATACACTAGGATTTAAGCCATAGGCCTTAGCCTAAAAATTTAATTGCATCTTAATGCAATTAAACTTTTAGGTCAGCCATAGGCCGAGATGCAAATACACTCTGATCTTAGCCATAGGCTAAGATGCAATTATATTTTTATGTTAGCTATAGGCCGAGATGCAAATACACTCTGATCTTAGCTATAGGCTCAGACGCACTTATTGCGATGCAATTATTTTTTTGTGTCAGTCCTAGGCCAAGATGCAAATACACTCTGATCTTAGCCATAGGCTGAGATGCAATTATTTGTTTATGTCAGCCATAGGCCGACATGCAAATACACTCTGATCTTAGCTATAATAATAATAATAATAATAATAATAATAATAATAATAATAATAATAATAATAATAATAATAATAATAATAATAATAAAATACTACCCTGAATATCGGGACTATATTACAGAACAGAGATTATGTGACCAAAAACGAGTAATAATAAAAAATAATAGACTAACGCAATTTGAAATAGAACATATAAAAATTACTCTTACAGAAGAACTAAATATTACTAACAACCCTATAACAGAAATAGAAGTTCATAACCAAAAATCACCAATAAATGAAGAAATAAACACAAACATTGCTGATGAAAACGAACAAAACTCTAACATTCAACTATCTGATTCTAGTTACGGCAACGCAGATTCTGTACATCTTGAATTTGAAGCATCTCTTATAAAATGGACGGATGCTAACACAACGCAGAGGCCAAGTTTACCAAAACTAAGAATAAATAAACAATCATTGGCAATTGTTAAAAACGTTAACAAAACAATCGAACATCATGCTAATAACGCAACTAATATTGAAGCTTTGCATTCAATAATATACTGCGCTGCATATACAGTATTAAAACTATGTAATCAAATACCGGTTAATGAACAAAACAACTATAAACAAAGCACTCCAAAATGGCAACAGCGACTAGAACACAAAATAAATCAACTTAGACAAGATATAGGTCGGCTAACACAAATATCACAAAACAATGTTACAAAAAATGTTTATAAACATCTTAAACATTTAATCTCTAATAGTGACAATATAACACAAGCACAAATAGTAGATATACTTGACACACAAAAACAAAAGTTATGTGTATATGCAGAAAGACTAAGAAGTTACATAAAAAGCAACAAACGAAAAAAACAAATCCTCTTATTCCAAAACAATGAAAAGGCATTTTACAGTAATTTAAACCAAACTAACAAAACTCTTCTTAAATCAGATATGCCAGATAAAGAAGAAATTACTAATTTTTGGAAAAGCATTTGGTCAAACAACAATATAGACTATAACAGAGAAGCAGATTGGATTAAAAACATAAAAGCCAAATATAATCATATTACTAACAACAATAATATAAATATAAGTATAAATGAAAAAGAACTAAAAGAGATTATAAAGAAACTACATAACTGGAAAGCTCCGGGTTTAGACAAAATTCATAACTTTTGGTTTAAAGAGTTAACATCTACTCACAACGCATTAGCTCAACACATAACTCAACTACATCATAATCCAAACAGTATGCCTGCTTTTCTAACTCAAGGTGTAACATACTTAATCCCAAAAAATGAACAAACAAAAAATCCAGCTAACTATCGTCCTATAACTTGTCTTCCAACTTTATACAAAATTATAACAGCTGTTATTACTCAAAATATTCAAAATCACATCTCTAAATTTAAAATTATGACCGAAGAACAAAAAGGATGTCGGAAAAAATGCCAAGGATGTAAAGAACAACTAACCATAGATAGTGTAATACTAAAACAAACACAAACACAACATCGAAACCTATTTG
This sequence comes from Tachinus rufipes, assembly GCA_963932245.1. Taxonomy (NCBI): domain Eukaryota; kingdom Metazoa; phylum Arthropoda; class Insecta; order Coleoptera; family Staphylinidae; genus Tachinus; species Tachinus rufipes. The sequence continues at coordinate 71,992,407 of OZ010747.1, read as the reverse complement.
AAACCTTTATTGATTATAAAAAGGCTTTTGATAGTGTCCCACATAGTTGGCTCTTAGAAATCCTTGATATATATCATATAAACCCAATTGTGTCAAATTTTCTTAAGCAGATTATGCAAACATGGCAAACAAAACTTTGCTTAAAAACTTCAGATAGTTCATTTGAAAGTGATTTAGTTTCCATACGAAGAGGTATGTTTCAGGGTGATTCCTTAAGTGCTCTTTGGTTTTGTTTATGTCTTAACCCACTATCTGAGCTATTAAATGAAACCAATTACGGGTTTCAAATTAAATCTAACAAAATAGCCTTGCATAAAATAAATCATATTTTCTATATGGATGATATAAAGCTGTACGCAAGCAGTAAGACACAACTAACATCGCTAATACGGATAACTGAACAAGTGTCAAAAGATATTAATATGGAATTTGGTTTAAACAAATGCAAAGTCAACGCAATAGAAAAAGGTAAATGGACAAAAACAGAAGGTATAAAAACTCTAAATAATGAAACAATACAATCAATGGAACAGGAAGAAACATACAAGTATTTAGGTTTTGAGCAAACAACTAAACTAAATCACACGCAACTAAAAACAGCGCTAAGTAAAGCTTATTCATCTCGACTGAAGCAAATACTAAAAACATATTTAAATTCCAAAAACCTAAGCAAAGCCATTAACACATATGCTATACCTATACTTACCTATTCCTTTGGAATTATTAAATGGTCTGATATTGATCTAGACTCATTAAATAGAACAACAAGAACAATGCTAACCCAATATAAAATGCACCATCCAAATGCATGTATAGAACGCATTAATCTCCCAAGAACAGAAGGTGGAAGAGGAATATCTGACATTTATAGCGTACATAATAAACAAGTTGCAAATCTTAGAAGCTACTTTTACTCAAGAAAAGACAGTCACTTACATCAAGCCATAATAAAAGCAGACAACAATTATACCCCTTTATGTTTAAAAAACATAAATCTTATTATCAAAGAACCCATGTCTATTAAACAAGACAATATTAGTAAGTGGGCATCAAAACAACTGCATGGGAGATACTACAACCATTCTCATAAAGATGAAGTGGATAAAAACAAAACATTTAAATATTTGCAAATTGGACAACTATACCCCGAAACGGAAGGATTTATTCAAGCAATTCAAGACAAAGTAATAAATACTCGAAGCTACCAAAGGTACATATTAAAAGATCCAGCTAATAAAACCGATAAATGCAAAAAATGTAATACAGACCCAGAGACGATAGAACATATTACAAACGGATGCAGAATATTAGCACCGACACAGTACGTAGAACGACACAATGCTGCAGCTAAAATTGTACACCAAGAGTTAGCCTATAAATATAAACTAATAAGTAAAAAAGAACCTTACTATAAATATGTTCCGCAATCTGTTCTTGAAAATAATATCTGTAAGTTATACTGGGACAAGACAATATTTACAAACAAAACAATAAACCATAACCGACCAGACATCACTATTACTATTAAAACATCAAATAGTACATTTTTAGTAGACATTGCAATCCCAGCTGATCATAACATTGAAACAAAATACGCAGAGAAAATAGAAAAATACTTACCTCTAGCTTCAGAAATAGAAAAACTGTGGAAACAAAAACACATTAAAATTATTCCTATAATAATATCTTCAACAGGAATAATACCATCAAAATTAAGCAATTCTATAAAACAATTAGACATAGAACAATACAATATTATAAACATGCAAAAGGCGGTAATACTAAGTACATGTAACATAGTACGATCGTTTTTAAAACAACACATGTAAAACATCTATGTATTAGACTTGGTAGTATGTACCCGTCTAATACAATGAAACCAGGTTAACCTGTAAAAAAAAAAAAAAAAAATAATAATAATAATAATAATAATTTTATTCGTGTTATCAAAACAAAATTTGTTACACATGTCAAAGTACAAAATAGGAAAAAAATGTACACAATTTAAACTAAATATAAAAACTAAATTATAAACTAAATATTTAAAAAAAAAAAAATGTTACACAACATAAAAAACAAAAAGTGTTATATAGAGTATTATAAAAAGTACACATTAAAATATAGCCTAGCTAAAACATATTAAAAAGTTAGAAACAATAACTAAGACATGTCATTAAAATTATTTAATAAAAATTCTTCAGTAGAATAAAATGCTTTCTTACATAAATATAATTTGACTGTTTTTTTTAAATTTTACAATATCAAGCTGTTTGATAATGTTTGGCAAAACATTAAAACATTTTACACCATAAAACCTAGATCCAGTTTGGGTTCTTACCAATCTGGAATAATTTACAATTAAATGTGATTTATTCCTTGTTAAATAATTATGCAAAATTTCATAGCTATCATAGTTCTGGATATGTTGTTTTACATGCAACAGACATTCATAAATAAACACACAGGGAAGAGTTAAGATCATCAGATTGTAATAACTTTGTCGACAATCATCTCTGTACACTATTCCTGCCACTATGCGTACTGCTCGTCTCTGCATTTTAAATAGTTTTGACATAGAACTACTATGTCCCCATGTTAAAATACTGTAAGACAACACAGAATGGCAGAATGCAAAGTATGCAGTTCGTAATACATTTTAAGACACTGAATTTGCTAATAAACGTAAAAAATATATAGTTTTATTTACTTTCTTTGACAAAGTATTTTTATGTCAGCCATAGGCTGAGATATTATTATTTTATTATGTCATCCCTAGGCCAAGATGCAAATACACTCTGATCTTAGCGATAGGCTGAGATGCAATTATAATTTTATGTCAGCCATAGGCCGAGATGCAAATTCACTTTGATCTTAGTCATAGGCCGAGACGCAAATACACTCTGATCTTAGCCATAGGCTGAGATGCAATTATAATTTTATATCAGCCATAGGCCGAGATGCAAATTCATTTTGATCTTAGCCATAGGCCAAGATGCAAATACACTCTGATCTCAGCCATAGGCTGAGATGCAATTAAAATTTTATGTCAGCCATAGGCCGAGATGCAAATTCACTTTGATCTTAGCCATCGGCTGAGATGCACTTATTTTTTTATGTCAACCATAGGCCGAGATGCAAATACACTCTGATCTTAGCTATAGGCTAAGATGCAACTATATTTTTATGTCAACCATGGGCCGAGATGCAAAAACACTCTGAGTCAGCCCTAAGCCGAGATGCAAATACACTCGGATCTTAGCCATAGGCTCAAATGCAATTATATTTTCGTGTCAGCCTTAGGCCAAAATGCAAATACACTCTCATCTTAGCCATAGGCTGAGATGCAAATATATTTTTATGTCAGATATAGGCAAAAATGCAAATACACTATGATCTTAGCCATATTCCAAGATGCAATTATATTTTTATGTCAGCCATAAGCCGAGATGCAAATACTTTCTAATCCTAGCCATAGGCTGAGATGCAATTAGATTTTTTTTTCAGCCATACGCCAAGACGCAAATACACTCTGATCTCAGCCATAAGCCGAGATGCAAATACACTATAATCTCAGCCATAGGCTAAGATGCATTTATATTTTTATGTCAGCCACAAGCCGAAATGCAAATATACTATGATCATAACCATAGGCTGAGATGCAATCATAGTTTTATGTCATCTATAGGCCGAAATGCAAATTCACTCTGATCTTAGCCATAGGCTAAGACCCAATTATATTTTTATGTCACCCATAAGTCGAGATGCAAATTTACTCGGATCTTATCTATAGGCTGAAATGCAATTATGATTTTATGTCAGCCATAGGCCGAGACGCAAATACATTCTGATCTTAGCTATAAGCCGAAATGCAAATACACTATGATCTCAGCCATAGACAATTATAATTTTATGTCATCTATAGGCCGAGATGCAAACACACTCTGATCTGAGCCGTAGGCTGAGATGCACTTATATTTTTATGTTAGCCCCAAGCCGAGATGCAAATACACTCTGATCTTAGCCATTGGCTAAGATGCAATTATATTTTTCGCTCAGGTATAGGCCGAGATGCAAATACAATATGATCTTAGCCATATGCTAAGATGCAGAAATATTTTTATGTCAGCCATAGATCGAGAATCAAATTTACTCTGATCTTATCCATAGGCTCAAATGCAATTATAATTTTATGTCAGCCATAGGCTGAGACGCAAATACACTCTGATCTTAGCCATAAGCCGAGATGCAAATACACTATGGTCTCAGCCATAGGCTAAGATGCATTTATATTTTTATGTAAGCCATAAGCCGAGATGCAAATACACTTTGATCTTAGCTATAGGCTGAGATGCAATTATATTTTTATGTCAGCCATAGACCAAGAAGCAAATACACTCTGATCTTAGCCATAGACTGAGACACATAGATATTTTTATGTCAGCCATAGGCCAAGATGCAATAACACTCTGATCTTACCCATAGACTAAGACACAATTATATTTTTATGTCAGCCAAACGTAGAGATGCAAATACACTCTGATCTTAACTATAGGCTAAGATGCAATTATTTTTTATGTCAGCTATAGGCCAAGATGAAATATCACTCTGATCTTAGCCGTAGGCTGAGATTGAATTATATTTTTAGCTCAGGTATAGGCCAAGATGCAAATACACTATGATCTTAGCTATAGGCTGAGATGCAATTATATTTTTATGTCAGCTATAAGCCGAAATGCAAAAACACTCTAATCTTAGCCATAGGCTGAGATGCAATTATATTTTTATGTCAGCTATAAGCCGAAATGCAAAAACACTCTAATCTTAGCCATAGGCTGAGATGCAATTATATTTTTAGCTCAGGTATTGGCCAAGATGCAAATACACTCTGATCTTAACTATAGGCCAAGATGCAATTATTTTTTATGTCAGCCAAAGACCAAGATGCAGTAACACTTTGATCTTAGCCATAGGCTGAGATGCAATTATATTTTTATGTCAGCTATAAGCCAAAATGCAAAAACACTCTAATCTTAGCCATAGGCTGAGATGCAATTATATTTATAGCTCAGGTATAGGCCTAGATGCAAATACACTCTGATCTCAGCCATAGGATGAGTGCAATTATATTTTTATGTCAGCCATAGGCCAAGATGCAAATACACTTTGGTCTTAGCCATAGGCTGAGATGCAATTATATTTTTGTCAGCCATAGGCCGAGATGCAAATACACTCTGATTTCAGCCATAGGTTGAGATGCAATTATATTTTTATGTTAGCCATAGGCCGAGATGCAAATTCAGTCGGATCTTATCCATTGGCCGAAATGCAATTATAAATTTTTTATCAGCCATAGGCTGAAATGCATTTATATTTTTATGTCAGCTATAGGCCAAGATGCAAATTCAATCTGATTTTATCTATAGGCTAAAATGCAATTATATTTTTATGTCTGCTATAGGCCGAGATACAAATACACTCTGATCTTAGCTATAGGCTGAAATGCAATTATATTTTTAGCTCAGGTGTAGTCCGAGATGCAAATACACTCTGATCTTAGCCATAGGCTGAGACACAATTATTATTTTATGGTAGCTATTGGCCGAGATGCAAATTCGCTCTGATCTTAGCCATAGACTGAAACACAATTTAATTTTTATGTCAGCCATAGGCCGAGATGCAAAAACACTCTGGTTTTAGCAATAGGCTGAGATGCAATTATATTTTTATGTCAGCTATAGGCCGAAATGGAAATACACTCTGATCCTAGCCATAGGCTGAGATGCAATTATATTTTTAGCTCAGGTATAAGCCAAGATGCAAATACACTCTGATCTTAGCTATAGGGTGAGATGCACTTATATTTTTATGTCAGAAATAGGCCGAGATGCAAACACACTCTAATCTTAGCCATAGGTCGAGATGCAAATTGATTTTCTTACTAGCAAACCAGAAATTGGTCGACTGCCTGCAGCCAACAGAGAAGCATCAATCCGTTACGCCAGCTACTAGCCAGCCACAACGATTTTCAACTTATCTGCAATTATTATTGCAAAATAATTTAATTTTAATTTTTTGTTTGCCAAGAGCAATCTTGCCATACGAAAACATTTTTGTTCCAGATCGTCTAAGTACCTTCCAACTCTCTGCAATGACGGAGGGGGGTAATGTGAAGAATTCCCTAGAGGAGTCCGAAGAATCTAGGGACCGTAATCGCAAGAATGAGCGGTCTCAATCCTACGAGAGGGACAGGTCCGATGACCGCTCCATCTCAAAATCCAGGGCCTACAAGCTTCTGGAATCGCGGCTGCTGGAGAATCAACAGCTGTTAGCCGCAATGTCTGAGAAGCTAGAGACCCTCCAGACAACAATCAACAAGATGGCCGCCACAATAGATTCGCAGGCCGTCACCATTAACAACTACGCTGCTGCCGCTCTGTCCAACAGCAATTTCCCCGTCAACAGCGCCGTTTCCACATCCGAGGATGAGGATATGGTATTATCCGCTTCCGACAAAGATCCAGGAAGCGGCTCCGACGCCCCCAAGAGGAGGAGACGTCACAGGAGGGGTAAGATAACTAAATCTTATTCTGTTTCAGGTGAAGCGGCTTATACCGCCCCTGCTACCGCTTCCGGAGTACTTGCCGCCCCAGAGCCGCCCCCGGAAACGTCGCCGCTGACGGCGCCGCCGCCGGAGAAGCTGCCGCCCTCAAAAATTCTGCTGCCCCCGATGCCGCCCTTGGTCCGATTTCTAATTCAGGATTCGCCACCGGTCCACATCTAGAGGATATCGAATTCAAGATGTCCGTGGAGGCCGTTGCCCCGGAGATCATCTCATCTCAGTCCGCCAGCGGAGTCCAGGTGGACCAGGATGGCTACATCATGGTTTCCCATCGGAAACGTAAGATCACAAGGGGTGAGTCAACTTATTCTAAATTACATAAAGGGCCATCAGCCAATCCCCAACTGCCATCAGCGGTTGCGTATCGCCAGCCGTCAGAGGTTTCCACTGCCGGCCCATCAGGCCAAAAAGCAAAGAGGCCTTCTGCCCCCAAAGGCGCCGCCCCGCTCTAAAGGGGAATGCCAGACAAGGCCATATCGAGGTGAGGTTTAAGCCTGCTGCTTTGAATCTCAACCACGTCGATGATGATATTGATCCGACTGTTCCCGCGACAACACTCGCGAACTCTGAAGCGCGTCCGCCGGCGATAGTTCTGGACGATAAAGATTTATACCCAGAATTATCTAAAGTCTTCCGCGAGAAGAAAATTAATATTTTAACCGCGCGTAATACCCGGGATGGTATTTGCATTTCGCCTGCCACGGGCGCCGATCACAGAGGGGCAACCGACGTCTTAAACGCGCGTCTTAAAGGCTTTCACACTTGGGCGACTGCCGGTGAGAAATGTCTGGAATATGTTATCAAACATACCATACCATACATATACCAGTCGGCCGTTTGCCCCAGTGGCTCCACAGCCAGATGCGCTAATTGTAATGGCCCGCATCCCGCTAGTTATAAGGGTTATAAGGGTTGCAAGGCCTACATCAGAATGATGGCCTCGAACGGCAAGAAACTAGGTCCGGCAGCACAACCCGCGCCGGCCCAAGTTCCCTTAAGGTCTCAAGCGTCCGCTCAGCCAGCAGGTCCTCGCAATTCTGCTAACGTAACTGCGAACAAATCGTTCGCTTCTGCTGTGGCTCCTCCAGCACAGCAAGCTGTTGCGGATCAGGTTGCCGCTTTCTTAGAGGCACAAGGAAAGCTGATGGCTTCTTTTTTGTCTAGTTTAGTTAAACAATAATGGATAATACGCCCGATGTATTTGTTTTTGGAATGCTAATACCGTGCATAATAAAATGGGCGAGGTGAAAGAGTTCTTCTTCGATGAGAACATTGATATCATGTTGGTATCAGAGTCGGTTCACCAACCCAATCAAGTGCTGAGAATCCCAAATACTTTCACGTACTTGGGATCGTCGCCGCTGCCACTGGGGAGGGGTTCATTGATCTTAGTTAAAAATTATTGGACCACTCCAAGGTGGTAACCCCAGACACTCTCTCGCTAGAATCACATGGAGGACGTTCTTGACATAGCAATATTCAAGAACGTCAACCTAACATACAATTTACGCGCTGTCGATGCAATGAGCTCCGACCACGACCCTGTAATATTGGAGCTGAATGGAAAGGGGACAGGTGAGGGAGGAAGATTTGTAACTCGTACGGATTGGCCTCTCTTTTCTTGTCTTCTGAAAGTGAGCATAAGCAGACTTGCACCAATACATACAGTCGATGATCTGGAAAGAGCCGTCAAAACTTTTACTACTCAAATTCGCAAAGCCACGGAAAAAGCCTCTAAGACCCATCAGGTTCGCGTCGATAATCCTCTAGGACTATTTCGCAACGCTAAAGCATTGATAAGACGCAGAAATGCCGCCAAACGTCAATGGCAGAGGCATCGCGACCCCAGAGATCGCGAAATTATGAACGCGCTCCACAGCGAGGTGAGAACAGCGATAAAGTTGCACAAAAATTAGTGCTGGCAAAATACCATGGAAACTTTCACAAAGGATGATCATCCAATGTGGAGGATCTCCAAGGCCTTACGCAATAGGCGAGTCCCCATTCTAGCTATTCTTGGCAAAAATGGGGTTCAATTTTCTAATGAGGGAAAAGCTGAGGCATTCGCCGACTGCTTCGAACTGCTCGAATGTTCCGAGGTATTCACAAGGGACACTGATTTGGATCATATTGATCGGGTCCACAGGGCTGTCAGAAACTTCTTGAACGCCGAGGACAACGACGAACCGCTGGAAAGCGTTCGACCATCTCGTATCAGAGAAATTATCAAAAGATTTAAAGCTCGAACCGCCCCTGGTTCCGATAAGATAACGAACAGAGCTTTGAAATCGTTCTTGTACAAAGCAATAATGGCACTCACCAATATTGCAAATGCGACTCTTCGAACAGGGCACTTTCCTTCAGATTGGAAAAGCTCACTGGTGATAACAATCCCCAAACCTGGGAATGACCGGAAATTTCCACAAAATTACCGGCCTATCAGTTTACTATGTACCTTAAGTAAGGTCATAGAAAGGGTGATCTTGGACAGATTACAGGATCACACGGAAGTTAACAATCTTCTCCCCCCTTACCAACATGGTTTCAGATAGGGCCATTCAACTGTCCATCAATTAAACCGCGTGACAGACCTAATTATCGGAGGCTTTAGACTGAGAAAGATCACAGGAGTGGTCTTTTTCGACGTCGAAAAAGCCTTCGATAAGGTTTGGCATAAGGGCCTTCTTTTTAAATTGTACAGGGATAAATTTCCTCTGCGTTTTGTGTTTTGTGAGGCTGATTGCTTCATATCTAAACCGCAGAACACTGGCAGTCAGAATTTCTGACCATATATCTACTTCTCGAAATATAGAGGCAGGGATGTCTCAGGGGTCTATTTTATCACCGTTGCTGTAACTTATACTTTGCCGATATGCCTTCGGGATTGACGCATAGGGTTCAAATGGCACAGTTTGCTGATGACACAGCCTTTCTCTATTCTTCTAATGCAGTCCATTCTCAATAAAGCCGAAATGGCAAAAAATCTTCTTGTTCTGATGTTGCATCGAAACAACGGCATGTCGATTTGGAACAAAACCCGGCACTACACTTCTACCATCAGGCCTATGCTGACATACGCATCCCGAATCTGAGGCACGGCCTCACGCTGTCATCTCGATCGTCTTGAGACATTCCAAATTGTCACTTTGATGAGCCTCCTCAGTGCTCCATAGTACTGTCGGAATAGAGATATTTGGGCAAACCTAGGGTTGCCTCTTCTGCGCCATCAAATCGAAACTTTAGCCGTAAAGTACTTCGATAATCTCGCGTTTCATCCGAACCCCGATTTGGCCCAACTCGCCGAGCAAGACAGGAAGACTTTCTTTTATAAACGCCCGGTTAATCAAATAGCCGCACTATAATTTTTACCAGTACTAACAGGGTTCAGGTTTACCCACCATCTTTCGTAGCCTATAGGGCTTAAATCTAACTTATATTAACTATCTAATTGAAGGAAGGTACATGAGCCGTAAGGTCTCGAACATCCATTTGGCATTCATTATTGGGCGGTTTTTAGTCGGTAGACATTTCAACCTAAGGAAATAAATCCGACACTTGAAAGTCTTATAGAAAATTTTACCGCCTAGCCCCCAGAAAAAAAAAGGCTGTGATACAATTATATTTTTATGTCAGCTATAGGCTAAGATGCAAATACAATCTGATCTTAGCCATAAGCTGAGATGGAATTGAATTTTTATGTCAGCCATAGGCCGAGATGCAAATTCACTCTTATCTTAGCCATAGGCTGAGATGCAATTATAATTTTATGTCAGCCATAGACCGAGATGCAATAACACTTTGATCTTAACCATAGGCTGAGATGCAATTATAATTTTATGTCAGCCATAGGCCGAGATGCAAATACACTCTTATCTTAGCCATAGGCTGAGATGCAATTAAAATTTTATGTCAGCTATAGACCGAGATGCAAATTTACTCTGATCTTAGCTATAGGCTAAGACACATTTATATTTTTATGTCAGCCATAGGCCGAGAAGCAAATACACTCTGATCTTAACCATAGTCTGAGACGCAATTATATTTTTATGTCAACCATAGGCTAAGATGCAATTATTTTTTTATGTTAGCCCTAGGCCGAGATGCAAATACACTCTAAACTTAGCCATAGGCTAAGATGCAATTATATTTTCAAGTCAGCAATAGGCCGAGATGCAAAAACACTCTGATCTTAGCCATAGGCTAAGATGCAATTAAAATTTTATGTCAGCCATAGACCAAGATGCAAATACATTCTTATCTTAACAATAGGCTGAGATGCAATTATATTTTTAGCTCAGGTATAGGCCAAGATGCAAATACACTCTGATCTTAGCCATAGGCTAAGATGCAATTATATTTTTATATCAGCCATAGGCCGAGATGCAAATTCACTTTGATCTTAGCCATAAGCTGAGATGCACTTATATTTTTATGTCAGCAATAGGCCGAAATGCAAATTCACTCTAATCTTAGCCATAGGCTGAGATGCAATTATAATTTTATGTCAGCCATAGACCGAGATGCAAATACACTCTTATCATAACAATAGGCTGAGATGCAATTATATTTTTAGCTCAGGTATAGGCCAAGATGCAAATACACTCTGATCTTAGCATTAGGCTGAGATGCCATTATATTTTATGTCAGCCATAGACCGAGATGCAAATTTACTCTGATCTTAGCTATAGGCTGAGACACATTTATATTTTTATGTCAGCCATATGCCGAGAAGCAAATACACTCTGATCTTAACCATAGTCTGAGACACTATTATAATTTTATGTCAGCCATAGGCCAAGATGCAAATACACTCTGATCTTAGCTATAGGCTCAGATGCACTTATATTATTATGTCAGCAATAGGCCGAGATGCAAAGACACTTTGATCTTAGCCATTGGCTGAAATGCAATTATTTTGTTATGTCAGCCCTAGGCCGAGATGCAAATACACTCTAAACTTAGCCATAGGCTAAGATGCAATCATATTTTTAAGTCAGCAATAGGCCGAGATGCAAATACACTCTGATCTTAGCCATAGGCTGAGATGCACTTATATTTATATGTCAGCCATAGGCCAAGATGCAAATACACTCTGATCTTAGCCATAGGCTAAGATGGAATTATAATTTTATGTCAGCCATAGACCGAGATGCAAATACAGTCTTATCTTAACGATAGGCTGAGATGCAAGTATATTTTAAGCTCAGGTATAGGCCAAGATGCAAATACACTCTGATCTTAGCAATAGGCTGAGATGCATTTATATCTTTAGCTCAGGTATAGGCCAAGATGCAAATACACTCTGATCCTAGCCATAGGCTGAGATGCAATTATATTTTTATGTCAGCTATAGGCCGAGATGCATATTCACTCTGATCTTAGCCATAGGCTAAGATGCAATTATAATTTTATGTCAGCCATAGGCCGAAATGCAAATACACTCTGATCTTAGCCATAGGGTAAAATGCAATTATATTTTTAAGTCAGCCATAGACCGAGATGCAAACTTACTCTGATCTTAGCAATAGGCTGAGATGCAATTATATTTTTAGCTCAGGTATAGGCCAAGATGCAAATACACTCTGATCTTAGCAATAGGCTGAGATGCAATTATATCTTTAGCTCAGGTATAGGCCAAGACGCATATAACTCTGATCTTAGCCATAGGCTGAGATGCAATTATATTTTTATGTCAGCCATAGGCCGAGATGCAAATTCACTCTGATCTTAGCCATAGGCTGAGATGCAATTATAATTTTATGTCAGCCATAGGCCGAGATGCAAATACTTTCTGATCTTAGCCATAGGGTGGGATGCAATTACATTTTTATGTCAGCAATATGCGGAGATGCAAATACACTCTGATCTTAGTCTTATGTCAGCCATAAGCCAAGATTCAAAAACACTTTGATCTTAGCCATAGGCTAAGATGCAATTATATTTTTATGTCAGCCATAGACCGAGATGCAAATTTACTCTGATCTTAGCTATAGGCTGAGACACATTTATATTTTTATGTCAGCTATAGGCCAAGATGCAAATACACTCTGATCTTAGCTATAGGCTCAGATGCACTTATTTTATTTTGTCAGCAATAGGCCGAGATGCAAAGACACTTTGATCTTAGCCATTGGCTGAAATGCAATTATTTTTTTATGTCAGCCCTAGGCCGAGATGCAAATACACTCTGAACTTAGCCATAGGCTAAGATGCAATCATATTTTTAAGTCAGCAATAGGCCGAGATGCAAATACACTCTGATCTTAGCAAAAGGCTGAGATGCACATATTTATGTCAGCCATAGGCCGAGATGCAAATACACTCTGATCTTAGCCATAAGATAAGATGCACTTAAATTTTTATGTCAGCCATAGGCCAAAATGCAAATACACTCTGATCTTAGCCATTGTCTGAAACACAATTATATTTTTATGTCAGCCATAGGCCAAGATGCAAATACACTCTGATCTTAGCCATAGGCTGAGATGCAATTATATTTTTATGTCAGCCATAGGCCAAGATACAAATACACTCTGATCTTAGCCATAGGTTGAGATGCAATTATATTTTTATGTCAGCCATAGGTCGAGATGCATATAACTCTGATCTTAGCCATAGGCTGAGATGCACTTATATTTTTATGTCAGCCATAAACCGAGATGCAAATTCACTCTGATCTTAGCCATAGGCTGAGATGCAATTATAATTTTATGTCAGCCATAGGCCGAGATGCAAATACACTCTGATCTTAGCCATAGGCTGAGATGCAATTATAGTTTTATGTCAGCCATAAACCGAGATGCAAATTCACTCTGATGTTAGCCATAGGCTGAGATACAATTATTTTGTTGTCAGCCTTAGGCCAAGATGCAAATACACTCTCAACTTAGCCATAGGCTGAGATACAAATATAATTTTATGTCAGTCATAGGCTGAGATGCAAATACACTCTGATCTTAGCAATAAGCTGAGATGCAATTATTTTGTTATGTCAGCCTTAGGCCAAGATGCAAATACACTCTCAACTTAGCCATAGGCTAAGATGCAATTATATTTTTATGTTAGCAATAGGTCGAGATTCAAATACACTCTGATCTTAGCCATAAGCTGAGATGCAATTATAGTTTTATGTCAGCCATAGGCCGAGATGCAAATACACTCTGATCTTAGCCATAAGCTGAGATGCAATTATAGTTTTATGTCAGCCATAGGCCGAAATGCAAATACACTCTGATCTTAGCCATAAGCTGAGATGCAATTATAGTTTTATGTCAGCCATAGGCCGAGATGCAAATACACTCTGATCTTAGCCATAGGCTGAGATACAATTATAATTTTATGTCAGCCATAGGCCGAGATGCAAATACACTCTGATCTTAGCCATAGGCTGAGATGCAATTATAGTTTTATGTCAGCCATAGACCGAGATGCAAATACACTCTGATCTTAGCCATAGGCTGAGATACATTTATAATTTTATGTCAGCCATAAGCCGAGATGCAAAAACACTTTGATCTTAGCCATTGGCTAAGATGCAATTATATTTTTATGTCAACCATAGACCGAGATGCAAATTTACTCTGATCTTATCTATAGGCTGAGACACATTTATATTTTTATGTCAGCCATAGGCCGAGATGCAAATGCACTCTGATCTTAGCTATAGGCTGAAATTTAATTATAATTTTATATCAGCCGTAGGCCGAGATGCAAATACACTCTAATCTTAGCCATAAATTGAGATGCAATTATAACTTTATATCAGCCATAGGCCGAGAAGCAAATACACTCTGATATTAGCAATAGGCTGAGATGCAGATATAATTTTATGTCAACCATAGGCCGAGATGCAAATACAATCTGATTTTAGCCATAGGCTGAGATACAATTATAGTTTTATGTCAGTCATAGGCCGAGATGCAAATACACTCTCATCTTAGCCATAGGCTGAGATGCATTTATATTTTTATGTCAGTCATAGGCCGAGATGCAAATACACTCTGATCTTAGCCATAGGCTGAGATGCAATTATATTTTTATGTCAGTCATAGGCCAAGAAGCAAATACACTCTGATCTTAGCCAAAGGCTGAGACACATTTATATTTTTATGTCAGCCATAGGCCAAGATGCAAATACACTCTGATCTTAGCCATTGTCTGAGACACAATTATATTTTTATGTCAGCCATAGGCCAAGATGCAAATACACTCTGATCGTAGCCACTGTCTGAGACACAATTATATTTTTATGTCAGCCATAGGCCAAGATGCAAATACACTCTGATCTTAGCCATTGTCTGAGACACAATTATATTTTTATGTCAGCCATAGGCCAAGATGCAAATACACTCTGATCGTAGCCACTGTCTGAGACACAATTATATTTTTATGTCAGCCATAGGCCAAGATGCAAATACACTCTGATCTTAGCTATAGGCTTAGATGCAATTATAATTTTTTGTCTGCCATATTCCAAGATGCAATTACACTCTGATCTAAGCCACTGTCTAAGACACAATTATAATTTTATGTCAGCAATAGGCCAAGATGCAAATACACTCTGATCGTAGCCACTGTCTGAGACACAATTATATTTTTATGTCAGCCATAGGCTAAGATGCAAATACACTCTGATCTTAGCCATAGCTGAGATGCAATTATATTTTTATGTCAGTCATAGGCCGAGAAGCAAATACACTCTGGTCTTAGCCATAGGTTGAGATGCAATTATATTTTTATGTCAGCCATAGGTCGAGATGCATATAACTCTGATCTTAGCCATTAAAATGTCCTCAAATTTTATCAATGTTTTTTTTAGTATGTCCTAAATATAATACAAGACTGCAAACAGTGTTGAAGACTAAACACCATTCAACCTGTTATGGTTATAATAATCCCTTAAACCAATGTGTAATTAGTTTTAATAAATATTGTGATAACTTGTATTTTTTTAATGTTAACTGTAATTGTTTTAAAATATGTGCAAAATCTGTTATATTTTAGAATTAATTGTTGTAAATTAATGTAAAGGTTGATCCGTAAATAAATATATTATTATTATTAGCCATAGGCTGAGATGCAATTATAATTTTTAGTCAGCCATAGGCCAAGATGCAAATACACTCTGATCTTAGAGATAGGCTGAGACACAATTATATTTTTATGTCAGCCATAGGCCAAGATGCAAATACACTCTGATCTTAGCCATAGGCTGAGATGCAATTATAATTTTATGTCAGCCATAGGCCGAGATGCATATAACTCTGATCTTAGCCATAGGCTGAGATGCAATTATAATTTTTAGTCAGCCATAGGCCAAGGTGCAAATACACTCTGATCTTAGCCATAGGCTGAGATGCAATTTTAATTTTATGTCAGCCATAGGCCGAGATACAAATACACTCTGATCAAAGCCATAGGCTGAAATGCAATTTTAGTTTTATGTCAGCCATAGGCCAAAATGCAAATACACTCTGATTTTAGCCATAGGCTGAGATGCATTTATAATTTTATGTCAGCTATAAGCCGAGATGCAAATACACTCTGAACAAAAGCCATAGGCTGAGATGCAAATATAGTTTTTTGTCAGCCAAAGGCCGAGATGCAAATACACTCTGATCTTAGCCGTAGGCTGAGTGGCAATTATAATTTTATGTCAGCTATAGGCCAAGATGCAAATACACTCTGATCTTAGCCATAGGCTGAGATGCAATTATAGTTTTATGTCAGCCATAGGCCGAGATGCAAATACACTGATTAAAGCCATAGGCTGAGATGCAATTATAGTTTCATGTCAGCCATTGGCCAAGATGCAAATACACTCTGATCTTAGCCATAGGCTGAGATGCAATTATAATTTTATGTCAGCCATAGGCCGAGATGCAAATACACTCTGATCTTAGCCATAGGCTGAGATGCAATTATAATTTTATGTCAGCCATAGACCGAGATGCAAATACACTCTGATCTTAGCCATATGCTGAGATGCAATTATAATTTTATGTCAGCCATAGGCCGAGATGCAAATACACTCTAATCTTAGCCATAGGCTGAGATGCAATTATAGTTTTATGTCAGCCATAGGCCGAGAAGCAAATACACTCTGATCAAAGCCATAGGCTGAGATGCAATTATAGTTTTATGTCAGCCACAGGCCGAGATGCAAATACACTCTGATCAAAGCCATAGGCTGAGATGCAATTATAGTTTTATGTCAGCCATAGGCCAAGATGCAAATACACTCTGATCAAAGCCATAGGCTGAGATGCAATTATAGTTTTAAGTCAGTCATAGGCCAAGATGCAAATACACTCTGATCTTAGCCATAGGCTGAGATGCAATTATAATTTTATGTCAGCCATAGGCCAAGATGCAAATATACTCTGATCTTAGCCATATGCTGAGATGCAATTATAGTTTTATGTCAGCCATAGGCCGAGATGCAAATACACTCTGATCAAAGCCATAGGCTGAGATGCAATTATAGTTTTATGTCAGCCATAGGCCGAGATGCAAATACACTCTGTTCAAAGCCAAAGGCTGAGATGCAATTATAGTTTTATGTCAGCCATAGGCCGAGATGCAAATACACTCTGATCAAAGCCATAGGCTAAGATGCAATTATAGTTTTATGTCAGCCATAGGCCGAGATGCAAATACACTCTGATCAAAGCCAAAGGCTGAGATGCAATTATAGTTTTATGTCAGCCATAGGCCGAGATGCAAATACACTCTGATCAAAGCCATAGGCTAAGATGCAATTATAGTTTTATGTCAGCCATAGGCCGAGATGCAAATACACTCTGATCAAAGCCATAGGCTGAGATGCAATTATAGTTTTATGTCAGCCATAGGCCGAGATAATAATAATAATAATAATATCTTTATTTACGGCAATCGCCATTACAATAAAAAAAAAAATACAAACAATTGAAAATACATATGTGTATAACGCTATAAATTTACATTGTACTATAAAATAACATTATATTATTTAATCTATAACAAACTTTTTTGAATCTTTTATGATTGTGATCAAATACTTTTAATCTTTGAATAGATGAGAAATGGTTAACTTCATTCATTAACCGAGATATTGGAGAATTATGCAAATAATTGGTTTTATAGAGTTTGCACCGGAATAGATATGAATTTCTTGTATATCGATCTTGACAAAAATTAAAGTTTAGGGATGATAAAAGATCAATGCAATTTATTTGACTATTAATTAGTTTATTAATAAAACAAAGATCTATAATAATTCTTCGATCACCAAGATGTTGTAAATTAAAATTTTGGGAAAAAAAAATCATAACCAAACACATCAATAGGCAATCTAGTTTTAAAAGATAATAATTTAAAAAAATTGTGTTGGAAGGTTTCTATTTGACGTTGGTGGCCTATTTGGTATGGTGACCAAACAACTGATCCGTACTCTAATATTGATCTTACCAGTGATATGTATAAGGAAATAATTGCATTGACATTTAATTCATATGCCGATCTATTAATAAAACCCAACATTTGTCGTGCTCTTGTGCATATATTGGAGATGTGTTTAGAAAAAGTTAACTTTTGATCAAATATAACACCCAAATCTTTAATTTCATCAAAACGAGTTAATTGACATCCGTCAAGGTTATAATTGTTAACTATACATGTATTTGATCTAACAAACGAAATTACATTACATTTGGACATATTCAACAAAAGTTTATTATTATTACACCATTCATTTAAGTTATTTAAATCTTGTTGAATAACTTAAACAATTTTTTACCGCATATAGTACGCCACCCCCGCTTGTTTTATTACTATTGTTACAAGATCGATCACTTCTATATATATTATAAGACGGCAGCTGAAATTCAGAATTGTTTATCTCAGGTGACAACTTTGATTCAATAATTATAATAATGTGATAGTTCGAATTCAGTACATTAATTTGAAACTCGTTCATTCTACTTTTTATCCCCCCCGCATTATGAAAGTAAAAATTAATATCACTTAGTTTTTTGGAATGTTTTTTTTAATTATAGGTTTATCGTTAATATATTTTATAAATAAATTAATATCTCCATTTCTCTTGCGTTCCTCTAATTCCTGTTGGACCGTTTTTAAGTATTCAAGCTGGGCAGGTGTTTTATCCGATTTGATTCTAACATCAGTTAGACTAAGTTTCTTTATATTTTTTAAAATGAAAGTTGCATTTGCAGCGCTTTTAAACATCAATTTAAGTGGTCTAGGTTTGCCAGATTGTTTACCTATTCTTATCATTTTTATCGGCATATCATATGATCCAATAGGATTTAAAATTTCCTTTACCCGTTTTTCATCCTCCGCAATTCTTATTGCAGTTGAACGATTCAAAGATTCAGTTACATTAAACATCATGACATTTCTTTTTCTATCTTCACGGTTTGCAAATTCAGCAATGATATCTTCAAAATTATGTAGTCTGTCAGTATTTGATTGAAGTTCCTCTAACTTAAGTTTTAATTGAACATTTTCTGCTTCTAATGCATCAACTCTCAAGTTAATAGAATCAATTTTATTTTCAATTTTATCAAATCGTTCAAAAATCAGATTTTGAAATGAGGTAAAGCAACCTTGTAGAAGTTTATTCATTTCCGAAACAGAACATACCGACTTATCATTAGTGCACTGAATACAATGAAATTTCTCAATATCTAGAATGTCAGTACCATCTTCACTAGCTGTTAGACATATTTTATGTGCCCATTTAAGACAATTTACACATTTAATTGAGTCTGTTACATTTTTAGGATGAATAAGTTTAGTACATGACCAGCAATATAATGACATTTTACTATTGATTTAAATTAATACACATAAAACAAAAATCAAAATTACAAAAAACAAATTTTACAAAAAACAAATAGAAGACAAGGACACTCGTTTCACGCCACCCGGTCAATTGTGACGACTTTTAATAACGCAAACAAAGGAAGACCGCGGATAAATAAATTAGTAGTGATAACACAGTTAGTATATCTAAATGTAATTTGGCAATAAATAATAATAATTTGAGATAAATAAAATTATTATAATAAAAACATACTTTTTAAATCCCATATAAAATATATATAGACTTTTTTTTTTTATATGATTCGCTGTATCCTGAAATGTTTTCACTACGTCGGCAGAATATTGGAAAATTCCATACACTTATAATATATAAATAGCTGTAAATTGCACTTTACACAATTAAAATTAAAAATTTAAATACACAAACTGATGTAATAACACTTTAAAATTATATTGATACGAATACAAAATTTGATTATGTTAAATTAAAATGATTAAAATTCACTTTAAGAGAGCGTTTTAACACACATGTATACTCAACAACTTCAACTCAAATACATTCTGATCAAAGCCATAGGCTGAGATGCAATTATAGTTTTAAGTCAGTCATAGGCCGAGATGCAAATACACTCTGATCTTAGCCATAGGCTGAGATGCAATTATAATTTTATGTCAGCCATAGGCCGAGATGCAAATACACTCTGATCTTAGCCATATGCTGAGATGCAATTATAGTTTTATGTCAGCTATAGGTTGAGATGCAAAAACACTCTGATCAAAGCCATAGGCTGAGATGCAATTATAGATTTATGTCAGCCATAGGCCGAGATGCAAATACACTCTGGTCAAAGCCATAGGCTGAGATGCAATTATAGTTTTATGTCAGCCATAGGCCGAGATGCAAATACACTCTGATCAAAGCCATAGGCTAAGATGCAATTATAGTTTTAAGTCAGTCATAGGCCGAGATGCAAATACACTCTGATCTTAGCCATAGGCTGAGATGCAATTATAATTTTATGTCAGCCATAGGCCGAGATGCAAATACACTCTGATCTTAGCCATAGGCAGAAATGCAATTATAGTTTTATGTCAGCCATAGGCCGAGATGCAAATACACTCTGATCAAAGCCATAGGCTGAGATGCAATTATAGTTTCATGTCAGCCATAGGCCGAGATGCAAATACACTCTGATCAAAGCCATAGGCTGAGATGCAATTATAGTTTTTTGTCAGCCATAGGCCGAGATGCAAATACACTCTGATCAAAGCCATAGGCTGAGATGCAATTATAGTTTTATGTCAGCCATAGGCCGAGATGCAAATACACTCTAATCTTAGCCATAGGCTGAGATGCAATTATAGTTTTATGTCAGCCATTGGCCGAGATGCAAATACACTCTGATCAAAGCCATAGGCTGAGATGCAATTATAGTTTTATGTCAGCCATAGGCCGAGATGCAAATACACTCTGATCTTAGCTATAGGCTGAGACACATTTATATTTTTATGTCAACCATAGGCCAAGATGCAAATACACTCTGATCTTAGCCATTGTCTGAGACACAATTATATTTTTATGTCAGCCAAAGGCCGAGATGCAAATACACTCTGATCTTAGCCATAGGCAGAAATGCAATTATAGTTTTATGTCAGCCATAGGCCAAGATGCAAATACACTCTGATCTTAGCCATAGCTGAGATGCAATTATATTTTTATGTCAGTCATAGGCCGAGAAGCAAATACACTCTGATCTTAGCCATAGGCTGAGACACATTTATATTTTTATGTCAGCCATAGGCCAAGATGCAAATACACTCTGATCTTAGCCATTGTCTGAGACACAATTATATTTTTATGTCAGCCATAGGCCGAGATGCAAATACACTCTGATCTTAGCTATAGGCTTAGATGCAATTATAATTTTTTGTCAGCCATATTCCAAGATGCAATTACACTCTGATCTAAGCCACTGTCTAAGACACAAATATAATTTTATGTCAGCAATAAGCCAAGATGCAAATACACTCTGATCGTAGCCACTGTCTGAGACACAATTATATTTTTATGTCAGCCATAGGCCAAGATGCAAATACACTCTGATCTTAGCCATAGCTGAGATGCAATTATATTTTTATGTCAGTCATAGGCCGAGAAGCAAATACACTCTGGTCTTAGCCATAGGCTAAGATGCAATTATATTTTTATGTCAGCCATAGGCCAAGATGCAAATACACTCTGATCTTAGCCATAGGCTGAGATGCAATTATAATTTTATGTCAGCCATAGGCCGAGATGCATATAAATCTGATCTTAGCCATAGGCTGAGATGCAATTATAATTTTTAGTTAGCCATAGGCCAAGATGCAAATACACTCTGATCTTAGCCATAGGCTGAGCTGCAATTATGTTTTCATGTCAGCCATAGGCCAAGATGCAAATACACTCTGATCTTAGCCATAGGCTGAGATGCAATTATAATTTTATGTCAGCCATAGGCCGAGATGCATATAACTCTGATCTTAGCCATAGGCTGAGATGCAATTATAATTTTATGTCAGCCATAGGTCGAGATGCATATAACTCTAATCTTAGCCATTAAAATGTCCTCAAATTTTATCAATGTTTTTTTTAGTATGTCCTAAATATAATACAAGACTGCAAACAGTGTTGAAGACTAAACACCATTCAACCTGTTATAGTTATAATAATCCCTTAAACCAATGTGTAAATAGTTTTAATAAATATTGTGATAACTTGTATTTTTTTAATGTTAACTGTAATTGTTTTAAAATATGTGCAAAATCTGTTATATTTTAGAATTAATTGTTGTGAATTAATGTAAAGGTTGATCCGTAAATAAATATATTATTATTATTAACCATAGGCTGAGATGCAATTATAATTTTTAGTCAGCCATAGGCCAAGATGCAAATACACTCTGATCTTAGCCATAGGCTGAGACACAATTATATTTTTATGTCAGCCATAGGCCAAGATGCAAATACACTCTGATCTTAGCCATAGGCTGAGATGCAATTATAATTTTATGTCAGCCATAGGCCAAGATGCAAATACACTCTGATCTTAGCCATAGGCTGAGATGCAATTTTAATTTTATGTCAGCCATAGGCCGAGATACAAATACACTCTGATCAAAGCCATAGGCTGAAATGCAATTTTAGTTTTATGTCAGCCATAGGCCAAAATGCAAATACACTCTGATTTTAGCCATAGGCTGAGATGCAATTATAATTTTATGTCAGCTATAAGCCGAGATGCAAATACACTCTGAACAAAAGCCATAGGCTGAGATGCAAATATAGTTTTTTGTCAGCCAAAGGCCGAGATGCAAATACACTCTGATCTTAGCCATAGGCTGAGTGGCAATTATAATTTTATGTCAGCTATAGGCCAAGATGCAAATACACTCTGATCTTAGCCATAGGCTGATATGCAATTATAGTTTTATGTCAGCCATAGGCCGAGATGCAAATACACTTTGATCTTAGCCATAGGCTGAGATGCAATTGTAATTTTATGTCAGCCATAGACCGAAATGCAAATACACTCTGATCTTAGCCATAGGCAGAAATGCAATTATAGTTTTATGTCAGCCATAGGCCGAGATGCAAATACACTCTGATTAAAGCCATAGGCTGAGATGCAATTATAGTTTCATGTCAGCCATTGGCCAAGATGCAAATACACTCTGATCTTAGCCATAGGCTGAGATGCAATTATAATTTTATGTCAGCCATAGGCCGAGATGCAAATACACTCTGATCTTAGCCATAGGCTGAGATGCAATTATAATTTTATGTCAGCCATAGACCGAGATGCAAATACACTCTGATCTTAGCCATAGGCTGAGATGCAATTATAGTTTTATGTCAGCCATAGGCCGAGAAGCAAATACACTCTGATCAAAGCCATAGGCTGAGATGCAATTATAGTTTTATGTCAGCCACAGGCCGAGATGCAAATACACTCTGATCAAAGCCATAGGCTGAGATGCAATTATAGTTTTATGTCAGCCATAGGCCAAGATGCAAATACACTCTGATCAAAGCCATAGGCTGAGATGCAATTATAGTTTTAAGTCAGTCATAGGCCAAGATGCAAATACACTCTGATCTTAGCCATAGGCTGAGATGCAATTATAATTTTATGTCAGCCATAGGCCAAGATGCAAATATACTCTGATCTTAGCCATATGCTGAGATGCAATTATAGTTTTATGTCAGCCATAGGCCGAGATGCAAATACACTCTGATCAAAGCCATAGGCTGAGATGCAATTATAGTTTTATGTCAGCCATAGGCCGAGATGCAAATACACTCTGATCAAAGCCAAAGGCTGAGATGCAATTATAGTTTTATGTCAGCCATAGGCCGAGATGCAAATACACTCTGATCAAAGCCATAGGCTGAGATGCAATTATAGTTTTATGTCAGCCATAGGCCGAGATGCAAATACACTCTGATCAAAGCCATAGGCTGAGATGCAATTATAGTTTTAAGTCAGTCATAGGCCGAGATGCAAATACACTCTGATCTTAGCCATAGGCTGAGATGCAATTATAATTTTATGTCAGCCATAGGCCGAGATGCAAATACACTCTGATCTTAGCCATATGCTGAGATGCAATTATAGTTTTATGTCAGCCATTGGCCGAGATGCAAATACACTCTGATCAAAGCCATAGGCTGAGATGCAATTATAGTTTTATGTCAGCCATAGGCCGAGATGCAAATACACTCTGATCTTAGCTATAGGCTGAGACACATTTATATTTTTATGTCAACCATAGGCCAAGATGCAAATACACTCTGATCTTAGCCATTGTCTGAGACACAATTATATTTTTATGTCAGCCATAGGCCGAGATGCAAATACACTCTGATCTTAGCCATAGGCAGAAATGCAATTATAGTTTTATGTCAGCCATAGGCCAAGATGCAAATACACTCTGATCTTAGCCATAGCTGAGATGCAATTATATTTTTATGTCAGTCATAGGCCGAGAAGCAAATACACTCTGATCTTAGCCATAGGCTGAGACACATTTATATTTTTATGTCAGCCATAGGCCAAGATGCAAATACACTCTGATCTTAGCCATTGTCTGAGACACAATTATATTTTTATGTCAGCCATAGGCCGAGATGCAAATACACTCTGATCTTAGCCATAGGCAGAAATGCAATTATAGTTTTATGTCAGCCATAGGCCAAGATGCAAATACACTCTGATCTTAGCCATAGCTGAGATGCAATTATATTTTTATGTCAGTCATAGGCCGAGAAGCAAATACACTCTGATCTTAGCCATAGGCTGAGACACATTTATATTTTTATGTCAGCCATAGGCCAAGATGCAAATACACTCTGATCTTAGCCATTGTCTGAGACACAATTATATTTTTATGTCAGCCATAGGCCGAGATGCAAATACACTCTGATCTTAGCTATAGGCTTAGATGCAATTATAATTTTTTGTCAGCCATATTCCAAGATGCAATTACACTCTGATCTAAGCCACTGTCTAAGACACAAATATAATTTTATGTCAGCAATAAGCCAAGATGCAAATACACTCTGATCGTAGCCACTGTCTGAGACACAATTATATTTTTATGTCAGCCATAGGCCAAGATGCAAATACACTCTGATCTTAGCCATAGCTGAGATGCAATTATATTTTTATGTCAGTCATAGGCCGAGAAGCAAATACACTCTGGTCTTAGCCATAGGCTAAGATGCAATTATATTTTTATGTCAGCCATAGGCCAAGATGCAAATACACTCTGATCTTAGCCATAGGCTGAGATGCAATTATAATTTTATGTCAGCCATAGGCCGAGATGCATATAACTCTGATCTTAGCCATAGGCTGAGATGCAATTATAATTTTATGTCAGCCATAGGTTGAGATGCATATAACTCTAATCTTAGCCATTAAAATGTCCTCAAATTTTATCAATGTTTTTTTTAGTATGTCCTAAATATAATACAAGACTGCAAACAGTGTTGAAGACTAAACACCATTCAACCTGTTATAGTTATAATAATCCCTTAAACCAATGTGTAAATAGTTTTAATAAATATTGTGATAACTTGTATTTTTTTAATGTTAACTGTAATTGTTTTAAAATATGTGCAAAATCTGTTATATTTTAGAATTAATTGTTGTGAATTAATGTAAAGGTTGATCCGTAAATAAATATATTATTATTATTAACCATAGGCTGAGATGCAATTATAATTTTTAGTCAGCCATAGGCCAAGATGCAAATACACTCTGATCTTAGCCATAGGCTGAGACACAATTATATTTTTATGTCAGCCATAGGCCAAGATGCAAATACACTCTGATCTTAGCCATAGGCTGAGATGCAATTATAATTTTATGTCAGCCATAGGCCAAGATGCAAATACACTCTGATCTTAGCCATAGGCTGAGATGCAATTTTAATTTTATGTCAGCCATAGGCCGAGATACAAATACACTCTGATCAAAGCCATAGGCTGAAATGCAATTTTAGTTTTATGTCAGCTATAGGCCAAAATGCAAATACTTTCTGATTTTAGCCATAGGCTGAGATGCATTTATAATTTTATGTCAGCTATAAGCCGAGATGCAAATACACTCTGAACAAAAGCCATAGGCTGAGATGCAAATATAGTTTTTTGTCAGCCAAAGGCCGAGATGCAAATACACTCTGATCTTAGCCATAGGCTGAGTGGCAATTATAATTTTATGTCAGCTATAGGCCAAGATGCAAATACACTCTGATCTTAGCCATAGGCTGAGATGCAATTATAGTTTTATGTCAGCCATAGGCCGAGATGCAAATACACTTTGATCTTAGCCATAGGCTGAGATGCAATTGTAATTTTATGTCAGCCATAGACCGAAATGCAAATACACTCTGATCTTAGCCATAGGCAGAAATGCAATTATAGTTTTATGTCAGCCATAGGCCGAGATGCAAATACACTCTGATTAAAGCCATAGGCTGAGATGCAATTATAGTTTCATGTCAGCCATTGGCCAAGATGCAAATACACTCTGATCTTAGCCATAGGCTGAGATGCATTTATAATTTTATGTCAGCCATAGGCCGAGATGCATATAACTCTGATCTTAACCATAGGCTAAGATGCAATTATAATTTTTAGTCAGCCATAGGCCAAGATGCAAATACACTCTGATCTTAGCCATAGGCTGAGACACAATTATATTTTTCTGTAAGTCATAGGCCGAAATGCAAATACACTCTGATCTTAGCTATAGGCTGAGATGCAATTATAATTTTATGTCAGCCATAGGCCGAGATGCATATAACTCTGATCTTAGCCATAGGCTGAGATGCAATTATAATTTTATGTCAGCCATAGGCCGAGATGCATATAACTCTGATCTTAGCTATAGGCTGAGATGCAATTATAATTTATAGTCAGCCATAGGCCAAGATGCAAATACACTCTGATCTTAGCCATAGGCTGAGACACAATTATATTTTTATGTCAGCCATAGGCCAAGATGCAAATACACTCTGATCTTAGCCATACCCTGAGATGCAATTATAATTTTATGTCAGCCATAGGCCGAGATGCATATAACTCTGATCTTAGCCATAGGCTGAGATGCAAGTATAATTTTAAGTCAGCCATAGGCCAAGATGCAAATACACTCTGATCTTAGCCATAGGCTGAGACACAATTATATTTTTCTGTCAGTCATAGGCCGAAATGCAAATACTCTCTGATCTTAGCTATAGGCTGAGATGCAATTATAATTTTATGTCAGCCATAGGCCGAGATGCATATAACTCTGATCTTAGCCATAGGCTGAGATGCAATTATAATTTTTAGTCAGCCATAGGCCAAGATGCAAATACACTCTGATCTTAGCCATAGGCTGAGACACAATTATATTTTTCTGTCAGTCATAGGCCGAAATGCAAAAACTCTCTGATCTTAGCTATAGGCTGAGATGCAATTATAATTTTATGTCAGCCATAGGCCGAGATGCATATAACTCTGATCTTAGCCATAGGCTGAGATGCAATTATAATTTTAAGTCAGCCATAGGCCAAGATGCAAATACACTCTGATCTTAGCCATAGGCTGAGACACAATTATATTTTTCTGTCAGTCATAGGCCGAAATGCAAATACTCTCTAATCTTAGCTATAGGCTGAGATGCAATTATAATTTTATGTCAGCCATAGGCCGAGATGCATATAACTCTGATCTTAGCCATAGGCTGAGATGCAATTATAATTTTAAGTCAGCCATAGGCCAAGATGCAAATACACTCTGATCTTAGCCATAGGCTAAGACACAATTATATTTTTCTGTCAGTCATAGGCCGAAATGCAAATACTCTCTGATCTTAGCTATAGGCTGAGATGCAATTATAATTTTATGTCAGCCATAGGCCGAGATGCATATAACTCTGATCTTAGCCATAGGCTGAGATGCAATTATAATTTTTAGTCAGCCATAGGCCAAGATGCAAATACACTCTGATCTTAGCCATAGGCTGAGACACAATTATATTTTTCTGTCAGTCATAGGCCGAAATGCAAATACTCTCTGATCTTAGCCATAGGCTGAGATGCAATTATAATTTTATGTCAGCCATAGGCCGATATGCAAATACATTTTGATTTTAGCCATAGGCTGAAATGCAATTATAATTTTTTATCAGCCATAGGCCGAGATGCAAATACACTCTGATCAAAGCCATAGGCTGAAATTTTAGTTTTATGTCAGCCATAGGCCAAAATGCAAATACACTCTGATTTTAGCCATAGGCTGAGATGCAATTATAATTTTATGTCAGCTATAAGCCGAGATGCAAATACACTCTGAACAAAAGCCATAGGCTGAGATGCAAATATAGTTTTTTGTCAGCTAAAGGCCGAGATGCAAATACACTCTGATCTTAGCCATAGGCTGAGATGCAATTATAATTTTATGTCAGCTATAGGCCGAGATGCAAATACACTCTGATCTTAGCCATAGGCTGAGATGCAATTATAATTTTATGTCAGCCATAGGCCGAGATGCAAATACACTCTGATCTTAGCCATAGGCTGAGATGCCAATATAATTTTATGTCAGCTATAGGCCGAGATGCAAGTACACTCTGATCTTAGCCATAGGCTGAGATGCAATTATAATTTTATGTCAGTCATAAGCCGAGATGCAAATACACTCTCATCTTAGCCATAGGCTGAGATGCACTTATATTTTTATGTCAGTCATAGGCCGAGATGCAAATACACTCTGATCTTAGCCATAGCTGAGATGCAATTATATTTTTATGTCAGTCATAGGCCGAGAAGCAAATACACTCTGATCTTAGCCATAGGCTGAGACACATTTATATTTTTATGTCAGCCATAGGCCAAGATGCAAATACACTCTGATCTTAGCCATTGTCTGAGACACAATTATATTTTTATGTCAGCCATAGGCCGAGATGCAAATACACTCTGATCTTAGCTATAGGCTTAGATGCAATTATAATTTTTTGTCAGCCATATTCCAAGATGCAATTACACTCTTATCTTAGCCAAAGGCTGAGATGCAATTATATTTTTATGTCAGTCCTGGCCGAGATGCAAATACACTCTGATCTTAACCAAAGGCTGAGATGCAATTATAGTTTTATGTCAACAATAGGCGGAGATGCAAATTCACTCTAATCTTAGCCATAGCCTAAGATGCAATTATAATTTTATGTCAGCCATAGGCTGAGATGCAAATTTACTCTGATCTTAGCCATAGCTGAGATGCAATTATATTTTTATGTCAGTCATAGGCCGAGAAGCAAATACACTCTGATCTTAGCCATAGGCTGAAACACATTTATATTTTTATGTCAGCCATAGGCCGAGATGCAAATACACTCTGATCTTAGCGATAAGCTGAGATGCAATTATAGTTTTATGTCAGTCATAAGCTGAGATGCAAATACACTCTGACCTTAGCCATTGTCTGAGACACAATTAAATTTTTATGTCAGCCATAAGCCGAGATGCAAATACACTTTGATCTTAGCCATAGGCTGAGATGCAATTATATTTTTATGTCAGCCATAGGCTGAGATGCAATTATTTTTTTATGTCAGCCTTAGGCCAAGATGCAAATACTTTCTGAACTTAGCCATAGGCTAAGATGCAAATATATTTTTATGTCAGCAATAAGCCAAGATGCAAATACACTCTGATCTGAGCCATAGGCTGAGATGCAATTATATTCTTAGCTCAGGTATAGGCCAAGATGCAAATACACTTTGATCTTAGCAATAGACTGAGATGCAATTATAATTTTATGTCAGCTATAGGCCGAGATGCAAATACACTCTGATCTTAGCCATAGGCTGAGATGCAATTATAAGTTTTTGTCAGCCATAGGTCGAGATGCAAATTTACTCTGATCTTAGCCATTGGCTGAGATGCAATCATAATTTTATGTCAGCCATAGGCCGAGATGCAAATACACTCAGATCTTAGCCATAGGCTGAGATGCAATTATATTTTTATGTCAGTCATAGGCTGAGATGCAAATACACTCTGATCTTAGCCATAAGCTGAGATGCACTTATATTTTTATGTCAGCTATAGGCCAAGATGCAAATGCACTTTAATCTTAGTTATTGTCTGAGACACAACTAATAATTATGTCAGCCATAGGCCAAGATGCAAATACACTCTGATATTAGCTATAGGCTGAGATGCAATTATAGTTTTATGTCAGTCATAGGCCAAGATGCAAATACACTCTGATCTTAGCCATAGGCTGAGATGCAATTATAATTTTATGTCAGCCATAAGCCGAGATGCAAATACACTCTGATCTTAGCCATTGGCTGAGATGCAATTATATTTTTAGCTCAGGTATAGGCCAAGATGCAAATACACTCTGATCTTAGCAATAAGCTGAGATGCAGTTATAATTTTATGTCAGCCATAGGCTGAGATGCAAATACACTCTGATCTTAGCCAAAGGCTGAGATGCAATTATAGTTTTATGTCAGCCATAGGCCGAAATGCAAATACACTCTGATCGTAGCCATAGGCTGAGATGCAATTATAATTTTATGTCAGCAATAGGCGGAGATGCAAATTCACTCTATTCTTAGCCATAGGCTGAGATGCAATTATAATTTTATGTCAGCCATAGGCCGAGTTGCAAATACACTCTGATCTTAGCCATTGGATGAGATGCAATTATAATTTTATGTCAGCCATACGCCGAGATGCAAATACACTCTGATCTTAGCCATATTCTGAGATGCATTTATAATTTTGTCAGCCATAGGCCGAGATTCAAATACACTCTGATCTTAGCCATAGGCTGAGATGCAATTATATTTTTAGCTCAGGTATAGGCCAAGATGCAAATACACTCTGATCTTAGCCATAGGGTGAGATGCAATTATATTTTTATGTCAGCAATAGGCGGAGATGCAAATACACTCTGATCTTAGCCATAGGGTGAGATGCAATTATATTTTTATGTCAGCCATAGGCCGAGATGTAATAACTCTCTGATCTTAGCCATAGGCTGAGATGCAATTATATTTTTATGTCAGCCATAGGCCAAGGTGCAAATACACTCTGATCTTAGCCATTGTCTGAGACACAATTATATTTTTATGTCAGTCATAGGCCGAGATGCAAATACACTCTGATCTTAGCCAAAGTACAATTGACGCAGCGGCAGATTTATTGAGTGCCTTAGTCGAAGGTCTTGAGCAAGGAAAACATACTGCTGCAACAGTATGTGATCTGAGTAAAGCTTTTGATTGTGTCCAGTTCAGTATTTTAATTTCAAAGCTAGAGCATTATGGAATCCGCGGTACTTCCCTAAAACTTTTTAAATCATATCTGGAAGGTCGGTACCAATGTGTTTCTGTAAATAATGTCACATCAACGTTTATTAAAGTTAAGCACGGTGTACCACAGGGCTCTGTCCTAGGTCCCGTGCTATTTTTAATTTATATAAATGACTTCTCTGCTTGTCTTAACCCAATAAAGTCGATATTATATGCGGACGATACCACCATACTGACATCGCATTCAAATTTGCAAGATTTAAGTACTTTGTCAAGATATGCCGAAGAAAGAGCCGAACAATGGTTTCTTGCAAACCACTTGAGCCTTAATAGAGAAAAAACGCAAAGAATAATAATCTCTACAGCCTACGCAGCAAGACAAAATATTAACGTTAAAATATTAGGAATAACATTTGATGACTATCTAACTTGGAATGGTCATATAGACTCATTGAGTCACAAATTATCCACAGCTTTATTTGTCTTGCGCAGGCTGACTGAATGTGTTGATACCAATGCACAAATAATAGCATATCATTCCTTATTTGGGTCACATATTTCTTATGGAATTAGATTGTGAGGTGCTACTGGCTACTCGAACAAAATATTTATATTACAAAAAAAAGCCATTAGAACAATGTGCAAATTGAAATCTTATTGTTCTTGCAAAGAATATTTTATAAAATTAAAAATTTTAAAACTGCCGTCTATGTTTATACTCGATACGCTCTTGTATATCCACAAAAATAAAAACAATTTTCAAATAGTCAACAGCCGTCATGACTACAACACAAGACATGGCAATCATATTCTAAATGAAAAATATAGACTTGAAAAAATTCATTAAATACAAATCTTTACAATAAGTTACCACAAAGTATTAAAGATATGTATCTAGCTAAATTTAAGATTGCAATTAAAAGAATATTGTCAGAAAATGCTCCATATTCAATAGAGGATTTTGTAGACTTATTAAAATTGATCATCATCATCATCATCAATCAGCCCATTGCGTCCACTGCTGGACATAGGCCTCCCCAATTTCCGCCCATTTCCTCCTATCCTGAGCCTCTCGCATCCAGGCTCCTCTTGTTCTCTTTATATCGTCTGTCCATCTTGTGGGGGGCCTCCCCCTGCTTTGTATATCTGCTCTTGGCCTCCACTCCAGTAGTTTCTTGGTCCATCTTCCATCTGACGTTCGGGCCACGTGTCCAGCCCAGTTCCACTTTAGCCTCGCCATACGCACAACCACATCTGTGACACCTGTTGTTCGGCGTAGGTCTTCGTTTGTGATATGGTCTCGTAGCGACACGCCGAGCATCGATCTTTCCATCTTTCGTTGTGCAGTTTGGAGCTTTTTTGCGGTTGCGACGGTGAGTGTTGCGGTTTCAGTGCCGTAGGTTATAACTGGCAATACACATTGATCAAACACTTTCCTTTTCAAGCAGACTGGCAGATCGCTTTTGAATACGTCCCGAAGTTTTCCATATGCGGCCCAAGAGAGGATTATTCTTCTTTTGAATTCGCATGTTTGGTTGTCTCTGGTTATGCGTATTTCGTGACCTAAATAGGTGTATTTGTCTACGAAATCAATATCTCTATCGCCTACATCTATCTGTCTGCTCGGGACCAAGTTTGTCATACATTTTGTTTTGGAATAGTTTATTCTTAGGCCTACGGTATTACATGCTTTCTGGAGTTCTAATAGCATTGTTTTTATATCGTTAAGATCGTCAGCAAGCAGCACTATGTCATCTGCAAATCGCAGATTTGATAGATTTTTGCCATCTATAGTTAAGCCTTTTCTTTCCCAGTTGAGCTTTTTGAAGGCGAGTTCCAAAACCGCGGTGAACAATTTAGGCGATATCGTATCCCCCTGTCTCACGCCTCTACCAATTGGAATGGGTTTGGTGTTTTCGTGGAGTTGAACCGTCATACTGGCGTTTTTGTAGATGTTGTAAATGGTTCTCGTGTAGCGATGGTCGACACGGCATTCCTGTAGTGCTTCCACAACTGCATCTAACTCGACGGTGTCAAATGCTTTATGGAAATCTATGAAGGCCAGTACGAGTGGTCTGTTGTATTCAATACTTTTCTCGACTATTGTTTTAACACTTTGTAGATGGTCATTGGTTCCGTATCTTATGCGGAATCCTGCCTGTTCCACTGGTTGGTAGAAGTCCAGTTTATTTTCAAGTCTATTTGTTATTATTCTTGTAAATAGTTTGTAGAGATGACTTAGAAGGCTTATCGGCCTATAGTTTTCTAGGTCAGCTATATCTCCTTTTTTGTGCAGTAAGATCACAATAGCGTTGTTCCATTCATTTGGTACTGTACTGTTGAACAGGCAAAGATTGAACAGGTCTCTGATTTTTCCTAGCAGGTGGACACCTCCGATTTTGATGGCGTCTGCGGTGACGTGGTCACCTCCGGTAGCTTTGTTTGTCTTCGTTTTATTTAAGGCTAATTCTATTTCATCTAAGTTAATATCTGGTAGTATTTCAGACCCTTGATTTATGATGCCCTTTTTAGTTGATACGATATCTGGTTCAGATTCCGGGATTGGTTCTTTTTGGCTTGTATATAGAAGTTGGTAGAATTCTTCAACAACATTTAGGATCTCCTCTCTGTTCGTTGTTATATTTCCTTGTTTATTTCTGAGTTTAGTTATTTGTCTCTTCCTGCTTCCCAGTTTTCTACGCAGGACCTTCATACTTTTGTTGTTTTCTATGGTTTGTTGAATTTTATCTTTATTATGTGATCTTATGTCGCGCCTTATTGCCTTCGATATCTGTTTATTTATCTCTCGTAGTTCTTTGATGGAGGTTGTCTCTTCACTTCTCATGTTTCTTCTACTTTGCATCAGCTGTATTGTGTCTTGGCTGAGTTTTTCTTCTTGTTTTGTTCTAGGGCAGCATGCACTTTGACTTTCTATTATGGCATTTGTTATTCGGTCATTTAGGTTGTTGGTGTTTTCATTTTCGTCCAAGTTTCCACTCGTCAACCGGTCTGCGATGCACTGTTGGTATTCCTCTACATCTAGTGGGCTGTTCCATTGTTGGTTGGTTGTTTTTTTAACCATTTTGTATTTTTCTTTCTTTATATCAATGGTTATTTTTGATTGCACCATTCTATGGTCGCTCCCAGTATCAAATCTATTTAATACCGTTACGTCTTTGATTATATGTTTTTTATCCGTTATTACAAAGTCTATTTCATTTCTTGTGCGGCCGTCTGGACTTTCCCAGGTCCATCTTCGATTTAGTTTTTTATAGAAGAAGCTGTTCATTTGAAATAGGTTGTTTTGTAGTAGGAAGCCCAACAACGTCTCACCTCGGTTATTCCTGCCTTCCAGTCCGAAGTTTCCTAAAGAAATTTCCGTATCGTCGCTTTTCATTCCGATTTTGGCGTTGAAGTCTCCGCATACAATGGTGAATTGGACTGGTTGCTCTCTTAGAGCCGTAGATATATCGTCGTAGAAGATGTCTACTTCCTCATCACTGTAGTTGGTTGTCGGTGCATAGATTTGTACGATTTTTATGTGATATCTTGCATTTAGTTTCAGGACCAGGCTAGTCACTGTAGGGGAGATTTTCTTTAGGGAAATTATATTCTTGCTGTACCGCTTATGTATTATAAAACCGGTTCCACCATTGGAATTGTCGTCGTTTCCCGCATAATATAGGCTATGCCCAGATTTTAGTTTTATTAGTTGCTCTCCCCGTCTTCTAATCTCGCTGAGACCAACAACATCCCATTTTATATGATCTAATTCTCGCTCGAGTTCGGTGAGTCTTTCCTCTGATTGTAGCGATCGTGTGTTGTAGGTTGCGATATACATGTGTATATTCTGCTTCTTTGTTGAGTAGGTTTTCTGCTTCATTAGATGTTTGTCCCCCCCAGAATCCGTGGGACAGAATGATTGGTTATCATTGCGGAATTGTGGAGGTATTCTCCTATCCGCCTGGGGTATTTGCTTCTTTACATCTATCATTTTTATGGGTAAAAATAAAGGGTTTTTTGCCGTAAAACACCACGCTGGCAAGACGGGTGTTACGGTTTGGTTTTCCATTGCACCTAGAAAAAAAAAAAAAGAAATACAAGTACGTTCACCCTTTAAAGAATATTGTTCCAACACTTATCTCAATCTGTTATCCATCGTAGGCAAGCACTACTTCGCCGAGTAGTTTGAGTTGCCTGTATTAATCAGTATCCAGCACTTCGGAGTATCGGCTAAACACAGAATAATAATTAATTCATGCCAGACAGTTGTTAGGAGATTTGTTTTACTTGAATCGTTTTAATTTATATGTATATTAATGTATTTACAATTAGTTTATTGTTACTTACCAGATAAGAAAAGCAATAAGGTATAGTTTAAAACGGTGTAACAATCATCGGTTTAATTGGAATCCCTGGATGGTTGGGAGTTGCACTCATACATTTTTTTTGTGGCATTCCTTGTTGTTTTCTTCTTATCCTTATAGTCTTAAATTACCCAATCCTTATTCCATTCCATTATTGTTGCTAATGACTTAACCTGAAATGATATGAGAATTTAATCAACTCGGTAATTATTCTTATTAAATATTTATTGATTATAAGAGGTTACTTACCAACAATTAAATCGGTTAATCCTTTCTAGTACTTGTCACATATGTTTTCTATTTTGCACCATTTTAATGATATTAACCCATTTGACACTTGTATTATTTATTTGTTTAGTTGTTGCATTCCCTTCCGTTTTGACAGTGAGGGAGCGCAGCTGTTGTGTTGCCAACTGATTTTATTTCGGCTTAGTTTAAATTCAAATTACTTATTCTTATATTCTTAATTAACTAACAAGTTGGTTTTGTTTATCTCGTATAATTTCTGTGTTAGTATTATTCCTTTTCCCGTTCCTTCAAATTTCCTTTTTTTGTAAGAAGAATAAACATTACTGAGTGGATCATGCGCGGGCCAATTCCGTGAGTTTTCCCCGGAGCGAATGTGAGCGCATACGGTCTTTTTATTGAAAGTCTTCGCCACTACCAGATCGCAATTGCGGATATAGGCCGTTTGAGACTAAGCAAATGTCGTATACGGATTATTAATAGCTCAAATGTGACTTTGAATAAATTGCAGCACTCATGTAAGTTTGTTTTTCTTTAATACAAAACTTCTTCCCGTCATGCTGTTTTTCCTTGCAGGGAACATTAGCCTGCGTAATTAATAATAAGATTATTAATTAAAAATTAATTACCTGCTTTATGAATATATCTATATATATATTTATATATATATATATACCTATATATATATATATATATATGTGGGAAAAGTATTTGCAACCTGGCCCCCCTCGCCACGTGTTATCAGATATTCGCTGAAGTAGCGCCACGTGGGAATCTTTCCACTCCCTTGTGTTGGAGTTTCGTTTATTTATGTGTGCATATTTTATTGATTGCTAACTATTTATGTTGCGTTAAATCGGTAGCTAGTGTAGCTAACTTGAGTAAAGAGTAAACTTAATTTGTATGTTAGATGAGTGTAAAATTTTACTCATCTCATTGTAAATCATATCATATTTTGTTAAATATCATCTCACCACCATCCATTCATTTAATCATAGCTTTATTTTATTTTTGATTAGTTTTGGGATTATAATTGCAAACTCTTTAATTTATTTCTTTTTACAATTTATTTGTTATGTTTTTATTGTGAGTACTCCTATAATTTTTTTTATATATTGGCTATCATATAACTAAAACTGTTTGTGTTTGTTTCCTTTCCTATTTTCATCAGACCTTTTTTTTATTGCTTTTTTTTTGCTATCAATCATATGAGTGAAGTGCAACCGCCCAAGAAAAAGATTTAAAGAAAAAAAAAATAAAAGCAATTGGAGCCTGACAGCTGTGTTTGTGGTGAGTCCTTTTATTTTTAATTTTTATTCTGTGTATTACCTGTGTTTCGTGAACCTCGGCCCATCTCCACGAGTTGAGCCAGGCTAGTCCTTTAAAACGTCTAAGGGCTAAAGGGCGCGTATCACGGGTTGGTGAGTTTGGTTTTCGGCCGCCCATTCTGGATCAGACGCCGTTTGCAGCCGCCCACTCTGGATCAGACGCTGCTGTTGTTGCTAGTTGTAGTCCGCCCCGGGTATTTAATTTCCCCGGTACCACCCATATCTGGGAGGCTTTCCCCGATCCGCCACCTGGGGAGGCGCCCGATGAGAGACTAGCAACCCCTCACGGGGTTAAAATTGATAGTGCGCAATAGTATAACTTTTTGACTTGCCAAAAATATGAATACTCTATTTAATATTGTATGTATTTAACTATATGTATTTGTGTCAACATTGGTAAAATAAAATTATTATTATTATTATTAAAGGCTGAAATGCAATTATAATTTTATGTCAGCCATAGGCCGAGATGCAAATACACTCTGATCTTAGCCATAGGCTGAGATGCAATTATATTTTTGTGTCAGCCATAGGCCAAGATGCAAATACACTCTGATCTTAGCCATAGGCTGAAATGCAATTATATTTTTGTGTCAGCCATAGGCCGAGATGCAAATACACACTGATCTTAGCCATAGGCTGAGATGCAATTATATTTTTGTGTCAGCCATAGGCCAAAATGCAAAAACACTCTGATCTTAGCCTTAGGCTGAGATGTCATTATATTTTATGTCAGCCATAAGCCGAAATGCAAAAACACTTTGATCTTAGCCATAGGCTAAGATACAATTATATTTTTATGTCAGCCATAGGCCGAGATGCAAATTTACTCTGATCTTATCTATAGGCTGAGACACATTTATATTTTTATGTCAGCTATAGGCCGAGATGCAAATACACTCTGATCTTAGCTATAGGCTGAGATGCAATTATAAGTTTATGTCAGCCATAGGCCGAGATGCAAATACACTCTGATCAAAGCCATAGGCTGAGATGCAATTATAGTTTTATGTCAGACATAGGCCGAGATGCAAATACACCCTGATCTTAGCCAAAGGCTGAGATGCAATTGTAATTTTATGTCAGCCATAGGCCAAAATGCAAATACACTCTGATCTTAGCCATTGTCTGAGACACAATTATATTTTTATGTCAGCCATAGGCCAAGATGCAAATACACTCTGATCTTAGCTATAGGCTGAGATGCAATTATAGTTTTATGTCAGCCATAGGCCGAGATGCAAATACACTCTGATCAAAGCCATAGGCTGAGATGCAATTATAGTTTTATGTCAGCCATAGGCCGAGATGCAAATACACTCTGATCAAAGCCATAGGCTGAGATGCAATTATAATTTTATGTCAGCCATAGGCCGAGATGCAAATACACTGATCTTAGCTATAGGCTGAGATGCAATTATATTTTTATGTCAGTCATAGGCCGAGATGCAAATACACTCTAATCTTAGCCATAGGCAAAAATGCAATTATAGTTTTATGTCAGCCATAGGCCGAGATGCAAATACACTCTGATCAAAGCCATAGGCTGAGATGCAATTATAGTTTTATGTCAGCCATAGGCCGAGATGCAAATACACTCTGATCTTAGCCATAGGCTGAGATGCAATTATAGTTTTATGTCAGCCATAGGCCGAGATGCAAATACACTCTGATCTTAGCCATAAGCTGAGATCCAATTATATTTTTATGTCAGTCATAGGCCGAGATGCAAATACACTCTGATCTTAGCCATAGGCTGAGATGCAATTATAGTTTTATGTCAGCCATAGGCCGAGATGCAAATACACTCTGATCTTAGCCATAAGCTGAGATGCAATTATATTTTTATGTCAGTCATAGGCCGAGATGCAAATACACTCTGATCAAAGCCATAGGCTGAGATGCAATCATAGTTTTATGTCAGCCATAGGCCGAGATGCAAATACACTCTGATCTTAGCCATAGGCTGAGATGCAATTATAACTTTATGTCAGCCTTAGGCCGAGATGCAAAAACACTCTGATCTTAGCAACAGGCTGAGAAGCAATTATAATTTTATGTCAGCCATAAGCTGAGATGCAATTATAGTTTTATGTCAGCCATAGGCCAAGATGCAAATACACTCTGATCTTAGCTATAGGCTGAGATGCAATTATAGTTTTATGTCAGCCATAGGCCGAGATGCAAATACACTTTGATCAAAGCCATAGGCTTAAATGCAATTATAGTTTTATGTCAGCTATAGGCCAAGATGCAAATACACTCTGATCAAAGCCATAGGCTGAGATGCAATTATAGTTTTATGTCAGCCATAGGCCGAGATGCAAATACACTCTGATCTTAGCCATAGGCTGAGATGCAATTATATTTTTATGTCAGTCATAGGCCGAGATGCAAATACACTCTAATCTTAGCCATAGGCTGAGATGCAATTATATTTTTATGTCAGTCATAGGCCGAGATGCAAATACACTCTGATCTTAGCCATATGCTGAGATGCAATTATAGTTTTATGTCAGCCATAGGCCGAGATGCAAATACACTCTGATCAAAGCCATAGGCTGAGATGCAATTATAATTTTATGTCAGCCATAGGCCGAGATGCAAATACACTCTGATCTTAGCTATAGGCTGAGATGCAATTATAGTTTTATGTCAGCCATAGGCCGAGATGCAAATACACTTTGATCAAAGCCATAGGCTTAAATGCAATTATAGTTTTATGTCAGCTATAGGCCAAGATGCAAATACACTCTGATCAAAGCCATAGGCTGAGATGCAATTATAGTTTTATGTCAGCCATAGGCCGAGATGCAAATACACTCTGATCAAAGCCATAGGCTGAGATGCAATTATAGTTTTATGTCAGTCATAGGCCGAGATGCAAATACACTCTGATCTTAGCCATAGGCTGAGATGCAATTATAATTTTATGTCAGCCATAGGCCGAGATGCAAATACACTCTGATCTTAGCCATAGGCTGAGATGCAATTATATTTTTATGTCAGTCTGGGCCGAGATGCAATTACACTCTGACCTTAGCCATAGGCTGAGATGCAAATATAATTTTATGTCAGCCATAGGCCGAGATGCAAATACACTCTGATCTTAGCCATAGGCTGAGATGCAATTATAATTTTATGTCAGCCATAGGCCAAGATGCAAATACACTCTGATCAAAGCCATAGGCTGAGATGCAATTATAGTTTTATGTCAGACATAGGCCGAGATGCAAATACACTCTGATCTTAGCCATAGGCTGAGATGCAATTATAACTTTATGTCAGCTATAGGCCGAGATGCAAAAACACTCTGATCTTAGCAATAGGCTGAGAAGCAATTATAATTTTATGTCAGCCATAGGCCGAGATGCAAATACACTCTGATCTTAGCCATAGGCCGAGATGCAATTATAATTTTATGTCAGCCATAGGCCGAAATGCAAATACACTCTGATCAAAGCCATAGGCTGAGATGCAATTTAAGTTTTATGTCAGCCATAGGCCAAGATGCAAATACACTCTGATCTTAGCCATAGGCTGAGATGCAATTATAATTTTATGTCAGCCATAGGCTGAGATGCAAATACACTCTGATCTTAGCCATAGGCTGAGATGCAATTATATTTTTATGTCAGTCTGGGCCGAGATGCAAATACACTCTGACCTTAGCCATAGGCTGAGATGCAAATATAATTTTATGTCAGCCATAGGCCGAGATGCAAATACACTCTGATCTTAGCCATAGGCTGAGATGCAATTATAATTTTATGTCAGCCATAGGCAAAGATGCAAATACACTCTGATCAAAGCCATAAGTTGAGATGCAATTATAGTTTTATGTCAGACATAGGCCGAGATGCAAATACACTCTGATCTTAGCCATAGGCTGAGATGCAATTATAACTTTATGTCAGCTATAGGCCGAGATGCAAAAACACTCTGATCTTAGCAATAGGCTGAGAAGCAACTATAATTTTATGTCAGCCATAGGCCGAGATGCAAATACACTCTGATCTTAGCCATAGGCTGAGATGCAATTATAATTTTATGTCAGCCATAGGCCGAGATGCAAATACACTCTGATCAAAGCCATAAGCTGAGATGCAATTATAGTTTTATGTCAGCCATAGGCCAAGATGCAAATACACTCTGATCTTAGCCATAGGCTGAGATGCAATTATAAATTTATGTCAGCCATAGGCCGAGATGCAAATACACTCTGATCTTAGCCATAGGCTGAGATGCAATTATAATTTTATGTCAGCCATAGGCCGAGATGCAAATACACTCTGATCTTAGCCATATGCTGAGATGCAATTATAGTTTTATGTCAGCCATAGGCCGAGATGCAAATACACTCTAATCTTAGCCATAGGCTGAGATGCAATTATAGTTTTATGTCAGCCATAGGCCGAGATGCAAATACACTCTGATCAAAGCCATAGGCTGAGATGCAATTATAGTTTTATGTCAGCCATAGGCCGAGATGCAAATACACTCTGATCAAAGCCATAGGC
Organism: Tachinus rufipes; assembly: GCA_963932245.1. NCBI lineage: Eukaryota > Metazoa > Arthropoda > Insecta > Coleoptera > Staphylinidae > Tachinus > Tachinus rufipes. Next base: position 71,950,639 of record OZ010747.1, on the reverse strand, counting down.
TAAGATGCAATTATAGTTTTATGTCAGCCATAGGCCAAGATGCAAATACACTCTGATCTAAGCCATAGGCTGAGATGCAATTATAATTTTATGTCAGCCATAGGCCGAGATGCAAATACACTCTGATCTTAGCCATAGGCTGAGATGCAATTATATTTTTATGTCAGTCATAGTCCGAGAAGCAAATACACTCTGATCTTAGCCATAGGCTGAGATGCAATTATAATTTTATTTCAGCCATAGGCCGAGATGCAAATACACTCTGATCAAAGCCATAGGCTGAGATGCAATTATAGTTTTATGTCAGCCATAGGCCGAGATGCAAATACACTCTAATCTTAGCCATAGGCTAAGATGCAATTATAGTTTTATGTCAGCCATAGGCCGAGATGCAAATACACTCTGATCTTAGCCATAGGCTGAGATGCAATTATAATTTTATGTCAGCCATAGGCCAAGATGCAAATACACTCTGATCTTAGCCATAAGCTGAGAAGCAATTATATTTTTATGTCAGTCATATTCCGAGATGCAAATACACTCTGATCTCAGCCATTGTCTGAGACACAATTATATTAGTATGTCAGCCATAGGCCAAGATGCAAATACACTCTGATCTTAACTATAGTCTGAGACACAATTATATTTTTATGTCAGCCATAGGCCAAGATGCAAATACACTCTGATCTTAGCCATAAGCTGATATGCAATTATATTTTTATCTCAGTCATATTCCGAGATGCAAATACACTCTGATCTTAGCCATTGTCTGAGACACAATTATATTTTTATGTCAGCCATAGGCCAAGATGCAAATACACTCTGATCTTAGCTATAGGCTGAGATGCAATTATATTTTTATGTCAGTCATAGGCCGAGATGCAAATACACTCTAATCTTAGCCATAGGCAGAAATGCAATTATAGTTTTATGTCAGCCATAGGCCGAGATGCAAATACACTCTGATCAAAGCCATAGGCTGAGATGCAATTATAGTTTTATGTCAGCCATAGGCCGAGATGCAAATACACTCTGATCAAAGCCATAGGCTGAGATGCAATTATAGTTTTATGTCAGCCATAGGCCGAGATGCAAATACACTCTGATCAAAGCCATAGGCTAAGATGCAATTATAGTTTTATGTCAGCCATAGGCCGAGATGCAAATACACTCTGATCTTAGCCATAGGCTGAGATGCAATTATAATTTTATGTCAGCCATAGGCCGAGATGCAAATACACTCTGATCTTAGCCATAGGCTGAGATGCAATTATATTTTTATGTCAGTCATAGTCCGAGAAGCAAATACACTCTGATCTTAGCCATAGGCTGAGATGCAATTATAATTTTATGTCAGCCATAGGCCAAGATGCAAATACACTCTGATCAAAGCCATAAGTTGAGATGCAATTATAGTTTTATGTCAGACATAGGCCGAGATGCAAATACACTCTAATCTTAGCCATAGGCTGAGATGCAATTATAACTTTATGTCAGCTATAGGCCGAGATGCAAAAACACTCTGATCTTAGCAATAGGCTGAGAAGCAACTATAATTTTATGTCAGCCATAGGCCGAGATGCAAATACACTCTGATCTTAGCCATAGGCTGAGATGCAATTATAATTTTATGTCAGCCATAGGCCGAGATGCAAATACACTCTGATCTTAGCAATAGGCTGAGAAGCAATTATAATTTTATGTCAGCCATAGGCCGAGATGCAAATACACTCTGATCTTAGCCATAGGCTGAGATGCAATTATAATTTTATGTCAGCCATAGGCCGAAATGCAAATACACTCTGATCAAAGCCATAGGCTGAGATGCAATTATAGTTTTATGTCAGCCATAGGCCAAGATGCAAATACACTCTGATCTTAGCCATAGGCTGAGATGCAATTATAATTTTATGTCAGCCATAGGCCAAGATGCAAATACACTCTGATCAAAGCCATAAGTTGAGATGCAATTATAGTTTTATGTCAGACATAGGCCGAGATGCAAATACACTCTGATCTTAGCCATAGGCTGAGATGCAATTATAACTTTATGTCAGCTATAGGCCGAGATGCAAAAACACTCTGATCTTAGCAATAGGCTGAGAAGCAACTATAATTTTATGTCAGCCATAGGCCGAGATGCAAATACACTCTGATCTTAGCCATAGGCTGAGATGCAATTATAATTTTATGTCAGCCATAGGCCGAGATGCAAATACACTCTGATCAAAGCCATAAGCTGAGATGCAATTATAGTTTTATGTCAGCCATAGGCCAAGAAGCAAATACACTCTGATCTTAGCCATAGGCTGAGATGCAATTATAAATTTATGTCAGCCATAGGCCGAGATGCAAATACACTCTGATCTTAGCCATAGGCTGAGATGCAATTATAATTTTATGTCAGCCATAGGCCGAGATGCAAATACACTCTGATCTTAGCCATATGCTGAGATGCAATTATAGTTTTATGTCAGCCATAGGCCGAGATGCAAATACACTCTAATCTTAGCCATAGGCTGAGATGCAATTATAGTTTTATGTCAGCCATAGGCCGAGATGCAAATACACTCTGATCAAAGCCATAGGCTGAGATGCAATTATAGTTTTATGTCAGCCATAGGCCGAGATGCAAATACACTCTGATCAAAGCCATAGGCTAAGATGCAATTATAGTTTTATGTCAGCCATAGGCCAAGATGCAAATACACTCTGATCTAAGCCATAGGCTGAGATGCAATTATAATTTTATGTCAGCCATAGGCCGAGATGCAAATACACTCTGATCTTAGCCATAGGCTGAGATGCAATTATATTTTTATGTCAGTCATAGTCCGAGAAGCAAATACACTCTGATCTTAGCCATAGGCTGAGATGCAATTATAATTTTATTTCAGCCATAGGCCGAGATGCAAATACACTCTGATCAAAGCCATAGGCTGAGATGCAATTATAGTTTTATGTCAGCCATAGGCCGAGATGCAAATACACTCTAATCTTAGCCATAGGCTAAGATGCAATTATAGTTTTATGTCAGCCATAGGCCGAGATGCAAATACACTCTGATCTTAGCCATAGGCTGAGATGCAATTATAATTTTATGTCAGCCATAGGCCAAGATGCAAATACACTCTGATCTTAGCCATAAGCTGAGAAGCAATTATATTTTTATGTCAGTCATATTCCGAGATGCAAATACACTCTGATCTCAGCCATTGTCTGAGACACAATTATATTAGTATGTCAGCCATAGGCCAAGATGCAAATACACTCTGATCTTAACTATAGTCTGAGACACAATTATATTTTTATGTCAGCCATAGGCCAAGATGCAAATACACTCTGATCTTAGCCATAAGCTGATATGCAATTATATTTTTATCTCAGTCATATTCCGAGATGCAAATACACTCTGATCTTAGCCATTGTCTGAGACACAATTATATTTTTATGTCAGCCATAGGCCAAGATGCAAATACACTCTGATCTTAGCCATTGTCTGAGACACAATTATATTTTTATGTCAGCCATAGGCCAAGATGCAAATACACTCTGATCTTAGCTATAGGCTGAGATGCAATTATATTTTTATGTCAGTCATAGGCCGAGATGCAAATACACTCTAATCTTAGCCATAGGCAGAAATGCAATTATAGTTTTATGTCAGCCATAGGCCGAGATGCAAATACACTCTGATCAAAGCCATAGGCTGAGATGCAATTATAGTTTTATGTCAGCCATAGGCCGAGATGCAAATACACTCTGATCAAAGCCATAGGCTGAGATGCAATTATAGTTTTATGTCAGCCATAGGCCGAGATGCAAATACACTCTGATCAAAGCCATAGGCTAAGATGCAATTATAGTTTTATGTCAGCCATAGGCCGAGATGCAAATACACTCTGATCTTAGCCATAGGCTGAGATGCAATTATAATTTTATGTCAGCCATAGGCCGAGATGCAAATACACTCTGATCTTAGCCATAGGCTGAGATGCAATTATATTTTTATGTCAGTCATAGTCCGAGAAGCAAATACACTCTGATCTTAGCCATAGGCTGAGATGCAATTATAATTTTATGTCAGCCATAGTCCGAGAAGCAAATACACTCTGATCTTAGCCATAGGCTGAGATGCAATTATAATTTTATGTCAGCCATAGGCCGAGATGCAAATACACTCTGATCTTAGCCATAGGCTGAGATGCAATTATAGTTTTATGTCAGCCATAGGCCGAGATGCAAATACACTCTGATCTTAGCCATAAGCTGAGATGCAATTATATTTTTATGTCAGTCATAGGCCGAGATGCAAATACACTCTGATCTTAGCCATAGGCTGAGATGCAATTATAATTTTATGTCAGCCATAGGCCGAGATGCAAATACACTCTGATCTTAGCCATAGGCTGAGATGCAATTATATTTTTATGTCAGTCATAGTCCGAGAAGCAAATACACTCTGATCTTAGCCATAGGCTGAGATGCAATTATAATTTTATGTCAGCCATAGGCCGAGATGCAAATACACTCTGATCAAAGCCATAGGCTGAGATGCAATTATAGTTTTATGTCAGCCATAGGCCGAGATGCAAATACACTCTGATCTTAGCCATAAGCTGAGATGCAATTATATTTTTATGTCAGTCATAGGCCGAGATGCAAATACACTCTGATCTTAGCCATAGGCTGAGATGCAATTTTAGTTTTATGTCAGCCATAGGCCGAGATGCAAATACACTCTGATCTTAGCCATAAGCTGAGATGCAATTATATTTTTTTGTCAGTCATAGGCCGAGATGCAAATACACTCTGATCAAAGCCATAGGCTGAGATGCAATCATAGTTTTATGTCAGCCATAGGCCGAGATGCAAATACACTCTGATCTTAGCCATAGGCTAAGATGCAATTATAACTTTATGTCAGCCTTAGGCCGAGATGCAAAAACACTCTGATCTTAGCAACAGGCTGAGAAGCAATTATAATTTTATGTCAGCCATAGGCTGAGATGCAATTATAGTTTTATGTCAGCCATAGGCCGAGATGCAAATACACTCTGATCTTAGCCATAGGCTGAAATGCAATTATAATTTATGTCAGCCATAGGCCGAGATGCAAATACACTCTGATCTTAGCTATAGGCTGAGATGCAATTATAATTTTATGTCAGCCATAGGCCGAGATGCAAATACACTCTGATCTTAGCCATAGGCTGAGATGCAATTATATTTTTATGTCAGTCATAGGCCGAGAAGCAAATACACTCTGATCTTAGCCATAGGCTGAGATGCAATTATATTTTTGTGTCAGCCATAGGCCAAGATGCAAATACACTCTGATCTTAGCCTTAGGCTGAGATGTCATTATATTTTATGTCAGCCATAAGCCGAGATGCAAAAACACTTTGATCTTAGCCATAGGCTAAGATGCAATTATATTTTTATGTCAGCCATAGGCCGAGATGCAAATTTACTCTGATCTTATCTATAGGCTGAGACACATTTATATTTTTATGTAGCTATAGGCCGAGATGCAAATACAATCTGATCTCAGCTATAGGCTGAGATGCAATTATAAGTTTATGTCAGCCATAGGCCGAGATGCAAATACACTCTGATCAAAGCCATAGGCTGAGATGCAATTATAGTTTTATGTCAGACATAGGCCGAGATGCAAATACACCCTGATCTTAGCCAAAGGCTGAGATGCAATTATAATTTTATGTCAGCCAAAGGCCAAAATGCAAATACACTCTGATCTTAGCCATTGTCTGAGACACAGTTATATTTTTATGTCAGCCATAGGCCAAGATGCAAATACACTCTGATCTTAGCCATTGTCTGAGACACAATTATATTTTTATGTCAGCCATAGGCCAAGATGCAAATACACTCTGATCTTAGCCATAAGCTGAGATGCAATAAAATTTTTATGTCAGTCATATTCCTAGATGCAAATACACTCTGATCTTAGCCATTGTCTGAGACACAATTATATTTTTATGTCAGCCATAGGCCTAGATGCAAATACACTCTGATCTTAGCTATAGGCTGAGATGCAATTATAGTTTTATGTCAGCCATAGGCCGAGATGCAAATACACTCTGATCTTAGCCATAGGCTGAGATGCAATTATATTGTTATGTCAGTCATAGTCCGAGAAGCAAATACACTCTGATCTTAGCCATGGGCTGAGATACAATTAAAATTTTATGTCAGCCATAGGCTGAGATGCAAATACACTCTGATCTTAGCCATAGGCTGAGATGCAATTATAATTTTATGTCAGCCATAGGCCGAGATGCAAATACACTCTGATCTTAGCCATATGCTGAGATGCAATTATAATTTTATGTCAGCCATAGGCCGAGATGCAAATACACTCTGATCAAAGCCATAGGCTGAGATGCAATCATAGTTTTATGTCAGCCATAGGCCGAGATGCAAATACACTCTGATCTTAGCCATAGGCTGAGATGCAATTATAACTTTATGTCAGCTATAGGCCGAGATGCAAAAACACTCTGATATTAGCAACAGGCTGAGAAGCAATTATAATTTTATGTCAGCCATAGGCTGAGATGCAATTATAGTTTTATGTCAGCCATAGGCCGAGATGCAAATACACTTTGATCTTAGCCATAGGCTGAGATGCAATTATATTGTTATGTCAGTCATAGTCCGAGAAGCAAATACAATCTGATCTTAGCCATGGGCTGAGATACAATTAAAATTTTATGTCAGCCATAGGCCGAGATGCAAATACACTCTGATCTTAGCCATAGGCTGAGATGCAAATATAATTTTATGTCAGCCATAGGCCGAGATGCAAATACACTCTGATCTTAGCCATATGCTGAGATGCAATTATAATTTTATGTCAGCCATAGGCCGAGATGCAAATACACTCTGATCTTAGCCATAAGCTGAGATGCAATTATATTTTTATGTCAGTCATAGGCCGAGATGCAAATACACTCTGATCTTAGCCATAGGCTGAGATGCAATTATAGTTTTATGTCAGCCATAGGCCGAGATGCAAATACACTCTGATCTTAGCCATAAGCTGAGATGCAATTATATTTTTATGTCAGTCATAGGCCGAGATGCAAATACACTCTGATCAAAGCCATAGGCTGAGATGCAATCATAGTTTTATGTCAGCCATAGGCCGAGATGCAAATACACTCTGATCTTAGCCATAGGCTGAGATGCAATTATAACTTTATGTCAGCTATAGGCCGAGATGCAAAAACACTCTGATCTTAGCAACAGGCTGAGAAGCAATTATAATTTTATGTCAGCCATAGGCTGAGATGCAATTATAGTTTTATGTCAGCCATAGGCCGAGATGCAAATACACTCTGATCTTAGCCATAGGCTGAAATGCAATTATAATTTATGTCAGCCATAGGCCGAGATGCAAATACACTCTGATCTTAGCTATAGGCTGAGATGCAATTATTATTTTATGTCAGCCATAGGCTGAGATGCAAATACACTCTGATCTTAGCCATAGGCTGAGATGCAATTATAGTTTTATGTCAGCCATAGGCCGAGATGCAAATACACTCTGATCAAAGCCATAGGCTGAGATGCAATTATAGTTTTATGTCAGCCATAGGCCGAGATGCAAATACACTCTGATCAAAGCCATAGGCTGAGATGCAATTATATTTTTATGTCAGTCATAGGCCGAGATGCAAATACATTCTGACCTTAGCCATAGGTTGAGATGCAAATATAATTTTATGTTAGCCATAGGCCGAGATGCAAATACACTCTGATCTTAGCCATAGGCTGAGATGCAATTATAATTTTATGTCAGCTATAGGCCGAGATGCAAATACACTCTGATTAAAGCCATAGGCTGAGATGCAATTATAGTTTTAAGTCAGCCATAGGCCGAGATGCAAATACACTCTGATCTTAGCCATAGGCTGAGATGCAATTATAAGTTTATGTCAGCCATAGGCCGAGATGCAAATACACTCTGATCTTTGCCATAGGCTGAGATGCAATTATATTTTTATGTCAGTCATAGGCCGAGAAGCAAATACACTCTGATCTTAGCCATAGGCTGAGATGCAATTATAATTTTATGTCAGCCATAGGCCGAGATGCAAATTGTTACGGGTCAATTTTCAGCTACACCTAAAAATACAAAATATTTGTATTAAAACTATTTAGATGTTTTATTTTTACTTATCTTATTATTAATGGAGATACATCGACTAGCCGCCTGGCTTTCCGGTATGTTGGGTTGCTCGTTGAAGGTTGAAAATAGGGATGTCACCTAAAACAGTTATTTTATTTATTATACTTTCTTTGTTTTGTGTTACTGATTAATTGAAAGTTACATAGTTATTAACAATTTAAGAATTACAAAGGAAAGAAAAATATCCATTTCATATATGGTTAATGAGGATGCTTACAATTTATAAAGTTACTCACTTGATATTGTTCTTCGGCTTCGTACAACCATATCCATATTTCCTATTCCTTTCCTTGTTACTTAGTACTCTATTGCCTTCCTTTTGTCTACCCATTTCCATCCTTTTAGTTTATTTGAATTCCTATTTGTTTACATCCATCTTTGACATTTGTATTTGATAACCTAGCATTGGAAATAAATTATTAAATTTTATTCAGCATCATGCTTAGGGAGTCTTGATTAATTAATTATCACTAATGACTGTTTAAAATAGGTAATTAATTATTGTACTTACCATTTATTTGTTTTATTAATTTAATTAATCCCAGTCAGCCGTCGCTCACGTTCACAACCACATTACAGGAACGGTTACCGACACCTCGAGTTTACACTGTTGCCAATGTTACTCGCTTCGGTTTGAATTTAAAATTTCCACATTAAAATATCAGATAGAATTATAGCTATGTTTCGTTCATTATTGGTTATTTTTAATGTTGTTATTTTAATTACTGATGTCATTCCTACTTCTACTGCATCCTTTAATTTTTTCCCTTAAGTAGTTTTAATTTTCTTACTGTGGTATTTAAGATTAGCATGCGCAATAGAATCAACTTATCTTGGGAAGGTCCAGGAGGTTCCGAGTTCGATCCTTTTTACCGGTGACTCTCTGCAGTAAGAGATCGCAGATTTGCGGATATATTTTTCGATATTCAAACCGCATGTGCGGATGTTACAAATATCGAAGACGCCGATAAAAGTTAAAGTAATTAACGATATTTTAATTAATAAAATTAAATCCTATTGCTGCATCGCTACTATCCTGGTGAGTTTATTATTTCTACTTAATCTGTTTCATTTTTCTATTTCGTCCCTTTTTAATTAATTCCAGGTCCTTTGTCGACCCGTGTATTTTTATTGTTTATACATACATATGTATTTGTGTGCTATTACAGCACAAATTAAACGTAGCCCGCTCACATTAGTGAGATCAATATTAAACGCTATTCCTTACTGGATTTATAATAGGTCTAGTTAATAGACTATTCTTAAATTAATCTGCCGACCACGTGGAAGAAGAAGCCTATGCTGGAGTACATTGGCAATTGCCATCAACCAATTTGCTTAATTTAAAAATTCTGATTTCACTGTTAATCTTTCATTTTGTATTTTTATTACCAATACTTTCATTAATTTATTAGTTACTTATTTAGTTTAAGATTAAGTTGGTGTGTCTGGTGTGTGGGTGCAAACTTGGAGGTGTTAACTCACCAATATTTTTATTTTTTTTATTATTGTAATTATCTTGTTTTATGCAATTCTTTGCTGTATAAATTTTTGTAACTTAGGATATTTGGTTTTTTCCATATCCCCTGTTCCTTCCTCTAATTATTTCCCTTTCAGCACCGTTATTGTTTACGTGGCCGGAGACAAGGAACGAGGAAGTGACGTTTTGATTAAACAATTGGAGCCCGCTTGGTTAATAATTTGATACGGATTTATTTTAAGGGTAAGTCCTCATTTCTTTTTTTTTTCTTTCTTTTTAATTCATGATAGTAACTTTATTCATAATTCGTTTTTTTTTTAAATATAACTGTGTTATTTGACCCCCCCCCTCTTCACTGAGTAACCTGGGTATAGCCTTTACAACATCAAGGGCTATTAGGGCGTAGCAATTAACTGGAGCCCAACGTGGGGCTTGTATTAAAAGAGCAAAAGCAAGATAATACGTTTAAGTGTATTTTTTTTTTGTAAAAAGGTCGCAATTGGTAATTTGTAATTTCCTTTTTTTTTCTTTCATTTAATTTTTTTTTGCGCTTATATAAATACTGTAGTAAAATTTGTTAAAATTTGTGACCATATTTTTTTTTACTCAAGTAATCTGTTTTTACGTCGTATTGGTGACTGTTAAGCTTTTTAATAATTAATTTCTTAATAGATTCATTATTTTGTTTAAGATTACAAAGTACAAAAATTGTCTAAATATTATCTTATTGTATACTGAATACTCTCGTGTTGTTAATAGTTTTTGGACTTGTTTGGTAATTTGTTGCGCTATGTCAAAAATGGAACCTGACCGATTAAATAAGGACGAACTAGAGTATGAGCTCGCAGTTCGAAGTGTTGAGACAAAAGGGGATGTTAAAACTCTTGCTCGCTGTTTAAGAGGGGCGTTGAAGTTAGAAAAAGAAGGCAAGATGTTTGTTAATGGTTGGGACGGTGAGACTGAAGTAGATCTCGATGAGTGCGAAAAAAAATTAGAAGAGATCAAAGTAATTTTGAGCGAACCGTTGTTAAGTCGGAGCGTGGTGAGACGACTAGAGACAAAAATGTGTCATATTATAGGCAGGCTAGATAGGTGTTCCAGTGAGGACGAGGATTTGAAAGCTAGGCGTAGTACTCTAAACACTCTGGCGCTAGTTACTTACGGCGATCTTCAAAACCGAGTAGAAGAACTAGGCAAAAAAGAACCTGAAGTTCCGGTAGCGGTAGCTATAACGCAAACAATGTTGCAACAACAACACGGTGCTTCATCTACCCCAATCCAAAATCGCTTCGCTACTCCACACGGCGCGACCGTCCTAGACCCTTCCGGTATGGCTAACTTAAGTCTCAGCCGAACTCCTTACGACGCGGTTAGCAAATGGGGATTTACTTTCTCGGGCGATCCTACTCACGATAGCTTAAATGGTTTCTTACAAAGAGTTGAAGAATTTAGTGAGTCTAGAGGGGTCGGTAAATATCAGTTGTTTCAAAGCGCAACAGAACTGCTTAGCGGTAGGGCCTTGATATGGTATCGAGCCAATAAAAGGGCGCTAGTAGATTGGGAGTCTTTGTGCGAAGGATTGCGCGAAGAATTTTTACCCAGAAACTATAACGAACGTTTGTGGCAACAAATCAACAGTAGAACGCAAGGACTAGATGAGTCCATTGGTATTTATATTGCGTATATGAATAACCTGTTTCAACGCATGACTTGTGATATTTCGGCAGAAATGCGTCTGCGAGTCATTAGGCGTAATTTGCACCCGATCTACCAAAATAAACTTGTTTTGGAAGACATAGACACTGAAAGTAAATTAATTTCATTATGTCGAAAAATTGAAGAGACGCGCGGTCAGGTGGAAGATTATGCTCCGCCAACTCGGGGAAACGTTAGATTGAATCTGGAACCAGACTTATCTTATGTGAGTAAAACGGGTCGAGTAGTTAGTGACACCTATATGAGGTTTGATAATAGGTATGACGATGATGATGTTGAGTGGGAGAGACCTAGTAGAAGGACCAGGGAATGTAGTAGATGTTGTTGTGATGTTCAAGATACTAATCGACGGGGTCGATCTCGTGAACGTAGTGGTGAACGAGGCAATTCTAGTAGTCGAGTATCCGCAAGATATGAGAACGCTAGAAGTAGTGTCGAGAGAAGTGTTAACAAAGGTGATGTTGGTCAGGCAAAAGTGACTTTTGCTAAGTCTTCAAAAAGTACGGAAAAAACCTGCACCAATATAAATGTTACATGTTATCGCTGCAATCAAAAGGGTCACTATGCACGTGATTGCAGCGTTAAGGATATTAAGTGTTTTGGTTGTGGCCAACCAGGCTACACAAGACCAAACTGTCCAAAGTGCTCGGGAAATGGCAAACGGAGTCAGTAGATGGCTTAGGTCTGACTCCGTTAACTATAACTGCCAATCCTTTACAACAAGAGAAAAAGTGGATTCTCGATTTTATCCTCAGCCAATCGGGGGAAGATGAATGCCCCTATATGACGGTAAAAGTTTATGGATTAGAGATGTTGGGATTGCTGGATTCCGGTGCCAACGGCATCTTCATGGGCATGGTTGGCTGGGAGAAGTTAAATGCGATGGGAATTTGCCTTAAACGATGTCACAACAAATGTACGGTAGCTAATAATAGCCAAATAAGTTGTATGGGCACAGTATCAGCCCCCATCGAATTACAGGGTAAAGTTCAATTGTTTGACATTTTTGTGGTACCCGAATTAAGACACATGTTGGTTCTCGGCGTAAATTTCTGGTCCCAAATGGACATTATTCCTAACTTGAGAACAGGGGAATGGGTGTTTGGGAAGTCACAAGATATCTTGGCCAAAGGAAGCGAATTAAAGCTAAATTCGTTAAAAAACTCGGACGACTTAACTGTCACCGAAAGGGAAGAACTAAACAAGATTGTAGAGGGATATTTTGATAGCATCAAAGAAGGAGAATTGGGGTGCGCGGGAGAGATCTCTCATAAGATCGTGACAAAAAGCTCTCCGATTAAGTCCAAGTACTACCCGGTAAGCCCGTTCATGCAAAAGTTAATTGACCAAGAAGTCAGTCAGATGTTGGATCTCGGGGTGATAGAGCGAAGCACTAGTGGCTGGAGCTCTCCCATCCTGATGATTCCAAAAAAAGACGGTTCTTACAGGTTTTGCGTGGATTTTCGGAAGCTTAATGCGGTGTCCGAGCCGTGCGCATACCCTCTTCCGTTCATCAATTCCATCCTCACAAAATTAGGCAACTCAAGGTATCTCTCCAGTTTAGACATCAAGAGCGCTTACTGGCAAATTCCCTTAGACGAAGGTAGCAAGGCTTATACGGCATTTACCATTCCTGGCCGTGGCCTTTTTCAATTTAGGCGAATGCCTTTTGGGCTAAGTGGGGCCCCAGGGACGTTCCAATCTCTGGTGGATACAATTTTTGGAGCAGAGCTAGAACCTTTTCTATTTACATATCTTGATGATATTGTCATCACAACCCCCGACTTTCCAACCCATCTGAAAATTATTAAGGAAGTGTTTGGGCGATTGAAGCGAGCAGGTTTAACTTTAAGTAAGGAAAAATGTGTTTTCTGTAGAGACGAATTGCGGTACCTCGGTTATATTGTTAATCGTTACGGCCTCAATGTGGATCCCGAAAAAGTACGGGCCATCGTGGATATGCCAGTACCAAAATGTGTCAAGGATGTTAGGCGAGTTATAGGAATGGCGTCATGGTACCGGAAGTTTATACCAAATTTCTCGGAAATGACTGCACCCATGACGTCATTACTCAAAAAGCATCAAAAATTTGTATGGTCAGAGGACTGTGTTAGTTCCCTCAACCAAGTTAAGGAAGCGTTGGTAAAACCACCGGTGTTGGCCTGCCCTAACTTTGAACTGCCTTTCACTCTGCAATGTGATGCTAGTTCTTACGGGTTGGGTGCGGTGTTAACCCAGGTGATAGCTGGAGAGGAACGTGTTATTTGTTATTTGTCTCGTTCCCTTTCTAAGGGAGAACGTAATTTTCATGTTACTGAGAAAGAGTGTTTGTGTGTCCTGTGGAGTGTGGAGAAGTTGAGGTGTTACTTGGAGGGTGCAAAGTTTACAGTCATAACAGACCATTATAGTCTGTTGTGGCTGGACAACTTGAAGGACCCTCAGGGGCGCTTAGGGCGTTGGGCTTTGCGAATGCAACAGTACAATTTTACTGTTGTACATCGCAAAGGGAAGGAACACGTAGTTCCTGATTGCCTGTCCCGCGCCATCCCCGAAGCGTCTATAAGTAACATCTCGCTGTCTGTCACGAGTGATGTCTTGGATAAATGGTATGTGAGAATGATTGAGAAAGTTAAAGAAGACCCGTTAAACTATATGAATTGGCGAGTAGTCGAGGGTCAATTATATAGATGTGTGGAGCGTGGTAATGAATTCGACGGTGACTGGTGGAAAGTGGTGGTGCCGAAGGAAAAGCGTAAACAACATCTTCATACGTATCACGATGATCCTAAAGCCGGCCACTTAGGGGTGTATAAGACGTACCATCGAATAGCGTCTCAATATTACTGGCCCAAGCTCAAGGCCGATGTTGCAAGATATGTGGCGGCTTGTCGAACTTGTGCCACCCATAAACCGGAGCAACAAAAACCCGCAGGGCTGATGGGCACAAGACCGGTAGTATCGCGATGCTGGCAGATGGTAAGTACCGATTTGATAGGTCCCTTTCCTCGAAGCCGGAAAGGTAATACTTATGCCCTCGTAGTGACAGATTTTTTGAGTAAATTCACCTTAGTCTTCCCTTTACGACAAGCTACTACGGCCAGTGTTTGTAGGATTATTGAGGAACAAGTATTTTTACTGTTTGGCGTCCCAGAGCTCCTTGTAACCGATAACGGTGTCCAGTATACCAGTCACGAATTCACAAAGCTCATGAAAAACTATTCCGTTAGGGTAATTTACAACGCTGTGTATCACCCCCAGGCAAATCCTTGCGAAAGGGTCAATCGGGTCCTTAAGACCATGATTGCCTCCTACGTTAATGAAGACCATAGAAAATGGGATTGCAATCTTTACAATCTTGGGTGCGCATTACGTACAGCTCAACATGAGGTTACGGGAAAAACTCCCTACTTTATCAATTTTGGCTGCGAGATGATTATTAATGGGAATGATCATGCAGAGAGGAGGGTCAAGGAAACTCTAACTGACAAAGAAACCACTGATTTACTACCGACGAAAAGTGAGAAGTTAAAGGGCGTTAGAGAGGTGGTACAAGATAGACTACAAACAGCCCAAAAGAAGAGTCAAACACGTTATAATTTACGACGTAGAGAAGTGAAATTAAATGTTGGGGACAGCGTCTGGAAAAAAGAGTATAAGCTTTCTGATGCTAATAAATATTTTAGTGCTAAATTAGGAGGCAAGTTTTCAGGCCCCTATAAGGTAAAGAAAAAGTTAGGCATTAACGTGTATGATCTGGTGGATGATAGTGGCCGCTCCAAAGGGTGTTGGCACATCAAAGATTTAAAACCGGTTAAGCTATTTTTGGATGACGATTAGAGATGATCTTAATTTTCACTTATTTTTATTAGTTTCGTTAATGTTTAAAAATTTATTTGTATGCAATTGGTTATGTTTACACAATTTATTAATTTCTTACCATGGTTCAGATTTAATTGAATTTTGATTAAGGTTAATTTAATTAGACATGAAGGATGTTAATCGTTTTTAATTCTATTTAGTTATTGGCTTACAGTTGCTCAATATGTTGCTATATTTTATTTGAGTTTACAAAGTATATTGCTCCTTTAGTTTATTATTATTTTATTTTGTTATTGAAAAAAAAAAGTCATTGCATTCCTTTTTTTTTAAGCGGGGAAGGGTGAAGTTGTTACGGGTCAATTTTCAGCTACACCTAAAAATACAAAATATTTGTATTAAAACTATTTAGATGTTTTATTTTTACTTATCTTATTATTAATGGAGATACATCGACTAGCCGCCTGGCTTTCCGGTATGTTGGGTTGCTCGTTGAAGGTTGAAAATAGGGATGTCACCTAAAACAGTTATTTTATTTATTATACTTTCTTTGTTTTGTGTTACTGATTAATTGAAAGTTACATAGTTATTAACAATTTAAGAATTACAAAGGAAAGAAAAATATCCATTTCATATATGGTTAATGAGGATGCTTACAATTTATAAAGTTACTCACTTGATATTGTTCTTCGGCTTCGTACAACCATATCCATATTTCCTATTCCTTTCCTTGTTACTTAGTACTCTATTGCCTTCCTTTTGTCTACCCATTTCCATCCTTTTAGTTTATTTGAATTCCTATTTGTTTACATCCATCTTTGACATTTGTATTTGATAACCTAGCATTGGAAATAAATTATTAAATTTTATTCAGCATCATGCTTAGGGAGTCTTGATTAATTAATTATCACTAATGACTGTTTAAAATAGGTAATTAATTATTGTACTTACCATTTATTTGTTTTATTAATTTAATTAATCCCAGTCAGCCGTCGCTCACGTTCACAACCACATTACAGGAACGGTTACCGACACCTCGAGTTTACACTGTTGCCAATGTTACTCGCTTCGGTTTGAATTTAAAATTTCCACATTAAAATATCAGATAGAATTATAGCTATGTTTCGTTCATTATTGGTTATTTTTAATGTTGTTATTTTAATTACTGATGTCATTCCTACTTCTACTGCATCCTTTAATTTTTTCCCTTAAGTAGTTTTAATTTTCTTACTGTGGTATTTAAGATTAGCATGCGCAATAGAATCAACTTATCTTGGGAAGGTCCAGGAGGTTCCGAGTTCGATCCTTTTTACCGGTGACTCTCTGCAGTAAGAGATCGCAGATTTGCGGATATATTTTTCGATATTCAAACCGCATGTGCGGATGTTACAAATATCGAAGACGCCGATAAAAGTTAAAGTAATTAACGATATTTTAATTAATAAAATTAAATCCTATTGCTGCATCGCTACTATCCTGGTGAGTTTATTATTTCTACTTAATCTGTTTCATTTTTCTATTTCGTCCCTTTTTAATTAATTCCAGGTCCTTTGTCGACCCGTGTATTTTTATTGTTTATACATACATATGTATTTGTGTGCTATTACAGCACAAATTAAACGTAGCCCGCTCACATTAGTGAGATCAATATTAAACGCTATTCCTTACTGGATTTATAATAGGTCTAGTTAATAGACTATTCTTAAATTAATCTGCCGACCACGTGGAAGAAGAAGCCTATGCTGGAGTACATTGGCAATTGCCATCAACCAATTTGCTTAATTTAAAAATTCTGATTTCACTGTTAATCTTTCATTTTGTATTTTTATTACCAATACTTTCATTAATTTATTAGTTACTTATTTAGTTTAAGATTAAGTTGGTGTGTCTGGTGTGTGGGTGCAAACTTGGAGGTGTTAACTCACCAATATTTTTATTTTTTTTATTATTGTAATTATCTTGTTTTATGCAATTCTTTGCTGTATAAATTTTTGTAACTTAGGATATTTGGTTTTTTCCATATCCCCTGTTCCTTCCTCTAATTATTTCCCTTTCAGCACCGTTATTGTTTACGTGGCCGGAGACAAGGAACGAGGAAGTGACGTTTTGATTAAACAATTGGAGCCCGCTTGGTTAATAATTTGATACGGATTTATTTTAAGGGTAAGTCCTCATTTCTTTTTTTTTTCTTTCTTTTTAATTCATGATAGTAACTTTATTCATAATTCGTTTTTTTTTTAAATATAACTGTGTTATTTGACCCCCCCCTCTTCACTGAGTAACCTGGGTATAGCCTTTACAACATCAAGGGCTATTAGGGCGTAGCAAAATACACTCTGATCTTAGCCATAGGCCAAAAAGCAATTAAAGTTTTATGTCAGTTATAGGCCGAGATGCAAATACACTCTGATCTTAGCCATATGCTGAGATGCAATTATATTTTTATGTCAGTCATAGGCCGAGATGCAAATACACTCTGATCTTAGCCATAGGCAGAAATGCAATTATAGTTTTATGTCAGCCATAGGCCGAGATGCAAATACACTCTGATCTTAGCCAAATGCTAAGATGCAATTATATTTTTATGTCAGCCATAGGCCGAGATGCAAATACACTCTGATCAAAGCCATAGGCTGAGATGCAATTATAGTTTTATGTCAGCCATAGGCCAAGATGCAAATACACTCTGATCTTAGCCATAGGCTGAGATGCAATTATAATTTTATGTCAGCCATAGGCCGAGATGCAAATACACTCTGATCTTAGCCATAGGCCAAAATGCAATTAAAGTTTTATGTCAGTTATAGGCCGAGATGCAAATACACTCTGATCTTAGCCATATGCTGAGATGCAATTATATTTTTATGTCAGTCATAGGCCGAGATGCAAATACACTCTGATCTTAGCCATAGGCAGAAATGCAATTATAGTTTTATGTCAGCCATAGGCCGAGATGCAAATACACTCTGATCTTAGCCATAGGCTGAGATGCATTTATAATTTTATGTCAGTCATAGGCCGAGATTCAAATACACTCTGACCTTAGCCATAGGCTGAAATGCAAATATAATTTTATGTCAGCCATAGGCCGAGATGCAAATACACTCTGATCTTAGCCATAGGCTGAGATGCAATTATAATTTTATGTCAGCTATAAGCCGAGATGCAAAAACACTCTGATCTTAGCAATATGCTGAGAAGCAATTATAATTTTATGTCAGCCATAGGCCAAGATGCAAATACACTCTGATCTTAGCCATAGGCTGAGATGCAATTATAGTTTTATGTCGGCCATAGGCCAAGATGCAAATACACTCTGATCTTAGCCATAGGCTGAGATGCAATTATAATTTTATGTCAGCCATAGGCCGAGATGCAAATACACTCTAATCTTAGCCATATGCTGAGATGCAATTATAGTTTTATGTCAGCCATAGGCCGAGATGCAATTACACTCTGATCAAAACCATAGGCTGAGATGCAATTATAGTTTTATGTCAGCCATAGGCCGAGATGCAAATACACTCTGATCAAAGCTATAGGCTGAGATGCAATTATAGTTTTAAGTCAGTCATAGGCCGAGATGCAAATACACTCTGATCTTAGCCATAGGTTGAGATGCAATTATAGTTTTATGTCAGCCATAGGCCGAGATGCAAATACACTCTGATCAAAGCCATAGGCTGAGATGCAATTATAGTTTTATGTCAGCCATAGGCCGAGATGCAAATACACTCTGATCAAAGCCATAGGCTGAGATGCAATTATAGTTTTATGTCAGCCATAGGCCGAGATGCAAATACACTCTGATCAAAGCCATAGGCTGAGATGCAATTATAATTTTATGTCAGCCATAGGCCGAGATGCAAATACACTCTGATCAAAGCCATAGGCTGAGATGCAGTTATAATTTTATGTCAGCCATAGGCCGAGATGCAAATACACTCTAATCTTAGCCATAGGCTGAGATGCAAATATAGTTTTATGTCAGCCATAGGCCGAGATGCAAATACACTTTGATCTTAGCCATAGGCTGAGATGCAATTGTAATTTTATGTCAGCCATAGACCGAGATGCAAATACACTCTGATCTTAGCCATAGGCAGAAATGCAATTATAGTTTTATGTCAGCCATAGGCCGAGATGCTAATACACTCTGATCAAAGCCATAGGCTGAGATGCAATTATAGTTTCATGTCAGCCATTGGCCAAGATGCAAATACACTCTGATCTTAGCCATAGGCTGAGATGCAATTATAATTTTATGTCAGCCATAGGCCGAGATGCAAATACACTCTGATCTTAGCCATAGGCTAAGATGCAATTATAATTTTATGTCAGCCATAGGCCGAGATGCAAATACACTCTGATCTTAGCCATATGCTGAGATGCAATTATAATTTTATGTCAGCCATAGGCCGAGATGCAAATACACTCTAATCTTAGCCATAGGCTGAGATGCAATTATAGTTATATGTCAGCCATAGGCCGAGATGCAAATACACTCTGATCAAAGCCATAGGCTGAGATGCAATTATAGTTTTATGTCAGCCATAGGCCGAGATGCAAATACACTCTGATCAAAGCCATAGGCTGAGATGCAATTATAGTTTTATGTCAGCCATAGGCCGAGATGCAAATACACTCTGATCAAAGCCATAGGCTGAGATGCAATTATAGTTTTAAGTCAGTCATAGGCCGAGATGCAAATACACTCTGATCTTAGCCATAGGCTGAGATGCAATTATAATTTTATGTCAGCCATAGGCCGAGATGCAAATACACTCTGATCTTAGCCATATGCTGAGATGCAATTATAGTTTTATGTCAGCCATAGGCCAAGATGCAAATACACTCTGATCAAAGCCATAGGCTGAGATGCAATTATAGTTTTATGTCAGCCATAGGCCGAGATGCAAATACACTCTGATCAAAGCCATAGGCTGAGATGCAATTATAGTTTTAAGTCAGTCATAGGCCGAGATGCAAATACACTCTGATCAAAGCCATAGGCTGAGATGCAATTATAGTTTTATGTCAGCCATAGGGCGAGATGCAAATACACTCTGATCAAAGCCATAGGCTAAGATGTAATTATAGTTTTATGTCAGCCATAGGCCGAGATGCAAATACACTCTGATCAAAGCCATAGGCTGAGATGCAATTATAATTTTATGTCAGCCATAGGCCGAGATGCAAATACACTCTGATCAAAGCCATAGGCTGAGATGCAATTATAGTTTTATGTCAGTCATAGGCTGAGATGCAAATACACTCTGATCAAAGCCATAGGCTGAGATGCAATTATAGTTTTATGTCAGCCATAGGCCGAGATGCAAATACACTCTGATCAAAGCCATAGGCTGAGATGCAATTATAATTTTATATCAGCCATAGGCCGAGATGCAAATACACTCTGATCAAAGCCATAGGCTGAGATGCAATTATAATTTTATGTCAGCCATAGGCCGAGATGCAAATACACTCTAATCTTAGCCATAGGCTGAGATGCAAATATAGTTTTATGTCAGCCATAGGCCGAGATGCAAATACACTTTGATCTTAGCCATAGGCTGAGATGCAATTGTAATTTTATGTCAGCCATAGACCGAGATGCAAATACACTCTGATCTTAGCCATAGGCAGAAATGCAATTATAGTTTTATGTCAGCCATAGGCCGAGATGCTAATACACTCTGATCAAAGCCATAGGCTGAGATGCAATTATAGTTTCATGTCAGCCATTGGCCAAGATGCAAATACACTCTGATCTTAGCCATAGGCTGAGATGCAATTATAATTTTATGTCAGCCATAGGCCGAGATGCAAATACACTCTGATCTTAGCCATAGGCTAAGATGCAATTATAATTTTATGTCAGCCATAGGCCGAGATGCAAATACACTCTGATCTTAGCCATATGCTGAGATGCAATTATAATTTTATGTCAGCCATAGGCCGAGATGCAAATACACTCTAATCTTAGCCATAGGCTGAGATGCAATTATAGTTATATGTCAGCCATAGGCCGAGATGCAAATACACTCTGATCAAAGCCATAGGCTGAGATGCAATTATAGTTTTATGTCAGCCATAGGCCGAGATGCAAATACACTCTGATCAAAGCCATAGGCTGAGATGCAATTATAGTTTTATGTCAGCCATAGGCCGAGATGCAAATACACTCTGATCAAAGCCATAGGCTGAGATGCAATTATAGTTTTAAGTCAGTCATAGGCCGAGATGCAAATACACTCTGATCTTAGCCATAGGCTGAGATGCAATTATAATTTTATGTCAGCCATAGGCCGAGATGCAAATACACTCTGATCTTAGCCATATGCTGAGATGCAATTATAGTTTTATGTCAGCCATAGGCCAAGATGCAAATACACTCTGATCAAAGCCATAGGCTGAGATGCAATTATAGTTTTATGTCAGCCATAGGCCGAGATGCAAATACACTCTGATCAAAGCCATAGGCTGAGATGCAATTATAGTTTTAAGTCAGTCATAGGCCGAGATGCAAATACACTCTGATCAAAGCCATAGGCTGAGATGCAATTATAGTTTTATGTCAGCCATAGGGCGAGATGCAAATACACTCTGATCAAAGCCATAGGCTAAGATGTAATTATAGTTTTATGTCAGCCATAGGCCGAGATGCAAATACACTCTGATCAAAGCCATAGGCTGAGATGCAATTATAATTTTATGTCAGCCATAGGCCGAGATGCAAATACACTCTGATCAAAGCCATAGGCTGAGATGCAATTATAGTTTTATGTCAGTCATAGGCTGAGATGCAAATACACTCTGATCAAAGCCATAGGCTGAGATGCAATTATAGTTTTATGTCAGCCATAGGCCGAGATGCAAATACACTCTGATCAAAGCCATAGGCTGAGATGCAATTATAATTTTATATCAGCCATAGGCCGAGATGCAAATACACTCTGATCAAAGCCATAGGCTGAGATGCAATTATAATTTTATGTCAGCCATAGGCCGAGATGCAAATACACTCTAATCTTAGCCATAGGCTGAGATGCAAATATAGTTTTATGTCAGCCATAGGCCGAGATGCAAATACACTTTGATCTTAGCCATAGGCTGAGATGCAATTGTAATTTTATGTCAGCCATAGACCGAGATGCAAATACACTCTGATCTTAGCCATAGGCAGAAATGCAATTATAGTTTTATGTCAGCCATAGGCCGAGATGCTAATACACTCTGATCAAAGCCATAGGCTGAGATGCAATTATAGTTTCATGTCAGCCATTGGCCAAGATGCAAATACACTCTGATCTTAGCCATAGGCTGAGATGCAATTATAATTTTATGTCAGCCATAGGCCGAGATGCAAATACACTCTGATCTTAGCCATAGGCTAAGATGCAATTATAATTTTATGTCAGCCATAGGCCGAGATGCAAATACACTCTGATCTTAGCCATATGCTGAGATGCAATTATAATTTTATGTCAGCCATAGGCCGAGATGCAAATACACTCTAATCTTAGCCATAGGCTGAGATGCAATTATAGTTATATGTCAGCCATAGGCCGAGATGCAAATACACTCTGATCAAAGCCATAGGCTGAGATGCAATTATAGTTTTATGTCAGCCATAGGCCGAGATGCAAATACACTCTGATCTTAGCCATAGGCAGAAATGCAATTATAGTTTTATGTCAGCCATAGGCCGAGATGCTAATACACTCTGATCAAAGCCATAGGCTGAGATGCAATTATAGTTTTATGTCAGCCATAGGCCGAGATGCAAATACACTCTGATCAAAGCCATAGGCTGATATGCAATTATAGTTTTATGTCAGCCATAGGCCGAGATGCAAATACACTCTGATCAAAGCCATAGGCTGAGATGCAATTATAGTTTTAAGTCAGTCATAGGCCGAGATGCAAATACACTCTGATCTTAGCCATAGGCTGAGATGCAATTATAATTTTATGTCAGCCATAAGCCGAGATGCAAATACACTCTGATCTTAGCCATATGCTGAGATGCAATTATAGTTTTATGTCAGCCATAGGCCAAGATGCAAATACACTCTGATCAAAGCCATAGGCTGAGATGCAATTATAGTTTTATGTCAGCCATAGGCCGAGATGCAAATACACTCTGATCAAAGCCATAGGCTGAGATGCAATTATAGTTTTAAGTCAGTCATAGGCCGAGATGCAAATACACTCTGATCAAAGCCATAGGCTGAGATGCAATTATAGTTTTATGTCAGCCATAGGGCGAGATGCAAATACACTCTGATCAAAGCCATAGGCTAAGATGTAATTATAGTTTTATGTCAGCCATAGGCCGAGATGCAAATACACTCTGATCAAAGCCATAGGCTGAGATGCAATTATAATTTTATGTCAGCCATAGGCCGAGATGCAAATACACTCTGATCAAAGCCATAGGCTGAGATGCAATTATAGTTTTATGTCAGTCATAGGCTGAGATGCAAATACACTCTGATCAAAGCCATAGGCTGAGATGCAATTATAGTTTTAAGTCAGTCATAGGCCGAGATGCAAATACACTCTGATCTTAGCCATAGGCTGAGATGCAATTATAATTTTATGTCAGCCATAGGCCGAGATGCAAATACACTCTGATCTTAGCCATATGCTGAGATGCAATTATAGTTTTATGTCAGCCATAGGCCGAGATGCAAATACACTCTGATCAAAGCCATAGGCTGAGATGGAATTATAGTTTTAAGTCAGTCATAGGCCGAGATGCAAATACACTCTGATCTTAGCCATAGGCTGAGATGCAATTATAATTTTATGTCAGCCATAGGCCGAGATGCAAATACACTCTAATCTTAGCCATATGCTGAGATGCAATTATAGTTTTATGTCAGCCATAGGCCGAGATGCAAATACACTCTGATCAAAGCCATAGGCTAAGATGCAATTATAGTTTTATGTCAGCCATAGGCCGAGATGCAAATACACTCTGGTCAAAGCCATAGGCTGAGATGCAATTATAGTTTTATGTCAGCCATAGGCCGAGATGCAAATACACTCTGATCAAAGCCAAATGCTGAGATGCAATTATAGTTTTAAGTCAGTCATAGGCCGAGATGCAAATACACTCTGATCTTAGCCATAGGCAGAAATGCAATTATAGTTTTATGTCAGCCATAGGCCGAGATGCAAATACACTCTGATCAAAGCCATAGGCTGAGATGCAATTATAGTTTCATGTCAGCCATAGGCCGAGATGCAAATACACTCTGATCAAAGCCATAGGCTGAGATGCAATTATAGTTTTTTGTCAGCCATAGGCCGAGATGCAAATACACTCTGATCAAAGCCATAGGCTGAGATGCAATTATAGTTTTATGTCAGCCATAGGCCGAGATGCAAATACACTCTGATCTTAGCCATAGGCTGAGATGCAATTATAATTTTATGTCAGCCATAGGCCAAGATGCAAATACACTCTGATCTTAGCCATTGTCTGAGACACAATTATATTTTTATGTCAGCCATAGGCCAAGATGCAAATACACTCTGATCTTAGCTATAGGCTGAGATGCAATTATATTTTTATGTCAGTCATAGGCCGAGATGCAAATACACTCTAATCTTAGTTATAGGCTGAGATGCAATTATAGTTTTATGTCAGCCATAGGCCGAGATGCAAATACACTCTGATCTTAGCCATAGGCTGAGATGCAATTATAATTTTATGTCAGCTATAGGCCGAGATGCAAAAACATTCTGATCTTAGCAATAGGCTGAAAAGCAATTATAATTTTATGTCAGCCATTAGCCAAGATGCAAATACACTCTGTAATTAGCCATAGGCTAAGATGCAATTATAGTTTTATGTCAGCCATAGGCCGAGATGCAAATACACTCTGATCAAAGCCATACGCTGAGATGCAATTATAGTTTTATGTCAGCCATAGGCCAAGATGCAAATACAATCTGATCTTAGTTATAGGCTGAGATACAATTATAATTTTATGTCAGCCATAGACTGAGATGCAATTATTTTTTTATGTCAGCCCTAGGCCGAGATGCAAATACACTCTGAACTTAGCCATAGGCTAAGATGCAACTATATTTTTATGTCAGCAATAGGCCGAGATGCAAATACACTCTGATCTTAGCCATTGTCTGAGTCACAATTATATTTTTTGTCAGCTATAAGCCAAGATACAAATACACTTTGATCTTAGTCATTGTCTGAGACACAATTATATTTTTATGTCAACCATAGGCCGAGATGCAAATACACTCTAATCTTAGACATAGGCTGAGATGCAAAAATAATTTTATGTCAGCCATAGGCCGAGATGCATATAACTCTGATCTTAGCCATAGGCTGAGATGCAATTATAATTTTTAGTCAGCCATAGGCCGAAATGCAAAAACACTCTGATCTTAGCAATAGGCTGAGATGCAGATATAATTTTATGTTAGCCATAGGCCGAGATGCAAATATACTCTGATCTTAGCCATAGGTTGAGATACAATTATAATTTTATGTCAGCTATAGGCCAAGATGCAAATACACTCTGATCTTAGCCATAGGCTGGGATACAATTATAATTTTATGTCAGCCATAGGCCGAGATGCAAATACACTCTGATATTAGCCATAGGCTGAGATGCAATTATATTTTTATGTCAGCTACAGGCTGAGATGCAATTATATTTTTATGTCAGCCATAGGCCAAGATGCAAATACACTCTGATTTTAGCCATAGGCTGAGATGCAATTATAATTTTATGTCAGCCATTAGCCGAGATGCAAATACACTCTGATCAAAGCCATAGGCTGAGATGCTATTATATTTTTATGTCAGCCATAGGCTGAGATGCAATTTTTTTTTTATGTCAGCAATAGGCTGAGATGCAAATACACTCTGATCTTAGCCATAGGCTGAGATGCAATTATATTTTTATGTCAGCTATAAGCCAAGATGCAAATACACTCTGATCTTAGTCATTGTCTGAGACACAATTATATTTTTATGTCAGCCATAAGCCGAGATGCAAATACACTCTGATCTTAGCCATAGGCTGAGATGCAATTATAGTTTTATGTCAGTCATAGGCCAAGATGCAAATACACTCTGATCTTAGCCATAGGCTGAGATGCAACTATATTTCTATGTCAGCAATAGGCCGAGATGCAAATACACTCTGATCTTAGCCATAGGCTGAGATGCACTTATATTTTTATGTCAGCCATAAGCCAAGATGCAAATACACTCTGATCTTAGTCATTGTCTGAGACACAATTATATTTTTATGTCAGCCATAGGCCAAGATGCAAATACACTCTGATCTTAGCCATAGGCTGAGATGCAATTATAGTTTTATGTCAGCCATAGGCCGAGATGCAAATACACTCTAATCTTAGCCAAAGGCTGAGATGCAATTATAATTTTATGTCAGCTATAGGCCAAGATGCAAATACACTCTGATCTTAGCCATTGTCTAAGACACAATTATATTTTGATGTCAGCCATAGGCCGAGATGCAAATACACTATGATCTTAGCCATAGGCTGAGATTCAATTATTTTTTATGTCAGCCATAGGCCGAGATGTAAATACTCTCTGATCTTAGCCATAGGCTAAGATGCAATTATATTTTTTTGTCAGCCATAGGCCGAGATGCAAATACACTCTGATCTTAACCATAGGCTAAGATGGAATTATATTTTTATATCAGCTATAGACCGAGTTGCAAATACACTCTGATCTTAGCTATAGACTAAGATGCAATTATAATTTTATTATGTCAGCCATAGGCCGAGATGCAAATTCACTCTGATTTTAGCCATAGGCTGAGATGCTTTTATGATTTTATGTTAGCCATAAGCCGAGATGCAAATACACTATGATCTTAGCCTTAGGTTAAAATGCAATTATATTCTTATGTTAGCTATAGGCCGAGATGCAAATACACTCTGATCTAAGCCATAAGCTGAGATGCATTTATATTTTTATCTTAGCTATAGGTAAAGATGCAAATACACTCTGATCTTAGCCATAGGCTATAATGCAATTACACTCTGAGCTTAGCCATAGGCTGAGATGCAATTATATTTTTATCTTAGCCATAGGTAAAGATGCAAATACACTCTGATCTTAGCCATAGGCTAAGATGCAATTATATTTTTATCTTAGCCATAGGTAGAGATGCAAATACACTCTGAACTTAACCTTAGGCTGAGATGCAATTATACTTTTATCTCAACCATAGGCTGTGATGCATTTACACTCAGGTCTTAGCTATAGGCTGAGATGCAATTAAATTTTTATCTTAGCCATAGGTAAAG
Organism: Tachinus rufipes; assembly: GCA_963932245.1. Classification (NCBI taxonomy): domain Eukaryota; kingdom Metazoa; phylum Arthropoda; class Insecta; order Coleoptera; family Staphylinidae; genus Tachinus; species Tachinus rufipes. The sequence continues at coordinate 71,923,076 of OZ010747.1, read as the reverse complement.
ATGCAAATACACTCTGATCTTAGCCATAGGCTGAGATGTAATTACACTCTGATCTTAGCCAAAGCTAAAATGCATTTATATTTTTATCTTAGCCATAGGTAAAGATGCAAATACACTCTGATCTTAACCAAAGGCTAAGATGCATTTATACTTTTGTCTCAGCCATAAGCTGAGATGCATTTACACTCTGATCTTAGCCATATGCTAAGATGCAATTATATTTTTATGTTAACCATAAGCTGAGATGCATTTACACTATGATCTTAGCTATGGGCTAAAATGCAATTATACTTTTATCTTAGCCATAGGTTGAGATGCAATTAAACTTTTAGGTCAGCCATAGGCTGAGATGCAAATACACTCTGCTCTTAGCTATAGGCTGAAATGCAATTATATTTTTGTCTCAGCCATAGGTTGAGATGCATTTACACTAATATTTTAGCTATAGGCTGAGATGCAATTACACTCTGAACTTAGTTATAGGCTGAGATGTAATTATAAATTTTATTTTAGCTATAGGCAGAAATGCAAACACTCTGCTCTTAGCCATAGGCAAATACACTCTGATCTTAGCCATAGGTTGAAATAAAATTATATTTTTATTTTAGCCATAGGCTGAGATGCAAATACACTCCGATCTTAGCCATAGCCTGAGATGCAGTTATAGTTTTATGTCAGCCATAGGCTGAGATGCAATTACACTATGATCTTAGCGATAGGTTGATATGCAATTATATTTTTATTTTAGCTATAAGCAAAGATGCAAATACACTCTTATCTCAATTAGGCTAAGATGCAAATACACTATGATCTTAGCCATAGGGAAGATGCATTTATATTTTTATCTTAGCCACAAGCAGAGATGCAAATACACTTTGATCTTAGCCACAGTTTTAATAAATTTGACGTGGCAACAAGCAATCAAATATTTTTTTACTGTAACATAACTGCATAAATTTTCTAATAAATATATAATATTAATATACATATGTAAAAAACTGTGATGTAGTTATATTGTAATTAGATGGTTGAGTTATAAAAACATTAATTTTTTTATATCAAACAATATAAAAGTAAATTTGTTTACTGCTGTTTGTTGTATAGTGCTTAAACGGCAAATACAATGCACGTATAGTGCCTGGGTTCAAATCTCTTGCATGTAATTGTTGAAAATATTTAAATGTTTTTTATTTTCATTTTGTTACTACGTTTTTTTTTTAATGTTATAATCTAGTATTTTTCTTTTTCACCTTTGTCATCTTGTGTGTACCTTGCACGGCCTACCTCTTGTTTGTATTTTATAAGTAAGCATAGTAGGTGTGAAAAGTCTGTCCTTGTGCATTTCCTTATCACTTATAAGTCATTTTATTTTACGTTCATTGCAATAGTAATGTATTTATTAATTATGACGACATTAGAAAATAAACCAAATACCAGAAAATATTATCAGAAGTTAATAAAGAAAAAGAAAAAAGTAATAAATCTACAAACACGAGCTATGTCAGCATTATACATGATGAAAATTTTTGTCAAAAAAAAACACAATGTGCGACTGGACAGATATAAAATTAAAATTGCAAAGGCTCTAGCTCTGTCGCAAGCTAAAGTACATGAATTAAATGAAACTATAGACAAACTTAAATCAGAAATAAAAATCTCAAAATTAAAAAATATTGCAAAATCTAAAATAATTCTTGATTTGCAAAATATAATTAAGACTCCAACAAATATTACAAACTTGACTGGTGGCGATAAAGTGTTAGCATTCAATTAATATCAAATATTTCGAATACACCAAATACGTCTATTTCAAATACATGTGAAAAAAGTAAAGTTACAAACGTACTAACCGCTACGCAAAATAAAACCAATACTAAAAATGTGCCACCCGCTACGCAAAACAAGAAAATTAATCTTAAAAATTGTACTACAAACTTAAACTCAAGTCGGATACGAAAACTACATAAATACCAAGAAGTGGCAACTCAACTGGGGGAAAAAGAATATGAGGTGGTAGTGATGGCACTTCAGGTAGGAGGCCCTATGCTCGTAGGATCCGGAAAATAAAGCTGTACTCCGGGCCTTGGGGATTGGCAAACGGTATGCTGGCCTGATGCAGAAGCTGGTGAGCAGCGATGTGGTTCGGTGGAGTCGAGACATTTTCATCGAGCACTTGACGGGCCATCTCCAGTATACTTAATCTGTTTTATTTTAATGTGTTAGTGTTCTTTTATATACTGTGATATTAACTTTAATCTTTTATTACCTGATGAACAATCATAATACTGTACCTGATAACTTTATGTAGCGCTTAAATAATAATAATAATAATTATAATTTGTTAATGTAGTATCACATAATGTGTTTACATAAGTGGTAGTACAGTTTATTTAAAAATACATACAAAACATTTAATAAAAATACATCAATTATAATTTAAAATTTAAAAGTCAGGAACTCATTATAATCATAAAATGCATTTTTCAAAAGTATGGTTTTTACTGACTTTATATACTTTCGACAGACAACTCTCTAATGGTAACAGGCAACCTATTATAAAAATTAATAGCATAATAGTTTATGCCATTCTGACATGTTTTTAACCGAATAGATTGATTATTTAATTTATTTCATGTCTCGTACGAATAAAAATCATTTGTATAAAAGTTACTTTGGTGTAACCTAATATACTTTAAACATTCAAATATATAAATACTGGGTAAGGTTAAGATTTGCAAAGTCTTACACGAGTCTCTGCAACAGTCTCTATATACAATGCCTGCCAAAATTCTGATTACTCTTTTCTGTAAGCCAAATAATCTACGCCAAATTGCTGAGTGTCTCCAAACAATTAAACCGTAGCTTATCTGACTATAAAATAATGAAAAGTAAGCAGTCATTAAGCAATCTTTTGATACGGATGTTGACAAGTTTTGGATAACATAAATACTTTTATTAACCTTTGCAACTATGAAGTCACTATGCATACTCCAACTACTTTGAATCAACATGGAAATTTTGTGCTCTTTTTCTCATGCTTTGTGTTTAACGAAAATACTACTTTTACAGTTTTATCATCATTAAGACACAATTTATTCCCTTCAATCCACTCTGTAGCCAGTTCATATAAACGTTGACTGGAATTAGTTGTGGAGCCAACATCTTTTTCTACATTAATTAAAGCAGTGTCATCAGCATATAACACAACATTTCCTGAAGTAATATGGTTAGATAGATTATTAATAAATATGAGGAATATATTTGCATCTCAGTCTATGGCTGACATAAAAGTATAATTGCATTTCAGTCTATGGCTTAGATTAGAGTGTAAATGAATCTCAGCCTACAGCTGGCATAAAAGTATAAATGCATCTCAGCTTATGGCTAAGATCAGAGTGTAAATGCATCTCAGCCTATAGCTGACATAAAAGCAAAATGGCATCTTAGTCTATGGCTAAGAGCAAAATGTATTTGCATCTCTGCCTATGGCTAAAATAAAAATATAATTGCATCTCAGCCTATGGCTACAATAAGAGTGTAAATTCATCTCAGCTTACGGCTGACATAAAAGTATAATTGCATCTTAGCCAATGGCTAATAACAGAGTGTAAATGCATCTATGGCAGACATAAAAGTATAATTACATCTCAGCTTATGGCTAAGAGCAGAGTGTGTTTGCAACTTAGCCTATAGCTAAGACAAAAATAAATTTGCATCTTAACCTATGGCTAAAAGCAGAGTCTATTTGCATTTTTGCCTATGGCTGACAAAAAAATAGAATGCTTTGCAACTGAGCCTATGGCTAAGATCAGAGTGTTATTGCATTTCAGCCTATGGCTTAGATCAAAGTCTAATTGCATCTTCGCCTATAGCTAAGATCAGAGTGTATTTCTGCTTATGGCTAAGATAAATCAAGATGGAATTTATAATGCCTTTCACAAGAGACCAACTGGATGACATCCAGAAAATAATTACAAAAGCCACAAAAAGTATTGTTAACGACACTAATTTTATTGAGATTGTTGCAACGACAGTGTCAGTGGTGTTAATGAAAATCATTAACAAGAAATTCGACGAGCAAGTCATAATAAATAATCAGCAATCTCAAGAAATTGAGAATTTAAAAAATGAAGTAAGAGATCTTCGAGATTACAACATGCAAGTTATATGGCGTAATAGACGAAAAAGGAAAAAAATTAATAGACAAATTTTTAAAAATCGCTCAACAAAAAATGGATATTTCCTTGAATTTAAACAACATCGAATATGGAAGACGAATTGGAAATATTTAAACAGGAAAAAATAGGCCTGTAGTAATAAAATTCCGTAAACAAGAACACAAAAACCTATTGTATGCAGAAAAGAAGAAGCTAAAGGGGTCCGGAATATTTGTTAATGAAGATTTAACAAATCACCGATTGCGGCACAACAAAAATTTCAAATTAAAAACGTGTGGACATTAGACGGTAAGATTTTTATATCAATTAATGATCAAAAGAGAGCTAATTAATACACCAGATGATATTAATAAATATTAATTATACGGCATTTGTGTCTTTATAAATAGATATATAATAGCATAAAAATAATTTTTCAAACTATTATTTGTTTTATTTTCTATTTATTTCAACTACATAATGCAAGTAAAAAAAAATTATAGTACGTAGGAAAATAGTTTTTGATTTATTTTTTATATCTTTGTATTAGTTTTAGTTTAATTGCATACATATTACATTTTTTTTTATTACTTGTTTTTTTTGTCGCTCATTTTTTCTATTTATATAAAAAAAATACATACATTATAAATATTGTAAAACATAATTATACTATCTAAACATAAAATTAAAATCATTTAAATATTTTTTTTTGTTTACTCAACTTAAATATTTCTAAAAGTATATTTATTTTGAACGAGTTTTTACTAGTATTTCAATAAAAATACCACTCTCATATTTTTATATTATATATAATAATTAAATAACAAGTGTAATAATTATTCATTATGGTTGGTTATAGTTTATATCTTATGGATAAAGCAACAAGAGTTACTGACAAATCATCTACATTAATAGATTTGATATTTATTTCTAACATGGATTTACTTTTTGATTTTTGGGTTTTACATATTGATGGCATAGCTGATCATGAGTTGATATTTTGCGAACTAACACATAAAGTAAAACAAAACCATAAAACAATGACATATAGACAGTACAAACATTTTAATTACACTTTATTCTGTTCTGATTTAATTAATCTTTCGCTTTATCTTATTTACGACTGTCCCGATATTAATATAAAAATAGATTTTTTTACTTTAAGTTTATCTCAATTAATCAATTATCACTTGCCACTATTGACCAAAAAATTTACAAAAACTCCAGCGCCGTGGCTAACTGATACGATAAAATCAATGCAATCTTTGCGCAATAAAGCTTTTTTAAAATTTCAACTAACTAAACTTCAACATCACTAGAATTACTATAAAAATCTAAGAAACGCTACTACTGCAGCAATTAAAAGAGAAAAAAGCTTATTTAGAATACGAGATCCAACATTATTTGTATAGCAGGTTAACTTTCCGCACAGATGTTCATAATCTGAATGTTAGATTCAAAGGCACTTTCACTCACATAAGGTAGAACTTTTTTTCATACCAAATAACTAAAGCGTATAACTCGGTACCCTCTCAATTTAAATATTTGCCGGCATCAAACTTTAAAGAAAAAATAAAAACCGTTCTGATGGTATAACTTTCTGGAATTCTTACTTCTTCGTTTACATATCATATCATCTATATTATTGTTTGCATGTGTGTGTATTTTAAATTAAATAAAACTTTGAAATGGTACCTTAAGATAATTAAATTAGAATTGTATTTTATAGTTATGAACAAATTATAAGGGCAAATGGTAGAACAGATTTCATTAGTTTGAATCTGAATTTGTCCTATTTACAGTACTTACAGCACAATCTATTATTATTATTTTTAATTTATAGAAGTGTTACTTTGTTACTGTAACGTTCTGTAAATAAATGCAATTTATTATTATTATAATTATAAAAATTTAATTGCATCTCTGCCTATGGATAAAATAAAAATATAATTGCTCAGCCTATAGCTAAAACCAGAGTAAATTTGCAACTCTGCCTATGGCTTAGATCAAATTGAAATTGCATCTCAACCTATGGCTAAAATCAAAGTAAATTTGCATCTCTGCCTAAGGCTAAGATAAAAATTTAATAGCATCTTAGCCTATTGCTAAAGTCAAAGTGTAAAGTTAACAACTACATTTTGTGTAAACCCGGCTTCATCCGTAAAAAGAATTTTGGCAAGAAACTGCGGGTTTTCAGTATCCTTGCGTAGAAACCAGCAACAAAAAACTAAACGTGCTTGATGATCAGTTAATATTAAGACCTGTACTCGTTGTACATGGTATGAATAGAGCAGCTGCTTGTGAAGGGTTCTCCAACAAAAGTTGTTTTGCTCTTAAAGTAGATACCAACATTGGTCTACCGAAAAGGTAGCACTGTTTTCGAAGTGAACCGGTATCTCTCAATCTCTGGTGAATTCTTCCAAAGATACGATGAAGTAATCTGGCAATTTGGATAAGCTTTTTGGCAATCCCATTAGCACAATTATACATAAAATGCATGTCGGCTAATTCTGCATTAGAACCATAGCAATAAGACTATGATAAGAAAATGCACGTTTTTGCAAAATAAAAAATGGAGAAAAAAAGAATAATAAAAATAAATAATGTTCCATATCTCCAAAACCGTTGCTATGACAACCCATGTTTATTAAAACTTTTTTGTTTGTAGTGGTTTGTACTACCACCCTTTTTAATTTTTTATTACACTTAAAAGCCAAATTTGTTGTCTGTGTGAGAGTTCAAACGTGGAAAAACAAATCTTTTTTACTTGTTGTTTCCGGTTTTAGAAAAAAAACTCTTTTGACCAAAGGTTTTAGACCTTGTTTCTAGTAAAAAAATCTTTGCTTTGGCTTTGATTCGCTCTGTTTTGAGTTAGCAGTTGCTGGCTCAGCACATAAGATATTTGCTTTGACAGAAAAAGTTTGCTTTTCAGAAGCCAAACTCGTCTTCCTTTGTCTTTTTGTGAATCAATACCACTGCAAGAAAGATCAATCAATAAACTCACAGAAAAACAAAGTAAATTTGCAGCGTTGGTAACAAAAAGTAAAATTAAAAAAAAAAACGTTTGTAAGAAAATCTTTTATGTGTAATAAAAAATAACGCTATGCAAAAACTGTTGCAAAAAGTTAAACCAAAATCTAATGTTAATAGGAAAAGCGTTAGATAAAGAGTTTCTATTTAACAATCACGGTGAATGCAAATTAAAAAAAAAAAAAAAAAATTAATTCAATTTTTTTTTTGCTCTTCAAATAAAAACAAACTTAAAATTAAAATCCTCATTAGTAATTAAAACTTTTTATAGTTAATTAAAAAAATTATAAATTATCACTATGCGTTATTCCAAAAGGTTTTAGATGGTATATATAATATTCTATATAAGATACTACTTCATTTATAAGAATTGCGTTATCTGATGCCTCCTAGAAACAAATTATTTTACAACATTGTTTTTGTGCATTTTAAAACAAATTACCAGAGATGTTTCGTAGTACTCCATACTCCAATCAACTGGTCTATATGGTGCAATATAATTCATCAATCTTTTATTTAAAAATCTTTGTCTTCCCATAGAATCTCTAGAATCGCCTGAAATTACCTTTAAGTTTTTTAAACATATTCCTAGTTCTACATCTTCAAGTCCTTTTTCATCTGTTCTACATAATTTATTTTCAGGTTTAACCTACAAACAACAATTGTTGATTAGTATATCAATTTATTAATTGTATTTACTTCAGCAAATCTCTTGACTGCTTCTTTGCTTAGTACATAGGCACTTCCATCCATGTAGCTTTGGTTCTTCTTTGTTTTCATTCTGCGTCCAAAATATAGTGCTTTGGTAGAATTATAATTCCGCAACATGTATCTCAAATTTTCCATTATAATGAAACTGAAATTAGAGTATAATAACCTAAACAAATTCACAAGGTTTTGCAAATTTTTATAATATTTTCAACAAATTATAAATAATTTTACTTTTTATTACAAACTATAACAATATTTTAATCTAATCTGTAAATGCACAGAAGATAATAAATAGAAAGTAAATTCTTTTATATTTTATTAAAATATTATAACTATATTTTGCAAAATAAAGCCAAATTTAACCAATAATTAAAAAAAAAATTGTGATTTTAGATTTGGTGAAGTATTAACTAAATTTATTTTACATACCTTTTAGTATTTACCTTCAAAAACCAATCGGCCTTATCATAATAATGTTTGTAAACATATTTAAAAGCCTGCTTAGTCAATCCCCATTTATTATTACTTCCTCTAGATTCTAACACAACATTGTTTAACAGTTTATCTAAAAAAAAAAACAAATGTAAAACTGTGGCCACACTATTTTAAGAAATAATACTAACCTATCTCAGTATAAAAAAATAGTAAAATATTACATCTGCTTCCCCACCAAAGTTTAATATAACCTGCTTCTTTGAATGATTTCTTGGAATAAATCATAACCATACACAAAACCCGAACAGATTTACTACTCAATTTATTAGTAATGTATATATTCTTGTCTTTATAATCTTCGACATAATTTCGCGCACTTCTTATTACTTGTTTAGGTTGTTTTGAAGAAAATTCATCCCTTGTTATTAGAAGATAGTTTAAGCATACTCCAATAACAATTCCACAAAGCAGAGCCGTAAAGGCTTTATAATGTTGCAACATGAATAGGTCGATAACAATGCGTATGTTGTTTGAAATCCTTGACTGATTTGTTAAAATTCTAATGAACATTGTTTAGCGACAAAAATGTTTTAATTATCTTAAGAATTTTAATTTATGAAACGGTTGTAGTAACGTAATAATAAATAAATACGTTTATTAAAAATGCGCAGCAATTTACAATTCATTAACAAAATAATGATTGTATGCAGCAGGGTGAGGTGTTGTGGAGTATTGCCGAAGTAGGCTTCTATTTAACTTAAAAAATCCATCGGATTTTTACTTTTTGAAGTTTGAGATTTTTCTTTTTTGTGACGATTGAGTTTTATTACTTAATGACAGTGGCGTAGCTAAAAGTTTTGTTCCAATTTTTTTAAATAAAATATGAGTTACACTTAAGTGTTCTCAGTTACACTTCAGTTTCAGTTTCAAGTATAAGGTCTGTTCCAACATACGATTTGCAAACCGTTCAAACTATGCACACAAACAAATTACTGTGTATAAAAGATTGCCTAAGGATGACAAATATTTGTTTGTGTGCACAGTTTGGACGGTTTGCAAACTGTCGAAATTGTATGTTGGAACAAACCTATTGTAAGATATATATATATATATATATATATATTCTATCTTTTTGAATGTATTAAAAATTGCTCTAAAGTTTTCCAAGACGTAACGGAGCTTTTCCCAACTGCACGTAACGTGTTCTAAACTGACTGTAGTGAGCTATTTCAGTTCTAATTAATCTGATTTATTGTAATTTAAGTTTTTTTCTAAACATCTCACGTTTTTAATTAATTATAAACTTTTTTATTTTCAGTAATATCTCTAAAGTGCACTAAAACTGTTCCCAAATGCACATATAGTTTAATTAAAGTTTCTCTTAAGTGTTTTCAATTGTACCTAAACTGTTCTCAAGTGTTTCCAAGTGCAATAACCAATTTATAATTAATTTTTCATGTTAGTTTACCAACTAAACATCCTCCCCTTTATTCACCTCAAATTTGAAGTTGCATAACCATTACTACAAATTAGATTTTTAGCACCTCTATTAAATAATTGTGCATTACTTCTAATTGCTTTTATTTGCTATCATTAGGTCTGTGACGTTTCCTACAATTATGGTTTCTATAATATTGTTTTTCATTTTTTTTTTGTATTGCCCATTTGTTGCATTCAAAAATTGTATTTTTTGGTTGTCTTCAATATTGCAATACTAACAAACCGGTTGGATTTAAATTATTTTATTGGTGTAGTCTGCTGCGATGTTTTCTTTTTGTCCACATTTTAAACACTTTTCTTTTACGTTTTTGGTTTGCTCAAACCCGTAGCACTTGTAACGTTTTGTCCAATTTTTATCCTATCTTTTGCCAAAAATCTGTTGGTTTTAGATTTGACATCTTGACTGTTATGTCGTTTTTGCTTTATTAGTTTTCCGCATTTCTGCTGTAATTGTGTTTTTCATGTGTTGTCCATGTCTATGATCAATATATTCCTCTTTCTTTGAGTAATTTTGATTAGGTTGCGTGATTACATTTTTGCTGTTTCTTTCTGTAATATTTATTTTAACGTATTTTTATTTAGATTTTTATATGCTATTAACCCCAATGTTTTTAATAGTTTCTTTTTTATTTCTCTAGCTTAGACGTCTCTTTTGTACTTGGCTATACAATAGTCTTTTGCTATTTTTGTGTGTTTTTTTTCCTGATTAGGTTTTGTACAACTTTCCTCTATGTTATGGTCTTCCTTTTTAAATACCAGTTTTGAAATTTCTTTTAGATACTGACCCATTTCTTAATTAATGCAGGTAAAAAGTAGATTATTATTTTTTGCTTTACTTGTTGAGCGTAGACCAGTTATATGGATCGGCTGTTACTTTCCTACTTTGTTGCTACTAGTTGTATACTTTGCTTGGTTATGCTGCTTTTTGGTTTATTATACCCGTTACCTGTAGTTGTATCTTGTTCAGTTTTTTTATTAGTAGATGTGTAGCGTCCAATTATAACCACAATATCCCTTTCCATAGATGCTTGGACAACTTTTCCTTTTGTAATTTTTCTGCTATGATTTCTTTGGACCTGTTCTCTCTTACTATTTTGTTACAGTTTCTACTTTTAAATCTGTTTCCTATTATCATGATAATTTTTTGTTTCATATTCTTTCCTTTCATTGTTGTTTACCGTCTGCGTTTTTATTTCTTTGCCTTCATTGTGGTTTTCTTCTCTTTAAACATTCTATGTCAAGAACAATTAGGTTTTTTATACATAAGCAAATCATTGCTACTGACTCCTTAAACTCTGTTTTGGTGTTGTAAGCTTCTTCATCCACTTTTTCCAATACTGCAGTTATTTGCTGAACTAACTTCTTAACTTTACCTGGAGTGTCTTGTTTTTTTGCAAGTTTCCTGAGAACTCATATCGCTTTCTTTTGGGGTTGCTCTTTATAATATTCTTGGGAGCCTTGTCATATTTTTGGCTATTACACTTGAACGGGTAAGTGAGTATTGCTTGTAGTTGTGCTCTGAGGTGTCCGCTTACCCGTCCAAGTGTTTGTTATAAAGAATTAGACATTTTTTCTTTTTGAAAGCGTTAAAAATTGGTATTTTGTTCAAGAAGAAGAAGGTGATTTACAATCTTTTGACAACTAACACTTGGGTGGGTGGCTGGGACACTTCAGATTATAATTACCCTCAAATAATTTAAATTAAAGTGCACCTCCCCCCTCTCCCCTAATTGATTGTTATCAAAGAATTGAAAGTTTGTCTTTTCTGCAAGTGTTAGAAATCCCATAGTCAAAAGAGTAGAAAGTAATATTCAATCTTTTAATAGCCAACACTTGGGCAAGTAAGTTGGTTAATTCAAATTATTATTACTATCAAGTAGTTTAAACTGGAATCTGCCCAACAGTTTGTTATTAAATTTTTTTCTTCTTTGCAAGCGTTAAAAGTGTCTTTAGTCAAGAAAAAAAGCTGATATCCAATCTTTTATTGGTCAACATTTGGTTAGTTGGATTACTCCAATTCATAATTACCATCAAATAGTTTGAACTAGCTTTACAACCCACCCGCTCAAAAAATTATTATAAAGAAATTAAAAGCTTCTTCTCCTTGCAAGCGTTAAAAATCTCTTTAGCCAAAAAGAAAAAGTTAATATTCAATCTTTTGTTGACCAACACTTGGGTGGGTAGTTGGGTCATTCCAGATCACCGAGTGTTTATTATCAAAAAACTAAAAAAAATTGTTTTCTGCAAGCCTTAGAAATCTCTAAGTCAAAAAAGAAGATGATAAATTCAATTTTTTGATGACCAATACTTTGGTGGGTGCGTGGGTTATTCCAATTTATGATTACCAACCAGTAGTTTGAACTGAAATGCTTAACCACATGATTTTGTTATCAAGAAATATTATTCAAAAAAACTGGAAAAAATATCTGGGGAACCAAAACAGAAAAAATTGAGCAAAAAGCAGAAAGATTAAGAAGCGTAATAGACAAAATAACAAAAAAAGCTAACACAAACATTGGGGCTAGAATAAAAGAAACCAAAAAAAGTAACACAAAAAAACTAGAAATAACACTAGCACTAGAAATATTGCAAAACACTAAACAAGAAATAAAATGGCTAAAGAAAGCAAACAGTAATACAAAAAAGGACGCCATGGGCAAAGAAAGAAATACACTGAAAACAGAAAAATTAAAAGAAAAAATTGATAAGGCTGCGAAAAATTAAAACGTAATAGAAATAATAAGGAAAAAATGAAAAAAATAAGTTTTCTCAAGAACTAGGGCACCCAATTACAGAAAATCTGTTGAAAAAAATGAGTAAAAGAATGTAGTAATAATCAAAAAAATAAGCGCTAAGCAGAAACAACAAAGAATATTAAGACAACTCAGAAAACAATACCCAAAATTCTTGTAACTTAAAATTTAAAAAACGCGACAGAAAAGGCAACAAAGATACTTGTGGCAGCGCGAACCGGATCAATCCTTCAAATCAAATCTTAGAATGCGTTTACAAGGAATTACGTCTACAAAAAAATAGCAAAAAACAGAAAACGTAAAAGAAAAAATCATAAGTAATAACAAGCAAAGATGACAGAAGCTAAGCAGTAGAAAGAATAATAAAAAAAAATAAATAAAAACCATCAGATAGGAAAACCAGAAAAAACTACGCAAATGTTATAAAAAAAATCTAGAGTAATTGGTAATCTAAATAAGAATAAACAAAAAAAACAAAGAAGGACAAATAAAAATAAAATTGAAAAAAAAGTAATTAAACAGATAAAAAAGAATTTGAGGAAAATATTAAAGTTGACCTAATAACAATAAAAAAATTGTTTCTAATTCTGAACACAGACAACACAATCAAAAAAGAGGACGTTTAGAAAGCCACAAACAAAAAAAAAACAACAAAAAAGACAACAAAACCACAAACAAAGAAAAAGAACAGCAAATAAAATAAAACTGAGATATGCAACCATCTTCTTCTTCTTCTTCGTATTTCCTCTTGTCAGAAGAGTCGTGACCATGACTGACATGTCATTTCAATTAGCTGTGGCCCGTTTGATGACGTCACGCCATCTTTCTCTATTGCGTGACCGTGTTGCTGCATTATAGACTGTTGAGCTGGTGGCTTCTTTAACTGGATCAACCTTCTACTCTGCCCTCTACTATGAGCCGTTCCAGATTTTCGCTCGGTCTTCGTTGAATGTGACCGAAGTAACTTAGAATCTGCGAGTATACAATTTTTGATAGCCGTTGTGGTTTGTTTATTTCGGCTAGAACGGATACATTGGTTCTTCTAGCCGTCCACGGGATTCTAAGTATCCTTCTCCAACACCAAAGCTCAAAAGCATCAACTTTTCTTCAATCTTGGGCTTTCATTGTCCATGATTCGGCGCCGTAGAAAATCATGGGGAACATTAATGTTTTTATAACTTGTTTTTTTTGTGTTGTTTTTTTTTTTTTTTTTTTTTTTATTAACTAAATTTATTATAATATATTTACATATTTACAACATTATATTTTTTTTTCTCCCCACTTGCCGCTTTACACCGTTTCCACATTGTGGCAGGCCGCAAAGCTTCGTATTAGCGTGATACTCTGATCTTTCCATGTATTCTCCAGCCCTTTCGCTGCTCGCCTTGCGATCTCACATCTTTTTTTTATTTCTTGTGTAAACCCTCCTTCGTTCGATATAAGTGCCCCCAGATATATATATATATATATACTGGTTAACTACTTTACATTGCCCTATTTGCTGTATGCGTTGCTGGTTGTTGTTCGCTCTATCAATAATCATTATTTTTGTTTTCGTGTAGTTAACCAGTAGTCAGTAAACCACAATCTTTGCTCTCCTTTTCTAATTTAAGGAGAATTTGTGTGAGCTCATCGCTCGATTCTGCTAGGAGGACAGTGTCGTCGGCGTACCAAAGGTTGTTAAGTTTTACATCTCCTATACTAACTCCTCTACCCCATTCGTTTGTTACTTTTCTCATTATGTACTCGCCATATATATTGAAAAGCAAGGGAGAGAGTATGCAACCTTGCCTAACTCCTTTTTTGATGAAGCAGAAGTTAGATGTTTGGTTATCTATTTGTACGACAACTTCGCTTTTTACGTAGAGGTTGTGGAGAAGCACAGTCAAGAGTCGTGGTACTCCTATTTCTCTCAGTACTTCCCACATTTTTGTCCATTCGATGCTATCGAATGCCTTTCGGTAATCAACAAAACAAAGGTATAGCGGTTTGTTGAATTCTCTGAACTTTTCAATTATCTGGAGTACGTTTGAGATTTGTTCCCTTGTGCCCCGTCCTTTGACAAAGCCTGCCTGCTCCGGTAGTATTTGCCATGAACGATATGATTTCAGCCTTTTATTTAGTATATGCAAAAATATTTTACTGGAATGTGAGATGAGGGCTATCAGGCGATAATTTTCAGTCTCCTCTTGGTCCTTTCTTATGTAAAGGCATAAATATGAATTTTGTCCATTCTTCCGGCCACTTTTTTGTCATCTAGATCTTTTGACATACTTTGTGAAATAACTGTACCCCGATGTCTCTCATAGACTTTATGATTTCAGCCGAAATTCCATCGATCCCAGGCGCTTTATGGAGTTTCAGTTTTTTAATAGCTTTCTCTACTTTATCTTTTAGAATTGATGGTTTCTCTTCTTCTTCTTGCACTTCTGTTATATTGGGAGCTTCGTCATCTGAAAACAGTTTCTCACAGTATGTTCTCCAGGTCTCTAGAATTCCATGTATTTCCGTTACATCTTTGCCATCCTGGTTACAGATCGACCAAACTCTAGGGGAAGACTGCCTATTTATCTGTTTTACCAGTTGGAATAAATCCGTGTTATTGTGGTCTGCATGTTGCTGGGCTGTATGACATAATTCCCTTAGATATTTATTTTGTCTTTTCTGCATAGTTTCTGGATATGTTTGTTGAGTTTTAAGTATTGCAGACGTTCTTCTTGAGTGTTTAGGCCATAGCATCTAAGTGTTCGTCTCTGTTCTATAATGTCTAAGGTGTCGTCAAACATCCAGTGTTGCCTTTTACCGGTCTGTTGGCTTTGCGGAAGTTCTTTTAATGATTTGATGATGATATCCTTAGTTTCTTCCCATGCCCAGTGGACATCTGTTAAGGAGTGAGTTCAAGTTGTTTTGGAATAGTTCATCGTCTTTAATTAGCGGCATTTTTTGGAGTTCTCGCTTGTGTGGTTTCTTCAGTTTTATTTGGAATTTTTCCATTACTAATCTATGGTCACTGCCGCACTCAGCTCCTGGTAGTGTTTTTATATTTTTAATAGATGTTTTCCACCGTGAACGTATGAGAATGTAGTGTAATTGGTTTTATGGGGGGACTGCCATGTGAAAAGTCGTCTTATGTGGTGTTGGAATATAGTATTGGCAATTGCAAAGTTGTTTTCCAAACAGAAGGATATTAGGCGTTCGCCTTTTTCATTGCGGGTGCCGGTGCCGTATTTCCCAACTATATTTCTCATATGGTCGTCGTCTGTGGTGTCGCCCACTTTGGCATTGAAGTCGCCTTGGATTATGATAAGTACTCTGCCGGGGAGTGTTTCTAGAGCTCCGTGTAATGCTCTAAAAAGTCTTCGATTTTGTCATCAGTGGCTGTGCTCGTAGGTGCATACACTTGAATTACATTTAGTGAAATGGGTTTTGCACTTAGTTTTGCTGTTATTATTCTATTGCTTATGGTGTTGTAACCTACTAAGCATTTGCTGGTTTCGGGATTTAGTACGGTTGCTACACCATTCTTGCTATTATCTTCATTGCTGGAAAATATAATGGTATTGCCATTGTTGGTGGTGAAATGGCCTTTTCCTCTCCAATGAGTTTCAGCTAATCCGGTTATTGCCATTTTGCATCTTTGTAGCTCTTTTTCAACTATATGCGTTTTGCCAGTTTGGCGCAGGCCTCTCACGTTCCACGTGCCAATTCTAATTGATGTTTTTCTCTTAAGTGAATATGCAGCGTCTCTCAAAGTTGTCCCCCCAGAGATCCGAGTGGGGGACAGTTTATGTCTCTGGAAATAATGTCTTTGAGTGAAGCCATGGTTCTCTTGAGAATATTTGCGAATGTTGAGATGATGCAACGATCACCCTGTCAAAAACAAAAGCATAAACTATACGAAACAGGATACTCATACAGTTTTTCTTGCCATCTCATCATCATCATAAGACTGTGCGTGTCAACACAGATGCAGGTATCGAAAACAAATGGAGAAAGAAGATCAGGAACAGAAACAAGAGTTATAATAGTGAGCAAACAAGGCAGCGGTGAACAGGATAATTGTCATGATGGTGTTCAACCTCCGGTAGGAGAAGGACTGCAAGAAGAAGAAGGCGTGACGTATGCAGACTGACTGACAGCTGAGACAGGCAAAACTACAGATAAAAGGATCTACATTCAAAAAGATAAAAGAAACACAAAAATGTAAATGAGACCAAAAAATAAAAGGTTGCAATGTAAAAAAAGCCAAGAACAAACGCACAAAACTGGTAATAATTAAAAATATCAGCCCGGAGACAAGCAGGAAAGAAATGTTAGATAATATATAAAAAAAAGTAAAAGGAATACAAACTGCTATAGTCAAGTTAGACAAAAAAGCAGCAAAACAGATAATAGGAAAAAGTACAAAGTAAAAGAAGTAATAGCAAACAAGAAAAAATGCTACAAATGCTGAATAAAAGGACATGTAGCGGCGAAATGCAAAGGAGAAGATAGGTCATTGGTGTGCATAAAATGTAGAATATAGAACACCAGGTTGCCGAATGCAGGAACAGATAATACTGCATAGAACGCAAAACAATAAAACACAAAACAAAAGAAAAAAAATGTCCGGCTACAAAAAAATCTTTAAGTCTAAGAAAATAGAAAACCAGATGATAAAGGTGTTAAAACTTACAATTTGCAACAAAAGAAACCGACGTTTGCAAGAAAAAACTCAAAAACACATATTGACATTACCATAGCAACGTAGGAAATGACAAGAATAGTGAATGAATGGACGGTGATAGAAGAAAAATCACTGAGCTTACACAAACATATGCAATATGAAAGAAAAAGAAAAAGAAAAGTATACTAGAAGATGTAGGTAAAACGTAAGCTAAAAAAGGATACAAAAAAAGCCATACCGGCGCAGTGGTGCAAAGAAATAAAAGAATTAAAAAAACAATACAAACATAGAAAATAAAGTTAAAAGCAGAAAAAAAAAAGATAAAACACAAAAAACAAAAAAAGAACTAAAAACAACAAAAAAATCTTGAAAAAATCAGAGATAGCAGAAAAAAATATTTGGAAAAAACCGTACAAAATAATGATGAAGATATTACAAAAAAAAAGTAAAAGAAATTTACCTAAAAAAACAAAAAAATACATCAAAACTAGCAGTAGATATGCAAATATAAATAAAAAGTAAGAGTTTAAAAATCGGCTAAGAAGACTAATAGAGGAACCGGTAAAATTCATGTAAGAGATCAAGTGATAACCATAAAAAAAAATCAAATACCTCGGAATGACACTCAAAGCAAAAAGATAGAATAAACAAATTGAAGAAACGGTCATATAACAAAGAAAATGAAGAGAAAGCTCGGTAGACTTATGCTAAACAACGAAGATCTAAGAGAAGAAGCCAGAAGGCTAATAACAACGGCAGCAAAAACAAATTGTTATACGTTGCAGAAACATGGAAAAAAAACATAAAAACAAACAAAAAACAAGAATGAAATAAAAAAACACAATAGCAAGCTTGTTAAGGATCAGCAGAGCTTATAAAACGGTGTCACATGAAGCAGTAGAAGTGATTGCAGCAACACTTACCGCAAATATAATATATAATAGTGGAAACAAAATAGAAGTAAAAAAAAACTAGTAAAAGAAGAAATAAGTAGAAAAAGCAAATATAAAAGCAAGAGAAAAACGATGGAAAGATGACAGAAACAGTAAAATAGAACAGAAAGAGGGAAATAGACAAAAACTAATCCCGGAGGTAAAAGAATGGGTAGAAAATAAACCTGAGACGTGTTATTATACAACATAAATACTGACTAGGCACGAAGCATTTGGAAAGATTATGCAAAAAAATTGAAAAATCAAGAAAGAGGGAAAATGTTTACTCTGTCAAAAAGAAGCAGACAATCATGCAAAACACATTAGTCAAATGCGACGCGTGAGAGAAAAATAAGAAAAATACTAAAAAATACTAAAAAATATACTAAAAAGTGGATAAAACATCAAATATTAAGAAATGCAAGAAATAAAAATCATTAAAGAATTCTAAAAAACTTTGCATTAAGAGTATTAAAATATTATTAAAATGGAGGAGTTTAAAATTAAAAAAAAAAACAAACAATAAAAACAAACACACAAAATAAACGCTACAGAAGAAAAATTTAAGACAAAAAAAAAAATAAGACAGAACAATTATGCATACTAAGAAATAGACAAAAACAAAATAGAAAAAAAAAACATTTACAGAGACTACAATACCAAACAAAATTACAAAGATAAGAAAAAGGAAAAAAAAAAGTTGAATACATTAGATACTCTATCCCGAGGTTAACAGATAACGCAATCTTTAAGATGATCAAAATATACCTGCCAACAAGAAGACACAAAAAATAAATCCAAGATAAAGACACAAAGATATCACTGTATATAAAATTTACAAATTTATTATTTATCATAAAGGAGAAAAAATATGACAAAGAAAAAGTGAACAAAAATTTAAAAAAACAAAGAACTCATCTGAGGACAAACCTAATAATTAGAATAAATAGCACACTGATTGGAGAAAGAAAAGAATGCAGAAGAGAATGTCAATGTAGATAAAAAGATAGAAAAAGGCAAAAAAGACAGACAAAGGTAGAAGCTATAGAAAACAGGAGCCGGGAGTATGCGTGCCGCAGATGCTGCATGAAAATCCGCAAAACAATAACCAGCTCACCGCAAACTAATTCCAAATCTAAACTAAAAGGTCTTTCATTAAGAGCGCCCCCATTTGAAATGTAAATAAAACGAGCAATTGATGAGATATTAAAAATCTGTTTATTGTGGGTTGAAGGTGACACTATACCATTAAGAATGGAACAGAACATCGTTCAGATGGCCACCTCTGGAACGCCGGCACGAATGAAGACGCTGGACCCAATTTTCCATCACTTTTTCACACAAATCTGGCGATATGTCAGCAATGGCTCTTTCAATATTGGTCTGGAGCTCCTCCAATGTTGTTGGTTTGTTGCTGTAGACCACTGACTTAACCTACCCCAAGAGAAAAAAGTCTAGAGGCGTTAAATCGCACAAACGAGGCGGCCAATTAGTTGGGCCGTGTCTTGAAATAACACTGTCTCCAAACTTGGTCTTCAATAAATCGATTGTTTGGCGGGCTGGAACCACATACTGTCCACATCAAAATCATCCAATTTGTCCTAAAAATAATCGGTTAACATGCCCCGATAACAATTGCCGTTGACCGTGACGGCATTTCCTGCATTGTTGAAAAAAAAATAAGAGCCAATGACTCCGCCGGCATGAAAACTACACCAAACAGTGAGTTTTAATGGAAACAAAGGTGACTGGTTGATTTCCTGAGAATTTTCGCTTGCCCAAATGCAACAGTTCTGTTTGTTAACAAAACCGTTTAGCCAAAAATGAGCCTCGTCACTCAGGATGATTTTTCGATAAAAATCATTATCTATCTCCATCTTGTCTAAGGCCCAAATGGTGAAATTTCTGCGCAGCAAATGATCATTCGGCTTCAATTCTTGGGTTAGAACGATCTTATACGGGTGTAGGCCAAGTTCTTTACGCAAAATCCGCCGCAATGTTGTGGCGTGAAATCGATTGTTTTGGTTGTTTGGCTACAGAAGCTTGTACAGCGCCAATATTTTTTTTGCTCCTAGCTGGTCTTGCTCTTTTCGGCACGGGAACATCCAATAATGAGTAGGTCAACTCGGTAAACAAAAGAAGATTTTTAGAAACAGTAGCACACTCTGTACGGTGCGCAGATTTGGAAATGATCAATAGCATATAAAAGATACAAGATACATGCTATATAAACAACTAAAAAACGAACCATAAAAATAGCAAACTATTGCATCGGTCATACCAGTTAACCTAGAAGAAAAAAAAAAGAATAAACGGCAAGAAAATTAAAAAAAGCACACAAAAAAGCCAAATGAGCAAAAACAGTTATTAAAAATGTGATAAAAGAAACTAAACAAAATCACAAACGCGCTTATGGAATTTCCAAATCTTACTTAAAAAAAAATTGTGTCACAGAAGACAACAAGTGTAAGTTTTGCCATGTAGAGAATATATAAGGTTTATTTTGATATTTAAAAAAAAAATGGTATTTTTTAAGAGAAATCAATAAATGTTTATTTCATTGTAAAAAAGAAGGTATGCATTAACATTTAAAAACGATATCAGTCATATGGCCGCCACGGTTACGGTTGCAGTACCACATTCTTTTCATAAAATTTTCCATGATCAATTCGCACATTTGCGGCTGTATGTCCTCGATAACTTTACGAATTCCATCTTTAAGTTCTTAAATCGATTGTGGAGTATTGGCATAGACCTTATCTTTCACGTGGCCTCAAAGAAAAAAGTTTAAAGGTGTTAAATCACAAGATCTCGGTGGATAATTGTGATCACCTCTTTGAGAAATAACACGGTCAGAAAACTTTTCTTGCAAAATTGCAATTGTTTCGTTGCTTGTGTGGCACGTAGCGCCGTCTTGCTGAAAATAAACGTCGTCCACATCAACATCTTCCAATTCCGGCCATAAAAAATCATTAAACATAGTGTACCACCCCCGCGCGTGTCACTTTGTTTCCTTTTGGTAGTTGCAGCTTGATAATGATGGAGTTGGTGCAGGTGGAGGGTGCTGCCGAGTAACCTGGACTGCATTCCTTTCCGCAAACCATTGATGCTCTGATGCTGATGGAAGTGTGTACATAAACTGCAATATCAACTTTGGAGGTGCACTAGAAGCTGGCGTCACTGATACACCTGCGGGGGCGTCCGGCATGACTTCTGGGACACCTAAAGCAGCGTCGCTAACCACAACACCCTTAGAGATGGATGGCAGAAGGCTGATCCAGTCTGAAGGTGGATTTGGTGAGCTGTTAGGTATGGTGGAGGCTAGCGATGGGGTCGGAGATGGACAGGTCTTCGACGGTGTATATATACCAAATTACATCGCCTTCCAAAGGTCCCATTGTGCCTGTAATTCTACTGCTCGACTTGGAGATAGTGGTAGCAATACCGGTGAAACTTCCAGTTCCATAATATTCATTTTGCTGGTCTGAACAAACTCAAAAGATAAGATACTGCACAAACCATGACCATTGCCTAGGTATCTTAACAAACCCAGTACAGCAAAAATAACATCACCAAGGTAGACACAAAACTAACAATTAATAACCAACTAACACACTTACTGTCTTTACAAGACCGTGACTTATAAACAAACATTGCAGGCATATATACAAATGACAAGGCATCCTTCATGGTATTTTCCCGAGGCAATATAAAAGCTGAAAATAGAAAATAAATAGCTCCCACAAGACGCTGAATAAAAACATAACTTGGGAGCACTTGTTCTGCCTGAATAAGTCAGCATACATTATAAGTATATGCATCGCTACAGTAAACAGGTAAGTATGAAACTGTTGTGGTTAAGTAAAAACGTTTGTTGTTTTAATCGACCCTAACTTAGTTCATTTAATATGAAATACTAATATTTAAATTAAACACCATTAACCAATTAAACCTATAATGCACTTAACAGAAAACTTAACGTTAGATAAACACATAAAATTAACTTTAACATCGTTATAGGAGCATCGCCGTTTGGGGCATGCTACAACAGCCCGGTAGCGCCATCAATTCACCGTAACAGTTGCACCAGCTACATTTTCAAAAAAGTATGGTCCAATCACACCGCCAGCCCAAAAACCGCACCAAACAGTGACACCTTGAGAATGCAAAGACTTTTCAACAATCATTCTTGGATTTTCTGAGCCCCAAACGCGACAATTCTGCTTATTAACGTAAGCTCCTAGGTGAAAATGAGCCTCATCACTGAAGATAATTTTTCGATAAAATTTCGGATCATTTTAATGCATTTGAAGGACCCAATCAGCAAAGATACAACGTTTATAGTGATCGACCGGTTTGAGTTCTTCTGTTAACTGAACTTTAAAAGCCTTAAGTCTTTATGCAAAATACGGTGTAATGTCGTTAGTGGAATGTTTAATTCCAAAGATCGATGAGAAATCGACAAACCTAAGTTTTCTTCAACACTACAGGCTACATCAGCAATATTCTCATGTGTTCTTGAGCAACGCACACGGTTTTAATTCTTCACTACACAAGCTTGTCCCAAAAGCTCAAATTTTTCCACCAGTTTACTATTGCCGGTCGAAAAGGTGCTTTGCGACGACCAAAAAGTGCTTTAGTTTTGCGAACTGTGACCGAAAAATTTTCACTATTTTTGTAATAAATTTTACTAATTTCAATGCGTTGTTGAAGCGTGTATCGTTCTATTTTTAATAATGGCGTAGTTTTTACTTGTCAAATGTCAAAAGATAATAGCTTCAAAATTGACAGCTGCCCAAATAGCTATTCAAAATGAAACTTCTTATTGGAAAACCCTTTACCAGAACACACGTTTTATAAATGCAGCAGAATGGAAGAAAGTAAATTGTAATTCTGGAGATAGATATAGGAAAAAACACTACAACTGAAAACACGATAGAGTGATGCTTGAAAATAAAAACTGAACACACACTTGTAAATTAAAAGTATATTAATCGCAAAGAAAGAAAACAAGAAAACAAGATGAATAAAAAAAAAACTCTTGCAGCAATATTAGCCGATTTGAACATTTCTCTTCTACAACCTCTAAAAAAAGCTTTGAGAGTTATTATAGTTTGCAATGATATAGACTTTAGAAAGATTTATAAACTTCACTCTACATCTTCCCTCTAACAAGTTTGGAATATTGTATTTGTGATATAATTTGTTTGTTGTTGCTGTTATATCAATTTATTTTATTATTATGTTTATAATCAGTAGACAATATTTTTTACGGAAAAAGCTATATATTTGCCATCAACAACAAAGTTAAATGCATTATTGATTATGTTAAAATAATTTAGTAGCTTTGCAAATATGTGACTAAGTGCGGAATTGACGGGGCAATGAACTAGCAGGAATTGAAAAAAAGAATTTTAATAGATGTTGAGTTTAGTATTTTATAATTTTTATTTTATTTTACGTATCGTGCGAGATATTGATTTAAAAAAATATAGTTTTAACTAAGTTGTATCAGAAACGTACTTTAATAGACTGTCTTGTCTGTTAGTTGAATTAATTAGTGTTATTGATTAAAGTAAAACAATCCAACTAATTAAACGCATACATTGTTAATTACCTAAATAGACATCAATAAAAAAACTTGTATTAAGAAAGAAAAGACATATATCGGTCTGGCATTTATTGGGTAATTAAACGACCTATAAAGCGTAGGTCATAGTAGCGAAATATCGACGTCGGTCCGGACGGCAAGCGCGTCGTCTCGCGCCAACCAGTGGTACCAAAACAGATAACCGACCCTCCATATACCACCCCCTGCTAATAAAATCGGTACCTCTGTGATTTTTGTACACACACACCGTGCAGTCTCCGCCATCCCATATGTTCGTCTCATAACAAAAACTCAGACATTCTTTTCAACAGCAGCATGTTGAGTAACGTAGTGCCGTCGCGACGCATAGTAATCATGTGCATCTAATGCATTGTGTAAAGAGTTGTTGTATTCAAGGAAACGCTTCATAAATGCATTTTTGGATAAATAAAGGAAGTCAAGGCTGTGGTTTTCATGGTAGATACGTGCCACCATCCATATCTGCAGGTTAGTTATTAATGTTATTATTATTATTGTTGTTCGATGATTTGTGAGTATTGATAGGGTAGGGATTAATATGTCGCATTGTTGACTCATAACAATGCGTTTTCTCATCTCCAGTTTGCTCTCGTACTTGCGCGATTGATGCTAATCAGTTTTCTCAACAAACTCTTTGTGAAAAGAAGTAAGTTTTTAATAATTTAATAATAGAATTGATTATAATATCCAAAAACTAATTTTATAAACTTCATTAAACGTTTTCATTATTTATTTAATACCAAAATTTTGATTGCTTTAAAAATTATTACATGAAATTTTATTGTATGTCATAGATAAAAAAATTATGAATCATCTCAAGTTGTAATATATTGCAATACGTGTTTCAGCATTATACATTTTATTTTTTGATTCATCTGCATAAAAAGTTATTTATTATCTTTTATGTAGTAGCGTCTGAACATTCGAGAGAATCGAAACAGGTAATATAATTGCTATAAAAACATTTTAAAGTTTGATGACTTTCATGTAAAATTTAGGTTAATTTTTGTAAATAATTGTCAAGAAAAAGTCAGATATGAAAGGTTTGAAAATAAAATCTAAAAAAATTGCAAAAAAAATTCAAAAGAAATTGAAGAAAATAACGACCAAATTGAGAAAGTATTATAAGAAAATTAAGAAGATAAGAGGTATAATTATTTTAAAATTATTGATAACTTAACCTAACCTATAATATCCAACAATTATGTTTAAAGATCTATTTAGTAAGTCAGTTTTTCAAATAATATTTTTAACTATTACCCTGATGTAGGTTACATATACGAAACAGGCATATACTATCATTTATTTTAAACCAAGTTTATAAAATTTGAACATATTTTTACAATTGGTTTAGTATAATAAAATATATTAACAATAACTTTCATTAAATACTATTGTTCGGTTTAGAAATTATAATTACTACTCTAGATGATAATAAAGTCTATTTAAAATAAGTTTCTGCAAATTCCAATGTTTGGTTTAAAAAATGATTTTTTAAATTTTCCCTACAGTTGAGATTAGATTCAAATGATGTCAAATCATATAGAATTTAATAAAATTTATACAATTAGTTTAGATAATACTAAAATATATTAGTAATAAATAAAACAAATTTCCCCTATTACTTACACAAAGTGAATTAAGATTGTTTCAATCAAACTGATTTCAAACGAATGTATGAAATTTGCTAAAATTTATCCAGATTATAGTGAAGAGTATTTGTAATAATTGACCATTTTTTAAATATTAGAAAATTATTTGTTTCTGTATTATAGGCTCGAGACGTGCTGGAATACACCCAAAACCAATGGTTACTCCAGTACATCGCTTTCAGTCGATAGAAAGTGTTGCATCTGGAGGTCACAGACATTCCAGAGCCCCATCATATCATACCAGATTCCCGGCGCCGCCACCATCGCAAAACCATCACCACAGGTAAATATTTCAATCAAATAATTTTGTTTCCAAAGTTTTAAGTGCTCAAAAAATTTGCATTTTTTTTTAAACCTTCTGTGTTTAGATATAATCTCAAAACTTTGAGTATGTTCTAGATTTTATAAAAGTGTATTTTTAGTGCTTTAGGTACGCTTCCAAACGTTTCTAGGTGCTAGACAATTGTTTTCTAAATTTTTGAAAATGTTTTCAGTGCTTTACGCATTGTTTTTAGTGCGTTATATATAATCTCAAAGCTTTGAATAATTTTATAAATTTTAAAAAAGTGTTTCAGTGCTTTAGGTACGTTTCCAAACATTTCTAGGTGCTTAAAAATATTTTAGATTTTTGGGAAAATGTGCGTTAGATATATTTTTAGTGCTTCAAGCGTTTTTGAAAATAATTTCAAAATTTTCAGTAATGTTTTTTATGAGAAGTTCTCAGTACTTTAAGTATGTTTACAAAGATTTTTAGATGCTTAAATATTTGCTCTAAGCTTTAAGTAATGCTCTAGATTTGATAAGAATGTTCTCAGTAGTAAATATGTGTTTCCAAAAGTTTCTAGATGCTTAAGAAATATTCTAGCCTTTTACTTTAAACTCTTTTAGATATAACCTCAAAGCTTTAAAAAATGTTCTAGATTTGATAAAAATAATGTTTTAGGAATGTTTTGTCAGTGCTTCAAGTATGTTTTCGAAAGTTTATATATAATTAAAAAATGTATTACATTTCTAAGAATATTTTTAGTGCTTCAAACCTTTTTTAGAAATGTTCTTCGTCTGTTAGATATAATCTCAAAGCTTTGAGTAATGCTCTAGATTAGATAAAAATGCTCTCAGTAATTAAAGTCGGTTTCCAAATGTAATGCTCTAGATTTGATGCAAATGTTCTTAATGATTAAAGTATGATTCCAAAAGTGCTTCAAAATTTTTTTAAATTTTTAAGAATTTTTTTAAAGCTTTAAGTGTAAATTTTTGAATTTGATTAAACCAATTGGCACAGCAGTTTTTCCACTCCAAAGTAAGTATCTCCAAAACATGGTTTTTGAATGCATTAACAGCTTTTTGTGGCGTCAAAAAGTGTTGTCCACTTTGTTTGTTTTGAGTGCTCAAATAGCCGATTGTTTGAGCCAATGTGTGTGAGCTCGCACTGTCATAGTGAAGAATAATCCTTTGTTAGCGGTATATTTTCCTTATTTCACTTACAACTTCTAGCAAATAAATGATTGTGTACTTTTCAAATTTAACCATTCTCCGTTGCTTTAAAGACACGGTTGCTCTGGCTCTGCAAGCTCAAACAATTTTTGTTCTGTTTGGCTCAATTTGAAAGACCAATACAGTCAACTGCTGATTAGTTTTTAGCTCATAATAATAAATTCAAGATTTGTCACCTGTCTAGATGTTATAAACTGCATTTGATGCACCGCGGTTGTATTTTGTAATCATATTCTTGCACCAATTTACCCGAGTCTTTTTTTTTTTGGTCGGTTGATAAATTGTGCAAAATCTAACGCAAACAAATCTTTTTGGCGGGTAAATGTTTATGGAATATCGTATGTATGCTTGTCATACTAACGCCCAGAGATACCTCAATCTCATGATAGATCACATGACGAGCTTGCATTATCAGTTCGTACACAGCATCAATGTTTTCTGGCACACTCCATTTGAAACTACTGGCCCGCAATCATTAAACCGAGTATCCAACCCACTCACCCAACTGTTTGTTATCAATAATTTGGTTATGTTACGTTCCTGCTTTAATTGAATGACAAATAACATTTGCAAAGAAGAAGAACGTGTCATTTTTAAACGACCAACATGGGTAAGTGAGGCACTCTAGTACCACCCACCCAACTGTTAATTATTAAAAAGTTAATAATGTAATTTTCTTGCTTTAATTTAATAACAAATGGCATCTGCAATGAAGATTTTTTTTGGGCTAGAAGAAAAATTTACTATCACGAACGCTTATCAACTAAACAACCAAATAACTGCTAAAAGTTTGTCACATCAATTCGAAGCATAAACCTTCCTGTCTAACTGATTTTTTTAGATATTACGTAATGTGCATAGAAATGCTCCCTGCGAGCGTTAGGTGTGCTAATTGGTAGAGCAGGAGTTTTCTGACAAGAAGCAGATGCCTTACCGTGGGCCCGGCTGTTGGAGCTAGCTTTCAGTTTGTGATATACTAGGCAGCTTTTATAACTAAATAGCGGCCTGCGGCCCACCACATGCGGTTCATGTAGCTACATGACCCAACTTTTTGCTAAATTTGCAAGTGAAGATTGGATGAACTTGGTGGCATTGTGCAACGTCAGCGGTCTTTTGCTTTACTCTACAGTAACGCAAAGCCAACTCAACACACAACTCATTGAGAAACATTATTTCTCGACTTTTTGCTTCTTGAGGAAACTGGACTGTTCGCGTTAGGAAGGTTTTTCTGTCTTTTTCAACGCGTGTCGCGGAGGTATGTACCTCTGAGCAATGAGTTCAGCCTTGACCACATCAGCTGTGATACAGTCAGGCACATTTTTGATAACATACTTTAGAATTTTTTCAGACCTTAATTGATATGAGTAGTGTAAGATGTTGTTAACCGTACAATGATCAATCACTCCACAAAAATACGCATGCAAAAGGAGGCGCATGCAAGTACCATCGAACACGTTTATTGATTTAAACGTTGCCATCAGCCTTTAATATTTGGATTTGTCCCGAACAGTAATGGGCAGAAAACGGCGTGTGCCAACGCCTTCTATGGGTGCTGGTAAATTTGTTGGAGTTATGTGAAAATCTAAGAGACTAGAAGTTGTACCAGAGTTAGCCGACGGTGTTTTAGGGGTTGGCCAAATCAAAGACCTTTTGGCCTTAGTGGCTGATTTCCTAGATGACGCTGAAGACATCTGACGGGACAAGCCGGCTAAAAACAAAGCTTTGTAATGGGCGGCAACATGATTATTCTGGTAAAAAACCATGTCTTCTTACTCGCTGAATGAAGAGCCGACACAACCGACGCGAGGTCTCTTGAGAAAGACCTGAGGTAGGATTACCGCTAGCTTGGCTGATTGGACCTTGGAAGTTGTTAAAATAGTAATATCAAATTTGAAAAACCCGCTAAACGCCCTCTATATCCTGTAAAGACTTTTATACTAAGTTGACACTGAAATATATTTTAGTCTGTGCAGAACACTCAAAGCGTGTACTTTCTTTATTCACTGTGTGAACATTAACAGGTTATGGGCTCAGAACCCACGTGTTTTTTTAAGAAATTTAGTTTGAGTATACAAGAAAGGCTGAAAATAAGTATTTCAAAGTTGAAACGAGGGGAGAATTATAGTGATTAGACTTTTGCGGTGAAAAACTTCCTAATATTGGAAGGGTTAGAGAAGTGTTTTAAGGATGAGGCGGCAGCAGACAACGCAAAGGCAAGAGCTAAGTTGATCTTATCTATGGATTCATCTTTATACGTTCATATTAAAGACCAAAAGACGACGAAAGCATTGTGGGGCCATCTGAAGAAGTTATTCGATGATTCAGGGTTTACAAAAAGAGTAAGTTTGCTCCGCATGTTAATCTCTATTCGTTTAGAGGATTGCGATTTGATGACGGAATATGTAAACCAAATGGTGGAAACGAGACAGAAAATAAAAGGTACCGGATTTAAAATTGACGACGTGTGGATAGAGACGTTCTTACTGGCGGGTCTACCTGAAAGATTTTCTCCTTTAATCATGGCGGTCAAGCATTCAGGACGGACGCCATTAAATACAAGTTGCTAGATATAGAGACAGATGGCGTTGGGAAAGGAAACGTGTTCGCTGCTACGCGTTTTAAGTAACAAGAAAAAATACCAGGTTATTAACAGTGTTACTACAAAGACGACATCTAGTGGCAACAAGAAGGAAATAAGATGCTACCAATGGCTGCGTTCAGAACGACTCATCATGCAAACTGAACGCGGTTGCTGACTACATCATACATTTAGGTTCGCTTGTTTTCTGACAAATCAATTCAGCAAAAATGATAAAAATAATCAAACCTAAAAACATTACAAAGTGGGATTAAGACATTAAATACTGAGAGGCTTCATGTACTAATTGAATAATTAAATTACATTCAAAAAATTTGAGCTTTATGTTTATGTCGTTGAAAAAAGTTTTCACGGTTGGCAACAGTCTAAAATATACCGTTCAGAAGGGCTCAGCGTTTACCTCCGACTGAAATGAAGGGAAACTGACAGTTGCATGTGTAGGAGACATTGAATTAACAACAGTGGTAAACAATGACAGACATAATGCTGTTATAAAAAATGTACTTTGTGTTCCTGGTCTAACAACAAATCTTTTATCTGTCAGCCAGCTAATTAAAAATGGAAATTCTGGCAAATTTACAGAGAATTTCTGCAGCATTTTTAATAGAAATGGTATATTAGTTGGTTCAGCTGAACTTGTACTTAATGTATATAGACTAAATTTTGCTAAATCAAATGGGTACCTGCTTACTACTGCAAATAAAATGTCAGGCAACATATGGCATAGGAGACTTGGGCACATAAATTTATTAGATTTAAACAAGATGAGAAATGGCACAGTAATAGGAATTCAGTTTAAAGAGAATGCAAATCGTAGCAGCAAAAACTGTGTAGTTTGCTGTGAAAGCAAGCAGACGAGGTTACCGTTCAATAAGCAAGGCTCCAGGTCAGAAGCCATATTGGACGTCATTCACACAGACTTGTAAAAGCCAATGCAAAACAAATCTATTGGAAGATCTGAGTATTTTCATTTTCTAAAATCCAAAGAAGAAGTCTTCAAATATTTCAAAAAATTTAAGAATAAATTGGAAATTCAACAAGAGAAAAAAATCAAGATTCTGCGATCTGATAATGGAAGCGAATTCTGTAATAATAAATCCAAGAAGTTTTTGGAAGATCATGGTATAATCCATCAAAGAACAGTTCCATACACCCCAGA
Organism: Tachinus rufipes; assembly: GCA_963932245.1. NCBI lineage: Eukaryota > Metazoa > Arthropoda > Insecta > Coleoptera > Staphylinidae > Tachinus > Tachinus rufipes. The sequence continues at coordinate 71,892,359 of OZ010747.1, read as the reverse complement.
ACAAAATGGCTTAGCAGAGAGGATCAGCAAAACTCTGGTGGAAAAAACTCTTGTTTGCTTTTCGATGCAAATCTTAAAAAGAAGTTTTGGGCAGAAACTGTGGATACTGCAGCATATCTAAAGAACAGATCAATTTGTTCAGTGATAAAGAATAAAACACCATTTGAGATATGGAACAACAAGAAACCTGATGTAGGTCACATAAAGGTTTTTGGGAACCAAGCTATGGTGCACGTTCCAAAAGTGAAAACTAAATGGGATAAGAAATCCAAAAGAATGATTCTCTTAGGCTACTGTGATACACGAAAAGATACAGACTGTATGACAAAACAAAAAATAAGGTAATTATCAGTAGGGATGCAATTGTAATAGAAGAAGAAACTGATGATAGTGTAATTGTAATGAAAGAAGAAACTGATAGCGTGTTAGTCAGAGTCTCAGATTTAGTGGAAGCTAACGCTGCAGAGTAATATTATACTTCAGAAGAACATATCAAAAATGATGCAAAAACATTTCAGTTAGAAAGCGAAGATAACACAGAAGCAACAAAAAGATCAACCAGAAAACCCAAACCAAAATTGTTTGAGAACTATGTAACGTATATGGGTAAAACTAATACAGCTTTAGAGTGTGACCCTCTTACGGTAAATGAAGCGTTATCAAGACCAGACAACGACTCTTAGAAAGCAGCCATAAGAAAAGAAGTAGAATCCTTCCATGAAACACATGTCTAGGAAATTTTTTCCCCGGTAGTGCGTTATTCCACTTTAAAATATAAAGCATATAGATGTAGCAACAGCCTTTTTTGAACGGTGTTTTAGAAAAAACTGTCTATATAAGGCAGCCTGATGGCTTTGTGGTACAAGGTAAAGAAAGCATGGTTTGTAAACTAAAGAAAGCGGTATATGGCCTCAAACTATCTTCCAGAACCTGGTACAAAAGGGTGGACAATCTTTTAATTTCATTGAACTATAAGAGATCAGAATTGTATATATATAAAAAGAGACCAAGAATTATTAACTATAATTGCATTATATGTTGACGATATTTTGGATTTCCAAATGATTCAGACAAAACAAAATCCTTAATAGATGAGTTAAATTTGAACTTCAAGATAAAAGACCTGGGAGAAGTAAGAAGGTGTCTAGGTTTGAGAATCACGCAAAACAAGAAAGGAGGATTCATCACTCTTGCTCAGGAAAGCAAAGAATTATCGCAGACATTCAATATGCAAAAAAGTAAAATAACCAATACTCTTTTTGAGAAGAATATAACTTTTAGCAATAAAGACATAAATAGATCATTACCCTATCAGCAATTAATAGAAAATCTAATGTATCTGGAAATCTTGACTAGACCCGATATTGCACATAGTGTAAGTTTTTTGAACCAATATAACAAATGCTACACATTGGAAGAGGGCAAAGCAAATATTGAGATACCTGATAGGGACAAAAAACTACTCCCTAAATGAAAAAAGCAATAGAGAGTTAATAGGATACGTTTATGCTGATTGGGCCAACGACACAAAAAACAGAAAATCACACACTGGCTATGTGTTCATATCAGCCAACGCGGCTATCTGCTGGGAAAGCAAAAAACAAGCTACAGTGACGCTGTCCAGCAAGAAGATAGAATATATAGCCATGTTGGAAGCTTAAAAAAGGCAGTTTATTTCAAAAAACCTGTTATTTAAACTGTGGGGTTCCTTATGTTGCAAAAAAAATTCAATGATAGTCGGTAAATCCTGTGCACCATAAGATATCATTTTGTGCGAGAGGCTGTCACAAACAAATATCTTATTTACCTACAGCAGAGATGACAGCAGATATATTGACAAAGAGTTTGTGCCCGCTAAAACACAATGAACATATTACCAATTTAGGCTTAGATAAAAAAAATTCAGATTTTAGTGGGAGTATTGAAATAGTAATATCAAATTTGAAAAACCCGCTAAACGCCTTCTATATCCTGTAAAGACTTTTGTACTAAGTTAACACGGAAATATATTTCAGTCTGTGCAAAACACTCAAAGCGTGTACTTTCTTTATTCACTGTGTGAACATTAACAGAAGTTACGTGGGATATCTTCATTAAGACCTCTTTGGTGAAAAGCGAGACTGGAGCTTCCGGTAATGGTGTAGGCTTGGTGAGCGGCCCTGTGTTTTTCTTCATAGATTCTTCAATTTTTCCAAGGCTTCTTCTTGTTCCAGTTCGTTTTCGTAAATGTCAATCCTTTCAGATTGGCCCTCTACGAGCAACACAATGAATTGTACGAGAAAGTTGATCTTGACTTCCTTCTCGTTCTTCTCCCTCTGTTGGAACATCATCCAGAGGATCTCCGAGACAAGTTGGCAGTGGCATGCTGGAAGAAAAAATCAAATAAATTATAGTCGCAATGATGTTGAACGGTACTTTGTTTGCTTGCAATAAAAATTGCAATTATCGGTCGTCGGGATTGCTTCAATCGGATGGTTGGGCTCTCTCGTTATTGACGGGTCAGTCTACAATGATATTAACCTACAAAAGTAAGAAACTTGTAAAAATAATTATTTGTAGAATTGTTTTGATCATGTCATAAAGCCTATAAAGTTTGAATTACGCAAAAAATAGTTTAAGCACAATTTCATAAAGCGCACTAGTGCTCGCGTAGAATTATCCAAAGAGAGTTATAGTGGCTTACCAATGCTTTTGGCCCAGTTTCACCTTCACACGTTAAATGGTGTAGAATTGTAGGATTATCCAATTAAGTTTAATTTGGTAAAGATCCTAGACAAAAGCAAAAACAATATACATACCAGAAAACTGTTCAATGCGTTCTGTGTGCTTGTGAAAAGCTGACAACAAAATAGTACTATGATTGGTTGATATGTTCTGTACCCAGAACTACACCACAATGTATTAAAAATAATAGGAATCCGGCAGTCCTCTATAGTAGACTGTAACAACTTCTAGTTGAAAAATCACCACGGTTGGATTCTGGTCAGAGTACCGTTAGTAGTAGGTAGTCTGTCCTTCTACTTTTTCAGACCAGTCTTCTACTATAGAATTTGATAATGGCAGTCGTTTTTTGATTCAGTGTCAGGTGACAAACGCAAAATGTCTGCCTATAGTCGCTTTGCTGTTGTAGGTCAAACTTGGAGTTGCGATGCTTTAATTTGACTGACTGGATGTTCATTTTAAGTACTAGCTTGTTTTCCAAAAGTTAATTAACATCAGCATTGAAAGGTTCCGACAGAAAAATCGTCTGTGCATACAGTCTGTACTTTGTTTTTATAATACAATTATTACTTTGATTTATGATTGTCTTCAAAAGAGAACGGTGTCCATCTAACAGTGACTCCACAGAAAGTTGTTCACGGTCACCATCAGGAAACTTTTGGCAAATAGGTTCTGCTTATTAGGCTGCAAAATGTTTTCCCAACATTTTAGGCTTAGGCTATTCTTCCGAATAAATAGTAGCTAATGGTGTCCTATTGTCGTTGATAGGATGCAGGACATACTTTAAATTCGTTTGTAACGTTTAAATTTACTGAACCATCGATATATTGTAGCCTTGAATGGTGCTTCACAACCAAAATGGTAAAAAATCATCTCATAAAAATGTTCACAATTCAAACCTATTTTTTCAATTTAATGTTTGTTAATAGTATACAAATTGCGTCTGTATGACAAAACGTTCTAATTACATATACTGTCAAAAATGTCAACATTGCGATGGTGCAGTCGGATTAGCAACGACAGTGAATTGGAAAACTCAATAGATAGCAGCTCTCGTGTAATCTCAAAGCTTTGAGTTATGTTCTAAATTTTATAAGAATGTTCTCAATGTTTTAAGTATGTTTTCAAAATTTCTAAGTGTTTAAAAATGTTTTAGATTTTTGAAAATGTTTTCAATGTTTCAAACGTTTTTTAGAAATCTTCTCAGTGCGTTAGATATACTCTCAAGGCCTTGAGCAATGTTCTATTTTGTTTTAAATGTTTTCAGTGTTTTATTTAAATTTTAAATTGTATAATTAAAATTTTTTATACTTTTATATGCTTTTATTATTTTTAATATTTAAACCGGTTTCGCCGTTTAAGGCATCATCAGTAACTATAAATATAATTGTATTAAATTAAAATTAAAATATTATATAAATAAAAACTTACGTGTATAAATATATAAAAAAATATTTTTGACATTAATATGACAAATATGTTAATGTTTATGTAATATTGATTAATAAAAAATTTTAAGTGTTATTTATTGTGTTTATGTTTGATTTAAGAAAAGTGTAAATGTGTTGATATTTTGTGTTAATTTGTTCATTTAGGCATGTATATTTTTTGTTATTTTTTATATTATCAATTTCGAAAGATTCTAAAATAGACATTTTTAAGCCTTTTTTACATTCGTGTATTAATTTTGTATTGTTGTTATGGTTAAAGTTATGTTTATGTATTTGAAGATGTTTGGAGAAAGTTGATTTGTTGTTTTTAGTGTTGTGTTCTTTTATTCTGTGTTTTAATGCTCGTCCTGTTTGTCCAATGTAAGTAGCGTTACAGTCTTGGCAGTCTAATTTATAAATTCCTGATTTCATTAAAATGTCTGTTTTCTGTTTGTTGTTACAAAATATGTTTTTAATTGTGTTGGTAGTAGAAAAAGATCCGTTAATGTCATATTTGAATAATAGTTTTTTTAATTTTGTTGCTGTTATTATAGTATGTTAGTTTTCTGTATTGTGTTTTATTGTGTTTGTTGATGTTTATAAGTGTTGTGTTGTTTCTTAATTCAATTTTTTGTTTATGTTTGTTTATAATTTTGTTAATTGTTTTGATTGGAAAATTATTAGAAATAGCTAATTGTTTAATGATGTTAATTTCAATTTTTAAATTTTTAGGAGATAGTGGTAAATTTAGTGCTCTATGTGAAAGTGAGTGAAAAGTTGAAAATTTATGGTTATTACTATGGTTTGAATCAAATGGAATAATTATTCCAGGGTTTGTGGGTTTTCTATAAATTTGAAAGTCTAATTTGTTGTAAATTTTAGATATTGTAAGGTCGAGAAAGTTAATTTGTTTATTGTTTTCTAGTTCTAGAGTAAATTGTATGTTAGGATGTATAGTGTTTAAAAAATTATGAAAGTTTGTTATGGTTGATAATGGTCCTCTAAATATGCAAATTATGTCATCAATATATCTTTGCCATAGAATGATGTTATTGTTAAATGGATTGTTATTATTAATAATAATGTCCTCTTCTAGTGTATTTAGAAATATGTTTGCTAGAATTGAATATGGCAAAGATATATTGATGACATAATTTGCATATTTAGAGGACCATTATCAACCATAACAAACTTTCATAATTTTTTAAACACTATACATCCTAACATACAATTTACTCTAGAACTAGAAAACAATAAACAAATTAACTTTCTCGACCTTACAATATCTAAAATTTACAACAAATTAGACTTTCAAATTTATAGAAAACCCACAAACCCTGGAATAATTATTCCATTTGATTCAAACCATAGTAATAACCATAAATTTTCAACTTTTCACTCACTTTCACATAGAGCACTAAATTTACCACTATCTCCTAAAAATTTAAAAATTGAAATTAACATCATTAAACAATTAGCTATTTCTAATAATTTTCCAATCAAAACAATTAACAAAATTATAAACAAACATAAACAAAAAATTGAATTAAGAAACAACACAACACTTATAAACATCAACAAACACAATAAAACACAATACAGAAAACTAACATACTATAATAACAGCAACAAAATTAAAAAACTATTATTCAAATATGACATTAACGGATCTTTTTCTACTACCAACACAATTAAAAACATATTTTGTAACAACAAACAGAAAACAGACATTTTAATGAAATCAGGAATTTATAAATTAGACTGCCAAGACTGTAACGCTACTTACATTGGACAAACAGGACGAGCATTAAAACACAGAATAAAAGAACACAACACTAAAAACAACAAATCAACTTTCTCCAAACATCGTCAAATACATAAACATAACTTTAACCATAACAACAATACAAAATTAATACACGAATGTAAAAAAGGCTTAAAAATGTCTATTTTAGAATCTTTCGAAATTGATAATATAAAAAATAACAAAAAATATACATGCCTAAATGAACAAATTAACACAAAATATCAACACATTTACACTTTTCTTAAATCAAACATAAACACAATAAATAACACTTAAAATTTTTTATTAATCAATATTACATAAACATTAACATATTTGTCATATTAATGTCAAAAATATTTTTTTATATATTTATACACGTAAGTTTTTATTTATATAATATTTTAATTTTAATTTAATACAATTATATTTATAGTTACTGATGATGCCTTAAACGGCGAAACCGGTTTAAATATTAAAAATAATAAAAGCATATAAAAGTATAAAAAATTTTAATTATACAATTTAAAATATAAATACTATATGCAAAAGTAATTAACAACTATATTTTATTTAAATGTTTTAGTTTTTTGAGTATAATAACATACTAAATGCTTCAGATATGTTTTTAAACTTTTGATGTTTGAGTAATTCAAAAATAATCCAAACTTTTTTGATAATTTTCTCAAGATTCCTCAATTGTTTACAAAAATTTGAGTAACGTTCTAGAACTTTTGTAGTAATTCAATTTTATTTTTTTTAATTAAATATTATTAAAATTAATGTATTAATGTTTTGCAGCCATGATATTTTGGAATATCATGGTTCCCAAACAGCACCAAGAAGCGTGGGAAATCCCAGGATGCGTCGCATCTCCCTTGAACAAATATCGAATGGACAAAACCTTTCTCTGACTCCAATAAATGGTGCAACCGCTCCGACTGCCACCATCAAATGCGGCGTTTGGATGATCATAAGCCTCATCCCATTCTTTATATTTGGGGCCAAATATTACTTAAATGGGGTAAGTAATCTAAGAAACAAATATAATATAATTTCAATAATAACATTATTATTACAGGTGAATTTTGGAATTGAAGCCGTGGCATTCGGAACCATCCTCTTCGTCATATTAATAGTAGGAGGATTCGTTTCTTTAGTACAAGCATGGAACGCTAAAACAGAGCGTAGTAGTTCAGTACAAATATCCAGCGAACATAATGAAACGTTTGAGGATTCATCTCAAGTGCCAACCAACATAACACCGATCCATGCGGAATTACCGCCACCTCCATATCACATAGCCGTTATGTTGCCGACACAAAACGAACACATAACTGTCATACAAGACTCACCACCACCTACATATGATAAAGCGGTAACTTAATTATTATTGGATATATCTAGATTTTATATTTTAATATGGAAAATGTATATTTTGGCTGGCGTTTAAATGGACGTCCACAAGCGCGCACAATTATTTTTAATATATTAATAAAAAAAACGCGTTTAAAATTGTGTTCAATTTGAATGTGGAAAGAATTTAGCCAAATGGACAAGAAAAATTTTCGTGCCATATTTGTAGATTTTCTGATCGTATTTACAACTGTTGAAGCATAGGATTAAGCAATATTACTACTTTTTTGTTATCAAATATACAAAATGTTTTATTGATTTAACGATTTGGAAATTCAAATTAAGTTGAGTTAAATGATGGTTAAATCATTAAATATTTCTTAATTTTATGAAAATGTTACTTTTTCTAATGTATATATATACACAATGAAGAGTTGTTTACTAATGATATCGTAGCAAGTAAAGAGACAATCAAGTGAAAATGAAAATAAACATGTGGACATGTTATTTATTATTATTCGAAGATGTATAAACGTTTTATGTACTCGTACTCCTCCTGATATGTATTGTGATTTTTAATGAAACCAAATTAAATTATTGAACATTTTGTATTTAATCTATAAAATTCTTCAATGTAATTTGAAAATGGAATATTTATATTGTACTGGATTTTCGTACGCTTATGGTTATGTATAAATTATAATAAAGAACTACTATAAGATATTTTTATTTGTTTTCAACAATAATTTATAAATAATGTTAAAACCTGTAATAAAGTTTGTCTTCATATTACTCCATTAACAATTTCATGTTAATTTTCATATTTAAAATTTAGCATTTTCGGATGTTCGGAGTTTTTAAAGATTTTTTTAGTATCTAATCAACTTTAGAGTCTAATTGAACTCTTCTCTGATGCAGAAACTTGATTCATATAGCTTTCTTTTTGTCACATTAAAGAGTGTAACCAACAAACGACAGGCCGTTTCAAATCTTAAGCCCGCCCAAGATTGTTGTTTCTCCCAATTGTGAATATTAATGGTATCAAGATTAAAGAAACAGATAAAGACTTCTAACCCCTTAATGACCAACAGTTGGACGGATAAGAAGGACATGTAATTTATGAATTATGATTGTAATTCCAAATCCTCTGGATTCTAGATTTAGAGTAGAAAGTAGTATAATTTACTGCACGTAGACCTTTTATACCTCCTTCGGTAGTAACCTCACTCCGTTATCCTAGCATTCAACCACCCTATGTGGCCAATATATGCTAGTACAACGTTTGAAAAGTTTATTCTTCCAAATACTAGCCATGTCAAGCCAGTAGCTCCCCAACATGGACTCTCTATCGTATGAGTTATCGCTATCCTCTTCAAATAAGATCCGAAATACCTATGTCCTGTGAGGAACTGAGTTAAGAAGTAGTTCACTTTGCCGTGCTTTCTGTTTAACCATGGTTCCACTTTGAGAATAAGTGCTTTTGTTCACTTTCCAGTAGACTCCTCCTCGTTCCACTCCTATTCCTATTTTCTAAAGGTTTCATCTCTAGCTGCGCTCCAACATGGGGTTTGGTTCTCCCCTCTACTGTACAATCTTTCTTCCGCCAGTAGGTAGATGGTGCTAGTTACTACTTGTATTACCCTAGTAGGCACGGTTCTATAGGCGCTTGCAATGCGTATCGCAGGCTGCCTTTGCACTCGTTCTAGCTGTTTTCCGTGCCTGGCGATTCTTCTGTATTTGAACCACACTAGTGCCGCGTACAAAAAGATTGAGTTGGTCACCAAGTACATAGCCCTTCTTTTGTCCGCCCAGATTGAGCATTAGCTTGCTTTTTCCAATATGGCCTCGATGTGAGGGCCAAAGAAGACAAAGTATTTAACTACATATTTGCTTGCCACCTTGACTTTTCTTATTCTAGTCTCGATGCTTTTTTTTTGACCAGTACCATCTTAGTTTTATGGTGTGTTGTATGCCTTTTTTGGCCATCCAGGTTTCTATTTTGGATGCCGCGTATTCAATATCGGCTCCGGTGGCTTCTCTTTCTTTCCCACAGATCGTCCGCGTACTCCACAAGATGAGTTCCCTCTGGAAGTTCCATCTTCAGTACATCATCGTATAGGATATTCAGAGGTGTCGGACTAATAACGAAACCCTGTGGTACGTCGCAGGTCATTTGCATACTTTGGCTTTTGCCGATTATTTTTCTGTCTTCCAGGTAACTTCCCATGACTTTCCGTATGTATAGGAAAACTTCGCCTAATTAGCTTTTCCTCAAATTTGCTAAACACAGACTGACGTCAATATATAAGCGGCATCCGCTCTTCTCGTACGTTGGCGTGTCCCTTGCATTTATTACGCACAGGTCTTGCTCTGCTGCCCATTTCGCAAAAGCGCTACCTCTGTGGTCCTTGGTTCAAAATCCCCATGCGTTTGTTCGTTTTAATGCTATTTGCTACTTCCGTCAGGTGGTGTTCTATTTGTGGTAGGGTGCTGTTTGATGATATGTAGCAAAAGTAGATACTTATTACTCCTGCTACTATGCAAACAAAGCCTTTTCTTTTTCACGGTTTGTAAATCTTGTCCTGCTTGTTTGCCACGTTACACGTATATCAGAATTTTTGTCCGTTAGCCACCTTTTGTTGTTCCTTACTATGTTTTTGTTTTGTTCTAAGATAAGAAACAGATACACTTTTTGTCTGTCTGCAGTGCAGGTATGTCTAACCAGGTCCATGGCTCTTTTGTACCAGTTTAAATTATATAGCAGAATTTTCTTATCCATTATTGGGGTAAAACTCACCCTTTTCCTTCTCGTTGTTTCATAATTTCTATGTATTTTGGGCAGTTCCTTGACTCGGCCCGCTGGCCAATTTTATTACAAAGATAGCATGCGCAATTATTTTGATATTTTTTTGATCATGTTTGTTGCCGCAGTTGTGATAGACCTAAGTTTTTTTTAGTCTCTTTGCACGCGTTAGCAGTATAGCCAATTTTGTGGCATCTGTAGCATCTCTGCGGGTATGTTACCTTTCCACCCTCCACCTATAGTTTATTGTTACAAAGGCTTTTTTACTACGATTCTGTTCACTCTTTGTTTGAACCTTCTTGTATGATAAGAGTTTGGATGTTTCGCCGTGTTTCCACTCTCGTTACGGTCTCCAGTTTTCTTGTGAAGATTTCTTTAAAGGTCTTCGCTGCGTCCTCCTTTCCTTGAATTCTAAGCAGAACGCTTCCGTCTTGCCGCTTGCTTACGCTGTCTACAGTAACTTCTGTGGCGTCGACTTGCTTTCTCATTGCTCATTTTAATAACTTCGGCAACTTTCTGTATTATCGTTATTGTGTTGGTGTTCGACCTACGCTTCCTGACTGTAATTGCCGTTTCTTATTCGTCCTCTTTTTCAGCCTCCTTACACACTTGCCTCTGGATTCTTCTGCTAAACATGCTTGTTTCGGTATTTTCCTTTCTAAAGGCGTATTCCGCTTTGTTCGTTGCGACAGTCTCGTTCAACACCTTTGTGGTAGCACAGGTTATCTCTCTTTCCATTCCTCATGGCTCTTATTTTTCTTAGTTGTTGCCAGGTATAGCCCAACCTTGTCATCTCTAGACATGCCCCCTCTTCAAGGTCTACCACGTGCACGTACCTCTCTGCTCCGTTTTCAATTTAGCCGCCCTCCATAGTCAGGCCGGATTTGCTGACATAACTGATCGGTTTGTCTGCGTCATAGCCGGTTTTAACTGCGAGTTCTGACTCTGTAGTCTTTTTATAAGCGGGCTATCCTGATCTTTGTTTCTGTTAAAGATGAAGATGAAGTCGTCAGGCGAGTTCCCCAAAAGATACACTTGCGCCATTTTATGTAGCATCTTACTGGCCACCTTATCTCCGCTAGTTCCTGCATCTGGATGTCGTCTTCTTTGTTTTCTAGAGTTTACCTGATGTTGCCGCAAAGATTTTGTTTTTCTTGAGCCGCTTTGCTCAGCGTCCTCGGCAGATTGTTGCCTTGTAGTGTCACTGTGAGGTTGACAACTTGAGCTTCTAGTGCAGCAAGTTTTTCTTCTAGTCTTCTGCCTTCTTGACGCCTTTTTAGGTCTATCTGTCTCTGTGTTTGGATTTTTCCACCTTCTGTTCAGTCTGGACGCCAGATCCTTGATTGTAAGATGTACACTTTTGTTTCCTTCGTAAACGCAAAAAGCTTTTAAACGTGCCCGCCTCTGTTACTTCCTGGAATTTCGCCTGCTCTCGTTTTGGGCATATTTGGCTGTCTAAGTCCAATATATCTTTCCTTTCAGCCTCATCTGACCAGATAATAAGGTCTAGATCATCACTGTAGCTTCTTCCTTTGTCAAAGAAGTAGATCTTTTGTCTTACATTCCGACGCGTTTTTCCTTTCCTGGAGTTTCACACCTAAAGACTAATACCTGAAGTAACCCATCAACCATCCATTAAATCACACTGAGATTGGAATAACCAATCTAACTTTGATCCCGTCACCTAGGAGTGTTCACGGCTAAAACATAACCCACACCAGTAACAAATAGCGCCCAACCCAAAGCACATAATAAACATTGTTCTATTAATATACTTCGTCAACTCATTAATATCAACAATTAAGAGAATTGCGTGTGGGTTGTACCGCTCTAACACGCTAAAAACAAAAGTAACATCATCATAGCTTCATCAGAAAAGCCGCGTAACCCCGGATAGAGCCACAAAATATTCACTGAAAAAAAGCGTAAGATCACCATAGCTCCTAAACAAAGCGGAGATCCTGTTTAAAGTCATGTCTGAAGGATCGTCAGGGTTATGTTTTACGGTAATTAACTAGTTCTCGTATGCTATAGTGCTGCCGTACTGTGGTGATAGACGGATATCTGTTCATGTGCTCATAGTTCCAAAACTGATGACTTCGCAAAACCTTAATCGGTTTTCCCGTACCCGTCTGGGATTGGTTCGGAATATGTGCCTAGACATGTCTCATGGCGGTATGGAGTGTGCTGACTGGGATCACAGCCATTCGGTTGACAGGGGTCTCAACCTGGTTAGGGACCGTATTGTTATAGTCACCCAAATGACATGTTGGTCTATCATTATGAAAGACAGTTGCTGAATCTTCAAAGCGTCCCTTTCACCTGGTCTTTCTCTTCTCGGATTGTTGGTTGCAGGAACGCAAAGACACTATGCTCTTCAACGCCTCATGTTCAAGAATACGTGGCAAAACTTAGCAAACAACGGTCTTAGAAATGAAGCCAACTTGCCTCAAGGAAGAGTACCACGAAGTAGTGCTACACTTTAGCTCTACCCTCCAAATCGTCACCGACGCCATCAAACGAGACAAACCGGAAAGAAACCGCTTTATGGCTGATTTCTAGAACAAAACCGTCGTACTTCTTGGCAACCCAGAGGTCTCGGCAGGAACACATACCGGCACTCTGTCCAACTCCGAAGCCAACAATGCCACACCAGATCAACCTGCAATTAAGCGCAGCAAAGCCCCCAACGCAATGTGTGCAGCCCATGCACACCTCATCGACACCCCCACTCCTATCCATCGCAACAAAGGAGGCAACTTCGGCATACAGGACGATGTGGCACAAACATTATGCAAGAATAAACAGGTTAAAAAAAATTGGATTCCGCCCATCTTCTAGTTCTATCTAGCCTAGAGCCGCTTTATTGTCGACAAAATACTAACCTGTCCATAAGCCGCTATTCTTTCAAAAACATATTTATATACATACCTTGAACATTTTCTAAAAGCGCATCTCCTAATGTTTAAAAAAAAACTAACACAAAAGTATATGCTTATACTTCTATATTAAATATGATTTTTTCTTCTTGTATATATATATGTATATAATAAATTACAATAAATATATATCTTTTAACACACATGTTATGTAATAGTACGATAAAGAACAGTTGTGCACCGCTAGAACAGAAAAAGAAAAACAAATACTGTCTAAACCGTCTCAATCTAAAACAACAAAATACAACAATGATACTAAAGTCCGAATGGAATACATGAAGCAGTCTTCTTTCTTTTATGAAATAATAATAATAAGGAATAATTCCAAGCAGTACAGCATAAAAATCATTTAAATCCCTTCTGCATTCCCTCCCCATTCTACGCTCAATAAGTCATCTACAAAATAACAATGAGCAAATGCGCAGATACAAATATGTTGCGCACCTTACCCCCTAAAACTGGATCAAATCCCAGAGAGCACATTCCCTCCCATTCTACGCTTGTAAGTCATCTAAAAAAAACGTTGAAATGACAAATGCGCAAAAACAAATATTTTGCTATTGCGCACCATACCCCCCCCCCCCTCTGAACAACCCTAGAAAAAAAAATTAACAAAAAAGTAATAAAAACCTCAGTATAAAACTACCAGTCTCAAGATTTTGAAAAAAAAATGAAATTTCTAAATTTGCCGAAAATATTGCTTGGAATTATTCTCGTAAATAAATAATTATTAAATATTATTCAAGACACTTTTATATATGTTACACCTAGACGAAATATTCAGTTTACGATTATTATATGTTCCAAGCGACAACATATTGCAATAAGTTAACTAAAGAATAAATAAATTCCAGTATAGGATGATATATCCCATTTGTTATGATACATTACGGCTAAAATTAACCGTAACGTTTAAAACTTCTTATTGTATAAAAGAATTAATTATTCTTAAGTAATAAATGGAATTAAGTAAATTATAAAATATATGCTTATATAATATTTGTTTATACTCTTTGTATTTCGAATAGTTTCACATCCGTGTCGTACCACACTGGCGGATCCATATTTCTAAAATAAAATCAAGATTTATCAAATTTGCTAAAGTAATAGAGATTATAAGCTTATAATCGTTTGAAAGCGCACAAAAAGTTAAAGTATAAAAATCTAAAAGATAAAATATATGATAGAAGTATGTGATAAGTGATCATGTATATACCCAAGAAAGAGGAATATACATAAAAAATGTGTATATTTGAATTATAGGCATTAGAAACAAAATGTGTAAGTAATAAGCCACAAAATATCTGCAAAACTGTTAAGTAATTTCCCTACCTGAGATATATAACTCCCCACATATACGTCCTAAACCATGTCGTAGTACCGCAATTGGCCTGGTACTTTCTTATCAAAATCGGATGCGGCACTGGTAGTAACCCAACTAAAGTACCGTGCTGCAAGAACTTCAATATCTCACTCTCGTCAGTCAAACCCCTGAAACATTTTTCGTTTTTATACACATATAATAAGGTAATGAGAAATAAACTAACTTGTCAATGCAAATCTTTTCGACTTGCGGCACCAAAACCTGCAGAAGTCTCATTATCGTCTGCAGTGGTAGCTTGGTTTTCCACGAGTGCACCCATTCGGCTGTTGGGACCCATTGCGCTGATGTGTTTTCCTCGGCCGGCATTACTCTTAAACTATGTTTCTGAAAAAAAAAAAATTTCAACAACAAACTCTTTACACCATAACCTAGCTTTAACCAATACCAAATTTTAGAACCTAGACTATTACAAAAATAAACTTACAGTGTTGACGGATTGTTTCGGTAGTGGAGACACCTCACCAGTCATCTTCACTTCCTCTGGACTCTTATCGGATAGCTTATTCTTCGGCTGTGGTGACGATTCTGGGGTGATCTATTATTAAAAAAAGAATCAAACATAACCTCCAAATTGTAAATTCCATTATCTAACCTTAGTATCCTCAGTTTCATCAGGTAAGCCGGTGGTCTGTGGAGGGGAACTTATATTAACCGTAGCCAAGCCGTTGGTTAAATTAATTTGATCGACTTGTTGGAAAGCCGGATGAGCACTCTCTCGCTCAGTCATCTGTATAATACCGGGAGTATCCGGCAATGTCGCCTTCAACGTACCAGGCTCAGCTGGTAAAGCGGGATGTGAACCTTCCATAGCCAACTCGGAAACGTTTTCGCTACTAGTAGCTGTTGAAAGAGGTCTGTTTTTCGTACGCTTGTTAAGCGATTTTGTTATCGTGGAGTAATCGCACGGTAGATTAGCAAGACCATGGAATACCTGTCTCTTCCGGATTATGGTGTAAACTAAATTGGAGTTTCCTGCAGAAATATATACGTTGTGATTTTGTTAAGTGATGGATTAATTAAGCTTACCATCAAATTGATATTGGATTATGTTGTTGAATATTTCCAATAAGAAAAAGACCAGGTGATGATTGGTGGGCGATGAGAATAGGAACCAAGGAGTGCTGAATGCTTCAAGCAAGTGTAATAGTTTTGTGCTTGCTACCATGGATAAGGTTTTTAAATATGGGGAAACTGAAAGACATTGATTAGGTGATTAATTTATACTTTTATGGTAACAGGTTTTATTATTCAATAAGACACAAGTGTTACGATTGAGTACCTACAATATGCAAACAATATAACTAAATTACGCTTTGGTAAGGTTGCAACTAGTAAGTACAGGGACGGTTGAGCCTGGGAAGTAAATTAAAAGATAGCGGGAAAATGTGGTAACCGCTTTTTTCATAAACTACACCAAACCTAACCGATCAAAACTAGGCTTTGGGACGGTTAAAGCCGAGGACTAAACTAAAATATGTCGAAAGTGTATATGCTACCTTTAGCCATTACCATGATATCATTAGGCCAGACAAACGCAGAATGATGAAGTAACAATGTGTTTTTGGCATTGCGGCGGTACGGACCGTGATTTCTTGCGTATGCCTAATTGTAGGTGCAATCGTAAGTTGCAAAAATAACTGTAGCCAAAAGAACGTAAATCGATGCTTCTGTTGAGACCGGTAGACCAAACCTTACACCAAAGGCTCCCTTGTTAATAAGATAATGCTGCGCTGCACAAACCAAAAGACCCAAACTTGCAACCACCACAATAAACTGTAGCAATTCAAACCATAAAATGATCATCACTCACTCGACAAGTTAAGAATTATTGCTCAACAACCCGTAACAGATGACAGCAAGCAAAAATCTATGGCCATACTCGTAATAGAAAAACCTAAAACTCCTTACTTAGAATTTCGGATAATAGACTCAACCGTTTCTATGATTATGTGTACGTGACTTGTCTTATACCATGTTTTAATTTTTAGACCAATAAATTATTATTACATCAAGTGCTATAAGTGTAAACATGTAACGAGTGCAAAATAAACTAGATCTCAAACTCTAATTATTTTTTAGCCTTATGCACGCCACTGCGCACTAGCTTTTTTCTGCCCGTAATGCTGGCTTAGATTACGGGTAGACTTACAGTTTCGAGTAGATTTAAAACCACTGAAGAGATTATTTATCTACTCCGGACCAGAAAAAGATGTTAGTTATAAAACTCCTCGCTGACAAGGCGCGTTGCAAAGTGCGAGTGTGTATATAAAATGATTGTCTGTAGTCAGGTTCGAAACCACTATCTTTAGTGAAGCAATCGGATGCCTAGACTACTGCGCCACGCTCCCTTTAATCACAATATAATTCGAATTACACAATATTCGTGTAGACTTCATAAAATCACTGAGTAGACAAACCACAAGTCGTGAAGTCAAAAACAACACGCATAGAATATTTACATAAACATTTAAATACGTTGTATAAAGAACACTACGCCCAACCTATCCAACTAAAACTCGTAAATATTGGGGCTGCTGAGCCTGAAATAATTAGTTCCCGGGCTCAACCGTCCCCATATTCACAAATAAATCAAACGGGCTATGAGAGTAGACATAAGGTCTCTATGCGTATACAAACCATAAGTATTAAACTCCCGTAAACAAACATTTTTCTGAAACAATTAAGTTAGATCATTATAATGTTCAAAACTACTTACCATTGACTAGAATAGTTAATAAGCAATCAAAAAGAGGCTGCAAGCGTTGATGTCCGGTTGTAATAATCTTATGAAACACAATAATCAGCAAGTCTGCATGTGTTCCCGTAAATACTGGAATATCCATGGGAATGGTGGCCGTGTAAGGTTTATTCAAACGCACCCCAAAGTTACGTTCGCCAGACAAAAGCAATAGAATAAAAACACCAATGTGCATCAAACCGACTCTCGCTAAAAATAATTAAAACAAAAAAGGTTAATCTTGCCAAAGACAGATTTGGTCGATTTGACTTACATTGATCAGCTCTGGAATCGTTAAGATGATAAAGAATAGGAACTAAGATTTCTAAAACATCACTGCTCTTCAAGACGTAGTACAAAAATTTCTGAAATAAATAATAATTAAATAATATAAATAACAAGGCACACTGACGAAGTTTGTAGAACCAAAACAATTGCCTGATTTATTTAAATTTTTTGTAATTAAATAATAAATTTGAGGTTATGTATACATTTTGCCTACCTTATTGTAATCACACATTTTCCAGAAGAAAACCAATAACTCCTGATGGAAATGAACTTTTTTAGTAGAATTCGGTAAATAAGTTTGCACCAACGGGTTATTCAACAACCTCGTTATACCGTGTAGAATAAATTGAAAATCTTCATCCCTGTGTATACGCGATAAATAATTTATGAAGAGATTGTCCGGAGAATTGCTCTATACAAAAAAACGAGATTAGCATGTTGGAGTTATCATTGTTATACCACTTACCTCATCACCAGGTTCTAGAGGATTCGATGTGCTCGTATCGTGATCCAGAGTGACAATCAAGATCTGTAAAGCGGCCTCTACTAACGGTTCCAATGAATCGTTAAATATTAAGTGGTTGTAAGGTACGCCTAGACCTACAGGGTCGTACGCGCATACTGTATTTAAGAGAGATGTGAACATGGGTAAAGCATGACGATTCTCCGCTGATGTTAAATACCTAAAAATTGAGTTAGGTTAAAACAAGTGCAAATATTGACAAATGTATAATTACCCAATCCATTTATTTGGATGTTGTGCTATATCGACGGGTGGATTGTACATTGTTTCACTGAAACATGTCAATAGAAGCTTTAGTAGCTCAGTGCGGTTGGAATCCAACATGGGATGTCTGGGTGGGGAGTGCGCAAATCCTACGCCCGCTTCCCAGATGTACTCGCAACTATCGATTGCTGATAAATCTTCAGCTTTGTCCTACAAAAACGTTGATTTCAGATTTGATTGGTTGATTTTAGTACAGTACTTACCGGTCCACTTTTTCTACTGTTGATTACAGTGAAGTCTGGACAGAAAAGTAAATCCTAAAAAGTACGTAATGTAATTAATTGTATCCAATATTAATAATAATAATGTTATTCATTCTTTGGTTAATATAAACAGAACGATGTAATGTTGTTTTTTTTTAATTTTGGGTTGGTTGTGGTTATTTTCCCTTTTTTTGCTCTGATTTTAATTATAATCGAGAGTACGGCAGAGATGACATGTATGATTAACAGCGCTAACAAAAGTTAAGCAACGGCCGGAGCAGTCATGAGTTGGATGGGTGTCCCCAACAAAGTGATGCAGAGCGTAACGTTCTTTCCAAATGGATCCGTTCCTCATATAGGCATCTAAACATACACATGTCTTCTTTGTGACTCGGTGTTCCCGACACCTCGACTAGCGAACGGCGTGACTAGGTATTTTAATTATATAGTTAGCTAATTATTAATTAAACTTGGTGGTTCTGTTATTATTTTATAACGCTTTGAGAGCTCAAGATTCTTTTTAGTTCAAACTTAGATTTAGAGCATGGTTATAATATTAAATAAATTTAATGTGCCACAGAAATATTGCCAAAGTGGAAGGCTTACATATAAGATAATTTAATATTTTTCTTATTTTTTTGTTGCGTTTTCATTTAATTAACTTGTTTCGACTTTTTTTTTCACTTTTTATTTTCAATTAACCTTACATGTCGGGTCTGTACAATAATTTAATTATACCCCACTACCTAAAATAATTAAGTCCAATAAGGAGTAAAATATATATTAAAATAAAGAGTAACAAATTTCATGATAAGGAATTGGTACATATTTAAACAAAGAAATGCAGTGGAGACCAACAACCATATACAAGTATTTATGCACGTTTTCGATATATTGTTTAACACTTTCGTTGGATTTAATCATGTTTTAATGTTCAGTGCATGAGCACAAATGTAATTTTGATTATTTGTTTTTTTGTACCTTAGTTAATGATCCCCAATAATTTGTATGCTTGTTTTGTTATACAGGTATGTATATATTGAGATTAAAATAAATTATAAATATTTTATTATTTTTTTTGTTTATAAACAGAAACGCTGAACTGAGTCTTATGGCGGCGCATTCGGCTGTGACATTTGAAGTCGCTCTGAGTTTTGACATAACAATAATATCAACTTTGCCTATCCTACAAGCTCTTTTTCAGAACCGCCATGTTCTGAAAAAGAGGTATATCAGCCAAACACAAAAATATGCACCGAGGGCACGCCAGTGACCAAAAAAGCCATTAATAACAATACCTTGCACTTCTTTGATGACAGTTAGCAGTTGAGTCTGTAAACTAAACTATAAAACGACGGGAGGTAAAAGACTTTTTATATTTCTATAATATCGATCAAAAAACAATTCTTTCACCCTCTCCAAAAAACCTATTATAAACCTTAGTATTTGTGTTGTGTTGGTGCAGTTGCGCCTGTGAACTAAACTATAAAATGACGAGAAGAAAAAGATCTATAATATCTTCAGGGCGTATATACTCAATCGCAAAGTTTCGCTCTTGTATCACACCATCTGACACACTACTCTTATAAAATCCCTCAAAATAAGGTGTTCGCAGATTTGAACCGTTTGCATTTTTTACTAACTCACTGATCAAACGCTACTCTCACCTATATTCCTAATACATGATTCAAATATAGTGTTCTACAAAAGTTGATGCAAAAAAATTCGCAATTATACATAAAACTTTGCATGTCCTACACACATTTTCAATCCAATATCGTACTCTAAAACTTTATACTTGCTTGTGAGGGGTTGCTAGATCCTCTATCACGCCCAGTTAATAGAAGTATAAAAATAACCAAATTTGTTAACGCTTAACTTTTAGATAGACTAAATGCTAAAAGCAAAACAAAATCATGAGTTAAATTACGTTACATAAGGTGCTTAGAATAACCGACCAAAACTCGTAGGCATAGAGACTGTTGAGCCTGTGAACTAACTATAGAAAGAAATTAAACAACTAGAACTACTAAATAATATGTACGGGCCATATATAGTTCTGTTCAGTTGAAGTAAATATAATAGTTAAACACACTCTCGAGTTACAAGTATTCTTCCAAACCGCTGCGTTAATTACTCGAGTAGCAGAGTACAGATCTGTTAAAATTTCGGGAAGAATTAAGAAGAATAAAGACTCTTAAGATTGAAATAAAAACTGTTGGATTACAACTGCATCGCAGAACTCGCCTAGATAAAAAGTCGACTCCAAACCAGCAACTCTTCTTCTCACTACCTAGCCTCCATCCATTACAGAATTAAGAGCAAAACCGCAAAACTTTGCAAAAATAACTTGTTTGGCAACCTCCTAAAATCATTTCAAAATGAGTCCAAACACTAGCACGTTCAAGAAAAACTCCTTTTTCTTATACAAAGGTCACATTAAGCTAACAAACCTCAAAGTACATCCTCGCTAACCCCAAAAGCAAGATGGATCCAGCAGCAAACTCTTCTAGAGCTTCTAAAAAAAACCGCAACAATTGCTAAGATGGTTCAGATTGACCTAGCAAGCAAGACTTAACTCCAGTGCAACCAGTGACAGATAATCTTAATAAAATCACAAAAAGTAACAAATCAAGACTCTTGTAAAAGTCCCATCTAGCACAATAAGCACAGACAGATGCTGGAAATGTGATTTCAATACAATTGCAGCCGTATACTCGCCACTGCTGGCACAGCCTATTACATTACGGGTAGACCTACAAGTAGATTCCTAACCACTGGAGAGCTTGTTTATCTACTCCGAATCAGAGAAAGATCTTAGTCATAAACCCCACTCTGACAAGACAGATTGGAGTATATACAAAATGATTTCATTTGTGAGGTCCAAACCCACAATCTTTGGTGCAGCCGGATGCCAAAACTACTGCGCCAAGCTCCCCAACGTGATTTCAGTATTTTCTGCAAACAAAAGGCCTTGAAACTATCTATACAAAAACCACCAGGGCTCTAACTTTACGCGGTTGCCAAAACCAAGTGTTAGATAGAAGGATGTTTACTGCGACCGTAGTGAACATAGATCCAGTTCTCCACCTCATCCTCAACCGACAAACATCTACTAAGATACAATTTTCAGCAGAAACTGATACGTCAATCAAGTCACCATTTCCTGTATCAAACATCATAAGGCTGCAGTCTCACTGCACCACCCACCGCCACCAACTAAAATTCGAACACGTTAAATCATATGGCGACGGTCCCACTGATTCACTATTCTCGCCGGCATCTGTCATTTGGTAACCACCGTTTCATAATTTTAAATCGGTTAGTGGTAGCGCGGCAACGGTTGATCGTCATTTGAAACATACTAACTTGATATTTTACAAATCAAAACATAATCTGTCATTTTCGCTTTGATATTTGAGAATTTTAAAAACGGAAACATGGGAGAAACATGGACACCATCCGACATTGATAAACTAATTACATTAGTAAATAAAAGGCCCGAAATATAAATATAGCATTCTTCTACTGACATAGAAAAGAGTGGGAAATTTAAATATTTGGTGGTCACCAGTGGCTGCAGTGAGACCGTAGTACATTTTGGTGGTTAGTGGCAAACGGTGATAGTTGGTGGCGGTGGTGCAGTGAGACTGCACCCTAAAGCGTTTCCTCCCTCAAACCTGTGTTGCGGACAGGGAGGCAGCATTATCTACCGCATAGAAAACTCCTCTGTTAACAAGGGGTCCAATCATTTCTTATACGGTCCATTCGCAACAAACAAAACCTAAACTTTCAGAAAATCTTCAATGTCAATAATTTTTGCATCATTACAGAAGCTGTCAACAATGGACTCTGGGTACATTCAATAAAGTGAAAAAAACCTCAACACCCACCGCAAGATAACTTAAAGTTTATCAGCAAAGTTATGACATACTACAAAACGGCACTTCAGAAAAACAAATAGGATGAAGCATAACAACACTCTAGAAACTAAAATAGAATTCAGACCAAAATAACCTCTTTACATACACAACAATTTTAGAGAATTGACAAAAAAAGTACGTCAACAGTTTTTAGTAGCGCAATGAAGTTGCTTTCGCAAAGACCGTTCTTGACTTGCCGTTTGATTGTCGTCGTAGTATACAACTGCCCTGATGCCTCTTCATAATAGTGACCAAACGCAGACTTTCACACTAAACGATAAAACATTTAGAACAACCAAATGATAACATAAATTGCCTGACGTGCAAAGTCGTTACGTATAAAAGCAACAATGCAACAATAAAATATCGTACATCCAAAACAGTTGTCGTAATCAAAGCGTAACCCCTAATGCTTCCACTTCAGAAATAGAGACTATGGACCTGCCTCTTGTTCTTTATTTAAGACAAAGCAGAACAACATTCTAGAATATTTCAACCTTTCTTCTGATCTTCTGATAGAGAAACTAAAACAAAACTTCTTACAAAAACCATCATTAATCAAAAAGTTTAAAAAAATCTCCCCTAGAAACATGTACCTTTCTGATTCACAGAACAACGTAGATATGAAGCTTGTTAAACTACTCAACTGAAAAAATAAGAAAAGAAGCGTCAAGGCAAACGTTAAATAATTCCAGAGTATCATTTCAGATCAACGTGCCACCAGACATAAAAACGGTACTAAAAGTGGCCAAACCACAAACTCCATCAAAGTAAGAGAACCTAACCCAATGCCAATGCCAAATACAAAACCGGTCAAACTAAACTCCTTTGTCACAAAGGCTCCGCAACAATTTCAACAACGTGAGAACCAAGAAGAAAAGACGTCACCCCACCACGCAACGTGAAAGAATACACACTGCTCTGTTGCATGAGAAAGTCCAGTTTCTCTATGCGCTCTGTGAGCAACAACAAAAATTTCACACAGCTCATTCCGAACCGAGACGCAGAAGCGTCAACATTGCAAAACTTCAAAATCCAACTAAAAAAAATCTACACTCCTCAAGTGCACAAGTGGGCTTCATACAGACCACTTATTCTCGCAGCTTACAAGATGAGATTATGAAACCAGAACCAATGTTATCAAAGCAACTTCAGTCAAACAAAATACATACTTCTCCAAAACAAAAGATAAACGCAATCTTAAAATCGTTGCATCCACCAAGTCACCTCAAGAATTGCCGTCTAGAATTCTTAGAATTGAGTCAATCCGTCGGTGAGTGATAAAATGCAAAACATAAACAACAATTTTACTCCGACATTGCCCCCCTCTTAAAAAATGTTTAGGTTTTGCAGCCAACGTGCAAAGACTACGTCCCTCTAGTAGACTTTTTTCAGGTCAATCCGGAATCGCTGTTTTTAAACCGAATTAGGACAAACAACATACAAACGTCTGCAGCTGAAAAGAATTGCTCTCTAAAATTCTTAAGATGAAAACAATCTTCACTAGAAATTTTGTCTGGGCCTCCCCTCCACTAGACACATAAACTACCAAGACGAACAAACCCACCTGCGTCGTGTTCCTGTAAATACTCCATTGTCCAGCCGGTATGCAATAAAATACGTAACAAAATATTTATTTAATTTCATCTTCAACGTTTGCTTCCTTTTCCAACTATGCTCGCCATATATTAAATCAAATACAAATTAAAGCTTTCTGCATCTTAGCGCAATAATAAACTACCACCCCCTTACTTGCATTCATAAATATTTAAATACATTTTCCTGTAATAATTAAACTTAATAAAACCAATAAAATGTTAACTTACACAAATAGCGTTGATTAAAGATTGCGCAAGCGGTATCGACTCCTCCTCATTATCAGTTTGCGCTGGCAGTGAAGACCAGAAGAAACCCTTCCATTCGGAATCCTCAAAGATGTAGGGCAACAATCTCGTCAGCAACCTCACACAATTTAATACTGAAACAATGCGGAATAATTAAATCGAGCCGCTTGGCTAACAATAACTACTTAAATACATTAACTTTGATGCCTCCTCCCCCTCCCATGACTGGGTAATGTTAATATAAATTAAATTTAATACAAACTAATATGCTATAATTAACCTACATACTACATAATTCACAGTTAACATTATGATAAGCTTACGCCACTGGGACCAATAATTTCATCAGTAAAGCGCCATCTATTGTTCTCTTCGCAAAACATAACCTAGTTCATAATCAGTCAACAGTCAAAACAAAGTTAAAAAGTTGAATGAGTTGCCTATAACCCTAAATTAAACTTAATTGACCAAACAGAATCTATTTATCACAAACTTATACCATAACTAACCTACAAGTTTAAAAATGTGAAATATAATAGAAGCAATAAATGTCAACAATACTACGTCTACGCCACTGGCACCAATAGTTTCTGTAAAGCGGCATCTATTGTTCACTTAAAAAAACAACCTAATTTATGTTGGTTAAAAAAAAATGATTTTAAAGTTATTCCACAGTTGAATGTCAACAATACTACGCCTACGCCACTGGGTTTCACATCAGTAAAGCGCCACCTATTGTTCAATTTGCAAAACATAACCTAATTCATGATTGGTTAATAATATGATTTAAATTAATTCCACCAATCAGAACAAAGTTGAATGAGTTGCCTATATATATGCCTAAATTAAACTTAGTTTAAATTTTTGACATATCAACATAAAGACTATTAATGCCGTTTAATTAAACTTACTTCATCAAACAACATCTATTTAGTAGACACTAAAATGCCATAATTAACCTACATTCAGTTTCTTAATATGTTAAAATAAAATTGAAGCAATTAATGTCCATACTAACCTGTTTGTTGTTCATGTTGCGTCCTGCAACTACTATCGACAGCTTTCACAAGCTTCTCGACCGCCTTGTAACATAAAGTGGCTAAATTCGAAGGAGCCTCTTCTCGCAAACTACGTATCTCGGTGGCAGGAACAAGAGTAAATATATCTTGCACGTTGTTAACATTTTCTGACCAAAATTGATCCCAGAATGCTTCATCGCTTGCATCAATCGTCTAAAAATGTAACAATAAATCAATGATTATATACTTTCAATTGTTAATGAAGAAACTACTTTTGCATCCAATTGTTTCCAATTAGAAAACATATTTGATGCAGTTTTGGTGCATAGCATATGATGTTTTATAATAATTACAATCAATACATACTTCTGTTTTAGATGTAAGCTGAATTACAGCTTTACGGAAATTCAATTTTGTATCTACGTTGCCCATATTTATCGCATCAGCAGAGCAGCATCCGACAACACACGCAAATATCACTTAAATGTCAGATTTGACAGCACAGCTACAACAAAGCTGACGTCAATGCTCCCACACAGTGCAAAAAAAAAGTAGGAAATGGTAATTATGTTAAACAAATTATTAATAATAAATTTTGAAAAGAATTAATTGATTTATATTGTATTAAATTTTTATTACATTAATCTGTAGAATAATGTGGAAATTTAGTATTAAATTTTGGTAAATTAATGTATGCAACCAATATTACACAACACGTGGTTACTGTTACAAATAACTATCTAAAGCGCAATTTACACGGGCAAGTAAAACCCTCTTTCTATGGCAAGACATTTTTTCACAATGTAGTATACTGTACCGTGTATACGCCTATGCAATTGGCATTTGCCAAAAAAAATTGCTAATATGTAAACGCTTGTGCAAGTTACTCTCAGAAGTGTTATTGCAATTTACTATCTATAGCACTTGCCGAGAGACATTGACTTTAAAATTTGCTTATATGTAAACGCTTGCGCAAGTTACTCTCAGAAGTGCTATCGCAATTTACTATCTCGTGTAAATCAGGCATTACAATTCATTTACCTCTAAACCAGTGGTTCCCAAACTTATTTGACCTACCGCCCCCTTTCCAAAAAAAATATTACTCAGCGCTAACTAATTTTTTTTTTTTAATTTTAGTAGCAATTAAACAGAAAGATATATGTATTAATGTCTCTACCTTTTTTGTAAAATATGGTAAATAAAGGTGGCCATCACTGCCCCCTTGGATCGGTGCAGCACCCGCCAAGAGGCGGTAGGCGGTAGCGCCCACTTTGGAAATCACTGCTCTCTATCTCTTTGCAGTTAACAGAACTTAAAAAAATGTTTTAATGTATAAATTGTTGCTTTACAAATAATTTGTAAACTATTAAAAAAATCAACAAAACCTAAAGAAGCCGCTTGGTGATTGATAGTTACGGTACTGCACTCATTTAACAAGAATTTAAATTGTTTTATTATTGATAGATTCGTACATAATCTAATTGTTTATCATGTCATAGATTACTTTGTGAATTACTTGAAACAACCAAAATACTTTAACAAACTTAAAAAAAGTTGAGAACAATAAAACTATAAGCAACTAAGGCTTTTGAAAACCATAGACAGTTATTTATTATACACATATTTACAATTTATTTAGTTATTCAAGCAGTGCCGTCATTGGAAATTTCTTTAAGAATTAATTCTTCAGTTAAATATTTTTGGTTGTATCTTCTTTTGTTCTGTTGTAGTTATGTTAATGTTTAATTGTTTATTAAGTTTTTTTAGTTTAATCTTGAATTGTAGTATGTCTTCTATATTTATTATTTTTTGGGTATTTTATTATAGTCCTGTATTCATTTGACAGCTAGACTTTATTTTTTTGTAATTGTTCTGTTCAGTTCTATGTTAAGATTATACTTTCTTCTAGTGTAGGTGTGTACTTTTTGTTTGTTTAAATTTAAATTAAATTGTTGTTTATTGTTAGTCTTAAGTATTTTGTATTTATTACTTTTTTTATATATACGTTGTTAATTTGTAATGTAATATTGGTATTTTTTACGTGTTATTAACATGTGGTTTTTATTATCATTAATAGTAAGTAAATTATTGCAGTCATCATCATCATCATCATCATTGTCCAGCCGTTTGCGTCCACTGCAGGACATAAGCCTCTTCTCTGCTTGTAAATGCTGACAACTTATTATTATTATTGCAGTACCAGTCATTTATTTGATCTTTTTTTTTTGAAGTCTAAATTTATTTTTATTGCTATGTATTAAGCATGCGTCGTCAGCGCAGATGGGTTTTCTATGTATTTTAATTTCGAATATATTGTTGATGTAAAATATAATGTTGTGTGCGCTGTTTGTTTGTTGATACCTTGTTTTTAAGAATGTTGATATTAATTGTAGTTCTTTACCCTTTACTCCTATTTGGTCAGTTTTGTTTTGGATATTGTGTCGAAAGTCTTCTTCATATCGATAAAAACTACCAAACATCTTTTTTGCAGTTCTAGACTATTTCGGATATTGTGTATTAGATTTATAGTTGCAAATTTAGTTCCTTAGAAAAGAGATAATATAAGCAATTAACGGGCTTTTGTAAATTAAAGAAAGAATCTTTAAAAAGTAAAAAAAAGACAGCTAAGGACAATTAAGAAAGTTTTGGTGACACAAGAAACACCAAGACTACAAACTACTAAAGATATTTAAAAAAAGTTTGGTGGTTTTTAGAAAGATCTGAGAAGTTTTCTAAAGTTATTAAAAGACATTTCTAGAACTATAAAAAACATCTTTGACACATTATCTTTTTAATTTTTGAGAGAACATTTAGTTGACTTATACGAGTCATTATAAAAGTTTGGGATTTTGTAACCATCTAATGTACGTTTGTGCCACTTTAGTGAAATAGTGAATTCAAGTTTGGTGTGCGTAAATAAAGTTGCTTAACTTAGAATATGTTTTGACAACATCGAATATTCAAATTTATGATCCGAAAACTGCTGTCGTAACTCTCGAACACAATTCGGAATGGAATAGAGCCATTCCCCATTATCAAACCGCCCATTCCTAAAGTAGTATTTATCAATACAAATATTTTCTTTATCTTTATACATCCTTATAACCTTGTTTGACAGTTGAAGTTGAACTGTCAAAACAAAATAAATAGTTTGGTGCACATTTTTAAAAATACGGCATATTTAAAGTTATTATATAACCCCAGACAATTATAAAGACGCTGTACAAACCTATTTTGTTGCTTATTATCTTTGATAAAATTATAAACAATCGCATAGTAAGTAATTGTGTTGTGCAAGTTTGCATTGAATAAATTGAGAAACATTAAAATATTTTTTCAATATCATTTTGCAAAACGTTAGAATTAATCACAAAGCCACGCGTTGTTCCTAAAAACATTTAGTAGGTTTTTAATAATTATAAAGCAATGCATTTTATAATAAGCTTAATTAATTTGCACAACATTAGTCACATATTATCTTTAAAGAGCTAAGCAATCAATAAACAACAGAGTATTTTGCAATTATGTAATTGCAAAGCAACGCCATATTTTTCGGAAATTGAACTCCAGACTGTTAGCGTGCTACGCTAACGCTCAATAGCTAAGCTATCTCACTATCATCAGTCAGTTCTAAATTCTGCATCACTCCAGAAAATACGTTAAAACAATGTTTGAATACAACAAAATTTTAATTAAAAAATTATTTATGTAAAGAAATTACAGGTTTTTACTAATTTTGTCATTTTTTTACTCACAGTAGAAATGTGTGCAATTAAAATAAAATTTTATTTTGGATCGCTGTTAAACCATAAGTTTGGCAAAGCTTTTACTAGTCAACTTTTGTGCGTTTGGAGTCAGACTCACAAAATTGTTATCTATATTCAATTTTACGCGGAGAAAAGAAAAAAACCCAAATTTGTTGCAAAAAGTTATTTTACAAAATTTATAAAATTAAAAACCACGTGGCCTCTGACCATTCACTTTGGCAGAGCATCTATTGGGATTAGTAGCTTGTAGCAGGAGCAACTTTCAAAGGGAAAATGCTTTAAGCATGTATTTGGTCCAGGAATCAGTCTGAAAAAAGTTTAGTTTTGTAATAAGTATTGCGGATGCGTAAATTTGCTCAATTTAAATAGGGTTTTTCTGAAAATAAAACTAGAGAAAGAAAGTTCTTACCAAGTTTTTAACGTACGTACTTTTTTTACAGTAAAATCATTAATCTGTTGCCGCATCGCGGATTTATTCTTTATGTACTAATTATTATGAGCGCTTATACATGGTCATTATAAAAGTTTGGGATTATATAACCATTTAATGTACGTTTGTGCCGCTCTAGTGAAATAGTTTGGTGGTCGTACACAGTTGAAGTTGAACTGTCAAAACAAAGTAACTAGTTTAGTGAACATTTTAAAAAAGCGGCACATTTAAAGTGATTACATAATCCCGGACATTTATAGAGACCCTGTATATGTGTACGGCTAACCTAGAACGGAGTCAACATATTTGATTATGTGTAGTGCATTAGTGCCACGTGTTGATTATTATCAAATAGTAGAATAAAAGATAAGTAACTAAAATTGTAACTTAGCGCTCTACACAATTCAAAATCTTCTGCTGACTATCTAAACCGGAGCCGTTATATATATATATATATATATATATATATGGGTAATTCCATTACTTTTCGACTAATTTGAAAAAGTCGACCTCTTTGATTTTGATCAATTTTTAGAAATCAAAATATGGATGAAAAAAATAAGATTTCCAAAATTTTGGACTTTAGAATATTGCCTGTTCAAAATGACACACATTTATAGGTCAAAAATTTCACAATAAAACGTTTTTTTTTAACTTATTTTGTATCTCAATTATTCCTTATTGCATGTACTTTAAAACCCA
Organism: Tachinus rufipes; assembly: GCA_963932245.1. Classification (NCBI taxonomy): domain Eukaryota; kingdom Metazoa; phylum Arthropoda; class Insecta; order Coleoptera; family Staphylinidae; genus Tachinus; species Tachinus rufipes. The sequence goes on along the minus strand of OZ010747.1, from coordinate 71,862,240 downwards.
TATTTTTATGTTTAATGTCGTGGCAGTCATTTTGATATATTAAGCTTCAAACATTATTAATTAATATATAATTGGCACACTTGAGCGCTTTTAATTACACTAACATTGTCACTTGCTAAACAGAAACTGCTTTTATCTTTCCTCGCGCCATCTCAACTTGCCCGTCATCGTTCTACTTGAACCAGTTCATTTTACTCTTTTGCATCAACATGTTACCGGACAGACTACTAGATTAGAGAGAGAGAGAGAGAAAGAGAGAGAGGGAGGGAGAGATAAAAACAACGAGTAATTTATACTGAATTTACGTGTGAAAACATTTATAATAATAAATTAGTTTTAGTTGAAGACTTAACACATCTAACACGAGGACAATAATAATAACTAAAACAATAGTAAACAAGAGACAAACGTAAGACATAGCAAATAGACAGTACCCCATGGTGTAGTAGGAAGTGTGCATAAACTCGACAAGAAGGTTCGAACCCCGACAGAACTATTATTAATACCGGTGGTTTAAAAGTTTCTTTTGAACAAATCACAAAGAGGAAAAAGACAGAAGAAGGGGAAACAACTAAGATGGAAGCAAAATTAGATAAGATCCTAGATAAATTAAAAGATAGAAGAAAAAATAAATATTAACAACAAACATATTGAAGAATTAAAAGATTAGTTGAAAAAAAAGAAATAAAATGGGAAGAGGAAAAAAGATTTGATAGATAGAATATCAAAACTAGAAAAAGCAAAAGAGATCAAAGAAAAAAAAACGAAGAAATAATGTTGTTACGAGCGGACTGGGAGAAGAAGATAAACCTAACATTGCTGTGTCAAAACGGAAAGAAAAAACGGCCAATATTGGTTAGGTTTGATTCTATAGATGAAAAAAAAAAGAAGTTATTGGAAAAGAGGAGTATTTTAAGATCAACAAAAAGTAATATATACATAGATGATGACTTAACAAGAAATGAAAGAGCAATACAAATAAAAATACGCAAATAGGCTTACAAAGAAAGAAGCAAAGAAAAGCAAATAATTGTCAGATACCAAAAAGCGTGTGTCGACAGCGAATGGTGAGTTTGGAATGAAAAAAAAACATTTTAGAAAAAGTTAAAAATGATCCAACAAATCAATAAAAAAAGATGTAAGGAGGCAAAAACAACAATGGCAATTCTATTCTGGATCGTAGCTAATAATGAAGAAAATTATTATTTTATTTTATTTGGAATTACATTAAGACGTTTGACGTAATTGGAATGGTAGAAACCTGAGTGAACAAAGAAAAATTAAATTAAAGAAAATATGCTAAACGAGTACAGAAGGGTTTGTCAATCAAAGAAAAGCAAAGGGTGGAATAATTACGGGAATACGGAGGAAAATAACGCTGGAAAATTATGAGGAAGCAGATAAAAACGAGTTATTGCAACAAAACTTTTTGTTGGAAAAGAAAATCTTTAAGATGATTACATTGTATAGTAGAGGAATTAAAAATATTAAAAAAGCATTAAAAGAAACACTACAAGAAGCAGACAAGAGAAGATTGATAATAAGAGGAAACTTTATGCAAGAATTGGATCAAAAAGAGAAAAAAAAAATTTAAAGATCATATCAGAAAAAGGAAATCAAAAAGCAGTCAAGAAAATAAAGGAGGAAAAATAATGTTAGAAATGATGGAAGAAAAAAGGTGGGACGTGTTAAATGGAAATAAGTCAGGAGATGAACAAGGGAAATACACATACATATATAGGAAATATATAATAAATGACAAAGTGTGGCAAGAAATAGAAAAATTTTAAGTGGGAGAAAGAGTGGAATCAGATCATCTGCCACTGGAAGTATATTAAACAAATGATACAATAAATTAAACAAAAAAAAAAAAAAAAACAATAACAAAAGTAATATGGTCAGAAAAAACATAAAAAATTACAAGAAAAATTTGGAAATAATGAATTTTACAGAAAACGACGTAAAAAGCATCATGACAGAATTAGAAAAAATAATACAAGAAGCAACAGCAAAAAAGTTATATGTACACACAGAAGAAAAAATATCTAGAAGCAACAAAGATGCTACGTAAATGGAAAAACAACAAAACAACCAAACAAGATTACCAAAAAAAACGTTCAAAACATATAAAAACAAATGCAAAGAGAATAAAATAACATACAGACAGACAGAAAAAATAAAAGCAATCCGATCAGAAAAAGAAGCATGGAAGTACATAAACAAACAAAAACAGCATAAAACAAAGCCAAACCAAACAATTACTATGAAAGAATGGCGAAAATATTTTTCAACACTATTTGATGGAATTGAAAGTAAAAAAGAAGATTTGAACAAAAAACTTTGCAGCCAGATGCAATTACAAAGAAAACAATACAAAGGCAAATAGAAAAACTAAAATATCAAAGACGTCAATGGAGGTGTGAATGGAATACACAATAAAACATGGATGTATGGAACAAATGAATTGATTGAAAGATTGAGAAAATTAATAATAGAGTATGGAAAGGAGAAGGATTTCCTAGCAAATGGAAAAAAGATTTTGTATGTCCAGTATACAAAAAAGGACAAAAAGAGCTAGTTGAAAACTATAGAGAAATAACGTTAGTTAACACAGCACACAAGATATACGCCATAGCGCTAGAAGAAAGATTGGATAAACAATTAGAATTTTGTCAGATGAGCAGGCAGGGTTTAGAAAATATATACTTAATCATACAGTTGAAGAAGAATTAATTGTAAAAAAAGGAAAAATATATACATTGTTTGTGGACTTTAAGGCGGCTTTTGATAGTGTGTATAGAGGAAAATTATGGTTATGTCTGAGAGAAAAGGGTATTAGTGAGCATCTGGTAAGAAGAATAGAAGATGTATATGCAGAAACGGTGAGCAGAGTATGTGTAAATATAATGAGTGAAAAATTTTGGACAACAAAAGGTGTAAGACAGGGATGCTACTCAGTGCAAGTCTGTTTTCTGCATATATTGCAAACATAAAAGAAAAGCTAACTCTTGCACAAGTAGGTAGAGTTGTAGTGAGTAGAATGAAAGTAAGGTCGTTAGCACGCAGATGACATGGTGATTGTGACAAAAGAAATGTAAAAAAAGAGTTAAGAGTGAATGTTGATAAAAGAAAAATTATGATGTTTAGGAAAGAAGAAGGAAGACATAAGAAAGAAGATTGAAAATGGGAGGATAAAAACATTGAAGAAGTAAAATCATTTAAATATTTAGGATATGTATTCAGTGCAAATAATGGCAAAAACGACCACATACAAGAGTTAGCAAGAAAAGCAAACAAGGTAGTAGGATAAGTGTGGGGAATAGGTGAAAGAAAGTTTGAATGTATAAAAATAAAGAGAACAATGTTTGATAGTCAAACAAGCTCAAATATTAATTAAAAAGAAACCAAAAACTAAAAATCTAATTACTTCAAAGTAAAAGCCAAAAACAAACTTAGAGTAAACGCAGCCAGTTAATACTTAAGCAGAAGGTACTATTAGTAGTCAACTCTGCACTAAACAACCAACAACACAATCTGCACCTAAAGAACAAAACAGTAAAACGTCTTTTTTGACCATCAAGCTTATTATACAAGCAGCAACACGTTTATATATGCTACTAACAGAATGGCAAACATAGTTTGGAAAACTACAATTAGAACAAAGTTGCACTTTTGTGGCGTTTCAAGCAATTTCCTAACATTGTCTTCGACTCTTAACTTTCTAAAATCTTACGAAAGACATTTTTTCTCCTGTTCTGAATAAACATTTACCTACCTTCTTTAGACAAATGTCTTCATAACCAATTTGCATTTACTCGTTTTAGCATTTTTTTTGCGCTCACATTCTATGGGCCAAGCTAAAGCGAGTTTACTGTAGGCAACTTAATATACACAAAAATACCCTTTTGTTGCACTCATGCGTTTTAACATACTTTCTTCGCGCATACATTCTTCATATTCCATAATCAAAGCTAAACTGGCTGAATGTAAGTAATAATAAAATATGGATAAAAGTAGGTAACAGTTTATTAGAGCCTTGCTCACACTAACCCAGTTATCATAACAAACCATGGTACTGATAAACTCGTGCAAACAAGGCCTAAATACAATTTATTAAATAAACAAACAATTTCCCAATAGAACATATACTTTATTTGCTGCATAATTCTTAATTCTGTTGTATGTACCACCTCCGTAATAAGATATCCCATAAACCAAAGCTAATTTTTGTTAAATACTAAAATGATTATGCGCCTAAGTAAAACTAGCATATAGCATGTACACCTTAAAATTATTCTGCCCTTAAATTTAAGATAAATATATACTTATATATTTAATTATAATTTTGTAACTAGATCTAAATATTTGACCCATGACTAAAAATATATACCAACTACAATAAACGATAAGAAAAATATTACTACTTCATAGTTAATAGTCATCGATGACTTCAATTAAAATCAATTCCAACTTCAGCAAAATCAAATAAAGCTAGCCATCATGCAATTAAGCAAACTTCATTGAAATTTAAAAATGCTATTTTCAAAACGATGCTAACTTCATTTTATTGAAACGTTGCTAACTTCATTGAAACTATTAGTTGCTAATTTCAATATCAATATTGGTTGATAACTTCATTGCAAACATTAGTTGCTAACTTCAATGCAAGTATCAGTTGCTAACTTCATTCTCAATATTAATTGCTAATTTCAATGCAATTAAGCATTACCAACTTCATTGCAATCAATAAATGCTAACTTCATTGCTGTTAAATTAATTATCAAATTCAGTAATTGCTAATTTCGATTCAATTACTTTCATCTAAATGACTATAAAGTTATTATGTTGACTGCCATTGCTATTAAAATATGAACGGCTGTCAACATGATAAATTATGAAGTGATTTGATTAAATATAGAAAAAATAAAGATCCCACTACAATATATTAACGTATAGATAGAAAACGAGAATAAAAATAAATATTGAATACGTGTTGCCGATGTGAAAATGAATTTTAGTGCAGTGCCGAATGGGATTTGCGGTGTTTGCTTTATGCTAGTTAACATCGGCCATAATGTTGATGCAATTGTTGATGTCCAGTAATTGCGTTACGTAATTCTTATCTTGGAATATCTCACCGACCGTACGTAGAATGGATAACAGTTCATTTTTGCGTAGATTTAACTGACTGTTGCATTTTTCTATAATGTTTAATATTCTCTCATTTATCTGAAAAGAAAAAAACTCATCAACATCAACTCCAAAAATTTTCAAATATAGATTCTTACCCTTTCAACATTAGCGAATTCCGAGAAGTTCAATTTGATTCGCTGTTTGCCGTCGTCTTGATAGAAAACGGTAAACTCGTCGGAGTTCTCTTTCACTTTAAAGTAGATGCCGGCGATTAGGTGTCCTTTCTGATCCCTAGCTAGGAGACTTCTGAAGGTGTACACAAGATTCCTACGTTCCGTCACATCGACGGATGTAAGATAAGGCCTCTTCACGTAAATCAACGAATGGATTTCTTCCGATTTGTTGTTGTTTCGTGTGGTGCGGTCATACCATTCGATGAAATTGCCCTCACTTTCTGAGAATTTATAATTGTATTCTTTAAGCACATTTTGTTCCTGAGATTGTATAAACCATCCTGAAAATGTAATTTATAAGTTAAGTATAAAACAAAATGGCGCGTTTAAAATAAAATCTATAAATAATTAATATATTACCTGTGTGTGGATAAATGTTGTCTTTCATAACAGTAATAACTCTTCCGACGTGATAACCAGGATCACAAAGCATCATACCGGATCGTCCATTGACCTCAAATTTTAAAGCCAACAAAACATGTTCCTTTTCCAATATTGATCTGACATCATCGATGTTTTTATAGAGACCAGGATATTCGTTAAAAACACCAATGCTTTCTTCGCAGGACACAATGTATAGATGATTTGTAAAACCCGGATATGCTTTATCAATTTCGTATAGTTTCTTCCACAATTCTAAGGCTAATCCTACACAAGTATGGTGATTTTGTGTGATTGGTGGTGTATAACTGAAAGATATCATTTAGTTGTAATATTTGGCTTAAATATATTTTTTATATGTACCTTTGAAAGAATTCGACAAGGCTTGTACATAAACTGCCCTTAAAACCCTCATATAAAGAAACAAAATTTCCAACGGTGTTATAATTATGTTCCTCGAGTAGCTTCTGTAGATGTGATTCAATGCTTCTAGCTACATCGTCGTATTCCTCCATGGATTTCATCTGAAAACATTCTTTCTCGATGCAATCCCATGTAGGTAAGGGCAGCGGTTGTTCTGCAGGCCATTGGCTTTCAATTTGCGTTAAACCTACTACCGGATCGTTGTTATTGATGTATGTAGCAATATCATTGCATGTAGATGAGCTCTTGTAGTTGCCGGAAACTAGTCCGGACTTGGTGACCCCTACATGTAGGGGCCTTTCTGTGTCCCACAGGTGTCCATGTTCGAGTCAACTTGGCCATTCGCAGCCCCAACGACCAACGGTTGGTACAAATGCCCTTTCGCTGGACGACACCCCCAACGGCAAAGAGCCACCCCCACCACCGGCAGACATTTTGGATCCGTGTACAGCTGCATTGTCAGCTGTACACAGTAACGTTGATATTGATACGGTTTTCTCACGCTCTGAAATTACAAACAAATCTTATCAGTATAATAAAACCATAATGGGAACAAAACAAGTGAATCATGTTAAAACCATAAAAATGGCTCAAGGCTGCATAATCTGTTTAGTGCTAACTGGCGTAATTAAACATTTTCTATGAATGCAATCATTTCATATTAGCTAATAGCTTTCAAAATACCCAAATGTAATAACAATATAATTAACAAACAATTAAATATTCAATAACACGCGTGTCAATGGCTGGTAATTTAGTAAATATATTAATGTATGTAATGATAAATTTTTTTGATTGCTTAAACATTTTGTTCACCAACAATAAAAAATATATTTATAATTCCCGCCAATTCATCTTTATTGCTAACTTCAGATTGAATAAAAGTGTCAATTAAATTTTAGCTTTGTAATACAGGTTGTTTAATGGACCATTCAAGAATGCTGTCATGGATAACTTTGGAAGGCATTGACGTAAGAGCAATTTATTTAACAAAAATTAATTATATTAACATAATATTTCAGCCAGAAATTTATAAAATATTACAATAGTTTATTTCATTTAACCATTCCAGAATGGTCTATTGTTTTATTTATTGTAGATTGGTATTATATTTTATAATCTGGATGCAACTTCACATTACTAATAAAAACAAGCGGCAAATTTGAAAATTTAAAAATAGAAATTGTGGAATTAAACATTTCACAACTTTGCTCAACTTTCTAATCGGTTAGTCATAAATCCCATTGCCAAACAGTGCTTCCTAAAATAATCTGTTGTAAAAATAGACAGCGCCAGATGTTCGGAAGTAGAGTAATGAATGTAATTTATTTTAGAGTTACAAAGTAATGAAATCATTTTAACATTATGCTTGATTGAATAAATTTAATATTTAGTTTGGAAACTAATATGTTATCGATTGAAAATCTAATTATTCTGTTAAGTAAACATGTTACCATAATTTTTGTAATTAGGTCAGAAAAATGTCAATCTATTTATCTATAATTAATTAAAAAAGTATAATCAATCAATTATCTTAAGTATTAATTTATAAAAATATATTTTAAGGACGCGTTAACAAATACTGGTTTGTGCCAATTGATGAATACTACTGATTTGCTTTCAAAGAATTGATAATATTTCTGTTTGATCTATAATCAAGGTATGATTACATGCTTTAATCGAATTGATTGGATGTTGTGTAACATTTCTGCCTTGCAATTACCTAATCTAATTTTACGATTGAATAGCATACAGGAATGATTTGAGTATACGATAATTACACGCAACGGATGTTTGTGAATCATGAAATTGTAGCTTATTTCTGAAAATAACAAATTACGGATTATGATGTAATGGGAAATTTATTTTATTCTGGTTTTTCCCAATAATTTGGTAATAAGAATCATAAGCAATGATTTGACAGGACAATTTATGTAAATAGAAATTGTTTTTATTTCTTTGTAAACTACAGTAATCCCAGAACAGCTTGGGTCATGGAATTTAAGCGCGAATGAAGAATGCTAAAACGGAAAGAAATTAGTGCAACAGAGCAAACATTTTTTTGTGTATATTAAGTTATACCGGCTAATCTGTTCTTGGATTATACTTTAGTCCTAAAAGATTTGATTTCACTTATTTAGCATAACATTTGACTGAAAAAAACTCGATACAATATTTTTACGACTGGATCAAATTCCATTTGTAGTATTAATTGCTTGGAAATATTTTAAGCAAGATTAGGTATTTTGAATTTAATTAAAGAGCTTAAATCATAACTTTAAACGTTTCGTTAAATTTTTAACTGAAGGTATTTTAAAGCTATTTTTAAATATTGTTATTTGGGTATTTTGAAGCTTTTACAATAATTTAAAAGTTTTAAATCTTAAAAATTGTAAAATATTTTATCTCAGCACCATTTGTCATTAAAAAAATCTTGTGAGTATTTTGAAGCTTTAACATTATTGTTACTTAAAAAACTGCATTTAGTTTAAAGCCAAAAATTATCAATTTGGTTATTTTGAAATTTAGAATTAACAAAACGTTCCTCTGCATTCAATGTAGATATTGAATTAAAACAAAATAAATCATTTTAATCAAACGAATAGCAATAAAGCAAATTCACTTGATTTTTGGAATTGATAATGTTATCAATCATTACCACACTTAATCATTTCATGTTAATATGACGTGATTTTGATATGAATTTCCGCCATATGGCAGCTAAGGAAATAAATCAAATTTATTTTATAAATCAATAACAGATTTATTTAATTTTAACGCTTCCGATCATAGATCTTTCTGCTGTAATTATTAAATTAATTGTTATAAACATTTATAATAATATAACAAAGCACCATTTGAAATTTGAAGGTTTTTGACCTCATTGCAAAAAATGTAAACAATAAATTAAGAAACAAAGAAAGTGCAATAACTGCACAATTTAAATAATTTGAGTAATAGCTCAGAATACAATGGACTTGTAAATAATTAAATTATACAGTTCCTTGTACGGATCGATAAGTAATAGCATGCATGCAGTAGTTACTCAAGGAAAAATTTATTAAGGCCAAAACAATTATAAAAAATATCATTACTCACCCATACAATAGGAAAGCTAAAATAAAAATAAAATCAAGTAAAAGTCAGCTGTTAACTCGCTCCTCACTGGCTAGCACTTAATCCCTTGCCGCTTACTTTGTAGACAAAAACAAAACTGATGAAAAAACGATATTGCTGGTTTATATATAAGGCACGATTCTCCCACTCTCAATGAGCGAACAATGCAGGTCCCACAGCACAGCACGACGCCGCGCTACTACTCCTTTCTCTCTCTGGTAACACGTGCAACAACACACAACACTTAATTTTTTAAGATAATAATCACTTTAAAATTGGGTCCACTGGTCAACTGACCCTATCAACTGTTTTACTTTATTTTTATAATTCACTATCACTCTTGATGGAATGTTCATTTTGGAGTTTTCAACGTGGACGCTTCAACACACCTGAAAAATATAATAATGCATTAATTGTATTCTAATTGTGAAATGTTACGCAAATGATAATGTTATCAGCGGATTAGTCACGCTTTCCGCTTGAACTGCTTGCTTACAGACAGTATAATATTAGTATAATATATATTTTTTTTATTTGCGTCTATTTAAATTTTAATAACTTTAGTACAATTCAATAAGAATATGAAGCTAATAAATGATTGCCAATAATTTGTGGGTAATTTCAATTTCTACTACTAACTTGTTGCCAACTGTAATAAATCACATACAGACTTTTAAAGTTTCATCCATAATTATATATATACTTAATTCAATAAAGAATTATCGTGAAATTTTAATTTTTTTATTATAAACAAACTGAAATAAATATAAATTAACTTTAATTAAGTTGGTAAGTTATCTGCAAACAACTTCGGATCATAATAACGTACAATGCAGTTGACAAAACATGGTTGCCAACTGATCTGTATCTAAACTTATCTTAGCTTTGTATTGCAACATACTACTTTGTAGCCAACTTTATGTTGAAGCTGCAAATAAATAAAGTTTGCAAAACACGTCTCACGGGTGTCAACTTTTCTGCAACTATTCAGTTTATATATTGTAATTATGGTTAGTAACTATTATATTATAAATTTCCAGAAAAGATAACTAACTAAATTAACTTAATTTTGAAAAGTTGGAGTTACGGACCACCCAAGAATCTTTGTCAGAAATTCTTTGATAATGATCGCTAGGGTGTACACGTATATTTGTTTAGACTGTAGTCGTATTTGTTTAAAAAAACTCTAATCAAGTGAGACAGTTGCGTCAAATAGGTTCATAAATTCATAAAAGTTTGTGTTTTAAGTGATATAAATTTTATAAATAGTTTATAAAGCCTCTACTTAACGACCAGATTATTTAATATTTCCAATATTTATGCCATTTAATCTCACTTTATAATATTATTCGATATCTATAAACAAGACTTCTATGAAGACTTTTACACTTCTAAGATTTTATGGCCGAATTAGGTGCTTTCTGACAATTGTTTGAAATTGTATGGTCAAATTTTGCACTTTTTGACAGTTTGTCAAATTTTCATAATTCAAACTGGATTTTGATAATTTTGAAATTTTATAAACAGAATTTTGCAGTTTTTAACAGTTATGACCAAATTTTGGTGTATTCTGATCATATTTCCATACTTCATGGCTAGATTTTGCTATTTTTGACATTATATGAATAAAATTTAGCATATTTCAACAGTTTATAGCCAACATTTTGGTTCTTCATAACAATATTTTACATCTGAATTTTGATTTATTATGGCCGGATGTTGGAGCTTCCTGACAATATTTTGATGCTTCAAGACCGAATATTGCTATTTTTGACATTTTATAAATAAAATTTTACAGTCAACAGATTTTTGTTCTTTCTAACAATATTTTTTAATGTATCAGGGAGTGTAAGGGGTAGCGAGCAAGGCTGCTCAAATGACAACCTCACATGCACGCGGTGCACTCTGCTAGATAACCAACGAGGCTCTGTCGACCGACTAACTACCGGTATTAGTAGTCCCCACTAGATGGTCAACAGCTACGGGTGAACGAACAAACTAGTGGAAAGGCCCCCCTTTGTCCTAGGACTGAGAAATCGGCCCTTCTCCTCGGGGAGAGGGACACTTTTGACCAAAGATATGATAGAAAAGATACAAATAAGTACCGAGATCAAAATAGGCACTTTGAATGTCAGAACTATGGCACAACCAGGAAAAATCAATAATGCCATACAGGAGATGGAAAGGATGAAGATTAGGATAATAGGAATGAGTGAAATACGCTAGGTAAACTCAGGATATTCTGATATCAACAAACACAAAATATATTACTCAGGCAGAATAAATGGACAACAGGAATATGGAGTAGGGGTTATTGTAAACAAAACAAACAAGTCGCAAAATGTGTTAAAAATTTTGTACCAATATCGGAAAAAAATATGATACTACAGATAAATGCCAGCTCAGAACAATTGAACATTATTCAAATATATGCCCCAACAACAGAACACAGCAATAAAGAACTAAAAGAATTCTACTCTCAGATTATACATATACTAAGAAAAATCCCAAAACAAGAAATAACAATAATAATGGGAGATTTCAACGCAAAAGTGGAAAAAGGAACACAGGGCAAATCTATAAGTGCCTTCGGGCTCGGAGAAAGAAATGAGAGAGGAGATATGCTAAACATATTTGCAGAAGAACAAGGATATATAATAACAAATACATTTTTACACTTCCACCAAGAAAGCTATTTACGTGGGTATCACCAAAAGACTGACCTGAAAATAGAATAAGAAACCAGATTGATTATATTCTTGTGAACAAAAGATATAGAAATAGCTGCATATTATCAAAGACTTACCCAGGAGCTAACATACAATCTGACCATAACCCTGTAGTATGCGTCTTTAGAACAAAAATAAAAAAAATGCAAAAAAAAATAACAAGAAATATGACCTACAGAGAATGAAAGATCCCCTAATAAAAACTCAAGTTGAGGATCATCTAAACAAAGAACTGAAAATCGGGCACAAAACTAGATAAACTGAACACAATAGTCGGAAATATCAAAAAGGATTTTCTAAAACCAAATGTTAACAAAAAGAATCTATTACTAACAAAATCCTACAAATGATAGAAAAGAAAAAAAATGTAACAAATAACTTAAGTGAATATAAAATCATACACTAAGAAATTAGAAAAAAAAAATAAGAGAAGCAAAAGAAAAACAAGCCAAAGAAACATGCGATGATATAGAGACCCTACAACAAAAATACAATAGTTTTAATGTTCATAGAAAAATCAGAGAAAGTACAGGAATGAATAGAAAAAAAACTGTTAACAAATTAGTAACAATGAGGGACAAATCATTATCAACCAAGAAGAGATCAAGAAAACATAGAAAACAACTATTTCAAGACAACAGACTTGATCATCAGACAACAGAAGGAACTGGGTTGGGCGTTATGATAGAAGAAGTTCAATCTGCAATAAAAGCATTGAAAGACGCCAAAGCCGCAGGTCCCGACAATGAACAAGCCGATGTGCTGAAACTTCTTGATGAAGAAAATGTAAAATGGCTAACATCACTATTTAACAATATATACAACTCGGGTACAATTCGCAATAAATGACTACAATTTATCATTTTGCTCAAAAAACCTGAAGCCAGGTCGTGTAGTGATTACAGAACGATAAGCTTCATGAGCCACTTACTCAAAATACTCCTCTAAGTCATCCACCAAAGAATATATAAAATATGTGAAGAACAAGTATCACCCACACAGTTTTGTTTCAGGAATGCAGTGGGCACACGAGAAGCCATCTTCAGCATCCAAGTGCTATTTCTAAGATGTAAAGATATGAATTGTGACATCTATGTATGTTTCATTGACTACCAAAAAGCCTTTGACAGGGCTAAACATTATAGAATGGTACAAATATTACAAGACATCGGACTAGACAAAAAAGATCTAAGAATAGTCATAAATCATTACTGGAACTAAACTGATTCCGCAAGACTGGACGGAGGGATCACGGAAGAGACGAAGATTCTACGTGGAGTGAGACAGGGGTGTATATTGTCTCTGCTGTTGTTCAATATTTACTCGGAATACATCTTTAGAGAGGCTCTAGAAGACACAGACGTAGGAATTGCGTTAAACGGAGAAAGGCTAAATAATATCCGCTACTCAGACGGCACTGTAATATTTGCAGACAATCAAGAAAATCTACAACTACTAATGGATAGAGTGCCAGAAAGCAGTCAAAGACAAGGATTGAATATTAACATTAACAAAACAAAACTAATAGTCATTAGCAAACACAATTTTACAAGATGCAAATTATTAATCAACCAGCAACCCATTGAAAGATATGTATATCTCGGTACCACAATAAATAATCAGTGGGACCATTCGCATGAGGTAAAAGTCTGCATCGAAAAGGCCAGGGCTGTTTTTAATAGAATAAATTCTATGTTTAAAAGTCACAACTTGACTATACAAACTAAAATCAGATTCCTGCGATGTTACGTGTTTTCTGTTTAATTCTATGGAGTTGAAGCTTGGATATTAACGGAAGGTACAAGCAAGAAATTAAAAGCATTCGAGATGTGGCTTTATCGAAAAAGGCTGAAGGTGTCATGGACAGACCGGGTCACAAATATCAAAATTCTTTGTAGAATAAAAAAGAAAAAAGAAGTACTAGCCACTGTAAAAATAAGAAAGCTCAAATACCTAGGCCATATTATAAGAAACAAAAGCAGATATTATCTGTTGCAGGTCATTTTACAGGGGAAAGTGCTAGAAAAAAGAGTTGCAGGAAGAAGAAGAATTTTGTGGCTGAAAAACTTAAGAACCTGGTTTGCCAAAACTACAACCTAATTATTCAGAGCAGCAGTGAATAAAGTGATCATAGCTAGGACGGTTGCCAACGTCCGGAACGGATAGGAACCGCAAGAAGAAGAAGGCCAAATTTTGCTATTTATGACATTTTATAATAATAAAAAACAAAGTTTTGAGTTTTACAGACAAAAACAGGAGTTTCATACGCGCAAGCTGCAGCTAGCAAATCAATAGATAGTGATACCATTGGCAACATTATACCTCAGCTAATAAGTACAATAACAAAAACTAAGGAAGCCTAATTTAATAAAATTGAAGAGACGATTGCACAATGTCATGTCTCCCCCACAAAAAATCCAAATGCTAAACCTAAGCCTTTAAAAAACACCAGAACAACTTCAGAAAGTCCAAGAATGTCGACTTTCTAATACGCCGGAGTCAATTAAAATTCCGGTTTCTCAACGTAATTGATATCGACAAAACTGCAACGTGGTCGTAAAAATCTGTTCATCATCTCACAATTTCAATGGAATAGACAAAACTATTAAAACGGAAAAGAAAAGAAAAGCTTTCTTTCAATATTATGGACCAAAATGTTAGAAAATACCCCAACTGCTTGAAAAAAAAAACTGAGGAAAAGAAAACCAGGTTTGCAAAAGGTTACCAAGAAAACCCTCAAAAACTTAGTTTTGTGTGATATATTTGTTTATTTTATTGTTTTATTTATATTTTTTGTATGGTTTCTGTGATAATAGTTTTAAGTTTTATCTATTTTATGGTCTTGGCATCAAAGTATTCTATAACTTTGATATCATCTGTGATATTAGTTTTAAATCTTATTTATTGTGTAGTTCTGGCATATTAGTTTTAAGTTAGTTACTTATTTTATTGTTTTAATAACTCTGATGTCTGTGATCTTTATTTTAAGTTCTACATATTTTATTTTGTATGGCATTAGTCTTTTAAGCTCCAATGTTAATAATGATACCAATTTGAATTTGACAGCTGTGGTGTGCTTTGTGCTATTTATTTTTTATTTATTTATACTCTAACAATAGTTCAGTAAAACTGCTACTAAGCTTAAGATGATCTTGGTAAGGCATATGCTTGCTTTTTTGTCTTCAAGAAACGCATTTCAGGTTGGATTCTGCAAGGCTCGGCACTAGTTTCTTCAAAGGGTAAGGGCACGTTTGGATCTGACCTTATTAAGAAAACGCAATACTTGTCTCAGTGTCTTCCGGGGCAAGTTTTTAAACCTAATTACAGAGTATCCTGATTTTCTTCGGTTGTACACGGACGGTGCGGTTTATTCCAGTGTGTACACTGCAGAGTTATACGCAATACACAAGGCAAGGCAAAAGTAATGTCATAATGTAAATGTGCCATAATTTTTGCAAATGACGTCAAATGTCATTGTTGTAGGCAGATAAAGAATTAGTTGACAACAAGCAATGGAGCAATACACACCCAAAATCCGCAAAATTGATGTTACTGCTCATTTGACCAATTTCTGGTATACTGTTTAAACGCAGCGTAAATTTCATGGTCGTTTACTTCGTCGTCCTGCATCATGTGCGCAAACAATTAAGAGTTTGACTGAGCGTCTTGTGCAAACGATGAGACAACGATGCACACAATTTGGCATTACCAAACGTCAAATTTTTATGAAAGACATAAAAAAATTCCCTTACAAACTGCAAACCGTTCACCAATTGCTGCCTGCTGACCGTTAAATAAGGTTAACTTACTTCCAAGCTCTGTTAAGCCTGGTGCAAGAAAATGATGATTTTGTATCCAAAATCATAACGAGCGATGAAGCTCAATTCCACGTAACTGGTTATATTAAGAAACAAAATTTGAGTTTCTGGAGCACAAAGAATCTACAGGATATGCACGAAGAACTATTGCATTCTTTCATTGTGACTGTTTGGTGCAGCATTTGTAGTGAAAAGGGTTAGCCCTAATTTTTTTAGGACGCCGGCGGAACTATCGTAACCGTAACTTGTGAGCGCTACAGACAGATGATAACTAGTTTTTTGCCACAAGTTGCTGACCTAGGTTTGGAGCATTTGTAACGGCGCAAATGCGCGCGTTAATTTAAAAACCAAAAAAAGAAATAAATACGTATCCTACCACGGAATATCCGGTGAGAAAAAGAGAAGCAAGAAGAAAAACGTGATCTAAGCTCGATAAAACCGCGTGGCGGATCTTAAAGTTAAAACCTCATGGCGGATCTTAAAGTTAACAAGTATAATTATAAGTCATAATGTTTAGTTTAATTAAATATATCTTAGTGCTAATTATCTATTTCCAATCCGTGTGATCTCCAGTTTTGGAGATTTGAACTGGTCTGCCAAATCGCCAGATCTGACGGCGTCAGACTTTTTTCTTTGGGATTTTTTTAAATCTTGCGTTTACTACAATAAACCACAAACCTTGTAAGTCTTGAAAGCCAACATTGATGAAGAAGTCACCAACTTGGAGTCAGCTGTTTTGCTAGCTACAATTCAAAATGCCGTAAAACGAGCACACATGGATTTGACTGAATTTAATGTCAATTCACATAGTGCTATCCCCTGATATATTCGGTCGATCCGTTGTTTCAGCTCATTCATGCCTCGGTCTACAAATTGACCCGGTCCTTCCAGAAAACAATTGTCTTTGTGTGAACGCCAAGTCAAGAAGATATCAAAGTTTTTTATATCTTTGGTGTCACTTGTGATATTAGCTTTCAGTTTAGTTTTCATTTAAGTAACTGTGATAATAGTTTTAGTATATATTTATTTATTTCGAATCTTTTAAAGTGTTTAATTTAATTAAGAGAGCCAGACAAAATGTAAATATAAAACAAATACAGAAATCTTTTTTTCTATATATAGAAATATAATCAACTTGTGTTGGAAAATCCCACATATTATTTCCAAGAATTTATAGTTTCATTGAAACATTACGAGTGTGTTAATTGTCATAGCTATAACGCTTTGTTAGAAATATATACATAAAATGTTTACAATAGGATCGGATTGAATAAAGGAAATATTACCTAATGATTGTATAACATTTTCAATATTGTTGCCATAACATTTCTAAGCGTTATGTGATGACTATTTTATATATTTGTAAATACTTATTGCATACATTAAAATTTTCCTTTATTACTTTATAACGTATTGCTAACTGTAAATGCATTTAATTTGTCAAAAATTATAATAATAAAATATCATCATTAGTGTCTAATGTAATTTATAAAGTAAATCAATTAAATTTTTTAGGTGCCCACTTAAAAAAACAGTTTTTCTGCTCGTATTTTAGATCAAAAGTGTTGTTTTGCGGCCCAGTGCGAAAAAATAACATACAGGCCCTATAGAGTTAAAATCTTCTTTAATCTGTTTGTTTTGAAAATTAAGTAAAAAACGTTGTTATTTACGATGAGCAGGCTCAAATAATCGAAGCACCACGGGCAAGAAAGCATTAGCAGAACTTGTATGTGTGCCGCCCTCGTTTTGCTCGTGCTGCAAACATTGTTTTCCTGCCCTTGATAGTAGTAGTTTTAATAAACTACCAAGGGCATAATAAAATCTAACATTGCTGACTCTCAAATAAAATCTAATGTAATATATCGCCTATTGTTAACTGTCAAATTTAAAACAAAATGGCAGTCACTAACTGACAGAGAAAATCTAAATTTTTCTTAAATTTTACTGTGGTTTTTTTGCAAAAATAAAAAGTCTGTGATTAAGAGTAACTGTGATATAAAAACAAATGTCACTGACAAAAACAATAAATTTTGCACGTATACAGCATTTTAATGTTAATTTAAAACACATTTTGGGCCGCACTATAGATTCTTATTTTTCATATGTTAGGACTATATTCTGTGTATGCATCAATAATGGGGGGCAGTAATGTTTGAGATGCTGAATTGCAGCTCTCGTACTATTGCTTCGGATGGCGTCCAAGAGCCCTGGTTGTATTTGGCTTTATTTCTTTAGCAATTTTAGAGAAGCAATTCGTAGGCATCCTGTCCACGTAATCTCTCCACTCTCTCCTCCTCTCCCGAGCCCATCTTACTACAACTTGGATAAAAAAAAATCTCTTATTTTCTCGTCCGGTCAAACAAACTGAAATCTATTAATGCTCTAATTGTTCGCTATTCTGACGTTCATGAGAGTCGTTTGGTTATTGTATTCTCTTACCGTACTCATATGCATGTTTTGCCATATTATCTCAAAAGTATCCAGAAATTAAGGCTGATTTTCTTGTTTCATTTTTTAGATCCCTGTTACTTGTACGTTGCTCCAAGATATTCAAAATTACTTGTTCTATACTCTGGTTGTAGATTGCCAGTTTACATTTTCGTGTTTTTTTAGACACAGTGAGTGATTGGGTTTTATTTATATATATTTCTATGTTGAATTTCTTTGCTGTTAGTTTGAATTCATATTATATTTATTATTTTTGTCCTCAAATATTACAACTGCATTGTCGGTGTAGCAGATGATCTTAATTACCTTGTCTGCCATCTAATATCTTTTCTTTCCCATTTTGTTTCATTTCTTTTATTATTTTATCTTATTATAGGGCAGAGCTTAGAAAGCTGATTCCTTCAAAATTTTTCATATCTTTCCGGCATTCGCTGAGCTTAGGGTTCTGATGTACTGTATTTTGAAAGAGTGGATATTTCTATTTGTAATTATGTAGTCTATTATTGACTTTTGACCTCTGGTATTCTAAAAAGTAAATTTGTGTTTTTTTGTTGATTTTGAGCGCATAATTGTGTCAGTAGGTCACCGCTCTCATTTAAGGTTTCATTGTTAAATCGGTTTTTGATTCCAGATATTCAACTTTTGCATTGAAATCTCCTAGGATTATCTTGCTGCAATATACTTATAGTACTGATTTTAAGTTATAGTAGAAAGTGTCTATTTTGTCCTAAAGTTCGCTAGTGTCAGGAGAGTATACGCTTATTAGATGTGTAGGTTTTGTTCCCCCAAAATTTGACTGTTATGTGTAGTAACCTGTCGTTGATGTAATTTGTGTTGCTGATGCTGTTTTCAAATCTTTCATGTTGCATTATGCCAACTCTTGATGTTGCTTTCTTATTTTTGTTCTTGCCGCTATATATTTTAGTTTCCACATCTGGCGTTTTTATTTAACTTTTTTTGGTTTCCGCTATTGCATAGATATCAATTTTGTGTCTTTCAAGTGAGACTTCTTAGTCTTTGTTATTCCACCATTCAATCCGTAGTAGTTTTTGTTTCCGAATTTGTTTATTCTTTGTTCTTGCCGAGTCGTCATCGTGTAGTCTAGTCCTGTCCAAGGCTGCATTATTAGTTCTAGCAGCACTGTTTTGTTTTAGTAGGTTGCTGGCCTCAATGAAACTCTACTCTTTTATCCGGGCGCGAGACCGGCTATGATTCCACTAGGTTACTCAATCCACCCAGCATCTTCATAGACAGAAAAATATCTAATAACAATAAATTTTGCACAAATATAGCGTTTCAATGTCTAGTGACCGACCAAAAGTTTTGGTTTTGGTTTTGGCCAGTTTCGCCAAAATCCTGGTTTCGGCCGCAGTTTTTGTTTTGTCCAAAAACTGGCCGAACCTTTGGCTCCGCCGAAACTAGCGGTCGTGTCGGATCGGAATCGTTCGGAATGAATTCATACGCCTATGCCGCACGCCGTTTGTTGAGTAGCCGCTGGACAAATATACAAAAATTATCAAAGTAATTTATTGAGTAAAAATGCGGAAAAACTTCTTTTTTTAGCTTACAATATAAGACTTTTCAATTATGATTACTAGAGCTACTAAATTAATTAAACAGTTAAAGTGTTTTTGATGCAACTTATTTTTATTTAAAAATCTTTTAGTTAGTAACAATAACAATTTGATTGTGTTTTAATAGACGTAAAAATATTGATACACGTTGTACTTTTGTTGGTTTCTTAAGTTTGATTCTAAATAAGTTTGTAAGTAAGTACCTACATTGTATTCCAAAAATAAAGTGATTTCCTAATAAATTGAAGTCTTTTATTTAATTATAATCTTATTAAATAACCTGTTACAAAATTAAAAAAAGAATAAAAGTTTTGGTTTCGGTCGGTCACTAAATTAATCATTTTAAAAGAACGCCAATTTAGATGTCAATTAATTTTAAAACTTAGTTATGTTTCTTAAATTCAAATTTTCAAACCAATACTCAAAATTTGTAATAATAACAAAGCCAACTTAATTTACTAACAATAAACAATACATTTTCTACAAAGACAGTATTTTAATGTTATTTAAAATAAATTTAAGATTTGCACTATAAAAATCAATTAATTTTCTAACTTAGTTATGTCTCTTAAATCCAAATTTTTAAACCGCAACTCAAAACTTGTAATATTAACGAAGCCATCTTAATTTTACTGACTGGCATTTAATAATATTAATTAACACTTTATATTTATTTTCTAAAAAAAAATCTTGCCAAAATAAAACATCCCTGTAGAAACAGCAGATTGACATTCTAATAGACAAAAACACCCAAAAGCGCCAGATGAAGCAACAAAGAGATAGAACATACAAGTTTCACTCCCGGGCAACGTAGTAGCAAGCCAAGTTCAGGAGCCAAAAAACCAGATTTCTGAAATGGCGTAAAACCAAAAGCTCAAAACCCTCAACGCTATTTTTAGGACCCTAACAAACACCATCGCTTTGATAGTCTTTAATGTTGACGCTTCCGCACCACCACCCGCCGCCAAGAAAAGAGATGGCCAACCTCGACAAAAAAGAATAACCCTATGCAGCCCCAAGCAGGGGCAAACGTCGAGCCTTCCCACTCCCTCCAGGTGCTTAAAGAAATTACCACCACCGCCAATCTCCCAGGCTTCGTTCTAATTAACAACACCACCGCAGAAAACCTTGCTATTCTAGCCAACCTGGAAGAATTTATCATTGTTCAGACGATTAAAAACAAGGGGCAAGTCTCCCTTTTTAAACTTATCTAATAGGAAATCAGTCAACCTTCAGACTCTAAAGACATCAGTGGCTAAGCTTGCCGGCTCTTTAAGCCAATAGACACAAAGGTCAACCGCCGCCTCCGCAAAAAAAAAAAGAAATTTACTGAGGTCTAGTTCAAGCCCGCGACTATAGGCCTAGTCGGTAAAAACAATCCCATTCAACCTATACAAAACCCCGCTTCTACCTACCTCTCTCGGCGTTTGTCCTAGCCGTCCGGGTTATTCTAAACATTTTAAGGACAAAAAATATCCATAATCTCGGCCCGCATTACCCATAATGGTATTTAGATAATTCCGGCTACAAATACTAATCACAAAAAAGCAATTGCTTTCTTGATATCCATCACGGCCAACTTCTTTTAAAGTAGTAACTTGACACATGCCGCTTTTTATGTAACTGAGAAAGACGTTGGACAAACTGGGTTTCTTACTATCCAATGTTTATTGCATAAGAAAAAAATTTAATCACTGTTTTCAGCGCAACTCCCAATAAAAGCAAAATGCACGGAAATAATAAAGCTCACAACATTTCTCAATCTCAAGGTAAGGTAATACAAAAAAAAGCATTGCCCGGGTGTCAGAAATGCCAACTCGCTAGGCACACTGCCAAGAAGTGCTTCAAAACAACTCTGGTGTGCCGTAACTGTTTGGGCCCCCACCAATCGGCGGCATGCCCAAAGGGCACATCTTTAATATGTGCTCTCTACTCTTTCGCTCATCACGTCAGTTATCAGGGATGTAAAACATATACCAATGCCAATACTAAGAATAGCCTTCGCAGGCCCCGGGCTCAGGCTTTCCAAAGTTCAGGTTTCCGCAAACATGCAGTTGTGGTTATTGCAAACAAATCAATTGCCAACATTTTGTCGCCACTCGTACCAAAATCGGCAAACTAAAATAGCTGATCTTTAACAAAAAATCACGGCCAAACTCCTTAGTACCAAAAACCATGCGTAATAAGTATTATTAAGAGAATGCTTCTAGAATGCAAACAGCATTTCAGACAAAATGAATAAAGTGAAAAAGTTCTTCTTCAATCACAACATTGATGTCATGCTAGTGTGTGAATCAAATCATAGTCTTATAAATACTTTCACGTATTTGGGAACGTCGGAGGCGGAATAATCTTCACAAAAAGATTGCTGGACTATTCCAAAGTAGATACTCCCAACACTCTCACGCTATAATCAAATGCAATCGTCGCATTTAGATACATACATATGGTTTTTTCAACCCCTTCTCACTGTAATTGCTAAACCATCGAATTCTGAGTCCGGACAAACTCACTTATTACCAATTTGTTGATCACTAAAGAAACGTAATTGACGTAGTTATACTCAAGAACGTCAACTTGCAAATCAAAATTAGAACAATCAATGCCCTAAAACCTATTACTGGAATTCTATAGAATGGAATCAAATGAGAAGAGAAAAAGTTTTGTTACTCATATGGACTAGAATCTTTTCTCATTGAAGAAGCCGTCGAACAGTTAAGAAAACTGATTTACAAAGATAAACTTCTAAGATTATTCAGCACACAAAAAGTATAGATTTGCAGAAGAAATGCCTTCAAATATTAATGGCAAAGGCATCGCAATCCTAAAGATCGTAAGATATTAAATATCCTTTATAAGAAAGTCAGAACGGCCATAAGGTTGCACAAAAACAAGTCGTATTAAAAAAATTTAAAATTAACCACAAAAAATAAAAATTTAATGTAACAAATTTTCAAAACTTTGCGCAATAAAATATTCACGACAAGAATAAGCTTCAATACTCCATCAAACAAAAAACCAAAGCGTCAAAGCCTCAAACTTCAATGCTCCTCCTCTATGACAGAAGACACTGATCTGGAGTACGACAAAAGAGTCTGCAGAGAAGTCAATTTCTTGGAAAATACTGACAACACACACAGACACACCGCTGAACAGCGTTTGTTCTTCTTAATTAAAGAAATGATATCAAGGTTCAAAGCTCGACCTGCATCTGGCTTTGACGGAATTCATAACAAAGCTCTAAAATTCTTCTTGCACAAAGCAATAATAATTCTCACCAATATTGCTAATACAATTTTAAGTACAAAGCGCTTTGCAAAATGTAAGAAAAGTGCGTACTTAATCAACATACCAAAACCTAGAAAACACCCCTAAAACTATCAGCAAATCAGTTTTCTATGCATCTTAAATAAGATCATAGAAAGAGTGTTGTCCATCAGTTAAACCGTGTGCTTTTGGGCTGAAAGCACGGGGTTAAAATGGCGCAGTATGCTGATCACTGCACTACTGTACAGCTCAAGGTCACCCAAAGGTGGTCATCATAAGTCATCAAAATAACTAGCGAGTCAAAGTAAAGCCAGAGAAAAGCAAAGCTGTTCTTTTTTTACGGCAAAAAATTTGCATGTACACGACTATCATCAGACCCCAAATCACGTTCAGACTTCAACAATCCAACATAAGGTTAGACTTTGAAAGGCATTGAGGCGATTGAGGTAAGTGTTTGCAGCCGTTTCCCAGACTGGGGATCTACCAGTCTGGGAAACGGCTGCAAACACTTACCTCAATCGCCTCAATGCCTTTCAAAGTCTAACCTTATGTTGGATTGTTGAAGTCTCATGGTACATCAGAAAAAAAGACAACATTTCGAGGCATTGGCCAAGAAATATTTTGCAAATCATCCGGTTCACATAAACTCTAAACCACAAATAAACCTAGATTAATCCAAGTTTTAAAGCGCAACTCAAAATTTGTAATAATAACAAAACCATCATGATTTTACAGATATAAAACATAATAAATATTGTAACTGTTACATGCGCTAACTGTCATAAACTAATTTAACTGTCAAGAATGTCTTAAAACTATCAAAACTATGTGTCAACATCGAACAAATCTGCTAACTGTCAATAAAATATGTAAAACGTACTTTCAACTGTCAAACAAGTTTGTCACTTATCAATAGTGTGTATAAATTACTCTCAACTGACAAAAATGTTAACAAGCAACGTGACGCCAACTGTTAAAAATATAATCATATTGTCAACAAATTGTACACAAAAGTACACAAACTATGTAAAAGCATCTTTAAAATTTGAATACCAAACATGTTTAGTGTGTCAAAAATGTGTCTAATTATATATGCAAAAAAAGTGGTAAAAGCTTTTTTTAATTTAATTTAAAATGTATCAATATGTCGCTTTGTGATTGATTTTCATACTTTCATACATTGTAGAGTTGTAATATATCAACTTGTATGTATTTTTGCAATCAAATTCGATATGCAATATATCATTTAAAAAAATTAATTAATTAAATTTAAAGCAAGACAAAAGTATTTTGCTAAAACAATGAAATCGTTGAATTTTTTATCTATAATTAAAATAAAAATTCTAGACGTAGTAACAATTATCGATGCTTAACACAGTACTGATAAGGCATTAAATTACAACGACAAATACAAATTGCGCATTAACAAGTTGGCAAAACAATTGTTTCAAACTGCGTTTTACTTTTTTTTAATTTTCCTTTATCTACGTTTTGTTGATATAAATACTAATAAAATTTACAAATAAACAATTCATGCCAAAATTGTTTGTGTTGTGTATTACTTGGCATAAAATATAATATTTTTTTGATAATAGCCAAAAAAATTGCACACTATATAAACTAAAATATATTTAAAATTTAATTTTGAGTCTGTTTTTATTATTAGACTATTTAAAATAAATAATAAACAAACTCGAATATCTATTAAATAAATTATTAGATCAATATATTAACGATATTAATCCAATATTTTTTTTATTACATTATTATATAGATTTAGGTCACATTGCCTTCGATACCAAAGTCATGCTAAACCATAAATTACCCAGCATGAAAGTGTAATTTACTTAAAACACTGTACCAACCATCTGATATATCAATCGATATAAACCGCCCACATATACACCACGCAGACAGTTTTGTTTCCGATTTGCTTGATTCATAAAACGTGAACTTCGGGTTGGAGGCCTCTGACGCAGGCTTATGTCTGTGACGCACGTGCAACTCATAGGAATTATTTTCCCTGGCAGTTATTACATTTTATTGCGTCTGACAGTATTGACCAAAATGTTTAGCAAATTAATATTAATTGTACTGGAAAAATAACGTTTATGATTAAATATTCTAATTAAATATAATAATATGATAGAAAAAAAATAAAATTCTGGAATAAATCTAAATTTTTAAATAAATCATAATTCGTTTTGAAACAAATATTTATCAACAAATTAAAATAAATTAAAAAAATATTTAACTATTAAATATTTAAATGTTCTCTAACACAAAAAAATCCATGAACTTTACAGAAACTTAAAAAAAATCAAACTAAATTTAAATTAAAAACAACATAGAAAGACTTATTAAAGAAGCTAAATATAAAGAAATAGTTTGCTCACTTGCTATAAGTCAAAAAATTTAACAAAAACTTTACAAACTTATTGACAAAGCTAAGTAATTCAAGAAAACTGTTGGACCCAGTCCAGAAACTTTAAAAAAAGTTTAAAAATATATCATAAAAAACATAAATCCAAAAACTATACAATTTTTTTTAATAAAGTCTAAAAATAAATTGCTGTAGAATTATACATTGGATTATGGTGTTAAAATCATTTTAATTGTCAAAGTATAAAAAAAAAAACAAATTATAAAATTTTGTTGTTTGTTGTTTTGACAATATAATTACTTGCAACTATTATACAAAAACTTTTATAACTTAAAGAATATTATTATACTATAAAGAAATTAGCTCCAAAAACATTTTTTATAAATTTAATATTGTAGTAAATTTTATTTCTTACAACTTTTATACTAAAACTTTTTTTCTAACTTTCCAAATTATTTTAAGAAATTGGCTTCAAAACATATTTTTTTGTATTTTTGACAGATCTAACTGCAAAATATTGAAAACACTTTTAACAAGTTTGGTGGATAGTTTATTATCTTGTAACTTTTTTAATTTTTTTTTTAACTTGAGATTATTAGCCCCAAAGCTATATTTTTGCATTTAGTTAAGCTTAACTATAGTTATTTAAACTTTTTGAAAATAGTTAAACTTTTGCAACTTTCAAAATAATCAAAGCTTTCAAAAATGTTTTTTAAACATTTTGACAGGTTATTTTTCAAACAATATAAAAAAAAAAATTAAATTTAGTAAAAACTATAGTTATTCGCAACTTTTATACAAAAACTTTTTTCAACTTTTAAGATATTTTAAAAAATTGATTTCAAAACTAAGTTTTTTGCACTTTTTTAAATATTTTGAAGTTAAAACAGTTTCAAAATATTCAAAAACACTTCAGTTCAGTTCTGTTGTACTGCATCCGTACCATTGTAAATTTCAAAGTTTTAGGTCTTCCTACCTACATTTTGTTTCCGCTTTATTTTTCGCTCTATAATGATCTAAAAAATTATGTATTTTGGTCACAAAGTTACATGTCTAAAATATCTTAGATTCCTGGTCTTAATACTGAGAAATATTTCACATTCCTTCTCCATCGTTCTTGGCACCTCAAAGTTTATCACATGATCAGCCCAGGATATTTTTAATATTTGTCTGTAATACCACATCTTGAAAGCCTGTATCATATTTATGTGAGCTATTCAACTTTCCATACCGTATAATAAAATTAAAAAAAAAAACATAGCAACAAAGCATTCTTAATCTAAGATTTAGTGAAAGATCTCTGTTATTGTATTCTTTAACTTCCCAAAATAACAAATTATAACCTTTATAAAGTAACACAATTTGAAATCTTTGATCTTGTATTTCTTGTAACTGCCCTCATCCATCCCTTTTCCTTTTCTTTTTAATATCTCATTTTTTTCATATGTTCTTCTCTCATCTTGTTATACTCTCTTAACATATCTTCTATAGTTTTCATTGTCTTTTTCACATATTGTGCACACTTTCAAATCGTTTTTCAAAATTAATTCCAGCCACACAATGAATGCTGCTGTGATGACACAGCCAATGCAGCAGCAGATCGACACTCAAGTGAAAGAAGATTTCCAAACTACCAAGATGCGCCAGATAGACAGAAAAGAAAAAAAGAAAAAAATAATTGCAGCATTGAAA
Organism: Tachinus rufipes; assembly: GCA_963932245.1. Lineage (NCBI taxonomy): Eukaryota > Metazoa > Arthropoda > Insecta > Coleoptera > Staphylinidae > Tachinus > Tachinus rufipes. The sequence continues at coordinate 71,835,042 of OZ010747.1, read as the reverse complement.
CAAGTTTCACTCTTGTTTGAAACAGATCCAGGTCCAGGTCCAAAAACTTAAGGATCAAATGTCCAAGTAAAGTTTAACCAGAGGATCAAAATTCTTCAAGTAATCATCATAGACTTTATGGCCAACAACTCCGCAAATGCTGCCGCCAACGCCTGCGCTCCAAGAGCGGTAATGAAAGTCGTGGAAGCGGCAGATAAAGATAAAAACAAGATCAAAAGAGCCACTTTGACCTTTTTCAAGCGTCCACCAACGTAAAATTTAGACTAGGAAAACAAGGGCAGCACCGCCAACATCTTACCCGCCGCCATAAACTTAACCGTCGAGGAAAAAGTGACCTCTTCCTCCAATACCGCCACCAAACAGCCTCGCAAGAACAACAAAAGATACCAAAGAAAACACAAAAAACACGGAGTGAGACAACACCTTTATTAAAAAAAAAGAGTTATCCTATCTTTGCGTAATATACCCATGAAAGCATTTGCATATTTCCGGCCTCAACTGCCAATCACAGAAAAGCAACCTCTCAACTCAAATCCGTTGGGGAAGAACACACGTGGCCAACCGCCATAAAACGACTGCCTTAAGGTAGTAATTAAACACAGAATACTTCACAGAAGAAGAAGTGAGCTTGGCATTAGAATCTCTTGGATTTTCCTCTACTAATGTTGATCGGCGGTGAGTAAGGGGTGACGGCAAAAAAAAGTTTAAAACCATAAGTCTTATGAGTCACTTTCTGAAACTATTTCTCAAAATAATCCATAAGAGAATGTACGGACTTTGTAAAGAGCAAATATCACCATCGCAAATTGGTTTCAGAAACGAGGTGGGCACACAAGAAGCCCTCTATAGCATTCAAGTGTTATTTCATGCAGAGACATGAACTGTGATATTTTTGCTTGCTTTATTGATTACCAGAAGGCCTTCAATAAACTACAACATCAAAAGATGATAGAGATTTTGAAGAACTTTGGAATCGATGAAAAAGACCTAAAAACAATCAAAAACTTGTACTGGAACCAATCAGCCGTTGTCAGATTGGAAGGACAAAAGACAAAAGAGGTGAACGTTCTACGAACGGTGAGGCAAAGCTGCATATTATCGCCGTTGATATTTAATTTATATTCGGAATATATATTCAGAGAAGCTCTGGAAGACTGATGGAATATCGCTAAATGGTAAAACCATAAATACCATAAACCATAAATAATACGGTAAGATAGATCAGTTATAGAACGTTAGCGTAGCACGCTAACAGTCTGGAGTTCGATCCTCAAGTATGACTAAAATAATAACTTTGCTCTTTATCTACCGGGATGATTTGGAAGTCACCTAATAAGCCGTTGGTCTCATCAAGCCCTTTTATACAAGTCGTAAGACTTCTGGAGCGATGTAAAATAGCTGTAAAACGCAAAATAAAGAAGATATACGCTACGCAAATGATACGGTGGTATTTGCTGATAGCATCAAGAAACTACACCTCATGAATAAAGTGACATCTAGTAGCAAACAAATATGGCCTTGATATAAACATCAAAAAGACCCCACATTAGAAATTGCCACATCATCGTCAATCAGAAACCCATTGAGAGAGTAAATAAATACACGTATCTTGGCACTACTGTAAACGATCAGTAAGATCACTCCCAAGAGGTCAAGATCCGAATAAAGAAAACAAGATCTGTTTTCAATAGTATGGAATCCCTACTAAAGAGCAACGACCTCACATTGTATACGAACCTGAGAATTTTGCGCTGCTACGTGTTTTCGGTTCTTTTGTACGGAGTTGAATCGTGGACACTAACCGATGCTACGAGCAGGAACCTAGAATCATTTGAAATGTGGTTATATCAAAAGATGTTGAGAGTTTCGTGGAAGGATCGCATAACCAACACTGAGATCCTTCACAGAATGCAGAAGGAGAAAGAAGTCCTCAACACTATAAAATGCAGAAAACTCCAATACCTGGGGCATATTATGTAGAATGAAAGCAGATTTCAGCTACTGCAAAAATACTGCAAGGGAAAGTAGCAAGAAAAAAAGCTGTCGGAAGAAGAAGGATATCATGGCTGAAGAATTTTCAAACATGGTTTGGCATGACCACCACAAGCGAGCTTTTCCAAGCAGCATTAAATAAAGTAATGATTGCAAGAATGGTTACCAACGTCCGGAACGGAAAAAGAACTGTAAGAAGAATAAGAATGTTGATTGCATGGAAAACAAATTTATTTGTTTCTACATGGTCTCGGTGCAACTTCCAAAAAAAGCTAAAAGCACCAAGAGATTATAGACCATAACAATCTTCTAAACTTGAAGGTCTTAAATTCCTCAATGCCAGAAGTGCCAGCAACACAAGAACACTGCTAAAATATGATTCACTGCGACTTATATACCTAAAAACACACCGCCCAAGTGTGCACCTTGTTCTGGCTCACATTTCACCAACTACAAGGGATGTAAAGTGTATATCAAAGTGTTGGATTTGCAAGAAAAAGGTTTAAAAAAACTACCGGTCCGCTGCGGCTCCGGGCCCGTCTACATTACAAAGTGCATGTCTCTGCAAACCTGCCTCGGCTACTGCAAACAAATCTCCGCCGGCACCAAATCCGGTAACAATACATGATAGGATAGCTATCTTTCTTGCCAAATTCAACAATTTTACATCAAAAATATTATTTTGGGTTTGTTTCTGGAACGCCAAAAGGATTACAAAAAAAAATGGGTAAAGTAGAAAAGTTCTTTATCAAAAAAACCTCAACATCATGTTAGTGTCTGAGCCAAACCACAAATCCACTCAAACGCTGAGAATACATAAAGGTATTTGAGAAAGTTGGTAATACCCATGAAGCGTATAACACTAATCATTCCAAAAAAATCTGAATGGTTTTGCTTGACACAAATGCAATATAAGTAAATGTGCTTGAGGTCGGCACAATCAAGATCGCATCAGCTTACAACAACCTATCATATCAAAACAACTTCGATAGAATCTTTGCAAATCTTTTTCTTACAATAATTGCTGGGAACTTTAATTCTAATAACCCGGCATGGAACAGCTAAAAAACTAACAAAGATGGAGCGGAGCGTTGCTTGACTATGTGGAGTAAAAAGATTTCCAAGTAGTGAATCCGAATAAACCCATACATTACAGCTCTGTGGACTTTTTTAAGAAATCAATTTTCAAAAATGTTAACTTCTAAGTTAACGTTCAAGTTATTAATAGACTTAGCTCAACCGAAAAGGAAAAAAAAATCGTAACTCATACGGATTAGACTCCCTTCTCACGATCCTTGAAAGAAAACAGCTTGGCCCTAGTAAAAACAGTCAAGGACATAAAAAGAGCCGTTGCACTTTTAACTAATCAAATCTACAAAGATATAAAAAAAGCTTCTAAAACCCATCAGGTTTGCGCCAATAATCCTCTTGAATTATCCCAAAATACAAAGGCATTGATTTGTAGAAGAAATGCCGCCTAGCATCAATAGCAGAAACATCATAACTCCAGAGATTGCAAAATCTTAAACTCGCTTCACAGCAAAGTGAGAAAAATGCAAAAAAATCTGTTCTAAAAAATACTGTAGAATCGATCACAAAGGATGACAATCTAATGTGGAAAAAGCCAACAGCCTCAAACTTTAATGATCCTCTTCATATACTGAGGATACTGATTTGGAGCACATCGAATGGGTCCATAAGAAAGTCAACAACTTTCTCGAAAACGTTGACAACAACGCTGGTAAGCGTTTGACCCTCTCAAATAAGAACAATTATCAAAAAACTAAAAATTTAGTCTGCTCCCGACCTCAATAAAATAACTAACAGAGCGCTAAAGTCATTCTCGCATAAAGCAATAATGACTCTCTCGAGTATTAGCAAATGCAATTCTACGCACCGGGCACTATCCTACAGATTGAAATGGTTCACTTGTGATAAACTTACTCAAATCGGGGAAAAATTAAAAGTTTCCCCAAAACTACCGGCTTATCAGTTTTTTATGCACGTTAAGTAAAGTCATAGAAAGGATGGTCCTAGAAAATTCAAGACCGCACAGACTCACCAACATAAGTTCAGATGAGGTCATTCAGTAGTCCATCAATTAAACCAAGTGACGGACCTTATAATCAAAAGAAAACTACAAACCCTCTTTTACGTTTTGTATATAAGACTGATAACTTCATATCTAAATTGTAGAACCTTGGCAGTCAAAATTTTAAACCACATTTATATGTACTGTAGGTTATGACAGAAGTTCCTCAAGGCTCCATTCTCTCTCCTCTGCTATATAATTGTTTGTCACTGACTTATCTTAGGGATGGACGCATAGAGTAAAAATGGTTCAAACGCTAACGACACAGCATTTCTTTATCTTCAAAGTTGCCCTAGGTGGTCACTTCAAGGCTACAAAGGCTAGCAAAAGTAAATCTTGAGAAAAGCAAAGCTGTTCGGAGATAAATCACCCGCTATGAGAACGGTTCTCTTAACAACGTTTCCGTACCGTGATCCAATACTGCCAAGTATCTGAGGATAACTTTTGACTAAATACTTACGTACAAATTGCACGTGCCATTCTCGATAAAGTCAGAATAGCTAAACAGCACCTTGTTTCAATGCTACGTCAAAACAGTGACTTATCGTTCCGGAACAAAACTCGTCTCTACACTTCTTTCATCAGACCAAAACTGTGCCGGAGACTGGCACCTTAATCGTCTCGAGTTTGACTTTGCAAAATCTTCTTAAAGCTTAATAGTTTGTACAAAACAGAAACATTTTGATAAACTTTGGGATTTTTCCAATACGCCAATAAAACTTTAAACCTTTGGCGCCAACAAAACTTTAAACCTTTGGCGACAAGAATTTTAATAATTTTGCGGTTTAGCCCAATTCTGACTTGACCCGACTCGCCGAGCCACAGACATAGAAGATTATAGAAGATTCTCTTCCCAAAGCATTAAAAAACGGCAATTTTGACATAACCTCTAATTTATTGACTGATGATACCGTTAAATATTGATGTATAATCTTAAAATACTACAATAGATTTTTATAAATAAACTACCAACTGTATAAAATTAATTAAAATCAAAACAGCAATTTCGATATAAGCTCTAGTTAAATTTTGTTGTAGAAGGTATTAACAAAAATGTATAACTTTAAAACTGTACATTGTATTTTTATAAAATTTAAGTACATCATATAAATCAACACTGCAGTTTCATAAAACTTCTAATCTAATCACCCGCTACCGCTGAACCTTGATGTGTAGTCAAACGTCATAACAATTTTGACCTAACCTTTTATTTAGTAACCTGATACCGTTAAATGTTGTGTTTAATATTGACTAAACATTTCTAACCTTAAAACTGGACATTAAATTTTTATGAAATGTAAAATCATTGTAACCCATTCTTATAATTTATTAAAATTAAGACGTCAAGTTTTACATAACCTAACCCGTTGAATGTTAATGTGTTAAGTATTAACAAAATATGTCATTTTCAAAAAGGTACATTAGATTTTTATGAAATTTGACAACACTGTAGCCAAAAATTATTGCTACCAACTGTATAAAATTGAATTTTGACATAACCTCAAATTTAATGTACCGCTGAATTACAAAGAAGATGTGTTAAGTTTTAACAAAAAAATATAATTTTGAAATTGTACATTAAATTTTGATAAAATTTAACAAAGATGTAGCCAAACATCATTACTACCAACTGTATAAAATTTATTCAAATCAATTCAGCAATTTTAACATAACTTATATGTAAGTGACCCACTACCGCTGAAAGTATTAACAAAAAAATATAACCTTAAAACTGTACATTGGGTTTTGTTAAAACTTAACAACATTGTAGCCAAACATCATTACTACCAACTATGTAAACTTTAATAAAATGTACACAGCAAGTTTAAACATAACCTTTAATTTAGTGACCTGCTACTGCTGCACGTTGATGTGTCAAATAAATCATTTATAATCGTAAAAGTGTACATTGATTTTTCATGAAATTTCATAACATTGTAGTCAAAAGTCATTACTATTAACTATATAAAATTTATTAAAATCAACTCGGCAATATTAACATAGTTTAGTGACCCGCTTACGTTAATTGTCGATGTCTTAGGTATTAACAAAAATTATGACCTTACAACTATTCTTGGATTTTGATAAAATTTGGCAACATTGTAGCCAAATGTTATTTCTACCAACTGTATAAAATTTAATAAAATCAACACGACCTTTTAGACATAACCCCTAATTTAATGACCCGCTACCGCTAAATGTTGATGTTACGTTTTAATAAAAATTTATAACCGATTTGATAGTGCTAAAAATCAACAATAAAAATATTAAAACTTAATTAATTCTAAATATACTAAAAATATTTATCTGCCAACATTTATCTAGATCAAGACAACCAACATGCCCCAAATTTAACATCATTAGTCGGCCTGATCAATAATCAAGGTAAGTGCATGGATCATCACCATTAAATTTATCTTTAAAGCTCTAAATTTAGATCAAACAGGCTTTGTTATCGTACAATAAAATGAAATTATGCGCAATTAGTTAATTGTTATGTCCTATTAAGATAAGAAATATGATGAACTACATTTATTATGTAAACTGAGATAAAATAAAATCTCTTGATATAAATTCTTTATAATTTATAACTGGTTCTCAGTACTTGACAATGACAGCTTAAAAACAGGGTTGGAAGAGCAAGGTCATCCTCAAACGATTTGTTTTTGTCAAGGCTAAAATAAATTATTTCTGGCTTGGAACAATAACATTTTTTTAAATCCAATAATATTGAGTAATAAAATTATTTCAAACAAAATTTAATTTAATTAAATTGTCAAATAATGAAATTTACCCACCCATGAGGCTATAAATGGAATCGCGATGACTCATCATGTGTAAATTGATGCTAATATATTTTAAAAATATATTCAACTAATTTTAATTCTACTTACTCTGATTAAGCACGTATTTGTTAACATTAATTGCATTTCGTTTTGTGTTAATTTAAAAAAATAATAAATACAGGCACCGCTCGTGTTATGTTGGTGTGCGTCGAGCACTGTAACTGGTCACGTCGCGACGCCGACTAAAAATCAATAATGAAATAGACATGAATGGCTTTAAAGTACAAAAATGCAATTGTTTTATAATAGTTTGTATTAAAAAATTAATTAAATTGTTTTTTGAATCGTATTAGAAGAATTAAAGGCATTTCAGCAAATTGTGCTTTAAGCGACATCTGGTTGCAAGGTTTGATTTCAAAAAAATATTTAATTTTACAGTCCATCTAAACAATTTGAATTTGAACAATTTTTAATTATTTTAACAATTAGCAATGATAATTTGATTAATTTACTACTAATTTCGACGGATGACAACAATAATATTAGATTTTATTATTAATTTTGATAGTTTGTAAAAATAATCAATAATGTGACACTTAGCAGTGATAATTTAATAGGTAGCGGTAATAATTTAACATTTTACTACTAGTTTTAACATTTGACAACAATTACATATTATTTTTATTAATAAATATGACAGTTTATACAAATAATCAATTATTTTCAAGTAAATTAACAGATAGCGGCAGTGGCGGAGCTAGAATTTTTGGGCCTCTCCGCAAAACTTCAAAAAGAGCTCACTCAGTGACGGTTTTGCAAAAAGTACAATTTTGCCATTTATTTAACTTTTATCTTGTAAACTTCGGGGGAGGGCAGGTTTTGAAATAAACGTCGGGGGTCCCCTATGCTCGTGAGCCCTTCGGCAGACCCTTTTTTACAAGTAGCTCCGTCCCTAGTTAGCGGTAATAATTTGACATTTAGATAGTTGACAATAATAATACAATCATCATCATCATCTTTTAACGGCTAGTCTATTGTTGAACATAAGCCTCCCTCAACGTTTTTCATTTAGTTTTTTCTTGTGTTTTTTGAAGTTAGTTGTCACACGTTTTACGTCTTCGGTTCATCGTAAAGGTAAACGCCGCATGTATGCATCTTTTTGGTTCATCAGTAAATTTGATTCTTTTCCTAATTTCAATATTTGGGGCTCTATCCTGTAAAGTAATGCTCTTTGCGTTATTTGTAGCTTGTTGGGAATGTTTCTCGTTAATGTGAGAGGTTCTGCTTCATAAGTAAAAACAAATGATATATCCGCTTTAAACACATGATTAGGTTTCCCGAACGCAGTTCATACCAGACCAATTCTTTGCTGAATTATTTTGTCTGATTATACAGTTCTACCTGTATTTGTAAATGGTCTTCCAATAAAGAACAAATTTTGTGTGACATATCCATTCAATTTTGTTTTGTTTAAAAGAATATTTTATGGTATTAAGTATAAAATATAATATCGTTCAAATGTCCGCCGCGACTTTGCTTGCTGGCACCTATTTGAAAGCTCCAATTTTTAATAACTTTGTCGCAAAAATCTGACTAAATTTGCTAGTTGGTGTTCGCTATCTTGACTTTAAAAACATTAATTGCTTGCGGTTTATTCGCATTGACCTGCAATTTAAAATAACTACAACAAGCCAAGGGTTTAAAATTGCATAATTTTGGTGGCCAATTCACGTCGCTGTTGCGTAAAATAACCATACTCTAAAAACGCTCGTGCAGAATGTTTATCGTGGCAAGTTGCGTCGGTATCAATATTATCCAGTATAAGCCACAAGAAGTTGCTTATTATCGATTTGTAATGCTCCCCGTTGACGGTTATAGCAATGCCAGTTTTGATTTAGAAGAAGTACAAACCAATAATTTTGCAAAACTAAAATCCGCACCAAACAGTAACTTTCTTAAGTTGCATTTTGTGTTGGTATATCCCGTGTAGATTAATATTTCTCCAAATCTGACAATTTTGTTTGTTTACATACCCAATTATCCAAACATAGACCTCGTCGCTGAAGATATTTTTTAGAAAAAATATTTTAACTTTCAACTGCTACAGAGATTAATCAGCAAACACACAGCGTTGTCAATAGTTGTTTACTTTAAGATTGTGAGTTAGTTAAAATTTGATAAAAATGCAGACAAAAAAGCCAAGAGTTTTTGTAAACGACAAAAAATTGTCTGTCTTGGGGTTTCACGTACACTATCATGCACAACAGTAATGTTTTTAGCAGACCTTGCATATCGGTAACGTACGGGTGTTGGCTGTTTATTAATCAAACCAGATGACTTAAATTTAACTACCAAACATCAAATAATCGACTTGGCAAGACGGTTGTGGCAAGGATATAAATGTGCAAACGGTTTTTGAATAGAGCACTTATTTTGATAATAGAATTTGTATATTTGTACACGTTGTACAACGCTATAACCATTCATAGTAATTTGCTATACACTACTGAACAATTCACAACAAACTTGACAGATGTGGCTTTAACAACATGGCTTCTATAATCTTACAAATTGTGTGCGTCCTATTGAAAGACTCTTTATTTTGAGTCTTGAGTATTTATAAATTGTTATTTAGCTGATGGGCGTGTTTCCTATCCTAAAGATGTTGTTGTGGACAAGATTGGTAATAAACTGTGTTTTGAGTATAATGATTTAGTTTAATCCTATTTGTCACGAGACATAATTGAATAATTTCAGCCTTTCTTGTGAATTGCAAAACGCAAGTATCTCAGTGTCTCGCCGTCTATATTATTCTATATTCTATATTATCATGATTTATGTACAGAATGATGTAGATGTAAATGGTTTTTTTATATACCGTGAATAAAGTATTATTTTACCCATGTTGTCCAGTCAATTTTTTTAAACATGTATTCTAAGAGTGTTTGAATAATTTTGGTGTCCATTCTTTTTTTTTTGTTTTTTGGACGTAGTGAGTTGTTGGCCTCAACAAGTGGCCTTTAAGAATGATTTACGCATGGCAATACCTTCCGGTTTTCTTCTCTGCGTAAATCCTGTTGTTATAATGTCCTTGTCAAACTAGTCTAGATTTGGCAGTAGTTTGAGGTAAGCTTGTTATTGCTTTGCGGATTTTCACACAGAATCTGTGGCACGCATGCTGTTCCTCTCTTCCTATAGCCACTACCTTTTGTTTCTTTCTTTTGCATTTTTGTATTTTTTTTATCTGCACTGATATCCAGCTTTACATTCTTTTTTTTTTCTCCAATCCGTGTGTTATTTATTCTGATTATTTGGTGTGTCCTCAGATGCTTTCTTAGTTTTCTTAGGTCTTCATTCACTTCTTCTCCATTGTATCCTCTCTCCTTCATAAATAGTTTATGCACTTCCATTAATTGTATTTCTTTTGGCATTCCTAAATTTGTTATTTTCCAGTGATATCTTTATATCTTCATCTGGGATTACTTCTTTGTGTCCTCTCGTTGTCAGGTATATTCTGACCATCTTAAAAGTTGCGTTATTTATTAACCTAGAGATAGCGTATCTACTATTTGGTATTTGCCTCGTTATTTTTGTAATTCTACATTTCTTCAACATTTTTTTTTGTTTTTTCTTTTTTCTGCAGTTTTATTTAGTATCGTAGATTCTGTAAATGTTCTTTTATTTTCTTCTATTTTTTGGTATGCATAATTGTCCTGTCTTTCCTTATTTCTTTCTATTTGATCTTTTTCTCTGTTTTTTTGTTTTCATTTTGCTTCTCTCGTTTCTCTTTTTTCTCTTCTATGGCTTTTATTTTGTGTGTTTGTTTCTTTGTTTGTTTTTTGTTTTTTTTTTCTTATATTTTTCTATTGTCAAACTCTTCATTTTTTTTTAGTACTTTTGTTGCAAAGTTTCTTAGCGCCCTTCATTTATTTTCATCTCTTAGGCATTCCTTAATGATTGTTGTTTTATCCACTTTACTTTCCAAATTTTTTTTTAGTTTCTTTCTATCTTTCTCCCACGCTTTGCATTCTACTAGAGTGTGTTCTGCATTAACTTTCCAAAGGCTCCATGTCCGGTCAGTATTTGTGTTGTATAATAGCACGTCTCGGGTTTGTTCTTTAACCATTTTTTAATCTCCGGGATTAGTTTTCTTGTTCATTTTCTCTTTTCTCCTCTACCACACCCTCCACACCCTCTGCCATCTTTCCATCGTCTTCTCTCTTGCTCTTAACTTAGCTTTCTTTTTACTGGTTCCTTCTTTTATTAGTTTTTATTTCTATCCTTTCTTCCACCATCATATCCGCGGGAGGTGTTGCCGCAATCACCTCTACTGCCTCTTGTGACACCTTTATGTAAGCCCTGCTGATCCTTAACAAACTGGCTCTCAAAGCTCCTCTTATTTAATTCCTGTTTTTTTTTTGTCTTCATGGCTTATCCCCATGTTTCTGCGGCGTATAACAGTTTGCTTCTTGCTGCTGTTGCTATTAGCCTTCTGGCTTCTTCTCCTAGACCTGCGTTGTTTGGCATAAGTCTACCGAGCTTTCTCTCCATTTCGTTTGTTCCCATGACCGCTTCTTTAACCTGTTCATTCCATCCCTTTGCTTTGTCATCCCGAGGTATTTGATTTTTTCCCTTTTAGTACTTTCATTTCTACGTTCCTACCTACTAGTGCTACGTCGTCTGCAAATGCCGTTATTGTCACGCTTTTCGGCAACCTCATTCAAAGTAACTCATAATAAACAAGGTTTCATAGTTTTGGTTCTAGCGCTGAGCCTTGAGGTGCCCCCCTGGTGGTGTGTATTCTACATTCTGCAAGGCTTTTAAGATTTTTTTGTAGTCAAAAATCAGGACCAATCACTTATTATATAGTCTATGAATATTTTAATTAGTATTTTAATTACTTTTATATAATCATCAGCACCAAAACCTGTCTGGCTTGTTCTCAAGGCCAATAAAATTTAAATTTTGAGTTGAGGCGTTTTATTAATAATTATGTGAAAGCAAGTTAATCGGTCTATAGTTCCGCAATACTACCTTTTTTATGCATTATATTAATATTAGCCTTAGTCCAAAAAGACGGTGTTTTTCTTTTTGCAAAGCACATATTGAGCAGCATAACAATTTTTGATAGCAATACATCTCTTCTTTCCTTAACAGCTTTGTTAACAACCAAGTCTTTTTCTAATGCTTAGCTGTTCTTCAATTCGTATAGTAAGATTTTCATTTTTTTATAGTAATATCCAGTATAAATTCGGATCCCTAATTTATATCTATCTGAAGTCTTCTTTTTGTGTTTTGATATTGTTTTTGTAGAGGTTTGCATAGAAATTTTCTGCAACTTTTGACGTGTCTGCATCATTTCTTTTGTGTTTATACTGAGTTCTAATTTATTAAGAATCTCTTTGATGCAGTGTTTTTCTGTAGCATTTTTTACGGTTGTTATAATGTCGTTACTTGTTTACTCCCTTTCATTTTTGTTTCTGGTATGGCTTTGTATTAATTATTGTCGTTCCTTTTTTAGTCTAAATACTTCTTTTGCTTTTACTACCCTGTAGTCACTGCTCATCAGTACTATAACGTCCTCAATTATTTTTTTATCTTTAGAGTTATTTACACATATATCAAGTGGGCCTTCAGGATGTAAACAAATATATTGAAAATGAGGTCATTGAGGTACACATAGGCCAAGGAGAGTCTTGGAGGTGTGTGAAACAAAGTATATTATCATTGGGGTCATTGTGGTACTTGCCAGGTGTAACATGCCAGGTGCGCTGCCAGAGTTGGGGTTGCACTAGGCTGTAAAAAATTGTAATTTGTACACTGGCATAAGACCTTGGGGTTATATGTTAACACCGTATTTGGCATTAAGGTGTTACACGTAACTTCCGTTGAGAGCATGTTTTCTGCACAGAATTTAAGCCTTTGGCTTGCACAATAACTGCAAAAAAACGTCAAGTTTACACCGGCCGGTTAAGCCTTGAGGTTCTATGTAAGGCATTGCACTAGTAAAGAGCAGTTATAAAAATACTTATTCTTAGAGATGAGTTAATTAGGTGATAGGGATTCTAACATCACAACCTGTTGGTTTTATGCTATAAAGAGATTTTATATTGTGACCAGGTTTAATTGATTGTAAAATGCGCGGAATCAATTGCTAGCCGCAGCAATGATCCTGATGCAAAAGAACCTACACAAGCCAAATGCAGTGGGGCAAAAGCAACATAGATCGCGCAGCATAAAAAAGAAAGTCAGTAAATTTTGGCTGTAAAGTAGTGCGGTTGATTGATTTGACGACAATAACCATTTCTTGATTGTTTGATAAAATAATGCAGAGTGACCAAATTTTTATAAGTAAAAAAAGAGTATAAGATGTTTTTGTTGTACCTTTTAGAACACCTCAACACATTCAAATTCAATTTGAATTTAAATAAGCTGCGGGCTCTTGTTTGGTTTTTAAAAAAGTGCTTAAGTGGATTTGAACAAAATCAAACCATTTTTGTACCAATTTCTGCATAAGACCTAACCTTAAAATGACCCTACTTGTACAATGCTACAAAGAACTCTAGTTTACAACTTTCTAAAGTTTTATTATTATTATTTTTTTTTTTTCTACATACAAGTTACATTTTTTATTATGATACATTGTACATAGATGGCCTTGTTCAATAGGACATGCGGCCGAAAACTGTCTGTGTCTATTTATATGTCATTTATATGTCTGGTAATTGGTTGAGGTATATTGTAAGGTCTTTTAGGTGTTTTTGAGTGTCTTTTAATACGTCATTGGCTGTCTGTTTGTTTGTTGACTCTAATAAAAAATTTCTATCTGTAGAGTAAATTAAGCAGTCTGTTAAGATATGGTGTGGTGTTTCCACCACGTTACATGTTAAACAGTTAAGTGTTTCCACCTGTTTAAATAAATATTTTTTGTCTGCCGTCAGTCCATGTCCTGTTCTGTATCTTATAATTTTTTTTATAAGTTGTTTTGGTATGTCTGTGTTTGAGAACCATGGGATATATGTTGGCGAAAGCTGTATTATCTTGTATTTTCTTCCGGTTGTGTTGTTTCGTTGATATTGTTGCGTCCATTCTTGTAGAATCTCGCTTTGTATGTAGTTTTTGACATCTTTGTGTGGTGCTGAAACTCTGGTAACGGGTTGTTCTACGTTATTAGCGGCATAGTCAGCTTGGTCGTTTCCTGAGACATCGCAGTGGCTTGGGATCCATTGGTAGATTATTTGGTGTCCTTGGTGTTTTAGTTCCATAGTGTTTTTGTAAATTTCTTCTGCTATAACGTTTTGTTTTTTGATGGTTGTAAAAGTTTTTTTTAGTGTTTGGAGTGATGACATAGAGTCGGTTAGGATGACATATTTTGAGGAAATAGGTTGGGAGTGGTTGGATATTAGGAATTGGGCTAGCTTTATTGCGGTTAGTTCAGCCGTTGATATTGACGCCTCTGTTTGGATTTTTAAGTCAGCAGTTTTTTGAACTTTTGGCCAAATTGCAGCTGAAGCTGTGTAGTTTTGTTTTTTTGGATCCATCGGTGAAGATTTTATGGTGATGTGTATATCTTTCTTCTATGTGTTTGATTGTTTCGGAATGTAACAGTATTTGGTTTGCTGATTTGGATGTTATGTTTGGAATTTTAGTAAAGATGGATAGAGGTTCTTTGAATAATGGATAGGTTTGGTGGGTTTTATTAGGGTTGATGTTGCTGAGTTTTGTTTGAGCTTTTAGTCTTTCGTGTATTTCAAGATCTATTGGTTTTTTTTGTTTTTCCAGTAGGTATGATTGCGATATATTTTACTGAATTCGTTTAAGTTATCTTTCAGTTGTTTGTTTATTTCTGGTTTTGTTATATATAAGTAGATATTTTTTGTTTGATTTGTAATCCTATTAGAATATCACCAGCTTCGCTAAGAATGGCGTCGATTGGAGTAGTGTGAAGAGCACCTAAACATATTCTTATACATTGATTTTGTGTTTTTTGTATGGCTTGCTGTTGCGTTTTTGGTAGATTGTTTGCGTATATTGGTGTTCCATAGTGTATTTTTGGTTTTGTTAGAGTTTTATATATACGTAGCATGTGTTCTTGTTTGGTTCCAGTTTTTGCTGATGTTAGTGCTTTCAGTATGTTGGTATCCTTTTTGACTTTTGTTATTATTGTTTGTACTTGTTTAGTAAAGTTTAATTTTTTGTCTAGCCAAATACCTAAAAAATTGTGTTCTTCTGATTCTTTTATCTCCATGTTGTTTAGTTTTTGTTTGTTATGTTCAGGCGTTATATGTTTTCTGGTGAAGTGTATTGTTCTACATTTTGTTGGATTTATTTCCAGGTTTAGCTTCATTAAAGTTTGTTGTAATTTGTCAAGGTTGTATTGAAGTTTGCTCGTGTTTTCTTTAATATTTTTGTGGTTTGTGTATATAACTAAATCATCTGCATATTGTATCATTTTGATGTTCAAAGATTGTGCGATTTGGCTGGTATAAATATTAAACAGTGTAGGGCTTAATATAGATCCTTGAGGTAGACCAATGTTATTTATTCGGGATATTTCAGTATCTTTGGTTTAAAGTATATATTTTCTATCACTTAGAAAAGAATTTATATGTAAATAGAAAAGAATATGTGTTTGTATCATTATATTGAGAAGTGTAGGAATGTGTACATTATCGTATGCTCTGGTAATATCAATAAATGTTGCTGATGTGATATGTTGTTGGCTGTATTTATTCCTGATCTCTGTAGATAGTTGATATAGAGCGTCCGTAGTGCACCTGTTTTGACAAAAACCATAACTGCTGTTTGAGAGGGATTGATCAGTTTCGATAAAAAAGTCAAGTCTGTTTTTTATTATAGTATTTAAAACTTTTATTATACACGGCAGTAGTGCAATACGAACGAACGAACAGGGTTGTTCTTCAGCTTTATTTGGTTTTAGAATTGGGATAATTTTAGTTTGTTTCATTTCCATCGGTATTTGTCCGGTTGTCCACCATATGTTGTATATGTTTATTAGTTTGAGTTTAGCGTTTTCTGGAAGCAGTTTTAGCATCTGATAATTGATTTGGTCATAGCCGGGTGAAGTGTTTTTTTTTGTTTTGATAGCACAATTAAACTCCCTTTTTGTAATGTTTTCTTCCAGTGGATTTTCTAAAGTTATTGAACTGTTTGAATACTGCGCGTCAATGCTGATCATCCAAAAAAGTTTTTTGTTTCTACTATTTAACAAATTTATCGTGACATAGCCACACAACTACCACTAAAAACTAAAAAAAAAACTATTTAGAGAACTAGTGTAGTCTTAAATTACGGTTGACGTCAAGTTAGATTTACTTGTTGGTTGTTTTCAGTAAAAATGATTTCCCGGACGCTTTTTTTTCAGCACCCAAAAGAATAAAACCCAATAAATCAGGTAAAGTTGTTGCCACCTCAATATTCTCATGAATACTTTAAAATACATTAGCATACTAACATCTTCTTGTGCAATAGAGTGTCTTAGTAAAGCCAACGTCAATCATCAGCCCATTAACACGTCCTTCAAGTAAATACACTTCTGATAGATAGATAGATAGATATAAGTCCATAGGACATGTCATTTAAATAAGGTTCAATACAAGAATTACAAATAAACATTACAAAACATTTTAAAAATATAAACAGTATCAGTACAAGGTATATAAAACTTAAAAATATAATAAATAAATATATAGCTTGCTGCAATACCTCGTATCATAATGATGTACATCCTTGGCTGACATAAATGTATTCCTATTAGTAAAAACGTAACACAGAAGTTTGAACAAATAAATTAAAGTAACAGTTAAAAGGCGGTTGGTTTTAAATGTGTTGCGACAAGATTCAGTAGATTTTAGATTGAACATCAGTCGGATCACTCGTTTTTGTTGGATAAACACTCTATTAATGTCTGAAGCAAGACCCCACACTATGTTATTATAACTGAGTATAGAGTATGTTAATCCATAATAAACATTGATAATAGCTTCATGTGGAAGTGAGTGAAGGTTTTTAATGGCAAAATAAGAGCTACTGATTTTAGAACACGCAGTTTCAATATGTGATGACCAGTTTAAATGCGAGTCTGAGGTTACACCTAGAAATTTGGCATCAGATTGAATGGATAATTTGTTATTTAAAAAACTGTAACTTTCTGATAGAGATGTAGCATTATAGTTTTTAAAATTAACAATTAGTTTTGTTTATGTTTATTAAAAGATTGTTACAACTTCACCAATCTGAAAATTCCGTTAATACACTTCTAACTAGGTGGTTTTCTTTTTTAACTGAATTCGCGGATAATAAAATAAATGTATCATCTGCATAGAGAAAACATTGTCCTCTTTTAATAAAATGTGGTAAATCATTTATGAACATTAAAAATATTAATGGTCCGGTGACACTACCTCGAGGCACCTCATATTCACGTAATACTGGTCTGAAGTAACGTCATTGACTCGAACACAAAGTTTTTGGTTATTTAAGTAATTTTTTAGAACCTCTAGCATATTTTCTCGTATTCCTAATCTGGACACTTTATACGCGACAAACTGTAAATTCAGACTATCGAATGCACTTGTCAAGTTAAAAAATATACCAACAACAATTTTCTTTGCATTTAAGTTGTCTATTATATGTTGAACAAAGTCAATTTCAAACAGTTTATGTTTTTCCATAAAATCTACCAAACGCTGATTTAAGGCGGTTTCTATTATTTTGGAAATGACACTTAGAAGCGCAATTGGACGGTAATGGTTCATGTTTTGTTTATCATCTTTTTTTTATAAATGGGTACAACTTTGCTTTGATTGAGTATATCGGGAAATTAGCCTAAACATACTGTTTTATTAATAATGAAGCATAAATCACTCAACAATATGTCTACCGCAAATTTAACAAGTTTTATAGGAATATTGTTGAGTCCACTTGAACTTTTGTTCTTTAGAAATAAAATAATTTTTTAATTTCATATGGTGTTGTTTCATAAAAATATAAAGAATCTTGAAACGATTTGACGGTATTGCATAAGCTGTTTGTAAACAAGTTTTTGATTTTATTAGAAACAGTTGTAGCATAGTGATTAGCCAATACATTGGATAAGACTTTGTTATCAGCTATTAAGTTGGCGTTAACCTTAATTACAATGTCACTTTTGAGTTTTGTTTGTCCAATTTGATTATTGACCAAGTCCAGATTTTTTTGTTTTTGTTTTCGTTTGCAGAATTATAAATTTTGTTTATGTTACATTGTTGTTTCATTTTAATCATATTTTTATTGTAATTTAATTTTTCTTTTTTGTATATGATATCCATTGGATTGTTTGTACTTTTTTCAAATAGTGCAGTTTTTTTAATTTGTCACCTTGATTTTGTAAACCGTCTGTGATCCAATGGTTATGATGTTGTTTAATTAATTGTTTTTTATTTGGACATGTTGCATTAAATGATCTAACATGTGTGCTTTAGAAAGCATAAAATACTTTCACACAATTTCGACATTAATTAGAACAAAACAACAATAGTTTTGTCAACTGCCAATCTGTGTTAGTAGATAGTCTAAAATGCTCTAAAAACGAACACTACTTAACAAAATATCTCCAGAATATTGACAGCTGACAAAATATGTCACTACGTATTCTAAAACTTTCTCAAAAAATCATTGTCAAAATGCTTCCAAACTTTCAAACTTAAATAAAAATGTCAACATTTATCTCTAAAATTTCGCCAAACAAAAATATTGTCCACTCTTAAAGTGACAAACATATAATAAAAATGTTTTGTTTGATAACTTAGCCAAAATGTTGCTAAAATGTTCACAACTGTCAAAAAATGTCACTAAATGATCTGAAATACTCTCAAAAACTAATAAATTGTTTAAAATATGAAACAACTGATAAAATGTCAAGAAAATTAGTTGTCAAATATTGTTAGCTGTCAAACTAAGTAAAAAACAAATAAGTTAATATGCTCTCAGTACATTACTACACTGTCAATAATTATTTTTAAGTATTAATGTCGACAAAAGTCAAAGTAACATGTTGACAGCTGTTAAAATACATCATTAGATTTTAATATAACTGTGACAAACTTGACAACATTTTGAGTTGTTAAATATATTATTATTATTTTGTATTTATTTTAAAAACTGTCAAAATAATATATTACTAAAATACTTGAAATTGTATTGTCGCATGCTATACTTTATCACTTAAAAGTTGTCAAATGTCAAAGTGACAGTAAAAATGTTGTCATTTCTTAAAATGTTAACTGTCAAGTTGTGTCATTAAACAGCTTTTAACGATTTCAAAACGTATATATTATCAAAAATACTTGCCCTCTGTCAAAGTAACAGTGTCAATGTTGCAAAAAATAATATAAACTGTCAAAATGTGTTATTGTACGTTGTCAACTGACAAGAAACTGTTATCAGATGTCATAATTAACGGATAGATGGATTGGGGTTCCCGCCCAAGTATTAGTTATTAAGAAATTGATAGTTTCTTTTCTCTGGAAGCGTTAAGAGTCTTTATATGAAAGGGGGTGATAGTGACATCTAATCCCGTGATGACGAGTAGGTGAATTACTCAAAAACATGAGTACGGATGGATAGATTGAGTTGGAGTTCTAAATCAGCCACCCAAATGTTAGTTATCAAGAAATTTTAAGTTTCCTTTCTCTGCAAAAAGTGCAAAAGAAGTGATATCCAATCCATTGAGTTACTTCTCTTTGCAATCTTTTGATGCACAAACACTTTTTTTTTCAAATAGACCTAATTAAACCTACCTACTTACATCAGTACCAAATATTAAACTAAACAACAAATCCATATCTAAATCTTTTTCAATTTGTCTTCTAGGTGTTACAATATTACATAATCTTCTCTGGAACAACCATCTTGTCAACATAGCTTCAAAAGTATCTAGAAAATTAGGTAGTACAAGACTTGCTAGAAATTCTAACAAATATTCACTGACAGTTTAGAGACATAGGACCAAAATTTTTAAAAGAAATTTCTTTAACCATACTATCGACAAATGGAATAAACTTTTAAATTTAGTATTTCCCGAAAATGATTAGTCACACATATTTAAGGTCACTGTTAACGTACTGTTTAAATCTAGTCTTTAATGTGCAAATAAAACCAACGAATGAGGTTTTACTCGTTGAATTACAAAGGTATTTTTATGTTGTTTGGAGATATTAAGTAATTCCAAAAAATCACATTTTAAAGTTAAAAAAAAAAATAATTGCAAAAGAAATTCAATATTTCCTTTAAATTTGGGAATCATATTTAGAAATTCTAGTTTCAATTGATTTAACGCCATTGTATTATTTGGAGTATTAATATTGCTAGTATTATCAGTTTGGTTATCATTTCTTATCAGGTGACCAGACTGGCTATCGATTATTTTGAAAGGATGGTAAATCTGAATTTAAAACTTCAATACTAATTTCCGCGTTAACACTCATTTAAAACCTCTAAAAATCTTAATGTACTTATACAAGGTTATTATAAAAATTTGGGATTATGTAACCATCTAATGTACGATTGTTACACTCTAGTGAAATAGTGAATTCACATTAGGTGTGCGTAAATCTTAGACCATATACACTTATAGACACACCTTTTGCCAACGCGGTGAAGCCAACATGATCGGTACAAGTGATGTCAGTTGTGAACAAGAACGCGCATATAACAAGAGGCTTTGTGTTGAACACGTGTATGAAATATATTTTTAAGCATTTAATCTACCAAAATATCTATAAATATTAAATTTTGTAATATAAACAAATACTATTTGATAATTGACAATAAATACTCTTAATATTTAATTATTTATTAAGGATATAACTAATTTATTTGATTTATTTTATCGTGTTTATTAAGTTTTACTAATAAATGTAAAATTAAACTATTATCTACTAATAGGGCAAAGCCTGCAACTAACGCGTGACGTCAGTCATGAGCATAAAATGTTGTTATGTTGGCTTCACCATAGAATGAGCGCAAAATAGCACAAGGCGCGTCTATAAGTCTATATGGTCTAAGGCGTAAATACAGCTGTTAAACTGTCAAAACAAAGTAAATAGTTTGGTGCACATTTTAAAAAGGCGGCATATTTAAAGTAATTACATAATCCCAGACATTTATAGAGACCATGTACTACTATTATCTAGTCCATCAGAAAATCACCTAAAATGACAAGCTATTTATGAAGCAGAAACCACTCGAAAAGCGGTACGCTCTCGCTTTCTTGTATTAATCATTAATACAATATTTTAATAATAATTTTGATTATTTGTAAAAGTAATAAATTATTTTCAAGTAACTTGACAGTTAGAGGAAATAATTTGACAGATATCAGTAATAATTTGACATAACGGTAATAATTTTTCATTTTACTACTAATTTTGGCAGTTGACAACAATAATATAATATTTTAATAACAATTTTATAGTTTGTGTAAGTAATAACATATTTTCAAGTAATTTGACAGTTAGGGGTAATAAATTATCATTTTACTACAAATTTTAATAGTTAACCACAATAATATAATATTTTATTAATAGTTTTTGGAATTTATTAATAATTTTTAAGTAATTTGACAAGGAGCGGTAATAATTTGACAGTTATCGGTGATAGTTTTACTAATAATTTTAGCAATTAACAACAATAGTATGTAATTTTATTAATAAACGGGTAATAATTTGACATTTTGCTACTCAATTTGACAGCAAACATAAAAAAAAAATAACATTTTGTAACTAATTAATAGCAAACATTAGTCAAATCAAAAAATAATGTAACAGTAATAATAATTTTGACAAATTCAGTTAAAATGTAGCAATTTTGACAGTTTGAATTAATTTAAATTTTTTATTTGACAGTTGACAATTAAAATTGTTATTAAAATGATTAGAAAATTATAAATATAAGAAATAAATCAATTTTTGTTTTGATTATGCCTGTAATGGAATCGATTATGACTTGAACATTAATCACGTGGAGGATAACGCGGCGTAAAATTGAATTGAAACAATGGATCGGGTAGGCGTCGCAGGGATGCATATCGGGTTTCACTTAGCCAATTAAAATATCGCAGATGTTAAAAGCGCACAGTATGTCGAGCTCTGCGTAACTGACATTTTCTATGATCCGTCATTGATATGGTAGATATGTGCCCCAAAGATGAAGCTTTTAAACAGAACAGAAGGAGCAGAACTAACAGCCAGAAACACAAAAAGAAGAGAAACACGTGGAATAATTTTACTTTAAAAAAGGTAAGCTAATCGATTTTATTTAAGTTGAATGAACTGAACTGCTACTGTCAAAAGTTTAAAACTAAAAATATTTTGTTATTAACAAATATCAATTAGAAAATAGTTAAATATTAAATTGTAATAAAACTGATTTGACAATTTTTGTTTTACAAATTTATAGCGTTTTAGGCTTAGACATTTGATAGCGCACTGAGTGTCTACCTAAAAAATTTGATTTATTTTTAATTAAATAATTAATCAATGTTTTTTATTAATTAGTTAGTTAGAATATTTATTTAACAATAAGTTTGTAATGCAAAATTATTTCAATTTTGCGCCACGTGAGTAAAGTGAGCAAAAAGTAACACAGCCGAAAACGCCATTAGTTTTAATTTGACAATTAAATTTTGACCGTTTTATTAGACAAAACTATTTTTGACAGTTGTAATGAAAATAAAATCTGTTCATTATCAAATTAATAAAAATAGTGTTTGAATAAATCATTTTTGTTTGCTTTGATATGTATCTATAATTCAATTGACTTGTCAAACTGATTTGACAACTGTCAGATTATAGTCATAGCTGCTGTCAAACCTGTTTTATAAACAAATAATAAGTAGGTAGAAAAAAATTGTTGAAGTATTATGTGACGCCATCTCTACAATAATATTCTGAACTAAATCTTTAAAACGTTTTCAAATTAAACTGTCACTCAACAGATTTTTGTGTATTAAAAATTTATTTTATCAACGCATCAAGCATGTTTTGTTGAAATAAATTGCAGTGTCTGGATGCATGATTATAATTCATTTCTTGGCCAGACTTGCTGCATAAATCAATATGCAATAAGAAAATGGGTGACCTCACGCTATATTCCAATTTAAATATGCAATACCTGCACATTATGTGCATACTATGTTTTCAAAATTACTAAACATGCAATTACCTAGAATTTGTAAAATGGATTAAATTATAAAATAGTGGGTTAATCATCTATAAACTAGTGTACATAAATATTCTTGATAGAGAGCAATTCTTAATAGTTTTAATAAACCATAGTATTGTTGTAGTAAACATTAAGACAAAAAAAAATTAAATTATTAAAGTAAATTTTTGCTAACTTTAAACTTAATAACCTCTTAACCATCAGTATTAGTAAGAAATGAAAAATTTAGCAACAATACGAGGTTTGTCCGAAAAGTACGTATAAAAATGGAATAATAGTTTTATTTTACAATTATTCATTTATTTCAATGTGGTCTCCTTCAATGTACTTCCCCTTAAGACAAGATGCACTTCTGCCAACGCCGTTTCCATTGTTGATAAGATCGCTGAAAGTTTTCAGTTATGAGGCTTTTTAGTTGCCTTAATGGCTTCCACATCCCCCAAGTGCCGCCTTCAAAGCACCATTTTGCATTTTGGGAACAGGAAGAAGTCGCAAGGGGCTAAATCGGGTGAATAAGGCGGGTGTTCTATCACGGTGATTGAGTTTTGGGCCAAAAAGTCACGTGCTTCGGAATGAGTTTTGCGCACAATTTTTTCATTTTAAGTTTTTTAGTCAGAATTTTGTGGATGATTGTTTTGGGGATTGACAGATCCTCTGCTATCATTCTAACTGTCAATCGACGGTCTTTAAGAACACAAATCCAAAATTGTTCATCTTGTGCGTCTTCTCGGCCTTCCCGGAATCTTTTTAACCACTTGTTGACGGTAGGTTCTTTCAGAGAATTGTCTCCGTAAACTTGTTTCAAAAATCTCACTGCCATTCTTGCCTAATTTTGCAAGAAACTTGATATTGATGCGCTGTTCCTCAATCAGAAAAAGCTCCATGCCCACGCCAGGTAAAAAAAAAGTTACTTTCAACAAGCAAACGTAAACTCCTACTTACTTGTAGAGCGCTTTGGCTCGAACTGAGCGTTGCATAGCACACACACAACGCCTTGACACGTCGCCCCGAATTTTTTATACATATTTTTTGGACAAACCTTGTATAGTAGTACTGGTGGTGTACATTAGTACTACCATTTATATACGATTAATTAACATTTGTGCGGTAAGATTTACATAGCTTTGTTTCCGCGAGGTTATTTACCTGGGCAAGAGCGTCTCACACTTGACAAACGCACCTAAAAACATTTGGCGTTTGTAGAACGCTTTCTTCCTTTGGTCATTATTGGTCATACTCATTGAATTATTGAATTTGGTCAAATGGAAAACAGCTATAGAATGATGATGTTTTTGATATAAAGAAAAACTCAAAACCTTTAAAATTATACATTAAATTTAAATCAAATTTGGCAACATCGTATTATCAACACATAAATCTTGACAGAAACTTTAAATTTAGGCGTTTTTGAGTGAAACTTTAATTTAAAATTCAAACAACAATAAAAAAAAAACACATTGATACAAATCAGCCCAATCGTGTTCTGGACACGGTAAAGCAAGTTGACAGCGTTTAGTTACATGCATGTGCTTGTTAAGACTACAGTGTCGGGTTACCAGTCCTGTGCAGCCTTTGCAGTCTGATTTTACTAATTTGTGTTACCAATATTTTGGTATTGTGCGATGATCTTGTTAGGAATATTCTTGAGAGTGTCAATTTTTTGCAGTTTTTCCACAGGTTGCTGTGTTTCGCCTTCAGTCTGCTGCAGATTATATCCTTTCCGGTTTTCTATGGAGCCCCTAAAGCAAGTTTTTGTCCAGTAAATGTCTGCTTTGCTCTTTCTTTGGCAAACTGGTTTGCCATAAAATTTCCTTTTATGTCCTTTAATATCCAGAATAGGCAAACTTAGCAGATTGTGGTCACTGCTTCCAGACTGTTTATACAGGTTATAACCAGTTTGGATTTTATTATTGGAAATTGACAGATAGTTCCCTTGACTGTTCCTATGTTTTTTGTTTGTCTATTAGTTTTGCCGTGATATTATCACATCAAATGTCTTTTTGTTGCAATGTCCTTTTATAAAATTTGACCTTATTAGAGTTTTTTCTTTATGCAACATATTTCTTATGCTAAGTCTGTGGGTCCCAAAGTTTACAATGTGTTCATTTATATGCAGTCTGCACGCTGCTTAATTAGCCTCCGATAGTACTAGCAAGTGAAGTATCGGTAACAATAGTAGTACTTAAGTAGCTGCTGTAGCCGTCGTTCTCATTGTACCTGTTATCAGCAGACATGTTAACTTCCTGAATTTTATCTAGTTTGTTGACCGTACACTTGGGTGGTTTTACCCTATACAAGCGCTCCATATGAAATAATGGGTCTTACCACCACCGTATATAGCCATCTGTTTATGTTAAGTGTGAGTCTCCATGTGCGTCCAACTATCATTTGTTACAAATAACATTGATGTGTGAAAATTTAGCCTAGAGCTAGAGATTTTACTTTGTTATCGGAAGCATCAATTTTAAATCTGTGGTGTTTTGCCGCTTTGTGAACGGTACAATTGTCGGTTTGCTTAGGTTTGCTGATAGCCGTTCTTTTTTGCACCACTTTTCTACGATGTGTTTAGTGCACTTCGTATAATGTTTGACATAGTTGCTCCAAACTTTCAGTGTACAAGGATGGTGAGGTCAACGGCTTAGCTTAATACAAAGACGTCCATGTCATTGAGTATTTGTTGTGTTGCAAACTATTTTTGTAGCATGATGGTGTAGATTCCATCGGCACCTAGCAACATAAATAGTTTGAATGTGTTAATTATTTCCCATTTTAGTTGTCCCGATTGATTATGGTCTTTGCCTTATCCCAACCATTTTTGTTTGCTTTTTTGTTTGGCAGTTTCAGGTCTTCTAGATCAAGAGCTTCTATCAACGTAAAGCTTGGGAAGTGTGCCTGCAGCAGCTCTAGCAAAGTGTCTTTGACAGCCTCTTTGTACAGTTTTTGCTTAAGGAGGAAGAATAGTTACGCTATTATAAGGGTTTACAAAATAAAACTCAGCAAGAAAACGCCTGAATATAATTGCATAAAATTTTCACGCGTCATTATAGAAGAAAATTCAATCTGTGTCCTCAAACTTAAAAAAAAAATCTAATAAGGTGTTTTTCTCCGCAATTAATTTTTAAAAAGTAAAGTTTTTATTTAATGCTTCATTAATTTTTTGGGCCAGCTGGTTTGAAGTGTTGTGACTAACCAATAAGTTTGCTATAACTTTCCACGTAACAGATAGTACACAATACACATCAAGCAGTCCTCTAATTATATTGTTCTTAATTCCGGCGTGCTGCTGCTGAACTGATTTTAGTTTTTGGGTCCCTGATGTACCAAGAGTTTGGTGCAAGTTGTGTGGTGTATTCTTGCCATATTACTTTATATTTTAGTTGGCTTAGTTGGCTGGGCCTACTGAGTCTTTTCTATTCTTTGAAGCTTACGTCTCTCCCAAAAGCCTTAGTTTTGCGGCTTACGTGCAGTAACTACAAATTTTTGCTATTCCACTTTTAGATTCTTGGCAGACTTGTATTGATATAGCAGCTTCAGTCCGGTCAGTTTTTGTTTTACGCCGGGTATTTTATTTCACCGGTTTCTTTTGGCAAATTATCAAAATTACCTAATTCCCATGAGATGCATCTAATATTAGTACCAACTGTATAAAACTTAGCAAAACTAATAGCAGTTTTTTTTTCGTAATTCTTCCGTAAACAGAATTTGTCAAAAAGTACATTTTATGGGCAGATTTTGGATATTTTAACAATGTTTCTCATATTGTATAGCTGGATTTTGTCATTTTTGAAATAAAAAAATTATATTTTTTAAGAGTTTAGGCTAGATTTTGGGGTATTTTGGCAAACAAAATTTTGCAGTTTTTAACTGTTTTTAACCGGAGTAATGTTTTAAGAAAATTTTACATTTTATAGTTCACGGCCAGATTTTGCTATTTTTGAGATTTGAAGATTTTACACCTTGTAACAGTTTATAGCTAAATGTTGGTACTTTTGTAGAAACACCAATCCAAATCAAACGCCCAAATAATTTAAACTTAGTTATGGTTTATCCACTTAAGTGTTTGTTTCAGAAATTGGTTTGTGTTCTTGCTCAGCCCATCCACACAAGTGTTTGTGATCAAAAAGTTAGAGCACAGATACTCGGGAGGGTGACCAAAAACATCAATCTAAACCACACCCTCACAAAACTTAAACTTAATTTTTACCTGCTTATTCAAGAGTTTGTGATCAAAAAAATTAATCACAAACATGCGATTGAGCGTGTAACACCAATGCAAACTACACGTGCACAAAATTTAAATTCACTTTCTAATTGCCTAACCAAGTGTTTGTAATTAAGAATTTAAAACACAAACACTCGGATGGGTGAAAGAGAACACCATAAACACCACAAAGTTTAAACTTTGGTTCCGCTCGCCAGTCCAAAATTTTGTAATCAAAAAATTGTAGCAAGAACACTTGAAAAGGTGCGCAAGAAACACCAATCTAAACTGCACACCCATAAAATTTAAACTTAGTTTTTACCCGCTCACCTAAGTGGTTGTGATCAATAAGTTAGAAAACAAAACTTACGAGGGTGTGCGGGAAACACTAATTTAAACCCCACGCTCATTCAGTTTAAACTTAGTTCTCAACCGTCAAGTGTTTGTAATTCAGAAATTTGTTTGTACACATTCGGACTGATGAGCGGAAAACACAATTTCAAACAACACGTCCACAAAATTTAAACTTACTTTCCGCCTGCCCAGTAAAATGTTTAAGATAAATAATTGAAACACAAACACTTGGGCGGGTGAACGTTTGGACAAATTCAAACCACACGTCTACAAAATTTTAACTTAGTTAACGCCCGGTTACTCAAATAAGAAATTAAATTACAAACCGGGACCACATGCTCAAAAACTTTAAATATAGTCAGCGCGCACTCACCCAAGTGTTTGTGATCAAGAAATTTGAGCAACTCAAGCGGGTGGGTGGAAAACACCAATCCAAACCATACAACAAGCTCACAAAATTTAAACTTAGTTCTCACCCGCCCATTCAAGTGCTTGTAATCAAGAAATTTACAAACACTTAAGCTAGTGGTCGGAAAACAACATTTTGAACCACACGCGCACTAAATGTAAACTTCTTCTAAAAAGACTGGCAGTGTCGGATTCATTTTTGTCGCTGCAAATGTTGTGAAGTCTTTACCATTGCCAAGTAATGATCCAATTAACTTTATGGGTGATGTGCTTTTAACAAATACTCAATCATTTTTTTAAATTTAATCAAGTTTTGTACATAGATAATAGAGATGCTATTGATAGCTTAAAAAATAGTAGTAGCCGTGACTACTATTGTATATCGTCAAACATAATAAAATGTATTAAAAACATAATTATCGAGCAGCTAACAAATGTAATAAACAACTGCATAGAAGCAGCTATTTTTCCTGCTCAAATAAAAATAACAGTTGTGGTCCCCATTTACAAAAAAGAACTTACCTGATAATTATCGTCCAATATAAAAAAAATTTAGCAAAACAACGAACCCAATTTTTTGAGAATAACAATTTATTTACAAACTGCCAATACGGCTTTTACAACAACAGCAATAATTGATTTAATCATAACAAAACAATAGACTGATTTGAAAAGGGGTGCCACCCTATAGGATCATTTCTTGACTTAAGTAAAGCCTTTGACTGCGTGTCACACAGTTTGCTACTAAGAAAACTATACACATACAACATCCATCCAAAAATTGTAGGCTTATGATGCAATATCAATCAAATAGAGTACAATGTGTTAGAGTAAATGGAAATACGTCACCGATACTTAATGTTGATGTTTGGGTACCTCAGGGATCCATACTAGGACCATTATTGTTTTTAATATATGTATATTAATAATTATCCAAATTATTTGAAAGCTGATAAATTAGTGTTATATGCTAATGACACAACAATATTAAATAGGTAAATCCTATTCTGAAGCCTTAGAGAAAAATAGTGAGACACTATTAAAATCTACGGAATGGTTCACCTGCAATGAATTGTGTTTCAACCAAACTAAAACTACATCAGCTATATTTACTAACAGATCAGCCAATGCTGTAGACGATATTATAGAGATGAAGTTTTTAGGACTACATTTAGATTGCAGATTACAATGGCAAACTCAAAGAGATAAAGTTGCGCGTAATCTAAATAAAAATATATATTTGCTTCGTAACCTTGCAAATATTATTTATAGCAAAACCCGCTTTAAAATCTGTATACTTTGCACTTTGCCACTCTTTCATACAACATGGTTTAATAATCTGGGGTTACTCTACATCTAGAAATCGCATATTTGCATTGCAACGACGTGTTGTTCGGATTATTTTAGGCATAAAATATCAAGATGATTGTAGGCTAGGCTTTGTAAAACACCAAATTTTAACTCTGTCATGTCGGCATATTTTAGAATGTTTAATGTATGTTCATAAAAATAAAGATAATTTTAATGTAAACAAGGAATATCATAACCACAACACTCGGCGTCGGAGTGATTTAAGACCATGTGCACTTTGTATAATTAGTAATAGCAGAAACTATTATGGTAGTAAGTTTTATAACTTACTACCCAGACAAATAGATAAACTGCCCCAAAAGTTATTTAAAACTAAAATAAAAACGTTTTTGTCCCAAAAAGCTTTTTATAGCTAGGTCGAATTTGTAAGTAGCAATTTAGAAAATTTAATATAAAGTTTTTTTTATATAGCCTTTCTGTATGACCTGTGTAACTATTTGTATATGTATGTCAGCACTAAATAAATAATTATTATTATTATTAAAGTTTGAGACCTTACGGCTCATGTACCTTTCTTTTAGAGATTAGTAGTTTGGAGATGGTTAGAGTACGCCTTATAGGCTTGTGTGATATTGGTTTTGTTTTGTTAGTTGGTTAGTAAAGTTAGGGTGAGGCTACTTGGTTCACCGGTCGTTTATAGAAAAAGTTCTCTCTGTCTGGCTTGGCGAGTCGGGCCAGATCAGAATTGGAATGATTCGCGAGATTCTCGAAGTGCTTTGCGGCTAAAGATTAGATGTGTTGACGTATTGGGGGTAGTCCTAGGTCTGCCCTAGGTTGTTCAGCTGACAGTTAGCTGCTGTTCCTCATACTGAAGACGCGTACGTGAGAATGGGTCTAATAATAGACTGCACAGCCCATCATAGATCGGAACAAAAACGTTTTTTTGCCATTTGGGTTTTATCGAGAACGGACTGCACGTAGAGTTTTTATGTGAGTCCCTTGTCAGAATTAACCCCCAGATACTTGGCAGAATCAGACCACGGTATGGAAACATTATTAAGAAAGACGTTCTCATAGGGTTCGATTAGCCGCCTTGTAAAGAGTACAGATTTGCTTTTCTCTAGGTTAATACTGACTTGCCACTTGTTTAACCACTCTTCGTGGTTGTTGGATGGCTCTTTGAAGCCTAAAAGTGACCATCTTGGGTAACCTGGAAGAGTATAGAAGAACCGTATCGTCAGCGAATAGGTTAGGTTAGGTTAGGTATAGGTTAAATGGCAGCAGAGAGAGAATAGAGCATTGAAGAACTTTTGCCGTTATTTCCCAAGGAGTAGATATGTGATTTCAAAGCTTTATTTTCAAAGTTCTGCTGTCTAGAAATGAGGCTATCAGCCTTACAAGTCAAAGAGTATAGTTAGCTCTATACAATTTGAAGTCCCTTGTGCCATTTGAAGTTCCTCCTTTGTGACAGACCTTGTTGATGACTTTGTTGACGTCAAAAAAGACCACCCCTGTATCTTTTTGACTCTACAATCTTTGACTATAAGGTCCGTCACGCGGTTTAGTTGATGAATTGACGAGTGCCCCCATCTGAACCCGTGCTGGTGATGGGAGAAAATGTTGATTGATTCTGTGTAGTCCTGGAGTCTGTCCAAGACCACCCTCTCAATGACCTTGCATATCGTGCTGAGAAGATTGATAGGCCAATAGTTTTAAGGATACGTTCGGTCTTTACCTGGCTTTAGAATGTTAATTAACAAAGAGCTTCTCCAATCTGTAGGAAAATGCCCAGTTCTAAGAATTGCATTAGCAATACTCCATTATTGCTTTATGCGAGAACGCTTTAAGAGCCTGGGGCCGTGCGAGATTTAAAACGTTTGATGATTTCTCTGATGCAAGAAGGTCGCACGCTTTCCAGCGGCTCGTCATCGTCAGAGTCATCCAACAAGTCTTCAACCATTTGTTCGACCTTTTTGACGTGCCCCGTGTCCGCCGTTTCCGACGGGGAACATTGGTGTTTCAAACTGTCGGCGAATGCCTCGGCCTTTTCCACGATATCGAATTGAAGCCCATTTTTGCCATGAATGGCTGGAATAAGGATTCGTCTGTTCCGTAACGCATTGGAGATCTAAACTTAGTTACCGTTCACCTACCTAAATGTTTGTGGTTAAATAATTAGATCACAAAATGGCGGGTAGGTAGAAACATTCAAACCACCAGCCCACATTTTTCTATTTTGGACATTTTATTAGTTTCTTTTTTATTTTTCAACAATTTATGGCTGGAATATTTAAATATTAATAAAAAAAACCAAAATTGGATCATAAACTATTAAAAAATATCAAATGACAATATTTTGTATCAATTACCAAAATCCTTTTGACTGTTAAAAATGTAAAACTCTACTCGACTCATGTCAAAAATAACCAAATCTGGCCTTAAAACATCAAAACGTTGTTGTCATAAATTGTTGAAAAACGTAAAATTAATAATAATATTAATACTTTGTTAAAAATACAAAATCCAATCATAAAACTGTTGATAATGTAAAACTTTAGTCATTAAATGTGAAAAATCCGGTCTTGAAACATCAAAATTTTGTCAGAAAGCATTAAAATCCGGCGATAAACTACTAAAAGCAATAGCAAAATTCGGTTATAAAATATTAAAATGATTATTATTGTTATTATTCCTAAAAAGTCAAAAATAACTAATTGCGGCCGTAAAACATTAAAGTATTTACAGATACAATCAAAATCCGGCCAACAACTGTTTGAACAGTGCAAAATTTAATTCAAAAAATAACAAAAAAGCAAAGTCATATTGTTAAAACGCACCAAAGCTTGCCCATAAAACTGTTAAAAAGTATAAAATTCTACTCATAAAATCTCAAAAAAGCAAAATTCACCCAGCAAATATCAAAATACTGCTAAAAAATATAAATTTTATTTAGAAATGTCAAGAAAAATAAAATCCGCCCATAAAACATTAACATATTATTAAAAGAAACTATAATCCGGCCATAAACTGTTAAAAAGTGCAAATATCTGTTTATAAAAACTTAAAACTAACTAACTGCGGCCATAAAACATATAGAATCAAAATCCGACCAACAACAATTTAAAAATGCAAAATTGTATTAATAAAATAGCAAAATCTTTTCATGAAACATTAAAATATTGTCAAAAAGCACTAAAATTTGAACATAACTTAAATTTATAACTGTTAAAACGTGTAAACATTTACAAAAAGTTAAAAAAAAATTACAAAATTTTGCTGAAAATTATCAACATTTTGTTATAAATAGGAACATTTTAATATAACTGTTAAAAAGTACAAAATTTTTCCCATAAAAAGTCAAAAAAGCAAATTATATTTTTTGATAAAAAGTTAAAAATAACAAAACCCAGTCATAAATCTTTAAAAAATAACAAAATTTGGCCAAAAATAGTCAAAAACTACAAAATTATGTTCAAAAAATGTTTAAAATACTAAAATTCAGCCATGAACTCAAAAAATAAAAAAAAATCAAAAATCTCAAATCTAGTTTTTAAATATCAAAAATATTGTTAGAAAGAACTAAAATCCGGCATAAACTGTTAAAAAGTGCAATATCCGGCTATGAAATTTTAAACAATTTTCAGAAAGCACCAAAACCCGGCCATAAACATTTAAAAAGTGTTCAAATATATCAAAAATAGGTTATTAAACAGTCGTCGAGAGTAATCAAGCCAAATTATATTACAAAAAGATTAAATGGCAATAAACATTAAAAATATATTAAATCTTCTGTCCTTAAGAAGTTGGTGAAAGTTTACACGTTTGGCAACAGCTTAAAGTAAACCGTTCATAAAGACTCAACTTTTTTATAAAACACAGAAAATGGCCATTTGCATAAACGTAATCACTGATGAATTAACAATTAATTTAAAATTTAAAAAATTAACAATGTATGATGTTATACAACCCAATATACATTAAGCAATCAACAAACACGATCTTATCTCAAGTATGTTTTCTTGATACCATGAGTTTAAATTAAAGCTTTAATTCAAATTTTAAAACCACATTCGGGCAATTTTTATTAAACAATTATCTGGCATTTATACACAGTATATTAATATAATAATAATTCGAGCAATTTTTAAATGCCAACACAAATGTCACAATAATGTCACCTATTTTAAATTAAATTCGATTGAGCGTATCGATCGCACCCACTATTGTTATTACAACCCGTAACTTCCTTGGCATTGAATTGACTGCACGCAATATTAGCATAAAATTGCACAACAGTAGAAAAAAAACATACAAACCTGCGCTTAATTTAAAAGTCGTATCAGTGGGCGAGTGACGCGTCAACAACAAACAGTTTCATATCGGCAATCTTTGACAAATTACGTGTTAAAAATTAAAAAAAAACTCTAAAAAATGAAGAAAGCAATTGGTATCGATTTAGGCACCACTTATTCATGTGTTGGTGTATGGCAAAGTGGCAAAGTTGAAATCATAGCTAATGATCAAGGTAATCGCACAACACCCAGTTATGTAGCATTCACTGATACTGAAAGATTAATTGGTGATGCTGCCAAACAGCAAGTAGCATTGAACCCAAACAATACTGTTTTCGATGCTAAAAGATTAATCGGACGCAAATTTGATGATGAAAAAATACAATCTGATATGAAACATTGGCCTTTTAAAGTAATTAATGATAAAGGAAAACCTAAAATTCAAGTTGAATTTAAAGGTGAGTTAAAAATATTTTCACCTGAAGAAGTTAGTTCTATGGTTTTAACTAAAATGAAGGAAACCGCTGAAAGTTATTTGGGTGAACCGGTTAAGGATGCTGTTATTACAGTACCTGCTTATTTTAATGATTCACAACGTCAAGCTACTAAAGATGCTGGAATGATTGCTGGAATTAATGTGTTGCGTATTATAAACGAGCCTACAGCAGCTGCTTTGGCTTATGGATTGGATAAAGATCTTAAAGGTGAGCGAAATGTTTTAATTTTCGATTTAGGAGGAGGAACATTTGATGTATCAATCCTTACAATTGATGAAGGGTCATTATTTGAAGTAAAAGCAACAGCAGGAGATACGCATTTGGGTGGGGAAGATTTTGATAACCGCCTTGTAAATCATTTCGCTGAAGAATTTAAACGTAAATATAGAAAAGATCTAAGAACTAATCCAAGAGCTCTGCGTAGATTAAGAACAGCAGCTGAGCGTTCTAAACGTATCTTAAGTTCCAGTACTGAAACAACTTTAGAAATTGATGCTATATTTGATGGGGTTGATTTTTATACCAAAATTTCCAGAGCTAGATTTGAGGAAATGAATGCTGATTTGTTTCGTAATACTTTACAACCAGTTGAAAAAGCTTTAAAAGATTCTAACATAGCAAAATCAGCAATACATGACGTGGTCCTAGTGGGAGGATCAACTAGAATCCCAAAAATTCAAAACTTATTACAAAACTTTTTTTCCGGAAAATCGCTGAATTTATCCATCAATCCAGATGAAGCTGTTGCTTATGGTGCTGCTGTACAAGCAGCAATTTTAAGCGGTGATCAAAGCAGCAAAATACAAGACGTTTTATTGGTAGATGTTACCCCGTTATCATTAGGAATTGAAACTGCTGGGGGTGTAATGACCAGTATAATTGAACGGAATGCAAGAATACCATGCAAACAAACGCAACGCTTTACAACGTACCAAGATAACCAATCAGGCGTTACAGTACAAGTTTTTGAAGGTGAAAGAGCCATGACTAAGGACAACAATTTATTAGGAACATTTGATTTGAGCGGAATTCCACCAGCACCAAGAGGCGTACCCAAAATAGAGGTAACATTTGATTTAGATGCTAACGGAATCCTTAATGTTTCAGCACATGATGAAAGCACAGGAAAATCCAAAAATATAACAATAAAAAATGATAAAGGAAGATTATCACAGAGAGATATTGAGAAGATGCTCGGTGAAGCTGAAAAGTATAAAGAAGAAGATATTAAACAAAGGGATCGTATAGCTTCAAAGAATCAACTAGAAAGTTACACATACTCAGTCAAACAATCAGTGGAGCAAGCTGGTAACAAATTATCAGATAGTGAGAAGAAAAAGATTAATAAAGCATGCGAAGAATGTATCAAATGGTTGGACACTAATCAGTGTGCTGAAAAAGATGAATTTGAATACAAATTTAAGGAATTGCAGAAATATTGCAAGTCTGGAATGACTAAACTGCATAAAGGTGGAGATGAAAACCAGGATGGACCAACTATTGAAGAAGTGGACTAATTGCATTAATATTTATCAATAATAAATAATCTTCATTAATTTCAACAGTTTAATTGTTTGTAGTTGACTTTAGTTGTTCGTAAATATTATTCAAAATTTGTTTGTAAACACTATTAAAATTTTGTAGTTATACTTTTTGATAAATCCAAGTAAAAGATGTAATTAACAATTTGTAAGTTTTATCAGAAATTTATTTGAAATTTAAATGTAATTCAAAATTCGTGAATGTGATTTAAAGTTTGTAGGTTTATATGTGTACACATATTCTTAACTACTATTTACTGCGTGTTGCTACTAATTCTTGAAATAACAAATAATATCGGAAATAATATTCAAAGTTTGTAGATTTAGTTCAAAGTTTGTAAATGTAATTTAAGTTTGTAGATGTAGTTTATAATTGTACGCAGATTCTTAACTACTATTTACAGCAAATATCGTAAATAAAATTCGAATTTTG
This sequence comes from Tachinus rufipes, assembly GCA_963932245.1. NCBI lineage: Eukaryota > Metazoa > Arthropoda > Insecta > Coleoptera > Staphylinidae > Tachinus > Tachinus rufipes. The sequence goes on along the minus strand of OZ010747.1, from coordinate 71,798,911 downwards.
TAGATGGAATTGGAAATTCGTAATTGTAATTAGATTTTGGTATTTAAAATGTATTGTTGCACGCTCTTGGCTATTATTTACAGTAAGTTATTATTCATTTTTACATTGAAATAATATTGTAAATAATATTCAAAATGTGTAGATGTAGTTAAAAGTTTCTAAAAATGTAAAGTTTGTCGTTGCACGCATGCTGTTTTGAACATCCGACAAGGTGTTATTTTCATTTAAAGTTTGTAATTATTACAAAAGTTTGTAGATACAATTAAAAGTTCAAACAAAATCTAAACCAAATATTAATAACATTTTCCAATATTTGTAAATGCGATTCAAAGTTTGTAAAATGCATGTAAGTAAAAGTTTGTAAATTTTGTTATTTTTGACATTCGTTAAATAGAATTTTGCACTTTTAACAGTTTATGGCCGGATTTTTAACCTCTGACAAAAATTTTATATTCATATTTTTAATTTTGCAATTTTTGAAACTTAATAATTTTTTTAACAGTTTGTGGCCGTATTTTGACGTTTTTCAACATAATTATGTTTTATTTTTTACATTTTATAAATAAAATTTTAAATTTTTTTAATTGTTTTTGGTCGATTTTAGTTCAATCTAAAAAAAAATATTGTTTAATGACCGGATTTAGTTATGTTTGACTTTTTATGATAGAATTTTGTATTTTTTAACATTTAATGACAAAATGTTGGTGCTTCTTAACAAAATGTCTATGCTTTTTAGACGGATTTATTATTTTTGCACTTTTCAACAGTTTATAATTAGATTTTAGTCTTCTCTCACAATATTTTAATAATTCATAGCTCGGTTTTGCTATTTTTTAACAGTTTATGGCCGGATTTTGGTGCTTAAAAGCCGGATTTACAGATTAAAGGACTAGACATATATATTAGAGGTTAGATTAATAATTTGGCATTTTAAACTTAACCGCCAAATTATTAATCACTTTGAGAACCGGATCTATAGTATGTATGCTAAATTAACATTTTTTAAACTACAAACTAACAGTTTAACAGTTAAATTTAAGATTTTTAAAACCAAATTTACACTTTAAAACACCGTAGATATATATTATTTAAATGCCAGATTTACAGGTTTAAAACGCATATTTATAAATTTAAAGACCGGATTATCAGTTTGACATTATAATTTAACACTTTGAAGACTAGATTTTCTGTTGTAAAGGTTGGTTTAATAATTTACCATTATAATTTGACACCAGATTAAACTTTCAAAGACCGGATTTAGGTTTTTAAAAACTAAATTTACAGTTTTGTCAGTAGCTAGAATTTAATTTTTGAAAACCGCAATTTATTTTTTTAAATTTTTTTTCGGAGCCTTGCAAAGCTCAAAACATAAACTAAGAATAAAATAATGTGAAACAAAAATGTAATGTATAAAAACCCCAAATACGTTTTGCTTTGTCTTGAAGAAAGCCGGTCATGTGAATACCTTTTTTACAATGTCAACAATTCAAATTCAAAAAACCTGTAGTACTGTAGACACAAAACTCAATGCTGAAGTCAATACCTAACACTTGAATGAGTGAGTGAGTGGAGCTGCTTTTATGTTAAAACTACTCGTCCGCCATCACCGTACTGTATGACCTGTCTCTCCAGTCAACTGTTTGTCATCAAGAAATTAGATATATCACTTTCCTCTCCTAATTTAGCAACAACTAACATTTGCAATGAAAAAATCATCGAATCTCTAGATAACTGGGTAGGTGGGTAAACGGAGTACTCCAATTAAAACAACACGCCCACAATCAATGAACTAAATGCCTTGCCAAATTAATAACTAATAACAAATAACATTTTCAGAGTAGAAAAATATCCAATTTTTAGGTCAATAACACAATTTGCCTACAATCAATAAAGTGAAATATTTTATTTCTGAATCACATCATTAGGTGGGAGGAGCAGTCCAATTAAAATAAATGCCCACGTTTTATAAATTAAGTGTTCCGCTTACCCAAAAACAGTTTCTTATCAAAAAATTTGCTTTATCAACTTCCTCCTCCAAATTAATGACAAGTTAATTTCTCAGAAGAAAAAAATATTTCATTTCTGGATTACTAACAAATCTTTTAAAAACTTTGCGCTTACAGAACGTGTCGGATTTGTTGATTGGGATTAAATAAAACACTGTATTTGTAGTATTATATATAATCAAGTGGAAATATACAGGGTGTCCGGAAAATACGTGTACAACGTTTGACGACAGACTCCTGACGTCAAAATAGGTCGATCTAAGCCGACTTAGTTATATCCAAAATTGTCTCGTTTAGCCGGTAGAGGGCGTCAAAAATTTGTAAATATTAAAAAGAAATTACCTGTAACAATAATTTTTTAAATGACCTTGTTGCTATGGCGTTTAATAATTTGACAATTATTGACAAATTGTCACCAGTCTATGAAATTTACTCAAGTATACGATCAACATTCTTGAATTACAAGTTCATTTTACCATTAAAAATGGAAAATTATACAAACTCTCAGAAAGTTGACATGCTCCTGGTATACGGGTTTTGTCAAGGAAATGGGCGTCAGAGTGTTAGGGTTTACAAGGAGAGGTTTCCTAACCGTCGAATACCAAACCACCAAACATTTGCCAATATTGAGCGTCATCTTCGGGAAACGGGCAGTTTTGAGAAAAAGTTTGAAGGCAGGGGTCGTATGCGAACAACTCGAACTGTGGAAACAGAAGAGATGATTCTGGAAAGAGTTGAAGAAGAACCAAGTACCAGTACCCGTCTCTTAGAACGTGAGTTAAATGTTCCTAAAACGATTGTCAATGAGGTTTTAAGAGAACAGTTGTTACATCCTTACCACATACAAAAAGTCCAGGAACTTTTACCGACTGATCCCCCCATGCGGCTTACATTTTGTCAATTTATTAGAAACAAAAGAATCCTTGTTCCAAATTTTTGTAGAAAAATTATGTTTACTGACGAGGCATGCTTTACAAGATCTGGGGTAACCAATCTGCACAACGAACATATTTATTCCGATGAAAATCCACATGCCATTAAAGTTGCACATCATCAGCATCAATTTAAAATTAATATTTGGGCAGGTATTATTGATCACTACCTTATTGGTCCCATTGTTATTCCAGACAGGTTTGATGGAAATATTTATTTAAATTTTTTGCAAGACACATTACCAATTCTTCTGGAGAATTTGCCCCTTTTACTTCGGAGGGAAATGTGGTATATGCATGATGGTGCCCCGCCCCATTTTTCCGTTGCCGTTCGGCAATACTTACATCATCAATATCCCAACCGATGGATTGGAAGAGGCAATGATGCACCAGTAAAATGGCCACCACGTTCTCCTAAGTTAAATATGTGTGACTTCTTTTTGTGGGGCGCTATTAAAACAGAAGTTTACAAGACTCCGGTAAACACACGCGATGATTTATTGCAGCGGATTTTAAATGCAGGCAACCATTTTAATAATCCCGAGACATTAGATAGGGTCCAATATCATTTTTTAAAGAGTGTTAATAAGTGTATTCAGCAAGATGGCGGTCATTTTACACATTTGCTTAAGTAATGTTTTTGTTTTACTTAGTTTCTTACAATAGATACTTTCAACTTTGTTATACTTTTGTTTTTTTTGACGCCCTCTACCGGCTAAACGAGACAATTTTGGATATAACTAAGTCGGCTTCGATCGACCTATTTTGACGTCAGGAGTCTGTCGTCAAACGTTGTACACGTATTTTCCGGACACCCTGTATATCAGTAATTAAGTAGACACATTTTTTGGTTAGAAATGTAACGACGTGTTTTTAGCGTGTTTTTACACCGAATACTTTTTGTTTTTATTTTACAACATATAGTTACATTTTGTTGCCAACACAAGTATGTCAACCTACTAGAGTAACTATATTTGTTTACATTATTTAACAAGATTCACCCTTCCAAAGGCGCCTACCGATTAAACCCCACTCAATCTGTAAGTGCTTGGAAGTTCGAGACCTTACGGCTCATGTACCTTCCGTTTGGAGATTGAAAAGTTGGAGTTGGTTGATGTTACGCCCTAATAGACTGTGGGGTAAGGTGTGGTGTTGCCCACTTTGGTTAAGGTAATTCCCTGTATGACTCGGCGAGTCGAGCTAGATCAAGATTAGGATGATTTGCAAGTTTATCAAAATACTTTACGGCCAAAGTTTTGATGTGGTGGCGCAACGGAGGTAACTCAAGGTTTGCCCAAATTTCCCTGTTTTGGAGATACCATGAAGCTCTGTAGAACATCCTCAAGAGTGTTACTTTGAAAGACCTTGAGACGATTGAGGGGACAGCTAGCTGCCAGTACCCATACTGGGGATGCGTAAGTGAGCACGGGTCACTATTCCAACGCAACATCAAAAGAAACAAAATTTTTTGCCATCTGGCTTTATCAAGAATGGACTGCACGTGCAGTTTGTACGTAAGTCCCCAGTCAATGATAATTCCCAGATAATTAGCAGTATTGGAGCACAGTATGGCAACGTCATTCAAGAAAACGTTTGCATCAGGGGTGATTCGTCGCCGTGTAAAGAAAACAACTTTGCTTTTTTATATATTGATTTTGACTTGCCACTTATCTAACCATTCCTTGATGTCATCGGTGGCTTTTTGTAGCTTCAAAATGACCATCTCAGGCGACCTTGAAAAGTATAGAAGTGCTGTATTATCAGCAAATTGTGCCATTTTAGCTCCAAAGGCATGTCAGCGACGTAAATAAAGCCTAAGGAACTTTTGACGTTATCTGTCGTGAGGTAGATATGTGCTTTTCGAGCTTAACTGCTAAAGTTCTGCAGTTTAGAAATGAAGCTATCGGCCTCACAAAACGCAAAGGAAAGTTAGCTCTGTACAATTTGAAGACAAGTCTCTTGTGCAAAACCTTGTCAAAGGTTTTTTCGACGTCAAATCTCACTGTAATCTTTTCAGTCTAAATCCATCGACTATAAAGTCCGTTCCGCGGTTTAATTGATAAACAGATAAAATCCTCTATTTCAACTCATGTTGGTCGGAGGAAGAGGAATGTTGTTTGATTCCGTGGGATCCTGGAGTACGTCCAAGATCACCCTCTCAATGACCTTGCTTAAGATGCTAAGAAAACTAATAGGCCAACAGTTTTTGGAAAGCTTCCGGTCTATTCCTAGCTTTGGTATATTTATCACCAAAGAGCTTTTCCAATCTGTATCAAAATGCCTAGTTCAAAGAATTGCGTTAAGAATGTTGTTGATTGTCATTGTTGTTTTATGCGAGAATGCTTTAAGAGCCTTGTTAAATATGTTATCGGGGCCTGGAGCAATGCGAGCTTTAAATTGTTTAATAATTTTTTTGATGCGAGAAGGTTGTACACTTTCCAGCGGCCCGTCGTCGTCAGTAGCTTCCAAAAAGTGCTCAACCTCTTGTTCGATCATTTTGACGTGCTCCGTATCCCCGGTGTCTGAGGTAGAGCTTTTCCCTCAATAGAATATTGAAACCCATTTTTGCCATAAATGACTAAAATGGAAACTCGTCTGATTCCTAAGACCTTAAAGATACATTAGATTGACATTTTCTGTGATCGATTCCAAGCTTTTTTCCCAATACAAATGTTTGAAAACACACGAGATCAGAAGTCATTATAAACTTTTTAATCACAAACAGAAATATCCACCTCGCAGAATCCAGGACGTCAGAACCCTGACCTCAGCAAATGCCGGAACCAACCACAGCCTCGTACTTGCAAAGATCTCAGCTACACTACACCACAAAAAGAAAGAACCGACCAAAGGCATCAACAAACTCAACGTGGAATCTCTATCAGACAACTCAACGAGATTCCTAAACCGGCAAAGTTTAGAAGAAAACATCAAGGCATGCAGATTACTGGAAGAAGACAAAGTAAAAACCGCATGGGAAAAACTAAAATCTAATATGATAAAAGCTACGGAAGAAACACTCGGAAGAAGATGCATCAAAAGGGGTGAAAACCCAAATATCAAACCGTGGTTCTCCCAAGATGTCAAAAAGCTGGTTAAAGAAAAACGGATGTTATATCTACAATACAGAGCAAAATCAATCACATACGACGAATATAAGCTTGTAAGAAAGAGAACCAACAACGAAATCCAAATAATCAAAACCGCTTACTGGGAAAAATTCTTCAAAGATATAGAACAAGTTGCGTTCTATACGGAGGGCAAAAAAGGTATGGAACATGCTCAGAAACCAAAAGAAACCAGTAAATAAATATCTACAAACAGCGAAGAACACAATCGACAATTGGGAGAAATACTTACAAGAGATAAAACCGACAACAACGTCATTGAAACACAACACGAGGATAACAGTACACATCAAACGTGAAACACATCCAAAGAAAAAACATGACAACTTGTCATCAAACTAAAAAATAGGAAGCCGCCGAGAATAGACAAAATATTCAACAAAATGGTAGGGATAAAATACTACTAGACCTGATTCATCTGCCTGAGGAATGGAAAGGCAGCATAACAATACCGTTATATAAAAAGAGAGTGAAATCTGACATAGTTTTATATACAGAGGAATTGGTCTCCTAAGCACAATATCAAAGCTCCTCACAAAGTTCTTTGAGGAGAAAGTAGCCAACTTCGGAATATACAAAAAACAACAAGAGTTCAGGAAAAACAAGTCCACCATCGACGCAATATTTACTATCCGTCAAATTACAGAGAAAGCTATAGAATTTAACAAAACAGCCTTTATGTGCTTTGTCATTCGACAGTGCTGCTATCTGACGTGGTGCCGGTTTTTGTAAAAAGAAAATATACATCCCTATATCATAGCGGTCATCACAAAACTCAACAACGACAACTATACCTTTATAAAAGTAGCAGATAAACTACACAGCAAAGTGACCGTATCAACCGGAATAAGGCAGGGAGACAGCTTAAGTCCAGCCCTGTTCAATACTATAATGAACGAAGTGATTACTGAAGTCAAGAAAACTAAAGAGATAAAAATTGTATGCTATGTGGATGATGCAGTAATGATCTCCAAAGACAAAAACAGCTTGCAAATGATGCTCTACAAGTTTGAACCAACCGCTTTAAAGTTCAATATGCAGATATCCACGACCAAAACACAGTCCTTCACAATATCTAGGGACCCGCGTAGATGTAAGCTCGCCGTATACAACAAAAGCGTCAAACAAGTCAAGCTATTCAAACACTTGGGGGCCAACATAACAAGCGACAGGAACCTAAAAGAAGAAATGAAAGCCCAAACAACAAAAGCAGAGCTAATATTGGGGTACCTAAGAGATATAATATGGCAAAACAAGCACATGTCTGCAAAAGCAAGAATCTACAAAATCTGTGTCAGGCCCATTATGACATACGCAATCAAAACCAGAGCAAAAAACGGCACAACAAAACGACTCATGAGAACAACGGAGATTAGAACCCTAAGATGCAGTCTCCGGAACTACATAAGAAGCAAAGACGTCAGAGCAAAGTGCAACGTGGTAAGATAGACCCAAAACAAAGGGCGGGAGTGGAAAGACCATGTTGACAGAATGAACAAAACAAACTGCCAGAACGGGGCTACCAAGATCAAAAAGACCCCCGGGAAGACTAACAACAAGATGGTAGAAAAGTTGGAGATCAGCGTCCCAACTGCAAGTATAATTGATGAAGAAAAAACAGGATCTAATCTTAACTAAAGAGGAAGAAAAAGAAGAGAAATTTTTGTGCAACCTTCTGGTCTTCCTCACTTGATGTATTTGGCGCGTTAGTAGTTCAACGGCTCTTTTAATAATTTCAACCGTTTGTACTGGTGCAAGCCTGCTAATGCGCTCTTCCAGAGATTGTAAAAAAAAATTTCACTTTGTACGTGAACGAGTTTTCCTCCCTCCTCAGGTGAACTCGTTCCGTAGTGCTCCAGTATTACCGGGCTGTGATCGGAACTAAGGCCATTGGTGACGTTTATGTTATACTGAAAGTGGATGTTTTTTAGTATTGCTACATCTAGAACCAACCGTACCAATGCATCTATATTAGAAGATCTAAAAACTAAAGACCGGCTCTCTAAGAGAGTGAACCGGAACATTCTGCGTTATTTCGGCCACGTATCTAGAAGATAGGATACTTTGGAAAAATTAATGGTCCAGGGAAAGGTTGCCGGACGAAGATGACGAGAATGATTGCCAACTCGGTGGATAGACGGTGTTATCAGGCTGGTTGGTCATACAATGCATGAGGCCACAGAAAGGCATGGAAAGTTGCTGTTGATATGATTCTATAATATTGCCACCAAACTCTCACAAAGGGTACAAGGATTGAGAAAACATCTAGAACGTCCCCTTGATGACTCGCATTGCTGTAGTAGGTGGGTTCATCTAGACCCACTACCAGTAATCCATTTTATTCAACATATTCCAACAACGCTTAACCTTTGGCGTTAATTCTTAAGCTGTTCCACGCCGGGTGCTTGGAGTTAAAGTATTGTGAGGTGGGGATTATTGAGAATTGCATCAAAGTCCGCTATTTCGATGCGATTTGTCAGTCTAATATATGCTGATGCAATTTTGAATGTGCTTAACCCTGGCACATTCCCCACTATCTCATTTGATTCAAGCGAGATCGTTTCGGGGGTATCCACTTTAGAGTGGTCCACTAATCTTTTTGCAATGATCACTGTTCCACGCTTTGCGGGTACCGCCGAAGCTCCCAAATACGTGAAGGTATTCGGGATTCTCAGCGCTCAGCATTCCAAAAGCAAATAATTTATCGGGTGTATTATCCATTTTAATTATTGAGTTGATTGAGGATATTTGTTATGAGCCTCATTTGAGACTCATTTATTTCCTTCAAAATTGCGGCAATTTTGTTGTTAGAAACCACTTGTTGCTTTTGAGCAGCAACAGCGTTAGCAAACGATGTGTTTGCTGGTGGTGCTGCAGGTCTGCGGTGACCTGAAGACTAATTAGAAGCCTAAGCGACTATTGGTGCTTGGGCCGGCGCAAGTTCTGCTGCCGGTTTAAGTTTTTTGCCGATTAAGGCCAACATTCGGGTGTAGACTTTGCATCCCCTGTCGTTTGCGAGATGAGGGCAGCTGCATAAGGCGCATTTGGCTTGACTGCCTTTGATGGGGCCCCGCGCAGTTACAATAGACGACTGTCGTTGTGTAGCAACGATTTTCTGTGTAGCCGTGTCTCCAACACTTTTGGCACTGAGAAATGCAGTCACTGCAGAAAAGAGATATGTTTTGTTTCTGAATTACTAACACTTCAGTAGGTGGGCAAAGCAGTTCAATTAAAACTACTTGCTCGCATTTAATATTGAGTGCTGCGCCCACCCAAAAATTGCTTGTTCTGAATCACTAACATTTAGGTGGGCGTGGGACACTTTATTTAAAACTACTCGCACACAATTAATAACTGATCCCAATTTAATAACAAAATACATTCACAGAAAAGAAAATCCAATTTCTAGATCACTACCGCTTAGGCGGGTGGGCAAACCACTCAAATTAAAACTATTTACCCACAATCAATAAACTGCATGCCTGCTCACCCACTCAACTTTTTGTTATCAAAAAACTGGATTTATCAACCTCTTTCTCCAATTTAATGACAAATTTTGATATTTAAGCTAGATTTTACTATTTTCAGTTAACTTTTTGTATTTTATGACTAGATTTTGTTGATTCGAAACTGGATTTTATTAATTCTAAGCTGGATTTAAACATTTTAGCCAAATTTTTCTAAATTTAATAATTTTTTTAAATTATATAGCCGGACTTTATTAATTTAAAGCCGTATTTTCAATTACGAACCGGATTTTAACATGTAAGCTAAATTTTAGCCTTATCAGTCAACTTTTTGTATTTAATAGCCGGACTTTGAAACTAAATTTTCATAAATGACAAATAATTTAAAAATGTGTTTTGACTTTTTCAATTTGATTGGTGTAAATTCTATAGAATGAAGACCATACCTTTAAACCGTATTTCAAGATAAGAAAGATTGCGACGTAAAACGATTTGTGTGACGTTTGATAAATCCTAGTTGTAAGATGTTTGTCCTAGACGGAAGAAACAATATCCAATCTTTTGATGACCTTAAGCACTTAGATAAATGAGTTAATCACTCCAGATCATGATTACTAACAGATGGTTTGAACTAAAGTGTTAGCCACCTGCCCGTGTTTGTTATCAAAAAAATTAAAAAAAACTCTTTTAGCAAGCGTTAGAAATCTATATGTTAAAGGAGGAGATGATGAATCCAATTTCTTAATTACCAATACTTGCGTGAGTAGCTGGGTTACTCCAGATTATGATTGCTATCAAGTAGTTTGAACTGAATAGCCCAGCTAATCGTCGCCCAAAATTTGTTATAAAAAAATTAAAACTTTCTCTTCTTTGCAAGCGTTAGAAGTGTTATTCAATCTTTTGGACAACCAACACAGCGGGCGGTTGGGTCACTTCAGATCATGACTACCAGCAAGTTAATTTAAACTTGGCTAGAAGAGGTTTATCATAAAAAAAAAATTGAAGTTTTTTCTCACTGTAAGTGTTAGAAACCATGGTCAGAAAAAAAAAAGTGATATATATATATATATATATATATATAAGTTAACGTTCGCGACCGAGTTTGGGGATGTTATAAATTAAACAGCGATGTTAACAATATTTATTTATTTATGAACGATTGTGAAACGTGTGTTAACTTGGAAGGAAGGATATAATATGCCTACCGTGATTACGTGTATTTTGCATTTATACCATTCCTTATCAGTAACAAGAATATGCGATATGCGCTTTCCTGGTATTGCACCTGTTAAGGGTGCTGACTCCTTTATGTTCTTGAAACTGCACGAGTGAGAGTCTTAGATGTGCTGACACATAACTCCTCCCTGCTTAGGATGGAACTTCTCCTGGAGTTCTAAATCCGATTCTTCTTTCTGCGTAGACACTTTTTTATCTATGACATATTTACGTGCACAAATAATACATGGTATTAACACTATTACAATTAACACGAAATACAATAAACCACTGTGGATATGTGTTGTTGTGCGGAAATTTAATCTTTCCGTTTCTTGGACTTTTAGATTCAACTGTTCTAATTTAATTCTATTTTCTTTAGCAATTGTGCGGTTTAAATTTAGTATAAATTGAGATTTATATTCATTTATTGTTTGGACACTGTTTTGGATAATAAGTTGTTTAATTTTATATTGGCAATCATTATTTTTATGAATAATATAAGTTCCCAACAATAAATGATGCTTAACATTTGTATTACAATTTTCGATTAAAGTTTCTTGTTCGTTAACAATTAATACAAGTAAATTAGTAAATTCTAAAAATACGAAGGGTTTGTAAATGGTGTCTATCATTTTACAGTTTTCTAATAAAGATTTTACAATCACTTCATACTCACACTGTGTATTAGGTCTATTTTTAGATTGTTGTTCACATAGAAAATGACCCAAAAACAATTTCTTTACAATTGTTAGACATGGATAAGTATGCATTTTCGTTAATAGCTACGTAAGGGTGATTTATCTCAATATAAAATGTACTATTACTAACAGTAGTTGGTATAGGATGTAATGAAAATAGTTGGTATTCTAAAGCTTCCACAATCGGTATTTGAATTACAAAATTATGTACGTTTTTATGTTGGTAAGCCTTTACAATAACAAAGCTCTTTATTACGAACGCATTCTCTATTGTTAATTCAAATGGAAATTTATGTTTTACATCTAAGTGAAATTGTTTCATTATTTTTATTAACACCTGTGGTTCAATTAATAATGAATGTAAGACGTTCATTTTAGCATAATTTAAAATTTCGATTATGTCACGTAATTTATTTGAAAAGGACAACAGACTCTCAATTAATAATTCCAATGCATCATTTATTCTATTTTTAGTGTCAACAGTTAGCAGATAGTTTATGTTCTTTTCTATAGTTTCAAAGTTGGCATTTATTTGCGCAGTTGTTTTATTAAGAAAAACAAAATTAGTGTTTATGTTGTTTTGATTGTTCATTAGGTTTAATGATAGCATCATATCTTTCTGCATCATTTGCGTCCAAATTACCTGTTATAAATTTGACTGCAGATCCTAAAACGTTAACTAATCCTCTTTTAGTTTTATAATTAGGAGTGAGTACACTAATTTGTTTATCAACATCGTTATTTAAATCTCTTATTAGCAATATTTTCTTATTAAAATGAATTAAATGATTTGCAACCGTTAATGTTGCCTTAGCATAACTAGATAGGTTCTTAAAGATATTAACCATTCTACTTAAATCTATACGGGTAAATATTTCAGCTTTACTGAAGGTATTGTAGGCTGTTCCTAATCTGGAGGTTAAGATTCCTCTTGGATTGGGGGTTCGCTCGATTGCTCCTCCATGTTTTTGAAAAGACGAGTTTTTAATTCCTTTAGATGGACAATTTTTGTTTTTAATTTTGAATTTTTATTAAAAGGTTTAATTTCATATTTATTATGCTCTAACTGTTTAGATATAGCATATGAACCTGGTAAACTGTTTTGGATTTATTACCTTTCTGTTGATGTTTCCAGAAAACTTTTGTTCCTATCTCCAAAACTTTGTCTACCCTGTCTTGATTTTGTTTGTTAGTTACCTTTTCTTTACTTTGTATCGTTATTTTTCTAAAAGAATTGTACAATAATCCTGTCAAAGTTTTATGGTGATTAATGTAGTCTTCACAAAGTTTTTCTTCAAATGCTAGATTTAAAGGGTCCGTTGAATTGGTTCTTCCAAACACAATTTCAAAAGGTGTATGTTTGTTACCAGGATCTATAGTAGAATTATATGCTAAAATTGCCCTATCTACGGCATCACAATTTATGATATCTTTATCCATTAGTTTTAAAATTCTTAAGTGTTCGATTAATGTGGAATGTAATCTTTCAATGTTAGGGTTAGATTCATGATGTCCGGTAGTTCCAAAATGTAAGTCAATTTTGTACAATTTCATCAGTTCTAGTATTACCTTATTTTTAAATTCTGTGCCATTATCAAATACAATTTGTTTTGGTACGCCAAATTTATTAAAACGTTTTATTAAAGTCTTTGTGACTGTTGAAGCTGTTCTATTTTCTATTTCGTAAGTTTGAGCAAATTTTGAAAATTTATCGGTAATTGTCAAAATTGACTTCTATTAAATTTGAATACATCTATTTGCAAAGTTTCTAATGGTTTACATGGTGTTTCTGTAATTTCCATTGGTGGTTTTTCAGGCCTTCTATCATACTTGAATTTTTGACAGTATTCACAATTATTGATGTAAGTTGCTACCTGTTTCTGAATATTCTTCCAATGATAATTTCTTTTTAATCTGTCTACTGTTTCAACTAAACCTCTATGATTTGACATTCCTTCATGACTTTCTATTATTAGTTCTAACTGTTTTTCTGAGTTTTTAATAATTTCAACTCTTCTCATACATCGAATGATTTTTAATGCGTTTCTATTAAAATTTTCTAGATAAATTTTTGATAATAAACTATAAATTTTGTGTATTGTACCTTCTCCTGCGTAGTCTTCAAGTGATTTTATAATTTCTTCCTCTGCTTCATTTCGATTTACATGAAATTTGTAAATTTTTTGAGGACCAAGAGTTATTTCTATATCTGTCGGTAAATTGTGGCTATAAAAAAAGAATTGTTTTGGTTTTCTGTCAATTGGGTCTTGTGATATAGGAATTACTTCATCATGTTCACTAATCACATTACTATTCAAACTACCTTCTTCTTCTGAATGTGTACTAGAACCATCATTTGCGATAACTGATTCTGTTATATTAATCTCATTTAATTTAATTCTGCTTAAAGCGTCGGCATTACAATTAATTTTGCCCTGTTTATATATATGGTATACTGATATTCTTGTAAATAAAAAAATACTTTCCATCGTTGCATCTTTAAATTATTACCTTTCAGTTTATGTAGCCAAAGTAACGGTTTATGGTCCGTTATAATCGTAAAATGATTTCCATATATGTATGGCCTAAATTGTTTGCATGCATATATTATGCCCAAGATATTTTTTTCGATGGTAGAGTACTTTATTTCACTTTTACTTAAAGTACGAGATGCATAAGCAACAGGTTTGTCTTTACCTACTGTTCCTTGACTAAGGACAGCGCCGATAGCATAATTGCTAGCGTCTGTGGTAATTATGAAAGGTTTAGTAAAGTCCGGGTATTGTAGTATCGGGTCGTTGCTTAACAAATTTTTGCAAGTTTCAAAACATTCTTGTATACTCTTTATTAATTATGACTTGTTCAGTTTTTGCCAAATATTTAGTCATAGGTCTTAATATTTTTGCATTGTCTTTGACAAATCGTCTGTAATAACCTAATAGTCCAGTGAATGATTTGATTTCAGTTTTTGTTTTAGGAATAGGATACCTTTTTATGGCTTCTATTTTACTAGGGTCTCGTTTTACTCCTTTATCTGTTATCAAATGACCCAAATATTTTAATTCCTTTTTCATAAACTCGCATTTGTTTAATGTAATTTTTACGCCATTTTCTGATAGTCTTTGAAATACATTTTCTAAACGCTGTTTGTGCTCTTGTAGTGAGGTAGAATAGATAACAATGTCGTCTAAATAACTTGACAGATTTCGTCTGTTGATCCTCTTAAGATGTTATTCATGGCCCTTTGAAATGTTGATGGGGCATTACATAAGCCAAAAGGCATGCGATTGAATTCGTATAATGCTTTGTCTGTTATAAACGCTGTCTTATCTTTATCTTCATCTCTCATTTCAATCTGGTGGTAGCCAGATGCCAAATCTAAACTGGAAAAATAATTTACTCTTCCTAATTTGTCTAAAATTTCGAATATATTAGATAATGGATATTTGTCTTTAATTGTATTCTCGTTCAAACGTCGATGGGCGATTACCAGTCGCCATTTTCTTTCTCCTGATACGTCTATCTTTTTAGGTACTAACGAAATGGGTGAGGCCCAGGGACTGTTACTATGTTGGATTATTCCTTGTTTCAACATTTCATTCACTTGTCTGTCAATTTCTAATTTATGTGTATAGGGTTTTATATATGGTTTTTGATAAATGGGATTATTATTAATTAATTTAATTTTATGTTTTATTTTAGAATAAAAAGTTAGCGGGATATTTTCATCATAAACAATGTCCTTGTATTTACATATTAATTTCGTTATCATTTCTTTTTCTTCTTCGTTTAGATGGGATAAACGCAATAGTTCTGTTACGGTTTTTAATTGGGTTTTCTTTCATTATTGTATTCTTCAATAATGCTTTCATCAATGCTTTCAACTGGTAAATAGTCGCAAATAAATTTAATGGGATATTCGTTAAAATTAGTTATTTCTACTAAAGCTTCGTTCTGATCTATATTTATTAAGGCGTTTGGTAGTTCGACACCTTTTGTTAAGATCATGTTTAATAACTTTTTCGCCATTACTTTCACGTATTGAAATTTTTACAATTTGTCTTGCTCTAGGAGTTAATTGAATTACAGGTTTGTTTAAATAAAAAAGGATTTTTGTATATCTTGTCTCTAATATTTCTTAATCATAATCTAATTTAGGTTTGAATTTTGATAATAAGTCTGAACCAATTAATCCATCAAATATTTCATGAAAATCAACTATACTATAAGAATGTAATTAATCTGGATCACTAAATGTTTTTAAGCTAGAGATTTCAATTTTGTAATCATTTTTTGTTATGCCGTGCATAGTCTTTATTTCATAAGGTTCATAAATTAAAAAATTTAGAAAATATATTTCAACTAATTTTGGGGATATTACTGAAGTAGAGGCACCTGTATCTATTAAAAATTTTGCATTGTCTAATTCGGGTAAAATTATATAAGGTAACTTAGTATCTACTTGAACGTTTATTTCGTGGTGTGCAAAGACGAGGCTGTCTTGCAAAAATCCTGATAATAATAATTTTCTTCATTTGGAGTTTCATTTTCAACAGTTTTTTCTTTATACGTTTCTTCCTCATTAGGTATGTCGTACTTGTTTGATCCTACATATTGATAATATTGACAAGTATCTGCGTCATAAAATGTATCATCGTTTGACATATCTAAATTATGATGTTCCGATCTTATTCTTTTAGGGGCAATTCGCATAGCACTCAAAGATGGGTCTATTTCCATTGGTTCTTGTTTATTTTGATTAAATGGATGTCTTTGATAACTATTATTTTCGTTTCTGTGCATTACTTTTCTAAAATTTCTACCACCTGGGGTTGGTAGCATCGTTTTATTAAAAAAGGGTTTATTAATAAAAGGTGTTTTAACAGGGAATTTATTTTGAGTTTCAGGTATTCTCACCGGAATAAATAATGGTTGTTGACCATATTTATTATTATAATTTTGATGATTAGTTTGAAAATTTGTTAAAGCTTTATCTGTGTATTTTATCATATGAGTTCCAGGTATTTTGGGTATTACTTTTGGAGAATTAGTTAAATTAATTTGTGAAGGTTTTTTACAAAAATATAACCAATTTTGTCTTTCGAGAACATAAGCCATTGCTGTTTCTAAACTTGTGGGGTTTTTATTATGAATTACTTCGCCGAAATCGGAATATTGCATTAGGATTCTCAAATAAGTCTGTAAAGCTGTTTTCTTATATAAACGGTCTTTCATTTGTCTTATTTGATCTTCATCATTAACTAATTTTACTTTCGTCAATAATAAGTTTAAAGAATCTCGAATTCTATTTTCTAAGCTATATGGATTTTCATCTCTTACCGGGGTTATTTGCATTAAATCGGTTAAAAGGCAATCTTCAGAACGTTGATCGGAATAATCAAGATTTAAACAGGTTTTTATTTCGTTCCACGTATTTAATTCACGTAAAGCTATTAATTGCTGTGCATTATTTATAAATTTTCCTTTGACAATTTTTATGACAAATGAATTAATTGAATTTCGTAAATTAGTATGATCAAAATAAACAGAAATAAATTCTTCTACCGCTTCAATAAATAAAGGTAAAACTACCGGATTTCCATCAAAATTTGGAATTGCATTTACTTCAGTAGGTGTAATAGAGGCTCGTGTATATGCAGGAGGCATGTTTAAATTTAAATTTAATTGATTAAAATTATTAATTAACAAATCAATTTTGAAAAATGTGGAAACAATAGATTACTTACAGTTGTTTTATGGAGCAAATAATTATTAATATTGCAGTAATCTTCATGGAGTTGCTGGTTTACTTGTAGAAATAATTATTCGGTGTGTATGCAGCTTGTTGTGGGTTGGAGTTAACCAATTTTAGGCGGCTCCGGGAACACGGTGTGGTGAGCGCTCACTGAAAATGATGATCCACGGCTCCTGTTGACTCTGGGAAATGTTATCCGCTGGTCCGAAGACTTGTCAATTACCAATTTTAGGTTTCTTGCCCTGTGCGTATCTATCCTTACTTGTGTCACTAGTTAGAGTCCTTTTGTTTTGGGATATCCACTAATAACACGTTGTTCACACAAATCGTACCGAAACTGCTCCAGTTAACGTTCGCGACCGAGTTTGGGGATGTTATAAATTAAACAGCGATGTTAACAATATTTATTTATTTATGAACGATTGAGAAACGTGTGTTAACTTGGAAGGAAGGATATAATATACCTACCGTGATTACGTGTATTTTGCATTTATACCATTCCTTATCAGTAAGAAGAATGTGCGATATGCGCTTTCCTGGTATTGCACCTGTTGAGGGTGCTGACTCCTTTATGTTCTTGGAACTGCACGCGTGAGAGTCTTAGATGTGCTGACACATAACTTATATATATTTTTAATAATCTTATCAACACCTGAGAGGGTCTGTTTGAAGTTTCTTCTCTCTTTGCAAGCGTTCGAAGGTGATACCCAAGTTTTTTAATAACCAACATTTGGATAGGTGGTTTGGTCACTCTAAATCAAGAATTTGTTAACAAAAAATTAAAAGTTTTTTTTCTTTGCAAGCGTTAGAAGTCTTAATGTTTGAGAAGGGGGTAATTAATCTAATCGTTTAATAACCAACACTAGGTAGGTAAGTAGGTTACTTTAGATCATAATTACCGTTGAGTAGTTTAAGCTGGATTGCAACCCCCCCCCCCCCCCCCCAAGTGATATCCAATTTTTAAACGATCGGGTAGATGGGTCACTTCAGATCATGATTATTCGTGATTATTATCAAGAGATTGAAAAATTCTCTTTTTTGTAAGCGTTAGAAGCTTTTATGGTAGAAGAGGAGATGATAAATCCACTTTCTTGATAACCATCACTTGGTAGGTAAGCTCAAATTTATTATTACCAAAAAGTAGTTTAAACTAAAATAAAAAATCAAACAATATATTATAATCTTAACGCTCATCATTTAAAGATTTATCCACATCATTAATAACTTTTTTTTCATCTTCTTGTTGTCCATCAGAAGTCATCAAAACACGTACAACTTACAAATCAATTAAATTAAAATCACCACCTTTAGTAATACCAACATCCATTTCAACAATAAAAGCCATCATTGCTTTGCACAAGGCAAAGTTTTCATAAAATACAAATTTAATCAAAAACATTTTTAACCATACGCAAAGATTACGTTTTTTGACTCAGTACTCGGATCTAATTGGTTATCAGGATGAATTCCTGAATTTTCTTGGTTAATAATTAATAATAAGGAATTTAAAGCTGTATTAGTGCACTACAATAAAATCTTCTGATAAAGGAATGTTTATATGTTATATAATTCTCAGCTAGAGTATCAGATATGACTGAATTGTTCAATTTTCAAGCGACTACGATCTATCGGCATGTTACCGTTAAATAAAGATAATTATTATTGTTATTAAAACAGCTAATGTTGTGAAAATAAAGTAAAAAGCTTTTTATGTCATAAAATCCCCCCCCCCCCTCCCAATGTTCTAGATACGGCCCTGCATTTAAGTAAGTAGGCAATAATTTAATAAAATATGTAGTTCTTCCACGCTTGCATAAAAAGTTGGGTAATAATTTATTGATTTATTTTTATTAATACGATTATTAAATAATAAAATAGAGAATTTAACAGTTTATTTTTGTAATTAATATAATTTGTTCACAATCAATAGAATGTAAAATATGTGCTAGAACAAATTGTAATTGTAAATTTATGAACAAATAAATTAAAGAACTAAAGCACGTCTAAACATTCTTTTTAAATTATACCCTCCGACTGATACAAACCAGAATAAAATATAAATACAAGGGTTGTTTTGTGTATTATTTATTTCTTTTTGGTGTAAATGATGTAAAAGGTTACGATACAAATTAAAACAAATGTGGACAGCTTAAGCTCAAAGGAAGTATCCACTAGAGAACCATAAGTGGCACAATGGGGGTTCTATTCAGTTCCATCCCACCACCACCCTGTTAATTGCAAGAATTAAGGCGTCATGAAGTGGACGGCTTATCTTGTTTAACACTTGAAAACGTTTGGAATTTTTATTTTGTTGGAGTAGGCAGATAATAATTGGTGTCAGTATATTATACCCTATGTCATAAGGGTGTAATTAATACTAAAACTAAAAAAAAATCATACTAAAAATCCTTTATGAGATAATTTTATTTAGATTAAAGATTTTTAACACTATATTATTCAAATCCAAACATTGTAGATATCTTCTATAGTTTGATTTGAATTTTATATTATAGATTTAGATGTATGTTGGGTTGCATACAATAGAAATCCAATGTTAAAATTGCGCGCGACAATAATTTGAAAATATGTTTAGTTAGGTTAGGGATTAGCCGATCTTTATTTAGAGAAGGATGGATGTAGTCGGTGGCTGTTGCTAAACGCAAAACCGCATGGAACAGGTGCGAGAGTAGGTAGAAAAATGTGTAAACAGAAACAGGTACTGAAAGGATTAGGAGATAATAAATTGGGGTGCTTTTTATTACCCTACTTGCAATTTTTCTACCTGTTTTGTTACTGAGGGGATAATAAACTCTTATATTAAAATTTGTTCTCCAATTTATTTTATTATAACTAAGATTTTACGCATTTTTCTTGTAAATTTGAAATAATCAGCACCAATATTTTTTCAAGCGTGATCATTTTCACAGTTATAGAAGCATGACTAGTATTTTTCACACACAATCGGATTGATGTGTTCAACCGCACAGTGTGGTGTTTTATCTAAATGGGTCCTCTGTTTTGTTTCGCTTAATTCATTCCGTTTCCTCTTGGGGAAGTCTCGAATTTCATTTTGTAAATGCGCGCAACACACCATCCTTCCCCTACCAGAAGCTGTGATGAATCATTTCTTTGTAAACAGAGAAACTTATTTAGAACAGTCGTCTGTTATAATGAAATGAAAGCTTCAAAGAAACAACCCCTCAATGTTATCGTATGAATGTTCTGATTTTAGAAATATTTTAATGCTATTACAATTAATAATATTATCATTCCATTGCATCACCTAATTCATTTGTTAATACTAAACAATTGGATTTATTTATTTTTCATAAAGATGATTTGTAGAAATAAAATTAGACGCAATTCAAATTGTTATTATTTGTAACATACACATACTAAATAACTTATAAGTTCATGTAACCTAACGACCACATTAGATGAAGAGATATCTAATTAACTTAATTAACAAACTACCTTAAGTTTGTCTCTTTATCAAATCTTGAGGAAAACTTTTAGATTTAAGACATAGTATATATTTTGCACTAACTGCGGTACATATACAGGATGTCCGGGAAAAATAGTAAACAATTAAAGGCTTTTTTAAGTAAAAAAAAATTGAGTTCTCTGCAGTAAAATTTTATTGACATTGACATTCAGAGCTGGTGTGTAACTAAATTAGAGGTTGTGTTAATTTCAATAAACTTTATATAGTTGGTAGTAATGACATTTGGCTATAGTGTTGTCAAATTTCATCAAAATTTAATTCACTAAGTTAGAGGTTATGTCAAATTTACTTTGTTAATTATAATAAATTTGATACATTTGGTAATAACAATGTTTGGCTATAATGTTATTTTAAATTTCATTCAAATTTAATGTACAGTTTTAAAGTTATAGATTTTTGTTTACATTACAACACATAAATATTCAGCGGTAGCTGGTCGCTAAATTAAAGGTTATGTAATAATTGACATATTGATTTTAATAAATTTTATACAGTTAGTAGTAATGATGTTGACTACAATCTTGTCACATTTTATAAAAAAATAATTTACTGATTTAAGGCTATAAAGAATTGTTAATTCCATTTTTTTTTTAACGGATAAAATGTTTTATGCACGTCCATTCCACATAGCATTGTGGGACTGTAAAACTTTATTCAAAAGAACCTTTACTTACTAAATCTATCACTTGTATCTACATGAACACCAATGAGATTACCTTGCGGCACTTCTTTGTTGGTGTCATTTCTTTGTTACTTTTCCTTTATATTCTTCTTCTTCTTTTTAAGAATATTTTCTATCACGGCAGTATGTGCTCTAAGATGTTCCGCACAATAATAACATCTACGTCCAGGGTAGCCGTCCAATTTATTTTTTCTGTTTTCATCTAGTGCAGTCTAGAACCGTGTATATGGACAGTCCATGGTTGCACGCAGCTTAAACCTATAGGCACGTCAAAAAGCATCAATGTAGATTTTGAATTTGAATAGTAATCCACGCAACCGTGCTTTCTAGTTATCCAAAGTTTTATATTTAAAATAAGAGTTTTTATGCAGTTTACCGTACCGTTCTTGCCGTCTTTTTCTGCAAGGCGCTGCGAGATTTGTAAATGCGTTCTACAACCAGCAGATGCAGCGGGATAGTTTTAGCAATTACCTTTCTTTTAAATATTTTGAAGTATTTTTTTGTGTGCACCCTTTGACTCCATGTTGGTGCCCTGTACAAAACTATAGAGTGGACGAGGCTGTCTTTAAGTCCACATTTTGGACATCAACACGAAATCAAGACGCCAAAATCAGTTATAGAGTATTAGCGTAATATGACTGAAATAATAACTTGCTCTTTATCCACCGGAGTGATTCGGAAGTCACCTAATAAACCGTTGGTATCATCAAACCTCTTCAAACAAGTTGTGCGTGATTTAACACACTTTTAATAATGTTATCTTACACTTTCAACAATTCACAATATTCACAAATAATTAACACCTTAACGACATAAAAGCTTCTATCTACCCAAGACAGACACCTAAAGAGAAGAGACCGTCGTTCTTTCAAACTCTCCTTGCGGAATCTCTTTCTTGCGGCTTTGCC
This sequence comes from Tachinus rufipes, assembly GCA_963932245.1. Taxonomy (NCBI): domain Eukaryota; kingdom Metazoa; phylum Arthropoda; class Insecta; order Coleoptera; family Staphylinidae; genus Tachinus; species Tachinus rufipes. The sequence continues at coordinate 71,776,612 of OZ010747.1, read as the reverse complement.
GACTATATATTTTCTTTTGTTATTATAAAGCAGTATAAATTTATTTATTTGAGTTATTCTTTTTAAATATGACCGTCACAGGACTCATATTCATGCTATGGCCAAAAGTGATGCCCAAATATTTGATGCAGTTCTTACTTACTTAAGATGGTAACGCTGTCTACTCCAAAAAATAAAATTATAAAGCTTTTTTGCCTGCTAGGATAACCATCTTAACAACCTTCCAGTTGCCCGTTCGGTATTTCCAGCTTTTCTGCGTTGTTTCCAGCAATAATTATTGCCACGTCATTTGAGTAGACTATGAGCCTGATATTGCTTGGCATTTTTAGCCTCAAGATGTCGTTGTAATTTACGTTCCATACAGTCAAACCATTGACTAAGCTTTGTAGATCCTCAGCGGTCACTTCTATTTCAAAACTGTTGGCTAACAAAAAGTTGTGGTTTTTCAAAAAGCTGCAGGTAATCTTACTGAAATAGTTTGAGATTTAGAACCCTTATAATGATTCTACTATACTGCCCTAACGTGCTAAGTTACGTGCTTACGTACAAAAGTCTCTTTTAAAAAATGTTAAGGGTATTTGAGTCCGACCACCGTCAGAGGTCGCACAATTGTTTCAAATTTTACTTTGACAAAAACGCAATTTTTTAGTTCAAACGCAAAATGTACAGTGACGCGCTGCCTTCGGACATATAGGAAATACGCAGAGAGACGGATTCCACCGTTCTTTTGGTCGGTGGGCTTTGAACTTAATAAAGAAGCGGCCAAGTGCTTTCTATTAGTTCTCAAAAACTAGATTTAGTTTACCTGCGTTTAGAATTGTAGGAATAAAGTATTTTGGTACTCTGGACACAAAAGTTTGGCTACGCAAAGACACTACTTCTTAAAAACTAAATCTGCCCACTCAAAGTCAGAATTATGGCTTTGAATGCCCTAATCATCAAATGGCAGATTCAGTTCCTTTGCAAAATTTATAAAAAAATTACTTAAAAAGTTTATATCACTTACTACCAATTTAACTTGTAATGTGTAAGAGAACATTTTACTATTTTGTAATATGACTTCAATTGTGGAAAAGTGTGTTTAAATGATGTAGGAAGGTAATTTTGTACTATCAAATCAAGATTTATAACGTACAGAATTGATGATAATTTATAACGTGTAGAAAGGTTTTCTGTACTTGCAGCAAAATCTGTCAAAATTACTTGTATTGTGTAAAAGTGTATTTAAATGATTTGTGCTTTATAAAACTGACTACTAATTTAGTTTCTGATGTATATAAAAGTATTTCTGTACTTTGTAATATATCAAACTTACTACGAAATCTGTCAACATAATTTGTACTGTGGAAAAGTGTATATAAATAACTTATAATGTACAAAATTAATAATAAATGTAGTTTTTTATAACGTGTAAAAGGGTATTTCTGTACTTTGTAATACAAAGTGCGGCAAAATAACTTCCTTATTTTATAATGCAATAAAACAAAAAATAATAAAGATATATGTTTAATTAATTTAAATTAAAAAATTAAACATTTAAAGATGTGGATTACATTGTCTTCAAAGTTACATCGAGTAAGTGACGTTCCTCATTGTCGATACATTGGTTGAACCAAATTCTGCTGTTTTATGTCATTTTTTCCAGCATATTGATAGGTATGACCGGCGCACAAGGAATCAAATTGGATAATAGTGCTCCAAATCACTTTTGGGCTTCTCTAAATAATTTCTGGGTCTTTCTAAATTATTTCTGGGCACATATTTTGCTTAATGACATATTCAATCAAGTTAAATTGAGCTGAGTAACACAAGCGCGTTTTAAGGCCGTGCTTCACACAAATTTTTTTGGACATTTAAGTTACGTTAAAAAAAAATTGCAGAATGGCTAACTTGTACTGATGAAAATGAACTTTATTGTGCACAATTTGCTTTACGATACAACCCAAAAATGATTGCTCGCCAAACGCTGCACTGAAACCATAACTTCTTTGATGTTCTTAGGTATTCTAATGGGACGATGTCCATCTTCTATTTTTTTCTGCACAAAATTAGATTTCCTGAAGTTTGTAGGACCCAATGGCAAAACATTGAAACAATTGCTTGCCTTTTGGAATTTTTTTAATTAAAATTAGTCTAACCGTTTTCCACTCTCCTGAAAAGATACTCTTGATTAGGAAAGCATTGAGGGTCACCTTGGTAACTTTAAGTAGATTATCATCCGGCCTCGCCACTTTCTGCGGTTTAACATTTTGGCTTGCTTTTCTAATCTCCTCTTTGGAGGAGATGTTGGGTATGTTTTTGGACTTAGATAGGATGCGCGGCCACGCCATTTTTGTGTGCTTGGAAAATGTTCTTTTGCCACCTCCACTTGCTCTTCATTTGTCAGACAAAAAGGTAAGTTGCCAGTTACAACTTTGTAGCTTGTGCCCGAGAGATTGTTGTCTACGTCTTGGCACAAGGAATTCCACGCACTTTTGTTGGCCTTGGCTATTGTGTGGTTTTTAGTTCTCTACGGCTTTGCTTGTAGGTTTCAGCCAAAAAATGTATTTTTTCATAGTGCAAGTTAAAAGCTTGCCTAATTTGTCCGCATCTGGCTCTCAAGTTAAATACTATACCTACCTACTATTAGCTTAGGGGCTGTATGTGTATGTGAAAGACTACTGCTTGGTTGATTTAGCAAATTTTGTTTACCAATTGGTCCGCGTGCTCTGTTTTGTAGTTGTGACATCTACATTGATTATATTGTAGAAATTGAAGTTTTCATTTTGCTCCATTACCTCCCACTTCTGGATATACTTAGCCAAGCTTGATGAACACATCGTCACGTCAATGTAAAACGAGCAACCTGCTATTTTAAGGAACGGTTTGTTGCTATTGTTTAGTATAATCAAGTTGTGTTTTCCGGCCCATTCTGCAAGCTTGCTACCTTTGCTGTTCTTGGTTGGAGAGCACTAGCTGTAGGACTTTGCATTTATGTCGTCTACAATCAATATTTTATGTGTTTATTTAGGTTCTTGCCAAGAGCGAGTAAAATGCTACAGTTGTCTGCTTGGGTCGTATGTTAAAAGTAACATGAGTAGGAAAAAATATCCTTGCTCTCCACTCATACGTATCTACTTGCACTGCCCGTTTTATAACCTTGTGTGGTACGTAGATGGCTGTGTTTGTTTATTGGTTTATTTGCAATGCTCTGTGTTGGCTCCAAGATCAAAGCAAAAACACATTTGTTTGTTGAAAGATCAATGGTCATTCAACTTCTGCCAAGGTTTATTTGAACAATTTTTATAAACGTTTTAATTGATTGGCTGTTCCCTCTTCTTCTTTTCCTGCGCTTTAACAAAAGCTCTGTACGCAAGACAACGCATCGTTTCAGTTTTGTGGCCCCTTTTGTTGCACAGGTAACATTTTTAAGGGTTGTGGCAGTCTTTAGTAGCCTTTATCTGCGCACTTGTAAAAGGTGTATTTTTTTACATTAATTTGCTTTGTCCTTTACTCGGTGACATTACTAACATTTCTGCTTTTTAGCATTCTTACGACATTTGTTCTAGCCTTTGCCTATAGTGTTCTTTGCCCAAAATAAAATGAGTGCTTTCACTAACTTTTACAAATGCGTGTTTTACCGACTCCTCAGAGACTTTCCTTGTGTGTCTTGTTTGAAACCAACATTTCCCATCTCTTTCATCTTTGTGGCGAATGCCTCCCAAAAAACCATCTTATTGTTTTTATTTTTTTGTTTAAAAGTCAGTATTACGCCATTTTTTCAGGTTTTATTTATTTTGGATTCATGTATTAAATTATGTCGGCGTAGGTAGCCTCTTGTGTTGATGCTACTATTATTCTTTATTTCTGCGACCTCTCTTTTTGAATGTTCTCATATTGTCTTTTGCTTTTTATTGACAGTTACAGATCAAAATTCATTGTATACCCAACACATCAACATTTAGCGGTAGCGGGTCATTAAATTTGAGGTTAAGTCAAAATTGTTATGTTGATTTTAATAAACTTTATACAGTTGGTAGTAATGATGTGTGGCTACAAACATATATCCATGCTACAAACTTGTAAATTTGACATAACCTTAATTTTGATTTGAGAGAAATAAGCAAACTACAATATTTTAAGTCAATATGACTAACGACGTAACATGACTGAGAGTACTACCAACTCAATAGCTTTTATTATATTATTTTGTACGTTCTCGTATTGTATTGTTCTAAAGTAAAATGTTTTCTTGTTTTCTTAGTTATTTGTTAGCAAGTGACAATTGAAAAAAAAAACACTTTTAATTTTCCCCTAAATCATAAATGCTGGTATTTCAAAATCATAAATGCTGATGTTCCTCAAGGTTCTGTTTTTTTGCCAACTTTATTTTTGATTTACATTAATAAACTTTTTTAAATAACTAAAAGTCTTATTTATAGTTTTGCAGATGATAACACCCTTCATACTTCAATATTTCCATCATTTCAACAAACATGGCAGAACGTCTTGAAATTTCTAGGTTAGAATCTGTAGCATCAATAAGCATAGACCTCAAAACAGTATCTGAATGGAGTATTAGTAACATGGTCAATTTTAAATCTAAACTTAACTCTTACTGTTTCAAAATCAAAATCTAAATTATTTAAAGTACCAAATATTAAACTAAACAAACAACAAATCAATTTCTAAATCTTTTTCAATTTGTCTTTTAGGAGTTACAATCTCACATAATCTTCTTTGGAACTACCATGTTGTTAACATAGCTTCAAAAGTATTTAGAAATCTAGGATTTCTTAATAGATGTAAACAGTTTTTTAACTTTTGTTCAGCTTTTGCATATATAAAATTTATATTTGTCCTTGTATTGAATATTGTTTTCAAGTATAAAGAAGAGCATTAAAAACTACACTATCTCTTCTAAATTCTATTTAAAAACGAGCTATTCCGATCATTGCTGACCCAAACTTGACTTAATGGTTTAGATACTTTACAACACCGGCGTAATATTACAGATTTTTCCATTTTCTATAGATATTTCTATAAACATTGTTCAAACAAAATAAAAAACATATTGCATCTAAACAAATATTTACTCGTAGTACAAGGATTACTAGAAATATCTAACAAACATTCAACAGTTTAGAGATGTAGAAGGGAAACTTTTTAGAAAGATTTTTTTAACCATACATAAAATAAATTTCCTAACTCAGTATTTTCCGAGACTTAGCCACAAACATTCAAGGCCAATGTTTAAAGACTGCTTAAATCTAGTCTTCAATGTGATAGTTTCAGCGAGAGTGGTTTTATTCGTTAAAATTCAAAGTATTTTTATGTTGTTGTGACATATTAAGTAATTCCTAAATATCACATTTTAAAATTTAAACAAAAATTGTTTTGGCCCACTGAATTGGATTTCAAGAGCATAGGCGTTACTTTTGAGACACCCTGTATAAAGTGTCTTATGAAAATAAGTTTGAATGGTGTATATTGTCTATATGATGTTATTATTGTTATAAAAAGGTGAGATCTTGTTAATAATAAAAAACTTTTCTAGTAGCCAATAGTGGCTTTTTTATATTCTAATAGTCTATTATCTTAGCAATATGTTTTATTGAAAACAATAATCTTAATTAAATTAACTCTTTGTCATTATAAACTACATTTAATTTTATAAATTTAAGATTTAATCCACTTCAACACCCCTAGTTTAAACAAATCCCTTACTAATTTTAATTTTAATCTTTATCAAAATTAAATGTTAATATTGAATGTGTTTCTTTGTCCTTCCATTTGTGTCCTTTCGATAATACTTTATCAGTCATTTCGGTATTTACAGGCGCGTGTCCGTGACTTCAATTTTAGGGTTCGGAAAATGGATTTTTTCTTAGGGGTGAAATTGTGCTATTGCGTTGCACTAACATCAAATGTATCATCATTGAGGGGAAAAAATGGCTGTCTTATTGTGAGCGACTTAACAGATGTAGATTTATTTTTAGGGAAAATCGTTTTTAGATGAAAGATTTAGTTGACTTTATGAATTTATTCATTTGATGAGTAGTTGTCATCATATTAATTATTTTAAATTATTGTCTATGAGGGTGGAGTTAATTGAAAAAATTAATCTAAATATGTTTCATTCAGTTTCAGCCACTCATGAATAATTTATTAAGGCTTTCTGTAGTCACGCAAACGTGTCCATTGTGTATGTACAGATAAGTGCAGAAAATGATTAAAAAGTTCCGCAACAATAATCACATAACAACAGAATTCATAGGTTGGAAAATTATTACAGAAATTACATCAAAACGCAACACGTTATTATGAATTAAAAAATAAAACTTATTGTTTATCATTATCAAACAAAAAAATTAATGTAATTTTTCTTTAAATTTCAAAATATTTAATTTATTTATTTAACGGTTTACCCATTTTATACAGAAAAAAACAACAGTAGAATGCAAAAGAAACATAATAATAACTTAAACAAAACAAAATAGATTTAATTTACAATTGTTACCTAGACACATTAATAGGCATAATGGACTTAAGTACAAATAATTAGTTTTATGAAATGCAAGTCTAAAGAAGGTCATATTTCTATTATTTCGACAGTGCTGATTAAATGAAAAATACGTTGTTTAAGAATTTCTTCTTTCTTTTAAATTTCATTGAAGACAGAAGCAGTCTGTAAACATTTACCTAGGATATTTGCGGATTATAAGTTTCGGGAATTAATGCATTTAAAAGTTTAATCCAAGTGTCAATGATGGGGTTAAAAATATCTCTCTTAAAAGTTTCGGTCCTATATTTTTGAATAGTGAATATTGGTTAGAATTCCTAGCAAAGTTAATATTTGTTTAGATAGCAAAATGTCGTGTATCTCGTTTAAAAAGTGCTTTTGAAAATGAAAATGCAAAGAACTGCAACATTACGCCAATGCTGTAAAGTCATTAGTCAGTTTTGGATAAGCAATAATTTATCAAATAATTCGTTTTGAATAGATTTTAAAAGAGATAGTGTAGATGCAGATGATCCGTTCCATGCTTAGAAACAATATTCAAACAAGAACGCGTATAAGTTTTATATATGTATATGCAAAAGTTGTGCAGAAGTAAACAACTGTTTACAACAGTTTTTTAGATACATTCAAAGCTATGTTAACAACATGGTTATTCCAAAGTTAGTTTTATTTTTGGTATTAATGATATCTCAGACTTTGATTTTAAAATGATAAATAGATGATTTTTTTAGAGTTAAAGTTGCGAGTACCCCAGTCAGATATTGTTTCATGGTTTTTGTTTATTGATGATTCAAATTATCTAAAAAAATTGTCATGTGTTTGTGGATATAATCTGAAGTATCAAGAGTGCTATTATATGCAAAACTAGATCAGAGTTAAAACCATAAATTCTAACTATACTTTTTTTTATTTTGTTTTTGTTGTTATATCCTTTTTAGTTTATTTAAGATTAATTATTTTGGAAATAGGATAATTAAAATAATAATTAGTTTTTAATCGTTAACGTTTGCCAAGACGTAGATAGATGAAAAGGAATGGGAAAACTTAAAGCCCAACATGTCAGCCCGATTACATCTGGATATGTCAACCGGCTATTAAAGAAAAAAAAAAGAGGAAAAGCCAAAGAAAGGATAATTACTGGTATAAAAAAATTGGTCAAGAAGAGTATAGGGTTATAGAAAATGAAGAAATACAAGAAACAAAATTTTGTAGGGAGGTGTAAAATATAAATTAATAACAATATACAGCAGAAGTATGAAAAACACTAGGCAAAAGTTAGATACTCTAATAGAAGAAACAAAAGAAAAAAAACTTATTATAGAGGGAACTTTTGGAATTGGAAAGAAGGGAGAAAGAATCAAACAAGATGACTACAAAAGATACAGAAAATCAAAAGACACTACAGAAAATAAAGAAGGAAAGGAACTGTTAGAAATGATAGAGGAAAGGGATTGTGATATTTTAAATGGAAACTGCACAGGAGATGAAAAGAGAGAATTTACTTATATAGCAACAAATGAGCAATCAATAATAGACCATGTAGTTGTGAATGAGGCAGCGTGGGAAGAGGTAGACAAATTCGAAGTAAGAATAAGAGTAAAATCAGACCACCAGCTATTAAAACTGACTTTAATTGGAAAAAATGTATGGAAGACTGGAAAATGAAAAAAATATAAAGGAAAGGTAGTTTGGACAAAAGAAAGTGAAAAAATTAGAGAAAACGGAAGAAATGTAGAAGAGATAATGAGGGAATTAGAGAAAACAATCAAGGAAGCGGTAGTAAAAAAGACATATAGTAGAAAAGAAGAAAAAATGAAAAAAAAAACAATTGGTGGAACAGTGAATGTACTAAGAAAAAACTAAAAGCCAGCAAAATGTCAAGGCACTGGAAAAACAACAAAAGTACAAAAGAAGAATATCTAAAAGAACAGAAGGCATACAAGAATCAGTGTAAAAAAGCCAAAAGAGAATTTATAAAAAAAAGAAATAAAAATAAAAAAAATAAAAACAGAAGCAGAAGCAGAAGCATTGAAACACATAAATAAAAAAAACAAGAAAAAAATCAGGGAGATATTGAGGCAATACCAATGGTGAAGTGGAAAAAACATTTTTCAAGTTTGTTTGAAAGAGAAAGGAAATACGAAGAAAAACCGGACAGACAAGAACCAATCCAGCAACTGGATATGAATGAGATAATTCCAGACGGGCAAACCGGGTTCAGGAAGGAAAAAGGTACTACGGATAACGTATATATTTTACACTATATTGTTAAAAAAGAAATAGCAAAAAAAAGGGGAAAAGTATACGCGTTATTCTTGGACCTAAAAGCGGCATTTGATAGTGTGGATAGAGAAAAACTGTGGATATATATGAGAAAGAAAGGAATTAGCGAGCACCTGGTAAGACGAATAGAAGAAGTGTATGAAGAAACAGCAAGCAGGATGTAGGTGAATGGAAAAATGAGTGAAAGATTTTGGACAACGAAAGAAGTAAGACAGGGCTGCCCTCTGAGTCCCACTTTGTACATATCAGATGTAAAAGAAAAACTGAGGTTGGCTCAAGCAGGAGGAGTAGAGAAAAAGTGTGGTTGCTGGCATATACCGACGACAAGGTAATACTCGCAAAAGAAGCCAAAGAAATAAAAGAAATAATGAAAAGTTTAGAAAAATATTTTAGAAAAAAAATTTAGAAGTTAATGTAGAAAAAACAAAAAAATATGGTGTTCAGAAAGGGGGGTAGAAGAAAAAAGCAGAGGACTGGAAATGGAATAAGCAAGATATTACGGAAGTAAAATCTTTTAAATATTTGGAATATGTTTTTTGCACAAATAACAGTGAAAGCGAGCACATTAAAGAGATAGCTCAAAAGCCAAATAAAGTAGTGGGGCAAGTTTGGGGAATAAGTAAAAAAAAATTGAGTGTAGGAGAATAAAAGGTTTAATGTTTGATAGTTTAGTTAGGATTATGATATTGTATGGATCAGAAATATAGCATATATTGTGCTGGAGGAATTAAAAAAAAAATAAGTTAAGAGTAGAAGCAGGAAAAAGTGCAATAAAGTATAAAGAAAAAATGAGACAAAGACACGAATGTACAATCATACAACAATGCACGAAAGAGAAAATGATAGCAAGAAATGGAAAGCTAGAAAAGATTAGGGAAAATTGTTACAATAGAAATGGGTATGCTACTCAAGAAATTAAAAGAATGAGAGAATCTGGGAGAGAGACATGGCACAAAGTTATGGAAAAAGATGGAGATATACAAAAGCAAGAATGAGTCTAGGTACAACGCAAATTATAAACATATTATAAAAAGTGAACTGCCAATGTACCTAGAGAGTGATAGATATAGTAAAGATGATAAAAAGATGATTGCAAGATTCAGATGTGGTAATGAAGAACGAGTAACAAGATATTGGATGGAAGAAGATTTAAAAATGTGCAGAATGTGCGGAGAGTTAGGAAACTATGGAACACATGTTAAAAGAGTGTAACAAAATGAGAGAAGAGCAGATGGGAAAAAAATGAGAAGTTGAAATTAGACGGAAGAGGGATAGAATGGATAAAGGCAGTTAAAAAACAACGACAAAAAAATAGACGAAGAAAAAAATTTAGTTAGTGGTTAATTTTATTAGGATTATGATTTTTTATTTTGGGTTATAAATATGTTTGTAAATGTAATTTTCAAGGCCGAAATGCAAGAAATAAACGTATTAATAATAATACTACTTCTATTTTGGCAACCTTACTTTAGTATGCTTTTGTAACGAAAACATGTTACCAAAGCTTATAGAGATCTGGACCTCTACTTTTGCTTTAAAATGATTTAATTTAATACAATGGAACATTGTACACAGCGTGGCTATCTGTAAGCAAAGGTTTGCAATGAGAGAAAGATCCACAAACCTGCAGAACTTTCTTAACGTCTATTTCAAAGCCTAAAAATAAAAATAAATTTTAAAGAATTTGGCACTTTCGTTATTTCATGAAGAATTTTACATTTTTTAAAAGTTTATGACCAAATTTAAGTGTTTCCTAATAATTGTTTAAAATTTCATGAACTGATTGCATTTTTAACAGTTTTCAACAACAAATTTTTGTTTTTTTTTTAACAATATTTTTAATATATCAAATCTAGATTTTGTTATTTTTAAGTTTTTATGGATTTTTAGACATTTTTTAACTGTTTATGGCCTGGTTTTGGTGCTTTCTGACAATTGCTTAAAATTTCATAGCCAAATTTTGCACTTTTCATTAGTTTATGCCAGATTTTGGTTTTTAACAATATTTTAAAACTAAATTTTGCTTCTAACGTTTGTGGCCGGAATTTGGTGCTTTGGTGTGTGGTGGATTTTTGTTCATTTTAATCATATTGTAATATTTTATGACCAGAGTTTTGCATTTCTTTACAGTTTATGACTAAATGTTAATGTTTTCTGACAATTATGGCCAAATTTTATTAATTTTGACTATTAACGCTAGAGGATTAGTCGCCGCGTCCTGTTGGGGTGCCGCTAGTAGTATTGTTACAGAAAAATATTAAATCCTATTACATCTACGAGAAAATCGGTAAACATTTTTTTTTTAAACATATTGACTCGTACAGCGCCGTTTTTAAATTAAAATTGGTTCTTATAGGACAAAACGCCATCCAACTCAATATCCATACAATAAGGTTTTACTACATACAGTATTCTATGTCTTCATTTTTTGAGTAACAGATTTAGAGATATATTTAACGAGTAATAAATTAATGAAAAACTAAATAAAAACGCCACTTTTTAAAAATTAGTTGCGGAGAAACAATTAATTGCATCAGTTTTTTAAAAATTTGAGGACACAGATTAGACTTTCTTCTGCAAGGTATAAAAATTTGACTTAATTATATTCAGACGTTTTCTTTTCCAGTTTAACTCTGTAAACTCTTATAATAACACAACTATTATCCCCCCTTAATAGAATTGTACACCTTTTGTTTGGTTGTAGTAAAAATCTTAAACATCTTTAATTAAAAAAAAAACAAGTACGCTTTGGAGTAAAATTTGGTATTGTACATTTTTATACATAATAGTACAAAACAATTAATATCAATTCTTTCCATTACAAAAAGACTATTTTGAGTTTAAAGTTAAAGCCAATGGTGTTTATATTACGGAAACAGAAACCTTCTCTTCATATAAAAAGTATTTCAAAATTATTTATGATAGATGGACTAACACTAAATTAGTAATACAAAAAGATCACAATAGTAATTATATTGTATTTAGTCCACGACTTTTTTAAAAGGGGTTTGATGGGACCAACAGCTTATTAAGTGACTCCGAACCATCCTGGTGAACAAAGAGCAAGTTATTTTTTCGGAGATTAAACTCCAGACTGCTCGCATGATATGTAAGGGCTTTACTATTGAGCTATTACACCATAAGCCTAGTCATCTTATACTGACTAGAAAAATGCCAAGTATAAAACCATTGATAAATTTCATTTTCTTTTAAACGTGAACATATTCAATGTAAACATTTTTGAATTATACAGAATTACAACACCCAAAATCCGGCCATAAACTGTCAAAGATTTTGGTTTGTTCTAACAATATTTATTCTTTAGCCCAATTTTGCTACTTTTAAGATGTTTATAGCCAGATTTTGTTTTTTTTTTATTGTAATATTTTATAACCAAATTGTTTTGCTAATTTTGACTTCTTATAAATAAATTTTGCATTTTCCAACATTTTATTGCAAAGTTTTGTTATTTCTAATAATATTTTAATATTATATAGCTACATTTTGTTAGTTTTAACATATAATAAACATTTCTACAGTGTATAGCCAAATGTTGGTGTTTTCTAACAATATTTTGATGTTTAACAACCGGATTTTGCTATTTTGAAATTTTATAAATAAAATTTTGCATTTTTACACTGTCTTTAGTAAAAAAATTATCCTATTTTAAAAATACTTTATGTTTTATGACCAGACTTAGTTATTTTTGACTTTTTATGAATAGATATTTACACTTTTTAGCAGTATAGAACCATTTTTTTATGCTTTTTGACAATATTTTGATGTATTATAGACATATCTTGCTATTTTTGGCATTTAGTTTTGCATTTTTTAATTCAATCTAACAATATTTTATTATTTCATAACCAGATTTTGGTATTTTTATGCCCGGATTTTAGTTCTTTCTAACAGTATTTTGACACATTACAGCCAAAATGTTATTTTCACATTATATAAATAAAATTTTGCACTTTTCAACAGTTTATGACCGGATTTTATTTTTTACTAACACAATTTTCACATTTAATGATTGAATATTTAGCAATTTTTGACAATTTATAAAAAAAATTGTGCATTTCACAGTTTATGGCATAATTTTGGTGTTTTTTGACAATATTTAAATTAAATGCTAGTTATTATTTTTTCACCAACGTCTCAATATCGACATTGTTAGCACGTGCTTTAGAAGTGACCTCCAGTTGTATTGAGTTAAAAAATGTGAGAGTATTTTATCAAAATGTGCGTGACTGGGTACAAAATTGTTAACACTTAACGCCAATACATCATTAATAGTGCATAATATTTTTATTCTTAGTGAAACGCAGCTGAAAGCATTATTACAGATTTATAACGAGAGTTTGTTATTATAAAAGGAACCGGTGTAAGCGTACTTATTGCCGTGCTATTTTGTTTCCTTCCTAGCTTAAATGCAGTTCAATATGCGACTATTATTATTAGAATTAACTAGAAAATGCAATATTGTTTTTATTATTGGCAATTACAACTTGCTACAAAAGTTGTAGGTTAGCGATAAAATTAATGTAAGAACAAAGTCCGCTTTGCAATTTTAATTGCTAACAGGCTAACAGTATACCTATACTAATTTTTATCAATTGAACAACATACTAAGCAAAATTTAGTTTAGCTGACAATATTTTCATGTTTCAAAGCCTGAGTTTGCACTTTTCAACAGTTTATAATCGGATTTTGTTTTTTTAACAATATTTTGATATTTTATAGCCGGATTTTTTAATTTTTTAAATTGATAAAGAAAAACAGATTTTGCTATTTTTGACATAGTATGAATAAAATTTTGCACATTTAAATTGTTGTCCGGATTTTTATTTTATCTAAAAATATTTTAATGTTGTATAATCGTATTTAGTTATTTTTGACTTTGTATAAATTAAATTTTGTACTTTGTACTACAAAAATCCGGCCTTAAACCAGTTTTTGTTTTTTTTTAATAGATAAGAACAGTTAGGTAAAATTTTGGTGTTTCTTAACAATATGCGGATGTTCTAATTCTGGATTTTGTTATTTTTTAATTTGCACATTTCAATAGTTATAGCTATAATCAGATTTTACTAGTTTTGACATTTCATATATAGAATTTAACACTTTTCAACAGTTCTGGACAAAATTTTGTTTATTTCTAACAATATTTTGATATTTTATGGCCAGATTTGGCTGCTTTTGACATTTTAAAAGCCGAGTTTTGCAGTTTTTAAAATTAATTGTATAAAAACTATTAACTTTTAAACAGTCAAGCGGGTTTTAGTACTTTCTAACAATATGTTGATGTTTCAAAGCCGGATTTTGCTACTTTTAATATATTATGAAAAGAATTTTGCACTTTTTAACAGTTTATGGCCAGATTTATGTGTTTTCAACTATATTTTGATAATTCATGAGCGAGTTTTCATGTGTTTTACATTTTTTGAACAGAATATTACATTTTCAACAGTTTTAGGGCCCGGATTTTGATGTTTTTTTAACAACATTTTGATTTTTAAAGCCAGATTTTGTTATTATTGAGATTTCATATTAATTTTTACACTTTCCAAAAGTTTATGTTTCAAAAACATATTTTGTTATTTTTGATGTTTCATAAATAGAATTTTACACTTTATAACCGTTTTTAGCTACATTTTGGTTCTTTTTGAAAGTATTTGTTTCAAAACCGAGTTTTGATACTTTTGACTTTTTATAAACAGTGCTTTGCACTTTCAATAGTTAAAAATGATAAAATTTAAAAAAAGGTAAAATTGTGTGTGCTTTGTTTAAAAACCCGTGTTTAAGTACATAAAAATTTAATTTTTTTCTGTAAAATAAAAAAATAATATGTTAAAAGTATTGTTTACAAAATTGTTGTTTGTAATTGTAAACAAAGCAGTGGTTCTTTTTTGTTTAGCAAGTAACTTTATGTGACGTTAGAATATGACATCGGAACTGGAACATACTTTTAGGTAACTCAAGGAAGCTAGTCAAATAACGACTAAAGTAATTTGACAATGTAAAAATTAATATATTTTTCAAAAACTTTGAACAGTAATGCAATTGGTCTATTATTTAAAAAATCAGACTTGTCTTTTTTAAAGTATAGGTTTAACATTTGTAATTTTCCAACAATTATTTATTTACAATTTTTTTAAGAATAAATGGTATTTAATCTACACCAGCCATTCTGATATTTAATTAAAAAAAAAAATATTTTTTGACAACTCATTGTCTACAGTGAGGTAGACTCATTATTTTACCACTAACCGGTATTGTAAGAGAAGTTAGATGCAATTTAGTTTGCAAAAATATCTGCATTTTCCTTTAAAAATTGTTTTGATGATTTCAAACAAAAGGTAGTGCATATTTTGAACTGTTTATTGTTTTATAAAAACCTTTATTGTTAATAACTTATTTGTTTAGATTGTACTAGGTAAGGTACAAATATAAGAACTAGGTTGATGCCCAATTATTTGCCGTTTTTTAATGCGTAGTTTTGTAGTTTAAATTTGGCGTTTAATTGAGATTTGTCATAATATATTTTTTATTTCGTTAAATTAATTAAAATACGCATCAAAAACCACGCATACATTTGCCACATTATGCTGTACCATTTCGAAAAAAGGTTGGAAAACGCTAGTCATTTTGAAATTTCAGCAATGTTTTTGACAAAAGAACAATTAACAAAAGTGCATGCCGAAAGTGGTTTGTTTGCTTCAAAGATTGGTGATACCACGACAAGTCAAGAACGCATAGATTTTTAGATTTTAATGACCAAACCCTTCTGGAAACCGTAGAAAAGGACAAAATTGCACTACCAGAACACTAGCTAAGAACTTTATACCAATCAGTCTACAACTGTTGGTCATCTCAAAAAATTTAGCAAGGTGCGGAAATTGTCCAAATATGTCCCACATAAGCTTCTGTTTGAGAAAAATGATCTAAACCTAAAAACGGCAGCTAACTATGCATCAACCTAATATCAAAAAAATCTAAAAACATAAAATCTAAATAAACAATTTAAAAACTTTAATAAAAATTACAAAAGTATAGGGTTTTCCAATAAAAGGTTTCATTTTGATATTAAAAAAAAAACGGGTATATAAGAGAAATCAATGAATGTTTATTTCATTGTAAAGAGGAAGGTATGCCATTAACATTTGATAACGATATCGGTAAAATGACCGCCACGGTTATGGTTGCAGTACCACATTCTTTTCATGAAATTTTCCATGACCAATTCGCACATTTGCGGCTGTATGTCCTCGATAGCTTCACGAATTCCATGTTTAAGATTTTGAATCAATTGTGGAGTATTGGCATAGACCTTATCTTTCACGTGGCCCTAATGAAAAAAGTCTAAAATTGTTAAATCACAAGATCTCTGTGGCCAATTGTGATCACTTCTTCGAGAAATAACACGGTCAGGAAACTTTTCTTGCAAAATTGCGATTGTTTCGTTGCTTGTGTGGCACGTAGCGCCGTCTTGCTGAAAATAAAAGTTTTCCACATCAATATCTTCCAATTCCGGCCATAAAAAATCATTAACCATAGCTCGGTAGCGCCATCCATTCAACGTAACAGTTGCACCAGCCTCTTTTTTAAAAAAGTTGAGTCCAGTCACACCGCCAGCCCAAAAAGCGCACCAAACAGTGACACGTTGAGGATGCCGATTTTTCAACAATCATTCTTGGATTTTCTGAGCCCCAAATGCAACAATTTTGCTTATTAACGTAGCCTCTAAGGTAAAAATGGGCCTCATCACTGAAGATAATTTTTCGATAAAATTTTGGATAATTTTGATGCATTTGAAGGACCCAATCAGCAAAGATACGACGTTTATGGTGATCGACCGGGTTGAGTTCTTGTGTTAACTGAACTTTAAAAGCCTTAAAACTTAAGTCTTTATGCAAAATACGGTGTAATGTCGTTTGTGGAATGTCTAATTCCAAAGATCGACGAGGAATTGACAAACCTGGATTTTCTTCAACACTACGGGCTACATCAGCAATATTCTCATGTGTTCTTAAGCGATGCACACGATTTTGATTCTTCACATCACAAACTTGTCCCAACAACTTAAATTTTTCCACCAGGTTTACTATTGCCGGCCGAAAAGGTGCTTTACGACAACCAAAAATTGGTTTAGTTTTGCAAACTGTGACTAAAAAATGTTCATCATTTTTGTAATGAATTTTAATAATTTCAATGCGTTGTTGAAGCGTGTATCGTTCCTTTTTTAATAATGGCGTAGTTTTTACTTGTCAAATGTCAAAAGATAATAGCTTCAAAATTGACAGCTGCCCAAATAACCAGCTATTCAAAATAAAGCTTCTTATTGGAAAACCCATTATTTGAGCATCAAACCAATAGCAAAAACTAATTTTCCGCCATCTTAGTATTTTAGAGCCAATTTTACAAAATCTATTGTAATACTCAGAGCACAATAAATTGTAATATATAAGTAAGCTCTTAATTTTTTTTTTTTTAAATTATGATCTTGATGCCACCCACAGTTATTAAAGCGTTATTACGACAACTTGCTCAAACGTGATGAAATAAAAAAAATAACACTTGATCGATCCAATTATTTAAATACTTTTAAAACAAACAACACTTTATTAAAACCATATCATCCGTCAACTTTTACGTAGTAAAAAATGAAAGCACAGCAGTAAGTGCATACTAACTGCTAAGCATCACCTATAACCGCAATACATTTGTGATTTAAACCATTGTAGTTTTAGCAACTTATGTTTTAGAACAAATTTTTATTCAATTTTTGTAAGTTGTAAAAAATTTGCAAGCTCACATTTGAAGTCTTAAAATAACTTCAAAAAAGTCGATAAGCATTTATTTCTAAACAAAACTAATTTTGGTTTTGGTTCTTTTTTGAGTAATTTATAATCACGTTAGGAGCGCCTACCAACAAAACAATTGGTAGCATATTTTATGCATATTACTCAGTGTAAGACATGCTCGTACACTAGTGTTTAAGGGTATGCGCTTTTAGTCAGTGTGCCTAGCATCTAATTAATCAGAGACATTTTGCATAAAATCACAATTACTAGTAGTATTTTTTTCGTTTTTTTTTAGTTTCTAAATGTGATGTTTAGGAAATTACTTAATATGTCACAACAATATAAAAATACTTTTGAATATCAACAAGTGAAACCACACTCGCTGAAACTATCACATTGAAGATTAGATTTAAAAAGTCTGTGAAGGTTGACCTTGAATATTTGTGGCTTATGACTCTCGGGTATATATACCTTTTATATATGAGTTACCACCTTCCACCATTTAACATTAAAATAGAGCTCAAAAAACAAATAATAGTAAGTTTAATCTGTTGATTGTGAGTATATTTACCATTTTCAAGATATAAACTAGTCCAGAAGTCAGCAACATAAAGCTCCAAAACCGCATGCGGTTTTTGAATTGTAATTTGCTAGCGCTAAATGATGTTTTGTTAGGTATAAAAAAAACTTATAACTTTAATTTTGATCAAATTAGGCAACATTATAGCCAAACATCATTACAACTAACTGTATACAGTTTATTAAAACCAACACAATGACAGCAAGTCACTAAATTAGAGTCAACAGATAAATTGTTATTTGTAAGGTTAAAAAAAATGCATAACTTTAAAACTGTACATTGAATATTGATAGAAATTGGCAACTTTGTGGCTATATATCATTACTACCAACTGTATAAAATTTATTAAAATTGACACGGCAGTTTCATCAAAATCTTTAATTTAGTGACTCGTTGCCGATGAACGTTGATTTGTTAAGAATTAAAAAAAACTCATAACCTTAAAACTATATATTGGATTTTGATAAAATTAAGCAACATTGTAGCCAAACATCATTACTACTAACTGTATTAAATTTATTAGAATCAACATGGAAATTTTCACAAAACTTCTAATTTAGTGACTTGCCACTGGTAAATTAATTTATTAAATATAAAAATAAAACTTAACCTTTAAAATTGTACATTGGATTGTGGTAAAATTTAACAACAATGTAGCCAATATAATTACTATTAACTATATAAAATTTATTAAAATTAACAAAACAATTTTGACATAACCTCTAATTTAGTGGCCCGCTACCGCTGAATGTTGACTTGTTAGGTATTACAGAAAACTCATAACTTTAAAACTGTACATTAGATGTTGTTAAAATTCAACAGCCATATGGCCAAATATCATACTTAGCAACTGTATAAAGTTTATTAAAGTCAACCCGACGTTTTTTACATAACCTCTAATTTAGTGACTTACTACCGCTAAATGTTGTTAAACCTTAAAACTATACATTAGGTGTTTTTCATTTAAGCGCTTCATGCACCCGGTGCGTTAGAAAATTTTTAAATTTTGCGGGCAAGGGCGTCTCACACTTAATAAACTAGAACTAGAAAATATTTGGCTTTTGTAGGACGTTTTCTACCTCAAAAACAAATAAAAAGTGTAAGACGCGTTTTACAAATAAATTCAAAAAATACTGAATTAGTGCCACCAAGTGCGACTATTTTGTCAAATGGAACACAGCTATTGGTTATTGATAAAAATTGACAATCTATCATTTCTACCAATTGTATAAAATTTACTTAATTCAACACAACAGTTTTGACATTACTTTTAATTTAGTGACCGCCACCGATAAATCGATCTTCAGATTGAGTAAACAGTTTTAATAATACATTTAATTATCTTCAATACTTTTTCCATTCACCATTGTTAATCCCCTCAAACATTTACTGGGAGAGTAACTACAAATTAATTGATATCTAATGTAAAAACACTGAAAATTACTTTTTAAGAAATATTATATTCATTGTTTTGTTATTATATTTAGTCCATTCACTATTGAATCGCACGCTCTACTGGACATGTTTTTTAGTTTCTTTTCTTAATTTAATAAAATTTGAAATGTTATTTATTTATAACATATTTAGTTTAATACATTTTTGCTTACTAATCAGTTTTTTATTGAGTTAAAATTTTAATAATTAAGATTAAAATTTATAAAATTATATTATTTGCTTAATTTATAACTGAATTAAGTCATACAGAAGTCCTTTAAACTAATTGTAGTTTAAGAAAACTTTCCTGCAAACTTTATTTCGACGGGGAGTTAAACAAAACCGTTGATTGCGTGGACTATTCCGCCGCCTCATTAGTTTAATTGCTTTTAATAAATCTCCGGGGTAAGACTAAAAGTCCATACATTATAAATAACACCTTTTTTTATAAAAGAAAAGTATGCATTACGCAAGACAATTAGAGCGGGGGTGTGCGTTTTTAGGGGGTAGATATCTCATGGCCATTAGCACCCGAGCGAGGGTAGTTTTAGTTTAGTCGCGCTTGTGTAGCAGTCGTAGGCAGTGTGCTAGTCGCGTAGATTTAGTACGCAGCCAATAAAGTGAGTTTGAGTAATATGTGGAGAGGGCAGAAGAGAATAAAACCTCTTAAGTAAGCAAACGGTAAGGCAAGCGTAAGGAACGTGAAGTTCGGTCGCGTCCCGCAATCGGATGCGACAAGCCAGTGGGACTTTAAACGCACTTTCCATCGGACATGACACGATTAAGTGTCGATTTGCGGGTGATTGTTTTTGTGTGTTAGTATAAATATAAATAAAATTAAAGTGCGCGATGTGGATGAATTCAGTGCCTTTTTAAATGAATAAAAATTAATTAATATGTGTAGTGGATGCAATTTATTATAAATAAGGACAGCATCATGGAATCTATAGCCAACAATAATCTGGTATCTAACTTACCTGAGGTATGAATCACTTCTCTCTCCTCTCGCTTTTTTTAATCCGACTTTACAGACCAACTACCTGTTTAAGTAGACTTTTTTATTTGATTTCCATGCAAGGTTATGTACGGTACAGCAACGGCCAAAAGAAGCAGCGGTCGGATTTTTGAAAAATATTATGAACCTGTAAGGAAAGATTAGTTTAATGTGAAATTGATGTCAAACAATCGCCAATCTTGAGGTGTTAAGAGATGATAAACTTTACCGCAATAATATGATTGAATAGTAGAAACTATTTATTTAGAAATCTTTAGTTCAATAGGTCATTGATTGCTTTCAATTAAGTAATTGACAATGTTTTTAAATTATTATTGAGTTTTATTAATAAAACCTGTTTATATTTTTTAATAATTGTTTATAAACAGAGTAAATTAACATCAGAAAGTAGTGACTAGTGTTAAATTTAAATTAATTGAATTTGAACTTTTTAGTTTTACTAAATTAAATTAAAGTTTTCTTAAGTAACTAAGTTTGTTAACAAATTTTATAAATCAATTTGTATTTGACCATATTCTTGATTTTCTTAAAGCAACACACACAAATTTAAAAAATATACATTTTAAGCTTAAATTACAGGAGTATTAGGGTTGCACTACAAACTATTTTAAGTTTTCTTTACCAAGTTCAAATTTTTATATTGCAACTTAAATTTTTGAATAAAAACTCAATTTAAACAAATATTAAAGTTTGCACTACAAGCCTTTTAAGGTTTTCTTATAAAACTTTGTTAAATTTAATTACTTAACTTTATTTTGCAATAAAAACCTCTCAATCAATTGTTTTTTTTTAAGCAAATTACAAAAAAAAATAGAATTATTAATTTAAAGCTCAATTTAAAGGAATATTAAAGTTTGAACTATAAGTTCTTATAAAACTTTGTTTGATAAGTTTAAATTTTTACAACGTAACTTGTATTTTGCAATAAAAACAGCTCAATCTTTATTTTAAGCAAAACATAAAAAATAAAGAATTATATATTTCCTGCTCAATATAAAGAAGTTTGCACTACAAGCTCTTTTATAGATTTCTTATCACATTTTATTAGATTAACGCAATTTTTTTCAATTTCTATAATGTAATAAAAACTTAATTTTTGTTTTTTAAGCAAAATACTAAAAACTGAAAAATTAAGCTCAATTTAAAGAAATATTAAAGCATTACAAATTAAATTAAGTTTTCTAAACTTACATTTTCATAAATCAACTTTGGCTATTTGGCTATTTCAATTTTCTCAAAACAAAATACAAAATATTGAAAAAATGTACATTTTAAATTCAAATTGAAAATTTATTAAAATTTGAATTTCAGTTCAATATAAGTGTTCTTATATAATCAAGTTTCCTAAGCCCTATTTACATTTTGCCATATTAACAGCGCTATTTTGTTTTTTTTAGACAAAACACAACATTGCACTACAATCCAACTTATGTTTTTTTTAATATTTAAACGTTTTAAAATCTATATACCAGCGCTATCTTGATTTTTTAAAACAAAATTAATTAATAAAATAATAAGGTTTGCAATAAAAACTAATTTAAGCTTTTTTGCATAACCAAGTTTTTAAAAAGCATTTTATAATTGATTATAAATATATATCTTGACAAAGTTTTAATTATATGTACTTTAGCTCAATCTATAGAAATATTAAATAATGAAACGAAAGACTGATATCGTCATCTAGTTTCAATACCAGTCTTTCGTTTCATTATTTATATTATCAATTGTGTTCATAATTGTCTTTGCTATCATGCGATGCCGTAGTCGTACAAAGCGTACTGACGAGGTTTGTAGAACCGAAACAATTGGTGTGATTCGATTGACTGATTTTGAATAAATTATTAATTCATTTCATGAAATATTAAAGCTTCCACTACAATCCAATTTAAGTTTCCTCAAGTCCAAATTTTTATTATCTTCATTTTGTCTCAAAAAAGTCTGTTAAGGCTCAATTAAGAATTTAAAAACTAATTTCAATTTTCTTATATTTCCAAATTTTTATAAAGCAGCTCATATTTTGCCACGCTATATTGATTTTTTCAAGTAAAAATGAAAAAGTTTTAAGCTCAAATTTAAGAAATATTAAGGCTTGCACTACAATCGAGTATATGTTTGATTATATAATCAAATATTAAAAAAAAATAATTTTCATAATAAAATCATGTTAAAGATTAATTTAGGAAAAACTAAGGTTTGAACTAAACAGCTTTAAGTTTAAGTCTTTATGGAACCAAACTTCATAAGTTCAAATGTATAAAATGCAAATCACTGTTTGCATTATTATCATTGCTAAATTGTATGCACTACAAAAAAAAACTTAAGTTAATATTTGAAGACAAAACTGCAAACTACACTACTTGAAACCCATTTAAATTTTATTATGTAAATAAGTTCAACAAGTCTAATTAAAAAAAAAGTTACTTACAATTGGCAATATTAAAAGCTCAATCTTGACTTGTCCGACACAAAACATAAAAAAAAATGTTTTTCAAGCTTAATGTCTTGCAAAGTCCAAATTCTAATAGCGCTAACCCACAAAAAGGTTTATACTAACAGCGCTATCCTGATTTTTTACCGATGTGAAGACACCAACAAACCCCACCAACAAAACTAGGTTGACTAAAAATTCATTTGCTCGGTTATTAATGATCACAAAAAATAAATAAATACATCATTCGATAGCTCTTGAAATTTCTGATCCGGTGATATATAACATGTCTAGTTAAAAAAAATTGTAATGAATGGCTTAATTAACAAACTTAATTAGACCTAATTAGCAAACCAACAATTCAAGATTGCTAATTTTTTTGTAAAAATATACCTTATAACAAATAAAACCGATCTACGCAAGAAAATTTGCCTGACCCTAAAAACATTAAAAAACTGTATTTTAAACTCAAACCCAAACCATTTAATTTTCTTAACAAATCTAAGTTTTCTAAGTCTAAATTCTAATAGCACAGTTCACAAATGCCAATAGCAGCGTTATCTTTATTTTACTATTTCAAAATATTAAAAAACTGCATTTAAAGCTTAATTTGATTTAAAACCAAAATTCAAATTTTAATAACTCATAAACGCCATTCTTGGTTTTTTCAGTCTCAAAACATAAAATTGTTAAAAAATTCTATTTCAAACAAAATTTGGATTGCACCAAATACTAATTAAGATCTTTAGGCCTAAATTCTAATAGCGCAACTTAGAAATGTCAACATTAACAGTGCAATTTTGATTTTTTTTACTCAAAACATAAAAACATTAAAAAACTACATTTGAAGATCAATTTAGTTTGTACTAAAAACAATTTAAGTTTTTTTAACAAATCTTTGTTTTCTATTTACAGCAAAAACTTTTTTTTACTTAAAACAAATACATTAAAAAAACTGCATTTTATTTTATGTTTAAAGCAAAAATTATTTATGTTTTTTAACAATCTCATCACATTTCAACTTTTTTAAGTCTAATTTTAATAGCGCAACAGCGTTACCTTAATTTTTTTCTACTCAAAAGATAAAAACATTAAAAAACTGCATTTCGAGCTTAATTTGGTTTGAACCAAAATCTTATTAGTAGTCTTTTAACCAGTTTATTAGGGTATAAAATCTTTTAAAAAAATTCTACGATTTTTTTAGTTTTTATGTCGTTTTTTTTTAATTGACGCATTTTTTGTTTAAAAATTAAAATTTTAATCAAAAAAATTTTTACTAAAGAAATCTATACTCAGTCTATAAGCCGCAAAAGCCATAAAACCAGTTTTTTGTTTTCAGTGGACTGAACAAAAAGAGCATTTTTTATTTTTTTTTTATTTGCCAAAGTTTACGTATTTTGATGTAAATTAGTTGGAAAATATAATTTTTATGTGTATTTGGGCTTAAGAGGTCTAAAACAAACAAAAAAAAACTGCAAATAATAATAAAAGTCCATTTTTCAACATAAACTTTTACCAATACACATTTAGCAGAGTTCAGAGGAAGTATACACCAAATGTTATTAAAAATTTTAGTTTTGCAAACATTTCTACATGGAAAATAGTCAGTGTCGTGCTTATCGGGCGCAGGAAAGCCCACCTAGAAAAAAAAATTTACACTTAAAAAAAAAAAAATTAATGTTTAACAAAAACATCTTTTGTCGCTTGAACCAAACCAATTTTGGACGATTTTACTCTTTGTTTGATAGTTTTGCGGCACAAATTTAAACTTGATCTATTGCCGCCAAAATTTGAGAATATTATAATTTTTGGCATTCACATAAATCCATTTTTTAAATTTTTATTTAGAAAGACTTTTTACGCCCGATGAGCACTACACTGACTATTTTTCATGTAGAATTGTTTACAGAATTAATTTTTTAATAATATTTGGGGTATTGTTCTTCTAAGCGCGGCTAAACGTGTATTTGTATGAGTTTATGTTGGCCTACTTTTGCAGATTTTTTGAGTTTTAGACCACTCAAATCTAAATACACAGAAAAAATTTATATTTTCTACCAAATTTAGATCAAAATACGTCAACTTAAAAAAATTACAAAAATGCTCCTTTTTGCCCACTTGACCACTGAGACCAAAATAGTGTTTTTTGGGCTATGCGGAGTATAAAGAAGGTGTGGACTCATAATGACGCTAGAATTAGATTGTACGGAAAATTTCTGATCGATTTCACTAGTAAATTTTTTTGCGTTAAAATTGTGATTTTTAAACATTAAAATCAATTTTTCAAAAATCAAAGTTTTTTGTTGAGAGTTTCATATTCTCACTTTTAAACTAATAAATTATAGAAACAGAAAAAAAAAATACTAAAGCAAGTTTCCTCTGCTCTGGTTTGTTTAAAATGAAATTGCCTACGTGTCCAAAATCTAATAAGAATCTGCATTTTAAGCAAATTTAAGTTTAAGTTCAAATTCTAATAGCGTAATTTACAAACGTCAGCACTAACAGCATTATCTAAATTTTTTGACTTTACATTTTAAACTCAATTTGGAATGCCAGTTAAGTTTCCTAACAAATTCTGCTAGCGTTACTTACAAAAGTCAACATTAACAGCGCTATTTTAATTAATTTAGCTTAAACAAAATACATCAGAAAACTGCATTTTAAGCTGAATTTGGTTTGAACTAAAAACCATTTAAATTTTTTAAGAAATTTAAGTTAAAATTCTAATATCGCAATTTACATAAATTAACACTAGCCGCAGTTTTGTTTTTTTTTTGCTCAACATATTTCAAACTTAATGTGAATTGCAACAAAGACTAATTAAGTTTCTTAACAAATCTAAGTTATCTAAGTTGAATAACAACAAAGCACGAATTAAGTTTTTTAACAATTTTAAGATTTCTAAATTCAAATTCTAATAATTAAAAATGTCAACAGGGTAATTCCATGATAGTTTGGACAATCGGCCTCACATCGATATCTCTGATTTTGCTCAAATTTTAAACATGTTTGGGGTACCAAAATATGATGATTCCTAAAATTTTAGATCATTAGGTGCAATATTATAATATTTTGACTTCTTTTAATTTGTGTGCTGTAAATAAACAAAAAATAGTAAAAAATCATCGTATCTTGTAGGAATATTTCCGTAGAACACGAACCCGCCCTTGGTTTTTCAAATTTCTTGCGGAAAATGAGAACATTACCATTTGATCGAAAATTTGATACTCCTGAAAGTACTTATGATCACAAAAATTAAAAAAAAAATAGATTTGCTTGCCCTAGGGTGAAATATAAATGATAATTCCTAAAAATGGGTTACTTTTAATGGGTTTTCTTTGAATTTTTTATAATTTTACAAAATTTCCTGCTTTTTTTATCGCGTTCTACGAGAAATTTCCTTTCGATTACACTAATTTAATATTTTTTTGACCTCAAAAATGTAAACTTATGTTCATAAATTGTTAAAAATTGGAAAATCCAGCCTAAAATAAAGTGCAAAAAAATCATAAAATGTGAACAACAGCAACGTCCGGTTATAAAATATTGTGAAAATGTACCATGTCAAAATTAGTAAAATCAGGCGTCTAAATTGTTGAAAAATAAAAAATTCTATTTATAAAATGTCAAAAATAAGAAAGTTAAAATAATAAAAAAATATTAAAATTATGTGAGAAAAAAACAAAATCCGGCCAAAAACAGTAGAAAATTGAGCTGGTATCTCCATCTTTAAAACAAAAAAAAACCACTTTCGGTATGCCCTTTCTATAATCGTTCCATGATCATTGAGATTGCAAAATGACTCAACGGCTTTCCACCTTTTCTCGAAGTGGTACATCATAATGTAACGTAAGTGAGCATAGTTTTTGATGCGCATTTTAATTAACTAACCGTATTAAAGAATTATATTATAACAAAAGCCAATTAAACACAAAATTCAAACAAAATGGAAACTTTTAACTTTAATAAATTCATCAAAAAGTGCATAGAAAACCTATTTATTATGCAACATTTGTAACTTTCCGACGTTTGGTATATATTAAATACCATTCTGTTAGTAGTGTTGCATGTTAAGGATTTAACTGTACTACAATCCTCCTTCTGTACACATACAAACAGTTCAACTTTACCATTACCACCTCTTTAATCTAAAATGCCTTAAAATGATTATAAAAGATATATAAAATTCTTAAAATCTCAAAAAAAAATTTGGCTCATAGATAGAACGAAAATATTTTGACGTTTAACAAAAATGTTGCAAGAAATATAAATGAATTTAAGGTCTACTAAAAATAACTTGAAAAACTTACTTAGAACGGCTTTTAAAAAATTATTCAAAGTTTTTGTAAGTATCTTGTACAAAAGTTGCGCATAAAAGCAATTTAACTTACAAAACGTTACTTAAATTATTCAGAAAACTAATTTGTTGCACAAATTCTTACTTATTGCACAAAATTTCTACATAAAATATTGTGAAAATCATCCAAAATTGTTTAACTTTTTCAAAATATTTGCACAATAAACTAATTTATCTTATAAAATCTAACTAAAAATATTCAGAATTCTTTTTATTGTATTTAAACTTAACTATTTTTTTTGTTGTACAACATTTTTTCTTTACTTAAAAAATATTTTTTTATTTTTTTAAAAGATTATATGTTTTATACTTTTTAAGCTCATTTCAGAAGTTTAACAAAGACATCTTTTGTTGCTTCAACCAATTTTGGGCGATTTTACTCTTTGTTTGATAGTTTTTGCGCCACAAATTTAGACTCAATCTATCAGCGCCAAAATTTGAAAATATTATAATTTTTTCCATTCAAACATAAATCCGCTCGGCGCTCATTAAAATTTGACAAAAAAAGTTTTAAACCACACCCTAGTGTGTTTATAATATTTTTTGTAAATATGAAAAAATAATTAATTTTTAACGCATTTTTTGCCTGTAAAAATTTCTACACTAACTATTTTCTATGTAAAATTTTCCACAGAATTTAAATTTTTAATAATATTTGGTGTATTGTTCCTCTGAGCGTGACTAAACGTGTATTTGTAAGAGTTTATTTTGAAAATACACAAAACAAATTTATATTTTCTAACTAATTTATTAATCAATATGCGTCAACTTTGGCGTTTAAAAAAATACAAAAATGCTCCTTTTTGCGCAGGGTTTTACGGCGTATAAAGAAGGTGTGGACTCTAAATGACGCTAGAATTGAATTGTACGGAAAATTTCTGATCGATTTTACTAGTAATTTTTTTTTGCGTCAAAATTGTGATTTTTAAACAAAAAATTCAATTCAAGTTAAACACGACAAAAAAACTGTATTTTTTTTTTAGTTTTATATTCTCCTGAACTGATAAATAAACTACTAATAAGTTATAACGGAAAAAAATACTAAAGCAAGTTTCTTGAACCCCCCCCCCCCCCCCCTGAATCTGGACCGTTTGAAATGGAATTGCTCACGTGTCCAAAATCTAATAAAAAAACTGCATTTCAAGCTTAATTTGGTTTAAACCAGAAACCAAATTTTCTAGCAAATCTAAGTCCAAATTCTAATAGCGTTATTTACAAACGTCAACACTACCAGCATAATCTTAATTTTTTTGACACAACATTTCAAACTCAATTTTTATTGCCAGTTAAGGTTCCTAACAAATTCAAGTCTTATATTCTACTAACGTTACTTACAAAGTTTAACATTAACAGCGCTATTTTAATTTGTTTAGTTTAAATATAAAAAGATCAGAAAACTGCATTTTAAGCTCAATTTGGTTTGAACTAAAAATCATTTAAAAATTCTAAAAAACCATTTAAATTTTCTAACAAATTTAAGTTTTCTAAGTCCAAATTTTAAAAATCTCCAAGCACTAATTACGTTTCCTAACAAATCTAAGGAACTGATGTCACTTACTAAATTGAAAAAAGTTGTTTATAATCGTTTTATGTCTTCAGAACTTCTATCTGATTATAATGAGTTTGAATCTATTCGCACTTCATGTAAAAATCTTAGCGCTCGCCTTTACAAGCAGTATATTGCACGTACCGAGAATAATATTCAAACAAATCCAAAGCATTTCTGGAAATTTGTCAACGAAACCAGAAAATCTAATAGCTTTTCGTCTACAATGTACTATGTAGACCTAATCTGCACTAATGGGGATGATTATGTCAACAAATTTGCAGATTTTTTTCATCATTTACGATTCTGAAGTTTATACAGCTCCAACGTTTGAGTTTCAAAACAACGTAATACATTCAAATTTTTCAATTAGTTTGTTTGATGTTTTTAAAGGTATTGAATACCTTCAAAGTAATCTTAGCACTGGCCCAGACGGCATCCCTTCTATGATGTTGAAAGAATCCATTTATTCCATTTCTACGCCGTTGCATCTAGTTTTGAATGCTTCCTTAATCAAATTTAAATTTCTTGATATGTGGAAACAAAGCTACATTATGCCTTTATTTAAATCTGGGGCTAAGGAAGACATAATTAACTATAGAGGTATATATATTTAATCTGCCATTCCAAAATTATTTGATCAACCTGTAACTGAATACGAAGGATGTGTAAAAGTATTATAATTGATGAACAGCATGGTTTTTGCGAGAGTCATTCCACACTTACTAACTTATTCTGCTACGATAATTATATTTTGAAAGCTTTTGAATTAAAAGTACAAATTGATTCTATTTACACCGATTTTTCAAAGGCTTTTGATCGTGTGAGCTACAGTATTTTGTTAGCTAAGCTTCACTACTTTAGGTTTTTATCATGCTGTAGTTTCATGGATATCTAGTTTTTTTCAAAATCGTACTCAATGTGTAAAAATTAATAATTTTCTTTCACAGCCAATTTTTGTATCTTCAGGTGTTCTCCAGGGATTACACTGCGGTCCAATTCTGTTCCTGCTTTTTATCAATGATATTTCTCAGTGTATTCATTCATCGTCTTTTCTTTTATTTGCTGATGATCTAAAGCTTTACAGTAAAATCATCTGTAAATGATTGTCATCTGTTACAACGAGATTTAGATTCCGTAAATACTTGGTGTCATAATAATTATCTTTTTCTTAACGTTAACAAATGTTTTTCAATTAGTTTTAATAGAACACTGAATAAAGTTTCTCAAATAAAAGACTTGGGCGTAATCTTTGATCACAAACTCACTTTTGTTGAGCATATTATTAACTATATGTGTAACCGGGCTATGAAAATGCTGGGTTTTATTTACAGAATGTCAGCAGATTTATCTCCAAGTACGCTCAAACTACTTTATTGTTTTTTAGTGCACTCTCATTTAGAATATGCTCCGTCAGTCTGGTGCCCGTCTTAAGAAATTCATATTCAAAGTATTGAACGAATCCAAAATAAGTTTGCTAGATCATTATCTTATAAATCGGTGATCGGACAAACACTGTTGAAAAGTGCAAAAAAAAAATAAAATGTCAAAAACAATAATCTGATATTATCAAAATAATATTAGAAACAACAAAATTTGGTCATATTTTTGTTTTAAATTTCAAAATGCGATATTTAGGAGTTACATAATATGCCACAACATAACTCTCACATTAAGACCAGACTTAAGCAGCCTGTGAACATTAACTAAATATAAATATTTGTGGCTTATAAGTTTCAGGAAATACTGATAAGTCAATAGTACGGTTAAGAAAAGTTTTGGTCTTACATCTCTGAACTGTCAGTAAATATTTGTTAGAATTCCTAGCAAACCTTGTACTATGAGTAAATATTTGTTTAGATGGCAAAATATTTTGTATTTTGTTTGAACAATGTTCATTAAAATATCTACAGAAAACGCAAAGATCTGCGATATTACGCCTGCATTGTAAAGTATCTAAGTTATTACTGAATTTTGGATCGGTAATGATCCGAATAGCTAGTTTCTGAATAGAGTTTAGAAGAAATAGTGTAGTATCCGATGCTCCTCCCCATAATTGGAAACAATATTTAATACAAGGACGAATACAAGTTTTATATATATGCAAGTTTTAAACAGAAGTAAAAAACTTAATCCTAGTTTTCTAGATACTTTCAAAGCTATGTCGACAATATGGTCGTTCTAGAGAAGATTATGTAAAATTGTAACACATAGAAGACAAATTGAAGAAGATTTAGATATGGATTCGTTGTTTAGTTTAATATTTGGTACTGATGATACCTCGGATTTAGATTTTGAAACAGTAAAAAGTTGAGTTTTTTAGTGTTCAAATTGACCATGTTGGGAGTGGGCATTCAGATATTGTTTTGAAGTTTTTGTTTATATATACTACAAATTCTAATTTCAAGATGCTCTGCCATATTTATCGTTATGGTCTTTGGAAAGTATAAAGTATAAAGGGCGCTATTATGTGCAAAACTATGATTAAGACTTTTAGTTATTTGTAGCAGCTCATTAATGCAAATCAAAAATAAAGTTGGCCAAAGAACAGAACCTTGAGGAACACCAGCATTTATGATTTTGGGGTCAGAGTTAAAACCATCAATTGTAACTATAATTTTTTATTGTCAAGAAAATTATTGATAAAATTTACAGTTTTTTTATCAACACCTAAACAATGAAGCTTGTTGACAAGATTAGGATGCTATACCCTATCAAACGATTTAGAAATGCCTAGAGCTACTGCACGATTTTCTTTTTGTTTGTTTAATGTAGAATTCCATTTGTGACTAACATAAGTCAGAAGTTCTGTAGTCGATAGTTTTGATCGAAATCTATATTGAGTATCTGAGATGAAGTTATTTTGTTCTAAGAACTTAACAATGTGCGACCTAAACAAACTATTTAAGTTTTCTAACAAATCTAAGTACAAATTCTAACAGAGCAATTTATAAATGTCAACACCAAAATACGCTATCTTGATATTTTTAAAAGCAAAACAACAAAAACTGCATTTCAAGCTCAATTTGAATTTGACCAAAAACAATTTAAGTTTTTTAATAAATCCGAGACCAAACTTTACTAACTAATAGTGCTATCTCGATTTTTTTTAACTGATAACAAAAAAATATTTAAATAAACTGCATTTCAAGCTCAAATTGTATTCCACTAGAAGTTAATTCAGTTTTATATTTAAACTGTCCAAATTCTAATAGTACAAATTAGGTTTTTTTAATATTTACTCATATTTTGTTACAAAAACAACTCTATCTTGATTCTTTAATGCAAAACCAAACAAAAAAGTTCAACTAAATTGCAACTCAATCTTTTAAGTCCACATTTCAATACCACAACGTGTAATTTGTATTATTAAAAGCACAATTGTAGTTTTTGTAATCTAAAAGATAAACTTATTTAATTGGTGCCATTCAAGTCCAATTTATAAACATAATAAACGTTTCATTTAAGTTTTGTAAATAGATGTTAGTTTACCAAGTACAAATTTTTATAATTCAGCCCAAGTAATATTTATGGCGCATACTAGGTTTCTTGGTGTAAAATTAAAAAAAAAGTGAAAATATTGTTAACTTCAATTTAATAAAAAAAAAATGATTATGTTAGAAAAAAGATTGCTTTGTAAACCAAATTAAATAAGTTTATATAAGTAAGTTTAAATTAACTAAATTTAATATTTTCAACTATGAACTACCCCAACCTTAATGAAAAATTAAACATGATAGATGAAATAAAATAAATTGTATAACTTTAAAACTATGCATACGATATGGATAAAATTTAAGATTATCATAAGTACTATGTGTCCAAACTCAATTCAAATTTTGTATTGGAAAGTGATAAGATTTTATACTAATATACATTAGTACCATAACGTGTTTAAATTTTATCAATTTTATCAATTTCTACACAATCAATTATGCTGTAACAATGCCACTTCATACATTTTCATTTTGAGGGCATAGAAGGTTATTAATTCGAAAGTATCTATAAAAAATTAATTAAATTTAAATTCAATGTAAACAATTACCATCAGTATAAAGCGCGGAAACTTTATTAAAATCCGTACGCTAAATTAAACATAAACTCAATTAAACTGAACTTATATACCTTTACGTAAAGATAATTGAAGAAACAAAATATGTCATAAGTTTTAAACTATGCATTGAAAATTGATTCTATTTAAGATCAATATACATCAATATTATTAGTAAAATATGCGCAAGACTTATTAAAATTTATACGCTAGTATAGACATAACTTCAATATCAAAAAGGATGAGATCCTTTTTAACATGACTCCATCTAGAAACAACATAAACGCGTTAGAAGTTGAATAGTAGAATATACATCAATATTATTAAAATAATGCGAACAAATTTGATTGAAATCTATACTCTAAATTAGAATTTTATGTAGGCACAAAGAAAGAAACGAAGCATTACATTTGAAATGATGCATTGAAAATTAAAATCCATACGATAAATTTGACATAACCTCAATCAAACTGATTTCACATAACCTATTTAGGGACAATTGAAAAAATTAAATGTCCTAATTTCAAAACTAAGCATTGGAAATTAATAAAATTACAGAGCAATGTAGGTACATTATTACTGTCAATACAATGTGTACAAGTTTGATTAAAATCTATACTCCAAATGCTGCGGCAATAAAATAAGTTATATTTTAAAATCTATAGGTTGGAAATTAATTAAATTTAATACCAAAGTTTATCATTACTATTAATACCACCTGTGTAAAATTAATCAAATTCCTTACGTTAAATTTGACATAACCTCAATTAATCTAATCTCATATTTTGCATCTTTGCGTTGAGTCGGTTTAGGAAATAAAATACATAATAATTTTAAAACTATGCATTAAAAATTGATAACATTTAATAACCATTGCTATCTCTACAGTGTGTGTACATTTAATAAAATCTATACGCTGAATTAGTTATATTAAACCGTCAAAATTTTTATATAATATAAAAGCAATTTTAAAAATTTAGACATTAATGTTGAAATCCTCAAAGAATTATTAATGTGCAAAAATAAATAATGATGTAAACAAAAAAAGAACTAGTTTTGCACACCTGCAAATCTAAAAGGTTAATTCGGCTTAGCATAACAATAAAAT
Organism: Tachinus rufipes; assembly: GCA_963932245.1. Classification (NCBI taxonomy): domain Eukaryota; kingdom Metazoa; phylum Arthropoda; class Insecta; order Coleoptera; family Staphylinidae; genus Tachinus; species Tachinus rufipes. The sequence continues at coordinate 71,742,507 of OZ010747.1, read as the reverse complement.
TACTCTCTTTATATATTACATTGACCTTTCCACTCAGCATGAAGCCCAAAATTAAACGTGACTTATTACATTAAATAACTTAATTATCATAAATCCCATAAAACTATTTATCCATTCACTAAAATTCTATTTATAATCCGTTTCGTCTTAAAAATACCAGATTATTTTAATCTTTTGGACCGAGTACAATCCGTATTTCAAGGAAAGGAAAACACCCCTACTGCCAAAACCACTCCTCATTCAAGTAAAATTTATTATTAATAGCATTGTTTATTTATCAACAATATAAAGTAGCAAGGATATAAACATAACTTTTATGGGAAAATAAAAACAGTATTAGGTACTGTAAATCTCAACAACTATTATTTTGAGTTGTAAGTGGGCGATATTATGAAACATGATAAGAAAAATTAATTAAATAACATTACCATTAAAACATAAAAACAAATGTCATTGTTATTTATTGCAATCATAACACAAAAAATTAATTAAATCAACATTATAATTTGTAGTGAGGTCATAAAATTTGCCTTATGTATTCTATATTTGCATATTAATCGCAACAAACTGCATTATAAATAAATAACGCAATGAATGGCCTTAGTGTGTGTTATCTATCAAACAAGATAAATTTTTAATTCTTGATCATTTCTAGACTGAAAAATATTGTTGGAAATATCAATATTTGTATGGATATCTTTGATAAACAGAATCATTATATTGATAATAAACATTTTTTTATTAAATTATTTAAATGTCTTCTTTTATGGCAATTTAAATAATGTGATTTCTTGATCGAAATTCAAGGCTAGGAATTGTCAGCTTTCTCTTCAGATCTCTTCGGATTGCTTAGTTAATATTTTATAACTTATTTTTATTTAATGAATCGCTCCATTTCACAATTGATGTTTTTGGTTGTGAGAAGTCATTTTCTTTTTTGGTTCGTTTTAATTAAATTAATTTAATTCAATTTTTAGACATCTGTAGAAGTTGAAATAATATTTAAAATAAATGCTTTTTGAATTTAAATGCAACATTTAAAATAAATATAAAATATATTTATCACATCTGTTGCCAATTAGTAATAAAATATTAACATTTATATACTAAAGTTATGAGATATTTTGAATTGTTTTCATATTATTTCCAAATTAAATTAAGAGATTAATTTTATTGAGGTTGTAAATTTATACGCATTATAGCGATAGCAATAGTGTGAGTTATTAAATTTTATCAATTTTTAATGCATGGTGAAATTATTATATATTTTATTTCCGAAACTGATTCAACGTAAAGCTATATAAGCTTAGTTTGGTTGAGGTTATGTAAAATTTAGCGTATAGAATTTGATGATATTAATAATAACAATGATATGCATTAGTATTAAATACTGTTTCTAGATAAAATATCTGTAATAAATTCGGTTAAAGTTATGTATAACTCAACGTACTGATTTTAATCAAATTTGTGCTCATTTGAGTGATTTTTTTTTTTTTTTTTTTTTTAGTGGGAAAATGTCTTAGGCACTTTGTGTGGGGCTCCCGGTTACCCGTATACCCACTAATAACCCTAACCTTTAAGCCCTCCAAGCCTTGCGGGATTACCATTGTGGTATTACTTCACAAAGTCTGCACACCTTCTATTTATCCCACTATCCTCGGCTTCCTGCTCTTGCTTTTTCCCCTTCCTCTTTTGTTGCCATTATTCTCCGTATGCCATCATCAATGGCCCTCTAGTTGTATGCACTTTCAAACATGAGTGTGGTCAGGTTGTTTACGGTTATCTCTTTACCGACTTTTAGCTGCATCTCTTCTCTGGTGCTTCTCCAACAAGGGCACTTCACCAGTGTGTGCTCCGGGGTATCTTTTTCTTCAGCATTCGTCCTGTTCTGCTAGGCACATTCTTTTTAAATATGACTCAAAACATCCATGGCCTGTTAGGATCTGTGTGAGGTGGTAGTTCAGGTTACCTTGTTCTCTGTTTACCCACGGTGTCACCAAGGGTCTGTGTCCATCTGGCGACGTCACCCTTGCACTGTCATTCTGCTTCCCATTTTTTCATTGTCTCCACTCTCTTGTCTTTCCTGTGCCCCTTTGGTTGTTTCCCTTTACCTTCGGCCCGCTCTTTGGCGAGGAGGTGTATGGTGATTGTGCCCGTTATTGCTTGTATGGCCTTGGACGAAACTGTTCTGTAGGCACTGGCTATTCTAATTGCCATTTTTCTCCTGGCCCGCTCTAGTATTATTCCGTATTTTTTTTTGCGCAACTTTCTATCCAGATGAGTACGGCGTACAACAGTATTGAGTTCACCGTTGCACCCATAACTTTACGTTTCTCCGCCCTTGGACTCCCTACATTCGGCATGATACGTGCCAGGGCCATTACAAGTTTCTCTGCTTTTTGATTTACTTCTGTTATATGAGGGCCCATATTCCAGTTTTTACCTTATCCCTAGGTATTTGATGCTGCCTTGGGATGTGATTGTTGTATCCCCTAGGTTGATTTCAACTGTGATGTCCTTCCTTCTACCCACCAGGTAGGCTTCCGTTTTATGGGTTGCCAGTTCGAGACCCATTTTTTAGAATCCACTTTCTTATCTTATAGGACGCCCACTCCGCCTCCTCTTCTATTTCCCTTATACTGTTACCCCTGACAACCATAGCTAGATCATCAGCATATGCTATTTTGGTAATCCCCTGTGTCATCTGTTCTCTCAGCAGACCATCATAATAAATATTCCACAAGGTGGGACTCAGGGCAGACCCCTGGGGCACCCCGCAAGTCATTTCCAGAGTTGCTCCGGAGCTGCATTCTATGATTCTATCCTGTAGATAGTGGCATAAGATTTTTCTGAGGTATGTTGAAATTTCTCTCTAATTCTTTCATTAGTCCCCTCCAGGGCACCGAGTTGAAAGCATTCTTTATATCAAAGGTGATCAACACCGCCAGTTTGTGTGTAGGGTGTTCAGCTACCTGCCCCACTGCTTCCCTAACATGTTTACGTGCATTCAGTGTGGAGTGGCCACCTCTGAACCCGTGTTGGTTTTCACTCAGGCCTCCATTCCTGTCTAGTTCTTCTGTAAGTCTCGTGTTGAGGTCATTGTACTGATGGCAATGATGTAAATTTGTCTTAAATTTTATAAATTTTCAATGTACAGTTTTGAAATTATTACATAGTTTATTTCTTCAACTGTGTTTATTAAAATCGATTGAGGTTGTGTCTAATATAACATATGGATTTCAATTAAATGGATGCACATTGTACTAAAAGTTTAATTTCATTGTCCTTATGTTGTATGTCGCTAAATCAAGTTGTTTTTCGTAGTAATCTTTATTCTTCCAGTAACTCTTAGCACCCCTGACCCGACTTCCACTGCTTTGTCTGCAGAGTGACAGGTCGGGAACTCGGGGCCGTTTAGTAGACGTTGTTTGCATATTTAAAGGTTCTGTCCATGACCCACCACGCTTGCCCTGCGGTTTGGTGAGTTTGTGTAATCTAGCTATCTAGAACTATGTACGCCGCCATTGTTCCTTGGTTGGAATCTTAAGCCGATACAGTCCACAACTAACTATATCCTGCCAACAGCTTTTGCCTTTGGTTACTCCAGGTGGCTTGCCTCTGTCGCCATTTAGGAGGGCTATTTTTAGCTCTTCCTCTTCTTCATCTTCTGTCTGTTTTCACCTGGTTTTTTTGGTTTTTTAAAGAGGTTGTTACTCCAATCCCTCCTCCTTTTTCATTCTGGCTTGGAACAGGCATTGACGGAGTTCGACTCGATCGAGATATGGGCAGTATTGAATGCAATGACCAACGCACATATTGACTCCAGATACTCGAACCTACTGAACTACATCTATGAAAATGCGACACTCCAAATTAAGCTAGACGATGACATCAGTACTAACTAGGAAAAGGAGTAAGGCAAGGTGATACCATTTTACCAAAACTTTTCACGCTGGCAATGGAAGATGTCTTTAAACGCTTGGACTGAGAGAAGAACGGTGTAAACATTGATGGGAGAGATCTGAATTATTTGCGCTTTGCCGACGACATCGTTCTTATTAGCTCGGACATCAGGAAGTTAAAAAGCATGCTTAAAGCATCCAAAGAAGTCTCAAGATGAACCTCAAGATGAACCTCAAGAAAACCAAAATTATGATTCTAAAATTTCTATCTCCATAGAACAAAATGTGGTGGAAAACGTAGCAGAGTTTGTGTACCTGGGTCATGTGATCAGATTTGAAAAAATAAAACCAGTGCGCTGAAGTAAAACGCAGAATTAGGATGAGTTGGGCAGCATTCGGTAAGCTGAGTTACATACTGAAATATCAGAACATCCTATATGGACTAAAAAGGGAGGTGTACAATAAGTGCATCCTCCCCGTAACTACGTATGGTCTAGAAACAACTACCCTTACCGACAGATCAGCAGACAAGCTGCGAAGTTGCCTAAGTACAATGGAAAGAGCCATGTTAGGTATAAGCCTAAAGGATCACATTCAAAACATCGAAATCCGCAAGCGAACAGGTGTCAAGGATGTTATCACACGAGTCGCAAACCTTAAGTGGAGCTGGGCAGGCCATGTTGCAAGGCAGGACCTAGCAAAGTGGACGATACGGGTTATGCAGTGGAGACCATGGACAGTTAAGAGAAGTGTGGGAAGACCTAAAACCTAAAAAAAAAAATAGAAAGACGACATCCGAGAAGTCGCCGGCTATTCGTGGCAACAGAAAGCTAAAAATAGGACCGTGTGGCAGAGTTTAAAGAAGGCCTATATCCAGAAGTGAATAGATACAAGCTGAAAAAGTACCTGAAAGGAAAAATAAACAATTGTCTTATTATACAGGGTGTTAAAAAAATTGTAAAATATTTAAAGTAGTAGTATGAACCAAGTCTTAAAAAACATGGGTTTGAAAAATAATAGAAAACCAAGGTCTCTTAAAGCATAAAAAAGCACGTATAGAGCATAATCCGGGGACAAAACACGTTTTTACCAAACATTTGGATGGATATTGTAGGCAACATGTTTTACCAAACCGATTAACAGGCTCTGCTTACCTAAAGTTTTTGCAAAACACAATGTATGATCATTTTAATGACATAACTATTCACTAAAGGCAACAAATGTGCTTCTATCATGATGGTGCTCTAGCTCAATTTTCAATTGCCGTTAGAGAGCATTTACATCAAACTTTTCTACGTAGATAAATAGGAAGGGGCGGACCTGTTTTATGGCCTTCGAGATTGCCTGATTTAAACGTTCTAGTTTTTTTTTTGAGATATTTAAAAACATTGGTCTATGGTGTTTTAAAAAGAGTTTGAATATCGTTTCAAACTAAAATGTTGGAAATGGACGGAAGGTATTTCGAACACCTTATGTAACTTTGTTTTTTGTATTTGCTAAAGAAAAAAATAACTACCTCTTTAAATATTTTACAATATTTGTTTAATTGTATACTCAATACAAAAACATTAAAAAACTTGCAATATAGAATCAATGTTAACAGCGAATTATTGAACGACCTCAGATACGTAGACAATAAGGCTATATCTACGCATAGTCTAGAGAGCTTGCAAGTTTAATCAGATAAATTACGTCAGAAAGCCATGCGCTTAGACTAAAATTAAACACGGCCAAAACTAAAGTAATGGTGATCAGTAGAAAACCAGAAGCTAATCTGCGTATAAACAATAACCCGATAGAGCAGTTTGTTAAATTTAGATACCTTTGTTGCTGAATAACTGAAAAATTAGATCCAGACATAGAAGTAAAAATGAACAAATAGAATAACTTATACCTGAACCTTAGATTTTATTTTATGAAATTCACTCTGAAAGTCAATAACATGAACAAACTTGAAGCTTTTGAGATGTCACTTGTGATACTATCATCTTCCGGCTTTTTACCTCTATTTTAAGGTATATTCTTCAAAATAAATATTTATAAATAAAAACACTAGAAAGCTTGCAAGATAGAATCAAGGTTAACAGCGAACTACCAAATAGCCCCGAAGGCTTGCAACAAAGGTTAGGACTAAAATTAAACACGGCTAAAAAAGTCTCCCACTGGGTGGACAGGCGATTTACATAAAATACATCATTTATTAAACTTAAATGCTAAATTTGTTTCGGTCATCTAATTCAAACAAAAAGCGCCAAAATGCCGTTGCCTGTCCGTGTAAAGATTTAACTGTATTACAGCCCTCGTTACACATACGCAGTTCAACGTTTCTCCTAATAGAGGACATTGCACTGTATAAAAGTTATTGTGTAAATTGTCTCTTTGACGAGTGAGATGCAATTTACATAAAATACATTATTTATTAAATTTATATGTGAGATTAGTTTAATAAGTTTAATAAGTTTTGATCAAATTACCCTTTTTCTTATTCAGCTTAGTTTAATTATCCCATCTTTGGGCATAAGCGCTTCTCCCATGTTCCTTCAAGTTTCTTTCTTTTAACCCGCGCAAGTTTAAAAGTTATTTGCAGTTGACGTTGATTCCTGTTTTCTCTTAGTCTAAGGTTTTGATGGCGTTCTTTGGTTTTTGTTAATATTGTAGTATCGAATAATTTTACCGTTAATGACGCGTTATTGTACATGTTCTTTAATAGTTGTACATAGCAGTAGTTAATTTTGCAACGCTCAGGTTACATCTCTTTCTTTATATTCCTGTTGGCTTTTCTAAGTTTATTGGCGTTTAAGGTATTTACTATTTTATTCCGTTTAGTTATTAGTTATTTGTGCGGTCGTTTGATGTTGTTTGAATTTGATTTTGGTTTTGTCATTTCTGTAGCTTCAATCAGGTTGCTACGAGGGTAGTCCCAAAAGCAACTGAACTGAGGTATAGATGACAGCTGTTGTTAAAAAAATGACTATGGTAGAAGGTTTTAATCTTATAAACCTTAAGTTTGAAGTTTGACAATACTACGTTGTTTAGTATTTGGCAACCATCAATAGTGAGCAACATCAGTAAATTTGTAAACATGGAAAAACTGGTTATTGTGTTCTTAATCCAAGCAGTATTAAAACGGAGATAAATTCTACTTTGGAGGAGTCTTCTTTTTTGTTTACTACAGTAAAATATTGGGTGGCAAAGTTTAAACGAGGCCGTGCAAGCAGCCAAATCAAACATTGCAGTGGTCGACCAAATGAGGTGACCACGCCAGAAATTGTAAAGAAAATACACAAAATGGTATCGAATGGTAGGCACATACATACTGACTCAAAATTTGGACATGAAAAAGCTGTGCGCAAGTTGAGTTTGACAAAGTTTTATAGCTATAAAGTCGATTTTTGCTTCGATTCATAAGCATGAATAGATTATGAGTCCATCACTTTACACCTGCGACGAAAGAATAATTAAAGCAATGAACTAATAGGGGATAATTGGCTCCAAAGAAGACAAAGACAGTTCCGTCTGCAGGCAAGGTCATGGCGTCAAAGTAATGTCGTCAAACTTAAGCTTTATAAGGGTGGTACTTTCTACCATAGCCATTCTTTTCAAACAACACGGTTATTTATACGTCAGATTGAGTATTTCTGGGATTACCTTTGTATTTATGTATTCAAATTATGTTGTTAGAAGTTACTTGGCTTGGGAGTTGGCGTTTATTATAACAAAACGCCAGGTTTTCATTAAATTCATTTGCATAAACACCTTCTGCAAGAAGAAAGAAGGAAATGGGCGTGACAAAGCCCCGGCATGGTAAAACAAAATTGATTTTATTATAAACAACAAAAAGACCAAAGTCATTGATGTAAATGTACTAAACTGCTTTGATACAGGCAGCAATCACCGTGAAATAAAATTTTAAATTGCGTGAGTTCTGCTCGTAGTTTTATGACACTCCGTAAATTGCGCCCTTAACATCACCATTCCAAAAAATACACACACCAAGTTTCTGGAAGCATACAACCACCATTCCCATATAATGGGTGTCCCAAAAAAAACGCAAGATTTGAATTAAATAAAAAACACCGTTTCTAGTCTTTGGATTGTTATTTTTTTATTGAATCATAAATTACATAGGATAGGGTTATTTATGGAATAACACATACGCAATATTTTGTCAAAATTTTCCATGACTATTCTGCATAAATGCGGCTGAGTTTCGTTGATGCAGCGTTTAATTTCCTATTGTAACGGGTGGTTGTGTGCTTGTTGACATAGACCTTTGACTTCAAATAACTCCATAAAAAGAAATCTAATGATGTTAAAGCACACTATCTAGGGGGCCAATCCTGATCACCAAAACGAGAGAGTACACAACCAGGAAATGTCTCCTGCAGTAATTGAATTGTTTCACGGGCTCTATGGCGTATGGCACCCTGTAAGGCTCCATTTTTACTAACCCTAAACTCTCAGCTGAAAAATTGTTTCTTTTTCAAGGTTGTCAACAATTTACTACACAAATGGCGGCAAATTCAAATCTTGCTTTAATTTTGGGACACCCTTTATAACAAAAAGAATAAAAACATTTTAAATAACCCTAATAAAATCTACAGCAACATTATTTACAAAAATGATTGGCCTTAAATTCAAGAATCAATTGAGATATCTGACAAACAGCAAGAATAGAAAATAAATTAACAATAAGACAATAACAAAACAGGCAATTGAATTTGCAAAACCAATGTTTATCTATTTTGTTGATCTTAGCAAAGCATTTGACGGAATAAGAATTAATAACGTTTTTAAATTGCTAAGAGATCCTGAAGTAATTATAAATTTTTTCAAAATAATTGAAAGCTTAAACTCATAAAACAACCTGTACAAACAAAATATTACAAAACTAAAACACGTGAGGTCGCAGACGGTAAAAGACAAAGAGACAGTGTCAATCCAACTGTATTTAACGTCTTATCGGACGATGTATTAAAAGAGGTGAAGAATGGGCTACATCATGGGAAAGGAACACAGAAACATTGTACGCAGATGAGAATGAAGACTACTTGCAGTGGTTACTGCATATATTTAAAATAAAAGCTAACCGTCTAGGTAGTGTAGTGGTTATTGTACTTGCCTGTTACAGGAGTTAGGAGTCTCGAGTTTGAGTATCTGGACGGTTAGTTTTTCTGGTTAAGTAAAAAATGTGTTTTGATGTGTACGCCTTTTTTCGGATAAGAAGAAACATTTTAGTAGGTTTTGTGTACTTCCTCAATGTTGCGTGCACGTTAAAATAACTATAGTATATAGTGTATCAAGGGCCGAACATAGGCTTTAGCAGCCCGCCGCTGCTAAAGATATTTTTTTGCCTGCCCCAATTAAAAACCTTATTTTTAATGTTTATTATAATTTGTCACTTCTGTCAGGTATGACGTCTTCATATGAAATTGTAATTCACAGCCAATCAAATACCGCGAATAGCCAAAAAGGCCAATGGGCATATGCGGGCCAAAAATCGACCTTTCGGCCCGCATATGCGAGCCAAAAATGATGCTTTTGGTAGAGACAGGCGAAAAACAGTTTAGGTTGAAATTTCTTGTTTTCTGGCAAAATTTACAGATGTGGTAGTCTTAACCTCTGGCGTCGGTAATTAGTTTAATACGAACGTATTGGCCAAGATTACTAAATATATGGTCATCAGCAAGATGCTAATAAAATGTAAAGTACAGACAGAAGACAAGATCCGAAAAAGATGCAAACTACAGACAGAAGATAAGATCATAGAGCAAATCATGAAGTTCTCATATCTAAGACCAAAAAATTGAAGAAATGTGAAAGCAACCAACAAAGCAGCTTAAACATTTGGCGCACTAAAGCAAATAACATGAAGGAACAAACACCTTAGTAATGACAGCAATCTACAAAACTTGCATAACGCCAATCCTACATATGCTGCAGAAATGCAAGCTGAGACAGCCTGTACGAAACAACTTGTCAAAACAGCTAAAATGCAATCATTACAAACTATCAAAAGAGTAACAATATGGGATCAGATAAGAAACTTAAGCAATATGGGAAGAACTGAAGTTCAAGACGTTATCTGCTAGACAAGACAAAGAAGAAGAGAGAAGACAATTGTATAACAAAGTGGACAAAAAAATGCCCAAATACTAAAAACCAATAGGAAGACCACCAAAACGATGGATAAATTTGTCATTAACATCACAATCGTCTTATATAGAAGAAGAGGTTATTTATGTCTAACTCTAATATTTTATTAAAATTTACATACACTATCCTAATGGTAATGTGTGCAATTATTTAAAATTTGATTAATACTTAATGCATTGTGTAAAAACTATAAAATATTTTGTATTTTGATGAGATATGTGAGATTAGTTTAATTGAGGTTATGTATAATTCATCGTATGGATTTTAACCAAATTGACATAAATTATTTTGATAGTAATGGTTTATTATTATCTTAAATTTGATAAATTATGCAAGATAAGTTTATGCTTAATTTAGCTTATGGATTTTAATCAAACTTATGAACAATGTATCAACCTATATGATGAACATTAGAATAAAATTTGATCAATTTTCAATACATAATTCAAAAAATTTACTGTATTTTATTTCCTCATAATACTATTCGAAATAAATTTAATTGTGGTTATATCTAATTTAAAGTATTGATTTTGATAAAATTTGCTCACGTTATACTTAATAATCATCTACTTTGGTTGTAAATTTAATCGTATTTCAAATTATAGTTTTAAAGTTACGATGTATTTTATTTTGTTAACTGTCCCCGAAGTTATGTCAGTTAAATTAAGGTTACCTAAAAAAATAGTTAATGTATTTTTTGCGTAGGAAGGGAACAATCTTCAAAAGACACTGCGCAGCCTGTACTGTCCAGTAGTGTGAGGTTTTTACTGACTAAAAACCCCACCTTTCTTATTCCTTACCTTAAGATGGTTTGCTTGGCGTCTCTTGCACTATTTTAGACCTGTTGTACACTTCTGATGTTTTATTCCTTAAGCAGCTCTGCCTGTTTGATGAAGTGCAGTACTTGTGAACTTTTGCAATCTAATATGACTTATTTGTGTTACTACTGTTTTGATATCATGCAATGATCCTGTTAGGTATATTTTTAAATGAGTCAATATATCCGTTTTAAGTCTGCAAAAATTATTTTTTTTTGGTCTAGTATGGGATCCCAAAACCAGGTTTTGGTCTAGTGCTTCTTGATTGGCAAGCTGGTTTGCCATGAGGTTTCCTTTTATCCCCTGTTTTTTTGGTATCCATATCAGGCAAACTTTGCAGGTTGTGGCTACTGCAGGTTATAACCAGTTTAAATTTTATTACTGGCAATTTCCGGGACTGCAATGTTGCTTGGCTGTTTGACATGATAGTTATCAATCTGTCAGGTTTTAGTCAGGAAGATCTTGATGGTAGCCACCACTGCCTGAAAAGTCGAGACATTTTTGTCCAAAGGTAACAAAGTTTGCTATTTGATTTTCTTGGTGTATAAACTCCTGAAAATTATAAACTATATACTGGATATAATTTGAGATTAAAGAAACGAGGAAAACCCGCAAAGCTCTATTTAGCATAATTGTATTGGCACAAAACTGTTAAAATGTCCAAAAGGTCAAAGGCCGAAAAACTGCGTACCTACTTATGCCATGTAATGCGCAACCAAAAATACTCAAAGAAGAAATGTATGTTTTGATCAAGTTTGCGCACATTATACTTAAAATAGAGATGTATTTGGTAGCAAACTTGATAAACTTTCAATGCCATTAGAAATTATTTTTTGCTTTGAATAGTATCTAAATAAAATCATTTGTGTTTGATCAAACATATTCATACTGTACTAACAATTAAATAATTAAGTTAATTTGAAAGATTTGAAAACATTTTGTGTTTGTTGTATTAGTTTGGAAATTATTTTTAGGTATTGGAGATCAATGATAGTTTTCCTGAACAAAATCTAGAAATGTTGATAGTGTTGATCCGAAAACGCAAAAAAATATTGGTTTGGGCTTTTTAAAACCTTAATCGTTTTAAAATACTTTGAGATTGATTAAAAACTGGCTTAAAAAAGTTTGGTCACAATTTTAGTAACTAATTTAGTTCGTCTAGCTAGAAGGTTACAAAATCTTTGATATTTGTAGTAAAACTCATTTAGAGTATAAGAAATTGATTTAAGTTTGCTTTTAATAATATTTCTGTTTCCAACATTTTTTTCTCTTGTATAATTTAATGATTTTTTTGTTTCAGGTGAGAATTTGTTTATACTAAATTGATCCAAATATATTTCCAAAGAAAGAGTGAGTATTATACCAACAATTATTAGAAACATAATCAAAACACAAGATTTAACTCTGTTTTATTGATATTTAAAATTATTGTTATTGTTTTGTTTTGGCTTTTGTCATGCTGAAGTATTGTGAATTAAAAAAAAAGCATTTGCATAATTATTTAGTCCAAATAATAAAAATTATAAACACAAATGAATAATGACTACTAATGTAATCTTCTAATGTAAATTTGCATTTGAATTGAGATACAAAACGCCCCTTGCTTTTATAAAATTAATTTAATTTCAAATATAGCGTGTTTCTGTTATCGTGAAACTATTTTTGCAGCCATTTAGTCACGTTTTATTCAAATGATGTCGAAAGAAAAAAATTCCACAAAAAATATCATGTCCCATACCCATTACATTATTCCCAAAGCGCCATCATACAATAAAATTATGACTAAAACCGTATAATTTTCAGTTTGACTCTTAATTTGATCAATCACGCATTTCTACATTTTTTCCACTCGGTGGTCGCTTAATTCTAATCCCTATTATGTAACATTATATTAAGCAGATTTTGTGATGTAACAGAAAATCTGATTGCTCTTCTTCAGTAGCATTTTTTAGAAGATTAGAATTCATATATCTTTATAATTCCAGCTATTAATAATATTTATTTGTTAAGCTGGTTATACTTATAAGCTTTGATTGCATCAAGTTTTAGTATAATTGCATCAAACAAAGCTAAAATCTTTTTTTGTAATCCTGAGTATATTAATGTGATTATCTAAAAGAAATTGCTTTTACTAGATTAAAACTTGAGTGAGTTAGTAGTGGAAAAATACATTATTAAATACCATATGCGATTTCCTCACATTATGTTCCATTCACTTATTTAATAATCATAATGGTATGCGATAATATGTAATTAATTGTAATTGAAGAGACTGCGCTCGCGCGCACGCCTTTATTGTTGTTTAGTTTTTGCAGGCATTTTAATAATGCATTTGAAAATCGATTTATGTGATTGCGTAATCGATTGATAATGGATGTGAAATGCATTTTTAAGTCGTATTGGTAAAAGTTGGAGCGGTTCAAGGTTTCACTTTCAAAGTGAAATAATATTTTGTAGTATAGTAGGTGGATGGATTTACGTTTACTTTGATCGGGGCCATGACTAAAATGATAAGCATTCTATGAGAATTATTCAAATAGTTTAAATTTTTATAAAAAACCTTGAGAGGCAAATTCTAAATTACAATGGAAATTGTGTATTAATTTCAGAAAATTATAGAACAGTTAATAATTCAACAAAAAAGGGAAAGAAAGTACATAAAATAAAAAAAAATGATTGAAGATTTTTTTTAATTTGTCTAAATATTTTAATGATTTCAATTGGTAAAGAAACTTAATTGCAAGTCTTAAAATTAATGAAATCAGTTTAAAGTTTAAATAATTTGATATTATATTTGGTTTATCAGTCAAGCTTAAGGAAACTTCTTTAAAATTGTTTTAAATGCCTTTAAAAACAAGCAAAATGATCAAAATTGAAGCAAATTAACCAGTTAATTGTAGTTCAAGTTAAAAAAGTTATGACCAGCATTGTTTTTCTAAGAAATTTCATTTGATTCCTAAATTTGTTGTTCAAAATTGCTCCAAAACAAAGCCAATTGATGCAAAACAATATAAAGTTGAAAATAAAGTTTAAAAAATTATGACCAGTAATGTTTTTTTGTCAAAAAAAATTTTTAATTGCTTCAAATGTGCAAATTGACCAAAATTGAAAAAAGAAGCCAAATAGTTGTAGTTCAAGTTGCTAAAGTTATAACCTCTTAAGTTTTCTTAAGAAAATTAACAAAATTCTTTTCCAAAATTGTTCCCAAAAGCCCTAAAAACGTGCGATTTGATCACAATTAAAGTAAAATAACTATATAAATGTAGTCTAAGCTGGATAAACCATGACCAATAATATTTTTCTTACAAAATCATCAAAATTTTAACAAAACTTTTTCCAAATTGTTTTAAACTGCATTCAAGTTGTGCAAACTAAATAAAATTTAAACAAAATGACCACTAGAAGCTAGTAAAGTAAATTGAAGCAAAATGTCTGAATTATTGCAGTTAAAGCTGGAAAAGTCATGGCCAATGATGTTTTTCTTACAAAATCTACAAAATTCTATCAAATGTTTTTTCAAATTGTTTTTATTGCATTCAATTTTTGCAAACTGATTAAAATTTAAGCAAAATAATCACATAATTATAATCTAATGTGGAAAAATAGTGACCAATAATGCTTTTCTAACAAAATCTATAAAAATGTAAACAAAACTTTTTTCAATATTTACCAAAACATGCAATTTGATCTAAATTGAAGCAAAATAGCTGAATTATTGCAGTTTAAGCTGAAAAAGTCATGACCAATGATGTTTTTCTTACAAAATCAACAAAATTATAACAAAACTTTTTTCAAGTTGTTTTAAACTGCATTCAAGTTGTACAAACTAATTAAAATTTAAGCAAAATGACCACTAAAAGCTAGAAAAGTAATAACCAGTTATGTTTTCCAACAAAATCGGTATAAATTTGAACAAAACTTCTTCCAAATTTTGACAAAACATGCAATTTAAAGCAAAATGTCTGAATTATTGCAATTTAAGCTGGAAAAGTTATGACCAATAATGTTTTTCATAGAAAATCTACAAAATTTTGAAAGAAACTTTGTCCAAAATGTTACAAAATGATTTAAAAAAATGTTGTCCTAAAATAAGTGATTAGTGTTCAAAATTCACATTTAAACAATAAAAAAAACTTTTGGTTTAGAATTTGGTTTTCTCGTATTTTGTATACTTGAAGCATTTAATAAGCATCTATAAAAAAATTACAACAAAATGTATCGTTTAGTTTTTGTTTTATTCCACAAACAGTGAATAATGTTCAAAATTTGCATTTAAACAATTTTGAAAAATTTGAAAAAAAATATTTGTGGCAACAAATTTAATTTTCTCGTAATTTTTATCATTAAAACATGGGTTGATGATCATTTACAAAAAATTACAACAAAATTTATCGATTAGTTTTTGTTTTGTTCGATAATTAGTGAATAATTACTTAAATTCGCAATAACACAATTTTGTAAACTTTGAAAAAAGTACTGCTAAATCAAATTTTGACTTTTTCGTATTTTTTATCATTCAAGCATTGATTGAAAATTATTTACAAAAAAATACAACTAAATTTATCGATTAGTTTTTGTTTTATTCCACAAATAGTTCAGAATTCGCATTTAATAAATTTTCAAAAATTTCAAAAAAATACCTATGGCAAGAAATTTAATTTTCTCGTAATTTATATCATTAAAGCATTGATTCATAATCATTTACAAAAAATTACAACTAAATTTATGGATTAGTTTTTGTTTTATTCCACAATTAGCAAATAAAAGTTAAACATTCTCATTAAGCAATTTTCAAAAACTTGAAAAAAATACTTCTGCTAAGAAATTTGATTATCTTGTAATTTATATCATTAAAGCATTGGTTAATAATATAATATAATATAATTTGATATTATATTTGGTTTATCAGTCAATAAAACAAAATATATATTAAATAACTATATATTTCAAATTTGTTTAAATTCTTCTTCAGTGGTTAATATAAAAATATTAATACTTACAATTAAAATAAAATATTTAACTTTTGTATAAATGAATAATTATGTAAAAGTCTGTTTGATTGATTTATTATTATATATAAAAACTAAGTTTAAACTCAGATTTGTGTTTGTTGAAATGATTGCTTTCATGAGATTAATTATTTTCACTTCATAATTGCATAAAATAATAAACTGTGCTAAGTAAATTTAGATTTAGAAAACTTTAATTCGTAAACAAACTTAATTTCAAGTCATAAAATTAAGTTTAAATTTAATGAACTAAGTTTAAAGTCAGATTTGTGTTTGTTGAAATTATTGCTTTTATGAGATAAATTGCTCTCACGTCAAAATTGCTTAAAATAATATACTGTGCTATGTAAATTTAGATTTAGAAGACTTTAATTGATAAACAAACTTAATTTCAAAACATAGCATTAAGTATAGAATTATTGAACTAAGTTTAAAGTGAGATTTGTGTTTGTTAAAAATATTGCTTTCATGAGATAAATTGCTCTCACGTATACATAACTGCTTGAAATAATAAACTGTGCTAAGTAAATTGAGATTTAGAAGACTTAAATTAGTAAACAAACTTAGTTTTAAGTCTTAAAATTAAGTATAGAAATAATGACCTAAGTTTAAAGTTAGATTTGTGTTTGTTAAAATTATTGCTTTCATGAGATAAATTGCTTTCACCTCATAATTGCTTAAAATAATAAACTGTGCTAAGTAAATTTAGATTTAACAGATTTGAATTGGTAAACAAACTTAATTTCAAATCGTAAAATTAAGTATAGATTTAATTAACTAAGTTTAAAGTCAGATTTGTGATTGTTTAAATTATTGCTTTTATGAGATAAATTGCTTTCACGTCATAACTGCTTAAATTAATAAACTGTGCTAAGTAAGTTTAGATTTAGAAAAATTGAATTGTTAAACAAACTTAATTTTAAATTTTAAAATTAAGTATAGAATTAATGAACTTAGTTTAAAGTTTGATTTGTGTTTTTTCAAAATAATATTTTCATTAAATAAATGAATCTTACGTCATTATTGCTTGAAATATAATATTGTGCTATGTGAAATTGGATTCAGAAGACTTGAATTATTAAAGAAACTTAATTTAAATTTTTAAAATTTAGTATAGAATTATTGAACAAAGTTTAAAGTCTGATTTGTCTTTGTTGAAAATATTGCTTTCATTAAGTAAATTACACTTACGTTATTGTTGTTTAAAATATTAAACTGTGCTAAGTAAATTTAGATTTAAAAAACTTGACTTGGTAAGGAAACTTAATTTTAAGCCTTAGAATTAAGTATAAAACAAATAAACTTAGTTTAAAGTCAGATTTATGTTTGTTCAACAAATTACTCTCATTAAATAAACTTTTCTCAAGTCATTATTGATTAGAATATCAACTGCGTCTAGTAAATTTGGATTTTAAAAACTTGAATTTGTTGAACTAAGTTAATGTTGGATTTCTTTTTGTTGAAAATATTCCTTTATTTTTAATCTGTTGTCACGTATTTATAGCTTATTTTTTTTTTCAATGCGAGAACATTGTTTGTAACTCCCAGATGCCCTTATATTCACTAAAACCCTGAACTTTTATATCCTCCTAGATTTACGGAATCACCGCTGAGGTATTACTTCACAATTTACATAGGACACTTTCTATTTTTGGCTTCCAAGTCTTATTTATTTTTCTTCATCTTTTATTGCCTTTATTTTCTTTATGATTTCAATAATGACTTTTAAGTTGCTTGCACTTTTCACTAAAAGTGGGGTTAGATTGCTAACGGACTTTATTCTGCACTTCTATTCTGATGTTCTTCGAGCAAGAACACTTCACCTGTGTGTGTACCGCAAAGCACGTTTTTTAGGTATAACCCAAAGCATCCATATTCTGTACAAATCTGTGTAGTTTAAATTTCAAAGTTCCCTATTAAGACCTGTCTACATTTTTTATTGTCTTTATTCTATTGGCTTTTCTCTGTTCTTTCAGTTGTTTTCTTATGTTGTTGGCTTGGTTTTGGAGAAGGAACTGTATGGGTATTGTTCCTGTTATTGCCTGTATAACTTCAGTTGAAAGTTTTGTAGCCAATTGCTATTCTGATTGCCATTTTTCTTCTGGCTCTTTCTAAAACTATTATGTATTTTTTTATCCACAGTTGTCCACATTACTCAATGCTTCTCCACCTCCCACCGTTGTTATAATTTGAGCCATTACTAATTTCTTTGCTTTTTGTTTAACTTCTGTTATGTGGAGTCTCATGTTCCAGTTTTACCTATCCCTATCTTTAAGTATTTGATGCTATTTTGAGATTTGATTATAGTATCCTCTAGATTGATCTTGACTATGATGTCCTTCTTTTTGTATACCAGGACCTCAGTTTCCGTCTTTTGTGTTGCCAGCTGTAAACCTATCTTCTTGATCCACTTTCTAATCATATAAGTAATTAATAATATGGCATCTGTACTTTTAGCAAATCGTCATAGTAAATGCTCTACTAGGTAGGGCCCAACACGGAGCCCTGTGGTACACCGCAAGTAATATCCAAAGTTTTTTTGAAACTGCTAACTATAGTTCTATCATGTAGATTGAAACATATTATCTTACTTCTTTTCTAGTTCTCCTATTTCCTTCCTCCAGTTGAAAGCGTATCTTATGTCGTAGGCGATTTCGGCGTATTTTTGTGTAAAGTGCGCAGTTACTTGACCGTCGGTTTCCTTGACCTGCCTAAAAGCATCAAGTGTGTCATCTACACCTCTGAACCCGTGTTGATGCTTGACTCTATTCTTATCTAATTCTTCAATAAGTCTTTTGTTGAGGATGTACCGCTCAGGTGGTGTAGTAGTTAGCATACCTGACTGCTACACTAAGGGTATCAAGTTTAAATTCTTCATCTGGAGGATCAGTTTTTCTGGTTAAGAAAAAATGTGTTGTAATGAGTACGCCTTCTTTCGGATAAGAAGAAAAACTTTTGCAGGTTCCGTGTACTACCTCGATGTCGCATGCATGTTAAAGAACCCAATAATTTAAGTTGGAATTCTTGAATTTGCAGCAAAATTGTCAGATGTGGTAGTTTTAAAGCTATAGTTGGTGATTAGCCCTGGCAGCAGAAATAGACCAACGTTAAATAAATGAATTAACCTAATTTTTGGTTGAGGATGTGCTCATAGAGCTGTTCTAGTGAGTTCAGCTGGCAAATGGAGTTGCGGTCTTTGTATCGCCTCGAGCTCTTGCTCATGTCTGTTTTGTGAGCTTACTTACTTTTAATTTTGCTATCGGTATTTTTTCTGTACATCTATTTTTAGCTCTTTCCGTGTTGTTTCGTTTTGGTTCGGAAATAGTTTCCTCGCTTTGGCTATTACTGCATCCTCTGTCAATGTTAGCGGGAATCTTTTTATTTTATTAGTCACAATTGTACTTTTGTCCTACATGTCCGAGTTTAGTTTATTATTGCCTTTCGACCTCTTATTCAATTAGAGTTCTTTGCCCACACAATTGCGGCAAAAAAAATAGTAAAAATGTAATTCTTCTTTGGCATTTCGGATATTTAAAAAAATCAACGGGTTGTCCGCGGCGCTCATCTGTGAGTTGCCGAGTGTGGGCTTTGCTGTTCTTCTCAGTCCCAATGGTGTAAATGTGTTGATTTTACCGCCAAATTGTTTATCAATTTGTAAATGTATTTTAAAAGTGTAATTGCGTTATTTAAAATAAAAACCCGGCTACCAATGTGTACTCTACTGACTGGTAAACTATAAAATTATAAACTGTAAATCCGGCATTCTAAAATTCTAAAATATATATTCGGCGTTTAAACTTTAAATTAAAAACTTGGTTACTGTTGTGTTAAGTTTTACTACCAAACTATAAATCTAACCTTTAAAACTTAAAATCCGGTTTTTAAAATTGTAAGTTTTGCTATAATAGTATAAATCCGGTCTTTAAACTTAAAATCCGGTTTTATAAAGCGTAAATTTAGTGTTAAATTTAATTGCAAAATTATTAATCCGGCCTAAAACTCAAACTTTTAAAACTAAATATTTGGTAACGTGTTAAATTTGACTACCAAACTGTTGATTTGAAATTTAAAATTGGTCGCTAAAACATTAAATTCTGCTTTGAAAAGTGTAAATGTTGCATTTCTAAATAAAAATCCGGCCATCAAATTCTACTGTCAAACTATTAATTCGACATTCAAATCCGGTTAATAAAACTTAAATCTGTAAATACTGTTAATTTGGTCTCTGAATTATAAAACTGTTAATCCGGTTTATAAAAGTATAAACGTGGCATTTAAAATGTAATTTTAGTCACCAAGGTAGTAAATAAAGAGTGGGCCAACTTTAAATTGAAATTTTAATCATATAGGATAAAGAACAAATGGCTTATTTTTAGATTATTTTTATTTTATTTCAGAGATTGTATATTCCGATTAAGTATGAAATATGATTTCATTTAGATGGCCGCCGCGGCAGGCTTGGCATTAGGCCATTCTTGAGGACCAATTATTGAGTATTTGCGCCACTATTTCCAGCGGTATTTCGGCAATAGCTTTGCGAATGTTCTGCTTTAAGTAGTCAATTGTCTGTGGATTGTCAGCATACACCTTTTCCTTCAATGCGCCCCACAAAAAAATCCAGCGGTGTCAAATCGTAGCTGCGAGGTGGCCAGTTTACATCACCGAAACGGCGGTTGTTGAATTTGGTGCGCAGAAGATTGATCGTAGCATGTACAGTATGGGATGTTGCCATATCTTGAAATCAGAACTGCTATAGATCAAGTTCCTCCAATTCGGGTCACAAAAAACTATTGATCATACCTCCGGTAACAGTAACGTTGGCTCTCATCATCGTTTTTGAAGAAAAATGGCTCAATAACTCCACCACTCCAAAATCCGCACCAAACGGTAACTCGCAATGGATGCATTAGTTTCTCAACTATGGCATGTGAATTTTTTGATCCCCAAATACGGCAGTTTTATTTGTTTACATAACCTCCAAGATAGAAATTGGCCTCGTCTGAAAAGATGTTTTTTTGGTTAAAATTAGAGTCAACATTCAATTTGTTTAAAACTCACTGAGCGAAGCAAAAACGGGCACCAAAGTTGGCTATTTTAATTTTTTGAACGAGTTGCACTTTGTACGCAAAGATACCGAGGTCTTTGTAAAGAATTCGCCTTAAAGTGATTTGCTGAATATCGAGTTGCTGACTTCTGCGCCGAGTTAATGTTCCTGGGTGCTTGCGTACACTTCGAGCCACAGAAGCGACAATTTTGGCAGAACGCTTTAGATGAGCCTGCTTGATGCGCGCATTGTTTACCAGCGTTCTAGTTTTACGAACTTTTTTACTAACTTACGTATTCCTCCGAACGATGGCGCTACATTTTTTCTAAACAACGTACCCAATTTTAGCGCTGTTGCAGACAAATGAGATCAAAATAAATTTTTAGTATTTCATAACGTTGCTCCAAAGTAAAACGATGTATCTTCTGTATACGGAGGTATCTAACCACACTTTTCTTATGTAATTGTGACGCAAAAATTGACAGTGTTGGTAGAAACATGTGATTCAAAATTTAACCCTTTATTAGCACCAAAGTGATAATCCGGCCTCTTAAGTTGTAAATCTTGCATTTTGTAAATTTAGTTTTTGGAGCTGGCAATTCTTTTATAAAAAAAAGTTAAAGTATCCTATTTTATTACTAAAACAATATTAGTACTTTTAATATTGTAATTTTGTTTTCTAAAGTGTTAAATTTTACTGTCAAATTGTTAATCTGGTAACTAACGTTTTCAAACTTACTTCTAAACTGTTAATCTGGTTTTCAAATTATAAATCCTGCCAGTAAAACTGTGAATCAGTGTTTTAAAAGTGTAAATCCGGCCTTCAAGTGTTGAATTTATCCGATAAACATTAATCCGGTTTCTTAATTATAAATCCGGTAATTTGGATGTTAAATTTTACTGTTAAAATGTTAATCTGGCTTTAAAATTAAAACATATTTCAAAAATATAAATTTGGCCATCAACGTGGTAAATTCTACGGTTAAACTGTTAACTTTGCTTCGAAAGTGTAATTCCGGCGTGTATAGTGTTAAATTTTACTTCCAAACTGTTAACCTTGCCTTCAAATTATAAATTCAATCTTTAAAATTGTAATTTTGTTTTTTAAAATGTTAAATTTCACTGTCAAACTATTAATCCAAAATTATTTTTAAACTGAAATATGTGCTTTTAGAACTGAAAATGTGGTAACTAACGTGTTAAAAGTTACTGCCAAACTATAAACTCGGTCTTTAAGTTATAAATCCGGCCATTAAAACTGTAAATCCGTGTTTTAAAAGTATAAATCCGGCCTTCAAATTCTTAATTTATCCGCCAAACAGTAATTAATTAATTAAATTATAAATCCAGTAATTTACATATTAAATTTTACTGTTAAACTGTTAATCTGGCCTTCAAATTAAAAAAAAAATATTTCAAAAATATAAATCCGGCTATCAACGTGGTAAATTCTACTATCAAACTGTTAACTCTGCTTCAAATGTGTAATTTCGGGTTTTATAGTGTTAAGTTTTACTTCCAAACTATCAATCCTGTTCCAAATTATAAATTCAATTTTTAAAATTGTAAGTGTTAAATTTCACTGTCAAAACTGTTAATCCTGAACTATTAATTCAGTCTTTAAAACTGAAAATTGTGCTTTTAGAATTAAAAACCTGAAAACTAACGTGTTAAAATTTACAGTTAATCTATTAATCCGGTCTTCAAATTATAAATTTGGTCATCAAAACTGTAAATCCGTGTTTTAAAAGTGGAAATCCGGCCTTCAAAGTGTTAAATTTATCCGCCAAACAGTAAACCGGCTTCTTAATTATAAATCCGGTAATTTGCATGTTAAATTTCACTGTTAAACTGTTAATCTGGTTTTTAAATTAAAATATATTTTAAAAATATAAATTCGGCTATTAACGTAATAAATTCTACTATCAAATTGTGTTCAGTTTTACATTAAAACTGTTAATCCTGCCTTCAAATTATAAATTCAATCTATAAAATTGTAAATTTGGGTTTTAAAGATGTAAATTCGGCCATCAACGTGTTTAAATGCTGATATATTGTTATTCCCTTCTATAAAACTGTAAATCCTGCATTTAAATGTGTAAATTTGGCATTCAAAATTTGCAATTAAATAACAATATTTAGTTTTAATAAAATAAAGTGAAAGAACGTTAATTTATGACCTAAGCATTTGCACCTTTAAAACTGTAAATCTAACTTTTAAAATCGAAAATTTTCTACCAATGTCTTTAGTTCTATTGCCAAACTGTTAATCCAGCTTTTAAATTATAAATCTGCAAACTGAAAATTTGGTAATCAACGTGTTACTACCAAACTGTGAGTTCGGCTTTTAATTTGTTAATCTGGCTTCCCTAATTATAAATAAGGTTTTATTAAAACATTAAAATCCGGCCTTAAAATTATAAATCCAGCTTTAAAAATTGTAAATCCGGCCTATGAAAGTTTAATTTGGTCTTTAAAGTGTCAAATTTTACTGCTAATTTGATAATCCGGCTTTTAAAACTGTAAATTTGGCCATTGTTATTCCAACCTCTAAACTATAAATCTAGTCTTAAAATTTTACATCCAAATTTTAAAAATGTAAATGAGGTCTCTAAGAATTTGGCTACCAACGTGTGACTCTGTATTGTCGTATCCACTGTCAATAGTTGAGATAGTATTTGGGTTTTGGACAGCGTCCGTCCGGCTATGAAATATCAAAAAAGTTTAAAAAAGCAAAATTTGGCCATAAACTGTTAAAAATTGCAAAGTTCTGTTTATAAATGCACCAAAATTTGGACATAAACTGTTGAAAATTGTAAAATTATTTTCTTTAAACTTCAAAAATAACAGATTCCGGCCTTGAAACATAAAAATATAGTTAGAAAGTAACAAAATCGGGTTATCAAGTGTTAAAATAGATTTTTTTTTCATAAAATTTCAAAAATAGCAAAATTAGTTTTGAAACTTCAAAATTCGGCTAAATTTTTTTGAAAAATAGAAACATTTAATTTGTAAAATTTCAAAAATAGTAAAATCCGGCCTAGAAAAATTTAATTAATCTAAATAGTTTTTAGGAACAAAATTTGGCTATAAACTATTGAAAAGTTTTTTTAATAGAAAATCAAATAACTTGTAATTAACTGGTAAAAAGAGCAAAATTCTATCATTAAAAGCCAAAAACAGCTAAATCCTGTCATGAAACATTAAAGTATATTTAGATAGAATCAAAATCCGGCTAAAAACAGTCAAGAAATCCAAAATATTGACAATAAAACATCAAAATAATGTTGAAAAGCATCAAAATATGGCCAGAAAGTGTAAAAAAAGTGTAATTTTCTTATAAGATTTCATAAATAGCAAAATTCAATCATGAAGTACTAACATATTGTTGAAAAGAACCAAAACCGGCCTTAAAATATCAAAATATTGTCAGAAAGCACCAATATCTGGTCATAAACTGTTTTTTTTTGCAAAATTCTTTTCAAGGATTGTCAAAAATAGCTAAATTCTGCCATTAAACATTTAAGTATATTCAGATAGAATTAAAATCCGGCTAAAAACAGTCAAATAATCTAGAATTTTGACAGTAAAACATCAAAATACTGTTGGAAAGCACCAAAAAATTGCCAGAAAGTGCCATTTTTTTTAATAAAATTTCAAATACATCAAAATATAACCATTAAATATCAACATATTGTTAACATTAACTTAAAACCTGATTTGAATTATAAACTGTTTTTTTTTTTGCAAAATTCTATTTATGGAATGTCAAAAATAATGAAATCCGGCCAAAATATAAAACTATTGCCAAAAAGCACAAACATTTAGTCAATAACTGTTAAAAAGTGTAACATTTTATCATAAAAATTAAATAGTCTAAAATTAGCAATTCTGTCATTATTAAAATTATTAAAATAGTTTCAAAAAGAACCAAAATTTGGTTAAAAACTTTTGAAATTTCCAAAACCCAATTCACATCTTAGGTTAAGAATTTTTTACAGTTGATCATCTTTTATTGGTTATATTTTGACAGCTGCTATGTAAAATTTAGTAATTTTAGACATACATATTAGGTTAAATAAGATCATTTTTGGCAGATAACATCTTAGATTAAGTGTTCTTGACAGTTGATCATCTTAGATTGTGTATATTTTTGATAGTTTTAGATTTGAGATCTGGCGAGATACGGATGTAGAACAAAAAAGTACAGTTTTTTTAACCTTACACACCAATATAAAGGGTTTTTCAATAAGGGCGGGTAGATGTTAAAATGGAATAAAACAAGCTGTGTGTGAGGTATTAACAAAATTCATTTTTTATTTGAAACATCGTTCAAATGCCCGCCTAGGCTTCTTATGGTGACACGGATCCAAGTAGTCCAATTTTCAATGACTTTTCCGCATAGATTTGGCTGAATTTGAGCGATGGCCTGTGTTATGTTCACCTTTAGACTTCAAGAAACCACACAAGAAAAAGTCTAGCGGGGCCAAATCGCTAGACCTTGGTAGCCAATTTACATCACCCCTGCGAAAGATAACCTTACCCTCAAAACGTTCATGCAGAATGTCAATTGTGTCGTT
The DNA here is from genome assembly GCA_963932245.1 of Tachinus rufipes. NCBI lineage: Eukaryota > Metazoa > Arthropoda > Insecta > Coleoptera > Staphylinidae > Tachinus > Tachinus rufipes. Next base: position 71,716,998 of record OZ010747.1, on the reverse strand, counting down.
TGCTGTGTGGCATGTGGCGCCGTCCTGCTGGAATCCACATGTCGTCTAGGTCCATATGGTTTAATTTGGGCTATAAGAAATTGGCTATCATCGTTCTGTAGCGCTTGTCGTTGACGGTGACCGCCTCACCAACGTCGTTTTTGAAAAAGTACGGACTAATGACGCTGCCGGCCCAAAATCCACACCAAACGGTAACTTTTTGAGGATGCATTATTACCTGGTGAACTTCGTGTGGGTTGGTGTCGTCCCATAAACGGCAATTTTGCTTGTTAACATAGCCATTTATCCAAAAATGCGCCTCGTTGCTTAAGATATTTTTTCCGCCAAAATTGGTTCTTTTCCAAACAATTCGAAGCCCAGTCAGCAAACAAACAGCGTTGTCTATGGTTATAAACTTTGAGCTCCTGGGTCAATTGGATCTTGTACGGGTGTAGGCCTAAGTCCAGACGCAAAATTTGCCAAATTGAAGTCTGCGAAAGCCCGAGTTCTTGTGCACGGCGAGGAATCGACTGCCCGAGGCTTCTGCTGTACACTTTCACGGGCCGCGGCGATGTTCTCCGCTGAACTTGCGTTCCTTGAACGTACATGTGTTGGGTGATTATTTAACAAACCCGTTGTCTCAAATTTGGCCAACAAACGTTGAAGGGCCACCACGTCTACCGTAAAATGAGCGTAATACGCGCAACGTTTGCACTAACGAACACTCATCTTGATAATAAAGTTTTATCATTTCAACGTGCTGTTCAATTGTGTAACTTGCCATGGTGTTTAGCATAAGTAACTGAATAATAAACAAAAGATTTGATAAATGTCACAAAAACAAAATGGCCGCCACGGGCTACCAAAATCTACCCCCGCCAACTGAAAAACCCTTTAGTTAGCCAGTTGTTGAAGTACAGTTTTTCTGATTATATAATAAATAAATATTTTTAAAATTAATTGCATAGCGACATACTTTACCAGTTTAGAATCAGTTGCCACGCAACAAAATTACTTAATCCTAATCTCAAAACAATAAATTTGCTTTTAGAATAAATCCAGAATAAATTGCAAAACTATAAATGGTTTAAAAGAGCTATGAGCGGTTTAGAATCGACAACAAAATAATGAGTATCCGGAAAATGCAAAACACACTCAAACTAATACTTTTTGGGAATGAATAAATAAAATCAAAATAAATCAATCGCAAAGCGACGATTTAAAAAAAAATGCAGAAAATTTGTTCCTTATTTGCATAATATTTTTTAATATTATATCTTACCAACAATTAAATTTCTAATCTTAATGATTACCAACTAAAAGATCGATTGATTAAATAAAAGATTTCTATCAAACTCCTATCACATTTCCATATCAAACTCTTTCTCCTAACACAGATTTACATCATAATTATAGTTTAGTTGAAAAAAGAAATTAGCAACCCACAATTATTCATAATGTCCCCATTGTTTCAACAATGATTTTAATTTTAGATCTGGTCCTATTTCCTGGAAAATTATGTAAGTGTGTTTTAAAGTGTGTTGTGTTGTGTTATATTGTGATACAGCTTGCTACAAGTGATTGACTCTCTAACACTTCTATTTATATTTAATTCCGTTTGCGAAATGCCATTTATATTAAAAGGTTGATGTGACTGACTTAAACCAACACGAAAATGCATTCTAATTGATTGCACAACTTGTAATAAATATTGCATGCGTTTTCTTTTATTTTGTATTATAACTAATAATAATAATAGACGAGGTCGAGAATGTGGTCATTAATATTTATCGATATTAGTCACCAGATGTAATTAATAATTGTAGAATGGCTTTTAAATTGTTAATAAGATAAATAAATTTTAATTGACTAATCGATTATGTCAATTTGAATAAGCAATCAGAGAATTTGAAAAAAAAACATGGCTCCTATAATTAGTGCCAACTGTATAAAATAAATAATTAATAATTGTAACATTTGTAATCAAAACTACGACGATGACGATATATATATCTAGAATTATACTGGGTGTTCAAAAAAGAATGTAAAATATTTAAGGGGGTGGTAGTACGAAACACAATAAACAAAAAAGACTTAATAACCATGGGTTGTCATAGCAACTTTTTTGGAGATATGGAACATTATTTATTTTTATATATTTTTACAAAGAACAGAGTTATAGAAGATGTTGGAAGTGCCCTGCTTCCATTTCCAAACAGGCACAACATCTTTATCTGAACGACATTCGTACTCTTTCTAAAACCCTCTCATCACTTTTCATTAATTTTTACCGCAGCTCCTTGAGGCTATTTACAGAAGTAGCATACTAATGATTTCAAATATTCCCAAAGAAAAAATAAAGAGGGTTTAAATCAGGCGATCTTGCTGGCCATAAAACTGGTCCGCCTACCCACCTATGTGGAAAAGTTTGGTCTAAATGCTCTCTAACGGCAATCGAAACATGAGCTGGAGCACCATCATGCTGGAACCACATTTGTTGCCTGTGGGCCAAAGGAATGTCATCCAAAAGATCATACATTGTGTTCTGCAGAAAGTTGAGGTAAGCAGCGCCTGTAATCGGTTTGGTAAAACAACAGGACTTAGAAACCTGTCGCCTACAATACCCATCCAAATGTTTAATGAAAAACGTGTCTGATGTCCACATTCAATTACAGCATGGGGATTTTTGTCGGCCCAACGATGTGCATTATGAAAATTACCAACTCCATTTCGTGTGAACCCGGCTTCACCCGTAAAAAGAATTTTGGCAAGAAACTGCAGGTCTTCAGCATTCTTGCGTAGAAACTAGCGACAAAAAACCAAACGTGCCTGGTAATCAGTTAAATTTAAAGCCTGTACTCGTTGTACATGGTATGAATAGAGCAGCTGCTCGTGGAGCATTCTCCAAACAAGAGTAGCACCCAGTTTTACCTTGGCTGATATTCTCTGCACACTCGTCCCTGGATTATGCTCTATCCGTGCTATAATTTCTTGTTCTGCTCTATGAGTAGATACCAACCTTGGTCTGTCGAAAAGATAGCACTGTCTTCGAAGTAAACTGGTATCTCTCATCTCTGGTGAATTTTTCCAAACATACGATGTGAAGCAATCTGGCGATTTGAATAAGCTTTTACATAAAGACATCGCGCTTTTGTGACAATCCCATTAGCACGACCATACATGAAATACATGTCCGCAAGTTCTGCATTAGAGTAATCAGCCATAGCAATTAAAACTTGTTCACTAACAACAACTGTCAAATACTGAATGTTAATTTCTCAAAACATCAGCCAACTATGATAATAAAATGCAGGCTTTTGCAAAATAAAAAATGGAGGGAAAAAGAATAATACAAATAAATAATGTTTCATATCTCCAAAACCGTTGCTATGACAACGCATGTTTATTAAAACTTTTTTGTTTGTTGTGGTTTGTACTACCATCTCCCTTAAATTTTTTACGTTTTTTTTTAACTCCCTGTATAGATAAAACTTTAAAAGTCTGTAAAATGCACAAATGGTCATCAATTTTATTGTAACATTGTATTTATTATATGCATTATGTATATGGTAACGTTGAGGTTCTGTTAATAAATAACAATTTTAAACTGTTGTATCTGTATCCAACTTTAGTTTGCGTCCTAAACATAGACGTCATACACCAACCTGAAGTTGGCTTTTGATTATTTTTTTATATTTAACAGTTGACAATATTTGTACAGCGGCCATTATTATTTTGGATAACTTTTTAACACTTGACTGCTGTGCAGATTGACCGTTATTATTTTGGATCAATAGAATTGGCTGCGATCAGAACAATTCATCACTGCTAGTGACTACTATTGGGTTATCGTTTGCTGACAAGCGCTTCTTATTTTACTCATCATACTTTTAAGTAAAGTTGCTTATGACAAAGCAACTCTCAACATTCACCAGAGGTTGAACGCATAAATTATATTTGAAAAAAGAAATAAGGATTTAAATTTTTGGTATAAAGTGGATAGAAATAAAGATAGAAAAGTAATACATACTTTTAATAAATTGATAATTCTTTGGTGAAAGAAGAACAAAACTCTGTTCATAAAACGTCAAGAAAATTTTGTTGGTCATAAAATATTAAAACATTTAAAAACCAAAATAACGGTTAATACTTAAAATGTCAAACATTACAAAATCAAGCCTTTGAACATCAAAATATTGTCAGAAAACACCAAAATCCAGCCAAAAACAAAATTTCTCATTCTCTCAGCAAAACTCGTCTATGAAATATGAAACTATTGTTGAAAATCACTAAAATCTATAAAACTTTTGAAAAATGTAAAATTCTATTTATAAAATGTTCAAAATAGCAAAATTATTAATTAATTAAAATTTAACAAAACCCAACTATAACATTGATTGAAAAGAAAAATTCTACTCATAAAATGTCAAAAATCCGGCTATAAACTATCAAAATATTGATAACAATAACAAACATCAAACATCCGGCCATAAACTGTTGTGAAATGCAAAATTCTAATTAAATCGTGTTTTAGAGGCGTAGAACTTTAAATTGGCAACACTCTTATCTGTGACAGCTGATTAAAAAATAGTTTTCATATAAATATAACATTCCTGCAGTACCGCCATCCATCCGTAAGGAATCCTGGGGCCTTGTGTTGGATTTTTTTTTCTCATCGTGTGGTGTTATGATGTGTGTTAGTAGTTTTAACTTTTATATTTGTTTTTTCATCAGATATTCTTTTAGTTTAATTTTAAAATTATTTATGTTGCATATATTTTTAATTTCTTCTGGTATATACTTTGATTTTATGATGTTGTTCGGTTTACTTCCATGTTTAAGTGTCCTTTTCTTCGTGTGTTGTGTGTATGAATTTCTTTTCTAGTTGTTAGTTTTAATTCTGTTTTAGTTAGACCAAGTTGTATCTTTTTTATTAAGATAATACATTGTTGTGAGATTTTGTTTTTTATTGTAAGTTGGTTTGTTTTTTTGTGAATTTCATTTGAAGGTGTTAGTTTGTCCATTTGATATAGTGTTTTTATTGCCTTGTTTTGTTGTCGTTGTAGCTTGTCTATGTTTCTTATGTTGGTTTGTGACCATACGGTCATCATGTAATTAGTTTGTGAGCTAAAGATAGCATTATAGATAATGTTCCTTGTTTTTTGTGTAGTTAGGTTGCTCAGTTTATATAGGGCTCCTATAGCTATTGTGTTTTTTCTTATAAGGTTTTATATGTGTTTGTCCCACTTTAAATTATTGGTAATTGTAGTTCCAAAATATTTTGTATGTGATATTAACATAAAATTTGTTTTATGTTCATTAATTGTTAACAGGTTTTTATTATACCAGTCATTAATTTTATTTAAGTCTTCTTGTACTTCGTGTTGCAGTTTTGTTTTGTTTATTTCTGTATGTACTAGAGTTGTGTCGTCTGCGTATATGTATAGTTTTCCGTTTAGCTTTAACTCAAATATGTCGTTAATATATAAAATATATAGAAGTGGTGCAAGCACACCACCTTGTGGTATACCGTAGTCACTATATTTTACTGCACTCAGTGTATTTTTAATTTTTGTTTGTAAGGTTCTTTGTTTTAAATAAGTTTGAATTAGATTTAGTTCTTTTTTTCGAATTCCCATTTTTTTCTAGTTTTGTAATTAGTTTTCGTTTACATACAATATCAAACGCTTTCTGCATGTCTATAAATACTGTAAGACATTCTTTTCTTACATCAAGTGTTGTTGACGTTGTGCATTATGTTAGTAAGTGCAGAGCCTGTACCGGTTTGTTTTTGGAATGCGTATTGCCGAGTGTTTATAATATTATGTGATTCTACATGTTTTAATATTCGTTCATAAATTATTTTATCGACTATCTTGGCTACAATAGAGAGTAATGCAATAGGCCTATAGTTTTCCGGTAAATGTTTGTTTCCTTTTTTAAATATAGGTATAATAACAGTTGGTTTTAGACACTCTGGATATATACCTTGTAATATTGTATTGTTGATTAATTTAGTTAGTAGCGGTATCAACTCATTTTTTACAGTTTTAATAACTTCTGATGTTATCATATCTTTTCCAGGTGCTTTTCCATCTTTAAGTTTGTTTATAATGTTTTCAATTTCTGCGTCCGTCGTTGGGTTAAATGTTACGTTTGAGTCTATATTCTTTTGTAATGTAATAGTTTTGAGTGATGTGGAATTATTTGGTTTTTTGTTTGCAAGGTTTTTTCCAATGTTTGCAAAATATATATTAATTGTATTATGTCATTTTCGTCGGTGATTGTTGATATATCTTTGCTTCTTTTTTTATTTTTTATAATTTGATTTATTTCATTCCATGTTTTTTTTTGGATTATCTTGTACACGTTCTATTCTATTCTGATAGTACATTTTTTTCTTTTCATTTACCTTTTTATCAACGTAATTTTTCATTGTAATGTAGTTTTGTTTGATTATAGCGTTTGTTTGATTTTGTTTATATCTTTTATATAAATCATTTCTCTTCTTAATGTCGTTTAGTATTTCGGTATTAATCCAATCATTTCCTTGTTTATATTTAAGTTTTACTTCTCTGGTGTTATTTTCTATTAGTTTTGTCATTATTTCAATGTAATGTATCAAAAGTTTCAATTTGTTTCTCTCTAATATGTTTTGAGGTTAGTTTGGTTTCGCAATTTATCATGAATAAACTCACGCCGGAGCAACGTTTGCAAATTGTTCAAATTTATTTTGAAAAACATGGTTCAGTTCGAGAAACTTATAAAGCATTACGTGCATGCTATGATGCTCATATTTGTCCATCAGAGTAATTAATTCGAAAACTGTGCATTGTTTTTGCAATACATTTAATCTAAACGATAATAAGCATCCAGTAGAAGCAATTGGTAGTGTACAGCATAATGTTAATGATGATCCAAATGTGTCAATGTGCTCAACAATTAAACTTGTGTCCATCCACTTTATGGAAAATTTTGCAAAAAAGATCTTGGTATTACGAGCTTACAAAATTCAACTTGTACAGGAATTGAAAGCACAATTATCGTTCGCACCGTACATTTGGTAAATCGGGCGAGAAAAACATTGCTATTGATCCACAATTTTATTTAAAAATTTTGTTCAGTGATGAAGCACTTTTGGTTAAATCGCTAAGTCAACAAACAAAATTGTCGCATTTGGAGCGATAATAATCTACAAATCATTGTCAAAACACCATTACATAAAAAATATCGTTTGGTGCGCTTTATGAGCCGGTAGAATCATTGATCCATATGTTTTCGAAAATGTTGATAGTCGGAACATTACAGTCAGCGGTGAGCGGTGCAAAGACATGTTTGCCAACTTTTTCATGCCTCCATTGGACAGCATTAATGTTGCAGACATGTGGTTTTAGCAGGACGGCGCCACATGCCACACAGCGTGCGATACAATTAATTTACTAAAAGAAACGTTTCACAAACTGTTAATTTCACGAAATGGACCTGTTAACTGGCTACTTTGTTTGTGCAATTTGACGCCATTAGATTATTTTGTCTGGGGATATATAAAGTCCCATGCCTACACCGACAAACCAGAAACAATTGAACACTTGGAAGCTAACATTTGACGCATTATTGCCGAAATAAAACCTGAATTACTGCAAACAGGGTGTGAAAATTGGACCTTCAGATTACGCCATGTACGCTTCTGCGGCTTTCAAATTCCCGAAATCATATTCAAAGATTAATGCCATAAAATTATCAACGTTGTTAGAAAGCACCAAAATTTGGCCATTAACTGTTGAAAAGTGAATACATTTTTAAGAAATTATAAGGATATGAATTATTACAATATTGTTAAAACCCTGTTCAAAAATGTAAAATTCTTTTCATAAAATGTCAAAAATGGTAAAATTCGACCATAAAATCTAAACATATTTTTAAATAGAACCAAAATCCGATCATAAACTGTCTAAAAGTGTAAAATTCTATTCATGGAATATCAAAAATAGCAAAATCCGGCCTTGAAACATTAAAATATAGTCAGAAAATATCAGAATCTGGCTTTTATGAAATTCTAAACATAGCAAAATCTAGCTAAAATATCAAAATGTTGTTAGAAATAGCAACATTTTAGTAAAAACTGTTGAAAAGTGCAAACTTCTATCATAAAGAATTAAAAATTGCAATTTCAGCAAAATCCAGCCATAATTTATCAATTATAGATGCAAAAGTAAAAGAATAATAATCTTTGTTTGCCAAATCCAATAAGAGAAAAATATATGAAATATAATAAAATATAAAAAAGAATAATATAAAAGGTACAATATTTATAAACAAAATTATAAATACAAAATTAACTATATATAGAGCGCACAAATAAACTAAAATAAATAATAAAAATGTTTATTGTCATTTTGCGACATGTGCCAAATTGGCGACTTGTTTAATTTGTTTGTTTGTGCAGCCTTAACAAAAAAATGTTAAAATGGCGCAATGCTAACCATGGTACATAAAACTGTATTTTAGCAACTAATTCGGAACAATCAATTTAATTATGGAGCAATTTATATTTGCATTACATTTATTTTTGCGATCTAGCAACATTCAATTTTGAAACATAAGTATATACGCTTCTCTAAAGTTTTTTTTCTGCAAAAAAAGATTTCCATAGAGGGCTGGTATCCCCTCTGTACTCAAATTTGTTGCAAATCAACACATAGTATAAAACTTTCAATAAATCTAAGCCTGAAGATTCTTTAGTTGATTGTAGTAGAAATCCTAGTAATTAAGATAGTACCAAAATTTGGTCAAAAACTAATGAATAAAGCAAAATTCTATTTATAAATAAATTATAAATTGCAAAATTTGGTCATAAAATATTAAAACATTAAAAAACAAAATCCCGTTAAAATCCGTTGAAAACTACAAAAGTACTAATATCCAATCTATAATCTGTTAAAAAGTGTAAAAATTTATATGAAATCTCAAAAGTATCAAAATCTAACTATAAAATATTGTTAGAAAAAACCAAAATCCGGCCATAAACTGTCAGAAATTTTATTCATAGAATGCCAAAAATAGCAAAATTTAGCCATAAAGTATAAAAATATTGTCAGAAACACCAATTTAGTTATAAACTGTTAAAAATGCAAAATTCTATTCATACAAAATTAAAATTTGCAAAATCTGCTTATGAAATATCAAAATATTATTAGAAATAAGAAAATTCGTTCATAATCTGTCGAAAGTTGCAACATTCTGTGAAAAGAACGTCAAAAACAGCAAAATCCAGCTATATAACTATTATAAAAAAGCTCCAAAATAGTAAAAAACTGTTAAAAAATTCAAACAAAATCCGGTCAAAACTAGTTGAAAACTACAAAAATCTGTTTATAAAATGTCAAAAATAGCAAAATGAAACATTGCAATTTTAACCAATTGTCAAAAAGTATCAAAAATTAAGCTATAAAGTGTAAACGTTTTCATAAAATCTCAAAAGTGTAAACATTTTCATAAAATATCAAAAATATTGTTAGAAAGATCAACCAAAATTCAGACATAAACTGTCAAAAAGTGCCAAATTTTATTTATAGAATTTGAAAAGCAAAATTAGGTCAAAGTGCAAAAATATTGTTAGAAATCACTAAAATTTGGCCATAAACTATTTAAAAAAATCATAAATAGTAAAATCCAGTCATAAAATATTTTTAAATTCTTTTAAGAAGAACAAAAATCCGGCCCAAAACTGCAAAATTTTGTTCATGAAATAACAAAATCCGGTTTTGATATTTTAAACCATTGTCAGAAAACAAATAAACTTGGCTTAAAAATGTCGCAAAATCCAGCTTTAAGATATCAAAAATATTTTTAGAAAAACAAAATCCAGCATAAACTGTTGATTAGTACAAACAATTGTCAGATAGCACCTAATTCCAGTCATAAACTCTTAAAGATGTAAAAATTGTCTTAAAATCTCAAAATAGCTTATTGCACACTATAGAATATGAAAAATATAATCAAAAACACAAAATATGGCCATAAACTGTCACATTTTATTCACGGATTGTCAAAAATAGCAACTTTGATATTTTAAACTTAACAGAATTACTATATTTTCAAAGTCAACATGGTCTATTGCAAAACCTTTTGAAAGTTTATGCTCAATTATGGTTTTTTTTTTTACAATATTATTTATATTTTATTGCTATATTTGAGATTTCATGAAGATTTTACACTATTTAAGAGTTTATGTACGGACTTTGATCATTGAACGTTCTATGTCTTTTTGGGTAACTCAGTGGTCATTGCAGATGTCCTATACTTTTTGTTTTAAATACAACAGGACCCCTTTGTCTTTCAGGATGAAGCTTAAATTTTGCTATTTCTAACAATGTTTTAATGATTCATAAGCGGATTATTTTAGATTTTACTTATTTTCAAAATGTTGCTATTTCTAAAAATATTTTTGTATTTTATAACCGGAGTTTTTTTTTTGGGATATCTTAATTTATTTTATATTTTTTTACAGTTTATGACCGTATTTTGGAGCTTTCTAACAATTGTTTAAAATTTCATTACCGGGTGACATTTTATAAACAGAATTTTACATTTTAACCGTTTTTGGCCGGATTTGTGTTTATTTTTTAAATAATGACTGGATTTTACTATTTTCAATTTTTTATAAATAAAATGTAGCATGTAATAGTTTATGACTAACTCTGGTATTTTCTGACACTATTTTCATAGTTCAGGATCAGATTTTGCTATTTTTAATATTCTGTGAATAAAATTGTGCACCTTTTGTTTATAACCGGATTTTGTTTTTTAATAATATTTTTTGTATCTTATAGCTGAATTTTTATGTTTTAAATTTTATGATTAAAAAGATTTGTACACCTTTTACAACAGTTTACGGCAAGATTTTGGTGTTTTTGTAGGAACACTAATCTAAACCACACGCCCAAATAGTTTAAACTTGGTTCACAGGTACCTACTCTAAAAATTTAAACTTAGTTAGAGCCCACCCACCCAAGTGTTTGTGATTAAGAAATTGAAACACGAACACTTGGCCGAATGTGCTTGAAACACCAATCTAAACCAGACGCTTATAAAATTCAAACTTAGTTCCTGACCATCCACCAAAGTGTTTGTATCAAGAACACTCGGGCGAGTAAGCGGAAAACACAATCCAAACCTCACGCCTACAAAATTTAATCTTAGCTTTCCTTCATCCAAAAACAATAGGATCACAAACATTTGGGCGAGTCAGCAGGGAACACAAATTCAAACCACACGCTCCAAAAGTTTAAACCTAATTTTCGCTTTCCACCCAAGTGTTTGCAGTCAAATAATTAGATCATCACAATACTTGGGCAGATAAGCGGGTAAACCAAGGGGTGTAGTTTACCTCCTACAAAATTTAAAATTAAATTTTACACTCCCATTCAAGTAAGAAATGGGATTATAAACATTTAGGCGAGGAACATTGATCAAAACTACACGCTCTAAAAATTTAAACTTAATTTCCGTCCGCTTTTCCAAGTGTTTATGATCAAGAAATTGGAACTCGAACACTAGGAAGGGTGGGCGGGGATCATCAATCCGAATTACACGATAAAAAAATTTAAACTTGCTCGTAGTTCCACCCGCCTACCCAAATGAAATCAGAAACATTTGGGTGGGTGTACGGAAAACACCAATCTAAAACATACGCTTCAAAAATTTAAACTTATTTTCCGCTCACCCATTCAAGTGTTTGTAATCAAAAAGTTTAAACTTGAAGTAACACCAATTAACTATTCATTTTATAAATTAATCATTTTTTATTTAATATTATTATGATTAAGTGATTTCAATATTTAACTAATCATCAGTTTAATCTTCTCATGATAGCCGCTTTGCATGCTGCCACCTGTTTAAACATTATCATACTTAATAAATGAAAGAATTAGTAATGCAAAATTAAACATTAAATAAGCATTTACCTTATATAGTCCGGTAATTAGTTAATAGATAAATTGATAATTATAAGAAAGCTCATTTATATTTTTATAATTAATAGGAAGTAGCGGTTCAAGAGGAAATAATTATTATGTGTTATTAATTGATATGTTATAAGTTTTAAATGTTTTTTTTTAATAGCCAGTTTAGTTGTTGTAATTTATCTCAATTAATAGCGGATGAGTCGTGCCAAAACAAGGTGAAAGTGGTGAATCAAGTTTTTGGAACAAGTTGCCATGTGAGGATTTTTGATTGTAATTAGTATTGAAATATGTTTATGCTAATACGGTTTCATTTTTTAATATTTAATGAGTCACTTTTTATTGATTTCTGTAAACTCAATTCAGCGTAGCAAAAAATAACAGTAAAATTTGTATCTAATCTTTGTAAACTTCTAGAACTTTTTGGAAACTTAATAAGCATACGTGCAATTTTAGAGATTATTATTCTAAGCGTAATGTTTATATGAAAAACGATTTGAACATTCTATAAATTTAAGAGAATGATCTACTAATATGATACAAACATTGATCAAAATTTGATTAAATTTTGCACGATCAATTTTATGTTATGACCTAAGAATTGTTCTTATTCTTTTTGGAATTGGTACAGATTTATGAAAACCTTTGCAAACTTTATAGAGTTTTTCACTGGTGCTATCAATTTTTGATGGAGAAAATAAAATCAATTTGTGGGTTATTTCCTGTATTTCAAAAATGTATTATTATTATTCTAAATATATCTAATGTGAGAAATGAAATTTCTATAATTTTATCACCAAAAAGAAAACACCGTTAATTATTTAATTCAAAGACTTTCCAAGCAATTATGACCAGCGTGAAAGTCCCAATCATCAATTAAATTGATGGCATTTTCCTACATTTTACAATTATAATGAAAAGTATGTCGATTGAAATTTATACGCTTATTGATCAGCGCATCTAACCGGAAAACACAATTAATTATTAATAAATTAATTAGAATACTTTACAAGCAATTTATTTCGACTAGACTCGCAAACAAAGAATGCTGTTATTAAATAATTAGTTGTGAGTTTTTTTCGGTTTGTAATCTCAATGAATGGTTGTCATTGAACTTGTCTCCTTTCGGGATTAACAACAATTATTCATTTAGCATGTGGATGTATTATTAAATGTAATAGTTTCAACAGCTCCAAGCAATAACGGAATGCATTTGAAAATATTCTACTATAATATTGAAGATACATGATATTCCTTAATTGTTATTGATTTTTATATTAAATTGCTTTTTCTTTCATTACACTATAATGAAAAATTCATAAAACACGATAGAAGCCGTACAATGAACCTAACTTTCATGTAACGAAACCCTTATTAAATTATTGCAAGCAGATCAATAAATGACTTACAACAATGTTCTATTTTTTTGTATAATCGCGTGTTTATGGTTGTATAAAATATGATTGAAATTATTTAAAAAATGTTTTGCACCCCCGGCATTAATGATTTCACTTTGTCCTCTATTAACATAAAAAAAACTGGAACAAACCGAAATATTATACAGCGCGTTGTTGTTTTGAAAGTGAAAGATGAAATTGGCTTCTGTATAATTATATTGCAGAGACCACACCTCTTGATTGCATATTGTTGTTTATCAAGGTTGCAATATTACTATAAAATAATATTTCAATTTAAAACAAATATCTCATCATAAAAATCTATTAATTTCCTTATAAATGTTTTAAAAGTCTGTATAAATATCAACTTCATCCCACGGCTGGATTGCAGGAACGTATCAGGAGGTAAAGTTACAGACATGAGGATATAAATCCGCAGACGCGTAAACCGCGAGCTGGGGTTCACGACCGAAACAAATCCCACGAATACAAAAAATCAAATAACGAGAAAGACGTGAAAAAAATTATGTAATCCGCGCATGCAAATCCTCCAACCGATTTAATTGTTTCCAACCTTATGCAATTTTTACCTTATTAAAAAGTTCGCTCCGTTTCATTTCACTCCATTTATGACTAAAACATTTCCATTCAAAAAAAATTAATTGCTTTCTGAATCTTTAATCGAGTCGCAATTAATCACATTTTTTTATCATTGCAAGTTCATTGTGAGTTGCAATTGTGAGGTTTTTATGCGTATTAAATATATTTAGAATGATTCAGATATAAAACATGCCAACAATTTAAATAAAATCAATTAATTACGTCGCGGGACCTTTAAAAAACATGTTGTATGTATTACAGTTTGTTTTGTATAAATAGATTTACTATCTATTTATACCGGTTGCGTTAATTATACAATCAATTCACATAATTGTTTATCCATTATGCCGGTGCTTTTCAATTTTTATTAATTTTATTAAAAGAAATTGATTCTAGAATTATGATCACTGATAGGATAACAAATTTAATCAAATAAGAATTTATGTGCATCAACAAAAATGCTGTTTTGGGAAATTAAAATTTTAGAGAATGATCTACTAGTATAATAGAAAAACTGATACAAATTTGGCCAAATTCTAAATTTATAACCAAACATAATTAATCTATAAATTTAAAATATATGAAAAAAAGTGCAATTTTGAGGATTATATTTCTATCCGCAATATTTTTGTGAAAAAACATTAGAGGTTTCTATAAATTTTACGTAGTTTTTTATGTACTGATCTTATTTGTAAATTTATTCAAAATGTCTGGCTCCATTTTTTACTTTTTCTTGTTTTGTTTTCGATCTTTCTAAGGAACTTCATTTCCATGGCATTTATTTTTTCTATTTATTTTCCTGTCATCGTCTATGTTTCTTACAATATGTTAATGTTGGTCTAATTACTTTTTTAACAAATTCTGTTTTTGTGGTTTTCGATATTTCTTGTTTGTTTAAGAAAGTTTTTTTAACATATATAACTTTACTTTTTTTTTTTCTATTTTGTCCTCTATAACTTTGTCTAATTTTCGTTGCTTTGTATTATTGTTCTTAGGTATCTGTATTGTTTAACTTGTTCTATTATTCTTCCTATTATTTTTGATTCAGTTTATCTTTTACAAATATATTGGTTTTTGGTTTTTTCATAGTTTATTTGTATGATTATTTTTTTATGTTCCTCCTCTATTATTTCCATGTTGTGTTGAAGCTCTTTTTTGTCTCTGCAGTCACTGCCATATCGTCTGCAAATAGCAATTCTGTTATTTTTGTTTTTTCCATTTTCCAATATCTTCTTATCAATTGAGAAGATCAATGCGCTTAGCAAGCATTCTTGCTTAAACCCATTCTTTGCTTGGAATTCTTTCAATTCCTTATTGTTCATTCTTACTATGTTTCTGTTTACATCTTTTTAATTACGTTTATTATTTCCTTTTCAATACCTCTCTCTTCTAGTTTTTTTCAATATATCTTTTCTTCTTGATCCTGTCAAATGCTTTTTCAAGGTCAACAAAGCATACGTGCATTAGTCTATTCTTTTTTTAATCATTTTATAACTCAGCAGTCTTATTAAAAATATTAGATCCTGTGTACTTTTTCCTCTTCTTCTAAATCTACGTTGGTTGTTGTCTGTCCTTTTTTTTATAATTTTTGTTAAAATCTTGATTGGTATGCTCTTTAGTGTTATTTAATTTGTCTGACCTACTTCCTACACTGACATCTATCTCTCCTTTCTCTCATTCTTGCGTTAGGTATTTGCTTTGTCCTTAGGTAACTTCTTAATTTTTTTCTTCATTAACATTTTTTCTCGTCGTTTCCTCTTTCTTTTATAAATATTTTGTGTAGCTCCATTACGTATATCCCCTTTGGTAATCCTAAATTTGCCAGTTTTACTTCTAGTGAGATTCTAGAATCTCCATTTGGAGTTAGTTCTTCATGTCCCCCGATTGCTAAATATACTCTGACCATTTCGAAAGTTGCATTGTCTGTAAACTTCGAGATGGCGTATCTGCCGAATGGAAATTGCTTAATCAATTCATTCAGTTTGCTTTCTTTGAGCAGTTTTTTTCTTCTCTTTATCTCTGCAAATTTGGTTGTTACTAATGTTTCGGTAAATATTCTTATCTTGTCTATTCTTTTACCGTCCATTCCTTGATAGGCATAGTTGTCTTGGCCTTCTTTGTTTTTTTGCTTCCATTTAACTCCTCCTTTCTTTGTCTTATGTGGTTTTTGATTCATTTTGGTTTATTTAAATCTTAAGCTTCACTATCTTTTTCCTCAGTACTGTCGTTGCATAGTTTCTTAGTGCTCTCCATTTGTTTTTGTTATTGAGGCATATATTAATGATTGTGGATTTGTTGATTTAGATTTCTAATATCTTTTCTAACTCTTTTCTAACTTCTTTCTATCTTCCTCTCACGCTTTGCACTCTACTAGCGTATGTTCTGCGTCTTCATGTGTTTCTTCTTGGCAGAATATACATCTTTCTTTTTTCCCTATCTTATTTATTTTTTGTAAATACTTACCAAAGGCTCCATGTCCGGTGAGTACTTGTGTCGTATAATAACACGTCGTTGATTTATTCTCAACTCAATTTTTTATTTCTGGTATTAGTTTTCTTGTCCATTCTCCCTTTTCTCCTTCTTTCCACTGTCTCTGCCATCTTTCAATAACATTCTCTCTTGCCCGTCTCTTTGCTTCATGTTATGCTCTTTAGTGTGATTCCTTTGTAGTTTTTACATTTTCTTTTATCTTCTTTTTATGTATGGGTAAGGTTATTCCTTTGTTCTATTTGTTTTTCAGTTTCTGATTTCCGGCGTTATTTTATCTGTTCCTAGAGCCTCCTTTTTTAATTCTTAATTGCTTCTATTTCTTCGTTTTTTTTTTTAATTCCTTTTATTTCTTTTTCTGTCTGTAGCACTTTTTTGCCTTCTTTTGTTTTATTTTCTTCAATTTCTTGTTCTGTTAGTTCTCGGAAGTATTGCCTCCATTTTGTCTTGTTCCGTTATTATTTTTGCATTTTTATCTTTTATGTGTATCATACACGTTTCGTAAAATTATTTTTGCTTCTTTTATTATTCTTTTTTTTCTGTACTTTTTGTAGTCTTTGGGAAAAACGACGACTCAAAATAAGAATAAAAATTAAAAAAATCAGATTTAAAAGGAAATTGATGAGAGAACAGAAAATATAACAATCATAAGGGACCTAAACGTAAGAATGAGAAAGGAGAACAAAGGAATAGAAGACTGGATGGGGAATAAGATCGAAACAAAACAAAAAACTATGTGTAGAAACTAATCTGATGATAAAAAATACAAAGTTCAAACACAAAAGTGTACACAAATTTACGAAAGCACAACCATCTAGTAATGAGAATTCAATCATAAATAAGAACAACTGAAACAAGATAAAAATGTAAAAATAACAACCCAAGCAGAGATAGTAAGCGACCATTACTTACTAATAATGGACATTAAGTAGAATAAGGAATAAACAGACAAAAGAAGAAAGAAATAAAATAAAAAAGAAAAATATTCAAACTGAAACAAACACAATTTCAAGAGATATCAAAAGACACTAAAAAGAAACTAAGGGAATAAGAAAGCATAATGACATTGAAGAAAAATGGGAAACATTTAAAAACAGTTTATTAGAAGCGGTAAAAGAAACAGGCGTTCCGCCTATACCAATACCAAAAATAGGTAAGAAAGACATACAGAATAAAAATAAATAGTGGTCGGAAGACATTAAAAGAAAAATTAAAGAAAAATTAAGAAGATGCTTCAACACAAGTAAGATATAGGACTACAAAGTATACAACAAAAAATAAAGAGAATCATAGCTAAAATTTGGTAGAACTATAAACGAGAACTACAGAAGCAACCAAAAGCTGTATTACGGAAAATTAAAACAAGTTGTCGGCAGTATGGCAGAGAGAACATGTATGATTAACAGCGTTAACAAAAGTTAAGCAACGGCAGGAATAGTCACGGGTTGCAGAGCGTAGCGTTCTTTCTAAATGTACCCGTTACTTCATATAGGACTTCTCTGTGACTCGGTGTGCCTGACACCTGGATTATCTACCCTGAAAGGGAACGGCGTGACTAGGTATTTAATTCTTTATTATTTATAAAAAAAACTTAAAAAAAAAAACACAATATGATAAATATAAAAAACAAACAAGGAAATATAAATACAATCAAAGAGAAAACCATAAAAAGATGAAGACAACACTTTGAAGAAATGACAGACAAAACTGCAAGAAGCAGAAGGAATAGATGAGATACTAGAAGAACAAATAATGGAAGCTGTTAAAAAACTAAAAACGGAAAACAGCAGGAATAAACAAAATGAAAAAATGACTAATTAAACAAAATAATTAAGAACGAAAGAACCCTAAAAGAATGGAACATAGAAGTCATAATTACAATATACAAGAAAGGTAATAAGAAAATTGCAAGATCTCTGTTGACTCACCTAACCTAATTTTTGTTTTAAGACAAATAAACGGAAATCTCATAAAAAATTTCTTAATTTTTGTATTATTAAGGAGTCGGATTAGTTACAGTCGAGTCCGACTCCTCAAATATTGGCAGACTCCACGACTCCAGACTCCGACTCCACACCACTGGTTTGAAGTAGGCTGGTTTTGGCCTTGCGGAATTCACACAGTTTGCTGCGGCAACACATTTTCTCCTCGGCCCATCTCTTCCTATACCCTCTTTTTTTGTCCTACTTCTTACACTGACATCCATTTTTTGTTTTTCCCATTCTTGCCTTATTCGGCATAGATATTTGCTTTGTCCTTAGGTGTCTTCTTAGTTTTTCTATATTTTTATTAACTTCTTCTTCGTTGTAAATATTTTGTGTAGCTTCATTAAATTTATCCAGTTTGGTAGTCCTAGATTTGCCAGTTTTACTTCTAGTGAGATTCTAGAATTTCAGTTTGGAATTAGTTCTTTGTGTCCCCTGGTTGCCAGATATACTTTGGCCATTTCAAAAATTGCATTGTCTGTCAACCTTGAGATGGCGTATCTGCCGTATGGAAGTTGCTTAGTCAATTCATTTGGTTTGCTTTCCTTGAGCATTTCTTTTCTTTTTCTCCTTATCTCTGCAATTTTAGTTGGTACTAATGTTTCAGTAAATGTTTTTATATTGTCTTTTCTTTCACCGTTCATTCCTTGGTTGGCATAATTGTTTTGGCCTTTTTTGTTTTTTTCTTGGTTATAAGCTTGGTGTGGGTCATGCTACTACAGGATTAAACCCAATATCTGCTCTTTGCTAGGTTTTAACCGATTTTACGCTATCGTTATTCAATTAGGATGTAATCGATTTGATTTTTCACAAAGGTCTTCTTCAAAGGTTGTTTAGGAGGGGAAACTTCTAAAAACTCAACGAGTCTGATTCACTTTTGCGTGGACCGACTTACCCCATTTCCACATTCCCCACATATTGGCCAGCGCATTTCTTTAACCTATTCATTTTAATTTTGTGTGTCTTTCTTCCTGCTATAAACATACTTTTTACGTTCCAGGTAGCAATTTTTAAATTAATTGGTGTTATTTTGTTCTTCCCTGTATTTGTTGTTTCATTTATTGTACATCGCTTCCAATACTCCTTTCCCCGAGATCCAATTAGGAGAATTACTCCGGAGTTGGTTTTTGTATTGGCTGCCATGTTGCATTATTTAATAGGGGTGCTTTTGCTGGCGTTTAATATAGTAGTTATTTCTGTATCTCATGCCGTTGGTCAATGACTAATCCTTAAGGAAAGATTTTTCTTCCACCAGTTCTTCCACTCAAAACTGTTGGCTATCAAGAAGTCTCTACTTATACTGCTATACTCTCGGTCAATAGATGCAATTTAATGTCATGCCCAGGACAAGTAATTGATAAGGCAATCGAGGAATTAAAAAAAATATGAAAACACTAAAAATTGAATATTGAAAAACAACCCAAATAACAAGGCAAAGATATGGTAATTGCAGCAAAATCAGAAGAAAACCTATAGCACAATATGGAAATATTAAAAAAAAGAACTGACAAAAATAAAATGAAAAGAAACATTGAGCAAACTAAAAGCACGATAATAGCAAAAGAAAGAACACACAAAACTGAAATGAAGAAAGAAAAGATTGAAGAAGTAGAATAATTTAAATATCTAAGAACAATAATACAAAGCAATGGTAAAATAGAAGACAAAATTAAAAAAAAAACAGGAAAATTATACAACATGCTTTTTTAACAGACATAAAATTAAAAAAGTTTAAAAACAGAAATCGTAAAGAGTTATACGACCCACATTAACATACAGCAGCGTAATGTGAATGTGCGTGACTGAATGTCCATCTGATTTGTTTTGAAACGTATCTGGTCCAGCTCCATTTCAACTTTGCTATCTTTTACGACATGTCCGTTATCTTTGATGTCTCGTTCTTGATTTTGTCCTGTAAGGAGATTCCGATCATAGTGCGCTTCATTGCTTGTTGTTTTCTTGCATTCTCTTCATACTCTTTTTACTAAGACTCATGGTTTCTAGGCCTTATATAGCCACCGGTAGGATACTTGTCTTGTAAACTATTTATGGGTATGCCGTTGTTTTCCAGAATGCGTTGCAGTTTACCAAATGCCGTCCAAAATAAATGTTTGTATTTTCTTATTGGTTTCATTGTCTAGCAATGTTTTTGGATTTGTCAAACTTAAGATTTTTGTCTTTTCGGTGTTTATTAGCTGCTGCGGCATCTCGGGTCGCTTGATATTAAGACGATATTGAGATAGAGAGTATCTGTCTTTAATTCTTTTGAGTCAAATTTGAGTTTATTGCAGTCTTCTAGACTTGCGTTGAAGAGTTTTGAAAAGATGTCTTTCTGTCGCACCCCTCTGACAATTTTTGCTAAATTTGTTGTCTGTCCGTCGTTGTTGTTAACATGCAATGTCGCATTTTTATATATGTTTTTGAGTATTATCTATTTTTGTGTTCTCCAGGACTTTTATAATTGACCAAGATTCAATTGTATCAATGGTTTTGTGAAACTCCACGCCTGATGGAGTGGGATATTCTACTCAGTGGTATTTTCTATTAAGTCACATAGTGTGTGCAAGTATGGTCGATAGTACTGAATCCACTTCAAAATTCTGCTCGACAGATTGATAAAAGTTTTGTTGTTAGGCGATTGCAAATAATTTTGGTAACAGTTTATATAGTTATGCGAGCAAACTGATGGAGCTCTTATTTTCGATATTAGATGTGGCACTCTTTTTGAATATGATCACAACTTCTGCATTGCACCATTTTTGCGGGATTCTACTTTCTTGCAGGCATTTGTTGAGTAGGGTCTTAACAGTTTTTTTCAGCATTGATCCACCAAGTTTTAACATTTTGGTTGTAATGCGGTTCTCTCCCGGACATTTATTGTTCTTCATATGCTTTAGGGCTGATCTGGTGACTTCATGCTAGTTTTTCAGTTTGGTTAGTTTTGTTTTCCCCAATATTTATGAAACCAATCATTGAACATTTCTGCTTATTATACACAAATATCTCCTAAAGTAACATTAAAAATTGTACTAATTTGATTACTTTTTATACTCTCAGTTTTGATCAAATAATGTATTTTGCATAATTATGATGAAATATGATCTATAAAAAATAGAAAATTTTAAAACATACGATCATTAAAAAAATCTGAAAAGTTTATAAAATTATCTTCTGAAATGTGTTAACAATGGTATTAATTTGAAGTTTTCAATTTTATTTGAACAAATTACAAACTTAAATCAATATTTCAATTCCAAACTGCAATATTTCCAATTATTACGTTTCAGATTATTTATTATTATGTATACATCAATAGCATAAGGGGCGATTTTCAATTAAAATAGGAAAATATATTGAGAAATATAACAACCCTTAATGGCTTAGATTGTAATAAAAGCAAGAGAAATCGTTGTTGTGTATTAATGTTTCAAGCTGGAATGCAATAAGAAGCGAAATATATGGCTCATTTATATCCCATCAGATTGTAAGTAAAATATTATACATTTGATGTGACATTCAGCCCTAAACAAACCAAGCAAACGAAATAAACATTTTATTAACATATAGTGAAGAGAGAGCTGGTTCTGCATTTTACCTGCATTGCTCAGGTATAATTTGTACATGTTTATAATTCGCGTACGTTCACATTCCAAGAGACTCGATTGCATTTCGTGTTTGACACACCCAGAGAGCTTAGAAATTGCAGCATTTTTTAACAGGGCAGGACTAGGTTAAGCGTATCCAGTTTAAGTCGCGCACGTTTCAAGTTCACTAAATTCAATGACACCAACGAAACGAAAAAAATGCATTTTAATAATGAGCGTGTTTGTAAAATGGTGGCATTCCTTAGATGGGCAGGTGCATATTGTGAAGGTTATCTTGAATGAGGAGGGTTGCTTCGCTTCGGAACTGGTCTTGGCACCTTTTACAAATCGCATTTCTATACCAGCAACACTTTCATCAAACCATAAATTATTGTTTAATAAACATCCATCAACGTACGGCAATTTTATAAACAATATATTAAGTTACTTGTAAACATTCTTAATGCTTTATTTAACATAAAACACTTAAAACATAATAAACTAATCCGAGCGCATCCAAGAAGGAATATAAAGTATTCATTCCAGTGCATCGCAGACATAAAGAAATGTAAACCAGGTGCTCCAGAACTGGTAGCCTCAAAGAGTAGGTGCACTCATTATTTTCCCCCGTGACTATTTTTAAATGGAAAAAACATTTTGGCTCTTGAACTCGGAAGTACGCTGGAATGACAGAAATAAAACAGATCACTATTAAAGATGCCATGAATATAAATAAAGTTGGGTTTCTTGTTTTCTCTTCTTTTTAGTTAATCATTCAATGGAAGCAACTATAAGATGATGTTTTGTAATGTAATAGGGGTTCCACCCTATATTTCACCCTAAATATTGCGACCCTTGAAATAATATTCTTTGAAGTATTAGTCACTCTGTTACCCTACATTTTCGGTATTAGAAAACTACTTTTTATAGACATTTACGTTTAGGCTACATTTTACGCCTGACTAAACAAAATAAGGGCTGCAAATCACTCAGGTTACATAGTTATCACATGATAAATGTAAAAAAAAATCAACATGGGCATTAGATAAATGAAATATTTCAAATAAAGCTTCAGAACAAATTAATCTCAAGCTAATCGATTAGAAAACTTAATTGTCGTCAATTATTTTAACAAATTCAAACATTCTCAGGATTCGGATTCTTTAATATTTTTATTAAATTTATATAACATTGCTTATAAAAAAAAAAGAAATAAATAATATTTATAATGGGATTGGATGGCATAAACGGACTTTTTTTTTAATTAAACACAATTTATTAAATTATTAATAAAGACGTTAAACTAAAAAACAAAAAAATCCGTTTATGCCATCCATTTCCATAAGGACGTATAATTATCAATCCAAAATAATATTTTGTTCATTAAATGCATGGAACTGAAATAATTATAAATATAAAAATAATATAAACCAATTTTCTAGACTGAAATTATAATTAAACCTCTTTAATTGCATTTTGAAAATATCTTCAACATACTAAGAAAACATTCCACATGCTTAAAATAAAATGCAGTTTGCCTTGACGATAAATCTCTTTCTTAAGAATTCTCTTTTATTATTATTTTGAAAAAAAAAAATTAAAATAATCTTGAGGTTATTATTCGCAATTATATGATTCCCCTTAATTATTCAGTGTTGGAAATGAGGGAAACACGCACCAGGAAATTACCGTTGGTTAACGAGGAATAAAAATTGTTAGTAGTGTATTGCCGGTTGGTTACTACAGATAAAATTCCAACGAATGCGGACATATATCACATTTATCTGGACTCCTAAGAGATTTGTTTCACATTCCATTTATTACTCATTAAATGAGTAATGGTTTGGTTTTTGTAAAAATAAAATAGCAATTTGCAACTTGGTGTGAAAGTAAAGTGTTGGGTGTAATTGCGGAAGTTTGTGTCTTATATACGGAGTTAATTGTAAATATTTCCTTCCAATATCAATTTCATTTTATTGAACAATTTGTACATCCCTGTAATAAATGGAATTATCATTGAAACTTTACATTAAAATATTATGAAATTTTTACTGATAAACAAGAATGCTTTGTAATAAATATATTAAATTTTTTAAATATACGCTCAAATTATATTGTTTAAATCATTAACAATTTTGAAACTAAACATTGGAAAAATATGAAAACTTCACAAATTTACAAAACAATGTTGTGCCAAATATGGTACAATTTTGAGTTATCAAAACTTCCTCAATTTTTAAAATTGTTTAATTCATTAACAATTTGTACCTAGATTAGTTCTAAAACTAAACATTGGAAAATTATGATAAAGTTTTACAAACTAACAAGACAATGTAGTACTAAATATGGTACAGTTTTAAATAAATTTGATTAAAAAATTATCAAATTTTTTCAATTTGAAACTTTAAATCAGTAACATTGCAAAATTATTAAATTCACAAGACAATTTTTTTTAGGTATCATATCCCCTATGGACGTTGGGGTATCAAATTCTCTATGGCCCATCTAATCCTTGGCCGCTGATCTAAATAATTTGGTTGATGTCATTCCATTGCCTTAAGTTCTTCAGCTATGATATTCTATCTTCTACCTTTCCTTGTAGTATAACTTGTATTAACGAGTATTTTTCTCCTCTTTCTCAAATTAAGATACTATTCGTATTTTTATAGTGGCAATTACTTCTCTTTTGGGTAAACGTTTGACTCCACGGCGTTTACCGCTAGAACCTAGGAAATGGACAAACCGATCCTCTGCGTCTTCTAACAACCTTGAGTAGATTAGAAGCAAAGGACGCTATCAGAAACTGATGTAGAGTAGTGGTGTTCTGTTAGCGCCCACGACGGCGACTCATCCCACGTTGACAAGAAATCTTGTCTTTCATAAGTACTGTGTTGCAGGGGGCAGATGCTGCTATATCCCAATTTTTTTGGGTAAAAGGAGTACCGCCTAGAATTAGTGAGGTACAGGGTGAAACCTGGAACGGCAAGTCATTTCCGTGACTTTTGTCGTTATGAGTACTGGGGGAGAGCAGGATAGCCACCGGTTCTGGCTGCTGGTGTCTGCTCGCATGGTGTTGGTCTCCCAAGGACAGTGCCGTTACCTTAGTAGATAGGAGGATCGAGTTTTCCATTGATTGTGGAGCATAATCCTTAAATGGGAGGGAGTACAATTGTTCGTACGACCCTGTCCCACCACCTTTCCGGCTACCGTGCCCAGTATTTGGAGTTACGCACGGGAGGCTGCGTTGCTGACGAAGGAACATCTCAGTCAAAATAGTTGAGCTCTCTACGTTTGAAGCGTTCGAAATACTGGCTAGGAGCATGAACAAAAGCGGATCTAACTCGTGGTGTAATGGAAAACCTACGGTTTGAACGACCAGTCTAGCAGATAAGCATGTAGGTGTAGGCCGCCACGCTAAGGAAGTTGCACTGGGGGGGTTAACTACCTCAGACCCCCGGTGCGGAAGTAACTATTACTCTCTTACAAAAGATTTTGATTGAAATTTGAATACCGTTTTGAGAGATCAGAAATACTAACTGTTGCAGCTGATCATGCAGGAAAAATTTAGAAAAGAAGAAGTACTGGCCGCCGATGTACATCTTGGCTACGAAATCTCAGAGAATGGTTCTAGTGTACTTCTACTTAATTGTTCAGAACAGCTGTTTTAAAAATATAAACAGCAATGATGATTGCCAAGTTTTGCAGCCTGACAGAACTCAAGCCGTATTCACTTCGTTCGGGAAGATACAAGAATATTGTGAGCAGCTACGAACTCATTTTTTAAGGATTTTACTAGTCGTTCTCATGTTTCTAAGAGATAATAGTCTAAGAAAACGCTCATTTATAGGATTAGTACACCGTTTTTGCCCTTGTCCCGGTCTTTGTAAGTGAGAACATGTCTCGTTCTTCATATAGTAGATCCACAACCTACTAACTAAAAATCATCATTATTTTAGAATAACTCAAAATATATGCGTTAATTTTGTCTACAAGTTTACTTTTTTATGTATTATTTTCAGAAAAATTTTTGGTAAATGGCGCATAATACTGATTAAGCTGTGTTTGTCACATTTTTAAACTCATGTACTTTTAGGAATAAGTACAAACGTGGAAGTTAGCCATTCCTTTCAGATTGATTCATCATTGTACAGGGTAATTCATTTAGAGGTACTTTTTACATTTTTTTACATTAATTTTTTTCAAATATGCGGTTAACATGATCTATTCTGAAGTTCCAATTTTCAATGACGCGTTTGAGTATTTCTAGTGGTATTTATCAAATGACGCAAGTATTGTTTGCTTCCAATTCTTCAATCATAGCCGGTTTATCCATGTAGACTTTAGACTTTACGTAGCCCCAAAATAAAAAATCTAGAGTTGTAATATCACATGAACTACGAGGCCAATTCACCGGTCCGAAGCGTGAAATTAACTGTTCATCGAATTGTTCTCGCAATAAAGCCATGGTTTCACGGGCTGTGTGGAAAGTACGCCGTCTTGTCGGAATCAAATGTCGTCAAGATTACGAGTTTCAATTTCAAGCAGCAAATATTCCGTTATTATGGCGCGGTAACGGGCGCTATTCACAGTTACGTTTTGGCCGGCCTCATTTTTTGAAGAAATTGGTTTGATTCCACCAGCGCATAAACCATACTAAACCGTTGTTTTGTCTGGAGGTAGTGACAGTTCCTGAACTTCTTCTGGTTGCTTTCAGCGGCAATTTTGCCCACTGACGTAGCCATTAAGCCAGAAATGGGCCTCATCTCTGAACAAAATTTTGATCAAAATCAGTAGATCTTCTTCAAGCTTTTTCAAAACCCAAAGACTGAAAAGGTGACAATTTGGAAGGTCGGCCGAAATGTTGTAGACCTTTACGTAAAATAAGCCAAGTTGTTTCATACGACAATATAAAGCTGTTGAAAACGGTGCCAAATCGATTCATCACAATCATCGCGTACACTCTCAACTACCGCCGCTATATTTTCTTTACTACGTGGTGGGTGCGGTCTATTTGGTCGCGTATTATCTATTATAAAAAACTTGGTTTTAAATTGTTTTATGGTCCACATGTTGTGCGTTCGGTAGGCCGATTATGTAAACACATTCTTAGCAGAGCGTCGATGAATAATTCGCAGACGCTGTGCCGAACTAAGTCTTTCCATAATGAAATGTCAAACAATACTTAACAAAACTACCATGACATATTTGATTAAATAAAAGGTTTTCCCTTAAGAAGCGTAATTTTAAAGTTCGCTCCATTTTTGTACTTGTAAAGTTATGAATGATATTTTTTGACAATTGAAAAGTAAAAACTATCCCATTTACAAAAATGGTACAATATACGCTTCAACAAAAAATAGAAATAGTGAAAATTTAGCGGAGACGGTACGTAGAATTTGCGGTGTATTAGGTCAATGAATGACCGTCACAAACAGCAATTGTAAAGATAATTAAGAAAATTGGCCAAGTTACTGAGGTTAAGCTACCAGTCCGTCGTCTCAGTGTTAGGTCAGACGAAAACATTGCTGCTGTTTCATCGGGTGTTCACAACAGTGCACCTGCATGCATATAAAGTGCAGCTCAAGAGTTAAAGCCGAGAGACCACAAACAACGCCGTATTTTTGTTCAATGGGTATCGATAATGCAGGAAATTATCCTCCAGTTTTTTAATAAAATCATCCTGAGCGACGAGACTTATTTCCATGTAAGTGGCTTTGTGAATAAACAGAAGTGTCGGAACTGGGGCTCCGAATTGTTGAGAAACCACTTATCCAAAACGAGTTACAGTTTGGTGCGGTTTTGGGCAGGTGGTGTGATGGGGCCATATTTTTTCGAGAATAATGAAGGTGAATGAAACTGTTACAGTTGAAGTACGTTACCGTACAAAGCTTGCAGACTTTTTGTGGCCAATATTGGACGAGATATATGCCACACAAGTAGAAAAACAATAGCACTATTGCGTCAGCGATTTTCTGGACGTGTATTTCGCTAAGCGGAGACATCAACTGGCCGCCTAGGTCGTGTGATTTAACACTTTTTCCTCTGGGGCTACATTAAAGACAAAGTTTACGCCGATAATCCCACAACAATCAAAAAGCTCAAGGATAATATTTGGGTTAAGAGTGATGTATGTGAGATCCCAGACTATTTTGTCTCTGCAAATAGCGTTTTCTTATTACTTTTAAATATGTTTACTGCTTCATTGATTTTCTTGTCCATGTGTCATGCTTTAAGTTTAAGTTTTCTATCTCACAGCCATTATTCATGTAAGTAATCTAACTTTTATTTTCTTATTGATTGTTTTAGTTAGTTTCTTATGTCCCAGTTCATCAGTTGTCCTGGGACTTTAGTTTATTGCTTATTATTGTTGTTATTATACTTTTCATGCTTTCCCATTTTCTGATTACTATTTTAGTTGAACACACTTGAAGTGCAGTTTAAGTTTCACTTTTTTGGTAATTGTTGTATCTTTTAGTAAATTCATATCTGGACGCTTAAGTATCTGCTGTTTAATAGTTGTTCTTTTGAGTCTCAGTTTAACCTTTGTTAGTAATAGATTATCATCCGAGTTAATGTCAGCTTCTGGATATGTTTTTGGGGAACTTATCGAGTTCCGGAATATTTTGTTGACCATTATAAAAGCCTAATATTACTTCTGCCATGTATACAGCTTTTAGGAGGGTAATTGGAGTTATGAATTTATGACAAATAAACTAGTTTTTTTTTACAGAATTATGTCAGTCTTTCTACCTTTTCATTTTGGGAGTCTAGACCAAATTTACTAAAAATATCGCCATCCTTCTCCTGTTTTTGCGTTAAAGAGTAAAGACTGTTTTGTTTTTAGTATTATGAAGTGCTTTCTTGAGATGTGTATAGACGGTTAGTGCGTATACATCTATTACGTTCAAGTTGTGTTGCACTGTTTTAATCTTCAGCACTGCCGCTCTATCTGAGATAGGTAAATATCCTAGCACAGTGCTTGCTATTCGCTTATGTGATATTATTGTCATGCCATTTTGATGGTATGTATGTACTGTCTTAGAATGGAACTGGGCCGGTCATGTGACAAGATTTTTGGATAACCGCTGGACCAAGAGACTACTAGAGTGGAGATCACGCAGAGATTCCTACCGAAACAGAGGTCGTTCACCAACCAAATCAACGCAAATGGTCGGATGATGATGCACTGTTCTAACCTGCGTAATAAGTATTATGATTTTCTACTTGACGTTAGTTGCTACGTCTTTGACCATCTGGTTGTGACTATTCTCTATTTGGTACATACTCTGCAAGTTGCAGGTTCCCATTCTTAGTTATGTTTTGTATAAGTTGGTTGTTTCCGTTTTTGCCTATATTGATATCTCTCAAAACTGTCCTCGGAGATCCGATTGGAGCGATTAATACTCCGCAACATTTCATTTTGAGATTAACCATTCTATGGGATTTACTTGGAATATCTCTTGGGATATTTACTGTAGTGGTTTTCCGTTGCTAACTCTAGCCTTCTGCCTTTGACCAATTTCTGGATTCTTTAAAGGTGCATTATCTCTTGCTAGCTCTTTCACATCTTTCATAGTTGTTGGCTAGCAAAGAATGAATTGTTTGTTCTAACAATTGCCTGGTTCCTATCTACGTTTGCCACCCTAAGGTGTTGGAGTGTTTAGTAGTACTCTAAAACATTTCATCTTGAGATTAGTCATTTCATGGTAGATTTATTAAGTAGTTTCTCGTTGCCAACTCTAGCTTCTTGCCATTGATTAATTTTTGGTTTATCTACCTTTAAAGACAATTTCTTGTCCTAAGAACAAGGAGGGTATCCCATCGCTTGCTAGCTCTTCCACCAGTAGCTGTTGGTGCTCGGTATTATCCTCAAAACTGGCATTAAGTTTTTTTCTAAAAAATTAATTAAAATAACGAAGTTACCCATAGAACACATGTAGATTATTGATAAAGGGATGTGAAATATCACAACAAATAGAGCAAGGTTGAATAACATAAGATATGCAGATGATACAATGATGTTTGCAGGCACTAATGAACAGAACTGTAATCCAGTAAAACATGTGGATTGAACATAATTAGCAATAAAACTAAATTCATAGTAATTAAAGATAACATCATTATCGTTAACCTGTAAGTCCATAACCAGCAAATAGAAAGAGTGAGATAAGCCACATACTTAAGACAACATTGTAAATTGGACAACACTCAAGAAATCAATTTGCAAACCAGAAGCTGCATTCTACTGCATGAACAATATAATCAAAAGTTACGGTCTTCTCAAAACCAAAAAGAATGCTACATCTTTTCCATCCCGCTCTACAAAGTGCTGAACATTTAACACAAAAAAATGTGTTTGAAATGTAGTAATACCAGAAAATGTTGCGGATTTCATGGAAAAACCGTATGACAAACATTGAAGTTCATTTCAGTAGCTAGGACACATAATGATAAATGAAAACCAACTAAACTGCAGATAGCCATGGTGTTTGCATATAAAACCGGGTATGCGCCTAAAGAAGAAGAATTGTACCAAAATTGGTATAAATTTAAATAGAATGAACGAGCCCAAGTTTAAATGAAAATGTCCAAAATTTGGCTAATTATGAAACTTGTTTGAATTAGTGACAAATTATATCTTAATTATTTTTAAAGGTGCCCCTAGACTATCAATAATATTGAACAATATATTGCACAATATATTTCTAAGACATCTAAACGTAAAGCAAGTTGTGTGACCATTGCTTTAGTTATAGCTTAAAAAAAAAAGGAAAAAAAATAGTAGATGAATGAAGGAATAGTTGAAAAAAAAGAAATAAATACTTTTAGGTTAGATTGTACAATAAAAATCAAACTTTTTCTGATTGACTCAATATATTGTGCAATCTTTCAATATTATTGTATAGTGCAATATATTGACTATAATATTGAACGTCTAGGGGCTGCTTAAGACTTCTAGGTCTTGACGGATTAATCAAGTACATTCACGGAACAAAGACAGATAAAGATAATATTGTAAAGACAAAATTGACGTTAACAATAGATGCTTTGTTATATGTCAATGTGCATATAAAAGAAGCAACAAGTGCAAAAGTGTTATGGAATAAATTGAAATTCATGTATAATAACTCAAGTTTCACACGAAAGATTGGTCTGCTACCTTCACTGATATCAACAAAGTTGAAAACTGTGCTTCAATAAAAAGGTTGAGCATTTTAAAAACAACGCGGTATTTTCAAGTAGCACATTTGACAGCTCTGAAAGATTGTTTTGTAAACAAAACAAAGACAAGAAATTTGCAAGATATAATTGCAAATGAAACAAGAATACTAGTTCTGTGCGTGAGCGATGTTCATATTAATACAGTGGTGGCTGTCAAACATTTTGATATTGCTCTAAAGAATGTATCATTTACGCCGCAGTTAGCGAGAAACTTGTTATCAGTGAGTCAGCTGATTAAAAATGGAAACAAAGTACAGTTCAAGAATAATTTATGCAAATAAATAAATGGAATTAATTGCTACAGCAGTTTAGGTTAATGTTTACAAACTAAATTTACGGATACATGTTTGGCAGTGTCATCAATAATATCACAAATTCCAGGTGAGTTATGGCATCAAAGATTTGGTCATTTAAATTACAAGGATTTGGAAATCATGAAAAATGGAACTGTAGTCACTACATAGTAATATTGTTTAGGTTTTAAAGAAAAAGAGATAAACATAGAATATATTGTTGTTATTCAGAGATGCATACATTGAGGTTATGTTGGGAAAGTAATAATATAATATATACTTGTATGCTTAAATTTAAGCATACAAGTATATATTATATTATTACTTTCCCAACCTAAACATAGAAGGTTTTGTGGATTCAGATTGGGCAAAATCCTATACAGAACATGTTTACAAGCTATCTGGTGCTGCTATTTCTTAGAATAGTGAGAAGAAAAAAGCAATAACATTATCTAGTATGTAAGTTGAATACATGGCTTTAACTAAAGCAGCAAAGAAAGCTATCTATTTATTAAAAATGCGGAAAGAATTAAAAATTTTAATAAATTTGATCAAAAATTTGCTTAATTTTGATATCGTTTAAATCGGCAACAAATTGTACGTAAATTATCTCTGAAACTTTCACAAATTTACAGACAATATTTCACCAGTTAATGTATAACTTCTATTAAAAAATAATCAAAATTTACCAATTTTTTTAAAATTATTTAAATTAGTAAAAAATTTGAAAATATAAAAATTTGAATAAGTAATTTTTATTTGATAAATTTAAATATAAAATTTAAATCATTAAAACCTAGAAATAATTACAATTCGGCGTCAGTTATGAAAATAATAAATAGCGTTTCAAAATCGTATTAACAAAACAAGAAATTGCTTAATGATTAATGCTATAGGCAACACCTTAAAATATAAAAACAAGTTCCATCCATCCTTTTGATATGTTAATTGGTGAAATTTACAAATGTAAATAAAAGATTTATGAATGATCAAGACGTGATAATTATTTAGAAAATTATTAAATCAATCAAGCCGAACAAATATTGTGCCAATTTCTTATTTTTAACAACATTACTTAATAAATTTCCCAATGGATATTTATATGAATAGAAACGCGATGATGAAATTAGAACTTGACACATTTATCTTTGGGAATTGGTTTAGGATAGGGGATTTCAACCACAGTCCCCAGACATGGGAATTAAATTGAAATAAACTTCTATAGAATGAATCGAGCTTAATTGTATTTTGATTGTTTTGTCATAAGCTCTGAAGCTTTACCAATTTTATATGAGAAAGCAAAAATGTTATTAAATTTAAATGGCAATAAATTGCAGAAACTGGTTGGTATAAATTTACCGTTTAAAATACAACAAATCAAATACGTGTTTCGTGCATTTTTTCAGTCCCAATAAATCTTCCACGAATTCCGAATAATGTAGCTGACTCATGTTCTGCACGTAAAATTATTTAAACAAGTCTACAACACTTTGTTTACTTTGTATTGATTTTTTTATAATTCAAAGAATAAGCAAAGTAATTTCTTTGATTACAAATCTGACATACTAAGTTAATTATGCGTTTAATGGACGTATTTATTGTGATAGATCAATCCAAGAGATAGTTAACTGTTCAATTTTCTGGTCAATGGGAGCGACAGGATGAGATATTTATAGAAAATATAGTATTCGCGAGGAAATGCGGGCTGATCTAAATAAGTGCCACTTAAAATAAGTCATTAATTTATATTTAAATTTTGTCAGATGATGCGATGATTTTATTGCTGCAAATCGGCGTGAAATTGCACTTTCCTTTTGGTTGTTGTTGTTGAGGATGTTAAAGATTAAAGTGATTTGGAAATAAATTGCATCAAATCTTGTTAGTTAAAAATATTCAAATGGTTTCCAATCAAATATAAGATAAGCGAAACCAGTTAGACAAATACTCAATTAATTTCACTAAAAGCATAATAATTACAAGACCGAAATAACATACCGCAAGATTCCCACGTGGCATTGACTTTGATACGTGATTATACCGTCTGCTACGTTTTAAATTGTATTACATTATTATCTCCGCGTCATCATATTCCCTGTAGTTTTAAAAATCTTTCTTTCTTGTTTCCTTGAGAAAGAGAATCATCAGACACGATTACAATACAATGAACGCATGTGCGATGATTACAATTAAATAAAATTATGGAGCCGCATATGTAAATATAAACATGTGTTTCCTCAACTTCATATGCGAATTAACACGTGCAGACTTCATCAAACAGGAACTGCATCGTTGTGGTTTTTATTACAGCCAACATGCAAGAATATAATAGTTATTTAAAATAGCTTAGTAGCTGTAATTGAAATCAATCTTTAAAATAAATTTATTTTGTCATACATTAGTGTTTAGAAAATCATCAATCATTTTCATTCTGTTTTGACAATTGTGGGACGATTAATGACTGATTTATGTTAATCTGATTAATATAAGTGATGTTTGCTGCAGGCAATTTTTAACTGCAGCTGTAAAATGTAACCTTGATGCGACCTTTATTATATGCGATGCAAACAATGGTTATTTAGGTATGTGTAATATTAATGTTATGCGTAAGAATGTTGTTAATTGTTATTGTTTATTGTGTGGAGACTCACCACAGATAAGTTATTCAGAATTTTTAAATATTTTTTATTTAACCGTGGCACAATGCCAGCAAATGAATCAGTTTATGATTACATTAAAGAATGATAAAAATTGATTAAAGTTGGAATTAAGATTTCAGCGAATGGAATTATCTCAAATTAATCTATATTTATGAGTATACCATATATTGTTATGTTGATGTTGTTATCGTTTCAAAGTTTTACACATGACATTATACAATCTGTCAAGAAGACGATAAGTATTTAGTATGTAAACTTTTCAGTATATTTTATTGTTTGTTCACATCACATAATGTATGTCTATTGCTATTTAGTACTATTGGAATCTGGATAGTAAGCCCGATGGTTTGAAGCGTTTCAGATGCTTTGGTTCATTTGTTGGATGCTTTAATTTATTTGCAATCTTGTTGGGATTTACTTCTACTCTTTCGTTATATTTCGTACTTCTTCTTCTTGGCTCAGCTTCTCCGTGGAAGGTTGCTGATCATCGTGGCAATTTTAACTTTGGAGACAGCCGAGCGAAATAGGTCCGCCGACTATGCCCCAAACCATTCCCGCAGGTTACGCAGCCAGGATATACGTCGCCTTCCTGCTCTTCGTTTCCTTTGGATATTCCCCTGGATTATAAGTTGTAGTAACCCATATTTTTGGTTTCTAGAGATGTGGCCTAGATAGTCTAGCTTTTGCTTCTTCTTAGTCAAAAGGATTTCGGTCTTTTTGCTTATCCTCCAAACCACTTCGACGTTGGTGATTTTGTCGGTTCATGATAAGCCTCTATCCTTTTGATGGTTTCCTGGTGTCCAGCTTTCCATGCCATAAAGGAGTATCGGAAAAATGTAGCATCGGGCCATTCCAGCCTTAGGTCTAGACTAAGATCTCGAGAAGTTAGCATGTTTTTCATTATGACGAATGCTGCTCTTGCTTGTTCTATGCGGGTTAGAATTTCTTGTCTATATGTCATCATTCATCCATTTTCCAAGATACTTATACCTGGAGACTTGTTCAATGCGTTCTCCGTTTATTATTTGTACTAAGCCTTTGTATTTTCTTAGTTAATAAAGGGCAATCGTAAGTCTTTTTGTAGACCCACGTTGGTCACGTACCGGGGTGCGTTTGTTATTAGGCGTAGCATTTTATTTTGAAAACGTTGTAGTATAGTATCTATGTTTAAGTTGCAAGCTGATTCTAATAGTTGGATCCCATAGGTCCAGATAAGGTAGTGTTAGTTAGGATTTTTTGCCTAACATCAAGTATAAGTTAGTTAGTGTGTTACCAATCTGTTTCCTTTTGGTGACAATGTGTTTTTTCCAGGTTAATCTTCTGCCTAGGTGCAAACCCAGATATTTTATACTATTAGACCGATGCAGTAGTTTTTCATTTAGGGTTATAATTGGGCAGTTGTATTTTTTCATAGTAAATGTAATATAGATGGACTTCTTTGCCTTGAACCTCAATTTGTGCCATTTCAGAATTATGTAAAAGTTAGTGTCCGATGCTAGGATTGCTATCGTCTGCAAATGTTGCGGTTGTTGTTAGTCTGGTTATGAGTAGATCAGATGTAAACAGCAAATATAATACGAGCTAGTACGTTTATTTGTAACTTTGTTGTTGTTTTTTGGGAAGGGAAAATCTTCAGTTGAGACGGTGCTCCACAGTAGTGCACAGGTTTCTACCGGCTAAAACCGCCCTTTGTGCATCGCTAGGAAAGAGATCCACCTCTCGGCATTGCTTTACATGTCCCTAGCCTAAGCTACATTATGAGGTATTACCTCTCTTTTTCCTCTAGAATGCGTCTTTGTTACATCCTGTCAATGAAGTTGTTGATACTTAGCATATTCATCTCTTCTCCTGAGTTTTGCCTGTTTGCAACCCACCTCTTGCATTTTAAAATTGTGTGTTCAGGTAAGTGCAATTGTCGTGAGTCCTGATGTTCATACGTTTTAAGTAGTTTCCAAAGTACCCATGTCCTGTCACGAAATGCGTCAGAAAGTACTCTACTTTTCTACATTTCCTGGTAACCCATAGTATGACATCCTTGATTAAAGTCCTTGCCAAGGGATTCCTGCCTGGCTTTGGCTTTTTCCTCTCTTTTGTTTGCTACTATGGCATAGGACCTTTCCCTAGCGAGCAAATGAATGGGAATGATTCTTGCCCGTGTTGAGACGGTTCGGTAAGCACAAGGTACCCTCATCAACTCTTTAAAGTTTTTGTTGACCACTCGATCATACCACACTGGTGCCGCGTACAATATAATCGAGCTGATCACCGAGCACAACGTTCTTCTGTTATCGGGTCCTGCAAATCCTATGTTGAACATTCGGTCGGTTTAGGGTTCCCATAACTAACTAGGCTTTAAGTTATTCTAAGGTATTTAATGGCCTTCAATGTTTATTAGCGTATATCAGACTGTTAGGATTAGAAATCCCGTTTTATTATTTTCCAGTAATAGGTCTTTCTTGTCCAACCAATTTCCGATCTTTCTGACCGCCCATTCCGATAGCATCTCTAAATCTTTCTGCACTACCAGAAATTACCAACGCCATCAGCGTATGCAATAACCATAGTACCTTTCCCTATATTAAGCGTCAGTACACCGTCATAGTAAATTTTCACACAGAGTCGGGCGTAGAATTGATCCCTGTGGAACACCGCACGTCTCTCAAGTAAGCCTTAATCATGTTAATAAGATAAGAAAAAGATACATTTTTTCACGAGTGCTTGTATAACTCCGTCCCAAGAAACGGAGTTAAAGACATTTTTCAGATCGACCGTAACCAGCGCTGCATGTTGCCTGTTGTTTTTGGCCTCTCTTACGTCCTTACTCATTTTACGGTATCTACCGTGAATATGCGCTTGCAAAAGCCATATTGTTCTCTGGACAGGCCTCTTCTTCAATTTACTCCAAGAGCTTGTTATAAGCCGGGTCACAGTTATCTTTTTTCTGTTTTTCAAGTCAGTGTACCTTGGTGGTTTTCAAGATACTTGTTTTCAGCAGCTCGTCACCAGTTTTTTCCTCTGGAGAGATTTTGTCCGTTTTAGTTTTGGACTCTGCTATTTTGATTTCTACCACAGTGCAAAGCGGAATAATGTTTTCTTCAACACGTCATACACTCAATCTACTACCGGATGGCTCGGGAACAAATCTTGTACCGTCTTGTACTGCTTTTCTGCCGGAATCTTGACGGGGCTCCGTCACAACTTTATAATCTGGGCACCAATTTGGCCTTAGAGCTTCAGCCAACACTTTTTTGTGCAGCCTTCATAGCCAATAATTGTACACTATAGAGGCGGTTAGGTAGTATCGTTTCTCTTTTAGATTTTTGTAAATCTTTTTGACTGTCTTGTATTGTTTTGTGCCGGTTTTCAAACCCATACTGATAGTCAGAAGTTACTTTTTACTTTA
This sequence comes from Tachinus rufipes, assembly GCA_963932245.1. NCBI lineage: Eukaryota > Metazoa > Arthropoda > Insecta > Coleoptera > Staphylinidae > Tachinus > Tachinus rufipes. The sequence goes on along the minus strand of OZ010747.1, from coordinate 71,679,428 downwards.
TTGGTTATTGGGCTAATTTTCTCAAACACCTTTGCTAGCGCTGGTAAGAGGCTTATTGGTTTGTATCAAGTGACTTCATTTGGAAGTTCACCCTTGTTTGGTAGCATTATAATATGTGCTCTTTTCTCTCAGTTAGGAAATGGGCAGTTCTTATAATTGCGTTGCAAATTTGGGCTTTCAAGGCTTTGATGGGCAGCTTTGGTAACATTTTTCCGGTAATTAGGTCTTAAGTTGGTGCTTTTTATGTTTGCATCATTTACTACCTGCTTCACTTTTTGGTATTTGTGTTCAGTTGTTTCCGGTTTGAAAGTGCTTGTTAGGTGTTCTAAGAAGAATACAGATTTTTTTTTGTTGTTTTTAGTCCAGTTTTTTTTTGTCTGGTATGGGTGGAGTTGCCACTTAGGCTAATTAATTTTTTGTTGTTGCTTGCCATAGGAAGTAACTTTTTGTTTTGTGGGTGTTAGTTCTTGCCAAAAGACTGGCTGACCTCAACATTTGTGGCATTGCCAAAAAAAAATGATATCAAAGAATACTTATTGCTTTGACCACAGAATTATTAGCCTTATGAGCCACACTCTGAAGGTTTTCTTGAATATAATCATCATATGCATCCTCAGAAAACTAGAAGAAGGCATCAACTACACGCATATAGGTTTAAGGAGAGGCATGAGAACCAGGGAAAGCGTTATTTGGAATAAACGACAAAGACAAAGACCATTACACGTATATCTGTTACACCGACTTTCAAAAAACCCTTGAAAGAATCCAACACTTAAAGTGTTAGAGATACTAAAGGAGAATTATATTGTCAGCAGAAATATAAGAATAATCTCTAACCTCTACTGGCATCAAACACCAAACGTCAAAGTCAGAAAAAAATTCAGTAAAGAAGTCGTCGGAGACTTAGACAAAGGTGCATACTGTCAGTCATTTATTATGTACTGTGAAAGTAACTTTGAAGAAACATTGTCAAATGAAACAAGAGGTATCATCATAAATGACAATAGATCAACAACATACGTTACTCAAACGTAAAGTAAAACCGTATTATGACACTAGAGAACTAGAGTATTAAAGTGCAACATATTTCGCACCTTAATATATGGACTACAGGCCTGGACAACGGAGGCAGAACACATCAAAAGCGTGGAAACATTCAAAATGTGGTGCTACAGATCTTCCTGTACCTTACATTTTTATAAACTGTCAGAGTCACCAACAAAACAATAGTTTACCGAATGGGTAAAACCAAAGAAATCGCTACTACAATAAAGAAAAAAAAACTAAAACACCTTAAAACTAAAAAAAAAACACATATCGAAAGGTTAATGAGTTCACATTTGACAGAGTACCGGTGAATAAATCCCTGGTCATCTCAGAAGGTAAACTTACACATGCCCCGAGAATAAAATGACAGAATATCATACACAATTATTCCAAGATTCAAAAGAAAGTCTCACAATACTCGAACAAGACAACAAAGAGTCCCGGATCCTTAGACCATACACACTTATAGACACGTCTTTTGTCAACGCGATGGAGCCAACAAAAACGCGTACGTAACAATAGTATATAGTGTATTAAGTACCGAAAATTGGCTTTAGCAGCCCGCCGCTTTTAGCAGCACGAACGTGCGCGTGACGTCAGTTGTGAGCATACAATGTTATGTTGGACCTGATGATATACCTATATCCAGAAATTCTATAAAAAATTATGAAGAAAACATCTTGGTCTTTATTTTTAATAAGATCTACAAAACTGAAATTATCGCACAGGAATTATTCAAATCTATTTTCATCGTAAAAAAGACTAATCCATTTCAAAATATTCAAGACGCTACTAGAAAAATGTGCAGCTTATAGAGCAAAAGAAGAAAACGGCAAGAAACACAACAGAGTACCGAGATCTAAATAAAAGGATCAGCAAAAAAGTTAAAAGAGATCCGAACACAAGCACCGGAATATTCAAAGGCATCAGACAACTTCAAGTTCTAAAATCAAAACTCTCTACAGGCAGATATAAGATTACAAAAATGAAGGATCAACAAAATGCATTAATCACCAACAAGGATGGCATAATAAGGCATCTTGGAAACTTCTACCCAACCATGGCAATGACAAAATAGAGCGCAAACCATCAGACAAACGTGTCGCAGAATTCATGTGGCAATGGGAAGACCACGTGGCTAGGCAAACTCAAGGACAGATGGTCATCAAAATGAAAAGATGTCTTGACGATATAATGGTAATAGCAGAAAGGAGATGGTTTGAAAGCAGCACAAGACATGGAAATATGGACTTCCTTTCCGTATTAGACAACCGATGCCTGAAGAAGAAATCTAATGATTTAGGGCCTCAAAGTATTTCTAAAAATTATCCATAGAATCTACCAGAAATGCGAGTCAAACAGGAGCACAGACCAATTCGGTTTCCAAGCGCACATGAATATAAGAGAGGCAGTATTTACATTACAAATGCTTCTACTCCTGGTTACAACCAAAACAAAAATTGATCAATATTAAAAAAGCGTTTGATAAAGTGAACAATGCTAAACTGATCAAAATCCTAAAAAACATTAGGCTAAACAAGAAAGACGTAAAGGTGATTTAAAATTCATACTGGCACCAATTAGTCAAAATCAGAACTGAAAACGGCAAAATAGTAATCAATAAAGCATGGGAAAAAGTACAACACGGAATCAAAATCAATGAAATTAACATACTCACATACTTAGTTTATAATATGCTGATGACACTATTATAACGGAGAACTTAGATGTAGGGTTGCAACATTTCATTGACGCCTTAACCAACATCATTAAAGAATTTGATATGAGAATAAACGCCACCAAAACAAAAATAATAAAAATATGTACATCTTAGAACTTTTTGATACCCATTACATCGAATAGAGTAATAGTAGAACAAATCGAGAAAATAAAATATCTTGGGTGCTGGATTAACAACAAACTCATAAAATAAAATGTCAAATATGTCTGCGTCATTCACCTCAACTTATACCTCAGACTCCGCCAAATAAAGTGCTATGTCTGATCGGATCTATTGTATGGAGCAAAATCTTAGAGGAGATCATTTTTGAATCGATTAAAAGCATTCGAAATGTGGACGCACCAACAATACAACAGTATTTGAAAAATTAAACAAAGGGAGAGAACTGCTCAACAACATAAAAGCAAAACAAAACACCATACCTAGGAAAAAACAAGAAATACCTTCTACTCCAACTAATCTTAAAAGGAAAAATAAAAGAAAAAATGGTATTGCCAGAAAAAAAATATCATGGCTAAGAAGCATACAATGGACAAGCCTAAATTATGAAAACCTTATGAGTAGCTGAAGAAGCTCGAGGAAAAGAAAAGAAATTTGAGAGAGTTTGCCCGTGATCTAGGTTGGAACATACTTCTATAGAACAATTGCTATCTATACTTTTAACAAGTTTAATTTGTTAAGCAGTGTGTCAAAGTTAGTGGGCTAAAGACTTATTTTTTGTTTATTAATATTTTTACTACGTTTGTTTGTTGTTTGGGTTCTCCATTCTCGTCGAGTAACACTAATTGTTCTGGTTTATTGTTTGTGGCTTGGTTCTAATCGTTTTCTATCTTGTTTTCTTGATATGTGGTTTTGCTGTTTGAAGTTATGATGCCTCCTTGGCACGTTTTGCAACTCCCCTCGTTGATTTCTTCACTTATATATAATTTATTTAGTCTCTACGCTCATATCAATTCCCTTAATATGGAATATTGATGATGATGTATATTGGTTTCTACATACAGAGTACGGCAGGAAAACTTGCTGATTTGAAAGGTCAATAAAAGAAAAAGTATTTCACATATTGATTTAATTCTTTTTTTTATCGTATTGTACACATCCTGAATTTTTTTTTCAAGTGGTTTTAAAAACGACATCGGACAAATGGCGGCCTTCATTAGCGATACACTGATCCACCCGCTTTTTGAAGTTTTGCTCCACTCTTTCGTGCATATCGACGGGAATGTTGGCGATGGCTTGGCGAATGTTGTCCTTCAAGTGTTGCAGGATCCGTGGTTTGTGATTGTAAACAATAGATTTGAGATATCCATATAAAAAGAAGTCACAGGAAGCCAAACCCCTCAAAAGTTCCAATGAAATTGCTGGAACCATACGTCCCCAAGTTCAATTTCTTCAAGTTTTAGAATAAAAAATGTTATCATCATTTTTCTGTAGCAAACTTCATTCACAGTAACAGTGTGTTCTTCTTCCTCAAAAAAGTTACGCCCAATTATCGCAACTCTCAACAATGCACACCACACCGTAACACGTTCACAATGAAGTGGCTTCTCATGAAGTTCACAGGGATTGGCACCACTCCAATAACGCATGTTTTGTTTGTTTACGCAGCCGGAAAGGTGGAAATGAGCCTCATCACTGAAAAACACAAGGGCGTTGTGAGGCAAGTTAAGGAGCGCTTCACATGCAGTTTGGCAAGAAACAAAATCGCGTTCACTGAGCTCTTGCACCACAGCAAGTTTGTAAGGATGAAACTTGAGTTTGTTGTGAAGAATTTGTCTCACACTGCGATCAGAAATCCCCAGAGCACTGTTTGCGCGCCGAACGCCAGGGAGAGTGCGAAAACGACAGCCTCACCCTCCCGACGTTTTCTGGGGTTTTGGAAGTCTTTGACTTCTAGGCCCTTTTTTGCCACACTGCTACTTTCCTTGAATGCGTCCATCCACGAAACGATCGACCAGGAACGGGACCCGTGGGATGAATATTGAACCGAGTTCGGAAAGCACGTTGGGTGGCAACCACCGAACGGCCATTGGAAAAGTAGGCCTTGACGGCGAACGCATGACAACTGGCTTGAGCGGTAACAAAACTTCAAGACCTTCTCTTCCAAATAAGACCCTCGCTATTTGGCGCCCAATTCAAATCAGCAAGTTTCCCTGCCGCACCTTGTATATATCGCATGGCGCCATCTTTTCCGACATTGTTTTAAAGATAATTGTAAAAACAAACTACCACTAAATTAGAAGATTATAAAAATTTAAATAATTTTGAGTATATGTATAGAAGATTTGCGACAACCAAATTTATTCAAATTTGTATCATATGTTGTAAATTTGTGAAATTTTCACATACAATTTGTTATTTAAAGGATTTTTAAACAAATTTGAGCGTATCAAATTTATTCAAATTTGAACCACATTTGATACTAAGCTTTTTTGTAAATTCTTAATTTATTCATAGTTTTTCAATGTTCAGTTTCTGAGATAATTCACATAAAGTTTGATAGTGATTTGAATTAGTATAATTATAAATTAAGCAAATTTTCAGTATTTTTTAATCAATTTTGAGTGTATTTGGTAAAATATTGTTTTGTAAATTTGTGATTTTTTTCACGTTTTCAAAATTTAGTTTCGGAGATAATCAACGTATAATTTGTTACCGATTTAAACAATTAAACAATAATTCTGTAATTTTATAGTTTTTTAATGTTTTCTTTAAGAGAATATAGTTCAACGACATTAGTGATTAAGCCTCTACTTAAAATAGAATCATTGATATGTCGCCAAAAAAAATTAAATAATTTAAATTTTTTAAATAAAATAAATTAAACATAAAAAAGTTAATTGCTTCAAAAATAGATAAATTCACTTAAACATTCCTCCAACTGTTATTAGAAATTCGGTCATAAACTATTCAAATTATTAGCCACTAAAGCCTGAACAATTTATTTATCACTTGTAACCATAACCAGAATTCGCATTCACGTGTCAATTGCCATTATTATTGCGCCATTCGTGTTCAATGTTGCCAATAAAATGAAAATTATTGTGCCATTAACTGTTCCTCAACTATGTATATATACATCCGCATTTTGCTTTGTGCGAAGAAGGTGCACAAAGTGATATATCCTTTGTAGCATTCTAATGAAACTCTGACTGAACGGAGCGAGAGAGGAGATGCCGCCGCCGCTTCCTATTTATAAACCACGTGATTAATTAGGAAATCCGACAAATGGTTTTCTCATTATTGTCCGGCTATTTGCATCATTGGCGATTTCACACAGGTAATTACACAAGAGGAATCAATGTAGTTTTATCTAAGGAAATGATTTAGTTAAGGTTAATGATTTTAATTGTTTCTATTTTGTTTTTACAATTGATAATTAGGACAAATATTTGGTATTTATTTTTCTATACTTCAAACTTGTAATTAGCCACAATTATTTAGAAACTAATGAAGCCTGATTAAGCTGCAATAATAATAGTTGAACCTTCAAATTTTTACCACACATATTTTAGACTTTAATATATATAAATTGAATCATTTAGGAAAGTTAATTAATTTTTAAAATTTATTAAAATGTTATTTAGTTTAGAATCTAATAAAGCCTGATTAAACCAGCTGAGGTTACTATAGGGGAAAGAAAATACAATTTTTTGATGTTGTGAAGAAGTTGTTCTATTTGAAATCAAATTATATTTTTTTGCTCAAGAGTTTGAAAGAGAAATTTTGATTCACTTTTCAAGTCAAACATTGCTAAGAAAATAATTTTAATATTGACATTTACTATTTCAAAACAACTTTTAAATATGAGGAAAGTTTTTGTCAACAGGTTTCATGAATTCAGAAACAGCAAAACGCCGTTAGCCTTTATTATTGACACTGGCAACTTTGAAATGGCTGAATTTAAAAAAAAATATTGATGAGAACCTGGAAGCAATACCATTGTTCACATTAGTCATTTTCATGATTTAATTTTATGGATACCTTACAATTTAATTTGATTCATAAATAATATCGTTAAAGAACCCAATATCTTAGGTTGGACTCTGAAGTTGCGGCAAAATTCCCAGATGAGGTAGTCTTAACCTCTGGCGTTGGTGATTAGCTTTGGCAGGAAAAATAGACAGACGCTAAATAAATAAATAAATAAATAATTATTGGTATATTAAGTTTTATTTAACCTACTTATAGTCAGTGGCGTAGCTAACGTTTTTATTGTTTCTGTTTTTATATAAAATGTTAAAAGTAACAAAATTTGGTCTTCAAACTTCAAAATATTGCCAGTAAGCTTCAAAATGTTGCATAAAATTTCAAAAATAGCAAAATCTGGGCAATGACACATCAAAATATTGTTAGAAAGTAACGAAATCCGTCTACAAACTGTTTAAAAGTGAACAATTCTTTTCATAAAAAGTCAATGACGCTGCGGGTCTTAGGGATGCGTTTGTAATTAATTTTCTTTAAGCGAGTTTTATTTAATTGGTTAGAGAAGCACATGTCGTGCTACGTTACCTTGTTCCTGGTTGTCAATTTGAGAGCCGAAATGGTTGTTGCACTTCAGACATTAGGTACAGAACAAAACGGTTGTTATGTGGTATTAGACAGTCCTTTTGATTTTGTTGTTCTCGCGTCAGTGTCGCAAACTCTGTCGCGCGCACCCTTTTTTCCCAAAAAAAGAGTACGATTCTTTCTCCTATTCGATTCGCTCTTTCTTTCAACGCAAAGAAAAAGGATGGAATAGGAATTTGATAATAATAAATTAACAAAAGAAATATTCGAATTTGAATAAATTAAAATAAAATGCAAAACTCTATTTATAAAAAGTCAATAATAGCAAAATCCGATCATAAAAAAAATGTAAAAAGTCCCAAGTTACAAAACCTTACATAAAATATCAAAATATTGTTAGAAAGATTCAAAATCCAGTTATAACTGTCGAAATGGGCAAAATTATATTTATGGGATATAAAAATGGCAAAATTCGGCCATAAAGTACAAAAAAAAATATCAGAACTTATAAAAATTTGCCATAAACTGTTAAAAACTGCAAAAGACTTTTTATACAAAATGAAAATTGTCAAAATTTTATACTAAAATAATTAAAAAAAACAAAATTTGATAAAAACATTTGAAAAGCGCAAAATTTAGTTTATAAAAAGTCAAAAACAGCAATATCCAGCCGTGAAGTATCAACAAAAACCAATATCCCTCTTTAAAACATCAAAATATTGTCAGAAAGCACTAAAATCCGGCCATAATCTGAACAAATGAGCAAACATTTTAATATAAAGAAATTACAAAAGTAACAAAATCCGGCCATAAAGTTTTAAAATAATGTCTTAAAGCTCTAAATTTAGTCATTAACTGTTAAAAAATGCAAAATTTTATTCATAAAAAGTATTGTGTCGGATTCACTATCACAAGCGCCTATCAACACCGTCTACATCACTTCAATTCGTGACATGGACTTTCCGATCTAACTAATATTTCATTTCGGGTTTCATATTACATAATATACGTAGGTGCCGCCCTACAGATGTTGCATAGGTTTTTTGTGGAGCGTTGTTCACTATGTCTATGGTTTAAGACTGTCGAGCAATAATTTAATAATAGCCAACTAATTGCTTAAAAGCTTTACTGAAGATAAAAATATCTCCACAGAATCATCGTTTGGGACTACCGTAGTAGCATCTGATTTTTAATTTATAGAGCGCCTTCGCTTAGGATTCCTCCTTGCTCTTTTTGCGGGTGTCTTACCATGGAGCTGGCTATTATTTTGACTTGCTTTTAGTTTGAGATAAACTGGACAGTTTTTGTAGCTTGCGGTGTGCAGCCCATTATACTCATTCAAAGCTAAGATGTGCTCCGGCGCATTTAATACACACATAAGGCATGCAGTGCAGCCGTAACGTTGGCATTGTGCAATCCAGCGTTTGTGTTCAACGGTAATACATAGCCAGCATATCTCAATGAGAGATATAATGTCTTTACTTTAAGCTTTTTGCGGAAACTGAACGTAAAGCATTTGTAAGGGCTTACCGTCCCTTCCCACGCGGGCTACAAAAGTTGGATTATACCTCAAAGCGATGAGCTCTGTCTGCACCACATCAACGTTGATGCAGTCAAGTATACTCCAAATAACGTGTTTTAAAGTCTGTTGGATTTGACTTGATGTAGTGAAAAATCACACTACGGAAATCTTACCACGTTTACGGCGCAGTCGATTTTAATGTTCATTGACTTCAACAGTGCGGACAACTTCTAGAGTACTCTTTTATTACGTATTGTGATCGGAGAAAGCCAACTTAAGTCATTCTCCAGTAATGAGAAGAAGTTGTTGGGCCTGATGAGACAACTGACGGATCCGTTAAAAACTCTTTGGTCTTGATGACAAATGGCTTTTAGGGCGCCTGACTTTAAACGGCTAATGGCCTATTTATTTAGAAAGTAGAAATAACCCTACCCTGGTCCTTCTTTATCATCTTCAACTTCTTCTTATTGACCACTTTGATGAATCCTTTATTTAGGTAATCAATTTCGTGATTGGACTTGTCGATGTATTCCTTCTAGACATCCATCACTTCCTCTTTGTTGAAATTAGATCTGGGGTTTTAGTGAGTCTTTTGAAGGGGCCTGGGCTGGAGCTCCTGGGGTCTTGGTGGGCTGGAGCAGAGGTGGGGAAGACTCCAAGGTGTTCGGGACTTTTTTTAATTAGGTCTAGGCTAGAACTGGTTCATCCAAAGACTTGTGTGGCGGAGTGGCCTGGCTACCATCGACAATGTGCCCGCTGTGGTGGCGGCATTACTTTTCTTTTCCTGCGAGATGTCTTTGCGCAGAAGAAGGTCTTTATGATCCAGCCTGATCTGTTTGAGATCGGCTTCAACGACAACCATTCTTTCATACTCTTCAATTAGACCGACCATAATCTTCTTGAATCTATTAAGTTTTTTGTCCTGTTTCTTAAGATGATATTTGAGCTTCTGGAGTTAAACACTATACCTTAACCGCATGATCTCACTGTCACTCACTTTAGGTTTGGGGTTCACCCTAAAAGAGAATCTGAATTAATTCATTTGTTAATTTAATTAAATTAATTGAGTAGATGGTGTTGATTGGTAAATTAATACGCAATCAAATCATCTCTGTTAGTTGTTTGCAATTTATATTGCATTTAACCGGTCCTCGGGATTGCTTTAGTCGAGTGATGATTTGAACTCTGATGTTGACGGGTTGGCTGCTGCAGTCGAGTAGATAGAATCAAAATATGTCTAAAAACGGTTGAAAAGTCCATAGTTTTATTCATAAAATGTCAGAAATAGCAAAATCCGGTCTTGAAACATCAAACAGCAAAATCCGGCTATAATATATCAAAATATTGTCAGAAAAATTCAAAAACCGGCCTTAAACTGTCAAAAAATGTAAAATTTTATTCATATAGATATTCCTTGTGGGTTGAATTGCATAGTGCACTTTGTAGTGCTGTCCTATAGGCGTTGCGTAGAGTTTTGTAGAAATGTTGTATCACGTCTACGTCTGGGTTTCAAACTGTCAAGCAGTCTGAATGCTTAGTTATCTAGTCGGCTAGAAACTTTATAAAATTGTTGTCACTCTCTTGAAATAAGCGAAGTAACATCTAATTTGCAGACCACGTTCATTGCGCGGTCAATGGTTCTGTTTGTAGACTTAAACGTTGCCAATAGTCCTTTATTGACAGATTTGTCCCGATTAATGTCAACCATAGTGCCAGCAATAGTGGGTGCTGACGGATTTGCTAAGCTTGAAAAAGGACCTAGGGAGCTAGTAGTTGGACCAGAGTTGGTCGGTCGACTGCGTTTTAGGGGCTGGTCGAGTCCTGACTCACCTGTTTCTTTCTTCAATTTCTACAAAATCCTTTCTTTGGGGGCGGGCCTTATGGTGGGAGACGAGATTGCCGTCATGGTGGACTAACGACAAAGCAGCATGGCGAAGCAAGAAGGCACAAAGATCAAACTTTCACGGCACTTCACTGCAATGTCAGGCTACATCAAGCCATTAAAGCATATTGTGCCAAATCGTCAACTTTCATTCATACTACTAAAGCCCAAGATGAATTCAACATTCTTCAACGGTCTAAGCGATATAAAGACCTCTCGTCTGAACTCTGCGACAAACCACAACCGATGGGGTTCACTATAGAGTAGGTGGTTACTCACACACCCAACCGCCGGCTACCCCAAAAACCGCTCACACCTAGTTATCACCTACGCAACCTCGATCAACCAGGTTGCACTAGACCCTCGGATGCATGAATATCACACTACGCATCCAGTGGCTCAGAACCCCGGGAAACCCCCACTGGGTTTCTAACTTCCACCATTAATAGATGCACAGCCAGTAACAGGAGGATGCGGCGTCGGTTAAACCAGCGGCAGGTCTCTTGAAGGAGGCCTGCGCCACAATTTCCTCTACTTGGATTATGGAAACTGTTTGCTTTTTCGGGGCATTTATGGCAAGGTCGTGGCCGAAGGAGGGCCGGGTGGGCTGATGGCCGTCTTTATGCTGGTTTTTATCTTTGAGAAGGCTTCCTTCTAGTCGCACCTCATCTGATTGACTTTTGTTCCTTTACCAGTGATGAGATGTGCGCTTCCAAGGCGTTGAATTTTGTGGGCTGCTTATTTATGAGCTTTTCGTTCCTCAAATTTCGTCAGGGTCTATGCTGGACCAAGTTTGAAATTACTAGACGTATAGCATCCATTGATGTTTTATCTTCAGACTAACTTTGATTAGGATTTGACAAACAAGATTCGTCAAAATTAAAAACCATGTAATTGCTATGTAATTTTCTTCAAAAAAGCATTATATTGTTCCAAAAAGAACGCGTTTAAAAAGTAATTTTTGCCTGAATCAACTAGATTATTAGATGCTAGTAGAACTACAACGATCTCCTTTCTGCAATCTCATAGATTTTGTGCCACTAGGACATATCCAATCTTTATCATTTATCTTTGTAAATCCTTCAGACAATTTAAACCAAATTGATTAATCAGAAAAACAGATAAAATGGAAAAATTAAGAACAAAAATAAAACGGATTAGCGGTTAAATGATAAAAATAGGGACACTCTTCACACTAGTATGGCCGTTTACCAAGGGACTTACTAAAACGAACAATAAATGGCAGACCACGGAATTGGTTACAAAAATAAAAACAAAGGAAATGTATAAATAAGTATAAAATATGTTTAATAACAAACAAATAATAACAGAATAAAATCCAGCTGTTACGCCACTGGTCAAAATAACACTAAGCAGGGTGTTCTGTGGAGCAGGTACGGTAGGTAGAATGCATGCGCTTATTGGCGGGAAAATACGTACAGGTTAATTACTTACAATCTCCAATTACTTTACTACACAAAGATATATCATAAACGTAGCATACTATATTGAAAACTAGACTGTACACATTATCACAACACTCTATAATAATTAAACACAACTAAATCACCAAAACTTGCAAACCAAAACGATAAACCACGTCTCACAGGCGTACGGTCATCTTCTAGACAATAACGCAAATTAAATTCATTTAGAAAATTCAGTTACTTTTTTAAAATTTATTGAAATCGCCCTTGCCATTCAGTTAAAGGTATGAAGAAAGATTAATATAATAAAAATTTATCCTCCAAAATTATTAATAATATATATAATCAATATAATTTGGAAAAAAAATGAATTATTTACGCTAGAAACCAATAAAGCCTGATTTGTTTCAGCTAAGGGCTATATAGCTTTACTAAAATATGTACAATCTTATTAATTAGTCTTCAAATGTATACATTTTGCGTTAAACAACAGTAACCATTGAAAACGTTAAAGAAACTTTTGTTAATTTGTTCCAATTGTCTAGTTTGGAGTAATTATTGTTATTGCAGTGGAGTTAATTATATCAATTATGAAGCTCTAGATTTGGGGTGTCTGGGCATTAGTAATTGTATAGCGTTCCCTCGTTCCCTCCAGCTATTAATTCATTAATCCGTCCGTTTTATTAAGCTAGATGGCATTGTTGATTCAACCGCAGTCCGCAAAACTTCACTTGGAAATAATTAATATCGCTGTAATTGCTTTGGAAATCCAATACTAAAAGGAAAACTTGGAAACCAGATTCATGTAATATATTTTAGAGTTCATTTACCGTATGAATTAATAAATATGTTATTGTAAAACACCTGAGCTATGTGAAAGTCTCGCAATTCCAGAGCGCAAGGAGATTTAGCGAAAAAAAAAAAGAATGCACACACATAAGGCGAGATCAATAATGGACTGCATAGTTATTAACGTAATTGGCGTGTTAGTTAGTATTATGATCAAGTCTAGAACATATTAATATTCAAATTAGATGTAGCTGTAATTCCAGTTGAGACAGGTGCAATGACGTATCAACTGCCCACTCTATTTTTCTTTTGTCATTAATCTAAAATACACAAAAACTTGTTTTAAATCATTCCTTAAGCAATGCAATTTTATTATTTAAATATCAATGTATTCCACGACCTTGGTGCAAGCAACGCATAATAAAAAATAGTAAAACACTGTAAAGTAGATGCTTCATGTTGTTGATTTCATAATCAGGACATGTTCTTAGCATTTACAAAACGTTTGCGAAACGAATATTTAAATGAAATTTTAAATTATTATTTTTTTTTACAGGAAAGAGGTTGGGAGTATAAGCAAATAACTGTGACAAGAGTGCCAGGTTATGGATTCGGAATCGCTGTTTCTGGAGGTCGGGATAATCCACATTTTGCATCAGGGGATCCGAGTATTGCTGTCAGCGATGTCTTGGCTTCTGGACCTGCGGAAAGGATGTTACAGTAAGTAAAATTATGACTAAACAAAGCTACAATCAAATTTGTGTTTTAAGTTTAAATTGAAAAATTTTAAAACAAATTAAATAAAAAATATTTTGTATTCTTTGAAACAAATTTCTTTCAAATATGAGTATTGCCTTTTGGTTTGTTAAAAAATTTGAGTTAATATTTTAAAAATTGTGACCTCATCATTGCTATATTTAAGATATATTCGGTAATCTTAAATCAAATAAAAACTATATTTTGAATTTTTGGTACGTTTAATACAAATTCTGGGATAATAAATACAAAAATTATTTTAAATACTTTTAAATAAATTAAGAGTTTCTTTCTAATCTAAGCAACGTAAATAAATTTAAATTTTTTCTAATATAAGCAATGTTTAGTACGTTTGGTGTAAATTTAAAGTTAATATTTCAAAAATTGTGATCTTGTTATAGCTCTATTTAAGCTTTTTTTCTTTCTCTACGGTATGTAGTTGCCTGCTGGACGTAAGCCTCCTTTAAATTATTCCATAACTGTATTTATTTTTCTGTTTGTTGCTATTAGTTTCCTGCGATCTCTTGTATGTCGTCAAACTATCTCTTTTATTGTCGGTCGGTCGGTCGCTAGTGTGTTCTTCTGTTAGTTAATTTCTTCATTTCCTGGCCTGGCTACGTGCCTACCCAGGAATCGTAGACTTTTTGTTTAAGGTAGATTGGAGTGTCTGTGTCTTTAAGAATATGTCTCAGTTTGATAAATGCTGCCCAGTTCTGTGTTATTCATCTGGTAATTTTTGTTTTTTTATCTTTTTTTAGTGTTATTTGGAGCTCGATATTTGTTGATTTTTTTATGTTATTGCCGTTATTTGGTGGGGTTGTTGTTTGGATGTTATGATCTTTGTTTTGAGACTCACCGACTTGGATGCTACATTTAGTTCTTTAAGTATGTTTGCTAGTTCTTTGAAGTCTGAGCTGAACAAGACTATAACGTTTGAAAATTGCAGATGGGTAAGATGTTTGCAGTCTATGTTTATTCTTTTCCATTGCCGTTTCATACTTTTGAAGAACTTCTAGGATGAGCGTAATTAGCTTTGGTGAGGTTGTGTCTCCCTGTCTGACTCCTCAGCCTATTATGATTTTTTCTGTACTTAAGTTAAAACTACTGTTGCACATTCAATCACCCAGCCACCCACGTAAGTGTTTGTGAACAAGAAATTAGATTACTAACACTTGGGTGGGTGGGCGTAAACTAAAATTAAACCTACTGTCGCGCATTCAATGAACTGAGTGCACCGCCCGCCCACCTAAATGTTTGTGAGCAAGAAATTTAGTTTCAAACACTTGGTTGGTTGGGTGGGAACTAAAGTTAAAACTACTGTCGCACATTTTACGAACTGACTGCCTAGACCACCCGCCCAAATGTTTGTTAGCAAGAAATTTGATCACAAACACTTGAGTGGGTGGACGGGAACTAAATTTGAATCTACTGTCGCATAATTATTGATCTCAACGGCCACCTGCTGGTTGTGGTTTTAGCAGTGGAGGTGGTGCAGGCGCTTCTCGTTTTGTTCGAGGACAAATTAGGCTGCGTTTGTTTTTTTAAACCTTAGGTCAGTGGAAGGCTTTCAGAATGGCAGTTATAGTTTCTTCTCGACCTGGGTGTCCAGCGGATTCGGTAGCGTAGTGTACTCCAGTCTTGATGCGGATGAACTCGCCCAGTTCCCTCACAATATAATTGAGGTCAAAATGATTGTCATAAATTCTTAGTACTTGCGGATAATTTCTTGCGTCAGAGAACATTTACGCTGGGACTTTTACCTGGTGATGGTGCTTTTCGGGAAGTTTGTTCCATATTATCAATTTCATCGTTGACGAGTTTGTTGCTAATAAGTTGTAGTACAGGAGGCATGTTTAATGTAGTACGTAAACTCTACTAATAGTATAAATTTTGCCTTATTATCGGTCAAATTTTACAATTACACTTGCGCTTTGTTGTCTGTGTAGAGTGTAAAAGGTTCATGCTCCAGATATTTTTTTTGTTTTTTTATGGCTCATACAATGGCCTGACATTCCATCTTGTTCGAGTAAAATTGAGTCTAGGGGTTGGTCAACTTGGCATTCGCATACGAGATAATATGTTTTTGGAATCTTTTTTCTTGGTATAGCACCGTTTCTATTCCTGCTTTTGATTGCAAAAGTTAACGGAGGCCTGTTTGTTTTGTTGTTTCTGCGGAGTGTAAAAGACTCATCCTCCAAGTATTGCCAGTATTTTTTGATAGCTTATACAATAGCCAGACATATCAGCTTGTTCGAGTGGAATTGAGTCTAGGAGTACGTCAGAGATAATATGTTTTTGGAATTCTTTTTTCTGGTATAGCACCGCTCCTATTCCACTTTTGATGCGCCAAAACTTAACTAAGGCTGGGTGGCGGAGGCGTTTCGTTTTATGTTGGTTTTGACCATCTGGCTTTTTTGGCAGCCTCGTCCTACACAAATAGCTTTTTGTTGCCATGAATCTCCATTAATAGCGTCAACATTGAGGCATAGCCAAGGACGTATTTGCGTAGCCAGGTGCAGAGCCCCAAGAATATGTTCACCCTTAAATACTATCTTGGGTTCCAGGTATATAATACAAACATAATTGGTTGATAATAAAATAATCCGCTGAGTTAATTTAAGCCCATGTCGTATAGACTATACTACAACGGCGTTTTTGTTGGGTCATCAAGGTTAAGTGGTATTTGACCTTTGTTTTGGCAAATTTGCATTTTGCAATTTAAACGATGTTCTTGGAAGTCTCCTAGTACTTTGCGGAAGTGATTAATGTGGTCTTCGTAGTTTTCTGAGTATATGAGAACCTTGTCTAGGTAAACCAGCACGCCAGCACCATTGGCATTAATTTTTAAATAATGCAGGGGCGTTTTTTATCCAAACTGGAAATAGTACGCCTCACATTAGATTCATTTTGTAAACATTTTGGCCCCACACTTGAGAGTTTTGTAATTTTTTGGCTGGGAAACCGCCTCAACTTTAGTTGCTGCATTAAGTCGCCAAAAGTCCATGCAAAACCTAGGCGAGCAATCCTTCTTTTTGACTAGTGCTATCGGGTCACTGGTAATTCTTTTAATGATGCCGCTGGCTAGCATTTCTTTTACTTGTGGCAGGATCACGTTTTTTTTATGTGCATTGTACGTGTACTAAAGTGCAACCTATGCAAAGCGCGTACCAGCTGGCTATTTGTGTTTCTTTCTCCGCACTTTTTTAAAACACGTGACACGCTTGTTTACCAAAATGCATGCAAAGTCGTATATTGTCGTTTTTATGTAACCATGCATTTTCTTCTTCAGCCATCGGTTGTCCACTTCTGGACGTAGGACTCTTTTATTCCTTTCTATGTTTTTTTTTGTGCTGCTTCGAACCATCTTCTTCCTGCTATTACTTTTATATTGTCCAGCCATCTGTTCATTGGTCTGCCTGTCCTACGTTTTGTTTGTAATGGTCTCCAGTATTGTCTTGAGTTTGCTTAACCACGTGGTCTACCCATTGCCACTTGAGTTCTGCGACAATGGTATAGTTTCTTTGTCTAATTTCTTTATTTTTTTATTCTAGCTCGGCGGCTAAAACCAAACATAGCATGTTCTTGCGCTCTTTGCATGACAATTAGATTGTTTGCGCTCTTTTTTGTCATTGCCATGGTTTTCAGGGTATATTTCTATTCCTGAGTATGTCTTTAATTTTCCAAAAGCCGCCCATGTTTTGTTCTACGTTTTATCTCAGCTGTCTGATTTTCTTTGCCTATTTTGATGCCAAGTTCCAGATATTCTTCCAAGTTTTCCACAATTTCGTTGTCTATATTTAGAGTTTCTCCAGTATTGCTGAATAATTTGGTTTTGCTTAGATTCATATTCAGACCCACTCTTTTGAACGCTGAATTTAGTTATTTTAGCATCTTCGATAATTATTAGATATCGTTGCTTGTTAAGACTGCAAATCGTAGATGGATTTAAAAGGTTCCATTGACTTGGAAGATGTTTTCAAGTGCAAGTGTAAAAATTTTAGGGACAATTGTGTCTCCTTGTCGCACGCCTTTCTTACCTTGAATTCTGTCTAAGTATTTATTTATTTTGACCAGGAATGTGGCGTTTTTATATAAATATTTCAGGAGGGTGTGTCAATTTATTGCTTTTAAGAATGCCCAGGTTTCGATGATGTCGAACGTTTTGTGAAACTCTACGAATACCAACTGAAGGGGTGTGTTGTACTCTATTAATTTTTCTATTGTATTGGCATTTCTTTGATTTTATTGCTTTAGGTATGTCTTCCAGGAACGTTTCCATCTCTTTGTCCTCCGATGTACTTGTAGGTGCGTATCTTTGAATGAGCTGTTCACTATATTTCTTGTTTAATTTGATTGTTTGTAGATAACTTTTTCTGAGATTTTGGTTTTATTAGGTGCCCAACTTTTTTCTTTGCCAAAAATGTCACGCCTCCTTATCCGGTTTTGTTGTCGGTGTTTGGTATAGTCTGTAGTACACAGTGGTTCTTTCTTGTGGTAGTCTTGTTTAGAATAGACCTCGGATGTCCCATTTAATTTGGTTGAATTCTTTATCTAGTTTTTATGAGGTTTTCCGGATTTCTCATTGTTCTGATATTGTATGTTGCTAGATGGATTTTTGTTTTGGTGTGTTTTTGTCTATTTTGATTGGTTGGATTTGAATTTTTGCTTTTACCAGAATCCTATTTCAGGTAGACTGATTTGGTATCAGGGTGAGATTTCGTGCATTTTGCACTGGACAACTAGGGAGGCTAGGGTGTTCGCCTGGGCTATTGCCGTCTTGAGTGGTTTGTTTCCGATTAGCGTCATATTTTGTTTTGGGTGACGTTGAAGTTGATAAGGGCAATGTGGTCTTGTTTGTTGATAGCCACAACAACCCTTGGCAAATGATTTGGAAGGTTTTATGTTTGCTTTCACCTTATTTGCATATTTGATTAGCTGCTCTAAGTTGGCAAAATACAAAAGGTCTAGTACTTGTTGAATTTGTGATTGATTCAAGCGACCAGGGCGTCATCTTGAATGCGTACTCCCTCTGGTACAGCGCAAATTTCTTTTGCAGGTAATATTCTACCGGTTCTTTGGGCTGGTGCACGTTGTTTATGATTGTGCTAGCTAACCGCGTGAGCAGCGTACGGTTTGTTTACTTTCGCAACAACTCCTGTTTGTTACGGCTGTAGTTGGGTTGAGGTTCCTTGCTAAACTAGTCCTTGTAGGCCTTGTTACGCCGGGCCTTGTTTTTCAAATCTTGAATTAGTATGCAATATCTGTTGTTCAGCGAAATCTGCTGTTGTTCAAAATAAGCCGCTATTTGTTTGAAACAGACTTCTGGGTCTTTATGTGATTCACCCCCTTTAGTGCTTTTTTAGACTTACGCCATATTAGTTGCCAGCTGTTGCATAATCTTGGCAAAGTTGTCTTCTGGTTGAGCCCGAGAGTGGTTTAGCTCTTGGGCCGACACGTTAACGCGTGGTACCGCATCTTTGCTGGTAGTGGCACCCACTATACAAGACAACTTGTGTTGTCAGCTCAGAGTTTGGCTGGTAACTGCGAGATTAGTTTGCCAGCACAGGGTTTAGCTTTAGGTGGTGCAGTCAGGTACGTGGCTTATGGTTTGCCTCTTATTCTGTGTGACTTCAGCATAGTTATATTAAAGCTTAAGTTTTAAAATAAATTGAAATTTTGTAAGATAACTTTTTTTTTTAATATAAGCAATGTCTTTAGTACGTTTGGTACAAATTCTGAAGTAATATGTTAACAATTGTAATCTTAGCGTAGTTATATTTAAACTTGGGTTTATGGATAAATTGAAATATGTTAAAACAAAAAAAATCATTTTGTTTGAAATTAATTTCGAGTTTCTTCCTATTATAACGCCTTTGGTATGTTTGGCAGAAGTTTTTAATTAATATTTTTAAACCTAACCTCAGCAAGAGTATAGTCAAACTGGTGCTTCAGGTTGAATTGAAAACTCTTAAATTAAATTAATTTTGAGTTTGTTTCTCAACGTCTCAGCGACAATTTCAGAGTACAATGGTTGCGTTCAGAACGACTTATCACTTGCAAGCGCTGAGTCATCAATCGCAGATAAGCAATAATTAATTTTTTTTAAATATATTTGCCTATTAAACGCTGATATCCAATGAGTTGCTTTATCAGCAAAGAAGCGTACCTAAATGTATGATGAGTAAAATGACAAGCGCTGCCAGCAAACGATGACTCAGCGGCGGCGTTCAGTTTGCATGATTGAGAGTGATGAGTAGTTCTGAACGCAGCCAATAACTTTAGCTATTAACTAATATGGTACAATTTTTAAAATCATTTGTTAGGCCAATTTTCCTGTCGAAATAATGAAGATTAATATTTTCATTGCAATATTTATAAGTTATAGAAACATTTTACATTTTTGTACTAACGTAATAAATTTGAATAATTTTGAAACGCTCAATTCTGTTACACATAAACTAATTATAAAGTATGCTTCCTACTGATCTCTTCAATCAACTAAACAGTTTGATTTATTAAATGTATTCGGTACAGCTAGGACAAAACATTAAAAATAAAATACAAACGACGCACATCTAAATGAAGAAATGTATTTCATATTTATGAGAGTTATTAAATTTACATACGCTTTCCATAAAACATGAAGCAGTTTCAATTAGGACGGAGCGAAGCTTAATGACTTTGGATGTTTTATAAATAATATTTAATAGCGCATTATAATATAAGCAACTGCGTTATGTCTCCATACATCTAAGAAAACGTTTCCTAATAAAAACGTACTTTTTCTTTTTTTCAGAGTAAACGATCGGATAATATCAGTGAATGGAATATCGCTACAAAATGTAGATTACGCAACAGCAGTGCAAGTCCTCCGTGATTCCGGCGATACCGTGGTGCTAGTGGTGAAGCGACGTACATCACAGCATCAACATAGTCATAGTCTAACCGCCTCATATACAGGACCACCATTAGCAGCATTGGGCATCAATCCGCTTCCACCAAAAGTTACCCTAACGAAAAATTCCAAAAAAGAAGACTTCGGCATCGTATTAGGCTGTAAATTATTCATCAAAGAAATTTCAACGAAAGCACGTGACCAATTATTAAGCACCAATCAAGTACTAAACGAAGGCGATTTTATTACAAAAATTAATAACACCAATTGTAACGATGTTATGTCGCTTAAAGAAGCGAAGAAAATTATAGATAGTACAAAAGATAAATTACATTTATGCGTTTCAAGGGATTTTAGCATAAATCCATCAAATATTTCACATCAAGCACAAAGTAGTGTTAGCACGACGGGGGCTGTAAATAATTTCTATAAAGGTGATGACTTCCTCACATCAGGTCAAAGCTATTCCAATCAAAATTTATATGTGCAACCACCGACGAGGAATCCAAATCTTAATACAAATGGTTTTGATGATAAATTGGAACCAACAAATGGGCCCAACTCTTTACCGGATGATAAAAGCAATTTAGCACCTAGGGGTAGATCCAGAGGACCCATTAATGATAGCAGTATGAATCAAATAGATAATAGAAATAGTATGTCAATATATGGAAGATCTAAAGGGATTGAGGAACCACCAAGGCCGCCACCACCACGAGCAGAAGGTTTTATTTAAAATTATTATTATTTTTTTAAAATAATTTTAAACATTTTTTTTAATAGATTATTACAGCAGCAGAAGACAGCTGTACGATGACGATCCAATAATTCAAAAATCAAAACAACCAATGTAAGTTTAATTTATATAAACAATAATTAGTTGTAACAATATTAATTATTTCAGTCCTGATGCAAGATTTATAACATTTCACAAAGAAGGTTCAGTGGGAATTCGATTAACAGGAGGAAATTTTGTTGGGATATTCGTAACTGCTGTGCAGCCGGGTAGTCCAGCTTCATTGCAAGGCTTGCAACCGGGTGATAAAATATTAAAGGTAAACGATATGGACATGACGGGGGTCACTAGAGAGGAAGCCGTTTTGTTCCTGTTGAGCCTGCAGGATCGCATTGAATTGATCGTGCAATTTTGTAAAGAGGAATACGACAGTATTGTGGCGTCACAGAAAGGCGACAGCTTTTACATCAAAACACATTTTCATTATGAGAGTCCAGCCAAAGGGGAAATGTCATTTAGATCTGGTGACATTTTTCATGTCATCGATACACTTTACAATGGTGTTGTTGGATGCTGGCAGGTTTATAGAATAGGTGAGTAGAAATGAATTAATAGGTCGATTATTTTTTATTGATATTGTGTCTTTAATATTATTTAAGTTTATTTGGCATTAGTTTGCGTCACATGGCTTTAATATAAAATTATGGTTTATACTATATAGACCTTATCTTTATGTCAGCTGAATTCACATATTTTATTATGAATTAATTGCCCAATTATAATTTGACTAATTAAAAATGATTTGACAATTTTTACAAAATTAAATTTTTTTAGTTGATAATTTCACAATTCAAGTACAATTTTGACTACTTCAAGTATCATTTTGATATACTCAAGTATAAATTGACATAAATTGAAGTGGATTTTAAATTAAAAATTATGAACAATTTTTCAAACTTTTTCTAAAAATTTGAGTAAGTTTCTAATAACTGTCAATTGTTTTGACACTTTCCAACATGCTTTGATAGATTATAGCAACATTGTTTTATAATTTTGAGCTTAAAGCAGTTTTTGATCGTTTCAAATCATTTCTGATTCAATTGAACAGTTTTCAAATGTCAAACTATAAACTGTCGTTATATCATACGTTGTTTACATCAAGTATAAATTTGACATATGAAATTAAACTATAAACATTCTTAAAATTGACAAATGATGTCTAAAATTCTTAAAACTTGCCTAACACACTCATAAGTTGTTTAAAATACCAATAGCTGTTCAAAACTGTCAAAATAGATGATTGATTTTTATTAAAAAACTAAAACATGCTCAAAATTAACTTAAGATGCTTGAAACTATCAGAGGATTCTAGAAACTATCAATAAATGTTTTAAAACTGTAAGTTTTAAAAATGCTTAAAACTTAATTTGAGCTGTCAAAATATGCTTGAAAATTTTACAAACTGTCAAAAAGAGCTTCAAATTGATAGAGAATGTTAAAAACTAAACCTGTTAACACTTACTTGATACTGTCAGAAGATTCTAAAAACAATCAATAAAGTTTTAAACTGTCAGATGATAATTATAACTTACTCTATCCGTATTTAAAACATTTAAATCATACTTGAAACTATCAAAGAATTTTAGATAATATTAATAAATGCTTTAAACTATAAAAAAAAAATGGTTAGTTCTATTAATTTGTAACTATAACTTTGAAACATACTTGAAACTGTCAAAAAATTTAAAAAAACTACAACTAAATGGTTTGATAGTTTTAAAAATTCTCTGATAATTTCAAGTAGGATTTTATAATTTTTTAACAGTTTAAAGCAGTTATTAATAGTTTATAGAATCCTTAGACCAGACTGTTTCAAGTAAGTTTAAGACATTTTTTGACAGTTTGCAAAAAAAGTTGATAGTTTCTAGAATTCTTTGAAAGTTTTAAGAAAGTTTTGACAATTGAAAGTAAGTTTTAATCATCTTTTGAGAATTTAAAGCATTTATTAATAATCTCTGAAAATGTTCTGAATTTTCTGACAGTTTCAAGTTGATTTTAAGTATTTTTTGACAGTTTAAAGCACCTATTTCAGTTAAGTAAGTTTGAAACATTTTTGATATTTTGAAGCATTTATTGATATTTTGAAGCGTTGATTGATATTTTGAAGCATTTATTGATAGTTTTTAGAATTTTCTAACAGTTTCAAGAAGCTTTGAGCATTTTGTTGACAGCTTAAAGCATTTGTTAATAGCTTTTAGAATCTTCTGATACTTTCAGGTATGTTTTGACAGTTTAAAAGCTTTATTAATAGTTTTTAGAATTTTATAAAATTTTTAAGTAAGTTTTAAGAACTTCTTAATAGTTTAAAGCATTTGGGTGGACCCAAGATTATTTGAATCAAGGATTATATTGACGGTTGCATAGTTTTCAACTCGATCCGAGAATTAAGCGAGCAATGCATTGGTCGATCGCGACTAATGATATCCGTGAATTGGCTTAGAGCCAATCAACAATTAACAAAAGGAATCTCGGATTCATGAATCTAGGTTCAATCCTAGATTTAATCTTCAACTATTAGAATCTTCTAATACTTTCAAGTATATTTTGACAGTTTCAAATAAATTTTAATTATTTTCTGACAGTTTAAAGCATTTATTGATAGTTTTTATAATTCTTTAACAGCTTTAAGTGAGTTTTAAGAATCTTTTTATAGTTTACAGGTTTTATTGATAATTTTTAGAATTGTCTGTCAGTTTCAAGAAGTTTTGAGCATTTTTTGACAGTTTAAAGAATTTATTAATAGTTTCTAGAATCGTCAGGCAGTTTTAAATAAGTAAAAAAAATGTTTAAGAATTCATGGACAGTTTTAACAAAGTTTTGATAGTTACAAGTAAGTTTTAAGCATTTTTTTGACAATTTAAAGCATTTATTGATAGTCTCTAAGAAAATTCTGACAGTTTCAACTAAGTTTTAAGCATTTTTTGACAGTTTAATAATTTCTAGAATTTTGTTTCAACAGTTTCAAGTTGATTTTAAGTTTTTTTTTGACAGTTTAAAGCATCTATTGATGGTTTCTAAAATCCTCTAATAATTTCAAATATTTTTGACAGTTTCTAGAATTCTCTAATAGTTTTAAGTAAGTTGTTTTTTTTAAGTTTAAAGAATTTATTGACAGATTTTAGAATTTTCTGACATATTCAACTTTGTATTGTCAGTTTTAAATAAGTTTAAAGCATCTTTGACGGTTTAAAGTTTTTATTGGTACTCTTTAAAATTCCCCGACAGTTTCAAGTAAGTATTCTTCATTTTTTTGACAGTTGTAAGCATTTATTTATAGTTTTTAGAATTTTTTGACAGTTTCAAGTATGTTTTATCAATTTTAAATAAGTTTTAAGCATCTTTGACAGTTTAAGGTATTTATTCATAGTTTTTAGAATTCTCTGACTGTTTTATACATTTTTTGACAGTTTAAAGCATTTATTAATAACTTTTAAAATCCTTTGTTACTTACTCAAGTATGTTTTGTCAGTTTCAAGCAAGTTGTAAACCTTTTTGACAGTTTGATCGTTTCCAATCCAGTTTCCAATAAGTTTTAAGCGTTTATTGCTACTTTTTAGAATTCTCTGACAATTTCAAGTAAGTTTTAAGCATCTTTCGATAGTTTAAAGCATTTATCAATAGTATCTATAATCCGTAGACAGTTTGGAGTAAGTTTTAGGGATTTTTTGACAGTTTAAAGCATTTATTGAGAGCTTTTAGCTTTCAAGTGTGTATTGACAGTTTCAAGTAAGTTTTAAGCATTTTTGACACTTTAAAACTTTTATTAATAGTTTTTAGAACACTCTGACACTTTCAAGTATGTTTTGATACTTCCAAGTTTGTTTTGACATTTTTAAGTATGTTTTGACAGTTTCAATAAGTATTAATTTTTTTTTAACAGTAAGCATTTATTGTTAATTTTTAAAATACTCTGACACTTTCAAGCAAGTATAATTTGATACTTTCAAGTTTGTTTTCACACTTTTAAGTATGTTTTGAAAGTTTGAAGTAAGTTTCAAATATCTTTTGCCAGTTTAAAGCATTTATTGATAGTTTTTGAAATACTTTGACAATTTCAACTAAGTTATAGTTACCATTTAACAGTTTCAAAGTAAGTTTAAAGCATCTTTTGATAGTTTAAAGCATTTATTAATAATTTCTAGAACTCTCTGATAGTCTCTTGTTGACTTTAAGTATGTTTTGACAGTTTAAAGCATCTATTGATAGTTTCTAAAATCATCACAATTTCAAGTATGTTTGGACAGTTTCTAGAACCCTCTATAAATTTTAAGTAAGTTTTAAGCATCTTTGATAGTTTAAAGATATTATTGATAGTTTTATAATTCTCTCGCAGTTTTTAGTAAGGTTTATTTGTTTTTTGACAGTTTAAGTAAGTTTTAAGCATTTATTGATAGATTTTAGAATCCTCTGATACTTTCAAGTATGTTTTGACAGTTTCAAATAAGTTTTAAGCATTTTTTGAGTCTGTTAATAGTTTCTAGAATTCTTTAACAGTTTTAAGTAGTTTTTATTTGTTTTTGACAGTTTTAAGCATTTATTGGTAGCTTTTAGAATTCATTAACACTTTCTAGTATGTTTTGACACTTTTATGTATGATTTGACAAAAGTTTTGTTAGTTACAAGTAAGTTTTTGGCATTTTTTGGTAATTTAAGCATTTATTAATAGTCCAAAAAATTTCTAATAGTTTCAAGTAAGTTTCAAGCATTTTTTGACACTTTCAAGTATGTTTTGATGCTTTCAAGTTTGTTTTGACAATTTCAACTAATTTATAGTTACTATTTACTAATTTATAGTTACTATTTTAATAAGTCTAAAAAATGTCTAACAGTTTTAAGTAAGTTTCAACGATTTTTTGACAGTTCAATAATTTCTAGAATTTTCTAAGAGTTTTAAATTCATTTTAATATTTTTTGAGAACTTAAAGCAGTTATTGATAGTTTCTAGAATTTTCTGACAATTTGAAATATGTTTTGGCAGTTTGTGAAATCTTCTAATAGTTTTAAGTAAGTTTTAAACAGTTTGACAGTTTTTATTGATAGTTTTTTAAACTCTTTGACAGTTTTAAGTAAGTTTTCGTTGTTTTTTGACAAATTAAAGCATTTATTGATAACTTTTAGAGTCCTTTAATACTTTCAAGTATGTTTTACCAGTTTCAAGTATGTTTTAACAGTTTCAAGTAAGTTTTAAGTATTTTTGACAGTCTATTATATATAGTTTCTATAGTTTCTAAAATTCTTTGGCAGTTTCAAGTAAGTTTTATTTGTTTTTGATAGTTTAACGCAATTATTGGAGGCGTTCAGAATCTTTTGATACTTTTAAGTATGTTTAGAATCATTTAAGTATGTTTTGACAGTTTTAAATAAGTTTTAAACATTTTTTAACAGTTTTAAGCGTTTATTGATAGCTTTTTTTAAATTTTCTAACAGTTTCAAGTATGTTTCAACCGATTCAATAAAATTTTAGTTACTTTATAACAATTAAAGCATTTATTGTTAGTTTTTAGATGTTTTGACTTTTTTAAGTATATTTTGATACTTTCAAGTACGTGTTTTTCCAGTTTTAAGTAAAAGTTAATAATTTGTTACATCTTCTTGATTGTTAGTTAAGTATGTTCTGAATGATTTAAGTAAGTTTTAAAAAAATTTTGGCAATTTTAAGCGTTTAATTATAGTTTTAAGAATACTTTGACAGTTTCAAGTATGTTTTGACAGTTTTAAATATGTTTTGACAGTTTTAAGTAAATTTTAAGCTTTTTTAATAGTTTAAAACAGTTATTAATAATTTCTAAAGTCCTCTGACAGTTTCAAGTAAGTTTTAAGTTTTTTTTGACAGTTTAAAGCATTTATTGATAGTTTCTTGTATCTTTTGGCAGTTTTAAGCATGTTTTGACAGTTTAAAGCATTTACTGATAACTTCTAAAAAAATTAAACAGTTTCAAGTATGTTTTAACAGTTTTAAGTAAGATTTAAACATTTTTTGTAAATTTTATAAACTGTAAACATTCTTTGATAGTTTCAAACATTTTTTGAGAATATTTCAACATTTTTTATAATAGTTTTTTGACATTTAAACATCTTTAACAGTTTTAAGTAAGTTTTGACAGTTTTGAGCATTTTTTGTCTACTTTAAGCACCTTCTGGAAGTTAGCAAGCATATTTTGTCAATTTCACGTTTTGGTTGTAAATTTTAAGCACTTTGCCAACTTCAAACATGATTTGGTTGATTACAAATAACTTCAAGCATTCATTTTGACAGTTTTGAAACAGTTTTTGGTACTATTAACATTCTCTGGAAGTTTGTAGTAAGTATTGGCAGTTTCAAGCATTCTATAAATTTCAAGCATGTTTTGATAGTTTAAAAAAATTTCAATTTTTATTTTGAAAATTTACTTTTAACACTCTGGAAGTTTTAATTAAATTTTGAAAAATTTAAGCATTTTTCTGTCTTTTTAATTTCAAGCATGTTTTGACCTTCTAAACAAATTCTAGTAATTCAAAAAGTTTGGTGCAGTTTTTGACAGAATCCTCCGACTATTAAGATTTATTAAAAAAATGTTTATAGTTTTTAGAATTTATGGACAGTTTTAAGAAAGTTTTGATAGTTACAAGTAAGTTTTAAGCATCTTTTGACAATTTAAAGCATTTATTGATAATCTCTAAAAAAATTCTGGCAGATTCAAGTAAGATTTAAGCATTTTTTATAGTTAAAGAATTTCTAGAATTTTGTGACAGTTTCAAGTTGATTTTAAGTATGTTTTTGACAGTTTAAAACATTTGTTAATAGTTTTTAGAACACTCCGACACTCAAATATTCCTATAATACATCTATTGACAGTTTCTAAATTCTTCTTTTTCTTTTAGAATCCTCTGATACTTTGAAGCATTTATAAGTTTTAAGCATCTTTGACAATTTAACGTTTTTATTGATAATTTTTAGAATTCTCCAACTGTTTCAAGCAAGTTTTAAACATTTTTTGACAGTTTAAAGCATTTGTTGACAGTTTCTAGACAGTCTCCAATAAGTTTTAAGTATATATTAATTCTTTTTTAGACTTTCTAAAAATTTTAAGTAACTTTTAAATCTTTTGACAGTTTAATGCATTTATTTAGAGCATTTAGAATCCTTTAATACTTTCAAGTATGTATTGGCAGTTTCAAGTAAGTTTTAACCATTTTTTTACTGTTTAAAACATTTTAGAAGTTTATTTTAACACTTTTAAGTATGTTTTGACAGTTTCAATAAGATGTATTTTTTAACAGTTTAAATCATTTATTGATAGTTTTTAAAATACTCTGACACTTTCAAGTATGTTTTGATTCTTTCAAGTTTGTTTTGACACTTTTTTAAGCATGTTTTGACAGTTTTAAATAAGTTTTTTTAACAGTTTAAAGCATTTATTGAAAGTTTCTAGAACTAGAGTTTCTTGTCAATTTCAAGTATGTTTTGAAAGTTTTAAATAAGTTTCAAATATCTTTTGACAGTTTAAAGCATTTTTTGACAATTTCAACTAAGTTATAGTTACTATTTGACAGTTTCAAGTTTTAAGCTCTTTTGAAAGTTTAAAGCATTTATTTTTGACAGTTTCAGGTTGATTTTAAGTATTTTTTGACAGTTTAAAGCATTGATAGTATCTAGAATCATCTGACAATTTCAAGTATGTTTTAACAGTTTCTAGAACTCTAATAGTTTTAAGTAAGTTTTAAGCATCTTTGATAGTTGATATTATTGATAGTTATATAATTCTCTGTCAGTTTTAAGTAAGTTTTATTTGTTTTTGACGGTTTAAAGCATTTATTGGTAGCTTTTAGAATCTTCTAACAAGTAACAAGTATGTTTTGACTTTTATGTATGTTTTGATAAAAGTTTTGATAGTTACAAGTAAGTTTTAGGCATTTTTTGGTAATTTAAGCATTTATTAATAGTTTTTAATTTTAATTTCTAGAATTCTCTGACAATTTCAAGTATGTTTTGACAGTTTCCGAAATCTTCTAATAGTTTTAAGTAAATTTTAAACATCTTTGACAGTTTTTATTCATAGTTTTTTTAACAGTTTTAAGTAAGTTTTCCCGTTTTTTGACAAATTTTAGAATCCTCTGATACTTCCAAGTATGTTTTAACAGTTTCAAGTAAGTTTTAAGCATTTTTTGACAGTCAATTAAAAGCCCTCTATATCCCCGGCCGGTATAGGGAATTACCAAGATAACTGATGCATTGGTTAACATAATTACAATCCGAGACCGGATTTAGAAAACTTAAACATTTATCTACGATTGGATCGAAGGGTTTTAAGAATAATGTTGTTATTAATTTGTTATTACTTAACTTTTTCAAGTATTTTTCAACCGATTCAATAAAATTTTAGTTATTTTATAACAATTTAAAGCATTTATTGTTAGTTTTTAGATGTTTTGACTCTTTTTAAGTATATTTGCAAACTTAACGTACGTTTTTACAGTTTTAAGTAAAAGTTAATAATTTTGTTACATCTTCTTGATTGTTAGTCCAGTATGTTTTAACTAATTTAAGTAAGTTTTAAACATATTTTGACAATTTTAAGCATTTAATTATAGTTTTAAGTATATTTTGACAGTTTCAAGTATGTTTTAACAGTTTTAAGTAAATTTTAAGCTTTTTGAACAGTTTAAAGCAATTATTAATCATTTCTTAAGTCCTCTGACAGTTTCAAGTAAGTTTTAAGCCATTTTTGACAGTTTAAAGCATTTATTGATAGTTTCTTCAATCTTTTGGCAGTTTTAAGCATGCTTTGACAGTTTAAAGCATTTACTGATGATTACTAGTTCAGTTTCAAGTATGATTTGACAGTTTTAAGTAAGATTTATGCATTTTTTTGTAAATTTTAGAAACTGTAAACATTCTTTAATAGTTTCAAAAAATTTTAAGAATGTTTCAAACATTTTTTAAAAATGTTTCAATGATTTTTGGTCATTTAAACATCTTTAATAGTTATAAGTAAGTTTTGACAGTTTCGATCATTTTTTGTCTACTTTAAATATCTTCTGGAAGTTAGTAAGCATTTTTTGTCAATTTTGCGTTTGGTTGTTCAAAAAATTTTAAGCATCATTTTGACAGTATTTAACAGCTTTACTACTTTAATACTTCAAACTCCCAAAAAGTCTTAAGTTAAGTTTTAACAGTTTCAAGCACTTTTGCCAACTTCACGCATGTTTTTATTGATTAAAAATAATTTGAAGCTTTCATTTTGACAGTTTTAAAACAACTACTATTAACATTCTCTAGTTTTTAGTAAGTATTGGCAGTTTCAAGAATTTTTATCAATTTCAAGCAAGATTTGATTTTTTTAAAAATTTCAAGCATTTATTTTGAAAGTTTACTTTTAACATTCTATGAGAGTTTTAAATAAATTTTGACAAATTTAAGCATTCTTTTGTCTTTTCAATTCTAGTAATTCAAAAAGTTTTTAACAGTTTAAAGCATTTATTATTAGTTTCTAGAATCCTCCAATAATTTAAAGCATTTATTGTAATTTTTTAGATGTTTTGACACTTTTAAGTATATATCGACATTTTCAAGTACGTTTTGACAGTTTCGAGTAAGTTTTAATTATTTTTTGGCATTCTCTTGACAGTTAAATATGTTTTTACCGACTTAAGTAAGTTTTAAACATTTTTTGACAATTTAATTATAGTTTTAAGAGTGCTTTAACAGTTTTAAGTATGTTTTGACAGTTTTAAGTAAGTTTTAGGCTATTTTTGTTAATTTAAAGCATTTATTTATAGTTTCTATAACTTTTTGACATATTCAAGTATAATTCAAGTTTCAAGCATTTGCATTTTTTCGACAGTTTAAAGCATTTATTGATAATTTCTAAAATTGTTAAACAGTTTAAGTATGTTTTGACAGTTTTAAATAAGATTGAACCATTTTTTGTAAATTTTATAAACTGTAAACATTCTTTGATAGTTTCAAACATTTTTTGAGAATATTTCAACAGTTTTGATCTTAGTTTTTGGTCATTTAAACATCTTGAACAGTTTTAAAAAAGTTTTGACAGTTTTGAGCATTTTGTATCTACTTTAAACACCTTCTGAAAGTTAGTAAGCATTTTTTGTCAATTTCACGTTTTGGTTGTTCAAAAAATTTTAAGCAGCATTTTGACAATTTTTAACAGCTTTATTACTTCCAACTCCCAAAGAGTTATAAATTAAGTTTTATAAGTTTCAAGCACTTTTGCCAACTTCATACATGTTTTGGTTGATTACAAATAATTTCAAGCATTCATTTTGACGCTTTTGGTAAAACATTCTCTGGAAGTTTTTAGTAAGTATTGGCAGTTTCAAGCATTCTTTATAAGATTAAAGCATGTTTTGATAGTTTAAAAAATTTCAATTTTTATTTTGAAAATTTACTTTTAACACTCTGAAAGTTTTAAATAAATTTTGAAAAATTCAAGCATTTTTTTGTCTTTTTAATTTCAAGCATGTTTTGGCCTTCTAAACAAATTCTAGTAATTCAATAAGTTTTTTGCAGTTTTTGACAGTTTAAAGCATTTATCATTAGTTTCTAGAATCCTCCGACAATTAAGATTTATAAATTTTTTGACAGTTTAAAGCATTTATTGATTCAAAAATCTTTTGATACTTTCAAGTATGTTTTGACAGTTTACAGCATTTATTAATATGTAGTTTTAAAATTCCCAGATAGTTTCAAGTAAGTTTTTAGCATATTTTGACAGTTTTCAAAGCAGTTATTGATAGTTTTTAAAGTTCTCTGATAGTTTCAAAAAGTTTTATCTATTTTTTGACGTTTAAAGCATTTATTGATAGCTGTCAGAATCTTCTGTTAACTTTCAGAATATTCTAATACTCTCAAGAATGTTTTGACAGTTTTAAATAAGTTTTAAGGCTTTTCTGACAGATTAAAGAGTTTATTGTTAATTTTAAAAATTCTTTGACAGTTTCAAGTATATATGTTTAAACCGATTCAGTTAAGTTTTAAACATTTTTACAATTTAATGCATTTATTGTTAGTTTTTAGATGTTTTGGCATTTTTAAGTATATTCTGATACTTTCAAGTACGTTTTGACAGTTTTAAGTAAGTTCTAATATTTTTGACATCTTCTTGACAGTTTCAAGTTTTTTACCGATTTAAATATTTTTTTGTTAATTTTAAGAGTTTAATTATAGTTTTAAGAATGCTTTAACAGTTTCAAGTATGTATTGACAGTTTTAGTTAAATTATAAAAAAATTTAACAGCTGTTATTGATAGTTTCTAGAATCTTCTTTGATAGTTTCAAGTAAGTTTTAAGCAATTTTTGACAGTTTAAATAATTTATTAATTATTTCTAGAATTCTTAAACAGTTTCAAGTATATTTTGACAGTTCTAAGTAAAATTAAACATTTTTTAAACTGTAAATATTCTTCAATAGTCATAAATATCTTTTGAAAATATTTCAACAGTTTCTATAATAGTTTTTAGTCATTTAAAGTGTTGAGCACTTTTTGACAGTTTAAAACATTTATTGTTAGTTTCTAGAATCTCCAAGACAGTTTCAAGTGAGTTTTATTCTTGTTTTGATAGCAGATAGCAGCAAAGCATTTATTGATAGCTGTTAGAATCCTCTAATATAATAATAATAAGTATGTTTTAACAATTTTAAGTAAGTTTTAAGTATTGTTTGATAGTTTAAAGCGTTTAGTGGTCGCTTTTAGAATCCACTGACACTATCAAGTATGTATTGATACTACTAAATATGTTTCGACAGTTTAAAATAAGTTTTATACATTTTTAAACAGTTTAAATTATATATCGATAGTTTCTAGAATCTCCTGATATGTTTTGACAGTTTTAAGTAAGTTTTAAATATATTTTGACAATTTAAAGCATTTGTTCATAGCTTTTGAAATTCTCTAACAATTTCAAATATTTTCAACCGATTCAATTAAATTTTAAACATTTTTTGACAGTTTTATTGTTAGTTTTTAGATGTTATGACACTTTTAAGTATATTTTTACAGTTTCAAGTAAGTTTTAATTCTTTTTTCACATCCTCTTGACAGTTTCAAGTATGTTTTGACCAATTTAAGTAAGCTTTAAACATTTTTTGACAATTTTAAGCATTTAATTATAATTTTACAAATCCTTTGACAGTTTTAAATATGTTTTGGCAGTTTTAAATAAACTCTAAACTTTTTTTAACAGTTTAAAGTAATTATTAGTAGTTTGTAGAATTCTCTGACAAATTCAAGTATGTTTTGACAGTTTCAAATATGTTTTAGACTATGTTTACAGTTTAAAGTATTTATTGCAATTTTCTAAATCTTTTGACAATTTCAAGTAATGTAGTGTTGGTAAATAATAATATAATATACTTGTATGCTTTTTTTTATGTTCTTTATATCTAATAAAGAACATAAATAAAAGATGTGTGGTGGTGACATCTGTAGTGTGTTTCTCTTTTTTGTCACCACCAAACAAAAAATTGTAAACTAATCCTAAAGATGACTTAACAGTCGAAACTAGTCGAGAATAAAGAACATTAAAAAAAAGCATATATATAATAATCGGTTTAGAACGTCTTTTGACGTTGTCCGATGCCCGTTTGCCACTCTTTTTTATTATCCCACTGTCCTTCTACTAGGTTTTTTGCAGTCATTGCCGTTTTAATTCCCTGAATCTACCTTTTCTTTGGCCTTCCTTTTTTCTTCTTTGTTGTGGCACCCATTCCATTGCTTGCCTAGGAAGTCTATTTAAGTTCATTCTTTTAACATGTCCGTACCATATTAATTGTCGTTTTTCTAAATCATCATAGACACTCCCTTCTATTCCCATACGCTGTTTAATAATCTCATTCCTAATTCTCTCTAATCTTGATATTCTTGTCGATCTTCTTAAGGCGTCCATCTCTACGGCTTCTATTTTCTTTTTATATCTATCTGTAACTCTCCATGTTTCTGATACATATAGTAGCTGGTTTTTTATCATGGTATCATATATGTTGTATTTGCTTTTATTTGTGATATCTTCACTCCAGAGAATTCCGTTCAGACATCCTATTGTTTTTTTGGCTTGTGTTATTTTAGCTTTTATGTCCTTTTCGTCAGATCCGGTATTATCAAAAAAAGCATACAAGTATATTATATTATTATTTCCCAACACTACATAACCTTAATGCGTGCATCTCTGAGAAACAATAATATAATTTCTAGTAAGTTTTAAGCATTGTTTGACTCTTTAACTATGTCTTGACACTTTTAAGAATATTTGGACACACACAAGTACGTTTTCACAGTTTTAAGTAAGTTTTAATTAATTTTCTTAACAGTTTTAAGTATGTTTTGACCAATTTAAGTAAGTTTTAAACATTGTTTTAAGCGTTTAATTATAGTTTTAAGAATTCTTTGATAGTTTCAAGTATGTTTTGACAGTTTTAAGTAGGTTTTAGGCTATTTTTGACAGTGCTTTAGATTTATTGATAGTTTTTTTATAATTCTTTGACGGATGCAAATGTGTTTTTGTTTTGACAGTTTCAAGTAAGTTTTAAGCATTTTATGACAGTTTAAAGCATTTATTATTAGTTTCTAGAATCTTTTGACAGTTTCAAGTAAGTTTTAGGATTATTGATAGTTTCTAGAATCCTTTGACAGATTCACTTATATTGACATTTTTGCCTGTTTAGAGCAATTATTGAAGTTTCAAGAAAGTTTTAAGTGGTTTTTGGTGGTTTAAAGCATTTATTGATAATTTCTAGAATATTCTTAAACAGTTTCAAGTATGTTTTAACAGTCTTAAGTAAGTTTTAGGCTATTTTTGTCTAATATTAAATGCTTTAAGCATTTATTAATAGTTTCTAAAATTCTTCTTAACATTTTCAAATAAGTTTTAAGAATTTTTTGACAGATTAAAGCATTTATTGATTATTTGTAAAAATTTTAAAACGTTTCAAGTTGTTTTGCAGTTTCAATTAAAGCTGTTTTTGACAGTTTAAAAGCATTTATTGGTAGTTTTTAGAATCATTTAACAGTTTAAAGTAAGTTTTACGTTTATTGATCATTTCTATATTCCAGACAGTTTCAAGTATGTTTTAAGCTATTTTTGACAGTTTAAAGTTTAAACATTTATTGATAATTTCTAGAATTCCTAAACAGTTTTAAGTATGTTTGGGCAGTTTTAGATTTGTTGAAGTATCTTTTGTAAAGTTTATAAATTGCAAACATTTTTTGATACTTTCAAACATCTTTTGAAAATATTTCAACAGTTTCTATCATTTAAACATTTGTTAACCGTTTTAAGTAAGTTTTGAAAGTTTCAAGCATTTTTTGTCAATTTAAAGCACATATTGGTTGTTCAAAAAATTTAAAGCCCCATTCATTTTAACAGTTTTTAAGAAATTTGGTACTTGAACACTTTTTGGGAGTTTTAAGTAAATTTTGACAGTTTCAAATACTTTTGCCAGTTTTAAACCTGATTTGGTTGATTAAAAAAAACTTCAAGCATTTATTTTGATAAATTCAAGCATGTTTTGAACAGTTGTTGGTACTTTAAACATCTCCTGTGATATTTTAGTACGTTTTGACAGTCTCAAACATGTTTTGGTTGTTTCAAGCACTTATTTTGACAGTTTTAAATAGCTATTGGTACTTTAATCGTTTTTCAGAAGTTTTTAGTAAATTTTGACAGTTTCAAGCATTATTAGTCAATTTCAAGCATGTTTTGGTCGTTCAAAAAATTTTAAGCCACATTTATTTTGACAATGCTAAGTACTTTAAAAACTTTCTGAAAGTTTTTTAGTAATTTTTGACAGTTCCATGCATATTATGTCCATTTTAAGCATATTTTGGCAGTTTATAAAAATTTTAAGCATTTATTTTGATAGTTTAAACAGCTTATGGTACTTTAAACATCCATTGAAACTTTTTAATAAGTTTTGACAGTTTAAAACATTTTTTGTCAATTTCAAGCATGATTTGGTTGTTCACAAAAAAACTTGTATTCAAATTATTGGTTTTAAACTGCTGTTGGTATTTTAAAATTTCTCTGGAAGCTTATCTTAAGTTTTACAGTTCCAAGCGTCTTTGTCAATTTCAAGCATGTTTTGGCAGTATTTATTTTGAAAGTTTTAAGCTGATTTTAATAGATTCAATCATTATTTGATAGTTTGAAGTCAGTTTGACAGCCAATAACATTTTTTTGTCAATCTTTTTACAGTTTTGGAAGTTTTTTTTGGTTTCAATTATTTTCCAACAGTTTTATCTCAGTTTATCAGTTTCCAGCAGCTATTATCAATATTTTGACAGTTTCTAATTCAAAAAATACTGTTACCATCATGTTTTAATATATGCAATTTTTTTTCAATTTTAAGCTTCAATATTTACAAATTTCAAGCAAGTTTTGAAAGTTTAA
Organism: Tachinus rufipes; assembly: GCA_963932245.1. NCBI lineage: Eukaryota > Metazoa > Arthropoda > Insecta > Coleoptera > Staphylinidae > Tachinus > Tachinus rufipes. Next base: position 71,642,679 of record OZ010747.1, on the reverse strand, counting down.
AACATTTTTTCTAATAAAATCAAGTACGCTTTAACCAGCATCTGTCAATTGTTTGACAGTTTTTTATAATTTTAAATAATTTTTGACAATTCCAAGCATCGATTTTTTGATCGAATTGTCTTACACATACGTTGTAATTGCAGTAAACAATCTTTTCAGAATCAATAATATTCTTATTTTGTTCAGGTCGTAACAATCAGGAAGTACAAAAAGGAATCATCCCAAACAAAGCGAGAGCCGAGGAATTAGCCACTGCACAATTCAACGCTACGAAAAAAGAAATGTCAGCAAACGAATCACGTGGAAGCTTCTTCAGACGACGAAGAAGCTCAAACCGTCGATCAAAAAGCTTAGGAAAAGTAAGTTTTAATCTACTATAATTAAAGCACAGCTTGCACCATTTTATTTTGCTTTTTTTATTTAATTATTTATAGGAGCACTGGGATGACATTTTATTTTCCGACACTGTTTCCAAATTCCCCGCATACGAACGTGTCATACTCAAACATCCGGGCTTCACGAGACCAGTTATACTCTTTGGTCCTATTGCTGATGTAGCACGAGAAAAATTAATCAAAGATTTTCCGGATAAATTTATATCACCTCGTAAGTTTTATATTAATTTGTGCACTGTTATTATTTATTTTTGATTTTATTTTAGAATTAGATAACAATGTAGATGATGCCAAATCTAGCAAAGTTGCTTCAAATATTATTAAATTATCAGCGATTAGAGAAGTAATTTCGACTGGAAAGCATGCGTTGTTGGATATAACACCAAATGCTGTTGAAAGACTGAATTATGCTCAGTTATATCCAATTGTTGTGTTCTTTAAAGCGGAAACGAAAATTGTTATCAAACAGTTGAGGCAAGGTTTACCAAAGTAAGTTTAAAAATCAATTTAATACAATTTAATACAATTTTAAATGTAGGTTATATAAATGAAGCAATAGAATTGGCTAAAGGACGTACGAGTAACGTTTCATATTGACGTTTATCATAATTTATATTAAATTTACGTTTAGAATATTTTTATTGTACGTCATTTTGATTGCTAAAATTATTTTGACGTTTACGACAAATTATGTAGATTCAGTCAGTCAAAAAATCAAAACAGACTAAAATCATTTGGCGCTTCCAACAATTGACATTTTTTTAACTTTTATGTTACTAGTAATTAATTATTAAGTAATTCAGTTTCAATCAAACAATCAAAGCGGGCAAACGTCATTTTAACGTTTACAATAAGTAACCCATAAATCTGATGCGATACATTTTGACGTTTAAATCATTTGTCATAATTACATTTTGACGTTTTAATCATTGTCATAATTACATTTTGACGTTTTTGTTACTTGTTGTAATTAATTATTATGTAATTCAATTTTAATCAAACGAGCAAAGCAGGCAAACGTCATTTTAACGTTTACAATAAGTAACCCATCTAATGCAATACATTTTGATGTTTAAATCTTATGTCATAATTAATCATTTAATGATTGATATAATAATCAAAGCAAAATCAATGGCTGCGTTCAGAACGACTCATCACTGTCAATCATTCTAACTGAACGCCGCCGCCGAGTCTTCGTTTGCTGACAGATCTTGTCATTTTACTCATCTTACATTTAGGTACGCTTCTTTGCTGACAACGCAACTCATTGGACACAAGCGTTTAATCGGCAAATATATTTAAAATAAATAAATAATTGCTTATCTCCGATTGATGACTCAGCGCATGCAAGTGATGAGTCGTTCTAAACGCAGCCATTTTGAGGTTTACAACATATTAACAGTTTATTGACACAGTTTGAAGTTTAGTTTTTTTGATTTAATTAATTATTGAGTGATTTAAACTCAATCCAACAATCAAGTTAAGTAAAAGTTATTTTGACGTTTACTACAAGTTTACAAACCAAACTAACATGTCATATTTTGACGTTTAATTTTTACATCATAATTAATTATTTAGTAATTTAAACTCAATATACGACAATCAAAGCAAAAAAATGTAATTTTGACGCTCATAATAAGTTGACATTTAATTGACTATTTGCTAAAGTAGCAGTAATTAATGAATTTAATGGTAATTTAAATTTAATCGAAAATGTCATTTTGACATTTCCGACAAGACAACAACTTTCTCACTTTCACTGACACATTAAAAAGTTTTTTTTTTTAATTTCTTCTAAATCAACTGTTCTAATGTTTTCAGACTTTGACGTTAATGGCATTTTGAATAAAACGCAATTTTATTAATTTTCATATTTAACTTAACGATTGTATCATTACGGTTACGGTTACGACAAATAACATTTAAATTATAATAGTTTGCAACAAGCTTTTTTTGCGGATTGGGAAGAGAACCTTCTTAAAGACTTAAAAAGTGTTGGATTCACTCTCAAGAGCGTCTACCGACTAAACTCCTTCCTCTTTGATTCGTAGAAGTTTTCACTTCATATTGCATAATCTTCCTGTCATTATTGAAAGTTGCTTTAGTGGGAAATATCAAGAGTGCAAGTAGTGTGCCAGCCATATAAGCGTTGCATAGTGTTTGTGGAGAATTTGTACTATATTTGGGATACAGACTAACGGATAAATAGTCTGTTTCTAGCTTATTAGGCTAGGAAATGCGCAGAAAATAATAAAATCTTTTTGAAATCAGTTTTGCTCGCTTGAGCCAAGCGGAGGCTAGTAGGATTGTTTCTTGCGGCTTAGGAGAAGCCTTTAGCATGAGGTAAGATAGTAGTAACCTTTATAACTTGCGGTGTGCGGCCTTTTGCACGATGCGTCGTGAGTCAGTATCCTCTGTGGTTTCTGACGAGGTTGTGGGGCTTTTTGGAGAATCTAGGGAGATCAGCACCAAAAATAGCCGCCTTGGCCTAGTAGCCGGCCAAGTCAAACATGCTTTGGCCTTGTTGGCTAATCGCTTTGACGGTGCTGAAGGCGCCTGACTTGCTCAGTCGGTCAATGGCCTCCCAAGAGCAGGAACTTACTTGATTCCTTTTTCTGTTTTTTTGGATTTCTTGCAGTAGACGGTAAATTCTCCTCCTCCTCTTGGGAGCTGGGTTTCCTTCAAGGAGTCAACTTTACTTACCAGCTGGAAGGTTGAAGCGTCCGGAGTCTTAGTGAGCTGGGGCATTGCTGCAGCAGCTGGAGAAGGGTTAGGGTTTTCAGGACCTCTGCGTAAGAAGGGGCCAGAACTTCCGGTGGTATGGGTGGGTGGGAGATCTGCTTTTGGCAACAAATGAAATCATAGAAGCGGTGGAGGTGGCTTTGGTCTTCTTAACTTCTTACCGAATAGGATCTCCTTCAGATCCACCTCTGCCTCAGCTTGTATTCTTGATTGTTGATTTGTCAATCAATCGAATGACATATTTCTTGCGTCCTATAAACTTCTCCTTCTGCTTCTTGAAGAGATCTTCCAGCTTCTGGAGCTGGACATACATTGACCCTAAGATTTGGCCATTGCTTAAGTTGGGTTTCTTGGTTCATGCTAAAAGAGAAGCTAAATGATTTAATTAATTAATTCAGATAGATTATTAGAATTGAGATAATATGATTGGCAATAAACGCATTCAAATCATCTGTGTGACTTGTTGCAATAAAAATTGCATTTATCCCGTCTATTAGTCTAATTAGACCTTTTTAATTTAGACTATACTTTATTTTGACACAAGGACAAGTTAGATTTGAGTCATTTTAGCAGTTGTGCTATTTTGACATTAAATTATTTTTATGTTTCATAATGACGTTTACATTAGTACGACTTTTACACTTTTTAGACACTTACAACAAAATAGATTTTATATTATATTTTAATTTATGTCATTTTGACAATTACAACATTTTACGTTTTGTTTTGAATATTATAAAATTTTGACTATTAACCCTTTTTAACATTAACGAAGTTTTTACCAGCTAAAACCACCCCTTGGGCATCCCTAGGAAGGGGGTCGGGTTTACCTCCGACTCTAACCTACTCTGAATGAGGTTTTACCTCTCTTTTTCCTCTTTCCTCAAAATCTCTCATATGACGTTAGGAGATTGAGTTCTATATGTCTTTGTGGCTTAACATTCTGTCAATGATGTTGTTGACACCTAGCATATTTATCTCTCCTTCTAGGTTTTGCCTTATTGCAACCCACCTCTTGCATTTCTGGATTGTGTGTTCAGGGTTGTCTGACTATCCGTAGTAGGTGCAATTATCTTAAGTCTTGATGTTCATACGCTTAAAGTAGTTTACGAAGTATTCGTGTTCTGTCAGGAATTGCGTTAGAAAATGCTCTACTTTCCCATGATATGATCTCCTTGATTAAGGTCCTAGTTCACGCGGCTATAGTGGCGTTCGGGTCCTTAGCAATTAATTCTTGCCTGGCCTTGGCTTTTTCCTAGGGCATACAATTTTTTTCTGGCGAGAAATGAATTGGAATGATTTCTGCCACCACATGTATAGCCCGTGTTGAGACGGTTCGGTAAGCGCTAGCTACCCTAATTGCCGCTTTCCTATGTGGGCTTTTTATTAACGCTCTAAAGTTTTTGTTGGCCACTCAATCATACCATACTGGTGCTCAATATAATCGAGTTGACCATCGAGCACAACGTTCTTCTTTTATTGGGTACTGCGTTCTTCTATGTGGACTTAGCGCGTTGATCACCTCCACTGCTTTGGTCTCCGTTGTTGCAATGTGTTTCCACATATTTAAGTTTGGTTTATTCTGAAGAATTTGATGGCTCTTAGGCTGCCTATGTTCTTTAGGGTATATCTGCTTGTTAAGATTAGAGCTTCCGTTTTATTATTTTCAAGCGTTAGGCCTTTTCTGACCAACCATTTCCTGATCTTTCTGAGCGCCCATTACGCTAGCATATCTATACCTTTCTTGCGCTTACCAAAGATTAGCAACGCCATCAGCGTATGCAATAACCACAATACCTTTCCCCATATTATGCTCCAGAACACCGTCATAGTAAATGTTCTACTGAAGCGGACCTAGAATTGATCCTTGTGGAACACCGCACGTCATTGGCAAAATACAATTGCCGACTGTTATGGTTCGATCTTTCCAAGTATGCCTTAATCATGTTAATGAGATAGAGAGAGAAGCCTTTTTTCTCAAGTGTTTGTATAACTCCTTCCCAAGCAACGGTGTTAAAGGCATTCACATCGAACGTGACTAGCGCTGCATATTGCCTGTTGTTCTTGGTTTTTCTTGCGGCCTCTTTCACTCGTTTTATGGCGTTTACCGTAGATCTGCGCTTATAGAAGCCATATTGTTCTCTAAACAGACCTTCATTTCATTTTCTTCCTATAGGAGCGTGTTATTTAGGTTATGCTTTAAAAGTTTCCCCAGCGTGTTGATTAGACAAATTGGCCTATAAGCCGGGTCACAGTTATCCTTTTTTGGTTATTCAATTAAGTGAGGCTTGGCCATTTTCCAGATATTGGGAATAGTGCTTGTCTTTAGCAGCTTGTTGAACACCAAATTGGTTTTTTCCGGGATCTCCTTTGCACAAACTTTAACCATCTCTAGAGGAATCTGGTCCGGGCCTTTCGCTTTCCCAGCTTTAATTTTCGACCCTGCTATTTTGAGTTCTTCTACAGTGAAAAGCGTTTTTTTTTTCTTTAGCCACAATATATACTCCAACTTTCTACTGGATGGCTGAGGAACAAAACTCGTATCGTCTCGTACTGCTTTTCGGCCGGAATCATGACGGGGTTTACTCCGAGTGCCCAGTTTATTTCTTACAATTTTATAACCTGAACCTCATATATCCGCATCAGTTTGGTCACAGAGCTTCAGCTAGCACTTTTTTGTCACCTTAATAGCCACTTATAAGTCCTTTTTGGCTGTCTTGAAGGTCTGCTTTAGTTCCATAATCCGGTTTTGTCCAGGTCGCGTCTATTTGCCTTGGTCACTTATCTTTTTGCTAACAATCAGAATTTTTGCAATCGGGCAATTTTCTCGTTCCACCAAAAGGATTTTGGTTTAGCCTAAACCTTTTTTAACAAACCTTACTTATATTATCCTTACTTACACCTTGCTGGACAGTTTGGTTTAATTTTTCCAAGTTCTCCATCTTGATTTTGCTAGTGTACCAATCTGTAGACTTGGTTTTCTTTTTCCCTTTAGACGCGTTTGCTGTGATGGTCATATTGATGTTCTTGTCGTCGTTTAGATTGACGGCCTTGCTCATGTTTGCAATGGACCTCTTGCCATTGCACTCGGTAGCATAAGTCGAAGAACCACTCTTGTTGAGGACCACGCCTTACTTCTTTGTCAAATCCCCACATGGGAGATTTGGCATAAAAGTCTTCACTGATCAGCAACGGCTTACTTTTCTGCTTTATATTCTCACCCTGTTTTGTTAAAAAATCTTCAAGTTTGGCAATACTTGAGTAAAATACCGTGTTTTCCAAATCCACCCAAACAAAACTTTCCCTGTGCCTTGTAGAGCAAAGCTGGTTTTTGGACGTGTATAGTAGCATCCAGTTTTTGGTCAGTAATCCAGTTTTGGCCATGTTTGGTCATGTTCTTATTTGGCTCCGAGACCATAGATAGGTGTTTGCCTTGCACCGAGAAGATATGCTTGTGTAGGTTCATGGCCGCTTTGTACCTGTTCAGGTTGACTTGGATCATGTTAACTTCTGCCATTGCCGATTGTGCTTCTTTATTGTTTGATTTCATTGACTCCGCTTTATGACCGGTTACGGACCACAGGTAGCCCGACTGCTCCTCGGTGCAATCTCTAATCCTGTAATCGGTTTTATCACATCTATGACAGGATTCTTTTATGCTGCAATTAGAGCTTTCAACTTTTGGCATTTGAAGTCTTTACTTGGACGTTTTGAGTAATTTTAAGTTAATATTTTGATAGTTATAACTTTAAAGTTTTAACTTTATGTCATTTGAGATTCAAATCATTTTAGACTTTACTTTGCCGACGCTTTACTTTAACATTTATAAAACTTTGATTATTAACCCATTCTGAGATTTTTAACAAGTGGATTTGAGTAATTTTTGACAATTGTGTCATTTTGACTTTGTCATTTTAATACTTAAAACAACTTAAGATTTACTTTGTTAATTTGGGTAATTTTTTACAATTGTGTCATTTTGATATTTAAAACATAAGACTTTGACATTTTAACTTTTACTCTATTTTGACATTTACGACAAGTTGGATTTGGCCTTGGCGCTGAAGGCACCGACGTTGGTTGGCTGTATGTCTCGTGGAACAAATATTCAAACAGGACTCACCCGTATCCTTCCTTGGTTTCTTCTTCTTTCCTCTCACCCTCTGGATCTTCAGCGGGATCTCCATCGGGTCTTTGTCCTCAGAGGGGCTGGAGTCAAACGTGTTCTCGGAAAGTCTTTTGAGGAATGTTTGGAGATCCGGAGTCTTGGTGGGATGGGGCTCGGTATACGTAAGAGACTTTGTGGGAAGACTGGGCTGGAGCTGGAGCTTCTGGTGTCGTGGCTGGCTGGATGGTGTGCCTAGCGATGAGTGAATATGTGGCCGCGTTGGAGGCGGTCACTCTTATCTCACTCTTATGACCTGACGCAGGGCGATGATCGTTTCTTTGAGCTCCAACTTATCCAAATTTATTACTCCATCCGTTTTTTCTTTGATCAGATTAAAGAGGAATATGTCCAAGTTCTCTATCTTCGAATCCATCTTTTTTAGATGGCCTTCCAGCTTCTGAGTCAGGGCGTATTGTAGCCTCAAGATTTTGCCATCGGCTCGGGATAGTTGCTGAACGATGCTGCTATGGCTGGCAGTTTGCAAATCCTCGGCGTGACTTATTGCAGTGAAAACTGCAGGCTTGCTTCCTTAGGGTGGTGAAGGTTGTTACTCTCGACGGCTGGTACTCTGACTTTTACGATAACATGGTTTTGCGTCATTTTTGATAAATGAATCATGTTGACTTATTATTTTCATATTTAAAACATTTTACGCTTAACTTTGACATCGTAGTAATTACGAAAATTTGAATTTGCGTAACTTTTGACAGTTGTATTAATTTGACTTTGCCATTATGATATTTAAAAAATTATACGTTTTTCTTTGACATTTACTTTATATTGACATTTACAACAAGTTAAATTAGCGTAATTTTAGACTATTGTGTCATTTTGACTTTATGTCGTTTTGATATTATAACATTTTATGCTTTATTTTGATATTAATGGCGTTTTGATTTTTATTTTATTTTGACTTTTGCGATAATTGTACCATTTTCACTTTATGTCATTTTGATATTTAAAACAATTTACGCTTCATTTACTTTAAGACGTTTACGACAAGTTGGATTTGCGTAATTTTTGACAATATTCGCTTCATTTTGGCATTATTGTCATTTTGACTTTTACTCTATTATGACTTTTGCGACAAGTTAGAATTACATAATTTTTGACAGTTGTGTCATTTAACTTTGTTATTTAAATAATTCTACAATTTACTTTGACATTTAACGTTTACGGCATTTTTGACAACTGAATCTATTTTAATTTTGTGCCATTTTGATATTTAATACAGTTTAAGCTTTTTGATATTTATGGCATATTCTCATTTTGACATTTACGACAAACATTTAAACAATGATAATATTATTTTACGGTTTACTAGTCCATTATGACTTAATTCTTGTGACATTTAAGACAAATTAAATTTAATTTTTTTAATATTTATGACATTTTACACTAATAAAGCTTTAACTTTTATCTTATTTTGACATTTACGACAAATTGGCAATACACATGACTTTGACGTTTATGATATTTTTATTTTTATTTTATTTTAAATTTTTACGTTTTACATAGACATTTATGTAATTTTGACTTTTACTCTATTTTGACATTTACAACAAATTAGATTTTTGACAATTGTTGTTTGTCATATGGACATTTGTGTAATTTTAACGTTTGTTTAATTTTGACGTTTGTGTATTTTGTCGTTTTTTTTAATTTTTTTATTGGGACGTTTGTGCCATTTGAACGTTTGTGTCATTTTGACGTTTTAGCAATTTGAACATTTGTTTTATTTGGACGCTTGTGTCGTTTTGACGTTTGTATATTTTGATGTTTGTGTTATTTTGATGTTTTTGGTTATTTTTGTAAGTTTATAAGGTATAAAATCCAATTGGAATTTTGTTTTGAAACCATTTTGTTGTTTACAGCAAGTACCAATTTTGTCATTTTGACTTTTATGTTATTTTGATATTTACATCATTTTAAGTAGTTTTAATGGGAATGGCAGATTTTCTTTTTTATGTTAATTAAATTCACAATTATGTCAAATTGACATTTACATTAAATAACTTTGTATTAATAAAAACGTCAGTAATATCTAAATTGGTGACATTACGTTTATTACGTGGAAAACTCCGAGGTTTACAACAAATGCATTTTAACGTTCACGTCAATATGTACGTTAAAAGGTTACTACTGTAATTCAAACATTTTATATTTTGACGTTTATGTTATTTTGACTTTATTTTAGAATTTAGGTTTGAATTGTTTTGACAATTGTGTCACTTTGATGTTTGTTATTCAGACGTTTGTGTTTTAAACGTTTTTGTAATTTTGATGTTTGTGTCATTTGGGCGTTTGTGCCATTTTGAACTTTTTACCATTTTAACGTTTGTGTCATTTGGACGGTTGAGTCATTTAGATGTTTGTGTCATTTGGACGGTTGAGTCATTTAGATGTTTGTGTCATTTTGACAATTGTGTCATTTTGACAATTGTGTCATTTTTGATGTTTATTTTATGTTGACGTTTGTAGATAAAATTATTGTGACTTTTACAACATTAAGTAATATTGAATTTCTTCAAAAAATTTCAAATAAACTAAAATACGTTATGAGCTTCAAATTATTGAATATGAAGCGACATATTGGCCTTTGATAACTATTTAAATACTATAATAATGTAATCTATAAATTTTAGATCGGCCCATAAGAGTTCTAAAAAGTTATTAGAACAATGTCAAAAATTAGATAAAGTATGGAATCATATATTTAGTTCAAATATAACATTAAACGATAACACGGAGAATTGGTACAGAAAAGTACGCGAGATAATCGACAAGCAACAAAGCGGTGCGTTATGGATGAGCGAGAGCAAGGTAGGTTACAAAACTAACACAAACAAAGAAAACAGCAAGGGAATCATGGACTAATTTTGGGTTGATGGTGTTGGTTAATATCTAATTTTCTTTTCAGCTGGGTGTAGACATAATTTCAGATATATATTTCCCTTTAACTAAACCCAAAGCCTGTCGATCATTACCGTCACAATACCGATCCAATCGTCCCCGTCAACGCCGCGCTCCTGTTTCCATGTACGAAAGCCCACAATCCGTACCTAAAATATATTACCATCCAGTCGAATCGTACTATTCGCCCAGTCAAAGTAGTTTATACAGCTCGAGTTATCAGCAGTCACTAAATCCAAGTATATACCAAAATCAATCATATGCAAGTAGTATTCCTTACAATTATGGTTTTAATAACAATAGGTGTTTCATTAACGAACTAACAAACAATCGTTATGAGAAAAATTTGCAGTTTAGAGATATTAAAGAATGCATTAACAACATTAACAACAGCATGAGTTACTCTGATGTTGCGAGTATCGAGAACGAGCCAATTTATTACGATTGTGAGCACGGAGGCACTTTGAAAAAGTTTACGGCAACGCACGATCCGCAGAATCTGAACGCCACCCCCAGTCCGATTAACTTTAATGTACGTTCTTTGCCCATCAAAGAGGAGTGCTTGGGAGATATTTGATCGTCATGTACTAATCTAGATTTGTTTTGCTTGCACATTTTGTTGTTCTTTGCATGTTTTTTTAGAAATAATCTTCAACCCTCACCAACATTATAATTTTGCTTAGTCTTATTTGCTTTTTAAATTGCTTTTAAAATAAGAGCCGTGAAGATTATTCTGCGTCTCTTGTTTTATCAAAACCAGTGATGCAAATAAATTGTAGTTAGGTATAGTTTGTGTAATTCTGAAGTTTATTATATATTACTTTGATGTTATGCTAATTTAACGTTACGTTATGTTATTTTGATGTTGTCATTTTTAATATTACTTTTTGACGTTTATACCATTTTGACGTTTCCATCTGACGTTTGTTATTTATTTCATTTTGACGTTTATGTCATTTTGACATTTAACTAAATTAAATAAATCATTTTATTATTTCCACGTAAAAATATGTTTATTTTATTTGACGTATATGTATTACGTCAACTTGACATATTACAATACATTAACATATTACATGATACTGACATACTACGTTGTGTCAATTTTATATTACGTAATTATTTAGATTTAGATATTACGTTGTAGCGTTAACATATAACGTAATATGTAGATTATTACGTCATATTGAGATATTACGTTACATTAATATATAACGACACGTTAACATATTACGTAGCGTCGTTTTCATATTACGTTATTATGTAGACGTATTATGTTGTGACGTTAACATATTTCTTCTACATTTGCGTGCAAATTACATTGTAACATTAGTTAGACAAAATTAGCATAATGTCGTCATTGATTTTGTTTTGATTTGCATTGCTGGTTACTTCTTTTACGTGTACATATTTCTTATTATTATTTTGTTGAATTGTGTAAATAATATCCATAAACCATTGTAATATCTCATAGTCATTAGTGTGTATATATGCTATTGTAGCCCGAAGAATGCCTGTCCGATGATTTCCTGTTTCCAATGTCATCATTACGGTTGTCATACGCTAGCTCGCCGGAAAGCGACTTAGAGCATAGCCCCGGACCCCCATTATCACCCGGTCTCTCGATCACCGGATCAGCTACAGGTGGCAGACTAACTAAAGCTAGTTCAGATCCCAGTGTCGTGATGGCTGATAATAGTACTACCGACGTTTTACCGCCATATCAGGTATTCATTTTTTTTAATTTTCTTCTATGATTTTTTCAAGTTTTTTTAAACTTGAATAAATCATAGATGACTAACAACTGATTCTATTCTACAATGTATAACACATCAGCACAACTAAACCAATCGCTCACCACATTCACATTACTTAACACTCATTAACTGACAATTTTCAGTGGTATTGGTTCTTATATAAATGTAATTTTCTTCTACAATTTTTTAAATAAACTGAAAATATGCTGCATATAAAAATTGAAAAAAAAAATTGCGTTCAATTCTGCATTTAAAGATACCTATTGGCCACAAAAACAATGATTTGACTTTTTTTAATTAAAAGCAAATTTCATAAAAAATGAACTGAAAAAAATTGAAGAACATTTACAAAGAGCTTAAAAAACTGTGCGTCTTACAACAAACTGCCGCAACACAACACCGACTCGTAACATACTCGCGCAACAAAGTCCCATCGGTTGTCGGTTTTATGCCGTGGGATCAAAGGAATTTGATTCCGTGTTGCGGAGTTATGTTACGCGAGGATGTTGCGCAACGTTGTTGTGTTGCGGCACATTGTTGCAAGTGTATACGCAGTATTATAGAAAAGCTAAAAAGCATTTAAAAAAAGTTAATAAAACTTGATAAAAGATTAGTTTTAAATTTTAATGAAATAAAAATGGTTAACAATGATTTTTTTCAATTAAACGCAGTTTTTTTCAAAAACAACTCGAAAATATAATCTATATAAAAATTGAAGAACATTCAATTCTGCGACTAAAAATACTTATTATCTTCAATAATAATAAAATTTGGCCTAAATAATGCATATAAAATTTAGCAATTGATGCAAATTTTTTCAAAAAACTAAACTGAAAATATGCTTCATACAAAAACTGAAAAGCATTTAAAAAAGTTAATAAAGCTTTAACAATTAAAGTATAAATTTTAAAATTTTGGTATGAATAAAGCTACAGTTTAATCCTTTCTAAATGCACTGGTAAAAAAATAAATCGATTATCAAATTATTTGTAGAAGCAGCGATGAAGGGGAAGTTGCCGTTTTTGTTAAAATACTACAAATGAAGGTAGTGGTCGGTATGCTCTTAAATACAATTTTCTTCAAATTTCTTTAATCAACTTGAAAACATTGTTCATACAAACATTGAAGAGCAGTTAATGCTGTTATTAAAGATATCTAAAATAATAGTAACTTTTATTACTTTTGATAGTTGACAATTAAAATGAGATTAATGAGATTATGTCAAATTAAACGTACGGATTTTCAACAAATTTACTTGAATGCTATTTATTATAATGATACTTTTTAAAATAAAAAAAAAAATTCTAATGCAAACTGTAAAAGTTTCTGAAGGTTTGGATTTTGAATAAATTTGCATAAAAGCATTTTATGATAGTGGTTTATATTTTTGGGATAGTAATTTATAGTTTTACAAAATTTTAACAACTTCCAATGCATAATGTTAGAAGTTATTCAATTTATCATTATTAGTTCTGTTTAGATAGTTAAGATCAATTAAAGTAAGAATATGCCAAATTGATAGTATAGGTTTTAAATAAATTCACACAGAAAGTTTTTAGTTTAGTGGTTTATACTTTTATAAAATTTATATAAATTTCAATGCATACTTTAGAAGTTATGACTTATTAAATTTATCATTATTGGTTCTGAATTTAGATCATTGAAATCAATTGAAGTGAGATTATGTGAAATTCAACTTATGAATTTTAAAGAATGCTCTTTTTTGTTACTGGATTATATTTTTATCAAATCTTCAATGCATTCTTTAGAAGTTATGACTGTTCAATTGATTGGTTTTAAGTTTAAATAGGTGACATCAATTTAAGTGATGTTAGGTTAAATTGAGGGTAGGAATTATTTTTTAATTAATTTTAGTTAAATTCTGGTGTTTGTAAACTAAATTTTATTAATATTTAATGCTCAATTTAAAAACTATTTTTAATTTACTTTTTTTGATAAAATCTGGAACCATCTAAGTCAAATCAAACAAATCGTATTGATTATTATATACATTTTGTGATAATAGATAGAGATAATGTTGTGACACTTAAGAAAATAATGACAATGTGTAACGATTAAGAACATTTTGTGACAAATAAATAAAATTTTGATGTTTAAGAACACTTTGTGACAGTTTTGAAACATTTCACAATTTAGAACATTACGCCATAATTTAAAAATCTTTTAAATTTTACATTTTTTAATAGTATTTTCTATTTAGGAACATTTTGTAACCGTTCGTGAACACGATCGCGTTTCATAACATTACGCCATACTGGAGAAATCTTTCAATTTAAATTTTTTTAACATTTTTAATATAATATAAAAAAAAAATAACAAATTTCTTCAAAAAGCGTTTAATAAACTGAAAATATAATTGTTCAAAAGAATAGACCATATAAAAAAAATATATAAATTTTATTAAAAATGATTTTTTCCATTAAATATCATTTTTTTCAAAATTCTTCAAATAACATACAAATAAATGCTTGATATAAAAACTGAATGTTCATCAGTCATTTTGCTGTTAAAGATAACTATTGACCTTAAATTTAATAAAATTTGGAGCCAATAATGCATAAACCTGTCAAATATGATTTTTTTTTTAATTAAAAGCAAAAACCAAAACTATGATTTTTACAAAATCTGAAAAGCATTCAAAAAGAGTCAATATGGTCTTAAAAACATAAATTTTAGCATCAATAGTTATTAAAAATGATTTTATTCAATTAAATGCAATTTTCAAGAAACCTGAAAATATGCTTTATGTAGAAATTAAAGCATGCAATCTGCCTTGGACGTAAGGCCCCCAATAAAATCAAAGTGTAAATCAATTATGTAAAACTAAGTCTAATGAAAAGTTTAGATATTTTTTTTAAATTTTCAAGTCATTCCAAAATAATCAACATTTTTTAAAAAATTATTCTGAAAGACTAAGGTCAATGGCCATTTCATAAATGAATGTTAAGTATATTCATGTACACAACATGTATGTATATTTTATTTTATTTTTTGTATTATTCTTTTCTCAATAAAGATGTTACATAAAAAAAAATTTGTCATCACAATTTTATATTTATTTTAACTGTCTTATACAATGTAATGTTTGTTTTTAGCTCTGAGGAAGGCAACAACGCTGCCGAAACGTTAGCTATTAAAAAACCATATGCTATAAGCAAATAGTTTAATTATTATTTTATCCTATCTCCAAAATAATTAATTTTTAAATTAATAAAATTTGCATTATTCAACTAGCAATAACTATTAAGCTATATTTTAAGATTAGCTTAATACCTATACGCTTTAAAAAACATATAATTTGACAATTTTTTGATTTTTTTTAACTAAAATTATGCCTTACAAAATATTAATTTTTGAATTTTTGGCGTCAATAAAGCAATAATAATGACTTAAAATAGTACAATTAAATAATTTTTTTCCAAATTCTTCAACAACCTGAAAATATGCTCCATATAAAAAAGTAATTCTTCTATTACTTATTAGTCAAAAGTAATTTTTGATTTAAAAGCAAAAAAACTTTAAAAGAAACTAAAAATATGCAAAAACTAAAATGCATTTAAAGAAAGTCAATAAAGCGTTGAAAAATATAAATTTTAGGTTTTTCGAACCAATAAGACAAGATCAAATCATTAAAAACAATTTTCTTCAATTAAATGCTATTTTCTCTAAAGTTATTCAAACAACCTGAATAATTCTTCGTAAAGCATTCAATTCTGTTATTTAAAAATACTTGTTGGCTTTCAAAATAATAAATGTAGGCCCAAAAATATTTTTTTTAAGTAAAAGTAAATTTCTTCAACAAAACTGCTTTATTGAAACACTGAAAAGCACTACAAAAGTTTTAGAATTTGATTTCTGTACTATGACTAAAATAATAACTTGTTCTTAGGTGACTTAGAAGTCACCTAATAAGAGCAACGTCCCATCAACTCCTTTCAAACAAGTCGTAAGACATTTGGGGCAATGTACAAACAGTAAAATGAACAATAAAAAAGAAGAAAAAGTAGAAAAAAAAAACAACAATAGATATTAATAATGGTTTACTTCAGTCAAATGAAATGTTCTTCAAAAATTTTCACACAACAACTAGTCTTTAATTAATGAAACTAGGTACTAATAGTGCAAAAAAAATCTTTAATAACTTAAATTAAACTGAAAATATGCTGAAGAATATTTAAATTAAGTCAATAAAACCTTAAAAATAATAAATTTTAAAGCAAAAATAATTTTCTTAAACTAAATACAATATACAATTTTTTTTTTAACCTGAAAATATTCATAAATTAAAAATTAAAACCTTTTATTTCTGTTATTAATAATATTTATTGGTTTTAAAAATTAAAGAAATTGGCATCAATAATGGAAAAAAAGTCAAAATTGGTTTTTTTAATAAAACGCAATTTTTTTTTAAACGAAAATAGGCTTGGCTTCATACAAAAACTGAAGACTTTTTAGAAAGAATTAATAAAGCTTGAATGGTGGTGGTCGTTACTATGTAATATATTTAAAAAACCGTAACTAGTTTTAACTTTTATCGGACTTTGATACAAACAAGTACATAGTAAATTTGTTTTATTTATTTTTAAATAATGTAGCTTTAAAAATATAAATTTTAAAATTTTGGCGTCAATAAGACAACAATAATTTTCTTTAAATAACTAAAAATAAAATTTCTGTTGGCTTCAAAAGTAATCAATTTTGGCATTAATTTTGCAAAAAACTATAAAAATATATTTTTTTTCAAATAAAAGCAACTTCTTCAAAAAATCAATTAAAAATTGAAAACAGTTTCGCACAGATGCTGAAGAGCATTTAAAAAGAGTCAATAAAGTCTTAAAAAATATTTCTTTTAAATATTTTTGCATCTATAAGGCAACAACAATTATTAAAAATCATTGTTTTCAATTAAATACAATTTAATTATTCGGGAATACTTGAATTTGGCATTCAAGGACAAATTTTTACTTTAAAAAAACTATTTTATTATAAAACATACCAACCGGTTTCAATTGCTCTAAATGGAATCTTTTTCAGGGTCTTGGTTAAAAAAAAACCATTACAGTCAACATATAAAATTTTAAAAATCTTTTAATAAATGTTTTAAAATAAAATAGTTTTTTAAAGTAAAAACTTGTTTTTGAATGCCAAATAAATTTGGTATTCGTAATTAATTAAATTATAAATTGAGGACGTTAAATAAAGAAGTTGTTTTTGATTAAATACAATGTTCTTCAAAATTCCCTAAACAACCTTAACATATGCTTAATATAAAAATTTAAGTGCATTCAATTAAAAAAATTGGCCATGTAAATAATGAAATTTGTCATCAATAATGCAGTTATTTTTTTTTAACTAAAAGCATAATTCTTCAAAAAACTGAAAAGCATTTAACTTTAGAATTTTGGCGTCAATATGACAACAATAGTTATTAAAAACAATTTTCTTCAGTTTTGAAGAAAATTGCTAAATGCAATTCTTCTAAATAATCTGGAAATATGCTTTGTATAGAAATTAAAGAGCATTTCATTGTACATTTAAAAATACTCATTGGCATTAAGAATAATAATATATAAAACATTATTTTCTTCAATTAAATGGAAATTTCTTCAAATATACGTACAACATGCTTTATACAAAATCTGAAAAACATTTTTAAAAAGTTCAATTAAGTCTTAATAATATGAATTTTGAAATTTTGACTTTAATAAGGGAAAAATAATATCAAAAATTATTTTCTTAAAAATTCTTTAAATAACCTGAAAATATTTTTAATATAAAAATTGAAAAACGTCCTTCCTGTTTCTATAAAAAAAAGGATCCATAAACAGCATCAAAAATTAAAAATGAAACTTCAATGTATTCATACCCTTGAAAATTGAAAAATAAATTCCTAAAATAACAGTAATCAACAACACAAAATAATCTTTATTTTGTTTTGCTTATAGTATCTGTAAATCCGGATATTAGTAAGATTAATGTGTAAAGTACAAGAATTTTAATTGGGTTAAATGTGTTAATTCCTTTAAGGGGTCAGGTTATTCCTGTTCAATTGATAGATTTATGGAAAAAACTATAGTTACAGTAAATGTGTGTAACCCTTAGAATGATCTTTCTCTTGTTATAATCTCATCATCATTTAAAGACACTTATTATACTTTTGAAAGACATTCTTTAATTAAACTATTTAAAAATGTTAAAAATCTTCAAATAAACCAAAAACGTGTTTTATATAAAAGTTGCAGAAAATTTTATATTTTGCTAACAGAGGCATTTGATTGGCTTTAAAAATAAAGAATTTATTTGGTTTATTTGGTTTTAATAAATCAACAAAACTTGTCAACACTTGTAGTCGTCAATTAAATGCAATTTTCTTCTAGGATTCAAATAAAAGTTAACAAAAATAATTCTTTTCCAAATAGTCCTGAAAATAATGATATTTAGTCTCAACAAATTAAAATTTTACAAAAATTAATAATGTTTAATTATCATTTATTTCAAAACTGAAAAAAAAATTAATTCTACGTTTAAATACATTTGTGACATAAAACATAAAATAATGATTCGTCAGTAAAACAACAAAATTTGTTTAACACTTATTGTCAAGTAAATGCAATTTTCTTTAAAAAATTCTTAAATAAACTAAAATTAATGTCAAAAAATTAAAATAGTTTATAAAAATTGATAACCTTCAATAAAACGTAATTATAATTAAAAAAATTCCAATAAACAGAAAACATGTTTCTACAAAACATGAAAAAAAATTCTTTAAAAAAATTGTTGGTGATAAAAATATTTTAAACTTGTCAACAATTGTTTTCATCAATTAAATTCAAAGAAAATTCTGCATTAAGAAACCCAATTAGTTCTGAAAATTAAGATTATTTTTGGATTCAACAATTTAAAAAAAAATCCTCAAATAATCTGAATATAAGTTTTATATAAAAGTCAAAAAAAAGATAAATTCTGCAATAAGAAACACTAGTTCTAATAATAAAATAATGATATTTGGTATCAACAAATTTAAATAAATTATCTTTTTCAAAATTTCTTTTTGTATGCATATTTCTTCAAAAAACTTTAAACTAAAAAAAAAGGTTAATAAGGCTTTAAAAATTAAAGTTTTAATATGTTGCCGTCATGTATGTAAGGCAATAGTGTGTTTAATATAAAAATTGATCCAATTTTCCAAATTTCTTCAAAAAACTTTAAATAAGCTAAAAATATGATTTATAGAAATTATAAAAACTAATTAAAAAGAATTAGTAAAATCTTTAAAATGATTAATTTTGGCAAAAATAATTATCAAAAAATATTTTCTTCAATTATATGCAATTTTTTTCAAATAATTTGAAAATAGGCTTCACCTAAAAATAGAAAAGCATTAAATTTAATTTTACATTTAATAATACTTGTTGGTAATAAAATTTAATAATGCAAAAAACGACATTCAATTCAAATTTGTTAAAAATACTTCAAATAAACTAAAATTCTGCTTTATACAAAAATTGAAGAATATTTAAAACTTTATTTGTCTTAACAATAAAATTTAGCTTCGATGTGGCAGCATAACAGGTAAAATTATTTTTTTCAAAAAAAAAACTTAAATAAAATATATTTTTCAAAAATCTTTAAAAAAAACTTGATTTTTTATGTAAATGGAAATTTCTTCAAAAAACTTAAAATAAACTGAAAAAAATGTTAATAAAAACTATTTAATATTTATAGTGTCAATAAAACGACAATAATTATTAATTGTTTTTTCAAAATTCTTTAAATAACTCGAATGTACATATGTTTATAATTTTATAATAAAAATTGAAGAGCACTCAGTTTTGCATTTGATGCAAAGTTCTTTAAAAAACTTCAGATAAACTGAAAATATGCTGTATAAAAACTGAAGAACAGTTATAAAATGCTAATAAAGCTTTTAAATATATAAACTTTAGAATTGGTGTATTTATTTTCTTAAAATTTTTTAATAACCTGAAAATATGTTTATAAAAAAATAGTCAAAATTGATTTTTTTGAATTAAAAACATTTTTTTTTTTCAAAAACTTCAAGTTATCATAAAACATTTTTTATACAAACACTGAAACGCATTTAAAAAACTTGTCAAAGTTGATTTTTCTTAATTAAAAACTAAAAACTTTAAATTAACTAAAAAAACATAAGTTTTAAAATTTTTGCGTCAATATGGCAAATTTTTTTCCAATTAAAAGCAATTTTCTTCAAAAATTTTAAAAACTTGAAAATATAATTTATGTACAAATTAAAGGGCATTTAATGTTGTTAAAAATACATAAAAATAAACTTGTCAAAATTGATTCTTTTTAATAAAAGCAAATTTCATAAAAAAATGCTTTATTCTAAAACTGAAAAGATAAATGCTAAAGATTCAATTAAATATTATCTTACTCAACTAAATTTTCTTTAAAATTCTTCAAACAACTTAAATAATGCTTTAGTTAAAAATTGATTGATGAGCATTTTATTCTGCATTTAAAAATTCCCATTTGCCTTAAAAATGATGAAATTTAGCATCAATAGCAAAAAAATGGTTTTCTTCTTTTAAACGCAAATTTCTTAAAACAAACTTTAAAAGCATTAAGCATAAATTTTAGAATTTTGTCGTAAATATGCCAACAATAGTTATTAAAACTAATGTTCTTCAATTAAATACAATTTTCTTTAATTAAATGCAATTTTTTCTTTTCAACATTTTTTAAACAACCTGAAAATATTAAATTGATTTTTTTTAAATCTCTAAATATACTTGACACAAAAACTGAAGAGCAATAAACTTTAAAAACTAAACGTAATTTTCTTCAAATAAACGCAACTTTCTTCAAATAAACCAAAAATAGGTTTTATTCAAAAACTTAAGAGCATTTAAAAGAAATTGATAAAGTCATAAAAATATAAATTTTTATATTTTGGCGTCTAATAGTTATTAAAAACGATTTTTTTTTAATTAAATGCTATTTTCTTCAAAATTCTTCAAACAACCTGAAAATATGCTTTTTATAAAAATTGATGAACATTTTACAACAGATAAACAGATGCTTATTGGCATTGAAATAAATGAACATTTTAAATTTATTTCAAGTTTTTTGAAGAAATTTTCATTTGAAGAAAATTATTTTTTTTGCATTATTGACGCCACTTGTCAATAATGCAAATAAATGATTTTCTTCAAATGAAAATTTCTTCAAAAACCTTAAAATAAATTTAAAATGTGCTACATATAAAACCTCTTCAGCTTTTAAAAAAGTAAAAAAGTCATAATAATATGAATTTTGAAATTTTGACGTCAACAAGGCAACTATAATTATTAAAAATTGTTTAATATGAAAACTGTATATAAAAACATGTATTGGTCTTAAAACAATAAAATTTGGCGTCCATGTGACAACAAAACTTGTCAAAAGTGATTCTTCATTCAGTTAAATACGGTTAAAAAAAACTATAAAAATGCTTTATGTAAAGGTTAAAGAAATCTAAATTCTGTACTAATAAACACCTACTAAACTTGAAAATAATTATATTTGGTGTTAACAATTTTAAAAACAGTTTATGAAAATTGGTAATGGTTAATTAAATATAGTTTTCTTCAAATAAACTGAAAACGTGTTTTATATAAAAGTTGCAGAAAATTTTATTTTGTTCTAAGACATAATTTGTTTGGTTTTAATAAATCAACAAAACTTGTCAACACTGGTAGTCGTTAATTAAATGCATTTTTTAACGATTCTCAAATAAATTGAAAATATGATTCATATAAAAGTAAAATAATAATATTTGGTGCCAACAAAAAATTAGAACATTAAATTCTGCTATTTAAAGGTTCTCATTGTTCTTGAAAATAATATTTTCTTGAATTAAAAAAATATTTCTTAAAAAAAAAACTTCAAATAAACCCAAAAATCAACAATCACTGAAGAGCACTTAAAAAAGGGCAATAAAGCAATACAACAAAATTTAAATTTGATCAAAAATGATTTCTTCAACAACATGCAATTTTCTTCAAAATTTCTGAAAATACGCTTCATATAAAAAATGAAGAACATTCAACTCTGCTATTAAAAATACCTATTGGTATTGAGCGTCAATAATAAGAACATTTAAAAAGGGTTAATAAAACCTAAACCCAAATCAATTTTAAAATTTTGGTGTCAATGCGCCATTGACACCAAAATAGTCAATAGTCATTAAAAACAATTTGTTTTCAATTAAATGCAATTTTATCCAAAAAAAATTAAAAACACGAGAATTTGCATATATAATATACAAATTTAAGATCAATCAATTCTGCTATTAAAAATACTTATTGACTATAAAAATAATGAAAAGCAAATTTCTTCAAAAAATTTCTAACATTGTTTGTTGCTTGCTTCATTCAAGAACTGAAAAGTCAATAAAACTTTAAAAAATTGAATTTATTATTATTAAGGCAAAAATAAAAGCCAAATATGATTTTCTTCATTTACATGCAATTTTTTTCATAATTCTTCAAACAACTTGAAAATATGAATTTTATAAAAAATAGCATTTAATTTTGCTATTAGTAGTAACTATCGGCTTTAAAAATAATAAAATTTGGCGTCAAAATTGGTTTTTCAAATTTCTTCAAAAATCTCAAATAAATTAAAAATATGTTTTAAACAAAAAAAAGTCAATAAAACCTTAACAATGTAAATTTTAAATTTTTTGGTATCAATAAAGGAACAATAATGAAGTTTTCTTGAAAAATCTTCAAACAATCTAAAAATATGCTTTATTTAAAAATTAAAGAACATTTAATTTTGCAATTAAAAAGAAATAATGCAAAAAAAATTTTCTTCATTTAAATAAAAATTTCTTTAAAAATCTTTAAATATGCTTTATACAAAATCTGAATAGCATTTAGAAAAGATTAAGTCTTAGTAATATGAGTTTTGGAGTCAATAAGCAAGGATAATATTAAAAATTATTTTCTTCAAATAACCTAAAAGTATGCTTTATATAAAAATTTAATTTTACATTTAATTATACTTGCTGGTCTTAAAAATAATAATATTTGGTGTTAGTAATGCAAGAAAATTGTCAAAATTGACTTTTTTGAATTAAAAGCAAATTTCTTCAAAATACTTAAAATATGATGTATCAAAACTGAAGAATACATTTATAAAAGGCTAATGAAGCTTTAAAAAATATAAATTTTAAAATTTTTGGGGTCAACGCATTATTTTCAAATTTTTTTAATCTAATTTTTTTTTATTTAAAAATGGTCAAACTGACTTTTTAATTAAAAACAAATTTCTTCATAAAACTTCAGATAAATTAAAAACTTGTTTAATACAAACTGAAATGCATTTAAAAAGATGCAATAAAGCCAATAATATATAGTTATTAATAATGATTTTCTTCAATTAAATGTAATTTTCTTTACCAATTCTGAAAATATGCTTCATATAAAAATTAAAAAGCATTCAATTCTGGTATTAAAAAAATAAAATTGTTTGCACAAAAATAATGATATTTGGCTTTTTTTTTTCAATTAAATGCAATTTTCTTTAACATTTTTTAAACAACCTGAAAATACGCTTTGTATAAAAATTTAAAAACATTTATTGCTATTATAAATAATCAAACGAAAGACTGGTTTGCCATCTTTAATTAATTCATTACATTTATTGCTGTTATTAAAATACATATTGGTCTAAAAATAATTTGTTTTGATTTAATTAGATGCAAATTTCTTCAAAAAATTTCAAATAAACTGAAAATATGCTTTATAAATAAACTTAAAAACATTTAAAAATAGTCAACTAAAAATTATTTTCTTCAACTAAATGCAACTTTTTTTTAAATTCTTCAAACAACTTAAAATAATGCTTAAGTTATAAATCGATGAGCACTTAATTCTGCATTTAAAAATACCCATTTGCCTTTAAAATAATGAAATTTTGCAATTTTCTTTAAAGAAAACATTAAATAAGAGCATTTAAAAAAAGATAATAATAAGCCAATAATGCAAAAATTAATTGTCTTTAATTAGACGCAACTTTCTTCAAATAAACCGAAAATATGCTTCATACAAAAACTAAAGAACGTTTAAAAAGGCTAAATAAAGCCTTCAAAAATTAATTTTAAAGTTTTAGCAACAATAAGTATTAAAAATGATTTCTTCAATTAAATGCAATTTTCTTCAAAATTCTTTAAACAACTTTAAATATGTTTTGTATGAAATATGAATATGCATTTAAAGATACCTATTGCCATTTAAAATCATCAAAATTGATGACAATATGCAATAAATTTTTTTTTTTTCAATTAAATGCAATTTTGTTTAAAAAACTCAAAATATGTTTTATACAAAAATTGAAGAATATTTAAGACTGTATTTAATGATATTTGTTGATTTTAACAGTTTATAGCAGTAGCAACAAAGTTTGTCAAATTGATTTTCTTCAAAATTAAATGCAATTTTCTTCAAAAATAAATTGAAAATATGTTTTACATACAACATAATGAGTATTAAATTTTGCATTTAAAAACGTTTATTGGGTAATGAAATTTGGGTTCACAAAAAAAATTGTCATTGTTATTTTTTTTAATTAAACGAAATTTTCTTCAAACTACATTTGTATTTCAAATCTGCATTTAAAAATTATTTATTGGCCGTAAAATTTGCAAAAGTGACGCCACTATGTTTTCTTCAAATATCTTTATCAAATAAACTGAAAACATAGTAAATATAAAAAAGTATTAAATTCTGCATTTAAAACCAATTGTTAGTTAAAAAAATAATAATATTCAATATAAACAAGTTAATAAATTAGTATTAAAAAAACATTTCTTAAACTCATAATGTTTTTTCAAAATCTAGCCAACGTACGATTCAAGATACGGATTCAACACTCAAAACTCATCAGATCCGCAGACACCAACAACACCAACAAGCAAAGATATGCCCTTCATGTCACCAACATCTCAAGATCATACCAACAATAACGATCAAAACGCGTATACAAAACCTCCTGGTATTTACAATCACAACAGTACTCAAAGTTTTGATAAAAATGAGTACCCTAAACAACAAGAGTTTACTAATGAACAGCGTAATGATTTTAATAAAAATATATCGCATAAGAGACAAACTAGTAGTCTGCATGGACATTTTAATCATTCTAAAGGACAAAGTATTAATGACCAAAGTCCTGGTAGAAGAAGTCCTAAAGATATTTATGGTACTGCGCCTGATTTGCCGCCGAGAGTTGATAGAGCTATTAAACCACCTCCTTTGCAGAGTACACCTACAAAAACATCATCTAATGGGTAAGTGTTAGTTAATAATTTTTTTAAACTCAATTTTACGATCACAGCGACCACTAGTCAAGCACAGACAATTGGTTAGGTTCTCCAAACATTATCAGTGTTCCTTGTATGACCACGGTTTCGCATAATAGTGAAAGATAAATTTGAAAAATAATTCTGTGCTTTTAAACAAATTAATTTTAAAACATTTCATTTGCAAAAAAATATAATACTAAAGTCATTAGTCTTATTGCTAATTAAAACAATTATTTCTTTAGAAGATCAGCTCATGAAAGATTATTCGGCACAAAACAAACTCAACCAAACGAAATTGATCCAAACAATCCAGAACAATTCGGAAACAATAAAATCAGCTCTTTAGATAGAAGCCAAAACTCAAAATCGGATTCTTTATCAAGTTACGACTCGTTCAACAACCCCAATTCAAAACACAGAATAATACCAAACGCGCACGACGATCTCAAAACAACTTTATCAAAAATTGACCCAACACAAAGTACCCAAAACAGTCCGTCAAAATATGGATCAAGATGGGATCAAAACAATCACAGACATGATCGATTAGGTTCAAAATTAGATTTAAAGTATAGTGGGATGCCACCTAATGGAGATATAAATATTGAACCTAGTCCTAGGAATTCAAGAGAGTTGGAAAAGGAATTGGGTTCGATGGAACAGATGATGCAGCAAAGGACGCCTGATCGGGATAGACTTGACATGTATCGGTAAGTTGTAATTGAGGGTTTTGTTGGTTGGATTGTCAAGATTTTTATAGATATTCCAGATCTCCGGGTAAACAAGGCATTCCAACAAAGCAGCAACTTATGGAAACAAAGACTGATTATGGCAAATATAGGTAATTGATTTAATTAAATCAGTCTGGATTTTTTGCTTGCTTAAAATTAGTTGGATGGGGTCTATATACATAGTACACATATAGAAATAGTAGTAGTGTAGTATGCCAAGTTGTAGCACTGGTAATATGATGAGTTATATTTAGTATTGATAGAAATAGTCATCACCAATTCGTTATTTAATTGTTTATGATTTTCAGCCGGAACAACACATCTTCTCAAGAATATACGCGTAGCTCGCATCAGGATCTATCACAATCGCATCTGAGCATACATCAACCGCAGAATCATCATCATTCGCCCATGAAGAATCCACCACCCATGAATCATATGCAGAACAACAATTCTGGATTTGAAAATGGGCAAATGGGTAATGGACCCAATACATATAAACCAATACCTCCGCCCAAACCCAAGAATTACAAACCGCCATATAAGGGTCAAAGCAATTTTGGACCGAATGATGGAGTGATGCAACCGCCACTACATTATCAACATGGGAAGAGTCATAGCAATCCTGTGGTAAGTTACATTTTTGTTTGACATTTTGTATTATTTTATTAGCCGACATTTTGTATTAAATCGTAATTTTATATTAAAGCGCCATTTTGTGTTAAGGAATCAGTTTCAATCTGACAATTGATAAACCATTTTAAAAATTGATGAACAATTTTACTTTTGATAAATTATTTTAATACTTAATAGATCGTTTAGACAATTAGAAGATCATTTTCAAAAGCATTTATAAG
The DNA here is from genome assembly GCA_963932245.1 of Tachinus rufipes. Taxonomy (NCBI): domain Eukaryota; kingdom Metazoa; phylum Arthropoda; class Insecta; order Coleoptera; family Staphylinidae; genus Tachinus; species Tachinus rufipes. Next base: position 71,615,762 of record OZ010747.1, on the reverse strand, counting down.
TTTGACAGTTGTAGATTATTTTAGCAGTTGGTAGATTATATAGACAATTCTAACAACTTGATTGTAAGTACGTTGGTAAGTTGCAGTTTGTTCTGACAGTTGATAAGATAATTAAAAAGTTGACAAATCAATCAAAGGGTTGATAGATGATTTTAACAGTTGGTAGATTAGTCTTTTAGTTGATAGACGAATCTTACAGTTGATAGATGAATTTGACAATTAAATGGTCATTTAAAAAAATTATTGTAGATCATTCTAACAACTTGATTGTAAGTATGGTAGGTCGCAGATTGTTTTGATTGTTGATAAGTTATTCAAAGAGTTGATAGCTCAATAAGAAAGTTGATAGATGTATCTGGCAATTTATAGATCAATCTAAACGTTGATAGATGGTACAATGCACTGCAGGGAAAGTGGACCTGGCTCTTATCTCAGGACCAAACAAAAACATGGTAAGGAACAACAGAAGCTGACTAACGGACCAAAGTTGTGATAAAAAAAGCTTGGCGCAAGCGAGGAAGTAAACCGAGACGTCTGGGAAACAGGGTACAAAATCGTAACTGGGAAGATGAGACTACGGTCGCCGTTAACCCTAAGCAACAAAGAGCAAAAAAGAAAGCTCTGAAACTATTCCCCAACCACAAACCCAAGGTGTGGCCACAACTAGAGATAGATCCCTAAGCGATACCTACCTGCACTTTGTAAGAAATAACGGTCGCGGGCAGTAGGTTAAACCCTGCAAAGCACCGGGCCCTGACGGCATCCCACCGTAGGTCGCCAAAGCAATTGCCGAAAATTTCGGGGATGTGATCTGCAGAGTCACAAATTACAGGACAAAGTCGGAAGTATTTCCTCCCCAGTAGAAAGTCAATAAACTTGCACTGATAGAGAAACCAATCAGGTCCGGAGAAACAAAGGCCTACCGACCAATAAGCCTCTTAAACTTGATTGGCAAATATTTAAGTTTTGAAAGGGATGATCAACGGTGAACGCTATACAAAGGCTAGCGGCCAAAGCCGACACAAAGCGTGAATACGCCGCGTTTGTAACTCTGGACGTACGAAATGTCTTTAACTCTGCAAGAAGAGGCATAATGGAAGAGCTCACTAAACAAAAAGTTTCCCCATACATGCGGAGAATCATGAGAAGTTACCTGCACGACGGAGAAATCCTGATTGGTAAAAGCAAAAAAGGATGCAAATCACTTGCGGTGTACCACAGGCTCCGTCATCGGACCGACACGCGGACGAATACGCGGTATCCAAAATAGAAACCTAGATGGCCAAAAAGAGCCTACAGTTTACATATCATAAAACTGAGGTGGCAATACTAGTCAGAATAAACACCCTAAGAAACGTTGAGGCCAGATTAGAACGTCAATGTGGCAAGCAAATATGCCGTTAAATACCTGGGAGTTGTCTTTGGCCGTAATATGAATTTTAAAAAGCAGCAAGCGCTCTAGCAAGCTAATGCCCAACCTGGGCAGAGACAGGGCGGACATGTTCATCACGGAGAGTAGCTTAGTTGGGTGAAGCGCCTAACACAAATCTCCGCGCATAAATTGTCGCAGGTTCAAGCCCCAGGTCTGGCATAACAGTTTTAAGAAATTGTATCATTTATTAATTCAGGACAATAGTCTAATACATGATAAGTGTTCATGTAAACCATAATTACACTTAATATGAGAGTGAGGGTGGATCAGATACTAGGCCTAGTCAGTATTTACAGAGCCTCCATTCTCTCAATTAACTTATCTCCAAGTTGGAACCATAGCTAAGCAAAAGCCCGGCAAAGTGAACTATTTCCTAACCCAATTCCTCACAGGACATGGGTATTTTGGATCCTATTTGAAGAGAATGGCCATGCCATGAGGTGGACACGCCTAAACACACCATCTACCATTGCCTGAGATGGACTGAGGAGAGAACCGCCATACTGAGCACAGGACAGCGAGGAGAAGTGGGACACTATCCCCGAATAAGTGAAGGCCATAATGCAGTAAAAATATGAGGAAGTAAGAGAGCTGCAAAAGAACGGCTAATAAACGAGGGGAAACTTTTTCCTTTAAACTGTTTAATCCGTGATAAACTTTTGTGGTTCTTTTTGACCAATACGTGTTTTTTTCTTTAAACTGTATAGTTGGAGTGTTTTGAACAAAACTGTGATATTACGTGATTTTTTCAAAACGGGTAGTGAGATCTTTGATCAATGTAAACTGTTCTGTGTTGTTCTTTCTACCAACTCATGTTTTTTATTCTTATCTCTTAAATTGTTTTGTGGGTTATTAGACCATAACAAATAGCAGCTCAGGCCAGTACCGCGAGTTGATCCCACTATAACCCTAGAAGTGAGAGGGGGGTTGTTTTAGTTGGTAGGCGTTTAGGGTCCAAACAAATCCGACACAACGTCTTTTGAAAATCCCCTCCCTCCCTGCAAAAAACAATGGTAGAATAATGTCACAATTGATTGATTAATCATCTGACAACTAATAGATTAATATGACAGTTGATAAATCAATCTCACAGTTGATAGATCAGTTTGACGGTAGTTTAATTAGTCTTGCAGATGACAGATAATCTGACAGTTGATATATTATGCTGACAGCTGATAGATCAATTTGTTGGTTAATTTTTTTTTATAGTTTATAGATTAATCTGACAGTTGGTAGATCAATATGGCAGTCGATAAATCATTCTAATACTTAGTAGATCGTTTTGACAGTTGGAAAATTATTTTTCAATTAGAAGATTATTTAAGAAAACTCTTAAAAATACGTTGCAGATTATTCTGACAGTTAATAAAGTTGATAAACTATTCTGACAGTTGATAGATTAGTCTGATAGTTGATAAACCAATAAAAGAGTTGATAGATTAGTGTCACAATTGATAGATTCGTCTTACAGTTAATATATTTGACAGTTAATAAATTTATCAGAGAGTTAATAGATCAATCTGACAAATAATAGATTCGTCTGACAGTTGAAAAATTAGTCCAACAGTTGATAAATTATTTCGACAGTTTATAGATCAGTCTGACAGTTGATAAATTATTCAATCAGAGTTGATAAACCTGTCTGACAGTTGATAGATCAGTCTGACAGTTAATAAATTAATCAATAAGATAATAGTTCAAACTGACAGTTAAAAGATCAGTGTGCCATTTAATAGAACATTCTAACAGTTGATAGATCAGTACAACAGTTAATAAATTAATTAGAGTTGATAGATCATTTTGACAGTTAATAGAACAATCTAACTCTTTATAGATTACTGCAACAGTTGATAAACTAATAAAAGTTGATAGATCAGTTTGACACTAACACTAACTTACTAAATTAATCAGAAAGTTGATAGATTAGCTAGACAGTTGATATATTAGTGCGACAGTTAATAGATCTGTCTGACAGTTGATAGATTAGTCCTACAGTTAATACATTAACCAAAGAACCTACAATAGGTCAGTCTGACAGTTATCAGAAAGTGATTACATTAGTCTGACAGTTGATAGATTATTTTGACAGTTGATAGATTTAATAAATTAATCAAAGAGTTGATGGATCAATCTGACGGGTAAAAGATCAGTGAAACAGTTGAAAAAACTATATGCCAGTTCACAGGCTAACAGTTAATAGATTAGTGCAACAGTTAATAAAATAATCAGAGTTGATACATCAGTTTGACAGTTGATAGATTGAAACACTGTTCATTAATCAGTGTGACAGTTGATTTATCAGTGCGACAGTTCATCTTTATAATAAGTTAATCAAAAAGTTGATAGATCACTCTGACAGTTAAACGATCAGTGTGTCAGTTGATATATCCGTCGGCCATTTGATAGAACTGTCTAACAGTTGATAAATTAATAAGAGTTGATAGATCAGTTTGACAGTTACTATATAGAGATACTAACAATTGAAAGATTAGTGTGACAGTTGCTATATCAGTGTGTCAGATGATAAAATAATCAGAGAATAGATTAATTAGTTTGGCAGTTGATAGATTAGTGTAACAGATTAGTTAGACACTTGATACATTAATCAGAGAATTGATAGATCAATCTGACAGTTGTTAAATTAATCAGATAGTGATTAGATTAGTCTAACAGTTGATAGATCATTATGCTAGTTGATAGATTTATCTGACAGTTGATAGAAAAAGTCTGACATTTGACAGATCATTGTGTCCGTGTGATAAATTAATTTGGGTGTTGATAGATTAGTGCGGCAGTTAGTAAATTGATCATTTTGACAGTTACTAGGTTGAGACACTGTCAGTTAATAAGATTAGTATGACAGGTGATATTTCACCTGTCATACTAATCTGTGACAGTTGCTGAATTAATCAGAGTTAATAAATAAGTTTGACAGTTTATAGATCAGTGTAACAGTTGATAGATCCATCTGACAGTTGAAATATTAGTCTAACAGCTGATATATTATATCAGATAATTGATAGGTCAGTCTGACAGTTGATAAATTAGAGTGAGTAGATTAGTCTGACAGTTGATAGATAAGTGTAGTAAACAATTTTATAGATTATTGTAACAATTGATATTTCAATCAGAGAGTTGATAGAACAGCCTGGCATTTAATATATAAATAATAAATCCATCTAAAAGTTGATAGAACAGTCTGACAGTTGATAGATCAAAGTGACACAAGATAAACTAATCAGGGGGTTGATAGATCAACCTGACAGTTAATAAATCAATAAAAGAGTTTATAGATTATTGTGACAATTGCTAATTTAATCAGAGAGTTAAAAGATTAGTCTGACAGTTGATAATACAATCAGAGACTTGATAGATCATTTTGACAGTTTATAGATTAGTATAATAGTTAATAGGTATGTCTAACAGTTTTATAGGTCAGCCTGACAATTAATAAATCAGTAAGGGAGTTGATAGATCTGTCTGCCATTTGATATAACAGTTTAGCATCTGTTGATAAATTAATTTCAGTTGATAGATCAGTTTGACAGTTGATAGGTAGAGACACTGACAGTTGATAAGATCCGTTCGACAGTTTTATAGAATATTGTGACAATTGATAATTTAATCATAGAGTTGATATACTCGTATGATAGTTAATAAATTAATCAGAGAGTTGATAGATCAGTCTAACAATTGAAATATCAGAGTGACAGTTGATAGATCGGTCTGCCAGTTGATAAAACAATTTAACAATTGATAGATTAATGCGGAAGTTGAAAGATATAGACACTGACAGTTGATAATGTCAGTGTGACAGTTGGTAAATTAATCAAAGAGTTGATAAATTAATTTGACAGTTTATAAATTAATCAGAGAGTTGATAGATCAATCTGACAATTGGAAGGTCAATGTAACAATTGATAGATCCTTGTGTTAGTGATAGAACAGTCTGACAGTTGATTTATCAGTATGAAAGTTGATGAATTAATCAGAATTGATAGATCAGTTTTATTACTGACATTAAACTTTTTAATTGTATTTCTAATATAGGAACTAATAATAAATAATTGTTTCTATTGATACTGGCCTGTTTTATATAGTGATAAGCTTTTTAATTATTAGTGTGACAGTTAATAAGTTAATCAAGGAATTGATAGATCACAGTTTGAAAGTTGATAAATAATCATAGAGTTAGTAGATGAGTCTGGCATTTGATAGATAAATGTAACAGTTAATAGATCCGTCTAACAAATTTATAAATTATTGTAACAGTTGATAAATTAATCATAGAGATAAAAAATTAATATCACAGATAAATTAATCAGAGTTCAATCTAACAATTGTCAGGTCCGTTTGATAGTTGATACATTAGTCTTACAGATGACAAATTAATTAGAAAGTTGATAAATTAGTTTCACAATTGATAAATTAATCAGAGAGTTAATAGATCAATCTGACGAATAGTAGATCCGTTTGACAGTTAATGCAACAGTTTAGTTGATAGAATAGTCCGACAGTTGATAAATTAATCAGATATTTGATAGATTAATCTGACAATTGAAATATCAGTGTTTGACAGTTTTTAAGATAATTGTGACGGTTAACAAATTAATCAGAGAATTGGTACATCAGTCTGACAGTTGATAAATCAATAAAAGCGTTGATAGATTAGTCTAATAGTTGATATATCGGTGTAACAGTTAATAGATCTGTTTGACAGTTTTACATGTTATTATGACAATTGATAAATAAATCAGAGAGTTGATAAATCAGTCTGACAGTTGATAGATCAGTGTATTTTGTTTAACACTTTTATAGATCATTGTGACAGTTAATAAATAAATTAAAGAATTGATAGAGCAGTCTAACAGTTGATAAATTAATCAGAAATTTGATAGATCAATCTGATAAATAGTAGATCAGTCTGCCAGTTGATTGATCAGTGTAATAGTTATTAGATCCGTCTTAACAGTTAATAGAACAGTATGACAAATTATTGAGACAGTTGATAAATTAATCAGAGAGGTTTGAATGAATAGTATGAGTTGGTGAACTAATCAGAAAGATCAATGTAACAGTTAAAAAATCAATGTGACAGTTGAAAGATTAATGTGATAGTTGATAGATTCGTCTGACAGTTGAACGAATAAGCTGACAGTTAACAGATAATTCCGACAGATGATAAATTAATCAGAAGTGATAAATCAATTTGACAGTTGATAAAATTAGTGTAATCATTGATATTATTGTCACAATGTATGGAATGTATAAAACTGGAATTTTGTTTAATGTAATGGCGCTTACATTTTGTATTAAAAAGTTAGTTTATATTATTTTCAGTATTTTTATATTAAACAACCAGTTTTTGTTTAAAACTCCATTTTGTTGTATTAGGCATCATTTTGTTTTACGACCATTTTATATAATAACCGTCTATTTAATTTTAATACTCATTTTGTAATATTTGATGCCATTTTGTACTAAGTGTCAATTTGTTTTACTGTCTGTCATTATTAAAACGCCATTTTGTTTTATTGGTTGTTTAAGACGCTATTTTGTTTAAGACTCCATTTTAATTAATACATCATTTTGTTTAATACGCCATTTTCTGAATGACGTCATTTTTGTTAGACTCAAAATAAAATAATCAATTTCTAATTCTTTTTTAGGATCAAAGATCGCCTCCAATGAACAGCAACAATCACAATTATTACTACAACATGCCTCAGAATCAAAACGCTGGATGGCATACCGAGACAGCGGTACGTTATAATACCAATATGCACGGCCATTATGATATGGCGCCGCCTTACGAATCGCGACGTCATACAAGCATTTCGTACGCGTCGCGAAGTGAAATTGCACCAATTTCTCAACAAGAAGTGCAATATGGTATGGAGGGTGGTGATATTCTGGATACACGGCCTCCAGATAGACATAATATTGTTGATTTGCAAGGATCGAGAGAGCAGAGAGGTTCTGCATTCGAATTGTACCGTAAACCAGTCCACCATAATTTGAGGTAAACTTGTATGCGCTGTTTTGTGTTTTGTGTCTTTTGTTTTTTTTTTGTATGTACACTGGTTTTTGTTCTGTTTTATTTTATTTCTTTTGGGCTTGTTGGAATTCATTTGTTTTTTGTAGCTTATCATTTAACAAATTGCTGTTTTTAATTAATATAAATTTTTAATATATTTTACTTTGACATTTATGCATTTTTTTTTGCTTTAATAATATTAAAATATAGAAGAAATTGTTATGTAAAAACTAATTGCTTGATTGAAAATCTAAACTTTATTTTTTTAAACATATTGACTAAAATGATTGGCTGTCAAAACCCACTCTAAACATATTGACAGATTTTATAAAATAGTTGATAACTTTAGAATTAGCTTTGTATGGTGCCAAAATTATGAATAAATGACTTCAATGTGTCAATAGCACTTCAAATGATATCTTTTTCTTTAAAATCAAAAAGACATTAAAAGAACACATTGAAAGGTTACCATTTGAAGAAACTAGAAACTTTGTCAACTAGTAGCAACTGAACCTAGAAATTAAATATGTAATTAAGTATGAAAAGGTCAAAACAATTTGATTTGATCAAATCGTTAACAATGCATGCTTAAATGTCAAATATTCTACCAATAAATATTATTAATAAACAAATTATATGAAAACGTTGCACTATTTTCTAATTATTTTTTAAAGGGGAGAGGATTACAATGCTTTATACGGATCGCAACCTAATCTAGCAAATAACCAACCACCAACTACTAACACTAAACAATCACGCAAGCTTACCAAAACGCAATCGTTCAAACATCAAAAAACTGATGGATTAAGCACCCCAAAGTTTTTCCGAAAACTGCTATCAAAATACAGAGAATCACCGAAACCGAGCAAAAAATCGCTAACGCAAGAACGCATACCCGAGAACGAAGTGAAACGCGATTTTAACAAGAATTGTGAATATATGCAAGCAAACGAACGTGATGTTACCAGTGCCATTATTGATTGTAAAGGAGCAATGCTTGTGAATCAGTATTGGGGTGTTACATTGGAGATACCGCCGAATGCTATAGCTGAAGGTGTTCAACAAGAAGTCTACTTCGTCATTACTGATCCGAGACTGTGCGAAAATGCGCCGCCACTGGATCTTGAAAACGGTATTGTTATCATCATCAAATATCATCTTTACTAACACATTTATTAGAATCACTTATAGTATTGGTGGAGGAAGTCGGTTTAGATTTAATGCCAGTGTACATACTCTTCCTTCTTCAAATTACAACTCAATTTATATCTTATTTTTATTGCAATCTGACTTAAAGTATTTTGTTTTTCTAGGTGAAACAATGTTATCGCCTCTGGTAATGTGTGGACCACAAGGTAAAGTATTATTATTATTATATTAAAACAACAATTATTATGTCAATGTCAAAACTTACTTTAAATATATTGACAAATGTTATAAAATGGTTGACAACTTTGTAATTAGCTTTGAATGATGCCTAAATTATAAATTAAACGTCAAATCGCACATATATAGTCAAATCATACTTCAAAGTGTCAATTGATGCTAAAACCTGTCAAAACCCACTCCTAAACATATTGACAGATATTATTAAACAATTGACCACTTTTCAACTAGCTTTCTTGTGAATAGTTACTAAAATCTGTCAAATCCTACTTCATACATATTGACAGAATTTCAAAACATACATAAATAGTCAAATCATACTTCAAATTATACTTTATTAAAACTTTTTAAACTAATAATATGTTTGTCAACAGGTACTGAGTTTTTGAAACCTGTTGTGCTGCACATTCCCCATTACGCAAACACTTTGCCAAGCTTAGGTATAAGTTTGAAGGCGACCGATTCAGAGACGGATATTTGCACGGATTGGGATAACATTCTACTACCGTCGAATCACGCCGCCAATAGTGTAGCCGTCAAAGTCGACCACTTCTGATAGCAGTCCATTAATTTTTAAAAATAAAAATAAATTGTACATATCCACCTTTCATATTTCTATTAACTATTATTAGTGTTATGGATTAATTTTTAGTTTAATTTTTTGCTCACGTCAATTTTAAGATATTAAAGTTTGCAATAAATGAAAATAAAATGTGATTTGTCATATCGAAAAAATTATGAATATATTATATATATATAAATGTTACTTATTGATTTTTAATGTTTATAATTTCTTATTTCTTAAGTAGTGATTCTTTTTATGTAGTATTTTTTGTCTGTTTTATATTTTACATTTATATACTTTATTTTTGTAATCGAATTATGTATGCTCATTTAAAATAATATACGAAAATGATTCATGTATTATATGTATTTATTTATAAAATTTTCTAGGTTTATCACCGCTACGACCCACCATCGTTCTCGCGGGATTCCCTAGAATTAAACCTGCGCACACAAATTGCCACTATATTCTGTAAAATCTCTCCCTAGCATAAAACCCAATAGATCGAGATGCCAAAACCAACATCATAACATCAATACATAGTATACCATAATACCAGTAACTTTAAGTAATTAACACAACCTCAAAGTATACTTTAAGTATATTTTAGTACCTAATACCAGTATGTTTACAAACTGCTCTTTACTGGTCTGTGTAAACTTGACAATCTTTTGCAGTTATTGTACAATCCGAAGGCCTCAACTAAAAGCGCACAACATGCTTTTAGCTGTTACGTATAAGGCCTCACTGCCAGATACAGTGTTATCACACAACTTGAAGCCTTAACTGCCAGTGTGTGAATAACAATATTTTACTTTCCAAGTATGCTACACCCATCAGTACCTCGATGACTAGTTTGTATTACACACTTCTAAGGCCACTTTTGGCTTATGTGTAATTTGACGGCTAAATTACCGCCCCTAAAAGTGCCAGTCATGGTGCGGTAATTTTTTTTTTCTCTTTAAACTTGAAAGGTAAAGTTTTATCAATAGTTTCCATCAAGAAATATTATAAAAACATATAATTTCATAACTCCATTACTTAGCTTATCTAGCCTTAACAGAACCTCAAACCCTGCACGCATATAACAATGAATACTACCCACCAAACCATTAATTTACCTTAAAGTATAAAAATAAAAGAAATTTTATTATTTTTTTTTTTAGATTAGCAGCAACATTTAAATCAGTTCCTCATTTAAATCAAACGATGTCCAACGTTCGTCAGCGTGGCGGTAGAGCAATCGGGCTCAGAGAAAGAATTTTGTTAATTTGTAATATTGCTTAACAAATTAGCAGAAGTGTTAGTACAATCAACTTGATGTTGACGTAGATGAATCGGACTGGAACAACAGCGGATATTACAATCGAGCTCTTCGGTTCGTCTCACCAATTTTCAACAACAAAAGCAATTAATTTATGTTGAAACTATTGAGTGTTAAAGTGTTTGTGATTCAATCTCTTGATAACAAACAATCGGTTGGATGGAATTGCAACTCCAGTTGAAACTATTAATCGTCATCATGTTCTGGAGGTCACCCGCCCAAGTGTTTGTGATCTAATCTCTTAACAAGTAATACTGGGATGAGTGGGTTTGTAACTTATGTTAAAACTATTGACCGTCATCATGACTTGGAGTTGCCCACCCACCCTCTCAAGTGTTTGTGATTCAATCTCTCCTAATCTGTTAATAACAAACACTCGGGTGGGTGAGCAGGCAACCCCAGTTGAAACTATTGACTATCAACATGCTTTAGAGTTGCCCACTGAAACTGGATCACAATTACTTGGTTACCAAGTGTTTGTAAATCAATGTTTTAATAACAAATACTCGACCGGATGAGTGGGCAACAGTTGGAACTATTGACCGTAATCATGTCCCACCTACTCTATCAAGTGATTGTGATCCAGTTTCTTGATAACAAGCACTTCTGTGATGAATGGGTAACTTCAGTTGAAACTATTGATCGTAATCATGTTCTGTAGTAGCCCATCCACTCGCCCTTTTGTTTGTGATTCAATCTCTTGGTAATAAACACTCGTGTGAGTGGGTGTGCAAGTTTAGTAAAAACTATTGCACGTCAACATGCTCTAGAGTTTAAGGTTTAATATATACAATTAAAGACAAAACCAAAGCATTTTTAACAACCTAAGGTGCTCGATGCTTTATACCTAAATCGCGTCAGTCATACAGTATCCCCTGACAGGTTAACCATCAAATAAATTCCACAAGACGCTGTTGTCCGTAACATTAGTTATCAATATTACTAATCCAAAAGCAGCTTCCTCAATACTAACCCATTGATAAGTCTTCTGTGCACTTTAAACAAGGTAACAGAAAAAGTGATTTTGAACAAACTCTAAAATCACACTAAAGCGCTTACTACAGGACTATCAACACAGTTTTTGTCACAAGTACTCTGCCGTTCATCAAATAATTCATGTAACAGATCATAAATTTAGACTTAAAAAACCTCTTTTTTGCTAGAGAGACTCAACTAACCAAGAAATCTCCGTTCAATCAGTTGACCGGAAAATTCAATCATTTGATCTCAAACCGTACCGCCCTTTCTTTTGTTTGTCATTAATTCTTCCCTTACCATAAAAGGTGCTGTCTAGAATCTGGAATAGTGCAATGAGAAATTTATTTTTAGCAACAAATTGAGATTTTATTTGTATGCTCACAATGGTCGTAAGATGTTTAGACGTCGCCGAGGAAAACAAAGAAATGTACAGTTTGCTGTAGAACGACATACAGCTCTTATACGCAAAGTGATTGTATGGGGAGCAATTGCTTATAGAAATAAGTCTCTTGTAATGTTCATTCTAGAAACATTAAATGCAAACCACTACATTGATACCATTCTAAAACCAACATTAATCTCTTATCTAAAAAGATTGGAACCCCTATTTTCCAAAAGGATAATGCAAAGCCGCATACAGCTAGGGTTACTATTCAGGTTTTGGAACTAGCTTATGTTAATTTACTTCTCGTTCTTCGACGTATCACTTATTAAACACGTATGAAATACAATCGGTAGATGACTGTGCCCAACCCCCTCCCTCATTTTACTTGTTATTTGAAAGCAACAATGTTGCTGAATGCTCCCTAACAAATTCGCTTTGATGTTCGTATTTCCAGAAAAATCAACTTAACGCCCGCGCAAAAATTTGCGCCGGTGGATCGCTGGATCAAATTGCGTTTCGAAAACCAAACTGCCGCTTTTAGAAAATATCTAAAACTTCTAAAATGGTTAAAAAACTTTTAAGCAATATAGAAAGTTTAAAAACTTTTCTAAATTCTTTTGCAAGATTTTTAGTAATATTAAGAGTTTCTCAGAAGATTCTAAAATGTGTAAAAAACTTTAGAATTAAAAAATATTGTGCAAGATTTTTTAGAAGTTAAATTTTTAGAAGTATCAAAGCTTCTTAGAAGATTATAAAACGTGTAAAAAACTTAAAATTTGTAGAAATTCATTTCAAAAGTTTTTTGCATAATTTTGAAACGTTTTTAGAGCTTACAAGAAAAAGTTAAAATGTATAGAAACTTTAAGATTTAAAAAAAAATCAACAAACTTAAAAATTTTATTTAATTTATAAAATATTTAATAAAATCTCAGAAAATTCAAGAACTTTTAAAATTTGTAAAATGTCAAAAAACAAAGTTTTAGAAGTATCTAAAGCTTTTCAGAAAATTATACATAATTTTAAAAAGTTCTAAAATGTGTAGACATTTTTAGAATTTGTAAAAAACTTCAATAGTCGTTCGCAAAAATTTTAGAAGTATCCAGATCTTTTCAGAAGAATTTAAAACATGTAAAAACTTAAAATTAAAAAAAACTTTAAAAGTCTTTTTCTCAAAAGATTTTAAAACTTGTAAAAAACTTTTAGAATAAAAACTTCAAAAACATTTGAAAAGTTTTGCAAGATTTTTAGAAGTATGTAAAACTTCTCAGAAAATTCTAAAACGTGTAAAAAGCTTTGCTTCTAGAATTAGTAAAAAAAATTAAAAGAAAAAAAATTTCTGTTAGTTTTTAGAAAATTATAAAATATATAGAAAACTTGAAATGTGTTGAAAAATTGAAAAAAATTAAAAACTTTTGAAAAATCTTCTGTAAGGTTCTTAGAATTATCTAGTGCTTCTCAGAAGATTCAAAAATGTGTAATAACTTTTAAAATTAAAAAAAAAAACAATAATTTTTTGTAAGATTTTTAGAAACATTTAAAGCTTCTCAGAAAATTCTAAATTGCGTAAACAAAAAATAAAATTTAAAAAAAATTGCAAAATTTTTAGAAGTATTTAAAGCTTTCAATCAAGTCTAAAAGTATAGAAAGCTTTTAGAATTTGTAAAAAGTTTATTTTTTCAAAAATCTTTTCTTAACTTTTAGGAGTAACTAGAGATTTTTGAAAAATTATAAAATGTGTAAAAAAGCTTTTTAAAAGAGTTTTGAAAAAAATTCAAAATTTTTCAAAAATCTTTTTAAGATTCGATTCTTAGAAGTGTCTACTGCTTCAGAAGATTCTAAAGTGTAAAAAAACTTTTAAAACTAAAAAAAAATCAAAAATATCTAGTAAAATTTTTAGAAACATTTAAAGCTTCTCAAAAAATTTTGAAATGAGTAAAAAACTTTTAGAATTTAAATTCTAAAAAACTTTTAAAAGTTTGTAAAAAATTAAAAACTATTTTTGAAAACTTCTGCAAGCTTTTTAAAAGTATTTCTTTTAAAATTTGTAAAAAGTTTTTTCTTTTCAAAAACTTTCTGCAACATTTTTAAAAATGTTTAGATTTTCTGAGAAAATTCTAAAATACGTAAAAAACTTTTAAAGTTTGAAGAAAGTTTTTTTAAAGAGTTTTCCAGAAAATCCTAAAATGTAAAAAAACTTTTAGAAATTGTGAAAGAGTCTGAAGGTAATAAAATTTGTCCGATGTCTTTACTATCAACTGTTTTTGAGTTTTAGTTTTTTTAATGCAAAAAGTCACAAAATTGTTAAAAAAATTTGACCATCACCACTTTTAATAAAAATCACTTTTTGACTAAATTTGATACCAGGAACACAAATATAATATTCAAAATTGAAAACTTTGGAAAACCACAAAACGGGTTGTAAACAAAAATTTAAAAATTTAATAATTTATTAAATGCACCTCTTCTAGATAAAATTATGAGCAAATCTTTGTCTAAACAAACCGACGCTGCCAAGCCAAAACTGCATAAACGCCAAAAAAATTATTTTTTGGTTTTAATACCTTCGTATAGAGTTTTTTGTTCCGGATCTAAAAAAAACAAAATATTTTGTAGAATCCTATATTTAAGATTATTATTATTACACCGGACTATACTACTTCAGTTTGGGAGAATTTTGTTAACTTGGACGATAGCGCACCAGACAAAGCCTTTAAGCCAAGTTCGTTCCAAACTTAACTCTTTTTGGAGATTAACTACCCCTAAAACCAAAAATACATCTAAAACTGACATAACCCGTTCCAGGCACAAACGTAGAATTTTTTTTTACAAAAATTTCAATAAATTTTTATTTTGTTATTTTTAGAATTTTTTTTTTCCTTTATTCTCTCCAATTTTTAGACCTTGGATAATTTTTTTTAAACTACTTCTTCATAAATACATCCCCTGCGATTTTTGCTAGAGCTGTTTTTTACTAAAAACACACTTATTAATCAATTGCTACCAAATGTTTTTAAAAATATTTTTTGTGTAAAAAACTTTTAGATTTTTAAAACTTTTCAAAAAACTTTTGCAAAATATTTAGTATTTACAGCTTTTCAGTAGATTATAAAATGTGTAAAAAAACTTTTAAAATTTGTAAGAATTTTTCAAAAATCTTACGCAAGCTTTCTCTCAAAAAATTCTTAAAAACTTTTCAAATATCTTCTGCAAGATTGTTCAAAGTATTTCGAGCTTAAAATTTGTGAAAAACGTTAGAAACTTGTCAAAAAACTTACTTTTTATAATCGGCAGTAATATTTTCAAAAAACTTAAAACGGTTTATTGCACTTTACTCAAAAACCAAAAAGTTTTGATTTAAACAGCTTCTATTTTTTTGCGTGGTTTGTACCAACGGAACCGACAATTTTTACAACAAAAACATCTTTTTATTTGTCAAAATCAAGTTCTTGCAAAACATTGAAGTATTTCCAACGTGTACAAAAATTAATTTGTACAGATATCTAAAAATGATAAAAATAATAATTTGCAGAAAAAGAATTTGTCTTGTTTAAAACTAAGCACAATTTATTTTGTGCCCAGGTTAACCAGTAGCGCACTCCGGCTTTTAATCGTCATTTTTGACACGTCACTGAAAACCTAGACTTTTGGCATAAATGTGTCAAATCAATATCATAAAGAAAGTTGAGGGCTTATATTCACTTTTACCTTAAATTAATTTGCAGGAGCTAGTATTGTATTTAAAAAAAATAAAAATTTTGACTTTTTGAAAATTTGGTAACGCCACTGATAAATTTTGATATTCTCAAAAAAAAAAATGATTCACTGTTATTTCTGATCAATTTGGTTTGTCTCCTTATGTAAAAAATACCCCTGGCAAGGTCGTTTTTTATCAAAAGAAACGCAATTAAAAGTTAAACTTTTTAACAAAAACGGAATAAAATTCAACAAATGGCAATCAAAAAAATATATATTTGGACTTGTAGTGATAGAGCGGTAAGTTGTTTTTGAAATAAAAGAATAAAATAATATACCACTTGAAAATCTGAAAGTCGCAGAGATTTATAGCGACTTTATGTACCAAACAATTTTATAAAAAATTATTCAACTTGCACATTATATATGTATGTAAACAATAAGTACGTGAACACAAGCAAGCCTGCATGCAATTGGTCGTCAGCAGGGGGCTTGGCTGCTCAATCCAGAGTAATCCAGACCCCATTAAGTGAGATTTTATTTATTTAGCTGTGTACGTGAACAACGCGTGTATTTGTTTACTTCTAGTCCAGCGTGCATTTGTATTTAGTATAGCATTTTTTGCTTTTTCTTTAACTTATTAGTAGTATTGATTGGATTATGAGAAAATTCTACGATTTTTTATAGTGTTTTGTCGTTTTTTAACTTTAACAAATTGCATATTTTGTTTAAAAGTAGCAATTAAAAAAAAACACTAGTGAAATCGATCAGAAATATTTTGTAGAATCAAATTCGAGCGCAATTTCTAGTCTATACCCTATCTATAAGCCGCAAAAGCCACAAAACAATTTTTTTGTTCCTAGTAGGCTTCGATTTTTTTAACCACCGTTTATGTATTTTGATGTAAGTTAGTTAGAAAATATAAATTTGCTCTGTGTATTTGGGTTTTAGGGATCTAAAACTCGAAAAAACTGCAAAAATATATTAAATAGCTCTATTTTTCAACATTAACTCTTACAAATACACGTTTAGCAGCGCTCAGAATAACTAGAGACCAAATATTATAAACAAATTAAATCAAAGTTAAAATTAATAATAATTAAATATCAACAAAAAACTTGTAAAATTTTTTTAAGGTTTCATACCCTAATAAATTGGACAAAATACTACTAAGTTATAGAAAAAAAAAACTAAATAAAGTTTCTCGACGCCCCTGCTCTGGTCCGTTGAAATGGAATTGCCCACATAATACAACTACACAAGATCGAGTTTTGTCGTTTAAAAAAATAATAACTCCTATTGACCTCCAATCTGCAGATTAGAAAAATTCATCCGGCATACATGTTAAAATACCCGTGTATCCGTCGCGAATGGTGCGTGACCTTTTTGGTCAAAATTTCAATTCATTAAAAAGTTTATACTTAAACATATAACAAAATAAACTAGATCTTAGCAAAACCTTTAACAGTGTAGCTTTGCTGGTTTGGTAACCACTTCTGGTGATTTTTGGTGTTTACAAAAGCATATACCAAATCTAAATAGTAAAGAGAAGATGGAGATAGAGGTATATTAAATTTCATTTTCCTTATCAGTTAATGTTGATTTACCTGTAAAATCTAGAAGTTTCAGCAGCTTTAAAGTTTCCATCTCAGCTAATCACACATGATCTATTCTTTGTAACAAGTCTGGGTATAGAAACTTAACTCAAAAAACTTGCTAATTTTCATTTCTACGCTATTGTAAAGGGTGCTTTTTTAGAGGCGTGGATCTTTAAATTAAAATAAAACACTAAAAATTGTTTTTATCATCCATGAAATTGACTTTATTAGACAGATAATTTTATTAAGGCACGAAAAAGCTGAAAATCATGTCTCTGTACCGCTCACCGTTGACTGTAACGTTCCGACCATCACCATTTTTGAAAACCAATGATTCCACCGGATCCATAGAGCGCACCAAACGGTTTTTTTTTATGTAATGGTGTTTCGACAATGGCTTGTGGATTATTTTCGCTCCAAATGCGACAATTTTGTTTGTTGACATAGCAATTTAACCAAAAGTGTACTTCATCACTGAACAAAATTTTCAAATGAAATTGTGGATCAATAGCAATGTTATCCTCGGCCACTTTACGGCGCAAACAATGATCGTGTGGCTTCAATTCCTGTACAAGTTGAATCTTGTAAACTCGTAAACCAAGATCTTTTTGCAAAATTTTCTATAAAGTCGATGTACACAAGTTTAATTGTTCAGAACGATGACGAATTGACACATTTAGATCATCATTAACACTACGCTGCACACTATCAATTACTTCTTATTAAACGTATTGCAAAAACGATGCACAGTTTCTCGAATTAATCGTTCTGATGGACGATTATGAGCACCATACAATGTACGTAATGCCCGATAAGTTTCTCGAACTGAACTATGTTTTTCAAAATAAACATAATGCAACATAATCGCTGTTAAAGCTTCGGCGCAAAAGTGCCAATTTATCATATCTATGTACACTTATGTCTGAGATTGATTTTCTGTTTCAGATATTTAACTATAATCGCGGAACTAAGCAACCACTATTATTCAAAAAATCTATACATTTTACTAACAATTTTGCGTTTTAAAATGTTGGTACATATTAAAGTCAATTAAAATGTATTGATAAATATTTGTATATTTTGTTTTTATATTCTTTTGTTTATTTTTAAATATTTGCATTTTTGGTAGTAACTCATCACTACTTATGTGCATGATGTAGATGTAAATAGTATTTTACATACCGTAAATAAAGTGCTATTATTATTATTAACATAAATTCTTTAAAAATTATTAATAATAATAATGAATAATAGCAAAAAAATAATATTTACGGCATTAAATTAAAGAAATATTGTGCATAACATCGATTTGTTTCATATTACTACAAAAACTGTGCAAAAATTCATTTAATGTAAAACATAATTGTTACATCATAAATTTATTAAAAACTGCTCCAAACTCCTAAAATTTTTGCATATCGCCCATTTGTTACACAAAATAATGTACATGCGGCAGCACAAATTGTTAAAACATTTCAATTCTGCATTAAATTAATCAAAGAAATCTAGTTTATAGCATTAAATCATCAACAAATACAATTTACAAGAATAATAATATTACAATTAACACTTACGTAATGCTTTGTAAATCTTCCTGAGTGCCAATATGTAAAAATCCACAACTGCGTAGCACTAACAATAAACGCACTTAATCAATGATAAACGATAATAGCATCTACACGCACGAACAGCTGAGCGATAATAATAGGCGACAACCACGCGTCGATCGTTTTAGAAATGTATGAAGGTCGGGCGAAGAGTACGATGGAAATAAATATAATCTTTTTAGAAGATATAAAAAACTGTTTACAAAAATTTCAACCACAATCATTAGATAGATAAAATAAATATACGATTGCATTTTTATTTTAACAAGAAATACATTCTGCAAATAATATTATTTTAATATTGTAAACTACATATCTATCAAAGTGTAATGGATAATTACAATAATTTTGGTGTAATGTAAACAATGCTAATTTCATATTTTTGTTCAAATTATCCTAAAGAACAACTGTTAAAATGCTGTTATTATACCTGTGAGCCAATTTCTTGAAGCTCTTGTAGTGCGTACACACTTGCAACAAAGTGCCGCAACGCAACAACGTCGCGCGTAACATTACCTTGCAACATGAGACTTTTGTAGAGTTTTATGCCGTCGGATCAAAGAAATGTTACGCGGCAATGTTGCAGCTCTCTAAACAAGTTAGTACGGCAGAGCTCTCTAAACAAGTTAGTCAAGAACACGGCGCAGCACGGTATTGTGTTACGGGGATATGTTACTCGACGATGTTGCAGTAGAGTATGCCCATAGATATAGTGTATTTACGACATGAGCTTAAATGATCTTAATGGATTATTTCATTAGCAACCAATTATGATTGTATTATATACCTGGAACCCGAGGTAGTATCCAAAATTATTGTATATTTATATAATATTTTCACCCTTAAACATCGAGGTGTTATAACTATAAGCTATTTATGGTATATAATACAAACATAATTGTCTGTTGGCGAGAATGATACGCGACGTTGTTGCGGTAAGGCAGTTTGTTACAAGTATTACAGTTTCAGATGAACTCATCTCTACGATGATGTTGATTGCTGGCTATGAATTTAAATGCCGCATCCAGGTGTTGTATCCAGTGTTTCTATTGTTAAATTATCGTTTCCAGTTGTTGGTAGGGTCAAAGATATAGTGGTGAAGTATTGATAAACGCGCCGGGCCAAGTATTGATAAACGCGCCGGGGTAAATGTGGATGCACCGGGTTTACTAATAGAAAAAAACCTGCAACGCTAACGGTAATGCAGTTGGAAGTAATACTTTGGTAATGAAATAAATGATACACTGATCTTGCTAAGATGGTAATATGTAGTCTGGTTTTTTGTCTGACAATTTTTACAAACCTTTTTTATCTAACTTTACTGTTATAAATCTTCCTATTGCTGTATATACCTACCTTCCGGTTAGTGACAAATTAATGGGTCCACTTTATTTTAGGCAACGGGTTGACAAAATATATCTTCTTAAATTAAATATCAGAAAGGCATCAGGTAAAAACCATATAGACCAACAACATCTAAAAAGCGTATACTATGCATCTTTTCAGTCTAAGATTTCATTTGGAATTATTTTGTGGGGTAGTAGTAACACACACAAACAAAGTTTTTGTCCAACAAAAAAGAGTGATTAGAATTATGTTTAATATCCCTCTATGAAATACTTTTAGAAGTGTTTTTAAAGAAAAACCTATTTTAACAGTATATGGATTATTCATATACCAAATTCTGTTATTTAATTTTAAATACAAATATAAATTTGAGGAAAACACAAAAAAACATAATTATTCTACACAATCAAACATATATTTTTGCCCAAAACATTATGCTGGGTTGCACCAACATCGGTCGGTTCGAACCGTCCGTTAATTTTTTTTTATAAAGTTGCTTGTTTCGTGGTGTAGTGGTTATCATACCCGCTTAGCACACGAAAGGTCCCCGGTTTGATACCACGCAAAATAAAACTTTGTTTTTAATTATTATTTATTTTAATTTTAAGTGATTATCACTCATTTATCTCAAATTTTATATTTTTATATATATTTTCAGATAATTTCAATATACATAATATATTCATCATATACCTATATTCAACTGTTGGGGATGTCTTGATTGCAAATTAATTGAATTAAATTAAGATGTAACGTTATTCCTTGTTTTAATTTGTTTTGTGTTTGTTAGGTTACATCATTTATTATATTCAATAATATTTTTATATTTTAAACAAATAATCTTTTTTTAATTCAATTAATTTATATAAAATATAAAAAATTAAAACTTTATAGAACAAAAACAACCTATTCAAAATAAAATGAGTGAAGTACTCATAATTTATAAAAATTAAATATATAATTAAAAAATTGGTTTTGCTCTAGGATCGAACCAGGGACCTTCCGCTTGTTGGGCGGGTCTCCAATTTTTTTTTCCAATTTAATTCATTTATTAAAACAATAATTCAAAAATTACAACAACAAAGTTATATGTAAACAAAACATGGTAAAAAATCATTTCCTAACTAAAAGTTTTCAACAATCAACTTGAACAATATAAAAAACAGGTTTAACATATTTGGTAAAAAATTATACACTAATGATCCATTCACCCGCAGATTCATTCTTCTTTCACTCGCTCAGTCACACATCATTCATTCAGATTAAAAACATTTTTAAAACATATTTTGATTATAAAAACATTACAGGGCCCGCAAAAATGTCGGGTTCCTGCTTATAATAATTTTGTTTTGAGCTTAAAACTAACTAACCTAATCTAACTATTTACAATAATATTTACAAAAACTAATCTAACCTAACCCTACTATTTACAATAATATACAATAATATACAATAAGTACACAATTAACAAACTTTGAACCAAAAGGACAAGTTTGCAGGGAGGGTAGTAATTAACTCAAACGTTTTGGTTAAAGATAGGCAAGCACTGATAGCTGAGTTTGTGTTTTATTCGAAATGGTCTATTATATGAACGGATGCTGGTGAGTTCCCTGAGGAGGGCGTTATTTTCTAATTTAAATTTGTAAAAATTTTGAGAAATTTCCATAATGTAGTCCGAAATAAGGGGTACATTTGCCTGTTCGTGCAAATCTTTAATTCTGACATACCTGTCTTTACGAAGTGCCATTCGTAGACACTTATTCTGCAACACTTGCAATTTATTCAGGTTGGTTTTACCTACGCCGCACCATATAGGAGCAGCGTAGGTTAAAGAAGGTCTAATAACTGTTTTGAAAAGATGAATTTTGGTGTCAGCCAAAAGAGAACTGTTTTTGTTGATGAATGGATATAATTGTTTTATGGCCTAATTAGTTTTGTGTAATGAGTGCATTAGATGTTTTTGATAATTTAGACGGGAGTCTAAATAGACTCCCAGATACTTGACGTGCTGCTTCGTCGGTATAGTATCTTTATCGAAAGTTGTTGGTGTAAACGTTTTGATATTTGTGAATTTACGTGTAAATGTGATCCGTTCGGATTTTTTGGTATTAATTTTAATTTTCCAAAGATTAAAAAATTTGTGCAGCGTGTTTAAATGAATTTGGTTCTGTTTTTGAGCGGCCACTGCATAAAATGAACCTGAATAAATTGCAGTGTCATCTGCGTAGAGAGCAAGATTTGTTTTGTCAAAGACAGGTATGTCATTAATATAAATATTAAACAATTTTGGTGCCAAAATTGAACCTTGCGGTACACCAGCATCAATATTTTTAAGGGAGGACAGAGTGTCGTTGACTTTTACCTGGAATTGCCTGCCCGTTAAAAAATTGTGTATGAGTTTAATAATGTAAGATGGATAATGTTGTGTTTCCATCTTATGGATCAGTCTGTTAGTCCATACTCGGTCAAAAGCTTTTTTGACATCGAGCAGGACCATGTCTGTCACTTTGTCTTTATTGAAATTAATGCTAATGTCATTGACGATTCTAGCAATTTGCTGAACCGTCCCATGTCCGCTTCTAAAACCAAACTGATTGTCAGTCGTCAGTTGGTTGTCCGATTCAAAAGAATCAAGTCTTCTCATAATAATTTTTTCGGTCACCTTGCTTAGCGTTGTAAGCAAGGAAATCGGACGATATGAGTCGGGTGATGTAGCTGTCTGACCAGATTTGTGTATGGGTATCACGTGGGCTACTTTCCAAGATTTTGGAAAATAACCCAGCCTGATAACTCCATTTATTATATAGTGCAGTTGCACTACTGTCTTTCGTGTAATGTGTTTTAATGTTATGTTTTGTATATTGTCGCGTCCCGCTGCTTTAAGGGGTGGAAGTTTTCTGATCGTTTCACGAACCTCTTTTGGACTTGTCAAAGACAATTCGTCCTGAAGAGGTCAATACTCGGACAGAAAATTTTCCACCCCGACAGTGATTCGTTTTTGTTCGTCAGTCACGTCTTCTTCTAGAACATGTACTTTCTCTAATGTCGTCCCCAGCATTTCTGCTTTGTCAACGTCAGTAAAGGCGGTAGTAATACCGTCTTCACTTGTCAACGTCGGTATCGTTACTGTCTTCCGTTTGATCGACTTCACCAGGGCCCAAACTGAATTGTCCCTGTGTGAGAGTCTTTCAATCCTGTCATTCCATTCCATGTTTCGAAAATTGCTAATGTCAAATTTAATTTGTCTATTTAGTTCAGTCATGTTGTCTCTCTCATGTCTATCACCAGTCCGTTGCCAAATTTTTCGAATTCTGTTTCTAGACTGAATTTTATCAACTATGTCCTGCGGTAACTTGTCAGCCAAAAGATCAACTGTTTTCATTTTAACACTTTTCTTGAAAGCGTTTTGTATAATTTTAGTTATAGATTCAACATGTCTGTCAATGTCTTCGGGGCTATTAATATTTCTGTCAACAATAATGTCTCTGTCCAGGATCCTTCTAAAGAGTGGCCAATTGGCACTCTTATAGTCGGGTCTCTGGACAATTTGTCTCGGTCTGTTGATCGTGTTGTACAGTGTGCATGTAATAAGTGTGTGGTCCGAACTCAATTCGTCCACTGTCTTCAAATCACTGATGTTGGTTACGTTTTTGTTCACGACCACATCTATGGTGGTCGGTGTCATTCCATTAGATGGAAAGTAAGTGTGTGTGGGTGGGTGCATTATATGTAAATTGTGTGCAATGGACATGTTGTAAAGACATGTTCCATTGGGATTGTTTAGGTGGCAGTTCCAGGTACCATGTCTTGCATTCAAATCCCCGACAAGAAGAACTCTGTTCCCCTTGTCGAGGAGACTTAAGACATCGTCCTCCCCAAACTGAAAATTTGGACGACAATAAACACCTATCAGTGTCATGCCATCTTCTAGCTTAATAGCGACATGCTCTAAATTGCTATTGCAATTTATTCGCATGTAGCTGATAGAATTCTTTACGAGAACGGCACCCCACCGCCAGCAAGATTTCGATCTTGCCGTTCAATGCGGTACCCCTTCACATTGAATTTTACAGTGGGGTCTAATTTGGATTCCGCGATAACTAAAATGTCAACATCCGCTCTCGAAAGGAACTCTATCAGTTCGCCAACCTTTGATTTAACACTATTGGCATTCCATTCAAAGATGTTCAAATTACTGATCATTTAATCCAACTGAGACATGAATGACAGTATGGTTTGGAATTTTTCGCCCTCAGAACGACAACCCTGAAGCCTGTCATTCATGTCTCGCAATAGTTTGAACATCTTTGAAAGATCTACCATCTTTCTCAACCTGTGTATTTCCCCCATGACGCCATTGTAATCGTCATGGCCAGGAAATACGAAAGAATTTTGAAATGAATCCTCTTGATTTCGACGCTGGAACTGGTTTCCTCGCTGCGAAGTCTCGTTTCCTCGCTGCTGAAGGTGCTGGTTCTGCTGCATCACTGCGGCATCCTCTCTCCGCTTGGCCCAGGCGTTGACTTTTGGGGCGGGGGCAGGAACATAACTAATTTGGGTTTGTTTTATCCCTTGCTTTGGCAACGCCCTGGACCGCTGCTTTTCGATAGCTGCTATTTTATTCTTATAAACTTTGCAGCTTACGGAGTTTGCAGGATGCGCCCCTCCGCAGTTGACGCAGCTTGCATCCACATCTCGGCTTTTGGTACAGGTGTAGGTGAGGTGTGGACCAGCACACTTCACACAACGAGGACTCACATTGCAATTTGACGTCGCATGTCCCCACTCTTGACAGCGGTGACATTGGCTCAATCCCTTTTTGTTTACGTAACGATCAAAACTGACCGACGAATGGTAGATATAGCGAACTTTATCATTTAATTCACTACAGGTAATTTGGACTGGGGTTGTTATAACATAAATAGGGAATTTAGTACCCTTCATCTTATGACATGTCAAGACTTTAATTTTGTAAACTTCGAAAATTTCACTAATAATTTTGTCAGAGGTTAGGTCTACCTGAAGCCCATTCATCACAAAAGTATGAGTTTTATCATTCTTTTGCGTGAAAGTATGGAACTCCAGTTCCTCTACTCTACATGCTTCTTTTAAAAGCCGAAAGTCCGACACGGAGCTTGTATAAATTGAAACACGGTTATTGAAACCGTGTTTCACGTGAAATTTATCATTAGTATGCTTTTTAATGAAAGCAAACAAATCTTTTAAATTGTCAAGCTCCGTGTGCAGAACAATCGGAGAACATTTAATTTTGGTTGGTGTGTTTGAAATTGAATTTTGAGATGAAGTTTGGGTATTATTTTTATTTAAATCTGAATTAATAATATTATTAGAAGTGATTCTCTCACTCACAATAGGCTCATCGTCCATCGGTGTTAACACCTGGAACCTATTGTGTGTGAGAACCTCACTACTACGCTTTCCATACGCCGAGCCAGACTCTGACGTATTCTTACGTTTTAAAGTTCTTGAGACACTTACTGCGGTCAAGAGCGGGGCATCACTACTTCCGATGTTGTTTTCTCCCATCCTTAATTTAGATATCTGCTCCAAAAGTCCAAAAAGAGTTCCAAAATATAAATAATTATTTCAATTAAATTTGACAAATTAAATTTTGCGAAATGTCAAATTTAAAAAATGTTCTTTGGAGGCCTCCGGCGCCCCACAGGGCCACAAACACTAGCTTCTTTTGCCGGATTAAATCCTCTGCTAACTGGCACTTCACTTGAAATTTAAAAACTCTTCTTTTATATAAAATATTTAATTAATTAATTGACACTTGTCAAACAGGTAATGCTCGTCAGTAGCGCCGACGAGAACCTGGGCGGGTCTGATACCCACTACACCACTGGGGGTATCAATAGGTATAGCGAATATGGCCACAGGTATAGATCACTACATAAAGTTATCAGGTACAATATTATGATTGTTCGTCAGGTACTAAAAGATTAAAGGTAATATCACAGTATATAAAAGAACAATGCACGCGACACTTCACTAACACATTAAAAGAAAACAGTTTAAGTATACTGGCGATGGCCCGTCAAGTGTTCGATGTAAATGTCTTGACTCCACCAAATCACATCGCTGCTCATCAGCTTCCGCAACAGGCCAGCATACCGCTTGCCAATCTCCAGGGCCCGGAGTACAGCTTCATTTTCCGGGTCCCACGAGCCTTTCCCACCCAGCTGAGTTGCCACTTCTTGGTATTTATCTAATTTTCGTATCCGACTCTGTGTGAATGCCTCACGCCCATTTTCGAATGGTATTGCAACATTCACAATTGTTGCGCTTTTGTCGTTATCGTTCAACAGGACAATGTTAATTCGTAGGTTGGAGTTGATACCTTCTACTGTCCTGTTGACACGAGCTTGTCCACGACTAGACGGGATTGCTTTTGCAAGCCAACCCGTGACAGAAGTGGAGCAAGCCTTTACCTTCCGTCCATTTTCAAAAATCAGTTTAATATACTGGACCCGCATGCTGGTCGTATCAGATATTAAGCTGATAAGAACAGACTTAAAAACTTTATTCAAAAAAATAATTTCAATATATAAAAAAAACGTTATAAAAATAATAACTTGTGTATAAGAATAAAGATAAAAGAAATTTGAATCATAAATAAATTCACAATACAAAGAATAGATAAAAACTAAATAAAAGATATGCATGTGTATAGAACATGTCTAAAATTGTACAAATACTAACAGATTAAAATCAATAGAAATAACATAACATACATTTTAAAAATTCATATCACAGTTGTATAATTTAAGCGCTACATAAAGTTATCAGGTACAATATTATGATTGTTTATCAGGTACTAAAAGATTAAAGGTAATATCACAGCATATAAAAGATCATTGCACGCGACACTTCACTAACACATTAAAAGCAAAACAGTTTAAGTATACTGGCGATGGCCCGTCAAGTGCTAGATGTAAATGTCTCGACTCCACCGAATCACATCGCCGCTCATCAGCTTCCGCATCAGGCCAGCATACCGCTTGCCAATCCTCAAGACCCGGAGTACAGCTTCATTTTCCGAGTCTCATGAGCCTAGGGCTCCTACCTGAAGTGCCATCACTACCACCTCATATTCTTTTCCCCCCAGCTGAGTTGCCACTTCTTGGTATTTGTCTATTTTTCTTATCCGACTCTGTGTGAATGCCTCACGCCCATTTTTGAATGATATTGCAACGTTCACAATTGTTGCGCTTTTGTCGTTTTTGTTCAACAGGACAATGTCAGGTCGTATGTTGGAGTTGATACCTTCTACTGTCCTGTTGACACGCGTTTGTCCACGGCTAGAGATTGCTTTTGCAAGCCTGTCTTGGACGGCATTGTGGCGTTGCTGCCAGGCGTTTGAATGCATCTGGCAATGGTTTAGTAGTCTGGTGGCATTTAGAGGAACACAGTCGAGTCGGGCGCGGTGTATAAAGTTCCAATCCGCGAATCTGGTGGAAAACCCAGTCCTGAGAAAGTAGTTGCTGGATGACCACAGTGACAACGAACGAAGAACCTTGCCTTGATCTGGTTTAGCTAGAAGTTTTTGTTCATAATATCTTCTAACCTGGTCCTTCATTGGCCTCTCTACCAGGGCTCGTGCGGTAAGGGATCGTCACCGAGCCATCTCTGAAGGTCAGTTTTAACAAAATCATTGACGGGTCGATTGGGTCCTGGATCCAATTGATGTTCAGTTTTTCCCCTATGCGACGTGTAGCATTCCTTGCCCTTGTCCATAGCAACGCTATGTCGCCGCCATCTCGCGCTAAGTTTTCTTCCAGTGAGCCTGAAAGGTAGTCGCCAAGCCCTTGGATGGTAGGTTGGGCTCCCGTTTTACGACGAACTACCTTAATTAGCTGGTCGCGGGCAATTTGTTGGACAGTGCTATCAGGGCAAGTTAGCATTTTAAAAGCTTGTGTAACGGCTGCTACGTCAGTCAAGTCGCATAAGGGTAATACATCTGTGCCACCCCGCGCTGATGGTAAGTATAATAATTTAAAGCTGGCAAGTTGAAGAAGCTTCATCTAGGACTTGCAATATTTCTTATAGTCCTCGTTAATTTTATTTAGGTGTTTTTTCTGGACCGTCGTTCCTCTGAGAATAAATTATAGCTGGGGGCTATAAAAATGTTGTAAGCGTCGATTTTTTGCCACGGCGCTAGCAGGGAGTTATGGATGTCGCTTAGCTGCTCTTTCATTCTTGCAATTGTGCGCTCGGGTGCAGTGTCGACATGAAAGCTCGTTGGTATGCCCAGATGTTCGTAGGCTTTGCCATTTTCTAGCAAGGAAGTGTTCTCACCCAGGATATAATATAATCGGTTTTGGTGAGTCACCTACCTTCTTCTGCAGTCCAGATCCAACACTGCGCGTTGAATACAAGACCGCAGCGTCTGGCAGTCTTACCTACTCTATCCAGGGTATCCTGCATGGCGTTAGGGTCGGATGCTAGTATGGTCAAATCGTCGGCGTAGGCTACTGCCTTTATTGACGTTTGCTCAACCTTAAATCCGCTGCCTTGAAGTGCGGAACAAACTACGGCTTCCATGGCAAAGTTAAAAACTATTGGACTAAGCGGACATCCTTCTTTAACTTCCGCCTTTATTAAGATGGAGGAGCTCAACTCATCTTTACATTGGATTTTTGTTGACGTACCCTGGTATAACATTTTTACCAGGCTGGACAGTTGTTCGGGTAGTCCTATAAGGTTCAGCGAGTCCGTTATGTGTGCGTGAGGAACTGACCCGAACGCGTTGGCAAGGTCCAGCCAGGCCACCACAACTCTTTTCTGCTTCCTCCTGGCGTGGTTGAGGGCGCTATGTAGTAAGAAGTTGTGTTCAAAGCAACCCTCGCCTTTTCCGAACCCTTTCTGGGCTTGCAATATAATGTTGTAGGTTTCGCACCACGCCGATATACGGTGAGCCAAGCAAGAAGCATACAACTTGTATATGGTGGAAGACAGGGCAATGGGCCTTCAATTTTCTACTACCTCACAATCCCCCTTTTTGTGAATTAAGATGGTTGTAGATTCTTTCCATGAGTCTGGGACCACTTTAAAGTTGTTAATTTTATTATACATGCAGGCTAGCACTTTGCAGTTTGGATCTGCTTTCTTCAGGTCACCGTACCTTAGTCCACCGGGACCTGGAGCCGTGTTCTTTGCTGCCTGCATTTTTTTTTTCACTTCCTCACTGGTAAACACAATGTTTTGGTTATCTGGTTCACCGTGAGAAAGTGGAATGCCGTGGTGTTCTTCGGAAGGCAGTTCTTTGGCCTCGTATACAGCTTTAAAGTGGTCTTCAAGGGGACATTTGTCAATTTGGCAGTAGCCACCGTCCTCTACCCCCGTAATTTCTCTAAAGACTTTCTTTTTGTTTGACCTGTAGTGTATTTGGATGCAGGATGCGGCAACAGCTTCATATCTTTGACTCACCGCGGGTCGACGTTGGTTTGTATTGTGCCTGAGGAGCCGATTTCTTTGGACTTTTGCAGATCCAACTGCAGTAATTTCCGCGGTGATGTCGTTGATTGCTGCTATTAGTTCTACTGCTGTTCTTACCGCATCCAGTCTACGTAACCAGTCCCTCTCTTTCTTGTTTCTACTGTCTGTGTTATTGCCAGCCGTTAGTTGACTTGGTGGTAGTGAACGTTCCGGGCTAAGTGGTAGTGAATGTGACGGGCTAAGTGTGGGTGGAGGGTCCTGATTCACATATGATGGGGGGGTCTGTGATGTAGCTGAAGGTAAAGCCTTGGTACTGGGGGACGTGGTGAACTGACCTTGCTGAGATGTTGGTGATGTTGTCTGACGTCGGGGTTGCGGGGCAGCAAGGTCTGGTTGTTGTCCGTTCTCCTCCGGCGTCAGGGGTTTGATTTGGGGCACTGGACGCTCTAGCATGTAGGCCTCCATCTCCGCAGCATCATGGACAGCTTTCTGACGTGATTTTATCATTTTCATTATTCCATTTACATTTTTACAAAGGCCACATCGGAAAACAATTTCAAACTTATGAATGCGTCGTATGTGTTTGTTGAGATCCGAGTGGCTTTTGTAGGTCCTGGGCGGGCGGACGTTGCACAGCGTGCATTCTAGTTCAGCTGTCATCGAGAAACAATATTTTACACACTAAATTCAACTAACTACTATTTTTGTGTCAAGTTGCTTCTCGGCGAACTTAAAAACTTATTAAGCTGATAAGAACAGATTTAAAAAAATAATTTCAATAAAGTTTTTAAATCTGTTCTTATCAGCTTAATAAGTTTTTAAGTTCGCCGAGAAGCAACTTGACACTTTATCTTAGCCATAAGCCGAGAAGCGATACTGTTGGTTTAAAAATTTAAAATTAAAAAAACTGAAACTTCGATTTTCAGGTTTTCTAAAGCACGGAAGTTTTGTATATGGTCCCAGGGTTCATTTTAATTAAACCCTGAAAGTGTGAATTAATTTTTCTTCAAGGTATAAGCTTTGTTAAGAAACCGGAAATTTAGTATTTTACCAGTGTTAATTTAATTTAAATGGAATGATATAATGAGTACCTTTGACATACCAAGATATATGTCTTAAATTGCTAGAGTCCGGGAATTTTATTTGGTCCCAAGAATTATTTTAATTAATCATATACCTCAAACCTTCAAATAAAACCAGTAGTGGTAAAAAAAATATGACGTTTGTCAACTGTCAAGAAACATCTTTGCGATGAAAAAAATTGTATTTAAAGTGTCAAAATTCTGTAACTGTTAAAATAGTTTCTTTCTTAAAGTGCTGTCAAAGACATCTGTTAGTTCTCTCCACAAAAAGCACAATAAATATATATTCAGCAATTATTGTTCAATTTCAATACTAACCAGTTTGTCAAATATTTTGATGACATGGATATAAGAATCATCGATCGACTGTAGTATAAAAATGGTAAAAAACAGCATCAACAACAAAAAATATAACTCTAACATAGTTTCGAATATTCCATCGGCAGAAGAGTTTAACCAATACTTTACAAACTGCATCTCAAACCTATTAGAAAACATTACAGACCAGCAATCTGATAATTATGACTGTAAAGTACCATACCACAATAAAGAATTTCACCCTAATCTCACAACCAATACCAAAATTATAAATTAAAAATTTAAAAAACTCAAAATCTACAGGAAACGATGGATTTTCTAGCAATATATTAAAACAAATAATAGATTCTATTGTAACACCGTCATTTAATAAATGAATGTTATACCGCTATTTAAAAAAGGAACAAAAACCGATCCTTCAAGCTATCGACCAATATGTATCTTACCAACGTTATCAAAAGTCATTGAAAAAATTATGTTTGAAAGACTTTATAACTTTATGCACGATAACAAGTTATGGAATCCAAACCAACATGGTTTTATGAAGAAAAAAAACACTGATACAGCTATTTTTGATTTTACCCAGCAAGTTTTAAATAGCTTAGAAAATAAACATGTGCCATGTGGAATATTTGTCGATTTAACAAAGGCGTTTGACAGCATTAACCATTCAGTATTATTAAAAAAACTAAGACACTATGGAGTACGAGGAACATCTCTTAATTGGATAGAAAACTATCTCAAAAACAGATACCAAAAGGTAATAGTGAGAAAAGAAGTCAACCTTGAAGAATCCACATTAACAGCAGTAAACGTCGGAGCTCCGCAAGGAAGCATACTGGCTCCCCTATTATTTGCAATTTATATAAATGAGCCATCACTATTTCAAAGAAACAATGTGCAAAATAATTAATTACGCAGACGACACCACCTTTCTAATTAACAGCAACAATTTAGAAAATTGTGTTCAGGATGCAAATATATGCATGACAGCAGCAGATAACTGGTTTATAGAAAATTTATTAATACTTAATGCAGAAAAAACAAATGTAATGATTTTTAAAACTACCAAAGCTACAATAACGCCAAATGACATCACACTTATAGGACAAAACATAACATGTACCTCATGCACAAAGTTTCTTGGAATTCAAGTAAACGATACCTTAAACTGGAGCGAACACATTACTTACCTAAATGCAAAATTAAACACCGCATGTTATGGTCTTCGAGTTCTATCAAAAGAAGCTAATTCTGATTCACTTAAAATCATATACTATGCTAATATATACTCTTTACTACAATATGGCATAGTTTTTTGGGGAAGATGTCCTGGCACAAAAAACATTTTTGTTACCCAAAAAAGAGCTCTTCGAATAATTACAAACAAAAAATACAATGACATGTCGTGGAGTTTTTAAACAACAAAATATTCTAACAGTATTTGGATTGTATATACACCGCTGTCTATTATTTTTAAACAACCACCCATCTCTTTTTGTAGATTTTTTAAACAAAGAAACTAGTTACAATTTAAGAAAACAATCTTTAATGCAAATCCCCGGTCACCGTCTAAAAAAATTTGAAGATGGTACACTTTATACGTGTATCAAATTTTACAACAACCTGCCAGAAGCAATCAGGAAAAAAGCTGATAACAGAAAAGAATTTAAAAATGAAATTTTACAATATCTTGTGGAACTGGAACCCTATTCGGTTAAAGACTACATAAATTAAATTATTAAACACTTTTTGACGTCTTCAAACATAATGTGATGTACATTTATTTTTATATGTATATGTAACTTGTTCGTTTTGAAATAAATATTATTATTATTATTATTATTATATGCAGATGATGCAAGCGTCTGTGTAATAAGATCTAGCTATTTAGGTTTGGAATTAGCAATGATTGAGGTGTTTAAGGACATTACAGAGAAATTTTATAAAAACAAAATAGAAGCAAATATAAAAAAAACAAGTATTATAAATTTTAAACACCTTCCTTATAATTACGGTCAACATATTAGTTTTGGTAATTTTAAAGTCAACTTCAGTCAAACTTTTAAAAATTAATTTGTATGAAAGTACATATGTCATGAGAGAACATTTTCAATTTTTAGGAGGTAAACTTATAAGACAACTTCAAAATAAGTTGAGCCTGTCATGTCTATAGAATGTATACTATGCATACTTTAAATCTGCTTTTAGGTATGATTTATTGAATTGGTGTTTTAATGGAGTTTCTAAAAATTTTAATTTTGCAAAAAAGCCCTAAGCATAATGTTATATAAAAGTTTGCATGATTCGTGTAGGTTACTTTAAAAAAAATTAAAAGTTATTTTATGTTTATTTGTATATCAGAATGAAAAACTGTATTATACACGTACACATATTCGTAATTATAATACAAGGGCTTGCAAGTCTTGTATTCGTGCTTGACCAGTATGGTACACTTGTTAACTTATAATATTCCTGTAAACTGTTTCACAGTTACAGTATTTTTTTTAACAAATTGTAGTCACTTTTTTGACAATTTAGAATGCTGTGTAATGAATTTTGTCATATTTCTGCCAACTTAAAACCAATTAACAAAATTAACTTTTTGACACACGCAGTAATTTTTTTGGCAGTTTAGTAAAGAAGTTTTGGTGCAGACGTACAACTGGTTAATAATTTTAGTAACGTTTTGAAAGGACTAATACATTTTAAAACACAACTTGAACAATTTGCTACTTTTCTGACAACATCTAATATTACTGTGAATAATTTTATTAATTTTTTGACAAATGCAGCAAGTTTTTGATATCTTATAACATTTTCATACATTTCTATAAACTATAAAACAGTTTTACTAATTTTGATAGTTTTTAAACACAATTTGGCAGATTGCTCCACTTGCCAACTTATAATATTATTACCATACATTATTGTTATTTTTTGACAGATACAATAACTTTTTTGACAATTTTACAGTACAATTTGTCATATCTCGTAGATTTCTGCTAACTTACAGTAAACTAAATACAAATAGATAACATGAAGAACTAATAGATAGCTTAGGTGGAAGCGGGGTTGCTGCATCAATACATGTTTGCCTTAATTATAGTTTTAAGCAGTATTAGTAATAGATAAAAACAATTATTAAATGCTTACATACCTTGCTTTGTAGGTTCCACTAAGATTTGATATTTAACAAAACTATCCGTACTCATCTGCATGCACACACAGCTTGATTGTAGCGTGCGCAGTATTGTTCTAGAAATGCATGAAGGTCGAGCAAAGAGTAAGATGGAATAAAATGAATCTTTTTTACAAGATATAAAAAACTGTTTACAAAAATGTTAAACATTAATCTCATATTGTAAGTTTAGATAAAATGAATGTAAATAGAACTAAAAATTATATTGATTTAATTCATCAACTTATTGTTGTTAATATTTAATATTAATATTACAGTGTAAAACCGTTAAAACATTGAGGAAAAATATTTGTTAACATTATAATACATATTATTCAATTACAATGACTTTGTAATCCAAACAGCAGAGTCTAAATATATTACAGCCCAATTTGAATATTGTTTTTATAATTAACAACTTAAAATTAAAATGTCAGCTCAAGAGCATAGCAGTTTTAGTAATTGGATAGTATTATGCATATATCTATTAATTCCTTTTATTCAATTTCTTCTGCAGCCGCAGTAGTCGTCGTAGTTGTAGTGGTAGCTGCAAATACACACATAACAGCAATACAATAGTATGTATATTACAA
Source organism: Tachinus rufipes (assembly GCA_963932245.1). NCBI lineage: Eukaryota > Metazoa > Arthropoda > Insecta > Coleoptera > Staphylinidae > Tachinus > Tachinus rufipes. The sequence goes on along the minus strand of OZ010747.1, from coordinate 71,580,774 downwards.
TACTTACACCTTCTCCTTCTTCTTCTTCTTCTGCAACCTGTATCAGCCTCATTAATACCAACTTGTTGATTATTACCTACATTTTTATTTGCACTCATAGGACCTTCTAATTCATCCAATGGCATACTAAGCGATGAATGAATCTGTCAGATTTTCAAACTAATAGTTTTCTAATTGAAATTAAATCTTAATTTAAATAAAATTACTTACAGTCATTGTCATGATGGCGAAAGCAATAAATACAATTATGTATTTCATTTTATATAGTTTTAGACACACTTCTGTATGCTGCAGATCGTGTTCTAGCATTTATATATCAGTCGATTATTTATTTTAAATTAATTGTTACATTATATAGTTAACTCATGCGTGAAGATTGCTGATATATATTGTTGATTATGATATGAAAATATGATTAATCTAAACAAACATAAAGCCTGTAATTATTGCAAAAAATTAACAAGGATAATAAATATTGCGCGGTTATTTTATTATGAATTAAAACTGATTTATAATAATCCAATTAGTAAATGCACAGTAGAAATTTCCGTTTGTTGATACAAAAACAGCATCACACAGTGATGTTTTGTGGGAGGTCAGGTCTTTGTTAATCTTCAGTTTTCCAACCTCGTATAAAATAAACAGCATCAACCTACAAGTTGTAAGTATTTTGTAGGTAGTAAGAGAGGTTGAAGGTAAAATGGTAAAATGGTAACAGTTGGTTATTTTTTTCATGTTTGGCAGTGGTTTATTAAATGTTTTACAATGTTTCATAAAGGTTACAAATTTGTAATTTAACAAAAATGCTAAGTCTGTCTTAAAAAGATTACAAAAAACTAAAAACTGTTTTACAATTTTCTCACAAACGTGTCTAAAATGTAACAAAATTACAAAATTGTCTTACAAAATTAAATAGCGTGCTATTTCCAACCAATCCGTGTTATTGACATTTTAATAATTCATATAGAAATACAATTATAGATATAATAAGTCCTGATATATAAAAATAAAATATAAATTGTAATTGCTTAAGTTTTAAAACTTTTGGTGAATCATCTATTTTAATTACTTTATGATGGATAAGTTGATTTTGGAATTTCCATGTATCATAGAATTCCATTTCAACAAAAGTTTGTATTTGTTTGTCTAATACAGCTTTAAGAGGATGTCCAAAACTCAAATACATTGTTCCATAAAACCATGAATGAGACACAAGGTGGTAATAGTTGGAACATAAAAATGTCATAATAAATTTTCTAACAGTTATGTAGACGATATTTATATTTAATGGTATACTTTTATTACATAATATTGACTGATATTCTATGACATTATCTTTAATATAATTTTGTGCTAGACTTTTGTCATCAAATAATGTTGAGATTAAGCCACCAGTTGTAGATGTGTGCACCTTTAGTCGAGCTTCGTAAATGTCTTCTACCGTAAATACTTGTTTTTCATATAAAGGTTGAAATAAAACTGAATATAATAATCCGGTATACGCGCTTGTTATTATTAATGAAAAAACAACCCAACAAATAAAAACAAATCTACATATAGATCTATTTGGTTGATTGACTGATTGACACATAAACATAGCATATACATTTAGCAATGTGTCAACAATTTCAACAAATTTTGAATTAATTGAATAGTTTTCAACAAAATAATAAATCAAACTAAATGACAAAATAGCACATAATAGAGCAATCCATAATGTTTGTTGAAATATACAAAAAACTCCCTTCCAAATAGGTAATTTAGCAGCTAATGGAATAGCAATAACAAAGTCTTCATGAGAGTAAGGATATAAAACATCAAAATATTGAAAACTATAAAACTCGTTAATGCCAAAAAGAATAAACTGATTATGTCTTGGAGTTTCACTATCACTAACATCTACATTCATATGGAAATGATATAGTATTGAAGATTCCATTAACATAAATCTTTCAGTTTGATCAAGAAAATTATATTCAAATCTAAAACTGCACCAACCAAATTTCTTAATTTTTTTTTCATAAACTTGGTTTATATAAGACATATTTTTGTTGTAACAATAAAACAAAAATGTTTTTGTATTATTGCAATTAATTTGGTAACTAGTTAGTGTATAAATCATGCCGTCCTTGTTTACAATAATCATTTTTAGTAGTGGAATTCTCCATAATTCTTCAACAACGTCATCACTAATGTTGTCGTCTATTAACATTATTAAATAGTAACCATTTGCATTAAGCCAAGGATTGTTAGTATTATTTATATTTGATGAAAGAAAGTTGACCAAATTTTCAGCGGTATTAAAAATAAAAATATAAAATTGACCAAAACTTTTTGTAACATTAGTTGGTATAGAATTATTAGTTACTCTGAAAATAATTCTTTCTAAATTTAAAGCGGCATTAAAATCATTAATATATGAAATAATTTCTTCATTGTTAAAATAAACAATTACTGTTTGTAATTTATTATAGCTGGAGTAAATATCAATACCACATTGTAAATGTGAATTCCATATTTTACCATAATTCTAAAAAAAAAAACTTATCAAATCAGGTAAAATAAAAATAAGTTGTTTAATTTAAAAGATGGAATTTAATAGTAATTAAATTTATTAAATTAAATTATTCAATTTACTTACTGGTAATAAACTGTATTCATTGGCTGATATAACTGATATAAGGGCACTTATAAAAATTGTTATTGTAGGCATTGCAACCATCTTCTTTGTAATATTATTCTGAATATACTGAAAAATATTATATTTTGCATTATAATGTTTCTATACACATTATAATATAACTCATGTTAACTACTTATTTATTATTTATCAAGAACACTACGTTGTAAATTATAAAATCGCATGAAAACAAGCTTGATACAATCATTAAACTGTGTTTTGCTAATTAATATTTTAATATGTTTAGCGCACAACCATACTGATTGTTATATTTTTATTAATATCACTGTTTCTACTCTTGAGTAAAATAATATTTTAAAGAAGTCTTAGTGTTAATACACTGCTCAAAATAATTAGAGAAATACATATTTAGGTCTTAATATTTTTTTTAATTTTTAACATTATTCAAATCTAACAACGCTTAGTTTAAAGATTTACATTTTATCCGAATAAATTTGCAAAAACATAGTAAGCAATGTTAGTAGTTTATCATAAATTATTAAGTTTGACACCAGTATATCAAAATAAGGAATAGACTGAAAGAAGCTAACCTGAAACCAAGAAAACTTATGCAAAAACCTGTTTTAACTACGCATAAGGTGTTGTTTACATTTTGCTTGTAAAATGTACTACCGACGTCTATATGAAAACCATTCTGCACAAACCATACAAAAAGTCGAAAAATATGGTAGTGGGTTTGTGATGGTTTGGGGCTGAATTAATCTTAATAAAATAGCAGAGCTGGTTCTAGTTTCAAGAAGATTAAACGCTGAATAGTACATTAATATTGTCCTGGCGGATAATGATATACCAGCTACTTATGGCCCAAGTTTTGTGTTTACAAAATACATAATCAACTGAAAACTATATAAAACAATCCTTTATCAGAAAATTTTACTGTAGTATATTAATACTCTTCAAATGTATACAATTCTTTATTACTAACCAAGTAAAGGTAGGAGTTCATCCTGATTAGTATTTTCATTAGAGAATCTGGCTCCTAAGTTTTGACAAATGTAATTTTCACGTTTAATTAAACATATTTTTTGTTTATTGTAGAACATTAAAGTCGCATTTAAAAAGAAATCTGTTTTGTGCAAAATTGTTGAAAAAGATACTTGTATTACGGTGATTTTATTGCAGAAATTTGGCGTACGTGTTTTGACAAAAATTAAGAATAAAGATTTAACTGGTATTCTGGCTTCTAATAAACGTCAGGAAGATAAAAATGTTAAAGAAAAAAAAATTGTCAATAATGTGGATAATTTTGTTTAATTTTATAATCATAAATTGAAAGCTCACTTTTCCACCCAAGTATTTGTCATCAAGAGATTGGATTTATTATCTATCTTTTTACTAAGGGCCGCTTTTACAATCCCAAGTAAAAGCATAGTTAAGGTTTGGAGAGAGATAAACTGGGGATAACTTATCCGGTGCTTGGAGCAGTAGTTATATAGTATAACGCTCATAACCTTGTAAGCTCCGCACATATATTATATTTGTGAAAATGTATAAGAAAAAAATTAAGATTTGTTGCTCCAATTTTTTGTCACTATCTGGTACACATTTACGTTTTGTAAAGGAAATAATAATCTAAATTTACTTATAAATAACTCACGTCAATATTGACGTTTCAATAGATTATCTAGAGACAAACTAACCTAGCATTTGTAAAATGCATGCGTGTTAAACCAGGTATAACTATCAAATAGTTTATCCGACGATTTTTAACGCTTGCAAAAAGAAGAAACTTTCAATTAGATTGGTAGACATATTAGTTCAAACTACTTGTTGTCATCATGATTTGAAGTGACCCAACCACCCCCTTAAGTATTGGTCATTAAGAGATTAGATATCTCCTCTTTTTCTTCTGACTAAAGAAGTTTTAACAAACGTTCAGGCAAGTTTTAAATTATTTGCTGGTAATCATGATCTGTAGTGACTTTCTCTCCCGTTCAAGTGTTGGTAATTAAGAGATTGAGGTATTACCTCCTTCTTTTTGGACAAAAAAAACTTCTAACGCTTCTAGTGTAAAGAAATTTTCAAGTTTGATAACAAAATCTTAGGTGAGTAGGTGGTCACAGTTTAAACTACTTGATGGTAATCATAATCTGAAAATCTAAAATAACCCATCTAAGTATTGGTTATCAAGATATTAAGATTTATCATCCCTTCCTGTAATATAAAAAATTCTAAAGCTTGCAAAGAGGAGAAACTTCAAATTTTTTGATAACAAACTCATGGGTGAGTAAATGGGCATTCCAATTCAAACTAGTTAATAGTAATCATGATCCAATAATGCAAAGTTTTTAGGATTTCAATTTTATTCCAACTTAAACTGGGGCAAGGCGGTAAAATTTTCTATAAAACTGGCAAATGTTGGATTTATTTTCTCAAGTTAAAAAACCGACTAAAAACCGCGCAATATTGAATGCCAATGGAAGTTCAAAACCTTACGGCTTATCCCTTGCGGAGAGGTGGTGGGTTGACTTGATCCTTGTTACTATTTTTATAGTGCGGCTACTTGATTTATAGAAAGAAAGTCTTCTTGTCTGGCTTAGCAAGCTCCAAATCAGCGTTCGGAATTTAGATGAGACGCAAGATTATCGAAGTACTTAACGGCTAAAGTTTTGATGTGTGAACACAGAAAAGGCATCCCTAGGTCCGCCCAAATTTCTCTGTTACGACAGTACCATAGAGCACCGAGTAGACTCTTCAAAGTAGAACTTCAAGAACTCGAGACGATTGGAGCGCACACGGCGACATTTTTGTGTTATTTACTTACGCATTTTAATAACCAGGTAATCTATTGCCAAAAATAGGGCATCCTATTCAAAACTAGAAATGCTTAGTCTAGATGTCATCTCGTAATGTAACTGCTAAATGTTATAGCAAATTTAGTTTGAAACTTCAAACTCCAGTTCAAACTACTCAATAGTAATCATAATCTAAAGTTCCATTACTCTAATGTTTGTCAGTTTGTCCGTCCACAATATTTTTAGCATTTGTCTATTAGAGCCGTCTGACACGAGACAATAATTTTGAGCGCCAATTATTTAAAAATTTTATTTTATAATCCAGTGTTCTTGGCGACATATATATACATTGACGAATGAATAGATCAATTATTTAGTAAGATTTCATCCAAAAAATTAGGACCTGTTCTAATTTCTTGCTTAAGGGCTTGCTAAATATTTGAAAAATTGGCGCGCAAAATTATTGTACTGACACTTGTATTAAAATCAGTCTCGTGTCAGACGGCTCTTACAAAGGCTTCTAGCTTTTTTATTTCTGTTTGCTTTAAAGTCCATGCTTCCATTCCATACAGTAGAATGGAAAACACGTAGCTTCTTCTTGATTATTACAACTGTATTAATATTATTATATAAAATTAGATGACAGATGACAGATGACAGATGACAGATGACAGATGACAGATGACAGATGACAGATGACAGATGACAGATGACAGATGACAGATGACAGATGACAGATGACAGATGACAGATGACAGATGACAGATGACAGATGACAGATGACAGATGACAGATGACAGATGACAGATGACAGATGACAGATGACAGATGACAGATGACAGATGACAGATGACAGATGACAGATGACAGATGACAGATGACAGATGACAGATGACAGATGACAGATGACAGATGACAGATGACAGATGACAGATGACAGATGACAGATGACAGATGACAGATGACAGATGACAGATGACAGATGACAGATGACAGATGACAGATGACAGATGACAGATGACAGATGACAGATGACAGATGACAGATGACAGATGACAGATGACAGATGACAGATGACAGATGACAGATGACAGATGACAGATGACAGATGACAGATGACAGATGACAGATGACAGATGACAGATGACAGATGACAGATGACAGATGACAGATGACAGATGACAGATGACAGATGACAGATGACAGATGACAGATGACAGATGACAGATGACAGATGACAGATGACAGATGACAGATGACAGATGACAGATGACAGATGACAGATGACAGATGACAGATGACCATTTGGTTAAAATCAAAATAAATTTTAGTAGAAACTAATGAAGAAAAAAATTTTTTAATTATTCTTAATTATAAATATAGATTATAGTTATCTTTCAGTCAAAGTCGTAGTTTTTTCTGTGTGTGTCCTCTAGTGATAAAACTACGCAAAATTTGAAAAAAAAACATTAGTTTACATATTGACAGGAAATTTTCCGTTCTACAACTTTGTTTTCTAATAAGTTTTGAGAAAAATGCATACTTCTTGATCAAAACCTTAAAAAGTATTATGATGCAGGAACAAATTTTTAAAATTTTTAGGCCTCATATTCGCTTCTTCAAACTCCGAGTTCCATATCCAAACTTTTAGAATTTATTTATACATGCTTGAAGAATATTTTTCCAGAATTTCAAGTAATTTCATTTTGATAGAAAAAGTTTACGCTTGTTTGAAAATTGCCAACTTTGAAACATTATATCTCCGAAAGATTCAATGTCGTACCTAGAGGGGGTGGTGGGTGCGGTCCGCACCGGGCGGCACATATTTTGGGGCGGCATTTTTTATATCTAGTAGTTCTACGAATTAAGAATTACTATATGATTTTTAATATTTTTTCTCATCGTCAAGTCAATGTATAGTTAAAAATATTATTTCTAAAAATTTTGCTGGGATACAGCTATCAATTTATAAAAACCATCTTTTGTAGTGCGTTCCGTATATCAACCGAAGCGACCGAAATCCCGGTTATCCTGAAACAGGTTTATATACAGAACGCGGTTACCTGAAAAAGGTCGAAAGAGTTGCTACCGCACTCACCATGAACGAACGTCGGTAAATTTCTATAAACCGTAGTTATTCATGGCGGTAAATTTGAAATGTAAATAAAATTGAACAAAAGCCTCACATGTTACTCGTCTAACGTCTAGTGTTTTGTGTGTCTAGTAGTTGGGACGTTGTGTACATTATGAATTAAAAGATAATTAACCTTTCATAAGCTTAAGGGTCTTAATGTTAGCTTCTGAGAGGTATAAAATAAAACAATTTAAATAAATTGAACCAGGGTATCAGGTTGACTTTACTGTTAACTTCATCATAGTAATTCTTTCCTTTCGTTTGAGAGATGGACGAGAATTGATCTTGCCACGTATTTTTTGCTTGGTATTTAAAGCTTTCAAAAAAATCGGTGTAATTGATAGATATATTATTACACCGACTTTGGTGACCCCTGTTTGCCAATGAATCAACACGTTCATTTCCGACAATGCCCATGTGGCTAGGTACCCAGCATAGTTCTACTATGGATTTTATTTTGCGAAAGTTACCCAGGACCACTTTAATATTAGATGCCCAGCAATTGCTCTTGATGTTATGAGCTTGAGTGCATATAGCATCAAGGAAACTTCTGGAATCCGTAACAATAAGAATTTTCTTTCATTTTTTATCCAAACTTATGTTTAGCGCTCTATAGATAGCGTAAAGTTCTGCATTGAATACAGAAGATTGATCAGGAAGTTTGCCACATTTTTCTATCTTAAATTGGGGAATATGTACCCCGTAAGATACCGACAGGAGAAGGTTAGTTTTTGAACCGTCTGTATAGATTTCAATATATTGTGGCCAATATTTGTTACTGAAATCTCGAAAAGCCTGATTAACCTGCGGGGGAGGTAGATTGGTGATTAACTCCTTTAAAAAAACCCTGAAGGATTTAGCGGAGATAATAGATTCCTGAGGAATATAAAAGAGTTTTGAGAAAGCATTTTTGTTAATGACTCCAGAGAATTGGGCAACTTCATTATATGCAAAAATAAGAAGCGGCTGTCCTTTAGATGTCCAGAACGGGTTTTTTCCAAAAAAATAGCTGGCACTAGTAGTGGCTTCCAAAGCCATACCACTGCCCATGGCAACCAGCTTTAAAACATACTTTTTGGCAAGAAAGTTCCTACGGATGGATAGAGGCATTATGCCCGATTCAACTTCCATGACATTAATTGGGGTTGAGTTCATGTAACTTAAGCTTATTCTAATTGCTCTATTTTAGATTTTATCCAAAACAGCAAAAGCAGACCGACTACAAAAAGAGAAAAAATGTGACGCAAAATCTAACTTAGACCGAATAAAGGCTTTGTAAAAGATCAGATGAATTTTAGGATCACTACCCCAGTATGTGCCCGAGACACAACGCAGCATGTTAATCCCTTGTGCACACGACTTTTGTAGATGCTTAAAGTGTAAATTCCAGGATAACTTTTTGTCGAAAATGACTCCCAGAAATTTGTAAGAGGCCACGCGAGATATGGGAGTTCCATTGATTATAGAGACATAATCAACTGGGATCACATTCCGAGTGCGCACTAAGAAAAACATACATTTGCACTTTTCTAGAGATAAATCAAGATTTTGTTCAAAAAGTAGGGCTGTGGTTTCCATTAAACATCTATCCATGTTTCTTAAAATACTGTCAGGAAAAAAGCCAGAGTGGTATATAAAGCTAGGTCGTCCGCATAAAAGATGATATTAACTGACGGAATTGTCGAGGTGGTTAATTTGATTAAGTATATATATATATATTAAAAAGTATAGGACTCAACGGACTGCCTTGGGGCAAGCCTTGCAAAGATGTTGTAAGGTTGTTTTTGGCTCCAGAAATATAGAGTTTTTTAAGGCCGCGCAGGTTAATAACTATATTTATAAACGCGGGAGGGAAGTTTAAACTAATCAAGATCGACTTCAACGTCGCAATGCAGACATTGTCGTAGGCTCCCTTGATGTCCAGGAAGCAGACGCAGGTTGTCTGACTGCGGAACCATGCTGAAATAACCTCACAGTAGAGTGATGATAAATTATCACTAACACTGTGACCCTTTCGAAAACCAGTTATAGAATGGGGGAATACGTTTTCCTTTTCGCACCACTGCTTTCATTCAGAATGTTTTCGAATGTTTTCCGAACGCAGGATGAGATAGCTATCGGTCTGAAGCTATTACATTCTGGAGACGGTTTTTTTGGAATAGGGACAATTTTAATTAATTTCCATTCTTCTGGGATTTCTCCTTAAACTAGAATAGTGTTGAATAGCTTCTGGAGAATGATTTTCAGCTGACTAGGCAACTGTTGGATCATTGAGTATGAGATGTTATCATGACCTACCACAGAATCTTTTCTGCCTGCATTGGCTAGCACAATTTCATCTAATAAAGTTTAGTTTGTAAGGGAATGGGGAGTTTAAGGGAGTTGATTGATAGGAAAGACTATAGATGGATGTAGTGTAGATGGAGGAGTTAATTTACACAAAAACTCTTCTTTCCAGTCTTTATCCTCAAGTAGCAGGGAGCAAGACCGGAAAGTTTTAGAAAAACGTTTTATGGTAGACCAGATGTAAGAAGAGGATAAAGTCCTGCTAAAGGTGCCGCAGAATGCCTTAAAACTGTCGCGTTTTTTGCGCATCAAAAGTTTCCTGGCTTCCGCCATTGCTTTCCTTGCTGCTATCAGATGAGCTATTTTGCCCGTACAGAAATATTTTTTTTAGAGACGACGACGTTTATTAACGGCATCGGAACAGTCTTTGTCCCACCACGGGCACGGTGAATGTTTCGATTGTGGTTTTTTGGGAGATGGAAAGGCTTTGAGATCAAAAGAGACTAGCCAATTAACTATTTGACAGTAGTCTGAAGATGGCTGACTTACGTTTAACGAGTTAAGTTCTTCTCTGTAAACGTTCCAGTCAATTTTTTTAGAGTTTATTAACCGGGGAGATCTAAGGTCTGGGCTAGGGGTAAAGACATTATTTATTTCCGTAACTATGGAAAAGTGAATGCTACCGCACGTATCCTGGAGAGTAGTTGAATTGCATCTGAACGCAATGTCAGGGGCTGCAATAACTAAGTCAATAACATTTTTATAGATGTTAGTTGGAAAACCATCATTCAAGATTACCAACCCCAACTGGTCGATAGCAGCTTCTAGTTCTAAGCCATTGCGGTTATGATTGTGGTGACCCCAAGCCGGGTGGTGAGCATTAAAATTACCTATTAAGATAATGATGGGGCATAGAGTTGAGGATGTCCAGCCATTGCTTCCTATTAATAGATCGATTAGGTGAGCAGTAGCCCGACAAAAAGGAGATATTAGCAATAGACGAGATTACAAATTGTACATGAAGGGAGACGTTAAAGGACGGTATTTTAGATTTAGTTTTGAGGGAGTAATGGAAGAAGGAATTGACTCCACCATACCCATCATCTCTGTTATTATGAAAAGAGCTAAAGCGAGGAATAGATAAGTATTTATTAGGGCAAAGCCAAGTTTCACTAAGAAAAATAGCATTAATTTGGTGTTTTTGGACCAGGTGGCACAGATCTGGTTGTTTACCACAGCCAGATTGTATGTTCCAGCTAATTAGCCGAATCGACCCTTGAACCATTAATAGATTCAGATAAGTTGTGAAGGTCAGATAAAAGATTATTCATGTGAGCAGAGCTATATGCTGGATTAAAAGCCTTAATAAGAGTATCTACTAGTTTGTGTAAAAAATTAGCGTCACAGAGATTATCTGGTTTATCAACAGGGAAAGCTAAAGGAGTATAAGGAACAGAAATAGAAGAATTGGTTTGAGAACAGGAGGCTTTAGAAATTTTGCGAGAAAGAGGGGATTTAAAGGACCTTCTTCTGCGTTTTGGGGATTGAACCAGCGTCGAGTTAAAATCAGAGACATCGCTCAGCGAGCTGGCTAAGTTGCTCTTAGCGTTAGCCTTGGAAGGTAGGCGATTCGGGGAGAGGAGTTTATGTTTAGACACCATTGTGAAAAATAAGTTGCGATTAAGAGTGCGAGGCGGTTCTACTTTCGGTAAGGTAGAAGGGAAGTCCCTAGATAACTGTGTAGGGTTTGTATTTGTTGAAAATAATTTATTGGCCTCGTGAAATGAATAACCATGGAATGCCATAGCTTCTTTAATTTTTGATTGTCTGATACACTCTGGGCACATTCTGTTTGCAAGGGAGGTTTTATTTTCATTACTAAAATGTTTACCTTTACAAAAGATACAAGTAGGTAAATCTTAAGTAGAACAATCTTCGAGTTTATAATTAGCCGCGCGTGCCGGACACCCGGAGGTGTTGCTTCTGCAAATTTTAGAGGTGTGACCATATTGCAGACAGTTGAAGCATTGTATCACTTTTGACACAAATAGTTCAACTGGCCTTGAATTGAGGTTATAGTAAAAAGTTTGCGGGAGAACGTGTCCCCTGAATGTGACTAAAATAGTGTTTGAAGATTCATATTGAAAACCTGAACCATCAACTGATTTGATTTTCCTTTTTAGTCTTTCCACTTTTAAGATGTCAGTTCGCGACGAATTGCTTGCGTTTGTTTTTATGTCTTCTACCTTAAATTCCTTATCAACTCCGCGTACAATGCCCTTGCATGCAATGAGATGTGAGGGAATAAATGCTTTTAATTTATTTGTATTTAAAAAATTGCCACTTAAAAAGTCGTTGGCTTGATCATATTTTTTGAAAAAAATAACTACACGATTTCGACCTCTGGAATCAACCCTGTCCACCGTATTAATGTTAGCCGAAATGATTTTATTACCAATTCCCATTGACGTAATATTCCCATTAGTGATATCAATTGTCAACTTGTCCACAAGGTGTGGTTTGGATGGATTATCTCCTTCCATTGACAACTGCATTTTTTCCTCCTTTGAACTCGCCGGTTCACCCATTACGGGGGCCTGTCCGAGACAAGCACACTCAGGGTTAGTATAATTACCAGCAAAAAAAAAATAATAAAAAATAAAAAAATAAAAACAAAAACTCACCCACCCAGGTTAGTTAGGGGGGTTAATCAGGACGGGAGAATTGGATCCGAGAAAAAACAGATCGCGTATCACCTACAGAACTGTATAATAATAATAATAATAATAATAATAATAATAATATTTATTGGTGTTATATATACAATAGTATTTACACAAGTCATTATTTAATAATATAGCTATCCAAAATTAAATTGAAGGAATTCATTAACAGAATAAAAAGCATTTTCTAACAGAACATGTTTTACATAGGTTTTAAACTGTGGTAAATTTAATTGTTGAACAAAGATAGTTAGACTATTAAAAAAATTAAGAGAGTGATAGTTTATCCCATCTCTGGATTTCTTTAGACGTTTGTAGTCTGGTCGTAGATGGTGGGTATATCGTGTATTATGATTATGTATAGTGCCTTGCATATTATAATTATCTAAATTACTTTTTATAAATTTTAAACATTCGTAAATGTATAAACATGGTACAGTTAGTATACCAAATTTAATATATACATCTCTGCAATCATCTTTATATTTTAGATTACCAATTATTCGTACAGCACGTCTTTGAATTTTAAACACATCATTTAAATGTGGTGCATGTCCCCAATTTAATATAGCATAAGATAGAGTAGACTGGATCTGAGCATGTATAATTTAAACGACCTCCCTTCACCGAGGTTCAGAGAGGAATGTTATTGTTGATGTTGACAGCGCAATCTGTGACATTTTCAAGTGGCATATTTAAAGTGATGACTTACATGTCACAAAACGGTCAAAAATGTTTAACAATTGTTACAAAGTGTTTCATAATGTAACAAAAAAGTCAAGTATGTCTAATCCTTCAGAAAAATGCATGCGCAAAAAGCACGTTTTCTGAATAAAAATGCATTGAAAACACATTTGAATCTATTAAAAAGTAAAAATGCGTTTCGGACAAAAGCATTTTGAATGCGCATTTACAGTTCAAATATTGCATATCTAATAATTGAAATAGATAAAAATTCAAAATTTTTGAAACCGTATTTAGAGCTTAAATATTGCGCTTTTAATGCTTGAAATTAGAAGAAATTAATAAAATTGTAAAGAAGCACTCAAAATTGTTCAGAAAATATGATTTCTACACAAAAACAAGCAAAAATTTAAAAAAAATCATAAAACTTCAAGCAGAAATTTAAAATCAATTTTTTGCAAGCTGTAGAAAATAGAATTTCCAGTGTAATAAAATGTATAAAAATTAATTGTATATTAAATTTTGAAATTAAATTGTAATTTTTTTGTCGAAATATTTGCTTAAACTTTAAGAGCCATACTTCAATGCACCTTATAGTAGACTTTTTATTGTGCTATAAGTTATTTTTCTAAAATAAACAGTTTGGTACTGCTGCTACATTAATTAAAATCATAGTTATTAGACCTCGTGAATTAGATTTTAGTAGTTCGATTTTCATGTGCAGCCACTTCACTGCACTTATTGATTGTGTGCTATTTTGGTTGCCTATATAATAATTACATAACCTCAATTACAATCATGTTTAAATGTTTAGATTTAAATAAGAAACTAATACAAAATGTTAAATTCATTAGATACAAACACAAAGAAAACCATTGGGTAAGTTAAACTATACATACCATTTTTATTAATCATAATAAATCAATCATTCTTCAGTCCATGCAGAAGAAAAAGAAAACATCAACATACAAAGCAATGGAACATTTTGATGATTTCTATGACCAAGTATTTAAATCCCGTTGGCCATCAATAAGAAAAGCTCTAGTAGCAAAACATAAATACATAGCTGTATTAAATAACTATGGTGATTCGGATGAAATAAAAACAACTCTTGAAAACCGAGGGGCTCTTAACATACGTCGTCTTTTTCAATTACAAAATGAACAATCAAAACAACAATATGCGAATAAGGAACGACAACAACATCTTGAAAATGCATGGAAATCGGAGGAAACGATTGAAACGACTGAAAAGAAATTTGAATTTTCATTAGAAGCTGGTTTAAAAAGTGCTGAAATAGATCATTCTCGTATAATAGATTCAAAAATAACTACTGGTAGCATGTATGAATTTATACCAGCAACGAAAATTAAAGGTCGTGAAGATTTTGTACATGAATCGACTTATTTCAAATATTATGAGAAAGGTAAAGATTTTCCAGTTACGATAGAAAAGGAATACGATTTACACTTTCCTGAATATTTGAATGCGTATTGTTATGAGGAAGAAAATAATTCAGATTTTGCACAACCGAAAAAAGGTTCAACAGGTGTTTTAAATTATTATCTAATGGATGGGGGATCCTTGTTACCAGTTTTGGCTTTGGATTTGAAGCCGGATAATACAGTACTTGATATGTGCTCAGCACCTGGTGGCAAGAGTTTATTGGCTGTGCAAACTTTATACCCCGATGTTGTAGTATGTAATGATGTTAGTATGTCACGTACTAATAGGATATTTCAAGTTTTTAAGCAATATTTATATGATTTTGATACAAATTGGTTGCAAACTGGAAAGATTCGTATATGTACTAACGATGGACGATATATGAAAGATGAAATTTTTGATAGGGTTTTGGTAAGTAACTTTTACATTCCAAATATATAATTTAAAATGGTTTTAATTAAGGTAGATGTTCCATGCACAACTGATAGACATTCATTGAAAGAAGATGAAAATAATATATTCCGAGTAGATCGCATCAAAGAAAGATTAAAATTACCCGAATTACAATCAGAATTACTTTATAATGCCTTAAAATTGGTCAAAATAGGTGGCATTGTTGTATATTCAACTTGTTCCTTGAGTCCAATTCAGAATGATGGAGTTGTTCATATGACTCTGAAGAGGTTGTGGGAGGATACAAAAATTGAAGTTATTGTTAAGTAAGTAATTAATTTCTTTATTAAATAATAATTAATTTTTTGTGTTATTTTTAGAGATTTAACACCAACAATGCAGCAGGTAAAGAGTGTCTACAAAATGGCTAGTCCGAAATTGATGAGGTATGGTAATTTGGTGCTTCCACATATGGGGCAAAATTACGGGCCTACTTATTTTTGTAAATTGCAAAGAATTACTTGAATTTATTATTGAATAAAATTTATTTTATTAAATCTGTTAGTTTTTTTTAACAATATTTATTTGTTGTTAACGAGGCAGGTGGCGAACTGCAGCAACGATTGCATAATTATCAAATTGAGTGTTTATTAACTCCAAAATCTGAAAATCAATTCCAAGTAATTAATGTCGGATGGTTGCAACTGTTAATAAGGATTGCAAAGACTCTTATTCAAATTGAATGTCCTGAATCCCAATTTAGTATGAGAATTCAAAAATATTAACACATTTCAAAATTCGAAAATAAATTACATAATATTTAATGTGGGATGGTTGCAACTGTTAATAAGGGTTGCAAAAATTACTTCTTATTCAAATTGAATATCCTCAATTGAAATCTGTTATTAGAATCCAATATTATTGACGCATTTTAAAATTAACTCAAAAAATCTGAAAATAAATTACAAAATAATTAATGTCAGATGGTTGCAACTGTTAACAAGGGTTGCAAACATTCTTTCCTATTTAAATCAAATGTTTTAAATTCAAATTTGTTATCAGAAACCAAAATTATTGACGCATTTCAAAATTAACTCAAAAAATCTGAAAATAAATTATAAAATAATTAATGTCGGATGGTTGCAACTGTTAATAAGGGTTGCAAACATTTTTTCCTATTCAAATAAAATGTTTTAAATCCAATTTATTTATCAGGAACCAAAATTATTGACGCATTTCAAAATTAACTAAAAAAATCTGAAAATAAATTACAAAAGAATTAACATCGGATGGTTGCAACTGTTAATAAGGGTTGCAAACATTCTTTCCTATTCAAATCAAAAGTTTTAAATCTAAATTTGTTATCAGAAACCAAAATTATTGACGCATTTCATAATTAACTCAAAAAATCTGAAAATAAATTACAAAATAATTAATGTCGGATGGTTGCAACTGTTAATAAGGGTTGCAAACATTCTTTCCTATTCAAATCAAATGTTTTAAATCCAAATTTTTTATCAAAAACAAAATTATTGAAGCATTTCAAAATTAACTAAAAAAATCTGAAAATAAATTACAAAATAATTAACATCGGATGGTTGCAATTGTTAATAAGGGTTGCAAACATTTTTTCCTAATTAAATCAAATGTTTTAAATTCAATTTTTTTATCAGAAACCAAAATTATTGACGCATTTCAAAATTAACTCAAAAAATCTGAAAATAAATTATAAAATAATTAATGTCGGATGGTTGCAACTGTTAATAAGGGTTGCAAACATTTTTTCCTATTCAAATAAAATGTTTTAAATCCAATTTATTTATCAGGAACCAAAATTATTGACGCATTTCAAAATTAACTAAAAAAATCTGAAAATAAATTACAAAAGAATTAACATCGGATGGTTGCAACTGTTAATAAGGGTTGCAAACATTCTTTCCTATTCAAATCAAAAGTTTTAAATCTAAATTTGTTATCAGAAACCAAAATTATTGACGCATTTCATAATTAACTCAAAAAATCTGAAAATAAATTACAAAATAATTAATGTCGGATGGTTGCAACTGTTAATAAGGGTTGCAAACATTCTTTCCTATTCAAATCAAATGTTTTAAATCTACATTTGTTATCAGAATCCAAAAATATTGACTCATTTCAAAATTAACTTAAAAAATCTGAATTTAAATTACAAAATAATTAATGTCGGATGGTTGCAACTGTTAATAAGGGTTGCAAACATTCTTTCCTATTTGAATCAAATGTTTTAAATCCAAATTTTTTATCAAAAACAAAATTATTGAAGCATTTCAAAATTAACTAAAAAAATCTGAAAATAAATTACAAAATAATTAACATCGGATGGTTGCAATTGTTAATAAGGGTTGCAAACATTTTTTCCTAATTAAATCAAATGTTTTAAATTCAATTTTTTTATCAGAAACCAAAATTATTGACGCATTTCAAAATTAACTAAAAAAATCTGAAAATAAATTACAAAATAATTAATGTCGGATGGTTGCAACTGTAAATAAGGGTTGCAAACATTTTTTCTCATTTAAATCAAATATCTTAAATCCAAAGTTGTTATCAGAATCCAAAAATATTGACGAATTTCAAAATTAACCTAGAAAATCTGAAAATAAATTACAAAATAATTAATGTCGGATGGTTGCAACTGTTAATAAGGATTGCAAACATTCTTTCTTATTCAAATCAAATGTTTTAAATCCAAATTTGTTATCAGAAACCAAAATTATTGACGCATTTCAAAATTAACTTAAAAAATCTGAAAATAAATTATAAAATAATTAATATCGGTTGCAACTGTTAATAAGGGTTGCAAACATTCTTTCCTATTCAAATCAAATGTTTTAAATCTACATTTGTTATCAGAAACCAAAATTATTGACGCATTTCAAAATTAACTCAAAAAATCTGAAAATAAATTACAAAATAATTAATGTCAGATGGTTGCAACTGTTAACAAGGGTTGCAAACATTCTTTCCTATTTAAATCAAATGTTTTAAATTCAAATTTGTTATCAGAAACCAAAATTATTAACGCATTTCAAAATTAACTCAAAAAATCTGAAAATAAATTATAAAATAATTAATGTCGGATGGTTGCAACTGTTAATAAGGGTTGCAAACATTCTTTCCTATTCAAATCAAATGTTTTAAATCTACATTTGTTATCAGAAACCAAAATTATTGACGCATTTCAAAATTAACTCAAAAAATCCGAAAATAAATTACAAAATAATTAACATCGGATGGTTGCAACTGTTAATAAGGGTTGCAAACATTCTTTCCTATTCAAATAAAATGTTTTAAATCCAATTTATTTATCAGGAACCAAAATTATTGACGCATTTCAAAATTAACTAAAAAAATCTGAAAATTAATTACAAAAGAATTAACATCGGATGGTTGCAACTGTTAATAAGTTTTGCAAACATTCTTTCCTATTCAAATCAAAAGTTTTAAATCTAAATTTGTTATCAGAAACCAAAATTATTGACGCATTTCATAATTAACTCAAAAAATCTGAAAATAAATTAGAAAATAATTAATGTCGGATGGTTGCAACTGTTAATATGGGTTGCAAACATTCTTTCTCATTCAAATCAAATATCCTAAATCCAAATTTGTTATCAGGATCCAAAAATATTGACGCATTTCAAAATTAACTCAAAAAATCTGAAAATAAATCACCATTAACATCGGATGGTTGCAACTGTTAATAAGGGTTGCAAACATTCTTTCCTATTCAAATGAAATGTTTTAGATCCAACTTTTTTATTAGAAACCAAAATTATTGACTCATTTCAAAATTAACTCAAAAAATCTGAAAATAAATTACAAAATAATTAATGTCGGATGGTTGCAACTGTTAATAAGAGTTGCAAAATTCTTTCTCATTCAAATCAAATATCTTGAATCCAAATTTGTTATCAGAATCCAAAAATAATGACGCCTTTCAAAATTAACTCAAAAAATCTGAAAATAAATTACAAAATAATTAATGTCGGATGGTTGCAACTGTTAATAAGGGTTGCAAACATTCTTTCTCATTCAAATCAAATATCCTAAATCCAAATTTGTTATCAGAATCCAAAAATAATGACGCATTTCAAAATTAACTCAAAAAATCTGAAAATAAATTACAAAATAATTAATGTCGGATGGTTGCAACTGTTAATAAGGGTTGCAAACATTCTTTCTCATTTAAATCAAATATCCTAAATCCAAATTTGTTATCAGAATCCAAAAATATTGACGCATTTCAAAATTAACTCAAAAAATCTGAAAATAAATTACCATTAACATCGGATGGTTGCAACTGTTAATAAGGGTTGCAAACATTCTTTCTCGTTCAAATCAAATATCCTAAATCCAAATTTGTTATCAGAATCCAAAAATATTGACGCATTTCAAAATTAACTCAAAAAATCTGAAAATAAATTACAAAATAATTAATGTCGAATGATTGCAACAGTTAATAATGGTTGCAAACATTTTTTCCTATTCAAATCATGTGTTTTAGATCCAATTTTTTTATCAAAATCAAAACTATTGACGCATTTCAAAATTAATTCAAAAAATCTGAAAATAAATTACAAAATAATTAAAGTCGGATGATTGCAACTGTTAATAAGAGTTGCAAACATTTTTTCTCATTCAAATCAAATATCTTAAATACAAAGTTGTTATCAGAATCTAAAAATATTGACGAATTTCAAAATTAACTTAAAAAATCTGAAATTAAATCACAAAATAATTAATGTCGGATGGTTGCAACTGTTAATAAGGGTTGCAAACATTCTTTCCTATTCGAATGAAATGTTTTGGATCCAAATTTTATATTAGAAACCAAAATTATTGACTCATTTCAAAATTAACTCAAAAAATCTTAAAATTAATTACAAAATAATTAATGTCAGATGGTTGCAACTATTAATAAGGGTTGCAATCATTCTTTCCTACTCAAATCAAATGTTTTAAATCCAAATTTGTTATCAGTAACCAAAATTATTAACACATTTCAAAATTAACCTAAAATATTTGAAAATAAATTACAAAATAATTATTGTCGGATGGTTGCAACTGTTAATAAGGGTTGCAAACATTCTTTTTTATTCAAATTAAAAATCTTAAATCCAAAGTTGTTATCAGAATCTAAAAATATTGACGCATTTCAAAATTAACTTAAAAAATCTGAAAATAAATTACAAAATAATTTATGTCGGATGGTTGCAACTGTTATTAAGAGATGCAAACATTCTTTCTTATTCAAACCAAATATTTTAAATCCAAATTTGTTATCAGAATCCAAAAATACTGACGCATTTTAAAATTAACTCAAAAAATCTGAAAATAAATTACAGAATAATTAATGTCAGATGGTTGCAACTATTAATAAGGGTTGCAATCATTCTTTCCTACTCAAATCAAATGTTTTAAATCCAAATTTGTTATCAGTATCCAAAATTATTAACACATTTCATAATTAACCTAAAAAATTTGAAAATAAATTACAAAATAATTAATGTCAGATGGTTGCAACTGTTAATAAGGGTTGCAAACATTCTTTCCTATTCAAATCAAATGTTTTAAATCTATATTTGTTATCAGAAACCAACATTATTGACGCATTTCAAAATTAACTCAAAAAATCTGAAAATAAATTACAAAATAATTAATGTCGAATGGTTGCATCTGTTAATAAGGGTTGTAAACATTCTTTTTCATTCAAATAAAAAATCTTGAATCCAAATTTTTTATCATAATCCAAAAATAATGACGCATTTCAAAATTAACTTAAAAAATCTGAAAATAGATTACAAAATAATTAATGTTGGATGGTTACAACTGTTAATAAGGGTTGCAAACATTCCTTCCTATTCAAATGAAATGTTTTATATCCAAATTTTTTATCAAAAACCAAAATTATTGACGCATTTCAAAATTAACTCAAAAAATCTGAAAATAAATTACCAAATAATTAATGTCGAATGGTTGCATCTGTTAATAAAGGTTGCAAACATTCTTTCTCATTCAAATCAAATATCTTAAATCTAAATTTGTTATCAGAATCCAAAAATATTAACGCATTTCAAAATTAACTCAAAAAATCTGAAAATAAATTACAAAATAATTAATGTCGGATGGTTGCAACTGTTAATAAGGGTTGCAAACATTTTTTCCTATTCAAATTAAATGTTTTAAATACAAATTTGTTATTAGAAACCAACATTATTGACGCATTTCAAAATTAACTCAAAAAATCTGAAAATAAATTACAAAATAATTAATGTCGAATGATTGCAACAGTTAATAATGGTTGCAAACATTCTTTCCTATTCAAATCATGTGTTTTAGATCCAATTTTTTTATCAAAATCAAAATTATTGACGCATTTCAAAATTAACTCAAAAAATCTGAAAATAAATTACAAAGTAATTAATGTCGGATGATTGCAACTGTTAATAAGAGTTGCAAACATTTTTTCTCATTCAAATCAAATATCTTAAATACAAAGTTGTTATCAGAATCTAAAAATATTGACGCATTTCAAAATTAACTTAAAAAATCTGAAATTAAATCACAAAATAATTAATGTCGGATGGTTGCAACTGTTAATAAGGGTTGCAAACATTCTTTCCTATTCAAATGAAATGTTTTGGATCCAAATTTTATATTAGAAACCAAAATTATTGACTCATTTCAAAATTAACTCAAAAAATCTGAAAATAAATTACAAAATAATTAATGTCGAATGATTGCAACAGTTAATAATGGTTGCAAACATTCTTTCCTATTCAAATCATGTGTTTTAGATCCAATTTTTTTATCAAAATCAAAATTATTGACGCATTTCAAAATTAACTCAAAAAATCTGAAAATAAATTACAAAGTAATTAATGTCGGATGATTGCAACTGTTAATAAGAGTTGCAAACATTTTTTCTCATTCAAATCAAATATCTTAAATACAAAGTTGTTATCAGAATCTAAAAATATTGACGCATTTCAAAATTAACTTAAAAAATCTGAAATTAAATCACAAAATAATTAATGTCGGATGGTTGCAACTGTTAATAAGGGTTGCAAACATTCTTTCCTATTCAAATGAAATGTTTTGGATCCAAATTTTATATTAGAAACCAAAATTATTGACTCATTTCAAAATTAACTCAAAAAATCTGAAAATAAATTACAAAATAATTAATGTCAGATGGTTGCAACTATTAATAAGGGTTGCAATCATTCTTTCCTACTCAAATCAAATGTTTTAAATCCAAATTTGTTATCAGTAACCAAAATTATTAACACATTTCAAAATTAACCTAAAATATTTGAAAATAAATTACAAAATAATTGATGTCGGATGGTTGCAACTGTTAATAAGGGTTGCAAACATTCCTTCCTATTCAAATCAAATGTTTTAAATCCAAATTTGTTATCAGAAACCAACATTATTGACACATTTCAAAATTAACTCAAAAAATCTGAAAATAAATTACAAAATAATTAATGTCGGATGGTTGCAACTGTTAATAAGGGTTGCAAACATTCTTTTTCATTCAAATAAAAAAATTTAAATCCAAATTTGTTATCAGAATCCAAAAATAATGACGCATTTCAAAATTAACTTAAAAAATCTGAAAATAGATTACAAAATAATTAATGTCGGATGGTTGCAACTGTTAATAAAGGTTGCAAACATTTTTTCCTATTCAAATGAAATGTTTTAGATCCAATTTTTGTATTAAAAACCAAAATTATTGACGCATTTCAAAATTAACTCAATAAATCTGAAAATAAATTACCAAACAATTAATGTCGGATGGTTGCATCTGTTAATAAAGGTTGCAAACATTCTTTCTCATTCAAATCAAATATCTTAAATCTAAATTTATTATCAGAATCCAAAAATATTAACGCATTTCAAAATTAACTCAAAAAATCTGAAATTACAAAATAATGATTGTCAGATGGTTGCAATTGTTAATAAGGGTTGCAAACATTCTTTCCTATTTAAATCAAATGTTTTAAATCCAATTTTTTTATCAGAAACCAAAATTATTGACGCATTTCAAAATTAACTAAAAAAATCTGAAAATAAATTACAAAATAATTAACATCGGACGGTTGCAACTGTTAATAAAGGTTGCAAACATTCTTTCCTATTCAAATCAAATGTTTTAAATCTAAATTTGTTATCAGAAACCAAAATTATTGACGTATTTCAAAATTAACTCAAAAAATATGAAAATAAATTACAAAATAATTAATGTCGGATGGTTGCAACTGTAAATAAGAGTTGCAAACATTCTTTCTTATTTAAATCAAATATCTTAAATCCGAAGTTGTTATCAGAATCCAAAAATTTTGACGCATTTCAAAATTTACCTAAAAAATCTGAAAATAAATTACAAAATAATTAATGTCGGATGGTTACAACTGTTAATAAGGGTTGCAAACATTCTTTCCTATTCAAATCAAATGATTGAAATCTACATTTGTAATCAGAAACCAAAATTTTTGACGCATTTCAAAATTAACTCAAAAAATCAGAAAATAAATCACAAAATAATTAATGAAGGATGGTTGCAATTGATAATAAAGGTTGCAAACTTTACTTTATATTTAAATTGATTGTCTTGAATTCAATTATGTTATTAGAATCCAAAAATATTGACGGATTTCAAAATTAACTCAAAAAATCTGAAAATAAATTACAAAATAATTAATGTCGGGTGGTTGCAACTGTTAATAGTGTTTCCTATTCAAATTAAATGTCTTGAACCAAAAACTATTTTTAGAATCCAGAAATGTTGTCGCATTTCAGAATTAAGTTAAAAATCTAAAAATAAATTACAAAATAATTAATGTCGGATGCTTGCAACATTAATAAGGGTTGCAAAGATTTATTCCTCTTCAAATTAAATGTTTTGAATCCAAATTTGTTATCAAAATCCAAAAAATATTGAAGTATTTCAAATTTAACTCAATAAATTAGAAATTAATTATCAAAATAATTATTGTTGGATGGTTGCAACTGTTATAAGGATTGCAAAAATTTCTTTTTATTTAAATTTATTGTCTTGAACTAAATTTTGTTATCAAAATCCAAAAATATTGACGGATTTCAAAATTAACTCAAAAAATCTGAAAATAAAATACAAAATAATTAATGTCGGATGATTGCAAATGTTAATAAGAGTTGCAAAAATTACTTCCTATTCAAATTGTATGCCCTGCATCAAAATCTGTTATCAGAATCTTAAAATGTTGACGCATTTCAAAATTAACGCAAAAAATCTAAAAATAATTAATGTTGGATGATTGCAACTGTTAATAAAGATTGCAAAAATTACTTTTTATTAAAATTGTATGTTTTGAATTAAAATCTGTTATCAGAAGCTAAAAATATTGACGCATTTCAAAATTAACTCAAAAAATTTGAAAATAAATTACAAAATAATTAATGTCAAATGGTTGCAACTATTAATAAAGGTTGCAAAAATTACTGCCTTTTTAAATCGAATGTTCTAAATCAAAATCTGTTAACAAAATCTAAAAATATTGACGCATTTTAAAATTAACTCAAAAAATGTTAATTACTGCTTTCCTTTCACGTCCGACTTGACGCACATAACCAATCTGAACTGCTCTGAAAAGAACATTATTTATGTGCATATATGATGCGCTTTAGCAAGCAACTTACCGGAGTTTGTACATTTTATATTCTTTGCAAGATGATTATTATGCGTCTAATATTATACATGTAAATGAATAATTATGAAATTAAAAATACTCAACAAATCAAAACTTACTACTCAAATTAGATTGCGGTAGTTTGTTGTCTTTGCTATCCAGTCGTTACGCCACTGGTTATAAAATAATTTATTATAATATTTAAGTTGGCATTAGTTTGTCTATGTTCAGTGTTCCAACGAATGTCTAATATAGAATATCTAATAATTAATTGTTATTGAATGAAATAAGTTAATGACATTAAAATTACGTTCTAAATTTAAATTAATTAACAATGTTGGATAAAACATGTAAATGAATTAAAATGTAAATAAAACATAATTAAATTTTACAAATTAATTAGTAAGTGACGCGCGCCACCAACAGAGGCCCCCACCATTCACGAAAGGAAACCTCTCTCACAGACTGTTTTCAAAATGGCGTCGCTCGATCAGTTCTAAACGCAGACATGTGCTTTCTGGTTTGAATCGTCTTTAATTCCAATCAATCCACCAACGAATCTCATCATTCAAATCTTCACCAAACATTCTCAATATATAAATGATCACAATCCATCATTAACAACGATTGTCATCAAACAGCACCCACACAAAATGGATGATATCCAAGTGGTCAAAGGCGGCACAGGTGATCATAAACAAACCGATAAATCCGCACCCCCTCAAAGCAATAACCAAATGCAGGAAGATACAAGTGATAACAACATCAAGCAAACAGAAGCTGCCCCTTCATCCAGCAAAATAGTTAATAAATCAAAGGCACAAGTATTCAACATAAATAGTAGCTCCCTATGTAATTTATTAGTATATTCAAGTGGTGAATCCGCTAGTGAGGATGATGAGGAATCAGATGATTCAGATTCCTACGAATGTGAAAGCGATGGCCATGTGGAATCAAGGTAATTAATTATATTTGTTTAAAAATTTGATTAAATTAACATTTAAATTCAGCAATAAGGTGACCACGGTTGAACCGAATAAAAAGAAAAAGAAGCGACAAACGCTGATGGAAACGCTTAAAAGCATGGGTGAATTGACCATAGACGATCTACCTCCAGTTCCCGAAGTTGCAAACGTCTCTGTTAAAGAGGATGAATGCGATGAAATCGGGAAGATATCAAGCATTGTCGATAAATTGGGTAATTAATTATTTTTTTGCTAAATATAATTGGTTAATTAAATTTCATTATAGTAATGGTGGAATCAAATCCGAATAAACCTGCGTATGATATTGATACGCTACTATTTCTTGATAATGGAAAACAACCCCTTGGTTATATTTTTGACGTTATTGGAGCAGTGGCTTGTCCGATGTATGCAGTGAGATTTAATACAGTGCAGGAAATAGCTGCCCTTAATATAACTAAAGGATTGCCGGTGTTTTCGGCTCCTAAGTCTGAACATTCCCAGTATGTCTTTGTTCAGCATCTACTACAGTATGTATTATATTTATTTTAACTATTGCTTTGCTTTGATTTGTTTTTAATTATTATTTTTTTATACGTAGGTGGTATAAATAGACAAAATTTAATACGCTCGCCTGTGATGTCAAAAATTGTTTTGCTTGAATTATATAATAGGTAGAACAATTGATCTTCATGTTTCAATGTAAGTTTTGATGATTCGAGCTTGATTGTTATGGAAAGATTGCACAATGATTCATAAATTAGTAATTGTTAAAATATGTAAATGTGATTAATTGCTGACTATTATTGTTGTGAGTTGACTAATATTGTTGTGATTTATGCTAAACTTTGTTGGTGCTCCTGCTAATTTGTCGGCACACCTGTTTAACAATTATGGTTGGTACTCATGCTAAATTGTAATTTGGTTGGCACTGCTGCTAAAGTATAGGTTGGTTGATAACTTTGCTAAAATCTATTTGATGGTTTCTACTTTTGCGAATTATTTATTATTGAGATATTCAGTGAAACATAGGTTGTGACATTATAAACTTAATCAAGTTAAAGAAGGTAATTAAACTTGTATGAAGAAAATCATAAAGTTATTTACAACATTGGAAATTTTTTTTTTTTTAATTTTAATCAAGAGCCGGATTAAGGGGTAAATTAAGTTAAAACCTTATTCAATTATATCAAATGTAAGGTAATTCATTTGTCTTCTGTTTTTGTTGTTGCCAAAACCTTAATAAGTTTTATGCCAAATTAAAGGAAGGTTGTTATAGTATGGCCATAGATATAGTGTCTTTACGACATGGTCTTAAATTATCTCAGCGGATTACTTCATTACTAAACGCTTTGAAATTCAGAAAATGTCTTAATTTATCCAATAAAGGATTAAGTGCCAAATTAAGCCAAAACCTTAAAAAAATGTATGCCAAGTTAAAGGTAACTCAATTGTCTTAAATTTTTTAGAAAATGTTTTAAATTGTTTAATAAGGGCCGGATTAAAGGGTAAATTAAAATAAAAACTTTGATCAATTATATGTCAAATGAAAGGTGATTCAATTTTTGTTAAAAGAAAATCATTTCTAATGACAACTTGGGGGGAATTTTTGAAATTTTTTTAAGTAGTCCAATATGGTCTACATTAAGGGGTAATTACATCAAAACTTTAGTCGATTATATGTCAAATTAAAGCTGATTCAATTGTCTATAGTGTGTTTGAAATAAATGTAAATTTTTTGGTATACTTTTGAATTAATACCAATGAACCTATTTTATGCAACCTAAAATAATCGAATCTGACCAAACCTACTTGAAACTAATGAAACTAATTCAGCTTAAAGATCACGACAAATTGTTAATAGTATATTGTGCAATTTTTTTGAACAATCAAGACAAATCGGTGTTGGTGATATCTTGTTTTGTTCCTCGTTTGTTGTTATTTATGTGTAAGCATAGAGATTAATAGTTTTCTTTAAATAAACGTTAATTTAGGGCGTGGTCACACTGTAAATGATTGTGCGCTGAATTTCTTGTGCGTTTTTGCGACTTTTAATGTGCGCTAAGAGCAGAGCAACAAAGTACTAACGAACCGAACGAGTAGGAGTCGAGGTAATGTTTGGCGCTGTATTCATAAACTCTTAAGCATTATTTTGCGCTATATTTACATTCAAAATGTTTGGTATTTTTTGACGCTGTATGCAAAATTTAAAATGTCGGAATTATTTGGCGTTATATTTACCATTAAATTTTCGGCATTTTTCGACGCTCTATTAAGAATTTTCGGCGCTGTATTTATTGCTAAAAATACAAGGCAAACAAATGCAAACAAAATAGTTAGCAAAAAATGACTTAAAACCATAAAATGTATAGCAATAGTGTACTGAATAGTTACAGCTTTTATGCTAAATATTGTTGAAAGTTTCAGCAATTTTGTTAGATAAAATTGTTTAAGGCTAATAATAAGCAATAAATCAAAAATATTTTGAAAATAAGAGATAATAAATTTAATATTGCAATAAAATAATTCAATTCAACGATATTTGACGGCACAAACAACGCAGATTTTAGCGATTTTCTGAAAACAACATTAACGGCAGATTGGTAAATGATTGTTTGCTTATGTTTTAATAACAAACATTTTTTGTTGCAATTTTTGATACTTTTGGGTTTGTTAAATTTGTTAGTCAGGTCACAGCAATCAAAAACGATTTTTTGTTGCGTCAAGTCGCTGCTCTTGTGTAATTTCAAGTTAAAAAAACGTCAAATATTAATTTATCGTAAAAATGCTTTATTTGGCTCTGTATTCGCAACCAATACGATCGGCAATATTTGGCGCCGTATTTATTATATTCTCGGTGTTTTGGGTTTAAGTAGAAGGCTTTATTTGGCTCTGTGTTTGCAATCAAAACACTCGGTAATATTTGGTGCTGTGTTTATTATATTCTCAGTAATCACAATCCAAACTCTCAGCATTATTTGGCAACAAATAAGTTAAAATATGTTCAAACAAAATCTTTGCATATTATTATTTTGAAAAAAAATTATTTGTTTGGTCAAATGCAATGTCAAAAATAAGTATTTATTCTATTAGTTGTGATTTCAACATAAGTGTTGCACACTCGATATTACACCTCTTTCACTTTTTATACAATACTGCCAACTTCATTTGACATCGATACTTATAATTATCTTTACATATATAATTTTCAACTTAACTTTAATACTTATACATATTTATTCTTTCATAAGCTAACAAACAAAAGCAGTTTTCTATTTTACAAAATAGTTGCACTTGGTGGCACTAATTCAGTTTTGAATTTAAATGTCAAACGTGTCTTACATTTTTATGTGTGATTCAAGATAGAGACAAAATGATGTTTTATATCAACATGTTTCAAACGTTTGTGATTTTTAGGATTTTTAGCTAAAATCTTCTGTGTTTTGTATTCAGCATATTTCACTAGCAGTTTAGCTTAAAGCCACATATTCTGCCTCTGTGGAAGACAATGTTACTGTAGGTTGTTTTCTTGAAATCCATGCTACACTACAATTAAAGATCTTGAAAATGTATCCAGATGTTGACATTCTATCTTCCCCAATCTGAGTCCACATAACCATGTGACAAGTTTGTACCACTTCTACGTTTATAAAGAAAGTTTCTTTTTAATGCTTTCTATATAGATACTGATGCACATAAGTCAAGCTACACATACTCTTCTATTCATTGTTTTTGTCAGTTTTTCCTTTTTCGAATTTGAAGTTTGGTTCCATAGGAATCGTAACTGGTTTACACTTTTCCAACTCAAATTTCTTGAACACTGAATTCAAAAATGACATATGATTTATTTTTGTTTTGAGTTATTTCCATTTCTAAATCTTTTATTTTGAAATTCATTGACAATGTTGACATATTATTTGGTTTTTATTGGATCCTGGTATTAATAAATCATCTACATATAATGATACAAATAATTTAACTGAAAATAAACAGTAATCACTCTTGGATCTTAAAAATGCTTTTTCTTTCATAAGCACACTAAATCTTTTATTCCAAGTTCTTGGTGATTTCTTCAGGTCATAAATAGATTTATTCAACTTACATACTTTACTAGAGTTTAGTTCTATTTCTTCTGGTAACTCCATGTACACTTCTTATGAAATATCTTCATATAGGAATGCACTTCTTATGTTCATCTGATAAACAGGCAGTTTCTACTGGTTACCAATGGCTACTAAGAACATCTTAAAAGTGGTAATTTTGCAAGTGGTGAATATATTTCTGCAAAGTTAATGTATCCCTTCTGTTGAAAATCTTTAGCGAGCTTTGTACTGTATTTCTTGTATTTTTTGTTCCTCTTAATTTTGAATACCATTTACTTCCTATTACGTTTTTGTCTGTTGGTAGATTTACTTCTGTCCATGTGTTATTTTCTTTTAAAACTTGCATTTCAGCATCTATAGCTTTTTGATATGTTATAGGTTCATCTTCATTCACAATGTCAACGAGGTTCATTTCATATTCATCTAACTTATTTGGTTTTCTAAGATTGTTGTGATCTATCATGTATACGTCTGTCAGTTAGTTCTTCTACAGGTTCATTCTCTAGTTCTGTGGAAGAAGGTGGGGGTCTTCTTCCAAGTTTTCTTCAGTCAATTCTACATCACTTGTCTTTTCTATTTCTTTCACTATTCAATCCAAAAATGACATCTTGAGTACAATCAATTTTGTCATTGATAGTATAATTTATTCTAAATGCTATTGAACTGTGAGCATAGCTCACAAATATTTCCTTTTTGCTTTCACACTCACTTTCTTTGTTTCTTTTTGGGAATATGCATGAATACTTTGGTTCCAAATATTTCAAATCTCTTTAAATCAACTTCTTTGTTGTACCATAAGTCAAACGGAATTTTTTCTTTAACTGAATTTACAAATACTTATATTTATATTATTAATAAATGATGTGCAAACACTTTAAGAACATATGAAGTATACAGGCGCTGAGCGGATAGACTTTGTTTGATAATGTGGGAATATTTTAATGGAATGGTTTGACCGCCTGGAGCGCAATTGCCAGCCAATTTAGGAGCAATATATTGCGCTGTATTTACAATCTCAATTTCAGGTTATTTAGCTGTATACTTTTAGGCAGTAGATGATATATTATCGTAGATTGGTTTGGTAGAATAACCATATTTAAAATCAACGTGAATCAATCGAGCGATTTGTTACGAGAATTATCGAATAAAATTTATCACATTATGCATGCACGATACGATTCTTTTAAACTCTGTACTGTTTTTAGTAATTAATCTCTTGGCATTATTTGGTGCCGTATTCACAATCTAAGCATTTTTGGACGTCGTACTTACAATATAATTGCTTAGCATTATTTGGCGCTCAATCATACGAATTTAAGCCAGGAATACACATGCCATGAAGTTTGGGAAGTGGCTTGCATGCTCAAAAATGGCATGTGCCAATTAATGGCACAGTGAGGATACATGTGCAAGTAAAATTGCATGCAAACTGCTCATTGCACAGCTGCTAAGGCAAGTAGCTGGCAAGCGAGAATACATATGCCATTTGCTTGTCAATAAATATTTTTTTGTAAGCATTGTCATGGGCTATTTTATTTTTATATAGATTTGAATTGCTCAAATTCCAAAGACATTCAAAATTTTTATATAAACTAATAAACTTAATATGTAGTTAAAATGTAGAAACAAAAATATAAATTGTTATCTTCGTGTCAGCTACTGTCCACTGGCATGCCAGTACCTGTCGTCCCCCACCACCTTACTTACACATTGCATGCCAAAAAATCAAATCTTTTTGATTTCGTACAATCGGCTTGCATGCTAGCTAGAGATATGCTATTTGACAGAATACACGTGCTAGTAGCTAACATGCGCAAGTAACTGGCATGTGTATTTCCGGCTTTATGTAAATATTTCTTATTCACATGCGCAAACACCATTACAGGTGATGCATTTAAAATCGGCATTGTTTGACGCTGTATTCATAATCCAAACCGTCGGAATTATTTGGTGCTGTATTCACAATCTCAATTTGCGACATTCTTTATCAAAAACCATATTATAGTCGATGATTTATAAGCTCAAAGAAATTTTATTATAGCTTAATTAAACTTTTTAGAACGTCTTTTAACCGAGAACATGCCGTTTATGACACAGGGCATAATGCCCGTCTGACACTGTGCATTTTTCTGTATAACTTTCTATATAGTTGTCTGTACAATCCAAAAAGGTATAGTGTCATACACGAATACAATTTTCTATATAGTTTGTTATACAGAAATATATGGTAACATCATTTTATTGTATAGTTTCTGCGCAGAACACAAATTCACATATGTAAACAATAATGGCGGCGCATGTAATCAGCTGATTTTAATTTTAATTATTAATTTTACTTAATATAAAAATAAGCATGCTAAGAATGAGGCATTAGAAGAAATATTAGAGGGAACTTACGAATCATCCAAAACAATAACCAAAATTAAAGCAAAATATAGTTTTGTAAGGGTTATTTTGAAAGGTTATGTCAAATCGATTAAAAGCGACGTTGACGTAAATAGGTAAATAAACATAACAATCTCGAACAGCTGACGCGATCCGCAGAAAGCAGCCAATAGAGCCGTCTTTCATGCATTTTTGCTACAATAAACTGCATAGTATCATACAGGAAAATATTAACTGTATAGAAAATTATATAGAAACTACTCAAGGTCAATTTGTACAATCGACTGTATAGAAAGTTATACAGAAAAATGCATAGTGTCATACGGGCATAAGTGCAGTATATGACTGAAACTGAGTATTTTTTTAAAATTTATTTAAGCAAACATACATATTATATAGGTGCATGCTAGATTTTATTTTGTGTAATTGGAAGTAAATATGTTTATTAGTTTGTCTTCAGCATTTGTGTAGACAATATTTGGTACTTAAGGACTGACTGATTGTTTTTTTGTAATTTTAGCGCTAAAGGGACGGATGCATCGTGGAGCCAAGACCTCGAAGTGCCACAGGAGCATCAGGACTTCTCGGACGACGAGTCGGAAGTATGTAAACGTCCGGACAATCGTAAGCGTAACAGCATAGAGCGCTATCAAACCTTCGAAAAAGATATGAATGTAAAAAATCTAATCGATACGCGATTGCATAAAATTAGGGACAATTTTGAACCTATGCAAAAGAAGCATACGCCAAACAACAATTACAATAAAAGGGGTTACTATTTCCAACCGAATTACAGGCCAAATTTTGGATTCTCACAACAACAGCAACAACATCAAGCCAACGCATCGAGCGCATCCTGTGCCTTCCCTCCGCCATTCGGTTTACCTCCATTTATGCCTTCAAATATGCCTATGCAATACGGTCCGCAGAATATACCAACAATTCCGCCGTTCGTTCCAACAATGCCGCCGCCTCCGCATAATTTCATTCCTAGACTTCCACCGCCTCTGCCTAGCATGCCGCCATTCCCACCAATACCTCAAAACGTTCCATATACACAAGACATGGTTAACGCCATGTTCCAAAGTGTCCCTATGTCAGCAAACACATCACAGGCGAAATCGCCAATGGTGTATCCGCCTCCGGATATGAGTCTACCAAGGCCGCCATCCCAAAACCCCAGTTTTGTTCCTAACATGCCGTTCTACGATCCGCGCGTTCGTATGTGGCATAGCTTCCCGAACACACCGCCTAATACGCGGCAACTTTTCCTCAAACCAATGAGGAATCAGTTCCCAAAGAGGCAATAACTAATTTATTCAGAATCTACAATTATTTTATATAGAAATCATTTTATCCAGTATTACGTAACGATTATAGGCATATTTTTAATTGAGAGAGAAGTATGGGTTTTTATACTTAACTTTTTCGACAGGGTTCATATACGATTTTATTACTTTTGAAAAAAATTTAAATTGTTTATGTTTTATTTTTGTTTGTTGAGCGTTTTCCTGGTGATAAAAATTACAAATATATATATTTAAGTTATTATTATTTCTTTTATTTTGTCATTTTTTATAATTAACACTTCCTTATTGAACCAAAAAGACTGTTTTTTATTTTTATTTATTAGCAGTGATGCACAGTTGATAATTGAGCAAACAGATGGCGTAAATTATACTCGACATCACTCAAATTGTTTTATAGATCGTTTCATAACAACAAAAAACAGCATTTGCTGGCCATAACACGGATTTTTTAATATCAGGTAAAAAACTAATACAGTGATTTGGATATAGATACTATTTTAATATTCAACATAGTTTAAATATAAAAGGAGTAAAATGTTATTTATAAACACTTTTTATAGAAAAGATTTATACACGGCATATTGTGGTGAGTCATAAATTTACTTAAGTTACAAATTATTTTGATATTTGAAATCATTTGGGGCTTGAAATATTTAAAATACTGGGTGCCGAATGTTCTGTTATATGTGTATATATATATATATATATATATATATATATGGTCATGCGGTAACCTTGAATTTGATTATTATCTTCATTTTTATTGGCAACAATTAATAGAGAATAATTGGAAACTTCTTTTGTCTGCATAATTTTAATGTTTATTTATTAGTCGGTAAAAAATGTCATTATTCTATTATCTATGGCATCTAAGACCTTATGGTTATAAAAAAGTGTTTCTTAACTTAGCTGGCAAAATGTTACGTAACAGGTTAAATTTAACCATTTATAATTTGAGACGAAAAATACAGTATTGATATACATATATGATATTAAGAACAGGTTTTGGCACTTATTTAACGTTGAAATTAAATTAAGTTCATTTTGTTGGTGTGTTCTACAGACTGCGTTTTTAGTTTGTAATCAACTCGACGTTTGTTTAACATTACCTTGTGTTACCTAATGTAATCTAAATTGTTACTGAAGACATATGTTTGATATTTTAGAATAGGGAATATTAATCAATAACAAAAATTGTATTCTACCGACTGTGCCATTTTTAGTTAGTAAGTAATTTACTCACGCTTATTTGAAGACCGTTTTGTCAGCTGTCTGGCGGAGTACAACCGTTGACATTCAGCAACAGTTTTACTTCTAAATTAATCGCAACAAAAATTGTATTCTACCAACTGCGCCAAAATGTTTTTAGTTGGTAAATAATCTTTGTCATTCTGAAGCTAATTTATGACATCACATTTTGTCACTTACATTAAATTAACCAGTAACATATTTTATATTTTACCGTCTGTGCCAAAACTATTTAATTGAGGTTAAACTGCTCTAAAACCACGTTTATTTGACTGATTCTACTGAAACCTAACTTGTTATGACAATTGTTATTTGAGGACATATTTTGACATTCTGCATCTATTTTTTGTTATTTGAATGACATTATGGACATTATCTTACCGACTGCGCTAGACAGTTTAGTTTTTATCATCTTTAAATGATTGGGAGTTATTTTAACATTGACGTGTAAATCTATCAGGATCATCTAAAGCTGGTATTGAGTCTTTCAAACCAATCCGCAACTATTGGCCTAACTTGTATAGATAATTTTTTTGAAATCTTTTTTTAATTATTGAATGCTTCAAAATTAATTCTGATTTTTTTAGAAAAGTAAATTGAAATTCTTATTGTAATTATTTGTTGGTGGGGAAAGATGCGCAGTGATTTAAAACTCGTACACCACGCCACTATAAAAATAATTTGTAACTTACAACATTAGAATCACCACCATTGCATTATAGAAACCATATAATATAGCAATTCGAATACCAATAATAATATAAAAGCAATAATCTATATGATTTTTATTGCATATCTCTTTACGATAACACTCTTTTTATAATTTTGTAATGAATCTAAACTATAATAAAAATAAAATGAACTGTAAGTGATAGTAAAAAAAAAATAAACTTCTAATATAGCTTGGTGTCATTTAACCGGATTTAACTGGGATGAAACACAATTCTTTTAATTAAACAAAAATAAAAATGTAGCCTCTTGCATTGATGTTGTGAATGTAACAAAATTTTCAATAGATTAATTAAATGCACCTGACTGGCTACTTAATATTAATAAATTTTTCTAGTAACCAAGCGTACTTCCGTTTTGATCGCTCTAATTCAATTTATTTTATATAATAAATATATAGAAAACTTTTTTAAAACAAAGCAAATTCAAATAGACTCCTATTTCAATGTCTATGAATATATATTATATCTATATACAAATTTATATATATTTCAGTGTCTTATTGTTGTTAATTTTGAGTGGTTGTGTCTTCTATACTCACAATGAAGATACGCGTTTTGGCCTTTGCGGGTAAAAATGTGTATTGGTGTTGACAAAAAAATATATGTTTAGAATTAGTGTGGTAATAGTTGATCACAATATAAGAGTTTATATGATACGTTCTTTTTTCTACATGTAATATTTTTGTTACCATTTGACTTTGCAATAAATATTTTTCATTAAAAATTATAATGTAGTTCCTCTTTGTTGTTAGTTTTATTGTTGTGTTTTTTTTTTAAGTTTGTAATCACAATAAACATCAACAACATTCATGGAACTACATTTCTTTTAGGTAAGTACAAAACTACTAATTTGACAATTAAGAAATAATTAATGAGTTTATTGTTGGGTAGTTTAAACTCAATCAACGACCAAAGCCTTGTAAATGTTATTTTTACGTTTACGAGAAAATGACAATTAATTTGACTATATTCTTCAATCGTTAGATCACAGCTGTAAAATGTCATTTTGACGATTACGACAAGTTTGCTAGTTTTGTGACGTTTCATTATATTTGACTTTACTTTATTGGCACATTTATAAGATATGATATTTATGTAATTTTTGCGTTACAACAATTGTTTGTCATTCAAGTGAAAAAAATATAGTTTGGCGCAGAATTTTGTAATGTACAGTTTTTTTTATATACAGCAGTTCTACAGCACATGTAATGAATTTATTTTTGAAAATCCAGCCATAACATTTGGAATTTTGGAGGATTGGATATTGAAGCAGAATATTTATCCTTAATTTTGTGTTTTTGTATTATATAAAACTTAATTGATGAAATCATTGAAGAAATATAATAGATGAAATAATGCTATCTAAACTATTCTAGTGTAAACTGATGTTGGTCTTTCGAAACGGATATTTCGGGCAATCTTTATTATTTTAAATTAATTTAGCTTCTACTGAGCAGGTTGCAATCGTTGACATGATTGCACTTTGCTACTTCTAAGGTGAGACGTGAGGACTTTGTTACCGGCACCGACGGTGTGGTGGGGGCGGCGGTGATGGTCCGAGGGTGATGTGGCTGCCTCTCGGGGATAGCAGGTTGTTCAAACGTCGGTTTTAGCGAAGCAGAAGCTGTCCCAATCATTGGGGGTGCTAGGCCACGTTTTATCTAACCGGGAGCGGTGTAGCCATGGGGTTAGCCAGCCAGTTTTAGGGGACGTTCGATAACCTAGAGTTGTTTGAAAGCCGCGGTGGTGTCGGCGGTTCAACGGAAATTTTGCTTGGGGTCTTACATATCCATCAGTGGTCCTGTAGTTTTGGCAAAATTGAAAACGCACTCTTTCAGCCAAGTGCACAAGCCGAAGAAGACCCACAACTGTTTTCTGGTGTGCGGCGTGGAGTGATCTCTGATCTGTTTAGACGGATTTTTAGTGGCTTGTTTCCATATGTTGTTATGCGGTGGGGGTGGTTTCTTAAGCTTGCATTTGTTCAAGTTGCAGCGTAATCCGTGTTCTTGGAGTCGCTCTAATACCAGTCGTAGATGTTTTTGTTTGTTGTTTGACTACACTATTATATTATCTAGATATACTAAGACACACCGACTAGTAGTTTTGCTAGCACTTGGGACATCATATTTTGGGTGGCCGATGCGTTCTGAAGGCTGCTGGAATCACGTCGAACGATGGTTCATGTATCGGTATTTGCCAGTATCCCGTGGTAAGGTCCATTTTTGTAAATATGTCAAAATTTTTAAGTGTTTCTCTTATTTTGTTCAGTGGAGTATCACCTTGTTTCGGGTGGCTTTGTTCAGTATTCGGTATTTGATGCAGAATCTCGGCAACCCGTCTGATGACGACGGGGGCCCAGTATTTGCTGGTACTGCTCTTGATGCCGAACGCCAACAGTTCTTTTATCTGTTGGTAGATCAACGTTTGTTAACATTTTTTTATGAGCATTATAAGAGTAACGTGCGGCCCGGATGGGCGTAACGTGTTGGTCAGCTTGATTTTGTGAGTGCTTGTGAACGTGGTTTTGGGTTGGGGATTGTCGCTAAGGACAAGTTTTGTTGCCGTGAGGTCCAGCCGGGTAAAGTTTTGGCTGGCATCCGAATCGATTAAGGCTTTGTGGATTAGACCATTTATCTGGATTGCTATGCGGAGCAAGAGGTTGGCATTTTCCGTCATTCCAACCATGTCGACATTTACAGACGGGCGCCGATAGGATTGTTTTTGTTTTGATTTCCCGGTCGGTGGGTATTGGTTTGGACCGACCCGACGTTTGTTTCCCGAATAATTGGTATGAGTTTTAGCTGTTGGTGAATGTTTGTCATCAGGCTTCTTGCTATATAAGCAGTGGCGGTGTGGTTGGCGTAGCCCTGGACCAGTTTGACTTTGCACCTTTTGTAGTGAAGTTGGGACTCTCGTTTAAACTATTTCTCAAAGTTTTGTCTTTTTCCTACGGTGGTTTCTAAAATAGGGGTTCTTGGTTCAACCCTAGGAGGTGCTGTTTCAGTTGGTAAGTGTCCGGGAAGTACGTTTTCCTGGTTCATTCTTGCGGATGGGTGCACCTTTGGGTTTAATTGCGTCGTCGGGGTTCTTGTTTCAACCCGTATTGACGCCGTTGGGTACTGAGGCCGGTTTGTTGTAAAGTTTTTGTTACTTTTATCTCGGCTTGTGGATTAGCCGGTGTTAGTGGTGAGTAGTGAGTTTGCAAAGTTGTTGGTGGTTTCCAGGAGTACCTAGGAATGGCTCACCGCTGTTTGTCAGTGTTTGCGGTTCTGGGTTTTTCTTGGCGGCATTTGAATTGACTGACTGGCTTGCGTTCTATTTGTGCAAGTGGTATCTGTCAGTCAGGCCGTAAAATTGCCACTACGGTGCAACATGGAGCGGACAATGGCAGTGACCAGTACTGCCTCGTTGCTTGACCCTTGGGTTATTGGGGTTGTTGCTGTCTAATAAGTTTTTGGTTCAACCTGTCCGCAGCATTTGTCGTACCTTCCTTCGAAAGGGTTGCGTTGACTGCCGATCCATGTTTCCGTTGGATTGGCTGGCTTCATGTGGTGCGTTTGTTTATTCTACTCCACGTGCTCCTTTAACTCTAATTGCTCTTTACGCGTTCGGTAATGTCAAAAAGAACAAAAGAGCACGTTCTCAAGCGTTCGGATATGATGGAGTGGAGATGATGGTGTTCACTCCACATGCACAACCTCGAAAGAGCGAGTGAGACAGAGTGACCGCCGTATTTGAATTTTATTACATTTAATTAATCGTGAAACTCGCTTATATTTTTGTAAACATTGATAAACAAAAAGATTGTCGCAAACGTGTAAAAAACTTAATTCGATTATAAATGCATGTTGATTATATGTTTAAAATTTAATGTAATAAAAGGCCTTCAAACAATTAAAATTTTGAGTTTCATTAAAATTCACTTTCATTATGATTATATATTGACAATATAAAATTACCGGTGTAATATAATCAAGTGTTTTAAATTAAATGACGTCGAATCAAATTACAACATTGCGTTCGGATATATGTATTTACTCTAACAACAATCCACACCACTCCAGTCTATTCTACTCCAACGCCACTTTCTTTAAACGAACGCACTAATAGTTTGCTTTTTCTTTATCAAACTTGATGTTAATAACGTAGGTGGTCCGAAAGGATGTGAATGCCGGGAGAGGTTGGATTGCCCCCTGCGCAGTCGTCAGCCATAAGATT
The DNA here is from genome assembly GCA_963932245.1 of Tachinus rufipes. Lineage (NCBI taxonomy): Eukaryota > Metazoa > Arthropoda > Insecta > Coleoptera > Staphylinidae > Tachinus > Tachinus rufipes. The sequence continues at coordinate 71,540,990 of OZ010747.1, read as the reverse complement.
AGCTGGGTCTGTTGCTAGGGTTGTCATGGTAGTGGTTCTAGTAGGGCATGGTCAAATTTGTTACCGGCTCCTCGCCGCTAAGATGATAAAGAAGGGGGTTGGCGGTTGAGGAGAAGGCGGCGTAGCCATTCTTGCAATAGTTTGGTTGTGAGGTCAATGGACTTGGTTGTCCACCTGAAGAGGTGATGCTCCAGGTCCCGATGTAGGTAGGCCGTGTGCTACCGTGCTTGGCAAGGGGTCGTGAGTGAAATACGATCCTTGGTTCACATAGTGGTGGTATAAGATCTGTTGTGGCTTTTATTTATTTATTTATTTACTAGTCAACGGAAGCCATTACAAAATAAGTATATATTTACAATTTAAAAAACATAAATTAAACATAAAACAACTAATATTAAAAATAAGAATAAAACTTAAATAGTTACAAAATATAAAAAAGGTCACGTATGGGTGACAAGTGCACGTCGCAGGGTATTAAAAGAACCTTTAAAAAAATCCACATTAACTTCGTTGGCAGGCCCAAAATACGTGTAGATGCAGAGTGCACCGCATAATCAGTGCGTTTGAACGGTATATGAAATAAATAGTCATTGCGTAAAACTCGAGCTGGGACATGTATACCTATAGAGCTGAGCAAGTCAGGACAGTCAATAATCCCACGAAGCACTTTAAAAACTAGTGTCACGTCAAAATTAAAACGTCTTTTTTCAAGACTAGTCATGTTAAATGTAGAGAGCAGTTCCGTGTAGCTGCCTGCAATGTTGCATTTATACGCCAAAAAACGAACAAACTTTTTTTGAATCTGTTCAATTTTTCCTTTACTGACGGCGGTGTATGGTGACCACAAATTGGAACAATACTCGAGATGGGGACGTACTAGAGCGTTGTAAAGGATAATTAGAGTACGATGGTCACAAAACTCCTTAGAGTTACGCTTGACAAACCCTAAAAGTTGATAAGCTTTAGCCACAACAGTATCGATATGTAGTGTAAATGAAAGGCTTGAAACAACAACGCGCATTAGAAAAACAATGTACCACATCATTGATAAAGATATTGAACAGCAATAGTCTGCGTAGAAAGAGAGTAGAGTGTGTTCTCGGTGCTGGAAAAGACACATCATATCTCCAGGAGTCGAGAAAACGGTGTACGTTTCAATTTAGGTAATTTTGACGTTTACAACATATTTTTTGTCAATTTAACAATTGTGTTATTTACGGTTTTTGCTCATAAGCTGCTTTGACGGGTGACAAGTTACATTACCAAGTTTGCTTTCTATATTTTTTAAATATTTTCACGTTTGAGACATTTTGACGTTCTATCCAATTGGATTTTGGGGTATTTTGTCATTTATGTTGTTTTCACTTATTTGACGTTCTTGAAAACTGACTTATCTTATGCCATTTGACGTTCATTTTTGATTAATAAATTTTTAATATTTGGTTAATGTTATTTTGACGTTTATTTCATTTTGATATTTAAAAATAATGTATGGGTTGGTTGCTTTGACTTTCTGCGTTGTTTTGATATTTACGACAAACTATATTTTGACGTTTATTACTACATAAAATATTAAGCTTTACGTTTGCGACTAATAATAAAGTCATTTTGACGTTTTTTCGATCTTGATGATTGAAATATAATACGCTTGTTTCACTCTAACTTTAGGGTTTTATTAAATTTTTTGTCAATTGATATTGACTTCTGTACTTCTTGTATTTCTGTATTGACTGCAACTATTGTCCAGCAGACTAAGAGTCTTGTGCGGGTCTGCTGTACAAATTGTTTTGATCAGAATGAACAACGTATCGTAATACCTATTTACTAAGATTATAAACGTTGTTGCAATAGCTTTTGTTAATGTAACTCTTAAATTTTTACTAGTATGTACGGGGCATTATAAAAACTTTTTAATTGTAAACATTACTTTTTTAAATTTTTTCTATAATATAATAATAAAAACTTATCATTTCATAGCGTAAAAATCATAATTCTTTTTCAGAGATTACTTGAGAAGCATTTGTGTGGTTTCAACGAATAACTTTTGATGTGATGGAATTTGTTCCTGTTGAGTGTGGCCGCAATGTAAGGGAAGAAACAAATACAGGTAAATTTATTAAAATATATGTTCAGTTTGATTGAAATAAAGGTTGCGCAGACTTGAAAAAATGCGTTTGGTTCTAATCGATCTGTCTAAGTTTGTTTGCAACTGGGTCGAGTTGTAACATCTGCTTTATCTGACCGTATACTAGTCCTATAATTACTACCAAAGTCACTCTTTGAACTATCTTATAAAAGCTATATACATCTTTATCTACAAATTGATGATTTTTATTCAATACTGTACATCTTAGGTCGTGGGTTTGAATCTCACCAGGCAATAATGCATAGAATGTTGGCTTTTTACAAATCTCCAGAGAAAATAATCTAATGGCGTCAAATCGCACAAACGAGGTGGCCAGTTAAAAAGTCCATTTCGTGAAATTAATTGTTTATAAAATGTTTCTTTTAGTGTTCTTTTCTGTGTTGGCCGTTGACTGTAACGTTTCGACCATCACTATTTTTGAAGATATGATATGATATGAACCAAATGATTCCACCTGCTCATAACGGTGATTTTTTCTGGATGTAGTGGAGTTTTGACAATGGCTTATGGATTATTATTGCTCCAAAATGCGACAATTATGTTTGTTGACATAGCAATTTAACCAAAAATATGCTTTACTACAAATTTTTTAAATAAAATTGTGGCAATGTTTTTCTTGGCTCATTCACCAAATGTACGACGGCTTCAATTCCTTTAGAAGTTGAATGTTGTAAGTTTGTAAACCAAAATCAGTTTACAACATTTTCCATAAAGTAGATGATCACAAGTTTAATTATTTTAAAAGACAAAACTAGTTTATAAAATAAAAATAAAATAAAACATATTAAAGTATAAGTTTTTTTAATTCATACAATTTTAAAATATACAACTCTTATATGCAAAAGTAATTTACAACTATAACTGCAAGTTTAATTGTTGAGCACGATGACAAATTGACATTATGAAAGAAGAATTAACACGCACTTGGCATAAGGCAGACAGAGATTTATTTCAAGCAATAAATGAGTTTTTATGCACAATTCTTGACGAATTTTTTACCAAATTTTTTTTTTTTAATTAATGCAATAAATAATTTTTATGCGACAATATTTAATTAATGTTAAGTAATAAATATTTTGCGGAATTTTAGAATCTGTGATGCTATACATTAGTTTTCCATGTAATTTTCAATTAATTAATGCTACAAATAGATGCTTGCTACAATTTTTGATTAATTTCATGCAATAAGTAAGTTTCTGTTCGTAGTTTTTAACAATTTTTTTCCTAATTTTTTTTTAATACTAATTAATGCAATAATAGGTTTTTTGCAACAATTGTGTATTAATGTTATGTAATAAATGAAGCTTTGCACAATTGTAGATAAAGTCTTGCTGCTATAAATTGGGTTTCTATGCAGTTTTTAATTAACTAATGCAATATATAAATTTTTGGAACAATTTTATTTATTTCATGCAATAAATAAGTTTTTGGCGCAATTTTTGATAATTTTTTAAGTTTTTTTTTTATAATCAATGCATTAAATAAGTTTTCTGGTATAATTTTATGCAATAAATAAATTTGTGCAGTTAAAAAATACTTTTTGTTTTTTTTTTAATAGAATTTTTAATTAGTATTTTTTGTGCGCAATTTTTTAACTTTTTGCGTGAAGTATTATTTAATTATTTTTATTTTATTCATTAAATGATTTTATGGACAATTTTATGTTATACATCAATATTTATAATACTAATAATAATAATGTATTTTTATTCTCTCCAAAGTGTACATATTAAATTAAAACAATTTATAAAAGCGTAAGTTCAGGGGTTCCCAAGTCTTTTTGTACAATCAAAAATGCAAATATTTTAAAAAATGTTTTGGTTTTGATGTGTAGTTTCTTTTTAATTTCTTGCTATGATTTGGTTTTCTATGCATGTTAAAATTAATTAACGCATTAAACTCGATTTTTGTTGGCGCAATTCTTAGCATAATTGGCTTTTTTATAGAATTTTTAATTATTTAATGCAGTTAATGGGTTTTCTGCGATAGATTTTTATGGTGTTTTTGCAATAACAATAAATATAGTTTTTTTACATACATATGTAAGCATAAATTAATTTTTAGGTTTTTTTTTACAATGTCGATAATAAATGGGTTTTCTGATATATTTTTTGGTTAATTTTATACACAAATGGGTTTTCTACAATGTTTTTGTGATTAATTTTATGCAATAAATTGTTTTCTGCGCGTTTTTACTAGAATGTTGCCTATGAATTGGTTTTCTAAATATTAAGCAATACATTTTTTTTGTGCAGTTTTTAATAAATTTTTTTGCATAAATTGATTGTCTAAAATTTTTAATCTTTTTATGTAGTAAATGAGTTCTGTTACAACTTCTGATGAATTTCTTAGCAAAAATTGATTTTCTATTAAATTATTAGTCATTTGATGCAATTAATGAGGTTTTGCGATAATTTTTATTTAATTTTATGCAATAATTAATTTTTAACGTGGTTTTTGTAGAATAGTTTGCTCAATTTTTTTTATATGTAATAAATGGTGTTCAAGGCGATTTTATTCGAATTTCATAATAAGAATTAGTTTTCTACGCAATAGATGTTGAGTTTTTGCGACGATTTCTGCTAAATTTCATGAAGTTTTTGTGCGATTTTTGACAAAAAATGCAATAATTAAGATTTCTGCAATAATATTTGATTAATGTTATGTAATAAATAAATAATTGCGTATTTTTTAAAAATCTGCTTGTTTAAATTAATTTTTTATGCAATTATCGGTTAATTTCTCTAATAAATAAATTTTTGAGACAGTTGTTGTTTAATTTGATCTTGTAAATGGGTTTTTAAATGCAATTTTCTACAAATTTCTTCATACAGAGTCCACCAACAGGTATTGACAAATTTCGGAGCCTTGTGGTAGAAGAACTAAAAAAGATAGCGAAAAATTAAATGGGTAACTTGTTTAGAATATAATGCAGTTTTAGTAACCATGGATTCGTGGCCGGTGCAGCAGCGTATATTTTGTGTAACAGCATTTGCCAAATCCAAATCCATAATTGAAGTTCAGAGGCAATTTGTGCGACAATATACCGTTCCTCGGTGGAGTAGGATTTCTTGCAATGCCACCAACATTTTATGTAAACTGAAAATGTCAACAAAGTTTATTGCGGGTTCCAAAAATCAGTACGTACCCCAAATGACATCAAAAAAGTGCGACAAGCGGTACAGCAAAGTCCACAACGTTCGGCAGTTTGCCAAGCAAGAGCATTGAACATTTTGAACACTAGCCTTAAGCAAATTTTAGAAAACGACTTCTATCTCTTTTATCTCTATAAAATTCAAATAAAGAACAAGTATGTATCAGGGCGTTTGAGGCAGATGTTTCTAAGAAAACTGGTTTTACGAAACGGCGATGTTAATTGGCCTGCAAAATCCCCGCATTTAATTCTCGGTGATTTCTTCTTATGGGGATATTTGAACGTACTCTACGTTGGCAAACTCAATACATTAGAACAGTTAAGACAAAACAGACGAAAAATAAGAACCATTAGTCCGGATATGTTGCACCGTGTCATGCAATCATTTCGCAATAGGCTCCAAGAATGCGAAAGATTGAATAGAACGCATTTGCCAAACGTAGTGTTTAAAACTTAAATACCATTAAAAACTGCATTATGTATGTAATTAATATATATTATGCTCATTTCTGTGTTTTAATTAATAAGCTTACAATCTTACCTTAAAAATCGTCAATACCTGTTGGCTAACCCTGTAGTTTGATTTTTTTTAAATTTATTTAATGCAATAAATGGGTTTTTTTGAGATAGTTTTTGCTTAATGTTGTGCAATAAATAAGATTTTGCTAAATTAAAAAAAAAATGCCATAAATTTTTATGTTTTTTGATCAATTTTATGCAATAAGTTTTAAGAATTTTTTATTTCATAATTTGATTTTTTCTACATAATTTTTGAAAAACCATAAATTTTAATTATAATTTTTCTATTGTCAAGAAAGTATTGATAAGGTTTATAGATTTATAATTAAAGTTTATACAATTGTTGATAAGATTAGGATGCCATACTAACTGACTAACATAAAGTCAGAATATTTGTTGTCGAACGTTTTGATCGAAATACATATTGAGTATCTGCAATAAAGTTATTTTGTTCTAAGAACTTAACAGTGTGTAAATTAATACATTTTTCAAAATTTGTTGACAATTTGGTCTATAATTTGAATAATCAGATTTGTCTTCCTTTTTAGGTATAGGTGGAACGTTTCCAGTTTTTCAAAAAATTGTGAACGTTTCTTTTTTGTATGATAAAACAAATATTTTTGTCAAAATGGGAGCTAATTTATTAGCAAATATTTTAAAAACAATAGGTAGAATTTTATTTATACTTGGTGCTTTTCTGGTATTTAATTTAAGAAGATATCTTTTGGCAACTCGTTGCTTAAAATTAATTAAACCCATTATTTTACCACTAGCCGGCGTTGTGGGTACAGCAATAGAAAGATTTATAATAGTTCGAAGTAGGCTTATACTGACATCTATTACTCCTTTCTCTCATTCTTGCGCCATTCAGTCTAGATATTTGCTTTGTTTTTAGGTATAGTTTTTCTATATCATCTTTTTTTCATAAATATTTTGTGTAGCTCCATTAAATGTATCCTCTTCTGGTTTTATTTTTACTGAGATTCTAGAATCTCCGTTTCGAATTAGTTCTTCTTTTTCTTTGGTTGCCAGATATACTTTGACCATTTTGAAAGTTGCATTGTCTGTCAACCTTGAGATGGCGTATCTGCAGTATAAAAACTGTTTAGTTAATTCATTCAGTTTGCTTTCTTTGAGCACTTCTTTTCTTCTTCTCCTTATCTTTACATTTTCGGTTGCTACTAATGTTTCAGTAAACTTTTTTTTTATGTTTATCCTTCCACCGTCGGTTTGTTGGTAGGCATAGTTGTCTTGGCCTTCTTTGTTTTTTTTTTTATTTTAGTTAGCTTCTTGCTCCTCCTTTGTCTTCTGTGGCTTTTGATATGTGTTTTCTTTCATTTATCTAAATCTTTTTCCCACTGTCCTTGCATAGTTTCTTAGTGCCTCTATTTGTTTTGGTCACTCAGGCATATAATATTAATGATTTTGGATTTGTTGATTTTGTTTTCCAATACCTTTTCTAACTCTATCTCTAACGTGTTTGTTTTATCCTTTTGCTTCAAATGTAAGTCAGAGGTATTACATTTTTTTTCTATGGTTATATTATGTGTTCCTCTACCTCAGCTTTTTGCGGAGCCAAATCTAACCTTTTATTTCTCATCCAGCTTTTTATCATATCTATTGCCAACTCCAACTTTTTCTTTAATACTTTTATGTCTATATTCCTACCTACCAGAGCCACGTCATCCGCATATGCCGTTATTGTTACATCCTAAGTAGCTCATTATAGTATTTTCCTTGAAGTTGATTCCATATTATCTTGATAGTTTTATTTGTTAGTTTTATTTTTTTGCTGCTTCTATAATTGCTTCTCCTAGTATGCTATTGAAAGTATTTTGTACATCTAGCGCTATTATGACACAGTCTTGTTTTTTTCTGTGAGGTCTACTGTTTGCTTCTTTTGCTATGTCATTTACTTTTTCAATGGCTCTTAGAATCGATATTTCTTTTGTAAATCCACATTGTTCCTGTTCCTCTCCTTTTTCTACTATTTTTTTGTTTAATTGTATTCTCGATAACGTTTTCCATAATTTTTGCTAATGTAATTAGGCATATCGGTCTATACGTCTTTAATTTGTTTGTTTCTTTCTTCTTCTTAATTAACACTATGTTTGCCTTCTTCCAGCAGGCTAGAAATATTCCTTCCTTTAAACATCTGTTTATTATTTGAGTTATAGTATACTCATAGATATAGTGTCTTTACGACATGGGCTTAATTTATCTTGGCTGGATATTTCATTACTAAGCAGTTATGTTTGTATTATATATCTGCAATCTAAAATAGCATTCAAGGGTGAACATATTGTATACTTATATAATATTTTCACCCTTGAACAAAAAGGTGTTATAATCTATTTAGGGTATATAATACTAACATAACTGCCTACCCAAAGCGATTGGTAATGAAATAATCCGCTGAGATAAATTAAGCCTATGTCGTAAAGACACTATATCTATGGGCATACTATATCTCTATCTTATTTTCTTCTAACGCTGTTTTTACTATCTTTGTTGTTATCTCATCCAGTCCTGGTGCCTTGTTATTAGGTAGTTCTCTTATAATCTGTTTTATCTTTTCCACTATTGCAGGGACTGCGTTTGTTTTGTCAGCTATTTCTGTTAGTTCTTCTCCAATTCCTCCAGTGGTAAACAATTTCTCAATTATTACTTCTTTACTATCTTCTTCTATTAAGCAAATTGTCTTTATTTCTCCTAATTTATTTATTACTATTTTGTATGGCTTTCTTTCTTTAGGGGTCCTCATCTATGGATTCTAACATTTCTTTTTAGCATATTTTTTACTGTCTCTGATTGCTTCCTTCAGAGCTTTTCTGTTTTTTTTTAGTTCTTCTTCAGTTTTGTCAGAATCTTCTCTCCTTCTTCTCTGTCTTTTGACCTTCCTTGTTGTTTGTATTGCTTTCTTTTTGTTTTCCTTGATTTCTTTGCACCACTAGTACTGTTCTTTTTTTCCTAATTTTCTGTACTTGAAGATTGATTTTTCTGATGCCTTCCTCAACTTTTCTAAGTACCTTTTACATCTTTCTTATATGTTCTCGTTTTTTGTCATTTTCTCTGCTTTTATAGCTCTTTTTATCATTTCTCTGTTCATCCTTCTGATGCTTATGTAGTCACTGTCCAGCCCCCTACTATTCTAGCTGTTTCCCACGTTGTTATACTAATGTAAATGTATGATTTGGATCTTTCTCTTACAAACGTTGGTTTATCATTTTGGTTGCATATTGTAAGATTTACAGCCGTTATCATCTCCTCAAGAATTTGTTCTCTCTTGTCGCACTTTGCTACTTCTCATCTTGGCAATTTTGCGTTGAAATCTGATGCCCCTTTTCTCCGCATTTTATGCATAACTGCGACCTGTCTTCTCCTTTTCTGTCTGCCGCTAAGTGATCCTCTATTCAACATTTATAACATTTATTCTTTTTAGCTATTACCCTCACTGTTTGCATCTCATGAGCCCAATATTTATGCTTCCCTCTCTTATTAGTTTTCTCCTTGTTTGTCCTGATTATAGCCGTTTGTTTATCCTTGTACCCTTTCCTCATAGATATAAACGTGTTCTCTTAGTTGACACCTCTTTCACTAAGTTCTTTGAGCAGTTCCTTCCTGTTTGTTTCCGGGCTTATGCTCTTGATTATAACTAGCTCTCCTTTGGAATCAATATTTGTTCTTCTTACATAGAATCTTTCCATTCCGTCTCTTACTTTTCTTTTTCTGTCTCTGACCTTTTTGTTACTAGTAACAGATTTCTTTTTCTTGTTTATCTTATCTTTTTAAAAATTGTTCATTTCATTTGAATTTTTGGTTGCTTTAAAGTACGATGACCCCACTTTGCTTACCACTATAGCCACTGTTTGTGACCTCCTTTCTATCTGTTGTTGATTGCAGTAGTATTGGAACCCGTTGGTATAAGTATGTTGATTACCTCGATATCGAGATGTTTTGCTTTGTATAAAACTTTTTCTAAGGCAACAAAATAATGTTGATTTTTCCAATTTGTTTCTCACTAATTTTTTTAATTATTTTTATGAATGGCGTTTTTTCCTTCCATTCTTCTTCTATTAATTCTGGGAATTTTTCCTGTACCGGTTCCCAATTCCCAATTCTTTTCCCACTTTTTCTATATTTATTAAGATAGCTGTATCAGATCCTTTTTCAATGGTTTAATTTTTAATTTTAATTTTTAAGTTTTGTTCTACTTAATAAGTTTATTATCTTGTCGCAGCGATTTAATTATTAAAATTACTCCTTAAGCTAACATGTTCTCTGCCGAACCCAAACCACAACTATCACAGTAGAGTCAGATGCAAATTGATTTGCAAAAATATCTGCTTTTTCTTTTGGATTAGTAACTAGATTGTTTTGATAATTTCGAAGAGAGAGGGTACTGAAAATACCTTCCAATGAATTTATTGTTTTATAGAAATTTTAGTTATTTATAGAAAACTTAGAAATTCGTTTAGCTTAGTTTCTGAAAATTTTATCTTTTTCAGATTGTATTGGATTGTCACAATGTTTGCGAGTTTTTTTATAATCTTGTTTTAGGCTGTTCGGAAGGATAACACATCAAGTTTCTTAAATGAAAGAATAGAACAAATTTTTTGATGACATTTTGAATAGTTTTTGTGAAATTTTCTGCTGCAATATGTATGTGAATATAAGTAATAAGTATTGAAACTTAAATTATTAAGAAATTTTATTTTTATTATGTTTATCTTAGAATAATATTAGATGAGGTGCGCTTAGATTTGGTAGTAATAGAAAAAAAAAGTTTTAACAACAGAAATAATAAGTGAATGATCAGAATTTCCTAAAGCAGCCTCAACAGTAGTTGTTGTAATCTCTTGAATAGTTGAAAGATACAAATCTAATAATCTTGGTTCACCAACAAGTCTAAGAAAATATGTGAGTTTCCTGAATATGTTGGGTAAGATTATGAAAAACAGCAAAAATCATGTTCATGTTCGGATAGTGTTGTAGAAAATGAGTGACTTAACCATTTAGTATTATGTACATTAAAATGTTCTAACAAAATTATTTCAGTTTTTCAACGATTACCTTGAAGAAGTTTGTTAAAACTTTCAAGGAGATCATCAAAATAAGTTTTTAGTTGCCTTATTTAGAGAACGGTATATGCCAATTATAACAATAGTCTTATCGGAAAGATTTAGTTTATGAAATATGCTATTATGGTTGCCCCAAATTTTGTACGTCTAGTCAGTCTAGAATATGCTTGTTGTTTGTAGATGCAAGATGATCCAAGATGATAATCAGAATCTATGGATTAAAGTGATATGGATTTTTTAAATTTAATATTTAAGATGCTGATGAACATAATTTAAATTCTTTTTAAGACCACAAATATTAGAGAAATTAACTTGTCTTAAAAACACAAACTAAGTCAGTATTTGGTTGATTAAATTGTGTTTGTGGAACAAGTGAGGCCTTGTTTCGCCAATTTAAAGCCATGTTTGACTTTGGGGGCGGTTTGTCCCGTGGATTAATGCCACTTGCTGTTTTAAAATGGGTCAACAAACTTGTTTATTAATTTTTTTAACAAAAACTACACAAAAATACAATTGTTCTACAGAAAAACTATTTATTCCATGAAATAAGCATAAAAAACTAATTTAGCTCAAAATTTTTTTAATAACTTTCTATAAATCACAATTACTCTACAAGATTCATAAAACACAGAAAAGCTATTTATTGCACGAAATAAGCACAAAAACCAATTTATGTAATGAAATTTATCATAAATTGCGCAAAAAACATAATTTTGTACAAGATTCATTAAAAATTTCACAAAAAAGCTATTTATTGCATAAAATAAGAACAAAATACTAATTTATTTCATTAATTGGGCGGAAACTATGTTTACTGAACAAAAAATGACTCAAAAAACATAATTGTTCTATAGAAAAGTTATTGATTGCAAAAACTAATTTATGCTATTGCAACAACAAAATTATCTTGAGAAGACATTGGTATTGTCATAAGGTTTCTTGACTTTTAATACTGAAACCAGTTTTTGAGGGCATTTCATTGCGATTGTAATCTCTGTATAATGATAAGATAAGAAAGCAGTGTTGTCTTTTACACTGGCATGAATCTTAGAATGTCAGAGACGTTTAAGTTGAAAAATATAGGATACAGTTTCGATACATTAAAGGCAAGCTGATAGGAGAATAGTTTGGTAGGAAATAAGAATTACGTTGCATCTTTTTCGGTCTAAACCTTCAGTCCAATAGTAGCATTAACATCTACTACTGCACACATTCACTCATCTGTGTATCTGTGATCGATTTATTGTTTTTTTTTGGCACTTGCACTTTAATTCATATATTGTAGACGTAAAGGTAAAATATTAATTAGTTGAGAATGACCAACAGGCATCACAAATCCTTCAATATATGACTCATGATGGCAAATAATAAGCTGTTCTATTTAAATCTTCAAAACCTCTCACTACAGTCTTAGGAAGTGAGAGGTCCATGGATGAACTTTCTGGGGGTCGATGGACCAACTTAAGAACTTCCTTTATAAAATATACATTGGATTTCTACTAATTAAGTTATTGCATTGGCAAAATTACGTGTAATTCATTCAATACAATATGTACGTCATTGTACCAAAAAAACAAATCGTTTAATCCGATTTGTTCCGGTGCACGAACAAATCCCCACGTTGGGCGCCGCTTATTATAATATTCGATTTTTTTCGCGCACACACTAATTACCATTCCTCCGGTCCATCTTTTTAAAATAAAATTCGTGTGCGCGCACGGTGACGACGACGACGACGGACGGGCCGGTTTCTTTGTATGTGTCGCGGCCTTTGAGAAAACCACCGTTAGGCACGCTGTGAAATCAAACCGGCGCCGCGCGAGCTCCGCAGCAGGAATAACAAATTTCGCCAGCAGTGAACGAACGGACCGAGAACAGACTACGCAAAGCCGTAGTAGAGTGCACACAAAATGAAATAAAACGCGACCGAGAATTTACAACAGACAGTATGCCATACGCCGCTTGCGAACCGTTTCCGGGATCAGCTGTTATACAGAAAAAATATTGAAAATTATTAAGTGCATGTTTATATGTGTGAGTGAGTGAGTGAGTGAGTGACATCACGTGAGCAGCACGTGGAATTTTCAATCAGGTTCGTTTGCTCTTAATTTATTATTACCTGTTGTCATTGTAATCCTATCACAATTACATAAATTCAGATTTTTCAATGGTGCAATTGCCATGGATAAATAATATTGTTTACTAAATATCACTGGTAACCTAATTAACGACTGTTGGCATTCATTTGCATAATTATTATGTTTATTTAGTAAGCGTAATATCGAGGCAATCACAACGTTCTAAATGTTGATTGTAATTTATTTGAATTCATTTTATTGATGGAATATATTTACAAACGCAAAGCACGAACGTTGTTTGCCAATTTTGCGAATAAATTTTATATTTAGCATTAGATTAACAAAGAATTTACAACATAATGATATAGAGTTGTTAAAAATAATTATGAAATTTTTGTCTTTGAATAATAAATTAAATGTGAAATAAATTGGCTTTAATCAATCAATCAATATGGAAGAAGTGTTAGTGTAAGCAAACCATGAAAATTGATTAATTGTTGGGTAGATCATCAACATTTTAGGCTTGATTGATCAAAAGTTTGGACTCAATTTTGATGAAATGTTGACTAAAATTTGGGTTAAAATTGAATTGGGATACATTCATGAACGTTACTTTGCTGAGATTGGGCTTCAATCAATATTTTGGTTTTAAAAAAGATTTAATGAAAGTTTGGGATTAAAGCCCTTTGTTATGAATATTATCGAATTATTTTTACACGTATTAGAAGTGTCTAGTGGCGTAGCTAGGATTTTTGGGCGTTTCACCGCAAAATATTGACTCTCTAAGATTCGGTTTTGAAAACTTATTATAAATATTACAGGGCTTTTCTAGCTTACAGGTAGCTACGCAATTGTCTAATTTGCTTACAAATAATAAAGAAGCGGCAAATTATCTTTAAAGGTAAAGTGACCAGCGTCTAATATTAATCGTGGATTGGACAATTTATCTTTAATTACAAAGCGACAAAGTATCTTTGTGATTGATCTAGTTTGTTTACAAATAATAAGAAGAAACAAATTATGTTTAATGAAAATTTGGGATCAAAGCTTTTTGTTAGAAATTTTATCGCATTATTTTTACACATATTAGAAGTCCAGTGGCGTAGCTAGGATTTTTGGGCGGTTTACCGCAGAATTTTGATTCTCTAAGAGTTGGTTTTGAAAACTTATTATAAATATTACAGAACTTTACTACGCAATTGTCTAATTTGCTTACAAATAATAAAGAAGTGACAAATTATCTTTAAAGGTAAAGTGACCAGCTACAAATGAATTCTTCTTCTTTTGATGCACTTATCCATTAATGGATGTTTGCGACAATATGATCCGTTTCTTCTCGGTTTCTGAATGTATGAACCAAACTACCGATAGTATTCAGTCCAGTCCATTGTCTTATATTTCTGAGCCACGACATCTTCTTTCTTCCTACTCCTCGTTTTCCTTCGATCTTGCCTTCTATGATCAGTTGAAGGATATCATATTTCTGATTACGCATGATATGCCCCAGATATGCAACTTTCCTTCTTTTGATGGTTGTCAAAAGTTCGCGCTTTTTACCTACTCTTCGCAGAACTTCTTCGTTGGTAATTCGTTCTGTCTAGGAGATCTTCAGCACTCTACGATAAAGCCACATTTCAAACGCTTCTATTTTATTCATAGATGTTATTTTAAGCGTCCAGCCTTCCATGCCGTAGAGGAGCACCGACCATACATAACATTTAGTAAGCCGTATCTTAAGATTTAAATCAAATTCAGTGTTGGTAAAAACTTGTTTGTATTTAATGAATGAACTTCGTGCATGTTCAATTCTGCATTTAATTTTGGTCTCTGATGTCCAGTCCTCTGTCAGCCAGATTCCTAGGTATTTAAATTTTTGTACTTTCTCAATTGGTAAGTCATTAAATGTCAACACAGCGTCCCTCCCAATATTCTGATCTCGGGAAACAACCATAAATTTTGTTTTTGCAATATTCATGTTGAGTCCCATGAGTTTGCTGTGAGTCCCTACTCTGTTGACCAGATCTTGGAGATCTTCTATACTTTCGGCTATCGGCACTGTGTCGTCTGCATATCTAATGTTGTGATTTGGCAATTTATCTTTAATTGCAAAGCGACAAACTGATTGATCTAATTTGTTTACAAATGGTAAGAAGCGATAAATTATGTTTAAAGGTAAAGTGATCGGCTGCAAATTAATCGTGAAGCGACAGTTTATTTTTAATTGTGAAACGACAAAGTATGATCTAAAAAGGTTGATTTAATTTTCTTACAAATAATAAGGAAGCGACAAATTATATTTAAAAGTAAAGTCTGTCACTTTACTTTTAAATATAATTGTGAAGCGACAATATATCTTTAATTGCGAAGTGACAAAGCATTCTTAAGGTTGATCTAATTTGCTTACAAATAATAAGAAGCGACCAATTATGTTTAAAGGTAAAGTGACGGGCGGTAAATTAATCGTGAAGCGACAGTTTATCTTTTATTGCAAAGCGACGAAGTATTTCTAAGATTGATTTAATTTCCTTACAAATGATAAGAAGCCAAACCAATTATGTTTAAAGGTAAAGCCACCGGCGGCAAATTAATCGTGAAACGACAGTTTAGCTTTAGTTGCGAAGATTGATCTAATTTGACAAATTATATTTAAAGGTAAAGTGACTCGGGACAAATTAATTGTGAAGCGATAATGTATTCCAAAGATAGATTAAAAAAAATGTCGTTTTTTTGAGATTAATAGAGTATCTATTGATCTCACCAACCTGGTTCTAGCAGGCCAAAGGTCCTTCCGAGTATCTGTGATGAAATGCGGTGAGATGATTAATGTTTGTAAATTTGTTTGTTGGTGAAACTATGAATGCCGAAACGGTTAAAGCGTTGAACAAATAATATAGTAGGATTTGAACTCAGTATTCCCAGCATGAGAGGCAAGCTTCTAAGCAACTAAATCACGCTGTCACACGTATCCTTAATATTGATCTAATTTGCTTACAAATAATAAAGAAGCCACAAATTATTTTTAATGATAAAGTGACCGGCGGCAAATTAATTGCAAAGCGACAGTATATCTGTAATTGCAAAACGACAGATATTGCTAAGGTTGATTTAATTTTACTGGAATAGAAGGGAGGGAATTGCATTTCACTGTAGTCAAAAATAAGTTAACAGTTAACACAATTTGTTTTTAGTATTATATTGACTATCTTGGACACAACGTCTTGAGTCAGTCACTAGTTAGTTAATTTTGATTGTTGGCATATTAGCCTAAAAAGATTATTAATTAATGCCCAGTCTCTAGAACACTTTTAAGTTAAAAAACGCATGCGCGATTTTTGACAAATTTTGCAGCATAAATATTTTTTTAAAACTAATTATTCCAATAAATTGTTTTTATGCAATAAATGGTGTTTTGCGCAGTTTTAGAAGAATTTCTTGTTATAAATAGGTTTTTTTCATTAATTAATACAATAAATAGATTTTGTTGTGACATTTTTTGAATATTTTATAGGTTTTTCTGCACAATTTTTGACAATTCATTATTTATAATGAAATAAATTGTTAAAAACCAATAATTTTTGAGTAATTTTAAAAGAATTTTTGCCCTAAATTGATTGCAATAAATAGACGTTTACGATTTTTAACGAATTTCTACATAAATAATTTTTTTTAATTAATTAATGTAATATGTGGTTTTTGCAATATTTTTTTTTTGTTGGTGTGGCTTGAAAACTTTTCCAAGGACGTGTCGGATTTACGGATTTACTATTATTTACGATTAATTTTACAAAACGAATTAGAAGCGGAAGAGTTTTACAAGTAGCCTTTTGTGTGGCACAACCTAGTCGAATGGCTTTTTGACTTTGAAAAATACAATTTCAGTAGATTTTCTCTGCCGAAACGCTTCGGAAATGTGGTCTGTTACCTTATTCAGTTGGTGAACAACTGAGTGTTCACGACGGAACTTGTTCTGATGATAGGATATTAATTTCTCTGTCTCTGTGTGGTCTAGGATTAACTCCAAGATGACCTTTTCTAAAACCTTACAGCAAACTAATAGGACGTTAGTCTTGAGGAAATGTTTGGGGATGTTTATGACGTAAGACGTCTTCCATGTCTCCGAAAAATGACTGGTACAAAGGATCGCGTTAGTTATGTTGGTGACATAATCGCTTTTGGTAAGAATGGTTTAATTATGCGAAATTATTTGCGCTATCTTGGAGGGGGAGCTTGATTTTTGTAATCTGCCAATCGGTTGAGTACTTCTCGGCGTACCCTATCGGTGTGTTCCCGACCTTCATCGTCATCTAGATTTGGGGTGCATTGTTGTTCTAAGTTGTCGGCAAATGCCTCGGTTTTTTCCTCTAATGAATATACTAACCCGCGTTTGCCGTGAATTATATGGAGAAGTTTTACTGGATTACGGAGGTACTTGGCAATCCGTCATATAAGATTTTTATTTTCAGTGGTTGACTCCATGGCTCTCTTCCAGTTCTCATTTTTATTTGACCTGATGACTTTTTTAACTTGACGGTTTAGCATATTTATTGACTCGCGATAGTCCGGATCACGAGTTTTTTTCCAAAGCCGTCTGGCCGCGTTTTGTTTGCGAATGAGGTTTTTTATCGCGCGCGAGAGTCCTAAAAGGTTATCGGCCCGAATGGAAAATGATTTAGTAGCTTTTGTCATAGCTACTGTAATTTTGTTTGTTAGGTCCGCGGCGGCCTATTCAAGTTCTGGGATGTTTTGTGATTTGGGTTATTTTGTCTAGATTCATATCCAGCAATTGGGCGAACAGGGGAAGTTCGTTTTATGTACGAATTTCCTCTCTCCTACCGATTCCCTTTCAAGAATCTCTAGAATTACCGGGATGTGACCAGAACTTAGTTTGTTTACTACCCTTATGTTTCATTCCCCCGATAATGTGCGTTATGATAAAATGTTGGTTTGTCCAACGCTAGGACCTAAGAAAAGGGTCTTCTTTTTGCAAGATGTATTTATGGAGGACTCTCTCTTTTGTGTTTGTCAATCGGCTATTCCGGGGTGTTTTGCGTTAAAGTTGCTAACGATTATGGTTGGCAGTTGGTCACTTAAGACTTTGTCAAAATTGGCAATTTCTATCAAGTTAGAACAATTAATTAATAAGCGGATGCAATTTTAAGTGTTTTGTTTTGTTTCCGAAACTAATAATACGTCTAGTTGATGGTTGAAAAAGAATTTTCCTGACTTTCTCATTTTATTTATAATGCTAAATGCATTCCAGGAACCTATTCTAAGTACTACATTAATGGGATATATCTATTATTGAATATCTGAAAATGCGGAGAAGTTTTGAGCCTGAAAATCTACCATCTTTTTCTGGAGCTTGGCTATTCGCGTGTCTCTATTGTTTCTAGGGGGAATTGTAACGTGCGCAAAAGAGTTTTGCGTGGTAACTCTCCTATGAGATTCAAATTGTCTGTAGGTTTTTGCATTGGAACCTCGGTTGAGGTTGGTCGCGAGTGCTTCTGACTTGCCCCGAGTCTTTGGTATGCTTTGCAGCTTAAATAATTTGCTGGGTGAGGCCCTGAACATAGAGCACACTTTGGTTGTGTGGTCTGGCGCATTTCTTACAGGTTGGGTTGGCGGTATAGCACTCTGTTGAGGTATGCCCGTGCCTTTGACAGCGCGTGCATTGTGCTATTCTGCCACTCTTTTTTTTTTGGCTTCCACTTTAATGGTGAATTCGAGCAGCTCCACAAGATCGAATATCTCATTGTTCTTTTCGGACTTGGGGAGCTGCACCGATTAAGATTCCCTATTCTTTGAACGAATTTGGGTCTGAACCCAAGGCGCTCTAGCTCTTGACCTATCTGTTCCTCTGTTAGTAACTTTGGGACTTTTGTAAGTATGGCCCCTTTGGTGGAGACGGCCTTGACTCCCTGTTCATTGTTGGGGCCGATATGTAAATGGGCTCTAGGACTGCTTCTGAGTGGATATCGTGTTGGTTAGTTGGTCGGTAGTCTCCTGGAGGTTGTCGAATTTCTTTGAGAAGTTTTCCGAGACCGCCACCAGGTGAGCCTGCAGCTCCGCTAGCTGACCATCCAGGTTTGCAACTTTGATTCTGGACTTTGACCGAGAGTTGACAGTTCTTGGGGTTCACGTTGGCGGATCTCTAAACCCTTGGACGCCAACATGGAAAACGCTGCTGGGGACGGAGTCACCCATTGCAGCCGCGGAATGCTGTAAGAAATTTAATTATTTTTATAGATTAATGTCTTGCAAAACAATTAATTTCTGATTAATAAAGAAATAATTATTATCAATATCTAGGGTACAATCATTATTATAACTTGGGTTGCAATTAAAATTGCATTTAAAAGATGCTGGAAGTGTCTTCTGGCTTGGTTGAGTTGATCTCGATGTGCCTCGGTTGTCTGCTGGCAGTCGATTGTTTGTTTTCCTACAATATTTTTTTGCACAAAAAAATTATTTACTTTTTGTCTTATTTTTTCAGTTCACACAGAGGCATCTGCTGAAGTGGAGCGTGGTTGTAGTGTCTTTGTAGATAATATCTCAGTATTAGTTGTAATGCTGTGAGTGAAAAGTATTTCTCAAATAGTTTGTCAGTTTTAGGCACTACAAAGGTCACTACTTTACCTGCGTGTAGGAGAGGTGAAAATAAGTCAACCTAAAGTGTAGTAATTTTTTATAAAGCGAATATTAAAAAAGTTAAGTTTTATATTAAATTGCACTATCTGGAACCACAGTTGTTTGTTTGATTATTAACAAAAAATTATGTTATTTCATGAATTTGATTTTACCAGAAAACTTGTTTGTTGCACAAACATTATCTAACATTACTTAAAAAATACAAATTGTTCTACAGAAAAGCCAATAAACTAGTTTGCAGACTAAAACGGAGTTTCACATTAGCAATAAATATATATATATATATATATTTATCCGAAAAAAAAATGATAAACAGTATTTTGAAAACAAATTGTGCAAATTGTGTCATTATTTATTCAATGCTTTTTTTTATTAACTCTATGAAATTCATTTATATTTATTACTAATTAATAAATAATAAAAAAATATATGAAATAATATGAATATAATAATCATTATTTATTGATATTCATGTCATGTCTGCAATTTCTACAAGATTGAAAAAGCAAAATTATTGTCGCGTCCATCAAGGTGTTACAGTACTCTTTGTTTGTTTTTTTTTTAATTTTGTTTTTGAAACTAAAAACAGTCTTAAGCAGCGGTTGTTTTTTTGGTTCTGTTGGTTTTTATTCCTATATCTTTTGTAGCACACATTGTGAACACTCACTGAATCTACAGTTTTTAACATATGCTAATGCCAGTCATTTTTTACGCTACTAATGGCGCATTCAGCCTCTTCTCTGCCCGTAATGCTGGCAACTTACATTACGGTTGGACTTACAGTTTTGAGTGGATTACGAACCACTGGAGAGATAATCTACTCCGGATCAGAGAAGATTTTTAGTCATGTTCACATGTTGACAAGGCGGGTGGGGAGTTGAAGATCGTATAAACGTTTGAAATGGTTTTTGTTGTGAGATTTGAACCTTGATTTTTGGTGCAGCAGTCGGATGCATAGATTAATTTACTATGCTTTAAAATGTTCAAAACATATGTTTGAAATGCTACGAAGAGATGTTTTGCAATAGACAAGGGTCTACCTGTCTTTTTTTTAAGTCTCAGGGTTTCTACTATAGAGCGTGCCGCACGTGTAGTATGAGGCACGCTACGAACGACGGAAAAAATTCAATGTGGGTATTAGTATATTCTACAAGTTTAATAATTGACATTTTTTTGATATTAATATAAACTCATGGACAGAATTAACACACCACCGCATATATTATAAATAATTATGATTTTTTAGTTTTCCAGCTATATAGGTTGTGGATCTACTTGGACAGTTTAAGTAAATGCTGTCAACAAATGTTTTGTTTTAAAAGTACAATTGCAAATAAAAGCATTTTTGGCAAAAATTGATTTAAAATCTGATCTAAAATTTTTGCTTATTAGGACTAATTGTCTTTAACCAGCACGTTTTTTTGTTATTGATAGTGGCAGTGCGAGTATAATACATTTTAGTAATTAATTGCAGAACAAATTTGTCAGTGGAGGAAGCAGTAAGAGCATCAATTTTGCTTGATGAGGAATATTTGATGCGTCATGTTACTAATGTGATAGGAAGATACCATTTTAGCATAAGTTGCATGGTTAGACAATTTAACTAAACAGGTTCTTACTTACGAAGGCCGGAACAAGTGCAAAAACGGTGTACTAATCTAATAGATGAGCGTTTTCTTAAACTATTAGTTCTAAGAAACAGGAGAACGACTATTAACATTATAAAAAAAATTGTTTCTAGCTGCTCACAGTTTTTTGTATTTTTCCGAACGATTAGAAGGTGTTTAAATGAAGCTGGATTAGACAACAGAAAACCGGCCAAAAAACCTCTGCTCAACAGAGAGCACAAAATTCAAAGATTGCGTTTTGCAAGAAATTATCAAGATTGGACTCTTAATGATTGCTAGATAGTTTTATTCTCAGATGAAACGAGGATTAGCCTTAAATCTCTTGATGGACGTGAGCGTGTCTGGCGAAGGCCTGGAGAGAGATTTGCTAGTTGCAATATCTCTGCAAGAGTCCCGTTTGGTGGTGTCTCTGTAATGTTTTGGGGAGGCATCTGTTTTGATGGCCGCACATAGTTGGTCTCTATACGTGTTAGGTCATTGAACGCTGATTATTATCTTAAACACATTGTTGTTGCTTATGTAATGCCATTTGCTGGTTTTGTGGGGACGAATTTTTTGTTAATGCAGGATTATGCTCGTTTTCATGTGGCTAGGCAAGTTATATATTAAAAATACTCTTCAAGAAGTCATTCAAAATTTGATCTTTAGTATGCTAAACGCATGGAAGCAGGAATTAGGAGTAGAGAAAGACACGATATTAGAATAGCTCTAAGTCCCTAAATTGTACTGTTTTTGTTTGTTTTTTGTTGCATGTTTGCGTTGTTTTTAAGAAAAAAGTTTTTTAATAAAATGAACATTTTATTGTAATATTAATTTCAGTATTGTAATTATACAAGTTTAATTGAGTGGTGCGTTAATTTTGTCAATGAGTTTATATATCAAAAAACAAAGGAGAAAAAAGAAAAATCCGGTTATAATCTTTTAATTTTTACGTATTTCAATATTTTGACAAAAATTTATAATATGTGAAAAAGTAAATTGTAAACGTAAAAAAAGCAACAACAAAATATATGGTTACAATTTGCGTTTTACGAGAAAGTTCATATAAAATCTTGATTGACAGTTTTATTCTAAGCTTTTCTAACCTACCTCTATACAATATAAAACAATTGATTTATTTGCATTTATCTTTCAATTTTTTGGACGTAGTTTTGTCTTTTTTAAGTGAGTTTTAAAGTAGTAGTTCTAATATAAACTGTTTGTGCTTCAGCTAGCGTAGTAGCGGTGCGTGCAGTTTTGGCAGCTTAGCACACACGTAACGTAATGAAAAATATTGTAATTAGTAAAACTAAAATATTTTGTTACAAACAGTAAACTGATACCAGTAAAGCTGAAATTTGGTAATGTAATAGTTAATTCTATAAGTTAAATAATCGAATAAAATACTTCGTCTGTTTAGCGAGAGTAAATGCTCATCCTAAACATATAGCGCAGCTATATTTGAAACGTACTACCAACTGAATTTATTATTTTTCGAGGTTCATAATCCGCAACTATTCAAAGTCAATGTTCACATACTGTTTAAATCTTGTCTTCAATGTGATGTTAAAATTCAAAAGTATTTTAATTATGTTATGAAATTAAAAATAATAAAAATATTTATCTAAGCTTTTCAATCAATAATATTATAATGTTATAATTTATTTATTAATAAATACAGACCAAATGTTATCACTAATAAAAATAAAAACATAGATAAAAAGCAATTCATCAAACAAATAATAATTTCAATTAATTGCCCGCTGTCTCGTTACCATAATTAATCACAATGGTTTACAATTGCTGCCTTGAAATCAATCAATTTAAAAATAAAAAAAAAAGTTATTTTTACTTATTAGCAAATCAGTCAGTTAATATACAGATATTTTGTTTTAAATTACAAAATATAATAATGGAAATTATATATTTTTTTTCGTTGAAATATTAATGACTTTTATTTTGTGATGACCTTGCTTGCCTTGTGTTGCCGCTCGTACATGCTTCTAAATAACATAAAATTTTATTGTTATATTTTTAGCATTGAAACACACCCACGAAAAAGGAAATGAGCTGAAACGTGTGCAGGCAGCTTTTATTATTATCATGATTCTTTGTTAATTTATTGCTATTTTTATATTGAAATGTATGCGCATACATATATTATTAAATATATGTAATCGTGTAGAGAAACGGTTTTCTTTGTCGTAGATCAGTTATAAAATCAACGATAGCCTTGGCCTTGGTAGAAATTTGATACATATTAATCTGTTAGAATTTTTATCAATAATATTGCAACAAGTTATAAAAGGTATAAAACAGAGTAAAATATTTATTTTTGAGAGGAGTTTTTTATGATATCCACTTAGCTATGAAAACAATATGCTATCACAAAAATTTTCGTATGTCAGTTTCTGTGACATTTTATAGTGTTTCCAAGTTTGGTTTCAATCACTTAATATTTATCATTTTTATATTAGTTTAAAGAGGTGAAAATGAGTGATCTGCAACTTGAACACAGAAGCGTCATGAATTTTTTATTGAAATAATGCAGTAGAACATCTATGAGATTGGTGGCAGTGTATGGAGAAAATAGCTCGTTATATTTTCAAGACAAATATTGGTGCAAGCACTTTAATTGGGGTTATGATGGCATAAAGTGTGGAATACCTGGAAGTACGAACTAACGAAATCATCAACGAACTTGAAGATTTGGTGTTGATTGATCGCCGGATAAAAATTTTAGTTGTTTGTTGCTAGAAAAGTAGGATTATCAAATGTTTCAAAATTCTATTTGATGATTTGGAAATGAGCTAAGTATTGGTAGAATGGATTCTCAAGCTGCTCAGTCTTGAACAAAAACTGTGTATACACCTTTGAGATTTTCTCATAAAAGAAGAATCTATGCAATGGGTTTATAAGAGCTTTCTAACCTACAAAAAGTGAATGCCATAGTTTTTTACAAAGACACAATTAAAAGCAGCTATACACGAAAAATTACCCCAAAAATTTTACATAGAAAACTCTGTTTCTGCATAACTGCAGGGTGAGAGAGAAGTTGTTAATGAACACGGCTTTAACGAATTACAATTTTATTAATGACAATGTATAATTAAGCCAGTTTTCAAAATACCCATAAATGTTGAATTTGCTCTTTGAAGGAGAGCGCCTACCAACTAAACCTTGCTTAATTAGTGGTAGCCTGAAAATTTTATTTTGAAAAAGTTATGTTGTGCGCAGACTTTTCGTTAAAATAGTTTTGAATGGACGGGAAGAAGTTTTAGGAATTTGCTCTATAGGGCGAGGGAAAGGTGTGTCGATGTCTTGAAGAGACGTCGTTCTTATCTCGTTCAGAAAGTCTGGCCAGATCGTGGTTAGTATGCGTTGTGAGTTTTTTAGTACTTGGCGCTTCTTTTGATATACTTGCGTATCGATGGAATTTTGACACATCGCGGACATACCATGGCGCTTTAATGAACCAACCTTTGGAAGGCTTTGATCCTTGCAAGGTATGATGTAGCGGTTGTTTACTATACTGACGGTACAAATATGTAAATTGCGGACGATTAATTGAAGTATAAAGACGAATTTTATTGCTAGTGACATTCCACTATTTAGTTAGTGTCAGAACCGGGATCAAACAGTTTTTTGCTAGTTTTAGTCAGAGCTAATCTAAATGTTAGCCCTTTATCAAGAGCAATCCTAAGATAATTTCAAGATTCAGTTCACAGAATCGGAGTATTGTTAAGATGGATGTTATCGTGGGGCTTGTCATTGCGAAAAGAGAACAGTTTTGCTCTTCTCAAAATTCACTTTGATTTTCCATATCGTTAACCAGTTTTTTAGCGATTTTGTATTAACAGGGTGACTTTGAGCTTTTGTTTTACTCCGTTAACGTCGAAGGGCGTTTAAAAAAAAGCATGTTAAATAGTATTTGCGACAGAATGGAGTCTTGCCCCTAGCTTGGTTGCTAAAGTTTGTTTTTTCAAATAAGATGCAATTAGTTTAGATGAGTTGGAAAGTTGCATTCAAAGAGTTTTAGGCTTTTTTGACGTTAAAGAAGACTGGTCTTTTTTAGTTTAAATGTGGTCTGTCACTGGGTTCAATTGGTGAACAACTTAAGTTTACTACGGAAATTGTGTTGATCTGGTATTAACCTCTTTGTTTCTGCATGGTTTTGGATTAAGTTCAGTATGACTTTTCAACAACTTTTCTTGACAACGTGCGACCGTTTTCAAGTTTCTGGAAAATTACTGGTTTATAGATTGGTTGAAGGTGTACCCCTTCTATATGCTTTTAAGCTCGTTTTTCCGTGTATTGCTGGTATAGGCAATCCGTCATATCAGATTTTTATCTTTAGTGATGGATTTTAAAGCTTTCTTTCAGCTTTCATTTCTGCGTCTTTAGTGGTTTCTTTTATCTGGCGGTGAAGCTTATTTATTGCCAGAGATGTCAGGCTGCGTTTTGTTCTTGAATGAGGATCTTTGTCTAGTGTGACAGACCTAACGGGATGTTGGCCCGGTGGGGTTAATTTTTAGTAGCCTTCTTTATAGCTTTTAGACTTATCTCTGTTAAATCCGTTGCGCCGCTATTTTGCTGTATTACGTGTTTTTGGTAATTTAACTAAACTTTTATCTAACAATTGAGCGAAAGGAAAAATTTTGTTTTATAAACTGTTTTTTTCCCCGTACTTGACTTTTTTTGAGAATTATTGGAGTATTGGATTGTATAACTTGCCATATAATAATGTGTAGGTTCATCTGGTGCTAGAGCTTGAAGTCTCTTGCATGGCGTACTTAAGATGTGCGCGCTTTTTTACATTTGGTGTTAAGCTTGCCGGCGATTATAGTTGGCACTGGTCACTTTATACATTGTCAAAGTTTACCGTAGAAATGAAGTTAGATGGGTTTAGATAAGATGACGTGATTTTAAGTGTCTTTAGCCCAGATAATTTAGCAACAATTGCATTAATTTCAATTATGAGTGTAGGAGTGTAGGTTTCAGTGTGGTTTAGTGATTATTTTACAAAAAATGGTTTTTTTGGTTCCGTTCCACGTTGCTTCCAAATGCGTATTGTGAATCTGAGACTTTGCCATGCTTTGTTTTTAGTCTTAAAGCATAATATCTAGTTATTGGTTAGAGAAGATCTCTTCTATTCTCCCATTTTACCCGGCATGCTATCACTATTTATTAATGTTTGAGATCTTTGACAGTTGAGAAGAATAGATTTTGAAATTTTAAATCTTTGCACCAACATTCTCATGTGAAGGATTTGTAGCCCGTTTGAACAGTTTTTGCGCCGTAATTTCTGGTAGCCTAGAAAATGAACAGGGTGAGGCCCTGAGCATAGAGCACACTTTGGTTGTATGCTTTTACGACATTTTACACGTCGGATTTGTGGTATAGCATTTTGTTGCACTATGCCCGTGTTTCTGACTGCGCGTGCACAGCACTATACCACCGCTCCTTTATTTAGGTTTGACAGTGATTTTAAATTCAATCAGTTCTACAAGTTTGAAAATTAGTTTGCTTTTTTTGCACTTGGGGAACTGTAACGACACTGGATGGGAAACCTAAATAAGCATTTTACTTTTTAACTTGCAATTATGTCGCTTTCTGTTAAGTATTTAGGGACGTTTCTTATATTTTGTCTGCCAAGTATGGTGAAACTTATTGTTAGTTATTTTTTGATGTATTGGTGGTGCGGGGATAATTAAAGTTTACTTTTTTTGCGTTTTTAATTTTTTTTTGGTGATAAGTGATAACAATTGCTTGCGATGGATATATGCGGCTGAAGGGTCGGCGGCGTTAGCAGGCACGACAGTATTGTCTAGGTTTAAAGCAATCTAGCAGGCTGAATCTGACCTCTGTAAAAGCTTTTTTGGTTATTTGTTGTATTGAGTGGAGGTTTTGACTAAGGATCTGGCTTGGGTTTTAACTGGAAGTTCTTGCTCAGACGATGAATGCGTCTTTTGCTGTTCTGGTGCTGATAGCACTCTTTTGGTGGCTAATTATTTATCTGTTAAGTGTATTGATCTTGCTAGTGAGGAGGAGATTGGTTTTACCTTGCACGAATCTGGAGTTTGAGGTGTTTGTTGTCGTGAATGACTTCTTTTCTTTAGATTAAGATATAAGTTTTGGTATGGTTAAAAGTAGCGGAAGCCAAAATATTCTCGACCTTCTGCTCTGGTTGCAATTTGATTTTACAATTATCTGTCGTGGATTGTTCTTTAGATATGTGGAATTCAGTTGCCTTTTTAATTGATGACAATTGTTTCTAGAGTTTAGTCTGCGATCATGAGCGGTTTGATAACGTTGTCCGCCCAAGAAGATGATCATATCTATATTGTTTGGTTGAGTATCAATGTAGTTTTATTGCTTTTTCTGTAAAATAATTGTGTTCTTTTGGGTAATTTTTGATGAATTTTGTTCAATAAACAAGGTTTCTGGAAGATTTATAATGAATTTTATGAGAACATTTGGTTTCATGCAATAACTGGCTTTTTCGACAATTTTTAATGACTTTGTTTAATAATCAAGTTTTCTGCGCGATTTATGATTAATTTGATGATTTTTTTTTGTAATTTTATGCAAAAATGTCTTTTTTGGTAATTTTTGATGAATTTTATTTAATAATTAAGTTTTTTGTGCAATTTATGATGAATTTTATGGGATAAATAGGTTTTTTGTTTTTATTTTAAGCAATAAATGGATTTTCTGTGAGTTTTTGTACGAATTTGTGTGTAACAATTGTGTTTCTTTGAAACATTATAATTAATTTTGAGAGTGCAAGCAGGAAAAATTACATGTATGCGAAAAACTGAAAAACAGAAATGTGGTGAGATGAGTGGCCGTAATTTTGTTTGTGATAACAAAACAAATATTAAAAACATCTTATATGTTATTGGTTTTAGAACGTTTTGCGACGTTGTCCGATACCCGCTTTCCATTCTCTCTTATCTTCCTATTGTCCAGTCTCCAGGTTTCTCTTGCTCATAGCTCTTGAAATTCCTTGCTCCCATTTTTTCTTTGGTCTTCCTCTTCTGTTTTTTCCTAGGGGTCTCCATTCTAGGGCTAGGTTTGGTATTCTTGTTGGCTGCATGCGCTGGACATGTCCATACCATATTAATTGTCGAGTTTGGATTTCCTCGATTATGTCTTCTTTGAGATTTATGTTTTTTCTTTGTTCATCGTTCCTGATTTTATCCAATCTGGATACTTGTAGTGACCTTCTTATAACATCTATTTCCACTGCCTTAAGTTTATTTTCCCATACTTAAGTTGTTCTCCACGTTTCGCATCCGTATAGTAGGTTGCTCTTAATTATCGTGTTGTATAGCTTTCTCTTTGTGTTAATATCTTTACTCCACAATAGTCCGTTTAGCGCGTTTATTAGCTTTTTTGCTTGTGCTAGTCGTTGTCCTATTTCTCTGTTGTCCGTTCCTGACTTGTAGAACCATGCGCCCAAATATTTATACTCGTTAACCGGGCCAATATGTCCGTGGTTCTCCAAGTCTAGGTCTTCTGCTTTCCCGCCAATGCACATATACTTGGTCTTCCATACGTTCATAGTCATTCCCCATCTTTTGTATTCTTCTATGAGTTAACGGCTCATGTATTCCAGGTCCTCCTTATCCTGCGCTATTACGACCTGGTCGTCCGCAAATTGCAACGTGTATAGCATCGTTTCATCGGGTAGGGGAATTCCCATATTTTTACATTTCCTCTTCTATTGCTTCATTGCATGCTCAATGTATATGTTGAACAGTGTGGGAGGTAGGCGCATTCTTGGCGGAGTCCCTTGCTGATATGGAAGCTTTCCGACAGTTTTCCGTCTATCTTTACCCTGCAAGTTGAATTTTCGTATAGGTGTTTTATTGCGTTTTTAATTGGGGTGTTAATGGATGATTGGTGTAGAACTTCCCATAATTTGTTGTGTGGTACGCTATCATATGCTTTGGCTAGATCCACAAATAGCAGATGTAATTCTTTGTAGGTGTTACTTTTCTTTTCTATGATTTGTTTCAGGGCAAATAGGTTGTCGTTGCATGATCTTCTTGCCCGAAAACCTGACTGTTCTTCAGATATGTGGGGTTGCTCCTCTTCTATCAGGTCCCTTAGTATTCTGCCGTAGAGTCTGTTGAGGGTGCTGGTAACGGCTATGCCCCTGTAATTTGAACATTCTTTTTTTGATCTTTTCTTATAAACTGATGTTATATGCGACTCCTTAGCTTTTTCCGATATTGGTTCTCCGTTTACCCATTTTGTGAACATTGCTAGTTCGGTATACATCTTTTCCGTCCCATTTTTTACAAGCTCGGCTTGCAGTCCTCCTGTTGTTTTTAAGTTGCTTGGCTGTTTTCATAACTCTTTTTTTCGTTATTGTTATCGGTTCACCGTTGGGATAATTTGGATTAAAGCATGTCCGGTCTCGTTGGTTTTGAGTGTTTTTACAAATTTCCAGACCTTGCTGCTCTTACTACCTTTAATGTATGTATTTATTTCTCTGCACTTGTTGTCTCATAGCAATTTTTGTCGTAGTTGATTAGGTTTTTTACTTTTCTTTTTGATTTTTTGTAAATCTCTCTGTCTCTTGTTTCTTTGGTCGAGATCTACCGTAGATATTTATTTTTCTTATCTTGTATTTTTGTTTCGATTTTTTTGGTCGACCACTGTTTATTACTGCAGCTTCCTTCATGCATTGTATTATATCCCTCTCTTTGTTCGTGTCGGGTTTCGTATTTTCCAGCTTCTGATCCAGCCGTCTGTTATACAGATATTTTACACTATCTCGAGATAGGCTTCCGACGTTGTACACTTTTTGTTTTGATGTTTCAGTTGTATTTTTTACCGTTTTTGGATTTCTTTGGTTACTTTTTTTGCTGGGAGATGTATTATTCCTTTTACTGAATAGTGATTGGATCTACATGTCACTCCTCTGTGTACTCTTAAATCGTTTACGTTTAGGCTGGATGTTTGTCTTACAATGAGATAATCCATTATTGATATAAGATTCTTAGTGTGTTGGACCCATGTGTACTTATGTATGTCTTGGTGCCTGTAGAATTTGTTTATGATTCTTAGGTCGTATGCTTTGCAAAGGTCGATAGTTCTTTGTCCGTTGTTGTTTCCTGGGACTCTGTCCTGCTGTTGAGGTCTTCCAGTATGATTATTTAAAGATAGGGCCCGTTTTCGAAATTAGTTGTTTGAGTGTGGTAAAGAATGCATCTTTTTCATTTACCAGGCTGTCGTTTGATGGTGAGTTTACATTGAAAATTTAAATTTTATGTCCCATTATGTTCATATTGACTGATAGGATGTTTTCGTTGTGTGCTGTCCAGTTAGTTATTTTCTGTTTGAACTTTTTGTTGATTAAGATAGATACTCCTCTACTTGCCCTGGACTCCTTTGGTACTCCGCTAAAAATGTGTACGTAGTTATTTAAATTTTTCACTCCGTTTCCTTTTTTCTTTGTCTCTGTGAGCGTTGCGATGTCGATGTTTAGGTGCTCCACCTCTTTTTCTATTTCCTCCGTCTTGTCCCTGATTGACTGAACATTTTACGTCCCAAAATTCATGTACCGTTTTCGTTGCGTAGGTTGTTTTCCTTTTGTTCTGTCCTTCGTTCCGAGGCTAGTTGCGGGCTTTTTAGTATTTTACGTTTTTTTTTACGGATGTTGAGGAACCAGCCCAACGCTGCAACCCCCAACCTGGTTGTTTTAAACATTTAAAAATACATTCTATGTTGCCAACAATTAAATAAACTATTTAAATAATCCGGACAAAAATTAATTAATTGTTCCAAAGTAAAGTCCAACAATGTGTTTTAATAAACAATTGGATATTTTTTTATCGGACTTACCAACTTAAGCGAACATTTTGGACAACATTATTACACGTATTATTTGGACGTTTTACTTACTTTTCTTATTTACTATGTATAGGGTTTTCCAATAAGAGGTTTTATTTTGATATTTAAAAAAAACGGGTGTTTTTTAAGAGAAATCAATAAATATTTATTTCATTGTAAAGACGAAGGTATGCTATTAACATTTGAAAACGATATTAGTCAAATGGCCAAACGGTTACGGTTGTAGTACCACATTCTTTTCATGAAATTTTCCATGACCAATTTGCACATTTGCCGCTGTATGTCCTGAATAACTTCACGAATTCCATCTTTAAGATCTTGAATCGATTGTGGAGCATTGGCATAGACCTTATCTTTTACGTAGCCCCAAAGAAAAAAGTCTAAAGGAGTTAAGGCACAAGATCTTGGTGGCCAATTTTGATCACCTTTTTGAGAAATAACACGGTCAGGAAACTTTTCTTGCAAAATTGCGATTGTTTTGTTGCTTGTTAGGTACGTAGCGCCGTTTTGCTGAAAATAAACGTCGTCCACATCAATAACTTCCAATTCCGGCCATAAAAAATCATTAATCATAGCTCGGTAGCGCCATCCATTTACCGTAACAGTTGCACCAGCCTCATTTTTGAAAAAGTAGGGTCCAATCACACCGCCAGCCTAAAAACCGCACCAAACAGTGACACGTTGAGGATGCAAAGATTTTTCAACAATCATTCTTGGATTTTCTGAGCCTCAA
The DNA here is from genome assembly GCA_963932245.1 of Tachinus rufipes. Lineage (NCBI taxonomy): Eukaryota > Metazoa > Arthropoda > Insecta > Coleoptera > Staphylinidae > Tachinus > Tachinus rufipes. The sequence goes on along the minus strand of OZ010747.1, from coordinate 71,509,157 downwards.
ATGCGACAATTCTGCTTATTAACTTAGCCTCCGGGGTGAAAATGGGCCTCATCACTGAAGATGATTTTTTGATGAAATTCCGGATTATTTTGATGCATTTGAAGGACTCAATCAGCGAAGATACGACGTTTATGGTGATCGACCGGTTTTGAGTTCTTGTGTTAACTGAACTTTAAAAGCTTTAAGACTTAAGTTTGTATGCAAAATACGGTGTAATCGACAAACCTGGGTTTTCTTTAAGACTACGGGCTACATCAGCAATATTCTCATGTGTTCTTGAGCGATGCACACGGTTTTGATTCTTCACATCACAAACTTGTCTCAACAGCTCAAATTTTTTCACCAGGTTTACTATTGCCGACCGAGAAGGTGCTTTACGACGACCAAAAAGTGCTTTAGTTTTGGGAACTGTGACTGAAAAATGTTCACCATTTTTGTAGTGAATTTTAATAATTTCAATGCGTTGTTGAAGCGTGTATTGTTCCATTTTTAATAATGGCGTAGTTTTTACTTGTCAAATCTCAAAAGATAAGAGCTGCAAAATTGATAGCTGTCCAAATAGCCTGCTATTCAAAATAAAACTTCTTATTGGAAAACCCTTTATATCACAAACACATTTTTGGTCTTAACTTAGAATCCAATTAACCAATTGTTGTCCGAAACATTTTAATAGTTACTTTACAATGTTAATAGCATACAATACATGTTTTAAATGTTTAAAAATCTAAAATGATAAAATGAGATATTTTTAATAGTTCTTTTGTATTACCAAGTCACACACAAAATGGCCGTCATAATATAATTTGCGTATATTTATGATTGTGAGATTTTTAATTGGTTATTGTGTCTTGTTTATGCTATAATTTGGTTTTTGTGCGAATGCTTATGAGTCTTGTAGAACAATTAGGTTTTTTGAATAATTTTAGATGAATTTTGTTTAATAAACACGTTTTTTGAGCAATTTATGATAATTTTTATGAGATAAATTGTTTTTGTGCTTGTTTCATGCAATAGATGGATTTTTGTGCGGTTTTTTAATGAATCTCTGATAGAACAATTTTTGGGACATTTTGGATGAATTTTGTGTAATAAACGAGTTTTCTGCTCGGTTTATAATGCATTTAATGAGACGGCGGCAGGAGCAAACAGACGTAGCCTGTATAAATAAACGAGAACTTTTGTATTTATTTTATGCAATAATTTGTGGAACAATTTTATTGTATTTGTTGGGTAATTTTAGATGAATTTTGTTCAATAAACAAGAGTTGTGCTTGTTTAATGCAAAAAATAGTTTTTTGTGCGATTTTTCATTAATCTAGTAGAACAATATTGTTTTTTAAATCATTTTAGATAATTTTGTGTGATACAAGTTTTCTGGGAGATCATTATTATGAATTTTAAATTGTTTATTCCTGTGATTGTCAGATCAATGCAGAGAAATTGAAGAGCTAGAAAAGAAGCATGACAGCTTTAATCTTCTCAAGAAACTTGAAGAGGCAAATAAAGTAAATAAAAAAAGACCTTCAACGATTCTGACAGATGAGAACAAGAAAATAATCCTGGATAAAGAAATACGCTTGAAAACATGGGAAAGTTTCATCACCAAACTTTTTGAAGATAATCGAACGAACACGGAAATTACTTATGAAATAAATACTGCGAACAGAAGTTGAATATGCAATTAGAACTGCGAAAATAGGCAAAGCAAGCCGACCAGACGAAATTCATGCGGAAACAATAAAACTAGTCGAAGGCGAGAATATTAATAACATTCTTGACCTCTTCAACAGAATTTATGACACAGGGGAAATACCAACTGAATGGTTAAAATTATGTGAAGACTTCCAATTCATCAGCTTAATGAGCCATACCCTGAACGTATTTTTAAACATGATCAAAAACAGAATGTTTAGTAAATGTGAAAGCGAGAATAGTGACGTGCAATTTGGATTTTGAAGCGGCCTTGGAACACGAGAAGCTTTTTTTGCACTAGAAATAATAAAATTGTGCAAAAATACCTTGATCGTCAAAAGGAGGTCTATATATGCTTCATATATTATCAAAAGGCATTCGACAGGGTAAGACACGACAAGTTGATAGAAGATCTGAAATATTTAGGACTAGATGAGAAGAACATCCGCATCATCCAGAATCTATTCTGGAATCAGAAAGCCATTATAACGCTTGAAGGCGAAGATACAAAAGAGATAGATATCAAACGTGGGGTTTGCCAAGGGTGATTACTGTCCCCGATGCTCTTTAATGCCTACTTGAAAAAAAAAATGCCCTAGAGGACAAGGGTTTGAAAGTTAATGGCCGATGGATTAATAACATACGCTTTGCGGATGATTCTTTCATTATGGCGGAAAATGAAGCAGATTTACAATATATGCTTGACAGAGTTGAATTTGAAAGTACCGCAGCAGGTCTATCCATAAACAAGGCCAAAACAAAAGTAATGAAAGTAAGCAGAGCCGCCACAAGTATCGGAGATATGGACGTTAAACTCTATTCTTATTGTTTTTCTTGGAAATCTATTGTTATGACCTATTGATATGATTTTATTAAGCTCTTTTTGCCTACAATTTGGTGTTTATGGTAGGCTGTAAATTTGTGACTGTTACGGTGTGCAGAGTCACACGAAATGACTGAGTCTGTATAGGTTGGTTTACGGAAAATATCAAATGAAAGATTATTATTATTGTGGCATATCGTTAAGTCTAAAAAGTTAATCCTGGGATGAATACTATTAGTGTAAGTTAGAAAAGTGTCTAATTGGCGTGAAGTACCTTTAAAGCAAGCGTTTATTAGCAAAGTCTGAATTGAAAATATATTGCATATTTCAGCTACTAAGGGACTTGGGAGTGAGCCCATAGCTAGGCTTGTGTTTTGTTTGAAGAACTATTAAATTGAAAGTATCTATGCAAAATTTTAAACAAGACATTATTTTGTTGCGAAGGTTAGGGTTAATATTTATATTTTTAAATAAGTTTGAGACTAACCAAATGCATTTGTTTGGAGGAATCAAAAGAAATTAATTTAGAAAAGTTTGGAGTTTTTACATTTCTTATATTGTTAGCAAGTTCTAACGAATTAAGTACACTAAAATTTGAAGAAAAATGTGTATATTCTTTGATTAACTTAGTTAATTTAGTTTCTAACTTATGAGTAGTTTTGTTAATGAATGATACTATGAGGCGCATTGGAGATGCTTGTGGTTTTTTATAAGGCTGTATAGTTTCCGTGCTAATGGATTGCTATTGATTACAGTTAAATTATTTGGGGAGGAAATAAAAGTTTACTATTGGAAAGAAAAGATTGGAGTTTGATTTGAATTTTCTTAGTTGGATCTGACCATAATGCTGTAGGATTTTTACAATTAATAAATTGCTGAACTTTTGACTGATATTTGGACTTTGGAAGAATTACTATAGCGTTTGATTTTTCAATTTTTGTGAGAGTGACTTAATGGTATGTCGAAAGTATTTGAAACTTGCCGATTCTTAAGAGTTTTAGCTATTCTGGATTTTGAAAAAACGGTATTTGGGGTTTTATTATACTGAAGTGCAAGCTCTGATTCAACAATAAGTGTTTCTTTGACATTACTGTTATGTACATGTGGCGAGTATTTTGGGCTCTTACGTTTTTAATGACAATTCTTTTTGTGAAAACAAAACATCTGACATATTAATAGTTCTAACTTTGGGATTGGATATGCTAATGTTATGTGGTTGTATTCTATGTTGTTGAGCTTTAACCGCCGTGTTTAGTCGCCCCGTCCTGTTGTGGTGCCACTGCAGTATTGTTATAGGAAAATATTAAATCCTATCACATCTACGAGAATATCGGTCAACCTTTCTTTCTAGAAAAATATTAACACGTATAGCGCCGTTTTTAAATTAAAATTGGCTAAAATTCAAGGGGTCCTTGGCTTATTCTAAGAATATTTTGTCCTATGATGATTTTTGAAAACCTTCTTTGTTTCGAAGGTACAGGTTGAACAAAAGTGTAATGTAAATAAAAGTATGTCGTACGCTAATGAGTATATCAAGTACAAAAAATTAATGAGATTATCAAGTACAAAAAATTGTTAACGATAACTTGGAAAGGCTGTTTTGTCTACTAATGTACAAGTGGATTTCATTTGAATACGTCTCGTCATTGATCATCACATGTATTGGTTGCAGTTGTTTAGATTGAGTGACGTTTGGCTGTTTGACGTGTCTTTAATAGTTGGTGAATTCTTCTGCCATAAATAACATAACGAACGCCGAGATGACTGACGTGCATTTCATGTATGGACTTGCTGGTATCAATTTATTACAAGCTAGACGATTGTACATTGAACGGTTTCCTGGCAGTAATATATAATTTTTCGAAAACATTTATTGGCGTTTTTGTGAAACAGACATTGAAACGAAATGGAGGGCCAGGAAGATCAATGACAGTAAAAATGGTAAAACTGGAACAGAATAGGCTAGACATGATAGAGGAAGATCCAAGTAGTTCTACGCGAATAATTGCCAATACTTTGAATGTAAGTCATTGGACAGTTTGGAAAATTCTTAAGAGCAATTTGTTGTATCTATACCACTTTCAGCGTGTTCAGACACTTCTACCTGCCGATTTTCCTTTTTTTTTCAAATAGCTTTTGCAAACATTAGTTCTAATCCCTCAATTCTTGACACATATTCTTTTCACCAATGAAGCCAGTTTTTCAAATGCAATAAGGAATTTTTATAACAACCGTGTGTGGGCAGATAAAAATCCGCATCAGGTATGTGAAGATCGTTTTCAACATCAGTTTTCCTTGAGTGTTTGGGTTGGAATTGTGGGCGTCTGTCTAATTGGATCAGAAATTTCTACCAGGAAGTCTTACCGGCGAGGTGTATTGCAACTTTTTGGAACACATCCTACCTCAGTTTCTGGATGATGTATCATTGGCAACAAGAATTGCAATGTGGTTTATGCACGATGGTGCACCATTACATTTTAGTTTGTTTGCTTGTGATTATTTAACAGCAACATACGGAGATCGCTGGATTGGTCGAGGTGGGCCACATAGATGGTTTGCTCGATCCTCAGACTTAAACCCTTTGGATTATTCTTATGGGGTTAATCGGATAATTGCCGGGTGTAACTCAATTAGAAACAACCTTGGAGTGTTTGAAAGAGTTTGACACTTGATGACGAGAAGTTTGAATGCTTGTTTCCAGGCTGGAAGAAGTTATTCCGAATATTTATTGTAGATTCAGCAACTTTACATGTACTTTTTGATAATAAAATGTTGTAACTGTCGCAAATTTTGTTCTTCCTGTATCTACAAAACAAAGGGGTTTTTTTAGAAATCATTATAGGACAAAATATTTGTAGAATAGGCCAAGGAATAACCACTTGAATTTTTGCCGCATGTTTATCTAACACCCTGTATAAATAGCTTTTCTGTGCTATTTTTTTATTAATTGACATTTATGTTTTTATATTTATTTTAGATTATTTTTATGCAATCAACAAGTTTTCTAAGCGATGATGAGTTTTATGAGATAAATGTTTTTTTTGTGTTTATTTTACTTTTCTGTAGTAGAGTTGTATTTTTTTCGAGATTTTTGAAAAAAAATTTATAATTAAGTTTTCTATTTATGAGATAAATTGTTTTTTTCACTCCATATTTTCTACTTTTTCAGAACAATTGGGTTTTTGGAATAATTTTTGATGAATTTTGTTTAATAAACCAGTTTTTGTGTACTATTTGTGATGTATTTCTTGAGATACCTTTTTTGCTTATTTAATGCAATAAATGGAGTTTGTGCAATTTTTTAATGAATCTCTGATAGAACAATTTTTGCGACATTTTGGATGAGTTTTGTGCAATAAACGAGTTTTCTGCTCGGTTTATAATGCATTTAATGAGACGGCGGCAGAAGCAAACAGACGTAGTCTGTATAAATTAACGAGAACTTGCATTCTTGCTTGCGCTATGGCATCTATTTGTTTATACATGCTACACCTGAATGTTCATGACGACGCGTGTATGTGAGCACTACTTAACGCATTGACAGTAGGCGACTTTAGCAAAGCAAGTTATCTTGACTAAATAATAAATTGTACACAATTTATTTAATTTTAGTAATTTAATTAAAATTATTTTTTTGCTCATTTGAAATTCAATTCTAATTATTTATAATGACAATTCTCAATAATAAAAGTCATTAAACAACATTATTACTATTCCAAATACGCAACAATGTTAATTTTAGACAAGAAAAAAATATTTATTTAAAGTAAATACGTTTACGAATCATAATGCCAAGGTTACTTCAATCGACCATATAGGCATGCACCTTGTCCATTAATTTTCTTGACTGGTTTCTACATATCACTGCCAATGCAAATATAATAAGTATATATAAAACAAAACGCAGCATTGTTATGTAAAAATATGTGATTACCGTTGCAGTTTTATTTTAATTAAATTAAACAACGCTACACTCTCTAGTTTTATTTTCGAGTTTAAATTAAATTGGAAACATTATGCACGTGGGGTATAATTGAAATTTAATACTTAATTACAATTGCCCGGTTTTCATTGCACTGGTTTTATCGCACTGGAATATTAATGGGATTTTTATTTTTAGACTCATTTGCTTGATTTAAAGCGAATTATAATAGGAGAACATTATGAAAGAAATTAACTTTAGCCTGTGTGCTAGAACATTTTTGTGTTTTAAATTAAAATATTGGGAGACCTTTATACAGGGACCGGCAACTATTTTTAGTACAGCTAGACACGAATTGTGTGGCCGGTATAATAGGCAACTTAATATACACAAAAATTATATTGGCTGTGGTTAAACTTATGCCTTTGCCCATTTTAGCATTTTTCAATCTTGGAACAACGTCGCCAGTAGAATGTATGTATATTAAGTTGCCTATTATACCGGCCACACTATTTGTGTCTAGCTGTAGGCTGTTACGAAAACAATATTTTGTTATTTAAATTTTATTGTCAGATTTGTGTGCGTTAATTTAATAGATCCTGGGATAATTTTTCAATTAATTAACTTGTATAAGTGGTTAAAAGCTTTATACGAAGTCAATAAGTTGTAAACACTCAAAAACAGTTATGTCGCGAGTTTAATGTTAGAAGACACGCACGTTTTCTAACACGACAAAAAATAATGAGGTAAGTGCAAGGCTTTGAAATTATGGGGAACGTTGGATTAAAATTCAATGTAGGCGTACGTACACTAAAAACACCCGAACGCGTCAGACAAGCTGTAGGAAGAAGTCTGAGACGATCGGCAACAAGACATTCAATTGCATTTCAAGTTTTTGACAGAAGTTTAATAAGAATTTTGCATTCTGGTTTGCACTTTCACTCATATAAAATTCAAGTTGTTTACAACCTAAAAGATCAGTTTGTGTGGCTTTCAGAGGGCGGTTTTTGCAAATTTTGGAAAATGTTAAAATTCAAATAATTTTTTTATTGATGAAGCTCATTTTCATTTTAGTAGATATGGAAACTTTTGCTGAAGAAAACTACATCAGTTTTATGAAAAACCACTTTATTATTGTAAAATCACCGTTTGGTGCGATGTTTCAATATTTGGAATTGTAGGATCATATTTTTTTTAAAGAAAAGAAATAGAACTTCTTAAAAGAAAGACTAAAGATACAAGTCAAAATAGGAAAAGCTTACCTAATACATAAAGAAAAACATATAATAAGAGTTGAAGCCGGATCATGGGAAACAAAACAACAATTAATGAAAACCAAAGGAAATCTGAAAGGGGCTAGGATTTACATTGACAACGACCTAACATATGAAGAAAGATACGTACAAAAAGAAATTAGAGACAAGAAAAAAAAAGCGAATGGCAAGAGAGTAAGAATAGGTTACCGAAAGTCAATAATAAACGGAGAGGAATATAGATGGAATAAAGAGATAAATGGTCTAGAAGAACAGATAAAAGAAAAGAGAAAGATACCCAACAAAACACGGTATAGACAATGGTATAAGAAAGAAAATAAACACGACGGCGAACAATGAAAAGAAAAGGAACATCAATAGGAAAAATACGGAAAAAGTGAGAAAAAATAAAAAGAAGGAGAGAGAAAAAAGAAAAATAAAGCAGAAAGAATAGGAACATGGAATATAAGAGGATACATGGGAAAAGAAGCAGAACTGTTGGAAGAAATGTTAAACAAAAAAAAAAAAAAAAAAGTAGAAATACTAGGAATGACGGAAACAAAAAAAAGAGCAAGAGGTAGTAAGAATACATAGAGGATACAAATTAATGTGGACAGGAGTGGAGGAAAAGGAAAGGGCAAAGGGAGGAATAGGAATGATTATAGCTTTGGAAAGGATAAAAGATACAATATGAGAAAAACACATAAATAAAAGAATTAAGACAGAAGGAATGAAGCTAGTACAGAATGAAACATGGACTATGATAGTATACGGACCAAATGAAGACGCAAATAAGGAAAAGAAAGGCAGTTTCTATAAAAAAAAATAAAAAAAAAATAGACGAGGGCACAGAAAACATAATGCTACTAAAAGACCTAAATGAGAGAGAAAACAAAACAACGGAATAGAAGAAGCAATGGGAAAAGAAATGAAAAACAACAACGGAGAAAAATTATTTAACTATGCATCGAAAACAATCTAGTAATAAAAAACACCAAATTCAAACACAGGGAAATTTACAAATACACAACAACACAACCAACCAGAAATGAGAAATCAATCATTGACTACTACCTAGTTAGAAGAATAGAAACAACTGGAACAAAATAAAGATTGTAAGAGTAACAAGACAAGCGGAAATAGGAAGCGACCACCATTTACTCTGAATGGACATGAAATGTAAAAAAAGTTAAACCACACAAAATAATGAAAAGAGATACTACAAAAAAAAAATAAGAGAGAAAGAAAAATGAACGTGCATAGAAGGAAAATAGGAAACGTTCAAGAAGTTCGAGAAGTCTACGAAAAATACAAAGAAACGAGAAATGAAACAAAGGGAATAATAAAGGAAGCAAAGATAAAATTATGAACAAAATTTGAAAAAGAAATGAATGAGAACTTCAAACTTATAAATATATATAAATTATCGCCTTCTTTAAGTTAATGAATAATGGTTAGTTTGAATGCGTGAAATTTATTTGTGGAATACCCAGCTGATTTTCTCTTGCTCTCAAAGGAAGTTGGTGATTATTGTTAACTGATTCTAACACTAAAATTGTTGCAGCATTATTTTCATCATAAGTGTTTTTTTAATTTTTTTTACGTTTTTAACATCACCATAAACATCGAGTTTATATATTAAATTTCTTATAACATTTATAGATACTTGCACACCGGGAAATTTCTGATGGAAAACTTCAATTGCGTATTTATAGGACACTTTTCCAATACCGTAACATTTATCAAGTAAATGCGCTGTTGTAAATTCAGCTTTCTGGAGATATTAGTTTAAATATTAACAAATAATTTAGTAATCTTATTTAAGCATTACTTGACAGCAACAATCTTGATTTTCAATTACAAAAAGAGATTTTTTTATTAATATCAAATATAACTCCCTAACAATAACTCCCATGAAAAGGAATATTTTAGCAAGTCGATATCTCCTTCTAAGCTCTTACTTACAATACTTGGATTTACAAAATTTGAATTTTCAATATTGCTTTTTTTTATATTTTTTAAGCACAAAACTGGTGGTTCTTAACCGAATATGAAGAATGATTTTTTTTTTTAATATTTAATAAAAATGTTTACACATACAGGGTTCATTATGAAAGTAATGCGCATGATTTTATTGTGACGCGGTAAAACCGGTCGGGAAATGTGGTGGAGGGTCTGCCCTTCCAACGCAGCCGGTCGCCAACTTGCTCCGACTGTCTGAGCGGGAAAGATGTGTCTTCGCGTGTGTTTTTCGACTTTGTAACACGATTTTGTAGCGCGATTTTGCGCTGTCAAGAACTTTTGGAATTGATTTAAAATGAGCCGGACTTTTTCAACTCTTTCGTAACCAGAGACGAATTCTGGATGTTTGAGTACGACCCAGAACCGAAAAGGCACAAAAAATCTCCCCGCCCTAAGAAAGCGCGAATGTGCAAGTTTTCCATCAAAACGATGCTCATTGTCTTTTTTGACGTCCGAAGAGTTGTCCATTTTGAGTTTGTACCGCAAAGAGAAACTATCAACTCAACTTTTTACCTCAAGGTGCTCAAAAGATTGAATCGCCGGATTGCGCGCGTGAGGACCGACGTCAAAGACACGGTCTAGCTCCACCATGACAATGCCCTAGTCAAACGGCCGTCATCGTTACCAACTTTCTGACCCAAAGCAACACCTTTGTGGTCCCCCAGCTTTCCTACAGTCCCGACTTGGCTTTGTGCGATTTTTTTTTGTTTTCCCAACTAAAGAGAGAGTTAAAAGAAAAGCATTGGGAGTCGGTGGAAACATCCAAAAGCATGTTACAGGTTTATTAAAAAACATTTTGGTCGAGGAGTTTCTGGGTGCTTTCCAGGCACTTCTTTGAAAGTGTATTGATGCAGGGGGAGAGTATTTCGAAGAATTTTAAGCGTTTGTACCAGTACGTTCAATAAATTGATTTTTTATAGATAATGCGCATCGTTGCGAGAGGTACGGCCGCCTGTGTGCAAAACATAAGTAGGCCGCCTTTCATAATATATAAAGTGAATACTTTAATCTTATGCATGTTGCTAGGGTAATTACACAACAATACTTGAAACCGAGATTACTGGTAAAACACTTTTTCATGAATTTTCACAAATAATTAATCAAAAAATAAGGCGTATAAAACCAATTTATGGCTTTATTTGTTTAAACAACAACAAAATTGCACAAAAAACTTATTTGTTATGAGAATTAACTATGTCGTCATAAAATTACCAAACAATATTTATTGCGTGAAATTCTTTCAAAATCATACAGAAACTATTAGTGGCTTAGCTATCTGTAAGCAAGGGTTTGCAATGTGGAAGAGCTTATAAACCGACAAAGCTCTCTTAACATCTATTTCAAAACTTGGTTTAATTTGGTTTTTCACTTTTTGGCTCCATATAGGTTTAAAAAAAATTTGATAATTTATAGCTTGATTTTGCTATTTTTGTGATTTCATGAAGGTTTTTACACTTTGTAAAAATTTATGGCTTGATTTTGGTATTTTCTAAGAATTCTTTAAAATGTCATGGCTAGATTTTTCACTTTTCATCAGTTTATGCCGAATTTTAGTTTTTTCTAACAATAATTTTGATTTTGTTGTTTAAGGCCAGAATTTTGCAATTATTGACGTATCATAAATAGAATTTTGCTCTTTTTAACAGTTTATGATTGGATTTTTTTATTTTTAACGTTTTATGAACAAAAATGCAGTTAATGGCCCGACTTTGGTGTGTTTATAGTCGAATTATTCTTTGGCATTTTTTTTATAAATAGAATTTTACACTTTTCAACAGTTTTTGGCAAGATTTTGGTGCTTTTTATATTATTTTGATATTTTATAGCTAAATTTTGGTGTTTTCTAACAATATTTTGATGTTTTCAGACTGGATATTGCTATTTTGGACATTTTATGAGAAGAAATTGCACATTTTTATGCTTTCTAATAATGTTATAATTGATTGAGGTTTTATAATTTTTTTATAGTCGGATTTGCTTTCTGACAAAATTTTGTTGCAATTTTTGACGTTTTATAAATAAAATTTTGAACTATTCAACAGTTTATGACCAGATTTTGTATTTTTTCTACTTTTTTACACTTTTTAACAATATTTTGATATTTCAATGCCGGATTCTGCTATTTTTTACGTTTTATGAAAAAAATTGCGGGTTTTATTATTAGAATTTTCCTTAAACCGTTTTTTGGGCGGATTATTTTAAAATATTTTATGCTCAGATTTTGTTATTTTTAAATTAAATAAATAGTTTTATAATAGTTTACAGCCAGACACGAGTTGTGTGGCCCCTATAATAGGCAACTTAGTATACACAAAAATTATGTCGAATGTGGTTAAACTTATGCCTTTGTCCGTTTTAGCATCTTTCAACCCCAGAACAACATCGCCCATGGAATGTTTAAAATGTTAGCGGAAATGAAAAATACTAAAACGGGCAAAGGCATTAGTTTAACCATATTTAACATAATTTTTGTGTATTTTAAGTTGCTTATTATAGAGGCCATACTATTCGTGTCTGGCTGTAGTCAAAATTATGTACGCTTTTTTTTCAAAACTATGAGAAGAGGCCTTTCTTAGTAGTTAGGGTAAGGCCCAAAAATTGCCACCGAGCACTATCGATAGCAGGGGTGGCCAACCTGCGACCCTCCTATAACATTTTTGCGCCCCGCAAAATATATTTTTTTAATAATGGCCAAAGTAGTGAAAACCAATTTATTTAAATAATACATTATTTGTGCATCCATATAATCAAAAATTAACTGTTGTTTTCTTCTGTGTTTTATGATAGTTTGAGGGAAAATACCCTATTATCTACCTGTCATGCGTCGCTTTGTGGCTTAGTGGAAATTCTCAGTGTTATTCACTTCTTGTTTTATAGCGTTTACAGCTTAGGCCTGGTTAGGTCTGTTATAGGTGTTGTGGTTCGGGTGATGATGCGTTATATATTGGATATCGGTATTGTCGTGAGTTTCGACTTTAGTGTAGAAACTTTCGGCATTCTTTATGATGAACTTATGGAGTGTAGAGATTTTTCTTCTCTAAAATCTTTATTTCTTATAAACCAGGGAGCTTCGGTAATCATCCTCAATGTTTTGGATTGGCATGCTTCTAGTGTGTTGAAGTACGTCTTTGCAACAGTTCCCTATACCGGTGCAGCATAGGAAAGTTGAGCTCTAATAGTAGATTTATAGAGCGACAATTTGGTTTTGAGTTCATTTTTTTGTAGAAGTGGTGTCAAACTAATCATTAAGATTTTAGTTTTATTTCTGATTTTGTTAACATGGGCTCTCCAAGTTAAAGATTTGTCAAGTGTTACACCAAGATAATTTGCTTGGTTAGCCCAAGGTATTGGTATGTCATCGAGGATGATGTTACGATGAGGAGTTACTCGTCTTTTTGTAAAAAGGATGGCCTGGCTTTTAGTAGGAGTTATTTTTATCCCCCACTCTTCGGTCCATTTGGTTAAGGTGTCTGCGGCTTTTTTAGGTGTGCTTGGTGGTTCTGTGAATTATTGCCGTATCGTCAGCAAACTGGGCGAAAATGGTTTCGTTTGTCATTGCTGGGATGTCTCCGACATTGATGTTGTAAGGTGCGGGTGATAGAGTCGAGCCTTGGTATACTTTGGCTGTCATTGGTTTAACAGAAGAAGACGTGTTTGCAATTTTTACTTGGGAGCTTCTGTCAGTTAGGAAGTTTTTAATAAGTCTAGCTAGATGGTGGGGGTATGTAGCACGATAAAGTTTGGCTATCAGGTCATCGTGCCAAACCTTATCGAACGCTTTTTATATGTCGAAAAAGATTGTTCCTGTTGACTTTTTGTTATTGAATCTTTTGGAGATGTGATCTGCCACACGTGCCAGTTGGTGAACGGAAGAGTGTTGTTTTCTAAAGCCGTGCTTATGGTTAGGAATTATTTGGTTAGGTTAGGTTAGGTTGTTTAAGTGAATCAGAATAATTTTCTCTGCTATTTTGCTTAAAGTTGGTAGTAAGCTTATAGGGCGGTAATTCTGAGGAAAAGATTTTGGCTTATTTGGCTTAGAAAAAAAAAACAATTGTAGCATGTTTCCATTTTTGTGGGAAATAACCTTGCCTTAAGATTCCGTTTATTATGTTGGTGAGGCCTACAATGGATTTCCTAGGTAGGTTTTGTAAAGCCGCATTAGAAATGTTGTCGTGTCCGGGAGCTTTTTGTATTAGTATATTTAATAGTCTTAGCCACTTCTAAAGGATTTGTGAATGGTATTGTTTTATCTTTGGCAGTATTTTCATAATGTTCAATCTCTCTTTCCACATCTTCCATTTTGTCGACATCTATGATGTTGTACGCCGGGCTAAATTGATCTTCAAGGGACAATGCGATTGCTTCAGCTTTTTTTAGTGTGGTATGAGCTAGACCATTTTGCCCGTGGATGGTAGGGATAGTCTTGTGCTTTTTCTTAGGACACTTTGATATGTACCAGGTTTTGGGCATTTCGTCGTCTGTTTGATGACAGAAGTTGTTCCACTGTTGGTTTTGGAATACTTTTATTTGCTCTTTAACTTTGTTTTCAAGTTTATTTTTGATTAGTTTATCGTGAGCAGTTCTGGTGCGTTGGAATTTCTGTCGGGCTGTGTTTTTCTCCCTTATAATTCGTTTTAGAAATGGGGGAAGTCCAAGTGGATTATTGTCTCTGATGATAATATTGCTGGTAGCTTTGTCTTGCGCAGATTGTATGGAAGAAGTTAAGTTTTTAACAGCTGCGTCTAAGTACTGAGGGGAACAGATTTTTGGAAAAAAAATTAACTGTAGAAATTCTGACAAAAATTAACTTTGATTTTAAAATAATATTCTTGCGCATATATGAGAGAAATGTGTGTTAGACTGTATTATTTTATAATTCCTTTATTATTTTTTTCCAAGCTTGTCTATCTTGGATTATTTTTGCTATCTCGCTTCATTCTATTTTTTTTTTCTGCTGCATTGGAGCCTGTTTGGACCTGCTCTTTGTTTTTTTCCTGTATTCTCAATTTAAGTATTTTTTTGGTCATTTTGGTTCTATCTATAGTTTGTCCGCGTTAAGACTGCAGTGATGGGAGTGGTTTATAAAGTCAGTGTCACACAACTGTAATTGCAACATGTCCTCGTTGGTATTATAAAACAGCTAACTTCACTATGCTTATTATATTATAATAAAATGATTTTAAATTATTTAAAAACTTTAAAGCAGAAACAATATAGTTTATTGCTTCTTAATTAAATATTATTATGTTTAGTAGAAATATATATATTAGTCACTTTTAATACTAAAATTTATTAAAAAGAATTCCTAAAATTGCATAACGCTTACTCATATTTAAGTTTTTGAGGTTATACTGTACGTCAGCAACAAAAAATTGTAATTTACAGTTAAAATACATATAATTATTTACAAATGCGTTAACCTAGTTACAATAACGCAAAACACTGATAAATAATAAATAGTAAAAATTGTTAACTAAATTTATTCAATTACAAGTAGCTTTGTTTTAATCTGGTAGTTATTCTATTGTAAATTGGGTAGGCCTCTAAGCCAACCAGAGCATTGTTTCCCAATTGCCATAACAACTACTACTGCAGTCTTAACGCGAACAAACTATAGTCTGTGTATGTGTCCTAGCCTTCCTAGCTGTCTCTCCTCTATTAATGTTTCTATAGGTTTCATTTTTAGTTTATTTCTTACTTCTGAGCTCTTTATTTAATTTTTTCTCGTTATTTATTTAATTATTATTAGAAATCTCATCTCCATTGCATTAATTTTGCTTTCATTTCTTTTCTGTTGCTGTCCAAGATTTGCTCGAGTATATTAGGACTGGCCTTACTACCTTTTGTATTTCTGTTTTTATTGTCTTCGATATTTTTTTCTTAACCAAGAATTGTCTTTTGAGTGCAATGAATATTCTTTCTCCTTTTCCAGTTCTTGCACCTATTTCCATGTCTATATTGCTTGTTTCTTCTATTATTGTATCAAGGTAGTAATATTTTACTTGTTTAATTATTTGTCGATCCAATTCTTCAATCTTGTGATTCTTTGGTTTTGTTGCTACTACCATTTTCTTTGTTTTGCTTGTGTTTATTTCCATGCCTATCTTTTTTAGTTTTTCTTTGTATATTCTTTTGTTTTTTTGTAGTTTCTCTTCTTTGTCTGCTCCTAATATCATGTCATCCGCAAATATTAGGATTTGAATATCCTATTTTCGGGTCTTTGGCTCTTTTTTGACTTTTCTTTACAGCTTCGTCTATTAATGTTGCAAAGAGTATAGAGTTTAGAGGTCGCAGTACATTAAATTATATTCTGTTTCAATTTTTCATTTCAAAAAAATGTCTATAGTGAGTAAATCTAACATATGGATATATAATTTTATATGCGGATTGCGGTTGGCCACCCCTGATCTATAGGTTAAAATTTCTACAAATGATGAGTTTTATACAATAGTGCATACATTTTTTTATTAAAAGTTACATTTTATTGACTAAATTTGCAAATATACTTCGAAAAACATTTATTGTACAAAACACTAGTTAAATGCAAAAAATGCTTAATAGTTTGTAACCGGTTAAGGCATTACTAAGGGGTTTTAGAGTTCTATTTTATAAATATATATTAACTTAATAGTCAATTCTAATACATTTTTGGCCGCTTTATTTATTTGGCCGCCGCGCCGTGTGCATAGCTCACACCGCACAATAGGACGCGCCGGCCCTGCGTATACCTCTAATTAACCAAATCTGGCGATTAAATTTAAAAACCTGGACCAATTACATTTTTATAAGTACTAAATTTTATTGAAATATTGCTTGAAGTACAAAATTTTGCTTTAAATTAACAATATTCAACCTTTAAGTAATTAAATCAGGCGTTTAAATTCAAAAATTTAACTTCAAAATGTGTGAACGGTTTTAATTTGTATTTTATGAATATGGTGTGATAGCTCAACGGTAGCACTTGCATATCATGCGAGCAGTCCGGGGTTCGATCCCCGAAATATGACTGAAATGATAACTTGCTCTTTATCCACCAGCGTGGTTCGGAAGTCACGTTTTAAGCTGTTGGTCCCATCAAACCACTTTAAACAAGTTGTAGACTTACTGTGGCGATGTAAAATAGCCGTAAAAAGCATAAAGCATATTAGAAACATACTTTTTCTGGCAGTTTTTATTTCTGCCGTGGGACTCTCTCTATTTTTCAAAAGAGTTCTTACCCACTAAACCACTTTTTTTTGCGGATTGGGAGGAGAATATTCGTAAAAGACTTTGCAAAAGTGTTATATTTACCTTCACGGGCGCTCACCGACTAAACACCCTGTTTAATGATTTCTAAAAATTTGCACTTATCAGTGCAAGAGTTTTCCTAACCTTAGTGAAAATTGTTGCAGTATAAAAACTTAAGATTGCACATTGTGCCAGCTTTATAGGCGATTACATAGTGTTTGGGTAGAACTTGTACTCCAACCATGTCTGATTTCAGACTAACGAGCTTTTAGTTTGAATCTGAATTAGAAGATGTGCAGAAGCTGTGATAAACTTCTTAAAATCAGCATCATTCGCTTGAGACAAGCGAAGGATAAACTGATTTTTTTCTGATAATTTGGCGTTTTCTGCTCAACTACCCGTTGCTTGAGTATAGGATTGCTCCGTGCTGGCATTGGGAGTATTCCCGGAAGGAGCTGGAGTCCGCATTTGAGAGGCAGGTGTCTTAGAATGGGGCTTAGATGACATACTTGCTTTCAACTTGGTATAGTTTGGGCATCTTTTGTAACTTGCTGTGTGGGGCCTCTTGCACGATGCGCATGTTGCTACATGCCCTGACTCCTTGGTATATTTGCACGTGGAGGTTGGATGCTTTTCGGCGCACTTTACGCACACATAAGGGGAGTTGCATTGCGAAGCTGTGTGGCTATAACGCTGACAATAGTCGCATTGCAAGATGTTCTCTGACTTGCGTTTAATTTTAAGGCTCACTGAGAGGTCGCGAAGCTCTCTAAGAGACAGGATCTCTTTGCTCTGTGCGTTCTGGGACAACTGAACGTACAGCATGAGGAAGCATTTTTTGTCTTTTTTCATGCGCTTGATAGATAGAGGAGGATACCCAGAGCCGATAACTCTGCTCAGCCGTGACACAGCCGGCTATATTCTTAATAACATACTTCAGCGTCTTTTTAGATGCTAATTGGTAAGTGTAATGGTGTATGTCGTTGGTTTTGATATGTTCCATAACAGATTTAAAATTCTCTTGCGATGTAGGGTTTATGCGGATGCCATCGTGGACATTGACTGATTTTGCGATGGAGACCTTTATGTTTTTGAGAGAAGCCATCAACCCAGGAAATTTGGATCATTTACGAATTGTAATGGGAGGCGGGCGACGTGTGTCTAATCCCACTGTAGGAGCGGACTGGAGAGGGTTTGTTGGAGGATCTAGGGGGCGAGAGGCCTTAGGGGCCGGTTGGGTCTTGGACTTTTTGGTGGTTGAAGACATTGGCGCTGAAAGCGCTTGACTTGGAGGACCGGCTGATGGCTCAATAATAGAAAAATTAGTTTTACCCTGCGTTTTTTTCTTTTTCTTTGTCTTGGAGTAGCTGACAACCTGGAACTCCTCCTCTGCGGGCGGTGTGTCCTGGGCGTCTTTGTCCTTGGATGAGCTGGACTTGACCTGGTTGGTGTCAGACTTTTTGAGGGAGGGCTGGTTTTGTGCATCAGGAATATTAGGTGCTTAGATGCAGCAGCTGGAAAAAATGTATTAATCTTTGAGGTCTCGATGGGAGAGGTTGGTGCCGGGGGTTCTGGCTGGTCAAGCTTGGTGGAGTACGACAAGCAGTATAGTGGCCGCGTTGGCGACGGAAATGCTGGACGCTATCTTTTTGGAGATGTCTTTGCGCAGAGTGGCGAAGGTACCGGCGAGGTCGAATTTTTGCCTTTTTCCTAAGTTTTATAATAAGCCACTAAGCCTAAGGCTTGTCAGTGGCATAAGTTTTTTTTCTTTGGCGTCATTTAAAAAAAATGCTAATATTTAATGCATAATATTAGCATTTTAATTAAATAACTAGTTTTAAATATTTTAACTCTTGTTAAGAAAATATTATGTAATGTTTTTGCATTTTAGTGAGTTTGGGCAAACTATTAAATAATTTTGGAATACTTATATCTTTTGTTCAGTCTCCGTATTTGTTAGTACTGTTGCTTTCTTGTAGGTTATGTTGTCTTTGTCTTTGGGTATTGTAGACGTGACTTTCTCTGATTAGTTTTAAAATAATACATAATAGTTTGTACTGGAACAAATTTTGACTAGTCTAAAATGAGATTGATTAAAGTTTTTGTTTTTTATCATTCTTTTTTGACTTTTTTCTAAAGTGTTGATTAAATATTTTTACCAAAACTTAATATTGATTGTACCAGCGCAACGTATATAGTTTGAAGCACTGAGGCTGGTAAATATTGTCTAAGGTGGTAAAATCTTTTAGCAGAGTGTTCAAGTTTGTTGTATAAAAGAGGCTCAGTACATTTCCTTGTGGAACAACGGTTTTCACATTTCTTGTGCTACTGTAGTACTTTTCAACATTTTCTTTCTACTTTATATCAGTCAGATAGCTGGTATTTTTCTAATACGTCGGTTAATTGGGCGTGAACAATCGTATCAAAGGCTTCAGAGAAAACAATAAACGCACGAAAACATGCATTTCTTTTTTTAAGTAGCTTAGTAGCTTAGACTTTATGTGTTTATGCATGATTTTATCAATACAAGGAAGGAGTGTTATGGGTTTGCAATTTTCATAATTATTTTAGATTATCTGGCACTGTAGCTGTTATAATTGATGAGTTTGTTAGTGCCACAGAGGGTTGACAAAATTGCCAAATTATCTTCTATAAGTTTTATTGGCATGTTGTCATACCGGGAGAATTATCTACGCTTAGGGTTTTTACAATCTGTTTAATTTAATTTGGTGTGGCTAAAGGACATTCTTAGAATTTTGTAGCATCGAAGTGTTTACGTTAAAAAGCGAATCATTACATGCATGCATTATGTCTATTATTTGCTCTGAGAAGACTGTGGCAAAGTTGTCTGGAATATTTTGTTTGCTATCTATAAATATTTTAGAAAATTAATTTACGGTGCAAACTTAGTTTTTTATTTCTACTTTTGAAATAAATTTGTAAAGTGTTTAGATTTTCTAATTAAATTTGTAACTTTGTTTCTTAGTTTGTTGTAATTGATTTTGATGTTATCAACATGTTCTGGATTTCTATTTCCACGTGATATGAGTTTACTTTTTTTAAATATTGCATCTCTATTTTTAATTTCTTGAATATATTTTTGTTGATCCACAATTGAGCAATATTTCAAATATAAACCATAATAACATAAAAATCAATAAAAACTCTATGTTTCTTAAGCCTACTTTAGAAACAGAGATGTTAAATATAATCCATTTTCTAAAATCTGGTGCTAGTGCAGAGTTTGATGAAATATTTTGCTCACTAAATAAATCTTATTTTTAGTCAGGGTATATTCTCTGAGTGTTTAAAATTATAGGATTATATATTAGAAAAGAGACCAGCATAGAAAATTATAGGTCAATCGGTATACTTAGCTTGTTTTCAAAAATGATCACTAAAGCTGTATAAGTATTGTATAAGAGATTTGCCATTAAATTTAATTACGTCATACTTGACTGATAGGAAATAAATTGCTAAAGTTTACGGATCATTCTTAGTGTACGGACACAACGGCGATCCTTGCTCCGATCATAGCATCGTACCCTCGCACATTAAACAACGCTTCGATTCTGGAACACTAGAATTTGTTCTAAGGAGACATTTCACTCTGGTGAGGCGACCATATTACTGAATTATATTCTAATATCTGCTGCAGTTCATTAGAAGTTTTTAAAATTATGACTTATTTTTGGAGTTTTTTGTTTTAATTTTATGTTTGCAAATTGTAAACCAAAGTAAGCGTTTAATAATTTATTTCCGGACAAATGTTATCTACCTCTCTATATGTCAGATATTTTATTGTTTAAGTTTGTAAGATAAAAGTTTTAATGATTTAGTTGTATTTAATTAATATAAAGAGTGCTGTGATATTGTGTATAGTCTAGTCTTCAATATAGTATACTACGATTGTGATTTTATCTTTGTTAAGTGAAATAATTGGAGTTTGTAAGTAATTAAGCTGTATGTATATTTCCCGCCAATAAGCGCATGAACGCTACCTACCGTACCTGCTTGGTGTTATTTTTACCAGTGGCGTAACAGCTGGGTTTTATTTTTTCTTTGTCTTTATTTTTGTAACCATTTCCGTGGTCTGCCATTTATTGTTTGTTTTAGTAAGGCACTTGGTAAACGACCTTACCAGTGTGAAGAGTGTCCTAGTTTATATCATTTAATCCTTAATCCGTTTTAATTTTGTTTTTAATTGCTTAATTTTAACTCCGTTTATTTGGATTAATCAATATGGTTAAGTGTTTAAATTGTCAAAAGGATTTACAAATCCATCATTTTGCAAATTCTACTAAGATAAATGATAAAGATTGGAAATGTCTTACTTGCACAAAATCTATGAAATCACAGAAAGAAGATAGTCGTAGTTCTACTAGCAAAAATGTAGTCGATTCAGGAGAAGATTATCTTTTAAAAGCGTTCTTTTTAGAACAATTTCATTGCAACTTGCCACATGTGCCGCACTTATTAATGATATCGGTGAAAGAGTTAAACGTTTCGAGGAAGAAAACATGAAACTCAAAGCTGATATAGTAACCCTCAAAGAAAACCAACCACAATGTTTGGATGAAGCTATATTTGAGATTCAGCAACGAAGAGCAGTGAACGTCATGGTTTTAAATTTTCCCGAATCTCGTTTATCAAATCCAACTCAACGTCAATCTGAGGATGAAACAAATGTCATTAAATTAATGAGAAATGAAATTATATCCAATCATACAATTAAAAAAGTGGTGCGTGTTGGCTCTAATAAATCATTATCTTGCCCGATGAAGGTAATTTTTAATAGTGAGGAATCAGCTAAAGCTATAATTCAATATTGTAGAGGAAAGGAACTTGGAGATGTTCGTGTGGGTGTGGATAACACTTTTAAACAACAGGCAGAATTCAAGAAAGTTTGCAGTGAATTAAATCGTCGCAAACTAGAAGGTCAGCAGAACATCAGCTTGCAGTTTATTCAAGGATAGTGGAAAAAAAGTCTCAAATAATTCAAAAAACGGACATTAGCTATTTATTATCAGAATGTCAATGGGTTAAGAACCAAGTTAGAAAATTTGCAAATAACGTAAGACTTTGTGATTTTGATATTTTAATTTTTAGTGAAACCAATCTTTATGAGGATATTTTATGTTCTGAACTAGGATTAACATCATTTTGTATTTATAGGAAAGATAGAAATACAGAAAGTAGTGTTAAAAAGAGCGGAAGTGGTGTTTTAATTGCTGTACGTTCAGATTTCATTTCAAGTAAAATAGCTACTTCTTTTAATACAGTCGAACATGTTTTTGTTAAAATTAAGCACCAAACAAACTGCTACATTTTTGGCGCAGTTTATATACCACCATCAAGTAATATTTTAAAGTATATGGATCACTGTTCAGCTGTTGAAGATATTGTGGACAATTACGTAGATGCCAATATTCATATAATTAGAGATTATAACGTTCCAGGGTTTAACTGGGCAAATGGTGTAATTGCATCAGGAAGCAGTGTCTTAAACTTGTCAGGACATTTTTTAAATGAAAGTTTTTTGTATCTAAATATGCCCCAGGTTAATACAATAAGAAATAATGAAGGCTCTCTATTAGACTTGGCGTTTTCAACTGACAAGAACATGCTTCTTAGTACTTCTGACAATCATTTACTTTCCTGCGATAAATATCATCCGGCTTTACATACAACTATTAAATCTAATATAGAATTCAAAGCATTAAATTATTCTAGAGTCTATTCATATAACTTTAAAAAAGCCAATTTAGTGGGAATTCAGAATTACCTACATTTAGTGGATTGGAAATTTCTTTTTGATGGTTTAAATCTTGAAGACTGTACAGTATTTTATGATACACTGTATACTTGCATCGAGTTATTTGTTCTTAAATTTACCACAAATTTGTCTCCTAGTTATCCCATTAGGTTCTTCAAAAAATTAAAAAAATTAATAACATCTAAAAAAATTGCACATAAAACCTATAAAGATTCTGGTCGATTTGAAGACTATTTACATTTTACAAAAGTTCGAAATAAATGTTAGAAAATGATTTATGTATAAAGAGTACATCAGCAATCTGGAAAGAGAAGTTTATACTAACTCAAAGAGTTTTTGGAGATATGTCAAATCTAAAAATTCTGATCCTAGCATTCCCAACGTTATGCATAATGATAATGTGACGGCACCTACAGGAGAAGATATTTCTAACTTATTTTCTTGATATTTTTCATCAGTATACTCTTCCACTAAATTACTGGAGCCCGAGCCACTTGCAGTTAGCTCTGCTATCGACATTAACTCTTGTAACATCACTTTGATAGAACTTAAAAACAAAATATTTAGACTTAAATTGGACATTAGATCTAGTGTTGATGGTATACCAACATATATACATAAGCAATTTAAAAATGAAATTGCCACTCTTTTAAATTACATCTTCAATCTTAGTCTAAATACAGGTTATTTTCCATCTATATGGAAGTCCAGTTATATTGTACCAAAAATAAGTCGGGAGATAAATCTAATATACAAAATTATTGAAGAATTTCTATTATTATAAGTGCTATACCAAAACTTTTTGAACATATTGTTTATGATAAAATAAATGTGGTATTTAAAAATATTTTAAATGATCAATCTTCTTATATTTGAACAATATATTCTGATGTTATATATACTGATCTATCCAAGGCATTTGATAGAGTTAATCACAATGTGTTAATAAAAAAACTGGAAAATATAAGCGTAGCAGGAAATCTTTTAAACTGGTTAAGTAACTATTTTAATAATAGATCACAATATGTCACTGTTAATGGTTTTATTTTTGATACAATAGCAGTTACCTCAAGTGTTCTACAAGGTAGTCATCTGGGGCCGCTTTTATTTCTACTTTTTATCAATGATATTTCTCAGTCAATAAAATCGTGTGAATTCCTTCTCTTTGCCGATGATTTAAAACTCTTTAGAGCAGTAACAATAGCTGAAGATGCATTTTTAATTGATAATGACATCAAAAATGTTGAAAAATGGTGTACTATTAATGGTATGGACTTAAATGTAAACAAATGTAAGGTAATGGCATTTAATAGATCAAAATCTAATTTTGCATACGACTATAGTATAAACTCACAAATATTAGAAAGAGTTGATTTTTTTAAAGATCTTGGTGTATTTATGGATACCAAACTGACGTTTGTTAAACATTTTAATTATGTTACCAACAAAGCTTTAAGAATATTAGGATTTATCAAACGCCATACAAAGCATTTTACGTCGCTAACAGGTCTTCGATCGCTATTCTGTGGCCTGGTTTGCCCTATCTTGGAATACGGTTCTGTGGTATGGTCTCTATCTTATGGAATTCATATTGATCAAATTAAAAGAGTCCAAAACAAATTTCTTAAATATTTGTCATTCAAAAGAGGAGATATTTCATATAACTTTTCTTGTACTGAAATGAGAGAACCAATCCAGCTTGAAACACTCTGTGATAGAAGAAACAAATTTGATGTTGAATATATTGTAAAAATTGCAAATGGGATTATTGATTGTCCTAGTCTTCTGTGTCTAGTAAATTTTAATGTACTTAGAAGACATACTAGAAATGTAAAAACATTTTATTCTGAGTTTTGTAGATCAAATTATTTTAAGCACTCTCCATTGCAGCGTATGTGTCGATTTATAAATGAATCTGATCTTGATATCTTTAATGTGTAATTTTTTTGTATTTATCTGTTATTGTATTAATATTATTTAAATGTTTTGATTGAGTTGTTGCAACTTAAATGATATGTTGTAATCATCTTGTTATTTGTAATTTAATTAAAAATTGGGTAACCTTGTTAATAAATAAATAAATAAATAAATAAATAAATAAAATTATTATCACCGTGTTACAGACTTTTATGAAACAGCATCAATTTCACTGAAAACCTACATTTTGTTGTGGTTTTTTTACTTAGTGTTGATTTTTCTCTTTGAAACTTGTATTTCACACTGTGTACTGTACTTAACAGATCATAATTGACTCGTATACTGATAACCAAAAGATCAGGATTTGGGCGAAAAAAAGTCACCACAAACAGAGATGACCGTTTTTTGGTGACCACAAGTTTGCGGAATATAACAGCTTCTGCAGTTTATCTACGAAATCAACTCCATGAAGTTAGAGATGTAAATGTTAGTGAAGGGATCGTTAGGGGAAGGCTTCGGGCTACTGGATTGTTTTGTAGAAAGATGGCTACAGGTCCACCTTTACAACGCTGACATCGAGTGGCAAGGTTGGCTTTTGCCTAAAATCACAGGGCATGGAATAATGAGGACTGGAGTATGGTACTGTTTTCAGATAAGTTGCGCTTTTGCCTCATTGGATCAGACAGGCGTCGGAAAGTGTGGAGAAGACGTGGAGAAAGATACGCTTCAGTTTGTATTAATGAGCGACTATTTGGCGGTGGGTCGGTTATGGTTTGGGCAGGAATTTCTACCGAAGCACACACAGAGTTGATCTTTATAGAGTCAGGGAACCACTGACAGCTCACAGATATATTATGGAGATTTTCGAAGATCATGTTATGCTCTTTATGACAACTATGGGCGAGCGCAGCATTTTCATGCAAGATAATGTTAGACCTTACGTAGCCATAGTTGTTAGAGATTATCTGAATGAAGTGGGAATTTTGCGGTTCAATTGGCCAGCTTTTAGCCTGGACATGAATCCCATAGAACATGTCTGGGATGAGTTGGGACGACGTATTCGAAAGAATACACCTGTTCCAAGAACTGTTCAGGAGCTAAGTCAGTTGCTATTGCAGGAATGGAATAATATTGACCAAAATGTGATTATTAATTTAATTTAAAGTGTTTTTTGTCGACTTCAAGCAGTCATTAATGCAAGACGGGGTAAAACTCGTTATTAGTGATAAGTTTTTTTTCATATTTTTTGTTTTATATTAGTCCTAGGAACAAAAATCGAACTTTGTCTGAACTGTAAATTTATGACATTTCCAAAGTACGCAATAAAAACAATAAATATGCTTTACGATTCAACATTGAATTTTTAATTTAGTGTGCAAAATACAGTACAAATGTTTACAATTTGCACAACATAAGGTTAAAACAATCAATTCTAAAACTAAGTCATAATTTTAAAGTGACCTCTATTTTTTTCTTACCAGTGTACATTGCACAAATCATTCACCAGAAGTAACATTAACTTTTTTTAGATGGTTATTAATATTGAAGCATTGAGAGTCTTGCCAGCAAAAAAAACGACTTAACTAATTCAGTACTTGTTTATGAAATCTTATTGCTACTAGTTTTAGAATCAACGTAGCATAATCAATATTATTAATAATCATCGACTGGTTTCAACGGTTTCTCGTAGGATTGATGGGCTTGCTATGTTGAACTTTATTGAATGCTTTTTTTTTCAAGGACTTGTATGAAGAATAACGCTTTTCTAGTGCCCAATCTCAGAGAGCAATGGAAAGGTTTATGCTCGGAATTACTTTGAGGGACAGAGTTTGGAATGAAGAAATCCAAAGAAGAACCGGTGTGACAGAGGTACTTATTAGGGTGGCGCAGCTTAAGTGGCGATGGGCTGGCCACATAGCAATGCAGTACCCGGACAGCTGGACAATGAGGAACACAACTTGCGTCCGAGAGAGACCAAACGAAGTGCTGGCAGCCAAGAGAAGATAGCGAGATGATATCCAAAATATTGCAGAAAAAACTGGATTCAAATTGCAGCAATTAGAAGGAAATTTTTGAAGTACTGTTAAATTTTTTTTTTGAAGCTGAATTGTATGTTACTAATATTATCATTAAGTACTCAGAAGATTTGATTGAGTTTGCCTTTTTTTAAGAAGATTAATTTTGATATTAGCCAGTTATTTGGTATATAGCTTTTCGGGTTCACAAAGTTTAGAAATTCTCCATGCCAGAGCCCAAGAGCCTTGTTGTTTTTTAGTTGTTTGATAGCAGATTTTGCTTCTTCCTGAGCTATATAAGGTTGTAAACTGATTATTTAAATTTAATAAAAAAACTATTTAAATCAAAACATTTAAAATTTATAATGCCATTTTATCATTAATTTGTATAAATAAAATATAATGCCATGTATATTGGTAATACAAAATGATTTTTTTATTAATAAATAAATTAATCTATTTATTAAAATACCAATTAATCATTTCTATTTTTCTGCATAATTGGTTGTGTAAATATTTGCATTTTGTAGTGGCGACATCGTATTTATATTTTTAAATCCTCTTGTCACCGTGATATTTACGAGCGCAACGAATTAAATAAAAACATAAAAAGATTGCCAAAATAATGCATGTATTACAAATGAAAATGGTTATTACAAAAACTAACTAATCTTGAAATTCTAAGAAAACTAAAAGAAATATTGGAAACAATCAAATATATCATAACTTGAGGATGGTCTGCTGAATCATAATTCATAAATGAAATTTGTATAGTATTGATTGCGTATGAGCTATCTAAACTAAAAATGCTCTTATGTATTCTTATGAGAAGTGTCTTTATGGCCAGTTTCTTTATAAATATATTCTTTTTAATTAAGTTATTTTGTTCATTATTTTGATTTTGAGGTCACAATCTTCAAATAGACAAATTACAATTCACAACAAAATTGATTCTAAATTCTGCACATATTTTAAAATCACATTTTAGCCAAGCAGGCACAGTTTTCAAATATTACCTAACAACTTTCAAAATGTTAACTAACATAGCTGTAAAAAAGATCCAATAATAATTGAGGATTATACTTTAACGATCGTAAATTGAAAGCAAGCTTATTAGCGGTTTATGATGCACATTTTCAACCAAATTATCTAACAGTATTCCGGACTTGAACTAATTGACCGTATCAGTGCATTATAAACAACGCGCTTAATATAAACTAATGACAATAATAACAAATTATTCCACAATAAATATTCTAATGAGTATTGATTTTGTTTACTGTTTGCCAATTTAATTTAATTAGGTTATTATTATCTGGAACAAAGTTACAAGATACAATTCTAATTAACTGGATGTGGACCGATAATTAATAGAGTGCGCGACCGGCTCTTGTGTATCGGCGCCTACGCCATCATCATCATCATCATAATCATTACTTTGTTGCTTCTTATTAAAAGTTAATTACATTGCTTTTGCTATCGCCGCCTCCCGTATTTGCCACCCATGATATCGATGTCGCTTCGCGTGGCGGCTCTCGTGTGACATCAAAGCAAACATAAATTGCTCTCGTATCATTTTATTGCAATCCGAACACGGCTATAAATAGGCGATTTGAAGAGGAATCAATATATTTGTGTATTGAACAATATTGTGCAACTATTATTATAAAAATATTGACAGGAAATTAAGGGTAAAAATAATTATCAGTTTGATTGTAAATAATGTCAAAACAGGATGTAATACTTATCAGCTGATTATGAAAATATTTGTCAAATAAATATTGTATCCAAATAATGTTATTTTTTTAACGAAAAGAAACATCTGGTTGCATTTATATGTATTGAAAAGTGTTGCTGGTAGCGCTGCCAAGTCGATGCATGATCCAACGAAATATTTATAGCTGAATCCCTTCTTCTTGGCACGTATTCTAATTAACATGTATTTAATTGTGCAGCGCACGAAGTTTTCATCTATTCCAAACTAAATTGATGTTTACATGCAATAAATAATATTCATTGCTGCCACGACGTGCATATTAAATATTATTTACATGCACAATTACACCGAAAGTGCATTATCATGTTGGGAGAGGTTAGTGATGATATATATTGTTGTAAATCATCACCAGCGCACAATTGTGATAATATTTCATAAATTTTTAAAGAAACATTTTTTTAATTTGAGTTTATATTTGTATAATTTTGAATGAAATGAGTTATTGGGTAGACAAGGTGGCATGTTCCAAATGTTTATATGAAAAATTACGGCCGGATTTTATTATTTTAGGCCAAAATATTATGTCTGATTTTCTCTAATTCATTAACCGGATTTTGTAATTTTTCCGTTGCTATCAAAAGTCGGGTTTGTATTATTATAACTAAATATTTGCATTTTATGCAATATTTTGACCAGATCAGGTACCCAAACCTGTCCACTGATCTTCGGATTGGACTGCTTGGCTATATAAGTATACGCAGAATCTTTTGATTGAAACTCTCATATTGGTGTTGCTTTGAACAGCTTTATGGATTTGTTTTGTGTTGAATTCTCTGCAGTCTTTCCTGATGGCCTTTTTGATTTTTTTGTTTAAAGTTGCATATTCCGGAGAGTTTATTGCTTTCCGTTCCTTGATCAGTACGATGCACAGACTTTTTTCAACGCTGTTCTGATGTTTGTAGTAATTCTTGTTGTTAACGCATTTAGTTCATCGGTTGGATGTAGGTTGTTCTTGCTGATTTAGGCTTTGTATTTTTCTTTTTTTTTCCTTCAAGTTCTGACATGGTAGGTCGGATTTTCTCTCTATTTATTGCTTTCTTTCTAGCTGGATGTTGAATTGTATTTTGGATCTTACTATTCTGTGGTCACTTTCTGTTTCAAACCGGTTTAAGACTGATTCGTCCAAACATATGCTTTTGTTATTTGTTAGGACGTAGACTACTTCATTTTTTGTTGTGTTGTCTGGACTTTTCCAAGTTCATTTTTTATTGTTTTTTTTTTTAAGAAAGTGTTTAAGCAGTACATCTTCTCTTTGTTGAGGAAATCGGTCAGTGTTTGTCCTCTCGGTTTTTTTTTAACCAGACTATGTATCTCTACGTATGGTTCTAAATGTAGGATTCAAAGAACTCAACAATAACAGCCGAATATCAAATAACTAGCGAAATGGTGAAGACAGGAGTGAGAGGCACTGGAAAAAGCAATCCTGATACTTTTGAACAAATGCCTTGAGGGCAAAATTCTTGACTCATGGTAAAACGCAGAGGTATATCTCCGTTTTAAGAAAGTAAATGATACAATTTGGAGAACTACAGACCAATCAGTCTACTATCCACCTTTTATTACTAACCAAAATAATAACAAATCAAACTAAAAAAAAATTATCAACCGGCTGAACAAGCAGGTTTCAGGCGAGGCTACAGCACGACTGACCACATTCAAACATTGCATACACTGATGAAAAATGTACAGAGTACAATATCCACCTCCACATGGCATTTGCGGGCTATCAGAAGATCTTTGACTATATCAAAACATGGGCAGTGCTCCAGTCCAATGGACAATGCCCCAATTGACTTCAGGTACACAAATTTGCTTAAATACATCTACAAACACGCAACCTTACACGTAAAAATTTGAGAAAATTAGACGACGAGGAAAGTACCCATTAAAGAAGGCGTCCGGCCGGGCGACACTACCTTGCCAAAATTATTCACTTTAGCGCTGGAAGACGTGTTAAAAAAACTATCGTGGGAGAAAAAGAAAGTAAGCATCGATGGCAACCGCTTAAATCACTTTTGGTTTGCCGTTGATATTGTTTTTATTAACAATGACACAAAAAAACTGGAAGAAATGCTACGCGAACTTGACGAAGCCTCACAAACTGAAGGTCTGCAAATGAACATTCACAAAACAAAAATTATGAGTCAGTAACAAAATGGTCACCATTAAGAATTGAACTTTAAAAAAAGTCGAGGAGGCATAGCATCAAATTAGGAAATGCCAACTGAACAACAGAGATCACTAGGCGCATTAGATTGACATAGGTAGCTTTTGGCAAATTAGGACACATCCTACGAGAACCTAAAATTCCAACAAACTTAAAAAGAAAAGTTTATAATACATGTATCTTACCTGTCACTACATATGGGCTAGAAACTGTGGTCACTACAAGGAACATCGCAAATGAACTTTTAGTCTGCCAACGAGCAATGGAGCTTACGAGATAAAATTCCGAACGAGGAAATAAGGCGAAGAACTGATATCACAAATGTCATACAACGAATGGCACATCTTAAATGGCAATGAGCGGGACACGTGGCAAGAGTAATGGGAAATGGTCTAAGACAATATTACAGTGGAGATTCTGAGTATCTAGGAGAAGCGTTGGCTGCCCCTAAATGAGATGGAAGGACGATATACAGAGGCACGTGGGCAGGAACTGGATACAGACTGCCCAACAAAGATTGACATGGAAGAGACCTATGTTCAGGAGTGGACGAAATCAGGCTAAAGAAGAAGAGTTACGCGAAATAAAAAAAAATAGAGAGCTGATTTGTAGCTGAGACGATTTGCAATTTGCCGTATATTGTATTATTTTACTTTTACGCCACTGGATGAAAATTGGTGACTTGGACATTTTTTAAGAATGGTAAATAAAAATTTTAAGTTTTTCTAATAAAAATTGTTTATGAGAGTTTTAAGATAATTGGTAAGGCCGGACGAGGTTCGGTATTTATGTCTTGCTGGTCCAGGGCAGGTTTTCTGAACTTGAATGTTTTTGGGGATCATTATGTCTCAATCTATTTGAGAACGTTGGCATATTTTAGATCTATTAATTTGACCATTTGCTGAATGGTAACAATTTGCTTTTTGTGGTCGTATTTTTCGATTCAGAGTTGTATAGATTTATGTGTAGATCTTTGAGTCGTATTTTGATATTGCTTTGTTCATTGATTCTTACTAACAGAATGTATCATTTTGTATATAGTATAACTTAAATCTTTGCTTGTTTTTGGCTTTTTTTGCTTGTCTTCAGTAAGTTTCACTTTTCAAAAAATGATTATGAGTTTGGGCAAGTAGTTCTTGTGTCTGACTATTAGTCCGAAACTATTAATTGATTGTGTCTATACTGTGAGAGTATTTAGCTGATCAATGTTGATCATGCGTTAGCTGGAAGCTGAACGCTAACGATTGGACGGGTTAACACAACTACACTGACCATTATAGTTGTTCCTTGAATTTTAGACACTCGTTGAGGAGTTCTCCCGGTTGTACTAACGACAACATCGTGGGTTTTTTGTCGTGTCGTTAACCTTTCTGATGGCGAAGTCTAAACGCGTTTTTTTCGGTTATTGGTTATTCCCTTCAAGCGATTGTTTATAGTCTAGTTTTGGTGAGAAAGTCTGAAAGGTACTTCAAACGTGCTGGTGGTTATTCTGGCAAATATCGCATATTGCTTATTGCAGTTAATGACGTCATCATTAATTTAAAAAAATCTGCCGGTGATCTCTTTTTGTACTACAAGACCAAGCTTCATATTAATTGTATTTTTTAACGTCAATATGATTATTAATTACAAATTTATGATTTAAATGTCACACTTTTTCTTCATTAATTGCGATAAGCGATATGCGATATATGCCAGAATAACCCCCCTGGTTGGATGTTGATATGAGTGATTTTTACTTTATCTTAGAGCTAGTTTTTGGGACGAGGGTTTGACAATAGTTGATGCAGTTGTAGAAGAAGGTTTTTTTTTTGTAGGTGGTTTGGGGAATAGGCGACTGCAGATCACGTTACTGGAGGACGTAGTCTTCGTTTATGTGAACGCGCTGTGGGTGTCAGTACTGGTTTGTATAGAGGCCAGCTTTAAAGATTAATACAAATGAAAAATATCTTTTGTTTTGAAGTTGATTTGAAAAGATTAATTTAGGTTGAGACGAGGCAGAGACAGCAAACGCTATTATTTCTCGACATCGACGAATCCTTGTCTGAAGACGAAGTGCGTAAGTGAGTAAAGAAGGAGCTTGGTGATGATAAGGTAAACTCATTCATCGGGGAACATCAACCTAAACGGAGCGAGGCACGCTTTCATCACGGTTACTACCAACGCGGCACATCTACTTTTGACAAAGAAGAAAATTGGGGACGGCTGGAGCCGTTGGAGGATCAAGGAGATGACGGTCTCGCCTAGATGCTACAAGTGTCACATGGTGGGGCATATTGCAAATACTTGCAAGGGAAGCGAAGAGAATTGCCATAACTGCGGCGAAAAGGGGCACAAACTTAAAGACTGCAAAAAGGAAAGTGCGTGCTACCTCTGCAAGGAAGCCAGCCACAGGGCAGAAACTATGAGGAGATGGTGCGTAAGCTGAGGGAGAAGGGAACGTTCGCAACCACATAATGAAAATGCTTCAAGTGGGTCACGAATCAAAGTATAAACGCGACGCGGCGATCTTCATCTCCTCCACCGGTACGACAGTTACGGAGAAAGGAGACGGAAACGGCTTTGTACTCTACTCCTGCTACATCTTGCCAAATATAGGAATTGGTCAGTTTGAAAACTTTTTAGCAGAACTTGGGAGGAGTAGAAAGCGCCACAACAAGGGAGTAGTGATACGCGGTGATTTATTAAGGAAAGCCTGCTTGAAAGTCAGAGACAGGGTAGATAATGAACAAAGGAGGCAGCTCTACTTGACCTACGCTGAACAAAGATTGGTTCTCAAAAAAGCAATGATCAAGCTATGTGCAGAGGTAGATGATGACTTATGGGGCATTTGATATAAAACAGTATGCCAAAACCGAATGGCCGGAGAGAACTATAAACGCTACAGAAATACCTCCGTGCACCTGCGACAAGGTAAGGCAAGCAGGTAAGCTGGCCGATAAAAACGCAGTTCTGCGCAATGACTTGTAGCGTTAAAGAAAAGCTCTTTTGAGAAACCAGCCAAAGGTATCAGTGCCGCAGCCTACAGATCACTATGCATTTTACATAGCTTTGAAAAACTCTTTGAACTGATCTTAAATAAGAGACTTTTGGAGGAGCTACTGAGAACCGGTGGACTGTACCCTGTATGGTTTTACGGAGAGCAGGTAAGAAGCCTAAAGGAAAAATAAGTTTGCATTGTTGTTGCGCTGGACGTCAAAAATGCCTTCAACTCGGCTCTGTGGAAGGGATTCATTATGGAACTGGAAAGGAGGAGATGATCTGCAAGGTACTACAGGGCTCAGTTCTTGGCTCCACATTATGGGATATCTACTACAACGGGGTGCTCAGAGAAATTATGCCGTAGGATACAACTTTAGTAGGGTATGCGGATGATCTCGCTATGGTGGTGTGCGGGTTGTGCAAAGCAAATGTGGTTGGCAAGGAAAAAATTTGAATTGGCCTTGCAAAAACTGGAACGGTTGTACTGGTCGGACGTAACTCATTCAAATTTCTGCTTCTAAGAGTAGGGAATGTCATCGTCACCAGCAAAAATAGCGCCAAATACTTTGGAGTCTTTCTTGGCAAAAATTAGCACATGGGAGCCCACATTGCAGAGACTACCAGAAAGGCTGGAAAAACGGTAGCAGCACTTGCGCAACTCTAGTCCAATATCGGAGGAGTCAGAGCGGGCAGAAGCTCGGTGGCTAACTCAATTGTACTATAGGGAGACTCCACGTGGAGCGACTGTGCACAGATTCCAAGGTACAGAAAAATGGGGAACGGAGAAAGATATGTGTGACAAGTGCGTGTTGGACTGTGTCTTGGAATAGAAATACACTGCTGATACAAACCAGAATGCGCAGAAGACGGTGATCAGAGCTGAAACTCTGTTGAAGTAGGAAGCTGAATGGGACGTGGAAGGTGACACGGGAGGATGGACAAAGAAGCTAATTCCAAAAGTGATTCTATAGGTTACGAGGAAACACGGGAAAGTTGGATACCACTTTAACCAGATCTTGACAGGTCACTGCTGCTTTTAAGCCTACCTGAAAAAGATGAACATAGTGGAGAGTGTCCGATGCGTATACTGTGACGAAATGGATACACCCGAACACATCATGTTCTAATACGATAGGTGTCAGTGCACAATGCAGAGGACGACTGGAGGCTTAGCTCTGACATCCAAAAATATGGTACAGTATATGCTCAAAGGCGAGTATACATGGAGGATGATGAAAATCACCAAGAAGAAAAAACAGAAAGATTGGGACCCTTATGCCGAAGCCAGGCAGGTAAGGGTCTGATAAGAAACCTATGAGTATAAATGAATGAAGAAGTAAAGAATAACCTTAATGGGTAGCTGCTGCGATGAAATACTAAACGGTGATTCCACAGCGACCTAGGTTAGCCTAGGGAGGGGTTTTTGAAATGAATCTGGCACAAAGTCTTTTTTCCTTCTTCTTAAAAAAAAAAGATGCGACCGAAAGAAAAAATAGTGTTGTGAAGTTATTGACGTCTCAGCTATTAAGGAGAGAAAGCCGCATTTTTACTTTTCTAGGCACCCACGTTTTTGGAATGTTTTTGTGTGTATTTTGACTGGGACAAGCATTTTCAGGATTTTATTTTCATTTACAAAATGATTTTTAGTAATGCTTGTGGTTTAGTATTGATATTCTAAGATATAATAAAATGCTTGTAAACTGTCAGAAATGTTTGTTGTAAGTTCTAATAAAATGTAGCAAAATGTTCTAAGGGCTGCTAAAGCTGATTGTTGTAATAAA
Organism: Tachinus rufipes; assembly: GCA_963932245.1. Lineage (NCBI taxonomy): Eukaryota > Metazoa > Arthropoda > Insecta > Coleoptera > Staphylinidae > Tachinus > Tachinus rufipes. The sequence continues at coordinate 71,473,803 of OZ010747.1, read as the reverse complement.
ATGTATGCAAACTGTCAAAAACATTTCAAATTCTGATCAAATTTTTCTAACTGTTATAAAATATTTAGAGATGTAAGAAAATATTTCCGTTTGTCAAAAATGTTTATTGCTACTTATTCTTGGCTCTTTACGCACTTGTAACATGAAAACTCAAACGGCTTGCATGTTACTGGTTTGGGGTATTAATGAAGATAATTCAAAGCTGTCACAAGTCTAGGAGATCTTGTGTTTGTGTTGTTCCTGTACGTCGATCCCAATGATAATAGATAGTTGACAATGTGTAAGTTTAAACTTTTCTAGACCTGTCGTTGGCGTGCTTACTGGAGAAGGAATTTATGTTTTGAGAACAGATCATATTGCTACAATTGCTGCTGCGGAAATACCTGTTTTGGAATAAATTGAGAGTTTGGGAGAATTTTAGGGATTTTGTTTTATTCATTGACAAAAAGTCCTTGAATACAATTTGGCAGCCAATGCCGCAGCATTTGCTGACAGATTTGAATTTCAATGCAATACGACGAAGACTTAGATTTGGACAAGTGCAAAGGGTCCGCAAAGAAGTAAGACATTATTCTGCAGCGCACTGACACTACTTTAATTCTTGAATCGGTTTGGCTTTTGACCAAATATCAAAGATTGTCAGTAACGACGTGTGTTGTTTTATTAACGTACATGTGCATATTTAACCATCTACTTTAATTAGTCTTCTAGTGATATCTAGACAGACATCTTATTCTTTGTCAGCCATTCATACGTCACTGCTGGCGTCTTTGTCTCTTCTCTGCTTGTAATGCGGCAACTTACATTACAAAGGACCTACAGTTTTAAGTGGATTCCGAACCACTGGAGAGAATTTATAACTCCATCAGAGAAGGTTTTAGCCTTAAAACCCCACGATGGCAAGGCGGCTGGGGAGTGGGAGAGCGTATAGAAAGTGAAAAGTATATCACGGTATATGGGAATTGAACCCACGATCTTCGGTACAGCGGCCGGATGCTTAGACCACTGCGCCACGCTTTCACTCAGTCAGACATCGTTAGGTTTTAACTATGCTAGATTTACAAAAAAACTGAGTACTGAGCGGTCATCAAATTCTTCACATTGGAAGGTCTTACTCCTAACCAAATTAAACAAAGATTTTATAGCGTTTTATTCTAACGTGAAAGAATGGGTCAACAGGTTTAAGATGGGTTATGAGTTTGTAGAAGATGACTCACGTTTTGGTCAACCAGTTGAAGCGATTACAGAAGAGTCTATTGCTTTTATTGAAGAACTGGTTCAAAGTAATTAATGACTAAAAGTGAGAGAATTATCAACAATGTCATGATCATTTGCGTATAAATAAAGTGAGTGCAAAATGGGTCTCAAAACTTTTGCCTGCTGTTCAAAAATAGCATCGAGTTGATTGCACTCGATCATTTTTGAAGCTCTGTGAGGGGAGACAAGAAGAAGTTCTGTAATCTATTGTTACGGGGGATGAAACCATGGTCTTGTATTATGATCCTCTATCCAAAAGGGAATCCATGACATGATGTGCAGGTGCACTACCACTAAGACAAGCCAGGGTATCCCCGTCAACTAAAAATATCATGGCCACAATATTTGGGATTGTGAGGGCTTCTTTATGATTGATTTTAAAGAAAAAAAATTTACGGGAATGGCGCTTATTATGCTATTTTATTACATAGGTTGCCCTGCGGCCCTCAGAATTTTGGTTCTGGGTTGTGCAGTATGCGCCGTTGCTCTAGCCTTTTGGAACCACATGTACTCCACTAACAATTCGTCCAGTTGAGGTAGAAGAAAGTCGTTGAGCATGGCTCGGTAGCGCTCGCCATTCACAGTACTTGTTTGGCCCGCGGCGTTTTTGAAAAAAATAATGTCCAGCGTAAACACCACACCATACAGTAACTTTAAGCAGGTGTAATGGCTCTTCGTGTATTATACGCGGATTTTTGGTACCCCAGAAGCAATAGTTCTGTTTATTCACGTATTCACAGAGATGGAAATGGGCTTCGTTGCTCATGATGATTTTTGATCAAAAGTTGTCTTTCTCGTGGTCGAGATTCAGGATGGCTTGAGCGTAAGTTACACGCGCTTGGTAGTCATTGGCCAGCAATTGATACATTGTCTGCACTTTGCAAAGGAACATCTTTAAGTTTTTTACCAAAATTCTCTGTAAAGACCGCCGATTGATGCCCAATTGCGTGGCACGTCATCTGGTCAATACTCCGGGGTTTTCTGCGACATCTTCAGCCACAGCCGCAATATTTTCAGCAGAGCGGCTGTTTCTGGGCCGACCAGACCTGACAGCATTTTGTGTTGATCCACACTTTTCTAGGCGAGCAGCTAAACGTTGTAATGTTTGCTTAGTTGGTGTTGGACGACCGGGAAATCTACGTCTAAATTCACCGAATACCACCGACGAATTATTACGCAAAACAAAACGCTTAGTATTAAAGCGACTTTTAAAGCACTTGAAATTTGGCTATGGTACTGGAGGGTAAAAATCAACCTTGAGAAGGGCAAGGCTATACTTTTCTTTAGGAATTATTAGCTAACTTCACACTAAGAAGTTTCTATGGATGGGTACTGCAAAGTATCTAGGAATAGAGTTAGATAGAGGTTTAACTTTTAGATTGCACATAACGGCCATACTAGGCAAGGTCAAGATGGCGAGAAATTCTTCAACTCTGCTGCTGCTTAAGAACAGCAATATTAGTACTAGCAAGAAATTGCGACTATTCAAAATAATAGTCGGTTGGCGCTTTCATACTTTTTGAAAGTGAATACGATACATTAAATCTTTTGAAGATTTCCTTTTTCTACCCCAAAAAAAAGGGCTTTGAAATTCAAATGAAAATGTTTCTGGTAGCGTCACCCGGGTATCACATTTGGCTTGATTTTATGGAACTATTGTTGTGTTATAAGTAAAAAGTCTTAACAACTCACGCGTTTTTATTTGAAATACATACTTTAGGTTAGGTGGAGTTTCAGGATGCAATAGTTTGGTGGTGCAATATTTTATTGCAGAAATTTACTCATGTCCTTTTTGCGCGTTGTAACCATGCTATACTTCAGGAAATATTTTTTCTAATCTTGGACGAACTGAACTCAAACATAAGGAGAAAAATTAGAAATGCCAAAGAAGACTGAATGGAGGAAAAGTCCCAAGAACAAGAAAATCTGTTTAACCTACATAAAAAAAGTAAAGGAAATTACTGGTAGCACTAGAAACCATCCATCGATAAGATTAATAAATGAAGACGGTTATTTTATGACGAGTGAAGAAGAACTGATAGAAGAATGGACAAAATACATCCGAAAACTATTTGGTGATGAAACAAACCTACCAAAACCGAATAACGATCTTGACACTGGCCTAAACTTTATTAAATCATAAGTTATTAAAGCATTAAATTTAATCAAATCAGGTAAAGCTGCAGGTCTAGATGATATTTATATTAAAACCTTAAAACATATACAAGAGGAGAACATCGACATCAATCTACTAGTATACTTTTTTAATAAGATATATGGTTTGAATGACATAAAAGATTGTTTGAAAGCAATATTTATAACGCTTTCCAAAAATTCAAGGATAATAAATGTGATCAATTTCGATTAATTATCATGATGGTATTAAAATAATACACAACAGAATACGTAAGAAATGTGAAGAAAATCTTAGTCAAGAACAATTTGGTTTCTGTGATGGGCTTGGTATAAGTGAAGCTTTGTTTGGGTTATCTGTTCTTTTGCAAAAAAGTAGAGATCAAAGAAAAGACTTATATACAGGGTGTTAAATAAGTGTAAAATATTTAAGGGGGTGGTAGTACGAACCACAACAAAGAAAAAGTCTTAATAAACATGGGTTGTCATAGCAACGGTTTTGGAGATATGGAACATTATTTTTTTAAATTTTTTTTTTAAATTTTTTATTTTGCAAAAACGTTCATTTTCTTATCATAGTTGGCTGATGTTTTGTAAAATAAACATTCAGTATTTGACAGTTGGTGTAAGTGCACAAGTTTTTATTGCTATGGCTGATTACTCTAATGCAGAACTAGCCGACATGCATTTCATGTATGGTTGTGCTAATGGGATTGTCATCAAAGCGCGACGTTTTTATGTAAAAGCTTATTCAAATTGCAAGATTCTTTCACATCGTAGGTTTGGAAGAATTCACCAGAGATTGAGAGTTACCGGTTCACTTCGAAAACAGTGTTATTTTTCCGGCAGACCAAAGTAGGTATCTACTTCTATAGCAGAAAAAGAATTTATAGCACGGATATAGCATAATCTAGGGACGAGTGTGCGGAGTATATCAGCCGAGGTAGGAGTTGGTGCAACTTTTGTTTCGAGAACCTTTCACGAGCAGCTATATTATGTACAACGAGTACAGGCCTTACATTTAACTAATTATCAGGCACGTTTTTTGTCGCTTGTTTCTACGCAAGGATGCTGAAGATCCGCAGTTTTTTGCCAAAATTCTTTTTACGGATGAAGCCGGGTTCACACGAAATGAAGTTCTTAATTTTCATAATGCACATTGTTGGGCTGACGAAAATCCCCATGCTGTAATTGAATATGGACATCAGACACGTTTTGCATTAAACATTTGGATGGGTATTGTAGGCGACAGGTTTCTAGGTCCTGTTGTTTTACCAAACCGATTAACAGGCGCTGCTTACCTCAACTTTCTGCAGAACACAATGTATGATCTTTTGGTTGACATTCTTTTGGCACACAGGCAACAAATGTGGTTTCAGCATGATTGTGCTCCAGCTCATTTTTTGATTGCCATTACAGAGCATTTAGACCAAACTTTTCCACATAAGTGGGTATGAAGAGGCGGACCAGTTTTATGGCCAGCAAGATTGATTGATTTAAACTCTCTTGAGTTTTTTTGTGGGGGATATTTGAAATCCTTAGTGTATGCTACTTCTGTAAATAGACTCGAGTAGCTGCAGTTAAAAATTAATGAAAAGTACCAAGAAATTTGAGACGAATGTTTTTTAGACAAAGATGTCGTGCTTGTTTGGAAATGGAAAGAAGGTACTTCCAACATCTTCTATAATTCTGTTTTTTGTAAAAATATATAAAATATATAAAAATATTTATTTTTGAACACCCTGTATATACTATATTTAGATCTTGATCAATTTTGGGTGATTTAATTTTAGTCTTGATGTTGACTTATTTTTTAGCTGTACAGACTTTCCGGCAGTATGATGTAATGTTGGTAGTTAGCAATCAAGTGCAAATACACAAGATTATGTGGTTTTGGTTCCGGGTTTTTGGTTTCGGATTTTTACATATCAATCTCAGATTTATGTGTAGGCTATTCCGTATAGATTGATGTATGTACTTTGTAATTAGTGACTGGTTTTGATTACTAAATTTTGTTACTTACGTTATTATGTTTGTATTGATTCTATAAATTGTGGCCGGATTTTTGTAATGCTATATTAATGTGTTTAATTAAATTATAGCCGATTTTGATGTAAAAATTAAGCTTGTGTTACTACCTCACAGCTACTTTTGAATATATATAATGAAACCAGTTAATTGAGATAAACTTACGAAGCCTAGTATCTGATCTATCCACACTCTCATATTAAATGTAATTATAGTTGCATGGACACTATTGTTTAATAATTTTTGTTAAAATATATTACGATAATACGCTTCTACTGAAGTGCGTAATTGAAAAAACTTTTGAATCACTTCAAATAAATTAATAATATACATTTATCTTATTATCAATCAAATATCTACTAATGCAGTTAAAGGATTAATAAAGTTTAATCAAACAAACGTATAATTCTCGATTAACTACAACAATTAAATACTACTTAACGGATGACACATTAATTAACAACAAATCTGAATTAAGTAACAAAAATTAAGGCGATAATATCATTATCTCTCACTACTACGAGATTTCGGTAGAAGGTTTCACTTCATGGAACCAGTTAGTTAGTTGTATGGTAACGAGCAGTGGCGTCGTGCGCAAACTACATAAATGGAAATAACTAACGATTAAATTTTACAGCAAATTGTTTGTAATTGGCGATTAATTGAATTTTGCGATGAGATGATGTCGCCGCGTCCCGTTGCCCCCTACGTATTGTGTCATATTTTATTTATATTGAGAGAACATTTCTAAAAATACGCGAAACGCTACTGGACTCGCGTTAGGAAAGTCGTCGATGCGAAAGATCAATTAGCGATTGCTTAATAAACAATATGACAGGAATATGTTAATGTTAATTAGTTTTGTTTTAAGTTGATTTGTGTTAATAATATAAAGTGTTGAGTGTGGTGAATAAGTGATTTAGTGAGCTAGTGAATTAGTAAAAAATGCCGATACAAAGGAAGAATATTTATTTATCACCGTTGCGCATTGGTGAGTTGATTATTTGTTGCTATTTTATAAGAAGCTGGTTATTTAATGTCTCTGAGTCATGTTTGTGATGATTATTATTTATATCCTGTCTGAGTGTTACAACATTGTCGTTATTTTATCTTAAATTGATTGATTGTAAATAATCAAAAATTCATTTGGCATCGAATCTAAATTTTATCAATTTGGTTTTGAAAAATTGCCAATATATTTTCTATGATATTAAAAAGTTGTAAATATTAGTTAAATGGAAATTTTTTGCCAATTTTTTAATTCTGGTTTGGTTTGTTTTGATTGTAAAATAAGTTCCGTGTAACAACCTGTTTATGGTGTGTTATTAACAAATTATGGCAGCAATGAGGCGCCAGGCGAATTATCAAGGCATATTAATCACGCAACTCATACAAATCTGTCATAAATTGTTGACTCAACTAATTTATTATTTATTCTTTAAGTAATAAAACCTTGCAAAACAACGCACAATTGTAATTAATAAAAATCTTTCCATCGTTTACAATTATTGCGAGAGTCTTGACTATACACAGACTAACTTTGGCAAAGTTATTATCGCAATTACGTTCTCCACAATGTTCAATTCCATCATACTTAACTACTTATAATTGCAGACAGTAATTATATGTTATTGTTAAGGGATGATGGAGTCCTGGAGGGTTTCTCGAAGTTTGTTTAAGATTATTTCCATCTCTTGTTATGGTCTAATTCAGTGACTTGCCACTTACAAATTGAATTATAATTGCGTTGTTAGCAAATTTATTACGTTTTACTTTTATTTATATTTATAACATGAATTTCTTGGTATTTACTTATGACAATCAAATCAAATCTGGAGATCTTATAAATATATAACTGAAAAGAAAATTTTAAAATTAATTTGCCAAACCATTAGTAACTTTTAATTGAACAAACTTACAAAATAAATAATATAATCGGCAGATTTGACATAATTGTTAACTTATTATATTTGGTGTGCCCGGCTCGCCCACCCTATTTCCATACAACCCACAGCAAAACATTTCATTGCTTGTGGATAAAACATCCGCTAAAACAGTTTTTTGTTGTCATTAGTTATGCTTTAGGGTCAATTTGCGACAATCTATACTTATTTTTGTAACTATGTGACAAGGTTTAACGTATTTGTGAAACAACTTTTATCATTTTTGTTGTAACTTTATTAGGTTTGGTTGGGAAATTTATATGTGAGACAATTTTGATATTGTGTGTCATACACAACAACTTTGATTATATGTTGAGACATTTTTTAACATTTTTGTCACATTTGCAACATGTGATACAAGTGCGAGAACACTTTTTATAGTTGTCGTGTTTTGTGTCAGATTTTTGAAGAAGTTTTGGCATTTTTATGATACCTGTGAGATAATTCTGATACTGTGTGACACTTACAGCAACTGTGACACATAGTGAGACATTATCTTACATTTTTATATACAACAGTTTGTTAAAGGGTCCGCCCGGTTAACATAGGTGAAATGCCCCTCATTACCAATATCCAAATTACCTCAAAAATTACTTTTGTAGCATTAAAAAAACATATTTGGTAGGATTTTAAAATTTTGATACTCTCCGCTCTCCTTTTTCTATAGAGGGCAAAAATAATTAAAAAAAAAATTCTTTGCACCTATTGAATGATAAATTCTAAAAAAATTCTTCTAACACAATTTTTTTCAGCCTTTCAAACTTTGTATACAACCCTAAAAAAAATTCCAGAAGGGTTGAAATTTACTTTTGGTTATCTAAACCTTTGATAGCATGGAGTTTTATTTTTTAACTTCATAAGTAATTGAAAAATATACATTCATGATTTTTTTAGAATTTTTGCAGGTGGTGCGCCTCTATTAAAAATCGATTTTTTCACTTTATTGCCATTTATACTGTTTTTTCTGCTTTTGTGACTCTGCAAAGCATTTATAGCTTTTAAAGTACTGAAATTCGGATTCTACGGTAAATTTTACATTGAGTAGGTATCCTGGGTAAAATATTTTCATCATTTTGCAATGATTTGACAGCTCAAAACACAATTTATCGTATTTTTTACCAGACAAAAATCAAATAAAGTATTTTTTTTTTCAAATTTTTAAATATCAGATTTGTATTCTTGGCATCTAAATTAGTCAGTAAACTAATTTTCATCAAAATTGGTAAAGGTAAAAAAACCACTCTTATCAAACTTTTTTCACAATTTTAACACTTTTTGCACTACAAAATCAAAACTTAAAAACGGTTAGTAATAGAGACACTAGACAAACTCCATCATCTTCAGAAGGATGAAATCTATCAAATTAATCGATTTAATATTTTTTTTAATTTGAAAAGTTGAAATTAATTTTAGGTTATCTAAACCTCCGATTGCATAGAATTTTATTTTTTTATTTAATTAGCAATTTATAAATCTACATTTATGAATTTTTTGAGATTTTTACGAGCGGTGCGCCACTATGAAAAATCGGTTTTTCTACTTTTTTGTCATTTTTGACAGTTTTGGGTGAACCAGGAGAGTTGAGAAAAATTGTGTTGGAAGACCACCCAAAAACCCTACTTCCATGATTTTTTTAGAATTTTTCATTCAATAGGTGCGGAGAAAAAAATAAAACGAGAAAATGCTGTTTTTTGCCACCCATGGAAAGGGGGGAGGGTATCGAAGTTTTAAAATTCTACCAAACATGTTTTTTTGATGCTAGAAAAGTAATTTTTGAGGTAATTTGGATATTTGTGATGGGGGTATTTTACCTATGTTAACCGGGGCACCCTTTATAGTGAACCATGCGAAACAATTTTGAAACATTTTTTTAAACACATATTTTTGTGATAGTTTGTTAGATTTAAAAAAAACGGATAAATTTTTATGACATGTGAAACAACTTTTGTCATATTTTCAGCAGTGAGACAATTGTGAGAAAACATTTTACAATAAATATTTTTATAAAACCTGTGAGATTTTCTGTGACATTTACAGCAGGGTACATAGTGAGACATTTTTTTACATTTTTACTAGAAACAATTTTGAAATATTTTTTTACGGTTGTAAGACAACTTTGGGAGTTTTGTGATACGTACAATTTTGACGCAACTGCAAATTTGACAAATTTGTGACTTTTATGAGAAAATATTGAAATATTTGTGGCATCTTCAATAATTTACTAAATTGGTGAAACATTTTTATGATGACAATTTTAATATGTTGTTAGTTTTATGAGACTCCTTTATGATATGGGAGACAATTTTGGAATATTTGTGATACTTTTAATATAACTGACATATTTGCAACAATAATTTAATTTTGAAGGTTTTTTAACGTGTGAGAAAATGTTAACATTTATGTTACTTGTGAGCCATATTTGTTTCTTTGTGAAACAGTTTATGGCAGTGAGACAACTTGTTACGGTTGTCAATTTTTTTTTGACTTTTATGTCTTTTTGAAAAAAAAAAAAATGAGACAGTTTAAAATTTTTAGACAAATGACAATTTTGACAGTTTTGTATCATTTAAAACAATTTTTACACTTTTGTGATTTTTTTCATTTTTGTTATTTATGTTGCATTGTGTGACAAATTTGTGACAATTTTGACATTTTTTGCTCATTGTGTCACAAAAATGTAAAAACACGTTACGTTATATGTGAGACAATTTTGACTGTTTTGTAACATGTTTTTACGTGTTTGTGACTTTTATGAGATTTTGTGACAAATTTGTTTTTCTGTTTATTGTTTGCTGACGATATAAACTTTTTTATGAAAATTCAGTTTTTGGATGATTTTCTTTTGTTTTGTGACATTTGTACTCTTATTACCCTTTACAATGCTTTAGTATGCCCCCATCTTGAATATTGCTCAAATGTGTAGTCTCTAAAAGAAAAATTTAACAGGTTCAAAAAAAGTTTGTTTTAGCGTATAAATGCCTTGCTTGTAGCTAAATGAAACTGTTCTCTACATTTAATATGACCAGTCTTTAGAACAAACGTTTTAATATTGACGAGACATTAGATTTTAAAGTGTTTGTGGGATTATTGATTGTCCTGACTTGCTCAGCTCAATTGGTGTTAAGCAATGATTATTTATTTTATAGACCGTATAAACGTACAGATTATACACGTATTTAGTAACTTTCTGAGACAATTTGAATTATTAATATTTTAAAACAAGACTATTTTAAATTTTAATAATTATTGTGAAATATTTTCCAAACTTTTGTTACATTGTGAAACACATTCATAACTTTTATGAGACAATTTTGATAGTTTTGTAAAATGTAAGACATTTTTGAAATTTTGTTGTTCTTTGTGAAATATTTTTCACATTTTTATTACATTTAATACGTTTGTTAAACAATGATGATGGCTTTGTAACATGCGAGACAGTTTTCAAAATTTTGTTTATGATATTTGACATTTTTGTTACATTGTAAAATAAGTTTGTAACTTTTGTTAAACAATTTTTGGTTTGGTTTGATATATAACTTCATCTAACTTAATCTGTACTTGCTTACTACCTATATCTTTCTGTCTCATTATAGCTTTATAAACACTGCAATAAAAGTTATTTGCAAGTCTACGCATTCTACCGAGTGGATTATTGAAATAATAATAATTAGTAGAATGCGTAGACTCAATTAATTCTTTATTAACGGCATAAGAAAGCATAAACATCTGCGACACACAACTATATAAAAAAAATGATGACAAACAAGTACATATGTATACAAAAATAATACTAATATTAAAAATAATTACACATTAAATAATTTAAAAAAACTACAATAAGCTAAAACATAACATAGAATAACAGATCCTACAAATTGGTACATTTGAGTTTTTCAGTTATTTTTAGAACAAAAAAGATTAAAATTAATTTTAGATGAGGCGTTATTAGCATATCTTCACATTCTACTAAGTGGATGATGAAACTCATAGTTAGTAGAATGCGTAGGCTTCCTAAATATTGGCACTTGTCTAGTACGCCTATCATTTGAGGAAACATAAAATGGTAACGTTTCTAGTAGATTTCCACAATCAATCTCCGACATTACAAGCTCACACACAAAGGAAAAATCTACTTTTTTTCGTCGAATTTGCAATGAAGTAAGATTAAACTGCAGGGAAATCAAATTTTGGTCACCGTTTTCCGACAAGATCCCTAATTTATAAGACATTAGTCTAAAAAATTTATTTTGAATACTTTCAATATTATGTATGTGTATTTTGTAGGATGGACACCTTACTGATGGAGCATACTCTAAATGCGAACGCACTAGAGCACAATAATGCGTTTTTAGTGTATTGGGAGATAAATCGGATGACATTCTATAAACAAATTCCAACATTTTTGTGGCGCGATTACACAAATAGTGTATATGATCAACGAATGTAAGTTTCTGGTCAAAAATTACACTTAAATCCTTATCTGATTTACTTGTTTAAGTGCTACATTGTCAATAGTATAATCGTAGGTTATATGCCTATGATTTTGGAAAAAACTTCAAAATCAATCAAAAAACATTTTTGTACATTAAATAATAAACTATTATTGACACACCAGTTATTAATAGAGTTTACGTCATTTTGTAAAAGATGACAATCCTCAAGAGATGTTTTTATAAATTTTAAGATCGTCAGAAATAAAAGAAATGAAGATGAATGAATACAGCATGAAAGATTATTGATAAAAAGCAGGAAAAGAATTGGCCCACAATGTGACCCTTGGGCATACCTGATGGGACAGCAATGATTTGTGACAGAAAGTTATTAATTTTTACACACTGTGTACGGTTTTCTAAATAGCTTGTCAACCAGCAAACTACAGTGTCATGAAAATCAAGTGCTTGAAGTTTAGCTATCAAAACACTATGGCTTACACGGTCAAAAGCCTTTGAAAAATCAGTGTAAATAGAGTCAATTTGCAACTTTGATTGAAAGGCGTTTATCAAGTCATTTTCATACCAGAGCAGATTTGTCAATGTTGTTTTTTTACTAAGATATTTTTGGACATCCATTGTGTTTGACTAGTAATAATTTTACTAAATAGTTTAGGTATTGCAGATTGAATACAAATACCTCTATAGTTTTTAATGTCTTTCTTGGGTCCAGTTTTATGCAGTGGCGTGAAGTAGCTTTGTTTCCACACAGGAGGAAACGTTCTTTTTGCTGCTACCGACGCATACGGTGCGTCGGCGCACTATGTTGTTATATACAGCCGAAAATTAGTTAGCAGCGAAAGTGTTAGACACATTAAAATAAATGCAATGTTTTAAAAGTAATGATGTGAGGCTTTCAATCCCATTAAAAGCATCCTATAAGTTTATTGAAAGTTTTCTATGGAGTACTTGTTTGTCGTATTTATACATAGGTACAACATGATTATTCGAATCATAAACAAAACAAAAAAAAATCATCAAACAAATTAACACAATCGTCTCCATTATTACTCGTTTGCTTGCCATAAATACATGGTTGTAGGAAAACCATTTGATTTTCTAGATTTGTTAACGAACCTTCAAAAATGTTTTGGATTAGCTTGAATGTCGTTCTCAGTACGTAAAATGTATTGACTGTAAAGACGTTTACTTAGATTTTACAAGAACTAGGAAGTGATTGGAATTTAGTATAATCTGATAATAGTCCAGAAGACTTGTATTGCTTATGTATAGTTTTTTTTTTTAGATTGGTAAGCGAGATTAGTTCTTGTGGAATAAGGGAGAGGGCTTGGTGCATCTATTACGATTTTGAAATTTTGGTTTTTGTCAAACAATTTTGAGGTTTTTGTTACATTTGCGACACGTTTGTGATTTCTGCGAGACTTATTTAATATTGTCGTTACAAATGAAACAAGTTTGTAACTTTTGTAAGACATTTTTGATAAATTTGTAACCATTTTGATAATTTTTTTGAAGCAATTTTGAAATTTTTGTTACTATTGAAACACGTTTGTGACATTTTTCTTACATTATGAATCAAATTTGTAACATTTGTGAGACAGTTTTGGCAGTTTTGTAACATGTAAGATAGTTTAGAAATTTTGTGAAACAGTTTTGATATGTTTGTTACATTTGTGAATTGTTTGTGATTTCTGTGAGACATATTTGACATTTATGTTACATTTTGAAACAAATTTGAAATTTTTGTAAGACAATTTTGTAACATGTAAGAGATTTTTTAAAAACTATATTTTTGGTGATTTTTGTGAAACAATTTTGACATTTTTGTTACATTTAAGAGACGTTGTGAAATAATGTTGACAGTTTTGTAACATACAAACAGTTTTTGAATGTTTGTGAAACAAATCTGACATTTTTGTTGAACGAATTTGTAACTTTTGTGAGACAATTTTGACAATTTTGTTATATATAAGACAATTTAAACATTTTGGTGAAACAGTTTTAACATTCTTGAGACACGTTTATGAGACATTTTGGACGGTTTTGTAACAAACTAGATACTTTTATATTTTGTGATGTTTTGTTAGTTTGTGAAACAAATAAGTGACCTTTGAGTAATAATTTGTACAGTTATGTAAGATATATTTGACATTTTGGTGTTTTTTGTGAAACATTTGTGGTATTTTTGTTACTTTTATGACAAGTTTGTGAATCAATTAATAATAATAATAATAATATTTTTATTAGTACCTATTAGTATGTTTTTATTTTTTTTTTAAATAATAAATGATAAAAAGCGGAGGTCAGCACAATTGTTGCTCTTTCACTTAACCTTAATTTTACCTATAACTTTAGTCACTTTAAAAAATTCAAATTTTTTGCAGAAATTGCAGCATACCATTATTTTTCTTTATTTTCTTAACCCAAATCTTGCCTTTCTTGCTCTATTTTTATATTTACCTCTCCATTAAGTTGTAATTTCACAGAGTAAAATACTTGACTATCTGACAATTAAAAAATTCACAAATTTTACTTAAGCCACGTTTTACAAGTACATTACAATTTGTTTATATACATTTGAAGCAGATGTGAGTGTCAAACTTAATACTATTTACACATACATAGTTAAATTAATTAAAATAAAATACATTTAGATATTACAAAACATATTAAAATCAGTGAGTTGCAAAAGCACGTTTATGTATTATAAAGTTATTAAACGAATAAAAGCGGTTTTAATAATAATAATTATTCTTTATTGACGGTTTAGTAAAACCATTTACATCTACATCAAAATACAATGTTAATGATGACATAACATAATATGTTTACAATAATTAATATAAAAAGTAGTAAACAAACAGTATAAAAAATGATAAAATATATATAAAAAACATAATATAATAGAAAATGCATAACAACCTAGATTTAGAACAAAACTAATTAAAATTATTTGGTAAACAATTTCCAAATTCTACCAATCGGGTTGTGGAATTTATAATTAGTAGAATGTGTATCATCCATTTTATTCCTCCGTCTTCTTTCAATACCTCATTTCTCCTCATTTGCTCTTCTCTCATCTCATTGCGTATTAGCATGTGTTCTATGTTTTTTCTCGCTTCTCCACACATCCTACACATTTTCTTTTCCTCGTCCATGTAAAATTTACACATTTTCTCTTCATTTCCACATCTGAATCTTGCAATCATTTTTTTTTTTCATTATTTTATACTTTACACTTTCTAGGTACTTTGGTAGTACATCTGTTATAATATGTACATCATTTGAATTGTACCTAGATTCATTTATCCGTATTCTACGCTCTTGCACTTGTATATCTCTATCTCTTATCACTTCTATCTATTCTCAATCTATCAACTTCCTCACTAGCATATCCATTCCTGTTAAAATATTTGTCTCTGTTTGTTTTCATTTTTTCGCATTTTCCTTTCATTTTCTCTTTCAAGCACTCTTGTAATATTTTACATTCATTTCCTTCTCTCACTCTTTCTTCATACCTCATTGCTCGCTTTCCTGCTTCTACTCTTAATTTGTCTATTTTAACTTCTTCCATTACCATGTATGCTGGGGTCTCTTTGTTTACTCCTAATACCCATCTCCAGTGTTTTGTTTGAATAGCCTCTATTTTTTTCTGCTCTTTCTACCCCCAGATTTCCGCTCCGTACAATAACATACTTTTTACTAAATTTTCAAACATCATTCTTTTTATTCTCATACATTCAAATTTTCTTTCACTAATACTTGTCCTACCGCTTTAAAATAGCCGTAAAAAGCATAAAATAATAATTATTATTGTTTG
Source organism: Tachinus rufipes (assembly GCA_963932245.1). Taxonomy (NCBI): domain Eukaryota; kingdom Metazoa; phylum Arthropoda; class Insecta; order Coleoptera; family Staphylinidae; genus Tachinus; species Tachinus rufipes. The sequence continues at coordinate 71,458,171 of OZ010747.1, read as the reverse complement.
TACAAAAAACATATCCTAGATATTTAAATGACTTTACTTCTTCAATTTCTTCCCACACTACCCCACCCATCTGCGCCCTACATAGCATCTTTTCTACATCTGCAATGTATGCCGCAAACAAACTAGGGCTGAGTGGGCATCCCTGTCTCACACCTTTTGTAGTCCAAACAAATTTATCACTCATTTTGCCATTCATACAGACACTGCTAACTGTTTCTACGTATACTTCTTCTATTTTTTTTACTTGATGCTCATTTATTCCTCTTTTTCTCAAATACATCTACAATTTCTTTCTACTCACACTGTCAAATGCCGCTTTTAGGTCCAAGAATAATGCATACAACTTTTCTTCCTTTTTTGCTATTTTTGTTTCTACTATATGGTGTAGTATGTATACATTATCCATGGTCCCTCTTTCTTTTCTAAACCCGGCTTGTCCGTCTGGCAATATTCCATTTATCTCTAGTGTTTCACTCAGGTTTTCTACTAGTACTATGGCGTAGATCTTGTATGCCGTACTTAGTAACGTTATATCTCTATAATTTTCTGCAAGTTTTTTATTTTCTTTTTTGTGTATCGGACATACAAGACCTACTCTCCACTGACTAGGAAACCCTTTTCCCTTCCATACTTTGTTTATTATCTCACTCAGTCTCTCGATCAGATCTTCCGTACCATACATCCATACTTCATTTTGTATTCCATCCACACCTAGAGCTTTTTGTTTTTTAGTTTTTTTTTATTTGCTTTCATATCATTCCTTTTGTTATTTCATCTACATTTTGTTGCAGATGTTGTGTTGTTATTGGTTGTCTATCGGTTTTTTTGTTAGATTCTTCATACAATTTTAAAAAGTGCATCCTCCAGATTTTCATTGAAGTTTGTTTTTTTTTTCTTCTTCTTATTTTTCTTTCTTTGTTTATGTATTTCCATGCATCTTTCTCAGAACGTATTTCTTTTATCTCTAATTCCTCTTTTTTTATACATTGCTTTGGCTTCTTTGCATTTTTCTTTGTATACCTTTTGCGCCTTCTGATATTGTTGTTTAGTTGCTTTATTATTTTTCTAATATTGTAGTATTTTTCTGGGTTCTCTTTTTGTGTGTGTGCATTCTGTGTTCCACCATTTGCATTTTCTAAACGTTTCTTCTGTTTGTATAAACGTTTCTTTATTGTTGCGTCTGCGATTGTGTTTTCTAATTCTGCTTTTTTCTTGGAAATGTCTTTTATATAAATTTTGCTTGTACATTTTTACGCTTTCTTGTGTCCATACTATTTTTGTTACTATATCTTTTTCTTTCTTTGGTTCTTTGTTTATATTTCCATTTATATACACTTCTAGTGGCTGATGATCCGACTCTACTTTTTCTCCAATCTTAATTTTGTCTATCTTTTGCCACGCTTCTTCATTAACCATTACGTAATTAATTACCGATTGTTTCTTTGCTCCTATGTAGGTATATTCTCCCTCTTCATCTCCTTCCATATTTCCGTTTAATATGTCCTAGCCATTCTTTTCAATCATTTCCATCACTTCTTTTCCTTCTTTATTTTCTATTTTATCTTTTGACTCTCTTTTGCTTTTCTGTCCGTTTTTTATTCTTTCTCCTTTAATTCCGGCCCTAGCGTTGAAATCTTTTTCTACTATCAGTTTTCTTGTTTCTTGTATTGAGTTTTCTAGCGTTGTTCTAATTTTGTTTTATCTCTCTGCTGGATACCGTAACCGTCTTGTATTTTGTTCTACTCAGTATAAAATTTTGTTGCACTAACTCCTTCATTTCCAATTTTACATCATCTTTTTGTGGTATTTATGTGATACCTCCTTTTGCTCTTCCCATTTTTTTTCTTCAATAGCTGTCTGGCGTTTTCATCTAAATTCTTTAGGCATTTGATCCTCCATGTCTCTCCACCTCTTTTCATCTATCCATGTTTCCACTATTCCAATTAAATCAAATTTTCTTAGATATTTCCAAAAATCTTCATCTTTGTTGTTACAAAATATTATGTTTATTTTATTGCTGGTATTTTCTATTTTTGGTCCATCATTGTTAGTTTCCAATTTGTTATTCTTTTTTTCTTCCCAACTTTTCCCATTAACCAAGTTTGGTTTAGTTCTTTGTTGTTTGTTTTTATCTTAAGCACCAGATTTATGCAAACGCATAATATAACTTTGTTTCCATACCAGAGGAAATTTAGTTTCATTTAATTAAGCGTTAAAAAGTAAATGTAATGGTTTAAGAGCATAGATGGAATACTGTCAGGTCCAGTGCTAATATTAGATTCAAGGTTTGTAGTTCCATTAAAATATCCAGTAAACTAACTGAGAAATTTGTATGAATTATGTTTTTATTGAACGTCAACAATGGAGCTTGGATGAACTTGAGAATTGTAATCGGAAGATAAAAAAATGGAAATTTGTTTACGAGGTTGTCACCATTAATACAAGTTTGGTCACCATAACACATTGCAGCTGGAAAAGTATTAGTTTTCCTAAATTGCACAAGATTTTTTTTTAGTTTATCTTTAAAAAATGTTATAACAACATATATAACATTTGTTGTTAGCTGTCAAGTACAGATTAGATGTTATTGATGAAAATCATTTTCTCAGATGAGTTACATTTTCAACTCAACATGTACGTAAATAAGCAAAACAATCGAATTTTTGGTGCTGAAAATCCTCGTGTAATACTTGAACATCTAATCCATTGGGCTGATTGTATTTCTATCCTTAGTAGTTCTTGCATCAAATTGATGTGGAGGATATGTTGTTTTAACAAGACAGTGCGACCTGCCATACAACACGCAAAAAAATGGTGTTACTGCAAACCAAGTTGCTAGGTCGTGTAATCTCTCAATTTGGAGATTAAAATTAGCTACCAAGATTTTGCGACCTAACGGCGATGGACTTCTTTCTTTGGAGATACTTGGAGAAAAAGGTATATCCGAACAAATCACAAACAGTTGAACACCTTAAAGAAAAGAAAAAAGTTATCTAGAATAAAAAAAAATGTCTCTGTGCTAGAGGTTTTGTGGTGGTTATTTGGCGAATGTTCTATTTTATTAATTGCAACTATTCTTCTTTACGTTGAAATAAAAATATTTGATTAGTTAAAAAAATGTGTTTTTATTTATTAATTAAATCCTGCGCTCTTGTTGAGAAACCTTTCATCTAGAACATGAAGGTTCTAAAAAAAACTTAAAAATGTATTTAATGGATTAAATTCTCTTCTTTCCGTTCTTTGATATATTGTAATTTGGGATAGATTAATTTTTCTTTTTGATTATAAAGAAAAAACGGCTTCTAGGACTAGCTTTTTATTTACGAATTACATAAAGTCGAACGTTTCGCAAATTACGTAAATAAAAAGCTAGTCCTAGAAGCCGTTTTTTCTTTATAATCAAAAAGAAAAATTAATCTATCCCAAATTAAAAATGTATGTTGCTATTTAAGAAAACAAAGTTGGTTGTCCTAGCAACTAAACTAAAAATAAAAACATACATGTATGTACCTGCCTTTATAATACTTAAAAAAACATTTTAAATAGTTTTTGAATCATTCAAATCAATTAAAAAATAACGGAGTTATTTAGCCGTACGTATTTTGTCTAACACCCTGTATAGAATTGAAGATATATATGGATATATATATATATATGGGTAATTCCATTACTTTTCGACCAATTTGAAAAAGTCGACCTATTTGATTTTGCTCAAATTATCAGGGATCAAAATATAGATGAAAAAAATGAGATTTCCAAAATTTTGGACCTTAGAATATTGCTTGTTCAAAATGACACACATTTGAAAGCCAGAAATTTTACAATAAAACGTCATTTTTAGCTTAATTTGTATCTCAATTTTTGGGCTTCTGGAAAATGATAAAAAGGTCTACGATAGCTCAAATTATTCCTTATTACATGTACTTTAAAACCCATATTATTATGTTTAATATCGTGGCAGTCATTTTGATATATTAAGCTTTAAACATTATTCCAAAAAAAACCGTAAATTTAGCAAAATCGCAAAACTTTGCTTTCTTTAAACCGTTCTAACTTTGTCAAATCTTAACAAAATTTGATTTGCAAGGTCTAGAAATCCTCGTGTTTAATCTCTTTTTGAAGTGATCACACAATACTTATAGAATCAATACGTATACACCATTATTTTGATGCAGGAAGTTTGCACATGTTTTCGCGATCTTCAAAACTTGTAATTTTCAGGTCCCGAAAAAGCGCTGTCACCCTATGTCGATTTTAGTCAAAATTTCAGTAAATACTCTTTGGAGCACAAGAAAAAAGGTTATTCATATGAGAAATGGTATATCGGGCATTATCAAGAAATGTTTAATATTCAAAAATTGTCAAAATCTGCAAACCGCACATTTTTGTATCTCAATTTTTGGGCCTCTGGAAAAAGATAAGAAGGTCTACGTTGGCTTAAAATATTCCTTATTGCATGTACTTTAAAACCCATATTCGTATATTTAATGTTGGGCAGTCATTTTGATATATCAAGCTTTAACCATTAATTAAAAAAAAAAACGTAAATTTTGAAAAATTGCTAAATTATGCTTTGTTTAAACCGTTCTAACTTTGTCAAATCTTAAAGAAAATTGATCCACGTGGTCTAGATTTCTTTGTGTTCAATCTTTCTATAAAGTAATTACACTAGACTTATAGAATCAATTTATATTCACCACTATTTTGATGCAGGAAGTTGCACATGTTTTTGCTATTTTCAAAACATGTAATTTTCAGGTCCCGAAGAAACGCTGTCACCCTATGTCGATTTTAGTCAAAATTTCAGTAAATACTCTTCAGACTACAAGAAAAAAGATTATTTATATGAAAAATGGTATATTGGGTATTATCAAGAAGCCATTGAGAAAATGCAAGTCGTTGTGCTGCGTCGCCTGGTTGTAGGTGTTTTACTTTTGATAATAATATGAGTGAACATTTTCACTAAAAAACGCGTCAAAAAAGTTGTTTTCTGTCAGGAAATCTCAATTGCTAGGGCAGTACCATTACAGAGTCCGTAAACAAAAATGATATTTGCGTATTCTCTATGTTGAACAGCATTTTTATCAAATTTCACTAACCGAACCAAAGAAAACTGTTTTAACAAGTATCAAAAGCTTGCATCAATGCACACTTGTTAAAGTAATGATGTTTTGTTTGTGTTTTTTTGCAAAATAAAAAGTTTTTTAAATATTTTGTATTTGTTGACTATCTCAAAAACAAAGGATAGACAAAAAGTGATTTAGATTTTCTGAATTTTGACGATTTTTGAATATAAAAAAATTCTTGATAATGCCCAATATACCATTTTTCATATAAATAACCTTTTATTTGTGGTCTGAAGAGTATTTACTGAAATTTTGACTGAAATCGACATAAGGTGACTGCGGTTTTTCGAGACCTAAAAATTACAAGTTTTGAAGATCGCTAAAACATGTGCAACTTCCTGCACCAAATTAGTGGTGAATATGTATAGATTTTATAAGTCTTATGTAATCATTTTAAAGAAAGATTGAACACAAAGAAATATAGACCTCGTAGATCAAATTTCTTTAAAATTTAACAAAGTTAGAACGGTTTAAACAAAGCATAATTTTGCAGTTTTGCTTAATTTACGTTTTTTTTTGGAATAATGTTTGAAGCTTGATGTATCAAAATGACTGCTCTAACATTAAATAGACAAATATGGGTTTTAAAGTACATGTAATAAGGAATATTTTGAACCATCGTGGACCTTCTTATCTTTTTCTAAAGGCCCAAAAACTGAGATACAAAAATGTGCGGTTTGCCAATGTTGCCAATTTTTGAAAATTAAAATATACTTGATAATGCCCAATATACCATTTCTCATATAAATGCCCTTTTTTCTTGTGCTTCAAAGAGTATTTACTGAAATTTTGACTAAAATCGACATAGGGTGACAGCGCTTTTTTGGGACCTGAAAATTACAAGTTTTGAAGATCGCGAAAATATGTGCAACTTCCTGCATCAAAATAGTGGTGTATACGTATTGATTCTATAAGTCTTGTGTGATCATTTTAAAAAGAGATTAAACACGAAGAAATCTAGACCTTGTGGATTAAATTTTGTAAAGATTTGACAAAGTTAGAACGGTTTAAAGAAAGCAAAGTTTTGCGATTCTGCTAAATTTACGGTTTTTTTTGGAATAATGTTTGAAGCTTAATATATCAAAATGACTGCCACAATATTAAACATAAAAATATGGGTTTTAAAGTACATGTAATAAGAAATAATTTAAGACATCGTGGACCTTTTTATCTTTTTCCAGAAGCCCAAAAATTGAGATACAAAATAAGCTAAAAAAGTCGTTTTATTGTAAAATTTCTGACCTTCAAATGTGTGTCATTTTGAACAGGCATTATTCTAAGGTCCAAAATTTTGGAAATCTCATTTTTTTTCATCTATATTTTAATCCCTGAAAATTTGAGCAAAATCAAAGAGGTCGACTTTTTCAAATTGGTCGAAAAGTAATGGAATTACCCATATATATATGTATACTTTGTTTTTTTTTGTGAAACAGTTTTGACATTTATCTTACATTTTTAGACAATGATAGTTTTGTAACATATAAAACAATTTTGAATTTTGGTAATCTTTGTAAAACTAAACTGACATTTTTGTTACATACGTACATTTCAAACGTTTGTGACATATTTGATTTTTTTTACATTGTGAAATAAATTTGTAATTTCTATGAGATAATTTTGACAGTTTTGTAACATATAAGACAATTTTGGTAATTTTTGTAAAATAGAAAGTATGTTTGTGGCTTTTGTTGTGTTGATATTATTTTTGTGAATTTTGTAAAAGATATTTGACAGTTTCGAAATGTTGGTAATTTTTGTAAAGCAGTTTTTGTACTTTTGTTACATTAATATTAAATGATAAATCAGTCTTGTGTCAGACAGCTCTAACATTGTATTTCGATGCAGATGTACATGGTTTTACTAAAGCCGTCATTATTATTACATTTGAGATACGTTTGTGACCTACCTGACACATTTGTTATTTTTGTCACGTTGTTAAACAAATTTGAGTTTTTTGTAAAACATTTTTGATAGTTTTGTAACCAATAAAACAATTTCGAAGTTTTGATAACTTTTGTAAAGCAGTATTGAAATTTTTGTTACATTATAAAACAATTTTGTAACTTTTTTGAGACAATTTTGACAAAACATGTAACACAATTTTGTTAATTTTGTGAGACAGTTTTGACATTGTTGTTATAATTGTGATTTGTTTTTGACGTCTGTGAGACATGTTTGACATTTTTGTTAGTCTGTGAATCAAATTTGTAACTTTTGTGAGACAATTCAGACGGTTTTGTTACATGTAACACAATTTTGAAATTTTGTTAATCTTTGATAATCAAATTTGACATTTTTGTTACATTTAAGATACGTTTTTGACTTTTGTAATACATATTTAACATTTTTATTGCATATTGAAAATTTATAAATTTTGTGAAACAATTTTCATAGTTGTGTAACATAACAGACAATTTTAAAATTTTGTGTAACAGTTTTGTCATTTTTTTTTACATTTAAGATATTTTTGTGAAATAATTTTGACAGTTTTCAAATTTTTGTTACATTTGAGACACGTTTGTAAAACAATTTTGACAGCTTTGTAACATGCGAGACAGTATGTACGTTACCAATAAAGTGCGGAAGCCGTTACTGGAATACTTAATGTAGAAACCACTATGTTTTTTTACTATTACTTATGTAATCTGCACATTGCGGAAAAGCTATTTTTTAAAGTGCAGAAATGCATACAGAAGCAAGTTTTGCTGTTACATCCTTGCCTCTACACTCTTAATGCTTAGGTTTACATGTTGTAACATTTCATTGCTCAATACAAGTGGTGCCAAATCAGACTTTAACTAAACTAAAACCAGTCAACGCAGTGTGGAACGAGCAAATCAAAACATTATCTACGAAGCAAAGTTTAGTTGCTATGCAAAAGTAGGACTGGCTTTATCATTCACATTTCAAAATATTTTTTATACTTGAAAAACTGAGCAATTTAGCAATTACAGAAGATGATCAATTTTTATCTAATTTTCAGAAGCTACCTCCGAGTCAGGAAATATTCAGTATTCAGCTTAGGTGGGAAAGTTTACTGTCAACAGATCTTGAATCTTGAATTGTTTTTTTTTTCAAGAAAACATTGAGTGCTCAGAGGCGTTTTTAATGTAACATGTTTGTACACGTTATTTGTAGAGTATGAAAAAGAGCGCTTGGTAAAAATGTGTTATGTATAATTTGCAAATCGGCAGTTTAATGAAGGTAAACAACGGGCAGAAACCGAGAAAGATTTAGAAGTTCAAAAAAATGCAATAAGTAAGACCGTAAGAATTAAGGTGTCAGATGTAGATAGAGCAAAAACGGATACTTCTTTAATATTGGCAGTAATTTTTAATAAAACTGATCATGCATTTTACAAAATAGGCATAAAAACTGGACTTAAAACATTTTTATTTTATATCATGATCAGTATTTGTCAAAAAAAGTGTTACAAAAAATCCTAACATAGAAGTTTTTTACGCCAAACTACAACAAACTAATCTTTTTAGGTCAAGATTTTAATTGCCGTAGAGGGGGCTAATAAGAAAACTAGGAAGATGAGAAATATTAAGTTTTACCAGGAAGATGTCATTATATACAGGACAGAACTATAGCGTGCAGCTCCGGAAAAACTCTGGATATATCTTTTCGTGTTGATGCCACACGGAATTACTACAATAGCTTATAAAGACGATGTTGCATGGTTGTAAGGAGTAATAGTATAAAGGGGGAAATAGAAGAAAATGCTGGCAATACCAAACACATTATAGTCGAGATCAATCTACAATCAAATTCCAAGATAGCATTAAATACTTAGAGATAAGAATAGGTAAAAACTGGAACATGGGACTCTACATAACAAAGGTAAAAAAAAGCAGAGGAACTAGTAATGGATCTGTCATTACACATGCCAAACGTGGGAGAAGCGTAAAGTATGTAATGGAGACGATCTTGGACTCAATACTGTTGTGCTTAATTGGAAAGAAAGCTGTAACATAAAAAATACAATGTATTTCTAGAAGAAAAATGGCAATCAGAATAGCAAGTGCCTGCAAAACAGTTTTAATTAAGACTATACAGGCAATAACAAAAACAATTCTTAAACATCTCTTTGTTTAAGTGCGAGCCAACAACATAGTAAAAGGGAAACAACTCAAAAAACGAGGAAAGCCGATGGAGTAGAAACGAAAAATTATAGAAAGAGTGGCAGATTAAGGGAAATGTTGTCAAATGGATGCAGATTTATATACTTTTGGTGACACCGTGGGCAAAGAGGGAACATGGAAACTATCATCTTACACAGATCTTTATATGCCATGAATGCTTTGGATCATACTTAAATACTTGCAAAGTGCTCTTACTAGAAGGACATCAGATTAGTGCTAACCAAGGTTTAGTTGGTAATTTCTTGCGTAATTTGCAGATTACTTAGGTAATTAAGATTATGATTTTACACTTTAACTTGTATGGCTTGATTAGTTGCGGATTAATTAGTTAATCTTCTATTTATTGGACTTACGCACATTATCGGTAACATTTACATTTTTGTATTACATATTTTACATTTTTGTGGAAGAATGTGACACACAATTTTGAGACAATTTTGATAGTCTTGTTACATGTAAAACATTGTGTAACACTTGTAGAGAAGTTTGACTTTGTTAAAATAACTTTGACACATTTGGAACATGACAATTTTTGACATTTGCAATGTGAAATCTATAAAACTTTGACACATGTGATAATGTGATAATTTGTGATATTTTTATAACATATATTTGTACATGTCAATTATTTTGACACCTTTGTTATCAATTTTTCTGTCTACTAGAATCAAATTTGCTTTTGTTATGATCCAATCACTAATTTATGTTTCTTTTGTTTTAGGTTAGTACAACACAAGTATTACAGTATTACTTAAGAGTAAGTTTATTAATATTTGGTTTACGACGGATTACGTAAGAATTTACCGATTATACACTTAACAATAAAAATGATTAAACAGCAAATTTGCTTAAAATTGCTTAATTATTATTTCTTTTACTACCAATTACCGTTTTTGCATTTGACTTGCCAATGAAAACTCGATAAAGTTTGACGGATTTAACGGAAATTTTATCTCTGGCGTTTATGATTGCGTAATATATACGCGTACAAGTACGTCCGTCTGTATACCTTTAGACGTACAATCAAGCACAACTATGTCAATTGTTTGACTTGATCTCTATTGCGAAGTTTAACAAAGAATTCAATATTTTGTTTTTACCATTTTTTTACTTTATTTTTAGTTTAATTTTATAAAATTGTTACTCAACGTCTATTAATTGTTTTTTTTTTGGCATTTATTTATAATTTGTTATGCGCGGCACTCACCTCGAAATACTTCGACTCCTTAAAACCGTCGTTAATTCTCAGTACGTGACTCCTGGCTGCAATTGCAAATTAATTAATGTTTGTCTTGGTTAAATTGAACGGCAGTAAACACCGCGAACATCCATCACTCGGGTAGAGTCATGTTTAAGTTTAATTATAACTCGAACGAAGCTGCGATTACCTTATTTTTACAATCGAAATTGTAACGCTAAGTACATAACAAAATTTAAATATTTATAACTTTCAGTATTTTAACATTGTTATGGTTTTGAATTTATTTTGACTAATTGACTGAATGAAAATATTGTTCTTCTAGTAACAATTTATGGAACTAGTTGAATCGTATTGCATTATATCTGGCCTGAAATGCGTACTAAAGTCGGTCCTGATAGTGTAATAATTCATTTTATTGGCAATAACTGTTGTAAACTAGCACCGGCTGTTATCAGTATTACATCCGTTTTTCAGTTCACCGCATAACTTATCCGTTTATTCCATAAAAGCGCCAGTTGTTTGTTGACTGTTGTGTGTTAGTGATGTCATGTGATTGAATATTGAAAAAAATAATGGAAAACGAAAACATTGATAGAATGCCAGGTTAGTTCGCAATTTTAATATTTTTATTGATGGCACAATGGAATTGTAAAGTGATTATTGATGCAGCGAGGACTATTCTACTCCCTCATTGTCTTTACTTATCTAGTCTGTTGTCCTGGAAACAATGAAAGCAGAACGCGATCAGTATATAAAGTAAACCGACTCACACCCACTACCCCATCCCATCTCATCCTACAGACAGAGGACGACAGTCACCACTGACGCTGTCAATAAAATTGCATGCATTTATATCTTATCTAACATCGCCCATTATCAATATTACAATGTTGTTGCAAATATATTCATTTATTTACAAATAAAAAAACGTTATCTATACTGAGTTATTGTATATTCAAATATTTGAGTTGATAGCGAATAAAGAATAAAATTTAATAAACATAAATTATTAAACAACCATTTAGGAAGGGATTATGACAAAATTTTGTGAAGTGAAAGTTTTACTTTCTCAGGAAATGTTATCAAATTGAGGTTTAATTTATAGTGGAACGGCGTTACGTTGTCCTTGTGTAGACGCTTTTTGACTGCTTGGCATTACTTTGCACATGGTTTTAGAGTAGTCTACAGACATCATGTGTTTCTAAGTTGCAAATCAAAATAGCCCGTTTAATATTTGTTTCCCCGCTGATTACGTAAGAATTTTACCGCATTTAATAAATTAATAAAAACTATTTCATTTTTACAAATTTACAAAAAATTAAAATATTTAACAAAATCGAATTAGTTTGATCAAAATTGCCTAAATATTTTTAATTTTATTGCCGATTAAGAATTTTGCCGCTTTTGCACTTAATAAGCTAATTCATATTAGAATATTCAATCAAATTAGTTTTAGGTTCTTAGTGATTGCTTGTATGTCTGGGTTATTGTTAGTTTGGTCGATACTGTCGTGTAATATGGCAGTATTTTACGGCATACTGTGGTAGTATGGTGCCGCCAGTTATTGGAGGAATGTTTCCTACGTAAACATTATAAAGGACTTATAACAGAAATGACCTTTGTGGGACGATAGTTGTTTGGTTGACGATAGGGTTTTATCTATTCTTATTTGGAATGTTCTGTTAGTCAGAAAATCTTTGATAATTTTGCTCAGGTGCTGTGAAAATTTAGCTTTATATATTTTGGTTATCAGGCCGCTATGCCATACTTTTTTGAACGCCTTTTCTACATTAAACAGGATTATTCAAAAATTGTTGAAATTGTTTCCATATAGTATGTTTTTTGACCTTTGCTTCTTTGTTGAATGATGTGTCTATTTTGTTGATTACTTCAGGGCAGGAATTTAAACAAAGTTTTGCTTTACGTGTTTTGCGTTAAGATTATCTGTTATTTTTGAAGGCTATTTTTAGGTTATTCTTAATCAAGAGTTTGCTGGAAGTTGGTATGCGGAAAGAATTTTTATTTTACCAATTGGGAGAATTGATGATTACCTCAGTCGTTTCTAGTTTAGCGAAGTTTGGCGAATTTATTTGGTTTATTGTTGTTTTAATCAGTATGGCTGTGTTATTTTCTTTGTTTGTCTATTTATTGTCTAGTTATTGACAATATTTTAATTTGTGGATTTATATAATGTTTGTTGTGTATTATGGCTTAGATTCTTGGTGGTTGTTACTTGATTGAATTACGTTTAATAATTTGTATTTAATGATTGAATTTTGCTAGGTCCTTTTGTCACTAGTTCTTTTGGGTGGACCGCATTGGGAGTTACGTAAGCAACTTGTTCTGCTGCTGGTTTTGGTTTTGTGTTTCTTGTAAACCGGGCATATTTTGTACAAAGCTGAGTGATTGCTTTTGCAATAGGTACATAAGGTTTTATTCCTGTTTACGGATCTTAGGTGGCATTGTGCGGATGGATGATTTTTGCGCATCTTACAAAGACCCATTTGTTTATGCACATGGATGCAGCGTGTTTGTATTTTTGGTATCGGTGGCAGTAGGCAGGCTTTCCGGATTTTAGTTTTTCTTCTACCGAAACTATCAGGCCAAGAATTTTAGTAATGTTAAGTATTTCTTCACATTTATTGTTTTTGTTTAATTGAATATACATAAGGTCGTAGATTTTGACTTGGTTTTGGAGTCTGGATATTTACACTAAGTTTTTTAAGTTGAAGAGCTTTTATGAGATATTTGCATGTAATTTCTTCTGGGAAGTACCTCATCACTTTATATGTTTTGTCCTCTTTTAGCTGGTAGGTATGAGATTTATGATCTTTGGAGTTCAAATATATTTGTGCCTTCCGGTGGTCTGAGGGCGTTTTAGGCGTAATTTTGATTACGTTGTTAAGGTAATTAGTTTGAACTTGTATGTAAAGTTTTTCCAAATTATTTTTGATTTACCTCCAGGCTTTTTTTTTGTTTTTGATTATGCTTAGTGGTGGGGGTTGATTTTTGGTTGTACGGGGGTTTTATTATTTTTTGCTTTACTTATTTAGGTGGATGGTTGGGCCACACAGGTTATTGCTTGTCCGTGAGTAGCGTTAGTTAATCATTATTTTGATGTTTTTATTCTGTGAATGTCATCTGTCACAAATTTGGGGGAAACGATTGTTAGATCGAACTTTTTGCTAACAAACAGACGGGGTTGTGGCACTCAGCTCATTGCTTGCCGTTGAATAGTTTTAACTTACTTAACTGTTGATTAATCAAAAATTTGATGTTATTTTTTTTAGCTAATGTTATTTTTTTCCTAATTTGAAGGAATAGATTGCTAGATTCAACCTCTTGCTTACAAACAGTTGTGTGTGTGTGGGCGGGACACTGGAACATTGCTTGCTGGTGAGTGGTTTTAACAGGAATGCCTCACCCACTTATGTGTTGTTGGTCATTTAACTTTTTGTCAACAAACAGTCGGGTAGGCGGTCGGGGAACTTAGTTGATTGCTTGCCCGTGAGTAGTTTTAGTTGAAGTGCCTCAAGTGTTGGTTACAACTTTTTGATAACAAAAGATGAGTGGGCGGGCGGGGCACTTAGATCATTGTTTGACGGTGAGTAGCTTTAGCCGGAATGCCCCACCCACTTACCTTAGTGTTGGCCATACTACTTTATGTTAACAAACATTGGGGTTGCCAGGCGGGGAACTCAGATTGTTGCTTGCCGGTGAGTAGTTTTAGCTGAAGTGCCTCACCCACTCACTCAAGTACTTAAGTGTTGGTCATACAACTTTTTGATAACAAACTGTTGAGTGGGTGGGCGGGGCTTTTAGATCATCGCTTGTTGGTTGTAGTTTTAGCTGGAGTGCCCTATCCATCTATCCAAGTGGTGTTTATCTAAATTCTTGCTAACAAACAGTTAGGCACTCAGACCATTGTTTGCTATTCAGTTGATTTGACTAGAGTGACTAAATGTTTCTTAATCAAAAATTGAATGTTTTCTTTTTTTTTTGAGAATCATTTGTCGCTAATTAGGAGAAAGAGTTGTTAGATCTAACCTCTTGCTAAAAAATAGTTAGGTGGTTGGGCGGGGCACTTAGACTTTTGCTTGTCGGTGAATAGTTTTAGCCAGGGGTATGGGGTTGTTACAAAACTGTAGCAACTCCGACTTCTTATTTTTTTTTGTTTCGACTGCAACTCCGGCTCCGACACCGACTCCAACTCAATATCTTAAAATTGTGAAAATTAGTGCGTGGGCTGTTACACAAGTAAGTGTGGAGCGCATAGTTTCAGCTTTAAAACGAATAAAATCGGATTTAAAAGAAGTTTTATTTATTTTATTTTTTGTAAAAATTACCTTATTAGTGTGTATAATTTTTTTGTATTCTTTTTCTTAATTTTTGTATTATTAAGGAGTTGGAGTCGGGTTAGTTACAGTCGACTCCGACTCCGACTCCGACTCCTCAAATATTAGCAGACTCCACGACTCCAGACTTCGACTCCATACTAATGGTTTTAGCTGTAGTGCCATCTATCTAAGTGTTACTTAATTAAAAATTGGATGTTTTCTCTTTTTGCGAATTATATTTGTAACTAGTTTGGGGTGTTACCGGCGATAGATTGACTCCGGAGCGTTGGAAGTTGTGCGGTGGTTTTGACTAACGTTCTCACACAAAGCGCTTCAAACACGCTCACCCAGAACGTTACTAACTCACCCACACAGGGCGTAGTTTAGTACGATTACGATTGAAGTTTTGTCATAACTGTAACGGTTAGACCAAAAAGTTCAGAAATGTTGAAAATCTCTTGACTTTGACTTGAGTTTTTGAGCTGCATATACAGCATCGGATATTTGACATTGAGGAGTTTATTTCCCAGTTGAATTAAACATTGAACATTGAATCTTATCGAAACAAGTTCTCTCTTAACATCCTAGAGTCTTTAAAAATATCTGCAAAAAGGGCACTTGACAAGTTGTCGGATTCTGGTGGGGGGCTGGTTTCTTAACTTCTTGTTGTAACAGCGGCTTCTGCACTATATGCAACACACAGTTAGAAATATTGGTATCAATTGCCGTCTTAATCAGTTTACAATTGATACTAATTGTCGGGTTTTTGACGAGCAGCTCTACTAATAGCTTTATCGTGGTTTGCTTCTGCAACATAGATTCATTCAGCACTCGGATCTTCTTAATTTTTTCTTGCGAAGGTTCCAAGGCAAAACGTGGTTTAGTGTAATTGTCGTGATAACCTCAGTAAGTTTTTTTCGCCAACGGCATTACGTTGGTGAAAATTACTTCGGCAGCGCGGCTTGGGTGAGTTTGGTTTTTATGATTTTGATTTGCTTTTTAAAAGCGAAACAGTTAAACAGCCTCAAACTGCCTTATCCTGGCTTTTACAGCAACTATTCTGATGGATGTTGTTTATCTAAAAGTAAAATATTGATAATTAAATGTGATAAAATATTACAAATAATTAACAATATGGGTTAGCAGTGTGACTAACTGCAATAATGTCCGAATCCGTCTTTGTTTATAGAAGATAGCGAGATCTGATTGGACAATAATGCTCTGCTTACATGCTGCAACAATTTTCTCAACTTTGGAAGATGAGCTTTTGGTTTTAACTTGGCACGGTAATGGTATCCAGTTGACGTCGAATTAGTTTTGGCATTATGGTACGGGAGGGGAGTAGTTTATTTACAAAAAACGTGTCTACTGGGGTTTTACTATGAGTTTTTGGTTGATTGCCGGTTGTCCGATGATTGACGGTTTTATTCCAGTCTCTTTATTTGCCGTGGTAGAGGTGTCTTGACATAATTGTTTGCCTTTTTTAGTTACGTTTGGGGTTTTCGTAGTTAGTTTTGGGTGTGTACAGTAGGTGCGACCGTTTTTTGCGGGTTGTGAGTGGTGAGACTGCTGTTTTCTGCGGGTTGTGAGTGGTGAGACTGCTGTTTTGCCTACGACTTTTCGGATAACCACTGGTTGGATGTCGGTGGTGTCTGTTTTTTTATCTTTAACGTGATTTTGTTGATAGTTGTGGTTTGAACTTTTGACTGTATGTTTAGCTAGTTCAATCTGTACGACAGTTTGGTTATTTTCCCATCAGGAAATTGGTAGTTAGGAGCTTACATTTGATGTTGCAAACGTAGTTGGGGTTTGTGGTCCACTACATCAATTGGTTAGCTTTTTTTTGTAGATAGTAGAGTTGTTTATAGCTGGGACAGCATTGTAGAGCGACTAACCGATCGTAGCTGCCAGAGGTTAGGTTGGAGGTGGTTCGTTATACCCGCGCACTTATGTGTTGGGTGTTTGGTGACTAGCGGTGTTTGGCTGACAGACAAAGTTACAGTTTATTGCTTGCTGGTGAGTAGTTTCAGCTGGAGTGCCCCACTCACTCATTAACCTAACCATCAAGTTCAATTAAAATTGCTTAATTGGTTTTGGTTTTACGGCAAATTTTATAACAATTTTATTCTTTTTCTGACTGAAAGCATTTTAATAAAACAAAGTTACTAAAATTGCAGAATTTGTAACAAAATGACGAATTTTATTACTTCACAACTTGGAGTAAGCTAATCAGCAAATTTGATTGAGAATGTTTAAGATTAAGTAACAATTCTAATCAGGCAAATTTGCTAGTTAACAACACATTATGTTACTAATTCTGGATTAAGTCAGAGCTATTTTCACTGCATTTAGGTTTTATTATGTCTTTTATACATCTTTTAGTTGTAACCTTATTGTGTTACCAAAACACACACCCAGTCTATGTGATTGATCTATACTAAAACGTTCTAGCCGCTTGAAGGAGTTTTTCTTATGCTGGTCATATCAAGCTAGCAATCTCTTAATGTAGACACTCTTACGTAGGAGAATGCGGGGCAAGTACATGGTACTAGTAGCTCGTTTTTTTTTTTAGTTGTAAGATTCTTGTAATAGTTTGCAGGTTTTTTTGAACAGTCGCAATTAATACTCGACCGTTTAGGGGTGTATGGCAATCACTGCATTTTTTGCGTGCCTACAGCTTGGGTTGTTGTATCTTCGTACTATAAAAGCATTGCTTTTAAAGGGTTTTTCATAAAGATGTTGAAATAAAATAAAATAAGCTGTGTGTAAGGAATTAACAAATTTTTTTTTTCTTATGGTGGCACTGGTCCGAGTGGTCCAATTTTTGATTGGCATTGGTTGATTGTGGTTTATTTGCATACACCTGCGACTTTAAGAAATCTTACAAGAAAAAGTCTAGCGGGGTTAAATCGCATGACCTTGATGCCCAATTCACATCACTACTGCGAGAGATAACCTTAAACCTTAAAACGTTTATGCAGAATTTCAATTGTGGCGTCCGCTGTGTGGTACGTGCTGGAACTACATGTCGTCTAAGTCCATATTGTTCAATTTGAGCCATAAGAAATTGGTTATCATTATTCTGTAGCGCTCGCTGTTGACGATGATAGGCTCACCAACGTCGTTTTTGAAAAAGTACTGACCAATGACGCCGTCGGTTAAAATCTACACCAAACGGTAACTTTTTGAGGATGCATTATCAACTGGTAAACCTCGTGTGGTTATCTTCCAGACGATTCGAAGCCTAGTCAGCGAACAAACAGCATTGTCTATGGTCATGAACTTTGAGTTTCTGGGTCAATTTGATCTTGTACTGGTGTATGCCTATGTCCCGACACAAAATTCGCCAAATTGAAGTCTGCGAAAGCCCGAGTTCTTGTGCACGGAGAGGAATTGACTGATCTTGCATTTCTTGAACGTACAGGTGTTGGCTGATTATTTATCAAACCCGTCGTCTCAAATTCAGCTACCAAACGTTGAAGAGTTGACTGTGAAGGGCTACTAAATGGGCGCAATGCGCTCAACGTTTGCACTATCGAACACTCATTTTGATAATAAAGTTTAATCATTTGAACGTGCTGTTTAGTTCTGTAACATGCCATGGTGATTTGGCATAAATAATAAACAAAAGATTTGATAGTTGTTACCAAAACAAAATGCCGCCACGGGCCGCCAAAATCTACACTTTTTAGTAGGGTGTTGAGGCTTTTTAGAGGTAATGCGGTCTATGTTTTAGGCATACACATCTTGAGGGTTGACTCTTTCAGCGCCAATCTACCAGCCTTAACGTTGGTCACTTTGTTGGAGTGTTCTTTCATCCAGCACAGTTTGATGTTATTTACACGAATTGCCAATGTGGGGGCATGGTTCTAATATAGGGTTTTCTAATAAGAGGTTTCATTTTGATATTAAAAAAAAAAAACGGGTATTTTGTAAAAGAAATCAATAAATGTTTATTTCATTGTATAGAGGAAGGTATGTTATTAACATTTGAAAACGATATCAGTCAAATGGCCGCCACTGTTACGGTTGCAGAATCACATTCTTTCATGAAAATCGATTGTGGAGCATTGGCATAGACCTTATCTTTCACGTGGCTCTAAAAAAAAAAACTCTAAAGGTCTTAAATTACAAAATCTCGGTGGACAATTGTGATAACTTTCTCGAGAAATAACACGGTCAGGAAACTTTTCTAGCAAAATTGCGATTGTTTCGTTGCTTGTGTGGCACGTAACGCCGTTTTGCTGAAAATAAACGTCCTCCACATCAATATCTTAAATTCCGGCCATAAAAAATCATTATCATAACTCATCCATTCATCCGTAAAAGTTGCACCAGCTTCATTTTTGAAAAAGTAGGGTCCAATCACACCGCCATCCTAAAAGCCGCACCAAACAGTGACACGTTGAAGATGCAAAGACTTTTCAACAATCATTCTTGGATTTTTTGAGCCCCAAATGCGACAATTCTGCTTATTAACGTAGCCTCCGAGGTGAAACTGGGTCTCATTACTGAAGATTAATTTTCGATGAAATTCTGGATCATTTTGATGCATTTGAAGGACCCAATCAGCGAAGATACGACATGTATGGTGATCGATCGGTTTGAGTTCTTGTGTTAACTGAACTTTAAAACCTTTAAGACTTAAGTTTTTATGCAAAATACCGTGTAATGTCGTTTGTGGAATGTCAAATTCAAAAGATCGACGAGGAATCGACAAACCTGGGTTTTCTTCAACACTACGGGCTACATCAGCAATATTCTCATGTGTTCTTGAGCGATGCACACGGTTTTGATTTTTCACATCACAAACTTGTCCCAACAGCTCATATTTTTCCACCAGGTTTACTATTGCCGGCCGAGAAGATGCTTTACGACGACCATAAAGTGCTTTAGTTTTGCGAACTGTGACTGAAATTTTTTTACCATTTTTGTAGTGAGTTTTAATAATTTCAATGCGTTGTTGAAGCGTGTATCGTTCCATTTTTAATAATGGCGTAGTTTTTACCAGTGGTGTGGAGTCGGAGCTGGAGTCGGAGTCTGGAGTCGTGGAGTCTGCCAATATTTGAGGAGTCGGAGTCGACTGTAACTGGATCCGACTCTTTAATATTACAAAAATTAAGAAATAGTATACAAAAAAATTATACATATTAATAATGCTTTTAATAAAGTAATTTTTACAAAAATTATATAAAACATTTAAAAGCTGTTTGTTTGCAAAAATAAAACTGCTTTTAAAATATTCTTCTTTTGAGGTTGCTTTTAAATCTAATTTTATTATTTTAAAGCTGAAAATAATCGCTCCACACTTGCTTGTGTCGGAGTCGAAACAAAAAAAATTAAGAAGTCGGAGTCGGAGTCGTTACAATTTTTTAACGACTTTTAAAGCTGAAAATAATCGCTCCACACTTGCTTGTGTCGGAGTCGGAGTCGAAACAAAAAAAAATAAGGAGTCGGAGTCGGAGTTGTTACAATTTTTTAACGACTCCACACTCCTGGTTTTACTTGTAAAATGTCAAAAGATAATAGCTTCAAAATTGACAACTGCCCAAATAGCTTGCTATTCAAAATTAAACTTCTTATTGGAAAACCCTTTATTAGTTTTAATGGGATTTCTGTTTTTTTTTAGTGGAATTGCTCTGCTTTGTTGTCCGTTAGATGTGCACGTTTTTGCAAGATTTGTCGGGTTACTACTTTTATTACCACATCGGTTATTTCTTGGCTTGAAAAATAGTTAAATGTGTTTTTAGGGGTAAAAATATTGAGATGTGTAGGTCTTGAGATAGACTCCCGTTCTAGAGGCTCGAAAAGTTTTTAAACGATCGGTGAAAATCTGAAGAACAAAGAATTGTTTATATGGCTGCAGTTGGCGTTGTTTGCATGCAGCTTGGTACACCTCTTACGCCCGGTTTCTCTAGCATGTCTCAAGCCCTAACTAGATCTCAAGCTAGGCTTTAAGTTGAAAGCCGAGCTAATTCCGTTGCATTAAAGCAAAATCTCACCTTATTTGCGTCAAGCAGAGCTCAAATAATAGATGCCGTTTTCGAGAGCTTAAGCTTTGCAACGTAAGCTTAACATTGCAAAGATTGTTATCAATATTATTTTGTAGGTTCTAAACAATTATTTACTACTACTTGCTTTTATATACTCTAAAGTATATTAATTTTGATTTTAATATTTCAAATTTTCAGTATAATTGGCTTCAAAATATTCTAATTAATGTGCTCTTTAAAAATTATAATTATTTGACACATAACTCGACATAAGCTGGGCTTGATTCTGAGCTGAGCTTGTTTAAGTGACGTTGGAGAAATTGGGCGTTTAACATGCTATTTGTTGCAACTAATTTTGTTGGTTTGTGGATATTTAGCTTAGTTCTTGACTACCAAATCAGTCTTATGACAGCTGTGTATAGCTATAGTACTATATTTGGAGACAGTATTCAAGTTTTGACAACAGCCAGAACGACGTATATACCTTTTCACATCTCATGTTTAGGAGTGGCCCCTTATGTAAGCTGTATCTGTTTTTTTGTGAAGATTGTCTGTTTGGTTTTTTAAGGGTTAACTGTGTTGGCATTTTTTTTAAATTATTTTTAGGCCTTTTGCATTAGGTTGCCGAGTCCGCACTTAAATTTGTTACTTAGCTGAATTGTTGTCAACTGCGTAACTAATTGTATAGAAAACACGGTAATTGAGTTGTTGAATTAAGCTGTCTACTACTATATTCTATAGTAGTGGTGGTTACATCCTACTCTGAGAGCAGCCTTTGGCAACAACTTTTTTAACTATTCTGTTATCTACAGTGACTGTTACGTTTTTTTTTTTTCTAGCATGTGTTTTATTTATCTATCGGTTGTTGGGTCAACGCTATGTGTTGTGAGGGCTATTTTTATTTTGTGGAAGGTGGTTTTGTCAAATGCACTTTTTTATCCTATAGTGATTTTTTTATTTGGTTTGTTACAATGTGTAGCAATGCTGTAGATTTGTTCTGGTTGTATGCATTTTGTTTTGGGTGTGTTGGCTTTGTGATAAGTTCTGTTTTTTGAATTGATCTTAGCACAGTCTCTTTTGTGTTTTAGAAGAAAGGACGTTAGACTTATTGTGCGGTAGGTTTTAGCCAGGGTGTGGTCACAGTGCAACTTTTACTTCTCTACATGCTATAGCGGTGTATTAAAAGGTAATGTATGCCCCATGGGTTCTCATCAGGTAGGTTACGCTGAAATTTTTGCCTCATTGTAGCTGCGAAAATCCCATTCAATCTTGGTATTTTTATGGTGAAATTTTTTGGATTGCTTAGACTATGCGCATCTCTTCTAGAAGGTAGTGTGCAGCATCTCAATTATTCTCAGTTATAGGTTGGGTTGCAGCATCACACCAACTTTGTGTTGAAGTGGTAATGCTTGAAAAATAGGTTTCCAAAAATGTTTTAGTTGCTTTCGATAAGTAAGTTGCATATGTGCCGTCCGAGCATTTTAAGCAACCTAGCTGTTGTTGTAGGTTTTTAGATTTTTTTTAGCCTTGCAGCAGTGGATGTGTTTTTAAACATTCTCACAAAAATGTCGTTGACGAATAAGTTTTTTTATAATCTTTTTCGACGTTTTTGTAGGAAATTCAGCCTGATTGACAATTGGATTTTTTTTTAAAGAATTTTCTAGCTTTGAGTTCGAGCTTGTCACATCACTAGGGTATGGTATTGTCAGAACCAAAAAACCGAGTTTCAATTTTTTTTAGCATTTTTGGGTTTACAATTTGCTGTATGGGCACCTATACTCTGCAATAGATTGTTTCGAAACGCAGCTTTATCGGTCAGCCTCGAGTTTTAGTAGGATCTGTGTTCTATTTTGTGTTTATGTTCTAATTTGAATTTTATCATAACGGATTTTGCAAAGACATTTTCTCTGAGTTTGCCAAATCTACAAACATAAATTATGTTACTAAATAAGGTAGAATAATAAAATTCGTAATTTTTGCAAAAACGGCAAAAATATATTGCAATTCGTCGTAAAACAAAATTTTTTATAATTTTAAGTAAATTTGCTAGTTAGCAACACATGTTAAAGTCAGTCAACTCATTAAAATTTTGTAACAAAAGTGCACTTTTTGTAAACTATACTAAAGTAATAAATCGGTAAAAATTTTACGTAATTGGTCGTAAAACAAAAAACAGTTTGTCAATTTTAATCAAATTTACACAATATGATGATAAATTGTGTAGAATGACAAAATTTATAATTTTAATTGTTTATTAAACTAGACAATTTTGTTGGAAAAAGCAAAGGATTTTTTCGGTTTAGTTCTACAAAGCAGGAAAAAAATTATTTACTTCAATAAAATTAATTCACGCTCGCAGAAGCGAGAATTCTTTTTCGCCGTAAGGAAATAAATTGTTTTTCTACCCAAAACAAGTACTCGACTCTGCCTACAGACTACAATCAGTTGGCTTCGTATCGTATCGAAAAGCACGTTTGTGTGAATTGTGTAGTGAAATGATTGATTTAAATTGTTCAATATGATATAAATCAATTCAATATGTTTGGAAGCCAGTCAATAGGAAATATACGGAAGATGTCAGAGCTTTAATGGCCGTGGATGATCGAAGGTAGCAATTTAATTGATTTTAATATAAATAATGATTGATAAGGTTTGCAAATATATTGCCTACTTGACACATTTTGTTGATTGGATGATAACGTAAAAAATAGAAGAGACTGATTGAATATTTACCCATCATTAATTTGTGAGTTCAATATTATTTTTATTGCGCTTCCCCTGCAGTTATTAAATTATTTTTTTAGTTTTAATTTTGTATTATCTACACGAAAGTGCTCAATTGATTTGTGCTTCTTTGTCAGCTTAGCTTTGGTGTGTCAGATTGAGAGATACGTTTGCGTCAATAGTGAAATAAACTGTATGATTCAATTGACTTAGTATATCGTTCAAAAATGTGATTGAATTGTGTAAATATAACAAGTATGATTCAATATGGGAATTACCAGATATCTATGACGTTACAAAAATGTACCTTAATAGGTATCAATCAACAATTTGATTGAAATACGTTAATGAATATTCCACACAAAGAATTTTAATGTAAAAATGTAATGCTAAATGCTGAATTTCATTATTCGATTTTCTATCCAATATCATTTGTATTTATTTGTTTTAAATTTATTCCTTTCATTTTAATGAGATTACATTTTTTATCGGCCCAGAAATAAATTCTTATCGCTGCAACGAAGTAAATAGTTTTTTTACCCAAAAGAATTGTATTGCTTTCACCGCACAATCAGTTATCATCCGTTCGTCTAGTGCGTCGTATGGGAAGGCACCCGCGTGCCTTGTGTGCAGTGAAATGTTTGGTTTATTAAATTGTATAAAATGTGATTTAGTTTTGGGAATTACCAGACGACACCTTCGTTTATGGACTTGAAACGGTAATATACTTAAAATCCAATTTAAAACAAAATATTTACTTAACTCTTGCAATATTGTAGTTAGGTATTATTACTGCAATTATTACTATATTTGTACTGCAAACATTGAGAGATGATTTTAATGCTGAATTACTTTGTTGCTTCAATATTTACACAATTTCAACGCTTTTGAAATTCTAATAATTACACAAAGATATATTTTCAGTTTAATTAAAACAAAGTTTGCTGGTGGAAATTAAACACGTCAATCTAGTATGTTATTAAATTAGCCACAAGGACTTAAAACTGTTTAAATATTGTTTCTAAAATTAATAATTAATATTAGAATCTACTTTTAGGAAGTAAACTTTTAGAACTTGTATAATTTAATAAATATATTTATAGGAACAATAAATAATTAAATACATATTTCAGTAAACTATAAATTTTCTTTCAATGTCATAATTTACGAAAGTGGCAGTCTTTATCAGTTTGTAGAGTTTATTGGTCTTATTTTCATCTATTGTGTTGTGAATATTAGTTTAAGCAACATTTATTTTTATGAACTAATTAAAATGGAAGCTTACATCAATAGTTTGAGGTAAATAAGTTTAAGCCAATTTAAATTAATTTAAAATATTTTGCTGACATTTTTAGAGATTAAGGCCGCTATTCATGACTCAATCTCACAAAACAACGCTTACAGATTAAGTTTGGTTTTATATATTATCTCCTGGCTAAAACAAAAGTCACGTACTCAACGTAAATATGAAATGTAATTTATAAAAAATTTGATGCAGAAGAAAATCACAATGACTAGCAGTTACGGAATAGAATTATGAATGCTGCACTTCACATTCCAAATTAGCAAGATTTTGATACAGTTTATAATTCAGTGGTTTTACATTGCCAAACATTTCAAGTATGAGTTGTAAATTAAAGTAATGGTTTTATTAACAGTTATTAATAGAAGTTGTTATATGACTTGGTATTAGTTTTTTTTAACTTGAAACTAATATATCTTTTAAAAGTTTGAACAACAAAAGGTCAATCGAAAAAAAAGTTATTTCTCATTTTTTGCTTTGACTTCAATCTCAAACACGGATATTTATTTTTTGCTTCTTTGTAGAAATCTCCTTGCAGAAGATCATCCTGAAATTCTCACAGCATATAGAACAATCTTAGAAGATTTATAGTTTCAGAGAGTTGAGTAGTCGCTCTTGTTTTGGAAATATAACTTAAGAAATAATTGTGTTTTTGTTTGTTTTTTAAAAAGTGCCAACATTTTACGCTTGTAACCTACCTCACAGCTACCTTAAATTTGAATATGTAATGTAATATGAAATATCATACCTTTGTAACCAACTAAAAGTTGAATGAGCATTTGTAGACTGCAAAAATGTCCCAAAATTTCAAACTTTAATTAATTATTTGTTAACAGTGGTTTTTGTTCAAATGGCTAATGTATCATATACATTGTTATTTGCGTGCAGGTAGTAACTTGTAAAGTTATGTTAAGAATACATAAGTAATGGACTTTTAAAGTTGTGGGTTCTTATAATATGTTTTGATGGAAACTATTGGTGAGTCTTCACTTAACGGGTTTCAAGAGAAATAGATTTAATTACACGATGGTTAGGGGAGCTTTTAGGGATGTAATTCAGCTGTTGGAGGTTATTCACACATAGAGGTGTGTAATATAAAGTACATTGGCAGTGAGGTTATTGAGGTAGGGTGGCAGTTGCTGCATGGTTAGAGGGCTGTAAAAGATTGTTATTCAAACACTGGCAGTTGAAGCTTTGGGGTTGTGTGATAACACTGTATCTGAAAGTAAGGTTTTATACGTAATAGCCAAAAGGATGCTGTGCACAGTTGAAGCATTGGGGTTGCACAATCACTGCAAAAGATTGTCAAGCTTACAGTGGCTGGTTAGACCTAGTTGTATGCAGGGCACATTATACTTGTAAGAAGCAGTTATAAACACATTGGTATTAGAGTATACCTTGGGAATATGTTAATTATTGACTTGTTGGTTGTATGTTAGAAAGAAATTATAAATTATGTGCATGATGGCGGTTTCTATTAACGCTGATGGGAGATGCACGAACAGAGCGCAGTGGGGCAAGAGCAGGACGAAATAAGGAGTTTTGGTGCCTTTTCCGCAGCGAATAAACGTGGATATGAGGTTTAACAACATAACAAAAAATTATATAACGACCCAATAAATTATGCAATTTATGATTTTTTGTATTTTTGCTAATGGATTACCTTTACCTTTTTTTGGTTAGGTTACGTTTGCTAATGAGGTTCTGCGTTGCAGGTTAAGCTATGCATTCACTCAGCAAGTGTAGCGGATCTTTTCTTTTTCTATCTTTATTCTCATTCTATGCATGTCAGTGTCTGGTTATCAGTCTTTGCAGCCTGTTTTGACCCATTTGTGTTTTGATATTATGTGATTGTCCTGTTAGGAATAGTTTTAAGTGTGTCAAGTTTGCTTTGGATAATTTTTTTCTGGTTTTTATGAGATTCGGGGTCCAGTAAATGTCCTTTTTATTTTGTTTTTGGCAAACTGGTTTGCCTTGAGGTTTTTTTTTTTTCGTGTTCCTTTGGTATCCATACCAAGCAGATTGTTCCAATGCTTCTAGAATTACATAAACGATCGTAAGCAGTTTGGATTTTATTACTGGCACTTTAATGCCGCTTAACTATTTGACATGATTGTTATTGTTGGGAGTATAGTTTTGTTTTAAGCAGTCTCTGGCGCACCACTCGAAAGCAATTACCTTCATCTGGAAATCTGAGGCTTATTTTTCTAACAAAGTTTGCTTCCTCTGGTTTTTGTTTTTGTAGATTTCAACTTCGATGTTGTTTTGATCTTTTGAATTCCATTTGTCTTGTTGTGGTTATCACATTAAATGTTTTTTTAATAGATTGACCTTTTATGAAGTATGATCTTATTATTAGAGTTTTTTTTTTATGCAAGACGTTTGTTATACTAGGTATGCATTTTACAATGTGTTCATTTATCTGTAGACTGTACGCTGGTAGTCTTGTTTTTGCTAGTACAATTAAGTGAAGTGGCGGTAACAATAGTAGTACTTCTACAGCTGATGTCGGAGTTGTTCTCATAGCTCCAGTTATCAGCAGACATGCTAGTCTCTGAACTGGCCGTATTTTTGAGGTTGTTTTTTTTTCCTTGCAAGCTTTTTATATGTAATGATGAGCCTTACTACCTCTGTATATATCCTTCTGTTTATATTAGGTATCAGTCCCTTTCTGCGTTTCACCATCATTTTGGTTGCAAAGAGAACTCAAATGGCCTTTCCAGATGAGTGTGGAAGTTTATCTTGGTGCTTAGCGTTAGTCCCAGATACTTTACTTCCTTTGTCATCTAGATTGTAGTTCCATAAACCTTCAGGTTTTTAAGGTCTGTGCTATTTTGCAGTTTTGTGATACAATCGTATAATCATTTATTGATATAAACCCAAACAAGGGTATTACAGCATTCTCTATTTGAAACACTTTTCTGCGGTGTTTAGTGCACTGTTATAGTTGCCCTAATCTTTTTTTTTTACAAGGATAGTAAGACTATTGGCGTACCTTAAGCTGTTGAGTATCTGTAGTAGTACATCTTTCTGTGGGCAGCCGCTGACGATTTTAGCTCCTACTGTCTTCTATGTAATGTTATGGTTACAGTTTGGTTTTTGAGCATAGACCCAGTGTTGGACGAGAGGGTTTGTTTTTTGGTTCTTCATTGCCTTTGCGATAGGTTTGAAGCTAAATGTCTTTTCAATCTCTAGTTAGTTCGTAGGATTGTTGCTATTTTTTCTAATAGTTTTTGTATAAAGAATGTCAAATTGATTTGTTTGTAGGATTTTTCCAAGACATACGTGGGTTGCTCCAGCTGCTTGGGATGTTTAAAACTGCTAAATTTCCTTTGAGGATATTGCATAGAAGCTCTCTCAGAACTGCGTAGCATTTTGTAGCATGATGGGATAAATTTCAATTGATCTCCTATTTTGGGTTGAATTGATTGATTTTTGCTTTATTCTAGTCTTTTTTATTTGCTTTCTTATTTGGCAGTTTCAGGTCTTTTTGATTGGGAACTTCTATCAACGTAGAGTCCGGGAAGTGTTTTTGCAGCAGCTCTTGCAAAGTGTCTTTGACCGAGCCTGTGTGTTTTTCGTTGTTGGTCAGCAGGGATCTAATGTTCAGTTATTCTTGGCTTGTTAAACAGTTTTTTGATGTTTACTTTTATTTTGTCCAGCTCTCTGTTTCACCAAGTGATTTTCTTGGGGGTTTGTTTGACAGTGCTTGATCAGCTTTTTCTAAACGCGGTTTTTATGAAGTTGATAAACATATCTGTCATTATCAGACAGATACCGATTTGGCTAACTATTGTTTTATTGTATAGATCTTAGTTTGTTTTTTTTCTGGTTTCTGCATTTCAAAAGGAGAAATAACAATACTGTGCTACGCAGATGACGCAGTAATTATATCAGAGAACGAAGATGAATTACAGAGACTACTACATCAATTCTACCTAACAGCGAAACGTTACAACATGTCGATTGCGATAAGACAAAATCACTAGTCGTAGCAAAAGAACTCGGAAGATGAAAACTAGCGATCAACAAGGAAATAGTAGAACAGGTGATGTCCTTCAGTAGAAATAACCGCCCATCAAGACAGGAGATCTGAGGTAAAAACTCAAATAGATAAGGCCTCTAGAATAGCCGGATGCTTGAAAGACAGTATATGGAAAAACTAGTTCCTAAAAAATAGAAACAAAGACTAGAATATATAAATTATGCGTGAGGCCAATAATCACATATGCAGCAGAAACTAGGGCAGACACCAGCAGAACTAAGAGCATAACCCGAACGGCAGAGATGAGAACGCTCCGAAGTATTACGGGACACACGCTACGTAACAGAATACCCAACCAAGAATTAAGGCGAGTGTGCGACATACAGGACATAGTAAGATGGACGAGGCAGAGACGGCGAGAATGGAACCAACACATAAACAGAATTGCTAAAGTTGCGAGAGACTGAAAACCACACTCTAGAAAGTTGCTAGGCAGACCATCAAAGAGATTAAAGAACAGTTAAGTGTTGACATTGCAAGGAACTCCTTCTTCTTTGTCATCCATTCATGCTTGTAATGCTGGCAACTTACATTACAAGGGACCTACAGTTTTAAGTGGATTCCAAACCACTGGAGAGAATTTATCACTCTCTTTTAGAGAAGGTTTTTAGCCGTAAAACCCTACGCTGGCAAGGCGGCTTGGGGAGTGGGAGAGCGTATAGAAAGTGAAAAGTATATCACTGTATATGGGAATCGAACCCACGATACAGCGGCCGGATGTCTAGACCACTGCGCCACTCTCTCTCCTTAAAGCTGGAAAAACAGGCTGAAAGCCTATTTCAAGAAGAAGAAGATGCCATAATTATCTTCTTGGATCAGGCAAATATTTCAGATTAATGATCTGGAGTTCTTTGCCATCCAACAGGTTTTTTTTGAAAAACTGAGGAGACACTCTATAGTTAGCTCGTCTGTACACTTGATTTTTAGAAAACGGGATAATGCCTGCCATTTCTTCAGGTCTTCAGTCCTACTCAATATGGAGGTTTTGGTGGTTTCTGTTTTAACTGGGTTGAGGAAGCAATGGGGTATCTTTTTAGGATGATTGCTAATGCAAAATCTTGGAGGGTGTGTCTAAAGGTCCTTTTTGAAGTTTATTCAACTTTCTTTGCTCTTTTTCTTTTTGTTCAGTGTGGAGTATTGCTATTGCGTTTTTGCTATGTTAGCTGACGTCTTAGTTTGTTTGGTTACTTGCGGAGCTTACGCTTGGCTACTCTCAAAAGCGTTGGCTTTGCGGTTACATTCTTGGTTTTGCTGACCTGGCCGATCTTCGGTTCTTCAAAGAGTTTTTTATAGTTTTTTTATAGAAATTGTGTATGTCTGCTCTTAAAATTGTTACGTCGGTAAAAAAAAGCAATGATATAATGTGTTTGCTTTTCTGCTAAAACATTACTTCCAAAGATGTTTATATTTTTGAAACAAGAGCGACGACTCAACATTCCGGAACGCTGAATCTTGAGTTGAATTGTTCTTTATTAGAATGAACTTTGCGAGATAATGAAGATTTTTTTTATATTACTTTGATTTTTTCCGTCATTAAAGGGAAGAAAGATGTAGGTGTAGATCTAAAAAATTTGTCTTGTAAGAGTTTTCAAATATTTCAAAGAATTAAAACCGTTTGAAAGAATTCTATAATGTTTTGAAGGAAATAGATTGGTTTTTAAAGATTCAGACTAATTTATCATCAAAAGGTTTACAACGTTCTATAAAATGTATTAAAATGATATAGAAAGTAGGTTTGTAAAAGTTGTTATAGACTATTTGGAACGTTTAAACAATTTTGGATAATTGAGGATATATAAGGTGTATACGTATAGGATAGATTAACTCGAAACTGTATTTTGAAGACTGTTTATTTTAGGCCATAACTTAATAGATTTTTTTTTTTGCCATGTACAAAGTGGGGCAAAAGTAATGTCATAATGTGAATTGGCTGCCGTTTTGTTAGAAATAAAAAATATTGGATTTTGTTTTTACGGAAAGTTTATTTGAAGGTAATTTGATGACATAAGTTGAAAAAATAAACCTTTTGAGTTGATGCACATTTATGCTCGTCTTACGGCATTTTGAATTGTTGCTCGCAAAACATCTGGCTTCAAATTGGAGATTTTTAAAGTAAACGCGGGATTTCAGAAAGCTTTAAAAGAAGAAGTTTGGCGATCTGGCCGGCCAGTTCAAATCGCCAAAACGAACACGGCTTGAAAATTGATGTATTAAAATCTCCATAGTTGCTTGAGTTGTGTGAGCTTTTGCTCCGTCCTGCTGGAACCAACAGTTTTTGAGACCCAGTTCAGCAACTTACGGCAAAAAAACAAGCTTAACATCCGTCTGAAGCGCTCACCAGTTACGGATACAGTGGTAAGGTAAGGGTAAGGGCCAATCACTTTTTTACTGCAAATGCCGCACCAAACAGTCACTTTAAAGGTATACAATGGCTTTTTATGCATATTTTGTGAATTCTTTGTGCCCCAGAAACGCAAATTTTGTTTGTAAACATACCCAATTAAGTGGAAATGGGCTTTGTCGCTCATTATGATTTGGAATACGAAATCATCATTTTTTTGCACAAGGTTTAACAGAGCATGGGAGTAAGTTAATCTCACTTGACGGTCAGCAGGCAGCAATTGGTGAACGGTTTGCACACAATTGTAAGGGAACATCTTCAGGTCTTTCACCAAAGTTTGACGCAATGCAAAATTATGGGCATTGTTATCTCGTTGATGTTTGTGGACTTTCTCGGACGTCCTTGGCCACATCAACGATATTTTTAATCGACCGAGCAATACGGGATTGGCCACTTCTTACGACATCTCTAGTGGACCAAGTTTCCACGAGACGCTCAGCTGAACGCTTAATTGTTTGCGCACATGGCGCAGAACGACAAGGAAAACGACGACGAAATTCACGCTGCGTTAAAACAAGAAACTGGATATTGCTCAAATAAGCAGTAACAATAATTCTACGTATTTTAGGTTATTTAATTTTTAATTAAAATGTCATTATCGCATTATCGTATTATCATGTCTTCAATATATCTTATATCATATTATCAATATATTTTGACAGTTCAGGGATGGTCTTTGGTGCCAACTACGGATTTAGTTGTGAGTTGGTTCGACGTTCGACGGTTTTTATTTTATATTTATTTTGATATTTTTATTTCTTGACATGAACGTGCTTGAAAAATCTTACGTTTTTGGATCTATTAAATGCGCCTGTGGGTGGGTTTCCTTACAAGTCACTAATGACTTTAGATGTGATAAAAGTTTGCGTAGGGTCAGGTCATTTCTGGTGATTTATGCCGGAAGATCTTTTATATGTTGTTCTGTTAAAGGTCCTCGATGTAAGAGAGTGAAACGGTCTATTTCTTTATAGTGTTGTGGCATTAAAAATAAGTTTTGTTGGTGCAATTATGGCAGTTCAAAGGTATTTGTTTTGTTTTTTTCTTTGCTTTTGAATTTGAGGTTTTTAAGTTATTGTGGTCACTTTGAAGTACGCACTATGCAGAAGGGAGTTAAAGTATGACATTGACTTTTGATTGATCTGAAGAGTGGTTTCTATGAAGTTTTGTCAATGCACTATGGTGGTTTAATTAATTGAGGATTAATCTTGGTTTGCGACTCATGAAAGTTTGAAAAGGTGCAATGTAGCAGGAGTGTGTTTTGCAATTGGGTACGATAATGTTGTCTTGCTATTCTAATGCGCACAACCGCGACTTGTTTATTTTGTTGACATTTCCGAAACATTATACCGCCACTAAATTTGCGAGAGAAAACAGCGAGGCGGCCATTTGATAATGAACGTGCTGTATTTTTTAATAATTGTTAAAGTAAATAAGCTTTCTTATGCGGAATTTCAAGAGTATGGCGTTGTTTTTGGGATTTGCTGCAGTAAAACAATGGTTTGTGAGTTTTGATAGTTGCTATAGGCGTCCTTGTTTGTGTTATTATTCAAAAAGAGGCACAAAAAATACTCAAACGCGAAGTATTTACACAAACGCTAGCAACTATCCACTATCCCTGGGATCACCAACAAGAATTGGTTCGGGATTTGAAGATAGTAGATAGTCGTCAGTTTATGTGGGAACAGTATAGCTACATTTATACTTTGAACACTAGTAGGCTTTGTGCTTCTTATTAATATTCTTTCACTTAACGCTTTTTTTTTTTAATTTATGAGTTTTTGAAGTGGATACGACTAAGTTGTTTTGCTATTCCGATGCGCGCAACCGTGACTTGCTTTACTTGTTGTATTACTTGTTAACATTTTCGAAACATTGTACCGTTGTACCAATATAAAGTGTAACCTGCTGTTGATTTATTGTAGTTTGCAAGTGGTATTAAACTTTGGTGAAGGAGGTGTAGAGGGCCGACGATGATGTTTATTTGTGGGGTTGGTTTTCTGCATAACTGACTAGGTGTACCATGCTGAACATGGTTTGTTGAAGAGTCGGCAGATATTTGCGAGAGAGAATTACTATAGATTGTTTTTTTAATTGCTGGTTTGAGATTTTACTCCAAACGGTTCCGTGGTGTTGTGGAAGTTGCTTAGAAACTGGGGTGATCAGAGCGCGGTATAGTTGTTAAGTTTGGTGGGTATGCATCAAGCGCACATACAGACGTTATATTCAATGCTTTTTATAATAATTAAGCCACTCACCCATACTGAAAAAATTATTTATCAATTCCTCTTCTACTTGTCATCAACAAAGTGTGTCTTGGATGCACTTCCATAGTACTGCCCCGCCCATCCAGCTGAGTGTAGTTATTCAAAATTTAAAACTATTTGTTGGATAATATTTATATTATTTTTATTGTTTGAACAAAAATATAAATACCAATCTTAAAGCGAAAAAAAGTTATTTCCGCAAACGGTTGAATTTCTTCAAATAAATTATAAATATGAAGAAGCATATGGAAATAGCATCTATATTTCATTCCAGATGACATATGCGGGTCATTGGAGAATTAATATATTTACACTATTTTTACTTACAGACCGGATCGATTTTAGGGGGCAATTAATTACTCGAATTAAAATCACACGCATCGAGTTCGATCGATACGAAACGAGTGCCCGACGCATGTAATTATCAACGTATAATGTTTGATTAACATGCAGGGCTACAATTAATTAATCCACTCAAATCAGAGTTAATTTTAGTTTGTTTAAAGAATATGGTTTTACAAATATTTACAAATATTAAATCCTGAATGATATAATTTTGCTATAAAATTGATGTGATTTTGACATTATATGGCATCATAAAACGTCTGATTTTAATTTGATATAGCGCGCGGAGAATAATTCAATTTTCATTTTGGCATCAAACATAGTTTTATCTCGCAATAAATTCCACACCTATTGACTGAGTTGCGCGTTCAAATATTTGTGACTGCATTATGTACATTTCATTTTGCCGGAGAGCATCTTCATGTTTTCCGAGACTTAATATTCCCACTGCATATGCAATCGTAATGTAAGAGAGTGCAGAAGAGTATATTATATTTGTTTCGTGCATTATCATCTCTTTGCTCGGAATTTTATTTCTTGTTGGTGAAATTGAGGAATTTTTACTTTCATAAAGTTTTGCTTCGGAAAAATTTAATCAAAGCGGAATGGAGTAGTAGTAGCAGCGCTGGTCTCGGGAACGGTGCAATTTTATAAAATTGCATGTTTTCAGTGGGCAGCGGCGTGACCTGCATTTCTGCGAAACGTCAACTGAAGTGTTTGCTCGCGAATTTTAATGGAATGCAATTTAATCGAATCAAAATTTTATTTTTTTAAATTTTTAACTAAAATTATATATACATGTGTCTCCTACAACTTTGAAGTACATAAAGCTCTTTAATAATTTTTAGACCAAATATAGTTTAAATGTTTAATAAAGTTATGTCTCAATGTAAACCGTTTTTAAAATACAAAGTGTTTAATTGTTATTGGTTATACAGGGTGTTAATTAATGTCGGGGAGATATTATACAGTTCCTATAAAGTTATGGTCTAAAATGCTTTCTTTATGAAATACAGGTTATTTATTTTTCCACAATTTTGAATTTACAGGATCAAAATTTGATGCGCTGTATAACAACAATTTATTTAAATTAAATCGTAATAGTGCAGTAATTAATTATTATTAATAACAATGACAATTAACGAAAATATTAAATAAAGAATTATGAAGATGCATACAAAGTTCAAAACAAAAATTATAAAAGATGTTAAAATGTGATCCTCGTGCCCGAATATATGCATCAATTCTTTTTCTTATAGGTTGACGGACCCTTTGCAATATTTTTGGGTTGTTTTAAATAGTCTGGAATGAAGCACGATTCTATTTCTTAGCTCTTCTTCTGTGTTTATTGACGTGTTTTAAACCAAACGTTTTAGGTGTTCTCAAAAGAAGAAATCAACACTGTTTAGGTCAGGGCACCTACTAGGCCAAGGTTGAGGTCTACCTCGACCTATCCAACGATCGTTGAATGTTCTGTTCAAAAACAGCGGATACTGAATTGTGCACCGTCGTGCATAAACCATTCTTCATTTCTCATGTTAAGTGTGATAAGGATGTTTAAGGAGATGCTTTTAAAGAAATTTAAGATACAATTTTTTGTTTCTTGGAGGAAAATGGCCCTATCAAAACATTTCTAATTATGCTAGCTCACACATTCACGAAAAATTGTTTTTGGAAATTATGTTCACTTATTACGTGTGGATTTTTTCAGATCTTCAGATTTTTTATCTCATATTTTCAATCACAAAAACTGTAAATGTTATTGATATTGGCGTACTCTCGCATTGTAAAAGTAAACATCAACACAGTTAATAAGCGCAAACAGAGAAATGAACTGTAAGGTGCTTTACTAATTGATATACTAGTAAATATTTCTTAAGATATTTTGATCTAATACAAACATTTTTGTCTGGAAGCTTAGGATCATTTTCATAATACTCAGTTTTAACTTAATTAATACAATATTATGATATGGCGCAGTCGAGTGGTACGAGTAATGGATTTATAAAAAGTAAATCTGGCAATTTTAGCGTAGAATAGTATATGTGGCAATCTCAATCTAATACAAATATTTGTTGCTGAAAACTTACGATAATTTTTATAATAATGTTAATTAACTTAATTAGTACAATATTATAAAATGGGGCAGTTGGTAGGGGTAATTTATTTATAAAAAGTAAACAATCAAACAAATGCTATTACTACCTGTACCTGTACTCGTTGAAGAGTAGTAAAGGGTGGGCCATCTTACTTTTGGAATTTGAATCAGTTATAAATAAAAAATTAATGAGTATTTTTTCAAAATTATAAGTTTATTAGTAAGATTGTACATCATTCAAATAACTGCCTAGGCTGTCTTGACAGTAACCTATCCGATTAACTCAATTTTTTAGTACATTTTTGATTGTTTGGGCTCTAATCGCATGAATGGCAACTTTGATTTTGTGTTTCAAGGCATCACTTGTCTCTGGATGGTTAGCATAACACTTATCATTAAGGTCTCTTTACAAAAAAAAAATGGACGGGGTCAAATTATAGCTCCTAGGCGACCAATGACATCAGCATTTCGGCTGATTATTCAATTTCCAAAAGTGCGCAACAGATTGATGGTTACGTTGGCTGTATGGCAAATGGCCCCGTCCTGTTGAAACTAAATGTCATCCATATCATACTCTTCAAGTTTTGGAAAAAAAAATCTTGCTTATTTTCGAAAAACATGGCCCAATTTTTTTTTATTAAAATGCTTATTTTTGGCCAAAACCGATCTTTAACCTATTGGGCGAACTGAAAACGTATTGGATGGTCATACGGCTTTATTTCTTTTACTAATTGAAGTTTGTAGGCTTTCAAATCGAGGTCTTCGTCAAGTGCGAGAAATGTTCAGTTCCTGAAACGATGACGAGTTGATGTTGATGCACGTTCAAGCACACTTTGAGCAACTCCATTTTTTTTTTTGTTGAGTGCATTTGACAAGAATGTGAACGTATTGTTTTATCCCTAACGATCTAGTTTTGCGAACTTGCTTCACAAATTGGTCCACAAGCTGCGTTGAAGGCACTTTTTTATCAAATTTGTTTCGTATACCGTTTGAGTCGAAGACACTTTGGAAGTAAGTTTTTATTGCTTTCCAACTTTGTTCAACTTTAAAGAGTCCCATTTCGTAAATATCAAACATAAAACTAAATTTTTCTCAACTCATAAATGTCATTATACCTTTGAAAAAAGTTCCAATTCCAAACGTTACATTTACGAATCTTTTTATAATAATGTTAAGTTTATTACAATATTATAAAATGGATCAGCCGGTACGTTTACAAAAAGTTAAAAAATGAACTAATAATTCTAGTAACGGTACACAAATTAGGCAATTTTAGTGTAGAATAATATTATAATTGAGCAATTTCAATATTATCTTTTTTTATAAAGAGGGAAGAAATGTTTTGCTAAGACATTAGTAGCTCAGTGCTGCATAGTAGTTTTGACTAAAAAACCTTTTTACGTCTTCAAAGACCTCACAGAACCGCTACGCAGTACTTTATGAGGATTAGTTGTGTTTAAACCGCGATACAAATAGAGTGTGGTTGCTTGTGTCTAGTTTTACGCAGTACTAGCAGGTGTCTTATTTCTTATTGTTGTTTTGGGTTTCCTTCTTTATTATGTATTATGTGCTGCTAGTTTTTTTTTTTTTGGCTAAGAGAGAAATCTTTCTAAAGACTTGCAAATGTCTTGGATTCACTACCAACTAACCTACTACTAAACTAATTTTGTGATAAACTGGACCTTTGAAACTGGCGGTGTGCGGCTTACCGAACGCGGCGCATGTAGTTGAACCGGAATGCTGTGCGGCTGTAGCGTTAGCAACAGTTTTGCGATCTCTGTGGTCTTCTGTTTGTATTCAACAGTGGCGCGCAGTCCGCGTATCTTGCCGATCTTTTTGCTTTTGTCTTTCTGTGGAAGCTAACCTACAGCATTTGGAAGGTTTTTTCGTCTTGTCCCATGCGTGTTGTTGAGAATGGTTTATAATCCAAAGCGATTAGCTCTGTCTGCACCGCATCAACCTTGATGTATATTTAGAATGACATACTTAAGGGTTTTTTCAGTTCTTACTTGATAAGTGTAGGACCACGTTCACTGCGCAATTAATATTAATGGTTGTCAACTTGAACGTAACTAACACTCTTGAAAAACCTTTTGCGGATTTGATGTGTTTGAAGGAGAATTTAGGGAGCTATTTGTTGGACCGGAGTTGGTAGAGTGCGTTTTAATGGTTTGGCGGGTCGGAACCCTTTGACCTCCATCTGCTTTTTGTTTTTGAAGGTGGCGGTCTCGCTTAGCTTTTTGGTAGGTCTTTAGAGAGAGGTCAGGACCGGGACGTCCGGAGTTTTGGTAGGCTGGGGTTTGGCTGCAGCAGCAAGGTTTTTAGGACTTTGGAAGAGGTTAGGGTTAGAATTTTTATTAGTTTGGCGGGCTATAAATGTCATTATGGCCGCTGTAAAGACGGCTTTGCTTTTCTTTGTTTTTTGCGAAATGTTATATTTTTTTAATGTTTTTTTAGACATAGTGTGTGCTGCTATATTGGGGTTTTATATTATATAATCGACTATTTCACCAGCATTTGTTTATGTTTTTGGCTGACCTGGGTCCGGCTATGTTTGGAATAATTTATCTTAGGGTTATAGCCAGGCTTCTTTTGTGACATGGTTGAATTATATGCACAGATATTTGAGTGTTTTTGCTGTTGTCATTTTTGCATTATCTATCTTTATTGTGAAGGCTATCTGCAATTTTCATCTCTTTGGCTATTTGGTGATGTAGTGCATAGTGATTTTTGTTTTTACCTTTAGCGTATCAGCCGATTTTACTGTGACGACTATAGCCAAGTCATCAGCGTAGCCTACTAGGCATACTCTTTTGGACACATTTAGCTATGTTCCTTAGCGGAGGTCTTGCTACTGATTCCTGTGGAGCTTTGTAGCTTATCTGCAATTTTGTTTTGTTGCTTATTTTAAATTTTTACACCTTATAGAAGAAAGTTTAATCCGTGTCCTCAAATTTTTAAAAAAATTATGCGATAAGTTGTTTCTTAGCAATTATCTTTTAAAAACTGGAGTTTTTATTTAGTGCTTTATAATTTTTTTACTTGTTAAATATAACTAGCTGCAAATTTTTAACCTAAATAATGAAGGCATAAAATATTGTATGTAGTTTACCATATAAAATAAGTGATGACTAAACTATTATTGTTTGCGTATTAAAATGGTTGGTTGTCAACATTTTTCTAAAAGAAAAGATTGACCGATATAGATGTGATAGGATTGCAGTATCTAATGTTTGCTAATAATTTTTTTTATAACACTACTATTAAATTTAAAGAAACTCTAAAACAAATAAAGTGGATAGACGTAATTTACAATTTACACGCAGAAACGTCGTTTGAAATGTTCCATACAGTTTTTTTTAAATAAATTTGAAATCTGTTTTCCGTTGTGTTCCAAAAAATATCCAAATAAAACAGCAACCCTTGGTATTCAAGTGAATTGAGGCAACAAAAAACCATAATAAATAGTATATTATGTATAATGCGGAAACATATAAACACGATTGAATTAAAAACACTAGAAAAAGACTTAAAAAAGTCTTACAAAACTAACATAGATGTGTCAAAAAATGATTTTTATGCTACAAAAATTTTAAATTCTCTTAATAAACCTAAGGGATGTGGAGAGTAATTAATAAAATTGGCAACAAACCCAAAACTAAAAGTGCAATAAATACCACTCTATCTTCAGATACATATCAAAAATACTTTCTTAACATTGTTAAGTCAGTTACAGCAAATGTGCCTGAAGATAGTGATCATTCAATGAGTCTACTTTGTGAAGGTCAACCTAGATCGATCGATTCGTTTTTTGGAACCCGTTACAAGTACGGAAATTGTTTAAATAATAAATTCATTAAGTAATAGTAAATGTGGAGATGCTTATGAGCTAAATTCATTTTTGCTTAAAAGTATTTCAATCGAATTACGTGAAGTTTTAGCACGTTTGGTAAATTTATCATTTGAACAAGGAATATATCCTCAAGAACTAAAACTGGTTAAAGTGGTACCTATTTTAAAAATTGGAAATACAAACGAAGTGACAAATTACAGACCTATCTCTATTATTCCTGTAATTTCTAAAATATGGGAAAAAGCAATATGTAATAGGTTGTACAACTATATTGAAAAAAAAATTTGTAATGCTCAGTTTGGGTTTAGAAAAGGCAGATCCACAATGAACGCAATTTACTCACTTGTTCATGATATATATGACGCATTTGAAAATGGGAAAACTGTGAACGCTGCATTTATTGACCTGAGTAAGGCTTTTGACTGTGTCTCACACTCAATATTACTGGATAAACTTGAACACTATGGAATCCGAGGAAACACGCTGAAATTAATAGAATCATATTTATTGAACAGCAAACAATATGTCATTAAAAATAACGTACCGTCTTTTAAAGCACATGTTAAAATAGGTGTCTCACAGGGTTCAATTCTGGGTTCCATACTTTTTCTGATTTATATAAACGACCTCGAAAATAACATAAAAGCTGCCTCAACATTTCTCTACGCGGATGATACTACTCTGTTAGAAAGTTCAACTATTTCAAATTTAAGCGTAATCCAAGGTTTTGAAGAAGCCAAATACTGGTTTAAATCTAACGGATTAGTATTAAATGAATCCAAAACTATTCATATTAAATTTTCTTTAAATGGTACTGGTAAAATGGAAAGCGTGAAATTTTTAGGGTGTACTTACAACCTAAATTAACATGGGAAGTACATATAGATATGCTGGCTAATAAACTAAACAAAAATTTATACTTGCTAAGAAGAATTGCTCAAAACACAGATCAAAATATTACCAGAACCTGTTACTTCGCATACATTCACTCGATTCTGAGCTACGGTATATTACTCTGGGGTAATTCGGCAATGTCTAATCGCATTTTTATAATGCAAAAGAAGGCAATAAGAATTATCGCTGCTATATCGCAACTAACTAGTTGTCGTGAGTATTTTAAATCTTTAAACATACTAATTGTACCATCTATGTTTGTCTTTCATTGTCTACTATTTGCAAAAGACAATGTATCAAACAAAACAAAACAGAGTGATTTACATAGTTACAACACAAGATCAAATGCTAATATAGTTCTTCCATCTATTAGACTTAGCAAAGTTCAAAAAAGTTATGAATATCTCTATTAAAATGTAATCATTTGCCAACTAGTATCAGGGAAATGCCTAAAAATATGTATATTTAAATCTGTGATAGAAAAAAAACTGCGTCAAGAAGTGTTATATACCTATGAACCCTTTTTTAGCATACAATTTTAATTATTTATTATTATTTTAATATGTAGTGCTGTGCTATTTGATATTGTCATCTTTTTTAATTAGCTCACTGTTCTTGTACTTATCCAAGATTTTTTTTGTATGTTTTATCTTTTATTGTAATTTATTATCTAATATGTATATTCAAATGTAATATTGACATGATTTATACCATTTACATGGTCTGTAAAATCTAATAAATTCTATTCTATTCTACTAGCGGCACCTCATCAGAATGCGGCGACTAAAGCCGGCAATTCTCTAGCATTAAATGGATTTTGACATCCAGGCTAACTAGGCTACAGTATTTTTGGCGTTTGTATGCACCGCTGTTGATTTTTCTTGCTATCTGCATTGCTCTTTCTATTGCGCCGATTGTAGACCGTCTTTGCTTAAACTCAAATTGAGGGTCGGCAAATTTTTTTCTGGTTTCTAGACTTTGGTTAGTTTGGTGATTAGAAAAATTTTAAGAAGTTTGGCAGTTGCATTTATCATGCAGAAAGGCCTGTAATTTATTGGTGACTAGGTTTTTTTGATTTGAACAATATTTGCAGATTTTTATTATAAAGGAAAAGTCTTTCTTGTGTTAACTTGTTTGTTATTTGGTTCTACTTGTTTGCATTTTTTTGATTATTTGTTTAATAATCTAGGTTGGTACATGGTTTGTGCCTGGACTTTTTTTTTAGCTTATTTTCTGCATTAAATACTGTTTTGCATTTATGAAAGGTTTTTTTTGGTTGACTTGAAGGAGCTTTCATTTAGTGGTTGGGTCTTTAGCGAAAAGATTTTTTGCTATTTTTAGAATATCTTTGTCAGTTAGTAAGTAGCTTTTTATTTTTGACTATTTTACGTATGTCATTTCAGGCCTTAGCTTTTTGGATTTCTTCCTGCAGGATTATTTTTTGTCCGTTATTCTTTGATCTCTAGATTTGTTGTTTGGGTCATGTTTCGTCGTTTCTTAAGGCATATGTGTTTAGATTTTGCAATTTCTTAGGACTAGCAATACCTTTTATTGCCATAATTTTTTTTTTCTGTTTTATGACTTTATCTCAACACTCACTAGTCACTTATGGTGCTGTAGTCTACTGTTTTGTTGCAGTCAAATCTTTTTATAAGGCTTCAATTTACTTTCCACACTGCAGTAGCTCTTTTATGGGTTTTTTTGGGGTTTGTTTTTGGGATTTTTTTGTCTTAGCATAGTATACACGATATCTTGACGGTTACTTTGATTTATGTTTACCACTTGCCAATTGTTAATGCGATATGCTATGTTTGTGCTGCGTTGATGTTTATTTATGATTTTTTACTGCTCTTACAAAGGTAGTTTTGTTTATTACCTGTAGTTGCATCTTTTTGAACTGCTCGGCCAAGCCTTTGCCTATCTGGTCTTTCTCATCGGGCCCCTATGCGGTCTCTTAACAATGAAATTGCCAACTATTATATATCAATCTCAACTTTTTTTTTAGGATGTTGATCTCTACAAGTGGTTCTTGAGAATAACTAATGCATGGCAATACTTTGTGGTTTTCTTATCTGTCTTGGTCCTGCTGTTAATTTGTTCTTGTCATAGTCAGTGGGCTAGTTTTGGCTTTGCGGAATTCACAATTTGCTGCGGCAACACATGCTGTCCTCGGCCTATCTTTCTTTATACCCTCTTTGTTTGTCTTACTTCTTACACTGACATCCTTCTTTTCTCTTATTCTTGTTTTATTTAGCCTAGATATTTGCTTTGTCCGTAGGTATCTTCTTAGTTTTTTTTATATTTTTATTAACTTCTTCCTCGTTGTATTTTTTTTCTTTCATAAATATTTTGTGTAGCTCCATTAAATGTATCCTCTTTGGTAGTCTAGATTTGCCAGTTTTACTTCTAGTGATATCTTAGAATTTCCTTTTGTAATTAGTTATTTGTGTCATCTGGTTGCCAGATATACTCTGACTATTTCAAAAGTTGCATTGTCTGTCAACCTCGAGATGGCGTATTTGCCGTATGGAAATTGCTTAGTCAATTCATTCAGTTTGCTTTCTTTGAGCAGTTCTTTTTTTCTTTTCTTTATCTTTGCAATTTTGGTTGGTACCAATGTTTCAGTAAATGTTCTTCTCTTATATATCCTTTCACCGGTCATTCTTTGATAGGCATAATTGTCTTGGTCTTTTTTGTTTTTTTTTGTTTTTTTTTAGTTTCTTGCTTCTTTTTTCTTTGTTTTCTGTGGCTATTGATCTGTGTATTTCCTTTTATTTTGGTTTATCTAAATCTTAAAGTTTTAAACTCCTCTATATTTTCTTTGGTACTGTCGTTGCATAGTTTCTTAGTGCTCTACATTTGTAGTCAGGCATATATTAATGATTGTGGATTTGTTGATTTTGTTTTCCAATACTTTTTCTAACTTTTTCCTATCTTCCTCTTAAGCTTTGCACTCTACTAGCGTTTGTTCTGCGTTGTCATGCATGTTTTTTTGATAATATATTTACCTTTCTTCTTTCTTCATCTTATTTATTTTTTGTAAATACTTACCAAAGGCTTCATGTCCGGAAAGTAGTTGTGTTGTATAGTAACACGTTGCTAGTTTATTCTTTACCCATTTTTTTTATTTCTGGTATTACTTTTTTTGTTTATTTTTCTTTTTCTCCTTTTTTCACTGTTTCTGCCATATTTCTATTGTATTTTCTCTTGCCCATCTTTTTGCTTCTTGTTTACTAGTTCCTTTTCTTTTGTCTTCAAGGCGTCTTCCCATATTTCTGCGGCGTACAATAATTTAGTTCTAGTCGCCATTGCTATTAGTCTTTTTGCCCCTTCTCCTGGTTAACAAAATGGGATAAGCGTCTGGCTACCTGCAGCAAATATATTGATGATCCCATCATGCTGCCTACTTTAAAAGATACATTACATACAAACATAAATTTTTAGTTGATATTTTAGAAGTTTGTTTGGCTGTTCTAACAGTGACAGTTTGAGTTAGTCTATTAGTTTCTGGGTGTATTGTTTCTATTTGTCCTAATTACTAATGTAGTGGATGTAAATTTGATTTTTTGATGGTTGGAAACGGTCTATTTACTACTTTGCTGAAGGTGATTAAAGTATTCAGATGACCATCTTGCCAAAAATGTTGTTTGATTTGACAAATTTGTTTCCAATAACTTAATTTATTAGGATTTACTTCTAATAACATAGGTTTTGGTAGATTTTTCTATGTTGTTTCAATTAAAAAATGACCTGGAGTTAGTGGCTCGAGATCGATATTAAAAAATTGGTGATAATGGCCTTGAGTTTAGAGTTGCTTTAATTGCTGTTGTCAAGGTGCTAATGTCTTTATAAGTTAATTGTGAATTTTAAACTATACGTTTTAAATTATGCTTGATGCTTTTAACAGCTGACTCCCAAATGTCATTAAAATGTGGTCAGCGTGCAGGTATGAATTCCTATTCGATGTGTTTATCTGATAGTTTTGTGTATAACTGAGTCTTTTAATTTTCTAAAAGTTGGTTCAGCTCCTTACATGTGCCTACAAAGTTTGTGGCGTTATCGGAAAATGTTGTCTG
The DNA here is from genome assembly GCA_963932245.1 of Tachinus rufipes. Classification (NCBI taxonomy): domain Eukaryota; kingdom Metazoa; phylum Arthropoda; class Insecta; order Coleoptera; family Staphylinidae; genus Tachinus; species Tachinus rufipes. The sequence goes on along the minus strand of OZ010747.1, from coordinate 71,413,363 downwards.
CTGAGTTTCTCGACTAGATGCAAATTTTTGCATACAGATCGTAAATGCTTCTATTATGAGTCCAGTTATCAGCTCTAAATGGGTGGCTTTTGATGACTACAGAAGTCAAATTCTAATTTAGAAATTTCAAAACGTTCTATTGTTTTTGTTGTTATGGTCTTTGGAAAGTATGAAAGCTGCTATTATCTGCAAAATTATGACTTTTGGTTGTTTGAAGAAGTTTATTAATATAAATTAAAAATAGTCAGCGAATGAGCGAAACAATGAGGAATACTAGCATTTTGATTTTGGAGTCACCATCAATTTTAACTATAATTTTTTTGTTATCAATAAAGCTATTGATAAGACATACAGATTTGTAATCAAGATCTTTACTATGGAGCTTGTTAATAAGATTAGGATGCCATATCTTATCAAATGCTTTGGAAATGTCTACTGCAAGCTACTGCAACATTTTGTTTATGTCTAAAGTAGAATTTTATTTGTGACTAACATATGTAAGAAGATTTTTTGTCGAAAGTTTTGATTGAAATATATATTCAGTGACTGAGATAAAATTATTTTGTTTAAGAGTTTGAATAAATGTGGAAATTATATATTTGTCAAAAAATTTGGACAGATTGGACAGTAATGCAATTTGAAGAATAACTAATCTTTATTTTTTTTTAATATTTATCTGTCTTCTTCTTTCTTCTTTAAGTGCCGTATCCGCTTAGCGGACGTTGGCTATCATGTTAGCTATAATAATTTTGTTGACAGCGGCGCGAAAGAGTTCGGTTGATGTTTTTCCAAACCTTTGTCTTAAGTTTTTCAACCACAATGTTCGTCTCCTTCCGGGCCCTCTTTTACTATTTATTTTACCCTGCATTATTAAATGCAGGTTACCGTATTTTTCGGGATGTCTCATGACGTGCCCGAAATATTGTAATTTTCTTATTTTGATGTTTGGGACTACTTCTAGATCTTTGTTCATCCTTCTCATCACGTCTTCATTACGTACGTGGTCCATCCAGCTGATTTTTAGCATACGCCTGTACACCCACATTTCGAATGCTTGTAGTTTTTTGAGTGCGGCTTCCGTGAGAGTCCAGGATTCAACCCCGTAAAGAAGAACCGAAAAGACATAACAACGCATCAACCGCATTCTGAGGCTCAGGTTTAAGTCATGCCCGCACAGTATTCTCTTCATCTGATTGAACGCCGCTCTTGCTTTTTCTATGCGGCATCTGATTTTGAGAGTATGATCCCATTGTTCATCAAGCGTGTGCCCAAGGTAGGTGAATTTCTTAACGCGTTCCAGCTGTATTCCGTTGACTTGAATACCGGTAATTGATTATTTGTTGTTTGCTGATAACCATGTACTTCGTCTTTTTTGTATTTAACGTTAAGCCGGAGAGTGAGCAAGCTTCAGTGACGCTATGGAGAAGTCGTATAAGTCCTTCGTGACTATCTGCCATTAGTACAGTATCATCCGCGTAACGTAGGTTGTTAAGTGTTACTCCATTAATTACTATTCTTTCTTGTGCCTGCTGAACTGCCTCATCGAATATTTTTTTGGAGTATAGATTAAAAATTAATGGTGACAGAGTGCATCCCTGTCTCACTCCTCTCCGGATTTCTATTTCTTCGGTTGAGCGTTCACCTACTCTGATAACTGCCTTTTGCTGCCAATATAGGTTGGCAATGATTCTTAGATCTTTGTCATCAATACCTGTTGTCTTTAAGACCTCAATCATCTTCTCATGTCGGACTCTATCGAAGGCTTTTTCAAAGTCGATAAAACACAGAAATACGTCGCTATTGACATCCCTACTTCTCTGTACCAACACTTCTATGCTAAATAGTGCTTCTCGAGTTCCCAGTCCTTTTCGGAACCCAAATTGTGTATCACCGATTATCTGTACCTCTTCAAAATTATCATAACAATTAAGTTAATAATCCAAAGAAAAAGCAGATATTTTTGCAAACTAATCTGCAGGTAATTACTATTCTAGATTTTTATGTTGATTTGTAAGCGTTAATTTATGCAGTTTAATAGATCATGGATGAGTTTCCAATTAATTAACGCGTATGCGTGGTTAAAAGCTTTATACGAAGTTAATTAATTGTGAAGTTAGTTTTGTCGCGAGTTTAATGTTGGAATACACGGACAATTTTCAACACGACAAACAATATTGAGATGGGTGCAACCTTGAAATTAGGGGGAATGTTGGCTTAAAATTTGCTGGAGGCATTTGTATAGTAAGAACACCCGAACGCGTTAGATATGCCATAGGAAGAAGTATGAGAGGATTGGCAACTAAGCATTCAATTGCATTTCAAATTTTTGAAAGAAGCTTACTAAGAATTATGCATTTTAATTTGCACTTCCATCCATATAAAATTAAGTCGAAATTTTTTAAACCAGCTTTCTGCAGGCAATTACTGCAAATTTTGGAACATGATGAACATCAAATAATTTTTTATCGATGCAGATGAAGCTTATTTTTATCTTAGTGGATATGTTAACAAACAAAACTTTATGATCATAAAGTCGTCGTTTGGTGCGGTGTTTCAAAGTTTGGAATCGTTGGACCATATTTTTTCGAAGAAAATGATCAAAGGGTTACTATTAATATTGAACGTTACATTCATATGCTGGTAATATGCACAGAAAACTTGAGTTTTGTTGCAAAACGTGTTTTGGTCACTTGATTTTGTTATTTGGTAACGGGCGTCCAATTCAACCGATTTGGATTTGGTTTCTGATTTATTTCTGTGGAGATATCTCAAGCAAAGGGTCTATGAATTGACCAGAATTGTTACGAAGAGTGATGCAAAACTTTGGACAAAAATTGCAATACTGCATCGGGGCTCAGGGAGACGATTTAAAAGAAATAATTTTTAGGAACTATAAAATTGATATTTATGTTTAAATTTGTTTAAATCTATTACTTTTTTATCTTTAAACTGGTATCCACCTATTTTGTAAGTCTTGATAAAAAGGGTAATACTAGCTGCCGGACCCTGTATATTAAGCTTTAAAATTTGTGGGTATAAGTACCGGTAGTAATATTTTTTGGGGATTTTCTCTTTATTGTTTACTTTTTGCATACTTGAATTTACTACGTTTTGTATTGTTTGCTTTCAAAGAATTTTAATTTATTATTATATTACATATTGATCGTATAAACTGTACTTAATATAATTGTTTATAGTTATGATTTTTTTAACTCCTATAATAACACCGTCAATTATTACACGCTAACAAGAACAGTTTACATTATTATCCAAGAAATAATTAATTCAAGTCAGTTATATTTTGCGGAATCCATGGACGAGCAAAGCCGTCGCGTCGCCGGTAATCCAATAAACCGGCTGCAATCCTTGCATGCAGAATTAAACTTCTCAGGGATTTAAATTTTACACAAAACTGACATATAAATAACATTATCGTGTGTTCGTGTCGCGCTTATTGATTTGTTTGGATTGATGGAAAGAACAATATTTGATTCGGGCCACGTCTTTGGAACAATATGGAGGAGACAGTAATGACGGTCGCTTATAGCCCAGACAGATGATGATGCCGACGGAATGAGAGCGAGACAAAGAAAGATGGAAAAAAAAGCTGTGGAAAAACTATTTGTGGAACTGTTAATTTTCACGCGCTCGATCGATGCTTGGAAATGTTTTACAGAGTATAAAAAAAAGGTTGCGGTTTGAACTTTTTATATTGGGAAACTAAACTAATTTCAGGAAAACTTATGGTTGATAATTTAGGGCGGTATTCATAGACAAATCTCTCTCGTCACTCTTTTATCATTTATTAAATTTTCAATCTTTAATTACAATATGTTATCTAGTATCTATTTACAATTTAGTGCGTTTTAAAATTTACAAAATTTACTAAATTGACTCGTAAGAACGTATTAATACGGTGGTAAAATTTTTATTTAATTTTTGTACTTAAAAAAATATAGTGACCAAATAATACTACAATAATCAAAAATTGATCTTACGTAAAAATTAATTATTGCCATTATTAATCTAATGTTTGTAATGTTTAAAGTTTTTTTAGTTATTTGTTTAACCGTTCCCAAAACATGCATTGACACCAAAATCTTTAATGTTAGTTATTGAATCAAGTTCTATGTTTTTGAGATAATATAGTTGATTATTTTATCTTATGAGAAAAGCGTATTTTGCATTTGTATGTGTTCAAATCTATTTCATTCATTTCACGTTGAAATAATATTATTTAAATCTGTTTGAAGTAAACCAATCTTCTTTAGTGAGGATTTTGTGAAATACTTTGAGGCCGTCAGCAAAATGCAGAACTTGGCATTATAAGTTTTGGCAGATGACATTAATGAATCATTCAAATAAGAACCCTGAGGAATTCTGAAAGAACATTAAAAACTGAAGATTTATAATTGTTAATTACAACTTGTTGTGTTGCACCACATATGTATAACCTAATTTAGTCTAAAAAAGAACCACAATTGTATATGCTTAAAGTTTTGTTATCAATAGTTTGTGATTGATTCTATCAAAAGCTTTTGAGATGTCTGCATAGATGAGACAACCTCAGATCTTGGCCAGCGACGACGCAACCTACTCCCCCCATAGTCAAGATTACATCACTCTCTCAGAGTAACAGAGGAATAGCCGATTTTTCTTTATGCGATTGTGTTGTCCTTTACTAGTGGGCTAGTGTTGATGTTTGAGAAGGTAGGAGTTAATGTGGGGTGTCTGGCTATTGTTTTGCTTTGAAAATTGCAGCCGGGAGTGGAAACAATTGCAAGGGTGATTGTTTCTCCGGCGAATTGAGTCCTGGAGATCAGGGCAGTTTTTATTTTCTAGGCCATAGGATACCACCAGGTCTTAGCAGAAGTTGTCAGAAATACCCTTCAGGTTTAAGCGTTTTAGAATGGGCAGTCTCGGTTTATTGCAGTCTAAAGATTTTCTTGGTTGACTGGTGACGCAGAGTTGAATGCGGCGGGATTTTTTTGGGGAATATCCCAACTGTAACAAGTTGGTGAAGATAGAAGTTGGTGTGATAGCTATGGTTGACTTCAACGGTGTGATGTGTCATCTGAGATGACTTGGCAGTAAACGTTGATATTTGTTGCGGCTTGTTTATGGTGTTATATGGTTGTGACAACTTTGTCTGTTTGTAGATGATTTGCTGGGAGCGGTTGCAAAGATATTGCGTTGCTTAGGATGTATTTCTAGTATCTAATAACAATGTGACTGCATTTGTTGCTGCAGCGGGATTGGCTGCAGAATTTTGGAACAATTTTTTTTTTATACATCTTGGTGGAGCTCGTTGAGGAGTTGGAATGTGTTATAGATATTAGCGCCGCCTGTCGGCCGTAATCATTTTGTACTGTTTACGTAAGAAAACTTGGAGTTCTTGAAGTAAGAAAATAAAATATTTTGGGTTACCTTACCTGAGTATTACATTAATTTATTGCACTGTATTAGGAAGTAGTAAACAATATAGTGTCCACAATGGGTTCTACTATACGAGGTCTAGCTTTTAAATAACGAGACTGCTTATGAAAAAGAGTTTTATTTTAAAAATTATTTTATAATTGAATGCTCCCTTTTAATGTACTCTCCTTCTTTTGCCACACACCGTTTCATTTGTTTTTTTTTTTTCTATTGGTCAAAGCAATGCTGTAAAGACTTACAGCATTGCTTTGTTTGTAAGAGATTTTTGCTTCACCTCTTTCATCGGCTTGAACCAGGTTTTTTTTTTAAGACTTCATCTTCGGAAACAGAAAAAGTCACAGGGTGCTAAATCAAGCGAGTACGGCGTGTGTTCGAGAATTGGAGTGCCTCTAGCGGCTAAACAACGCTTCACAGGCAGAGCGTTATGAGCAGGTGCGTAGTCCTGGTGCAAAATCCACAACTTTGGCCGATTCTTATGAACTCGCTCTTGCAGTGTTGCCAAATCTTTCAAATAGTAAGTTTGGTTTACGGTTTGAATCTTTGAAACCCATTTAGTCATTACGATGCCGTTGATGTTGAAAAAAACGATTAGCATGGCTTTAAATTTTGATTTTGACATCTTTGCTTTTTTTATTCTTGGCGATGCCGGAGTTTTTCATTGCATGGATTGCCGCTTAGTTTTAACATCGTATTGGAGTATTTAGGTTTCATTGCAAGTGATGATGTTTTCCATTAATTCAGGCTTTTTATCTAATCTCTCAAGAAAATCTGAGCAGATTTGTTGACGGACGAGCTTTTGGTCAGAGGTCAAATTATTTGTGACCAACTCCGCACACTTATACGACGATCTCTGCGTACAATTTTATTGATGTTGGTCACTGTTTGCGGAGTTGAAACAGAGACAGGTCAACCTGGACGTTGGTCAACTTTGGTGCGTTCTTGGCCCTTGGAAAACCGTTTATATTATTGAAAAACACGCGCACATAAAGCACTCAGCCGGAGTTTTTTTAATTTAACAAGAAATTTTACATTGATTTATTGTTCGTGTTTTTCGTCACACATTGTGAAAATAAAAACACGTTTGTTTCTAACCTTTATAGGAAAATTACTACTTCAGCGACAAAAACATGTTTTTGTACTGGAATGTATGTCTTTTGTGTTACGATATTGTAAAGTCGGCTTTTATCCGTAACTTAAGTTCCAGTTTTTGGGAGAGGCTTTGGAAGTAACGCTTTACTAAGTGGTACCTAATTAATTTGCACCAGTTTGTTACTGACTATTATTGTGCGTTTACCAAATGCTTGTAGCAATAACTTTAGTTGGTTTGCACGTTTTGTGCGCTGATAATGTAATGCACTATAGTGTTTGCCGCATTTCTTGTGTTGATGATGTAACGCACTATAGAGTTTATTGCAGTTTTTGTGTTTTTGGTTACTTTGCACTTAATTACAATTAATGTTCAACACTAGGTGTTGTGTTGTCCCTCTTCTTTCTTTTTTTTTTAATTGTCAATGTCTATTTCACTAACTTTTAGTACCTGGGGTTTGTTTACCAACGGTATTTTTGTTGAGGCATGATTTTTTGTTTTCAGTGCTACGTGGTTTTGAATCGCAATAACTTTAAATTGTTTAGTTGGGCGTCATTAATTACCCGAACGGGGTTTTGTTGAGGAAGATCTTGACTGTAAGAAGTTCAAGAGTTGATGTGATTGCTTGCTGGATTAGGGTTGCTACTGTATGTAGTTTAATGTAATTGATTTCTAGCTTCTATGTGCTAGGAGGAACAATTATAGAGGCAGCAAAGAAAAAAGTACTGACCAGAAAAACGATCAAGTCTATATTATGGAGATACTTACAGGGTAGAAACCACAAGGCTCAGCACTAGGACCAAAACTATGGAACCTTGTTTATAATGAGTTACTTTGAATGAAGTTGCCGAAAGGTCTGACAATAACGGCATTTGCAGACGACGTAGTAGGTAGGCACGTAGAAATGGAAGTACTAAAAGGAAGACTAGAGCTGGCAATAGATATGATACAGTTATGGATGAAAAATAAGGGTTTAAAATTAGCAAAACAAAAAACAGAAGCGGCCTGGCTATCCACTAAGAGGACTAAAAGAGAAACAGGTAAGATAAAGGTAGGAGACCAAGGGATAACCATATGGAAAAAAATCAAATATCTCGGGGTGAAATGGAGAGAAAGCTCGGTTGACTTATGCCAAACAACGGAGGTCTAGGAGAAGAAAGCAGAAGGCTAATAGCAACGGCAGCAAGAAGCAAATTGCTGTATGCCGCAGAAACATGGGGAGAAGCGATGAAAAAAAAAACAGAAATGAAGTAAGAGGAGCTACGAGAGCAAGCTTGCTAAGGATTACTAGAGCTTACAGAACAGTGTCACAAGAGGCAGTAGAGGTAATTGCGGCAACATCTCACGCGGATATAATATGATGGAAAGAATAGAAATTTAAAAAAAAAAGATAAGAGCAAGATAGAAGACTATGGAAAGATGGCAGAGACAATGGAATAGAGGAGAAAAGGGGAAATGGACGAGAGAACTAATCCCGAAGATAAAAGAATGGGTAGAAAAGAAACCTAAGACATGCTATTATACAACACAAATACTGACCGGGCACTGAGCGTTTGGAAAATTCTTCCAAAAATAAAAAAAAAATGAAGGAAGAGGAAAGGTGTATATTTTGTCAGGAAGAAACACACGATAACGCAGAACACACTCTAGTAGTAAATGCTTAAAAGATGAAAATAAATGGAGGGCGCTAAAAAACTTTTCAACAAGTGTACTATAAAAAAATTTAAGAATTTAGCAATATAAGAATATAGAAAAACAAACAATGGAAACAAACACACAAAATAAAAGCCATAGAAGAGAAAGGAAAGAGGCGAGAGAAGCTAAATGGAAACCAAAAAACAGAGAAAAAGATCAAAAAGAAAGAAATAAGAAAGGACAGGACAATTATGCATACCAAGAAACAGAAGAAAAAAAAAAGAACATTTACAGATACTATGATACCAAACGAAATTGCAGAGATAAGGAGAAGGAGGAAAGAAATATTGAAGAAAAGCAGAATAACAGAAATAACAAGGCAAATACCAAATGGTATATATGCTATCTTGAGGTTGACGGATAACGCAACTTTTGAGATAGTCGGAATATACTTGGCAACGAGAGGACACGAAAAAATAATTCCAGATGGAGATACAAGGATATCACTGAAGGTAAAACTAACAAATTTAGGACTGTCAAAAGGAATACAACTAATGGAACTGCATAAACTATTCATGAAAAAAAAGAATACAATGAAGAAGAAGTGAACGAACATCTAAGAAAACTAAGAACACATCTGAGGACAAACCAAATAATTAGAATAAATAACACACGGATTGGAGAAAGAAGAGAATATAAAGCTGGATGTCAGTGCAGATAAAAAAAGATACAAAAAGGCAAAAGAGACAGACAAAAGGTAGGGGCTATAGGGAGAGAGGCCGGGGACAGCATTTGTGCTACAGATTATGTGTACTGCCAAATCTAAACTAGTTTTACAAGGACATTATAACAACAGGATTTACGCAGAGAAGAAAACCGAAAGGTATTGCGTAAGTCATTCTTAACCCTTGAGCGGGCGCGCCGCCGTAAAATTTACGGCAAACTTATTTATTTTTTAATAAAATGACTCTACACGTGTAGTTTTAAGAACAATCCCTATCTATTCCTAAAACAATGCTTAGATTATGTTGATGGGGATTATTTGCATTTGTGCAACAACATTTGGTTTGCACTGAGTCATAAGTTATTGAATGTGTTGGAACTATTAGTGTATTTGTAGTATAAACGTAGTGTAAATATTGATATTTGCTATACAACTGGTATATATATATATATATATATTTAATATATTACTTATAGATTAGTTAAATAACAAATTTATTTATTTATCTATACATATTATTTTTAATTTTTTTTTAGGTTAGACAAAATGTCTGTTTTTGTTATTTTATTTTATTTTATTTTTTTTAATTATTAGTTTTAAAATAAAATATTTTTTAAAACTTAAATACTATTTTTCTTTAATTATTATTGTTTACCAAACTCTAAGTTATCATAAAATAGTGAATATTTGTTGTAAACTGTATGACGTAAAATTTACGGCGCGCGCTCGCTGGTGAAAAAAAGAAACGCGCGCCCGCTCGAAGGTTAATGGCACCTTGTTGAGGCCAACACCTCACTTCGTAAAAAAAAAGTTCTAGGAGGTGGTATCGACGGTGTGCACCACTTTTTGGGGAACACCAGGTATTATGTAAGATGACGTGGAGTCAACGTTGATATTTGAAGTGACTGCGTCTGTGGCTGCAGCGAGACTGATTGCAGGTTTCTGAAAAACTTTCTATGCACCTTGGTCAAGCGCGTCGCCCTTTATTGTTTTCAACTTACCAACTAGGGTATCACGGGCCATTTTTTTTTTTTTAGAATATAATATATTTTTTTTATTAATAAAATGTATATAATACAAAACAATACTGACTGTATAATAAATAATAATAAAAATAAAATAGATTCTTCCCTCTATCATCACTTGAGGTTTGCGGGTTCTTTCCTATCTCAAGTTATCCGTATTGAGGGTTTGCTTTTATTGCAGGCACAAATGTCTACGTGATGAGCTCAGTTTGGGTTAATTATATTAATGTTATGTCCAAGAGTTATTTTTGATGTTGTAGATGATGGTTGTGGTTTAACTCACTATAGTTTGCACTCGGTTCATAATCACTTTTGCGGTATAACTTTGTCGGAGTTGCGGGGTAGTTGTTTCTCCAAGGAATAATGTCCTGAAGATGGAAGCAGCGGTTACTTTCCAGGTTATCACGAAATCTTGGCCTATCTCGGCTTGTAGATTTTCTATTGCTATAAATATTCAATGTTTTTTTCAACGAGTTTTGGACAATACCTAAGGTCACGTCATAGTTAGTTTTAGATTTTTAGCATGTCAATCTAAAAAGCCTAGAACATTATAGACTGGATTCACAGTCTTGTGCACGGTGAGTCACAATTGCGATACGATGTTGCAGCTTTCAATGGACTACTAGTAGTCTGGTGCCGTCGATTTCATTAACAGATAGGTAAAACTCAAGTCCCTGTACCTGACACACCACGTCAGGATATTTATGCACGGCTACTGTTGTTTGCATTACATTGTGAATCTCAAAACAAATCTGTTTGCACTCTGAGTGAGTAGGCATGAACGATCGTGCGCGTTTATGCCTCGCTCAACAGACGAAGTGAACGAACAGATCTACGAAAACATAACAGCCGCAAAAGTTGCGGAAAACACCAATTTTACCATTATTTATAATGAGGGACTTTAACGCCAAAGTTGGAGGAAAAACAGCAACGGACTCGCCATACGTAGGGATACATGGTTTGGGTGAGAGAAACTTGAGTGGACAAACACTGCTAGACTTCTTCAAGAGCTACAGGGGCTAGAACTAAATGCATTAACAACAAGAATTACTACAAGCATCAGAACAACGGTGAAAAAGTCTGTGCACTGCTGAAAACACAAAACCACAAAATTAGCAAGGAAACGTAAGTACTGATCAAGGAACGGAAAGCAAAAGGTAGAGATTTTTTGGAATATGTAACTTTGAACAAAAAGATTAAAAAGGCCACCAGGAAAGACTGCAGAGAATTCAGCACAAACAAAATCCATGAAGCTATTCAAAATAACACCAACATGAGAGTTTTGCGCGCTAGAAGATCAAAAGGAAAGGTAGCAATACATAAGATGAAAAATGACAAAGGAGAAATTGTTATAGAAAAGGAAAAGATTGCAGAAACCATCGAAAGATTCTACGTAAACTTATATGGTCAAGTAGTTTAATCCGAAGATCAGCGTACAGGGTCGAGACAAACAGTCCTAAGTGTAGGATCCGAAGAACTTCAAGCGATTGATAAAACTGAACTAAGAGCACTATTTGAAGAACAACAAAACACTAGGCGAAGATCAAATAACTAGCGAAGTGCTGAAGACTGGAGGAGGGGCCCTGGAAAAAGCAATACTGATACTCTTGAACCAATGCCTTAAAGAGGGCAAAAATTCCTGACTCATGGCAAAACGCAGAGGTAATTCTCCTTTTTAAGAAAGGAAATAATACAAATTTGGAGAATTACAGACCAATTAGTCTACTGTCCACTTTTTATAAGTTACTATCCAAAATAATAACAAATCGACTAACTCAAAAAATTGATTTTATTAACCGGCTTAACAAGCAGGCTTTAGGCAAGGCTACAGCACGAGGGACTACATTTAAACATTGCGTACACTGATCGAAAAATGTACCGAGTACAATATCTGCCTCCACATGACATTTGTGTACTATCAGAAGGCCTTTGACTCCATTGAAACATGGGCAGTACTCTAGTTAATGGACAATGCCCGAATTGACTTCAGGTACACAAACTTGCTTAAATAAATCCACGAACACGCAACCGTCCGGCAGGACGACACCATCTCGCCAAAATTATTCACTTTAGCGCTGGAAGACATGTTCAAAAAACTATCGAGGGAGAGAAAGGGAGTAAGCATCGATAGTAACCGCCTAAATCACCTTTATGTGCCCGAGCAACAAAATGGTTACTATCAAGAATCACACTCTAGAAAAAGTTGAGGAGTACATATACTTGGGGTTTAGCATCAAATTAGGAAAGGCCAACCAAACAACAGAGATCATCAGACGCATCGGATTGATATGGACAGCTTTTGGCAAACTTAAAATTAAAGTTTATAATATATGTATCTTACCTGTCTCTACATACGAGCTAGAAATTATGGCCATTACAAGGAACAGCGCAAATAGATTGTTAGTCTGCCAATGAGCAGTGGAGCGTTCAATGTTAGGATTAAGCTTATGAGATAAAATCCCGACACGTGGCAAGAGAAAATGGCAAATGGTTTAAGACAATATTACAGCGGAACTCTCGAGTGTCTATGAAAAGTGTTCGCCGCCTCCAAATGAGATGCAAGGAGGATATACAGAGGCACGCGGGCAGGAACTGGATACAGATTGCCCAATACAGATTGACATGGAAGCATAAGAGCCGTATGTTTAGGAGTGGACGAAGACAGGCTAAAGAAGAAGAAGAAGAAAAGAAGCAGACACAGAGAAATACTGGTAGAAAAAAAACATAATGAACAGATGGACAGAATACTTTACAGAATTGCTGGGAGTAGAATCAGAAAAAAACGAACCAAGAAGATTCCATTAATATAACAAAAACTAAAAAGAAAACAACACAACAAAAAGAAAATGGAGAAAACGAGATAACCTACTAAGAATTATTTACAGCTGTAAACAACAAAGTAGGGAAAGTTGCAGGACGTGATGGCATAAGGCCGGAAGGAATAAAATACATGGGGGAGGAAGGTCAAAAACAGCTACTAAAGATAAGCCAAGTTGAAGAGTTTATAATTTAGTTTTCAAAGCTCTGGGAAAGATTCTCAGAAATGGATTTATTAAATAAATTTGTGATGGGGTTGCAAAGACCAGACCAGCAATACTTTGACAAAATATAGTTTGATCCTTTTTGAATGTATTGAAGTTGTTGTTTTTGTTACAATACTGGAAATTAAGGTAGCGGTCAGGATGCATTTAAAGATCTTTGTTTGGAAGTTTATGGATTGCTTGATTAGTTTTTTTTTATAATTTGGGAACAAATTAAGTTTTAATTTTGGGCAAACAGGCATCAATTTCTTCAGTTGGTTAGTAAAATATGAGGACCTATATCGGCGATATTTGTAGATAATAATACAAAAATGCACAGAATTATATTTTTGAACACATGGGTTTTAGTAGCAGCGGAACCTGTGTCAAATTAGTGGAAGAATTATTTGCGATTTGCCGTGATATTGTTTAATTGGTGCATTGAACATTCTCACGTTGTTGGTATACAAAAATTTAATGTTTTTTAATAAAATTGTTTATGTTTGCTTAAAATCGACACGGTGATAAAAAAGTTATAGTAAAATGAATTTGCTGTAATTTTTACAAAAACACAATTTGGACAGATTTCCGAAACAAAACCGCGTGACGAGTCAACATTCTGGAAATTTTTTTGGATTGTAATGTTTTACATGCTGTGAGAATTTTAAGATGATGTAATATGTTATTTTTTTTACATTATATGTTTTTTTTTGTTATGAACGGGAAGAAGGATTTGGATGTGGAACCAAAAACTATCTCTTAGCAAGAGCATTAAGTAAATATATTAGTTGGATGCGTGACTTTTTTATTAGCCAGAAAATGGTAATACAAAAGTTAAGTTTATCTATACGCTGAGATTTGTCTATGACTGCAACTAAAAATTTAAATTAATTAATTAAATTTCTAAAAAAAATATTTGTATTCTGTAATTTCAAAACGCAAGTTTTTGCATAATATTGTCGCCCACTAGAGCGAAGCGCGTCGTGGCGATCGTCGCAGAACATTATAAAATACATTATTCACGTCGCTTTATAAGCAGCAATTTGTTTTGATTAATAAATTTGCGAGCTTTGTTCTACTGGGTAACTGCCTTTATAAGTTTTTTTATTAATCAATCAATGTTTATTTTAATTATCTTTTTTCTAATTGTTATTTCTTTTGTTTCAGGTTAGTACACTTGAAGCAGTGATTAAGTATGTAAATATTCCTTAAAAGTAAGTTTTTTAAAACAAATTGAATGATTAAGTTGACAATTGATTGAGCAACTCTTGCAGGTGCTTTTGCAAAAATCTGGGCTTACAGCCAAACCAGATAAATTTAAATGTTTGCTAAGCCACTGTAAATATTTACATTTTGTCTTCGTGTAGGTAGAATATATTTCCATCTACAAATTATTACATTTCTTTAAAATTTATTAATATTTGTTTATTATGAATTTAAATATTGCCGAGTTTATAAGGAATTAGAAATAAACATTTAGAATAATTCGAAAATCTATTAAATATGAATCAAAATTTTTAACTAATTGGTAATAAAGTCCATAAATATTATAAATAAATATTTGAATCTCAGTTTATCTGAAAAGTCGACGAGGTCGCCACTAGTCGACTCGTTTCATTTGGCAATCAATATTACAGTTTTCTCTTCCACTTTGAAGCAATAGATGGCTCTACCAGTGTGGAAACCGTTGTTGGCATTGAACTTGAATAATGAATTCACACTCCCAATTCATATTATAAATTTGCATGCTTTTACATAATTATTTAAGCAAATATTTATTTATGATTTAAATAAATTATATAATACTGATTGTGCAAATTAAAATCTATTAAAATAATTATAGTTTAGCAAATTAAATAATTAAATGTGAAATAAAATAAATAAAAATAATTTAATAATATTAATATTAAATTAATAATTTATTATTTTGGGAAATCCATTTTGAACTGGGGAATCCAAACGATAGGGTTTCCCACGTACAATTTATTTATTTAAAACTGTTTTAACGTTTTTTTTAATGGGATTACCTGACATACCGTACATATATTTCAATTCCCAGTAGTAATTGATGCAGTAGGTAGATTGTGGTGTTTTGCATTTGATCTAAATATTTGTACCATTTGTATTCTACCAAGAAATAACAATTGTTGGTTTTTTAAAATTATTATTGTCGTGGTTTGGAAAAATCATATACGATTGAAGATGTACTGAAAATAATCCTGAAATATATTGAGTTGATGATAGAAATTAAAAAAGAGTTTTTCATAATTAAAATTAACTTTTTGTTATTAACACAATATTTTAAGATTTAAGTTCTCTTAAAATACATGTGTGTAGATTTAAGAAATATTTTGTCCTCGCGCGATTTTATCTTAAGCTTAGACTTTTTCTGGGTGTCAAAATATTTTTGCGTATCTTGAAAATATATATCAAATAAATTAGATTAACTTAACTTAATCTAACCTAACATCAGCATGACTAAACTCAAGGCTATGCTTCATGTAGTTTTGCGATGTTACCAGAAAATATTTCTAAAACGAAAATAAACTTTTTCTTGTTGTCGCAATATTTAACAATATTTTGCATATGTTGAGAATAAATGTAAAATATTAGTCTTAGAGAATTTTTACACTTTTGTGGGATTTGTGAAGGTTTTATAAAACTTTTTGAGAAGCTTTAACAAGTCTTAATGTGTACAACAAGGATAACAGAACATTGTTAGAGCTATTATTAACGATTAAAAATGTATCAGTATTTTGACACAAATTTGAGAAGACCATATGTAACTTTGAGAAGTTTAAATTATATTAGTACATATTTTAAAGAGTTTAAGAATGCTCTATAAGAATTTAAGAAGACTATAAAAGTCTCTGAAAAGTTGTTTTTTGGATTACAAAGACTATAAAAAATTAGAGTTAATCTTGAGCACAATTTTTACATTACTTTGAGTGGTTTGAGAAGTTTCTTTGAGGTTTTACATAAGAATTTAACAAAATTTTATGTATATAACAAAAGACCATAGAATAATGTTAGAGCTATTATTATCGAAGAATGTATTAGAGACATTTTACACAAATTTGAGGAGAATTTAGATAAGAATTGAGAGCTATGGAATATTAAGAGTCTTATATTGAATGAATTTTGGGAGATTTGAAAAGCTTCTATAAGACTTTGATAGCTTTGAGTACACTCCCAGAGATTTTAATGTGTAATACAAGAACCACAGAACATTGTGAGAGTTATCATTAGCAACTCTTTTAGTTTAAGCGACTTTTGACAGCTTTTATAAAAGTTTTAAGTGATGAGAGATTTAAGAAGTTTTAAAGTATGTTACGAGCATCATAGATGACTGAGAAAAACAAATTAAATCTTTTTCAGTCTTCTCAAACTCAATTTTTCTAAATCTCTGAACGTTTAGTAAAAGCGATTAAAAATGATTAATTTTGTTGTCTACATTAGATTATATGAGACATTTAATTGCTTTTGCTGAACTTTGAGAGGTTCAGAAGACAGCAAATCAGCATCATAAGTCTCGGATTTGAGTCCTTTATTTGGAGTGTCAGTATTTCTTGTTAAGAAAAAATGTGTTGTGATGTTTACGCCTTCTTTCGGATAAGACGAAACATTTTTTAGTAGGTTCCGTGTACTGCTTTGAGTTCAATAATTTATGTAGGAATTCCTGAATTTGCGGCGAAATTCTCAGAAGTAGTAGTCTTAATTTATGTTAACAAAAATATTTATATGCAAAATTGCTCTATAGATTAATGCTCTCATTAACGACTAAGAAAGTCTTAGAGAACTTCTACAACTTTTAGATGGTTTGAGAAGACTATAAGACTAAAGAAGTTTTAATGAGTATCACAGAATATTGTGAGAATATAGACAACTTTTAACAAACTTTGAAGGGCTCGAGAAGAATCTATAATACTTTGAAATTTTTGAGATTTTTGAGATTTTTTAATGCGACTTTAGCAAGTTTTTGAGATTTGTGAGAAGACAACAAGAACAAATGTGTATAACAAGGAACATTGTTAGTGCTATTATTATTAACAAAAAATGTATCGGATACCTTTTACGCAAATTTGAGATTTGAGAAAACTATAAGAGACTTTAAGAAGTCTTAAATTATAATAATTTAAAACTACCGATAATGACATGAGTCTTGTATACGGTTTTGACTAAATTTTGAGAGGTTTGAAAAGTTTTTGATATATTTTCTGTATTTTGATAAGACTCCGAGTCGTTTTAATATGTATCACAAGGACAAAAGAATATTGTGAAAGCTGTTTTTGGCGATTAGGGTAGTATTACGGACTTTTGGCAGCTTTTACAGAAGTTTTAGTAGATTTGAGACATGTTTGAGAGATTTACGATTTTTTTAAGTATACCTTGGACGGTGTCCTTAGAAGGTCTTAGAGCTCAATGAGTCTTTTAAATGTTTTAGAAAGTTTTAAGTAGTTTGTGAAAACTTTATAAGGCTTTAAAATGATTATAGAAGTCTCTGAGAAGTGTTAAAAGATTTTAAAGGATTTGAGAAAACTATAAAAATTTGAAAAGATTAGAAGTTTCTGAGAAATTTTATTGTATACACAAAGACCAAAAAACAATCAAAAATTGTACAGAAGTTTGAGAAATTTGAGAAGTTTTATAGCATATTAAGAGCACACAGAAATTTTTTGAATTATTATGGACGATTAAGAGGGTCTTTTAGATGATTTTGACTAAATTTTCAAGGTTTGAAAAGTCTCTAAAAGGCTTTGAGAGTTTTGAGAAGTTTTAATATGTATCACAAGGATTACAGAACATTGCGAGAACTATTTTTAGCGACTAGAGATGTCTCACGAACTTTTGAAGGCTTTTTAAGACAAGTTTAGTAAAAATTATTAATTGTTTTACTTATTGTTTATATTAGATAAAGTAAGATCTAGCAAAAAATCTGCTACTATTAACAACTAAGAGAGCCATAGAGAAGGTCTTTGTATTACATATCAAAACTTTTTAAAGACTTCTATACTATAATCTTTAAGTTTCTTCAAACCCCTTGAAACTTTCTAAAAGTTGTAAGTCTTTAAAAAGTTTTGATATGCTTCACATAGACCACAAAACTTTGTGAGAGTTAGTTAGTCTCAGAGAACTTTGACAACTTTTTGAGATTTGAGAAAATTCTATAAATATTTGAATTCTTAATGTGTATAACAAGGACTACAGAACATTGTTAGAGCTATTATTGATAAAGAATTTTTTCCACAATTTGAGGTTTGAAAGACTTGAGAAGACTATAGGAGATTTTGGCAAGTTTTAAAGTATAAGAATTCAGAACTATGAACAATCAAGAGAGTCTTATTGACGTCTTTTGCTGAGTTTTGATGTGTTTTATAAGCCTCTAAAAAACTTAAGAGTTTTGGGAAGTTTTTGTGATCACAAGGATTACAGAACATTGTGAAAATGATTTTGTAGCAACTAGAAGAGTCTCACGAATCCTTGGCGGATTTACAGAAATTTTAGGAGATTTGAGATGTGTTTGAAAAAAAAAGTACATTAATGAGAGCTAATATAGACGATTAAGTGAAAATTCAATAGACATTCAAAGACTATTAAAGTTTCTAAAGAGTTTTAGAGAGTTTTAAAAGCTTTGAAAAAACTCTATAAGACTATGGCAATTTTAGAGTATTTTAAGGAGTTTTTAAAACCTTCTTCTACTAACTATACACATGTTTTACTGTTGTGAGCTGTGGTTCTATAAACTATCTTGCATGAGCGACCTTTATGTTTAGCATTTTTGGTAGTTTGTTAGTTCTTTAATTTGACTGACAATCTTTTTGGTGAACGTTCTTTTGATTTTGCATATTTTATCTTTCCTTGGATTGAAGTTATCATTATCTCTTTTTGACATGTGTCCAAAGTATCTCAAAATACAAGATATATAATTTGGGAGAGCGTCTGCAATTCATTGAATTTGTTTTGGATAGACACTTTCCTTCGTTTATCTACCAGTCCAGGGGATTCGGAGCATTCTCCACCAATACTACATTTTACAGGCATCGATTTTTTTTTTAATTCAATTGTCCGGGATATTGCCCCGTACAGTAAGACTAAAAATATCAGTTTAGACTTTAAAAGGACTATAGAAGTCTCTGAAAAGTCTTACAGAGTTTTAACGGATTTGAGAAAACTCTGTAAGACTATCGAGGAGTTTTAAGGGCTTTAAGAAAACTTTATTAGAGTATTTTAAGGAGGTTGAGTCGACTTTATAAGAATATTTTATCTTTTAAGTGGTTTAAGAAGACAATAAGACGTTAAAAGTTTTTTATAGTGTTTTAAGCGATTTGAAAAAACTATGTGACTTTAAAAAACTATAGAATATAAGTATATGAACAGTTTTAGAGTTTGAAAGGGTTTAAAAAAAACTATAGTGTTTTAGAGAGTTTTAAGAATTTAAGAAAACTTTATAAGATTATTGATGTCTTAAAGTAGTTTAAGAGGTTTGAGAAGATTCTATAATACTTTAGTTTTGAGAAAACTTTATAGAACTTTTATAGAAGTTTCTGAAAAGTATTACAGAGTTTTAACGGTTTTGAGAAATCTCTATAAGACTATCGAAGAGTATTAAGGGCTTTAAGAAAACTTTATTAGAGTTTTTTAAGGAGGTTGAGACAATTTTATAAATAAGACTTTAGATTTTAGAAGATTTTGAAAAGATTTTGTCTTTACGTGGTTTAAAAAGACAATAAGACGTTGAAAAGGCTAAAAGTTTTTGAAAAGTTTTAATGTACATATATCACATAGGCCACAAAATCTTGAGAAAAATAGTTTAAGTTTAGACATCTTACTAGCCTTTTTGAGACTTTAAAACGACTAGATTTTAGGGATTTGAAATGACTTAAAAAAATCTAGTTGTCTTTGCGAAGTCTTAGAGTATTTTAAGGCGGTTTGAGATGATTTTATAAGACTTTAAAAAGACTATAGAAGTCCTTTGAATTCTTAGAGCGTTTTAAAGAGGTTGACAAGATTCTATGACATTAAAAAGATTACAAATTTTAGAGTATTTCAAGGGAATTAAGAAGAACTTATAAGACTTTAAGAAAGACTAAGGGTGCGGACACAACGGCTAGCCTTGCTCTGATCATAGCATCGTACTCTCGTACATCGAACAGCGTTCCGACCGTAGAACACTAGAATTTGTTCTAAGCTCGGATCCTTGCTCATTGCTCCGATCCTTGTATTTATATTGAAAAGATTTTTAGATTTTTGGCATAATTCTGTCACAAATTTATATTGTATTCTTTCCTTTTAAAATAATAGAAAATAATTTTATTTTCAATCAATATTAAATCAATATATAAATACGAAAATCAGAGCAATGAGCTAGTGAGCTTAGAACAAATTCTAGTGTTTTAGGGCAGGAGCGCTGTTTGATGTGCGAGGGTACGATGCTATGGTCGGAGCGAGGATTGTCGTTGTGTCCGTACACTAAGACGTAAACTGTTTCAAGGGTTTTGAGACAAACTTTAAAACGATTATAAAAGTATCTAACAGAAGTTTTAGACTGTTTTATAGGGTTTGAAAAGATTATAAATCTTTAAAAGACTATAGAAGTTTTTAAAAGACTATAGTAGTCTTGGAATGTTTTATGGGGTAAGGGAAGACTCGATAAGACTTTAAAAATACTACAGAAATTTCTGAGTACTCATACAGTGTTTTGAGGGGTTTTGAGAAGATACTATAAGATTTTAAAAATACTTTAACTATAGACTTAAAAAGGCTATATAAAGAGTAAGCTTTTTAAAAGACTATATAAGTGTTTTTAGGGGTTTGAGAAGGTTCTATAAGTTTCTGAGAATCTTAGAGTGTTTCAAGGGGTTTAAGAAGACTTCATAAGCTTTAAAAAAACTATAAAAGTTTTTGAGAAGTCATAAAGTATTTTAAGGGGTTTAAGATGACTGTAAGATTATAAAAATGTTTTAAGATGTTTGAGAAAACTCTAAAAAGTACTAGGGTAGTTTTAAAGTGTTTTAAAGAGTATAGTAGTCTTATAGGCTATAATAGTCTTAGAATATTTTAAATGGGTGGAAAAGGCTAAAATAATTTTAAAAAACTATAGAAGTTTTAGAATAGTTTTTATGCGTACTACAAAGACTAAAGAATGTTTTGAGATTTAGACTTTTTATAGAACTTTGACAACTATGACAGAACTTTGAGATGTTCTAAAAGATTTTATACGATTTTACGGTTTTTGAAAAGGCTTTAACAGGTCTTAATGTATATAAAAAAAGATCACAGAACATTGTTAGTGTTATTATTAAGTATCACAGAATTTTTACAGGTTTTAGAAAATTAGGAAACTTTGTGAAGTTTTAAAGTACTACTTTTACTGAATTTTGAGGGGTCTGAAAAGCTTCTAAAAGTCTTTGAAAGATTTGAGACGATTCCAAATGTGTATCACAAGAACCCCAGAACATTGAGACCTATTTTTAGTAACAGTCTCACTAACTTTTGACGGCTTTTACAGAAGTTTTAGGAGTTTTGGGACGTGATTGAGAAGTATATCACGAGCATCATAGATGACTGGCAGATAAATTTAAACTTTTTTAGTCTTTTTAAACCTCTCAAAGTCTTCTAAGCTTCTCAAAGTTTAATAAATGATTCACTTAATTGTTTATATTAGATTATGTGACACAGTTAAATGCTTTTAATGAATTTTCAAGAAAATTTTAAGAGGTTTGTGAAGAGTGGAGAAATTTTGATTTATTTTACGATCATAGAAAACTTTGCAAGAAGCTAGTATTATTGAGTGGTAGACCGCCGACTAGATGGACAGATAACCTGTAAAGCATGGCCCTAAACTGGGTGCAAGCTGCTCAGAGTAGAAAGCAGTGGAAGATTTTAGATAATGATTATAACTATTATTGACTAACCAAGTCTAACGCCCGGTTTCTCCATCATGTTTCAAACCCTACTTAGACTTCAAGCTAGGCCTTAAGCTAAAAGCCGAGCTTATTTCGGTGCACTAATGCAAAATTTCACCTTATTCGCGCCAAGCAGAGCTCAAATAATAGATGCCGTTTTCGAGAGCTCAAGCTCTACAACGTAACCTAAATATTGCAAAGACTGTCATCAATTTTATTTTGTAGGCTCTAAACAATTATTTACTACTACTTTCCTTTATATACTGTAAAGCATATTAATTTTGATTTTAATATTTAATAAATTACAGTATAATTGGCTTCAAAATATTCTAATTAATGTGATCTATAAAATTTATAATTATTTGACACATAGATAATCATAATGTAACAATTCCTGACATTTATACTTTATAATAAATTAATGTCAGTAAAAAATTTATTAAGACAAGAACGTTTTTTCTTGACCAATTAGAAAACAGAATTGTGAATATCGTCGACCTTGCTAAATCTATTCGGATCCTAGCAAATGCGCCATTTCTATGCATGCATGGTGCAACAAAAACTCGACATAAGCTGGGCTTGATTCTGAGCTGAACTTGGTCAAGTTACGTATCAAGTGACGTTGGAGAAACAGGGCGTTAGAAACTTTTAAATCTTAATCGCAAAGTCTTAACCTATACTAAGAGAGTCATAGAAGGACTTTTGGCACAATTGAAAGCTCTAGATGACTTAAGAAGGTTATAGAAAACTCTGAGAAGAAATTGTAATACAATACTTTTAACGGAATTAGTCAAATTTTGAGTGCTGTAAACATTATAGATAATTATTAAACTCTGAAAAGATTTATTGAGAACTATTACTATCAATTAAGAAAGGCTTAGATGAATTTGACTACAGAACTTTCAGGAAAAAATTGTTGAAAAATAAAGGGTTTTTTTCTTAAACAGTTTTTACATTTGGTTATTTTTGAAATACCTGTATATGATCTTTTTTTCTAAAAAAAAAATTAAGCTAACGATCACTGGACATACTGTATAAACATGTTGATTATTTTGAAAATTTATTAATAAAATGTTTTAATAACACAATTACTTGAGAATTGTTTAATATGTTAAATTTAGTTTAGTTTTAATGATTTTGAAACTTATTAAAAAAGTTTTGTTTTTGTTTTCTTAATATCAAATTAATTCTTAATATCAAAATAATTCTTAATAATTATAGATTATATTATATATTTAGTTTCACAGTTATTTATTATTATTTAATACATAATTGTTCATCAAACACTTAATAATTATTAAAATTAATTTGGATAATATAAATTTTCATCAAATTTACAGATTCCTGTACGAATTCCACCAACAGATGACTCCGCTGACTGCACACCAAAAATAATTAATTTGCATTTTCATATTTAAAAAATTAATTAAAACATTCCCTCATTTTCTTGTAGCCCATAAAAAAACCCGATGGAAATTCCTACTATTCACGACATTCACAATTAACGAAATTGCGACCCTATTGCGTGCACACAACAAGGAAAGGAGAAGAAATTCCGTTCCATCAGCCTATTTCCGTCTCTTTCTTTGTAGATTTTGTAACAGCCAGACGCTTTTTACATCTCTCACTTCTTCCATCTCATTTCACACACACAATCTCAGCATCGTTTCTGCACCCATTGAATCCGTTATATCGTCTCGCTTCCTCCATCCCTAAATAATTACTGTTCACCAATTTTCCCTTTCACAATCGGAGCGAGATGGAAAATGTGAACGTCGGCTTTTCACGTTTCGTAAATATTTGTTTTTATTTTCGTCTTCCCCTCTCCCTCGCCCGCAACACCGCCGTAAGATAAAAAATGTGTCCGGCCGTATTTTTTTGTGTATGGACGATTGCGTGATGTCGCGCGGAAATTCGCGGCTTTTCCGAAACCTTTTTCACAATTATCGCGAAGAAATGAGGTTATGTGTTGATGTTCTATTTTTGTAAACAGACGGACGAGGTATAAGCATGAGGAAAGAGTGATCTATTATTGTTTTTAATTTTGTTATCATTTTAATCATGTGTTTGTCGATTTTATATAATAATGTTTTTGAGTGGTTGGTTAGTAGATAAATTATCATGAATTTATTTTTATTATTGTTGGCTGGCGGAAATTTTAATGCGGGCAAAATTTCCACTGATCCAACCAGGAAGTGTATGTGTGAAAGTGACCCAATTAACTATTGGTTTAATCCAATTTTAGTTTTAGCAAAATTAATATAAAATTAATTAGACATTGGAAGTCTTATCAGTGTATTTTATGATAATATTTTTTGTATGTATTTACACATGGATTTAATGATCTTGGAAACAAAATAAAATGTGCTTTGCGATTATTAATTAATGATCTTGAATGAATCTGATAATATTAACTTGTTGTAAAATGTTCTTCAGTTATTATAAAATTTCTAGAGGTTTTAAATTAATATTTTTATATCAGAAAATTATCATGAAGTTACAATTTTTTTTTTAAGTTGTCCATGTTACTATAAAATTTTTCGGAGGTTACAAATTAATGTTCCCATATCAGAAATTATCACGAAATTACAAAAATTGTTCTTAAGCTTTAGATAATTAATTTGTTTCAGTAATAAAATGTTTGTTTTATAAGCTGTCTGTTACTATAAATTGTTTTATCAGAAAATTATCATAAAGTTACATAAATTGTTCTTACGTTTCAGATAATTAATTTGTTTCAATAAAATAAAATGTTTACTTTTTTTGAAAATTATTATGAAGTTACAAAAACTGTCTTTAAGTCTTTAATAGTTAATTTGTTTTAGTAAAAAAGTTACTATAAAATGTTTTTCAAACAGAAAATTATCATGAAATTACAAAGATTGTTATTAAGCTTTAGATAATTCATTGTATTAATTTAAAAAAAATGTTTATAATTTTTCAAGATCTCAAAGTTTCTACAAAATGTTCAGGAGGTTACAAATTAATGTTATTTTTATCAGAATATTATCATGAAGTTACAAAAGTTGTTCTTAAGGTTTAGATAATTAACTTGATTCAGAAAAATGTTTTTGTTTTCTTTCAAAGCTATCAATTACTATGTTCTCTAATTAGAAAATGGTTTACAAAAAAATGTTTTTTAATCTCAGAAATTTCATTTTTATTCAGAAATTTTTTTATTAGCTTTTTCAAGCTGTCAAAGTTTTTGAGGTTATTAAAATTAATGTTTTCTAATCGGAAAAAAGTGATGAACAAAAAAATTTCTTTAATCATCAGAATATTTGATTTGATTCAGGCAATTTTTTTAGTTTTTTTCAAACTGTTAAAGTTACTATAAACTATTTTTGTTACTAACGTTAAGGTTTTTTAATCAAAATGCAAGGGGTAGGATGCGTCTCAAAAGTAGCATCTTCTACTCAAAGGTCTACTTCTTCTTTACGTGGTGCATTTTGTTACTACTAACTATGCAATGGCGACCGAGTGACTTCCGCGATAAGAAGTCACTTTTCTACTAGTGCCAACAGTCTTTTTGGTGAAAGTCTGGGCACGTCCCTGGGGTAAAAAATTACTCCTAAAAGTGGACTAATTCTTTGAGATTAACGGTATAGAGATGGAGGGAAACTTATGATATCCTAAGAACAAGGCCTGCAAAAGACGGAAGGTAAATTCAATACCACAGTTAAATAGTTCCTAAGCAGATCTTTGGAGGATAGTATGAGAAGAAGGCATGTACAATTATAAGGAAAATTGAAGGTACAGAAATGGGAACTGGAACGTCAGAACTCTACTGAAGGAAGAAAAACTAGAAAACTTAAGACGTAAAATGCTGAGAAATAAACTGGACATGATAGGAGTTAGTGGTGAAGTTTTATTTAATGGAGAAAAAAGGGTACGAAATGGGGTGGGAGTGCTAGTGAGTAAGAAGTTATACAAGTGTGTGAGTAAAGTATTATACGACTGTGATAAAGATTAACGCGACACGAAAGAATATACTAATAATATATAGTTTATATGCCATTCAACAGATATGAAGATAATGTGGTAGAAGAAGTACATAGCAGAGTAGAAAACATCTTAAAGGAAGAAGGCCGAGGTTGCTGCAATATTGTGATGGGAGACTAGAATGCCAGTGTGGTTAAAGTTAGTGAAAGAGGAGTGGTGGGAAACTATTGTCATGGACAGATAAATAACATTGACGAAAGACTGATTGAGTTCTGCAATGAAGAGAGACTGATAGTTACAAACACATGGTTTACAAATCACAAGAGGAGACTGTTGCTGACTTCACAGTTGTGTAAGTCCGTTTAATAAAATTTACAAATATTTCAAACTGATTTATTATTAAATCATAAAAACTAAATAACAATTAATTTGATATATAAAAGATGTAGGGTGTATCGAGAGCATAGACTCTTTATCGATCGTGTTTATAACTATTTGTTAAAACAAAATAATTAAATATATATATATATATATATATATATATATATATATATATATATATGTTTTGAGAAATCCCTTTCATTTCTTAGTGGGGTGATTGTTAGATGATCCCAGGTGTGCCACAATACTTCTTAGAAATGTGTTTATGATGTAATCCGGTCATTCAGGAGGATATAGAGGATATAAATAATTTATTAGTTTTAATCTGGTCGTAATATTATTCGTTGGCTCAGCAGGGTTCTTTCTTTAGGGATTATTCTAGACACTAATGAGCTATTTTTCAATTGCCCTTAACACCGCGGGATAGTGGTTGTTGTTGAGACATCGACATTCCGGCGGCCTTGAAAGATTTGTTTTTAATAAATAGGAAGTGTACAAAGTTTTGTAACTGGTCTTTTATAAGACCCATCTCTAGACTGAACGGTTGCTGCTCGGATAACTCCATCTAAACCGGAGCGGACTTCAGTGATTCGCCCTCTTCTCCATTTTAGTGGTGGTAGGTTATTTTCTTTGATTATGACAAGTTCACCCACTACGATGTTTGCTGAGTTGTTTCTCCATTTACTTCTTGTTTGAAGGTATCCTAAATACTTCTTGCTCCAACGGGCCCAAAATTGTTGTCTGAGTTGTTTCATCTTTTGCCATCGAGAAAGTCTATTTAGGTTGATGTTTTGTAGATTTTGATATACTGGTGCAGTAAGGGCATCCCCAATTAGGAAATGTCCAGGAGTTAGAATTTCCTGATCATTTGGATCTTCTGACAGTGGCATCAATGGTCGAGAATTTAGTATGGCTTCAATTTGTGTTAAGATAGTTGTTAGTTCTTTTAATGTGGCTGACGCGTTGCCCAATGTTCGTTTAAGTAGTAGTTTGGTAGATTTTACAGCCGCTTCCCATAACCCTCCAAACGTTGGTGCTTTTGGTGGGATAAAATGCCAATTTGTTCCAACTTGTTCAAATTTTTGTGTAGCTGTCGACTCAAATATTGCTTTAAGCTCCTTTAACTCTGCGTTTGCTCCCACAAAGTTCTTTGCATTATCAGAATACATGTTTAGTATGTTGCCTCGACGTGAGACAAATCGCTTCATTGCATTCCAGAACTCTTCGGGGTATTGTTAAATTCTGTAACTCTTTGAGATCTGTCAAATATTGGGTCCAGGAGGTATAAATGTTGATTGGTATAGATTTTTCCTAACCGATCCCCAGTTTCCACAATGTTTGTAGAATGATTGTAGCTTGTACAACAAGGGGGCTTATAAGCCCGAGTGGATCAAAGATTTGGGCTGTATATGATAATATATTTTGTTTGGTTATAGAACTTTGTTTATCTATGGTTGGCAAAGCCTATAGGAAGGTATCGTTTGTAGTATTCCATTGTATTCCTAATGTTTTTGTTGTTGGATTCTTGTCAAGCAGTAGATTTGTTATTGTTTTTGATGTGATGTCATCTAGTAACTCAGTGCTATTGCTTGTTCATTTGTATAAGTCAAATCCTGCAGAAACACATAATTTTGTCACTTCATCTCTAATGGTAATAGCTTTAGCGATAGAATCTGCTCCTGTTAATAGATCATCCACATAAAAGTCTCTGGCTGTAATGTGAGCTCCTGTAGGATATATGTTGCTTCCATCCTTAGACAGTTGTTGTAAACATTTAGTGGCTAAGTATGGAGCTGATGATGTTCCATATGTCACGGTTTGAAGTTCATATGTTGTGATAGGCTCTGTGATTTCATTGCGCCATAATATGCGTTGATATTTATGATGATCTTTTGATACGAGGATCTGTCGATACATTTGTTTGATATCTGCTGAAATTACTATGCGGTGTAGCCTAAATCTCACTAAGCCACTAAGTTGTCTTGTATTGTAGGGCTTACTATTAGACATTGATTTAGCGATGTACCTGTTGAGGTTTTTGCCGATCTATCAAATACTACTCAAAGTTTTGTAGTGATACTATCTTCTTTTAAAACAGCATGATGAGGAAAGTAGTAATTGTCTATATCATCTGTTATTGGTATTGGTTTCATATGACCGTGTTTGATGTATTCATTTATAAATGCTTTGTATTTGTCATTTAATGAAGTATCTTTATTTAGCCGTCGTTCGACTGAGCAGAGGCGTTTGGTAGCCATTGCTTTTGAATTGCCTAGAGATGCCGTAGTTTGTTGAAATGGTAGTTCTACAACATAGCGACCTTCTAATGTGCGTTGATGTGTACGTTGAAAATGTTCTTCACACTTTTTCTCGTCAGGTGTAAAGTATGTCTTATTTGAAACGTCTTCTAACTTCCAAAGATTTGCTAAAGACTCATGAAGTAATTCGTCTGTTGTTAGGTTGCACGACGTAGTTTTTAAATTTGTCTGTAGATTGTAAACGTTTCCGGATAGTATCCAGCCAAAATGAGTTTTCTGCTACTGCGGATGATGGGTTGTAGGATTGATTTGACCTATGCACATCAGTAAATAAAAGAGTTGTGCGCCGATTAATAGATCAATTGATGATGGTATGTAGAATTCTGGGTCAGCCAGATGAATGTTATTTGGAATTTTGTATGCCTTCTCGTTTAATGGTTCATTTGGAAGTTTTGTTATTTGCTTCAGTATCAGACAGTTTATATCAGTTTTATAAGCGTTGATTCTTGATTGAATGCTTACGTTTGCTTTATACAATGCCGGCGTACCTTCAGTGGTAGAATTGATTCCAATGATTTGGATACGAGTAGCTTTTTTGGTAAGTTTAGACGATTTACTAATTTTTCACTTATGAAATTGCTTTGTGAACCAGAGTCCAGTAAAGCTTGGCATAGATGTAATCTTCCTTGTGAATCACTGATCTTTACTAAAGCTGTTGACAGAAAGGTATAGGTGAGTTCTTCGCTTGATTGTGTTGAGTGATGCGACTGCGTTTGACTGGATGAAGGCACAGTATCAATGTCACGATGGTTAGGTTAGGTTAGGTGTTATGGTGACGGCGGTTGCACGTTTTGCATGTAAAAGCCGATTTGCATTGACTGGCGTTATGGTTTGCACGCAAACAGTTATTGCATAATTTTAGCCTTTTTGCTTCACTATTTCTCTCGGTTGTTGATAGTTCGGTGAACTGTTTGCATTGATTGATGTAGTGATTGCACTTGCAAAAAACACTTGTTGATTAGATATATGCACCTTTGTTTCTGGTCTAGGTGGTCTACTTGATGATGATGCGTACGACGTAGCTTTTGATAAAGACATTGCTTCCAGTGTGTTGCACACACGAGTTAGAAATTCAATCAATTGTTGCAATGATGGCTATGAGTTTTGCGTGTGATGTTTCTATTCTATTTTAGTTGCAAAATCTAGTTTTGTTGTTAACAGGTAGTTAAGAAGTCGATCCCAATGGTCTGTATCTTCTCCCATTGATTTTAATGCACGTCGATGCTTTGTTGTGTTGTCATTGAGTAGTAACGAATGGTGCGTTTTTTTATGGATTGTCGATTGTTCAAAGATTACTCGTATATGATTAGTAACTAACAATTTTTTGTTTTCGAACCTGGAGCGCAGAAGATCCCATGCAATGGTGTAATTTGCGGCTGACGTTTCTAATAAATTAAACACGTGTATGGCATCACCCGTTAGACTAATGTGGAGATAGTGAAATCTCTGAATGTCTGACAAAGATTCATTATTGTTGATTAGAGAATTGAACGTGTTATAAAAATGAGCCATTCTTCATAGTTTCCAGAAAACTTTGTAATATTTATCGGAGGTAAGCGAATTTTTGCTTCTGTTGTGGATACGTTAGCAGGTGTTTTGTTGATTTGCATAGATTGTGTCTTCTTAATCATAGAGTGTGCTTTTGCTATGGTAGAGTAGTAGCTTTCTTCAAAATCTTCGCTTTGTTTGTCATCGATTGATTTGTTGAGAACATCTATTTGGCGTTGAATTTCGTTGAAATCACTCAATATGAACTCAGCTTTTTTCAATCTTACAATCAGCTCTTCCTTGTTGCATTCAGGTTTGTTTAAAAACGTTTGAAATCGCGTTAACATTGCTTTAACATTAGCGCGACGCGTTCGTAGTTTATCTGGGGTAGGAGTCATGTTTCAGACTGTTTTTGCACTGATGATGATTGGATTAATGTTCGTAATGCATTTTAATGAAAAATGACAAGAGATCAAAGTTGCAAGGCAAAAATTTTTTGATCGATATCGGTTATTTGGATTTCTCGATAGTGAGAGTATTTTCCGCTAAAGAATGTCAAGAGATCAAGAGATCAAAGTTTTAGAGCAACAAATTTCCGATCGATATAGGTTTATAGATGATTCCAATAATACGTGGTTTGTCCACCAGAGCGCGCAAAATTGTGAATTTATTTTCTGAGTCTTCTAGCGGAAGAACGGAAAATTATAGGAAAATTCAAATTCAAACTTTTCAATCACGCAAAAATTGATATAAATATGTCTATTACTCCAAAACCACCTTTTTTCATGCGTGCGCTAGGTGAAAATAGTCTTCAGAGAGTGCAAATACACCTAAGTATACAGGTCGCTAAGCTGTGGGTAAATTTTTTTTAAAACGTCGATTTTTTGTCAAATTTGAAGCGACTAATAACAAAATAGCTCATTTTAGAAGTTCGTCGCTTGAATCGATTTTTGGCGATTTTTGGATGTTTTTGCGCTTGCTGTATCATTTAGACTTAATTTATTAGTGCCAAATTTTAAGAATGTTATTTTTTCCGCTTGGTGCTGTCAAAAAATATAAGCCTCACTGTAATATATATATAAAAGCGTAGGTTTGCCGAGCGGTTTCTTAAAACAAAAATGATATCAATGGCGAAAAAAAAAAGGAACAAAAAAGTGCGAGGAGTATAGAACAATTAGCTTGGCATTGTACGCAGCGAAGATCTTGTTGATTGTAATAAATAAAAGACTTTTAAGAATTATGGAGGAAAATATAGAGGAAAAACAATTTAGATTCAGAAAAGGGATTGATATAGCGAGGACAATTGGAGAAAGGTACTTAGAGAAAGACAAAAGTGTGTTTTTTATAAACTTGGTAAAAGCATTGAATTGTGTTCGGTGGCAGAAATTGATGTAAATTTTGAAAGTAAAAATAGTAGATTGGAAAGATAGAAGACTAATAGGTGATTTGTTTATGAGACAACATGTAGCAATGAGGTTAAATGACAAAGGACCGAGGGATTTGAAATTGGAAAAGGAGTGAGACAGGGCTCTTGTTTATCACCAACGGTGTTCAATATGTATGCCAAAGAAATGGTAGCGGAGCACAGAAGAACTGAAGATGCTTCTTAAAGAACTTGAAAATGGAATCAATGTATGGGCTGAGTATAAACAAAAACAAGTCCAATATTATGAGAGTTAGAAAGGTGCAAGAAATGGACGTGTGCGGGAACGGGGATAATCACCTTGGTACTGAAATTACAGAACATTGGAGAAGCGAGAGAGAAATAAGTACGCTACGCTACGCATATTAAAGAAGCTTTTAGAAGGAAAAGCAAGATTTTGAGTTGCAAGTTAGATATAAACAGCTAAAAGATA
Source organism: Tachinus rufipes (assembly GCA_963932245.1). Classification (NCBI taxonomy): domain Eukaryota; kingdom Metazoa; phylum Arthropoda; class Insecta; order Coleoptera; family Staphylinidae; genus Tachinus; species Tachinus rufipes. The sequence goes on along the minus strand of OZ010747.1, from coordinate 71,381,545 downwards.
TGTGAAGGGTTTTGTATGGAGTTTGTTGTTGTGCATAAAAGCATTTGAAATGTGGCCATACAAGATCCGGAATGAAAATGTGTTGAGAAGAGCAGGAGAGGAAAGAGCGCTAGCAGGTACAATTATAAAAAGAAGGAAAGAGGACGGATAGGCTATGCATTGAGAAGAGATTGTTTATTGAAGGACGTGATTGAATGGAATGGTGAATGCAAATCCGAAAAGTGGAACGAGAAAACGAAAGATTACTGATATTCTAAGAAAAACAAGACCGAGAAAACTGGAGGAAAGGCACGTAGGACCTGCTAAAAACAGAACACCAATAAATCTTAAAACATCATTTTGATCGAAACAAATTTTTTTTTTAATTAATGTTTTTCAATCAGTAAATGATCATGAGTTTCCAAAATATGTTCTTAGCCTTGGAATACTAATTTATTTCAAAAAACGTTTGTTGGTTCTTTTTAAGCTGTCAAAAATACTATAAAATGTTTTGAGGATGCTAATTAATGTTCTATCTCTAATGAGAAAAATATTAAAATTTACAAAAAAATGTTCTTGGGCCATACTTGGGCAAAATGTTTTTTTTTTAATCAAGATTTCAAAATTACTATAAAATGTTCTTGAGGTTCTAAAATTAATATTTTCTTTTATAGTCCTATGAAACTCTTGAATATTTATATTTTTTTAATTATTATTGTTTCATATATTGTAATAAATTATTTTTATTAATTTATTTATTGAAAATATTATTGAGATAATGAAACTAGTTGTGTAATAATAAATAAATTAATAAAAATAATTTATTACAATATATGAAACAATAATAATTAAAAAATGATGAACATTAACAATAATATTTCCTAATCAAAAAAATCTTGAATGAAAATGAAATTACAAAAAAATCATTATGATTCAGAAAAATGTTTTTTTTTACTTTTTTAAAGCTGGTAAAGTTACTATAAAATGTCCCTGAGATTACTAAAACAAATGTTTTTTAATCAGAAACTTGTTATTAATTTGCAAAAATTGTTCTTAGAATAACAGTATGATCCAGAAAAATGTTTATTTTTTTTCTAGTTCTCAAAGTTACTATGAAATGTTCTTGAGATTATTAAAAAGAGTTCTTTAACAGAAAATGAAAATATAAATTTACAGAAAGCCTCAGAATATTATTTTAATTCATAAAAAGGTTTTTTGCTTTTAAAATTACTATCAAATGTTTCAGAAGTTACAAATTAAATATTTTTCCAATAGTGAGTTGACATACTTTTTATAAAATGTTTTTTAAAGTATTTGTTATCAGAGTTGCTATGGAATGATTCAGAAGTTACAAATTAATGTTTTGGTATCATTTAGGGGTTACAATTTTTTTTATATTTTTAAAGCTTTTAATTTTTTTTTAAGTTAGCAGTGTTTCTAGAAAATGTTATAGAAGTTACAAATTAATGTTTTGTTGCTACAAAAATGTTCTTATATTACAATACTTTCCCAATACTACAGAAAGTTTACATAGTTTATATAAAATGTTTTTGTAAGTTAATAGAGTTTCTAGAAAATGTTCCAAAAGTTACAAATCAATGTTTTGAGGTTACAAAAATATGAATTGACATAGTTTTTATAATTTTTTTTGAAATTGTCAGAGTTTGTTATAAAATGTTTCAAAAGTTACAAGTTAATGTTTTGAGGTTACAAATATGTTCTTACGCTACAATATTTTTTTCAACACTTTGGTGAATTGACATAGTTTATATAAAATGTTTTTAAAATATTTGAAGTCAGCGGATATTCTAGAAAATTTTCCAGAAGTTACAAATTAATGTTTTGAAGTTACAAAAATGTTTTTATTCACAATAAAAAAGTTAATGTTTTGAGGTTACAAAAATGTTCTTACGCTACAATATTTTTTCAACACTTTAGTAAATTGACATAGTTTAAATAAAATCTTTTTAAATTCTTAGTAAGTTAGCATAGTTGCTACAAAATGTTCTAAAAGTTAATGTTTTGAAGTGACAATACTTTCTCAACACTTTAGTGAGTTGACATAGTTCATTTTTTTGAAGTTAGCTAATTTTTTAGAAAATAATTCAAAAGTTACAAGTTAATGTTTTGAGGTTACAAAAATGTTTTTATGCTACAATATTTTTTTAACACCTAGAGTAATTTATATAAAGTATTTTAAAATTTTTTGAAGTAGCCGATTTTTTTAAAATGTTTTAGACTTTACAATTTAATCTTTTGAGGTTACAAAAATGTTCTTATGCTATAATATTTTCTTAATTTTTTAGTTTATATAAAATATTTTTAATTTTTTTGTAGTTAACAGAGATAGCAACTCTGCTAACTTCAAAAAAAGTTCTATAATTTACTGGTATTATTCTGAGGTTACAGAAATATTCTTATATCTAGTGCTTTTAACGTTTCTGAATATTTGTTTTTATTTTCGTCTTTTCTTTTACTTCGCCCGCCACACTGCCTTAAGATAAAAATGTGTCCGGCTGTATATTTTTGTATTTGACAAATGCGAGATGTTGCTTGGAAATTTGTGGCTTTTTCGAAACCTTCTTTACAACTATAGCGAAGAAATGAGATTGTGTCGATGTTTCATTTTTGTAAACAGGTGAACGAATTATAAGCTTAAGGGGGGAGAATAGTTGCGCTATTATAAGGGTTTACAGCATCCAACTCAGCAAGAAAATGCCTGAATATAATTGAATAAAATTTTCACACATTGTAGAAGAAAGTCCAATCTGTGTCCTCAAATTTGTAGAACTTTGATGCAATCAGTCGTTTCTTTTTAATTAATTTTTAAAAAGTGACGTTTTTGATCAGTTTTTGATCAATTTTTTACTTGTTAAATGTAACTTCAAATCTTTAACCAAAAACATGAAGACATAGACTATTGTATGTAGTTCAACATATAAAAAGAGTGATGACTAAAATCTTATCGTTTTGATATTGAGTTGGTTGGCGTTTTGTCCTATAAGAACCAATTTTAATTTAAAAACGGCGCTGTACGTGTAAATATTTTTCTAGAGAAAAATTTTCACCGATATTCTCGTAGACGCGATAGGATTTAATATTTTTCCATAACAATACTATTAGTGGCACCACAACAGGACAGGGCGACTAAACCCGGCAATTCTCTAGCGTTAAGGAAATAGTGATCTATTATTGTTTTTAATTTTGTTATCATTTTAATCAAGTGTTTGTCGATTTTATATAATAATATTTTCTAGTAGATAAATTATCAAGAATTTATTTTTATTATTCATTTCTGGCAAATGCGTGCAAAGTTTTCACCGATCCAATCAATTTTAGTTTTAGCAAAATTAATATCAAATTATTTAGACATTGCAAACATTATCAGCGCTCTTTATGATAATATATTTGTATGCGTTTGCACATGGATCCAATGATCAAGGAAACAAAATAAATATATATTACATTATAAAAATTATTATATTATATTTTTGAAAATGTTTTTTTTTTTATAAAATATGCTCGAAATTACTAACAAATATTTTTTATTTTTTATAGAAAATGATTATGAATAAATCTGATAATATTAATTTGATTGTTCTTCAGCTTAGCATTTGTATAAAATGTTCCCTAGGTTATCAATAAATGTTCTTCTGTCAGAAAATGATGTAAAAAAAAAAACTAAAGTTACACAAATTGTTCTTAAGCCATACTATAAAATGTTCCGAAGGTTACAAATTAATGTTTTCATATTATAAAATTATCGCAAAGTTACAAAAGTTCAGATTATTAATTTGTTTTATTAAAAAATCTTATAGCTTTTGTCAAGCTTACACAGTTACTATAAATAGTTTCTTATTATACTAAAACTAATGTTCTCTAATTATAAAATGGTTATGTGTTTACAAAAAATATTGTTAGCCTTACAATGTTATTTTTATTCAGAAAATTGTACTTAAGCTTTTTTTAAGCAAAATTCCTATAAAATGTTTGTGAGCTTACTAAAATTAAAGTTCTTTAATTAGAAAATATTTTACAAAAATTAGTATCAGGATATTTTAATTTGGAAAACGTTTTTTTTTTCAAGCTGTTTTCAAGTTACTATAAAATATATTTAATGTTCTCCTATTAGAAGCTTTATATTATCAATTTGATTAATTAAAAAAAATGTTAGCTATTTTGATGCTTTCAAAAGTTACTGTAAAATGTTTTGGAGGTTATAAATTAGTTTTTTATATCAGAAAATTATCGCAAGGTTACTATAATGTTCTTGATGTTACTGAAATTAATGTAACAACATAATTAGAAAATGGTTGAGTTTACAAAAAATATTGTTAGCTTCAGAATGTCATTTTTATTAAGAAGAAAATGTACTTTAGCTTTTGTTAAGCAAAATCACTATAAAATGTTTATGAGGTTACTAAAATTTATCTTCTTCTTCTAGTGCATCTTCATTACTGAAGGTTTGCGACCACTTCACTAAAATTCTTCCTATCGGCGGCCGCGTGGAACAATTGCCCCACCTTCATGCCGGTCTAGTTGCGGATATTGCGTAACCAGGATAGTACTCTTCTGCCATTCGATATTTTACTTTCAATGCGGCCTTTCATTATCAACCTTAAAATATTGTATTTTGGTTGCGCATTTTGTGTCCAAGTATGCAGTTTTCCTTTGCTTGATTGTTAAGAGCAACTCTCTTTCTTTACTCATTTTTTGGAGTACCGTTTCATTTCGGACCTTCTCCGTCCAAGATATTTTTACGAAGGCCTTTAGTTTGTTTAACATATTAGTTTTTAGGGTCCTTGTCTCAAATAGCAGCACTGACCAGACGTAGCATTTGACCGTTCCTAATTACGTAATTTTAGGCTTAAACTTCTTTCGCAAAGTAAGTTCTTCCATTTTATGAATGTATTTCTGGTCTGCTCTATTCTAGATCTTATTTCTTGTTCTGGGTCTCATTTTTCATTTAACATTGTTCCCAGGTATCTGAACTTTTTGGCTTGTTCGATTCTAATTCTGTCGAGATTAATGTCCATATCTTTGATACTTATGGCGACTCTGCTTACTTTCATTACTTTTGTTTTGGCCTTGTTTATGGATAGACTTGCTGCGGTACTTTCAAGTTCAACTCTGTCAACCATATATTGTAAGTCTGCCATAATGCAGGAATCATCCGCAAAACGTATGTTATAAATCTATCGGACATTAACTTTCAAACCCTTAATTGTTTTGGTTTTTAGGGCATTTTTGAAGATTTTCTCTGAGTAGGCATTAAAGAGCATCAGGGACAGTAAACACCCTTGGCGAACCTCACGTTTGATATCTATCTCTTTTGTATCTTTGCCTTCAAGCGTTAAATAGCTTTTTGATTCTAGTATAGATTTTGGATGATGCGGATGTCCTCCCTATCTAGTCCAAAATTTTTTAGAACTTCTATCAACTTGTCGTGTTTTACCATGTCGAATGTCTTTTGATAATCTATGAAGCATTATATAGACCTTTTTTTGATGGTCAAGGTATTTTTGCACAAGTATTTGTAGTGCGAAAAGAGCTTCTTGTGTTCCAAGGCCGTTTTGAAATCTGAATTGCACATCACTATTCTTGTTTTCACATTTACTAAATATTCTGTTTTTGATCATGTTTAAAAATATTTTCAGGGTATGGCTTATTAATCTGATGAGTCGGAAGTCTTCACATGATTTGGCATTAGGTTTTTTTGGACTTGTTATAAACGCGGATTTTAACCATGTATTTGGTATTTCCTCCGTGTCATAAATTCTATTGAAGAGGTCAAGGATGATATTAATATTCTTGCTTTCTACTAGTTTTATTGTTTCCGCATGAATTTTGTCTGGTCCGCTTGCTTTGCCTATTTGCAGTATAGGGAGCCATTTATTTCATAAGTAATTTTCGTGTTTGTTTGATTATCTGCAAAAAGTTTGGTGATGAAGCTTTCTAATGTTTTCAAGCGTCTTTCTTTATCCAGGATTATTTTCTTGTTCTTGTCTGTCAGAATCGTTGTAGGTCTTTTTTTATTTACTCCACTTGTCTCTTTAAGTTTCTTGTTAAAGCTGTCATGCTTCTTTTCTAGCTCTTTAGTTTTTCTGCATTGATCTGATAACCAATTTTCTTTGGCTGCTTTTATCTTTTTTTGAATTTCTTTATGTACTTTCTAGTAGCTTTCCGTATCTACGTTTTTACATGCTCTTCTCTTTTTCATCAACTTGAGGATCTCTACAGTCATCCACTTTTTTTTGTTAGTTTTTTGGGCTGCCTACGTTTTCTGCTATGACTTCTTGTAAAGTATCTTTAAGTAGACTCCATTGTTTGTTTATGTCATCATCTTTTCCGTGTTCTATTTTGTTGAGTTTTTTGTTTATTTTTGTTTGTATTTCTTTTGCAAATTCTTCATCACGGAGATTTAATTTTAATTTGGCTATCACGGGATTATGATCGGATACTATGTCCGCGCCTGGGTAGGCTCTTGCACATTGTATACTTGTTTTAAATCTCTTGTTAATGAGGACATAGTTTGTTTGGTTCCTCATTATATGTGTCGGTTTGTGTTTAGGTCCATGTGTAGAGACGTCTATCCGGTAATTTAAACCATGCATTTGAGATTACATATTCTTCTTCGTTACAGAATTGTAGTAGACGGTCTCCCCTTTCATTTAGTATTCCCAAGTCATATTCTCCTACGATGTCATTTACCTTCCCTTTACTATTTCATAGAAAAAAATTAAAATGAATGTTCTTTAATCAGAAAATGATTACGAAATTACAAACATTGCTTTTAAGCTTTAAAATAACATTTTGATTTAGAAAAATGTTTTTTAGCTTTTTTCAAACTGTCAAAGTTACTATAATATGTTCCTGAGGTTATAATTAATGTCTCTAATCAGAAAATGATTATGAATTTACAAAAAAAAATGTTATTAAGATTTAATGTCATTTTGATTCAGAAAAATGTTTTCATATGTTTTTCATGGTTACAAAACATTCTTTTAAATTCTAAAGTATTTATGTATATTGTAGAATGTCAATGAGGTCTTTGAATGTTAACATAAAATATTTTCCAGATAACAAATTAATGTTTTTGGGTTATAAAATTATTTAATGAAAGTTCTAAACAAATGCAAATTATTTGTGTGTTGGTCGTGAAATGGTTACATGTTGTTATAATACAATACTTATCAACACTACAGTGAGTTAACATAGTTTCTATAAAATGTTTTTAAATTTATTGAAGTTAGCAGAATTGCTAGACAATTACACATTTTTGTTCTGGTATAATTTTGAATTTACAAAAATGTTCTTAAATTTTAATGTTTTTAAATTTAATATTTTTTTGTGATGGACTTCTTGGTGAACCAAGATTATTAGATTTGTATCTTTCAACTATTCCAGAGATTACAACAACAACTACAGTAGAAGCTGCTTTAGGAAATTCTGATCATTTTCTTATTACTTCTGTTGTTAAAAGTTCTCTTCCTATTACTACGAAACCTAAATCGCCCCTTATCTATCATTATTCTAAAATGAACATAATAAAAATGAAAGAATTTTTTAGTAATTTTAATTTTGATTCTTATTGCTTACATTCTAATGATTTACATTCTGCAACAGAAAATCTCACAAAAACTATTCAAAAAGTCATCGAAAAGCTTGTTCCGTTCTCTGTTGTTAAACCAAAACAAAAGTACTTGTTTTTAATTCAGACAAAACAGGCAGTTAATTGTTCCGAACAGAACAAATAAGATTATAAGTTAGCTCGTAATTATTGTAACAATCTAAAAAAGATAGGATTGACAGAAACAAAGCTAATCAAATTTTTAAGCATTCCATAAACAACAATTTTTTTTATAAAACAATAAATTTTTTGCAATTTAGTACAAAATCTTCAATACCTCCTTTTCGAAATTATCAAAACAATCTAGTTACTAATCCAAAAGAAAAAGCAGATATTTTTATCAATTTGCATCTAACTCTACTATTATAAATCCTCTTATTATTGTACCTACAATGCCGTCTAATGATAAAATAATGAGTCCAATTCATTTTAGGCAACGGGTTGTCAAAAAATATCTTCTCAAATTAAATTCCAGAAAGGCGTCAGGTATTGATAAAATTCCACCTATTATTCTTAAAACATTTCCAAATGAATCAGCTTCCATTTTGACCAAAATATTTGCCATATCATACAAAAATGAAACATTTCCAAATTGTTGGAAAATTGCAAATGTTCAACCTATGCTTAAAAAGGGAGACAAGTCTGATTTTTCAAATTATAGACCAATTGCTTAATTGTCTAATCTCTCAATCTACAACAAATCTTTTGATTTATGTTAGTCACGAATGGAATTCTACTTTAGACAAACAAGGAGAAAATCTTGCAGTAGCTCTAGATATTTCTAAAGCGTTTGATAGGGTTTGGCATTCTAATCTTGTTAACAAGGTCTTGATAAGAAACACTGTAAATTTTATCAATAGTTTTCTTGACAATAGAAAAATTATAGTTAGAATTGATTGTTTCAACTCTGACCCCAAAATCATAAATCCTGGTGTTCTGCTTTTTTGCCAAATTTATTTTTGATTTACATTAATGAACTTTTTTAAAAAACTAAAAGTCCTATTTATAGTTTTGCAGATGATAGCACTTTTCATACTTAATACTTTCCGAAGACCATATCGACAAATATGTCAGAGCGTCTTGAAATTTTTAGGTTAGAGTTTGTAGCATTTATAAACAAAGACTTTAAAACAATATCTGAATGGGGCACTCTTAACATGGTCAATTTTAACTCTAAAAAAACTTAACTTTTTATTGTTTCAAAATCTAAATCCGAGGTACCATTACTACCAATTATTAAACTAAACAACGAATTTATATCTAAATCTTCTTTAATTTGTCTTTTAGGTGTTACAGTCTAACATAATATTTTCTGGAACGACTATGTTGTCGACATAGGTTTGAAAGTATCTAGAAAACTAGAATTTCTTAATAAATGTAAAAAGTTTTTGACTTCGTTCAACTTTTGCATATATATAAAACTTATATTCGTCCTTGTATTGAATATTGTTCTTAAGTATGGGGAGAACATCGGAAACTACACTATCTCTTCTAAACTCTATTCAGAAACGAGCTATTCGGATCATTGCCCCAAAATTAACTATTAACTTAGATACTTTACAACAAAGGCGTAATGTTTTTCTATAGATCATTTAATGGACACTGTTTAAACGAAATACAAGACATTTTGCCATCTAAACAAATAATTACTCGTAGTAAAAGGCTTGCTAGGAATTCTAACAAATATTCACTGACAGTTCAAGGGGTGTAGGACTATCGACAAATGGAATAAACTTTTAAATTCAGAATTTCCCGTGACTTATGAACTACAAATATTCAAAGTCAATGTTCACAGACTGTTTAAATGAGGGCTTCAATTTGACAGTTTCAACGAGTGTGGTTTGACCCGTTGAAATTGAAAGGTATTTTTATGTTTATTGTATGTTTGTTGTGTATTGAGTGCTCAATTTTTTGTATATGTTTAAGTAATATTACCATGCGGTGTCTATATATATATATATATATATTTGACGTTTATCTAAAATTATTTAATGTGATAATAATTATTTATTGTGTATTTATACTTTATAAACTTACCCAATCTCATCACTTAAATAAGCAAATATGTTAATAATTAATTAGTATAAAGTTGCAAAGTGATTAATTTTGTCAGTCTTCTGCGTTTATAGTCATCACAAAATGCTATTGGATGTCACAATGGACTTACTAACAGCGCGATTAAATATCTTTAATTTTTTTCAAAATTTTATTTTTATAAATAAAATGATACTACTCATTTTTTATTAAATTTAAATAGAAAAAACTGCATAAAAACTAGTTCCATTTGTCCTTTAAACGCGTCTTCGTTTTTCCTTCTTGTTTTTTAACTCGGACGTGTGCTATAAAAATGTGACTTATGAAACGAGTTTTTTTATTGCAAAATTTTTTATCGTATCGTTTTTATAAACATAATTTTTCCCATATCTCGATTCTATAGCTAATAATAATAATATTACATAAATATGCACAGAAATAAAAAAACAACATCAATAATGCTATGTTCCAAACACAGATTACAATACAATCGAAAGTGCTCGTCAAATATTTGCATCCATATCAGATAGATAGATAGTACTAAAAAATAGAAATTAATACAACACAATCGACACCAATATACAATATTGGAGAGATTTATCTCGCTCTCATCATCGATAAGCTTACAACTTACAAACAATTAACGCCAACGGAATAACAATTATGTGCGCGTGTTCACAAAATATTCGTAATATATTTTATGCATAACGAAAGTTTTTTTTTATTGTTGTAAATTTTGTGAATGGTTTTATCTTCCGGATTTAACATGTTCGAGGATTATGTGTAAGTGATTTATTAATAATAAGTATTAACATGTAAATAGAAATTTTATTTTTAAATTACATATTTTGGAATTAGTTTATATTTTACAATAATACAGGCAATTTACAAACCGACTTATTATGTCAGCATCTATATCAATCGGTCTACGTTATCTGGAAGCGATTATGATAAAAGAGCTTAATTGAATGAATTTACAATCAACTACGATGCGACAGAGCATGTTACACTTATTTGCGAAGCGACACAGTACATACAGGGTGTTAAAAAAAATGTAAATTTTTTAAAGGGGTGCTAGTACGAACCACAACAAACAAAAAAGTCTTAATAAACATGGGTTGTTATAGCAACGGTTTTGGAGATATGCAACATTATTTATTTTTATATATTTTTACAAAGAACAGAGTTATAGAAGATGTTTGAAGTGTCCTCCTTTCATTTCCAAACAGGCACGACATTTTTGTCTGAAGGACATTCGTACTCTTTCTAAAACCCCCTCATTGGCAATTTACAAGAGTAGCATTCACTAATGATTTCCAATATCCCCAAAGAAAAATGAGCTGAAGCACCATCATGCTGGAATTTGTTGCCTGTGGGCCAAAGGAATGTCATTCAAAAAATTATACATTGTGTTCTGCAGAAAGTTGAGGTAAGCAGCGCCTGCTAATCGGTTTGGTAAAACAACAGGACCTAGAAACCTGTCTCCTACAATACCCATCTAAATATTTAATGAAAAACGTGTCTGATGTCGACATTCAATTACAGCATGGGGATTTTTGTCGGCCCAACGATGTGTGATGGGCTTCATCCGTAAAATAAATTTTGGCAAGAAACTGCGGGTCTCCAGCATCCTTGCGTAGAAACCAGCGACAAAAAACCAAACGTGCCCGATGATTAGTTAAATTTAAGTCCTGTACTTGTTGTACATGGTATGGATAGAGCAGCTGCTTGTGGAGGGTTCTCCAAACAAGAGTAGCATCAATTCTTACCTTGGCTGATATTCTCCACACACTCGTCCCTGGATTATGCTCTATCCGTGCTATAATTTTTTGTTCTGCTCTAGGAGTAGATACCTTGGTCTGCCGGAAAGATATCACTGTTTTTGAAGTGCACCGGTATCTCTCAATATTTGGTGAATTCTTTTAAACATACGATATGAAGGAATCTGGCGATTTGGAAAAGCTTTTACATAAAGACGTCGCGCTTTGGTGGCAATCCCATTAGCACGACCATACATGAAATGCATGTCGGCTAGTTCTGCATTAGAGTAATCAGCCATAGCAATGAAAACTTGTGTACTAACAACAACTGTTAAATACTGAATGTTTATTTCACAAAACATTAGCCAACTATGATAAGAAAATTCACGTTTTTGCAAAATAAAAAATGGAGGGAAAAAGAATAATAAAAATAAATAATGTTCAATATCTCCTAAACCGTTGCTATAACAATGTTTATTAAGACTTTTTTTGTTGTGGTTTGTACTACTGCCTCCATAAATATTTAATTGTAATTAAGAGTTTTTAATTTAATTTACTACAAATAGCAAAACGAGAAAGCATTTGTTTGTTGAAGAGATTTGTGTTTGGCATAGTAATAAAAATGGCGCAGTCGGTAGGAAAAATGTTTGGTCTTTCTGGCTTGTTTAAGCTTATATTCTTTTTGGAATTGTTTATTGAAGGAAAACATGTTTGGCATAGGATTCGAAATGACGCAGTTGGTTGGTAGAATATTTTGTTTTTAATGGATATCATGTTTGATGCAATTTGATCAAGTACCAAAATTGTATTGGCTGAAACCAGTGTTTGGCATATGCACCAAAATTGTGTAGTTGGTTAGTGAACAGCTTTCTTTTGGGTAGCAAGGAGTATTCTGTAGTAAAGACCATGTATAGCATGAAGTTGTGTCTCGGTTATACAGTAAGAACGTAGTAATACTTTTCACGACGGTTGCTTGTTGTGATCTTGGCTTGTTCTAGATTCACTGATCTTTGTTGTTTGCAATTGTTGACAACGGCAAGAAGTTTTACTCTTCTTTTTGGAATAAACTTGACTTGAAAATTTTGTTAATGAGTTTGTTTCATTTACGCCGTCTTTGTCTTGTCCATCTTGTTATATCTAGCGTGTCGTATTTTTTCTTGGTTGGCTATTCTGTTGCGTAGTGTGAGTCCCGTGATGCTACGGAGCATTTTTATCTCTGTCATTTGTGTTATGCTTTTGGTTCTACTGGTGTCCGCTTCTGGTTTCTCATATTTAATTGATTTCTCGATTATTTGTCATATAACGAATATTGCGTCTGCGGTTGATCTATTTTTTTCTAAACCCTTGTTGTTCTAGCCGTATGGATATGCATTCTGCGATGATGTTGCAGATACTTTTTGTGAATAGCTTCATTACGGCGATAAGGAGAGTTATTCCTCTGTAATTTCCTTGTTGTTTTTTTTATGGGAATAGTGGCGCTGTTTTTCCAGTCGGCTGGTATTTTGGGTTTGTTTAGGATTTTCTGGAAGATGTCGGCTTGTTGGTTGCTTAATGGCTTACTTCCGTACTTTATCAGTTTGTTATTTAGTCTAATTATCCCTGAGGTTTTTCTGCTTTATAGCTCTTTAAAGTGTTTTTTACCAGTTCATGGCAGATGCGGTTATTTATTTAAATAATTAGTAGTACTTTCTGTGTGGTGTGGGTTCTTATCGTCTTTGAACGTTTTTTTTTAAGTGGTTTAACCATACCTGTTTTGGGATAGTTTTTGTTGTTACGTATTTGTTGACTTTGCGTTTTCTCCGTTCATTTATTTAAGATTAATTATTTTGGGAATAGGATAATTAAAATAATAATTAGCTTATAATTGGTTTTTAATCGCTAACGTTTCGGTAACGTCGTTACCTTCATCAGAGCTTTAAAAACTTATTATATTTGTCATTGGTATTAAAAATGACAAATATAATAAGTTTTTAAAGCTCTGATGAAGGTAACGACGTTACCGAAACGTTAATCTAATTATTATTTAAATTATCCTATTTTCAAAATAATTAATCTTAAATAAACTAAAAAGGAACAAAAATAATAATTTTTTTTGGCTGCCGTAGTGGTCATGTTTTATTTCCGCTGTGAAGGTTTTCTTGTATTTGATCTTTATTGTTCTTATTTCTGTTTGCACTCCTTCCTTATTTTCCTGTAGCGTAGCCATTCTTCCGGTGTTTTATTACTCAGGTACCTTGGGTAGGTTTCTTGTTATTTTTTTTTTAATTTGTTTTCCTCTGGCGTGAATCATATTGTGTTAATTTTGGATGAGTTTTTGTTTATCTTCCTAGTGCTTTATTGGCGGTTGTCTTAATGCGTTTTTACTTTTCTCCAGCTGGTTTTCACGTTGTTCTGTTCTAGGATTGGCTGTTCTCTGTTCTTTTGGGCTAGCTTTTATTGGTATCCTATATTTGCTTAGTCGGGTGTACTGCTCTATTTGAGATTATATAATTGATGGTGGATGAGTGTGTGTTGTACCAAGTTATTTTGTGTTGTGGCTTATGGTCGAAATATCTGTTGTTTATTTTTATTTTGTTTTGTGCATAGAATGTTTTCAGATTTTTTTTGATATAGTTAAAGGTATCTTCATTGTTTTACGTCACTTACTATTGTATTGCCGATTCCTGGCATTCAGATCTCCCATGATCAGGATTTTTGATCTTTGTGTGTTTTGTCGATTTTGGTCTGCAGAGGTTTGCAGTAGGAGTCAATTTCTTTTTTGATTTTGCTGGTATCGGTGACGATGCTAATCAGATGTGTTTGACCTTGTCTACGTCTAGGACCACTCTAAGTATTCTTTTGTTGACATATGTGTCTTCTATATTCTGGGTGAATTTGTCACTGATTACCAAGCTCTACTCCGGCTGTGGCTTTTTTGTGTTTTTTGTTTCTACAGTATTTGAGTTTATATCCTTTATATGAGAGATCATCTTTCCCTTTGCGTTTTGTTTCGGATAGTGCGCATATATCTATTTTGTGTGTTTTCATTTCTAGCATGACTTCTTGTTCTCTTCTATTCCAAGATCTTATGTTTCAACAGGCGCATCTTAGTATGTTTTTCTTTACAACTTTTGTTTTCCTTTGTCTTTTTCTTCTTGTTCTTCGTTAAACCCGTCCGATTTTGAGGCTTTTTGCTGATTCTGTGAGCTTGTAGGTTTGTTTCTCCTTTTTTATCTGGGCTTGGGACCAGCAACATCACTCTTGAGTTTTTTTATCCACCCAGTGTGGTGCAGGCGGAGTTGAGTCTTATTTGTTATCATAATATGCGATCAAGCGTATTGGCTCATCACGGTAGACTGTACAAAAACATTTTTATGTAGTCATCAATCAAATCTATTGTAGAACATAATTAAATATATATATATTTTTTTATATAACTAACGCGACGCACGCTAATCCTTCGTGCTTAAACGACGTATACTAATTAACTTAACACTACTCAGTAATTATAATAAAGGAGCGGCCTTTGTCGTCAAATAATTTGACTGCATTGACTATGCCCTACTTCACTCTATTCGTGCTGGCTCGGTCCATCTTATTATCAACGCGTCATCGTAACAACCCGCAATTGAGGAGCATTCGTGCAAAATGTTCATTTATAATATTTTGGAGTTATACATTGTAACTTGGTTAAAAATATTGTTTAAATTTTTGATTGAAACAAAATAATATTTCTACAGTTAAAAGAAGGTCCAACATAACAACGTTTTTGAGTTTATTCACAAAAACATTATTAAAACATTTAGATGCCATTAATAAAATTAACTTATTGAAAATATCGAAAAATGGTCATATTTACTTTTGCGTGAATGCTCCTTAATTGTTTCCGCGCTGCTTTTCTGTAAATTAAACCTGCACATAATTAATGATATGTTCCGCGCACATATAATTTCTCTAGACTAGTAGTCATACCGCAATCTCTACAATTACATTAATTATCTAATTAACATATCCCCAAGGTATACTCTAATACCAGTGTGTTTATAACTGCTCCTACTACTACTACTAATATAATGTGACCTGCATACAACCTCATGACCCAGCTGGTCTGTGTAAGCTTGACAATCTTTTGCAGTTATTGTGCAACCCCAAGACCTCAACTGCCAGTGTACAAGCATACCTCTAACGACTGTCACTTATAAGACCTCAATCCCAAATAAGGTGTTAACATACAACCCCAAGGCCCCGTGTCAGTGTATGAATAACTATCTTTTACAGCCTAATACAACCCCAACTCTGGCAAAGTACCTGGTATGCTACAAATGTCAAGTACTTCAATGACGCCAATGCCAATGTACTTTGTTTTACACATCTCCAAGACTTTTCTCAGCCTAAGTCTGAATAACGTCAGACAGTTGTGTTGTACCTCAATGACCTCTTGTCAATGTACTTTTTCACACCTCAAAGACCCACTTAATCTATGTGTGAATAACTCTTAGGTTCTCATACAATACATGTACGTAATAACATCATATACAGTACATTAATGATTATAAGCAATGCTAACAAAAACTACCTCTAACACTATGTGTGATGGAAATATTTGTAAATTTTAGTAAGACACCAAATTGGCGTAGTTGGTAGGCGGTGTTCTCATTCAACTTTTGCCACAGCTTTTTGTCATTAGCGCCTGGTTCCTCTAACTAAACTTTGGCGGCGTATAAATATCCATGCATAGTGAGCAAATTATACAATATTGTGGAATGGTGGATGTACTCTTAATTCAGTACGTACAGTAAATTTTGCGTTAATGTTTGTTTTTTGCGCTTTACTGTGGAATTGAATAACATACTGTATTTTGTTTTATAATGTGTCAACGAGAATTTTGAGGATTGAATTTCATTTTGTTCTTTATTTCTTTTGACATTTGCTTTGGGTTATCTCACAAAGGGTGGTTGTCTAGTAGATGTTGCTGGAAATTGCAGTTTTTTCTAATGATGGGGTAGCGTCTTTTTATGAAGGCAGTTTGTTTGACTGTGATGGCGTGTAATTGTCGCCTATGCTATTTTGCAAAATCCCGTTGTAAGGTCACTCTGCTGCTTGGCATCGTAGTTTGATGCTGATTTTGTTTGACAGGTATTTTGCGGTTTGACAATTGTTGCTATTAATATGAAGGAGGAATTATTTTATGATAAACAGTTTTGAACAAGCTATGCAATTGGAGCTTCCTTTTTATTACTTAGAAAATTTGAAAAAATTGGGCAGAAAAGCCGTGATTTCTTTTGTTTTAGGCCCCCATTATGGGCCTAAAAACAAAAGACATTGTTGCAGCTCTTTTGTTTGCTATTTGAGTTGTATCCAACATTAGGAGCACCGTCAGTTAAGGTTGCTTTTTAGATGGCGATGGCTTTGGTTCCTCTTGATATCCGTCACTAATAACAGTTTGTTGATGAAAGTTGTGGGTACATATTATTACATACAATTCCATCTTTGATAAAAATCTTACTGGTATGAAAGTGCAACTTTGTACATTTAAGCTAATGTCTTCTTTGAAGAAAATATTCAGGAGATTTTTATGAGACATCAAATTGGCGCAATCGGTAGTTTATTTTTAACTTGGAGGTTGATGGCGCTTTAAGTCGTTTTTGTAAGTTAAATAAGTGTCGTTAATGTTGGACACATTTTGGTGGAATTGTCATTACAGTGATTGATCATTACGCAGTTTAAATTCGTCTAAGGAAACGTTCCACGGTGGTCACTCTATTTGATAGAAATCTTAACAATTTTACATTCTGGTACGTTTAAGCTAATGTTTTCTTTGAAGTAATAATTGGGCAAATTTTTGTAAGGCACCAAATTGGCTCAGTTCGAGCTAGAAGTTAATGTAGTTCAACAGTTTTTATAGAATTTTGTTAAAGTTAAATAAGATTCAAGAGCAGTAGTATTAACCGACAATGAAAGGATGTCTTATTTGTTGGTAGGGACGTATAACGCCGGTGTATCCGCATAAACAGATTGTTCCAGTCTAATGGATGTACGGTAGCCATGCTGATTAAACAGTTTGTAGCAAGAAACTGTATGTAGGTTTTCTACCTTTTGTTAATATACACTGCATATATAAAAAACAAATGACTACTTTTTGTGGAACGTTTTTTTGCTTAATTGGTAGTATATGGTTCTGGAAACACTTTTAGGGCGAAGAATTAAAAGAATACAACTTAAATAACGAATTTCAAATTATTTAATAGAAAAATAACAAAATCTTTATTGTAATATTATAGAAAAGCTTGCTTTGGAAAGAAATAATAACCAAACACTAAAAGATTAACAATGCATGAGACTTTCTCTACCTCTTATGACCACTTGGCAACGTCTTGGCATGCTAGAAATAAAATCTCGAATGTAATGCTGAGGAATATTTGCCATTTTTTCAAAACGGCAGTTTGGAGCTGATGGTAATTGTTTGGATCCACTCCTTGTGACCTTATCAACCTTTTTAGGTAATCCCATCCGTTTTCTATGGGATTAAGATCTGAAGAGTTTGCAGGTCAATCCATGTGCGTAATATTGTTCTCTTTAAAAAATGCATTGATTTGCCTTGTTCTATGAAGACGCGCATTATCAGGAACAAACACGAAACCATCGCCTATTTCATTTGCAAATGGCAACACTACAGGTTTTATTTATTGTAGCGTTTCTAAGCATAATCAATTCAGTACGACGAGTTGCAGAAATACCTCCCCAAACGCTTCATAAGCTTGATGATAAGTCACGTGGTTCTCAATATAACGTTCTCCTCTGCTTCTCCAAACTTTCACTTTTTTATCAGAGCTATGGAGACGCAATCTGGTCTTGTCATTGAATATACAACTTCAACAATTCAATTTGCATGTAGATGTGCACGCTCTAGCCTTTTTTTGTTGGCTTTGGTCAACAATGTACATTTTTTAGAAGATCTGGATCTTAAATTTACTGCATGGAGCCTTCTTCTTACCGTTTGAGTGGATACTTGAGTACCTTTTGCATTCAATAAATGAACTTGAAGTGTTCTTCGACACTGAATCGTAATAAACCGGTCATCCCTGACTGTTGTACTGCAATTTTGCCTTCCGCCGTGCCTATGTTGGACAGTTCCAGTGTCATTAAAACGCATTCAAACTTTTTTGATCACATTGTGGCTCACATTGAAATGGGTAGCAACAGTTCTTAGCGATGCACCAGTAATAAACATTCCCAGCGCTTGGCTCATCTCTTTAACACTTAAACGCCTTAATGGCATCTTTAAAATGCAGTCAACCACTCTGAATTAAAACTTACTTGAGATATTTGCAAATTTTTTCTTAAACTTGATAAGTATAAGAGTCCGCAAGCTCAGTAACTGCACTGATGACAGATAAACAACAATTGTTTCAAAAATGTTATTTGATAGGCATTTGTTTGCGTTTTGAAACAGCTTTTATTGTTATTGTTGTTATTATTTTATTATTATTACTTTTACTGCATGTTATATAAGTGTACCAGTTCAATTGTTGAGCAGTGTATAATAGATAATACACATTTTATAAAATAAGTATAGCATGGGCATCAAGTACTCTTACTTGTTATCGTAACATATGTCATCAGGAGTCTGGATTTGCTCTGGTAGGTTGATTTAAAAATGTTTTTTCTTCAACTTCGCTTCTTCTAGTTTTGGTAAATTTTCATATGTCTTATTAATTAGTCTTATTCCGAGTTCCAAAGGTGTTTTGCAATATTTTATCTGGGTTTTGTTCAACATTCCTAAAATGTTGTAGATATTTAAAACTGTTTTACAAGTTTCTTCTAATTGTTTTACTTATAGGATAAAGTCCTTGGTGTACTTTGCGGTGACAATTGTTAGAAATATTGTGCTGGAATTGTAAATCAATACATGATTGTTCCCATATAAGGTTTTATTATTTAGGCTATTCTCCTGACTTTATGATAATGCTGCATGGATCTTTGAATATGATCTCAGTCTAGCTTCTTCTGACTTTGGTGATTTGGGAACTGCAAACTCATGTCATATTTGTCATATTTAACAAACTTAACTAACATTTTGTATACATGCTAGTGATTACATCTTTGAACATGTATGTAGTTTCTGGGAGGGGGGAGGGAGGATTTAGATAGTATTTTTGATTCTTAGATAAAGTTGTAATATATTTTTCTTTTTTCTATGAAAAAATCTAAAAATCCTAAAGGTATATAGTGTATAAAAGTAAGAAAGGAATGTCCACGTAATCAATGTCTATTTATCAGTGTTTCTTCTTAAACTTTCTCAAGGTTTTGCGGTGGGGCCCAAAAATTCTAGCTCCGCCACTGTATGATAGATCAGAGACACGTTAAATGGTTAAGGAACATTTGATAGAATCTGCCTTTAAATTTTTTTACAATATTAAAGGATAACCCTGTATAACAAATTATTGAAATTTATTAGGACATTATATCAATCAGTAATGACATTCTGCATCGGAGAACATATATGACAATATGAATGAATGAATGTCACTAACCATGCCCCAAAAACTTTTTTTTTTCAGATTAGCGGTCTATAGAATATTTAGTTACAAATTATAGAAAATTCATTCATTCATCAAATACGAGATTTTCAATTATCGTAGAACATTTTATGACGGATCCATGTGTTGTTGAAAATGTTAATGACTTTAAGATGACAACTCTGGAAAAAAAATGTATCAATCAACTGAACCACATAATCGTTCCATTGGCATTGACATTGTAGGGCCGTACACTCACTCATTCCCCCCGATGATTGTAAATCTGGTTTCACGTTCGACAGGTGACGTTGCATAAATCACATAATATTTTCGTTACATTCAATATATAATATCCGCCTCTGTTGTAACATTATCGATTGCCCTTGAAACTGATTGCGGTTTGAACACACTCGCACACAAAAAAGAACAATTTATATATTGCCAGCTGAAGATAATAAAGATGATGTATGCGTTTCAATATACATTGGATTCAGCAACAAAATTTGTTACATGAACGAAGACGTTTTGCAATTAAAATAAATGACTCATTAATCTGTCGTAATTAAATATCGCCTAATGCCCGAGATTTGCACACTAATGGCCTTTTAATTGCTCCGGATTAGTGCCACTTTTCAATTCCACCTAAAACACATAAAAATCATAATTTCAATTAAAATTAAGACATTGTTTGGTTTGCTGTAATTGCCAATTAAGAACACGAGTAAACATTATTATATTTACAATAGAGAAAAGACGATTTAACGTGATGTAATAATATTCACCCATCTTATTGGTGAAATCGATTGCTGTAAGTCATCAGGATAATATTGTTTTTGGGCTTAAATAAAGTAATAATGTAACGTATTGCTGTTTATATTATCTAAATTGATTTTATGCTAATTAAGTACCTGCATTCACTCATTTTAATAGTTGGGTCAATAAACCTCGGCGATAGTATTTTCTGTTTTGTGTGTAAGTATCGCGTGACCGACAAAAATTATCCACTAAATATTATATGGAATTGTGGAAGTACTTGTCGGCTTTGATTTGTATTATTTCCATAATTGGATAATGTTGGCTATAAGTTGATATATAACTAGATTGATTAATAACATATTTTATAATTCTACCGAATGGACTTTTACTAATTATATTGCACTCGCACAAATTGTTTAAATGTTGGCTATAACTTAATATGTAACCTAATTGGTTAAGATTTATAGGTAAACAACTTATTTTATAACTATACTGAAAAAGTAACTAGATTGGTTAACACTTATATATAAAGAACATATTTTATAATTTGATCGACTGCGCTATTTACTAATTACATTGCATTCGCACAAATTGTTTAATTGGATAATGTTGGCTATAATTTAATATGAAACTAGATTGGTTAAGATTTATTGGTAAACACCATATTTTATAATTATACCGACTGCGCCATTTACAAATTTTTAATGTAATTTGGTATTGTTGACTATAACTTACTTAATATGTAACTAGAACATTTATAGGTTATGAATTTGTTTTATAATCTTTTTGACTGCACTATTTACTATATCTTTAGTTTTGAATTAATTATTTTTTAAACATTTTAAATAGGCAATATTTAAATTTTATTGACAGTTCTTAATATTTTTAATGACACATTTTTGACGGGTGATTTTGATGGGTGGCATATATTTACACTTTTAGATAGTACTGAGGATTGATTTGGAATGATTTTTTTGACAGTTAAAAATAACAGTTATTTTATAGAAATGTTATTCTTGGCATTCAATGACAAACAATTCTTTTTAGAAATGTAATTTTTAACAGAAAATTGTCTTTAAGGACGGTTTACAAATTTGTTACTTATATTGACAAATTGTCATATTTGACATTCAATAACAGTTGGCAGTTGTTAGATAAAAATTATTAGCAGTTACAAACTATTTTATAGTTTGTTTTTTTTGTCAGCCCGCAGAGTTGTGGTGTTTGACATATAGCATTTAATGAAATATATTGACTGAAATGTGATGAGATTAAATAACAACTGTTAATTAATAATTTTTTCATATGTTTTTGACAATCTTGTAATCTCATTTTTGACAGATAACGTTTAAAAGTTGACATTTTTGACAGTTGAAATTTTTGGACCGAGTTATCATACTTGACATTTACCGAATGTCTACTAAAATGTCATATGACAGATAACGATGACAGACAATACTTTTTTTAAAGTAATTTTTGATAGATGTATTTTTTTGACAAATTTATTTACGTTTGACAAGTTTGTCACTTTTGTTGACAGATTTTTTTTGGTATGACATTTTTGACAGATGACATTTTTGGACAGATTGCAGTTATCGTACTTGACATTTACTGCATGTTTACTAAAATGGCATAAATGTAATTTTTGATAGATGTAGTTTTTTGGCAAATTTATTGACGGTTGACAAATTTGTTATTTTTGTTGTTCAGAATTTTATTTTTGTATGACATTTTTGACACTTGATATGCATTTTTGAATTTAAAATTGACAGTTTGCTAAGGTTTACATTTGCTACTTTTGTTGGCAGATTTGTGATGTTTTACTATTAACAGGGTTGTCAAATTTGACATTTGACGACAGTTAACAGTTATAATATTAATAATTGACAACAGTTTTTGACAGTCTTCCACATTATATTAACAAATATGACATATTTTAAAAATATTTTTTGTCAGTATTTTTAACAAATGTTGCAGTTGTCAGAATGTTATTTTGTACTAATTACATTTTATTTTTTTGCAAACTGGACTTTTAATATTACATGTCTTACATGTTATAGACATTTTTGAACAATTAAGTTGTTTAAGATTTGACATAATGTTGACTGAAATGTCAACTGACAGATGACATTTAATGACAGTTGACACAATATATTCTAGAATTTAATGACATTGACTAAGTTTACAAATTTATTGACAACTGATATGTGATCGTTGACGTTTAATGTTTAATATGTTTTGATAAATGACTTGGGACATTTAAGTTTGTTGATTGAAATGTCAACTGACAGATGACATTTAATGATATTTTTTGACATTTACTGACAGTTGACAATTGATTTCATTTTCTTGACAACCTTCAACTTGGATTTCTGTTTTTTTTATTAAGAGGAGAATCTTCTTAAAGTATTGCGTCTAATTGAATTCCAAGAAGTTTGCATTTTGTGGGCTTTCTTGCCGATCTGATAATGATTTTAACGAGGAATATTGGAATATTGAGAACTCATCAATTGTGCCAGCTTTACAGGCGTTGCATAGAGTTTGTGGAGAACTTGTACCACCTCTAGATCAGACTGTCGAACATTTAACGAGTTTGTCCCTAGTTTTTTTAGATGTAAGGAATGTATTTGCGCTAGGTTTCCCGTTGCCTGCACATAGGATTTGTTTTTGCGAGCATTGGGTGTGCTCCGAGGAGCAGCTGCAGTCTGCCGTTGAAAGGCAAGTGCAGTGGATTGGGTCTTAGATCGTGTTTGGATTGCTTTCAGCTTAAGATAAGCTGGGCAGCCTTTATAACTTGAGGTGTGCGGCTCATTGCACGCGGCGCATGTTGCTACATGCTCTGACATGAATTTACCTGTGGCGCTGGGATGGGTTCTGGCTTATTTGACGCATACGTACGGAGAATTGCATCTTGGTACCGTGTGACCATAATGCTGTCAACGATGGCATTGTTCAATATCACCGGGTTTGCGTTTATATTCAATGCTAACTGTGAGTTTACACAACTTTGGTGAGAGACATAATCTTTTAAGATAAATAAAACACATTTACCATGAACTATATCACGAATATATTTAAAAAACCGTAACATGTTTCAACCTTCTACAAGGTCATTATTAGACGGTGATACAAACAAGCTTTTTAGGACCCGAACTGAAATGTGTAATGAAACACATTATTGCTTTTGCAGTTAGCGATTGCAGATTTGTAAACCGCATACGAAAGAGGGTGAGAATACCATCTATCACGTTTATGGCAGTTGATGGTTATGTTCTTGTCCTTGAGTACTGCCGACAATTTTTGAAATGCGGATTTATTCCGTATGACAATAGCGTTTTGTGTTTTTGCTTGTTGAGGGGCCTAAGGAGTTATTAGGCGGATCCGAAGTGGTTGCCTGGGTTGAAGATTGTTTTGGCCTTGTCTGGTGGCTTCTTGAAGACATCTGTCGTGATTAGTTATTAGTAAAAGTAACTGAAGAGGACTTTTTCTACTATTTGGATTTTTTCTTGCTGTCTTTATCGTTGGAGGTGGTCAGCTTGGCAAGTTTTTTGGGGGAGGTTTGTACCGGGGCGTTTTTAGTCTTGGTGGGCTGGGGCTTGTTAGTGAAGACGCTGGGGTCTTTAGGACATCTTTGGTAGAGGTCAGGGCGGGAACTTTTGGTGACATGGGTTGCTGTGTGGTCTGCCTGGCTACGAATGACATAATGGTTGCTGTCGAGGCGGCTTTACTTTTTTTGATTTTCTGCGAAATATTTTGTTTACAACTAGAAGAGGAGTTTGGTATGGTTTAGCTTGATCTGTTTGAGATTGTCTTTATGGTGTCTATCTTTTCATACTTCTTGTCGAACGGCTTGATCAAGAAGTACCACACGTTTCTCAAATGCATTGGTTTTTTATCTTGCTTATTCAGGAGATCTTCTAACTTTTGGAGAAGGATATACATCATCTGGTTGTTGCTCAGTTTGGGGTCTAAGCTGGAAGAGATTTTGAATTAAATAGTGTATTTAGTTGAATTAGTTGTTCAGATGATATTGATTGGTAAATTAATACGCAATCAAATCATCCATGTTGCATGTTTGTGCAATAAAAATTGCATTTATTCTGTTCACGTGATTGCTTCAGAAGAGTGGTAAAGTATATTGCTATAGCCTGCTGGCTGTTGGCAGTTAAATTTTGTATAATAACTACATATTGATATTGTCTCGGCTATCTGCTTTTAGGGCTTGTCCAGCGTAATTATTATAAGTTATTTCTTTCATATACCGTATAAACGACAGATTATGCGTAGCACTCTGCATCTACACGTGTTTTGAGGCATACCAACGAAGTTGAAATGGATTTTTCAAGGATACTTTTAATACCCGCACTTGTTACTGATACGTGTCATATTTAGTGTTTAGTAGCTATTTTAGTTTAGTTTTTATTTTTAGTATTAGTTGTTCTACGTTTAGTTTACAATACTATTTTGACAACTATCAACAGTTTTATGTTTTATTGATAGTTTAAACTATTTTTTTGACAACTTGACAACTTTCTTAGTAGTTTTTTTTTATTGACAGCTTCGAATTATTTTCTTTATTAGTTAACATTTTTTAAATAGTTTTTCAACATGTTTGAAGAATATTTTGACATTGAACACTTTTTGCAAAAGTTTTTTACAGCTTGAACACTATTTTGACGGCCATAAACATATGAACTTCTTTTTATAGTGCCGTGATCGCTACTGCACAACAGTCTTTGCACTAAACCAGCACAATGGTCTAGTGCAGTCTACATTTTTGACATTTTCAACAATATTTTGGCAGTTTTCATTACTTTTGAAAGTTTGGAAAGCTGTTATGTTTTGAGCATTAGCAAGTTTGTTGATCATTGATAATTAACACTATCCAACATTTTATTGTCAGTTTGTATTTTTTTTTCTTACAGTTGGCAACTTTTTTGACAGTTTACAAAACTTTTTTAACAATTATTTTCAACGCTTTTGTCAGTGCAACACTTGACAGTATGTAACACTTTTGACAGTTAAAACATTTGTGACAGTTTACAACAATTTAATTAATTTACTTTTTACAGTTTGTAATACTTCCAATTACTTTTTTACTTCTAATGTTTATGCCTCTAAAAAACCTTAAGTATTTAAGACAATTTTCTAATACTCTATTGTGCCTACTTGGTCTAATCTGTATCAAATACTTCTGACGTTTCTTAAATTGGTATGTTATCTCAATAAGATCTAGAGTGTAAAACATTTAAAAAAATTAAACATTATTCTTCTTTTTTTTCCTTTTTAGTTAGGATTAGATCCTGTTTTTTCTTCAACATTTATAGTTGCAGTTGGGACGCTGAGTTCCTGTTTTTATACCATCTTGTTGGTGGTCTTTCCGGTTTTTTCTTTTTATTTTGGTAGTCTCGTTTTGGAAGTTTTGGCATTCTGGTTTTATCCATTTTGTCCACATGGTCTTTCTACTTTTGCCTTCTGTTTTGGTTCCATCTTACCACGTCCTGAATATCGCACTTTGCTCTGACGTCTTTGTTTCTTATGTGGTCTTGGAGACTGCATCCTACCATGCATCGTATGGTTCTTATCTCTGTTGTTCTTATGATTTCTTTTGTTGTGGACCTGGCACAGGTTTTGTAGATTCTTGATTTGCTTTCTACAGACATGTGCTTGTTTTGTCATATTATATCTCTCAGGTACCCCGATATTAGTTCTGCTTTTGTTGTTTGGGTTTTCACTTCTTCTTCTAGGCTCCTGTTGCTTGTTATGTTGGCCTCCCGGTATTTGAAGTGCATGACCTGTTTGACGCTTTTGTTGTATATGGCGAGCTTACATTAACGCGGGTTCTTAAATATTGTGAGCGACTGTGTTTTGGTTGTGGATATCTGCATGTTGAACTTTGAAATGATTTGTTCAAACTTGTAGAGTATTCTTTGCAAGCTGTTTTTGTCTTTGGAGATCAGTATCGCGTCATCCGCATAGCATACAATTATTATCTCTTTAGTTCCTATTCGGTACCCCTTTCTAGCCTTCTTGACTTCAGTAATTACTTTGTCCATTATGGTATTGAATAGGGCTGGATTAAGCTGTCTTTTTGCCTTATTCCGGTAGATACGGACACTTTGCTGGATAGTTTGTCTGCTACTTTTATAAAGGTATAGTTGTCGGTGTTAAGTTTTGTGATGACAACTATGGTATTGAGATGTATAATTTTTTTTTGCAGGAGCGGTACTACGCCAGATAGCAGCTCTCTGTCGAAGGATTGGGTTAGATCGACGAAGCACATAAACGCTGTTTTGTTGAATTCTATAGCTTTCTCGGTAATTTGGCAGATAGTAAATATTGCGTCGACAGTGGAACTGTTTTTTCTAAACTAAAAGAGTTGGCTACTTCCCCCTCAAAGACTTTTGTGAGGAGCTTTGATATTGTGCTTAGGAGATCAATTTTTCTGAAGTTTGATTGGTAAGATTTTACTCCCTTTTTAAATAACGGTATCGTTATGTTATTGTATAGCTCATGGTCTAGTAGTATTTTACCCTTGTAGTTGATCATTTTGTCTATTTTCGGCGACTTTCTATTTTTTAGTTTGCTGGCAAGTTGTCCTATTTTTACCCTGGATGTGTACTGCTATCGTTGATCGTGTTCTTCGCTGTTTGTATTACTGTTTTTTTTTTGTTTTCTGAGCATGTTCCATACCTTCTTTTGCTCTTTGTAGAGATCTCTTTCCATATTTTTGGAGAACTTTTCTCAGTAAGCGGTTTTGATTATTTGGATTTTGTTATTGGTTCTGTTTTTTACAAGCTTATTTGTCGTATGTGATTGATTTTGCGCTGCATTGTAGATATGACTTTCGTTTTTTTTTTTGTCCAGCTTTTTGACACTTTGGGAAAACCACGGTTTGGTATTCGGGTTTTTACCTTTTTTGATGCATCTTGTGGTTGTGGTTTTTTTGTAGCATTTATATTAGATGTTAGTTTTTTCTATGCGGTTTCTACTTTGTCTTCTTCTTGTATTCTGCATGCTTCGATTTTTTTTCTAATCTTTGCTGGTATAGGAATCTTGTTGTGTTGTCTGATAGAGATCCACGTTGAGATTGTTGATGCTTTTGGTTGGCTCTTTCTTTTTGTGATGTAGTGTGGCTGTTATCTTTGCCAGTACGAAGCTGTGATTGGTTCCGGCATTTGCTGATATCAGGGTTCTGACGTCCTGGATTCTGCGGGGGTGGATATATCTGTTTGTGATTACAAAGTCTATTATGAACTTCTGACCTCGTGTGTTCTCGAAGGTATATTTATGTTGCAGCTTGTATGGAAAGAAGGGATTGGTTATTTTCAGTTTGTTTTGCGCGCATAGCTGTATTAGTTGTTCGCCAAAACATTCTAAAATGTTTTAATAATTTTTGACGTTTTTTGACATTATTCAAACAAGTTTGACGTTTTTCATGTCTCTCAAAACAGAACCCAAAGAAGGGTGCAAAGATATGAGATTGCAAAACACTTTTAAAACTCGGATTAAGATTAAAATTGATCCAAATTAGAGAAAGGTACTTTGAAAAAAAGACATTTTTTTCAGACTTACCAAAGCGAATGCAGACCCTTGACAACTCACTTTACTAAAATAAGTAATGGTAACTTGATGCCAATTCCACACTTTTTAAGAAAATGTGATTATCTATTTCAACAAATCAGCATGACTACCGTACATTCATTGGACTGGAATAATCTTTCTGTGTATGCGGATACACTGGCGTTATATATCTCTACCAACAAATAAGACATTCACTTATTATTGGTTTGTACTATTGTTTTTGACTCTTATTTAACTTATATAAACAAAAATTGCATGAAAACATTTTCTTTAATAAATTTGAACATAAATAACACCTACCAACTGCACCAATTTGGTGTTTTACAAAAATTTGCCGAATTATTATTTCAAAGAAAACATTAAACGTACTAGAATGTAATATTGCGCCAGTATTGGTTATGATTTCTATCAAAAAGACTGTCACCGAGGAATGTGTTCTTAGACAAATCTAAACTGCGTAATGATCAAGCACTGTATTGACAACGCCTCCAAGATGTGCCTGACAGTAATCAACCTCCAAGTTGAACAAGAACTACCTATCAACTGCGCCAATTTGGTATCTCATAAGAATTTCCTAGATATTTTCTTCAAAGAAGACATTAGCATAAACGTACGACGTTGCATTCTCATACTAGTAAGATTTTTATTAAAGATGGAATTGAACAACGGTTATCGAGAGATTGCTCACCAACAAATATACCTTCGGACAATTTTAAACCGTATCAACGGTGCCACCAAGATATGTCTTAAAATAACAATTTAGCACCCGACAATTCTAATCTGAACAGAGGTTAACTGTAATATGAACCCACAACTTTCATCAATGAACTGCTGTTGGTGGCGGATTTATATCAAGATGAACAAAAGCCATCTGAAAACCTTAACTTACAGTGCTAATGGTTGATACAACTCGAATAACAAGAAAACTGCAACAATATCTAACTATTTTGGACCCAAAAACAAAAGCAATCACGGCTTCACTGCCCGGAAAATCCAATGCCATATCTTGTCCAAAACTGTTTATTATGAAATGAATTAATAGCAACAATTGTCAAATTGCATCAAAGTACGGTGCCAAAAATGGCATCGCGTTTTTTTAAATGCGTTTTTCTGAGCGTTCTAAAAATGCTTTATGCAAATTTTGACTTTTTTTTAATATTTCTGATTTATTGCACTAACTTCTGAAATGTATCAAACGTTTTTTAAACTTAATTAAATGCGCTTTAGAGTTTTGCCTTTTCTCAAATATTTTTGACAACTTACAAATTTGACATAACCTATAATCATCCAAATTTGCTTAACTGCGCTTTTTTGGTTTTCTACAAATGTGAATTTTGACCATTTTTTATCTGTTGCATCAGAATGACTAAATTGATTATACAGGGTGTTAGGAGAACATGCTGCAAAAATTCAAGAGGTTATTTCTTGGCGTATTCTAAGAATATTTTGTTCTATGATGATTTTTGAAAGAACTTCTTTGTTTTGAAGATGTAGGGTGAACAAAATTTGCGAGAACCATATTTGATATTTGTTGAAATCATTAACGTAAATAAAAGTATGGCGTGCGTAAATGAGTTTATCAAGTACAAAACATTAATGAGTGTATCGAGGACAAACAATTGTTAACGATAACTTGGAACGGTTGTTTTATCTACTAATGCACAAGTGGATTTTATTTGAATGCGTCTTGTCATTGATCATCATTTGTATTGGTTGCAGTTGTTTAGACTGAGTGACGTGTGGCTGTTTGACGTGTCTTTAATAGTTAGTGAATTTCTCTACCATGAATCACTATACGAACGCCGAGATGACTGACATGCATTTCATCTATGGACTTGCTGATGGCAATTTATTACAAGCTAGACAATTGTACATTGAACGGTTTCCTGGCCGTAATATCTTCTACCGAAAAATCTTTAAAAACATTCATCGACGTCTTCGTGAAACAGGCACATTAAAACGAAATGGAGAGCCAGGAAAATCAATTACATTAAAAACGGTACAACTGAAACAGAATGTGCTGGTCATGATAGAGGAAGATTCAAGTAGTTCTATGCGAAATTGCTAATACTTTGAATGTAAGTCATTGGGCAGTTTGGAAATTTTTTATGGGCTATTTGATGTATTCATACCACAATCAGTGTGTTTAGGCACTACTATCTGCTGATTTTCCTTCACGTATTGCGTTATGTCAATGGCTTTTGCAAAAAATACTTCTAATCCCTCAATTTTTGACAAAGATTTTTTCCACCGATGAAGCCAGTTTCTCAAGAAATACAATAAGGAATTTTCATAACAACCATGCGTGGTAAGATGAAAATTTGCATCAAGTATGTGAAGATTGTTTTCAACATAAGTTCTTCTTTAATGTTTGGGCTGGAATTGTGGGCGACTGTTAGATAGATAGATAGATTTATTAAAACATTTGAAAAAAATTTACAAAGATAAATTTACACAAACATTCATTTCAAACATTAATACAATAATATATAAACTTAAAAATAAAACAAACATAATGACACAAAACTGTATACATTATTTATATATAGATATTTTAAAATGACAGAGTACAGAGTTAAAAATTAAAATTTAGATTATACAATATCTCTCCTGCAGAAAGTATAGTACTCTTCAATTGAATAACAATTGCATTCTATAAGAATTTTTTTAACAACTTTTTTGAATTGCTTTTGATTATTTATCTGTTTTACTTCATTTGGTAGAGCATTGTATAATTTACATCCGGTATAGTAATAGCCTTTCTCATAAAGAGTTAGGTTATGTTTTGGTAATAAAATATCATTTTTATTACGTGTTTGATAATCATGATCGACATTATGCATCATTAACGTGGACATATTATTAAACACATAACATAAAGTTGTAAAAATATAAACACCACAAAACGTTAAAATATTTTTTGTCTTAAAGACATCTCTGCAAGACACATTCCACTTTAAACCATATATAATTCTAATAGCTTTTTTTTGAATAATAAAGATTCTATCTGCACCACTCGCTCTTCCCCAAAACATTATTCCATATCGCATAACTGAATAAAAGTTACCATAGTACATTGTTTTTAATATATCTTTGCTACAGTGTTTAGATAAAATTCGAAGACCATAGCAAATACTAGAAAGTTTGGAAGAGAGAGTGCTAAGATGTGATTGCCATTTAAGATTATGATCTATTTCTATTCCTAAAACTTTTGTAGAATCATCATTCAGTAAGTCATTATTTATTGCAACTAAGTCACCAATTTGACCATTTGACTGAGCAGTTCCAAACAGTACGATAGCAGTTTTGTTTTTATTGATAGCTAAACAGTTTCTATCAATCCATTGTAATATGTTTTCATACACCATATTTACGTTTACAAGTATAGTATTTAAATCACCCTTCAGTAATATGTTAGAATCATCAGCATATGACACCAACATTGACTGAGTGATAATACTGGTAACACATTTATCAAAATCATTTGCAAATATTAAAAACAAGGTCGGTCCCAGTACAGATCCTTGTGGTACACCACAAGTAAGCATTTGCGTTTCTGAACAAATTTCCTCTCCATTCACTTGAGTTACTACTGCTTGGTAACGGTTTTTTAAGTACGTATTAAACCAGTTGCTTGCCATACCTCTAATTCCATATCGTTCTAACTTTGCTATCAGTAAATTAAAATTGACACAGTCAAAAGCTTTGGACAAGTCAATAAAAACACCAAGTGCTAATAATTTCTTATCCAAAGCTCCAAAAACATTTTCAGTGAACGTTGCCAAAGCAGTTTCTATTGACTTTCCTTTTGTAAATCCGTGTTGACTGGATGCAAATAATCTTTTAGAGTTAAAAAAATATACAATTTTATTGTTCATTCGATGTTCTAATATCTTGGATAAGCTAGATAATATACTTATAGGACGATAATTAGCAAGTGTGTTTGTATCGCCTTTTTTATGAAGAGGTATAACAGTAGCTAATTTAAACCTGTCAGGAAATATACCTGTATTAAAAGATACATTGCAAATATGTTTTATTGGAACAACTATAAAATTAATAATCTTCTTTAGTAAAAAATTTGAAATATTGTCAGAATTACTAGTTATTATTTTTTAATTTTTTAACTATTTGAATTATGTCGTACTCATCAATATCTTGTAAAAATATTGTGGAACTACACATATCAATATCTTCATTTACAAAGTCCAGGTTACCGTTAGTGCGATTTGTAAGATTAGAAGTAATTGTTGAAAAAAAATCATTGAATGCATTGCAGACATTTTTTGCATCATTTACGGTATTTCCAGACAATTCAGGAAATGCTCTAATACAATCTGACTTTCCTTGAAATTTGTTTATAATTTGCCATATAGATTTATTTTTATTTGCAGCATTAAAAACAATATTATCATGGTATTTCTTTTTTGCTTCAGATATTGTTTGTTGGTATAAATTATTTGCAACAATATAATCACCTTTAAAGACTGAATTTGTTTGTGATAGATCATACAAAAAAGATACAGTTCTTTTCAGTTCTATTATATCTGCAGTTATCCATTTATAATCTTTACTTGCAGGGTTAGTTCGAAATTCTTTAAGTGGAAAGTGTTGTTCATATAAAACATTAAATATATTATAAAAAGAATCTAAAGCTTGATTAGGACAATTCTTATTAAATACTTGATCCCAGCAAGTGTTCTCTAAGCTGATACAAAAAGAAGCAATACAATCTTCATTAATAGTACGTTTTTTAAAAGTGGATGTTTTTGGAACATTACATTCTAATAACAAATTAAATTCTAAAAACTGACCATAGTGATCAGATAGATTACATTTGATTACATTTGCTTTTATTTGATAGACATCACTATTTATAAATATATTGTCTATACATGTGCTTGAGTTTTTTGTTACTCTAGTTGGTTCTTCGATGGTAAAATGAAAATTATAGCTTAAATTTAAAAAATCAATTGTGAGTTTATTGTTTGTTTTAAATATGTCAATATTAAAATCACCAGTTAAAAAAATAGTTATATCTTTAGTGTGTACTTTATCTAATAACTTATGCAATTTTTCAATAAAAATAGTTGTATCGCCTTCAGGAATTCTATATACACCAATTATTAAATATTTATTTTCCATCCAGAATACCTCAGCTGCACAGCACTCAAAATGATTCTGAACCGAAAAAACATTTATATCATAACGCATTTTAACACCTCCTTTAAAATCTACTGAAGAAAATAATGCAACACCTTCACGTTGATTGGGAGGACGATAGTAGCTGCTACGCAGAATATATCCTTCCAAATGAAAAAATTTCAAATAATCTTCAGATAGCCAATGTTCACTTAATATTACAAACGATGGGATTAATTCTTTTGTTAAAATTTCCAACTTTACTATTTTATTTGTAACACTTTGAATATTTATATGAAAAATAGATAATGTTTCAAAATCTTTTAATTTCCCTTTTCTGCTGGTCTCCTTGGGGTTAGAAAAAACCTATTTACTTTTACACCTACAGGCCATATCTCTGGATTTTTCAAAAACTCTAACTTAGAAATAGGAAAACTTAATTTAAAAGAAGAGTAGTATTCTGGTTGCTAAGACTGTAATTTTTCACATTTGGCATATTTAATTTCTTTAGTTTCTAGATATTCTACAATATTCTAAGTTAGGAGTTAATCCACATATATGAAGATAGCCTTGTCTTTCAATACCTTTTATTTTTATACAGTAGAACCGGTGGCAGATCCAAATACTGTTGGGTTTTTTTAAATATTGTTGAAAGTTTTTTTAGGTATTATAAATTCATTTTCAATTTCAATGGTGCTACTTTTTTCTTTGTTTTCTTTGGTAATTTCAGAAAATGTTTTCTTTTTTATTTTATCTTCATGTTTTCCTTTGGTGCTATTTTTTCTCTCTCTTATGTTTACATTGGCAATTATTTCTGGAGTATTTTCTTTTGGTTTATTAATATTGCCATCAATAGTATTTATGGCAATATCAGATGCCACGATGCCATGTGGTTGTTTCTTCAAATTAACGTTAACTGGAATAGTATTTCTGTTGGCTTCTAAGTAATTTATTTTGTCATACAACAAAACAACTTTTTCTCTTAGCTCACTAATGATGGAATTTTTATCTTCTATTATTAATTTGAGAAGCTCAGTTGTATAATTATTTTCTTCTCCATCGCAACATATATAACGCGGGACTCATCAATACTTTTTGGCTTTGTTTTATATTTATTTTGTATGCAACTTTTGTGGTATACATTTCCACAATTAATACATACTAATGTTTTACTGACTTTATCTTTGCAGCATTTAAAAAATTTATCCTCAAATAATGGATCGCCCATTTTAGTAATTATATTTATAATTTATAATTATTTGCCAATTCAATGTTACGCCACTGGTTGGCTCAGTAACTATGCGCGCAAGCTGCGACGCAACAAAACGTTAGCTTCAATACAACTAACCTCAATCATTAATCATAAGAAATAATGTTAATTCTACTCACAGTTTCATCATGAATTAATAACATACATAAACTGCATTGCTTATTTACTTCATTCTATAAGAGTTATTCCATAAATAATAAATTGGTATATTAATATTGATGGTGTTTACACTGACACTTTACTAACAAACACATAGACGGATCAGTATTTCTACCAGGAAGGTGTATTGCAACTTTTTGGAACACATGCTACTTTCGTTTCTGGAGACATTTGCAACAAGAATTGCAATGTGGTTTATGCACGATGGTGCACCAACACATTTCAGTTTGGTTGCTTGTGATTATTTAACAGCAACTTACGGAGATTGACCACACGCATGACCTGCTCGATTCCCAGACTTAAACCCTCTGGATTATTTTTTATGGGGCCATCTGAAGTCATTAGTTACGCTACTCTAGTGGAGATTTTGACGACTTAGAAACAACCATGCTTGTATCCAGGCTGGAGGAAGTCATTTCGAACATTTATTGTAGATTTATCAACTTTGCATGTACTTTTTGTTAA
Source organism: Tachinus rufipes (assembly GCA_963932245.1). Lineage (NCBI taxonomy): Eukaryota > Metazoa > Arthropoda > Insecta > Coleoptera > Staphylinidae > Tachinus > Tachinus rufipes. The sequence continues at coordinate 71,346,268 of OZ010747.1, read as the reverse complement.
TAAAATGTTGTAACTGTTGCAAATTTTGTTACCCTGTATCTTCGAAATAAAGGTTTTTTTTTTCAAAAATCGTCATAGGACAAAATATTCTTAGAATAGGCCAAGGAATAACTCCTTCAATTTTTGCCTATCTATTTCATTAATTTGAATAAATAAAATGTAATGGAATTTATGTTGGTATTACACAAATGGAAATTTTATTATTAATAAATGAATTTATTTATTTACTAAAATAACAATTAATCATTTTATTTTTTCTGCATAATTGTTTGCGTAAATATATGCATTTTGTAGTCTTTGTATGTTTAAATATTCTTATCACCGAGACATTTACGATTGCAACGATTTGAATAAAAACATAAATGGTTTGCCAAAATGCATTAAAAATGTAAAATGGTTATTGCAACTACTAACTAATCTCGAAGTTTTAATGAAACTAAAAAAAAATATTTAAAAGATCAAATATATCATAACTTGAGGAAGGTCTGCCAATAAAGAAATTATAAAAAATTTAAATATTGATTTCGTATGTCTTATCTAAACTAAAAACTGCTTCTATGTATTTTATAAGAAGGCTTTTATGGTCAGTTTCTCACCGGTTATAAAGGGCAGTTTACCCAGTTATAATTTATTCATTAATATTCTCTTTGATGACATCACAACCAATAAATATTGAACTATTAATTCGGGGAATGTATTCATTTATTTATGTATACAATGTGTTTCGCATAATTAATTATAAGTCCGTGATTCACGTCGCTGATTTATCCGAGACCCATTTATTTTAAGTATTTGCTGCTGTCTGCACATACGATTTTGTTTGCTGTTGCAGCATCATTAATAAAAATATTTGGAAAGTCTCCTTTTTTGTTATAACCGAACAATTTAATTTTATTACGCATTGATAGAATATATCAAACTTCTTGTTTCGACAAGTTCTATCCAAATCGCGCAAGTCTGAACAAGCGTGTAATAAAATTCTTTTATTGCATAAACTTGACGATGATGATGGTTCCTAGAAAGCTGTTGCAATGCAATGGACTATTTATTATGAATCATCATCCTTCGATGCGAAACGTCATGGGATTGCGTTAAATTTTCTCCGTGCATTCCAGAACGATGTTTTTAACACTCTGCACCGTGAAGTTTTAATGACTACGTGATGTATGTAGCGACGCCTTTAAAAATATATACGAATCAATCAATCAGTAAAATGAACGAGAGAGAGAGAAAAAGTATATTTTTTTTGGCAGAGGTGTTACAAGGTGATTTTAAAATGATTGTTAATAAATGTTGAGCGATTAGTTAAAGTCGGCAATTATTTATTATTAAGTGCTTAAACTAATCTTCAGATACTTTGATTTTAGTGAAAGTGTATTAATTTGGGCATCTTTTGGTCAAGTTTAATACACGCCGAGAATATTTTAATCTTTTAACACAATGATTTACAAGCAGGGTTTCCCAAAATATGTTTCGCGGAACACCGGTGCTCCGAGAAATTTGAATAAGTGTTCTGTAAAAAAAATATTAAAATTAATATAAGCTTAAAATGGTTTTATTGCTGCGACATGCTGAATTGTGTTTAAATATCAGGCGATCCTTACTATGCCCTACAAGGACGCAACAAACAGCGCATTAAGTAATTTCATATTATTGATTGCAATTTAGGATACTTCACAACCAAAGTATAATTTCTTTTTTCAAATTTTAATCAATTTACAATACTTTCCCTCGCCTGCTATATTAAGTAACTACAAAATATCACATTTTGAAATAAAAAAAAAAAAACAGTTTGTTAGATTAGTGAGACATTTTTATGATACATATTGAGACAATTTTGACATTGTATTTGAGATAACAATTTGTACAAGTACAATATAAATAGTATATGGTGCAGTTGTTACGATTATAAAATATGTTGTATACTTTTAATTGTTAACCAATCTAGTTACAACTACCATTATCCAACTAAACAATTTGTGCGAGATCAATATAATTAGTAAATGGCGCAGTCGGTAGGATTATAAAATTTGTTGTTTACTTATACATATTAACCAATTTAGTTACATATTGAATTATATCAAACAGGTAGGATTATAAATTAAATAGCGCAGTCGGTAGGAATATAAAATATGTTGTTTACGTATAAATATTAATCTAGTTACATATTTAGTTATAAATTTTATAAATATATTTTTTAATATATAAACAATTAAGCTGTCGCCGGTTTTTTAAGTTAAGTTTAATCTAATTTCTTCAAATATTTCAAAAGTTGTGAAAAAAGTTATATTTTGACAATTACGCAGTCTAAATGATGAAAAACTGGTTTGAGCAGCAGTTTTTTGGTTATTTTGGAATAGCTCTAATAAGTTTTGATAACATTTTTATAGTTAAGCTGTCTTCTGCATTTTGATATAGTTTTAGAGTTAATTTCTTTATGTGTGAAAAGATATTGCAATAATTTGACGTTATATTAATAATCTCTTTCAATACCTCAAAAATTGGATGAGAAGTTATAGAAGAAAGTTGTAAAAAATAAAGTTTTATTTGAAGCTTTATTGACATTTTTAAACACTTTTTAGAGTCTTTTTGTGTCTTAATTTCAGATAAAATTGATAAAACTTATAATTCGAAAGTAAAAGCTTTTTTTTATAATTATAAACATTTTTGGAGTCCCTATTTCTTAACTTTTTATTTGACTCTTTAAAATGACTTTTGGAGTCTTTATTTTTTGAAGCTTTTGTAACGTTTCTAACATTTTTTGAGGTCCTTAGTATTCTAATTTTCGATAAAACTTTGTTTTATTTTTTTTTTTAATTATTTTATTCTTTTTGAGGTCTGTATGTGTTTTAATTTTTTGATCAAACTTATAATTTTTGGAGAGTTTCTGAAGCTTTATTGGAAACTTTTTGTAACATTTTTAAAGATTTTTTGGTGTTCTTGTGTGTGTTTAATTTTTTAACGTTTTTAACACTTTTTTGAGTCGTTATGTATTTTAATTTTTGATCAAACTCATAAAACGGCTTTTGGAGAGTTTTTGAAGCTTTATGGGAAGCTTTTTGTAACATTTTTAAACACGTTTTGGAGTCTTGGGTGTCTTAATTTTTGATTCAACTCTTTAAAACGATTTTTGGAGCGTTCTTATGTATTTTAATTTTTGATCAAACTACATCAAACGATTTTTGGAGAGTTATTAAGGCTTTATTTAAGCTTTTTTAATTTTTAAAAACTTTCTGCGTGTTTTATTTTCTTATAAAATTAATAATGACTTTATACATATTTTTAAAACGGCTTTTGAAGTAATTCTTAAACTTTGAAATTTTTCTAACATTTCTATAGACAGTTTAAACTTTCTGTGTGTCCAAATTTTGTTTTTTATTTTTTATAATAATAATATAACTTTGGAGAATCATCGTGTCATCCACGTGTGCTTTAACTTTTTATCAAACTTATAAAACGACTTTTGGAGATTTTCTAATTTTTTTAAACTTATTAAACAACTTTGGAGAGTTTTCAAAACTTTTTTTGAAGCTTTTCTAACACTTTTAAGCGCGGATAAAATTTATAAAACAACTTTTGGAGAGTTTCTTATGCTTTAAATTTATAAAACGATTCTTGGAGAGTTTTTAAAACTTTTATAGAATCTTTTCTAACATTTATAAACATTTTTTGGAGTTCTTGTGTATCCTAATTTTTTGTTAAGTTTGTAAAGCTTTAAACTTAATATATAAAATATATAAGATGATATTTAGAGAGTTTTTAAAGCTTTATTAGAAGCTTTTATAACATTTATAAAAAAACTTTTTGCAGTTTCTGTTGATTCTAGTTTTTGATAATACATATAAAACAATTTTTGGAGAGTTTCTTAAGCTTTCAACTTATAAAACAATTTTTGAAGAATTTCTAAGCATTATTAGAAGCTCGACTAAAATTTCTAAAAAAAAATTTGAGTTTCTGTGTGTTTAAGTTTTAAATAAATTTATAAAACGATTTTTGGGGCGTTTCTAAAGCTTTAAACTTATAAAACGACTTTTAGAGAGTTTTTAAAACTTTCTTAGAAGCTTTTCTAACATTACTAAATACATTTTGGAATTCTTGTGTATTCTAATTTTTGATAAAATCTGTAAAACAATTTTTGGAGAGTTTGTAAAGCTATAAACTTATAAAATGACTATTGGAGAGTTTTTAAAGCTTTAAACTTATAAAACGATTTTTGAAGAGTTTTTAAAGCTTTATTGGAAGCTCGACTAACATATGTAAACATAGTTTTGGAGTTCCTGTATGCTTTATTTTTTAATAAGTTTTGGACTTTTGGAGCGTTTCTAAAGCTTTAACTTATAAAACGACTTTTAGAGAGTATTTAAAACTTTTTTTGAAGTTTTTCTAATATTTTTAAACACTGTTTGGAATTTTTGTAGATTCTAATTTTTGATAAAACATGTAAAACAATTTTTGGAGAGTTTGTAAAGCTTTAAACTTATAAAATAACTTTTTTAGAGTTTTTAAAGCTTTAAACTTATAAAACGAATTTTGAAGAATTTCTAAAGCTTTATTAGAAGCTCAACTAACATCTTTAAACGTTTTTTGGAGTTTCTGTATGTTTAAGTTTTTAATAAATTTATAAAACGACATTTGATAGTTTCTAAAGCTTTATTAGAAGCTTCTCTAACATTTTTGGAGTCTTTGTGTCTTGTTTCTTTTATTTTTTATAAAACCTATAAAACGATGTTTGCAGAGTTTTTAAAGCTTTAAACTTATAGAACAAGTCTAGAGTTTCTAAAGCTTTATTATAAGCTTTCTAAAATTTTTAAATATTTTTTGCAGTTTTTTTGTCCTAATTGTTGATAGTACTTATAAATATTTATAAAAACGAATTTAAGAGTGTTTCTAAAGTTTGAAAAGTTTCTAAAGCTTCATTAGAAGCTCGACTAACATCTCTAAACATTTGTTGGAGTTCTTGTTTGCTTTATTTTTTAATAAATTTATAAAACGACATTTGGAGCGTTTCTAAAGCTTTAAACTTATAAAACGACTTTTAGAGTGTATTTAAAATTTTCTTTGGAGCTTTTCTAACATTTTTAAACATTTTTTGAAATTCTTGTGTATTCTAATTTTTGATAAAACTTGTTAAACAATTTTTGGATAGTTTGTAAAGCTTTAAACTTATAAAATGACTTATGAGAATTTCTACAGCTTTAAACTTATAAAACGATTTTTAGAGAGTATTTTAAACTTTCTTTGAAGTTTTTCTAACATTTCTAAGCACTTTTTGGAGTTTTTGTGTATTTTAATTTTTAAGAACTTGTAAAACAATTTTTGTAGAGTTTGTAAAGCTTTAAACTTATAAAATTAATTTTGGAATGAGTTTGTGAAGCTTTAAACTTGTGAAACGATTTTAAAAGAGTTTTTAAAGCTTTATTAGAAGCTCAATTTACTGCTCTAAACGTTTTTGGGAGTTTCTGTATGTTTAAGTTTTAATAAATTTATAAAACGACTTTTTAAGCGCTACTATAGCTTTAAAATTATAAAACGATATTTGAAAAGATTTAAAACTTTTTTAAACGTTTTCTAACATTTCTAAACACCTTTTGGTATCCTTGAGTATCCTAATTTTTGATAAAACTTGTAAAACAATTGTTGGAGTGTTTGTAAAGTTTTAAATTTATAAAATGACTTTGGAGAGTTTCTAAAGCTTTAAACTTATAAAATGACTTTTGGAGAGTTTCTAAAGCTTTAAACTTATAAAACGATTTTTGAAGAGTTTCTAAAGCATTATTAGAAGCTTGACTAACATCTCTAATTATTATTTTTTTTTTTGAGATCCTGAATATTTTATTTTTTAATCAATTTATAAAACGACTTTTGAAGCATTTCTAAAGATTTAAAACTTATAAAACGACTTTGAGAAAGTATTTAAAACTTTTTTTGAAACTTTTCTATCGTTCTTAATAACTTTCTGGAGTTTTTGTGTAACTTAATTTTTGATAATTTTTGGAGAGTTTGTGAAGCTTTAAACTTATAAAATGACTTTTGAAGAGTTTTTAAATCTTTGAACTTATAAAACTATTTTTGGAGAGTTTCCAAAGCTTTATTAGAAGCTCTACTAACATCTTTAAACATTTTTTGGAGTTTTGGAGTATGCTTTATTTTTTAATAAATTTATAAAACGACTTTTGGAGCGTTTTTAAAGCTTTAACTTATAAACGACTTTTGGAGAGAGTATTTAAAATTGTCTTTGAAGCTTTTCTAACATTTCTAAACTTTTTAGAATTTTTGTGTATTTTATTTTTCGATTAAACTTGCAAAACAATTTTTGTAGAGTTTTTAAAGCTTTAAACTTATAAAACGGTTTTTGAAGAGTTTTTAAAGTTTTATTAGAAGCTCGACCAACATCTCTAAACATTTTTTTGGAGTTTTTGTATGCTTTATTTTGTAATAAATTTATAAAATGACTTTTGGAGCGTTTCTAAAGCTTTCTTTGAAGCTCTTCTGATATTTCTAGACACTTTTTGGAATTATTGTGTATCTTAATTTTTAATAAAACTTATAAAACAGTTTTTGGAATTTTTATAAAACTTTAAATTTATAAAATGACTTTTGGAGTGTATCTAAAGCTTTTAAACTTATAAAACGATTTTTGAATAGTTTTTAAATTTTTATTAGAAACTCGACTAACATTTCTAACTATTTTTTGGAGTTCTTGTTTGCTTTATTTATTAATAAATTTATAAAACGACGTTTGGAGCGTTTCTAAAGCTTTAAACTTATAAAACGACATTTAGAGTGTATTTAAAACTTTTTATGAAGCTTTTCTAACATTTCTAAACACTTTTCAGAATTTTTGTGTAACTTAAGTTTTGATAAAATTTGTGAGACAATTTTTGGAGAGTTTCTAAAGCTGTAAACTTATAAAACGATTTTTAGAGAATTTCTAAAGCTTTATTAGAAGCTTTTCTAATATTTCTAAGCGCGTTTCTAAAGCATTAAATTTATAAAACGATTTTTGGAGTTTCTAAAATTTTCTTTTTTAACACTTTGGAGTTTCTGTGTATCACGTTTTTTGATAAAACTTATAAAGCGCCTTTTGGAGAGTCTCTTTTTTTACATTTTTTAATACTTTTTGGAGTATTTTTTGTAATTGTTATTGCTTGTTACAAATCTTTTGTTTGTTTGGAGTATCCAAAGGACTTTTAGAGTACTTTGGCAGTTGAAATTTTTGACTTTTACGTTTTTTTTTGTTAAATTTTATTTTTATTGGGTTCATACAGCTAAGTGCCGCCTTCTCACTTCCACACGCCATTTCCGTCTTTGCAGTGCATCTTCTTTTTCCAGCTCTCTCATTGCATCTCGAATAGTAAATTGTTCCATGATCTTCTGGGTCTTTTTCTCTTTCTTCTTCCTGGCGGTTGCCATTCTCATACTTTTCGGGGTCATCTATCATCCGTTATCCGAAGAACATGACCGAACCACTTTAAGCTTTTTATTTCCACTCTTTCCACTTTGTTCAGCTTCCATTATTCGTCTAATTTCCACATTTCTTACTCTCTCTATTTTGGACTTTCTGGCGCTTCTTTTTAGGTAGTTTATTTCTACGGTATTTATTTGTCGTTTTTCTTCAGCTCCCAGTGTCCATACTTCTGCCCCATATGACACCACCTATCTGTTTTTTTTTACTTTTTTTTATGTTCTTGTCCCACCAGATCGAGTTTAGACAGCCAACCACTTTTTTTCCTTTTCTATCTTGTTCCTAACTTTTTTTTTGTTATTTAATTTTTACTAATTGTGCATCTCAAATATTTGAAGGTTTTTACCTGCTTCACTTCAATTGTGTTGTCAATAATTATTTGGAAGTTTCAGTTCCAGTCACCAGATATTCCGTTTTATTGAAGTTTATGCTTTGTCCCCATTTGGTATATGTTGCATAATTTCTAAATCGTATGTGTTCTGTGCTATCACAACCTGATCGTTGGCGAAATTTAGTGTAAAGTTGCAATTGTCTCCTATAGGTACACTTTTTTTTATACTTCTTAAAGCTTTTTGGCAAGACGTGTTTTTGGAGCACTTATGAACTTTTGTTTTTGGATCTTATGGAGCTTTTCAAAAACAGTATGAAAATAGAATTTTATAGAATTCTTGAAGATTTTTGTTCTTTTTTGCAAATTATTAAATTTTAATTCAGTTTGAAGTTTCTATTTGAATTTTTGAAACATTTTGGACGACTAATTGAGAAATTTAGGTTTTTTATTTTTACAATCTTTGAATATTTTTTTGGTTTTAAGTCTTTAAACATTTTTTGTAAAAAAGCTTTATGGTTTTTTTAAGATCTTGAAGTATCTTGGACTTTTCAGAAGTTTTATGAAGAAATTTAAGCCTTAAATATGTGAGTAGTTTCTAATTTTTTTTATGTTTTATAATATCTAAACATTCTTTTTAACTTCTGAACTTTTTTCTAGTTTTTTTTTATGTTTGAAGTTTATAGATTTGTCTTGGAAACTGATAGTTTTCTTTTGAGCTTAGTACTTTTTGGAGTATCTGGATATTATTGTAGTTTTTTTGCTTGTTCTATTGGGAAGTTTTTTTGAAGTCAGTTTTTAGAACTTTTATATTATATTGCTTCTTGAGTTTGTCTGGTATTTTATGAACTTCTTTTAATTGTTGTTTACTATTCCAGAGAAGAGACTGAGTAGTTTAGACTTAGGAATATCTTACTTTTACAACCTTTGCATGTCATAATCTACATTTTTTAGAAACTCATGTGAACTTTCTGAAGTATTTTTTTGTATTTTTGGTAGCTCATTTGGTATTTTATGAACTTATTTTAAATGTAATTTATTGTTAATTTGGAGTCTTAAATCTGAAGGACTTATAGATTGATTTAGATCTTACTTCTACGATCTTTGCATCGATTTTTTTTTTTTTTAGTTTCTAAGCACTTTTTTGAGCATTTTTGTATTTCTTGTAGCTTATAAAGGTGCTCCTTGTTTGCCGAATCTATGAAGTCACTCTTTTTAGAGTTTTTATTCTTCTTCTTCTTCTTCTTCTTCTTCTTCTTCGTCAGTCATTCATTCGCCACTCTTGGCGTCTTAGCTTTTTTTCTGCTTGTAATGCTGGCAACTTACAAGGGACCTACAGTTTTAAGTGGATTCCGAACCACTTAAGAGAATTCATCACTCCATCAGAGAAGGTTTTAGCCGTAAAACCCCACGCTGGCAAGGCGGCTTGGGGAGTAAGAGAGCGTATAGAAAGTGAAAAGTATATCACTGTATATGAGAATCGAACCCACGATCTTCGGTACAGCGGCCGGATGCCTAGATCTCTTTGCCACGCTCTCTCCTTATTGGCTTATATCAATTGGTAGTTGTTTTGGAGTTTATGGCTTATCTTTTTTTTAGAATTTGTTAGTTATCTTGTAGGGGTGATAAAGAGGGGCTTGGCTTTTAAATGATCTTAGAATAATAATTTTTAAGAAAACTAGATGACTTTTGATTGTTTGTTGTTAACTTTGATAATAGATTTGAGGAAATTCAAGGCAACTTTGAGAAGCTTTAAAAGACAATGCAAAGATTATTAGATTTTATTTTCAAATTACAATAGACGACTAAGGTAAGATAGCTCAATGATGGAGCATTGGCTAGCAGTCCTTAAAAATGTAAAATACTTCTAAAACACACACTAAAATAAAGAGAGGTTTAGTCCAAGAACTTTTAAAAGGTTTGAGAAAGTATTAGAAATCTTTAAAAGATATTTTAAATTTTTATTTATTTTTTTTAATTTGAGGATGTTATATCTTTCTCCTCTTAGAATGTATCCCAGGTGCTCAAGTTTTCTTTTTTTTATGGTTTTATGGATCTTTCTGATTTTATCCATTCGGTTCAGTACTGCTTTGATGGTAATTTTGTTGGTCCATGAAATTTTAGGGATTCTCCTGTAACACCACATCTTGTACCAATTTTTGTATGTCCGTCTTTAATGTCTACGTCTGTATTCCATACAGCAGGGTAGGAAAGATGTAGTACTTTATCATTTGGTTTCGAATCTCTAATTTAATGCTGCGATTACAGAGAATTTTCCCTATTTTAGAAAAGGCACAACGGGCGAATTCTATTCTGCATTTGATTTCTTTGGTGTGCTATGCATTATCTGTTACTTATGTTCTTAGGTACTTGTGGAAGGATACCCATTCTATAGTTTTGTTGTTAATGACTATAGGTGGTTTATTATGATTAATGTTTGGGTACTTTGTAGTAGCCAGCCTAGCTTTTGTCTTCTTTATGTTTATGTTTAGTCTGTACTTTTTACAGTTTACTGATTTGACTAGGGGCTATAGGTCTTCTATATTGTTAATTGTCTTGCCATTTATGAGGATACCTCCCATCTTTTCTGACAATGCCTTTTTGAAGATACATTTACTATATACATTGAATAAGAGAGGCGACAGTATACATCTCTGTCTTACTCCACGGCATATTTTAACCTTATTGTTTAGGTCCTACTTTTACTTTAGCTGTTTGGTTCCAGTAGAGGTTAGAGATTATTTTTGTATCTCTACTATTGATGTTTTTTTTTTCTTCAGTATCTCTAGTAGTTTCTTACGTTGAACCCTGCAAAAACGCTTTCTGGAAGTCGATGTAGCAAATGAACATTTTGTGGTTCATGTCTAGACATTTTTGTCGCAACACATTTAATGCAAAGAGTGCTTTTCTGGTTCCCATGCCTTTCTTAAATCCCATCCCATCTGTCGCTAATGTCTTCTTCTAATTTTTTGTATATTCGGTTGTGTATTACCTTTAGGAAGATCTTTAAGGTGTGGCTTATCAGGGCAATGATTTTATGGTAACTGACTTTAAAAGATTTTGGCAGGATTTTGAGGTTTTAGAAATTTTATGTTATTACAAGAAAGTGGAAAACTTGAGTTCTGCTAAATACGACTTATGAAGTTTGAAGATATGAGTGGATTAAATTTTGTTGTTGTTTTCAATTTGGAAGACACTTCTTGCATAATTTATAATTTTTTGTAATTTTTGTAGCCTATGAAATTTTATTTTATTACAATTTTTGCGTACCTCATGAACTTGTATAAACTGCGAGCACAAGAAGAGGTTTTTTTGAAGTTATGTTTCCACACACCTTTTATTGACGTTTAACTTTTAAGGAACTTTGATGTAGTTTTTAGAACACAAACTGATTCGATGCGCAATCAAATAAATTCAAAAAGCTTCTAATCGATAATTCGGTAACCAGTATCAAATGTCTTTATTGCTTTCCTTTTTATTACAAACTGTTTTAATTATTGATTTCTAAATGTTCTCCGCCATTCCGTTTGAAAATAGAATACATCAAACTCTTGCGGTTTTTAGAAGCGAGCTCATTAATTACAACATTACTCGAAAACTTTTTAATGTCTTGTCGCCCTTTCGCTCATCTTAATGAATTCTTTTGTTCCCGTTTGTATTTATATAAATTTTTATTATTACAATAAGTTAATTGAAACGGCACATTAAATACGCTACGTGCACAAAGCCCGCTTCCCAGATAGGACGCATAAAAGTTATCTGCGAAACTTGAAACCGCATCCGGGAAATTTTATCTCCTCCTGCAATATTTCACCTTTCATCTGCGGATAAGATAACTAAAGGTGCTTCAAATTACAGGGCCGGAACGACATTAACATATCAAATAAAAGTGATAACTATAAGTTACGTTTTTTCTTAGTAATTTGATTTTATGAAGTGGTCAAAGTACAACAAATGAATGTGTTGGCCGGCTACCAAAATGCACAATCGTCACACAGCAAGGAGATATGTTTGGCCAAAAATTAAACAGTATTTCTTGTAACTTCATCCGCCGTATATAGAGATTTTAGCGCGTTTTCTTTTCTCCCTCCTGCTTCTGATATGAAGTTCTTAAAAGGTTTGTGTAATAAATTATTATTAATTGTACCGAGACGAGAAGCACACAACAAAAACCTATTAATCTTTTTTTTTTCTTGTGTTAAATATATCCTGGCTTAATGTGAAAGGTTTCGGAATAATAAATTTTCCGTTGGAAGTTTTTTTTTTCTTTTTGGTAATTTGTGGCTTTAATGTTTTGTATTATATAATTGACTATTTGGAAATTTATTAATTAAACTTTTGAAGCATTTAATAATGGTTGTTTATAACAAATTAGAACCAAATTTATTGATTAGTTTTTGGTTTATCCATGTTTTAGCAAGAATTACTTTAAAGATATTGTTGTTGAAGTATTGCAAAAAATGCTTTGGGTAGGAAATTTTTGAAGATATGAATATTGAACTAGCTTTATTGATTTGTTTTTGATTTATGGATGATTTAGTAAGGGTTGTTTCTAAGATGTTACAAGTTATGGTATATTAAATTAGATTGTTGTATCGAATCAGATGCAATTTTTACGGTTGGTAGCAATGCTATTGAAATGCATTGTTGCCAAATTGTTTTAAAATTTAATTGTATGCTTACAAGCTTGATTAGAACTTATTAAGTTATGTTGATTTTAATAAAATTGAAAGTGCTGATTATGATGCGTTTTACATAGTTGGTAGCATTGATATTCAAGTACGTTTGGTTTACAGTTTAAGACTTAACCCGTATGCCTACAAAGTTGTTTAGAGCTTTGAACATGTCGAATCTAAAGCGAAGCGAATAAAATTCTTAGGGTGACCAGATTTATATAAGTTATAAAGAGTAAAAAGATGTTTTTAATCTTTATCTTTATTATACTAAATCAGTTTTAGAAAAAACTGCGCTCCAATGTTTGAAAAGTTGTACTTTTTGGTTTTACATGTTTATTATTACCGTCATTATTTAAAAAAATAATAAATTTCAATATTTAAACTACGAATCGTCAGGCATTAGATTAGATTAGACGCAATAGATTTTTGTGAAATTAGATAACTTTAAAATTTATAGCATTTGAAAATTTTAGGTCGATTCATTTCGATATAAACCTATTTAAAAAAAAATTGCATTTTTTGTTTAAAACGTTGATGGTTTTTTTTTACCAAGGGGTCGCTTTTAACGAGACACGCCATGTGCGACGAAAACACGATACTTAAAGTATTTTTTATTTAATAATAAAAAAAAAAGAATTTACTTTTATTGTCATTTTATGAATAAAATTTTGGAGTTTTTATTTGTTTCAGGACGGACATTAATTCTATCTGATTTTTTCAATAGTTAATAACTAAATTTTGCTGCTTTTTGACAATATTTTTCTACTTTTTGACCAGATTTTACTATTTTTGACATTCCATGAAAAAGAAAGTGTACTTTTTAACAGTTTAAGACCAGATTTTGGTGCTTTCCGACAATATTTTTAAATTTTAAGGCCGGCTTTTGTTGTTTTGTTTAACAGTATGTTTATAATTTATTATTGGATTTTACTTTGTACACATTTTAACAGCTATGGCCAAATTTTGGTGATTTCTGACAATTTTTTAAATTTTATTTTATTTCTCAAATTAAAACATTATTTTCTTTTTTTTTATATAGTTTATTGCAGAATTTTGTTGCTTTTAAAAGTTTATCGCAAAATTTGTTAATTTTTGACGTTATTTTTATTCTTTTTGCTACTTTTGACTTTCTATGAATTGAATTTTGCACATCTCTACAGTTTATGCCCGGCAATTGTTAAGATTCTATTAATATTTTACACTTTATTAACAGCTTATGGCCGGATTTTGGTGTGTTCCAATAATGTTTTTATGTTTTATGGCCAAAAATTGCAATTTTTGACATATATGGATTTCTTAACCGTTGATTTTATCTGAAAATATAAGTTTTACCGGATTTAGCTACTTTTATAATAGAATTTTGCACTTTTCAACTATAATGACTGAATTTTTGACGTTTTATCAAAATAAATTTGCACTTTTTAATAGTTGAATTTTATTACTTTTTAACAATATTTTGATGTACCAAAGCCGATTTGTTTTATTTTTGAATATTTATGAATTAAAATTTTCTATTTTTTAACAGTTTATAGCCAGGTTTCGTTATTTCTTAAATTTAACGAATATAGTTTTACATTTTTAACAGTTTCTGGCCGGAGTTTAGTGCTTTCTGGAAATATTTTATTGCTATTTTAGAAATTATGAATAGAACTTTGCTCTTTTTAATAGTTTATGGCCGAATTTTGCTACTTTATTTATATTTTGAGGTTTTAAGACCAAATTTTGTTATTTTTAATATTTTTCAAATAGATTTTACACTTTTTAATTTTTTATTGGCCGGAGTTTAGATTAGTTTAGTTTATAAAAATATTTTAATATTTTATAACCGGATTTTTGACTTTTTATGAATTTGGCCGGAGTTTAGATTAGTTTAGTTTATAAAAATATTTTAATATTTTATAACCGGATTTTTGACTTTTTATGAATAAAAGTCAAAAATCCGGTTATAAAATATTAAAATATTTTTATAAACTAAACTAATCTAAACTCCGGCCAATAAAAAATTAAAAAGTGTAAAATCTATTTGAAAAATATTAAAAATAACAAAATTTGGTCTTAAAACCTCAAAATATAAATAAAGTAGCAAAATTCGGCCATAAACTATTAAAAAGAGCAAAGTTCTATTCATAATTTCTAAAATAGCAATAAAATATTTCCAGAAAGCACTAAACTCCGGCCAGAAACTGTTAAAAATGTAAAACTATATTCGTTAAATTTAAGAAATAACGAAACCTGGCTATAAACTGTTAAAAAATAGAAAATTTTAATTCATAAATATTCAAAAATAAAACAAATCGGCTTTGGTACATCAAAATATTGTTAAAAAGTAATAAAATTCAACTATTAAAAAGTGCAAATTTATTTTGATAAAACGTCAAAAATTCAGTCATTATAGTTGAAAAGTGCAAAATTCTATTATAAAAGTAGCTAAATCCGGTAAAACTTATATTTTCAGATAAAATCAACGGTTAAGAAATCCATATATGTCAAAAATTGCAATTTTTGGCCATAAAACATAAAAACATTATTGGAACACACCAAAATCCGGCCATAAGCTGTTAATAAAGTGTAAAATATTAATAGAATCTTAACAATTGCCGGGCATAAACTGTAGAGATGTGCAAAATTCAATTCATAGAAAGTCAAAAGTAGCAAAAAGAATAAAAATAACGTCAAAAATTAACAAATTTTGCGATAAACTTTTAAAAGCAACAAAATTCTGCAATAAACTATATAAAAAAAAAGAAAATAATGTTTTAATTTGAGAAATAAAATAAAATTTAAAAAATTGTCAGAAATCACCAAAATTTGGCCATAGCTGTTAAAATGTGTACAAAGTAAAATCCAATAATAAATTATAAACATACTGTTAAACAAAACAACAAAAGCCGGCCTTAAAATTTAAAAATATTGTCGGAAAGCACCAAAATCTGGTCTTAAACTGTTAAAAAGTACACTTTCTTTTTCATGGAATGTCAAAAATAGTAAAATCTGGTCAAAAAGTAGAAAAATATTGTCAAAAAGCAGCAAAATTTAGTTATTAACTATTGAAAAAATCAGATAGAATTAATGTCCGTCCTGAAACAAATAAAAACTCCAAAATTTTATTCATAAAATGACAATAAAAGTAAATTCTTTTTTTTTTATTATTAAATAAAAAATACTTTAAGTATCGTGTTTTCGTCGCACATGGCGTGTCTCGTTAAAAGCGACCCCTTGGTAAAAAAAAACCATCAACGTTTTAAACAAAAAATGCAATTTTTTTTTAAATAGGTTTATATCGAAATGAATCGACCTAAAATTTTCAAATGCTATAAATTTTAAAGTTATCTAATTTCACAAAAATCTATTGCGTCTAATCTAATCTAATGCCTGACGATTCGTAGTTTAAATATTGAAATTTATTATTTTTTTAAATAATGACGGTAATAATAAACATGTAAAACCAAAAAGTACAACTTTTCAAACATTGGAGCGCAGTTTTTTCTAAAACTGATTTAGTATAATAAAGATAAAGATTAAAAACATCTTTTTACTCTTTATAACTTATATAAATCTGGTCACCCTAAGAATTTTATTCGCTTCGCTTTAGATTCGACATGTTCAAAGCTCTAAACAACTTTGTAGGCATACGGGTTAAGTCTTAAACTGTAAACCAAACGTACTTGAATATCAATGCTACCAACTATGTAAAACGCATCATAATCAGCACTTTCAATTTTATTAAAATCAACATAACTTAATAAGTTCTAATCAAGCTTGTAAGCATACAATTAAATTTTAAAACAATTTGGCAACAATGCATTTCAATAGCATTGCTACCAACCGTAAAAATTGCATCTGATTCGATACAACCAATCTAATTTAATATACCATAACTTGTAACATCTTAGAAACAACCCTTACTAAATCATCCATAAATCAAAAACAAATCAATAAAGCTAGTTCAATATTCATATCTTCAAAAATTTCCTACCCAAAGCATTTTTTGCAATACTTCAACAACAATATCTTTAAAGTAATTCTTGCTAAAACATGGATAAACCAAAAACTAATCAATAAATTTGGTTCTAATTTGTTATAAACAACCATTATTAAATGCTTCAAAAGTTTAATTAATAAATTTCCAAATAGTCAATTATATAATACAAAACATTAAAGCCACAAATTACCAAAAAGAAAAAAAAAACTTCCAACGGAAAATTTATTATTCCGAAACCTTTCACATTAAGCCAGGATATATTTAACACAAGAAAAAAAAAAGATTAATAGGTTTTTGTTGTGTGCTTCTCGTCTCGGTACAATTAATAATAATTTATTACACAAACCTTTTAAGAACTTCATATCAGAAGCAGGAGGGAGAAAAGAAAACGCGCTAAAATCTCTATATACGGCGGATGAAGTTACAAGAAATACTGTTTAATTTTTGGCCAAACATATCTCCTTGCTGTGTGACGATTGTGCATTTTGGTAGCCGGCCAACACATTCATTTGTTGTACTTTGACCACTTCATAAAATCAAATTACTAAGAAAAAACGTAACTTATAGTTATCACTTTTATTTGATATGTTAATGTCGTTCCGGCCCTGTAATTTGAAGCACCTTTAGTTATCTTATCCGCAGATGAAAGGTGAAATATTGCAGGAGGAGATAAAATTTCCCGGATGCGGTTTCAAGTTTCGCAGATAACTTTTATGCGTCCTATCTGGGAAGCGGGCTTTGTGCACGTAGCGTATTTAATTTTAGAAATTATGAATAGAACTTTGCTCTTTTTAATAGTTTATGGCCGAATTTTGCTACTTTATTTATATTTTGAGGTTTTAAGACCAAATTTTGTTATTTTTAATATTTTTCAAATAGATTTTACACTTTTTAATTTTTTATTGGCCGGAGTTTAGATTAGTTTAGTTTATAAAAATATTTTAATATTTTATAACCGGATTTTTGACTTTTTATGAATAAAAGTTTCTATTGTTTCTAAAACCGTTTTCATTAATGGCGCACAGCTGAAATAGGTAGCGGTAATCTTGTCTTTCAGGGACACGCGAAAAACACTATCCATATGCAACAATAGATTTTTTTTTCAATTATACTTTTAAAAGCCAGTTTTTGTGCCGTATTAATAGTTTGGCAGTTAATTTAAGATTTTAAAGACTGGATTTACAATTTTAAACTCTGTATTTATTATTTGAAGGCCGCATTTACACTTTTAAAACCCCGATTTACAGATTTAAAGGCTGGATTTATAACTTAAAGGCCGGATTATAAGTTTGACAGTAAAATTTAACACTTTGAAGCCCAAATCATTATTTTTAATGGCTGGATTAACAATTTAGCAGTAGAATTTGACACTTTAAAGACAGGATTAAACTTTTAAAGGCCAGATTTACACTTTTAAAAACCGGATTTACACTTTTAAAGACTGGATTTATAATTAGAAGCCGGATTAACTGTTTGGCAGTAGACTAAAATACATATTATAATTTGAAAACCGAATTAACAGTTTGACAATAAAATTTATCTTGAATGCCGGATTTATAGGTTTAAATGCAGAATTTACAATTTGGTACAGTTTTAAAAATTATAAATTAACGTTTTTTTAATTAAAATATTCCTAGCTTAGTTTCTAGTTTTGAATGTCAAATATGTCAAATTTACTTCTTTAACTTAACTTTTAAATGCTGGGTTTGCAGCTTTATAGGCCGGGCTTACAATAAATTTAAACAAGTTGGTGGCCGGATTTACACCTTACAAATTTTTAGATTGGATTTATAATTTATAAGCTGGATTAACAATTTTGCAGTAAACTTTAACACTATGAAGGCCGGATTTGCAATTTTATAACCCGGATTTACTGTTTTAAATTCCAAATTTATAATTTTGAAGCCGAGAGTTTGTTAGTAGAGTTAAACACGTTGATGGCCGAATTTTTATTTTTGAAACCCGCATTTACACTTTTAAAAGACGGATAGTTTTAGACCCGATCTATAATTTGAAAGCCAGATTAACAGTTTATTAGTAAAATTTAACATGTTTGTTACCTGATTTATAATTTAAAAGCCGGATCAACTGTTTAGCAGATAAAGATAACGCTTTGAAGGCTAGATTTACATTTTTAAAACAGGTTTACAGTTTTAACTGCCGGATTTATAATTTGGAAGCCGGATTAACAGTGAAATAGTGAAGGCCGTATTTATAGATGGTACCCGTCGATTTTTTGATATACCCGAAGCGCCGAAGAGGAATTGGCTTGGGACTAAAGTATTTTTACAATTTTTTGCCGCAATTGCCGGGCGTCCGGTTCAAAGTGGGCAAAAAACTTGGAAAATTCATACTTTTATGTAAGTTTTTATCATGGATATAAATATAACTGGATACTTGACTCCCTATATGTTGATGCGTTCTATACTGAAGCAAATTATATTACGGCGACCATTTTATGTGTGACTTAGTAATACAAAATAAATATTAAAAACATCTTACATTTTATTATTTTTGGGTTCTATGCATTTAAAACATACATTATATGTAGCTAACAGTAACAAGAAACCATTTAAATGATCCGGACAAAAATTTGTTAATTGGATCCGACAAAAAATTTGAAAATAAAATAAGACAAAAAATATGTTTTTAATAAACAATTAATATTTTTTAAATTGACTTATCAACTTAAGCCATATTTTTGGACAACATTATAACACGTAATACTGACGTTTTATTATCATAGTCAAACATTGTATATGCAGTGGTTTCTGCAGTACAATAACTTAAAAAAAAAACACTTAAAAATTCTTAAATAATGTAATCCTGCACAACTTTTTTATGAGCAATAGTACAAAAACCGGCAACAATCGTAAATTAGCACAAACTATAAGCAATTTACATGGTGTAATTAGATTTATATGTAGACTTTCTACGCGTGCCATCTGCAATGGAAGTGATGTTTTATATGCGCAGCTTACTGAATTAATTCTTTCAGTGTAATTATCAACTAAATTAAGTTTTAACATTGTATAAGTTATATGCATTACGTATATGGTAATAACGTTGAAGTTCTGTGAAAATTTTAAAATAATTGTTTTGCAAATAAAACAGTAACGTGCAAAAGAACAAAAATTGTTATTCTGAAATTTAAATCTTATTTTGATCTTTTGCACGCTACTGATTTATTTATAAACAAGTTTTCTTCAAACTTTTACAAAACTTCCACGTTATATTATCATATACATAATGCATATAATGTATACAATGTTAAAACTAATTTTAATTGTTAATTACGCTAGAAAATTTAATTCAGTATATTTAACATATAAAAAAATCACTGTTATTGCAGATGGCACGCACATAAAGTTTACAAATAAAATTTTAAATGCTCTACGTAAATGGCCTATGTTTGGTGATGCTTTACGATTGTTGCCGATTTTTGTATTGTTTTTCGTAAAAAAGTTATATATTATCTTTTTCAAAAGAATTTTTAAGTTTTTTTTTTTAATTATTGTACCGCAGGACCTTACTATATACAAAGTTTAACTATGATAGTAAAACGTCAGCAATACATGTAGTAGTGTTGATTTAAAATTTGGCTCAAGTTGGTAGACTTGTTCAGTAGATAATTTATTTATTGGTCTTAACTTTGGATCTAATTAACCAATTGATGTCCGAAACATTTTAATAGTTAGTTTATAATGTTAGTAGCGTATAATGCATGTTTTAAATATTTAAAAAACTAAAATGATAAAATGTAAGATGTTTTTAATACATATTTAGTATTATCAAGTCACTCACAAAATGGCCGCCGTAAAATATTTTTTGTCGCGAGTCAAGTATCCAGTATATCTATGGTTTTTATATATAATTAAAAAAAAAAAATCTTCGTTAACTAAAAAATTAGCATATTTTTTGTTATTTTGAATTAAAAAGAGTAAAGGGTATTTTAACTTCAAAAAGAGTATGTCTGGTCAGCCTGGAAGTTTCAGTACATTGTTGCAAAATTACATCAAAATCCAATGTTTGGTTTATGAGATGATAATTTAATTTATTAATTTGTTTGCTTACAAGCTTAATCAGAGCTTAACAAGTTATGTTGATTTTAGTATTGAATCAAATGCAATTTACACAGGTATTAGTGATATTCAAATGCATCGCTACCAAATTTTACAAAATCCAATGTTTGATTTACGAGTTACGATTTGATTTTAATCATATTGATTGATTTAGGTACGATTTACATAATTGATACTAATACTTTTAGAGCACATTGTTGCCAAATTATATTAAAATCTAATATTTGATTTACGAAATATGACATAATTTATTGACTTTTTTTAATTAAATTTTTTATTGAAACTAAGCAAACTTTATTAATTTTAATATAATAAACTGGAGAACATAACTCCAAAAAGCCATTTTTTACATATTATTTTAAATAAAACTGATCTTCAAAGGAAAATGGACTGGAAAATAATACATAAACTAGTTGATAGAAGTGATCCAAATGATAAAATAATTAATATAAGTGTTAATCAATATATAATATATTTAAAACTTAAGACAACTCGGAGCCAGAATGGGAAACTCAAAGAAAACGGAGAAATTTTTTAGAAACTAAATTAAGGAATGTTAAACAACGGCTATTAACAGCTTATCACACACCTGTAATGAACCGAATAAGCCGATTTTAATACTTGAAGAATGCTCCAGAAATGATAGAAAGTCAACACAAAAACTCCAAAAGAACTACTAAACGGCATAAAACTTCCACCGACCTATATCTCAGCAGTGGCAAAAAAGAATTTACTGATATACTAAACAACAATTAGGATATTTAACACAAATTTAATCTTAAAATTATTAATAACAATGACTATGGTTGAACTTGAAGCAACAGCTGTGTCAACCTATCGAGTAGCTGGGATACTACCACACCTTCTAATTAAAGCAAGAACGCAGTTATAGTAAAATTTTGCTATATACTATTTACGCAATGGTGTAACCGTTATTGATAGGTTTGTAGGTTTTAATCATATGATTAAAACCAAGGGAAGTTAGGTACACTACACGAGACCGTATGAACGAGGCGGCACATACCCTGTTTGATAAGAGCGGACAGGTCAATCATTTTTGCTCTCACTGTATATGAATTGCATTATATTCAACACTGCAAAATTAGCAGAATTAGTACGCAAGAGTCATACTTCAATGTGATAACTGCTTTCGACTGGGACATACCAAAAGTTACTGCAACAAAACATGCGGAGTTAAAGAAAAATTACAATTGACATGCTCACTTTGCAAAGGCAGTTAATTATAAAGGCTGTAATGTCTACAAAAAAATAAACCAAAAACAATTTTCAGCGCTGAGAACTGAAACACTTTTACCAATCCCAGACAGGTTACTTAAAGTATTTCATATAGCACCCTTCTAAAAGGTGACTACTTCCAACAATATAGAGCTTGTACTACAAAACAATCTAACGAGAGAATAAATAGGTTGGAAAAGCTAATCGAGAAATTGGTCAAAAGAATGGATACTATGATGACTATTATCACAAAGCTAGTTAGCAAACTATAATGAGAACAAAAGTAACTATTGTATTTTGGACCGCTAATGGCCTCTGTAACCACTGGCTTGAGCTAGCTCTCTACATTTATTAAGTCATAATGCTGGTTTTGGAAGGGTCCAAATAAAACAGAGTTTATAGGTATTCCTCAACCTTTTAGTGATGCAATTAAATTATTTTCAAAGGAAAGAATTTATCCTATGACATCTAATTTTAATTCTTATTATTTTTCTATTTTTAATTTATTTTTATCATTATTATTATGAAACTTTACAATCAAAAGTTTATTTTTATTAAATGGCTACAAGATCTATAGTACAAATTACCCAGATGGAGCACCACAATAAAACATTATGAAACTACAAAGTATCAAACTACAGAAGCTCAAGCAACAAACGTCATCTTAAATGACAAACATGATGATACAATCTACTGCCTACCTCTACCATAAAATTAACAAGGGTTTGTTTACTTGATTTTTTGCCACTTTTAGCCATAGATTCTTTGCAAGAGGTTATTACAATGCCAACCACTACAGATGGAGTTTTTGTCTGGTAATTCCAAGTGGAAAATCAGTTGAGAAATGCATAGCCACAAATAACCATACACATTATAAACCGGTAAATCAACATACTGGCCAAGTGACATAAAAATATACGTCCTCGACTTGTGTGTACTCCAAAGGTATCTTCTTAAATCATGTACGAGTAGAATACAATTTTGATTTATCTTTAAATCATTTTTCTGACTTAATTCACTTAAGCTAAAACATAATTCATAAATCAAACCTAGTTTCTTTAAACTATAAGAAAACTAACGGAAACCAATTTTGAAGAATATTTGAAGAAAAAATACATATACATAAGTCTAGCTTAAAACAGCTAGGTATTCAAATAGATTAGATGACGGAAAATGTTTTCATTCAAAATGCAGCCTGAGAATTCACTTTTGGTACAAACACTACAAACAAGCTGTTAAAATGTAAGCAAAGAAGCATTACTAGTGAAGAGAAAGCTAAGAAGAATATGGATATCTACTAGAGATTCATAATACAAAACTAAATACAACAAAGCCTATAAGGACCTCAAAGGCATGTTCTTAGAGGAAAAATCAAGATGTTCAAAATTATCTGGAAACACCAACATCCACCGAGTACTCGCTGTGGAAGGCAACGGCAAAATTAAAAAAAAAAAACGCAAGAAAAGCTCTCTCCTATAAGAATGGCTTATGGACCAGAGCTGATCAACAGAAAACAGACGTATTTAGTGAACACCTAACAAAGCTTTTCAACAATGTCTTTCCGAAATATCACAAGCAGGTGAAGAAGCAGTTTCATCAGTCTTGGAATACCATTATTAAATGACACTGTCGCTCTAAGTCAAACACGTGATTAGGAAAAACCTAAAAGTAAGAAAATCGCCTGGCTTTGATCTCATCACTGGTATAGTTATTAAGCAGTTACTAGAAAATGAGCTGAAAGCACTCAGCTATCTATTCAATGCTCTACTAAGATCTGGACACTTTTCATTTCAATGAAAGGTGGCACAAAGCATTCTGAAACCAAAACATGTGAAAAGTGTTGCAGGTAATTTTTGGATTTGAATTTGTTTCTTAGTTTACCATATGCTGCCCATCCTAGTTTTATTCTGCGGTTTATTTTCTTAATCTGAGCATTTTATTGAAAGAAATAAAATATACATATTACTTCTAAGCTCTCTTGGCGGCACATTACCTTCTTTCATCAGTACTAAATTACTATTTTTTAATTATACTTTATTGTTTTCTTTTCACTTGGTGCGAGTTTGTAGTTGCTCTAAGTACTTCTTACTCCAACAATTCCTGCCGGATCTGATCGAGAAGTTGAAATTTTGAGAGACTGTTTTTCTTCAAAGTAGTAGAGATGGTTTTGCTAATGCGGTAAGCTGGCTCCAATTAAAAAATGGCTTGGGGTTAGCAATTCTTTGTTTTGTTTAGAATTGCTTCTATTTGATATAATAGGGTTGTCATATCTTCATATTGTCGGTGAAAGTGCAAGACCTCGTATGTGCATTTACAAAAAAATTACAGGAGACGATAAAAACTTCATACTTCAAGTACAGATAAAATAATTTTATGTTTTATCTTTCTGAATTATTGTAAATCATAATATGATAATTAAAATAAACTGAAAGATTCGACGTTTTGTACACGTATATGTAGAACAACCCTAGTTGGAATAAGATAAAACAATTTTTGACAAAAATGCAAATACGAGGTCTTGTACTTTCACCGACGATATGTAAGTAGCGTGTTATTATTCTTTGTAAATGAAATTTCATTTTTGCTTTTTGTAATCTTCCAACGTATGGAGCTCTAGGTGGTATGAAATGCTATTTCATGTCTTGTTAAATTATTCGAAATGCTTTTATGGTTTATTTCCGATTCGAATAGGTTATTTACTTTTTACGTTTTATCACTGAATGAGGTCTGCTGGGTGATTTTATTAATTATTTCTGAACAAGTGCAATTTCTAACAAATTGTAAACACGCATTTTGTAATATTTGAACATTAGAAAATTGTTTGAATGTTGAATCTGGTTGATTGGTATCTATACTCACGATAGTAGTTGTATTTTCTTCCGTTAAAGATTTAGCTTGATCAAATTTGCTTGCAGGCAAGTGTTTCTGATCTCTTTTATGAGCCATGCAGGACTATTCCACCATAGATTATTGGATATGATGTTAAAACTACTGCTGCCAATCTAGCACAATGGATGAATCGGTTCAGTATGTTATACGGTTTTGGGAAACTAACTGTTGACCAGAAAGTAAGGGCAGACCGGTTAGTAGTATATTTTCCAACCCTTTTTACCAAAAATAATTACTCGGTTGAACATTTTGGGTGCAGATTGCACAGCTCTCTTTGACATATACGTCAATAGTTTGTTCAGTCATTGGATTGAGGATTGAAGCGGTGTTCCCAGGCCATCCATGAGACCACCTTAGTGGCCAACCGAGTCGAAACCCGCCTCGATAAGGCTTATATCTTACCAATCACCATGGCCAATGGACGCTCAGACCAGATTGAAGTTAGGCAGCTTCCCGGAATGGTACTACTCATATTAGTAGGGTATGACTTCCTGGCTCGATTTCCATTTTTTCTTGCTCAGTAACGCTGTGAATATGATTGAATCCAGTCTTGAAATCACTATAGAGCTTATATGAGATGAACACAGCCAATTAGCCGTTTATAAGCCTTAACAAACACAATTGGTAAGTCAACAAATCCGGTTGCAGCATCAAGACCTGATAAAACAACGACACCGACCCCACAATCTTTGGATACAGGAAATTGTGAGTGTGAAGTGGATGAGATGTTGAAAGAAGGAGTGATCAACCAGTCTCTAGAGTTTTCCAGTAGTAATTGTCCACAAGAAGGATGAGAAGCTTTGGTTTTGTATCGACTTTCGAAAAGTAAATTTTGTGTGGATATAAGGTGAGAGACACCAGGTAGGGGAACAAATATTATGAAAGAAAATTAAAGTTATACTTAAAGCAAAGGGATGGAACGAAGAGGTTAAGAAAGCGGTAAGAGACAAAAAAACAACGAAAGAAATTAAGAGGAGTCATGATAGCAAGCTTGTTAAAGATCTACAGGTAATTGCAGCGACACTATCTGCAGTACAGTGCGAAGCGTGGGAGTAAGATATAAATGTGTTAGAAAAGGTATTGGAAAACAAAATCGACAAATCTACAATCATTAAGATAACTATGCAACGATAGTACAGAGGAAAAATATAAAGGAGTTTGAAGTTTTAAGATTTAGATAAAACTAAAATGGAAATAAACACACATTATAAAAGCCACAGAAGACAAAGGATGGAGGAGCGAGAAGTTAATAAACAAGAGAAGAACATTTACTGAAACATTAGTACCAACCGAAATTGATATAGAAAAGTAGAAAAGAACTGCTTAAGAAAAGCGAACTGACGGAATTGACTAAGCAATTTCTAAATGGTAGGTACGCCATGTCTAGGTTGACAGACAATGCAACTTTTGAAATGGTCAGAGTATATCTGGCACCAGGGGAACTAACCCCAAATGGAAATTGAAAAATCTCACTAGAAGTAAAACTGGCAAATCTAGGACTACCAAAGGGAATACACCTAATGGACTTGCACAAAATATTTATGAAAGAGAGAGGATACGACGAGGAAGATGTTAATGAAGAAACTAAGAAGATACTTAAGGACAACGCAAATAATAACACAAGAATGGGGGAAAAGAGAGAAGGGTGTTAATGTATTAAGTTGAACAGAAAAATAAGGTATAGGGAGAGATGGGCCGGGGACCCCATGCGTTGCAACACACGACTGTGTGAATTACAGTACAACATTAGTGACAATGACAAGGACAAATTAACAGCAGGGCTAACGCAGAGAAGAAAACAGAAAACCTAAAGGTATTGACATGCGCTATTTATTCTTAAGGGCTACTTGCTGAGGCCAACAACTCTCTACATTTAAAAAAAAGCACATAGAACGGAGCCCTTAGCAGGGGTTGTTTTAAAACTTAGGACCCCTCAAAATTTACAAAATAAAGGTTAAATAAATTACGAAATTGTACTTTTTTTTCAATGCCGTCTCATAGAAGGCTCTTTTCAATATTTTGCGGTAGGGCTCAAAAATCTTAGTTCCGCCACTGGCCTTTGGGTTTGTTACAATAATAAAAAATTAATAATATTGAACTTATCGATTTAGCTACGATTTACACAATTGATAGCAATACCAATAAAGCACAAGTTAAATTGTTTTAAAATTTAGGAGTTACAACATAATTTATTGAACTTTAATAAAACTATGCAAACTTTGTTTATATTAATTATATTGAGCGTATCTAATCAGCTACGATTTACACATTTGATAGCAATACTATTAAAGTGTTTTGTTGCCAAATCATATTAAAATCTAATAGTTGCTTACGAGTTACGACATAATTGATTGAACCGTTTGCTTAAAACGTTGATCAAAACTTAGAAGCTATGTTGATGTTAATCAGATTGATTGCATTGAATCAAATACGTTATATATATTCGGACAATCTGTATACTACTCAATTATGTGACTTGACAAAGTAATGTGTCTTTTATTTCAAATTGTAACTCGGATGCATGTAAAATAAATGGTTTCTCATATATTGTATTTAACGGCTTCTCCAGTCTTCAAATGGTTTTGTAAATTGCAAGCAGTATGGTTATATTTTAAGACACGTTTTTTAGTATTGGATAGCTAGGATTTTTATTTAAAAAATGCTTGAAATTATTCGATGGGGTATATTTCCAGGAGAAAATATTTGAAATACTTAATATTAACTACAAGTGATTGTGTTTAATATTTTCCTCAGAATTCGTCCTTCGAACAATACACACATTTATGTCATTTAATTTTTTCTTAGTCTCCCTTGGCTCCGATTCGAGGCATCCGCTCTCCTCCTCCAACCACCATCCGTACTCCCACGCTCAACTTGAGGATATAAAATTTCAGTTTTATGTGCGGAACGTTTTACATTCTCGTTGCCTTCCCCTTTATGGCGCTTTTGCTCAATACAAAAGTATGGTCGATGCTGATGGCAACAACAAAAAAAAATCAAATGATTTTCTTCTGCTACGATGCAACGATTTTATTTACTCGTAAGATAGAACGCAATACACTTTTAAATTGCATTTCATGATGAGAGAGCAGATAAAGATATCAGTTCAATGCTATATTATTTGATTCAGGAAGTAAACTTATTTTATTTTTCAAAATATTAATTATTCTAATCGATATTTATTTGCATTGAAGGTCGTCTTCCAATACGCACTCAACGTTTTGGCTTGTGTCCAGAGATATTGGCAAGGGGTTGTGCTCCGCTCTGCATTTTGTCCTTACATGCTCGCGAATTTGCCGAAAAAATGTCGTATAAATTTTATTAAACGTAATTTATGTGTTTTTAAAGTTTTTGTCTTCATGTATAATACATTAGCGACGGCTTTTTTGACCTTTAGAGTGTTTACTAAAATTGTAATGTCGTTGTAGGCAATATACAGTTTAAGTATAAGAAATAATTATTGTTATAATGAACTCCATTACCAACTGCTTTCAAATTTAAGCGAGCGAGTTTGTTACTCACTTTATAAAAATTAGCGAATTTAATTTATTAACAATATATTAACATTTTTTTTTTCTGTTTTCAGAGCCGAGGAACGTCGTCAAGCTGGCGGTCCCAATAAGTAACGCCTCCCCACCTGTGCTGTGGGGGGCTCGGAGAAAAACAGGTAGGAAAACTTAACAACTTAACAATAATTAAACATATATTAATAATTGTGGATTATTTTGCATATATATTGTTTAAAAATTATATTTATAAAATATAATGCTGCATGCTTATGGTCTTTATATTTAAAATAAACCGGTTTCGGTTGTCAAACCATCTTTGGTATAAATAATGTTAAATAAAAAGACAATAAGCATATACAAGTATATTTTATAATATAGTTTTTAAACTATAAATAATTAAACACCCTGTATATATTAACAGATTAATATAGAAGCAATCGATGCATATTTTTTCAATTATTGTCAAACGTTATGCTGTCAGAGTTATGAAAAGCCATTCAAAAACTTATAACACTTTACATGTCCAGCCAGCCCGTTCGTTCGGCATATAATACAACAATGCATCCGATAAAGTTGATTGACGCGCACCACGGTGGCGCGATATCAAGAATAATAAAGGGCTTTACAATTCATTACGTCGGCTTTCATTTTGAAATATTAAAATCAATTTCAATTAAGATCTCAATCTATTGATTTTATGTTTAATGATAATTTTTTAGGGGGTAAACTAACACTTGTTCTTCTATTTAGGGATGATCTACAGCCGCAACGATATTTATTACACCCATCTCGAAAGACATAGCGCGAGATTAAATCTTCGTAAGTAAGGGTTTGGTCTTTGAATGCAATCATTAGGATGGATAACTGTAATATTACTAACGATTTTTGTTCATTTTTTAATTTGATTGTACTACTTACAAATTGGGCTATGCACTACCACACGCTTATTTTTTTAAGGTCCGTTACAAGCTTTTATTACATTATTTGGGTCGCTTTATAGTTCTAGAACAATATAATTCGGCACGACGTAGTGTAAATCATTTGCGACATGATGTAATTAGATGGCCTAATTTTTCATAACATTATCAAAGTCTATTAAAGGCCTACAACTTATTTTTAAATAAATTAACGTTTACACGTTTTCTGGTTATCATTATATAAACTTTGAATTTGGGAAGGGATTACTAATTTGCGGAAGGGGGATTATAGCCACTAGTAAACATTAGTTTATACAGCCATTCTTTGTCAACCCCTTCTCGTCAAACTAGACGAGAAGGGGTTGTAATTTATATGAGTAATATAGTCTATACCTGTTGGTGAGTTTTTGGTGTACTTGGTTGTAGTTATTTTCTAATTTTCTGAGTAACGTTTATTGCTTTCTGCAGCAAACAACCTATTGAGGTTGTACGTTTGTGCTGCAAACTCCTAAATAAGTTTAGATATTTTGCTGTGGAATTGAGCATTAACTATTATTATTATTATAAAACGGTAACACGGACCGTTATTTAAAAGTAAATTCAGAAAACCGTTTTTTTGTTCCGAATGCGTTCTAGAAGTTGTGGATTTGTGTTTTAAAATCTTGAATGTAGTTTTTAAGTTGGCGATTCTGAGTCGTCTACCAAAATTTAAAATATTTACAAATATTTCTGGAGAATTATATAATTGTTTGTTTGTTTAACTGAATGTCTCAAATTTTTTTCAGATCTGATGTTGAATTGTGTACACTAATAGATTTTGTTAATACTTTTGATAATTGAATTTTTTTAGAAATTATTAGAATATGAAGATTTTATTAGATTTGTGGAGAATTTTATTAGCGTTAAACATGGCGTTGGTTTCTCCAGATAATCATTATTGATTGCATCTTGTCACATGAGGCTGATCAAGAAAGGACTACGACGTTTTTGCGATGGTTACTTTAATTGTGATAGGTTTTGTCTATGCTTAACTTTGTTTTATAGATCTGAAAACTTTTAGGAAATATTAACAAATATTGTAAGAGATTTAGAGGTTTGGAAGAGAAGGTTTTTGAAATTTTATTGTGCAATAGTACAAATACGGAGTGTTTTGGAGCCTTTGAACGGCTTTTGGATGACTTTAAGAAGTATTATATATATTAGAACATATTGAGAGCTAAATTTTAGACATTTAAAAACCGCGAAACAACTAAATTCTGTTAGATTTTTTTGTTTATAAACTTTTGGAATTTGAATCGGCTATAAATAAAAAACGAATGAATATTTTTCCAAAATTATGAGTTTATTAGAAAGATTAGACATTTTTATTTAAGAATGAAACACAACATCTTCAATTGACTGCTACGGCTGGCTTGACAGTAACCCATCCGATTAACTCAGTTTTTTATTGTTTGGGCCACATTTGCATGAATGACAACTTTGATTGTGTGTTTCAAGGCATACATCGTATCTGGATGGTTAGCGTAACACTTATCTTTAAGGTTTTTCCAAAAAAAAAATCTAACGGGGTCAAATCACAGTTCCTAGGCGGCCAATTGACTTCAGCATTTTGGCTGATTATTTGATTTCCAAAAACAGTGCGCAAAAGATTGATGGTTACGTTGGCTGTATAGCAAGTGGCCCCATCCAGTTGAAACCAAATGTCATCAACAAAAATGTGTTTAGCATGGCATAGTAATGTTTGATATTGACGGTAATGGCGGCTTTTGCACCGCATCAAATACTACACCAAACGGTTACTCGTTGTAGATGCATAGGCTGTTTAATAATCATGTGTGGCTCTGATTCCAAAATGCGACAATTTTGCTTATTGACATTGCCTCCGAGATGAAAATAAGCTTTATCGGAAAACACGATTTTTCGGCCAAACGATTTTTAGTCTATTGGGCGAACTGAAAACGCATTTGATGGTCATGAGGCTTTATTTCTTGAACGTTGTAGGTCTTCAAACCGAAGTTTTTATTCAAAATTTTCCTCAGAGAAGTGCGAGAAATGTTCAGTTCTTGAGAACGATAATGAGTTGATTGTTATTGCATGTTCACGCACACTCTAAGCAACAGCATTAATTTTTTTAGCTGGGCGCACTGGACGAGAAGGTGAACGTGTTGTTTTATCCACTAACAATCCAGTTTTGCGAATTTGCTTTACAAATTGATCTACAAACTGCGTTGAAGGCACTTCTTTTCTATCAAGTTTGTTTTGTAAATTTCATACCGTTTGAGTAGAAGACTCGTCACTTTGGAAGTAAGTTTTTATTATTTTCCAACTTTGTTCAAGTGTCCTATTTTGTAAATGTCAAACATAAAACTAAATTTCTGTCAACTCATAAATGTCATACCTTTGAAAAACAAAATAAACGGTAGTTCAAATTTCAAACGTTAATTTTATGCACTAAAAATTTGTGTGTTTTTCAAATTTTATTTGTTTAGACAGTAAAAATCTGTGGGGCGAACAAAGTTTTTTTGTTGATGCTTTAAAAATCAGTTTTTTTTTAATTTTTGGCAAAAAAAAATTAGTGGGACAAAAGTTTTTACGTTGAGACACTAAAAATCTGTAGGACTACATTTTTTTTATTTTAGAAACTAAACTATTGGACTACTAAGATTTATATATTAAAAGTGTCTGAAACTAACAATTTTTTTTTTGGTTATACATAACAAAATGAGAAACTTTTAAAATTTTATTGTTTAAACACTAAAAATCTGTGGGAATACTATTTTTTTTTTAATTTTAGACACTAAAATTTGTGGAACTACAAAAATTCTTCCTTATTTTTATTGTAGATACCAAAAGTCTGTAGGATTTTTAGAGTTTTTTAGTTCAGACACACAAAATTGGTAAGACTACTAAATATTTCATTTTAGACACGCTTGTGGGAGTACCAGTTTTTTTTATTTAGAAATTGTGAGACTACAAAATTCTTTTGTGTTGATACTAAAAACTATTTTGTGTAGACACTAAAAAACAATGGGATTTTTTTTAATTCTAGGTACTATAATTTTGTAGGACAACCAGTTTTTTTTGTTTAGACAATAAAAAATTTGAAACTACTAAAATTCTTCTGTTTATACACTAAAAATTTATAGGGCTACTAATTTTTTTTAATTTTAGACACTAAAAATGTATGGGATTGTCAAAGTTTTTCTGTTTAGATACTAAAAAGCCGTGATACTATCAAAATGTGTCTGTGTAGACACTGAAATATGTGAAACTACTAAATTTTTATAAGTCAAACATTAAAAAACCGTGAAACTACCAAAATTTCGTTGTTTGAGCTACTCTTTAGTTGCCTAAAAACTTTTTTTTAATTTAAATACTGAAAAACTGTTGGATTATTTATTTTAGACGTAAGACTACTATTGTTTCTTATGTTAGGCACTAAAAATACGGGGGACTACCAAGATTATGGAATTAACATTTTTTTTAATTAAATTTTTGTGTAAACACTAAAAATTACTCATTTTAGTTCCGTTTAGGCACAAAACCCGTATTTCTTATTTAAGACTAAATGTCAAGCAACATTCTATTGGTTAGATATTAAAAAACCGTAAGACTATAAACAATTTTTTATTTTAGACAGTAAACAACTATGGGACTATAAAAGTTTTTTCGTTTAGACTCTAAAAAAGTCATGGGACTATCAAAATTCTTCTGTTCAATTTTTTTTATTGTAGACATTAAAAATCGTGAGACAACTAACATTCAACGCCTAGTAGCTTTTAAAAGAAATTTTTGAGATTACTAATAACGATTAACATCTTTTAGATATTGGTGATTCAGAAGATTCTAGAAAACTTTAGAAATGTTTTAATTAGATTTTGCAAAAATTGTTAGAAAACTTTGGTAGGATTACTAATTTTTTTAAATTTTGAAACCTAAAAACGGTGGGGCTAATGTTTTACTTAGACCTTAAAATTCTGCGAAACTAACAAGTTTTATTTATTTTGAAAGAACAAGAAATTACCAAAAATCTTACTACAATTTTCTTTTGTTTTAGACACTAAAAAGACGTGGGATTATTAACATTTTTTTTGTAAAAATTTGTAGAGACTACTCAAATTTTTCTGGTTAGACCTTAAAAAGCTGTGGATTTTTGGTTTAATTTAACATTTTAGGCTTTATCAATCTGTGTGATTGCTAGAATTCTTCTGATTAGACAATAAAAGTCTGTGTCATTACCATTTATTTTTTTTATACACTAAATACTCGTTAGATTACTAAACTTTCTCATTTCACATTTACACAATAAAAAAATGCGGGGGACTACCAACAATTTTTCATTTAGACTCTAAAAATTTGTGGGAGTGCTAAAGTTTCTTAGTTTAGACACTGTGGCATAAATTATCTCAGGGCGGTTATTGTTAGGTTTTGGGCTCTGGAGTGCAAGATTAAATAAAATCAAATGTTTCCTTATAATTTTTACATCCATATATTCGTACTATTTATACAATAATACAAGTATCTTGTAACTACATACGTCTATACGTATAACAAATCCTACAAATAATAAACATTTAGAGGCATATATAGAAAAGACCCGGAATGTCTTAAGATGGATCTAAATCCGCGCAGGTAACACTTTCTTCTTGGTGCAAGGTCTTGACTGACGTGTGGTTTCATGATGTATGTCTCATTCTTGTCTTATTTATTATTCAGAGCATCTATTACTCTTCTTACGATGTTGCGTCATCTACTTCGGTTTGCTGTTTTTTGGACTGCAGCCTGCACGATCAGTTTTTCTATGTTATTTCCTTTTCTAATATGTCGAAAGAATTTTAGAATTTGACTGTAGACCATGCTGGAAACTTGTTGCTTAGATTTGATCTTCTTAAGCACTGATATGTTTTTCCGCAGGGCCGTCCATGGTATTCTTAGCATTCTTCTCCAGCACCACATTTCGAATGCATCCACTCGGCGCCAGTCTGCGGTTCGCAAAGTCCACGTCTCCGCTCCGTATATAAACACAGAGAACACAAGCGTTTGCACCAGTTTAGTTTTGGTATGTTTTGAAATGTTGTGGTTTTCCCATATAGGTCTTAGTTGGGACATTGCTGTTCTTTTCAATTGGATTTGACGGCGTATTTCCGTTTCGCAGCGTCTAGGTAGATAAAGTGGTCCACTACCCTACTTGCCAATTCGAATCTACGATCATAGTTTTGGTTTTGTGTAAGTTTATTTTTAAACCGTGCACCATGCTAATGTTCTCAGGCCTTTCGATTAATTCCTCCAGTTAGCAACGCGTCGTTTGCGAACCTGATGTTCGATATTTTTTTCCCATCAATTGATACGCCACCTTCCCACTTATCTAGTACTGAGCGCATTATGTGTTTGCTGTACAGTTTAAAAAGCAAAGGCGACAAAATGCAACAATGTCTCACCCTCTTATCAATATTGCATTGTGACGACAGATAGTTGTCAACCTTGACCACAGCAGTACTGTCCTCATAAAGATTCTTGATTAACTGTGTGAGGTGAGTTGGTATTCCCATCTGGGTTAGGATTGGCCACAGTTTGTGCCATTTGATTTTGTCAAAGGCTTTAACGTAATCTACAACACAGATGTACATAGGTATGAAGTATTTTCTGGCCTTTTCGATTAATTGTCTTAGATTTAAAATTTGTTCTTTTGTTCTTTGTCTTTTAACAAATCCTGCTTGTTCGGGTGCTATTTGCCATCCGGTAAAGGGGTTTAGTCTGGATTGTAAGATATGGAGCATAACTTTGCTTGTGTGCGATATAATTGCAATAAGTCGATAGTTATTTATTTATTTATTAATTACATTCTTTATTTATCATTTTAATCAGATAAAAAGGCGAAGTTCAGCTATTAAGCTGCTCTTCCACTTAACCCTTAAATTTTACAATAAATTTAAATATATTAAATTAATACTACATTCTAAAACCACTGCTTCTCTATGTTCACTATCTTTTTAATAATCTTAGTGTTGCTTCTTTTACCATTTTAGTGTTCTCTATACTCTCCAGTACTTAATAATTTGATAAGAAATCGAAAATATGTCAATATGACATATGATATCGTCAAATCATTTAGTGGTTGTTCTTTTCTTGTGTATGGGAATAATTATTGATGTTGTCCAGTCTCTAAGTCATCTACCCGTCTTCCATATTAGTTGACAGATTTTATGTATGGCTTTAGTGCTGTCTTTGCTCATTTCTCATAAGATCTCTGCAGTGATTTGATCTATTTCTGGGGATTTGTTTTATTCCAGTTGAAATAGTATACGCGATTTTTTAATCCAGTCAGGGTTGTTGGTGTTCTGGATTTGTTCCTCTTTGTATAATTGTTACTTTATTCATACATCTACAACTTTATCTATATCTCTAATCAGTGCGTTGTTTGAGTCGTGGATGGACCAAGTTTGAGGTTTGGTCTTTCTAGTTATTAGTTTGATTATTCACTGGACTGAGTGGAATTTGCATGTTGTTGTATTTCACTACATATGTTGTTAAGATAGTTATTTTTATCTCTTCTGCATCCTGCCTGTATGAGTTTTGAGAGTTGTTTGTATTTGGTTTGCTATTCTTGACTGTTAATTTCAGAGGTTTTTATGTCTTTCCTTGCTTCAATTAAGGTGAACGTCTCGGTAAACATCCATTGTTGTTTTATTGTTGGCCTATGTGGCAGTTGTGTATCTCGTATTGTATTTACAATTATTGTTTTTGTATCTTGCCACATTCTATTTGGGTCGGTGTGTTTGTTTGATGTTATCATGGCAGCGATTGTTTGGTCCAGTGTTTCTGTGATGGTAACACAGTTTATTATTATAGATAGTTTTGGATTTTGAGATCTACGATTGCAAGTCTTTAATTTTATCCGGAACTTGCAAGTTAATAGTTGATGGTCTGATCCACAGTCTGCCTCTGGTAGTGTTTTTGCGGAAAGGATAAATATTTTCTAGCGGCTTTTCATTAATATATAATCAATCTGGTTTTTTGTAACGTTATTTGGTGAGGTCCAGGTGAATAATCGTCTTATGTGCTGTTTGTATATGGTGTTTGTAATGTTGTAGTTGTTATCTATGCAGAATTGCAGTAGCCTTTCGCCCCTCTCGTTTTGTGTTTTAATCATAGCGTCCAATAATGCTACGTAGGTGGTCGTCATTAGTTTAGTAACTTTTGCATTTAGGTCTCCTAGGATTATTACTATTTCTCGGTTAGAGATTTTGTTATTCACATTTTATAAAATTGTGTAAAGTTTGTCTACAATTTTATTACTTGCTTCGGTTGTTGGCGCATATACTTGGATTATATTTAGAATGCATGGGGTTGAGTTGATCCGAATGGAAATAATATGTTTGTATCCGCATTGTATCCAATTATTGAGTTTTTAGGCGGATATTCACCATTATTGCTACGCCAGCCCTGCTTTCATATTCAAGCCCGGAGTAGTAGATTTGGAAATCTTTGGTTTTGAAGTGACCCTTTCCTTGCCAGTGTGTTTCAACGATAGCGGTGATCTTTAGGTTATAGCGCTTTAGTGTATTTTCCACAATGCGTAACTTCCCTGTTTGCCGTAGTTCCTGTACATTTCATGTTCCTATCCTTGTTTTTTTACTAATCAAGGATTTAGCATACACTGAACATTAGTGGAAGTTTTCCGTATAGTCACTAAAAATTTGTGGAATTTCTAAAATTCTTCCACTTAGACACTACCAAAGTTTTTAAAGTTTGATACTAAAAATCGGTGGCATAACTAAAATTTGGACACTAATAGACTCAAAAAATCTGTATCTACTAAAATCTACTAATTTTTTTTTAATTTTAGACACTACAAGTCAGGAAGATTACCAAAATTTGTTTGGTTAGATACTAAAAATTGGTGGGACCACTTCTATTTTCTTTTTTAGACACTAAACAACCGTGGGACTATCAAAATTCTTCCGTTTACACACTAAGAAATCATAAATCTATTAAAATTTATCATTGTAGATACTAAAATCTTTGAGACTACTTAAATAAAAAATATACTAAGGGGTAATGGTTTTGAAAAGAAAATTATTAATGGGGAAGAAGACAGGTTTAGAGATTGATTGGTCTCTGAAGATTCTAGAAAATTTTAAATAAATTTTGCAACGGTTATTAGAAAACTTTAGTAGTTATCAGACACTACTCGGAGGGATTTAAAAATTGATAACCTTTTTTAAACGATTATGCGAATTTTTCTGAGAAAATTTAGGGATTTTTTGAGAAACTTGAAAACGTTTTATAAATTAGATTAGGTCTCGCATACTAGTAGATCTTAGAAAGCCTTTAGAGGCAACTAAAAAAGTTTATGAAAATCTTAATAGTTTCTAGAAGACTTTGAAAGGTTTAAGAAAATTTTAGAGAGGGTTTTCAACGTCTTCTTAAAAAGTTTGAGAAACTTGGAAAGGCTTTAGAGAATAGAATAGGTAATAGCTTCTAGAAGACTGTAAGAGGTTTTAGAAAATTTTAGAAAATTTGGAAAACTTTTGAAGAATAAGAGCTACTATAGGTAACTAAGAGAGTTTTGGTGAAATTGTAACGGTTCTGAAAACACTTTGTAAGGTTGGTTCTAGTTTTAGAAGATTTGGAAAACTTTTGAAGATTGAGAGCTACTATAGGTAACTAAGAGAGTTTTGGTGAAATTGTAACGGTTCTGAAAACACATTGTAAGGTTGGTTCTAGTTTAAGTTCATCAAGCTTGTTTTTGTTGCAAACAGCGTTAATGCTTGCGACCATACGGAGGGATGGAGGTTAAGTTTTCCGCTTTCATCTCAGCGTTAGTAACCAAAATTCTTTTATTTAGACACTAAAAATCTGAAGAACACATTTTGTTTTTGTTAAGACTTTAAAATTACTAAAATATGTTGGACACTAAAAATCTTTAGGATTACTAAAATTTTACATTTTATAACCTAAAAACTGTGGGATTACTAATGTTTTTTTATTTAGACACTAAAATTCTGTGGAACTAACAACTTTTTTTTGTTAGAAAATAACCGTGAAATTACCAAAAATCTCCCGTATAGACAATAAAAAGTATGGGAGTACTAAAATTTCTTATTTTAGACACTAACATTTTTTTGTTTAGACATTAAAAAACGCTGAGAGTTCTTTTGTTTACACAAAAAAAAAATTTTAAAATATTAAAAAGTTGTGGGATTACAAAGATTTAGAATCCACAAATCCGACTAAATTTTTTTTTTAACTAGATATTGTGGCTACAAAAAAAATCAGCTTAGACTCTAAAAATCTGTCAATCTGTTTTTCTTTGTTTAGACTCTAAGAAACTATAAGATTATCAATAGCTAGTAGCTTTCAAAAGAAAACTTTAAGATTATTAAATTTGAATAAGATGAAGTTTTAGAGATCAATTGGTCTTAGAAGATTCTAAAATACTAATTTTAATAGATTTTGCAAAGATTATCAGATATATTAGGTACCACTCGGAGAATTTTAGAGATTGATAATCTTTTCTAGACGATTATGTACTTCAGGAATTTTTTTTAGAACTTAAAAATTGTGGGACTACATCGGGAACTAACAATTTTTTTTAGAAGCAACTGTGAGTTAAAAATTTTGTTTAGGCACTAAAAACTACCAAAAATCTTTTGTTCAGACACTAAAAAAACTTGAGACTACTAACATTTTTTTGTTTAGACATTGCAAAATTGTTGGACTACTAAATTTTTTTACAAATCAGTGGGGCTTTTAAAATTTTAGACATTAAATATCTGTAGGACTATTAAAATGTTTTTGATTAGACAATTAAAATGGATTTGACTACTATATTTTTTGGTTTAGACAATAAAAAACCGCGAGACTACCAATTTTTGATTGTTTATATACTAAAAATTTAAAGGATATTTTTTATTTTTTTATTTAGACACTAAAAATTTGTGAGACTATCAAAATTCATCCGTTTAGACAGTGAAACTACTTTTGTTTATATGCTGGCTTGCTGTTAAAAGTAAAAGAACACCAAGAATCTGTATATATAGTATATACATTATTCAAAAAAATGATTGAAATTTCAACAAACAATTATGATAAATTTTTCATTTATTTCAATATTGACTTCTTCTTTCACGGTTTTTAGATGCTTCCAACCTTTTAGTGTTGGTTTTAGAACTATGTTACACTAAACATTGTGAGATTACCGACATATTTTTGTTTAGACACTAAAAATTCGTGGAACTAATAAAAAATTATTTTTAACAAATGAAACTCTGGTAGTTCTTTTGGTTAGATACTAAAAAACTGTGGGACCACTAAATTTTTTTAATTTAGACACTAACCAAACGTGGGTCTAGAAAATTCTTCCGTTTAGACACTAAGAAACTTTAATGTTATCAATTTTTTTATTATAGACACAAAAAACCGTGAGACTACTAACTTTAAATGTTAGGCTAGTACCACTCAAAAGAAAAATTTAAGATTATTGATGACAAATAAGGCAGTTTTAGAGATCGATTTGTCTGAGCAGATTCTAGAAAACTTTAGAAAAGTTTTAATAGATTTTGGTTATTAAAAAACTTTGGTAGTTATTAAAAACTACTCGGAGAGTTTTAGAGCTTGATAATCTCTTCTAGAAGACTTTAAATGATCTTAGAGTATTTGAGAAAATTTACTGAGATACTTTACGGATTAACGGCTTTGAGAAAAGGTACTAAAAACATAGATCTTGGAAAATCTTTGAAAGTTATTTGAGGCAACTAAGAAAGTTTTTGAAAATTTCAATAGCTTCTAGAAGACTTTAAAAGGCTTAAGAAGATTTTTAATGTTTTTTTAGAAAAAAGCTTTGAGAGCTACTCAAGTCATCTAAGAAAACCTTAATAGTTTTTAAAAGACTTTAGAAAATTTTAGAAGAATCAGTAAATTCTTGAAGAATTTTGTAAGCTACTAGAGGTAACTAAGTGTTTTGCTAAAATTGTAACGGTTTTCATAACACTATGAAAGGTTGGAAAATGTTTTAGCTAGGGTTTGTCAACAAGATTTGTTGCATACAGCGCTTATGCTGGTCATTCAATGCGAAGGGTTTTCTTCTCTCGGCGTGGTTAATTAAAATACAAAATTTTTTTGTTCACTAAAAATCAGTGAGAATGCATTTTTTTAATATTAAAATCTAAAAACTGCGCATTTCAATGTTCTTTTAATTTGAAAATAAATAAATTTTGTGGAACTGACAAATTTTTTTTGCTTAGAAAAAAACCGTCAAATTACCAAAGATAGATACTAAAAACTGTGAGACTAATAAAATTCTTTATTTTAGACATTACAAATTTGTGGGACGATCTAAATTCTTTTGTTCAGACAATAAATAACTGCAGGACTACCAAAATTCTTGCGCTGTACTATTTTTTTTTTTGCTTATATTTACATATTAAAAATCAGTGGGACTACTAAAATTCTTTCATTTTGATACTAAAAAATTATGGGATTACTAAAATTTCTTATTTTAGACATTATATAAACAACCGTGGGACTACAAAACTCTAAAAATCCGTGGGTTTATCAAAATTTTTTTTGTTTAGATGCTAAGAATCCATAAGGTTTTTAAAATTTCTTATTGTTGATACTTAACACTGTGATGCTGTTAGCTCTTAAAAGAAAATTTTAAGATTATTAATGAGGAATAATAATTTAGAATGTTTTGGAATAGTTTTAATTGATTTTGCAAAGATTATTAGAAAACTTTGGTAGTATTAGAGACCACTCAAGAAGTTTTGAAGATTGTTAACTTTTTCTTAAAGACTTAGTGCTTTTAGAGAATTTGAGAAATTTTTTTGAGAAATTTTAGGGATTCTTAACGTCTTTGAGAAACTTGTAAAGGTTCTAGAAAACAGAATAGGTTTTACATAGGTCTTGGAAAACCTTTTAGAGCTACTGAAGGCAACTAAGAATGTCTTTGAAAACTTTAATAGCTTCTAGAAGACTTTAAGAGGCTTAAGAATGGTAGTAATATAAGTGTCTGAGCTTAAATTCATCTTCTATAGATTTTTTTAATTATTTATTGCAATAAATGGATTGAATTGAAATATTTCAACATAAATTGATTTGCTATAGAATTTTTATATAATTAATAGGGTTTTCCAACAATTTTTGCTGAATTTCATCTACAAAATTGTGCGATTTTTGAGGGAGTTCTTAGCATAAATTGATTTTTTGTAGAATTAATTATTTAATGCAATTGATAAGTTTCTTACAAAAAATTAATGATTTTTTTTCCTCAGATTCCTTGCTATAAAGGTTTTGTATGTAATGTTACAATTAATTAATGCAATAAATTAGGTTTTTAAGAATTTCTTAGCGTAAATGATCCAAACAAACTAATTTCAATATATCATCATTGTTATTATTTTCTCAATTTACTACTATTTCTTTTTTATTTTATTTTTTTAACTTGAAAATCCTGAAAATTTCATTCTAAGTTATATTAAAAATATAACATTTGATCCATCGATAAATTGTGTTAATATGAAATAGATTTTATTACAAATATATATCTCATAACTCAATGTAATGTTGGAATAACTATAAAAATTAATATATTCTGACGCCGATAAAAAAATACGAGTCTATAAAAAATATAATGGCATGTTATGTAAAATAATAAAATAAAAATTGTTAGCAGATAAACTTTATATTGGCTGGAAAATAACAATAAAGGCCAATCATAAAGAAAACATATAAACTAAGCAGTTTAATATAAAATACATGAAACGAATTTAATTTTGTTCATTTCCAATTATTTCTGTTAAATATTTGTAATAATTAATTCGAAGCTCGTTTCACAAACATCGATTTATATATATTTTTTTATCAAGTTAAATAAATTCATCTATCGAATGAAATAGCGCTCGGTCTCAGTTTGTCTGATAATAAAACGTTCATTTCTATACAGGAGCGTTTTTATCGAATAGTTCAACTTCTGCTGAAATTCCAATATATCTCGTTTTCTATTCAGAAACTCATCCCTCTTTCATGTTGAGAAAATTCCATTTGTTTCATTTAATGGTTTTATCTTATATTTATATATTGTTTTGAGTCACTAAAAAAAACAGTTTATGTAATTTTGTAATTATGAATAATGTTGGCATGTGATTGATGTGGAAAGCATGCGGCTAACTTGCGACGGAGGCGTCGTCGCTGCGCCAGTACTACGTACATTTTTTTGCATCATTAAATCCGCGGAAAAGAATTCAGACGCCGGATGAAAATATACTTTCTTGAAAACACAAGTGGTTCTGACCTTTGAAATACTGCCAGACAGTGGGATTGTTTTACATGGAAATGGGAGTCGACTAAATGAAAGTGTTTTTCTAGTTAATTGTTGTTTACATTTAATTTGAAAAAAAGAAACATTTTAGTTACAACTTAAATAAGTGTTTTGACAAAAAAAAATGATACGAATTTTTATTAGTTAATAATTATCAATTTGTGATTGAATATTTTTACAGGTTTACTAATTTTGAAAGCAACAACTTTTTAAACTACATATACATTTTACTATCATCGCTAATTTGTTTTTAGATATAGTGGTATCGAATGGTTTTATTTTTTAAGGCTGATTTGAGAAGAGTATAGCGGATTTTAGAGATGAAATAACAATGGCGCAGTCGGTACGTTAATATAACTATCTGAATGATATAGAACAAAGTTTGTAGAAAATGTTGTTGCAACGATTTAATCAAATATATTGCAATCAACTGTAGAACTGTTTTATAATAATTAAATAAATTGAAAATGGCGTAGTCGATGTTTTTAAGAAGTAAAATTTTACATTTTTTTTTTGTTACCAAACTATCACAAATGTTATTAAACTATTATAAAATATTTTCAAATGTTTTCAAATATTCTCAATTGTCTTAGATTGTTTTCAAATTATCACAAATATTATGAAACTGCCACTAAACGTGTAAACCAGTAGAACAGATTAAGCAAATACAGTATGGCGCAGTCGGTATACTCAATGTTTGGACAAAACAAACACAAAATGTTTTTGTTGCTATGCCTATAATATTATCACATTTGCAAAATAATATAAATGTAACGCAGTCGGTTTTAGGTTAAAAAAATTGTGAAAACCCAGTCGGTGTTATTAACTGAAACAAAACCTGAAGTACAAAATTTGAAAAATACAATTATTGCAGACGGTACTAAGCTAAATATTTGTGAAAATTCAGTTGGTGTAATTATAAAAACATAACTTGATTGCTAGTAAATGGTTCATATTTAATAAAAATACAATTTAGTTGGTATAATCACTCGATGATATTAATTAAAAAATAAAATAAAAACGTTGAATTGATATGAGTAGAAACCTGAAAGAAAATGGTTCAAGTTGATGTTACGCGGAAAACATGCATGGCACAGTCGGTAAAATATTGATTGATTGCTTAATTAAATAAATACTGCGCAGTCGGCGGATGACACAAAAAAATAACTTCTGTTTGTAAAATCAATGAAAGTAAATGAAATACATTACGTATGATGTGGAATTACTTTTGTAGTAAAAGCGCAGTCGGTATACTGCAATAAAAGCAATAAATAATTTAATAAAATGTATATATAAGACATATTGTCTTATTTGTGTTATGGTAATTTAAAACTATGTCGATACGCAATACACACAATCGGTAGAGTTTAAGTTTGCATTTGCAAAGTGTGGCGCAGTTGGTTGAGCCCAAATTTGTGTTTGCAATTTATAAGCAAATAAAAAAGGATTGTTATGATTGACTTTAAATTGTGGCGTAGTTAGTATGACATTTTGGTCCAAATCCGGGAGCGGTGCAGCTGCTCTTGTGGGTGGTTTTCCGGTGATTGGAGTGCATTTTCAACGTGGAAGTGCATATAGCAGCTACCAGTAGTGGTCTTGAAAGAAAAGTTTGATCTTTATAGTAACGGGGTATGACGAGGTGAAC
The DNA here is from genome assembly GCA_963932245.1 of Tachinus rufipes. NCBI lineage: Eukaryota > Metazoa > Arthropoda > Insecta > Coleoptera > Staphylinidae > Tachinus > Tachinus rufipes. The sequence goes on along the minus strand of OZ010747.1, from coordinate 71,302,218 downwards.
TGCAATTAGTGGGGCTTGGCTTCACCTACTTGCTGCATAAATTTTGTTTTGTTTCCATCTTGATATTTGGAGATGGGGTCTAGGAAGTGTCCAGGAGGTTTTACTGAGTTTGGGTGACGCGGTAGTTTGGAAAGTTTGAATCACTTGCGGCACAGTTCAGGTTTTTGAAGTTTTTTTGTTTCGCGCACAAGTGTTCCACGGGTTAAGCGGTTGTTGCTGGCCGACTTCTTCCTTTTCTTTCGCGGATATTTGCGATCCATAAATGCGATGGTTTGCCACGGTTTGTTTCTTGCTATGGTTGGGCTTTTGTTCCTGAGGATTTTATTTGATATCATTTCTGTCAGCGGGAATGACCTGCGGTGTTTATGACATCTTTTTGAGCGACTGGTTTGAGGTTCTGTTCCGGTCTGAACCTCTTTTGGTTTCTCTTGCTTGCAAGATTTTGCTTCTGCCGTCACGTTTGGTGTTTGAACGTCTTGTTTGGTTATGATGGCAACGAATGCAGTTTGCATCGAGCCGAAGAATTTTGCTTCTTTGTGGTACTTGGTACTAACGATTTTGGCGATGTGGACTTCTTGTGTTATTATGAGAGGTTGTAAAAGATTGTCTTCGATCTCTGTGAAGACTACTTGGTGGGTTTCAGGTATGTCCCGTATGAATTTCAGGATTTTTTCAAATTTTACTTTTTTTATCTGTAATTGATAGCAACTTGATTGCGTTTTATAGGTGGATGATTGCGCTGCGAGCTATCTGTTGTTTTACATGATAGTTGCCAGAGTTGAGGCGACCGTAGCACAATGGTCTAGTGCGAGGACTGTTGTGCAGGCAGCCCGGGTTCGATTCCCGGCCGCGGCAATATCTAATTTGTCGAATATATTTTGAAGCGGTAGTCTCCTTTGCAAGGCAATGGCAAACCAGCAAAGTATTTGCCTAGTAAACCCCTCTAGTGGTGTGGTTCGGATTCCACGTTAAACTGTAGGTCCCGTATGTTTGTGTGGAACTGTTATCGCGCAACACAAACATACGAGAGGGGCGCCGAACACTCGTAGCGAGTATGGCACTAGAAGAAGAAGAAGACAAGCCAAAGACATTTCTAGGTTACTGTCTAGTGTTTCTAGAGTACTGTTGATGAAGTCCGTGACGTTTTTTAGTCGCCGGCGGTTTAGGTTGGTGATGTGATTTAAGTGACTTGTTTGGTAGTCACAGGTGAGAACCCCGATTTGGCCGACTGGCTTGTTTGGGGGTAATTCAATATGTCATAGCGCTCTCTTTTTCTTTGTTTCTCTTGCGACTTCTATGTTGCTAAGTTTTCTTTTTGGGTTTTTTCAGGTTTAGATTGATAAGACCGTGAAATTATCATGCTATTTAATGCCCCACGTTGGGCGCTATTTGTTAATGGTTTGCGTTCGCAAAGGGTTGAGGGGGCAGAAGGTCCAAGTCCGAGACCGGCGCGGCTGTTTGTGATTTTTTTATTGTCAAAGTTGAGCTTGTAAGTTTATTGTTCAGCTATAGAGCCAATTCTGCTTGTGGAAAAGTTTTTTTCTTAATTATATTTTTTTTTTTTATTGTCTTAAGTCTCTAGTACGTTGAGTTTTGTTTCTAGTAGGACTTGGGTGGGTATGAGGTAGGTAGCTTTGTTAGTGCTTTTTTTGTGCTGAAACAAACGAGATTAATTTGTTCCAATCTTTTTGAGGTTGGACTTGAAGGTTATTTTTTAGTTTTTTGTACAAACGTTTTATTGGGTTTGTGGGTGGTAGATGGCGTTAATGTTGTGATGGCGTTTTTACCTTTTTTAAGCTTCGGCGGCGTGTAGACTGTTAAATAGTGGTCTATTGTTAGACTAGATGATCAGGGGATACCTATAGCGTTCAAAATGTTTGTGCCCCATTTAGCTTGACTACTACTTCACTGAGTATATACACTGCACATGTTAATATTTCCGAACGCAACCGTAGTATAGCTTATGAAAAAAGTGCGGTCGCTAACATCGGAACAGCACTTTACGAGACGGAGTGGAGTAATGTGAGACGCTTGTGATTACGTGGTACGCTACTTCAAATTTGAGTAAAGACAGGCATTTTTTGTTTTTTGAGTTTTTGAAGGTTTATAGTTTTACTAGGACTGTTGCCGGCAGTACGGCAGAGAGGACATGTACGATTAACAGCGCTAATGAAAGTTAGCAACGGCCGGAGCGGCCAAGACTTGGATGGGTGACTAACAAGTGATGCAGAGCGTAGCGCTTTTTCAAATTTGGATCCGTTATCTTATACAGGCATCCAATCACACACATACATTCTATGTGGGTTGGTGTGCTTGACACCTAAAGGTATAAGAAGTTGTAGATTATAAATAGGACGTTGAAGTTATTGATGTTTGCGAATAGTCTATCCCGTTTGGTGAATTATGCTTTCAACAGATTTCTTTGCGTTAAGTTTGCGTCATGCAGGTTAGCTAATATTTTGTGGGATTTTTTTGTTTGTTTGTTGGTTTGTGATCGTTCTACGTAGGTAACGTTGTTCTTGCATGATGCGGTAAACAGGGTTTGTGGTCTACCTGATGCGTTCGTCTTTTTGATATTTATCTATTAGGTTTATTTGGAGGTGCAAGGTATTTTTTAGTCATGCTGAAGGGTCAACAGAACATTGTTACGTGGTCGTGCTAGAGCTACTCAGGACATCGAATGGATGGAAGTTTTTGCGAGGGTGAGAAAATGACGAGTTTATTTTTCTTTATTTTTGTTTGTTTGTTGTGGTATTTTGTGGTTAGTTTTTTAGAGAAACTAAGTTGGTCATCGATTTTTGTCTGGTTAGGTGGAGGGTTTAATGGTTACAGTGATTCTCCGGAGGTAAGTCTGTAGGTGATACTAGGTTGGGCATTGGCTTCTACTGAGATTTTTTTAACTTTTTGTCTACAGGATCCTGTTTTTTGTAGTAGTTTGTTTATTGTTTTTTATTCTTTCTTGTCTTTTAGATGTTTGCTGGGGCCAACTGTGGAACCAACTTGCTTCAGGTCTTCTTTGGCGATGTTTTTTTTTGTTGAGCTGTGCTGTTGTATTTGGTTGTGACTTAATGAGTTGATTACGGCACGTGGCCGGTTAATGTCCCATCAATTATGAAGTTTTGAAAGGGTTATTTTGGATCTATTTGTTTAAGATTGTTTTGTTTGGGAAGGTTGTGGAAGAGAAATGTGTATTGTAAACACTTTAGCCTAGCTGGAATTAGATAACCACTGCAGTTGAAAAGCTAGCTCAGGACAATGAGCTTTTCCAATGCATTCTATGTTGATTAGTGGCGATAGGAGTGCTCCAGCTGCGATAGTTTCTGTTTCTTTAATGCTAAGTTTGATTGGCTTTTTACTTGACGTTACTTTTTGAATTTTTCTTTCGGAATTACGAGAAATTAGTTTGAATTTGAGAGCCTTGTCTACCCAACCAACTTGTATATAGTTAAAGGATTGGTTGATTTTTATTTCTATTTTTTTATTACAAACACTTGGACAGGGCACTATAATTTTTAATTACGAGCGAATAGTCTGAATTCGAGAGTTTCTACCAACCGCTGAACTTGTTAGTATTCAAGCGAGTTTTTTGAACACAAATACTTGGCCTGGTGGGCAATCTAATTCTGAATTACGAGCGAATAGTTTAAACTGGAGTGCTTGTGATGATTTTTTTTAGCTTAATGACTACTGACGTTGCAGGAAGAAGAATCATTTAATTGCCTGATGATTGCTGCTGTACTATTTTTTTATTAGATGAGGTTTTTACTGATATTGTCTCATCATTAGAGTTTTATGACTTCAGTATTTTCTGACTGTATGATTGCAATGTTTTATAGTTTACTTAAGAAGGTGTAAGAGTTGAAAACGTTGAAAGAATACGTGAAAGAAATAATGAAGATAACAGACATCAACTCTTTCTTGAAAACTTGCAAGAGGAGATAGGTCTAAGAATACCAGAAGACGAAATGATGTTGCTATCTAAACATGGAAAAACAAAAAGTTGCCAGGATCAGATGATGGTACTTTATCTCATCAGAGCTACTCAAGCTGATACAAGAAGACCAGTTTTTATTGATATTGACACATCATTAGAATTTTTTATGACTTCAGTATTCTCTGACTATATGACTGCAATGTTTTATAGTTTACTTAAGAAGGTGTACGAGTTGAAAATGTTGAAAGAATACGTGAAAGAAATAATGAAGATGACAGACATCAACTCTTTCTTAAAAACTTGCAAGAGGAGACAGGTCTAAGAATACCAGAAGACGAAGTGATGTTGCTATCAAAACATGGAAGAATAAAAAGTCAAGCTGATACAAGAAGACCAGGTCTATGTACTAGTGAATTTGCTCAACAAGATCTAAAAATCTAGCAAAGTACCGTAAGACTGGTTATTCTCAGCATTTGTCTTTTTCTCCAAAAAGGCATACGCTAAAAATTGCGGTGATTGCAGTATAATCAGCTTAATGAGCCATAAACTAAGGTTTCTTCTTAAAATTATTTATAATAGAATTTATAAAAAAGTACAAGAAGATATAGGTGAAACTTAATTTTGGTTTTGAAATGGATATGTAACCTGGGAAGCATTGTTTGCTTTTAATATCTTACCTAAAGATGCCTAAATGTAAACCAGGAAGTATAAGCCTGCTTCATTGATTACAATAAAGCTTCTGAAATGTGGGTGTATTGGAGAATAGTTGGGGTATTTAGGGTAGACAAAGTTATCAATGTTAAGGTTCTCAGAAGAATAGAATAAAGAACGAAAAATCTTAGTAACTATCAAAAGACGAAAACGTGAACACTTGGGCTACGTTATAAGAGTTCAGAAATACCAACAATTGCTGCTGGTCATGCAGATTTGGGGAAGAAGAGGTACTGGCTGTCGCCGTACATCTTGGCTACAAAAACTCAGAGAATGGTTCCAGTGTACTATCTATCTATCTACTCCCTTGTTCAGAACAGTTGTTTCGAAAATAAAAATAGCAATGATGATTGCCAAACTTTGCAGCGGAAATGGCACTTAAAGATGAAGACGAGTTTTTAGAAAGTGGGTTACAGATTTTGTTTGTGCCTGGTTTTCAAGATTTATCTGTAAATTGAGCTTTGTCGGCCGCATCTACAAGGAGGTAGTAGCGAGCAACTTGTATCATTGCGTTTCGTTTTGATTCGTTTTGATTTTCAAGTAATGTGTTGCTTGTAAGGCTAGTTACGGGAACTATCAAGTCCAAGATGTTATTGTGAGCGTATGGGTGTTAGGAGTGGTTTACAAGCTTTGTTGCCTAACCTACACGGTTTGTTTGTAAGGTTAGCTTGTTTGGCCGCATCTACGGTTTTGTAAGAGATGGTAGAGAACAGCTTATATTATTGTAGTGAGTTACAGGTGGTTTTGCGTAATAGTTGTAGTTGTTTATTATTTTTTATAATTATATTTTTTAGGAAGATTGTAGATAACTTCTGACAGGTTTTTTTTTGGGTCTAGTTTTTCTGCACTGGTTTTTTAAGTGATAAATATTTTACGGTGATTTGTATTTGGCCTGTTTATAATGATAAACTATTTTTGCAGAATTTCAAACAGCAACTAGGCTATTTAACAGATTAACTGTATATGATCAAAAAATAGTAGCTTAATACAAATTATTGAAGTGTTTTGGTGTTAAATGGTTAATATAGTTTGAATACAATTTAAAAAAAAAAATTATTTACGGTGTTTTGTATGCGGTCCGTGTAGATTGATTAACAATTTTTGCCAAATTTTAAACATCAACAGGGTCATCTAACAGATTGACTGAAGATTATAAAATAGTGAACAGGTTAAATATACTTTGAAAACAATTTTTAAAAATAAATAAATATTTCACGATGTTCTTTCTGTATGTGGTTTGTGTGGATTAATCAACACGTAGAGTTTCAAACAGCAATTTGACTATCTAACAGATTAACTATTTATGAATATATAAAACAGTGTGCTTAAAGTAGATTATTTTATAAATTTTTTATTGAATTGAATTTAGTTCTTTTTTTTTTAATTATGCACTTAAAATGTTTTCAATAAAATGTTTAAATGTTTTACCAAGTAAAATTACAATATAGCGCTTGATTTATGGCTTAAAAAGTTGTGCAATTAAATGCAATCCAAAAACAACACTAAAAATGTATATGGAGTGACCACTTTTTAATGTGCACATTTGTATGACGGTTATGCACGGTTTGTAACAATTGCGAAACTAAAATTGTCGCGAAAATTGTTAAAAGAGAGAAAGTTTTCGGGGAGCGAATGCATGAATCATATTTAAAGAAAATCAGATGTATCAAATTACTTAATAGACACTTAGTTAACATTATTAAAAAAATTACAATAAATTACAGACAAGTGGAATTGCAATGATGACTATTTATCCTGGAAACGTGTTACGACTGTCGTTCAATTAACATTTTATTTTTCTACGATTTACTACGTCCGCGAGCTTCCTAATTTCCAAACGAGTCGTGTTGGGTGAGAGGAGAGGAGGCATTGAATGAATGAATGAATGGATGGATGTCCGTCTGCTGTTGCAATGAGAGAATTGGCAGATGGCGTACCGGATGTCGTAGGCAGTTTCCGGGTTTGACAGGCAACTGGGCGAGACTTCAAATCGTGGGAAGGAACACATAAGTGCAGGTTACGCCGCACACATAAATATAAACGATGATGATGAACTTAAAAAAAACAACAGAAAACTTTCGACTTTGATGGATTAGTTGGTTGCGGAGTGATGCTTAATCTTGGATTTTTTAAATTTCCTTCGGTCTCTGGGGAATTTATTTTTTATTATTAATTTTTATAAATATGGTTTCCACCCTCTTTTGTAAACATATTAAAATCCATAAGAATGCCGGCTCTTCTGATATACGATTCGCGAATTTGATGTATGGCTGAAAGTTTTGCGGCTATAATGGAAAACGCGGTCACACGCAGAAAGGAAAAGGGTGGCGTGGAGTGCGGAGGAGTGAAAAGGGCGAAAATTGAGAAAATGCCGACGAGTGTGAGTCTGAAGAGCTTTTGACCCAATAAATCATGTATCGTGCTGCGGCATTACAAATTTAGCATCATCGAATGGGGTTAAAATATCAGTAGGGCTCTTCTTTTAAATAATCTAAAATTACATCAACCCTACTCAAAGAATTTTAATAATTAATAATAGAGCCATCTTTTTGTGTTATTAATTAATTAATCAAATTATTTAGTTGTAGATTCAAAAATATTTGTAATATTGATTCAAACGGTTTTGATGTCGGAGCGATATGATTGAAGTCGACGTTATTTTCTTGAATCGTTTAATAATGCAAAAGCGACCGTTATTTCTGGGCAATTGTTGTTGGCAGTAAATTGGATCATAAATTTAATCTTTTAAAATTAAATTCTGTGGAATCGATATTGTTTGATGCATGCGCGTCTTGTTCTAAGAATTTATAGTTCGTAATTTATAATCAAAGCTTTGATATAAATTATTTAATAATAACATTTTTTTTTGCTTGATTTAATGATGTGATTATGAAAAGTGTGTCTCCGGTCAATTTAAAAATTTAAAAAAATGTGTACGATTTGAATTTCTGTTCTGTGATTGTCTGTTGTAGGGTTAACATAACTAATGATTATTAATATATGAAGGGATTCTGTGTACTTTGTTTAGAAAGTAGGACTTGCAGTAGCAGATCGTTTTAGGTTTTTTACGCCTATTGAATTGTTGATGGTCTGCATGAAAGATAGTGAAACGGTTTTTATTTTCTGCGTACTTAGGGAGTAGGATTTGCAATAGCAGATGGTCTCAGGTTTTTTGCGTAATCTGGCTATGTTATCAGCTAGTTGAGGTGTTCACATCTTTATGGTTTGCAATGTAATATAGTGAGATGGTTTACGCATACGGCTTTGGTGTGAATTGATTGTTGGTAATGTCTAAATGTGGCAAACCTGCTGTCTGGGATGATTTTTATTGGTTTGTAAGTACAATATAGTCTGCGCTCATGCACTAATGGACCAAGACACCGTTTAAAATGTTGACAGGAGCAATATTTTGCACTCCAAGATGTTTTAGACCTGTTGGACGATGCAGTTGACGTCTTAGTGTTCTCTGGATGTGTATAAGTAATAGTTAGAGGCTTACAGATAAGATTGTGCTTGGCTACGCATACGGTTTTGTCGCGAAGATGGTAGCGAGCAGCTTGTATCATTGTAACTTCCTATGACTTGGTGGACAATCTACGGAGGTGGATTAACATGTGAATCTTCTTGATTTCTTTTGATTTTTTAGACCGTTTTCTGTTCAGAAGGCGAAATTTTTTATTTGTGTTCTTTTTGGATTCTTTGCTCTAAAGTTGTGGTTTGCCTGAACTGTAACTCTTGGCAAGACGGAGGTGGAGTTGACGTGCGAATGTTTCTTCTCTTATTAACGTACTTTTCCGTCACCGGATGTTGGATATCTGCAATTATCACTTTGTAGAATCAACTTTGTTATTGTTGTACCGAAACACGTTCTTAGGTTTTTTAGAAATGATTTTTTTTTCTACCATCTACCTTTTCTTTAAATATTGGTTTGCAACAGATTATATTTTTGAATGTTTTCTTTCTCAGATTGGTTTTGGTTGGTTGAGAAAATGGAAATTTTTATTTGTTTTCAGAATTATGATGCGGAGTTGGGCGGTTGCTGGAGATGCCGTCACAGGACTCAGGCTCTTTACGGAGTTGTGATAAGAACAATGTTTTTGGTCATCCAAGATCCTGGTGGTCTTCAAACTAATGGATTGCTTTGTTGCTTTTTTCTCAGTTGTTTGTGAAATACCACAGTGTCTTAAATCTTACTTGGCAATGAGTTGTGGAGTGTCGTTTTTTTAGAGGAGATTGAGCTTATTGTTATCGATTTGCTATGTCATCAAGTGTTTAATATCTTCCGATGTTAGGTGTTACCATATACCCTATGTTAATAATAATGGTCGAAATCGAAGTTCTCCGGAGTTGTGGTTTGTTGCAGGAGTTTTGTTTTGTTTTGTGATGTGATTAAAATGGTCTGCGGATTTTGTTTTTTGTTGCATTGAAGATGGATGAGAGATCCCGCTTTGATCGTTTCTTGCATTGAATTTGGTTTTGATTTATGTTTTTGAAGATGCAGTTGAAGACTACCAGTGGCTTCTGGAAGTTAAAGATAAGGGATGTGAGAAAGGCATTAGTCATTCAAGTGGTGTTGATAAAATGTTATAGGTTTATTACCTTTTTTTTACTACACTTGCTTGGTAGATCAGAAGAGGTCTTATAGCACACGTGGCGATTTGTTTTTATTTTTAAGGCTACGGACACAACGGGAGCGAAATAATAACATTAACACCTTGTTTATTATTCAGAGCTACTACTCTAAAACATTGGAGCTTTGATCCTAGCTTGATATTCTTTAGCGAGGATACCAAAAGCAAGGTTTAAAGTGTTTTAGAATTGGAGCGATGAGCGAGTGTATGATGTTATGATTGGAGCGAGGGTTCCTGTTGTATCTGCTTACAAAGCTGATAAATCCGTTGTGGCACAGTTTTTTTGGTGATTAATATTTTACTTTAGGTAGGTAACTTAGGATTTTTTTCACATTTTTCATGTCTAATCACTACTGAGACTTCAGAGAGATCTTCTTCACTTTCTTCCACTTCTTGCTCCTTCTCATCATCATTATTTTCTTGACTAGTTCTCACAATCCCGTTATTCTTGTTCTCGTACTTTAGACAATATTCTGATTTTGCTGCAATCCTCTATTTTGGTGTTCAAATTTTTTTGTATTGTAGCTTTTCAACTTGCATCGATGAGGCAACACTGTACGGAATTATAATATTATCAATATTATAAGAATCTGTTCTATTTCTTCTCTGAAAGCCTGATACTGATTGTGTAGAGAGAAGCGGAGATGTGATGGGTGAATCAAATTTTCCAATAGACGATACACCTAATGATTCCACTTCTTTATTAGCATCATCTGATCCTAGAGGGTGTAATTGGTTTGATATTGCTCGTGATCGTTTCTTTAGTCTTCTACCAAGTGATGATGGACGATGTTTGATTGTGGTTTTCTACCTCCTTTAAAGCAATTTTTGATTTTGGCAGAAAGGGCATTTACGACGGCGTTTTTAGTAGCAAGCCGGTTATTATTATATTTCTTTCGGTGTTCCATTTTTCTAGGTCTATGTTCCACGCCACTGCTGCCAAGATTATCCAGTCTTTAACCTTTTGTAAACTTCATAGATTTCAAATTAACTCTTGAACTTCTTTGCTGCTAATCTGTTGTTTTCATAATCGCCACCATATGTAAAATTGCAGATGCATCTTTATTTAGTTGTATCTGCTTACAAAGCTGATGAATCCGTTGTGGCAAAAATTTTTGGTGATTAATATAAAAAATAGGCAGCTTGGAAATCTAATTGTGGATTGGGTTTCTCACCGAAACTATGTATTTCATGTGTGATAGAAAGTTATTCTAAGGTAAATAAAACACATTTACTATGTACTATATTACGAATATATTTAAAAACAGTAACATGTTTCATCCTTCTATAAAGCCATTATCAGACGGTGATACAAACAAGTATGAATATAAAAGAAAAATTACAAAGCATATATACGACAATAAAACATAAAATGTACAGAGAGGTAGAAAATTACATTGATGTTATAATGATTGAAAGGATTATGAGTTGCTTTAATTAAAAAACAGATTAAGCAGGTAGAGAAAAGATTAACGAATGGCGGTTTGTACTTTTTAAATGTAATTGAGACAAAAGAACTTTCCGCAAAAAGGGGGGTGATGCCTGTTTCTGACTGCGAAAAGACATTTTTATTTTTGTATTTTGAACTTTTATTAATCAAAACAGATTGCAACGCAGAAGCGATGTGAAGAAGCCGTTTGCTATAAGAATTAATGCATTTTATAATGTTTGGCTTATTTTGCTTTAGTGAGCGACAAGCTTAACCTGACTCTCTGGGTATTTGTTGGGGACAACTCAACGTTTAGATATCCGCTTCTTCTTTTGCAACAGAGCTTTTAGCTGTGGAGGGTGTGCAAGTGTTTAGGTGTTACCTAATGGTTTGCATCTATTGTTTGATGGCAAATGTTTTATTGCGGTCTAGCTTTAGTGGTTAGAGCTAAATAGGGTGCAGGTGACACAATTAAAAAATAAAGTATGCATACTATGGTACAATTGGCAAACGTAAAACGACAAATTTTTTCTAGTTTGTGGAACCTATCCTAATCTAACCTAAAAATTTTGCTTTTAACATTTTTAGGTTAGGTGCATATTATGACACAATTTTTAATCAAGGTGTGACAGATAAATTAAAAAAAATCAACCATGCAACATTTTTAGGTTAGGTGCATACTGTAACACTATTGACAATTGCAATGCGACTAATAAATTAAAAAAAAAAAACAAGCATTCATACTATGACTCAATTAGCAAATGTAAAGCGATAGATTAGATGGTTAGATGTAACATTTTTAGGTTAGGTGCATACTGTAACACGCAATGTGAAAGATAAATTTAAAATATTAAATATGCACATCATGACACAATTAGCAAATGTAAATTAACGGATTAGATGCAACGTTTTTAGGTTAGGTGCATACTGTGACACGCAATGTGAAAGATAAGTTTAAAAAATCAAGTATGCATGACACAATTAGCAAACGTTAAGCGACATATTAGATACAACATTTTAAGGTTGGGTGCATACTGTAACCCAATTGTTAACTCGATCCGAAAGATAAGTTAAAAAAAAATCAAGTATGCATATTATGTCACAGTTAGCAAACGAGAAGTGACAGGTTAAATGCAACATTTTAATGTTAATTGCGTTTTCAGACATTTAAAGCTATAAACTTAGTTATTTAGAACATTTTTAGGTTAAATGAATGTTGTATGGATGTCCGCAAAAGGATTGTGTTATGAAATGTTATTTCCTTTGAGATTAACAGTTAAACGGTTTTTGTTGTGCACATGTTTTCTCCGAAAATTGTTCCAGGGATTGGAATGCTGATGCTTGTGGCTGTTCTTTTTATGGGAGTGTCTTCTAGGTATAAGAAACCGGAATATCAAGGGTTTTGGATGTAAATAATAGTTGGAGGTTCCTTCCAGTAAATTGTGGTTTTTGTTTTGCTACGAGACTTGGATGATGTTGGAGTTGCTGGTGACTAGTTTTTCTATGTATTGCTTTGTTATTCTAGTAGAAACTAGACGGAGTGTTGGATTTGCTTTATTTTGATCAAACAACCACGTCGGTAGCGCTTACCGACTAAACTTTCTCTATGGATGTACTTGGAAAATTCAACTTTTTCGGGTGATTACCTTTTATTTGGAAAGATAAAATGTGACTAATGTTAAGAATTGCCTTATAAGCTAGTGTAGGGACAGGTATGATTGAGAGTCAGCTATAGGTTGTTTGTTTTCTTTTGGATGGATGGGGCCGGAGGTTGCTGTTTTTGCAATAAATTAGTTATTTTAATAAAACAAAAAATGTTTCAAAACCATGTTTTTAAAAAAATGTTTATTCATTTTCAAAATGATGGTTTTAAAACAATTTAAAAATAAAATTATTTTATTTTTAAATAAAAAAAATCCCAAATTTTTTTTGTCTTAACGTTTGTTTTTTTAAATTTTTTAAATAATTCTTGAATAAGTTACTTAAAAAAAAATGGAAGTCATGTTTTGAAATCATATTTAAAGTTGGAAAGGGATTGAGTGTTTTTTAAGAAAGAGTTTTTGCTAAAATTTTTGAGCGATTTTTGAAATTTCTTATTTGATAAATTATTTTTTGAGGAGTTTTTGATGAATTTTATTTTAAAAATGTTTTATAACTACGTAAAATAGCTTAAATGGATAGAATTATAAATAAACTTAAAATGATTTGAGAGAATTCGAGAAAAAGTTTTTTGTTAGATTTCATCAATTTTTTTAAATGTTTTATTTATTGCATAAAATAGTTTTTTTGATGGATTTTATTCTAAAATATTTTTATAACCACATTTTAAATTTACAAAATTCTGTTTTAGAAGAAGTTTGTTCTTAGATTATGTAAGCTTTTTGAATGATTTTTGAAAGATTTATGGAATTAATTAGTTATAAAAAGTAAATATATTATAAGACATTTTTTGAAACCGTATTTTAAGTTTAAAAAAAGGCTGGAGAAAAAAAAGGTTTTCTTAGATTTCATAAATGTTTGAGCGATTTCATGCGGTATGTTAGTTATTGGAGGTTTTTTGATAGATTATTTAAAAAACATTTTAACTACAAAAAAAAGATAATTTTAGGTTTTTTTTACATTTTATTAGATACTTTAGCGATTTATGAAACGTTTTATATTAATCCTTTTTGAAGTATTTTATGCGATAAATTTTTGTTGGATTTTATTTTAAAAATAATGTTTTAAAATTACGTTTTAAATTTAGAAAAACATCAAGGGAATTTCAGAAGTTAAAATTTAAAAAAAATTGTGAAAAACATAAGTGATTTTTAGGAAGATTTTTCTTAAATTAGTTTTAAAAGATTTTATGCAATAAACTAGTTTTTTATTTAAAAAAAAAAAATTTTCGTGTAAGAACTGTTACGAAATTATATTTTAAGTTGAGAAAAATTTGGAAACGGTTTAAGACTTTCAAAAAGAGTTTTTTTTTAGATTTTATCATTTATCTGAGCGATTTTTGAAATTATTTTATGCGGTAAATTAGTTTTTTGATGAGTTTTATTTTTTATATGTTTCAAAATCATATTTAAAATGTTTAGAAATTGTTTGTAAAGTTTTTTGACCGATTTTTAGAAGATTTTATGCAATAAACTAATTTAAAAAAATGAGTGTAACAAGAAATTTTTTGAAATTATATTTTAAGTTTAGAAAAACATGAGAATTTTAAAAAGAGTTTTTTCTATGACTTCATAAATTTTATTTGTGATTTTTGATGGATTTTGTTTTAAAAATGTTTCAAAACCAAATTTATTATAAAAGTCTGGAAGAAACTTGAGAGTGTTTTAGAAGAAATTTGTTCTTAGATTTTGTAAGTTTTTGAGCGGTTTTTGAAAGATTTAAAAAAAAATACCTAGAAAGAAGTTTTTTTTTAGTTTTTGAGCGAATTTTGAAATATTTTATGAGATAAATTAGTTTTTTGATGAATTTTATTTATTTTATTTAAAAAAACTGCATTTTAAATTTAAACAAATTTGTGACAAACAAAAAGAGATTTTTTTTTTAAATGTTGAGATGTTTGAACGATCTTTGAAAGATTTTATGCAATAAAATAGTTATTTGAACAAAATATGGATTTTATACGTTAGGTAACTTTGTAGACCGCGCTAAAAGAATACGAAAATCTTATTTCTAAAATGCTGCATTTATCCGCGAATTAATCTACCTTGTATAAGAAATGTTTTCAATGTTATCCATATTTTAAGTAATAAAATATAGAAAGGGTATGAAATTTTATTAAGAAGAATGGTTTCTTAGATTTTTTTAAAAAGTTTTTGATGAATTTTATTTTAAAAAAATTTTAAAATCACATTTTAAATTTAGAAAAACCTTGTAACAATTTAAGAGAATCTTAGGAGAAGTTTCTTCATAAATTTTGTGAAATTTTTGAGAGATTTATGATAGTTTTTATGCCTAAATTATTTTTGTTACTAAAAAAAACGAATAGATTTTATATAAGAAATGTTGTGAACTCAAATTAAGTTAAATAAAGTTGATTTAAGAATATCTCGGAAATTCTTTAATTTCATAAATTTTTTGAACGATTTTTGAAAATGCGATAATTTAGTTTTTGAGGAATTTTGATGGATTTTATTTTAAAATGTTTGAAAACCACAATTTATTTTTGAATTAAAAAAAATGGTGTACAATTTTAGATTTTTTTCTCAAATTTTGTTGTTTTTTGAGCATTTTTTGAATGATTTTATGCAATTTAAGTTAAAAAAATATTTTATGTGAGAAATTATATTTTTATAGTTAAAACTTAGAAAGGCTCAATATTCTAAACGATTTTTGTAGCATTTTATGGGATAATCTAATTTTTGAGGGATTTTTAATGAATTTGTTTGTTTTTTTGATTAAATATGAATTTTACATAAGAAATGTTCCGAAACCAGATTTTAAGTTTTTTGAGAACATTATAAAGAGTTTTCTTAAATTTTATCAATTTTGTGATTGATTTTTGAAATATTTTGTGCGATAAATAAGTTTTCGAGAGAGTTTTGATGGATTTTAAAAACATTTAAAAACTACATTTTAAATTTAGAAAAACTTTGTACAAATTTATATGTTATAAACGGTTTTTTAAATATTTTATGCGATAAGTTAGTTTTAAAAGCACAATTTAAATTTTAAATGGCTTGTGATAATTATAAAAGATTTTTAAGAATTTTTTTTTAGTTTTTTGTGCAGTGCGTTTGTTTTTTGAAAAAAAAAGTTTTTTTTTTAATTTTTGAAAATATTTTATGCGCAGAATTATTTTTTTGAGCGATTTTTGATGAATTTTAGGTGTTTTTCTATAGATCTTATAAATTGAGCGATGTTTGAATAATTACATAATTACAAAACCTGGCAATTGAAAGAATTTTAGGATCAGTTTTTTCTTAGATTGTGTATAAAAATATAGATTTTATGTAATAAATGTTTAGAATCTACATTTAAAGTTAATAAAAAACCTAAAAAAGATTTGTGATCGATTTTTGAAATATTTAATTTAAATTACAAAAAAAAAATAGATTTTATCTAATAAATGTTCTGAAACCATATTTTAAATTAAAATAACCTGGAAAGGGAGGGATTTTTGATGGATTTATTTTAAAAATGTTCTTTTACATTACCAATATTTTAAAACTACATTTTAGTAGAGAAGATTAAAAAAAATGATTTTATATAAAAAATGTTTTGAAACAACATTTTAAGTTAAGAAAAATCTAGAAACAGTTTGAGAGAGTTTTTTAGATTTTTTAATGTTTCTTGAGTTAATTTTGTAAAATTTTATTAAAAAAATTATTTTTATTATATAATTGTTCTGAAATCATGTTTTAAGTTAAAAAAATAGAGAAGATCTTATCTTAAGAAGAGTTTTTCTTAGATTTCATAATTTTCCTGAGCGATATTTGAAAATGTTTTATTTTTTGACGGATTTTATTTAAAATATGTTTTAAAACCATGTTTTAAATTCAAATAATGTTGAGAGTTTAGATAAGTTATTTGAACAAAAAAAGTTTTTTTTTTGTTTTCATAAATTTTCTGAGCGGTTTTTGAAATATTGCAGCTTAGTTAAATTAAAGTTTTTCCGATGGATTCTATTCTAAAAATGTTTAAAAACCGCATTTTATATCCAGAGAAACCTAGGTTTATTGAAAGAAATTGTTTTTATTTAAGAAATGTTCTGAAACCATGTTTTAGTTTGGAAAAAGACAATGATTGTAGATAATTTCAAAGAGTTTCTTTTTAGATGTCTAATTTAATAAGTAGGTTTTAAAATAATTTATGTTGTAAATTAGTTTTTTTGAGGAATTTGTATACATTTTATTAATGTTTTAAACTTAAATTTTGGATACAGAAAAACTTGAAAAAGATTGTACGAATTTCATAAGTTAGTTATCTTGTAAGTTTTCTGAACGATCTTTGACAAAATTTAGTTTTTTTGGTTAAAAATGTATGGGTTCTGTGTTCAACGAAATCTCATTTGATGGGTTTTATTTTAAAAATGTTTCAAATCCATTTTAAAAATACAGAAAAACCAAAAAAAAAAGAATTTTTTTTTAGTTTTTTTATGTTTTTTGATTATTTTTTGAAAGATTTTATGCAATAAATTAGTTTATTTTATAATTTATTTATAAGTAAAAGATACTGAAAAGGGTTGAAAGAAAAGAGATATCTTAGATTTTATAAATTTTCTAAGAGATTTTTGTATATTTTTTGCTATAAATTAGGTTTTTGAGTAATTTTTGATGAATATTATTTTAAAAACGTTTTTAAACCATTTTTTTGAAAGATAAGAGAGAGAGAGAAAGAGAGATAGAGAGAGAGAAGTGAGAAAAGTATGAGAGAATTTTAGGAAAAGTTTGTTTAATTTTTTGGAAATATTAACGCAAGAAATTAGTTTTTTGAAATAAAAAATGGATTTTATAAATGAAATGTTCCGATATCACATTTTAAATACAGAAAAACCTGAAAAGAAATTGAGAGATTATTAGGAGAAATTTGTTTTTAGAGTTTGTAAGTTTTTTGAGCAATTTGTTGATGATTATATTCAATGGTTTAAAAAAAATGGGTTTTATATAAGAATGTTTTGAAACTACATTATATGTTCAGAAAAATCTAGAAACGATTTTAACTTTAACTTTTAAGGTAAGAAAAACTGAAAGGGATTTGAGAGAACTATTTCATGCGATCATTTTTTTCAAAATTCTCTTTTGATAAATTTTATTTTAAAATTTGATAGGATTTTATGAGAATTTTAGTAGAAGACTTTTTAGATTTTGTAAGTTTTCAGAGCCTTTTTGTAAGATTTCATGTAAAAAAATAGTTTTTGGAAACATAGTTTATGGATTGTAAATATGAAATATTTTGAAATGTAAGTTTAAAAAAATTCTGGATTGGGTTTGAAAAAATCTCGAATAGAAATTTTGTATGGATTTCTATTTGAAGCTTTGAATTTTGTATGAAGAGAAATCACTTTTTTTTAACGTTTTTTTTTAAGTCAAAAAGTTTTTTAAAACTATTATGACTAGTAACAAAGTAAGTCAATAAATCAATTCGACTTCAACCATTAAATATTTGAATCATTAAAAAAACGGTCTTCATTGTAACATTAATTTCAGTCACATTAAGAAAAATATATAAGTAATAACAATACAAATTATTTTTGTCCTCAGAATGATGTGTGAAGTCACGCTCGAATTATTTTGGCATAAAGTAACAGCCTTGGCGGTGTAATGGTCTTGGTGGATTCGCGGGTATGCCCCGCCGTAATTCATTTTTAGAATACTTATTATTGTACAACTTATATCTACTATCCTTGTATAAAACTTTATACATTGCACGTGCAGGATAAAAAGCAACAGCACTCTTTGTTTTATAATTTGCAAGGATTTTTGCATTTATTTTGTTTAAATATACAATTTCTGTTAACACACGTTGCACTAAGAAGCCCTTGACCACCTCGCTAAACTTTCTAATTGCGCCATCATTACACATTTTACTTCATTTTTCCGATTCTTAATATACATATTTGCTTTAAAATCGAACCGAGTATTTCCAAAAATAACAAAAAACGTTTTTAATAAACATCTCGACACCGAAAATAGTTACTTGCGTCGGAGTTAATTACTGAGGCGTAAATAAATTATATTTATTCGTAGCGAGTTTTATCATGAATCATTAGAAAATTTTAGGAAGTTGAATATATTTTTACAAATTAATTCCAGCAGTGATACAATTTTAAAACTACATGAAAACGAAATTTTACTCAGCATTTGCAGTAACTCTATTATTATTACAATATACATTGTTACATATTGTTATGTTTTATTAATTTAAATTATTATATTGTTCTTTGTCTTAGATTTTTGTATTTATAATGAATTCATTAAGAATATAAAAATGACTTTCTCACATGTTGTATGGATTCCCGTAAAGTGATAGAAGTTTAATGAATATTTCGCATGCTCTCTCCACAAAACTTAATTATAGAATTGCATGTTACGAAGAAAAGTTTGTTAAACAAAAAATATAATTTTTCCAACGAACGTATTTAATTTTTATTTTAATGTTTCCAGGATATGTGTCATTGTAATAGCAACATTACAGTATGTAACAATTTTATTGCGGCAGCAAAATACTGTGCACTATTGTGCATTGTCAAAGTTTTTATGTTTCATGCCAATATGATAATATATTTCCACCTACGGTCAACATTCTTGAATAGCCATACGTGGAAAACCCCCGCACCGGATAACATCTTATGAATGGCGATATTGATATTCGTTTGCATAATACAATCTTCGTGAGAAAAGAATTTGATTCATGGATTTTTGAATCCTTCGGGATAGGAACGTTCTTATCACACCTATAAACGGGATAAACGGAACCCGCAATAATTAAACAAGCCAATAAATATCCACCGGTGATGTATTAAATTATGGATATCGAATATCATGCCCGATATTAATTGAGCGATAAATTAACGAATTAATTAATTAAATGAGTGAGAGGGCCCCCGTGTATGTATGCGTACTATAAATTAATGGATGATATCATATATCGTAAACTCTATTTGACATTTACATTTCTGTTTTATTGTCCGATTAATTAATATCGAATAAAATAAGTTAGTTAAATTAAATTTTATTACATATCAACTTTAATCATAGATAGATATAAAAATAAATGATTTTAAAATTACTCTAATATATTGATTGATAGATGAAGACATGCGGGGGCTGTGAGTTGAATTTACTTATGTAAATGCGGGGGTTAACAAGTGTTCAGAATACATATAGTTTATATTCAATTGAAAAATAAAAGAAAATTTATTCTATTTAGTTATATTCGGACTCAGTCGACAAATTTGTTTCTTTAGCATAAGTTATCTCGACTCTTTAACTAGCGAGGCTATAAATGCAGTTTGTATTATATATTTTGTAAGCTAAATATTTAGGGCCGGTTTATTAATTTGTTCGATAAGGTATTGATCAGTTATGTATTCATTAAACTTATAGCTTCTTTTACGAAATTTGGGTATATTCATCTCAGTTTGTAAATCACATAATTACTGAACGCTTAGTTTTTATATGGATATATTATATTTATATATTTCTGTGAAAAAGTAAGGGATAGATTATTTTTTTAGTAATACTGTTGTGGCACCAGTGCTTGTTGTTACTTGTTGTGGTTACATTCATGTCAAACAATAATGTTTGAGTTTATGTTCTTGTTCTCATTTTCTTACTAACGGGACAAAGTGATCTGTGTATGTGTCTTGTAAATTGAATTTGATGAAAGTTGTCACTATAGACAGATGAATAGACGTTTACTCACTGCAATCTCATTACTAACGCTACTAAGCACTTTATTGAAAGATGAATAGTCGTTTACTTACTTCAATCTTATTACAAACGCTACTAAGCACTTTATTGAAAGATGAATATATTGGGTCTTAAACATTTAGGAAACATTTGTTTAGTTTGAAATATTTTTTTAAATTATAAAAACAATTATGTCAACGGGGAACATTATGATAAAACAAAATTTAATAGTTTAAGAACATTTAAGAACATTCTATGACAACTGGGAACATTTTACGACAGATGAGAACAATATACAAATTGTAAGTATTAGAAACGTTTCATAAATATGTTTGGAACAATTTATGACAAGAAAGAAGAATTTTATGAAGTGAAAATATAATAGGGAATATTAAATGTATATTGAGAACATTAGAAATATTTTGATAAAATCTATCGTACAAACTGTAAATTTTGCAAACATGTTAATGTTTTGAACAACCTATAACAAAGGGAACATTTTATGACAATTGAAAACCTCCAAGGTCAATGAAAAACATTTTATAAAACATTTTGAACATTAAAAATATTTTGGAACATTCTATGACTAATGGGAACATTATTTGATAGTTGAGAACATTTTATGACATTTGGGAATATTTTTTAACAAATTGCAAATACTCTATGACAATTGGAAACAAATTGCAAACATTAGAAACATTCTACGTCAATGGGGAACATAATATGACAATTGAAAACATTTTATAACTAATTGCATTCATTAGAAACATTTTATAACATTTTTTGACAGTTGGGAATAATCTATGTCAGTTCTTTTACAAATTGCGAACATTTTATGTATGTGTTTGGCACATTTTATGAGAATTGAAAATCTTATTTGTTAAAGGAGAACATAATATGACAATTGAGAACATTTTATAACAAATTGCATTTAATAGAAACATTTTGGAACATTCTATGACAATTGGGAACAATTTTTGACAGTTGAGAACATTTCATGGCAGTCAAGAACATTATTGGGAGGAGAATCTTTCTAAAGACTTAAAAAGTGTTGGGTTCACTTTTACGAGCGCCTACCGACTAATCTTCTCTCTTGATTTCTAGAAGTTTGCATCTTATAGTGCAATGACCTTCCTGCTTTATTGAAAGTTGTCTTAATGGGAAATATCAAGATTGCACGTAGTGTGCCATAGTGTTTTGGGAGAAGTTGTACCTTACTAATAGTTTGTTTCTGGTTTATTAAATTGGGAGATGTACAGAAGATAATAAAATCTTTTTGAAATTAGCTTTGCTTGCTTGAGCCAAGCGGAGGAGAAGTTGATTTTTGACTGAAAGCGTATTAGAGTTGTGCGTCTGATTTCTCGATGCTTGTGCTTAGGATTGCTCTTTGCAGGCGCTGGGAATGCTCTGTAGAGGAGCGGGAGTTTGCCTTTGAGAGACAGGTGTCTTGGATTGGGCCTTAGGAGAAGATTGGCTTGCTTTCAGCTTGAGATAACCTGCGCAGCCTTTTAACTTGCGGTGTGCGGTTTATTGCTACATGCTTTGACATCTTTTGTAAATTTGCACATGAAGCTGAGATGGGCGCCGGCACACTTGACGCATACGTTGGGAGAATTGCATCTTGGTGCCGTGTGGCTTTTACAATAATTGATTGCAGCTCGGAAATCCGCATGCGGTTTTGGGTACATGCGGATTCCATCGTTTACGTTTACACCGCGATCGATTACATTCATGTTCTTGAATGTTGCCGACAACCTTGGAAATACGGATTTGTTTTGTATTATTATGTGAGGTGGGAGTTGCATGTCAGCATCTTTTGTGGGTGC
Organism: Tachinus rufipes; assembly: GCA_963932245.1. Lineage (NCBI taxonomy): Eukaryota > Metazoa > Arthropoda > Insecta > Coleoptera > Staphylinidae > Tachinus > Tachinus rufipes. The sequence goes on along the minus strand of OZ010747.1, from coordinate 71,280,337 downwards.
TAACGAGAATGGGGGGTTTGTTGGAGGACCTAGGGATTTATTGACTGTACTAGAGGTGGTTGCCTTGGCTTTAGTGGCTGGCCGGATCGTGGACTTTTTGGTCTTTTTGACTGATGGCTTTGTTGGTGCTGAAGTCACCTGACTTGCTTGGCCGTCTAATGAAAGCTGAAGAAGACTTACCCGATTTTTTGTTTGTTTTTTGAACTTCTTACTAAGCACCACGACGGTGAATTTCTCCTTTTGGGGCGGTGCTACCTTGTGGGCGGCGATTTTGCTGTCCGCCTGGATCTCCATCGGCTCTTTGGCTGGAACCGCTCGGTTTCTTGGCAGATTCCTTGATAGAGGTCTGAGCTGAAGCATCTGGAGTCTTGGTGAGCTGAGGCGTTTCTGCAACAGCTGGAAAAGACACATGGGTTTTCGGGTTTTTTACGTAGGAGATCGGGGCCAGAACTTTTGGTGGAGTGGGCGACTGGTAGATCTGCTTGGTTACGAATGACATCATTGAACCGTCAGTTCGTCTTTCTGATTGTCGATGCATTCTGACTCATTGTCAATCATTTGAATGACGAATTTCTTGAGTCCTATGAACTTCTCATTCTGTTTCTTGATGAGGTCTTTTAGCTTTTGGAGCTGGACGTACATTGCCCACAATATTTAGCGATCTATTAGTTTGGGTTTGGGGTCCATACTGAAAGAGAAGTTGAATTAATTAATTTAAATAGGTTATTAATTAATATTAGTGAGATGATATGATTGGTAATTAAAAACAATCAAATAATCTATGTTACTTGGTGCAATAAAAAATTCAATTATCCGGGCTACGCTCTCGCTTCCTTCAGGGTGGTGAAATGGTTTGCTTTTGATGTTGACGTGTCGCTGCTTCCAGTTGACTCCTCAGCTTTTAGGGCGAATTTTTTTAATTATACGGGGTGTTCAGAAAGGGTAGGGGGATTTTGTAAATTCAATAAAAACAAAAATACAAGTCAGAATTTTTTATTTTTTTTTTATTTTATAGACAAAGTTTTTGGAAAATTAAGTGGCAAAGGTTATGTTGTCTAAATGTTGACCTTTGCGCTGCTGGCACTCTTCTAAACGAAACGGAAATTAGCCGTCACACGTCGATACATCTCTTTTGAAACAGCGGTCATTTCGGTGTGGATGTTGTGCTTCAATTGCAGTAGAATTTGTGATTTGTAATTAATTAGGTTTTATTTTTTTGAAGGATGGCGAGGACGAGCACTTACGGTAAACACTGAACGGTAAACACTGAACGGTATTGCGACTTGTTAAGGAACTTTTTGGTTTTAGAACTGCAGGTGTGTGAAGGTTTTAATTTGGAAACATGGTTTTATCAAGATGGGGCTACTTGCGACACCTCAAACTCAAGCATTTGAGGTTGTCAATAAACTTTTTCTGGAAAAAGTGATTTTTGCTGAGGCACCATCAACTGGTCTCTAAGAAGCCCCGATCTTACATCCTTGATTATTTCTTATGGAGGTACTTTAAAGAGAAAAATTATAAAAACAAACCACAAACTCTACTGCAGTAAAAGCAAACATCCACACCGAAATGGCCGCCGTTTCCAAAGAGATGTGTTAACGCAAGATGGCTAATTTTTGTATTGGGTTAGAAAAGTGCCTGCAGCGCGAGGGTCAACATTTGGACAACATAATCTTTAGCACTTATTTTTCAAAATTTTTGTTTTTATTGAATTTACAAATACTCTCTACCTTTTCTGGACACATTGTATGACAGTTGAGTTAGTTTATTTTAACCAATTGCAAATATTAAATTATGTGTGTGTTTGCAACATTCTATGACAGTTATCTTATACGTCAATGGAGAGCATACTATGACAATTTATAACAAATTGCATTTAATAGAAATATTTTGAAACAATGCATTACAATTGGAAACATTCTTTGACAGTTAAGAACATTCTGACATTTGAGAACATGTAATATTTATTTGTTAGTTGAATACGTTTTTCAACAAATTGCGAGTATTAGAAACATTTTATGTATGTGTTTGAGACATTCTATAAAAATTAAAAACGAAAACCTCATATGGCAATGGAAACATTAGATGACATTGAGAACATTTTATAACATTAGAAACATTTTGGAACATTCTATGACAGTTGAGAATCCTTTTCAACAAATTGCGAGTCTTAGAAACAGTTCATGTATGTGTTTCGAACATTCTGTAACTACTGAAAACGAAAATCTTATATGACAATGGAGAACATGTTATGACAATTGAGAACATTTTATAACAGATTGCAATACAATAGAAACATTTTGGGTTATATGATAATTGAAAATCACACATGTTAGTGGAGAACATAAAATAACAATTGAAAACATTTTGGAACATTGAATCAAAATTGATAACATTTGTTGTCAGTTGAGAACATTTTATGACAATTGAGAACATTCCATGACATTTGAGTACATTCTATGACAATTGAGAATAATCTGTGACAGTTGAGAAATTTTTTTAACAAATTGCAAATATTAGAAATATTTTATGTATGTATTTGGAACATTCTATTTCAATTAAAAACCTTCTAAGTCAATGGAGAACAAATAGAGAATTGAGAACATTTTATGACAAATTACATACAATATAAACATTTTCGAACATTCTATGACAATTTGAAACAGTTTTTAACAATTGAAAACATTTTATGACAGTTGAGAACATTATATGACAGTTGAGAACAATTGCGAACATTGCAAACATTTTACGTACACATTTGGAACATTCTATGAGAAATGAAAACCTTACCTGTCAAAGTAGAAACCAAGATGACAACTGAAAACATTTTATAACAAATTGCATATAATAGAAACTTTTTGGAACATTCTATGACAATTTTGATTTTTTTTTACGTTGATTACATTCTATGACAGTTATTATATGACAATTGAGAAAATTCTATGATACTTGAGAATATTATATGACAGTTGAGAACATTTTTTAACAAATTGCAAATAGTTTCTAATATACTATGTATGTGTTTGGAACATTCTATGACAATTGAAAACCTTATACGTCAATGAAGAACATAATATGAGAATTGAGAACATTTTATGATAAATTGAAAATTATTTGACAGTTAGGAACACTGTTATAGACAGTTTAGAACATTAAATGACAGTTAAGAAATTTTTAACAAATTGCGATTATTAAAAACATTTTGTTTCAGAAGGGCCACCAATCAAACCTATCTATAACTTAACAGGATTAACAAATAATTTTATTAATAGACAAATAAAAAAAATAAAGTGAGAAGCTAAATCTTTTAAATCTTTATATTTTATTTTGTTGCTCACTAGATATACGACTTGAAGTTGGCCACACTTGCATGCCTCATTATGATTTCATGTGGTAAACAAAATTTTCAATCGAATTTAATACTAGATATAAGTTTTATGCGTGATTTTTGAGTTGCTAGTAATTTATATGCTACAAACAATTATTTTGAGTATTTTTGATAAATTTCAAATGTGTTTTTTATCGCATTTTATGCTGGAAATGAGTTCTCTAAGCAATTTTCTTGTTGTTAAAGTGAAATCAATCAGAAATTTTTTGTAGAATCCAAATCTTGCGCCATTTTAAGTCTATACCTTATCTATAAGTTGCAAAAGCCATAAAACCATTTTTTTGTTCTCAGTGAGCTGGGCATTTTTTATAATTTTTTTTAACCGCCGAAGTTGACGTATTTTGATGTAAGTTAGTTGAAAAATATAAATTTGTTTTGTGTATTTGGGCTTTATGGGTCTAAAACTCGAAAAAACTGCAAAATTTGTCCTATTTTTTAGGAGGAACACCAAATATTATTAAAAATTTGAGTTTTGCAAACAATCCTACATGGAAAATAGTTGTGCTCACCTGTCGTAGAAGAACCTATCTAGAAAAAAAATTTACTACATTTTTTCTTTACTTAAAAAAAATATTTTTTAAATTTTTTTTTAAATTATTATTTGGTTTATATTTTTTTAAGCTTATTTTAGAAGTTAAACTTAACATCTTTTGTTGCTTGAACTAATTTGGAGCGATTTTACTCTTTGATTGATAGTTGCACTTGCGGCACAAATTTAGACTTGATCTATCGGCGCTAAAATTTGAGAATATTATTATTTTTGTCATTTAAACATAAATCACACCCTAGTTTGTTTATAATATGTTTTGTGAATATGAAAAGTAATAAATTTTTAATGCATTTTGTAAAACTTTTTTTCTCGATGGACTTTTCTACGGCCGATGAGCACTAAACTGACTATTTTCCATGTCGAATTGTCCCAAGAATTTAAAATTCAATTTTTTTTGACAAATACACAGAACAAATTTAAGTTTTTTAACTAATTTATATCAAAATACGTCAACTTTGACGGTAAAAAAAGTCTAAAAAATGCTTTTTTTTGTTCTTAAGGAGCTGTACACTCCTTAAGAACAAAAAATTGGTTTTATGGCTTTTGCGGCTTTTAGACAGGGTATAGACTTGAAATGGCGCCAGATTTGAATTCTAGGGAAAATTTTTGATTCATTTCACTAGTAAACATTTTTTTATGAGTTAAAATTGCAATTTTTAAAGTCAAAGTTAAAAACGACAATAAAACTAAGAAAAAATTGTAAAATTTTGTTTAAGGGTTTCATACCCTCATGAACCAATCAAAAGACTACTAATAAGTTATAGAAAAGGCAAAAAAATACTAAAGCAAATTTCTCAATGCAGCCCCTCCGCACTGGTCCTTTTGAAATAGAATTGCCCAGGTGGTAAACGTGGTTTCTGAGCAAATTGTATGCTAAAAATAAGCAAAATTTTGAGCGGTTTTTTAATAAAAATAAGTTTTCTACATGTTTTTCATGCTGTGAATAGGTTTTCGGCGTCAATTTGATTAATTTCATGTAGCAAACGTAATTTTGGAGCAAATATTATGTTACAAATAAGTTTTTTGTATCAACTTTGATATATTTTATGTAGCTAAAGTGGATTTTGAGCGATTTTTAAATAAAAATATGTTTTTACACGTTTTTATGCTGTAAATAGGTTTTCTCCGTCAATTTGACCAATTTCATGTTGTAACCGTGATTATGTTAAAAATAAGTTTTTATGTCAATTTTGGTACATTTTATAAAGTTTACTTGAATTTTGAGCGATTTTTTAAATGAAAATAAGTTTTTTACGCGATTTTATGCTGTAAATAAGTTGTCTGCTTTGATTTGACTAATTTCATGTAATAAATGTGATTTTAAAGCAAATACTATGGCAAATATAAGTTTTTGTATAAATTTTGATATATTTAATGTTGTAAACGTAAATTTTGAGCGATTTTTACAATGTAATAAAATAAATAAGTTTTCTGCAGGTTTTTTTATGCTGTAAATAAGATTTTGCGTCACTTTGACCAATTTCATGTAGTAAACGTGATTTTGGAGCAAGTATTATGTTAAAAATAAGTTTGTGTGTCAATTTTTATATACTTTATGTATTTAACAAGAATTTTGAGCGACTTTTTAATGAAAATAAGTTTTTTACGCGCTTTTTATGCTGTAAGTAGGTTTTCTGTGTCAGTTTGACCAATTTTATGTAATATACGTGATTTTAGAGCAAATATTATGGTAAAAAAGTTTTTGTTTCAATTTTGATACATTTTATATAGTTAACGTGAATTCTGAGCGATTTTTTTAATGAAATTGTGTTTTTACGCGTAATTTATGCTGTAAAAAGGTTTTCTGCGTCAATCTGACCAATTTCATGTAGTAAACGTGATTTTGTAGCAAATATTATGTTAGAAATAAGTTTTTGTGTCAGTTTTGATATATCATATGTGGGCAATTCCATTTCAAACGGACCAGAGCTGGGGGGGGGGGGGGGTGCATTGAGAAACTTGCTTATGTATTTTTTTTTAGTTTCTATAACTTATTAGTAGTCTTTTGATCGGTATATGAGAGTATGTAACACATAAAAAAAAATATATTTTTTAAAGTTTTTTTGTCGTTTTTTAACTTAATCGCATTTTTTGTTTAAAAACCGCAATTTTAACTAAAAAAAAAATAAATTTACTAATGAAATCAATTTCCGTAGAATCCAAATCTGGTGCCATTTCAAGTCTATACCCTGTCAATAAGCCGCAAAAGCCATTAAACCATGTTTTTGTTCTCAGTGGGCTGGGCAAAAAGGAGCATTTTTTAAATTTTTTTTAACCGCCAATGTTGCCGTATTTTGATCTAAATTAATTGAAAAATATAAATATGTTCTGTGTATTTGGGTTTTAAGAGTCTAAAACTCTGCAAATCTGCAAAGTAGGCCTATTCTTCAACATAAACTCGTACAAATGCACGTTTAGCCGCGCTCAGAGGAACAATACACCAAATATTATTAAAAATTTGAATTCTGGAGACAATTTTACATGGAAAATAATCAGTGTTGTACTCATCGTCTATAGAAAAGTCTATCTAGAAAGAAATGTTTACAAAATTTTCAGACAAAAAATGCGTTAAAAATGAATTGTTTTTTATATTCACAAAAAATATTATAAACACACTAGGGTGTGGTTTAAAACTTTTTTTTTACAAATTTTGATAAGCGCCAGGAGGATTTATGTTTGAATGCCAAAAATAATAATATTTTCTAATTTTCGCGCCGATAGATCGAGTCTAAATTTGTGCCGCAAGCGCAAAAACTATCAAACAAAGAGTAAAATGACCAAAAATTGATTCAAACAACAAAAGATGACTTTGTTATACTATATATATATTATATATATTTTTCATCGCTAGATAAGCACGGCACTGACTATTTTTTATGTAAAATTGTTTGCAATACTCAGTTTTTTAATAATATTTGGTGTATAGTTTCTCTGAAAACTGCTAAATGTGCATTCATAAAAGTTTATGTTGAAAAATAGGGTTATTTTTGGAGTTTTTTGTGTTTTAGACCTTTAAAACCTAAATACACAGAACAAATTTATATTTTCTAATTAACTTACATCAAAACACGTCAACTTTAAAAAATGCTTGGGACTTGAAATGGCACCAGATTTGGATTCTACGAAAAATTTCTGATCGATTTTACTAGTAAATTTATTTTTTTGAGTTAAAATTGCGGTTTTTAAACAAATAATGCGATTAAGTTAAAAAACGACAAAAAAACTTTAAAAAAATGTTGAATTTTTTTATGGGTTTCATACTCTCATATACCGATCAAAAGACTACTAATAAGTTATAGAAACAAAAAAAAATACATGAGCAAGTTTCTCAATGCACCCTCCCCCCCCCCCCCAGCTCTGGTCCGTTTGAAATGGAATTGCCCATGTAGTTAAAGAGAATTTTGAGCGTTTTTTTAATAAAATTAAGTTTTCTAACGAGTTTTTTATGCTGTAAATAGGTTTTCTGCGGCAATTTGACTATTTTTATGTAGTAAACGTGATTTTGGAGCAAATGTTATGTTAAAAAACAAGTTTTTGTGTCAATTTTGATATGTTTTATGTAGTTAACGCTAATTTTGATCGTTTTTTTTTAATGAAATTAAGTTTTTTGCGTCACTTTGACCAATTTAATGTAGTAAACGTGATTTTGCAGCATATATTATGGTTTTATGTATCAATTTGTTAAATTTAATGACGTAAACTTAAATTTTGAGCGAATTTTATAACGAAATTAAGTTTCTGACGGTTTTTATGCTCTAAGTATGTTTTTTGCGTCACTTTGACTAATTTCATGTAATAAACGTGATTTTAGAGCAAATGTAATGGTAAAAATAAGTTTTTTGTATCAATTTTATCATATATTATATAATGAAAATAAGTTATTGCGGGTATTTTATGCAGTAAGTAAGTTTTTTGCGTCACTTTGATTAATTTCATGTAGTAAATAAACGTGATTTTGCAGCAAATTTTATGTTAAAAATAAGTTTTTGAAATATTTTATGTAGTAAACGTGATTGATTTTTGAGCGAATTTTATGCCAAATATAATTTTTCTGGGCGTTTTTTATGCTGTACATAGGTTTTTTACAGTAACTTTGTGTAGTAAACGTGCTTTTAGATTAAATTTTATGTTTAAAATAAGTCTTTTGAATTAATTTTAATATGTTTTATCTTGTAAACGTAATTTTTGAGCAAATTTGACCCAAAACTAAGTTTTCTGCGCGTTTTTAAAGCTTTAAATAGGTTTTTTAATCCAATTTTCATAAAAGGCATGTGGTAAACGTGATTTTAGAGCAAATTGTATGCTTAAAAATAAGTTATCTGTATAAATTTAGATATATTTCTTGTAATAAACATGATATCTGAGCAAATTTTATACTAAAAGTAAGTTTTCTGCGCGTTTTTTGCGTAAATGTTTATAATTTTGATAAACGTGAGTTTAGATCAAATTTTATGATTCAAATAAGTTTTATGTATAATTTTTTTGTATATTTTATGTGGTTAACGTGAATTATGAGTTAACTTTGTGCTAAAAATAAAAATTTTGTGTGCTTTTTATACTGTAAATAGATTTTTTGCGTTTATTTTGAACTATATCATGTAATAAACGTGATTTTGAGCAAATTTTATTCTAAAAATAAGTTTTTTTAAATATTTTTCTTGCTGCGAATCGGTTTTTTGTGTGAGTTTTATTAAATTTTAGTGATAAACATGATTTTAGAAGAAATTTTATGCTAAAAACATGTTTTTTGCGCGTTTTTATTTTGTAAAATTGTTTTCTGCATCAGTTTAGATAAATTTTTGATATATTTTATGTAGTAATCGTAATTTTTAAGCGAATTTTATGCTAAACATAAATTTTCTGCGCGTTTTTATGCTGTAAATGGGTTTTTTACGTCAGTTTTCATAAATGTTTTTAGTAAACGTGTCTTCAGAGCGAATTTTATGCAAAAATTAGTTTTTTGAGCGTTTTTCGAGCTGTAAATGGGTTTGCTTTAATGTTGATAAATGTCATGTGGCAAACTTGAATTTAAAGCAAATAAATATTTTGTACAATTTTTAATATATTTTTATTGATCGAAATGAACAAAAATTTGGCAATAGAAATCAAAATATTTTGTTTTGATTTTTTTTGTAATACTGAATATTTCATAAACGGAACAGACACTACACACATAAACCACACAAACAAAGAGAACGCATATAAGCAGTCAAATCTAAATACTCATAAAAGTTGTGTTTTTAAATGTCTAACTTTTATTTTAATTGTTCTAACTTTTAAATTACGTTCAGGATATTTGTCTAAAATTACTCCCATTCCCCATTTACTACAATCTCCCAAATCAAATATTTGTATCATTTGCTTTTTCATCTCATGTTCTTTAAATATAGTTTTATAAATATCAAAACACTTTCTTAAACGACCCCTTTTTTTAACTGCAACTAAATACGTTCTGGTATAATCTATTTTAATTCAAAACATCTTTGCATGTTCTCAAACGTTTTTCAAAATATCCAATTATGTTCTCAATTATTATCAAATAAACTATTATTATATTATGTTTTCAAACTGTCATCTGTTCATTATCTATAACTGTCTTCCCAATCATCTTAAACAATCATAAAATGTCTTAAATTTAGATGACGTCCACAACAAAACATTATGTTTTCTAATGTCATAAATTGTTCTTTAAACATCTAAAAAATAAAATATACTGAAAACTTTTAAATCACATTTGGGAAAATTGCGTTGAAATTCTCCCCCCTTCAATAACTAACTTAAAATGAGTTTATATTTTGGAAATAATAAGATTTATAAATAATAAGTATGAACCGGTTTAGAACCAAATAAGTGACTAATTAAGTCAATACTGTACAGTCAGTATATATCGCCTATTCAATTCTAGATAAGTGAGGTTTGTTTTCCCACGCTCTATCTTAGAATTAAATGGAATTAAACTGCGTCTAACAGTATAGACTTAATTTAAAAATGAAAGAGGTAAAAAACAACTGAACTCACTATTTACTTAATTTAGTTGAATGCAGTTTGCGAGCTTTAATCCAAAAATAAAAACATTTGTGAATTTGAAAGGCTGACGCCCATACACGTGAGTACAGTTTTAAATAATAGTTGATGATATGTAATGATTGCAAAGTGCATATGTAGTAGTAAGTCCGGACGTCGCCCAGAGAACACGAAGCTTCCTACTTGGAGCCGAGCTTAAAATATCTTTATCGTCGCGATCGATTAAACACTGCCGTCCGGACATTTAATTGTTCCCGATAGGGATCTCCCAGTTCATGTCCGATGTCCCCATTAAACATGGACATAATTGAAAAGTTATATTTAACACAATCAAGCACTCGACCTATATTACACATACAAAAACAATAAAAAGAAAAGAAGCATTATTTACCGATTGTAATTACAGAAAATTAATCATATTCTTCCATGTGGGATGCCAATTAAAATTAACTTTCATTTACCCTCGACGGGCCGGCCGACCGGCCGGTTTCGTGACGATCGGAAATATTTTAAAGACGCGCATCATCCCCCATATAAACGGGGCGCGAGTCAATTACTAATTAGAACATCGCGTTTCAGATGAAACAAATGAATATACACCTAGATAATTAACACAGATAGCTTGAAAGCTTCATTTGCGGGGTGTAATTACCATTCGAACGGTATTAAATGGTTTTAAAAGTACCGGGGTAGTTGCGTTTTGAACTTGAACCGGCCAACAGCTATTACTATTATTATAGCCTATGAGAAATATTCGAAGCATGCGGATCGCGGTTTCCGATTGGTGGTGCGCTGTGTGCTGATGAGATGAGAATTTCTGCATTTAATTTCAGAAGATTCGCCTCTTTAAATTGTAAGTAGCTTTTAGTATGATTGTGCTTTGGATTTAAGTTGGCAACGTACCAGAGTATTAAATATAGTCTGCGGAATATGTGTATAATGCAAAATTATATTATGCGCCAGAGATAATTTAATTCGCTGAATTTTATTAAGATTTTTGTTAGTTAGTTAGTAGTTTCAAGTCTAGAGTTGGTGATCGATAAAATCGAATTTATTTTTGCAAAAACTGTCAGATTGATGATTGTTGCGATGTTTGTGATCAACAAATTGGGTGAGCGTCAGTAATTAGAAAAATCAGTCAAAGGCGTTCACCGAAATATCATATTTAGTTTATTGTTTATTATTTATTCTCAAAAGTTTCTTAAACCGTTTAAACAGAGTAAATTGCAAATAGTAAAAAGTACAGTTAAGATTCATCATTAATAATTGCCATCAAGACACTAAAATGTTGTAGTTTAGGTTAGGTTAGGTTAAGGAATTGGTTCAACCGGATTATAGTTGCATGTAACTTATATCTTTTACTTGTAACAAATGAAACTTGAACCATAATATTCATAAGTAGTTAAACCGTTTATTTTCAAAAACTTTTTAAATTTGTTGAACCGAGCTGTTTACAAATAGTCAAAAATGTTGGTTACAATATTAAAAATCATCATGAAGTAACTAAACCGATTAAGGTTAAGTTAAAGAAATTAATTTGTAAACCGGTTTGTAGTTTAAATTGTTATTTACAACAAATTAAACTTGAACCGGTTTGTAGTCATAAGATGTCAAACCGTTTAAAGCAAGGGGCTTACTGAAATGTCAATTTGGTTTATTGTTAATTTTCAAAAATGTTGTAAACCGGTTAACCAGAGCCAATCAAAAATACTGTTTAGATTCAACATTAAAAATTTTCATCTAGTCACAAAACCGATTTAGGTTATATTACAAAATTGGTTAAGCCACTTTCTAGTTGTATATAGTTTATATCTAATATATTTGCAATAAATCAAATCGGTTTATTGTCACAACTTTTCAAACTGTTTCAAGGAAACCGCATTAAAGGCGCTTATTGAAATTTGGTATTATATTTGATTTATTGTTAGTTTAAAAAATATAATAAACCTGCAAATTTGTCGTTAATTTATTATAAACCACCGATTTAGGTTGAGATTACTAGCAATATATTAGACAAACCGATTATGAATATTATTTGTTGCTGCACCGTTTATACCAGTAACCTATTATATGCAAAGTCGGTTAAAACGTTTTAGAGCCAATTGTGTCACTGTAAATAGTTGAAGAAAAGATATATCTATTCAACTGAATAGTGACTTTATTGACATATTGTACTTAAAATTAATAGTCAATATTTACATTATTTAAAACCGGTTTAACCGCTTTATTTAAAATTGTGGTAATCTATTACTAATCAATAAATAGTCTAATGCAACGTTTTTTTCTTCTTATTTGCTTTTCTTTTGCCAGAGGAGTCATAATTATTATTATTTTCTTCTATTTAGCTTCACTGATTAGGAGCTGTGACTCTACGAACTACGCTGCGCTGCGTCATTGGCCTTTATGTTTTTCATCTCTGGTAGCTATACTTATTGTGAAGTTTGTTGGTTTCTTAATCTGATTTAGATCATCTTTTTGGAGTTATGTTGAAGTTATCATTTATTCTTTTAGAAACGTGTACAAAGTATTGCAATGTTGGCGAGTATATTGTCTGTGAGAATTGCTGCGATTCTTGTATTTTGTTAAGAATGGACACATTTGTTTGTCGGGCAGTCCATGTAGTTTTCGCATAGTTTTTCTTGTCATCTTACACCTACGTTTTACTTCTACTGTGTTTTTGCTTTTGTTGATCATTATTGACTTGATAACCCGATGTGTGTGGTGTCTGATCTGTTATTGATTAATCGGTTTGTCATTTTTTTTTTGTGTAGGAAAAAGAATTTTTTTTAAAAGACACTGAGCAGTCCGTACTGTCCACTAGTGTCAGGTTTTTACTGACTAAAAAACCTATTTTTTCCTTCTTTGAGGTGGTTTGCTTGGAGCTCCTTGCACTGCGCTTCTGTAGGATCTGGTGTACACCTCTGATGTTCTACTTCTTAAGTAGTTTTCTCTTTTTGATGAAGTCCAGTACTTTTAGTCATTGGGTTGTTTTTAGTATATATGCGGTTATGTTATGTTTGCCAAAGATGGCTGTGCGTTTCTGTTTGTAAGCTTTGCGTTAATTTAGCAAGTGTATTGGAGTCTCTTCTTCTTCCGCATAGAGGGTCCTTTCCAATACCTATTTTGTGCATGCGTTTGTTGAGTCCACAGTGTCCGGTTATCAACTCTGTGAGTCTTCGCAGTCTAATGCGACTCCTTTGTGTTACCTCTGTTTTGATATTATGTGGTGGTCTTGTTAAGAATATTCTTGAGTGTATCAATCCCTTACACTCTTCCACAGGTTGCTGTGTTCCGACTCAAATTTGGTGATTATTTCTTTTCCGGTCTTGGACACACTGAGAATTGTGCTAAAATATTTCTTAAGCCGGCTTATTTTCTGTCGACGTCAGGTATAGGAACGCGAACCGTGGCTTTGAGAGAGGTTGGACGAAATTACTTGTCCGATATCATCTTTATTTTTTGCTTTGGTTTTCTAGATTGGTTTTGCATTCTTCTTTATTGCGCTTTTTACAGCTATTTTACATTGCCACAGAAGTCTTTCGACTTGTTTGAAGGGGGTTGATGGGACCAACGGCTTTTTAGGTGACTTTCGAATCACCCCGGTGGATAAAGAGCAAGTTATTATTTTAGTCATATTTGGGGATCGAACCCCGGACCGTTAGCGTGCTACTCTAACGCTCTATAACTGAGCCATCTCACCGATTCTATCTTACTTCTGAAGCTTTCTTATTTATTGAACAAGACGTACAAAGAACAATGGCTCCATAGCCTTCTACTTTCTCTATTTCTTTTAGAACTTCTTCACAAATTTGTAAATGTCTCGACTACAGTCTCGACACTTGCGGTCACCAGAGGCTTCTTCAGAGTAAATGCAGCAGATGCCGGAAGTTGAGGGTTGTCGTTGAGATTCTGTTTGTTCATTTTGCTGTTCTTGAGGCTCTGCAAGGTGATCACCAAGTCTGCTTTTCTTAGCCAGTTTGTCAATTTGTTCTATTAATAGAAAATCTATTATCTTTTTTAGCTCTTCTTCACTTTGTATCGGATTTAGCACATCTTGAGATAAGGAAGAAGTTGTGAGACCTATTTTGACCTTGCATTCACAAAAAGCCTTGTGCGGCGATTTCTTGATACCAGAATGCAAATTCTTGCTTTTAAAAGCGTAAATATATCAATAAGGTTGTAGATTACTTTTTCCGCTCTCTTTGTTTGATTTTAGACATTTAAGGACCACAAACTTTATGAGGTGATCTTGATATAATATTATAAACTTGAATTTTCTATCAAGCTGGAAATCTATTTGTTTCACTTGACAATGGGAGGTAAATTCAGAAAAAAATTATAGGCTTTTCTCTAAACTTTTTTTGAACGTCATGTCGAGTAATGTTTTTGTACTTGATTGAAAGTTTCTTTAACATTCTGTCACTTCTCTCATGACCAATAGCCAAATGAGTTTTGTAAAGTACGTCGAGTAGTTCAGCTACATAAAATTGAATATTACTTAGGCCTTTTTTAACAGGAAAGATTAGTTTACTTGTATTCTTAACTATCATGACTTTTTTGCTGCACCGGCACGAATTTTCAAAAGTAACATAATATCGATTTTTTATTGTTTTTACAACATCTTGATTAAAACTGAAGCGGGTAAAGCGCACGTACACACGTTAACTAAACACGTAATATGTAATTTGGGACTTTCCTTCTTTCAAGTGATAGCAACGAAATTGCTTTTTATAGAATGCCTAGGTTAAGTATGAAATAATTTCTTTTCTATACCTTGTCTACTGATTTTGGGCATTATCAAGAATGCTTAGGCATTCCAGAGTACAAAAATCATGTACAGAATTTATTCAATCGGTTAATTGGGCGGAAACATAAAACGCTTCAATGATCACTTGCGCTAATAAGTTTTTGATTTTTTTTGTATTTTTGTCGATTACCATAAGAAATTGGCTAGCTTTTACGGTACCACCGAATTGAAATCTAAGACCAATTTTACGTAGGAGAAAAAATATCAAAACAGTTTTTGTGAAATTTGAATTGTTGAAAGCATTTGTGATGCGGTTGAACTTGACTAGCCTCAGGGATTGATTGCGTGCAAAATACTGACATTTTTGGTATTCTTCAAAAATTTACGGAAATATTAAGAATGGCGAGCTTACTTGACTTACCTAAAAGTATTTTTCACTTACATTCGACTTTATACTCTAAAGTCACAAAAAGTTCATTGCTAGAAAACATAAAGTAGTATTTTAATGCACATGTAAACATAAATCGGCGCGCGCACTTTTTTTTTAAGCCTTAGTAACATTTTTTGTACGAGTAAGGTGTAACTATAACTTACCGAAGCTTACTTTTTTTTGCCAGAAAGCCACTTAGATGATGTAATCAAGTGTCAATTTTATGAATCAAACTTTTTTTAATTGTAAATTGAATCAATACCCCAAGCTTCAATTGTAAATTGAATCAATATCCGGAACTTCCCAAACTAAATTTGAATTTTTTATCGAAGGAAATTGCGCTTTGGCAGCAACCTATCAAGGCCTGTTTCACATCTTCTGATTTTGTCATGTGAAATATATCAAAAAACACTTCAATTGTCAAATACGCCTCTGCAATCACATATCAAATGTGTCATAATGTTCCATAAGTCATTTTCAACAGTTAAAAATGCATTGAATGTTTCTAATTATTGTAACATGTTTCCAAATGTCATAAATCGATACTGAATTATCAAAAAATATCTTATGAGTGTCACGTTTCCAAATGTTGTAAAAGTTTGAATAAAGCAGAAAACAAAAATGAGAAAAATGCGTCTTGTTGACTACAATTTCTTTGTGTGTGTTAAGTTGTAGTGCATTTTAAGTGTGTTTTTGCGTAAGTTTAATCAGGGTTATGCGGCTAATATTGTGTTTATTTGCGCACATTGCGGTAGTTTAGTAGATTCCTGATAAGTAGATTGTCTGACAGATCAATGTTTAAACGTCTAAGCAAGACTGGATCAACTTTATTGCGGTTGCGAGGAGATGGAATGTTTGTACTTCTTCAGAATGAATGAAGAACAGAACAAATCTTAGAGCACTTTGTTAAAAACCGGTTTCTAATAGAATGCGAAAATAATCTTTGAAATTATTACATACGCGGAGCATTGTTAACAGGACTTTGATAGCAGACAATTGTCAACCATATCATCTGAAAAAAGTTCAGAATTTTTTACCTGATGACCTGTCGCAAAGAAGAGATTTTTTTAAGTGGTTCTTGCAGCAAATGATGCTTATTTCTTTGGAATCAGCATAACACTCACATTTGGAAGCACGGAATTTTTTATGCCCTACAAGGTAGTTATTATCAATATCAATTTTTCTGTCTCTCCTAATTGGTCCAGCTTTTCTTTATTTTTTGGAAAATGTTTTTAATCAATCTTAGACGTCAAGCTATTTATTTAAACAAATAGTTTTATTTAAATGGGTGTCCAGCTATGGTTGCACGACAATTTTCCGGGTCGAGACTGCCTTGTTCTTGATCTCCGCGCTTACCGGACATGTCTTTTTTGGACTTTTTTGTATGGGATGGGACGGCATACTATGATGAAAAATTAAATGCGGAACGATAAAGTTGCTCTTCAGAAATGGATTGTTCAAGCAGCCGGGCGCTTACACTAGCAGAGTACCGCAGAACTGCTCAGCTTTGCATTGAAAATTATTTTCAGCAGTATTTGTGTTTTTTTTTAACTTATCCGTTTTGTAATAAAGTAATAAAACAAATTTTTATTTGCATATGTTCTTAGAAGCTATAAAGTCGATTTTTTTTATTGCCGATGGATAACTTATTGATTCAAGGATTTTTGGTTTGGCAAGGCTCAACAGATGTTTTGCCAAACCGGAGGGATTAATGGTTAGCCGCAAAAATAATTGCGTCTTACTGGTTAGTGATTTTTATCGTTTTAAACGCAAAAAAATGCATTTTTTCTGAAATTGAAGGATTAATGTCCAAAATGCCGCTATAGGATCTCTAAAGAATTTTGATTTTTTAACTGTTTTTTCTTAATTTATACATTTTTGACAGTTAAAAAAGAAACTTGGAAAAGTTTGTGTCAACAGTTTATAACATTTTTTTTTTTTAATTTTAAATAATTATTTTACATTTTCAAGCAGTTAAATGTAATTTTAATCATTTTCTGACACTTTTAAGCCAGTTTGAAGCAACCTTTTGCAAAGCGGAAAGGCCCACGAGCTTGGGGAACGTTTGCTTTAACCTGGAATAATACTTTTTTCAAAACCTGCTTTCTCAATATTTTGCGGTAGAACTCAAAAATTTTACCTACCTCTACAAGTTTCTGTAGATTGCAGTTTATTTAATTTTGCCTTGAATAGTGCAGTAGAATAATTTGGCCAAGTAACAGCTGAAGTGAGTTTTGCATCTAAGAAATCATGTTGTCAGTCAAGGTTGTCAAGTGAAGGAGCTAAATTTTTTATGATGACTTACATACTGGATGCGCAAACTAAATGACACAGTCGGTAGATAAAATGTTACGTTTTCTTGGTTTGTTCAAGTTGATTTTTTTTTGTATTGTTAGGCATAAAAATTGAAATGGCGCAGTCGGTAGGTAGAGTATTTTGTTTTTGATGGATATAAAGTCTGATGCAGTTTGGCCAGGTACCGAAATAAGTTTTTTTTAGGCGTTTGATTTGGGTAGCAAGGAGTATCCTGTAGTTAAGCTTATGTATAGCTAGAGTTTGATTATTGTGTTTTGGTTCCATAGTGAGCACGCGTAATACATAATAATGTTCAAAACGGTTGTTTGCAGTGATTTTGGCATGTTGACGTAGTCTAGGCTTGTTCTAGGTTTACTGATCTTTATGAGAATATACCTTAGCAATTAATATCATCGGAAAAAGTCTTACTTGTTATTGTAATATGCTGTCAGCGTATTGGCTCGTTACGGTAGATTGTGCAAAAATACTGTCTTTGATGGAAATATTTGGATATTTTTGTAAGACACCAAATTGGCGCAGTCGGTAGGTTGTGTTCTTGTTCAATTTATAGATTGAAATATCATTTTTGTAAGTTAAATAAGTGTCGTTCTTGTCAATATGGTGATTGACTCAGTTTAGATTTGTCGGTGAGTGGTCTCTTGATTGCTGTTGTTCAATTCTTTCTTTGGTGGAAATCTTAGCTGATAATGGCACAACGTTGCACCATGGTATGTTTAAGTTAATCTCTTCTTTCAAGTAAATACCTTGCAAATTTTTGTAAGGCACTAAATTGGCGCAATCAGTATTGTTTTTGTTCAATTTTGTTGATGAAACGGGTTTCATGTCATTTTTGGGACAGTGGTATTAACTGATTATGAGTAGTCTTATCCGTTGGTAGAGCCATATAGATTGTGCCATTGATGGATGTACGGTAGTCTTGCTGATTGAACTGCTTGTATCAGGAAACTGTATGTAGGTTCTCTAATCTTTTCTAAGATCCTACACATTTACCAATAAGTATAGACTGAGCATCAAGTACTTTTATTTGTTATTATAACATATGTTGTGACTTGGAATGATTTTTTCCGGCGTTGTTTCTTGTAATTTTGGTCGATTTGGACATAAAATATCTTGATCAGAGTTTTATGAAAGTGTTTTACAATTTTTTCTTTTTTCTTTTTAAATGCTTATTTGTGTTTTATTTGATATTCTTGAAATTCTGTAGATATTTGAGACTCTTTTGTTAGTTCTTTCTGATGGGATATTAAAATCCTTTGGTGGTTAAATATATTTTGCTGGAATTGTATGTCAATACTTTTTAATGGTTCTCATGAAGGGTTTTATTGTTTAGGCTGTTTTTCTGGCTTAATGGAAAGATGATGCTGCATAAATATTAGAATATAATGTCACTCCAGCTTCGTCAGACTTTTGTTGGTTGGAAATCGTTCAGCAATCGGCGGCTGTTGTAGAAGATTCAACAATAACATTACAGAATGCGCGTGAAAATCTTTATAGCTTGTTTCCTTGATACGAGGGAAGAGTAAAAGCTTCTTAAAACGTTTTGCTAATACTGAAAACTGACAAATTCATCTAAAATGCTGTATACAAGCTTGTGATTTACATCTTTGAACATGTACGTTTGTCTTTAGACACCTTTAGGTCTTCTCAAGAGGGGAGTATAGATATTGTAATCAGTTTTAAGATAGAGCACTAATAACATTGAATGTACTGCTTATACTCCCCCCCCCCCCCTAGTATATAGAAGTGAGTGAAGATTGCGTGCTCATTCTTAAAATTGAATATACTGCAGTCTGCAGTGAGCAATTTCTCTTGAATAGAAATTTGTCTGTAAGGGTTTTTTTTTCTTTTAACATTTTGTTTTTTGGCCCAAAAATCCTAGATTCTTTGACAATTTTTTGACAATTTCTTGCATCTTATTTTGTTTTGCAATATTTTTGAGAGTTTTAAGGATCTATTGTGACAGTATTGAGCAGTATTTATAGTATTAAATGTTTTATTGACAGTTTCAAGCATATCTTGTCACTTATCAATCATTATCTGGCATGTTTAAATGGTTTGCAACTATTTTGGCATTTTTTTATAATTTCAAACATTTTCTGACAGTTTTAATCTAATTTTGACAGTTGACAGTTTTCATCAGCTATTTTCAATCTTCTAACTACTTCCAGCATGATTAAAACATTTTTTTGGGAATCTTAAGTATTTATTTTGACACTTTTAAGTAGTTTATGGCTTAAAGTGACATTGTTATTTGAAATATTTATAAACTCATTCATTTTGACAGTATGAACAATCCTTAAGTAAGTTTTTTTCAGTTTCAAGCATATTTTGTAAATTTTTATAAACATCTTTTGACTGTTTCTCTTGAGAATATTTTAACAGTTGTTGGTTATTTAAACATCTTCTGTAGTTTAAAGTGACAGTTTTTAACAGATTTTAACAATTTCAAACATGTTTTGGTTATTTATTTTGTGATCTTAGATTAACATAATAATTGTATTTCAATTTCAGTTCAAGTTTAATATAAGATTGAATTGAGAAACATTTTTTTTTTTAATTTTAAAATCTTATATTTAAAATTTTTATTTATACGAGTTTAAGTTAAACCTATCATATTGAAGACTCAATTTAGAATTATAAATGTTTAAACTTTAATTTAGTTTAAACTGTAATTGAAAGACTGGCCTTGGTATTTCATACTTTGCTCACTTAAATTAAAAGCCTCAAAACCAATATTGGCTTTGAGATTATTAATGTCTAATTGGAAACTGTCCAACATGTTTTATTAAGACAATAAAAATTGTTCCAAAATACTATAACACTATAACTGCATAAACACGCATTAACCTCGTTTGCCTGATATTTCCAAACGATTTCAAAATAATTAAAATATTATTCAATCGATCAATTAATTCTCTCCCACAACTTTTCTCTCTCAACCTGTCGCGTAAAAATTATAAAGTTGCCGACCTTTGTTAACGCAATTTTACTACACACAAGGTCACCGATATTAATTAATATTGCTTATTATCATTGCAGTTTTTTTCATAACATATAATCTAAACGCACCAACCAACCATCACGTGATCGAATTATATAGACAAAGAATGCATTTTAATTAATTGAATCGAAACAATGCGATTATTTCCTAGCGAAATGATAATCCTTTAATCTGATCGAATGATTGATTTGCGTCATATTTTAATCCCATTTCAAAATCGATTAATTGGTTGTAATGATAAAATTGTGATTTTGTAGGAAGTCCGTCACGATGCAAACTTGCCGTTTTGGAAGTATGAACTATGATAACTTAAGACTATTACATGAAGTGTTACATATCAGTGAGTACTAAAATTTACAAACATTATCGCACTTAAATAAATTACATTGATTATATTGCAATAAGCACAATTTACAGGAAGTGATTTTGAAGTTTATTAAAAAGCAATGCTATTCCTGGAACAAATTGGGTTATAAATAATGTATGGCAAAAGTTTATTTCCGCTTAGCCTACCTGTTGAGCCAAATCTAGTATTACCTATAGCGTGGGTATATAAATCGACCAAGTTTGTGATTTATGTTAATTCGACACGGTCGATAATACTTTTTACTACGAGCAACGTAAAACATAATTGCTGTCGATTAAAAGACAATTACGATGATAAGAAATTTAGTAGAAATAATAATTGAAAACGTAATATAAAATAGCAAAACAAATGCTTGGTTTAAATACTGCGGTAAAATAACAAGATCGTGCTAACGACCTGACATGATTGCGAAGTTTATCGGTTTAGTTTAGTTTGATTTTATGGGAAGTTCTTGTTTTGTGCTTCTATTTTTTGTTTTGAAACTTAGATGTACGTGCAATGAGGATTATAAACAATATGATTATGAAAGCGATTGGATGGAAAATTGTTTATTATAATTTTATTTGACGGACCGCATACTGAACAGGCTCAGAGTTTGTTACCATGTCCGAATGGGTGTTGCGGTTTACTTTTGATGATGTTCTAGAACTGATCGCTTCCGGGGAATCTGTGAACAGAAAATATTAATGATTTGATTTTTATTTTCTGGCAGATGGCACGTTTCTTTAAGTTTTCTTGTGTTACCCGGACTTATGCTGGCCTCTGGCTTCTGTACGCGACCTAGTTTGTTACGGATCCGTGATATTGATTGCTGGCTCATTGGTTAACATTCTTCCTTTCTACGTGCTCCAGCAGTTGCGATGCTTCTCGGAAACTTTGCTGCCTTTAAATTCATCGGTCTTTGATCTCTCTTGAAGTGATGTATTGAGATAGAGATAGCTTGGTTGGGATTGGAAAGCTTTCTGCTTCTTCTTTGGCGTCTTGCTTGGAATTAGAAGTTTTTTTTACTTTGTTTCATATTATCGATCCTGATCTTTTTTGAAGTTTTGTAAATGGTTGTTTAGCTGGTTTCGGCTTGCTGGGCATTTTCTTTAGTTCTTGAGAAGTTTGCTCTATTTGTCATTTTTTGTTTGTTGGGTTATTGTGGATTAGTGCTAGGCAAGTTACGGAATAAAACTTGTAATAATATATTGAGCATCATAATATCTAAATCAAATGAGATAGAGTGCTGCAAATTTTGATCACTGAAGTAGACGCTGCAGCTCCACATTTATAATGAGTTTTAAGGTGAACTGAGTGGTTCTACTCAACTTTGATAAAGTTTTGTTTTTATTACGATTGCATGATTTTGTTTGTATTGTGATCGATCTAAAAAAGTTCTAAAATGAGAAGGAGGAGTTGCGTGCCAGTAGACAAGAGATCATAGAGAAGACCAACTAGTGCAGGAGTTTGTACTGTTTGGCTTTTTTGGTGTTTTGGGTACGAACTGGTGCAGGAATTTATTTTGCTTGGATTCTTTGATGCTTTGAGGATTTACGGAAGGTACTGTGAAGATGTGGACAATATTAGCAACTTAATATTTTTGAAATGTGTCTTTATCTTTTTTATGGGCTGTTTTTGACATTATTAACCGGTGAAACCGTTTTATATCTTGAATTGTGAGAATTGCAGTCAGTGGTCGTGGAGAGATAGGCGTGGAATTTTTCTAACATTTGTGCGGAAGTTGGTGTTAGAAACGTCAGATTATCTTCTAGTACCGAACTACCAGAGGTGAGCTTATTGTTTGCTTAGTAAGGGTGTGCACCTAGATGGTGGGTGCTCCTGGGTTTGAGGACGCACGGCAGTTATATGAGTTCCGTCTATAGATCGCAGGGGTTGGAGCGACCTTGTGATGTAGCCACAGCTAAGTGTGTGTACATTTCATATTGCTGGAAAGAGGTTTTGTGTTGGGCGGTGGAGAGTCACGGCTTTGTAGTAAGCTTGTAAGTTAGTTTTCCTATTTTTTTAGGCTTTTTTTTGTATTGTGCGTTTTATCGCTATTTTACATTTCCCCAGAAGTTTGACGACTTATTTAAAGAGAGTTGATAGGACCAACTGATTATTAGCTGACTTTTGAATCACCCCGGTAGATAAAAAGCAAATTATTATTCTATTTGTATCTGCGGATTGAACCCTGGATTGTTTTTGTGGTAAGCTAACGCTCTATAACTAAGCCATGTCACCGATTCAGACATTGTTTCTGGAGTAGGCTGCAGTACTGTTAATCATAGATGGCTCTTGAAGCGAGGTATTGGGTCCTAGGACTTAGGTTGGTGTGTTTAGGGAACATAGCTGTGAACGTTTTATATTGTTCATTCGAGAGTTGTCTAAGTGAATTACGACGGAAGGTGCGGGGTCATGGGCATCACTCCCAGAGTGGTCGTTGGTGTGTATGTTAAATTCTGTTTAATATTAGTGGGCATAACGTGTGTAGTTTAGTAGTTATGATTTGTTGCTTGGCATTGTGATTTGGGAGTAGAGACGGTTGAGTTCTAGTCTATAGTTCCGCAAGATTTTGTTGATTGTTACTGGTGTTTTGGCGTGATAACACAATTTAGTTATCTTGTTTTGCTTTTTTTCTTTTCTTTTTTTGTCCAAAAGGATATTTTGATTGTAGAACGTAGTTTTGCAACTGATGTTTAGTTGCAACGAATGGCATGCCTAAGTATAACAGGTGGCATGCGGACAACACTAACTGCAGCTATGGAGGCAATGTTGTGTCTGCCGTCACTCGACGTTTACGTCGAGGAGATGGCGACAATGGCAATTTTTTGTCTGAATGTAGCTGGACTTTGGCACACTGCAGGGAAGTCTGGCAAACACTGTACTCTCCTGAAAGAGGCTGTTAATATTTCTGTTAGGAGCTCAAACAGTTATGTTTCAAAGACCCTACACTAAGCGCACACATGAACAAGAGGATCAGAACGTGGTCAATGATTCGATTAGAATCTACACGGATGGTTCAAAAACCAGTAAAGGTTCTGTAGCGGGAATCTTCTTGCAAGACCTGGACCTCAAAATATCATTACTATTAGAACTATCTTCCAAACAGAAGTAGTCAAGATAACCTATGGGGTTTTTTAAATTGTGAACCGCAAAGTATCTAGCAAGAATGTTCAAATTCTAACGGATAGTAGAGCGGCTGTAATTGCTATAAACTTATTACATCGAAGCTAATTTTTGAATGTCATCGTGCTCTTACTTTAGCAGCCTGTGGAAACATCATTGAGCTGCTCTGGGTAAAAGGACACTCAAACAAAGTAGGTAACATTGAGGCGGATGATGTGGCGCATAAAGGGTCAACCTACATGGCGTGTGGTCCTGAACTCTGGACTGGATTAACACTCAAAAGCTTAAATAATTTACTAAAAATTAACACACACAATGCACTGAGACGGCGTTGGGATGACACTCTGAGTTGCAGACAGGCAAAGGAAGCAATGGCTGCTCCAAACGCTAAGACAGCCGATTACTACTTGCGACTGTCCAGAAAGATCTTGCAAATTATGACAGTAATCTTGACAGGACACTGACAACTAAAGAAAACATGTGCCCGATTGGTATTGGAGACAATCCAACGTGTAGAGGATGTGTAATGGACGACGAGACGATTGAGCACGTGCTATCCACATGCCCGGCCCTCTCATATGATAGAGAGTTTATGTTGGGGAGCTGCTGGCTTGACATGGCCAGTATAAGGGAGACCCCTCCAAGCGCTGTACTTGCATACATCAGCTACATAGGGTGGTTGAATACCAAGACAACGCAGTGAGGTCACTACTGAATGAGGCCTACGTGCAGTAGACTTTGGTTTACTTTCCAACTTTTAATCTAGAATCCAGAATCTAGAACGTAGTTTGCTTGGATTTTAACAGCCTCAGTGATTCTATTAAATGTTTTTTAATCTTACGCAGATTTGTACTAGCCACACAAGCTACTATTGGTAATATTGATTTATTTCTTACACACTTTAAACACACACACACTTGTTGTCCAACCACTCAGACCAGCAATGACTATTCCAGTTCTGCTTGATTTACTTTTGGCGATACTAATCCTTGGTGTGGCTGACGTTCCGAGTTTTTTGATGCCGATATTAGGTTTCTTTGATTATAACTTTGCTTTAACGCAGTCGTTCTACTTCCGCGCTTGGCGAGCAGCGATAGTGCCTATACATACGTCAGCGCGTACTTGGTCGTTGTTTTGTTGGTGTTATTTTGGGGTGATCGCTATTCTGTTCAGGCGCGTTTCTATTAATAACTGTTAATGTTTGCTTGTGGGAAGGAGAAGTTGACACAGGTTTTTGGGGTGTTGGTGTGCCTGAGAAAACGGTTATTAATGTGTGGAGTTTGTGCGTGCTTTTCGGTTAGTTTTCTATTGGGAATTGTTGCAGGCAATGGAAGGTGACTTTCTCTCCAGGGAATTGCATCTTGAAAATGTAGTTACTCTTTAAGGTCTCGGCGGAGGTGGAGATGCCTTTTCCATTATGCTTCTGGAAAAAAGCTATATTGGCTCATTGCATTGATAATAGTGAGTTCTGCGTTTTTAATGGTTGTTGGCCTGTGTGGCAGGATGTCTTATTATTGTTGGTTTAAGACTTGTCTATTTACGTCTTTAAATTATTATAGGAACATGGTCGTTGTTGTGATGTTGTTCTTTGGGATTACTTTGGGTGTTTTGTGGTATAATGGAGCGGCCTATGAGATGGTTTGTTTGTGTGTATTGTTTTTCCAGAGTGCAATTTAGATTTTTGGTTGGTGGTTTTGGGAAAATGCGCTTCTTGTTGAAATCTTTATTTTAAGGTTTATTTTTAGAGTTAGATGAGGTTGACTTCTGCTGATCTTTTATCAGAAACTTTCAGAACAATGCAGTTTATTTTTGTTTTTCTGGTCTTTTGCAGTTAGCTGGTAATTTTCCTGAAGTTGAATAGAGGTTGGTGTTTATCGAGTTTTTCCTGTTAATTTACTTTACACTAAACAGTCTGAAACAGCTATGCCGGAGATTTGTGATATTAAATGGCTTTGAAAGCGGTTTATTGTATTTTTTGCTTTAGAGGTCATAAGTGATGATAGTTTAGTTAGAGGTTGCAGAATTCTCTGAACGGAAGGTATTGGATTTTTGGCAACTTTTTTACAGAAGATGATGCGCGATGCGATTGGTATTTTACAATGCGTCTAGCATTGAGGTTCTGCTGAAATTGAATTTTTGCACATTTGGAAGAAAGATTGTTTTGTTAGGGTCTTAGGTTGACAACGGAATTGGTCGCGTTGGCGGTTTTGTCGTGTAAGCGAACTAGATTTCTTTTAGGGTCTTTAAGCTTCTTGGAGTTTGGTGCTTAGTTGAGACTGAATAGTGGATTAAGTGTTAAAATTCTACGAAACGCCAAAGAATAGATGTGAACAAGGCTTGACTTGAATTGACTTAATGTCGCTTTCCTGGAGTGAAGTTGTCTTAGTGTTAGTAAAGATGATCGATAATGCAAAGTCAATTATCTATGTTTGTTTACAATTAGTTTTTGCTTAGGGTAGTTTTCTTTGTTATCTATGGATTGGGCAAAGTTTGCCATAGCTCTTTAAGTGCACGCTACAATATATGTGGTGGTTTTTGGCTTTTAGTGAACTGAGACAGTACGCTTGGGATGTGTTAAGTCCTCTTCTGAGTGTAGAGTATAATATAGCTGTTTTTTTAAGGTGATATGAGGGGTACAAGTAGAACCTTTTTCTATGGTTTGGAATTTTTTTTTGTTTTTTTGTGGTTGGTTTGAAAATATTAACGAGAGCAATGTGAAGCGGAGGTTTGACGGAACAAGAAGTTTGTATGTAGACTACTTCCGCACTCAAGTTGAACTGCTGAACTTTTTATCTGAGAAAGTCTTTGAAAACGGCTATGGAGATGAGCATGTTACCAGCATCTTTTTAGAGGAGGTTGTCTACTGCTGCTTAAATGGTTTTTATCTTGTTTTTTTTATCCGTATATACGCTACTGATGGTGTTTAGCTTTTTTTTTGCCAACTTAAATTATATGTTGATCTACATTGGATTCCGACTCACTCGAGGGAATAATTTATCTACTCCGTACCAAAGATGGGGTTTTGCCATGAAATTTCAGTTTGTGAAATTTGAACATATTATGTTGATCTATAGTTTTTAGTAGATTCAAATCATTGGAATTAATTTATCTACTCCAAACTAAAGAAGGGGTTTTGTTGCACACTCGAAATGCTGCTTGGGATGTGGAAGAGTGTATAAACGTTTTGAAAAGATTTAATTTGTGAGATTTGGTGCATTAATGCATCTGCTGGATTACTGCAACATGCTTTCTCTGTCTTGGATTTGAAGATTGGTGCAGGCGATTAAATCTTTTTCTACTGATGATCGACGGTGGCGTGTTTAATGTGGTTGTTAGCAGTGCGTAGCAAGGAGGGCGGTGACTTATGTACCAGTTTAGAAACTTACTGAGTGAATTTTTGTTCTGTTTGACCAAAACGAGTGGAGTGCTCTATGGTATTGAAAGAGCTGCATCTTGGAACTAATATTTTCATTTACTTAGACACACTGGCGAGCTGTTTTCCTCTTCTATGGGTCATATATACAAGGATAAATTTGATTGAATATTGAGTTTTTTTATTGCTTCTGGGCATTACATTAATAATTGTTTGTGAATATTGGCGTCATTTTAGTTGTGAAGACCAGATGGCTGTGATGGTTCTGGGCCAGTTTTTGTCATTCTTTTAGACGCACTGAGTGGTTTTCTTATTGTACTAACCATATATCCTCCCCTGGAGACACTTAAATCCGGATACAGTCATTTTTTTTTTGTGATTGTGGGCAGCATTCCCGTTAACTACATATAGCTGGTATTTTGGTGTTGTTATAGATTTTATCCTGTAATCAAATTTAATGAGAGGTACTTGGTCTGTGTTTTGAACTTGCTTGCTGGTAAGTTTTGTGCAATTTTGATGAGCTATGATGTTACTGCCGGTATCATTGTTTTTTTTTTTTGGAAACTAAGTATCTGCGGTTTTTTTTTTTGTTTGATTGATTTTTGCTTGTTTTTTGTTGTTACCTATGAGGTGGTTTGAAATGTCTTTGATTGGTCAACTAGACCTTGCTTGAAATCGTTGTTGTCGGTGGGTGGTTTTGATTGTTTGGGTTTTTGAACTTACTTGGTGCAAAGTTTATAGCAGTTTTTGCAGAAGGTTTAGTTGATAGTTTGGTCTGTGCGAGTTTTTTTACCTTGTCTATGGTAGGCTTGACATTTTGCTTTTTTTTGGTATTGCCGATGGTAATAATTTTTTTAACTAAGACGTGTTTGTGTTTCTTTTTTTTTTAATTTTGGTATTGGTGATGATGATAGAGGCTGGCATTCTAATATTTTTAGTAGGTTGGCTGCTATTTTTGATACTTTTTTTCTCTAAGTAGACTTTTTTTTTTAATTTGCTATTGCCGATGATGATGGCGGCGAAGCTGTGTGATATCTTTGAAGTTTACTTTCTAATGTTTTTTGTGGGTCGGCTGTTATTCTTCATAATGTCCTTCTTTTAATTAGAGTGTTTGTGTTTTTGGTTTT
Organism: Tachinus rufipes; assembly: GCA_963932245.1. Taxonomy (NCBI): domain Eukaryota; kingdom Metazoa; phylum Arthropoda; class Insecta; order Coleoptera; family Staphylinidae; genus Tachinus; species Tachinus rufipes. The sequence goes on along the minus strand of OZ010747.1, from coordinate 71,251,906 downwards.
TGCAGATACCTTGCAGCTTATTCTCTAGGTTTTTGGTGATTTTTTCTAAAGTGAAACTGCCGGTGTGTATATTTAGCAATAGAAGTGGCCAAATTTGTTGACGCCTTTATCTCCGATTAAGAAAGTGTATTTGATTCATTCCAATAACTGGTCAAAAATTATATTTTTGTGCATAAATTTGCATCTTTTCCGACGAAGATGTCGGATTTATTATAGTCTTCTCGTTGGCTTCAATCATTTTACTAGGCGATTTTGAAAGTAAAGCTACATCACCGACATTTGTATGGGACCGTGGCTATAGCCTAAGAGGGGAAGGAGTATTTACGTTTTTGCCGCCTTGAAAAGGAAAGCTTGTTGAAGAAGGATGGGAAAATTATTATCTCAAAACCTACTAAATGCATTGAGGTGGCAGTCTTTGTACAGAAATGGCCGAATTTGTTGGCATTTTTTATCAGAAATTTTAGTTTATCTAAGTTTATTAAGGTATTGTGCTTTTCTTTGATTTAACTTGAAGCGCTCATTTGCATCTCACTAGCCATAGGCGTTTATCGATTTCATTCTTGTTTTCTAGTTGCGAGGGCTTCAATCAAAAGGCCAGCTTGAAAGAAAAGAGAAATTGAATGGTTCCTTGGCCAAGATTGATTTTGTTAAAACTTTTGCTTACAAGTTTTTTGGGTATTGAAACCAGACATCGTCAAAGTTTGTATTGGATTTTTTTGAAATATTTTGAAGATTCTTTGAGGTTTGTGAATTAGTTTTTTAGATGTTGTTGGTAATGAATTTGATAACTTTTTGAAAAACTCTTCTATGGTTTAGCTATGTTAGTACATGTTAATTGTGGTTTTTTACATGATTGGTTAACTAAGATTGAGGATACTTTTGTGGTTTGGGGATTTTACTAAAGAATTATTTTGGGCTTAGATGGCATTGTTGAGGTATATAGTATGTCATGCGTAATCCCTTGAGTTGTGCTCACAGACTTGCCGGACCGCAGACTAAACGTTTTCAAAAATTATTATCGATAGCATTAATTAATTAAAAGTCTCGTTGTGCATTCTTAACAAAAAATATATACTTGGTGGAACGTTTACTGAACTGGGTTGGGGTAGTATTTAACTACACTCATTTAAAAACATAGAATAGATATTGTGTTGGAGCATATCGACAATGTTTCAATTAAATTGAAATAGAAACCACAATACAATTTCTAATTAAGGTATTTAAGCTGTCAGTATCTGGCCAGAGATTTAATTATCAAATTTATTATTCCTTCATCAAGAGAACTAACTTTATATTGAGTTCAAAGGTCAGTCCTTTAAGACATGGAATATCTGATGAAGCAAGCAAAGCAAATCATCCTGAATGGAACTACTTATCGGGCACGTACACTGCATTCCCTAGAGACACGAAAATATTAAAAGAACCACAATTTGCTGAATTGTAGATCCATTTAGCATCTATTGGCTTATTTAATTCATTCCAAACTTTTCTAATAGTTATTAAACTTTCTTTTAATTAAATTCAGTTTGTTTTACAGTTAGTAATATTAATCCCTATGTTGGCGCCCACAATTAAATTAAATAATTGACATTTGTTACGGATTAAATTGTGCAATTGCATTTATAATATTTTGATTATTCTGAAATTTAATAGAAAAAAAAGTAACGGAACTGATAAGGGCGGGCGACCGCGATAAGATAATTGCGAAACATGTCTGCCGGATACTTTTAATGAATTTTGTATTTGTTTATATAAATTTGCGGCTTTGTGAACGCAGCTTAGCCGGCGCCACGAACCTGACCTTGCCATCGGCGGCTAATACTCGAACTACTTATTAATACAGCACACTTTTTTGCTTATCTGTTTTCTCTCTTTCTCTATTTACTTGCATTCCATTGTGCATGCGAAGTTTTTCAAACAATTTTCATCAAATTTTGTTAATAAATTATATTGCACAACTATGGCTTCTCAGTTTTAATTTAAAAAAAGAGTTTACTCCGTTTTCATTTCGCAAAAACATTTCCAACAAGAAGCTGCACAAGGCATCCACAACGGAATGGAATTGTTACATTGCAGCATTGCAAAACCAACAAAAAGAAATATAAAATGAAATGGAAACTGTTACAACATGCAGGGATAATAAAACCCGTTGCGGAAACTCGCATGCAATTTCACTAAATAAATATGATTTATAACGTGAAGGATTCGTGCGCGTTTTCAGATGTTTTTAGTTTGTTTAATAATTTAAATAATTAAGAGTTATGTTATACGTTTTTAGTACATTTAGTTTTAATTATACGAAGAGAAAGCTTAAAAAAATGAGATAGAATGTTATACATTTTGGGCTTTAAAAGTAAAATTGGTTTGTGATTGAAAAATTGCTGGGTTTCAAAAAATCTTTAAAAATTCATTTTTGGCTACAAATCGAATTTGATTGACATGTTATCTTGGCTTTTTTCGAAAATATTTAGAAATATTTGTGTCTATATCAGACCAAGCAGATCTAGATGATTACTTCGTCGCAATTATTATAATAATCGATACTAAAATTCGAATTTAGCTCAGGATTTTATTGAGTAAACTACAACTATATATACAATGTGAAATACATAATTACATTAATAATAATAAAATACATTAGGAATTTTTGGAATTACAATCGACATAATCTTGGACTTTCGGTTACAGACATCTGTACCTGGACCCGTAATACTGTAACATGGCTTAACTATAATTTAATTTACATAATTCTGATATCTCCGTTTTTTTGCTAACTATACCTGGAGGCGTAGTAAAGGTTTTACTGCCATCTAATATGTAATAATGTTACAATTATTATAGAAAAGTCCAGTTGTTGAGCCTTTAATATTCTGCTGCTTGTCTTGAAAGATTTTCTATTAATACTATATGGCAATTGGTAGTATGCATAATTTTGAGGCAGGTCTTTTCACTTGTTTTCCATTTGTTTGTATGGATGCTGTTTGAATAACGCCGTCCTAGTTAGACTCCAAGCACCCAACCGGTGAATAATCTTTATTTGGACAGGGTTGTTACTCTTTCATTTTGTCTGAGTTTGTTGTTGTAATAAATACTCCTTGGATTATCTTTTCCAAAAATTTCGTAGTTGTTTGATGAATTACCACTTTGACAATATATTTTGTGCTAGTGACATTAAGTTAGGTTCTACATATGTCATTAGATTATCAATAAGAAAATGTTTTGGTGTTAATATTGTTTTGTCTTTTGGGTCTTCAGAGATTTAAGTTAATCGTCTGGAGTTGAAGATAGCTTCTGTTTGACACAGTAGTGTTGACATTTCTTTGCATTTGAGAGATATTGCCTACTATTTGACGTAAAGGATATTTTATTGACTTTACAGCGGTTTTTTATAATCCTCCTCAGCAGCCTCTAACAATGAGGTGCTTGGGAGGAATGAAATGCCACGTGATATGTTTCTGCGTTAAAAATCTTCTTAATTAAGTTTGGTGCACTGTCAAAGAAAAATAAATAAATTACATGTTCTCGACGTGCTATGAAGCGTTTAAACGTTGCAAGAAATGGTTCTGTGGAATGTACTGTTTTTGTGGCCAAGCATACAAATACTTTTTGGTCTCCTATGATCCAGAACTGACATCGAATGGCTGCTAGTGTAGCTTCAGCTCCAGCATGAAAGACCTCGTTGTGTCGATCATGAGTTATTATAACGTGGTATAACTATTGGATGTTTTTGGTTGTACGGTATTAGGGATTTATGTAATTGCCCGCATATTATTATGTTTGTCAATTAGTAGGTTTAACGCAATTAACTGGTTCCGTATTTGAGTTGTTTACTAAAGATCCTCAAGTATCTGTTCAAATACGGATTATTGTATCATTTTGACAATATTCCTCTGCGAAGCGTTTATCTTATTTACTATGATTTGCTCTATTTGTCTATTTCCTTGCTTTGCTTTGCAGTTGTTAATGAAGTGACACAATAGGCCATTATTCGTTGTAACTTTGGTAGTGTTGATACTCTTTTAAAACTGAAGGGTTTAACAGGTTTTACTTTGGGTAGTTCTGGCGTTTTTATATGATTTATTTGTGGTCAATAATTTTTTGTGTCTTCTAAACATTTTGAACAATTCCACCATAGTGACTTTTTACGTTTTTTGGTTGGTGAAATTTGACATAAACACATGCACTGTATACAAGATTGATTGCATCTGCAAAACTGTGAATCTTAAACTTTTTGTATTTGTGAGCAAATATATATCTTGGGCTACTGAGTTTTTTTAAGTATTGTAGATCATGTTTAAATTGTATTCAAGCAGAGTAATGCCCGTATGACACTATCTATAATTATATCTTGAATTATATATATAAAAATATTTAAATCTTAAAAAGTCTGTAAAATGCACAAAATATCATCAATCTTATTGTAGATTGAAATTTTAAGAATATTTTTAGGTTTTCTTTATAATTAACACATAAAATGTGAGAAATAGCATTTATAATATAACCTAACTATTTTTTAAAAACTGTTAATTTGTACATTTTTGTGTTAGTTCTAAAGAAAAACTAAAAATATTCTTAAAATTTCAATCTACAATAAGATTGATGATTATTTGTGCATTAAACAGACTTTTTAAGATTTAAATATTTTTATGTATATAATTCAATAAAGAATTATAGATCAGTGTCATACGGGCATAAATGTGAGTTTGAATTGATTCATCCTATGCTAGTTGTAGTTGCCATAACTGCTGCATTAAAATTTTGCAGACGTTATGATAGGTTTAATGAATCCAAATGGATCGAATATCTTTGCCATTTTGGATAATTTTGTACGTTTGCTTACTTTCTCTTGAGGATGTAATGATGAGATGCAAAATTAAATGTATCTTGTTTGGTGACCATTGCAATGCAAAGGTTCTCATTGTGTCATTGTTGATTGTCATCTACTCTGAGTTATTATTTGCTTTATTTACTTGTAGTTCTGGAGCTTTAGTTGATCATTTTTTTTTTAATCAAAACTTGCTGCTGCTAGTATTGTTAGCAGATTATCAATCTAAAAGGCTTGTAATATGACTACTCATCCCAGATTTTGACTATTTGTCTTCTTAGTTAATATTTTTAAATAATTTATTGCTAGATATGGTACTGATGATGTGCCATACGTGACAGTTTGTATTTTATTTGTTTGTAATTCATTTGTTTGTAATGGGTTTGTGGGCCTTTGTTGCCATAAGATTTGATGATATTTTATGTCTTTTGGATTTAGAAAACGAAGCAATATAGAGGAGATTACGTCTTGCAGCTATGGTCGAATTATTAATTTATTGTTTAATGATGCTTTAGTAGTTGTTTTTGCCGAATCATTATACAGCCCGTAGTTTTGTTATCGTACTGGTGTTCTTTATGATGCCATGATGCAGTATGTAGCAATGTCTGTGTTCTAGCTTGGTATCTTGGATTTATGTGGCCAAATTCATTCTGTTTAACGAACTTTTTTTCCAAATTATAGAATCGATTCTTGGTTGATATTATATAATACACTAAGCATGTTTGATTTGGTTTAAACGTCAATTTTATTACGCATTGACTATTTTAATTTCTAAACGTAACCTGAGTGAACTGTTTTTTTACAAATTTTATCCAGTTGCGATTGTAAAGTTTGATTTGTCTGATACTTGGCAAATTGTAGAACAGTTATGTTTTAATGATTACTTCTATAGCCGTTGATTTAAAGTAGTGAGAGTCAGTTAGCACCAAGATATTTTGTGACAGTGTTAGTGTACATGGATTTTTAATCTCACTCTTGGCAAAGGTTGTAATGGTCAGAAGTAGTAAAAACTTTAAGTTGGCGGTGAATGAATTCAATCTCTTTTTAACAGTTGATAATTGATTGACACTATATACCAGAATGTATACTTGCTCAATAGTCTAGCACATTTTTTGTCATAAAATTTGATTGTGCTCTCAAGTCCAGGAACATGAATGCATTATTTTCTTACAATTTTCTATTAACACTGTTGTTGTCGATAAGAACACATAAGATTATACGTGCGAATGGTGGACTATCGTTGCTTGTGCATCCACTTCTGATTTGTCTAACAGAGAATGATGTCGTAGATTACATAGTTTGCAGCTACTAGCCTTGCAATATTGAAGTTTGTGAAATTCAACATAATTTGTAACATAAATTGTGTTGTCATCTTTTTTTGTTTATTGCTGTGGTTTAATTTAGGAAATTTGTCACATTGATTGATGTAATGGTTTTTTGCACATATGGGACATATGGGTTTTTTGTTGTTGTCACAGTATTTGTTGTTGTTCTGTGCGTTTGTTCTTTTGACATTTTTGTAGTGGAGTTCAATTTTCTTGTTTGCTTTTAGTATTTGGCACTTATTTGACAAAAAAGAGATTTAATTTCTGAAAAGTGCTGCTTACTAGTTGTTCTTTCCAATCACGCCTTGTTGTACCATCTAATTTGATTACTATTACCTATATTAGTAGCACGTCCTTTTACCGACGGGAACTTTTGAATTGCCTAAAGCACAAAAGTGTATTGTAACTTCATTGAGCAGTTGGCGCACTCTTGTTGCGGATTTGCTGCTAATTGTAGCGAGTTCAAATGTGTATTTGTTAACCTTTTTTATTTGTGTGCTACCTACCTGTGGAAAGACCCACTTTCATGTTTTTGGAGGAGTTATACTGATTTGTAAGCCTTGGGTCTTTCATATCACTAATTTTATTCAGTAGCAGTTGGAGGGTTTCAATGCTTAGTTTATGTTAAAACCAAACAGTGCTTTTTTACGAGTCCCAAAGGCCTTCTTGCAGCCAAATTATGTGTCTTCCAGGTCTATCTCACACTTTAGTTTTATCTGAGCAGAAGGTCTTTAACATATAACGTATAAGGCTAATCAAGCGGTAGTTGCTGCACTTTTTGGGGTATTATTTTATTGGAATTGCTATAAATATTATATATTTTTTATCGAAAAGTCTTACGACAAGGTTGATGTTCTTCTCATTAATAAGCTTTAAAAATATTATCGGAACCTCATCTGGGTCTACAGATTTTCTATTTTTTACGACCGATATAGCTAGATCAGTACGCACACATTTTTATATTTATCTTGCAAAACTACCACATTAACAATTAAATAATAATTGAATATAAAAAAAACATACCTATAACTTTTTTAGTTTTAGTTTGTATAAGAAGCGCTTATTATTTAGAATTGTACAGATGCACTTTATTATGTGCGTTGTCCTTTTATATGCTTTGAATGGTATTATACACTTATTGTAATCAATTGAAGAAACCACTGTATTATAGACAAATTTATTTATTTTAGAACTTAATGTAGCGTTGATGGTTTTAATTAGGAATAAAAATACATAGAAGGCGCTGTCAATATTTTTAATTGTTGTAAACAATTTTGGCGCAGTCTGCAAGTAAATGCAATACAAAATTTTGGCGCAGTTTATAGATACCTACTAAAGTTCTTCAAAATGTCAATTTCAATTTTTCTTATCTGTGAAAGCTTTGAATGATTTTTTTTTTCATTTTGACAGTTAATATATCATTTAATTTATAATCATACCGCTATCAAAATCCTATTTCATTCAATAATAGCTGATTATAGACGGTGTCTACAAATTTGCAAATTTGGCGCAGTCTACAAATAAATGACAATATACAATTTTGGCAAAGTCTTTTACCAAAATTCCACAAAATGTATATAAACTACAATTTCCCTAAATAGCATTTGAATATTTTTTGACAATCAACGAAACGTTTTGACAGATGATTTGAATTATGACCACAGTGTTGTCAACATTTTATTTTGTTCTATTAAATATGCATGATTTTTGTATGATTTTGTAGGTGGTTAAATAGACGCTACTTTCAATATTTTTAATTGATAACAGTTTTGACGCAGTCGATTGCAAAACGCAATATAAAATTTTGGCACAGCTTATAAATTTTGCAAATTTCAAATTTTAATTTTTTTAGATACTAAAGTTTTGAATGATATTTTTTACAAACAATGTAATGTTTTGACAAAGAATCTCCCCGGTTAACATAGGTGAAATGCCCCCCATCACGAATATCTAAATTAACTTAAAAATTACTTTTCTAGCATCAAAAAAACATGATTGATAGGATTTTAAAATTTTGATACCTCCCCCTTTTCCATAGGGGACTAAAAATGGCATTTTTTGGTTTTTATTTTTTTTTTCTCCGCACCTATTGAATGAAAAGTTCTAAAAAAATCATAGAAGTAGAGTTTTGGGTGGTCTTCCAACACAATTTTTTTCAACCCCTCAATATCTGTATACAACTCTTAAAAAAATTCCAGAAGGGTTGAAATTTACTTTTGCTTATCTAAACCTTCGATTGCATGGAATTTTATTTTTTAACATCATAAGTAATTGAAAAATCTACATCCATGATTTTTTTGGAATTTTTGCGAGTGGTGCGCCACTATTTAAAATCGATTTTTTTCACTTTTTTGCCATTTATACTGTTTTTTTCTGCTTTTGTGACTCTGCAATGCATTTATAGCTTTCAAAATAATGAAACTCGGATTTTACGAAAAATTTTACATCGAGTAGGTATCCTGGGTAAAATATTTTCATCAATTTGCAATGATTTGACAGCTCAAAACACGATTTATCGTATTTTTTACAAGACAAAAAAATTTTTAAATGTCTGATTTGTATTCTTGGCATCAGAATTAGTCAGTAAACTAATTTTCATCAAAATCGGTAAAGGTCAAAAAAACCACCCCTATTAAACTTTTTTCACAATTTTAAGACTTTTTGCACTAAAAACAGTTAGTAATAGAGACACTGGACAAACTCCATCATCTTCAGATGGATGAAATCTATCAAATTAATCGGTTTAATTTTTTTTTTATTTCAGTTCTTTTTTTTTAGAAAAAAAAAACACGAAATTCACATTATTGGCTGTCGTTCTTAAATGGTTCAACTTTTTCAATTTTTTTTTTTTTTTTTTAATAGGGTTTATTAAAAGCTTTCCAACGATGATTTATTGTATAAAGCAGTTTTGCTGGTCATACTAACTCAAAAAAAAATGTATTATTTGGTTTTGGGTGTTCCAGAAGGGTTGAAATTGATTTTAGGTTCTAAACCTTAGATTGCATCAAATTATATCTTTTTATTTAATGGGCTTTGATAAATCTACATTTATGAATTTTTGAGATTTTTGCGAGTGGTGCGCCACTATCAAAAATCGTTTTTTTTAACTTTTTTGTCATTTTTTACAGTTTTGGGTAAACCAGTAGAGTTGAAATTGATTTTAAGTTATCCAAACTTTCGATTGCATAGATAATGCTGCTTTATTATACATCATTAGAAAGTTTTTGATAAACTATATCCAATAAAAAAATAAAAATTGAAAAAGTTGAACCATTTTAAAATGATTTTTTTTCTAAAAAGAAGAGCTGAAATAAAAAAAAAGTCATTTGTTTTTTGTCTCGTAAAAAATACGATAAATCGTGTTTTGAGCTGTCAAATCATTGCAAATTGATGAAAATATTGTACCCAGCATACCTACTCTATGTAAAATTTTCCGTAGAATCCGAATTTCATTATTTTGAAAGCTATAAATGCTTTGCAGAGTCACAAAAGCAAAAAAAAACAGTATAAATGGCAAAAAAGTCGAAAAATTGTTTTTTAATAGTACCGCAGCACTCGCAAAAATTTCAAAAAAATCTAGGATGTAGATTTTTCAATTACTTATGAAATTAAAAAATAAAATTTCATGCAATCGAAGGTTTAGATAAGCAAAAGTAAATTTCAACTTTTCTGGAGTTTTTTTAAGGGTTGTATACAGAATTGGAGGGGTTGAAAACAATTTTTGTTGGAAGACCACCCAAAACTCTACTTCCATGATTTTTTTTAGAATTTTTCATTCAATAGGTGCAGAAAAAAAATAAAAACAAGAAATGCTATTTTTTGCCCCCTATGGAAAAGGGGGGGTGGTATCAAAATTTTAAAATTCTACCAAACATGTTTTTTTGATGCTAGAACAGTAATTTTTAAGGTAATTTGGATATTCGTGATGGGGGGCATTTCACCTATATTAACCGGGGGGACCCTTTGAATTTTGATCATAGCGCTTAAAATTTTAGTTTGTTGAATTATTATTAGTATTTTTTTAATTTTAAGCTTTAAATTATATTTTTTTACAATCTGTATCAGTTTTTTCAGATATTTAGTTTTTAATTGTCGAAAAACAATTTAGCGCAGTCTATAAGAAATTTTAGCCTAGCAATTTTTTCGAATAGTCTATTAAAGCTGTCAAAGCTTTAAATGATATTTCTTATTAGCAATCAACAAAACGTTTATACATAATTTAATGTTAATGTTTTTAATTAGTGACAACAGTTTTGGCGCAGTTTGCAAAAAAATATGTAGTACCGCTGATGTTTAAATACTAGGCCTTTCCAGATTATCTTTGGTTACATTGTTTTCAGGTCTGATATTATTGAAAAGTTAAGATACATAAGTTTCAGGTACGCTTAATTTTTTTGTCCAATATAATCCTGTTTGAATCGTCCAGGAGCGTCATGGGCCAGCCACTTCTTTAACTTTTATGTGCATATTAAATTATCGTGTTTTGAGATTAGTTCTTTTATCTCTTTGCGTTTCTCGACCATTTACAGTACTTTTGCTGCTTTAATGTCATTTTTTATTTTACACTTTAGTTTTTTATATTTTACTATGTTGCCTTTCTTTAATCTGGGTGTTTTTATCATATTAAGTATATCATCGGTCATTCAAGGTTTCTTTTTGGCATTTTCAAATCTTGGTATTTGATCCAGTTTGTTGTTAAGAATTTTTATTACGGTGTTACTTACATTTTTATTTTGTAACTTTGATGTGTCGATATGTCTTGTGGTTGCTTGCTTTTTAGTAGATTCCAACTCCAGTTCTATATCTGCAATTTGTGGATTATGGTCGAGCTTATGTCTTAATTTATCTGCAATTTTTTTTTTTAATTGCACAATTTTAATGAATTGAATTTTAATACTGATTGAAAACATTAACAACAAACATTACAATTTTTTCAATTTTACTAAAATGGTTCTGAGAAATATGTAAACTTAATAGAAATTACTGCACTTAATTTATCTGTATTTTTCTTTAAATGCTGTCTCCTTTGAGAAGATTGGTTATTGTCATGGCAATTTTTATTTTGAATATTTCCGCTATGAATAGTTCTATTCAGCTTCTGCTGAACAACTGCCTTAGATTATTCAACCAGCAAATGCGTCGTCTTTATGTTCTTTTTTTTGTATCTTTTTTTGTATAATGGTTCGTAACAGTGTACTCTCGATTTGACGTCACCTAGGTATTGTAGTTTTGTAATTGTGTTTACGATTTCTAATATCTTAAATATTTTCTTGTTTGTTGTTCACATTTCGAACGTTTTCGATTTATCTTACAGCAACACTGCCACTCATCAAGTTCTTTTTGCATAATGTATGCCTGACTTCTGTCTGACTAAGAAAATGCCTGAGTATGTTTTGCCTTACTCCTCGTTTAATATTTACTGAAAGTTTATTTCTGGCGTATTATTATTCTGATATAATTCTTATGCTTTTATCATCCAGTAGCTTTTTGATTCGATTATGACGAATCTTATTGAAACCAAAGGAAGCAAACATAAACTAGTTGGTTGACGTCTATGCATCTTTGCATTAACACCTTTAAAGCAAACGTCTGTCTTGTTTTTATTACATTTTTGAAACCAAATTGGGGTTTGCTAAGATTTTTATTAATTTTTTTAAACATTTTTTGTTGTATTTTATTTTGAAGGCTTGACTCATTAGTCTGATTGCCCAGGTGGTCATTGCATTTATTTGCAATAGCTTTCTTTAGCAGTGTAATGAATGTTGACTTGAGTCACTTTTTAGGGATAATTTTGTTGTTATATATTGTATTGTAAGGGTCTACTAATACACTTATTTGCTCTTTTTAATTTGCTCAATATCATGATAGTTTTCTTGGGTTTTTTGCAGTTTTTTTCTGAAGTACAGCTGCAGGTATTTTAGCATTTCTGCTGATTTGGTTGGAGTCTCACTTCAGCGTATATTCTCTATTTAGTATTACACTTCAGTTTTTTTTCTACTTAGTGTGTATTGCTTGTACTATTTAAAAGATAGCTCTATTTGTTGTTAGTTCTTTGGTTTTGGCTTCTACTTTGATAGCTGTGTTGTCTGCAAATCCGACTATTTCTATTTTATCCGGCAGTATAGTTTGGAGGTAGACATACAGATACAAACAAAGCCTAGGTTTGTAGACAAACGAAAGACTGACTGTGGTAAGTATAAAACTACCCTATCGGGTCTTTTATTGGAAGAGCCGCCCCCAACACCAAAAACATGCAAAGTCGTGAGCAGGAAAGGTAACAGCAAACCATGGTGGTGGACACCGTTAATAAGCAACCTAAGAAAGGAATGCAGGAGACTGTTCAACGAGACAAAAACCACCAATGAGTGGACTGCCTATAAAAACAGCTTGCGGAATTTCAAAACGGAAGTCAGGAAGGCCAAAAGGTCATCCTTTGCTCAGCTTTGCGAACAGATAAGAGGATACTTCAGAAGTCAGCCGACTGCGAAAAATATTATCTAAGGATCCGGCAGTCCAAAGCTTCATACAGAAGCAAGATGGAAACATGTACATAAACGCTGGAGCTACTCATTGATACACACTTTCCAGGCAATGGAATAAGTGTAGTAGACTCCACCATAACTGTTCCACCTCGGTATCTGGCTGACAGAATTGTAGGTGGAGACAAGTTAATCTGGAGCATCAAAAGCTTCAAACCCTGGACCTGACGGGATCAGTTCAGTTGAGCTGCAAGAGGCCATTAATATAGTTATACCTTGGTTCGAGACTATGTTTAAGGCATGTATAAACCTCTCATACATCCCAAAAATTTGGAAAGAGGTCGAGGCGGTCTTCATCCCAAAAGGAGGAAAGGCCTCACACACCTCCCCCAAAGACTTGAGACCAATCAATCAGCTTATTATCGTTCCTGCTAAAGACGCTTGAAAGACTGATTGACTTGCACATGAAGGAGGCACTACACCCTGAAATGCTGTCAAAGTCTCAGCACGCATACACAAAGGGGAAATCCGTAGAAACGGCACTCCACGCCTTGGTAAACCAGATTGAGAGCTTGTTGAGGCATAAGGAGTTCACGATGGTTGTCTTCCTCGATATAGAAAGACATAGAAGAAGCATTTAACAACGTGAAGCCTGAAGCCATAGAATCAGCCTTAACTGGACTTGCAATAGACAACGCTCTATGTCACCTGATCGGAAAAATGCTCCGTGAAAGGAACATCAGAGCCACAATGGGAGAATTCCACATAAAAAGGAAGGTGAGTAGGGGAACTCCACAAGAGGGCGTCCTCTCGTCATTGCTTTGGAACATCACGCTAAATGAGCTGTTCCTCCAACTTAGGAAATCTGGCTGCAGGGTCGTCGTCTATGCGGATGACGTAGCAATAGCGGTCTCAGGGAAACACCTCAATATAATGTCTCAACTTGTCGAAGGGGCCCTATCAAAACTAGCGCAATGGTGCAAAAGGTGTGGCGTAGATGTCAACCCGGCGAAAACTGTGCTAGTCGTTTTCACAAGAAAATACAACATCCTAGAATTTAAGCTCTCAATGCTAAAGGGCACTGAACTTACGATCAAGGAAAGCACCAAATATTTAGGTCTCATACTAGACCGAAAGTTATCATGGAAGCTCAACATAGACGAAAGAGTACGGAAAGCAACGGTGGCGCTGTACTTTTGCAAGAGAGCGGAAGGAAAATAGGGCCTCAACCCCAAGATTACTTACTGGCTATACAGAGCCGTAGTTACACCAATACTCTACTACGGCGTATTCATATGGTGGCCGGCACTTAATAAAAGAGTCCATCAAATGGCGCTTACAAAAGTGCAGAGAATGGCGGCGCTTATGATAACGGGAGCCATGAGAACGACGCCTACGAAAGCCTTGGAGACAATCCTGGACATAGCCTTTGCCATTATCACAGCACTCAGATTAAAGTTGGTGCAAATGTTGACATCGGATCATTGTGGTCATGCCGGAATAATTAATGAATTTAAAGGGGTGCCCAAAAACATAGACCGCTGTCTAGCAACACCTGCTTTTGGCAACAAATTCTCATACCACATACCCTCTAAAGAGGAGTGGATGGAGAAGAAAGTTATAGCAGGACACACGCAGGTCTACACAGACGGCTCACGGAAGGAGGACAAAGTGGGCTGCGGAGTTTTCTCCAACAACCCCAATCTCAGAATCAGCCTACGCCTGCCAGACTACTGCAGAGTTCTACAGGCGAAGGTAACCGCTATAAAAGAGGCAGCAGAGTGGCTGATGGTAAATGGGAACCCTGGTGAACAGACCTACATTTACACCGATAGCCAAGCTGCTCTCGGGGCAATTTCTAGCGTGTGCACTAACTCAACAGTGGTCTCTGACTGTTGGAGAAAGTTGAACGAGCTGGCAGCACACACAAGCTTGAGACTTATGTGGGTACCAAGCCACAGCTGGATCTCAGGTAACACAGGAGCGGATGAGCTTTCAAAGAATGGCACAAGCCTGCACTCAACCGAAGTACTACGGGATATTGGTATTCCATTTGCCTCGTGCAAGGAGACCATAGCCGTAATAACCTCGAACCTAGCGGAGCGAAGGTGGAGGGATGAAGACACCTGCGAGGTAACCAGGCAAGTATGGCCTCACCGAAACAGGAAAAGAAGCACCAACATCGTCTCTCTAAAAAGAAACGATATCAGACTGGCAGTGGGAGTCATCACGGGACACTGTCCCATTGGCAAACACGCGGAGAGACTGGGTATAGCGAAGCGGGACTACTGCAGAGGCTGCCTGGACGGGGAGGAAGAGGAGAGTGTTCAGCATTACTTATGCCAATGCCCCTCTCTGTCCGCAACACGATTGTTTTTCTTAGGCCGACCTTTTTTTGATGACCTTTCTGACTTCGCATTACTAGATGCGCAGACTCTCATGAGGTTCATTCACGGCTCAAAATGGTTTGAGAAAATCCCTTGAGGAGCGTTGTACTTTTAAGTTCTGTGGTAACACAACGGGCCCATCTGAGGCCTATGTGAGCGTTAGCTGCCACTTAAACCTAACCTATAGTTTGGAGGACTTAGTTGTAGTATATGTTCTACAGTATTGGGCCTAGTACTGATTCCTGTGGAACACCACTCGTGGTTTTCATGTATTGTTATTTCTTCGACGTATGGAATCTATGTGATTTTCTTTTGGTGTTTTTGCTGCGTTTGTCACATGTTTTAGAGAGTCTTTAGTTGATTGTTTTTTTTTTTTTTTTGGAAATCTATATTGGCGGGTAGCTACTTTTCTTTCACTTTACTTAGAAATCTATAATCTATTCTATCAGCTTGCCTATTACGTTTAGTAGTAGTTAGGTCTATATTTTGCTCTGTACCCCATGTTTTTGGCTTTAAATCAAAACTAGCTTTGCAGTTTTTTATTTTTTTGAAAATTTTTCCGTTTTTAATTGAAAGTTTATTATTTTAAGGATTTGCTTAGTAAACTCTTTAATGTCAGTTTTGATTATTTTAGGGGGCAGCTTGGTCGGTCCAGGAGATTTTTTGTTTTTATTTGTTTGGCAGCATGGATAATTTCTTTCTCTGATATTTTGGGCACGTTTTGTATGGTTTATAGGTCTACGGCGCGTATGTGTTGGTTCCACCAGTAGACCGAAGTTTGTTTCCTCGTTCTTCTGTTCTTTGGAAAAGTGTTTTTCAAAACTCGCATTGAATGATTCAGCTTTTTAGAACTTTTTTTGTATAAGGATCTAACGTTCCAAGTTCCGATCTTGATTACTTTCCTCTTAATTTTTTTTTTATCTCCACAGAGACGGAGATCTGAACTCTGAAATGTTTTATTTGTTTTACTTGAAAACAACCCGCTAAGGGGGAACACTGTATTGGTACACGAAATCTGGTTGATAGGTCCCAGCTTTGATGCCCGGAGATTTTTTGTGTTTTGATGCCCATCGCGTTTTGGGTAACTTTTTGGAGATGTTTTCCAAGTCTGGAGAAGCCTTAGAGTTGTTGTGGTGGCTCCTTGGCTTAGGGACTAGATGCAACCTGGAATTGCTTAGTGAATCAGCGTTGAGGCGGCGCTAGGTCCGTTGGTTTGTTGGTGTGCATGTAGTTTCTATTACTCTTGTTCAGTTTATTGCAGGAGTTGTCCAGTTGCTGTGTTGCGGACTTACTTCACAATTTAATCTTGATCTTCAATTGGAATTTGGTTTAGAATTGTTTCTGCTAAGCTGCTTTTATAATTGAGGAGCAGAAGTAGACTGGCTAAGTACCAAGATTTTTAAACAGAGAAATTTAAAAAAAAACCTTTACATACCAAAACAAAAGATTTTTTATTTTTAAATAATTACCTATCTGCCTACTTGTTTACGGAATTTGAAGTCCTGGCATTTTACCGTCTGATAGGATGTAGTCGATCGTACATTTTTAGATTATTTTTTTTTTTGTTAAATTGACATTTAACCTTTTTGTGACTTCTGCTCCTCAATTGTAACTGACTGGTGAGCTTTTTCTCACCTTGTTTTTCTATCTGCGCTAGGTCATGCTCTTAGATTAATTTGTGTGGGCTGGAAGATAGTTTTGTGTGATATTACCGCAGGTACATCTCGACTGCACTGAGCTACAGGGCAGATTTGTAAAGGGGCTATTTTGAAGTTTGACCAATATATGCGTTGGTAAGAGACTTATCTGGACCCGGATATTGGTTGGTCTTCACTTTTGGTTGGTATTGTTGTTACCTTGGCTTATGGTCTGCCTTGACTGCATTGGCATTTTTTGTGGTGTGGGAGGAAATTTTTTTAAAGTTTTTTATTTATCTTATTTGCCTCTGTAAGAGAATGTCTACAGACTAAACTTCTACCGGATCATACCTGATAGTTCTTAGAGACCGTAAGGTTTTTATACTTTTTGTTTGGAGATTGTATTTTAAGAAAAGGTAAATTACTTTAAAAAGTGATTATATTGCTTGGATCTATAGGAGTATTCATCTTTGTCTAGTTTAGCAATTTTGGCCAGATCCGGCTTGGAGCAAGGTTATTGGACTACTTTTTGGCTAAAGTTTTAATGTATTGGCCCAGCGCGGGGATACCGAGATCATTACGAATTTTTGTTTGTTTTGAACATACCATGGGGTTTTGACAAGCCACCGTAAAGTAAGATTTTAGTAGGCCTCAAAATGATGAAGTACGTATTTTAGTCTGAAAATGCATAAGTAATTTGCGGTCTGATGATTGAGGTGTACAGATGGACTTTGTCCCGGAGCACATGCCGCTGTTCCCCCAAAGAATTGGAACCACCAGGTTTTTTTTGCCAATCTGGCTTTGTCTAGGATGGACTGTACGTGCAGTTTGTAGTCCTTTATGGAAAATGATATCTAGACACTTGGCAGTATTGGACCACAAAATATGAATGTTGTTTAACTGCCAAAGTTCTGCGGTTTAGATATGAAGCTATCAACTTTGTAAGACGCAAAGGAAATTTTAGTCAGTAGACCTTTGTATCAGACCTTGTCGAACGCTTTTTAACCACTCTCGTGATTTTTCTTAGTCTGAAACTGTGGACAATGTGCTAAGTCACTTGGTTTATTTTGTGGACAAAGTGATCTCATCAAAACCCATGTTGATGAGAAGTTTTGAGGAGGTCTTTTCTAGGTTTTAGAATTTTATGTTGTGGAAACCATTTCAAGCTTTTAGGAAGTGCCCGATGCGAAGAATTGCATTAGCAATATTGGTGAAGGACATTATTGCTTTATGCAAGAGAGATTTGAGTGCTCTGTTTGAAATTCTGTTCTAGGAGCTTTGAATTTTCAGTTTTGTGATCATTTCTCTGATTCGAGAACGTCATTTAGCGTGTGTCATTTAATGCTGTTTCAGCAAATGACTGCATCGATTGGTAAAAAATTATCTTTTTATAACAGCTTGAATGAACTTTTATCTTGTTGATTGGCCAATTCCGGTGCCCAACGTGCAGCCTTATACGTAGTTCTGATACATGATAACGTAACTTCGCACAGACACAATTTTTTATTAAACAAGTATTTTGACATTGCTTAAACCTGAAGCTATATCTCAGGAAATAAACGTTGAGTTTTTTTCAAATTTAGTCAAAACTAATTGAAGCGATAAATTAATTGCAGGCAAGTAAATCAAGGCAAAGCAGCACAAGTAATCAAGTATGAATCGGGAAGGGACGGATTTTATCTGAATGCTAGTTAGTATTAACCAGGACAATTTTTTATAAAAAATAATAAGTAATCAAATTTAGAACAAATCTTGAAGCCATAAAATGTCATTCTAGTTAACCGGTAAAATTAATTAAGATTTGTAAAAATTAATTTCATTTAGATATAATTTTACGTTAATAGCTTATGTAGGTTTAAAAATTTCATAAATCTAATTAAAATAATGGAAAATTCATGTAAATTTAAACAAAACCTTGACATATTTAAAATAGTAAATATTTAATCATTTACAATATCATATAGAAAATCAAACAAAAATTTTAAAACATCATTTCTTTTTCGAACATGGCAGTAAGTAATAACAATTAATAATTATTTAAATTCGCAAAACGTGAGACATTATTTTTATTAGTCACGACGAATAAGATATAAAATGAAACCGTCGTGTGTGGCATTCTCATTATTATTATTTTGTTAATTGCAATATTTTGTCCCGAATTGTACCGTTGGGAAATTTATTTGACTCATGCGTTAATCGGATTGTACAATGTTGTGTAAAAAATAATAGTATCCATTGGTGACTCATTATTCTAATGATGAAATGGGATGTATCAATTGAGTTTATTTCAATTAACCTTTAATTAATTCTGTTAATAATGTTTAAGATTTTGTTAATATTGTTTGTGTAACATGCATAATTAGCATTAATTAATATCTACATTAGTTCAATTCGAGTAACAGGTAGAATAATTTCTGTACTTTTGCTTAAACCAATATTATGATTAAATTAATATTTTAACTGTAATTTAAATAAAAAATTCTTGTTTATACTAAAGCTTTTTAAATTTATTATTTCAATCATCCCATTGAACTTTATTGTAAATAAATAATGTCATTTGTGCTCGCTCACTAGACGTAAATAATTCATCTTTTATTTAATTCATTGCATCCAGAAAAATATTTGTTTAAAACAAGATTTTTTTTTTGGCATGGATTTATGTTTGTCTGCTCGATCGCCACGCACACAATCAATAAACTGTGTTTGCTGTATTATATTTTCTTTTTGTTCATCCGCAGAGATCTTATATTTTCCGAGACGTGAATTTCCTTCACAGTACATTTAGTAAAGATGAGCTCCGTAGTGTATGGGAACGCGTGACGCTTTGCAATATTTATTTATTTTATGGAGGATTTATGATGGTTTCGGGCGTCCATGCATACTTTGTGAATGCGATTAGTAATTTATCTCTTTGACGCTTTTATTTATTTATACAGTGTGCTGCATTAATCATGTATGAATTAAATTTTAAAAACATAATAATTTACTGATTAACAATTAACTTATTACAATAAAACAATTTCTTTCAATCTAATCTCAAGTGGAATTAATTAATGATTGATTGAAGTAACATTCGATTAAATTCCAATTGAATATTAATTAAAGATTGCGCAACAACAATTTATTTTAAACATTATTTTTCATTCAGAATCCATGTAAAATTTGCAAAGCTAATAACATATTCCCATTCAAGAAAATTTCACCTCACAATGTAACCTTAAAAATTTGCATACGCAAAGAGAAAAAAAAATAATAAGAAACAAGGTTGCAAAATGTCGCCGAATTAATAATGTATTAGGAAAATACCGACAGAGGAATATCAATGTCTTCAATTAATTAAGTTGAATTTAATTATTCAATCACTCATATGTTATTACTATTATTGTAGTTATTCAGTCAATCAATCAAATCTGGATAAAATCAAGGACGGATTCTGTTTGTATGTTGTTTTCCGTATTGGTTTTTTGGATTATATAATTTGTACGAATAATTCACATAGTGCTAGTTTCATAATTGATTGTTATTGAATTGAAAAATTGATGTTTTTTTATATGATATTTATAATAAAAATAATATTGTAAACGAGCAGAAATAATTGGAGGCCGTCGTACTGCTTCTACAACAGTCGTTCTCGACAAAAGGCCTGCGTAATTAATTAATTTAATAAATATTAGTTTGCAATTAAACAAATTTACACAATTTTTTCAGTAATGTTAGTATTTCCAATCAAATTTGAGAAATTTCCATTTCTGTGATATTGCTTCGGGCGTATTTAAATACAATTCATTAAAATTAACATCAATTTTAATACCATATTAGTGCAGCTTATGACAAATTTTAAAATTTTTGTATCACTTTAATCAAATTTATATATTTATTAGTACTTAGGGGTGCTGTCTCCAGGCGGAGGTTGCTATCGTCATGGTAATTCGCACTTGATGCTGCGGCTCCAAACAGTTCTTTTGATGTACGACTATACAAATCTTGAAGATTTCTAAGCTAGGAAGTTCTATATCGCCCTGTTACCATCTATTTTTCTTTGCATGGTCAATTTTGTACTATAGAGTATCTTTTCCCCCTCATGATATATCTATAATATTCTAAGTTATGTTTTTTGGTGGTGTGAATAAGCTTTTTTTCTTTTCATAACACTGCATAACTTTATCATTTGTTATATGCTTGTTTTATGATATTTTTAACAAGCTTTGATTGACCCTCTATCTTTTTGATGTTTCTTTCATTAAGCATCTATGATGCTGGAAATTCTTCAAACTTGTTTAACACGCTCAGAAGTTATTTAAAATACTAAAAATGTCAAAATGGATGCTTGAATTTTTTTGAACAACCAATACATGAATGACTATAAATAAAATGTTTAAAGTTTCAAAAAACTATCAAAAAAGGTTCTAACTGTTAGAGAATTTTAGACACTATCAATAAATGCTTTGGATTGTCAAAAATTGTTTTAAACTTACTAAAAACTGTCAACACATACTTGAAACTGGAATATTCTAAGAACAAACAACAAATGCTTTAAACTGTCAGATGATAATTATAACTTACTTGAAACTGTCAAATCATACTTGAAACTGTCAAAGAATTCTAGAAACTATCAATAAATGCTTTAAACTGCCAAACAATAAGTTAACTTATTACATCTGTAATAATCTACTCGAGTCGAAACTAGTAACGTATGCGTAAAAATAAACTTGTGATAAAAACATAGTCTTTCAAATAAGTTTTAATTGTCAATATATACAATTTAAAGCGTTTTTTTTTTCATTTGCAAGGGCTGATATTTTAGATTTACGCTTATGCTACTATTGCACAAACTGTCTTTGAGTATATATACCTAAAAACACAAATCTTGCGACAAATTATGGACCGAGATTTGAGTTAGGCGCTTCACCCAACTGAGCCACTCTCCGACTTATTTTTTTTTTTGATAATTTTTTAAATTATCTGATAGTTTCAAGTATTTTTTGACAATTTGAAGTATGTTATGTTACCGTTTGAGAGTTTACAGCATTTATTGATAGTTTCAAGTAAGTTTTAAGCATTTATTGACACTTTTTAGAATTCTTTGGACAGTTTTAATTAAGTTTTAAGCATTTTTTTTGCAGTTTTTTTTTTGTGCCTCAGGTCGAATCTTTTGATAGACGCCGTGTGCGACTCGCCTTCCCTTCTTCTGAAGATGTTCTACCCATTAAACCTTTTTTATAGCTTGAAGCTTTGTAAGAGTAATAGTAGTGTAGTGATAAAGGGTCTGAGATTGCAAGCTTTTTGTTGCCACTAAGCCTGGAGGCTTGTCAGTGGCGTATATTATTATTCCATTTTGCTTGTTTATTTGTTTTTAATCTCATGCTATAATTACAATGATCGGGTGATATTAATTAAGGTTTAAAAGTTTTACTTCTTATTATGGTCTTGGTCGAAAAAGAATTTTTTTAGAGCTGCTTTTGCGGTATTCATTGTTGTAGCGTTTTTGCACTGTTCTGGAATGTCATTAAATAGGCTGGGAATGGCTCTGTCTTCTAATCTATCTCAGTATTTATTGGTGCTCATTATAACATCTACGTTGTTGCTTCTTTGTCTTCTAGTATCATATCTATGTCGTTCTGTGTTAAAGATATTTAGTATGAAATCATATTTGAGAGCTAGTTTATATTTGAAGAGAGTTCCCACTTGCAAGGATTTTATATCATTGGGATCTATGTTCTTAAGTATTCTTCTTTGGCTCTTTTGAAGTGGTTTTATTAGATAGTGAGACGCATGTCTCCATACCGTAGGTGATGCTAGATTCTACCAAGGCTGTGTAGATTGTTTGCAGTACTGGTATTGGCAAGAACTGTTTCAAATGATAAAATCTTTCTGCAAAATGTTGCAGTTTATGGTTTAGGTTTAGTTCCGTAGTATGTTCTTTCCATAGGAATCGGTGACCAATAATTATACCCATTCAATTCTTCTTGTACAATTGCAGTTTAAGATTTTAATAGAAAGGCAGTTGTGTGAATGATATTTCAGTTCAAGGTTTGTAATTTCTTTATTATGCGGTGATTTGATGTTCATGAGTTTTGTTTTAGTTTGGTTAATGATTAACTTTTTGTTATGAGCCTAAATTTGAAAACTTCTAAAATCTGCATTTAATCTTTCTATGGCTACATTTGGATTTCTATGACCGTATCATCAGCGTCATTAGATATTCACAGTTTTTAATATTTTTGATATCATTCACGTATAGTATATAAAGTAGCGGTTAAAGGACACCTACATCCACTTTTTATAGCTACTGCGGCATTTTCCTATGCTGACTTTATTTTTTTTTCAGTTAGATAGCTCGTAAACCAGTCTAGTATCCCTCTTCGGATGCCATATTCTTCTAAGGTGTCAATAAGTTGGCCAAGGTTGATAGTGTCAAAGGCTTTAGTAAAATCAATGAAAACACAAAATAGGTGCATGCTTTTGTTCAGTTGTGCTTTAACTTTTTCTGAGAAAATTTCAAGCAAATATGACAGGTTCTTCTTCTTTCTACGAAGCCATATTGGTTTTTATTCACGATGTCTTTGGCTTTAAAGTAATTCAGCAATTTAGTTTTTATGTATTTTTTTTTTTTCATATAATAATTTTTAATCACAAACGTGTTTTATTTGTTGGACCTGGTCAAATAGAGTAGCGGAAAAGTTATCGGCAATGTTTTGGTCGCAGCCTTTAAATATTTTTCAAAATTTATTGTTGTTACCACAGCCTTTCTTTTTTCTTAGGGCGTCATTAATAGTAATGTAATTTGTCGCTCTGTTTCTCATTTCTTTGTATGCTTTTTTATTTGACAGTCCTATGATCACCATTTCTGTCTATAAGAAATAGTTTTTAGAGTTTTCTGACAGATTCAAAAAGTTTTGAGCATGTTTTGAAAGTTTAAAGTATTTATCAACAGTTTCTAGAAACCCTCCCACAGTTTCAAGTAAGTTTTAGGCATTAATTGACAATTTTAAGAACTTTTTTGACAATTTGAAGCGTTTCTTGAAAGTATATGGAAATTTTCTGACAGCTTTAAGTAAGTTTTAGTTGTTTTTAAGTATTTTTAAACATTTTTGACTGTTTTTAGAGTTTTTACCAGTTTCAAGTAAGTTATGCATTTTTGACAGTTTATTAATAGTTTTTAGATTTTTTTAACAGTTTTAAGAAAGTTTTGACAATTTGACAAGTAAGTTTTAAGCTTCTTTTGACAGTTTATTGATAGTTTATAAATTTTTTTGATAGTTTCATGTAAGTCTTAAGCATTTTTAAGTTAATTTTAAGTATTTTTTGACAGTTTCAAGCATTTCTTGATAGTTTTTAGAATACTCTGACAGTTTTAAGTATGTTTTTACAGTTTCTAAAATCCTGTAATAGTTTTAAGCGTTTTTGACATATTAAAGTTTTTATTGATAGTTTTTTTGAATTTTTTGACAGTTTTAAGTTAGTTTTATACATTTTTTGACAGTTTAAAGGATTTATTGAAACCATTTAGTACCTTTTAATACTTTCAAGTATGTTTTGACAGTTTTTAGAATCCTCTAATCGTTTTAAGTAAGTTTTAAATAATTTTTTGACAGTTTTAAAAACTTTATATAATGCTTTAAGCATTATATAAAGTTTTTAAAATTTTCTGTAAGTATTAAGTATGTTTTATCAATTTTAAAAGAGTTTTAAACATTTTTGACAATTTAAAGTTTTCATTGATAACTTTTAGAATTTTATGATACTATGTACAAGTATGTTTTGACAGTTTCAAGTAAGTTTTAAGCAATTTTTGGCAGTTAAAGAATTTATTTATATTTTTTAGAATTTTTTCAAGCATGATTTGACACATTTAAGTAAGTTTTGGCAGTTTTATATAGGTTTTAAACATTTTCTTAGCAGTTTAAAACTTTTATTGATAGTTTAAAGCGTTTATTAGTAGTTTCTAGAATTCTATGACAATTTCAAGTGTGTTTTGACAGTTTTTAAAATCTTCTAATAGTTTTAAATAAGTTTTAAGCATCTTTGACTTATTTTCTGACAGTTTCAAGTTAGTTTTGTTTATTTTTTGACAGTTTAAAGCATTTATTATTAACTTTTCTGATACTTTCAAGTATGTTTTGACAGTTTTAAGTAAGTTTTAAGCATTTTTTGACAGTTTAAAGCATTTATTAATAGTTTTTAGAGTTCTCTGATGGTTTCAAGTATGTTTTTACAGTTTTTAAAATTTTCTTATAGTTTTAAGTAGTTCTAAACATTTTTTGACAGTTTAAACTTCTAGTCGTATAACAAAATTGAAAAAATGCGTGTTCTTAGATTTAGGTTACGATTTATTAGGAGTTGTTTTATAAAAAGGCAGCTCTCTTTTATTTATTTTTGCAGTTTTATCGTTGTTGTTTTTAAACCAAGTACCTAAATACTGGTACCTTTTACATTGATTACTAAGTTTTTAGAGTTTTTACTCATAATCTGCTTAAAAATTGACTCAGAGTACATTTTTGGATTGATCTTCTTAGATGTTTAATACAGTTTCCTGGATTTAATATAAATTCTTAATTAGCAGAATATTGTTTGAATCTAACTTTTTTTTATCAATTTGTCGCGTTATAATTTATTAAATGTTTTTATAGTTAATAAAGCATAGATATAATTCTACATTTATATCAATGCATTGCTGAACCAAGACATTCATCCCGAATAGAGCTTCTTACGTGCGAAGATTGTTGCAAAACTCAATCTTGCTTAAAACGGTTTCTGTTTTATATGTACGTTTATGAACGATCTTTAAATGAATTTTCAGGGTATGGCTCATCAGGCAAATTGCTCTATAATCTGAGCAATCTTCAGCATTACCTTTTTTTGGTAGAATGGTGAAAGCAGATTTTAACCATTCTTGTTGTATATTTTTACTAGTGTAAAGTAGATAATGTCATTTTTAATCAGTTTGAGGATCTTTACTGTAACTAAACTTTCCTTTTTTCTATCTTTAGAGTTTTTGATATGTTGTTTGTGTTTTTTTCTTGTGTTTAGATCTCGTATCATCAATCTTGGATGTACTTTTCCCATCTTTTGTTCTTTTTAGGTCAATTTTTTATCTTTGCTCATCTTGTTTTGTTTCTTTCTTTCGATACCAGTCAGCTTTTTGACTTTTCTGTGTAAGTAAATGAGTCATTTTTTTTTTCTAGATCTTCAATCTTTTTGCATTTTGTTTCTATAAAATGTTTCTTTTTTTATTATTTTTTGTTGTATATATTTGTATTTGTTTTATCTCTTTTTTTTTTCATTAGTTTTAAGTATTTTGCTTGTCATCCCTGTTCCTGGCTGTTTTTTAATGTATTTTTACTTTAGTCAAAGAGTAATTTTTCAATGTTACCCCACTTTTGATTTACGTTTGTTCTAGGTTATTATTGATATATTCTCTGACCTTTTCTTTCTATTCTTCTTCTCTAAGCATTATTGTATTTAATTTACGATTTGGATATTTTTGTTTAACGTTTTTTTATAAAAGTAGCAGTACTATTTTAGTATAGGTAGGTTTTTGGATAAAAAATTATTTTATTTCTTATCGTAGTTTTCTTTGAGCTTTACACTTTGTCCAACGTTTTTCTAATTTTTTATCTCTTTCAAAAAAATAAGATTTGTCGAAGTCATCAAAATGGGTATTTGTTTGTGCGATGATTTCATTGTTGGAGTCAAATCTCTTTTGCCGAGTCATTTCTTTAGGTTTGGAAACAAGAAATAATCACTCGGGGCTAAATCCGTAGAATAGTGCGGATGAGGGAGCAATTCGTAGTCTAATTCATAGATTTTTGCTATGGAAACTGCACCTGTGTGCACTCTTGTATTGTCTTGCTCGAAGAGAACTTTTTTCTTGGCCAAATGCGGTCTTTTTTTTTAAATCCTTATTAAATTGACCCAATAAGTTGGCATAATATTTGCCATTGATTGTTTTACCTTTTTGAAGGTAGTCAATGTGGATTATACCGCGTACATTAAAAAAACGGTCCTCATGACTTTATTGGCTGACAAAATGCTTTGGCGTTGTTTCATGCAGAGAAACCCACTGTTTTGGCTGCTGTTTAGTTTCTGGTGTCTTGTGGTGGGTCCACGTTTTGTACACTCCTGCAAAGTTGTCACACGATTGCGTTTTGTGGTCGATTGTGAGAACATGCGGCACCCATCTTGCGGAAAGCTTTTACATATCCAAGTGATCATTCAAAATTGAAACCACTGAGTCATGTGAGATGCCTATGCTACCACAAACTAAATGACGCAGCTTATTAAAATTTTGACAGAAGTTAGCTGTCAGATGCCTTTTGATAGGAGCAGTGTTGTTCTTTCAGTTAAGAGGCGGTAAATTTAAAAAGTCACGGACAAATTGACTCGCCCTCGTATTACTTTAGGTTTACTTACTTCTTACAAAAATTGAGATATTTCTAATGTATGGTTTCTGAAGTATTGTTTTTGGTATCAAGCAGTATTAAAACTTAATTTATTAAAAATTTGCAACTAGGGAACAGATCTTAATGGTTTTTTATGAGTAGCTGTACTACAAGAACTCCTGGTTTTATGTCGTAGGTCTTACATTGGTTGACTGGCGAGTCTTTTTTTTTGTGGTTTGGAAGAGAATCTTACGAGCGTTTACTGACTAAACTTCTTCTATTTGAATACTAAGAAGTTTACCTTTCTGAACGAATTGACTTTCCTGTCAAACTGAAAATAAATTATCTTAGTGTGGACATTAGTAATGCACTTTGTGTGTCAACCTTGGAAGCGTTGCATAGAGTTGGTGGCAACATTGTACCACGTTTCTATGTAAGGAATCATACTGTTTGCTTTTTTTTATATGGTTTTGGGAAAGCTATATCGACCTGTTTGTGAGGCCGTCATTAAAACCTTATTTCACTTGGCGTTTAGTGCTTAATCCTGGAATCAACCGAAATCTTGCATCAGATAGGTACTCTATGCCCGAACATGTTTTTTGCACACCCTCAATCAGTTTTTTGTCTATATTTTTTTTTAGGATCCTGATTTTTTAAACGTTTCTTTAACTTAATACTACTGATTGGTTATTTTCTAGCCTCCGCTTACTGGCACTGATGAGCCGTCGATGCTTGGCATTTATCCATTTCTGATTTGGTCGCATTTCTTGTGGTTTTTGTGTTTTTTTTTTCTTTTTTATTATGATTAGGGAATAAATCCTTAGCTGCTTTTCCTTTACTCAAATTAGTTTGGAGGAACTATGAGTCTTACAACTTGGATATTCAACCTCATTTTTGCAGTTTTTAACAGTATGGCCTATCTCACTACACTTGTAGCATCTCTTTTTCTGTTTATCTTTTCTGCAACTTTTTGTCATGTGGCCAAACTTGAGGCATCTTATTTGTGTAACGAATTTTTTAATTCTTTTCTTGGTATAACTTATTTTATTTTTCCAATTTTTACTTCTACTTATTTATATTGGTTTTGTTGTTTGGGAGGGGGAGATTTTTAAGATGTGGAAATATGGAGAAAATGAACAAGTGGGTTGAGGTAACACTTATTATCTTTTTTTTTTTGGGGTGCTAGCCGGTAAAATCTTCTAAAAGACTGGCAAAGTGTTGGATTGATTTCCTCTTAGCTTGAAATGCCTACCGACTAATAACCGCCCAATAATGAGTGAGAGAGTACAGGAGCTTTTTAGGAGATGCTTACTTGTAGAAGATATGTATATTTTCTTGAAATTAACTTTGTGCGCTTAAGCCAAGCGGAGGAGAAGCTGATTTTTTGCTTGATTTTTAGTTGTCTGCGCATGGGATATATCTTTAAATTGGATGGGCGTTGGGTGCCCTCCAGCGAAGAATCTACTATGGTTTGGGCATTTGATCAAGTTCGGTTTACCTTCAGCTTGAGATGAGCTGGGCAACTTTCGTAGATTACACTGTGCGGCTCACGTCCAGGCGGCGCATGCCCTGACTTATTTGTCTTGCTTTATGTAAAGCTGGAATGGGGATTGGGGTGTTTTGTTTGTTTGTATACGACTGATGCTGATTGCACGGACCGCTGACGGAACACCTCCACCGAACTTTCTGATTGTTGAAAATCTATGCGCATTGCAATAAAAACTTGTCTACAACAGTTATGCAAATCTCTTGCTGCAATAAATTGTTAATCTAACAAATCCATTATAAGGTTTTTGGTTTGAAGTAGCTCAAGTAAGTGACCTTGACGGAAGCTTGTTAAGCGTGGTTTTTGGCTAATTTTTGGGTTAATGAAGGAAAAGATCTTTTTTTCTGTAGCTTAGAATGCTTTTCAAATGGTTTTGGTCTCTTAGCGATTGTGAAATTATCATTAAGTTGCTTTGTGGTTTTATTAATTTCTAAGGCCGCAGTATGTTTTCTATTGTTTATTTTTAATTACACATTCTAGTGGTTGGTAATTAATATCTGATACGTAGAAAGATTTACGAAAATAAAATCGAGACTGAGGTTCTATGAACAACCTCCTTGCTTAAAAGGATAATCATGATTTGGGTGAATTTTAAATTTAATTATTAAAATTACGAAAAGATGAGAGTTTTTTATCTAGACTACTCCTGACTACCGATTAAACATGCGGTTGCATCTGTTATTATTTTCTTATCGTCTTTAAATGCTATGGTCCGATTTTTTTAATTACATAAGAGGTGTCTAGACCTATCTATCAATAGTCACTTCTGCTATTATCTCTAAGTAATATTCTGCACCTGCAATCATTTTGTGTCTCACTCTTTCATACAGTTAAAGTTTCACTCGCACACACACTCTCAAATGCTGTTCTGTTTTGTTACGTTTTTTTTTTTAAATTGGTTAGCAACTATATATCTATTTAGCACTATTAATATAGAATTGGGCAGATAGTATTGTTTAGAATATAATATATTTAGCGGCATTTTAAGCACTTATAATGATGATGCGTAAAATGAAGGACCACTTATATTATTCTTGAACTACAATTAATTAATCTAATCTGATCAAACAATTTTTAACCAATCGATATTCCATACAATCTTTTACATAATTCATGCTTATCGGAATTAAATAATTCTACCACAAACTGGATTTGAACCAGAAAATTTTGATTGAAATTGTTTAATTATTTTTTTTTTGTTTCAGGTAAGTTTTCCCAATTTATATTAAGTAAGTAATAAATATATTTAATAATTCTATCAACGACGCAAAACGAAATAAAAATAAATCATTAATAAGTCAAGAGACTCAAGATCCAATCGATCCTACAAATGGTGTGATTATTCGAGTGGAGATTAATATTAATTTATTTTAAGGTTCTTCCTAGTACACTAGGGAATAAAAATTCAGAGTGAATCAACATTTTCACTCCCTTTGAGTGACGTTGATGCGGAAATCACATTTACTTGCTTCTCTCTTCTTAGGGCTTATGTTGTCAGGCAGTCGCTTAGTGACTACAACGGATGTTATTTAGACACCCCCTGAAGAAAAGCTAAGAATAAAGTTTGTATAAACTGGGGAATGTAATATAAAATTTAAATATAAACTAAAATCAATTTTTATTATTATTATTTTTCCATTGCTATGCAAGCCATTCCGCATTGTTTGATGGAGTGTTTGCATTTTCGATGAACGCTGATTACCAGACCATGCTTTTTTGATATCAGTTAATTTATGCGGAGCACTTACGTAAAGAATACATTAGGCTTACATGTTTTAGATAAAGCCATTTGATGATATTGTGTTATTTCCATAAAATTATTTAATTGTTGACATTGAAATAAAATTGATTATAATAAAGCTACGTTACGTATTAGCATAGAATAATATTTGCGAATCTAGTCTCAGGTTTGATGTTAATTTTGAATCAATATCATGAAAATTTTAACTTAATTAGAAGCAATGCTGTTGCTTATTAATTTATAATGAAATTATATATTAATTTGAATTGTGACTGCTTTCAATTAACGATTGGTGGTTAGCGGTTGTTGCAAAGCAAATGATTTTTTGATGTGATGGTGATATATACGTGCATTTGCTGTTGAAAGACAGTGGCGTGCGTTAGCACGAGAACGCTAAAGTTTAGCAGCGTTAAACGTGTCCGACGGTTTATTTAGTTTTCTGTAAATCTTGGGATACTTTCAGATATTTTACTACATTACGTTGTGGTGTCCTGCAGGCGGCTCTCAAGCGCCTAGGAGTGGTTGTTATTATTGATTGCTACGACTACTTTTGGTATGCAATTGCTTTGCTTTGCTTTGATGAATGCTGTATCTGCTATTGAAACCAATAAATTTGTGCTGTTGGTGGTGACTTCAATGCTGCTGGCTTAATTGGTTGTATTGGAGCAACAAAATTATTTATATTTCTAAATCTTAAGTCATTTACTTATGGAAGATTGTATTAGAGGCGGTAGTACACTAATTGGTTTGAATGGAAGCAACTCGGTTATCGTGTTTACATTAAGACATGTGATGGGCAATTTCAAACTGATGGCATAATACGTTCAAATACAGTGCATCTGGATTTCAAAAGGAGATTTTTGTTTTTATTGCACACTACAAGCTCAGGAAAAGGGCTCACTATTTAGTCAATGGGCACTCAAAAGGCTGATTTCGAAACATTATTAATTAAAATATTTTTCTCCCAAGCTACAAACAAAAATTGCTCGTCCATCTATAAAAATGTAACTCGACTTGCACTTTTAGTTCATTTATAGCAGAATAAGGAAAACTCAAATAAATTTGTTTTTTGGTGCGATGTTTGATGTATATTTTGTACTATTTTTGTAAAATGTAAGAACTTTTGTTGAATTTTATTCGATAAATGAAGTATTTTATAATTTTCTTGCATAAAAATACGTTTTTCCTAGTTTTTATGGGATTTTTGGCAAATTTAAGACAAAATAGTTTGATGAATTTTCTGTGCGATATTTAATCAGTTTCTTGTAGCTAAACGGGTTTTTTTGCAAATTATATGGATTTCTTGCAATAATTGGGTTTTTGACGAGATTTTTGGTCAATTTAAGATAAAATCTATTTTTATGAATAAATTTGATTAATTTTATACGATGAATGAGGTGCTTAAGCAATTTTCTTGCACTAAAAAGACTTTTTGGCAAATTTGTCTCAACGAGATTTTTGTTAATTTAAGATAGAAAATTATGTTTATGGACAATTTTTGATGGTTTTTTGCGATAAATGAAGTTTCAATGCATTTATGAAAGCAACAAAAGGATTTTGTTTGCAAATTTTTATGGATTTCTTGTGGTAAAGGGTTTTTTTACGAGATTTTTGGCAAATTTAAGATATAAAATGGTTCGTATGACCAATTTTTAATGGATTTTATGCAATAAATTTTTTTCTTAAAAAAACTTTATTAGCAATTTATGGATTATTTTTGGTAAATTGGTTTAATACAAGGTTTGAATAGTTTTTGATGTATTTTATGCAATAAATGAGGTTTCTGTGCGGGTTTTGACTATTTTTTCAACAAATTTTTATGGTTTTCTTGCGGTTAATTGTTTTTTTTTTGAGGTTTTTGGCTAGATTAATCAATTTTATGCGATAAATGAGGATTTTGACTATTTTCTTGCAATAAAAGGACTTTATTTGCAAATTTTTATGGATTTATTGCAGTAAATAGGTTTTCTATGATATTTTTGACCAGTTTTTGCGATAAATAAGGTTTTAAAGCGATTTTTACTATTTTCTTGCATTAAATTCTTTGTCATTTTTATGGATTTTTTACGGTAAATGGGTTTTTTTACTTGATTGTTTGCCAGTTACAGACAAGCAATAATTTTTAATACATTTTATGCGATAAATGAAGTTTTTATGCAATTTCTAACTATTTGTTTGCAATAAAAGGATTTTCTTTGCAAATGTTTATGGATTCCTTGCAATAAGCAGGTTTTCTACGAGATTTTTTACTAGTTTAAGATCATTTTTGTCAAATTATATGCGATAAATGAGGCGATATTTGACTATTTTCCTGTAGTAAAAAGACTTTTTTTGTAATTTTTATGGATTTCTTGCGATAAGTGGGTTTTTAACTTGATTTTTGGCTAGTTTAAAACAAGAAATAATTTTTATGAATACATTTTACGGGATAAATAAGGTTTTTATGCGATTTTTGACTATTTTCTTGCAATAAAAAGACTCATTTTGCAAATTTATATGGATTTCTTGCAGTAAATAGATTTTCTACAAAATGTTTGATCAGTTTAAGATAGATGATAGTTTTAATGAACAATATTTGTTAAATTATTTGCGATAATTGAGGTTTTTATTCGATTTTTGACTATTTTCTTGCAATAAAAGGACTTTGTTTGTAATTTTTATAGATTCCTTGCGGAGAATAGTTTTTTACGACATTTTTGGCTAGTTTAAATCAAAAAATAGTTTCTATGAATAATTTTTAATACATTTCATGCTATAAATGAAGTTTTTTGACTATTTTATTGCAATAAATGGATTTTTATTGCAAATTTCTAATGGATTTCTTGCAGTAAATTCTACTAGATTTTTGACTAGTTTAAGATAGATAATAGTTTTAATGAACAATTTATGTTGAATTACATGCGATAAATAAGGTTTTTATGCGATTTTTTACTATTTTCTTGCAATAAAAGGATTATCTTTGTAATTTTTATGAATTTCTTGCGGTAAATGGTTTTTTACGAGATTTTTAGCCAGTTGTTGTGCAATAATGGTTTTTATGCGATTTTTACTAATTTCTTACAATAACAGCACTTTCTTTGTAAATTTTTATGGGTTTCTTGCGGTAAATAAATTTTCTTTAAGGTTTTTTGTCAGTTTTTAATAAAACTATATTTTGATCAAGTTTGTGCGATAAATGAGATTTCTATGAGATTTTAGACTATTTTCTTGCAATAAGAAAACCTTCTTTGTAATTTTTTATAGTTTTTTGCGGTTTATGGTTTTTTTGAGATAGAAAGTATTTTTTAAGAATTTTTATAAATTTTATAAAAGAGATTTTTGATCATTTTCGTTGTAATAAAACTGTTTTCTTTTCAAGTTATGAATGAAAGAAAAGAAATTATTTGAGGTTTTTATGCGGTTTTTTGTCAATTAAAAAACTTTTTGTTCAATTTTGTATGGGTTTTTTTGTGGTAAATGGGTTTTCTTTGAGATTTAGTCACTTTAAGATGCTACAGGTATTGCCACGGTATTTTTCGTATTTCTATGGTATCTGCTGTCTAGTTATCCTGCCAACCAAGAACCTTTTTACGAGGCCGACTGTCCAAAGTTTGGTGCTTACTGATTTCTTTAGTGTTGTCAAGTGGGTAGTCTTTAAAATGTGTGAGGTTAGTAACATGTGTCACGTGGTTATTTTTAAGATTACACTTGTTTGAGGTGACGGTACTTCCTTAATGCCGATTTTTTTTTTTTTTTAATTGTTGGAAAATTGTGGATTTTTTGTTCACTGATTCAAAGTGGGTTAGGAAGAAACTGCTTCTTGTGGGCGGAGAGTGGTGTTCACTAATCTCTTGGGTGTTATTAAATGGGTGTTGTTTGGATTGTGTGAGTACAATGGCATGTTGTTGTTTTCAAAAGCCCAGTTGGTTGATGAAATGGGTTTTTTTATTATCAAAGATTTTTTCTTTTTACACAACTGTCCAGTGATTTAAAGTGGGTTATGTTAGATGGTAGGAACATCTTGGTATTTCTATCGTTCATTGATTCAAATTGGGTTAGAAGGAAACTGCTTTTTGTGGATCGGCTTTGATTAAGTTAGGGCTTTGTATGGTTAGACGTAGGTTGCGAGTGGCGTTATATGTTTAAGATTTTTTTTCTAAAATTTACTTTTTTATTTTAATTTTAATTTTTTCTGCAGGCTTGGTTTTTGTCCATACTATTCATGTTCTTCTTTGATGTGGATTTCTTTATTTTTGTTATTTTTTTTTTAATTAAATTTATTGTTGTTGTTGATGATGGGGTATTTAACGATTCTTGATGCCTTATTGTGCTTGCACGCAACGGATTGTAGTTGATTACAGTTCAATGTTGGCCGACATGGTACTCGATCACTCGAGTGATATCGGTTGTGAAGATTTTTTGCAGGTGGTTTGTTGTTGATTTCTTCTTTTTGCCCATTCTGTTTTTCTTCTTCTAAATGGTTTCCATCTTTCTTCTTTTATCTTGTTTATTGTTGGTGTTGAGAAGGTTCAATGTTACACTACTTTGTTTTTTCTCATCATGTTAATAGTTTATATTAATGCGTTGTTGTGCATGCACATCGGTGGACTTTGAATAGGTTTGATTATGGACGATCTGGTTTTTGACCACTTAGTAACATTGGTTTTTAGTTTAACCACTGATGGGTGTTTGGCTAAGTAACGAGTTCTTATCAGGAATCCTAAAATTTTTCAAGCTTGTCATATTTGTCGGCTTTGTAGTTGTCTGGGTCTGCGTTTATTGTTTTATTTTTATGGAGTTTTTTTTGTCTTGTGTCATCTATATCTTTATCTGCTTTTGATCTGTAGAGTTTATCTAGGAGTTGTTCATCACGTTCTTTAATTTTTCTCCTATTTTTTTTTCATATTTTTTTATGTAAAGTTGAAAAAAATTTTGGTGCTGTGATAGCATGTCATTTTTATTTTTATTTGCTTTTGGTTTGCAATGTTAATCTAGAAGTTGTTTATTAGCTTTTTTGTACTCTTCTCCTTTACTGTACTTTTCTATTATTTTTAGTATAAAGATGATCTATTTTTTATTTGCTTTTGATCTACAGAACTTATGTAAGAATATTTTGTTCGTTTCTAGAAGATTGTTAAGGACATTTTTTCTATCCTTTTCAGTGTAAAGATGAAGGTTGATAGTTTGTATTGATGTTTGTTTTTATCTGCTTCTGATCTGGAAGTTGTTTATTAGGTTTTTCTGGTTTGCTAAGTTTTTAATATCTTTTTTGTGTAAAATTGAAAGTTGATAAATTATAATAGTTTATTGCTTTTTTTGTGCGGAAGGTTGGGCATGTGGCATCTGTTGGAAACCGAATGAACTTGATAGGCTTTGCGGTGAGCCGTCGAAGATTTGATTTGCGTTTTGGTGCTTTTGTCTGTTATCTCTATTTGTTCTTGTGACTCAGAGGATGTTTTGGTCGTACAACGTGACTCTGCGTGGAGGTTTTATTAAATGTCTCGATTCTACACAGTTTTGTACTAGTCACAAGTTGTTATTGGTAATATTTGTTTACGTCTTACACAAAGCTTTGTCCCCGCTGCGAAATGCTTTCGGGAGTGGAACGATGCTATGGGCTTTCCGTCTAACAAATTATGTACTAGAAATGAGACAGGATAACATTCCTGGGTACCACGAGTTCTTGGCGGAGTTTGACGAAGATGTCCTCCCGGGTATTCTGGGAATAAATTATGTAAGGCCCATCGCGGCCGATAGTTCAATGGCGTGAATGTACTGCTCGACCCATTGTAGACAGCAGTTTTGGATCTTGGGGATGTTTTTCTGGTAACAGAGTTGATGTTTGAGTCCTCGAAGTTGTGGTGAAACTGGCTGGCGAGTTTTGACGCGGCGGGGTTTTGTGAACTTGGAGGTTACGCTATTTGCGGACACGTACTTGCAACAATCTTTTGGCTGATCTGTGTCATTCTTCAGGGTTTTGCGGAAAGTTGTGAGGTTTTTGGGGTACGCACTATAGTTTTTGCACTTTTTTGGGAAATAAGTAAACAATGTTTGAAACTTGGCATGGGAGGTGCTTGGTCATGTTAACCAGTCGCACTTTTTAAGCTCTTGAAGGTAAGATTTTAAGCTTTTTAGCTTAGGGCTTTTTTCCGGATGCTGTCTGGATTTTAGAGGTTTTAACTTTAGATAATCTTCCAGGGTTTCTCTATCCGGGTCAATGTTTTGACCGACTTCTTTCTACAGGTTTTGATTGGGGTCACTGGATGTTGAGTAAGTCATAACTAGAAGTTATAAATTAATTTTCCCTCCCTCATTACGTGTTCTAGATATTGCATCTTCTTCTTTATAATGATGAGAAGGACTTTGCGTTCTTGATTCATCCGCCGGAGGACCTACCCATTTGTTATTTTATCGGTCCACGGTATTCTAAGCATCCGGCGGTAGCACCACATCTCGAAGCTTTCGATGTATTTTATGTTGTTCTGTTTAAGTGTCCATGCTTTTACTCCATAAAGCAAACCGCTGAAGACATAGCATCTCAGCATTTGTCTACGGAGAGGAAGGTTTATATCGCGGTTGCATAATATTTTTCGCAATTTATTACTTTCTTACATGTTGCAAAAACCTAATGTAATTTTTTTTAACTATCTAAGGATTATTGCGGCCGATAGCTCAATGCCGTGAGTATACTGCTGGGTCTTGGCGGAGGTCGTTGGAATCACCTTCCAGGGAATTGGTTATCTTGGTTTAGATGACTCGGCCGATTGCGGCCAGTAGATGCATCTCAGCAGTTTTGGATCCTGCTGGTGTTTTAGTGGTAGCAGAATCGATGGTTGGGGCGCCAAAGTTGCGGTGGAACTGACTGGCGAATTTTGGCGCGACGCCCCTTGCGGACACGTGCCTGCAACACGTGACTGTAACAGTTGCGGCGTGGTTTAGTTGAATTTAGATGTCACGTCTTTTCCAAAGCGCACTATTCCTCCTTTACTTTTACGACGCTGCTTTTTAGTGGACGGTATCACGGAAAAATCGAACGCACTATAGTTCTGGCAAACTTAGGTTAAATAAAACAGTTAATCTTCCTGGGAATTGTTTTTTTTTTTGTGAGTAGATTACGAGCAGTTGTACAATAGTTAAGTCCGGGTTAGCGTCAACCACGGTGCCAACGCTAACTAATAGTTGCTTCCAAGATTCACTTTTGATGGTTGTCGTGTTACAATATAGTTTATTCACGGTTAGCGGTCACTTGGTCTTAAGGTCTCGATTGCGTATCACGCCGCTAGGATCCGGTGTAACAGTGGTGGGCTGCTCCAGTACCAACGGTGGTTTTGCCGGTGACAAGTCCGCAAGCGGCCTTGCATTTTTTTTGATTGACTATAATGCTAATGATTTGCTTTGCTTTGATTTGGGACTTATTTTATTATTCTTTTGGGCACACTTTTGTGTCTGCAACAAGTGTACTAAGATTTTGGTCTTGGTTAGTTAGAAGTGGATGAAGCAGATTACGACAACTCAAACTCAAAAAGGTGTTTATACTATGCGGTTTGTGAATTGATGCTTAAGTATTAGTGATTCGTTGATTAGATATTGCTTTACTCTGTTTTAATTTTAGTGATTATTGGCGTTTGCAAGGAGAAAAAACTTTCATTCTCTTTATAACAAACACTCGGGCTGGTTGGCGGGACATTCCAGTTTAAGCTATTTTTTGCAGTCATAAGTTTAAGTACCTTGCATACCAGCTCAATCTTTTTTAATTTAGTGATATTAAAGTTAGCAAGGAAGATAATTTTCATTCTCTTGATTGCAAATATTTGGATTGGTGGACGGGGCACTGCAGTTTAAACTATTTGTCCGCAATCATAGGAAGTTGGAATACCCCGGCCACCCGGTCAAGTGTTAGTGATCCGTACATTGAATATTACTTTTTTAGATTAGTGATTGTTAGCGTTTTTAGGAAAGAGAATTTCTCAATCTCTTGATTACAAATAATAGGGCGGGCGGGTTGGGCACTTCAGTTCAAACTATTTGGCCGCAATCATAAGTTTGAGTATTCTGCCCACCCGGCCATGTGTTGGGGATTGGAGAAGGAGTGATGCAACCTACGGATCACTAACACTTGTGTGGGTGAACGGGGTACTACAACTTAAACGATTTGTCCGCAATGAAAAGTTGGAGTACCCCGCTCAAGTAGTATTGACATCCACTCTTTTGATTAGAAATTATGGGTGGGCGGGCGAGGCACCCCAGTTCAAACTATCAATCCCGTTCACCTGCTCAAGTGTTAGTGATCCGTATATTGATATCCCTCTTTTGTTTGCAAGAAGAACAAACTATCAATCTCTTACAAACATTATGGAGGATCACTTCTTTTCAAACTTATTGTTTGTAATCATAAATTCCAGTACTCTGCTCATTCACTCAAGTGTTAGTGATTTTTAGATTGGATATCACATTTTAATGTAGTAATTATTACTTCTTGCAAGGAGGAGAAATTTCCCATTTTTTGATTGACAAACACCACGGGCGGGTGGGCGGGACACTCCAGTTCAAACTATTTGTCCGCAATCATAAGTTGAAGTACAACGCTCACTCGTCCAAATGTTAGTGATTCGTAGATTGAATATCACCTTTTTAATTTAGTGATATTAGCTTCCAAGGAGGAATGATATTAGCTTCCTAGGAGGAAAAACTTCCAATCTCTTGATTACAAACACTTGGGCAGGTGGACGGGAAACTTCAGTTTAAACTATTTGTCAGCAATCATAAGTTGGAGTACGACTATCCGGTTAAATCCAACCGCGGACCGCTTCTCTTAATTATTTGGAATTTATAGTGATAATTTTGATTTTCGGGTTAATTATGAATTAATATTCTGAATATTTTATCTCACTAAATCAAAAATAATTGCAAAAAACTTTTAAAACATTTTCTGAATTGAAGTTAATAGTAAATTTTGAAATAATAATGTTTTCTTACTTACAATTTTGCATATATTTGGTGTTCATCTTCAAATTAATATTTTGAAAATTTTAGTCTCAATATAAGTAAGAGCAAAGAATAAAATAAATTGGTTTATAAAAAGGTATGAAGTAATCAACCAATAAGCGTTTTTCCTTAGATAATTTATTATTTGCAAACGCAGCAACTGACGCCGATTTCACCAAAACCATTTTTTGTACTGAGAATTGCGGCGACTTGCTTAACTTGCACATAATTTGATACCGTTACCTAACTGTACTTTTTTGTCTGCAATTTATTATTATTATTATTATTAATAATAATAAAAATTTTAAATGCATTAAAATAAAATCGATTTTGAATC
This sequence comes from Tachinus rufipes, assembly GCA_963932245.1. NCBI lineage: Eukaryota > Metazoa > Arthropoda > Insecta > Coleoptera > Staphylinidae > Tachinus > Tachinus rufipes. The sequence continues at coordinate 71,212,283 of OZ010747.1, read as the reverse complement.
CGTCTTTTGTTGAACAGTTGACAGGAAGCAATTAAGTATGCATTAAATGATTACAACACATTTAATAATTAACGAGATTAAAAGCCATAGTCAAAACAGATGAATTGAAGTTTGAAGAAAAAATATTTATTGTCGTGCGGAGGGAGAAGAGGGGACGACGACTGTCGTCTCATTCTTTTTTCGAGTTGTGCTTGTGCTAACTGGATCCGAGAAATCGCGTGGCGTATTCGTTAGTTATATGCGTCGGTATTTGCTATGTCTGTCCGTATGTCAGTCGCCAACAGTACGCGGAGCGAGCCGGTCAGAATAATATCAGATGCGACGGGAGCGTTGTTCGTGCACCTACTCAGTGCTGTGAGTCCGTGGAAAGTTTTCGAATGTGAATATTGTGCGATTGTGTTCTGTTTTATTAATAATATTAATTAAAAAAATATTATTAAATATCAGTGCGTTCGCAATTTCTGGATTTTAATATTTTTGAAATTTTAATTCTATGGTTAGTATTATATAAATATTTAAAATATTTTCCAACGTTATCGTACGTACATGTTTTTTCTATGTTGATAAACAGTCTCGAATATAAATATCAAATATGGCGCATGTTATTAACATTTCTCAATAATTGTTATTATTACAACACGTAACGTGCACATTGGCTTGAATTCCGAAATGTCCGAAGTAATATAAATATAAATTATTATTAAAATCGCAGTGATTGTGCATTAAAATTGTGCATGCCAATCGTGAAGTAATTTGCAGACAATACTATATCATATACTCAACCCAGAACTCGTTTAAAATAAATGAATGGCTTTTGGAAATTGTCCAAAATTATTGGAAACATTGTTGTTTATACGAAAATAAACTAATAATCAGGTTTTAAGCAGAACAAATGAGTCAAAATTTACGAAAATATTTTAAAAATTTTGATTGTGTGCATGTTAATTAAAACATTTTTTTGAGTAAAAATTGTTAAATTTAAACAAATTTGTCTGTGACAGTTGATGAGGAAATAATATTAGCATTTTATATCACACGTGTTTATGGAGAATAAGATAAAGTTAAGGATGTTTAAGATAATGGAATGTACTAAGACAGTTTCATAATCTATAGATTTATATCTGGTACTGCAGAGATAAATTCTTAGATTATGAGGAAACATTTTTGCATAATTGTATTTTTGTTCAATTCGACAATAACCAATATCTACGTGCCTATAGACACGCATAAGTTCTAAGACGAGTGGGTATCTATTTACCAACACACATATTTGTCATGTTCGATGAACTAATAACTCATATTATGTCTACTCACACATGTATATGAGATCTATTTTATAATTTGAAACTTTAGAATTTATGTTATAGAATATTCTCAGAATTTTTTTATTACTGATTATTTTAGAACGTCTCAACTATTTTGAATCATTTTATGCCTATTGAAGTCATTTCGTGACCAGTTTTAAAGATTTTATCGGAATTTAGAACATTGAAAAAGTTTTGTGACAAATTTTATAACTTTAGAACATGTTTTGGTAATTTTATAATAATTTTTTAAATGATTATTTAGATTTTGTTGTAATGAAATATGGATTTTGTACTATTTATTATAATTCGGAACATTTTATGACAATTATCAAAAATCTTCTAACTATGGAAGTTTACTTGAAAATTTTATGACATTTTACAGAAATTTTATGACTGAAAAGTGATTTGGCAGTTTTGGAACATTATTATACAATAAAATGTACTATTTTATGACAATTCTCAAACATTAGATTTTTGTTGGGAAATAAATATTATTATTGTTATTACATACAAAATATTGAACATTTTATGACTTTATGGGACATTTTATGACTATCGAACATTTAGGAACGTTTTATGACAATTCCTAAAAGAATCACAATTATTCTGGAACATTTATTTGCAAATTTGGTCATTTTATTACTATAGAACATGTTTTGGACATGTTTGAACATGTTATAGGATTTTAGAATATTTTATGACGACACTTCTCAAACATTTTATAAAATAATCGTGAACTTTTTGGGACACTTTATGGCTATGCAATATGATTTGAATATTTTGAAATGTTTGATGACAATTTCTTAACATTTTGGAACATTTATTGACAATTTGAGACATTTTATTTATATGGAACATCTTTTGGCAATGCTTTTAGAGCATTTTATGACAATTTTCAAACGTTATATTAAATAATATTGAACATTTCATTTCTTTTTGGGACATTTTACGACTACGGAACATGATCTGAACATTTTATGACAATTATTGGAAAATTTATTGACAATTATTTTATGAATATGACAGTTTTATGACAATTTTACAACTAGAACATTTTATAACAATTTTGGAATGATCTATGACAGTTTTGGAACATTTTATAAGTTATGGAACATTTTATGATTACTTTAAAACATTTTAAGACTATGTAACATGATTTGCAATTTTGGAACATGTGATAAGAAAATCAATTGGAGTTTTTATACTAAATCGTCCTAGTTATAACAGGCCTAAGGTTTTTGTTAAATTTTTTAACAGATTATGACCAAATTTTAGCGTTTTTTGACAATATTTTTATACTTCATGGCCGGATTTTGCTATTTTTGACATTCTATGAATAGAGTTTGACAGTTTATTTTGTTTTTTTCTGACAATGTAATATTTTATAACCGCATTTCCTATTTTTACTTTTTATTAATTTTGTACTTTGGTCTTTTGGTTACCTCTGGTTACTCCTCTAGTAGTTTTGTTTGTTCAATAAAGTCTAGAAACTTTAGCCAAGGACTGTCTTGAGTGTGTCCAGTTATAATTTCTGTAAAAAAATCACACAGTTACCCAGTTCTTGTGTCAGGAGTTAGGCGGCATCAATTAACCTACGTAGACCAAGACGCACACTGAATACTACCACCTAAAACCCCAATTTCAATATAAAGATATCCATTTGAGTTATCAAACAAGATGACCTTTTGGACCTCAAAAATTTGATCCGAGGGAGTGTAACTAATATTTACCAGTTTTGTAAACACGTTCGAATTCTCCAAAAAAATATGATTGTAAAAATTTCTTAATAAAATGACATTCAAGAACATTATATGACAATTATAGAACATTTTGTTTGTTTACAAATCATTTATGGCACAGGATTTGATCTCGGTACTCTCAGCATGAGATGCAAGCAACTTAGCAACTAACCCCCGCCGTGTTATACGTTTTTAGAATTTTTATAATAGTTTTTAACGTTTTATAACAATTCTAGCACATTTTAGAGTATTTTATGATAATTTTAGAACATGTTATGGGTATGAAACATGTTTAAGCAATATTTTACATATGTTATGATATTTTGGAATGTTTTGTTAAATTTAGAACATGTTACTTAAACGTTTCATAACAATTCTAGAACATTTTATGACAATCTTGGAGTATTTTTATAATTATGGTATTTTTGCAGTTCTGTCAAATACTATAAAATTTTAGAACGTTTGAATGAAGTGTTTTTGAATATTTTATGAAATTTTAATAACATTTTGAGAACATTCTATAACGCTTGACAATAGAGGAAACTTTTTGACAAATTGTGTAACGTTTTATGACAATAGAACATGATTTAGTAATTGTAGAACATCTTATAACAATTTTTTGTGTGTGAATGGCAATGAAACATGATTCAGTAAGATTTATTAGAACATTTTATGATTATGCTTTAGCAATAATATTCTAGAATGAGATTTGAGAACATATATTATTACAATTCTAGAACTTTTTATGACAATGAAACATGATTTAGTAATAGTAGAACATCTCATAACAGTTCTAGAATATTTTTTGACAAATTTGTTACGTTTTCTGACAATAGAACATGATTTAGTAATTGTGGAACATTTTATAACAATTTTAGAACATTTTTTGACAATTATGTAACATTTTGCAATAGTGGAACATGATTTGGTAATTGTGCAACATTTTATAATAGTTCTAGAACATTTCTTGACAAATTTGTGACATTTTATGACAATGGAACATGATTTAGTAATTGTGGAACATTTTATTACAAATTTAGAACATTTTTTGACAATTATGTGACATTTTATGACAATGGACCATGGTTTGATAATTCTGGAATATTTTAAACAATTTAAAAACATTTTTTGACAAATTTGTGACAATGTAACATGGTTTGGTAATTGTGAAACGTCTTATAAGAATTTTGGGACATTTGTTGACATATTTGTGACATTTTATTATAATGGAGAACATGATTTAGTAGTTGTAGAACATCTTATAACAATTCTAGGACATTTTTTGACAAATTTGTTACGTTTTATGACAATGGAACATGATTTAGTAATTGTAGACCAATTTTAGAATATTTTATGACAATTTTGGAACATTTTATGACTATGCTTTAGCAATAATATTCTAGAATGAGATTTGAGAACATGTTATAACAATTCTAGAATATTTGGTGACATTTTATAATAAAGAAACATGATTTAGTAACTGTGGAACATTTTATAACAGTTCTAGAACATTTTCTTTACAAATTTGTGACGTTTTATGACAATGGAACATGATTTAGTAATTGTAGACCAATTTTAGAATATTTTTTGACGAATTTGTAATATTTTTGGAACATTTTATGACTATGCCTTAGCAATAGTATTCTGGAATGAGTTTTGAGTACATATTATAACAATTTTAGAACATTTGGTGACGTTTTATAATAAAGAAACATGATTTAGTAATTGTGGAACATTTTATAACAATTGTGGAACATTTTTTGACAAATTTGTGACGTTTTAAGACAATGGAACATGATTTAGTAATTGTAGACCAGTTTTAAAATATTTTTTTGACGAATTTGTAACATTTTATGGCAATTTTGGAACATTTTATGACTAGGCTTTAGCAATAGTATTCTAGAATGGGTTTTGAGAACATATTATAACAATTCTAGAACATTTGGTAACGTTTTATAATAAAGGAACATGATTTAGTAATTGTAGAACATTTTATAACAATTTTAGAATTTTTTTTTACAAATTTGAGACATTTTATGACAATGGAACATGGTTTTAATAGTTTTAGAACATTTTATAACAATTCTAGAACATTTAATAACAATTCTATAATTTTTTTTTACAAATTTGTTACATTTTATATCAACGGAACATGATTTAGTAATTACAGAATATCTTATTACAATTGTAGAACATTTTTTTTACAAGTTTGTGACGTTTTATGTTAATGGAACATGGTTTAGTAATTAGAACATATTACGAGAATTTAAAAGATTTTATAATAAATTCGTAACATCTTATAACAATTTTAGAACATTTTATAACAATTTTAGAACATTGTACGACAAATTTGTGACAATGGAACATGATTTAGTAATTACGGAACATTTTGTGACAGTTTTGGAACATTTATGATTATTTTTTAACAATTCTAGAATGTTATAAGTTTTGAGAACTTTTTATAACAATTCTTGAACATTTTTTGACAAATTTGTGACATTTTATGACTATAACATGATTTAGTAATTATGGATCATTTTATAATTATGTTTTAGAAATTCTAGAATATTATGAGATTTTAGAACATTTTATAAGAGATAATTTTTTTACAAAGTTTGTGTTTTTTTGACAATGGAACATGATTTAGTAATTGTGAAACATTTTCTGATTATGTTTTACCAGTTTCAGAATATTAGGAGATTTGAGAACATTTAATAACAGTTCTAGAACATGTATTCTGATGAATTTGTGACATTTTATGACAATCGAACATGATTTAGTAATTATGGAACAATTTATAACAAATTTGGAATATTTTATAACAATTCCAGGACATGAATTAATAATTGTGGAACATGTTATATGAGAATTTAAAACATGTCATAAAAGTTCTGGAACATTTTATGACAATGGAACATACTAGATTTTTCTATTCAGTGAACTATGTTCTTTGAAGCTGATCTTCCGGTGGTACGGGGAAGGGTATTAGGTGATATAGCAGAGGTTGTTACATATTATTGAGTGCATCCCGGTTGTAGTTCAATAAGGTTGTAAGAACCTTAAAGAACTTGTTATGGTTTTCAAGATTTTGTTTACATTGATCAGTGTTTTTTCATTTTTAAGATTTGTTCTCTAGTATTTGATAAATATTTTCTAATTCTGACAGTTTTATATGTTATTAGCAGAAGGACACTGTTTCTAAAATGTTTGCTCTTTAAGGTACTTTCAGTATCTATTCTTCGCCATTTCTCAAATTCTCAGTTCCCTCTAGTTTTTATCAGTTATAAATACTATCGGAGCGATAAATGCATGCTCATTACTTCGGTCGTGATTACAACTTTAGCTTTGTAAGCCGTGCGTGATTTAATTCATTCTTTATGAGTCAAATATCACTCGCTTGTACACTGTTCATATATCAGTTATGAATGGATATGTTATGCGATAATCAAATACTATTTAAAATTGCTATCGATACACAACTGTACATATTTTTACCTGTGAGAAATTCAAATTTCCATACCGATTTGTTTCACACTGTTTAACGGTGGCGTTAAATGAAATACAGGTTATTGCATCTATTGTCCACCTCACCTGGCCTCAAACCAGAGAAGAGAACCTTCCAGGAAAAGAAACGCTCTCCGCGCTGTGTACAATGAATAGAGAACCTAATTTGATTAATTTTATTGCTTATTTAGTAAATTGAATAATAATACTTTTTTTTTTTAATATTATAAAATTGATGCAATAAATATTATTCAAAATATTATTGCATATTGTTAATCAGAAGAAATAATGATATTGTTAACAATTTCGTAATAAATTGAAAGCTATTTGTTTATCAAATTAAAAATATTTGCCCACAGTAGATAACTGGGCGTTGTAAAAAAATCAATTCAAACGACGTGCTAAAATTATACAGAACAATTAAATATTCAGCACGAAATTCGAACAAAGAAATGTAAATTAAGGGTGGCTTAATATTAGAAGATTTCATGTTCATGATATTGTAGCCTAAATTAAGTCTTTTTATAATTAGGTTTTAAATACTATGAACTTATTATAAAATCATCATTACCATTAATGGACCATAAATAATTAGGTTAAGATTAGACGTTTTAATCCTCTTGTTTACATTACAATTTCATATCGAAATTGTTGTTAATTTATACAAAGATTACAACATTTTTTGTTTTCAATTAATGATGCACTTGGATATTGTTCCCGTTTACAAAAAAATAAACAATTAAATTATCGTTTCATAAGATCTGAATCGATTCAAAACAATCTTATCAATATAACAGAATTTTCTTTTAAAAACAATTTAAAAAATTGCGTTGTATGTTTTGCTGTATAAAAGAATGGCAAAGAACTTATCGGGCTTCCGTTTTAGATATTATTGTTTTGTGTAAATGTTACAATTGTGATATATTTCATGTGCGTTTATTTGTTCTGTGTAAACATTCGATATCGATGTTATTGGGAAAATTTTCCTTAAATCTGTACCACTTAGCACATCAACAAATTCACACGTAATTACAAGTGTAATTGAAGTGATTTTAAAATATTTTCAGACTGTGTAACAATGACATTTAAATTAACACTAATAAACTGATTTGAACCGAATAAAATGTTATTGAATGTGCTTTCACCCGATAACAGTATTAGGTGAAAGTCCATTAATTTTTTATAGTAAAAATTGTTTTAAATATATTTTTTGACAAGTTTATTCACTTAGTATAGGCGATGGGAATTATTTTCAAGGAATCAAGCTGGCTGAATCTAAATTTCTTAGTTATCTTTCAAAATTAAATTTGTTTTAAATTACTTTGAATTACAAATTTTTTTATCGAAAATTGTAATGGAGATCTGGAGTTTTAATAATGATAAACGATATTCAATAAATGTCCTTCTGTAGTGCTCCAAACTTAACAAAAAAATCGATTACGTTTTGAAATAACTGCGGCTGAATCGCACAGTAATTTCATTAATATTGTTCTCTTTAAGATCAAATAATCTTGAAGAAAGCAGTCTAAAGGAGTTTATGTATGCAGTCTACTATGAAAAATAGTTAATCCGCTTGTGTATTGGATCGCAAAGTGCGGAAAAATTATTTGCAGACATCAAAATAAATGTTATGAATTTGTTTATTTTTGATTTTTTTTTTTAATTTTACATTATTGCGATGGAACATAGAAATAGTCAGTCGTAAGCATCACGGATAAGAAAGTATTTGCTGCACTTTGCTGACTGACTATGACGCCTTTGCTTTGCTTCTGTGGCCAATCATTTTTGTGCTGCAAAAAGTGTTTTTCTGCTTTTGACACTTTCTATACTATAGATAACATGACTGCACGCCTGAGGTGTCTATTTCTAGAGCTAGGTTGCTTGAGACTGTAGCCCTAAATAGGTGGTAAACTCTATCAATGGCAAAATAAATCCACGAGAGAGAAAATTGAAAAAAACTTTAAAGAGAGGCGGTAAACCTGAGAAACCAGAGAGTTTGACACGTTTCCAAATGGACGAGGAGCGAGCGGGGACGAATATGTGCAGTTATTTCGAAGTAATAACGTCGCAAGCCTTTGGACTGCTGGCCTGATGCCTATGTAATCTTCGAAGTACAGTATTTGGCATTCTTGACCCTGAAAACAAATGAGTGTAAAACGAAAGATTTGTGCACTTCTTCCTGAAGTATGAGTGTTGCCGTTAGATGATTGGTATGTGGCAAGTGCAATTTTTCGCATTTTGGACACGCGATTCTTGGCTCACGTCCGGTGTTATAATTGTAGTAGCAAATACTCTAGTGAGATTCTGGAGGTAGCATGGACCAAATGACAGAAAAGATAACAAACGACATTCAAATAGTAACAAAGAAGATTTGTAGCAAAGCAAGGAAAAATGGAGAAACAAAACTAACACCGAAGACAATAAAACAAATGAAGAAGAAAAAAAACATCGATCGGGACGCACCAGAGTATAGATATTAATACCTAGTAAAATGAAAATACGAACTGACTTAAGATGAAAGTTTTAAAATCAAAGTTCTCAAAAGGAAAACAAGAGATTGTCAAAATCAAAGATCAGCTGGGAAATATTACAACAGACAAAACAAAAGTTGCTACAAAAATCAAATCTTTTTACGAAAGACTATACACATCGGTTATACCTTGCCCCAATCAAATTGAACAGCATCCCAAGACTATTCTAAATGTACAAACATGTCTTCCAAAAAATGAATAGCAAAAGGGCACTTGGTGAAGATCAAATAACTACCGAGATGCTGAAAATGGGAGGAAGCACTCTGGAGGAAGCCATAAGACAACTATTAAACAAGTGCCTTCTAGAAGGCAAAGTGTCTCAATCCTTGAAGAACGCAGAAGTGATATTACATGATAATACCCAAAAAGGGAGACACCACCAATATGGAAAACTACCGGCCCATCAGCCTACTGTCTCACCTATACAAGCTTCTTACGAAGATAATAACAAATCGACTAACAGACAAACTCAATCTATACCAGCTAGTGGAACAAGCAGGGTTTTGGAAAAAAAATTGCACTTTTGACCTTTTGCAAACTATTAGAACTGATAGAAAAAACAACAGAATATAGTATATCAATACATATTACATTTATAAATTACTATAAAGCCTTTGACAGCATCGAAACCTGGACCTTCCTATTTGCAATGGATAGGTACTCCACAATTATTAAAGATATATACAAAGACGCAACCTTCCACATAGGAATAGAAGAAGAACTAAAGAGTGATAGAATACCTCTTGGCAAAGGCGTCAGACAAGGAGATACTATATCCCTCAAAATTATTTAAATTGGCATTGGAGAACGTCTTTAAAACACTAGCGTGTGACACGAAAGGCGTTAACATTGGTGGAACATACCTTAACCACGTGAGATTTGCGGACGACATAATGTTAGTAAGTACAGATGCCCAAGAACTATCCTCCATGCTACCGGAGCTAAACGAAAACTCAAAACGAATTGGATTAAAAATGAATCTAAACAAAACCAAAATACTATCTACTGATCTCCAAAACATAACCATTGATTACACAACATTATAAAAGGTTTCACACTATATCTACCTCGGCCTTAAAATTAAAACTGGAAAAGAAAACCAAACCGCTGAAGTGGCACGCAGAATCCAACTAGGATGGGCTGCTTTCGGCAAACTAAGCTTTATACTGAGAGATAAAGACACTCCGAGGAGCATGAAATGGAAGGTATGTGACAGCTGCATACTTCCGGTGCTCACAATGGACTGGAAACCATGGCCATTACAAAAAAGGTGGCAAAAAAACTGAGAGTCACGCAAAGAACGATGGAGCGTGCTATGCTGGAGGTATCTCTAAGAAATCGAATACGAAACATCGAAATCCGAAATAAAAAACGAAAATAACAGATGTAATGGAACGCATCGCGAGTCTCAAGTGAAGATGCGTTGGACATACAGCAAGACAGACCTGAGATAGATGGACACATAAAATAACCAGATGGAGACCACGGGAAACCAAGAGGAGTAGAGGAAGACCACAAATGAGATGGCTAGATGATGTGATGGAAATAGCTGGAAAAATGTGGATGAGGAAAGCCTAAGATAGGGAAACATGGAAGAGACGAGGCTAATGAAGAAGAAGAAGATGAAGAGAGGTGGAGAAGGATTTTGTGTGAACAGTTCTATCATGTCAGTCAAAAGCCGTTGTTGATGATTTTGTTTTTACCGTTGTTGCATACACAAGTTAGTGGATCTTAAGCCAAAGGCGATGTTGATGCGCAGCAAGTTCTTCAGTGCGGTAGTGGATGATTGATTTGGAGAAGGGGTTTGTTTGAACAGTTTTAACCTTTAGGCGAAAGCTGATGTTTTGAGTAGCAACTACTTTAGTGAGATTCTGGAGGTTTGAGGTGGAGACAGGTTTCCGTGAACAGTTGTTGCACACGAGTCCGTCGATCTTAAGCCCTAAGTTTTATTTGAGATCCTAGAAGATTGAGGTGAAAAATGGTTTGGTGTGAACAGTTGTAGCACACGAGTTTGTCAATTTTAAGCCCTCGGCGAAAGATTGTGTCATGGTGCGACAAAGGCGGAGATACCGAGAGTGTACGCTGCTTATACATTGTTTAAACGGCAGCTTGGAATCTCTAGTCATAGAACTCTTTGTGCGCACTAGTCAGTTGAACGTAAGCTTTAGTAAGATTTATACTCACATCTGCAGCAGGTCTCTTAGGTGACTTCTAGTCGATATAATAATGTAGAAAATAGGATTACTTGCAACGTTAAAGTATTGCAAAATACTTTTATAAGTTTTGTAAAAAGTTATTTTTTTTACAAGTTTGTTTAACTTTTGAGATATTTGAAGAAATTAGCTCCACAACATGTTTTCTGCATTTTGATAGCTTAACTATCAAATATCATCAAAAGATGTTTTAACTTTTTGAAATAAATTACGTTTTCTTTGCAATTTAGTCATTTGCCTTTTAGCCTTCTCCTGATGCTGATGTTCAGTTATCCATTCATCTTCATGGTTTGTCTATTGTCGTATTCGTCATCTGACCCATCTAGCTACATCTTCAGTATCTAGTTCTTCTCTGATTTTATCACGCAGAGTTATTTCTTTTATTGTTTTAAGGGTTTTTATTTCCGTGCTTTTTATTAATCTTTTGGTTTTAGATATTTCCGCACGAGTTCTAGTGTAATAATAATAATAATAATAATAATATATTTATTTCAGAATTTATACAAAATATAATACAACAATTATATAATACATTAAAAACTGAAAATTAGTCAAAATCACTAATGATTTAAGTACTCATAAACCGTGTATGGTTCTATGTTAAGTAAGTACATGAACACTTCGGTTTTAAATTTGTTTAACAGTTTTATACGTTTTAACTTGTCTGGTAGTTTATTGTACAACTTTATACAAGAGTATGTGCATCCTTTTTCGTACATTGTTAGTCTATGTGCTGGTATATTATAGTTTATTGACCTAGTGTTTTTGTTATGAGATGATCTAAACATTTCAAACTTTTCAGAATTTTTATATAGAAATAAAATGTAGTAGATTAGGTTTTCTATTTTTGAGGATGCAATATTTAAATTTTTTTAGTTTTTTATAAAATGTGTAGAACGTTTTATTCTTTGCAACATTTGTGTAATTTTTTTTTATAAGTTTTGAGATATTTGAAGAAAAAATGATCTTTACAACATATTTTTGCATTTAATTGAAATTTTTGAAAAAGTAGTTTTACTAAATCAAAGAAAAAACACTTTCTAACCCGATTTTTAGTTATTTTGACTGCCAAAATATCTTTAATTTATTTTATAGAAAATTTATTTTCTTGCAGTCAAAATATTAAAGAAACTTTTAGAATTTCTGCATTTTGACTTTAATTTTTACAATATTTGAAGAAATTAGGTATAAAACTATACTTACTGCATTTTGATAGCTTAACTGTAAAATTGTTTAAGTACATTTTTTGAAGCTTATGAATTAAAATGGCCATAATTCAAATTTTGACATATTTGAAGAAGCTATTTTTATGATGTTTTCTGCATTTTCACGTTTAAATATTAAAAAAATGTTTGTTGGATTTTATCAAGATAATAATTATTTTTTTTTTATATTTTGTTCTAACTTTCAAAACTTTTGAGATATTTGAAGATTTTAGCTTACATTTCTGACTTTTTTGAAAAATTGTTTTTGCTTTTTTTATATATATTTTGTAGAAAATTTAATCCTTATCTTTTTCTCTCAAAATTTTATAACTTAATTGAAATATATAATAATTGCGAAGCGACACAAGTATTTCAAGCGTGCACAATCAATGGTGATAGTGGAGGGATTGGATGTTTCCATCATCTTCTTTGACATAGAGACTTTCAACGCTTGCATGAAAAAATAAACTTCCAATCTTTTGATGACAAACTCTTGGACGAATGGGTGGGCCACTTCAGAACACCCATATTTGTATTCTGAAGTGGCAAATGGTTTGAACTTGGTTTATCAAGAAATTGGAAGTTTCTCTTCTCTGCAAGCGTTACAAGTCTCTATGTCAAAGAAGGTTATAGTTACATTCAATGACGGACATTCCAATTCATGATTACCATTGAGTAGTTTGAACTGGAATGACGACTTATCTGTCTAAGTATTTGTTATAAATGTATTGGAAGTTTCTTCTCTCTGCGTTAGAAGGTAATACTGACACTTGATGAACAACACTTAGGTGGGTGGATGGGACACTTCAATTCATTTAAACTGGAATGTTTTTTATTAAGAAATTTGAAGTTTATTTTCTCTGCAAGCGTTAAAAATCAATGGAGGAGTTACTCTAATTTTTTGATGACAGCCACTTGGGCGTGTGGTTGGTTCACTCCAGAACATGATTTGTACTGGGGTTTTTGCCCATCCGCCTAAATGTTAATTATCAAGAAAGTTATTTTTTCTGCAAGCGTTTGCTATATCAAAGGACTGACACCTGATGGGTGGGCAGGGCACTCCAGACCATGATTTTGGACTACTATTTTTAACTGGGGTTCCTGGCCACTCACCCAAATTTTTGTCATCAAGAGATTGAAGATTACTCTTTTCTGCAAGCGTTAGAAGTTTTTATGTCAGAAGAGGAGGATATAATATCCAATCAGTTGATGACATTTGAGTAGGGTAGTGGTGTTACTTATCAAGAAATTGGAAGTTACTTCTTTTAACATACTATGATTACTTGCAACTTTCATACAAGATTTTTTTTTGCATTTTATACTATGACTTTTTAATGAATCAAAACATTTGTTCAATTTTCATAAAAGATTGATGACGCAGTTGGTCCCAAAACAATGTTTTTGCATTTTTGAAGGTACAGCACGTTCTTAGCAATCACTCGCGAAGCGACGAAAGTGTTATAAGCAAGCACAATGAATCGCGAAGCAACATAAACTTCAAAATTTTCAACTATGCTGCATTTATGCACAGTATGAATCAATCGTGAAGCGCAAAAGTAATTCAAACGTGGAACTTTTTCAGGTCTCTTTACTTGAGTCTCTAGTTGGTAGTTTTAATGTAGAAAATATTATATTATAGAAGAAAAAGATCTTTCAACTGCTATGCTACCACATGTTATGTTATGTTGTTTATTAAATGTAAAAAAGATACATATATAATTACATAAGTAAATAGCATGTTTGTATATAAATTTACACACAAAAATATATTACAAGTATAAAATATTTCAGGTACATTTTGTATAATATAATATATTATATAATAATTAAAAACATTACTTATACTTATACTTTTTAACATATTATTATAGTTCTAGTGAGTCATAATTTAATATCATAAATGTTTTTAGCAGTCCCTTGAATTGTAGAATACTCGTAGCAGCTTTAATGTGCGGTTTTAATTCATTAAATCTTATCATTCCTTCGTAAAATAAAGATCTATATGATCAATTAGATCAACTTTCATAAGAATTATATAACAAAGAGCCTAAAATAAAGTTTTTTGGCATTTTTGAAAGGTCAAAATATTGTAACTATCTGAAATTTTGTAGAAAATAAATTTTCTTGAATTAACTTTTTCAATTTTTATAACTTTTTTATTTAACTCCAAAGCATTTTGACAACTTAACTATCAAAATATCGTCAAAAGTTAGTAGAACTTTTGTAGAAATTTTACAACATTTCTATTTCAAATTTTTTCAACTTTCAAAATAATCAAAACTGGTTTTTAATCATTTTGGCAGTTCATTTAGAACATAGAAACAATAACAAGATATTTGAAGAAATTAGCTCCAAAATATGTTTTCTGCATTTTGACAGCTTTATCAAAATTATCATCTAAAGTTATTGGAACTGTTTGAAAAAGTTAGAATTTACACAACTTTTGTGTTCTAACTTTTCTTCTAACTTTGACTATTATTATAATAATCAAAGAAAATCATATACTGTTGCAGTTGCAAACCCAATACATTTTGTAGAAAATTTATTTTTTTGCGGTTTTTATGTAACAACTTTTATAACTTCCAAAATATTTGAAGAAATGCTTAAAACTCGTTTTCTTCGTTTTAATAGCCATTCTTGACAACAATATAAATATTTTACGTTTTAAGCTTAAATTAAGTTAATTTTTGTCTTCTATATTACAAGAAAACCTTTACTAAAGCAACAACTGTCAAGGTTAACTTTTTGTTTTAATAAAGAACATACATTACATTAATTTCCAGAAAAAACATTAAACTCAAATCGATAAATTAAAAATGCTAATAAAACACATAATTTTTTTTCTATTAACATAAATGGATTCACATAATTTTTTCTCGTATCATTAACTGCGTTGTTACTAACCTAACCCAATCGAAGGTTACTTGCACTGCAACAAACTAAACAAACAACTTCTGTACAACATATTTTTTATACACTGATATGACAGATGTAGTGTCTAAGGTCGCGTTCATTAAATTTTTATATCGATAATGAAATTAATTTAAAAAATATAAATCGATTTCAAAAAAGAAGAATTTTTTTTTTAATTGATTTGCCACGCAATTATAGCCATACTGTACACAACAATTTGAATTAAATAATTACAAAAATATTGTTGTACAGTTATGGAAATTTTTATTAAATCCTGTTGACATTTATATTGAATTGATCAATTAGACTTTATTTAAATTCTGTATGTAATATGTAAATATAAAATGTAGATATTTATATCATACTCATTTCTGAACATATTGGACAGGTGCTGTGCTATTTTGGCCGCCGCCATCACCACAGACAGAATTAAACGTTTCGCAGGAAGACTCTTATCAGATTATTTAAATTGATAACAATGTTAAATCGATTTAGTTATAATTATATAATGTTTCATTAGAAGCACGCGAGTAATTAGATACCAAAAATAATATGTTTGCCCACCCTCGTCGTCAGTATTTTAATATCGTGTCACCTGTAGATAATTACTTAAAAGAATAATCGATGGGTGTGTTAGGCTGTACTAATCATTTTAATGTCAATTAGCGAAGGGGCAATAATGATAAAAGCTTTCCAACATATTAAAAAAACATTTTTATGCCCACATTGAATATATTAATATTGATTGTACGGGTAATTATTATATCGACACATTTTACATAATTAATTATCAGTAAAAATTTGTGTTTGTTGCTAAGCATAATATAAATGATTGTAAAATTTACTTAAACTAATTATTTGACCAAAAATTTAGAGAAAATTTAGTTTCAATTCAATTTAAAAATCATAAATATTTTGACCAGTTTTGAAATATAATTTTAGATAAATTATATTTTGGTTTTTATAAATTTGAATTTGAAGCTTGTACTAGTTTGAGTACTATTTAGGTCATATTTTGTGTAAATTTTTTAAAAATATTTTAATGACAATAATGGATGGTTAATTGGTTATTAAGAATTCGTTAATCTAGTCGTAGTTTATAAAATTTTCTTATTAATTCTCAAAAGTTTTGTTTGAGAATTGCTTTAATACAACAAAACTTACGATGTATTTAGTCTACAATGTAAAGCAATTTGTGGCGAATGAGCCATTAATAGTAAATCCGGATACATAAAATACGCTTTCCATCAATGTTATCATAAGTTGGTGCGTTGAATAATTGATGGCTTTTCGGGGGAGTACTGTCGGAGGTTGAAATAATACGTTATGTCAGAAGTCGCGGTGGCGCATTAATTATGCACGCTATTCGCGCCCTCCTTACTATCCACCTTCCATTACATTATCAAAGGCTTATGTAGTCACACGTAAACCGTTTCATCTAATTAGTGCGTCAATGTAACAAGTCATTATCTAAAATAGGGAACACATTAGGGGATATTTTGCAAAACAAATTAAAATCAGTATATTTTTGCATTAATCTAGAGCTCATTTTAGGTTAAGATTAATTTTGGTTATCTGTGGAAAATATTTACATGATGTGTAACAACATATGCGGTGCTTCAACGTATAAAATAAATAAATAAATTAGAGCCGATTGTGAGTAACACGCGACCATTGAATGGGACGCCCTTAATGCGTTTAATACAATAAGTGACCAGCATTTTACAACATAATTTATTTACAGCTGAATGCCACAATGGGATCAATTGAATTATATTGCCCCACCGTCGTCATTATTATGATTAGATTACGTTTGGTATTTTTCGTTGAAATCAACACCTGTTCCCCATCGTAATATACTACTAAGGGCGTTTTATGTGCGTTAGTTTAGGTTGGATAAGATCAATAAACAAACCATTCGCAACATCTTAATAAATCAGTTTTTTTTAAGTAGTACGAATGTTAAGATTTTATCGATAAGTTTGGATTCAGAATACATGAATCTTATCAGAAATATTTACTTTTCTAATATAGAATAAATATTTTGAATCAATTCAAGAATTTTGAGTTGGACTAAGAAAATTTAGGTTTACTTTAGAAGCTTTTGAAAATATCATTTCTAAATTCTAGAGCGTTGAATATGTTGCAGGAGTCATAAATATCTGTCAAAATTCTCCTGAATTATAGTCAGTCTGTTAAGTGTGTGTCAATCTTCCATAAGTGCTTTGCATTAAATGTTCTAATTATATGGCAGGTGCGAGCACTTAGTTTTTATCCTCATCAGTGCGGTAACTTTTTCGGCTCCCACGCTCTGTTCACAGTGGGAGCGTCAAGCAGACTGTTGCGTTTTTCTTGAATTTTTTGCTAGCAAATTTTTAATTTTTTCTTTTGACGTTTCCAAACTCTAAAGTTATGATCATTATTGTCAGTTTGTCATAAGTTTTTTTTAATTGTCCTCAATATATGACAGGTGTCGAGAATACGTTCATACGTGCACTTAATTTTTTATGTGTCATCAATATACCGAATAAGTGCCTTTAGTCTATTAAAAGTTTGCTGTGTTTGTCATAAGTTTTTAAGCAGTCTTAAGTTTTTCAAGCTGTCATAAGTGTCCTCAGTCTCGATTGTTGTCAAAGTGTTAATTTTTATAATATATTTGCTTTCAATCTATCATAAGTGCCCTTTATATGTTATATGTGCCCTTAATAAGTCATAATTGTCCTCAATCTGTCACAAGTACGCTAAATTTTGACATTAGTTTCTTCAATCTTTTATAAGTTTGTTAAGCTGTCATAAGTGCCCTCAGTTTTAATTGTTGTCAGTCTGTAAAGTGTTAGTTTTTATAATATATGTGCTTTTAATCTGTCATAAGTGTCCATATGTTTATAAGTTCTAAGTATAGTATAACTATTTTTAATCTGTTACAAGTACGCTAACTTTTGCCATTGCTATCGTCAATTGTTACAGCTTTTCAATCTGTCAAAAGTGTAATCAGTCTCAATTGTTGTCTATTATAAATGTCAATATTTGTAGTATATGTGCCTTTTAATTGTCATAAGTGTCATCAATATACTATATATGCTTTTAATATGTATTAATTGTCCTCAGTATGTCATACGTGTACTTAATAATAAAGTTTCCTTGCTGTCATATTGTTTTTAGTCTCAATTTTTGACAGTCTGTTATAAATGGCCTCAGTATATAATAAGTGTCCTCAATCTATCATAGGTGTCCAAAATCTGTTATAAGTGTCCTCAATCTGTTATAAGTGTCCTCAATCTGTCATAGGTGTTTTTAGTCTGTTTCAATTTGTCTTTAATTTTTTACATGTGCAAACAGTAGTTATAAGTGCCCTAATTATGTCTTCTTTCTTTGGGGGAGGGGCTAGAGGGGGATCTTTCTAAAGACTTGTAAGTGTCGGATTCACTCACACGAGCCCCTCCTACTCAACCTTATTGAACTACATATTGAACATAGAGTTTTGTGGAGAAAAATTTAGTCATCTAGTTGGCTAGAATCTTTGCAGAAGATATGATAGTCTTTTTTTGGGACAGGCGAAGTAACAGCTGGTTTTTAGGTGAATAGGATTGTTCCTTGCTAGCATTGGATGTGCTCTTGGGAAGAGCAGGAGTCTGCTGACGAGGACCAGGTGCCGTACCGTGGGCTCTCAGAAAACATAAACAGGGCAGCCCTTTTAACTGTGCGGCCCATCGCAACCGGCGCATGTAACTACATGCCCGGACATATAGAGAACTGTACCACCTCTATGTCTGGATTTTAGACAAACGGGCATTTCTCTGAAAAATTTAGCCATCTAGTTGGCTAGAATTTTTGCAGATGTTATGATAATATTCCTAAAATTGTCGTCACTCATTTGGGACAGGCGGAGTAACAGCTGATTTTTAGCTGAAAGTTGTGCGTTCTGCGCCGATTACGCTACTTGCGCATGGCTGGACAAGCACCACTGGTAAGGTTTTTTTTCTCATTTTTCATGCGGGTCATGGAGGATGGATTAAACTCTTAAGCGATAACTTCAGCTTGCACCACATCAGCCTCTATTTGATAGTTGTAGTGTACAACATTATTCTGTTATTCTGTGTACAGTACTCGATTACAGCACGAAAGTCCGCATGGGAGAGGGGGTGCATGTGGATGCCATCGGCCACGTTCACTGCTCGTTCGATGGTGATGTTAAGTGTCTTGAAAGTCGCCAACAGCTTTTTAAAAATAGGTTTGTCTCGAATTGTGATGGGCGGAGGACGTCGTATGTGAGCGCCTTTTGTGGGTGCTGGTGGAGTTAAGAGGCGTGAGGGGGGATCGACCAAAGTTGGTCGACTGTGCCTTAAGGCCTGGTTACACAATGAGAGCTAGCATCCGATCTGGTCCAGTCAGTTACTGCAGTGCAGCTACCCGCACCGTGTGGCCGCATCATACGAGTTACTATTCCTCGGAATTATCGTATGATGAGGTCACACGGTGCGAGTAGCTGCACTGCAAGTAACTGAGTAGGTCAGCTTGTATGTTAGCTCGTACTATGTAACTAGGCCTTTAGGGGCTGGCCGGGCTGAAGACCGTTTGGCCTTGGTGGCTGAAGGCATTTGATGTCAAAGAGGGCTACCCGTATTCTTCTTTTTTCTTTTTTTTTCTTTTTTTTTGCTCCAACTTTGATTAATTTTTTCTTTGTGGGCGGCGACGTTGCTTTTTAGTGAAATCTCTATCGGCTCTTAGGAGGGGCTGGAGTTGACCGGGTTTTTGGCAGGTCTCTTAAGGGAGCTCCGGACCTGTAGATATGGGGTCTTTGTGGGATGAGGCTCGGCAGACGCAGGGGACTAAAAAGCTGGAGCTTCCGGTGACGTGGTTGGCTGGTTGGTGTGCCTGGCCGTGAGTGAGAACATAGCCGTATTGGAGGCGGTTTCACTCTACTTTATCTTCTGCGTAATGTCTTTACGCAAGTCGATACGAGTTTTTTTCAGCTCCAACTTTTTATTTTTTTAATGTCGTTGAAACATTAGGTCAGTTCCAACATACGATTTGGACAGTTTGCAAACCGTTCAAACTATGCACACAAACAAATTACTGTGCATAAAAGATTGCCTAAGGATGACAAATATTTGTTTGTGTGCACAGTTTGAACGGTTTGCAAACTGTCCAAATCGTATGTAGGAACAGACCTATTATTAGTCTTTTTAGGCCATAAATCTAATGTCGTTGACAACTCAGTTTATCCTTTCTGCTTGCTCTTTAACTAGCTTGGAGAGGAATCTGTCTGGTTGTTTATCTTGATGTCCATCTTTTTCAGCTGGTTCTTCAGCTTTTGGATCTGGACGTAGAGGAGCGACAAGGCAGTTGACGCAATCGATCCTCGGCGTCACTTATTGCACTGAAAACTACATTTGTGTTTTCTTTGGGTGGTGAAGTGTAGGTGTTGACTTGATGGCTGCTATTCGAAGACCTTCAATTTTCTCTCTCTCTAGATCTTTCCTCCCTACAGTGCTCTAAATATATCAAGTGTTTTTCGTATGTTGTTTAAGCGCTCATAAGCTATTATACATGTCTCAATTGTTGTCAGTCACTTGTAAGTGTTATTAACTTCCTTTTGGGATTTCTAAGTGTCTTCAATGCGTCATGAGTGCTTTACATTTTATTTTTTAGTACCCACAATTTGGCATAAGTTTTTAAGTCTGGCTTTGGTCGCAATATTTGTCAGTTTGTTATAGTTGCCTTCATGTCCTAAGTGTCTTCAATTTGTTATGTCAAAAATAGATTTTGTGCTTTCAATATGTTTATAAGTTTTTAATACTTGATAAGTGCCAAACATTTTGTCATTGGTATTCACAATTTGTCTTAAGTTTCTAACTTATTATCATCATATCAAGTCTTTTAACTTTCATTTTTGTCAGTCTGTTGTAAGTGCTTCCAATATGTCATAAGTGTCCTCAATTTGTCAGTTTTTTTAGCTTATGTATTTTTTAATTGTTGTCAGTCTGTCATAAGTGCGCTAAAAGCATAAGTTTTCTATACTGTCCTAAGTTCCTCAAGCTGTCATAAGTGTCCGCAGTCTTAATGCCAATTTGTCAAGAGCGTTTTTGTGTTTTCAATATGTCATAAGTGTCTTTAATGCGATATAAATGGCATAAATTTTATCATAAGTTCTTTAAATCTGTTATAAGTTTTTAAATTTATCACAAGTTTTTGTTATAAGTGCTCTTAATTTATCAGTTTTCAATATGTTTAAGAATTTTAAAATTCCGTCAAGTGTGCCTTAATTGAAGAGTTTTTAGATTGTGCGTAAATCGTATTTGAATAGTCTGGTGGCTGGACTTTGATGTGTAATACTAATATGTCAGTTTGCAAATGCAGTCGGTATCAAGCTTAAATTTTATGAAAACCTTGTTTAATGTTTTATATTTAATAAAAATAGAATATGGCGCAGTCGGTGCAACTAATTTATGTGGTTTATTAAAAAATAAAAAATAAATTGATTTAAAGTATGCAAGAAAAATGTTGGAACAGTTGCCAGATATTGACTTGCTTAGTTTTGTATAATTGACACGTTTGAATATAAAAAAAATATAGCGCAGTCGGTATTAAGCTAAAGTTTTGAAACAAATTAATTGATATAATTAAATAAAACAGAGTTTTAATAAAAACATAATATGGCGCAGTCGTTGTCATTAATGCATTGATATAGAGGATGAAACCTAAAAGAAAGATGACACAGTCGGCAAAATATTGATTATTATAGTTAACTTAAATAAATACTGCGCAGTCGGTCGGCAAGGAAATGATTTTTTTTTATATACAGTTTTTAGAACGTTAATTAACATAATTGTAACACAGCTGTTATGATGTGGAAATTTATTTGTGCAAATGGCGCAGTCGGTATGCTGCAAGAAAGCTATAATTAGTTTTTTTAAATATTTATATAAGACACAGTTTCCGTGTCATGGTTATTTAAAGCAACATTGAAGTTAAGTTAAATCAATGTAGCGCAGTCGCTACGGTTTATTTTTTGCAATTGTCAATAAATACCATTATGGTAGTAAAACGTGAGTTTGAAAAAGTGGCGTAGTTTATTGCGTATGTTAAGCAAAGTCCGTGAAAACTATTTTTGTTATTAATGTATTAAATTCAATTTTTATATTGTAAAATACTAGTATTTGTATAAAATTGTCTAAAATGCGTATTATATATTTTATAAATTTGATTTATTTTATTTTTGCATTATGACCGACTGAGTTACATTAATTTAATATAATTTTGATATTAAATAAATGTGGCGCAGTTAGTCAGAATAAAAATAATATTAAAAAATGCATAAATCACAACAGTTATTTAAAGATGGCACAAAAATGGAGCAGTCGGTATGAAGCACAAACTTGTCGGTATGGAGAGCCTAACGCCTAACTTGAATCTCGGTGCATAAATTGTGGCAGGTTCCAGCCCCAGCTCCGGTAGAAATTGTGGCATTTATTCAATGCATTTGTCTAATTATTTAGAGTCACTCCAATATATGATTAGTGTTCATATCAGCATAATTACAGTTAATATGAGAGTGTGGCTAGGCTTTGTCAGTATCTATAGCGTCTCCGTTTTTTTAATTGACGAGTTTGGTAGTATATATTATGATTTCCTAAAATATAGGCTTGTACTAGGAAAAAAATATTTATTGATTTAGCATTAAATAAACACAATATGGCGCAGTCGGTATGATAAATCTGTTATTATTAAAAATTAAATGAAAAGCAAAAATAGCGCAGCCGATGTAACGCAGAAAATATTGTATTAGCTTAGTTGTTAAAAATTTACATTGGCGCAGTCGGTAAATTATAATCATAGTAAGCGTAATAAAGTTGCCACCGCTCTGTACCAACTCTACTTCTAAATATCTCCTAGTAATCGATGGAATAAATAGGAAGAGATTTTGTTGGATATTTTGTTGGTGCTGCAATTGTTCTCAAACTACCATCAACACTGTCATTAATGGGCTGTGTTAAGTGCACTCTGACTGATTTAAAAGTTCTCATTTCAAGAAATTTCATCATGTAATTAAAAGTTTAATCTATATTTTGATTTTTTTTCAAACATTTTGAAAAATATTTATTTCGAATCCAGTTTGCAATTGAAAAAATTTAAATAAATTATTTTGATTTTTGTTTTAGCAATGCTTGGAAATTAATTAATTAAAGCTCATTACTTAATTAATTTTATATAGAAATATATAATCAATTAAATTCAATTTATTTTAGCTTCGTAGAAATTAATTCATCAAATCACATTAATATTTGATTGCAACAACAACAAAACCGAACAAGTTTCACTTAAAAATCGTACAACGTTTTCATTACAATTAACAATTTATGATTTTTACTTTTATTTCGTCAACTTTCACTTGGTCACGATTTTTTTCTTCTTTATAAAATAATAATTGCAGGAAAGTTTCGTAATTGAGTCGTAAAAAAAATTATTATAATCGGATCGATGTTTACAATTGCAAACGTCACATATCCCATTGATGTATCTGTGTAGTATATACATACGGAGCCATTACGATTAGCATAATAATAATATAAAAATGTAAATCAGGTCAAAGGGCAATGGCAACAAGTTAATGTTTAAAGATTGTGATACGCGTTCACTTTATAATATATTACATTTGTTTGTAACCTTCAATTATTGCAGCTGCTGCGTTCAATTAATTGGGAAATGTTTTGATGAGTTTCGGTTCTGTATTCTTCATCAGTTGATAAAAATATTCGAGATTAGTTTAAATAAATTAATAATTAATTCAGAAAAATTTCATTAAAGATATCCTAGTTGCAACTGAGAGTATTGAAAAAAGCATGAAAAGCATCTGGAAGCCCTGCTGCAGGCCAGAGTTAAATCAACCTTGTATCGATTGGGATTCGATCCCATCATCTCATCCTCAAATCGATCCAAGAAATCCTTAAAAACGGCTTCTAAAGAGGACACCCGTCACCCGACACGGTACCTCTTGAATCTGTTAACTGGAGGCGTAGGCAATAGAGAGACTAACAACAACGACCTCCCCACAACCAAGTTGACTCCTTTCGGTAATAAGATCGGAAATTATAAGAGTTTGAAGAAATTCAAAATCGCGCCGGAGGAGGTGGAGGAGAAGTGCGGCTTGCGCGAGGCCATCGGTAAAACCGGCGTTAAAGTATCTAGTGTGGCAGTGACGTTGAAACAGTGGTGGCGCGATGTGGGGCTTTGCCCCAGGTCCACTCGTGCCTCGATAGGACCACACGGCTGTGCCAAGCACAGGATTAGGAGGCCCCGACCCATGGGACATTCTTTCAGCATGTGTAAGCTACAACCATGTCGACACAAGAAAAGTAAGTTGATCGGTGTATTAAAACCAACGAATCTTCTAACAACATGTTTTTAAGTTTCCAAAATGTATTTTACCATAGACATATAACAATTTTGGTCTTAATCTGAACAAATTTAACTATTTCAAAATCTTGGACTTTATCGAATGAAATGAAGAGCTAATGATCACTAACTTT
Organism: Tachinus rufipes; assembly: GCA_963932245.1. NCBI lineage: Eukaryota > Metazoa > Arthropoda > Insecta > Coleoptera > Staphylinidae > Tachinus > Tachinus rufipes. The sequence goes on along the minus strand of OZ010747.1, from coordinate 71,187,341 downwards.
AAAATTATAGGAATATGTTTAATTTCTTTACACAAAGTTTTATGTAATTTAACAGTCCTAGGTGTTAGCTAACAAAATTGACTAGTTTTAACATAACATACTTTAAGTAAGACTTAAATGAAGAGCCATGATCATTAGAATTAAATTAATATAATATAAATTCTGTTGATAATTTGTTAGTTCTTCTACTGTTTTAAACTTTACAGACTTTATCTTAGGCTTAAATCAAGAATTAATCTTATAATGTAGATTCTGATGACAATTTGATGCAACATGAAAGTTTCTCTGCTTAGGCTGATGAAAGCTAAACTTTACAGATTTTATATGAGGTTTAAATGAAGACCTAATGATCATTGTCTTTCAAATGACTGCTTAATTAAGTTTTATTTAGTTTTTATAGATAGTTTGATTGTTCTACTGCATAAAAACTGTTTCAGACTTTTTAAAAGTTTTGAATGAAGAGCCAATGAACATTTAATAGGGATTTGTTTGTTTCAGATCACACCAAGCATACATATATGTAAATGGCTAGTTCTAGGCAAAATTTTAATATATTTTATCTATGTCAATTTAGATCAGGTTATCTAAAATCAATAAACATCATATTATAAAATTGAAAAAAAATCTAAAATTTGCTAAGCTAAGTTCCAATTAAAAAAAATCTGGAACTCTTTTAATTGGCACATAAACTCTTGCAATAGTTTAATTTTAAATTTGATCCATTTTTTAAATCTGGTTGCAGTGCAGGATTTTTCCGATTATGGTTATAATTTGGTTTATAATTGAAACTTTTAATCCAAAGCATATTTTACAGTCAGTTGAGTATCGAACCTACAACCTCCAGTGTTTACTACTCGACTACTCCAGCCGTTAATGTATTTGATTATAACGTTGCAATTTTCGAATAGTTTGATGGAAGTCTCCCAAGATCTAATAGGTGGGTGAGCTAAAGTAGTTGCATCACCTCTAATAGTTTCCATTCATTAATTTCTTCTTTTTTTCATTGCTTTGTATAATATGCCCTGCCTATAATCTTAGCTCTGTGATATCACATGATTGCGATCTATTCTGATGCTCCAATTTGCAACTAATTCAAATTATTCTTTTGATGGTTTGAGTTAGTTCCAACCAAACAGCACACTTCGTTTTTTAACTGATCATTTACAATAGTAATGATAAAGTACACTAAATGTTCTAATGGGTTATCTATTGTCTTGAAGGATTGTACATTTAATCCCCTAGAGGATGCTATATTTAAATATGTTCAGTTCTCTGGAGGAAATTACATTCAATTCCTTGGAGGATATTATATTTAATCTTTTGGTAATATACCCATTTGCCCTTGATGTTACACTTATGTTTTGTATAGTATTTAAAATGCTTTGAAGATATACCCAATCCTCTAACACTATACTTTTTTTTTTTAATTGTATACCAAATTTTCTTTTTTTATATTTACAATGGTATATTAAACCTCTTGGAGATATACTAAATCGTTTGATGGTATTCCATCTTTTTCTTGATATTTCTAATATTTTTATGGTATACTAGTTTTGTGACTGTATATAAAATCATTTGATAGTATATCGATCTTTTGATGGTATTGCAAGTTTTCTAATTGATGGTATACCCATTTCATTGATGGTACTAAATTTTCTAAAGGTATGTAAACTCTCCTAGTATTATACTGATCTACTAAAGTATGGAATAGTTAAATTTATTTTGATGGTATACATAATTTTCTGATGTTGTACCTAATTTCTTGATGGTACATCTAATATTTTGATGGCATATTTAATTTCTTAATACTATGTTCTTTGACGTTATAGCCAACTTCTTAATTGTAAAATTAATATCTTCTGATTGTATACTCAATTTTCTGATGGTGTTTTTAATTTCTTGATGATATTCTCAATCTTTAGATGATTTACTAAATTTTTGAATGTATACAAAAATTTTTGATAGTATACCGATCTTCTAAAGAATGATAATGAATTTTTTGGGTTGATTTACCTCTAGGTTTACATAGTTTTCTGATGGTATATGGAATCTTTTGATAGTATGCATGTTTAATTTCTTTATGGTATATAAAATTCTTTGCTGTTATAGCCAATCCTTTAATGGTAAACTTAATTCTTTGATGGTACATCAAATTTTCTGATGGTGTAGTAAATTTTCTGATGCTATATAAAATTTTCTGAAGCTATATAAAATTTTCTGATTGTATATGCAATTTTGGAAGGCTGGTATATCTAATATTATGATGGTATTTCCAATTTGTTGATGTTATATTTAATTTACTGATGGTATACCTAATTTGCTAATGTTATATTTAGTTCAATGATGGCATAACCTAATCTTTTGATGGTATACTCAATCTTTCATGATATAAAAAAATTGCTGAAGGATAGTATATTCAATTTGTTGATGGTATACCTACCGAATTTCTTACGCAGTTTTTGATAGTATACCCAATTCTTTGATAGAATGCTTAACTTACTTCTTGTTGGCATATAAATTTTTTTGATGTCACACTCAATTTTTTAATAATACTCATCTCATCTTCTGATAGACTTAGATCTTATCTTTTTACTAATTCTGAGTTTATATAATGGTGTATCAAACTTTTTGATGGTGTATTTAATATTTTAATGATTTATAAAGTTTGTTTGGTGTTAGTTATAGCTAATTTTCTAATGGTTAACTTAATCTTGTGACTATAACTAATTTTCTGATGGTATATAATATCTCTTGATACCAAGTTTTGTTGTTTACTCAATTTGTTTATGCTGTACTTAAACAACTGATAGTATACCCAATGTTTTGATAATAGACCAAATTATTTCATTGCGTTTAAAATCCGTTGAACGATAGTAGGTCTAATTTCTTGATGCGATATTGAATTTCTTTAATGCTACGCAATCTTTGATAGTATACTTAATTCTTTGATAGTATACCTAATTGTTTGGTATTATATTATATAAAATTCGTAGAGGATAACAGATCCTATCTCAATAAATAATGCAGCGTTTGGGCGGGGACACTCAGTTTATTGATTGCGGGAGATCAGTTTTAGCTGGAGTGCCTAGTGTTTGGTATCCAGAAATTGAATGTTTCTTCTCTGCGCAAATGTTATCTCTCTTACTATATTGCGGAATGAGGATGACAGATCCAATCACTTATTAATAATAAACAATTTGGTGGGTGGCATTTGAATTCAGTTTATTGATTGTTAGCGAGTAGATTTTTCTGGAATGCCCCTACCGCCCGCTCAAGTGCTTGGTATCAAATTTTTTGATTGTACTTAAAATCTGTTGATGATATACTTAATCTTTCTCCAATCTTTTTTGCTATACCAAATATTTCTCCAAGTACACTCAATCTTCTGATGGTGTATTACATTTTCTGGAGGTATACTAAATCTCTTGGTGGTATACTCAATCTTCTGATAATATTCTTAATTTTTTGAAAGTTCACTTAATTTCTTGATGGTATACCGATTTTCTAAAGGATGGTATACTTAATTCCTTGATAGTAAACTTAATTTTTGTTGGTACATAAAATCTTTCGATGTTATGCTCAATCCCCTAAAGGTAATATAAATTTCTTGATTAAATACTCAATCTTCTGATGGTGTAGGTACTTAATCTTCTGATGGTGTTCCGAATTATTTTAATACTATATAAAAATTCTTGATTGTGTACGCATTTTTTGGATAGTATATCTAATCTTTTGAAGGTATACCCAGTTTTCTGATGCAGTACTTAATTCTTTAATGGTATACGCAATGCTTTTTATAATATTTTAATGATATATTTAATTTTCTGGTGGTTTTTATATTTTTTTAATGATTTAATCAATATTTTAATGGTTTATTTAATCGTTTCATGGTATATAACTTTTGCAATTTTTTGTATACCTATGCCAAGTTTTCTGATGTTACGCAATTCCGGATAATATGTTATATTCAATTAATGTTAAGATTACTTATTTGATTATATAATAAATTTTCTGATGGTGTACCTAATTCCTTGATAACTCAATTTGTTGATGGTATATCCAATCCATTGATGGGCAAATTCTCTAATAGCAAACTCAATTCTCTAATTACATATTTATTTCTGATGGTATACTCAATTTAGTAATATATTGGATCTTTTGATAGTAGTTTTTTGATGGTATATAAAATCTATCTATCTTTGAAGGGATGGTATATATAATCTCTTGATGGTATCCAATCCTTTGATGCTATTTATAATTATTTAATGACATACCGAATACCTTTTGTGGTATATAAAATCCGCTAAAAGCTAGATTATAGTATATAAAATTCTTCTGATAGTTTACTTAATCTTGTGATGGTGTACATAAGCTTTGAAGGTATATCTAATCGTTTGATGGTATACTTATTGTTTTGATGTTTTATAAAATCTTTTGATGTTATAGCTAATCTTCTAATTAATAGTAAACTTAATATTTTGTTTGTATACTCTACTATTCTTTGATGGTGCGTTTAATATCCTGTATGTATCTTTAAAAGCATGGAATATTTTTATACTTCATTTATTGATGCTATACTTAGGGAGATGGTTTAATTAATGTTCTCATAGTATATCTCATACTTTAATGGTATTAAAATTTTCTGAAAGTTTTTTATCATTAAATGATGGTATATCCATTCTCTTGATGATATCCTAAATTTTCTAATGCTATGCTTAATCCCTTGATGGTATACTCAATGTTTTGATGGAATATAAAATTATTTGATGGTATGCTCAACCTTTTGATGATATATAAAATTCTTTGGTGGTATATAAATTTGTTTGGTGGTATACCCAACTCTTTGATGGTATTTAAAATTTGTTGATGGTATACTTAGTTTTATTATGCAAAATTATAGCCACTTTTTAAAAGATGGCATGTTTAATTCTCTTAATGGTATACTCAATTTCTTGATATTATATATTTTTTGGCAATAAACTTCAATTTTTGGATGTTTTTTGATTGCATACTCAATCCTCTGGTGGTATACCTAATCCCTTCAATTAATTGTTTACTTAATTTTAATGTTGGTGCTACCTCCAACTTAGTATCTTGGTGGTTACTTAATTTCTTGGTGGTATACTCAATACTATCTTGTATACTCAATCTCTTGATAGTATAAAAATTAATTCATTGTATTTTTTTTTTAATTACTTAATATCCTGATCCTACTCAATACCTTGATGGTATACCCAATTTCCAGTTGATATTTATAATATTCTGATTCTGATTGTGCTTAATACCTTGATAGTATATCTAATTTTTTAATGATATACCTAATGTTTTGATTCTGGTCAATCCCTTGATGGTATACCAAATCCATTTGTGCTATACTTATTTTAGGATCTTATATTAAATGCTCTGATGGTATAGCTATTTTTTTCAATTGAACGTTTTTAATAATTTGTTGCTGTCTCCTCCTCATGATATATTTAATTTTCTGATGGTACATCTAATCCCTGGATGGTATATTTAAAGTCTTGAAGGTATATCTAATCTTTTGATAATATATCCACTTTTCAGATGGTATGCTTATCTTGCTGGCATACTTTATCTTGATAGTATACAAAATTAATAGAAAGTTTTTTTTTTTGTTATTGTTTTTTGATGGTATGTTTAATCCTTGATGGTGTACGCAGTTTTCTGATGATATACTTATTTCCTTGGTGGCATACTTAATCCTATGATGGTATACTCAATATTTTGATCTTACTTTATCTTTTGATGGTATACCCAATTTTTTTATAGTATTCTATTCCCCTGATTGCATACTCAATCTTCCAATGGTATATCCGTTTTTTTTTTTTTGATATTTAACCTAATTGTTTGGTTTGGTTGTCTACCTAATTTTATGATGGTATACTAAATCTCTTTATAGTATAATTATTTTTTAAAGGACGGTATATTTAATCTCTTGATGGCTTAGTCAATTCCTTGATGTTATAAAACAATTTTTGACAATAAACAATTTTCTGTTGTGATACCTAATTTTCTGATGACATACTTTATCTTCTGAAAGTTTAATTAATCTCTCAATCAATTGCATACTTAATTTTGTTGCTGGTGCTATCTTTTGATGGTATCTTTGATTCTCTGATAATATACTTCATATCTTGATGGTATACTTAATCTCTTAATGGTATATTCAATCTTATGATGATCTATACCTATTACGTTATTGGCATACTTAATCCTTAGATATATCCACTCTTCAGATGGTATGCTTATCTTGATGGCATACTTTATCTTGATAGTATACAAAATTAATTGAAAGTTTACTTTTTTTGTTATTGTTTCTTGATGGTATTTTTATTCCTTGATGGTATACCCAATCTTCTGATGATATACCTAATATTTTAATTTTACTCAATCTCTTGCTAATCCTACTCAATCTTTTGCTAATATTCTGATTCTACTCAATCCTTTTGTGGCATACTTAGTCCCCTGATGGTATACCTAAATTCTTTATATCAATTGTTTGCATACTTATTTTTTTGTTGCTGTCTCCTGATAGGATATTTAATTTGCTGTTGGTATACCTAATTTTTTGATGGTATAATTAATCTCTTGATAGTATACCTAATGATGCTATATCTAATTCTTTGATGCTATTCCAATCTCTTTAATCAATTGATTGTATACTTAATTTTTGATGCTGTTCCTTGATAGTATATTTAATCTCCTGATAGTATACCTAATTTCTTGATAGTATATTTAATTTTTTGGTATCTAATCTTTTGATGGTATACTCAATCATTTTCAAAATTAATTAATCGTTTACTTAATTCCCTGATTCAATCTCTTGGTGGTATACGCAATTTTCTGATAATACTTAATTCCTTGATGGTATACCCAATCCCTTTCTTTAATTAATTGATTATATACTTAATTCTTTGTTGTTGTCTCCTGATAGGGCATTTAATTTGCTGATGGTATACCTAATTTTTGATGGTATAAATAGTTTACGTATAATAATTATATACTTAATTCTTTGATGGTATATCTAACCCTCTGATGCTATACCTATTTTCTTGATGACATACTCAATCTTTTGATAATATACTCAATTCTTTGTATAGTATAAATTATGTAATTAATTTAAAGGTATATATTCAAAGGCAGCTTGTGAGGTAGTATCACAAGTATAAGCCTTAAAATATTGGCCCTTGTACCTGAAAAAAAAATTGATCGTATACTTAGTTTTCCGTTTCTATCTCTTGAGGTTATATTTATTCTTTTGATTATATACTTAATATTCTGATTTTATTCTATCCTTTGGTAGTATACTCAATTTTCTGATTCTATCTCTATTCCTCCAATGGCATACTCAATCTTCAGATGGTATACTTAATTGCTTGATAGTATACCCAATCTTCCGATCTTATACCTATTCTTCTGAGAGCATATCCAATCTTATGAGAGCATACCCAAACTTCTGATGGTATACCGAATCTCTTGATATAAAATTAACTGATCATATACTTTATATTTTTTTGTTGCTATCTCTTGATGGTATATTTAATTTTCTGATATTATATCTAATATCTTGATAGTATATCTAATATCTTGATAGTATACTCAATGCCTTGGTTGTATACCCAATCCTCTGATGCTATATCTATTTTCCTGATGGTATACCCAATCTAGAGGATTGTTGCACTGATGTGCTAAAGATTAAGAGTTAAGACCTCGCAAATATGAAAAAAGAAAAAAATATGTTTGGAATCAAAACTCAAAACTGTAACTAAGTTTTCAGTATTACAGATGGAGAAGAAGCTATTATAGGCCTGCAGTGGCGTGCATACGAAATTAATTACTCAATCTTTGTGGGTTTTGCGATTCTATAAATTAGTTGCATGCCCCCAAATGTCTTTAAAATATACTTTGTTTTAAAAGGTTTCTGCAGAGTTTTTACAGTTTTTGCAGATTTCTGTAGTAGTAACTTTAAACTGCAGGCTTTCTGAATATAGTAAGATTATCTAAGGGTATTTTTTTTTAATGTCACTATAAAAAGAAATATAAACTTTTTCAAGTGGCTTGACTTCTTTAAAAGATATCGCCAACAAAAAAATAATAAAAAAATTATAGGATATTAATATTTTTAAAATTACGTCTTTTGGTTTCACCAAATTATATAGATTTTCAAATTTCCAAAACTGTATTCAAAAAATATTTCTTAAGATTTTTATATATTTATTTAGATAAAAGTTTGTTTATAAGTTTCTGTAGATTGATTTTTTTAAATTATCCGTTTGGTTTTTTATAAAATACCAATGCTTTTGAAACTTTTGTTTCTAAATTTGATGGGCATTTCAAAAAATATTTTTAAACATGTCTAATAGATTTATATTAGACAAAAATTTGTTTTAAACTTATTGAGATGTTTTTTAAATTATAAAGAACCTATCAACCTCTCTAACTTATTTCTGAAAATATAGATTTTCCAAAAATATTATAATACTGATTTCGGAAAAGAAAAACTAATTAGTTCTCAATATTACAATTCACAGAATTACTTAACTTTTAAATCATTTGAATTTCAAATTATAAAAGAGAAAATTTGGTCATAAAATGTGTAAAAATGCAAATTCCTTATTGATCTCACATTCTTTGTTAAAATATTTAAAGTTGCCGAGATTGTTGCTACGGCAACACATTGTTAATAAATAATTATAATTTTATGCGGACCATATAACCCACACACACACACTCACATACATACACATATACAGACATGTGATACTTCTTTGAATTAAATAACACTTAAAAGTGCAATATCTAACAAAGCCGCTTAACGCAAATAAGCTAAAAGGAAACGCAAATAAAGAATTATTTGCTGGAGAGAGCAAATAATCCAATTCCACCGGTTTTCTTTCCCCCTTTTGCTTTGCCTTTGCGCGCTGACTGAGGAGGTAAGCAAGCAAGCAGGCAGTCGATGAGGCAAACTTGTACATAAAAGTTTAAGAGACGGTATTTTCGTCTACTTTGAAAACAAATGGGGGGACTATTTATATTGGGATTTATAGGGGTGTAATGTTTGAAGTCGCAGCGAGCGCAAGTGCTCTTTAAACGCGACACGCTTCGCCGATTGCAATGAGTTAATTTGAATCGATACAAGTTGATAGTATTCACAAAAAGAAATTTCATAAAATTTAAGTTCATCAAATGCTCGCTTATTTTAAACAAGATTGTGATTGGCTCTTCATTTATGTATTAAGCAAAGTATGCACCATGCAAATTTATAAATTTAGTAAACTGTACACCGCGGTTATTGTATTATATGGAACTAAATTAAGGATTATCTAGATTACATAGTAGAATTGAATACAGTAACATGATTTTGTTGTAGTAAGTGGTCATAACTCTTCAAACAACTTAGCTGCAATCTGCATATTTAAATTGGTAGATTTAATTGGATCACGTCTTGATTTATTCATTTATTCTGTACACAAAATACGTTCAGGAAATAAGTTTAAGCCGGCTACTGTGTGCTACTTGTTAACTAACTTGTGGAGTAGTATTTTTGGATAATTAGTACAGAAACTGTTTTTTTCTAAAGCTACTGAAAAAATCATCAATTACTATTTTGTATAATATTGCAGTCTACAATGCACTTATTAGCTTACAGAGATAGAATATTCGCGGTTTATATGAAAGCTGTTTGAACGCGTTCGAATAATTAAATAATTTTATTAAATAGAATTTTTTTTCTTGAAAAAAATTGTAAGTACGTACAGAAAATAAAACAAAAACTCACTTAGAAAACAACAGAAAATTGTGGAAAGTTGAAAGAGTTTTTTTTGCTGTGATTTTTTAAAATATTTAAATGAAATATTTTTGAAATTTGTTAAGGGATCTTCATAAGTTTTGGATACACTGCCAGGAAGTTTTAGGAAATTTAGGGACTCATTACTATCATCAGCCTCTTTCACGCCACTGCAGGTGCATTTACATTAGCCTCTTCTCTGCCTGTAATGTTTTAAGTGGATTCCGAACCACTGGAGAGATTAATAATCTACTCTTGACTAGAGAAGGATCTTGCTCATTAAACCCCACGCTGACAAGGCGGGTAGTTTGAAATAGTTTTCGTTATGAGATCAGAACCCACGATCTTCGGTGCAGCAGTCGGATGCCTAGACTACTGCTCCACGCTTCGACTAATGCGTCATAAGAGCTTATGCCCGGTTGTAGCAACGCATCTTAAGGTGCAACTCAGCTGAGACGGTCTTACAATAAGAGCCACTTAAAACAGCGCCATACCTCAGCATTACTATACAATTTTATAACTATCAAAGTTTATTTTATTTGTATTATTATTTTAGAAGAGCTTAAGATGTAAGCAAGTCTTAAGTTTTAGTAACAGCTTAAGTTGCGTTGGTTCAACCGGGTATTAGTGTTTTAAGTAAGTTTTGGTGATTTTCAAAAAAGTATATTTTAGATACTGAAGTGTTTTAGATACTTTTGCAAATTGTAAAGAGTTTCAAGAACATTTTAATATTGGTGGAAACATCTGAGTCTCTGCCTTTTATAATCTTGATAAACCCAAAAACTTAAGGACTATGCACAATAAGGATTTTTTTTTAGAATCTGCAGTAAACTTAGTGATTTGTTGAATCTTTCAAAGAAGTTTGATTGTTTCTAGTAATTTCAGCAAACCTTTAAAATGTTGGAAGCAACTGTATTTTTTTGGAAACCTTCAAAAAGTCATGAAAACGCAGTTCACATGGGGCAAATTTAGGTTTTTTAAATTCTTATAGAAGTGACTATTTTTAAAGTGTGTAAAGGACATTTGCATTGATTCATGCAATCATTCACAAGTATAGAAATTTATCGAATTTAATTCAAATGATATTTTTAATTTTGACAAATTGTTTAAAATAATTTTAATATAAATAATATGAAATGCTGACACTGTATTAGTAAATACCGATTTTCTAAGAAATTATTTTTTAAACCAATAAAATTCTCTGAATTGAAAATTTTCCATTAAATCGTTAAACTAAACATATTTTATTAAATTTCATTGAAACGTTCAACGAGGTCTGGCGTTTGTGTGGGTGTCTAGATTGTATACATGTGAGTGAGTGTATATGTTTGAAGAGTGATCTGAACGTATTCTACGTCACAATTCTAATCAATAGGTTGCGTATTTTTAGATATGCAATCAAACTTACTACAGATGTACCGACTGCAAATTTACGATGCCCCAACAGACCTACCTCATTATTAATAGAATTGCGAGACAATACACACAAAAGATTCAACATAGTCTACGGAGTATTATATATAATTCCGATTCGAAATACAATATGTTGGAAGTTTTTTTTATTGTATAATAAAAAAACTTATTGCTCACGTTTTATGTAACAAGTTTTCCTTTTTTTATTATTACTATTATTATAGCGATTATATTACTATTGGCGCCAAGGTGATATAAAGTGCCTCGCGACAATTTGATTTATGAATGGAATCGTTTTGCGTCAGATTGATTTATTGCACTTCCTTGCGGTATCTTACCGAAAAACCGAATGGCATTGAGTCCATAAGCTGGAGATAATTTTTCGTTTAGAATGCAACTAATCCCACGATAATTCCATCTCTCTCTATTCAAATGTTCTATTAAAAAAAATTAAATATTTGCTTGTAATAATTTGAAATTAATTGATTTTTGCTTTTGTTGCAGGCTTGCACCTTCGCAATAGCGAGGAGTCTCGGATGCCAGGTGAAAGTGGTGGTGCCGAATCGGGATTGCACCGACTTCACCGTAACTGCTATGACCCGGAATATGCACGGATGGAAGCTTGGTTAGATGAGCATCCGGATTTTGTACAGGATTACTTCTTGAGGTAAGTGTTAATTTTTTAAAACCACACAATATCTGAATATTGATTAAAGATAAACGTTGCGTATTTTACAACTTGAATAAATAAAAACTATGGAATAATTACATTTAGTGTAAACTAAATTTGGTCCATTCTGAGCTCTAACCAAAACTGACGAAAGTTTATAGGATTAACGATTTTAGAATGATTACGCAATTTATCATCAGTTTGGAAACTGCAAAAGATAAAGTTTAAAAACTGTAAGAAATTGTAAATCCGCCTATTATTTTTCGAATAAAAATTAATATTTAGTTGTAACATACATATTGCAGAATTTGGAATTGTAAAGAAATCTTAATATTTTCTAAGCATTTTCTAAAATTCCGACAAAACCTATTTTGGAAATATTGTACTTTTGGTCACTTTTTTCAAATTAAGAGTTATTTGCTTAATATATTTCTAAAAAGGGTATTAAAAAGAATTAATAAATTTTTTAAAGTTTTCTATATTTTTTGATTCAAATATTTTTTTAGAATTTTTAAATATTCTCAAAAATCTTATTTTGAAAATATTTTAATTTCGGCCACACATTTTGCATTTTGGTTTTAAATTATTTAAAGATATTGAGGATTATTCGCTTAACATATATTCAGAACTGGACAACAAAGAAACATTTCCTAGACATTTTCAAAATTTTCTAAAAATTATCTTTTGGAAATTTTCTAATTCCGGCCACAGTCTTCCATATTTTGGTTTGCAAATATTGAGGATTAATTGCTTAACTTTTTTTTTAGAACTGGATCAATAAAAAGAAATCTTTAATCATTTTTGAGCAGTTTCTACTACAAATTTGCAAATTTTGGTTTCAAGTTGCCTTATAGATTTATAGTTAGGCTATTCTTAATCATTTTCAAAAATTTCCAACAATCTTATTTTGAAAATTCTGTAATTTCGGTATCAATTTTTGGAATTTTGACCTTTGATTTTTTCAAGTGTTTGTGATCAAAAAATTGAATCACAAACACTTGGCTGGTTGGGGGGTACTTCAGTTAAAACTACTGTCGCACAATCAGTGAACAGAGTGGCTCGCCCACCAACTCAGGTGTGATCAAGAAATTGTATCACAAGCACTTGGGTGAGCAAGCAATAACTAAAGTCAAAACTACTGTCCCAGAAAAGTTGAAACTACTATAAACTGGAATCCACGAACTTAGTGCCTAACCCACTCACCCAAGTGTTTGTGATTAAGAAATTGGATCTCAAACACTTGGGTGGGTGGGCGGGAACTAAAGTCGAAACTACTGTTTCGGAATCCACGAACTTAGTGCCCCACCCACCCACCCACCCATTCATGACTTTGTGATCAAGAAATTAGATCAGAAACACGTGGGTGAGTGGGCGGGAACTAACGTTGAAACTACTGTCTCGGAAATCACGAACTTAGTGCCCCACCCACCTACCCAACTGTTTGTGATAAAGAATTTGAATCACAAACACTTGGGTGGGTGGGCGGGAACTAAAGTCGAAACTACTGTTTCGGAATCCACGAACTTAGTGCCTAACCCACTCACTCAAGTGTTTGTGATTAAGAAATTGGATCACAAACATTTGGGTGGGTGGGCGGGAACTAAAGTCGAAACTACTGTCTCGGAATCCACGAACTTAGTGCCTTACCTACCCACCCATGACTTTGTGATCAAGAAATTAGATTAGAAACACTTGAGTGGGTGGGCGGGAACTAAAGTCAAAACAACTGTCTCGGAATCCACGAACTTAGTGCCTCACTTAACCACCCAAGTGTTTGTGATCAAGAAATAAGATTACAAACATTTGGGTGGGTGGGCGGGAACTAAAGTTAAAACTACAGTCTTAGAATCATTGAATTTAGTGCCTCACCCACACACAAAAGAGTTTGTGATCTAGAAATTAGATCATTAACAATTGAGTGAGTGGGCGCGAACTAAACTCACCCAAGTGTTTGTGATCAAGAAATTCTATCACAAATACTTGAGTGGGTGGGCGGGAACTAAAGTCGAAACTACTGTTTCGGAATCAATGAACTTTGTGCTGCCCACTTACTCAAGTGTTTGTGTTCAAGAAATTCTATCACAAATACTTGGGTGTGTGGGCCGGAATTAAAGTCAAAATTACTGTTTCAGAATTAATGAACTTAGTGCCCCACTCACCTACCCATGTGTTTGTGATCAAGAAGTTGTATCACAAACACTTGGGTGGGCGGGCGGGAACTAAACTCAAAACTACTGTTCCAGAATCAAAGAACTTAGTGCTCCACCCACCCAAGTGTTTGTGAAGAAATTGAATCAGAAACACTTGGGTGGGCGGGCGGGAACTAAAATCAAAACTACTGTCTCAGAATCAATGAACTTAGTGATCCACCCACCTACCCAAGTATTTGTGATCAGGGAATTGGATCACAAACTCTTGGGTGGGTAGGTGGTAATAAAGTTGAAACTGGCGTTTTGGAATCAAAGAACTTAGTACCCCACCCACCCAAGTGTTTGTGATCAAGAAGGAATCAATGAACTTAGTGTCCCACCCACCCAAGTGTTTGTGAAAAAAATTTATCACAAACACTTGGGTAGGTGGGCGGGAACTAATGTCAAAACTACTGTCCCAGAATCAATCAACTTAGTTTTGGCTTCAAATTACTCGCAGATATTGAGGATTAGTTGCTGAACATGTTTTCAGAATTGGGTAAATAGAAAAATCTTCAACAATTCTTGAGTTTTTTAATTTTTGTTTTAAATTCCTATTTTGGAAATATTGTAATGTTGATCAAAAGTTAGCAAATTTTAGTTTCAAAGATATTGAGAATTAGTTGCTTAACATATATCATCCCAATTTGGAAATATTGTAATTCTGGCTCATTTTTCCAAATTTTGGCTTCGAATTGCTCACCAATATTGAGGATTAGTTCCAATATTTTTAAGAATTTTCAAAATTTTGTTTTGAAAATATTCCAATTTTAACCACAATTTTGAAAATTTTGGTTTCAAATTATTCAGAGATACTGAGGAAAATTTTTATTTTTGAAATATTGTTATTTCGGTAACAATTTTTGATCTCAAATTACTTACTATTGAGGATTAGTTGTTCAGCGCATTTTTAGAGTTAAGCTTAAAAAAAAGTTTTTTGAGCGTTTTCAAATTTTCTAAATATTATGTTTTGAAAATGTTGCAATTGCGACCACAAATTTGCAAATTTTGGTTTTATATTATTTAAAGATATTAGTTTCTTAATCAAGAATTGTGCTATTCAGAAAAAAAAAATTACAAAAATTTGTTAAGTACAATTTAAAATTTCCCAAAAAAATTATTTTGGAAACAGTGTAATTTTGTTAAAATTTTTATAAATGTTGGCTTTAAATTACTTACAGATACTGAAGATCAGTTGCTTAAAACGTTTTCAAGATTTTGTTATTCACAAAAAAAAATCGGTAATATTTTTAAGCATTTTTAAAAAATTATTTTTTGGAAAATTCCGGCCACAATATTCCAAATGTTGGCTTCAAATTATTTGCAGGTATTAGGTATTGAGTATTAGTTGCGTTAGAATTGTGTAAATTTCTAATAATTTTTGAGCATTTTCAAATTATTGTAATTTGGATTACAAATTTGCAAATTCTGGTTTCAGAGTTATTGAGGATTAATTAGTTGCTTAACATGTATCTTGAATTGAACTATTTAGAAAAAAAATGAAAACATTTTTTAATAGTTTCCAAAAACTCTTATTTCGGAAATATTGTAATTCTGGCCACATTATTTCAAATTTTAGCTTTAGACCTTGTGTTATTTGACTTGTTAATTAATTAACAATCTTGGGAATACCGTATAGCAATTAACTAGCCTGCAACAATATAAATAAAAAGTATGCCAACTTCTACTGAAGTAAAATTCAAACAAGCAATTCTGGGTGATCACCCATCTAATTTAAGTAAGAAAAAAAGTTTGTTACTAGTTGGAATCATAATTAATCAAATTACTTCTGCTTTCAATGTGACCATTCTCGCAGACAATTTCTATCTTTTTTTCTTTCTCGAAGAAGACGTTGATAGATATACGTCGCTTGATAAATCGAACGAATTCATTGCATTGAGACGACGACGACGTTGTTATCCACAGTGCTAGCCGCTATCAGCATTCGGGTTTTATATTAAATCCATGCAGATTGCGATAATAAATTGTCTTATCTGGGCGGAGAGCGTAATCTCGAACCTCGTTTACACTGCGCAACGTGACTACCGCGTACCCTAAAATGTGATACGTTCCGACGAAAAACATGGACAGGAGATTATATTTCGGGTACACACGCCTGATGATAAATTCGCTCCGAGAAGATGTAATCCAAGTAGCGGAATTAATTAATTGCGGAGAGATTATTTTATTATAAAGCCGCGTTCATACCAATATTAATTTGATTAATTTTCTTTTTAGGAAAGCAACCCGTCAAGTTGTAGATTCATGGTTGGTATCACATGCGACGCCGACGTCTTCAAGTGTTGAACTTGCTTCGCCGACGCACAATCAATCGAGAGGAGGTTCGGGTGCAACGACGCCTGTACGTAAGATCTCAGCACATGAATTCGAGCGCGGTGGATTGCTGCGGCCTATGATAAGTACCATCGATGGCACACCGACCTTCCTTACGAGTACAGAAGGACAAACGGGCAACGGTCCAGGCCACAGTCCTACAGCCAGTCGACGGCAGCGTCGTTCCAGGCACGAACTCCGACAACTTGATGAGAAGGAGTTAATATTTGAATTAGTAAGTGGTAAACAATTATTAGATGTGTGGCGCAATAATAAAATAACACAATGTGTTTATAAATTGATATTTAAATCTTAACTGTTACCACAACAATGATTAGCAATTTTAATTAGCTGCATACGTGGCCAATAACAAAGAAATTATCGTAAAATTTATTTATTTAAACCATTTAGAGCAAATAATTGACCAATTGATATTTTTATTGTTTTGTTTGCAACAATTTATTTGTTTTCAGGTTAAAGACATTTGTAACGAATTGGAAATCCGTTCACTATGTCACAAAATCCTCCAGAATGTGTCGACGTTACTGCACGCCGACAGGGGGTCGCTCTTTTTGGTTCAAGGCGAAAAAAGCTGTCACCCCTCCTCCTATCCAACACATGGAAGGTATCTAGTCTCAAAATTGTTCGATGTTTGCTCGAGGAGCACGTTGTTGGAGATGGAGAAGAAGGACGAAATTCGGATACCTTGGGGTACGGGTATCGTCGGCTACGTTGCCGAAAGCGGCGATCCTGTCAATATTCCAGATGCCTATCAAGTAAGTTGTCAAAGATTTGTTGTATAATAGCATGCTAATTCTTATTTTTTTTAAGGATGAAAGATTTAATCATGATATTGATCTGAGGACCGGATACAAAACGCGGACGCTACTCTGTATGCCCATTAAAGATATCAACGGAGACGTGTTGGGGGTGGCTCAAGTGATAAATAAAGTTGGAGACGCCCCCTTCACGGAACAGGATGAAAAAATCTTCTCCAGCTACCTGCAGTTCTGCGGCATAGGTCTGCGGAACGCCCACCTTTATGAAACCTCACAGCTGGAAGTGAAGAGGAACCAAGTTCTTCTCGATCTTGCACGCATGATCTTTGAAGAGCAAAGCACCATTGAGCACGTCGTATTCAGGATACTTACGCATACACAAAGTCTCATACAGTGTCAACGAGTGCAGGTAACATAATTTTGCTTCTACATAAGATTAGTAGAGTAACATTTCTTTTATTTAATTAGGTGCTGCTGGTTCATGAAGCCTCCAAAGGAAGTTTCTCGAGGGTATTCGATTTTGAAGCGACTGACTTAACAGGAGAGGATGGGGAATCTAGAACGAGGTAAGTTTCTAATCTATACTCCTTATCAGTATTATTAATTTTAATTAAATTTCAGTCCGCATGAAAGCAGATTTCCTATCAACATTGGAATTACCGGTCATGTAGCTACCACTGGTGAAGTGAGTTGCTGATTTTTTTTGTTTAAAATTGAATTGAATTTAATTAATTTTTTTTAGACGTTGACCATTCCGTGCGCGTATGAAGATGAAAAGTTCGATTCGAGTGTGGATGATGGTACCAATTTTAAGCACAGAAATATTCTATGTATGGCTATAAAGAATTCTTCGGGTCAAATTATTGGAGTGATACAGTTGATTAACAAATTCAATGATCTGCCCTTTACGAAAAACGATGAGAATTTTGTTGAGGCTTTCGCCATCTTCTGCGGGATGGGTATTCACAACACGCATATGTATGAGAGTGCCGTAGTCGCCATCGCCAAACAGAGCGTCACCCTAGAAGTACTATCCTATCATGCCACTGCTTCAATAGAAGACGCCCAAAGATTAAGAGTAAGTTTTACGCATTAAAAAATTGTATAAAGCTAATTTTGTTTTTATTTTTTACAGGCAATGCGGGTTCCTTCATCGGCAAATATGAGGCTGCACGAGTTCACGTTTGACGATTTTCATATGGACGATGATGAAACGATCACTGTAAGTTTACACTCGACTCTATTATTATGACAATTTCTAATTGTAAATTTGCAGGCCTGTATTAGAATGTTCCTGGATTTGGATCTAGTCGAAAGGTTCCACATGGATTACGAAGTCCTCTGCAGATGGCTACTGTCTGTTAAGAAAAACTACAGAAACGTTATTTACCATAATTGGAGGCACGCCTTTAACGTTGCTCAAATGATGTTTAGCATTTTAACGGTAAGCAAAATGAAAAAAATTAAGACTTGACGTTTATATTTTGTCTACTTGTGGTTCTTTCTTGCTTCTATACAAAATGGCGTCTAGGTCACGCTCGTTACAAGATACATTTTTCTTTATTATTTTCTGCAAAACTTATTAGTATTATCTTTCAGACGACGCAATGGTGGAAGATTTTCGGTGAGGCCGAATGTCTGGCGTTGATCATCGGTTGTCTGTGTCACGACTTGGACCACCGGGGTACCAACAATTCCTTTCAAATCAAGTGAGTTTAATTAAGGAACTTTTATACATGTAAAAAGTTAAATAAAAACAATACAATCAACTTTTTAGATTTTATTAAGCCAACAATACATTAATTTTCAGAGTGTCATCGCCATTAGCGCAACTGTATTCGACGTCGACGATGGAGCACCATCACTTCGATCAGTGCATCATGATTTTAAATTCACCTGGGAATCAACTTCTTGCCAACGTGTCCCCAGATGAATATTCTAGAGTTATCAGAATTGTAGAAGAGACTATTCTTTCTACAGATTTGGCTGTGTATTTTAGGTGAGTCAATATAATAAATTTAAAGCTTCTCACATCACTGCAAAGCTCAATATACATTTGCTGACGTCACTGTGGAGCAATTTAACAGACCAGTTGCCTTGCGTTGTTTGAATAGAATTGTTTATTATTTTTTGGTATTAATTATTTTATTTCTTTCAGAAAACGTGGAGCCTTCTTTAATATTGTTAGGGAAGGTCCGAATTTTAATAGAGATGACCAAAAGGAGCTGCTCCGCGCGATGCTGATGACGGTATGTGACTTAGCCGCTATAACTAAGCCGTGGGATGTGGAGAAGCGGGTGGCGGAGCTGGTTTCCTCGGAGTTCTTCGAACAGGGTGATCTGGAACGCGAGGAGCTGAACCTCACGCCGATTGTAAGTGTGAATTGTGATTGATTTAAATGTTTAAAATTTATTTTTTGTTTTTTTTATGTTTTAGGACATTATGAATAGGGAGAAACAGGACCAATTACCTATAATGCAAGTCGGGTTCATCGACTCGATATGTTTACCAATATATGAGGTAATTATATTAGTTTAAGTATTTTTTATTGCTAAATATTATTTTGTGTTTGTGTTGTTGGGTAATCAAAGAAACGTTTAATTGACCGCCATTTTATTGGTTTTCCTTTGAAATCCAATTTGGCTCAAATTTTGTTGTGCGATTGACCTCTAATTTGGATCAATTGAGAATTCTGGTACGGTTCTCAGACGAGTATCATCAATTTTGATTTGTTTTTTAATTTACTGATTTTTAAAAGATTTAATTGAACTTCAGAAAAAGTTTTTGTTGTTTGGAAGGTATTAATGAATAAATACTACAAAACAAGGCCTAAAAACTCTTTTAAATTCTTACTGAATGTATAATAAGCACCGATCGCTTATCTAAGATCTGAGAATCTTATCATATTACAGAAATGTAAATCCAATGACCAAAATAAGCCAAACGATAATAATAGAATTTTATGCTTTGGGAAGTATTCCGGAAATGATTTGTTTGTTTTTTGTGCTTCCGGATGTCCTAGGTGATTTCTTCTGTCTGAAGGAATTTGTGTGGCAGAGAGTAGATTCTAGTGAAGGTCGCGTAACAAGATGGGTGCTTGTACAGTCTTTATTTTGTTACCGGTCACTTTGTTTGACCGTAATATTAATTCCTATTACAAGGATAACTAAACGTCGTTGGCGAGGAACCTCAGATTCTGTAGAATTGTGGATTTACTTGTTAATTGTGGGGGCTGAAGATCGTAGCATTGCAATAAATGATATTTAGCAATCAACCAACAAACAATGCTTTAATTTGAAGTAACTGTTTACGTCAATTGTGCACCTCTAGTTGTTACTGCTCTAGTAGTACCGGTCGATTTGTTTGATCATGCAATATTAGTTCATGTTACCGGATCACTAGACGGCGCTCGCGAAGGCTTCTTTCTGATGTAGATTTGTGGAATTAATTGTAATTACGGAGCCGAAGGGCGCAGCATTGCAATAAATGATATTTAGCCACCTATTAGCTAACAATGCATTATTTTTAAACAACCGATTCAACGAACGTTCAACTACTCAACCTCTACACCGAGTATCCATATATTTTTTTCATACATTTGTATCTAATTTGTCCAATTTCTTCTAATCGTCTCGTCTAAAATTTCTATTTACAGCATCGCTTCACAGCGCCAGGCAAACAACCTCTTCTTCGTAGGTCGCAATGCCAGAACACTCGTTATAACATACCGTATACATAATATAAATGCATTCACAAGAGTTCTGCTTACAGCAACCCTAATATTAATCTACATTGCCTATGTTTGACTAACCTTAGATAGTTGTGAAGTACCTCAATGAGCTCACGACTATTGTATTTTGCTATACACACCTCAAAGACTTTTTCTTGTCTATGCGTGAATAACTACAGTACCTCAATGGAGTATTTGTCAATTTTTAAGCAAGCTCTTTGGAGGTGATGAGAGAGCAGCCGTCACAGGACCCAAGGGGCAATTAAGCAGCCTCGGGGTTGAAGGATTCCCACGTTAAGTCCTTCTATTTATGGTGACTTTGTTTCTACTTTCAACGTTTCAAGGTGTTGTGTACGACGTGATGTGGAATTTAGCCTACAACAACTGCCGTATAGAAAGACTACCTTTGACGGGGTGTGATAGCCGAAGGCAGCGATGCAGGTTTTTGCATGGATTCTCGGTTCATAGAGGGTGGTCGGAAGCTGCTGTCTGAATGGTGGACCAAAGACGGATTTCCGATCTTTAAGTATCTTCCGATCTGCTAGAGTGCTGGTTGTTACATTGTCCAAAACCATCACTAGTATATGCGTGAATAACCTCAGCCAATTCTCACTCTTAAGTCCATTGTTT
Source organism: Tachinus rufipes (assembly GCA_963932245.1). Taxonomy (NCBI): domain Eukaryota; kingdom Metazoa; phylum Arthropoda; class Insecta; order Coleoptera; family Staphylinidae; genus Tachinus; species Tachinus rufipes. Next base: position 71,165,788 of record OZ010747.1, on the reverse strand, counting down.
ACAAATAACAATATTATTAGCTTAAAACTATGCTACCAATTAATACAACTGATCGCGTTCTCTAGAAGACTAGTTCAATAGTTTATCATCCGCAGAAAAATTTTAGAACTGTTACACTTTTTCTTAAGAGTAATAATAGCACAATCAGGTCTCACTCCTACTTAATGCAGACATAGGGTTTGATACTCGTTCGGGTGACAGTGGTAGATTCTAGGACAGATTTAAAGTGAAGCGCCAGAGGTTCGGTTCTTCAACGTGTGCTAGGGTATCTTGTGCATCCGGTTTTCTTGTTCTTGATGAGGTTTGTCTTCACTGTTTGGAAGTTTGATTTATTGAGGCGACAATGGAGTCGAGAGCAAGGAACCGGTATTACCGGTTTTATCTTCAAAGTGGATGCGTGTGAGGCATTGCAATGATCGATGGCAAGTGTTGCCGATCATTTGTATAACTATGACTGCGGTTAGATGCCATACAAGCACTCTCAATGTCTCCTGCACATATTATATAGTCAGTTTGCCTAGAGTTCGGGGTTTCTTCAGGTGATTGCACGGAGGCATGGCATTGGCTTTGCTTATGGGCATGTGATTTTGGTATTTGATTACCGTCTCGTGATATACTTTCATCACGGCGATAAGCCGGGGTGAATGCGAGGGTTGTCAATAAAGTTTCATCATTGTTTATAGTGAGCATTCCGGAGGAGTTATCCAGGTACATAGTATAGGTTATCATCAGTTCTGAAAAATAATTAGGGTACGTTGCTGAGGTCGGCATAGGGTTATTGTTAACTGGGTCGTTTGGATGTCGAAGAGCAAAGTCAAGTCCTTCTGACGATTTAATTTCTAAACCGATTACTGTCATCGATTCTCAAAGAAGCGTGTGTTCGATTAGGTGGGGTCGCCTGGTGAGCAGCATCGCTCTGATGATTTGTCGATTTTGGGGTCGCGCTAAGACTACATCTTGGTGAGGTTGGAATACGCCAATACATGATTAGTGGCATTTTGTTTTTTATTCCTCTTTGAGCTCGAATTACTTTCAAAATCTTTACTTAAGAGGATTCGCAACGGTAGTGAGTTTTCCTTTGAATGACTCTCAGCACAATATGGCTGATATTCTTTTTTATACTTCAAGTCTTTTACTTTTTCTGTATGAAGGCACCTATAGATTCGAGTGATTTTTGATTGAATGTATCCAGTAGAATTGGAGTGTGAGTCATATTTTGCTTCTGCTTCTCTACTTCTTTTAATGCTGTGCTAGCTACTATAATATAAGCACGCACTTCTCTCGGTTGATTGTGGTGTGTGATGATAGTTCTACACAACATACAGGACTTATAATTTAACATGGAATCTGAACCACACTTCTAGGTTTACTTGATTATAACTGACAAGCAAATAATTACAATTTTATGGCGGCCAAGCTAAAGTTGCTGCACCCATGACTACATTTCTAAATACTTTTTGCAAACAATTTCTTGAATTTATGGAATCAGTCAATATACAAGCTGTTAGAATCAGTACTACCTTTTAGAATCGCCTATGCATACAACGTGATTCTAAAAGGCGGCTAAACAAAATAGTCTCCTGAATACGTATACCGGATGATTCTATCTAAATTTTGTTTCACTTTAATTCCTAATTGTTTGATAATATTTTGTTTGTTTTTTCAGTCATTCGCCCAGTTATCAGAAAAACTGAAACCACTCGAGGATGGTGTTAGGAAAAACAGAGATCACTGGTTAGAGATAGCGGCCGCCCAAAGTTTAATTCCAAGTGATAATATGGATAAGGATTCCAATGATAATATGGAAATATCAAAACCAAATACACCAGACACAGAGACCCCAAACTCACCAGTGCATAGTTACAACAGTGTTTCTGATTAAATTAAGTCATTATTTATATACCAACCTATATACAAAAACAAACAAACAAACAAAGCAAAACAAAAAAGAACCTTAATTCTTCCTTCTTTCCTTCCGATAAAATAAAACACAAAAGTATATACATCATGTACGTGTATATATTATATTAGTGCCTAGTCTTTTAACACTTAATATATTAAAAACAAATATAATCAAAGGTATTTACCCACTGAAAGAAGGACTACAGTATACTTCTGCCTTAAAAGAATTTGTTTTTTATCCTCAGTCACTTTAATTTATTTTGCTCTCTTAAACATAAAAAAATTAATCTTGTTATTTTAGTGTACAAATGTGATATTTTTTTTAATTAATTTTATTTTTATTTTCGCTCTAGTTAAAAAAATTTAAACAATGTATTTTAAAATATTTTTAATACAAATTAGACTAGATTTTTTTTTCAAAATGCATTTCTGTTCAGAGCACTGTATTTTAGTATGGTATTAAAATAAATTAAATCAACCAAAGTATATTTTTAGGACGGATATTATGAATTTGCAAATTTATAATATTTGACACCAAGAAAAAAAAATTAAAATGAAAAAAATAGTGTTGTATGTAATAGTTGTTAATTTAATGTATATTTTTATTAAATTTAAATGAAATAATTTGTAAATTATTGTTGTACAGTATGTAAAGTAAACAAATAACTGACCATATTAATATATCAATCTACAAGACAATGTTTTCATTTCAACTATTTTTTATTTTTAAACTATGGTGTTATTATTATTATTATTTATTTGAATAGATTTTATTACAACTGATTCTGTTAAATTTTGTTATTTTATTTACAGCTAGTAATCTTGTACACACTTGAAATTGCAAATGGAGTTAAGCAATGCATTTCTAAACAATTCATTTTTGTAGAGATTTCTTAAAAAGACACTTATTATTACCATATTTACGGTCATAATTAGGTTTATATGAAGCAAAACGTTCCTGCAGCAAAGGTCTTACTGAATATAATTACCACATTAGCAGACACATTCAGGCTTTCCTATTTGATGATGTTACAGAAACGGTATGCTGCTAGATAGATTACAAAGCAGCTTGGTTGAGTGAAGCAGTGAATCTCTGCGTATAGTTTATCGCAGGTTTGAACCATAACTCCGGCAGAACATTTTAAGAAGTTATGGCATTTACCAATTTAGTAAATTATACTAATACATGATTAATGTCCATGTAACGATAATGACTAAACGTGTAGATCTGGAAACGATGATAGTGTTGAAGGAGCTATAATCTATTGTGAATCTGCAGTTCTAAACAATTCACGCGGACCGCAATGTGAACGGAGTATGTTTAGGTGAAGGTCGAGAAGAGCTCTACAATTATCCAAGATGGCGGATGGTATGAGCTAAGTAATTATAGTTATTGTTGTATTAATTTTTAAAACATTTTCTGTATAAGACGTTGCACCTGTGGGAAATAAATCTAATATCAGTATTACTAGTTTTAATATTATATAAACTAACTTGACGACGTTAATCCACATTGAATTGCGACACAAACGAACACATTTGCATCGAATCTGCCACTTTCTGACAGTTTTTTGCATTTTACTCTTATACTTTGAACTGTACCTGTAAAGCTATTCTCCTGAATCTACATTGAATAGCGCATCCTTTAGGACTAGTTTCAATTGTCGACGTGAAGATTTACTATCTCAACGAGAGATGGAACACAAAAAGTGCCACTTTCTGACAGTTTCTCGCATTTTAATCGTAAACTTTGAACTGGGTCTATAAACCAAGGTAACCACTTGAATTGCGCATCTTTTGGAACTAGTTTCAACTCGATACTATGATATTTGAATAAAAATGTAAGTAAATAAGTATTACTACGAATACAGTGCTAAATGATGCCGAGAGTTTAGATTGAGTTGAGGGCCATTGTAGTATTATTTTGACAAATCTGCAAACAGTTTATACTGTAATTAATTCTGTACATTTTCCGTTTTTTTTTATAATTATTACGTTCTTAATTCGTTCTGCTCGCTGCTTTGGGCCACATAGCTCCTCTCCAGGATGTCCTTATACTTGCGAACGGTCGCCCACTGGTTCCAGACAGGTGCCCCATACAGTACGATAGACGCTACCAAGGGTATGTGCAGGCCCATATTACAATTGTGGGAGACCGTGATACCAAGGTATTTTAGACTCTTCTGGCTTATGATTCGTGTGTCGTCGACCTTGAATGTAAACTCTTTCAGCTGTTTCCTGTCCGCAAGAATGACCGACACCGTCTTCTGTGAAGCAAGCTGTAGCTTATCCTGCTCGCATATCTTCCACATTTGTTCCTGCGATCACCATACCCACGTCGTCCGCGTAACCGATGAGAGATACGTTTTTGGGCATGTCCAACTGAAGTATGCCGTTGTATCTAACATTCCAGAGGGTCGGACCCTTTACTGAGCCTTGTGGGACTTCCGCCGTGACCTCCATCGCTTGCTTCTCTCCGATGAAAATGCGTCCGCTTTCGAGATAACTCCCATTTGTTTTGATTAGGTAGTCCGACACTCCTGTATTTTTCAGCTCGTCCATAATGTCTGGCCATTGCACGGAGTTAAATACATTCCTTACTCGAACGTAACCAGTACGACTTTTATCCACATGGCCCCGTATTCCTTTGTCATCGCTTGCATCTTCCTGGCTACATCAACCGTAGATCTCTCTTTTCTGAATCCAAATTGAGAGTCAGACAGGCCTGACTTTTCCTCCAGTTCGTCTTGGAGTCGCCGATTCAGAATTTGTTCGTATAGTTTGCTATCGAGTTTAGGATGCACATGGCCTGTAGACCCTTTCCTCTCCAGGCTTGGCTGGTTTTTCAATAAGGGTATGTCTAGCGATCTTCCACTCTTTTGGGAAAATACATTTGCTGACAAGCGAGTTCATGGAGCCAAGGATTAAGGCAATCACCTTGATGACCTCCGGTGGTATGCTATCCGGGCTTGAAGCCTTGCCTGTTTTTATCCTGTTTTCCGCTTCCACAATCTTCTTTGCGGTGATTGGAGGAACGTCACTAGGTTTGATAGTGATAACCGGCCATACCTTCCTTTGGTGCTCGGGAAACAGGTTCTTGGCAATCCGTAACTGATCGTCGTCGGACAGACGTATTGGTGAGCACAAACCTAACTTGCCAGTGCCAATCTTGTAGTCAACGGATCCTTCTCCACTTCCTGGCACAGGGCGTCCCAAGATTTCTGTTTGACATGCTGCTATAGCACCTTTGAGTTCTTTCCGCAGCTGTTTATAAGACACCGTCAGCTGTTCGTTGCGCACATTGTTACTGTTTGCTCTTTTGTGTGCACGCGTGAGCAGCCTTCTCGCACGTACACACTCACTCTTAAGATCTGCTATTTTGGTAGTCCACCAATACACCGGTCTCCGGCGACTGTTTTTGCCTTTCCTGATAAGTGCACTGTTGCAGTCACTAGTAATGGCCTTCATGAGCTCAGGCACCGAGTGTTCGTATCCTTCCCGCCTCGTCGCTTCATGTATAAGATCGGTCGGCTTTTCAGCTTTTTTTTTATAATACCAGCCCACATTCTTCTTCCCAGGCTTGCTCGGCGTTAGGGCCGTTGCTCGTTTGCACATGTTCATCATGTTGTGGAAGCTAAGGTTTTCCTCACCACTTACCTCGCACTGGCATATGTGTTTTGGTAGGCTGTTTGAGCAAAACGTCACATCAATGTACGACTTGCAACCGGGTCTCTCAAACGTCGGCTTGTTCCCTATGTTCAGAATCACCAGTCGTGTTCTCCCGCCCATTCCGCAAGCAGGTTTCCATTCCGGTTCTCAGTCGGGGAGCATCAGAGCACCATCTGTGTGATTTGGCATTGAAATCGTCCATAGCAGCAACTGCTTCGAGTGTTGTTTCAGGTCGCCGCGCCGCTCAGGTTTGCAAGGATTTGTGCAAAATCTTCAGGTGTTGTCTTAGATCTGAAGTAACACGAGTAGAGTACAAATTCTTTGTCATCCATCCCCGCATCCCGTCTTGGACACCTTAGTGGTTGTGCTTAGCACGTAGATGGCAGCGTCTGTGCCTTTGTCGGCAATCCATTGTGGGCTGGCTTTGGCGAGATTTGATTTGTTTCAGAGATTAGGGCAAAGGTAGTATTTTCCTCCTTAGTTCCCAGTTAGCAGTTTTGAGGCCTTCTTGCTCCTGCCGAGGTTGACTTGTGCTATCCTATTCACTGTAATTTTGCGGTGGCTACCTTACCCTTTCTCTCCTTCTCCTACGCTGTTAGGATTCCCCTGTATGCTGGGCAGCGCATCGACTCTATTTTGTTGTTCGCCTCATTACTGAGGTAACACCTGAGAGGGTTCTGGCATTCCCTCATCTTGTGGCCGGGTTCCCCGCACATGTAACAAGCGTTCCCCTCCGCACTGCACTCCTTTGCCGTGTGACTGACCCTGTTGCATTTGTAACACCTGCGCACCTCCTCCAGCTCCCTAACGCGCCATCTGTCTCAGCATTGCCAAGATATTTTATGGCCCGTAGCGCTTTGGCCGTTTTTTCGTGTACATGTAAAAACGTGTTTTTACACCGTTTTTGTTTGCCGTATTGGCTAGTCTGAGGCTTTCGCCTTCCATGAACGCCTTGGGCTTTCCGAGCGCCGTGCTCAGGGTTTCCTGTATTTTCTTTACATCCGCTTCATGGATGTCCATTATTATGAACGTCTTGGTTTTTGTCCTGGCTTTCACTTCGGCTATGTCGCCCATGTTGGTCCGGAGCGTCTCCCAGAATGCTTACTTGTCCCCATCGCCTTTCTTCTTTACCCGGATCTTTACCGTGTTGCTATCTACCTTGTTGATCCTGGTCACCGTGACTCCCTTTGTGTCCACATTACTTTTTATGTGCTTCATGATGTCAGCACAAGAATTGTACACTGTTTCCGCCCCTCCGGGTCTTTGTCCCTGTACTATTGAGTAGTATTTTAAATTTTGGAAATGTCGTAAATGAAATCTTTGAAAGCTCAATCGGATTCCTCGTTCCATTGAAACAGCCCACTCCTCCCGTAGCCAGAGGCAGATGCCTGAAAAGCTTATGGACTACCCCTGTATAGGATTTGGACTATGGAGGGTCCTGAACTTTTGTTTTGACTTCTTGGAATTGCTAGAAATCACTGGTATGCATTTCGAAATTTTTAGAATTCCTGAACTTTTTAAAACAATTGGAAGTTACATTTTACATAAATATAAAAAACTCCAGCACAGATAACAATGATGTCGATATGGTCACGTCCATTTTCAAGATGACGATATTCGTAATTATTACCAAGAATTTGGTTTCGTCTTCAATGTGTGAAATTATTGATTTTCATTAAGTCTTTTTAAGTTGGTTTTCTAAACTGTGTTAGCATTTGAATTGTTATTTTCTAATATTTGGATTGGAGCCATATTCTTTTTTGGAAATAAAAAGCTTTTGAGAAAAAAAAAATTTATTTAAAGAACTTGACATAGTAAAGCACTTTGTTATAGGTATTAAACAAATTCAAAACAGCCTTAAAACAAATTCAAAATAACCTTCAAATTAGGTCTTTGTGATAAACGCCTTAAATAAGGCTTAAAAGAAACATTAGTAAAAATTACTATATTGCATTGACGACTTCTTTAAGGTACGTGCCGAATTCAAAACTGGTGACACTCAATGCAACAAAGCCTCCAAATCTGGAAAAGCCTTTATGATAAAGTCCAACTCCTGAAAGAGGTACTGGTGGATTACTAGCAACTGCTTGACTATCCAAAAACGGTATTGTCGTTTGACCAACATCAGCATCATAACTTGTATGAGTAAATTCAGTATAGTCACCATAAATGGAATCAGGCATCGATGGACTTAGTGTTTTAGTAGAAACATCTTTATTTTCAAGACTGAACTTCTTCCTAAAAGTATTAAATTAAAGTTAAGTGGAAGAACATCAATGTGATGAACTTCACGTATTTTGTAATTTTGCAAAATAAAGATGAATATTATTATTATTATTATTATAGAATAAATTTTGAATCAAATGAAGCTTATCAATTACCTTCTGGTTTCAAAGTTACTTTTCCAGGTAGTATTTTTTGGAAAAAGCATACCAGTTTTGAAATCAAATTTGGTTAACTCTATTTCTAAATTTAGATGTCCATCGATGAGCAAAAATCGAATACCAGTTAATAATTCATCTTTGGTACCATTCAAGTTGTCAAAATCCAATCCTCTCTCCTCATATTTTAGCATATGGTAATCCTGTCCATCGGCAACAAAGGTATCTGTTAACTTGTAATCATCAACTGGCACCCAACTGACAGTATCAGCATCAACAATTCCATTAGGCATTAATTGACCTTGCTGAATTTGGATGTGTATTATGCGGTTATTTTTGGCAAACCTTAATCCTGTTATAATCCTAGAAAACAAATTATAAATTTTTGTTTTCATATAAAGTTAACTATTATTACATATTATTTTCTACTTCAGAAGAAGCTTTACGTAAGTTGAAATATCTATCTGAATTAATGCCCGGATCATCACACAGACACATACAATAGGAACATGCGTAGAATCCCCTAATCCAGCCATCTACTTTTGAAGTCGAGCACGAATGTTGATTCCCTAGAACTTTACCATTGCCAAATTTTATGTAATCGTAACGTCTATTTGTGGAGTTCTAAAATGGACTAAATTAACTAATTGTAAAGTAACTCAAATTTATACCAACATTTGGACAAACATACATAGTAGAATCCACATCTCCACAATTCAAAATTCTTCCCTTACATTCCCTCTGCTTACTACAGTACAAATCGTCAAAACATCCATAGTTTTTAGTATTTCTGTAATCTGGACAACTAGCTTCGCAGGTTCCAGTTGGATTCATATCAACTTCATTTTCAATATAACCCTGCAGGAATTCCGTTACTTCCAAATAATTTTCATCTACAAATCATAATTTAGAAACTAATTTAATAATTTAAATTAAATACCTTTAATATATTTCTTAGGATCACATCTCCAAAATATTCTTGAAGTTGTATTTAATGCATCGCTGACTGCTTCTAAAGTTTGATGTGTGCTGTTCTTGTATACATCCCTCATCAGTAAGACCTCGTTTGTGAAATTTCCTTCAATATTATGTTTTTATAATTACATTATTTTTAATGAGTGTAACTTACCTTTATTCAACATTTTGAGAAGCATGTAGGAGTATTGTATAGTAGCATAGCCTTTCAGTTCGGTTATAGAAATGGCGTTGTAGAGATTCATAATGACTTGCTGAGGGGATGATTTTAGTTCGCACATTATATTTCCATTTTCTTCCTAAATAATTAAAATTTTTGTTGAATTAAAGTTTTTGATTCCCTAACAAGTCAAAAATTAAATATTTTGTAACAAAAAGGCAATTATCAGAAGCACCTAAGACTACTCAATTTACTAGGAAACTTACATTTGTCTTAAAATCCAAGTTTTTTGAGCGCCTAGCAAGTTAACAATTGAATATATTGTAACAAATTTATGCAATTATCAGAAGAATCCAAATCTACACAATTTACTATGAAACTTACATTTGTCTTAAAATTCAAGTTTTTTAATTGGCTAGCTAGTCAACAATTGGGTATTTCGTAACAAAAAGTTTTAGGCAATTATCTGAACCATCCAAAACTATACAATTTACTAATAACTTTACATTTCTTGCAAAATTTAAGTTTGTTGATAGCGTAGCAAGTCAACAATTAGATACTTTGATAAATTTGGAAACTTTCTAGGGTGAAACTCAAAAAAATGAAAGTACTTGTGTGATCTAGAAAAAAATTCTAAACTAAACTTTTAAGAATTCCTGACTTAAGGGAGAGACTACCTAAAATAATGGTAAATTAAAAAGCTTTATAACTAGTTCAAGGCAACTTCGTAATAGGTTTCGGCATGTACTTATAAAGCCCATAGATGATTTGCCAATTGAGTCGTAGACATCTAAACTATTCCAGGTATTAAAAAAAAACTAAATGAGTCCTGACACATGTTGAGGAGTTCCTTGGATGAGAGACTTTAGAAGAAAAGAGATTTTGTATTTTATAATTTTATGTAAATTGCCTCTCCACCCAGTGCTCACACACATTTCAATTTTTTACAAAATTTTCAGTTTTTACATTTTTCTGCTAAATTTTCAGTCTCCAGTCGACTCGAATCTAAACTACTGACTGGATATCATAATATGGAGTGTCCCACCCACCCACCCATGTGCTCGTCATCAAGAGATTGCATGTTTGAACTCTCTGCGAACGTCAGAAGTCAATTTATCACTAAAGAATATCGTAATCCCATCTCTTGGTAACTAACACTTTGGTAAGTGGGTGGGCCACTCCAATTTAAACTATTGACTGGATATCATGGTATGGAGTGGTCCACCCACCAATCTAAGTGTTGGTCATCAAAAACATGCATGTTTGAACTCTGCTAGCATCAGAAGTCATTTAATCACTAGAGAAGATCGTGATACAATCTTTTGATAACCAACACGCGAGTGGGCCACTCCAATCCAAACTATTGACTGGATATCATGGCATGGAGTGGACCACCCACCCACCCAAGTGATGGTCATCGAAAGCTTGCATTTTTAAACTCTCTGCGAACGTCGTAGAAGCTATTTCATCACTAGAGAAGATCGTGATCAAATATCTTTATAACTAACAGTTGGGTAGGTTAACCCCTCCAATCCAAACTACTGACTTATATCATCCTTTTGGAGTGGTCCACCCACCCATCCAAGTGTTAGTCATCAAGAGATTGCATGTTTGAACTTTCTGAGAACGTCAGAAGTCATTATATCACTAGAGAAGATCATGATCCAATCCAATACAAACTATTGACTGATCATTATGATAAAGAATGGCCACCCACCCACCAAAGAGTTGGTCATCAAAAGCTTGCAGTTTGAACTCCCTGCAAACGTTAAAAATTATGTTGTCACAAAAAGAGGTTGCGATCCAATCTCTTGATAACTAACACTTGGGTCTGTAGATGGGCCACTCAAATCCAAACTACTATCTGATTATAATGCTATGTAGTGTCCCACCCACCTACCTAAGTGCTCGTCATCAAGAGATTGCATGTTTGTACTCTCTGCGAGCGTAATAAATCAATATGTCACCAAAGAAGATCGTAATCCAACCTCTTGATAACTAACTCGTGGGTGGGCGGGTAAGACACTCCAATCTAAACTATTGTCTGGTTATCATGGTATAAAGTGACACGCCCGCCCACCTAAGTGTTGGCCATTAAAAGATTGCATGTTTGAACTCGCTGCAAGCTTCAGAAGTCATTTTATCACTAAAGAAGTTCGTGATCCAATCTCTTGATAACTAACACTTGGGTTGGTGAATGGGCCACTCCAATCCAAACTACTAACTGGTTATCATGCTATGAAGTGTCCCACCCAAGTGCTCGTCATCATGAGATTGCATGTTTGAACTCTCTGCGAGAGTCAGAAGTCAATTTATTACAAAAGAAGATCGTAATCCCATCTATTGATAACTAACACTAGGGTGGGTGGTTGAGCCATCCATTCCCAACTATTGACTGGATATCTTGATATGGAGTGGCTTACCCACTCACCCAAGTGTTTGTCATCAAAAGATTGCATGTTTGAACTCTATGAGTACATTACAAAAAAAAATTATCACTAGAGAAGATCGTGATCCAATCTCTTAATAATAACACTTGGGTAGGTAAGTAAGTGTGAGCCCAGATGTGTGGTTTAAATTTGTGTTGCGTACCCACTCGCCCAAGTGTTTGTGATTCAATTTTTTGATCACAAACACTTGGGCGGGTGGCCGGAAACTAAGTTCAAATTAATAAAACGTGTAGTTTGGGTTTCTGCTGCCCGCCCAAGTGTTTGTGATTCAATTTTTTGAACGGAAACACTTGGGTGGGTGGTCGAGAACTAATTTCAAATTAAGAAGACGTGTGGTTTGAATTTGTGTTGCCTACCCACTCGCCCAATTGTTTGTGATTCAATGTTTTAATCACAAACACTTGGGCGGGTGGTCGGGAACTAAGTTCAAATTAAGCGGACTTGTGATTTGGGTTTGAGTTGCCCATCCACCCGCCCAATTGTTTGTGATCCAATTTTTTATCACAAACACTTGGGCGGAAACTGAGCTTGAATTTTGTAGTCGTATGGATTCATGATCATCGCCCATCCGTTCAAGTGTCTGTGATCTAATGTCTTGATTACAAACACTTGGGTGGGTGAGCGGGAAATAAGTTTAAACTCATTGGGCATTCCCAATGTTTGGTTTCGTTTTGCCCACCCACCATGTGTGGCATGTTGCACCGTTTTTTTGAAACTATATGTTCTCCACATCCATGTCTTGCAATTTGGACACAAAAAAGTGGATTAATATTAATTATTGTTTCTCAAAATCACTTGTAAACTTCCTAAACCGCAAATGCGACATTTTGACGATTCAAGATAAAAATGAGTCTCATTGCTAAAAATAATTTTGTTTGAAAAATCAGCATCAACTCGTTGTTTCATAATCTATTCAGCAAACTTTCTTTCAGGTTTTAGTTCTTGTGTCAATTGAATTTTGTAAGCTGAAGAAGATTCAAAACATTCAACTCTTGACCATGGTGCCGAATTGATGTATTTGGACTTTCAGCAACACTCTCACGAACTGCTTTGATGTTTTGTGTTGAACGACTTGTCAAAGGACTGGCCCAGAGTGTCTAAGATTACTAACTGGTCCAGTTTCCCTGATTTTTTTAATTAATTTTGACCATATTTTTTACAAAAATTGCAAACTCTTCTCTTTAACTAACTGACTACAAATGTTTGTGGGGAGAAGAAACATCCATGGATAACAAACACGAGGCACACAGTTTATGATGGCAAGCGAGTTGCTTTAACTGGAGTGCCCCACCCACTCGCCCAAGTGGGAAAGAGACATTTCCAAGTGATTGTCATCAAAGAATTCAATATCAACTTCTTTTTGTTCAACTAAATTTAAATTACCATTAATGTTTGCAGCAAGGAGAAACATCCAATTTCTTTATGACTAATACTTGAGAGGGCAAGTGACTCAAATATTTGTTATGCAGGTAATTGTGTGCCATTCTCCCCTAATTTAACAACTACTGAAGTTTGCGATGTAGAAAAACATTGAATCCTTAGGGAGAGACATAGTTCACAATCACAAAAAGTGGTTTTAACTGGAGAGCCTCACTCACCTAAAAATCATTTGGCAAGTTTGTTGCATACTCTTTGGTAGATTCTAATTTTCTTGGCCACCTTTCTTTTGTCTAAAGTATCCCATATAATTCCATAAGTAGCGATTTTGTAAAATTCTATTCATTAAGTATAAAAAATTACAAAATCCTGCCTTGAAACATAAAAATATTGTTAAAAAGTAACAACATTTTTATCTATAAAGTGTTAAAAAATAGAAATTTTTAATTTAAAATTTGTATTCATTAAATATCAAAAATAGCAAAATCATGTCTTGAAACACCAACAAATTGTTAAAAAGTAAAAAAAAAATGGCTATAAACTATTGAAAAGTGCAAAATTCTTGTAATTTAACGTCAAAAATAATAATAAGGGCCCTACCATTGAACAATATTGTCAAAAAGATTAAAAATCTGGCCATAACTGTCAAAAAGTGCAAAATTCTATTAATAAAATGTGAAAAATAGCAAAATCTAGCCATAAAATATTGCCAAAAAATACCCAAACTAATCAAAAAATCTTCAACGTTCTATATATAAAAAATCAGAAATGGCAAAATTTATGAAATTTTGAAAATTAGTGACCACAAAATCCACAATAATCATGTTTACTATAAAATTTACTGCAAAACGTTAACGCCACCATAGCGCCGGTCAACAGGCATATCAACCAGCCAGACAAATCACCGGCTTCCCCGGCACCAACCTCTCTCACGTAGGTCAAAAAAATGGAACCACAACCCCCACCCGCTGCAGCCAAACCTCCGGCTCGATGAAGAAGGATTCACCGAGATAGTATACGCCAAAGATAAGAAGAATCAGAAGAAGGATTTGAGTGAGCTTTATGTTAGTAATAGGCCATCACCATCATCAAGACAATCAGCCACCAAGGCCAAAGGATCCTCAAACCGGCATGCCCCTAAGGCGCAGCCAACCAACTCTGGTCAGGCTACTAGCTCCTTAGGCCACTCTAACCAGTCAGCGCCCACAGAGGAAGCTGGCGCACGCCGCCCTCCTCCAATTACTATTCATTAATTAATGTAAGTCACTTAAAATAATCGTCAACCGCGCAGTAATCGTGGTTGATGGCATACGCCTGCATCCCCAAACGCAGGATGACTTCAAGTGTGCGATCGATTACTGCACAAAGCACAAAGTCTTTCCCCACACCTTTCAATTAGGGTCAGAAAAGATCCTAAAATAAGTTATCCCGGATGTACCGGCTACCTGCATTAAGGCTGAAGTAGTGCAGGCTGAGCTTACAGAAGGTTAACGTCCGACGGAGAACGGACGTGTTCGCGAAAGTGCTTAACGGTGACTTACATAGTGATTAGCAGATGATTATTTAGGAAGTTTAAAAAGTAGAGAACTGTGAATTAATACAAACAGTGATAAGAAGTGCAAGAAAAGTTTTGTGAAAATGCAAAAGAGGTAACAACTGTGATAGGGACACATTAAAAAAGGTGCGGTCGTGTTTTAAAAACACACTCGTGTCGTGACGTGCGACACGTTTAGTGTTTACGCAATAGAACATTTACCGCGGGAACAGCAAATTAAGCGCGAAACTAGGACAAGACGGAAAGGTCAAAAAAGCCGCTATGGATGAATTTTTAAAAAGCGGGAAGTTGAAAAGAACACCGCCGGAGATAAAAAAAATTATGAACCCGGGTCAAACCACAAAAAGGAGAAGAGATGTAAACTCGCCAGGCAATACCAATGAGGCGAAAAGAGTAAATAACCTTACAACAATTGAAATAATGGGGGAATTAATAAAGGAGCTTAGAGATTTTAACCAGTGAGTGTTCAAACACTAAAGTGAAAATTAAAAAGGTGGCAAATCTCCTAGAGAAGAATATGGAGAAACTGGAGTTCGAAGAAATTCAGAAAACAAAACAAAAGACAAAAAATAAAATAAAAATAGGGAAAGAAATGTCGACACAAACAGTAGAGACTGGAGATAATAAGGAAGAAAATATCCAAACCCATTTAATCTCGGACCAAGAGATAATTGAAATGGTTAATGAAGACGTCATTAAAAAAAATCATTAACAAAAAATGGAGAGAAACGGACTACAAACTTGTAATAGTAGAAAAAAATAATCCAATAATGGGAAAAGAGAGTGATACTGGAGTATTAATAAATGATGATGAAATAGGAAAAAAATCGGGTATTCTACTACAAGCCAAAGTAAAACACCCAGAATTAATGGAGGAAGACGGAGAGGAAGAAACTCCATATGTAGAAATTTTAAGAAATGTTCATGGGAACAAAGGAAATAGAGAGAAAGCTCGGTAGACTCATGCCAAACAACGGAGGTCCAAGAGAAGAAGCCAGAAGGTTAATAGCAACAGCAGCAAGAAGCAAATTGTTATACGCCGCAGAAACATGAGGAGAAGCCATGAAGACAAAAAAAAAAACAGGAATGAAATAAGAGGAGCTACAAGAGCCAGTTCGTTAAGGATCTGCAGGGCTTACAGAACGGTGTCACAAGAGGCAGTAGAGGTGATTGCCGCAACACCTCCCGCGGATATGATGGTGGAAAAAAAAAATAGAAACAAAGAAACTAATAAAAGAAGGAACCAGTAAAAAGGATGCTAAGTTAAGAGCAAGAGAGAAGACAATGGAAAGATGGCAGAAACAGTGGAATAGAGGAGAAAAGGGAGAATGGACAAGAGAACTAATCCCGGAAATAAAAGAGTGGGTAGAGAACAAACCCGAGACGTGCTATTATACAACACAAATACTGACCGGACATGAAGCCTTTGGAAAGTTCTTGCAAAAAATTTAAAAAATCAAGGAAGAGGAAAGATGTATATTCTGTCAGGAAGAAAGACACGATAATGCAAAGCATACACTCTAGTAAAATGCGAAGCGTGGGAAGAAGATAGAAAAGAACTAGAAAAAATACTGGATAACACAGTGGATAAAACAACAATCATTAAGAAATGCCTGAGAGATAAAAATAAATAGAGGGCGCTAAAAAACTTTGCAACAAGAGTACTAAGAAAAAAAAATAAGAAGTTTGACAATGGAAGAATATAGAAAGAAAACAAACAAACAATGGAAACAAACACACAAAATAAAAGCCATAGAAGAGAAAGGAAAGAAACAAAAGAAGCAAAATGGAAACAACAAAACAGAGAAAAAGATCAAACAGAAAGAAATAAGGAAGGTCAGGACAATTATGCATACCAAGAAATAGAAGAAAATAGAAGAACGTTTACAGAAACTACGATACCAAACAAAATTGCAAAGATAAGGAGAAGGAGAAAAGAAATGCTAAAGGAATGCAGAATAACAGAAATAACGAGGCAAATACCAAATGGTAGGTACGCTATCTCGAGGTTGACGGATAACGCAACTTTTGAGATGGTTAGAATATACCTGGCAACGAGAGGACACAAAGAAGTAACCCCAGATAGATATACAAGGATATCAGTGGAGGTAAAACTAACAAATTTGGGACTGCCAAAAGGAATACAGCTAATGGAACTTTATAAATTATTCATGAAGGAAAGAGAATACAATAAAGAAGAAGTGAACGAAGACCAAAGAAAACTAAGAACGCATCTGAGGACAAACCAAATAATTAGAATAAATAACACACGGATTGGAGAAAGAAAAGAATGTAAAGCTGGATGTCAATGCAGATAAAAAGAATAAAAAAAAAACACAAGAGACAGAAAAAAGGTAGGGGCTATAGGGAGAGAGAAGGGCCGGGGACAGCATGCGTGCCACAGATTCTGTGTAAAAATCCGCATGGCAATAACCAGCCTACCTCGAACTACTGCTAAACCTGGACTAGTTTGACAAGGACATATAGCAACTGGATTTACGCAGAGAAGAAAACCGGAAGGTATTGCCATGCGTAAGTCATTCTTAAGGGCCACTTGTTGAGGCCAACACCTCACTACGTCCAAAAAAAAAGAAAAAAAAAGTGCAGGCTGAGCTTATCGCTCAGAGGAACACTACATCATCGACGACACGCATGGGCAGGGACGGGAAAACCTTTCCCATGGTTTACGTCCAGCTTCCCCAGGAAACTAAAAATAGTAAAATCATTTTTCTCACAGAGTTGTGCGGGCTTTGCGTGACCATAGAGAACAAACGCAAAAGTTTCGAGGTAGCATAATGTCACCGTTGCCAACGTTATGGCCATGGGGCATCCCGGCGCAACGCACCATATCAGTGCGTCAAGTGCGCTGAAGCTCATCCGAGCACCAGTTGCACTCTTACTAAAGAGAGCAGCCATTTAGCTAAATGCGTCGCGTATGGTGGGCCGCAACAGCCAGGCCGCCGCTAAGACACCTGCTCCCCGTAAGCAGTCTTAATCTCCTCCTCGAAGCGCTCCCAATACCCGCAAGGAGAAATCCTTTGCACAAGCAGAGGAACCGGCGCCTAGCGCCCCACTACTTTCAGCTAGAGATCAGCTGTTACTCCTCTTATCACAAGCGAGTAACAATGATTTCGCCAAGCTGGTTGCAGCTTCCAAATCTTTATTAGAAAACTAGATGTCTAATACTTTCAGACACTGTTCGTCAGTCTAAAATCCAAACCTAGAAGTGGAACTAGCTCTCCACTAATTCTAGGCAACACCTATATGCACATTTATGCCCATTATGTAAATATACCCGTTATTAGCAAACAACTAGTCAGGAAGACCAAGTCACATGTCATAGTAGTAACAAACTTCCAGCAGTCATAATCGGGGAGAGTTTAGTCGGTAGGCACTTTGCAAGTCTTTAGGAAGATTCTACTT
Organism: Tachinus rufipes; assembly: GCA_963932245.1. Classification (NCBI taxonomy): domain Eukaryota; kingdom Metazoa; phylum Arthropoda; class Insecta; order Coleoptera; family Staphylinidae; genus Tachinus; species Tachinus rufipes. The sequence continues at coordinate 71,147,896 of OZ010747.1, read as the reverse complement.
CAACCCCCAAAAAAAAACTTCAAAAGTACGCAGAAAAAAACATTTGTAGCATGAAAATCGCACAGAAAGTTATTTTTTAGCATCAAATTTGCTTAGAAATCGTGTTTATCATATAAAATTAACGCATAAATCCCATGTATAGCTTAGAAAACCTCAAAATTATATAGAACAAACAATGGTGAAATTGCACAGAAAAGATATTATATAAATAAAAATGCATGAAATTTGCTCGTAAATTAAGAATATTACAAAAAATTCATTAAAAAAATTACGCAAAAAAATAATTTTTTGCATAAAATTCGATGAAAAATCATGTTCACCCACAGACAAATTTTTAGCATCAAACTGGCACAGAAAAACGAATATTTATATCACAAAATTGCATAGAAAAAACATTTGTAAGATTAAAACCGCGTAAAAAAAATATATTTAAGCATAAAATTGCCCGTATATTAAGAAAACATAATTACATTTATCAAAATTTGCGTAGAAAACACAAATATTGTATAAAATTTGCTTAGAAAATCTTAAAATTACACAGAAAAAGCATTTATAGCAACAAGTCGTACATAAAAATTATTTGCAGTATTAAATTTGCTAAAAATTTTTACCACACAAATTTATTACAACTGGGGCAGAAAACCATAATATAACATAAAAACTATTTTAAAAAAGTTTAGAATTGCACAGAAAAACATTTATAACATGAAAATCGCTCAAAAATTACTTTTAAAACCTTAAAATTGGACGGTAAAAACTGGGTTTTTACCAAATGAAATTTATTAATAATAAAAAAATGCACAAAATCACAAAATTCAAGTTTTTTAATTCTCTAGCAACAATTAAATATTTTGTATCGAAAAGTTTAAGGCAGTTATCATAAAACTACTCAATTTACTAGGAAACTTACATTTGTCTTAAGATTCAAGTTATTTAAGCGCCTAGCAAGTTAACAATTGAATATTTTGTAACAAAAAAATTTATGCAATTATCAGAAGAATCCAATTTACTATGAAGCTTATATTTGTCTTAAAATTCAAGCTTTTAATTGGCTAGCAAGTCAATAATTGAATATTTTGTAACAAAACGTTTTAGGCAATTATAAGAAGCATCCAAAACTATACAATTTACTAAGAACTTTACATTTCTTGCAAAATTAAAGTTTGTTGATAGCGTTGATAGCAAGTCAACAATTAGATACTTTGGTAAATTTCGTAATTTTCTTGGGCGAAACTCGAAAAATAAAACTACTTGTTTGGTCTAGAAAATCTATCATAATTAATACGAGCCCAAGACAAGCCCCTGATTTATTAAAAAGCTTTATAACTAATTCAGGGCGACTTCATAATAGATTTCCACAAGTACCATAGATGATTTTCCAATTGAGTCGTAGACATCTAAACTATTCCAGCTTAAAAAAAAGTAAATGAATTCAGACTAGTGTCTTAGTTCCTTGGATCAGAAACTTTAGAAAAGGAATTGTCATCTGTGTATATGCTACACAAAGCCTCTTCTAAAGTTTCTGATACAAAGTTCTGAACTTACAAATATTATATGAACTCATTTAGTAGCCTCTTCTTAAAATATGGATAACTGACTACTGACTGGTTATCATGCTATGGAGTGCCTCACCCTCCCACCCAAGTGCACATCATCAAAAACTTGCATGTTTGAAATCTCTTCGAGCATCATAAGTCATTTTATCACTAGAGAAGATCGTTATACAATCCACTCCAATACAAATTACTAACTGGTTATCATGCTATGGAGTGTCCCACACACCCACCCAAGTGCTCGTTATCAAAAGATTGCATGTTTGAACTCTCTACGTGCGTCATAAGTCATTTTATCACTAGAGAAGATCGTGATCCAATCTCTTGATAACTAACACTTGGGTGGGTGGGTGGGTGGACCACTCCAATCCAAACTATGCACCCAAAAAAGAAAAAAAACCAACTCTAATTGCGGGCGATTTGAACGCAAGAGCAAAACTGTGGGCAGGCGCGATAGTTAAAAAAGTGCAGGAGTGGATGACGCAGCTAAACCTAGCCATATAAACAATGAGGATAAACAGACTTTTATTAGAGGGTCTGCAAAGTCTTTTATCGTTTAAACTATCTGTTTGGATCAAATGAAGAATAAAGAATACATAACTGGGAAGTGGAAGATAAAGAAAACCTTATAAAATATATATTTTGAGGTAAGCAAAATGGAAAAAGACAAACAAGAAACACACAAAAAAAAGGGTGGAAAATTAAGAAGAACTAATACCCCCGCTCAAAAAGAGATTTGTTAAAGAAATAAACAAAATAAACAACCCAACCGCTAGTGATCTAATGAGTACCATAACAAAAGTTATGAATAAAACCTTAAAAAAAAAAGAATAAGCCAAGGTAATGCAGCAGTCTATTGATGGTCCAAGGAGCTAGACGTTGCAAAACAAAAATGCAGCCAAGTAAGGAGCAGGTCGATGAGAACCTACCACAAAAATAAAACAAGCCCGGAAGAAACAAAAGATCTATGCCAAAAATATGAAATAGAAAGAAAAAAAAATCAAGTTTGAAATCATAGAAGCTAAAGAACATGCATAGAAAAAAGTGTGCGATGAAATTAAAAACGACACTTGGGGACTAGGATATAAGATTGTAACAAAAAAACTAAACCTTATACAACAAACCACATTCAAAGATATACAACAAAAAGAAATTGCAATGGGGCTGATCCCTTCATACCCACCTACTACCTGAGAAAGAATAGAGCAAAAAGGCAGAGACGTAGATCCATTTACGAGAGAGAAAATGGAAGAGGCGCTTATAAGCTGCAAGGATAACAAAACCCCAGGGCTGACCTGTTGCCAACAAGGATTATCAAAGAATTAATCAGATTCACTCCCGAAAAAGTTATCACAATAACCAACAACGAGTTTATGGCTGGTAACTTCCTAAACGCATGGAAGGAGACGAGATTGATGCTTATAGAAAAACCAAAAAAGTAAGAGAGAAACCAAAATATAGACCAATATGTCTACTCAACGCAATGGGAAAAGCGTACAAAAAAATGCTGGAAGGAAGGCTGAGAACAGAGATGGAAGAAAAGCTTTACCCAAATCAATACAATTTTAGGAAAGGAAAATCCACAATAGATGCGATGCGGGAAGTAAAGATAGCGGCCACGGCAGCAAGAAAATATGCATATAAACATAAAAGATACTATATACTAATAACATTGGTTATAAAAAATGCGTTCAATTCGGTCAAGTGGGCCAAACTTATGGAGGCACTAAAGAAAATGAAGATCAGCAAATGGGTCAGAAAGGTTATAACAAAGTATCTCCATTGATAGGCAAAGAAGAAGCGGTAATACTTAGTTGCAAAGTTCCCCAAGGATCAATCCTGAGCCCACTGCTGTAGAATATTTATTATAATAGAGTCTTAAAAATGAAATATGCTCGTAACGCAACAAAGAGTACTGGCGCTAAGAATTACAAGTGAATACCGTACCATTTCAAAAGAAGCTATTCTGGCAATAGCAGCTATCACTCCGATAGGACTTATGGCAGAACAAAAAAGAAACTTCAAAAAATAGAGACAAAAAAAGGAAGCAATACAGAAAGAAATTAGAAGTAAATAAGACCAAACGTAGAATAGGAACACCGGTAAAGCGAGGTGGACCAAAAAACTCATAAAAGATCTGGAAGAATGGACATGAAAATCGAAAACATGAAAACATAGACTACCATTTAACACAGTTTTTAAGTGGCCATGGTTTAAAACTTACCTAAAACGGTTTAAACTAATAAATGAAGATTGCTGCACATACTGCAAAGTAGATGATACACTAGAGCACGTAGTGTTCATCTGCAATAGATAGCAAGTGGAAAGAGAAAGAACAGTTGTACAATGAGTTAGAGATAGAAGAACTTTCAACGGACATCACAAGAGATTTTGAAAACAAAACAGGCTGGCAAAAGAAATGACAAAAAAAGACAATACAAGATCAATAAACAACTAAGGTGAAACAAATTCATCCGGACGATCTACTGTTGAAGTAATGATGCCAAGGTAGAAACACATATCGTCAAGGAATTAGGAGTTTTGTGAATGTGAGCTCCACACACAACGCTGTCAGAACTTCTCCCAACCACATTAAAAAAAATGTGACCACCCACTCACCCAAGTGTTGGCCATCATAAGCTTGCATGTTTGAACTCTCTGCAAACGTCAAAAGTTATTTTATCACAAAAGAAAGTTGTGATCCAATCTCTTGATAACAAACACTTGGGCAGATGGGTAGGTCACTTCAATCTAAACTATTGACTGTTAGTTTTACAAGAAAAACAAAAAAAAACAACTTTTTACTAAATATCAAATTATTTATACATTATTTTTTTATTTTTTACAAAATTTTCGACTTTTTACTAACTTTTCATTTTATGCATTTTTGATGGTTGGAGGTTAATTAAGAGAATTTTTCAAAAAAAAATTGTTTTCCATTTTTTTACTATATTTTCAGTATTTGCATTTTTGATGGCTAATCTGTCATTTTAACAAAAAAAATGTTTCCACTTATTACTAAATTTTCAGTTTTGGCATTTATGATTGTTAATCTGAAATTTTTTCAACAAAAAAAATCGAATTTTTACAAAATTTACAGTTTTTGTATGTTTGATGGTTAATCTGTCATTTAACAAATAAAATAAAAAAATTCGACTTTTTACTAAACTTCAGATTTTGCATTATAACTTAATTAAGTTTATAGATAAAATAAAATTTGCGATAAAGTACAGTCTGTTAGGTCTCATTGCAATTATACTCCACTTTCCTATTGCATAAACTTTGATACATCTTGATTCATTGACAAGCTAGCATTGTGATTAACTGTTAGCTGTAATGACTCAGTTAATTGTAGACATTATTCTGTAATACGATATATCTTAAATTCTTTCCGTTTTAACTCATTGTAATGATAACACGCCGCTTTAATATTGACTAAATGCCTTTATTTGCAGTCTATCGCATCCTTGTGAGTCGTAATGACACAATTAAGTGATATGTCACTTAGCGATTAACTACTGCAATAGTGATCGACTTGTCTAAGTGATAAAACGCTCATTGTTTTGCGAATTATTGTTGATAAATATGATTCAGTTAATGATAGCAACGTAAATTGCTCAGTAAAGTTACATCAAATTCTACCTCTAATCAAAGATTTAAAAAAATGACAACTTATCACCAAAACATTGTTTCGGCCCGAAGAACTAAAGTTACGACAAAACACCCACGCAGTAATAATAGTTAAAATGTTGTAATTTTATTTTGTGATCTAAATCCTAAACTTGTATATAAAATAATTAGTACATAGCACGCGTCTAACGTAACCACAGCCTTATTTAAATAATTTGATAAATTAATATTTATTAATTCATTTATTTCAATAACCAAACAAACATAAAATAACAACATTCTATAATAACATTGAAATTTTATCTACATATATTTTATCTTATGAACTTGACTATTTTTATTTACTTTTGATTAAATTTTATATTTATCATTGTATTCTTACCATTTTATTTTGAAGAACAGTTAAAATACTGCTATCACCTATACCAATATCAATAGGAACCAGAAACGTGTTGATACGACCGATAAGTTCCTGCACGTTAATTTGCCACAAAACAGATTTTGCAAAATTCTTCAAAGTCAACGGTTCTATTCCAGATACGTTCTTCAAATAATAACCCATTTTATCATAAGTCAAATCGACTCGTGTGATGTAATCCAATAAGTCATTGGTTTTAATTTCCAATCGTATATCATTTGGTAAATTTTTAAGTACCGTCGTTATTGTTTGTAGGTTTAAAGAGTCGAGTTGCATTGATAATTTATCGATGTGCATGCTTGTTGATTCCATTTGTTTTAGTAACTCGTCATCTTTATTATAATTGATTCCAAATTCTATTATTTTCGTGATTTTACCAATTATTTGGAAGATTTCATAAACTGGGCTTAATGGATTCGGTGTTGCTGATGCGTAGAGGGTTAAAAATATGATGGCGTGTAGTAGACGCATTTTGATTGTTTTTAATTAACTCACAATATCATTACAGTAATATTTCTTGAAACCGTAGTGTGATGAACGCTATGAACTGTGACCGACGTGTGTGATGAATGACCCATAGGAATGACCGCGTGTATGATACCGAAATAGCTGCGCAATTATTGATCCCGTATGGAGTTTGGCGGGGAATTATGAAAATTGAGATCAAAAATGTAGAAACGATTTTGTAACGAATAAAATGAATTCGGATGAGTGCAAGCTAATACGCAAATGAAAGTTGTGTGAGGGACCACTCTATAGTCGCAACTGAGCTAACGTTGCATGTTAATCATGTTATGTTTGAGTTAGCAACTTCCGGTCCTCACCGCTGCCGCACTTTACAAAACATGTGCGTGCAACCCACAGCAGTAATTCCCCGAAGTAACAAATGAGAGTGTTTTGTTTCTAATATTATCGCGTCTAAGACAGGCTGACCAGGCATACTCTTTAAAACTTATATTCTTTTTTAAGTTTCAAAATAATAGAAAATATAATCTTTTTTTTTTTGTTTGAGCCTTAATAATTTCAATTGTTTCAACAAAAAATACTTCTTCTCAAGTATTTTTTTTTAATTCATCCAGTTTAAACATAATTTTTTTGCCCCCGGCAGTTTTCCATGTTCTTTGGCAAAAAAATGCTTCAATTCCGGACAAATCCGCTTCGGAACTGGGTTGTTTCAAAAAGTCAATAGTGCGCCCGTAAATTCATGTGCAGAAATATCTTCCAAAGACTTTTTATATGAAGAAATAAATTGGTTGATTTGTAGAAATTTTGAAAAAAATTGGATTTAAACGTCTATACTATTTATTTTTGTTAAATCCAAAAAATTAGCAAATCTTAGGTAAGTAGACAGGAACTATTATAGGCTCTCTTTGCGGACAAAGGGTTGTTCTCCGGTGGTCGTTGTGAAAGTGTTGGGCATTATTTAAACGAATTAAAGTTCCTACTAACGCTCTCACACAGAGGGCTTTAAACACGTTTATCAATAAAGCTCGGATTTATGAATCTAGAATTAATCCAAGATTGGATCGCCGAGACGAGATAATTTAAGATCTAAGTCATTAGCAATTTTTTCAAATTTCTTTTGCTTAAACGAACATGTGATCACTGATCGGGTCGAATGCCAAATCAGTGTGATCTCAAATTCTATTCACTTACTACTTAGAGTCGGCAGAAGACTAATCGGCCTGAAATTCTAAGAAAAATGTTTATCCTTTTGGATAAGGATTTTAAATAAAAACGGAAAATGCGATGTCCTGCATTGCATTCGTAATGTTTGTGAGAAACAGCCTTGTGAGAAAATGCTTTCAAAGCTTTGTTTGGAATGCAATCCGGACTAGGTGCCAATTTGGACTTGAAATGCGTGACGATATCTCTCACCCTAGACGGCCTAATAAATTCCAGACTTGAAGTGGTCAGTGTGTTGTAAACAATGTTTTATTTCTTTGTGGGCCCGTTCCACGTAATCCAAATCCAAGTCTTCATCATACACCGGCGTGCATTGGAGTTCCAGGCGCCAGCAAATGCTTCGGTCTTGCCTTCCAAAGTGTATTCAAGTCCTATTTTGCCATAAATAAAAGAAAGCGGTGTAGCTTATTTCGAAGAGCTTTAGCTACCCTTCACATCATATTTTCATCATCGTTGGAAGACTCGAGAGCGGATTTTCAGCACTGATTCGATCCGGACAAGTCTTAGTAGATTCTTTCGTTGGTAGCAAGATGAGGCTATTGAAGTCACCGACCGCGCTGTCAGGTAGTGACTTGATATTTTAGTCTGGTCTGAGCTATGATCATTAATAACTAAAATAACAGTTTGAGCTGCAATGTTCTTAAGTAACGCAATATCAAAAACGTCTCCAGGGAGCCCCTGGGAATGATGGTAAGTTGGCATGTCTGGCCCTAATACAGTATAGCCCTTTCCTTGGGCATACTTCAACAGTATTTTGCCTTAAGCATTTGTTAGCTGCTGCGCTGCGTTAAAGTCGCCTGCAACAATTGTTGGAAGTCCCAGGCCAAGAATATTTGCGGCGTAGGTAATGGTCAAAAAAGTGTTTGGAATATTGTACGTTTTACCGAGAGCTAAAATCAATGTTATTATTCAATCCACATCGATATTATTTTCGAATAATGCCGTTCCAAAAGCATATGCAAATTTCTCATTTGTGACGCGGCGGTTACTCTTGACCGTACTTGGGGCTAGTTTAAAGTTTTTGTTGCTGTTCGCAGTGCGAGCCAATGCTTTTTTGTGCACACGGCAGCCTCTAAAGCTGGAAAACGTAAGATGCGTTATACTTATTTGCCAAATGCCACAACTTTTGGCAACGATGGCATTGACTGATGACACAAAAACTTTAAATTGAAAATATCGAAGCTCTCAGCATTATTAGCGAGCTGGACGTAGAGCATAAGAAAAACCCTGTCCTTTCTCCCCATTCTAGTTACTGAAACGATTTCGTAACTCTGTTCGGCAAGTTGGTCCTGGACATCCTCGGCCAAAAAACAGTCGTGAATGCGCCTTAGAACCACATTGAGGGTTTTATTATTTAAATAATCAATCATAAACACAATTTTCCGCTTCGTCTCGATTGCGCTTGTATCTTTTTATTAGCAAAGACGCGGAGATACCACCGCTGTTTAACTTCTTAGTCTGCTGTTCTCCGTTGTTGTTCGGCCTGGCCAAACGGAACTTAGTCTGCTGTCCTCCGTTGTCGTTCGGCCTAGCCAAGCGGAACTTAGACGATTGCTTCGGCAATATTCCGGTAATGACTATGCTGGCGTGACTTTGCTGGCCGATTCTTGCTGCAATGTGTTCTCTTCGGTTGCTCTGCAGTCGAATGACTGATGCAAAAACGCAAAAGTCGCATCTTTATAGAAGCGGGACAGATATGGCGCAATCTGATTGGCCGTTGTTGCTTCGTCTACTGGCTGCAACAAAATCTTAGTTCAAACTACTCGTTTCGCAATCATGCTCTAAAATGCAATCATGCTCTAAAATGCTCCGCCAACCAACCAAGTGTCCGTGATCAAGAGATTTGATATTATCATCACCTCATTTGACATAGAAACTTTTTTAACGCTTGCAGGAAAAGAAACTTCCAATTTCTTGATAACGAACACTTGTCCGGGAACCCCACTTTAAACAATCAGATGACCACTACCTTCCGTTTTTCCCGGTCCAGACGGTCGGCAGGCGCCAAGCGGTAGGTCAAAGAAGGAGCGGCCGTTCGGAGCCCGATTTGATCCATTCGGCGATCCGGAAAAACGACAAGATTTGGGCGTATATCAGCTAAGCAAACAACTTGAAGCGACATTGCATTTGCGCATCTCATGGTACTAAGTTCAATTTGTAATAAGGAGATTAACTTACTTAACAACAACTTTTTGATAGTTTATCGCATTTTATTCAAAAACTTTAAGAGCATATCGACCGCTACCTTAAATAACTCTAAAATGCATTTAAAAGTATCTAAAAACGCATTTATTTCTATATTTGGATACATTTTGCGGCTATTTCCAATTATTATTTGATTAAAATACTCTAACCAAATATAGTTTAATCCTTTCTAAATGTACTGATGAAAAAATAAATTGATTATCAAATTATATGTGGACAACAAACATAGTAGCAGATGCAAGATGAAAGCATCAGAACACGACGGAATAACGTCAGAAATATTAAAAATCTTTGAAAGTATCAGCATTGAATAAAGCTGCAAACGAATGCTGCATACCAAAGAACTGAGAAATAGGCATAATAATACCAACACTCAAAAAAGGCAACAGGCGTGACTGTAAAAATTACAGAAGCATCACCCTATTAAGCACAGTAGCCAAACTACATGAAAGGTTTCTAGAAAATAGACTAAAAGCAATAACAGACGTAAAACTAGAACACTCGCAGAGCGGTTTTAGAAAGGGAAAAAGAATACAGGACCACATTTTCACCATCAAACAAATGATAGAAAAAAACTACAACAAAAATATATTTGCCTTTATAGACATAAAAAAGACATTTGATAGCGTCCCAAAAAATATCATATGGAAGAGTCTAAAAAGATGACGAGTGTCAATTATAAATTAATAAGCAATATAGCCAATCTATTAAAAACAACAAACGTCAGAACTAACAATTTCGTCGGAAAAATTTGAGACTAAAAAAGGACTAAGACCAGGCAGAGTATTAAGCTCAACTCTATTTAATATAATACTAGATGACGTAACAAAAGAAGTAAACAGCAAAATTAAAAACGCATATAGGATATAGAAATATGAAACCAATATTTCTGACCAAATGCGTATTTGCAGACAATTTAATGATATATGCCAAAGACAAGAAAGAACTACAGGAAAACTTAAATATATGGAACATAGTACTAGTAGGAGATCAAGTGATACTATAAGGAAAAAAATCAAATACTTCGAAGTGACACTCAAAGCAAAGGTATGGAACGAACAGGTTAAAGAAGCGGTGAAAGAAACAAAGACAATTGAGAAATACCTCAGTAGACTTACGCCAAACAAGAGAGGTCAGAGAAGCCATAAAGACAAAAAACAGAATGAAATAAAAATAGCTATGAGAAGTAAATTAAGAACAAACCATTTATGCATTCCAAAAAATAGAAGAAAGAATATATTTTTTTTTATATAATAACAAACAAAATTGGAGATAATGAAAAGAAAAATGTTGAAGGAAAGTAGAATAGCAGAAATAACAAAGCAAATACCAAATAGTAGATACGTTATCTCGAGGTTGACGAATAACGCAACCTTTGAGATAGTATTGAGAAGACACAAAGAAGTAATCCCAGATACAAAGATTACTCTGGAGATAAAAAAAGACTGCTAAAAAGAATACAATTAATGAAACTGCATAAACTATATGTAAAAGAGAAGTTTGATACGATAAAAAAGAAGTAAACAAAAACCTAAAAAAACTAAAAACGCATCTGAAAACAAACCAAATAATTAAAATAAATACCACACGGATTGAAAAATGTATAAGTGGATGTGAGTGCAGATACAAAGCTGCAAGAGACAAACAACGGTAGGGGCTATAAGGAGATAGCGGAGGACCAGCATTCGTACCGCAAAATTTACGCAGAGTAAAAAAACCGGAAGGTAATGCGATGCGTAAGTCACACCCTATTCTTCTTTATAAACTAAAGTATGTACGTTTTAATGCTTCTAGCTTCAAGTTATTATCATCTTATGTATCTAACAGATTTCAGTATGTTAGTGTAAACTCGCAAGTATCTAATTTGCAACAGGTACCAGTTGGTGTTCCACAGGGCTCAGTGTTGGGCCCAATTCTTTTTCTTATATTTATTAATGACCTACCAATGTGTGACCTTGGCGCACATTTTACTTTATTTGCAGATGACACTACTATTACTGGTTCAAGCAAAAACTTTGATTTGTTGGAAGAATCGGCTAAACTTACGCAATCAAATGATAATCAGTGGTTTTTGCAAATAAACTTAGCTTAATTAGTAGTAAAACCAAATTAATATTTACTCTTAAAACGCGAGCTGGTGAACCAAAATCTGTCAAGTTTATTGGAGTTATGATAGATACTAAACTTCGATGGGATACACATACAATTTATGTATGTAATAAAATTACAAAATATATTTATATGCTCAGAAAATTATCACATATAACTTCTCAGCAATTATTGTTAACAATATATTATGCTAATATTCATAGTATTATAAACTATGGAATATTAAATTGGGATCATGCTCCATCTGTGACTTAAATTTGTAGAATATGAAATTTTAACTGTTCTTTGCAAATACATTCTTAAGTGCTTAATATATATAAGGTCTAATATAGACAGCTACCAATTACAAAGCTCACTTCATTCTTACCCTACACGATAAGGAAACCATATACGCTTTGATTTTAAAAGCATAAACAAAACGCGCGATGGTGCCAATTACTAAGGAATAATTCAAACACTTAATTTATTGCAATTTAAAATAAGAATAAAAAAATTGTTAATCAGCAATGCTTTTTATAATTTTTCAGAATACTTAACTTTTATTTTTGTGACGTGTGTATATACTATGTATATTAACACTAATAAATACTATTACTAAATACTATTACTATTCTAAAAAGTCACTTGCTAAAGCCAACACCTCACTATGTAAAAAAAACATTTGCATAAAAATTGGCAATTTTCGACAGTTTTACGCATTGTACTCAAAAACTTTAAACTGGGCCTATAAACATGTAAGCCAAGCTAATCACGTAAATCTACATTGACTTGCGTCTCTTTTGGAACTCCATAAAATTCGCTACTAGAAGATTTGATATCTCAACGACACAGACAAACACAACTTTTAAATCAAAAGTGAATCTTTCCGAAAGTTTTTCTTATAATACATATAAGCCAAGTAAATCTTCATTGAATAACGCATCTTTAGGTTTTAGGTTCAACTTGATACGATGATTTATCATATCTTAACAAGACAAACAAACGCGATATTTGCAAAAAATCTGCTACTTTCTGACAGTGTCTTCCATTTAAACCACCACAGACATAAATTTCATTGAGTCAGTGAGGAATTGGCGGTGAGAATAAAATTCAGTACAAAGTAGCCAAAATCGCTTCAACCTTGGGAGATAACACAATGCTTCCAAGGGTACCCTTAACATCTAGAGGAATGTAGCCGGTAACAAATAGCACCCACGGTGGGGCGTCGAAGAGTTTACTGCCTTCGCGTTCCTGCAACCAACAGCTCGAAAAGAGATAAATAAGACCAGACAACAGAGACGTTCTAAAGAACTCGAACAAACCGTCTCTGATGATGACAGACCAATTAGTCATCTGGTTGACCATAACAAAAGTCTCTAATAAGTTGAGACCCCAGTCAGCGCACCCAACACCGTCATGAGACATGTCCGGGCACCAATTCCAGACAAACCCCAGACCGGTACTAAAAACCAAATAAAGTTCTGTGACGTCACTACTTTGAAACTATGAAAAACTAAAGAAGACCAACCGGAACAACCTGAAGTTGCGCCCGTCAAAGCCCTCAACTCGACATGCACAGCCCATAAAATACTCCCGTCCCAACCATAGTGCAGTAACCAACAATTCAACGACACCTAAACATGTATGGTGAACAGGAGAGTCAGAAGCTCAGACTGAGAGGGTAGGGGAAATTGATGCAGCTTTGTGGGCTAACCCTCACTTGTATAAATACTCAACTTTCACATTTGCAAGCCAGTCAAATCCTAAAGCAAGCAGAACACATGAGAAAAAACATCACTCAGTCCACCCTATAGACCGAAATTTCGTCTGGGTTACCAGGTGATCACCCAAACTGATTCCATTACAACCACTTTCACGGTTTCGTCGACCACCAAGCAATTGACTTCCTCAGGATAGTCCGAGGCTATTGCAACCCCGTACTCTACCTACCGGAATACAAAACACACAAATACCAATGTACAAACCGATATGTGAAACCAACCCCATACCAAAGCAGACGGCCTTCTTCGACCTTGGGAGATAAAACAACACTTCATATACGTCCACACCCTTAAACCTAGGAGAACGCAGCCTTAACAAGTCGGTCAGAACGACGAGTTTAAATCGATCGTTTTCTGTTGCACCGACATCCCTCAGTCGGAACACTTCGCTTTTAAGCACCTAAAAATCTACTGATTCGAATCGACCGATTTCTAATGGATTCATCAGATAGATCTTCTTTAGAGCATTTAGATGATATTAATAAACGTTTTCTTTTGTTTATTTTCTTGTATTTATTTTTATGTATGGAAATACTCAATATCCAGTTTTAGTTAATTGTTACAACTTATTTCGTGGTGTGGTGAATATTATATTCTCCTATCATGAGTATTAATTAATTTTAAACAGTAATGTAAACCACGCGTTTTCAACTGTTAGAGAAACCTTAGACTCCAAATTAATTGAATTAAATTAAGATTACGTTTTCCAACCTTTTATTTTGTGTTTGTTAGTTACACCACATGTCTTCAATAATATTTTTTATATTTTAACCAAATATCTAATAAAGCAATATTTTTCAGTATCACTAAAATGTTGCCCTATTTAAATTTAAATTGTTATCATATATACAGGGTGGGCCGGGAGGTACGGACCAAACTCCAGGAGTGTATTCTACACGTGAAAATAATGTAAAAAAACTCAAATGTTGTTATCCAATTTTTATTTGTGTTCAAGTTATAATATAATTATTTTTTTTTTTATCTAGTTTGCCATGTTCGACATTCGTGTGACGGTAATTTAACGTTTATTTTGTTTGTACAATTATGCCCGTATTCATAAAAGCTGATTAAATTTAATGACTATTAAATGTGACAACATAACCTTACAATTCGATAAAACGTCAAAACTATTTTTATAAATTTGATAGAAATACATGTTATTTATTTTGCGTTATTATTAAATATTATTTTTCATTTATTTCTGATAGTTATTTATTATGCCAAACTTGTTTTTATGGTAGAATAAGTATAAATAATTTTGAGGTTGTCAAATTTAACGATCCGTTACTGTAACTGACTTTTATGAATACGGGCATTAAAGTGCCACACACTAAAACTACTTATTTTTTTTACAAAATGAATTACACGGACTACTAGAGGATGTTCCTTTAAACATCAGAATGTAAATGTACTACCAGCACGATGGAGCTCCTGCATATTTTGCTCGTCAGGTCAAGCAACATTTGAACGAAAGGTTTCCAGGGCGTTGGATTGATCGCGGTGGTCCTATTAGTTGGCCTCCAAGATCTCCAGACCTCACAGCATTAGATTATTGTTTATGGAGCTTATTCAAAGATGAAGTGCACAAAGTAAAAGTGGACACTCTGAATGGACTAATTCTACGTATTAGAAATGCTGCAGCCGATCTTAAACAAAGACATGACTCCATCAGAAGAGCAACAAGCGCCCTTCGTAGACAAAGCAGAAAATGTTTAGAGGTAAATGGCGGTATTTTTGAACATTTATTATAAGAACGCTATGATAACCAAAACGTAAATGTATGAAATTTTGTTTATTTTTAATTACGCTGTAACTTGAAAACAAATAAAAATCGGATAACAACATTTGAGTTTTTTTACATTATTTTCACGTGTAGAATACACTCCTGAAGTTTGGTCCGTTCCTCCCGACTCACCCTGTATAATTCAATCACTTAGTGACGTTGCAACTGAAAAAATACCCGATCACGACGGTCCGTCAAAAACAATCGATTCAAACCGATCTTTTTGGCCATCCGATTGGAGCATTAGTAATTTCCATCTAGCGTAATTATAAAATTTTAGAAAATAATTCTTTACTTACCCCAAATCAATAGAACTGTACAGTCAATCAACACACATTAGGAATAAAAAGAATGAATGAAATAAATTTTTGTTCATCTCGTATTTTGTACATTTATTAAACGGAGACACAACTATTTGAATCGAATTAACATAACTTTTGCATTTTGCATATTATAATTACTAATAATAAAACTCAACAAATCATAATTTTGTTTCCTTCTGAAAATAGTAGAACCTAAAAAAAAAATACATTTACGTCCGCAACAACAAGAAAAAAACCTTAGATATAGATTTTCACTTATAAACTAATTCCTCTTAGTTTGTAATCAAATTGAAAAACCTATTATCACAAGCATTCATATCGTATTTAATTTTTATATATTTTTTTTTTTAAATAGCATAACCCAATAAAATAATATGTATACCACGAGCGGCAAGTGTTCGAAAAAAGTTAAATAAAAAGAAATGAGCAAAAAATATAAACAAACTGTACAATTAAAATTAAATTATTACAAAATATACATAGAGATTAAATTAATTCAGAATTCTAATATGTTTAACAATTATTACAGCAAGTTTTTTTCTTTATATAATACATACATATCCAATTGATTTTAAAGAAATTAACCTTAACATTTTTCTCTGGATTAGCTCTGAATAGAAGGCTATAATTAATAATAAAATAAACAAATTAAAGTATAAAATCACATTTAAGAATTGCATAAGAACAAACCTTTATGGTCCACCCATTTATATGTTGCTGTGTTGATATATTTTCAATGTGGAAGTAAATTAGATTATATAAATTTATATTAGGCTTTATTAAGCAGTAAATTTTCCATTCTCACACTATTTTCGTTCGTTATTTGCTCGATATAATTTATAATGCGGCGCAAATTATTATTGTTTTAGATCATTATACGATTGAAACTTATGCAAAAAAATTGGTAATCTTTCTTAAATTGTGTTTTTTAATTTAAAATTTCTGTATACGACTGAAACGTAATAACAATATACGATTAATACTTTATAAGTAGCGTATACTTACGGGACAGTATACGATTGAAACGTGATCTCCATTACCATTATATCCAACTATTTGCAATAATTTCAAATCCAATGACGCCGCACACTAGTTTTCATTATATTATTGCAACTAAGCAATCATGATACCTACCCTTGATAGCAACTATACACAGCAAAATATCGATGTATGGCCCATAACTTAACCAGTAAAAAATATTAAGATTATTATAATACATTGAATATTCATACGAAATTTCTCTAAAATAATCAACATTCCAAATATATTAACTATAATTAAACATTACTCTTTTATTTAAATATTACATAGGACGTCAGAATATTAAGTTTATAATAGGCCACTATTATATTTTCCTCCTATTTTTTTGTTTGTTTGTTTATGTTAAAGTCAATGTATACATTATATTGTTGATTGGACTAGATTAGAATTGTCGATAAAAATAAATTATTAAAATAATAATTGTTTGATTGAAAAGGAATATCCAATACATTCATACGTCTAGAAGCATTATCCAGACACAAAACAAAAAATAATTAACTGTCTTTTCGTTTACTTAAGTTACCCGTTAATTATAAACAAAATGTAACAATTTTAAAATAATGTCTAATAATTTATTGATCCCTTATTAAAGCGCATCCCTATGCCAAACCCATGTTTTTTTAGTGTGGTCGAATCTATGCGCCAACCATTGCTGCTCTAAAAGTTGATATCTATCTTTGCTAAGATACAACGGCTTGCCTCTCCTATAAAATTAATCAATTTACAAACAGTACATCAATGTGTGAGTTAGTTAAATGCCACTTTCAATGAGTATAACCAGTATATGAAAGTAGATATTGAGACATCCAATGAAACGCAATTTTCACTTTTATGTGCCAAGTAGAAAAGTTTACGTAAATTATCATGCTAACCAGTGAGTTGCTAGACACACTGATAAAATGTGCATACCCTGAAACACTAGTATGTGTCTCACACTGAGTGATGAGACAATAAACATGATATAAATCATTTATTAAATTTAAGAGCGCGATATTTTGAGTGTGATAAAAGTTCGAGCACATCTCGCGCAATTTAGCTCCTTTTTAAAATCGGTTCTTGCAACTTGTTTAATAAAATTTTCAAAAAATCGAAAACTCAAATGTTTCCTAATTTAATTAAATTGAAATTTTTGTGTAAACTTAACGAGTATTACTTCATTACAGCGCAAATTTAGTAGACTTATTATGCTTAGAGTTATTTTTCTAAAATAACAATTGTTATAGTTCTTTTCAAATCTCAGAGGGCATGCCAGCTGTTACCCGTAAACAGTGTTTGTTTTCCACATTTTCCCACCTGAAGCATTAAGCCTCAAATCACAAACAAGACACTTCTTATCTTCTTCTTCTGATACCTATCCGCTTCAGATGTTGGCAATCTTCCTAGAAATTAAGACTTTTTTTGCTGCAGCTATGAAGAGACCCGTTGTTGTACTTATCTAATTATGCCCTATACAAATTGTCACTTTTATATTTCTCCCGTAGCGCGACACC
This sequence comes from Tachinus rufipes, assembly GCA_963932245.1. NCBI lineage: Eukaryota > Metazoa > Arthropoda > Insecta > Coleoptera > Staphylinidae > Tachinus > Tachinus rufipes. Next base: position 71,129,898 of record OZ010747.1, on the reverse strand, counting down.
TCTACAACACTTCAATTGTACCTGGGTCGGCAAATCCGCTAAGACTGCTGCCATCGTTATCTGTCGCTAAGATGAGCTCCAAGCACTCCAAAGAATAGAGTCGTTGTATCGGTCGCAACAGTTGATAATGCCGCGTTTGCAACCGCACCAGCCGGGTTGTATTGTATTTTCCCGAAAATAACTGGATAACCCTACCTTGAGATCAGTCCATTCATTTACAGTTATCGTATATGCACATCAGTGGTGTTAATCGAATTAAGTTTCCTTAGACAGATAAGTCAACGGACAAAAATTTATCAAAGTCTCACAATCGCAAAATGTGGTGTAGAGTTCTTCTCAACTAAGATGAGCTCGCCTAGAACTCTTCGCAGCAACTGTTTAAGAATTCCTATTAGCCTCTCCAATCATTGAACCGCCAACAGATCCGATGCACTGAACTGCATTTTTTAATCTTTTTTCAGTCTAGCTGACGAAATATATTTTCTGTTCCAGTCAAATTTGTGCCGTTGATTCGGTACACGACGTAGGTCCTCCCTCGTTTTGCGACAAACCTCTTGAACGCAGAAATTTAGCGGTGGTCAAAGTCATTACTATCCCAAAATGAACTGCTTTGTACACAGCGCATGTAAATACGCAAGCATACCCATGTTTCCTTGATGTCTCGTAGGAATAGTGGGCCGGCAAAATCTACCCAAGTCACCTGAAAACAAGCTGCCTCCCTTATTCGGTCCATAGACAGTAGAGGCGACGAGTTCGCTCCAAAACTTTTTACGGTGTCTCTTGCATTTGGCTGTTCGGATAATACGTTGTCCTCATAAAATCCAATAACGCTCCCGTAATATATTTAAAAGTACTTGCGTTCCTGCATGCATAGCTTCATGCGAGTGTCAAAACCAATCTTCCCACTACTACATGTGATCCTGGCAATGTATGTCTATCTCTCTCTCTCTCTCTCTTTTCGGCCTCACCTGTCCATTGCTAAACGTAAGCATCCTTTACACTATTCCATGTATTTTTTCCTTTGCGACTTGATATCATTAAGCATTGGTCTTTCAATGCTTCGCGTTTAATGGTTCTTAGCCTCCAATGTGTGACTCGGTGGCTCACCCAGCTCCAATTAAATTCTGCAATTCGTTCAATCACATCTTTAACTTTGGTTTGTTTCTTGATTTTCATTGTCCATGACATCGTTTCGAGGCCGTATGTTGTAACGGGTAATATGCACATATCGTATACTTTACGAGGTATGTCAGGGTTTTTGAGGATATACTTGAGTTTTCCAAGTGCGGCCCAGCTCAGTCTTGCTCTTCTGACGGGCTCCGCTGCTTGGTTTTCCTAGCGCAGTATTATTTGATGTCCAATATATACGCATTCGCCTACTTGTTCGATTTTGTGGCCCTCCATTTGATGTGGTTGACCTTCATTTTCAGACCGACTGATAGTGATGCCCTGTTTAGTTCTTCTAGCATGCTTTTAAGTTCTTGGAGATCAACGGAGCTTGTTACGATATCATCAGTAAATCGTAAGTGGTTTAAATATTTGCCATCTATGTTAATACATTTTTTCTCCAACAACATGTTTTTAAAGATATCTTCTAGAGAAAGAGTGAATAACTTAGGTGATATTGTATCTCCTCTACCCATTTCAATCTTGTCATTGCTCGAATCTTCGTTTATTGTCACTTGAAAAGTAGCATTTTGGTGTATGTTTGAATAGTTGTGTATTACCTTGAGTCTCATAGCGGAAAAATAACCCGTAGCTCAATAGAATTTAACGCATTTTCGTAGTCGATAAATGCTAAGTATAAGGGTACGTTGTATTCTGTGCACTTTTCGATTAATGTACGGATAGTCTGTTGTGCTAAATCCTTTGCAGAACCCTCTTCTGGAGGTTGGTAAAAGTCCAGTTTGTTCGTTAGCCGGTTTGTAATGTTTTTCGTTAAAAGCTTGTGGAGGCTGGCAATATGTAAGGACAACAAAAGGTTTGTAATTCCTCTATCCGCGAAACTTTCGAGGCTAAACACAAAACACCTTCTTTATCTTGAACAACATTCATCGTTTCAAGTTTTATTATATTTTCCTGAAAGATCCCTGCTGAATTAAACGAATCAGTTCTTTTCTTTCTGCATCTCTTGGTCCATGTCTCCCTTTTCTAGTAGTTCATTGATTTACCTCTACAGATGTAGAAGATCTTATTTCAAGAGCCCATTCTGCCGTTTGCTTAATCTAACAGAGAACTGTAGTCGCATCAGACCAGTAGGATGTTGGCAAGTTGTTGCCAAACGTTTGATGCATCTGAGATCAATTGCCAGCTCCAATGATTGCAGCCATTAACTAAAGTCTTGGTATCGTCATTTTTTGATTGGTGCAATTCTGGCATTGTATTGCAGTCATTGTATGCTCGCATCACAAAAAATGTGTAAAGTAAGATTATTAGATTCATTCAAATTTACACACCGTGGAATTCTTATTGGTGCTAGAAATGGTAGTCCAGTTTTACATTTTACGAATCTAACTCGGCTTGCTTCAAAAACTTTCTGAACAGCAACTTTAGACAAATCGTTGCAAAATTGGTAGTAAACCCAACGAGACCAAATACTTTTTGTGCACACGACAAGATAGTCCTTACTTCTTTTTCGAACACCGGTTCACACAATGGCAAGTGTATCAGCATTTTTATCCCAAATCAGGCCCAAGAGTGACACTGTAGTACTTAAGATGATGTTCGATAGTCTCTCCAAACAATCGTTTGAAGATGGTTTGTTTTGTTCTCTAGCCGACGAATCAAAAACTGGACCGGTGAAGCAAGTAATGCGCCGGCTTACGTACCTCCTTATTAGGAACTTCCTCTTTTCCCAATAACCAGATTTCCTTAGTTTGTTTTCCGTAGACTCTAACCTCTTCATTGATAGTTTGATGTCCCTTCTAGCCAGAGCAATAGAACTTCATACCTCTATTCTTTTGAGACCGATGTGATTTCATTAAACATATTTTTGACTGCCAAGTGTAATTGATCCTTGGTTTTCTTCTCTCCTCTCCAGAATCTGTTATTCCAAGAATGTCCAACTTACAAATAACTCGACTGACAAATTTTTGTTCAACCTACAGGTCACCATCATGGTTATACTTCGATCTTCTTTTTGTCCAGTTCTTTTCACCATTAAAACCCAACCTAACAAAGTTTGCCTAGCGACCAAACCACAGAAAATAATTTATCCTTTTTCGGTAAAACTTTTGCAAGCCCCTGTAGGTACTGCAATTCGCTGCTGCCTTCTGGTGTCGGTTACTTCAATATTTCAGAGGTGTTAACGCAATGCCCCCTATTAAGAGAAACGTTGAACTGTTCGTGTGTGAAAGAGAGCTATAAATCAGATGACCGAAACAAATTTTCATTTAAATTTAATAAATAATATATTTTATGCAAATTGTCTCTCATACACTAGTGTTTCTGGGTATGCACCCATCATCAGAGTGCCTAGCATCTCACTGGACGGATTATGTAAATTGTCTCTCCGACCAGTGAGATGCAGGCACACTGATGATGAGTGCATACCCTAAAACACTAGTGTAAGTGTCACACTGGGTGGAGAGGAAATTTACATAATATACATCATTTATTAAATTTAAATACTTCAATATTGCTGTCAAATCCTTGGTCCATACTCCGTACAGACTTTTTATTACTTCCATTGCACACTCTCACTATTAAAGTTTGTAGAAATACATGCTTCCCCCATTGCTAAATCCACTTCTGTCACCACATAATTTTGATTGACAGTGCTTTATCTTTGCTTATCACCGTCACAAAATTCATTCGTTCACAAGCGCATTTTTTTTGTCTTTTTAAAAAAACTTCTGTGCTTTGAAAAGTACGCTGGTGTTTATTAATCCTTCCGCTGTTGGTATGTTTTCTTCCCAAATTTGAGTTTTGCTTTTTTAACCTTGCTGTCCTTAGCATCCAGGCCAAAACCTTCAACAGCAAACAAGTTCCGTTCCGCCCCTTCTACTTCGGTCTTCAAAAAACGCATCAAACGGTTTGCAATAGTATCAACTGTTCCGGAAAGCATGACTCCACCAGAGGGTACAATATGGCGGCACATACTCCTGAGTTTACGTCTAACGTCACTAGTTCTCTCAGTTGTGTTTCAATTTTGTCGAACAACGTAGGTAAGCCACATTTGGATTGATTTTACATGACATTGTTTAGAACTAACCTGAGAAGTACAACGTACACCACAACGAGCAAATCTTCTCTTCTTAAACTTTCAATTACCTTCTTGAACTATAACTATTGTAGTTTTAGAAAAATAATTTATAGCACGATAAAGTCCTACTAAATTTGCGGTGTAATAAAGTAATAAAATTTTAATAAATAATTTAATACTTTAAATTCCCATATATTTCATGACTCTGGATTTCATTTTTACTTAAAAAATAAAAAAATAGTCAAATTGCGCAAGTTGTGAAAAAGAATCTTTTATATTATTTGATCAGTTACATTTCTCATTAAAGGTAGCATTTACTTAAAACTTGTGTATAATAATATTAAAAAAAAACTTACTTTAAATCTCGATCCTCCTCCTCAAAATCATCTAAATATAAAGATCCCCATAGACACGCTCTCCTACCCCTTATCACAATAATGTACGTGGACGTAACAACTAAGAAGACTCCTGTGCCGGCTCCACACTCCAACGAATGAGTAACTGCCTCGCAAACATTCTGTTGCTTACAACAATTCTGCTTCAAACAAACAATTGTGCCGCACAATAAGCAAATACTAGTTTCAGCAGGAACTGAATGGCATTGACTACACGCCCGTTCATGATAATAAGTGAATATCTTTTCATATTCCCTTGGCAATTGTAGTAACCTGGGTGGTTGCCACGTAATATGTTGATCGACTAAGAAACTCCTAGCTGCTATTTGGCTCTTGCCTACAAAATTAGCTAATTGCGTGCACCATGTAGTTGGCGTTGATCTATATACTTGGGCTTCTATAATCGATGGCCAATTTAAAGCTACTGCTGAATTAAAACAACCCCAATCCATTCCTTCAGTTACTAATTCGAGGTAATATACTAATCTCACAAATTCCGATTCGGGGGCACGAATGTCCGGCAGGGGTTGATTATAAATGTGGTGGCGTAATAACGATGCGATGCGTAAAAATGGTAGGCACAATTTTTGAACCTAACAAATAAAAAAAAAACAATTAAATGGATTCACACGTGCAATCTTTTGAACGTACGAGGTTCAAATTCCAAAATAACATACCTGTTGTTCCAACGCAACTAAATTAACTTGCGTAGTACTACATCCAGCGCCATCTTCCTCCATATAAAGTTCAGTCTGTCCCAACGGTTGATTAATTAACAATAAAGCTGCAGCTAGTGAATCAACATGGGTCTGCGATGCCCCTTCACAGGCTTTCGCACGCTCCGCCGCCGTCAATCCGCATGATATCTGAGCAACTACTTGATAGTATACTAAATTATAAACCATCTTTACGACAGTTGTAAAGTATGCTGCAATTAAAATTATATGTAAAGAATCATCCATTGTACCAGTTTGCAATACATACTTTGATCTAAATGTAGAGGTAGTAATAATACAAATTGTAGCAGAAGTGCAATCGGGTCGTTCAATAGAAGCGGAACTCCGCGTTCGATTGGGGCAAGGGCATGGGCTTCAGGAACTCCGCATAACTGCCAGAAAGTCATCCATATAGGCCAAAGTACTAATACTCTAGCGTGAACAGCCAATACGTGCAATAATGGAACTGGAAATTATTGTAGCATTTTAAAATACAGTTTTGCAATTTTATAAAATAAAAAATATGTTTGGCGCAGTCGGTACAAACAATTAACTTGTCATGTCGATATATGTTATATTTTGCTCATTATGTAACAATTGATGCAGTAAATAAAACACGCCATTTGCAGAAATAATTCTGGTGTCATAGTTTAAAATTAAATAAATGACGCAGTCAATATGGAATAATTATTTTTATATATATAGGCGCAATCGATAGTTATCTTAAATCTTTGTATCCTTAAATAAATATAATACCTTCGTTGTCCAGAGCAATTTTTTTGCATTGCTGCCAACTGTAGAACCACTTTATCATTAAATAAAACAAAAGTAAAACGGTCAAAAAATGCGTGCACGCAATTGTTAAAAGAACAATTAAGTAAACAAACACAATATGGTGCAGTCAGTATGATAAAACTAAAAAATGAATTAAAAAAATATAAAACCTGAATGAAATAATATAAATTAGCGCAGTCGATGTGACTAAAAAAATTAGTATTAACTCAGTAAGTAAAATCACAATCACATATGGCGCAGTCGGTAGATGATATTATCACTTACCTATACAATCACGTTTCGGTAATAAAGGATTGGGGGGTTCCCCGGTAAGCGTAACAAGGTTGCCACCCCTCTGCACCAACTCCACTTCCAAATTTGTCCTAGCAATCGATGTAACAAATAGGAAGAGACTTTGGTGGGACGGCTTATCCGTTTTTGGTTTGAACATCGGTTTCAGATGAGTACTACTGGTCATGTCTTCCATAGCCTTACCCATTGCTTCCGATAAATTCGAAGTACTCTGAAATAAATTGATTAACACCTCAAATTGTTGTTTGTTATAATAAAACAACTTACAGGTGTTTGTTCGTTTTCCCTTAAGAAATTACTAAGCTCGTTTAAGATATCACTCATATTCGAAGGTCTTGATCGCACCATTTGCGAACAATCGCCTAATTGTGGAGATAGTGGCAGTACCGAGTTCGCCAATTGTCGACAAAGTGGACACAAATATTCACCCCTTAAAATAATTCATATTAGTTACACCTAAAATCACGCTACATAACCTTTTTAATTTTTTAGGTTAGAAAATCCGTGTAAATACTTACTTGTCAGGTGCTAAACTTTGTTGCCGCTGTTGTGACCTCAACGAATACAGATATGATTTAAGACAATCAAGATGTAAATGATGTCCGCATGTTTGAACATGCACTCCCCCTTCCCAACCAATATTAATCGATAACAACCAAGACTGCTGCAATAAATTTATATTAGCACAACTCTACTTTAATTAATTTATTATAATTACGGGATCAAAATGTCGGTCCAACTCCTCGCAACGTCTATCAAACTCTGTTATAAGAGTATCGTCCGTTCGTAACGCTTCGCGTTCTTGATCACAAGTTGGCAGTACGGATCTTTCCGGATGTGGAACTCTTCGTCTATGACCCATGACGCTGGTCGCTTGGACTAATACGACCAATCCCATTGGCTTTTCTTCGGTGCTAGGCGAGCTCTGATTACAAATCACACAATCGTATTCCTGCTTTAGTGGTTCGGATGTTTCTTGATTAGATGAAGACCAATCCATATCTAAATCATTTTAGTTCTAATTGTTTGTTGACTAGTTTAGTAGAAGACGTTGGGTTAGAGGGATTGAAAGTTGAGGTTATTTTTTTTTAATGAAAAAAGATTGACTTTTTTATGACAAAAAGTCCTTATCTCTTAAATTTGTTGTGTAATATGTTGATCACTTTTATAGAATTGTAAGAAAGCCAATTTTTTTTAGGAAATTGGTTACGTATTGGGTGGGGGGTGGGGGAGATGATTGAATAATTAAGGTTATGTATTAGAAAAGATCCTAATCCCTTCATCGAAAGAAATCTGTAGTGCACGTAAGGGGGGAGAGGTATCGAAAGTGATGACTTGATGTCGGAAGAATTAAAGTTTAGGGAAGAGATTGGGAACGGGAAGTTGGAAAATTGGCTACGTATTGGCAGGAAGAAATTCGGTAATTAAGCTTAGGTATTAGGAGAGATCATAAGCGCTTTACCCACAACTGTCGGGAATGTATGAAAAGGGGGAGGGGAGATAAGAATAATAATGACTTGATGGCTTAAAGAATTAGAGTGTAAGAAAGATGGATTCGGTAATTAAGGTTAGGTATATTAATAAAGGATCACCAACGCTTAGTTGTTGTGTATGTATAATGGAGAATGAAAGAAGCAATGACTTGTACATGAAAGTGATTCCTTAAAAAATAGATTTTAGGGGAATTGGGTATTGATTGTTGTGGAGATGATCAGAGCTTCAGCTTAACTTGTTGTGTATGTATAAGGAAGAGGTACAGAAAGAAAGATGACTTGAACCAAATTTGATAATTACTTGTTTGAAGAGAACATGAAAGGAGTAGGTTAGGTATTAGGGAAGGATGTAAGTATTGTGCTGAATAAGAAGAAAAAGTTTGTGTGTTACGACTCCAGAGACGTTTATCGTTTTTAATGGCAATGACAAAACTACAGCTACCTCTATGGCTTTGTCAGAATCACACAAGAATAGATCAATAATTGCCGCTAGAAAAATATTTGTAATAATGGTAGGCATAAGAAAAATTAACTAAATGATGATGTGTAAAGAATTTTGAACAAAACAAAAATTAAGAAAGAAGCTAATGTTAAAAAATCATTATATCGTTAAAAAACCAGTGCGTAGCTAAATAAGCAAACCCGCCTTAAGACTGATACATTAGACGTGGCTAACGTCTCGTAAGCAACAACAAATGGCATAGAAGCAAGAAGGTATAGTCTAGAGCGATCACAGGTTTGCTATAAATAATTCACGATAGTCAAGTTCACCACCAACTGCCAGCAGACTCCATAAGCGCCGAAAAACAAAAGACTCAGACATCACCACACAACACCCACTTGTTCCAGAATAAGCACCTATATGGATACTATCACAACGCTACGCCCCTGAACCTCTTGGAAAAAGACGCCGAAAATAGTACTAGTAACAGCTAGTACCCATGGACTGAACCGCACACAAACACATGTAAGGAAAGGACCCTGCTAGAGGGATCAGCTATCAACTTGACTCAAGTCGCCCCACTGCACCCTCCACTAACACACACTTCCAACATCACCACACACCACATCTACACACCAACCCCACCGAATTCCACCAGGTCTCCGCACATATCCAGAAGCCATCCAACCGCTTCATCGTTGCTGAAATGAAACCTGAATGTGGTTCATACTTCCAAGTTAGGCGTACCATGTGGAAGAGTTTAGTAAGTGGTCACGTGACCAAACTGGAAAAAATCCGACGCTAATCTTTTGAAGATTCTCCTCCCTAACTTACAAAAAAAACATATATTCAGGCAAATGTATGCCCTTTTTGAGTCAGTTGATTTGAAATGCAGTGATTAACTCAATGAGGTTGTTATAACTTTCCGCCAAACAAGTAGTACACAGTATCAAATAATTTAAGTAATAGTTCTTGGACGAGTACGTCTACAATGCGAACAAGCACATATTTCTGGTCACTTATTATCTTCGTATATATGCCAGTTTTAAACTAACTGTTAAATTACAGCTAAAGATAATATCGGACCGTTCGACGGGAGGCTAAAGCACGGAACCGGGCTTGGAGCATCACCTAGCCCAGAATCCGCTTACCAATTAAGCCCGAGGCTCCCCAATTTGCAATGTCAATTCTTATCTCAAAGTTACGGATCCAATTAGCCACCTTTTCGTAATGGCTATAAAAATGTGTTGGAGACCATCGACCTCTTACATGGCCAAATTTAAAACTCAAAATCTCGTCCTATAGCTTTAAGCAAATAAAAATTTAAAAAACTCATTTATGATCAGTTTAAACGCTTACCAAGAGATTTTTAAAACCTGGTAGAAATGTACACACATTAGCAACAACCCAATTTGTCCATTTTTTTTTTTTTAATTTCAAAATGTGATATTTAAGAATAACTTTTGTCTTCAAGATAGATCAAAAATGTGTATTTGGCAACTTCCTCTGTTGGACAAAAGCCAAAACTGAAACCAAAACATTCCACCAAACTGAACCAAAAATCGATAAACATTTTGTCCAAAAAAACGACCATTTGCTCTGGTCATCACAATATCAGAAGTATTTGTTAATCTGCTGGAAATAAACCTCCTCTAAAATCTCATTCCTACTCCTACCAATATTATCATTTTTTTTTAAGACTTACTGCTACTTTCTTGTTCGGTTTCCATGGCAGCCTCCATGAACTGCTTCTGCTTATTCGCAAACTCAGCCATCAATTTCTGCTGCCTATCCTTAGCTCGCCGCCTCCTCTCCTCCCTTTCTTTACTCTCCCTCTGCCTCTGTTCCTCCTCACCTTCCTCATGTTTCGGCCACAACTTATTCCTTGTTTCCTATCAAACAAAACCAAACAATTGATAACTGAATCATCATACAACATTTTATTAATTTATTACCTCGATGCATTGCTTGCAGGTTTGGTTTAAATTGGAAATTTTGTCCAGCAATCTTCCAACGTAAAAAGTACCATCGCCTAAAGAATCCGGACTTTGTCTAGTAGCAGCTTCGTCAAAGTTGTAACTATCAGGAACTCCGGATAGTTGTGAGTGGAGTTTGAGAAGTAGCGAAATTATGCTTTCGTTTACTTTTACTGTAAGCGGGTTGCTACTGCTTCCGCCTTCAATGCTTTGCCGTTTACGATAGTAAGGGGTTAATTTTAGCATGGCTGCACGATTGGGACCTAAAAAATATATTATTACCCAATACTACAAATATCTGACTAATACTAACCTGTATTTGTGCTGACTATGCTCATATCGGCTGGCAAAGCAACAGCCAACGATGTATCCTCCTCATTACCAGTGGGCGTTGCTTCATTAGTTGATGGTGGTGGTAATAATGCCCGCATAACCGGAGGTATTGGTTCATCATCATCATAAAGCCTAGGTGTACCTCCTGGCAAACTAATAGTACCAGGACTGGATGGCATTCTACTTACCTGCGATGATGGTACAATCATATTACTCGAATTAGATTGCACCATCATTGACGGATTATTGGAAACAACCATGGTACCAGGATTTGAAGGCATCAAAACCATCATATTATTAGGTTGGCTGCTACTAGGACCTGGAGTGCTCCAATCGTTTTGTTCAAGCATTAGTATATCACCTAAGGAATCATTAGCGGCTGTTACTGCCATATCTAGATCCGAACTTTCCCATTCCAAATCACCTAAAAATTGTCCAAAAATAGTATCTTTTTTTTTCTAACTAAATGCAACTTACTGTCAGAGCTGTATGTGATTGGTGATACTTCAGGTTCTGGTGTTAATGCCACGCGACTAATCACAGCGCATAGATTTTCGGATAAACTATCAGTTGGAAACCAGTTTATTAGATCCATGTCGTTTAATACCTTGTGTGGTTGAGGTTGAGGACCACTTGGACACATGCTTGAAGCCTAATAACAATTTTATTCTGTAGTTATAACTAGTAGTACATAATTAATAGTCTTTTTATGCCCGGATTTAAGCTTCTTTTCAATATAAACAAAGACATGATGTAAAAACTACATAACAAGTAGTGTAAACATCGTTCTATATTGTTTGTAGAGTGATGTCATTAGTGGGCTTGGCGTAAACTATAAGCCCAACACTTACCTCATCATTTCCAGTTTCATTGATCAGCAACGCCTGCTCCAAAAGAAAAACAATCAAAGCCATCACATGTTCCGAAACGTTATTTTGCGTAGCCTTGTATAAAACAACCAAAGCAACCGCGTGGAACACCCTAGAACGTAGTATCACCCGTGGATCTTCGTAGGCAGGACCACACGGTGATGGATCCCTGAACGGAGGCCAAGGACTAGTTCCTGACTTCAATTTATTCGCATGTCTAGCACTGCAATTGGAACACATTAGAACATAAATTTGGTACAATTGATCAACATACTAATCCGTATATCTGTCCATGCTGGTTTGGAAATCCCTGCGATGCACAGCGCGCAATAGCACGTGGATCGGATCGTATTGTTGTTGCCATACCTGAGCTTTAGGTACGTACATGCCTTGTTGCATATTACCAGTCGCTTCAAGAGCTGGAGCTCTATAATCGGCTACCTCGGCCAATAATGCTTCAAAATCGCGACTTTGTGAGGTGCCGCAACGCTCGGGCATCAATTCCATCAGCTGCGAATGAGTTTTGTCGCTCATGCAAAGCAACGTTATCATTTCCAACCTGTTTAGGCCGGTTTCAGAGAGACCTAAATAAAATAAAATAGTTGTAGGACTCAATTAGAAATGTTTACTTCCAAGGTAGTAGGTATAATAGTACTCCCATCTACTAAGATCAAGGTTACGCGTGTATCCTCACATGACTATTTTCGCAATTAGAGTAAATTACTTACATTACATTAATATTTAAATCAGGCATCCAATGTATCAAAAAAGCACTTGAATAAACATGCACCCAAAAGTCAGTAAAAATAGATAATTTTCTAAGTTTTTCATACATTCCGCAAGCAGTTAGTACGCTGCTATAGAGTACTAATAAAACGTTAGCGATACGTAATTAAAAAAAACTTGTAAAATGTTTACTTACCTAAATTTGTTCTGACACTGACTAGAGTCGTTAAAAATGTAAGGAAGGTTTCCAACATAGGTGTGTCATGCTCGCCTTCAAGGAATGTGTTCTGCGATGCACGGAAAGGTGCGAGACTCATCCATTCCTTGACGTGGAATTTGTCGATGACTATGTTGAGGAAGGATTCGGCCGGTATGCGTGTGCAACATATCTGGAGGAGATATAAGTCGGCGTCTACCATAGAGTTACAAAAGTTGCATTGGATGTACGTCATCGCTTGGCCGCGGATTTGAAGACCATTTCGCACCCAGAGACCATTTAATATTTCATAGAACGCCACCTAAAAATTAAAATAAAACAGATTTAGTAATAGTTCTACAATGCAAACAACATATTGACTTTCAGAATTGATCTATTTAGTTTAACATAACTCGAAAGTTCTTAAAAGTGTAAAATCGCATCCAAGCGCTAAACATGCAAACGTAGATTTAAAAAAAAAAAAAATTGAAACGCAAATCAAGATCTGTTTTTAATTATTTTTTTTTCAATCCGACGACGTTTTTGGCGGCGGTTTCAATCTCGATTCGGCAATGTCATTAGTTGGTGTCGCTAGTTCGGTTCGCCGTAACTTTGCCGTAGAACTACCGAAAAATTACTTGAAAGACTGCGCCAAATTTGTTGCTTGGTAATTAATAAACATAAAGCACTAAGGGCCGGTATTATAAACCATTAAAATCTGTAGATTTTATTTACTAACCAAGTAAATTATTTTAATTGGCTGATTTGCTCTACGATGTTATGCAACTGACTTTCAAAATGTTGTAGGTTATTATTGTAATATAACAAAGGCTACAATATAACACATCAATAACTACAATATTAAAATAACATATAAATGCGGCGTTGCAATTTCTTATTTTACGAATAGTTAATTTAGATTTATAATACCGAAATACGTTTATTCGTCGAATATATTTAATTTGAGATTTGTTATTCGGTGATTTATTTTGTCTTTATAATACCGGCCCTTAGTCAAGTAGACAAAATATTTAATAATTGTTAGCCCAATAAAAATAAAATTGAAACAACGAGGTATAGGTAAACGGAATAAACAATTTTGGCGCAGTCTATAGGACGTTTAAACAAATAAACAAAATATTTATTTATTAAATATATTGATTTAAAATCTTCAAAAACAATAATAAAACAAAACAATTTTGGCAAAGTCTGCAAGATTTTTTTAAACAAATAAACAATTTTTTTAATATATTAATTCAGAAACTACAATACAAAACTATTGGTATTCGGGAACATTATTTAGCACCAAGTGAACATTTTTTCCCATTCGTGATTGAGAATGTTTCACAGTTAAAAAAATAAAAACAATGAACTATAATAAATGGGAACATTATGTAATACTTAAAAAAATGCTCATTTAACTAGATCATTTTGTGTTGGTACTTCGGCAACTTTTTCTCGCATTTAGAAACATCTTTACGCAAACAAATTAACTGGAACATTTTTAGAACAATATTTGACAATTAAAAAAAAAAGTTTTACAATTCTTACTCCAACTGGAACATTGTGAGAACATCATTTAACACTCGGGGAACATGATTTACAATTAGTAATATTTTATGACAAACTATAATAAAGTGAAAACATTTAGTAATACCCAATATATCTTCACACTAACTGGAACATTATGAGAATGTTATTTGACACTCGGTAAACCTGTTCTGCAATTTTGATCATTTTACGTCCAACTATGATGAAGTGGAAACATTATGTGATACTTAAAAAATGCTTATTTAAATAGAACATTAATTGAGAATCCGGGAATATTACTTAGTACTGAAGAACATTATTTGATAGTAAGTGAACATTTTATCGCATTTGAAAAAATTGTTTTTTTTTACTAGAACATTAATTGACACTCCGGGAACATTATTTGGCACTGCGGAACATAATTAAACTTTTTCTCGAGTTTGGAAACATTTCTTAACTGTGAGAACATTTAGTGACACTTAAAGAATGGCTATTTAACTATAACATTATTTTACACTCTGGGAACATTATTTAGTACTGCAGAACATTATTTGAAAAAAATTCAACGTTTTTTCGCATTTGGGAACATTTTTGACTGTGGAAACATTACGTGATACTTATTATAGAAAATTTTGTCGCATTTAGAGAAACGTTATTTGACAATAATTAAAATGTTTCTCGCATTTGGAAACATTTTTTTTTTCGCATAATACTTTGAGAAAATTATTTGGTTCTGAGAAACATTATTTGACAATAATTAAACTTTTTCTTGCATTTGGGAACATTATTTGACACTTCGGAAACATTATTTAGCAATCAAAAACCTTACTTGATTTTTTTTTTCTCGCATTTGAAAACATTTATTGACTATGAGAACATTATTTGGCGATACGAAACATTATTTGACAAATTTTGTTTTTCTCGCATTTGGAAATATTTTTTTTAATGTGGGAACATTTCGTAATACTAATTATTGAACATTTTCTCGCATTTGAAAACATTTTTTGACTGTAAAAACTTAAAACAAATGGTAATTTAAGTAGTACTTTATTTGACACTCCGGGATCATTATTTGACACTGGAGAACATTATTTAAAATAATTGAACATTTTTTGACTGACTTATTAGTGAACATTTTCTCGCTTGAAAACATTATTTGACACTTCGAGAACATTATTTGGCACCGAGAAACTTTATTTGACAATAATTGAAATTTGTCTCGCATTCGAGAACATTTTTTGGATGTGAGAACATTGTGTGATGCTTAAAATGGTTAATTATTTAGAACATTATCTGACACTCCAAAAACATTTTTTGGCACTCAAGAACATTATTTGACAGTAAGTGAACCTTTTCTAGCATTTGAGAACATTTCAGTTTTTAACAGTGCAAACATGATGTGATACTTAAAAAATGGTTATTTAACTAGAACATTATTTGATAATCAGAGAACAATATTTGACAGCAATTGAAATTTGTTTAGCATTTGAGAACATTTTTTAACTTTTTTAACATTCCGGGAACATTACTTGGCACTAAGAAACATTTGACAGTAAGTAAACACATTATAATACCTAAAAAAATATAATTATTTAACTAGAACATTATTTGACAATCCGAGAACATTATTTGACAGTAAAAGAACATTTTCTAGCACGTAAAAACATTTTAACAGTGCAAACATTATGTGATACTCAAAAAAACTGGTTATTTAACTAAAACATTATTTGACACAGCAAGAACATTTTTTGAATGTAGGAACATTAAGTAATACTTAAAAAATTGATTTTTTAACAAGAACATTATTTGGCACTGCGGAACATTATTTGAACATTTAATTTTTTCTCGCATTTGAGAACATTTTTTGGCTGTGGAAACATTACGTGATACTTATTTCGCATTTGGAAACATTATCTCGCATTTGGAAACATTATTTGACAATAATTAAACTTTTTCTCGCATTTTGGAACATTTTTGTCCCACATTATGTAATACTTAAAAAAATGTTTAATTAACTAGAACACAATTTGACACTTTGAGAAAATTATTTGGCACTGCGGAACATTATTTGACAATAATTCAACTTTTTCTTGCATTTGGAAACATTATTTGGCAATCAAAAACATTACTTGATAATATTTTTTTCTCGCATTTGAAAACATTTATTGACTATGAGAACATTATATGGCAATACGGAACATTATTTAATAAAAAAAATTCTCGCATTTGGGAATATATTTGACGGTATATTGAACAATTTCTCGCATATGGGAACATTATTTGATAAATCTGGAACATTATTTGACAATAATTAAACTTTTTCTCGCATTCGGAAACATTTTCTGACTATGAAAACTTTAAATAAATAGTAATTTAACTACTTAATACATTATTTGACACTCCGGGAATATTATTTAGCAATGTAGAACAATTTTTCACAAAAATAAAACTTTTTCTCGCATTTGGGAACATTTTTTGAACAAACGTTATGTAATACATACAAACATTAGTTATTTAACTAGAACATTATTTTACATTCCGAAAACATTATTTGTCACTGCAGAACATTATTTGACAGTAAGTGAACATTTTGGAAATATTTTTTGACTGTGAAAATCCATTGTGATACCTAAAAAATATGAATATTTAACTAAAACATTATTTGACAATCCGAGAACATTATTTGGCAGTAATTGCATTTGAGAACATTTTTTAACAGTGCAAACATTATGTGATAAAAAACTGGTTATTTAATTAGAACTTTTGACAGTAAGTTAAACATTTTCAAGCATTTAGGAACATTTTTGACTGTGGGAACATTAAGTAATACTTATAGAACATTATATGATAAATCGAAGTACATTATATAGCACTGGAGAACATTATTTGATAGTAAATAACATTTTCTCGCAAATAGAAACATTTTTTAACTGGAGAACATAATGAGATACTTGACAAAATGGTTATTTAAGTAGAACATTATTTTACACTCCAGGAACATTATTTGGCATTGCAGAACATTATTTGATAATAATTAAACCTTTTCTCGCATTTTGAACGTTTTTTGACTGTGGAAACAACGGCATTTAAAAAAATGGTTATTTAATTAGAACATTATGTGATACTTATTATTGAACATTTTTTGATACTTTGGGATATAATGTATTTGGCAATGAGGAACATAATTTGACAATAATTGAACTATCTCTCTTAGGAACATTTCTTGACTGTAGAAACATAATGTGCTACTTAAAAAAATGGTAATTTAACTAGATTACTATTTGACATCAGTTAAGATGATTTGGACATGTTCAAAGAACGTCGGACAAAAAAATCCCAAAACAAGTATGGGAATAAAGAAAAAAGTATAAGAAGAAGACCAAGGAAAAGTTGGAGAGAGGGTATAGATAAGAAACTGAATGAATGGACAGGAAAAATAGAGACAAAAAATCGCAAGACGTTATAAACTAATAATTATATATTATACAAGGTAGGGCAAAAGTAATGTCATAATGTGAATGTGCCATAATTTTTGCAAATGGTGTAAAATGTCATTGTGCTTTGACATTTATGTTGTGGACAGATAGAAAATTAGTTAACAAGCAATGGAGCGATACACACCCGAAGATCGCGGAATTATTGTTACTGCTTATTTGACCTATTTCCGGTCTGTCGTTTTAACGCAGCGTAAATTTCGTCGTCGTTTTCCTCGTCGTCCTACACCATGTGCGCAAAAAATAAAACGATTGGCTGAGCGTCTCGTGCAAACCGAGTCCACTAGAGCAAGAAGTGGCCGGCACCGTATTGCTCGTTCGATCGAGAATATCGTTGATGTGGCCAAACACGTCCGAAAAAGTCCACAATCATCGACAAAACTGCGATGCACACAATTTAGCATAAAAAAAAAGTTCGTTGCGTCGAATTTTGGTGAAAGACCTGAACATGATCCTATACAAAGTGCAAACCGTTCACCAATTGCTGCCTGCTGTGCGTCAAGTAACTTACTCCCATGCTCTTAAAAAACCTGGTGCAAAAAGATGATAATTTCCAAAATCATAATAAGCGACGAAGCGACTACGTTAGACTTCTTTCGTTGGAGCTTTTTAAAATCTCGCGTTTACCAGAACAAACCACAAACCTTCACAGTCTTGAAAGCCAATATTGAAGAAGAAATCACCAACTTGTAAAACAAGCACAAATGTGCATAAACTCAGAAGGTTGTCATTTAAACAATAATATTTTTACACCTTCAAATAAACTTTCCGTGAAAACAGAGCCCAATTTTTATCATTTCTAATAAAATGGCACCCAATTCCCATTATGACATTACTTTTGCTCCACCTTGTATATACTATTTGACACTCCAGAACATTATTTGGCACTGTAGAACACTATTTCGCACAAGATAAAAATTGAATATTTATTGACTGTGGGGAGATTATGTGATACTTATTGTTTGTGTAGGAACACTATTTAACAGTCCAGAAACATATTTGGCACTAACATTTTCTCGCATTTGAAAATACTATTTAACACTGGGAACATTATTTAATAGTAATTGACCTATTCTTGCGTTGGGGAACATTTTGTGATACTTAATTTTTTAATAGAACATTATTTGACACTCCGGGAACATTATTTGACATTTCAGTAAACATTTTATAGTATTTAAAAACTAAACAAAAACAAATTGCTAAGTGCTTTGTGTTTATTAATTACCACAAGCAACAAATATAGAATAAATTTGGCGCAGTCTTCGTGTAATTATGACCAATTTTTTAGTTTCTTTTTATAAAAACAACAAAACATCAAACATTAACCAAATTTTGACGCACATATAACCATGAAACATATTTGGCGCAGTCTGTAGATATCATTAGTTTTATTTGAAATTTCAATCAAAAGCCAAATATAATTGGCTCAGAAAAATAAGTACAAATCAACAAAAATTAAATAGTCTATAGGCTAAACAAATGTTTTATAATCAATTTATTTCTTAAGAATTACTTTTTTATAACGTTTATTTACTAACCAGCAAACATATTTGGCGCAGTCGGTAAGAGTCCTTAAATAGTTAAATGCGGCCTATGGTTGCTCAGTCAAAATAAAATAATTGGCACACTTAATTGCACATAACTTGCAATTAAACATTTTAAACAGTTTTGGCCAGTCGGTAGATAAAAATTAGACATTTTTCATGATGTATTACTATAAATCGCAGTCAAAATATGTGCAAAACTTGCTTGCATACGTTCAGAGAAAATATTCAATTTCCTCACCTTACTATGTCACTTCATCCCTATCTATTTTGGCATCCCATTTCTTAAATAATTGCAAATCAGTATTAAAGGTCATTTCAAAAAATATAACGTTGACCCAATGTACTATTTCTGAAGTTCTAAGTCTAAATTTTTCAACACCGGTTCCTGAAGACTCGAGTGTTCTACGAGTTATCAGACATTTTCTACAATCTTGTAGTGTTCAAAAAGTTCTTTAGTGGTGTTCGAAAAGTTCATGAACTATTTTTAAAGTCTAAAGTTATGCTACACTATTTCTAGAATATAAGTCTATCCAAATTGCAACTGTCAGTATTTTCTAAAAACACAACTTTATAGTATAAAGTGTTTCCAAATTAAATTTTCAAAAATTCAAAAAACTTTTTCCTAAAGTTCGTAAACTGTAAAGTTCGTCCACTAAACTATTTCTAAAGTCTTTTCAAATGCAATGCTTAATTCTAGAAACAAAAGCTACTTTTGACGTCTCTAAAATTGCAAAAAAAAAATTGTAGTCTTAATATTTGGCCATTGCTAAAGACACTCTAAACTGTAGTTGAAATTGTTTCACTAAACTAGGATTTTTTTAATGTAATTAGATTTTTAAATTGAGCTGTCCGGACAATTTTGCAAAAATCAAAGCCAATTTTAGAAAAACAAAACGTTCTCGGAGTACTAATTTAAAACATTTTTTAGTAAATTCCTTCTTAAATCACAAATACATCTATAGCCTGCATAAACTTGCGCTACAAACCTAAATATTAAAAAAAGCATCAAATTCTCTGATTATCAGTAGTAGACGCTTACTTATGTTATGTACTATTAAAGTAAACAAAATCATTTTATCAATCATTTGTTGTTTAACAATTTTATTGTCTGAAGATATTATTATTAGTAATACATATTTACCAAACAAATTAATTAATCTCTGTATTCCCTACAACCAAATTTATATATTCAAGAACAATTTGCATCAATATTAATTCAATGCAAATATTTTATAATAAATTCTCAATTGAAAAAAATAATAATAAAAACAAAATTATGTATATCATATTCCAACCAAATATAATTTTTATTTAAAAATCATTGTCCCATTAGATTAGTTTTAATAGATTTGATCCCTTCATAATTCACCCCTATATACATTTAAACTACTCGTCAAGGTTAAGTGACTTTTAGATCCATTGATCCAATGAGAAAGATAAGTAATTCCCCACCACAGGCGTGCTCTAAACACAGACTAATAATCGACACGAATATGCGCGGCCATTGTATATACAGAGCTCGTCGCGCTCATTTCGTGTTAGTAAAAAATAATATTTTAGTGATAGTGTAGTTAACATTAATCCATGATACGAAGGTGAAATTTAATAAACATGCGGATACTACAGGCTTTCGTTTTTATATCGTTGTACGCATCGACTACACCGTTATTACTTAGCACGGTCATCGAGCTCTTCAAACTAGTCAAAGATGTCGGTACTCTTAGTAAATTAGCAGAATTAGGATTTACATATCATCGAGAAGGAGTGTTATTGAAGGAAATGGAAAAGACTAATATGCATATTGATAAATTATCGACACAATTGGATTCATTGGGATTGCATACGATATCTGCAGTAATGAAGAATTTACCTAATGATATACGTTTAGAATTAAAAACTAATAATTTATTGGATTATGTTACTCGTATTAATGTAGCTCATAAGAAAATGGGTAATTATTTAAAGAATGAATCAGGATTCGAGCAGTCGACATTGGAGGATTTCGCAAAGTCGGTACTTTCACACAATTCTGACTCAGTGCAAAATCTCTTGGAACGAACCAACGTGTATCTAGTTCCTGTTGATATCGGTATCGCTGACACTAGTCTTTTGTCAGTTCTGAGTAATAAAATGGTAAGGAGTGTCGAGTTAGCACAAATAAATAAGTCGACGAACGAAAATTAATATTGTTTATGTTAGAGGTAGTAATTGATGTTAACATCATTTCCGGGGCAATTACATTGTGTCTGAGAGTATTATTTTGTTAAACAATGAATTTATTCAAGCAAAAAGTATTTAGTTTATAATGAAAATATAATCGTGGATAATAAAATAAAATTTTGCAGTTTTGTAAATGATGAGCCTAATTAATTTTAAGCAAAAAAGTTTTTTTAATATTCCGCAATGCTTCAGCTAACACAATTGAATAATAAAATAACTAAACAGCAAATCTACATGTCATATAAATCATTTTGACAAAAAAGCTTCCGGTTGCTGCTATTTTTAAATAAATTTTAATCAACTTATTAATTTTTTTCGCGCTAAAAAGCATGCACAAATAAAAAACACACATTCGATCAATAAAAAGAGCTAATATTATTAACAAACTTCATTTAAAATATAAAATGTGCTACGGTAGCGCTACCGGTCACAAGTTTTCTTCAATCGGTAGCGTTACTGGTCATGTAAACATTATGGTAAGCAAGAATATTATTACCAAAATTCATTTGAAATATACATCGTATTACAGTAGCGCTACTAGTCACAAATTTTTAATAATATTCACAAAACGCGCATTTTTTTTTACACATAAATATTGTTTCAATTTATCTCGTCTCGCCATTATCAACAAAGCCATATAAATATTATTGTTACGACTAACAAGTTTCATTGATGCCGCGCCATAATTTATACAAATTTCCAATTCTTTAAACCTCCTCCCATGATGAAGGTTTATATTGTTCCAAGTTTTTGCATAGATAACATTTGCTTAAAATTAAATGAATATTAATCTTATGTATGCGTAATAATGTTAAATATGTTAATAAGTATAATATATATTCATTTTGATATGATGTAATAAATCATACACAAATGTCATTAAAAATTTGCTATTTATGAATATGTTATTGGCATCTTGGATCGATAAACATATTACATACCAATAAAAATTATGCAATTATCTACGCGACTATCAGGAAGTATGCAGCAATTTCTACTTACTTTTTTATTAGATTGAATTAATTAAAACAAATGTTAACTAAAAAGAATTTTGATAACATTGCAGGAAATGAGTCAATTTAATTTTGAATAGTATTTACCACAACCGATTACACTGAAAATAATACATCGACAGATAATCTATTGTCTGATGAAACGGTAGCGATACTGTATAAGAAATATAATCGATTCAATCAGTTCACGTTGATATTAACCAAATCTTATTATGGTGAAGCAAGTAGCACTACCATATAAAATAATATCTTAACTCAAATAATTTTCACAACGCAAGTAGCGCTACCGGATTTTAAATTGTAGTGGTTTTTCTATTTTAATTACATCTGCTTGTAACGATTATCCTGTTAACAAACTAAATAGAAGATTTAATTGATAACAGATTTGTTCAACTGGACGCTATCCTGATTGCATTTTTGACACTTTTTAATTTCAAAAAAAAAATATGCGAACGGTTTTCTCAAACTTTATCAAATATTACATTTAAGATCATAACTAGTACTACTACGCTACTTGTTGATAAATGCACATAAATGTTCCGATACCATAAGAATATTCAATAGAAATATTTTATTTTAAATTTTAGAACCTAAAATAAATGGTTAATCACGGTAGCGCTACTTGTTGTATGCAAAATAAGGTTTAAACGTAAAGTAGCGCTACTGACTACAACCAAAATAAATGTTTTAAAACTTCAACTGAAAAACAGTTTTCACATTTATAGTAAATATTCAAAATGGTTGATTCTGCACGGTAGCGCTACTCTCAGTAATTGGAAAATTACCGCATTAATATATTTAGAAAAACGATGTTTTTTGGTCAAACGTTACTTGAACATCTGTAAAGTTGATTTTGTACAAATGTTTTTTGTTCAAGCTATTTTAAAGCCGAATATATAAGTGCGGTATTGATTTGTCACATTTTAAATAATCCTACAACTAGTAGCGCTATCAGTCGCGCAAACCTGCTCTTTATAGTAGCGCTACTATTTTAAAGCCGAATATATAAGTGGTGGTATTAATTTGTCACATTTTAAATAATCCTACAACTAGTAACGCTATCAGTCGCGCAAACCTGCTCTTTATAGTAGCGCTACTACATGCAAAAACAATGTTTTTAAATAATTCTGCAACTTGTAGCGCTACCTGTCCGGTATATAATATGTAAAGAATCACGCTACCTAAGAATCAACATTACAATAACAATATGCAATCTACACTATAAGCAAATAGATAGTAGGGTTGCTTTAAACATCTGAAAAGTTGATTCCGCACGGTAGCGCTACTTTCCTATTTTATTCAAAACTGCTCAATATTTGCTACTTTAAAACCAAATTTAAACCATTCCTCGTTTTTCCAATTACCCATACTTAAAATAATTGTATAACTGGTAGCGCTACCAATTTGTCACATTAAATAATTGTGCAACTGGTACGGCTACCGATTTAACATTTTAAATAATCGTACAATTGGTAGCGCTACCGACCGCAAACACGTTATGCAAACAATAACGCTGCCTAAAAATAAACATTGAAATAACAATATTAATTCTGGATTACTGGCAAACATTACCGAGCACCATTTGAATTATAGATAAAAATGTTGCGGTAGCGCTACTGCTCAAAATATTTAAATTAATAATGATCACTTAGCGCTACTATGCTTAATTAAAATAGTCGTTTACATATCATAATAGTGCTACTTGAACTTCAAAATAGTTACTTTCGCATGATAGCGCAACTGTGTGATACAACAGGAGAAACTTGCTCTTCACTAAGGTTGGTTCAGCGTATTAGAAATTTTTTTATTGAATAATTATTAGTCTCCCGTAGCAACATTTTCTGTACACTCCATTGTCATCAGGTCTGTTGTTAAAATAGCGCTATTCGCTAAAATTATTTTAAATCCATTGCAGCATTTTTGAAAAATTCAAAGTGAAGCTTTAATCAATATTTTAAATTCAACAGTGATACGGTAACGCTACATGCATACAGTGTTTCTTTGTTAATAAAAGAGATAATTGTACAATTTGTACACCGTACAAAATAACACTATCATAGCGTACTTTTGTTCAATGGTTCAATAGTAAATTCTCAACGACCAGTAGCGCTACTGGTACTAGATATAGAAAAAGCAGTTGCGACAATAAAATAGAATACATAGCGCTACATGTCATGTCCGAATCAATTAATTATTATTAAACTACCGTTAACTGTTGCCTGAATTGTTTATAACATTCATAATTGTCGTTTCCATCCAGTGGCGCTACAAATTCCATACAATAAGAGCTTGAATATCAATTCGACAAAACAATGAACGTACCTAAAATCTATACACTCAAAATAATTGTATTCGCACGGTAACACTACTTTAATAAATTGAAATAACGGTAGCATTAGTTACAATATTCAGATAAAAGTAACGTAATGAAGTAAAAAAAGGCAAGTAAACCATTTGGTTTTAATTTGAAATAACGATGAAACAGCAAAAACAAATTTGTTACAGACAGAACATATTTAAAAAAATACCTATTACTTTGTTTGCAAATCATCACCTTAATTGCAAAATTTATTATTATCGCTAGATTCCGATAATTTTCGTCACGCTTCAACGTATTCAACAAACTTATTTGATACATTTTATTATACTGAGTGATCCATGACAATCTAAATATGCTAAATTTTTTTAGGAAGAAAACGGAAACATAAATTGTGAACTAAACGCATCCCCGCAACAAGTCATAATGAATCTCTACAACGCCATCTCATTAACTGAATTGAAAGGCTACGCCATGATACAGTTCTCCTACATGATTCTCAAAATGTTCAACAAAGGTAAGCAATTTATTCCATCAAACAATCCGTCACAACTTTATTTTTTTCATAGGCAACTTCACAAATGAAATCCAAATCATGGAAGATGACTACAAAGAAAGAGCCAGAGCATCTTTAGATGCAGTCACTAGGGCATTAAAAACAACAAGCAGAAAATTCTGGAAATGTGATCCAAAAAAATTTGTTAAAGGTATTTGCTCCAATTATAGTAAATCAAGCGAATACATTGTGTAATTGTAGATAAAAATTATTTGGAAATAACGGAATTACTGCAAGGTTATATTGAAAACGAAGTTGATCTCAATCCAAAACAAACTTGCATGGAAAATTGTGGCTATTACAGTTATAGCCGAAATTATGGCTGTTTTGAAAATATGTATTGTAACCAACAAAGAGCTTGCAAGGGAAGAATATTGAATTGTAAATATATAGATTCCGATGCGTGGGTTTGTCCAAATGTTAGTAACTTTAGAAAAAAAAAATTGTAAATATCTAAATTTGAGTTTATTTTAGAAATCACCCAATAGAAGATACAATTATATTGAATATGAAAATGGTAAGGTTTTAGGAAAAAGACAAACATGCTCCACAACTAAAGTCGATAGTTGGTGGAGGTGGATTTTCTGGCACTGCTCCTATTGTATGTGTATTTGCGATGAGCAAGGTAGTAATTCGGATAGATATTTCAATCTACGCAAAGCAGTTTCCGATATTAAAAACAATATGTAAGTCTGTGCCTTACAACCAATATTTATTTACAGTATTTAATTTTTGAGCAGGATTGTAACAGGTGTAAAATTTACCAAAAAGAACCGAATCATACATCTCCAAATTCAACAAGGCAAATTAATGCCTAATGGAGCAGTTGATGCCAGTACAGTAACATGGATGCCTGTAGATGATTACAAAGTAACAGATCGTTTAATTTATGATGGACAAGATTACCATACGTTAACTTGGGAAAAGAGAGGATTGGATTTTGACGACTTGAATGGACACAGAAATGAATTATTAACAGGTAATTTTAATTACTTAAAAATTAATCAATTATTATAATTAAAATTAATTTTTAGGAATCCGATTTAAAGTCCTAGGAGGTCACCTAAATCTTGAAATACAATTAACCCCATTCGATTTCAAAACTGGGATGCTTAATCCGGAAAAGAGCATGTGGAAGGATAATTTTGATGGCTATAGGTACAAAATTGACATACATTTTAGTTTATATTACAAATTTGTATTTCAGGAAAAAACTAAATCTTGAAGATAAAGATGTGCCTACTAATACCCTAAGCGCATCAATGCCTGATTCAAATTCTGGTGATTATACTGAATTCACCCATACCAGTTTAGATGCTGATGTGGCTCAAACTACTATACCGTTTTTGGATAGTCAGTCAGTTGCCACAACAGTAGCAATGCCTTTATCAGGTGCTGGAATTTATCATAAAGGATTTACCAATTTTGGTGGATTTATTGGACTCAGTGTTACTACTTTTGAATTCGTTTCGTTTCTAGAAGAAATTAAAGAAATTGAAGAAGTGATCCCTCCTACGTATTAGTTTATTTTTTATATAATTGTGATACATTTAGCCTAATTATTAAGTTGATTTAACCAAATAATAATGTAATAACTTAAACTTGATTATTTATTCAACCTATCCTCTTTCTAACCAATACTGCAATAGATCAAAAGGAATAGATTGAGCTCGCTTTCAAAGACTACCTCACAGCTTTACGTACAGACAAAAACAAGATCAAGGAAATCTTAGCAAGCACCTATTCTTCTTCTTCGTATTTCCTCTTGTCAGATGAGTCGTGACCATGACTGACATGTCATTTCAATTAGCTGTGGCCCGTTAATGACGCCACGCCATTTTTCTCTATTGCGTGACCGTGTTGCTGCATCATAGACTGTTGAGCTGGTGGCTTCTTTAACTTGATCAGCCCAAAGTTGAGGAGATCTACCTCTTGGCCTGGAACCTTCTACTCTGCCCTGTACTATGAGCCGTTTCAGATTTTCGCTGGGTCTTCGTTGAATGTGACCGAAGTAACTTAGAATCCGCGAGTATACAATTTTTGATAGCCGTTGTGGTACGTTTATTTCGGCTAGAACGGATACATTGGTTCTTCTAGCCGTCCACGGGATTCTAAGTATCCTTCTCCAGCACCAAAGCTCAAAAGCATCAACTTTTCTTCGATCTTGATCTTTCATTGTCCATGATTCGGCGCCGTAGAAAATTATTGGGAACACTAATGTTTTTATAACTTGTTTTTTTGTGTTTAGCGTGATACTCTGATCTTTCCATGTATTCTCCAGCCCTTTCGCTGCTCGCCTTGCGATCTCACATCTTCTTTTTATTTCTTGTGTACACCCTCCTTCGTTCGATATAAGTGCCCCCAGATATATATATATATATATATATATATATATATATATATATACTGGTTAATTACTTTACATTGCTTCATTTGCTGTATGTGTTGCTGGTTGTTGTTCGCTCTATCAATAATCATTAATTTTGTTTTCGTGTAGTTAACCAGTAGACCACAATCTTTGCTCTCCTTTTCTAATTTAAGGAGAATTTGTGTGAGCTCATCGCTCGATTCTGCTAGGAGGACCGTGTCGTCGGCGTACCAAAGGTTGTTAAGTTTTACACCTCCTATACTAACTCCGCTACCCCATTCGTTTGTTACTTTTCTCATTATGTACTCGCCATATATATTGAAAAGCAAGGGAGAGAATATGCAACCCTGCCTAACTCCTTTTTTGATGGAGCAGAAGTTTGATGTTTGGTTATCTATTCGAACGACGGCTTCGCTTTTTACGTAGAGGTTGTGAAGAAGCACAGTCAGGTGTTGTGGTACTCCCATTTCTCTCAGTATTTCCCACATTTTTGTCCATTCGATGCTATCGAATGCCTTTCGGTAGTCAACAAAACAAAGGTATAGCGGTTTGTTGAATTCTCTGAATTTCTCAATTATCTGGCGTACATTTGAGATTTGTTCCCTTGTGCCCCGTCTTTTGACGAAGCCTGCCTGCTCCGGTGGTATTTGCCGTGAAAGATAAGCAAGCACCTATACAATACTTCAAAGAAAGAAACCGTTGAAAATACTAATCAAGCAGTTACACAAAAAATAATTCCGATAACCGATACCCAGATGCCAAGAGAGCAGATAAAAAACCGAATCCGCTGGGACAAAGCACCGCTCATTAACGCCGATCCGAACCGCAACTTCTAGTTGCATCTCAAAGTCCCTGAACACGAGGAGGCTCAATCAGCTGGTCACCTTAGACCGTACGAAGGCCTTCGTGGTGTCATTGCACCCTTCGACATTTAATGCCACACCATCACAAACGCTCCAAAACTTTTTCACACCTGGATAACATCTCGAGGAAGTTGATGCAACAGTTACATCATCTCCGGAGTTCCGTTCTCAATGAGCCCCTCGTTCGTGTCCCAACATCTATTCAAATCTCGAAAGCATTTAGGTCCATACATTACCAGGATGTCACAATGCAACAATTAAATCCCAGGAGGATTCAACCAGACCGCCTTAGACTGCAGACGGGACTCAATTCCCGGTGTAATTAAACCCTTCGACAAAGAACACACCATCATAGACGCCCTAAGTCTTCTCCACACCTGAACAACATTTACAAGGAGTTGCCTATAAAATAGTGGACACCTCACCTCAAAAAGTCCCTGCACACTCAAACGTGGACCTATTGGTCACAGTTAATGCACTAATTACAATATCAGGTCCCAAAGACAGTAACACAAATTACTCAAATCTCGAAAGCTACTGCGGCATCCAGGTCCATACATCACCAAGATGCCAAATGACATAAACAAATAAACAAAAGCTGCATCTGGGAGTCCCTGAGCACAGAGAAACTCGAGCAGCTAGTTACCGCACGGGGAAATTCGATTTATGATGGCATTGGACCCTTCGGTATCAAGAACCACACCGTCAGAATTTCCAAGAAATTGACTATGAACCGGTAGAAACCCCACCTCAAAAATCAACACAAAAAATCTCTAGCAGAAACCTATTGGCCAGAGTTGATGCACTAATTGCATCATCTCAAAAGTGTTTCGTCCTCAACAAGCCTCCTTTAGACTAAAAAAGACGGTAACATCTGCTACTCAAATTCCAAAGACTACCATGACATCCATGTCCATACAACACCAAAATCTAGAAGTTTACAGACCAAAAAAGCCTGCAACGATAATAATCGAACCATAACTAAAGCTAGAAAAACTACAAAGTCAAACGGATGCTGGATAAACATTTATGCAAAGTTAGACAACTGGCTACTGCCCACAGATTGGCGACAAAGCGGATTAGAGCGGTGGACATGGTACCGAAAAGGCCTCTTTTCCAAACAACGCCGTTGGACTGTCAACTAAGCACCACTCAAAAAAGAAATAGTCATGATGACAGTAAATATGTAAAACGTGTTTAGCTCATTGATATTATCAAAAATGAAGTAGATAAAAAAGAATCCAAAAATATCTCCAACAAATAATTGCCAGCTGCCTACAGCTGCCTAAAACCTATAAAAGCAAAAGAAAACTGTAACACATTTGCAGAAACACAACAAAATCCAATTCCAGATACAGGATAAAAAGGGTCTAATCCATAGCGTTTGTCATTCTTATAAAGAAACAAAAACTGAAGCAACTCCTCAAGATTGTTTCAGTGATAATCTATCAAACGCAATTCAGAACCATCGTAGCCTGAGAGAAAAGCAAGTCAGCAACCAAAACAAACAAAAACAAAAAAAAGAAATGAGACTTGACTTCACCCGACTTGGTGTAGCATGTCCTTCCAGAAAAATCACCTTGGAAACTGCCTAAAAAATAAAAATAGAAACCTCTAGCCGGAGGCCTCCTAAAACACTCAAACATGGCATAGTAGAAGCTGTTATAACCAACAACCACTTGTCACATCAAAATAAACAAAACTCTTAACAAGCATTGCTAAGTCAAATCTGACCAAAAGCGTTTGTAGGAAAAAGTTGCGAAACCCTACCAACTTCGGATTGTGTAAACTACCACAATATAGCAGAAGCCTATTGCAGACCACAGGTAGTTATGGTAAACAAAAAAAAAATCTAGACGCAACATAGCACCCTGATCCGTCAAGAGCGTCAATAAAATTGATACGCCACTCAATAAAAAAAAACATGCTATTAAATCTAGTTAACAAACTGCCACCACCAAGTTGATTTACAAAACTGCACAGGTGTCCACTAGTCACCATAAAAAAAATGACTCAATCATCGGCTACTACAGCTAGACACGAATAGTGTGGCAGGTATAATAGGCAACTTAATAAACACAAAAAATATGTTGGCTGTGGTTAAACTCATGTCTTTGTCCGTTTTAGAATTTTTTAATCTCAGAACAACGTCGCCAATAGAATGTGTAAAATGTAAGCGCAAATAAAAAATGCTAAAACGGCCAAAGGCATGAGTGCAACCACAATAAACATAATTTTTGTGTATATTAAGTTGCCTATTATACCGGCCACACTATTCGTACTACAAATCGACATCTCGTCTTCATCAAAACACAACAATCATACCTATAAACAGAAAAAACTATCAACATTTCAATGTAGGCTTTAAAAATCTAGGCTCGTATCTATACTAAAACATAAGGTTTAGAATTTGAAAAGAGATTTAAGAGAAATTGTATGTCCTTGGTGGAAAGAAGACAGATATTAACATATCACTCTTGACAATCCCAGCAGGTTTCGCTTTGTGGGATCATCAAGAAATTTTATATACATAATTTAATCACATATTCTAAAAGTCTCGGAAAATTGAAAAGACCTTAAGTAGGTTTTAAAAAGTTACAGAACATCTTCTGGAAAAATTACGAAAAACCTTTAAATATGTGGTTACTGGAGTAAGCTCAAGCAGATTATTTGGGGACTTTTGACAGACTGGCGCGTATTGAAAAGCTTTTGGAGGTACAAAAATAGTTTTCAAAAAATATATGAAGTTAAAAACCCTCAAAAGATTTTAGAAACTTTTGAAAAAAACTTCAATAACGTTTAAGTCAACTTATCTTGATTTGGGCTTCTGTTGTAAACCAATTTTTTTATAATATCAAAAACTTTGTAAAGACCTCAAGTAGTTTCAGAACATAAAAAAAACCTTCGGAGGCTTCTGTAATCCTCAAAAGTTTTTAAGATAAAAAAATCATTAAAGATGTTTGATAACTGTGCGTCATCTTTAAAAAACCTTATAAAAAATCAAATTTTGAAAAATCTTGGACAGGTTCCAGCCACATTTAATGACCCATTAAAAAATTCTGTAAGCCTCAGAAAACCTTCGGGCGCTTCTGAAGTCCTCAGAATTTTTAGGAAAAAACTAATTTGCATCTTTGAAAGACCCTCAATGCGTTCAAATGTTCCGACCCTCGCCCAGAACAATGAATCAGTATGGTAG
Organism: Tachinus rufipes; assembly: GCA_963932245.1. Lineage (NCBI taxonomy): Eukaryota > Metazoa > Arthropoda > Insecta > Coleoptera > Staphylinidae > Tachinus > Tachinus rufipes. Next base: position 71,098,358 of record OZ010747.1, on the reverse strand, counting down.
GAAAAGATTAAGCCTTTGTAAAATCTTGCACACCTGGGCGCAATAGAGTTATTTCAAAAATATCTGAACTTTTAGGCAATTTAGTCAAATACTTTGAAAAACCTTGTAAGTTATAAAGACTTCATGTATCTGAGTAATACTACTGACTATAGAGTCTTTGTATCTGAGTACTGGAAGAAGCATGCTACAGCAACTTTGCAAAATCCTAAAATGCACAAATTAGATTTAAATTCAAGCTTATTAGGAGATCTTTTGAGACTACAAGAAATATTTTTTAAAGCTAATAATCCTAGGTAAATTTAATTTAACCATTGTGCAAAAGGAACTGTTAAGCCTTTCAGAAACTTTGAAAACTTAAGAATTAGAAGTCTTTCGAAGTCATTTTGACTCACAGCTAATCAAAAAGTGACAAAATGTAATGAGTCATAGCGTTAGTTATCTAGAGTTGTTTAGATAAACAATTATTATAATAAGTCATAGCAAACTGTAACTAATCGCAAAACGACTAAACTAAGTCATTTTGACTAAAAGTTAATCGTAAAGTAATAAGTGGTCAATTAATAAAGCTGCCTAGCAATCAGTTATTACAGATTGTAGTAAATCGTGAAGAAAAAGAATATCACTAACTGAATCACTTTGACTCAGTTTATCGCGAATCGACAAATTTTTAACGAGTCGAGTAGTTTAGATATTCAATCATTGCAATTATAATATATAGTCGGTTGCTAATTCTGAATCGTTGAATATTTTCTTAGAGTAACTGAACTTATTAACAAAATCCTGATTTCATTCCTAAGTATTAAAACATGTTCCAAAACCGTTGAACTTTTAAGTAAAATTTTCAAGTCGTTAGCTAGTATCTGGTACTGCTATAAATTCAATTACTAGTACAAAAATCGGACTATTGTGTTTGTCTACATTTTTTCTTCTGAGCCTAAAATTCCAAAATGATTAAAACTTAAACTTTTTCTGAATTTTATCGTAAAATTCTCGCCCAATTTGAAACTTATCTTTAACTTATTCTAAAGTTTTTTAGCTTTCTGCATGCATACAATTTTCTTTTAGTTTCTAGATTATTTATCAAAGATATCTCCTTGATTAGAAGCCCTTTTTAAAACGTTTGGTTATCCAAATAAATGTAAGCTTCATAGTAAACTGGGTAACGGTATATGCTTCTAATAACTGCCCAAAATACGTGTTACAAAATATTTAATTGATGACATGCTACAAGTTCAAAAAACTTGATTTCTAAGACAAATGTAAGCTTCCTAGTAAATTGTGTAGACTTAGATGCTTCTAATAACTTCCCAAAACTTTTTGTTAAAAATTATTTAATTGTTGACTTGCTAAACGCTCAAAAAACTTTATTTTTGAAACCAATGTAAGCTTCCTAGTAAATTATGTACTCTTAGACAATTCTGATATTTTCTTAAACTTTTTGTTAAAAAATATTTAATTATTAACTTGCTAGGCAATCAAAAAACTTAAATACTAAAGCAAATGTAAGCTTCCTAGTAAAATGTGTAGTATTGGATGCTTCTAATAATTGCCTAAAACTTTTTGTTAAAAAATATTTCATTGTTGACTTGCTGGGCGCTCAAAACCTTAATTTCTAAAACCAATGTAAGCTTCCTAGTAAATTTTGAATTAAACTCTTTTGATAATTAAAGATATTAAAAAACTTGATTTTTGTAAAAAATGTAAGCAAAAACTACACAATTACAAAAATTTCAATTGTTACTAAAGACTAAAGAAAAAGTCAAATTCAAGTAACAAATTCAAAAAGGTACAAAGTTTATAAACACAAATAATGTAAAAAATATACAGAATTATACCAAATTCAAATCCACGCTGGACTAGAAGTAAACAAATACACGCGTTGTTTACGTGCACAGCTAAATAAATAAAATCTCACTTAATGGGGTTTGGATTGAACAGCCAAGCCCCATGCTGACGACCAATCGCATGTAGGCTTGCGTGTGTTAACGTGCTTATTACGCGGTTTTGGTTACATACTTTTAGTCCAGCGTAGATTTGAATTTGGTATAGTTACAATCTAAAGTCGACAAAGCCTAAAATGTTCATTAACGTTACAATTGAGGCAACCATTTAACTGGTTATTCATAGTATTACAAAAAAAAGCCACTTTTGTAAATTTGGAAATAAACACAGATATTTCAAAAATTCCAGAAACTTAACACCAACTTAAAAAATCAAATACATAGCAACCAATAGAGTATAATCTAACCACGCAAAAACGTTACTTATCGTCCTATAATAATAGCTCATAATTTGTAAAAATTCAGAAAGATCAGTCACTTAAGATTTTATACAGTTTGCATGATGATAACCTTAGGCCATCTTATACTTTTTATCAAAAACAATAATAATCGTGGAGGTCGTTATCCATCAATTGTGGAAATATATAAATAATTCAAAAGCAATTCAATAGTGCATCGATCAACAAGTAACAAATAAAAAAAAAATGAAAATATTACAATTTCTATTTTTTCTTTCACTATACGCCTCAGTTAATCCAACTCCAATTGCTATAATTGCAGACGCATTAAGTATAATTTCATCGTTAACAAAAATAGTTAGTATCGTGCAGAATATAAATAAGTATGATATTATAATGAATAAAATTGATTGGGCCAATGAACAAATCAAAGAATTATCTGAAGATGTACATAGTATAAAAGCGCTGCCTGCTTTAATAGGAAATCTGCCCAATAATATACGCTTGGAATTGTCATCGAATAATTTAATAGATTACATCACGCGTATTGATGTTAGATTTAAAACAATGCAAAAATATCTGCATAACAGAACTACAATACAGAAATGGACTATGCAAGATTTCGCAAAATCGACAATTTCGTTAAATTCCGATTCGATTGTTAATCTTTTAGAGCGGATACATGTTCACATTGTTCCATTCAGTATAGGTATTGCCAACAGTAGTATATTGCAAACACTACAAACTAAAATGGTAAGATTTTAATAAATTAATTGCTTAAATTATATTTATTATATTCAGAAAGAACAAAATATGATTTGTTACTTCAATGGAGCACCTCAACAAATCATTATGGAATTATATCAAGCCATCTTAATGACGGAATTAAAAGGATATGCAATGATTCAATATTCCTATGCCATACTAAAATCACTTGACATAGGTGAGTTACTTTTTTTTTAATAAAATTAATGCTAAAACAACTGCAACAATAATATTGCCAGTTAGAGCCATATCATACCGAGTAACCAGAGTGACTTACCACACCTAGAGTTTGCTAGTTGCGCCACCCAAAAACACTGGTTGCCCGGTGTGATAAGGCCCTTAGTACGCTAAGGTACAAGGTTAGTACAACATATTTTGCACTGTTTACGAACAGTGCAAAATATATTGTGTACAAATTTGGTTAAAATTTTTCCGTTCAATTTTTGATCACGTGTTCGAGCCAAAATCATCGCGCAATTGTTGACAAAAATCAATAAATTGCATTCTAAATTCACAATCGGTGTTTAACCAAACTTTATACGATTTGTTACTTTTAAAGTTGTTTGTCAATACTAATAAAACAGTTTGTACTGCGCAACTTGGCCTACTTTAACAGAGGAACGCATGAGAAAAAACTTGCACACAAAAAATGCTATATGCACATGAGCAAACTTACCAACGCATGCGTAAAACTGTTTGAGTGCAACAACAACAAATTGCAGGAGATTTCAATCAGGAACGTATTATAATGGAAGAAGCTTATAAAAAACGCTTTAAAGAATCCCTGAAAGCAGTACAACCAGTATTGCAAGCAGCCTCTAGAAAATATTGGAGATGCGACCCACGCAAATTTATTAAAGGTGCATATAATTTTTAAAATTACAAAATTAAAATTCATAATTGTTCCTAATTTATAGGTGAAAACTATTTAGAAATAACGGAATTAGTGCAAGGATACGTTGTAAATGAAGTGAATTTAAACAGTGATGGTAGTTGTTGGAAAAATTGCTACCACTACAAAAACACGACTTATTACTCAGATTGTTACGATGAGAAACTCTGCAAAACGCAAAATCGTTGCAGCGGAAGAATTTTGCATTGCGAAGCTCTTCCGAGTTATTTCTCAGTTTGCCTATCCGTAATTAAATGTTCAAATTCATGCTGAACGCAAACTAAATAAAATATCTTTCAGCACTCACCAAACAAACGTTATGACTACGCCAGTGCTGGAGTTGGAAAAGCATATGGCAAATATAGAGAATGCAACGGAATCAATGCAAACAGTTGGTCGAGGTATTTATTTTGGAGTTGTTCATATTGTATATGTCTCTGCGACGATCCAGGTATCAATTCCGATAGATATATAAGTTTACGAAAAGTAACTTCGAATACAAAAAACAATATGTAAGTAACCGATTTTAAACCATTCTTTGATAACATTAAAAATTTAGGGTTGTCACTGGATTCAAATTTAGCAAGATAAATCGAGTCGTTCACATACAAATTCAAGAAGCAAAGCTATTACCCAATGGAATTTTAGATCAGAAAACAGTACGATGGGTTAAAGTGGAAGGTTACACAATTTACGATAATAATGTCCGCGATGGAATAGATTATCATACTTTAAGTAATGAAGATAACAGGGTAAATTTAGATGAAGTTCAAGGTTTCAAAAATGAATTATTAACAGGTTTGTTGGAGTTACCATTAAATGACTTGTTGATTTTTTGTTAGGTATTCGTTTCAGTTTACAAAGCAACCGATTGATTTTAGAAATACAACTAACTCCTGTTGATTTCAATACAGGTCAATTATCTACAGATAGTAGTAAATGGATGCGCAATAGAGATTGGTATAGGTAAATAGAACCTTTGAACTAATATCAATAATTCTAATATTTCATTCCAGGCCTAAAATCGATGTTGGAGGTTACGATGTTCCAACATTAACCAAAGAAGCATCCAGACCCAATGAGATTACAACAGCTTACACCGATTTTACTCACACCGGTTTTGCAAACGATTTTCGACAAAACACGATCCCGTTTTTGGATAGCCAAGAAGTGGCGCCGTCTAATGTAGTTCCGTTATCAGGTGCCGGCATTTATCACAAAGCAACCGGCAAATACGGTGGATTCATCGGATTAAACATGATCGTTCACGATGTGGTACCGTTCTTACAAGACGCAATGAAAGCCGTAAAGTGAATTTAAAATAAAATTATATTTAGTGTTATAAATAATGTTAGTTGTATAAAACAATATTGAATGTATCTTAGGTTTAAACCCAATTAACCCACCGTTTTTTTTTTAAGAAAAAAATATCTTTATTACATCACTGCGGAGCAAATGTCCGTTGCTCCGCAGTGACGTCATAAGAGAAGAATTGTTAATTGTAAATATAAATATTTCTTAATATATATTGTAGATCTATACCCTATTAATATCGTGTAAAGTCGGCTCTGCACATAACCCTAAAACAATTGGCATGTATTTAAGGTTCCTGGTTTGGTTATTATAACTAGCTAGAATGACTGGTATAATCCAATACAAGTAAAAAAAGGTCACACGTTCAGTAAGTGATTACTAAAAACAAGCACTAGTGTAACCATCAAAGATTAATGGAACCAAAAATGGCATATTTAAATCAAGTAATATTTATTAATTTAGAACATTAGTCTAAGCACTGAATTCAGTCTCTTATCAGAAGATATGAGAGTGTGGCTGCACCAGATACTAAGCCTACTCAGTATATTCTTCTTCTTCTGCCTGATCCAACGTTTTGATAGACGTGTGGTGACATATTTTAGTAACATCTATTCAAATTCTATTTATCCTCTTTTACGTCATCTGCTTCTATTTGCTGTATCTCGGACTGTTATTTTTATATTTAAGTAAAGCAATTTCATATTGTGCCAGCCTATCGAGTGAGAGACCACTATAATTTTCTCCATGTTGTCGCCACTCGTGATATGACCAAAAAACATTAAAAAGCGGCTATATACTGTAAAGTCGTTGTTTAAGTTTGATCTCTTTAAGAACTGGTAGTCCATTGTATTCTCTGCTAATGTTCTCTCACTAAAGGCTAGTACACACTAATCGATCATATTGCGCAATTTGTCTATAGACCGTCTAGAGACACGGTCTATAGACGTCTAGAGACACGGTCTATAGACATTTAAAGACACGGTCTATAGACACCGTTCTTTGTCTTGTCTGGCATCCACACTACAATGTGAATTTCTCAGTTTTGCAGTCCACCATAGAAGACATTGTATTGTGTGGAATGAGTTCCTGCTTAGTGCTAACTACAAGTAAAAGAACGCAAAAATGTAAACGTCGGTGAAGGCGCGCAGTGCTCACAGAAGGACCTAAGTTTGGTAAAGTATTATTAAATAAATTAAGACTGGAAAACACGATGGGTTTTCGGAATTTCGCCTGGCTGACGCCTACTAATTTTTGAAGATTTGCTTCTCACTCTGTGTACCATCCAAGTCTGTGTTTCGGCTGCCATTCGACTTGTTTGCTGGTAGCAGAAATTGCAAATACTCGTACGCAAACCATGTGGACTTTTTGGGAGAGGTCCCACTCGTCAAAATATTTTATTTTCGCTCCCGATTGAATGATCTCCGCCACAGTCAAAGTGTGCTTTGCAGCTAGAGATTCCATGGCCACTTTTCTTTTTATCCGGTTTTTGAAGTTGGGACTCGTAACATTCCACAAACAATAAGACGCATGGTAATCTTCAATTAGTTTTAAAACTTTCTCGTTAGACCACATGTTTTTAAAAGAGCTGTAAAACTTAACTGTAAACAGCCAAACCACTCGGTAGCTGGAGACAAACTAGGACTTGTTTTGCCTCTTGACGCCGAGTGACTTCCACACTGTCAAAACGTTGCGAACCATGTCTAACGTTGCATGCGGTCTCCCATTCCGATCAGGAGACAGACCTGCGATTTTTAGTCTCGCAACAGGCCCGTAGACGGGGATTGGTCTATAGACATGCCTACGTAGACAACCTGAGACACGTCTCAGAGACCTAAATCGTCAACATTTCTAATAGTGTGTACTAGGCTTTACATTCTCTCAATTAATGGGTTCGATAGTAACACAATCGTAAGCTAAAACATCGGTCATTGTACCCAGAAGAAAAAGAAACGGGAAGTTGATAAGTTTTGAATATTTTCTTGTGACTAAACTTAATGGCAGAATCCCGATATCATTTTCAAGTGAAACTTTTTCCAAAACCTTTCTGGTCAAACCAAGGATGTTATTGGCAACCACCGTATAATAACATAAGCCAAAAGTAAGGAAAAATATATAACTAACTCTATTTATCTCGCCGTCGTATATGGAATAAGAGAAATAGATTTTTAGAAAATGTTAATTTAAAGCGATATAATAATTTATATTTTTATATCAACATTGCTAAATATTGTAAATAATACTTTATATAAGGGCTGGCCTCACTTTAAAGAGCTAGTTGCCAATCCAGTTCTATGTAAACATCTTTGGTTCAAACATCTGAACAACTGTGGATTAGATTAGTATTACAAAACGACTGTTTTGTCTTTCTAAACTTTTTCTTCCGAGGCTGTCCCAAAATAAAATGTAGAAGCTTGTTCAAAAGTCTCTACGCTTGTTCAATTTTTTTCTGAATTTTTTATCAAAACCCTCGCCCAATTTGACATTAAAACTTTCTTGATGTATGCAAATTTCCTTCTGGACCATTTATCAAAGTTCACTACATCTTAAGAATACAGGTCATAACACCAGAGAACGGCTCAGACAGTTCTACTGAAACATACTGGAATCGGGAAAGCTGCCACCCGCCTTTAAGAGATCTAAAATTATAGCAATAGCACAAAAGACTAATTCACAACAGAAACTCAGAAAGCATAAACCAAATCACTCCTCCAGAACAAGCAGAGTTTCGGCCCGAACAAAGCTGTGCAGACCAAGTACTCGCGTATACACTTTTAACTTGCCGGCAACCCCCTCCAAAAAGCTCAAATTTACCGATGGCATTGCACTGGCAACACAACACCACACCTTCAAACAAGCAGAAGAAACACTGACCAAAAACCTAACGACCATGCAATCATAGTTGAAAAAATGAAGCCTCCACCACACCAACTTCAACCGAACAACATTACAACATAACTAACACCCAAAATACTTGGGTGTTACCCAAAAACTAGCAGGGACCACCTGAGGCGCCCAGGCTGCACTATTAGAACTGCAACCATAGCCCTGGCCTATTCTGTAGCAGAAGAATACTGTTCCCAGTATACATAAACAGCTCACATGTAAACAAAGTCGACATCCAACTTAGTACACAATGAGATAAGTAACTAGGACAGTAAAATCAACACCAAGAAAATGGCTGCCCAACCTGAGACACATTCCGCCGCCACCTACGACAAACTCAGACCCTAAAGAATCTACTCAAGAAAACACAAACGAACACATCTCTCCAGATACACGAAGATATAAGAGCATCCCCAGATCTAGATTAAAAGCAAGACATGCCCCCCGGAGTTGACTGAACAGCAATTTTGATACGCTACAAACATGGAAAAAAAAGTGAAGAAATTTGGAACCTGAAAGAAACGCCCACCTTAACCTGTCAACAAAGCCGCCCGGGCCATAGGAGATGTAGAAGCATGCATCATAAGTGGGCTTTCTCAGAAAACCAAGACATGCAACATATAATTTCCAACTGCCCCCTTCATCGGTACAATGGAAATCCGGAAGGCATAACAACCCTCACTCCCAGTGCAATCCAATGGTTGTTCAACTTAAAAGTAAAATTATGATCTGAAGTGTATTTATTTTTTTATTTATTTATTTCATAACTGTACTCTCCTTTAATGTCTCATACAACATATATATTTTGGTTATCAAGGTTTTAAGAAAAAACTACTAAATGAGTGCAGACAACAATTAACAAGTTCAAATCATGGATCAGAGACTTTAAAAGAAGCATGTTTATATAGGTTATAAAAGGTGTTCCAAAATTAACGCCAGATTTGAATTTGCCGCCATTTGTGCAGTAAACTGTCAGCAACTCTGAGTTTAGGGTTAGTAAAAATGAAGCCAAAATAGTGCCACATGCCATACAACCCGTGAAACAATTCATTTACTGCATGAGACATTTCGATTTCGTTTCGGTGATCAGAATTGGCCCCCTAGATCGTGTGATTTAACACCATTAGATTTTTTTATGAAATTATTTAAAGTCAGAGGTCTATGACAACAAGCCCATAACCACCCGTGCACTACAGGAAGAAAGTAAACCACATTTATGCAGAATGATCATGAAAAAATTCGACAAGACTGTGTTTTCAATTTAATTCAAATCTTGCTTTAATTTTGAGACACCCTTTACAATGATGTCAAAACCTCTTCTAATTTTTCTGATCTAAGCTTCTAAACTAATCAACTACTGCCTGGACTTATTTAGTAGTCTATTTTTAAAGTCTGAAATAACTAAAATAAAGTGACTCGAACTCAGTTGGCAGAAAATCTGTTGACTTGCTAAGCAACAAACTTAAATTTTATAAAAAATGTAAGCTTCCCTGTAAATTGTGTTGTTTGAGATGCTTCTGATTATTGGCTAATACTTTTAATTAAAAAAATATACAATTGTTGACTTGCTAGACGTTCAAAACATTTGATTTTTGAGACGTAAACTTCCTAAGAAATGATGTAGTTTTAGATAAAAAAAAATTGAAAATTATTCAATTATTGACTTGCTAGGCAACCAAAGTACTTGAATATTGTGACAAATGTAAGCATCCTAAATTGTGTAATTCTAAATGCTTCCAATAATTGCCTAAAATTTTGGTTACAAAATATTTAATTGTTGACTTGCTAGGTGTTAAAAAAATATTCTAAAACAAATGTAAGCTTCCTAGTGAATTGTGTAGTCATAGATGCTTCTGAAAAACGCCTAAAAGTTTTATTAAAAATACAATACAGACTTTTTGACTAGCTAAGCGTTCAAAAAACTTGATTTTTAAGACAAATTATCTTTCCTAAAACAATTGTGGTCTCAGAGGCTTCTAATATATGCCTAAAACTTTTTGTTAAAAAATATACAATTGTTAACTTAGGCGTTCAAAAAACTTTATTTGTAAGACAAATGTAAGGTTCCCAGTAAATTTTGTAAACTTAGATACTTCTCATAATTTCTTAACATTATTGTTACAAAATACGTAATTATTAACTTGCCAAGCGTTCAAAAAACTTGAGTTTTGTAGCAAATGTAAGCTTCCTACTAAGCAGTGTAGTCTTAGATGATTTTGATAACTGCCTAAAACTTTTTGGTACAAAATAATCAATTGTTAACTTTCAAGGCGCTCAAAAAACTTAAATTAACCAAAAATTGTTAATTATACAAGAATGAAATAAAAATATTTGCAAACTAAACGCACTCCTCTAACAAGTCATTATGAATCTCTATAACTAATTGAAAGGCTATGCTACTATATAATAAATTTAACATTTAAAACAAAGTAATTATAACTACAACATAATAAGTTGTACAAGAACAGTACACATCAGATTTATATTAAAAATAAAGTTGAATCCAACTAGAACATGCAATGCTAGTTGTCCAGATTATACAAATACTAAAAACTATGAGTGTTTTAACGATTTGTGCAGTAGTGAGCAAAGGAAATATACCTAACAATTAGTTAATTTTGTTCATTTTAGAACTCGACTTCAGAAGTAGATGCCTAGATTAAGAGATTATATGCATGTTCCTCTTGCATGTGTCTGTGTGACGATCCAGGCATTAATTCAAATAGACGCTCAACTTACGTAAAACTTCTTTGAAAGTAGAAAATAATTTGATTCTAAAAATATTCTTGCGCATTCTACATACCAGACTATTCAAGAATCTTGAAGGGCTGAGTGGACACCCAGTTTGTATTAAAAAATGAAACAGTTACACGTAAAGTACAAAACTGACCAAAAGAAAGAAAACTGTTTATGCTCCATCGACTACGAGAACGCATTTGACAGCTCAAACCACGTACTTCTCATCACATACGTGAAAAGTGCCTGTATAAGCAATAAGAATGTAAGTAAAAATAATCCTGAACCTAAACTGGCAACGGCCAATGTCAGGATTAATAACCAAACCACGACAGGAGAACTCAAAATTAAAAAAAAAAGAATACGGCACTTTGTCACCAATGCTATTTAACTTCTATGCCAAATAAATATTCTCGAAAGCCTTCAATGATCTGAAACTTGGCGTAAAGTTGAACAGAACCACAATCAACAAAACTGTGATCATAGCAGGCAATCAACAAGACCTACAACTGCTAATAAAGAACATAAACAAACAAAAGACAGAAGCTGAAAAAAAAATTATTAGAGCCAAAACAAAATTTATGGTCATAAGTCGTAATAACCAAGCAAGAGCTTCAATCGCAGTGAAAGGGGAATCGATTAAAAAAACTGAAAGCACGTGATACCTAAGCACACTAGTGAATTACAGATAAAATCCTCAACAGCAGTTGAAGAGTAAGAAAGAACAAGCCAGACAAGCATTCAACAAATTACGCCCCCGACTATGTGACAAAAACCAAACTCAGAAATCCGCCTCACAATAATTAAGTACTGTCTTTTCAGTCCTACTTGTTCGGAGCCAAAACCTGGACAATAAAAGCAGCACCCCTTAACAAGATCAAAGCTCTCAAAATGCTGACCTTGAGAAGAATATTCCAAACCTCGTGGGTTGACTACACTAGCAATGAAGAACTGCTAATAAGGGCGGAAGTGGGCAGATCCCTATTCAACTACATAAGATCGGCTACCTAGGCCATATATTAAGAGAGTCGAGATTCCAAATATCCTAGCTGATCCTTGAAGAGCAGACGAAGGCAGAAGAAAAATCGACAGTTAACAGCTGTCATGGATCCGGTGTATAAGAAACTAAAAAAAAAAAAAAAAAAACTTTTGAGAACTACGTCAAGCAACAATAATCAAAACCTTAGCTATTATCCAGTAGAAGACTATTCGCTAACGCACATGCGTATATGGCAACAGAAGAAAAAGATTTGATCTAAAATTTATTCTGTACTTTTAAAAAGAAGATTAGTGATGATGATGAACAACAATACCGTTTCTGGATAGTCAAGCGGTTGCTAGTAAAACACCAGTACCGCTTTCAAAAGTTCGACTTTATCACAGAAGCGTTTCCAAATTTAGAAGCATTGTTGCATTGTTGCACCTTCAATGAATCATTAATGCAATATAGTAAACTCAACTAATGTTTCTTGTAAGCCATCTTTCAAGCAGTTATAACAAAGCCCAATTTGAAGTTGGACATACAGATAATAATAAAATTAAAACAATTCTTGTTGAATTGACTATCGATCATATATATTATTAAAATTCCATAAAAATCAGTGATTATAAAAAAAAAGATTTCTTTAAATAAAACATTCAACTTTCATGATAACCTCTTGCAATCTAATTATAAAAACAATAATAGAGGTCATTATCCGGCAAAACAAAACCGTATAAACAAATCAGAAGCAATTCCATAGTGCATCCATCAACAAGCTAATAAATTTAAAAAAAATGAAACTAGCGCAGTTGTGCAGTGCAGTGCTTTTTCTTTCATTATACGTCTCGGTAAATCCATCCCCAATAGCTATAATTGCCAACGCATTAGGTATCATTTCATCTTTAGCCAAAATAGTTAATATCGTGCAAAATATAAACAAATATGATATCATAATGAATAAAATTGATTGGACCAGCGAAAAAATCAGAGAATTGTCTGAGGATATACATAGCGTGAAAGCGTTGCCTGCTTTAATCGAAAATTTGCCCAATAATATGCGTTTAGAATTGTCATCGAATAATTTAATAGATTACATCACGCGTATTGATGTTAGATATAAAACAATGCAAAGATATCTGCATAACAGAACGACAATACAAAAATGGACTTTGGAAGATTTAGCCAAATCGACAATTTCGTTAGATTCTGATTCAATTGTTAATCTTTTAGAACGGATACACGTTCATATTGTTCCAATCGGTATAGGTATTGCTAATAGTAGCATACTGCAACTATTACAAACTAAAATGGTAAGATTTTACTTAATTAATTGCTTCAATTGAATTTATTATGTTTAGAAAGAACAAGATACGATTTGTTACTTTAATGGAGCACCTCAACAAATCATTATGGAACTATATCAAGCCATCTTAATGACGGAATTGAAAGGATATGCAATGATACAGTATTCCTATGCCATACTAAAATCACTCGACATAGGTGAGTTATTTTTATTTAAACGTTTATAATAAAATTTACCCGATTGTTATCAATAATGTAAACAGTGCCAAATTTGTTTATTCGATGGCTGGAACCATAATTACCAAGTACTTAAGTACAACCGTAAACAAATCCAATAATATTTTGAGTGGCCTTTAATAGTGTTTAATTCTGAACCCATAATAAATTGTTGCAACCATTAAATTACGATGCATTAACACAGCCAGCAAATTAACACTATCTAGCAAGCCATAATCAAAGAATCCTCGCGTTTCGTTGGCGGTCCGTGCACTTTACCGGCTCAAGCACATGTGGACAAACCATCTGAGCAAATTCGATGTAAACCGTCTCTGTTATCGCCCTTAGGCGAAACCCTCGAATTCATAAAATCACGCCCATCTATCTTTACTAGGTCAGAATTTCAGTCCACCACGGGTATAGAAATAACTCTCCAACTGATTAATCCGACTAGGTCTCAACCTAGACAAGTGTCACTGATAGCCGGTCTAATCTTAAGAATGGAGGTGCACTCTCACGACGTATTAGGCTTATACAATCAGGGCCTTGCGGATAGCTAACGCATAGGAATAGCCTGTGAGGATCTTTTATCGGATCAACACAAGACACTTGATTGCTGCGTGCTAACTTGCAAGTAATCACGGAAACGGACCTCCGTACGACGATCTGACGGCCCAACAGGCATCTTCATCTTCGACTAGAAGTAGCGACCCAAATCCGAAGAACAAGAGAATCGCAAGAGAGTAACGGAAGCTTGATGAAAACCAAGCCGACAGTGTGAGAAGTGTTGCATTGGATGAATCCCCGATAGCAACGAGCGAAAGAGTATTCGTGCATGAATAAGCATTGAAAAATACTCGACGAGGAAAAGAGCACCAAGCCGGGCTGGCAACCCGAACAAGTGAGAAAAAGTGAAAGCTGACTTTTCCGGCTAGAATGTGTACCTAGCGTATGCACGAAGACCAACAAATCCTACCATCGTTCCGCGAGTGCAGTTTTGCCATATAGGACTCCGTCCCCGGTCCCATGCACTGTAGGTAGAAAGCGTTTGTCTTCATCCACTGCGAGTGAGTGAGTGTGTAGTGGGTTGCGCACCGATAAAAGTGAGGATAATAAGCCTAGTGAGCACCTGTGTTTCTCGTAATCCGTCAGCGGCAAGGATGTAAATAAATACAAAAGAAGACCGTTCACAGACATAAACAATAAATATAAGTAAATATAAATAAAAAGAAAGGTGAAAGAGAGATAACTAACAATTAATACTGACTAAAGTAGAACTGAGAGTAAATGTAAATACAGAGGTTAAAGCTGCCGGATTGAGCATCTGGTGTTTGTAAAGATTCTGAAGTGCAATAAGAAGTAGCCAGAGGTAGAAGACGACGGCGGACAAGCTTGGCCTAGAAGAAGACCGGGCGAATTTCGCTAGCGTTACCTGGGCAAGACCGACCATCCGACCAACATCGGGTATCCTAGTTAGTAAAAATAAAAATAATTATTAACTGCAAAAGGGCCACCGCCCGACTGCAAAGATCGAAGACCCAAAGCGCGCAGAGCTTTTTGTCACCTGGAATACCGCCATCTAGGCTATCACTGCAGAGCGAGGCCGCAACAATTGGGGCCCAACTTAGGACAAGGCGCCCCAGCACCACCGACCCGATATCGAAAACCCCCCGACACCTAGAAGAAACCTCTTCATCAAACCGCCTGATTTGATTGGGAAATTGGACAGTCCGTCAACAACCAAACAAACCTGACTGACGTAATAAAAAAAAACAACGTAGGCTTTGCACATGTAAACGGGTACCCCGTATAAAAAAAAAATAGCGCTATACAAGCGCATTGCACCCGAGGCGCCCGAAAAGAAAATTGCCAATAGGCTAATCAACTTGGTTGACCAACAGATTCAACTAATGGTAGGGAATAACAGAATTCAAAGATCTCCAGAACCTGAGTGAGACGGCCTCCCGAATCGAAGCTAAGTTAGATTCAGGACTACACTAACGAGTGACGAGCCGGTCACAGCCGCACAAAGACAAAAAGTCGGAAAACGAGCAGCAAATCGATTAAGCGTGAGTACAACGCGACCATCAATCCCTACTCAAGTATGAGTAGTCACTTGCCCTAATAGACAGCGAGACTAATCAGAACTTTACTCGGCTAACTTACCTGGATTGCACCGGACCGACAATGTCGTACACCTGGCCAACCACACAACAAACTCTCCGTGACCGGGGAAGCAACCGTTAACATCCAGGTCGGCACATGCCCAACAGTTCTGCCAACAAATGTATGACCACCAACAGCCAGCTGCATTTACATAGACTGTACTATCCAACAAAAACGTCAAAGCGCACCGGCTAAAACCAGAGCCACTCAGGCCCGATTAAATAGCTCATACTAGCGTAGGTATGTAGTATGTATGGTATAGTGCAGCCAGAAAAACGTGCCTCAAAGATAACGCATGCGCACCACTAATAAACTCAAGCAATGTGTCGCAGCTGCACTTACATAGACTGTGCTATCCGTCAAGAACGTCAAAGCCTACTAGCTAAAACCAAATCCAGATTCCATATGCGTAGTGATATATCACTGCTTCTAAGTTACGGACAAAGATACCATTGTTGACAAAATCATTAAACCGCCAATGAAAGCAGACTTAAAACCAGAAAAGATTGGTGTCCAGGCTTCCGGAGCAAGATTAAAGATGTCCCCACTGTCCGATTACGCGTCCTACAGACCCGATTATGCAGCTAGAAATGCAAGAAAAGCCTGGCTGATCGCTTGAATACCTAAATTAGACTAAAATAATAACTTGCTCTTTATATATATATTTTTTAATAAATAGCTCATACTAGCGTAAGTATGTAGTATGTATGGTATAGTGCAGCCAGAAAAACGTGCCTCAAAGATAAAGTCAAAACTTTATATTGCATCCGGCTATTCGAAATCAGATCCATTTCGGAAGATTAGCTGTATATCTACCAACCTCGCCAAATAAGCCACACAATCCCATAGTCAATTGCATATTAATTAACATTCCTCAACAGTAACGAGAGTTGGTTGCTGTTTCGGGTGATTCATTTGATTTAATGGTCCTAAATATAGTTTCGCAAGCCATAAAATGTTTCCAAGTTGTTGCTAACACAATAGTGAAAACAAATATATTATGTTTAATACAAAAAATAATAACTTCTTAAAGTTATTATAGCCATAATAGTTTTTCCAGAGTACACAAATATTATAAAACCTGCGCAGTAGCAAACTAATAAACGCATGCGCATCACTAATAAACTCGTAAAATAAAAAAATCAAATTTATGAAAAAATTATCCTAAACTAAAAACTTTACAACTGTCTCATTAGAGGACATTGCGTCTCTTCTTTATATATTTTATTTATCACGTAATATGTTTCGCTTGCTTAAAAAAAAACAATGTTATTTATATTTGCAGGAGACTTCAGTCAGGAGAGTATAATAATGAAAAATGCCTATAGAAAACGCTTCCAAGAATCAATGAAAGCTGTACAACCTGTACTACAATCAGCTTCTCAAAAATACTGGAGATGCGACCCACGTAAATTTATTAAAGGTATACTAGACTAAAACTATAAAACAACAACAATTCATTAAAATATTTACAGATGAAAACTATTTGGAAATAACGGAATTGGTGCAAGGATATGTCGTAAACGAAGCGAATTTAAATGACGATGGTAATTGTTGGCAAAACTGCAATTATTATAAAAGCACTACATATGCCAACACAGATTGTAATGATGAGAAACTCTGCAAAACGCAAAATCGTTGCAGCGGAAGAATTTTGCACTGCGAAGCTCTTCCGACTTATTCATCAGTTTGCCTATCTGTAATGAAATGTGAATTCAGGTTTAACGAATATTAAAATAATCTCTTGCAGCATAAACCCAACAAACGTTACGACTATGCTAGTGCCGGAGTTGGAAAAGCATATGGCAAATATAGAGAATGCAATCGAATCATGACAAAAAGCTGGTTCAGATATTTATTTTGGGTTTGTTCGTATTGTATCTGTCTCTGCGATAATCCAGGTACCAATTCAGATAGGTACATAAGTTTACGAAAAGTAACTTCCGACACAAAAAACAATATGTAAGTATCGATTTAAAATCAACTCTTAAATAACATTGAAAATTTAGGGTTGTCACTGGATTTAAATTTACCAAGATGAATCGAGTCATTCACATACAAATTCAAGAAGCAAAGCTACTACCCAACGGAATTTTAGATCAGAAAACAGTAAAGTGGGTTAACGTGGACGATTACAGAATTTACGATAGAAATGTCCGCGATGGAATAGATTATCATACTTTAAGTCATGAGTATAAAACTGTAAATTTAGATGAAATTCAAGGTTCCAGAAATGAACTATTAACAGGTGTGTTAAAGTTACTATTGAATGGCTTTTTATTTTTTGATAGGAGTTCGTTTCAGTTTACAACATAAGCAATTAACTTTAGAAATAGAAGTGACTCCTGTTGATTTTACCACAGCTAAGTTGTCAACAAATTATAGTAAATGGATATCCAACCGACATTTGCATAGGTAAATATTATAGCAATGTTAATATCATTTTTTAATATTTCATTCCAGCCCTAAAATTGAAGTTGGAGGTTATGATGTTCCAACATTAACTAAAGAGGCATCCATACCCAATACACATAAATCAGCTCACATCGATTTCACTCACACCGGTTATGCGAACGATTTTCGACAAACCACGATTCCGTTTTTGGATAGCCAAGAGGTGGCGCCATCTAATGTGGTTCCGCTATTAGGAGCAGGAATCTATCACAAAGCAACCGGCAAATACGGTGGATTCATCGGATTAAATATGATTGTACACGATGTAGTCCCGTTCATACACGACGCAATGAAAGAAATTTGAATCTAAATTATATTTAGCACTGTCAATAATGTTAATTCTATACAACAAAATAAGCTTAAGTCTGATGAAGATTAAGTGTTAAGAATCGTTTCAATTTCAATTATAATTGAAACATTTTTGGTTCAAACCGAATTGACCAATCGTTGCGTACTTTATTTTATTTTTTTTTTCAGCTTATATAATATAATTAAAGTAAAATATATTTAAATGTAAAACTTAGTAATCTAAAACATGGCAGCCGTAACTAGCCTTAAAAACCATCCTTGTTTTTTTATTGGATCGTTTCGGTCTTTTTATACCCAATAACCTTCCGAATATATTCCTTTATTAAGCCTTAACTTAAAAGCAGCATTGAATGTTTACAATTTCGCTAATCCCAAACGTTATCAAATAACAATGATAGCTGTTTTGAACCATAATATGGCGTTAGATGGTATGCTAAATATAATTTCACATTACGATAAATACAACACATTTACTATGTACTATTTCTTTAGTAGTAAATGTGTTTTATTTATCGTAAAATGAACTATCACATAGTAACGGCCACCCACCACCATTCAATTTTTATAATTTCCTATTCTTAGTGATGTCACTGTGGAGCAAATGTCAAGCAGCGTAATAAACTACAGGCTATTTAGAATTGATATCAAGTTGTGCCTCACTAATAATCATATTAAGCAAGGCTCTACATAATAATCCCAAAATCATTCGTATATTTATAACTGCTTATCCAAAACAAATGTTCACGTTTCGGTTTTCAACTTCAATGAGATAAATCAAAATATAACTTGGCATCTGTAATAGGCAACTTAATATACAATTTTTGTTTGCACTCGCGTCTTGGCTTTTGACATAGTTTTCTCGAGCTCACATTCCACAGTTTAAGCTAGTTGCTACTATATATTCAGTTTAAGTTTATAATAAAACTTAGATGCGACGCTACTTATTTAATTTATTACTTACAATAGATATTGATCGAGAAACTCACCTGCAACAAAAAGAAAACAAATATTAATAACAAAATTAACACAAAACAAATAGTTTAACAATATTTATTCATCATTGGCAGTGCAGACGCGTACTAAAATTCGTTTAAATTAGTAGTAGAAAATAAACTTAATCTAAACATATTATTATCATCATTAGTGAAGAGAACTGCAACGTAGTTGACACTATATCGCATCAATTATGTAGTAGATACGTAGAACAACACAACCATACCAACAATAGTATTACTGTTACCGGCGAAGTTTCACCGGCCTAATTTTCATGCTAAGAATCGCCCTTAACTCGTGCGTCGCGCGCACCCTCAACCCTTCACGACGACAAAAGGAGGAGCCTACCGGTAGCCGCGTTTGCGGATAAAAGCGCCGGTTTTCGCAGCATTCAGGCAGTCAAGTCTGACTAACCGTAAAGAACAAACCGACCTATAGGACTCGTGCAGAAGGCCTGCCCTTCCTCGATCCTCGACGGCTTTGTTCTGCAATCGTTAGCTCAGACTTCTTTTACTGCACACCCGCTGCAGATCGCTGTCATTGTATTATTCGTATTTGTTGTTTCATTTTTCATTGTCACTGTATCATATTTGTCTTTTTGTATCTCTCTGTTCATTGTCATTTGTAATATATTTGTATTTGTTTTGCCTGTCACAGTTCATTGTATTATTTGTATTTGTTGTTTCATCGTTCATTATCACTGTATTATATTTGTCTTTTTGCATCTCCCTGTTCATTGTCATTTGTAATATATTTGTATTTTTGCTTGCCCATATTTGACTGCTTTTCTTTTGTATAATATTGTGCTTATCACCTTGTATTGTGTGTCGTTTATTTTGTTGTAATCATGTCGTCATAATTATGAATAGACGTTAACTGGATATTGTTGTATTGTTGACTTTTTCCCTTGAACATTTATCGTGGTGTTTATTTGTTTGTGTGTTGTGTTTGTGCGTCGTCCCCTCTCCCCCTTCGAAGAGTCACCCCGTGACAAGTGGCGCCCAACTCTTGGGCCGAGTAAACCGACACCCTGAGCAGAGCTAGCCGAGGACGTCGAAAGAAGGAGGACTTATATGTCCAGCAGGAGCTCAAGACGACTACAAGGCTTACCACCAACAACAGACGACACCATCATGAACGGCGTAGAGGACGTATCCTTGAAGGATACTACCAACCAGACGATCGACGGAAGTAACACGACAGAGGGATATCATACGACAAGCGAGAACGGAAATACTCTGGGAAATAACCAACCCCAGAGTAACATAACATCCGAAAACAGAGCTACCAACCCACCAACGAGAGAACCGGGTGCAGCACCGTACCAGCCAAACGTGTACGATGCAATATACCAACCAAATGATGCGGCACCGACACAAAATCCGTACATTATCGGACAGACAAGCCAACAAGAGCGAATATTTCCACCGCACGTACGGCTAAGCCAACTACGCCGTGATGCCGTCATATGCTTACCCGAATTTACGGGCGCACCAAACCAAGACGTTGAGAATTTTATAAAAGAAGCCGAACTGACGCTGGAAGAATCTCGAGTCCATAAACAAAATTGGACACGCGTCGCCGGGCAATAGCTACGTGGAGCCGCCGAGAAAAAGTTTCGCTTTGCGGTTGAGAATAACATCCCGTGGGGACGATTGACGGACACGTTGAGACAAGCGTTTGCTCCACGGTCCCTACGCATATCCCAGATGGGATCGCTATGGAGCGAAAAGCAAGGGAGCACCGAACCACACGAGTTTGTGTTAAAAAAACAAACTCAATATGAGAGGTGGTGTCCGCAAGAAACGGAAGAGGACATAGTACACTTGATCTTACATCTATCCGAGCAGTACTTCAAGGACGCGGTCCGAATTCCACCGACAAATATCCACGACTTGATGAAGATTGCGCTCCATATAAACCAACCAGCACCAGCTAGCCGAGCACCTACTAACCGAGCTCCGGTACAAAACAGAGGAGACTGGCGAACCAAAGATGAACCGCGAGTACCAGAATGCAGATATTGCCCCAGGGGCACTTTTCACTATCACCGTGATTGCCCGACCCTCCGTGCAAGACACAACCAGGGAAACGGAACAGCGGCCGGACGTCAAACATAAACAATGACGATCGGCCGGAACAATCAAACCAATGCAACGTGGTGGGTCGTGCGCTTCCGATTGTACCATTTACAATCGGAAACCGAACGTACAAGTGTCTGGTAGACACCGGCGCAGACACCAATTTTATTCATGCAGACGTCGTGCCTCATTTCGAGCCGTACCACACAAACCTGATGACGGCTTCTCAAAACGGCACAATGCAGGCCATTGGGAAAACCACCACCACGTTCCAGCTAGGCGCCGCTGAATACAGCGCGGACTTCTTGGTATCCAAAGACCTACGATACCAAGTTATTTTGGGAACGCCTTTCTTATTTTACCATGACGGCACTTTCGACTTTGCCCGCGGCTGTCTGCACCTGGGAAAAAAACACCGAGACACCATTTTCTGGGGACAGGTCCGCAAAACAACTGCAACGGACGAAACTCCCGAACTGGAACACAACTTCCCAGCCTCTCTCGAACCACAATTCAAAGCATTGGCCGAACAATTTGCAGAACTGTTCAAACCAAGAGACCAATTTGCTGATCTTCCCCGCACATTGGAACACACCATAAGACCGGTTCACGGCAACCCAATTGCAACCCGTCCATACCGGGTAAACGCCGACAAAAAGAAAGCGATAGACGCAGAAGTTCGAGACTTGCTGGAGCAAGGGATAATCGAAGCGTCAACCAGCCCTTACTCGTCTCCGGTAGTATTGGTTGGCAAAAAGAACGGCGAACCCCGTTTTTGTCTGGATTACCGGAAAATAAACAATGCGACCCCGTCAGAACCAACACCGATGCCGATAATACAAGAGGCATTACGAGACCTAGGGTCCGCCACCGTGTTTTCCACGTTGGATTTGAAAAGTGGATACTGGCAGGTCCCAATGGAAGAAAAATCGAAACAGTACACGGCATTCAGCACGCCGGACGGCGGGCACTACCAATTCAGAGTCATGCCGTTCGGACTGAAGAATGCTCCGGCCACATTCCAGCGGCTAATGAGCCAGGAGGTGCTTGCAGGATTCCTGCATCAATTCACCATGGTGTACCTCGACGATATAATCGTATTCAGTAAATCGTACGAGGAACACCTGAAGCACCTCTCGCTCGTATTGGAACGGATCCAGGAGTACGGTCTGCGGCTAGGGAAAGACAAATGCACGTTTGCCAAAAAAACGTTGGAATACCTAGGCCATACAGTGGATACGGACGTAACCCGACCACTGACCAAACACTTGGAGCAGATTCAAAGACATCCACTACCAAAGACTAGGAGACAATTGCGACGATACCTGGGAATCTGCAACTGGGTACGCCAATATATACCCCAGTTTGCAAGTCTAGCAGCTCCTTTGAACGAGCTAACAGCTAGCACAAGGGCATTCAAATGGACTGCTACCGCGACCGAAGCCATGAATAAGATTCGACAGGCCGTATCAAAGCCCCTACAACTGCATAGGCCGGTAGAACACCTTCCGTACACCGTGCAGACAGACGCCTCCCAAGTAGGGATTGCGGCGGTACTGTACCAAGAGACACCGGAAGGAGAAAAAAGAGTTATCAGCTTCGACTCCGCAAAATTAAATGAGACGGAAAGAAGGTATCACGTTAACGAGCAGGAATGTCTCGCTCTAGTATGGGCGTTGGGAAGATACCGCCCGCTGCTCGAAGGCCGCCATTTCACAGCGAAAACGGACTCCCAAGCTTTGACGTGGCTAAACAATTTCAAAGATCACCGGTCCAAGCTAGTACAGTGGGCTTTGTTCCTACAGTCTTTTGACTTCAATATAGAACACTGCCCGGGTAAGCTAAACCAACTGCCAGATTTACTAAGCAGGGATCCGGAAAATCAGCAAACTAACCATGAGATGGATTTAGAAGCCTTGCTACCACCACAAGTCTGCGTGATCGAAGTTCCCTTAATTGAAGAAATCAAGACGGCCCAAGAACGCGACGAACACGCTGTGCGGATAACCGGGGTACTTAACGAACCCAATCACCCCCGGTTTGAAGAGCACGCTGTCCACATGGAAATAATCGATGGAAAGCTGTATCGCAAAGCCGTAGATGGACTGGATAGATGCCTGTATGTAGCGGAAGAACTCCGCCCAAAGGTGTTGCACGATTTACATGACGAGGCAACTCACCCTGGTCGCGACGAAACAGAACGGGCCATCCGCAGTCGTTACTACTGGCCAACCATACCACGAGACGTGCGGGAGTACGTAAGAAGTTGCATTATTTGCACAGCCACAAAGCGCGGGCAACGACAGCCACACGCGCCTCTTCGGGCTAGAACCAGCAAAACTCCGTTTAGCGTCGTCGCCGTTGACCTGATTGGACCGCTCCCAGAAACATCGACAAAAAAACGAAACATTTTGGTTTTGGTCGACTTGTTCACAAAATGGACCGAAGCCTTTGTGATGGGAGAGGCTAGAACGGGAGCCATTGTACGAATATTAGAAGAACAAGTATTCCACCGATTTGGATATCCAAATGCTATCATTACGGATAACGGACCACAATTCAAGTCATACCGGTGGAGCCGCGCATGTCGGCGTTGGGACTGCGAAACATATTTCACGCCGATATATCACCCACAAGCTAACCCGGCGGAACGGCGCAATCAGGAATTTAAAAAAGGGTTAAGAGTCAGGATGCAGGGACAGCCCCCAAATACTTGGGCCCAACACATCGCCCCACTCTCGTTTGAATTAAGAACCCGAAGAAACGCGGCCACCGGTTATACGCCTAGTCAGGCTCTCATGGGATTTAGCCTACCTCGAGCCGGGGATTGGAGAATCCCAACATCAAGAGCACCAACCGCTCCACAACACGACGACCGGGAAGAACGCCTGGAAGAGATCCGACAACGCCAGCTCCGATACATACAGAGGTATGATGAGCCCGACGAACCCGCACCTATCCAAATGGACGAAACGGTCATGATACGGGCTCACCCGCGAACGGACAAACACGGGCGAGTAAAGGCGTTTGCGCCTAAGTGGCTTGGGCCATACCATGTCCGGAACATATTCTCCGGACGCGTATACGAAGTGGACCAGAATGGAGAGAGAGTCCGAATCCACGCTGACGACGTGCGACCAGCTCCACCAGCAAGAGACCCGACTCCAACACCACCAGCTTCACCAGTACAGGTCTGCGACGAAAATATATCGTCATCCGAAGTCGAATCAGAAGCTTAAAATTCGTCTGCATGCGGACAATCATGCAGTGGCGCCCAAAATCTACTAATTTACCACTTGGACGATTCCTAGCCTTCCGGGGCCGTTTGTTACCGGCGAAGTTTCACCGGCCTAATTTTCATGCTAAGAATCGCCCTTAACTCGTGCGTCGCGCGCACCCTCAACCCTTCACGACGACAAAAGGAGGAGCCTACCGGTAGCCGCGTTTGCGGATAAAAGCGCCGGTTTTCGCAGCATTCAGGCAGTCAAGTCTGACTAACCGTAAAGAACAAACCGACCTATAGGACTCGTGCAGAAGGCCTGCCCTTCCTCGATCCTCGACGGCTTTGTTCTGCAATCGTTAGCTCAGACTTCTTTTACTGCACACCCGCTGCAGATCGCTGTCATTGTATTATTCGTATTTGTTGTTTCATTTTTCATTGTCACTGTATCATATTTGTCTTTTTGTATCTCTCTGTTCATTGTCATTTGTAATATATTTGTATTTGTTTTGCCTGTCACAGTTCATTGTATTATTTGTATTTGTTGTTTCATCGTTCATTATCACTGTATTATATTTGTCTTTTTGCATCTCCCTGTTCATTGTCATTTGTAATATATTTGTATTTTTGCTTGCCCATATTTGACTGCTTTTCTTTTGTATAATATTGTGCTTATCACCTTGTATTGTGTGTCGTTTATTTTGTTGTAATCATGTCGTCATAATTATGAATAGACGTTAACTGG
The DNA here is from genome assembly GCA_963932245.1 of Tachinus rufipes. Taxonomy (NCBI): domain Eukaryota; kingdom Metazoa; phylum Arthropoda; class Insecta; order Coleoptera; family Staphylinidae; genus Tachinus; species Tachinus rufipes. The sequence goes on along the minus strand of OZ010747.1, from coordinate 71,073,061 downwards.
ATATTGTTGTATTGTTGACTTTTTCCCTTGAACATTTATCGTGGTGTTTATTTGTTTGTGTGTTGTGTTTGTGCGTCGTCCCCTCTCCCCCTTCGAAGAGTCACCCCGTGACATTACACACGGAGTGTTCCATCTGCGGTCCGTGTAAAATTAAAATGATGCAACTATTGTAGCAAACAAAAACGCTAAAACTCATCAATTTTTAGTTAAACATCGATCAAGTAAACATCTATCCTTGTATATAAGAGACTCACTTGCATTTATTCATTGACCAGTCGTCACCATAAGAAGAAGGAAAAAGACTCATGTCATTTTTCAACAGTAAAAACCGCATCTAGTATCAAAGTATCAAACATGTTAATAAATGTCATAAAATGTGTCTAAAATATGTCAAAAACATTCTCCAATGCTCAAAAACGCTTCTGCTGTGACATATCGTATTCTTAATTGTAATACATCGTTCCCAATTACTGTAACATATTCTCAAATGTCATAAACCGTTAACCAACTAAGTACCTCACGTGGGTCACATAAAGTTCTCAAATGTCATAAAATGTTCCAAATTCCAATTGTCATGTCAAATATATATTAAAAAAATTCAATTGTCAAATAAACCTATGTGATCAGATAACATGTTCTCAAAAGTCCTATACTGTTATGTTAGTCATCAATAAAAAAATGCATCTACAGTACCAAGCATGTTTTCAAATCTTATAAGTGCCTCGACGGTGTCAATAATTTTAAAACTGTCATAAATATGAGAAGAATTAATAATTTATTCAAACTCAATCTAACGATCACAGCGGCCAACAATCAAGCACAGACAATTGTAAATATGTCAAAAATACGTCTGCAGTAACTTATGTTGATCACAAATTACAGTATAATGTTCTCAAACGTCATACAATGTTCTTTAATTGACATAAATGCAAACACATTGGAATCATAATCCCATTGTCATAAAAATTTTAAAAATCATATAATTGTCAAAATTTTAGGTTCACTCTAGAACATAAATTGGGACGGATGGTTTGAACTAGAATTTTCGCCCACCCGCTCAAGTGTTAGTTATCAAGAAATTGAAAGGTTCTCTTCTCAGGCATTAAAAGTCTATGTTAGAAGAGATGTTGGTGAATCCAATCCTTTGATGACAAACACTTGAGCGGGTGGGTGAGTCACTCCAGAACATTAGAACGGACGGATGATTTGAACTGGGGTTCCCGCCCACCCGCCCAAATGTTAGTTATTAAAAAATTAAAAGTTTTTCTTTTCTGCACGCGTTAAAAATTTCCATGTTGGAGATATCCAATAGATTGATGACGGACACTATAAAGGGTGGGTGGCTCATTCCAGAACATAATAGATGGTTTGAACTGGAGTTCCCGCCCACTTGCCCAAGTGTTAGTTATCAAAAAAAAATTAAGTTTCTTTTCTCTGCAAAACATTAAAAGTCTCTATGTTAGAAGAGGCGATGGTGACATTAATGTCTCGATAACCGACACTTGGTAGGTGGGCGGGGCACTCCAGAGCATGAATACGATCGAGTAGTTTGAACTGGGATTCCAGCCGATTTACCCACGTGTTTGTCACCAAAAAATTGGAAGTTAATCTTCATTCCAAACGTTAAAAATCAGGCATTTTTAATGCCGCTTAACTACCCATCCACCACTCTGTGCATTCACGTAGTTTATTATATTAATTAATCAATTATTAATTTAATTCAAAAAAGGTTTATTGCCAAGCTGCTAGATCAGGCAGTTATCATTTAGTTGAGCGTTAAGGAGAAAAGTCAATGTCTCGCTAACTAACAGTCGGGTAAGTGAGTAAGGCACTTAGTTTATAAATGATGGGTGTGTGGCTTTGAATCCGCCCACCTGCCCGACTGTTACGTATCAAGAGATTGCACTTTTCTACCCAGTGATGTAAGTTGTCACTTAGTTAGACAAAAAAAATAGATAATAATTGGGCAACTAGCACTTGGGTGGGTGGATAGAATAATTAGTTTAAAAAGCATGTGGCTTTGGAAAATGTACACCTTTCACTTGTCCGAGTGTAAGGTATCAAAAAATTGCATGTTTCCACTAGTGCAAAGTTCAGTTGTCACTTAGTTGAAAAAACCGAGAAAAAATTTAATTGTCTGGCTAACTAACACTTGGTGTATGGTGAGTGAATAGGTGGGTGTATAGTGAGTGAATAGGTGGGTGTGTGGTGAGTGGATAGGTGGGTGCGTTACTCAGTTCATAAATTATGAGCGTATAGCCTTAAATAATGTACCCACCCTACCATGTGTGACATCTACATTGGTGGAAACATCCGTTGTACGTTGTCACTTTTGGCAAAAAGAAGGAAATAGCCAATCGGGGCTATTCTTTATAAACATTGCTAGAAGTATGATGATGATCTCCAACTGTTATAAGCGCTCACAGTGGCCGAATAAGCAACCAAAAATGTATTTGAATTAAATATTAAATATTTTTAAAAAATCCTACTCGAAGAGGGCTCTTACTATTTTGCGGTAACGCCCAAAAACCTAAGCTACAATTTCACCATACGCTCTACAAGTTTCTCTAAACTGCAACACATTTCATTCCTCCTAAGAAGAGTTTGGCCAAGTACCAGTTGAAGTTAAGGTTGCATTCTGGTGTTCAAATCTATCTTTGATTTCTTTGAAGGAAATCATGTTGACAGCAGCCAATGTTGTGAAGTGAGTTAGCCACATTCTTGTGATGACTCCTGAAATGGTTTTTGCATTATTGTGGCGCTCCGCGGAAGTTATCATAAAATAAGACTGTTTCTTGGTACTCATAACCAAGGCTGATCTCAAGCTGGTTTCCAGTCGACATTCCTGAATATATAATATCAGAAAGAAGATAGGCTGTCATCTTCTACAGAAAACCAGGAAGTACTCGGTTATTAAGTATTATTTTTATGTATCAAATTAAATGTTGAAATTAAGGTCAAGTGGAAGAACATCAATGTAATGAACTTAGCCTTTTTTGTAGTTTTGCAAAATAAAGATGATTATTATTATTATTATTATGTCAAAAATTTAAACTAATTAACTTGACTCAATGATGATTAGACTTCGTTGCTGTATAATGTTAAAAGTCGATAGTAGTATGCAAACGGACACATTTAGATAACGTCGTTAACACTGACGCAGTAGGTATCTGCAACTGTCGCTACTGTTCTTGTGGATACATCTTACTCGATACTGTTTAGGTTCATCGAGATACACAACATTTGACTCTTGCTGTTTATTTCAGCCTTTGATGGACATCATGTCTGCTACCGTTTGGTTATGTATCCGGATGATGAAGACAATATTGCATATGCCATTTTCGATTATTATTTGAAGAAAATCATATAGAAGACGCAGTCAGAAATTAAGTTGTTTTAAGTCAGTGTTGCGTCCTGGTACGTTCATACTGGCATTCTTTGATTTGTTCGACATAGAAATTAAAATGGCGCATTCGGTAGGTAAAATGTTCGGTCGTTCTAGTTCGTTCAATCTAAAATTTCTCTTGAAATTGTTGTTAAAACTTGTCCAGCATAGGAATCAAAATGGAGCAGCTGATAGATAGAATATTTTGTCTTCGATGGATATCATGTCTGATGGAGTTTGGTCAAGTACTAAAATAATGTTGACTGGAACCAGTTTTTTTTCTAGTATGTTTTGGCATATGCACCAAAATGAAGCAGTCGGTAAGTGAACAGTTTTCTGTTCGATTGGGTAGCAAAAAAGCCTGAGGTTGATTGTTGCGTCTCGGTTCCATAAGAAATATGTAATAATACTTGAAGGTTGTTTGAAGTGATCTTGGCACGTCGACGTGGTTTTGGCATCGCAATATCAATGTCAACGGCAAGAAGTCTTACCCATTATCATAATATCCAGTCAAGCGCATTAGCTCGTTACGGTAGATCGTGCAAAAATACTTTCATGTACTCATCAAATTAAGCAGATTGTCTTTAATATCTTCTTTAATAAAAATATTCGGAAATGGCGCTTGATTCCTGTTGGTTCCATATTTACACGTAACTAGCTACGATAATCGGTCATTTAGCATCCATGCGTAGTGGCAACTATATAATATAGTGGAATAGTTGATCTACTTTTGATTAAGTACGTACATCAAATTTTGCAACTTCTTTGTTTGTCATAGGTCTGGAATTAATGATGTGCCATTGCCGCTTACGTCATTTTGCAACAATCCGTAGTAGAGTGATCACTCTGCTGCTTGGCATCGTATTCGTTACTGATTTTTTGGTTGGCAGTTATTTTGCGGTTCAACGATTGTTACTATTAATAAGAAGAAACAACCATGATAAACAGCTTTTGACAAGCTATGCCATCGGGGCGCTGGTTTTAACACCGTGGAGACGAGACTCTCGGGCAAAAAAGCTGAGATTGCTTTTGTTTTTTGGGGCCATGGTGGTTAGACATTCGTTGCAGGTTTCTTGTTTGCTATTCGAGTCGTATCAAACATTATGAGCACTATCAGTTAAGGCTTTCAGTTAACTTCGGTACTCTTGATGTCTTCTTTGAAGAAAATATCCGGCAAATTCTTATAAGACACCAAACTTGCGCAGTCGGTAGGTGTTGTTCTCGTTTAACTTAGTGGTTAACGGCATTGTAAAAAACATGTTTTCATGGCATTGTTCTACCGCCCAGGTGGTGTAGTGGTTAGCGTACTGAACTGCTGTACCAGGGGTCTTGGGTTCGAGCCTCAAGCCCCCTACCTAGAAGGTCAGTTTTTCTGATTAAGAAAAGATGTGATGTGATGAGTACGCCTTCTTTCGGATATGAAGAGAAACTTTAGTAGGTCCCGTGTACTGCCTTGATGTTGCGTGCACGTTAAAAAACCCAATAACTTAATTTGGAATTCCTGAATTTGTGGCAAAATTCCCAGATGTGGTAGTCTTAACCTATGGCGTCGGTGCTTAGCCTTGGCAGAAATAGAGAAAAAAATGTCATTGTCTATACGGTGAATAATCATTACGCAGTTTATATTCGTCCAAGTGTCTAATCCGTTAGTGAGCAGTTTCTTGAGTACGGTTATTTGATTCCATCTTTCATAAAAACCTTAGCAAATACTGGTACAATGTTGCATCTTGTTACGTTTAACCTAATGTCTTCTATGAAGAAAACATCCGGGAAAAATATAAAAAACCAAATTGACGCAGTCGAAGGGTGTTATTTTCATGTGATTTTCGTTAAATAAAACTTAAAGACAGTGGTAGTAACCATAATTGATGAGTAGAAGTCTTATTGATCCGTTGGTAGACATATAGAGGTAGTGAATTCGCATACACAAAAGATCGTTCCAGTCTAATGAATGTACGGTAGTACTGACCATTAAGTATCCTTAATATTATGAAATTTCAAGCAATGTTCTCCAACTATCACAAAATCTAGTAAAATAATCCTTTCCGACTATTATGAATATGTCAAAGATACACCTGAAATGTCAAAAATAACATTTCATGTTCTTTAATGTCATAAAAAGTTTCACAACGCTGTATAATTATCCTAAACTATCATACTGTTCATCATCATCTCAAACCATCACAAAATTGTAAAATGATCCCCGACTATCATAAATATACCAAAAAACAACATAGCATGTTCTCTAACGTCATAAAATGTTGGACAAGGCCGTATAATGTTCCCAAACTAGCCAGCTTTTTTTTAATTGTCACAAACCCAAGCAATAAAAAACTTAAAAAATCTCATCGAACTCAACTTCAATAAAAAATAAACGCAACCAATCAGATTTTTTTTACACTATGAATGAATACAATCTTATCCTGAATGAAAATTCCATAACGATAACCTCCCTCATTGCTATTTATAAATAACTCAACCTCTACTGTATTCAGAAGATTAATTGATGTCAATACTCTTAAATAACACAAGATAAGCTATCAATAAACCTTCATCATTGTGTATATAAACAGCATGCTTAAACAATAAACACTCAATCATCCATCAGAATGAAACCACTACTTCTCATATTATTATTATCTTTATACGCCTCGGCCAATTCATATCCATTAGAATTGGTTATTAAAGTATTCAACAAAATAGAAAAACTAACAAATTTAAATGCAATCAATTATGAAAATACATTAAGAACAATTAACGAAATCAACAATGAAATGAATGAATTATTAAACACCAATATATTCAATACATCATCAAAAATACTCAACCAACTCCCGGATAACATACGCTTGGAAATGAAATTAAATGATTTATTGGATTATATCAGACGCATTGATGAAAAGTACAAATCAATGCAACAATATCTACAACAAAATCAAAAAGTAGTGCTTGAAGATTTCGCCAGATCTACAATCTCACAACTTCCCGATTCGGTTTTAAATATTATGGAACGTGTTAATGTTTATTTAGTACCAAATGGTATAGGTTTGTCCAATGCTGGTCTACTGCATGTAGTCAAAAAAGAAATGGTAAGAATATTCAATTAGTAACCAAGTAAATGCATGATTCATTTCAGGATAGCTTAGATATGATTTGCAATTTGTATGCAACGCCTCAGCATATAATTTTGGAATTATACCAAGCAATTTTGTTGACTGTTTTGAGGGGTTATACAATGATGCAATATTCGTATACAATACTCAATGCGTTCAATAGAGGTAAGTAAATTTTGAATAGTCACGTTTGTATTTAAATATTTCTAAAATCCGTGAACCATTTCTGAAGTCCAAAAACTAGATACAACAACGCAGTTCTTCTTTAAGATTGTCTTTTAAAACAATTTCTGTACCAAAAGCTGAGGTTCTTAGACTAACCAAGAATTTTTACAGTCACTTAGTTACTCTTGGCCTAAATGATAAAGTCTAAACGTGTTTTTAAACGTCTTTAAGTTCTGATGCCAATATTTGTAAAGTCTTTCTTTAAAGTTTAAAGACTCAATAAAAAACCAGCAATATTTGTGAAATTTTGAAAATTCTGATAATATTTTTAGATCATCAAGAATTCAAAGATACGCTCATAAGTTCCTAAGTTATTTGCAGAGTACATTGCCTCTTTCTGTAGGTTGCTATAACCTGTTGGACCACTAGGCAAAAGACAAGTCACTAAAATCTGAAACCTCTTCTTTTATCTGAAACCTTGTTTCCAAAGTCTTATAACTCCTTTTTGGATTCTTATAACATCTGTAGTTCTTTGAGTCTAATATAAATTTTGAAATAAATAAAGTCCTAAACCTGTTTCTAAAGTCATCTATCAGCATATTCACAAAATTGTACAACATTTTCAAATCCTGTTTCTAAAGTCCCTAAATTCTATTTAAAGTTCCTAATAAGAATCTTTCTACTTTCACTCATTTTGATAGTATCTTAACATCCGCGTTTGCAGTCCAATGGCACCTTCTAAAGTTCCAGCAATATCAGTTGCCTGAAATCCTTAGAATCTATCTAAAGTCCCGGATAACAATATTTCCTCCCGCAAACTGTCCGCCCATGTTTGTCCAAAAACTCCTTCTAAAGTTCATGTAGTATTTGTAAACCGTTGTAGTTCCTCATCACATTCTTGACCAACAAAAAATCTAAAAATCTAAAGTTCATATATTTCGTATAAACTCCCCGATGACAATCATTGTAAAGCCCTGTTTAACGTCCAAAAACTCCTCCAGAGTTTCAATTGTTAAGTTTTTTAGTTCCTAATCACATTCTTCACCAATATAGTCCACACATTTCTAGAAAATTTGCAAAGAACTTTGTCTCTTTCTGTAGTTTACTATAACTTCATAAATCACAAGACATTTAAATCCCTTTCTTCTAAAATACTGCAATTTCTTTCATTCATTCAGAAGTCATTTGCATTGCAACAAAATTGCCCATAAAAGCTTTATTATTTCTTCTTAGATTAAGTCATTTGTAGTACTTTCTGAGATGCCGATTATAAAGTCAAAATAACGATAATTGCAAACCTCATAAAAAGAGATGTTATTTGAAGAAGAAGAAGGCGTACTTTCAGCCCATTTTAAGTTTCTGGTCATTTCTGGCTATAGTGATAAAGTCTTAAAAAATGTTTCCAAAGCTTCGTTCTGCAGTATTCGCAGATTTTTTGACTTCTTCAAAAGCTCCCTTCTACTTCTGAAGTCTAAAGATGTTTATCTTAAAAACTTGTAGAGTAAAATATGTATTCATTGAGTCTTTCGAAAACCATTAGATTCCTTAAGCCTCGGATCATAATATTATGCAAATAGAATTTTAGCTGTTCATGACCAAACAAACTAGCAAAAACACAATCCTGCAATACTCTGAAGTTTTTCAACCCACTCAATTCTTTTCTTCAGTCCATAATCATAAAGATTCCAAGAATGTTTTTAAAGTTCCTAAATTTTTAATTCTTTGATTTATTCCAAAATTTGCTTTTTCTTCTCGTTACACTAAAAAAATCGTTGAAAAGGTTGTATCAAAAATGCCCTTTTTCATGATTATAATATTTACTCATCGGACTCCTTCTGAGCCCAGTTTTCAAAACATGACTACTTCTTAAGTTTCTAAAGCATTCTTTGATTCTATTTGAAATCCCAAATATTGTTTCAAAAGTAACAGGCGTCCTGCAGTTTTATAGAATGCTTTGACTTTATCTAAAATTCGGCTAAGATGACAATCTATAGACTTTGGCCTAAAATCCAAACACGCAAAATTCTGATCCCGATAATATTATTGGCTCAATTAAAGTCCAATTCCGCACGCTAAAATTCCTGGATTATCTAGAAAGTACTTGGACTCTTGTTGGAGATTGATTATGACTTCTCAAGCTAATGAACGACCACTCATAAAAGTCTCAAAGCTTCATTTAAGATTCCTAAAGTTTCTTTTTATTCTTTAACTTTTGTTTCTCAGCCTACAAAAGTCAAAAACTTCATTGCAGTGCAAGAACGCTAGACAAACCACCTCAAAAAAGAACAAAAATGTTTCATAAGAATTCCTTAGACTTCTTCCGAGACTCTTAAAGGTCCTTGAACTTCTCTTTTGGGTAAAGTCCCCAATCTGTGTCCACCCAAAAAAAAACTCTAAAGAAATTTAATATTTTTATCAGATTTGAAAATATAACAGTTTATACATATAATTTGCTGATGGAGATTAGTAATTGACAAGATACAATTTGTAGCCATCATGTTAAAAAAATGATCAACATTGGCGCAGCCTGCAGGTAGTGGGGGTAGCCAAAAAAAACTTCTAAAAACTTCTAGTCAATTTTGGCAATGACAAAATAAAGCACAAACAACTTGACAAATATTTATTGCAAATTTAGTAATTGTGTTTTAAATATTTAAAACAATTTTGGCGCGGTTTCTAAGTTCCTAAATTCTATAAGTTCTTATTAATACTCTTTCTGAAACGTACATAACCAACCTTTTCCGAAGTTCGTGACTATTTATGAACTAAAGTAAAGTTCGTTGTTCTTTGCCATAATTGCTGGATTCAATTAAAGACTACTCATATCTTTTGTCCAACGTCAATTTCTGGAATCTTGATAATAATTCTTAGACAGTCTTAAAGATATTCGGCCTTCCAAAATCCCTATGACCAAAGTACAAAAATTCTTCCTAATGTCCCAGACCACCCTACCAATCTTTCTAATTTTGCAAATTTTCTAACCTTCAGTATCATTAATTAATTGCAGGAAACTTTAAAATGGAAAGCACTATAACAGAAGAAACTTACAAAGAAGCCATTCTAGAATCAATAAAAGTCCTAGCCGATGCATTAAAATCAACTTCTAGAAAATATTGGAAATGCGATCCTCCCAAATTCATTAAAGGTGGTATTCAAAACTTCTACATTCAAAAATTAAACCAAAATATTTACAGATGAAAACTATTTGGAAATAACGCAACTACTACAGGGCTACATTGTAAACGAAATTGATCTGAATCAGAATCATAACTGCATGCACAATTGTGCCTACTACACAAACACCACTAATTACGGTTGCTATGACAAAGATTTCTGCCAAGACCAAAGAAGTTGCAATGGAAGAATACTGGATTGCAAGTACACATCAGGCCATTACACTGCTTGCAAACATGTAATTAAAACAAAACTGAAAGAAGAAAACATTAAAATCTATACTTTCAGCCGTCATCTAACAAACGTTACCAAGAAGTTGTTGAAGAAAGAAAGCACAAAAATAAATCATGTATGATAGCCAATAGTTGGTGGTATATATTTTGGCACTGCTCGTATTGCACATGTATTTGCGACGAACAACTACCGGAATCCGATAAATACTTCAGTTTACAGGAAGTCAAATCTGATATTGAAAATAATATGTAAGTAATTGGCTTCAATAATGCTTGTTCTAATAGAAGTATTTTAGGGTCATTACCGGATTGAAATTAGTCAAGATAAATCAAATAATACATATACAAATACAACAAGGTAAGTTGTTACCTGATGGAATTATAGATCAAAATACACTAAGTTGGTTGCAAGTTGATGGTTTAAATGTAAGTGGTGATCCTAAAATGTATCATACTTTAACTGCAAATAACAGAGGGATTGATTTAGATGAGTTGGAAGGAACTGCACGTGAGATATTAACCGGTATGCAAGTCTCAGAATTACCATGGTATCAAAAATTTCATATAATTCTCCACCAGGTGTTCGTTTTAGTTCATTCAAAGGACGTCTATGTTTGCAAATACATATCACAGCTGTCGATTTTCCTTCAGGTCAGCTAAATATAGGCAAGAGCAACTGGGTACACAACAGGATTAGATATGGGTAAATAATTTTTTTTATCGTACGACATATAGAAAAGTCGTACGCATGTAAAAAAGTTGTGCAATATGTAAAAAAAACTGCATAGTATGCAGAAAAGTCGTATGTAGTAGCAGCTAGACTAATGCTATAACTTTATTCTTCTTCTTATACAATTTTCTGCTATTTAATACAGTATTTTTTATATAATTTATATTTCAGTACTAAACTAGATGTTGAAAGTCGTAAGGATCCAACATTAACAGATGACCCGTCCACCCCCGACTCGCATGCCGGTGATTACATTGAGTTCACTCATACTAGTTTCGAATATGATTTTGCTCAAACTACTGTCCCATTTCTAGATAGCCAGGAAGTGGTGCTGGCCAATGCCGTTCCACTTTCGGGTGCAGGAATCTATCACAAAGGGTCTGAGAATTATAGCGGATTTATTGGACTGAATATATTCAGCCATGATGTTTTAGGGTTTTTACATAAAGATATTGTAACTGAAGACGAAGTGCAAGTATGGTGAGAATTCTAAAGTAAGAACTTGTAGCAGTAAATAAGCATACCTAAAGTATAAACAAGTAATAAAAGTTGATCAACATAATTTTTAATAAATTTTGATTTACCTTTCTACCTCTCTAATGCCCGTACTAATAGTCAGAGATAAAATCTCGGATTCATGAATCCAATATTCATTTTGCTAATCGTTGATTGGTTCTAAGTCAATTCACGGATATCGTGATGGTGAACATAGTTGCGATCGGCCAATATATTTTATTACCAAACGTCAGAATTTATATATGACACACTAATAAACAATCTTGGGTAGACGACTCAAGATTATTTCAATCTAGGATTATATTGATGGTTGCATAGTTTTCATTTCCAAGAATTAGCAAGCAATGCATTGGTCAATCGCGACTAATGATATCTGTGTATTGGCTTAGAGCCAATCAACGATTAACAAAATTTAATCTCGGATTCATGAATCCAGGATTAATCCGAGATTTAATCTCTGACTATTAGTACGAGCATTAATTGGAACAGCACTTTACTATTCCGATGCGCGAGACCGCGATGACGATTACTGTATGACTACAAAAGCAACAACACTAACGCCTGAAACAACGTTTATTCTATTTCATACCCAAAAAAACAATTCCAACTAAATCACTCCTAACGCAGCTCATGACTATTCGTTAGACCCTCCTTAATCTTTACATAAGAAACACTTTCAACAAGGCACTCAAAAGCAGCTACTGACAATCAAATGAGACAAAATGCTACATAGATTTCACTAAAATTACGTAATTTCTATGACAAAACACACCGATGGCAAAAGTCACCAAGATCAGAATCAATCCCCTGGTCTTAACCTTTCCAAAGAAGACACAGCCAAAAACAAACTAAACATGCAGACAATAATCAGCAAAACAAGTAAGAGTAGACAGACCCGACTTCTTGTCAACTTTAATCAGCCACCCACCACAATAAGACGACAAAAAAGTAAAAAACCTTTCCTAATAGCCCAGAAGTCAACCGCAGCCTGACAGTGCCTGAAAGATGATCCAATAGCCCATATCTTAAATCTTTCCAAATAAGATACAAACAAGACACAATCAAAAATAAACTAGACATACTGTCAATAATCAGTAAAATAAACAAAAGTAGAGCAAGCAGACTTAAGTCCAGACCAGATAAGAAAGTGAAGATAGCCTCCAAATGGTGGACGACAATACCAGCTAGTCCCTGCTTTTGCTATTTTCGATATTTCATGAATAAAATTTGGCACTTTTTAACAGTTTATGCCAGATAAATATCTAAAATATTTTTAACAATATTTTCTCATAACTGGATTTTGCTATTTTTTACAAAAATGTGTACACTTTTCAATAGTTTATGACCGGATTTTGATATTTTACGTTTTATAAACAAAATTTTGCAACCAAATATTTGGACAAAATTTTGCCATTTATGACTTTTCATAAATAGAATGTTGTATTTTCTTTTTAAGGTTATGGTATATTTTGGTACTTTCTGACAATATTTTGATAATGCTATGAACAAAATTTTACATATTTCGACAGTTTTTGACTGGATTTGACCAAAATTCTATTTATATAAAAAATATTTTACGGAGAAGCCCAAAAATCTTAGGTACGCCACTGCTTCAAACAGCGCAATATTGAACCAAAACAAGCTAGCTTTGACATAAGCTGCAACTTAGAAATAAATCAACTTTGTAGTAGTAAAAAAGATCTTAAACAAATTCAATACCAAAATGCCATTAAGATGCGCAAGACCAACAACAGCGTCCGAATCGCAGATCAGGATCAAGAGTGTAGAGCAACACTACTAGATACCGACGACTGATACTACCACTCAGTCAACAGTAACCGCCATCAAAACCTAAAAAAAAGGTAGGATTCGTCCCTGCTTAATAGCACAAGATACATTTTCTAGAAACCACTTTTTGTTTGTCCATAATGACATACACTAAGACCTTTTCAAGTCGTTCTTTTCAGAACGATTCCGGTGCAAATAAAAATACACTACTAGGTTGATCAGCTTAATCAAGACTAACTTTCTCTCCCCTTGATCATATCCGCCCCCAATACCAAGAAACAAACTCATCTAAAACTTTAATAAAAATGTTACGACCTTCAGGTGATGCTATCGAACCAACAAGCCAAATAAACAAAAGACCTCAAAGAATACACATCAATCCAATGTGGAGCAACTTCAAGACAATCAATAGACTGGACATACTCTCTGCCACACCACTACATCCGGCTCTACCAGTTTTCGTTGCGATCCCTTCGAAAATTTTCGTTAACAAACCTTGCGGTATTGCACTCTCTCCAAAGGCTCACACATCACACAAACTCATAATTATCACAATTACGACTACGTCGAATGTATCGTCAGCGACGAGCTGGAACACCCGCGCAACCTACATGCAAGACAATAGGGTCCTCAACTTTTAGACTAAATCAATTACTGACAAACCACAACCTTTAACGACATCTATCGGTGATTCAGTTTTTGGAATCCACAACAAGTGTTAGACACACCCACGATGGTATCCAAATAATACCGGATTCAATTGCCGACCATAGAAAAGCGACGGCTTTCCTTCAAGCTAGAGTGGACAAGTTTCACACTTGCGCGACAGCCAAAAAGCGTTTCCTAGAGGTGGTAATTCGGAAACTTCAGAGTTATCTCGGAATTATTAAGACGTCAGCCTGGCTCTAGTAGCTCCGAGTTTCAATCCCACAAACGTCTACCGTATGACCAAAAACTTCATTCGTTTCTCCATGATCGCCGTACAACTCCCGAAGCAAGCCAAAAGTGCGGAGATTATGGACCTAACCGAGCTACTGGGTCTGAAAGAAGTAGTTAAACCTCAACAAAAAGGAAGCAAAATTCTGCAGTGCCAGCTTTGCCAGAGGTTCAGGCCCCCATCCCGCAAACTTCAAGGGATGCAAGGCCTACTTGAAAGTGATGGCGGTACATGGTAAATCCACCAGAACCGGCAGCTAAGCCGGCGCTAGCTCAGGTTCTAACCTTTTCTTCTACGTCTGCAGATCCCCGCAAACCTGTAGCAAACAAGTTGTTCGCAAAGACTGTTGCTCCTCCAGCGCAACAAATCACAAATTACAGATAAATTGAGTAAAGTTTAAAAGAGATCTTCTTCGATCAGAACCTCGACGTCCTACTGATGTTACAGACAAACCACAAATATCCAGCTCCCAAATACCTTCACGAATTTAGGAACGTCGGTGGTATCCATAAAGCGTGGAACGCTGATCTTTGCAAAATCATTAGACCACTCCAAAGTGGATATACCCGACATGATCTCGTTTGAAACAAATGCGATAGTGGTGATTGTGCTTCAGTTAAGCATAATCAAGATCAACTCAGATCGGCTAAACATATCAAAACAACGGATTTTGATACATTCTACGCTAATCCACATCCCACAATAATTGCTGAAAACTTTAATTCAAAGCATCGAGTGTTAAATAGCTTAATAACCAATGGTCTAGGATCAAACAAGAGCAAAACGGTTTCCTAGTCCTGGGTCCAAACAAACCCATCCATTACAGCTCCGCGAGCCGCCAAAGAGACATTCTTGACGTAGCTATACTCAAAAACTTACAAGCTGTGGTAACGACAATCAATAGCCTAAGCTCAGACCACAACCCAGTACTACTAGAGCTCTATGGAAGGAGATTAACCGAGGATGAACAAAATTCGTAATTTATAGAGATTGGCAACTCTTCTCACGATCCCTGGAAGAGAGCATTGGCAGCCTGACCCCAGTACAAACGGTTAAAGATATCAAAAAAAACGTCGCACTATTTACAACGCAAGTACAACAAACTCCGAAAAAAGCTTCTAAAACAAATCAGGTTCGCGTAGATAATCCTTAAAATTATCTCTAGACTTAAAAGCATTGATTCAGAGAAGAAACGCTTCCAAACGTCAATGGCAAAAGCATCGCAAACCCAGAGATCGCAAAATACTAAACGCACTTCACAACAAAGTCCGTAAGGTCATAACGGCGCACAAAAATCAGTGTTCAGTTTAATAGAATATCTCCAAAAATAAATAATCTGATGTGAAAGATCTCCAAAGCCCTAAGGAGCAAAGCTTCCTGTCATTCACGACAAGAATAGGTTTCAACACACTTTAGAGGAAAAAAACGAAGCATTCGCAGATTGCCTCAAACACCAATGCTCCCCCTCATACACCGAAGACACTGCTCTGAAGCACGTCAAAAGAGTCCACCGGAAGGCAGAGATTTCCTGGAAACCGCTGACTTGATTGCGTTAGACTTTCTCAAATTCTTTAAAAACTTAAATAAAGCAACAATGGCTCTCACCAACATTGCTAATGCAATTCTTAGAACTGTGCACTTTTCTAGAAAATGGAAAAGCTCACTCGTGATAAATTTTCCAAAATCTGGAAAAGACCAAAAATTTCCCCAAAACTACCGGCTATTAAATCTACTATGTACCTTAACTAAAGACATAGAGAAGGTGATCTTAGACATAACTCAAGCTCACACTGAAAGGAATAATCTTTTCCAATTCCACCAACATAAGTTCAGATAGAGTAAATCCAGAGTACATCAACTTAATCGCTTAACGGAGCACATTGTAGAAGGTCTTCTTCGACATCAAAAAAACCTTCAACAAAGTCTGACGTAAGAGCCTTCACCTAAAACTGATCGGGCAAAACTTCCCTCTGCGTTTATAAGCCTACCTCACGGCAGTGGTTCCTCAAGGCTCCATTCTCTCGCCTACCCTATTTAACCTATTCGCCTTCGGAAAGCATGCACGGGGTTGAAATGACTTAAAATGCTGCTGATGACATAGAACTTCTCTACTCCTCGAAGTCACCAAAACTGGTAACCACAAAACTACAAAACGCCACCTCCGATCTAGAAGATTGGCTAAATGATTGGCGAGTCAAAGTTGATCCAGAAAAAAAACAAGGCCGTTCTCTTCACACGTCAGCGATTCACCCCTCATAAGAACGCCAATCTGAATAACGTTCCCATACCGTGGTCCGATTCTGCCAAGGTTCTAGAGATTACCTTTGACAAGAGACTTAGGTACGAGCTTCACGTACAGCGCATTTTTGACAAAGCCAAAATAACAAAAAAATATTCTTCATCCAATGCTGCGTCGGCATGTCGCTCTGGAACAAAACCTAACTCAACAATAGTATTATCAGACCAATGATCGCGTATGCCTCCTCCGCTTGGTGAATAGCAGCAAAATGCTATCTCAGTCGTCTTTAGGATTTCCAAAGCTCGTCTTTAAAAATGCTCATCAAAACTCCATAGTTTGTCAAAAAACCTCCGACCAACCTCAGAATACCCATTAATTAATCACATAAAAGCTTTGGCCAAAAAGTATTTCAAAAAAGAGATAAGGAAGCATCAATCTACAAACGACCGGTGAATCAAGTAACCGCTTAATTTTATTTCCTAAAAGTAGATAAAACCACACTCCACACACCTAGCATATAGGACAACCTCCTGGTCAAAATTGAGTAGTTATTTTCCTGCGCTCTATTTTGGATTTAAATGAACAAACAAAGTTATAACATTACATAAGTTGCACTGCGCTCTATTGTAAAATTAAATTAAAAAAAAAAAAACTTAACTTACTCTGTGCTCTATTTTAGAACTAAATTAACAAAAAACGTCACTACATATAACGTAACCTGCTCTATAAAATGATGAATAGAAAATTATTAGAAAATACAGAAAACCAACAGATTGGCAATACTGCTGTAGTGTAGTGTATTTATGTATTCTATAGTCAAAATAGTGTACATTTAGTTTCCTCTGCTCTATCTTAGAATTGAATATATGTACATAGAAATGACTCAACCTGATATATGCTCTATTTTAGAATTGAATGAACAACAGAAAGTCATTACAAAAAGTCTATTTATGTATTCTATAGTCAAAATTGTGTATATTTGATTTCCTACGCTCAATTTTGAAATTGAATGAACAAAGAAAGTTATTAC
The DNA here is from genome assembly GCA_963932245.1 of Tachinus rufipes. Classification (NCBI taxonomy): domain Eukaryota; kingdom Metazoa; phylum Arthropoda; class Insecta; order Coleoptera; family Staphylinidae; genus Tachinus; species Tachinus rufipes. The sequence continues at coordinate 71,055,751 of OZ010747.1, read as the reverse complement.
AGGTATCCAAACCTGCTCTGTTCTCTATTTTAAAATTGAATAAAGAAAGAACAATATTACATATAACCGAACCTGATGATTATATTTCTTTCCTGGGCTCATCTTACATTGAATGAGTAAAAAACTCAAAAAAATGCCAATACCTGCATTTTACTCTACTAAGCGGTTACGCAGAATTTGAAATCAAAAACATTTCCAAGTAGTATTCAAAGGTCAGAATGCAAATCAAAATCTTTGTCAATTTACATACAAAACCAGTCCCATCTTCGTGGAACAAATATTGCTAATGACAGCACAGTTTGTGAATTGTTAACACCTTTCTTCATAATGAGAATATAACTTGAAATGCTGATAAATCATTGAAACATTTTGTTTACTATAAACAAAGTAAATTCTTTTATAAATTAAACAAAGAAAATATACACTGATTGAACAACCCACATATTTATTAATATATTCTGTTATAATTATTATTTACAATTGGTCAATTGCGGGAATCCCCATAATAACGGATGCGTTAGATAAATAAAATCTTCGATAACAGCTATCACTGAAGCTGAAAATTACTGTATACCAACTCCTGCGGACCAAATGAATCAAAAACCAGTTCCGACAGAGCTCAGGTCATTTATTACAACTGAACCCTTTCTGAATCATCTCTCAAGACAGTTGAGAAAAAAAAACAAACAAAAGCGATCCATATGTAGAACCGTTTAAATCGACTGACGTCAAGTCCCCATTTTATGTCCAACAACATATTAAATTAAACGCATGCGCTGCCACCACTTCAGAACATTCACTTCCCGTAATGCAATCAAACAGGCTTAGTTGCTAATAAACAAACAATCAGCATTGTTGTGTTCTGGTGCGCGTTGTTACGAACAGAAATACCGTACAAAAGCAGAAAGGATTATAATAAACCAATTTAATAATAACAGGTGAATTTAATGACCTCTTATAATCAATATGGGGGGAGGGAATCCCCGTTATTAAATTGCATCGAAACTTTCACTAGTGGTTCTTATTAGACATAATAATACCCTTAGGTGAAATTTTATTTGTGCGACTTTATCGTGAAACCAGCGGAAGAATGAGGTTTATATTTTTGCTGCCAAGGTTGATTGTTTATCATTTTGATTAATTAATAAATGTGGTTTTATAGTGAGCGAAATTCGAGTAAGCTTATAATCGTATAGGTCAGCTTTTTAATATTTATGTAATTTTAGTTATTGCAATTTTATGCATTTCTCTTTAATCAATATAATAAAATTAAAATACCGGGCGATTATTAAAAATGTTGTAATACTGAATGATAATAGCATAAACAAGCTTTATGGTACTAGTTATCATTAAAATTTTATTTTTTAACACTATTTATGGTACTTTAAAATCATTTTATGATAATGTAGTGACAGTTTTGACACATATTAGATGATAACTAAAATATTTTCAAACAATATTTTGAGAATATTTTCAGTTCAGAGTTCAGAAACATTTCAGATACTTTAAAAATATTTGGGATGGCTCAAGAACATTTTAGGACAATATAAAATAATTTAACAATATTTTGACTTTTTGAAAACATTGTTGGGAATATTTTATGAGACTTGAGAACCATAGAACATTTTATAATACTTATGTTTTGAAAATATTTATGAAACATTTTAAGCATATTTGTGTCTGCTTAAGAGGCATTATAATTCATAACGCCCTGGTAAGATAAAAGATCTGTTTATATAATTTTATATATTATTTTTTGTGCGTTTTTTATTTTTGTCAGATCAAAAATACTTATTAATATTATTTATCCTTAACGGAATATATAAACAGGACAATAACAACCTGAGCATTATAATTCATTCATGTCAGGGACAATATGAGACATTTTAGAATAATTTAATAAATCTTAGGAATATTCTAACCTATAGATTCATAGATCAAAAATACTGATTAATATTATTTATCCCCTATATAAACAGGTCCATAACAACCTAGAAATTATAATTCATAACATCCGCTTATAAGACCCTCGTTTCAGTGAAGATACAAAATATTTAAACAAGTCTATAATAACCGGTCATTAAAATTCATAACGCCCGCTTAGGATACCCTCCTTGCTTTAGAGATCTATCTATATAAATATTTTAAGAATTTTTGTTACACTTCTAAAAACAGAACATGTTATAATACTTTAGTATAACAACATAGGCATTATAATTCATAACACCCTCATTACATTGAAGATACAGAATATATAAACATCCATCATTACAATTCATAATGCCCTCATTTCACATATCAAGAAATAAACATCATTTCTGACAATTGAGGAACACTCCTATAGAATACTAAAAAAAATTATCATTTTAGGATAATCTTTTAATATTTTAGAAATATTTTGTAGTTAATAGATCATTTCTGAAACTTTTGTAAACATTGTAGGATTGTCTGAGATAGTCAGGAACATTTTGTGGACCATTTGGAAGACTGCAGGACAAAATGAAGCATTTTAGAATATTTTTTTTTAGTTTAAGATTTATTATATCATTTTAGGATTAATTTCCGGTTTTAATATCATTTATGATACTTTGGGAACATTTTAATATTTGTCATTTGAACATTGTATCACTTTTATTGTATACTGTTGAAATAAGAACATTTTAGGATAACTTCCAAAGACTTTTTGCCCATTTAGAGCAATTTTGGATAATTTTAGAAACATTTGAGTCAGCTCAGGAACATTATATGTTTCATTGAGCTGCTCCTTGAATATAGAACACTTTTTTGTGACAATTTAGGAACATTTTATTATTTTTTTGAAGAAAAAAAAAATGTATAATTTTCTGAATCCATTGTGAAAATGTATGCCACTTTTGGACAATTTGAGGAATATTTGCGTTAGTTAGGAACATTTAATGACACTTTTGGACTGCTGCACGAAAATACTTTAGGATAATTTTATAACTTTTTAGAATTCTTTATTACTCTTTAGAACATTTTAGGATAACTTTTTAAAACCTTAAGATTATTTTCCCCATTTAGGATCAATTTTAACACTTCTGGAACATGATAAAATTATTTGTGACACCTTAGAAAAATGTTGTAACATTTTAGGAATATTTTGACGTATAAAAAACATTTCATAGGCTGAGGGAATATTCTGGGAATTTTCTAGGAATATTTGTAATAACTCAGAGACATGTTGCTACTTTTAGAATATATTTAGATAGAATACGAAAATTTTAGGATAATTTAGGAATGTTTTGACGTTTTCAGCGCAGAAACATTTTGTGACTTTCAGAATACATCCACATAAAATTTAAAATTTTAGAATAATTTTAAGATTTTAGGAATATTTGTGACAATTCAGAAAAATTTAGTAAATTTCACAATAACTTTGACGTTTTCTAAATATTTTGACATTTTAAAGAATATTTGTGACAGATCAGAAACATTTTTTGACATTTTAGAATAATTTAAATATGATTTGACGTTTCATAAACATTTTAAGAGCTTTTTAGGAATATTTGTGACAACTCAGAAACATTTTGTGACATTTTAACATGATTTAGGAATGATTTGACGTTTTCTAAACATTTTAAGAGCATTTTGGGAACATTTGTGATAACTCAGAAACATTTTGTAACTTTCAGAATCAATTTGACGTTTTTTAAACATTTTAAAATCAGAAACATTTTGTGACTTAGACCCAGATAGAATACAAAACTAATTTTGTGAAACATTTTAAAACCATACTTCTGGAACACGTTCACATTTTCAGAACATTATACTCCTCAAAAACATTTTAGGATCATTTAAAAAAACGTGCAATGATCATTTTATAATGTTTAGGACATTTGAGAACCTATAATGAATATCTGCAACATGTTTTATGAAACTTTTTAGAAAAATTGATCGTTTAAGACAATTTCAATAATCTGTATCATAATGAATTCATTACTTAATGAAAACACGTTCTATAACGAGTACCATTATGAAACCCAACATCGTTTCAAAATAGATTTTTAGTGCTTTAGATAGGTTTTCACAGGTTTGAGTTAATTTAGAAATGTTTTCATTCTATATATCCAAAATGTTAAAATGTTCTAAGACGTAAGTACTTGTTGGTAATTGCCCTTCTTGGTTGATAAAAATATTACATTTATTGTGTTATCATATACCGACTGCGCTATTTTTTGATAATGATCTTCCGACTGCGCCATAGTGTGTTTTATATACAATATATTTAATGAGTGGATTATGTTTTGTAGATATAGAACTTATTATGGTGTGATAGCTCAATGGTAGAGCACTTGCATATCATGCGAGCAGTCCGGGGTTCGATCCCCGAAATATGACTGAAATGATAACTTGCTCTTTATCCACCAGCGTGGTTCGGAAGTCACGTTTTAAGCTGTTGGTCCCATCAAACCGCTTTAAACAAGTCGTAGACTTACTGTGGCGATGTAAAATAGCCGTAAAAAGCATAAAAAATAAATAATAAATAAATAATTATACGCAATAAGATGAAACTTGGTAAATTTTTTGAAGACCAAATGGTATACTACCTACAAACAAAATATTAAGTATATCACCTACCGATTCCGCCATGGCAATCAATCTATCTATCTGAACTGAACATTTTAGATATCATATTCACTGAGTATTTTGATAAATAAAATTGAATAATAAATTATTTAGTTTAAAAATATTAAACCAATTTCAATTTGTTTGATTTTTGAATTTCATAAATGTTATGTAACAATTTTTTGAATGTCTTCCAATTGTACCATGTTATAACTACTAACGACTGCGCCATTTTGTGGATAGTTTAAAGTTCTCAAAAAAAAAAAAAAAAAATTACAAAATATTGTCTTGCTTTGTTTGACAAAAATTGAATTTTATGTTCATATGCTCATTTTATTAGATCTTATCTATTCCTCGATATTTATAACAATTTATTTTGGTGAAATTTTAAAATATACTAAACGCAGTCATTGAAGTTGATACAACTAAGCTATTTTAGTACAGTGACATTGTATGACATTTGATAATCAGCATAACTGCTGATATTAAATAAAACAAAAGAATCATTTATTAAAATAATAATTATCTAACAATTTTAAAATTTCTTTTAAAATTAAGAAAGTACAAAGCTGACGACCATGGCATATTTTCGCACTAATTATCACCACAAAATGACGCAGCCCGAAACAATATCGGATCACATATCAAAATATTTATGTTAATACTCAACTCAATATAATAATCAGTGCAAAACATATCCCATAACAACTTATCACCAAGCACAGTGGTAAACAATTTACAATATAATCTCAAGATATATAAATATATAAACAACGGAGCGATGACAATGCGACCGGAAATCAATAAATACATCTGGCTGCCATGCAATATTTAAAATAGAAACCATTAAATTATGAAAACGTTGCAATATAATAGCTGTCCTTGAAATGCCATTTAAAAAATTTATTACTAATTACAATGATATATAATTGAGTGAAATATATCAACAACTGGAATATGTGTATGCACCTGATTTTATTTGCGCAATTTATTATTGTTTTTATTATTAGTCACATCTTGGATATTCCAGATAACATATGAAAATAAAACATAATTCGCACATTCGTATTAAGTGATTAATGTTGAGTCACGTTGAAAAATTCTTCCGTGAGCGCAGAATAACGGTTACAACGTGTTTGAACTGTTAATATTTAGTAAGTAGTAATCGATTCCCGAAACAGTTTATTACATTGGATATTTTATGAAAGTTAGAAACCCCTTTATGACATGGTTCATCATACATTTACTATGTGGTAATCTATAATAAAGATGAAATAAAACGATACCACAAATATTCATTCACTTTATGACATATTTTATATTTCTTTTGTTGATATTTGTTGACTAATTTTAGCTTTTTCATTAGACAAATAATTTAATTTATGACGATTTAGTGACAATTTATATTTGTAATAATCAGTGAAGATGTAGTAAAAAAATATCAATTAGCTGTAACGCAGATTTCGGTTAACAATTTAGAAACATTTTAAAGATAATTTAGTAATTTTTAATGAATATAAATTTGGAGACGTTTGTGGACAATATTCAGACATTTTAGAACAATGCTGACTTTAGAAAAAAAAAAAATAAGACAATTTGGAGACAAAGAATTTTAAATGCATTATGAAGAATTGATCTAATTTTGATTCATAAATTTCATTGAGATGGGATTAATCAAAATATTGGGGGAATAAATATTAGTCCTAAAATTGTTCTTAATCAATTTAATGATTTTAAATGATGTTGAGTTGGAGATGTATAACTGTCCACAATTATAGCCTCTACAATTTTCAGATTCAATTGTTTTCAAATATTTTCGCAACGGTGCTTCTCCACCCTTAATTTTTAATTGGTCGACCAATATTATTATATGGTGTGGTGGTATATTAAATATAAATACACAATCTGTCGCAACAGCGTATACAGAACAATTATGCAACCCTTGAATATTATCTCGGGTTAAATAGCTTCCAGGTATATAATACATTCATAATTGCCCCCAACATTTGATAACATTTTAAACATATTTAATGACAATTTGTAGCATTTCTATGCCAACTAATGACTATTTGGACCATTTTATGATAATTTTAAGTCATTTTAAGCAACAAAGACAATTTAAAGACATCTCATGACAATTTTGTTACATTTGATGTCAAATTAAGACTTTTGAATCATTTAACAATTTCGAGAGATTTTAAAGATATTTAATGCCAATTTAAAGAGTCTTTTGGAGAACGAAAGAACTATTTAACATTTTAAGACCATTTAATGACAATTTAGAACTATTCTCTGCCAACTGATAACTATGTAGACCATTTTATGATCATTTTAACCAACGAATGACAGTTTGAGACATCTAATGACAATTTAGAGACATCTGATGACAATTTAGAGACATCTGATGATAATTTAGACACATTCGATAACAATTCAAGAAACATCTGATGACTATTTAATGCCAACAGTCTTTTTGTCAAAAGAGAGACTATTTAGAACATTTTAATGGCAATTTTGAACTATTCTATGTCAACTGATAACTATTTAGACTATTTCATAACAATAAAATTTAAATTTAAACCATTCTAAACAATGAATAACAATTTAGAGACAACTGATGACATTTAAAAAAACAGTTAATGAAAATTTAGAAGCATTTGACAACAATTTCGAGACATTTAAAGCTATTTCATGACAACTAAAGTCTTTTGTTAATTGGTTTTATTCCGAACATGTTTCAAAGCTATTTAATCACCATTTTGAACTATTCTATGTCAACTGATAAGTATTTAGACCATTTTATTAGAATTTTAAACCATTTTAAAGTGTCATTCATAACATTTAGAGACATTCGACAACAGACTATTTAGAACATTTGACAATAGACTATTTAGAACATTTGACAACAGACTATTTAGAACATTTTAAAGCCATTAATAACAGTGTTGAACTATTCTGTCAACTGATAACTATATAGATCATTTTATGACAATTTAGTCACATTTGGTAACAATTTAAGAGGCATCTGATGACAATTTTGAAACATTTGATGTCAAATTGAGACATTTGATAACAATTTCGAGACATTTTAAAGCTATTTAATGCAAACTAAAAAGTCAAGAGGGAGCGTGGTACTCTAGGCATCCGACTGCTCCACTAAAGATCATGGGTTCGAAACTCACAACTAAAATCATTTCAAAAGTATATACACTCTCCCACTCCCCAAACCGTCTTGTCAGCATGGGGTTTTAAGACCTTTTCCGGAGTAGATTAATAATCTCTCTAGTGGTTCGGAATCTACTCAAAACTGTAGGTCCAAGCGTAATGTAAGTTGCCAGCATTACAGGAGGCTAATGCGCCAGCAGTGGCGTGTAGGCGGCTAAAACGAACGAACGAAAGTCTCTCTGTCAATTAGAGACATTCTAAAGCCAATTTTTGACAATTTTAGAGTATTTTAAATCATTAACAAAATTTTAGAGACATCTGATAAGAATGCTAAACCATTTTGTGTCATTTAAAATATATACGAAACTAATTCCACAAACTAGAAATTATTTTCACTTTTTAACCTTAAATTTCTTTATTTTATTTTTTAAATTTTTGTACATGTTTAAATTTCTTTATTTTATTTTTTAAATTTTTGTACATGTTTATACAGTCAATAAAGTTCTATTATTATTATTATTTACGACCATTTTAACGCTAGAGAATTGCCGACTTAGTCGCCCCGTCCTGTTGTGGTGCCACTAGTAGTATTGTTATGGAAAAATATTAAATCCTATCACATCTACAAGAATATCAGTAAACTTTTCTCTCTAGAAAAATATTAACACGTACAGCGCCGTTTTTAAATTAAAATTAGTTCTTATAGGACAAAACGCCAACCAACTCAATATCCAAACGATAAGATTTTAGTCATTACTTTTTTTATATGTTGAACTACATACTATATTCTATGTCTTCATGTTTTTAGATAAAGATTTGAAGTTATAATTAAAGAGTAAAAAAATAACAAAAAACTAATTAAAAACGTCACTTTTTAAAAATTAATTGCAAAGAAACGACTTATTGCATCAAATTTCTACAAGTTTGAGGACACAGATTGGACTTTCTTCTACAATGTGTGAAAATTGTATTCAATTATATTCAGGCGTTTTCTTGCTGAGTTGGATGCTGTGAACCCTTATAATAGCGCAATAATTCTCCCCCCTTAAGTCATGAATGACAATTTAGATACATCTTATAACAATCTCAAAACATGTTATGCCAAATGAAGACATTTGTAACATTCAAGATATTTAAAAGCTATTTATGACAATTTAGTTTCCATGACTATTGGAGACTATTTATACTTATGAACATTGTATGTCAATATTAAGACATTTTGAGGCAATTAAGATCGTCAAATGACAATTTAGAGTCGCTAATTTATTTGCAGTTAATGACAATTTAGAGACATTTTATGTCAATTTATAACGTTTGGTTACAACTTAGAGACTCTATGATAATTTAGACCATTTTAAGACAATTTAGACATTTTATGACCATTAAATGACTATTATTTGCAGTTAGTGGCTATTTACAGACATTTTATGACCAACAACAGACATTTATTTGCTGTTAATGACAATTTAGAGACATTTAATGTAAATTTATAACCGTTGGTGACAACTTAGAAACACTATGCTAATTTAGACACTTTATGACCATTAACAGACTATTATTTGCCGTTAGTGACCATTTAGAGACATTTTATGACCATCAACAGGCTTTTATTTGCCATTAATGACAATTTAGAAACATTTTATGGCTAATAGCAGACATTTATTTTAGTTAATGACAATTTGAACCTATCTATGACAATTTAGACTATTTAAAGACATTTTATGACCATTAACAGACTTTATTAACCCCTAATGGCAATTTAGAGATAATTTATGGCAACAGACATTTATTTGCAGTTAATGACAATTTATAAAGTTTGTCGACAATTTAGACCATTTTAAGACAATTTAGACATTTTATGACCATTAACAGACTATTATTTGCCGTTAATGACCATTTAGAGACATTTTATGACTATCAACTTACATTTATTTTAGTTATTGACAATTTAGAACTTATCTATGACAATGTAGACTATTTAAAGTTATTTTATGACCATTAACAGACTTTTATTTGACGTTAATGGCAATTTAAATACTTTTTATGGCCAACAACAGACATTTATTTGCAGTTAATAACAATTTAATTTGATAATTTAGATCATTTTAAGACAATTTAGACATTTTATGGCCATTAACAGACTTTTAATTGACGTTTATGACCATTTAGAGACATTTTATGACCAATAACCAACATTTATTTGCAATTAATGACAATTTATAGACATTTTATGTCAATTTATAACGTTTGGTGACAACTTAGAAACTCTTATAATAATTTAGACCATTTTAAGATAATTTAGACATTTTATAACCATTAACAGAATTTAATTTGCCGTTAGTGACCATTTAGAAACATTTTATGACCAACAGACATTTATTTGCTGTTAATGACAGTTTGGAGATATTTTATGTCAATTTATAACGTTTGGTGACAATTTAGAACCTGACAGAGTCATAATTTGGACCATTTTAAGACAATTTAGACATTCTATGACCATTAACAGACTTTTATTTGACGTTAATGACTATTTAGAAATATTTGATGTAAATTTATAACATTTGTGGTGACAATTTATACCATTTTATGACAATTTAGATATTTTATGACCATTAACAGACTCTTAGTTGCCGTTAAACATAATTTAAAAACAATTTATGAGCAATAACAGACATTTATTTGCCGTCAGTGAAAATTTTAAATATTTTATTACCATTAACAGACTTATATTTGCAATTAATGACAATTTTGAGACATTTTATGACCATTAGCAGATGTTTATTTGAGGTTAATGACAATTTAGACATTTTATGTCAATTCATGTCAATTCATATCGTTTGGTGATCGTTCAACAAATATTTTATAGCCCTTAACAGACTTTTATTTGCCATTTATGACTATTTAGGGTGATATTATGACCTTTTATTTGCTGTTAATGACCAATTAGAAAAATTTTATGTCAATTTAGTCACTTTATGGCCATTAATAGATTTTTTTGTGCCGCTAATAACAGTATAAAGACGTGATAGGACCAATAACAAATAGTCATTTATTAGCAATTAATGACCATTTAAACCATTTTAAATCAATTTTATGACCATTAACAGACTTCTATATGCTGTTAATGACAATTTAATCATTTTATATTAATTAACAGACAATTATTTGCAGTTAACAAATATTTAGACATTTTATGTCAATTTATAAAGTTTATTTGCCGTTAATAACAATTTATACTATTTTATAACAACATTTTATGATCATTAACAGACTTTTATATGCTATTAATAACAATTAAGTCATATTATGCCCATTAAAAAATGTATTTGCCGTTAATAACAATTTAACCTATTTATGACAATTTAGAAACATTTAATAGCCATTAACAAAGTTTCATTTGACGTTAATAACAATTTAAGAGAGCCTTAACAGATATTTATTTGCCGTTATTGACAATTTTAGAGACTGCTATGACCCTTACCAGACATTCATTCGCCGTTAACGAAAGTTTGGCGACTGTTATGGTCATTAACAAACATTTATTTGCCTTTAACGACAATTTTATGTAAATTTATAACGTTTGTTAAAAAACTAGAACATTTCTATGACAATTTAGACACATTGTATGACAGCTTAGGATATTTGAGAACAATTTAAAACCTTTTCATGCAAAATTAAATCCATTTATTGAGGATTAAAATGTATTGTGGCAGTTTTGAGGCAATTGATGACAATTTTGAGACATTTGATTACTACTAATAACCAATACTTATGTCAACTCAAGACATTTCATAAAAAAATTGAGACTTTTTACTTACAACAATTTCTTGTTATTAAATTATTTATTTTAACATTTTTATTATGTTTTAGGTACAAATAAGATGATTTAAAAATCATGGCACCCAAAGCGTTGATTGTATTGCTGATTGCGCTGACGAGTTCCTGTTTGTGTTTATCCGACCCCAATGAGCTGTTGTTGATAGATCAATTGAAGGGACAGTTTGAGACTTTCCAGAAAGATCTATGGGATAACTCCGTCGAAAATAATGAAATCGGAAAGGAATCAACGCCGGAAGTAGTACTCATCAAACAATTTGAACAGTTTGGAAACGTACTATCAGAGGTAATACGAATAATAAAATATAATACATTCACGATAACTTGATAAGCATTGGTTCGTTATAACTATTCCAATAAACTAATAAAGTTGAATTTGATAATATAAACGTATAGTATGGTATTTGTAGGAAGTTTATATATACAATTGTTTGTTCTTAATGCCTCTAATATCAAATTCTATAATGCATTCACAATATTTTTTCCTGAAATAATTAATTTCATTCGTATGTTTCTTACAATTGAAGAAAGCATTTAATATTATTAAAATTGTAATGCGTTCACGATCCCTTAGTCGTGTTATCATAATTTGCTTTGCTATGAAATGAAGCCGCATTAAAACAATTTGTACTTTACTTATTATACGTTCACGATCACTTGTGACGATTTTATGTGTTCACGCTAAACTATAATGCGTTCACTATAGTTTATCTTCGTATAATTATACATTCACAATGAAGGTCTCCACACATTGGCCCAATTTGAGTAGGGGCCGCAACTTAAACAAATCTGCCCTCATTTAAGGTGTTTTGATCATTTTTTTATTGGAGTAAAGTAGGTTTAAACCGCGTCAATGTGTGGAGACTTTACCTCGATTTGTTGTTGAACTAAAATAAATTTAACTTAATCATACATTGCATTCACAATCACCCAAAATTTAGCATTTACGATCACTTTTGAGTTATACTACTGCGTTTCTGTGATGCATTCACACACACACACACTTTTATTCACTGCTATGACGTCATAATCAAAGTAACAATCTTTATAAATTTATATATTATTTTAGGCATTTCCCTATGACATCTCGTACGGTATAAGCGTATTGGAAAGCTCGTGGGTATGGGCACGCGCTTACGGTGAGCTCAGGACCATCCATGCTCTCTACGAGAGCTTTAGGAGATTCCAAGGTCAACAAACTATGCAGGGAAGAGTGCCATCGCCCAAGCAGGCTTGGATCGATTTAGCGCAAACTATTTTGCATGATTCCAAATCGTCCATACCAGCAACAGCGGATAAATTGTTTGGGATCATCAAGAACGACAAACTTTTTAAGAATGCATTAAAGGTAAAAACATTAAACAACAACACACAACATAGCCTATCATTGCTAGTTCTCTTCCAGTCCCCCTCCCCCACAAGATAAAAAGTTGCAAAAAACTAATTGTTGCACTATCACCAAGTAGTTATATAAATTTTGTCAACACCTTTCAACCGATATTGATCATATTTGCACTCCTCTATTTTACCAACCTTTAACCAATTGAGGGAGGGGAGGGGGGGGCTCTTCTATTATAAAAGCCAACTGATTACACAAATCAAAGCTATCTTACCGATCCATACCAACAAAAACTTCTCAATCGACTTCCTATCATAGCCAACTAACTACCTGACAAATTCAGCCATCGTTCTGTCCACCTTTTCCTCCTCTATCTTCGTTTAACCAAAGCCAACTGGCTTCTATAAAAGGCAATTTACTCCTAGTAAAGCCAACATTAATGATGTAAATGAATACCAATTCCTATCAACTGCTTTCGACCCCTCATTTCAACAAAAAATACTGCTTTCTGATTGTTTCCTTCTTTTAAGGAAATCCAAGTGGACATGATTTGCGACATAAAGGAATCGCCACAACAAATTATGATCAAGCTATACAACACAGTAGCGCTGACCCAACTAAAAGGAAGAATTATGGCCCAATTTTCCTACATGCTGCTCCGAGTATTGGACAATGGTTAGTAGTAAACTACTAACAAATTTGGTAGAAAGCATAAACATATTTTTATAACCTTATCTATATTTCAGATAACTTGGCCAATGAGACTATAGTAACAGAAAAAAATTACAAAGACCAATCACAACAAACTCTTCAATCGGCCATAGAAGTAATGAAAATCGCTTCCAGGCAACAATGGAAGTGCGATCCTAAGAAATTTATCAAAGGTAAATTAATAAACAAAACTCAACAAAATACTCAAAACTTATTTTATAGATGGCAACTACATAGAAGTGACTGAATTGTTACAAGGATACATACAGAATGAGGTTGATTTAAACCCAGATGGAACCTGTATGGAAAACTGCGCTTACTACAGTTACACCAAAAGTCATGGATGCTATAAAAATTTGTACTGCCAACAACAGAGGAAATGTAATGGAAAAATCATCAATTGCAAATTTCTAGATGCCGATGCGTGGGTTTGTCCTGCAGTAAGTGTTTGATCTAAATGATTCCATCTCAATTAAAGATTTTGCATTGTAGGATAGAGACAATAGGAGATACAATTACGTAGAATATGAGAATGGAAAGGTCTTGGGACGTAAACAAGAATGCCGCGCCAAAAAGGTTGATAGTTGGTGGAGATGGTTGTTCTGGCATTGCTCTTATTGCATGTGTCTTTGCGATGAGCAAGGTACTAATTCCGATAGATACTTCAATATGCGTTCAGTCATTGCTGATACTAAAAATAACAGGTATGTACCATTTGTGATTCTTAGCTAAAATGCGCCAGTTACTGGCTATAACTGTAGCCAAGCTAGCTTGTAGTCTGTCTACAGTACGTAAGCTTTAGATTGTAGTCTAGCTACTGCAGCCTAGCTATAGACTATAAACAAGTGGTTGATATGCTTTTAACTAACTCATTACAATTTAATTTCAGAGTGGTAACAGGATTACGTTTCTCCAAGAAAAACCGCATAATTCACGTCCAGATTCAAGAAGGCAAACTATTACCAAGCGGAAAAATCGATTTCGATACTGTGCATTGGGTTCCTGCTGAAAACTACAAAATGACAGACAGAAATGTCTACAACGGACAAGATTATCATACGTTAACATGGGAAAGCCGAGCCATTGATTTGGATGATCTTTCAGCACCAAAAGGCAACATCATGACAGGTAAATATCTAACCGACCTAGCATACAATATTAAAGAAAATCAATTTCAGGTGTAAGATTCAAAATGATTGGTGCTCACTTAAATTTCGAAATACACGTAACGCCATTCGACTATAAAACTGGAAAATTGCAAACAGCTAAAAGCTACTGGATGGACAACACTAATACAGATGCTGCCAAAATTAATCCCAGGAAGAAAATCAGTGTTGAGAATCAGAACATTCCCATCCATACAACTCAACCATCAATTCCGGATTCGAAGCATGATCAATATATCGAATTCACGCATTCGAGTTTCGATGCAGATGTGGCGCAGACGACAGTGCCCTTTTTAGATGCACAACCTGTGGAATCGTCTTTCCCGGTTCCGTTATCTGGTGCCGGTGTTTATCATAAAGGTATTCCCAATTTTGGCGGTTTCTTAGGCTTGAAAATAATTGCCTACGATTACACGCCAGTGTTGGAGAATGCTTTGAATCAATAGTAGCAATACTCATTATTATTACTTTTTTTAAATAAATTTTATTCGTATTGTGATATTTCTATCTAGTGGATTTGTAATCCTGTATTTTAGAAAATTTGTATTACTTTAATTTTGCCAAAATAAAAATTGAGTTTTAAAGAATTGTTAAAAAAATATGTCAGGCAAAACCTCAACATGGCGGTAGATAATATCACTTGGCGCAATTGGTAGGTATGTTAGTTAAATTAAATATTAACATAAAATGTTTGACAAAGCAAAATAATTAAGAACATAGCACCGTTGGATAGCTGGTTTTGTTTTATTGACATCGGTAAGTATTTTAATTTTGTCAAAATAAATATAATTAATAATTATTTTAACAAAATTAAAATTTTAAGTTGTTAACTATTGATTAGATATTTAAATCAAAACAAAATTGACCTAAGATTTCAATTTTTTCTGTATGTCGTTGGGTGAATAAATATTAGAAAAAGGCGCAAGACTAATATATTTGTGCGTACTCGTGTATGCCTCCGCATAGATGTTGTCTGTTTTCCTCACACACTAGTTGTTATCGACTATCTACTATCGGGAAAAGTTCCCGAGATTCGAAGATAGCGGATAGTCGATAGCTAGTGTGTAAGGCTGCAGTCTCACTGCACCACCGCCACCAACTATCACCGTTTGCCACTAACCACCAAAATGAACTACGGTCTCACTGCAGCCACTGGTGACCACCAAATATTTAAATTTCCCACCCATTTCTATGTCAGTAGAAGAGTGCTATATTTATATTTCGGGCCTTTCATTTACTAATGTAATTAGTTTATCAATGTCGGATGGTGTCCATGTTTCTTCCATGTTACCGTTTTTAAAATTCTCAAATTTCAAAGCGAAAATGACAGATTATGTTTTGATTTGTGAAATATCAAGTTAGTATGTTTCAAATGACGATCAACTGTTGCCACGCTACCACAAACCGATTTGAAATTATGAAACGGTGGTTACCAAATGAGAGATGCCGGCGAGAACAGTGAATCAGTCGGACCGTCGCCATTTGATTTAACGTGTTCGAATTCGAAGCCTTAGGCTCAACTACAAATCAAATCATAATCTGTCATTTTTGCTTTGATATTTGATAATTTAAAAAACTGTAACTTGGAAGAAACATGGACACCATCCGACATTGATAAACTAATTACATTAGTAAATGAAAAGCCCAAAATATAAATATAGCACTCTTCTACTGACATAGAAATGAGTGAGAAATTTAAATTTTGGTGGTCACCAATAGCTGCAGTGAGACCGTAGTACGTTTTGGTGGTTAGTGGCAACAGTTGATCGTCATTTGAAAAATACTAACTTGATACTTCACATATCAAAACCTAATCTGTCATTTTCGCTTTGATATTTGAGAATTTTAAAAACGGTAACATGAAAGAAACATGGATACCACCCGACATTAATAAACTAATTACATTAGTAAATGAAATATAAATATAGCACTCTTCTACTGGCATAGAAATGAGTGAGAAATTTAAATATTTGGTGGTCACTAGTAGCTGCAGTGAGACCGTAGTACATTTTGGTGGTTAGTGGCGAACGGTGATAGTTGGTGGCGGTGGTGCAGTAAGACTGCAGCCTTAGGAAAACAGATACATCTATCTCAGCGGCTTACACCAGTACGCACGAATGTATTAGCCTTGCGCCTCTTTCTAATATTAAAACAATTCTTGCATAAAATTGAATTTTTCTTGAACAAAGAATCGTATAAGGCACAACATGAAGCAGCCGGTAGGTATTAATTTTACCTAAATTTCAAGTTGCAAGACACAATGTTGTATAAAATTCAATAGTTTTAGAGAACTTAAAAAAATCCATAAAATGGCGCAGTCGATAGTTGTAGCAGTAGACATTTGTTTTAAATTTTTATGTAACAACATGGCTCAGGTAGTTTAGTATATTAACAAAAAGTAATTTGTACAAAACTAAAAAAAAATCATACAAATTCAAGAAATAATCAACAATCTAATTATATTTTAAAAAACTCAATATGGCGCAGTCGATCAATAATGCAATTTAAAATAATGCAATTAAAATAAATAATTATAATAAACTTAATAGCAATATTATTATTGATAAAATAACGTAGTCGGTAATATTATTATTGATAAAATGGCGCAGTCGGTATATAAATACAGAAAATATAATATCCAAAAAACCTAAAACATAATTCTTTTTTCGTTTTCAATAAGCGATATTCTTCAGGAACTTAAAAAGTTTCTCAAGCAATAGATTTTGAAAATTAGTTAGTTTAGATTTTTGGCATCAGCCTAAGAAGACTATTAATGTATAAATTTTGAAAAACTAAAAAATATTTTTTTAAGTACTGAACATTTACGGCCCACCCAGTATGTTAACAAAACATTTCTAAAGCCCCAAGAACATTCCCAAAAAAAAAACTAAACTACTCAAAAATCTTATAGAATATATCTAAAGGCACTGAAAACATTCTCCAAATTTTAAAACATTTATAAAGCATATAGAACATAGAAACCTTTGAGAACTTACTTAAAGACTAAAACATTCTCAAACAATCTAGAACATTTATAGATCACATAGAACATTACTGGAAACATTGAATACATATACAACGCAAACAAAATATTTCCAAAAACCTAAAAGATTGCTCAAACCCTTAGAATATATTTGAAGCACTGCGATCAATTCCAAAATACGTTGAACATTAATTAAATCTTTAAGAACGAACATCTAACTCCCTAAAAACATTGTCATTTCAAATGTCAGAAATAACCTACAGTAGTAAATGTAAGATTTAACTATGTATTGAATAGAGTACAGAAAAAGGGATACAAGAAAAAAACAAGCCAATTTAGATCAAAATCAGTAATGTGAAAATTAAAAAGGTTAAGTGGAAGCTACAGACCCAGTCTGAACTTGCCTTTTGCTATTTATATGATTTGTATATAATAGAAATAAAGTATATTATTATTATTATATAATCTAGAACATTTTTGGAGCACATTATTCAAAACTAAAAACCCCTAAAAACATTCCCTAAATTTCTGAAATATTTTAAAAGCACATTGAACATCACTTTGAGAACATACCTGAAAGAACTATAAAAATGATTAAACTTTTGAAATCCTAGCTAACGCACTGAGAATATTCTCAAGAGTGCTAGAATATTATTCAAACTTTTGAGAACACATCTAAAGTACTGGGAACATTCTCATAATATTTAGAACATTGCACAAACCTTTGAGAGCATATCTAAAACAATCTAGAACATTTTTCTGAGAACAAGAATATTTTCATATAATCATTTTTTTTTTTGCACATACAACATTAATCAACATTTTCGAAACACATCCAACGCACTGAAAACATTTACATCAACCTAGAAGATTGCTCAAACCTTTGAAAACATACGCAAAACACTGAAAACATAGTCAAATAATCTAGAATATTTTTGAAGTACACAGAACATTCAGTAATGTTTGAACTTTGAAAACAAATTAAAAATATTTACAAAAGCCTAGAAGATTACTCAAAACTTTGAGAACATACATACAGTTTTAAAAACATTCCTACTGCACTGAGAACATTCCCGAAATACCTACAACATTATTCAAACTTTTGAGAACATATCTAAAGCACTAAAAACATTCTCATAATACCTGCAACTTTGCACAAACCTTTTTAAACATATCTAAAACTCTGAAAATATCTAATCTTAAACAATCTAGAACATTTTTTTTAAACTCATAGAATACTTTCATATAATCTAAAACACATAATTGGGCACATAGAACATTACTCAATTTTTTTTTGGAAGCATCCTATGCTCTAAAAACATTAGATAAATCTAGAAGATTACTCAAACCTTTGAGAACATACCCTAAACACTGAAAACATTCTCAAACACTCTAGAAAATGTATGAAGAACATATCTAAAGCACTGAGAACATTCTCATAATACCTGGAACATTGCACAAACCTTTGGAAACATATCTAAAACTCTGAAAATAGTCTCAAACAATCTAAAACATTTTTCTGAGCACATAGAAAAATCTCATATAATCTAGAAAACATAATTAAGAGCATAGAACATAACTATTTTTTTTAAACAAAAAACATTTATATCAATCTAGAAAATTACTCAAACATTTGAGAACATACCCAAAACACTAAAAACATTCTTAAATAATCTAGAACATTTATGGAGCACAAAGAATATTACTCAAAACTTTAAAAACATATCCAAAGCATTATAAACATTCCCAAACAGTCGTAGAATTTTAAAAGCACAGAACCAAACTCAAACCTTTGAAAACACTTTCAATGTAGTAAAAACATTTATAATATACCTAGAAGATTACTCAAAACTTTTAAAACATTCTCAAATAATCTAGAAAATTTATGAAGCACAGAACATTACTGAAAACTTTAGAAACATATCCAACAAACTGAAAACATTTAGATAAACCTAGAAGATTTCTCCAACTATTGAGAACTTAACTAAAAATTCTCAAATAATTTAGAAAATATATGAAGCACATAGAATATTACTCAAAACTTTAAGAACATATACGAAGCACTAAAACAAATCACTAAAGTCATAGAACATTGTAAAGGCACATAAAAGATTACTCAACACTTTGAGAACTTGACTAATGCATTAAAAACATTTCTAAAAGAACTAGAACATTACTCAAACCTTTGAGAACATAATTTAAGCACTGAAAACCTTCCCAAAAGTGCTAAAATATTTTAAAAGCACATAGAACAAAACTTAGAGAACCTATTAGACGCGCATAAAAACATAGAAAATTTCTCAAACCTTTGAGAACACATTTAAAACACATTATCATATATATCACATATAACAAAACTCAGAACTTTAAAAACCTATCTTATTACTACGGAAAAATGTCCATAAACCTTACTCAAATGTTCGAGAACATTTATAAAAAAATGAAAACATTACTAAAAAACTAGACCATTACTCAAACCTTTGAGAACATATCTAAAACATTTTTAGAGCACACAGAACACTACTTAAAACTTTGAGAACATGCCTGAAGCACTAAAGACATTTCTAAAACACCTAGAACAACATTACTCAAACCTTTAAGAACATATCCTGAACACTGAAAACATTCCCAATAGTTCTAGAACACTACTCAAAGCACTGAAATCATTGTCAGAAGTTCTAGAACATATCTAAAACATTGAAAATATTCACTAACACTGAATACATTTCCAAACGTTCTAGAACATTACTCAAAGTACTGAAAATATAATAATAATAATAAAATAAAGTCCTAGAAAATTTTAAAAGCACATAGAACATTACTCAAACATTTAAAAACAAACATAAAGCACTGTAAGCAATTCTAAAAAAACTAGAACAGTATTCAAACCTGTGAGAACATATCTACAACATTGACAACATAATATAATCTGGAACATTTTTAGAGGACAAAGAACATTACTGAAAACTTTGAGAACATATGTTAAGCACTGAAATATTTTCAAAAGTCCTAGAACATTACTCAAACTTTTGAAAAATTATCTACAGCACTAAGAACATTATTCCCAAAAGTACTAGATCAATTTAAAATCACAGAAAAAACACAAAACTTTGAAAAAATATCCAATGCACTAAAAACATTTACATCAACCTGAAAAATTACTCAAATCTTTGAGAACATACTTCTTCTTCTTCTTCTTGGTGCCGTATCCGCTAGCGAATGTTGGCGATCCATCTGGCTATAATGGTTTTATTGACGGCGGCGCGGAACAATTCCACGGAAGTCTTCCCGTACCACTGTCGCAGATTTTTTACCCAGGAGGTACGTCTTCTTCCCGGTCCCCTATTTCCGGCAATTTTCCCTTGCATAATCAGCTGTAGTAGTTGATATTTTGAGTTGCGCATGATGTGTCCTAGATAAGAAAGTTTTCTTTTCTTGACGTTTGACATTACTTCTTTATCTTTGTGTATTCTTATCAGGACTTCCTCGTTAGTTACTCGATCTACCCAGCTGATCTGTAATATTCTACGGTAAACCCACATCTCAAACGCCTCTATTTTTCTCGATGATGCTTCTGTAAGAATCCACGCCTCCATTCCGTAAAGTAACACCGAAAAAATGTAACATCTAACCATGCGTATTCTGAGCTTTAAGCTGAGACTGTGACTACATAGCAAGGATCTCATCTTCCGGAAGGCTTCCCGAGCAAGTGCAATTCTGATTTTAATTTCGGCCAAGTGATCCCAGTTCTCATTCATATTGCAGCCCAGATAAGTAATGCGTTGTACTCTTTCAATAGCCGTGTTGTTTGCGTGGAGACCAGTATCAATTGGATTTGTGTCTTTGCTTACGATCATGTATTTTGTTTTGGCTGCATTTAGTTTAAGTCCGTAGTCCTCTCCAGCATCAGCTACTCTGCTTAGTAGTCTTTGAAGTCCATCAGGCGTATCAGCGATTAACAAGGTGTCGTCCGCGTACCGTATGTTATTAATTGCTACGCCGTTCACTTGAATGCCCTCATCCACATCTTGTAGAGTCTCTTTAAAAAGTTCTTCGGAGTAAACATTAAAGAGAAGTGGTGATAGGATGCAACCTTGTCGTACTCCCCTTCGTATTTCTATTTCGTCGCTGAGGCTGTCCTCTACTCTCACCGTCGCTTTCTGTTGCCAGTACAGGTTAGCAATTATTCTGACGTCCTGATCATCTAAGCCGGTGCTTTTAAGTATATCAAGCATTTTCTGATGTTTTACTTTGTCAAAGGCTTTTTCAAAATCGATGAAGCATGCGTATACAATTTTATTGATATCTCTGCAACGCTGAATAAGAACCTGTACTGAAAACAAAGCTTCTCTGGTTCCAAGGCCGCTTGTAAATCCAAACTGTGTGTGTCCTATTCGTTCTTCCAACTTGCGGTATATTCTCTCATGGATGACTTTGAGAAAAAGTTTAAGAGCATGACTCATTAAACTGATGGTACGATAGTCACCGCATCTCCTTGAGCTTGGTTTTTTGGGAAGAGCTATGAAAGTGGACTTAAGCCAGTCACGTGGAATATTTCCTGACTCGTAGATTTTGTTAAATAGTCGGGCAAGTATGTCAAGACCATTGTCCTCTAATAATTTTAAAACTTCCACCTGAACTTCATCTGGCCCTACTGCCTTGCCATCTTTCATTCTAGAGAGTGACTTCTGCACCTCTGATTCTGTTATTGGGGGCCCTGTTGTAGCATTGCCTGCATCATGTTCACTAGGTCTTAAATCGTGAAATAGTTCCTCGATGTATTCCTTCCACGTATCTCGCTTTCCTTCTAGGCTAGTAATTATTTGCCCATGCTTATTTATTAATGTGCTCGCGTCGAGTCTTTTTCGTGTCCCAGTTATCTTATTGATCCTTTTATGAACACCGTAGATATCATGCCTTGCTTGTAGTTCTTCTATTTCTTTGCAGTCATCTGCAAACTTAGTTTCTTTTGCAGTTCTTATCTCACGCCGAATTTCTCTTTGCAGTTGTTTGTATTTAACCTTGTCATTATTTTTGTATTGTCTGCGTTCGACCATTTTTTTAAGAATTTCTTCGGTCATCCATTGTTGTTTTGCCCCTTGTCTGTCTTTCCTCAGTTTTTCATAAGCCACCTCATTCGTCGCCTGTCTGATACTATTCCACAGTTCTTCTACATCTCCCTCAGGGTTATCGTCTGCTTTCAGTTTCGATATTAAGAGATGGGTGGCTTCAGTTTTCACATCCGAATTCTTGAGTTTTCGGATATCTATCTGGATAGTTTTTGTTCGTTTTATAATTTTCTTTGGACGAAACCTTACTTCTGCCAATAGTAGGTTGTGGTCTGAAGATACGTCAGCTCCAGGGTATGTTTTACAGCACTTTACGGCGTTACGAAATCGTTGGTTGATCCCGAAAAAATCTATATGATTACGAACAATATGATTTTCGTTATTTGCAGGAGAGGTCCAGGTGTAAAGTCTTCTGGCAGGTAGTTGAAAAAACGTATTCATTAATGCCACTCCTTCTTCTTGGCAGAACTCTACTAGCCGATCACCTCGTTCATTTCTAACTCCCAGACCGTAATTTCCCACAGTCTTTCCTTCTATCCCGCTACCAACCTTGGCGTTAAAATCTCCCATGACAATATTGATTTCATGGTTTTTTGTCTGGCTCATAACGTTTCGTAGATCAGCGTAAAATTCTTCAATCTGTGGTTCCGTTGCTGTTGATGTTGGTGCATAGACCTGAATAAGGTTAATATCTGTGGGACTGGCATGAATTTTAAGCATAGCTATTCTATCCGACTGTGGAATTAAACTGGTGACCGCTTTATAGGTATCAATACTAAATATATTCACAAATAATCAAGAATCTATAGCACGGAAAGCATTTCTAATAAAACTAGAACTCAAAAATCCAAAACATTTTTCATGCTCATAGAACACAAATTTTTGAAAAGACATCTAAAACACTGAGATAAACAAAACTTTGAGAACATATCTTAAGCATTGAAAACATTCCCAAAAGTTCTAGAACATTACTCACAGCACTGAGAACATTCTCAAAAGTTGTAGAACTTTATAAAAGCTCACAGAACATTACTCAAAACTTTGAAAACATACCTAAAACACAAAAAACACATAGAACATTATTCAAACCTTTGAGAACACATCTAAAGCACTAAGAATATTCCCAAAAGTGCTAGAACATTGTAAAAACGTATAGAACCAAACTCAGAACTTTGAGAACATATCTAATGCACTGAAAACATTTACATCAACCTTGAAGATTACTGAAACCTTTGAGAACATACTTAAAACACTGAAAACATTCTGAAACAATCTAAAACATTTATGAAACACATAGGACATTATTCAAAACTTTAGAAACTTATCCAAAGCAATAAAAATATCTAGCACTGAGAACATTCCCAAGAGTGGTAGAACATTTTAAACGCACATAGAACCAAACTACTGAAAACTTTGAGAACATATCCTAAGCAATAAAAACTTTTTCAACAGTTCTTAAAAGTTCTAGAACATTTTAAAAGCACAGAAAATTATCAAAAGTCTTAGAACACTGAGAACATATTTTAGAGAACAAAACTTAAAACTTTAAGACTTATTTTAAGCACTGAGAACATTTTCAAAAGTCATTCTTAAATGAATTTAAACATATTGAAAGCCTTCTTCCAACTACTTTGAAAAGAATTGAGAATACTAGTTAAAAGCCGTGAACCTGTTTAGAGCAAATAAAAGTACTTAGGACGTAACCGCAGGTGCATTTTCAATGCCTCTATATGATATATTTAAAACATTCTTTCAAATCACTTAGAATAGTTTCAGCCCTTGGGTCATTATTAAAATACTTACAACATGATTGCAAAGCACTTACTATAGTTTTGACGCACTTAAAACACTTGAGAAGCTCTAGATTGACATAATGAGATACTTTCAAAGCACTTACTCAGTTTCAAAGCACTTAGAATGCTTCCAATAAACTTAAAACAACTTCTAAGCACATAAAAACATTTTCGTAAAATTCAGTTCACATACTACATAATATAAAACATTATTAAAATAATTGACGCAGTCAATATACTATAAAACGACGCTATCGGTAGATAAAATATAAAATATGGCAAAGCTAATGTTACTGTCTTATATAATTCACAAATTAAAAATTCACTTCGGATCGCTCGCTTATAAATGACGTATATATTATTATGAATAATTATAAAAAATCCTACCTGTACACGAAGCGGATGCATCATTAAAAGTTGTAACGTTTCCTGTGATGGTAGCACCTCGTGCAGACTGATCCCTTGTTTGGCGACAGCTTGACATAGGAACACGGCCAAATATCGATGTAATGGTAAATGGAAAGACACTTGAAGACTATCGTTCTGTGAAATAAAGTAAAACAATTTAACAAAATCACACAAAAATAAGTTATATACAGAGTGAGCGTAATTAAACCAGTTCGTAAAACTAAAAAATATATACCGAGCAAAAATTATAGTATGTGGTGACGCAATATTAACACATAAATGGAGTTTTCTGCTACTCTATATACTGAGTGCTTATTGTTAACATCAAAAGATATTATACAGGGTGTTCATAAACTCAAGATGTGCAATAACAAAAATATTAAGATAGAATTATCCGTCTACTGGTACGTCAATATACAAGGTGATCACGGATATTTGATATTGCTGTGACGTAAGTACGGACATGATGCGTCTACTGCTACGTTATAATTATATCAAGTTGATTGATAACTAAATACCATATATGTACAGTTTATGGGTCATAAAATCAAACGAAAAAATGATGTTAAAGCAAAGAATTAATTTGAAGAATGATAAATAACAAATCAGAGGATAAATTATACAAAGTGAACAGGAATGATAACTACAAGATAATCCATAAGACTGATTTGTTTACTGTTACATCATCACACAAAGTGTTGCGTCATCATTTTAAAAATTATGCTGCAATAATAACACAAAAAATACATACACAGAGTGATTTATAAAATTTAAAAAAAATCCTAAGCAGAGAACTGATTGCCTACTGTTACCTAATCTGAACTTAGCCTTTTTCTATTTGTAATTTATAAGTAGAAATAAAGTTTATTATTATATAAAATAAGAAGGCAAAATACTTTACAATCATATAAGAAAAGACCGATTTAACGTTAGCATTGCGCAAAGTGAATAGAAATGATAACACAAAAAGTATATATACAGGGTAAACCTTAAATGTGGCCCTTCGACCTGTTGAATAAGGTCGTATAGAATATTTTAGGCGGCTATAAATTAACTTACCACATTATGACTTGTATAGTTAATAGCGTCCAACCACTCCTGTAACGCTGCCAAACACGACGTCAACACTCTCCTCGTAAGCGAAGACGTGCTGCTATCCACAAGATGTGATACCAACGCCCACATCGGATACGCGCTGGCTTCTAATTCGGCACTAAACGCCGCGTAATAAGTATTCGGCTCGAATTCGACATGCTGACTCAATTCTCGTTGATTTACATTCATACCTGAAAAATAAAGTGAGATTACGTTTAAATTAATGTTAAACTTATTAGTTACCTTGAAACATTGATAGAAATGTGAACCACATCTCCAATAGAGAATCATCAGCCATAAATTTAAGCGCAACTGGTCTATGGGATAGGACGTTGTTTAAGTCAGAGACTAATGGCCAGTAACAATGTTCCTTCATTACCGGCCTGCCGCAGTCGACTACGTAATGGAAATTTTTATCCGAATCTAAAAAAAGCAAGTGATAATCTAAAACAGATCAACAACAGAAAGTACTTACCATGCAACGTATTTTGAATTAAAATTTTGCTCATCATATATTTCAAACTGACAACCATAACGTGTAAGAGATTCAATTGTTCTGTCATGCGCAACGCTAACCCCTCGTTTGAAAACAGTTGAACACTGACGTGAACAACACGATTGCTTAAAGTATCCGGATCAGCCGACCGTTCCAACATCATCGATATCCGACTGTAATGCAGTACAAATGCCCTCGTTAATGCCTCCTTATAATCTGTATCCGGCAACATATTCAATAGTAAACAAACGACTTTTTGAGGAAATTCAAATTTTACTGTCCAGAAAACCAGTTCCTCTAAGAACGTTCGATGCAGCAGTTGTTCTTGAAGGGAGGGGCAATCTTTGTATTCCTCCATCGGTACAGGATTCGGTAGTGATTGTAAAGCTTCCTCGTATATTTTTTTAGATTCTACTAAATATTGAGCGTAATCTGATTCGGGCGGATCGGGTACTTCGTTCAATACTCTGTACATCTGAAAAAATTGAAATTATATCATAAGTTGTGAACAAATTCATATGTTACTGGTAGTGAGTTTAACCCACATTATATTTACCTGTGGGTTCGTTAAAGCTGTAGTCATAACTCTTCGCATCAGCCCACCCATGTTATTAAAATCCAAGAGCATAGTAATGAACGCATCAGCATCGTTGATGGCCCACTTCTTTGCATCGGGGGTGGTACCGGTACTATATTCACGTAGGTGTTGCACCAAGCGTAGTATAATCCTGGGCATCATAGCCTGTGCCACGCACATTAAATCGGACGGCGCATGTCCGGTGTTCACAGATTTGTTCGGACCGTGTCTATCACAAAACCTAAACAAAACATAAAGTTTTGGTAATAGCTAGTAATAAATAGATCACAAATATCTACAAAGGTGGAATAAAAAGAACATACAAATAGGAATATAAGAAATATGTGAAGGCAAGAGTAATAGTATAAAAAATATGAAAGGTATGGAAGAGGTGGGGTTAGTAAGGAAAGTAAAAAAAGTAAAACACTGGATAATGCTACAATGTAGAGGAGATGAACTTACCCTGTCTCCTTCATAACCGACGTATCTCCGCAATCGCAGGCGCCGCCCGCCTGACTTAGGAACATATTGAAATCATGCCTCTGATGGTTTCCCTTTTTGAAGCATTCTGTACACAGCGACATACACGGTGATATACCGCACGTTCTACACCGGTATGCAACAAAATTTGGAGTCCACACCAATCCGCACGTCGTCGCATTATCGAACGTCCTCACTGAAAACAAAACATTAGCATAAACAATCGGTATAAACCTAGTCATGAGAGGGTAGTTATAAAAGGGGGCATGTTTTACGGTCAAGCAATAAATCAAAATTGATAATGAATGAAGGCGTGACCAATCAGTAGAGCTAATAGTTTACAAGCAGTGAAAGATTAGTAAAAATAAAGCGCTCCTCGCTAAGATTTGATAAATATTGTGCGGTAAAAATATACAACTGAGGCAATGAATCGATTAGGTTACCAACCAAACCACGCCTACGCTGTACGGATGAATAAAGATACACCGATGACTACCTGGGAGAATTTAATGTACTTTTGAATTTGCAACCCCAGAAGTATCTCCAAACAACCATTTATTTAGCCTCTAGGTTAATGTATCGTCGATCTGAAATGCCACAGATGGCCCCAACTGGGGTTCCCAACAATCATAGAGTCAAAGAAGAATCAAAGTCGGTTCTCCAATAATAGGGAGATGCGAAATGCGCTGCCATTCAAGCACTAGATGTCTTAGCCTGAACGTTTCCAAACCTTGGATGCAAAACCACAAACTGAACAGCTTCTCGAAGCCCCAACAGTAGACCCATACAAAACAGCATAACGACTAGTCCGCAGCGTAAGCCAAACTGTTTGTAATTAGGAAGTCACGGCTGGTAGTCCACCATGAGACCCCTTCATTTGTTTAATGGCCAAAGTCTTAACGACCCAGAAACCTTCAAAAGAACTGAGTGGCAAAATTAAGGTCTGTCAGGAGCAGACATACTTGGAAACCAACTACAAAAAGACCAAGCAGGTACTGCTACAGACCCCCATCTGATAATATATGTGAGGCAGTTACTATGAACAGAAGCTCAGAACCACCGGAAGTGCGGCAAAAATTGTCCTGCAAATTGGTTCGAACCAACCAATCCAGTAAATGATAGAAGTCATAGAATTCTCCAACCTGAAACACTTCAGTACCACGATCAAGGCAAAGCTGAAATGACTTCACCTACAACGCAAAAGATCAGGAGAAGCAAGAAATCATCACGTCATGCCCAAGAAATCCGTACCAAGTAGTGCTCAAGTTAGCCTTCATTGACAACGGGGCAAGCCACGCCATTCAGCATGCAAACCCTAACAATCACGTCAAAAGTAAAGCCACCGCCACTATCCGCGTCGAAATAAGACCACTATCAGCTAGGCAACCAAGAAATCGCAAAGTGAATGACACCTAAAAAGTTTATCACCGTTGTCAGAAAGTTTTCTACTGAATAAAACCCTCCAATGTAAGTTCACGTCAAAAGTATGAAGCTCGCTTCCCAGCAGGTCGACTCGTATAACCCAGTTTATTACGCGACCAAGACGCATTCTCTAAGAGCACCTAACAGAACATATTATAGCCAAACATGATTTTAGTGCGTGACCTGAGTCACACCAGGTAGATCAAACAGTACCAATAAGACATAACCATGTAAAAGTGATTATAGAGGATCTGTATGAAATCCAATAACCAGGTTGTAAATTTCCCTATCGTGCAACACATTAGTACGCAAATCCGCCAAATAAGTTTAACTCCCCCGTGCAAAGCTTATTGCACCAACATTGAAATGCAAATAGCCCAAGATTTGTTTCCAGAATACAAACCCACTAAATAGCCTAAAAAAAGTAATATACAAAAACAGCATCTAGTGTGCGCAATAGAAGAAATCAGGAAAGCAGGCAAAAGCATCAGGACCAGACGTTATATCACCAGAAGTGGTGAAAGCAATTGCAGAACAAAACAAATATAATCAAAAAAGGAACCATTCCCAAAGAATGGAAATTTGACAGATTAATACAGTTAAAAAACCCAAAACCAAATTGCTCAAACAAATTATAAATCAAGACTTTGAAAAAAGAGTAGGCTAGCGCAGACTCAGGGTTTTCGACTGTGGATGCAATGAAAGCGGTCCAAACCATAGCAAATAAAATGAGCAAAAACCCCAATTTTGTGGTCATAGTAACGCTGGATGTCAAAAATGAATTTAACTCTGAAAAGTAGTCGGAGATAACTCAAGAACTCTAGCGTAGAGAAATAGCACCATACCTGACCAGGTTAATCCGCAGCTACCTAGAAAAATCTGGTCGGCTAGACCCTATATATGAACATAATGTGTGAGGTGCCACAAGGTTCCGTTCTGGGTCGAAAGCTGTGAAACCTGTACTATGACGACGTACTCCATCCTGACACACTTGAAGATATCTTCATTATAGGCAACGCAGATGATCTAGCCCCAATAGTATAAAATCATAAAAGAACTATAGATAAAATATAGATGCACAAAAAAAAACCTGCAATTGGCCCACATAAAACTGAAGCGGTGATGTTGGTATAGATAGAAGAACATAACAATCAAACTAAACTACCACCTTTTCTACTCCAAAAACTGCATAAAATGCCTTGGCATAGTAATAGGACATAACATGCATATGGAAGAGCATATAAAATTAGTGGTTGCAAAAGGGTCCTCAATAGCGTGGTAAATTCCAGCGCACTGTACGGAGCACCAGCATGGAAAAAATGAAATTAGCAACTTAAAGAATAGCACTAAAAAGTACCCAAAATAAAGATGCCACTATCCACCTACTTATAATAGAACGTGCGCATGAGACCAATAACAGCAAGACGGCGACAATAAAAATAAAGAGACAAAAGACTACAATGACAAGACAACAACAGGAGTCAAGCCAAACAACTAAGACACTAATCCCGGAAGCGTATCGGCTACTTTTCAATATAACAGAAACAACAAGTACAACTACATGATACACCTTAAAGTCCCCAGATAGACAGAAATAAGAACAAAGCCACAAAAGAGGTTGGATCAAAAATATAATCGCACACATGCTGGAGAACATATCCAAGTGGAGGGCAATCAAAAAATGAGTGATCAAAAGATCAGAGAAAGAAAACCCAAAAGCACCTTAACTGTGTAATCCAAAAAGCAATAAGATGCAGTTAAGCATTACTGCAAGGTCATTCCGCTGCACCACTATAAAACAAAGTTTTAGCTAGTAAAAGTCTGGCATACCTCATATTGCATATAGAAGCCCCCCCCCCCCCCCCCCTAAAAAAATCGTTCAAAACTATAGTGCGTTATTCCATTAAACCAGTGCACCCCCTATAACCCTATAACTCTAGTGTGCACGTCTCTCCACTAGATCACACTACCAAAACGGTTCCGGCGTGGTCTCTGTCCACGGATTGACAAAAAAAAACAAGAATCAGTGCTTCAAAGAAAGAACTCAACAAACTTCCAGCACAGCAAAAGCACCCGGTTCCGTATTGTGTTCCAGTACACCTAGGCCGCCACGGATCTACAAATTTGGCTAGAATCACAAGATTCCTAAACCTGGAATCACTTAAGAGAAACTAGTACCCAGTAGCAGAATATTCATAGAAAACACTAGTTATTAGCTTCTGCGCAACCTCACGTTTATTTATAAGCTACTATTAACTGTTACATCTATCCCAAAACCACCAACACCCCTTCAGCTCACTAACTAAGTATTCTAAACCACTTAATAATAAACATTGAGTGGTCTAAAACATCAAACGCTCTAGAAGATAAGTGTCCACTATTAACTGGTCTAGAACATCATTACCTACTCTAAAAGAATATGAAATGTTATAGAATCTAGATTTAAAAATAAATAAACATTATTGGAAAAAACATATTAAATGCTCTAGAACATTGATAAGTCTAAAACACACTAAATGATTTTGAACAACAACATATGTTCTAGAATATTAAATGCCCATTATTAAGTAATTCTAAAACAGTAATAAATAGAATCTAAAACATTTTTGAGTGCTCTCTCTAAAACATTATTAAGTGATCTACAACCATATTAAATGCTCTAGAACATTAATGGGTTATCTAGAACACCATTAAGTGTTCTAAAACAAATATTAAACCCTGTAGAATATTTAGTGCCCACTGTTAAGTGGTCAAGAACATTATAATTTTATAATGTTCTTGACCACTTAACAGTGCTCTAAAATCTAGAACATTATTAAATGCTCTACAACATTAATGAGTGGTCTAGAATATCAATAAGTGTTCTAGAAAACATTAAACGGTTTGAAATATTTAGTGCACGATCTTATGTATTCTAGAACATTATTATGTATACTACAACTTTATTATGTATACTAGAACAATATTAAATCCTGTAGAATCTAAAACAATATTAAGTGCCCACTATTAAATGGTCTAAAAAATCTATAACCATATTAAATGGTCTAGAACATTGATGAGTGATTTAAAACATATATAGTATTCTAGATCTACTTTTTGATGACTAGTCTAGAACATCATTAGTTGTTGTTCTAGAACAACATTAAATGCTCTAGAATATCAAGTACCCACTATTGCGTAGTCTAAAACATTATTACGCATTCTAAAACAATATTAAATACTGTGGAATCTAGAACACATATAAAAGCCCACTATTAAATGCTCAAATCATTATAAAGTGTTCTATAACCAAACTAGATGCTCTAGAACATTATTGAGTGATCTAGAACATCATTAGGTGTTCTAGATCAAATTTAAAAACTCAAAACAAAATATTTAGTGACCACTATTAAGTAACCTAGAACATTATTACGTATTCTAGAACAATATTAAATGCTCTAAAACATTATTAGGTAATCTATAACCACATTAAATGCTCCAGAACATTCATTGAGTGGTTTAGAACAACAATAAACGCTCTAGAACATTTAGTGCCTACTATTAAGTAGTCTAGGATATTATTACATATTCTAAAACAATATTAAATGCTCATAAATCTAGAACATAATTAAGTGTCCACTATTAAATGTTTTAGAACATTATCAGGTATTCTATAACTATATTAAATGCTCTATATCTTTAATAAGTGGTCTAGAACATACTAAGTGTTCTAGAACTACAATAGTGCACATAATTAAATGCTCTAGAACCTAGAACATTATTAAGTGCCACTATAAAGTGCTCATTATTAAGTGCTCTCAATAAGCTTTAAAATATTTAGAGCCTACTATCAAGTGATTTGGGATATACGGGGTTGGTGATGAACATCGACCCAAATGACAACGTCACCTGCAATTGGTGCATCCTGGTGAACAAATAACGAGGTTCTGTCAACCGAGCAATTGGCAGAACAAGCCGTTACCTCTTGCTGACCAACAGCTACGGGTAGAAGAACTAGCAAGAGTAAAGGCACCCACTTATTCTTAGGATTAAAAACAATCCCTAAAGACGGATGAATCAAAACTAAAATGATCAACGGCAGATGGATGCAGAAAGCAACAAGAAACCACTACATTAAAGATCCAAACATATTTCCACAGAAAAATCATCATTCTGGTAATATGAAATGAAGGATAAAATAAAAATCAAAAACATTAACATAAGATTTGCAGATGATACTGCCATAATAATAATTGAAGGATTTGCAAAGTCTACTTAACGCAGTCAGCAAGACAAGCTCCAACAAAAGATTAAAGCTCAACAAGAGAGAAAACTAAACATATGGCAGTCAGAAAAATAAAAACGTCGGAAGCAACAGGCCACTAATTGAAAGGCAACTTATTGAACGCGTAGAACACTTCAAATATCTTAGCATCTTAGATGAATGTAGCAAATAACTATTTTAACTAATCGAAACCTACCCATTAATCTTCGTAAAAAGGTGTCTAAAAACAACAATCATAAATCGTTTGAGCTATGATGTTATCGCCGCATGCTAAAAACATCCTGGACGCACACATCCAACAACAAAGTATTAAATCTAATGAAAACCGAAAGAGAACTGTTAAATACAATAAAAACAAACAAAAGCGAATTCTTTGGGCATATCGTCAGAGGACCAAAATATCGTCTATTACGCCTAATTATACAAGAAAGAAAGGTCAAGGAAAAAAGATGGACAAGACAAAAGAATCTATCCGCAACATCAGACAATGAACAAGCTTAACAGTTGAGGAACTACTTTGAGCTGCAAATGATGGAAATAGATACCACCGAATAACCGACTAGCCCACGTCTGAACACGGACAAGGCACCACAAGAAAAAGATTAGTGATCTAGATCAAAACCAATCCAAAACATTATTAAGTACTCTAAAACATTAATGAGTGGTCTAGAACATCATTAGGTATTCTAAAACAACATTAAAAGCTCTGAATATTATCTATTCTTGAACATTATTAAAAGCACTAAAGCATTAATAAGTGACAAGGTCACATATTATGTGCTCAAATATTGCACTAAAGCCTTATTAAATGCTCTAGAATCTTATGCAGTCCTATAATACAATTTTAAATGCTCTCTAGAATATTATCAAGTACTAAAGAACATTACAAAGTATCCATTGTTATTCCATATCACATTATTAAGTACACTTGGACATTACTAAGTACCCATTATTAAGTGCTCTAGAATATTATTAAGTGATCTAAATTAAATCCTTTAAAACATTAAGTACTGTACAACATTTAGAAGTGCCATAAATCAATATTAAGAGACAAAAATCTTATGTACTTAAAACCTTAA
Organism: Tachinus rufipes; assembly: GCA_963932245.1. Lineage (NCBI taxonomy): Eukaryota > Metazoa > Arthropoda > Insecta > Coleoptera > Staphylinidae > Tachinus > Tachinus rufipes. The sequence continues at coordinate 71,021,280 of OZ010747.1, read as the reverse complement.
TAAGTAGCCAAAATCAGATTTCAGTAATCTAAATCAATATTAAGTACACTTGAGCTTGCAGTACAACATTAACTGCATCCAAAGTCAAGGATCAATACTAAGTGCACTGAAACATTCATCAAGAGCAACATTTTAAAAACCATTGCTGTATGTTCTAGAACATTATTAACTGCACCGGTATTTTATGAAGTAATTAAACATTGTGAGCAAAAGAATATTATGTGCAACAAAAATTAATCTAGTTTATTCAAGTTAAATCATCTTCATTATTGTATCAAAAACATTAAATCTGTTTCAGAACATTATAAAGCAATTCGAATGAAATATTTGTTAATACAAATGCAATAAAATAATATTTATTTTGCATAAAACTCGCACAAAGAAATAAGTGAAAATCAAACATAATTAAATTAGCAAAATATTGTGTGAGTCATCATTGTTATGACTTGCATCATCGCATCCAATTTTGGGTGATGATGAGTGGTAGCAAGGTCGTATGTATGTATATATGTACATACCTGTGCTGGCAAATTCGTCGGGTGTACGTCCGCCGGCGATGAGCCACTTGCACCAGTCGATTGTCTCCCATTCGTCGATGGCTTTGGCAGGATTTAGTAGGTTGTCTAGCACCTCGTTGAGATGCTGAGGGGCCGTGTTGCTGGAGCAGTCGGCGTGTACGTAGGCGGCTGCGGCACGCTTCCCCTTGGCCATAAGAACCCTGGCCTCAAAGTTGGAGCTAGAAGCCATCTTTTATGTTTATGTAAAGGATGCGATCAATTATTTTCACTCTCATGTGCACAGGACTCTGAAAAGATATAAAAAAGGCATTAATTATTTGACAATTCGGAGAATGCATCACAATGATTGAATCAAGCGTAATTGTATTTAATAGACAAACAAAAAATGCTTTTAAGGTGTAATAAAATGTTCTCGTGCTTTTATAAGTCAAAAATATTCCTGAAAGGTTGGAAATCTTTTTACTCGTACTTATGACATGCTTCTTGAAATGTTACAAGCCATAACACTTGAATTGTAATAAAATGTTCTTCTACACAAAATGTAAAAACTGTCAAAAGTGACCATTTCTTCAAAAAAATCTTATGCCAAATGCCAAAAGTATCATAAAACGTTCTTAAATCAAATCAAATATTTTCGAATGTCATAAAATAGCTCCAAACTGTCATAAAATAGCTCCAAACCGTCATAAAATGTTCCTGAATCATGATAAAATATTTCTCGTCTAACATGTTCTATCAGAAAATGCTACCGTGATGCCATACGTATCTCTCCTCGGTCCTTATACTCTTCGTAAGTGTTGGTGACACAATGCCTGAGTTATTTGAACTGTTGAGTTGCATGTCTCTCTGTCCTGAACCATTACAAACCATGTTTGTCACTCCGTCTACCCAGCAGGTTCCTGATCTTCCGCGTGGCCTACGTTTGTCGACCTTTCCCTAGGCCAGTTTTCTAAAGCATCTTCTTGATACTTAATCGAAATATCGCAGCAAGCTTGGATCTATTTTCTTGAAAAGCCATTCTTTGATGTTTAATTCAAGCTTACTTTCACTCATGTTTGTGATAAAGAAGCCCAGATAAAGCAACTTATCCATTACAAACCAGCCATCTGACTGATATATGTGAAGTTGTTCATTTTTATCAGGGTAATTCACTGAAATTCGGACAATCGTCCCCACATCGATGTATCCGATTTTGCTCAAACTTTGTACACATGTTTTTGGTACCAAAATATGTCGATCCCTAAAATTTTAAAATACCATTTTATGAAAAATTAGATTTCTTTGATTTCGCTACACCTGGAGACATGAAATTTGAATATGATACTCTTGAAACATAGTAGTTTGGATCGCAAAAATAAAAAAACTGGATTCGTTTGCCCTAAGGTAAAATATAATACATAATTGCTAAAAATGAGTTACTTTTAAGGGGTTTTCCTAAAATTTTCCGTAATTTTACTAATTTTCCGGCTTTTTTATAGAAAAACTGACGCGTTTTTTGAGAAATTCCGTTTCGATTACGGTAATTCAATTTGCAAAATTAACACAAAAAATAATTATTTTTAAAATTCATTCGTCATTTCGTCATTTTAAAAATTATGATAAAAAATAATTCTTTTTTTCATTCATAATTTTGCAAAAAAAAAATTAAAAAAATATTGAATTAGTGTAATCGAAAGGAAATTTCACATAGAACGCGATTTTTATATCCGTTAAAATTTAAATTTTAAAATTCTCCTGCAAAAAGTCGGAAAATTAGTAAAATTACGGAAAATCCCTTAAAAGTAACCAATTTTTAGCAATTATGTATTATATTTCAACCTAGGACAAGCGAATCCAGTGTTTTGTTTCAAGAGTATCATATTCAAATTTCAAGTCTCTAGGTGTAGCGGAATCGAAAATATCAATTTTTTCATAAAATAATATTTTTCCAATTTTCCGCGGAAAATTTCGGAAAACCAAGGGCGGGATCGTGTTTTACAGAAAATTTCCTATAAGATACATCTTTTCCAATATGAATTTTGACTACTTTTTGCTTATTTACAGCGCAAAAACTAAAACAAAAAACAAAATATTCCTAAAAAATGAAAATGGCCGCCATTTACACTCTATTGCACCTAAAGATCTAAAATTTTAGAAACGACATATTTTGGTACCCCAAACATGTGTACAAAATTTGAGCAAAATCGGAGATATCGGTGTGAGACGATTGTCCAAATTTCAGTGGAATTACCCATCAACTATCATGACTTTGGTCTTACTAACATTAAGTTTTAGCCCATAATCTTTGCTTGTATCGCAAAACCTTGTCATGGTAGTATCCAATTCAAGCTGGTCTGATCCCACAATAAACGTATCATGGACATATCTGAGATTACTTATGCACTTTCCTCCAACAGCAAAACCACCATTCCACTCATCAAGTACTTTTCGCACAATGTACTCACTCTAAAAAGAACTGGTAACAAATTGCTGCTTTACTCGACTCCTGATCTGACATCAAAAATGCCCGAATATGTTTTGTCTTCTTGGAGCTTGGATACGCTACGTCCATAAAGATTTCTAATAAGGTGTATCAGATGACAAAGTGTGCCCATTTGTTCCAAGATCTTCCAGAGCTCATCCCACTTGATGAAATCGAATGGTTTCAAGTAGATCTCGATAATCTGACGTATATGCAGTATTTGCTGTTGTGCCTTTCCCTAGAACAAATCCACTTTGTTCGTCTAATATTAGTGAAAGAAGAACAAGTTTTAATCTTTCATTTATTATGGTGATCATGATTTTACCACCATGTGATATTAATGCAACCGTCCTATAGTTATTGCATTCTGTAGGCAAACCTTACTTAAAGAGTGGAATGAATATAGACTAACACCACTCCGCAGCCAAATCTTGAAGTTCCAGACTGCGTTGCACAGTGAGCGCATTAACTTTAAGCCTGCCTCTCCCATAGACTTGATAACTTCTGCTGTTATATCATTAGTACCTGTGGCTTTTCTGTTGTTTCCACTTCCAATTTTTGTATGCTTAGTTATTTTTCTTGACAGTCAGGTGTTGTGCAGCTTGATGTATGACTGGCATCGGCAAAAAAAGTCAAAGACAGTACCGCCTCCATACTTCAACCATTCCTTCCAATTTCTTCATTTTTGTCGATTTGAATTTTTAGTTCAAATTCTCTGGCTACGTTTAAATTAATTCATGCAACTCATTGTGCATTACATGGTGCTCAACTTCAGAGCAAATTTTCCTGATCTGCGTATTCTTGTCATATCTGCAGGCTAGTTGTATTTCATGGCCTAATTGTTTTAATTTTAGAGTGTTCTTTGCTTGTATTTGACATTTTTAGATTCTTACGTTAGTAGTAGTAAAATGGCTTTGGTCTTTCCAATACTTTTCCGATATTCCACTTATACCTACTTTCTCTCGAATTAGTTATCTTTCCAGTATGTTCAACTTGCCTACGCGCAGTAGCTCTCTTACATTCCATGTTGCTGTGTTTAGTTTATGACATAACTGTATGCCAATTTTTGTTCTTCCAGTAGTAGTTATTCCATAGGATGCGTGGCTGCTCACTTCCACATATCCTAATTTCTCACCGGTTGACCTGGACCCTACACGACGCCGGTTGCTACCCGAATGGCATGGCATGCCAACATCGCTATTTTGATTAATCATAGTGCCTTCTTGAAATAATAATCATGTGGTTTCCCCTTGCCTGCCTGATCTTATGCCGTTGACCATATTAGCCAGTTGATCTGCCTGGGGGGGGCGGTTTCTCACCCACAGGACAAAAAAATTCCTTCATTCCATGAAATAAAGTTTGTTGCTTATCGGCTCGGTCTCCCTCTAAGTTGGCTACCATGTAGAGGTGCAAATGGGAGTTTTCCTTTCATCGAACTGAAAACCATGAGACATTTTTTCTTCAGTCCAACAATACTTTTAGTAGTATCACAAAACGTTAATCAGCAGCGACTTTTCACGCCACTGCTGGCAATTTACATTACGGTGGATCTACAGTTTTGAGTAGATTCCAAAATCACAGAAAATATTATTAATCTACTCCGGATCAGAGAAGGAACAGTCATAAAACACCACGTTGACATATAATTCTTTGAAATGGTTTCCGTTGTAAAATTCAAACCCACAATCTTCGGTGCAGCAGTCGTATGCCTAGACTACTGTGCTACGCGTTTATATTGACTAAAAAACTCAGTAGTCTAACAACATGTTCTTGAACTAGCAGAAAATGTTCCCACAATACTATACGTATCACAAAATGTTAATACGAAGGCGGAGTGAAGTCAGGTAAAAATGACAAAAAAAAAATTTCGGCCGGACGTAGTTCATTTCAGTTCGCTATACTTAGTCCAACGTTTTTCGAATTTTTTTATCCTTTTCGAATAATACCATTTTTCCAATCTAAAAATAAGCGTTTATTGCCTCGATGGTCTCTTCATTAGAGCCGAATCTCTATGCACCAAGCCATTTCTTCAAGATCGGAATCAGAAAATAGTCGCTGAAGGCTGAGTCTGGAGAATATGGTAACAGTACACGTGTGCAACCATGCATTATCTTGATAAAAGAAAACTTTTTTTCGCCAAATGAGGTCGTTTTTCTTTCAAACCGGTCCAATAAGTTGCAGTAATAATCGCCGTTGGTTGTTTTTCCATTTGAAGCTAATTAATGTGTATTCCAAAAAACTGTGATCATGATCTTGTTGACCGATAAAACCGCTAAAGAAGGCCAACTTCTTCGGCGCAAGTTTTCCAGTAAAAATCCACTATTTAAACTGTTCCTTAGTCTCCGGTATAGAGTGATGGATCCATGTTTCGTCCAAAAACTCCTTTTTATTGCACTTAAACATCTGCAATCTGCCTCTGAAGTTGTCACACGTTTGCGCGCATTTTTTGGTCGATTGTAAGCAAACGCAGCACCCATCGCGTTTATAGCTTTTCCATATCCAAATGTTTGTGTAATATGCGCACACATTTATCTGAGATGTAGACTAACTCTACTATCTCGCGCACTTTCACTTTGCGGTCTTGCAATACAATATCATGGATTTTGACAATTATTTCTGGTGTGGCGTCCTGTACGTTTAGCATAAGTTATCTGTGGCTTGTACAGCCACAACAAAAATCAGTAAACCACTTGTGAATTTAATCGGTGGTGATAATATTTATGAAGCTTTATTTTGGTTTGCGTAATGGTTTTTCCACGCAAAAAATAATGTTAATTAACACACAAAATTCACTTTTTAATGTTTGTAAAAATATGATGGCTTGTTTGCTTTCAATGACTGTCTACATTAAACTAAATTACACATCTGCCTGAAAACTTTAGTGGCAGATAGTATTGACAAATCTGACTTCTAACATAAAAATATTTCTAGTTTAACATGTTCAGCTTTCAGAAAATGTTCCCGTGATGCCATAAGTATCATAAACTGATTGTAGATTGACACAAATATTCTTAAATGTTATAAAATAGCTCAAAGCTATAATGAAATGTTCTGGAATCATTATAAACTATTTATAGTGTAACAACATGTTCTTGAACTGTCAGAAAATGTTCCCGTGGTGTCAGAAGTATCACGAATAAGAAACTGTTTTAAAATGTTTCTGAATCATGATCAAATATTTCTAGTCTGAACATAATCATGAACTGTGAGAAAATGTTGAAAATGTTCATAAAACGTTCGTAGATCAAATAAAAAACTATTCAATGTGACAAAGTAGCTACAAACTATCATAACATGTTCCTGAATCATGATAAAAACGTTCCTAACATATTCTTAAATGTCATAAAATATATACAAACTGTCATAAAATGTTTCTAAAGTGTACAAAATGTCATGAACTGTAATAAAATGTTCCTAGAGGCATTGCATGTTGAACAAATATATTTAAGATGTTATATATTTTACAAAACGTCTATACAATGTCATATAATGTTCTCGAAATACTAGAAAGCTCACAAACCACACCTAAGATAGCATTCAATCATTCTATTAGGTGTCCTAAAATGTTGCCAGATTACCAACATGTTCTTGAACTGTTCTGAAACGTTTATTATATGTTACAAAATATTCTTAAAACTAACAAAATGATTTTAAGTGTCATATTATAGTTATCAAAATATATTACTAATCTAAGGACATTTAGTAATATATTATTGGCGAATTAGTGACATACTCTTATAAAGGTAATTACTAGCCTATGAACATTTCCTACTTACTTACTTATTATTAACTAATCTAAGAGCTACTAAAATATTACTGGTCTAGGAATATTTTGTGACTTATTAATGATTAGTCTAAAGACATTTAGTGATACATTATTGACATCACTAATATTTAATGACTAGTAGAGATATTTAGTGGCTGTTTGTTGGCATATAATTGTTATAAAAATATATATTATTGATCTATTTTAACTAGTATAGTGATTTATTATTAGCCTAGAGCCATTTGGTGTCATGTTTCGTATCATAAAGTTGATATTACTGGTCTAGAAACATTTTGTGATTTATCAATAACTAATCTAGGGACATTCAGTGATACATTAATAACATTACTAATATTAAATAAGTAATCTAGGAACATTTTGACTGGTCCGCCAACACTTTATAATATATTACTAACATTTTTAACACTTGGTGTCATGTTTGGCATCACTAAAATAATATTATTTGTCTACATTTTGAGACTTATTAATGACTAATTAATAAAAAATGTATGATACAATGTTGGCATTACTGATATTTAATGTCATTTTGTTGGCAAATGAATGTCATAAAAACATATTATTAGTCTAGAAACATTTTGAGTGATCTAGAAACATTTGGTGTCATGTTTGGCATCACTCAATTGATATTACTGATCTAGGAACTTATTAATGACTAATATAAAGACAATTAGTGATATATTATTAATCACTGATATTTTATAAATGGTATTTAGTAACATTTTGTTAGCATATGACTGTCATGCTACACATGCTGATAAACTGTATATGAAAGACAGGAAAATTTCATACAGATTAGAAAAAAGCAGTAATTTTCATAATATACAAGAAAAGCAATATAAGAAGATGCAGTAACTATACAAGAATATCCCTAATATGCACTACCAATAAAATAATTAAAGAAAAACTAAAACAGATCATCAAACCAAGTTTGGAGAAGGCACAAAGTGGATTTAGAAAAGACCACTCAACAAACAATCATATCTTTACGCTGAAAAAATTAATTGAAAATAAACTATGACAAAATAACAAACTACTTATAGCTTTTGTAGACCTCAAAAAGATTTAGAGAAAAGAATTGGATCATACTAGAAGAAAGAATTATATATAGAAAAACTGAACTATTTTAGAACAGGAAGAATGGAATCAAAAAATTCCAAACAACTAAAGATTTAAAGCAAGCAGGAGCACTTATCCCACTCCTCTTCATAATATTTATGAACATCATAAAAATAAAGAGCAGAACCAGAAAAATAAAGATAAACTTCAGAAGAACCTAAATATATGGAATAAAAAATCCAAATCGCTTTAATCCAGATGTCTTAGATGACTTCTACTTTATTTGTAAAATGATTTCACGAGTCTTTTGTACAAAAAGTTAGGAAATTTCAAGTAGAAAATAATCTCAATAAAAAATCTATTTGCATGGAGATGGAACTAACAAGCAATGATGGTAAAATTATAACCTAATTTCCGCCACCCAATTGCAAGCCTTCTAGTCCATGTTTTATCTGTAGAGAAGAATGACATTTCACAAGCCCTTAAAAACATTTTGATTGGAATAAACTGTCGCCTGGTGCAATAGCAAAATGCTGGAAGAAGATATTTTGTTGTTCGATTGAGAATGATCCTGAAACAAACTCAGAAACTGATGTTGACGACATTCCTTATGCCCGTATAGTCAAAGATTAAATCTCAGATTCATGAATCCGAGATTCAATCTAGGATTATATTGACGTTTTCAACTCGATCCGAGAATTAAGCAAGGAACGCATTGGTCGATCGCAACTAATAATATCCATGAATTGACTTAGAACCAATCAACAATTAGCAAAATAAATATCAAATTCATGAACCTAGGATCAATCCGAGATTTAATCTCCAACTATTAGTACGAGCATTAGTCAACTATCAAAGAGTAGATAAAGACTAGCAGCAAACTAACGCTGACAATCATAAACCTGATGATGCTGAAATTAGTAAATAGATCATGGCAGATGAAAAACATTTGCCATTAGAAAATGATGATAGTTCCTACAAAGAAGAAAAAGTTGCAAAATATGTCTTAAAAATTTAACACAAAGATGCTATTAAGAGTTTCAGTACTTGTATACACTGAGCAGAGGAAAACCAAGTCAAAGCAAGGTTGCATTCGCCAGACTAAAATATCGGAGTTTTTCCAAGAGTTTTATATTTATTTTTTGCAATGATTATCTTAAGAGAATTAATTAAACTTTTGCTTCATTATTTTATTATTGTTCCAGTAATCCAGACTGTTCAATAATCCAGATCAAGCCATGTTTTAATTGATCCAGATTAGCGGAGCTTTACTGAATTAGCAATTAGAAAGAACAATCTCAAAACAAGAATATGGCTATATGGAAAAAGAATTGAAGAGGTAAAAACCATCAAATACCTGAGAATGATCATAAACAGCAACAAAAAACATATAAAAAAGATTAATAACAGAACCTAGATAGCAATCATACTGTTTCAAGTAATTAAACCAATCATAAATAACAGAAAAGTAGCAAAAAGTACCAAAACAACTATATACAAACCCATACTTCGTACGGCAGCAAAATATGAGTTGTAAATCAAAAAACAACTAGCAAGATCCAAGCTCCAAAGATAAGGTTTTTGAGAAGGATTTCCCAAACTAACAGATTGAACAGGAAAAGAAACGCAGAGTTAAGAACTCAGCCTACAAGTTGATTGACATTTGGTAAGGATAGCCCCAGACAAGCAAACGGAAACTGTATAGAAAGCAAGATCACAGAAAAAGAAGAGGAAAGGTAGACTAACCAAAACATGGAAAAATTTAATTGTAGAGATACTCATCAGGAACAACATAACAAAAGCAACAAAGTTAGCTGTGGACTGAAAAAAAATGAAAGGAATTTGTAATGTCAATTAATTAAGAGGACTCTATACCCCCCTCCAGTATAGAGAATTACATCTATATAAGCACCAAGATAACTAATGCATCGATTAACATAATTACAATCAGAGACTGAATTTAGAAAACTTAAACATTTTTCTACGATTAGATCAAGGGGTTTTACTTTCTTAATTTTATAAGTTTTAATGAAATTCAAAATGTATGCAAGTTTTATCCATCATAACAAATTAATGACAACATTATTCTTAAAACCCCTTGATCCAATCATGGATAAATGTTTAAGTTTTCTAAATTGGATTGTAATTATGCATTACTTATCTTAGAGAGATATTTCGAATATTGTATAAAAAAAACAAAACGTTTTTGACGTGCAGCTTCTAGGGTAAACATGGTTGCCTATGAATTTATAAATAAAAAGTGTCTCAAATGAGACACCCTAGAAGTTTGTTACCCCTATTCATTAACATCCTGTATACACGACTGTCATAAAAATATATTATTGATCTAAGAAAATTTTGATTAATCTACAAACACATAATGTGCCCAGACTAATAATATTAGTCTGGGCACATTTAATGTGTCATATTTGGCATAACTGGTGTAGAGGCATTTAGTGATACATTATTGGCAGCACTAATATTAATTACTGGTATTTAGTGACATTTTGTTGGTATATTATATTCATAAATATATGTTATTAGTCTACGAACATTTTGATTAGCCATTTGATGACATATTAATGACTAATCTTAAATACTAATATTTAACAACTGGTCTAGGGATATTATTGTCATCAATATATATTATTAGTCTAGAAACATTGTGACAGATTAATAGACACTAGATTAGTCGATGAACATTTAATGTCATGTTTGACATTACCGAGTTGAAATTACTAGTCTAGGGACATTCATTAACTTGGTCTAGCAATACTTAGTCACATTTTGTTAGCATATGATTGTAAAATAAGTATATTAATAATCTAGAACTATTTTGACTAATCTGAGGACACTTGATAATATAAGGTCTGTTCCAACATACGATTTGGACAGTTTGCAAACCGTTCAAACTGTGCACACAAACAAATATTTGTCAACCTTAGGCAATCTTTTATACACAGTAATTTGTTCGTGTGCATAGTTTGAACGGTTTGCAAACTGTCCAAATCGTATGTTGGAACAGACCTATATTATTTGTCTAGGAACATTTGGTGTCATGTTTAGTATCTGAAAATATTTAGTGATATATTCATCCAACCATCAGATATTTAATGCCTGATCTAGAGTAATTTAATGACAATTTATTGGCACATGATTGTCATACAAATATATTATTGATTTAAAAACATTTTAACTAGTATACGTACACTTGATGATATATTATTAGTCTAAGAACATTTAGTGTCATGAACTGAGTTGATATTACAAATCTAGGTGCATTTTATGAATTATTAATAACTAATCTAAGGACGTTTAGTGACGTTATTAGCAACACTTATATTTCATAACTGATCTAGGGATATTTAGTATTACAATATATTATTAGTCTAAGGACATTTAGATCTGTTTGCACCAACATCGCTTAAATCTTAAACTGCCCTTAAAACGTCAAGAGTGGTTTATTTCGTTGCACCACATATTTTAGAAAGTTTATGGCTTTAAAGTACCATTAATTTAAGAAGTCAATATTGTCGGCTTAGTAAAAACTTAACCTAAAAATATAATTCAGCGTCAAAATTGATTTTTTCTGCAGTGATATTCTGGCTTTATTTCCGTTACTAAGCAACAATATTAATACAAATTTAATATGATCTGGACTGTCACACGCTATTAAAGGTTAGGTTTTATGTAACTTTTGCGTTTTTATTAAATAAACATACACAAATAAAAACAGTTTCTGTAAAATTACTAGAAATGTGCAACGTTGCAATGTGTAATCTATTTTAAACTTCTGTTTGTTAAACTACGCTTAAAATATGTTGATGCAATGCAATGAAAATTAAAACTACCCTTAAAGTAAGTCAACTATGTTTTAATTATTTTTTAATTATTTATGCCACTATGCCATGTTTCACACAGTGTTGCCAAGACAGCAGAATTTCGCCAGATCTGGAGAGTTGAGAAGCCTATCTAGCAGCAAAGTTTAGATTTTAACAGGTAGCAAACTTTCTTGAAATTAGTTTTAGATTATAGAAAACTGTAAAAATAGTAAAAAAAAATAGTGCCTAGCAAAAATCTGAAGAATTTTATTAAGCAACTATCTATGACTTCTGGAAACACTGGTTTCGCATCATTGAGTTGATATTACTGGTCTAAGAACATTTGATGACTTATTAATCATTAATCTAAAGACATTAATGATACATTAGTAATATCACTAACATTTAATGACAGGTATAAGAATATTTAATGTCAATTTGTTAGAATTTTTTTTTTATTGTGTGTATTACTGCTATTTTACATTGCCCCAGAAGTCTTACAACATGTTTGAAAAGAGTTGATGAGACCAACAGCTTATTAGGTAACTTCCGAATCACCCTAATAAATAAAGAGCAAGTTATTACTTCAGATTATCAGCATGCTACACTTACGCTCTATAACCAAGCTATCTCATTGTCATAAAAGCATATTATTTATATAGGAACATTTTGATGACTGGTCTATGAGCACTTGATATTTTATTAGTCTAGAAACATTTAGTGTCATGTTTGGCATCACCGAGATGATATTACTTATCTAAGAACATTTTATGACTTATTAATGACTAATCTAGAAACATTAGTGATGCATTATTTATATCACTGATAATATGTTATTAGTCTAAGGGCTGTAATATCCAACTCCTAATAAAGCATCTAATAAACTATTAGCTGAATAACCTAACTTTTAATTTTATTTATTTTATTAAAACTTAAGAATACCCAATTAAATATATGCTTAACATATACATTTATAACAAATAAAAACATTAATGCCCGTATTCCTAAAAGTCAGTTACAGTAACGGATAGTTAAATTTGACAACTGCAAAATTATTTATACTTATTCTACCATAAAAACAAGTTTGGCATAATAAATAACTATCAGAAATGTGTATACACATCTACATTAAATTTTTGTTTTAATGTAGATGTGTATACACATCTACATTAAAACAAAAATTTATACCTGAAGATGACTAAACAAGTCGAAACTAGTCGAAAATAATAAAGATCTCAAGCATACGACTAAACAAGTCGAAACTAGTCGAAAATAATAAAGATCTCAAGCATACAAGTATATAAATTTATATTATTACCTTCCCAACATAACCTCAATGTATGCATCTCTGAATAACAACAATAAAAATAGTTTTGACGTTTTATCGAATTGTGAGGTTATGTTGTCACATTTAATAGTCATTAAATTTAATCAGCATTTATGAATACGGGCATAAGCATATAATTTCTAAGCCGCTCAGAGGTGTAACAGAAATAAATCAACTAAAGTTAGGTTATTCAGCTAATAGTTTATTAGGTGCTTTATTAGGAGTTAGATATTACGGCCCTAAGAACACTTAAGGCTTGTATTTCAATCATAGCTTAATCCTATGTTTAACTGAGTTTATTTCACATTGTGATCTTAGATTAAATACATTTATTATTTTAAATCTCTAAAACATTTTATTCTGTAAAATGTTCGCAGCAAAATGACAAAATAAACATACTTAAACTGCAATATTATTACGTTTTTAAGAATATTGTTAAAAAAAAAACATGTAATTACTCAAATATTTTTATCACAATTTTTTACATACATATGATACATAACCTGTTTACAAATAAATCATTATGACAGATTACATTGACAAAGTAGGTCAGTTTTTTAATTAAAATACACAAAACTAATTTGAACCAAGCCTCAACTCCAATCTTAGCTTAATCAGTAAATGAAAGACCAACGTTTAGTGATATTATTAGAATCATTGATATTTCATAACTGGTCTAGGAATATTAAGTAACATTTTGTTGGCATTTAATTGTCTTAAAAACTTTTTACTTATTTAAGAACATTTTAATGACTGGTCTACAGCCACTTGATGATATATTATTAGTCTAGAGATATTTAGTGTCATGTTTGGCATCAATGAATTAATATTACTGGTCTAAAAACATTTTATGACTTACTAATGACTAATCTAGAAAAAATAGTAGTACATTATAAACAGCACTGATATTTAATAACTGATCTAGGGATATTTAGTGTCAATTTGTTAGCATTTGATTGTCATAAAAGCAACAACAAACACTTGATGATATATCATTAGTCTAGAGACTTACCAATGACTAATTTAAAGGCATTAATATCACTGATATTTAATGACTGATCTAGGAACATCTAGTGACATTTTGTTGACATATAATTGTCATAAAAATATATTATTGCTCTAGAAATATTTTGACTGGGGGGACATAACCTCGATGATATATTATTAGTTTATGAACATTTGTTGTCATGTTTGGCATCATTGAGATAATCTATAAACATTTAGTTACACAATACTGACATCACTAATATTTAATAATAAGTCTAGTGACATTTATAATCCTAAGGATAATTACCGACATGTTAACATCACTGAGATGTGATTACTAGTCTTGAGATATTTCGTGACTTATTATTGTATTATTACTAATCTAGAGACATTTAGTGATACATTATTGACATCACTAATATTTAATAACTGGGCTAGCTAGTAACATTTTGTTGGCATATTATTACCACCAAAACACATTATTGGTCTTAGAAATTTTTTTTTGGTCTAGAGACATTTGATAATATTTTATTAGTCGTTGCACACTTGTTGACAAGTTTGGTCTAGAGTCTAGACATTTTGCGACTTATTATCAAATAATTTAGAAAGATTTAGTAATACATTATTAGCATCAGTGATATTTAATGACTGGTCTAAGCATATTTAGTAACATTTTGACTGGTCTATGAACTTTTAGTTACATATTATTGGTCTAGAAACAATTAGTGACATGATTAGCATAACTGAAATGTTATTGGTTATATTTTGTGACTAATCTAGAAACTTGACATATTATTGTCGTTAAAATGTGTTATTGGTCTAGAAAAACTTAATGACATATTATTGGTATTACTTATTAGTTAAACCATTAATACATTTTTAATAGTCTAGAGGTATTTTGTGATACAAATTAAGATGCACCTGGTCTAGAAATTCTTAGTAACATTTTAGGCATATTAATTCTATCACTAATTGGTTTAGAAACATTTTGTGACATATTATCAGTATCACTAATATATTATTGATCTAGATGTAGTTACAATAGAATAATTGTTATTTTTATGCCCGTATTACACTGTCAATAATTATATCTTGAATTATATATATAAAAATATTTAAATCTTAAAAAGTTTGTAAAATGCACAAAATATCATCAATCTTATTGTAGATTGAAATTTTAAGAATATTTTTAGGTTTTCTTTATAATTAACACATAACATGTGAGTAATAGCATTTATAATATAACCTAACTATTTTTTAAAAACTGTTAATTCGTACATTTTTTGTGTTAATTCTAAAGAAAAACTAAAAATATTCTTAAAATTTCAATCTACAATAAGATTGATGATATTTTGTGCATTTTAGAGACTTTTTAAGATTTAAATATTTTTATATATATAATTCAATAAAGAATTATAGATCAGTGTCATACGGGCATTAGAATAATTTGTGACAAATCATTAGAACATTAGTGACTATTGGCATCACTGATACAGGTCTAAGAAAATTTAGTAATATATTTTGACACTTTAAAAATATCAATAACATATAGCCGCTAGTCTAGACACATTTGGTGACATTTTTTAATATACAACTGGCATCACCGATATTGAATTACTAAAACAGAAACAATTGTGACAGTTAAAGCTAATCTAAACATGCTTTTATCTTAGTTCAAACATTTAGTAAAATTTAATAATAATAAATCATCACATTCTAACACCAGTCACTATTTAGTGATAGTTTTAGTATCACTAATCTAGGGATATTTAGTGACATATTATTGGCATCACTGATAGTTACTACTATACTAAATTAGTGACATTTGAGTTAATTTGATCCAAATGTTTTGACATATTAAATACTCAATAAAAATCTAGTGGTATTACCGTCTAGGAACATTAATGACTTTTTAGTAATTTTTTGCTATTGACTTTGACATTAAAAATTAACTTCTTCAAATTATACAAATAAAAGTTAATGTTGGTATTAAGTCATCCTATTTATCGATTAAGAATTACAGCTTAATACGATAGTTTAAATGTTAACAATCGTCTGAGTAATTTAATATCAACATTATAAATTGTGGTGGTTATTAATGACAATATATAAACAATGTTTATTGAATATAATAAAAAGGGTATTGCCTTCTAGGTTACATGGGTAATAATATAGATTGAAGTAGCAAGAGGTTATGTCGTAGGGCATTAATAATAAGTTGTCCTGAAAGGTGTGCACCTCATAAATAAAACCAATCAATCATTACAACAATTGCTGAATGTCAGTGTAATTGAATCAGCTGCAATTATAAGTGACAGGGATCATTAAATATGCGAATAATTTTGTATTAAAAAAATCATTATAAATTCACCTGATTGTAATTGTTAGGTCCACAAAAACGTCACCTAATATTATTAAAAACTCACTCACTCAAAACATTGTCCCGACCGTTAGTTAGTTATCCGAAGACACGAGTCAGATTCCGCTTCTGTAGTATTTAAGATCTGCCGCTCCTATCTCACGGCCATTTTTCCCCAAAAACTTTAACTTGGTTAAATATCGAGTTTTTCACGTCCGCTCCGCATACACGGGGAAAATAAATGAAAACGCACCGTGTATTATATTTTTCGGGCCTATCAACGACGTATGGGGGAAAAAGATGCCCGACAGGTTGAGAACCCGACAGCTGAATGAGATGGAAATTGTGTACTAAGCGCATAGCATAAGTCCGTCTCGCTTCGGTCGACGTATCTCGAATACAGGTGCAAAATATTACGAACCACTTTGGAACCAGTCATAGAACTCTGATTTCACACGAATCTAACACTTATTATTACCTTTACTTGAGGCTACACAGCTGGTTGAGGTTATTGCTGTGAATCACGCTTGAACCAATCACCCACTTACGTTTCTTAAATCCGGAATGAAGTCATAAACAAGTGTTGCCAATTGTAGAAACACTAATTATGATAAACCGCATTCCATTCTATTAATAAATTATTGTTTCAATGCGACACATTTAATAAATAGAATAATATTGCTCGAATTTATCATATACATATATATTAATAATTTTACTTGCTATTTTTATTAAATGCTTGTTATACAACACAGTGCAAATAAATAAAAAAAATTAAAAAAATATTTTTTTAGTAGTATATGTTTATTAAATATTCTAATAAATAAAAGTATTAAAGTTTTATAATAAATACAACTAAACAATATTTTTTCGTACATAGATTTGCACACAAATAATTTTAATTAAATATGTAAAACGGGTGTTATAGTAACTAATGTTAAATGTGCTATGGTAGTTGCGCACAATAACAATAAAAATAGTATGCAAACATTTTGTCATTTTTGAATTTATATTCAAAGTACACAGATTTATTTAAAAAAGTTTTATATTTATTACAATGTTGTAAAAATGTTTGCATACAACACATGCATAAATTGAATATATTCGTCAGTATTTGTCCGCCACATCATTATATTTTTTCATTTTAAGTTTAGATGTTAGTTTTAAATTTTATTTCTATAAAAAATAATAAAAATAAATGTGACTGTCCAAATTGTAGGTTGGAACAGACCTAATAATGATAGTAATGGCGTTTTCGGATGAAGCATTCGATTGTTAACCTAAAAAACTTTAACTAAATAATCAAGCTGACCAAACATACTTTTTTTAGTAACATGTACTCTTTTTGAAGTTAGAATCCTTTTTTTAATTCAAAATAACAAAAAATTGACTCTTTTTTAGTAAAAAAAAAAGTAAATGAATCTTTCGGTTACCATTGTGTTAAGTTTTGCTACCAAATGGTTAATTTAGCATTATAATTCTAAATCTGGCTTTTAAAATTGTAAATTTAAAAATCTGATTAAGAACGTGTTTTATTTTAGATGTCAAACTGTTAATTCATTCCCCAAATTGTAAATCCGGCCTTCAAAAATAAAAATCTAGCCACCAACTTGTTAAAATCACTTGTCAAATTGTCAATCCGGCTTTCAAATTAAAAATCCAACCTTTAAAACTGCAAATCCTGCTTTTAAAACTGCAAATTTAGCTTAAATATTGTAAATCTGGCCTTTAAATTTAAAATCTGGTTTTTAAAGTGTAAATCTAGCTTTGAAAGTGTTAAATTTGGTTGCCAATTTGTTAATCCGTCCTTCAAGTTTTAAATTCAATCTTTAAAATTGAAAATTTGGCTTTTAAAAGTGTAAGTCTGGCTGGCAATAAAATTACTGCAATACTGTTAATACGGCTTATAAAACTGAAAATCCAGCATTTAAAGTGTTAAATTTGATTGTCAAACAGTTTTTTAAACTGTAAATTTGTTTTTTAAATTTGAAAATCCACCAATGTGTTAAATTCTATTACAATTCTTTCAAATAATAAATCTGTCTTTTAAAAATGTAAATCAGGTTTTCCAAACTGAAAATTTGACTACCAAATGTTACTACTAAAGTGTAAATTTGCCTTCTAACTTGTAATTTCAGCTTTTAAAAATGGCAATTACAAAAAAGTTAGAATGTAAATACGACTTTTAAATAATAAATACGGCGTTTAAAAGTGTAAATTCGGTCTTTAAAATGTTCACCAAACTGTTAATCCGACTTTTAAGTTTTAAACCCAGTTTTTAAAAGTGTAAATAGAATATACTCTACTGGTGTTGATAGTTGAAATATTATTCAGGTTTTGCCTGTCCTTGCGGGGTTAGTTTGTTAGAGTAGGAAAGAGTGATAAGCCCGGCGAGAATCTATGGTCACATACAAATAGTGTTTTTTGCCTGTCCTTGCAGAGCAAGTTTGTTCTAATTAACTAATTTGTTTGTGACATTTTTAATATTAATTAAGATTACCGCCACCTATTTGAGCTGTACACCGTTATTGCGACAGTTTTAGAAAAAAGCGTACACAATTTTTTGTCATTAACTGTTAAAAAATGCAAAATTTTATTTATATAATGTCAAAAATAAAGTCAAATAATAAAATATTAAAATATTTTTAAAAAGAACTAAAAGCCGGCCAAAAACATGAAACAATGAAAAGTGTAAAATTCTATTTATAAAATATCTAAATTAGGTCTTAAAATATTAAAATATTGTCAGAAACCACTAAAGTCTAGCCACAAACTGTAGAAAAATGTAAAGTTTTATTCATAAAATCTAAAGTAGCCACAAAATATTGTCAGAAAGTACTAAAATCCGGCTATAAACTGTTTAAAAATAGATTATAAAATGTCAAACATTTATAACTGTAAAAAATGCAAAATTTTCAGATTTTTTTTTTTTTTTTTTTTTTTTTTTTGTTTTTTAAGTTTAATACATTTATTTATTCATAATATACATACATTTATACATTCATTTTATTTTATTAAAGAAAAAAAAAATTTTTTTTTTGTAATATTCCAGCAGTACCGCCATCTATCCGTGAGGATTCCCGGGGCCTGGTATTGGAAATTTATTTAATTATCCTGTAATGTTGTGATGTGCATTAGTTTTATATTTTAATTTTTATATTGGTTTTTTCATTAAATATTGTTTTAATTTAATTTTAAAATTGTTTATTGTGCATATACTTTTAATTTCTTCCGGTATATTGTTAAATTCTTTAATGCCTTTGACAGTTAAACTTTGATTTTTTTGCATCAAAATATATTTGACCGTTTTTAGGGTCAAAATATCTATTTTTTCATAAAATTTCAAAAATAGCAAAATCCGGCCATAAATCATCAAAATATTGTTGGAAAGCACCAAAATCCGGTCATGAACTGTTAAAAAAATATAAAAAGACTTCATAAAATTTCAAAAACAGCAAATCCGGCTATAAAATACGAAAATATTCTCTGAAAGATTTAAATTCTTTAAAGTATCAAAATATTGTCAAAAATATCAGAATTCACCATAACCACCTAAATCTAAAACATTTTATATATAAAAATGCCAACAGTTTGGACTTAATCTCATAAATAACACCGGCTTTTCCTGCTATTACCAGAACGTCGGGGGACTGAAAACCAAACTAAAACAACTATTGCTAGCTATTTCTGAGCCTAATTACAATTTCATAGTGCTAGCGGAAATCTGGTTCTCTCCAGATATTTGTGATTCAGGACTAAAACTATCTGGCTATAATTTATTTAGGAGTTAATATTGAGCTAGTTATAGTAGATCTATAACTAGCTTAAAACTAAGAGAAGGCGGTGTGCGGCTCGAACAGGACTAAAAAGTATAATATTAGAACTTTTTTTTACATTTTTTTTTTAAATTTTTAATTATAGAGATGGAAAAAACCTTCAAAAGGCAAAGCCCCCAGACGGAAATTAGACAACAGTGTGGGATTGGACTGTTAAGCAGCCCGACCCAACTAAAACAACCATCTCTCTCACTACACACCTTACACCGGAATCCGCTTTCGCATTTATTCAGTGCAAAGGTTGTCTTTTCAACGTCGACTGTTTTTCTCTTTGGACTCAATAATTTTGCGTATTGTGGTGTACGCCTGTCTCCAGGTGTCTTACAACTTTATGAGGCTTTCCATCATATTTGTAGCGGTGAAAATCTTTTCCGTCATATCCGTATAAGCTGATTTTACACCATTCTACTTGGGACAACTAAACAAGGTATGATTTGCGTCATCTATTTCCTTGCAGTAGGTACACTTGTTTGTTTCCGCTCTCCTGCTGTCGTGGAGATATTTTCCAAAGCAACCGTGCCCTGAAAGAGCTTGAATAATAAAATAGTTTGCATCCCCATAGAGTCTGTCAAGCCACTTTTGGATCTGTGGTATCAGTGTCCAAGTCCATCGTCCGTAAGTCCCGTTGTTCTATTTGTTTTGCCATCTGGCCGTTTGTATTTGTTTGGCAGTGTTCCTTGGTGTTCCACTGTACACCTCAGCTCTTTCCTTGATTTGAAATTCGATAGGCGGTATTGCAGCAATAATCCCAATAGCTTCCGCAAATATAGATCTATATGCACTACATACTCGGATGGACATTGTCTTCTGTATTCTTGTTAGTTTTTGTGACAGCTTTTTGTTGTCGGTTACTGTATGCCATACTGGTGCATCATAAAGCAACTGCGACTGGACAACACTTGCGAGAATCCTCCTTTTTGAAGCTCTAGGTCCTCCAACGTTGGGCATTAAACTGCTTAGAGCTGTTAGTGTTTTTTTGACCTTTTCGATTGTCTTCTTGATATGTTCGGCAAACGTTAGTTTGGTGTCGAGCTATACTTCTAGGTATTTAACTGCCTTGCTCAGCATAACTACCGTACCAAGAATGTCAAACTGAATCGGAGTTAGTTTTTTCTTTGGCGTCAGAAGTACCGCTTCGGTTTTATGCGGAGCTAGTTTTAGCCCCTTTTTGTTCATTCAATTTGTCACACAGTAGTCCAGTGTTGACTGTGTTTATTAGCGTTTCTACACTTTTTGCCGTCGTCACCATCGCCACGTCGTCCGCAAAGCCAATCAAAACCGTTCCCTCGGGCATCTTGGTCTGGAGTAGATTGTCGTAGAGAATATTCCAAAGTGTTGAGCCCAGCACTGACCCCACTGCTTACTTTGACGGTTTTGGTCGTGTTCTCTGATTTTAGAATTATTTTTCTGTCAGTTAAATAGGAAACTATAACGGCGGTTAGGTTTTCTTGAACCCCTTTTTTCCTCAGCTCATCTAGAATCAACTGCCTTAATGCGCTGTTAAACGCATTTTGGACGTTGAGAGTTACCATCACGCAAAGTCTCCGGTGCGCTGCTGAGAACGCAGCCGCTTGCCTGGCAATGTTAATTATTTCCTTGAGAGCATCCACTGTCTGCCGTCCATCTCGAAATCCAAATTGTTTTTCTGAAAGACCGCCCGTACGCTCAAGTTCCTTATTAAACCAACTGCGTAACAAGTGTTCGTAGAGCATTCCCTCTGCATCTAAAAGGCTAATTGGTCTAAAAGGCCCAGGCTCTTCCGGAGTTGATTTATTTTCCTTTTGTAGCAGAACAAGTAACGCCTGTTTCCACACCGTTGGGAATGTTGCTGTGGCCGCAAGGTTGTTATATACCCTCAGCACCAGATTTGGACTGCTCAGAGCTACCTCCTTCAGTACTTCCGCAGGAATATTTCTGGGTCCTGGAGATTTGTTGTGCTTCAGTTTTGCACATGCCTCACGTAGCTCTTTGCTTGTAAAATTGATGAAACTGGTGCTAATGGCACAGTCATGCTTTACTTTTGGTTGTGCCGGGAACAAGTGCTTAACCACTTTTTCTATGGCTTCCATCGTTAGTTTTGGTTTCGGCGGGAATCCTGCTATTATTTTTATGACTATTTTGTAGCCGTCGCTCCAGATGTCAAAGTCTACAGTTTGACAGAGGTTTTTTCAGTTAGCACTTTTAGCCTTCTGTATCGCGTCCCTCAGTTTCTTTTTGCAAGACTTATACTCCTCCCATAATTGGTGTTTTCCGAGAGGCAAAACTCGTCTGGAGTTTTTGGTGTACTCTTTAGTGCGTAGTTGAGCAATTTCCACGTTCCACCAATATACAGGTCGTCCTCTTGCAGCGAATTTTCTCTTAGGCATCGATTTGTCGCAGATCCTGGCCACGGTTTCAAATAACCCTTTGACCAAAGTTGTTTCTCCGTTCGACACGATTTCCTTTAAAGCGTCCTGAAGTTTTTTCTTGTCAAGCTTCTTAACCTGCCAACCTTTGTTTGGATCCTTTGGGCATACCAGATGTTTTCCTTTTCTGATGTTAAAAACAATATAATTGTAATTGCTCAGAGATTCTTGTTCACTAACCTCCCATTCCGTGACACTCAGTTTGAAAAAGTGGCTAGCTATTGTCAGGTCAAAGATAGAGGAGTAGTCCTGCCTTTAAAACGTCGCTCTATTGCTTCGATTTACTACGCACAGATTGTTTGTAGCTATCCAGTCCGTCACAATCTGTCCTCTTCTGTCGGTGAGGTGCATACCCCACTGAGGCGATTTTGCATTAAAGTCTCCGGCAACAACTGCACTCTCTCTGTTGCACCTGATTTGCATTTTTATTTTGTGCAGGGTATCTTCTAGGTCCTGTATGTCATTGTTCCCCGAGGAGTAGCAACTATATATAGTGACAACTGTTGTCGTAATGAAGGTATATCCAAGACCATGCCCATGTGTTTTAATGACTAGGTTAGTATCTAGTATCTTTATTTCTATCCTATTTCTAATAGCATTTTGGTTAGGTTCACTGATTATTAGTATCCCTGCTTTAATATCTCTTGCAGTGGCAAGACTCCCCTTTTCACTTGGCATTTAGGATTTCCGGATTGGTGACCTTTTTTCTTGCAGTGCACGCAGAATGCATTATTCTTGCATTCAGCTGCTCTGTGTCCCTCTTTTGCACACCTTAGGCACAAGTTTTCTCTGACTGGGCCATTGCAGACCGCTTTTACATGGCCATTTTCCCAGCACTTGAAGCATTTGACTTCGTCTTTTCTCTTTAGGATCCTACACGATGACCAGCCAATTTTAATTGTCTCTATTTTAATCAGCTTTTCCGCATATTATTAGAACCTATTTATGTTACTGTTTATGTTGATAATTTGTTTGTATCTGTAATGTTTAAGCATGTATCTTACATTCTCAGTTTAGTATATATTTTTTGTTTGAGATTGATTGGTCTACACTATTTTTAAACTATGATGTTGAATCGCGTGTAGATTTATTTTATTCTGCGTTGCATTACGCTGTCCCTAAAAAAAATATGGCGTTAAAATCAATTTCCAATTTTGTTTAGCAAAGAACCAATCTTGCATACCAATCTAAAAAAAAAATGTACATATGCGATATAAGTCTTCTGAACTATTATCATATTATACTAAATTAAAATCACTTCGCAGTTTCTGTAAAAAATGAACGTTTTTACAGTCAATACATTTTAGTATGTACTAAAAACGACATTCAAGCTAATCCAAAACATTTTTGGAGGTTCGTTAACAAATCTAGAAAATCAAATGGTTTTCCTACAACCGTGTATTATGTCGAGCAAACGAGTAATAATGGAGACGATTGTGTTAATTTGTTTGCTGATTTTTTTTGTTTTGTTTATGATTCAAATACTCATGTTGTGCCTATGTATAAATACAATAAACAAGTACTCCATAGAAAACTTTTAATAAACTTATTGGATGTTTTTAATAAGATTGAAATCCTCAGAGGCAACCTTGCCACTGGACCCGATGAAATACCTTCATTACTATTAAAAAATTGCATTTATTCAATTTCAAAGCCATTGTGTTTTCTTTTTAATGTGTCTTTAAACAAAAGGACGTTTCCTCATGTGTGAAAACAGAGCTACATCACGCCACTGCATAAAACTGGACTTGAGAAAAATTAAATTATTTGATAAAATTATTACTAGTCAAATACAATGAATGTTCAAAAATATTTTAGAAGAAGAGAACATGGTTTTCGTGAGGGGCGATCCACACTGACAAATCTGCTCTGCTATGAAAACAACTTGATAAACACTTTTCAATGAAAGTTGCAATTTGATTCTATTTATATTGATTTTTCAAAGGCATTTGACCGTGTAAGCCTTGTGTTTGCTAAACTTCATGCACTTGATTTTTATGACACTGTAGTTTTCTGGTTGACAAGCTATTTGGAAAACCGTACACAGTGTGTAAAAATTAATAACTTTCTGTCACAAATCATTGCTGTCCTATCAAGTATGTCCTAAGGGTCACATTGTAAGCCAATACCTTTTCTGCTTTTTATCAATGATTTCATTTTTTTATTTGCTGACGATCTTAAAATTTATAAAAACATATCATCTCTTGAGGTTTGCCATCTTTTACAAAATGACTTAAACTCTATTAATAACTGGTGTGTCAATGATTGTTTATTACTTAATGCACAAAAATGTTTTTTAATAAGTTTTGTCCAAAATCATATAACCTACGATTATACCATTGACAATGTAGCACTTAAACAAGTAAATTGGATAAAGGATTTAGATGTATTTTTGACCAGAAATTTACATTCATTGATCATATACACTATATGTGTATTTGCGCCACAAAAATGTTGGGATTTGTTTATAGAATGCCATCTGATCTATTACCCAATACACTCAAAATACTTTATTGTGATTTAGTGCGCTTGCATTTAGAGTATGTTTCATTAGTATGGTGTCCATTCTACAAAATACACATACATAATATTGAACGAATTCAAAATACATTTTTTAGGCTAATGTCTTATAAATTTCGGGATTTTGTCAGAAAACTTTGACCAAAATTTGATTTCTCTGCAGTTTAATCTTTCTTCATTGCAAGCTGATCTTTTCTTTGTGCGTGAGCTTGTAATGTCAGAGATTAATTGTGAAAATCTACTAAAAACGTTACCAATTTATGTTTCCTCAAATGATAGGCGTACTAGACAAGTGCCAATATTTAGGTAGCCTACGCATTCTACTAATTATAGGTTTCATCATCCACTTAGTAGAATGTATAGATACTCGTCGTTTAAAATTGATTTTAATCTTATTTGTTCTAAAAATAACTGTAAAACTCAAATGTACCAATTGTAAATAGGATCTGTTATTTTATGTTATGTTTTTCTTTATTGTAGTTTATTTAAATTTTTTCATGTCTAAATATTTTTAATATTAGTATTATTTTTGTATACATATGTACTTGTTTGTCATCATTTTATTTATATTGCTGTGTGATGCAGATGTATATAATTTTTTATGCCGTTAATAAAAAATTATTATTATTATTAAACACAAAATTTACTTTCTGAACCTTAAAATTGTATAGAAACAACATTTATAAAATTAAAATTGCACAAAAACTCATTTCTAGCATAAAACTCGTTTGTAAATTATGTATACTACATGGAATTTATCAAAATTTGCGTAGTAAATCCAAATATCGCAAAAGATTGATTAAAAAAACTTTGAAAAACGTGCTTAAAAACCATTTATAGTATAAAAATTGCTCAAAAATCACGTTTACCACATAAAAGTCTATATATACAGAAAATACATTTATAACATAAAAATAAAAAAAAAACTATTTTAACATAAAAATATAAACTTGATCAATATTAGAGCAAAACAACCATTTAAAACAAAAAATTGCTAAATTTATAACATAAAAATCAAGCAGAAAACAACATTTACAACATAAATTTTTGGTTGAGTATTAAAATTGCAATAAAAAACATATGAAAATTGAAACAAAAACTTATTTATAATATAAAATTTAGTGAAAACTCAAGTTTACCATATAAACTTTATCAAAATTTGCACAGAAAACTCAAAGTTAGCGAGAATAGACTTTTATAACATTAATATCGTAACAAATTTGCTAAAAAATCACTTTTTACACATAAACTTCATCAACATTTGTAAGGAAAACCCAATAATAGTATAAAATTTGTTTCAAAACAACTCAAAAGTTACACAGAATATACTTTTATCAAAATTGCGCAAATAAACCTTAATTCTAGCATAAAATTTGCTCAAAAATCACAAAAACTTTTTAAAAATTAACTTTAAACAATTATAATATTAAAATCGTCCAGTAAACTCATTTCTAGCATAACATTTTTGGAAATACAAAAGTACACAGAAAAAACATTTGTAACATGAAAATCGAACATAAAACTTATTTTGGCATCAAGTTTGCTTCAAAATTATGTATCACAAAAATGTAAAATTCATTAAAATTTTAGAAAACCTCAAAGTTAATTAATAAAAAAAACATTTGTAAAATTGTATAAAAAAGATGACAATACCATAAAAATTGCGCGAAAAAATCATTTCTAGCATTAAATTTGCTTGTGAATCAGAAATAACACATGACATCTATCAAAATTTGCTTAGAAAACTTAAATCTTGCAAAAGATTTACTTAGAACACTCCAAAATTACACAGGAAAAGCATTTATATTATGAAAATTGCACAAAAAAAAATGATTTTTGCATAAAATTTGCTAAAAATTCATGTTTACCACATAAAATTGCCCACAAAACTAGTTTTTAACATCAAATTTGTCAAAACTTGCTCAATAAAACAATTTATAACACAAAATTTACTTTATGGGCCTTAAAATTGCACAAAAAAAACATTTGTAAAATAAAATTTCAGCATAAAATCGCAGGTGAATCACAGAAACGTAAAATTCAACAAAATTTGCGTAAAGAAAGTAAATATCGCATAAGATTTGTTTAGAAAACCTTAAAATTACAAACAAAAAACATTTATAGCAAGAAAGTGCACATAAAAATTATTTGCAGTATACAATTTGATAAATTCACGTTTACTACACAAAACTTATCACAAAAATAAAACTATAACCTAACATTTTTTACAACTAACATTGTAAAAACAAACTTTATTAAAAACAGTCAACCTTTTTACATTCAGAAAGTACAGAAAGAAACCTAAACACATATTTATTACCGTCACCAACACTAAGAACAACAATGTTTAACAGAACACTTCAGATAGAAAATACCACCGTCTTAGGAAGGCATTGTGCAGCACCGCGTTGTTGTAGAAAAAAAATCTTTTAAAAACTTTCAGACTTTTGGAAGAAAACTATCAAAGTTTTTATAGCTTCCGCCTAAATCTAAAGTATTTAAACTTTTTGAAATCCCGCTTAGTGAATTTCAATTGAACGCTTTTATTAACAAACTGCTCTTTTCCAAAACAATAATATTCCTTACATAAACATTGACGTCTCCTGGACATTACTTTTTATAACAAATAAAAGTTATATTTACGTACACCAGAGTGTTAGCACTACGTACGCACTCACCTAGTGCTTCCTGTTAAAAAAACCTGGTTGTGTTTCTGTGTACGTAAAGAAGCATAAAGCTGCCCACAGTGTCCGTACTGAATGTTACTTTTGGGTGTTGAGCTGTAGATAATAGAGATGTCAAAAGCGGTATTTCAACCGTAAGTTTCCTTCCCATACTTGCCGTTTCAACAGTCAGACGGAGTTACAATCAAGGGTCCCTTGACTTTTTTTTCTTCAAAGTGCTACTGAACAGATGTTGACAGTAGATTTAATGTGTTAAATTTACTTGTCAAAAGTATGAAAGTTTCTACGTACTAAACCTCTTCTCACTATTAACAATTTTGTCAAAAAAGTTCATGCAAGAAAATTTTTGAAATTGGCCGTTTGCTTAGCAAGTAAACAATTTGCAATATGGGCGTATGCTATAGAATATCAGTAGCTTGGATGGTTGTTTTACTATCTGTTCTTTCCACAAATTGTCTACCGTTATGCAATTCAACGTACTAACCACTGCAACGCATGTTGTTAAGAGCATGGTTGCTGTAATGTATAAAACAATGTTTTGTTCGGCATGTTTTTAAAGTTTGTTTAAGGCGTAACGTAGTTTTTGCTGGTCTAATGTTGAAGGTTTTGTCTATAAAAAGTTTAAAGTGAAAGTGTTTTTGCTGTAGAACATAGCCGGGCTCAGATGTCAACGTGTTTATTTGTTATAGGTGCGTAAGTGTTTCATTTTATAAACGGAACGAGTAAAATCCAATTTTTCAATTTTGTATCTTATTGTGAATGACAGCAATATGATCAACTTCTTTGTTCATCATGATCAATAATTTAATTTTATCTGTAAAAAATAAGCTTGTTTCAGTTTGACTAAATTTGATCATTTTTGCCTGTACTGGTGTATCTAAGCTAAAGTCTACTTCTTTGGATTTGCTGCAGATGACAATTTGCGTTTGTTGGGTTATTTTTTTGCCCTTCAGTAGCAATTATTGCTTTGCATACCAGGCTACTTACTATTAATTAATAACCTAATCAACGCAAGACATTTTAAAGGTCTCAGAGTGATTGACCAAGCTTACGTTACTCTAGTCATATTTTTGCAAAACCAGTCTACCTATTTCTAGGAAGTTGCAGGTTAGACGACTAAGGGTCATGGTGTACGCTCCACAATGACTTTCATCAATTCTGCTTGTTCCTATAGATAACTGTCTTTTAGACTATAAACCGGTTGTGTTTTGGTTAGTTTGGAAGCGTGGCTGTAAAGGTACGTTCTGTTGTCAATGAGGTCGTTTTTGTTGTCAGTTGAGTTGTCTGCCGTGTAATTAGACAACATCGGTATTTTTGTAGAAGTCATAGTGGTTACCCCGAGATATTCGATTCAATCGGTTGGACGTTGCTGCGGTGATAAGTCGTACTTTTTAAAACTTTGCAAGTATAAACAAAAACTACATTTTAGATGTTTGTTAGACGTTTTGCTTCTTGAAGTAGTCTTCTTTACATTTGGTATTTTTATTCTATTAGAGTGTGTAAAAAAACACAAAGACACCATGTTTTTGATTGTTTTTTACTCGGGCGTTGTACGTTACTAGCGCATTTCTACTTTGAATCACAATCCAGATTACTACCAGCCTAGTGCCGTCGAGTCCACCAAAAGCAAACTACATTTTTAAATCTTTGTGTTACACACCTTTTTAAAGCATTTCTGCAGGTTTACTGTTAGCATCCTGTTGTGCAACACAAAAATAAATTTGTTTTCTAACTAAAACCACACTTGAGCGTATAAACAAAACAAACTCTGTATGAGGTCGTACAAAGAGCAATACAATATAAATACTAATTACAACGTTGGGATGCACAAAGAACTATAACTTTAAAATTTGTTAACTGCTTCTTGGGTCGTAGGGAGGCAACCGCCTGCTACTTTTATAAAACAGGCTAGTAATAAATATTTATACTTTAAGTCATGGGTTTGGTCATCAGGAATAAGCAAAATAAAAACGGCTGCATGTATGAGAGTGAAAGGAAGATAACTAAAAGTTACACTAAATGAAGTCATACGGTGTTATGTTTCCTGGCTTGCAATAGACATTGATTTTAGATACAGTATGATCTAGAAAATTTAGTTTATTGTTGGTTTCTAACTCAATATTGAAGTGTAGTTTGTTATGTATTGGTGTAAATTATTTATATTGTTTTTTTGTTCATTTCTAATTACCAAAACTATAAATTTAACAACATCAAACAATTAGCTCTAACCAATAAATTTCCAATAGCTTCTGTTAATAAAATTATCCATTAACATTTCTATAGACCACAACTAAATATATTATTACTTACCATAGCCAATTATCATAACAATATTTAATACCGTAAACTCATATACCATAACCACACAAGTGACGAATTTTAGAAACTTCTCTGTAAATGTAACATAAAAGCTACCTTAACATCACACAATACTCTCAAGAATGCTATCTGTTATATGTTAAGGTAGGTTAAGTTAAGGTTAGGTTAGGTTAATGTGGGATGTCTCCTTGACGTGGCGGAAAAGCTGCTTGAACACATGGTAGCGGGAAGGCTGCTGGAATCTCTTCAAGAGGATCAAACTTTCAGCTAGCGCAAGTACAGGTTTAGGAAGGGCCGGTCTACCCTAAACGCGCTTACTAAGATAAAAGCAGCAGTAAGTTTTGCAAAGATCTTTAGCTTTACGACCAAGAAAGCATGTGCTCTGCTCTGATCGCAAAGAACACGTTTAATACGGCTGACTAGAAAACAGTGCTATATGAACCCGAAATATGAGGGATGCCGTGTGCAACAATGTAAGGCACCAGGGATTAGTTTTGCGGATCCAAAGGAGGTGTTGCCATAGGGTCTGCAGCGTATACAGGATATCGCCCACGGCAGGCTTTCTGGTAGTGGCAGGCACGGACCGTTGAATTTTATTATATAAGTAAAGACGGCGGTCTAGGTGTGAAGCAAAAAAATGGTTGTGTTGTAAAGAAAATGGCAGAAAAGTTGAGAAGAATGCATGTCAACTGTGGGTGGCAGAAAACCAGCATGGTCTAGAAAGCTCATCGTAGAAGTAAGGTGCTGGGTAGTAAAGTAAACTACAGAGTCATTATAAAAGTTTGGGATTATGTAACCATCTAATGTACGTTTGTGCTCTTTAGTAAAATAGTAAATTCAATTTTGGTGTGCTTAAATACAAATGAACTGTCAAACAAAAGTAAGTAATTTGGTGCACAATTTTAAAAAGGCGGCATATTTAAAGTAATTTCATAATCCCAGACTATTATAAAAACCCTGTACTACCTAACACAGGTGCTAACGAGACATGGTTGTTTCCGGGCGTACCTGAATTTTATGAAATTGGTTAAAAGTGATGAATGTTTGTACTGTGGGCAAGGGAATACGGTTAAACACACCGTGTTTCATTGCGAGAGATGGTTGAATATACATGAAAGAGCAAGAATTAAACTGTTATGAAAAAGCTTGAGCCCGGATAACATGGTAAAAATAATGCTGTCTTCAATGTCCAATTGGGATAATGTGGCCACCATGGTAGAGCAACCAAGAAGTACCAGGCAAAACAAGTGTTGTTAAATGTAAATGTTGTGTCTTCAAGAAACTGTGTGCGCGTCGGAAAACTGGCGCGCAAAACTTTCCATTTTAAAGTAATAGTTCAAAGCAATTTTGATATTATTTTCCGCAAAAAAAGAGAAAGTTGTTTTTAGTCAGTAAGAATCTGTCACTACTCTTCGGGCTATCTTATGAAAAATTTTCAACTTGCTCAGAAAAAAAAATACGTATTAGAACCCGATTTAGCATATGCTAGCCCTTCGGAATTGTCATCTTTTAGCCGAGCTAGATCTAAATCGTTTTCAGCAGCAACAGTTTGTCAGATCACATGTTGAAACTGCAAAGAACTTGGACATAGACAACCAAAATTGCTCAAAACTCTTAGTAGGAATTCACTGTTTCAAATGTGGTAAAACGGGATTTATAACCGCTAACTGTCCCGATTGTTTAAACTTAAAAAAAAAAAAAACTTATCGTTAGAGACAGTAAAGGTCGCCCTGTCTCTGAACCAAGTTTCAAGACCAGCAAATTTTTTAGTCAGAAGGCTGAATCAAATAGGTAGCTACAGTAAAAGGTTTTTATGTAAATAATAGTCGTGTCAATATAGCTTCTGATTTTGTCATGAAACAAAATGATTGTAGACCGTATATCAACATACATATCTTTAATTGTAAATTAGTTGCCTTGTTAGGTTAGGGAGCCAATATGAGTGTATTGGGTGGTCCAACCTTATCACTGTTGCAAAAATTCAATTTAAAAATACAGATGTGCAAACAAACCAAGCTTACAACTGCAGATAGCCAAGCCCAACATATTCTAGGTTCCGTTGATATTCTTATTGTATGTAGAAAATAGTTTAAAATTAGTTAGTTTACTGTTAGTCCCGTTGCTGTGTTACAAAATTATACTGACTTTTGTGAATTATTTAAGATAAAATTAGATTTTTCAAATAGAACAATAGGCAATCGGGTTCAAACATGGGTAGTGTTAAAGCCAAAATTGTAGCTTTGAATCTGATTTGTAGTTGCAACAAACTCAACACCAATCAAGATATTAAACTAATTGCGATCACCGATAAATTTAAAACACTAACTTTGGATAGTCTTGGTAGAACAAACAAAATCTTACATAAAATAGATACAGGAGATAATAAACCCATTAAAATGCTTAGTTTAGGTGTAGTCCGGCCATCTTCTAATCCATCAGCTAGCCCTGTTCTATTTGTAAAGAAATCAAATGGCAATCTGCAATTTTGTTTTGACGGCAGGAAGCTCAATTCGGTAACTAAAAAATGTGCTTACCCGTTGTCTTTGGTTAACCAAATCTTGAGCAGGCTATCAGGCGCTTGTTACTTGAGCAGTATTGACTTCAAATCTGGGCGTGGTTTGTTTGAATTTGTAGTTATGCCTTTTGGTCTATGCAATGCCTCTCAAACGCAGCAAAAACTAATGGATAGTATTTTAAGCCCAAAACTTAATCCTTTTATTTAGATGATGTTATTATATGTACCCCTACTTTTGAAAAACATTTAGAAACTTTAGAATTAGTTTTTGAAAAAAATTGCTGATGCCAATTTGACAATCAATTTCGAAAAATGTTTAGGTTATATTGTAGATTGTTACGAACTCAAGACAGATTCAGACAACGTAAGGGCAATGCTTGAATTTCCTCAACCTACAAATTTTACAGAAGTGAAACGCTTCTACGGCATGTGTTTTTGGTACCGATAGTTTATCAAACATTATTCAACTATGATGACACCGCTCACTTTGTTGATAAAAAGAAAAAAAAGGAAAATTAATTGTTTGGTCTGATGATACCAAATCACCGTTTAAAGCGATGAAACAAGCTGAGATTTTAGCCCCAGTTCTTTGTAGTCCCAATTTCTCAAAACATGTGTAATCCAAACCGACGCTTTAAATGTAGGTCACCCAAGAACAAGATAGAGTTGAAGTGACAATTGCGTTTGCCAGCAGATCATTAACGAAAAATGAAAAGAAATTTATGGCCACTGATAAGGAGTGTCTTGCGATATTGTTTGGTATCAAGAAGTTTTGACCGAACGTAAAAAGCACTATTTTTACCGTTATCACAGACCACCACTGCTTAATTTGGCTTCACAAACGGAAGAACCCTGCGGAAAGATTAGCGCGTTGGTCCATGAAAGTGCTACAATTTGACTTTAGCATAATTCATCGGAAAGGTTCTTTTAATGTAGCTCCGGATGCATTATCCAAAGCTCCTGTAGAAGTGGCGCTGATAAATATTACGCCGATTATAAAGGCAATATTTGGTACGTACAAAAAAATGTTAAGAGATGTTTTGAAATTGCCCGAAAAGTTTTCCGATTGGAAGATTGAAACGGTATTCTATACAATTATTTTTTAACAGATATAAGATCTGAAGCCCTTGACTGGAAAATTGTAGTTTCAAAAAACCAGGAAAACGTTGTACTGAGAGAATGTTACGATTCCCCTTTAGCTTCCAATTTTGGTTTTTTCAAGACACTTTGTAGAGTCCGCGAATTGTATTTTTGGCCTCAATTAAGGCAATTTGTTAAAAAAATATGTTTGAAATCAAAGTCGACTCGCCATCCTGGATATATAAGAAATCCGAAGAAAGTACATTTTCCTTGGCAATTGATAGCGTGCGATATCCTTGGTCCGCTTCCTTGGTCAAAGACAGGTAACTGTTATTTACTTGTCGTCCCATGCGTAAAGCAGATTCTAAAACAATTATTAAACTAACTGAAAATCAAGTTTTTCTTATGTTTGGAACCCTTCAAATATTGATATGTGATAAGGGTTCTCAATTCGTGAGTAAAAAGTTTCAGGCATTTACTTCTTTCTATGGAACAAAGATTTGGTACAATGCAAACTACCATGCCTAAGGAAACTACGTGGAGAGAGTAAATTGAGTTATTGGCGCGTCCATACGATCGTATATTGATAACAAAAATGATAAAAACTGGGATAAGAAGATCTATAAAATAGAATTTGCCATCAGGACTGCGGTACATGAATCAACAGGTTTTAGTCCAACGTACTTAAATTTTGAGAGATACGTCCCAGCTAGTGGAAAATATTTTGGAAATGTTGATTTAGAAATGGTTACTAGATTACCTGGCGCTGATTTACAAAAATATTCACAAGACATGGATAACCTGCATAAGTTGTACGAAGACGTCCGAAAAAGTTTAGACACAGCTTATATGAAGAACAACCGTCACTACAATCTTCAAAAGCGTCCCTCAGATAGATATCATGTCAATGACAAGGTTTGAAAAAAGAACTACGTGTTGTCAAATGCAGGTAATAACATGTCCAACAGCAAAACTTAGTGTACGAGTTAGAAAGTGAAAATGATGTTAAAATTGGGAGATATCAAACCTTATCATAAAGATACCTAACAAATAACTTAATCAAACCAGAATGAATAACCGATGTAGACTTATTCTCGGTTTTGACTTATTACCAATTTAAACTTATTACCAATTTAGACTTATTATCGATTTAAACTTATTACCAATTTATACTTATAACTGATTTAGACAAAAACCAATCTAGGTTCAATACCGACT
This sequence comes from Tachinus rufipes, assembly GCA_963932245.1. Taxonomy (NCBI): domain Eukaryota; kingdom Metazoa; phylum Arthropoda; class Insecta; order Coleoptera; family Staphylinidae; genus Tachinus; species Tachinus rufipes. The sequence goes on along the minus strand of OZ010747.1, from coordinate 70,986,387 downwards.
TATACTACAAGATTTTAGCTACATTTTTATTACCTGCATAAGTAAAATTTTGTATCTATTTATCTTTATCTCATTATGTTTCATATATTGTTCTTATTCAGAGATGCTTAAGCATACAAGTATATATTATATTATTACTTTCCCAACATCATTATGTTTCATTGTTTAAAAAAAAAATGAAGTATTTCTATTTTTTTTTGTAAGTTCTGGGATGTGTAACGGTCATATCTGCCCATTAGAGAAATAATTGATTAAGAAAATAAACAAAAGAAAAATCTTTCAAGCAACCTTCTTTTTATTTAAATAAATTGATAGAATGAAACAAATAAAGAAAAGTATTATCAATTTTTGAGGTCGCGAGATAGGAGGACTCGCGGGAGAAGAAAGCGAGGAACTCGCTCTCTTCTCAACGCGTCTTGCAGACAGGACGGGACGGACGGAAAAATAGGATAGATTGTTAGTTGTGCTGTCCGTTAAAATAAGGTGATGGATGTGGCACCTTGGTGGTGTTACGAAGGTTAGTTTTATTCATACTCATTTTTCATTATTTAACCAATGTCCTTTCAAATTAAAATTAGGCTGTTAGAATTGTGTGGTTCGATTTTTTCCTTATTGCTTAAACAAATGTATTGAGAAATTATTTGTAATTGTAATAGCCGGCCAGGTTTATATTCATTAACTTCCCCTAATCCCCGAAAGAATAATCGTGGTACCCTTATCAATTACGAAGAAGTCAGAAGGCAATCAAACTATAGGCACGACGTAGAGGGTGGTGACGTAGTAGCTGCCCTGTCGGTCTTAACGTGGATCCCGAGGCTGAGCAATAACGTGGATAATAGGGAGCTGCCCGGCGTCCATACCACCAGACCAGCCGCCCGAGCCCGAACCGAAGCCGCTGTCGCAGAATACGTAAAGGCCACATGCGCGCATCTTCCCCAAGTAATCATTCCTTTCATTTAGGCGTCCGGCTAATTCACTATTCTCTATTGGTTAATCGTAACTTGCTGCCCCCAGAAAATATTTTTATTATATTAATTTTTATATAACTACGTTAAATTTAAATTGAACTGAATTAAACGAATTATTGCCTAACTTGTTTGTGTTTGTGTTCATTCCTCGTCATTCATAGTGATTGGAGCCCAGCATCTTTTACACGCAAAAAATGAGAATTGTCGAACCACCCCCAACACCTTGAAATAGCTGCCGGAGCAGTGAGGCGCATTTTTTTTAAATGAAAGCGTCGTCACACATCTTCTTTATTGACAGAAATTACAATGTTTACAATATTAGTTATTTTATTTCATAATCATTAAATTTTTAGGAGGTACTCTTCTTTTTTTATACATTTAAGATTTCTGTAATTGGTACAGGATTTCTATAATTTCAAATATTTAGTTCACAAACAATATTGGTACATATGTAGCTACTAAAAGAACATGAAAGATTTGACTATTTGAGTTTCTTTTCTTATTAGAAATCTTTATTTTTTTACAGTTTTGTATGATCTATATTCTATTCTTTTTACTATTTAACCAGTATTCCAAATGCTTTTTGGCATTTTTTCGATACCATATTTTATCATTTAATTTGAAATCTAGTCTATCTTTTGTATTTTTTTTGTCATCATAATATTTTGAATTTACTTGTTTAGTTTCTATCATGTTGTTTAATTTATTTTTGTTTCCATGCTTTCTAGTTCTTGTCCACATTGCCGGTTAACTTCAATGTTGCATCCATTTTAATCGTGCTTATTTTCTTATTCCATTATTTAATTTACTATTATTTTTTTCACTTTTTTATATTTAAGCATTATTTTTCACTTTTATTTATTTAATTACATCTTTTAATTTTTTGAATGTGGCAGAGACTACGCCGTGTTATATGTTAGGGTAGATTACATGTTGATTGAAAGTCGTTAAGTGTAGACTGCTTTATTAAAAAGCACGTTGTATAATTATTGATCATATTGACATAGTTGTATATATATATATATATATAACAAAAAAAAAACAGACGTCAGTTTATAAAATTAGCTGCAACGACTGCCCCGCAACCTATGTAAATAGCTCGAACAGGATAAGCTCTTAAACATAGAGTAAACAAAAATAAAATTTCCAATTTCTTTAAAAACATTTATTTTAATAACCATAAACTCAATATTAAACAAAACTTAAAACTTTTACATAACTCTACAAAAGAACTAAAAATTTCCATTTTGAAATCACTTCTAATAGATAAAATAAAAAAATAATTCAAATATAATTAGCCTAAATTATCAAGTTAACAATAATGTTCAACAATCTTAAAAAACTGATAAAAATATCTTAAAATAAAAATTTAATCACCTGAACAAAACTACTAACGCCATCTCACATGAATATGAATAACTTTCTATGCACCAACTCCGACAAGATTCCGCAGTAAATTCGCTTATTTGACCGTTATGTTTTGTTGCAAATATAAAACAGTGTCTATGTATAAAATATAGTAATGTAAGTAATTTGTTTTACTTTTAATTATTTAGATGTCATGTTTTATAATACTATCCTAAATTTACTTGTTATAATGTGTACCATCTCTCTATGTATATTTTATGTTTTCTGTGTATTAATATTCCAGAGGCATAAAAAAAAAATGTTGAAACATGTCAAGATTACAGCATACTAGAGTATTTAACCTAACGCCATATATTTTACAAAATATGCATAAAATTATATATCACAACAATTAAAATTACATTAATTCTTAACCACAATCCTCTTCTCTTCGTATCCTAACGCCCGCTTCAACTTATTCCAAAACTCCTGCTCATCCTTCTCTTCAAATTGTAAATAAATCCTTGTTGTAATTAAATACCTCAACATCGGACTCAAATCTTTTATACACAAATGACCCAACCTTACAATAATAATTGAATTCCTAACAAATTCCCCGTACTCATTTTCAAAAAATCTTTTATTTTCAGCAACCTGTACTTCCCATCGACACCACTGCGATTTCACAAACGATTCACTTACAATTAAAAGGATTTTTTTACTGTTTTCAATGCTTTTTAAAACACTTTCAGAAATTTCAGAACCAATTTGAAAATCACGTTCGTATACGCACAGTTTAAAATACGGTTTTTTGGTTTCTAAAATGTTCACTAGTTGTTCCACAAAGGCGTAATCTTCACTGGAATATGATACAAACGCATCGTATTTGTAACTAGATTTTGTAACAGTTTTGTTGCGTTTAAAGCAATAAAGGTGGTAATTTATTAAAAAATAGAAGTAACCTATTTGGCCTCTTAGTGTGTATAAAGTAATTATTAAAATTGCTGTTATTATTAGCATAGTTATTGCAAATATAATTAGCAGTGATCGTTGTTCAGTTAATGCGCAAATATCATTTTGTTGGATAAAATTCAAATAATCAAAAATTGTTAAATTGCTATATTCATCTGGATACGTGCAAAATAATCTATGCGATTTAAATAAATTAAATATTTTTGCATATTTCTGTATTCCAACTATACTACTTAGCGCATCAAAATCATCACATTGACAAGCAAACGGATTCTTTTGCAAATTGATTAAAGTCAAATTAACAAAATCTTCAATCATAGATTGAGTTATGTTTCTAATTTTATTATTATAAGCTATTAAAGTATTCAAATTATTTCCTGGTGTTAAAATTGTTGAATTCCATGATACAAATAAATTTGTTGATATATCCAGTATTTCTAATCTCTTTAACGGGGCTAAGATGGCAGCCGGTAATGATTTCAAGTTATTATTTTCTAAACCCAAGTGTTTTAAATTGTGCATAGCTGAAAATAATTGTAAATCAAATTCCAAATTTGATATTTTACATTTTCCTAGTAGAAGCTTTTGTAAATTTTCAAGTCCTATAAATACGTATTTTGCAAAAGTTTTTATTGATAATGCATTATTACGTAAATCTAAAAATTTTAAATTCTTCAAAGGTAGAAAAGCTGAACGTTCTATAATGTACAAAGATGATGATTTCAATTCTAATATTTCAAGATTATTTAATCCAGTAAAAGTAATATTAGATATTTTTCTTATATTATTTCCAGATAGAAGTAATTGTTTTAAATTAATCATCTTTTTGAATACGTTTTCATCTTTTAAAGTAAAGTATTGTCCAGAATAAGAAATATCCAAATAGGTTAAATTAGGTAATAAAATTGCGTTTGGTATTTCTGCAAATTGGTTATGACTTATATAAAGAATTTTTAATTTTGGCAAAGATTGAAACGCATTATTAGTTATATTAAGAATCAAACAACTAACAAGCTTCAATTCTTTTAAATTAGGCATAAACGGAAACGCTTCAATCAATTCAAACCGATTCCCTGACAAACTCAATCTGCTTATATTAGATTCAGCAATTACTTTTAACAAATCAATAGGAAACTTTTTATAAAACATACTATTCAAACCTAAATTTTCTATAGATATACTATGATTAATCATAGCTTTAATAATATCAGCAGTATGAGTATCATTCAAATCATTTTCTCCCAACTTTAACGTCTTAAGTTTTTTAAATACATTAAACGCATTTGGATGTATAAATTCAATTTTGCAAGCCAACAATCCCAAATTATTAATGCTTGTGTTGGCCAAATCCACAAAATCATTTTCAAATATTTCAGGAAACAACATTTGTGAAATCATTAAATTTTCTAATTGTGGCAAATTTGCATAACTTGCAGCTCCAATGAAATCACCCAACTGTAAAAAACCATTCTGTTTTAAATTTAAATGTTTCAAATTAATCAATCCTTTTAAAGCGTTTTTATCAAGATTAATTAATTTCGGATTTTGTGCTAGAGATAAATTATGCAAATTTATTAACCCGTTAAAAGCTCCTGGTTCTATACGTTGGAATTGTAGGTTGGCTTCAATTTGGAGTACTACTAGTTGATAGTTTTTAGCAAAATCATCTCGATTGAGTACTGAAATAGCTGTTGTTGTTATTTGTAGTGATTTGTAGCGGAGTTTAATTTCGCGTGGAAAACGTTTGCAGAGTACAGGATCATAACAAATTTCATATTTTTTGGTGATGTATTGACGACATATACAGCCGCTTGGTTTATGCCTGGGTAGCTCCAAAAAAGTATCACTATTAATGTTAGAATTAAGTTGTTTTCTTCTTTCTAGTTTTGTTTTGTTGCAGATAATTGCATTGATTTCAATAAGTATTATTAAAATATGTATCTTCATAATTTATTTGGCTTCTTTTACCTACAACAAAATAATAAATTAATAAAATTGTAACAATATAAAATAACGTTTACTAAATCACAAACCATTTTTGTTAATTTTGACCAAAAAAAGAATATTGATAATGATTTTGCCGTTTTAAGGATTAAGGTATAAAATAATTAATTTGAAATGAATAAAAAGCATGAACTATAATTTTAATCAACATTTAACATTGTAGCAACGTACACATACAACAAGTGTACAAAACAGAGGCAAACACGCGGCAACATTCCTTGTATAAATATAAACTCAATGTAATGGAATAATAGCTTACAAAATGATGTTGGCAAATTTAAACAAAAGTTAGAAAAACAAGAAAGTAATAAACAAAAAAATAATCTTATTTCCTAGGGGATTAAATGAAGGAATAATTGATGGAGCTACATTAAAAGATAAAATTGAAAACTAGACAAGAACTAAATTAAAAGAAAGTGTAATTATGAAAAACACATAAAAAAAACAAAATTAAACTAGAAAGCATTTTTGTAGAATCAGATAGTTGGGAAGATAAACGACATATTTATTGATAATGATAATGACTTCACAAAGAAAAAAAGATAGTGTTAAATGAAGAAAAACGTTGTTATAGTTGTATAAGTGCAAAAAAACAATAACAAACGGGGAGAGGGAAGTAAGGACAACTAAACTAAACTTTGGTAATGGAAAAAAGTTGAGAAAGAAAAACAATTAAAAGATGATCCAAGAATAAAAAATACCAGGCAATAAAATTAATATATTATTTTAGAGTTTAGCAAGATTAAATAAAAAGGATGTAGATTTTTGGAAATACATAAGAAAATTTGATCTAATTGGAATGGAGATGGCTCAGTTATGGAGCTTTAGCGTAGCACGCTAACAGTGTGATGTTTGATTCCCAAAAATGACTTAACATAATAACTTGCTTTTTATCCACTGATCATAAAAAAAAGAAATGAGAAGACCAAGAAAGAACGTAGAAGTCAAAAATCCAGATAATTGGAGACAACACGAGAACGAGGACACAAACAAAAACGTATAACATCATTCAAACAAATAAAGACAGAGGAAGAAAGGCGCACGACCTACAGGTGGCAACAGCTGTGAGAGGAAAAATAGACATAGTAATAGTGATGGAACCAAATAAAACCAAATAAAGTGGGGAGTGTATAAAAGATAAGGACTTAGACGTGGCTATCTTAACACTTACCCAGTGTAGAGATTAGGTAGAAAGATGGAGATCACCCAAAGAGGGAATAGTGTGGGCCGATATAAAAGGTATGGTAGTATACTGCTGTTACATCAGTCCAAACTGCGGAATAGAATATTATTAAGAGTGGATAGAAGAATTAGAACACAGCTTAAAAAAACAAAAAAGCATACATATTCTGATAGAAGGCGATTTCAACGCAAAATTGCCAAGATGGGGAGGGCAAAGTGCAACAGGAAAGGACAGATTGTTGAGGAGATGGTAGCAGCTGTAAATCTTACAATATGCAACCAAGGAAATAAGCCAACGATTGTAAGAAGAAGATCCAAATTATAAATTGACATTACTATAGCAACGTGGGAAACAGCTGGAATAGTAGGGGGTGTCAGAAAAAGAATCGCTAAGCCTAAATGAGTACATACAATACAGTACAAACGGAAAAGAGAAAAAGGAAGACAAAATAGTAGAAAAATGGAACATAAGAAGAATGGACAGAAAAATGATAAAAAAAGCTATGGAAGCAGAGGAAGTGACAAAAAACAAGAACATTGAGGAAAAATGCAAAAGGTACTCGGAAAAGTTGAGGAAAGCAGCAAAAAAATCAATCCGTAAGTACAGAGCAGGAGGAAAAAGAAGACCGTACTTATGGTGCAAAAAGATCAAGAAAAACAGAAAGAAAGCAATACAAACAGCAAGGAAGGTCAATAGACAGAGAAGAAAAGGCGAAAATTTTGATAAAGCTGAAAAAAAACTAAAAAAGAACAAAAAGGCTTTGAAGGAAGCAATCAGGGACATTAAAAAAATATGCAAAAAAAAAGTTAGAATCCATAGATGGGGATTCAAAATAATAATGAATAAATTAGAAAGAATAAAAGCAGTTTGCTTAAAGGAAAAAAGAGAGTAAAGAAGTAATAATTGAGAAATTGTTTCCCACTGGAGAAATTGTAGAAGAACCAACAGAAATAGTTGACAAAACAAAAGCAGTCCCTGCAACAGTAAAGGAGATAAAACAGATTATAAGAGAACTACCTAATAACAACGCACCAGGACCGGACGAGATAACAACCTAGTGTTAATTGACAAGAAGAAGGAAGCAGGCAAATCAAAGGTGTATAGACCGATATGCCTGATCAACACATTAGCAAAAACTATGGAAAAAGTTATCGTGATAAGAATTGAACAAGAAATAGAAGAAAAAGGAGGATGAAAACAGGAGCAATATGGATTTACAAAAAGAAGATCGACTCTAGGAGTTTGAAAAAGTAAAGAACATAGCAAAAGAAGCAAACAGTGGACCACATAGAAAAAGACAACACTGTGTCATAATAGCGCTAGATATACAAAATGCTTTTAATAGCATACTATGGGAAGCAGTTATAGAAGCAGCAAATATAAACTAACAAATGAAACTAACAAGATAATATGGAGTTACTTTCAAGGGAATGAAGAATGAAAAATTTAGGCTGACCAGAGAAGTACCACAAGGTTTTGTCACTTGGATATAAACTGTGGAATCTAGTCTTTAATGAGCTACTCAGATTGCGGTTGCCGTAAGGAGTGACAATAAAGGCATTTGCGGATAATGTGGTTCTGGTAAGTAGAAATATAGACATAGAAGTATTTATGGATAAGTTGGAGTTGGCAATTTGATACAAAACTAGATGAAAAATAAAGGGTTAGATCTGGGAATTGACAAAAAGGACTAATAGGGAAAATGGAAAAATACAGGTAAGGGAACAAATAATAACTATAGGGAAGAAAATTAAACAACTCGGGGTTACACTTAAAGCAAAGGGATGGAACGAACAGGTTAAGGAAGCGGTAAGAAGAACAAAGTAAATAGAAAGAATGCTTAGTAGGCTTATGTCAAACAAGAGAGGACCAGGAGAAGGAAGAAACCGATTAGAAGTAAACTGATAACAGAAATAAGAGGAGCCACAAGAACAAGCTTGTTAAGGATCTGCAGGGTCTACAGAACGGTGTCACAAAAAGCACTACCACCCGCAGATTTGATGGTAGAAGAAAGATTGGAAATAAAGTTGGTAAATGAAGGAACTAGTAAACAAGAAACAAAAAAACGGGCAAAAGAGAATTCAATAAAAAGATGGCAAGGCCAGTGAAAAGAAAAGAAATAAAAAAGTAAGTAGAGAGTAAACTAGCGACGTGTTACTATACAATACAACTACTCACCAGAGATGAATTTACAAGAGAAGAAGACTTATCGGCGAGGTGTATTGCAACTTTTTGAAACACATGCAAGCTCAGTTTCTGGATGATGTACCATTGGCAACAAAAATTGCAATGTGGTTTATGCACAATAGTGCACCACCATATTTTAGTTTGGTTGCTCGTTATTACTTAACAACAACATACGGAGATTGCTGGATTAGTCGAGGTGGGCCACACGCATGGCCTCCTTGATACCCAGACTATTTGAAGTCATTAGTTTACGCTACTCCAGTAAAGAATTTGGACGACTTGCAAAATCGGATTATTGCTGGGTGTAACTCAATTAAAAACAACCATGGTGTGTTTGAAAGAGTTTGGCACTGATGACCTTAATAAAAGTTTTTGTAAAAATTTTAATCATTATAGTAATGTATTTTGATTTTTAATACAAGCCCTGTTTCACAAGATATGACAATATCATCAGTTTTTTTAAATAAAACACCCTGTATTTTTTTTATTTTTAGAAAGAAAATTTTATAATATTTACAATGGTATAAAGTTATATAGGTCTGCAATATAATATTTATTCAAATAATAAAACAAAATGTAGTACGTTTTAAATCATTTGTTAAATTAAAATTATTAATAATAATGTAATTTTTTTGTATTATGTACAGTTCACAATACTTAAAAAAGATAATATTTACAATAAATTTAAAAGAAAATACATTTTCGAGTAGCGAGGTGACTTTCTTCTTTTTGAGTAGCAAGCAGTGGTATTTTGTAAACGGCTATCCTTATTTGATGTTCTAACTCTTTTAAAGATTAAGGTTTGGTTTTATATACAATAGGTTTTAAATGATCCCAAAAAAAATAGTCTAAAAGATTTAAATTTGGTGATTGTGGAGGCCATTTAATATATCCTCTTTGACTTATCCATCGCTGCAAAAAAGTATCATTTAAGTATCGTTGCACATTAGCTCCAAAATGATCTTGTTGATACCAAATTTCTTTTGCCAATTGTTGTGGGTTTTCTTGATTTGGAAATAAATGGATTAATCTTGGGACAATTTGCCCTTGCAAATAACGATTTGAATTTAAAGTTTCTCTAAAAAAAATGGTCCTTTGATTATTCCCGCTCAGACCTTTATTCTTTGAGGGTACTGGGTATGTGTTTTCTCCGCCCAGTGAGGATTCTCATTTGCCCAATATCGACACTTATGTCGATTTACAAAAACCATTAAAGCAAAAGGTCGCTTTATCGGAAAACACTGTATTATTAACAAAATTAGCATTGACTTCAAAGGTATCCATAATTTTTTGACAAAATTGCATTTGTCTATCAGAGACCAAGATCGTCTTTATTTAATTCATGTATTAAATGTGAATAAAATTTTGTTGCTTTTAATATCTTTTTCATCGATCTCTCGCTAATATTGTGTTGTAACGCCAGTTTTGATGAGGTTTTTGGCTTTTCTTGCAAAGTAATAACAACATCAAGTGTTTTATTCTTGTTCGTTGCTGTATTACTTTGACCAGATTTTGTCCGATTGTTTACACTTCCAGTTTTGTTAATTTTTTTTATAATTTTTAAAACAGTAGACTTTTAAATATGATAATTTCTATCAGGAAATGACGCATTAAAATAATTGCATTTTGTAAAGTTCGCCTTCTGTTTCCAAAACCGACAATCATTAACAATCTAATTTCATCACGTTCACTTAGGTGAGTCATATCAAAAAGAAATGTTAATAGCATACAAACTAATTAGCGATAAACTGATAACAATATTTGATTGTATTGATTGCATCTGTTAAAAAATACTAAATATGTTTATGATCTAATTACCATATCAACAAACAATTATTATTTTTCTGAAGTTTTAAAAAGCTTAAGAATAAATAAACATTTGGAGCCGTTGCTACAATTATTTAAAACGTACTTGGTTTTGTTTTATTTTAATGAATATTTCATGAACAACAAGTCGCAGACTTATAAAACTTTATATTATTGTAATTGTAATAAAATTCTCTTTCTAAAAATAAAAAAAAATACAGTGTTTCTTTAAAAAAAACTGATCATGACGTCATATCTCGTGAAACAAAAAATGGCATTAACAATATACGTAATGAGTACAAGTGATTATACAGGGTGTCCGGAAAATACGTGTACAACGTTTGACGACAGACTCCTGACGTCAAAATAGGTCAATCTAAGCCGACTTAGTTATATCCAAAATTGTCTCGTTTAGCCGGTAGAGGGCGTCAAAAATTTGTAAATATTAAAAAGAAATTACCTGTAACAATAATTTTTTAAGTGACCTTGTTGCTATGGCGTTTAATAATTTGACAATTATTGACAAATTGTCACCAGTCTATGAAATTTACTCAAGTATACGATCAACATTCTTGAATTACAAGTTCATTTTACCATTAAAAATGGAAAATTATACAAACTCTCAGAAAGTTGACATGCTCCTGGTATACGGGTTTTGTCAAGGAAATGGGCTTCAGAGTGTTAGGGTTTACATGGAGAGGTTTCCTAACCGTCGAATACCAAACCACCAAACATTTGCCAATATTGAGCGTCATCTTCGGGAAACGGGCAGTTTTGAGAAAAAGTTTGAATTCAGGGGTCGTATGCGAACAACTCGAACTGTGGAAACAGAAGAGATGATTCTGGAAAGAGTTGAAGAAGAACCAAGTACCAGTACCCGTCTCTTAGAACGTGAGTTAAATGTTTCTAAAACGATTGTCAATGAGGTTTTAAGAGAACAGTTGTTACATCCTTACCACATACAAAAAGTCCAGGAACTTTTACCGACTGATCCCCCCATGCGGCTTACATTTTGTCAATTTATTAGAAACAAAAGAATCCTTGTTCCAAATTTTTGTAGAAAAATTATGTTTACTGACGAGGCATGCTTTACAAGATCTGGGGTAACCAATCTGCACAACGAACATATTTATTCCGATGAAAATCCACATGCCATTAAAGTTGCACATCATCAGCATCAATTTAAAATTAATATTTGGGCAGGTATTATTGATCACTACCTTATTGGTCCCATTGTTATTCCAGACAGGTTAGATAGAAATATTTATTTAAATTTTTTGCAAGACACATTACCAATTCTTCTGGAGAATTTGCCCCTTTTACTTCGGAGGGAAATGTGGTATATGCATGATGGTGCCCCGTCCCATTTTTCCGTTGCCGTTCGGCAATACTTACATCATCAATATCCCAACCGATGGATTTGAAGAGGCAATGATGCACCAGTAAAATGGCCACCACGTTCTCCTGAGTTAAATATGTGTGACTTCTTTTTGTGGGGCGCTATTAAAACAGAAGTTTACAAGACTCCGGTAAACACACGCGATGATTTATTGCAGCGGATTTTAAATGCAGGCAACCATTTTAATAATCCCGAGACATTAGATAGGGTCCAATATCATTTTTTAAAGAGTGTTAATAAGTGTATTCAGCAAGATGACGGTCATTTTACACATTTGCTTAAGTAATGTTTTTGTTTTACTTAGTTTCTTACAATAGATACTTTCAACTTTGTTATACTTTTGTTTTTTGGATATAACTAAGTTGGCTTAGATCGACCTATTTTGACGTCAGGAGTCTGTCGTCAAACGTTGTACACGTATTTTCCGGACACCCTGTATAGGGTAAGAGCTTATCAACATAGATTTTCAGTTAACACATAATGTGTGCTTCTTAATGAGTAACTACAGCCAATTCAAATCTTACTACCTTGTTTAAATGCTGATTTATAAGCAGAATATCACAAAAGTCAAATGAAATTTGCTGGATAACAATGTCCCTTTTGCCTTACAAAACAGGATGTGCTACCAGCACAATGGAACAACGCCCTATGTTAGGCAATATGTAGTTCGGTAGCTCAACAATAACTTTAATGAGGTGCATTGGTAGAAGAGGTCCAGTGAATCAATTCCTAATATTACCCTGATGGCTCTTCTTTGTAGAGAGAACATCCTGTTACGAATAGAAGAATGTCCCCATATCAATAAGCCGTACGTTAGATGTGATTGACAGAGGGCAATGTAGGCCGTTTTTAAGACAAAGATAGAAACAGTACGCTTAAAATTTTTAATAAGAAAATATTGCTGCATAACTTCTTTGCTAGTGCATCTCCATGCATTAACCATTTAAGATCTGAATCAATATGCAGACCTAAAAACTTGTATTGTTAGTAGTTTTCTGATGATTCCGTAACGCAAAAGTAAAAGTGATGGATTTCTGAGGGTTTACAGTTAAAAGATTACTGCAAAACCATTTCTCTGCCATAGAAATTGGTTGTATTTTGTTCTGTACGTTTTTTAATTAGTTTTAATTGAGGGTCATTTGATCTAAGACATGCTTTGTTTATAAGTTTTAAGTTTTCATTCATTGCTTTTAACTCTTTGTTAAACCAAATGATTTTATTTTGTTTGCAGTCCTTGCTTGATTGCAGTTTTGCATCTGGAAAAACATTTAGAGCGTTGCTTGATAACATTTCTAAAAACATATCCACTTTTATCCTGCAACTTAGTTCACTATTATCAAGAAATTGCCATTTAATATTTTCAATCAGAAAACATAATTTAATTTTTCCGAATCATAACACCTCCACGACTATTTGTTTGCTATGGTCCTGTAAGTTTGAAAAAAAAAACGATCCTGGAGATTCTATGTTCTTAAGTTTTTCAAATTTCAAATGTTTTGAAGTATACGTTTAGTTCATATCCGTAAGGCTGGTAGGGTTGCCTATAGATTGACTATAAGTCGGAACTGCTTGTTTAGTAGTTTTATTATTCTTAAGTAGTGTCCTTTTGGTTGCCTAAGTTAGACGCAGTGTTTTCATTATTATTTCTAAAAACTACGTTAAAACTTGCTTTTGTTTACCTCTTTTAATAGAGTTTTGTTATCTTCTTCAAGTCTTCCAACTTTTTCAATCATCTCCAATTCATCATCTTCGTTGAAGTTAAGTTCCATTCCACAACAAGTTTTAACCCTTTTATATCAGGAAAAGTGATAAAATGACTTGGCAACATTACCACACAAACACATTTTTTATTTAAATCGATAGATTTAGCTGCATTTTTTACAGTATTTGTAGCTTCAGCAACTGTTTTATTTCCCATCTTAGAGATAAGCCGTAGATTTAGAATAAGTTAAATTAAACAAAATTTTGTTTTGCCTAGCTATTAAAATGTGTGTGTTTTGCATAACTGTTGGCCAAACTTTCAAAAACTTACAAACTGTGTTGTTTAAAATGTTAGGGTTTTCAAATTGCAAAAATGTTTTTATAGAAAAAAAATTTACAAATTTGTTTAAAATAACAGTGTTTTGAAGTTCTCACAAATTTTGTTTTGTTAGTTTTGTTATATTTGTTTAAAACGTGCTCAAAAAATGTGAAAATGTTTTGCATAGTTGTTTAAAACTGACAAAAAGTGTTTAAAGTATTATCAAAATTTGTTGTTAAAATATTAGTGTTAACAAACTATCAAGATTTTTGTTGGCTGGCAAAAAAGTTGTCTTCTAAAGTGCAAAAATCTGTTTCAAGCTGTAAAAATGTAACAAAAGTTTTATGCATAGTTGTTTCAAACTGTCAAAATAATTTTAAAATACAAAAAAGTTGTTTAAAATATTAGTGTTTTTAAGCTATCAAAATATGACAAACATGTCAAAATGTTGTGAATAGTTTTAAACTATCAAATTGTTTTTTTTATAGTTGCTAAAATGTGCTTAAAACTGTCAAAATACTTTTAAAATACATACAGTAATATACAAATTGTTGTTCAAAATAACGGTGTTTTAACGCTATAAGAACTTCTATTTTGTTAGCTGACAAAATGTGTTTAAAAGTAGTTTTCTAAAGTGCAAAATTCATTCTGTTAAAATTTGTACAAACATATCGGGGCACTCCAATTGAAACTGTTTATGATCAATCCTAGTCTGGAGTACTCATTCTACTTGCCTAAGTATTAGTAATCTGTAAATTAAATATAATCCTTGTCTTTTTTTAATTTATTGACTATTGGTGTTTGAAAAAAAGGAAACATTTAATTCATTTATCACAAACGCTTGGGTACGTGGTCTGACAGTCAAGTTATACATTATTAAATGCTGTAAGCATTATCTGTAAATGTCAGTTATCACTAAATTATGAAAGGCTTAATAACGAATAAAGTAATTAATTCACAAACTTTAGGATTGTGTCATAAATTAAAGTACCCTGCCCGGTGTTGTAGACCTAAAAATTAAATCTTATTCTCTTTGCAAATGTTAGTAGTTACTAAATTAAGAGAGGATGGTAAAGATCAAATTTGTTCATGACAATGGAGTGCTCCGCCCACACATCCAAGTGTTTTCCAAGTGGTCATTTAGAAATTGGATGTTTTTTCTTTTTGCAAATGTTAACTGACACTAAGTTAAGAGAATAATAATAATGATATTTACTTGGGCGAGCACTTAGTTTGTAATTTGTCCACGTGTCAACTAACAAAAGTGTTAGTTATTAAGAGATTTGTTCTATAAATGACAGTTATCATTTATTTTTTTCTTTTTTTAATTTAATAACTATTGGCGTTTAAAAAAAATACATTTCTTAATTACAAACACTTGGGTAAGTGGGCGGTCACTCATTTTATAATTTGTAAAGATATGAATAAAATTAAAGTTTAAATAGCTTTTCCACATATTCTACACATTTTCTTTTTCTCATCTATCCAAAGTTTCCACACTTTCTCCTTATTTCTACATCTGAATTTTGCAATTATTTTTTTAGGTAATCGGTAGTGCATCAGATATGATATGTACATAATTTGCATTGTGATTTATTTTTGCGTGTTCTTTGCTTCTGCACTTGTATATTTTTATCTTTCATTATAATTTTCATTTGCATACTTTTTTATCTATTGACAATATTTCTACTTTCTTACTAGAATATCCATTTTTGTTAACATAGTTTTGCTTCATTTTCCCATTTTTTAATTTTTTTTTTCATTTTCTTCTTCAAGCAGTCTTGTACATTCATTATTTTTTTCAAACTTATTAGTCATTTTGCCATTTACCCAGACTCAGTGCTCACTTATTTTTTTTAATTTTCAAATACATCCACAATTTTTTTATTTATACTGTCAAATGCCTCGTTTCCTTTCTTTTTTTGCTATTTTCTTTTCTACTATTTCATTTATATACACTTCTAGCGGTTGGTGGTTTGACTCTTTCACTTTCTCCAAACTTAAATTTGTCTATTTCTTGTCACGCTTCTTCTTCATTTACTATTACGTAGTCAATTACCAATTCTTTTTTTGCTTATCTCTTTATCTTCTTTTATATTTCCTTTCCGTTTAGTATGTTTCTGTTCTTTTTGATTATTTCTATTATTTTTTTTTTTTAATTTTAGTTTTTTGCCTTTCTTTTGCTTTTCTTTTAATGCGGTCTTTGCATTGAAATCTCCTTCTACTATTAGTTTTTTTTATATTGAGTTTTCTAGCTTTTTAATTTTAATTTTTTTTTGCTATAACCATTTTGTATTTTGTTTCACTATCCTCTCTATTTCCGATTTATTTTATTTCTGTTTGTGGTATTTTTTTTTTATTCTTGTTTCTTTTAGCTTTTCCATTTTTTCCTTTAATAGTTGGCTGGCATTTTTATTCTTAAGACATTTGATCTTCTATGTTTTTCATTTATTTTCATCTATCCATGTTTTTTCATCATTATTATATTCTTGCTTTATTCAGCCTAGATATTTGCTTGTCCTTAGGTATTTTCTTAGTTTTTTTTATATCTTTATTAACTTCTTTCTTGTCGTATCCTCTTTCTTCCACAAATATTTTGTGTAGCTCTATTAAATGTATCTTCTTTGATAGAACTAGATTTGCTAGTTTTACTTCTAAAATTTTCATTTGAAATTAATTCTTCGTGTCTCCTGGTTGCCAGATATACTCTGACCATTTTAAAAGTTACATTGTCTGTGAACCTTGAGTTGGCGTAACTGCCGTATGGAAATTGCTGAGTCAATTTATTCAGTTTGCTTTCCTTGAGCAGTTCTTTTCTTTTTCTCTATCTTTACAATTTATATCAATTTACTTTATTATCATTCCTCCTTTCTTTGTTTTTTGTGGCTTTTGATCTGTGTGTTTCTTTTTATATATATTAGCGTTTTTATACTCTATTGACATCACCAACCTGGTTCTAGCAGGCCAAAGTGCTTCCAAGTATGAGTGATAAAAATGAGGCAAGATGATTAATGTTTGTAAATTTGTTTGTTGCTGAAACCATAAATGCCAAAGCGGTTAATGCTTTGAACAAATTCACAAATAATATACGACAGAGTATGATTTAAACTCAGGATCCCGTTTCTTTTTATTTTGGTTTATTTAAATTATAAAGCTTCTCTATCTTTTTTTTTCAATACTGTCGTTGCATAGTTTCTTAGTCCTCTCCATTTTTTTATCACTCAAGCATATATTAATGATTGTAGATTTGTTGATTTTGTTTTTTAATACCTTTTTTAATCTTTTTTATTTTCCTCCTACGTTTTGCACTCTACTAGCGTATGTTCTGCGTCGTCATACGTGTTTTCTTCACAGAATATACATCTTTTTTTTCTCCATCTTATTTATTTTTTGGTAGAAATACTGGTTTTTAGACAATTGCCTACAATTCCAATCCAAACATTTAAGGAGAACTGATGTTGAAAGCGATCTTCACATACCTGATGCGGATTTTTATCTGTTCACACATGGTTGTTATGAAAAATCCTTATTGCATTTCTTGAGAAACTGGCTTCATTGGTGAAAAGAATATGTGTCAGGAATTGAGGTATTAGAACTAATGTTTGCAAACGCAATACGTGAAAGAACATCAGCAAGTAGTAGTGCCTAAACACGCTGAATGTGGTATGGATACAACACATTTCTTTTAAGAATTTTCCAAACTGTTCAATAACTTACATTCAAAGTATTGGCAATTTTTCTCTATTATGACTAGCACATTTTGTTCCAGTTGTACCGATCTTACTGTCATTGGTTTTCCTGGCCCTCCATTTCGTTTCAATGTACCTGTTTCACGAAGACGTCGATGTATGATTTCAAAGAATTTTTGGTCAGGGATATTACGACCAGGAAACCGTTCAATATACAAACGTCTAGATTGTAATGAATTGCCATCAGCAAGTCCATACATAAAATGCATGTTAGTCATCTCGGCGTTCGTATAGTAATTCTTAGTAGAGGAACTTACTAACTATCCGCAGATTTGATGGTGGAAGAAAGATTAGGTATAAAGAAAATGATAAATGAAAGAACTAGTAAGCATGAAGCAAAGAGACAAGCAAGAGAGGATATGATGGAAAGATGGTAAAGACAGTGGAAAGAAGGAAAAAAGAGAGAATGGACAAGGGAACTAATACCAGAAATAAACGAATGGGTAGAGAAAAAACGGGAGACGTGTTACTATACAACACAACTACATATCGGACATGGAGCATGTGGAAAGTACTTACAAAAAATAAATAAGATGGAGAAAGAGGAAAAATGTACATTTTGTCTAGAAGACACGCATGGCGACGCAGAACATACGCTAGTAGAGGCGAAGCGTGGGAGGAAGATAGGAAAACGCTAGAAAAGATATTAGAAAACAAAGTAGACAAATCTACAATTTTTAAAATATGCTTTAGTGACGAAAACAAATGGAGAGCACTAAGAAGCTATGCAACGACAGTACTGAAAAAAAGAGTTTGAAGTTTTGAGATTTAGGTAAACCAAAATGGAAGAAAACACTCAAATTAAAAGCCACAGAAGACAAAGGAAGGAGGAGCAAGAAGCTAGAGAAGAATAAAGAGGAAAAAAACAAAGAAAATAAAAACAACTATGCCTGCCAAGCAAAGGAAGATGAACAGACAGACAAGAGAAGAACATATACTGAAACCATAGTACCAAAAGAAGTAGAAAAGGAGAGAACTGCTCAAGGAAAATAAATTGACGGAATTGACTAATCGATTTCCAAACGGAAGATACGCCATCTCGAGGTTGACAGAAAATGCAACTTGCGAAATGGTCAAAGTATATCTGGCAACCAGGGGACACGAAGAACTAATCCCAGATGGAGATTCAAGAATCTCACTAGAAGTTAAACTGGCAAATGTAGGACTATCAAAAGGGATGCAATTAATGGAGCTGCACAAAATATTTATGAAAGAAAGAGGAAACAACAAGGAAGAAGTTAATGAAGATATAGAAAAACTAAGAAGATACCTAAGGACAATGCAAATATCTAGGCTGAATAACACAAGAATGAGAGAAAAGAGAGGAGAATGCCAGTGTAGGAAGTAGGGCAGAAAGATAGGGTATAAGGAGTGATGGGCCGGGGACAGCATGTGTTGCCGCAGCAGACTGCGTGAATTCCGCAAGGCCGAAACCAGCCCACCTCAAACTAGTACCACATTAGAGACAATGACTAGGACAAATTAACAGCAGGACTTTCGCAGAGAATAAAATCGAAAGGTATTGCCATGCGTTAGTTATTCTTAAGAGCCACTTGTTGAGGCCAACACCTAACTACGTCTTAAAAAAAAAAAAAAAAAGACACGTCAAACAGCCAAACGTTACTCAATCTAAATAACTGTGACTGATACATGTGATGATCAATAACGAGACGAATTCAAATGAAATCCACTTATACATTATTAGATAAAACAGCCGTTTAAGTTATCGTTAACATTAGTTTATACTTGATTAACTCGTAAATTATTTGTATTTAATATACTCATTGGCGTACGTCATACTTTTATTTACATTAATGATTTTAACAAGTATCGAATATGATTGTAGCAAATTTTCGAAACTAAGAGGTTTTTCAGAAATCATCATAGAACAAAATATTCTTAAAATAGGCCAAAGAATATCCCCTTAAATTTTTGACGCTTGTTTACTTAATACCCGGGTTTCTTATAGGCAAGTCTATTCCTATAATCAATAAATAGTTATAAAAAAAGTTACTTTTTGGGACAAAATGAGTAAATTGTTGTTAAACTTAAAGTTTGGAAATTTAATAGTTAACTCAGCTATTTCTATGCCAAAGTTTTCAAATTAATTATAAAAACATCATTTTTAATTTATAGAAAGTTTATTTATTTAAAAAAAAAAAACAGAAAACCTATCACATAATGCAGAAAAAAAACAAATTACAAAAGTTTTAACAAAAAACTGCAGAAATATGTTATTTATTTTTTATTTTAAACAGTGCATTGAAAAAATAACAGAAAATTAAACAGAATCTGTTGAAAATAGTGCATAATATATAAAATTAATTGAATTTTTGTCATTTTGGTATAATAAGTCACTAAAGCGTTTTTGAATCCACGTGAATTTCTACTTGAATAAACTTAAAAATATTCTTTTTAAATTTGTCAGTATAGTTTTTAAATACGCTTAACTAATTAGTAACAATTTAATTATTTACAAAATAATAATTATATGTTTGTATTAAAATTACATTAATTCTTAAGAATAATCCTTTTTTCTTTGTATCCTAACGCACGCTTCAATTTATCCCAAAACTCCTTCTCATCCTTCTCTTCAAATTGTAAATAAATTCTAGTTGTGATTAAATACCTCAACATCGGACTCAAATCTTTTATACACAAATGGCCCAACCTTACAATAATTATTGAATTCCTAACAAATTCTCCATACTCATTTTCAAAAAATCTTTTATTTTCAGCAACCTGTACTTCCCATCGACACCACTGCGATTTTACAAACGATTCACTTACAATTAAAAGGATTTTTTTACTGTTTTCAATACTTTTTAAAACACTTTCAGAGATTTCTGAACCAATTTGAAAATCACGTTCGTATACGCACAGTTTAAAATGCGGTTCTTTGGTTTCTAAAATGTTTACTAATTGTTCCACAAAAGCGCAATCTTCACTGGAATATGATACAAAAGCATCGTATTTGAAGTTTGATTTTGAAACAATTTTGTTGCGTTTATATCGATTGGTTAGGTGGTAATTTATTAGGAAATAGAGGTAACCTATTTGGCCTTTTAGTGTGTATAAAGTAAAAGCCAAAATTGCCGATATTATTAGCATTATTATTGCAAATATGATTAGTACTGGTCGTTCGGGATCAACTAATAAACAAATATTATGTTTTTGAGTTAAATTAAAATATTCTAAAATTGTTAAATTGCTATATTCATCTGGATATGAACAAAATAATCTGCGCGACTTTAATAGTTTAAATATATTTGTATATTTTTGTTTCTCTACTATACTATTTAACGCATCAAAATCATCACATTGGCAAGCAAACGGATTCTTTTGTAAATTGATTAAAGTTAGATTAACAAAATCTTCAATCATAGCTTGAGTAATGTTTCTAATTTTATTATTATAAGCTATTAAAGTATTCAGATTATTTCCTGGTGTTAAAATTGTTGAGTTCCATGTTATAAATGAATTCATTGATATATCCAATTGTTCTAATCGCTTCAGTGGAGCCAAAATAGGAGCCGGCAAAGTTTTCAAATTATTATATTCTAAACCCAAATATGTCAAATTGGGCATAGCTGAAAATATCTGCATATCTTGTATATCTGATAATTTGCAATTCCCTAATAAAAGAAATTCTAATTTTTCAAGTCCTTCAAATAAATACCTTGAAAAAGTTTTCACTGATAATCCATTATTACGCAAATCTAAAAATTTTAAATTCTTTAAAGGTAAAAAAGCTGAATGTTCCACAGTATATAAATAAGACGATTTCAAATCTAATGCTTCCAAATTATCCAATCCGGTAAAGGTAATGTTAGATATTTTTCTTATATTATTTTCAGATAAATGTAAATGTTTTAAATTGATCATATCTGTAAATATTTCTTCATCTTTTAAAATAAAATATTGACCTGAATTAGAAATATCCAAATAGTTTAAATTAGGCAACAAAACTGCGTTGGGTATTTCAGCAAATTGGTTATGACTTATTTTCAAAATTGTCAATTTTGGTAAACTTTGAAAAGCATCATTGGTTATATTAAGAATTAAACAATTAATAAGTTTTAATTCTTTTAAATTTGGCATAAAAGGAAACGCCCCAATCAATTCAAACATATTTCCTGATAAACTCAACATGCTTATTTTAGTTTCCGCAATTACTTCCAACAAATCAACAGGTAATTCTTTATAAGACATACTATTCAAATTTAAATATTCTATAGGTATACTATGATTAATCATAATTTTAATAATATTAGCAGTATGGCTAGTATTTAATTCATTACCACCTAGTTTTAACGTCTTCAGCTTTTTAAATATAATAAGCGCTTTTGGATGAATAAATCTAATTTTGCAAGACACCAGTCCTAAATTATTAATGCTTGTGTTGGCCAAATCCGCAAAATCATTTTTAAATATTAGGGGAAACAACATTTGTGAAATCAATAACTTTTTTAACTTTGGCAAATTTGCAGCTCCAATAAAATCATTTAATTGTAGAAATCCATTTTGTTTTAAAACTAGTTCTTTTAAGTTAACCAATCCTTTTAGAGCATTTTTATCAAGGTAACATAATTTTAAATTTTCTGCAAATGATAAATTCTGCAAATTTATTAATCCATCAAAAGCTCCCGGCTCTATGTGTTTGAATTGTGCGTTGCCTTCAATTTGAAATATTCTTAAATGATGGTTTTTAGCTAAATCACCTTTTTTGAGTACTGAAATAGCTGTTGTTGATATTCGCAGTTTTTTGTAATGAGATTTTATTTCACGTGGAAATCGTTTGCAGAGTACAGAGCCAAAATATACTGAATAATTTTCATTAATATAATGTCGACAAGTGCAGCCACTTGGTTTATGTATTGGTTCTTCAAAATAATCTTCCAAGTAGTTGTTATTGATGGTTGTTGTAAATTTGTTGTTGAATTCTTTGATTTCTTCTATTTTTGTGTTGTAGCTGTAGATTGAATTAATTTCCAAGAATATTATTAGAATGTATATCTTCATCATTCATTTGGATTTAATTTGGTTTTTGCCTCATTTACCTTTAACAAAATAATAAATTAATAACAAAACGCAATAAAAAAATTCTGTTAATTAAAAATAGTAATAAGTTCAAACTATGCAGTTTAGAGTAAGATTAAATATTTGTTTATGAGATTCAAACTTAAAAGTCCCACATTGCTTTTTTCGCCTGCCTCTACCGAAAGCATCTGTTTAGGCTCTAAAATGAGGGCCAAAATTGTTTCTTTGGCCCTTGGACCGCTAAACTATTTGCGGTATTTGATTGGCTGTAAATCACAATTTTATATAATGACGCCATACCTTAAAATCAGACAGTAGTGACAGATTATAATAAACATTGAAAACAATGTTTTTAATTGGAGCAGGCAAAAAAATATTGAGTGTAACTTGTGCCAAAAGGCTTTAGCAGCCCTTTGCTTTAGGGCTAAAGTCTATTTTTGGTCCTTGATACACTATATGCTATTTTGTGCTGCAGAACTGCATTGTAATGACAAACGTTCTAGAATTACACAAAATGTAATCAATTTTCTCAAAATGTTTTCTATTTGGTGTCAAAAAATGGAATAAACTGTTATAAAATGTATGTGATCAATACCAATCTAATACTGCTAAAAAATTGTCTAGAACTGTCGAACATGTTCTGCTGTGTCATAAACTGTTAAATATGTTTTAATGGACAAAAATAACAATTCCTGAACTAACAAACATGCGCAAAAAAGTTTATAAACATTCTAAAATGTAAAACAAACTATTTCTGAACTATCACACTTGTTCTAATGTATTATAAAATATTTCATATAAATACGTCATAACAATAGATTTCCAAAAAACACAATTAAAATATTATTACTAAGAAAAAGTATAACTGGCAAACGGGAAAAAATTTCAAAACTTAGATTTAAAGAACATTCCGCTCTTTCAGATTACGCTATCATGCAAATAATATTTTAGAAAATAGTCAAATATTTTCAAATATTGATAAACTTAAAATTATTCACAACTGTTCTAAAAGCAGAAAATTAAATTTGGTAAATTATTATGATTATTATTGCGCGTTTTACATCGCCCACAAGTCTTACGACTTGTTTGAAGGTGGTAAACTACTTCTGAAACTACTAAATCAAAAAAATGAGCTTTCCATAAACTTGCTTAATGATCAAACCTTTTTGTATAAATTTTCTTTGTTTGAAATAATTGAATCTTCTCCCCTTTTTGCAGAATATTCTTTGTCTTAATTACTTTTAAGTATAAACCGCCATTTATTAATCTTTTTGCTACCTGCTTATTCTGTTTTTTCTTTTTTGTATTATTGTATGTAATTCATAATTATTATAATTTCAATGTAATTTTTTATTTATATTTATACTTGTTTGTATCACCGTCCGATGATGGCCTTGTAAAGGTTGTAACATGTTACGGTTTTTTAAATATATTTGTGATATAGTACATAGTAAATTTGATTATTTATTCAATAATATTAATAAAATTCTGAAATAACAGAGATTAATGCAGTAGCGTAGCTATCATCCTGTCATTAACTGTTAAAAAGTGCAATAAAGTATTTTAAAAAAACAAAATTTTGCCTAAAAACGGTTGAAATATGTAAAAATCTGATTATAAAATGTTAAAAATAACAAAACTCGGTCTTGCGATATTAAAATATTGTCAGAAAGCACAAAAGTCTGACCATAAACTGTTAAAAACATTTTTATAAATCATCAAAAATAGCAAAATCTGGAATTAAACAAAAAAATATTGTTAGAAAACAACAAAATTAGGTCAAAAAATTTAAAAAATGCAAAATATTATTTATAAAATGTCAAAAACACCAAAATCCGGACATCAAAATATTGTTCGAAAGCACCAAAATCCGGCTATAAACTGTTGAAAAACGTACAATTTTAATTCACAAATTGACAAAAAATAGCAAAACTTGGTCTTAAAACATTAAAAGTAACAAAGTTTGGCTCAAATACAGCAAAATTTAGAAATAAAATATAAAAATTTGACATAAAAACCAAAATTTGAGAATAAACTGCAAAAAACGCAAAATTATATTTATGAAGTCAAAACCTGCAAAATCCGGTTATAAAATTGAATAATATAGTACTGTCAAAAAAATTCAAAATCTAGTAATAAAATGTTAAAAAATGCAAAAATCTTTTTATAAAATGTCCAAAATAGCAAAATCCGGCAATAAAATATCAACATATAAATACAAAAAAAAAAAAAACCGATTCTAAAAAATCAAAGTATTGTCAGAAAACTGGTGTTTTCTAATGAAATCCGACTGCAAAAAGTGTAAAAATGTATGTCAAATAGCACCAAAATTTAGTCGTTAACTGCCAAAAAGTGGAAATTTTATTTTTAAAGTAAAAAACAGCTAAATCCAATAATACATTTTTTTTAGATAAAATCAAAATCTGGCCAAAAACGATAAAATTTACAGCATGTCAAAAATAGCAAAATCTATTTATAAAAAGTCAACATTGGCAAAATTCGATCCAAAAATAATAAAATATTAAAAAAGACTAAAATCAGGCCAAAAACAGTTGAAAAATGTAAGATTTTGTTCATAAAATGTCAAAAATATCATAATACAGAATAGAATAGAATAGAATAGAATAGAATAGAATAGAATAGAATAGAATAGAATAGAATAGAATAGAATAGAATAGAATAGAATAGAATAGAATAGAATAGAATAGAATAGAATAGAATAGAATAGAATAGAATAGAATAGAATAGAATAGAATAGAATAGAATAGAATAGAATAGAATAGAATAGAATAGAATAGAATAGAATAGAATAGAATAGAATAGAATAGAATAGAATAGAATAGAATAGAATAGAATAGAATAGAATAGAATAGAATAGAATAGAATAGAATAGAATAGAATAGAATAGAATAGAATAGAATAGAATAGAATAGAATAGAATAGAATAGAATAGAATAGAATAGAATAGAATAGAATAGAATAGAATAGAATAGAATAGAATAGAATAGAATAGAATAGAATAGAATAGAATAGAATAGAATAGAATAGAATAGAATAGAATAGAATAGAATAGAATAGAATAGAATAGAATAGAATAGAATAGAATAGAATAGAATAGAATAGAATAGAATAGAATAGAATAGAATAGAATAGAATAGAATAGAATAGAATAGAATAGAATAGAATAGAATAGAATAGAATAGAATAGAATAGAATAGAATAGAATAGAATAGAATAGGATAGAATAGGATAGAATAGAATAGAATAGAATTTATTAGTTTTTACAGACCATGTAAATGGTATAAATCATGTCAATATTACATTTAAATATACATATTAGATAATAAATAACAATAAAAGATAAAAACATACAAAATAAAACCATGGATAAGTACAAGAACAGTGAGCTAATTAAAAAAGATGACAATATCAAATAGCACAGCACTACATATTAAAATAATAATAAATAATTAAAATTGTATGCTAAAAAAGGTTTCATAGGTATATAATACTTCTTGACGCAGTCTTTTTTCTATCACAGATTTAAATATATTTTTAAGCATTTCCCTGATACTAGTTGGCAAATGATTATACATTTCAATAGAGAGATATTCATAGCTTTTTTGAACTTTGCTAAGTCTAATAGATGGAACAACTATATTAGCATTTGATTTTGTGTCGTAACTATGTAAATCACTCTGTTTTGTTTTGTTTGATACATTGTCATTTGCAAATAGTAGACAAGGACAAACACAGATGGTACAGTTAGTATGTTTAAAGATTTAAAATATTCATGACAACTAGTTAGTGGCGATATAGCAGTGATAATTCTTATTGCCTTCTTTTGCATTATAAAAATGCGATTAGACATTGCCGAATTACCCCAGAGTAATATACCGTAGCTCAGACTCGAGAGAATGTATACCAAGTAACAGGTTCTGGTAATATTTTGATCCGTGTTTTGAGCAATTTATTTTAGCAAGTATAAATTTTTGTTTAGTTTATTAGCCAGCATATCAATATGTACTTCCCATGTTAATTTAGGTGGTAAGTACCTAGTATCCCTAAAAATGTTACGCTTTTCATTTTATCAGTACCATTTAAAGAAAATTTAATATGAATAGTTTTGTATTCATTTAATACTAATCCGTTACTCGAGACATTGGATTACTCTTGAATTTGAACTAGTTCGACTTTCTAATCCGCTTAGAGAAATGTTGAGGCAGCTTTTATGATATTTTCGAGGTCATTTGTATAAATTAGAAAAAGTATAGGACCCAGAATTGAACCCTGTAGGACACTTATTTTAACATGTGCTTTAAAAGACTTTACGTTGTTTTAATGACATATTGTTTTCTGTTCAATAAATATGATTTCATTAATTTCAGCGTGTTTCTTCGGATTCCATAGTGTTCAAGTTTATCCAGTAATATTGAGTGTGAGACACAGTCGAAAGCCTTACTCAGTCAATAAATGCGGCGTTCACAGTTTTTCCATTTTCAAATGCGTCATATATATATCATGAACAAGTGAGTAAATTGTGTTCATTGAGGATCTGCCTTTTCTAAACCCAAACTTAACATCACATAATTTTTTTTCAATATAGTTGTACAACCTATTACATATTGCTTTTTCCCATATTTTAGAAACTACAGGAATAATAGAGATAGATCTGTAATTTGTCACTTTGTTTGTATTTCCATTTTTTAAAATAGTACTACTTTAACCAGTTTTAGTTCCTAAGGATATATTCCTTGTTTAAATGATAAATTTACCAAATGTGCTAAACGTTTACGTAATTCGATTGAAATACTTTTGAGCAAAAATAAATTTAGCTTATAAGCATCTCCACATATACTATTACTTAATGAATTTATTATTTGAACAATTTCCGTACGTTAATAAATTATCTGTATAATAAAATCGATTGTTAATTGCAAAATAAATCACTTTTATTTGAAACGTTTTCTTATAAAGTCAAAACCAACCAAATAAAAATTTAATTCTATTAAATTAATTTTACTAAAAAAAAATCGTTAAAAAAATTTAAATAAACTATTTGTATAATAAAATCGATTGTAAATTGCATTTTAATTCATTTTTATTTAAAACATTTTCTAATAAAGTCAAAACCAACCAAGTAAAAATTTATTTTTATTAAATTAATTTTACAGAAAAAAATTGTTAAAAAAATTTAAATAAACTATTTGTATAATAAAATCGATTGTAAATTGCATTTTAAATCACTTTTATTTAAAACATTTTCTTATAAAGTCAAAACCAACCAAATAAATATTTAAATTAAATTTACTAAAAAAAAAATCGTTAAAAAAATTTAAATAAATTATCTGTATAATAAAATCGATTCTAAATTGCAGAATAAATCACTTTTATTTGAAACATA
Source organism: Tachinus rufipes (assembly GCA_963932245.1). NCBI lineage: Eukaryota > Metazoa > Arthropoda > Insecta > Coleoptera > Staphylinidae > Tachinus > Tachinus rufipes. Next base: position 70,958,308 of record OZ010747.1, on the reverse strand, counting down.
AAGTCAAAACCAACCAAATAAAAATTTAATTCTATTAAATTAATTTTACTAAAAAAAATCGTTAAAAAAATTTAAATAAATTATTTGTATAATAAAATCGATTGTAAATTGCATTTTAAATCATTTTTATTTAAAACATTTTCTAATAAAGTCAAAACCAACCAAGTAAAAATTTATTTTTATTAAATTAATTTTACAGAAAAAAATCGTTAAAAAAATTTAAATAAACTATTTGTATAATAAAATCGATTGTAAATTGCATTTTAAATCACTTTTATTTAAAACATTTTCTTATAAAGTCAAAACCAACCAAATAAATATTTAAATTAAATTTACTAAAAAAAAAATCGTTAAAAAAATTTAAATAAATTATCTGTATAATAAAATCGATTCTAAATTGCAGAATAAATCACTTTTATTTGAAACATAAAGTCAAAACCAACCAAATAAAAATATAATTCTATTAAATTAATTTTACTAAAAAAAATCGTTAAAAAAATTTAAATAAATTATTTGTATAATAAAATCGATTGTAAATTGCATTTTAAATCATTTTTATTTAAAACATTTTCTTATAAAGTCAAAACCAACCAAGTAAATTTTTTTTTTATTAAATTAATTTTACAGAAAAAAATCGTTAAAAAATTTAAATAAATTATCTGTATAATAAAATAGATTGTAAATTGCATTTTAAATCACTTTTATTTAAACATTTTTTTATAAAGTCAAAACCAACCAAATAAATATTGAAATTAACTAAATTAATTTTACTAAAAAAAATATGTTAAAAAAATTTAAATAAATTATATGTATAAAAAAATCGATTGTAAATTGCATTTTAAATCATTTTTATTTGAAACATTTTCTTATAAGGTCAAAACCAACCAAATAAAAATTTTATTTTATTAAATTATTTTTACTAAAAAAAATTGTTAAAAAAATTTAAATAAATTATTTGTATAATAAAATCGATTATAAATTGCATTTTAAATCATTTTTATTTGAAACATTTTCTTATAAAGTCAAAACCAACCAAGTAAAAATTTATTTTTATTAAATTAATTTTACAGAAAAAAATCGTTAAAAAAATTTAAATAAATTATCTGTATAATAAAATCGATAGTAAATTGCATTTTTAATCACTTTTATTTAAAACATTTTCTTATAAAGTCAAAACCAACCAAATAAAAATTTAATTTTATTAAATTAATTTTACTCAAAAAAAAATTCAAAAAAATTATCTGTATAATAAAATCGATTGTAAATTGCATTTTAAATCATTTTTATTTGAAACATTTTCTTATAAAATCAAAACCAACCAAATAAAAATTTAATTTTATTAAATTAATTTCACTCATAAAAAATTCAAATAAATTATCTGTATAATAAATTCTATTCTAAATTGCATTTTAAATCACTTTTATTTGAAATTTTTTTTATAAAGTACGTAACGGGCTCCAAAAAAACGAATCGACCAATTTAGGTTGACTTTCACAAAGTAGACTCATTGAATGATCACTATCTTCAGGCACATTTGCTGTGACTGACTCAACGATGTTAAGAAAATATTTTTGATATATATCTGAAGATAGAGTGCTATTTATTGCACTTTTAGTTTTGGGTTTGTTGCCAATTTCATTAATAACTCTCCACATCTCCTTAGGTTTATTAAAAGAATTTAAAATTATTGTAGCATAAAAATCTTTTTTTGCTACATCTATGTTAGTTTTGTAAGACTTTTTTAAGTGTTTTTTCAGAGTTTTTAACTCAGTCGTGTTTATATGTTTTCGCATTATACATATACTATTTATTATGGTTTTTCTCAATTCATTTGAATACCAAGGGTTGCTGTTTTTATTTGGATATTTTTTGGAGCACAACGGAAAACAGATTTCAAATTTATTTAAAAAAAAAAACTGTATGTAAATTGTTAATTACGTCTATCCACTTTATTTGTTTTAGAGTTTCTTTAAATTTAGTTATGTTTTTATACGAAAAGGATCTACTCATTATTTTATTTGTCACTGGTTTCTTTTTCATAATAAATAAATTCATTATAATGCCATAATGTTTGGATAAGTAAGGTTCAACTGTGCTCACTTCATAAGGAACGACTATATTAACTAAAATATTATCAATACACGTAGCAGATGTAGCGGTAACTCGTGTATTACTCTCTACAGCAGGGGTGGCCAACCCGCATGCGGCCCGCCTTGAATGTTTTTGCAGCCCGCGAGATTTATCACACTTTTACAATATATATTTATTTTTAAATGGCCAAAGTAGTAAAAAACAATGTATAAAAAAATACATTATTTTTGCACACATGTATTCAAAAATTAACTGTAGAAATGATGAGGATATTGCCTGTTTTATTTAAGAGTTTACAGTTATGAGCTTGCAGTACAATTGAATTATATTCTAAAAATTCATGATGCGCGCATCTTGGAACTTTAAATTTAGTATAACAGGTTCTATGTTTCATTCTCAAATGAAATCAGTGGCGCAGTGACTATCCCAAGATACTCTCAGCTTCAGAATAATAATAAACACAATAATAATAACTCATTATGTTTCATTTTTTACTCCAAAAAAATGTCTATAGTGGGTCTAAACCTAATATATAGATATAGTCTTTTTAAATTATTTTTTAGAAAAATTTTACCCACAGCTTAACGACCTGTACACTTAGGTGTATTTAGACTGTCTGAAGACTATGTTCACCTAGTGCACGCATGAAAAAGGGTGGATTTGGAGTAGTAGATACATATGGCCATGTCTGAGTCAAGCGTACGGTACAAAAATTTGATTTTGTTCAAACCACACACTTTCTCTACATGAGTCCTGATCTTGTAACTTTTTTTTAGATTTTTTCAATAAATTATTTTTGAGTAATAAGCAATTAAAATTTGAAAAAATTAATTTTTGCATTTTTTTACATTTTGGGATCGTTTGTAACTTCATTTCATAACCGCATTTAAAAAAAAAAAACTATAAAAAACTTTTTTTTTCAAAACTGTTTCTTTAAAGTTTTGGCTGAAAATCTAAAAAAAATTGCAGAAAGTCACAATTTGCAAAATTCGTCAACGCTTTTAAGCGGAAAATGCGCTTAAAATTGGGAAATCCAAGTGGCCAATATATATTTTTGCTCTACTACTTTGATCTTCTGTAACTTTTTACCACAATGCATAGTTTTGGTTGTAAGTACAAAAATTAAAAGTTCAAATGATTTATACTACTCTTTTTCATGTGTGCGCCAGGTAAAAATAGCCTTCAGATAGTCAAATACACCTAAGTATGTTTACAGGTCGCTAAGCTGTGTTTAAATTTTTTTAAAAACGTCATTTTTTGTCTAATTTGAAGGGACTAATTTATAATTTTATATGCGGCCCGCGGAGTTATGGTGCATTTCCAAAGTGGCCCGCAATATCATTTGGGTTGGCCACCCCTGCTCTACAGTATGTTTGAAATTAAAGCTTACATTTGTATTACAAAAATTCTGTTTTATTAAATTAGTTACATTAATATTAACATTAAAATCACCACCAATAAAAACCGATTCTTTGTACTTATCCAGTTTGTTTAAAACCTCATACAATAATAAATTCATTAAAATCACCCAAGGGCGTGCGATACACAGATACAAAAATACAATCAAATTGTTTTAAAACAATGGCACAAAGTTCACATGTAATTTCTTTTGCTAGAATTTCAATATCAGTTAATTTTTCAAACTCTATTCCTCTTTTTACCATTAGCATTGCTCCACTACGTTCAATATTTTTTCTACAAAAACAATTGGCAATGACAAATCCCTCAATGTTTATTAAGTCGATTTCTTCTTCTTTCAGCCAGTGTTCTATAATTGAAATAATTTCAATGGTACGGTTTTCTTTGAGATAATTTACCAAATCTATTTTTTTATTTCGAATTAAACTGACATTAATATGGAAAAAAAGTAGTATCATTTTTTGTTTTTCTATGGACATCCGGTGGTTGCTATGCTGTTGGTGATGGCCAATCGTAGTTTATTTTTTCCTTTAAAGTGAAAACTTTCTTCTTATAGCAGCTGCATGTTGTGGTTTGTTTCGACTAGTGTGTTAAACTTGTTATTTATGCTTGTGCAATTAAAACACATTAGAGTACTTGGTGAACAATCAGGATCTTCATGTACTAGGCTACAAGATGGACAAATTGCTGTATTTTTACAATCGGTAGCTTTGTGATTGTATTGAAAGCACCGATAGCACTGCAAGACGTCAAAATGTTCATATAATTTATGAATATTCCACTCAATAGCAACGTCACCTCTTTTTATTAAGATTTGAAAAGTTTTTGGATCTACTTGTATTATTATATTGAATCAATTCTTTCTTACAGTTGTTTTTTTTATTACCCGCATTTCAAAACAGTTGTGATTTTCGATTGAGTTTTGCTTGATGAGGTTTTCTATAAATATATCATCTGCAATATTAAATTTAGATTCTTTAATATTGACAATTTTAAGTTTTGGATTTCGTTTAACGTGTTCCTTGACAGTAAACTTTTTACCAAGTTTATTTTCTATATCTTTAAGCATTTTGTTTCCTTGTTCTTTATTAAGACATGAAAGAATAACATTTCCATTTTTAGTACAGTTAAGATTGACATTCACTTCAAGTTCAACTGGATTAATTTTATTTACAATATCATTTTTTATAGCATTGTTATCTTGTGTATCTTTTGATAGTTCTTTATTTTCTTTATGTTTAATTAGTAGGACATGTTTATTATTTGGATTAACAACAGAGCTGTATGTTTTCTTGTCGTTATCTTTATTATCAACATTTTTATTAATTATCAGTGCTTTTAAATCAGGGGTGGCCAACCCAAATGATCTTGCGGGCCACTCTGGAAATGCATCGTACCTCTGCGGGCCGCATATAAAATTATATATCCATATATTAGATTTAGACTCACTATAGACATTTTTTTGAAGAGAAAAATTGAAACATAAAATATAATTTAATTATTCTGCTAACTCTAAGACCTACACTCTTTGCAACATTAATAGACGAGGCTATAAAGAAAAGTCAAAAAAGAGCCAAAGACACAAGAATAGGATACAAAAAAATGGAACAAATTGGTATTCAAATCCTAATTTTTGCGGATGACATGATATTAATAGCAGACAAAGAAGAGAAACTAGAAGGAAACATAAAAATATACGAAAAAAAACTAAAGAAGATAGGCGTAGAAATAAACACAAGTAAAACAAAGACAAGGGTAGTAGCGACAAAACCTACGAGGCCTAAGATAGAATTGGATCGACAAATAATTGAACAAGTAAAGTATTACAACTACTTTGGTACAATAATAGAAAAAACGGGGAATATAGACATAGAAATAGATGCAAGAGTTTAAAAAGAAAGAAGTATATTCAATGCACTCAAAAAACAATTCTTGGTTAAGAAAAAATAACTAAGACAATAAAAACAAAAATACAAAAGGTAGTAAAACCAGCCCTAATATACTCGAGCAAATCTTGAAAAACTAAAAATTAATCCTATAGAAACAGTAATAGAGGAGAGGTAGCTAGGAAGGCTAGGACTCATACACAAACTGGATAAAACCCGAGTTACAAAGAAAATACATGAATTGAGAATACAGGGAAAAACATACAGCTAGTCCAAATAGGCCCACAAAGCAGCAGAAAGAAGAGAAATAGAGTGGAGCGAGATAGCAAAAATGGCCCAAGATAGACAAGCTTGAAAAAAAAAATAAAGAAGTTATAAAATAATACATCCGACACCCGAAAAGGGTATTAAGGACTAAGAATAAATAATAATAATATTCTGCAAAGTTATAACTGTAAACTCATAAATAAAACAGGCAATATCTGTCATATATATGCGCAAGAATATTATTTTAAAATCAAAGTTAATTTTTTCTCATGATTTTTACAGTTAATTTTTGAATATATGAATGCACAAATAATGTATTTTTTAAATAAATTACTTTGACCATTATAAAAAAAATATATATTGTAAAAGTGTTATAAATTTCGCGGGCCTCAAAAATGTTCTAGGCGGGCCGCGGGTTGGCCACCTTTGTTTTAAATCATCAACAGTGTTTTAGTTTTTTAATTTCTCTAATGTAAGTTTCTTCCAAGCGCTTTATTTCTATTTTGAACAGTTTTCAAATATCGGTTTCTTTTCACTTGTAACATATCAGAATGTTGTCTATCAGTAGCTTTTCTTTTTTAGCACATCTTGGGTGATAAAGTCTGTTACAAGTGCCACATTGAATACTGCGTCTGAGAAAGGCTTTGTTGCAAAACTTGCACAAATCGCTAACATTATCTACGTCCGCATCGGATTCATTTTCTCCCCCCATAATTAAAATGTAAACAATAAGCAAATAATTATATTGAATTTGTATGATAAAAAGTTATAACATAAAAAGACAGAGACACAGCATCTTCACATCACGCGGCCTGTCGTGATGACTGGCAAAATAGACAAACAAAGAATATTAATAAAATAAATTTGAGATTTAATTCAATTGCTTTTAAAATAAACTAAATGGTTTTTATACATGCAGTGGAGATATAAAATACTTATATTCAATATTACTTTTCCTTATATAGAAATAAGAACGAAACAGAGCATCAAATTGTACGTGTTGCACGCTTGAGGCTCTGGTGTAGAAGTCCGACACCAACACAGCCTTAGAACTTCAAACAATTGTTAGAAATCACCAAAGTTCCGGTCATAAACTAATAAAAAAGTATAAAATGTTTCATAACATTTCAAAAATAGCAAATTCCAGTTATAAAACATCAAAATTATTATTAGAAAGAACCAGAATCCGGTATAAACTGTTGAAAAGTGCAAATATCAAAAATAGCAAAATCCGGCAATACCATTATATTGTTGAAAAAAACTAAAATACGGTTTTGAAACATCAAATTATAATCAAAAAGGATCAAAATCTGGCCATAAACAGTTAAAAACTGCAAAATATCAAAAATAGCTAAATCTAGCCAAAATATATAAAAATTTTGCCAATAAATAGGGTTTTCTAATAAGAGGTTTCATTTTGATATAAAAAAAACGGGTATTTTTTAAGAGAAATCAATAAATGTTTATTTCATTGTAAAGAGGAAGGTATGCCATTAAAACGATAATCAGTCAAATGGCCGCCACGGTTACGGTTGCAGTACCACATTCTTTTCATGAAATTTTCCATGACCAATTTGCACATTTGCGGCTGTATGTCCTCGATAACTTCACGAATTCCATCTTTAGGGTTTTGAATCGATTGTGGAGCATTGGCATAGACTTTATCTTTCATGTGGCCCCAAAGAAAAAAGTCTAAAGGTGTTAAATCACAAGATCTTGGTGGCTAATTGTGATCACCTCTTCAAGAAATAACACGGTCAGGAAACTTTTCTTGCAAAATTGCAATTGTTTCGTTGCTTGTATGGCACGTAGCGCCGTCTTGCTAAAAATAAACGCCGTCCACATCAATATCTTCCAATTCCGGCCATAAAAAACTATTAACCATAGCTCGGTAGCTCCATTCACCGTAGCAGTTGCACCAGCCCCATTTTCAAAAAGTAGGGTTCAATCACACCGCCATCTCAAAAACCGCACCAAACAGTGACACGACGCAAAGACTTTTCAACAATCATTCTTGGGTTTTCTGAGCCCCAAATGCGACAATTTTGCTTATTAACTTAGGCTCCGGGGTGAAAATGGGCCTCATCACTGAAGATGATTTTTTGATGAAATTTCGGATAATTTTGATGCATTTGAAGGACCCAATTAGCAAAGATGCAACGTTTATGTTGATCGACCGGCTCGAGTTCTTGTGTTAACTGAACTTTAAAAGCATTAAGACTTAAGACTTTATGCAAAATGTCGTTTGTGGAATGTCTAATTCCAAAGATCGACAATATTCTCATGTGTTCTTGAGCGATGCACAGGGTTTCGATTCTGCACATCACAACTTATCCCAACAGCTCAAATTTTTCCACCAAGTTTACTATTGCCGGCCGAGAAGGTGCTTTACGACGACCAAAAAGTGCTTTTGCAAACTGTGACTGAAAATTTTTCACCATTTTTGTAGTAAATTTTTAATAATTTCAATGCGTTGTTGAAGCGTGTGTCGTTCCATTTTTAATAATGGCATAGTTTTTACTTATCAAATGTCAAAAGATAATAGCTTTAAAATTGACAGCTGCCCAAATAGCCTGCTATTCAAAACGAAACTTTTTATTGGAAAACCATTTATTTATGATAGTACATAGTAAATGTGCTTTATTTGTTAAATAATATTAATAAAATTCTAAAACAGCAAAGATTAATGCAGTAGCTTAGCTATTATCTTGTCATTAACAGTTTAAAAGTGCAATAAAATATTTAAAACTAAATTCTACCCAAAAACGGTTGAAAAATTTGATTATAAAATGTTAAAAATAAAAAAATTCGGTCTTGCGACAATAAAATATTGTCAAAATGCACAAAAGTCTGACCATAAACTTTTAAAAAGTGTAAACATTTTCATAAATCAGTAAAAATAGCAAAATCCTACCTTAAACCATAAAAATATTGTTAGAAAGCAACCAAATCCATTCAAAAAATATTTAAAAGTGCAAAATTTTATTTATCAATTGTCAAAAAGAACAAAATCCAGTTTTGGAACATCAAAATATTGTTAGAAAGCACTAAAATCAGTCTATAAACTTGTAAAGTTCCATTATGTTGTAGTTTATTTTGTTTAATAGTATTAGGGTAACAATAGGCAAATAGAGAAGTAAACATTTCGATAGAAGTAATTTTAATAAATAGACTTTGGTACCAATGTCGCAGCCGATAAGATCGAGAGGCGCGCGATGATCAAGCCGCAATCCGAAGAGTCACTATCGTACAAAGTAGTTTTGCTGTACCGCGTTGGTCAATAAAAGTACAATTGGTCAGCGGCTTGAGTTTAATAAAATAATGTGTTTGACATCATAGGCCCACACACATATGTATATGGTCAACTTTATATAAAACATAAATGGTTTCGCCGTCCGCTGACCAAACTCGGATCCAAAAAAAGAGTCCAATCTGCTTCCCTGGAGCCAACAATTCAATCGGACGGAATATATAAAAGGACCAAGATTGAGTTACCATACATAAATGTAGAACGAAGTAAGTGTGAAACAATTGAATCTATTTTATCCAAGAGGATAAAACCTTATGTAACTATTTCATTTGTTTGATGATGATGATTTTTTTTTGTTTTGTAATAAAAACAATTGGAGCCCTATTCTGTTGTATTTTGTAATATTATCATGTCCAATATCGTACTCTAACCCACGGCTCGTCCCGCTGAAAAAGCAGCCGTAATATCACGCTACAAACTGTTGAAAAACGTACAATTCTAATTTACAAACTGACAAAAGTAGCAAAGTACGACTTTAAAATATTAAAATATTTTTAGAAGTAACACATTTTGGCTATAAACTGTTATAAAACGCATTTTTATAAAAATTCAAATACAGCAATGTTAAAAAACGCAAAATTCATTTCATAGAATGTCCAAAATAGCAAAATCCGGCTATAAACAATCAACATAAACAATCTATCCGACCATAAACTGTTGAGAAATACAAAAAATATGCTAGAAAACGCCAAAATGCACTCAAAAAGTGCAAAATTCGGTCAAAATATTAAAATATATATAAAAAAAAATGTAAGATATTGTTCATAAGATGTCAAAAATAGCATAATCCAGCCTAAAATTTTTAAACAATTGTTAGAAAGTACCAAAATTCCGACCATAAACTAATGAAAAAGTATAACATTTTTTATAACATCTCAAAGATAGTAATGTCTAGTTATAAAACATCAAAAATATTATTAGGCAAAAACAGAATACGGCATAAACTGTTAAAAAGTGCAAATATCAAAATCCGGCAATGAAATATCAACATTGTTTTGAAACATCAAAATATAGTCAAAAAGCATAAAAATCCGGCCGTTAACAGTAACAGTAAAATTTAGGTAATAAAATATCAAAAATAGCGAAATCTGGCCAAAATGTATAAAAATATTGCCAATAAAATGCAATTCATAAAAAGTAAAAGATAGCTAAATCTGGTCTAAAATAGTAAAATATTTTCAACTAAAATCAAAATTCGGTCAAAAACAAAAGTAGCAATATTTCAACCTTAAAACATCAAATTTTATTGCTGGAAAGCGCAAAAACTTGGTCATAAAATGTAAAAAAAATAGCAAAATCCAGCTTTGAAATATTAAAATATTGTTAGAAAGTACCAAAATCGGTTGAAAAACACCAAATTCTGACCAGGTTTTGAAATAATCAAGAGATTCTGTATGCTTGTGGGTCCTTCCGCATTGAAGACCATTGCTTACAGATAGCTACGCAACTGGGTTAATGTACATAATTTTTATTATTATTAATTTTAATTTTATGTTTCTAAATACTATTAATTAAATAACATTTAATTATATTATATTATATATTTACTTACAGAATAGAACTTATTTACTGACTTATCTTACAAAAACTAAAAGCAAAATTTCAATTAAATTAATTTTTTTCTATATTCACACCAAGTGGCTATCTTTAAAACAAACAAGAACAGACCACGGAAAGGTTACAGTAGACAAAAGAATGTTGAATGAAAAAAATTTAAAATAAAATCACTATATAAAATCAAAAATTAAAATTGCATTTAAGCCACTAGTACAATTAGTAAATAAATATGCCACAAACGGGGTGGATGTTGCAATAATAACTGAAAATTAATTATTAACAACAACGCACAATAAGAATATTGCTAATATAAGAAGTTAATAATTAGCTTATTTAACTACTTACACAATTAACACAAGATCTGCCAAGAAATTAGCTGCTTTCCAATTACTAGGGTAACTAACCCTGGGCGTCTTACTCTAGTGCGTGCCAGAGCAGAGAGTTACACTCTTGCACCTTTATGGAGTCACGTTTCTGTAGCTTTTTTGTATAAGTCGTGACAATTTTTTTAAATTATAGTAATTACTTTAGTTACATTTACGTAATTATTATTTGATTTGTTTCTTTGGCCTTAATTTATTCTGTTCTGTTATCTATTTCAATTTGTAATTTTTTCCGTTAACCGTTCTAAACAGATAATCACATAATTGAGTGCAATTCGCCCTGCTTGAAAGGTTGGTGATAGAAGAGGAAGAGGAAGGAAGAGTTTGTGCAAGTTATCTCACTTCTTATCCTGGCCTGCACCAGGGTCTGTCAGAACGTATTGGAAAAGCTGCTGTTATTAATTAAATAAACTAAATAAGACACAAAATCACAATAACACCAAAAATAATATTAACACAGACACAGTGGCGTAACGTGTTTTCAATGTATAGCACAATGTTTCTAAGTATCAAAAATGTTCTATTGTGCAACAAACATGTTTCTAAACTCTTAAAAATGTTCTAAAGTAGTCCTATCCAATATGTTCTGATGTACAACTAAAAAATTTTTAAACTGTATTTTTTTTAATAGAGTACAAAATGTTTCTAAATTATCAAATGTTATAATGTACAACAAAAATGTTCTAAACTTTTAAAAACGTTTTAATGTAAGATATATCACTTCTAAACTATAAAACTTAATCTTCTTTTTCTATTGAGAACATATACTTCTATTTGTTATCCTCTCATTCTGTCTCTGTTGTTGTTGTTGTAAATAGTAGGTTATCTAGCCACCTCTTCTTTGGTTTTTCCGGTTGCATACTTTCTTAAATGACATCACTCGTTCAATACTTGTGCCGTCCACTTTTAATTGCATCTTTGTGGATCCCTACTAATTACCATGCGTTTTGTTTTTTTTTTTTATGATATTTGCATATTGTACGTTTTTGCTGTAGTGTTGAATGTGTGGAGTTGCCTTTGCAGATTGTCTTTGTTGTCGGCTATCAGTACCGCAATGCGGATTGCCCCTGTAGGAATGCTATCTAACTTATTTTTGCTTATATTGGACAGTTTGGGCATATACAATTTTTATTGCCAACAAGATGGCGCTACAAGCTACAAAAGCCGTAAATCAATTGCTAAGCGCATTGTTACGCAAAACTCGGATATAAATTAGCGCGATTTAACTCCGCCATACTTTCTTCTTCGGGGCTACGTAAAGGAAAAAAAAAAATAGAATAAAAATAGAATATTTGAGTTTTTATTTTCCAGATAGACCCTCAGTTGTGCGAAAATGTCTTGCAATATTTTTCAAAAGAATAACTCCTTGCAGACAGAGTCAAGGTGGGCATTTACTGGTTACCAAATTGGTAAAGCAATTTTTTTTATGATGTGGATGAGACATACATTTTGCGCTACACACCCGCATCTTTATCATTTTGTTTCTATGAGATTATCCATAAATAAAAAAAAAACTTTTTAAAATACCTTGCAATCCAACCATTGGATTTTCATGAAATTACTGCTAGTGCAACAGTTCATTCTTTACAAGATAACAGTTTAAATTTTTATATCTAACGGTTTGTTTTAAAGATATAAACGTTTTCACATTTTTTTTTTGCGTTTTTTTTAAGTCAATGGTCGTAACTTTTTTTACCACCGAGTCGATTTCAACAAAACATGGTGCATTGGCGACAAATACACGACACGAAACAACATGCAGAAGAAATTTTACTTATGTGCAAATTGCAAAAGACTGCAGTCGTTTTAATGACAAATTTAAATTTGATTATATATTGTGCAAGCTAATTTTATTTCCAAAACTGGCCGGTATTTAAGGTCGCAGTCGAGGAAGAACAAAAAAATTGAAAGAATGCTTAGTAGGGTTAGGCCAAACAAGGGGGGAGCAGGAGAAAAGGCAAGAAGGCTACTATCAACTGCGGCTAGTAAACTATTGTATGCCGCAGAAACATGGGGAGAAGCTTTAAAGACAAAAAAAAAAGAAAATAAGTAAGAGAAGCTATGAGAGCAAGTTCGTTAAGGATCTGCAGGGCCTACAGGATGGTATCGCAGGAGGCACTAGAAGTAATTGCGGCGACACTACCCGCAGATTTGATGGTGGAAAAAAGATTAGGTATAAAGAAAATGGTAAATAAAAGAACTAATAAGCAAAAAGCAAAGAAACAAGCGAGCGAGAATATATGGCAAAGACAGTGGAAAGAAGGAGAAAAGGGAAAATGAACAAGGGAACTAATATCAGAAATAAAAGAATGGCTAAAGAAAAAACCGGAGACGTGTTATTATACAACACAACTACTTACCGGACATGGAACTTTTGGAAAGCACAAAAAAAAGATAGAAAAAGAAGAAAAATGTATATTTTGTGAAGAAGACACGCATAACGACGCAGAACATACGCTAGTAGAGTCCGAAGCGTGGGAGGAAAATAGGAAAAAGCTAAAAAAGGTATTAGAAAACAAAATATGCCTGAGTGACAAAAACAACTGGAGAGCACTAAGAAACTATACAACGACAGTACTGAAGAAAAAGAAGTTTTAAGCTTTGAGATTTAGGTAAACCAAAATGGAAAAAAACACAAATTAAAAGCCACAGATGACAAAAGCAGGAATAGCAAAATGGAAGCAAAAGGTTATGGAAAAAAGTAATAAAGAGAAAAAAAAACAAAGAAGGTCAAAACAACTATGCCTATCAAGCAATGGAAGGTGAACAGAGAGACAATAGAAGAACATATACTGAAACATTAGTACCAACAGAAATGCAGAAATAAGAAGAAAAAGGAGAGAACTGTGCAAGGAAAATAAGTTGACGGAATTGACTTAACAATTTCTAAACGGAAGATACGCCATGTCGAAGTTGACAGAAAATGCAACTTTCAAAATGATCAGAGTATATCTGGCAACCAAGGGACACGAAGAACTAATCCCAAATGGAGATTTAAAAATCTCACTAGAAGTTAAACTGGCAAATGTAGGAATACTAAAGGGGAGCATTTAATGGAGCTGCAAAAAATATTTATGAAAGAAAGAGGATACGACGAGGAAGAAGTTGATAAAGATATAGAAAAACTAAGAAGATACCTAAGAACAATACAAATATCTAGACTGAATAACACAAGAATGGGAGAAAGGAGAGGAGAATGCCAGTGTAAGAAGTAGGGCAGAAAAATAGGGTACAGGAAAATATGGGCCGGGGACAGCATGTGTTGCCGCAGCTGACTGCGTGAATTCCGCAACGCCAAAACCAGCAAACCTCAAACTAGTACCACATTAGAGACAATGACTAAGACAAATTAACAGCAGGACTTACGCAGAAAAGAAAACCGAAAAAGGCTGCGTGAATTCCGCGAGGCCGAAACCAGCCCACTTCAAACTAGTACCACATTAGAGACAATGACTACGACAAACTAACAGCAGGAATTACGCAGAGAAGAAAACCAAAAAGTATTGCCATGCGTTAGTTATTCTCAAGAACTCACTACGTCCTTAAAAAGAAAGAAAAAAAAAAAGGTCGCAGTTGCAGCAACTTCCGGTTTTCAATATTTTCTTACAAATTTTTGTCCTCTAACTGGTAAATTATTTTTTTAATTTATTTTAAAAACTACTTACCCCTTCTTATTTTTTTGCAAAATTTAATGTTACGTAAAAACTAACTTCTTCTACATTGTTTTTAGATAAAAATGAAACATTGTCTCATTCAAAAGAGAAAGAGTTTGTTCACAGAATAATAAAATAGCAACAACTTTAATCAATGGCATCAAAATTCTTTCATAATTTTGGGACTTTTTGCATAAAAAAACTCAAAAACGGTTAGTAGTGGAGACATTAGACAAAATCCATCATTATCGAAAGGCTGTAATCTATCTAATTAATTTAATATTAAAAAAATTATTGGCTGCCATTTCTAAAGCCTCGTTCATACTTATCATTTTAAATTAATACGGTCTTAGACAATCAAGAAATGCCATTGGGCATTTTTCTTGACTTGTCTAAGGCATTTGATATCATATCACATGATATTTTACTTGCCAAAATATATAAATATGGAATACAAGGTGTGGGATACAATCTTATAAAATCATATATAACTGGTCGAAAACAAAAAGTAGTTATTCAAAGTAAAACTGGAATCACTTTTGAATCAAAATACTCCGAAATGAATATTGGGGTGCCGCAAGGAAGCATTATGGGACCGCTTCTGTTTTTTGTGTATTTTAATGATATTAATAACATTTTTAAAGAACATAAAATAATTACTTACGCGAATGACACAAATATTCTTATATGCAGCAAAGAATTACCTGATTTAATAACTAAAACCACTGTTTTGTACTCACATTTAAAAGATTGGTTTATCCAAAATAAATTATTTTTAAATGAAAATAAAACAAAATTATTGATTTTTAGAACTTTTAGAATCAATACAACCTTACCCGAACAGTTAATAACAATTGGTAATAATACTTATAATGTAAACTCTGACTGCAAGATGTTAGGCCTACAACTTGATCAACATCTAACATGGAAGCTTCATCTTGAAGAATTAAATAAAAAATTTAACAAGACAATATACATGATGCGATCTATAAAAACTTATGTCAATCAAAACACAATGCGCATACTTTATTATAGAACTTCTATTCAATATTAAAATATGAAATTATTTTCTGGGACAACTCAGTTAATACTGACATTATTTTTAAAAGTCAGAAAAATATAATTCGTTTAATTTATAATATGAAGTTCAGAGATTCTTGCAGAAATATCTTTAGACATAACAGTATATTGACACTACCTGGAGTATTTATAAACAAGTGTCTCAAGTTTATATTCAAAAATAAACAGTATTTCTCCAATGAAGAGATGAATCATACCTGCAATACTCGATTTAAAGAAATTACTTACATTTGTAA
This sequence comes from Tachinus rufipes, assembly GCA_963932245.1. Lineage (NCBI taxonomy): Eukaryota > Metazoa > Arthropoda > Insecta > Coleoptera > Staphylinidae > Tachinus > Tachinus rufipes. The sequence continues at coordinate 70,942,426 of OZ010747.1, read as the reverse complement.
GCATAACTTTTCATCATCAGCATCAGTTTTTTTAACGCACTTCCTTCAAAATATCGTAAAATTAATAACTGGCTCTGTTTTAAGAGAGAAATAAAACAACTTTTAATTAATATAGAACCTTATAATGTAAACGAATGTATGGAATACTTGAAATAATTGTGATCAATTGTATTTTACTATTTTCTATACAATTTTTTTATCTGTATTTATATTGTTTATTTTAATCTGTAATACATCTGTATTTTTTAAACTTTTGTTGATAAACTAATGTAAATGTAATGTAATGTAATTTTACCTAAATGTTTAATTAATGTATTTGTTTCTTTTGACTTTTTCACATTATTGTCATGTTGTATGTGGGCAATTCCATTTCAAACGGACCAGAGCTGCGGTGAGGGGGGTGCATTGAGAAACTTGCTCATGTATTTTTTTTTAGTTTCTATAACTTATTAGTAGTCTTTTGATTGGTATATGAGAGTATAAAACCCATAAAAAAAATTTCTACAGTTTTTTTTGTCGTTTTTTAACTTAATCGCATTTTTTGTTTAAAAACCACAATTTTAAATCAAAAAAATAAATTTACTAATGAAATCGATCAGAAATATTCCGTAGAATCCAAATCTGGTGCCATTTTAAGTCTATACCCTGTATATAAGCCGCAAAAGCCATAAAACCATGGTTTTTGGTCTCAGTGGGCTGGGCAAAAAGGAGCATTTTTTTAATTTTTTTTAACCGTCAAAGTTGACGTGTTTTGTTGTAAGTTAATTAGAAAATTTAAATTTGTTTTGTGTATTTGGGTTTTAAAGGTCTAAAACACAAAAAAACTGCAAAAATAAGCCTATTTTTCAACATAAACTTTTACAAATGCACATTTAGCAGTTTTCAGAGAAACTATACACCAAATATTATTAAAAAACTGAGTTTTGCAAACAATTTTACATAGAAAATAGTCAGTGTTGTGCTTATCTGGCAATGAAAAACCCATCTAGAAAAAAAAAAAATTGTTCAACATTTACTTAAAATTTATTTTTTTATTTTTCTTAAAGATTATTTGGATTATATTTTTTTAAGCTTATTTCAGAAGTTTAATAAAGTCATCTTTTATTGTTTGAACCAATTTTGGGTCATTTTACTCTTTGTTTGATAGTTTTTGCGCTTGCGGCACAAATTTAGACTTGATCTATCGGCGCGAAAATTAGAAAATATTATTATTTTTGGCATTCAAACATAAATCCCCTTGGCGCTTATCAAAATTTGTAAAAAAAAAAGTTTTAAACTACACCCTAGTGTGTTTATAATATTTTTTGTGAATATAAAAAATAATTAATTTTTAACGAATTTTTGTCTGAAAATTTTGTAAACAATTCTTTCTAGATGGACTTTTCTATAGACGATGAGTACAACACTGATAATTTTCCATGTAAAATTGTCTCCAGAATTCAAATTTTTAATAATATTTGGTGTATTGTTCTTCTGAGTGCGGCTAAACGTGCATTTGTAAGAGTTTATGTTAAAGAATAGGCCTACTTTGCAGATTTGCAGAGTTTTACACTCTTCAAACCCAAATACACAAAACATATTTATATTTTTCAATTAATTTACATCATAATACGTCAACTTTGGCAGTTAAAAAAAATTTAAAAAATGCTCCTTTTTGCCCAGCCCACTGAGAACAAAAACATGGTTTTATGGCTTTTGCGGCTTATTGACAAGGTATAGACTTGAAATGGCACTAGATTTGGATTCTACAAAAAATTTCTGATTGATTTCATTAGTAAATTGATTTTTTTTTGAGTTAAAATTGCGGTTTTTAAACAAAAAATGCGATTAAGTTAAAAAACGACAAAAAAACTTTAAAAAATCGTAGATTTTTTTTTATGTGTTACATACTCTCATATACCGATCAAAAAACTACTAATAAGTTATAGAAACTAAAAAAAATACATGAACAAGTTTCTCAATGCACCCCCCCAGCTCTGGTCCGTTTGAAATGGAATTGCCCATGTAGCATTACCCATGTGAAATAAATGATTATTATCCGATATGCGGTTTGAATTTTTTTTATTGTAGCAAATTATTTCTATCAACATTTTTTCTAGTGGTATTTGGGTTTTATTTTTATTTATTTATTTATTTATTTATTTATTTATTTACTAGTCAACGGAAGCCATTACAAAATAAGTATATATTTACAATTTAAAAAACATAAATTAAACATAAAACAACTAATATTAAAAATAAGAATAAAACTTAAATAGTTACAAAATATAAAAAAGGTCACGTATGGGTGACAAGTGCACGTCGCAGGGTATTAAAAGAATCTTTAAAAAAATCCACATTAACTTTGTTGGCATGCCGCAAAATACGTGTAGATGCAGAGTGCACCGCATAATCAGTGCGTTTGAACGGTATATGAAATAAATAGTCATTGCGTAAAACTCGAGCTGGGACATGTATACCTATAGAGCTGAGCAAGTCAGGACAGTCAATAATCCCACGAAGCACTTTAAAAACTAGTGTCACGTCAAAATTAAAACGTCTTTTTTCAAGACTAGTCATGTTAAAAGTAGAGAGCAGTTCCGTGTAGCTGCCTGCAATGTTGCATTTATACGCCAAAAAACGAACAAACTTTTTTTGAATCTGTTCAATTTTTCCTTTACTGACGGCGGTGTATGGTGACCACACATTAGAACAATACTCAAGATGGGGACGTACTAGAGCGTTGTAAAGGATAATTAGAGTACGATGGTCACAAAACTCCTTAGAGTTACGCTTGACAAACCCTAAAAGTTGATAAGCTTTAGCCACAACAGTATCGATATGTAGTGTAAATGAAAGGCTTGAATCAAACGTAATGCCTAAATCACGAATAGTGTTGACTCTTAACAACATTACATTCATGAGAGAGTAACCATACATCACCGTAGACTGACGTCTAGAAAAAGTCATCACTTTGCATTTATTTAAATTAAGTAGTAAGTTATTAGTCTGACACCAACTAGAAAAAATCTGTACTTCTTTATTAAGTAGTAAAGCATCATCTAAAGACTGAATTTTCATAAAGATTTTTATATCGTCCGCAAATAATAAACAACGCGCATTAGAAAAACAATGTACCACATCATTGATAAAGATATTGAACAGTAAAGGTCCAAGATGTGACCCCTGTGGAACACCCGACGTAACATCAATATTACGAGAAACGCACTGACCAATGCGCACGAATTGAGATCTGTTAGATAAATAGGATTGAATCCACATTAACAAGGTGCCATTAACTCCAATACCACGTAGTTTCATAATTAGTATCTTGTGGTCAACGGTATCAAAAGCTTTTGAAAAGTCAGTGTAAACTGAATCTACCTGGAATCTGTATTCGAGCGCATCTGTTATATAAGATTCATACAACAAAAGGTTGGAAGATGTCGATTTGCCCGTTCGAAAACCGTGTTGATTGAGAGCAATTTCAGATTGCAGAATGGCAGTCAATTGACAGGTAATTAACTTTTCAAAAACTTTTGGAATAACTGATAAAATAGATATAGGTCTATAGTTTGTTACATCATTTTTAGCACCGGACTTATGAATCGGAGTGACATAAGCTTGTTTCCAGCAAGTAGGAAAAGTACCCATAACCAGAGATAAGTTAAATAAAAGCCATAAGGGCCGAGAAAGGGCAAACGCACATTTGTTGAGAAAAAAAGCCGTTAATCTATCAGGCCCTGGACAGTTATTGGGTTTTAATAGTGATAGTTTGTTGACAACTTCTGATATTTTTAAAACAAGATGCGATTCATTTATATGGGTAGGAACAGATGATAGAGAATATGTGCTGTGTGGACTCATAGATGCCGTCAGCGGACTGTAAACTGACCCAAAAAAATCAGCAAAGAGATTTACAATGCCATCAGTAGTGTCAATTTGAGAATTACCATTTGTGAAAGTAGATGGTATTTGATTACTGCTACGTTTAGATTTGACGTGCCCCCAAAAAGCTTTAGGATTAGATTTAATCAAATCTTCCACTTTCTTAATGTGATTAGAATAACACGTATTAGCCAATTGCTTACACTTATCACGTATTGAACTAAATTTGTGGTAGTCAGCTGCTGATCTAGACAACACATATGCTTTGTGTAACTTTTTTTTAGAAAACACAAGGTCTTTTAGCTCTCTTGTAAACCATATTGGAAATTTATAGGTTTTTTTATAACACTTATTTATTTTTGGCACATAATGGTCAATTGTGTCAAAAAGTAATGAATAAAAACGGTGACATGCTTCATCAATATTACAATCGACAAACATGTTATCCCACCTAGTGTTGAGAAAAACATCATTTAAGGAAACATAATCAGCATCTTTGAAATTATATTGCATCACGTTATCTTCTCCACACCATACGTTGTCAGGTGTATCCTGTAAAGAGTCAAGTTTTAAAACTACATCTAAAGCAGGATGTTGAAGATCGCATGGTACAATAGGAAACAACGATTCTGTAAGGCTCAAGTTTGAAGAAAATGCCAAAGGCGCAAACAATAAATCTAGCAAAACCAAATTTATGTTTAATATGTACTTCAATTGATGCGAATTAATATACCCAAACGTGTTAGCAACTAAAGTACCTTTAGGACAAGTGGATTCCGTTCTTACACCAAATTCATCATTAATCCACAACGTTTGTGGCAAGTTGTAATCGCCAATAATATAAACAGTGTTGCATTCACTAATTAATTCTACACTTTCACAGTGACGTTGGTAAGTAGAGTACTCCGAACCAGGTGGAATATAAACAGTACCTAAAACTATTTTCATACTGCCGATATCAACACAAACATACAATTCCTCATAGACAGAGCAATGACTAAATATTTCATATGAATGGTACTTATTGGACACGGCAATAAGTACGCCTCCGCCACGTAATTTTGATGTTGTAATATGGTTACGGTCACACCTGTACACTTTATAATTAAAAAATCCTAGTTCTAAGTCTGTAATAGAGCTTATAAGCCACGTTTCACTAAGAATAAAAATATCATGCTCCATTAATGGTATATTGGCATTTAAAGTAAACAATTTTGTCCGTAATCCGCGCACATTTTGATAAAATATTCTCACATTTTCTAACTCGGTACAGCCGGAAGTCACATCTAAGGCACGTGCAGACGATGTCGATGAAGATAGACGTTGAGAAGACGGTACATCGATGTCGAAGGTTTGGATGCTGTTGTTGATAAAAAATCAGTTTTTGGCAGTTTATGTTGTCGGCGGCGATTAGTAAATAAACGTACAGATACTCCTTTAGGCCATTTTTCTGCGTTTAATATACAATCATTATTTACGTTGTTAACATTTGGTGATTTTTATATATGTACTAACACTTTATTTAAAACTAAGGTAGCAGACAATAAATTAAAATTTGGCAAACCACTAGGGCAGGACAATATTACATCAAAAATGCTTGAATAACTGGAAAAAAAAAATTAAAGCTGATAAATCTACTATTAACAAAATTATAACAAATAAAGAAATACCTACGAAACAGAACACTGTGATAATATTGCCAATGTTCAAAAAGGAAGACAAAAAAGAATATCCAAACTAAAGAGAAATAACACTAACAACTATAAAAAAAATATTAGCAAGAATTCAAGAAATTAGACCAAGTGAAATAATCGATCCAACACTAGAAGAATCATAATATCAATTAAGGAAAAACCGCAACACACAAAACCTCATATTTGCAATGAGACAATTAAGTAAAAAAAAAACAAAAAAAGCGATACTTGTATGCTTTATTGACTTAAAAAAAACCTTAGACAGAATAACAAAAAGAATTACTAAAAACACTATTCAAAAAAACAAGCAGTAAGTAATAGAAAGGTGGTGCAAAAAGAAATGTTATCACTGAACCCAAGCAAAACTGCCTTGTAAACGGTACACCTGAGAATGTATAGAACCACGCTCCCGATGCGAAAGGAAATAAAATATTTGGGACTAACGCTTGTTACTAAGTTAAACTTTAGCACACACCTGACTAACATAACAAGAAAAATCATTTGGGAGTTTTTTGCAAACAAAATGATGATCTGATATGGCATGGGAACTAACACCTAATGTAACCAAATGATTATACATAGTGGTGGTAAGAACCCATTATTACAAAGAGAAAAAAACGAGATAATCAGCATACAGACTGCAAATAAATGGACACATTGCAAACCTAAGAATTCACAGACTTAGCATAACATATGATGAAACTTTATAATCAAACTTTTTATAAAACGCTACTGCATCAGTAAGAAATTTGAAATAATACTATAGCAAAACAAATGGATAAACAATAGATACCTGGAAACAGTCAAAGGAACTATCTGGTATATAGATAGGGCCACAGCCCAAAGGAGACCGGTGCTGGAATCTACAAGAACAAATACCAAAAAAGGCAAACTTTGCTACCTTTGAGCAAATATGTTTTGATTTTTTTAGGTAGAGGTGGTTGCATCAAGTGGTGCAACAGGGACATGATTGAAAAAAAGACTAAAATCTGACAGATAAATATTATCTCAAATAACCAAGCGGCATCTTCAGTAATAAAATCCAAACTGGTTATAACCTGCATATACAGTCTGAAAACAGTGGCCACAATCTGCAGAGTTTGCCTGGTATGAATACCAAAGGAGCTGGATATAAAAGTAAACCTTATGGCAAATCAACTTGCTAAACAAGAAGCAAAAACCAGAACCTCCTTGGGGTCTCATAGAACATTAACAAAAAATTAATCAGCATCAGAATACAGCAACCTATAAAAGAGCTGCAAGGAATTGACACATTTAATAATATTCATAACTCAATTTGGTAAAAATAAAAATTTATGCATTACTACAATCGATAGATTGGAATTTTATTGATAATAACAGCATTCTAGAACTTAAGTTTGATTCATTCATAGATATATTGCATCAATGTTAAGCAAGCGATCCGGAACTGAAAGGCTATTACAAAGCATATAGACAAGCATACCAAGTTGCTCTTAAAGAAGCAAAAGTACCCGCGAATGAATTATTTATTAAAAGCTCTAAAAATAGTCCTAAAGCATTCTGGTTGCTCATTAATTCTAGTCATAATAAAACACAATGTGATCCAAACTGTAATATAAATCCTAATAATTTAACTTATTTTTTTTCTAATGCAACAAAAAATCTTGCAAAAAGTCTTCCAATTGCTAATGATGATATAGTTTTATTAAAATTAGAAAGATATCTTTGGTCTAACATATGATTTACTCAAAAGTGTTGTGGACATCATTATTATACCATTAACTAAATTAATTAATTTCTGTATATTGAATGTCGTTTTTCTAAAATCTCTTTGTGTACCTCAGGGGTCTATAGTTGGGCCATTATTATATGTATTATACATAAATGACTTGCCATCTATAACAATGGGTTCAAGTATATTTTTATTTGCTGATGACACTACATTGCTAAATAAATCCTCAAGTATTACAATGGCACTAGATAAACAACATAGCTGGTATCTAAATATTAATAAATGGTTTAATGCAAACAACTAACACTTAACATAAATAAAACTGTAAATTTAAACTTTTCTTTAAAACCGGACATTGCAAGTGAAGGCACTGCAAACTTTCTTGGCATGTGTCTAGTTTCCAAATTAACATGGCATAGCCATGGAGATGCTGTTGTCACAAAAGTTTCAAAATCTGCATACTTACTACGTCAGCTAGAAAACAAGTTACTTAAACCAGCGTTACGAACTGCATATTTTGCTCTATACCAGTCACAGGTTACTTATGGCATCCTTACATGGGGACATGCCGCAATCATGAGCCGCTTGTTTGGATTACAAAGGCGAGCAGTCAGAGTAATAGCTGGCCTAGGATATACAGAAGTTTGTAAAAAAATCTTTACCAGGCTGAGTATTTTAACATTGTCATCTCTATACGTGTTGGAATGTTTGGTGCATGTTCGAAGAAACATCGGGTCTTACTGTACGCATAGTGACTTACATAACTATAATACAAGAAATAGCTCCAAGTAGTGTTTGATCCATATGCGCCTATCTAAATCACAGACAGGTATAAACTATTATGGTCCCAAAATATTTAATCTACTCCCGGAACCAATAAAGCAACAGCATTGTAAAGCGTTTAAAAACTCTATAAAATCCTACCTTACCACAAAAGCTTTCTATAGTATTTACGAATGCTAAGTTTAACAATTACAGCAATCTCGCCAGATAATATACATGCATGCATACCATATATGGCGTTATCAATTTACTTATGTTAATAATCTTTTAAAATTGCAGTTTACTATCTAATTTTGTTTGTACATTTGATTTTAATATGTTCTTTGTAGTTTAGTTTTTACAAGTACGGTTTGTTTAGTTATTTTAATTCTAAATCGAATAATGTTTTTTTAAATATATATTAATGTAGTTTTTTAATGTATAATGTAACTTATTATGATCTGGCGTGTGTAACACAAATAAAGCTATTCTATTCTATTCCTAATAACTCCATCGCATAATATTACAACAGTGGCAACACAAATAAGTCGTATTAGACTGCAAAGGCCGTAGGACTAATCAACGCACACTGTGGTTTTAACAAGCACTTGCATGGAATGGAAATAGGAATAGACCTTCTATGTCCCAGGTGTATAGAAGAAGATAATACACTTGCTGACGAACCCAACCTAACCAGAACTGAACTAACAGCAACTCATTAGCAAAAGATACTGGATTTCATCAAATCAGATATGTACTACAGGTTCAACAGGACCGCAGTGCCAAGGAAATCACTTCAAGTCGGGTTTGTAGTCAGTAAAAACCTAAAACTACTAAGCAATACGGGCAGCCTAATGCCTTTTAAAAAAATGTTTTATTTACGCAAAAAAGACTGCAAATACAAATCTAAATCATTTAACACAATAATAGGTTTAAAACAATTAAGCATACTAAAGCTTTCTCTAAATAATGTTTTAAAAACAGCAAACACATAAAATAAAACACAGAAACCTTAACGTAGTAAAAATACAAGAGCTACTGTTTGCAGACGGTATGATACTGATAGCCAAATCAAAAGATGCACTAATAATTACAGAAATGCATATCAATATATAGTGCTGAATAAAAAAACATAGAAAAACCAAAATAATACCAATAACACAACAAAAAATGAAGCAGAAGATAAGTAAAAACATACAACTACTAAAGCGCAATCATAAAAAAGAAAGACAAAATAGAGACAGATATTGAAAAGAAAATAAGCACAGCAGAAAGAATATATAACACCCTACAAACAACATTTCTTGAAAATTAAAAAATCCCAGACAATGTAAAAACCAAAGTATATAAAAAAAGTAATAAGACTTTCACATACGTACATATGACTGTAATAAAGTTCCTAAAAAAAATCAAGGAAATCTCCAGAAGAAACAAAATAAGAAACACAACAATAATGGTGAAACCAATAACAACAATAACAGAAAAAAGACAGCTAGGCTGGTTAGGACACCTACACAGAAGATAAAAAATACCAAAACAAATCTACGAAGAAAAGATATAAACAAAAAAATAGAAAAATTAGTAAAGAGATGAAAAGTCCAAATACACAAAGCTGCAAAAACAACAAAAGATAAAAAAATTGCTCAAACCAAATAAAAAATAAAACGGACAATATCTTAATGTATTACTTATGTGTAAAAAGTCACACCTAACGATAAAAAAACTAAAGATTAAATTAAAAAAAATAAATTAAAAAATATTTAAACAACCAAAATTTATTTTTTTGTGTGTTTTGTACATTACATTTTATTTTGTAAAAATTTAGTAAATAATATTTTTTAAATTGTAGCCTCGGTTGGAATAGAGACAACATAATATTTTATAAACTTAATCGATTAAAAAATATTTTCAAAAGTCAAAATTATTTTGCATACTTTTTACTTTTATTTTACAAACAAAACTTCAATCCGACTAAAAAAAAATTATGGATATAGCTAGACTTCAGGAAATTGCAAACATTAAAAACATATATTTTGTGTAGTTCTTTACTAATTTTTTGGTTAATTTTCTTGTTTTTATTGGTTAGTTTATGCAGTTAAATCTTTTTACTCACATTTTGCAAATCAAGTTTTTGACATTTTGGAAAAATATTTTGATAGCTTGAGAAAAAAATCTTGAAATATATTTTTATCTTTTCTGAAAACATAACTACTTTTCAAATAGTCAACTTCAACAAATCAAACTAGTTGTAAAAACCTGTAAATATTAAAAATATTTTTAGTAAAAACCAGACAATTTATTTAATACATAATCTTGTCTGCGCTATGGGATCATTAATAACTCAATAATTTACAAAATAATTATTATATATTTGTATTAAAATTACATTAATTTTTAACTACAATCCTTTTCTCTTCATGTCCTAAAGCATGCTTCAATTTAATCCAAAACTCCTTCTCATCTTTTTCTTCAAACTGTAAATAAATCCTTGACGTAATTAAATACCTCAACATTGGACTCAGATTCTTAACGCACAAATGTCCCAACCTTACAATAACAATTGAATTTCTCACAAATTCCCCGTTTTCATTCTCAAAAAATCTTTTATTTTCAGCAACTTGTACTTCCCATCGACACCACTGCGATTTCACATACGATTCACTAACAATTAAAAGGATTTTTTTACTGTTTTCAATACTTTTTAAAACACTTTCAGAGATTTCTGAACCAATTTGAAAATCACGTTCGTATACGCACAGTTTAAAATAAGGTTCTTTGGTTTCTAAAATGTTCACTAATTGTTCTACAAAACCGCAATCCTCACTTGAGTATGATACGAAAGCATCGTATTCGTAAGTTGATTTTGTATTTGTGTCGTAACAATCGTATCGATTGGTTAAATAACGATTGATCAAGAAATATAAGTAACCAATTTGGCCTCTTAATGTGTATAAAAATACTGTTAAAATTACGGTTATTATAATTAAGGTAATTGCTAATATAATTAGCAATGATTGTTCGGATTTACTCATTATGCAAATATAATCTTGTTGGATGTAATGAAAAAAATGTAAAATTGTGAAATTGCTATACTCTTCAGGAAATGTGCAGAATAATCTATGCGCATCTAATTGATCAAATACATTAGCATATTTTTTCATTCCGACTATTTCACTTAAAGCATCAAAATCATCACATTGACAAACAAATGGATTCTGTTGCAAACTAATAAGAGTTAGATTAACAAAATCTTCAATCATAGGTCGGGTTATATTTCTGATTTTATTATTATAAGCTATTAACGTAGTCAGATTATTTCCTGGTGTTAACATTGTTGTATTCCATGATTGAAATGAATTCATTGATATATCTAATCGTTCTAATCGCTTCAGGGGAGCCAAAACAGTGGCCGGTAACGTTTTCAAATAATTATTTTCCAAACCCAAATGTTGTAAGTTATGCATATCTGAAAATACTTCCGAATTGGCTTCAATATTTGATATTCTGCAATTTCCCAATAAAAGCACTTCCAATTTTTCAAGACCTTGAAATATATATCTTGAAAATGTTCTTGTTGGAAATACATTATCACGTAAATCTAAAAATATTAAATTCTTCAAAGGGAGAAAAGCTGAATTATCTATATAGAATAATGTTGATGTTTTCAATCCTAATACCTTCAAATTATTTAATCCAATAAAGGTAAGATTCGATATTTTTCTTATATTATTCCCAGATAGATGTAAATGTTTTAAATTAGTCATTTCTTTGAATATTTCTCCATCTATTGTAAAATATTGTCCTGAATAAGAAATATCTAAATAGGTTAAATTAGGCAACAAAACTGCGCTAGGTGATTCTGCAAATTGGTTTTGACTTATTTTCAATATTGTTAATTTTGGTAAATTTTGAAACGCATCATTAGTTATATTAAGAATCCAACATCCAACAAGTTTTAATTCTACCAAATTAGGCATATACGGAAACGCGTCAATCAATTCAAACCGATTCCCTGACAAACTCAATCTGCTTATATTAGTTTCTCCAATCACCTTCAACAAATCAATAGGTAACTCTTTATAAAACATACTATTCAAACCTAAATTCTTTATAGGTATACTATGATTAATCATAACATTAATAAGATCAGCAGTATGATTAGCACTTAAATCATTTTCTCCCAATTTTAAAGTCTTAAGATTTTTAAATATAATCAACGCATTTGGATGTATAAATTCAATTTTGCAAGCCAATAATCCTAAATTACTAATAGTTGTATTGGCCAAATCCGCAAAATCGTTTTCTAATATTTTAGGAAACAACATTTTTGAAATCACTAAATCTTCCAATTGTGGTAAATTTGCATGATTCACAGCTCCAATAAAACCACTCAATTGTAAAAATCCATTTTGTTTTAAAACTAATTGTCTTAAATTAACTAATCCTTGCAGGGCATTTTTATCAAGATAAATTAGTTTTGGATTCTGTGCCAGGGATAAGTTTTGTAAATTTATTAATCCGTTGAAAGCTCCTGGTTCGATACGTTCGAATTGTGAGTTGGCTTCAATTTGAAAAACCTTTAAATGGCTATTTTTGATCATATCTTCTTTATAAAGTACTGATATTGCTGTTGTTGATAATCGCAGTCGATTGTAGCGGAATTTTACGTCGTTTGGGAAGCGTTTACAGAATGCGGTGTCGTAACAGGTTACGTATCCTTGGTTTGTGTATTGGCGGCATAAACAGCCGCTAGCTTTATGTCTTGGTAATTCTACTGAATCTTCCAAATTTTCACTGTTAATGGAAGACGAGTATTCGTTATTAAATTGTCTTATTTCTTCAATTCTTGTTTCGTAACAGATGATTGAATTAATTTCCAAGCATATTATTAAGATGTATATCTTCATCATTCATTTGGTTACGGTTTGGTTAATGCCTCCCCCACCTTTAACAAAATAATAAATTAATAATTTTGTATTAAATTAGTTAGCTAATAATTACTAAAGTATTTTGTTAATGTTTAACCGTTCCAAAAGAATTCGTTTGCTTCTCAATGTGATTATTTTGTTAAATTATTAATTAGGTCACACATTATTCTAACAAGTTTACACATAAAATATAATTTTGTTGTTGTCTTCTTGTAGTTAACAATTCGCAGCACACTATCACCAAACTGAGTTATTTTAATTCACAATTAATAGCAATGAACAAAGTTGTTTTTACATTCACTTAATAGCAATGCAACATATTAATATTGAAGTGAGTCGTTACTCAAGGTAGTTAATTGTGAATCAACATATTATCACTAAACTGAGTCACTCTAGCTCACTGTAAATTGTAAAGCAACAAACTGCCAACTAACTAAAACAATAATATATTGTCATTTTGTAGAATATTAGATCTCTTGACTTCTTAGAGGTTATTACGTCTTTCCATAGTTTATCTAAAATGTTACAATTAAATTATATTATCTCTTTTATTAGAATCTATTTGAGACTCCAACACTATAAATTTATAGCATAATTTTGAAATCAAAGCAAACTTACTCTAATCTGTAGAAGCTCCTATTGTCTTTCTTCTAAAGTTTACTTTCTTCTATATTAATTTACAAACAATTTTAGGTATTTCATCAAATCATTTTATAAAATTTAAATCTTCCAATTGTTATGTTTATTTAAAAACTACCATTCCAATTACTGGTGTCATTTTGATGTTTAACTTTTAATTATTCTGATGTTTAACAGATGTTATTTTGTTTTAAATTTTGACTGCAACTGTTATAGTTTTTGATCAAAGCAGTACGGCAGAGAAGACATGTATAATTAACAGCGCTAACAAAAGTTAAGCAACGGCAGGAGCGGTCCTAAGTTGGAAGGGTGTACCAAACAAAGTGTTGCAGAGCATTGTAGCTTTTTCCAAATTAATCCGTTAAAACATATAGGCCTCCAAACATACATACATATGTCTTCTTTGTGGCTCGGTGTGCCCGACACTTTGATTACCTACCCCAAAAGGGAACGGCGTGTATTTACTTATTTTATTAGTATTTACACTTGTCAATTATGCTTTTATATACTTGACAACCATTTATTTTCTTAATATCTGTTATCTAAAAACATATAATTAGTTTTTTTGACAATTTTTAACTTCCACGCCCTCACCTAAGCAACCTAGGAAAGATGTGCAAGAGTTTGGGTCAAGCATAAAAAACTTCGTGCAGACGGATTATCTCCCCAGGCTGACAAAAAATGTATGGCTTTCAGGACGTCCGGATGCCATTGTGACGGTCTTAAATTGCCTGAAGAGGCAAAACCAAAAGCTAGGCGTGAAAAACAGCCTTTCATACTCCCAAAAAGGAAAACCCAAAAAGGAAAACTAAAAAAGTCGGCTTCTCGACAACATCATTATTACATTACATACATTATATTTATTATTTAATCTTTAATATATTATTATAGATTTTCCCTGTTATTAGTATGTATGTACTGCTGGGAAATAAACTTATAATTATTGCAACTAATGTATCATCAGCAAATAAATTGAGAAAAACATCCTTGTCTTGGACACACTCTATAATACCGTTAATGTACAAGTTAAATAATAATGGTCCTAATATTGTTCCTTGAGAGACCATATTTGTTGTTTACAGTTGTCAAGTATAATTCTCCTGTACTTGTTATTTACAATCTATTAAGTAATTTTGAAACCACCTCAGAGTACTTGCACTTAAATTGAACTTTTATAATTTTTGAATTAAAATTTCTCTGTTTATTGTTTCAAAATGCTCTTCAGAAATCCAAACATACAAAAATGTATGCTGTCTCGCATGAATGCTTATGTCAAGATCCTGTTTGGTTTTCTATCAGTAAATCATGTTTTGTAACATGATTAAGAAGTTGTTTATACATAATTGAACCCAAAACTTTTTCTAAGAATGTCATGGCATTAATACGCCTAAAACCGTTCGTCTAGAACTTTAGGTATATGTGTTATTCTTGATTGTTTCTACAATTTCGGAAATTGTATACATTTATTAAATATTTCCGTTATTTTTATTAGTAAAATAGTTCCTCCAATAGACAAAACTTGACCATAAATTAAAACAGTTAATGACTTTTTACTTATTCCTTTAATAACAGATTCAACAGATTTTGTTTACTGTTATATGTTCCAATTTTAATAAGATTGTACTATTTAAATAATGTTGTAAGTTATACTAATTATGCAAGTTCATTTTTTCACAATATCCTCAATACTTTCCGCCACAAAGGTATTAAAACTATTAGCTATTATTTGAGTATGCATAATAAATTCATTATTAACTTTCTTTTTAGTAATTGTTGAACTTTGTACACCGTCTTTTAGAATCTTCCACATTCTTTTTGAATTGTACTTGTTTTCTTCTATTTCGTTCATAAAATATTTATTTTTCTTATCTTTAATTATTTGTGTGACTTTATGGCTGCTTAATCTATACAATTCTCAGTTGTTCTTTTCATTTGGTACCTTTCGATAGTTAATATCTCTAACTTTAGCAAGCTGAGTTTTACGTAATAATAAAGAGACAGTTTAACCAATATTGCTTCTACTATTAACATTATTTTTTTCAACTTTGGGCCATTGTTGTTTTTACAAGTAAAATTAAAATTGTTTTTTATTGATTTTAATTTCTAACCTTAATTGTGCTAAAGAGTAAAAAACGGTATAATTCTATGAGTTATGTCATGCCTTCCGCTACATCCCCATAAAATGCAGAGAAGTAAAAGTTGTATTTATACCAAATTGTGATTAACTCTTGGTAAAATCTTATAGCCTGATAAATTTTACGTTTTCCTTCTGAAGACTGTGCAAAACATCAATTCGGAAAACGCCACTTATTATCAAAAGTATAAAAGGTGCATTTGATAAAACCACCTTCAATAAAATAAAAACAGCGCTCTTGACATATGGTGTTAATCCAACAATCAGTAGATAGATAAATAATATAATATACTAAAGAAAAGAACCGTAGCAGTAATTGTAGGCAACACAATAGTCAGAAAAGTGGTTGATAGAAGTTGCCCTCAGTGTAAGGTACTATCACAACTACTATAAAATATAGTAGTAAACAGCCTAATTAACTTAACTTAGTTTCTACACAATTGACTACGCAGGTAATATATAATTCTGCTAACTGGCAAATTTGAGTGCACACTTTTCAGCCTAATGCAAGAAAAGCCCAAAAAATAATAAAAAAATTGTGCAAAGTTTTTACGGTAAAAACACAAAAAAGAAACAAGCAGAAAACGTCAGCAAACGAACTAAATCAGTTGCAAGAATATCATGCTTAAGTGCAACAGGTGGAATGCAAACAACACAGATTGCAGCAAAGGAAGCAATTTTATGTTTGTGCCACCCCTCAACATCTATGTCAAGGAAGTAGCAACATCAACATCATTGCGCCTAAATGCAACCGGATTTTGGTACACTGTAAAAAAAAACATCTCTACTAAGAGCGCAGACAGATGCTACCCTACTTTTGGTTTAAAAGACTTTACTGTGTTCACACACATAAACAACAAGAGCAAAGAGTGGACAAGGACAAACTACTTTAAATCTACACCAATGGCTTAAAAACTATTCTGTTCTGTAGTAGAAATTTACTCCTAAGATTTAGACGTAGCTTTGGCGGTATGGATGCACGACGGATTCATTAAGTAGTTGTGCAAAAATACCGCCAGTCCCAAGCCCGAATAAAAAAAGAAGGTTAAGAAAACGGGCCAGCAATCTATCCTAAAACAAAAAAAAACAACCTCAAATAACACGCACTGTGAATTGGCAGATGGAATATCATGTCGTGAACAACAAAAGACCAAGAAGTTGTGGAAAAACTTAAAGAAAAGAACATTGACATTTGTGCAATTAGCGAAACCAAAAAGAATGTAAAAAGTAAAGTGGACTATGTAGACTATATTTTTATTTACAGTGGTGTTCCAAAAAAAGTGCGGAGATACTCATGTTAATATCGAAGACGCTAAAACACAATATCAAAAAAGAAGAGTATGTGAACGACCGCATTCTAAAGATAACACTAAAAATGGGCATTGAGAAACTAAATATCATAAGTGTATATGCACCAGACATATCAAAACCACAAGATGAATGCCAAGAATTCTACACACATTTATAAAAATGCAAGAATTGGAGATGCAGTGCAAGACGTCATAACACAACGCTTTAACAAAGAGCAAGTGAATAAAAACGGTGATTTACTTTAATATTTTTGCGCGGTAAACGCGCTAAGAATTAACAACACCTTCTTTCAGCATCCGATGAAATACAAGTTTACATAGAGTAATTCACGACAACAACAATCTGTTATTGATTTCATCATCACAAACAGAACAGTACACCCCAAAAACATATTGGATGTGCGGACATTAAATACAGCAAATATTGGAAGCGACCACAAACTTGTCTTAGACAAAATAAACATCAATCACTCCAACACCGGCATAAAGACAAAAGATCAACCTATTTAAAAGTTTAACATTGAATCACTGGACAATAAAAGCACAAAGTGAGACAACAATACAAACATAAAAAGGAAGCATACATAGCATATCTCAGAGATAAATGCCAAAAAACCTACATACACTACAAGACAATAAAGAATGCAGCACAGAGAAAGATCCGAACACTTAAAGAATCATATTATCAGAGATTCACTAAAGACAAGCAAGATATCTACGGCAGCCAAAAAAAAGTCTGGAACATGCTCAGGAACAATAAGATAGAGTTTAAGAACACAGTGCAGACTACGAGAATAACTAAAGAAAAATGGAAAAAAAATTTTGAAGAGAGAGTAGAAAGAAACGACGACAATACCAACGTCATAAATGAGAACAATCCCAAACTAAAACTAGAAGTGTCATTAAAAAAAGTAAAAGTGCAGATAAAAGCTTTTAAAAACTGAAAAGCGTCAGGACCGGACCTTAGCAATGAACTGCTCAAATATGGTAGAGATACTCTAAATGCTAAAATTACAAAACTGTTCAATATTATACTAAAACAAGGAAAAGTTCCAGAAGAATGGAAACACTGCACGACAATCCCCATCTTTAAAAAAGGGAAACGCACAAAACCGGACAACTATAGGGGAATAACTCTGCTCAACTGCATCCTGAAACTAGATACCAAGCTCATAAAGGAAATAATAAATAACAATATAAAGATAGCGGAGGAACAACAAGGTTTCAGAAAAAATAGATCCACCGTAGACGCAATCTTTATTCTCAAGCAGATAGTTGAAAAGTCGTTGGAGTTCAATAAAGCCGTTTACCTCTGTTTTGTTGTAGACATGTCAAAGGCTTTCGATAGAGTCCGCCTAAACGACATTATAACCATACTAAGAGCATCAAAGGTTAACCACGGTATAATAAATAGCATCATCAACATGAACACAAACTGTAGAACATCAGTAAAGGTTGGCAAGAGCATTATCCATGGAAAAACACTACTAGAGCGTATGAGAAGTGACGACATCAGAGAAGTCAGCAAAATAACCGATATCGCAAAACTAGTAAGGAGGAGAAGAAGAGAATGAAACAAAATGTCGAACGAATGGCCGATTTCAGAATAGCTAAAGCGGCCATAAACAACGAACCAAGAAAGACACCAAAACGATGAAGGGAATGTTGGACACAACATCAGCGGATGCTGAGTAATCAAACACAGGCAACTGCCTACGGACACCATCTGGTGAACGAAAGAAGAAGAAGAAGAAGATTAATAATCTTTTCATTAGCAACACATACAATTATCCTCTAGCTAAAAATGATCAAAATAACCCATGGGATGATGAAATTAATAACCCAAAAAATGTATATATCTTTTGACAATCGTATCT
Source organism: Tachinus rufipes (assembly GCA_963932245.1). Lineage (NCBI taxonomy): Eukaryota > Metazoa > Arthropoda > Insecta > Coleoptera > Staphylinidae > Tachinus > Tachinus rufipes. Next base: position 70,923,501 of record OZ010747.1, on the reverse strand, counting down.
TTGCCATGGTTTTAATGAACCCTTAGGGTGTAACTGGTAGTTCTGGTTGAAAGAACCTCCTTGTGTCAAAACCCTAAGCTGATAAGGAAAAATAAAAGAACCTGGTAGCCGAGTCACTCTAGAATGCGCCTCTAGGACCAAGCAATACTCTATTTTGGCTTAGATTTCTACGGGTAATCAAAACTAACCAACCGCAATCAATTGGTTGCATTTTCTAGTCAAATGACCAACAGGGGGGCTCACTCTAGTAGTGGCGAGGTGCCCTATCTACCGAGTGCATCTTTGGACATCTTGGAAAAATAACACCAGACGCGTCCACGTCGGACACCCTACTCACAACGTTTACAATTCTGGGGTACCATGTCAAAAGACAAAAAAAGACGCGGTGGGCTGTTGATAAGAAGGCAAACCTCCTTCCAAGCAAAACCTTCCTTCTACCTTTGGAGAGTGGCCACACACATAGAACATAATCTTAAGATTATCTGTGATGATAACACATCTTTATTGGAGCTAGAGAAAACAATTTCTAGCATAAAATCTTTGTAGCCGGTGTCGAACACTTAGCGTCGTGCATACGAATCACCCCCCAAGCAGACAAAAGTCACTATCTGACTTCTAGGACCTCCGGATGTTATTGAGACGGCCTTGAGTTGTCTGGAGAGGCTAAACCAGAAGCTCGACGTAAAAAAATGAAGTGTCTACCATACTATCAAAAATAAAAACCCAAAAAATCGGCTCCTGGTTCTATATAGAGGAAAGAAAGAAATCAAAAAGTAGGAAGAACAGCTAAGTGAATCACCAAAGATAAGCAACAGGAAAAAAGCATATAAGTAGAAGGGGAAATCAAACCACTCTGTCAAAACTAGGAAGGAAACCACCCGGTCAAAGCCGGGCAAACTCCTTCTGAAGATTTCGGGTTGCATTGATGTAATTCAATGCAACATGCATCACTGACCAGCAGTCGTGGCAACACTATGACACAAACTAGACAGTGATGCAGAATACAATAGCCATAATCTATGAACCATAGATAGTAAAATTAAAAGTTTGTGGACTAAATTTAAAAGAAATGTTTTTGTAAAACCTTTTTATCCCACAGCTCTCCACCAGCTGTGAGGATTAAATTGGTCACAGAACTAAAACCGGACTTTTGTAATGGGGCAAGAATATCCCACCTGGTAAAAATCGATGAGGCCTGTATCGCCTTTCACTACATCCTCATAACATGGAGAGAAGTAAAAGTTGTATAACCCGGGACGCTGTGATTACACCCTGGTAAAATTTAAGCTTGCGAGTTCATAGAAAGTGAACGTATTAATTTGCTCTCCGTATAAACCATAAACTACTATGGGGAGATCACATTTAAGATCTGCTAGTGAAGATCCCATTATCTCTTATTTAAAAAGTGAAGAGTTTAAACAAGTGCTTCAAGATATTATCAGTATGGAAGTTAAAAAAAATTGTAAATAAATCGAAGACTGATGTATATAAAAATTCGACCCCGAAACCTCAAAAAAATATTGCAGACAATATAAATACAAGGAATGTTGCAAATAAAAACGATGAATGGCAAACAGTAAATAATCGGCGATTTAACAAGAAAAATAATATAACATATGGAACTTCAAACGATATCATTATCATATATGTCGCCTAGATAAAGATACGAATGTTAATGATATAATAGCGCATTTGAAAAATATTAAATTAGATAGCATTGCATGCGACAAATTAATCTCGAGAAATCCGGACGAGTACGCATCATTTAAATTTACGGCACTTATGATGTATGATGATATAATATCGAATTGTTCCAATTGGCCGAAAAATGTTGGAATTAGACGTTTTTTTCTGGCACGAAAAATTCCAATAACAAATTCGTAGAAAAGTCATCAAAAACCATTTTAATTAATGATGTCAGTCAAAAGAGTTCTTCAAAAACTGTTAATTTTTTTCATATTAACATTAATTCACTTCGTAATAAGCAACATGAACTGGAACAATATGCAAATTTTCAAAAACTCAATATAATATCAGAAAACGAACATTATTTAAAAGAAGATGAATTGTGCCTGCTGCAAATTAGATGTTTCAAAATTGCCGCGGCATATACTAAGAGTACAATTCTACATGGTGGAACATTACTTATGGTGAACGATGATCTACAATTTAAGAAGATGCCTGATATCGATAAATACTCACAGGAAGTAACTTGCGAGGTTTGTGGAATATTGGTAATAAACTATAATATAATATTTTTGTCTGTATATAGATCCCCATCGGGAAATGTCCAACAATTTTTTGATATTTTATACAATATACTTAGCGAGGTAAATAAATATAACAAATCTGTGATAATTTCGGGTAATTTCAATATAGATTTTAATAAATAATAATAAATAACGCCAATAAGAAAACATTCTGTGATATTTTTAATTGTTTTAATTTTAACTATACAGTTAGTTCTAATACAAGAGTAACCAATACATCTGCATCTGCATACTTGTCTGACCATTATGGTATACGTATGACATTCGAATGTTCTAAAACTACAACAAACATTCCTCCATGTTTACGCTTACGACAACTTTCCAATAAAAATTTAAATTTATTAAATAAATCTTTAACTAAAACCGACTGGTCTCCTATATACGCTTGTAATGATCCTCAACAATGTTACACTATGTTTCATGACTTAATTTTAAATAAATTTTACAAATGCTGCCCATTTACAACTGTTAAACAAACTAAGCCTACATTAAAAGATTCTTGGTACACGGCAGAATTGGTTAAGTTAAGTTAAGTTGAGTATTCAGAAGATAGTAAGAGTCTGTTAAAAAATCTTAAAATAGATTACCATGATAATATCTTAAAAGCGCAAAAAGCTTATAATAGTGCTAAAATAGCTTCACATGTAAATAAAATCAGAGAGGTATGGAAAGTAGTCAAAGATTTTAATAATGAGAATTCTAGTGAACAAACTCACACAGTCGACTTATTGCCAAATGATTTTTAGCAATACTTTATAGAAGTTGTAAATAGTTTGGTAAATTCACAGTCCGACAATAATGATTATGTAAAATTATTACAAAACAAAAATGTTGCATCTAATAACTCATTATTTATGACACCAACTAATGCTGAAGAATTAGATAGTATTGTAAGAAATTTTAAAAATTCTATGCCAGGGATTATTATTATATTACTGCATCTCTAGTAAAAATGACAACTCACCAAATTACCACTCCTCTTGCTTATATAATAAATCTGTGTCTAGAGACAGGTGTATTTCTAAGACAATTAAAAATATCCATAGTAACACCATTACATAAAAAAAGATGAAAAAAATGATCCAAAGAACTACAGACTAATCTCTATAATACTATATTTTTCAAAAATATTTGAAGCAGTAATCTACAAAAGGTTGTATTCTTTTATAGAACCCAAGCTAAGCAATGCCTAATTTGGATATAGAAAAGGCAAATCTACAATAGGTCCTTTGTGCGAGTTGATTGAAACTATAAATCAAGCTTTTGAACGCGGGATTGAACTGAGCAGCATATATTGATCTAAGCAAAACTTTTGATTGTGTATGCCACACAAAACTGTTAGATAAACTGCATTATTATGAATTTAGATGCTATACTTTAAATCTGTTTAAATCATATCTTACAGAAAGACAACAAGTGGTGTCATTTAATGAGAAAATATCAGAAATTGCTAAGTTAACATATGGGGTGCCACAAGGGTCTATATTGGGTCCTTTGTTGTTCATTGTATACATTAATGACTTGGAAGTAAATGTGCAAGCAAGTAATGTGTACATGTTTGCGGATGATACTACTGTTGTTCAAAACATAGATGACTCAGATATTTATGCAGCTTTAGGTCAAGCAGAGACTTGGTTTGAAGCTAACGGCCTAGTAGTTAATAGTGATAAAACTGAGTTTTTGTCTTTTACTATGACTACACAAGAAGCTAAAAAACATATTAGGTTCTTGGGAGTTAATTTCCAACCCAAACTCAACTCGGAGGTGCAAGTAGATAATCTAAGCAAACAAATTAATAAAAACTTATATTTACTTAGAAAAGTTAACGAAAATACAGATTTTCAAACTGCAAAAATGGTGTACTTTGCACATGTACAATCCTTGCTATACCAAAGTATCCTTTTGTGGGGTAGTTCACCACAAGCACAGAGAATATTTATCCTTCAAAAAAGGGCTATACGAATTATGGCAGGGGTCAATACAACAACATCTTGTAGTCCTTATTTTAAATCATTTAATATTATGACAGTTCCTGGTTTACTTGCTTTTAATTGTTTAATTTACATAAAACAAAATTTAGCCCAGAAACAGAGACAAGTGGACAATCACCAACATGATACACGCTTTAAAAACAATTTAATTATTCCTAAGCATCGTTTACAAAAAACTCAGCAGAGCTATGAGTATATATCATTAAAAATGTTTAATTTTCTTCCTCTTCAGATCCAGGAACTGCCAATTAAAAGATATAAAAGTATTATTAAGGCCAGGTTGACAGAAGCAGTTCTGTACTCGTACAATGATTTTTTTAATATATTGTGGTAACTGTAATACAAATTTATCTGTAATAATATGTACCCATTTTTTATTCTTTTAATAGGTTTGTGTCTGTTTTTGCTATAGATTATAGGCTTATTTTTAATTTACCAATATCTTGCAAACCTCAATTTGTATGCAAATGTATGCAATATCGTTTTTAAATTTATTTTATTTTGTATTTTGTATTTTTACATTGCTTTTTTATATATTGTAATTTTTATGTACCTGACTGATTCAATATCTATCTATCTATCCATCTATTCTATTGCCCAATAAGTCTTACGTCTTTTCTTCTAATGACTATTGAAAGATTATGCAAAAGATCAATTTGGAAAAAGACACTTATTACTACGCCGATACACTCGAACCAACACGCATACATGCGAATCAAAAGATCAATACAAGACAAGATGTCTACCCTAGAAGTATTCATAGACACTAAAAGTGCATTTGGTGTTAATCCAACAATCAGTGGATGGATAAAACACACACTGAAAAAAAACCGTAACAGTAACTGTAGGCAACACAATAGTCAGGAAAGTGGTCGACAGAGGCTGCCTTCGGGGTAGAGTACTATCACCACTACTATAATATATATGTAGTAGTAGATAGCCCTAATTCAACGACTTAATGACCGTGGTTTCTACACAATTGATACAAATGTTATAAAGAATATAAGCATCACACGCATCACTGATGCGAGGTACTATATAAAACTTACAAATAGTATAACAGTCATAATGTCACAAATATCATAAACGTTATAAATATTTTAAAATGTCATAAATGTCTTCAAAAGTCAGAAATGTCATGCAAAACATCATCACATCACGTCATAAATATTATAAGTACTATAAACGTCATAGGAGCAAAAATATTACTAACGCCATAAACGTCACAAATGTTTTACAAAAAAATTATTAATTTAGTTAAGTGTTATTAATATATAACGTCACAAAAATAAAGAATGTCATATTCACCACAAACTGTGCAAACGCCATAAAGATCACAAATGGAATGTGACAATCATAAACATTATAAGCTACACACGCACCATAAACTATATTTTCTAAATTTTTATGTAGCAAGATTGCTAAATATAAGTACATTATTCCTGCTACAAATTTTGGCTAAAGAATTGTTAAAACTGCCACGTCTCTTGATGTGATGACAGTTTATATTGTTAACAAGCAAGTTTTATTAAAATGACAGCTCATATTGTTAACTAACAATAATATATCTTGCTTACTTTTAACAATGTGCACAGAGAATTGCCCCAATGTCACAATGCACAAATGGCACAAATCTCACAAATATTATATATGTTTTTAAATGTTACAAATTATGTCACAAATGTCGTAAAACAAAACTAATAACCTTAAAAAAACTGCATAACTTTAAAACCATAAATTGGATTCTGATGAAATTTGGCGACAATGTGTTTCAATATCTACTAACTGTATAAAATTGATTAAAACTTGTAGAGTAAATTTTGCAAAACCTTAAAATTAAAAAATTCACCAAATCCACAAATGCTATAAACTGAATAAACATTATAAATAAACGTCATAAATATTATAAATATAATAGTATCAAAAAAGTCATATTAACGTCAACAAGGTTTAAATTTTACAAACGGCAAACGCCACAAATATTATGAGTTTTATAAACGTCAAAAAAGCAATAAAAGTCACAAATGGCACAAACTATTGCTATAGGTCTTAAATGACAAATCTAATACTAAAATGTAATACAACAAACGTCATAAAAGCTGAATAGTTACACGCATAACAAACGCCATAAACGTTACAAAAGTTATAACTTCAAAAGTGTCATAAATGTTATAATGTCACCAATGAGACATATAACTACAAAACCATATCTCGGCGATAATTTGTCGCAGGTTCGAGCCCCAGCTGTGATTTTAAGAAATTATGACATTTATTAATTCAGAACTTTAGTCTAATATATAATTAGTGTCCATTTAACCATAATTACATTTAATATGAAAGTGTAGGTAGACCAGGCCTAGTGTGTCTCGTCAAAACCTACAAGGGGTTCGATAGTATATATTTGCTTTTCAGGTACATACATATTTAAAGACAGTTTGTGAGGTAGTAGCATAAGCGTAAGACTTGAAATTACAGTCTTTGAACTAAAAAAAAAAACATATAAAATTAATTAAAATTTGTAAAGTAAATTTTGTATAAACTCAAAATTTAAAAACTTTGCAGTAAGTTAATTAGAAATTAAAAAATCCGAATAAATTTAAAATCATACATTAGATTGTAACTAAACTTGGCAACAATGTGCTTCAATAATATTGCTACCAACTGTAGAAAATAAATCAAAATTTATACGGTACATTTTGCGTAACCTCAAAATTTACTTTGCAGTAATCTGAAAAAAGTATTTAAAAACTAAAATAAATTGAATAACATTAAAACCACACATTGTTAATTAAATCTGCCGTCTGACAAATTAATACGGCAAACTCGAATATTGACAAATTTGTCATATAAACTGTCAACTCAACTATTTTACTAGTTTGACGTATAAACTATTAACTAAATTTTTAACAAATTTGCACAAACTGTCAATTTTTAATTTGACATAACAACTGTCAATTGTCTTACAAATCTGCTACATATACCATCTATCAAATGAAGTATTACATTATTGTTGTTTTTCAAAGATGCATACATTGAGGTTATGTTGGGAAAGTAATAATAAACTAGTCAAAAATAAAGAACTTAAACAAAGCATACAAATATATTATATTATTACTTTCCCTTTGTTTAAAATTTTTTAGTCGAAACTAGTCGAAAATAAAGAACTTTTACAAAACATACAAGTATATTATATTATTACTTTCCCAACATGAAGTATTACATTGACAAAACAACTGACAACTGTTATAAAAATCTGACATGTGAATCGTCTAACATTTAAACTGTAAACCGAGGGGTTAACAACTTGCGTAATCAGTGTACAAAATAAAAATAATCATTACAGAATCAAATAATAATTACGTAATATTCGTAATCATTACATAATCAAGTAATCATTATATAATCACGTAATAATGATATAATCACGTAATCATTACATAATCTTGTAATAAATAGTGTAATCAAATATTAAAATACTCGTATTCAAATAATCAAATATTGATTACGCGTATTCAAATAATCAAATATTGATTACGCGTATTCAAATAATCAAATGTTGAGTACGCATATTCACATAATCAAATATTGGTTTTATGGAATCATTTATACTCGCATGGTAAATTCAGTCGTGTCCAATCTGTATCTAATTGTGCCGCTAGAGATTTATTCCCAGACAATTTCACAGGTGTTTTTATACAACCCTTGGCATGTGTGTGTGTGCAGTTATTTATTTATTATATTAAAATAAAAACCTACTTCAGTCGAATATAATTATTCAGTGGTACAAATTTTATTATGTATTGTTATTATTTTTGTTGAAAAGATTTTTATGTTTATTTTTTAATGTAATAAATCACATTTTTATTCTTGGAGGTAGATTTTTTCTAATCTACATAAAACATTAATAAACATCGAGATAAGTATATTTTTAGTTTATGTTTCTTATTATCTATAAAAAATTGTAGAAAGTACTTTATTGAAGATAATTATAAAACATAAGTATTATAATAATATATTAATATTAAATATTATCAAAATAATTTTATGATCGGTATTAAATAATTAATGGATGCAGATTTAATACAGATTTATAAAATCTTAAAAAAATGTGTACTTATTGAATAATCATGTAATCATTACATAATCACATAATCATTTTCATAATCACGTATTCATTTAATAATCATGTATTCATTACATAATCATATAATCATTGCGCTTTCATTAAATAATCACGTAAACATTGCGAATTCATTAAATAATCACGTAATCAATGTGTATTCATTAAATAATAACGTAATCAATGCATAATCATAATCATAATCATGTAATCATTACATAATCACGTAATTATTACATATTAACGTAATCATTACATAATCACGTAATAATTACGCGTATTCATAATCAGGTGTACATTTTTTTACTTAGTTGTTAACCCCTCGCTGTAAACATAATTTTCAACAAATATCTACTTTCAAACTTATAACCTGCCAATTGTATTTGTAACTAATCTGTTATATAAACTGTCAATACTGAATTTAACAAAACAATTGTCAGATATTTTACAAACCTGTTATACAGGATGTTAGGTAAATATGCGTCAAAAATTTAAGAAGTTATCCCTTGGCTTATTCTAAGAATAATATTTCCTATTATGATTTCTGAAAAACCCCTATGTTTCGAAGAAAGAAAATTTGCGACAATCATATTCGATATTTGTTGAAATCAATAATGTAAATACTTGCAACGGCTGTTTTATCTACTAATATACAAGTGGATTTTATTTAAATGCGTCTCGTCATTAATCATCACATGTATTGGTTGCAGTTGTTTAGATTGAGTGACGTTTGGCTGTTTGACGTGTCTTTAATAGTTAGTGAATTTCTCAACCATGAATCACTATACGAACGCCGAGATGACTAACATGCATGTATGGACTTGCTTGCTGATGGCAATTCATTACAAGCCTAACAACTTTACATTGATCGGTTTCCTGGCCGTAATATCCCCGACCGAAAAATTTTCGAAAACATTCATTGACGTCTTCGTGAAACAGGCACATTGAAACAAAATGGAGGGCCAGGATGTTCAATGACAGTAAGAACGGTACAACTGAAACATAATGTGCTGGACGTGATAGAGGGAGATCTAAGTAGTTCTGCGCGAAAAATTGCCAATACTTTGAATGTAAGTTGTATCCATACCACATTCAGCGTGTTCAGGCACTAGTAGTGCCTGAACACGCTGAATGCTGCTGCTGATTTTCCTTTACGTATTGCGTTATGTCAATGGCATTGCAAGTTCTAATCTCTATTCTTGACACATATTCTTTTCACCAATGAAGCCAATTTTTCAAAAAATGCAATAAGGAATTTTTATAAAACCATGTGTGGGCAGATGAAAATCCGTATTAGGTATGTATAGATTGTTTTCAACATCAGTTCTCCTTGAATGTTTGGGTTAAAATTGTGGGCAACTGTCTAATTGGACTAGTATTTCTACCGGGAAGACCTACCGGCAAGGTGTATTGCAACTTTTTGAAACACATGCTACCTCAGTTTCTGGATGAACCATTGGCAACAAGAATTGCAATGTGGTTTATGCACAATGGTGCACCACTACATTTCAGTTTGGTTGCTCATAATTATTTAACAGCAACATACGGAGATCGCTGGATTGGTTGAGTTGGGCCACACGCATGGCTTGCTTGATCCCCAGACTTAACCCCTGGATTATTTCTTATGGGGCTATCTGAAGTCTTAGAAGACTTAGGTTACGCTACTCTATTGGAAAATTTGGACAACTTTCGAAATTGGATAACCCTGGTGTATTTGAAAGAGTTTGGAACTCAATGACGAGAAGATTGAATGCTTGGATCCAGGCTGGAGGAAGTCATTTCGAACATTTATTGTAGATTCAACATCTTTACATGTAGTTTTTGATAATAAAATGTTGTAGCTCTCGCAAATTGTGTTTAGTCTGTATCTTTGAAACAATGGGGTTTTTCAGAAATCATTATAGGACAAAATATTTTTAGAATAAGCCAAAGAATAACCCCTTAAATTTTTGCTGCATGTTTACCTAACACCCTGTATAAATTGTCAATTATATAAAGCAATTGTTAAACAATTCTGTCATATTTGATGTGACATATCAACTTTTAACTTTCTAACATAAATAAGCTATCGGGTCTATGAACTGTCAACTGTCGGAAAACGTGTTTTATAGACAATCAACTGTTAGTTTAACAAATCTACTGTCAATTGTTTAAAATAAACTTCTAACACATAAATTGTCATTTTTTTTCCACAAATTTGTTGTATAAACTGTCAGTTTGACAAATTAAATCTTAACGTAACTGTCTTACAAATAAAATGCTTTACATATAAAAACTTAAAAACTGTTTTCAAATTGAAAAATACTGTCAACGTTTTCTAGGTACTCTGTATTCCATTTGCTGATTTACTTGCATACGTTGATTCATTATAATCAATTAAATTAATTATAAAAATAAAAAAAGTATTGATACAAATCTTACAAAGAATAACATATCACATTTTTTACGGGTATGCGTTTTTACTATTTTAGTACACAAATTTGTTAAACTGTGATTTATTTTTACATATATTTATAGTGTACACTTAGTTGCCTGCATAAATCTCGCGTTAATTTAGTATCAAGCATTTGTTTACTAAAAGTAGATTACAAAAGTAATGCATAATATAATAATTACAGCATTCCACTTTGTTTTTATTAGAAAAATATTTTTTTACAACATTACTTGTTTATTCATAACAACTTTTCCTGAATTAAAAATATAAAACTAATAATTTATATTATTATAGCTTATATTTCAAATAATTTAAAGTTTGAATAAAATAAAACTTATTTCTAAAAGTGTAGAGTATTGCTTAATAAATTAAAAAAGATTTGTTCATTTGAATTAAAACTATGTACTAAGTAATGCCTTAAATTCACAACTGTTTATTAATATTTGGGTGGCAGCATTGCAGCGTTATAGTGCTAAATAACATTTCAGCTCAAATCATCAGTTAATACTGTTAATAATGTTATTAAGTGTGATTTAGGTAAAAATCTTTATGAAATCATAATAATTAACTTGTTCTCTTTCATTTGGTTTAATTTGTTTGTACTAGGATATATTGCAAATGAGTATTTTTTATGAAACTTCAATTTATTTTCATTATGTTTGTATCATATACCTGGAAGCTATATAAAACCTCGGTATTCGTAAATTTGTAAAAATCGCTGAATTTGTTTCTTTACGACAAATTGCGTAATTTTTTTACCGTTTTTCTACTTAGAACCTTACAAAAATGATATTAGCATAATAAACTGACATCTTTTGAAATTCCTAATTATTTAGAAACACGTTGAGCACTTAAATGGTAAATTTGATTAAAATTGTTAGATTGGTTTTTGTTTTACGACAAATTACGTAAAATTAAACTAAAAAAAATATTATTATAATAACCATGCAACTTTTGTAATTCAAATGTTTTTGGCAATATGTTGGGATACTAAATTGCAAATTTTAATAAAAAAAGCCAAATTGGTTTTTGTTTTACGACGAATTACGTTAAAATTCTACCTTTTTTTAACTTTAAACTATACAAAATTAATTTTATCACAACAGTCTTGCGACTTTAGTAATTTTAATGTTGAGCTACTAATTAGCAAAATTTGTTAAAATTTTTCTACTTCAAACATTACAAAAATGATATCGAAAATCTTACAACTTTTGTAGTTCTAAAGTTTTTGGCAATATGTTGGGCATAAGTAAATTTTATTGAAATGGTTAGATTGTTTTTTGTTTTACATCAATTACGTCAAAATTTCTTTTATTTTCAATTAAATGAAAATTATATTATTATAACAATCTTGCATTTTATGTAATTTTATAGTCTTTGGCAATATTTTGGGCTACTAATTAGCAAATTTTGTTAAAACTGGCAGAGTAGTTTACGATCAATTACTCAAAATTCGACCGCCTTCTTACATTAAATTTGAGCAAGCAGCAACTACCAGCTGCCACATCTGTCTGAAGCAATCCCGAAGGATACCTGCAATTGTGATTGCAAAACCAGTCACGGTAATTTGATTAAGTATTAATTTACTCAATCAAATTATCAACAGAAATAATAGTTATGAATTAATTAATTGAATAATTTATTTAATTCAGACTACTTTCAACATAGAGGAGTGCCAGAACATGAACGCCATCGTCGTCATTATGTTTGCGCAGTTCAAAAAAAACTTGCCACCTTAAGAACCAAAGAACTAAAATTAAAAACATTTACATGCATGAGGATAAGCTTAAGCAGAGCAGGCTGGATTAAAAAGAAATACTGTACAAGATGAGACAGGAAATTATCAATAATATCAAGAAGAGTGTTTCAAAAAACGCAACCTCCTTTGCAGCGCATATGGAGGCCGCAATCTCCAAGAAACCTTCCAAGCCATCCATCTTTGACTTCTTTCAAAAAGACCCCAAACACCCCAGCTGTAGCAAACCCAAGCCAGCCCAAACAGCTCAACAGCCCGTCGTCATCCAGTTCGTGCCGAAACCCGATTGAGTCTTCAACATCTAATGATAAAGAGATGATAGAAGTCCTCAAAGCTTAAACAACTAATTCAAATCTATTTACAAGCATATTAGGCTTTCTAACAACTCATCTATCTTGTCGCTATCCAAAGAGAATGCTGTCACAAAACGTAACCACGCCGTAAACGTGGTTGATGGAATCCGGATGCATCCGTTTTCGCATTTAGATTTCCGTAGTGCAATTGTAGAGAACAAAAAAAGTAGAAAAATTATGTTTTTCAATAAGTTGTGCAACGACATGGAGTATAAATGTAAGTCATTAAACATTGTACAATGCCGCCGTTGCGAGCGCTACAGCCACGCGGCATCAAAGTGCAATTTGCCTTATGTTTGCGTGAAATGTGCCTATCTCAGCTCCATATGCAATAAAACAAAAAATCAGGGCATGTGCAAAAAACATGCCCCATATGCAATGAGCCACACACTGCCAGTCATAAAGATTGCCCATCATTATCTCAAAGCAAAGCAAATTTTATTAAAGGCTTGCTTCTCAAAGACAGATTCTAGTTCTATCCAAAGCACACCTAATTCTTGCAAAAAGAAATCCTACGCGCAAACAACAGAAAAACAGCTTTTCTTCTTAGCTGAAGCAAGCGAATCTGGTTTTAAGATAATATAGTTATCGTCCTTGCATCTCTTATTTTAAAAATCTAAAGACAGACTATTTTTAAAACAGTCTGATTTTAGACATAAACGTTGTACAAGTTCTGCACAAATACAACGCCTATAAGGTCGGCACACTAGATGCATTATTAATATTCCCTCAGTAAGACCAATTTTAGTTAAGCAGGTCTAAGAATTCAATTTGAGATGAGTTTAGTCACTACCGCTCGTTAGAGCGAATTTGACAAGCGAGTCTTTAGAAAGATTTTTTTTCCAATCCAAAAAAATAACATTTTACAAAAACGATTTATTATTTATAACAATCTTCCAACTTTTCTAATTTTAATGTCAATGTCAATATGTTGGGTTACTAATTAGTAAAACAAAATTTGTTTTGTGTTGTTCGACGTGATGCCGCTTTATACGACCACTAGTAACCGTGCAGAAATGCTCTGGCGGGGTGTGCAAACACTGAGACTTGAGTTTATTATTTTACTCCGTCTGGCAGTTTTTAGGGAAAAACAAATAACAATTGGAAGCAAATCACAGCCCCGCATTAATTCCTACCGTTTTAGTCATCAACACTAGTTTAGAACCGTCAACAATTGGTGTCTAAAGTAATGCGATTTGTAGTAAACCACTTCAACCCTATAAACTCGTTACCACAAAAAATTCTCGATACTAAGGGGAGCTTTTGAACAAGATCGGATGTATTTTTAGATAAAAATATAATTGTTATGTTTGTTTCACAAAAATTTATGTTTATAAAAATTGTACTGTCAAACACCAACAGTTTTGCATAAAACTAGCAATGCCAATCTGCAAGAGCTTGATCTGATTACAAAAGAACTTAGGAACTGAACCAATATTTAGCTAAAACACGGTTCTTTTACTACTAGACGCGGACTTAGAACACTATAGGACAATACTCATACTTGTCCTTGGCTCCGGTATCCACGTCTAAAAAGAACCATGTTCTTTGAACTGCAAAAACCAAAACAAAACGAGACAATCGTCAACATCGTCTCCACAATATAAGTCCTAGACTCAAGCGCGTTACGCAAATCAGAAGACCGCAAAGCCTCAAGTCCAACTAACCTCTCAAAGATACGTCGACACATAAGAACAATTTGATCACCGTAATACATCATCTTTAACAATCCTTCCGACATGACGGGACATTTTTATCTACCTGATAAATAACTATCAGACACTTACAAAAAACTACAAATATACCGGTGGTTACAACCTAATAAATGCGCCGCAAAGACAAATAACGGAACTAATGATTAAAGTTCCCCAATACATCTCCGATCTACAAACGGCACAACAGGCCCTCATATATTTAGAGAGAATAAGAAACTACTTGAAAACAGAAGGAAATTGCTGACACTGAAAGATCAAGTACAACATGCTAACCTTCATGACATTACTAGAATATGGCAAAACTTGTTGCGTCAAGAAAAAGGGCCACAAAGAAGTTTTACACTTTAGCTCTGCTCTACATTCAGTCACCAACATCTGTGACTCTACCAGACATAATAAACATCAAAGTAAAGACCGTCTTTTGCACCTAAAGATATCAAAAAAAACACAGATCGCAAATAAACCTTCTTCCGTCATTTCAAAACTCGCAGGGGAAACCAAAAGAAGTCGCACCGAAACAACCTGTAGTTGAATTGGCAAATCCCTAAAAGCAACATGATTAGTCCATATGCATCTCACAAACGTTGTTGTCTACCACGACAAAGACGACAACCTTGGCACTCAGGACATCTTGGAACACTTTAGCTCTGCTCTACATTCAGTCACCAACATCTGTGACTCTACCAGACATAACAAACATCAAAGTAAAGGCCGACTTGCCTTTTTGCACTTAAAGGTATCAAAAGAAACACAGATCGCAAATAAACCTTCTTCCGTAATTTCAAAACTCGCAGGGGAAACCAAAAGAAGTCGCACCGAAACAACCTGTAGTTGAATTGGCAAATCCCTAAAAGCAACATGTTTAGTCCATATGCATCTCACAAACGTTGCCGTCTACCTCGACAAAGAAGACAACCTTGGCACTCAGGACATTTTGGAACTGATACGACGGAACTGCAAGAGAGAATATGACCCCGCACCTGGTGCATGTTAAAAAGAAAAAAAAAAAAACTTACACTAAATAGCATCTTAAGTAGGTCTCTAGCAACATAAAACTACCCCATAGTGAACTAACGACTAAGACTATGTACAATTTAGGACTAGCTCGTGCCGTAAGTGTTTCAAACAATTCGAAACCAGAATTTGGGTTCTAAGAACATGCGAAAAATTGTTACCACGCGTGAGCAAAGCCACACTTCACCAATCAGAGCACGCTACAATCATGCAGGCTCCTTTAAAGATAAAAAAAAAATCTTGACGCAAGGAAGAAAATATCATCTGGCCACCGGAAGTTACGTCTAGTGAAGTAGTTATAGACACACCACATCACTGCAGTTTCTACACAATCACCAGCCTGGTGTTGTCGACCACCAAGTAGTAGATTTCCTCTGGAGATTCCAAAGTTACTATAAATCCGTACTCTGCTTGCACTTCCCACCACAGTACAAACAAACAAAAAACCTATATAAGAGAATGACTTCATAATAAATTCAAAGGCCACGTTTGACTTTGAAAAAAACCAACCTTCCTTAAGCCGGTAACGCGCCACAACTCTACAGCCAGTTCTACAGTCTGCTTCAAGGTCACAACATTAAACTTTAAATCACCAGTCAACCACTGACTCGTAACTCTAAAAAGCATCTTCAACGATCTCCGCCAAAACCTAGTAATACCGTAGAAAGTAACCGCTGCACATATCTCTAAGACACATCTATCTGGAGCGATAGCAACTCCTGCAACGGTTTTTATTTCTTGATGTAAATGTAAGTTTTGCACTTTTTAATAATAATAATAATAATAATAATAATAATAATAATAATAATAATAATAATAATGTTTATTAGTGCTCTCAAAAAAATGTTACACAAGTCAATAAAATTACACGTTAAAATACAATTGATAAAATATTTAAAACATATTAAAAATAAACATTGCAGTACAATTTAAATGTACTGAAAAGAAACATATTAATAGTTTATACCGTAATCTTTCTGACAGTATTTTTATTTTTTTACTTTTTATAATAGATTTTTGCCCATTTTAACAGTTAATGACTTAATTTTGATGCTTTTTGACAATCTTTTCATACTTTTTGACCGGATTTCACTATTTTTGACATTTTTTTGCACTTTTCAACAGTTTATGACCGGATTTTAGGGATTGCTGAAAATATTTTCATGTTTTAATACCGGGTTTAGGTTCTTTTTAACAATATGTTAATATTTTATGATTGGATTTTACTATTTTTGACATATTATTAAAAGAATTTTGCACTTTTCAACAGTTTATTCTAGAGTTTGATTCTTTCTAACAATATCATTGATATATAATACTCGTATATGTTTTTTCCGTGCATTTTTGAGCTATTTGTTTAGCTTTGATAAATCTCATTTGATAAAAATCTAATCTTCTTGTGATAGTGTGGTAAATGTGATTTTTTATCAAATTTTATACTGCAAATGATTTTTATGTGCATTTTCTTGCCATAATTGTTTTTCTGTGTAATTTTAAGGTTTTCTAAGCAAATCTTAAGCGATATTTGGGTCTTCATTTATTCATCGGCGATTTTATGCTCAAACTTTATTTTACAAATATTTTTTAATTTGATGATTAAAATTAGTTTTATGTGCGATTTTTAATGTTACAAATGTTTTTTCTGTGTACTTTTGATGTTTTGAAGTCAATTTTATAGTATAAATAAGGTTTCTGTACCAATTTTATGTGTGTTTTATGCTAGGAATGAGTTTATTGGTCGATTTTAATTGTTTAATCTATGCAATTTAGCAATTTTAATATACATAATACACATAAAACTTGGAAAGTAACTTGCATGCTCAAAAATGGCATGTGCCAATTAATGGCACAGTGGGTATACTTGTGCAAGTAAAATTGCATGCAAGCTGCTCATGGCACGACTGGTAAGGCAAGTAGCTGGCAAGTGGGGATACATACGCCATTTGCATGTCAATATTTTTTAGTTACATACGCATTTTTTAAAGTGTTTCAGGTTTTCACAACTGGCAAAGAACATGGAAAGAATTTGACATGGATTAAATAATGTTATATTATTACTTGCAACAGAATGCGTACGTAAAATAATTCGACGGAACAAAAAAAGAAGACGTATTTGGGTGAAAGATTGAATCAGCAGAAGAGAAAACTATGGAGCAAACAGTTTGCTTAAAGAAATGTTTCTACTATTGTCACGGGCTATTTTGTTTTCATATAAATTTGAATTGCTCAAATTGCAAAGACATTCAAAATTTGTATACAAACTTAAAACTAGTTTTGTATCTCCCTATCGGCTCATTTTAAAAATAAAAGGTTAAAGCAAAAATACAAAATGTCACTTCCGTGTCAGCTACTGTCTACTGGCATGCCAGTACCTGTCGTGTGCGTTCATACATGTCTTATGTCTTATAGCATGATATTGGCCATTCCGCACCACCTACTTGCACATTGCATGCCAAAAAATCAAATCTTTTTGGTTTTGTGCAACGTGCTAGTAGCTGGCATGTGCAAGTAGCTGGTATGAAGTTGTGCAAGTAACTGTCGTGTATTCCCGATTTAATAAATATTTGTTCTGTGCATTTTAAAGTTTTTACACTTAATTTTGAGAAAAAAATTGTGATTTATGCTAGAATTAAGTTTTCTGCGCAATTTTGATGTTATAAAAGTATATTCTGTGTAATTTTGAGTTTTTTTGAAACAAATTTTATACTATTATTAAGTTTTTCTTACAAATTTTAAAAATGTTCATGTGTAAAACGTAATCTTTTTGTAAAGTATATGCAAAAAGTGAGTTTTATGTGCAATTTTAATATTATAAATGTATATTCTGTGCAATTTTGCAATTTTTGAAATAAATTTTGTGTTAAAATGATTTTTTTACGTAATGTTAATGATATAAATGTTTTTTCCTTGTATTTTTGAGGTTTGTTGCAAATTTTTGTGCAAATTTTGATAAATTTTATGTGGTAAACCTGATTTTTCACAGAATTTTATATTATAAATAAGTTTTAGTTTCAATTTTTGTTTTTTTTTCTGTGCAATTTTAAAACTAAAAAAAAAAAAAAAATGTAAATGAGTTTTCTGCTTGATTTTTATGATATAAATGTTTGTTTTGTGCATTTTTGAGGTCTTTAATGCAATTTTTTATGCTTTAAATGGTTTTTTTGCTCTAATATTGATCAAGTTTAATTGGTAAACATGATTTTTAAATAATATGCTGAAAAATAGCTTTCTGTGCAATTTTCATGTTATAAATATATATTCTTTTGTATACGGATCGTTTGTGTGATAAACGTGAATTTTGAGCAAATTTTGTATTGTTTGTTTATGCTTTTTACGGCTATTTTACATCACACCAGTAAGTCTTCGACTACAAATGGTTTTCATACGTTTTTTCTGTGTAATTTTGAGGTTTTCTAAAGATTTACTACGCAAATTTTTGATAAATTCCATGTAGTATACATGATTTACGAACGAGATTTATGGTAGAAATGAGTTTTTGCGCAATTTTAATCTAATAAATGTTGTTTTTATACAATTTTAAGGTTCTGAGAGTAAATTTTGTGTTATAAATCAGTTTTGGCAAATTTTATGCAAAAATAAGTGTTGTTCTTGTTTTTCAAGCAAATCTTATGCAATATTTAAGTTTTCAACAGAATTTTTGATGAATTTTATATGATATATGTGATTCACAAGAAATGTTTTTTTGCACGATTTATATTATTCAAAGTTTTTACAGTAATTTTTATAGCAAACATGAGTTTTCTGTTTTGTTTTTGTTGTTATATCCTTTTTTATTGATTTAAAAATTAATTATTTTGGAGATAGGATAAAAAATAATAATTAAACTATTTGCTTATAGCATATAGGTTTTTTAATAGCTAACGTTTCGGCTGCGTTGCTGCCTTCCTCAGAGCTAAAAACAAACATTACATTGTATAAGACAGTTAAAATAAATATAAAATTGTGATGACAATAGTCATGCTAATGGGATTGCCACCAAAGCGCGACGTCTTTATGTAGAAGCTTAACAAATTGCCAGATTCCTTCACATTGTATGTTTGGAAAATTTCACCAGAGATTGAGAGATACCGGTTCACTTCAAAAACAGTGCTATCTTTCCGGCATACCAAAGTTGGTATTTACTCCTAGAGCAAAACAAGAAATTATAGCACGAATAGAGCACTCCAGGGACGAGTACGCCGAGAATATCAGCTAAGGTAGGAATTGGTGCTACAACCTTCCACCAGCAGCCGTTCTATCCATATCATGTACAACGAGTACAGGCCTTAAATTTAACTGATTATGAGGCACGTTTGTTTTTTTGTCGTTGCTTTCTACGCAAGGATACTGAAGACGCACAGTTTCTTGCCAAAATTGTTTTTACGGATAAAATCGGGTTCACACAAAATGGAGTTAATTTTCATAATGCACATTGTTGGGCCGACGAAAATCCCCATGCTGTAATTGTATGTTGACATCAAACACGTTATTTATTAAACATTTGAATAGGTATTGTAGGTTTCTAGGTCTTGTTATTTTACCAAACCGATTAACAGGCGCTGCTTACCTCAACTTTCTGCACAATGTTTGATCTTTTGGATGACATTCCTTTGGCCCACAGACAACAAATGCGTTAGAGAGCATTTAGACCAAACTTTTCCACATAGGCGGGTAGGAAGAATCGGACCAGTTTTATGGCCAGCAAGATAGCCTGATTTAAAATCTCTTGATTTTTTTCTTTGTGGATATTTAAAATTATTAGTGTATGCTACTCCTGTAAATAGCCTCGAGGAGCTGCAGTTAAAAATTAATAAAAAGTGCCAAGAAATCCGAGCCAAGGAGGGAGTTTTAGAAAGAGTAAGAATGTTTTTCAGACAAAGATGTCGTGACAGTTTGGAAAGAGGACACTTAGAACATCTGCTATAACTTTGTTCTTTGTAAAAATATATAAAAATAAATAATGTTCCATATCTCCGAAACCATTGCTATGACAACCCATGTTTATTAAGACTTTTTTGTTTGTTGTGGTTTGCACTACCACACCCTTAAAAAATTAACATTCTTTTTTGAACACCCTGTATCAAACTTTCTAGATTTTAACAGTTTATGGTGAATTGTATTATTTTTTGACAATATTTTTATACTTTATGACTAGATTTTGCTATTTTTGACATTCTATAAAAAGAATTTGGCACTCTTCGACAGTTTTTGACCAGATTTTGAATTTTTCAGAGAGTATTTTGGTAGTTATTGGATTTTATTTAATTTTTTATACTTTTTTAACAGTTCATGGCCAAATTTCGGTGCTTTCCAACAATATTTTGATGATTTATGGCCGGAATTTCTATTTTTGAAATTTTATGAAAAAAAATTGGACTTTATAGCCGGATTTTAGTGTTTTCTGACAATATTTTGTAGCTATTTTAGATTTTAGGAATAAAACTTTACATTTTTCAATAGTTTATGGCTGGATTTGGTGGTTTATGACAATATTTTATTACTTTAAGACCTATTTTAGATATTTTATAATAGAATTTTACACTTTTTAATTGTTTTTGGCCAAATTTTAGTTCTTTTTAAAAATATTTTAATATTTTATTATCGGACTTTATTATTATAACTTTTTATAAAAATTGTGTAAGTTTTTTTTTCTAAAACTGTCTCAATAACGGCGTTTAGCTCAAATAGGTTGCGGTAATCCTAATTAATATTAAAAATGTCTCAAACAAATTAGTCAATTAGAACAAACTTGCCCTACAGGGACTGTCAAAAACCACTATTTGTATGTGACCATAGACTCCCGCCGGACTCATTACTCTTTCCCACCCCAATATACTAACCCCGCAGGGACAGGCAAAACCTGAATGCCGTTTCAACTATTGACACCATAATCAGACCAGATTAACAGTTTAGCAGTAGATTAGACAAGTTGGTAGCCAGATTTTCATTTTTGAAGATCCTATTTACACTTTTAAAGCCGGATTTTAAATTTAAAGACCAAATTTATACTATTAAAGCTAAATTTACAGTTTTAAAAGCAGGATTCGCAGTTTTAAAGGCTGAATTTATAATTTAAAAACCGAATTGACAATTTGGCAATAGAATTTAACAA
This sequence comes from Tachinus rufipes, assembly GCA_963932245.1. Taxonomy (NCBI): domain Eukaryota; kingdom Metazoa; phylum Arthropoda; class Insecta; order Coleoptera; family Staphylinidae; genus Tachinus; species Tachinus rufipes. The sequence goes on along the minus strand of OZ010747.1, from coordinate 70,901,736 downwards.
GATTTTTATTTTTGAAAGCCGGAATTACAATTTGGAAAACAAATTAATAGTTTGACATCCAAATTGAAACACGTTATTAATTGGATTTACAATTTTAAAGGATGGACTGTTATTTTGATGTTAAATTTACAGTTTGGTAGCAAAACTTGACAGAATTGTCGGATTGACTTGTGGTTTTTGGCGTCGGCTTCATCGATGCTGCCCCCTTTCCGATAAATATGTTAGTTTTATATTATATACATTACAATTGGATTTAACTTAAAATAAGTCTTGCACAATTGTAGAAATCATATCAAAACCAAACACAAATAAACTGATAAAAAACATTAATTGTACTCAGATTAGTATGTTGTTCACAATTAAACGGTTGTTAATGAAGCGGGTTTTTGGGGCCGAGTATAGTGTTCTATATGTAATTCGTGTAAAACAATTGACGATTCCCAATGTATTAGCACATGCTAATGTGTAAGACAACTTCGATTTATTAGATAATAATAAATAAATTACAATTTAGACTCTATTGACCTTACCATTACGTATTAAGCAAACGATTCACTTATAGCAAACATGTTGTAAACTTAAGCACGCTTTTGTAAAGAACCCATGCATGGCAGTACCAACTTCTTGGAATTCCCCTACTCTGACACACTTTCAACAAACGTACCGCGTAGCTAAAACAATTATTGCTAATTGATTATTATTTAGTCTTATAAATTTAATGAAATATTAGTTAATTAAGCAAAGAAATATTATTATAACTTTTTTAATTATTATTGTTATCATATAAAAGGTTTTTCCGCATTGATTTTATGGAAAATCAAGCTTTTCAATAAACATGCAATTAACTGAAAATCCAGAATTAGTCATCAGTTGCATAAATCATCATAATATGTTTATTGAACAATCTTCATAATTTGCAGATGGCAACTGAATGTATTTTTGGATATTATAAAATAAACCAACATCCTGTTTAATTTCTAATACGCATTAATTGAATACAATTTATGCATTTGTAATATTTCCTTGCATTTTCTGTAAGTTACAACAATAGATAAGCCGAGTAAACAAGATTAACAGCTACCACGAAAAACACGTTTTAACGTTTTATTATAGAAATAAATGAAAATTAATTTACCTAACAGGTGAAATACCATACAACAGGCACTTAATCAATCAATATATCATTATTATCACTTATCACACAATAATATCCTGTTAACTACGTGTGGCCTCAAGCGCAGCCCGTTTACGTTTGCGTTTCGTTCATGACTGGTGATGTTCACTGACAAAAAATGTAAATAATGAGAGACACTATGTGTATACTAAATATTTTCAGTCCTGATACGTACAATAAATATTATAAAAGAGTTTCGAGTCAAGGATAATACGAGTTTTGCTTTGTTTTGCGTGTATTTGTTTACTTGTAGAAAGTTTGTTTGAAGAAGAAATTTTTGTTATTTTATAAAATATGTTAATTTCTTTATTGTTTACTATTATAAACGGTTTATTATATATTGATGGTACGTTCAAGGGTCTTTTCAATGAAAGTTAGTTGTTTAGAATATTAATTAGTTTTATTAAATATAATTGTGAAAATTAAAATTGTTTTGGGTTAATTGAGTTTGTTTTATTAGTAAAAATTACAGAACAAATTGCATTCATTCATTTAGACGATGGTTTAAATTAAGTGTGTATGGGCCTTGGCAGTTCTTTTAAGATTGTTAGTTTTAAGGGTCAATGAGCAATGCTGAGTGGTTAGACGCTGTCAATTAATTATTCATTTGATTGTGTTTGAGTAAGTGCGGGGCGGATTAATTCTATCCGGTAATTGTCAGGCTGCGCTAGTGTTGCGGATTTTCTTAGTGAATGTTGCTGAGATAGAATGTTTGGCTCGGTCGGGATTTATCATTTTTGAGTAGAGTGAGAGAGGGGAGTACAGTAAACTGCCGACACGTCAACATCAATTTATTTTCTTAATTTATTTGATTGTATAAATCTTATATAATCGAATGAATAAAATTTCTTTCAGCGGATAATCCGAAGCTGCTGCAATGGCATCTGTGCTGGAGCAGCATCGGCAAGGACGCTAAAACCGGAGACGAATCCAATGGCTTTCTGCAAATCAAGAAGAAGAAGGGACAAACCTAGCAGCAGCACCAGGGCACAAGCGCCTTCTGCTCCATCAAAAGACGCCGCCACCGCTAAAAATGGTAATGCCTGTAGGGCCCTTCACTAAGGTAAGGTTCAACAGTCTACAGACTATTCTTCCAGCCTCATAAACACGTATTTCCGGAACTGTCAAAGTATTTCAGTTACAACGATATTGCTATTCCGTCTTTGCAAAAGACTCTCAAAGGTATTTGCATAGGTTCTGCCTCTAGCAACGACCACAGGAGGGCAACTGCCCATTTCAAATCCGTTGGAACGGCTTTCCACACGTGTTCGAGCGCAATAAAACGATGTCATACGGCATTTTCCAAAGTTCTTCACAGAACAAAAAATGGGGCTTGCCTTTGAAAAACAAATTGTTTGCAAACGTTGTTTCATATTGTTCTTCTAGAGAAGCAATAATGGACAACACACCAGAAACATTGTTTAGGTTTTGTTCAACGACTAATCTGAGTCTACACTCCTACTCAAGCCTTTAGATTCCTAAATACTTTCACGTGTTTGGGAACGTTGGTGGTAAATCTGAGGCATGAAACACTGATCTTTGCAAACAGACTATTCCAAAGTACACAATTACGCTCAAAGCAAATGCGTTTGTAAAATGGCAAATTTTGAGTCGGTCTTTACAAATTCTTTTCAAGGGAACGTTTTTGACATAGTAATATTCAAGGACGTTAAATTCTAATTTACCATTCAAATAGTCAATGACCACAAGCCAGTACTACTGGAGCTTTTTGGAAGGGGATTAATTAGGAAGGAAAAAATATGTAAATATGTAACACGGGAACCGTCGCACTCACCGAGGTTACGGATTTGGAACACGTCGAAAGGATTTATCAAAAAGTCAGTAACTTCCTGGAAGTTGCTGACGACGTCACGCCGTTGAAAAGCGTTCGACCTTCTCAAATCAAGAAAATTATCATTAGACTTAAAACTTGGTCTGCTCCTGGCTTCGACAAAATACTAAACCGGTTTTGCATAAAGCAATAATGGCGCCATTCTTCAAACCGGGCATTTTCTCACAGAATAGAAAGGTTTATTTGTAATAAACATTTCAAAACCTGCGAAAAACTAGAGGGTTTCAAGTACCGGCGCAGTATGCTATGCATCTTAAGTAAGGTCATAAAAAAGTTGATCTTAGTTATCATCCAAAACCACATGGAAACAATCATATCTTCTCCCACCTTTAGCTGTCAACCAACTAAATTATTGTCGAAGGTTTCAGATTGAAAAAGACGACGGGAGTGTTTTTTTTTTAAACGTCAAAAAAGCTTTTGACAAGGTTTGGCACAAAACTTTACTCTGCGTTTTATAAAGTTGATAGTTTCAAATTTAAATTGCAGAACTCTGGCAGTAAAAATTTTAAACCATATTTTTACTTTACGACAGATTACGGCAGAAGTTCCTTAAGGTTTCTTTTCTCTTTTCTGGTTTTTAATCTGTTTGTCAAGGACATGCTTTCCAGATAGACGGTAAAAATGGCTCAATACGCTGACAACACAGCGCTTTTATACTCCTCAAAGTAATTTAGGGTGGTACATCCAGGCTACAAAAAACCTTCACCAATCTTTTTTTGACAAAAAACTTACAATATTTTTTGCTTTGCACTAAAGTTTTGCGGTTACATACTTTATTTCATTTTGAACGGTATCTTGCAGTTGTTTTGCTTCCTGCAGTTAGAGGTCTTCTTGGTTGTTTTGCATTTTTTCCGCAACGCGTCCCAAGTTGCGTACGGCGATATTTGCCACCAGTAGTCTAGGCATGCAACTGCTGCACCAAACATCCTGGGTTTAAACCTCAGAACTGTAAATCACAAATTTCAAACGTGCGTTCTTTTACTCTTTACCCAGTCTTGTCAGCGTGGAATTTATAACTAAGATTCATCTCTAGTCCAGAGTAGATAAATAATCTTTTCACTTGTTTCGAATCTACTTAAAACAGTTGGTCAATCTGTGATGTAAAAGAATAAGGAGGCAGCAGTAGCGTGTATACGGCTAAATTATGATGATAACCTTAGAGTGAGTTTAGTGGCTGCGTTGGTTTGCAGCCTAAGTTGGATGATAATATGTGTTTATCTAACATAAAGGACAAGGTTCTAAACTGAAAGGTGGCAGACAAAAAACTTAAACCTACATCAGAAAATATATTTTGAAATACGGGAAAAATGGAAAATTAAAACGAGCATAAAAATTTGCTGAAAACATTAATGTAACGGACACGTTTAGCACAAAAACCTTGATGAACATCATAATAAAAAATATGAATTTAACTTTCTACAAAAAAGGCCCATTCAAAAGTTGTAACACAGTGTACTAAAAAAAAAGGCGCATTGAAGCAAAAAGAACGGCGACTAGAGCAAACATGAAAAAATCGTATATCCAAACATAAAAAAGAAGTAAATAACAAGTATGAAGCAGAGAAGAGTATGCTAAAAACATGCATAATTAAAGCAAAAAAAAGTATGCAAAGAAGTGATAGGTATAAAGTTGTGGCAACAAATTTAATTTAATACAAAGAACGATACTTACAGATACAAAACGGAAGGAAAGTCCGCTGAAACTATTTCTTATAAATAAACCCAAAAATAAAATAAAATTAAAATACAAACCAATTAGCCTGATTAAAAGTTTGTTTATAATATATAAGCAGTTTAGTATTGGTAGATTAGGAACAAAGGTAAACCCTAAACTAGAAAAAAATCAATTTGGTTTTAGGAAAAGAAGATCAACGACCAAAGCTACCAAAACCTATGCAGCTAAAAACAGATGACTTTAAACACTTGTTACCATTGATATTCAAATTTTGTTTAACTTGTTTTTATGGCACGAGCTGATGGAAGATTTAAAAATAATGAAAATTAGCAACGCCTTTAGAAAAATTATAGCTAACAGTCTATAAAATTCATAGATTTTTATAGAAGACCAGACCAGACCAGAATTGTGCCTCTTTTATGGCGTTTTGCGCTGGCCGATTCGGCGCCGGCCGTTTCGGCGCCGGCCGTTTCGGCGCCAGAACATTTTAAATAAAACAAGTACAAGGTGACTCAGAGGAGATTTGAGTTTTTAACACGTTATAATAACAGTATAAAATGTGTTGGAATAATTTTAATATTAAATTAAGAAAGTACAGAGATGCGGATTTCATTTTTTAAACACAATGTTGTCCAAATGTCGAGCATCCTTCTCATAGCACTCCTCCAATACTGCTCTTAAATGTTTAAATACCCGCCGACACATTTCAATAAGAATATTGTTAATGGCCTCTCGAATGTTGTTTTTTAACTGCTCCGCAGTGGTTGAAGGATCGGTGTAGACGACACTCTTTAAATATCCCCACAAAAAGTTGTCAAGAGGCGTAAGATCTGGTGATCTTGGCGCCCAAGAGATATCCCCAAATCTCGAAATAACAGTTCCTAGAAACAATTCACGTACAGTGTTCAATGATGCTGCTGCAGTGTGTGCCGTCGCCCCATCTTGTTGAAACCAGGTCTAGTTTGGGTCATAACCAGGAACGTGTTGAAGAGCTGGAGTCAAAAATTGGTGGAGCATTGCAGTGTACCGTTGACATGTCACAGTAACAGAGCGGCCACGGGCATCCTCAAAAAAGTAGGGCCCGATTATTCCAATCCGCACGTATTCGCTGCAAATTGCCAGCGCTACCCCCTCTCCCACAATTTTTTTAAAATGTCACTAGTGTTATGAAATATTTATTATATGTATTCAAATGTTTTTAGGCAACCCTGAAATACTGTTTATAAGTATCATTAAGTTACTTTATTTGTCACAAATGTCATAAAGTGAACTGTCACTAGGTCATGAAATATTTATTATGTGTATCCAAATACTTTTGGGCAAACCTGAGATGTTTACAAGTGTCATAAAATTATTTATAATTTGTCGTAAATGTTTCTACATTTTCTGATTTTATGACAAGTGTTATAAAGCTTCCGTGAACTGTCACAAGTGTCATAAAATATTTATGATTTGACTTAAATGTTTATAAAACTTTTTGACGACCTGACATAAAATTGTTATAATCTGTCAAAAGTGTTATCAATTATTTGTATTATGAAATGTTAATGATTTATAAAGGGTAGGCTATGTAACGTTTGGAATTTGAACTACCGTTTATTTTGTTTTTCAAAGGTATAATGACATTTATGAGTTAACAGAAATTTAGTTTTATGTTTGACATTTACAAAATGGACTTTTTTTACACTTGAACAAAGTTGGGAAACAATGAAAACTTACTTTCAAAGCGGTAAGTCATCTACTCAAACGGTAAGAAATTTACGAAACAAATTTGATAGAAAAAAAGTGCCTTCTACGCAGTTTGTGGACCAATTTGTAAAGCAAGTTCGCAAAACTGGATCGCTAGTGAATAAAACAACACGCTCACGTTCTCGCCCAGTGCGTTCAGCAAAAAAAAAATGCTGTTGCTCAGAGTGTGCGTGAACATGCATCAACATCAACTCGTCATCGTTCTCAGGAACTAAACATTTCTCGCACTTCTCTAAGGAAAATTATGCATAAAGATCTCGGTTTGAAAGCCTACAAAGTTCAATTAGTCTAAAAAATTAAGCCTCATGACCATCCGATGCGTTTTCAGGTTGCCCAATGGGCTAAAGATCGTTTGGTCGAAGAGCATTTTTTATAAACAAATCGTGTTTTCCGATTAAGCTCATTTTTATCTCGGAAACTATGCCAATAAGCAAAATTGTTGCATTTGGGGATCAGAGAATCCACACATGACTATTGAAAATCTTATGCATACAACGAGTAACCATTTGGTCTGGTTTTTGGTCCGGCGGTATTATTGAGTAATTTTTCTTCAAAAATGAGCAAGGAGCCGCCGTTACCGTCAATAGCAAACGTTACAGTGCCATGGCGTTGATTGAAAGAGTATATAAAGATGCGCGACGTATATGCGAATTCTCGTCAACTAATGCCGACTTCAGTTGTAGGTGGCGCGAGTGGTCTCTTACTTGAACACTTTAAAGTTTATAAAATAATATTGCCGGTCAGTCACAGACGCTGTGAGAGTAACGTTCTTGTCTACAGCTTGCTGCGACCCTGATATTAACCGCACGGAAACTTAGCAGTTTATTTAAAATAAACATGGATAGATTCATTTTTATTTAGTAATAATAAAATATTATTAAATAAAAATGAATATAAAGAATTTCTATAAAATTAATAAAGAAAATATCAACAAGGATAAAATTTCTAGCATCTAATATGTGTGTTTACATTAATTGTACAAACTATAGGATGCAATAAGCTTTTTTAATTTTCCTATAAAAAATGAACAACGTTTGAAAGAGTGGCAAAAAAATTTCGAAAATATTAAAATTGCATTAATAAACAAAGAACTGTTAAAATATAAAAAAAATATGCGAAAAATATTTTTCACCGACTGACTTTAAAATTAATAGTGTTCGAAAATTGTTATTTCCCTATGCTGTTCCAATCAAATTTATATCGAAAGTAATTATGATTTTAAAGATTTATTATGACAAAGTTTTTATCGTATAAACAAGCGTTATTTTTTAATATAAACAGAAAACTGGTACTAAAAAGTAAGTGTTTTTCACCAAATACTTAAAAACTTGAAATTTGTGTTAAAAATGCAAACTGGCATATTTAGCATATTAGTTCGAAAGATCTATCATAATATAAAATTATCGGTGCAATTCTGAACATATTTTAACATTGATGTTAAAATCACTGTTTAACCAACCGGGCAATGAGTTTTTCAGATATTACTTAGCAACGTTAAAAATACATATTAATTAACACCGCTGTAAAAAATGTTTAGAATACGGCTATGTATTTATAATATATAATTTCGATTTAATTAGTAATTCGAGTTCGAGTAATTAATACTGAATTGATAGTATTGATTATTAAAAGACTAATCAAAATAATTAATTACCATCAATTATTATTAAGAACTGTAGAACATACTAAATCATTTATATTTTAAAAGTTTTACTTTTCTATAATTAATGATTAGCTACCGCTAGTATTTATAATATTTAAAGATAAAAATAATCATTTTTATAATAAAGAATAAAAATTCGATTATTAAAGATTATAGACAATTGAATACTTTTTGGCCTTAATGTTATAATTTGCCCACAAAAATTCAGCCAATCCATATTTTGTAATGTTTAGCATTTTATAAGTAAAATATGTGAAAAAATAATGGGTGTACTCGATCGAATACACTGAGAAGATGTAAATAAATTTAAAAAATATATTTTTGGTAAATTAACTTTATTTAAAATGAGTTATTTTTTAATACATAATGTAAATTACCATTTTTACATATTCATTTCAGTGATTTTAAATTTTGAAAAATGTCTAACTCTATTTCTAATGCTGTCTGGACAAAATCTAGATGTTATTTGAAGTTGGTTGTCAGCATTTATTCATATATTTCCAACCGGAAGGTATAAGCCATTTTAAGTTTTTGAAATTTGTTTATTGTTTATTTCATGTCCAGATATTTTTATTTTTTTGTTGAAAATCTACACATTTTATTTGCACTTGATTTTTTATTACCGACAACTGTACTATGTCATCTTCACTTGTGATTGAAATTTTATTTCTAATTGGCCAAGCACATCGGATAGAAATTGTGTAGTTATGCTGTGTTTATTACTGATTTCATTTTTATTGGTTTGTTTAATATCTGACGTTACAATTATCATATTCGATCTGATATTGTGAATGCGCACATTATTAAGATTTTAGCAAAGGCTAAAGCCGTTTTTAATATAATATATGTGCTAAAATTTATTGTTACCAATTGCAAAAAAGCAACAAAATCAAAAACTGACCTTATATCTGCCCAGTGTAGTCGTGCGAGTACTTCAATATTTAGCCCACTAAATGCAAACATTCTTATGATAAATAATTACGTGGTACTTATTCAATTTTTGTTCTATCTATAAAATCAATAAAAAAATATAATTTAGTGATGCGTCAAAAAAATAAATTATAGTGACTTGTATTTCTTTTTTTAAATTAAAAATAACGTTTTTAGCTTTATTACATAATTATTTTTTTTTAATAAATTATTGCGTATATATTGTTTTTAGGTATAAATCATCAATTTCTTGTTTCTACTAGTCCTACAAAAACGATGACTAAATCTGACAACCCGAAAATATATGCTAGAAAGAAAAAGTCAAACAGATTCAGATTCCGAAAGTACATCTGTTGGCTTTACTAGGCAAAATTGTCAATCGTTTCAATGTAGTTCAAGCAACAGTGTTGTTAGTGAATGTTTGCAAAAACGACAAAAAACTGCAAAATTTTAAGTGTCAAAATAAGAAGTTTGCAAAAAAATTAAAAGCTAAGTATTCTCAAACTTATAGACTTAGAAAAAAAAACTTTATTTTCTACAATTGCAGTAATAAATAATTTATTAAGATTTAAAAGTAATTCGGTTAAAACTTTTATAAATATGCAGCTTTTCATAAATCTTAAACCCTGTGGTCAAAATCAGAGCAACAACTAGCTCTTTCACTTAACTATAAATCACAGGGACTTATAAATTTATGATTAATAAATTAAAATTATTTCTTCAGTTAGAATTATTCAGTCATGGTTGAAAGTATTCAGTTTAAGAGCGAGAATAAAAACAACTTTAACTGATAAACTTGCTTTAAAAGCCAAAACAATGACAGATCGTGAAAAACTGTGTGTTGTACAATTTGAGGAAAATGTCTTTTAATCCTAGGATTATTGTATGCGATCAAGGGACTAGCAATTGAAGTGCAATATTATCATTAGGAGCTACAAAAGAACACCATATTATTAATATTAATGATATATGTATATAATAAATATTTTTACTTGTTTTGATGCGCCTCATTTAATTAAATCATTACGCAATAATTTTATGAACTTAAAATTAAATATGTTTGTTAATAATAAGCCCATATCTTGGTCCAATGTAAGTAACACATACAAAATTGACAAACAAAGCAACACAACAAGAGCAATAATAAAACTAGAAGCAGTTCATATGAATCATAATAGTTTCTAAAAAATGAAAGTTAAATATGCAACTCAAATATTCTCGCACACGATTGCCGCGGCAAAACCAACCAATTAAATAGCAGTACGTCATTGGAAATAGCTAATTTCATAGAAACTGTAAACAGTATTTTTGATTTATTAAATAGTCAAGTTTTTAATGATTTGAACCAAAGAAAAATGTGCTCTTTCTGTACATAGAAGATTGTCTGAATATATTTTGAAAAACGGATTGAAATATTTTGAGAATATCGAGTTTTATGAAAATGAAGTATTGAGAAGAAACATTCATTACGTAGAAGGATTACAGTAGACAATAAAAGCTGTAGTTTGTTATGGTCAAAACTAAAAAATGAAGAGAATAAGTATTTATTAACCAACTTTCTTAATCAAGATCATTTTGAAATTTGTTTTTCTATTATCAGAAACAAAAGAAGATACAACCCTTTTCCTTCAGTTTGTCAATGCCGTATTGCAATTTAGCATAATATGAATATCATATCAAATGGCGGTAGATACAGGAAACTGTGAAATTGAACTTTTTTCTGCCACTAAAAACACCAATTTAGATACAAACGACAACATACCTCTTAATGTTTCTTTTCAAAACAAAACTGAAGAACAAAGAGAAGAAAGTTTAGACCTATCAAGTTAGATTGAAAATAAAGAAAACACCTTGGAAACCTGTTCAAATATTTATGCAGCTGGCTATCCTGCAAATAATATTATTAACAAAACAAATTGTAAACACTGTTCTTTAATTTTTTTTAAATGATACTTATTTGTTAAAAGAAAATAAACTTTTTCTCTTATATAAAGACTACTAGTGCTCTTCAAATATTAAATTTTTAAATCGACCTTCAGTTGAACTTTCTAATATTGTTTTGTTTTTGTTAGAGAAGTTTAACGTTTTGTTTGACAAACACAAGTATAATGTAAATGTTTCAAAAATCATTGAAAAAGATTTGATTAGTTTATTAGAAATACATAGTAACTGGTAGAATTGTAATAAAAATGTTCAATGTAAAAACCACAAATCTAATGGGAATCAGATTAGTATGTTTCCAAAAAAAGCGCAAACTCCACCAAAAGATACGGATTTGATCTGAAAAGTAAGAAAAAAAAATTGTTTAGAACAGCCAACATGACCGGTTTGATAAAAGGTATTATTTAAATTAACATAAAGCTTAGGAAGGGGGTGCTTTAGTGGGTAGGATCTCTTTTGAAAAAAAAAGAAGAGTCCGTAAAATGATTCCACCTCCGACAAAAAAAAAACAACATTTGTAAACAATAACATACAAATAAATTTAATTAAATTTTTACAAAAATTAATAAAATTAAAAAAAGATTATTTAAAGCTGTTAAGATTTTATTGCAGTTTTATTTGAGAAGATTATTATAAATATAACTAGCAGCAATAATTGGCAATTTTTTTAAATTTTAATAGTCTAATAGTTTGTTTCATAATTATAAACTGGTTCCTGTACATAATTTTCTTTATTTTTTAAATATGTATGTATATGGGTAATTCCAATACTTTTCGACCAATTTGAAAAAGTCGACTTTTTCGATTTTGCTCAAATTTTCAGGAATCAAAATATGAATAAAAAAAATGAGATTTCCAAAATTTTGGACCTTAGAATATTGCCTGTTCAAAATGACACACATTTGAAGGTCAGAATTTAGCTTATTTTGTATCTCAATTTTTGAGTTTTTGAAAAAAGATAAAAAGGTTTGCGATGCCTCAAATTATTCCTTATTACATGTACTTTAAAATCCATATTTTTATATTTAATATTGTGGCAGTCATTTTTATACATTAAGCTTCAAACATTATTCCAAAAAAACCGTAAATTTACCAAAATCGCAAAATTTTGTTTTCTTTAAACCGTTTTAATTTAGTCAAGTCTTAACAACAAAATTTTTAAGGGCATGTGGTTTATATATCAGATGTTGGTTAATGTTTGGCATTTTTAAATTTAATTTAGAGTACAATACTGTCTCAGAGGCGGATCTAGCTTTGAAAAACGGTTTTAAAAAACATACAATTTGTTGCCGGTCTAGTTTAGTTGGAGGCGGCGGTTTCTATCGGTTTTTTTATGGCTGGTATTATGCTTGCAAAATGGGTATCCTTGGGAATTGCTTCAGTAGCGGAAACTAAGCTACGAAAACGTGCTGAAAATATGGTTTTATCTTGACCTTTTGCGTCATGTGTGATGCATCTCTGTAATAAGAGACTGTTCCACTAAGGAATGAATCGTATTGAATTAAGTGTGTTTGCCCTTTGCGGTCGGTAGATGCTGCTTTGCAGTCAACTCTTGGTGCGCCAGTTAATAGCTCTACTTTGCTGCCTCAGCTATGAACAGCTCTTTTACCTAAGGAAAAAAGCTAATCGTATGACGTGCTGGATCACGCACTACATCTGCAGCACCAAGTGTAAACTCTAAGCTCCCAGCTTTCTAATACCATCCACGGCCAAACCCTTGACACTGCTGTTGTGGCCCACACAAAAGCGACCGATAAAAACTCATTTACCTCTACGGATGAAGACAACGACGTTGAACCGAGTACTCTGGCAACGCCAGCACAACATGGCAAACGGGTTAGAGCAAACCTAATTTACGAAGACAAGACACAGACTAAGAAACAGCAGGTTACCACAGGCTCCACCACGCTACACCACATATGCGGGTGCTCAAACATTTTAAACCCACTCGATAATGACTCATAGTGAAACCTCAATAAACTTTTTGTTTATAGAATGCTCCTCTCCTGTAAATCCAAAAAATTGTTATAGCCAGTAGGCAGAGTAACAACGGCCAATCAAATTGCGCCACCCTATCCCGCCTCTATAAAGATGCAATTTGAGTTTTCGTAGCCATCAACAAGAGCGTAATTCAAACTTCATAAACCCGTCAAATAAATTGAATTATTTGTCTTTGACTCTTTGTACCAATCTACCACCGCAGCTGTAATTTTCTGGCAAACGGTCTCCAAACTGGTGCCGTTGACAATCAACAACCATTTCATTCCCCAGGATTGTCTGAAGGAACTGCTTTTCAAACTAAATTCTGTGCCTGCATACCCCTCCAAAGTTTTGGCAACTGACAGCTGCTCCGCCACTGCCACGTCAATCCACAAAAACAAAGACAAGTTTTACACCAACTGCATCTTGTGTTGGTGTGTTAGTAGCGTTTTGAGTGAGCGTATTTCGTGCCTGCTGTGTGAGGGCGTTAGGCGGAACTTTTAGTTTATTTAAAAACATGCTAAACACTTCCACAACAACCTCCGACTACTAGAAAACAACTTGAACCTGCCGCCCTCGCAACCTTTTGCGGACACGAGCCTGTAAAGTTTCAATCTTTCATAGTTTATAAAGGGTCCTCCGTCCTTCTGATACGCAGTAATATCATTGAACTTTTCTCTTAAAGATTAAAAAAAATAATAATAAAAGTTAAATCCTCTTTGAAAATCCAGGGTACGACCACACACATTATTGTCTTGTCAGAAAATCACTATCAAGAATGTCATATCTAGAGTTTGGTTGTGGTTTGACTTACTAAAGTTTGCACACTGGATAGTTGTCACTGGCCTTAGAGGTTTGCGGTTGTCGGGATTGTATAGCGCATTTAAGTCCAGTTTGGTGTTTGCGACTACGGCGTTTTACTTGGGTTGTTTGGAAGTTGTTCCGGTGATGACCAACCAGATAGTAAATTTTAATTCTTTGGGGAAGTTCCACCAGCTGACTGAAGTTTCTCGACGACGGGTCTGTGGAAGGGGGGGGGGATTTCAGGATGCTCCACGTTGGGCTCTAATTGTTGCCGGTCTAGTTTGGTGAGAAGCGGCGGTCAATGTCGGTTCTTTTATGATTAATGTTATACTTGAGAAAATGATAATAATAATGTAGTGTGGTGACAAATTTTGTCTTTTGATGTCCTGTATTTATTTAAAAAAGGTTTGAAAAACAGGTTTTTTCCTAGTTTCGATACAACTTTCGTTTTTTTTTTCTTTTCAATTTCTACAATAGTTTCTTCTGCGATCCAAGTTTTGTCAAAATCAAACATTCTTTTTTTCCCCTTATTTGTCGTTTTGTAGGTTCTTATAGCATTATTTCATTAAAAAAATGGGACGGGCCATACAAACTCTTTAATAAAAACCGCTCTTTGTGTATAATTTGAAACTGTCAATAACTCAAACAGTTTTATCGCAGGAAATTTACTAAAATGTTTTTTTAAGAGCATTTTCTTATATGCCGGTCTAATGGCGTCACCAAATTTTTTTACACAAAGCATTAAATTTTTCAAAAAGGTTATATCCTACTTTTTGTGCGTTCGAATTCGGTAATAGTTAATTTGAAGAGCAAAACTCCACATCAGATACATCATTGCTTGAGGTCATGCTTTGCTATAATTTTAGTTACTTACCTTAAATTCTTATACAAAAATGTGATCTTAACCCGACTAAAAATTTGTAAGGTTTGCAACAAAACTTTGTATGTTAATGAGGTTATTTTTACTTTATTTAAAGATCAACTGCTTATCAATATTGTATTTAAAGTTGAAGTTTTCAGATAATATTCCGCAGTGACGTCAATAATAATCTTAACATTCCGTTAAATGTGCATCATACTTTTCGCTCTTTCTCTACACAGGAAGTTGAAATAAAACCAACAAATTAATACATTTCCTTATTTAATTTAATATAAACAATACTTAATATTTTTAAAATAAAATAAACAGAAACAAACTATTGTACAATATTTACAAATAATAATAAATTGCTGAAAATAAATAAATAATATGCTAACTTCACTCACTTGTTTTGACTATATATTTATAACATTTTAGGCACTTCTTTGGTGTGAATCGAAAGTATACTGAATTAACAATTCATGAATAGATTGTCATCAGTATCATCTGAAAAATAAAAGTATTATATATTTGAAGAATTTAAACTAACACTAAGATGGAGCTTATTTTAGACTATAAAACCTTGAATTTTAATTTGTTCCAAATAAATTTTAATAAATAAATTGATTCAACATTCAATTCACACTTATACGGCATTTGCAAAGCAGATGAATAAAGTCAATAAAGGATTACCATATGAACCATTCATATACAAATTGGATATTATTAAGTTAGCATAAAAACTCAATTGGTATTCAACGGACATGTAAATATTATCATAAAAATTGTTTGACTTATAAATAAGTTATTTACTCGGCTAATGGAATTATTCAAACCATTCCTATTTATATATTTCATTAGAATGTAATAAATATTGCGCTGTTTAAATACCTCTTACCTCTTCTAGTGATATCGGATTACTTTTCGTTTTGGTATCTAAACTATGATAACGTTCTGTAAAAATTAATTTAATTTTAATATTAATATTTAATTTATTTTTGTTTAAATCTTACCATGAGCTAAATGCAGTCTTACCATCGCCATTACATAATTTTCTGTGGTTAATATTCGATTTTTTGCAAATCTTAGTACTAAACATTCTAATACTTTATTACTAAGCGTGCAACCCGCCTCCCATAATAATGCTCTTAAATTATAACTTGAGGTTTTTCCACCATTGTGATTTCTCTCAAATTTCAAAAAAGATGCCTGAAAAGAAATTTTTGTTACAGATTTTGTATTTAAAAATGCTTTTAAAATTGATTGGTTTGGGGTTTATTGCAAAGCTAACATATACAAATTGATACTATGAAATTGGTTTACGGTTAATGGTAAAGCAACAATTTAAAGTGTGGATATCTTTCACATATGTCAATGTTTGCATTGAACATTATTTTGAAATTATTTCTATTCTCTAAAACTCACTGATATGATTCTAGAATTTACTGGCTTTAATTTAAAATTTACTAACAAGATCTAGAACATACTGGCAAGAACTAGTAGTAATTTGCATATCTGCTTGATAAATTGAAAAACTTACTGACTATGACTTTATTTTATTAACATAGAATCTAGAATTTACTGACATAATCTAGAATTCATTGATATGATCTAGCACTTACTGGCATAGACTAGAATTTCTTAACTTTAACAAAAGTAGTCTGCTTAAAATATGCTAGTATCTTGAACAGATATATTCTTCAAATGTTTTACAGTATCTTTGGCAGTATAATTGACAATATTATTGATGGTATCTTTGACAGATTTTTACAGCGTTCGCAGTATCTTTGTTGTTACATCATCTCGAATCATCCTAGTATCTTTGACATTTCTTAATATTTTTGACAGATCTAATATCTTTGATATCTATTTGTTATGTTGATGGTTTACACAGTACCTTTACTATCTGATAATATAATAGTATCTTTGACAAACTAGAAGAATGTTACACTACCTTTGGCGTGTCAGTATCTTAACAACATAATAGTGTAATTGACAATATTATTGCTCAATATCTTTAACAGATTCTCAGCCATATTAAAACATCATTCTCATTTGTTAATATTTTTGACAGATCCAGTATCTTTGGCATCTACTTGTAAAAAATATTTTATTTATTTATTCATTAACTTTACCATTTGTCAATACAATAATATTTTTGACAGCCTCATGTCACAGTATCTTTGGCATGTAAGTATCTTTAACAGATATAATCTTTAATTTTGTACAATATTTTTGCGCAAGTGTAATGTACAATATAATTGTCGGAATCTTTGACAAACTTTCACAGTATCTTTGGTGTATGTTAAAATATCTTAGTATATTTGACAGTTGTTAATGTTTTTGACAGATCCGGTGTTGTTGACATTTATTTGTTGAAGATATTTTGATATTTAACACAGTATCTTTACTATCTGACAATATAATAATATCTTTGACAAGCTCGCACAACGTCACAGTATCTTTGACAGTTTATTATTTAAATATTTTTACAGTATCATCAGAGTGTGTTATGTGAATATTTTTGACAAGTAATTAATTTTTGGGAATTATTTGTTGTACAGTATCTTTGGCATACGTAATATTTTACAAGTGTATTTTATAGTTTTTACATCTTTAACTTTATTAATATTAATGAAAATGTCTTTTGTTAAATTCTGACAGTATCTTTAAAATATCTGTTTTTTTGACAGATATCAGTTTTGTTGGCAGTTCCCAAACAGTTTTTTTTTCAAATTTGACAATAATTGATATAAGTTTACAGTACGTTTGACAACTATATTTTTCCATACATTGTTAACAGTATCTTTGTCATCTGTTAATAGAATCAACAAAGATTATTGATAGTTTTTACAATAATTTAGCATACACATATTTTGGAGAAACCTTAGTATCTTTAACAAACTTTTAATGATAGTATATTTAACAGTTTGTCAGTATCTTAAACAACCATTTTCTTTGATTCCTTTAACAGTGTTTACAGTATCTTTGGCATATGTAAATATTGTGGTCACGTCTGTGTCAGTTTAATATTATTTGATGTACAACATTTTTGTCATATTTCTAGTATTTTTTTAATAGTTTTCAGTATCTTTGTCAAAAAAACTAAAACGTTTGCAGTGTCTCTGTCATCTGTTAATTCGATTAACAATCAGACGCTTACAGTAAGTATGTAATGTCAGTATTTTTGTCAATTTTCAAGTATCTTTAGCAAATATTTGTTACAGGTATTTTACTTAGACTGACTCAACAGAGATCCTTGCTCTAATCATAGATTGTACCTTTGCTCATCGCTAAGCTTTCCGATCCTAAAACTCTCTGTTATTAATCAAATTAACAGATGACAGCAATACATAATATACATACTGGAAAAGTCTAATAAAGATTATTGTCAATCATATTGACAGATGATAGAGAAAAAATATTATAGTTTGTACTGTACATTTTTTGTAATAAGAGGAAATACTTTATAGACGTCCATTCTGCATGGTAGAGTGAACTGAAGACCGTAGAATCTTACCTACTACCACCTGTCGCATTCACACGATTTTCAATAGAATTATTTTGCGGCATTTTGTCATTTTGTCATTGACGTCATTTCTTTATTGTAGCGACCCTTTTTCATCATTTCATCTCCTTCTACTCCTTTTCTTGATCTTCAAGATGTTTTCTATACCGGTTTGTACACGCAGCCATCATCGTTCATCTGCTTGGTGCTGCATGCCAAGTACAGCAGTTCAGCGGTATGATACCAGCATTATTGGCATTTTCCGCTACCCTTGCCATGTAAGGCTTATGTTCATATTGTAGGCAAAAGTGATGCCTAAGTTTTTAATGCTGCTCTGGTTAGTTATTGGACCCGTCGACCGCAAATTTAAAGGTTTTGAGGCTTCTCCTATCCGCAAGAATGGCAAACTCCGTCTTTTGTACAAACAGTTTTTTTTTTGTCAAGCAAATGACAAACTGACTCATTGCCCATTTAACATCTTCAATGTTTTTGTCCGCAATAATAAACAGTATCCAATTATAAAAATGTTTTTGGTAATTTCTACTATTAATATTCCGTCGTAACTATTGTTTCACAGTGTGAAACTATTGACTGAGCCCTGTGAAACTTTAGTGGTAACTTATATTTTGTACTCTCCTATTAGGGCGTTGCGGTTTCCCAGGTAGATGTTAGTGACCTTAATCAAATACTCAAAAACACCAAACTCCTGTAGCGCGTTTATATACATACGGAGTTGAAAGCGTACTTAATATCAAACGTAACAAGCACTATATACTTTTCTCAGCTCTGTTACCAGCTTCTGCACCTTTTTTTGCTGCATAGATTGTTGACCTCTTCTTTCTAAAACCAAATTTCAGTTTAGGCTTTTGCTCCTTTCCTGTAGTTTGTCCTAGAGTCCTATGTGCAGGATTTCCCAATCGACTTTAGAACGCACAGCGGCTTATATGCCTTTTCATCTTTGTACTTACCGTGTGGTCATTTCAGTTAACTTCAACTCACTTAACCTCCTGCAGTGTTGCCACTCTTCTTTACCTAACCACAACAATATCCAACAACTGTATACGTAAGCCGACAGCGCTTAGAATTTACCAAAGATTCTACTGGAGAAGAAAAGATGACATACTACAACCAATAAAACATTACCACAACTACCAGTAAAATCAAAGTTGTTGCAGAATAGTGAAGATTTATTACGGATACAAAGATGTCCCTCAAACTTCTAAGAAGGTCTCATGAGTGCTATTTCGTATGTAGGAGAGAGGGGAGCGCATGTGGACAGTGGGTGCATGTGGACAGCATTGATTTGACAGGTATTCAATGTCCTAAAAATTCGAAAAAAATCTTAAAGATGTCTCTACTTATAAAATTATTCAAGCTGTATTTTCAGTTGACGTAGATTGATAGTTGTAAAAGTTTTATGGTCCAGTATTCCTCAAATAAGTACAGTGAACAAAATTTATATGCGACATAATTTTTATGTGTACATATTATTTTGTTACCGTTTCATCCACTATTTGTTTCATTAAGTTTTATTGTTTGCTTGCAATTAAATAAATACTCATGTCCACATGTGTCCTAACGTTGGAGCACATGTGGACGATTGCAACTTTTTTTTTATGTGCCGTTTTGAAAAAAAAGGTCCACTTGCGCCCCCCCCCCCTCCTTCACCAAACTATAAAAAAAATGTCTATCTACTTTGCAGCAACATAAAAGACGGTCTAGAATAGTCCCCATAGGATCAGAAAAGACCACCGCGTTCGCCACACTAACACAAAACTACGGACTTTAACATTCCGTCTTTGCAAAGCACCAAAACATGAGCTAATTGACACCAAAACAATAAAAATCCCCAGCAAACCTTAATCTTGATTTGCCAGTAAAACTTGTCAACAAAAACTTTTGCAAATCTTGTCCAATTTAATCCACCTGAAACCTATAGCAAAAAAGAGGCAGTAACCGGGTCCTAATACAGATAAGCAAATATCCGCTACCAGTAAAACTATTCTCAGAATCTATCAGAAAAAAAAACTAAGTCTTCAGTAGATTTTTCTATGGTGCTAACGCATGGACACTTAAACAGAATAACATAAAACAAATCAAAAGCTTCGAGATGTGGTGCTACCGCCGACTACTAAAGATACCGTAGACCGATAAAAAAATATAATGCAAGGCAAAATAAAAGAGCAAAGAATCGTTGGACAAAAAAGAGTGTCATGATTGCAAAACCTAGGAGAGTAGTTTGGCTGTAGCTCCAACAAACTGTTTAGATAAGCTGTCAACAAAATTAAATTAGCTATGATAATATCTAGTCTCCGATAAGAAACAAGAAAACGCAAGTTTTTACACAGATAAGTAAATATCTTTTACCAGCAAAACTATTTTATGCAAACTATGAACGAATCCACATTAATTATATTAATTAAATTATAATGGTGAATATATTTCAACTTGTAGTGTACAAACGTTACAATTTCTTTAATAGAACCTCTTAAATTCTTTCTTTAAAGGCGCAACTTATGTCTAAAAAAAACTTCCATTTGTAGCTCGAGATATTTTACAAGAATTATCTCAAATTTCTTGGTTTTATTCAGGCAGCACAGCACTCATTTAACTTAAACCGTTTTGTCACAAGTTACCAGCTGCTGGCTGCTAAAAGCATGGCATTCTTAAAATTGCAAAAAACTTATTAAAAATTAATATCCGCATCGCCCTTACAAAACCAAATTAATCTAAAGCAGACCAACCACAAATACACCAATGATTGATGTCAAACAATTTAAAACATATTTTAACATAAACTTAAAAAAAAAAACAGAACCAGTTACATCGCCACTTAAAATAATTATTGATGTAAGTAGATGAAACATAAGCTGGTTGCGTTGATGGAGTTCAAAAGTAAACATATACATACTTTAAGACATTATCATCAATCAAACATTTACAGTACGTGTGTTAAATGTCAGTATCTTTGACAACTTTTAGTATTTTTTTTTATAGTTTGTTATCTGTCAAATTGATTGACAATGATTTTTATCAGATTCTTACAGTTAATTATGACAGTATATTTGTATGTTTATTATATTAGTACCTTTGACTGCTTACAGTATTTTTAGCAATTTTTTTTTTAAGATTTGCAGTACCTCTGTCATCTGTCAATTCGATTAACAATCAAACTTTTACAGTTATATGTCAGTATCTTTGATTCCAGTATTTTTAGTTTTTTTGTTAGCAGTATCTCTGCCATCTATCAATTTAATTGACAAGTAGACACTCACAGTATTTTTTTTATAAAAGTATTTTTTATGGTTTATAGTAACTATGTCACCTGTTAATTTAATTGACAATAATCTTTGTCTTTTTTTTGTAGTTTGCAGTATTTTTGTTATTTCTAATTACTTTTGATAGTTAACAGTGTTTTTAATAATTTTATTCTACAATGCTTCACACTTTGACATTTGTACATGATTGACAATAACCTTTGACAATATCTTTGGCAGACTTACGCAGCTTTCACAGTATCTTTGTCGTTACATTTTTTTTATGGTATACAGTATCTTAGGTGTAATTGTTAAAAAATTTAATAAACAACAAAAACGAGGGTGAATAAGTTTAAGAAAAAATATACATTCCATCTTTCAAAAGGCCCCTAACAATATTTTTCATATGTTTCATATGTTATCTTTATTAACTATAGTTTACAGTATCAAACAATGTTCTTAGTTGGTATCTTTGTCAAATCACGTTTATAATATTTTTGACATTTCAGTATTGTTTTTGATAGACTTTTACAGCATATACAGTATCTTTGAGTGTGTTTGGTAATTTTGTCTATATTTAATTTGGCAATTATATTTTAAAGATACTTACATCATTTACAGTATCTTTAGCATATATTAGTATTTTTGGCAACTTTAGTGCATGAAGGAATGACTCCTGCAGTGTCACAGTATCTTTGATTGTTATATTTTTAAAAGTTTTGTTATATTTTTGACATCTTTTAGTGTGATTGACGTTTATTGATTTTTTCTGGAATCTTACAGTGTTTTGTGTTTTGTTGTAGAATTAAATTGGATTTTTGGTTTTAGACTAAACACAGTAGCATGCATACTTTAAGTTTAAGGTTAAGCAAAAGTGGTTTTTTAAATTGTTTTTTTATGCCACTGTTTGACAAAATCGATTTCTAAAAACTTTATAGACACAGATTTGTAGAACTAAGTTGATTTTTTTATATGACCAAGCACAGCCACATACAGTGATGTGCTTTTTAAATAATTGACGCAAATCCTTAACGAGGTTTGTTCAAGGCGTGATGTAACTTTCTCTGATTTATTCTTTAGAGAACGGTATTGATCCGGTTTTCATGTCATCTGGATTATACTGGATGACCACAATATGGTTAGCTTCTTATTTTTACCAAATTTGGTAACACTTGATGACCAAATTTTTATTACAGATCAATTCTTAAAAAGTCCTATTATAAATCATTGTGATGGCTGATTTTTTTTTAATTCAAAATAACAAAGCCGGATTTTATAAAAACAGTTTAATTGACAAATTTTGTTTTATTTAAAAAAAAGCAAAGCCGGATTTTTGTTTTGATGTCCAAAATTATTTAAAAATAATGCCGGATATTATTAAACGTCAATTTAAAAAAATATTTGACAAACTTTCAATTATTACTTTTAAAATCCAGTCATTAAATAATGTAATCGTATAAAAAAGTACAAAATCCGGCCATTAAACGTTAAAAAATAACTCTTAATAACAAAATCAAGCAGTTGATTCATGCAATCTTATAATAATGTAAAATCCAGCCGTTAATGTTATGTTGTAATCGGATAAAACAGTAAAAAATCCAACCAATCCCTACATTTTAATTAGAAAATCCGGCCACTGAGTTAAAATTTTATAATAATGTATACATCGGGCCGATTAAAGCTGAAATCAAACAAGGAAGTACAAAATCCGGCCATTAAACGTTAAAAAATAAAATTTAGATATAAATTCAGCCGTTATCACTTGTTGTAAACTTTTTGACAGTTTTTGTAACTTTTTGAAGTCTTTAGTAACTTTTTTACAGTTGTAGTAATATTTTGAATAGCTTAAAATGTTGTTTGACAGATCTGACAAAAAGTAATAATATTTTTTGACAGTTTAGTAACTTTTTGACAATTGTAATTATTTTTTGACAATATTTTTGGCAGTTCAGAATATTATTTGATAGGTTTTCTATATTTCTGTTAACATAAACTATTATTGTGAATTATTTGACAGATAAAGTAAGTATTTGATGTTTTTTTGTTATTTTTTGACAGATGTAACATGTTTGACAATTTAGAATACAATTTAACATATCAGGCAGATTGTACGCATTTTATTACATTGCTGTAACAGTTTTAGTAACATTTTGAAAGATGTAGTAACATTTTTTTAAATAATTTAACAGATTTATGCCAACTTATCACATTGCTAAATATGACTATAATATGCTAAATATTACAGTTTTTGTAAGTTTTTGATAAATGTAGTATTGTTTTTTGACCGCCACTGATTGCTGGTATCTTTGACAGAGTCTCATAGCGTTCACAGTATCTTTGATGTATGCAAGTATTTTTTACAAGTCAGTATTTTTTGTTTGTTATTATTTTTTAACAGTATCCTTTTGTTTTGACTTGTCTTGTGATAGCATCTTTGACAGTAATATTTTTGAGTATTTTACATTATCTTTGACATCTCTCAGTGTGATCGAGAATGGTATCTTCAACACAATCTCACAGCGTTTACAGTTCTTTGCTAAATGTAAGTATTTTTGACATATGTCTGTATTCTTTAATTGTTCCTTGAACAAAATCTTTTTTTATGACAGTATCTTTTACAGTTATTTAATGTTAACAGTATTTTTGACATCTTTCATAGTAATTGACAATGTTTATTGCTGATATATTTGACATAATCTCATAGCGTTTATAGTATCTTTCTTATATATAAATATTTTTGGCATAAATCAGTATTTTTGGCAGTTATATCTTTTATTGTTTTTTAGCAAAATTTGTGACAGTTATATTTTAAATGTTTAACAGTATCTTTAACATCTCTTGGTATAATTGACAAAGATTATTCTTGCAAACTTCCGACATTATTCAAAGCATGTCAGAATCTTTGACAAACGTCTCTACTTTTGACATATTATTGTATTTACCGTGGTATATTTATAATAATTTACACTATTAGCAATATTTTTTGACAGATTTTTACAACCTTAACAGTATCTTTCAGTATTCAGTATTTTTGTAAGCTATATATTTGATGATTCATAATAACTTTGTGATCTGTCAATATGATTTTTGATAGTACCTTTTAGATTTACAGTATCTTTGACAGTTGTCAGTATTTTTGACAATTAGCAGTATCTTTGATAATTATAACACCACTCAGATGCAAACCACCGGATCATTGGGTTATTTTTTGCAAAAAACCGGCTAGTTTTTTTATTTCCTAAAAAAAAGACCATCGGAATGTAGAAAAAACATAGGGTACTTATCAGTTTATTTAATAAACATTAACAAGCAAAAATAAAATTTAAAGATATCAAGGTGGCTACTGGGTTGACTTGTTTGTTTTCGATTAACTGTAATTCTCGGGGCAGATTGGAGTGTTGATTATGGTTCTAAGTGCTGAAGATTGTGCAACAGCAGTTGTTTTTGTGGCAGATAGAAGAAGCCAGAGGTATGTGTCCAGACCTCTTCATGTCAGTCTTTCTACCGTCCAAAGAACACTTAAGCGGTTTAGAAAACGAAAAATAACTGTTATCGATGACCGATTTGTCGTTCGTACTACTCTACGGAATCATGTGACTTCAGTGGAAACCAGAAACCAACTCCGTAAAGTTTGTGGTACAGCTGTGTGTGTGAACAGTTCGTCAAAGGTTGCAAGAAGCTGGCTTAAAATCTTGTAGACCAGCAGCTGGACCAAAATTACTCCTACGTCACCGAGTAACCAAACTCCATTTTTCTTGCAAACATTTGAATTGGACATTGGCACAATGGAGGATTGTACTGTTTACTGACGAGTCTAGATTCTGCCTACATTCGCCAGATGGAAGACAACAAGTATGGAGACAAACGAGAGAACGATTTGCGGACAGCACCATTAAGCCTCGGCTTTGCCATGATAGAGGTTCCCTGATGGTATGGGCAGGAATATCAATGGATGCCTGCACCAAATTGATTGTCATTGATGAAGAATCGCTGACTGCACGGCGGTATATTGAAGATGTTTTGGAAAATTAAGTAGTCTCATTTGCTCCATTTATCGGCGATGGCTTTATTCTGATGCAGTTGGAATAAGAAAATTCAACTGGCCTGCATGTACCCCAGATGGAAATCCTATAGAACATGTTTGGGACATGCTGGGCAGGCGTGTTAGAAGACGCGCTGTTGCACCAACCACAATAAACAAGCTTTGTGTGGCACTTCAAGAAGAATGGCAGAATATTCCACAAAATAATATTCGTGAGCTCATTAGTGGCATGGCCGCCATATGCAGGCAATAATTAGGACTCGAGGAGGCAATACAAAGTATTGAAATCTTATTCAACTTATTCATTATTAATCTCTGTTAAGTTTATGCATTTTCTTTCGTGTATACGTACATTATCGTTTTCGCTTATTAAATAAACTGATAAGTACCATATTATGTATTTTTTTTTACATCCTAATGGTCTCTTTGATTATAAAACACTAAAAGTTTTATTAAAAAAATTACCCAGTTTTTTTGCAAAAAATTACTCAATGTGTATAATTTAATGTATATTTGATATTTGTTAGCTTGATTGAAATAAGTATCGTTTTGGCAGTTTCCTAGTAATTTTTGTAACAATTCTAATAAAATAATATGAGATAGTTAATAATGTTTTAGGTTTAGGAGTTCACTAGATTGGATAATTGATTTTTCCAGCTAATCAAATTTTTTAGTCAATTCTGTTTGTTGTTGAGCTTTTTATTTTTACTTACCCTCCAAAATTGTAACATGTGTATAAGCACAGGAATATCCATAACATTGATCCTTCCACTGATATTATAATCCCTCAACATGATAAGACTTTTACAGAGCTCTAAACTGGGTTTCTCCGACAGATAACTTTTCCAATTTGATTTCAAAATCTTCTGCAATTGACTAGCATCCACTTCCGGAGGATACTTAATAAGCAATTTTGGAAATAACGTTTTATTCTCCATCTAAAATCAAACATGTTAGTAACAAATGATATGAGATTGGCATCTTTTACCATATTAGCAGCATTTTCTTCTAAAAATTCTGATGATATATTTCTGATAACCATATTGTCTTCATTTACTTCCCTAAAAAATAAACCGTATTTAATCACAAATTTGCAGTATCTCATAAAGTTAATTAATATTAAAGATAAGTTAACTGCAGTTCATGTAATTTTGCTGTACCAACTTCATGTTGTTTAAAAATAAATATCTTAAGAAGCTGGTTAATATTAGAGGTAACTAAAATGAAGTTAGCAATAAGCAATTTTGAATTGTCAACTTTAAGTTTGTAACAAATTAAAAGTTAGTTACCAAATGTTGCTTTGTTCATCTGTGAATATCCTGAGCAAAAATTTTCCATCTAAATTTGGTATATTGGTTTGAGGTACAACAATGTAATCTCCTGGTGGTAATGTAAAAAAAGTGACCACTTCTCTGGCAATTGAATGATTGGTAACATCCAATGGTTTCTAAAAATATAAAACAATGGCAGATAATAAAATTAGCTTTAATTAGATTGATCAATGTAAACGGAAAATCAACCAAATCTAATTAAGTTAAGTTTTATACTCTACCGACCCTATGCAAAGTAATTTTAAATTAAAAAAATTAAATACCTGATCTGCTACAAAATGAGGCGTCAATCGTTGCATAGAATGCGGAACTTCATAAACAGCAAATCCTATTGCAAAAAGACATTTCTTTTTCTTTATATCAGCTGGATTGGTTTCATAATATTGCGTCACTGATACAACCACATGACATTTATTGCTGGACATTCTTGGAATTTGCACATGGAATTGTGGATTCATTGATGTTGTTTCTGTTATCAAAAAAATAATTTTCAAACAATACAAATTATTTTAGTACGTCATACCAATATAATTAGGTCCTCCTCCAGCATTATATCCGCTACGCCATCTTCTTCTAGCCAAAACAGCCCTCCAAGGTTGCTTAGAATGAAGAGCAGCTTCCATCATCCAATCATCAGGTCCCACATGTACTAGATCTAATTGGGTAAAATGCCTTGCAAAATCTTCAAATGACATCCTAATAAAAAAAATACTTAATTAGTTGCAACCGTATAATGATCAAAAGTATGTATATTTGATTATGTCATATTGGCTCAATATTTTGAATGTTATAAAACTTTGAAAACTACTTCTAAATTTTAACAAAAAGTTTACAAATTAGTTTCAAAATTTATTTGTTTAAGTTTCTCAAAAATTATATTGTACGAGTTGTGCTCAAAATTTTATGACATCCAAAACGCGCTCTTAATTATGTAATTTTATTAATTTACTCACCAAAATTCACCATCATTAGTTACTCTAACGCTCAACAACTCCTTATCTCTAGTTGATAATCCATCCCATTCCCATGATCTTTCACTCCATGGTCCTGTCCATTCACCTCTTGCCCATGGATTCCGTAACCTAACTAATGGAGTCTCTCCACTTGCACCTCTAACCCTAGCTAAACCCGTTATGCTGTAAGCGTGTTGCGTTATTAATCCATTCCTTAGACGCAATTGTCTTTTATTGTCTTTCTCCTGTAATTGATAAAATTTTAATAGAAAGTTCAATAAATAGGTAATAATTTACCGCTGCGATTGTGGCAATAAGTAGACTAGATCTTGGAACTGCGCTGTTAAGTACTTGAAATGTTAGGAATCTGTCTTGATGCGTTAAGCCAAAACTTTGGACAATTCCTCCTGTTAGGTCTTGTAGTGCACGTGTTGTGGATCCCAGTGAAAGGTTTTCATAACAGCCATAATATCTAAAAAAGAATAAACAGTGCAATTAACGCATGGTAGCTGACAATTTATGCGAGGGATAATAAATCTTTGGTTTAAATATATTTGTGATATAGTACATTGTAAATCTGTTTTATTTATTTTCAATAATAAATGTAGTAACAGCCACCTTAATTTATTTTTTTTCGATAATAAATCTCTTTATGAGACCTTAAGCTGCTTGGCAATTAATTCATTTTTCTTTATTTCTTATTTTTGTGCTTTTTTTGCAAAACTAAAAATTTTATTTTAAAGAATAATGACTAGTTGAATGGAATGTTACATTACAGCTAATTATGTATTGCTCAAAAATACTATACAAAGTCAATTTCGAATCAAATTAAGTATGACAAATTTATTCCGAAAGTCAATAATATTAGAAATTCTTACTTCTGGAGAAAAAGTAAAAAAAAATCTTCTTGAATACATCCAACTTAATCTCACTTGAATCAAACGCGATAGTGTTGACTGCGCCAGAGCTCGGCACAATCAGGATCGCTTCCGGTTTTTGATAGAGTTTTCGCTAACCCACATCTCAGAATAGTTGCGGAAGACTTCAATTCAAAGCACGGGTCATAGAATAGTCTAAAAACCAACTCCAAGGGTCAAGTTCTGTTCGACTACGTTGAGCAACAAGATTTGCAGGTCCTGGGTACTGATAAACCCACTTTTCATAGCGCCGCGGGACACAAAAAGGAAAAAGGTCAACTCACACGCAGTGGTAACTACTACTCAAGAGGGGGGAAGAGGAGAATTTATCACACAAACGGATTAGACTTTCTTTGTTCAATGCCTGAAAGATAGCATTGTTAGCCTGTCCCCAGTACAAACGACTTAAGAAATCAAAAAAGATGTTGCACTTTTGACTACTCAAGTCCAACAAGCCTCGGAAATGGCTTTTAAAACCTTTCAGGTTTGCGTCAATAATCCTCTATGATTATCTTGGAAAACAAAGGCGTTGATTCAAACAGGAAATGCCACCAAACATCAATGGCAAAGACATTGCGATTGCAAAATCCTAAATCGACAGTGCTAGAAAAATACGCAGGAATCTTTCACGGAGGACAAAAATCCGATGTGGAGGATCTCTAAAGTTTTTAGGAGTAGACGGTTTCCCGCCATTTATGGCAAAATGGGATTCAATACACAATCGAGGAAAAGCCCAAAGCACAGACAGCGTCAAACTCTAATGCGCTGATCTATACACCGATTACATGGATCTGGAACACATCGAAAGGGTTTGCAGGGAAGTCAAAGATTTCCTAAGAACCGCTGACAAGAACACTACACTAGACAACGTTAGACCTTATAGAATCAAAAAAAATTGTAAAAGATTCAAATCCTGCTCTGCCTCTGGTCCGGATATAATTCCCAACAAAGCTCTGAAATCGTTCTTGCATAAAGCAATAATGGCCTTAACTAATATTGCACTGGGCACTTTCCTACAATCTTGGTCAACATTGAAAACCTGGGAAAAACCTACTATGCACCTTAAGTAAGGTCATAGAAAAGGTGATCTTGGATATTATTTAAGAGCACACAGATCTGAACACTCTTCTCTTCTCCCACCAAAATGGGTTCAGATAGAGTTACTTAAGCGTCCACCAACTCAACCTTGTAGCGTACAACATTGTAGAAGGTTTCAGACTGAAAAAATCCTTTTGGTATTCTTTTTGGACGTCGAAAACGCCTTTGACAAAGTCTGGTACAAGGGACTGCTTCTAAAACTAACTAGATAACAATTTCCTCTGCGTATTATAAGGCTGCTCTAGCCTTCATTTCTAAACCGTCTGGCAGTCAAACTCAAAACTTTATCCACCGGGGTGATTCGGAAGTCACCTAATAAGCCGTTGGTCCCATCAAGCCCTTCATACAAGTCGTAAGACTTCTGGGGCGATGTAAAATAGCTGTAAAACGCAAAATAAAAAAGAAAGAAGAAAAACTACAAACCTAAAGTTTCTCATGGCTCCATTTTCTTGCCGCACCTTTTAACCTGCTTGTAGCCGACATCCCTTTAGGGAACTTGCACAGGGTTAAAATGGCTCAATATGCTAACGACACATCAATTATCTACTCCTCCAGGTCAACTAAATTAATCACCTTACGTTTTCAAAAAACCATCTCCAATGTAGAAGATTGGATAGGTTTGTTCTTCAGTCACTACACATAAGAACGTCACTTTTAATGACGTTCCCATACCGTGATCCAATACTGCCAAGTATCATGGGGTAATCTTTGACAAAAAACTTTATTACAACTCCCATATACAGTATATACTGGACAAAGCCAACATGGCCAAAAGTCTACTAAATCCGATGTTACGTCGAAATAGCAGCATGTCGCTCCAGAACATAACCCGGCTCTACAACTCGATCATCAGATTGATGATTACGTACGCCTCTCCCATTTGGGGTAAGGTTAAGTCTTTGCGGATGCTCACTGGAGAACCATGGTTTGTTCAAAATTTGGACATCCGGACCGACTTCGAGATTCTTCCAATTTGACAACATATTGAAGCTTTGGCCAAAAAGTATTTTAAAAACCTTGCGGTTTCCTCCAATCCTGATATGGCAAGACTCGCCGAACAAGATTGGGAAGAATCTGTCCACAAACAAACGGTGAATTCAATAGTAGCCAAGTTGCTTCATACATAAGTATATAAAACAAACTCCTAAAAACACTTCTTACATACACATCTCCAAATGGAACGTTTATGAGCCAAAAGGTCTCAAACTTCCAGACACTTACAAGTGAGTGAGGCTTAGTCGGTAGGCGCCCCAAATGAAAGAAACTTGGTACTGTCATCAGAATAAAAATAACAAAGTATACGACTTCCACGGTTCCCTAAGATATATTTGCTAATCTTGAAAGAAAACTTTGTATAACATAAATGCAAAAGCATTCCATTCTGTACTTTTAGAATTTGTCTATTAGTTGTAATAAAATGTTTAAAAGATTAAAGTCTAAGAAAAAAACTCTATAATTGAAATGCACTAACTACTTGCTGCTAAAAAAATTTAAAAAGTCAAGTTGGCCACAAAGAAAAAAAGAAACAACTTGATGTTGCACTTGTTTGTAATATATCTACAGCTACAGTGGCAATTAATGATGAGACGGATAATAATCATCTATGTCAATCTAAAGCAGAACTTAACAATAAACACAGACCTTTTAAAGTTGGTCAATACATTTTGAGAAAATTTTCTTCACACGTGAAATTTTTTTTTATCGCAATAATGTGATACAGTATAGTATTAAAGATGCTGATTACGTTTTCTTAAATAATGCCTTTGTAATATTGATGAAGCATGTCACAGTTTTTAATTCTTAGTTTTTGACACAAACATAAAAAATTAATGGTTCATAAAAGAGCTAAAAGACATTGTGTTTACTAAAAAAAAGTTACATAAAGCATTTGTGCTGATTACCACAAATTTAGTGCTATACGTGATAAGTGTATTACTACAATTCATAAGTCTGGTGTTAAAACTAATGTAGCAAACTATAGACATATCCATTTTATCCTGTTAATTGACTGCCATTCTGCAATCAAAAATTGCTTCAATCATTATAGTTTTCAAACTGACAAATCAAAATTTTCCAACCTCTTGTTGTATGAATCTTATATAACAGATGTCCTCGAGGACAAATTTCAGATGAAGTTAGTTTACACTAACTTTTCAAAAGCTTTTGATACCGTTAACTACAAATTAGTATATATAAAACTATGTTATATTGGACTTGATGGCATCTTGTTACTGCAGATTTAAGCTTATTTATCTGACAGATTTCAATTTGTGCGCATTGATCAGTGCCTTTTTCGTAATATTGATGTTAAGTCGGGTATTCCACAGGAGTCACATCTCGGACCTCTACTGTTTAATATCTTTATCAATGATGTAGTACACTGTTTTTGTAATGCGCGTTTGCAGTGTGCAGATTTTTTCTAGTTGATGCAAGGTTAGTAACTTATTACTTAATTTAAATAAGAACAAAGTATTGACATTTTCTAGACGTCAGTCTACGATGATGTATAGTTATTCTCTCATAAATGAAATGTTGTTGAAAGTTAAAACTATTTGTGATTTAGGCATTTAAACCTATCATTTACACTACATATCAATACTGTTGTGGCTAAAGCTTATCAGCTTCTAGAATTTGTCAAGCGTAACTCTAAGGAGTTTTGTGACTCTCGTACTATAAATATCCTTTACAATGCTCTCATACGTCTCCATCTCGAGTATTTCTTAAATGTGGTCCAAAAAAAAGTATGTTCGTTTTTTGGCGTATAAATGCTGGCAGCTACATGGAAATGTTCTCTACATTTAATATGACCAGTCTTAAAAAAGAAAGTTTCACTTTTGACGTAACACAAGTTTTTAAAGTGCTTCCTGACATTATTGATTTTTCTGACTTTCTCAGCTCAACTGGTATTCATGTTCTAGCTTGAGTTTTAACCAATGACTTCATTTTATATACCGTGGAAACGTACAGATTATGCCTTTACACATTTCGCAACATGGCTACAAAGTCAAAGCGAATTCAAAGAAGATTTTTTTATTATTCACTTGTCACTCCACTCATACGTGACCTTTTTGCTACTATGTAATGTCATTTTGATTCGAAAATTGTTGTTGTGGACATAAAATCTATAAGAAAAAACTATAGACAGCTTTAACTTGAAGCTGACAATGTGTCCGTGGTTAAAAGTAAAGATGTAACTGAGATCCAAGTAAATCTTTTAGAGGAATTATGAATTTGTACTATAAATTTTTAACTGACATTTCAAGTTTAACTAGTCATTATTTTGTATTTTTTAAATGTTTGACCAAATAATGGTTTTAGGTTGAAAACTATTGTGTGCTCCTGTTTATATACAAATTTGCTTTTGTACCTAAAATATAAAATTTGATTGCGTTACTTTCGTATTCCGTATAAAACACATGGTCGATCATAGTATCTCCAATATAAAACTATCTTTGATCACATCATTATTTATTACTTATTTTCAAAAATATTCAATTTTCAGATTTCAAATGTTGGTAAATGGTAAAACCGATATGTTTTTTAGTATATCTGTATTTTCAAAGAAAAAAAACCCATGTTACAATCTGCTAATTTTTTTTTAAATCTTAACTTAATAAATTTGCTCCAAAAATGTCATTTTAAGTAAATTTTTGTTGCAAATATATGTTTGTAAAATAGTTTTTCCAAACAAAATTAAGCATAATAAACCTAAAATTTCATTCC
The DNA here is from genome assembly GCA_963932245.1 of Tachinus rufipes. Classification (NCBI taxonomy): domain Eukaryota; kingdom Metazoa; phylum Arthropoda; class Insecta; order Coleoptera; family Staphylinidae; genus Tachinus; species Tachinus rufipes. The sequence goes on along the minus strand of OZ010747.1, from coordinate 70,868,281 downwards.
TAACTCAAGATTCTTAAAAAAAATTGCAACATTTTAATTTTATTAATAAAAATGCTCCAAAATATTATTTTAAGTATATTTATGTTGTAAATAAATTTTTGTAACGCAGTTTTATATTTTTTGCAAAAATCTAAGTAAGTTGAATACAATGTTTTTTAATGTTTGCAAAATTTTAATTTTATTAATAAAAATACTCAAAAAATATTTTAAGTAAATATTTTTATCATTTAAATGATTGTAAAATACTTTTATAATTTATAGAAATGAAACTAAATAATGCTGAACTTAAAATTTTACTTTCCAACTCAAATTTCTTAAAGATATTTAAATTTCTGCTGCAGATAAATTTTTATTAAGCAGTTTTATAGTTTCTACAAATAAACTAAGGACTTTGAATCCAAAATTAAATTTACAAACTCAAAATTCTTAAAAGTTTTTGCAAAATCTTAATTTTATTAATAAAAATGCTTCAAAAACAGGCTGACATATTCCTTTTTAATAACATATACTTTTTTTTAATTAGACTACTCTCTACTATTTTAAATTTAAAATAGTAGAAAATATACTCTTTTTATGGTTAAGCCCTAATAATTTCAATTGTTTGAACAAAATGTACTTACTCTCTTGTAAAAAAACGCATCCATAATAATAAATCCAAAAAATTGGCATTCCAGAGGTTAAATTTATTATTTTAAAAACAAATTGTTTAAATCCAAGAAATTAGTATTTTCATAAATATCAAGTTTCTGTTAAAAATTATTAAAGTTTAATTATAAAATAACAAAAATTAAAAAAATTCGACCAGTACTAAAACCTGTTCATTAAACGTCAACCATGCAAATGACAAACAATACTAAAATTAAATGTTAAAAATAATAAAATCCTACCATAAAACACCAAAAATATTAAATTTCTGTCAAAAATAACAAAACCTAGATATGTTAACAATAAAAAAACACTGGCTAATTTTATAACAAAAATATCAAAACTACGTCTTAAAGTAGCAACATCCGCCACAAAACTTAAAAATTTAATTAATAAACACCAAATTATAGCCATAAAAAGCCAAAAACATTAAATTACTGTTAAAGTTTTAAAATCTAATTATAAGATAATAAAATTTAAAAAATTCCGGCCAGCACATAACAGAACTACCAAAATATGTAATTTAAAGTACCAAAATGCAATCATTAAATGTCAACACTGCAATAATCCGTATATAAAATAGCAAACTCTACTAATATCCAAGCACAAAATATCAAAATTCTAATAACAAGATATCAAAAACTTGACTTGAAATTTAGCTATAAAATGCAAACATAATAATAAATTATCAAATATCCAACCAGGAAATTCAAAAACTGTAAAAAAAATACAAAATCCAACCATAAAAAGTCAAAAACATTCAAATCCGGCCACAAAACTCCGGCTATAAAATAGCAAAAATATTAAAATCCGACATTTTATATGCCAAAACACTAAAATCCGGTCACAAAACTTAAATATTGTAAAGAAAAGTACTGTTAAAAACATTAAAATTAGTTTAAACTGGAGGTGTGCACTCCAGTTTAAATTAATTTTAACCTGCCAAAGAATTTATCTTAAAAAAATTGGAAGTTCTTTCTACAAGCGTCTCTATATTCAAATTAGATACCAACCCTTGATGACCTTTAAATAGGTGGGTGGGCCACTTCAATTCATGATTCCTATCAAGTAATTTGAATCGGAGTGTCTACTTACTCGCCCAAATATGTGTTATCAAGAAATTGGAAGTTTCTTCTCTTTGCAAGAATGAGAAGCCTCTATATTCAAAAAGGAGGTAGTGATACTACTTCTTAATAACAAACACATAAGCGGGTGAGAGGTCACTCCAGTTCAAACTACTTCTTGATCTACTCATCCAAGTGTTGGTCATTAGAAGATTGGTATCACATAAAGATTTCTAACACTTGCAGAGAGGAGTAAAAATTAATTGCAGTGGCCTACTTACCCAGCCAAGTTTTGTTCATTAAGAGTTGGTACCACCACCTTCTCCTTAAATTTAAAGATTTGCAGAGAGTAATTTCCAATATTTTAATGACAAACAACTGAGCAGGTAAATGAGCACTCTAGTTCAAACTACTCAAATCCCACCCAGCTGTTGATTATGAAATTGGTATTATAATTGCCTCCTCTCAGATAATAACTTTTAAAGCACGCAGAAAGTAAGTAAGAAAGTGGGCACTCTACTTTAAACTACTCGATTGTAATAAATTAGAGTGACTTAACTAAACACCCAAGTGTTATAAAGAGATTGGTATCACCATTGCCTTCTCTCACATAGTGATTTTTAATGTTTGCAGAGAGAAGTAACTTCCAATCTGTTCATGACATACATTTAGACACTCCAGTTTGAACTGCTTGTCTATAAGATGGCGGCACGTAAAGAGTCGCTAGAAAACAACTAGTGTAAAATATGTAAAATTTACGCTGAAAATATAAACAAAGCAATATTGTGTTTTATATGCGAATGTAAGATTCATTTGTCCTGTGGTGTGCAAAAAAAAGATTCAATCTCAGAGAATAATAACGTTAAATGGATCTGTGTCAAATGTCTAAAAGAATTTCCCAAAAAAACCAATATTAATACAGAAATTCAATTAATATAAAAAATAATAATGAAAATTGAAAATACAAACCGTATCCTTCAGGAGTATAACAATTTATTAAAACTTAATACCAATAATGTTGAAAATAGGTTATCTGAAAGTAAAAAAACAATAACAATAAACATTTACCTGAAATAAGTGAAATTGTTGTATGCAACCAAAGTAACAACTTTGTGGACAATGCTGACAATGCTACTCAACCGATATCAAAATCCAATTATGCTACATCAATAAAGAATAACAAAACAGCTAACCAAATAAACAACAATAAAGCCAAATCAACTGAAACAGATAAAGATAAATTAATCACTAAAAAACATAATCCTCAAAAGAAATAAGCTGAAGTTGGAGCTGCAATCTCTAATAATAGCTTTGGATTTACTGGGGAAGAAAAGAAATTATGGATTTATCTATCAAGAGTCAAAAGAAATGTTAATGCTGAAAATATAAAAAAATATTTAATTGACAAAACAAAATCAAAAAACAATATTTTTTTTGTAAAAGAACTCCCAACCCAAGAAACCCAAAACAAATGTTTCAAAGTTGGTGCCCCATATAATGATATCACTATTAAAGAATTATATGACAAAGAATTCTGGCCAGCAGGTGTTGGTTTCAAAGGCTTTCACTTTCAAAATTACATGCAACTCAATGAACACTTTTTTTTAGGAAAAAAGACAGGAATTTAGTTTATGATAAAAGTATTAATATTATACACAAACATATAAAATTTTTAACAACAAGTATACAACAAATTGATCATTATTAATACTAAAACGCTGTGACATATTATGTTAGTCAGAAATTTAGTTATCTAAATCAAATCTAGAATTAATAAGATTAAATAACATGCACTTGAAATCTTATTTTTGTAGACTAGAAAACAAGGACCATGAGGGTCTATATATAATCTATTCAAATGTAGATTTAAACTTTAAAACATGTGATGAATTTATCAAATTATCCATACGGAATCATATTGAAATTGCCGCAACGTCTTTCATGTTGAGTATAGAACTATTAATTATAACAATCTACAGACTACCTTCTGGAGACATTGATGCTTTTTTTATTACTCTAGAAAATGTATTAGAAATTCTATTTAATAAAAAATATAAATTTATTATTGTAAGAGATTACAACATACATACATTGATAGAAACCAAAAATTAAAAAAAGACTTTGAATCACTTCTGTTATCTTTTAATTTAAATTAAGGTAGAAGTAAAACTTTTTTAGATAATATTGTTGTTATTCAGAGATGCATACATTGAGGTTATGTTGGGAAAGTATATTATATTATTACTTTCCCAACATTTTTTAGATAACATCATCTCTAATGTCGACTTAAACTTTATTGTCGAACATAGCCACATAGGTAACCACACGACACAAATAATATACACTAAAATAAAAACGTATAATCTGCACAAATATTTTTTCACGCGAATAATATCGAAAGAAAATATCCAGAAATTAAAAACAATTTTATCAAAAGAAAATTGGTCTTGTATATATACAACATTTAAAATGTTAACAAAAAATGAGAGACATTTATAAATATACTAAAATACAATTTAGATGTAACAATGCCTCTTTTAAAAAGACCAATAACAAATAATAAACCTAAACAGATAGTAACACCTCAACGTATTAGTTGCAAGAAAGAACTCGAACTACTAGGTATACTTAGACAATACATGCCAAATGAAGAAGCTTTGTGTATCAAAAAGAAAACAGAGTATAGGAATCTAATATCCAAAGAAAAAAAGTTCGTTTTAGTAACACTATCAAAAATTCTGACAACAAATCACTAACGGTATGGTGAAAAACAGTATCAACAACAAAAAATCTAACTCTAACATAATTTTGAATATCCCATCGGCAAAAGAATTTAATCAATATTTTACAAACTGCATCTCAAACTTATTAGAAAACTTTACAGAGCAGCAATCTAATAGTTATGACTATAAAATACCATACCATACTAACGAATTTTACCCTAATATCACAACTAATACTGAAATTATAAATGTTGTTAAGAAACTAAAAAAAATTAAATCTACAGGAAACGATAGATTTTCTAGCAACATATTAAAACAAAAATAATAGATTCTATTGTAACACCGCTCTGTTATTTAATACATCAATCAATTAAATTAGGAATTTATCTTCAAAACTTAAAAGTTGCAATGGTTAAACCGTTATTTAAAAAAGGAACAAAAACCGATCCTTCAAGCTATCGACCAGTATGTCTTTTACCGACGTTATCAAAATTCATTGAAAAAATTATGTTTGAAAGACTGTATAACTTTATGAACAATAACAATAAGTTATAGAAACCAAACCAACAAGGTTTTATGAAGAAAAAAAAACACTGATACAGCTATTTTTGATTTCACTCAGCAAATTTTAAACAGCTTTGAAAATAAACATGTGCCATGTGGAAAAACTAGAACACTATGACGTACAAGGAACATCTCTTAATTGGATACAAAATTATCTCAATAACAGACACCAAAAAGTAATATTGAAAAGATAAGAAAACTTTGATTGAAAGTTGCCATCGCCTTCTTTGACATAGATATTTCTAACGCTTGCAGAGAAGAAAAACTTCTAATTTGTTGATAACTAACACTAGAGCGGATGAGCAAAAATTCTAGTTCTCATGTTCTGGAGTGACCCACCCTCCTTAACACACGTGATTAACAACAATTGCAAAAAATTAAATATTATAAAAATCTGGTCACTCTTTTCAAAAACATCATTTAAAGTAAGTTTTTAATGCAAATACATTTTTGTAAAACATTTTTATAATTTTAGACATAAAACGTTAGTAAGCTGAAGAAATAGAATCGCTTCAACGGAGGTTTGATTAATTTAATTTACATAAAAGAATAATTAGCATAATAAAAGACAACAACGGAAATATTAAAGTGGACGTAGAGAAAAAGATCAAAAGATAGGAAAAATACAATTATTTGAACACACTAGAAATGAAACAGACATAAAAAACTTCCACGGACCCTTAATAATAGCTAAAGAGATAACATATGCTGTCAAGAAATCAAAAGATAGAAAAGCAGTAGGGCCAAATGAAATACCAGTAGACATTCTTAAACTAATCGAAGACGACAAATTAGCATCATGGTTAATTTATATAATACCATCTACACGGCAAGAATCATACCATAAGAATGCTCAAATCAATATTCATTCCACTACTAAAAAAGAAGAGAACATTCTGATTTTAGAACAATAAGTTTGATCAGTCACACTTTTCACACACAAGTTTTCTTGAAGATCATTTATAGACGTATATACGTATATACAGGGTGATTATAAAAGTTTGAGATTATGTAACCATCTAATGTACGTTTATGCCACTTAGTGAAATATTTGATCTGCGTAAATTAAGTTGCGTATCTAAGGATTCAATAATAAAAATATTGTTTTCAAATGTTTACATGTTTATAATTGACAGTTGCAAACAAAATAATAGGTTTGTGCTATTAAATTATTGAATTTGAAAAGGCAAATAAAACAATAAAATATAATCAAAGGAAATGCTGAAAATGAGCACATACTCTAAAATGTTTAAAAACATTTGAATTGTCATCGGGACACCGTACAGATAGCAATTCCAACAGTTTTATTAATTTCAAACAAAAAGAAAAAATAAAATATCAAAACAGAGAAACACACTCATAACAACTGTTGAAAATGTTCTTCATTAGCCAATAAACATATTTTCACGCGCTTTCTTTTATTGTTGAAAATGTTTACTAACACTTCAGGCGTTAAATATTGCTGCCCTCAATTCTTCTAATGTATGCTGTCTTTGTTGGAATACATTGTCTTTCAGGTAACCAAAAATTGAGTAGTCCAGTGGGTTTAGAATGTGAAGGCCTTGACTAATTATCCTTTCACCATAAAATTCCCGAAGATGGTCCAATGTTGCTCTTGCTGTGTGAGCTGTCTTTTTGAAAACATCCATGCTGCAATTTGTCGTCATCTAACTGATTAATAAAAGATTCGATCTGTTGTTGTCAATATCGCTCACCATTTATTGTATCGTTGAAGTGTACATGACCAAATATTCTTCGGCAAGATACAGCTATCCAAACTCCAACTTTCTGAGGATGTAGCGGGGTTTCAATTAGAACATGGATATTTTCCGTGTGCCAACACCTATAGTTTTGGGAATTAACGTAACCCAAGAGATGAAACCAAACCTCATCACTAAAAAAAATGTCAAGTCAAGTGTGCGGTCATCATTTAAATTGTCCAAGAACTACCGACAATAATTTATACAACTTTAAAAATCAACTGGGAATAATTCTTGCACTACTGAAACTTTATAGGGATGCAAGTTTAATCTCTTTCTCACAATCTTATAAGCGGTACTTCTAGGAGTTTCAGCTTGCAAAGCTAATAGTCGTACTGATTTTTGTGGGCTTATTTCTAGACGTTGGCGCACATCTACAATAACCTCTTGTGATGCAAATGGTCTGCCCGATGCTTATCCTATCTGCACACTGGCAGTTTCCCCGAATCGTTAGACTATTTTTATGAAACGGAAACTGCAGTCAAAACTATAGCATCTTAGGCAAAAAAGAGGCTTTATTTGAAATAAATGTCATAATACAACAATGTTTCAATATGAACGTAGATCTATTCATCGGCTACGAGAACGCCTTCAATAAAGTTAATCATAATTGGTTAATGGAAATACTACAACAAAAAGCCATTGACTATAATGACATTCAAATAACAAAAAACTTGTCAGAAAGCTTTAATAAATGTTGAGAGACATGATTCTGATGAACTAGATATCCGGCGAAAAGTTTGTAAAGGGTGCATACTATTGCCGACCCTATTTAATATGTATTCCGAATGCTTATTCAAAGAAGCCATTAATGAAGACTGGTGGATTAATTATAAACAGTCAAATTATCAACAACATTCGGCACGCAGATGATACTGCCTATTATCGCAATAGCAACCATTTACAATCTTTAGAAAATACTGCATAAACACAGTTAGCCAATCTTATGAGCTTAAAATCTCTTCTTGATCTTAAAAAAGACTAAAATTATAATTGTCAAAAAAACCAATGATAATAATATTCCACCCATACTAATAAACAACACCATAATCAAAAGAGTAATAAGCTACCAATACTTGAAGTCACAATTCAAAGATAACAGTGATCAACCCACAGAAGTTAACAGATAAATAGAAATAGCTAAAGCCACTTTTGTCAAAATGAAAATAACTTTTCATAAATAAAAATCTCAGCCTAACCTTGAGAGTTTATATGATGCGTTGCTAAGTTTTCTCAATGCTGTTGTACGGGATGGAAGGATGAACGTTTAAAAAGAATAACACAAAAAAGCTAGAGGTGTTTGAGATGTGGATTTATTGTCGCATACTAAAGATATTCTGGACAGACCTAGTAACCAATGAAGAAGTCATACAAAGAATGCATAAAGAAAAAGAACTGATCCATACGATTAAAAAACAAAAGCTAGAGCATCTGGGACACATTACGCGTGAAGAAAGATACTCGATTTTACAACTTATTATGCAAGAAAGAACATCCGTAGTGTGTCGCAGAACTTCATGGTTGAAAAACTCACGTGAGTGGTACAGACAAACATAGAACACAACATTTTTTGTAAATCCTAATTTTATTAATAAAACTGCTCTAAATTGTTATTTTAAATTCCTGTTGCAAATTAATATTTGTAAAACATTATTATAGTTTTAGGTAGATCTTTTTAGAAAATCTTAATTTATCTATAAAACCGCTCTAAAAAAACATTTTAAACCAATCTGAAGCAAAATACTTTGAGTAACACAATTTTATAACTTTCGTAAACAAAATCAAAAATGCTGAATTTAAAATATTTTTTTAACATAAATAAAACAGCTCCAAAGATATAATTTTAAACAGATTTTTAGACCAAAATATGATTTGTAAACATTTTTTTATAACTTTTACAACCAAAATCAAGTATGCTGAATCTAAAATTTCACTCCCAAATTTAAACTTTTCAGGCATTTTTACTAAAAAATATTTTTTTAACATTTTGAAACTTCTACAAACAAAGTCAAATACCAATCTCAAATTTTTAGAGGTTTTTGCATCATTTTAATGTTATTTATATATAACTGATGAAAAATGCAATTTTAATCCAATTTTTAAAACAAAATAAATTTTGTAATTATTTTTATAATTTTTGCAAACAAAATTAAGTATGCTGCATCCAAAATTTTACTCCCAAGCCTTATATATTTTGGAGATTACTGCAAAATCTTAATTTTATTTATAAAATAGTTTAAAAAATGTGATTTCAAGCAGATTTTTGTTGCAAATAAATATTTGTAAAGCATTTTTATAATTTTAACAATTAGAACCTAGTATGCTGAATCAAAAACTTCACTCCCAAACTCAATATTCTTAGAGATTTACTAAAACATAATTTTATTAATCAAATTGCTCAACAAATGTCTTTTTAGACCAATTTCTGAAGCAAAATAATTTTTGTAAAACAATTCTGTGAAATAATTAAGTATGATGAATCTAAAATTGGAATCCTAATCTTAATTTATTTTTAAAGCTTATGCTTATGCTTATGCTACTTTCACACAAACTGCCTTTGAATATGTTCTTAAAAACACAAATATATACTATCGCACTCGTTAATTGAGCTGGTCCACCCACACTATCATATTAAATGTAATTATGGTTCTCAAAATGCTTAGAGATTTTGCAAAATCTTAATTTTGACAACTTTTTTGAAAAAAATAGTAATCATTTTGAGTTGATGAATTTGGGTTTAGCGTACTTGATTTGGATTATAAATCTTATAAAATAATTTAAAAATATATTATTCGGGATCAAATTTAACACAAAATAACTAGTCTCAATTTTCAATTACAAATTTGGATTTAGCATACTTAATTTTAATGTTATAAAATTATAATTAAAAAAAATTGCGATATAAATTGTTCATAATTTATTTTACATTACTTGCTGATTTCATTGATTAAATTGAATTTTTAAGAAAAAATGTTAGCAATTTTTAATTGCTGATTAAAAATTTGGATTCAGCGTACTTCAATATAAGTGTTATAAAATTATTATTGAAAAAATTATATGGGATAGAATCTGCTTTGTTTGTTTGTTACATCAAATTTATATGCAAATTAGTAGCAATTTTAAGTTTGAATAAATTATTATTTGAATAATTTATTGATTTATGTTTATATTAAGAAGAATGGCTTTCTTAATTACGAGCAGTAAATTATATTTCAATTAAAACTTACTTTGCATAAGCTTTTTCAAGAAGCGCAGCCCAAAATTCCGTGCTGTTGGTGCAATGTAGATGTATTAATCTACCTTTAAATGTCGGCAATCGGTCATCTACGATGACATCTCTCCATTCACCGAAATGCCAGAAGCGAAATCTACAATAGAAAATAACAATTTAAATTAGGAAATATTAAATATAAAATTAGTTACAAATAAATATATATTTTGATTTAATAAATATTAGAATAGTAATTTATTTTTATTGCTCATATATATTGATGGTAATTGCGTAAGCATTCCCTCAAGTACATGTTTGGTTTAAAAATCCAGTTGAATAAATAAACATGTCTCTGTGCTGGGAGTTGTGTGGCAGGCAAACTTATTTCTCATCAGAATTTCAAAGTGGATTGAGTTAGATGTCCAGTGACGAGCAATGCGGATAGTTTACGGGGCCCGGCTCGACTATACGCGCATCTACAATAGGAAATATCTCCTATCCGTTCTTTGCTTCTTTTATTTCTCATTATATATAAAAAATTACTCCGTACCATTGTTATCCGTAGGTACTCTCACTATACGCGCTTACATCTAACAAAATAATTGACTCAGATAAGTGTGAAATACAAACCTAAATATACCGCAATATCCAGTAGCATTGTCGAATCCTTGATCTACAGGAACAACCCGATCGAGAAACCTAGGTGTTAATGCGAGTGATGCTACAGCGGCTAATAACCATTGGTCTCCTAATTCTCCTGGATCCACAGCGAATCGTAGGATGTCGTTAGGGTTTTCATTGATAAATTTTGGTCTTTGGCACATTTCCTAAAATAAAATCATTAGAAAATAAATAAATAAAACAATAATGACTTCATTGTTTCATTTGCATACAAAAACAAATTGCGAATACTAATTATATTCATTATCTTACCAAATATGAGGTAAAAATGTAAATGCATCAATAATGCACGTGTTGGCGTTGCGTTGTTTGTTTTTGTTGAATAACTAATTGGCAGTCGTAGTTCATAGTTATAAATAAATAGAATAATTGACGTGCTTCTATTACAAACATGCAACTAATGACAAGCAAAATTGAAATAACAAATAATATTTACTTACATGAGGTCGCATCCATAATATTGGATTTAGTGGAGGTTTTTTATGGTGATAAAGGGCTTTAGGTCCTGGTGGAAAATCAGGATCTTCGAATAAGACCCCTCGTTCTCTGCATGTTCTTTTCACAGCATGGTAATTCGCTTCGTTTCGTTGTCGTTCAGTTGTACAATATCTGAAAGAGTAATTGTTCAAAATTGTACTTTTAATAAAATAGCTAAATAAACAAAGATTATTTTGAATATAGTGTATGGATATTAATATAATTTATATAATTGTTAAAAAAGTAGCAAATTGTATTAATTTTAGATTGGATTTTATGCTTATTTTAATTGTCACACAGCTTTTTTTTATATATTTTAGCTATATGGTTAAATCAAAGTTATATTGAATATACTCTATATATATATTTCTACATTTTATACATTTGGTAGAAACCATACTAAGGTCTATGTGAGCAAATTCTATTATTTTCCAATGCAAAGTGTAGATTTTATGGTTATTTTAATTGTCACATAGCTTGTCTCAGAGTTTACACATATCATCATCAATTGATCTACTAATTGGTACTTCTTCTACTGTAAACCACCCACCTGCCCAAGAGTTACTTATCAAAAGATCCATTGTTTGTCCCAGCTCTTGTGTGCTTGGATTTAGATATGAGAAAATTGTTTAACAATAAATCTCATAATAACTAACGCTTGGGTAGATAGATGGGCACAGAGTTTAATTTGTGGACGAGTTACTTCTTCTACTGTGACCCACCTACCCGCCTAAGTGTTAGTCATTAAAGGATCCATTGTTTGTCCCACCTCTTGTATGTTTGGATTTAGAAATGAGAAAATTGTTTAACAATAAATCTGTTGGTAACTAACGCTTGGGTGGGTGGGTGGAAACAAAGTTTAATTTGTGGGCGAGTTACTTCTTCTAATGTAACTCACCCACCCGCCCAAGTGTTAGTCATCAAAGGATCCATTGTTTGTCCCACCTCTTGTATACTTGGATTTAGATATGAAAAAATTATTTAATAATAAATCATCTGGTAAATAATGGTGGGGTGGTGAGTGGGAACAAAGATTAATTTGCAAACAAATTACTTTTGTCAACTAAAACCCAGCCACCCGCCCAAATGTTGGTCATCAAAAGATTCATTTGTTTGTCCCTGCTCTTGTATGCTTAGACATAGATATGAGAAAATGATTTTACAAATTAATCTCTTGATAACTAACGCTTGAGTGGGCACAAAGTTTAATTTGTGGACGAGCTACTTTTTCTACTGTGACCAACCTGCCCGCCCAAATGTTAGTCATCAAAGGATCCATTGTTTTTCCCACCTCTTGTATGCTTAGATTTAGATATGAGAAAATTGTTTAATAATAAATCTATTGATAACTAACGCTTGGGTGGGTGGATGAGTACAAAGTTTAATTTATAAACGAGTTCATTCATATATTGTGACCCATCCACCCGCTTAAGTGTAAGTCATCAAAGAACCCATTGTTTGTCTCTTATCTTAACATTACTACATTGATTGCAAAACGGACAAACATAAAATTGGTCAATTTAAATGCTTTGTATACACAACTTTAGTCAGAGAAGCGGAAAATAAAACACAAAAAAAAGTGATAAAAAACAGGAATTAAACAGCAAAACACAAAAAAAACAATGCGACCAAGAAAATGCAAATAATACAAATTAACACTGACCGCCGCAGAGGAGCTCTGGATCTCTTCTATAGGAACGTCCTACAGAAAAAGATCAAAATAGCTATAATTGCTAAACCAAATCCCAAAATATACAAAAAAGACTGGATGTTAATTGTGACGTCGCAATCAAATTATTTAACCAAAACGTAAAATGTTTAAAAAAGAAAAGCACAAAAGGCAAAAATAGACAATAGACAACTTGATTCTTGTGATATGCTATATTTCTCCAAACTCCACAATGTACCAGTTTCTAGAATTTCCATGAAATGTAAAAACTGATGCCAAATCAAAACTGTGGGCTTGGGTTGAGTTAGGTTAGGTTAGATTAGGTTAGGTTAGAAACATAAAACCGCGTGTATAGCATGTTCCATATACAAGGTGTCCGGAAAATACGTGTACAACGTTTGACGACAGACTCCTGACGTCAAAATAGGTCGATCTAAGCCGACTTAGTTATATCCAAAATTGTCTCGTTCAGCCGGTAGAGGGCGTCAAAAATTTGTAAATATTAAAAAGAAATTACCTGTAACAATAATTTTTTAAGTGACCTTGTTGCTATGGCGTTTAATAATTTGACAATTATTGACAAATTGTCACCAGTCTATGAAATTTACTCAAGTATACGATCAACATTCTTGAATTACAAGTTCATTTTACCATTAATAATGGAAAATTATACAAACTCTCAGAAAGTTGACATGCTCCTGGTATACGGGTTTTGTTAAGGAAATGGGCGTCAGAGTGTTAGGGTTTACATGGAGAGGTTTCCTAACCGTCGAATACCAAACCACCAAACATTTGCCAATATTGAGCGTCATCTTCGGGAAACGGGCACTTTTGAGAAAGAGTTTGAAGGCAGGGGTCGTATGCGAACAACTCGAACTGTGGAAACAGAAGAGATGATTCTGGAAAGAGTTGAAGAAGAACCAAGTACCAGTACCCGTCTCTTAGAACGTGAGTTAAATGTTCCTAAAACGATTGTCAATGAGGTTTTAAGAGAACAGTTGTTACATCCTTACCACATACAAAAAATCCAGGAACTTTTACCGACTGATCCCCCATGCGGCTTACATTTTGTCAATTTATTAGAAACAAAAGAATCCTTGTTCCAAATTTTTGTAGAAAAATTATGTTTACTGACGAGGCATGCTTTACAAGATCTGCACAACGAACATATTTATTCCGATGAAAATCCACATGCCATTAAAGTTGCACATCATCAGCATCAATTTAAAATTAATATTTGGGCAGGTATTATTGATCACTACCTTATTGGTCCCATTGTTATTCCAGACAGGTTAGATGGAAATATTTATTTAAATTTTTTGCAAGACACATTACCAATTCTTCTGGAGAATTTGCCCCTTTTACTTCGGAGAGAAATGTGGTATATGCATGATGGTGCCCCGCCCCATTTTTCCGTTGCCGTTCGGCAATACTTACATCATCAATATCCCAACCGATGGATTGGAAGAGGCAATGATGCACCAGTAAAATGGCCACCACGTTCTCCTGAGTTAAATATGTGTGACTTCTTTTTGTGGGGCGCTATTAAAACAGAAGTTTACAAGACTCCGGTAAACACACGCGATGATTTATTGCAGCGGATTTTAAATGCAGGCAACCATTTTAATAATCCCGAGACATTAGATAGGGTCCAATATCATTTTTTAAAGAGTGTTAATAAGTGTATTCAGCAAGATGGCGGTCATCATACTTTCAACTTTGTTATACTTTTGTTTTTTTTGACGCCCTCTACCGGCTAAACGAGACAATTTTGGATATAACTAAGTCGGCTTAGATCGACCTATTTTGACGTCAGGAGTCTGTCGTCAAACGTTGTACACGTATTTTCCGGACACCCTGTATAAGAAAATAATTAAAAATAGGAAAAAACAAGAATAGAGAAGCTCTACACACCGCTGCATAACAAATGTAAGTAAACCTGAACAAGTTGGCTGTGACATTGCCTTGATCTCTAAGCATAATCTGCGAGCAGCTGGGGGTAACGCCTGGTCGCTGGAAGACAAGCAAAACGCTGCGGTGGTTGCACTAAATAGCAACCTAAAGATTGAAAACGGGGTAAAAAGAAGGGTTTTGTATAGGTGCAGATGGGTAAGATGTTCTACGTGTCCTGTTACGCATGGCCAAACAGAAGGCTGCGGAACTTTGCGGCTGTGCTGGACTACCAACTGGAGATCAGGAGCGGGAGAGTCTATTTGCTTGCAGAGTGAGCCGTTTGCAAAAAAATTTACCCCATGAACAGATGAGGTAACATCCACTTGTGGCGCAAAAATAGTGAGGCTAGTGTCAGGGTAAAAGATGCTAGAGGAAAAATGCCTCAATAACCACCAACCTATCAAATTCCAGGTTGAGACTACAATTGCAGTAGCGGCAGCAGCGGACAAAAAAAAGATAGATTAGAAAGTATAGTTAAGGACTTTATGTACATCTTACCAGAAAAAAGCGTCTACGAGGTAGACGCGCTAAGTAGTGGTAGAGTGATAATTTTCGTAAATATAAGCGCAATGTAACCGGGCTTGGAAGGAGTACAATGGGTTATGTAAAAAGCTGGGTGGGTCAAATTAAGTCCTAAGTGAAACCTCTTAGTAGATGAAGTAGACGTGGATATATGGGGTAAGAAATATAAAATTGTAATAGAAAAAGTCGAGAAAAACCTCAAAAAAAAAAACCGGCTGATGGAATCCCCGCAATAATTGTCAAGCCCTAGTGGAACGATGCCCCAAAATGTGGCTAGCCGCAGTTAACAAATGTACAAAGAACGGAGTCTTCCCAAAAGTCTGGAAAAGAACGGACTTTGTTTTCCTAAACAAAAGAAAGGGTGGGGTAGGTGCAAGTGCTTTTCCCCCATATGTCTCTTGGACGTAGCTAGAAAGTTGCTTGAGCACTTATTAGTAAAAAGACTGCTGAAAGCACTTCAAGGCGACCAAGCTCTCAGCAAGCGCCAGTACAGGATTAGAAAAAGTTGCTCAACCCTGAACGCGTTTACTGAAATTAAACCGGCCAAAAAGTACAGCTAAACACATCAAGAAGCCGCGTCTAGATTATCAGTAATTTTAACTAAGGAAAAAGAAGGTGCTACAAAGATCAACAATGTAAAATGTACTCTAAAACGACGTGGTAAGTTTTCAATTGCTTTTAGGGATAGAAATGGTGGCCTACGCTAATGACCTGGTAATGATCGTTACCAAAAGCTCCAGAAGAAAACCAGAAATTAGCCTAAAAAAACGGAACTTGTGATGATCTTTTGCTCAAGAAGGGTAGAGATGACCATCTTGGAAACCATCAAAAAGTGTGTGATAAAGCAGAAAAGGCCCGGTTTTTAGAATAGTTAATGGCAAACCTGGGCAAAACGCAATCTTTCACCAGGAGCTTGATGTACTCGGTAATCTCCTCCATAGTACTTTTTGGAGCAAAAATATGGAGAATCTGCAGCGCATACAGCCGACGGGGGTCCTTCTAATTGTGGCAAGCACAAAGCCGTTGAATCTTGTAGTACAAGTGAAGACAGCCAACGCCTTACTAAGTGTAAAAGAAGTGCTTTTAGTTAGTAAGATTCTATTCAGACTATATCGTATAAATTTCTACATTTTATACTGTTGGTAGATATTGTATTAAGGTCTATTAGTAGCACGGTTTAGTTTTTATGGTTAATTTAATTGTCACAAAGCTTGTTTATAAATTTAAGCCATACTGGTTAAATGAAGGTTATATTGAACATACCCTATTGATATTTTTACAATTTTTACAATTGATAAAAACCGTGTTGGGGTCTATTGATAAATTTTTTTATCAATTTTAAATATAGTGTTTAGATGTTATGGTTCTTTTAATAATCACACTGCAGTTTAGTAAAGTTTAAGCTCACTGAATAAATTAAAGATGTTGCGATAATGTATAAATATTTCTTCAATTTCTACAGTTGGTAGAAACAGCATTGAAATTGGTAATAAATTCTATTAATTTTCAACATACTGTTTGAATGTTAAGTTTGTTTTAACTATTACACTGCAGTTTAATATAATTGATTAAATTAAGAATGTATCGAATATAACGTATGGATATTTATACAACTGCTAGAAGCGGTATTGAGGTTTATTGGTGATAAATTGTATCAATTTTCAATATACTGTTTGGATTTTATGATTGTTTTAATCATTTAAATCACTGATTAAATTAAGGATGCATCAAATATAACGTTTAGATATTTCTGCAGTTTTTATGATTGGTAGAAAAGATATTGAGGTTTATTGGTAGTAAATTGTATTAATTTCTAATAAACGGTTTAGATTTTATGATTATTTTAATTGTCCACAGCTTGTTTATAAATTTTAAAAATACTGTTTAATTCAAGATTGTATTAAATAAACCGTTTAAATATTTCTACAACTTATACAGTTTGTAAAAACGGTATTGTCTATTTATAATAAATTATACTAATTATGTACAGTTTAAATTTTGTTTATGCACCCAATAAAAAATCATTAATTCAACCAAATCTTACATTTAATTTCAACATTTAATATTAATATTACAAATTAGGCAGTTAATCGGATTGTATAATCGTCGACACAAGGAAATTCCGACTGACTTGACATCTCACTACCAAAAGTATGTTTGGACAACGTTGGGTCTACCACAATTTCTCTATCCTCCTTTATCGTCATATCGGCTAGACTAATTTTCCTCTTCCTAAATTCATCTATTTGCAATTGAATATCTTTAATATCCACTTCAGATTTACTAATGCCTTCCTTCAATCTGTTATAATATTTCCTTACTTCACAAGAAGTATTTTCCAATTTCTGTATGCTTTCTGCTGCTAATAATACTCTACTTTTAGTAACATCCATGTCGTTTAATTTTCTACCCAATTTAAACTGCAATACATCTAATTGTATATCAATGTCATTATCTTTCTCGGGTAATTTAAAGATGTATTTTTGCGATTGCTTGAATCTTTTTCTGAATTTCTCGATGTCGCCTGATATTATTAGTAAGAATATTACTATAACGCACGCACTTGCGAATACAATAGAAGATAGAAAAAATAGCATCTTTACGGTAAATTTTGACGTTGATTATATAATTTTTTAATTGTCGCCAACTGGATTTTCAAGCGGGCTTTTGTATTGAATAGTAATAAACAACAATTATCGGTAATTCATGGTAATTTCAGAGCGAAACGGCGAGGGGGCCTCATGCATGCGCCTATTAAATATATTCACTTTCCATTAGTGAACACGATCTACAAATCCGTGTGCGATTTAAATAGGCACCTAATACGGTTCTCCCATAATGCACTCTCTTAACTAACCGTGAGGGAATCCACTTCCGGGTCTCTCTCCTTTTACCGCCAACATATAATACTTAGTTTACGCTAAACATTTTCATGCATACGAGTTTTAGCAACAAAAAAATTGAACATGATGCATTTATCATTTTGATGTTTAATTAACCTACTATTGGATGTTTTGGAAAAATGTATTTCTCATATCTTGAGAAAACGCAAGTTGGCTAAACACAGTAAATGCTTAACAAAATAATGTAATTTTGAAAAAGAAATTTTATACAACATTGTTATTATATGTTTTAGTTAGTTATAAACTGCTTGTTTGCCCATTAAACAATTAAGACAATAACAGAGCGTGATTGGGTGGTATATTATATAGCAAGATATAATACTATTTTTGATGTAATTAGTTCTCCTCACTAACATTGTTTGGCTGCTCATTTCTATGAAGTTTAAGCTTTACTAGTTTCTACCTCAATACAAAAAATTGTCATAAAGTGTTAATTTAAAAAAATCGACGTAAATCCTTGAATAATTATTAAAACTATTCCTACTTTTCTTGCATAAAAAAACTCAGTTTCATGCTATGCCAGGTTCAACTGCAAGAATGTTTAAGACAAATTTACTAATAAAGTTTTGAAACTGTTTCAGTAATCAAAATCAGAAAAAAAAAGAATAGGGTTTTTTCCATGTAGTATGTCCAATTTGCCAATACAGATAAAAACCATAAAAATTTTTCGATAAAATATCTGTGCATTCTCAAAATTAAAGTAGAGGTTAAACATAAATCCGGTATTATCAGCCAATGCCACAGATGTCAAAGATTGGGACATTTGGAAAATAGATGCAACGTCCCTTACGTTTAGCCAGTTTTTTTTTAAGTGTGTCCTATGCCAACAAGCTCATACTACCAGTTTCAGAGGGTTTTTGCTTTTGAAATGGCAACGGAAAATAAAAAAGAGGAATTATATCTTCAACTATTGAATTAAAGGCTAATTTAATTGCAATTTATGCTGGCCTGGAACTGATAGAGTTGATATAAGCATATCAGCAGCCAATTAAGCATTAGTAACAGCAGATTTGGGTGCTATACTAGACGGTCAGCTTCCAACAATTATTGCAAGAAACGTTAACTCAAAGCATTTAGCTTGGCACAACAAACTAACAAATGCTAAAAGCAAAGTATTACTTGGGTACACTTAAAGTAAAGGTCATAAGGCTAAACATGCCAATTTGTCACAGCTCAGACCACAACCCAGTAGTCTTAGATTTCTATGAGAGGAATGAGAAGAGAATTGGTCTACAAAACTGACTATTTCATCATATCACTACCTAATATGAAGTTGACAGTGCGGTCGTTGTCTTTAGTAGCCTTATCTCGCTAGCAATAGAAAAATTTACTAACCAAAAACTGGATTAAAATAATTAAGACTTGACAGAGAAACCAAAAAACTCATCCAATCTCAAAATCGTGACAAACACAAATACACTTATAAGGCAAGACTGTACACAAAGATGTGTTATTTTGGCGTTTACACCAAAGGGAACAGAGTTTATCGGTAGGTGCTTTTATACTTTTAGAAAATGAATTCAACGCATTAAATTTTTTAAAGCTTTCTGTCTCCAACCCCCCAAAAAAATTAAAAAAAAAAACATTTTTGGTTACGTCCACTAGGTGAAAGTTAGCGGTAAAGCCGTTTCCAATAGTTTGATCTTGTTTGGAGGTGTCTATGATGCTTGTAGGTGATTGCAAGTTGTTGCTTTTTTTTGTTTTGTTTTGTTTTGTTAGAGAATGTCAACGACACTTGTGGGAAATTGCAAATTGTTTTTTCTTTGAAAAACTTGGTATTAACGGTTTTTAAACCTTAAGTGCTTTGTTGTAAGTTGATGTTAGAGTTAAAGCGGTTTCTGTTAATTTTGTCTTGTTTGTGGGTGACGACAATACTTGTCTGTCGTTGTAGGTTGTTGCTTCTTTAAGGCAGTTGTGTTATCGATTTTTGAACCATAAGTGCATTGTTGCTGACTTTGCTGTAAGTTTTTGGTCATGTCCAGTAGGTTGATGTTAGCGGTAAAGCAACTTCCATTTGTTTTGTATTATTCTAAAGTGTCGACAATGTTTGTTGGTGACTGCAAATTATTGACTCTTTGTGGTACTTAGTGTTACAGTCTTTAAATCATAAATGCTGTGTGGCTGACTTGTTTTTTGTTGTCATTTCTTCTTATATTAATCTTGTAAGCAGCTATTTAGATGTCGCATTAAAAGTTAGAAGCATCTCCAGTATCAAAAAAGTTTGGTAAAAAAAAGTTTGGTCCGTATTTAGTAAGCCTGCACGTGACGCCTCTGTGTTATTGTAAATCCACTTTATGTTTTAATATGGTATATTACATCAGGAAGTAATGAATTATTTTGTATTGCAGTTAAGCATTAATTGATAAGTTTTTTGATCTGTAAACTTTGGCTGAAGCTGTAGCAATTTTGTTACCTAGAAGCCATGACAATTTGATGTCATAAAGAACTAGTTTACTTTTATTGTTGAAGGTTAGCAATCAAAAGTCAAAAGTCTTGCTGGCGATAGTTCTTAGAAAGTCGTTTAAGTCGTACTTGTACTATAATTGAAGCGGTTATTGTATAAAGGGAACAAGTCCACAACAGTTCGATTTGCAGAAATCGAAAAAAACTGAATAACTCGGAAACGGTACGTCCTTTTTAATTTCAATCCACGGACAAAATAAAGCTGTAGGTTAGCTGAACTGACTTACTGCATGATACGAGTCTGGGCTTACTACCATTTTGTCACAATATATTTTTTTTCAACGTGAACTTGTTTTCTTCATACAATAAGCCTCTGTTATGAAATAAATAATACAACGATTCAACGAAAAAACAACTTTTATTTTATTTCAAAGCAAACAAATAAATAAAAAATAATGTTAAATGGTAATGTTAAATGTAATAAAGTAGAAAATCTATTATTCCGAGTCATAATCTCCGTCGGTTGTGAGCTAATCTTGAAACTGTCTATAAACTGAAACTCTTCTGGAATATAATGCATTATTTTGGCAATATTTTCAAGCTTTTTTGCTTTGATGGGCACCTTTCCTTGACAAGCCTTCTTATCCGGTACTTCTGGCATAGAACTACCTTTTAATAACTTAAATTTTGACGTAGTCAGACCATCTATGAATTTTCTTGTCAGAACATATTCTGAATGTTTACTTTTGAACGTAAAGTGTCTGTATTTAGATATGCTGAAATTTTCTTTATTGGCGTTTTGTCCCACTTCTTTTGCTGTTTTTTTGACATATGTAGGCCACCATGATTTGAAGTCCAGAACTTCATCTGTACTCACTATTTTTACTTTAAAAGATGGACCAGTTTTCTTTGCTCCTTCTATTAATGAGATATATTCCATTGGAGTATAAATGCAATCATAACGCCTAAATACTCTTTTTATCAAGCCGAAATCTCGGTCGCATTGAAGAAACGAATGACCACGTACAGGAAAGTACTGATGTATTATTTTGAATCTTCCATCCATTGTTAGGTTTAACAAAAACCTAATAATAGTGTGGTTACGATTTTGACCACCGCAAGCATAACTGAATACGTGTAATTCTGTGACATTTTCTGGTATTTCTTTAATATAATCGTCTAAGAAAGTAGGTACTTCATTTGCACCCCTTTGTGCAGTACCCTCAAAATATGTATAATATGAATTCCAAAAACATACTGCCAGAGTTTTCGGAGGTAGAACATATCATTTACTGGCATAAAAGGTAGCGGCAAATTTTGCATATAATCAAACACAATGGCACCTACATTTTCATTTGTAAGACACAAATCTAATACATTTTCAATTTTTTTGTAGAACTTTGAAGCTCGTCATTTATGCACAATCAACTCAGCAGTGGCCACACGTTTTGCATTGTCGTTTAGAGAGGAAGATTTTAATTTTACGCCCAATTCTTTACATGTTGGACAAACATCTACCTGTGGTCTACCGAATCTATACCCAAAATTTTCATTGAAACATTCAAGTAAAATATAAATAGTTCATACATTTTTTTTACGGTCAAAAATGATTCAAGATATGATAGCGGTTTGTTGCCATAATGAGCTTCTTTTTTCGGAAAGGAACTAATATGCGAATTAATTTTTAAAATAGTAGAATCGCTTACAGCATTGTCACGATTTATGTGATGGCCACGTTTATCTGTAGGCGTACTGCCGTTTAACAGCAGTAAAGTGAGACGAAATACTGCCTTTGCTGATAAGGCATACAGGCTAAGAAATGCTTTTTTGCAAACACGTAGTCGATCTTTCCCACTCAAAATGTGAAATATAAAGTTACTTCTACGCTGTTGTTTAGGTTCCTGATTTCTTGATCTGCGACTCTCAATTTTTTTAGCTTCCAAAAGCCCCATCAAAAATGTATCCTGCTAATTTTTCGGTTTGCCTGTATAGAGTGACATCAAAATAGATTGTTTTTCATTTTCGGATAATTTCTCCATGCATTTAAATTTACATCTGCAATAAATACAGATTTGTCTATAAGTTAATCACTATTATGTATTAATATTGTATTGTTATAATTACCTGCAGCCTGGGCCTATTTGTTTTGAAGGTTTCTCAGCTCCTTTTTGACTTATATAGCTTTCTCCTTTTAACCGTAAATTTATGCGAAGATTGTTTTTATATTTTTCACTATTTCAAACACCCTTTCTTCTTTTTGGTGGTGATGGATTACTCTCTGAAGACAACATTTTTTGTAACTCACAAAAATTGTGATAAAACTGATTATATTACGCACAAAGAAAGTAAACATACATGCAGCAACAGATTTGTATTGCATACTAAATGAATGAAACACGTGCTGTGCTCAAAACAATACGACTGCAGCGCCACTAAATTGACTGTATAAAAGTAATATGTCCTTCTGGCCTTGCTACCATTATACAATAAACGAAATTTTCAAATGCTTGCCATTTGACTGATATAACCATGATGAGTTTCTTTTATACACCAATCAATGCGTTTACTCGCAAAAATAAAAACGTATATCTTGGTTTGATTTGAGTGAAATGTGGACTTGTTCCCTTTATACAATAACCGCTTCAATTGTTCCTTGTTGTTTAAGCGGCACAACTTTTATAACAAAGTTTAGCAAGACTTAAGGCGCCATGCTCTTCAATGCCTCCAAGGCTAGCGTTAAGGGAGTAATTAGTGTGTATCTCCAGAGAAAGCGTAGTCCATTTGTACTTGACTATGTATTCCCAGAACAGAATGATTTGTTTGTGTTGTATGATGTAATAATGCATTAACAAACTAACAGGAGCCGTACAAGATTTTTTTTGGTAAAGAGTGCAAATTTAAAAGGTTTGTATTAGTTCTTCTAAACGTAGTTTAAAAACACCGTTAAAAGCTACTACTAGAATACATATTAAACGGTGGTACAAGTTGACAATTCCAATCTTTGATGTGTTCACTTTGAGCTGGAAATTGTTGCTGTCATGGAGACGGCAACCAAGATACAGCCTCCAAAATACACACCTCTAATCCAAAAGCAAATGCTGTTCTTTATGCAACCAAGTTTCCAACATCCATAAAAAATCTCACTGTTTGTTAGACCTGCATTCTAGATATTTATTTACTTTTTTGACATTGTTTATTAGAAAACTGTCAATTGACGCCTACACCAACCTCCAAAGCCTTGATAAAAAAAAAATTGCCTAAACTTTGCCTAGGTTACTTGCTTGGCAGTCGTGTACGATATTTAACGTCTATTAATTTAGACCTTTTTAAGTCTTTTTGTCAACTAATCCGCAAGCAATTTGTACTACCGCTGAACGACCTGCATTCAGAACATTGTATTAAAGCAAAATTGACCAAAATTTGCATAAACCATTTGCTTAGCACCCATCAAGCGTCATTCAACGTCCAATAATTACAGCTTTTCAGGTTGTCACTAGAGTTGTTTTTTTCAAAACAATTCTAATCTATCCGCAAGCAGTCTTCACAACTGCTAGACTTGCAATCTGAATATTGGATTACTTGCTCCACATATTTTATTAAAAAACTGTTAATCAATGACAGGTCAATTTGATCCAACCACCAAGATACCAAAAATCTTAATAAAAGAAACTGGATTTGCTTCTGCTTAATTGCATAGCCACACTTTGCCAAGACTATTTGCTTTTCAACCCTCAGGCATCATCATCATAAGAAATATACGAAACCATATTCCCGATGACAAAGAAAACAATGTACCTGGGATTCACGATTGATACCAAATTAACATTTTATACTTCTTTGGATAATGCGACTACAATAGCAATCCGGGTGCTGTTTGTAACTAAATTGATGGTCGGACAAATATAGGGACTAACCCCGATGTGACCATATGGACAATGTAATAATTATACGGAGCGCTCGTAGAGGATGATAAAACTCTCTCAAGTGTTCGCCAAACAAACTAGGTAAAGTAAATAACGGAACAACTGCTAGAGTAGCCATAGAAACACTGTTCTTGCTAACACATCTGTACTTACTTGTGATGATGTATTTATCTTATCAAATAATTTTTGTAGAACAAATAAAAAATACCCGGGCGCAATTAAATTAGCCATATAGTATACAGATGGAGTTAAAAATTACAATTCCACCAAAGTCTAAATATATTAAAGCAGGAGCTTCACTTTATTCCTGGGCAAACATGCATCAGTTTCGCAAAAGGAGATAACTGCCATTGAATGATGTGCCAGAAACATAATCGAATCGGGACAACATTTCAACAAACCAATAACCATAGTGTCAAACAACCAGGCAACACTATAAGCAATAAGCTCGCCAATAATAAAATTCAAGTTGGTAATGGACTGGATAACTAGTTTAGAGGCATTAGCCACAAACAACAGAATACGCTTGATCTGAATGCCAAATGACCAGGGTATAGAAAGTAACCTCAAAGCAAACCAGCCTGCCAAAAGAAAACCACAAAAACGTATATTAGCCTTAAAACTGACCAATCCAAAAAATGAAGCACACAAAGCTATTCCTAACAGGACCATTACATATTATTTAAGCTATAATAATGCAGTTGAACAGAATAAAACTTCAAAAGCTTACAGGTCTGCTGAGCAAGCGCAAAGCTTATTATTCGTAACGTAGTGCCATCTTTTGCAAAAACAAGATAACTAAAGAAGAGCTAAAGACAGTATATTGCAAAAGTTTCTGGATTTCATTGAAGAAACAAAACTACTTTAAGAGTAATAACCCGAAGTATACAATAGAACCAAAAGACCGCAATGCAAATACACTATGCATACCACCTAAAAAAAAAAAACATCTTTTTTATTGCCACCGGAGTCTATCATTTTTAAACGATGCATCAAAATAATTGAAGTTGCACAAGGATACACTTTGCCCATACCGCTACAACAAAAAGTCATCTCGCGTAATGTTTTCAGCCGTAACAACAATTCTGTTTTCTGACCAAAGCCTATTTATAGTAAACGATAACACTGGTTCAGCAGTCACCACACTCCTTGCCACACTACTCTACATCATAACGAAAATTCCGCCATCGACGTAGCAAACAGCAACGGCAAGATTTAATTTGAAAATTTACTTCATACTGACTAAAAACAAATCACAATTCAAACTTCCGTTTTGATGACTATAACTTTTACAGAAAAAAATGTACCGCTTTTTCTCTACCATAAATGTGTCAAAAGCTTTCCATGCCAGCGCTCAGAAGCTGTAAGCCTGAACTAGGGTATTCACAAAAACCTCTTTAGCTCTTACCGGTGACTTTGGTATGACAATATACAAAATGCCTAAAATCAATCAAAAAAAATTGAATTCTATTCTTTCAAAAGATATTATGTTTGAAGTGAACATAGCGTTAGAAGAAGTTTCTTCAGTTTCAATCCAAACTAAAATTAAAACAGTTAGTTAAGTTGTAGAGTAGAACCAAATTTTGAATTATTGTTGTCATAAGCTGTTTTGCTCCGTAAAAAAGAGAAGAGCAATCACAGTGCTAAAAATATTAAATACTTTTAGAAAACAAAGTTTGTCTAAATAAAAAATGCTTATAATATAAATAAGGTACAAAACTTTTTACACTAATATTAAGTATATAGTTTTAGCTTTTTAGTACACATTAGTGGCAGAGTCAATTTATCTTTTTTATGAATCCATAGATTAGTAGGGATAAAGCCGAATGCAAATTTTGTGTCTTATCCACGTTTGAATCTACTGATGTACATTTTGTTGTTGAATTAATGTGTAAAAGCAAGTTTCTGTCAAAGGACATTTGCATTTCATCTAAGTTTATAAATAACATTTAATCATTAAGCATTCTTGCCAAAATGCTATTATTGAATTGATGCGGCACTTATGGTTTAAATATAAATATGAAAAGTCTCAAAATTTCATATTAAAAAAAAGTATTTTTTCTGAAAACGGGTCGATTAGTTAGATTTGGATTATTTATACCGCTTTAGGCAACCATTTCAAAGCAGCATTTGACTTATTAAACGTTATTCGCAATACAAAGCTTTTTAAAGTTTATTTTTGAATACCAATAGCAAAGCAATATTTGAATTTTTAGAAAATGCTAAGTTAATAAACATTAATCTTAGAGTTTAACAAAGTTAATACTTGACGACAATTTGTGAAGCAATATTTAAAAATTGCGAAGTGAATTTTTTATGTTGTAATTTTTTATTATCAATTGCAATGCGGTTTTTGACATTGTTAAGTTAATGAATATTTAAAGTTTCCTGAACATTATATAAATTTGATCTCAAAGCGACATTTAACTTTCTAAGGTTCCTGAGTCATTAAATGT
The DNA here is from genome assembly GCA_963932245.1 of Tachinus rufipes. Taxonomy (NCBI): domain Eukaryota; kingdom Metazoa; phylum Arthropoda; class Insecta; order Coleoptera; family Staphylinidae; genus Tachinus; species Tachinus rufipes. The sequence continues at coordinate 70,841,327 of OZ010747.1, read as the reverse complement.
TAGTTACAAAGTGACACAAGGTTTTGTCAACTTATATAATTGTTTATTATCAATAGAAAAGCAACATTTGAGTTTTTTAAGTTATTTAACTAACAAACGTACTTAATCACGAAGCATTATTAGTTTATTATCAATCACAAAGCTAATAAATGTGAATTGCAGAGCAGACCTAGAGTTTTTCAAAGTTGGTAATTATTTGTTGTTAATCACAGAACAACATTAAAGTTTTTCCAAAGTTGTTAATCATTTGTCATATATACAATAACAAAAGTTGCGTTGCGATCAACGCAACTTTTGTTATTTCTGTTTAGTTCCTGAGTCATTTATTTTATACATAATTGTTATTATCAATTGAAATGCAACATTTGAGTTTTTTTAAGATACCAAGCTAACAAACGTTAACCGTGAAGCGACTCTAGGATTTATTAGTTTAATAAACGTTAATAGCTAAGAGACTATAGAGTTTACCAAAACTTTTAATCAAAAAACTGCATTTAAGTTTTTTTTAAATTGATAATTTCATTTGGCATTCATTAAACAAACTAAATACTCCAACTTTCCACCTCATTTCCACAACATTCAATAATTATAAAATCATATAAGATAATTTTCCAATTATTGCGGAACATTAAGCCGCATCTTATCAAAACTTTGAAATTTAATTTGTGCAAAGCAACTATGTCATTTGTTGTTGAAATGGATTTTGATATGACACAAAGATTTTTAACGCCAGTAAAGAAAAAAAACATCCAATTTTTTGTTAATAAACACAGCAATTTGTAGAAAAACTATTAAGGGTGCCAAAAACTGTTCATACTAGGCTTAAACTACTTTTTAATAAATAGAATAATACAAACACTTTCATCCATACACTTCAAATCATTGCAGGATACATTTTTTTTCTCTTTATTAAGCTTGTTTTAAGGTCTTACCGGTAATAAACTCATCTCTTAAATTAACTTCAAGCTACAAAACAGCTGACCAGCACCTAAAAACATTTTATTTTTCAAAAGTCAGAAAAATCTTCTCTTTTGGCTTTAAAATTCTTATTTACAATGACAGCTAAGCTAAGTAATTTAAAAATATAGAAATTGTAAACCATTTTTATAGAAAAGTTTCTTTTTATATTTTGAAGCAATTATAATAACATTATAGTCAAATTTTTAAACAACTCTCTGGTGTTCAAAACACTTTTGAATTTTTGTGTTATTTTGAACAATTTTATACACACTTCAAATAGCACTTGAAAAACTTTCTTCAATTTCAATCTTAACTAAAATTAAGCCAACAAGTTAAACTGTAGAGTAGAAAAAGATTATGCAAAATTTCCAAAAAAGCATTTAATTTTGTTCCGTAAAGAAGAACAATCACAAAACTAAAAATATTAAATAATTTAAGTTTTTTAAAGTTTGAAGTCTGAGTAAAAATGCTTAGATATGAATAAGGAGCAAAGCTTTCTGCAGTAATCCAACTACTTTTTTCGTATTTATATTTTAAAGTATACACGTCTAGTTTGTTTGTACACTTTGTAGACATTTTTGAGTCTATTAATCGTTTTTTATAAACCCATAGACCAATATTGATAAGACTAAACGCAATTTTGCATCTTATCCACGTTTAAAACCACTGATGTACATTTTGTTGTTGACTTGCGGTTTAATAACATGTCCTCGTCATGGGACTACTTCATTTCATCCAAGTTTATAAGTAACATTTGATCATTACTTCCTTCTTTCCCAAAAACCAATACGTCTTAAAATCTCATATTACAAAAAAATGTTGCTTGCTTGATATAGATCATCTATAGTGTACAACAGGTATGAGTTTATGAAGATTTTTTTTATAAACGCATTTGAGTTGTTAGACGTCATTTGCAGCACAAAACTTTTTAAAATTTAATTTTTATGACAAAGTGTTAGTTGTGTTTATTGAAGTTGCTAAATTAATAAACATTAGTATTTCCCAAAATTGATCATTATTTGACAATAATTTGCTAAGCGATAAAAGCAAAACAACATAAGTTAATAAACATATATACTAGAGATTTCTAAACATGTTAGTTATTTGACTTCTGTCGCTAAGCAACATTTAAAATTTTAAAGTTCCTGAGTCATTTTAATTGCAAAATAACACAAGATTTTCTGAACTTACATAATTGTTTATTATCTATCGCAAAGCTAATAAACGTTTTTAATAGGTGTTTTCTAAAGTTGTTAATTATTTGTTGTTAATCACAAAACCAAAGTTGTTAATCATTTGCCATTAATTGCAAAGTAATTTTTGTTATTTTAAAGTTCCTGGGCCATTCGGGCCAATTCTTTATGCACATTGCTAGAAGTAAGGTAGTTATATATTGCTAGCTAACAATATGAACTGTCTTATTATCAAATCTTGTTTCAAAGCAGTACAGGATTTTAAAAACAAAAATGTTTATTGTTAATCGCAAAGCAACTTTAAGTTAATGGCTAGGCTACCCAAAATGTTGTAAAGTTGTTCATTATTCGACAATACTTGCACAGCGATATTTCAGTTATCAAAGTTTCTAACTCACTAAATGTTAATTGTAAAGCAAAACAAAGTTTTGTGAATTTATAGAATTGTTTATTATAAATCGTAAAATGAATTAATAATTTATTCAAAATCAGTCAATCGAATCACAGCGGCCAAGGGTCAAGCATAGACAATTGTTTCGGTTCTACAAACCTCGTCAGTATGCCTTGTACGACCACGGCATCGCATGATAGCGAAGACAATTTTGAATAAATATTTCTGTGCTTATGAACACAATTGATATTATAAATAATCAAACGAAAGACTGGTTTGCCATCTAGTTGCAATTTTTAATACTAAAATGTCCGCATTAATCGGTATCATTTTTGCATTTATGCAATTGGCAGTCATTTCGCGGCTATAACGATTTTGAATCGCCAATAAATTATGAAATGAATTAATAATTTATTCAAAATCAGTCAATCGAATCACAGCGGCCAAGGGTCAAGCATAAATAAAATATTTATTCAAAATTGTCTTCGCTATCATGCGATGCCGTGGTCGTACAAGGCATACTGACGAGGTTTGTAGAACCGAAACAATTGTCTATGCTTGACCCTTGGCCGCTGTGATTCGATTGACTGATTTTGAATAAATTATTAATTCATTTCATAATTTATTGGCGATTCAAAATCGTTATAGCCGCGAAATGACTGCCAATTGCATAAATGCAAAAATGATACCGATTAATGCGGACATTTTAGTATTAAAAATTGCAACTAGATGGCAAACCAGTCTTTCGTTTGATTATTTATAAATCGTAAAGCAACATTTGAGTTTTGTTTTAAGTTCTAAGTTATTAAATAATAATTTCAAAACGACACAAGGCTTTTTTTAAGTTATTTTTAATCGCAAATCAATTTTTAAGTTTTTTGAAGTTGCTAAGCCAATGAATGTTAGTTGCAAAATAACAGAGAACGGGCAAAAGTCTGGTACAGCAAGAAATTACTAATTGATTCAAACTAATATAATTTATTCTATATTGTTCAGTGATCTAGTCTTATCGGATTTTCAAAAAACATTTTAAATTTTGTGGTTTAAATTTATCAAGAGTTGCAATAATATCATTCAGTAGTGATCAATTTTATTTCTGTTATAATATGCATTTTGTATGTATGTTAATGAGTCAGGGCTTGCGTAAACTGAGGCTGAATTCAAAAATTGCAAAATACCCTTATTTTGGCTGATGCATAAGTTTGTAGGTTTTTTTGTTTCTAAGATAAAAAGCTTCAAAACAACTTTTCCGACAAATCCTTTTGTTTAAGTTTAAGCAAAGAGACATTGTAGACCGCTAGAACCATCAGTGTTGCTTACGGAAAAAAAACGCCATAACACAAAAATAGTTGTCTTATTTCAAAAACATAATATCCTAGTTTGATCAAAACAAATTAAATACTTTAATTAGCAACAAAAATTTTAATGTAGTACACCAAAACATTTTCAAATGTATACAAGAAAAGGCAAAAACCCATTCTGATAACCAATAAGCATTTGCACTTAGCAATCTGTGTCCTGAGCCTCAACAAACGCACAAAAATTGGAAAAAACCAAACAACTTCACGTTTGGTTTTTTCCAATTTTTGTGCAGAACAACAATGGCTTTTATTGTTGAAATAGATGGTATATCAATAGTAGTAATTTTAGTAAAAAGGTTTTGCAAACTGTACGTAGTTTAAAAGAAACAAAAAGTTAAGGTTTGTCTCGTATTATGGCTTCTAATGGACGACAGAAAGATAGTATTTTGTTTGATCATTTACTCTAGTTCAAACTACAAGTTAGTAATCATAAATTGGAATGACCCAGCCATCTACCCTCTTTGGTTATCAAGAGATTTAATTCATTATCCTTTTTTTCTAACACAAAGACTTTTAACGCTTGTAAAGAAAAGAAACTTCCAATTTTTTGTTAATAAACTCTTGGGTGAAGAAATTAAATATCAATTTCTTCTCCTCTGACTAAAGGACTTATAACACTCGCAGAAAGAAAAAACTTATTTTTTTGATAACAAACACTCAGGTTGGTGGATGTGCGCTTTATTTCAAAGAGCAAAAACGTCCAACTTTTTAATAAAAAACACTCAAGCATGTAGGTGCGCACTCTAATTCATACTACTCGCTGGTAATTATGATTTGGATATTACTTCTTCTTACTCTGACTAAAGGCTTTTTAATACTGATGTTTTCACAAACTTTAACTTTGAAGACATCACGGCAGTACCTCATAACACCGGGCTCTCAGATCACATTGGTATTAGTGTAACTTTGAATTTAAAACAACCTGTTAAAATCAGTCACAGCAGTCAAATAAAATGTAGACCTATTACCCATCAAGGTAAATTTCTTTTTTATAATTCTATAGAGTCTATAAATTGGAGTAGCATATATGGAAATATTAATGTTAACAAAAAATATAATTATTTTCATGAGTTACTTTTAAATTCTTTTAGGAAATCGTTTCCGGAAAAGAATATTAAAATTAAAACTCGTATAAATCAAAACAATCGGCAGTACGGCAGAGAGGGCATGTACAAATACCAGCGCTAACGAAAGTTAAGCAACGGCCGCTCTGGCCACAACTTGGATGGGTGACCCCAAAGCAATGCCGAGCGTAGCGTTCTTCCCAATATGGGTCCGTTACCTCATATAGGCTTTCAAACATACACATGTCTTCTCTGTGGCTCGGTGTGTCCGACACCTCGACACCTAACGGTATTAAGAGGTTATAGATTATATATATATATATATATATATAAATCAAAACAACAAATGGTTTGACAATTCTTTGCGAGTAATGCGAAATACCTTTGAACTGTTACATGAAAATGCAAATAAAAATAATACTGTTGAAGCAAAGTCTATTTTATCTGCGTTTAAGAAACGATATCAATGTGCAATCAAAGAAGCAAAAATTTCATATAACGACAAAATTATAAGGCAAGCTAACAACTAGCCTAAAGCAATGTGGAATATCATAAATAATTACAGAATTAAGTCAAAACGTGATAGTGAATGTGATATAACTTGTGATGAATTTAACAACTTTTTTGCTAATACAGCACCAAATATTTTACAGCACATGCCTAACCTAGACTCCATATGGGAATCTCAAATTAATATTAACCCTAGTTGTTTTTTCAAATTTCAAGAAACCACAATTATTAAAGTTCGAGAAGCAATTGATAGTTTAAAGTCTAGTAAAAGCACCGATGCATTTGGACTTACAGCCGAACTTATAAAAAGTGTAAAAAACCTAATTGTTAGCCCTTTAACAATTATAGTTAATGATATTATAAAAAATAACACGTTTCCCACGGACATGAAATTGACTAAGGTAGTACCAGTTTTTAAAAAAGGGGATAAGTCGGATGTAAACAACTATAGACCGATATCAATACTACCTATAATATCAAAAATAGTAGAGAAAATACTAAAAACTCAACTATTGAATTATTTTGAAGAAAATAATCTTTTTTCCAATCATCAGTACGGCTTTAGGGCAGGCAAATGCACTACAGATGCTGTACATGCTTTGACAGACATTGCTATTGATTGCTTTGAAAACAAAAAATACGCAATGTCTACTTTTTTAGATTTATCTAAAGCTTTTGACTGCGTGTCACATTCAAAGCTTTTAGATAAATTGCCAATGTATAACATAGATTCATCTAGCGTCTTGCTTATTAAGTCCTACTTAACGGGTAGACGCCAAAAGGTCTGTGTAAATGGGAAAGAATCGTATTACGTACCAATAGAATACGGGGTGCCACAAGGCTCTATTCTAGGTCCCCTATTATACTTAATTTATACAAACGATTTTCCTGCTAGTTTATCAACGGCACAAGTATTATCATTTGCAGACGACACCACTTTAATTTATACCGGAAATACTGTAAAAGAAGTAATTGAAGAGAGCAATACAGCGCTTGCAGAAGCATCCAGTCAAATGGTCTTTGTCTGAATGAAACAAAAACTGTTAAAATGCTGTTTACTCTTAACCATATTGAAAACAACTTTGAAAATACGGCTAAATTTTTTGGTATTCAATTAGACAAAGATTTGAGATGGGATTACCATGAAGCTACTCTTGCAAGTAAGTTAACTCAAAATCTTTTTTGCCTCAGGAACATGTCTTCAGCTGTCTCTTCGTGTATGTTAAAAACTGCATATTTTACTTTAATCCACTGCCACATGGGATATGGTTTACTAACTTGGGGACACTCATTTGCTAGGCATAGAATATTTGGTTTACAACGAAAAGCCATACAGATTATTTGCGGTTTAACTTACAAGGAGGACTGCAGAGTGTATTTCAGACGTCTGGGAATATTAACGTATCCTTGTATGTACATCCTAGAATGTCTTTTACATATTAAGAGAAATATTAATAGTTATAGAAATCATGACCACCACGATTATATAACAAGAAATAAAAATAATATCTGCCAACACAGATTAAGACTTAATATTTCACAGACTGGTAGTAGATATTATGGAATAAAATTTTATAATAAGTTATCTTGCAATACTACAGTTCTTTCATTGACATCTTTTAAGTTAAAAATTAAAACTTTTTTAATTGAACATGCTTTTTATACCTTAGATGAGTTTTTACAAAATGATTTTAATATATGAATTGATTTTTTTTATCAACCCAATATTATTTATTTATTTATTTTTATGTTTGTTTTTAAACTATTAATTTGTAACATTGTGATTGTTAATTTGTAATAATGTAACCATTAAATAGTAACATTGTGACTTGTGTAAGACTTTGTCCGTAGCACTAATAAAGAATTATTATTATTATTATTATTACTTGCAGAAAGAAGAAGCCATCTACCCGCTTAAGTGTTGGTCATCAAAAGATTGAATACCACCCCTTCTTCTTGAACAAAGAAAGTTTTAACGGTCGCAAAAAAAAACTTCCAATTCTTTGATAACATTGATTGCAATCATGATCTCGAGTAACCCACCCACTTAAGTAATGTTCATAAAAAGATTGAAACCTTCTTTTCCTTAGACAAAAAAACTTCTAGCGCTTGCAGGAAGTTCAAATTTTTTGATAACAAACTCTAGGGCATATAGGTGGGCATTCCAGTTTAAACTACTCAATAGTAATCATGATCTGAAGTAACACCACCACCACCCAAATGTTGATTGTTAAGAGAAAGAAGAAGATGAGAAACGTCAATTTTTTTGATAATAAAATTCAAGTTGACGTGTAAGCATTTTAGTTTAATAATTAATATCCATTCCTCTAATAAAGAGATGTCTAACGCTTGCAAAAAGAAGAAACTTTTAATTTCTTGGTAACAAACTTGGAAATCAGGAGCGGAGCTACATACCTGTGAGCAAGAGTCTGCATTGCAAAAAAGTCCACTAGCACAGAGGGGCCCTGAAGTTTATTTGAAAACTTGGAAGAAGAACAAACTTCTGTTTTTTTTTTTAATTTATTGTATTAGGGCAATTATTACTAAAAACTAAATTTTAATTCATTGTTTTATTGTAGGCAGTTATGTCAGTTTGTCATTGTTTGCAGCTAAATAATCATTTGACAATTTAGTTTTAACATTATAGTTGCGTTTTCAGTTCAATTCAATTGGGGCGATTAAGACTGAAAACCAAATTTTAAGATAGTTTCATTGTTTTATTGTTGACAGTTGTATCAGTTAAGTCATCATCTGCCACTGGTTGACAGTTAAATAATCATTTGACAATTAAATTTAAAATTGACACATGTTTTTGTCATCATTTGACAGTTGGCACAACTGTCAATAGGTATTAGAGGAGTTACAACTGAAAGTCATAATCTAATTTACTATTTCATTAATAACCGTTCCGTCAATTAAATCATTATCTGTCACAGCTAAATAATCATTTGACAGTTAAGTTCAAATTTAACAAACTTTGAGTTTTTGGTTTAGTTTTAATATATGTTAATATTTGACTAATTTTGTCATTATTTGACAGTTATGTTTTATTATTAATTATTGATAGTTTTATATATTTATAACTTATGACAGTTTAATTATATTTAATATTAGTATTTGACAAGTATGTCATTCTTTAATAACTATGTCATCCAATGCCAACTGTGTTCTTATTTGATAGCTGTGTTCATAGTTGTTGCTTTTGGTTTTTAGTGTGAGTTTTACACCTTCTTTTATCGCCCCAGAAATCTTACGACTTGTTAGAAAAGGTTTGATGGGACCAACGTCTTATTAGGTGACTTCCGAATTACCACGGTGAATAAAGAGCAAGTTATTATTCCAGTCATATTTCGGAGAACGAACTCCGGACTGTCAAAAACCGTTCCGTAATTGTGAAAAATGTTCTATTTATTGTGAAAAATGTTTAATTGTCCACAAGCTAGTAAAGTAACAAGTAACAGTTAAAATGTTCCATATTATTATAAATGTTCCGCAGATGTCAAGAATGTAAATATAATTAAAAAATGTCAAAAATGTTCCAAAGCTGTCAAATATATTCCACAAATCAATATATATGATGGCCAAAATGGTCAAAAATATTGTAACATTGTCAAAAAAGTTCTAAAATAAAATTGAAACAAAATTCAAAAATTTAAAATTTTTTTTTGATAATTTTGTCAAACATTTCATTCAAATCTGATGATAAGTTCTAAAATTGTCAAAAATGTTACAAAAAAGTTTCAAACGTGCAAAAATGTTTCTTGATATGATCTAAAATTATTAAGTACTAAAACTGTTAAAAATTTTACTGAATTGTCAAAAAGTGTCAAAAATGTTCCAAAATTGACATTAATGTCAAAAATGTTTCTAAAATCTGTTGATATGTTTAAAAAATGGTCAAAAACGTTCAAAAACTGCCAAAAATACTTGAAAATTGTCAAAAATGTGTTTCAAAAATGTTAAAAAAATCTAAAATTATTACAAAAGATCCTCAAATGAGATTATGCCTATCTTATCTTCTACTTTTGAAAACTAAAATTATTTTTTTTATTTTTGGATAAATCAAGTAAATTTTTTCCAACTAACAATGTTTGTTTAATTACTAAGATTTCTTGACAAATGTATTCACTTTTTGTATGATAGTTTAAAATAAATTTAACAAACCTAGTACATTTTTTGATTATAATATTTTTAAACATTACTGTAAATCTTTTACGGTTTTTGTTACTTTTCTGGCAGATTTGCTATGTTTTACCAAATTATGATACTTATATACATTAAACATGTTAACTTCTTGACAGTCTAAAATACAATTTAACAAATTTTGTACTGTTACTGCAAACAGATTGACAGTTTAAAATATTATTTGACAGATCTAATACAGTTCTGCCAAATTGATGATATTGTAAACTTTTCAAAAGTTTTAGTAACTTTTTGAGAAATGTAGTAAGTAGTATTTTGCAGATTGTATGCGTTTTAACACATTGCCGTAAACTGCTGACAATTTTTGACAAATTTTACATTTTGAATAGGCCCTTTCAATATTTTGCGGTAGAGCCCAAAAATCCTAGCTTTGCCACTGTTGTACATCAAAAGTTGTATACCACCTTTTCTTTCTTAGAGAAAAAGATTTGACGCTTGCAAAAAAAATTTTTGAACATGAAAAAATTTGCGATTTGGAAGCTAAATTGGTCGTTTAGACAACACTAATAGGTAGATTTATAACATCCGTACTTCATTTTTTTTTTTAATCTAAAAAAAAATAAATTTGTAATTTGTTTAGACAATGCCAATAGGTGGATGCATATATAGAATTGTTTTCTGAAAACGTTTGATATAAAGAAAAATGAGAAAATTAGATTTGAAACAGTTTTAGGCAAAATTTCTATTAAATCCAAAAATAATATATTAGAGGTTAAATTGATTATTTAAACAATACCTATAAGTTGATTCATCTGCAACATTTTTTGTTAAAGACATTTTGTATAAAGAAAAAAATTGGTTCATTTGAAGAAATGTTGAAAAAATTCATGAAACTGCCATTCTAGAGTTTATATTGATCATTTAAGTTTTCAATTGTTTAAAATTACAATTAAAACATCCTTATAAAGTCTTTGACCAACAAACAAATCATCGCGTTGTACCGTATGCGGCTATCGAAAATGACGTTTTATATCATTCCGGGGGAGATTTGAACCCCTAAAACCTCATTTTAGATACGACCTTATCCACATATTTGAGATTAAAAAGCTTTTAAAACAACAAAACTCGATCGTTAAACCTACCTTGATAATGTTGATAGCTTATCTTCTACTTTATTTGCATGTCCGTTCATCCATTGCCGATTATTATTAGGACCTGAAATTAAAATAAATCTAATTACGATTGAAAAATTATTTATAAAATAAATTATTTAAAAAAATGGTATAAAATTTGGTACTTATTGGTTGGAGTTTTTAATTAAGGTTTAGAAATCTTAATTATTCAAAAAAATGTATAAGTTACAATAATAAAAGTCGTAAGACTTAAAATTATGATAAAAAAATATTTTTTTGAAGTATTGATTTAATAAATTTAGATATAAATGATATTATTTTTTAAGAGAATATACGAGAGTGAAAACATATTAAAACATCTCTTGTGTAAATTATTTTTTTAAATTTCTTAAATATGAAATTAAAAGAAAAAAAATGATGAGAAATGTTAACAAAATAATTGTAGAAATAGAATGAAAATGTTCTGCAATAAATTACTGGGCCAGTGAATGCGTTCATCCAATCCCAGAGGTCAATCTTACATATATAATCGGTTTGACCTGAAAGGTTCTGTACTTTTACCAATTAAATCGCATTAATTATAATTCCCCTTTTTTTAGTACTTTAAAACTAATTTCATTGTGTTTTATTATTATTCTTAGTGTTGCTATCGATAACATCGTTAAATTAAAGAGAAATGTTGCAAGACAATAGTAAATTTGTTAATTAATGGGAAAAAGAAAGTAAACTGACCGAAAATGACAGTAAAGATGATGATGATGTGAAGATATTGTTAATTTGTTTATTACTAAACTATATAAATAATTACTTAATAATGAAGCTAACACAATTTATTACCAGAGCATAGAAAAATATTATTGATTCAAACAAACAATTTTCTAATTATTATGTTTTCGTTTCATATTTCAGTTAAAAGCAATAATGAGTAATTTACATCCATTTGAAAAATATAATTAAATCTAATTAAAGAAATACATTCTAATTAAGTTAGTCGAGTCGAGTTGTACATATGCAGACCGGTAAAAGTAAACATTACCGTCGGCTTTAATAAACAAAAGATCTAAAATGTTACATCCATCATTTCTCTTGTTTGCTACTCTTTTTCCCATATACGTACAGAAATTTGCTCTATTTGTTTTCGAGGTCACGTTTGAAATATGATGCCCAAGGTTTCTGAAACACAAGCGGCGACTACGAAATAAGAAACGGCATTGTTATAAAAAATAATAACAACAAAATTTATTATAATAATTAATTAAGCACATAATGAACAATTCAGTTACTTATAATTAATTTCACAATTATTTTAATTTAGTTTTGTTTCTATTCTCTTACATGGTGCTTTAGATTAAATAGGTTTAAACAAGATGATTATCATATGATAGAAATGATTTGACGAAGACAATTTGAAATTATTTCTTACCTACCACAACACAACATAACAATTTATGTAATTAGTTCATAGCACTTATTTATAATTCATCTTGATGCATTTATTGCCCACCCACAGTCTAGATGGAAATGCTGCGCCTCCACTAGAGAAAATTACTAAATATTCTGCAATAATAGGTAATGCCCTTAAGTAATGTCTTGCAAGTGACATTGATATTTAAATTTAATTGGCTCTGTCAGTCAAGGTAATAGGCGTGGTGAGATACAATTTTGCTATTAAATTCAGTACCGGATTAAGTAATTTCAGACCCAGTACCATCTGATCAAATCAACACAATTTTTTAACAAAAACTATACATAAGTCGAACCTGCTACTCTTCTACAGTTTAGATAATCTATGGACATTTCAGGGAGATGAGTTGAGATGTTGAAAATCTATTAAATAATAGTAAAATAATAAAATGTTTTTAGATTAATAACATATTCTTGTACAAAATGTTGCAAGACTAGACAATCGGGGCTATTCTCTATGCTACATATGAACTGTTATTTTAACAAATCTTGTTTGCTAAAAATATAAACGACCATCACATCAGGAGGCATGGAAAATCTCTAGATAAAAGAATTATTATATATATATATATATAAAAATCCATTTTGTTAAAGTAAAAGTTCATATTGTTAGCAATCAAGATTTGTTAAAATGACATTTCATATTGTTAGCTAGCAATATATATTTTGCTTACTTTAAGCAATGTGTATAGAGAATAGCAATGAATATGTCTCTAAACAATCATTGATACAAGAAAATAGACTTAATCTATTCAGTGATTCAACATCAGGTCGCGACAGCTATTTGAGTGGGAAGCGGGAAACCCTTAAAAAACTTTCCTTTTTCAACAAATTTTTAATATATTTTAAAATACAATTTTAATCAATAAGTATGTATGTTACTACTACTTATTGACAGTTCAGAGGTTTACCTTAAAAAAATTCAAATGTGCTGATTGCTTTAAGTGATATTTTCTACCACTTAACGCTAGAGAATTGCCGGGTTTAGTCGCCTCGTTCTGTTGTGGTGCCACTAGTATTGTTATGGAAAAATATTAATCATTAATAATTTATCACATCTACGAGAATATCGGTAAACCTTTCTCTCTAGAAAAATATTGACACGTACAGCGCCGTTTTTAAATTAAAATTGGTTCTTATTGAACAAAACGCCAACCAACTCAATATCCAAACGATAAGATTTTAGTCATCACTCTTTTTATATGTTGAACTATATACAATATTCTATGTCTTTATGTTTTTGTTTAAAGATTTAAAGTTATATTTAACGAGTAAAAAATTAAGAAAAAACTAATTAAAAACGTTACTTTTTAAAAATGTATTGCGGAGAAACGACTTATCGCATCAAATTTCTACAAATTTGAGGACACAGTTTGGACTTTCTTCTGCAATGTGTGAAAATTTTATTCATTTATATTCAAGCGTTTTCTCGCCGAGTTTGATGTAGTAAACCCTTATAATAGCGCAACTATTCTCTCCTCTTAAATTAGTTGAACACAGAAATGCAAGGTCAAAACCAATTTAGTAAACATGCGCAAGAAAAAACATTTAAAAAACTTTAAAAATAAAATGGAAAGATAAACTCTACAAATTTTCCATATCAAAAAACATAGTTAGAGTTAGAAACTCATTTAAAGTAGATGTAATTGGTGATGAAAATGATTCAGATATATTAAGAAAAATTGCCCAAAATAGAGATATGAAAAAAAAGATTTGTTAAAATGAGTCTGTCTCACAAACAATGGCGTAACTATGTGTGAGCAAGGGTTTGCAATGCGGATTTGCAATCAAGCATACAAGGTCTTTTCGACGTCTATTTTAAAACCCGGGAGAGGGTAAATATTGCTATTTTTGATAGTTTATAGCCAATTTTGGTTCTTTTTATCAATATTTTTCATATTTTACAGCTGGATTTTGCAATTTTTAAAAGTTTTTTTTACTTTTAGACAATTGTTTAAAATTTTATGGTCGAATTTTGCACTTTTTAACAGTTTATGTTGGAATTTTATTAAAATTTCAAAGCCGGATTTTGCTGTTTTGACATTTTAAGAACAAAATGTTGTATTCAATCGTTTATGGCGAAATTTTTTTTTTTTTTTAATTGTTTAATATTTTATTTTCTTCATTTTAAACAATTTATAACTAAACTTTGATGTTTTCTTACAATATTTTTAAACTTTATGACCAAATTTTGTTATTTTTTGACATTTATAAAACGTTGCACCTTTGACAGATTATGACCGGATTTCTAAAAATATTTTGATATTTTATAACCGGATTTTGCTATTTTGAGATTTTATTTTTTTTACATTTTTCAGCAGTTTATGATAACAATAATAATAATAATAATCATAATTTGCATTTTTTAGCTGTTTTTATTTTATTTTATTTTATTTTATTAGAATTTTGCACCTTTTAACAATTTATAGCTGGATTTTAGTTTTTTTTTTCTGACAATATTGTAATAGTTTATGACCAAATAACTAATAATTTTATAACTAGATTTTGTTAATTTTAAGATTGTATAAACATTTTTCAACAGTTTAAGAATAAAAGTTTTAACAGTTTATAGTTGGATTTTGGTGTTATTAGATAATAAATAATTTTTAATATTTTTGATCAAGTTTTGTTATTTTAGATATTTTATAAATAGAATTTTACACTTTTCAACAGTTTATAGACTGATTTTGGTGCATTCTAATAATGTTTTGATGTTTTAAGGTAAAATTTTACTAATTTTGACATTTTATGAGTATAATTTTACATTTTTTAACAATTTTATGACCGGATTTTAGTACATTTTTACAATGCTTTGATATTTTGCGACCGTAATGTGCTATTTTTAACGTTTTTTAAATAAAACTTTAAACTTTTTAATAGTTTATGACCAGATTGTAGTTTTTTATCAATGTTTTAATATTTTAAGACAAATGTTGCTACTTTTGACATTTTATGAATAAAATTTTGATGCTTTCTTACAATATTTTGATGTTTTATAGTCGGATTTAAATATTTTTGAAGTTTTATAAAAATGGTTAGTATGTTTAACAGATTATGGCTAGATTTGGTGCTGTCTGACAATATTTTGATGTTTTAATGATAGATTTTGTTATTTTTGTTTTTTATGAATAGAGTTTTGAAATTAACAAAAAATCAAGTACGTTTTTTTTTTCTAAAACCGTAAAAAAGTTTATTTTAATATTTTGCGGCAAGGCCCAAAAACTCTAGCTACGCTAATAACAAAATTTTGAGAAGATCTATCTAAAAACCCCTGTTACAATTTCCAACTATATAAAGTAATCCATGTAGTAGTCCTTTTTAAAAAATTCAAATATAAACAAAAATCGGTATTTTTTTCGGTATATTATTGGTTTATTTAAAAGAGCAAACATTCAGATTATGTATGGAACACAATTTCATTTGGTTGGCTTTGCAGTAGCGCATCCTGTTAACCCAGCTTTCCAAAACTCTATCTCACAAATGGCGTGCTTGATATAAATCGCAGCTCCGAGGTGGCCAACTGACATTGTCGAGACGGCTGATAACATGATTACCAAATTTGGCGCGCAAAAGATCGATTGTGGCATGAGCTGTTTGGCTTGGCACTCCATCCTGCTGAATCCAAAGATCGTCTAAGTCCATGTCTTCAATTTTCGGCCACAAAAAATTGTTTATCATACTTCTGTGTCGCTCACCATTGACCGAAATAGCGTTTCCAGAAGCATTTTCAAAGAAAAATTAGCTAATGATGCCACCGCTCCAAAAGTCGCACCAAACTGTCACTCTCTGAGGACGCATTGGCTTCTCGACAATCACGTGCTGGTTTTCCAATCCTCAGATGCGACAGTTTTGCTTGTTAACATAGCCGCCGAGATGAAAATGCGCTTTGTCAAAAAAGATGATTTTTCGAAAAAAATCGTTTGAGCTGCTCCGCTGGGCCACGAGCCATGACGCTATGAGCGTAAACGCTCGGCGCTGCAAAAAGGAGCGTGAAGCGTCCAATTCAAATACATGGGTTTATACGTACCAGGCCACGAAATAGCGCTGCAAGACGCAGCGTCGTTTGCTTCTAGCGAAACAAACACGAGCGTCCGTTGCGTTTGACGCTCATCTTATAAGCTTTTTAAAAACAAATTAATACAAAAAATCAAGTACGTACACAATAAAATTTGACTGTTTATACCGTTGGAGCGTATTATTTGAGCGTCAGCGTCTGAAACAAATCGGTTTGTTCCAAACGCTCCTAAATATAGACTCCAGAACGTTTTCTTTTTAATTGATAATTTTGTCTAGATTGTAATTATAAAAAAAATGTATTTTATCATTATTATGATTTAACTTATGTAACTATATTGAATTAAATAAATTATTATTAAATTTTTTTTTGTAAAATGATCAGTTAAGTAATAAAAATAATGTATAATTTTATGATATGTTTGTATAGGTTTTGCACTATACATATAAAACACATTTTGTCAGTTTTCAAAATTTCATATTAATAGTTAATAATGAAGAATTTAAACTGGCATAATTTTAGAATGAATGAAACCTACATTGTTTGATAGATTATATTCTATTATCAAGTTTAGTTTGCCAAAGCCAATTCTGACAAGCTTTTGGGTTTTTCATTATTAAATTTGAAGAAATAAAATTCAATTTAAAACTATTATTTTTTATCATTAACGTGAAAAGCTAGGAGAATAAAGCTAGAAAGCTTTGAATAACAAAAATCACAAGGTTTTACATGTCATATTCTAAATGACAAATAAGTTAATAAAATTATTTTAAAAGTTAATTAATTTAGTTTTTAAAATAAATTTAGTTTTCCCGCGTTTCGTAGTTTTCTGTTTGTAAATATACTTTTTATATATTTAAAATTTTGTACATACATTTTATATTAAAAAGTAAGATTAATATAATTTACCTTTAAAAGATTTATTGGTAGAATGAATATAATTTGAAATAAAAAAAATATTAAAATTTTTATATAAACAAATATAAAGGTATCATAACCTTAAATAGAAATGTCAAATATAATACGGAATTGACGCTACTTTTGTTTAGACGCTATAAGCGGCAAGATTATTTTTGTTTTTTTCCGCATTCTATGATTTTTTGTTTATGTAAATAATTTACATTTTTAAAATTTTGTATATTTTAAAAAGTAACATTAATATAATTTATCTTTAAAAAATATATTGGCAAAATAAATATTTAAATTTTAAAAAAGTGTTAAAAAGTTTATATAAACAAAAATAAATGTATCATAACCCTAAATAGAAATGTCAAAATAAACGCTCCAACAAAAATTGACAGGCTCGTGGCCTCGTGATTTTGACGCTGCTAAAATACGCTTCCAGCGTCTTGACGCTACAAGCGGCGCGTTTGTTTCGTGGCCCAGCGGAAGCGTTAACAAACCGGATGATAGTGTGCTTTCAATTGCTAAGTCAATTAGACCTTATTAACAAATAATGCGAGGTCTTTGTGCAAAAGTTTGTAACAGGCTTGTGCGTGAAATGTTGAGCTGTTGAGGTCGATG
The DNA here is from genome assembly GCA_963932245.1 of Tachinus rufipes. Classification (NCBI taxonomy): domain Eukaryota; kingdom Metazoa; phylum Arthropoda; class Insecta; order Coleoptera; family Staphylinidae; genus Tachinus; species Tachinus rufipes. The sequence continues at coordinate 70,823,569 of OZ010747.1, read as the reverse complement.
GCAAGTCGATGTTCCAGGACTAAGTTGCACACTCTCGGCTACGGCAACCACATTCTCGTCAGTGCGCACCGTACGACGGTAGGGACCCTGTGTGTTGGCTACTAGCATGCCAGTCTCACAAACTTTTTGCACAAACTTACGCACAATACGCGCGGTAGGGTCCTCATTTCTTCTTTAAATAAACGCACTGTTTGGGCTACACAACATTGACTTTGGAAATAAGTTTGCAATATTTTCCAACGTTGTTTAAGCGTAAAACAATTCATTTTGTTCGCGGAGATACTAATGATACTAACTTTCTGTCAAGATTTACTACGAAAAATCCAAAACTATCACAAATTTGTTTTTAGATTTGAACACCATCTTCCTGAACTATCCTTATATATTTATTTATTTCATCTATACTGACAACTTATTAGTAAGCATGGTTGTTTCAATTTGTAATAAATAGGTCAAGGTGATAATGTCCTTTTAATATTAATAAATAAAATATATATAAAAAAAAAATATTGGAGGCGTTTTATGTGTTAAATGAATAGTATTTTAATATATTTAAGTTAGTAATATTGATAATCGTTTTTTATGTTTCATTACATGTATAAGTAATTTTACCAATTACTGTTGGGTCTAATAGTACTTTAGTTTTTAGAATTTATTAATTTGTTATAGGCACTGAGGAAGAGGACAGACTAGTTCCCGAAACGTCTGTAATCGTTGATTACGAATAGAGTATGTAAATAATAAATGGTCCGTTATTGCCGTTTAATACTTCCCCAATCATTTAAAAATTGAAGAATAATAGATTAATATAATGTTCTCGAACTGTCAAAAATTATTACTGAGATGACAAAAATATCACAAAATTGTTTTTAAATTAAACAATATCTTTCTGAACTATCAATGAAATACTAAAAAAAAGTATGCTATCATAAAATCTTTCCAAATAGTCAAAATTTGTTCTTAGATTAACATAATGTTCTTGAACTGTCATATTATGTTTTTTAGATGCATCAAAACACTTCTTAGAATAAACATTATCTATCTGAACTATCACACATATAACAAAAAAACTAAAATTGTCATATAAAGTTGTCAGAAATTGTTGTCCAAAAATATCACAAATTGTTTTTAAACTAAACAATATCTTTCTAAACTTATCTTATCTTATCTTTAACTTAATATTAAAAACTTCAACTTTTCCAAAACTATTAAAAATTGCTCGTATCAGCCCAATTTTCAAAAAAGGAAACAAAGAAAATATATCAAACTATCGTCGAATTGTTTCAATTAACAACTTTGTCAAAGTTTCTGAATAGGTAATTCAATTCAATTCAATAACCTCTTAATACCGATAGGTGTCGAGGTGTCGGACACACCGAGCCACAGAGAAGACATGTATGGATGCTTATATAAGGTAACGGACCCATATTGGGAAGAACGCTACGCTCGGCATTACTTTGGGTTCACCCATCCAAGTTGTGACCAGAGCGGCCGTTGCTTAACTTTCGTTAGGGCTGGTATTTGTACATGCCCTCTCTGCCGTACTGCCGACTACTGAATAGGTAATACGGACTTATTTTAGAGTAAAAAGTCTAATATCAAATAACCAGCACGGTTTTGTTAGCAGCAAGTGGATGTAATATACACTGATTTCAGTAAGGCTTTTAACACATTAGATCACGAGATTATAATAGATAAACTGCGTGTTGTTAAATGCAATAACAATCTTTGTAATCTATTACAGTCATATCTTAATGACCAATTGCAGTATGTTGAGGTTTTAAACTTCAAATCCACTAACTATCCAGCACATAGTGGTATTCCCCAAGGGCCCAACTTAGGGCCATTAATTTTTATCATTTTTAATAATAATATTTGCAAAACCTTAAACTATATGCTGGCGATTTAAAATTTTTTTCTACAATTTCATCTATGACTGATTGCATACCCCTTCAATCTGATAATCAAATGTTGTCTACGTGGTGTAAAACCAACTACTTGCAACTAAATATATCAAAATCCTGTACGATGACATACTCTCGCAAAAAATCAAATATAGTTTTTGATTATACCATTGACAACCAATCATTATCAAAGATTACAACCTATAAAAATCTTGGTGTGCTGTTTGAAGGTCAATTAACATTTAATTGTGACATAGACATTATTGTCAACTCATAATTAATATCGCTAGAATTTATTATTAGGTCAGCAAAACCATTCTCTAATAAAGAATCTATGCGCGTACACTATTTTGCTTTTGTCAGAAGTAAATTTTTTAATTTGTATTGTAGTACGGTGTCATCATTTTTTTGAACTATCACTAATATCACAAAAAAACTAAAGCTCTCATCAAATGTTCCTGAATGTCAGAATATGTTTTTAGACTGACATAATGATATCACAAAAAACTAAATTTGTCATAAAATATTCCCAAATTGTCAAAAATTGTTTTTAGTTTAACAGTTTGTTTTTATTTGTCTTATAATAATTCTGAGATGCAATAAATATAACTACAGTGTTTTTAGTTTAGACCTCACCTTCCTGAACTAACAATAACATCATAAAAATAACTTAATAAATAATACTATTATAATTTTTTTTTATGTTCCTTAAATGTCGTTAATACTTCAAAACTGTTCTTAGATTAAACATTTCAAACGATCAATAATATCACAAAAATTACTAATCGTAGAGTAACATAATGTTTTTAAATTATTATATAAGATGCAACAAGAATCACAAAATTATTCTAAAATAAACAAATATTTTCCTGAACTATCACTGATATCACAAAAAATAACTGTTTTAAAATAATCACAAATTGTCAGAAATTATTCGTACTTTAATATAATGTTCTTGAATTATCATATACTATTCTTAAAACGCTATAATTATCACAAAATCGTTCTTATGTCATCATAATTTTCTTGAACAGTGACTAATATCACAAAAATAACTTAAACGGTCATAAAACATTCCCAAATTGTCAGAAATGATTCCTAGTTTAACTCATTGTTCTTGAATTATTATATACTGTTCTTAAAATGCTATAATTATTACAAACTTGTTCAAATGTCATTATCATCTTCTTGAACTATGATTAATATTACAAAAATAACTTTTTATATAATTTCTTAAATTATGAGACACAGTTTCTAGATTAACATAATGTTCTTGAGTTGTCACAAAATGTTTCTGAAATGTCACAAACATTAATACTAAACAATAAATTTCTAAATTAATATAAATATCATACAATAAACTTAAAGTCTCATCAAATGTTTTCAAATTTTCAAAAATTGTACTTAGATTAAATGTTTTTGATTTATTATAAAAAAATTTTGAGATACCAAAAATATCACAAAATTGTTTTCAAATTGTTCCTAAATTAACATAATCTTCTTGAGTTGTTGTATAATGTTATTATACTATAAATATTACAAAATTTTAGATAAAACATCATCTTAATAGTAATAATAATAAATAATAGAAAATATATATACATACAAATTATTACAAGTTTAAATAAAAATAAAAATAAATTAAATTAAATTAAAACTAAAAAAAATTGTTTACAGATGGAATAAAAACGTTAAATCATCAACACAATAATTAAACTATTTTAATTGCGACACACTCTACTAATTGGTAAGCAATATCTAATATTTGTATGATAATGTTTGTATCTAAACGTAATTGCATTATAACTAGGTAACCGTACATTAAAACTAATTATAGATAATAAATGTGTATCATCAATTCTGTCATTTACAATATTATACAAATAGATATTTCTATGAGAAGCTAAAACTTTTAGTTCATACATATTTAACAATACATACAAAATTAAATTTTTATGTTATCTGCATAACAAAATTGAAGTTTTAATACACTGCACAGTATCGTTTATAAAAAAAAACTTAGTAAACCCTAGGTAGACCCTTGTGGAATACTACTTGTAGGAGTGAACAATAACAATCTGCACCCGTTATGCTCAACAAATTGAAGACGGTTTTGTAGATAAGACCTTAACATAATAACACAAGCCATGTATACCAAAATGTGGTAATTTTCTTAATACTATGTTGTGGTTAAATAGTATCAAAGACCTGTATAGATGACTTCTACTTAACAGCGGTTGTCTACCGCTTCAGATATAATTTGTAAAAATTAGTAGGTTTGTTGACGTAGACCTCGTTTTCATAAAATTGTCATGTTTTTATCATCCCCTTTACATGATTTCTTGCAAGAAATAACTTGGCAAAGTTTCCTCTTCCTAAGTTACAAAATTGTTTTTAAATTAATCATCTTTTTAAATTATCATTAATATCACAAAAATTACTTAAACTGTTTTTAAACTGTAAAAAAACATTCCTAATCTAACATAATGTTTTTGAATTGTTTTATAATGTTCCGAATTGTGACAAATATCACAAAATTGTTATTTGATTAAACAATATCTTCCTGAATTATCACTAATATCACAAAAAAAAACTAAAACTGTCATAAAACAATTTCTAAAATTGTCAGAAATTGTTCCTAAATTAACATCATATTTTTAAATTGTTTAAAAATCTTTATAAGATGCCATAAATATCACAAAATTGTTACTAGATTAAGTATCATCTTCTACTATCACTGATCTCACAAAAAACTTAAATGTCATCAAATGTTCCAAAATTATCAGAAATTGTTTCTAGTTTAACATATTGTTCTAAAATTGTCATCAAATGTTCTTGAAGTCCCATAAATATTACAAAATTGTTTTTAAATTAGCTGTCATAAAAAATTCCTGAATTGTCAAAAATTGTTTTTAAATTAACATAATGTTTTTGAATTGTTTATATTATAATCATCATCTTTTTTAATATTTTATTATATATATATATTTATTGGTTTTAAAGCGTCTGTCGTCGCTTTCCGATTTCTCTTTGCCATTGCCTCCTATCCATCCACAGTTCTTCTTCGATATTTCTTTCACTTATGCCCGTACTAATAGTCAGAGATTAAATCTTGGATTAATCCTGGATTCATAAATCCGAGATTCATTTTGTTAATCGTTGATTGGCTCTAAGCCAATACACAGATATCATTAGTCGCAATTGACTAATGCATTAGTCATCTTCGAATATCGGTAATCCATGTTTGTCTAGGACGCCCTCTTTTTCTTCTACCTTGTGGTGTCCAGTAAAGCAGCATCCTTGGAATACGTTCGTCGTGCATCCTGTTGACATCTCCGAACCAAACTGTTTACGCTTGATGACTTCTTGTATAGATTCTTCCTCTAGAACTTTCATACGGTTTAGAAACTCTATGTTTGTAATATGTTCAAGGCGCAATACTCTAGCAGATCTTCTTAGTGCATCCATTTCAACCAGAGATACTTTTCTTTTATCTGCAGATAGTTCCAATAGGTAAGTGAAGGAGCTCTTAATCATTACATCATTTATGCGTCGTTTTCTTTTCTTTGTGATGCTAGTTGACCAGAGGATACCATTTAGTGCGCATATTAGTTTTCTGGCTTGCGATGTGCGGATCTAAATTTTGCGCGTGTCCCTTCCGTCCTCTGAAAAGTCATTCCAAGATATTTGTATTCTTTGCAACTGAAGATTATGTTGCCGGTATTGAGTACAAGGTCAGTACTCTCCCCTCTTATACACATATATCTGGTCTTGCTGATGTTCATAGTTAATCCCCACTAGTCATATTCTTCTTTTAGTTTCCTAGACATATATTCTAGGTCATTTTTGCTTTGGGCGATGACCACCTGATCGTCGGCGAACTGCAGCGTGTAGAGAGTTTTGTCATTGTTAAGTTCAAAGTCCATGCTTTTACATTAGTTTTTCCATGTCTGTAGTGCTTTCTCTATGTATGAACAAAGTGGGGGAGATGCAACAACCCTGGCGTAGTCCTTTTAACTATAAAACCTTTCGAAACTTTATTGCCCACTTTTAGTCGTGAAACGGACCCTTTGTACAAGTCCTGAACCGCTTTGATTAAGTTGTAGCTAATGTTAGTTTCCGACATGGCTTTCCAAAGCATCTCCACAGGAACGTTGTCGTATGCTTTGGCGAGGTTGATGAAAAGAAGATGAACCTCCTGTCTCATAGCTAGTTGTTTTTCGGATATTTGACGCAGGCAGAATACATTATCTGCGCATGACCATCATGCTCTGAAGCCGCTCTGTTCTTCCGACTCCTTGGCGTTATACTCCTTTTCTATTAAATCTTGCAGTACTCTTCCATATAATCTGCTCAATGTGCTAGTTACCGTTATGCCTCTGTAGTTATCGTATTATTTTTGATCTCCCTTTTTAAATATAGGATATATATTGCCCGTCTTTCAATCGGTCGGGATGCTGTGGCCATTTATGCACATAGAAAACATGTGTGCTATTAGCCTTGTCAAATTATGGCTACCGTATTTTAGGAGTTCTGCGCTTATATCTCCTACATCTGGTGCTCTTCTGTTTTTCAGGCTTTTTATAGCTTTTTCTGCCTGTACAGGATTTATTATTATTTCTTTGCTTTCTATTATTATTTGCGGATATTGCACAGGTGGCTGTTTATATGCTGATCTATTTTCTGTTAGGAGCTCTTCATAGTATTTATCGAACGTATCTAGTTGGATCATTTGGAGCGAAGATCTATCTCTGTTGTTTGTTTTTGTGTTTCTTATGAATTTCCATGCTTCCGTACACCTCTTCCTCCAATCATATTTTCTATTTCCTGACATTTTCGCTCCCACATTCTGGTTTTTTTCAGTTTCTACCAATCGCTTGAATTTATATGATCTTCTTGACTTCTCGTGCTTAGCCATTTGTGGTATAAGGCCTTTTTTAGTCTTATTTCATCCTCTATTTCCTGCGTCCACCAATATATCGATGGTTTCTTTGTCGCTTTTTGAATTTCTCCCAGTGCTTCCTTAGCAGCACCATGTATACTTGATTTAATATGTTCATACAATTCTGTTGCTGTTGTATATGTTTGTTCTTCATCCAGTTTTTAATCAAGTCGTTGTTGGTACAGGTGCCTGGTGCTGTCATGTAACAAACTGTCCAGGTTATACTTAATAGCCTTTTCCATCTTATCGTCTGAGATCTATTGTTGTATTTTGCATAGAGTAAGATGAATTTAACTCCAAGTAGAAAGTGGTCTGTCCCACAATTTGCACCTCTAAATGCTCGGACATCTTGCAGTCTTAGTTGTGTTGTTTGGCAAATAATGCAGTAATCAATGACTGATTGTAGTCCTAGCGTTGGTTGTGTCCAGGTGAATTTGTGGATATTGGGATGTTCATAGAAGCCGTTTGTAATGCTCAAATCGTTTTGTTCACATAGATCTATTAGTCTTCCACCGTTATTGTTAATATGGTTTTCACCATAGTTTCCAATCACTTTACTGCCTTGCCGTCTTCCCACTCTTGCGTTTATATCCCCCAGCATTATTATTTCTCGTTCTTTGCCTATGTCCAAAACTATTTGCTGTATTTAACTGCTACCAGTTTGTCTTCGTTAGGGCCATATACTACAAGAAATGTTATTCTTGTTTCCCATATATTCATGTTAACAGACATTATTCTCTCGCTCATGTTTTCCCATCCTGTTATGTGCTGTTTGTATTTCTTATTTATAAGAATAGAGACGCTTCGTTTAGCTCTGTCGCTTTTTGGTACTCCGCTGAATATATGGATTACGTTTCCTGTTTGCTCCGTTCCCGTTCCCCTTTTCTTTGTTTCTGTTAGTGCTAATAAGGAAATTTTCCGTTGTTCCATTTCTTCATAGATTTCTTTCATCTTTCCATTGATGCCGCGGATGTTCCATGCTTTGATATTCATTGGCCGTTTTCTTTGCTTAAGTCGTCTCCTGTTATTTCCGCCCTGTTTCCGCTTTGTTTCCGAGGCAAGCCGTTGAGATTGTTAGTATATGTTTTTGTTTCTCGAGTGCCAAGTTGCTAGCTTTGCAACTCAACCCCCATCCTGGAAGACTTTGAATTTTCTATTCGGGGTTTATTCCCTTAGACTGACCGTATTACCGGACTAGAAAGCCCAGTCTGCTCGTATTGGTTCTTCCGCTCTTCAGCCATTGGGATTTCTATCCTCTTCTGCCCTACGACCGTTGACCCGTTTTCGCCTTACTTCAAATCCCTGAGAGTAGAACTACATTTCCTTAATTCTCAATTATACCGCCATGACTCGGTCATAAAATCTTTCTGAATTGTTCTAAATTAATATAACGTTCTTGAATTGTCACGTAATATTCATGAGATACCATAAATGTCACAAAAGTGTTTGTTTATAGCTATCATCTTCTTGAACTATCAATAATATCATAAAAATGACTTAAACAATCATAAAATGTTTCCAAATTGTCAAAAATTGCTTCTAAATTAACTTAATTCTTAAATTGTCCTATAATGTTCCTAACATGTCAAAAATATTTCAGAAAAATCTCAAATTAATTATTAAGTTCTTAAACTAACATTGATATCACAAAACGGACTGAAATTGTTATTTAAAGTATCTAAAACGTTATAAGTATCACAAAATTGTTCTTAGATTAAACATAATCTTTCTAAACCATCATTGAAATCACAAAAATTACTTAAATTGTCATAAAATGTTTTTGAATTAACAAATTATGTTGCTAAATTTACAAACTGTATTTAAATTTCCATATAAAGTTCCTACAATGCTACAAGTATTACAAAATGTCCAACTTATATGATAAAGCTGATTAAAGTTAATCAGCGGTAAATGTGACAACATAACCTCAACATACTATAAACTGTCAAAATTGTTTTTATTAATTCAATATAAATACTTGATATTTACTTTGCGTTAGTATCAAATATTTTTTTCCTTTTAGTTCTGGTAGTTACATATTGTGTAAAACTTGTGATAGCATTACTATAAATAGTTTTGCGGTTGTCAAATTTAATCAACCGTTAATTTAACTGGCTTTCATGAATTCCAGCATTAATTTGTTATTCTGAATTGTCATAAAGTTTTAATTAATATTCTTAAAATGTCATATAATGTTTCAAAGATGTCATAAGTACCACAAAATGTTCTTGAAATTATCATTAATATCACAAATTAATAAATAAAAAAAAAATAACAAGTTTTTAAAATGTCATTTAACGTTACTGAAATGAGATAAGCCTATCAAAAATGGTACAATTAGCTGTAAATTAGTATAAAATATTCAACTGCCATTTTATGACAATTAACTGTCAAAAAGTAAACATTAACTGTCAATAGAAAATTTTGAAGTTATTTCAAAAATATTAAAAAAAGTTTTAATAGCTTTCTAGTATGTTATTTCTATTTAGTGACACGTTAGAAAATTTACAATTTAGTGATTTTTTTGACAATTTTTGTGATGTAATGATGTAATAAGTAGATAAAATTTTGTAACCAATTTATTGATTATTGAACTGACATTGCCGTTAATATTTTAAATCTTATGAAGAGAAGTGTTTAAAAGTACAATAATACATGTAGCATAATGCATTAAATGTAATATTAGAAACATGGAACGAACTAAAATTGTCGCTGAATATAATCATTTATTAAAATGAATCATGCATTAAGCCCGTTAGGCGTATTAGAGTAATACATTTATATCATAATAAAATGCGAAAAGTACTAAGAATTAGTTTGACGGATTTCCGCAACATTAAATGTGAATAATAATAATAATAAGAAATTATAACTGGACACGATTATTACAGCAAAACATCAATTCACTGCAATAATAAGAAGCATTCCATACAAACAGAAAAATATAAATGCGTCGAAAAAGTTTATTGTGATTCTATAAAATTTGCATGTAATTATAAGTAAAAGTATTAATAATGATCAATAAAATCTATTAATTAAAATACCCAGTATGCATTATTATATAAAAAAAAGAATTGAAAACAAAAGTGTTAAGGGAATTAATTTATGCAACGTATTACCCCCATTAATTAACATTCTCACATGCAATTATGTAGATGCATGTTAAAAAAATGATGGCAAAAGTGCAACAATGGCTATACTTTAATTAAGCCACGTTTATATTTTATGGGATCATGAACCTTAATAATGTTATTAGCAAAAAGGGCTAACGACCTTGCATAATATTTCTTTTTTTAATAATAAAGCTATTAGAATATAATCCCTTTCCAATCGTTTGCTTGTGGAAATATCCGTTGCGTTTAATTGAATATTAACCGTTATAATTAACGTTATACTACAGGCTGTCGATGTTCTTTAATTTGAAATTATTATTTTAGCCATAAAAAAATATTAAATGCATTATTAGTGGCGTAGTCAAGGATGCAAATCGCAGATATACAGTAATCTTAATTACTTAAAATATAGGTCTCATTGTATGCATGAGGAATATTTACTTTAATATAAAAAAACTTTATTGCTTTTAGAATTTATTTTTAGTAAATTTTTATAAATTGTACACAATTAGTACTTATAATAAATAGCTACATTTGCATCAAATTTTAATGCACCATAAAGTTTAACTCATATAAGCTTCTTGCTTAGATTAAGGCAAGTTGAGGTAATTTTAAATTGATCGCATATATTTTTATAAATATTACACAATTGCTGCTTATTATAATAGACTACTTGGAACCAAATTACATCAAATTCCAATGCATCATTATAGAGTTATAATATTTTAAACTGTCTTATGAGCTTTTTGTTAAGGTTGGGTCTTGTCAAATTAGTTGCGGTAATTTGAAATTAATCGTAAAGATTTTTATAAATTTTACAAATTAGTGCTTATAATAATGAACAACATTGATACTATATTGCATCAATTTCTAATGCATCATTATAAAGTTATAAATTTTTAAGTCATCTTGTAAGCTTTAGCTAAAGTTAGGCTAAGTCAAATGAGTCAAGGTAATTTAAAATGATTATATAGGTTTTTTTATAAATTTTTCAAAATTTGTGCTTTTCATAATCATTTCATAAGCTTAGGTTAGGTCAAGCAAAATTAGTTAAAGTAATTTAAAATTGGTGGTACAGATTTTTATAAGTTTTACACAAATGATGCTTATAAGTATTAAAATAAAAAATACCAAATTGCATCAAACTCCAATGCATCATTTTAGAATTATAAATTTTTAAATCATCTCATAGGCTTTATGCTTAGATTAAATCAAGTCAAATGAACTAAGGTGATTTAAAATTGATCGCAAACATTTTTATAAATTTCACACAATTGATGCTTATAAGCTTAAGTTAGCCCAAGTTAAACAATTTTAAATATTTACAAATTTAAAGATTCAACGTGGATGTGTTCTTCTGCACGCAAAATCTTTAGAAAAAATACGAAGCGAGTATGTGAATCAGAAAACCTTAGTGACTAAAGAAAATCCACATGATTATTGAAAAGGTGTACACAAAGGACTTAAAAATCAACACCTCTAGAAGTAGTACTTTAAGAAAGAATTAACACCCAAATTTTTAAAATACATAAAAAAAGAAATTCCAACAAAAATTGCCCTCAGTAATGCTGTGACAAAACCTTCCGAAGTAAAAATGCCAAGATCAGTAAACTAAAAACATCACCGCCTTGCATCAAAGCAAGACAAGTTTCAGCAAAGGTAAATAGATTAGCGCAAAATGAGCAAAATACGTCCAAGCTCGTAGTATACAAGATAAATAAACTGTCAAAACTTTGTAAAGAAGTAAACCGAGATAACTAGGGTACAAGCTATACCCTAGTTACGAGCAAATTGGGTTTCCAAAATCCGGTCAAACTAGACGATAACAACAACTTGACTTAGCAACAAAACTCTTTTCAGTAGTATACAGCCCTACAAAGATTGAACATTTATGTCTGCACCACCAAGGAAGTAAAAACAGCCACCAAAAAAAACAGACTAAGAAAGTCCGCCAGCCCGGATAATATCTCTCCAAAAGTTATAAAAGAAGAACATGACAAAACAAAACATAAAAATAGTGGTGGACGTATTTAGCAAACTGCTCAGAAAGCTTGTGCATACAGACTTCTCTGCCTCATCAATACCATGGTAAAACTGTTTGAACACATAAACACATAATAAACCAGAGACTACAAGGTGAGATAAAGCAAAGAGCAGAATCTAGAACAGTCAGTACGGGTTAAGAAACTAGAAAAACCCGTTATAAAACACAAATAAAACTTTGCCATGTTTTTTACACTAGACTTGAAAAATTCCTCTAACTCCGTCTCGTAAAAAGATATAATATAAATACTTCAAAAAATAAATTTTGGCCTACCTAATAAATATCATTTTTTCTTACCTGAAAAACCGTGTGGTAACGGTAAACAAAACAAGGTGAGCTCTACGCTGTGGAACCTGTACTATGACAAGTTGCCAAGACTGAGGTCGTAATTCGCAGTACAAGTAAATAAGTTTAAGAGAAAGTTTATTTTTATTTTAGTTTCAAGTTACATTGTTCCATAATAGTATATTAGAAAAATCTTTGAACGTAGTAGCAATCACCATGTACAACACACACAATTAGCAGCCACAAAAACTTGGGCAGCATGGAATGCACGGTATGCACGGTCCACATGAAACACCACAATTTCAGCAACCCGGATAAAACACAAGCAGAGCACATGGACCGCAAGATGACATTGGGCATGGCATACAGCAAGAATAGGCGCCAATTGATAGATCGCAATAGGCCATTTGAAAAATAGTAATGTAAATGGTTAACAAAGTAGAACTTGACCATAAAACATTAGAAAACAGCAGCCGTCGTAATAACCAAAAGAATCACGCTAAACCAGCTGACTGTAAAAGTCTTCATGGACAAAATTCAGAACAAAAACAGCGTAAAGTACACAATAGCAGAAATATAAACTTGTGAAACTATTTCCAACAAATATCTAAAATAGCAGAAAAAAAGCTCAGTTTTAATATAGAAAAAACAACTAGAAGAGGCCAACCACAAACTACTGCTAAAAAAAATATAGAGGATCAGCGCAAAGGATCGTAAGTGCCTGCAAGATAACAAGAATTATTTTCGTACACTTCCTAGCCTGAGCCTTTATAATCAGCAAAGAAGATAAAACCAGTATAAGGCAAAAACCAATAAAAAGTTAGAAAATAAAGTGGAGCCTCTCTGAGAGCACAGCAAACTGGAGTCGTTGTATCGCCGTAGCTTACACGGAAACATAGTGACGTAAAATATAATCTAACACAGTTCCTCACAAAACACGAGTGTTTTGCCTCATACCTAAAAAAATAATAAAAAAAGCAGAAAGCAAAGCATGCGCTTACTGCGCAAAAATAGACACCCCAAAATACACAATTTTACACTGCAACAGGTACTTAACGATAAAAAAATCTGCCATATCTAAACTAACAACAAATCTGCAAAATAACAAAGTCAAGAAAACCACGTTCAATGACCCGGACAATTGACAGGTGAGCAAATAAATGATTGTTTCCATTATCAAAAAGAATAAAAAATGGCAAATGAATTTGTAATGGTGAAGAAATACTATAAGGTGGCACCTCCGTTAAGAAAGTAGAAACCTTGGTAGGCGTCTGGCAGCTGTACATGATACAATATCTCAAATAAATCCGGCTTCGTGCTTAGTTTGGACCAACTCAAATGCGTTAAGGTAATTCAAAATTGATCGTATACATTTTCATAAACTTTAGATAATTGGAACTTAATAATAATAAATTATATGAGTACTAACTTGCATCAAAATCCAATGCATTATAAAGTTATAAATTTTTAAGTCATGATATTTCAAAGATTACAACAACATTATTAAAACTTCTCTTTCTATTACTACCAAACCTAAACCGCGCCTTATCTATTCTAAGATGAACATAGTAAAAATGAAAAATCAATAATTTCAATTTTGCTACTCATTGCTTATATTCTAATGATCCACATATTGCAGCAGAAAAAGGAAAAAGCATTCAAGAAACACATCAGTAATCGATCCAAACAGACTAAAAAGCATTATAAGTTAACTCGTAATTATTGTGACAATCTAATACAATCTGAAAAAGATAGGATTGACAAAAACATACCTAATCAAATTTCTTAACTTTCTGTAATAACCAAAAAAAATATAAAACAATAAATTTATTTATTCAAGGTTGTACAAAATCTTCAAAATGACTTTTTGGCTTATCATATAAGAATAAAACATTCCCTAATTGTTGAAAAATTGCAAATGTTCAATATATTCCTAAAAAGGGAGTCAAGTCTGATCCTTCAAATTATAGACCATTGTCCAATTTGTCAATATTTTTTTTTAAATATATTAATTTCAAAATAACTTCATCTCAATATAGATTTTGTTCAAAACGTTCGACTACAGATCTTCTGACTCATGTTAGTCACAAATAGAATTCTACTTTGGACAAACAAAACAAAATCTTGCTGTAGCTCTAGACATTTTCAAAGCGTTTAATAGGGTATGGCATGCTAATCTTGCCAACAAGCTCCATTGTTTAAGTCTTAATAAAAAACTGTAAATTTCATCAATAGTTTTCTTGACAATAGAAAAATTATAGTTAGAGTTGATGGTTTTAACTCTGACCCCAAAATCATAAATGCTGGTGTTTCTCAAGGTTCTGCTCTTTTGTCAACTTTATTTTTAAATAACTAAACGTCCTATTCATATATAGCACCCTTCATACTTTCCAAAAAAAAAACATTTCTAGGTTAGAATCTGTAGCATCTATAGACAAAGACTTTAAAACAATATCTGAATGTAGCAACATGATCAATTTTAACTAAAAATTCTTGTTTCAAAATCCAAATCGGAGGTTGTATCAATACCAAATATTAAACTAAACAACGATTTCATATCTAAATCTTCTTCAATTTGTCTTCTAGGAGTTTCAATCTCACATAATATTCTCTGGAACGACCATGTTGTCGACATAACTTCAAAAGTATCTAAAAAACTATGACTTCTTAATAGATGTAAACAGTTTTTTACTTGTTCAACTTTTACATATATATAAAACTTATATTGTGTCTTTGTATTGAATATTGTTCCCAAGTATGGGAAGGAGCATTAGAAACTACACTAACTCTTTTAAACTCTGTTCAGAAACAAGCTATTTGGATTATTGTCAAAACAAAGTGACTAATGACTTAAATGCTTTACATCGCAATGTTGCAGATCTTTGCATTTTCTATAGATTTTCTAAACAAATATTTACTCGTAATACAATCCTTGCTAGGAATTCTAACAAATATTTACTAACAGTTCTTCAGAGATGTAAGATTTTTAAGAAAGATTTCTTTAACCGTACTATCGACAAATGGAATAAACTTCCAAATTTGGTATTTCCTGAGACTTATAAACCACAAATATTCAAAGTCGATGTTCACAGACTAGATTTATAAAGTGATAATTTCAGCGAGAGTGGTTTCACTCGTTAAAATTTAAAGTTGTTTTTATGTTGTGGCATATTATGTAATTCCTAAATATCACATTTAAAAAACCAAATAAAAACTAAGCTTTTTGCTTAGGTTAAGCCAAGTCAACTGAGTGGATTTTTTTTAAAATTAATTGCATAGATTTTTATATGTTTTACATGATTGGTGCTTATTATAATGAACTACATTAGTACCAAATTGCATCAAATTCCAATAAAATAATTAAGAGTTATGAATTTTTCAATCATCACATAAGATTGGAATTGATTTTTATAAATTTATTTTTAATGCTTATAATAATAAACTATTTTATTACACAATTGTAACAAATTCCAATGCACCGTTTTAAAGTTATAATTTTTTTAACCATTCCATAAGTTTTATGCTTATGTTAAGTCAAGTCAAAAAAGTTATAATATCAAACTGTCGTATAGATTTTTATAAGTTTTACACAATTGTTACTTATAACAATTCATTTTATTAATACTACATTTCATGAGTTTCTAATAAACCAACAAATTCCAATGCACCGTTTTGGAGTTCTAATTTTCTTTAATCATCTTAGAAGATTCATGTTTAGGTAAGGTCAAGTCAAATAAATTGAGGCAATTTAAGATTTGAATTATAGATTTTTATCAATTTTAGACAACAATGGACTATATTTTTACCAAAATGCAACAAATTCCAATGCTTCATTATAAAGTTATAATTTTTAAGCCATCTTAAATGCTTTTTGCTTACGTTAGGCCAAGTCAAATGAGTTTTTTTTATTTTACATAATTGGTGAATATTATAATAAACATTAGTACCAAATTGCAACAAATTCCAATGCATTACTTCAAAGTTATTGTATATTAAGTCATCTTGTAAACTTTTTGCTTATGTTAGACCAAGTCAAATGAGTTGTTATTATTTAAACCGCCTAGAGTTTTTTTTTTACAAATAGCGTCTGTACCCAAAATAGATAACATTCACCCTCTAAATAAAAATGTCAAATTTAAAAATAAGATCCCAGATGGGAGGGGCAAAACGCCCAAGTTTATAAACTGATTATTCAGTCTGTCTTGCAAATTCTGAGAGAGACAAAACTTAAAACCATAGAAATCACTATAAAAATTTTACATAATGTTACGTATAACTCAAAAACGCTGATAGGAGAAATTAATCAAGTTTGAGGAAGAGCTAGGACACATAAAATAGAATATAATCGGATTATGTGAGGTAAGGAAACATAGAAAAAAATGATAACTTTGAATTCTAAAAATATATTTTTATTACAACTGAATACACGATGAATCAAAAAGAAGAGTAGGTTTCTTTATAAACAAATAGCACGTTCAGCACATTACGTCCATAGAAAGTATATAGGGCCATACACTTAATACTTAAACTAAATTCTCAATATAGCATAAAAATCATCCAAGCCTATGCACCAACATCAGATTATGATAACAATAATGTAGAAAACTTCTACGAAGATATTTCTCGTGCCCAAAATGACATGCCCACTCATTTTACAATAATAGGTGACGACTTTAATGCCAAAATTGGCATAAATGCAGACAAAACTAAAACCAAAGTTAAAAGTTATCAGGACCGGAACAAGAAATAATTGTGGGAAAATGCTGCTAACTTTTTTTGCAACGCCAAACCTTTTCTTAATGGGTAACTTCTTTTCCTAAATAAATCATTGTCGTTGAACCTAAGCAAGCCCAAATGGAAACAAAAAAAACAAAATCAGATAGTCACAGATGTCACTATACTCAACAAATTTTCTACTAGAAGTGACTATAGGCAAAAGCTAAATCCAAAAATTTAAAGACAGAAAATGATAAAAAAAGTAAAATAAAACTCTTCAAACAAAAATCATAAATACTCTAAAATGATAAATAAAGTGCAACAACATATGTTAATCTCTTACTTTCACCGGTGGTTACCGTGTGGTACCGACGCACCGTCAGCTATTGTAATTTGTGCATAGTCCTGCCACGTGTCATCGATACCATCAAGTTAATTTGAGAAGGCACGTTGGCAGACTGCATATACTGGTGTGAATAAAATATTATAAAGGACTTTACGCCTTTTGTTAATTCGTAAAGTGGAGCCCTAAGAGTCCATATCCTGACCAGTGAATCCCGACCGATCCCTGTGCCGAGGCAACCTCATCAGCGAGGATTGAGCTAATAACGACATATATTGATCTTAAAAATAACACCGTAAAAATTTGTACACAGATCATCGATAAAATTAATATTTACATAAAAAAAATGTATAAACATGCATAAAGTCATTTATGCTAAAATATTTACATTGAATAAGGGCTATTTTTCAAATTTTTCAAATTTCAATTGGTAATTTATTTAAAAAAATAGATGCATAGTGTGAAACGCCAGTTCTAGTTTTGGTTATTCTGCTAAATTTTGGTATCAGATTATTTCCAAAGGAAGTGTTATATGAGTTTATTTTCTTAATTTTAGAATAGTTATTTTCATTACGTTTTATATGTAATAAGCATTCAAGAATGTAGAAAGATAGTATTGTAAGGATTTGAAGATACCTGAATTTCTTTTCAACTGAATAAGTAAAACCGCATATTACACGAACTACTCTTCTTGGCAATTTGAAACATTCATTTGCACGAGGAGAATGTCCTCCTGTTGTGTATAAACTTATAGATTAAAAATCATGCAAAAAACACAAACACAAAAAAACTGAAAGATTTTAATAAAGAAATATCAAAAGATATTAAACGAAACTTAAGAAAACATAACACAAATGTGATAAAACAAACAATAGAAGAAAATGAAAGCTTGCAGATACTCCGAGAGAAACTGCCAAATAGAAGGACAGAAATATTTAAGCTAAAAAACAGGACCTAACCTAACCTAACAACAAACAGAGATGACCTGATACAATAACGTACGAGTTCTATAAAACACATACAGAAAACAACGTGTAAAATGGTTTGTAATAATAAGGTAATAAATCAAAAATCGAAAGACATACATGAGATTTTATTGGATAAAATTAAAAATACTTTTTCATGCATCAACAATACAGATCTCCAAGAGAAGAAGGCAGCGCACTATTACATGTAGTCAAAGCTTTGTTTAATATTTGTTTACACGAGGGTAATGCTACAACAATTCTTATGCATAAAAAAATATAACGGAGCTTGACAATTATAGGCCCATTACCTTTTTTATCGTAATTGTACAAGTTTTTACAAAAACTATTGCAAAGTGATTGTATGTTAAGTTTAACTTTTATCAACCAAAGAACAAACTGGTTTCAAAGTAAGGTTTGGCACAAACGATCACTTTCAAGCAATTAAAACATTAATAGAAAAAAACATCAACAACAAAAAACTTCTAATGCTAACCTTCATAAATTTCCAGAAGGCATTCGATTAAAATATCCGCAAAAGTTGACGGTAGCGCAAAGAGGAATGGAGCGGAGCGAGCTATGCTTATTACATCACTTTCAACTTTTTTTTAGGTTTCCTTTTTCGTTAAAGCTACACCAGGAAAGATGGTGCAACTGGTATTCAGACAACAATTGTCTTACAACACAAAATCTAACAGGAAACACATTGATCGTACTCGGTGGCAGATTAGTCTATCAATACTTAAAAAAAAAACCAAAAGGTAACCAAGTTGTGGACAATGTAAAGACGAATTAAGGGGTATTGTACCTGCAAGGCCCATGCAAAGTAGCCGCATGGGCAGACGTAATAAGACAGTAAAGCGCGTGGTGGTGTCTGTCACGAGTGTGTCAAAGAAAAGATTGTTGTTACTGTGTGCAACAGAACCTTCACAGGGCAAAAACCACTAAATAGACTATCTTGTTAAATAGATATGAGACCGAATCACAAACGACATTATCTGACAAAGAACGAAAATATGTTACATAAACGGCCGTTGGAACAAACAACTTTTAAAGTGGAGGCCCTAAAACAGAGGTAGAACGCTGACTAAATAAACAAATTACCTGAAACAAGTGGCTTTAAACTAGGTGCTAGCTGCTCAGAGTAAAAAGGAATGAAAGAAGAAACCTATATCCTACAGTAGTTGCAAGTGGGTGGGTGGGTGATAATGATAATGATTAATTTAAAACTGATCGTATAAACGTTCATAAAATTATTGTTTACTCTATAATAGAATACATTGCACTGCATTATTATAAAACTATAAATTTTTAATTTATTTTATAAGATTTTTGCTTAGATTAAGCCAAGTCAAATGAGAAATTTAATAACGATCGCATAAATTTTTATAAATTTCACACAATTGGTGCTTATTATAATGGACTACATTAGTCCTAAATTGTATTAAATTCTAATGTGTCATTTTAAAGTTCTATATTTTTCAATTATTTCATAAACTTTACTTAGGTTGGGCTAAGTCAAATAATTTAAAAATTGCATCAAATTCTAATACACCCAAAAAGTTTTTAAGGTTTTTGCTTAGGTTGGGCCAAGTCAAGTGAGGTAATTTTTTTAAAATAAATTTTACACAATTTGTGCCTATTAGTTTACATTGGTACATAATTGCATCAAATGCATTATATTGAGATTTACAAGTTTTTTAATACAATTCTTAAAAATTCATTTTGATCAATAATTTTTTTTTCTTAAATATTATTTTCAATTATAATTTTATAACATCTACAACCGAAATCTAGTACGCTAAATCCAAATTATTATTCAGAAACTCTAAATTACTACTAACTAGCTTTTTTAAAAACTTTATTTGATCTATGAAATGAGTAAAAACATTTCATAAATGGTAAACTATAAGCAATTTCTATATAATTTTTATTTAAGAACTCAAAATTGCCACTACCTTTCTTAAAAACTCAATTTGATCTATAAAATAAGCAAAAATACTTCATAAATTGTAAAGTAAAAGCAATTTCTACCCCAAATATTTTTTTTAATAATAATTGTATAGTATTTTTAATCAAAATCAAATATACTAAATCCAAATTGGTAATGAACAACTCAAAATTGCTACTAGTTTTCTAAACAAATTAATTTGATCAATAAAACGAACAAAAATACTTCATAAAAGGTAAATTAGAAGCAATTTCTATGCCAAATAATTTTTTCATTTATAATTTTATAACATTTAAAACTAAAATAAAGTATGCTGAATTTTTATTCAGCAACTCAAAATTAGTACAAGTTTTTATAAAAAATATAGTTGCACACTTTATGTTATAAGTTTAATTGAACATTTCTTTTACAATTGTTGTGAACTTGATATTTTCTATAAATGTAAATTGTAGGAATAAAACGTGGATTTTCACACAGAAAAGTACTGTATGTATTTTTTCTTGCATTATTAATGCTTTGTAGCGGTGCAACAGAGTACCTGTACGGGCAAAAAGTGTAATCGATTTGATTTATCCGTGAAACAAGTTACCGTGCAGCACATATTTCACATCGATTGCATTTTTATCACATGGTAGTGCAGTTAAATAAATAACTGTACTAATCCATGTCTAGAGTTTAAAGAAACGGTAAATGCATTTGTTTGCCGGCCTGTCCGTCATATGTTTTACATATTACCAGGAAATACAAAGAAAAAAAATCTAATTGTCTCTGCGAACTTTATTGTTCAATTATTGTCTTTACTAATGAACAATTTTGTAATAATAATATTGTTAGTAAAAAATTTTGTTTGATTTTATTTCTATTAAATTTTCGATTTATATATCTGCGCTGCGGCTGTCATGAATTATGTATCATTAGATCGCCGTCGCTGATTATTGAAAGCCTACGTGCACTCTCATTTTCAATTCTCGATATATTTTATTTCCCTGCATGACTCTAGAAAACATGCTCCTTAAATAGTCATCCATCTGAGGCATTAAATCGTTTCGACGTGCGCATCTTCAATACACTAATTAGAATAGTCGAAAAGTACGGATTTATTACAAAACCTTTCATTGCCGACTTGTCTGCAAGTTCATCCACCTTTTTACTACGCGCATAGATCGAGAGTTATATTAATATTTTTTTTATAACTGGTAAATTAGAAAATTGCTGATTTTTAAGGTCGGCTGACTCTTCTCACACCATTAACTTTAACGTGATATTTACTTATTAATCTTACATTTCCACATGGTGGATCGATCTAATCTAATACAAACTGATTCATAACTCAAAATGTCGATTGAAACAGTTTTAAAAAATATCATGGACTTTGTCGCATTTTTGCATAGAATTATTTTTAATACTGAGACAAGTTTTTTTTATATTCTAAGTACAGTAATTATTTAGTCGCTTTTTGTAAGTTTTCAA
The DNA here is from genome assembly GCA_963932245.1 of Tachinus rufipes. Lineage (NCBI taxonomy): Eukaryota > Metazoa > Arthropoda > Insecta > Coleoptera > Staphylinidae > Tachinus > Tachinus rufipes. The sequence goes on along the minus strand of OZ010747.1, from coordinate 70,801,836 downwards.
TTATTTTTTGCTGTTAAAAGTTATGAATTTTCAAAACAACTAAACTCAAATTGTATCAAAATCTATATTGCGATTTTAAAGTTGCGATAAAGTAATTTCAAAGTTTAATTTTTGTTTGCAATTTTTATCCAATATCCACAATATGCTCTTTAAAATGATTTCTAAAAACATAAAAACATATAGAAATTAAAAAAGTTATAAATATTCAAAATAACTTAACTCAAAATGTATCAATTTTGCTATTTCTAAGCTACGATAAGGTGAATTCAAAATTTAATATAAATTTGCCAATTTTTAACAAAAAAGCCACTGTAATGCTCTTTAAACTGCTTTTTGAAAATTAACAAAAATCCTAAATTTAAAAAAGAAACAATTATTTATCAACCAAACTCAAAATGCATCAAAATAATTATTGTGTTTTTGAAAAAGTTTTTCAAGAAGCCCAAGCAAGAATAGGTATACTAATAAAGATAAATACAAGAAAAACATATCGTAGTAATCGTAGTAACCAATAAACGAGAGACTAATTGAGATCAAACTAATAATAATCAAAACTTATGGCCCAACGGAAGCCCTCTGATGAAAAGAGAATAATTGATGAACAAGAAAATGAAAAGAGTAAATCAGGAAAAAAAATTAATCGTAGCCGCAGACCTAAACAAAACAATGAGAAAAAAAAAAATAAAAACACAGTTATGGAGAAGAAATAAAGAATACAATTACAAAATTTAAATACATAGGTTCTACCAACACAAGAATATCCACAAATACACATTTTATCAGACCAAAAAGTTGAAAACTATAATCAATTATGTGATAGTAAAACAAAAAACAACAATTAAAATTAAGAAGTAAGAGTAGAAAGTAACCCAGAATAAGGCAGTGATCACAAAATTCTGATATCAAAGTTTTCATGGAAAAGTAAATAACACAGAGAAAAGAAAAAAAAAAGAAAAAATCGCCTTGTTTAGATACGAGAACAGTTTCAACAATGCTCATAATTATATTAAAAAATGTATTAACCCAAATTAACCAGACTGAAAACACTGGAAGAAGTAGAGCAAAACCAGAAAAAGCACAAATAAAATAATTCAGAAAGTATTACTAAAGAAATACCTATATAGTAAGTGGCTGGGCACTGAAATAGATAAAGATTTTAAGAACTACAGAAGCAAAAACAGAGAAGTCATAAAACTAACTCTCAAGTAACAAATCATGCGAACGTACGTACGCATATACTAAGGTGAAACAAGAAGTTTAGCAGCATGGCAAACGCTAAAGGAAAAGAAAACTGACAAAGAAAACAATATTATAAGCAACTATTGCAGCAGTTTATAAATACACATGAAGTGACTATGAACAATAATAAAGGCTGAAATAGAAAACATTAAACCAGAGCAAAACAAATACAGTTTGGAAAAACTATGGAGGGTGCACAAGCACCTTGTAAAACAAAGTATAAACACACATTACACAAATCACATCAATATTTAAGAAAGAAAATCAAAATTGGTAAAAACTACAGAGGAATAAGCGTACTACCACACTCGCAAGAGTATACGAAAAACGATACAAGACAGCAAACAGCTAAAAAAATAGACAAAGAACAGGCAGGGTTCACTGGAGACAGGTCATCAATCACATATATACAATACAACAAATACAAAAAAAATAAAATGGTCTAATTGGCCTTAATCTACGCAAGGAAAGCTTACAACATAGTACCCAGGCATAAACTTTAAGGGGCAATACAAAGAAAAAAAAAATGACATAGGAAAAAGATGGCAAACAACAGAGTTGGAAACAAACACATCTCAAAATTTGAATCCACCAAAGGATTACTACTAGGAAGCCCAACATCACTGACAATATTTTTGAAAAACACACTGGGAACCTAGAAGCAAAAGTACTAAAAAATATATAAAAGACCTTATGTCTTGCCGACAATCAGGTAGTTTTTGTGCAAAGCACAGATGACCTCGCTATATGATTAAAAAACTGCATGAAAAATATTAGTCATTATCAAGTTAGAAATCTGGAAATTAAAAATGAGCAAGAGATACGTGGCTCCTTTATATATTTGGAATATACCATATCAAAAAACATCAAAACCGAGAAAAAAATTAGAAGATTATCGGGCGGACAAGAGCAGATGGCAATTGCACCTTGTCATATCAAACAAAAACTGGACGGAATGAAAAATTATAAAATTTGCTGGAAAATAGGATAAGAAACAAATGTGATTGAGTACATAAAAGAGAAAAGATTAATATGATAAATTTAATTTGAGTTTGTAATTTTTTTTTAAAACGGTCACAATAATGCTCTTTAAAATGGTTCTTGAAAAAATATAAAAAACCAAATTAAAAAAATTAGAAATGTCTAAAAAACCAAACTCAAACTTAGACCTTCTAAGCTGCAACAAGAAAATTTCAAAATTTTGTTTTTTTTTTCAAAAATTGCAATAATGCTTGTTAAACTGTGTGCAAGAGGCAAAAAAAAGTTTAAGAGACAAATGCTAAAAGAGAACAGACGTCAATTTTACCTGTTAGACAACAAACAAGACTCTGCCGATTAAATTAAAACAAAAACCACAAATATTCAAAACAACCAACACTTATTTACAAACCTATCTATAACATTAAATCCAAGAGTTATGCAGGACATGACTACCAAGTGAAAGAAAATTTCAACTTTAAAAACAGAGCAAGAAGCAATCGGAAGACAAACTGCAATTTTTATTGCACTCACGCTACGGATGATTGATTGAACTAGTCACTCAACCAATCATCAAATCATTAATTCAATTTAAATTAATTTATAATTTCAGATTTCCAGATTCTGGAAATGATGTACAAGCAGCTTAAAAAAAACAAAAGCTGATAAAAAAACAAGTCAAGAAAATGTCCCTGGTGGAGGGAAAATCCAAAAAGATCAATAACCACAAAGAAGAGGTCAAACAGATAATGCGCAACGCAAAAGATGCAAAGATATCTCTTTAAGATAAAAACCTGCATAGAAACCGCCATTAGCGGGCTGCCCACCATGCTATACATTTCAATTAGAGTCCAAAAAAATGCTAAAATACGTTATTATACATCGAAACTGATGCAAAAAAAGCTAACCACTCTAGGGTACGCTCTACTTTTCGTCAAACTTATGAGAAAAGATGGGAAATCTTTCCTAATATTTTATGTTTAGTTGCCTTAGAATGCAACCAGTTTAAATATTCCACTATGTGATATCACAGCAAAGTCAGGGAACGTTGCCAACGTTATGATCACACAGCATCCAGAAGCAATTCCCCATACGTCTGTGTCAAATGCGCAGGAACCCGTCCCAGCACCACCTGCAAACACACAAAGCAGTCAAGGCATGTAGCAACATGCTCCTTGTTCAATGGGCTGCACACCGCAAGTTATAAAAGCTGCCCAGTTTATCTCAAGTTGAAAGTAAGCCAACCTTCTTCAAAAGCTCAACCTAAGACACTTGCTTATCAAAAAGCAGACTTCCGCTCTTCCCTGGAGCACTTTTGCAAAAATAAATCCTACGCACAAGCAATGCAAAACAAAGTGCAGAACGCACCTACTTAAAAACTAAATACTCTTTTGCTTGGCTCAAGCAAGCTAAGCTGATTTCAAGAAGATTTATTTATTATCAATGCATCTTTTAGTTTAAAAATTTAGAAACTTGTCCGATAGTCCAAATTTCAGACGTGCCGTGGCACAAGTTTGCCACAAACACTATGCAACACCTGCATTTTTAATATTTCTCATTAAGACAACTCTCAATAAGGCAAGAATGTCCTTGCATCACACAAAGCATACTTTTAGAAATCAAAAAAAGAAAGTTTAGTCGCTTGGAAAAGTAAACCCAATACTGCAAATATTTAAGAAAATTCTCCTCCCAATCCAAAAAACAACCCAGGCTACATCTTATACCAGAACAAAAACGGCATGAAAGGAGTAGCCTTCAGGATAATCAAAAACCAGCTTAGTAACCAAATTTAGTTTCATATCTAAAAGAATCATTTATGTAATACAGAAATTTTCCTTGAATACACAACAAAAGCAATAAAATCAGAAAAGAGCCACCAGAAAACCATAAGTGAAAACTTTAATACCAAGATCAATCAAAAGTAGAAAACATACTCAAGCAACATAAACAGTTCAGTCTGGGATCAAAAAACAAACGTGGGAATATTCTATTAAAATATCTAATTAAAGAAAACCTGTACTGCTTAAACACTTTTTACAAAAAAATTAAACAAACAAAAAATAAAACATAGGAAAACCTTAATGACACTACAATCATGAGATGAATTATATCCTCACAAACAATAAAAATATCTGCACAAACGTATCAGTACCAAACAAATTCGATACTAGTGGTGACCATTCGCTGGTAAAAACAACAATTTCATTAAATCTAATGATTGAAAAAAACAAATTAATTCACATGCCCAAGTTTTCAATGTCAGAAGAATTTAACCTAAAAAATGAGAAATACCAGATTAAACAAAAAAAGAGATCAAACCAATTGAAAAGTTATATACACAAAGCATCAACATACTTTCAAGAAAGGTCAAACAACACCGCCACAAAAAGAACACAAAACAAGGTCAAAAACTGGAGAATGTGTAAACTAAAATCTAGCACAATAAAAAACCAAAAAAACACCAAATGCAAAAAACGAAACAAAAAAAATATCATAACACACAATACCAACCTAAAAGAAACCACTATAACAAATAACGCAAACGTCTTAAAACCTAACTTTCAATGGTAAAACCAAAAATAATAAAGATGAAAACCTAACAAAAAACCAGGAACTGCGCTATTCGCCTATTCGGGGCGCATAACTTCAAGGGCGCTTTGGCCCGCAATTATTCATATTTACTTTATATTATTATAAAACATTTTTAAAATATTTTGTATTTTACTGCAATTATTGAGTTATTTTAGTCCTTTTCATAAACATAAAGAATCATAATATTACTATGACAAATTATGATAAAAAAATCAGGATATACTTTGTTAACGTGCTTGGGACCTAAAAACAATCCGCTAAAAGAGATCCTAGAGATGTTGCCGTTGATACACAAAACCAATGCTACGCGCATTAAAGCAAGGCTTTATTGGATTTTATGTGTTTTGTCCTCCAGGTGTGAAAAAAAGTTCTAGATGCAACGACTGCGTTAAAGCAGTTCTGAGTCTGCAATGCCACTAAGCGGGTGTGGTCCACGTTTGTTGGTGAGCAGGTAATTTACTTTTGTTAACCAGTCCAGTGCGGGGGTTCTTGTGTGATTCTGTTTAGTTGCTTCATCCGTTGTTTCACACTTTAGTTTTAATCTTTAATTGAAAGTTGTATTAAATTTTTTTCTGCGGAGTTGCTTCCTTGATCTGTCTGTCATCCCGTTTTTGCTACCTGCACTAGACCATGCTCCTGGTTTCATCTGTGTGTGCTGTAAGATAGTTTCCGTGTGATATCTCCGCAGCTACATCTCGACTTAGTTGTAGTTGTAGTTGTTGGCATGCTGGCAGACAAACGTGCTACCCTAAAGTTTGCCTGCCGATGGGACCAATATGTGTTAGTGATAAACTTTTCTGAACCAGGATATTATCTGGTCTCCATTCTAGTTTAGTTGATGTCTGTTTAGTGTATTTGTTACCTTGGCTGGTGGTCTGCTTTGACTACATTGTGGTTTAGGAAAGAAATCTTCTAAAAACTGTCTGATTTAACTTCTGAAGGAGAGTGCCTACAGACTAAAGTCTCCAGATCATGCTTAAATAATTCAAACTCATATTACTTAAGTTTAGAAATTGAATTATTCATCTCAGTTTGGATAGATCCGGGTTGGGGTAAACTGCAAGGTTATCGAAGTTTAGATGTGTTGGCGCAACAAAAAGATACTAAAATTGTTACACATTTTTTTGTTTTAAATATACCACCGTAAAATAAAACTTTGGAAGGCGTTAAGACAAACAAGGTGCGTGTTTGCAGCCGTTCCCAGACGGAAGTTGCAAAAGTAATGTGCGGTCTGATGATGGTAGTGTAGGTTGTCTAGGATAGATGGTACGTGCAATTTGTACATAAGTCCTTCATCAATTATGATACCCAGATACTTGACAACACGTTCCAGTCTACAAAATAAAAGTTTTGTGGTTTAGATATAAAGCTATCTAAGTAGTTTTGTCAAAACCCATGTTGTTGAGTGGGAAAAAGATTGTTAAATCTTGTGTAGTTTTGGATTATGTCCAAGATCTCTTTTTCTATGGCCTTACGTACATAAAATACTGATTGATTTTAAAATGTTTATGACGTAAAATCATTTTCAAAATTTTGAAAAATGCCAGTGCAAAAAATTGCCATAAAAATATTAGTAAAGGCCATTATGGCTTTTTGTGAAAAAGATTTGAATGTTTTGTTTGGAATTCTGTCATGACCAGACGCAGATCAAATTTTCAGTTTTGAGATAATTTCTCTGATTTAGGAAGATCAAACGCTATGCAACAGTGTGTCGTCGTCAGTGTAATCTAAGAAATATTTAACTTCTTACTAGACCTTTAAGACGTGCTGCAGATCAATGTTCTCAGCATTGAAGTTCGAGACTGTCAGCAAATAACTGCACCGACTGATGAAAAATTATTCATTTATAGCAGCCCGGATGAGCATTTACCTTGTTGATTGGTTAATTTTGATGTCCAACATGCAGTCTTACACGTAGGTCTAATACATGAGGATGTAACTGCGTACCAGATGTGACTATCATATAGAATAAAGCCGGTTATATATGCAATCTCAACTCTTTTTTCAATTCCTTTGCCAAACGTGCACAAAATGCATTTACAATTTGAATATAAGCAGACGTAGGCAAAATATGTCAAATTTGCAGGAAAGCGCTATAGTAGGCCGCGCTGTCCCTGCAAGGAATTATTACATCAGAGCATAAAAACATTATGACACCGTACTCGTGAGCATCAGAATTGAAAACATCAAATACGCAGGAATCTTAAAGGAAATAGTTAACATTACAAAACCGAAAACACGTAGCGCACAAGAACAAATGAAGAACAAAAGAAACGCAAGCAAAAACAACATTGCGAGCAAAAAGCTAAAAATAAAAGAAGATGTTATAGAAAAACTCCACAAATACAATTTAATAAATGTCTAGCAACAAAAAAACTGGCAAAACGCACAGGTCATTCTGATCAAAAAGGGCAATAACACTAATTTTTGCAGTAGCAGCAGTAGTATCTAAAAATAAAACGTAAAAAACTACTGCCCCCATCAGTTTACTCTTCTACCTATATATATTGCTGACTTTTTTTTTTTTCAAAAATACAGCATTATCAACCATATGCAGGCACTTAGAACGTTGACAGAAAAAACAATTAAATACAACATATCAGTCCATATCGCTGTCATAGATTACGATAAAGCTTTTGTCTCCATAAAAACCAAGTCCATTATACTCAAAAAATCTAAAAAACTAATACAAAAAGCAACTCTATAAGTGAAAATAAACAAAAACTTGATGGCAAACATCATCACAATCAAAAGAGGTGTAGGCCAAGAAGATACTACATCCCCAAAACTGAGACAATAAAAATATAAACATCAACAACATCTTTCTAAATAACAACCTGCAATTTGCGGACGTCCTCGTCTTCATAAGCCATACCCAAAAAATAAAAAAAACATGTTCAAACAACTAAACATAAAGTCAAACCAAGTGGGCCTAACAATGAACCTATCCAAGACAAAAATATTGAAAAGATAACTATAAATAACACCACCGTAACCATAAAGCCATATAAATACCTCAAGCACGTTATAAAAATAAATAAAAAAACAAACTACGTAGATAAGATATTAATCAAATTTAACATAGACGGCCTTCAACAAACTGAGCCACATCCTCAGAAATAAAACATCCCAATAAATCTCAAGCATAAAGTATTCAACATCTGTGTATTACTCGTAGCAACATATAACCTGGAAACACTGACACAAACAAGGAAAAGCGCTGAACACCTAAAAAGAACGCAAATAGCAAAAAAATAAGCCATATTAGTAGTCAAATGTAAAAAAAATCAGACAAAAAATAAAGATAACAGCTCCAAGACAGGTAGACACCTATAATAATCTAATAGAAACCAAAGAAGACAAAAAAAAGTATAGAAAAACCGCAGAAAAGGTGAGTGAATGACATAAAACGGGAAAAACAAGAAAAAAGTAGTACCAACTAGCACAGGACAGGAGCATATAGAAAAACATAAAAAGGCTTATGTTCAGGAGTGGACAAAAATGAGGAAAAAGAAAAAAACTGGTTTTTAAAAATAACAACTTTCAAAAACTAAAAAGTTATGAATTTTTAAAACAACTCAAAATGTATTAAAGCTGAAATAATGTAGTTTAATTTACCAATTTTAGATTTAGTAGTTCACTGGCTCTCGTTGCCGCTGCTAAGCCCGATCAAAAAAGTGGGTTGGTGTACCAAGCTAGCACTTTACCGACCGTAAAAAAAACCAAATGCTTCTTGAACTGCCAGAAAAGCAAAAATCCCAAAATAGAAGACCCTAAGACAAACCACCTAAAAAATGAATAGAGACCTGGACGTCAGCATCATGAGAATGTTAAAAAACAAATAATAGAACTTAGTCCTAAATTGCAAAAAAAAAGAATTTAATTTTGCCAATTTTTTTTCAAAATTGCTTTTTAAGTTGGTTCTTAAAAATATAAAAAATTAAAAAATTTAATAAAAACGTTTCAAAACTACTAAACTCAAAATGTATCGGTACCAACATTGCAATTTCAAAGCTGCGATAAAAAAATTCAAAATTTTATTGAAATTTTCTAATTTTTTTCAAAATAACCACAATTGCTAGTTAGATATTTGTCCCAAGAGCGCAAGTTTTCCTTACAGCGGTTCTGTCATTATAGACGTTTGAAATATAGTTTCTTTCAGTTTTATAGATTAAACTAAGCTACGAGAGTTTTTAAGTTAACACACTTGTATTCCATTTATTAGAAGCTAACCAAAGTATGAGAAGCTGTGTTATCTAATAAAGACAACGTTCTATTCCCGACTAAATGTTTGTTTAGAAATCATGTTTCTTCTCAATCAAATAAATTGATCATTAAAATTATGCTAAAAAATTGATTCCACTAACAATTCTGTTTGCTGCATCTGTAGTATCATTGACATAAAATCATAAAATAAACTTCTACATCAATTTAAATTACTAACATACTTATCATCAATGTGTTATAATATCCTCCGGTTATGCATTGCGCTGAATTATTTAAATAAAAATACATTTTCTTCATATTCATCCTACTTCTAACAAATTATGAAAATTGTAGAGGAATCCGGAGAAGAGAAACTTGATGTAAGACCCGTTACAAAAGTAATTTTCTCAAAACCCATTGAGTATGTTTATTACATCGAGTTCATTAAGTTGTTAATAATGTCGTGCGGTCAATTTGCATACGAGGGAATAAGTGGCACGTACCACGAACATGCGTAACTACTTGGAGGTGTCTCTGATTATAATTTGTTTCCGGGAAGACTTGCGGCATATCACTTCCTATCAATTCGATTGGTATTATGTTTTTAGAGGAAGCTATCATCATACATAATTCAAGAACTTTAAGTTATATGTGTCAAGGTAATTATCAACAAAAAGTTTAATTCTTCACCATCATCAGGTTTATTTAATTTAAATTACGTTTATTTATAGCTCAATAGAAAGAAGATCCAAGTAAAAAATGTTATTCTAATATTACAATCGATATTGACTGAAGAAGATCTTTATTTGTTTATAGATGAAAACAATAACATTGCTGCTAACATTAATCGATATGTAAGGAAAACAATTCGTTTCAATAATTCCCATACATGAATTGAAATCAATTTGCAACAATATCCATTGAAAATCTAAATGAACGCATGAAGGCTTTTGTTGCTTGCTTTTAGCTGAGTTATGGATTACTGTTAGCTAACTGAAACAGATGTAAATAATGTAATGGCATTGATCTTCACAAGAATGTATATTGTTTTCCTTTTTTATAAATTCTCTCTCTTTCATAATCATCTATAATAGTGTTGGATATGTTTACTTTCTATTTCAATTACTTGCATACATGCGTTAGGTACCCTTTGTAATACGAATATTAGTTATTCAAACATTTAGAAGCTAATGATTCTATAGTGTATTTTTAGTTTAATATAATAAATTTATTTTTATTGGTTCGCTCTGCATTTATTTGGTAACCAAATTATCTCAAAATTGATGTGCTATGTTGCTTAGCGATTGATTCTAATATGCTTTATGGTAATTTGTAAATTGTTCTCTCGTTTTACAATTTATCGATAATTGTTTCAACTAAGCTTTTAAGTCCTGTATCGCTTTGCAATTAATTGTGAACCAATTTATCTAAATTAGTATAAACTGTGTCACGATTGATTCAAACATGCTTTGTCGCTTTGTAATTTATTGTAAAATTGGTTTAAGTGTTGCACCGAGATTTTGTGTTTCATTGAAAATGATTAATTGCGATTTATTGTCAATTGATTTAAATAAACTATGTTGTTCTGTGTCGCTTGCAAATAATCGTAAACTAATATATTTAAATTTATAAGTAGTATTATATGTACAATTATTTCTAACATGATCCGTTGCTTCACAATTCCTTGTAAACTAAACTTTTATATTTTATGTCACTTTGTATTTAATTATGAAACTAATTAATTTTGTTTATGTTATATAGGGTTCTCCATATTAGACTACTTATTTACGATTTAAACGTAAATATACTTTGTTTATTTATTTTTTGGTAAATTAAGTTAAGTAGGGTTTGAAATTAGATTTTATTAAGTAAGTGTCTGTTTCAAACCAATTAAACAACAACAATTGTGAGAAACTAAATGTTTGTGCAAAAAAATGTATTTTTTTTTACAAAACCAGAGGTAATGCGCCAACGCGCAAAACAGTTATGGTATGGGTGAAAAGAGTTCTGTAAAAAGCATTAAAAATCTGAACGTGGAAGAATGGTTCGTACGCCTGCAAATATTAAACAAGCTACATTTACAAATAATCCTAACAACTCTGCTAATCGACAACCACATGCTCTAGGAATATCCAAGGAAAATCTACACAGAATCCTTTATAACGATTTAAATTTGATCCTTACAAATACCAAAAGCAAAATTAACAATTTGTCAAGAATATTTAAATCGGTATCAAGAACCAATACACAATTTGTTAATGACCAATAAAAATTTTGACAAACAAAATTTTAGATATTGGGGAGCTGAAAACCCTTATAAACTGGTTACAAAAAAACTCCATAGTTCAAAAATCGTTGTTTAGTGTATTTGGTATTACTGATCCTTATTTTTTGTTAAGATCAAAATAACCATTTTGAAACGGTCAATTCCAAGCTCTACATAAACATGTTACAAACGTTTCTCATCCCTGAACTGATTAGACAGAGATTACTAAATGATGCCATGTTATTCTAACAATTTAGAGCAATTGCTCATACAACCAGAAATTCCATGAAAAATTTTTAACAAACGTATAGTTTTACCTTACCTAACGACAGCTAATTCTTTTTCTGTAGAAATATTTAAATGAAAAGACCAGTTGCCTTGCAAGAATTAAAAAGCTAAAATACCGCATTCGAAAGAAATCACAAGAATAGATAAAAATTGGCTTCGCAGTGTGGTGCACAATTTTGCATTCAGAATTGAAAGTTGCATTGAAGTTAATGAAGAGATTTAAAAGAAATTTTCTTTAGTTAGAAAGATTTTATCAAAAAAAGTAGTTTAATATGAAAAAAAAACTGTATAATGTGTTGCTTTGCAGATAATTATAATATGCGTTGTCGCTTTAAGATTTAGTGAAAACTAATTCAATGTTTTTCTGTACTATGTACCTTTACAATTAATTTTACCATGACTCACTTTCAGGTTCCGAAAGAGAACACCAAAAAGCACAAAAGCCAACCGCCCCAAAAAACAACGCATCCTCCTGCAAAAAATATTAATGCCATTAAAAAATTTACCGAGGTGAGATTTGGATTTACTGCCATAGATCTTAACCCCGCCGGTATTAAAGCCTCCAATCTCACCCAACCTCCTAACAAGTCATCAAACTCCCTGGTCCGGCAAATAAATTTTCGGGCGTCTTTAAATACTTCAGCAACAACAAAACCGCTATATTTTCCGTTCGCAATACCTAGGATAGTATTTGCATAATTCCGGCCACCAATTACCAATTATAGAAAAACTATTTTTCTAAAATCTGAAAAAGCCGATTTTTACACTTGGTCGACCCCAGAAAAACGCTTCCTTAAGGTGGTAATCCCAAACGCCACAAATTACTTAACAAAAGCAAAATTTAGACAAGCTCTTGAGTCCTTAGATTTGATCCAACTAACATCTATCGTTTCCCAATAATTTCTGGGCAACTCCCAAAAAAGCAAAAATTATGGATCTAACTAAGCTCATGGGCCTGATGGTCACAGTTAAACCAAAAAAACAAATACTCTAATGCTAAAACTGCCAACGCTACGGACTCGCCTCCAAAAGATACTTCAAAGCATGTCATCTGTCGCAATTGTTTAGAAAGTGTGCCCTTTGTTCAAGCCTTCAAAGTTAACAAAGCATTCATAAAAAAATGATAATCTTGAGTAGGCAAAAATTAAAAAACCTGAGCTTACAACAACCCGGCTAAAAAAAGCTTCTTCAAACAAGTCGTTTGTTAGCATGATTACTTCACTTGCACCAATAACGGAAAACGCAAATGCAAATGCAAAAATGCCGTTCTCTTTGCGCAAAGTTTATTGATGTTCAACAAAAAATTATGTCGACCATCCTAGCTCTTCAAAACAAAGGATAATACATTAGACATATTACTCCAAGTCTTCTTCTAAAATGCAAACAACATTTTAAAAAAGAAGAACAAAATGCAAGAGTTCTTCTTCGAACAAAACCTTGACATCTTGCTAGTGCCTGAGCGCTGAGATTCCCAAATACCTTCACGTACTTAAAAACATTAGTGGTAAACCGGAGATGTAAGACAAGATTGCTTCTGCTTACATAAATCCGCTCAACCTTATCAAAACAGCAATGATTGATATGGTTCTTTCTAACCTTCTTCTCACAATAATTGCTGGTAACTTTAATTCAAAGTACCCAACGCGGAACAGCTTACAAATCAACTCCAAAGATCGAGTTTAGCTTGATTATGTTGAGCAAAAAGGTTTTCAAGTATTGGGTCTAGATCAACCCACTCACTACAGCTCTGTTAGTCATTGAAAAAACGTTCTTGACGTAGCAATACTCAAAGAAAACAATCAATGACATTAGTTCCAATCACACTCCAGTACTAATAGTGCTATACGAAAAAGGATCAAATGAGGATTGGACTCTGAATTCCTGAAAGAGAGCATTGGCAGTTTGACAATGACACACACCGCTAAAAAACGTTTGACCTTCTCGAATCAAAGAAATTATTAAAAAACTCAAAACTCAATCTGCTTCTACAAGGTTCCATCTTTTCGCTTATGCTACTTAAACAATTTGTCGCTGACATACCTACGAGATAGATACATGGGGTGCAAATAACTGATAATGCTAACAACACAACATTAATCTATACACACAAAGTCACATAAAGTGATCAGTATAAGGCTACAAAAAACCACCAGCAATCTCAAAAACTGGTTAAACGACTGGCGAGTCAAAGTTAACCAATTTTTATAAAAACGTCTACTTAAACGACGTTCCCAGACCGTGGTCCAATAGTGTCAAATATCTGAGTATTACCTTTAATAAAGGACTAATGTACAATTTACACGTACAATCTATTATATACAAAGCCAGACTAGCAAAATTCTGTTAGTTGTTTAAATAGTGTGTCGTTTTGCAATCGATTTTAACATGCTTTGTTGCTTTCCAATTAATTTAAACATACGTTGTTGCTTCGCAATTGATTCTAAAATACTTTTGTTGCTTAACGATTAGTTCTAACAATCTTTGTCGTTTTGCAATTGATTCTAACACGTTTTATTTTGTCTAGACTTAAAGCTGTAACTTGATTCAACTATTTTATCTCGTATTGCAGTTAATTTTAACATGTTTTGTCAATTTGCAAATGATTCTAACAAGCTCTATTGCTTTTATACTTGATCCAACTATTTGATATGTATTGACATGTTTTGTCGCATTGCAATTAGTTCCAACAAGCTTTGTAACTTCGCAATTAATTTGAACATAATTTATTGCTTCTAGAATTCTTACAATTAGATTCAACTGTTTTATATCTAGTGTATTGCTTTCCGATTATTTCTAACATGCTTTGTTGCTTTGCGATTAATTCTAGAAAAAACTTTGTCGTTAATTACATGTGTTATTGCTTTGTAATTGATTTTAACACGCTTCTAGACTTATTGTAACTTGATTTAATTATTCTTTATGTAGTGTCTCGCTTTGCAACTAACTTCAATATATTTTGTTACTTTGCGATTTATTTTAATACAATATAAAAAAGGATGGTTGAGACCTTTACTATGTGGTAATCCATAATCATGCCCAAATAAAATGAAAATAAAAAATGAATATTTCAAGTTATAAATATCTAGACATTTACTGTTACTTAGAAAAGCAACTATAATTTTAATTTCATTCCACGGAGTTTAGTAATCTTATTGATTCACTATTATCATCATGTGTTGTTTGTGATAATAATGTAGCTATATTTATAAAATATTTTTGATAGTCATTTGGTGTTAGTATACATTTTTTTTTATTGTTTATGTTATTATTGTTATTAATGATCTTCCACATTTCATTCGGTTTATTAACAGAATTTTATTTGAATTGTATTGCTTTTTTGCAAGTTTTAATTTCTGTTTATAATCCTAATAGAGTTTTCTACTTTTTGACTTTTGACAAGCTATGGCCGGATTTTGCTATTTCTAACAACGTTTTGATATTTCTTAGGCGGATTTGGATATTTTTGATTATTTATGAATAAAATTTTGCTCTCTTTAATAGTTAATACTAAAATGATTCAATCTCTATCAATATTTTGATACTTTATAACAGAATTTTTAAAATTTAATAATTTTTGCTACATTTTTCAACAGATTTTGGTGCTTTCTGACAATATTTTGATGTTTTAGGACTGATTCTGCTATTTTTGACATTCCATAAACATAATCTTGCTATTTTAATGACCGGATTTTAGTTTTTTTAACAATATGTTGATATTTTATGATTGTACAGTTTTTGACTATTTATTAAAAAATGTTTTTAGAAGATTTTTAGATTTTTTATCTGTTTATGTCTAAATTTTAGTAATTTTTAACAATGTTTTGATGAATTTTGGATCAAAAATGATCCAAATAACTAGTTTTTAGATAGAGTTTAAAAACGATAGTGTAGTTTCCAATGCTCCTTCTCATATTTGGGAACAATATTCAATACAACGACAAATATAGTTTTATATACATATATGCAAAAGTTGAACAAAACTAAAAAAACTTGTAAACTCTAGAAGACAAATTGAAAAAGATTTAGATTAGTGATGCCGCCGGATCCACTTTTTGGCCGGAACCAGATACCGGAACCATAGCCTACAAAAACAAAACTGGAACCAAATCCAAGACCAGATCCAACCGGATCCGGCCAGATTTATAAAAATATAAAAAAATAATCAATATTTATCAGCATCCGGCAACCAGCATCTTCAGCAAAAGACTATTTTCTCAAACTGGCAATTTTTATAAAAAAACGAAAAGAAATGATGAACAATGAAGAAAAATTAATATTTCTACATTATAAAAATAAGTATTATTGATAATATTGATTAATATAATATTTTAACTTATATTATATTATATTATATTTATTTTTATTATTATTTTTTTTATATTATTTTTATTTTTTTGTTTACATTTTATTAATTTTTACATTTTTTTTTTAATTTTTACATTTTTTTTTTAATTTTTATTCTACTTTCATTAGTTTCATTTATTAAAAAATCTGGCCGAATCTGACCGGATAGTTATCAAGATCCGGCCGGATACCGGATCGGGATCCAGTTCCGGCGGAAGCACTAATTTAGATATGAATTCGTTGTTTAGTTTATGTTGAGTACTGATGATACATCAAATTTTGATTTTAAAACAGTTGAATTTTTTTAGAGTTAAAATTGACCATTTTAAAAGTTTTTTCATTTAGATGGTAAAAGGGCTTGTACTCGCTGTATGTGATAAGGATATAACATCTGGTTTTTTATTATTTACCACATTGTAGCGTGACTAAGATTTAGGTTTAAAGCTATTTTTCTAGTGCTAGTTGATGGATTGTCTTCGATTTCTTGAAGAACATCTTCTTCAATTTGCGGAGGTAGCAGGCGGGATCTCCCATTTCCTGCAGCTCTTGTATGTACACTTCCAGTTTGATGTAGACGTTCGTGAATACGAATGAATGTTTTTTCATTTGGTACCTGTCGGTTTGAAAACCTTTATTGATAAATTCAACGAGCTTTTGCTGTATTTCCATCGGCAACGCCATAAACAAAATACATATCGCACATCTCGCTATTACTGAAATTATTCATTTTGCTATCACCACGCAAGCAAAATACTAAGAATGTTCAAATTAATTGGGTAATAAAGATAATAAATTCTCGCGATATTGACTACTTTGAAAAAAGGTTATTTAAAAACTAAATCAAAAACAAATGTTTTTATCAACAACAAAAGTTGTTGCTACTTTTTTTATGTTTTCCATCATAAAATGTCGTATTTCTCTAAAACGGTTCGAGCATTTGACTAGGAGTACCTTTTTTGTGTAGAAAATATTGGTAGTTCACAATGAGCATTCAGAATGCCAATTTCCCAAGTGTCAAAGAAATTAGAGCCATAAACATAAACATGAAAAAAATAATGAATAAGCGCTTAAAAAGTAGCTAATATTAATGTTAAGATGTGTACAAAAGCTGAGTTTTGTATCTCAAACAGTTCCTGAAATATCGTCAAAAAATAAAAAAAAAAAAATTTTGGTCTTGAAAACAGTGCGTATGCAGAACCATGTTAACAAGAACATTTTTTCTTATAATTAGCCAACCAATCCCACCCTTTATTTTCCGACACATGTTTTGAAACACCCTGTATAATCAAATAAATTAGTTGCAGTTTAATTTTACGTTTTAACTGTGTGCTAGTAAAATCAGTTTCAAGGGTAAAACTACGCAGTTATTTTGGCAGATTTCGATTTTTGTACACATTAACACAAAGTTCCATCGGTGGGTTTGGAATGGACGGTCCAAAATCGGCAGATAAATCTTTCTGTGTATGCCGCGCTATTATCCTTTTTCTATTCTATAAAACTTCAAAATTTTATTTCCTTGAAAAATGCTTCTTCTTAGTCCAATTGATGTTGTTGTGGTAGTATCAGTATGAGTTTTTAGTTTAATATTTGTTGATCACTTGTTCATAATATTCTTACATAATTGTATTATTAGTAGATGAATTCTTAACATTTCTAATCTTTGTAATATCCAAAAGTGTGGTACGCTGTCGTAAGCTTTTCTGTAGTCTATCCAAGCAAGTTTGAGATTAGTTTTCCGTTGTTTCCAATCTTCTAGTATGCTTTTCCACAGCATGAGTTGGTCTTTACATTCATTTTTTGTTCCATTGGCATGATACTAGGTTTCTGGATGTAATCTTGGATTTTGTGTGCCAAAATGGTAGTAAGATTTTTGTGAGTTGTAATTAAGCATGTTATTAGTCTATAACTTTTTGATTATTAGGTGATTTTGTTCTTTGGTAGTAAATAAGTTATATCTTATCCATTTTGAGAAATCTTGCTATTGAAATATTATTATAGATACGGGTTAAGTGTGTGTGTACTGCAGTTTTTTTTTTATCCAAAAATTTGGTAACATGTCCGGTCCTGGGATTTTCTAGTTAAATAAAATTTTAAATCATTTTGTTACATTTTGTTGTGCTATTGGTTCCCAGTTCAATTCTTTGCCATTGTGTTTTCTATTTCAAATCGGTCATCCCATTCTGTTTTTTTATTGTGTACTTTCTCTGTTTTCCATAGTTCTTTCAAAAATATTTCAACTTCCTTTTACAGTGGAAATGCATTTGCTTCAATTTTTGTTTGATTTAATGATTTGTAGAAATTTTTGCTGTCTGGCTCAAACTTTTTGTTAACTACAAATTGTTTTTGTCTTGTAGTATATCTTCTTGTAAACTGGTTGCTACTTTCTGTTTTACTTCTTCTTTTTTTAGGTTAGGTTAGGTTTACCTAACCGTAAAAATGTCCATAATGCCAGAAATCTGGCCATAAAGCAGGCACAAGCAAATGCTCGTTATTCTAACAGGCTCTACGAGCAAGCAGGAAGAATCAGGTATCAAAAACAGCAAAAGTAAAGACAATAAATAAAAAGAGAGTACTAATACAAGTAAGAAACTGACAGACGATAACATCACCAAAAATGAAACTACTACAACGCAACATCAGCAGAGCCAGATCAGCAATGGGCCTACTGCATAAGACGGCCTTTGAAAACCGGGTAGATGTATGTATAGTGTCTGAGTCTAATAAAAACGTAGAATCAGGGGGCCTATGGATAAAAGATAAAGACAAAGACACAGCTATTCGGATATACAACAAAAGTTATACTACATCAAAATGGAAACAAAACAGTAAAAGATTTGCTTGAGCAGAAGTAGATGGTATAACCATATATACCTGCTACTGATCTCCTAATAAAAACATCAAAGAATTTGAAACATATTTACATAAAATTGGAGAAAATACCAAAAAACATGACAAGCCCTTAATTGTAGCGGGCGACTTTAACTGTAAAGCAAGGAAGGCTATAGGGAAAAGCAAAGGAGGACAAGGAAGGAACAATGCTAAAGGAATGGTTGGCTAAAAAAAACCTTGCCACCATCAATGATGGAAAGAAACCAATTTTTGTTAGAGAAGCATCCAAATCGTATTTTAATCTCACTCTATGTTCAGTAGATATAAGTAGGAAAATGCAAAACTGGCTAGTATCAAAAGAGGAAAACTTGAGTCTACACAAACATATATATTATGAAGTCAAAACACCAGAAAAAATTGCGGAAAGTATCAAAAGAAAAGGGTGAAAGGTGAAATGGCCATGGCGACAACAAAAAGCACTAAAATCCTAATGCAATCAATAAAAAGAGCCATGAATAAAGCCTTTAACAAAAAGGAAAAAGCCAAGACTAACAGTGGGATATATTGGTGGTCTGAGAAACTGGAGAAAACCAAAAAAAGATGCAACTAAGCTAGGCAAGCCTCATCCAAGGCAAACAACAAACACAACTAAGATGCAGAAGAGCTGTCAAACTAGCCATAGAAGAAACTAAAGAAAAAATAGAACAAGACACCTTTAAGTTACAAAAAGCTAAATCTATCACAACAAACAGCGTTAAACGATTAAAAGCAAATAAAAATAGCAACAAAACTGTTTCCCGTACACCAAACTAACAAATGGGAAAACATAGAGGCAAAGTACAGCACATCTTTTCACTACAAAGAAGCTGGAAAACGCCCAAAGAAGAACAAAAAAGAACAAAGCGCCTGGGCCGGATTACATACCTACAGAGATTATCAAACTGATTGCAAAGACTTATCAAGAGTTAATTCTGAAAGTTGTAAATAACGAATTCGAACAAGAAAACTTTCCAACTAAATGGATAGAAGTAAGGTAAATCCTGATAAAAAGTGCAGACCACTATGTCTACTAAATTTGATAAGCAAACTATATGAACAATTAATAGCTGGGCGATTAAGGAATGAAATGCTGGAAATAATCTTTAGCAATCAGTATGGATTTATGAAAAGGAGATCGGCCATGACACAGCGATAATAGTATAGGCCAACCTTGCAATCCGGCGTATAAAAAAATATTGAAAAACTAAAGCTACAGATCAAAGACACTAAAACAGAAGTGGTTATCCTATATGGAAGGAGAAAACTGAGAGAGATTACTCTTAACATTAGAAAGATAGAAATTCAATTAAAAACGGCTATAAAATATCTTGGAGTGTGGATAGATCACAACATGACCATGAAAAAGCACATAAGACAAACAGCCACAAAAGCAAAAAAATCAGTACTGGCATTAACAAGGCTCATGCCCAGAATTAAAAGTCCAATGGCTGCCACTGCTACACAAAGTATTTAAAAATAAAAAGTGTCAAAAAGAGATTGTCAAAAAACAATCTAACATCTCTGGTAAGCTAGCTTATCAAGACGATCCACCCTAAAGATAATAATTCCAGGGTGGAAATCCGCATCGTCAAGTGAATTAGGGGTTTAGTGGATGAAAGCTCTACACCGGCTGACAAAGTTTCCCCTAACCACAATAAAAAAAAAATAAATGAATTTAAAGAAAAGTTACCTAACTGGTAACATTTATATTTACATAGATGATATGCTAACCTTGACATATCTTTTCTCAAATTTTAGATCTTTTTGACAATGCTCCTTTGCCTACCACTTTTGTTTGTTTGTAAGGGTTTTTGTGTTTATTTTTTTTCAACCTTTAAAAGCATTTCAGTTATTGTTACAAACGTCGCGTATATTAATGAGTTAAAATCAATTAAGTTAAGACAATTTTTGATTAAGAAACTTTTAATACAAAAGTTGGCTGTTGTGATTAGATCTTGTCCTTTTTTGTTTAACATAATGTTTTGCAGTATTTTGCGTTCATTAAAGTCTATTTGTTTAAAGTACTTATAGTTTCTAAGTATTAAAACTTCTAATTCTTGTTTTTCAGATAAAACTTTTTCACATATGATTTCAATATTTTTTGTTCTAAAATTTCTTAAGTTGCGTTTAATTTTCATTTATCTGATTTTTAGTTTTTTGTCTCATTGTTTTTATCTTTCCTTTTTTGTATCTTTTGATGTTTCTTATTTTGTTGTTTATTTCAAAAGTAGCTTTATTTTGTTGCATCTATGTGCGGTCTAGACGTAAATTTAATATACACTATATATATAGTTTTTGTTAGAAGTTTCTTTGCAATACATACACATACTTAGTCCACGCTTTCCTATTTCCTTTATTTATTTTGTAACCATCGCAGTCTCCTGTAGTCCTTGTTGAGTTTTCTCCGTAATCTTGCAGATTGTTGCGTAACAGTTTTCTTGCTTATTGTTTGGCTATCATAGATGTTAGTTTTATGTTAAGTTCTAAGAGTTCTTTGCTCTTTTTTTAAATCAAGTTGCCTTCCTCCATAGGGCAGACTGTTCGCGAACAGTCTGAGTCTGAGTGTAGGATTCCAAAACATTGTCTCTACCTACCTGAAGTATATCCTTTTTCTTTCTTAACAAACTCTTAAAAATGTAATTTGTGCCTGTCATTTTAATCATAATAATTTCAATCTAATTTTCTTCCTCTCTGTACATTTTATGTCTTACTTTCGTATATATGCTTTGTAAACTTTCTTTTATATTCATACTAGTTTGTATCACCGTCCAATAATGACCTTGTAAAGATTAAAACTAGTTACGGTTTTTTTTAATATATTTGTAATATAGTACATAGGCAATTCCATTTCAAACGGACCAGAGCTAGGGGGGGGGTGCGTTGAGAAACTAGATTATGTATTTTTTTTAGTTTCTATAACTTATTAGTAGTCTTTTGATCGATATATGAGAGTATGAAACCTATAAAAAAAAAAATCTACAATTTTTTTAAGTTTTTTTGACGTTTTTTAACTTAATCACATGTTTTGTTTAAAAACCGCAATTTTAACTCAAAAAAATAAATTTACTAATGAAATCAATCAGAAATTTTCCGTAGAATCCAAATCTAGCGCCATTTCAAGTTTATACCTTGTCTATAAGCCGCAAAAGCCATAAAACCATGTTTTTGTTCTTAGTGGGCTGTGCAAAAAGGAGCATTTTTTAAAAATTTTTAACCGCTATAGTTGATGTAAATTAATTGAAAAATATAAATTTGTTCTGTGTATTTGGGTTTTAAGCGTCTAAAACTCAAAAAATCTGCAAAGTAGGCCTATTCTTCAACATAAACTCTTACAAATGCACGTTTAGCCGCGCTCAGAGGAACAATACACCAAATATTATTAAAAAATTGAATTCTGGGGACAATTTTACATGGAAAATTGTCAATGTTGTACTCATCGTCTATAGAAAAGTCCATCTAGAAAAAAATGTTTACAAAATTTATATGCAAAAAATGCGTTAAAAATTATTTTTTTTTTTTTATTTACAAAAAATATTATAAACACACTAGGGTGTGGTTTAAAACTTTTTTTTTAACAAATTTTAACAAACGACAGGCAGATTTATGTTTGAATGCCAAAAATAATAATATTTTTAAATTTTTGCGCCGATAGATCGAGTCTAAATTTGTGCCGCAGGCGCAAAAACTATCAAACAAAGAGTAAAATGGCCAAAAATTGGTTCAAGCGACAAAAAATGTCTTTGTTAAACTTCTGAAATCAACTTAAAAAAATATAATCCAAATAATCTTTAAAAAAAATTAAAAAAAAAAAAATTTTAAGTAACTTTTGAACAGATTTTTTTTTCTAAATGGATTTTTCTCTGCCAGATAAGCAAGACACTGACTATTTTCTATGTAGAATTGTTTGCAAAACTAAATTTTTTAATAATATTTGGTGTATAGTTTCTCTGAAAACTGTTAAATGTGCATTTGTTAAAGTTTATGTTAAAAAATAGGCTTATTTTTGCAGTTTTTTTGAGTTTTAGACGCTTAAAACCCAAATACACAAAACAAATTTATATTTTCTAATAAATTTACATCAAAACACGTCAACTTTAGAGGTTAAAAAAAATTTTAAAAATGCTCCTTTTTGCCCAGCCCACTGAGAACAAAAACATGGTTTTATGGCTTTTGCGGCTTATAGACAGGGTATAAACTTTAAATGGCGCCAGATTTGGATTCTACGGAAAATTTTTGATTGATTTCATTAGTAAATTTATTTTTTTGAGTTAAAATTGCGGTTTAAAAAAAATGCTTAAAAAAATCGTAGAATTTTTTTTAATGGGTTTTACACCCTCATATACCGATCAAAGGACTACTAATAAGTTATAGAAACTAAAAAAAATACATAAGCAAGTTTCTCAATGAACCCCCCCCCCCAGCTCTGGTCCGTTTGAAATGGAATTGCCCACATAGTAAATGTGTTTTATTTCTTTTATCAAAGTCTAAATAGTGTACGTTATACAATACGTGTAACAGCTAAAAGAATAAACATGAAAACAAGAAAACAAATCTATTATGCAAATTTCTGTGGTATTCTAAAACTTATGTTTTGAGAACCATGCGCAGATATTAAATCACTATTTATTATTAAAAAAAAAAACAGTTAGAGCATTACTAAGCATGAAATATAACCTATCCTGCCGTGAAAATTTTGAGATAATATATGTACTAACATTCGAGACTATTCTCTATGCACATTGCAATTTTTTTTTGTTATTTACATGTCTTACGTATATTGCTAACAATGAGCAACAACACTAAAATTCATAGCAGCTCTCTAAAAAAAATATAATTTTTCAACAAAATATCATTTTTTTATTTTTATTTGATTTGAAAAATCTATTTTTTTCAAAATTTCCATATAATTTTTTTTTAAATTTCCAATTTTTTTTTTCAAAATTTCCAAAACATTAAAAAAAATAACTTTCTGTTTTATTTCATAAAAAAAAAATTATAAAAAAAATTGCGTTCTTGTTACATATTTTGCTACGCTTAGCAATCTTGCTCGATAACAATATAACTATTTAGCAATATGCATAGACAATTGGGCAGATTGACACAACTAAATATTTTAGAATGTAACTTATTTATATTTAAACACAAATCTTATTTTACTAGAAATGAATAAATTATGTGTATCTAAGATTTCGTAACAAATAGAATAGTTTTACTTTAGTTATCAAACAATATTAAATCAACAGGTAAATATTGTAAATGAATCAATTTAAAAAGTTAACAAAAACATTACAGATTACTCAACAATTATAACAGTGTAATAAATTAAATATATTAATCACAAATATAGCAGATAATAAATGTAAATGTGACCAACTTAATAACTATCATTAAAATGGACAATTATAGAACTGTCCCATATATACAAAATATAATAAAGTAAATAACGTCCGAACTGTTACAATTTCATTCCATCTTTTTTCTTCCAACTTATTATTATTATCTAGCGCTAAATAAAGTAGAGACGTGTATTTCACAACTAACGTTATATAACGTTACTCCGCGATTTCCTGCTGGTTCCCTCTACCGGAAAACGAGTATTACCCAGCAATTTATTTAATTATAATATTACCTTGCACATGGTAAATTGCATATGAATCTTTTTGATAAGGAAACAATCTCCGAATAGATTTCAAGTTCATGCCAACAAATTGAATATAAAAATAATAATAATAAAAAGTAACAATGCGAGAAATCGAGTTTGATTGATTGGAGGTTCGCATGGGCGTGAGATTTATGTTCGTTGCGTAAATCCGAGCGCTAATGGTTCAAACCAACAATGTTATTTAATTGATGATAGTTAATAGATTCTTTCAATATTTGCAATAATACATTTCACATCAGCATGTGATTTATTAACGATCAACTAATTTTTTATTTTTATTTTATTTTTGTTGGCCTATTTGACGCAACTAACTTCAATCAATTAAAAAAGCGGGAAATTTAAATATAATAAATTATTCATTTTTTTTCAATTGTTCTCATTTGTTGTTATATTCATATATTTTCAGTGACTTTGAATAAATATATGTTTATTTATGCGTGTGCATGCTGCCAAACGTAAATAAATTACAGTAATTACATAAGCGAACAGGAATCCTTGACTGACTAACAACGAAATATTGTAAACTTGCAGCTGCGAAGGATAATTCGAAAATAATGAGCGTCTGGAAAACAATGGTCGCGACAAATTAAAGTCATCATACATTGCGTCTTTTTACAGAATTAAAACATACTTTGCTTCGGTCAATTAAAGAGTTTAGCATGACTTGTTAAATCATTTTAAATTAGATAAATTATATTGGCAGAAATGACATGACTCTTGCTAAACTAAAAAAAATTTTTTTTTTTTCCTACATTTTGGGTATGATTGGTAGAAATTTTAAGATATTGTTTGCAAATTTGTAACCTCGTTAAAACAAACAATTGAACTATTAAGAAAATTTGTAAAATTTTCAATTTTTTTTTTTCATTTTCAAAATAAAAATTTGAGTTAAACACATCCATTATAATTGTTTTAACTATGTTTGATAAAACTTTTGAAGTAAATTTGTAAAATTGTAACCTCAACATTGAAACAAGCTATGGAATGATAAAAAAATTGCTGAACATTCAAAAAATATTTAAAAATATTTTATGTTTTCAAAATTAAAATTTGAGCTATGCATATTAATTATCATTGTTTTGACTATGTTTGATACAAATTTTGAGTTCAAATTAGCAAAATTGTAACCTAAATATTAAAAGAAGCAATTTTTTTTTAAACTAATTATATTTTCAATTGTTAAAATTAAAATTTAAGCTAACACGCGTCCGTTCCCATGAATGTTTGCTCCGTCACCGGGGCTCTGTATTGAATAATTCAACTTACTTTTGATATGTCCATTAGATTTTGCATTTCCATTAGGAATGTAATGCGCTGCCTGATATCCATACTCGTGTTGGCCGTGATGCGTGTTTATGTATCCGTTCGTATTGTGATTGTTGCTGCGTCCATTCTGATTTGCGTGACCGTTCGCATGCGGATGATGATTGCGCAGGATTGTCTGATGCATATTGCACACTCTTATATTGCACTTAAATTAAAATCCATTTATCTAAAAAAAAAAAAAAAAAATTAAACTTTATGTGCAACTATTTAATTATTAAGTGTTGGTATCAGTGTACATTGCTTCTAAATTCACCTTATTAAAGAAGCGGCCATTTGGCACTACAATGTTATGAGGTATAGAAACATACTGTAATGTTTGACGTTTAAGTTAATTTTGTTGGCACTTACGTTATGTTATTTAAGCACAGTAGTTTATTTAGAAACAGTTTTTTCTATTTTAATTACATTATTGTAAAAATGTCTTTATATTTGTTTGCAAAAAATCAGTAAACATTTCTTTTTAACTCAAAATATCGCGCCCTTAACAAATTAGTGTTTAAAAACATTGAAAAACTGCGGTAGTTAAAGTTGAAGCAGTTCAATTAGGGTAGATCTACAGCAATTACGGTACCAGGCATCGTTTATAACAATGCCCACCATAAGTTGGCCATACTTGCATACCCGAATCATTGCTTATAGCTAACTTCACAATTATTTAATCCGCCATTTTGTTTCATGTGTCAAATTTCTTGAATCAAGTTTTAAAATATAATTTCGGTAAATTTAAATAAGATTTACGCAAACAAATTTAATTAAGAAGAAGATTTTTAGTTGCGTAAATATTCTTAATTGCATTCATTAAAATAATACCCAATTAGCATATCAATAAAATAATTAATATTATTTTCAAATTGGATTTTTAATTTAATTTACTGCACGCGTGGGAAAATGATTTAATGAAAAACTATTATTAACAACATGAACAATTAAAAAATAAATAACAGCAATATGTAAATCACGATTAGAATCTTTTATTGCTCTACTTTTATAACATATAATATTTATAATAAAATATGAGATGCATGAGGTATGTATTCAGATGTTAAAACAATGCAAAATAATTCCTTACTCAACGCATAAAATACACAAAATTAAACAATTAATTGTTGTTAATAATAAATATTAATGGCAAACAACCGGATAAGAAGAGTTTTTATGTTATCTATCTAGTTATAAAAACAATTTTTTTATCTCAAACTTTAGTGACATTTTATATTGAGGTTAGGATATTTTAATAAAAAATTTATATACTTTATTGTGCTGATTTTATTTTTTTATATTAAGACCGGTTTTGGCTGTTAAGCCATCATCAGTTTTTTCTTTTCACAGGTGTTGTTGTGTGTTGCGGGTGGTGAAAAGCCTGTGAAAAGAAAAAAAACTGATGATAGCCTAACAGCCGAAACCGGTCTAAGTATAAAAAAGTAAAATCAGCACAATAAAGTATATAATTTTTTTATTAAAATACCCTAACCTCAATTATTTTAAACTGTGCAATAATCAGAAACAAATACTACATTTTATATTGTCATCTCCAAGTTTGGCTTGACATTTGTCATTTTTATATCAGTTTAAAGAGGCAAGAATAATTTGCAACTTAAAAATGTAAGTGTCATACAATTTTTATTGAAAGAAAGCAGTAGTCTAAAGAATATCCATGTTGTATTGAGAAAATAGCCAGTCCTATTTGCAAGTCAAATATTTTTGCAATCAGTTCAAATAGAGTAAGGAATTTATTCAAAAATCATAGCACTACTAGAAAAACTTTAAAATGACTGTGTTAGTGTTAATGGTTCTTACGTTAATAAATAAAATATTGTGTGTTATGTCTCAAAAACAAAAGATGCAGAGTTCAGAAGAATCAACCCTCAAAGTACCATCAAGTTGCACGCCGTTTTGTTTACGGTCCGTGCGCACCGACAAAAATTGAACTTATTAGCTGTTGCGAGTAAAGTTAATTTAACAAAAAATATAGACGTATCAAGATAGCCACACCTGAACGAAGCGATCCCCTTAATTAATTAGTTAACTAATTTAGCATTTTTTTCAGAATGCCCGACGCAGCAACCAAAACCTACACCTTGTTAGATTCAAAAATTCTGAAGACAATGTACCAACAGCTGAAAAGAAATGAGCAGTTGATTGAGAAGCAGGCGTCCTAGATCAACGAGCTTCATTAATTTGCTCCTGAAGAGTCGCAATATACATAAAGACAAGTCCGAACAAATCCGCTTTGACTAGCAGTTTGCGCCCACCCACCCAAATGTTTGCTTTCAAAATATTTGGGCGGTATTTGGTTGTGTTTAATTATATCACAGACACTTGGGAGAGTGGGTGGGGCGCTCTAACCCAAAACACACGCTCACACCATTAAAACTTAGTTCCCGTTCTAATCCAAACCACACGCCCGCTCAGTTAAAACTTAGTTCCCGCCTACCCATCCAAGTGTTTGTGTTTAAAAAAATTGCTAACAAAAACTTGGACGGTTAGGTGAGGCGCTCTAATCCAAACCACACGCTCACATCATTCAAACTTAGTTTCAGCCCACCCACCCAAACGTTTTGTGTTTAAAAACATAGATCACAAACACTTGGGAGAGTGGGTGGGGCGCACTAACCAAAACCACACGCTAACATTATTAAAATTTAGTTCTCGCTCGCTCACCCAAACGTTTGTGTTCAAGATATTGAATCACAAACACTTGGGCGGGTAGGTGGAGTATTCTAATCCAAACCACACACTCACTCAGTTTCAACTTAGTTCACGCCCACTCATTCAAGTGTTTGTGTTTAAAAAGTTAGATCACAAACACTTAAGCGGGTGGGTAGAGCGCTCTAAACCAAACTACACGCTCACATCATTAGAACTAAGTTCCCGCCCTCCCACACAAACGTTTGTGTTCAAAAAATTAAATCAAAAACACTTGGGTAGGTGAGTGGGAGGATCTAACCCAAACTACACGCTTGCATCATTAAAAATGAAATCTCTCCCACCTACCCAAATGTTTGTGTTCAAGATATAGAATCACAATCACTTGAACGGGTAGGTGAGGCACTCTATCCAAACCCACACGCCCACTCAGTTTAAACTTAGTTCCCGCCCACCCATCTAAATGTTTGTAATCAAAAAATTAGATCACATACAGCTGGAGCTCACATCATTAGAACTTAGTTCCCGTCCACCCACCCAAATGTTTGTGTCCAAAAAATTAGATCACAAACACTCGGGCGGGTAGGTGAAGCGCTTTAACTTAAACCACACCCTTACATCATTAGAACTAAGTTTCCATCTAGCCACCCAAAAGTTTGTCTTCCAAAATTAGATCACAAACACTTGGGCGGGTGGCTGAAACGCTCTAACCCAAACTACACGCTCACATCATTAGAACTTAGATCCCGACCACCCACCCAAATGTTTGTGTTTAAGATATTGGGTCACATACACTTGAGCGAGTGGGTAAAGCGCTTTAACCTAAACCACACCCTTACATCATTAGAACTAAGTTTCCACCCAGCCACCCAAAAATTTGTTTTCCAAAAATTAGATCAAAAACACTTGGGCGGGTGGCTGAGACGCTCTAACCCAAACTACACGCTCACATCATTAGAACTTAGATCCCGACCACCCACTCAAATGTTTGTGTTTAAGATATTGAGTCACATACACTTGAGCATGTGGGTGAGGCACTCCAAACAAAACCACACGCCTACTCAGTTTAAACTTAGATTCCGCCGACCCACCCAAGTGTTTGTGTTCAAAAAATTAGATCACGGGTGAGTAGAGCGCTTTAACCCAAACCACACGCTCACATCAATAGAACTTAGATCCCGACCATCCACCCAAACGTTTGTATTTAAGATATTGAATCACAAACACTTGAGCGAGTGGGTGAGGTACACCAATCCAAACCACACGCCCACTCAGTTTTAACTTACGTTTGTTAAGTTAACGCCCACCCATCTAAGTGACTGTGTTTAAAAAATTAGATCACAAACACATGGGCGGGTAAGTAGAGCGCTCAAACCAAAACCAGACGTTCACATCATTACAACTTTGTTCCCGGCCCCTCCCTGCACCTGCTGAAAGTACAGATAAAAACTGCAACAACAAAAATGATCCAAGCTCGGCACTTTATCAAACGCAACTGCCTCGCTCACCACCAAAGAGGCAGCTAGAAAAAGCAAATCCTGCCTAAGGTCTCCCTCAAGAGACCTGCCGACAGACAAGTCCGACACCGCCTCATCCAAAGAGTCTTGAGTAACAAAAAGACAAAAAGCTAAGGAAAACAGCGTAAGAGTCTTCTTTAACATTTATTACTAAGCCATCAGCCGGCCTCTTAAGAAAAGCCAGCACCTACAGAAGAAGTTGGCGCACGCCGCCCTCCGCCCGTTACCATCACAGATAGAGACAAATGTCCAGGGCTGAGCATAACCGTCGCACAAGCAGTAAACGTGTACGACGGTATCCGCACGCACTTCCTAACGCATGCAAAATTTCAAATAGTTATTGAACACAGCAAACAATGTGTACAAAGTATTCCATTACACTTAATCCCAAGCAAATCTATACGCAAGCAGCAAGACCATCGTTAAGCGCTATTCAACAAACTAAAAATTAGCTGTTGCTTTGCCTTTCTCAGGCATACAACAAACATGTTATAAAGATACTTGCATCTTCAGCAACGTTTTTAGCTTAAATGGTTAAACATATTAGACAAGTGCTCGATAGTGTAAATCCCAGACATGGCCGTAGTACAAGTTTACTACAATACCCATGCTACGCCTATAGAGCGGCACAAAAGTGCGTTATGTAACATCAAAACCCGTAATAAAATTAACAGTTAGATGGGAAGAAAAACAAAAACGACAATGGGGCTTTGTAAGAGCGCAAGAGTTTTGATCTCTGTGTGAGAACGTCAAACCTAAAAGAAGGAAAAAAGAAAAAGCAACACTCTCAAACAGATACCAACACCCACGCGTTATGACACAACCCCACTATCACTCTTTGTTTTGAGCCATGGTTCCGGAAAGTTCTGTACGCACCACATCGCGCAAACTCTTGTGCGCATGTGTATACCATACACACTCTCATACAGAGATTAACACCCGCACTTACTAGAGAAAGAAAGCTTGTGAGAGCAAAGTTTACAATAAATTATGTTGTTTATTGGTCGCATATGAAACCCCAAAAGCAGGTTTTTGTGGTTCCTTTTTCAACAAATTGGTTTGCTTAAATTTCCTTCCATATTTTTCCTTACTTTATTTTCACAAGAAAGCCCTTGATAGACCAATCACAATTTGCGTATTTTGCAAGCAAAAGCACTATTGACAATAGGCTTTATCAGTTTTTTAGAAGAGATACCCAATACAAATCCATTCAAAAACAGCACCGCTTTAGAAACTTCAGCTACACCAAGAAAATTAAATACGTTTCTCAAACAAACAGACATTAACACTTACAAAACTCACCACTGCTAAATTGCACAAATACCAACTTCAATTTGTGAATTCCGCAAATTAAACTTCTCAGACTAACTCAAAACTTTAAGCTTCAAAACAAATATAAACATTTTCTAAAAGCTAATCTTCAAATTCATCAGATCACCATTAGTCTACTAGAGCTTAGATAAGAAGTAGACAATAAATACGCTTTGTAAAATAAAAGTTCTAAAATAAACAAGCTGACCTTTGCGCTTATCGAGTCTCACAATTCTACTAAACTTTAAGCAAAAGTAGATTTCAGACCAACAACAACCGCTTGGGCATCCCACCAACATAAGCAATATCAATAATAAGCTTTGTCAATTTGTTAAGATACAAATTTTTTTAAGCAGCAAAATAATCGTTTCTTTAAGGCTAAAACTTGCACCCAATAAGTCACCAATATATTGTTGACAAAAATTTAACCACATCAATAACAAAAAAATTACATAAAAAAGTAGCTTCGGCATCATTAACCAAAAAAACAACATAAAAAAGCTCGCAATAGGCAAAGCTAATCTTTCACCCAGTGTCAACCTAAAACTTTAAACAAATTTCGTTAACATACAAAAGACTGCAAAAAACTATAGCTAAGCCCACTTAAAATGATGTTATAGTGTTCTACTTGATTAAAAATATTCGGTTCCATAATTATTTTAAATTCTAAAAATATTTCTAACATTTGTGCAGAAATGATTAAACAAAAAACTTAATTTGATGCTGTGGCCAATAAGCTTATAACTGCAGGTACATTTCTGATTATTTGAAAACTCTCGTAAGTAATGTTTTGATAAAGATCCGTGCAACTTTAACTAGTGTTAATGCGTCTAAAAAAGATGTGACATTTTTTCCCAAAGTTTGTAAATTTTTGGAGGTTTGAATCAATATAAGAAACAAAAGTCCACAAACATTTTGTGATGCTGATTTTATACATCCAAATTTCTAAGTATCTTTTGGAAAAACTTTTGAACATTTTTGAGTTTTTTGAACACACATTTCTGGTCTTCAAACCAATTTCTAAACTCTTTTTAGTAATTTTGATTCCATTTTAGGTCTTCTTAACATTATTTGTTTATAATATAGGATTTTTATCAATTTCAGATCGTTTTTATAAATTTTGATCAACTATTTAGAAACAATAACAAAGTTATGTTAGTTAAGAACTCTTGGAACAACTGTTTAAGTCTTTATTGACTACACTAAAATTTTTAGTCCATTTTAAATTTTCTTAAAAATCTTTAATACTTTTAGGGTTTTGGAAAATCACGAGACAATCTAAATAGATAATTTGAAAATCTTGTAATTAAAGATTAAGTTTCTACAACAATTTGTAGAATCCAAATTTCTTGGACAATTTCAGGACACTGTGGTCTAAGTCTAATTAATTTAAAAACATCTCAAAAAACTCAGAGATCAGTAAATTGTTCAAAAGTTTTTATTGATTATACAACAACTTAAATAGTTTACATATTAACCTAGAAATATCTTGAAAGATTGTTTAGAGTCTACACCTGCCATGTACAACCTTCGCATTTTTGTTGTTGTAACTTTTAGTAAGTTTTTTAAGCACTGAAGACATTTTGGAGCAAACTCAAACTCAGCAGATTAAAAATTCGTTGTACTTTTTAGTGTCTTATTTTAGACTAATCCCGTAAACAAATATAACAAAACGGAATTCTTTAAACTTTATAACAAAAAAAAACTTTTCCTTACAGTGCATTTTTTAGATCATTAAAAGTCTATTAAAGGTTAGATAGACAGAAGATTTTAAACCAACACACTATTTGCCAAGATTGACCAACAACATAAAGTGTGTAAGGTGCCTAAAAAGGAACGACTTTAGGTTCTTAAGTCGTTCTTTTTCTGCATGAAAAGCAAATCTAGATAAACTTGGCAACAATTTTTAGTCAAATTTAGTGACATGAATCTGAAACATTTATAAAAACCATCCTTCAGTTCTACAAAGATCAAATTTGAGAAAAAACCTCTGAAACCCCAAACGAACTTCCTTGCAAAAAATGTCAGCAATCCAACCTTTTTGGATTTTAGAACTTTCCAGAAAAGGAGTTTTACAATCTCCAACCATTGAAACCTAAAACTTGTATTTTACCAAAAAAACAAAACAAAAATAACAGCGGAGTTATTTTATTGCATCCAGGAGCATCCACAAAAAAAATGGCAAACACTAAATTTGTAACACAACGGCCAGCCACATTCCATTCTGAATCTAGACGCAAAAATGTTAACATCAAAGCAAACTAGTCTAGACAAATTATTGCTAAAGTAGACGTTTCCCGCAAGTTTTGACTTCAATTGCAGTATTGAAAAACATAAAAACTGTTTCTATTAAAAAACAAACAACAAATTTATTATTTTTTGCAGTAGCAAAAACCCGCTAGCAAACGAAAAGTCACCAAAGCGTTGGTAAGAATAATAACTACAGCTTAGAAAGCATAGCCTTACCATCTTCAATGCGCAAACCAAGAGCTTTAAAACAAAAACATAAAGCAAAAATATACTCCGTATACAAGTGCACTTTACAAAAATAAAAAACTTTTTAGATTGTCTTTACGGAAGTACCAAAAACAAGTCATTATTTTGCGTCCGCCAGCAAACATCAAAGGAACAACGGTTTGGCAATTTCAGGTCACAAAAAACATCTCCTAGCTTCCTTTCATAATCTACAGCATTGTCACCTTTAACACCAGAAACATCATGAAAAATCTAATCCGCACACAAACGCGCTTTACAAAGTTCCGTAATCGTTAGTCAACAAACATTTCAAACTGTTTTCATAGCAGAAGCAAAAACAAAAGTCATTATTTTATTGTAGGAACAACCCACCAGCAAACAACAAACCAAAAGCCACCATCTTTATAGGAACTCCAGCCTACGTAAAGTATTGCGTTTAGTTTAATCTTAAGACCAAAGTGTCTATAACATTTCTCCATTAAGGCAAATACCAAGAAAACCAATACAAAAACATTAGACAAGATCTACTAGGGACGTTAGTCAACAAACCAATCTCAACGTTGAAAAGTAAACGCATCTTTAAGGCTGTTCACTGCATTCAAGTCAAAGTCACCTCAAGGCATCATAGTCCCTAACATCATGTTAACCAAGACGCTAATCACGCACACCATGAACGTGGACCGATAGCGACTTTTTCCTGAACCTTTATTAGAGAAAATTGCAACTTAATAGAACTTGCTCATTTTTCCACGACTAAGCACTCAATTCATTGATTACGGGTGATCAGTTTCAACTGCAGTGACCCACCCAATTGTTAGTTATCCAAACGTTGGATATATCTCCTCTAGTCTTCCAGAAATTAGATTTGATTTTTGTCTACAAATGCCAGTTGTCACTAAATTGGAGAAGATGGACGACAAATTCAATTTTTTAATGACAAACAATAAGATTACCTATCTTATTGTTTGTCATTAAAAAATTCTCAGTTTATTGATTACGTTTATTTATGTCAGTAGTCACTAAACTAAGAATAAATATCAAATCAAGTTTTTTGATGAGAAACAAGTAAGTGGGTAGGCGGAGCACTCAATTCATTGATTAGAAGTAGTCGTTTCAACTAGAATGTCCCACCCACCCATCAAAGTGTTAATCATTTAGAAATTAAAAATTAAATTTGTCTACTCTCTACAAATGTCCGTTGTCACTAAACTGAAGAAGAAAGATGACAAATCTAATTGCTTAATAACAAACAGTTTGGTAGATAGGCGGGACATTCAGTGCATTGATGGTGGGTGAGTAGTTTCAACTAAATTGCCAACCCACCTACCCAAATTTTAGTCATCTAGAAACTATATATGTTTTCTCTGTACTGATGTCAGTTGTCACTAAATTGAGAAAGAATGACAAATCCAACATCTTCATGAGATATAGTTCAATGATTAAAGGTGATAGTTTGAATTGAAGTTCCACAATAAAAATTGCAGACAATCTCCAAATTTCAAAAGTATTTAAAGGTTTTTATGATACTCAAACTCACTCTATCATAAATAGTAAATTTATCCACATAGTATCAAAAAACCAAACAGTTCTAATATACACTAAAAGGTGTTTAAAACTGCGTAGTTATTTTGGGTAATAGCAAAACTAAAGCTAAATTTGATCGAAAATACATACAAAGACAAATGAATTTTAGATTATTTTGGATAATGGCAAAACTAATGCTAGATAATGACAAATTAATCAATCACAATCCCTTGTCAAATGTCCTAATTATTCTACATAGCAACATACTAGAGCCTCTACCTTTTGTCATATTTTTAGATTATTTTTGGTAATGGCAAAACTAAAGCTAAATTTTAAACACTATCTAAGTTTTTTTCTACAAATACCTTATCAATTGTCAATGACCTTCAAAAGTCAAAACTTGAGTCGTGAACTTTTGTTTCTATTCATATATATTTATTAGTAATAAAGCTAAAATTGATCTAGAATATAGACCACATTCAGTGACAAATAAATTGGACAAAATGCCTTGTCAGATGCATACTGAGACCTCTAGTTTTGTCATATTTATAGACTATTTTAGTATAAGTAAATTTGATTTAGAATAATAACCACATACAGTGACAAATAAATTGGACCAATGCCTTATCAGATGCTTTAATTGTTAAAATGGGTATTCCACAGAGTAGCATATTAGAGCCTCTACTTATGTCATATTTTTAAGTTATCAGTCTACGATACAATAGTTCCTTTGATGAGTAAAACATTTTGTCATATCATCAATCAAAACAACATAATTATAAATTCTATAAAAAATTATTTTAAATTTAAAAAATATTTGACTGATTCTGTGATATAATATATTTATATTTTGTAACAGTTTCCATCATTACTCGATTTATTGACTTTTTTTAAACTTGCTCGTTACTTTCCTTAATTACCTTATAAGATTAATTAGAAGTAAATTAATTAAAGCAATTTTTGTCAAATTAATTTTCGAATTAATTACTAACTAACGTTACTTTTGCAAGTAATTAGACAAAAGAGTTTTGAATCTTACAGACGTCGGTAGAGTACATCAATTGATTGATTGCGCATAATTGAAAAATAACGATACAAAATATCTAAATGTAATTAGCGGCGGTTGGAGGCCGTGAAATCCTTCGGTGATGTTGCAATTTAATCTATCAAAACACCATTCATTCATCTCGCATTCCTATTATTGCGTAAAAAATGCGATGGCATTAAAATTCCTCCGTGATTTCCTGCGCCCTTTACATTACAGAATAATATATTTATTCCCATCTTAACGCAATTAAATTATTAAATAATTATCAAGAAAACTACTTACATGGAATTATTTCAATCACACAATAATAATTAATAGTTCATTAAAAACAAGTCGCGCGCACGCACGTGTCCTGCAAGTAGCGAGGAATACACTAGATACACCTGACATTAATTCTATCGGCGAACTAAGAGGCCGCTAAGTGTTGCAAAAGGTAAGAAGTGATCCGGGCATTTGGCTCGACTAGCTTCGACTCGCTTCGTGTTTTCTATCTTCACCTATAATTTTAAATTTGTTTACATATAAACAAACGTTAATTGGTATTATTACGTTGCTGCGTTGCGGTTCTATATAGAGAAAATTGTTTTTTTTTTTGTACGAATGATTTGGTGTTACGTGGGATGTTGTAACGTTAAACAGTTTGATTCTGAATTCATTACTATTAGATTGCCAATAAAACTAGTTTATTAAAATACAACCCTGTTATTAGTAATCATAAAAAAAATATACTTGTAATTTGAAGAACAACTGTATGTCGTATAAAAAGTTAAAAAAATAATGGTTGCACTTTAAATAATCAACTCTTTTGTGTAACTTATTGTCACCAAAATGGTGTTTATTTTGTTCATCTTGCAACAATTGTTGGAAATTGGAGCCTTATGGAAACTCAGTTTATTGCAATCATTAACCTTATAGCAAAGCGCTTTATATCTAGTACCACATTTTTTTTTAACTCATTTCTTTATTACTATGATTTATGAAATGCTAATATCTGTTTTTTCTGGGAATTGCAGCGGAAACTAAAAGTAGTAGTTACTTTCTAAAGTACCACGAGGTCTCTGGGAAGAGGTTGTTGGAGATGCCTTCTTAGTTAGCATGCTGGTTAAAATATCTCGGTTTGTCGCGGCAAGTGTAATGCAGCTCTTGTGGTGTGGGGATTGTAAGGTCTTTAGCGAAAATTGTCAACGGCACCTTCCAGAGGATAAATTGTTTTGGATCAGGTGTGTTGACTTTTTGCGGCCAATTTATGCAATTTAGTAGTTGATTTCTTGGTTTGTTGAGTTGTGCAAAGTTTTGTTTGAGGCCATGCTTTTTGCAAATTGTATTTTTGCAACTTTGTTTCTATTTTTCAGGATTGACCTTTTGTTAAGCGGCAGTACATTTAACTGCAAGCAACCGTCGAGTACACAATGTAGCAACCAAAATTGAGATGCCAGAAATTTTCAATCTAGTTGTAACAATTGTTAAGGCCGCCGCAACAGCAGGAGCGGTACCAATGCAACCGCTTACCAACAAAAAGGATAATTCCCTGCAGAAAAGAGATTGGCAGATAAAGAAGTGCGACCAATCCCTAACCAAAAACAAGTCTCGCTCCCGGTCTAGGGTTCACGTCAAAATACTTTATGGCCAGCTGCTGAAGATACAGAAGCAGCTGTCAACAACAGCAAAAAGCTTTAAAATAAAACTCAAGGTTCATCAACGCATCATTGCCTTACTCAGCGTTTTTACACCACCTCTAGCTTACTCCGACGTCGAGGAGTTGATCTTGTCTACCCCTAATAAAGAGCTTGGTGCTAAGGGCAAGAGCGGCAAAGAAAAACGCCAAGCCTCAAAATCATCTTTAGCGATCAATGGTGAAACAAAAACCACCCTCAAAAAACCGGAGAAACAGTTACCACCTCTCGGATAAGGAGAACAAAAAAGCAAGCTACAACTCTATTGCAGAACACCTTGCATCAATTGCTGCGTCCGGACAGCTATCAGCAGCTACTCGTGCCGGCCTTTCAGGTTAAAGGGCACAAAGGTCTGTTGCCTCAAAAAAAGCGCCGCCCACGCAAAAAAATTTAAAGACAGCACCGAGGTAAAGTTTAAGTTTGTCGTTTCAAACTCTAACACTGCCGGTGTTAAACTTAATCTATCCTTTCCTAATTTTTCTAAAAGCCTGATTTCTAAATTCCGCTCTCCGGCAATTGTGGTTAACCAGAAGCAAAAGTTTTCAAAAAATTTCAAATACTTTAAAGACAAGAACACCAGGGTATTTGCATAATTCCGGTTTTAATTTCGCTTGCTTACCTTAAAGTTAAAGATGCCAGACATCACACTTTGGCAACCTTAAATAAACGCTGCCTCTAAAGGTGGTGATTTTAAAGGTCCTGACCTACTATATCAAAAAGAACATCAGACAAGCCTTTGAATTTTTGAGATTCAATCTTACAAATGTCCATAGCGCAGGGGAAACAAATTCTTTTGCTTTTTTATAGTTGCAGTGCAACTCCCAAAACCATGGATAGGTCTAAAAGTTGTGGTTAAACACAATAAAAAAACAAATGGTATTGATTCAGTGCCAACTTTGCCAAAAGCACGAGCACATTGCGAAAAGGTTCAGGGCTCTACTTATTAGTGACCTGTTCTAACAAATTTGCGTCAAAGTGCGCTTTGTGTTAATTTCACAAATTTCAAGGGATGCAAAGCCTATTTGAAAACAATAGCTGTTTAATAAAAAACCGTCAACATCAGACTGGCAGCCAAGCCCGCGCCGATCTTTATCATTGTTAAAGCCTGCATCTTTTTGCAAACCTGCAACAAATACTGCAAACAAATCGTTTGCAATGACTGTTGCTTTTCTAGCGCATCAAACTATCTCAATTAATAAATAATCGCCAACTTAAAAGAGATGGTTAAATCTTATATTTATGATGAGATTTATGGCAGGCATCTTATCTTTGTTCACTAACTAATTATGAATAACACACCCGACAGTGTATTACTCCGCGTCTACTTTTGGAATGCCAACAACATTACAAAAAAAAAGAGTAAAGTAAAAGAATTTTTTGATCAGAGTCAATCCACAAACTTAATCAAGCATTGACCAAATCCTACATTCTTTCACGTATTTAAGAGCAACTTGCTCTTTCTGCAGATAAGATGCTTCTGCTTACATTTGATCGCAAAACCGTAGCAATACGTCGGATTTTGATACTGTTTTAGCTAACTCGCATCCCACAATAATTCCTGGAGACTTCACTTTAAAGCACGGGTTGTGGACAGCCAACGCTAAAGATTAAACTTGGTTTGACTACGTGGAGCAAAAAAGTTTACAAACCCACTTATTTTAACGCTGCGGACCACCAAAGAGACGTTTTTAACGTTGCATTACTTAAGAAAATCAATTTGCAAGTTGTGGTAACAACAATCAACAGTTTAAACTTTGACACCCAATCCTGTACTACTGGAAGGTATCTTGAGAGGGAGGGAAATTTATTATCTATACGGATTAGATTTTCTTTTTTTGATTTCTGGAAGATAGCTTTGGTAGCCTGATCCTAGTACGAACAGTTAAAGAAATAGCTGTTGCACTATTCACTACTCAAGTTCAACAAACCTTGGAGAAGACTTCTAAAAGGTGTCCCAAAATAAAAAATTGTATTAAAATTAAAAAATAAATCTAATGGTGTTAAATCACACAATTTAAGAAGCCAATTCTAATTATCAAAACAAGCAAGTACACAACCAGGAAATGTCTCATGCAGCAAATGAATTGTTTCACAAGCTGTATGGCATGTGGCATTGTTTTAGCTTTATTTTTACTAACCTTAAACTCTTAGCTGTCAAATTGTTTTTTTTTAAGGTTGCCAACAGTTTAATGCAAAAATGGCGGTTAATTTAAATGTTGCATTAAATTTGGGAAACCCTTTACAACTTTTTAGGTTTGCATCAATAATTCTCTAAGATTATTTTCAAAACAAAGCGTTGATTTGAAGAAGAAATGCCGCCAAGAAACTAGAATTGTTTTCGGAGGATGTTAATTCAATCTGGAAGATATTCAAAGCTCTTAGGAACAGACGGGTCTTCACGCTCGCCGTTCACGGTAAGAATGGAGTGCAATACACTATTAAAGAAAAGACCGAAGCATTTGCAGACAGCTTAAAACTTTAATGAGCTCTTCATACACCAAGAACAATAATCTGAAGCACGCCAAAAGTAAAAGATTTCCTAAAAACTGTTGACGACAACAACACCTTTTCAAATCAAAAAAAATTATTAATAAAATCAAATTTTGTTCTGCAATGCTAACATGGCTAAAATTCTGCCATATTTGATGCTACGTCGGGATAGTGGCATGACGCTCCCAAACAAAACCCGGTTCTACACTCCTCCCTTTGGGAAATGTCTGCAAACAACCAGCTTTTATGGTATCTACTAATGATTTTTTGGACTTTGCAAAAAAAACAGCAATCTTCCTGCGAATTTAAGATAAAATCAGGTGTAGGTGATTATTGTCGTGTTTGATAGTCAATTCCGGTTAAATTACTTCCAAGTTTGTTCGCAGTACACTAATTACTGCCTATAGCTTGCTTGGATCTAGTTTTCGGTGCTGTGTCGTTGAAAGGGTATTTGCGACTACTTGGTTTTACCTGAGTTGTTGCTGAAGCCGTTTTTTTTGGTTTGTGGTACGTGGTCTTTTTCAGAACGTGAGTAAGTAAAGTAGTTTAAAGTCACCCAGGTGTTGACCCAAAAAATTTTCCTTTATAAGGTTCTAAGTTAAAGAAAACACTGACAAAATAATTCATAATTTTACTCAAAACAATAACAGGAAATAAAAAAAAAACAAAGATGAACAAAAAGAAAAAATACAAAAAAAAACAAAAGAAAAAAATGCACAAAAAAGAGAATATGAAAAAAGGAAAAGTTGAAAAAAAAATAAGATGGA
The DNA here is from genome assembly GCA_963932245.1 of Tachinus rufipes. NCBI lineage: Eukaryota > Metazoa > Arthropoda > Insecta > Coleoptera > Staphylinidae > Tachinus > Tachinus rufipes. Next base: position 70,760,616 of record OZ010747.1, on the reverse strand, counting down.
CAAAAAGGAGAAGATGAACAAAGAAGAGAAAAAAACAAAAGTATTGGACTTCAAAAAGCCTCATGTCTTATGTCTAACACTTTAGTAGAACTTTGAATCCAGCAGTCGCTGAATATTATCACTTTCAAAACTATTGAGTATAAAAGTAAAAACTAATTTGGTTTGCCGCAAACTTATTTGGCCTAGTCTACAACCAATAGCTACGGCAAACGCTTTTGCCATTTCTGCACAGCTGAGAAACAAGTAGTCAATAAACAACAAACATAAAAAAAAAATAAAATAAAAAAAAATAAAAACAAGACCCCGAAAGAAAACTAATTTTCAAAAACAGACCAACCAGCAACCAAACACTCAGCTCTAACAGAATAGAAACCGTTAAAAAAGGTATTCTACCTCGCATCACCGTGTACGTTAATAGACTAACTAAGACATTGATAGATTTAGATGCAAGAAAATATTTTACTTGGCATTGTTTTTCTAAAACACAAACATTGCACAGACAAATCATACAAGTTTACCCAAAAACCTCAATGCAAATCACGGGCGAACGCTAAAATTGACAATGAATGCCAAAGCAATTTATTTTTTTTTACATCCAGTTTAGGAAAAAAGGTGATATTGGACCACCAATAGTTAATGGATTAAGAAATCAATATTGACTATTTCCGCCAACGCTTGCACTACAGAAAGGAATGCCGGTCTAGCATATACTAGTTGCAAAAACAATTAAAACATATTCTAGCCAAAAAGAAAATTAAAATTCTTACTAACTCATTCCCAAATTAGGCACGATTATTATCTCTACTTCAAAAGTTTCACATGGTATTTAACAATGGCATAATTTTGACGACCAATTAGATTATCACCCACCAAATTGATCTTATGAATAAAACTTGAGTTCCTCAGCACACTCACAATGCTTGCCATATATCCAAATTTTTAAACAATTCTACAAGTTATTCATTAACAAAATAATTAAAAAGAGCAGCAACAACTACTGCACTTTGTCGGGACTAAAATAAAAAGAATTGCAAGCAAGTTAAATGATGTAACCAAAACGAAATTAGCTTTACAAAAGTTTAAGAGAACTTAAAGTATGTTGGAAATGCTCAAATTTTTATCAAGCTCAACTTGTCTACAGGCTACTGGAAGATATTAATAGAAAAGAGCCACAAACTATACATTGCGGCACCGGATAGAAGCACCTATCAATTTACCGTAATGCTATTTGAACTCAAGAACGGGCTTACAACTTTTCAGAAATATATGTTTAAAGTATTAAAGGTTCTTTTATGTACTTTTGACTTAGTTTATCTGAATGACATCATAATCTACTTTTAAAACTATGAGGAATATATTTACCATCTCCGCTTGGAACAATTGCAATAATATGATCTAAAATGCAAAATTAAAAAAGTCAACGTTGAATACCTAGAACATCAAGTTAGTGTTAAAGAAAATCAACTACTACTACACTATCTGGCAGCAATACAAAACTACCTAAAGCCAAACAACAAACAGTTTCTCTTTATAAAAATCTGTACTTTTTTATCATAACCAACTCTTGCATGAAACTGTAAAGAGTCAAAAAACTTTTTATTTAAACTAAAACTAAAGAATAGGCGTTTGAAGCCGTGAAAACAGTACTAGTTCAACTTTTTCAACTAGCCAGACCTCAACCAGGAACACAAGCAATTACTCACACACTTTTAGACTTTACCTTGCTTATCAAATCACCTCTCACTTTTTCCACATTTATCAAATAAGGAGGAGGTTAATAGAGATGCCTTTTTGGTTAACATTCTAAGGTTAAACTACCTTGGTTTGTTGCGTCATGTGTGATGAGCTTTGTGGTGGGGTCTTTAGCGGAAATTATCGGCACTTTTTAGACTGCAAAGATTGGCAAATATTTTTTTTGATAAAAGCCAGCTTTAAATATGAAAATTTCTTTTGCAGTTGCATCAAAATCCAATAAACTTTGTTGTAACAGTTCAAAAATTCAAAAAAAATATCTGCCGATGTTTTTAGAAAATGGAGACTTTGCAGGCAAAACAAAAAATAGATGGTGGAACAAATTTGGTTTTTGGGCTGTAGTTTGCCAACTTCTCTATAGGATGAGAAGTTCTAGATCAAGTGCGTTGGCTCATTGCGGCTGATTGATGCAGCTCACAGTTGATTTCCTAGTTAAGTTGTGACCGAGTTTTGTTTATTCTGAAGCCATGCTTTTTGCAGACCGTATTGTTACAACTCTGTTTCTATCCTTTAGTCGTGTGCCCTTCTGGTGCGCACTACTTGCAATTGTCAATCCAAGTGAGAGCAACATAAATAGTGAAAACGGCTCCGGCTAAGAAATCTCTCAGCAAGCACAACCTTACCGCACCGATAACGACCTACGCATTCTAAACAGCTACAACGTTATCACCGATTTTTACTACCGCAAGTTTCCTAGTGACAACAATTCTAGCTAATTTTTTTATAATTTTTTTTTGCATCAACAAGAAAATCATGGATTTCCAAGCTTAAGAGAGCGGCAAATTTGTTCAACAAAGACACAAGATCCGGAGAACAAAACACCAAGCGTCATTGTCTGCTCCTCAGCCAGAAAAACGCAACAATGAACCAGCTAAGTATTACTACACTTTGAACTTTCTGTCTAAAATCTATCAAGATTCCAAATCCATTAACAAAGCCTTTACACCAATTAAGCAAGATATTATACCCATGCGCCTATACACCACTTTAATATTTTACCTTGTTGAACCATTTCTCTCTCCCCTTCTTAACCTCTTTAATGTTTCTGCTGCTTTTGGTTCACTAACATCTGCCAATCTACAGTGCAGTTACTTTAATAATGCCAACAATGCCGCGTTCTCCAACAAATGCTCTATCCGCCTCACTGCTGTTCTAACAAATTCCACCTTAGTTCTCTTTAAAACCGTTGACAAACTCACCGACTCAATTGAAGTCAACATAGATCAATTTATAATGTTGACACTACTTGACCTCTACCCCAATAAGAAGAGCCGAGTGGCTAGCACCGTAAATCAATATTTGACTCAATGCTTTGCTTGTCAGGAAACCAAATCTTCTTCCAAAACTAACCTGACACTTTCCAAATATCTGTTAAACTGCAAACACGGTGGGCCAATCAAGAGGCAAGACTATAACTTATGATGTTTATTTCTATATCTTTCCCATCTCTACCCTTGACCCTTCATAGATAAACTTGGATGTGGTGGCGGTTCTTCTGCAAAACTTATTTGGGAGCATATCTATCTTTTTCATATACCTCAAACCTAGCAAACTATTTCCGTCGGAAATTCATTAACAAAGCCAACAAAGTCAACATAATTTAATTTATGATGCTGACACTACTTGACCTGTATCTCAATAAGAAGAGCCAAGTGGCCGGCACAGTAAATAAATTTTTGAGTTAATGCTTTGTTTTACAAGAAACTAAATTCTATCCCAAAACAAACCTGACACTTTCCAAATATCTGTTAAACTGCAAACACGCGGTGGGCCAATCAGAAAACGTAACCATAGCTTACGATTTTTATCTCCATATCTTCCTTATTACTACCCCTAATTCCTCATAGACAAACCTGGATGTGGTGGAGGTCTCTCTGCAAAACTCAATTGGCTACACCTCCATTTTTTTATACACCTCAAACACAGCAAACTATTTCCGTCAGAGTTCTACCAACACGTCGCCAGCCAGGGTAAATTTGTCATCTTTGGAAAACATGCGGATTTCCTCATCAACCACCTTCTATTCCAATTAAACTACTACTGCTATTTATCATTGTGATTACGTTGGACTTAATTCCCTACTTCATTTTTTTGTCTGCTGTGTTGCCCAAGTGCGTCACAAGCAATTACTCACCCATTCTAAACTTTACTTTGCTTATCAACCCTTCTCTCACTTTCCCTACATTTATCAAATAACGCAGTTACAAAAACGCCAATTGGTTGGTGTTGCAATGCGGCATTTTAAATAAATTATCAGAACCCCCCTTTCTCAACTTGCTTTACTACATTGACAGCTTTATAGACGTCTACTTTGACGCGTTAAATTATGCTTTCTATTCCTACATTCCTACCAAAGTACAAAACCTTATAGGAAAAAACACCGTATTTATAAGCAATTTTTTTGCTCCCGTGATCCCTTTATTAAAACTGATTAGAACAAGCTCAACGCTAAAATCCGTCATATTTTCCCAAGAGAAAACCGAATTTTTTTCCGACCACCTTCAAGCGAAGTTTACCGTCCCCAGGACCAAATGTTCCTGGCAGCACAGACAAGAATAAGCAAAGTTACCGCCAACCACCTTTTTCTCCAACAAATCTTTATGCACCTTTCGCACCCGACAACTACTACCAGCCGATCACTAAAGAGAAACTACAAGAACTGCATTGGAATCCTCAAACAGGTATTACAAAATTTGCTTTAGTTTTTATTTTTAATAATGTGCATGTAGTCTGGCTATTTTTCCTTTTGACTCAAACAAGCTTATACAATCATGATAATAAAATCTCTGACAACCCTTACTTTTGCCTTATTTCTTTTACAAACACCACATCTAAACTTTTAGAATGACTAATTGAAACCCGCTTTCAATTTTTCTGCGTTGTTTAGAATGCCTTTTTTAATCCCAATTTGGATTCAGGAGGGGCGCTTCAACCCGTCAAGCTATATTTAATCTAATGATAGACCTGTCTGCTTTAGTCAACCTTAAAAATTATTTCTTTTCTATCTTTGTAGACATAACCCGAGCATACGACCGCTTATGGCACAATTGCCTAATTCACAAATTAATTTTTATTCAAATGCTTTCTTACATTATAGCCACAATCAAATCATTTTTTATTAACCGATCAACTCAAACTTGCTGCGGCACTTCTGTATCAATTTTTTTCTTGCTAAAGTTCTATCTTCTTCCCACCCTCTTGAACATATACGTTATGGACATACCCCAACCCTTAAACCCACGCATCAAACTCTAACAGTACGTGGATGACACCGCGGCGTGGGTATTCCATAATTGAAAGGTGGTTAACCCCAAAAAAAAAAACCTAACTTATCTTCTTTTATCACCCCAATCTCCACGTTTGCTACAACAAATCTTACATCCGCTTCTTCCTATTAAAGCAAGACATAATTTTTTATTAATTAGATTACTTACTTGGGCATCACGTTTTTCTCTAACCTCAACCCTTCAGTAGCCGTCTTGACGTTTGCTACAACAAACCCTACATTCGCATCTTTATATGGAATCAAAACATAATTTTTATTAATCAGATTACTTACCTTCTTTTCTATCCTCAACTTTTCAGTAGCCGTCTCGACAATCTGCTTGCAAGTCCCCCAGCAATAAAACGTTCTCAAAGCTTTTGGGGTACATTTAAATACTAACCTAAAACCCTCTTCCACACCTACAAAATGTTCATTTGCCCTCTGATAGTGTACTAAGCTTAATCACTAAAGTTTACTTGCGATACACTAATTACTGGCCCTAGCTTACATAGCTTGCTTCGATCTAGGATCCGGATGCTATGTTGTTGAGTGGGTGTTTGCAATTACTTGGTTTTACCTGGGTTGTTGCTAAATACGTTTTTTGGTTTGGGGTCCGTGGTTTTTTATTAAAACGGAGGCACCTGAGTCTGAGGTAGGCTGAAGTTACTCTGGTGCTAACCACAGAGTTTGGCTTTATACCAAGTCAAAAAAAACACCGACAAAGTGATTTACAATGTTACTTAAAATAACAAGAAAAAAAAACGAAAATAATAAAAAAAAAAAGAAAAAAAAATAATGAAAAAAAAAAAAAGAAAAAAAAAAGATAAACTAAGAAGAGGAAATAAACAATAAAAAAATGGACAAATAGAAAAAGATAAACAAAAAGAAGAAGATGAACAGAGAGGAGAAGATGAACAAAAATATTGGACTTTTTTGATAACCCAAATAAAATTGTTATTATTATTATTATATTGCTTAGTGTATTTGCACTACTCCAAAAAGGTCATGTTTAATATTTTGGTGAAACCTCAAATCTAACAGTTGTTGGATATTATTATTTTCAAAACTTTTGAGTAATTGGTGAAAACTACCATATAAATAAAAACTAATTTGGCCCGCCACAAACTTTTTTGGCCTAGTCTACAACCAATAACTACGAACAGGTAGAGAATTAGACCAAAAAACGTAAATTGCTCAATTCAATCTATCAACATCAAACATTTCCAAAAACAAGAATAATAAAAACAAAACTTTAAAGAAAAACCAACTTTTAAAGACAAACTAAAGACTTTGCATCAGCGTGTACATTAACGGACTAACTAAGACTCTGATAGATTTAGATGCAAGCTAAAAATGTATTTGGCTTTGCTTACCCAAAACACAACTATTGCACGGACAAGTCAAACAGGTTTACACAAAGTTTTCAATGCCAATCACGGGCAAAATAAAGCCAACCGCTAAAATTGGCGACCAATTCCTTAGCATTTTTTTTTACATCCAGTTTAGAAAAAAAGTGATACTAAACCACCAACGGTTGAAAGATCAAGAAGTCAGTATTGACTATTTTTGCCAATGCTTGCATTTTGTAAAAGAATGTCGTTCTAGCATATACTAACAACAATCAAAACAAATTCTAGTCAAGAAGGAAACTAATATTCCCACTCACAAACAAAATAATTGAAACAAGCAACAGTTACTACATCCTGGTAATACTGGTAAATAAAAAGAATGGCAAGCAAATTGAACGATGTAACTAAAACCTAATTAACTCTACATCTAAAAGTTCAAGAAACCATAAAGAAATGCTCAAATTTTTACTAAGCTCAACTTGACTACTGGCTACTGGAAGATGTCAATAGAAAAGAGCCACAAATCATAAATTGTCTTTGCGGAACCGGATGAAAACACCTTTCAATTTACCGTGATACTATTTAGACTCAGGAACGAGCCAGCCACTTTCTAAAAATATATCATATATCAACTACTACCACACCATCTGGCCGTAAAACGAGACTACTTAAAACCAAACAACAAAAAACAACTTTTTTGCTTTATGTATCTTTTTCATTATAACCAACCAACTCCCTCATGAAACTGCAAAGAGCCAAAAAGCATTTTATTTAGACTAAAACTAAAGAACTTACGTTTGAAGCCGTGAAGGCCGTACTAGTCCAACCTCTACAACTGGCCAGACTTTGACTAGAAATACCGTTTGTCTTCCTAACTGCCACGAGTAACTTGGTTCTTGAAACCGTATTATAACAAAAAAAAAACTTACTAAAAACATGTATTGTATGCCAGTGCTAAACTCACTAAACCCCAGAAAAAATTTAACTTAAATAAATTAAAAGGTATGGCGATTATATGGGCAGTGACAAAGCTTTAAACCTGTTTAGAAACAAAGTCTATTTACTTTGAAGACTGACAAAAGAGCACTGTAGTTGATGAAGTTGACCGTTACTACGTGATAATTCATAATACAAGATTAAATAAAACAACTACTATGTTTTTATATCACTATTTATTTTGTCACACTGTGACTGCAGTTTTGGCTGAACCTCAACCTTCTTCAGACAATACATGAATTGTCTGAAAAAGGCTGAGGTTTAGCCGAAACTGCAGTCACAGTGTGACAAAATAAATAGTGATATAAAAACATAGTAGTCTGAAGAAGGCTGAGGTTCAACCGAAACTGCAGTCACAGTATGACGAAATAAATAGTGATATAAAAACATAGTAATTGTTTTATTTAATCTTGTTAAAAGAGCACTGGTTTGGCTAAACAATGTTATCAAGGCTAAACTAATCCGTTGGTTAAGATTACTTTTATCGTCAAACTTGAGCTCAAATATTTTATTTTATCTAGAAATCAAATCCACTCACACAGTTTGCCAGCTTTTATCTATCGCAAAAAACAACACTTCAAAAAACTTTGGCAGAAATGATACGCCGGTGCCAAAAAGAGTGCTTTTAGACTTAGGGCGTCATCCAAAAATATAGGAATTGGCTAAAAGACTTAGACTACCCCCAAGAAACAAACATGAGATATTGACTAAAAGGGCAAGGTAAGCTGCTACGCACTTTTGCCGGCTGAGACCAACTATCCGTACCACTAAAAAGCAGGCAAGAAGTTTTTTCTACCACAACATCAGCCCCGCAAGACATCTAGGACAATGTAAAACACATACGGTCTACATTTGCGGCTGCCTGAAAATGAATTTTATTAAATTCTTTGACATCACTCAAGCCGTAAATGAGGTAGCTTTCACCATTCTGGGTTTGTACATACAATAATTCAAACTTTCCTCGGCAACTAATAAAACAACCGTTTAAGCGCTAAAAACTGTATCATCTATAGATAAGAAGATAATCCAAAAATACTCTTGTTCAACAACAGCCCGCAGTTCCGGAGCCAAATTTTTTTTAAAATCTGGTTGAAGTGCGTCAATTTGAATTAAATCTCAATCTAAACACTGCTTGAAGAACACCTAACAAAAACAGCACTCCTTAGACAACTAAATCATGGTGCGCAAAAAAGCAAAAGGTTTTGCAAATAATCGGATAGGCCTAAAAAAGATTAGATTTCATCGCCGGCTACAACTGTTACTGGGTAGTGGGCTATTTATACAAAACCCCTACCAAACTTTACTTAGACAATATCCGTTCTGCTTTATCTGCTAGACCACTCAACAAAGCCATCTTTTCAATGTTTTGGCCCTTAACAATCATTTTTGCTTGATCAGCGTAGCCAATTTAAGATATGTTTTTGGGCATTTCTACTCTCAATTGTAGGTGACGTTTCAAACTATTAGAACTATGACTGAGCCTTGTGAGAGCCCAGCAGTGGTTGACTATCTCGTATTTGTCAACTATACGGATGTTGCTTTTTTTACAGATATTTGCAAGCGACTTGATCAAATACTCTAAAACACACCACAAACTTTTTTTACGCTCTGTTGTTTGTTACCAGTTCTTGTACTTTTTTTGCTGCAACAATTGTGGACCACTTTTTTATAACTAAACTGAAGGTCACACAGGCTGATCTTATTTTCTTTTTTTTTAAGAATTTCTTATTTTGAACTTGATTGCCAATACAGTTCAGGATACACAGTGGCGTATATGCACTTTCCTCTTACTTAATTTTTTAATCAAGATTAGCTTCGCCATTTTTCTCTCATTTGAAATCAAATTTTGCAAAAAGAAACCAAAGTGCAATGCCTGTAGAGACAAGCTTTAGCACAATGTCTAATCAAATGGAATTTAGTTTGTATACATTGTAGTATAGACCATAAAGCAAACAGCTTCTTAAAAAAAATATATAGACACAATTGCTCTCATTACGAGGCGTTGCTATAAACGGGCAGGGCAATACTACAAATTCACAGAAAGAGATAGACTTTTTAAGAACAAGGATAGGTGAGAAAGTAGAATTAGTTAGCAAACAAATAGTTAACAAACTACTTTTTTTAAAAATTGTAGAAGACAATTAAGGACCAAGCTCTTTAAAATTTAGAACAAGCATAAAGAGTCCACAGAAACATTCATATGCCATAAAGAAAAATGATCACAAAATGAGAGTTTTGGCCACCCCTCCCTCAATGAATAAAAATCAGTTTAAAGGCACAATATTAATTAAAATGATGTTAAATCCAAACTGAAAAATTTAGTATCTATTATAGGGAAGTTTAAATTGAATTGAATATTTAATAGAACATTAAAAAAAGTATTGTAAAAACAGCAGTATTCTTAAATCATTAAATTCATCCATCAATAATAACTTATATTTAAGATAAAGGAACAGAACAATAGATATACCACTTAAAGGTGAAAAGGATTAGAAATTAATAATAAAATGTACAATTTAAGCGTGATTTACCGGGTGCATGAATCGCCCAAATGAAAAATACAAAAATAAAAATATTTAAATTAGAGAAACATACTACGCATTTCATAAATCATTTAAAAACTCCTAATCCAATAAGATAATTTCACGTTTGCTTTAATATTAGTTTGTATGAATTTAATAAATTGTACACGTGATCTAGTCGCAACTTTATTAAACTCTAACAATTCTATTATTATAAGTTGTTACTTTTTTTTAAATTTTGATGTTTGATTAAATTCTAACAGAGGACGCTTAACATTAAACAAAAGTAAGTAGTGTGAGTGAGTGGAAAACTGAAGTTTACGATGTAGGCAGCCAAACATACAATTATTGTAGTTATGGAAAATATATACTAAGTATATAATTCACAATAAAATTATTATAGAACGTTTTTTTTATTAAAAAAACAACATTTAAATTTTGAAACATAATGATTAAATAAATTTAAATAAAAGGTTTTTATTTTTTGATTAGCAAAATATTATTATCAAAAATGATAAATGTATGTTTACGGTTAATCATTATTGAAACTATTAATTCGTCAGTATTTAACATATTAATAACATATGTACAATGGTGTACACAAGAACAAAATGATTTTATTGTAAATGTTTATTTAATTTATAGATGCATTTTTTATCAAGTACACAACAATAAACTGCTGATAAACTATTTTCAACAAAACGATCAATTAATTCTATGTGGTAAACACGATTTCTAAGCGAATTTTACGATGAAAATGAGTTTTCTACTTCTGAGCTATTTTGAGGTTCTCTAAGCAAATTTTATGTTATAAATGAATTAGAACAACATATCAAATGTAAACATTACATCCAAAGTTTTACAAGTGTTTTTAACTTGTCTGTATGCGTGATTATGAAAGAATTTTTAAAACCTGACAATTATAACTTTTTAAAGCTCTCATGAAAGTAACGACGTTGCTGAAACGTTACCAATAAAAAACTAATTATAAGCTAATTTTTCATTATTCAATTTCCAAACTAATTAGTCTTTGGTCCTAACTTTATTAAATTTTATTTAGTAAATACTATTTTTCTATAAATGCTTTTCTTGTGCAGTTTTAAAGTTTTATGCTATAAATGGGTTTTCTGTGCTAGTTTTAATTTTTTTTGTAGTAAACTAGATTTGCAAGTGAATTTTTTATGTTATAAAAGCCGTTTGTATATTTTTTATGTTTTTCAAGTAAATTTTATAATATAAATGGAGTTTTTTTAAGCTAATTTTTCTAAATTTCATGTGATAAACGTAATATACGAGCATATAATAAGCAGAAACAAAAATTGAGCAATTGTAATAAATGATTGTTTACTTTGTGTAATTTTGATGAAGTAAACGTATGTTCCAAGCAAATTTTATGCAGTAAATAGTTTTCAAACTATCAGAATTTAAAGAAATCGAATTATTACTGAATAAAATAAAAAATGAGTACTATTTTTTTAATTATTAATCAAATTTTTCCAATTTTTTTATATTTAAGTGTATTGATTAGATAACAAAATATCTAAGGCATGTATACATATTTATAAAAATTTGCATTTTTGACAAACAAATAAATATTAAACAGTTTCAAATCTGTTAAAATTCGCTAAAAAATAAACTAAATTTTATTCATGTAAATATCATGCAGAAATTAAAAAAATTAAAATTATTGATGGCTACAGTAACAATAAGAATATTTATAATTATGCAATTAAAAATAATTAATATCATATTTTAATAGCATTGCATATTATAAAGAATAAAGGTAACTTTCACAACAGGACGCAAACATAACCGAATTATCTTAATGCATTTTTCTTAGTAAAAGTATTTCGAGTTTATAAAATAATAAAAAGGTTTATAAAATAATAACATAAAAAATTTGTATTCCTTACTAGCTATTGATAATGTTTACATTGTAAACGAAATATATATATATAGCATTAAAAATAAATCTGTGAAGTAAGGAATACAAAATTGTTTTATTTTAGCATTTTGCTTAGTTTATTATTTTGTTATTTTGCCACCTATTTTGGGTATATATATATTTGGATATTGTAGTAAAACATTAACTTCACCAAAGATTAGCCATTAAATAAACATACATAAGGAAGAAGTGATTTACGGTGAACTGAGTTGCTGTAAAAAACTATTCTCTTTGAGTGGAACAGCAAGAGTCGTATTGAAGAAACCTTCTCGACTCTTGCGTAGAACAGCAAGAGTCGTATTTTTATAGTTTTTGGTTTTAGTAGTAAGTAATTACCATCAATTTGTTCATTTAAAGTTGATTTTTAATCTATACTTGTCGCATTTCGTGTTCAACTTTTCTGTTAAATGTTGTAAACTTGAAGAAAGGTTTTAGTTTTACCATCTAAGAGCAGAGATAATAGCTCTGCTCATTTTTCATTCATAGATTTTGTGGAAATAAATTTGCTGTAGAGATTAAACAAGAGTGAAATAAAATATGCAGTTTTTTATGATTCACTCTACTAAACGCTTGTTCAATGTAAGTGTAACATACGAAAACAACTTGATCCATGTACAAACATCATTGAAAAAAGAAAAAATCTAATTTTTTTAGTCTTTTGCGGAAACCAAATTCTTCCTTATGTGTTTCTCAATTTATATGATCTTTTGTTGTTGTTAAATACAATAAGCTTGTCCAAATTCATAGATTTCCTACTAGCAAGAAACTGAAACTAAAAGAATAAACTTAAAAAGAGATTACTATCCACAGATGTCTTAAAAAACCAGGAAACAAACTCAAAACAGATACTAGTAAAAATAACTAAAATAATTTAAACATGACATCTTTAAGATTTAAAATATCTCCTGGCTGAACAAAAATACATTAGATGAAGAAATTAAACAAGTTTTTTTAGGATTTTTATTGTAAAATTAGTAACTCCGCCTGCAAGATTGCTGAGTAAATTGAATAGCTCAATGATCATGTTGCCAGTCTTAAACCCATATAAAAAAGGAGAGTTTACAGGTCAAGTTAGTAATATACCTGGGATAAAAAACCATACACTCTCAGAATCTTCTTTTTCTTTTTAGCCATCTTAATTGCATTTTTGAACATAAGCCTTCCTTATTTTCTACAAGTCTCAAGTTTGTGCCACCCTTATCTATGCTAAGCCCCCATGTTTCTTTAAATTGTTGCTTCTAATCATTAGGTATTTTCCTGCTTCTCGTTTTGATGTATTGACGCCACTATTGAATTGTTCCATCTTGATAAAATTACAATGTCGTTGACGTATCTGAGATGGTTTAGTGTTGATCCCTTGATGTTTATTACTATATGTTATATTAAAAAGTTTGGGTAATATTGTCCAAGGTTTTGATAACTTTGGACGGGCAAGTGGTTTCTTTAAACGTTTTGTGGCTAAGTGTTTACGCAGTACTACAATGAATTGGACAAGTTTTAACCAAATAACGTAATGATAGGTTCAAAACCTCGATTAGTTACGTTTGTTAATCAGGTTATAAGATATTGCTGAACTTTAATCATGAAAGCGTATAATATTACATCAGAAGCAGTTTCCGGAGTTTCTCTTGAACTTCTTTCTAAACATTTTGAAAAAATAAATCAGAATAGTTTCAGATCTATGATGGTTCTGTCAGCCAGTTATTCTACCCAGAAAGCAAAAGATTTGACAAAGCTAAAGAAGAACAAAAATAAAACACACACACAAAAAACTAGAATCAGTTTTATGAACAGCAAAAACAAAATTAAGGTTTATGAGGCAACAGCCATAACTTATACAACTGAATAAAATATAAGAGAGAATCACACTTCCCACAAACACTAGATGTAGCAACAAATGAGAAAGCAGAAAAAGTTCTAATAGAAACACTAGAAAAACTGAAAAATTGTAAATCTTCGGAACAGAACTTGATAGCAAATAAACTAATGAAATACGTAAGACAGTTTCTGGGTCACAACTTAACTGAGCCATCATCCTGAGATGTACTAACAGATTTGCTATCAGACAACGACGTCTTTAGCCAGCAACGACAGAAAACCTACAATAATAACGGTTTTAAGTTCTTGACATTTTTTATCCTTAACGTTTGCATGTATTTAGACTTGTCAAATGATCAGCTACTTCTAACTGTTAAATTGAAAGCTAATTCAATTGCAATTAATGTTCTTGGCCTAGTACTGATAAAGTTAATTTCAGCATATCTGTTGTTTATTAAGCAGCTAGTAACAGCAGACATCGATGCTATACAAGTCGGTGAGCTTTCAATAATTGTTTTAAAATAGTTTGACCTAAAGCATCCAGCTTGGCATTGCAGACTAACAAACGCTGTTTGAGTACGCCCAGAGTAACGGCTATCCCGTATTTAGGCCAGACAAAAAAAACTTATCACATCTACCAGGGTTTCTTGGGGTTGTATTTGACATCTCTTTACTTAAGAACATTTCAACTCAAACTTTTATTTTAGTCATTAACGACTTTAAGTCACAGCACAGTATTCATAGATCTTTATGGGAGGAGTAAGAAGAGAGTAAAGTCGGTGTACAAGATCTAGAAGAGAGTATGAAATTACTACCTGACATTCAAACGGCTAAAAGAGTTGACAGAATTGTTGTTGACTTTACTAGCCTCATCTTGCTAGCAATAAAAAATATACAAAGGCTTTGACATAAATAAGATTAAATCTATTGGATAGACCAAAAAAACTCAATTAATCTCAAAATCTTATGACCCAATTTACCACAACCAAGCTAAATCGGATCAATAGTGATAATCTAACAAAGATGATAATCCTATGTGAAGGATTGCTAAAACCTTAGTCTTCTGTTGATTTTAGTCTAGTTAGTCGGTAGGCGATTCTATACTTTTAAGAAGTAAATCCAACATATAAAATATTTTAAAAATTACCCCCCCCCCCTTAATTACAAAAAAAACCTACAATTCAAGTTGTCTTACTGGCCACTTCTCGATTCTTTCACCGACGGGCACGCCAACGACAACCCCGAGTAGAAAGTAGCAAACAAGTCACTAGGTGAACATTAACAAATAAACAAAAAAAATAAGAGTGGATGGGGTCAATACATAAGAAAGATAACAGGGTAGTAAGAATTGCAAGAGACAAGTCGCCAAACGGAAAAAAAACACAAAAAAACGCCAAAAAAAAACGGTGCATTGACTTATAAACCAGTGTATTTTGAGTAACAAGGTGGAAGGAACGGCGTCATCATGGCGTTGATGGACTCTACCGACGAGGGTAGATTAAAACTCCGGTGTATTTCTATTGTGAACCTTGGTGGAGGAGTTCTTCAAGTGTACGCGGACCTCGTATTGCTTACCGCTGAGGTGCAAAGCCGTAGGCATAACCTCAAGCCTAATGTTGCTTTTTTTATTTGTGGATGTGGATGTTGACAATTAAATTATTTATGCTGTTTTTTTATATTTTCCTGCCGTAGATCTACTTACTGTAAAGTTAAGACTCTGATTGACTTTCATTGGTTGACTACAATAGTTCGTTTTTGTTAGTTGCTGGGTTCTGATTGGCTGTTTTGAATGACATTTGACAACGTTTAGTCCATGGCATCAATACCAGGTATAACTGTGGAATAGTTTTAATACCAAAGAAGCAAACAAGTACAACATCTCACAAACGCAAGCAATGAAAAGTGCAAACAATAGTGAAACAGGAACAATGTCCAACAAAATAAAAAATAACAACAATGACTTGATAACAATCTTTGCAATACCCTGGACTACAAATAGTCCTACAATGACGACACCTGCAACATAATGGTTGACAAAATTTGCATTTACACACTGCTTCCTTATGCCAGGGAAACGGCTCTCAACCAACACTACAAGGCAACACACGTGTTTAATGCAATTGCACCAAACGCTTTTGTTGACGCATTTTAAAACGACCACTTGAGCAGATTTAATGCCGTCTCAACTTTGTTTGACCACGCAACCACAAGTTGCAATTGGGAGTCCCCGACCCCTGAGGAACTCAAGGGTTTTCTCAGTGTCCCTGCATTCAATGCCAAAAAACTAAACCATTTTGCTCCAAGACCACTTCACATTTGAAAAACTTCTCCAGAAGCACATCTACTACATCAAGCAATAAACAAAAACACAGAAACTAGTCCGTGAGCACTAACTACACCTTTTCAAAAAAATATTAGAAAATTATGTATCGGAATAATATTATAAGTATTAACATAACAGCAAGTTGAACGCGTGTATAGGCATAATAACATTAAAACTATATCTCAGCCTGTTCAAATTTTATCAATATTTTATGACTGATTGGATAAAATAACCACCCACTATTTATTTATATAGTACAAATAAAGGCATTTTCTTTATATATTAGTGGAATAATATCTTGTAGACAACGTAAGACACATAAGAATATTTTGTGATCGATTTGTCATAAATGATTGCCGAAGATAATCAATAGAAATAGAGAAAGTATCCGTGCAAACAAAGCACAAAAAAACTGAAAACTGACGTGAATTAAGTATCGATTAACTTCGATTGTTTATTCTTATATTTAAAGATACATTTATTTATATATATATATATGTAACGTATGTTACGAATATTAATTACTGACTAAAAGCTAATACATTTATGTTAATTATTTATATCAACACAATGTGCTGATATGGCACCGCTTCTGGGAAGATCCGTGTTGGAATCCTCCGCGTCACCTGCAGGTGGTGCGGCCGCGGCTTCTGGGAAGAAGGCCACGCGACTCCGTTGCATCGGCATCTCCTCAGGTAACTGCAGGTGGTGCGGCAGCGGCTTCTGGGTAGAGGTCCATGCAATTCTGTTGCATCGGCATCTCCTCAGGTAACACCTCTCCTCTAAGATTCGACTACGCAGTGAAGCGAGGTAGTTGAACATTTGGTAGTTCGATATTTTCCTCGGTTTCTCCAATCTGAGCAGGTCGCCTCATTGTTGAATATTTTTTGAAACAAAAATAAATGATTATTAGTAAGCTTATAATATATAAAAGGATTGTCCATATACTAGGAATATGCGGGATTACACTTTCTTCGAATGTCAATTGGTCATTAATAATTTGTTCTTTAATGTTTTGAAGTTCATCAAGGGTGATGTCTTCGAGTTGAACGTTGCCTACAACCTTTTTGGTATTTTTATGAATATGGTCCAGTTGTGGGAACATTATTGCTTGGTTTTTGTTTGTTACTTCTTCTTCGTTTATAATTGTTTGTCTATTGGTGATTACTTTACAGCCATTTGAAATTTCTATCAAGTATGAACCAATTAAGTTAACAATTTCTTCTTGTTGTTGGCATCTCAGTTGAGTGATTTCTTTTTGAGGGAACAATCCAATCCATTGTGATGGTTCTTCAAGTTGTCGAATGATTGACTTTCTTATTGTGAGTTGGGTTGGTTCACAAGTGGATGTATTCTTCATCTTCATGAGTTGTATTTCACAGGGGCTATTTTCACCAATGTTGTTAATGTTGACAGGTTTACAGACGTAGTATTGAGGCATGATTTTAGTGCAAATGTTACTTTGAAATGAATAGTGCAATTTATTTTTCAATAAGTATTTATTTTTTGGAATTATTGCCTTGAATCGACTCTAGTTAAATACCGGGATAGGATATAAGTGGTAATAATTGAACTTGTACTGGTGCATTATTGGCACTTGTAATAAATATGTTATTTTGTAATTTAAAATGTAACATTCAATCTCAATGAGTTTTTCAAATAAAATAGTATTTTTTAGGTTGATTTGAAAAGGTAGTTGTTCCGGTAATAAATTGTGCTGTAGTTTAGACAATTCGTCATATAGTTCTGTTGTTTTTATTATACTTGGGTGTAAAATTTTTAATTTGGAAAAAGCAATTGAATTTTCAATGTCTTGTAAGATAGAATTTATTATTTCGTACATATTTGTAAATTGGACTAACATATCTTTGATTAAACTTATGTTTTCTTTATTTGCTTTGCGTTCAACAATTTGTGTTATTTGTGCAAGTTTTGAGTTCAGTAACTTTTCATTATTAAATATCTGTGTGATAGTATTATTGAATTTATTGATTAATTTTATTGATAATGAATTTTGTTTTAATATTGTTGTGGTTAATTTTTTTCCATTACTTTGAATTTGGTTAATTAGTTGTTCATATCGTTCTCCGTCAGAAGCATCCAAATTTCCTGTTATTGATTTAAATAGTGATCCGAGACCATTGATTAAACCTCTTCTTGTTCTTATTTGGTGTGGAATTATTTCTATTAATTTGTTGACAACCTTTTCTTTGATTAAATTAATAACTTTGACATAATTGGAACATTCAAAAAAGTAATTTTTGTTTTTGCTAATTGTATATATGACTTCGGCTGTTTGTGTGTTTAATTTATTAATTTCATGTATTATTGGGTTTAAGTCAAAATAATGTATTAAGGTGTGGGTGTAATCTTGTACCTTTGCATATTCTAGGTTTATAGGTATTAATCCTGGATTGTTTTCCAAGTTTGTTATTTTAATTTTGTCAGGCAATGCCATGACAAGAGGGAATCTGAAATAAATCAGTTGTATTAAAATTCGAAAGTTTTTTTAAATGGACGTTTTAAATTATCCATATGTATTTTGTTTTGAGACGTACTAGCAACTGTTTTAGACTCTTTATTTACTTCAGTTATTAAAATAGGTTTGCTAAATTTCGGAGTTTCTGAAAAATTGTTGCGGCTGATTATTTACTCTTTGTTGAATGTGAATTGGACGTGATGGAAAAGCGTTTTCGTTTCTTTGATTAAATTGTGGATTTGTTATTTTTGGTTGTTGATTATTGTATTGAGCGGGAGTTTGTTTATTTATTCTATTATTTGTGTTTTGATAATAATGAATATTTTCTTCATCTGTAATAAAATTTAATGCTTCGTGCATATCCTTGGGGCGCATACAACGAATTGTAGTGCCCAGTGGTTCTCTTAATCCAGACAAAAATGTTTTTAATGTGAGTTTATTATATAAAGAGCGTTTTAATAATTTTGCTTCATTTGTATCCTCATGAAGATCGATATAGGAACATAATAAATTTAAGATTTGTAAGCATCTGTCAAAAACCTGCTGAGGTTTTTCATTTGGGTATTGTTTAAGTAAAACTAAGTCTCGATTTAAACAGGTTTCATCGCGCTGATCCGCAAAATTTCGTATCAGTGTCTCTTTTAATTCTTGCCAAGTGGAAATGTTTTGAATATTCGTCACTATTTTTGCGTTTCCGCTCAATTTGCTTATTATTGAATTTAATAAATAGATGTTTTGAAAACTATTTGTATTAGCTGTATCGTAAAATTTTGTAATAATACTCTCACAGATACTCAAATATCTATTTAATTCGTTAGCGTTTCCATCAAATTGTGGTACGCAATGCAAATATTCCGGCTTAAATTCTGTCATCGTAGAATTAATTGAAACAATATTATTAAGGTTTGAATTTGGATTATTTAAATTTGTATTATTAGTATTTAAATTAACATTAGTTTCTAGAACGGGTACAATATTTTCACCTGAGTCAGTTAAGGGCGATAAATTTAATTGCTCGAATAAATTTTCGAGGGACATTAATTTATAAATTGCACTTACATTAATATGATAATAATTTTTTGCATCTTTTTCTACTTCTTAATACCGTAAGGGTTCTTCCCGTTGATCGGCGATTCTGGTCCGTCGACGTTTCGAATCCTTGCGGAAGAGGACGATTTTTCTTTCCTTTTCCCGTGATCGATTTCTTCACTGATGTTCCCCCAATTCTTCTATAGATGTGTGGTGTCTTGATGTTTGAAGAGCCACGTTGTGGGACGTCAATGAATTAACTTTCACTGTTTACTATTCAATTTATGTTCGATAGTTGGTTGATCGTTAAAACAAAAGTTGAGTGTTCGATACACAAAACTCCAACTATCTTACCGACTGCGCCAATTAAGTATCGATTAACTTCGATTGTTTATTCTTATATTTAAAGATACTTTTATTTATATATATGTAACGTATGTTACGAATATTAATTACTGACTAAAAGCTAATACATTTATGTTAATTATTTATATTAACACAATGTGCTGATATGGCACCGCTTCTGGGAAGATCCGTGTGGGAATCCTCCGCGTCACCTGCAGGTGGTGCGGCCGCGGCTTCTGGGAAGAAGGCCACGCGACTCCGTTGCATCGGCATCTCCTCAGGTAACTGCAGGTGGTGCGGCAGCGGCTTCTGGGAAGAGGTCCATGCAATTCTGTTGCATCGGCATCTCCTCAGGTAACACGTGTAACGATCAGGAACTAGAAAAAATCGCAAACACCTGTCGGCCCCGTAAGCACCTGGCCATCACCTGGGCACTTGATAACTGGTTTAAAGAAAGTACAAAAGGATTGAAAAGAACCGCGCTTAGTAGGAGTATAAGTAACAGAGAGCCGGATTGTGTACTCAATATGGGTGGGTGGGTGAAACAGATCAAAAAAACCAACAAAAACCGTCCACCGTAGCAAGTAAATTCTCACAACATAAGACTCCAGCACTACTTCAGATTCATTAGCAGCACGAACAGTCTTACTATCACAGACAATAAGTAAAAAGAAAAAAAAGAAAGATTAGAGTAGATAGAAAGAAATTGTTTACCCGGTGTGTGTGTGTGTGTGTGTGTTTGTGTGTGTGTGTGTGTGTGTTATTTACAAGAGCTACTCTACGTCATCCAACACTATATAGCAGTGGCGTTCCAACGTGAGAGAGACTACAAAAGCATCTTCAAGAGTGAGAGCTAAGATAACCGGACCTTGTAGTAATTGGCGCTACAACAGGTTGTGTATCCGGTATGTGCAAAGAAGTAAATAGAAATAACAAAAAAAATGTTTTTTATAAGGATTTTAAGTTTATAGCTTTCTACCTTGTACGCCCTCAAACACGAAAGATTTGTTATGCTTGTACCAAATTATTACTGAAACTACAAAAATTACTGATAGAACTTCTACACTTTTGGATTTGATTATTATAAATGATTCAAAAACTTTAATTAAATCAGAAGTTATAGATGGGTTAACTGATCACTGTATTGTTTATAGTTTTAGATGAAGCGATAGCAATTGCAATTTTGTTAGTGATAATCATTTCAGCAGTTACATAGCAGTCCTAATGTTTTCGTTGTGGACTTTTTGTCAATAATTTTTGAGTTTGTAACACCGTCTAATAGATTATTGCAATTTGATCTCTACTTTCTTAACTTGAATCCACCCGTGTTCATAATGTTGGCTAATTTTTGTTGAAGTTTCTCAAGTTGGTTTGTAGTATCAACCCTTAATATGCAGTCGTCCACATAAAAGTCTCTCTTAATCTTTAGCTTTAGCAAGTGTAAACTTGTGACCTTCGATATGGCTAATTGATGTAAACATCTTGTCGCTAGAAATGGAGCGGATGCTGTTCTGTATGTCACCGTTTATCATTTGTAAGCAGACACTGGCTCGGATTCATGGTATTGCCAAAGAATTTTCTAATA
The DNA here is from genome assembly GCA_963932245.1 of Tachinus rufipes. Taxonomy (NCBI): domain Eukaryota; kingdom Metazoa; phylum Arthropoda; class Insecta; order Coleoptera; family Staphylinidae; genus Tachinus; species Tachinus rufipes. Next base: position 70,739,208 of record OZ010747.1, on the reverse strand, counting down.
TTACTGGTCATTATCGTAAACCAGCACTTGTCTGTACATTTTTTTAATATTGCCGCTTAATCCATATTTGAATTGGCAAAATTGTATGAGAATTGTGACTAGATTGTTTTTGATTGTAGCACCGACTTGAAGAGCGTCGTTGAGTAACACGTTTGTAGATGTTTTTGCTGAGCCATCGAAAACTACGCGTAACTTTGTTGTTCTGCTGTCGTTTTTGATAACACAATGGTATGGCAAATAGTAACCTTGTTTGTTGCCTATTGATATTTTTGCCATATGGCCTAACTTTTTGTATTCTTTGAGAAACCTTGTATATTCTTCTCAAAAGCCTTTGTTTTTTGCAAATCTTTTCTCTAAGCCATAAAATCTCTTGTTTGCCATGCTGAAAGACTTGCCCAATGTTCCCTTTGCGGCCAAGTCAACTTTTCACTTGCATGCTCTAAAAAATGTGTGGGTTGTTCTAAATTCCAAAACCAATGCACATACTGCCAAGTTGCAAACTAAATTTAGGGAACCATTTGATAAATCATCCGATACTATCCAACTCAATATTGTCTTTTGTAAAATCGGTTTAATTGAATGTCGGTTTAGCATGATTTGACCAATCAAAAGTATCTTTCAAAAGACGCCAGCACTTAGAAGCATATCAATATCTCCAGATCGGCTAGCTTGAGGTTTTTGGTATGTCAAAATCAACTTTATCTAATTTTATGCCTGGCTGCCTTTGAGAAATATTTGGAATGATTAGAAACCTTAATTCTTGCTGATAGATTTTACTTAAGAAGCTAATTAATTGTCTTGTTATTCGGTGATTGATAGTCATTAAGAAATTTTCTATTCCGTTTAATGGTAGATTTATCTTGGTTTTTTCCAAACTTAATTTATTAGCAAGTGTTTTTGTTACAAAATTTGATTGCAAACCGTTGTCCAGTAATGCTCTGCATTGATGAAATTCTCCATGCTAATCTTTTACTTTTATGATGGCTGTTGCTAATAGAACATAGCATCTTGGTTGATGTGGTATATGACGTGCGGGTCATTTGAGAGTCTTCCTGCCTTGATGTAGTTTTTTGGCAACGTTTACAGCTCCCGGATTTGCAATCCCTTGAATAATGATCTAGTAATAAGCAGTTTATGCAAAGCCTTAATCGTTTTACTTCTTCCACTCTTTGATCTTTGATGAAGTGATAGTTGAAGATATTCTTTACAGTTATATATTCTGTGAGAACTTTTGCATTTGATGCATTCTGGTGTGGCAGTATTCGATACTAATGCATGAGGCTTCTGTTGTGATGCACATTTTGTGCTATGTCTAGATTCTAAGACCTGACAATAATCATGTAAGAAGTGTATCAAGTCTTTCAATTTGCAAATTGTATTACGAAACAGTCAAAATTCTTCTTACTTGTTTTTGGTATTCATGTTCATTTTTGATGTGGATAGATACATCAACAAGGTGTCCTTAGATAGCTCTTGAATCGTTTCTAGCAATCTGACACGTTTTGTAAACTCATTTACGTGTTGTATGATGGAATATGCGGAGTCTAGTTCCACCTTCTTTAACGTAAATAGTTTATTTAATTATTAATTTCTTATTCTTAAACAGCTCCATTGCCACCACATAGTTTGCTGCTGTCGACGCCACTGAACTGATTGTTTTAGCTGCCTGACCAGTTAAACATGAGCGGAGATAGTGAAACTTCTGAACATCACTTGGTCTGTCATTTTGATCTACCATAGATACAAAACTATCTTTGAAACTTATTCAATCTTCCAAGTTACCATCAAATTTAGGTAAATGAATTGTTGGCAGTTTTACTGACAATTGTGACTTAGAAAACTGGTTACTTTGAACGTTAGTTATTGCTGCTTCTGCTTGAAGTAAACTAATTTCATACTTTCTCAGCCTAAAGTTTTGTACTCCTGCTCATCTTTAAGCAATTCAATTTCAATTACTTCAATTTTCTTTTAGAATATGTCATATTGTTGCCAGAGATCTTCCAAGTGCTCCAGCAGACATGTTAATTTGAATGCATCGACACTCTCGGTAATCGCCGAAACAAAATTGACAGTCACTGTAATGGACCGTTTAGTTATTGTACGCTTCTTTTTCAATGCAACTAACTCAGCCATGAAGAGAATCTGGCTCAAAGGACCAAATTGATGTGGCGAGTCGTATTGAAGAAACCTTCTCAACTCTTGCTGTTCCACGCAAAAAGAATACAGCTACTTAGTTCACCGCAAATCACTACTTCCCTATGCATGTTGTTTATTCTGACAGGTACTTGTGTGACACCAATAATAGATTGATCACTATATTTCTTGGCGCTTCTCTAATCTTTGGTAAAGTAAATGTTTTATTATCAGAAGCACTGCCCATCAAAACACACTATGCAGAATGCAGATATCACAATATTTATTTTAAAAACGTCAAATTTTGTTGTTTTTTTTTACATGGCTAGCTATAACATTCAAATATATATTCAAAATAGATGGCAAAACAACAAAATAATAAATTGATAAACAAAAAAAAATAATTTGGTTATGTTTGCCCCGTGTTGTGAAAGTTTAGCGGATATTCCCACCCAGAACATGTACTTTGAAGGGGTGTGTCAATAGTAGTAAGTATTTTTGTACTTACTTTTTAAACAAACAATGTTTTGAAAAGCAAAATAATTCTGAGATAACGTTTTACATTACAGTTACATCTTGTAGTCCAGCAGGAAAACTGTGGATGATAAGATGCAACAAATGTGGTTGTAATGCAGGAGGCAAAACAATTTGCAAAATAAAAAAAATGTTAATTATTATAGATTAGAACAATTAAAAGTTTTTTATAACCTAAAAAAATTGTTACATAAAAAATTGAAAAACATAAATGTTTCATATTAAATATTATTCAAAAAAAATAAAGCGTCAAAAGCTAAAAATATTGATTTGTATTTCTATTTAGGATTCCGTCATTCATTTATAACTTCTGTTGTTCAAATTTCAGTTACTATTGCTATCAAACCTAAACCGCGCCTCATTCATCTATCATTATTCTAAAATAAACATAGTAAAAATGAAAGATTTTTTAAATAATTTAATGATTTTGACACTCATTGTTTATATTCTAAGAATTTACATATTGCAGTAGAAAATCTCACAAAAACTATCAAAAATGTTATAAAAAAAATTGTTTTATTCTCTGTTTTATTAAACCAAAACAAAAGTATTTGTTTTTAATTAAGACAAAACAAGCAAATAACAAGAAGCACAAAACATTTAAGAGGCACATTAGTAATTATTTCAAACAGACTGAACAGGATTATAAAAATAGCTCGTAAACATTGTGACAATCTACAATCTGAAAAAGATAGGATTTTCAGAAACAGAGCTAAAAAACAATAAAGTCATTGCAAGGTAGTACAAAGTCTCAATAGGGGGTATTCAAAATAATCAAAACAATCTAGTTACTAATCCAAAAGAAATAGCAAATATTTTTGCAAAGCAATTTGCATCTAATTCTACTATTATTGCTGTACCAACAATACCAGCTAGTGGTAAAATAATGGGTCCAATTTATTTTAGGCAACGGGTTGTTAAAAGATATCTTTTTAAATTAAATACCAGAAAGGCATCAAGTATATACAAAATTCTACCTATTATTCTTAAAACATTTGCAAATAAATTAACTCCCATTTTGACTAAAATGTTTGTTTTATCATACAAAAAAATTCCAAATTGTTGAAAAGTTGAAATGTCCAACCTATACCTAAAAAGCGATACATGTCTGATTCTTCAAACTAAAGTTCAATTGCATTATTGTCCAATCTGTCAAATTTTTTTGAAAAATATTTAATTTTCACATTGTCAAGTTTTTAGAACAAATTAATTTTATCTCAGATACTCAATATAGATTTTGATCAAACGTTCGACAACAGATTTTCTGACTTATGTTAGCCACAAACAAAATTCTACTTTTGAGATTTATTGAAAGGTTCTTTATTTAATTTTTTTGTTATTTTATTAGTGGTTTTGTTTGTTTAAAGAAGTTTTGCAATTATTAAAGTATTCAGTTTTGGTTTAGTTATTAGATTGTTTTTGATAATTGATTTGTTTTGGTCTGCTACTTTATATATGTAGTATAGACGCATTATTATTTTGTTAAGACAAAATGTCTATATCCACATAGACAACTTTTGTATCAAATGAAAACTATAGGTTTTGGTTGTTCCCAACAATAATTTGTTTGGAAGGATCGCTTATTTGGTTAACAGGAGTTAGCTTATCGGCGTTTCTATCCCCAATGATTTGCATGCCTGTCATTTCCAGCATCGGTTCCAAATAAGCCCAAGCGCATTCCAGGCAGAGGTTCTTTGTTTACTACACATAAATTCTTTATTATTATAAAAGGTTAGCATTTTTAGAGTGCTGCTGTCAAAGCTAAAACAGTTTTGAAAAAATAGTTATTTTTTTTTCTTATTTTGTATTTATCTTTCCTAGTATTGAAAAAAATGCTAGTAAGCCCTTTTGCATTGCAGAGCTTTGCTTTTTAATAATTTTTAAATGTTTGAATAGTCTTTAAGCAATATTAGAACTATCAGAATAATATTCAAATAACCAATAAACAGGATCTTATAACTAGTAGAATTAATTTTAAAATCTTGTAAAAATATCTAAAAACTATCTATCACAATATGTTTGACTGACATTATGTTAGAGCACTTTATTTTAGTATTAAAATAATCTATAAATCATTTTTTGAATGTTAGAATAATCATTAAGCAATTTTCTAACTAGATTTAGTTAAATTAAGTTTGCTGTCAGAATCTAAAATTATTATAGATTAGAACAATTAAAATTGTTTTATTCTCTGTTATTAAACCAAAACAAAAGTATTTGTTTTTAATTAAGACAAAACAAGCAGATAACAAGAAGCACAAAACATTTAACAAACACATCAGTAATTGTTTCCAACAAACTGAACAGGATTATAAAAAAGCTCGTAAACATTGTAACAATCTACAATCTGAAAATAATAATATAATAATATAATGCGGACATTTTAGTATTAAAAATTGCAACTAGATGGCAAACCAGTCTTTCGTTTGATTATTTATAATATCAATTGTGTTCATAAGCACAGAAATATTTATTCAAAATTGTCTTCGCTATCATGCGATGCCGTGGTCGTACAAGGCATACTGACGAGGTTTGTAGAACCGAAACAATTGTCTATGCTTGACCCTTGGCCGCTGTGATTCGATTGACTGATTTTGAATAAATTATTAATTCATTTCAGAATCTAAAACATTAAAAAAATCTTTTTTTCAAAAAACTAACTAAACTTAGAATAACTCTTTGACTGTTAAAATAAACTTTAAACGTCACTATCAAAATAATAATTAAAATGTGAACTATTCTCTAAACATCAGAAAAATTGTTTAAATCTTTTTATTATTTCATAATGTATGATAATCTTCTAAATTCTAATATGATTTTTATACAATATTGTAACTTTCAAAATAAGTATAACAATAATAATAATAATACATTTATTGGTCATAAAGAATACATAAAGCATGACCAAATAGTTCTGGATCATGTCAATAGATCAAGAGTGATCTGTTAAACTGTTTTTCTTCTAGAGCTTACAAAATTAAATATAATATAAGTAAAATTAAAAATTAAAAAATTACAATAATAATAGTAAAGTTAATAAAAACTAAAAAAAAAAATACATCAATACAGAAATATAATTACATACAATAATTTAAAAAAAAACGTTATATAATATTATTATACAGACAGAATTGACTTGTAATACGATTTAAATAATGATAAACTGTGCTCCTGGCTCATATTCAAGGAGTTGTAGCATTTGACGGCGTTATATGAAAAAGATCTTTTGAATAGTTCTAATCTATGATGCTTTATACTCAAAAGTCCACTACTTCTAACATTAATGTTATAGTCAGTAGACCTAAATGTAAGTTTTGAAAAAAGGTATGGAGAAGTTTTATTATTAATGATTTTGTAATAGAAACAGCCCGAGTGTAGCTTTCGGCAATTTGCCATAGATAACCATTTGATTTCTTTTAATTTATGAGAGATTCTCTGTCTTTTTATTATGCCAAGTATTAGCAAGAATTCTGCATTTTTTGAATTTGACAAACATCAGTTTGATCAATAGCTGCATTATAGACAATATCACAAAAATTAAAATTAGACAAAACAATTGACTCACACAAAATAGTTTTAACGGTCTTGTTCATAAAGTGACAATTTGTAAAAATTGACTTTAGTGCACAATGTTCTTTTTTTATTAAAAAAAAGTGTTTTTCTTAAATCGGAGATTGTTATCAATTATAACACCAAGGTTTCTGGCGCAATCTGTAAATTTTAACAACTCATTACCTATTTTAATTTTCATTTGTGCTTTAAACAGGGTTTTAAATTGATTAGATACAAAAACTATTGCCGTTGATTTAGATGCATTGATTTGTAATGAGTGTAGCTTTGAATTTTTTATTAATTTTTGTATATTGTCGTTGATTATATCCTGAGCCCGCTGCAAATCGTTTACATCAAAAGAAAGGTACAATTGTGTGTCGTCAGCGTATAAGTGGTGCTTACAATTACAAACTACTTTTTGCAAATTGCTTGTGTATATATCGTACAGCAAAGGACCAAGAATAGATCCCTGAGGTACACCAAGCTTTACATACACTGAGGTCAAACTTATGTTATTTAAACAAACTGTTTGGTTACGATCTTTTAGATATGTCAGTATTAAATTACATGCTGTTGAGTCAAGACTAATAAAGTCAAGAATTGATTTTAAAAGCGTATGACAAATTTTATCAAAAGCCTTGCTATAGTCCAGTAAAATTAACACTGTAACTTATTTTTATCGGTGGCTTTAATAATGTCGTCTACATGAGCAAGTGCTGTACAGCAGCTGTTGTCTTACTTAAATCCAGATTGCACTTCAGGAAGAATGTTATATTGCTCAACATGTTTTCTTAGCTGCGTTTCCAACACCTTTTCAAGTACTTTAGACATTGTAGGAATAATGCTGATAGGTCTTATATTATTATGAGATGTGGGATTACTTGACTTAGATATAGGAATAACAATAGATATCAAATATATCAAAATTTAAAGAAGTCAAATTATTATTGAATAAAGTAAAAAAATAAAATTTTAATTTATATTGTCAACCAAATTTTTCCAAATATATTTTTTATATTTGAGCTGTGTACTGATTAGATAACAAAATATCTAGAACATGTATACATATTTATAAAAATTTGCATTTTTGACAAACAAATAAATATTAAACAGTTTCAAATCTGTATAAAAACCGCTAAAAAATAAACTAAAGTTTATTCATGTAAACATCATGCAGAAATTAGTTCTAGTCGCATTGTTAGCAGCAGTAGTCGGTGTTGCGTTAGCAGCAAATATTGATGACAACAGTAATTGTAAGAATATTTATAATTATGTCATTAAAAATAATTAATAACATATTTTAATAGTTTTGCAGATGATAAATGAAGGAAAATGTGAACCAAATAAAATATTGTCAATAGACTGTAATTCTTGCACCTGTTCTTCAACTGGGTACCTTCGAAACTCAATGTGCACGTTGATAGGGTGTATAAACGGTAAGTATTTTTGTATTTACTCTTTAAACAAACAATGATTTAAAAAGCAAAATATTTTTGATTTTCATTTACATTACAGTTAAACCCTGCAATCCAGGAACAATGTGGATGAAAGGATGCAACCATTGTGTTTGTAGTTCAAATAGACAAACAATTTGCGAATTTAAGAAATGTTAAACATTACAGATTCTGTACATACTCGTATAATTAGATATACATATATGTGATAATAAATAAAATTTTATTGATAATGTTTGTATTTTTATTGCGATTAGAAATACTGAAAAGTGGTAATTTATAACCTAAACAAATTGTTACATAAAAAGTAGGAAGAAAATATTTGGTATTAAATATTACTCAAAAAAATCAAGCGTCAAAAATAACAAATATTGATTTGTATTTAAATACAATAATCTAATAAAATAAACGAGCAACAGGGCTAGCTAAGGTTGTTATAATATAATTCAATAAAACTAAAAAAATTCTTACTGTAGAATTACAAAAAATAACAGTTATTATAATTAAAAAATCATATAAATATGACACAGTTGATATCTGAACAAAAAGTTGAATTAAATTAATGTATAATATAAAATATAACGTGCAAAACTTTTGCTTAATGTGGCGCAGTTGGTTTAGCACCTAAAAACAGCGTTATACTATTTATAGATCAAACTCATGCTTTAATTAAACAATTTTTATAGAATATGCATGAAACAAAAATTTATATTAGTGCAGTAATTAAAGTTCAATTTTGTGAATAGTATAATAAAGTCTATTAATTTTATAATTTCAATTTTTGTTGAAACTCTATGTGAAAATAAGTAAAGGCGTCAGTTGGTTGATGTTAAATTATGTTATTAATACGGAACAATTTTATTTCGGCAAATTATTACACAATTTATAGATCAAATTCCAGTGTCAAAGATATTTTAAATAAATGTGGTGCAATTAGGTAAAATAAAATAAATAATTTGTTCTGTGCAGTAAGATACAAATAACCTTTAACTATAGAATTAAAAAAAAAAAAAAAAAATCTTTATGAATCTGTTGGAATAATCCATAAACAATTCTTTAACTGTACAAATAAATAATGTGTCGGTAGAATCATTAGTCCATATGTTTTTAAAAATGGTGGTGGTCGGAATGTCAACGATGAGCGGTACAGAGACATGATTGCCAACTTTTTTGTGCCTCAAAAACATGTGGTTTCAGCAGGACGGCGCCACATGCCACATAGCGCACAATACAATTAATTTATTGAAAGAAACATTTTACGAACGATTAATTTTGAAATGAACATGTTAACTGGCCACCTCGTTTGTGCGATCTGGCCCCATTAGATTATTTTCTATGAAGATATATAAAGTTTAATGTTTACACCAATAAACCAGAAACAATTGAGCACTTAGAAGCCAACATTCGTCGCATTATTGCCAAAATTACTGCAAATAATGTGTGAAAATTGGATTTTCAGATAACGTCATGTACGCTCCAGCCGCGGCGGTTACATGCCCAAAACTATATTCAAACATTAATGTCATAAAATTATCTGTCAAATAAAGCCAATTTTATAGATATTAAAAACATTTTTCTGTGTTTTATTTCAATATAATGTTCTTTGCTTCTAAAAAAAATACCTTTTATAATAACGCAACTATTTTGTTTGTATCTGTTAAGCAAACCTTAACCCCAAGAAAGTTGAGAACTAACCTAAAGGCAGCAATATGTAGGGCAATGGAAGCGGCGGAAGTAATTAGTCTCTTATCAATAACTGCCAACAACTTTGAAGTAATAATACGTTTATTTCTTGTCTTTCGGCCTCGAAAATTACATTTACAATTACATTTATAACTTCCTAAAATTATAAAACCTTATAAAGTTAACACAATTAAAAATATTTTTTTCTCTATTTGTCTACTTCTTTTCTTCGTTTTTTAACTGCCCTTATCCATTCTATCCCTTTTCCGTCTTCTTTCAGAATCTTATTTTTCTCCATCTGTTCTTTTCTCATTTTGTACACTCTTTCAACATATGTTTCATAGTATCTTTAATCCTCCGCACATTCTGCACATTTTCAAATCCTTTTCTATCCAAAATCTTGTCTTTTGCTCTTCATTGCCACATCTTACTTTGAAGTAGCGTAAGCTTTATTAAAAGCAAAGCAATACAAAAATACTCGTGAAATAGTGCAGTTCCATGTAAAAGGATTGTTTAAACTCTCAAAAGTTTTACATAAAACGTTTTTATTTTATAATTAAATGCAAAAGCAATTTTGTAAGAAGGTGCTGCAAAACAAGAAAATGCAATAAATTGAATTATACAATATTGCATATTAAAGAAAAAAATATATAAATTAAACACAGCGATAACTAAGTGTCTGAATCAGCTAATACGACAGAAACCAGCTTAAGCTATATTGTTCACATATGCAGTATATTTGCATAATTGCTAGAAAAACAAACATTTAGTTAAAGCCTTATTATGCTTAGGTTCTTGAGTGCATCTTCTAAAAACAGAATTGGCAAAAAAACGAATTAAACACACAAGCAACTTCTTTACCTATATAGGGAATTAGCAAGATAATAAAAAGTATTTAAATTAGATAAAATTACTTCAAACGTACTAAGTTAAACATTCAATAGATTTTTGATTGCAATTTCAAGAAACAATAAATTAGCGGATTTTAATTTTAATAAAATGAAACAAATAGATCTTTCATGGCGTGGTTATATTCAACAAGCTACGAGGCAAATCAAATATAAACGGAATTTTGTTATTATTTTAAAAGCGTTTATTGATAAATTAAATAATATAATAATTTATTTTTGTTACATAGTTTTCTGCTTTGGAAATACATTTTTTCCAGCAAAGAAGGAAGGTTTTTATCTCAGTATTCAATTGCGCACGAATCTTTTTACGTCTTTGTTGTCTTCAAATCGTTGAGCTAGAGCTATTTTAAACCGCCCAACAAATAAAAATTGCAAAGTAGTGGGTGTAGGCTGTAAGGAAGTCAAGTAGAGTCCAGTACATTTTCTTTACTTTTGATATGGTTTGACCTGCAGTATGGAGCCTGGCGTTGTCATAGAGGAAAATGACTTCTTAAATTGGTTGGTTTTGTTTTTTGCTGCAATATGCAGTTTTTGCTTTGTCTAATAGCTTGCAGTAGTAAGCAGCATTGATTGTACGTCGTTTATGCATGCAAATTTGTTTTTCCTTAAACTTTTTATGCCAAGCAAATACACGAGTTCTTGACAGTATTTCGGCCCCAAACTGTGCAGTTAATTAGTTAATAATTTCCGTTGCTTTGACTTCTTTACGAGCAAGAAATTGTATAATTATGCGTTGAGCAACGGACATCGTGAGTGCTATTGAAATAATTTAGTCTGATTAATAGCCAGCACTTTTCACTTCAAATGACCCTACCCAAGCATACTAGATGTTCAAACTCAATTCTAGTAACAGTAGTCGCATAGGAACAAAAATCCCGTTTATATTTGATTTACTTTCGTATTATGCGTAGAACAAATATGTTTCACAAACAATAAAAAGTTGTTTTAAAAAACATTTTACCCATTTAGCAGAAAAAAGATTTATTGAAAGTCCGTACCAGCGCATATACATAACAACTGGAACAATTTCTTGATACAGTTAACGGATATCTTGTTCTATGGATAAGTGATAATCTAAGCTGGAATACACATGTAGATGTTATTACAAAGAAAAATAGTGCTACCATTGGACCATTATATAGAGCAAAATAAATTATTTGATAAATATTTGGGGAGATACAATCCAAAAAAATATAAAAAAAATCCAAAGACAACAAAATAAAATATTAAAACTTCTGCATAACTTAGAAAGAAAAACACCTACAATTTAGTTATACAGGAAGGTACAAAAACTAAACATTAAAAATAAAATTAAAAAAGATAAATGTAAGAATACATACATTACTACATATATAAAATACTAAACGGCAAGATAAAAACAAATATAAAATTACAAAAAAACAAAAAAACAAAAACATACATGGACGAAAAAGCAATATATTTACTAAAGAACAGAACAACTATACTTAATAAAAGCTTACTAGTAGAAGGCAGCAATGAATTTAACAAACTACCAAATAAAATTACAAAAATTGAAAATCTTAAAGAATTCAAAAAAGAAATCAGTAAATACTACAAAAATAAACAAAATAGCTGAAACTACGGCATAAATGTATCATTCATACTCGTATACAAACTTATTATATTAAAATTTATGTAAAAAAAAAAAAAAAAAAACTAACCACCATACCATACTAACACTAATTTTAATGAACTGTATATTATGTAAAAAACTGCATATTATGTAAAAAACTGTATATTATGTAAAAAAAATGTATGCTAAAAATAAAATATTAGGTCTCGAATACCAAGCCAACAACATCTTGTTGTTGGCATTAAAGGGGGCCATTTAAATAAATTTAAAAAAAAAAAAAATATATCTATAAAATCAGTATACCATATGATACGATAAAATTGGCAAAAGAAAGCCTTGCCTGTTCTACTAACCAATTCAATTAACAAAACACTGACTTTTGTTTGTGGCTTAAAATTTAATTTTTTAATATTTGTAAACTAAAAATAAATTAAATTTTGTTTATCAGCATCTTAAACATAGAAAACCCCATATCCTCTTTTTAACTAAAACCAAAATAAATAATAAAAATTCAGATCGCTTTGAACTAGTTGATTCTAATATTATTAGCAATAATAATAACAATAATAATAATAATAATAATAATAATAATAATAATAATTTATTAACGCAACTGCATTTACATGTTAAATTTCATGAAAATTGTTTACAAACAGTGATTACAAGTTTGACAAACAAACTAATAGATATATACATACATTCCTATACATTAGCTAAGGTGTTACGATTTACGATAATCTCCTTAAGCTAGCTTTAAACGTCTCGTATGAAATACCAACAAAGTCAACGTCATTTGATACACAGTTAGCGTGTCGGGCAATACGAGACAGTGAGCTTTGCCAACTATAGTTAGTCCTACTTGGGGAACATAAATATCTATCATATCTAACATCTGCTGACAGCAGATTAGCCCGCTCAGTACTTTGAACAAAAATTTCATGTTAATCTTATTTCTTCGTTTTTTTAAAGTAGACAATCCCAAATAAATCCTTATATTTTTAGATGATAAATACACACCAGAAAAGCTGAGTTTAAATGATACCAGTTTGTAAAATTTATTTTAAACTGACTCCAATCTGTCAACAGAAGTTTAGTAGGATGGGGACCATACTATGCTACAATACTCTAGATGTAATATCACCAGAGAATTGTACAAGAAAATCAGCTATAGATCTTTTAAGAAAACTAAGCATCTTGTTAGCTTTATTAATAACAAAATCTTAATGAAGATTAAATGATAGATTAGAATCAAGCAAGACTCCAAGGTCACGGATTGAGTCGACTTTTTCTAAACCAATACCGTTCAAAGTATAGATGAAATTAACAGAATTTTTGCTTCTTGAAAATGATATATACTAACATTTTTTAATATTAAAATCTATGTGGTTTGCATGATAAGACATTCAGCAATAGTGCTAACTTTACGATATACCTTTACATTATCTGCAAATAACAAGTAGTGACATTTTAAAATATTTAATATGCCTTTAATAAAAATTGAATAAAAGACAGGTCCCAAATGAGACCTTTGGTTGGGGTACATCTGATGTTGCCTTAATAGAACCAGATAGATAGGTGTTAATTTTAACTTGCTGGACACGTTTACTTAAATACGACGTTAACCATTTGTTAATTAGCAGGTCATGGTTAACAGAATTAAATGCTTTCCTGAAGTCTATGTAGATTGCATGAACCTCATCACCATTTTCCAATGCATTAATTATATGATTAGTAAACACAAACAAGTTTGTTTAAGTTGATCTTTTCTGGAAAAAACCGTGCTGTTGATGAATAATTATATTTTCAAAAGCACCAAAGAAGCGTTCATATATTAATTTTCCAATTTTTTTTTTGGCAGTACTGGGGGCATTGTTATTGGCCTGTAATTAGTTACATTTGATTTAAAACCGTATTTAAAAATAGGTACAATATAAAATTGTTTTCACAAATTGGGAAAAATTCCTGATAACAATAAAAACGAATAATTTTGGTGGAGTAGGTAAGATAATGTTTGGCAAAAGTTCCGTAGAAACAAGAAAGGCAGGTCATCTGGTCCAAGACTACTATCAACTTTCAGTTTTGCCAATGCTTCTAGTCTAGTCTAAGCTGACTGAAATATTAGTTAAGTTTATAGAAATATTGGATACAAACGCTGATTGAATGTGTGTAGGAGGTTTATACACTAATGAAAAAAAAATCTGCAATTAGATTGGCAATGTCAGCTCCACTTCTAGCCGTATTATTGTGTAAACACATTAAGAAGGGAATGTTGTTAGATTTATTTTTACTCTGGACAAAAAACCAGAATAGTTTTAAATTATTGAGTAAAGACTGTTCAACATTATCCAAATACTTCCTATAGCATAGTAAAGTCTTGGATTTGCAGTTAGATCTCAATCTTGTAAAAACAGCATAGTCGGAAGCAAAAACTGATGTTTTCACTTTGTATGAGCTTCTTTCTTGGATAGAATTAAATCAATTAGTTTTCTGGAAAACCAAAGTGAAAAGCAGCGACTTTTGCTAACTGTGTTTTTAGGTACATACAGATCGATTACAAAGTAAATAACGTCATAAAATATATCATCCGCATCATTTACCGATTCATAAAAATTAAGAATAGAGCGGGTTAAGAATTTATTAGTTTTTACGTAGTTAGCACGTTTAAAATTATATTTTAAGTAAGTTCTATCATCAATAGTAGCACATTCTTTGATAACGACAGTAATAATAAAAGAGGGATGGTATCTGTCGCATGGAATAATATATGCGCATTTAGATACTTGCATAGTATGACTATTGGTAAGACATAAATCTAAAATAGTATTTAAATCATTGGGTATAATTGGGTTTGAGTTAAATTGGTATAAACCTGAAGCACCAACACTATCACAAAAAACGTTTCTACCGTAGATGAAATATTAGTTAGAGTTAACCCAACTGAGTTTTCATTATCAGGTAACCAGGGGTGCGTTCCAATTTAGAGGAGAAACGCGTCCGGGCGTTATTTTTTTATCACAGCTCGTTCATAAATGCAGGACGTTCGTCCGAGGAAGTTCGTCCAAGTCGTTCGTAAATACAGGAAAAAGACGCCCGGGTAAAAAAAGTTTACCCGAGATGGGTAAAGAATACTAGGCGCGGAAGATTTAAAATATGTTTCTTTAGTGTGTCATGAAGTAATATTATTATGAAAACTAAGTTTTTTATATTAAATAAAATTATAAATTATTACAATAAATTTATTTTTATAGTTACTATAAATTCAGTTTTATAAAGTCAAAATATGTTTGATAAGTTGAATCAGTTGACAGATGTCAAAAGGTAAAAACTGACAAACGCGTTCTTTTTTAAAAGAGAAAAGACGTACTTCTGACGTCTTACGTCAGGACGTTCGCCCAAACTACACTCTCTAAATTGGAACGCATCCCAGTTGATATTAGACAGATTGAAATTACCGGTGACTATTATTTGACTTTCAGAAAACTTTAAGATGGCATTTTTAAGTATTTCTACATGGCATCTTGAACATTTATTTGCTGATCAACACAAACAACATGCATATTTTTGACTAACGACGTACAAAATACAAAACATTGGTTATAAAAGCACATTTCTGAAATTACATTTTTCTAATAAGACTATTTTTGAAATAAGCACATACCGTTCTTCAAATAAGGCAATTTTAAATTTTTTTGATAACTTTTCAGAAAAACTTGACTAGCTTCTTCAAGGTAGTCATAGAAAATCTGAAATAATTTGTTTGGAGATTTTAATGTACATAATACTGAATGGTTAAGTCACATCTTCTAAAGCACTATCTGAACAACAAACAATATTTTTTTCTGCTTCTTATAATCTTACCCAACTGATTCAGAAACCCACATATTTTTTTTGTGATGAACTTTTTAGTAAAACAAGATCATAAGATTTGTAATTTTTACTATTCCAGAGATTACAACAACTATTGTTGAGGCTGCTCTAGAAAATTTTGTTCATTCTCTTACTTATAACTTTTGTTGTTAAAACTTTGTTTTTCTATTTCTACTAAACCTAAACCGCGCCTCATCCATCATTATTCTAAGATAAACATAGTAAAAATGAAAGAAGTTTTTAATAATTTTAATTTTGATACTTATTGTTTATATTTTAAAGATCTACATATTACAGCCGAAAATCTCTCAAAAACTATTAAAAATGTTATCAAAAAACTCTCTGTTATTAAACCAAAACAAGAGTATTTCTTTTTAATTCAGACAAAACAGGCAGTTAACAAGAATCAAAAAGCATTTAAGAAACACATCAATAACTGTTCTCAACAGTCTAAACAAGATTATAAAAAAGCTTCATTGATGGGTTTTTCATTTAATTTTTTAATTATTTTATTAGTGAAAAAAATGCTGGTAAGCCCTTTTGCATTGCAGAGCTTTGCTTACAGGTAGCATTGCCTCTGCTTATATGTGCAATTTTAAAGGTTTTTAATGATCTTTAAATGTTTGAATAGTTTTTAAGCAATATTAGAACTATCAGAATAATATTCAAATAACCAATAAACAGGATCTTATAACAAGTAGAATTAATTTTAAAATCTTGTACAAATATCTAAAAACTATCTATCACAATATGTTTGACTGACAGTATGTTAGAGTACTTTTAGAACTATTTGAATAAACTTTATACTATCAAAATAATTAAGGTTTATTCTAATAGTTGGAAGACTATTAATTATTTAGTATTTAGTATTAAAATAATCTATAAGTAATTTTTTGAATGTTAGAATATTCATTAAGCAGTCTTCTAACTAGATTTAGTTAAATTAAGTATGCTGTCAGAATCTAAAACATAAAAAAATATTTTTTTTTAAATGTAACTAAACTTAGATTAACTTTTTGACTGTTAGAATAAACTTTAAACGTCACTATCAAAATAATAATTAAAACGTGAACTATTCTCTAAACATCAAAAAAATTGTTTAAATCTTTTTATTATTTGAAAATGTATGATAATCTTCTAAATTCTAACATGATTTTTATACAATATTGTAATTTTCAAAATAAGTATAATAATAATAATAATAATGCATTTATTGGTCATAAAGAATACATAAAACATGACCAAATAGTTCAGGATCAGGTCAATAGATCAAGAGTGATCTGTTAAACTGTTTTTCTTCTAGAGCTTACAAAATTATATATTATATAAGTAAAATTAAAAATTAAAAAAATACAATAATAATAATAGTAAGGTTAATAAAAACTAAAAAAAAAATACATCAATACAGAAATATAATTACATACAATAATTCAAAAAAAAAAGGTTATATAATATTATCATACAGACAGAATTGACTTGTAATACGATTTAAATAATGATAAACTGTGCTCCTGGCTCATATTCAGGGAGTTGTAGCATTTGACGGCGTTATATGAAAAAGATCTTTTGAATAGTTCTAATCTATGACGCGGTATACTCAAAAGTCCACTACTTCTAACATTAATGTTATAGTCAGTAGACCTAAATGTAAGTTTTGAAAAAAGGTATGGAGAAGTTTTATTATTAATGATTTTGTAATAGAAACAGCCCGAGTGTAGCTTTCGGCAATTTGCCATAGATAACCATTTGATTTCTTTTAATTTATGAGAGATTCTCTGTCTTTTTATTATGCCAAGTATTAGCAAGAATTCTGCATTTTTTGAATTTGACAAACATCAGTTTGATCAATAGCTGCATTATAGACAATATCACAAAAATTAAAATTAGATAAAACAATTGACTCACACAAAATAGTTTTAACGGTCTTGTTCATAAAGTGACG
Source organism: Tachinus rufipes (assembly GCA_963932245.1). NCBI lineage: Eukaryota > Metazoa > Arthropoda > Insecta > Coleoptera > Staphylinidae > Tachinus > Tachinus rufipes. The sequence goes on along the minus strand of OZ010747.1, from coordinate 70,721,538 downwards.
ATTTGTAAAAATTGACTTTAGTGCACAATCTTCTTTTTTTATTAAAAGAGAAGTGTTTTTCTTAAATCGGAGATCGTTATCAATTATAACACCAAGGTTTCTGGCGCAATCTGTAAATTTTAACAACTCATTACCTATTTTAATTTTCATTTGTGCTTTAACCAGGGTTTTAAATTGATTAGATACAAAAACTATTGCCGTTGATTTAGATGCATTGATTTGTAATGAGTGTAGCTTTGAATTTTTTATTAATTTTTGTATATTGTCGTTGATTATATCCTGAGCCCGCTGCAAATCGTTTACATCAAAAGAAAGATACAATTGTGTGTCGTCAGCGTATAAGTGGTGCTTACAATTACAAACTACTTTTTGCAAATTGCTTGTGTATATATCGTACAGCAAAGGACCAAGAATAGATACCTGAGGTACACCAGGCTTTACATACACTGAAGTCAAACTTATGTTATTTAAACAAACTGTTTGGTTACGAACTTTAAGATATGTCAGTATTAAATTACATGCTGTTGAGTCAAGACTAATAAAGTCAAGAATTGATTTTAAAAGCGTATGACAAATTTTATCAAAAGCCTTGCTATAGTCCAGTAAAATTAACACTGTAACTTATTTTTATCGGTGGCTTTAATAATGTCGTCTACATGAGCAAGTGCTGTACAGCAGCTGTAGCCTTACTTAAATCCAGATTGCACTTCAGGAAGAATGTTATATTGCTCAAGATGTTTTCTTAGCTGCGTTTCCAACACCTTTTCAAGTACTTTAGACATTGTAGGAATAATGCTGATAGGTCTTATATTATTATGAGATGTGGGATTACTTGACTTAGATTTAGGAATAACAATAGATATCAAAACTATCAAAATTTAAAGAAGTCAAATTTTTACTGAATAAAGTAAAAAAATAAAATTTCAATTTTTATTATCAACCAAATTTTTCTTAATTTATTTTTTATATTTAAGCTGTGTACTGATTAGATAACAAAATATCTAGGACATGTATACATATTTATAAAAATTTGCATTTTTTACAAACAAATAAATATTAAACAGTTTCAAATCAGTATAAAAACCGCTAAAAAATAAACTAAAGTTTATTCATGTAAACATCATGCAGAAATTAGTTCTAGTCGCATTGTTAGCAGCAGTGGTCGGTGTTGCGTTTGCAGAAAATATTGATGGCTACAATAACTGTGAGAATATTTATAATTATAGTATTAAAAATAATTAATAACATATTTTAATAGTATTGCAGATAATAAATGAAGGAAAATGTGAACCAACTAAACAATGGTCAACGGACTGTAATACTTGCATCTGTTCTTCAACTGGGTACCTTCGAAACTCAATGTGCACGTTGATGGGGTGTACAAACGGTAAGTATTTTTGTATTTACTCTTTAAACAAATAATGATTTAAAAAGCAAAATATTTTTGATTTTCATTTACATTACAGTTAAACCCTGCAATCCAGGAACAATGTGGATGAAAGGATGCAACCATTGTGTTTGTAATTCAAAGAGACAAACAATTTGCGAATTAAAAAAATGTTAAACATTACAGATTCTGTATATACTCATATAATTAGATATACATATATGTGATAATAAATAAAATTTTATTGATAATGTTTGTATTTATATTGCGTTTGGAAATACTGAAAAGTGGTAATTTATAACCTAAACAAATTGTTACATAAAAAGTAGGAAAAAATATTTAGTATTAAATATTACTCAAAAAAGTCAAGCGTCAAAAATAACAAATATTGATATGTATTTAAATACAATAATCTAATAAAATTACCGCGCAACAGGGCTAGCTAAGGTTGTTATAATATAATTCAATAAAACTAATTAATTTCTAACTGTAGAATTACAAAAAATAACACAGTTATAATAATTAAAATATCATATAAATATGACACAGTTGATATCTGAACAAAAAGTTGAATTAAATCAATGTATAATATAAAATATAACGTGCAAAACTTTTGCTTAATGTGGCGCAGTTGGTTTAGCACCTAAAAGAAGCGTTATACAATTTATAGATCAAACTCATGCTTTAATTAAACAATTTTTATAGAATATGCATGAAACAAAAATGTATATTAGTGCAGTAATTAAAGTTCAATTTTGTGAATAGTATAAAAAAGTCCATTAATTTTATAATTCCAATTTTTGTTAAAATTCTATGTGAAAATAAGTAAAGGCGTCAGTTGGTTAATGTTAAATTATGTTATTAATATTTTATATTTTTTATTAATACGAAACAATTTTATTTCGGCAAATTATTATACAATTTATAGATCAAATTCCAATCAAAGATATATTAAATAAATGTGGTGCAATTGGGTAAAATAAAAAGAATAATTTGTTCTGTAAAGAAGGTTACAAATAACCTTTAGCTCTAAAATTAAAAAAAAAAATTTTTTTTTTTTTGTGAATCTGTTGGAATAATCCATAAACAATTCTTTAACTGTACAATAACTAAATGTGGCGGTTAACGATGAGCGGTACAGAGACATGATTGCCAACTTTTTTGTGCCTCAAAAACATGTGGTTAAAGCAGGACGGCGCCACATGCCACATAGCGCACAATACAATTAATTTATTGAAAGAAACATTTTATGAACGATTAATTTTGAAATGAACCTGTTAACTGGCCACCTCGTTTGTGCGATCTGGCTTCATTACATTATTTTCTCTAGAGATATATGAAGTTTAATGTTTACACCAATAAACCAGAAACAATTGAGCACTTGGAAGCCAACATTCGACGATTATTGCCGAAATTACTGCAAATAGTGTGTAAAAATTGGATTTTCAGATAACGTCATGTACGCTCCAGCCGCGGCGGTTACATGCCCAAAACTATATTCAAACATTAATGTCATAAAATTATCTGTCAAATAAAGCCAATTTTATGGATATTAAAAACATTTTTCTGTGTTTTATTTCAATATAATGTTTTTCGCCTCTAACAAAAATACCTTTTTTAATAACTCAACTATTTTGTTTGTTTAATATCTATTAAGCAAACCTTAACCCCAAGAAAGTTGAGAACTAACCGGAAGTAATTAGTCTCTTATAACTGCCAACAACTTTGAAGTAATAATACGTTTATTTCTTGTCTTTCGGCCTTGAAAATTACATTTACAATTACATTTATAACTTCTTAAAATTATAAAACCTTATAAAGTTAACACAATTAAAAATATTTTTTTCTCTATTCGCCTACTTCTTTTCTTCGTTTTTTAACTGTCCTTATCCATTCTATCCCTTTTCCGTCTTCTTTCAGAATCTTATTTTTTCCCATCTGTTCTTTTCTCATTTTGTACACTCTTTCAACATATGTTCCATAGTATCTTTAATCTCTCCGCACATTTTCAAATCCTTTTCTATCCAAAATCTTGTCTTTTGCTCTTCATTGCCACATCTTACTTTGAAGTATCGTAAGCTTTATTAAAAGCAAAGCAATACAAAAATACTCGAGAAATAGTGCAGTTCCATGTAAAAGAATTGTTTAAACTCTCAAAAGTTTTGCATAAAACGTTTTGTTTACAAGAAGCCAGTAGAAAGAATTGTTTCTGACAATTAAATGCAAAAGCAATTTTGTAAGAAGGTGCTGCAAAACAAGACGACAACGAGTTTATCAATTACGACTACACTAAAATGTTACCTATGCAATCAAAAACATTGTATATACATGTCCAAAATTAAATAATACACATCTGGCAGAGAGATTGGGCCTGATACCCAAAAAGAAACGGTGCATAAATTGCAGAAAATTAAATCACATTATTATTAATTAAATTGCATTATACAATATTACATATTAAAAAAAAATATATATAAATTTAAACACAGCAATAACTAGGTGTCTGAATCAGCTAATACGACAGAAACCAGTTTAAGCTAAATTGTTCACATATGCAGTATATTTGCATAATTGGTAGGAAAACAAACATTTAGTTAAAGCCTTATTATGTTTAGGTTATTAAGTGCATTTTCTAGAAACAGAATTGGCAAAAAACGAAATTAAACACGCAAGCAACATCTTTACCTATATAGAGAATCAGCAAGATAATTAAAAATATTTATTTTAGATAAAATTACTTCAAACTTACTAAGTTAAATATTGAACAGATTTTCGATTGCAATTTTTAATTTTAATAAAATGAAGCAAATAGATCTTTTATGGCGTGGATATATTCTTCAAGCTACGAGGCAAATCAAATATAAACGGAATTTTGTTATTATTTTAAAATCGTTTATTGAAAAATTAAATAATATAATAATTTATTTTTGTTACATAGTTTTCTGCTTTGGAAATACATTTTTCCCAGCAAAAAAGGAAGGTTTTTATCTCTGTATCCAATTGCGCAAAAATCTTTCTACGTCTTTGTTGTCTTCAAATCGTTGCCCTCCTTAAGCTATTTTAAACCGCCCAACAAATAAAAATTGCAAAGTAATGGGTGTAGGCTGTAAAGAGGTCAAATAGAGTACATTTTCTTTACTTTTGATATGGTTTGACCTGCAGTATGGAGCTTGGCGTTGTCATAGAGGAAGATGAATTCTTAAATTGGTTGGCTTTGTTTTTTGCGGCAATATGCAGTTTTTGCTTTGTCTAATAGCTTGCAGTAGTAAGCAGCATTGATTGTACGTCGTTCATGCGTGCATATTTGCTTTTCCTTAAATTCTTTATGTCAAGCAAATACACAAATTTTTGACAGTATTTGGTCCCCAAACTGTGCAGTTAATCAGTTAATAATTTCCGTGAGTGCTATTGACAAAATAATTTAGAATGTTTAATAGCCAGCACTCTCTACTTCAAACGACCCAACCCAAGCATATCCAGCTCAAACTCAATTCTAGTAACAGTAGTCGCATAGGAACAAAAATCCCGTTTATATTTGATTTACTTTCGTATTATGCGTAGAACATATTTGTTTCACAAATAATAAAAAGTTGTTTTAAAAAACATTTTACCCATTTGGCAAAAAAAAGATTTATTCAAAGTCCGTACCAGCGCATATACATAACAACTGGAACAATTTCTTGATTCAGTTAACGGATATCTTGATCTATGGATAAGTGATTGTCTGAGCTGGGATACACATGTAAATGCTATTACAAAGAAAAATGGTGCTACCAGTGGAGCATTATATAGAGCAAAAAATTACTTACAACAAGCATCCAAACAGCAAATTTATAAGACTTTATTTACTTCAAAAATAAATTATTTGATAAATATTTGGGGAGATACAATCTAAAAAAATATAAAAAAATCCAAAGACAACAAAATAAAATATTAAAACTTCTGCATAACTAAAGAAAAACACCTACAATTTAGTTATACAGGAAGGTACAAAAACTAAACATTAAAAATAAAATTAAAAAAGATAAATGTAAGAATACATACATTACTACATATATAAAATACTAAACGGCAAGATAAAAACAAATAAAAAATTACTAAAAAACAAAAACATACATGGATATGACACTAGACAAAAAAGCAATATATTTACTAAAAAAAACAGAACAACTATACTTAATAAAAGCTTACTAGTACAAGGCAGCAATGAGTTTAACAAACTACCAAACAAAATTACAAAAATTGAAAATCTTAAGGAATTCAAAAAAGAAATTGGTAAATACTACAAAAATAAACAAAATAGCTGAAACTACGACATAAATGTATCATTCATACTTATATACAAACTTATTATATTAAAATTCATGTAAAAAAAAAACTCACTACCATATCATACTAACACTAATTTTAATGAACTGTATATTATGTAAAAAACTGTATATTATGTAAAAAAAAAGTATGCTAAAAATAAAATATTAGGTCTTGAATACCAAGCCAACAACATCTTGTTGTTGGCATTGAAGTGAGGCCATTTAAATAAATAATTAAAAAAAAACTATGAAATCAGTATACCATATGATACGATAAAATTGGCAGAAGAAAGCTTTGCCTGTTCCACTAACCAATTCAATCAACAAAACACTGACTTTTGTTTGTGGCTTAAAATTTAATTTTTTAATATTTGTAAACTAAAAATAAATTAAATTTTGTTTATCAGCATCTTAAACATAGAAAATAATAATAATAATAATAATAATAATAATAATAATAATAATAATAATAATAATAATAATAATTTATTAACGCAACTGCATTTACATGTTAAATTTTATGAAAATTGTTTACAAACAGTGATTACAAGTTTGACAAACAAACGAATAGATACATACATACATTCCTACACATTAGCTAAGGTGTTACGATTTACGATAATCTCCTTAAGCTAGCCTTAAACGTCTTGTATGAAATACCAACAAAGTCAACGTCATTTAATACACAGTTAGCGTGTCGGGCAATACGAGACAATGAGCTGTGCCAACTATAGTTAGTCTTACTATAGGACATATTATGCAAAAGAGAGCAATTCCTAACCAAACGTTAGGGAACATGAATATCTATCATATCTAAGATCTGCTGACAGCAGATTAACCTGCTCAGTACTTTGAACAAAAATTTCATGGTAATCTCATTTCATCGTTTTTTTTAACGCAGACAATCCCAAATAAATTCTTATATTTTTAGATGATAAATACACACCAGAAAAGCTGAGTTTAAATGATACCAGTTTGTAAAATTTATTTTGAACTGACTCCAGTCTGCCAACCGAAGTTTAGTAGGATGGGGACCATATTACTCTACAATACTCTAGATGTAATATCACCAGAGAATTGTACAAAAAAATCAGCTGTATATCTTTTAAAAAAACCAAGCATCTTGTTAGCTTTATTAATAACAAAATCTTAATGAAGATTAAATGATAGTTTGAAATCAAGCAAGACTTCTAGGTCACGGATTGAGTCAACTTTTTCTAAACCGGTACCGTTCAAAGTATAGATGAAATTAACAGGATTTTTGCTTTTTGAAAATGATATATACTAACATTTTTGAATATTAAAATCTATGTGGTTTGCATGCTAAGACAATCAGCATTAGTGCTAACTTTACGATATACCTTTACATTATCTGCAAATAAAAATTGAATAAAAGACAGGTCCCAAATGAGACCTTTAGGGTACATCTGATGTTGCCATAATAGAACGAGATAGATAGGTGTTAATTTTAACTTGCTGGACACGTTTACTTAAATACGACGTTAACCATTTATGGATTACCGACACCATAAGCACTCAATTTGTTAATTAGCAGGTCATGGTTAACAGAATTAAATGCTTTACTGAATGTAGATTGCAATGAACCTCATCACCATTTTCCAATGCTTTAATTATATGATTAGTAAATTCAAACAAGTTTGTTTGAGTTGATCTTTTCTGGAAAAAACCGTGCAGTTGATGAATAATTATATTTTCAAAAACACCAAAGAAGCGTTCATATATTAATTTTCCAAATTTTTTTGGCAGTACCGTTGTTATTATTAACCTGTAATTAGTTACATTCGATTTGAAACCGGATTTATAAATAGGTACAATATAAAATTGTTTTCACAAATTGGAAAAGATTCCTGATAACAATAAAAACGAATAATTTTGGTGGAGTAGGTAAGATAACGTTTGGCAAAAGTTCCGTAGAAACAAGTAAGGCAGGTCATCTGGTCCAAGACTACTATCAACTTTCAGTTTTGCCAATGCTTCTAGTCTAGTCTAAGCTGACTGAAATATTAGTTAAGTTTACAGAAATATTGGATACAAACGCTGATTGAATGTGTGTAGGAGGTTTATACACAAATGAAAAAAAAATCTGCAATTAGATTGACAATGTCAGCTCCACTTGTAGCCGTATTATTGTGTAAACACATTGAGAAGGGAATGTCGTTAGATTTATTTTTACTCTGGACAAAAGACCAGAATAGTTTTAAATTATCGAGTATAGACTGTTCAATATTATCCAAATACTTCCTATAGCATAGTAAAGTCTTGGATTTGCAGTTAGATCTCAACCTTGTAAAAACAGCATAGTCGGAAGCAAAAACTGATGTTTTCACATTTTATGAGCTTCTTTCTTGGATAGAATTAAATCAATTAGTTTTCTGGAAAACCAAAGTGAAAAGCAGCGACTTTTGCTAACTGTGTTTTTAGGTACATACAGATCGATTACAAAGTAAATAACGTCATAAAATATATCATCCCATTATTTACAGATTCATAAAGATTAAGAATAGAGCGGGTTAAGAATTTATTAATTTTTACGTAGTTAGCACGTTTAAAATTATATTTTAAGTAAGTTCTATCATCAATAGTAGCACATTCTTTGATAACGACAGTAATAATAAAAGAGGGATGGTATCTGTCGCATGGAATAATATATGCGCATTTAGATACTTGCATAGTATGACTATTGGTAAGACATAAATCTAAAATAGTATTTAAATCATTGGGTATAATTGGGTTTGAGTTAAATTGGTATAAACCTGAAGCACCAACACTATCACAAAAAACGTTTCTACCGTAGATGAAATATTAGTTAGAGTTAACCCAACTGAGTTTTCATTATCAGGTAACCAGTTGATATTAGACAGATTGAAATTACCGGTGACTATTATTTGACTTTCAGAAAACTTTAAGATGGCATTTTTAAGTATTTCTACATGGCATCTTGAACATTTATTTGCTGGTCAACACAAACAACATGCATATTTTTGACTAACGACGTACAAAATACAAAACATTGGTTATAAAAGCATATTTCTTAAATTACATATTTCTAATAAAACTATTTTTGAAATAAGCATATACCGTTCTTCAAATAAGGCAATTTTAAATTTTTTTGATAACTTTTCAGAAAAACTTGACAAGCTTCTTCAAGGTAGTCATAGAAAATCTGAAATAATTTGTTTGGAGATTTTAATGTACATAATACTGAATGGTTAAGTCACATCTTCTAAAGCACTATCTGAACAACAAACAATAATTTTTGCTGCTTCTTATAATCTTACCCAACTGATTCAGCAACCCACATATTTTTTTTGTGATGAACTTTTTAGTAAAACAAGATCATAAGATTTGTAATTTTTACTATTCCAGAGATTACAACAACTATTGTTGAGGCTGCTCTAGAAAATTTTGATTATTCTCTTACTTATAACTTTTGTTGTAAAAACTTTGTTTTTCTATTTCTACTAAACCTAAACCGCGCCTCATCCATCATTATTCTAAGATAAACATAGTAAAAATGAAAGAAGTTTTTAATAATTTTAATTTTGATACTTATTGTTTATATTTTATGGATCTACATATTACAGCAGAAAATCTCTCAAAAACTATTAAAAATGTTATCAAAAAAACTCTCTGTTATTAAACCAAAACAAGAGTATTTGTTTTTAATTCAGACAAAACAGGCAGTTAACAAGAATCAAAAAGCATTTAAGAAACACATCAGTAATTGTTCTGAACAGTCTAAACATGATTATAAAAAAGCTTCATTGATGGGTTTTTCATTTAATTTTTTAATTATTTTATAAGTGAAAAAAATGCTGGTAAGCCCTTTTGCATTGCAGAGCTTTGCTTACAGGTAGCATTGCCTCTGCTTATATGTGCAATTTTAAAGGTTTTTAATGATCTTTAAATGTTTGAATAGTTTTTAAGCAATATTAGAACTATCAGAATAATATTCAAATAACCAATAAACAGGATATTATAACAAGTAGAATTAATTTTAAAATCTTATACAAATATCTAAAAACTATCTATCACAATATGTTTGACTGACAGTATGTTTGAGTACTTTTAGAACTATTTGAATAAACTTTACACTATCAAAATAATTAAGGTTTAATCTAATAGTTGGAAGACTATTAATTATTTAGTATTTAGTATTAAAATAATCTATAAATAATTTTTTTAATGTTAGAATAATTATGATGCAATCTTCTAACTAGATTTAGTTAAATTAAGTATGCTGTCAGAATCTAAAACATAAAAAAAATCTTTTTTTCAAAATACTAACTAAATTTAGAATAACTCTTTGACTGTTAGAATAAACTTTAAACGTCACTATCAAAATAATAATTAAAACGTGAACTATTCTCTAAACATCAGAAGAATTGTTTAAATCTTTTTATTATTTCAAAATGTATGATAATCTTCTAAATTCTAACATGATTTTTATACAATATTGTAATTTTCAAAATAAGTATAATAATAATAATAATAATACATTTATTGGTCATAAAGATTACATAAAACATGACCAAATAGTTCTGGATCAGGTCAATAGATCAAGAGTGATCTGTTAAACTGTTTTTCTTCCAGAGCTTACAAAAGTAAATATAATATAAGTAAAATTAAAAATTAAAAAATTACAATAATAATAGTAAGGTAAATAAAAACTAAAAAAAAAAAAAACATCAATACAGAAACATAATTACATACAATAATTAAAAAAAAAAACGTTATATAATATTATCATACAAACAGAATTGACTTGTAATACGATTTAAATAATGATAAACTGTGCTCCTGGCTCATATTCAGGGAGTTGTAGCATTTGACGGCGTTATATGAAAAAGATCTGTTGAATAGTTCTAATCTATGATGCGGTATACTTAAAAGTCCACTACTTCTAACATTAATGTTATAGTCAGTAGACCTAAATGTAAGTTTTGAAAAAAGGTATGGAGAAGTTTTATTATTAATGATTTTGTAATAGGAACAGCCCGAGTGTAGCTTACGGCAATTTGCCATAGATAACCATTTGATTTCTTTTAATTTATGAAAGATTCTTTGTCTTTTTATTATGTCAAGTATTAGCAAGAATTCTGCATTTTTTGAATTTGACAAACATCAGTTTGATCAATAGCTGCATTATAGACAATATCACAAAAATTAAAATTAAACAAAACAATTGACTCACACAAAATAGTTTTAACAGTCTTGTTCATAAAGTGACAATTTGTAAAAATTGACTTTAGTGCACAATGTTCTTTTTTTATTAAAAGAGAAGTGTTTTTCATAAATCGGAGATCGTTATCAATTATAACACCAAGGTTTCTGGCGCAATCTGTAAATTTTAACAACTCATTACCTATTTTAATTTTCATTTGTGCTTTAAACAGGGTTTTAAATTGATTAGATACAAAAACTATTGCCGTTGATTTAGATGTATTGATTTGTAATGAGTGTAGATTTGAATTTTTTTATTAATTTTTGTATATTGTCGTTGATTATATCCTGAGCCCGCTGCAAATCGTTTACATCAAAAGAAAGGTACAATTGTGTGTCGTCAGCGTATAAGTGGTGCTTACAATTACAAACTACTTTTTGCAAATTGCTTGTGTATATATCGTACAGCAAAGGACCAAGACTAGATCCCTGAGGTGCACCAGGCTTTACATACACTGAGGTCAAACTTATGTTATTTAAACAAACTGTTTGGTTACGATCTTTTAGATATGTCAGTATTAAATTACATGCTGTTGAGTCAAGACTAATAAAGTCAAGAATTGATTTTAAAAGCGTATGACAAATTTTATCAAAAGCCTTGCTGTAGTTCAGTAAAATTAACACTGTAACTTATTTTTTATCGGTTGCCCTAATTATGTCATCTTATACATGAGTAAGCGCTGTACAGCAGCTGTAGCCTTGCCTAAATCCAGATTGTACTTCAGGCAGAATGTTATATTGTTCTAGATGTTCTTTTAGCTGCGTTTCCAACACCTTTTCAAGTACTTTAGACATTGTAGGAAGAATGCTGATAGGTCTTATGTTGTTATGAGATGTGGGATTACTTAACTTAGATATAGGAATAACAATAGATATCAAAATTATCAAAATTTAAAGAAGTCAAATAAAGTAAAAATACAAAATTTAATTTTTTATTATCAACCAAATTTTTTCAAATATATTTTTTATATTTAAGCTGTGTACTGATTAGATTACAAAATATCAAGGACATGTATACATATTTATAAAAATTTGCATTTTTGACAAACAAATAAATATTAAACAGTTTCAAATCTGTATAAAAACCGCTAAAAAATAAACTAAAGTTTATTCATGTAAACATCATGCAGAAATTAGTTCTAGTCGCATTGTTAGCAGCAGTGGTCGGTGTTGCGTTTGCAGCAAAAATTGATGACAACAGTTACTGTAAGAATATTTATAATTACGCTATTAAAAATAATTAGTAACATATTTTAATAGTTTTGCAGATAATAAATGAAGGAAAGTGTGAACCAAATAAAGCATTCTCAATAGACTGTAATTTTTGCATCTGTTCTTCAACTGGGTACCTTTGAGATTCAATGTGCACGTTGATGGAGTGTACAAGTAAGTATATTTGTATTTACTCTTTAAACAAACAATTATTTAAATAGCAAAATAATTTGATTTTTATTTACATTACAGTTACACTCTGCCATCCAAGAACAATGTGGATGAAAGCATGCAACATATGTGTTTGTAATGCAAGAAGACAATCAGTTTGCGAATTTAATAATTGTGAAATTTTGTATAAATAATTAAATATACATATATGTGAAAAAATTAAATATAATTTTATTGATAATGCTTGTATTTTTATTTCGTTTAGAAATACTTAAAAGTACTAATTTATAACATAAACAAAATGTTACATAAAAAGTCGGAAAACATAAATATTTAGTATTAAATATTACTAAAAAAAACCAAGCGTCAAAAATAACAAATATTGATTTGTATTTAAACACAAAAATCTAATAAAATTAACCCGCAACAGGGCTAGCTAAGGTTGTTATAATATAGGGTTTTCCAATAAGAGGTTTTTTTTTATATTAAAAAAAAACGGGTATTTTTTAAGAAAAATCAATAAATGTTTATTTCATTGTAAAGAGTAAGGTATGCTATTAACATTTGAAAACGATATTAGTCAAATGGCCGCTACGGTTACGGTTGCAGTACCACATTCTTTTCATGAAATTTGCCATGACCAATTTGCACATTTGCGGCTGTATGTCTTTGATAACTTCAGGAATTGGCATAAACCTTATTTTTCACGTGGCTCTAAAAAAAATTTAAAGATGTTAAATCACAAGATCTCGGAGACAAATTGTGATCACCTCTTCAAGAAATAACACAGTCAGGAAACTTTTCTTGCAAAATTTTGATTGTTTCGTTGCTTGTGTGACACGCAGCGCCGTCTTGCTAAAAATAAACGTCGTCCACATCAATATCTTCCAATTCCGGCTATAAAAAATCATTAATCATAGCTCGGTAGCGCCATTCATTCACCGTAACAGTTGCACAAGCCTCATTTTTGAAAAAGTACGGTCAAATCACACCGCCAGCCCATAAACCGCACCAAACGGGAGGATGAGGATAAAGATGCATAGACTTTTTAACAATCATTCTTAGATTTTCTGAGCCCCCGACCAAAAAGTGTTTTAGTTTTGCAAACTGTGACTGAAAAATTTTCACCATTTTTGTACATAGTAAATTTTAATAATTTCAATGCGTTGTTGAAGCGTGTATCGTTCCATTTTTAATAATGACGTAGTTTTTACTTGTCAAATGTTTAAAGATAATAGCTTTAAAATTGACAGCTGCCCAAATAGCCTGCTATTCAAATGAAATTTCTTATTAAAAAACTTTGTAATTCAATAAAACTAAAAGATTTTTAACTGTAGAATTACAAAAAATAACACAGTTATTATAATTAAAAAATCATGTAAATATGACACATTAAGTATCTAAACAAAAAGTTGAATTAAATCAATGTATAATATAAAATATAACGTGCAAAACTTTTACTTAATGTGGCGCAGTTGGTTTAACACCTAAAAATTAGTTAGTTAGTTTAGATTTTTGGCATATCAACCTGCGCTGAATAAACTAGTAGTTTATTTTTAACAATCAAACGCGTATTATATAAGATTATCATTAATTAAATATAACTGCGATTTAATTGTCATATAACCAAATATTAATAAAACCTAATATTAAATACAAAATAGAGTTTATAAATAAATGGGATTATGTAATCACTTTAAATATGCCGCCATTTTAAAATTGTCCACTATACTATTTGTTTCGACAGTTCAACTTTGACTTTGTATACAAATAAAGAAAATATTTTTATTATTAAATCCTACTTTAGGAATGGGCGGTTTAAAAATGAAGAATGGCTCTATTCTATTCCGGATTGTGTTCGAGAGTTTACAACTGATAATTATAAACGTACATTAGATGGTTACATAATCCCAAACATTTATAATCACCCTGTATCAAATGAAGATTTTTTCGCTATTCCTATAGTAAATTTTCTAACTTTGACCGATATTCTAACTTAGTAGTACTATATATTATACAATTAGTTGCAAAAAATTATACTGTTTATATCTCTTGTTAAAATGATTTCACTATTCCTTCTAATAAAATATTGATTTTATTTTCTGAAACGCCCTGTACATAAGAGTTTTAAAATTACCGCTTTTTCTAGTAAAATTTTGCCGCTTAAATAGCTGACACATAACCTTCAAAACCACCAAAACAGATCTTTAAACTTCAACTATTACGTTACAATTTAGAAATAAATAACAATTAAAGATGACCAAAACAGAACAAAGAGTGAACCTACCATGGTAATAAATTAGGTATTATATTAATCTATTCCATTTCTATAAATTAATATTTTAGGGTTGAAAAATACAGACCCAGCACTTTAGATGATTTGGTTTCACATGAAGATATTATTAAAACAGGTAAAATATTAATATAATTTTAATATATAGGTTTAGTAATTATTTTATTACAGTTACAAAGTTTATCAATGAAGATCAAGTCCCACATTTATTATTTTACGGTCCTCCCGGTACTGGAAAAACAAGTACTATACTTGCTTGTGCACGTAAACTATACACTCCTACACAATTTTCTTCAATGGTAAGTAAATATATTTTCAATACAATATTGATTTGTTAATATTCTTTGTATTGAGGTGCCGAGTTCGAAAACTTGCTATTTGCATTTGTCAGAAATCTTTAAAGAGTTTTGTTATTTGCACTATTTCTTTTTTGTTCTTTTATTGGATTAGCATTTAGTCTATCTATGCAAAAGGAAAACTTATTTTATTTAAAAATATAGTGACAATAATTACTTTTAGTTTGCAAGGAGCGAGTTAAAATTAAATTTAATTATTTTTTATTTAGGTATTGGAATTGAATGCATCTGATGATCGAGGTATTGGTATAGTACGTGGTCAGATTCTGACATTTGCTAGCACACGTACCATATTTAAGTCTGGATTCAAATTAATTATTTTGGATGAAGCCGATGCAATGACCATGGATGCTCAAAATGCGTTGCGTAGAAGTAAGTGAAGAATTTGTTATATAAATTAGCATGATTGTATCTTTTTATGGTTTTTTATAATTATAAAGCAAAAGTTGTTTGATATAAATAATAATTTATAATTTAAATTTTAAATAATTAAGGATTTCAGTTAGGCAACCGAATATACACCGGTATGTGTATGTGGTTGCATATGTTAAGTTGGCATGTAATATAAAGGGTGTCCCAAAATTAACGCAAGATTTGAATTAAATAGAAAACACAGTTTTTAGTCTTAATAATAATAATTATTCATTTATTTTAACAAGATTTACAAATAATAAAAGTGCAATAAGTAAATAAAGTAAAATACGTCAGAAAAGTAAAAGTCATTGTATGTTGTGCCAGAAACTTCTCTGTAGTATATGGATTGTTTTTTTTTTTTTTTTATTGAATCATATAGTACATAGGATAGGGGTATTTATGGAATAGCACATCCGGCAAATAGCCTCCACGGCTTTGCTGGCACATACGCACTTTTGTCAAAAAATTTCATGACCATTCTGCATAAATGTGCTTGAATTTTGTTGTTTAATTTCCTTCTATAATGCACGGGTGGTTGTGGGCTTGACATAGACCTATGACTTCAAATAATCTCATATAATGAAATCTAATGGTGTTAAATTACACGATCTAGGGGGCCAATTCTGAAACGAGAGAGTACACGACCAGGAAATGTCATGCAGTACTTGAATTAATTTTTAGAACAATCTTGTTCTATTTTGTACTTGCCGATATTAACACGGGCATTGTATGACACTATCATTATATCTTGAATTATATTGTCTTCAACCTATCAACTACAGACCAATTTTGCTTTGTAGAAGACCTCGGTTAGTACGTTAGGGAGTCGGTGGTTGCAAAGAGGGTAACGTGGTTCTTCCGTTGGTTGTCGACGTGTGGATGTAGTTTGGTTCTCTCTTTGAGATTGTAATTAATTAATAATTAAAACACATGTGGTATTGTGTTTCAAAAATTTATTTGATAGACTGTTTGACTACAATAATTTTAATCAGGTATCAAGAACGCATTTGTAAAATGAAAAGCAAGTTGTAACCTTCAAAGCTTTTGTTTAACACAATAGCACCGTGAACAAAAACAATCCTACAATGTGCAAACAACCAACCGCGCAACAAAACCAGGTCCCAAACGTAAAACGTCTTCATTCGGATACAAACCGATTAAAGATCGATCATCTGAAGAAACAAGCTGTTGATTGATTTGATGAAAGTCATTGTGGAGCATACACCATAACCATCAGTCATCCAACCTACCTAGAAATCAAAATCAGAAAGAAATCCGACAAGATTACCAGCACACCAGTAAGATGTGTCGCACTACGTTTGCCGCTAGATGGACTGTTTTTGCAATAGTATGACTAAGGTAAACACAGGTTTAGCCAACCCACAACAACTGATTGACTTGCTCTGTGCATTGCATTGGTCAGGTTACTACTGCTATCCCAAAGTAACTTGGTAGCAGAAAGCTACCAACAAACGAATAACTCAGCAACTGCAAACTACCAACTTCAACAAAGGGCTACGGAAAAGTTGTAAACTTTAGTTCGTACCTCGGTCGAGGCAAATATTACTAGAATCAAACAACACAACGGAAGCTAATTAGCTTTCATAGTTAAAATTAAACTGTTAAACAAAATAATCGTGGTCATCCAAAATGAGCCAAAAATCAGATCTACACCGTTCTCGCTTAGCTTGCGTGGCTAAATCAATTCATACCTTTTATAGACAATACCTCTAACAATCGACCAGCAATAGTTACGTCAACAAACCTTGAAACATCGCCGGCCAAAACATTGGCATATCCATCACTGTCGTCTCAAACAACTTGCTACCGTACTGCAGTGTTTAATACAAGTTTGCGGGCTTCTAGACAATTTGTATTTTATACCAAGTGTAACATTAAAGAAACAGAGAGTAAAACTGCCACCTAATCCCGGGATTTAACAATTCCGGACAAGTCTGTTCCACGAGTAATTTGGAACTCGACACCGCAACACCTCTGACTAATAGTGACACACTGCTCCCATCCTCATCAATAGTAATCTGTAGAGTAAATCTTAAATGCAAAGGTAGATAACACCTGCGTTGATAAAACCGCGCACTAAATCTTTTTGCTGCTTATCCCTGCGGTCTACAAAAATAAATCGAGTCAGTCTCAATTATTTGACTACTGTGGGCTACCCACCCACCTGAGTGTTTGTTGTTCAGAAATTGGCTAATCAATCACTGCTGTCATGAAATACGACAGTAGAGGTCATAGTTGACAAAAGTATGCGCAAGGTTGGAGAAAATATAATTCTATTGATCACAAACACTCAGGCGGGTGGATGTGTCTACTGTGGCTCTACCCACCCTAGTGTTTGTTGTCTAGGAATTGGCTAATCTCTCACTGCTGATGTTTCTGCTGTAATAAAATACGACAGTAGAGGTGACAGTTGACAAAATTATGCGTAAGGTGGGAGAAAATATAATTTCATTGATCACAAACACTTGGGCAGGTGGGTGGGTTACAAAAATAAATCGAGTTGCGCTCAATAATTGGACTAGTGTGGCCACACCCACCTACCCGAATGTTTGTTGTTTAGGAAGGTAGTAATCCAGATGCTGGAGTTATAAATTAGCACTAACTGATGTCTTTGAATAGATTGATTCGAGACCCTGGACAGTACGCGGTATAGCTCTGTTCAAGTGTTGGAGTAGCATCAGGTCCACGGCTTCTAATATAATAATTATTGAAGCGCTGCGATGGCTGATAAATCTAACCAATTACAAAGTTTTGTATGCAGACTTACAACACGGTTATAATAACAATAACTGCCTACTATCAACCTTGAAGCAATAAGTCAAGTGACTCACGATTAAAACATAGTCTGACAGTCGCTTTCCAGTTTGATCGGAAGACATTAGAAACGAAAACTACAGAAAAAAATCTACTGCCAGAATACTGCCTTCAACATAACTCAACTCTTGCAACTCCATCATGTCTAACCCAGATTCGGCGCTACTACCTGCACAGAAGCTTGCTTCTATACTCTTTAGCATTGCATACTCTGCTAAGAGTAACATTTAGTACGATCACTTTGGGTAGCTTTAAGCAGCTTCAGTTTTTTTTGACAGACAGCACTTTGAGTAAGTGCGTACGCGGTGATAACATTTTGGATTAGTGCGTATGTAAAATAACTTTATTCGTTATAAAGAAATACTAACTCTACAAACACACTCACCGACTCTCTTAACCCCTTCATCGAGAGCAACCCGACCGCTTCCGCTACCCCCTTTAGAGATGCGCTGGAAACACCTGGACTGTGCACAAAATTTGTATTACCCTCCACCCGAAATTTAGAATCCAGGAGACACCTAGCCCGCAATTTTGTTTTCCGATATTGGAATAAGAGGTTTGACCGGTGGTGTTGGTAAAAGTCATCTAGATGGAGTTTTGACAGATAGTCTGTAGAGGTTATGTTCCACTTAATAACGGTTTGTATCCGCAGTAGTGATGACTTATTTAGAGTCACTTTTTGCTTAACCCTTTAGCTCACATTTTTACTAGCTGTCCGGTTCTGTAGTTTCTGGGTTTGTGATTGAAGTATTTTAGCATTTTTCTCTTTGTCAAGTTGATGCGGCCGAGTCTTCAATTTGATTCTCCTGACTATATTATTGTTTTAAGTAAGATTGGTACTAATTTTGAGTTAAAATTTGTAAAATTAACATCAAAGCTAGCAATAGAATGATTAAAGAAATTTTGTTAGATTTTCAACAAAAAAAATTGTTTTCTTTTCTGCTAATTTGCAGACTAGGACTAAGTCCCGTTATCTGCTTTCTAGCTTTCTTTTGAAGGTGATGTCTAGCTCTCAATTTATGTTTAAGATGGTCTGCTTGGGGGTGTTCTACTTTGTGGTCTTTGGGCTTTATCTCATTTGGCGATTCTGTTGTGGTTCATTCCACTTGGTCTTTAGTGATGAAATCAGAAGCAGCGCTATCAGAGACAAACTAGGTCTCTGGTAGCGCTACTTCTGATTTCATCACGTGGGGTTACTCTTTTTGTTGTTCAAAGAGTTTTATTTTTGTGCTTCTTGTTAATACTTTGGTTTTTTATGTTTATGTACGGGTTTTAGCGGCGTAGGTTAGGATTGGCCGTACACACATTTTATAGATCTTAACTTTGCCTTGTGTGGACATATTTGTTTTTCCATATTCCATCTCTTAGGCAACCGGAGATTTTTGAGTTTGACGACAAGATTAATTATTTTTATTACTTGTCCTACAGATTTATTGTCACTATTATTTTGCACTGTATGGGATCTTTCGAAATTACTATTGACTTGGTCTTTTTGATTGATATAATTATGTTTTATTTTTCTGCTGCTATCTAAACAGGCCGAATGCTTGTGTTAGGTCTACCATGCATAGGAAGACAGGCTTATTGAATTATAATATTTCTTCTGCTAATTGGCGTAATATAACGATTGCGTTGTCGACCTACTTTTTTTTAATCCTTATTGTTCTTTGCCTCTTATGTTGAGGTCTATTTTTTGGGCTATGATACTAGCGAGTATTTTTGGGATGGTATTTTGCAGTGTTTGCGAGAGTTTTTTTTGTTTCCATTTTGCACGTTTTTTTAAATACTGGTATTGTTATGCTGGTACTCCAATCTTCTGGGATTTTTTCTTGATGGATTATTTTCTGAAATAGCTTTGTTATTTTTTTTTTACATTAGTTGTGTCTTAATTTTTGATCATTTTGTTGCTGATATCATCATCTGGCGCATTTCTATTTTTTAGTTTTCTACTATTGACTGCACGTCTTCTAGTGTTATTTGCGGCGATTCGATAGTCGTTTCTATGTTGTCTTTATGATGGACTTAACTACTTCTTGATGTTTGTATAATTGTTCGAAATATCTAACCCAATTTTTAGGGCTGATGATTGTCACTTGTACTTTTTTGTTTATTGTTTTTCTTATTTTTGAGCATTTTCTAGAGTTTTTTTGCCCTCCGTACAGATTGTGTTGCATTTCTATTGAAAAATGTTCCCAGTACTATCTTTTTCATTCTTTGATTGCTTGGTTTACACGATTTTGGACTTTTTTGTAATTTATTGTGTTTGACTGGTGGTTTCTGTATTCTAAGTAAGAGCTTCTTTTTTACTTTTTTGTACACTAGGGTTTATTGTTCTTTCTACTAGTGATGATAGTTTTCTTAGTTCCTATAGTTTATTTGGCATTTGATAGTATGTCTGTTTTTAATTTGCCCTAGGCCTGGTTTAGATTGTCATTCTACTATAGTGTTGTTTGTTATTTTGTTTTTTAGTTGTTTTTGCTAGTGTTTTTGTGCTTTCCTTGCATTTGCAGAGGTCAGTAATCTTACATCTATTTTTTTATGTAAGTTCCTGTTGGTTATTATGAGATTTATGATGGGTTTTTGCTTTTTTGTGTTTCTGAATGTATATTTATATTGCGCTTTGTCGTTGGTATGGTATGTGTTGTTGATTAGGAGATCAAGTTGTTAGTAACATCAATTTGTGTTTATAGTGTTTTTATCGCTACATTATTTTTTGAATTGCGGTATTGTCGATTCTTAAGTTGAGGTCTTCTATCAGGAAAAATTGTTACGTATACGCTTACAATGTTTAATGTATTTTTTCTTAGCTTAAGAATGAATTTTACATCTTTGATTAGTTTTTCGACTTTTTTATGTATTATGTGCTCGTTTATTTGTTTGCCGCTATAGAAAAGGATGTACTTGTTAAATCTTACATTTCTTTTTCTTCTTTTCTTGGACTCTGAGTCGTATTATGGGTGCTAGCTTGATTTACTAACCCTTCTCTTTATATTTGGGCTTGGTTGGGACCGGAAACGAGAGCGATTCACCCACTGCCAGTCGCAGGCAGAGTTAAATGTTTTCAGTTTTTAAAATAATAATTTGAGCTAAGCACATTAATGATGAATGATGAATACATGGATCAAGTTGAGGTTAAATGAACTTAATAGAAGTGACTTGGCATTAATTTGTGATTTATTGACATTAAAAGTGGATGGTAAAACAGAAGGTGTTATGCGATGTAGCGAGCTCCAGCGTTGTTCAAATCGAAGAAGGGTTTTGTGAATGAATCCAAACCCCGGAGTCGTGGAAGATTCAATTCGCACATTTAGTGGAAACGGTGAAGAGAACTGTACGTAGTGATTTTTTGATGAAGTGCAACTGTTCAAAAGTTCACAGACCATTAATGCGCCGGAAGATTAAGAAAGAAGAATTAGTTTAAGAGTATTTTGTAATAATGAAAGAAATAGCAGTCAAAAGAGTAATAGAAGATTAAGCGTTGATGCATTTAATTATAGATGGAATTTATGACGATGTAACTACGAAAACAGTTGCCAAACATCTAATATCACAAGTGAAACGAACTTGGTTAAACATAGGATTAAGGTATGATTGAATTACTGGACTTAAGTATTCCACAGTGGCGGAAACAAAAAAACCAAGGTGTGCTGCTACAGTTTTGCCCGTAAAAATTATCATATTAGTGAGATAAAAATTTAGATATACATATATGTATATATGGCCATGTCTGAGTCAAGTGTACGGAACAAAAATTTTGATTTTGCTCAAACCACTGAAAATGCATTTTTCTACATGAAACCTGAACTTGTGAATTTTTTTAGATTTTTTCAATAAACCATTTTTGAGTAAGAAGCAATTCAAATTTGAAAATATCGATTTTTTACATTTTTTTATCGTTTGTAACTTCTCAGGATTGCATTTTTAGGAAAAAACTGTAATGAACTTTTTTTCAAAATTGTTCAAAGAATTATTTTTTATAACCAAATTTTTTTTTCTTAAATTTTGAAAATTTTGCAGATCTTTAAATGACATTTTTTTAAGATGACTGGTATTTTCGTTTTTTTTTTTTAAATATTGATAAAAACATGCTTTTATATGTTTAAAAATTAAACTGAAAATTTTTTGATTGTTTCTCAGAATTGTATTTTTAGAAAAAAAATATTAGGTATTTTTTCTTCAAAATTGTCTAAAGAATAAGTTTTTACAGCTAAATTTTTTTTTTTCGTGAAATTTTGAAAATTTTGTAAAAAATTAGACATTTTTTCTTGAAAAAAAAAAAGATGAAGAGTTTTTTATTTTTTTTAAATATGGACAAAAAACGTGCTTTTATATGTGCAAAAGATACTCTCAAAATTTCAGGAAGTAGGAAGGAAGGAGGATTGCACTACGATTTGAGATATCTTGGAATGTATCTACAGAAATAGTTCTCAAAAAACTATGAAATTTGAAATTTAAGTTTTTTCATGTTTTGATTGTTTGTAACTTTTCCGGATTGCATTTTTAGAAAAAAATTATAAGGTACATTTTTCTTTAAAATTATTCATCAAATAAGTTTTTATAACCAAAATTTTTTTTCCTTAAATTTTGAAATTTTTCTGAAATTTAAAAGACAGTTTTTTTTTAATAAGATGACGGGTATTTGTTTCTCAAATATGGATAAAAAAGTGCTTTTATATGTGCAAAAGATATCCTGAAAATTTCAGTAAGTTCCGTAACTACGCTCCGAGGTATCTGAGAATGTATCCACAGAAAATTATGAAATTTAAGCCTTTTTCGCTATTTTTAAATATTTCTGTGGATACATTGTAAAATATCTCGGAGCGTAGCACACGGCACTTTATGAAATTTCAGGGATCTTTTTTTGTATCTCATTTTTTGGGCTTCTAGAAAAATATAAAAAGGTCCACGATGGCTCAAATTATTCCCTATTACATGTACTTTAAAACCCATATTTTTATGTTTAATATCGTGGCAGCCATTTTTATATATTAAGCTTCAAACATTATTCCAAGAAAACCGTAAATTTTGCAAAATCGCAAAATTTTGCTTTCTTTAAACCATTCCAACTTTGTCAAATCTTAACAAAATTTGATCCGCAATGTCTAGATTTTCTCGTGTTTAATCTCTTTTTAAAGTGATCACACAATACTTATAGAATCAATACGTATACACCATTATTTTGATGCAGGAAGTTGCACATGTTTTTGCGATCTTCAAAACTTGTACTTTTCAGGTCTCGAAAAATCGCTGTCACCCTATGTCGATTTTAGTCAAAGTTTCAGTAAATACTCTTTAGAACACAAGAAAAAAGGTTATATATATAAGAAATGGTATATCGGGCATTATCAAGAATTTTTTAATATTCAAAAATTGTAAAAATCGGCAAACGGCACATTTTTATCTCAATTTTTGGGCCTCTGGAAAAAGATAAGAAGGTCTACGGTGGCTCAATAAATTCCTTATTGCATGTACTTTAAAACAGATATTATTCTAAGGTCCAAAATTTTGGGAATCTCATTTTTTTCATCCATATTTTGATCCCTGAAAATTTGAGCAGAATCAAAGAGGTCGACTTTTTTAAGATAGTCGAAAAGTAATGGAATTATCTATACATATATAAAAATTGAGCACAAATGATGAAATCATTATACAGAACCAACATACCGCCTTAAAAAAACAGAAAGGGATGCACACGTACAACACAGCAAATTTAAGTAGGCAAAACTTTAAAATGATTCACCCAGCCAATTTTTTTCAAATCCAACGTTGTTGTTACAGTACCATTCAAGTTTCATTAGTGCTGTTGTAACGAAGAAATTCAAACTAAATTTGTCAAAATATAAATTCCTTGCTTCTACTTAGACAAAAACTGGATCCAAACAAGAATCTGTTACAGCACCAAATCAAGATTTATTGGAAAATATAACTGTGTCAGCATTATCATTATTGGTAGTATCTATTCTTTTGCACTTTTTACGATTAATGACAACTTCTTCAGAATGTAGTGTTTTTTTAGTAGATACTATGTTCCAAAGTGATATTTAAGACCTAGGATCTAAAAAAAATTGTCAATTTTGCTGCAAACTTAAACTCAATTTAAATCTATTTACTCTGATGATACGCTTGCTGATTTTTTTACGGATCTTATTATAAAACAACTAGTTTTGTGGCTTCTCCAACAACATATGGATTTGTTCGTATCATTACTACTAGCTATTAATCAGTCGAGCAAACACCTAGTACGTAGGAATTTAAAAAAATAAAAATTGGGTATAATTATTAAAATTGATCTTAAGCATAGCGAGCTTTTCTAACTGTATCTGTTTTGCTCAATCACAAAAGTTAGCGACTATCTGCTATCATTAAAACAAGAGTCGCGTTTTTAAAAAAATATTTTCAGTTTTGGCACATTAATATTTAAGTA
This sequence comes from Tachinus rufipes, assembly GCA_963932245.1. Lineage (NCBI taxonomy): Eukaryota > Metazoa > Arthropoda > Insecta > Coleoptera > Staphylinidae > Tachinus > Tachinus rufipes. The sequence goes on along the minus strand of OZ010747.1, from coordinate 70,696,892 downwards.
TTAAATTAAATTTATATAGTTTTTGCTCTTGAAGTGGCACGACTAGCGTACTGCTGTCTCTTGTGGACCTGGTTGTTTTTTCTCTACTGGTTTCGTTTCTTCAATGAAGTCCAGACACTTTTGCCAAGGGACTGTCGTGAGCTTGCGTTTTCCAAAAAAAGCACTATGTTACATGTTATAAGCCTTGCACTCGCTTAGCAGATCATTTGGTATCCAGGCGTACAAAATGTTCATTTTTTTAAATCTATTTTGTAACATTTTTTTTCTTCTAGGTTTTAAATTAAACACGCTCTTTTCCCTCGTGCTTGTGGGTTTCTTTGCATTGCAGACTTTTGCTTACAAGTAGCTCCGCTACTTTTTGGTGCACATAGTCTTAAGAGATTTTAACATTAAAGTAGGTAGGCTAGTAGCTTGAAAAACAAAGAAAGAAACTTTAATTGTTGAACTAGCGGCTACCGAGCATAAGTTTAAAGGGCCGAAATATTTTTGAGCAATGGTTTTGAACAAAACGAACTATTGGACCAGACAAAGTTGAAAATAACTAAAGTAACTATTAAAAATAGAACAAGTGAAGAAGCACGATTGATGAAGATTGGCATGGCAGACAAAACAGAGCTGAACATTGGGCAAGAAGTCAGCGAAGAAACCAAGACAAAGATTAAAGAAATAGTAAGAAATTGTTGAAAATAATAGTACGCGATGAATCCGTTTATTCTCTTATTCAAAATATGCTAGTCCAGTGGTGTTAGTCGGGAAGAAATGTGTTGGACTGTGTTGTTCAGTGTGCTAGACTTGAACAGATTCTTTCATGTAACAGTAGACATGGAAGCTGGAAGTACACAGCGTTTGTTACGAACAATGTTTAATTTTGGTTTACTATTTGGCTTTTGTAATTTACCTGCAGTGTTCTAGCGTTACGAGAACATAGTTTTTTGAGAACTGATTAGAATCTCTTCTTGTCATTCTACCAAAGAACGAGCTTGAAACACTGGAGCGATTATAAGTCGCTAGTGAATATGGCTTGAAATTGACCTAAGGAAGTGCTAATTTCTATAACGATGAGTGGAATTCCTAGAGCATGTGATCAACAATTTTATTTTTGAACTTACGGAAACTAAGAAACTCATGCGGTGAGGAAGTTACCACTAAAGACAGTAAAGCAAGTTCAAAGTTTAATTGGCCTGACCGGGTATTTTAGAAAGTTTATTCCACATTATGCCAGAATAGCAAAACTGCTAAGAGTTCTATTGAAGAAATATGCGACCTTCAAATTTACGGATAAAGAAAAGCGTGTTTGAAGCATTGAAAAATGCTTTTACTGAAAGTCCAGTTTTTTATTTATATAAGCCACCATAATTGATGGATGTGACTTCTACTACGTGATAATTCATGTTTATGAAACAATAAATCAATTCACTAAGTTTTTTATCACAAATGTCTTCTTATTTACTTGTTAAAGGCTCTAGTAGAGCCGAAATTAGTAATGTATTTGTAAGAATAAATTTGTGATAAAAAACTTAGTAAATTGTTTTATATTATAAGCCATTTTGAAACTGAACTCCACACAGACGCAAGTAAAGAAGGCTATGGAGCAGTATTACTCCAAAGAAGTTCCATTCACAACCAATTTTATCAAGAAGACAACGAAAGCGGAGAAGAACTCTAGTTATGAATTAGAAGTTGTGGCGGTAATTAGTGGAGTAAAAAAAACAGAGAGAAGCACAAGGGTAGCCCAATGGGTAATGCTGTTATAGGAATTTGAATACAAGATCGAGCATCGACTGGGCACCAGAATGAAACATGTCGACAGTTTGAACCAGTACTCCATTATAAGGATGTGCAAAATAAGATAAGCTCAAAATGATGACACCATCATACATTGAAGCAAGTGATGTCAGAGAAGATAAAACATGGCTACTACGGGATCACAAACTAGTACTTTGAGAGATTATGTTATTAGAACAGTTTACGAATAAGGACATTATGCAGTGAAGGACGTAATTGATTAGAAATGTTACATCCTGAATCTATAGAATAAGATAGAAATGGTCATTGCATGCTGCATTCCGTGCATTTTGATGAAGTGAAAAGGAGGAAAGGCGGAAGGGTTCTTAAATGCGCTGTCTAAGGAAAATCCACTCTTGAGGACGTATCACATTAACCATTTGGAACCATTCTGAACTTGGCCAACAAGAACTACAACCACGTCTTGGCAATATAGACACCTTTATGAAGTTTACGTGGCTGTACTTTACGAAGTCAACGACTACCGTAGAGGAAATAAGGAAATTGAGTTGAAAATGTTGTCAGCTCACTGCGAATCACGGCATTTACAAGCAATGCGTTTAAGGAGTATTGTGACAAGGAGATGATTGAGCATTGCATATACACCACGAGGCTCTCCAGGACAAATGAACAAATAGAGTGGCTGAACCGCACCATCATAGCAGTCGTATGCAAGATTGCAGTCGACTATGCTACAAAATGGTACATGTATGTTGATGACTTCAAGAGAATAATCAATTCGGCTGTGCAAAGAAGCATAGACATCACACCATTCAAACTACTAACAGAATTAAAAATTGAGCTAAGCACATTAATGATCATTGTTTTGACTATGATTCTTAAAAGTTTTCAACTACAATTTGCAAAATTGTAACGTCAACACTAAAAACACGAAAATGATTGAAAATTATTTTTACTTAAATTAAGAACATATTCGATATTGATCGATGTTTTATTAGACACTTGCTAAATAATAAATCATATCAATTAAATCTAATTAGCTTTAATTAACACTACAATCCAATAGACAAATCTTTATCTAACAAATAACTTACATCATCAAACAGCTTCTATTTTTACCGGCATAAATGAAATAAATCCACGCGTGTTTGTATCCAAAAGAATCTCCATAGAAACCTTTTACCCCCAATCGGTGGAACGTGTATATAAATCTATATTATTTATGTGTCTGTTATGTTTTGGCTTTCTCACAATTAATAATGTAAGCACACAACACACTTTCCATCTGTTTTTTTCACAATTCGGTCGGAATTTTTGAGTGATTAACATAATAAAACAAGGTAAGAAAATTAAGTTGCAAATATTTTATTTTCTTATTGGTTCATAATTATTTTATGTTTATTTTTCAGTATATTCAGTGTTCATGAAATTGTAGATATCCATTGGACTTATATTATTATCTACGAATCTCTGTTTGCTATCTTCTAATATGGAACAGGATTTATCGCTGTGGCATGAATCTGAAATAGAATAAGGTAAGTTAATCATTTTATAATTGAAAAAGAATTTGAGATTTTTATACTCCATCGAATTAATGTTTGTGAATTTATTTGTCGCTTAAAGCGATGAACAAATCCATAAATTTATTATTTTTGCAAATATGTTGTGTTGTTGGCCTTATTAAAGTGCGTTGATTTGAGGTTTACGACCTTTATTCCTCATTATGATTTCTAGTCGGTTCAAGTGAATTAGTCATTAATGTTTTGAGCTATGCGTAATTCGCACGCAATCTGCACGAACGTTTTAATATTTTGATTCAAAATTAATAGTTAAGCTCATTAGTTATACATTAATTTGGTTGAAATTATTCTGCGACCGCATATTGCAAAATGATTTAAAGTTATTTTATTCCGCCTATAAATTTTTTGTTGAAACTAGTTTATTTGCATAATAATTATGCGGATGGATCAACTCAATTTTATGACATCTTGTTTAAATTGACCAAAACTTCTCCCAGTCGCTGATACTTTGTGAATACCGACGCAGTTATTAGCCAGTTTCATCAAATATCATTTAAAAAAAAATTGATTCATTTTTCAAAAAAGAAATACACTGAAGCTACGGTGTATTGGACTAAGCATGCCATCTAGGCCTATCGGCGTAGCACAAGATCTCTTGTTGATAAAAAAAAAATATTTCTAAATGTGTGAAATTGTTGTGGGTAGTATCAAAACTATGCAGTGGGTGGGATGGCAAAGTCTGGAATAAGATATTAAAGTGATTGCAATAATATCGAATGTATTGTCAAATAATTTTGAAGTTCATATTGAACTTTAAACTGTTTAGTTAAATGTTATTGATAACAGCAAGTTTTTTCGAAATTTTAAGTTTCTGAAGTGGTTTTATAATTACATGTGAGATTCATTTTTATGAAGCTGGATTGATCATATTTGAGTTTTTTTATGATTTTATGATTTGTATTTTTTGAAATTGGATTTTTTTACTTTTAAAGCCCGTTTCATATATTTTAACTAGTTTTTTGACTGATTTTATATTTAAATGTGAAATTAATTGTTTTTGAAGCCGGGTTTTAAGTTTTCAGAAAATAATTAGACGAACTCATATTTAGGTCTTATTTTTTTTTTAAGAATATACAAATACCGCTTAATTCAAAGACTCGGATTTTGTCAAATAAATTTGCAAAAACAAAACAAATTTTACATATCACTTTTAAGATAACAATTACAATTATTAATAAAAAAATATTGGTACCTAAATATGCGTTTTTCTAATTATTTAGAGCAGTATATTTTCGAAATTAGATTTTTTACTGCTTTTATAACATGTATATGTGAGATTTATTATTTTTGAAGCCAGTCACTGATCTTATTGGATTATTTAGAATCTAAAGTTCTGACGTTTTTGACTGATTTTATATGTATGTGTGAGAATCACTATTTTTGAAGCTATGTTGAATTTTTTTTTAATGTTCTGATGATGGCATTTGTGTCTTTAAAATAAGATTCTTTACTTTGAGGCCGTTTAGATAAATCATCTAAACGGCCGAATTTTGTATTTTAGAATCAGATGTTTGAGTTTTATGATTTCATATTTAAATATGAGATTTATTATTTTTGAAGATTGTTTATATGCCACATATATGTATTGATTTTTTTAGTGGCCGGATTTATATATAAACGGCCGGATTTTTTACTTTATGGTCTTATTGCTTACATTAACTCCGGGATTCTTAGTTTTTAGACTATTTATGTATCTATAAGGTGCCATTTTTTTTTATTTTGGAAGCGAGATTTTTATTATTGGATGGATTTCTTACTTTTGTGTCCGGATGTTTATCTAATTTTGTTTATTAGTCGGGTTTTTGAGTCTTTAGACTGAATTTATATTGTAACGGTACTACTTGTTACTTTGGAAGCCGGATTTATATATAAACGGCCGGATTTTTTGTTTTTGGTATTTTATTAATATTTAAGACCGATTTTTATGTATAGTTTTTTAATTATTGAAGCCGGACGAATTTTTTTAGTTTGATTTGCTGCTACATTTGAAAGTTGATTTTATTTAGGCAGGATTGGTTATTTTGCAACCGGATTTTTGATTGTTTTTTGGACAGTTGGTGTCTTAAAGTTGGGAATATTAACTTTATTTTTCTAATTTGTTGATATTAGATTTATTATTTTAATTTTCTTGATTTTTTACACTGCTTTTATATTTGAAAGTAAAGATTTCTTTTTTAGGCATCTTTTGTTTGTGATTAATCATTTTAAATTCCGAAAAGCTGGGATTATTTATTTTAGCCGATTTTTTTAGTTTTTTTAAGGCCGGATTCCTAATTGTTTTGCGAAATTTTCTTTTTTGAAGTCGGATTTTTGGCTACTTTATGCTTTAAAGCTTGGATTTACATTTCATAGGTTTTATTTATAGTTTATTTTTTTTTTACTTTGAGCATTACACTCATTTAGTCACAACCATTTATTATGAATTTTTACAAATTCTCTTAACAGAACAAATATCTATGTCTTAACCAGGATTCGAACCCAGGACCTCCAGTACCGTAACTAGTCTCTAGTCTAGGTCGGCAGTTTTTGAGTTTAGTTTACATAGTTTAAAGGTTGGTGTTGATACTTTTATTTCTGTTACATTTAAAATTGGATTAATATTTTTACTTTTACTGCTGGATTTCTTTCATATTTTAAAGATAGAATTGCTTATTTCTGAGGCCTTATTTATTACTTTAAGGCTGTATTTTTGACTAAATTTCTATTTTAAAGATTGTGTTTTAGTGAAGACTTTATTTCTGACGACATTTCTGTAAAATATTAGTTTTGAACCAAATACAAAAAAATTAAGATTCAAATGAACATACATTTTTCAGAGAAATTTAGTCAAGTGGTAAAGTGGTATCACTTTATTGATTGGTCTTAATATTTTTCAATTATTAGTTTTAATTTCATATACTCTAGTAATTCCGTCTCTACTCGGAAACTTAAAATATACGACTTTGTAGCAGTTCTATTGGCATCAACCTTACCACAAACCAAAACAACAAATTTTCTACAGAAAATGTTTGCACTTTTCCCATTCATTTTGACCTGTGGATTAAAGTATGAAGATATTGTTTTGAACAACGTTTCCAAAAAGATTGAATTAATTGCTTTGTTAATTCTCATCGAATCAATTCCTCTAATTATAAAATGGTTTTCAAATAATCTACACTATCATCTGGGGAATTTGAAAGTGGACAAAGTGGACGAAAATTTAATATATCTTCACAAAAACACATCGAAATATCGCAATAATTTCATTACATTTGTCCAAAAATTAAGAAGTTTTAGACATTTTTTTTGCTTTTCTGACTATATAAACGAACAATGCCAAATAACATTTAACTGAAAAAATGTAGGTAGAAAAAAGTTACAGCTTCAATGTATAAAAAGTTGAGCATTTTTGATCAAATTACAAATCTTTGAAAAGTGGTATCTTGCGATTTACAGGTTTGATCGGAAAATACTTTACAAATGTTTAAATAGCTATTGAAAAAAAAAAAAAGCTAAATTTGACCTAATTTTATTGAAATTTGTCATTGTCACGGCATTTTCAATGTGGCGCTATTTTCTCAACCCCACGTTTAAGGAAATAAAGAATAGCTAAATAAAAAAAAAAAAACAAGTTAAAGTACAAGAATTTACAAAAAGAATCATACTTTACAGAGCTTTTTCTAATGTTTCTACGCTGAGATTTTTTTTTATAATTACCGAAAAAATGTGTTCTTTAGGCGTTTTTGAACTTTAAGAGACTCCCAAAAATTGAGATCATGACTTGAAGAGTTGAAAATTTGAGAAATATGTTTTTTTGGTACCTACTATCGCATATTTAATTTTCAACCCGTTTAAAGATGTTCAGTTTTTAAGTTTGGTCGAAAAGTAATGGAATTACCCATATATAATCAGGTATATTATTTATTGTTAAAGAATTTAGAGATGTAGAATTCAACAATAATAGAGGAGAATCATAATATGTGATTGAAATTAACTTGAGTATATAAATAATGATTTGCAATTCTTCTTTTATTTGTAAATATAGTTGAAAGACAAATCATACGCAGTTTCATATTTTTTTGGTGCAAAAGTTACCGTTTAAGTTAATCGTAAAGCGGAATCTTCTAAATTATAGAGATAGGAAAGCTTTTTGATTTTACTAATTTTGGAATTATGAATCATGTTATTGTTTAATGAAATAAATGCTGGAAAGTTTTCATAAGTTTAATGAAATTTCTTAATTTCTATCTTTGGTAAATGTGTTTTGAGATATTAGAATCTTATTGATTATTTAATGAACTTACAAAAATTTGTTGATTAAACCCACATACTCATTTTCAATTTTGTTTTTCTCTAGATCTTTAATAAGATCATGAAACTACTTAATTTTGTCCACAATCTGTCTTACTTGTAGTTAAAGAAAGCAAAGGCACAGACATAATTTCCAGAAGGTTTCTCCATTTTTGATTATATTATCAAATTAAATAATAATTTATGTTTAATTTATTGACATATGTCAAATAATTTTAAATTTAATTTAAATAACTTTTATTTGATTTATGCATAATCGCCGCAATAAATCCAACCAAGAAAACCGAGTTTGATCCGGTTCGAAGGACCAGTTTGTTTTGAAATGTTTAAATGGACTATTAATATGTATAGATAAAGTTACTTACTACTAAACTTACATGTGTTTATTATGGTATTTTATATGAATAATTTTGTTCAACTAATTATATTTTTCATGTTTTGTTTTGGTGAAGATAATTACTAGTAGAACCATATCACCACATCATTATCTTTAATGTTGCAATATGATTGAAATAACTTATTTTTTTGTAATTGTATAAACATTGTTTCATGTTATCAATTTAAAGTACTATTATTAATAATATTTTAGTTGATTTTTTGAACTAGTTATGGGTGTTTTCATTACTTTTGTACAATTCTCAAAAACAGTACATGAAAGTATGAACCAAAAAAAGAGGATTCCCAAAGTTTTAGCCCTCTAGATCTTTTTTTGAACTGTTAGACTCTTAAAAGGGCCAAAAAATAGCTTAAAAATGCTATTTTTAATTTTTGTTTTCTCAGTCCTGGAAATAGGTATCGATACGTACCTGGCGGCAAATGATTTTTTATTTTATGTACTTTGATATATACCGCTCCGATTGTGAACACATTTTATGAAATTTGACCTGACTTCAAAGTGGTACCTCGTTGCGAAATCACAATATAATTAGATTTACGAGGGCTCATAATGTTTTTTATTTACTCTTTTCAAATGTTTAAGGTTTTTTATGATCCCTAAGTACTTTCACATTTTCAAACAGGCGTAATTTTTTTTTATCAAAATGAAATGACTTGAAATTTTGTGAAAATATTTTTCAAACATGTGTAAATAAATTCTGAAAGCTTGGATATGGAACTCGGAGTTAAAAGTAGCTAATATGAGGACTAAACATTTTTTTCTTGTCGATATGAACTGATGTGTTTTTTTTTTTATTCTGTTTAGTTTGATCGCTAGAGGGCACACAGAGGAAAAAACTACAAATTTGACTGAAAGATAACGATAATCTATATTCATAATTAAATTCAATAATTCAAACAAGAAGAATTGAAATTTCACGTATCACATAAAATCAACTCAGACGGTAAAGCAGAACACTGCACAGTCGACAGAGATCAAAACAAAGCGCGATTATTACAATAAGCGGACATTACTTTTGGGCCGGGTTTTTATTTTATTTTTGAGGCAGAATAGATTACTTTTTGGTCGGATTTATTACTAGGATACCGGATTTTAAGCATTAATATTTTTTTAAAGACCGGATTTTTTTTTAAACTAGATTTATTACTTTAAGACAGGTTTTTTGAGTGAACTATTAATTACTTTTGTCCAAATTTATTATTTTTTTGCTGGATTTATTATTTTTTGGCCTGATTTATTACTTTTTGACCGTATCTGTTGTCTGCATTTCTGACAACATTTATATTTTAAGGAATGGATTTTTTATTTTTGAGACCGTATTTAATACTTTTATGCTGGATTTATTACTTTAAATTAGAGTTTTTTTTTAATTTTTAAGGCAGAAATGTATTACTTTTGAGTCGGATTTATTACTTTTTGATAAATTTTGAAATGTGATATTTAGAAATTACTTAATATGTCACAGCAATATAAAAATACTTTTGAATTTTAACGAGTGAAACCACACTTGCTGAAACTATCACATTGTCTTGGGAAATATTAATTTGGAAGTTTATTTTATGTGTTGGTAGCACTCTTAAAAAATTCTCTCTTAAAAGTATCTAAGTCATTAGTCAATTTTGGATTGGCAATGATCCGAATAGCTTGTTTTTGAAAAGAATTTAGAAGAGATAGTGTAGTTTTGGATGCTCTTCTTCATATTACTATACTAAATTCGATACAATTATGCAAAAGCTGAACAGAAGTAAAGAACTGTTTACATCTATTACGAAATTATAGTTACAAATCGACGGCCTCTGTCCGTTCATCCGAATCAGAGGCTGATTTACGTGCGGAATAATTAGATCCAGAACAAACCATTATAGTATAATATTGCGTTTTATAACTACCGCCAGGTCGGGATTAGTAGTCAAGTTAGGTAGTAAGTTTTATAAAGGTTAAAATATGATAGTCCCGGGGCAGGGAGTTTGTTTATGCGAGGTCATCAGTCTTCGAAATCTAATTTAGCTTCTTTGAGTTTAGAATAGATTCTTATTTAGTGATTATTATGACAAGTCAGAAAACATGTTGATTTTTTAGTGATTATTATTACAGTTTATAGATCATGTTGACCGGTTAGTCATTATTGTGACTGTTAATCAATTTAATGACATAACATTTTGATAGATCAGAGACATTTTAAAAATTGATTACCAGTTTAGTTGTTGTTTGCCAGTTCAGAAAGCTTGTTGTACTTTAGTGATTTTTATTATAGTTCAGAGATTATCTTGACAGGTTAGTCATTATTATGACAGTTAGACAGTTTAGTGACGAGATCTTTTTAATAATTTAGTGCCAGTTCAGGAACTGTTTAATTAGTTTAATGATCTTTGACAGTTTAGTGATAAATGTTGAAAACAAAACATTTCTGATAGTTTAGTGATAGATAAAAGTAACTTGAGTTTAGTAACAGTTCAAAAACTGTTTAATTAGTTTAGTGATTATTATGACCACTGTACAGAAAGCATATTGTAACTGTGATTATTCTGACAGATTAGTGATAAAAGTTTAAAAACGAGACATGTTTGATAGTTTAGTGATCTAAAATGCAAAATAATTAGTAATCATTATGATAGATTAGGGATTATTATGATAGTATAGTGATCATTGTGATAGTCTAATAATCATTACAAACGTTCAATGATTATGAAGATTGAAACTAGTGATTTGTATTACTATATTCAGAAAACTATATTAAAATTAGTGATCATTGGGTTTAATTAAAAAGCATGAAGACAAATTAGTGGTCATTAAGTCAATTTAATGTTATCATTATGACTGTTTAGTGATTACTATTCAGAAAACAGTTGACAAAATAGACAATTTAATGATAATTATGAAAGTGCAGAGACCAGTTTATAATTTTTTTTTATTTTTGAGGAAAATTGATTTTATTTGAGGCTGCATTTTGTGTTATTTTATTTTGTATAGATAGGAAAAAAAATATCTTAAAACATTTTATTGGCTAGTGTATTAATAGACTTCCGATTGTATGATTGTTTTGTTGATATTATGTTGAAAATGAATATTTTAACGAGTTACGAATAATTTAATTATTTATCAGTAATAGAATTGATTCACTATTATAGAGACTTCCGAAACCTTCAAAAATGTAATAAAATATAAATTAATGCACTGCATTGCTTCTCAATCGATTCATATAACCACAGTTTTAAATAGAACTAATGACCACCTTAATTATTAACTTAACCATAATTACTATAACTTTGAATCCGTTTATTAATTACACCGACTGATATCAATTATTCAATCAAACGCATTGGTTCGTGTAAATAAAAAAAAAGTAATTAACCTTGCGAGCAGCAAATTCCATCCGCAGCACAACGTCCGGTATTTTTCCTACAGGACGAATTTCCAGCAATACAAGGTTCTCTTTCATGGAAGTAACCATCTCTTTGACATCTTATTGTTTCTTGAGTTCCAACTAAGCATCCAAATGGTCCACAGCAAATATTTGGGCCGAAACATTGTCCGCTTCTTCCAGGTCCACAAGAAACACACTGAAAATAGAAAAAGAATAAGAAATTGTCAAATTAAAATTGCATGTGTTATTTATTTAATTTATTCAAAAATGTTTTTTTAATTATTTTTAATAATATTTGCAATAAACATTATGAAGATGGTCGGATTCAATTGAGAAATAATAAAATGGTGCACGGATTTTTTAAATTTTTTTGAACAAAATTATAATATACAATTTGCATCAATCGTTTAACGATCGGATTTAATCAACAAACTGTAAAATTGAGTTTTTTACGAACAAAGTTATAATAAATAATTTACATGAATTATTTAATTAATAATCTATAAAATTGTGGCCGGATTTTTTTAAATGTATTTTTTTAATTTTATGATTTTTTTTACGAACGAAGTTATAATAATCAGTTTGCATCAATAATTTAATTGACTATAAAATTTTGGCCGATTTTTTTTTACTTACAAAATTATAATAAACAATTTACATCAGTCATTTAATGGCCGGATTTAATAGACCCATTAAAATTGTAGTCGGATTAAATTTTTTTTTTTATAAACAAAATTCTGTTTAAACAATTTTTATCTATAGTTTAATGGCCGGATTTAATTGACTAACTATAAATTGTAAATATTTTAAAGGAAATCAAATTGTTTTTACTAATTTTAATTTTTTAATGGCCGGATTAAATTATTAAACACTTACCGGTTTAATATTACCTTCCAACACATTCAATTTACCGCTTCGTTTTCCTCCTCGCGGACAATTTGTAATCAAGCATCCCTCCACCACAACTAAAAATATAGCAACAAATACCAACTTGAACATTTTTCTCTTGAAAACTCAACACGAATGTATCTTAAAATATTTTTCCACCCTTATATACACACAGAATTGCATTTATTTAACATAATTTTATTTTAAATATTTTCAGTTGCTACCCACTCAGTATCTGTATCTGGATTACCTATTTTTATGTTAATTGCAATGCACACAATACTTTAATGGATTACGTGATTTGATTCCGTAATGTCTGATTCAGAAGATGATGTTGTTGAAAGACAGCTCAAAGTCGTTTTTATTGGTGAACCTAATGTGGGGAAGGTAAAATTTGCTGCTTTTTATAAATAGTTTAAATTGTAATAATATTTATTTGCAGACTAGTATTATACGTAGATTGTGTTATGAAGATTTTTCTAGACAATATGTTGCTACAGTCGGCGCAGATTTTTATATTAAGCGGATAGTTTTGCCGGGGAAAAAAGACGTTACGCTTAAATTGTCAGATATTGGTGGATTGGAATTAAGGGGAGCTATGCTTGATAAATATTTATTTAATACTGATGTAAGTTGTATTATTGAGGACAATTATAGTACGGACACTTTAGCTTGCCCGCCATAATAAGCAACTTAATTTTTTCTTGCATTTCAAAAATTAGTCCAAGCTAAAGTGGCCATACTGTAATTTGCAATAAAATAATTAAAATACTTAAGGAAATATTGCAAATTTAATTAATTTTTAGATAATAATTTTAGTCTTTGACATTACAAATCCAACTAGTTTTGATTACATGAATATATGGGTAGACACTATTTCCAATATAATAACCAGTCCTCCATTTACTGCTGTTATTGGTAACAAATGCGATTTAGAACACCAAAGAGCTGTACGACTTGATAAAACCAATCAATTCGTCAAAGAAAATGGTCTTGTTAACTATTTAATGTCTGCAAAAACAGGCGAATCCGTACGTTATTAATTTATTTAAATGAAAATGATTTTGATTGATTGTTTTTTAGGTAAATGGTAGTATTATGGAAATTGTGGCGAAACATTTAGGTATTCCGTTGACGAAATTGCAGAAGGAACAGCAGCAATCGGTTTTGAAAGTGGAGTTGGTGCCTTCATTAGCTTTGCCTGCTGAAATTGGTAGGAGGAGGGTGCACGTGCAGCAAACTAAGACAACTTCAGTTTGTAGTTTGCAGTAATTTTAATAAATATGTTTTGTAAATAAAATTTTATTAATTTAATAATGTGTTTTTTTCTTGTTGTATTTTGTATAAACTTAACCTAATCTGTTTAATTGTAATTTACTATTAAAAAAAATTATGTAGAAAAGTTATCTTTGATACATGATTGCAGTAAATACATTTTTTATTTGAACTTTTTTTTTTTTTTTTATTGCCGTATTTTCTATATTGATGGCCGGATTCTAATTTAATAAATCAATTTTTTTTCATAAAGAAGTTATTGTACACTTTTATGGACCTTTTTTTATGTAGTGCTGGATTTTGTGTTTATGAGTATTTTTTTACTTGAAGATTTTATATTTTATTTTTGTAACAGGACTTTGTTAAATTTAATGCCGGGTTTTTGTATATAACAGCCGGATTTTGTGTTTATGAGTATTTTTTATGTTAAGACTTTATAATTATTTAATTTTTTTAAAGAATGTTGGCCAAATTTTATTTGTTGAACGTTCTATCGTTGATTGACATATTATATTAGGAAGATATTCAACCTTATGGGATTAAACGTCCGAGATAATGAACCTATCACTACGAGGCGCTGCCTGCGCAATGTAAAACTTGGATAACATAACACTACGTGGCGCTGAACAAATCAAATATTGCTAATGGTTTAATTCCGTGCTAAACTAAGTATAGAGCACGAGATCACGCGATTTAATTTTATGGAAGAATGCGTAAACTTGCCATATAAAATTATTTAAAAAAATGAAAGATCATATATCCAAAAAACGTATTGAAATTAAATCCTCTAAGCAATTTAATTTGTTGTTTGTTATTAATTATTTTACATATAGTTCTTTAAAAAACATATTGTCGGCCTAATTTCATTTAACCAAATTTTACAGGAGAGCAAAAACTGATTTATTGTCAATCAAACGTGTAATAAATAAGTTAAAAATTGATGTATTTTTGCAAATTATTATTGATATATTAATTTATAATAAAATACTTAATTATTTGTTTGCTTAAATAGTTACGGAAGTTACGACTTTTGCTGTGGTGTAATTATCATAAAATAGTAGAGATACAATTTTTTCTCACAGGGCATATTATTATGATCTCGAGTAATAGTATGATCTTTATTAGAAAAATGTATTTACCATATTATATTATAAATATAATAAGTTTGAAAATTATGAAAACAATTTGTCTGCATCCACCAGTCAATTTGATGATGTTATATAGCTTTTATGTCTTTCTTTTTCTTGGCAAGTATAACTAAATCGAGTTCTACAGAAGCAACATTTTTATATGAGTGGGTTCAAAAAAGATACAAAGCATTATTTTATAGTTGCAAATTCAGCGGGGCTCAAACATTTGTTCCTCCTAATATTTCTTATGATATAATGATAATAGCATCTTTTCTTGACGCTCATCAGCAGTCACGAGAGGTCATTTACCCTGAGATTATAACAGGAGAATATTCCAAAATAATAACTAATAAATCAAGGATATGGGATGGTATCCGATAACAATTGGGCACGGTCCTAGAATATACAGAAATGACATCTGTAAGAATAGCTCATGATTTTGTCATAGCGTGCGAGACTCATGTCCATACTCTAGATATGATAAGTTCTAAATCAGAAGCGCTTATTAAAGCATAGAAAGCTATCAAAGACATGAATCCTACATTATTCTCTTATGCTTACATCATACAGGGTGGAATAAAATCATTAGAAACATGTAATTATCCTAATCTCATTTTTGCAGCACTCGCCCAACAGAAAGAATTGGGAATTAAATCTTTTGATAATTTTAAATACAAACCTCACAACATATCTGTAGGTATTGATTAAATTAAAAGACTCCTGAAAGAAAAGCTTATCCATACAGGTGTTACTGCAATATCAGCAACAGCATCAGACTATATAAAATCTAGAGGTAAAGAAATAAATCCTATCTCTTCCAACCTTAGTAATATGATGCAGATGTTTGCTAATATGATGGCTCAGATGCAGAAACATACATCTTCTAATCCCTAAGACTTACATATATCATTTTATTATAATCAGTTACCTCATCATTCATTGTTAGTACTTTTGTTTTATGAATAATACAAACTAAGATTGATTAGTTTACAAATTTACACTTGCACATAATCATATAACATAAGTTGATGCAAAACTGCTATGCCGGCTGGAGTTACGTTGTTTGTAAATGCTTACAGAGTCAGTTGGGTTTACAACAATTTCTAAATGATTAGTAGCTAGAAGATACAATTTTTTGTCAAGGAACGGCCTTTGCTAGTTGATGCATACTTAAATTTTACACTAGATAATCTATTTTTTGTAATTTTTGGAGTTACGATCTTTGCACATTAGACCGACGATATGTATGTGGTAATCAGAGTGATAATTGATTGAAAATAGTTATAATATGTATTTTTTTTGTTTATTTTACTTATAAGAGTCTTTAATAAATGATTTTCTATATATTAATAGAATCTATATTGTAATTAATTAAAAAAACTCATAAATGATCCTATAAATAATATAATGTACGTCTCAGAACAATCCTAACTATTTCAGTTAAAAATAAAAGAACTTAAAACTGATTGCAATTATTATTTTTTGGTACCAATACAAAGACAATAAAAGAAATTTTATTTTTTAAAAATAATATTGTTTAAATAACGGCCATCTCAACACTCTTCAAACCTTCTAAAAAAAATAAAAAAAATAAAAAAAATCAGATGAATTCCCATTGGGAATTATAAAATGTAGATTCTGGATAGCTACATCTACATTTCTCCCGACTTAGAACATTTGTTTTTCGTTTTTTAATTTGTTGTGGTAGTATGAGTTTTATAGCTGGTTGGTTGATCATCTTTTCTTTGTTTTTTACAGTGGCGGTTCTAATTCTGCCATCTGTCTCTGGGTGCACTTTAGTAGCTCTGCTTTTCAACCGATGTAATGGTAACACATTATCTTCATTGATTAGTACTAAATCAAAGTTTTTTAATTGTAATTCATTGTTTTCCTTCCACTTGGTGCTGCCGGATCTGATCGAGATGTTAAAACCTTGAGAGACGGAGAACTGTCAAGAGTAGATGAAAAAAAAATAAAAAAATAACTTGGAGTTAACAGTTTTTTGTCTGTTAGATTTTCCGTCATTAGTGTTAGAAAGCGTGAGTTTAGGATTGCTTCAATTTGAGATAATAGAGTTGTCATCTCTTTATACGTAAATAGCGTGTTGTCTACAATTCTTGTAGATAAAATTTTTAAGATTTTACTGTTTTGTTGTGCTTACTGACTCAGCATTTTGATTTCACGTGTTTTTGGTTTAGCATGGAAACACGTTATACATATTTTGATAACATTATGTATAAACCTTTATCCTCCAAGAATTCAATATGTATACAGCATAGTGTTGCAGTTTGTAGATATCATGGATTATCAATTGGGACAATCGGTAATTCCGTGGAAGTGATATTAAATGTTTTTGATCAAAATGAATCAGTGATTTTTGTAAACGGCCACCTTACTCGTATGATGTTATTCTTGTCTAAGAATGGTTCTAACGCGTATAACTTGCTTCCTTTCTTAACATTTTTTTTATCTTTAATGTTATTATTTCATCACTGAATGCTGTCTGCTGAGTGATTTTAATAATTGTTTTTAATGTCTTGGTTTGTTCCTCAAGTGTCCATATTGGCAATGATGCATTGAACATGTACAATTTCTAACAAATTGTAAACAATATGCGTATCCATTTTGTAATCTTTGAACATTAGAAAATAGTTTGAATATTGAGTCTGGTTAATTGGTAACCATACTCACGATACTAGTTGTATTCCTTTCCGGTAAAGATTCAGCTTATGCAAATTTGCTTGTAAGCCAATGATTTTGGTCTTTGGTGAGCCATGCTGGACCATTTTTGCATTAATTTGCTAATATAAGTGCACCACATAATTCTTGCCGTAGGATGATGGTTGTCTTAATTTTATTGATGATCCTGTCATATGCATCATTGCTGGTATTGGAAAATTGATGTACATCAAATTAAGAAAGTAGTAGAAGTAATATTTGCCGGTACATTTTGGCAATATCTACACTCACAACATAAGTATGTTCTCGAAAACTCAATAGGATGTTAAATAAGGTATCTTGTAACCTTAGATCAATCAGCAATTTAAGGTTAAGTAATATTCCTGAATTGGTTTTAACCGAACCATCGAACACAACTCTTAGTTTACACCGTGGTGTTGAAGATAAAAGTGTTTGCTAGTTTCCTAATCATTGTCTTTAATCAATCTTTATATATGATTCATTTCTATGTATTCTTGAATAAATGCAGTTTATTTATCATTATACGTGAAGTCTTTGGCGATTTTTTTTCCAAATGTTTGAAACTTTTTTCCGCCGTAAATTTTGATTTTCCAAGTATTTCAAGAGTCGGTTTGAATTTAAAATGTTTTTCACAATATTGTTCAATGATGTAATGTTGGTCAGATTTTGCACTTCTTTTAAATTTCGGAATTTAGACATTGTTTTCTTCATTGATAAATTACAATATGACAATGCTAGAGAATGTTTGGTTTGACAACTTCCAGCAATTATCTATCCAAAGTGTGTTTTTTGCAACCATGGATGTTGATCCGTCGGTGTAATCTGACCTGAGTCTAAGAGAGCTCAACAAGGTTGCATGAAACCCTTGTTATCTTCAAGAAAAATTATGGAAGTTGTGAGAAACACATGTGCAGGTTTTATTGGTAGTGATACATAATGAGCATTAGTTGGTGACTTTTAAGGAATAATGGACAGCTAATTGATTTTACTGCTGCTAAGGCAGGATAACATCAAACATAAAAAAAGAGATTGTTAGAACCAAGAACAAGAAAGGAAAAGAGATCGAGAGAAGACAGAACATCATAAGAACAGTACAGACCTGTATCTGACGAAGGTTAAGACCAATATCCCTAAACAGGAAAAAGCAAGGAAAGTTATGAACGTAAACTCTGAGGATATCCCGGAGATTACAAAGAACAAAATAAGAATAGCAGTACAGCACATGAAGCAAGGAAAAGCAGCGGGAGAAGATGGAATAGTGGTGGAAATGCTGAAACAAAGAGGCAAAGCACTTGAGAATGCAGTAGTAGCACTGTTTAATAGATGCATGGAAAAGAAAGATATACCACGGGACTGGGCAAATGCACTCGTAACCATCACCCATAAAAAGGGGGACACCGCAGACCTTGAAAATTATGTTATCCCATATATACAAACTATTCTCAAGAATAATAACAAACCGTCTCACATCTAAACTAGACTACTACCAACCTAAAGAGCAGGCGGGATTTAGGAAGGGTTTCAGTACTACGGAACACCTTCAAACAATGAGAACACTGATGGAAAAAACGGTGAAATACCATATACCTATATGGTTAGCGTTCGTCGACTTCCGGAAGACATTCGATACGGTAAAAATATGGACACTACAGCAAGCCCTAAAACAAGCTAGAATCGACCACAGATACGCAAACCTAATTGGCAATATTTATCGGAATGCCACGCTACAAGTCCAGTTACACGAACAATCAGAGAAAGTCGAACTTAATAGAATAGAGGCGTACGGCAAGGCGACCGTATGTCACCTAAACTCTTTACTCTGGTTTCAGAGTACGCACTCAAAACAATCAACCTAAAGAACAGAGGCATTAATATTCATGGAGAGAATCTCAGTCACCTCATATTCGCGGATGACATAGTACTGATAGCCAAAGACAAGGAAGAACTCATCTCACTCATCAATGACATATACAGTGTAATTTTGGAAAAACCAAGTTTATGACATCAAATGTAGACGAAGAACAACATATAACGTTAGGTGACAACACAGTGAAGAAAGTAAACACATATAAATACTTAGGACAAACTCTGACTGTGGGAAAAGCAAACCAGGAACTAGTAAACGAGAGAATACGTCAAACCTGGGCGGCATATGGCAAAATTAAGAACATATTGGCTATAGACATCCCCCTTAAACTTATAACTGAGTTATTCAACCAGTGTATATTGCCAGTAACTACTTACGGCGCCCAAACCTGGACCCTCACGAGAGCCGATGTTGAATGGGTCTGTTTTTTCTTTTGACCGATCTTGTGGTTGAAGTCTACGCTTATGATTTTATAGTGGCTCTTCTCTGATTTTACCGCTCTTCGACTAAAATTTTAATTTCTTTGTCGCTTTTTGGGGCATATCTGTGTATCAACTGTAGACTGTATTGTTTATTTAATTATAGTATTATCTAGATGATTCTTCTGGACATGGAGCTCAATTTGGTTACTAATCTGGCATTTTTTATTTATAACGAGGGTTATCCCTCCGAGCTGGCCGTTGTTGTTCTTAGAGTTGCTTTGGTATAATATGTGGTCTGGTTTTAGAGTTGTAGTTTTCTTTTCGCATAACTCTAGGAAGTCTCATTTGATGTTTTGGAGTTTTTCTTCTAATCTGATAAGGTACACCGTACCACTGATGGTTTTGATGTTATAGGATATTGGTAGTTTTGAATTTTTGGTTATAGTTTACTTCCCCAGAATCCGGATTGAGACTGATTTCAGTGTGAGATTTTGTGTGCTGGGTAATGTTTACCTGGGGTTATTTAAATTTGCGTTTGACATTTTTATATTTAGTATTGTATGGAAGGTTTTTGAATTAATAATAATAATCTTTACTTTGCCCAACAGAAATCCAATAAGGGAAAAATATAATAAAATAGATATAAAAAATAATAATATAAAGGTACAATAATCATAAACAAAATTATAAGTACATTCAACTATATATAGAGTGCACGAACAAACTAAAATAAGTTGTCAACATGTTTATTGCCATTTTGCGACATGTGTGACAATTGGTGATTTGCTTAATATGTTTATTCGTGCAGTCTTAATAAAAAAAATGTTAAAGTGGCGTGATGCCAGCAGTGATACATGAAACTGTATTTTAGCTACTAACTCATCAATCAATATTATTTATGAAGCAATTTATATATAAATCTCTGCGATCTGACAGCGAAACAAATTTATGCTTTTCAAGCAGTTTACTATAATCACAAGATCTTACAGGGTATATTCCTTCAATTTTGAACCATAAATATTTAAGGAAGCGTCTCTGATTTTTTTCTAATGCAAAAGAAAGATTTGCATAGAAAGGATACCATATGATGGATGCATACTCAATTTTGCTGCGAACCAAGGCAAAGTATAATACTTTCAATAAATTTAAGTCTGAAATTTTTTTAGTTGATCGTATTAGAAATCCTAGTAACTTTAAAGCTGACGACACAGTATTTATATGGTTGGAGAAAGTAATTTGGTAGTCAAATAATACTCCAAGATCCCTCATTTCAGTTTGCCTGTTTAAATAAGTAGTATCAATATCATAATTGACAACGCAACATTTACCTATATTTAACGTAAGTTTGTTTGCAGCGCATTATTGAACTATAAGATTAAGGTTACACAATTAATAGCTTGATATATTTTTATGTTGTCAGCATATGCCAGAACAGGACATGATAATAAAGTAATCAAATCGTCTATGAATAAAACAAATAGTAGGGGCCCTAGGTTTGAACCTTGAGGTACACTAGAAGTATACATACACGACTTAAAACCATTGTAAGAAACTATATTTGTTCTACTATCAAGATAAGAAGAAAGAAAACTCAAAAAACTCAAAAATAAGCTGGTTCAGCAAGATATTGTGATCAATAGTATCAAATCCACGGGAAAAATTGGTGTAAATCACATCAGTTTGCACATTGTTGACCAAATTTTCGCACAAGAATTGTGTTAAGACTGTTAAATTAGTTACTGTAGAGCGCCCTGGTAGGAACCCATGTTGTTGAGGAGAAACATATTTCCGCATATGTTTATAGATAATATTTCAAATAATATGCTCAAATATTTTGGAAAAATTGTAATAGGCCGATAATTATCTAGCAACGACGAATCACCTTTTTTAAACACCGGATTTATAATATAGCACATTTCCATTTGTTAGGAAATACACTGGTTTGAAGCAACAAATTAAATATTAAAGAAATCGGTTTTGCTCAATTAGTATTACATTCTTTAGCCAAGAAACTAGGAATACAGTTAACACCAGAGGTAAATGCATTTTTTAAACGTTTGGCACTAGCAATAACATCAGACTCACTAATAAGTGAAATGTATAATGGTAGTCGATTAGAAAGCAAATCTGGGATAGTAGAAGAACTTTTTGGTAAATAAACTTTAGAAAATGTATCAGCAAAACCATCAACTATACTTTGAGGAGAACAAAATTCATACTTGCTATCACTCATTTTTCCAGGAATTTGAGTGCTAGAGTTTTTAAGACGTACATAGTTCCAAAGATTTTTTGGGTTGCTTTTAACATTAGTCTGGATTTCTTGTAAGTATGTGTTGTAGGCTATTTCGATTTGTGACTTAGTTAAAGCTCGCATTCTCTGAAATTCGCTTTGGTAAAATGGAGATAAAGTAGATTTCCACTTACGATGATAATGCAGCTTAAGTTTGATATTGTGTCTTAATTCTTATGTAAACCAGGGTAGAAACCGGTTACTTTTAGAGCATTTATAAAGAGGAGCGTACTTATCAAAACTATAATAAATTGATTTGTAAAATTTATCAACAGAATAATTAACATTTTCACATGATTCAAGAAATGACCAATCAGTTAAGGCAATATCATTGTATAGATCAAAATAATTTGCTTTTCGAAAATTGTATTGTTTGTTGTTGTTAGATGGAAAGTTGATATATTCAACACTGTGCTTTAACTGTAATAACCTAGACAGAGCTGGATGATGTTTGTCTTCACGAACCAAAACAGAAGAATCATGCTGCACGTCAAGATTACAATCAAAGTTGCACAAAATTAAATCCAGTAGCCTGTTATTATGGTTTCTAATAGTGTTATATTGAGATAGATTTAGTAAATCCATAAAACTAAGAACAGAAGACAACTCTGTCAAAACTGGCTTATCACTAAAAGATGGAACGTTGAAGTCACCAACTAATATTACATTTTTATCAACTAGGATTAGCTCTATCGCTTCGAAAAATGAGTCACGAATATCATTGTGCACGTGGATACGTGTGGTTAGCAGAGAATTGCATTTTTTGAATTTTCTGTTGGAACGGTTATACCGCCGTGACGCGGTCACCAGAGCCTCGTTTGTTGTCTAGCACTGGATAAGTTTTAGCTCTTTTAGGTGAGGTTGACGTTTGGGCTGCCTTTTTCTTTTTAACTTTGGGGTTGTTTATAGTTATCTTCTCATCCGAGTTACACAATAATTTTGCCTTGGATAGGTTAATCGTTAAACTTGGTTTGACTTTATGTTTAGTTGTTTTGAACATGTTCTTTGATTTTCTGATATAGCTGCTTCTGAGGACGATGTCGTCCGCGAATCGCATGTGATTTAGGAAGATGCCGTTGATGTTTACACCTTTATTGTCTCAGTCCAGTATTTTAAAAACGTTCTTTAGCGTCTTGGTAAACAGTGGTCTACGCAGGGTTTTGTTAAATTTTGTTTGCGTTGCGTTTTCGTATATGTTCTTTAGGAAATCTGAGCATTTAGAATCGATTTTGGCTTTGTGCATTGCTTGTATAATGGCCCAGGTTTTGATGAAGTTGAACGTTTTATGGTATTCTATGAAAGCGAGATGGATAGGTATGTTGTACTTGTTGGTTTTATCTATCAACGTGTTGTGCTGTAGCTCTTTTGAAAACCTGCCTGTTCTGCCTGGCTGGTACGCATAGAACTTAGGTTAGTCAATCGACTAACCTAAGATTTGTCAGCAATTTATGTATGTGAGACACTAAACTGATCGGGCGGTAGTTTTCTAGTTGGTGTTATTGTCCTTTTTGGGGATCAGGATAGCTTGTGCGTTTTGTCAGTTTATTTGAATTTTTTTATTTGCTAGACATTTAATAAATAATATTTATAGGGTTTTTTCTATAATATTTTCCCTCATATTTTGCATTTTGCTTGTGATGTTGTCCTCGCCTAGGCTTTTTTTGTTCTTTATTTGTTTGAATGTTTAACGTTTTTGTCTGATATTTCTTTATTTGTAGGTGTTTGATGTTCTCGGATCTGTTGCTTTTGGGCCTGGTGTCAATGTCTTTCTGATGTGATAGTTCCTTGTTTGGTTCTTATCTTAATTTTTTTTTTATTTAATTATTTAATTAACGTGCACGCAACATCAAGGCTGTACACGGGACCTACTAAAGTTTCTCTTCTTATCCGAAAGAAGGCGTACTCATCACAACACATTTTTCTTAACCAGAAAAACGGACCTTTCAGATAGGGGACTTGAGGCTCGAACCCATGACTCTTGGTATAGCAGTCGAGTACGGTAACTACTACACCAACCAGGCGGTCTTTTATCTTTATTATTTTCCTCATTGAGAGGACTTTTATGTTTGCGTTGTTTGTTGTAGTGGTTTCTAATAGGTTGGTAGTGTGCTCTTATGTCTTTCCTCACCTCTTACTTAATTGTTTACTTTTTTATCGACGTTTGGAACTTGGGCATGTGGATCAATTTGTTTTTTTTTTTCAATCATTGGGCTTAGTAAGATCATTAGTTTTACTTTTTTTTGTTGCCAAGGTTAATCACCGACGCCAGTGGTTAAGATTACCACATTTGGGCCGATGGTCACTACCAGAATCGAGTTTGTTAAGTACTGATATCGTTTGTTCAAATATTTATATTGTTTGTGAGGGTATTTCTATTTTTTCTGCTTGGGTTTTTTTTGTAAAAACACTTTTTACAAAAAAAAACGAAGTACGGTTTTTTTTTTAATTAGACTAGTTCAACAGCATGGCCGATGTTGAATGAGTCTGTTTTCTTCTTTTGACCGATCTTGTGGTGGACTTCAACCTTATGATTTTATAGTGGCTCTTCTCTGGAAAATTTTAATTTCTTTGTTGTCTTAGTTGCTTTTTGGGGCATATCCGTGTATCAACTGTAGACTGTATTGTTTATTTAATTATAGTATTATCTAGATGTTTCTTCTGGACATGGAGCTCAATTTGGTTACTAATTTGGCATTTTTTATTTATAACGAGGGATATCCCTCCGAGCTGGTCGTTGTTGTTCGTTGTTGTTGAGTTGCTTTGGTATAATATGTGGTCTGGTTTTAGAGTTGTAGTTTTCTTTCCGCATAACTTTAGGAAGTCCTATTTGATGTTCTGGAGTTTTTCTTCTAATCTGATAAGGCGGTACACCGTACCACTGATGGTTTTGATGTTATAGGATATTGGTAGTTTTGAATTTTTGGTTATAGTTTACTTCCCCAGAATCCGGATTGAGACTGATTTCAGTGTGAGATTTTGTGTGCTGGGTAATGTTTACCTGGGGTTACTTAAATTTGCGTTTGACATTTTCATATTTAGTATTGTATGTAAGGTTTTTGAATTAATAATAATAATCTTTACTTTGCCCAACAGAAATCCAATAAGGGGAAAATATAATAAAATAAAATAATATAAAATAGATATAAAAAATAATAATATAAAGGTACAATAATCATAAACAAAATTATAAGTACATTCAAATACACATAAAAGAGTGCACGAAGAAACTAAAATAAATTGTCAACATGTTCATTGTCATTTTGCGACATGTGTGACAATTGGTGATTTGCTTAATATGTTTGTTCGTGCAGTCTTAATAAAAAAAATGTTAAAGTGGCGTGATGCCAGCAGTGATACATGAAACTGTATTTTAGCTACTAACTCGGAGCAATCAATATTATTTATGAAGCAATTTATATATAAATCTCTGCGATCTGACAGCGAAAAAATTTTATGCTTTTTAAGCAGTTCACTATAATCACAAGATCTTACAAGGTATATTCCTTCAATTTTGAACTATAAGTATTTAAGGAAGCGCCTCTGAACTTTTTCTAATGCAAAAGAAAGATTTGCATAGAGAGGATACCATATGATGGATGCATTCTCAATTTTGCTGCGAACCAAGGCAAAGTATAATACTTTCAATAAATCTAAGTCTGAAAATTCTTTAGTTGATTGTATTAGAAATCCTAGTAACTTTAAAGCTGACGACACAGTATTTATATGGTTGGAGAAAGTAATTTGGTAGTCAAATAATACTCCAAGATCCCTCATTTCAGATTGCCTCTTTAGATAAGTAGTATCAATATCATAATTGACAACGCAACATTTACCTATATTTAAAGTAAGTTTGTTTGCAGCGCATCATTGAACTATAAGATTAAGGTTACACAATTAATAGCTTGATATATTTTTAAGTCGTCAGCATATGCCATAACAGGACATGATAATAAAGTAATCAAATCGTCTATGAATAAAACAAATAGTAGGGGCCCTAGGTTTGAACCTTGAGGTACACTAGAAGTATACATACACGACTTAAAACCATTGTAAGAAACCATATTTGTTCTACTATCAAGATAAGAAGAAAGAAAACTCAAAAATTTTGATGCAATTCCAAAAGTACTAAGCTTGTTCAGCAAGATATTGTGATCAATAGTATCAAATGCACGGGAAAAATTGGTGTAAATCACATCAAAACATTGTTGTCCATATTTTCGCACAAGAATTGTGTTAAGAAGATTAGTTACTGTAGAGCGCCCTGGAAGGAACCCATGTTGTTGAGGAGATACATATTTCCGCATATGTTTATAGATAATATTTCAAATAATATGCTCAAATATTTTGGAAAAATTGTAATAGGCCAATAATTATCTAGCAACGACGAATCATGTTTTTTAAACACCGGATTTATAATAGCACATTTCCATTTGTTAGGAACTACACTGGTTTGAAGCAACAAATTAAATATTACAGAAAGCGGTTTTGCTCAATTAGTATTACAATCTTTAGCCAAGAAACTAGGAATAGAGTTAACACTAGAGGTAAATGCATTTTTTAAACGTTTGGCACTAGCAATAACATCAGACTCACTAATAGGTGAAATGTATAACGGTAGTCGATTAGAAAGCAAATCTGGGATAGTAGAAGAACTTTTTGGTAAATAAACTTTAGAAAATGTATCAGCAAAAGCATCAACCATACTTTGAGGAGAACAAAATTCATACTTGCCATCACTCATTTTTCCAGGAATTCGAGTGCTAGAGTAAGTATGTGTTGTAGGCTATTTCGATTTGTGACTTAGTTAAAGCTCGCATTATCTGAAATTCGCTTTGGTAAACAGGAGATAAAGTAGATTTCCACTTACGATGATAATGCACCTTAAGTTTGATATTATTTCTTAAGTCATATGTAAACCAGGGTGGAAACCGGTTGCTTTTCGAGCATTTATAAAGAGGAGCGTACTTATCAAAACTATAATAAATTGATTTGTAAAATTTATCAACAGAATAATTAACATTTTCACATGATTCAAGAAATGACCAATCAGGACAATATCATTGTATAGATCAAAATCATTTGCTTTCCGAAAATTGTATCGTTTGTTGTTGTTAGATGGAAAGTTGGTATATTCAACACTGTGCTTTAACTGTAATTACCTAGACAGAGCTGGATGATATTTGTCTTCACGAACCAAAACAGAAGAATCATGCTGCACGTCAAGATTACAATCAAATTTGCACAAAATTAAATCCAGTAGCCTGTTATTATGGTTTCTGATAGTGTTATATTGAGATAGATTTAGTAAGTAAATCCATAAAACTAAGAAAAGAAGACAACTTATCACTAAAAGAAGGAACGTTGAAGTCACCAACTAATATTACATTTTTGTCAACTAGGATTAGCTCTAACGCTTCGAAAAATGAGTCACGAACATGGGCGCCGACTTTTGAAAATGTCAATGTGGGCAGGGTTACTTGTGCTCAGATATTCGGGCTGTATGACCACATTTCTTATATATATTTATGAATGGAGTCTGTCTCTTTAAGCAAATTGAAAATATTAAATCATTTTTTTTAATTTTTTTGCATATAATTTTTTTATGCGCTGCCCCCATAGAATATGTCAATGGGGGCACGCACCCCGGTGCCCCCATGTACTTGGCGCTCATGGTCACGAATATCATTGTGCACATCTGGGGGTATATATAATACAACAGTATAAAATAAGATGACTTACGCCGGCCGAGCGTGGATACGTGTGGTTAGCAGAGAATTGCATTTTTTGAATTTTCAGTTGGAACGGTTATACCGCCGTGACGCGGTCACCAGAGTCACGTTTGTTGTCTAGCACTGGATAAGTTTTAGCTCATTCAGGTGAGGTTGACTTTTGGGCTGCCTTTTTTCTTTTAACCTTTGCTTCTTGTTTTTTATTATTTGTATAGACGGCTGGATTTTGTGTTTTTGTGTTTTTTTATATTAAGATTTTATGGTATATTTTTTATTTAGAACAGATTTTGTATATTATTGGCTGGATTTTTTATATTGATAGGCAGTTTTTTAAATTTATGCAATTGTTTTAATACACTGCGCATCAGAGAAAACGTGCCACTCAAAAAAAATTACGTAATTATCCACTTTTTTAATTATTGCTATTTTTTATATTTATACGGACGCCTGTCTTATACGTAATAACTCGTTTTATTTAATTAAAAATAATAAATATTTAAAAAGGTGGATATTTACGTACATTTTTTGGGTGGCCCGTTTTCTCTGAAGCGCAGTGTATATTTTTACTATACAGGGTGTTCATTTTATTTTGTAAATTTATTTTTTCAAATAGAATTACATTTTTAGTTTCCAAGATTAATTCTGAGTATTTTTTGTAATTTTATTTTATGCAGAATTTTTGTGTTATAAGCAATTACTTCAATCTTCTGAACATTCATCATCATCTTCACACATTTATTTTAACCAATGACAATTTTGTCAATTGTTTCATAAAGTTATTGAGAGGTTGGTTATTGTCAAGCCGCTCAGTGATGATGATGCGAGTCGTCACCATCGAAGCTTCTTCTTGTAGTAGTCGAGTAGTTGTATTATTACAGCGTGATTTAGCTGATACTGCTGGTTGAAGAGAGCTAATTCTGCTATTGTGCGCGTGTGCTTTATGGTCTCTTGCGTTTATAACGGTAGTAGTGTTCAACGGGATTTTATTTTACTCAGTCCGGCTGTGTGGGCACCATCAATGTCGCTTGTCTAACAGAAAATGTTCACCGGTTTTTTAAGCTCTTTTCTTGTTGGAGAGACTTTTAGTTAGCTTAAATGGGGACTTGGACTTACAATTTTCAGTAATGGGATAGTGATCTACAGTTTACTTTGTTCTTTCTTAAATTTTGGTAAAGTCTAGAAAGAGAGAAAAATATGGAATTTCTGTATTGTTTGGATCTTTGCAGAGTATTATTGTTTTGTTCTCTCTTAGACAATTTCTTGTAGTGGTTACTATTGGGTTCTACTTTGTTACTTGCGTGGATGGAGTAGATATGTGAACAGAAAGATTAATAAGTTATGAGAATGTTTGTTTTTATTTGAATAATAGAATTACAATTCAATATTGTATCTTTGAAAAAAAAAATTGGAAGCCACACAGCGCTGGAGACTGATTTTCTAATCCTCATAGCAGTACTGGAATTCTATGCTCATGGGAATTATTTTAAATTGATTGTAAAAGTCTAGTCATCTTTTTTCTTAATGTTTTTTTTTTTGGTTCTGTGAAAGGTTTTTTGGAACTATTTTTGCGCAGAATTTTTTTATCTCTAATTTTATGGTCAAAATTTAATGAACAGTGGTGGGAGTCAAATTCAACTTTTCTTCGATTAATCTTACAGTCAATCGACGATCCAAACGCACAAGATCCCGTCGATATTTTTATTGCATTTTGAAGAGCAGTTTAGTTATATTCAATCTCTCTTTGTTCTAAAAATGCCTTAAACCACAGAAAAAAATTGGCCTTTAGACAAAATACTGGTTTTGGAAGCTTGCTGACTTTTGTCCCGAGGTCTACTGGCATAGTGATATTTTTTAAATCTTTGGTGGTGGCGGGGGTTTGATTTTGTCTTGTCGTTTTCTCATATAATTATATTTTATTATTATTATTATGGATTACCATATAGTAAAGCTCTCAACCATTTTTTATATTATATTGTATTGTGTCTTGTGTCACACCACACGTCTGAATTGCTCCGTTTAGGAAATCGTTAAAAACTTTTAAACATTTTTGCTAATATTTGTGTTGAGATGCTAGATAATATTCTCATTGTGTCATTGCTTCTTCATAATAATAAGACCAATCGGTAGGATTCCTGAAAGTATGTATTTTGTAGCATATATGTAGTCTTTAGTAGCTTTTAAAGTTGAGAGCTTTGTTGCCACTCCTGACCTAATATCATCATTAGGGAGAAATTGATGTAAGATTTTCAAACTTTACAGGCAAATTTATAGAAAATTCAGATATAGTTAAGTCACTTATTATTTCTAAAAAAATAGTAAAAATTAAACACTAGCTCAACTAGAAATAATTGAGAGGGTAAAAGACTTTTATCTCTAAGAGATCTCTAATAAAGAAGTGTTAGAGAACGTTAAAAGACTCTAAGGTTGGATTTTAGAAAATGTTTGGAACTTATAAAGAATACCGTGAGATGATAAATGGTCTCCAAATGATTTAGAAAGGTACTAAAGGACACTGATTGGGCCTTAGGCTGTTTTAAAAGGTCTTAGAGGCCCTGGCTTTTAAAAAAAGAGTGTATGAAGTGAACCGGGTTTTCCCGTTTTTCCATTAAAAGAGCTGCGAGATTTTGTGAACATTTAGACAAATGTATCTTTAAAAAGGGTTTTTTCTGATGTCCTGAAAAATAATGATCTTAACATATTGTAGAAGATGAACTGAACTTGCTATTTCAATGTACGCGACTTGTGTGTAATTGTAATCAAATAACGATTTTAACAGAACGTAAACACTAAAATGGTCTTAGATGAACTGAAATTGCTATTTTGATGTGCATGACAGTGCGATTGCATCCAAATAATTATCTTATCAGAATGTAGACAGTAAAACAGTTTTAGATAACTTTTACCGCGACAATCATGCCCGATTACGACCCTACTGATTATTGCAGTTTACGTATTAACATTGCATATGCTTAGGAGCACGCTGCCAAAGTAAAGTAAGAGACAAGTAACGTTGTGCCCTTGCGTATCTGAATAGCACTTTAGAGAATGGTCGGGTAGTTTTTAAAACTCTATATATTTTTGATGTTTTAACTAGTTTATCTAGTTTGTATCAACATTTAAAACAAGAACTTTAATTTTTATGTTTATGTCGGATTTTTATGAATTATTAGCCTGATTATACAATTAGTTTTGTGTTTCTTTAGTTATAGAAAAATACACGGAGAACATCAGATTCTGCATAATCTGCAACTATCTCAGCAAAATTATCCCAGCTTTACAATCACGTTGCACAAGATTCCGATTCGGTCCTTTATCACCGGACCAAATAATGCCAAGACTGAATTACGTAATCGATGAAGAAAAGTAAATATTAATTAATCAACTCACTCACTTATTACTCATTATTATCATTTTAGGTTAAAAGTATCTGAAGATGGAAAGAAAGCACTACTTACCTTAGCTAACGGTGACATGAGAAAAGTATTAAACGTCTTGCAGAGCACCTGGTTAGCTTACAAGGATGTTACTGAGGATAACGTTTATACGTGCGTTGGACATCCATTGAAGAGTGATATTGATAATATTGTTAAGTGGTTGATCAGCGAGGGATTTAAAACTACTTATGATAGTATCCTTTTTAATGCATTTACTATGTACTATATTACGAATATCTTTAAAAAAGCGTAACTGGCTTCAACCTTTACTAGGCCATCATCGGACGGTGTTACAAACAAGTATGAATATAAAGAAAATTTACAAAGCATATATACGACAATTGGCAAAAGTACTATCTGAAATCATATTTTAGAAAATAGTCAAACATTCCCAGATATTCATAAACTTAACATCATTCTCAACTGTTCTAAAGGCAGAAATTTAAATTTGTTAGAAGTTCTTAAAATTACTAAATCAAAAAATA
Organism: Tachinus rufipes; assembly: GCA_963932245.1. Classification (NCBI taxonomy): domain Eukaryota; kingdom Metazoa; phylum Arthropoda; class Insecta; order Coleoptera; family Staphylinidae; genus Tachinus; species Tachinus rufipes. The sequence continues at coordinate 70,665,295 of OZ010747.1, read as the reverse complement.
ATCTTTCCGTAAACTTACCTCTCCCTTCCTTTTTGCGGAGTGTTCTTTGTCTTCATTACCTTTAACTAAAAATCTTTATTCATTAATTTTTTTGTATTATTCTATTCATAATCATTTTAATCATAATAATTTTAATGTAATTTTCCACCATTTTATGTTTTACTATCGTATACACATATGCGTTCTAAGTTTTCTTTTATATTCATAATTATTTGTATCACCGTCTAATGATGACCTTGTAAAGGTTGAAACTAGTTTTTTAAATATATTTGTGATATAGTAGGAGATAGGGGGGCGCATGTTGACAGTATTGATTTGACAGGTATTCAATGTCCTAAAAAGACGAAAAAAATCTCAAAGATGTCTCTACTTATAACATTATTCATGCTGTATCTTCAATTGACATAGGTTGGTAGTTGTAGTTATTGCCATCAAAAAATTGTTTACCATTTTTTATCCTCAAATAAGTACAGTGAACAAAATTTATATGCGACATAATTTTCATGTGTACATACTATTTCATCCACTATTTGTTTTATTAAGTTTTATTATTTGCTTGCAACTAAATAAATACTATTGTCCACATGTGTCCCAACATTGGAGCACAAATTGACGATTGCAACTTTTTTTTAAGTGCCAAAAAAGTATTCAAATATAGTTTTAACGTACAATATTAGTAATAAACTGTTAAGAATGTCTCGTTTTAGCAAAAGAAAATATTTCTAAAAATAAAATTTATGTGCCGAAAAAAAGTGTCGTTACATAATAAATGTGATTTATTTATTTAACGGCCATAACCATTCATTTTTTTAAATAAATTTTCTTTAATTAGTATCACATTTGTTATCTTTTTGATGCTCATTTTTAAGTATAATCAACCTTAATTCCTATTTAGATATCAAAGAATTGAAAACCATTAAAGGTTTAGCTTTAAATGATATTCTATCTGAAGTCCACAAATACATCCATAGAAGTAAGTTTTGTTAAATATTTTAAATCAATTTTACTAACTAATTCACATTTTATTTCAATTTAACATATTCTATTTCAGTTGAACTGCCCTTTGATGTGCTGACTATAATTTTGGACAAATTGGCAGAAATAGAGCATCGTTTAACATCCGGTACTAATGAGAACATCCAATTAACAGCTCTCATCTCTGTGTTCCAAAAAGTTAAAGAAATAACCCCAGCAGAAGATGCTTAATATCTAATTAATAAAACAATATTTATTTTTACTTTTATATTGAATAAAGCCTCACAACTTCAACGACTTAAATAAATAAAAATATAACCTTAAATATATTTCTTCCATCGATAATTTAACTTAATAATAATATAAATCACATTAAATTAAATAAAAAAAACGTGTTTAGCTAATAACTAACAGTTAAGCTTTTTTTGTTCAGTCTAAAACTACATTTGTTGTTTTTGTTCTTTTGTGTTTGTGTGTGTGTTCTAATTTCTTTTCTATCCGAAAATGTTGTTGACGAAATTGTTGAATCCGGACGTTATTGATGTGAAGATTCCTGATTCTTGAGCTTGTTGCTGAGGTACTTGTGGCCCTCGGTGATATAACGGTTGTGGAGGAAGCCCTGGACGATAAAAAGGACCGTCCTTTCTCTAAAGAATAACATGGTAAGTTTTTACAGGAATAATTTAGGGTCGTATATATCCAGATGGAAAATAGGAGCTGTCCAAAATTGAGAGATAGTAATATTTGTTTTTAATGTGATTGAAGCTATGCATTAATTCTGTCGTTCAGAAAAAAAACCGTAACTATTGTTAATGTTTGAAGAAAATCGTAAAAAATATCGTTATGTTTGAATTGTTGCTATTTTTATCTAACAAAATTGCTGAAATATTCAGGAATATTTAGCATAGAAGCTGTGACTTCTCAGTGCACTACTGTTGTACGTTTTATGGTTTTTAAGTCATTTTCAGTAACAGCTTTTATACTTTGAAAATAGATAAAAGTGATTACTACCACCCCAATAAAATAAACCGATTTTTTTCCAAAACTGTAGTTACGACTTTTTCCTAAGGACGGCAGAATTGTTGTCTCTTAATTTTGTAGATATTTGACCAAAATAAGAGATGATTATTTATATTTTTGTTGAAGCCATGCACTAATTACTATTTCTTAGTTTTGGATAAGTATGGGTTTTCCAAAATTAAGAGATGTTTCAACAGCAGAAAGTCTTTAGCATTTGATAAGTTATGAATGAATTATTTTATTTACCAGATTTTTATTGTTTTACTCAATTTTGTCTTAAATTTGGCCGGATTTTATACTTTTTTTTATTTTGACAGATATTTTTTATTTAATTTATTTTATATTCTGATGCCTGTTTTTTTTTTAATTTTTGTAGTTTAATTGCCGGAGTTTTATGTTTGTTGTTTGAATTTTATAATATAACGGACGGATTTTAAAATACAATGACCGGATTTATAATATTTATTCAAATTTTATCAACAGTTTTTCTATAGGTATAAAGTAAATTAACTCAAATTTTGATCAAGTTTGGCTGGATTTTAAAACGTAATGGCCGGATTTATTACTTTTATTTAAGTTAGGACAATAGATTTTTTGATTTATATTTTTAATTTTTTTTAAATACATTGTACGGATTTATTACATTTATTTAAATTTTACTGCTAACAGTTTTTTTATTTAAAGAATAATTGAATCGCCGAAGTTCTATGTTTATTGGCCGGATTTTATAATACAACGGCAGGATTTTAAAATACAATTGCCGTATTTATTACATATATTCAAACTTTAAAAAATGATTTTCTATTAAAAACGATTTACTCATTTCTACTGTTCGGTGGGCAGATTTTTATTTTGTTTAATCTAATTTTATTAACCCGGCGTTTGGGTTTTTAATCGAACGACAGGAGTTTTAAGATTTTATTTAACGGCCGGATTTTTATGATTTTGTGATAAAGAATTTATTGATTGTGTAATTTAATAATCGAAATTGTTAATTATTATTTTTATATTGACCGGATGTTTGTATTTTATTAGCTGGATTTGGTGTTTCAATGTTTAAAATGGTCAAATTTTGTATGACGCTTCAGAGTTAATTTAATTTGAAGCCTGATTTTTTGTTTTAATGGCTGGATTTTTTTATTGTGCGCTTTATATCTCTTTTACATTGCCTCAGAAGTCTAATGACTTGTTTGAAGGGAATTAACGGAACAAAAATATTTAGGTGACTTTCAAGTTACCACGCCGGACAAAGAGCAAGTTATTATTTAGTCATATTTTGGGAATCGAATCGGAATGTTACTGTGCTGAGCTACTTCTCTATAACTAAGCTTTCGCATCTTTAGAATTGAATATCGGTCATATTAGTTATATTGATGGCCGGATTTTTTTTAATTAATAGGGGACACAATGGCCGGATTTTAAGTTAAACTTTTTTTAAATATAAAGTCTGAATTTTCATAGCCGGATTGTTATTATCGTTAGGTCGCGATTTTTAAAATAATGAATAAAATGTCGGTAAGTTAAATATGAATCCGATTTTTAAAATATAAATGCAGCTAGAAAATCGGCTTCCAAGTAACAATTTTAAATAGCGTTATCGTCTATTTTTCTTGACCAAGAAGTTTTAGCAGCTTTTCAAGTAACATCGATGGCATTACTTTTTCTGTCAAAAATGATCTTATTTACTTAATGTCTAAAATTAACTAAAGAAAGATTATCAATTTTCAAAAATACTTAATCTAAGGAGTAAATGTGATTTTTCAACCGTTTTTAGTATGATTTTGAGTTTTTATCAGTTTATGGTGAATTTTGACAATATTTTTATCCTTTATAGCTATTTTTTACATTTAATGAGTAGAATTTTGCACTTTTTTACAGTTTATAAACCGAATTTTTATAATTTTCGAATTTCATAAAAAAAAAATTATTGGCGGAGTTTCTAATTTCTAACAATATTTTGATGTTTTATGACAAGAATTTTTATGAATAAAATTGTGGATTTGATTATTTATGATAAAACTTTGAACTTTTTAACAGTTAATAACTAAATTTTGTTACATTTTTAGAATATTTTCATACTTTTTAACTATTTTTGACATTCAATGAAAAGAATTTTGCACTTTTCAACAGTTAAGACCGGATTTTGGTGCTTTCTTGCAATATTTTACTATTTTTGACTTTTTCTGTCGGAGTTTGGTTCTTACTAAAAATATCTTTGATATTTTATAGCTAGATTTTGCTATATTTAAGATTTTATGAAAATTTGTGCACTTTTTAACAGTTTATAGATTTTAGTGACTTCTAACAATTGTTTGAAATTTTTAGGCCGGATGTAGCTATTTTTGACATTTTATGAACAAAATTTTAACCGTTTTTTTAAATATTTTATGACAGAATTTTACCAGTTTTGACTTTTTGTAAATGGAATGTTGAAATTTTTAGTAAATTTTTATCTTAATCATTTTTGGCCGGATTATGATTCTATCTGAAAATAATATAATGTTTTATGAATGGTTTTTGCAATTTTAAACCGTTAATGATTACATTTTTAACGTTCCTTGAAGTTTGCCGTATTTCTAACAATATTTTCATGTTTCAAAGCCGGATTTTGTTATTTTTGAAATTTAACGAATATAATTTTACACTTATCAACAGTTTATGGCCGGATTTGAGTGCTTTCTGACAATATTTTATAGCTATTTTAGACTTTATGAATAGAATTTTGCACTTTTCAACAGTTTATGACCAAATGTTTCTATTTTAACAATATTTTATATTAAGATTTTATAAAAAAATTTCTGACAATATTTTGATGTTTTAACACTCAATTATGTTATATTTAATATTTTATTAATAGAATTTTAACTTGTTTTAGTATTTTTTTCCGTTTCTATAACTTATTAGTAGTCTTTTGATCGGTTTATGCGAGTATAAAACTCTTTAAAAAAATTCTAGGATTTTATTTAGTTTTGTTGTCGCAATTTTATCTGAAATAAAATTTACTAGTGAAATCAATCAGAAATTTTCTGTGGAATCCAAATCTTGTCTATAAGCCGCAAAAGCCATAAAACCATGTTTTTGTTCTTAGTGGGCTGGACAAAAAGGAGCATTTTTTAATATTTTTTTTAACCGCCAACGTATTTTGATGTAAATTAGTTGGAAATTATAAATTTGTTTTGTGTATTTGGGTTTTAGGGGTCTAAAACTCAAAAAAACTTTAAAAATAAGCTTATTTTCAACATAAACTTTTACAAATACACATTTAGCAGCGTTCAGGGAAACTATACACCAAATATTATTAAAAATTTGAGTTTTCCAAACAATTTTACATGGAATATAGAATAGACGTGCTAATCTGGCGTAAAAAAGCTTATTATTAGAAAAAATCTTTACAACATTATTTCTTTACTAAAAAATATTTTTTTTGAAGGGTTATTTGGCTTATATTTTGTTTAAGCTCGTTTCAGAAGTTCAACACAGATATCATTTGTCGCTTGGACCAAAATTACTCTTTTTTGATCGTTTTTGCGCTTGCAGCACAAATTTAGACTCGATTTATCGTTGCCAAAATTTGAGAATATTATTGTTTTTGGTATTCAAACATAAAAAAAAGTTTTAAACTACAAGCTTATTATTTGAAAAAATATTTACAACATTATTTCTTTACTAAAAAATATTTTTTTTTTAAGGGTTATATGGCTTATATTTTGTTTAAGCTCGTTTCAGAAGTTCAACACAGATATCTTTTGTCGCTTGGACCAAATTTACTCTTTTTTGATAGTTTTTGCGCTTGCAGCACAAATTTAGACTCGATTTATCGTTACCAAAATTTGAGAATATTATTGTTTTTGGTATTCAAACATAAAAAAAGTTTTAAACTACACCCTAGAGTGTTTATAATATTTTTTGTGTATACGAAAAATTAATTAATTTTTAAAGCATTTTTTGCCTGAAAATTTTCTACGGCCGATGAGCACTATACTAACTATTTTACATGTACAATTTGTAGAATTGTCCCCAGAGTTTAAAGTTTTAATAATACTTGTTATTTTGTTCCTCTGAGCGCGGCTAAATGTGTATTTGTAAAAGTTTATGTTGAAGAATGGGCTTACTTTTGCAAATTTTTCGAGTTTTAGACCTCTGAAACGCAAATACACAGAACAAATTTATATTTTCTAACTAATTTACAACAAAATACGTCAACTTCAACGGTTAAAAAAAAAATCTTAAAATTGCTCTTTTTTGCTCAGCCCACTGAGAAAAAATAATGGGTTTATGGCTTTTGCGGCTTATAGAAAGGGTATAGACTTGAAATGGCGCCAAATTGGGTTCTAGGGAAAGTTTTTGATTGATTTCACTAGTAATTTTTTTTTTTTTAGTTTAAAAAAAATGCAATTTTTTAAAGTCAGAAAAAAAAACGACAAAAAAACTAAATAAAGTTATAGAATTTTTTTTAAAGGTATACTTACTCTCATAAACCGATTAAAAGATTACTATTAAGTTATAGAAACGGAAAAAAATACTAAAGCAAGTTTCTCGACCCCCCCTCCCTCTGCTCTGGTCCGTTTGAAATGGAATTGCTCATACAAAATATAACCAATGATGATCAATTTTCAAAAATACTTAATCTACGGAGTGAATGTGACTTTTGCACTTTTCAACCGTTTTTAGCCGGTTTTGGTTTTTTATAAATAGAATGTTGCAGTTTTTATCAATTTATGGTGATTTTTTTTACAATGTTTTTATCCTTTATAGCTAGATTTGGCTATTTTTAATATTTTACGAGTAGAATTTTGCACTTTTCATTATCCAAATTTTGACATATTTGGAAAAAAATAATTTAGTTTAATTTACTTGCTGAATGTGATGCTTTCTAACAATATTTTATGGCCAGAATTTGCTATTTTTAACATTTTATGAATAAAATTTTGGATTTTTTTAATTGTTTTTGACCGGATTTTGATTCTATATGATTTTTTTTTAATGTTGAGTTTTGATGATAAATTTTTACACTTTTTAACAGTTAACAACTAAATTTTGTTGCTTTTTTACTATATTATCATACTTTTTGCTAGAATTTTACTATTTTTGACATTCCATGAAAAGAATTTTGCACATTTCAACAGTTTATGATTTTTGGTGCAATCTGACAATATTTTAATATTTCAATGCCGTTTTTGGTTCTTTTTAACAATATGTTGAAATTTTATAATTGAATTTGATTACTTTTAATTAGAAGACAGTTTATGTCGGAATTTGGTTTGTTCTAACAATATCTTTGATTTTGCTATTTTTTAAGATTTCATAAATATTTGTACACTTTATAACTGTTTATGGTCGAATTTTGATGATTTCTAGGCCGGATTTAACTATTTTTTACATTTTATGAACAAAATTTTTACCGTTTTTGATCTGATTTTGATTTTCTTTGAAAATATTTTAATGTTTAGTTTTTAACATTTCATCTATTTTTTAATAGAATTTTGCAAATTTTAACAGTTAAAGACTAATATTTTAACATTTTATGTCAAAATTACATTTTTTTATGGCCGGATTTTGGTGCTTTCTGGCAATATTTTGATGTTTTAACACCGAATTTTGTAAATAGAATTTTACACATTTCAACAGTTTTTGGCTAAAATTGCCAAATCGTATATAGCAGCTGTCAAAATATAACCGTTTTAAGCCGGATTTTAATACTTTCTGAAAATAATTTAATATTTTATCACTGCACAAAAATGACAAAATTGTGTACATTTTTGTTTTTCAAGACCGTCTTCATAGTGGCGCACAATTTTAATAGCTTCAACAAAGACTTTTGCTGGACGCTTTACTCTTTCATATGCCAACAAACTAACCCAGCGGGGACAGGCAGACACTATCCAAAACCTGAATACTGTCTCAACTATTGACACTATTATTAAGTGGACACGACGAATTAACAGTTTGGCAGTAGATTAGACACGTTGTTAGCCAGGTTTTTATTTTTAAGACTTCTTTAACACTTTTAAAAACTAGATTTACAAATTTAAAGCTTGGATTTATAATTAGAGGTCGGATTGACAATTTGGCTGTTAAATTTAACATTTTAAAGACCGGATTTATAGTTTGTATGCAGGACAAACGTATTTAATATTTGAAGGCCATATTTTCACTTTTAAAAACATAATTTAAAGACCGGATTATCAGTTTGATAAGTTTGAGTAAATTTTAATACTTTATTAACCGGATTTACAGTTTTAAAGGCCGGATTAACAATTTAGCAGTAAAATTTTATACTTTAAAGACCGGATTAAACTTTTAAAAGACTAATTTAAACTTTTATCGGATTTACAATTATAAACCAGAATTTATAATTTGAAAATTAAATTTAACACTTTGGATTTATACTTTAAAAAGCTGGATTTTAAATTTATAAGTTTACACTATTAAAACCAAATTCACAGTTTTAAAAGCCGAATTTGATGTTCTAAGTTGGTGGCCACATTTTCATTATTAAAGCCCGGATTTACAATTTGGTGAACGAATTAATAGTTTGACAGCCAACATGATACACGTTGTTAATCGGATTTACAGTTTTAAGGGCCGGATTTATAATTTTGATGCCAATTAACAGTTTGGTAGCGAAACTTATCACAATAGTACTCGAATTTTTAATTTAGTTTAAGTGACGTAGTTATAATTTACACTTTTAAAAGCTGAAGCTGCAAAGCACAAATGGGCGCCGCGGACACACCGTTGATTTTTTGGGATATCCGAAGCGCCGAAGAGGAGTGGGCGAAGAACTTAATAAAACGACGCAAGCACGCGCTGCAATATCTTGGGCGTACGCGTTGTAGACGAATATTCTCGAATGTTTCGCTCGTCTCCGTTGTCTCATTCAAGTGTTTCTTTTATAAATATTATATTATTTCCGTTTAAAACTGCTGGCGCCATCTAAGCACCTTGTGACGACAAAGAAAGCGTTAAGTCAAAATTTGTACTGATTGTAGTCAAAACAATGATAATTAATTTTGAAAATTGGAAATATTTTTTAATAGCTTTTGGAAATTTAATATTTTTTTTACTTTTTCCATTGCTTGTTAGTGCTGATGTTACAATTTAGCATATTTTAGCACAAAAAATGTACCAATCATCAAAACAATGATAAATAATATGCTTGGCTTAAATTTTAATTTTGAAAATTTAACAAATTTATTTCATTATTCATCATTTTATTGATTTAGTAAATTTAAATAAATGCGGCATTATGGACAAGACCTGTTTTAATCTGTTTTAAAAGAAACAAATCCGGCTTTAAAAGATTAGTGAGAAACTGATCATAAGCTAGCTAAGAGACTTGTCATAAGAATGCACAGGAATAGTTTTTAGTCTAGATAGGCTATACTCAATCAATATTTTTTTATTATGATTCAGCAGACCTTTCTCAAGTAACGATATATTTGATCTATCCAATATTTCTTTTAGTTTAATAATCATTTTTACATTTCTAATGCATTTATTTTTGGCAAACCTTTTATGCTTTTATTCAATTTCTTGCGTTCATAAATATCAAGATAACAAGGAGATTTAACAAAGACTATGCCGCCACTGCTTTTTCATATCTTTAACTATGAATTAATTATTTTTTTAAGTCAATTTGCAACAATTTATTGACACTTTTGAATAGATTTTGTCAATTGATTCGGAATGATATTCAATGACAATTTTTAACAGATAACAAGAGTTATTTTATAGAAATGTCATTCTTGACTTTCAATGACAAACAATACTTAAGTAGTATTACTAATTACAACTGATAATGACGTTTGAAGGCAGTTGACAATGTTTGTCATATTTCAAAGATGTTGACAATACTTTTCTAAATGTCATTTTTGACAAAAGCAATTTTAATAACGATAGACAAATTAGTCACTTTTGTTGACAAAATTTTTAGGTATGACGTTTTTGAAAGTTGACATTTTTGTTTAGATTACAGTTATCTTATTTGACATTTACTAAAAGTCTACTAAAATGTTATAACTGACAGATTATTCTGACGTTTACATCTTTGAATAATTAAGTTGTTTAAGATTAGATATACTATTAACTGAAATGTCAATAGACAGATGACATTTAATGACAGTTGACACAATATATTCTGACATTCAATGACAGTTGACTAAGTTATTATATTTGACAACTGATATGTGACCGTTGACGTTTAATGTCAGTTAACAGACATTCAATGGCGGTTGACAGATTTGTTTTGTTCTTGGGACAATTAATTTGTTAGATTTGACATACACTGAATGTTGACTGATATGTCAACTGGCAGATGACATTTAATAACAGTTGACACGATATATTCTGACATGGAAGCTGACTGCCATATTTGAAAAAAATCATTGGCAACTGGTATGCGACAGTTAAGGTTTAATGTCTGTTGACGAGTTGACATTTTACGACAATTGACATTGTTCCATTTTGACAACTTGACAACTTTCAACATTTGTGAGCATTTCTAATAACTCTTATTTGGGCTATTAGAACTTTGCTACGTAATATTTAAAATTCTTGGAAATTGATTGGCTCAAAAAATGATTTTAACAGCAATTTTAACTAACATCGATGTTAAAATTTTACGGAATATGCCCAAAAGGTAAATTTAAAAATCCGGTCTCTATGATATCATACGGAACATAATGCTTAATGGTTAGAATGTGATTGATGCTTTTATATTACTACTCTCTCTTAAATATGAACAACAAAATATTAAATCCCTAAATTCCTTCATAATAAATACGACTAAATAGTAATAGTTAGTAGATTAATTCATGCATTATATACAAATCCTGCATTAGTACTTACAGTAAGTACTAAGTGCATGAGGTAGATGTAGATAGTATTAACGTTATTATTCTTCGGGAAAAGAAAAATCACCAACGGGAGGTTTATTTTGCGCAAGTTGGGGTTTGGAGAGCATACTAAGAGAAGGTGATGTCACAGGTTTATTAAAGTGTTGACCATACTGGAAAAAATATATTTACAATAGATTAAATAAAAAAACCTTTATTCCTTCAAGTGCTACCATCTATGTACAGGAGGCCTGTGGTGGCGTCTCCGGTAACTTACCGAACCTACCTTAGCAGGATGCAATGTAACATTTAATAAAGTTGGATGTTCTTCAACCACCATGAATTCAACATCCTTTGGTACATAACCATCAGCGTAAACCTAAAAAAACTTATATTTAATAATATTTCTAATAAATAATTGATTCGTGAGTTTGAGTAATGCAATTATTCAAAATTTCTAATGAAATTCTTAGAAAGAATATTAAATTTTAGCATTTTTATGAAAAGATACATGTACAGTGAATGTTAAGAATGAACTTTACCTCTAATTTATATAGTCCAGGCATTAAAATCCTCCAAAACTCTCCATATTTAGTAGTCTGGAAACCAACATCCCTGGATTTTACTTTAAGAGAAGCCTTTTCAACTGGGTTGCCATTCTCATCCATCACGAAACCTTGTACTCCTCGATGAGATTCAGCCAAAAATTTGATCAGAGATAACCGATTATCTTCCCAATATCTTGGTAATTCGCTGTGTGGTGGGAATTTGCAGCAGGATATTTCTAGGGTGACTTCCATGCATCCAAACCATACGTAATTATAATCCTGCATACCTCCTGTTAGTGGATACCATGCTGCTCCATTAGTGATTCCCTAAAATTTCAAAATTGAGTTATGGAAATTTTTGTAATAATTTGTTTACTCTTTGGAATCCTGATTCAGATGATGAGCAAGCAATTCCGCGACTCATTTTAGCGTGGTTGGTGGAGTAAGTTAATGAAAGGTGTTTGAAGACATCGTCGTCTGGTGTTAAGTAAGGAGCTGATGCGTAACTCTGGAATACTATAAGAAAATTTATTAGATTACAAAATAAATTGATTTGAAATGAATTACATTTTTTTTAATATCTTTGGGGTTTTTATTAGATGCTTTAACATGTTACTTATCAATTATTATTTATTTTTATATTTAAATTGAAAGTTCTGTTTTGTTTTTTTTTTTCAGTATTTTTTCTGTCTATAATTAGATATAAGTTTCTGCCACTTAATTCCAAAATACTAGAGTTTGTTGGTGGTTTTAGGATTCAGATTTTTAGAACTTTTTTAAAGTTTTATTTATTAGTTATTAAGATTCAGGAACTTATTGAAGCTTAGTAAAAATTAGATTAAAGTTTTTGTCAACGTAGTCCAAGCCTCAAGAACAAGTTTTAGGCTTATACAATTCTTAACAAGTTTCCAAAATTAATTAATTGCATTTGTCTTTAGTTAAAAGGTTTCAGAATGTCTCTAAAGTTTTTTTTTAAAACTGGGAAGAAGTTTATGTCTATAGGTTGAAGCTTGTATCATTTATTCCATATTTTAGAGACAAGTTTCAGGCTTTTCTAATTTTATAGTTGCGTTTGGATTTAGTTACAAGTTGCAGAATGTTTCTAAAGTTTCGTTAAAGATGCAAGTGACTATATGTTGAAGTCTGTATCAGTTATGTATAGAGTCAATCTACAGGCTTCTGCAACTCTTAAAAAGTGTTCATAAATTATTAGTCTCGTCTATCATTAGGTACAAAGTTGCATAATGTTTCCAAAGTCTTGCTAAACTAAGAAGAAGCTTACGTCTATGGATTCAAACCTGTATCACTTATTTTATGCTTTAGAGACAAGCTTCAGGCTTCTGTAACTCCTAATTCTATTAAGTCTATAGCTTTAGAATATTATATATAAATTGAAGCTTGTATTATTTATTCCATACTTAAGAGACAAGCTTCAGGCTCTTGTAACTCTTACATGTATGAAGAATTTGTCATTTGTGTCTGCCTTAGTTACAAAATTTCTGAACTTTTGTAAAATCTTTTTAAACTATAAAGTAGCTTGTTTTACTATGCGAGAGCTTCTATTACTTATTTTATGCTCTGGGAGAGCCTTTTATATCTTTTAAAAAGTTTGTATTTGTTCTATTTACTTTTAGTTTTTGTTTTATTAGGTGCAGTTTGAATCGCATATTGACATCAAAAACTTGAAGGCTTTTCAAACTATCCATAATTTTGTTTGTAGCTTTTGCTATTAGGAGTAACATTCAGGGAATCGATTTGGGCTCTTAGAACTTTGTAAAGTATTTTTTGAGCATGTTTGATGTTTTTAGAACTAAGTTGAAGCTTTTGTACATTATTTTAGAACTTATTTCAGATTACTGTTTGTCATTCCAGGATTTTTAAACAGCTTGAAAACTTTTAAAGCTTCTGCTATGACGTACCATATTTAGGAGCTTGTTTTGGTTTTTTAAAGCATTTTTTAAGTGTGTTTTAAATTTTTTTTAAACTAAATTTAAGTGTTACTTATTACAGAATTTCTGTTTTTCATTTTAGGCTTCTGGAACTCTTTAGAAACTCTAAACCTTTTGCAGTTAAGTACTATCTATGTTCAGGAGTTTGTTTTAGGTTTTCTAAGCCGTTTTTGAGCGTGTTTTAGGATTTTAAAACTAGTTCAAGCTTTTGTGAGTTATACCAGAACTTGTTTCAGATTTCTGTTTTTCTTTCCAGGCTTCCTAAACTGTTTAAAAACATTTAAAGTTTCTGCTAGTAGGTATCATGTTTAGGAACATGTTTTGAGCTATATAGACATATTTTGGCATGCTTTAGACTTCTAAAAGTTTTTTTTAGTTAATCCAGAATTTGTTACAGATTCCTGTCTTTCATTTTGAACTATTTAAAAACTTCTGGTTTTATGTACTACATTACGGAGCTTGTTATGGGCTATTTAGTTTCTTGAGCATACGTTAGGTTTCTTAAAACTAAATTCAAACTTTTGTCAGTTATTTAAGAACTTGTTTCAGATTTCTAGCTTTTGTTTTATGCTTGTTGAACTGGCTAAAAAAAATTTAAAGTTTCTGTTGTTAGGTACTATAATCAAGGCTTTTAAAACCAAGTTTTACTTTTTGTAAGTTATTTAATTTTATTTTTAAGATTTTGACTTTTATTTTGGGCTTCCTGAACTGTTTGAAATTTTTTTTAAGATTTTGTTATTAGGTACTATATTTCTGAGCTTGTTTTGTTTTTATTTTATTTTTTGAGCTTCTGAAACTAAATTTAATCTTTTGTTAGTCATTTTAGAACTTGTTTCAGTTTTTTTTTTTAATTTTAAGATTCCTGAACTGTTTGAAAACTTTAAAGCTTTTACTATTGGGTACCGTGTTTAGAAGCTTGTTTTTAGTTTTTTATGCACTTTTTAATGCTTTAGGCTTCTAAAACTAAGTTTAAGCTTTTAATAGTTATTCCTGAACTGCTTGAAAGTTTTTAAAGCTTTTGCTATTAGGAATCATTTTTAGGAGCTTGTTTTGGAATTTTGAGGCACGTTTTTGTATGTTTTAGGTTTTTAAAAGGAGGTTTAAGTTTTTCTTATACCAATTTGATTTGATTTCAGGAGCTTGTTTGAAGTTCTGGAACTAGGTTAAACCTAGTTATTACAAAATTGTTTCAGATTTCTGTTACTTTATTTCAGGTTTACTAAACTATTTTAAATTTTTTGAGCTTATTTGTATATACTTAGTATAAGCATTAGGAACATTTGAAGATGTTTTTTTTTATTAAGTAGGCTTTTAGAACTACCGAAAAGTTTTTTGGGCATGTTTTGTTACTCCAGAACTCGGTTAACGATTTTGCTTTTATTTCAGGTTTCCGAACTTCTTTTGAATCTTTAGACATTGTTTTGAAATTTCTTAAGTTTACTAAAGTTTTATCTTTTTTGGGCTATTGTAAAGTCTTTTTTGAACATGTTTGGGGTTTATAGAACCAGGTTGAAGCTTTTGCCAGTTATTCATTAACATGTTTTATGTTTTTGTTCTTTATTTCAGATTTCCGAAACTGCGTTGAAACTTTTGACATTATTTAGAAAAATTTTAAAACTTTTGGAACTTCCGTAATCTTTTATTTGAAGAATAAAGTTTTTGCTTCATTAGATACATTATAAAGTTGTTCGTAGTTTTTGCTTTTAAACACTGCATTCAGTAGGCATTTTGAGATCTAGTAAAGTTTTTTTAGCATGTTTGATATTTCTAAAACTAGGTTGAAGCTTTTTCTAGTTTTTCTAAAACTTCTTTCTGAAATTATTTAGAAATTTATTGAGCTTGTTTTGAGGTTTTTAGAATTCCTGTACACTTTTCTAGTTCTGGGTTAAAGTTTTTGCTACTTAGCATTATTTAGACATTATTAACATTTTGAAGTTTGTGGTTTTTGTTTTCAAGTATTACATTCAGTAGTTTTTTTGTACTACCGTAAAGTCTTTTTTTGAGCAAGTTTAAGGTTTCCAGAACTAGGCTCAAGTTTTTTTCAGTTTCTCCAAAAACTATTTTAGGTTTTGGTTTTTATTTCAGTTTTCCAAAACTGCTTTGAAATGTTTTACATTTTTTTAGCTGACGTTAAGTTTTCTAGCTTTAGGTTAATGCTTTGCTACTAAGTATAGACATTAGAAACATTTTGAAGTTGTTTGTGGTTTTTGCTTTTTGCTTTTAAGTACTACATTCAGTAGGCTTTTGAGTTCTTGTAAAGTCTTTTTTGAACATATTTGAAGTTTCTAGAAGTAGGTTAAAGTTTTTGCTAGTTACTTCAGAGTTTCAAGTTTTTGCTTATTATTTTAGGTTTTTGAAATTGTTTTGAAATTTTTAACATTAATTTGAGCTTGTTTGAAAGCTTTCTAGAGTCTTCTGGTTTTGGGTTAAAGCTTTTGCTACTTAATATAAACGTTAGGAACATTTTAAAGTTGTTTGTGTTTTTTTTCTAGTTCTACATTTAGTAGGTTTTTTGAGCTGCCGTAAAAGTCTTTTTTGGGCATGTTTGAAGCTTTTAAGACATAAGTTTCAAAACATTTTTAGAAACCTGAAATAAAATGTATAAATACTTGTTTAAGACTTAGAAATATGTTTGAATTACAAGCAATTGTTTTTTTTTTTTTAGTGTAGAGTTCATAAAGCCATGAGAATTTATTTGAGGTTTTAAAGAATTTTTTGAGGATTTAAAAACTTGTTTAAAGCTTTACGTCTTTTAAATTTTTTATTGTATTAAGTTTTTACAGTTTTGATGATTTCTTGGATGTTTATTGAATTTCTTAAACATGAATTTTTAACTTTGTTTAAGGTTGGAATTTGTTTGAGGATTTGAGATTTGTTTAAAAATTTTTTTTTGGAGAGTGTTTTGATTTCGCAGGCTTTTTTTGTTGTTTAGTAGCTCTAAAAGATTGTTAAAAGCTTTTCAGAATTCTGTAAAAGGATTTTAAACTTTGTCAGGTTTTTTTGTAGAAGATATTAAAAAACTTGCTTGACGTTTTTGATTCTTATTTCAGGTTTCCGAAACTGTTTTGAATTTTTTTAACATTATTTAGATAAATTTTGAGCTTGTTTGGGGCATTTTGAACTTTTGTATGTAAAGTTTTCTAGTTTTGGGTTAAAGCTTCATATTGAAATAATTGAAGCATTCGCCAGTTTGCAAAACTATTTTGAAATTTTTGACTTTATTTAAACATTTCTTAAAGTCTTCTAATTCTTGGTAAAGCCTTTGCTACTTATTATAGACATTAGGAATATTTTGAAGCTTTTTGAGTCCTAGCAATTTTTTTTTTTTTGAGAATGTTTTAGTTTTCAAGTAGTAGGTCGAAGTTTATACCAGTTAATTCCGAACTTGTTTCACGTTTTTGATCCTCATTCCATGTTTTTGAAACTATAAAAAATTTCTTGTCCTTGTTTGATGCTTCACACAACTTTCGAAAAATCATCTAGTTCTGCGTTGAAGTTGAAGGAACATTTAGAAGTTGTTTATGGTTTTTAATTTAAGAACTAAGAACTTTTGTTTGAGGTTTCTAGAAGTATAGACATTAAGAACATTTTGAAGTTCTTTGTGATTTTTGATTTTAAGTAGTACATTCAGTAAGCTTTTTGAGTGCCAGAAAAGTTTTTTTGGGCAAGTTTGAGATTTCGCAAAAATTAGGTTGAAGGTTTTGCTAGTTACTCCAGAACATATTTAACGTTTTAGCTTTTTAATTTAATTTTCAAAACTGTTTTGAAACTTTTGACATTACTTAGAAAGTTTTTGAGCTTGTTTTAGGGTTGTAGAATTTTTGTAAAGTCTTGTAGTTCTTGGCTGAAGCTTTTTCTACTTATACAGATTAGGATCATTTTGAAGTTGTTTGTGATTTTTGTTTTTATGTACTATATTCAGTAGGTTTTTTTGAGCTAGTAAAGTATATTTTGGGTATGTTTGAGGTTTTTAGGACTAGGTTAAAGCTTTTGCTAGTTACTCCAAAATTTGTTTAACGATTTTTTTTCTTATTTCAGGTTTCCGAAACTGTTTTGAAAATTTTGAAATTGTTAGAAAAATTTTGACTTCTCTTAGGCTTTTATATCTTTGTTAAAGTTTTTTAGTTTTAGATTAAAATATTACTAAAACTTGTTTATGGCAGCTTCAACCTTCTAGAACTTGTCAAAAACTGTTTTTAAAATATGTGATTTTAATGGTTTATCTGAGATTTTAAAAACATGTTTGAATTTTTTAGCAATTGTTTGAGGTTTTTAGTCTTAACTAGCTAACAACTTCATTGAGTATTAAAAAACTTGCACTAAGCTTACAGGAAGTTTTTGAGTCATTTTGTATTATGTTGTATATAAGATTTTTGAAACTTTATTCAAAAGACTTTTTATATTTTTTTAAAGGTTTATTGAGATTCTCTAAAACAGAATTTCTTGACTTAATACTGATTGATGTTTTTGGAATTTATTTGAGCATTTGAAATTTCTTTAAAACTTTTTAGAGCATTAGAAAGTCTTTTTGGAGAGGATTTCTCCATTTAGAAATCCTCTTAAAAAATCAAATTAAATTAAAAGTAGTAAAAAAAAAATCAATATTTTGTCAGTTTTTTTTATAAAATTCAATATCATTAATACTCTTTTGGTCATCTTTAGCTATTTTTATGACCTCGAATGGTCTTGTAAATTTTTTTTTTATTGTTTTATGCTTTTTAAAGGTTTTCGATTAAGTATGTTTCGAAATCATTTCAAGTCTCTTAAAGTCTTCTCAAATATTATATAATCAATTTCCAAAACTTTCTTAGTAGTTTTAAAGGTTTTTCTAGATATGCGCAGGTTTCTGTAAGATTTTTAAAGATTTTGAAAAATTTTTGACGCTTGTCGTCTTTTGAACTTCAAGACTTTCTTTGTTGCATTTAGTAGCTCTCAAAGATTTTCAGGAGCTTTGCAGAATTCTGTTTTTTTTTTTTTTTTTCAAAACATGTTCAAGCCTATTTCTAGTATTTAAGACCTTATCTAGCCATTTTCAAAGTTTTATAATATACAATAAAAAAAATTAGCATCTTAAAATGTTTTTTTGAAATTATCTTAGGTTCCTTAAAATTTTCTCGAAAATATTATCAATATCTAAGAATTTCTTAGTTTCATGGAGTACTTTTTTTAAGTTTTCTAAAGCTCCTAAAGTTTTTTGATCTCCAAGATTTTCTTTGTTGCCCTTTGCAGCTCTCAAAGATTATCTAGAGTTTTGCAGAGTTCTGCAAAACTTCTTAGGATATTTTTAGATTTATCTCTAATATCTAAGACCCTCTCTAGCTATTTTCAAAGTTTTCTAATATTTAATTAACAAATTTAGTATCTTCTAATATTTTTTGAAATTATTACAGGTTTCTAAATTATTTTTTTTATAATATCTATTTCTAAAACTCTTTTAATTGCATGAAGTCTATCTCAAAAGTTTTTTTAGATTTTACAGTTTTCTAAAATTTTTCTCTTTTGATCTCCAACACTTTCTTTGTTGCCTTTTATATATCTCAAAGATTTTGTAGAGTTTTACAAAGTTCATCAATCATTTCAAAATATTTTCAAGTCTATCTCTAGTATCTAAGACCCTATCTAGCATTTCTTACCTTCTCTGGTAGTTCTTAAACTTAAAAACGTTAATTCTTGAAATCTTCTTAGGATTCTCAAAGTTTTTTTGAAAATATTATCAAGTTTTTTTAAATACCTCTCATAGGATTTCAAGATTTAAAATTTTTCTAAAATTTCTGTTGTCTTTTAAAGTACTTTGATCTTAAAAATTTTCTTTGTTGCTTTTTGTAGCTCTCAAAGAATTTTTAGAGGTCTGCAGATTTTTCCAAAAAAATTTAGAATTTTGTTAGGTCTATCTATAGTATCTGAGACCCTTTCTAACCATTCTAAAAGTTTAAAATTTAATAAAAAAATGTAGATGCTTTTTGAAATCTTCTCAATTTTTTTTTTTATATTATCAATCTTTAAGACTTTCTTATTTGTTTTTTAAAATCTTTAGACATTTTTCATAGTCCTTTAATCTCCGAGACTTTCTTGGTCGCTTTTTGTAGCTCTCCAAGATTTTCTAAAGTTCTGCAAAACTTTTCAAAATATTTTTAGGTATATCTCTAGTACTTAGACCTTCACTATTTGGTAAGTTTTCTAATATTTAATTAAAAAAATAGAACTATTGTTTTTTGAAATTATCGCAGGTCTTTCAAATTATTTTCAAAAATATTATTAAACTTTTAAACTTTTTTAAGTGCATGGAGTTGGAAGAAAACTTTAGAAGCTTCTGATGTTTTTTTGAAATCTTTTTCAAAGATCAATCTCTAACACTTTCTAGTTGCCTGAAGTAGCTCTTAAATGTTGTTCCAGATATACCTAGGCTTCTGTAAGAATTTTTAAAGTTTTTTTACGCCTTTTAAAATTATTCGGTTTCTAAGATTTTTGTTGTTGCTTTTAGTAGGTCAAAGATTTTCTAGAGTTTTGCGGAATTTTGTAAAAAAATTAGAATATTTTTAGGCCTAACCATACCATCCTAAAATTTGTTTAGAAGTTTCTAATGTTTTTTGAAATCTATTTAGCCTCTACACTTTTTTAGTTGTTTGAAGTAGTTCTCAAAAGTTTTTCCAAAAATAAAAAGGCTTCTCTAAGACGTTTAATAATTTTTTTAAACTCCTACAACTTTAGTTAAAATAAGTTATATCTTTTTTGGTCGTCTTTAGTAATTCACAAAATTTTCTAATATCTTCAAATTTTATTTTGTAGAATTAACTTCAATTTTCTGGATTCTTTATAGAATTTTATATCTGAAATCATCTTATAATCTATTAAAGTTTTTTGGAATTTTAGCAAGCTTCTCAAGCAAAATTAAGTAAACCAACGTCAATTCATATTTAAATTCAAACTTTTAAAAATTGTAATAGCAATAGCAAAAATGTTTGTAAATCTTGGTAATTTTTTTTAATGTTTAGAACTAATTGGAAACTTTTTACAATTTTTTAAATTAAATAAAAGTTTGAATTCAAAATTTCAAAAATTACAGCTTCAATAGCAAAAATTATCAGTAATTTTGATTTTTTTGGAATATTCAATGTTTAAATCTATTTAAAAAAAAATTAAACTTTAGTGTTAATGCTATTTCTTATTTTAAAATATACTAAATTGTCATTTCTTTGATGTTTATATAACCTAATTAGCGAGGTTAACATACTTATGTTATTTTATCAAAAATTAAGTTTGATAATAATTGTTCGTAACTATTCGGATTGTATCGCATCACCTCGTGCAACAAAATCATGGCCGCCACAATTCTATTCTATCTTACTTATTCCATGCATTTATTTATCACATTATAAGTTAAACATTTAAACAAATTAAAGCAAATTTGATTTAATTTACTGTATCGAATGCTATAAAAATAATTTATTGTCAAAAATATTGAATAAAATTGAACAAAATTATCAAATGTATATGCATAATAATAAGCTGTATAAATACATGGAATAAGTAAGTTAGAATAGAGTTACAGCGGCCATGTTTTACTTTTGCACGAATTAATCCGATGCAATCCGAATAGTTAAAAACAGATAATAAATTAATTTCTATTCTAAATCATTTAATTATTTTAATGACAAATCCATTTTAATTAAATTTATGTACTTTATTACATAAACTACTTAATTTGACAATAATTAAATGTATAGAAAGACATAAATGTATTATTAAACAACTTTTAATAAGTATATTTAGCTTTAAGACTATGATCATAAAAATTCAATTTTTACAAGCTTGTAATTTAATGATGTAGAAAAAATTTTTACACACTTGTAGATTTTAGTTAACATTACTTACAAGAGCACATTGCTGACGATCTGCAAATTCCTTCGCAGCATTAAATTAAAAGTTTTTATCAGCATCTCAAAGTTTGGCATAAAATATAAACTTACGTGAGTTCGGCGTATTATCGAAAGGATAGCTTGCAACTAAAGCACCTCCATGAAGACTTCCCGACAAGACAAACTGAATTTTAGAAACCCATTCCTTTACAGCTTCAGTTTCCGGTTGCGTTCTCTTATTATTTTGCTTAAAATAATCTGGGAAATTCCTATTGAGATCAAAACCTCTAGCATTGTACCTAAAAAAAGTTCTATCATCAAGAGTGATCAATAAAATATTTAGTGTTTATTCAAGTGTCATGACAAGAGGGTATGGTCATTTTTAAAACACTAGAATTTGTAAACATTTTAGAAACATGTTTGTTTGGGTTTTTTTAAACTTGATTGAGGCTTACGAAATGTTTTCAATTTTTTTTAATTATTTAGAAACATGCAAGTTTTATAAAAAGCTTGACTAAAACTTCAGGAGTTCGTGTAAGATTTTAGAAAA
Source organism: Tachinus rufipes (assembly GCA_963932245.1). NCBI lineage: Eukaryota > Metazoa > Arthropoda > Insecta > Coleoptera > Staphylinidae > Tachinus > Tachinus rufipes. Next base: position 70,643,560 of record OZ010747.1, on the reverse strand, counting down.
TTTTGATTTGTTGCATAATTAGTAGGATCAATCGTGACCAATAATTTGAAAATCTAGAACATACCTTCCTTGAGTACCATCACAAGTTCCTTCTTTGGAGACTTCATATCCATCAGGATTCATTGAAGGCATGATATGGATACGCGTGTTATCTAGAAGCCATCTGATGTAAGGATCTTTGGTATAGCTTGTTGTTAAGTACTGAAATGATAACAATTTAGTTTACTCAACAAATTGAAGTTTTTTTTTTCATAACCCACATGAATAAGATGTAGAAGCATTTCCTTACTGACTGCTTCATTTCCATGAATGTTTCCAACGTATTTAACATCAGGTTTGCCAATCATGTGCTCATATGGAGAGGCTGATACAACCATAACCCATAAATCTCTTCCTGCAATCAATAAATTTTTTTTGTCAACAATTGTTAGCGTTGTCGCCCACTAGAACTAGGCGCGTTGCTCTAATGGGCCATGGCCTGACACATTAGGTAAGAATTTAATTATTAAATTAATTAAATAATTTCTTTACCTTGTACAGATTTTCCAATAGAATATAATGCAGTCAATGAAGGGAATCTCGTACTAGTAGATCTCAAAAATTTGGTCATCTGATCATAATTATGATATTTATAATCAAGATGGTAAGGTTCGTTCTGCGATTCTACATTGTAGTTCTGGCCTGGTGGTTGGTAATTCCTTTGTTCCGCTACATCAGTGGGTTGATCTTGAAACGTGATTTGTCCATCTTCCGTATCAACTCCAGCAACACTGGCTCCTAAACTAAATTTGACTCCTTGATCCGATCGTCGTAATGATTCCTGTTGTTGTTGGGGTTGAGGTTCTTCAGAATTAATTGGTGTTAATAGTGCCAACGAGAGGCATATTAAGTATATCATTATCACAACCTGTAAACAAGAAAAGGATAATTTAGTCAACTTTGCCGATTCTTAAAACTCAATTGTGTTATTTAGTGATAACAGTTTGTTTTTACTAAAATTAATGTGGTTTCTATATCAAGAATTTCCATTATAAATCAAAATTGACGTCACATTAACCAGAAATAACATAAAAATTATTATCTGCGCAATAAATCAATCAATTTACCTCAAATATTATGTAAATATATGCGAACTAATTGAATGCTTTCATGGTAATTCCACGTAAAATATGCGTGGGTTTCTGAATGATTGAAAAATACAGTTAGCAGTTACAACAAATTTAATCTGTGGATTGAAATAAATACACATTAATTAACAAATTCCTTTAAAAATAATTGTAATGATATAATTAGGTGGAAACTAACTGTCGTTATACGTTTCAATGTGGTTTATCGTCTTGATTATAACTAGGTTACGAGATATAATTTGTGAAATTAAAAGAATTGTTAGAAAAATACAATTTTGACGTCATAGCATTTTCAAGAAATGAAAATAATTTTTTTGCATTAAATGCAAATGGAATGTTAAATATTTTACTATATTGACTCTAATACATTGTGCAAATAAGAAGCCTGCATTATCTGTACTTATAATTTTTTTATCCGGCTTGCTCTAAATTTCTCTAAGCTAGAGTGCTTGCTCCAACTCAAATAAAATCCAATGGGGCGGTTGCAAACTAATACATTTTTTACCACTAATTTTTCAACTATATACTAATATATTACGCAAATTTGAACACTGAATTAAGTAATTCATATCAATTAAAGCTTCGTTTCAATGCAATAATGTAATAATAATTTGTTTTATAAAAGTTTCATGACCTTACAAATGCTTTAATGCACTCGTAAAAATCAACACTGATCTAATTTGCTTTCCAAAACAATCGCATCAAATGCAAATGTATTTCATTGTTTTTTATTCAAATCAGGTTTTCCCTGATAATATAGTGGGCAGTAATAATAATAAACAACAAAGCATAGTTACATATTAACTGTTATAATATTTAAATCTACATGAAGAAGTATCATAAACAAATTAAATAATAAAGATGAATGAAAAAATTTAACAATGTATATTATATAAAAAAACCACTGACTCATTTTAAATAGAATCTTAATATGCGATTCCAATTTCCGTAACGAGTTTCTGAAATGGAATTTCTTTCACAATAACAAAACGCACTAGATTTACGTGTCGGTCGACCTATTAAATGGGATCATGCGGTAGAATAGTTGTAAATTTCAGTTTACAGTTACATAACTCAATCGGGCTGTAGGGACCTTGACCCAGAACCTGAACAACATGAAGGTCATTGGGTCAAACAGGAGGCGACTGCGCTCAATATAGATTTGCTTCAACCCCTTGATATTTCAAGGATAAATGAATTTGATAACAGAAAGTTATTCTGAAATTGAAAGCAACGAAATAATTAAAAATGTATTAGTATGTGCATCATCCTATTTCATGAAAATATAATTGTGTCAATTTTCACTTTTTATTGTGTGCCAGATAAATCGGCGTTTAGAAATTTTTTTGTTTGTTCTTTCGCACATATAACAACAGAGTCACGCTTTCGTGGAAATCAGATTGTAATTGTAGAGGTTTTCATGGAAAATTTAACGTGTTTTGGAACGATTAAAACTTTCGCGCTATTTATTATCGTATTGTTGATTGGAATATGTTTAAAATTAATGTAATAATGATGAATTGAAATAACATTGTTTGTTAATGAGGTTTGAATAGAAAATATATCGATGCAGAGCTGCAGTTAATTTCTTTCATTAAATTTCTTGGATTTTAAATAATTTTAAAATTTATTTTGAAAATTATTTTTAACTAATTGCTTACATCATATTATTTTGTAGTGTTTTTATAAATATTTTCGAAAATTTGAAAATTAATTATGAATTAATATGGTTGCTGCAGCTGCTGAAGTCACTTGATTATATTTTATTTAACTTCTTTGATTTGAATTGATTATAATAAATAATTAGAATATTATTCTGTAATGTTCTTAAATATATTTTCTAAAATTTCAAAATTTAATATCAGTTATCATGGTCGCTGCAGCTGCTGAAGTCACTTGATCATATTTTATTTAACTTTTTTGATTTTAATTGATTATAAAAATTATTTTGAAATTAATTTATGATTTTTTTGCTTATAGCATGTTATTATATAATGTTTTTAGATATACTTTTTAAAATTTCAAAATTTATTATCTGTTATCATGGTCCCTGCAGCTGCTGAAGTCATTTGATCATATTTTGTTTAACTTCTTTGATTTTAATTAATTATAAAATATTTTTTGAAATTTTATTTTATTTTTTTGCTTATGGTATATTATTCTGTAATGTTCTTAAATATATTTTCTAAAATTTCAAATATTATTATCAGTTATCATGGTCGCTGCAGCTTGAAGTCACTTGATTATTTTTTATTTAACTTCTTTGATTTTAACTGATTATATAATATATTTTGAAATTTATTTTTCATTTTTTGTTTATAGCATAATATTTTGTAATGTTCTTAGATATATTTTCTAAAATTTCAAAACTTAATATCAGTTATCATGGTCGCTGCAGCTGCTGAAGTCACTTGATCATATTTTATTTAACTTCTTTGAATTTAATTGATTATTAAAACTATTTTGAATTTTTTTTATGATTTTTGCTCATAGCTTATTATTTTGTAATGTTCTTAAATATATTTTCTGAAATTTCAAAATTTAATATCAGTTATCATAGTCGCTGCAGCTGCTGAAGTCACTTGATCATATTTTATTTTATTTCTTTGATTTCAATTGATTATAAAAAATGTTTTGAAATCAATTTTTGGTTTTTTGCTTACAGCATATTGTTCTGTAATGTTCTAAGATATATTTATCAAAATTTCAAAATTTATTATTAGTTATCATGGTCGCTGCAGCTGTTGAAGTCACTTGATCATATTTTTTTTAACTTCTTTGATTTTAATTGATTATAAAAAATATTTTGAAATTTATTTTTGATTTATTGCTTATAACATATTATTCTTTAATGTTTTTAGGTATATTTTCTAAACTCTCATAATTTATTATCAGAAATCATGGTAGCTGAAGCTGCTAAAGTCACTTGATCATATTTTATTTAACTTCTTTGGTTTTAATTGATCATAAAAAATATTTTGAATTTTATTTTTGATTGTTTGCATATAGCATATTATTCTGTAATGTTCTTATATTTATTTTCTAAAATTTCAAAATTTATTATCAGTTATCATCGTCGCTGCAGCTGCTGAAGTCACTTGATCATATTTTATTTAACTTCTTTGATTTTAATTGATTATAAAGTATTTTTTGAAATTTTATTTTATTTTTTTGCTTATGGCATATTATTCTGTAATGTTCTTAAATATATTTTCCAAAATTTCAAAATTTAATATCAGTTATCATGGTCGCTGCAGCTGCTGAAGTCATTTGATCATATTTTGTTAAACTTCTTTGATTTTAATTGGTTATAAAATATTTTTTGAAATTTTAGTTTATTTTTTTGTTTATATTATTCTGTAATGTTCTTAAGTATATTTTCTAAAATTTCAAATATTATTATCAGTTATCATGGTCGCTGCAGCTACTGAAGTCACTTGATTATTTTTTATTTAACTTCTTTGATTTTAATTGATTATATAATATATTTTGAAATTTATTTTTGATTTTTTGTTTATAGCATAATATTTTGTAATGTTCTTAGATATATTTTCCAAAATTTCAAAATTTAATATCAGTTATCATGGTCGCTGCAGCTGCTGAAGTCATTTGATCATATTTTATTTAACTTCTTTGATTTTAATTGATTATACTTAAAATATTTTTTGGAATTTTATTTAATTTTTTTGCTTTTGGCATATTATTCTGTAATGTTTTTAAATATATTTTCTTAAATTTCAAATATTATTATCAGTTATCATGGTCGCTGCAGCTACTGAAGTCACTTGATCATATTTTATTTAACTTCTTTAATTTTAATTGATAATAAAATATATTTTGAAATTTATTTTTGATTTTTTGTTTATAGCATAATATTCTGTAACGTTCTTTAATATATTTTCAAAAATTTCAAAATTTAATATCAGTTATCATGGTCGCTGCAGCTGCTGAAGTCACTTGATCATATTTTATTTAACTTCTTTGATTTTAATTGATTACAAAATATATTTTGAAATTTATTTTTCATTTTTTGTTTATAGCATAATATTTTGTAATGTTCTTAGATATATTTTCTAAAATTTCAAAACTTAATATCAGTTATCATGGTCGCTGCAGCTGCTGAAGTCACGTGATCATATTTTATTTATCTTCTTTGAATTTAATTGATTATTAAAACTATTTTGAAATTTTTTTATGATTTTTGCTCATAGCTTATTATTTTGTAATGTTCTTAAATATATTTTCTAAAATTTCAAAATTTAATATCAGTTATCATAGTCGCTGCAGCTGCTGAAGTCACTTGATCATATTTTATTTTATTTCTTTGATTTCAATTGATTATAAAAAAAATGTTTTGAAATCAATTTTTGGTTTTTTGCTTACAGCATATTGTTCTGTAATGTTCTAAGATATATTTATCAAAATTTCAAAATTTATTATTAGTTATCATGGTCGCTGCAGCTGTTGAAGTCACTTGATCATATTTTTTTTAACTTCTTTGATTTTAATTGATTATAAAAAATATTTTGAAATTTATTTTTGATTTATTGCTTATAGCATATTATTCTTTAATGTTCTTAGGTATATTTTCTAAACTCTCATAATTTATTATCAGAAATCATGGTAGCTGCAGCTGCTAAAGTCACTTGATCATATTTTATTTAACTTCTTTGATTTTAATTGATTATAAAATATACTTTTGATTTTTTGTTTATAGCATATTATACTGTAATGTTCTTAGATATATTTTCTAAAATTTCAAAGTTTAATATCAGTTATCATTGTCGCTGCAGCTGCTGAAGTCACTTGATCATATTTTATTTATTTTCTTTGATTTAATTGATTATAATAAATATTTTGAACTTTATTTTTGATTTTTTGTTTATTGCATATTATTATGTATTGTTCTTAGATATATTTTCTAAAATTTTAAAATTTATTATCATTTATCATGGTCGCTGCAGCTGCTGAAGTCACTTGATAAAATTTTATTTTATTTCTTTGATTTTAATTGATTATAATAAATATTTTGAAATTTATTTTTTATTTTTTGCTTATAGCATATTATTCTGTAATGTTCTTAGATATATTTTCTAAAATTTTAAAACTTAATATCAGTTATTGTGGTCGCTGCAGCTGCTGAAGTCACTTGATCATATTTTTTAACTTCTTTGATTTTAATTGATTTTAAAAAAATATTTTCAAATTTCAAATTATTCTATGATGTTCCTAGGCATATTTTATAAATTTAAAAAATTAAATACCATGTAATATGTTTGCTACAGCTGCTGAATGAAGTAACTTAGTCATGTTTGATAGCATGCGTCCTCTAAAAACTAACAAAATGTTTCATTTCAATTCCAACCAAGGGTTGTAATTAGCAAATCTAATTTCAACCTTCCTTGTAAAAATACTTGAATAAAATCCTCCTAACAGCAAGCAATCCTTGAACATTTTAATCGTCATTAATATAAATATAGATTATGCACGAACTCAATAACTCTCTCGGTACATTTCAAATGGAAATCCATTCATTCAGCTTTCATTCGCATTAATTTTATGCATTAGCAAACCAGGAAAATGTCACTTTTGAATAATAATTTATGAACATTAAATTGTTTCAATGCCAGTGCATCTGATTATACTAACTATTTTGATTTTGTGTGAGGTTTGTGAACTTGAACAAAATAGACGTGATCGAAATTATATCTATTATGTTAATGTGCTGACCGTGAAGATCATCAAGAGCGTATACAATTGTACTAATTGTGTACAAAATTGTATCAACTATTGTTTCTTAAAAGTGTGATTTTTAGCAGTTACGTTTCTTTTGAATTTTTATTAACATTCCGAACTGGTTGGGTGCGACAACTTGGAAAAACCATCCAATAAAATCCTCACACCTTCAACCTCCAGCAACAGATTGCATCTAAAGATCGATACTGTTATTTAAATCAGGTTATTTTTATATTTAAACCTTGAAATTACAAAGAACAAGTTTACTTATAAAACTATACAAAGAAAATTATTTAAAAGATTAAATTAAATCAATATTCATTGTATTAGCATGTATGAATATTGTTAATTAAGCTTGTGTAATTGCAATCAATTTAACAAGGTTGTATTTAATTAATCAATTAATGTTACAAACAGGTCAGGTTAAATTTATTTTGTTTTGATTCAAACTTAATGGTAAAAGAAATCATAATTCAAATGATGATAGAGATTCATAATTTACACAATATATTTACAGATAGCTGAGGAATTAGTGGTAAAATATTTACAAATTTTTATTATTTCTTTTGCAAACGTCGTTTAGTTTTGAGCAAACCAGATTCAAAAATCGTAACTCTAAAATTAATTAATATTTGTATATAGTTGAGGAATTTGTATAACATATTTATTAATTTACATACATCATCAGCTCCTGTAGATTCTAAAAATTGAATGGTAGTGGCCGTTCATTTTAAAATAAATAAATCAGATTTACTATGTACTATATCACGAATATATTTAAAAAATCGTAACTAGTTTCAACCTTTACAAAGCCATCATCGGACGGTGATACAAACAAGTATGAATATAAAAGAAAATTTAATAATAAAATGTACAGAGAGGTGAAAAATTATATTGAAATTATTATGGTTAAAATAAATATCAAATACATATAATAATACAAAAAAAAAACAGATTAAATAGGTAGAGAAAGGATTAATTAATGGCGGTTTTTATTTATATGTAATTAAAACGTTTTCCGCAAAAAGGGAAGAGGATTAAATTATTTCAAACAAACGAGATTTATACAAGTCGGTTTAATCATTAAGCAAGTTTACGGAAGGATTATTTTTGATTTAGTAATTTCAAAAGCTTCTAACAAATTTATTTTTGCTTTGTAAACAGTTGTAAATAATTTGAAATTTATCAATATCTGAGAATGTGTGACCATTTTCTAAAATATTATTATTATTATTATTTAAATCTAGTTTCGAAATTTCTTCCTGTTTGCCCTATGTATTATGCATTACATGTGGGACAAGTTAACTCATATACTCCTGATGTTGAAATTGTATCTGTACGGTCTTTAAGTGGATACTAGCTACTGGTCTTTCGGGCACCCACAAAACTCTCCCCAGTGGCTGTACTACAAGCAATGGTTTGGTAAACGCTGACAACCATGGGACTCTTTTATGAAAAATGGAGACAGGTATATGGACCTAAAACATGCAATAAATGCGTTCTATTCAACAAAGTAGAATTTGAGAGCGAAAGGCCACAAAATAGTGACCGGTAAGAAAGAAATAAGGTGGAGAAAAAACGATCTTAACCGACTTTGACCCTAAATGCACTGTAGAGGAAGTCGGGAATGCGGGCAGTAAAATAAAAGCTGCATGCCCTGACGGTATTTCAGAAGTATGGCAAGGTTTCCTACCATCAGTTTGGATTTAGAACAGGTAGGTCAACTATAAGCAAAATCTAATTGGCTAAAAACGCAATCAAAGAAACCAAAAGAAAAAAGAAACTATTCTGGTTACTGTGGATGTAAAAAATGCTTTCAACTCTGTACCGTGCCCAGGAATCAAAAAAGTGCTAGTTGAGAAAAGTATCCCGCAATACCTTATCAACCTGATTTGCTTGTACCTGCAAAACAGAAGGACCCTAGTGAGCGAAAACTTTTTTCTTAGTATTACGACAACGTGCTCAGGATAGAGCTACCAAAAAAATAAGATATGCAGACGACTTAGCCCTGCTAGTATGCGGAACCACGAAACACATGTTACACATGATAGAAGTACAAGATGCAGAATTTGCCATTGGCAGAATAGAGAGATGGCTAATGCAAAAAACTTGAACACGGAAAGACGAAAGCTAAATGATCAAGAGCCAATAGACTCTGAAGTATCTAGGTATCACGATATGCAAACATTTTAACCTGAAACCCCACATTGTAAAATTATATAAGAAGGCTAAAAGGTTAGTAAACGCACTCAGTAGGCTTATGACAAACTCTTTTAATTCGTCCATTGTTGGATATAAGCCTCTTCCGTTTGCTTCCATGATATCCTGTCGTTCGCCAGTCTTATCCATTGTGTTACTGCTACGGTCTTAATATTGTCGATCTATCTCATTTGGGGTGACCCACCTAATTCTATTTGAGGCTTGCAGTGCTTTATTTTGGTTTTTCTTTGAATTTTGCTATTACGCACTTTGTCTCTGAGGGTAATACCTAACATTTTGCGCTCCATGGCTCTGTGGGTGGTTCTGAGTTTTTTTAGTTATTGCCATGGGGTGTAAGGTGACCCCTTACGCATATACCTCTAATAGAAATAGGTCACATCAAGCGTCATAGATTGGTCTTTGCGGGGTGCCTAACTCTTACTCATGGCTCCTCATGCCACACCCCGGAAACTGCGTTGATCCGCAGGCCGAACTGAGTCTGTACCCAGAATTTGCGGCTGCAGACGGTGTCTGCATCCAGAGGATCGGCCAAACTACAAAACTCGTCAACACGCAGGGCAAGCGCGACGTTTTAACTGCCAAAACCTAGAGATGATGCTTGCAAAAGCGCAGAAGAAGGCTGCGATCGAACGGTGTCGACGCGTGCAATTTAGGTAGTTGCGGAAGTAATTCCGATGCATTTTTGGCCAATGAGAGATTATATACGCCTGACAACAAAAAGAAGGAAGCAAAGAGAGACAACTTGGCAGCATGGAAAAGAACGTGGAACAAACCTGGAACAGGCGAATGAACCAGGAAGTTAATTAAAAATCTTGAACTATGGTATAAGTCGTAAACACGGTGAAGTGGCTGTTTTAGGACATACCTGAAAGATATGAATCTGTCTAACAGCAATAAATGCATATACTGCATCGGAAGGTTCCTGGCTGTAATGGAAAGTACATATTGGATAAATTAATTATCAACATGATAGAGAGCGTAACAAAATGATGCATGATGCATGAAAGAGCAGCTTATGCTGCCGCAAGTAAACAATAGAATAATGTAGATGGCGGGTGTAGTAATGCCAAAAGGCCGTCCCACTATCGCTTAGATCACATACGGAGGAGTGGTTTTTAGTCGATAGGCGTCTGACGGCTTGATAGATGAATCTGGCACTAGGGATAAATGGACCAACTAAACGTAAAGCTACCAATCAATACAATAGATAAACAAAGGCTTGCAGATAAAAACAAATTGTGGAATGCTAGTTGAAGCATTATGTGCTTATAAATACAGATAGCACAGCAAACATACATTTCATCTATCAACTCACTGCTTGAAAGAAGAACACTTCTTGAGCTGAACCTCATGCTGTCAGCATTATTAGGTAAAACAAGCTATATCCCAACTGAAAAACGAAATAACAAACTGCAGCGACAATATGAAATGTTTAAGAGAAAATCTGGATCCAGCTGGAAAAATCGTAGCAAAGCTGCTTTACAAACGCTTTCAAATGCTTGCCGAGAAAGTCTTCCTAGAAACCCAGTACGGATTTTGGGCAAAATAGTTGCACAGTTGATGCAATTTTTATCATACGTCAGTTGCAAGAAAATATATACATACACGGTGTACGTGACACTTTCTGGATCATGCTAAAAAACTAGACTGTATGCCAAATTTCTGTCCAACATCCAACAACTTAACAATGGCATGAAATGCAAAGCCAAATTAGATGAAGACTTATCAAAAGAATTCAAAGTCACTGGAGATGTGTGTTGGTCCTAACATTATTTGCGCTCTACTTTTCAGTAATCACAAGGCATGCTTTCCAGGACATTGTTTGATGCATTGCATATTAAATATCGATACCAAGGAAGACTGTATAATCTACTCATATAAGAAGAAGAAATATGGAAGTCTTGTTTGTGGATGATGTATGCCTTGTGGATAATTCTGCGGTACAAGAGCCTATTACTAAATTAAAAAACAAAGTTTGATCTGAAGATTGTACATATGCAGCAGGCAATCAGAAACACGCCAAGAGTTAATCTACTTCTGAATATGTATATTGGTGTCAACACACTATAAGAAGCAATTAACAAAAAACTATTTAAATCTCATGACGTCACTATACGGACAAAATTTAAAGTATTAATCTGTGGTAATACCAATACCTACACTTTTATATGACTCCAAAACCTGGTGTATTTATAGGCGTCACATTAGCGAGCCTAATCAATTCTATATGAAATCCTTAAAATCAATCATGCACTTAAGATGGAACAAGTATATAAGAAACACAATTCTCCGTAAAGCGGAATTAACTCATTATAGTCATGTTCTCAGAACGGGCGACCAAAGACTCCCCAAATAAATCATTTATTCCGAGCTGCTTTATGTTGGTTGAAGGAGTGAGAACAACTTTTGAGGTATTTTTTCTATAACAACAAACCTAGCAAGCTGTAGTAGTCTTTTGAGGAAGGAACTAAGTCTGAATGGTTTAGATGCCGAAAAGAAAGAAAGAAACAAAAGTTACTCCTTTCAAAAACAAGCCCAAAATAATACGTGATTAACAAGACAATGGTTGCTGTAGCCATATCGGCAAGGAAGCCATCATCACATGCCTACATAATTGAGTAATTGGTGCAAAATATTTATTTATTTATATGAACTTTTAGGTTTTATGGGAGTTACAAGGCAGCTTTTGGTTCAAACAAGTTTTTCATCGTGTCTGATTAAAAATCCATAACTCAAAAATTACTGATGATGGATTTTTCTATATACGTTTGTATATAGTTGCAAAATTTGCAGTAAAATATTTATTAATTTGCATCAACTCCTGTCAATTTTATGGGAGTTACAAGCAACTCTTCAGTTTCAACTTGTTTGGAACAAGTTATATTAAAAAGTTTTCTTATTTACACAATATATTTGCACATAGTTGAAGAACTAGTAAATTTATTAATTTGCATCAATCCCTGTGTATTTTATGAGTGTTACAAGAATCCCTTCAGTTTGGACGACATGCCAGTTTACATTTCTCATTAAAATAACATTATTATGCTAACTAAATTCTCCTCACTACAATAAAATTCATTATGTTTTAAGTAAATATTTTTATTAATTAATATCCACATTTTAAAATTTATTATGTTTTATGATACAAATTATTGAATAAATCTTTTACTCAATACTACCTCGTACTTATCAACCATTTTCTCAATACATAGAAGAGAAATTAATTTGTGCACCTTTCAATCAATTAATCGACAATTTTCATCCCATTCTCAATTAGAAATTTCCCAGACAAAATACTTTTCACTTCGTTACGCATGGCAAGACGACTAATTGTTGCGAAGAAATCTGTTTACAAAAAAAAATGGAACGGCAATTAAAAAAGAAATGTTGACAACTATAAAATCGCCTCGTTTATCATATGCGGGAGTAGTACATATAATAGTGGCTTGTTTTTATTTATTTTACCGAAGAGGTTAGAAAGTGTATGGATTTGTCACGTTATTGCATATTAATCTAATTATGATGTTGTCATTATTATCATATAGACCGGAAGGTGTTTTTTTTTAATATATTTTATCCTATTTTGATGTACAAAGCGCTTCAATTAACCTAAATTACTACACGCACCTCTGAGTATTTCGGATGTATTAACAATGTGTGAAATAAATTATCTTTGTACAATTATTTTATTACCAAATGTGTTGCAACACTTTTTAAATTGAATTCTATGAAATATTTTTTAAAATATTTATGTTTTTTTGAATTATTGTGCTATTTGCATTTAAGGCTTTTTTACATAGCTCCAGTAAGTCTACGATTAGTTTAATGGGGATAGGATCAACAGTTTATTAGGTAATTTTCGAATCACCCCGGTGGATAAAAAGCAAGTTATTAATTAGTTATGTCAGAGATCGAACTAATTTTAATTTAACTCTAAAAAAATTGCGCTACCCCTGGAGATAAAATAGAACTGCAATGAGATGGAGATTTAACTGATTTAAAATATCATTATATATTCAAAATACGTTACCGTAACATTTCTCTAAATACACTAATTTCTAATCATTTCTTTTACAAAATTGGCGATTGTGTAGCGACAATTTAAGTGTCAATACTTTTATAGGTTATACAGGGTGTTAAACATACATGTGTCTACCTGCCTTTATAATACTTAAAAAACCATTTAAAATGGTTTTTGAATCATATAAATCGGTTAAAAAATAACGGAGTTATTCAGCCGTAAGTTTTTTGTCAAACACCCTGTATATTAATTTTGAGGTTATGTGCGTTTTGTGACGCATCTATTAATTGCAAAGCAACAGGGTAGGTTAAGTTAGGTTAGGTTAAATAGCACAAAGATATTATTTTAATAACACGTGGTAGCAGATTGGATGTCAACGTTTATTGATTAAGTGCGTATCGTGTCCGTGACACAGTCAAACAACTTTTTAAGGTTAGGCAAGTGTTTTGACACAATAATTGCACAAAAGTATTTTTTTGTAACTGCAAAGCAACATCTAACCAATCATTTTTGTGGTAATCGCCAAGCAACAATTTAAATTTATATTAATATTTTTTCTTTCGAGCGATCACGGTATCTGTGACATAATAAGACAATATTTTTAGGTTAGGTTAGGTGAGTATTGTGAGACAATAAGCGATCAATTTAATTATTTTCCACAAGTCACAATCCTGAAATGCCATTTTTGTTTGTCAATATACATTATATATTAATGAAATTTGACAATAGTATATCCAAACATCTTTATAAAATTTATTAAAATTCAAGCAATTTTGACATAATCTCTAATTTAGTGACTATTGACTGTGCATTAGATTTTGCTAAAATTTGGAAAGATTGAAGACACATCTAACTTCTGGATGACCAACGCTTGGGTGGGTAGACGGGGCACTCCAATTGAAAGTACCAGCCCGCAACCATTGAACTGACTGGCACTGATCTGTAACCTTCTTCCCTTAATTTAATGACAAATGACATTTGAATATGTAATTTAATTGATTATTTTAAGTTTAATAAAGGATTTGATGATTCATTGGAGGGTTTTATAATTTATTTGAAGAATTATTTTAGCAAATTTGTGCTGATTAGAGATTAAATCACTTATTGGGGAATTGATTTACTTTATAAACGCCAAAGCTCGAGCGTTGCTTAAATATGTAAAGCAAAATGGGTTATCTAGTAGTAATGAACCTACACATTACAGCTCTGCAAACCACCAAGGTGACGTTCTTGACGTAGCAATACTTAAAGACGTCAACGTTCAAGTAATCAATGACCTTAACTCCGACCTCAACTCAATTCTACTGAAGCTCTATGGAGGGGATCAACTCGGTTTGTTCTCCAATCCTTGAAAGAGAGCATTGGCAGCCTGGCCTCAGTAGAAACGGTTGAGGACATAGAAAAAACCGTTGCATTTTTAACAAACTTAATCCACCAAACTCCAAAAAAGGCTTCTAAACCCCAACAGGTTTGCGCTGATAACTCTTGAGGATTATTCCGGAATACAAAGGCATTGATCCGCAAAAAAAGTCGGTAAACATCAATGGCAGAGGCATTGCAACCCCACAGATCGCAAGTTCTTAAACACACTTCACTGAAAATGTTGAACAATAATTTGTACTCTTTGGAATCCATCACAGAGAATGACAATCCAATCTTGAAGATCTCCAAAGCCTTAAGAAATAGACCCCTATTCTAGCCATTCACAGCAAAAATTGAGATCGATTGAGGGAAAGGCCAAACTCAAACTCCAATGTTCTTCTTCAACAACCGAGGACACTCATTTAGACCACGTCAAAAGGGTCCACCAGGAATGCAACGAATTACTAAAAGACGCTGACAACAACGCACCGCTGGAAAGCGTTAGACCTGTTTGAATCAGAAATATCTTCAAACGATTTAAAACTTGGTCTGCTCCTGGCTTTGACAAAATACTAAACAGAGTTTTAAAATTGTTCTTGCAATATTGGAGCTCAACAACATTACTAAGCAAGCATTTTTCAACAGAATGGATAACATTCCAAAACCTGTAAAGACCAAAGATTCTCACAAAAGTACCAGCCTGTTAGTCTTCTATGTACCTTAATATTGTCAAAGGTTTTAGACTGGAAAAAAATTCGAGGGTGGTTCTAGTATAAGGGACTTTTCTATAAACTACACAGACAGAATTTTCCTCTGCGTCTTACATAGTTGTTAGCTTCATATCTAAACTGCAGAACACTGGCAGTAGTTTTTCAAGGCTCCATTCTCTCTCCTTTCCTATTTAACTCGTTCGTCGCTAACATGGGTTCGGGATGAACGCACGGGGTTTAAATGGCTCAATACGCCGACGATACAGCATTTCTATACACTTCAAAGTCACCCAAGGTGGCCACTATAAAACTACAAAAAGCCCCAACCAGTCTCGAAAACTATTTGAACAACTGGCGGGTCAAAGTGAAACCGAAGAAAATCAATGCTGTTCTTTTTACATGGCGACAAACCATCCCCCATAAAAACGTCTTTTTAAACAACAATGCTGCCAAATATCTGCGTTATTTTCGATAAAGCCAAAATGTCAAAAAAATTCTTGTTCCGGTTCTGCGGCGGAACAGTGGTTTGTTGCTCAAGAAGAAAATCTGGCTCTACACTTTTACTATCAAATCAATGGTCACTAACGCATCCTAGTAACCCGCCGCAAACTATCAACTTGATTGTCTCGACGCCTTCAAAAGTCTGACTTTGCAGATGCTCGTCAAAACTCCATGGTCCAAAACCGTAAAATTTGGAACGAACTTGGGATTTTCCCGCTACGCGAACATATCAAAACTTTGGCCAAAAAATACTTCGATAATCTTGCGGTTCACTCCAATCTTGATCTGGCCCGACTTGTCGATACAAACAAGGTATTTTTGCCTTTAAGCGAACACCACATCAAACCCCACAGCATATAGTGCGTCTTATCCTAATCAAACTTCCAGGTATTTCAACACTAAGGGTTGGTTGGCACTTTTCTCTTAAAAGTGAATCCGACAAGTTAACTCTTTACAAGATCTACTTGATGTTAAAATTGATGATAATATCGCAATTTGAGTTTTTGGATATTTGATGACTTATTTGGAACTTTGGTTATTGTTGGCGATTTGATGATTTTTTTTGCAATTTTGTGCTTATTAAGAATAACAGGAGTTTAAAAATTCATTAAAAGATTAAATAAATTATTGCGGGGAATTGATGATTCATTAAAGTTTAACTGTTTGGTCTGGAATTTGATGATTTGCTGGGGATTTGATGTTGAAATTGACGGAGATTTAATTTTTCATTCGGTAAATTAGATAAAGATTTGGGAGATTGCAAGATTGTTTGAGAGATTTGAAGATGTTTAAGGGGTTGGAAGATTGTTTGGGAGGATTTAAAGATTGTTTAGAAGTTTTATTATTGTTTAAAGAATTCGTCATTTATTTGGTGTTTTGACCTTATTCACTGAGAGATTTGATGCTTTAATAAGATTACGTGATTTATTTCAGTTATTTTATGTTAGGATTGGATGATTCATCAAGTGATTAGATATTTGTTGTGCACTAGGAATTTAAAGGATTTATTAATGACTAAAACTGAATTTTTAGAGAATTTTATGGTTTATTGGAGATTGGATGATTGCTGGAAATTAGATAATTGCTGAGGATTATATGCTTTACTGAAACAAATTTTATTATTATTTATTGGGGGATTTGATTATTAATTTAATGAGATATGATGATTGTGGGAGACATTTTTTGTTAGAGAAATTTGATGTTGTATTTTGGATTGAAGATTTATTGTCAATTTTGTCATTGCCGAGAGAATTTAATATTTTCAGTAGGATTTGTTGAAAAATTTATTCTACATGTTTGATGGTTTTGTGATTATTGAAGTAATTAGAAAATTTGATGAGGATAAGTTTGTTTGTTTAGAAATTTGTTAATTTTATTGGAAGATAAAAGAATTTATTAGGAGATTAGATGAATTGTTATATTTATTAAAAAAATCAGACAGAAGTAACGAGTGGAGAGATTTTGCCAGAGGACTGCCAGCAGCACTTCAATCCCAGCCAACTGAAACTAAACTGCAGCCCGATTAAATGCAATTTTATTATTTACTAATTAATATACTATTTTTAGTATGGGAGGGAAGCCCAAATTATCCGATGGAAATGTCTTGGATATGATGTATGTGCAGTTTCAGAAACTTGAACCATATAAAGAAGCAGGAAAATAAAATCAACGGATCAAAAAGTTTGTCAACAGAATAATAGATGATGAGTCGGAACGGATTGACGACGTCGTGGATGAGATCAAATAAAGCCGGCTAGACCATTTTGGCCTGCATAAGGATATTACGCAGGAAATTAAGAAGAGTGAAGCTGCCTTCACTGCGACTACAATGAACTTCAGTGCCAGACAGGACTCTCCGCCAACCAACTCACTGGAAGTTCTGGCCCAGACACCTACTACAGTTGCCACAGCCAAACCCCAGTTTACCAAGACTACGAAGGTCTAGGCCGAGAGTCCGGTAGATTCTAGCCCATGTGAGAACGTAAATAGGATGGGTGTCCAGCAAGATGACAACAACGTCGCCTCCCACAGAAAAAACCTTGCCTAAAAAGAAGGATTTACCGTTGTTGCCAACTCCAAAAAGTCGAAGAAACAAAAAAAGAAATCAGTTGAGTCTCTTTCAATATCTGATTCAACTAGGCTATCAGTGAGCCTAGCAACTCAGGCGTTTTCAGCGCCATTAAGGCCGTTAGCCAACAAAGCCAAAAAGTCTTGTTATACAAGATAAAACCGTATATTAAAGGTTGCGCCATAAACGTAAAAAATACCACAGAACCTACGAAACCAAAATATCATGAGTCTCTCATGCCTAACCTAACCTACCCTAACGGTGCGGGTAGAATACAAAGGTAAGTCTGGTGACATTGTACAATCCCACCATTGCCAGCGTTATGGTCACACGGCATTGAGCCCTTTCCAACTCCACCTGCACTAAGACAAAAGAATTAGGGGTTACAACATGCGCCGCGTGCACAGCAAGTTACAAAGGCTGCTCAGTTTACTTCTAGCTAAAGGACAAACTAAAACTCTATCTAAGGCTCGCTCCAATGCAGATACTTCTTAACGACAGATTCCTGTTTTTCTCATGTACGCAACGAAAAATACTACGCAAACGCAGCGGGAAACCAGGTAAAACATCATCTCAGTCAAGAATCAGCAAGCAAATTTGATTTTAAGGAGATACTTACATATTCCTTAGTGTAAAAACTCTTGTCAAACAAATTGTCCGACAGTCTGTTTCCAGACAAAGACGTGGTACAAGTTCTTTACAATCTTTATGCAACGTTTATAAAGCTGGCACACTATGTGCACTATTAATATTACCTCAATAAGACCAATATCATTTAGGCAAGAAGGTCCCACAAGGTGCTAAAGTTCCAGGAATTCAAATAGGGGAAGTTTCGTCGGTAGACGCTTGTCAGAATGAATCCAAAACAAATTACTGAAAAAACTTGTTGTCTTCTTCTCTTAATTTGATGACAAATGACATTTACCAAAAGAAGAAACATTTCTGGGTAACCAAGACTTAGGTAGTTTGCGCGGGGTACTTCAATTGAAACTACGGGTCCAAAACCATTGAAAAGGGTGCACTGCACATCCGCCTAACTATTTGTTATCAAGAGGTTGGATCTGCTATTTTTTTTAAACAATTTAATGACAAATTACATTTACAGAAAGGACAAACGTTCATTTTTTAGATGACCAACACTTGGGTGGACAAGCTGGCGCTTTACTTAAAACTATCCACCTGCATCTATTGAAGTAAGTGCAATGGTCACCCAACTAACTGTTTGGTATCAAGAAGTTGGATCTGTCACCTCCCTTTCCCAATTTATTGATAAATGACATTTGCAAAAAGTAGAAATATCCAATTTTTGGAAGACTTGGGTGGAAAGGGAGAACACTCCAACTGATACAACTGACCCTCAACTATTGAACTGAGTGCCTCGCTTACTCAACCGAATGTTTGTTACCAAGAGGTTAGATCTGTCAACTACCTCCCATAAGTTTTTGACAAATGACATTTACTGATAGCCAAACATCATTAATATAAACTATATAATATTTATTAAAATCAACACAAAATTTTGACATCACCTCTAATTTAGTGACTAGCTACCACTAAATGTTGATGTATTTACAAAATGTTATAACTTTAAATCTGTACATTGGATTTTGATTATAATTAATAACATTGTAAAAAAACTTCATTACTACTAACGGTATAAAATAAATTAAAATCAACACGACAGTTTTGACATAACCTCTAATTTAGTTACATGCAACCACTGAATGTTGATGTGGTATTAACAAAAATGTACAACCTTAAAACTGTACATTGGATTTTTATAACATTTTACACAGCAATTATGACATAACTTCTAATTTAATGACCCAATTTGTTATAGAAAATTTTTATTCAACCAATCATTTTTTTTAAATTATTGTTTAATATAATTTTTTAATTTAGAACATTTTATTTCTTAGTTCTTAGTAGTATTTGATGTAATTGTCCACAAACACATATTGTTTTCACATAATTATAAAGTAATTTCCAAATATTTATTTAACATAAAAAAGCTTTATTTCAAATGAATCGTGTACACATATAAATTTCCAAAAAATTCTAATGGGATTTCTAAATTTTTATTATCAATAATAAATTAAGCAATGAAGCAATTTAATGGCAATCAATAGAAATAGTTATTTCTAAAAATATAAACAAATAAAAATTACAAACTTATAAAATACGAATGCAAATTTATCTATTCGACTTAATTAACATTTCTGTGAATATAATTGATTTATTTTTAATTAACATCGCATGTTATTTTTATATTTAATCTTATCTCTGGGGTTTACCGGGATTTTAACTATAATTAATTATTTTTATATAATGCAATAGTTATGAATAGATCTCCAATATTTTCAATTATAATTATTGTTTATATAATACTGCTACAGCAAACACAAACGCAATCAATTTGAAAAAGAAAATAAAAAATTGCTATTATATTTTGTTAATAAAGTACTGCTTTTTCCAATCAATTAATAACTTAATAATACAACAAAAAGTTGTTGACGTAATTTAAATTTAAATTAATTAAAATAGTAATTAGTGAACTCACCTCAATGTTACTGCTGTAATCGATGAACTAATTCGAATATAAATAACATCGGTGATTAACGGTGGATAAAAAAATACCGTTCGCGTATTTATTTATTTTTTATAGCCTTATTAAATAATTAATTAATATGCAGCGGATCCAAGCCGTGTCGTACGGTACATGCGGCGTGCTTTCGGCGCCGCTATTCTTCCTTGACTAAAAAAACCCCAGCTCTCTATCTATATATGCGTCCTTCCACGGATTCACGCTTTTCGCGACTAAATAAAGTCACCTGAATAAAGGTACACCTTACCTTTGTATCCCCTCTGCGATTTTAGTCGGTGGTGCTACTACGCCCCCCCTTTTTTGTATAAAAAACCACTTTAATCCGTTCGCTTCCTTCTCCGATGCTTTTATACTCTTTTTTTTATTTTTCAATTCTCGTCACATATTATATATTTTTTACAGTTTCTGTTATGACGCTTCGTGGAAATATTGTGCGTTCCGGTAAACTCATTTCGAAATGCAATTATGTCATTACGTTTAAGTAATGGAGAGTTTTAAAAATGTACAGATTCACCTGTAAAACGGAAAGCTGCATTTATTAATAACTAGTTGTGTATGATTTGATTCAATTAACTTATTTTAATTTATTCTACACATTTTGATATCAAATTTAAGAATATTTTTATTTACTAAAGGCTTTGCAGCCACCGAAATGTAGCAGTATCAGTAAATATAAATATTCAATTAAAAAATAAACAAATAACCTACTTTATTAAATTCTTCACTTTTTCATATATTATGTTTTAAAATTGAAAAGTAGGCATAGTATACTTATTCAACATATTAATGAAGGGTCGCTGCTAGCTGATCAAGCAGGTGCACAACAATTTATAAGGCCGTGAAATACTGAGTTTTTGAATAAATAAATTTTAATCAAACACAAAATTTACTTAATAAAAATTAAAAGATTTAATTACAAGCTGTAGATAGAATCTGCACACAACTAGTTGCCTTAGTCGCGAAGCTGAAAAATCTCGTCTATAAATCCAGAACATTAATTGAATGAGCTCAATTCAAATTTTAATTTTAAAAATTAAAATTTGAAAATATTAATAATAATTTTTAAAAATTCAACAAAAATTTGTTGCATATTTTAATGTTAAATTTACAATTATGCAAATATTAACTCAATATTTGTTTCAAACATAGTCAAAACTATGATAACTAATGTAATTTATATTTAAAGGTCCAACAAAATTTCTTTAATCATTTCATTGCTTTATTTAATGATGACAATAGAATTTTGCTAATATTGACTTAAAATTGCTACTAAATTAAGTCAAAACAATGATTTTTAATGTGATTAGCTCAAGTGTTAGTTTTTAAAACTTAAAATATTTTTTAATATTTTTTGAAAGTTTAACTATTCCATTTCATGATTTAATGTTGAGGTTAGAGTTTTGCTAAAATTGACTCAAAATGTGTACCAAACACAGTTAAAACAATGATAATTAATGTGTTTAGCTCAAATTTTAGTTTTAAAATAAAAAATGTTTTTTAATAATTTTTAAAAACTTAACAAACTTTTTTTAATCATTTCATTGCTTGTTTTAATGTTGAAGTTTATTATCACCCGTTTTGTCTACTGTTGTATATAGGCTTCCTTCATAACCTATCATTGTCTTTTGTTTTAGGTTTTTTGTATTTTGTTTTTTGGTCGTTGAAGGTAAGTGGTCTTCTTCTGTTGCGTTCGTCAGCTTTTGGTCTCTACTTTAGTATTTTTTTGGTACATTTTTTGTTTTTTGTTTACGTGGTTACGTTGGTCATATTTTTGTATTTTTTTTTCTGCGTTAGTTTTGCTGTTAATTTGTGCTTGTCATTGTCACTAGTTTGGTAGTAGTTTGAGCTGGGCTGGTTTTGGCTTTGTGGAATTTACACAATTTGTTGTGGGAATACATGCTGTCCCCAGTTTATCTTTTTTAATATCTTATTTTTCTGTCTTATTTCTTACAGTGACATGCATTTCTTATTTCTTTCATTCTTGTGTTATATCTTTTTCATAAATATTTTATGCAGCTTTGTTAAGTCTATCTCCTTTGATAGACATAGATTTGCCATAGATTTTTGAGTTTCTATTTGGAGTTTTCAATCTCTCCTGGTTGTTAGATGTACTCGGATCATTTTGAAAATTACATGTCTGTCAACTTTGAGATGGCGTTTTGGGCAGTAATTTTCTTTTCATATTGCAATTTTGGTTAAGTTAGGTTAGGTTAGGTTTACCAGCTGCGGGGGAAGGTGAAACCCCTACCAGGCGCGTTCCAGGTAGCGGATAAGGCATTGCACACGCGGATCAACAACATTGCACGGTAACCATGCGTATGAAATTACCTTTTCCTCTTCTTTGAACTATCGTTTGCTCTTGAACAACTCTTTAGTTTTCTTTGACTCACTTTCTGGTTACCAACGCTATTAGGTTTCGAGGGTTTGGCAACCAAAACAGTTTTCTAATCTTTTACTTACAGTGGAACTCAACACTCTAAACAACTATAAGGGTGCACAACTGTCCAGGAGTCAGAAAATGGAACAACGGCTGCCATTACCCTAAAAATAGAAAATGAAAAATAGTGTAGATGATAAAAATACTCAGGAGGGAAATTCGTCTCCTCCTGTACAGGCAGGTTGCCCTATGAAAACATCTTTGGACGCAAGCAAACAAAAACAACTATTGCAGGTCCGGCAAAATTGCCGGAAGTACAAAAAAAAAAGATGAGGATGCGGAAGAAAAGAAAAGACAAAGAGAAAACGACACTCTGCACAAACCTGAAAAAAGACACAATAGTCTACGAGCAATGCCATGGAACTCAAAAATAACTATGCCAACCTTAGCAATAAGCGTGAAAAACCTTTAAAAACCAGTAACGTCAAACACCAGGATTAGGAGGAGCTAAAACGAGTAGTCAAAGAAGTTGTCTGGTTTTTACCGCAAGCTAAAAAATGTGCATTACAGCAGACGGAACAAGTAGAAGAACATTCTCAGAAAAGGAACGACTAAATAAAAAAAATAGAGAAGAAGAAGAAGAAGCTCGATAGAAAGAGAAAATCAAAAACAAAATTAGCTCAAAAAATGGAAATAAGCTTTATAAAGAAGGAAATGGAAAAGCTGAAAGCAGCCAACACAGAGCTCTTAATAGCGATGGACAAAATAAAAACTCAAGCCAAACATGAATCAGAACAAGAACTCATCTTTTTGGTGAGTTGTTGTTCTGAATCAAGGAACACCGACGACTATAAAAAAACCGGCATCAAGACAGAAAACTATGCAGACTTGGACGTGGCGGTATGAACCAAAAAGCACAAAGAAAAAAGGAAGGAACTATCATAAACGGAAGGGAACTTCGGTATCATCGAGATACTAACCTCTACCCGGAAAGGTCAAGGTAAAATAAGAAAATAAAAAATGGATAGTAAAACTTGCCGCCAAACAAACCGAAGAGGAAATGTTTAGCAGCTTCAAAAATCTAGTACAAGAACTTTTGAAAGGAAAGCGTAAAGCACTTGCTATAAATCTCCCAGATGGAATTGAACTCGGCAATTATAGAAAAATGACTGAGTGCGCTTTCTTAAAAATGAAACAACAATCACAATCTACATGAATAAAAAAACAGACAACCTAGACATAAACAATCAAGAAGAGGAAAAAGAGGAACACTGTATAGAAAAAAAAAAAAGTTTTGCCTCATATGCAAAAAGGGCGACTGTGCCATAAACTTAATGAAATGCAATGCGTACAAAGAAAAAATTGCCCGAGAAAATATAAGAGGGAAAAAACGGAGGTAATTCAAAATCACCAACACCATGCTAAGAATCTTCTAAATCAACACAGAAAGAAAGAATGCCATGACGAGCTTGCATTCACACGCAAAATTGATTTGTTCATAATAAAAGAACCAAACAAAAAACTCATTACGCAAACGGGAGCGTGGAAAACTGACAAAAAAACAGACGCGGCGATAAAGATTTACAACCACAACCTAGATATAAGTGAAAGCGCAAACGGAAACGGGTACATACAAATAAGTTGGGTGTGGGTCATCAGCTGCTACATCTTACCAAACTGCCTACTAGAAGAGTTCCAAAGGAACTAGGAAAAGATATTAAAAAAACTAAAGATAAAATAGTAGTAGCTAGAGACTTTAATACCAAATTGCCCGAATGGGGACGAATTAAAGAAGACAAAAGAGAAGAAAAACTTGGTGAATGGTTTACCAAAAACCAGATAGTAATACAAAATAAAGGGAAAAAACCAACGTTTGTAAGACAAAGTCAGAGAACTGGGAGGTTTTGGATGAGGAGTCGCTGAGCCTACATCAATATATTTATTTCGAAATAGAACCTAAGCCAAAAAACGACAAAAATAAAAATGAGTGCCACAAAGGGTAGAATACAAACAAACTGAACATGAACAAAGTTTGCACAACATCTTGACAAAAAATTTGAAGGAAAGACAGAGACATTTTTCTGTATGTACTTGATAGAAGCTATATCTGCGGACGGAAAAGGCTGCATAGAGACAAAAATATTGGTGAACAAAAGGCATTACAGACCAGCGGAAAATTGATCTAAAAATGAAAAGAAAAATTACTAGACAAAGAAAAAAAAACAACAACAAAACAAACCTGGACAGTATACAACAGTGTTTCCCAACCTTTTTTGTGCTATGCCCCACCTAAGCCTTTCTAAAATTCTTATGTTCCCCTATGTAACTTATACACAATTTTTAATATTAAAAAATTGAATTATTCACTTAAGAGCCCTCTATACCCCCGGCCGGTATAGAAAATTACATGTATACGGGCGCCTATATAACTAATGCATCGGTTAACATAATTACAACAATGTAATAACAACATTATTCTTAAATCCCTTCCATCCAATCGTAGATAAATGTTTAAGTTTTCTAAATTCGGTTTTGGATTGTAATTATGTTAACTGATGCATTAGTTATCTTGGCGCCCGTATACATGTAATTCCCTATACCGGCCGGGGGTATAGAGGGCTTTTAAGTGAATAATTCAATTTTTTAATATTAAAAATTGTAAACACTTCCTAGAAGCGGTAAGAAAGGCAATGAACAATGCCCTAAAATATGGAGAGTTTACAAATGAATGGAAAAAAGGGAAGTTAATACTGATAAGAAAACTTAACAAAGAAGAACTAGACCTTAGAGGATATTGTCAAATACGCTTGCTTAACACAATGGGCAAATTATTAGAACAGTTAATAGCTGCTAGGCTCAGAGAAGAGTTAAAGAAAAAAGTAGCTTTGTCTAGTAACCAATTCGGATTTTGAAAAGCAAAAAGCATGGTAGATTCCCTAAAAAGTGTCATAAGCATTGCTAAAACCAAAATGAGAAAAACGTTAAAAACCAGAGGTTTCTGCGCAATGGTTACAGTCGATATTAAAAACGCCTTTAACAGCGCTCTATGGGAGAAAATAATTAACGAATTGGAAAGCCGGAAAATATCTATTAGCATTACGGACATCATAAAAAGCTATTTATTGGAAAAAAGTACATTAAGCGACGACGGAGAAAAGACAAAAGTAACGGCATTAGTTTTACAAGGATCAGTACTAAGCGCCCTTTTTTGGAATGTGTTGTACGATGGAATGCTAAAAATTGAAGTAGGAAAAAATGTCACTTTAATTGCCTATGCGGACGATCTGGCAATTGTAGCTGTTGAGAAATCAGAAAAAACTCTTAGAATTAAAACCAAAAAAAACGAAAGCAGTATTGCTAACTGGAAGAAAAAGAGTCATAGAAGACATTGGGTTTTTAGTAGACGGAGAAGTAATCAAGCCAAAGTTGACAATAAAGTATTTAAGTGTTGAGCTAGATAAAAAGCTAACGTTCGCACAACACATAAATAAAGTAATTGCAAGAACTGCGGAAATAGCTACTCAACTAGGAAAAGTTTTACCCAGAATAGGCGGTGCTAGAGAATCCAAAAGAAGGATACTCACCTCGGCAGCTCAATCGATCATCATGTATGCCTCATCGATATGGAAAGACTGTCTGCAACTAAAAAAAATAAAAAACGTACACGCTGCCCAGAAAAAACTAGCGTTGAAAATTATAAGATCCTACAGCACAACATCCACAGATAGCAACTTGGTGCTAGCCAGAACAGTGCCGCTTACAC
The DNA here is from genome assembly GCA_963932245.1 of Tachinus rufipes. Classification (NCBI taxonomy): domain Eukaryota; kingdom Metazoa; phylum Arthropoda; class Insecta; order Coleoptera; family Staphylinidae; genus Tachinus; species Tachinus rufipes. The sequence continues at coordinate 70,617,070 of OZ010747.1, read as the reverse complement.
TACTAGTTGAGGAAAGAAAAAAAAACAAGAGGAAAAATCGCAACAGAGAAAAAAACGGAAAGAGTAGAAACTATAACAGCATGATAAAAAAAATGGGATGAAGACAGAAAAACTGTCTGGCTGCACTGACTGCTACTAGTGTTAGAATTAATATAGAACTCTATGACTCCATATATGTATCAGTAACGCTGTAGTTGGCTGTAGTCAGTTGCACATGTAAAAGTCAGTAATAAACATTTATTTTCATAATCTCTTTGTGTTCTCATTTACTGAATATCGAACAGGTTATGGGCCCAGTGTTGAGATAACGGGAGTTTTGAAAATTACGAGAAAAATCGTAGTGAGATTAAGGAACAAAGAACAAAGCAAAAAATGGCTTCAATGGAATCGATCACGTTGCCGCAACTCAAAGACGGAACGAACTTTGCAAATTGGAAGTTTCGCTTAAAATTAATACTTGAAATGAAAGAAGTATCGGATGTCCTAGAAATAGAAAGTGTAACAGAAGCGAACAAGAAAGGGATTGCAAAGCAAAAGCAATCATAGTGCAATGTCTGAGCGACAAGTACATTGAGTATGTGAAGAAGAAAGAAACGGCAAAGCAGATGATGACAGCGCTAGAAGAAGTATTCGAGAGAAACAGTACGTTTAACAAATTAAACTTGAAAAAGCAACTGCTAAAGTTAAAGTGTTCAAATAATGATAAACTAGTAGATCATTTTCTGAAATTCGACACGTTGATAAACAACATTGAAGCTGCGGGATCCAAAATGGAAGACACCGACAAAATATGCCATCTACTAATCACAATGCCGGAGAAATATCAACACGTGGTATCGTCTATAGAAGCAATGAGTATGAGTAGTACACCTACATTAGAAAAAATAAAATCATGCTTGCTTGATGCAGAATTGACACAAGCTGAAAAAGGACCAGTGAGAGACACAGCGAGAGAGGAAGCAGCATTCGCTACACACAAAGAAATCGAATGTTTCAAGTGCCATAAGAAAGGCCACAAAGCGTACGAATGCCGGTCGTCGAACAAGCGAGGCTGAGCGAGCGGTAGAGGATACAGACGTGGTTACTATCACAGTCAAAGCCAACGCGGTGCTGCCGGTGCAAGTAATAGTGCATCTTCTCAACAACAGACGCATGTATCGCAAAACGACGAGTCGTCAGCGTATGTGTTTGTAGCCAGTATGGTTAGCGCGGAGTGTTTAAGTGCAACGCACCATACAAATCCGAATGAGGTCAACTTCATCGTCGACTCAGGGGCGTCTGAATACCTGTTAAGAGCAGATTTAACAGCAATTCAAAAAGTAAACAAACTGCCGGTCACAACAAAAATTAAAATAGCAAACGGAGAATTATTAAAAGCTGAAAACAGAGGTAAAATAACAGTGCTAAGTGACAACAAGAAAATTAAAATTAACGGTTTGATAGTGCCTGGACTTTTTGAAAACATTTTATCGGTAAAACAACTAGTGGAAAAACGCTATGTTATAATATTCGACGAATTCGGTGCAGAAATAAACAATGGAATACAGTCTTGGCAATGTAAAGAGGAAAATGGACTCTTTATTATGAAAGGAAAGCATCTCGACAACAAGGAAAACAACGTACCGAGGAACAACGCACACAATGACTGCGAGGAAGCGGCTCTTACTGTTTACAAAAACGGTAACGAAGACAACTTGTGGCACCAACGCCTAGGACACCTGAACAGGAAAGGATTAGCAAGAATGCAACTACCAACGTCCGATAAAATATGTGAGCCATGTATAAAAGGTAAAGCAACTAGGCTGCCATTTATGACTGTAAACAAACCAAGAAGTAGTGCAATAGGTGAGCTTTTGCATACAGACCTAGCGGGTCCAATTAATCCAGCATCAAAAGACGGATTTAATTATTTTCAGACAATCACTGAAGATTTTTCGCATTATATTAAAGTCTATTTACTTAAGAATAAATCGGAAGCGGAATTAAATTTACAAAATTATGTGAGGGAAATAAATACTCAATTAAACGTTAAAGTCAAGAGAATTAGATTTGACAATGGGGGAGAATTTGTATCAAATCATTTTAAAGTATTTTGTCAAAATGAAGGGATAAAAATGGAATATACCAGACCATATTCTCCGCAACAAAACGGCGTTGCAGAGCGAATGAATAGAACTTTGTATGATAAAGCCAGAACCATGTTAACAGAGACGGGCTTTCCAAGGTATTTGTGGGGCGAAGCAGTTATGTGTGCTGCGTATCAATTGAATAGATGTCCCTCAGCAGCTATTAATAATCAAATACCTATGCACATTTATACCGGAAATGTAGATTTGAGCAAGTTAAGAGTTTTTGGCGCAAAAGCGTGGTTTGTCATTTTGCCAAAACCAGCTAAATTTAATGATAGGGCGCAAGAAGCGCGTATGGTCGGATATGCTGCTAACGGATATAGATTGTGGGAACCAGTGACCAAAAAGATAATAATTTCAAGAGATGTAAAGTTTGATGAGACTAATTTTGTATTTAATAAAAATAAGACTGGAAATGAAAATCAACTAATTACATTTGAAAGTAATGAAAAAGAAAATAATGATGTAAATAATGAATCTGATGTAGAAGATAGAAATCAAGATAGTGAACAAGAATCAAATCAGAGTTTGGATGACGACAAAGCCGAAAATGAAAATAGACCAAAGAGAAGTAACAAGTTACCAAACTATTTAAATGACTACGAATTGCATACCGCATTTTGTCTTGTCTCAAATAATGAACAAGTGCCAGATAATTTTGAAGAGGCTAATAAAAATAAAGAATGGTGCAAAGCAATTAATGCTGAACTAAGCGCACATGATGCTATCAACTCTTGGACTGTAACTGAGCTACCGGATGGAAAACACCCGATTGATGTTAAATGGGTATTCAAAATTAAAGAAGACGGTACTAAAAAAGCACGTTTGGTTGCTAAAGGATTTCAAGAGAAAGAAAACTTTGAAAATAACTATGCTCCAGTAGCAAGATTGAGTACGATCCGATTGTTGATGGCACATGCAGTTCAATGTGATTATAAAATACACCAACTTGATGTACCAACTGCATTCCTAAATAGTAAACTAGATAAAGAGTTATATGTAAAAATTCCAGATGGATTAAAGAAAGAAAATAATAATAAAGTATTAAGGTTAAATAGAGGACTTTACGGGCTAAAGGGTAGTCCAAAGTATTGGAACAATAGATTTAACGAGTATATGGGTTTTATCAATTTAAAGAGATCTTCATACGATTATTGTTTATACACAGGAAAGAATGTATGGTTAACTGTGTTTGTTGATGATATTTTAATAGTTGGAAACGAAGAAGAAGCCAATAAGTTAATAACATTGTTAAAGAAAGAATTCAGCGCCAAATATTTGGGCGAAGTAAAACGCTTCTTGGGAATGGAGATTGAGAGAGATCAGAATGGCTTAAAAATTACTCAAAGCAAACAAATACAAAAAATGTTGGAAAACTTTTACTTAACTGAAGCAAAAGGAGCCAAGTCTCCAATAAACAAGGGTTTTCAAGTTGAAGAAAGAGAAGAAATGATAAATGTACCTTACCGAGAATTAATCGGAAGTATTATGTATGTGAGTGTTGTATCAAGACCTGAAATTGCCTATGCTGCTAGTTATTTAGCTCAATGGGTAGAAAAACCAAATAAAAGTTGTTGGATGGAAGGAAAAAGAATTTTACGATATCTTAAGGAAACGAAAGATTTAGGTCTAGTTTACAAACATTCTCAGATGCCGATTGGGCAGGCGACAAACAAAACAGGAAGAGTGTAAGCGGGTCAGTCACTTTGTATTCGAATTGTGTAATTGCATGGTTTTCGAGAAAACAAAACTGTGTATCATTGTCCACCGCTGAAGCGGAATATATAGCTGCGGCTTTTAGCGCATGTGACCTAATTAACTTGCAGGGATTGTGTAAAGATTTGGATGTTGAATTAACCGGAAAACTTTTAGTTGATAATCAGGGGGCAATAGATATTTCACAGTCTTATGAAAATTCAAAACGAACAAAGCACATCGACATTAAGTACCATTACATTAAAGACCTAGTAATAAATAAAAAGATCATATTGATACATGTCGATACAAAAATTAATATTGCAGATGTTCTCACTAAAGGCCTGACCAACGAACGATTTTTAATGCTGAGAAAAATGTTAAACATTCTATGAGTAATGAGTATGAAAACAAAATTTGTTATTTTATTTACATTATATTTCATATTTGAATTGTTTAGCGATTGCGAAGTTTGTTCATAAAGAAAAACTTCAAATCGAGGAAGAGTGTTAGAATTAATATAGAACTCTATGACTCCATATATGTATCAGTAACGCTGTAGTTGGCTGTAGTCAGTTGCACATGTAAAAGTCAGTAATAAACATTTATTTTCATAATCTCCTTGTGTTCTCATTTACTGAATATCGAACAACTAGATCTAAGTAGCTGGTACTTCAGAAAATACGGTTACATTGACTTTCATTTGTCTCAAGCGTTAACTGGACATGGTTGCTTTAACCAGTATCTAAAGCGGTACCACATTAGGAACGACGTCAAGTGCAACTACTGTGACGATCCAAATGACTTAGCAGAACACACGCTGTTTGAGTGCATAGAATGGGAACAGATGAGGAAAGAAACAGATAAATTCTAATAAAAAATATTGTTAAAAAAAAGACAAACAAACAGCTCCATGACTAAAGAAATGCATTTTTATGCGATTCCGGTTATGTCGCAGAGAACTGAGGAGGTATTTCAGCCGCTAGAAACCCGGCACTACCGTGCAGCATCGGCTGCCGGTGTTTTAGCTGAAGATTTATCTTTTTCTTTTTTTGCTTTCTTTTCTTTTGTTTTGTTGGTTTTTAATTTGTGTGATTCTTTCTATTTTGGATTGTCACTTAAGCATATGTTATTAATTATCTTTTCTATTTTACTTTCACGCTTGCATTTTTTCTTACTGTCTTTGATTGCTTTTTTCAGAGCCTTTGTGTTATTTTTTAGTTTTTTTTAGCTTTGTTAAATTTTTTTTTTCTTTTTCTCTGTTTTTTTTTTTACTTTTTTTGCTGTTTGTATTGTTTTCTTTCTGTTTTTCTTGACCTCTTTGTATCACTAGTATGGTCCTATTTTTTATCTTTTTTTTGTACTTGGGGACTGATTCTTTTGCTGCTTTCTTCAACTTCCGAGTACCTATTGCATATTTTCTTATGTTCTTGTTTTTTGTCACTTCTTCTACAGCTTTCTTGGTTCTTCTCTGTCTATCTTCTTCTTTTTGTCTTTTCCGTTTGTACTATTGTACTAGTGCATGTACTTATGTAGGCTTAACAATTTTTTTTTCTGTCACTGTTTAGCCTCTTACTACTCTACCCGTTTTTTACTTTGCTATGGTATTGTATGTTTTGGATTTTTCTCTACATACGTTGTTTTATTTCTTTGGTTGCATATTGTATTGTTACAGCAACTTATTGTTTACATAATCGGCCTACAGAATGCACAATTCGATAAACTATTAAAAAATTTAAAACTCAGTATTTATTATTAGATAATACGCAACTAAATAGACCACATCCAGCACGTAGTGAAGAAAATATAACGGCGGTTCAGCTACCGCTGTTATATTTTTGCGATGACCGTGGTAAATTGATTTGGCGCCATTTTTAACAGTTTTTTAACAGGCGTATTTTACGTAAGAAGACCTTCCAAATTATCACCGTTTCATACTTTGAACTCTTGAAAAGCTTTAAAAAGATTTACTGTTTTTGATCAAAATTTTGTTCAGCAATGAGGCCCATTTCTGGTTTAATGGCTACGTCAATAGGCAACATTGACGTATTTAAGCTGAAAAGCAACCACAAAATATTCAAGAGCTGCCAATGCATTTAATCAAAACAACGGTTTGGTGTGGTATATGGGCTGGTGCAACATTTCTTTAAAAATAAGGCCGGCCGGAACGTAACTGTGAATGGCGCCCGTTATCGCACAATATAGACTATTTGTTGCCTAAAATTGAAACCGGTAATCTCGACGACATTTACTTCTAACAAAACGGCGCTACACGCCACATAGTCTGTGAAACCGGCTTTATTGCAACAACGATTTGGTGAACAGTTAATTTCACGCTTTTGACCTGTGAATTGGCCGCCTAGATTATGTCATATAGCACCTCTAGACTGTTTCTTTTGGGACTACGTGTAGTCCAAAGTCCACATGGATAAGCAGACTACAATTGGGGAATTGGAGACCAACATTACTTTCCTCATTTGCCAAATACCACTGAAAATGCTTGAACGCGTCATCAAAAACTTATGAATGGACCATATTACCCGTAGGTACTGCCAACATTTAAAAAAATAATCTCAAAAAAATAAATGTCCAAAACGGTTCTTTTGTATGATCATAAAGATTACCCGATAAAAACAATTTTTTTGTTTTTTTTTTTAAATTTTTAAAAAAGTACTTTTTAATGGATCACTTTTTACTATCATACCTTCGGCTCACACTATTTCTTCTGTTGCTAAGATAGCCTTGTCTGAGTCCTTATATTTTATTGATTTGCTACTAAATTTGTTTTTATTTGGTTTACTCACTATCACTATGTTTTTTTTATCTCTTCAATTATCTAGATTCTTGTCTTCTACGTTTTTCCTTGGTCTTTTTATTTTATGTTACTTTATACTATATTACTGCAGTTGGTTACCTGTTGTTCTTGTTTATGCATAGTAGCTATCTGTTTTCCCTTTTGCATTCCGCTGCTATGTGACCCTTTTTCCAACATTTATAACATTTGCATTTGATATTTGTTCTGCATCTTATGAGCCTAATATTTGTGTTTCTCTTTCTTATTTTTTGCTGTTTCTTTGTTTGTCCACTACCATTAAGTTCTTCAAACTTCTCTATTTGTCTCCGGGTTTGTACTCTTGATTACAACTAGTTCTTCTGTGAGGTTATTAGTTGCTCTTTTTAAATTTTACATGCTTACTTTTTCTATTTTTTGTTTGTTTATGACCTTTTATTTTAACTACGTCACCATTTTGGTTTTGTTTTTTGTTTATTGTAGGTCCTTCTTAGTAATCCGGTGTTATAGAGATACTCCAAGCATTGATCTTTCCATTTACGATAGGTTGTTTTAAATTTTTGTGCCGAGTTGACGATTAGAGTTAAAGCTTTTGCTTTATATGTAAGGGCAGATAAAATACATTGATCATATACTTTCTTTTTTAGGCATATAGGGATTTTAATTTTAAAGATGCAACTGAGCTTTTTATACAATGCTCAAGCAAGGTTGATTTTTATGTGTAGTTGTCTGGTTATCTTGGGTTATTCTGATTTTATGATTAAGGTATATGTATTTATAGACTAGATTCACGTTTGCGGTTTCGATGTTAAAATGTTAAATCGGTATCAAATTTAACATTATTTTAGTTTTTAAAAAATTGATCTCTAAACAATGCTTCCAGCATATATTATGAAGTTCTTCTAACGTTTGTCTTTGCTTTCTTAGGTTGTCAGCTATAAAAACTATATTGTTTGCAAAACTCAGATGGTTGAGTTTTTGACTTGCTATGGTGATGCTTTTTGTGTCCAAATTGAGTTTTATGAAAGCATACTCCAAAACGGTTATAAACAATTTTGAAAATATAGAGTCGTTTTGCTTTACTCTTCTTTCACATTTATTGAGATTAGTTTTTTTATGTAATTTTAATGATATTGTAGCGTATTGGTAGATATTATAGATTAGATTTGAGTATCTGTAATATATGCGACATTCTCTTATAGTTACTATGATGGCATTTAATTTAAGTGTGTCGAAAGCTTTTTGGAAGTTAGTTCATTAATTTTTCTATAAACAATCTTGATGCTTTGTAAATGGCCGTTTGTTACAACCCCGAGTAAAATTTTGCTTGTTTGTTTGGTTGGTAAAAGTCTAGTTTTTTTTTAGTCTTAATGTTAAGTCTGCTTAATTTTTTTTTGTAGAGTAGTATAGTAATTGCATTGTGTCACTTGTCTGGAATTGTGAGATTGTGCAGTATTGTTTTTTTGACTATGTTGTCTTCTTTAGGCGATTTGTTATTTTTTGTTTTTGACGGGAATAGTTTGATATTTTTGATAGTTAAATTTAGTTGCTCTTTGAATCTTTGGTTGACAATAGATGTTTTTAGTGTTGGGGTGTTTTGGTTCAGATTTTCTACATAGCAACTTTTGTACAGTTTATGATAGAATTCTTTTACGCTGCGTAATATTTTCTCTCTATTAGTTGTGATGTTTTTTTGCATGTTTTGCTATTTTTAATTTTTTTTCATTGAGTTTTTTTTATAATATTTTTTGTTTTTGTTTTGTTCTGTGGTTTGCTGAATTTTTTCGTTGCAATAAATTCAGATTTTTTTTGCTTGTTTATTTTAGTTCTTGTTTACATTCATTTGGATAGTTCTTCATTTCACTATCAAGTTTTTTGCGTCTTGGTTTTTTTTGTAGAGCTTCAGTTATTGCGTCTTTCTAAGTTTGTGTCTGAATAATTTTTATTTCTTAATGTACTTTCAACATTCTTTTTGAATTTATTGATATACGGCGGAGTTGACTAAGCTCAGTTAGTTGTTGTCTTTGTAAACTTAAATCTTTGGTTTTTTAGGTTTATTTAGATTGTGCTTCTCACTATTATGTGGTTGCTTTCCGTTTTGCAGTTGTTAGGTACTGTTAAGATTATAATATCGATTTTGTTACTATTTTCTATTTAGTTTTTTATTTTGTTTTCTTCTTAGGGTTTCTATCTGTTTGGGATGTTGGCAACTATGTTTGTTATTATCACTTTGTTGACTGCGGCTCTGAATAATTGTGTGGTGGTCATTGAGAACCATGTTCTTAAGTTTTTGAGCCAGGGTATTCGTCGTTTTCCTACGCTTCTTTTTACTAGCACTTTTTTTTTAAGTATATTTTGAAGTAGTTGGTATCTGTTCTTGTTCCTTGTGATATGTCCAAGGTATTTGAGTTTGCGTGTTTTGATAGTGATTAACACTTTCTTTTCTTTGTTCAGTCTCTGTAGGATATTTTTATTTGTTACGTGCTCTGTCCACGATACCCTAAATACTCTACATACAACATATCTAAAATATTTTCTTAGAAATATTTTTAAATGGTGATCCATTAGGCTAATTTTGTGTATTTGTCACATGTTTTTATACTGTTCTTTTTTGGTAATGTTATGAATTCATCCGTGAGCCATTGTAGGGGTATTTTGCCGGAGTCGCATGTTTGGTTGAATATTGAGGTTAGCCATTTTATGTTGTCTTCGTCAATAAGTTTTAGAACTTTTTGCTTCCGTATTGTCTGGGCCTTGTGTTTTCCCATCTTTGTTGTTTTTATTGCGGCACGTACTTCTTCTTTTAGGATACTTGGTCCTGTTATGCAGTTTGTTTCAGGAAGAGGTTCTGGGCGGGTGTTGTGAAATATTGTTTCTTCCAGGTGCTTTTGATCTTTTCTTTGTTGATGATTATTTTATAATCATCTCCCATTAATTTGCTTGTTGTTTTTGTTTTCCTTTCCGTAACTTTTTTTATTTTTTGATGGACATTGAAGCTGTTGTGTTTCTTTTGTAGAATTTCTATTTCTGTGCATTTTTTTTTTTTCATTTTGTTGTCTTTGGCTTCTCTTATTTTGTTTTTTATTGTTTTGTAGATTGTCTTGTATTTTGTTTGATTGTTTTTTGAGAGTCTCCTTTCTTCAATGAGTTTTAGTATTTTATCCGTCAACCAAGGTTTTCTCTTAATTGTGTTAGGTTTTAGTAGGTACTTTTTTAATTTCTTTGACTGTGTTGTTAATTGTTTTGATTTCTGTCTTTGCACATGAGTTGATGGTTGGACGAATATAGGGTGATAGTGTTCTTAGGTCTGGATAATCTTGATTATCGCTTGTTGTCTAATTTAGTCTTCTAATGTCGTATTTGTTGATAGATTTCTTTTTGTTTTTTTATTTAATCTTACTCTGAAAACGTCTACTAGTGATATATGATCCAAATGTATGTTGGCTCCTGGGTATGTTTTTGCTGATATACAGTTATTTTTTAATCTTTTGTTAATTAGGATGTAGTCTATCTGGCTTCTTACAATATGGACGTGTGTACATTGTGGTGATTTCCAGGTAAATAGCCTTTGTGGTGGGAGTGTGAAAAATGTGTTTGTAATTACTAGGTTTTGTTCGTTTACTAATACACTAAGTTGTTTGCCTCTTTTGTTCCTTTTTCTAAGTCCGTATGAGCCTATGAGTTTTTCTTCACGTCCTTTGCTAATATTTGCATTGAAATCTCCCATTATTATTGTTGGGTAGTTTTTTTTATTACTTCTGAGATTTGAGTATATAGTTCTTTTATTTCAGTGTCTTCGTGTGCTGTTGTTGGAGCGTATATCTGTATAATATTCATATGGCAAGGAATTGCATTCATTTGAATCAGCATTGCTCTTTCTGATATCGGTACGAAGTTTGTAATGCATACTGTTACTGATTTGCAGACATTATTCCTACACCGTTTTTGTGTTTGTTGTTTGATGTTCGTTGATGTTATGTTGGTCTGCTCCCGGCCATCGCATTTCGCTTATTTCCATGATTTTTATGTCCATTTTTTTATTGTTTTTTTTATTGAATAACATAAAAAAGAAAGGTATAATACAACCTTTTTTTATGCCATTTACAACTGTCTTCTCCGGAGATCCGATCGGAAGACTTAAAACTCCGGTAATTTGTTTAGTGGTGAACATCTACATGACTGTTACTAGAGCTTATCCGAGTGGATCTTTAATGTGGTGGTTACTTTGTTCTTTCCACATCTTTACGCCGTTGGCTGTATTACAGTTTTTCCGCCTTTGAGGTTAATTTCTTAACCCATGGGTAAAAGAGTACCCTTACACTTAGTGGTTTGGTTATTAGGTGTCTGTTTATACTGGCATTTATTTGGTACAGGTATTTTGCTGTCCAATACCAGTTATCTTGCTATATCTGGCTACCCTTACTTAGTTTTGCTGCCTACAAGTCAATGCAGTTGCCCGGGGTGTAGCACGTAGAGCTATAAATAAGAGTTGGGTACCCTGTAAGGACCAGTGTCTATCTACTTTCTTGTGTCAATGACATTTGAAATGACCGTAGAAAGAACAATGGTGCTACCTTTTCAGCGTAACCCTTCCACTTCAAGTTTTTTTATAAAAAAAAACTATTTATTTGATAGAGAATGTTTTGTAAGAAATCTGAATTTTGCTAAAGGCACTGTATGGTTGTAAAATATGTCTACTTTTTTGTTAAGTGTGACATCGGTGCGTACGATAGTACCACCTTAATAGTGTATTTCTTACTTAACTTTAGTATTAAGGAAGCACTTTTGTAGAGAATTTTTTGACTCATAGAATGTCATTATTTAAGTGGATTAGACAACAAATTCTTTTTTTTTTTATTTGTTGGTTTCTTCAATATAGTAAAAAGATGTTCTAATTTTAGTTTTAAGATATCTTTTGTAGCTAAGCTTGCTGAACAATAGAACGTATCAACGTTGTCAATTTTTAGGGAACAATTTGTTTATTAATTATTTTAAGTAACAATATTATTATCAAAGTTTTCTTGCAAATATTTTAGCAATTTTTTTAGCAATATTTACTAACGATTTATTTAAAAAAAAAATTACAAAATTTTAAATTTATTTTCTAACAAATATTCTCAACATAATTTTACCAATATTTTTAACAAATTTTGTAAGGATTTGTTTCACAATTGTAAGTGAGTGTCTGTAAGTGTCTGTGGGTGTCTGTGGATGTCCGTGGGTGTCTGTGAGTGTCTGTGGGAGTCTGTGAGTGTGTGAATGTCTGAAAATAATTTTTTTTTTTTTTTTTTTTTTTTTTTTGATGGTGCATTCTCTTTTAATTTGCTACAGTTTGCTAAGTGTAGTTAGATCAATACTAGAGTTTCCAGTTTAGTCAGTCTGTAAATTGGCTCGGAACATTTTTTATCTATGTCTATAATAAATTTTCATTATTTTTCTACGTTGTTAAAGCATTTACAGATTTACAAACGTAAGAATAGATCAGTCAAGACGCGCTAGAAAGTTATTAATGTTAACATAGTTAACACGTTTATAATCATATATACATTAAATTAGTGTCATTGTTAAAAACATTACATTTTTTCCTGACAAGGTTAATAGAAAAAGCAGGTGATATTTATTGCAAAGATTGATAAAACGCATTTAGATGCTAGCACATTATTACCATTAGTTAAACATAGATCTAAAATAGTATTAAAGTTATTAGATATTGAATTGAATTGGTTTAAACCTAAATCACCGGCATTATTACAATACAACATGTTTACCATAGATAAAACCTTGGTTGGAGTTAAGCCAGTTTTTATCAGGTTAAAATTAGCGGTAACTACTACTCTGCTATCGGGAAACTTCAATATGTTATCTTTAACCGATATACATATAAATGAGACTTGGGAGATATACAGTGTGAGTTGAGAGGAACGGACCAAGCTTCAGGAGTGTATTGTATACGTGACAATAGTGTAAAAAACTTTAATGTTGTTACTCGATTTTCATTTGTTTTCAAATTATAGCTTAATAAAAAATGTTCATCTAGTGTGCCACGAAAGGTTTCTAGGACGTTGGATTGGTTGTGGTGGTTCTATTAGTTAGTCTCTAATATCTCCAGACCTCTTAGCATTAAATTATTGTTTATAGGGCTAATTTAAAGATGAAGTGCACAAGTAAAAGTGGACACTCGGGATGCACTAATTCAACGCATTAGAAATTTTGCAGCAATCTTAAACAAAGACTCAATCAGGAGAGCATCAGGCACTCTTTGTAGACGAATAAACATTTTCTGTTTAGAGATAAATAACGGTATTTTTAAACATTTATAATAATCTATGATTACCAAAACATTAATGTAGACATTTTAATAATTTGTAATTAAGCTATAACTTAAAATCGGATAACATTTAAGTTTTTTACATTATTTTTACGTGTACAATACACTTCTAAAGCTTGGTTCGTTCCTCCCGACTCACCCTGTATATCTTTTGAAAGTCATAAAATAAAAGTCTAGCGTTTTTAAGTTTTTTGTAATAGCGATTAAACCTTTGCCGCAACAACATTTATAGCTGGTATCTTTACTTGGTCATCAATAAATGTTCTATCAAATATTGAAGAATAAAGCACGATTTCAGTAAAAGCAAGTACGTAAAAATCTTCAGTCAAACAAGAACAGAAAAAATCCACTAATTTAGAACATATCATCTCATATTTTTGATAATATTGTGATTATTGATATTAAATTATCTATATTAGTTTTGATTTTTGATGAATGTTGTTTGGATTAGTAAGACGTTTTGAGTTCCGACTTGTATAAAAAAAACTCTTTGACAGCGATTTCAATTGGCTTTATGCACTGCCAGTCTACCTAGACCTGTTGGACTTGGCCGTCTACTCAAAGGAGCCATGCCTACTAAAACCTTGCTTTATTTCTCTGGCTGTCCGCAAGGAATTACCTTTTGGTACTGTTTCTTGCGGAAGCTGTTCTTTTATGTGTTACTTTTTTTTGTCGTTTTCCTTCTCACTTTGTACTGTTTACGAGCAAGTAGCAGACGTTGTTGTCTGCTGTTAAGTTGCTGCCAAATACCTGTCTTATCTAATTTCTTTTACTATTTCAGAGTTAGCTATTTTAATATTGTATGTTCAGCGGAGTCTTTTTTGTCAAAGTATTTGCACTTTTTGTCATTTGAAATTTTTAACCTATGGAGATAGTCTTCAAAGCACCCATGCCCCGTAAGAAACTGGGTGATGTGGTAGCCTATCTTTTTGTGCCTTCTTCCTGTCTATTCTGCCATGTTTGGGATTAACCTTTTAGTTTACTGAAAGGTCTGTGTTTCCTTTGATACAGTCTCATGGTTTCTGTTCTTTTATCTTTTTTGTTGGAAGTAGATTTCTACGTTTGCTTTCTTTCCTAGGCAATAAGGTAGATAGGGATTGAACTTGTAATGACGTGCAGCGCATTTGTTGGGACCGTACAATATGCAGAACTGACTTGTAGTATTGCTTTTTTTCTCTTGGTGCAAATCTCTTTATACTTCCGTGTGTTTAGCTACTCACGCAGCACTAATATGGGTTATTAGTTGAGTTGAGGATGTTACCCATAATTTGCTTCTTACTAGACCTGGGCCCATAGATGTTTGGCAGAATTCTAGCTATTGTTGTTGCCGATTTCTCGGCTTTTTTGCTGTTTTTGTGATGTAATATTTCATGTTTTTATTTTTGCCTAGGTGGTCTTCGAGGTATTTTACCGTTTGCGTACTTGTAATTTTCTTTTTGCGGATGTTTGCACTTATCACCTTGAGAGTTTTTTTTTCTTCTAGTATGACCATTTTGGTTTTTTGGGGGGGGGGGGCAATTTTTAGTTTTTTGTTTGTTATTCATCTTTCAATTCAACAAGAGGTTTGTTTAATGTCTTCGATTATTTCCTCTTTATTATTTCTCCGGACCATCATAGCCAGGTTATCCGCAAAGCCAATTAGGTTGACCGTGTCAGCAACATTTAGTTTTAGCACACTGTCAGGAAGATATTCTTCTTCTACTTTGCATGTCATTTCTAACTTGCTTTTTTGCGATCTTGATGTACCTTTTGTCTAAGTAGCTTTGGATGACATTTACCAGATATTTTGGTACTTTTTGCCTGTTTTGCTCTTCCACAATACCTTGCCACAAGGCCGTGTTGAAAGCGTTTTTTAAGTACTTTTTTTGCAGATGCCTTAAGGACTGCGTTGATAGCGTCGATAGTCGATCTGCTCCTTCTGAATCCGTATTGTTTCTTGGAAAGGTTTTCTGTAAGCTTTATGCTGTTTGTGATTCTGCAAGTGACTATCTGCTTGCAGAGCTTTGACATTGAATTCATAACGCAGATTGGTCTATAAGATGTTTCGTTGTTTATATTCTTCTTTGGCATTTCTACTAGGACTAGGGTACCAGCTTATGAGGATTCGATCTTTTTTCAGAACTTTGTTTATCGCTTGTCGGAGGATGTCGGGGCAGTTGTTAGCGATAAGTTTGATCACTTCCGGTAATATGCCGTCAGGTTCATGTGTTTTTTTGGTTTTAATCGTTAGTCTGGTTTTGCAAATCTTCTTGGCTGTACACTTGGATACATTTTGTCTTGTGACAGTGTGTTTTTCCAGATCTCTATCGGTTTTTGAGGGAAAACGTTTGTTGCTATTTCCATTTGTTTTTGTTCCGACAGTTTAGTTGGCTGCCTTGCTCTTACCTTCTTGGTTACAATTTGATATTTTAAGCCTCAAATGTTGTCTCGAGTTTGTCACATATCTGTTTCTAAGCAGTTTTCTTTGCTGCTTCAATCTCCAAACTCAGTTATTTTTTTGGATGCGCAGTAGTGGTTCTGTGCTGCTTTCCTTGCCGTTTTTAGTGCCTTTTTTATTGGTTTTGGTGAGTTTTTGCTTATTTTTGTTACAGATGTTACGTGTCAGAACGATGCCATCCAAACACTAGTAAACTTTTTTCTTCCCTTTGTAGTTGCTTTTCTTTTTAAAAGTTATGTTACAGACGTTTGTTATGAGCTTGGTAATGTTTTATGAGGCTACATCAGTATTTTCCTCCAACCTTGTTATTTGTTTCAGAAACCTGTCTTTCTTGTCTTTGCTGTATTCCCATCTCCTGCAGTTAGTTGAAGTTTGATTTTTTTTTGCTTTGTTTTTACCAGCTTTATCTGCATGTATATGTTGTTGTGCAAGCTCAGGTTTTTTTTCTGCTGACGTACCATTTACTTATTTCCCGGGCTACATCTTCGGTTTCCAACGTGATATTGATATGCAAGGATTTATCATTTTTTTTTTTTTGGTTGGTGTTTTATCCTTGTTTAGGATGAGTAGATCTTTGCTCGCTGCTCATTCTGCAAGTATGTTTTTTTTTGGCCGTCAGCTTTAGGCAAGAGGTAGCAGGAGTAGACCCGGATAACGTTTGTTTCCGCCCATGCGTATCGTTCTTCTGTACCAGGTGTCTAGTAGACTAAGAATAAGGGATTTTTTTTACCTTAAATGAACAAGTACCATTATTTGTGGTATGTGAAAAACATTTACCATTACTGATGCCATTGCCTTGATTGAATCGTTTAGATATTTGAGAATATCAACATCTTTAGTTTAAGGAATAACTCTGATTAAATAAACTAATGCCTTCTCTTGCAAATTAAAAAGTTGATGCATTAGACGTCAAATTTTCTATAAGTACCCTCACAACACTATGTAACTTTTTTCACCACACTAACGAAGGGAAGATGTTTTGTGAACTTACACCAAGTGTCAAAGAAACGTTTTCATGGTTTTGCAATGTATTAGCAAATGATTAGCATCATTATTAGTTAAAGTTCTTGTTGGTATTGACAATGTTGGACCAACTAAATTAATTAATGAAGCATGATGTTAATCCCACTTTGTTAATTAGTGATGAGTGCTGATTAAATGTGCTTAATATATTCAAGCACACCAACAGCTTTAATTAGCAAGCAATAAAACAACAATTAGTTGATATGCACTTAGTCACAATTAATTACGAAGCAATTATGGATAATTGATTATTCTATAACTTGTGACAATTAATCGTTATTTAATCAACAGCTTCAATCATTCATGAAAAAACAATACTTATTTGATCTACATTTAGTCACAATTAATTGCAAAGTGACTAGATACATTGGATTGTTCTACAATTTTAACTGCTAATTTAATTGCTAAGCAAGTGTAGTCTAATGATTCAGCTGATTATTCTTTAATCACACATTTAATTGCAAAACGACAAAGTGTAAACCAATAATTCAGCATTAGTTATTTAGTAAAAACGACATTTAGTAGGTCTGCAGACTGCACGTAATCACAATTAATCGAGAAGTGACCGAATAAAGTTGGGTACTTAAATAGAATTTTCCCACAAAACAAAAGTCTATGCAATGCAATCATAAGCGCTCTTCATTATTTCATATTAAATAAAGTAAAGTATGCATTTTTTTGGGCAAAACGTGATAGCTATAGCTTTCTGGGTTGCCGAGAAGGTTTATTAATATATAGCATATGCCAAAAGAAGCTACAATAACGGGGAATGTCTACAAAGATTCTATTAAATACTTAAAAGCGACTATACATAAAAAAAACCACAATTATGCTCAGAAAACTTTGCATCTGCACGACAATTGCAGAGTGCATAAAAGACAAATTGTTTAAGAAATAGTCAATCAATACGTCTCGCCATTATTATAACTTTCTTTTTAATTTAAAAATCATTTGAGATAGCGTTGTATTTCATTTAATAAAAAATGTGCGTTTTGCAGAATTTTCAAACTAGTTTTTTAATCATTGTATTACTAGATAAACGTTGGAATAAGTGTGTAAGTGTTAATGGTTCTTACGTTGAACACTAAAATTTTGTTTGTGTTGTGACTCCTTGTTTTTTTAGAGTTAGGTAGATTACTTAAAAAACTCTTTTTGTATGTACAAAAATTAGTATTAAGCTGTAACTTTACAATCTGCCTTTGTAGTTTGTAAGAAGTCTTGCTGTATTGTAGGCAACTTTATAATACACCACTTATTATATTTACTATATGCAACCAGTCATACTAAACTTATAAATATTTCAATCAATTCATTACTAGCATTGCTTTCACAATTACATAGTTTTACCATAATTAATTGTTTTTTTTTATTTTTGACATTTAAAATTTAGAATTTTAAAATTATACAGGATAGAACATTTAAAATCTTACAAAATTATAATAATAATTCTGCTTAAAGGATATATTTTTCAAATGACTAATAATGAATATTTTAGTCTCATCATAGTTAAATAGTAATTGAATCAAAACATAAATATTTAAAAGTATTATAAAATTGCAAATTTAATATTATTTAATATTTAATAATAAACTTTCAAAATGTGCAGATAAATAAATTAAACAACAATAATCTAAACAAATGTTTTAAAATTTATAAAAAATCTGATTTTAGCCTTATTTAGTAAACTGAGATCATTTGCATGTTGATATGTTAAATTAAAATAAATTCTAAGCAGTTTTATCAGTCTTTATTGTCATTATCAAAATCATTGGCCCTTATTCATTAAAATTAATAAATCACAAATTAGATTGGTAAATATAATAGTCCCAGACATCTTTAACTTTGGTTTTAATCGCTTAACATTTGTTATTTTTATATCAGTCAGCAAAAATAAGTGGTTTGCAACACAAAAACATCATAAAATTTTTATTGAAATAAATCAGTAGCTCCAAGAATATACATAAAAAAATAATGGCAGTATCAAGAAAAGTTTAAATAGAGCAGAGAATCCATTTATAATGACCCGAAGACCTGGAAGCACAAACTAAACAAAATAATCAACAAAGTTGAAGATTTGGGGTTGATTGGCCGCAGAATAAAAGTTTCAGTTCTTTTTTTAGTGCCTATATTCATTAACTTTCTACAGCTAAAACATTTTATTTTTTCATATTCCTCTTTTTCTTTTAATGTTGTCTTCTATGATAAATTCTATTAGTTGTACTTTTGGCTGCTCATTACATGTTCTAAGTATGCTGTTTTTTTTTTCTTTTTATTGTTTGCAGTAGTTTTTGGTAACTTTGTTGTCCACATTACCTTTAGTACCCTGCGGTATATTTCAAATGTCTGTAGTTGGTTCTTTGCTGCTGTTTTCAACTCTCTATCCCATAGAAAAGTGCTAATAATATGTAACATTTAAGAAACTGCATTTATTTTTGATTGAAGTTCTGATTGAAGAATTTCTTGTGACGACCTGTCATAGTCATATACATTTTTTTATATGAATATAATTGATAGTAGTGGCCTCTACTACGTGATAATTTATGTTTATAAAATAATAAAACAATTTATGATGTTTTTTAAAACAATTTTATTCCTACGAAACATTATTAATTTTGGATCTATTAGAGTTTTCTACGGATGAAATAAGTTATATGAGTTAAGGTTCGAGTAATTTGATGCGTAAATGGAAAAGATACATAGTAACTTCACAAGCAAACTATACAACCGATCATATCGTGCTATATGCATGAATATGCACGCCGTAAATACATTTCTTGGTTGATTTATGATAACTAAACTAATATAAGACTCGACGTCAGTGACATATCTTTCATTTAAAACTATTTTCACAAAAATATAGCTTGAATTTTTTTAAATAAACCTGAAAACAAGTTTTTAATCATTTTTATTATAAAATAATTGTATTTTTAGGCTACTTCTTATGCAAACGACAGCCGGCAATTTGGGCTCTTGGTCTCATGTGTTTGTGAGATTGATATTTATCTTTATGACGAACCCTTCCCGGACCATTGTTTCCAATAATTTCAATGCATCGCTAACGAAAGACACGGTTCGGGCTCATTTGGCCACATACTTGATGACAATTGATAACAATAAACAGAGACGTAGAAATAAAAGGAGTTTAATTTTAAATTGATATTTTATTAAAAATAAAAACTATCCATTAGTTTAAAAATATTAAACCAGTAAATACAATTTTGTTTTGATAAATATTATTGTATTTCCTGCATATGTTAGACATAAAAGTATGGATGAATAACTTTGTTTTAAACCGATGTGTATGATTCAAAAACTGAATAAAACTTTTTTTATAATCATTAATAATAATTAAACAAACATGCCAAATTCTGTAAATTTTTTGATTTACATTTTTATGCTAGTTTGTTGCAAGATACGTTAAGCATACAAAACTTAAACCATTCATGTGGTGTAATTGAATTTTTGATTACATAGATTCTTTGTATGTCAGTGGCGTTGAACTGAATATTTATTCCGCAAAAAATTGATTTTTATTTTGGTTGCAAATGATTATTTTTCTGTTTGGTGTCTTTGTTGATATACATTTTATTAAGGGTATTTTAGTGACACTGTTAAGCAAGGCAAACATTAGCTTAACACTTATTGATGCTGCGTTTCTACGTTCGGAATATGATAATCTTACTAGTGGGTCTCGTTGAAAGGGTACCTATCTAAACTCTAAACTTACAATTTAGTAAATAAAATTTTAAAACAAAACTAGTTGTTTGAGTCACCGCTGATATATAAAATATCATTTAAGACACCTTCTTGAAATATTTTTGAGTATAGTAAAATATGACAAAACAGTATCTCTCACTTTCCCTCCGACACAAAAAAAATGTGCAAAAAAAGCACGGACAAAGGGTGCAAGACCAGACTCGAACCGCTCTGAAGAAACTAGAAATTCTTTCAATAAACTCAATTTTATTAAAAATTAAAACGTCATTTGATAAAGAAAGTTCAAGTTTAGAATCAACATATGCTACCAAAGGCTGTACTTTAGAGTTAATTTTTGATTTGTTGCTCGGTCCACCGATTTATCCCAAATCCTTTCACAAATATTAAATTTTAGTTACTTTCAATTTTAGCTTTAACATACAACTTATTTGCAAAATTATAATAATACTGGTGCCCTGTTTTGGTAGAAAAAGTGCTCGTTTAGAAAAAAACTGAAAAATTTACCGCCCAAAAACAGTTTCAAGTATTAGAAACATCTAATTGTTTTCTTTTAATTTTTTCTACAGACGTATGTTGTGGAACGTTTTAAAAAAAGTATAGGGCAAATGAATGTTGAGTAAAGCCATGTTTGCTAGAAAACAAAATATAACGACTTCTTTGTTCACAATTACATATGACTCATTTATCCAACATATCATTTTTTAAATTTTATGATCTTACAGAAAAGAATCTTATAGTTTTTGGCTATATAAATACATGTGCAATGTTGCATTGTATTAAATTATTTTAACGCAAATGTA
Organism: Tachinus rufipes; assembly: GCA_963932245.1. Classification (NCBI taxonomy): domain Eukaryota; kingdom Metazoa; phylum Arthropoda; class Insecta; order Coleoptera; family Staphylinidae; genus Tachinus; species Tachinus rufipes. The sequence continues at coordinate 70,596,150 of OZ010747.1, read as the reverse complement.
AAAATAAATCAACAATTTACATACAGAGGTTCAGATCTCCGTAAGCTTCAGTAACATATTTTTATGTTAACAAAGCATACTTGAGTAAGGTATGACGCCATCAGTAAGGTTGCCAAAATTTGAGTAAGGTGTAACTAAAAAACTAACTAATGCTTAATTTTTTTGCCAAAAAACTCTAGTCACTTTATAAAACCATAATAAAACTGAATTTAATGAAAATTCAAAATTTTTATTGTGTAACGGCGTTTTATTACATTAAAAATTAATAATATAATCAACATGCATTTATAATCTAATTGAGTTTTTAAATTTTTTCGGCATATAATATAATAAATTAAGGTCTTTCACCTTTAAATAAATGTAATAAAATTCAAATATGGTTGTCACTTCGTTTACTCCGTCTCTATGCTATTTTGATTTTGTGCATGTAGATTTATCTTCGTATACTCCACTCTATCATATCCGAACGCCTAAAATTTCCGAACGCGAGCAATTAAAGTTAAAGGACCAAGTGGAAAAAAATAAACAAACGGAAGATAAAACTTTAAAAGTTTCTAAAAAACAAAAATAGCTATTTATGTAACCAGCTAGGTAATGCCTCATTTTGTGTAACGAGGCGGAATTTCTGCAGGACAAGCGAAGCGAGCTCCCGCAACATCACGCGAGTTACACTAAATTGCATTTCCTAACATGTTATTACAAGGTTTTTTTCTAATTTTGACATAATCTGTTCTTTAGACTGACCAATAAATAGAGTAATAATTAACTGCTAATAATTTTATAAATTATATTTAAAATCAAGTCACTGTTTATTTGACATTTGAAGTTTTGCTTCTTAAAGTCCAGTGTCAATTTTATTGTAAGAAGCAGAATGGAAAATTCCGATTCAGATAATGTACCAAGCGATATTGAAGAAGCTGCACAAAGTGCACTAACGTCGGTACTTTCGGCAAAATCCAAAGCAAAGTATGACTTGGCTTATAACAAATTTGAAGCGTAGTGTGAAAAGAGAAAAACGAAATATATTAATGAAAAAGTCTTATTGGCATATTTTGAGATGAAGAAAACTCTAAAAGCTTCCGCACTGTGGACACTCTATTCAATGTTGAGAATAGAGCTGTTCCTAAAGAAAAATATTGACATCAAGAAATATTTGAGTTTAGTAGCATTTTTAAGGTAAGGTGGAATTACTCGCCTTTTTTATAAATATAGTATTCATGTTTTACTTATTTTTTAAGGTCGTAATGATTGTTGGAATAGCTGGCGCATGTAAGAAGTCAGAATTGACATTTTTACGGGCTAGAGAACTTTGTGGACGTTGTGGACAAAGAGTCTTATTTTCAAGTTAACCTTCCCAATACAAAAACAAAAGTTACACGTCAATTTATAATTACAATTGAAGATATGGACGGATTAAATTTTGTTGAGATTGTAAGAAAATATATTAATTTTAGGCTATCAAATTGTAAACATAATCGATTTTTTGTTAAATATTCTAACGGAAAATGTGGTATACAGCCAGTTGGTATTAACACTATTGGTAATCTACCGAAGAAAATTGCCCAACATATTGAAGTATCAAATCCAGTTTTATTTACCGGCCACTGCTTTAGAAGATCTTCGGCGACTTTGTTGGCGGACAGTGGCACCGATATTTTAAATATAAAGCGGCATGGGGACTGGTCAATGCGCCCATGGGAGATGCAAATGAATAGGACATCGAAAAGTTCTATGAGGACATAAGATTAGCACGGAAGCAAACAAAGAAAGAAGAAATCACAGTGCTACTAGGAGACTTCAATGCGAAAGTTGTAAAGGGAGCAGAAGAAGATACTGTGGGCATGTATGGGCTAGGAAGCAGAAACGAGAGAGGAGAAACGCTAATCCAATTCTGCAAAGAAATCGGACACGCTATAATGAACACCTTTTATAAGCTGCCTCCTAGGAGGCTATACACGTGGAAATCGCCGGCCGACACTCAAGAGAACCGTGTAAGGAATCAAATCGATTTCATTACAATTAATAAGAGGTTCAGAAACGCCATCACATCGGTTAAAACGTACCCCGGAGCAGATGTATATACCGACCATAACCTATTATTATCAACACTCAAATTGCGTCTAAAGAGGACGGAAAATAGGACACACGTTATAGGGCATATGAAACAACAGATAGCAGAGAAAATGTCCAACATTGTAAGACTTGAAAACCCCGGAGTTCAAACCATAGAACAACAAATAGAATCAATCACTAACATCATGACAACAGTTGCGAATGACAACCTACTCACTACGCAAAGAATCAGGAAGAGTAAATGAATCACAGATGAGATCCTAGATCTAATGAAAAAGCGTAGAAAAGCTAAAAACAAGAACTATACGGAATATGAGTAGATACACCGTCACATTAAAAGGAAAATTAAAGACGCCAAGGAAAGCTGGTGGAGAGAGCAATGTGCCGAGATAAAGGAATCGGACAGAAAACATGATGCACTAAATATGTACAAAAAGATAAGAGAGACCACAGGAGCACGTAAGTTTCGACAAAACAACATCATCACCGATAAACATGGCAAAGCATTGCTAAGTATGGATGATAAAGTAACAAGATGGCAAGAATACATACAATCTCTTTATATGTTGATGACAACAGAAGATTAAATACCAGTAATAACCCACCATCAACTGGACCTCTCATAACACGTTTCGAAGTGATCAAGGCAATACGAAGACTAAAAAATAACAAGACACCGGGACCCGATGAGATTTGAGGAGACATCCTAAAACTAATAGAGGAAGAACACCTAAACACCATCATAGAACTATTCAACCATATATATATATGTAACTGGACACATTCCTGAGAAATGGCTAACATCAACATTTATACCAATTCCCAAAAAAACCACCGCTAAAAAGTGCGAAGACTACAGAACAATATGCCTAACAAGTCACTTCATGAAGGTTTTTCTTAAGATTATCTACGACCGTATATATAACAGGCTGGAAGAAGACATAGGTGATACACAATTCGAGTTTAGGAACGGCCTTGGTACCAGAGATGCACTCTTCGGTCTAAATGTACTTATCCAAAGAGCAAGAGATGTGAACTGCAACGTCTTTGCATGTTTTGTCGACTTTGAAAAGGCGTTCGACAGAGTCAACCACGACAAGCTAATGCAAATTATACATCAATCAGGAATAGACGAAAGAGATGCACGAATCATATCAAACCTGTATAGCCAACAGATCGCACGCATCCGCGTAGAGACAAAATTGTCGGAACAATTTCCAGTACAGCAAGGGGTCAGGCAAGGCTGCGTGCTATCTACGCAACTGTTTAACCGATACGCAGAGAAACTTTTCAAAGATGCATTGGAAGAAGAACAGGAAGGAATAATTATAAATGGGCAGGTCATCAACAATCTGCGATATGCAGATGACTCTGTATTAATCGCCGACAGCGCTAACGGACTACAAAAGATAATAGATAGAGTAGTCGACGCCTGCCAAGAACTTAATATGAGACTGAATATATCCAAAACAAAAACTATGATTATAAGCAAAAACAACGAGAACGCACAACTCTACGTGAACGGAATGCCCCTACAGACAGTATCATCAATAACGTACTTAGGAACAAACCTGAACGACAAATGGGACCATAGTCAAGAGGCAAAAATAAGGATTGAAAAAGCACGATCAGCTTTCAACCAAATGAGGAGTATATTATGCAACATGAACCTCTGCCTCCAACTTCGTACACGCGTTCTAAGATGTTGCGTCTTCTCAACCCTCTTATATGGAGTAGAAGGATGGACACTGTCTGACGCGGTCAGCAAGCGATTAGAAAGTTTTGAGATGTGGTGCTATCGCCGCATGCTTAGGGTCTTATGGACATACCGAGTAACTAATGAAAATATATTTATGCGCATGCAAAAGGACAGAGAAATTCTAAAAACGATAAAGCAGAGAAAACTCTCATATTTCGGCCATATTATGCGCAACAGTGAAAGGTACAAAATCCTGCAGTTAATTATGCAAGGCAAAATTGAAGGGAAAAGATCACCAGGAAGACGACGAACCTTCTGGTTGAAGAACTTGCGTCAATGGACCGGCAAGACTTCAATTGAATTATTTAGAACCGCGGTAGATAGAATTAGATGGGCCAGATTGATCGCCAACGTCCACTGAGGATACGGCACATCAAGAAGAAGAATGGGGACTGGAAAAGCAATACGGTGACCGAGGGTTATGTAGAGACATTATCAGAAAATAAGAAGAAAATTGCTACTAACATCCTGGGCAAAATAAGTTTCGTATCTAATATCACTGCAACTTCTTCAAATAAAACTTCTTTAGCGTCATCGTCTAGAGTATCTGGACTTTACCTTAATAACTGCAATAATTGCGTAGTAAATATTTATAATTGAAAATTATTTATTTCTTCATTACAAAGAAGCATCCGTTATTTTGTTTTTTTACAACCAGTTATGTTTTATTTTTTTCATAACTAGTTACGGATTTTTTTTTGTAACTAGTTTTGAAAAAATGAACGTTTTCAAACTTATGTCAATTAAGAAAAGCGACACTTTACATGTCAAAATTAGAAAAAAAGTTTTATTGTAGATTGAAATTTAAAAACCTATTTAAGTTTTTCTTTATAAACGACGCAAAAAATTACATTAACATTTCCAACAAAATAGTTGGGTTATACTATAAATGCTATTTCTCACATTTTAATTATAAAGAAAAATTAAAAATGTATTTAAAATTTTAATCTACAATAAAATTGATGATTATTTGTGCATTTTACAAACTTATAAGCCGGGAATACACATGCCAGCTACTTGCACAATTTCATACTAGCTTCTTGCACATGCCAGCTCAGGTGTATTCTATCAAAAGGCATGCTTCTCGATGGCACCAAATCAAAAACATTTGATTTTTTGGCATGCAATGTGCAAGTAAATGGTGGGAGACGGCAAAGGCATGCTATAAAGCATGTATAAACACTGTGTGTGTACTGGCATGCTAGTAGACAGTAAAACAATTCTGGAAGCATTCTTAAATGTTTTGTATAACCACTTATATCTTCTTACCCAATTTATTTAAGCAAACAACTGCTTGTTCCATAATTGTTTCTTTTGTTGATTCAATCTTTTACCCAAATACGTTTTTTTTTTGTTTCTGTTGCAAGTTTCTATGTTTTCTATGTTTTTGCCAGTTGTGAAAACTTGAAACACTTATAAAATATGTTTATGTAACTAAAAAAAGATTGACGAATAAATGGCATAAGTGTCCTCTTTTTTCTGCTATTTGCCTTAGCAGTACATGTATCTTCACTGTGGCATTAATTGGCATTATTTATAGTTTTAACTATAATTATATATGGCCATGTATGAGTCAAGTGTACGGAATAAAAATTTTGCTCCAACTACTGAAAATGCTTTTCTGTACATGAATCCTAATCATGTGATTTTTTTCAGGTTTTTTATTTATTCAAAATTTAAAAAAATATTTTTTTGCGTTTTTTTGCATTTTTTAATCCTGATCCTTTTTTAAGAAAAAATTGTAAAAAACTTTTTTTTTCAAAATTGTTCAAAAAATAAATTTTCACAGTCTTTTTTAGAAAAAAAAACAGTTCTTCTTTAAAAAAAACGTGCTTTTATATGTGCAAAAGATTCGAGATATCTTACAATGTATCCACAGAACTAATTAAAAATAGCAAAAAAGGCAAGTTATAAACGATCAAAAAATGTTAAAATACGCAAAAAAACGATTTTCAACTTTTTTTATTATAATTGCTTATTACTTGGAAATGGCTTACTGAAAAGTCTTATAAAATTCACATGACCAGGATTCATGTAAAAGAAGCACTTTTCAGTAGTTAGGGCAAGAAAAAAAATATTTTGTACACTTGACTCATACATAGTCATATGTAATTTAAGATGTAATTTTTGTCAGTAACATATTGGCATTACATATAATATACATAATTTGCGTCATCTTAAGCCGGGAATATACATGCCTGTTAGTTGCACAATTTCATACCAGCTACTAGCACCGGTATTCTGTCAAATGGCATAATTCTTGTGGCATGCAAGTTGATTGCACCAAATCAAAAAGATTTTATTTTTTGGTCTGCAATGTGCAGTAATGAGCATGTTGCACTAATGGTAAAAGGATTATATTACAAAACAGATTAAAAATACAGCTAGATACGAATAGTTTGGCCTGTATAATAGGAAAACGTTAAATCTGTTATTTTGAAATAATCTTTTATGTTTTTTGTACCAAGTAATAAAATTCTTGCTTGTTTGTCTTAAATATACGCTTGTGCAATCTCTACAAGTTAATTTATACATTTCTGATTTTCTAAATTTGACCGTTTTTTCTTTCCGTTAAATAAGATGTTTGATAGTTTTTTTTTGTCTAAGAGACTCGCCTATCGACAAAACTTTTTGAAAATTGCCAACAGCGCAAAATAGTCATCTTTGACATGAATGGTAATTGGAAGAGGGCGGCGTGCGTCAGCTCCCACTGAGGGCGCTGACTGGTTAGAGTGGCCTAAGGTGCTAGTATCCGGACTAGAGTTGGTAAACTGCTTCCCATTCATCCGTTTTCTGTTAAAAATCCAGAATTAGTTTATTGTCTCGGTTAGTTTGTTTCAGTGTTTTTTTAAGTAGATTAAAATCATCATGGAAAGTAATTAGTTGTTCTATCTTCTTGCATTCTTTTGTGAGCCACACTTATTTTAATTTTATTTCTTATTTCTTTGTGAAACTTTTTATACTTGCTTCCATTACCTTGGTTTTTATAATTTCTGGGATCTTTCATTAAGTCACAAGTTTTCTCTGTCATCCAAGTTTGTTTTCTGTTTGGTATTTTATTTGCTACTGATTTGTGTGGTAACCATAATGTCTTTTGCTTAGTTCCATAAATTAGTTAGTTGGTAGGTTATTTTCCATTACGTTGTTGATTTCTTTTATTACTGCTTTTCTGATGTTTTTATGTTGATGTTTCTCTAAATCTTGTTTGTTTAAACGTGGATTTTTTGGTATTGAGAGTTTAATATTAATAACTGCCGCCAATAGCTCATGATCTGCTCTTTGGTATATACATGCTGTTTTGACAAAAGAGCCAAATCATTTATTAATCAGTATACAATCTATCTGGTTTTTATTATATTGTGCGGTTAGTCTGCTGGGGATTTGCATCTATATGTATATACACAAGAAGTTGAAGAAGTTTTTTGTTCTGTACTCTAAGAGCCCACAAAGTTTCAGCTATTTTTAGAAAACTTTTATTCAAAATTTATATTAAATATCTAAAATTATTTTGTTCTAAGAATTTATCAATGTGAAAATTAACATACGTCTTAAACATTTTGTTTGAACAAACACAATTTATAATATTAATTCTTTTTGCAAAATTATTTATTTTATGATAGACTAAACATACAAAACTAAATTCTAAAAATATTTTCAAATACTACACTTTTAAATTCTAGAAAATGTTATATAAGTTCTTACCTGCTATCTCGCTAAAAATTATAAGAATGGCAAATAAACCATAACACGAATATTGAATAATATTGTATTAATTAATTAAATAATTCTTAAATTAATTAAACAAACATTTAACAAATACTAATCTTGGTTGCAAATAATTGTTCCACATGCGGTACAGATGCACATTCTTAATGGAGAATAGGAATCGATAAACTTGCTTCCAGGAGTGCAGAATGGATAATCTACAAATTAGTAATAATAGTAATTATAGTCCTAAACTAAATTGAAATATTTACTGCAAATTGATCATAGTCTCGAATGCAATGTTAGGATATTTTGACAATTAACAATAATATTTTTAAATAGCATACCGTCACCACATGTGTCTTCATCACATTTCATATTCATCAGATCACCATCAATGCATTTACATCCATTACAATTTTTGTTGTAGGATTTTGCTGGATCGCATGTTTTGCCTGAAATGTATTAAGTAGTTTTGAAACTGTATATGTAAATTTAACAGTTAAGTTACTTACCATCAGGGTAATCGAGAGCATTTGCAACTGCAACAACGACCCATAAAAATAAAACCAATTTCTGCATGATGATTGTTAAGAGATTTGTGTTATTGTGAGAAGGTTTTATACCAAATTTAAAATACTTTATGATTTTATTCATTAAATTTAATTGGACGTTAAATGTTAATTTTTAGAAACATATGTAAACAATATAGATAATTAGTTATTTTTATGAGTTTATCATATTTTGTATCAAAAATTAAAAAAAACCTTGAATAGATATTTCTTATTAAACCAAATATATTGTATTTTTAGAGCTCATTTTTATAGCATTCTTAAAAATGTTTTCAAAACATTCTTTATTTAATGATTTACAAATATAAAACAATTGATCTCAACTTTAGTGACAAAAATAACAAATCAGAAACATTTTATGTTATTTTATAATTATATATATTAAAAAAAATCTACTTAGTTACTCAAAAGGTTTGTATTTGTATGAAACAATTGTGGAAATTGTATAAGAAAATTTGCAATATTTAATCTTATTATTCATCTTTCTACTCGTAATATGTAATAGTTGCGGTTTAACAAAATTTGATGTCATTTTGAAATTATCATCTTAACTCAGTTTGTAAAAAAAATTACAATGCCTAAATCTAATTTTCCAGCTCTCTACTTGTGATAATGTTTAACAAAGTTTGATGTATTTTAAAAACTATCAACTCAACTCTGCCGAGTTTTGAAATTAGTTGCTTCAATTATGTGCAATTATAAAAAAAATTTAAAAGTTGTACAGACAAATTTATAATAATTAAATTTCCAGCTCTCTACTCGTAATAATGTTTGTGGTTTTACAAAGTTTGCTGTAATTTTAAAACTAGCAACACAATCTTGCTAAAATTTTAAATTTAGTTGCTTCTATTAAATGTACTATGTAATAAAATTGTACAAAAATATTTGATATTTTATGTTATAACATGTTTTATTATTTAATCAACTGTAACTATCTGTCATAAAACGTTTTTTAACTGTACATATCATATCTTATAAATTTTAAATTGTAATAAAATTGCTCGTAACTGTCGAAATTATGTTCCTATTGTACCGGTCAAAGTTAATCATTAACATCATAACCATAAATTGGAATTTCTTTCTTCTTCTTCTATTTCTTTGATCCTTGGGCAACTTTTGTTGTTTCTCAGAGCACGAATTTAGTCCTATCTGCAGTGCACTTTACGCAATTTAACCATGGTACTTCTTTATTTGTTACTTTTGTTTTCTTTTTTAATTTCACTCCAGATCAGCTGTCATGTCAGTCTGTTTAACATACACATTCTACAGATACTTATAATACAACCAACACAACATATATTAATAGTTCTACCATAAACTAACTCAATCTCTAGTTTTTGTGCCCATGACCCATTTTTTATAGGGTTTTTCAATAAAAACTTTCATTTTGATATTTAAAAAAAACAGGTATTTTTTAAGAGAAATCAATAAATGTTTATTTTATTGTAAAAAGGAAGATATGCCATTAACATTTAAAAACAATATCAGTCAAATAGCTGCCACGGTTACGGTTGCAATACCACATTATTTTCATGAAATTTTCCATGACCAATTTGCACATTTGCGGCTGTAAGTTCTCGATAAGGAATTCTATCTTTAAGGTCTTGAATTGATTGTGGATCATTGGCATAGACTTTATCTTTTACGTGGCCAAAAAAAAAGTCTAAAGGTGTTAAATCACATCTCTCGGTAGCCAATTGTGATCACCTCTTCAAGAAATAACACGGTCAGAAAACTTTTCTTGCAAAATTGCAATTGTTTCATTGCTTGTGTGGCACGTAGCGCCGTCTTGCTGAAAATAAACGTCGTCCACATTAATATCTTCTAATTCCGGCCATAAATAATCATTAATCATAGCTCGGTAGCGCCATCCATTCACCGTAACAGTTGCACCAGCCTTATTTTCAAAAAAGTAGGGTCCAATCACACCGCCTGCCCAAAAACTGCACCAAACAGTGACACGTTGGATGCAAAAACTTTTCAACAATCATTCTTGAATTTTCTGAGCCCCAAATGCAACAATTCTGCTTATTAAGTAGTTAGTAGCTTTTGAGGTGAAAAAGAGCCACATCACTGAAGATGATTTTTTGATGATATTCCGGATCATTTTGATGCATTTTGAAAGACCCAATCAGCAAAGATACGACGTTTTTGGTGATTGACCGGCTTGAGTTTTTGTGTTCTAAACTTTAAAAGCCTTAAGACTTAAGTCTTTATGCAAAATACGGTGTAATGTTGTTTGCGGAATGTCTAATCTAAAGATCGACTAGAATTCGACAAACCGGGGTTTTCTTCAACACTACGGGCTACATCAGCAATATCCTCATGTGTTCTTGAACGATGCACACGGTTTCGATTCTTCACATCACAAACTTATCCAAACAGCTCAAATTTTTTCCCCAAATTTACTATTGCCGGCCGAGAAGGTGCTTTACGACAATCAAAAAGTGCTTTATTTTTGCGAACTGTGACTGAAAAATGTACATCATTTTTGTAGCGAATTTTAATAATTTCAATGCGTTGTTGAAGCGTGTATCGTTCAATTTTTAATAATGGCGTAGTTTTTGCTTGTTAAATGTCAAAAGATAATAACTTTAAAATAGACAGCTGCCCAAATGCCTGCTCTTCAAAATGAAGCTTCTTATTGGAAAACCGTTTACAATAAATACCTAGCGTATATTTTCAAAAATAAATTAAATGTATATCCTACCCAAAACAAATTAACCCCAAAAAAACAAAGAAAACAAACAAAAAACAAACAAAAACAGAAAAAAAAAACAATAAACCTCCCAAAAAAAAAACCGAAAAAAAACCAAAAAAAATAAACCAAAAATTCCAAAAAACAAAAAAAAGTAAAGTAAAAAATAAGAACCATACATAACAATATTTTAAAATGTAACTACCCGTATTGTACCCCACCTGCATACCCTTAGGAGGCAATCACTTTCTTTTCTTATTTCTTTTTAACCTTATTATAAAGTAATACCGTTTTGTCTAATCTATTTGAATAATACACTGTAAGTCTTCATACGTTGTGAGTATAATATAGAAGGAAATGCTAAGAGTGCTATCTTCCCCTGTTGGATCAGGTGAAAGTATACATTCCTTGAATTATGTAAGAGGCATTTCAAGAAAATATGATTTAGACTTTCTTCCATACCACACTCACAGGAATCATTATCAGTTATTTTAATTTTATGTAGATATCTTGGTGATTTCTTTCCACCATCTCCCTGCGCCAATAATGCTTGTAATTGCTGCATATTGGATTTTGTTTAATTTGGCGATGTTTTGTTTGCTACAAAATAAAGGAATAAATGGAATGTATTTTAACCTAGATCTAATAAATGACTTATAAAATACTGCCATGGTTACTGGATCGCTTCCTCAAGCTGTTCTTCCAATGACTCTCAACATATACCCAGATATCTGTTTGGTTTGGTAAATATGGAGTCTTTCTTCTTGAAAAGATCATAACTTTACATTTGCTTACCGGCAGTATCAAGCCCTTTTCCCACACAAACAAGCTCAGCAGTCTCATAGCAGCGTTTAATTGGATTGATGCCTGGAGCGGGTCCCTATAGATCGTGTATATTACCAAGTTGTCTGCGTAAGAGAGCAGTTCCACACTGGCAGGGAGGTATGTATTAATACTGGTCATATATATGTTGAAAAGGAATGGGCTTAATGGGCTACCATGTAGAAGCCCAGCATAAGAAACTCTTTTAATGCACCCAATCCTTAATTTTATTTTAAAAAATTTGCATTTTAGCAAATTGTATAGCACTCTGGTTATGTGACAATCCAGTTTCTTTGCTCTGATGATGTCAGTCAAAACGTCTATATCCACCCGGTCATACGCCGCTTCTAAATTCAAGACCGTTGCAATTAAGTTTGCTTTTTTGGTTAATGTACCGTATATGTCTAAGCACAAGATAGCTAAGTTGTCAATAACACTCCGCCCCTTCCTAAAACCAAAAAAGTTGTTTTTTCCGCCCATTTTTCAATGCGGTTTTTTAACATATTTTTTATAGTTTTCCTCACCACTGAAATTAGAGAGATCGGTCTGTACGCATTAAAATTGCATGTTGCCAAATCACCCGTCTTTTTTATGACTACTTATTTTACTAGTCTCCACAAGTCTGGAACTTTCCCCTTCTTTAAGATTTTATTGAATTTCCGCAGAAGGATAGATTTTGCCTTTTTTCCAAGTTTCGATAACATAATATACGCAATATTATCCTCTCCAGAAGCAGTGCTTTTGGTCGTTTTAAGACACATCTTTAACTCATATTAGGAAAAACTTGATTGGGTACCTTGTGTCGGTATTGGTTTGTGAGGAAGGGGAGCTGTGCCTGGAGCAATCTTTTGAATGAAAAGTTCTTTCCAATCTTTTGTGCTACTGGGGATGTTTTCTTTTAACCCTTTCTTAGTTAATGCCACTTGATTTTTTATAAATTTGATCTAGTCTTTCAATCTACCAGAACTTCTTTCTTTTTGCCACCAAGCCACTGCACTTGTTATCCCACCAGGGGCATGGGTTCCGAGAGAAGCTTGCAGGTTTAAATTTAGGTGCCGAATCCAACATTCTGTAAACTTCTCTATATTAACATTGTACTGCTTCCTATTAAGTGCTTGGTCTACTTCATTTCTGTACATATCCTACTTCACTCTTGTAAGGTTCAATCTGTCAGGTCGTGGTAATACTCTGTTCACATCCCCATCTAAGATAACTTCAGTCAATATGGAAAAGTGATCACTTCCCATATTGTCATCCAGATTAGTTGTTTTCAAGTTAATGGCAATATCAGGTGTGGCTATAACCAAGTCAATGACGTTTGATCCGGTGATAGTAAAATGTGTATATGTATCTCATCATTCATCAGTACCAAGTTTATATCGTCCATAACCATTTCAAGATGAAGTTCATTTCTATTATGGAACGGGTGGTCCCATCTTGGGTTTTAACTGTTAAAATCATCCATAATGATGAACAGAGTTTGACACGAAGAAATTAATTCCCTCTAACTGTCCCCGTTCATATGCGTATCGGGGGGGGGGGGGGGGGGGGTACATATCATGATACTACCGTCAACTCGAAAACACGAATTCTGACAAATTGAGCCTTAGGTGGGTGATTGAAGTTTGGAACGTTTGTAGTGAAACGATGATCATTTTTCACTAGCAGAGAGCACCCTCCTCTTCCGTCCTCTCTCCCAACCTGGTATACTGTTAATACTATCAACTGGCCACCAAGTTTCAGACAGTGCTATCACATCCGTGTTATCATCATAGCAGTATTTAATAAGGTTTTTTTTATTACTATTGCAAGATCTAATACTCCATGACAGCAACCTCAAACATTGGCGATCCTGGCGAGTCATAATCGGAGATATTATTTTTATTTTCTGTAGAATGTTTAGTGGCGTCCAGGTCAACAAGGTAGCTTACAATTTGGTTGATACAATCTTTTTGAGTTTCAGCATTAATTTCCAGTTTGAGGCACTTCCCTATGAGAGATCCTAAAATTTCCAGTTCAGATTTTACATTATTTTATATTCTGGGGCCATGTAGACCAAAGTGTCCGGAGCTCTAATTAATTTTGTACCTTTAAACAATTTTTTTACCCTTTGTGGGGGGGGGGGGGGGTGACCAAAACTCTCACCCTCTTTTGTTTTCTTGGAGACAATTTTTCTCTGCAGACATATGAGTGTTCCTGTACTACAGGTGGACTCTTTATGCTTGTTCTGCTAACCGATTCTACCTCCTCTCTAATTCTTGATCTTGGAAAGTCTCTCTAAATTTAATACATTGCTACAATGTATACATACTGGATTCCTTTTGATTGGACATTGTTCATTGTTAAAGCATGTTCAGTGTCTCCACAGGCATTGCACATTGGTTTCCCTTTGTAAAATTTGCTTATGTGCTCATAACGAAGACATCTTAAGCATTGTACGACCTTTTGTATGTATGTTTCTACTATTCTATAATTATAGTAAATACTCACTCTCTCTGGTAACACTTTTTTCCTAACTGTTATTATTTTGGTTCCAGTTGGAATGTTGCTTCTTTTTGTCTTTTAATGCGTTTAACATTTAATATTTCATTCTCATTGCTACATCTAAATTGTTGTAAAAGTTTTTCTTCTAAAATATCAAAATCAATATCTCTAACAATCTCCTTGCAGAATACTGAATGCATCGGAATCAAAGCTTTTAATTTAAATAATAATATTGTTAAACTCTATGGTAGCTTTATTATATAACTGTTATTATTTTGGTTCCAGTTGGAATGTTGCTTCTTTTTGTCTTTTAATGCGTTTAACATTTAATATTTCATTCTCATTGCTACATCTAAATTGTTGTAAAAGTTTTTCTTCTAAAATATCAAAATCAATATCTCTAACAATCTCCTTGCAGAATACTGAATGCATCGGAATCAAAGCTTTTAATTTAAATAATAATATTGTTAAACTCTATGGTAGCTTTATTATACCCTCTTTTCTTAACTGATACAACTCCTTCTACCTTTTCACCTTGTTTAATCGTTTCATTAGTAGATTCAAATGTGAGAATCTCATTTTATAATTGCATCCTAGTAGAAATGTTGAAAGAGAGCGGCTAAGTAGTTATAATATACTAAAAATCTTGTTTAGTAAATGTCTTTACAATATCTAAAAGGAATCCACAATAAACTTATTTTTTCTATTTATAACCGCTATAAAAGACATCTTTAAAACAAAACTGCAATGGGAAAATAAAGAGATAAACATCAACTGAGATTTGCCAACAATGTAGTTATATTTGCCAATTTGGGAAAAAACCTACAGCATATGCGTGAAGAACTAGCATAGAACAAGTAATGACTAAATATCTTGCAAATATCAGTAAAAAAATATTATGGGGTTAGTGAATGCAGGAGGGAAAAAAACCTGTTTGTACGAGTCAACAAGCTGCTAAGCGACCAAGGGCAAAATTTCAGACTAATAACAATTACCTCGCAACGTACTAGTTCTGCTGCGGGTCTGTGGAATGACTACCTACGTGATTGTGCAGTGCATATAAACCCGCAAAGGAGGATGACGGAATCCTGGTGGTTAAGTTACCCTATAGATGTATCTCTAAGGCTTGGTAACACTCCATGTTAACATGATTTTTTTCTTAAACGGGGGATTGAGATTAACCTACCTTAATCAATCGGCTGCGTTGTCAAGTCTATGTGATAAAAGTCAATTTCAAACATGAATACAAAAAAAATCAGGCCTTACTAAAACTCGAGGTTAATATAACTTATTGCGGAGTTTAAGTACTTGTGCTGATTTAAGTGAATCTATTTGTATAGAAGAAATAAAAAACTATGTGAGTAAGTTGGATTTTTTTTAACAAACTCATGTTTATTTAGGCTAGCTACCAAATTTAACAACACCATTCATGGTAGTGCAAGTAACTTGACCGGCTTAAGAAAGCTACACCATCAACAAAGCAAAAAAAAAATTCAATTTGTATGTTATACAAAAATGCTCAAAAAATATATAAATTATTTTATGAAAATGATGAAAACACCCCAACTGCTGCAAGTTTGAAAAAAATCTTATCCAAAGACCCTCAACAGCAATTAAGTTGCTTGAAACAAATTAACGGCTCATACACAGCCAATCTATCAGAAACAACGGAGATACTTTTAAAAACCTACTTCCCAGGTTCTACCGCTAGTTTAGCGCTCCAACCCTAACATCATTAGAAGAAAATTGGCTAGCTGCTTGTTACTTTGTTGAGGGGCGTATAGCATTGCATAGGCATATCAAAACTTCTCTTTATACAAAGCGTCAGAATTAAATGAGAACTTACCTAGCAAGAATCTATAAAAAATGCATTGTTTTTTGATACATACTAACATTGACAAAAATAAAAATTGTATTTATCCCAAAACCAGGGCGTAACGATTACACTCTTGCAAAATCTTATTGGCTAATTTGCTTCACGTCTTTTCTCCTGAAGACATTAGAGCGACTTTGTGAAAGATCAGTTTAGAAAACGGTTTTTATCACTAAACTAACACATCCAAAACAACAGTATACATTAAAATTAAAGAAGATCCACAAAATTAGCCCTACATCTTGTATCAAACCAAATTGAAAGATTACTACAAGGTGTCTATAAATGTCTTGGATTATGTAATCACTTTAAATATGCCGCTTTTTTTAAATGTGCACAAAACTATTTACTTTGTTTTGACAGTTTAACTTTAGCTGTATTTACGCACACTTAATGTAAATTCACTATTTTACTAGAGTGGCACAATCGTACATTTGATGGTTACATAATTACAAACTTTTATAATGACTCTGTTTAAAACAAAATGTCTACCTTGGGCGTATTTCTAGATATTAAATGCGCTTTTGATTAAACTACCTTAACAAAAAACTGATTTTGCAACACATGGTGTAAACTTTACACTTAGTGGATGAATAAAACGCATGTTAGAAAAAAGAACTGTTACTGTTACCATAGGGATTCTTTAGGTGTAGTTTCTCTACTACTTTGGAATATAGTAATTAACAACCTTATACAGCTATTTAATGATTGTAGTTTCTATACAATTGTATGAAAATGACATAAAATCTTAATGCAAGAGGCAAAAGTTTATTATGTCTTAAGGACAATGTAGATATGCTATGGAAACTGTTTTTAAAGGTATTACTATAGTCGTACAAAAGGCTGGCAACAACTGTATCCTCCTGGAGGAAGTTGTTAAGCGAGCAAACAGATAACATGCTTTTTTTTGTGTTTTAAAGACTCTACAATGTGTGCGCACATAAACAAAAGGGGCAGAGTGTCGTCAATAATTTGATTAGAATCTACTCGGATGGTTCAAGTTAGTTAATTTAGATTTTTGGTATATCATCTTAAAAAGACTAGGTATGTTCAAAAACCAATGAAGGTTTTAAAACAAGTATTTTCTTGCAAAACATGGACTTCAAAAATTATTATCAAAGTTCTAAGTCTGTGATCGCACTTTTAAAAGCGTTTACTCTAATTTTTGGTTGTAATAATCGTCCCACCAGACAGACTGTGCGTGTTATAGTAGATAAATTTGACATTTACTATTAAATATGCCAGTAAGATAACGCACCAATCAAAGTACCGACAATATTGCAGCCTTAAGTGCCTTAGTTCAAAATGAGCCAAATCAATCTATTTCACGCCGTTTACAGATCTCTCAGTCTAAAAATGACCGTGTGGTTTGGTTTTATGCAGGAAGTGTGATTGGACCGTATTCATTGTGGATGAAAATGATTGCCATGTTACTGGTAATGGAGTTTGTTATCGTGCCATGTTGCAAAACTATTTTTAGCCAGAAGAAGCGTAGAACCTTCAAGAACACCAGCATATATAATTTTTAGTTAAGAGATAAAACCATTAATTCTGACAATACTTTGTATGTTGCCAAGAAAACTATTGCTTAGACTTATACAGATTTGTAGTTAAGACACATACAATAGAACTTATTAATAAAATTAAGATACTGAACACTATCAAATATTTTAGAAATGTCTAGAGCTGATGCAATATATTTACACGTTTGTCTAAAATAAAATTCCATATGTGATCAAAATTAATATTAAATATCTTAAATAAAGTTTTTGTCAATTTATCAATGTTTTATATATTTTAATTAATATATTTTTTGAAGATTTTAGATAGATTGGACAAGAATGCAATTAGCTTATAACTTATTACAACTTGAATAATTGGAGTATTTGAGTACACGATGAATATACACAAAACATAAATTTAGAGTTTCAAATTGATTATATACTACATTTTCTAACGTTACATTATAAAACTGCTTAGAATTTCAGAAAATTTTACATGTTTCTTCGCTAAAAATATTAGAATTACTTGAAAGGCAAATGAACCACAACACAAATTTTCAAAAATATTGACTTTATTAATTAAATGATTCTCGTATTTATTAAACAAAAATTGAACAAACACTATTCTTGGACGCAAATAATTAATCCACTGTCGGTACACATGCACTTTTTCATTGGACTATGTGAATCGATAAAGCGGCTTCCAGGAGGGCAGTATGGATAACCTGCAAATTATAATAATTAATAATAATCAAATCAATACTTTTAAACTGAATTGAAATATTTATTACAATTGATCATAGTTATTAATGCAATGTTAGTATATTTTTGAAATTAAAAATAATATTTTTAAATGCCATACCATCACCACATCCTTTTTGACCACACTTCATATTCATTAGATCACCATTAGTGCACTGACACACATTACAATTTCTGCTATAGGATTTTGCTGGATCGCATGTTTTGCCTGAAATGTATTAAGTAATTTTGAAACTGTATTAAATATAAACAGTTTAGTTACTTACCATCAGGGTAATCGAGAGCATTTGCAACTGCAACAACGACCCATAAAAATAGAACCAATTTCTGCATGATGATTGCTAAGAGGTTTGTGTTATTGTGAAAAGTTTTTATACCAAATTTGAAATATTTCATGTTTTTATTCATTAAATTTAATTGGACGTTAAATGTTAATTTTTAGAAACATATGTAAACAATATAGATAATTAGTTATTTTTATGAAGTTATCATATTTTGTATCAAAAATTAAAAAAAAACCTTGAATAGATATTTTATATTAAGCCAAATATATTTTTCATTTTTATAGCAGTCTTAAAAATGTTTTCAAAACATTTTAAATCTATATGAAGCTTTTATTCAAATTGGGCTAAACAAAGGTTTTTGTATTATAACGTTTTCAATGTTTATTATTTGGAAAAATGTTTTAATGAATAATTGATCTTAACTTTACTGCAATTGAGATAAATAATGCTAATTGTGTTAGTTCAAAAACAATTTAGAACCACCGATTTGTATGAAATTGTAATTTAAAAAATTGCAATTAGTTGCTCAAAATATTTGTATTTATATGAACAAAATTTTAGAAAAATAATTTCACAAAATTTGTAATTTTGAAACAATCAGCTCAATCCTGCTGAAATTTTAAATTTAATTGTTTAAATTATCTGTAAAAGTTGCACACAAAAATTATTAAATATAAAATAATTATTAAATTTAGTTTTCAGCTTTCTACTCGTAATAATGTTGTGGTTTTAGTTGTCTGTAATTTTCAAACTGTAAACTCAATCTTGCTGAAATTTTGAACTTGGTAGATTTAATTAAAAATTGTACAAAAATGTTAGATATGTTATAAAAAACTTTAAACTGGTCTGATTTATATGGTTTTGAACATTGTCTTATGAAATGCTCAATCAAACGTTCCTTAGGTGATAACTGTCAAATTATGTTCATACGTCATAAAACGTTCCTAAACTGTATCATAACTTATAAATTTACTCTAATTGTAATAAAATTGTTCTAAACTGTCAAAATTATGTACCTATTGTAACAGTCAAAATTAATCATTATTATTATAACCATAAATTTGAGTTTTATCTTATTTAATGCAATACTATTTAAAGAATATGATGAATGGTTGCATAATTTTTTTTATAATTGTTATTTTTTATAATATATTTCCCCACTTGCTGCTCTACACCGTCTCCATATGGATGGCTGCAGAGCTTCGTATTCGGGGCACCATTTTATGTTTCAATCCTTTTTATTTGTTATTTATGTTGTTTGTATTATCTATTTTACTCATTACTTTGTTTTGATCTTTTTAATATATAGTGTTCTTTTATTTTTATTTTGAATTATTTATAGTTCTATATTTTTTTAATACTTTGAGGCAGTTGATTTTACGTAACTAGTTTATTGCCTAGTACTGTTTGTTTTGCCTTTTCTGTTCTTGTTGTGTATACATGTATATTGCTTCTTCTTCTAGTGTTACGTGCATTTCTTTGTTGGTTCTTATTTGGAGGTTGGTTATAATTTCTTTATTTTTAATTTTGTATATTAGTTTGCATTTTTTTTTTATTTATCTTTGTTTCGTTAATTATTTTGTCTACTTTTTCTGTTGGTTTGTGTATTATTTTTAAAATTTTGTTCTGTTGTCTTTGTATTTTTGGTATGTTTGTTTTTGATGTTTCTCCCTATATGTTTATTATGGTAGATACTTATTGCAGTTTCTTTTGTTATGCATTCCATAGCTCTATATACAGCTCGTTGAACTCCCGTTTCTATTATTTACAATATTTTAGGTAACAGGTATTAAAGTTTTTAACAAAAAATTAAAGACAAACTGCAAATAAAGAAGTAAATGCTTTGCTTGGCTGGAAATAAACACTAGGTCTGTTCCAACAAAAGATTTGGACAGTTTGCAAACCGTTCAAATTATGCAAACAAATAAATTACTGTGTATAAAAGATTGCCTAAGGATGACAAATATTTGATTGTGTGGACAGTTTGGACGGTTTGCAAACTGTCCAAATCGTATGTTGGAACAGACCTACTATCACAGTGATGTCGTGTTA
This sequence comes from Tachinus rufipes, assembly GCA_963932245.1. NCBI lineage: Eukaryota > Metazoa > Arthropoda > Insecta > Coleoptera > Staphylinidae > Tachinus > Tachinus rufipes. Next base: position 70,575,564 of record OZ010747.1, on the reverse strand, counting down.
CATATCACCTAACTGTGCAATATCAAAATGCAGTGAGTATTTCAATACCATTGAAAAGAAAGTGAGACAGACAAATAAGGATATTTTAATTTTAAATCACCAGAATAGCGCTCCAAAGTAGAAAACACGAGAGAAGAAATACTCACGGAATGGATGGCTGGGAATAATAGACTGGTAATTTTAAATGACGGTAAAAAACCAACTGTTGTACAAAGAGAGCAAACATCTTTTATTGACCTTACAATGTGTACGGAAAGCATGGTCAAAAAAATAATTAAGTAGCACGTGACAGACCTTAAAATTCTTAACCTACACAAATGCATAGGACACTGTATTATAAGCAAATTAGCATTATCAAAATATAACAATAAAGGATGGAATGTTTGTAAACTAGATAACAAGAAGTTTAAGAAAATTATAATTCAGAAATGCCAAGGCCCTAGGACACAAACTATAGGAATCTGATGAATAATATTACAGACGCATGCAACGCTACCATGCCAAAAAAATCTTGAACACTTAATAGAAAAGAGGTTTTTTGATGGAACAAAACTATTGCAGAAAAAAAAAAAGTTTGCACACAGAAATAACGTAAACTAACAAGAATAAGGAAAAGTAAAGCGGACACGATAGAAGTCAAACATTGAGAAAATGAGTATAAAGAGGAAGGGAAAAGTACTAAAAATTGAAATCATTAAAGCTGAAAGTTGAAAAGTAGGCAAAAGGTGAAGGGACATTGAACTAACGAGCTGATACTCAACATAAGAAAGTGGATAGATAAGAACCATGGGAAAATAAATTACTAACTGGCGCAATGCCTTACAGGTTATGGCAACTTCCAAACCTGCCTGAAGAAGATAGGTAAGATAACAGATGATAAATGCGTGTACTGCAAAAAAAAACTGACACTGCACAACATACGCTGTTTGCATCAGATGTCAAAAAGAAAAAAGTAAAGGAAAAGAAGCTCTGCAGATAAAGTTTATAGCAGATAATATAGTGGATTTAATGCTTGAAAACAAACAAAACTGGAAAGTCATAAACAAAATGGTCAATCAAATCATGGCAAAAAAAAGGAAACAAGATTAAAAGAAAAAAAAAATTAACAAAACCTCACTGAAAGAAGAATACAAAAATAATACCATTTAAGCAAGGTTTTGTGGGTAGAATTCCTTTTGAAAAAGAGCGTTTCCACAGATTCCAGGTAGACTGGACGTGCGTAAACGCAATGTTTTAATACTAAAAGTCCAACAGAATTTATGGTATTATTTTATTATCATCACTAGAATTAGCAAATATTCAAATTAAAATCCAACTTGCGTTTAATATTTTTATTTGATTTTGCTTCTTATTGCATGTTTTTTAAATCTTTAAAATGAATTGGTTTTTTGTATGCCAATTAACGTTTCATATATTTTATCTTTTAGAGTTTCTCAAACATAAAAATCTAATGGATTAAAATCTGACGAGATAATCTGTATTTAATCATCTTCAAACTATAATTTAAAATGTGCCGGAGCGTCATCGTGTTAAAACTAGTTTATATATCTAATGTAAAAAGGCAATTTCTTACAAATAACTAGCGGACAGTTATTTGTTAGAAACTCATAAAATAAAACCTAATTTAATCTTGGAAGCAAAAAACGACTACAAATAATATTATGTATTATACCAATCTAAACATTAACACTAAATTTATTTTAAAAAGAACGTAGTCGTATTTTGTTCAGATTTGTATGTAACCAAACATGAAGATTGTGGTAATTTTAACAATTCTATCTCTCGTGAATTTGTTTGTTCGCAAAATGTTATGCAAAAAATCTGGATTTGCTTCAGATTAATTTAAAGCTATTCACAAAAAACTATCCAAATGTTTCTCTGGATTGGGCTGTTTGGATCCAGTTTTTTCCTGCTATTTTTTGTATATTATCTCGCCATCTTGTTGCCGACCGGCCCACGCTTCTTTTTGTTGTCCTTGGGCGCCATTCTATGATTTTTTTGGTCCATTTGGTTCCATCTTGTCTTGCCAGGTGGCCCGCCCATCTCTACTTCAATTCTGCTATTTTCCTGGTGACGTCTTTGACTTTTGTTCTGCTTCTGATTTCTTTGTTTTTGACGCGGTTTTTGAGGCAGATACCTAGCATTGTTCTTTTTATGGATCTTTGTATACCTTTCTTTTAAGGTTGATTAGAATGGTTCTAAACTTTAGAATGTAATCTACTTTGCTGAATGCAGCCCAGCTCATCTTTATCCTTTTAGTTATTTCCGCTGTTTGATTTGGTTTGTCCAGTTTGATATTGTAGCCTAGATATGTGTATTCTTCTACCGCCTCTACTGGTGATAATTAATGATTATTCTAGCGTCCTCATTTGTTATTGTTTTTGTTTTTGTTAGGTTTATTTTTAGTCCGATTTGTTCTGATTCTGCTTTAAGTTCTTTTAGCATAGATTTTAATTTGTCGTTATTATTGCTGATCAGCACGATGTTGTCTGTGAAGCGGAGGTTGTTTAGTCGAGTTCCGTTTATATTTATTATTTGGTTTCTCAGGCTAGGTTTTTAAATATGTCTTCTAGGGCCGTTGTAAAGAGTTTTGGTGATATGACATTGCCCTGTCTTACTCCTTTCCGAATCTTTATCTTATCTGTTACCATGTTTTCGTCTATGGTTATGTGCATTGTAGCTTTGTCGTATATGTGTTCCATGATCCTTGTGTATTGTGAATCGATTCTTGCACCATTCATTGCTTTTATTATCGCCTATGTCTCCACCGAGTCAAAAGCCTTTTCATAGTCCACAAACGCTAATTTTATAGGGACATTGTAGTCTGTGCACTTTTCTATCAGACTACGTATCGTCTGGAGGTGGTCGTTTGTGCCGAATCCTTTTTGGAACCCTGCCTGCTCGCATTGTTGGTATTGGTCGAGCTTAGTCGTCAGGCGGTTTGTTATTATTTTAGATAGCAGTTTGTACATGTGATTTAGAAGGCTAATTGGTCGGTAGTTGCCGATGTTGTTGGTGTCGCTTTTCTTGAAGATCAGAATTACTCCGCGTTCAGCCAGGTTTTAGGAACTTTTCCTTTGCTTAAGCATTTGTTTAATAGAGTGCAGATGGCTTGTTCTAATGTTGCCCCTCCCATTTTTAGCATTTCTGCAGTAACTCTGTCTTTTCCTGGGTTTTCCTGTTTTTCATTTGTTTTAGCGTGACCAGTAATTCTGTTCTTGTAATCTCTGTTATTTCTTCCGAGCCCACGTTACGGATTGTATGTCTACCCTCGTTTGGTTTTGCTATGTGTGAGGTGTAAAGGTCTTGGTAAACATTTTGGATGACGTTTATAGTTTCTTGTTTATTTGCGGTAACTTTTTCGTGTTGGTTTTTGATCCTGTACAATTTCTTCTTTCCTTTTGATCTGTTTTTTCTTAGTATTTTCATGTTTGCGTTGTTTTCAATAACCTTCTGTATAAGTTGGGTGTTATATGCTCTTATGTCTCTTTGCGTTTCCTTGCTTATTATTTTACTTAAGACCTTGTATTGGCAACTTTCTCTGTCTGTGTTTCTTTTTTGTTCTAGTAATTTCAGGGTGTTGGAGCTGAGCATTCTTGTTTTGGGACCTTTCCTGTAATTGATTTTCTTTACTGCGGTTCTTATGCTGTCTATGTCCATTTGTTCTAGGTCTCTTACTTTTGGTAAGGTTTTCTTCACGCTGTCTTGATATTTGATCTCATTTTCCTTTAGGGTTTCTGTTGTTGGGTATTTCTTGTTTTGGATCATCTTGTTTCTTTCCAACTTGGTGTTGATGGTAATAGTTGCCCGAACTAGTCTATGATCGCTGCCTGTGCTGAATCGGTTTAGTACTGTTACATTGCTGCATATTTCTCGCCTATTTGAGATTATGTAGTCTATCTAACTAGTAGCTTAAAATAGTTCAGGAATTTGGGTATTTGAAAAAATTATCAACCAACTTAAAGTTTTGATGTTCATTGAACGCCAAGCAAAAATTTTAGTTATTGGTAGAGAAATAGAGATATCAAAAACAAGTATTTTTAAAATTTTATTTAGAGATTTAGAAAGGTGCAAAGTATTGGCACGACGGATTCCTAAGCTACTCAATACTAATTATGGTTTCAACAATCTACTTGGTAGAATATGTAGATTGGCAAATAATTTACAACTGATATTAATGTATATTGTGTCTCTAAATCTACGTTTAGAAGTTTGCTAAGTCATGCTGACTAATGTTTAATCTACTCGGTAGAATGTGTAGATTTGCAAATAATTTACCAACTGATATTAATGTATTTTGTGTCTCAAAATCTACGTTTAGAAGTCAGCTAAGTCATGCTGACTAATGTTTAATATGTGCGCTTTTATGTATGTTATTTTTTGTATTCTTTATTTTTGTATTGTAAAACATCATTGTTTATGTATATTCGATGTAGATGTAAATGGTTAGATTATACCGTGAATAAAGTATTATGATTATTATATTATTAATACCAAACAAAAATTGTGTTGCAAATAAATTTTCAAGATAAACTCGTATATACAATTGTTACTAAAGTACACTATTGGGATTATTCTACAAACTAAAAGTTTATGCAATAAATTTATAATTCAAAAAGTCAATGGAGCAATTTTATGCAAAAAGTGGTTTCCCCAGTTTTTGAGACGTTGACGCAATTTTTTTAATTGATTATTGGTTATTAGGGACTACAATAACAAAAAAACTTAATGTTTTGGTATTTGCAATTTGTTGTATTTTTTTTATGGATATGGATTAAAATATGTAAATTATTGTTTGAGAATAAATAGATGACTTGTCTTGTTTCTTATATTAATAAAACTGTAAGCGGGCAAGACAAATACTTTTGTTTTTTTTGCATGGTTTTGCGCTATCCAAGGGTCTTGTTAAAAAAATATTAGAACGTTATTGGAACCTGGTTTAGCAAAATTTTCTTTGGCAGGAAATACAAAAACGGTTTGTGGTATTAAAGCTAAAAATGTAATACGTAAGTATAAGAATTGTTTCAAACTAGTTTTGGAAAATAGGCTGCAAAAAATGTATGTAGGGTGAATTTACTAGCCTTTTAGTAGTAAAGTCCCTATCCGCAACAATGTCACAGATAAAATCACGTTAATATTATCTAAAAGTGTAATAGTTTGTTGGACTCAAACGCCTTTTAAATTGTTATTGGTGGTAATATAATACAAATGAAACCATTGCTTAGTCTTATGGCGTTTTTGACTGTGTCACTCTTTATGCAGGAAATTTTTGTATTCGGCTGACAACGCTTTTTTTTCAGAACGCAAAAGTAAGATAGACGAATATGCATCGGCAAACAGCAATATCCTCTTACGTCAAATTTTGTCGCAGCTTTTTGTCTTGTAGGCCAGTATACCGTTGTCAGTGTTACTATCAGTAGGAAGTAAGGCGATTCACTAGAATACCAGGACACATTAATCCTCGTGGCTTCTGTTCCACCTATGAACTTGACATATCTTACATTTTTGCATTTGCGCCACTACATCATAAAACATTTTTAGTAATACCGAAATTAAGTACATTCTTATAATCGTTGACTTTTTTTGTAAAGCGTCTCATCTTTAATAGTTTACGTAGAAATCTTTTTAGATTTTTGTTAAAGTTTACGGATTATTTGAGTATACCAAGTATATTTTGTCATTTGATAAAGTTCTACTTGCATACGCAACTACTACAAATAAGTCACAGCAATTTAAAATTTCTAGGTTAGAATCTGTAGAATCTATAAACAAAGATCTTTATTGTATTATTTTAGCAGATTTGTGTTATAAAATGTTCATAATCTGTCATAAAATGTTCTTAACTGTACCATAATTTGTTTTAAACTGTTTTAACATATTCTTACTTTGTAAAAATATGGTTTTTGAACTGTGACGTGCTTTAAATTGCTTTTAATTTTAATCAAATATTCTATAATAGTCTAGGAGCTGGCAACAAAAAAGTGCAAGAGTTTTGGAAAGTTTGATATTTTTAGATAGGACTGTATATTGGTCATAGAACGCCTCTGCAAAGTCGGCAACCCAGGTGTCGGTACACCTGACAATGGCACGCTAAGAAAGGTGTAATTTTAATTAGTACCCAAAAATTATTTTGGAAAAATTGAAAATTCATCGGCAGATAATGAATGCATTACAAAACCTTAATCAAGCAGTCAGACAGTAATAATTGAACGCCGTGCGTCAGCACAGCTGCGTACATGCTACAAAAACTAACTCAATGTAAATGATTTGGAAAAGCTGAAATTTGGGAAAATGTCAAGTTACGTAATTAAATTCATAAAACAAACAGTCAGACATAGTATTCATCAGAACAAAAAATAGATATTGAGAAAGTTCTATCTTTTCCTTTAACTCACGTGCCGTTGTCTTTGTGTCATTTGGACAGAACATTATGCAAAACTAATAAATTCGTTCTATTAAAATGCTTAGAACTTGAAGTGAAAGATCCCGTATCATCTTATAAAGATGTAATTTTGATTGACGGATTTTTTTATTTGCATTTAATGAAAGATGTACCGCAAACGTTTGGCAATATCTTAAAGCAAATTTTGAACAATATAGTTAAAAGCAATATCAAAAGTATTGTTTTCATTTTGTATCGATGTTGTTCCTCATTGATAAAAGACAATGAACACTCTCTCCGTGACACTTATAAAAAATGCAATTACAATATCAGTGGAGAAGAACAGAATCGACCTTCAAATTTTGCAAAAGAGCTCCGGAACATCAACTTCAAAAAAACTATAGTTAAAGAAATGAAATGAAAGAAATGAAATATTGCCACTTTTGGAAAACAAAACTAATTTACATCAATTATGATTATTGCTACAAATTTGAAGCTATTGGTGGAGTAATAACAAAAACAATAGATGACACTTTCTTGTGTCTACTTCATATAGAAGCAGATGCAAAGACCATTTATCATGAATGGAAAATATGATGAATTTGAAAAGTACTTCAAAGATTTGGATAGACGTTGGCGTTAGAAATAATCAAAGAACTATCAATGTTAGTCAACTATACAAGAAATTAAAAGAATTAATGTGTACGGCTTTCTCTGCGTTTCATGCATTTATTGGTTGCGATTACAATCTCGCTTTTTTGGAAAGGAAAAAAAAAACATATACGCTATTAAAATCGTCCGAAGAATTTCAGGAAACTTTTACAAATTTAAGCCAAATAAGTGACGAAATTTCAATAAAGACTTCGGAAGAATCAAAGAATTTGTTTGTTGTTTATATGGTTAAAAAAAAAGTCAGAAGAGTAGATGAAGCTTGGTTTATACTCTTCAACAAAGCATGCACATTCAAAGACACTAACAACGTCTTTCAAATTATTACTAGTAACGTTCACGGTTCAAATTTACCACCATGTAAAGCTAAATTAAAAAAAACAATTACAACGTGCTGCATACATATCAAACATCTGGAGCAACGCACATAATAAACTGCTAACTCAATTGTCTGCAGCGGAAAACGTTTGACTAGAAATCGATGGGCAATATGACTACGAGTGGTATGAAGAAAGTCAACTGCCCAACTTTATCAGCGACGTTCTAATTCAACTAAATATTACTAATACAGATAATTTTTTGTACAAACAACTATTAATTACAGTTAAATATTTTACACATAAACATATCATTTGACTGACTAAACAGTGAATATTTCTTTGTGCACTGATAACTGATTAATGTTTTGTAATGCATTGACTATCTGCTGATGAATTTTCAGCTTTTTCAAAACAATTTTTGAGTATTAATTAAAATTACACCTTTCTTAGTCTGCCATTGCCAGGTGTTCCAACACCTGGAGTGCTGACTTTGACTGAAAATATTAGACTTTCCAAAACTTTTGCACTTGTTTGTTACCAGCTCCTGGATTATAAGTATTACATATCTCATAAAATAAATAAAAACTGTAAAAAATGTTCTACCATATATTATCATAAAATGCTTTTAATTTTAATGATATATTTTTAAAGTCTCACATAAGATTCAAAATTGTTCAAAACGGTATTTTTTTTTCAACAACATAAAAATACTTTTGCATATCAATGAGTGAAACTATCACATTGAAGACAATATTTTAGTAGTCCGTAAACATTGACTTTAAATTTTTGATTATTACTTACTACAAAAACATATCCTACAGAGTGGCCTACATTGTGGCTAATATTAATGCCAAAACTACCATGAATATTGTCTAGGTATATGCGCCTACCACAGCGCAAAACTAGAAAGTCGTCAGAAAGTCATCAATTAGAACAGCTCAAGATACACATTCATAACCAAGGATTTTAATAAAACTGGGTACTAGAACTCTAACAAGATTAAAGTAGGCATCTACGGACACGGCACCAAAAATGACAAAAAAAAAACATGCTATACAACTTATTAAAACAATAAATGTTGTATGCTATGAACACTTTTTTTTTAAGAAAATACCTAAAAGAAAATGGGGATGGATTAGCTTGAATGGTAAGACTAAAAACAAAACAGACTTTATACTTTCTTTTAAATAGAACATTGTAAAAAGAGTTACGGTTCCTAATCACTTTACAGGTAAAGATCACCGGTTAATCAGAGCCAAAATAACTCTAGATTATAAGCTAGAAAGATTGAGGTTGATCAAATTTTGTCTACCAACTGATCTGCAAAAATTAAAAAAAAAAAATAAAAAACAGTACAAAACTTTATCACAAAAACTATAAATAAAAACAAAACCAAAATGGACGCTATGGACAACATACAGTAGTGAAAAAGTTGTTAAAAAAATAAAAACCGACTATTATAAACTTACTAGATTTTTTTTTTAACCACGAAGACAACTAGCAAGTCACGGTGACACAGCATACTCCAGAGTTTACCAAAATTTTAAAAACAATAAAAAAATCTATAAAAGAAGATCTGCTCAGAAAAAAGAAAATTGAAAAATGAAGGTTTATAAACAATTTTTGAGCCGATCAAAACAACAATCCAGAAATACCCAACAAAGAACAAACCAAACACTATAGAAGATCATTTTATAAAGCATTATTCAAATCAAAAATGACACTACCAACTAGAAGAAATTTAAAATTAAAACAAAAAATCAAAAATGTGGGCTTACCAGAATTACCAAAAATTTACAAATAAGCAGACGTAGCTGCGCTCAGAAAAACAAAAAACAATAAAACCGTTTCTAGTAGAAATGTAGTTAACCTTACAATAAATGTCTTAATGAAGCAGATAATCTAAGCAAGTGGCAAACAACTACCACTACACTACACAAAAATGGAATAAACCAAACATCAGTAACTACCGGTCAATTATACTGCTACCCAGACCTACAAAATATTTTTTAAAATAATTACCAATAAACTTGACTACTATCAACCTAGAGAAAGGTACATGTGATCACTTATTAAGAACACTTCTCCAAAAAGCCACAAAATACTACCTAAAATTATATATATAGCATTCATAAAATACAAAGCATAAACCATAACAAAAACTGCTAAACCACCTAAGGTTTGCGGATAATGTAGTTATATTTGCAAATTTGAAAAAAAATTTACAGCAGATGTTACAAAGTCACTAGCGGTAAGTCTTGTAAGTATTGCACTGTAAGTATGATTAAAAATTATTCTGCTAAAACAAGTCAATACATATAAATACCTGAGCCAAAACATAAAACCAAACAAAAAAACTAAGAGAATTAACAGGAGAGTGAAATGGAGATGAAAACCAAAGTGTATAGCAAATGCGTTTCTCATAGTTTTTCATATAGAAAGATTTATTTGAAGATTTCTTAACTTTGCCGTTGTTATGAGGTTTTCGTTTACACTTGGAAATGGTTAGTGGATCCGGGATGAAAGAAAACTTTTTTGTATTGGACAATAAGCTCCTAAACGACCAAAGGCAAAATTTTAGACTAATTATGATCACTCCGCAAAGCATCAGTTGCGATGCGGGTCTATGGAATGACTGCTGCTCACGTGTTTGTGCCGTGCATGGAAACTCGTAACGAAGGATGAAGAGGTTTTGGGGCTGAGTCACCTTATAGATGCATCTGTATGACTTGGCAACACTTTACTTTGGCTTAGATTTTTTGTCAAAACTAACCCGTTTCGATTAATTGGCTGCATTATCTAGTCGAATATTCGTCAGAAAAAGTCTTTAGAAGTAAAGGGGTATGCACACTTAATAGTTTGGTGTGCTTTATTCGTTTGTATTCAATCTATCTTTGGGGTTATATTTGTCTGGTAACCCTGGCAATTAATTTTAGACGTCCCTAATTCATTGGTGAGTGGAAAGCTAAAGAAATGAATTTTAAATCTCTTAACTATGCAAAACTAAAATCTTAAAACCAGTTTATCAAGTAAATTTTTGGACTTGTTGAAAACCACAGACTTAGTAAATGCGTCTACAAATAGCTCAACGTCCAAAACTAATCAACACCCTACAGACCAGTGTCAAAAAACACAGGGTTTGCGGGTGTAATGCAAAAATACAAATAAAAGCGCGTTTGACTGCTAAAAAGTTTACAACACCTTTTCTGGCCAGCAACTGTTAACCCTAAATAAAGTGAACCAAACCAAACGTCTGCTTAAAAAAAAGCAAAGTCCAAAGTCTTTGAGCAAAAAGACACTTTTTCTGAAACCGGGAGCACTAAAACAGAGGATTTGTTTCTCTACGTCTGTGCCATTACCTGTCTTCTTCTTCTACTTCTTCTTCTTTTTCTTCTTTTTCTTTTTCTTCTTTTAGCCATTGTTTGCCTACTTCTGAACCATCTTTTACCTGCCACCTCTTTAAAACATTGTCCAGCCACCATTTCTGGGGTCTCCCTATGCTGCCCTTTGTTGTTCTTGATCTTCAAAATGCCACTCGTTTTGTCCATTTAATGTTCTTCTCTTTGGCAATGTGTCTTGCCCAGCTCCACTTGAGTTCCGCTATTCGTTTCAATACATCTGTTACGCCGGTTCTTCTGCGGATTTCTTTGTTGCGAACTTTGTGGTAATGCACATAGTCTCTACTCCGTATGTTTTTACTGGGAAGATGCATTTGTTGTAGACTTCTCTCTTTAAGCTGTTTGGAATATCTTGGTTTTTTAGAATATATCCCAGCTTTCCAAATGCAGCCCAGCTATGTTATACCCGTCTTCCAATTTTGACTGCTTGGTTGTCTTTCCCTAGCTTTGATTTGAATTTAGGGTACAAACCTAATTATATATATTTTCTAACGTTTTCTGTAGTATGGTCTTCAATGGTGATTATAGTTTCGAGTGGGCTCATTAATTTTGTTTTTAACAGATTTATTTTTAAACCAATTTTCTTCGACTCTACGTTAAGCTCTTTTAACATTTCTGCTTGCTCTTTTATGTTGCTACTGATAAGGATTATGTCGTCCGCAAAGCAGAGATAGTTCAGGTGTTTGCCATCAATGTTAATACCTTTGGTATCTCATTTTAGGTTTTTAAACACATCTTCTAAGGCTAAGGTAAACAATTTCGATGAGATTGTATCGCTCTGCCTTACCCCCTTCTCTATTTGTGTTTTATCCGTATATGTATCTTCGTCTATGTTCACTTGTAGCGTAGCGTTTTTGTAGATAGATTTTAGCAAGTTGGTGTAGCGTGAATCTATTCTGGCACTGTTCATAGTTGAAAACATTGCCCACAATTTGATTGAGTCGAAAACCTTTTTGTAGTCTACAAATGCAAGGTGTACTGGGATGTTGTACTCTGCACTCTTCTTAATCAGTGATTGAATTGTTTGCAGGTGGTCTGTAGTGCTGTATCTCTTTCGGAAGCCTGCAACACTGCTCTATGGCGCTCTTTATATCTTGTTGGGTCCTGGTTAATATTCAGTTTTGGTCTCTTATTTTGACAATTTTTGCGCGTTTCGTTGCCAAATTATTCCGTAAGATTTTCATGTTCATATTTTTCTCGATAACATCTTTGATCATTTTTGTATTGTACGATCTAATATCTTTCCAAATCTTTTTGCTTATGTCCGCATTTAGTTGTTTATATGCGGCAGATTCTCTGTTCAATGATCTACTTTGTTCAATTAGTTTCAGGGTGTCGGTACTTATTTTCTTGTTTTTAGGTGGCTTTAATATTGAGCATACTTTTTTGTTAGCTATGTGGATGTCCTTAGTGATATTATCCGATAATTCTTCTAACTCTAGTCTATGCAAGTTAGCAGTAGCTAATTTAGTGGATAGAATTGCCTCTATTCTCACCTGTACAGTCCAGGAAAAGAGTAAAAAACACGAAAGAAAAATCTAAGATTATAAAAAAAAAATAAGAAGCGACTATTTTTACGTGGCTCAGTCACTGGGTAAAACCACTAATAAACAGGCCAATGTAATAAAGAATACTTTTAAACGGGAGCTGGATAATACTTTATTTAATTCAATTCAATGGGGTTGCTTCAAAAAGTAATTTTTGGTCTACAATTTTTGTAGCCAAAATTACAACTACGGTTTTTGGAAAACCATATGTCGTAGAGTTAGATATGAGTTGCCTAAGAAAACAGAACTAGTGATTTAAAGGCCACACCGTCAAGTAAAAAAGCCAGGAAACGAAAAAACCAGGATAAAGATTTACTACTGTCTTTAAATCTGATCAATAACGCAACACCTTAAAGTTATCCAATATAATCTGCATTACTGTTGAGCGGCCGTAGCAATACTATGCCGCAAACTAGAGATGATACAGGATATGATAGCCACGGTTTGCAGTTTAGGCAAATTAAGTGGGAATTGTTTTTTTAAACCTAACTAACAGTAAGCTAAGGACATATATTTACATACCCAAGCACATAACAGCAATTTTTATGCTACTGCTTTCTGATTTTACAAGCGGAAGCCAGACACCATTATGGCTTTGGCATACCTTGCGCATTACATACCACGTTCAACAACACAGCTAGAAAATTTGGTGCACTATTGTACGCAAGAAAATGTTGACTTTATAGTTGGATGTGATGCCAACTCTTATCGTATTGTCAGGAGAAGCAAACACACAAATAACTGGGGCAAGCAACTTTACAATTTTATTACCAGTAGAAACCTAGAAGTACTGAACCAAGGCGTTGAATCAACGTTTGTTATATTTTGCAGCGAGACTGTGATAGATATCACACTGGCAACTCTTAGCATTTTAAATTAAATCTACGCCTGGCACTTATCTACGTTGATCTCATTGTTAGATTGCAATTAGATAAAATTCAATTTAAAACATGAATACAATAGAAAATTGAGACAAATTAATGCGGAGTTTAAGTACTTGTGCTGATTTAAGTAAACTCATTTGTATAGAAAAAAATAGAAAATTATTTAAGTAATTAAGTTAGACATGTTTTTAACACAAGCATACAAGGACTCGTGTTCATTTAGGCAGACTACCAAATCCGATGTGCTTCAAGAAACTTTAATTCATCCACAGAAAGTGACCGTATGGTGTGATTTTATGCCGGAGGCGTGATTGGACCGCATTTTTTGTAAATTAAAATGATTGCCATGTTACGGTCAATGGAGTTTCTTATTGTGTCATGTTGCAAGATTATTTTTGGCTAGAAGAAGCGTACAACCTTCAGAAACACCAGCATAAATAATTTTTAGGTCAGAGATAAAACCATCAATTTTATAACGATATTGTCTATGTTGTAAAAAAAAAATTAGACAGATTTGTAATCAAGACTCATACAATAGAACTTATTAATAAGATTAAGATGCTGTACACTATCAAATACTTTAGAAATGTCAAGAGCTGATGCAAAATTTTTACACGATTGTCCAAAATAAAATATATGTGATCAAAATTAATATTAAATATCTTAGATAAAGTTTTTTGTTCTTAGAATTTATCTGTTTTATTTATTATAATTATTATATTATTTAAACATTTTAGATAGATTAGACAGAAATGCAATTAGCTTTTAACTTGAAAAATTGGACTTGTTTTTTATATGAGTATTTAAAAATACACAAAACATAAATTTAGGGTTTCAAATTGATTACATACTACATTTTCAAACGTTACAATATATTATAAAACTGCTAAGAAAATAATGTTTTTAAATTTAAAAAAATGTTTTTCCTTTAATGGCAAATGAATCACAAACTTTCAATAATATTGTATTTATTAATTAAATGATTCTCATATTAATTAAACAAAAATTTAACAAACTCTATTCTTGGACGCAAATAATTGATCCACTGTCGATACATATGCATTTTCTTAATGGACTATGTGAATCGATAAAGTGTTTTCCAGGAGGGCAGTATGGATAAGCTGTAAATTATAATAATTAATAATAATCAATTCAATACTTTTAAACTTATTACAATTAATCATAGTTATAAATGCAATGTTAGTATATTTTTGAAACTAACAATAATATTTTTAAATGCCATACCTTCACCACATCCTTGTTTATCACACTTCATATTCATTAGATCACCATTAGTGCACTCACACAAATTACAATTTTTGTTGTAGAATTTTTTTGGATCGCATGTTTTGCCTGAAATGTATAGTAATTTTAAAACTTTATTAAATATTAAAAGTTTAGTTACTTACCATCAGGATAATCGAGAGCATTTGCAACTGCAACAACGACCCATAAAAATATAACCAATTTCTGCATGATGATTGTTGTGAGATTTATGTTATTGTGAAAGCTTATATACTAAATTTATAATATTTCATGTTTTTATTCATTAAATTTAAATTAACGTTAAATGTTAATTTTTATAAATATATGTACTCCGTACAGATAATTCGTTATCTTTTTGAAATTTTATATTTTGTTGCAAAAATTGAAAAACCTTGAATAGATATTTCTTATTATAGAAAAAATCGATCTTTAAAGAGATAAGAGAAACAAGAAAAGGAGAGCTGTTACTAGTAACAAAAGGGTCGAAGACAAAAAAAAAATGAAAAAGCAAGAGACGGAATGGATGGATTCAATGTAAGAAGAGCAAATAATGATCCCATATGAGAGCTAGTTACAATCAATGGTATGAGCCCAGAATAAAATAAGGAGGAACTGCTTGAAGAACTTAGTGATAGAGGTGTCAACGAAGAGGTGCTCTCTTATTTTACAGGGTCTAGGATTATGTAATCACTTTTTAAAATGTTCACTAAACCATTTACTTTGTTTTGACAGTTCAACTTCAGCTGTATTTACGCACACTTAATCTGAATTCACTATTTCTCTAGAGTGGCACAATCGTACATTAGATGGTTACATAATCCCAAACTTTTATAATGACCCTGTATCTATGAGAAAAGGGTACAAGGATATACAAACGGCTATAATCAAGACAAACAAGGAGACAACGGAAAAACTAATAAGACAGGGAAGCATAAATATTAATAATAATAATAATAAATAATAAATTTTATTATACCAACATATACATAAATAACAATCTTTGGGAACGACTTTGTAACTAATTTTGCAGATTTTTTTTCTTCAGTCTATGATAACAAAACTCATCCAACTCCATTGTTTAATTTTAGTAATAACGTAATACATTCAAAATTTTCTATTAGTTTGTGCGATGTTTTTAATGGAATTGAAAATCTTAAATGTAATTTAAGCGTTGGACCTGACGGCATTCCTTCTTTACTGTTAAAAAAGTGCATTTATTCTATTGCAAAGCCATTGCACTTACTTTTCAATGCTTCATTGAATGAAACTAAATTTCCTCAAATATGAAAACAAAGCTATATTACGTCTTTGTTTAAATCTGGAGCTAAAGAGAATATCACTAACTATAGAGGCATTTGTATTCAATCTGCTATACCTAAATTGTTTGTTAAAATTGTAACTGGTCAGTTGCAATGGATGTGCAAAAGCATCTTAATAGAAGAGCAGCATGGATTTTGTGAAGGTCGTTCCACACTTACTAATTTACTCTGTTATGAAAATGATATTTTAAATGCATTTGAATCTAAAGTTGACTCAATCTACACCGATTTTTCAAAGGCGTTTGATCGTGTGAGCCATAATATTTTGATTGCCAAGCTCAGTGCTCTGGGATTTCATCATGATGTGACTTCCTGGTTATTTAGCTTTTTGAAATATCGCACGCAGTGTGTAAAAATTAATAACTTTTTGTCACAGCCCATTCTTGTTTTATCTGGTGTTCCTCAAGGATCTCATTGTGGACCAATTTTATTTTTGTTTTCATTAATGATATCCTACAGTATATCAATTCATCGTCATTTCTTTTATTTGCGGATGATTTAAAAATGTATAGAAGAATATCATCTTTCAATGACTGCCATCTTTTACAACGGGACTTAGATTCTATAAATACTTGGTGTTTTTCAATAAGTTTCCATAGAACTTTAAGTAAAATTTCTTTTAATTATATAATTGACACTAAAGTGTTAAACAAAGTCACAAAAATAAAAGATTTAGGCGTTATTTTTGATCATAAACTTACATTTGTTGAACATATAAACATCATGAGCAATCGTGCCATAAAAATGTTAGGATTTGTATATAGAATGTCCGCGGATTTATCAGCCAGTACACTAAAACTTTTATATTGTGCTTTGGTGCGTTTGCATTTAGAGTATGCTCCGTCAGTTTGGAGTCCTGTTTATGAAATTCATAACCGTAGTATTGAACAATTTCAAAAAAAGTTTTGTCGTTTATTGTTTTATAAATCCGACATATTATCTGTAAATTATGATTACTGCTACATTGCTTCATTGTATAACCTACCGCCATTGAAGATTCGCCGCAAAAGAGCTGATTTGTCGTTCTTGCATAATTTAATTATGTCTGAGATTGATTGTCCGGAGCTACTTGGTACTCTTCCATTCCATGTAGCACCTAATAATAGACATAGCAGACATTCTTCTTTATTTCGCGAGTCTACCCATTCTACTAATTATGGTTTCAACAATCCACTCGGTAGAATGTGTAGATTTGCAAATAACTTACCAACTGATATTAATGTATTTTGTGTCTCTAAATCTACGTTCAAAAGTCAGCTAAGTCATGCCGACTAATGTTTAATATGTGCGCTTTTATGTATGTTATTTTTTGTATTCTTTATTTTTGTATTGTAAAACATCATTGTTTATGTATATTTGATGTAGATGTAAATGGTAAGATTATACCGTGAATAAAGTATTATTATTATTATCTTTAAAATAACATAACATGTTAAAATGGCAGGTTATAGATGATGGAAAGTATACAAAATACAGTTACACATACACAGGTATATGGCACATACTGTTATATAACCCTAACACATACGTTTACATATCACAATTATAATATATTTAAAAAATCTTTAACAGGTATGGTGCAATATTCTTTAATATTCTCCTGATTTTAAACTTAAATTTTGTTGTAGTTTATATTTACAGAGTTCTTTCGCAATTTTTCAAGCTTTAACTTGTTATTTAAAATATAATTACCATGTCTAGTAGAGTAATCGTGGCTGCTGTTAACTGTTTGAAAGTTATGTTTGTTTTTTTTTGTATATAAAGAAGCGTATCAAGTACAAACAACACCGGCAAAGTTTAAATCTTTAAATTTTTAAAGTATTGTTTACAAGGCCAGTTAAATTTCAATTTGGACAATACAAATACTTTACTTGAGCAGCTGCAGTTACCCCACAGTTTTGTTCCATACAAAAGATGTGAACCAAATCGAGAGTGATAGGTTAAGATTTGTGCATTGATATTAGTGCACTTATTTAGTCTACTCATGACAAACAAAGAAGTTTATAATTTGTTTAACAAACACGTTTATGTGACTGTTCTACGTTAAATAATTATCAAATGTGATACCATCTTTACATGCTTGTTACTTTTTGTTGCATAAGATGTAGAAAATATAATATAATAAACACAAATAATTTGCAAGGAACCAGTTTTCAGTTCTTGTCTCAGCATCTCTTGACAGACTATTAAGCTCTTGCAAACTTTTGTTAGATTGTAGTATCATCTGCGTATAATATAGACCGTATAGGATTCAAACAAGTAGAAAAGTTATTAATGTATACTAAGCAAAGCACTGGACTCAGAACAGAACTCTGCGGAACACCATGCTTAACTTCAATATTTGAGAATGTAATATTATTAATAGATACACATTGGTATTGACCTTCTAGGTAAAATTTTAACAATTTTAATGCAGTACGTATTGGGTTTATGAGATGCAGAACAGGAGTGTAACAGCTAAAGAGAGTAAATGTTGTAAATGTTGACTGCAAAAAAGAAAACAAGTTGCTATTATGCATAAAATGCGGAGAAAAGAAGCATCAGATAGCAAACTGCAGTAATAGAGAATATTGTATAGAGTGTAAAGTATCAGGACACAAAACAAGAGGAAGAATATGCCCGGTTATAAACAAAAAAGAAATGAGATGACCAAAAAATAACGTAGAAGACAAAAATCCAGATAATTGAAGACAACTCTAGAACGAGGACACAAACAAAAATGTATAACATTATTCAAACAAATATAGGCAAAGGAAAAGAGGCGGACGACCTACTGGTGGCAACAACGATGAGAGGAAAAATAAATATAGTAACAGTGACTGAACCAAATAAAAACAAATTAAGTGGGGAGTGGATAAAAGATAAAGTTGCGGCTATCTTAGCAAATGGTAAGTGTAGAAATAAGACGCGGCTTTCTTAGCAAGGGGTAAGTGTAGAGATAGAAGAGAGATAGATAAGGAACACCCAAAGAAGGAATAGTGTAGGCCAATATAGGAGGTATGATACGAGGGGCACTAGTAAAGTTTGCAGAACTAAGTACTGATCGTATTGCCAGCGTTCTGCAATTGTCATATTTGTAAAATTTGACGTTTTTCACCTATAATTCAATTGACAATTTGATTGTAAACTGCTCGGTTATGTTTCAACAAAATTTAACAAAAGTAATAATTGTGTGAAAAATAGAAATTTTAAATCATGACTTTCGAGTGATGATTTTTTATGATTTTCTAAACGGTTCAACACCGCAGCAATGAGTGGTAAAACTTAGTTTGTTATTTGAGGATGAAACACTATCCAAAACTATAGTTTACAAATGGTTCGCAGAATTCAAGCGTGGAAGACCAACGTTTAATGACGATCTTCGCGAAGGTTGTCCATGCACCTCTGTTGTTGCAAAAAATATTGATGCTGTGCGTGAAATGATTTTGTCAGATTGGCATGTAACTTATAGTAAGATAGAGACATCCTTAGTCATTGCAACAAAACAAATACATACGATTTTGCACAATCATTTGCATGTCAGGAAGCTTTGCAGTCGTTGGAACCCATACAATTTAAAAGAAGAACAAAAACAGGCACGTGTCAAGTGGTGCAAGGAAATGCTAAAGAAATTCGAAGGAATTTGTTTAAGTTTGGTATATAACAACGTAACAAGTGACGAATCTTATATATTCATATGAGCCTGAAACTAAAGAGCAATCGACTGTATGGGTGTTTCAAAATGAACCTAAACCCACAAAAGTAGTGCGTTCACAAAGCGTTTCAAAAAGAATAATTACTTGTTTCTTTGGAATAACGAGTTATGTTGCAACTGTTGCATTAGAGGATTGAAAAACAGTTAATGCTGACTGGTATACTTTAATTTGTTTGCCGAAAGTTATCGCTAAAATCAGAAGAAACAACATAAACCGGCAAATCATTGTTCATCATGACAATGCAAGCGCTCACACAACACGACGAACTGTAGAGTTTTTGAATAGTAACAACATCCAATTAATGGCTCATTGCTCATATTTGCCTGATTTGTTGCCCAATGACTTCTTCCTATTTCGACATATCAAAAATAAAATGCGTGGCGAGCGTTTTTTATCGCCTGAAGAGGCCGTTGAAGTATTTAAATCATTTGTTTTGGAGGTACCTTGCTTAGAGTGGCAAAATTGTTTTGAAGATTGGTTTCATCGGATGCAAAAGTGTATAGATTTTAAAGGAAAATATTTTGAGAAGCAATAAAGTTATTTACATAACGTAATTTGTGTCTTGTTTTACATTTTTTGCAAACTTTGGCAGTGTCCCTCGTAGTATACAGCTGTTACATCAGGCTGGACAGTTACAGAAGAAGAATCGCTGAGCCTACATAAGTACATACAATACAGTACAAACGGAAAAAAGTAAATTGAAGACAAAAAAGAAAGAAAATGGAACATAAGAAGGATAGACTGCAAAATGATAATTAGAGTTATGGAAGCAGAGGAAGTGACAGAAAACGAGAACATAAAGAAAATATGCAAAATTTACTCGGAAAAGCAGAGGAAGGCAGCAGAAGAATTAATTCTCAAGTACAGAGAAGGAGGAAAAATAAAACCGTACTGGTAGTGCAAAAACATTAAGGAAAAAAGCAATGCAAACAGCAAGAAAGGTCAAAGACAGAGAAGAAAATTTTGACAAAGCCAAAGAAGATCTAAAAAAGGACAGAAAAACTCGGAAGAAAGCAATCCATAGATGGGGATTTCTGGGAAAAACCATACAAAATAGTAATAAATAAATTTAAAAAAATGAAGACAGTTTGCATAAAGAAAGAAAAGAGTAAAAAAGTAATAATTGAAAAATTGTTTTCCACTGGAAGAATTGTAGAAGAACAGAAATAGCTGACGAAACAAAAGCAGTTTCTGCAACAGTAAAGGAGATAAAACATATTATAATCTAACCTAACCTAATAACAGGGCACCAGGACAACATAAATAGTGAAAGCAGCGTTAGAAACAAATAAAATAGAAACAACACAAACAATAAACATATGTCTTAATTGAAAAGAAAAAAAAGAACGCAGGCAAATCAAAAACGTATAAACCGATATGTCTGATGAACACATTAGCAAAAGTTATAGAAAAATTTATTGTAAAGAGAATTGAACAAGAAATAAAAGAAAAAAAAATCAGGAACAGAAGCAATATGGATTTTTAAAGGGAAGATTGACTTTAAAAGCCACTAAAAAGGCAAAGGACAGCAAAAGAAGCAAACAGTGGACCACACAGAAAATGACAACGCTAGATATACAAATTTTATAATATACGTATTGTCTACTCTTATGAGACGTGTTTTATTGTTTACGTTTGCAAGATTAAAGTTTTAATGATTTAGCTGTACTTAATTAATATAAAGAGTGCTGTGATATTGTGTATAGTCTAGTCTTCAATATAGTATACTACAATTGTGATTTTATCTTTGTTAAGTGAAGTAATTGGAGTTTGTAAGTAGTTAACTTGTATGTACTTTTCCCGCCAATAAGCGTATGAACGCTACCTACCGTACCTGCTTGGTGTTATTTTTATTAGTGGCGTAACAGCTGGGTTTTATTCTGTTATTATTTATTTGTTATTTAACATATTTTATATTTTTCTTTTGTCTTTACTTTTGTAACCATTTTCGTGGTCATCTATTTATTGTTTGTTTTAGTAAGACACTTGGTAAACGACCCTACCTGTGTGAAGGGTGTACCAGTTTATATCATTTAATCCGTTTTAATTTTGTTTTTAATTTCTTAATTTTAACTCTGTTTATTTGGATTAATCAATATGGTTAACTGTTTAAATTGTCAGAAGGATTTACAAATCCATCATTTTGCAAATTCTACTAAGATAAATGATAAAGATTGGATATGTCTTTCTTGCACAAAATCTATGAATTCACAGAAATAAGATAGTTGTAGTTCTACTAGCAAAAATGTAGTCGATTCAGGAGAAGATTATTTTTCAAAAGTTTTCCAATTTTATTGCAACTTGCCACATGTACCGCACTTATTAATGATATCGGTAAAAGAGTTAAAAGTCTCGACAAAGAAAACATGAAACTCAAAGCTGATATAGTAATCCTCAAAGAAAACTAACCGCAATGTTTGGATGAAGCTATTTTTGAGATTCAGGACCGTCAACGAAGAGCAGGGAACGTCATGGTTTTTAATTTTCTTGAATCTCGTTTATCAAATCCAACTTAACGTCAATCTGGAAATGAATCAAATTAATTTAATGGGAAATAAAATTATATCCAATCATACAACTAAAACAGTGGTGCGTGTTGGCTCTAATAAATCATTATCTCGCCCGATAAAGGTAATTTTTAATAGTGAGGAATCAGCTAAAGCTATAATTAAACATTGTAGAGGAAAGAAATTTGGAGATGTTTTTGTGGGTGTGGATAACACTCCCAAACAACAAGCAGAATTCAAGAAAGTTCACATTAAATTAAATCGTCGCAAACTAGAAGGTCAGCAAAACATTAGCTTGCGGTTTATTCAAGGAGTTCCAAAAATAGTGGAAAATAAAGTCTCAAATAATTCAAAAACCGGACATTAGCTATTTATTAACCAAGTTAGAAAATTTGTCAAATAAAGTAAGACTTTGTGATTTTGTTATTTTAATTTTTAGTAAAACCAATCTTTATAAAGATATTTTATTTTCTGAACTAGGATTAACATCATTTTGTGTTTATAGGAAAGATAGAAAGTACAGAAAGTAGTGTTAAAAAGAGCAGCGGTGGTGATTTAATTGCTGTACGTTCAGATTTGATTTTAAGTGAAATAGCTACTTCTTTTAATACAGTTAAACATGTTTTTGTTAAAATTAAGCTCCAAACAAACTGCTACATTTTTGGCGCAGTTTATATACTACCATCAAATAATATTTCAAAGTATATGGATCACTGTTCATCTGTTGAAGATATTGTGGACAATCACGTAGATGCCAATATTCATATAATTGGAGATTATTATGTTCCAGGGTTTAACTGGGCAAATGGTGTAATTGAATTAGGAAGCAGTGCCTTAAACTTGCCAGGACATCTTTTAAATTAAACTTTTTCGTATCTAAATATGCACCAGGTTAATACAATAAGAAATAGTGAAGGCTCTCTATTAGACTTGGCGTTTTCCACTAACAAGAACATGCTTCTTAGTACTTCTGACATTCAATTATTTTCCTGCAATAAATATCATCCGGCTTTACATACAACTATTAAATCTGATATAGAATTCAAAGCATTAAATCATTCATATAACTTTAAAAAGGCCAATTTAGTGGGAATTCAGAATTACTTACATTTAGTAGATTGTTTTTTTTTTTGAGGTTTTAAATCTTGAAGACTGCACACAAGTATTTTATGATACACTGTATACTTGCATCGAGTTATTTGTTTCTAAATTTACCACAAATTTGTCTCCTAGTTATCCCATTTGGTTCTCTAAAAAACTTAAAAAAATAATAACATCTAAAAAAATTGCACATAAAACCTATAAAGATTCTGGTCGATTTGAAGACTATTTACATTTTACAAACATTTGAAATAAATGCAAGTTAGAAAATGATTTATGTTATAAAGAGTACATCAACAATCTGGAAAGAGAAGTTTATACTAACTCAAAGAGTTTTTGGAGATATGTCAAATCTAAAAATTCTGATCAAAGCATTCATAACAATATGCATAATGATAATGTGACGGCATCCACAAGAGAAGATATTTTTAACTTATTTTCTTCATATTTTTTATCAGTATACTCTTCCACTAAGTTACTGGAGCCCGAGTCACCTACAGTTAACTCTGCTATCGACATTAACTTTTGTAACATCACTTTAAAAGAAGTTAAAAACAAAATATTTGGACTTAAATCGGACATTAGACCTGGTGTTGATGGTATACCAGCGTCTATACTTAAGCAATGTAAAAATGAAATTGTCACCCTTTTAAATTACATCTTCAATCTTAGCCGAAATACAGGTTATTTTCCATCTATATGGAAGTCCAGTTATGTTGTACCAATATATAAGTTGGCAGATAAATCTAATAAACAAAATTATAAACCAATTTCTATAATAAGTGCTATACCAAAACTTTTTTGCAAAAGAAGATCTATTTCTTCTAATCTTCTTATATTTGAACAATATATTCTGAATGCTTTCAATAACGGGCATCAAGTAGATGTTATATATACTGATCTATCCAAGGCATTTAATAGAGTTAATCACAATGTGTTAATTAAAAAACTAGAAAATATAGGCGTATAAGGAAATTTTTTAAACTGGTTAAGTAACTATCTTAATTATAGACCACAATATGTCACTGTTAATGGTTTTATTTCTGATACAATAGCAGTTACTTCAGGTGTTCCACAAGGTAGTCATCTGGGGCCGCTTTTATTTTTACTTTTTATCAATGATATTTCTGTCAATAAAATCGTGTGAATTTTTTCTCTTTGCCAATGATTTAAAACTCTTTAGTGCAGTAACAACAGCTGAAGATGCATTTTTAATTGATAATAACATCAAAAATGTTGAAAAATGGTGTACTATTAATGGTATGGACTTAAATGTAAAAAAATGGAAGGTAATGACATTTAATAGATCAAAATCTTATTTTGCATACGACTATAGTATAAACTCACAGATATTAAAAAGAGTCGATTTTTTTTAAGATCTTGTTGTATTTATGAATACCAAATTGACGTTTGTTAAACATTTTAATTATGTTAACAACAAAGCTTTAAGAATATTAGGATTTATCAAACAAAGCATTTTACGTCGCTAACAGCTCTTTGATCGCTATTCTGTGGCCTGGTTCACTCTATCTTGGAATACGGTTCTGTGGTATGGTCTCCATCCTATGGAATTCATATTGATCAAATTGAAAGAGTCCAAAACAAATTTCTTAAATATTTGTCATTTAAAAGAGGAGATATTTCATATAACTTTTCTTGTACTGAAATGAGAGAACTAATCCAACTTGAAACACTCTGTGATAGAAGAAAAAAAATTGATGTTGAATGTATTGTAAAAATAGCAAATGGGAGTATTGATTGTCCTAGTCTTTTGTGTCTAGTAAATTTTAATGTACCTAGAAGACATACTAGAAATGTAAAAACATTTTATTCCGAGTTTTGTAGATCAAATTATTTTAAAGACTCTCCAATGCAGCGTATGTGTCGATTTATAAATGAATCTGTTTTTGATATTTTTCATGTGTACTCTTTATTAATATTATATTTTTTTTTGTATTTATCTGTTATTGTATTAATATTATTTAAATGTTTAGATTGAGTTGTTGCAACTTAAATGATATGTTGTAACTATCTTGTTGTTTGTAATTTAATTAAAAATTGGGTAACCCCGTTAATAAATAAATAAAAATAAATATAAAATGCTTTTAATATTATACTATGAGAAACAACTATAGAAACATTAAAGAAATGGTAAAATTTTCCAACATCACCACCAATACAGCAACCTTGGCAACTATTATGATTCTGATTTTGGCACCCACTCTAACTACTACCGCTTGCTACTTATTTCAGAATCCTATTGACTCCAACTCGACGAGTTTATTTTACTGCGCGTTGATGTCAGTTGATGCCTGGAAAACATCATAGAAACCAAATTTTGCTATACCAATTTCAAAAGAACAAAAACCGTTAAGTATCATTACACCTTGCATCCACTCTCCAAAAATACGCAAGATCCCAAATCTTTATACATTGCTCTTTCTTTATTTAACAAAGCTAATATATATATATATATATATATATATATATATATATATATATATATATATAAACACCACTTATCTGACATTCCACATTGTCGACTTGGTTGAGCACATTACTCTTATCTTAGATGGTATAGTAAAACCTGTGTCATTTACACTTTTTATCTCTAAACCCCAACAAACTCAGCTTACTTTTTTATGTGTACTCAACAACGTATCATTCAACATATTTTTTTCCCTAACTCTAGTGGAAGCCGGGCTAGACGTTTTTAACTTTCCTAGACCACATTGTCTTTTCTAACTCTTTAATTATTCTACTCTTTCAACACCTGCGGGTAGTTTACTTGTTTGCAACCTCATCAACTACGACAACATCTTTATCCTAGCAATCCAAAAAACTAAATAATTCTTTAAAACAATTTTTTTTGTGGCAAACCAGTAACAAATAATAATAACTCCGCTTCTGCACGACAACTGCAGGGTGAATAAAAAACAAATTGTTTAAAAAATAGTTAGTAAATAGTTTTAAAAAATTATAACATCTACCTTACAGTCCCAAGATTGCCCCTTGTGATTATTATCTTTTTCTAAAACTCAAAAAACAATTAATTTTATTGATTTTAAAAACGCTCTAAAATATTTTGCAGAGTTACATTTAAAAAAAAAATAAGTGTGGTAAAAGTTTTTCAGTTGAGAAATGTCTTATAATTTTTACCTGGTTCTTCAATATTTGGTGTAGTAGTACAAAACTCCGTTGTACATGTACTGTAAGTGCCTTTACCATTACATATGCATGTTTTGCAATCATTTCAGAAAGTTGATTTTGGAACACATACTTCAACTACTAAAAAATATTAACTATACAATCGTTGATTAAAAGCAAAATTCTTACCTGGCTTTCTAATTTTTGGTGTAGTAGTACAAGATTCAGCTGTACATGTCATGTTAGTACTTTTATCATTACATACACATGTATTGCAAGCATCTATTAAAATTGAGTTTAGAGCACATACTTGAATTACTAAAAAAATTTAATGTACTAACTTTAATATAAAATAATAAATCCATACGTTGTTTTTTAATTTTTAGTACAGTGGCACAAGATTCCATTGTACACGTAACATTAGTACCTTCATCATTACATACGCATATGTTGCAATCGACTCTTCTTTTTCTTTTTCAGCCTGTATGTAGTCGGTCTCTCCTGAACGTAGCCCTCTTCCAATTTCTTTTATCTGACTGTTTAAAGATCATAAAAGATTATTTAACCGGAATATCGACAAATGGAATAAGCATCTAAATTGATTATTTTCCGAGACTTAAATTCCATAAATATTTAGAGAGTGCTCTAATATAATACTTTTAACTTGCCTTTTTCTTCTGAATCGCAAAAATCCTTGAAAATGCTTGAAATAATATCAAATTAAATCTTAAAACTAGTTGATTAAATTGAATTGAATAAAATTATTATTATTATCTGTTACTTACCAACTCTAGCATTTACTAATGCATCGCATACAACAATGTAATAGTTATGTTTGTTATTTCTAATATTAGCTACGCTTGAGTAACTTGTAAAACAATTATTATAATTTATTCTCTAATTTAAATTAGATACACAAAACAACAATGTGATAACACACTACAACTTATTTTTTCCAATATTGTGTCAAAACACTTTTAATTAAATATAAATAAATACAAAAATTTATATTTTTTAATAAGAAAGAAGTTAAAAAAAATAAAAATAATATATTTGTATTGTTATCTTTATTTATTCATATTATGCATGCATTATTCAGTGTAACATATCTATTTTAAACTATTGCAAATTTACATATTTTTGGGTGGTTTCAAAAAATATTAATTGGTTTACATGTATGAAGTAAGTTTGCATTAAAGCAATCGTCTACAAAAGCATTGAGCTCCAAGGCGAATGAATATAACGTTTCGTTAGGATCAATTCGGAATTCTTAGCTAAGTGTGAGAAAATTTTATAAATATTATGTTGTTATAACAATTTAATTAAGATTTCTTTAATATTTTTATTTTCTATAATATTTTATAAATACTATACCTGATGAACACTCAGATCTAGGACACAAGTTATTATCTATTAGAATTATATCTCCTATTAAAGCTTTATTGCAAAAACATCTTCAGTATTTGCAATAGTAACAGCAAACAATAGAAATGTATTGTTATAATTGATGTTGACTGTTACTAAGTGAAATTTTTTATTAGTTTAAATATAGATGTTTCATTATTATCAACAAATATGCTGCAATAAAAAAATCGCTTGTTAATAATACATTTTATGTCAATCTGAACAAAGTTTTATGAATATATAATTTTGCAATTAACATATTTGCTAAAACTAATGAGGTGCAGATAATAAAATGTATTTTTATTTTAATTGGTTTATAAACACTTTTTACAAAATACAAATCTATATATATATATATATATATATATATATATATGTCTTTTAATTTCAATTTAAACAATCTAGGATAAAACCAAGCTGGAAACTCCTAGTCTCAATTTAATCAATCTGTTAACTCTTATTCTTAATTATATGTTTATTTTTTAAATTCTAAAATACTTACTGAATTATATAAATACTCTGGATTTTACATAATCTTAATTTAATCAGCCTACCCTAATCAAACAGAACTCTTATTCTTAATAATAGTAAAAAATCATTGTTTTGCCATTTGTTCTTGAAAAGTATTTACATGTTACAATTTATTCAATACTTAAATGAAATCCATATTTAATAAACCTTATCATATCATAATTTGTAACAACATAATCAACATAATATAATATAACACAACTCTACAATCTTTGTCAATGTTCTTCTAATGACGCTTCTCATTTACACTATTTTTCATTCATCTTTTTTTTTTAACACATCCTATCTTTCCATCTGTTCTTCTCTCATCTTAATACATGTTTTTAACATATGTTATTGTTATTTTGCTTTACTTGTTTATCCAAAGTTTGCAAACTTTTTTTTTATTTTCACATCTAAATCTTGCTACTACCTTTTTTCTGTTTTTGTGTACTTTAAATTATCAAGATATTTTGGGATATCAATTTCCATAATAATTGCATATTCCGCATTGCATGTTCTTCTCTTGCAATTTCCATATCCCTATCACGCATTTTCATACAACTTTTCTACTATTTTTTATTCTTTCAACATTTTTTCATATTTTCATTCATTTATATTCTTTTTTATTATAGTATTTCTTTTTCTATTCCTGTTCTTTTATACTCTCTCAGGATCAACACTTTGACGTAGTGTGAGGACTCAGTAATTTCAATGAACCAGAGAGCAATGCCAGCCGGAGCAAAGTTTCTGGTAAGGTCACCCAAGCTGGTAAGATCGACGGTGAGAAATGAATTTAAGATTAATACAAAACGTCATCGTCTGGCTCAGAATGGTCGGCTGCAATCAGCGACTGCACCTAGAAGGTTGGCTGTTAAACAAATTCACCAACACGCAGGGCCAGCGCAGTGTTTTAATTTTGCTAAAACCTCCGTCGATTTTAAATAGATACAAGGTGAATAGCGAGTTTAACTCCAAATCGCACACTGATTCGTTAGTCTGTCTTATGTTTTTTGGAAAGGGCAAAAATTTTACCACAAATAATCACAGACAAAAAGACATATATATGAGTAATTCCATTACTTTTGTATAATTCTCAAAAACTCTATGTCTCAGAACTGCGCCAAGTTTTAGTACATGAAAGTATGAACCAAAAAAAGCATTTCCAACGTTTTAGCTCTCTAGACCTTTTTTTGCTTTTTAAAAGGCCACAAAATGGCTTAAATAAAGCTGATTCTTAATTTCCGTTTTCTCAGCCATAGAAATAGGTAAAGATACGTACCCGGCGGCAAATGATTTGTAATTTTATGTACTTTGATCTGAAAATATCGCATACTGAGGTATCTTGTAGATACATTAATATATACCGCACCAATTGTAAAAACATTTTATGAAATTTGACCTGACTTCAAAGTGGTCCCACATTGCAAAATTACAATATCATTTTTTTTTTTCCGAATGTTTAAAGTTTTTTAATGATTACTCAAGTACTTCCGGAGTTATAGTGTTTCAAAGTTGGTAATTTTTGACAAAAAACGCAAACATTGACATTTACAAACAAGCGTAATTTATTTTTAACAAAATAAAATGACTTGAAATTCTGGAAAAATACATGTATAAATAAATTCTGAAAAGTTGGATATGGAACTCAAAGTTTGAAGTAGCTAATATAAGGTCTAAAAATTTAAAAAATTTGTTCCTGCATCACATTGATTTTTGAGGTTTTGATCAAGAAGTATGCATTTTTTTTAAACTTATAAGAAAACAAAGTTGTAGAACAAAAAATTTCCTGTCATTGTGGACTGATGTGTTTTTTTGCAAATTTTAAATAGTTTTATTGCTAGAGGGCAATGAAAACAAACAATGACAAATTTAACTGAAAGATAACAATAATCTATATCCATATTTAAATTGTTTAATAATTCAAACAAGAAAAATTGAAATTTCACGTATTACATAAAAAAAGTTGAGAAAATAAGGATGAATATGGTTGTAAAATTCTCAAGTGACTATTTGTATTTTTTTCTTCAATTATGTCTATTTGATTTTTTTTAAATTTTAACCAAATGTTTCTGCTCATCAAATGATGTTCTTTTAATCTCTATTGTATTTATATTTTTTTTGCATTTTAACTTTGGTGCATGTTTTTATATGTCTGAAACAGGTACCCACAAGCATCTGAAGAGAACGAAAACATTAGAACTTGTTAATATTTTAATGTTTACTGACAAAGATAGCAAAGTATATATATATATATATATATATATATATATATATATATGATAATAAATTATTTTACCTAATACTTTTAATTTCAATAAATACGAATTGAAACATCTCAAAAGGGATAGTGATTTGCTTTTCTGGAGGAGATCTTAAGCTATTGCGCATGACAGATTGTTTGATTATACTACTGTCGTCTGTCGTCTGTCGTCTGTCGTCTGTCGTCTGTCGTCTGTCGTCTGTCGTCTGTCGTCTGTCGTCTGTCGTCTGTCGTCTGTCGTCTGTCGTCTGTCGTCTGTCGTCTGTCGTCTGTCGTCTGTCGTCTGTCGTCTGTCGTCTGTCGTCTGTCGTCTGTCGTCTGTCGTCTGTCGTCTGTCGTCTGTCGTCTGTCGTCTGTCGTCTGTCGTCTGTCGTCTGTCGTCTGTCGTCTGTCGTCTGTCGTCTGTCGTCTGTCGTCTGTCGTCTGTCGTCTGTCGTCTGTCGTCTGTCGTCTGTCGTCTGTCGTCTGTCGTCTGTCGTCTGTCGTCTGTCGTCTGTCGTCTGTCGTCTGTCGTCTGTCGTCTGTCGTCTGTCGTCTGTCGTCTGTCGTCTGTCGTCTGTCGTCTGTCGTCTGTCGTCTGTCGTCTGTCGTCTGTCGTCTGTCGTCTGTCGTCTGTCGTCTGTCGTCTGTCGTCTGTCGTCTGTCGTCTGTCGTCTGTCGTCTGTCGTCTGTCGTCTGTCGTCTGTCGTCTGTCGTCTGTCGTCTGTCGTCTGTCGTCTGTCGTCTGTCGTCTGTCGTCTGTCGTCTGTCGTCTGTCGTCTGTCGTCTGTCGTCTGTCGTCTGTCGTCTGTCGTCTGTCGTCTGTCGTCTGTCGTCTGTCGTCTGTCGTCTGTCGTCTGTCGTCTGTCGTCTGTCGTCTGTCGTCTGTCGTCTGTCGTCTGTCGTCTGTCGTCTGTCGTCTGTCGTCTGTCGTCTGTCGTCTGTCGTCTGTCGTCTGTCGTCTGTCGTCTGTCGTCTGTCGTCTGTCGTCTGTCGTCTGTCGTCTGTCGTCTGTCGTCTGTCGTCTGTCGTCTGTCGTCTGTCGTCTGTCGTCTGTCGTCTGTCGTCTGTCGTCTGTCGTCTGTCGTCTGTCGTCTGTCGTCTGTCGTCTGTCGTCTGTCGTCTGTCGTCTGTCGTCTGTCGTCTGTCGTCTGTCGTCTGTCGTCTGTCGTCTGTCGTCTGTCGTCTGTCGTCTGTCGTCTGTCGTCTGTCGTCTGTCGTCTGTCGTCTGTCGTCTGTCGTCTGTCGTCTGTCGTCTGTCGTCTGTCGTCTGTCGTCTGTCGTCTGTCGTCTGTCGTCTGTCGTCTGTCGTCTGTCGTCTGTCGTCTGTCGTCTGTCGTCTGTCGTCTGTCGTCTGTCGTCTGTCGTCTGTCGTCTGTCGTCTGTCGTCTGTCGTCTGTCGTCTGTCGTCTGTCGTCTGTCGTCTGTCGTCTGTCGTCTGTCGTCTGTCGTCTGTCGTCTGTCTGTTCTGAACACAATTGATAATATAAAAAATGAATCAAAAGACTAGTACTAGGTTCCCTATACGTAAAGAGTTAGAAACCAACAAGGAAGAGTACCAGCATGAATTGGCATAACACATGCAACTCACAAAAATTACAAACACGCACATAGATTAATTTGCAAGGAAAATAAAAACTGCCACTCAAGTAGCAACAAAGAAAATATGCTGAAGAGTAAAACGTGTACGAGACCCAAAATTAAGTGCAACCACCAAAAAATGCATAAAGCAACTGAAAAACATAGTAAGAAGAACTGAAGAGTACAAAATACTAAACAGAAAAATAAAGACAGACATTTGCAGAGACATACGTTCATACAACACCAACATATTCTAAACAATATTCCAGTATGAAAAGTGCTTAGACCCAAGCTTTCAACTGAAAAAGCAAGAATAATCAAACAAAAGAGTTTTACACTGACCTATACTTGTTAAAAACACTTGACAACAAAACGACGACATTATGTATAGTATAAAATGTAGGGTCAAAGGTCATACCAAAAATATGCATCCAACAAATAAGCGGTGCTTTTAGAAAGATGAAAAATGGGAAGTGTCCGGGAAAAGAATTTATTATAACTGAAATTCTAAAACTAGATGAAATTGAAAAAGACAATGCAAATACTGCTGAACAAATGCCTGCAAGAAGGCAAAATTCTAACCAAATGGTGTAACGCAGAAGGGTTAAGTTTGTTGAAAAAGACACCAAAATAGAAAATTACCGTTTAATTAGCTACTCCTTTACAAGCTTTTTACGACAATCATCTGCAGACAATTTACACAGAAATTTGACTTCTATCAGCCAGTGGAGCAAACAAAATTTTGCAGTAGCTTTAGCACAACTGACTATCTACAATCTCTACGCAATCTAATTAAGAAAACTACAACATATAATGCTCTATCTACCTAGCGTTTGTCGACTTCCATAAAACATTTGATTTGGTTGAGACTTGGTCAATTCTAAAAGCTATGAGGAATGCAATAGTTTATTCAAGAGTGGATTGTAATAGATAAAAGTGAACACCGCCATAATTGAGAATATCTATAGGAGAGCTATGCTACACGTTAAAATTGAGAAAGGACTCACCATCAACAAAATAAATATGAAGAGGTGAGTGCGCTAAGGGGATATTATTTTACCTAAGCTTTTACAAATTTAAATAAATCCAAACTTGTAATTTTCATTCTAACCAGAACGAAGTATTTTTTGATTTATTACATTTTAATCCGTTATAGGTTTTTCAATAAACTCAGGTCAATTTTACCAAACTTAACAATCTACTAGCTCAGAAGCAAATAAACTTCTGGTGGCAGAATCAACAGAAT
Organism: Tachinus rufipes; assembly: GCA_963932245.1. Taxonomy (NCBI): domain Eukaryota; kingdom Metazoa; phylum Arthropoda; class Insecta; order Coleoptera; family Staphylinidae; genus Tachinus; species Tachinus rufipes. Next base: position 70,542,346 of record OZ010747.1, on the reverse strand, counting down.
TTTATTTTTTTAAAGTAAGTCTCCAAACACATTTTGGATTGAATTTATGTACTTGTGATACAAGATTTGTGTGAACGGTTTAAGTTTTAAGAATTCACTAAGACAGAATTAGTTAATTTTACTCAGAGGAAAATAACAGCTGTCATACCACGAGTGCTTGCTTCCAAAAATCTTATAAGACGTAAGTTCACTAAGTCAACTGCAACAATACACCTAGGTATCACATTTTTTTAATTTTTTCTACATGAAAAAGTGTCATTAAGCAAAATACTATCACCGCCGTTCCTAATGCTTTTTACCAAACAAATCTTTAAAAACAAAATCTCGTTAAACATTTTTTTAGATTAAAAAAAAAATTAAAAGCAAGCTTTCTATCGGAACCAAATTTTGGACAAACATTTTCTTTAAAAAGTAACTTAGTGATGTGTATTACTAGCTTTTAAAACAATTTGATAAACTATTAGTTTTTTTATTAGTTAATATGGGTTTAAATTTAGTGGCCGCGTCAATATACAAAGACTTTATACAAAGGACACTATTTAGAATCAAAGCACTCTTTGTGTTAAAAGCCTCTTTCAAATTGTATGACAAACATATTCCTTTACACCCAAAGAATGATGACTATTGTTAGGAAACTTGTTGAAACGAGATGCGTTTTTAAGAACGTACTCTTCTATCCCTAAAAAATGCTGACTGGTGTTAGAAATCTTGTTAAAACAAGATGAGTTTGGAAGAAAATACTTATATACACCTAAAGAATGCTAGACAGACATAATATTTGACTAAAACAGTCAAGTTAAAGATTGCAACTATTTTTGGCTGTGATAAAGGTTCTAAGTAAGCATACACGTAACATAATTATTATCCGTAAATTGTTGCAACACGAGTTTAATAATTATTTAAGTTGGTCAAAATAACATTTAGATTATTCTTAATACAAGCAGAATAAACTGATATGGCACTTCTACTACTACTAAACACAACATTAACACCCAATAAAATATTAATGGCTAAAACTTCATTGAATTAAAGATCATTCAAAACTAAATTTGAAAACCATGCTTAACTTTACTTAAAATTGCAATAGTGGGTTAGTCAAAAGTGGTCTTTAGTAGCACTACCGCAATAAATTTTAAAGGACTTGCTGCAAAAAACAACAGAGCAATGTATCAAACAATGTTTGTTTCTTACTTATTGCACAAGATACTATAATAAATGGTTTTTAGTCAAATTTTTGACACTCATGTAAACTTTTTTTAAATAATTTTTAACATATATAAGATATTGAGTACTAGATCTTGATAATAAAAATAAAGTTTTTGCAATCAACTTTAAAACAGCTGATTGATTGCTTAGAAAATTAATCAAATTATGAAACGTTGAAAATTCCTTCTTCTAAATGCTGAGCCTCAATTTCTTTTTGCAACTTGAGATCCAATCCATTATTTTGTAAATTATTTAAAAGGTTCAATATCTAATTTAACAGGTGATAATTTTAAAGTATATAAGATAATAATTTGCAATTATTTGCTTCTTATTGCAAAAGTTGCTATTTATGTATTTAGAAATTAAAACACTATTGCACTATTGCAAAGACATTTTTGACAGTAAACGTAATCAGAACGCTTTGCCATGCAGACGCTATTTGTATTGTTAACACTAAATTGAAAATTTTATCTTGACCAAAAAATGAATTTGAATTGTAAACATTTTTGTGCAATGTGCATATCAACTTACTTTGTGATGAAGCACCATCCAAGGCTACAATATATTAATGGTTTAGTAAATTCAATCGTGGCCGTAATTCCCAGGCAAATTAATTTAAAAAAGGTTTTTTAAAATTGGTCGTTGAGCTAAAAACATTGATGCTGTGTACGAACTGATAATTTGTGACGCTTACCTGATTATTGGTGATGATCCCCCGTTTATTCTATGCTCAGCCCGACAAGATTCATTGGGTTCGAATCTTTTCTTTTGCGCCAAGTGTTTTTGTTATACTTTAATGAACACAGAATAACGATGTTATTAATAAACTAATAATTTCATTAAAAACACGAAAACAAAGGGGACAAATTAAAATCATACACCAATTCCCAAAACAAGTAATCAAACATATATTGTTCAAAGTAACATAAGGTAATTTAAAAAGATTAACAAAAATTAATTTGGATAATAAATCCGTAAATAAATATTTAATGACCGATTGTCCCGAACCCGGTAGCGCCACCGCGAGTCGATTAACAACCGTTCTTACAACAACGAGTTTACACAAACAATTTATGATTTGCATTAATATATATAAAAATATAAACTAACTGGAGATATTAGAAACAAACCAAAAATAATAATAAAATAAATAAAGAGGTACACTGAAGGTAATTGGGATATGTATAGCTTATCTTAAGCCTCCTGGCATATACGTGATTCCTCAGACTGGAAATTACCGCACGGCATGGATAATTCCACTTTACACCCAGGCGGACTTCGTCTAATATTGGCTCCGCTAGATAAGGTTGCATCCGGGAAAACCTTCCGAGATTGGCGGCACGTGGCAGAGGATTTGGCAATAAATAGTCTCTAATTAATTAAAGGATAGGAAAATAAATCATCCTGATATGACAATAATTTGATATGTATTATTTAATTTAAATGAATTTAATTAAATAAATAAACTGCGACATACCTCGTGGTGGATTTTTTTGCGTTCCGCCGTTTTTGCAAAATTCACTTCGTGGCTTTATCCGAAATAATCGATTCAATTATGGGGCAATTAACATAATATTTGTCACACTATGCACCCAGTAATTATTTTAGTTAAACAACCGAATTTATCCAATTATGAAAAGTGCTACGCACTACAACCGGTCGTCACTAAACCACGAAGAAAAATGAACGAGATTAAAGGATTATCGCAAGTCAATGACACAGTATATTTTATTTATTTTTTTATTTTCCTTTCCGATTTAAAATAAAATAACTATATTTATTAATATGTTATTGTATTTTATTGTACGCAACCAAAGTTGTTTATTTTAAATTATTATTCCTTTAATTGTATCACCAAACCCAATGCTCAAATCCGACCGTAACAAATTCAAGATTGTTATGATGCCTATTGTGAGATTGAGGCAACTCTGGGCATCAGTATAACAAGCATACATAAAATATTGCATAAACATTTAGCAGTCAAAAAAATTTGTTTGCGTTGTATTTTGCACAAATTAACAATCAATAAAAAAAAAACTTGTGTAAATTTTCACAGGTGACAAATTTTAGACTACGTAGACAACGTTTTATGACGCTATAAGAAGCTGGTAATGCGTTCAAAACTATGTTTTAAAGATACCTACTTTAAAGTAGAACAACTGATGTCATCAGGGTGGTCGAAGACGAGGCCAAAAAGATTAACATTTAAGAAGGATTTGAGTAAATTCTTTTTAGTACCAAATAGTCTTTTATCCTTAAATCAAGCGCGCTCAACGCCCAAAGAACAATCAGCCAACAAGGCCAATGAGTTGTCAACTTAGTCTATAAGGCCCAAGTTTCTACTTCTGGTTGGCCTGCTGCCTTCTTAGGTTTTTCTACAAACCAGAACTCTTTAACAAGACCCGCAGGGGTACTGTTTAAAACGCCCATCTCTCATCCTAAACGGGATGAAACCTTATTTATGGGTTGTCGGAGTTGTTCAAGACCATGAAAACTACCATTAATTGCGCGACAAACGTAAAAGATGGCTTTCAAATTCACTTTTTTTGCATGAAGATTTCTACGCTGCAATCGACGTTAAGCTCAACAATGTGCTTCATTACACATTTTAATTAAGGTCTAAAAATTTGTTATTAAGAATGTGTTCACTTGCATTAAAGCTAATACGCTTCAAACAAAGCTTATTTTTGTTAAACGCATGAAAGAAAAGTAAAAATCATTCCCAATGTGTATCGCAGAACTCACAAAATCAAGAGATCTAAAATCTATCAAATCTGTGCGACTTAACGAATTGGGTAGAATATAAACGCAAGTTTTTTGACATAGCCTCACGGCATATTTATCATATGTTTGCGTGAAATACGCTGGAGCCCATCTCAGCTCCAGTTGCACTAAAACCAAGAAATCAGTGCATGTTGCAAAAGGCCGCACAATGTAAGTTACAAAGATTGTCCGGCTTATATCAAGCTGAGGGAAAGCCAAACTTTGTCTAAAGCCCGATTCAATGCACCTGCTTTTCAACGGCAGATTTTTGCCTCTTTCAGGAACATACCCAACGCAAGCAGGGAGAAATCTTATGCTAACGCAACAGGAAATCAGGCGCAAATACAACTTTTGACAAAAATCAGCTTCTTAAACACAGACAATTTTAAGAAGATATTTGTATCTTTCTTACATTTTCTGATGTAAAAACCAAAGACAGACTAATTGTTCAACAGTTTGTTCTTAGACATAGACAGGGTACAAATTCTCCCCAACCTTTATGAAGGTCAATGGCCAGTAGGTGCCAAAATTTTAGGAAATCATTTATAAGTGAGTTTAGTACTGCTATGTCAATTGGTTTAATCAAATACAAAAATAGGTAAATCTTAAAGAAGGGTATATTGAAAAAAAATATAGTTTTTACAATCATTATGTAAGTTATTTATTTTTAATACTTAAATAACAATCCTTGTAAACGCTTTACAAAAACATTGTGACCTTGCTAATAGACAAGGTATAGAATGCAATAAAAAATTTAAAAAATTTAAAACTACCATCAAATTTGATAACTGATTTCTGGAAAAGAAAGTTTTGTTTTTAAGTTAATCACACTCAGTATTTGAAACACTTAAAAAATATACAATTCAGCTTTGATTTTGTAATATTTTTACTCAAAATTAACTTGAGTTAGATACATTTGTTAGATAATGTATAGTATTTAATTCAAATTTAGAATGAGAGTTTTTTGTAATGATTATCTGGTTTAACATTTTTTCATGTTGTTGAAGAGATCTGTAGACTTACTTTTAAGTCTACTTACTTCTAAGTCTACAGATCTCACCTTGAAGATATTCCTGGAAAAAGTTTTCATTTCATTCAAATTATATTTGCCTTAAAATGCATTTAAAAGTACCTAAAAATGCATTTATTTCTATAATTGGATACATTTTTTGGTTATTTCCAATTAATATTTGATTAAATTACTCTGGCAAAACATAGTTTAATCTTTTCTAAATGTACTGGTAAAAAAATGAATAGATTATCAAATTATATGTGAAAATAGGAATGACGCCAAAGTACCTGCTTTCACTACAATACTGAAAACCAAGATAACAGTCGGTAAGTATGCTTAATTTTCACGGATCTAAACGCTCTAAAAAGATAAGTGTTAGAACTTGGTTTTCTATTATTGAAAAATTTGTCCCCGTTTCAAAAAGAGTCTGGCAAAAGATACAAGAAGTTTCAGCCGGTTCTATTGACGCATTAGATGCAAACGTTTTCAAACTACTATATTAAAAAAAAATAACGTAAAAACTTTTTTTTAATAGTTCAAATTAGTGTTTCAAAATTATTTTTATAAATGTTGCAATAAGATATTTAAAAAAATCATGAACTTAAAATAATGGATTTATTTTTATGTATAACAATGAATTATCACTTAATAACAGTCAACAACTTCAGTTATGTTTAATTTATTGTTGAAATGCGCATGTTAATGCATTCCTTGACAATCTAAACAAAATTCTATGTATACATAATTGTACTATTAACATTTTTGCAAAACTAATAATAGGTATATAAACTCCGCACAATATCATAAATCTCATAACAATCTCATCATGCTGAAATTTGTACTATTAGTATTGTTCGCTGTTGCAGCTACAAATGCTCTGGATTACCCTGATGGTAGGTAACAAAGTTTAATGTTTAATAATTTTTTAAACTTATTAGATTTAAGGCAGAACATGCGATCCAAAAAAATTCTATAATTTGAATTGTAATGCCTGTAACTGTACTAATGGTAACTTAATGGACATGGAATGTAATCAACAATATTGTGGTGACGGTATAGTATTACATGTATAAATTTAATGGAGTTTAGATTATTATAATTAAATTGCAGGTTATCCATATTGCCCTCCAGGAAGCAAGTTTATTGATTCACATAATCCGTTGAGATTGTGCATATGTATTGCATGTGGATCAATTATTTGTAATCAAGATTAAAAATGTTGTCTAATTTTTTTGAAATTTATTTGATTAATAAAGACTATTGAGTAAGTATTTATGTTTACTATTGAGACATAGCAACTGGTTTGACTGTGCCACATTAATTTAATTTAACTTTGAAACGTGTAATATATAGACATTGCTAATTTTTTTGCATTGTGTCTACGTAACATATATTATGTTTGTTAGGTAAACATGCGGCAAAAATTAACGAGATTATTCCTTGGTCTATTCTAAGAATATTTTGTCCAATGATGATTTCTGAAAAACCCCTTTGTTTCAAAGATACAAGGTGAACCAAATTTGTGACAGTTTCAACATTTTATTATCAAAAAGTACATGTAAAGTTGCTGAACCTACAATAAATCTTCTCGTCATTGAGTGCCAACTCTTTCAAACACACAAGGGTTGTTTCTAATTGAGTTACACCCAGCAATTATCCAATTTTTCAAGTCATCCAAGTTCTTCACTGGAGTAGCTTAAACTAATGATTTCAGATAGCATTTTTTGAGAAACTGGCTTCATTGATAAAGAGAATATGTGTCAGGAATTGAGAGATTAGAATTAATGTTTGCAAAAGCTATTGACATAACGCAATACGTAAAGGAAAATCAAGAAGTAGTAGTTCCTGAACACGCTGAATGTGGCATCATGATCATCTTCTAATGCTCATTAGTGGATCCATCAAAAAGACGATTATCACAGCAAGGTTTCAAACTTGCGCCCGTATCACACTTTAAAGAAAATAATTTTATAAAAGTCCAAAAAAAAAACAAGGTATAATCATTTTAGAAGTATTTTTTTTAATTGACTGACTTTTGATTTATAGGATGAGTTTTAGGTTTTATAAGACGTTCTGATGATTGGTAGATTTAATTATGTAAAGAAACTAAAACGTATCTGTTTCAATTCAAGTAAATTCTGTGAGACAAATGAACTACATGTTTAGACAGGATCAGTCAGCAGGAGCTACATCAGGGTATTGTAAGTTTGATAAATAATAAATAAATATTTTATAATTGTTTATTTATTTTTTTGTTTATATGTAGTTTAGTTTAGTATAGTTTATATAGATATTTACTTATTGTAACCAGGGTTAGGTACATTTAAGTAGGTTTCACGTTTGGTATCATTTTAGTGACCTTTTTGCAAAGGCGGGCAGTGCTGCGTGTTGTCCAACAAATATATATTTTTTGTCTTATTAGGGGTTAAGGAAGTTACCAACAAGAATTGAAGTTTAAGCTTTCTTTGAGCAGATCACCCCAGCAATAAAAGTTGATCTAGTTTGAACAAAGGTTGTAGCGTTCCTTATTTTAACTCTTCCTTTTTTGTTGAACATTCTCTTTGTATGCGTTAAATCTACTGGGTTTATCTTTTTCAATTACTGCTTAGAAAACTTTTACGCCACAATCTCTCTGTTAATCGATTAGATCCAGTTTTTTGGCAAAGCTTTAGTAAACTTTTTCATTACTAGTGAGATGAGACTAGTAAAATCAATAACCGATTTACTTTAGCCGTTCGAATGTCAAGTGAACTGATGCTTTTTTTTAAATAGAAGAAAACAGGTACCAGTCAGTCTTGCAAAAATGTTTTTTTAGTTATAAGGGCAAATATTTTAGGGCTTATGCTTATGCTACTACTACACAAATATGTACCTGAAAACACAAATAAATACTATTGCACCCGTTAATTAAAAAAAATGGAGGCGCTGTAGATACTGACAAGGTCCACCTACACTCTCATATAAAATGTAATCATATATTAGTTTGAACTAAAATGTTTTTAAATAAAGCAATATTAAGAACACTAACAGTGTACTCTTGGTAATTGTAATAAGTTGGCATGTTTGGCCCTAAACCGGTAACAACCCTTACTCTAAGTACACTAGTTTACTTCTGCATTTGTTAGTCTGCTGTGACAAGCTGATTGTTTTAAGTTAAATTCTTTTGCAACAATTGTTGGAAACTGGCCGTCAAACGTGTTTTCCAAATACGTAAAAGTGTTTGGGCTGTAAGCTTTTCCAGAAGCTAAGAAATCAATACTATTTTTAAAGACAAACGTTTCTAGTTTTTTTTTTGTGATTAACGCGGTTGCTATATAAAATTGTGACTCAAATATAATTTTTTAAATTCCTTTTTTCTTTTCACTTGAAAATAGTTTCAAAGCCCAAATTCATTGTTTGTGCTAAGAATTTCTTTTTTGTAAAGCGGGGATCACTCTTGGACTTAGAGCTAGTTTTTGGAAGGCTAGTTTATAACATATCCTCTTAAAATGTTTGTAGTTTCTTGTAGGTTTAGCATTAACGCTTGTGCACTACACATGTAATTAATAATTACGTGCTCACTTTCAGTGTAGTCATTCACTAAGCAATCGCCATTTTTTTTTTAATTTGATTAATTGAACAGATCAACAAAACCTTTGTAGTTTTTGTTGACTTGTCTAATTTTTAGACTCATGACTAATCCGTTTGCATTGTAATTGTCCACATCAGTTGTAACCGCTATTGTTGCAGTTGTAGCATTTTGGTTAGTACGGTTTTTTTGGCTATGTGCACAATTAGGTTATTTTACAACAGAGCTAGCTTTTTGTTTGCTATGCTCTAGTCTTGATAAAAACTTTCTTACATTATTAGTTAAGGTCGACAAATAATGACTACATTCCTTGAATAATCCAGTTTTTTTTTCATTCCTTCCAACTATAATTGTACTTGCTTAGGTTGCTGTACTAATTTTTTTAAAGATTTGTTAACAATCCACAGTTGGTCATTTTTTTTAGATCAACTTTTCTGCCGTTAGAGTAAATGCACCCGGTAAAAACTTTGGCAATTTATCCGGTTATAGAGTCTCTTTTACTTTGAAGAAAGGACTCTTTCTAGCTAAATCAATTGTTCCCTATTTGTAATAGCAATCTCAGTGCTACCACGGTTTGTACTTGCAAATTTTTTGTTGATTCCGCCATCGGAGGAATGCGACCTTTCACGGTTACTGTCTGATCCCAAAGAATTTGTTGTATCACAACGATTACGTAACATTCAGGTATTAATTTAGTTATTACTACCTTGAAAAAAAACAAGTTGCAAAATGCACACAAAAAAACGTATTGTGTTGTCTAATTACCAAAAAAAAAGAAAATATTAACTAAGTTTACGTCTAATGTAAGATTACTTGTATAATATAATACTGCAAATCACCGACAAAAATTAATTCATATAAATCTTTTTATTTGTTTTACTGTTAAGCTATAGCAATAGTAAGAAAATTTCACAGGCGCAGTTAGGCACTAATCTGGATAATAATCTCTCCGCTGCAATATAAACTGCACTAAAAACACGGAATAAAGTAACTATATTGCTTCACTAATTATAACTTGTTATATTATTAAGAACAAACTCCAAAATAAAAATAAAACAATAATGATAACAACAAATTAATATTGTATCAACAGTTTTTACGATCTATCGGTTATTGACTGGCATTTGTTCATAGAGGAATTGTTCGATGTTTTGCTCTGCCAGACCATCTCTTTATTTGATGCGTTTACAATAACGTCCAGTATTTTTTATTTTTTGTCGTTTCAACACTCATGACCAAGAAAATATCCATACAATGAGACAAAGACAATACAAAATCCTATAAAAAGCTTTTTCAAATTGAAATAAGTTTTTGTATTGTTAATTCATAACAAAGCGGAAACTAAAAATAAGTAGTATGTATGAACCAAAACGCAAACTCAGAGTTTATTAAAAATATTTTAAGTACTTTGGGTTGAACCTTTGTAAAAAATTGGGTTTTTTTCAGCTTGAGATAAGCTTGGCAATATGAACAAGACGCAAAGGCAATTGCATCTAGATGTTGTGTGGCCATAACGCAACGTGGCATTGCACAATATCTCTTGACTTGCGCTTATTTTCTACGCTAACTGCAAGTTTACACAGTTTGGTAAGAGACTAGATTTCTCGACTAGTTGGACATTGGAATGGGTTTGCCATCCCTTTCTATACGTTTGATAGAGAGTGAAGCGTACTCTCGAGCGATTAGCTCTTGTTGCACCGCATTAGCTTTAATGCATGCGGGTACGTTCTGGATGGCGTATTTTAAAGACCCTAACTGAAATGTGTTATGCTATACGTCGTTGCTCACGCAATAAGCAAAAGCTGTTCAAAAATTCCCATGCGATTTTGGATGCATGCAGATGCCATTGACTACGTTTATAGTGCGGTTAATAGTTACATTTATGTTTTTAAATGTTGCCGCTAGCTCTTAAAATACAGGTTTGTATCGCAAGGATCTCGTTGCTAAGAACTTCTACCTCGGAGTCGGAGTAGTTGTCATATCGGGATTTGTGCTGAAAAGAAATTGATTATTTAATTATTTTTTTAATAGAAGAATTACACACCATCCGGTGTGGCCCAGTTTTGACAAAGACAAGAGAGATCAAATTATGCAAATCTTGTTTAACAAACATACTAGAACCAACCAAAATGTTAAAGCAAATTATGCTGTATTGCATGCAGAAAAATGGCGATGCGAGGGAACACAACGCGCAGTTATTAGACGCGGTAGACAAATTGAAAGACTTGGATATAAAAATAAACCCGGACAATTGCAGCTTTTTTATAGTTTGCCACCAAGTTATGAGAGTTTTTGTGAAGCAATAAAAATTGTTGAAAAATATGACGCCCATCTTTGTCTACAGCTATGTACGTAAACAAATACTTTAAGCAACACCAAAAAAATCGTTAAAACTGAAAATTTAGAAAGTGACTACGCAAAAAAGAAAAACAGTATGTTAAAAATAAAGTGCAATTGCAAATTATTTGGGCACAAAACCCTACAGTGCAAAAAACAAGAAAACGCACAATAACACCGCAAACACAACAAAACTATATTTGTACGGTTTGCAGAACACGCACGGTGCTTAGACTGTGGTGCAACATTACATTTGTGCTACAAAGCAAACACGAAAAAATAAATCTTGCAACAATTTTACCTTGAGTGTTGCATAAGATACAGCAAACGTTTTTGGTAAACCAAAAGACATATCAATGCAGAACGTTTTACTTGTGCCAGATTTGCGCACAAATCTACTATCTATAAAAAAAATTGCAGATCAAAGCTTTAAGATTTATTTGACAAAAACTTTTTAGACTTAAAAAATGATGTGACTAATGTTGCATTTCTGTATCCAAAGTGATCATGGTAACCGCTGCGACTGACTTAAAAAAAATGTGGCATCAGCAACTTGGATCTTTAAACGTGCAAAGTAGACCGGAACGGAACCGTACGCGGGTTAATTAACACGCAATGAACTGGGTGACAAACCTAGTGCAATGTGTGTCTGAGAAGAAAAAAGTGGCAATTTGATTGCCCTGTGTTTATTTATTAGACAAAATTTGTTCTTTTAGCAGAGCTAAATAATTTGTCAAGTTTATTAACAACCGTTTTTGTTGGTGTGAAGTACGCATTATTAAGTCTATAGATAAGGTTTTCAAAGTTTTTGTTTAAAATTAAAGAACTGCAAATCTATGGCAGGCCATCTCTACTAATTTAAAAATAGTATAAATACGCCAAGCCTGCACACAGACAGTAAACTACGGAACAATGAGTTGCAGTAAATTGCAGTGAATTAGAGTCAACACACTATCTTTGTGTTATTAACTCTGAGTTTTATATCATTTAAAATCAAGTCGACCAAGTTGTTAAAACTAGGTAATAGCCATGCGAAATCAAAAAAAAATCTTTAGGTTTCAATTTTGACAAGACGCAGCAAGTGTTTCTGTAAATCCAGAAATAAACCAGTGATTGGTAGGGTGTGTCTAAATCCTGACAAGCCATTACCTTACGAATCATTTAGGCGTCCATTCTAAAAATGCAAGTTTTAAAAGTTTCCAAATTCATTTCAGCCCAGATCAGTTTTTGTGTCTTAGATTTAAAAATGAAACGTTTAGTTCAACGGCAACAAGTGCCCTGCAATTTTCCTCAAACGTTTAAAAGAGTTAATCTGATCTTACGACATCGACAGGGACCAAATCTTAGTAGACTTACCAGAACTCTTAAAAAAGTTTGCCTTGGCAAGGTATTGCAACAACCAAAAGGACTGGAACACTTGGAACAATTTTACCCAGAACCTGAAAGACGACAATAGCAATCAAAAGCAAAAGTCCGGCAAAGACATCAAGACTTTTGCTGTCAGTTTGCAAACCTTAATACGTCGACACAAAAGGTTTTGTAAAGCCGAAGTTCTCTGTAGCATGTATATAAACTTTAAATCCCACTACCGCCTGAACATACGGCCCCACGATTTTGACAGGATGTCCGACCTCATTTTCAGGGCTTAAAATACAAAAATCTGCAACGCAGGTTGTTTTCCAACCAATCCGTGTTAACCGCTAATCTTTTGTCTATTCTTGCATTCTTGTAAAACCAATAAACCCAAAAACTCAAAATCCAGTCCCTAACGAAACCAAGAAAATTTCCGTCTACAACCAAAAAACCTGATGCTAGAAATGCGGCCTTGTTGATCATTTGCGTCTCACGTGCCAAAACCCGTTTATCAAATTTTGTTTTCACTTTGGATTGAAGAAAACTTGGTTTTGTGACTGTATCACGGTTTTAGAAAACGCAACCCTGACAGAAGAATAAAAGCACCCCAGCCAAAATATATCTTCCAATTCTTTTCGTAGAACCCGTTAAGATAATTACCCGTTTAAGTATTCTTGGTGCAAACTGTCTCGCTTTTTTTAACAATGTATCTCAGCGGTTTTATATCAACAGCCAATTCAGCCAGTAAATTAAAGATCAAGGTGTTGTCTTACAGTCTATCCAAGAGACAGTTCTCGATAAAACCAGACAAGATATCCGTTTGGCAACTTTAATAAGGTTCAACTTTCTGATCCGCTGGGGTACTGCTATCGTAAATTTTTATGGTCTTCAGTCCTGTGCCATAAATATGATTGAATTTAATCTTGAAATCACCATAGATTATATATTGACAAAACACGACCGTTAAGCCTAAAAACCCGACCAACACCAGCGGTATTTTACTGAATTCGTTTGTAGCAACCCGACTCAGTCTAGCAACGTCACCAACTCTAGAATTCTTAAATGCAAGAAATTTTGAATGCCGAGGTAGATAAAATGTTTAATGAAGGAGAAAGCCATCAACAACTTTAATTTTGCATTGATTTCCGCAGAGTAAAGTCTGCATCAGTCAAGTATGCCTACTTTCTACTTTTCATTAACAACATTCTTACGTAGATTACACCGAAGAATGGCTTAGTGATGTGCAACGCCTAACTTAAATCTTGGCCTATAAATTTTGCTCCGGCAAAAAAAAATAATGTTGCAATTTATTAACTTAGGACATTAGTTTAATACATGATTAGTGTCTATTTAACCATAATTACATTTAATATGAGAGTGTGGGTAGACCAAATACTAAAACTCGTCAGTATCTTCAGCGTTTCTACTCTCTCAATTAACAGATGCGATAGTATATATTTGTTTTAGGTACATATTTAAAGGCGGTTTGTAAAGTAGTATCACAAACGTAAATGCTAAAATATTGGTCTTTGTATCCAAAAAAAAAAAAAAATGTGCTAGGTAAGACAGTGCGCAAACACATGACAAACCTGCGCAAAGTTTTAAAGAGGTTACAAGCGACTAGTCTTAAACTCAACTTTTGAAAGAGCGAGTTTGTGAAAACTAAATTGAAATACTTTGGTGTTCAAACTGATCCCGATAAGTTGTAAACCATCTTACATTTCCGCGTTCACCAAATGGTCCAAAAACTACAACCATTTTTGGGTATTGCCTCCCGGTATAGACGCATTATTCTAGTATTTTTTTGCAAATTACCGTTCTTTTAAACAAACTGAAGAAACACATCAGATGGAGTAGGTCCGCTCTACAGAATAAAAACTTTGCAAAACTAAAAGAACTTTTAACCTGCGCTCCCGTTTTGGTTGGATCCGTTTTCCAACAGTTGTTTCTTTTTGCAAACCAATGAATTAGAGACTCAAAGGCGTTGAAAATCCGGTCAATGATTGAAAATTACAATTGTTAATCGACCAGAAGACGCTAGGGTTATTCACAGCAACAAGTTTGGATCGGACAAAAACTTAAAGCAAAGAAAAGCTTATCTTGTGGCGCAGAGTTTTTCTCAGCAACCGGAAATACATTTGAAAGGCTCGAGATAACAAGGCTATATGCCACGCAAAGTTTTTCTAAAATAATCGTATTTAAAGTTTTTTTTATTGCTTTAAATATGCAGTTTCTAAAATAAATTATTATTTTTTTATTATAAATATTCCTAAACTATCCAGGAAAACGAGAAGATTAATATACCCAAAACAAAAAGTTGAAAATTACCAAATTGTGGCATATAGTCTTGTTATCTCAAGCCCTTCATTTCATAGAAATTTTTGTTCTTGTTTTATGCCTGAGGATAATTTGTTTAATGACTGCACTAGCTGCTCAATATAGCATGTCTATTAGACAACACGACGTCACTACAGTTTTTTTTAACAACTGTCTAAACTTAGTCTTAGAACTAGAAAAGTAATGGTCAAACAAAAAATATGGTAAAAACCATTTAAAAATAAACCAAAAATTGCAATGAGAAACAAGAAAAACAAAAATATTGACAAACACATTTCAATACTTTGTTTTTTTATTTGCATACAGAAACGCATTACAAGCAAAATCCCTTTGCTATAATCTTGATAGATAAAAAATATTAAACCAAGTTTGATATTAAAAAAATGCAACCAATAAACGATCTATTAATAAAATACAAAAAGGAAAAAGAAACGGTCACGAGTTGGATGGGTATTCTCAACAAAGTGATGCAGAGCGTAGCGTTCTTTTCAAGTAGATCCGTTACCTTGTATAAGCATTCAAACATACACATTTTCTCTGTGGCTCTGTTGATTGCCTAGCTCAAAAGAAAACGGTATACTAGGTATACGTACATGTATACAAACAAACTTGGAAAAACACACAAGAACAGTATTTGATGTTTTTACTTTTGACGGGTAGTATATATAAATCAAAATTTGTATAAAAAACAATTTGTTTTATAATTTTATTAAAACAAAACTATTACACATTAATACATTAACTAATATTAAAAAACAAACTATTAATTAAAATAAAACAAAATTGTAATAAAATTCTTGAGACATACCATAATTTACTACTTAAGTATTATGATATATATTATTTTCCTATTCGACAAGAAAGAGTAGATTTACAAACAGTGTTCATAAATGAGCAATGACATCTATAGCAACCTCTCATAAAACTGCCTGTTTCTGTACAATTAGGGGCTGTAAAGCAAATTAATTTAAAATAATCATTTTATAATTATCTAAGAAATACTTACCCTCAGGACAATCGTCGTATGGGCAATTCGATCCATATACTGATAAACTTAAGTCACATTCGCATGATTTACAATTCAAAGTGTATTTTTGAAAAACTATGCAGCTGTCCTCTAATGATAAATTTAAAATGTCTGCAAATGCAGCAGTAAGCAATACAATTAGTACAAACTTCTGCATGTTGATTGTTTGAATGATGTCTATGTTATTTGTTAAACCTTTTATACAAACTTGAAATTGTTTAGTATTCATTCATATTTTATTTATTTAAGATAACTGCATGCTAAATGCAAATTTTTGTTGCTCATATTTTGTTATCTGTATTAGACAGTTTCACAAAAATATTTTAATACTAAAAAAACAACAAATCAAAATTACAAGAATTTATTTTAATTGTTACTGTAATTCTTTGGCAGTTATACTCGTAAAGTATTGATTTGGATTTGAAGTTTGATTTTATTTTTAATGAATAAAATGTAAATCGTCTCTGTAAAATTTATTTTGCTAAATAATTATTGGTATAACAATTTTTTTTTACGTTAGTTTTGTAGAAACCAGTAAAATATAGTTTTTTAGTTAGTTATTTTTTGTTTTTGTTAATTTTAGAAGTTAAATTTTTGGTACAATTGATTTAAGTCCAAAAATTGGCAAAAGTTTTATCTAATTCATTTTTACTTATTGATTCTTTTTGTGCCTATTTGTTAACAGATGGTTGGCAATCTACATTGCAATCTCGCCGCATAAATTGTCGTGGTTCGAGCCCCAGTTCTGTCAAAAAATTTAAGAAATTATGGCATTTATTAATTCAGGACGTTAATTTAATATATGATTAGTGTCTATTTAACTATAATTACATTTAACATGAGAACAGATATTAGGCCTCATCAGTATTTACAGCGCCTCCATTTCTTTCAATTAAAGGGAGCGTTAATATAGTCTATTTTTCAGATACATATTCAAAGGCAGTTTGTGTAGTAGTACCTTAAACGTAAGCTAAAATATTGGCCTATGCAAATTAAAAAAAATAAATTAAAAAAACTGAAGTTTATCAATTTGGGTCTATAAGCTAAATTTATTTTAAAGACACATTTTATATTTTAGAAACATTGTAACAGTACAACTCCATTTTTTAAACAGTTTAAAGTCATTAACAATTCTGGGTTTGGCTGTTGCGACTAGCCCTCAGTTTTTGGTAAACCGGATAGTTGTTATAACTGGCGGTGTGATTGAATAAGTTACGGCGCTTTTGACGCACCTATATAGTACGTAGCACCGGAATTCCGTGTGCTTGTAGCATTGTTAAAAATGAAATTATGCAATTTCTACGGTCTTTTAATTCAACGGTCACGCAAAACCCGCATAACTTAGCCTTGATGCTGTTGGGTACATTCTTGGTAACATATTTAAGAGTCTTTTTAGATCCTAACTGATATGCGTAGTAAAAACAACAAGTTTTTGATAAAGACGGATTTTATTGGCCAAGTTTACGGTTGATAGTTACGTTTAATGATTTAAACGTTACAAACAGCTTTTGTTAAATGGATTTATTCTTAATAGTGATAGGCAAAGAGCAGCGTGTTCCAGCGCCTTCTGTGGGTGCTGGCGGAGTTGCAAGAAGGCCTACAGAGCTGGTAGTTATACCAAAGTTAGTCAATTGCTCTGTAATGGCTGGCCAAGGTGGCTGATTGTCTAGATGGCGCTTAAAGCCCTTGAAACAGAAAAAGTTAAGATGGAAAACTTTGCAAGATTACATAAATTTATCATCCCGGAAAGAATCATAAAATACTCCTGCCATATACCTCCAAACATGTTGAATGACTGTATGTACTAGGCTCAAAAACTACAAGAGACAGCAAAGAACTCCTGTTAAATTACGCAGTTTTAAGACGTATTCAATACCCGCGCATGGACAAACGGTACATAGCACGATTGCTTTGATACGTACTACCGACCACGACGCAATAATGGGTATGGACTTATCCACAATAAACGATTTGATCACAGCTGCAAAAGACGCCAAATACAACGCCTAACCAATAAGGACAAACTACGCCGCAAATTACGATTAAAAACCCGGATAGTTTTTCAACATCGCAGTAAAGGTCAGAATAAAAAAACTCTAACATTGAGAACAAGAAATGACAGCACGGGAATAGCAGCATCAATAAGAAAAGAAAGAAAAGCTGAAGAAAGCATTAAACAAACTTAAAAAAGAGGCAAATCCACAGCCAATGCTGGAGGTCAAATTCCAAGGTAAAATTTACTTTTTAGATATCAAATCAAACAAAAACAAAAACATAAAGAAAGATAACCAACTAAACGACACTTACCAAAACGCAAAAAAAAACTTCCAGTTAGACTTACGCAGACACTACTAGACGACCTTTTAGAAACCTTATAAACAAACAGGACTCGAAGAATAAAGCTGATGACGCAAAACCATTTCCAATTAAGCTAAGTCAAACTTGGAGGTCAACTTCCATCAAATTTTTAGACACTGATGACCAAAAAACATGTAAGAAAAGAGTAACCAACAAATAAACACATTAAACAAGACTCAGAAAAAAAAGCAAAAAACTGTGTGTTATCCAACACCAGCGGCATCCTAGTTTTCTTAGACAAACTTCTAAGTAACGATCAAAAAACAACAAAACAAAAGAAACAAAAGTTTCCGAGCAAAATTGCAACTTCTACCTTAGCACGTAGTCACGTGGAACCAAAAAAAGGCGCAAACTTACCAAACCGGACAGCAATCAACGGAAAACCTTTGGTAGGCTGAATTACCAACAATGGTTAAGCGACAACGCCATTGACAAAACCCAAAAGAAAAAAGGAAAGTGCAAATAAACTTGACCAAATCAGCAACGGACAATAAGTTCCTAGCAGACGATCTTGCCTGCAATAACCGCAAACCGGCACCAGAAAAAAGAAAAAGAAGCTTGGGTACGGTCAGGAGACCAAAGAAACCCAAACCAAATTAGGACTAACCCTGCGCTAATTAAACAAAGTGCAAGTTAATTATTATTTTATGTCAACAAAAAGCAAGAGCACTCAGGCAAAACGATCGGATAGTTTAATGGGCGAGTTTATTAGTTATGAAGGAACTTTGTAGCGCTGTTAACTCCGCCGTACGATTTTAGTCTTTTGCAGACGGAAGCCCGAATGGTTTAACTATATAGACTTGCATTTCTTAAATTTATTGTTTTGTAGGGGTATATACTTTACTGATCTTAGCAATCAACTTCTTTTTTTTTCTCATTTTATCCTCAAACTAGGTTTTTCTATTCTAATGCTCGTACTAATAGTCAGAGATTAAATCTCGGATTCATGAATCCAAGATTCATTTTGCTAATCGTTGATTGGCTCTAAGACAATTTACGGATATCGTGATGGTGAATATAGTTGCAATCGGCCAATGTATTTTATTATCAATTGTCAGAATTAATATATGACACAGTAATAAACAATCTTGGGTGGACCCAAGATTATTTGAATCTAGGATTATATTGACGATTGCATAGTTTTAAACTCGATCCGAGAATTAGCGAGCAATGCATTGGTCGATCGCGACTAATGATATCCGTGAATTGGCTTAGAGCCAATCAATGAATAACAAAATGAATCTCGGATTCATGAATCCAGGATTAATCCGAGATTTAATCTCTGACTATTAGTACGGGCATAAAAGTTTTTTTTTGACAAATGTTAAGAAATATCTTTTTTTAGATGATCTAAACTTGTGGCATTCTTTTGAGTTAAGCCTACACAAACCTTCTTTCCACTTTTTTTTACCGAAATGCTACTTGTAAACAAAAGATGAGTAAGTTTTTTGTATTTGTTATTGTCTTTTGTCAAGGAAATTTAAACGCCACATAATTTTAAAACTAAAATGCACACTGCAAACACAACTGAGGCAGAAACCCATGTATGTAAAACTAAGAGCGCACAAGTAAACACGCTGCAAAAAGAAAACAACAAACTAAAAAAAGATTGTACAACTGATAAGCAAAGCAGAAGCAAAAAAGAAGACATGATAAATATAGAAAAAAAGAGATAACTAAGAAAAGTAAAAACAAGTAGAAAAAACTAAAGAAAACTTATACATTATAAGAAAAGAAGAAATAATGTCATAGAAATGACTTAATTTAATAAGTTGCTAGCAATACAGAAAAGAACAAAGAATAAGAGCGTAATATGAAGTTAACATAAGGAAAAGGAAAAATTAACTTGTAAAATAATAGAGTACATATTCAAAAACTACAATATGGAAATGGCATAAAAAAATAAAGAGAAAAACCTTTAAAAAAAGAAGAAAATTTAAATAGGAACTCCAAAGAAAGAAGCAAAAATACTGAACAAAAATGAAGTTGTTATTGTTAATTATTATTAAAATGAAGGAAAAACTTACTGGTATCCAAGTACAGAAAATATAAAAATCTAGAGAAAGGCACGTTAAAATAAAGTTTTCAAGTAGTAAAAAATAAAAGTAATATATTTCAAAAAAAAAACTATAAAAAAAAAGAAAAAGAAAATCAAGACAAAAAAAGATAATAGAACTTGCACAAAACAATTGAGGAAACACATGGTTACTCATAAGCAAAAGAGGTATTAAAGTGGGATAGACCAAATGTAAGATAAAAGAATTTTTAGCACCAACCCGATGCTACAACTGTCTGTGTTTTGGTCATAAGGCTATGAAATGCACTAATGAAAAGAAAAAAAATTGTACTACAACTGTGGACAAATAGGCTACACTCTTAAAAAGTGCGACAACAACAAACATTGTTACAAGTGTGGTAAAGATAGTCAGGCAGCTTGACAAAAGATATAAAAAAACAGTTAAAAAAATAAAGAAAACAAAATACTTCAAAGTAATATTGAAAGAAAAAAAGCGGCAATAAGCTTACTATATAGAATGGCTATCTAAAATTAAGTAGATATTAAAACCAAACAAGAACATGGATGCAGGCAACCTCTGGGTAACAGATAGCAACTACAATGTAACAATAAAAATGTACAAAACTTCACAGTAACAGAGTGGGAGCAAAGCAATAACAGAAGTAGAAAACAATTTTTATTTTAAGGCAAGAGTATTGAAAGAACAAAAGATAAGAAAAAAGAGTGATACTTTAAGAATAAATATTTAAAAAAAACCTGACTGTTATTAATAACAACAAAAAGTCAACATTTACTAAAAGAACAACAAGCTTCCATATTGATCTTACAATATGTTTAAAAAAAAAGCAAAAAAAATCAAAAGCTTAGGGTAAAAAAAATTCAATCAAGCTAGAAAAAAATTTACAAGAACAAACAGAAACAAGAACAACCGTGATCTTGCAAGCATAAAAAACCTAAGTAAAAACTATATTGCAAAAAAAGCATGTAAAGAAAAAAAAACAGAAAGTTTGTCATCGTCTAAAAAAAATACTCTGTACGGTAACCCACTTCATATTATTTTACGGAGCTTCAAAATGGGAAAAATTATGAAATACGCAAACTACAAGAAAATCCACTATTTTAACAAAAACTATAAGAGTCATAGCAACAATGATGTCTATAGAACACATGATCAAACAAAAATGACCATACAAAAAAACAAAACAAAGATGGATGACATTAAAAAAAGATAAACAAATGGCAAACAGAATAGAAAGATAAAACAGGAAACGCTTCTTGAACTAAGCAACTGATCAAGAGTATCAATATGTGGGTCAACAAAAAGCACGGCAACGTAAACTACTACACAACACAATTTTTGAAAAAAACCAATGTAACTACTGTAGAGCTGAAGACACCCCAACGCAAACATTTGAACCGTAGCATCTATGCCATTATAGAGTTTTTTTAAATGTTAAACAAATAGGTGTTATCACATTGTTAGGTTAGGTTAGATTAACACAATTGCGCAGAAATCAGAGATAATAGGGATAATTGCTTATTGTCCAAAATAAATTATGGTTCTACGCTCTGCCATATTTGTCAATAGATCATCTGCAAAACTATGAATAATACTTTTTGTTGTTTAAAGTAGTTTATTAAAGTAAATAATAAATAAAGTTGGCTAAAGATCAGATTGGTGACGGTGGAAAAAAGCGACTCAAATGTCAACCTCGCGGAATAATCGTTACAACTAGGATTAAAAAAATTTAATCCAAAACACTTGCCAACACGCCTGGCTAGCCTGTCGTTTCAACAGCCAAAACTTTCTAAATAAATAAAATTTTGAACATAAGAACACCCCAGGCAAAGTTGAGCAGAAAGCTCAGAATCTTGCACTGACCAGTCAATCTGCTTCATGGATTCTGGAAAAGACAAAAACTCAAAAAACATCAAAAATACAAAAAAAGAAAAACCCAAAAGAATTACGATATACCTTGCAACATACAACATTTGCATTATGAGGTTTGACAAACATCTAACAAACCTTGAGAACGAGTTGCAGAACATCAACTGGATTATACTGAAAATCAGCAAAACTAGGAGAAGAGACAAAGCATTAACCACCTTGAAATCAGGACATCTCATGTATCAGAAAAACTCAAACTCACATATTGGCGGTGTAGCCCTATTGATACACAAAAATGTCAATCAACTCTTCACCAAAGCACGGGCAATATCTATATAATCATCAAACTAAAAAACAGACTCAGTATGCAAATTATACAAGTTTACGCCCCCACCTTTTGCTCAACAGACAAAGAAAACAAACAATTCTACAAAGACATAACAGCCGCAAAAATTGCAGAAAACACCAATTTTACCATCAAAATGGAAGACTTTAACGCCAAAGTTAGAGGAAAAAGGGACCCACCATACGTAGGGGCACATGGTCTGGGTGAGAAAAACTCGAGAGGACAAACACTTCATCAACAAAGAGAATATGTACTGCTTAAAAACGTTTTTTTTAAATACCTAAACAAGAAATAGATTTGGAAAAGTCCAGACAACACAACAAAAAATAAAATAGATTACGTCCTAGCAAACGACAAATGCATATGTTTGGACGTAACAGTCTTAAACCGGTTTGACACAGGAAGTGGTCACAAAATAGTAAGATCCAAAATACAACTTGAAGGCCAGCTAGAATGGAAACAACAAATAGAAAAGAGAATCCGACAACAATGTTAGAACTTAAAATAAAAAAAGAAAAATACAACGCCCAAATCAGTAAATGTTGTGAAAACGTAGTTTCAAGTTTCGCACGGTTATGAATGCGAGGTGATCAGAGCGTGCGGGCTTGCGGTCGGTAACCTAGTGAGAATAAAACAATGAACAATGACATTTATGTTTATGTAGAAGTGTAAGTGTCAGTCTGTAAACAAGCTGTAACGTGAACACACGAATTTATAAACCTAACTGAATAAATTCTATTTGATACTTGTTTTGTTGGCTGTGAATTAACCACGCTGTGCTACCAGAATTATCAACAGGTTATGGGCCCAGCACGCTTCCACTGCGCCACTCTGCTGTGAAACAGGTTAGTGAAAAACACGTGTTGTCGGACATCTTGGACAGTAAAGTAGTTATCGTTTATTTTTGTATTTCGTGAGTGTTTCGGGAATAAAATCAACATGTCAGATAAAACAGACATGCCACATTTTGAAAAGCTGAAGGGCTCAAATTGGTCGTTGTGGAAACAATGTATGCTGCAATATTTCAAGGTGAATGCCTTGCTGAAATATGCACAGGGTAATGTTTTACGGCCGGAGAGCAATGGCAGCAATGAAGCACAGATCGAAGCATGGGAAAAATGCGATGGAAGGGCTACTTTGGCAATACTGTCAGCGATCGATAACAATCAGCAAACATTCGTGGCAGCTTGTGAGACCGCAGGTGAAATGTGGAAAAAGCTACTATCGGTGTACGAACGTTCCGATGGAAGTAGCAAAATGGAGGCAAATCGCGAATACCACGCTTATCGTTACATGGGCGGGTCAATGGCTATACACATTGCTCAAATCGAATTGTTGGTTGCAAAATGCAAACGCAGCGGTGACATTAAGTCACCTGAGGACATCATGGTGAAGCTAATGGATAATTTACCAAGAGAATTCTCTACAGTGCATGTGGCATTCCATCTGGCTAGTGACGATAAGAGGACGCCAGATGAACTAAAGAAAATCATACTTGCCGAAGAGGCTCGTGTGAATCCAGAAATGACAGCCGAAGCAATGTTCGTCAAAAAGTCAACAAGGTCCGTGTCGCAAAAACCAAGGAACGTCTCATCAAAGAAAAGGGCAAAATGCTATGGGTGCGGGGAACATGGACACTTCAGACGAGATTGTCCGAAGCGGAGCAAACAACAAGACAGCGGCAGCACCAGCACCAGCACCAACATGGGGAACATATGCTTCAGCGCGGCGGAGGCAGCGATGGTCAGTGAACGCGATGACAAAGTGTTGTGTGACAGTGGGGCAAGTTGCCACATGTTTAATGAAAAGAAGTGGTTTGTTGATCTGAATGAAGACAGTGAAAAACTAAAATTGGCGGGCAAATATGAACTAGAAGCAGCTGGTCGGGGTTTGGTAACCGCATTGGCAAAAGTTGGAAATAGATGGAAGCAGGTCGACTTCAAAAATGCTATGTACATTCCAACTTTGCGGAAAAATCTGATCAGCACTGGATTATGCCAAAAGGTAGGCGCTAAAATATTAATGGCTGGTGAGGAGGTCAAATTCAACCTAAATGGACAAACCCATCTTGAAGGCATACTCACGACAAGCAACTTGTACGAGATGCAACTAAAGCCGTTGGAATATGAAGCGGCAAATTCGGTAGAAGAAGAACTCATGAGATGGCATCGGAAACTCGGCCATCCGGGTTTGGACCGAATGCGTCAAATGGCTGATACTGGTCAAATTAATATTAAAATTAATGCTAATGCCAAACTGTTTTGTGAAGCGTGTGTATTCGCGAAATCAACAAAGAAATCATTCAAAACCACACAACCACGAAACTATGCAGCAGGTGAATTTCTGCATTCAGACGTAAATGGACCGATGACACACAAAAGCCATGGAGGAAATCGATACTTCGTTAATTTTGTGTGTGACACCACCAATATGACCTTCGTGCACTTCATAAAGAACAAAGATGAAGTGTACGAAAAATTCAAACTAGTGGTAAATCTGATCGAGACTCAAACCGGAAATAAGGTCAAGGTATTGAGAAGCGACAATGGCGGTGAGTACGTCAATCACCGGATGAAGACGTTCATGGCGGATCGAGGCATCAATCATCAAACTACAGCTCCCTACACTCCAGAACAAAACGGGATATCCGAGCGTAAGAATCGTACGATAGTCGAATCAGCAAAAGCAATGCTGTTTGCAGGGGACTTGGAGGAAGGACTGTGGGCTGAGGCTGTATTGACAGCAACGTATCTGGCCAACAGAACTCCATCGAAACGATCCGGAAAAAAATCTGCGTACGAGTTATGGTTTGGCCGGGCACCGCAGAGTGCTCATTTACGTATATTTGGATCAGTTGCATATGAACATATTCCAAAGGAGTTGCAAAAGAAATGGCAAAAGAAAGCGAATAAGCGAATAATGGTTGGGTACGATTCGAACGGTCCGAACTATCGATTGTTAGATCCAATAACAAGAAAGATCTCCATCAGTAAACATGTTACTTTCAATGAAGAGACTGCAACAAAAGAAACTGATAATCATTGGCCAGCAATCGGTTTGAATGATTCGGACGTGGTGAACGAAGAAATTCCGCTAAAAATAAACGAACCTGATGAACAACCAGAAAGAAACGAACCTGATAAACAACCAGAAAGAAATGAACCTGAAGAAGAAGAAAAACGGTACGAGCTGCGCACCAGAGGCGAAATAAGAAGACCTGCCAGATACGAAGCAAATTCAGTCCAGGCCGACGAACCAACGTCACTCTCTGAAGCCTACAACGGATCTGAGTCAACAAACTGGCGGGGTGCTGTCACGGAAGAAATGAACTCTCAAGAGAAAAATAAAACATGGATTGAAGTTGATCAAGTGCCAACGGGTGCTAAAGTGGTGGACTCGAAATTTGTGCTTAAAAAGAAAATGAACTGTGACGGAAAAATCGAGCGGTTTAAAGCGCGCCTGGTGGCTCGCGGTTTCTCACAACGTAAAGGGATCGATTATCACGAAACATTTGCACCGGTAGTAAGGTATGAAACAGTCAGAATGATGTTAGCATTAACAGCTAGGGAAGACTGGGAATTTGCTCAGTTTGACATTAAGACTGCATTTCTATACGGCGAGCTGGAGGAAGAAATTTATATGCGTCTTCCTGAAGAAGTCGCACACAAGCTCGGCCGTATAGTACTACTCAAGAAATCATTGTATGGTCTGAAACAATCCCCACGTCAATAGAACAAATGTTTTGTCACGTTTCTGAAGCAGTACAACTTTATTGAAAGCAAAGCAGACCCGTGCATGTACACAGGAAACGTGGATGACCACATGATCGTGTTGTTGCTCTATGTTGATGACGGGCTGTTTCTGTCACCCAGCGGAGCTGCGATTGAGATCGTCATGAAAAATCTGAAAGACAGTTTCGAAGTTGTGGTCGGAGCTGGGAAGGTATTTGTGGGTTTGCAAATATATAGAAACCGTGCAAAGAAACAACTAATACTTACTCAAACCAATTACCTAAGGCGAGTGGTTGAAAAATTTAAAATGGAGGACGCGAAGTCAGTATCGGTTCCGGCAGATCCACACACAAAGCTGTGCACCATCGGTGAAGCCGTTGGTTACACGGTACCCTACCGTGAAGCGGTTGGATCACTGATGTTTGCGGCATGCGTGACTCGTCCTGACATTATTTATGCAGTAGCTGTCGTCAGTCGTTATGCTGAGAAACTACTGCAAGAACATTGGATGGCGGTCAAAAAGATCATACGATACATCAAAGACACGTCTAGTTACGGGATCATGTACGGCGGCAATGAAACATCTGAAACGATGAAGGCATATTCGGATAGCGATTACGCAGGCGATCCTGATACACGAAAATCCACCAGCGGCTATGTGCTTATCTTTAACGGTGGACCAGTGGCGTGGACATCGCAACGACAACGAATTGTGGCCCTCTCGACAACCGAAGCCGAATACATTGCAGCTAGTGACTGCACCAGAGAAATCATATGGATTTGACGTATTCTGGCTGCAGTGGGGTTCGACGAGCCGGTTGCAACAAGGCTCCATGTGGACAACCAGAGCGCGATCAAGCTCATAAAGAATCCCGAGTTCCACAAGCGCACCAAACACATCGAAGTGCGCTTCCATTTCATCAGAGAAAAATATGAAGATGGACACCTAGACATCATCTACGTACCATCAAATCAGCAGCTGGCTGATATACTCACAAAGGCACTACCAAAGGAAAGCTTTCATGAACTCCGAGACGGACTGCAAATCATCGACACATCCGTGAAACATGGAACTGGTGAGAGTGTTGTGAAAACGTAGTTTCAAGTTTCGCACGGTTATGAATGCGAGGTGATCAGAGCGTGCGGGCTCGCGGTCGGTAACCTAGTGAAAATAAAACAATGAACAATGACATTTATGTTTATGTAGAAGTGTAAGTGTCAGCCTGTAAACAAGCTGTAACGTGAACACACGAATTTATAAACCTAACTGAATAAATTCTATTTGATACTTGTTTTGTTGGCTGTGAATTAACCACGCTCTGCTACCAGAATTATCAACAGTAAAAGCCTACATTCAACCAATGAGCTACAGGAGATGGAACTCAATGTGTTAACAACAAGAATTACTACAAGCATTAGAACAGCGGTGAAAAAGTCTATGCACCACAAAAACACAAAACCACAAAATTAGCAAAGAAACGAAAGTACTGACCAAGAAACGAAAAGCAATAGACATAGACTTACCGGAATATGCAACTTTGAACAAAATGATTAAAAAGACCATCAGGACTGCAGATAATTCAACACAAAACAAATTCATGAAGCAATTTAAAACTATACCAACATAAGAGTTTTGCGAGCTAGAAGATTAAAAAAAAGGCAGCAAGACATAAGATAAAAAATGACAAAGGAGAAATTGTCATAGAAAAAAACAAGATTGCAGAAACTATCAAAAGATTCTTTGTAAGCTTATATAGCCAAGTAGTTTAATCTGAAAATCAGCGGACAAAGTCAAGACAAACAGTGTTAAATGTAGGATCCAAAAAACTCCAAAAGATTGATAAAGCAAAACTAAGAGAAGCATTATACTATCTGAATAACAACAAAATACCAGGGAAAGATCAAATAACTAGCAAAATGCTAAAAACTGGAAGAGAAACCCTAAAAAAAAAAAACAATCTTAATACTCTTAAATAAATGCCTTGAAAAGAGCAAAACGCAGAGGTAATGTTTTTTTAAAAAAGGAAGAATACAAATTTGGAGAACTACAGACCAATCAGTCTACTGTCCACTTTTTATAAGTTATTAACCAAAATAATAACAAATTGACTAACTTAAAAATTTGATTTTTAATAGCCCACTGAACAAGCAGGTTTTAGACAAGGCTACAGCATGACCGAGCACATTCAAACATTGCGTATACTGATCGAGAAATGTACAATATCCACCTCCACATGGCATTTGTGGGCTATCAGAAGGTCTTTGACTTTATGAAAACATAGGCAGTATTCCATAGACATCGCCCAAACTGACTCCACTTACACAAACTTGCTTAAATAAATCTAACAAACAACAACAAACACGCAACCCTACACGTCAAAATGAAAAAAATTGGACGACGAGAAAAATACAAAACAAAAAAGTTGTCCGGCAACACCATTTCACCAAAGTTGTTCACTTTATCATCAATCATGAGTGCCAGCAACAAAATGGTCACCATCAAGAATCACATTTTAAAAAAAGTTGAGGAGTATATATACTTGGGGCATAGCATCAAATTACGAAAGGCCAACCAAACAACAGAAATCACCATGCGCATCGGATTGACATGGGCAGCTTTTGGCAAATTAAGATCCATCCTTCAAAAATCTAAAATTCCAATAAACTAAAAAAAAAGTTTATAATGCATCTATTTTACCTGTTAGTACATACGGGCCTATGGCCATCTCAAGAAACAGCGCAAACAAATTTTTAGTCTGCCAACAAGCAATGAAGCGCGCGATGTTAAGATTAAGTTTACGAGATAAAATCCCGAACAAGAAAATAAGACAAAAAACTGGAATCACAGATACTATAGAACAAATGGTATATCTTAAATGGCAATGAACGGGGCACGTAGCAAGAAAAAATGGCAAATGGTCCAAGACAATATTACAGTAGAGACTTCGAGTCTCTAGAAGAAGCGTTGGCCGCTCTCAAATGAGATGGAAAAACGATATACAGAGACACAAGGGCAGGAACTGGATACAGACTGCCCAACAAAGATTGACATGGAAACGTATGGAAGAAGAGGAAGAGTTCAGGAATGAACAAAATCAGGCTAAAGAAGAAGAAAGATTAGAACCTTTAGGAACACAGATTTTGGGATCAGAGTTAAAGTAAAACACACTTTTAAATTAAAAATTTTAGCGTGTTGAAATTAGAAATTTAAAATTGACAGTTTACAATTTTGAGAAAGCGTGTTTATCATTATTAAAAGTAAATTATTTAAGTAAAATTAATTTTTGGAAATTAGATTTTTTTTTAATTTGCAATATCAAAAAACATTTTCTTAAAGTATTACAAACCAGTAGACAATAACCAAAAAAAAATGTCAATTTTTTCTAATGTAAAATAGTAATGAAATACATTTACAAATTGTCTAATAGAGATAAAAAAACGTCTATGCCACACAAATTTACATTAGCAGATAATTTAAAATAAATAAAATATGAATAAATACTAAACAATGCCAAATTTATATAAAAGTTTCTAACAAATAACTCAATCATAATTGAAACAAGCAACATGCAGAAGCTTGTACTAATTGTATTGCTGAGCGCTGCATTTGCAGACATTTTAGATCTAAGTTTCTCAGTATATGGATTGCATTGCGCAATATGAGATTGTGATCGTAGGTATTTATTCTGTTTAATTATATTGATCCTAAATTAAATTATTTTACAGCTGGAAACTGCACAAAATCATATGTTAAAAATTGCAATAAATGTGAATGCACTAGAATTAACGACACGGTATGAAAGCCTATTCTTTTGTGTTTATAATAAAGTATAATAAATAAGTTTTATATAATATTGAAGTAATAAATGTAACTTTTAGTATTTCTCGAAGATTGTATTTTGGTTGTATGTAATTTAAGTTAATTATTTAATCATATTTAATGTATTTAATCATGTCTAAATGTATTTATGTTTAGTTAGTTATAGATGTAATTGATAAATAAATTATATCTAAATTTTTATTAAAGGAGTTTAGAATTATATCTAAATTTTGATTGAATGAGTTTGGACATTTAGCAAACAAAATGTATCTACAAAGTGATTTGTTAAAATCTGTTTATAGAATATTAGATTTAATAAGATTTGATTCATATTGAAAATAATTGCGTTTGATTAATTTTTGTTGGCTAAACTGATATGAGTAAGAAGCCATTTTGTCTATTATTATTTAAAGTTTATATTCACTATTTTCATTAGAGCCCGTTTTATTTTAATTTTTTTTATTTTGCATTAGTTGTTCTGTCTAGATGCCAAAAGTAAATAAGTCTTTTGTTAATGGTAACCCATTTATTACTTGTTCTTTTTTTTTAGATGCAGGTTCTTTTAAGATGGTTAGTTATGTACAGTCAAACACGAATACTGTGGCCGGCACTAGGCATTTCCGCGCATTTTAAAAGAAAGAAACCTATAACCAGAATGAAGGATGCATAATGCAAGAATAGAAAACAATACACTCGGAGATACAAACTGTTATGCAATATAAATATATTTAATTCCGGTTAGCGCCGGCTTCGCATGTGCATAAATAGATGTTATTGTCACCGCATTTCATGCTAGACTGATGCGTTTTAAGATTGATTTTGCATGCAGTTGTACCTACGTTACTATTGGTCTCGCGTAACGCTCTCATCCTACTGTTGTCTCAGGAGTCACCGGCCACACTATTTGAGTTTGACTGTATATGGCTATTTTTATTTTTGACTTTATAATTGAACTGCTGTTATATTGTCGTTGACAAATAATTTTTGTAATCTTTTTGAACGTTATTATAAGACATCCAGATTAATTGGTGTTTTAAGTTTTCCTGCTTTACTTTACCACGTATAATCACTGAAAATGCTTTCCTCTACATAAATCCTGATTATGTGATTTTTTTTTAGATTTTTAGCAATAAACTATTTTCGAGCAATCAAAATTTGAAAAAATCGAGAAGTTTGAGTTTTTTTAAATTTTTTTAGGTTTGTAACTTTTTAGGATTGCTTTTTAGGAAAAAATTATGAATGACTTTTTATTTTCAAAATTTTTTTTCTTCAAAATTGTCTAAAAAATAAGTTTTCACAAACAATTTTTTTTTTTTAGTTGTGAAAATTATGCAATACCTTAAGTGATAAGAGAGATAACTGCATACATCTTCAAAAATACACTTTTAATTGTAAAGCATGCATTTGCACTCAAAGCTTATCAGTATATGGACCGCATTGCCCAATAGGAGAGTGTTGTCGTAAGTATTTATAAACAGTTTTAAAATAATTTAAATTAATTTACTTTACAGATTACACTTGTTCAGAAAAAAACAATTTCATGAAAGGTTGCTACAAATGTCATTGCTTACAATATGGAGACACAGTTTGTAAAGCTACTTCTTCTTGTTTAATATGAATTTGTTGTTTGATAACTTAATAGTAAATTACTGAACCATCAAGTGTTTCTGAAGAATAAGTAATTTTATTTTACTTTTATTAGAGCTATGTTAACTATTGTTTAACTGTATTTGTAAAACCCGTTCATAAAACAGTAAATCTAAGAAGCGCCAAATTTGATATGTTTTAAGCAAAGATTTTTGGTTTTTGATTTTTGGTTTTTGCACTGGTTTCTTTAAAACTGCATATATTTTGTTATCATATTGTTGCAGGTTTGTTTTTTAAAGGGATAATTGAGGTCTAGTTAATGACAATGTCGATTACGGAGTTAAGTATTCTCAGAGTGACTGTGTAATAGTAATAGCGTACTAGTGGTTATTATTAAACTTGCTGAAGGATTACTATTTAAACTTTGCAAAGATCTTTTTTTTAAGACGTAGTGAGGTGTTGGCCTCAACAAGTGGCTCTTGAGAATAACTAACGCATGGCAATACTTTTTGGTTTTCTTCTCTGCGTAACTCCTGCTGTTAATTTATCTTAGTCATTGTGGTACTAGTTTGAGGTGGGCTGCTGCGGCAACAAATGCTGTCCTTGGCTCATCTTTCCCTATACCCTGTTTTTGCTCTATTTTCTACACTGGCATTCTTCTTTCCTTTCTCCCATTCTTGTGTTATTCAGCCTAGATATTTACATTGTTCTTAGATATTTTTTTAGTTTTTCTATATCTTTATTAACTTCTTTCTTGTTGTATCTTTTTTTTTTCATAAATATTTTGTGCAGATCTATTAAGTGCATTCTTTTTGGTAGTTCTACATTTGCCAGTTTAACTTTTAGTGAGATTCTTGAATCTCCATTTGGAATTAGTTTTTCGTGTCCCATGGTTGCCAGATTTACTCTGACCATTTTGAAAGTTGCATTTTTTCTCAACCTTGAGATGGCGTTTAGACATTGTTTAGTCAATTTCGTTAACTTATTTTCCTTGAGCAGTTCTTTCTTTTTTTTTCTTATTTCTGCAATTTCTGTTGGTATTAACGTTTCAATATATGTTTTTTTTTACTTTTTGTACACTTTCCATTCTTTGGCAGGCATAGTTGTTTTGACCTTCTTTGTTTCTTTCCTCTTTATTACTTTTTTTTTGTTCTTTTGCTTCTATTTAGTTTTTTGCTTCTTCTTTCTTTGTCTTCTATAGTTTTTAATTTGTGTTTTCTTCCATTTAGGTTTACTTAAATCTCAAAGCTTCAAACTCCTTTATCTTTTTTCTTCAATACTGTTGTTGCATAGTTTCTTAGTGTTTTCCATTTGTTTTTGTTATTCAGGCATATTTTAATAATTGTAGATTTGTCTACTTTGTTTTCCAATACCTTTTCTAGCGTTTTCTTATCTTCTTTCCTTGTTTTGCACTCTACTAGAGTATGTTTTGCGTCGTCATGCGTGTTTTTTTGTCAAAATATACATTTTTTCTTTTTTTCCATCTTGTTTATTTTTTGTAAGTACTTTCTAAAGCAGGGGTGGCCAACCCGCGGCCCGCGATCCGCATGCCTCGAACATTTTTGCGGCCCACGAGATTTATCAGACTTTTACAAAATATATTTATTTAATAATGGCTAAAGTAGTAAAAACTAATTTATTTAAAAAAAAATCATTATTTCTGCATCCATATATTCAAAAATTAACTTGAGAAATTATGACAAAAAATTAACTTTGATTTTAAAATAATATTTATAAGTTTACAGTTATAAATTTGCAGAATATTATTATTTTTTATCTTTAGTCTTTAATAACCTTTTTGGGTGTCGGACTGTAATATTTTATAATTCCTTTATTTTTTTTTCAATCTTGTCTATCTTGGACTATTTTCGCTATTTTGCTCTACTCTATTAATTTTTTTTCTGCTGCTTTGTGAGACTGTTTGGACCTGCTTTTTTTTTCCCTTTTATTCTCAATTCATGTATTTTCTTTGATATTTTGGTTCTATCCGGTCTGTGTATGTGTCCTAGCCTTCCTAGCTGTCTTTCCTCTATTACTGTTTCTATAAATTTAATTTTTAGTTTATTTTTTATTTCCAAGCTTTTCACTTTATCTTTTCTTGTTATTTCTTTAATTTTTATTAGAAATCTCATATCTATTGCATTAATTTTACTTTCATTTCTTTCTGTTGTTGTCCAAGACTTGTTCAAATATATTAGGGCTGGTCTTACTATCTTTTGTATTTTTGTTTTATTGTTTTTGTTATTTCTTTCTTAACCAAGAATTGTCTTTTGAGTGCATTGAATATTCTTTCTTCATTTTTAGTTATTGGACCTATTTCCATGTCTATATTTGTTTCTTCTACTATTGTACCAAGGTAGTTGAAATATTTTACTTGTTCAATTATTTGTCAATCCAATACTATCTTGTGTCTCTTAGGTTTTGTTGCTACTACCATTGGTTTTGTTTTACTTGTGTTTATTTTCTTGCTAATCTTTTTTAGTTTTTCTTTGTATATTCTTTTGTTTTCTTGCAGTTTCTCTTTTTTATCTGCTATTAATATCATATTATTCGCAAACATTAGGATTTGAATACCAATTTATTTCAATTTTTTGTATCTTATCCTCGTGTCTTTGGTTCTTTTTTTACTTTTCTTTATAGCCTCGTCTATTAATGTTGCAAAGAGTATAGGGCTTAGAGTTTACAAAATAATTAAATTTTATTGTGTTTCAATTTTTTACTTCAAAAAAATGTTTATAGTGAGTCTAAAGTGGCCCGCAAGATTATTTGGGTTGGCCACCCCTGTTCTAAAGGCTCTATGTCCGATAAGTATTTGTATAGTAACACGTCTCCGGTTTTTTCTTTTTCTCGCTCGTCTTTTTGCTACTTGTTTACTAGTTCTTCCATTTACTATTTTTTTTATAGCTAATCTTTCTTCCATCATCAAATCTGTGGGTAGTGTTGCCGCAATTACTTCTAGTGCTTCTTGCGACACCATCCTGTAGGCCCTGCAGATTCTTGACAAACTTGTTCTCATAGCTTTTTTTACTTTTTTCTGTTTTTTTTTTGTCTTCAAAGCTTGTCCTCATATTTCTGCGTCATACAATAGTTTACTTCTAGCCGCAGTTGCTATTAGCCTTCTTGTCTCTTCTCCTGGTTCTCCCTTGTTTGCTATAAGCCTACTAAGCATTCCTTTAAATTTTTTTGTTTCTTTTACCGCTTCTATAACCTGTTCATTTCATTCTTTTGCTTTAAGTGTAACTCTAAGATAATTAATTTTTTTTTCTATGGTTATTATTTGTTCACCTACCTGTATTTGTTCCATTTCTCCGGTTGGTCTTCTTTGTCGATAACCATGCCGCTTCGGTTTTTTGCGGAGCTAGATCTAACTCTTTATTTCCCATCTATCTCTTTATCATCTTTATTGTCAACTGTAACCTTTTAATTAGTACTTCTATGTCTATATCCTTACCTACCAGAGCCACGTCATCCGCAAATGCCGTTATTGTCACTTCTTTTGGCAGCTGCATCCTAAGTAGCTAATTATGAACTAGATTCCATAGTTTAGGACCTAGTGCAGAACCTTGTGGTACTTCTCTAATCAGCCTAAATTTTTCATTTTTGGTTAGTAGATTTCTCTCCTATAGGTAGCTTCATATTATCTTGGTAGTTTTATTTGTTAGTTTTTTTTTGCTGCTTTTATAATTGCTTCCCACAGTATGCTGTTGAACGCATTTTGTATATCTAGCGCTATTATAGCACAGCGTTGTCTTTTTTTGTATAATCTTCTGTTTGTTTTTTTTGCTATGGCTTTTACTTTTTCAATGGGTCTAAGAGTCGTTTTTCTTTTTGTAAATACATATTGTTTCTGTTTCCATCCTCTTTTTTCTTTTGTTTTCTGTTCAATTTTCTTTACAATAACTTTTTCCATCATTTTTGTTAATGTGTTGATCAAGCAAATTGGTCTATACGTTGTTGTGTTGCCTGTTTCTTTCTTTTTTCAATTAGTACTAGGTTTGCCTTCTTTCAGAAAGCTAGAAAAATTATAATTTCTTCCTTTAGACATCTGTTTATTATTTGTGTTCTTTATTTTATTTCCTTCTAGCGCTGCTTTTATTATCTTTGTTGTTATCTTGTCTGGACCTGGTGCCTTATTACTAGGTAGTTCTTTTATAATCTATTTTATTTCCCCCACTACCGTTTCTCCAGTGGAAAACAATTTTTCAATGATAACTAATTTATTCTCTTTTTTCCTTTAAACACACTGTCTTTATTCCTTCTAATTTATTCCTTACTATTTTTGTATGGTTTGCCCTAGAAATCCCTGTTTATGGATTCTAACATTTCTTACCAGCATCTTTTCTTACTTTCCTTGATTGCTTTCTTTAAAGTCCTCAGCAATTCTTCTTCCGTCACTATCCAGCCCTTTACTACTCCAGCCGTTTTCCAAGTTGCTATAGTAATGTTAATGTATGATTTGGATCTTTTTCTTACAAACGTTGGTTTATCTCCTTGGTTGCATATTGTAAGGTTTACGGCTGCTATCATCTCTTCAAGAATTTTGCTTCTCCTGTCGCACTTGGTCCCTTCCCATCTTGGCGATTTTACGTTTAAATCGCCTCCAATCAAAATTTGTTTGCTTTTTTGTTTCTTTAGGCTGTGTTCTAGTTCTTCTATCCACTCCTGATAATATTCCATATTGCAGTTTGGATTAATGTAACAATTGTATACTATCAGACCTCCTATAAAGGCCCACACTATTCCCTCCTTGGGTGTTTTTCATTGTTTGACTTTATCTCTACACTTACTCCTTGATAGGATAGCTGCGTCTGAATCTTTATTTTTTAACTACTCCCCATTTAGTTTGTTTTTATTTGGTTTACTCACTATTACTATGTCTATTTTTCTTCTTACCGCTGTTGACATTAATAGGTCTTGCGCCACTGCCTATATTTGTTTGGATGTTGTTATACATTTTTGTTTGTGTCTTCATTCTCGTGTTGTCTCCAATTATCTAGAGACTTGTCCTCTACGTTTTTTTTTTTTGGTGTTTTCATTTTTCTTTTGTATGTGAGCGGGCATCTATTTGCTCCTGTTTTGTGTTCTGTTCCTATACACTCTATACAACATTCCTTAGAATTTGGTTATTTGATGCCCCTCTTCTTCGCATTTTATGCATAATTTTGATCTGTCTTCTCCTTTACAGTCCAGCGCTATGTGGTCTTTCATCTAGCATTTATAACATTTGCTTTCCTTATCCGATACACTCCTTGTTCTGCATCTCATAAGTCTTATATTTATGCTTTCTTCTCTTATTAGTTTTCCCGCAGTCTCATTATTTGTCTTGATTATAGAGTATAACAAAAATAAAACACAAGTTTTCAAATTTTTTTTGGCAAGCGCAAGGCATGAAACTGCAACCTTTGTCAAAAGATCAGCTGACCACTTGGAAGTTTACGCTTCCAACTATTAAATTAGAAGCAAATTTGATTACAGTATATGTTCTTGGCGTGTGACTGATAAAAATAGTTTTAGCATATCAATTGCCAGATAACACAAAAATTAATGCTGGAAATCCGATATTAAGTCCGACAAATATAAGGTCTGTTTCAACATACGATTTAGAGAGTTTGCAAACCGTTCAAACTATGCACACAAACAAATTACTGTGTATAACAAATTGCCTAAGGATGACAAATATTTGTTTGTGTGCACAGTTTGAACAGTTTGCAAACTGTCCAAATCGTATGTTGGTACAGACCTAATATAATCTGATGTGGAATATTGATAAAGTTCTTCAAAACTACCGCTTCTATTTACTTATTGCAAAAAAAGCTTACAATACAATTTAGAAGGCAAACCACGTAAAAAAATTTCAGAAAAAAAGTGAGACAGTGTCTGCAGCGCACTAACACTGTTTCAATAGTTGAATTAGTTTTTGCTGGTGAGAAGTATTATTACATATCTAAATTAAAAAAATTGATTTTGATTGCATTACAAAGTATTAAGAGCATTCCCTCACAAGGTTGTAATATTTTTTTAATAAAACTACGAATATAAAGCTAAGAACCTTGCATTTTTCGTCATCATGGAAGAGGTTTAATGTTGTTCTCACAAAGATTAGAAACAATAGACGTTTTCTACAAAATTACCATTTGAGCCTTCTGTTAACCTTAAGTAAACTGGCAAAAACTGCAATCTTGGATAGAATCCGAAATCACACAGCGCAGCAGCAAAAAACCTGTTGCTACATCATCAACATGGCTTTAGATATGAATTTTCTACAATTCATTAACTAACCAAAATTACAGATCAAATTAAAACTGGTTATTGTATAAAACAAGCCACTAGTGTCATATTCTTTGACGTTGAAAAAACCTAAGGTTTACTCTTAACATTCTAACGTTCCGAGATTGATAAAACTTATTGTTTTCTATCTGAAAGAAAGGTTAAGTCCTTTAATACTTTTTGAAAGTGAATGTAACACATCAAATCTTTTGTTAAAGCTACCAACAACAAAACTTTATCATAGTTTACTTATTACATTTGTAGAATACTTAAACCAAAACTAGTAATGTATTTCTAAGAATAAACTTGTGATAAAAAAACATAATAAATTGTTAGATTTTTTTATAAAAGTTTGTTTCTAATCAAATTATAAAATAAATAAATAATTTATTCAAACTCAATACAATTGTTTTGATTTTAAAAATCTTATCAGTGTGTCTTGCACAACAACGGCATTACATGATAGCAAAAACCAAGTTTTTTTATTATTTAATTTCATCAAAAATTGTTTTTTTATGCAATCATAATAACCGAATACTTTTATGAAATTGTCTAATACTGATAACGAAATGTCTGGACAACGCAAATTTTGTAATACTGCAAACGAATATAGTATAAATACATACTAAATAATTTCAAACTAGTATAACAGTTAATAATCAAATACTATTCCAACAACCATCATGCAGAAGTTTGTGTTATTTGTTTTATTTTTTGTTGCAACTGTAATCGGTATGAGTGATAAATTAAGAGAAGGATGCGTAGAAAATGAAACATTTTTTTTAAACTGTTTGGAATGCGAATGTGGTTCGACTGAATTAGTATATTCCGCAAATTGCGCAACAGGAGAGTGCATTGGTAAGTATTTAAGTACTAATTTATTAGATTTTGTTTTAATACATTTTAATATCGATCTTAATTATATTTATGTTACAGCTAGAAACTGCACAGAAAAAAACTTCTTTAAAATGGGTTGTCTTAGATGTTATTGTACCGAAACTCACGATTCTGTATGCGTAGAAACAAAATCTTGTCCAACATCTAACATCACATCTAGTTAATCAATATTATTCTTTATAATTGTAAATTAAAATAATATAAAAAACATAAAAGAGTGTTATCATGGGATCACTAAAAATATTAATTATAATCATAAATAGCTAGTTTTAATCATTGTGTAGGTGTTTAGTAATTTAGAAGTAAGCAAATAAATTATTTTTAAACTTTAGAAAAAGCATTTTATTTTTTTGTTAATTAATTGTACTCAAACTGGTAACGTCTATGTACTAGCTTATTATTAATAAGACCGGTAGGTACGTTTTTATTAGTAGATATCAACGTCCTTGACAACGTCCGGAAGGTAAACGAAATTAAATAATTAAAATGTCGTTTATTTTTTTAAGAACCTCAGCAAACTTTAAGCAAACTCAATACAAGCACAAAAAGCAATAACTAATAATAATCAACAATAATAACGATAATACATTTTCTTGTCGATTGATGTGGTTTGATTGCTTGCATCCCCACTACCAGTTATCAGTTATCAGTTTAGAGTTTCGTGGAAGAAAATACCAATTAACAAGTTCAAGAAGTTAGTGTGTTTGCTCTTGAATGTTGATCCTGGTAATGGAGATTAGGGTTGCTATTTTTTGTGTCCATTTTTAGAATTGATGTGCTAACATGTGATAATATGGGTGTTGCACCAAGTAACTTAGTTCTAGTGTTACCAAAAGTAACAGAGACAGAGGTCTTGGAAGAAAAATAGCTGAGATAGCCAAGTACGCGAGCACATAAAAAAGCTTTACGCATTACAAAAGAACAAAAAGTGTGATTTTCTAATCAAGGTTCTGACGTTCAGACCAAACAGACAGTAAAAAAACATTGACCAACCACAAAAACAGATAGACTTAAAAAGGCGTCAAGAAGGCAGAAAAAACTAGCAACACTAGAAGTTAAAGTTGCACACCTCACAGCCAAACCAGCAAGACAACAACCGGCCAAGAAGAAGCTCAAAACTAGCGAGACAGGCACACAAATGCTGAGCAAAGCGGCTAAAAAACAAGGTTTTTGCGGCAGAAAACCTTAAAAACAAACCCAAGTGCTGGAACTTGCGGAGCCAAAAAAATGCTGCATAAAGAACAAAATTGCGCAAGAGGATCTTCTGAAAACGTATTTAACACCTTCATCTTCTACCTTAACAAAAACAAAAATAAAGATAACCCACCCATAAAAAAGCTACAAAGTCAGTACTTGCAACTAAAAACGACTATGACGTACGTTTACGTGGTAGCCCTCAAAGAAGGTGGCAAGTCCAAAAATGGCAAGGTTGGACTACGCCTGGCACTAAAAAAAATAAAAGCCAAGATGAAAAGAAAAAGAGAGATAACCTGTGTTACCACAAAGATGGTGAATGAGACTGTCGCAAAGAACAACAACACAAAATACGCATGTATAGCAGGAGAACCAAAAAGCAAATCAGCTGAAAAAGAAAACAAACAAGAATAGGCAATTAAGGTGAGAAAGCATAGGCCAAACACCAACCTAATAACAATAAGGCTTACAGAAGAATTTTATTAAAAATATGAGAGAGCAAGTTGATGCTAAAAAAGTGACTACAAACAACGTAAACAAGCTGCAAAACGGAGGCGTTCAACTTAAAATTAAAGGAAAGAAGGACGTAACACAGATTTTTAAAGAAATTCTCACAAGAAAATTAGAGACTATAGCGAGAGTGAAAACATGGTAAAACACTCAAATTCTCATCATACTAGACAAAAATATGACAAAACAAGCCTTCAAAATTGGCTCTGCACGAGGAGCTAAGTAAAGGGATGCCCAAAACGGACACTATAAGGCTCAACCAAAGACTTTAATAATAAACGAGAGTGCCGCTTGTTAACTACTAGTAAAGAAAAAGATAGGCAGCAGAAAATTACTGTTAACGCGTGCAAAAAGACGGGCAAACAAAAGTCTGCCACAACTGCGGCAAATCTAGACAAGGACAAAAAAGCCATAGACCTGTTAGATAGATCCCAAAGCAATACTCACTTGCACTTTAGAGAAACTAACGGCTGCAAGCAGTAAGTTAAAACCTGGCAATTCACTAGGCCCTGAAGGCATCCCACCAAAAGTTGCTAAAGCAATGATAAACAATTTTAGAGATATGATCTGCAGAGTCGCAAATCACATAACAAAGTCGGTATTTTTGCTCCAGTAAAAGTTGGTAAACTTACAATGGTAGAAAAACCGACCAGGTCTAAAAAAGCAAAGGCAAACTTTTAAAATAATTACTAAACATGCGTCTGCTAAAAGAGATCAAAGAAAACAAAAAACTGACTGACTTGCAGTTTGGGTTTTGAAAGGCACAATCAACGGTGGACGTTATGCAGGTCATACAAAGGCTAGCGCTTGTAACTCTGGACGTACAAATGTTTTTAACACTGCGAGGTGAAAAGACATAATGAAATTGAAGTTACCTGCAAGACAGAATGATTTTGATTGGCAAAAGCCAAAGGATGTGAATGACCAGCGGTGTACCACAGGGCTCCGTTATTGGGTCTACCCTCTAGAACATTCTATACGACGGTGTACTAAATATAGAACTACTAAAAGGAACCTGCGGACGACCTGGCAATGATGGTCCGTAGGAAAAAAATTAAATAAGAGGCAGCCAAAATAAAAACCTATATGGCAAAAAAATGCCCGCAGCTTGGCCCAGTTGTGTTGAAATTTTGCGGAAAAAAGTGTCGGGTAAGAAAACTACTCACGCGGACCTACACTATTGCACTGTAACCTGGGCAACAAAATTATCATTTTATCTTTTTTTCTGCTTTAAACTGTCTTGAAAATTTGTCAGTTTTTTTTTTTTAATTTTAGTTTTTATTTACACTCATATTTCTTTTTGACTGGACTGGAACTACGATAACAACAACAATTCTGCCAGGAAGTATAAAATGAACAACTCAACTTGTTGCAGTTAAAGAACTTAATACTTAAGAAAAATACAAACAATGCTTTAGAATCCTTTTCTGTTTTGGCAGACTTTTTCATTGATTTTGGAGCAAAGAAAATACAACCAATAACACCAAATAAAGCCAGCACCAGCAAATCCGATGACGAACAAGCAAGAAGATTGTATGTTCAAAGTCATTCTTTTACAAAATGAAGGTTGACCAAATCAGCAACGGGAGTGGAGTCTGATAACTAGGTCCGGACTAATATTGACAAAAACCTAAAAGCTGCAACAGACGCATTTGAAAGCAAGAACGTTTTATACAAGCCAACTACGGCCGCTGCTGAATCTACAAGTTGGATGGAAACACCGCTAAAAAACTGAACGCACTTGGTAGGAAGCACCTTTTACAGGAGCTCTAAAATCACACAGCCAAAAACACAAAAGCAAACTACAATTTTGGATAAGTGTCAATCTACGCAGATCGATACCAAACATTACAAGAAACTAAAAGGCCACTACATAGAGACGTAAACAAAAAGTATTGCTACATGGAAAAAAACTACTTCTATGTAACAAAATTTTAAAAAACAGTAGAGAGCGGTAGCGGCAAAAAGTTAGAGGAGCTAATACAAACAAGATGGCCATAAGAAGTGTTTACCAAGCACAGGTAGTTTAAAGCGACGTAACGTAACAGTAGAAAATTAAATTATTGTCATAAACAAAAATAAAGATATGAGCAACAATACTACAACAATATTTTGTTAGAACGATATGCAGCTACTTAAA
Source organism: Tachinus rufipes (assembly GCA_963932245.1). Taxonomy (NCBI): domain Eukaryota; kingdom Metazoa; phylum Arthropoda; class Insecta; order Coleoptera; family Staphylinidae; genus Tachinus; species Tachinus rufipes. Next base: position 70,499,988 of record OZ010747.1, on the reverse strand, counting down.
AAATAGAAAAATTCAAGTAGGAAATAATCAACAAATGTCTATGACATGCGTTGTTTGTAGTTACGCAAAGTTTAATTCTGGAACCGACCTCGTAGAATATGTACTGCGACGATGTTTAAAAATTAACAATGCTCAAAAACGTTTTATTGATAGGCTACGCAAATGACTTAGCAATAGTAATTAGCGGGCCAGGCGGAAAAACAATAATAAAATGTAGAATAGGTTGTGGCCAAAATAAATTTATAGCTTGAAAAAGAAGTTTGCAAAAATAAACCTGAAAATGAGAGATACAGTAAAAACAAGTCAGAACAGCATAAAATATCTAAGTATAGTCTTTTGTAGAAACCTGACTATGGAAATGCAAATTGTAGACTTCTAGAAAATCAGAAAAAACAGTAACTGCGCTAGATTTATGCTTAGCTTGAGAGGTGCACGGGCAGAACGCTAAGAAACACTGTGAACAGTAAAAAACTCTATTATGCTGTATGGCGCTTTGGTACAAGTTTGCCAAAAACAAAACTAGAAAGCAAAAAAAAGCAGCAATTAAACTTGCTAGCGCCTGCCGTATGGTATTGTTACAAGTTTTATAATTTGTAGTCAGAATAGTACTAATGCATTGACTAGCAAAAGAGTGATGTTTAAACCGGAAAATATTGCGGTAACGCACTATTGAAAACTGGGAAGTAGAATAGAATAAACCAAGAAACCGGTTAGTAATGCAAAACACTAATACACAAAATAACACTGTGGTTAAGATGTATTCACGGCAAATTTCTTACAGTACATGGCAGTTTCAGAACATACCTAACAAGAATAGACTGGATTGACAACAGCGCATGCGTCTACAGTAAGAAGAAAAGTACTCGAGAACACATCGTACTGTTATTAAAACGATGGTCAAGAGTTAAAAAAAAGTAATAAGAGAAATCAGCGGTATAACAACCTTTGACAACATAATTAACACTATGCTAAAAAGTAAAGAAAACTGGAAGGTCGTAAAATCAATGAGCAAAACGATAATAAACAAAAAAAAAATGAGAGAGAAAGCCAAAAAAAAAGTAGAACATTATCAAGAACGTAACAAATAACAGCACAAGCCAAGTGACAGAAAAACAATGCCTAAAAAGGTTTTTACTGTTTGGGCATTTCTTCTAAACAAACCCAAGACAACGTCTTTTAAAGTTTTTCTTTTTTTTTTATTAAAATAAAGTTGTCGTCCAAGTGTTGTTCTATAAAAACTTGCTTGGAGCAATTGCAGCTGTACAAATCTAGATAAGACAACATTTTTGTCTCTAATAACTATGTTGCTACTGCAGATAAAAAGATAAAAACTGAACGTGTTGGACTTACTCTTTAAAGAAAGCCTGCCGATTAAACTTTAATAGTTGAATACCTAAAAGTGTGTCATATAATGAATATAAAAATTTGTAAATAAACTTTATATTTACTAATGTAAAACGTGCCTTAAAAAGGTTATTGTAATACGCTCTACGGCGTCAACCTTATAGGCTTTCTAAAAACTTGCAAAGTGTCAGATTTACTTTTACAAGCGCCTACCAACTAAATTCTTTCTTTTGAATACCTAAAAGTTGGCGTTTTGTAAACGCATGACTTTTTTGCCTAACTGAAAATAATTTTAGTGTAAATAAATTAGTAATGCACTTAATGTGTTAGTCATATAAACGTTACATACAGTTGGTATCACGTTTATATCTAAAGTTAGATTGTTGGACTAATAGTTTTTAGGTTAAGAAATGCTTAGAAAATATCTTCTTGAAATCAGCTTTGCTTGCTTTAACCAAGCAACGGAAGAACAAGTTTTTACAGAAAAGTTTGCGTTTTGTGCATAGGATTAATTCTTTTGGGCATTTGGATACTTTTTAGAAAAGAGCTAGAGTCTGCTGTTAAGAAACATATGCAGTGGTTTAGGCATTGGATAAACTTGGGTTTGCTTTTAGTTTAAGATAAGCTGAGCAATCTTTGTAGCTTGTAGTGTGCAATTTTTTGCGTGAGGTGCATGTTGCTACATGCCTTAATTGTTTTGTCTTATTGCATGTAAAGCTGTGATAAGTTTCAGCGCATTTCACGCATATATAAAACAAATTGCACCTCAATGCCGTGTGGTCAAAACTTCCCAATTTGATCATAAACTTTTAAAAAATGTAAAAGAATTTATAACATTTTAAAAATATTAAAATCTGGTCCTAAGTTGTTAAAAAGTATAAAATTCTTTTTAAATAATTTACCATAAACATTTAAAAAGTGCAACATTATATTTATAAAAAGTCAAAAATGACAAAATTTAGTCATAAAATATTTAAGTAAAACAACTTTGTTCATAAAATGTCAAAAATCTTAAAAATCTGGCACAGACATCAAAGGGCCAGTATGCTTGTAGACTCTTCCGCATTGCAGACAGATAATTATTACGCTATAATATTGTTTAGTGACGTAGCTATTTGTAAGCAGGATCTACGATGCGGAAAAACTCACGAGCTTACTAAGAGACCCTACAACGTTTATTCAAAACCTGGTGAGTAAAAAAAAGTTAAATTACAGCTGAAATAGCTCACTAAACTTGGTAATAGCTTAGATACACTTGATATTAATTTATGTGTAACTGCAAACACTTGACAGCAATTCAACTTGGATTGCATAGAATGTACAGATAAGAATAGATAGGATAGACTGGAAACACTTTAAAGCAACTCAAATTGCATTGGTGTTCCAATGATCAACACTAAGTAAAAATGCTTTATTACACTCGGAAACAATTTCAAACATCTTAAGTGTAGTTAAGAAAAATTTAATGCAACTGAGAACTTTTAAGAACATCTTGTAATACATTAAAAAACTGAATATCACATAATACGCGTTACTTTTAAAAATAACTTGAGCACAGTTTAAATACATTTTGAAGCACTTTAGACACCATTAAGAACAGTTCAGATGCAACTAGAAACATTTAAAAAAACATAAATTACATTTAAAAAAATTAATAACTTACTACACCTAGAAACAGATTTGAACACATTAGGTGCAGATGAAAACATATGGTACTTTATTGAAATAGCTCTATAAATTTAAAAACATTAAAACAAAAAAATATGATATATTTTAGGTGCAGTAGAAACAGTTTCTGTACACCTTAGAATAATTTGTAATTTACTGGATAAGTTTAAAATAAATTAGAAATTTTTTATTTCACTTAGAACTAGTTTGGAAACACTTGAGAACAATTCAGATGCAACTGAGAACACTTAAAAAAAACTTAATTACTTTAAAACAAAATAATTTTAACTTGAAATAGATCAATATAATCTAGAAATGGCTTGGAACACTTTAAGTGCAAAAGAGTTTCAGTACACTTTAGAGCAATTGCACAATGGCAGTAGTTTGCACAAGTTACTAAATGTACAGGTATTATGTGTGTGTTCTAGTATAGTACTTGCTTTAGTAGCCATTCCAGTCCAGTAAGTAGAATACAGTTCTATTTACTGGCCGGAGTGATTACTTCTTCCCGAACCTTACTCAACTGTCTAGAACACTAAACACTTATAGTGATGTATGTGCTTTATCCGTCTTAGTAAAAGTTTTAAGTTGTTTTTATTATTATTTTGCAAAAGTTTGAAATTTAAGCTAACGTATAGTTAAGAAATAACAAAAATTAAAAAAATGCAACAATGGTTTGCAATAATGTATTTTTTCTTGCAAATTGTGGATAAGAAAATCGAAAACTACAATAGTTTGGTATGTATATTTTATATTATTAATCATCAGATATTTTAATTTATTAAAAAATTATTCAATTTTCTTATGAAAGTGCCCTTGTATTCATCAAATATTGCAGGTACTTTTTCGCAAATTTGCAATTTGTTGTTTTTCCCTACGCGCCTAATTGATAGTAAACTATTTGTTTTGGATATCCATGTTTCAGGAATAATTGTACCTTGTTTTTCATCTTTTTTATTAACTAATAACATTTTAAAAATTAAAATTTACTGACGTAGATCTTAACCAATTATGCAAAGCGCAACATCGCAAACATTTTTATAAGCATTGAAATTTTACAAGCTATAAGTTTGCTAGAATACTAAAAGCATGTTTAACTATACTTCTTGCACAAGATCAGTAATTAAATATGTTTTAATGCTAAGTGAAATTTGTAAAAATGGCTTAAGTAAATAATGCTTTAATAAGGCTTGCAGCAAAAACTCCTTTGTTAATCTAACATTAATAAACCAAAATGACATTAATAGTCTTCTTAGGCTAATATGCCAAAAATATAAACTAAATTAACTAATAAACCAAAAACAGTAATTACAGTAACCAAAATTTTATCCAGAATGAAACACAGAACAAGATACACCAAGTACTCGTTTTAGTACCTGGAATTGTATAGTTTAAACACAGTACAGTAAAACTGAGGATACTTAAGTGCAACTCAAATTCTATTTAAATCATATATTTCACAAATAAATGTGTTGAAAGTTTTAAAGAAATGTTGTTAACTACTGATTAGAATGTAACTGTTAACTTAAACTCAGGCTTAAACTCAATATTTAGTAGTTTTTTAAATCGTGTTAAGAATTGTTTTCAATGTGCTTGTCCGTTAGTTTGTAAAACAAACGTTAATAATACTAAGAAGTGGATTACTCCTGCTCTTAAAAATGAATGTACTCAGTTAAAACAATTGTTCTGGATTGTAAAAAATACTAATGATATTAATACTGAAATATTCTATAAAACTAAAAAAAGGCAACTTAAATTTAATATTGATCTAGCTAAGAAAAGCTTTATGGGTAGTAAAATAGATTCTAGTTCAAATAAATCTAAAACTACCTGGGAACTTGTTAATAAAAGTCTTGATCGTGTAAAACCTAGAATTAATATTCAATTAAATATTAATTCAGTTACGTTTAAAGATGAAGATGTTATAGCTAATGAATTTGCTCTCTATTTTTCAAACATTGCAACAAATTTAAGTACCGCACATTTTAGGCTCAATATGTCTAACAGTTGTACACTACCTTCTTTTAATGCAAATTCTTTCTTTTTGGAACCAATTGACTTACATGAGTTATTTGAAACAGTAGCAAGTTTAAGTAACAAAACGTTATGTAGTATTGATGGCATATCTTCAATAACCCTAAAGTCTATTATACCAGCCATAGCTGAAATACTTATTAAAATCTTTAATTTATCTTTATCACTAGGTGTTTTTCCATCTGTTCTAAAAACTGCTTCAATAACTCCAATTTTCAAAAAAAATGACCCTTTAAATATTGAAAATTATAGACCCATATCAATCCTCAGTTCGTTTTCTAAACTACTGGAGAAGCTAGTATATAATAAAATGTTAAAATTTCTTAACAAATTTAATATAATAACAACTAACCAACATGGCTTTAGAATTAATTACTCCGTTGAAACTGCCACTTTTAACTTATTAAAATTCATACATAATGAAAATAACGATGGAAAATATGTGGTAGCTCTTTTTTTTTAACTTGTCAAAAGCGTTTGACACAGTTTGCCCGAAATTTATAATCAATAAACTACATGCTATGGGGATTAGAGGAATAGAAAATGGATTGAATCTTACTTAAAAGACCGCAAAATATCGGTTAAAATAAAAAATATCCAATCATTAGAATATATATTAAATACGGGTGTGCCTCAGGGTTCCGTACTAGGGCTTCTTTTGTTCTTGCTATTTATAAACGACTTGCCTATGGCTATTCAAGATGCAACTGTAGTTATGTTTGCTGATGACACTACAATTGCAATATCAGCTTTAAATGAATTTGAACTTGCACGTAAAATTAACAAAGTTTTAAATGAGTTTTATCTATGGTGTCATAATAATAAATTAATTATTAATGCTGATAAAACTATTATTATGCATTTTCATCAACGAAGACAGTTGTCTAATAATTTTAAAATTGTATTTGATAGCAAGCATTATTCATTATCTGTATCAACAAAATTTTTAGGTGTCATTATTAATGAAAAATTATCATAGAACGATCACATTGACTATGTTTGTCAAAAATTGAATAAAGCGTTCTTTGCAATTTTACAATTAAAAAAGTCATTAAATTCTGATATTTTATTAACTATTTATTATGCCTTGGCGTATTCGCATATAGCTTTTAATATTGTTGTACAAAAGAGGATAATACGATTAGTTTTTAACATTAAAATCCCCAATACATGCAGAGATATTTTTAAGACTCATAAAATTTTAACAATGCCTTCCATTTATATTTTTAAAGCCATAACACATGTGAAAAAAAAACATCAATACTTATAAAACTAATAGCGCAAATCATTCGTATAATACAAGACATTGTGATCATCTTAGAACTGCAATACCCCATTCAACACATTACAAGAAATCCCCTGAGTACTCCAGCGTTGCTTTATATAATAATTTGCCTATAAATTTAAAAAATATTAATAACTATAAAAAGTTTAAAAAGAAATTGCATTTATTTTTAAGTGACAAATGTTACTATTCTATTGATGATTTTTTTCTGTGATAAATAAATATGTTCAGGATTTATATGTTGTTTTTACTATGTTTCTTGTCTATTTTGATTTAGGTTTTTAATTTTTAATGTGTATTTCTATATAGATTTAAATTTTAATGTGTATTATTATATAGTTTTTAATTTTTATATTCAAATGTATGACGTTTCATATTCATGTAGTGTGGCTAAAGTGAAATAAAGATATTATTATTATTATATTATTATTATCAATATTAATTAGAATAGCTTAGAACAGTTTATGTGCAACTACTTACAACTCAAACACAGTTGAAAACGGTTCAGATGCACTTTGAAACTTGTAAATGCAACTCATTTCTTATTGAAACATTAAAAATCACAGTACAAGTTTATTAAAACAGCTTACAATACTTCAGGTACAGTCTGGAAAAGTGGTTGTGCAAGTGAGAAGCTTTAAAAGCTACTCATATCATATTAAAAGAAATATATTAACCAAACACATAATAAGCAATTTGAAACAGTAGTTACCTAAGCAAAGGTTAGCAATGCATAAGGGCCCACAAGCTTCTCCCTAAAGAAGTTTTTCTCAATACTTTGCGGTGGGACTCAAAAATCTTAACAACGCCATTGACTCTAACATAATTCAGATCTTCAACAAATTTCAAATATTACTATAAACCGTTCAAAAACTGTTAAATATTAGTAAGTTGTCAAATATTTTTCTGAATTATCACTTTGCTACTGCTACAATATATCTAAAATACAAAAAAAAATTTATTATTAAGTTATCGTAATTGAATAGTTAGCATTGAAAATAAATAATGTTTGTTTTTTGGGGTGTTTTTATGTTATTATGCATGATATAGTAACATAAAATTTGACGTTTTTAAAATTTAAAAAAAAAAAATTGATTTTTTTTAATTTCAAAACGTATTTTTTTAAGTTATCGTATTATGCATAATAACAAAACACTTAAAAAAATAAACATTAGTTAGTTTCAATGCCACCTATTCAATTACGATCATTTTAAATAAAAAACAAATATTATTGTTTTTAATGTTATCAAAAAATTTTGTTATAAAAGTATATTATTATTTTACATCGTTGTATTATGAATATCATAAAAATAAAAATAAAAATAAAAAATGTATGTTGCCATTTAACAAAATAAACTTGGTTGTCATGGCAACTATACTACAAATAAAAACATGTGTGTACCTAAATTGATAATTCTCAAACAACTATTTCAAATTATATTAATCGGTTAAAAAGTAATGGAGTTATTAAGCCGTACGTTTTTTGTATAAAGAAAGTATTAAAATTGACACTTTAATATATAACATTAAACTGTTAAATAGTTATCAATATTATGCACGTTTGTATTTGCCTGAAATTATATATTATATATTATATTTTATTTTATAAAGTATTTGTAATTATTACCACCAAACAGACAATTTTATCAAATTAAAAAATAAATAAATAATTTATTCAAACTCAATAGAACTGTTTTGATTCTAAAACTCTTATCTGTGTGACAAAACAACGGCATTACATGATGGCAAAAACCAAGTTCTTTTATTATTTAAATTCATCAAAATTTGTTTTTTTATACAATCATAATAACAAAATATTTTTATGAAATTGTCTAATACTGATAACAAAATGTCTGGACAACGCAAATTTTGCAATATAGCAAACGAATATAGTATAAATACATACTAAATAATTTCAAACTAGTATAACAGTTAATAAATAAATACCATTCCAACAACCATCATGCAGAAGTTTGTGTTATTTGTTTTATTATTTGTTGCAACTGTAATCGGTATGAGTGATAAATTAAGAGAAGGGTGCGTAGAAAATGAATCATTTCTTTTAAACTGTTGGAAATGCGATTGTGGTTCGACTGAATTAGTATATTCTGCAAATTGCGTAACAGGAGAGTGCATTCGTAAGTATTTAAGTACTAATTTATTAGATTTTGTTTTATTACATTTTAATATCGGTCTTAATTATATTTATGTTACAGCTAGAAACTGCACAGAAAAAAACTTTTTTAGATTGGGTTGCCTTAGATGTTATTGTACCAAAACTCACGATTCTGTATGCATAGAAACAAAATCTTGTCCAACATCTAACATCACATCTAATTAATCAATATTATTCTTTATAATTGTAAATCTAAATAATATAAAAAACATAAAAGATAAATAGCTAAGCGTTTTTAATTTTTTGTTTATTAATTGTACTCAAACTGGTGACGTCTATGTACTAGCTTATTATTAATAAGACCGGTAGGTACGTTTTTATTAGTAGATATCAACGCCCTTGCCAACGTCCGGAAGGTAAACAAAATTAAGTAATTAAAATGTCGTTTATTTGTTAAGAATCGCAGCAAACTTTAAGCAAACTCAAGACGAGCACAAAAAGCAATAACTTACAAACTTAAAATTTAGTCATTATCTCAATAATAATCAACAATAATAACAATAATAGATCTTCTTGTTGGTTGGTGTGCTTTGATTGCTTGCATCCCCACTACCTAAGCTTGAGACATATGTGCGGTCTTAATGTTACCGGCTTAAAGTTTTGTAGAAAAAAATCCTAATCATTACAAATCCAAGAAGTTAGTGTGTTTGCTCTTGGATGTCAATCTTGGTAATGTAGATCAAGGTTGCTACTTTCTGTGTCTGTTTTAGCATTGATGTGCTATAATGAAATAATTTGGTGTTGCACCAGGTGAGTTAGTTCTAGTATTACCAGGAGCAACAAAGACAAAAGTTTTGTAAAAAAATGGCTGAAATACAACGGCCAAATACAAGAGCATATAAAATAACTTTTTGCAATCACAAAGAAATTAAAAAGTGTGAATTTTCCAATCAAGAATCTAAGGTCCAGACTAAACAAAGTGTGAAAAAACATTGAACAAATACAAGTACGGATTAACTTAAAAAGGCGTTAAGAAGACCACCTAACAGCTAAACTAGCAAGGCAGCAACCGGCCAAGGGAAAGCCCAAAAAGCAGCGAGACAGGCACACAAACGCTGAGTAAAGCGGATAACAAAAACAAAACTTTTGCGGCAAAAAACCGTAGAAAACAAAGAAAACGACACCCAAGTGTTGAAACTTGCGGAGCCCAAAAATGCTACATAAAGTGCAAAATTGCGCAAGAGGATTGGAGAATCCATTTGACAACTTCATCTTCTACCTTAACAGACACAAAAATAAGAATAAGGATATTTCACCTTTAAAAAGGCTACAAAGTCAGTATTCACAATTACGAGATATGTAGTACGCTAACAGTCCCGGGTTCGATCCCCGAATATGACTAAAATAATAACTTTGCTCTTTATCCACCGGGGTGATTCGAAAGTCACCTAATAAGCCGTTGGTCCCATCAACCCCCTTCAAACAAGTCGTAAGACTTCTGGGGCGATGTAAAATAGCTGTAAAACGCAAAATAAAGAAAAAAAATAAACAGTTATGACGCTAGCAGAAAATTACGTGCACGTGGTAGCCCTCAAAGAAAGTGACAAGTTCCAAAATGACAAGGTTTGACTGCGCCTGGCACTAAGAAAAATAAAACCATGAGGGAAGAAAAAAGAGAGATAACCTGTGTTACCACAAAGATCGTAAATGAGACTGTTGCAAGGAACATTCCGCCAAGTTCCTTACGACAGAAACAAAATACGAATGTGTAACAGGAGAACCAAAAAGCAAATCAGCTAAAAAATAAGACAAACAAGAAACGGCAATTAAGGTGAGGAAGCGTAGACCAAACACCAACCTAATAACAATAAGGCCTACAGAAAAATTTTATTAAAAATATGAGAGAGCAAGTTGACGCTACAAAAGTGACTGTAGACAACGTAAACAAGCGGCAAAGCGGAAGTGTTTAACCTAAAATTAAAGCAAAGAAGAACGCAACAAAAATTAAAAAAAAAATCTTCACAAAAAAATTAGAGGCTATAGCAAAAGTGAAAACAAAAAAAAACTTTCAAAACTGGCTTTGTACAAGGAGATAAGTAAAGAGGCGGAGGTGCACAAATCGAACACTATAAAGCTCAACCAAAAGCCTTAACACTAAACGAGAGTGCCGCTTGCCAACTATTAGCAGAGGCTGAATAAACGGAGAGTAAAAGAAATAACATACTCACAGAAATGCAGCAAATGCCGCAAAATTACTGTTAACGTGACCTGTTTAGACATATAGGAAAAGTAAACATGGTTTTTATCTTAAAACTATGCAAAAACATAGTAAAGAATAACAAAATGTAACTAACGGACAAAAATTGTGATGCGTCCAAGATCTACAAAATGGGAAAAAAGTTTTGTCTGGATAATAGCAGAAGTAAGAAACATCTACTTTTGCTACATATTACCAAACAGCACCCTACAATAAATAGAATAGCATAAAAGCGAACGCAATACACCGTAGTCGGAAAGGGTTAACCGTAGATTTTATGCAATTTATACAAATGCTAGCTAGCTAGCCGACAGGAATTAAGGACAGAATTGTCAGGAATGGTTTCTTGGTAATCCACCAGGATCGCTTCACTTGCACTGGAATAAAATACCGCCCATGGCGCCGATCACCCAATAAAATCAAACTACCAATTGTGTAATAAAAACAGTACCAAACGTAATGGGCGGAGCCATTGGTGGGCTTATTGTTTATATCCAAAAGTATCCTCATCTTCGGTGCAGCTTTTAAAGCAAACAAATAATCATTTTGTGATCATTTTTGCGGCATAATTTTTTTTATATAAATATCATTAATATGAACTAAGTTTGAAATAAATTGAACAATTTTTACCACTTAACTATTTTATTTATTAATATATTTTTACCAAAATAGCTTATTCAAATGTTGTTATTATACTCATAATAATGCCGAAAACAGAAATGAATTATCTTAATTATCTTCCAAAAAAAGCTGCACGATAGTTTTATGGGACAATTTTCCCACCGTAAAAGTACGTCCCGCTCATAAATCTGAACGTACAAAATGCCTCTATCTTTGCAAGATAAAGAAACATAAGAAAAGTTACCTGAAGACAGAAATATCCTGATTGGCAAAAACCAAAGAATGTAAATGACCTACGGTGTACCACAAGGCTCCGTTATTGAGTTGACATCTAAAACAGCCTAAACGACGGTGTACTGAAGATGAATCTTCTAAAAAACCTGCCAACTATCTGACAATGGTGGATTGTGCGAAAAGAAAAAATATTGAATACGCGGCAGCCAAAATAGAAACCTAGATAGCCCAAAAAACTTACAACTTACCATAAAACTGAGGTGGCAATACTAACCGAGAGAAGCACCCTGAAAAACGTCGAAAACAGAAAAAGAAACGTTAAGGTGGCAAGCAAGTATGCTGTTAAATACTTAGGAGTCGTCTTTGGGCGTAATAATTTTTCAATGAAAGCCAGCAAGCGCCCTTAACATGCTAATGCCTAACCTAGACGCAACAAAGACGGACAAAAAAAAGGCTATGGACTTGCTGATCAGCTTAATCCTTTTGTATGCGGCACCAGTGTGGTGCAATTATACAAGGACCGCCAGGCAAAAAGCTGAAATAAGTGCAGAGGCAGGCTGCGATACGCGTAACCAATGCTTATAAAAACGTGTCTACAAAGGCAATACAAGTGGTAGCTAGCACGGTCCCCATCCACCTGCTGGCGGAAGAAAGATTGTACAGTAGGAAGAAGAACCAAATCTCTAAGCGAAACTAGAGATGAAACACTCAGAAAATAGGAACAAGAGTGGAACAAAAAAAAAACACTGAAAAGTGGACAAAAACACTTATCTTCAAGGTGGAACCATGGCTAAACAAAAAGCACGGCCAAATAAACTATTTTCCAATTTCTCATAGGACAAAGCTTTTAAATTTTATTTTAAAAGGATGATCATTGCGAATAGCAACAACTGCATGTACTGCGGGAGTTGGACAAGCCTGAATACACTATATTCTAGTGCCCAAAATGAACTAAAGAGAAAAGCGCCATACTGAACAGGCAACAGAGATTGACAAATACTAGGAACATTATCTAGCATCCCGCATATGCTTGAAAACAACTTGTCTGTGGAGCGATTAGTATAATTTGCAAAACTTAGTTTTTGTTAAAATTAAAAAGGTTTAACTTCTTTACCAAACGCGTCATTAGGTTGCAGGTAAAGAAATCTACACACGCGGACATACATCATTGCACTGTAACCTTGGAAACAAAATTATCATTTTATCTTTTTTTCTACTTTAAACTGTTGGTTTTCCTTGGTCAAACTTTTTGGTTCACTTATGATTACATTTTAGTTCCTGACGCTATAAAGTCTTGAGAGCTAATTGACCAAAGCATTTTTCTAATTTTTTTTATTTTATTTTTTATTACACCCATATTTCATTTTTTATAAGCGGACTAGAACAACGATAACGTCAACAAATCTGCCTAAAAGTATAAAATGAACAAATCAATTAAACTTGGATTATAAAAATGTTGTAATTAAAAAACTTAATACTTCAGGAAAATAAAAACAATGTCTTAGAATTTGTTTTTGTTTTTCTTCAATTTTAGAGCAAAAAAATACGACCAATGACACCATATAAAACTAGCACCTGCAAGCCCGATGACGAATAAGCAAGAAGATAAGGTAAGTTGAAAGTCATTCCTTTACAAAAGGAGGTTTGACCAAATAACCGACGGAAGTGAAGACTGATAACTAGATTTGGACTAAAATTGACAAAAACCTAAAGGCTGAGACAGGCGCATTTAAAATCAAGAACGTTTAACACAAACCAACCACGGCCGCTGCAAAATCTAAAAGTCGGACGGAAACGCCGCTAAAAACCACATTTGATAACAAGCATTTTTTACGGGAACTCTAAAACCACACCGCCAAAAACAATTGTGTAAACTACAAGTATGTTGAAAACGGCGTCAGATAAGTACACTAGCACAAAGCGGTTTGTATCTAGGTTAATCAAAGCACTGTTTAAATCAACCAAGGTAATAAAAGAAAACAAAAACAATAGGTAATCAACTCGACAGCGCAATAAGAAAGTTCACATTTGGCGGTAATCTAAGTTTATACAAGAAATTTTAGATTATTGTCAAGACTACGCAGATAGATACGAGACAGACAGAAACTAAAAAGTAACTACGTAGAAACGTAAACAAAGAGTACTGCAACACGAAAAAAACTATTTTTATACGACAAGATAAAAAAAGCAGTAAAGAGCAGTAGGCAGCAGTAGCGGCAAGGAGCTAGAGAAACTAGCACAAACAAGATGGCCAAAAAAAATGTTTACTAAATGCAAGATAGTCTAAAGCAAAGTAACAGCCAACAACATTGCAATATTTAGTAAGAATAATATACAGCTACTTACAAAATAAAAAAATCCAAGTACAAAATAATTAACAAATGTCTATGGCATGCGTTGTTTGTTGTTTTACAAAGTTTGATTCTGAAACAGACCATGTAGAATATATACTGCAACGATGTTTGAAAGCTAACAGTGCTCAAAAACGTTACAGTAGAAAAACGATTAAAAAAAAGATATAGAATAAGTTGTGGCCAAAATAAGTTTATCAATTAGAAAAGAAGTCTGCTGAAATAAACCTAAGAGTGATAGATAAATTAAAAAGAGTTAAAGCAGCATACATTTTTTTTTCAGGTTCAACTGCTAATATTTTAGGCTTATACTTGTGATACTACCTCACAAGCTGCCTTTGAAAATATACCTGTAAATTAATTACATAATTTATACTATCAAACCCGTAAACTGAGGGAATAGAGGCGCTGTAGATACTGATAAGGCTTAATATCTGGTCTACCCACACTCTCATATTAAATGTAATTATAGTCACATAAACACTAATTATGTACTAAACTAACGTCCTAAATTAATAAATGATATAATTTCATAAAAATGCTTTGCCGGACTCAAACCTGCGACAATTTATGCGCCGCTATTTAAGTACCTATTTAAGTAAAGTCCTCGGTAGAAACCTAAATATGGAAATGCACATTGTAAACTTCTAGAAAACCAGAAAAGAAGGTAACTGCGCTCAGTCGATTTATGCTTAACCAGAAAATTGCACAAACAAGACGCAGAAAAACACAATGAACAGTAATAAACTCTATTATGCTGTATGACGCATCTATATGATACAAGTTTGCCGAAGACTAAACCGCTAAATATAGAAACTACGTCATAGAGCGCAAAAGAAGGCAGAAATTAGACTTGCTAGCATCTGCCGTATGGTATTGTCACGGACTATACAAATTGTCGTTAGAATAGTACCAATGCATTGACTTCCAAAATAGTAGTGTTCAAACCGGGAGCCAAAAGCACACAAGATAATATTGCGGTAAGACAACACACCGTTCAATACTGGGAAGTAGAATAGAATAATGTGATGCAAAACACTAATACACAAGATAACACCGTGGTTGAAATGTATTTACGGCAAGGAAAGCTACTTTACATTACAATTTCTTACAGTACATGGCAGTTTCAGAACATATCTAACAAGAATAGATTTGATTGACAACAGCGCATGCGTCTACTTTAGGAAAGAAGATACGTTGTACTGTTGTTTAAACAATGGACAAGAACCAAAATGTAAGTAATAGGAAAACTCAGCGGTATAACATTCGCTGACAACATAATTAATACTATGCTAATAAGTAAAGAAACTGGAAGGTCGTAAAATCAATGACCAAAACAATAATAAGCAAGAAAAAAGAAGATGAGAAAAAAAGACAAGTGGAAAAAAAACGTGTCGGATTTACCATTTAAAGAAAACCTGCCAACCAAACCTTACTTAATAGTTAATTACCTGGAAGTGTGGCATATAACGAATATGAACATGATGTAGACGAAATATGACAATTTTTAAGTATTTCTCTGTCTTTTTGCATGTGTATAAGTTTAGTATAGTTTTATTAGTTACTTAGTATGTCTATAAAACCGTAAGAATGCGGCGGTAGAACCATATCTCAAAACTTTCTAATGGCTTGCTGACCGCTTTGGACAGTGTTCATCTTTCTACTCTATATAAGAAGTTTAAAAAGACGCAACATTTTAGAATGCGCGTACAAAGTTGGAGGTAGAGATTTATGTTGCATAACATACTCTTCATTTGGTTGAAAGCTGATTGTGTCTTTTCAATCTTTATTTTTGCTTCTTGACTATAGTCTCATTTGTCGTTCAGGTTTGTTTCTAAGTATGTTATTGATGGTACAGTCTATAGGGGAATTTCACGTAGAGTTGTGTTCTCGTTGTATTTGCTAATACTTATTGTTTTTTTTCAGACTCATCTTAAGTTCTTAGCAGGCGTCGACTACACTATCTATTATCTTTTGTAGTCCGTTAGCGCTGTCGGCAATTAATACCAAATCATCTGCGTATCGCAGATTGTTGATGACCTGTCCATTCATTGTTATTCCTTCCTGTTCTTCTTTCAGTGCATCTTCATCACAGTTGCGTAGATAGCACCCTGCTTTGCCTGATCGTTTGCTGTACTGGAAATTATTCCAACTATTCTACGCGTTTGATATGAAACGTGCATCTCTTTCGTCTATTCCTAATTGATGTATAATTTGCATTAGTTTGTCGTGGTAGACTGTGTCGAACGCCGTTTCAAAGTTGACAAAACACGCAAAGACGTTGCAGTTTACGTCTCTTGCTTTTTGGATGAGTACATTTAGACGAAAAAGTGCATCTCTAGTACCAAAACCGTTCTTGAATCTATATTGCGTATCTTCTACGTCTTCTTCCAGCCTTTTATATATACGGTTGTAGATCTTTTTATAAAAAACTTTTAAGAAGTGACTTGTAAGGCATATTGTTCTATAATTTTTGCACTTTTTAGCTGTGGGTCTTTTGGGTATTGGTATAAATGTTAATGTTAGCCATTTCTCAAGGATGTTTCCAGTTACATATATATGGTTGAATAGTTTTGGGATCATGTTTAGGTGTTCATCTTTTATTAGTTTCAGAATGTCTCCTCAAATCTCATTGGGTCCCGGTGTCTTGTTTTTTTTTTAGCCTTTGTATTACTTTGATCACTTTGCAACGCGTTATAAAAGGTCTTGTTGATAATGGGTTATTATTGGTATTGATTCTTCTATTGGTATCAGTATAAAGAAATTGTTTATATTCTTGCCATTTTGTTATTTTATTATCTATACTTAGCAATGCTTGCATGTTTATCAGTAATGATGTTGTTTTGTCGAGACTTACGGGCTCTTGTGGTTTCTCTTATCTTTTTGTACATATTTAGTGCGTTATGTTTTATTTTTCTATCTTGGCATATTGCTCTCTCTACTAGCTTTCCTTGGCTTCTTTAATTTTCTTTTTAATGCAGCGGTGTATCTGTTCATATTGCACTTTGTTCTTGTTTTTAGCGTGATCCATTTACTCTTCCTAATTCTTTGCGTAGGGGGTAGGTTATCATTTGTTACTCTTGTCATGATGTTAGTAATTAATTCAATTTGTTGTTCTATGGTTTGAATTCCAAAATTTTTAAGATTTACAATGTTAGACATTTTTTCTGTTATCTGTTGTTTTATACGCCCTATAACGTTTGGGTCTTTCATCTTCTGCATATCGTGTGATTTAGGTTGCGTTTTGTTTCCTTCTTTAGGCGCAATTTGAATGTTAATAGTAATAGATTGTGGTCGGTATATACATTTGCCCCGGAGTACGTTTTTACCGATGTAATAGCGTTTCTGAACCTCTTATTGATTGTAATAAAAATTATTTAATTTCTTACAGGATTCTCTTGCGTATCGGCCGGCAATTTCTACGTATATAACCTCCTGGGCGGCAATTTATAAAAAGTGTTCATGTTGACGTGTCCGATTTCTTTGCAGAATTGGATTAGCGTTTCTCCTTTCTCGTTTTTGCTTCCTAGCCCATGCATGCCTACAGTATCTTTATCTGTTCCTTTTCCAACTTTTGCATTAAAATCTCCTAGTAGCACTGTGATTTCTTCTTTTCTTGTTTGCTTCTGTGCTAATCTTATGTTTTCATAGATCTTTATTTGCATTTCCCGTGAGCGCATAGACCTGAATGATGACAATTTTACATGGGCTTGAATTCAGATTCATTATTGTTACTCTGTCTGATATCGGTAGAAATCCTATAATTGATTTATTTACTTCTTTTGTAACTATTATTGTAATTTCATTTTTGTTCTGCGGCTGGGCATCGCCTGAATAATAAATATGGTAGTCATATATTTGCAATTTGCCCGTATTCGGTCATCTTGTCTTACAACAGCCAAAGATGTTGCTTTCCCTGCTTGAAACATGTTTTTGACGTTCCATGTTCCTACTTGCTGGTTTTTATTTTGTATGTTGTTGCATTGGTTGAGTTGGTAGTGTCATTTTTATCTTTGTGGTAGTGGTATTGTTTAAAACAGCCCTCTTCGGATATCCGATTGAGAGACTTTTTACTTTGGTATTATAATTTGCTCTGAATTTGGCCATATTGATTAATTGTACTAGAGATATACATGTGTATCTTTAATGTAATGGTCTTCCGTTGCCTTTTGCCTTCTACATCTTATGCCGTTGACCATACCTATTGGTTTATTTGCTTTTGGGGACTTTTTTTCCTCCCCAAAACAAGAGGTTGCCCTAACTCATGCCAACTCCTCCACCCGTAGTTGTTGGTTGGCAAGAAAGAGACTGCTTATACCGACAGTTATCCGGTTGTTGGATGCAGTTTAGTGTCATACTCAAGACCAAACTTTGTTCATAAAATCTTAAAAATAAAAAAACTCTGTGAAATCCCCCAAAGACGTCAGAGGACCAGTATGCTTTCTGCATTGCCCACTGATAGTTACGCCACTAAAATTGATTACTACTGTTCAGTGACGTAACTATCTGTAAGCGGGATCTGCAATGCAAAAAAACCCACAAGCTTACTAAAAGACCTGGCAAGCATAAAAAATTTAAAATTAAGTCAAATTAGCTCACTAAACTTGGAATCAGCTAGATACACTTGATAATAATTTATGTGTAACTTTAAACACTCAACAGCAATTTAACTTGGAATACATAGAAGGTTCAGATAAGAATAGATATGTTGCAACTGGAAACACTTTAAAGCAACTCAAATTGCATTGTAACAGATCAACATTAAGTAAAAATACTTTATTACACTTGGAAAAAACTTCAAACATCTTAAGTGTAGTTGAAAAATTTAATGCAAGTGAGAACTTTTATAATACGAGATTTAAACGCTTAATACTACAATAAACACGTACATTTGAAAATAATTTAAATAATTGTACAATGTTTCTCATCTTTTTTATTAACTAATAGCCTTGGAAAATAAACATTTGCTGACGTGGATCTTAACCAATTATGCAAAGCGCAACAAGCCTAAACATTTTTATTAAGCGTTGAAACTTTACAAACTAGGTATTAGTTTTTCAAAAAATCTGTTTAACTATCTTTCTTGCACAAGATCAGTAATTAAATATGTTTCAATGCTAACTGAAATTTGTGAAAATACCTTAAGTAAATAATGCTTCAATAGGGCTTGCGGAAAAAACTCCTCCGTTACATTCAACATCAATAAATCAAAAACAGTAAATACAGTAACAAAAATTCTATTTAGAATAAAACACAAAACAAGATACACTAGGATACTCATAACACCACAGTTTCCCATCCAACCCCAAAAAGTAATAAAAACCAATTGAAACAAGTGACTGCATGTGTTACCGAGTTGAAGACTATAGCAGAAACTCTAAAATCTGTAAATGGATCAAAAGCTGATAAATTTTTAGACAAAGCATATTATTTTTCAACTGTTTTGCGTTTTTTTGTGAATGCAACTCATACCTTATTGAATCATTAAAAACCACAGTAGACTAATAAACAGCTTACAACACTTCAGGTACAGTCTGGAACAGTTAAGGTGCAACTGATAAGCTTTAAAAGCTACTCATATCACATTAAAAGAAATATATTAATCAAACACATCATAAGCAATTTAAAACAGTAGCTACCGTAAGCAAAGGTTTGCAATGCATAAGAGCCCACAAGCTTCTCCCTCAACGTTTATTTTAAAACTTGTGAGATTACAAAATAGAATTAATTTTTTTTTTTTCGGAACCGTTTTTGAAAAAGTTTTTCTCAATATTTTGCGGTGGGACTCAAAAATCCTAGTTACGCCATTGACTCTAACATAGTTCTAATCTACAACAAATTTCAAATATTACTATAAACCGTTCAAAAACTAAATTTTTGTAATTATTTCTTTGCTACTGCTACAATATCGTTGAAATACAAAATTTCTGAAACAGTTCTGATCTATAGCAAATGTAATAAAATTGACAGTTTAGTATATAACATTAAACTATCAAATAGTTATCAATATTATGCACGTTTGTTTTTGCCTATAATTATATATTGTATATTATATATTATTTTATAAAGAATTTCTTAGTCTTACGACTTGTATGAAGGGGGTTGATGGAACCAACGGCTTATTAGGTGACTTCCAAATCTCCCCGGTGGATAAAGAACAAAGTTATTATTTTCTTCATACTTGAGGATCGAATCCCGGACTGTTAGCGTGCTACGCTAACGCTCTATAACTGAGCTATATTTGTAATTATTATCAACAAAACAAACAATTTTATCAAATTATAAAATAAATAAATAATTTATTTAAACTTATTAGAACTGTTTTGATTTTAAAAATCTTATCAGTGTGTCTTGTATAACAAAGACATTACATAATGGCAAAAACCAAGTTTATTTTATTTCATCAAAATTTATTTTTTTATACAATTATAATAACAAACTACTTTTATGAAATTGTCTAATACTGATAATAAAATGTCTGGACAACGCAAATTTTGCAATATAGCAAACGAATATAGTATAAATACATACTAAATAATTTCAAACTAGTAAAACAGTATAAACAAACACCATTCAAACAACCATCATGCATGCATTTTGTTGCAACTGTAATTGGTACAAGTGATAAATTAAGAGAAGGGTGTGTAGAAAATGAATTATTTTTTTTAAACTGTTGGAAATGCGAATGTGATGCGACTAAATTAGTATATTCTGCAAATTGCGTAACAGGAGAGTGCACTCGTAAGTAGGATTTAAGTACTAATTTATTAGATTTTGTTTCTATATATTTTAATATCGATCTTAATTATATTTATATTACAGCTAGAAACTGCACAGAGAAAAACTTTTTTAGAATGGGTTGCCTTAGATGTTATTGTACCGAAAATCACGATTCTATATGCGTAGAAACAAAATCTTGTCCAACCTAATATCACATCTAATTAATCAATATTATTCTTTATAATTGTAAATCTAAATAATATAAAAAACATAAAAGAGTTTTATCATGGAATCACTATTAATATATAAATATAATCATAAATAGCTAATTTTAATCAATTAGTGTGTAAGTGTTTAATAATTTAAATGTAAGCAAATAAATTAATTTTAAACTTTAGAAAAATCATTTTTAATTTTTGTTTATTAATTGTACTCAAACTGGTAACGTCTTTGTACTAGCTTATTATTAATAAGACCGGTAAGTACGTTTTTATTAGTGATATCAACGCCTAACAACGTCCGGTAGATAAACTAAATAAATCATTGAAATGTCGTTTATTTTTTAAAAACCGCAGCATACTTTAAGCAAACTCAAGACGAGCACAAAAAGCAATAACTTACAAATTTAAAATCAACAATAATAACGATAATAGATTTTCATGTCGGTTTGTGTGCTTTGATTGCTTGCCATCCCATTGCCTAAGCTTGAGACATATGTGCGGTCTTAATATTACCGGTTTAAGGTTTTGTGGAAGAAAATTGCAATCATCACAAGTCTAAGAGTTTGTTTGCTCTTGGATGTCGATCTTGGTAATAGAGATCGAGGTTGCTACTTTCTGCAACTTAACTTTTTTCTTTTTTTTTTTAATACATTTTATTAAAAATTATTTATATATACATATATATATATATATATATATATATGTATATTAATCCGTCAAGTCGGGCTCTTTCTGGGTATGAATCCGGCAAGTCGGGCTCTTTTTGGCAAGTCGGGCTCGTGTGTCACCTTGCCGTTCTCTTTCGGGAACTAATCCGGCAAGTCGGGCTCCACGGCACCTTCACCAAAAATATTTTGATATGTAATAAAAATAATTTGACTTTACAAGATAGTATACATACATCCAATACATTTTTTATTTAATTGTTAACAACCCTAAATTAGTATTTTGATAAATAAATTAAATAACAAAATTTTTAGAGTAATTGCTTCTTGGAATAGCAATTAATAAGCACAATTAAATTTATTTTATTATTTTGCGCAGTTTACCCTTAACAACCCTTAATTATAAAATTCATTATTTTTAATTAAATTTGGTTGACAAACGGCTTTTGAAGTAAGCGGATTACAATGGTAGTGTTAGATTATATGTTATAGAAATAACAATGTCAAAAAGTTACAAATTAAGTTAAATACTTTAGAATTTTGCAAAATTCAACAAACATGCTTTTTTTAAGTTTTTGAAAATTTTAATGATGATTGAATTAGATTATGAGTTATCACAGTAGTAATGCCAACATTCTGACATTAATTATTAAAATAATACATTCTATACCAAATTCATTATTTTGTGTAGAAATGTTGACATTTATGTATATTCAATACTTTTAGATTTTACTAAAATTTTGCATACAAAGGTTTTACAGTTGGAGGATTACAGCGATAGTGTTAAGTTATAAGTGTTTTAAATAGTTGTGTCAAACTTTTGGCATTTAAGTTATATCCTCAATTTAGCTATAAATCAGCTTTCCATCAGGTGCAAAATGACTATCCACTGCAAAGAAATTTTGTTGGGACCTTTCTTAGACATTTAAGGAGCATTTGACAATACTTCATTTTCAATAAACTGCTACGGGAATGGAAAACAGAAGCTCTTTACTTCATGTTAGATATAAGCAACGTATCAAATATAGATAAACAAACACACCGTAAATCTTGAGGTTCCTAGACTAACAAACGTGTTACATAAGAAAAAAACACTGAAAATAATATCACACTTTATAAAAAGTTATTGCATGAAAAAATCATTTCATTTAATACTACCGTCGCAAAGCAAAAGAATTTATATGATATACAGATAGATCTAAACATTACAATAGCTTCAGAACCGGAATGATCCTTGGACAAACATGCTCTTTCAAGCAAAATTAGCTATTATTAAATGTAGCTCTAAAAACATCAAATCAAGACAATACTTTAACTGACTAATAACTATCATGTCGCAGAGCTAATCGGTTCTATAGGCTATACGGATGTCAGTAATTAAATGCAAAGTAGTGATAAACTTCATAAACAATCTGCCACAAACAACAGAGTCCGCCTCATCTGCATCTGGCATTTTCTTCAAACTTGAGCCTTACAGAATCGTTGTTTCCTATTGTACCATGCAATCTTCAACATCCTGCTTTAGATGTAGTTTTAAAACTTGACTCTTTACAGGATACACCTGACAACGTATGGTGTGGAGAAGATAACGTGATGCAATATAATTTCAAAGATGCTGATTATGTTTCCTTAAATGATGTGTTTCTCAACACCAGGTGGGATAACATGTTTGTCGATTGTAATATTGATGAAGCATGTCACCGTTTTTATTCATTACTTTTTGACACAATTGACCATTATGTGCCCAAAATAAATAAGTGTTATAAAAAAACCTATAAATTTCCAATATGGTTTACAAGAGAGCTAAAAGACCTTGTGTTTTCTAAAAAAAAGTTACACAAAGCATATGTGTTGTCTAGATCAGCAGCTGACTACCACAAATTTAGTTCAATACGTGATAAGTGTAAGCAATTGGCTAATACGTGTTATTCTAATCACATTAAGAAAGTGGAAGATTTGATTAAATCTAATCCTAAAGCTTTTTGGAGGCACGTCAAATCTAAACGTAGCAGTAATCAAATACCATCTACTTTCACAAATGGTAATTCTCAAATTGACACTACTGATGGCATTGTAAATCTCTTTGCTGATTTTTTTGGGTCAGTTTACAGTCCGCTGACGGCATCTATGAGTCCACACAGCACATATTCTCTATCATCTGTTCCTACCCATATAAATGAATCGCATCTTGTTTTAAAAATATCAGAAGTTGTCAACGAACTATCACTATTAAAACTCAATAACTGTCCAGGGCCTGATAGATTAACGGCTTTTTTTCTCAACAAATGTGCGTTTGCCCTTTCTCGGCCCTTATGGCTTTTATTTAACTTATCTCTGGTTATGGGTACTTTTCCTACTTGCTGGAAACAAGCTTATGTCACTCCGATTCATAAGTCCGGTGCTAAAAATGATGTAACAAACTATAGACCTATATCTATTTTATCAGTTATTCCAAAAGTTTTTGAAAAGTTAATTACCTGTCAATTGACTGCCATTCTGCAGTCTGAAATTGCTCTCAATCAACACGGTTTTCGAACGGGCAAATCGACATCTTCCAACCTTTTGTTGTATGAATCTTATATAACAGATGCGCTCGAATACAGATTCCAGGTAGATTCAGTTTACACTGACTTTTCAAAAGCTTTTGATACCGTTGACCACAAGATACTAATTATGAAACTACGTGGTATTGGAGTTAATGGCACCTTGTTAATGTGGATTCAATTCTATTTATCTAACAGATCTCAATTCGTGCGCATTGGTCAGTGCGTTTCTCGTAATATTGATGTTACGTCGGGTGTTCCACAGGGGTCACATCTTGGACCTTTACTGTTCAATATCTTTATCAATGATGTGGTACATTGTTTTTCTAATGCGCGTTGTTTATTATTTGCGGACGATATAAAAATCTTTATGAAAATTCAGTCTTTAGATGATGCTATACTACTTAATAAAGAAGTACAGATTTTTTCTAGTTGGTGTCAGACTAATAACTTACTACTTAATTTAAATAAATGCAAAGTGATGACTTTTTCTAGACGTCAGTCTACGGTGATGTATGGTTACTCTCTCATGAATGTAATGTTGTTAAGAGTTAACACTATTTGTGATTTAGGCATTACGTTTGATTCAAGCCTTTCATTTACACTACATATCGATACTGTTGTGGCTAAAGCTTATCAACTTTTAGGGTTTGTCAAGCGTAACTCTAAGGAGTTTTGTGACCATCGTACTCTAATTATCCTTTACAACGCTCTAGTACGTCCCCATCTCGAGTATTGTTCCAATGTGTGGTCACCATACACCGCCGTCAGTAAAGGAAAAATTGAACAGATTCAAAAAAAGTTTGTTCGTTTTTTGGCGTATAAATGCAACATTGCAGGCAGCTACACGGAACTGCTCTCTACATTTAACATGACTAGTCTTGAAAAAAGACGTTTTAATTTTGACGTGACACTAGTTTTTAAAGTGCTTCGTGGGATTATTGACTGTCCTGACTTGCTCAGCTCTATAGGTATACATGTCCCAGCTCGAGTTTTACGCAATGACTATTTATTTCATATACCGTTCAAACGCACTGATTATGCGGTGCACTCTGCATCTACACGTATTTTGCGGCATGCCAACGAAGTTAATGTGGATTTTTTTAAAGATTCTTTAAATACCCTGCGACGTGCACTTGTCACCCATACGTGACCTTTTTTTATTTTGTAACTATTTAAGTTTTATTCTTATTTTTAATATTAGTTGTTTTATGTTTAATTTATGTTTTTTAAATTGTAAATATATACTTATTTTGTAATGGCTTCCGTTGACTAGTAAATAAATAAATAAATAAATAAATAAATAAATAAATTATAATCTAAATAGGCTTACAATTAGCAACGTAGAGCCTTCTTTGGCAAGCAGAAGCTAACCAAAGAAATGCTTAAAACAGTCTATCTCTTAGCAAAAATTTCTGAAAAAAACTGGATTTACTAAAAAAGTAACAAGGTACACAAGAAATTGTAGTCGCTAGACCACCTCAAAAACCAAAAGTTTTTATTTAATACTACCGTCGCAAAGCAATAGAATTTATATGATATACAGATAGGGGGTGTAAGGGGGAGAAAGTAAAAAAAAGGTCACATACCACCCCAAATGTCAACCTCACCTGCACGAGCGATGACCTCGGTCATCCGGCGCACCCTGCTACATAACAAACAAGGCTTTGACGACCGAGTAACGGCGGAATAACCGTCAAAACGGGAGTAAAGGAAATGATACTCCCCGACGACCCCTATCAACCCGCATTGGCCAGCGTGATAGGTATCGGCTAAACCCCTCTTAATATGAAAGATACAACAAGAACACGGCCCTTAGTCCCCGGCGGACCGCTAGCACCCAACCAAGGTAGCGGTTGGATCAAGCAGCGGTCAAAGGGTGCGAAGAATCACCGGGAAACAACAGGCTACCAAAACAAACGACGAACACTGCACATCTGTACTTATAACACGAGAACGCTTTCCAGCAAAGAAAAAGTACTCCAACTCGAAGAAGAACTAAACCAAATTCACTGGGATATAGTAGGTCTGGCTGAGATACGAAGAAGAGGAGAACAGCAGATTACCCTAAAATCAGGAAATACCTTATATTACAGAGGAAACGAAGAGAGCTCCGATGGAGGAGTAGGTTTCATAATACATAAAAAACACACAAAACAGATCCTACACATAGAGAGCATAAGCCCCAGAGTATGCTTTATAATACTGAAACTAAACCAAAGATATAACATAAAGATCATCCAAGTGTATGCCCCAACATCCACACACACAGAGGAAGAAATCGAAATCTTCTATGAAGACATCTACTCTGCAATGTCAAAAACTCCAACATACTACACACTAATAGTTGGAGATTTAAACGCCAAGCTGGGTAAGAAGCAAGACGACAGCGAAATTTCCCTGGGACAATACGGGATAGGAGGGAGAAATGATAGGGGAAACACCTTACTGCAATTCCTTTTAGAACATCGCATGAATGCTATGAATACCTTTTTTAAGAAAGCCGAACACCGGAAATGGACCTGGGCGAGCCCTGACGGAAATACACAAAACGAAATAGATTTCATCATCACGGATAAAAAACAAATCGTACAGGATGTCACAATACTCAACCGGGTGTCAGTGTGAAGCGACCACAGGATGCTAAGAGCAAAAGTTGTGCTACGATTGAAAAAGGAGAGAAGACTGCTTGCAACATCAAAGAGCAAAGAACAAACTACAGTAAACAATAACGAGGAATACAAGAAATCCATAGCAGAACGACTAGGACACGGTAACATCGAGGAAATGAGTATAGAAACCTTGAGCAATGCAATCGTAACATCGATACAAGAGGCAAAACAGATACATGGTACGAAACTGAACAGGGAAGAAGGGAAACTATCAGCAAACACACGACAACTTATGAAACAAAGGCGAGAAAAACTACAAAAGCACCTACTACATACAGACCAGCTGAGAACACTAAATAAAGAAATATCAAAGGCCGCTAGGAAAGATATTAGAAACTATAACAAAACACGGATAGCGAACAAAAGCATGAAAGTACTGAGACAGAAAATAACACCTGGAAAAGCAGAAATTACCAAACTCGAGGACCAAAACGGACAAACTATCAGGAACAAAAAAGAGATCCTGGAAATCGTAAAACACTTCTATTCAAACCTTTATAGCGCTCAAGAAACATCAGAGCCGGAATATACCAGTACCATCCCCCAAATTTTAAACCAAGGATCAGAAGATCTACCGGAGATAACCCAAGAGGAAATCTCAAAATCAATTACGGAAATGAAAAATAACAAGGCGCCCGGGGAGGATGATATTGCGATCGAACAGATTAAGGAAGGGGGAGTCGAGCTATTAGAAGCCATAAAGAGTTTATTCAACAAATGTCTCACGGAAGAAATAACACCAACAGCATGGGACAATACAATCATTGTTATTATACACAAAAAGGGAAACACGGCTGACCTAAAAAATTACAGACCAATAAGCCTGCTTTCGCACCTCTATAAACTCTTCACCAAAATCATAACTAGACGCCTCACAACTAAACTTGACCTTTATCAACCGCCTGAACAAGCAGGATTCAGAGCCGGATACGGAACGAACGACCACCTGCAAACCATCAAAACCGTAATAGAGAAATGTGTCGAATACAACAAGCCACTCGTCCTTGCCTTCGTGGACTACGAGAAGGCATTTGACTCTATCAACCACAATGAGATGTTTAAGGCACTGGCGAATTGCCGAATAGACCATAGGTACTCGGATACTCTACAGCACATATACAAAAATGCTACCGCATGCGTTAAACTACACGAAAAAACGGACAGATTCAGAATACAACGCGGCGTCCGACAAGGTGACACCATCTCGCCTAAACTATTTACAAACCTCATGGAGTACATGTTCAAGACCATAGAACTAGAAGATATGGGCATAAACATCAATGGCAAAAACCTCAACCATCTACGGTTCGCAGACGACATTGTGCTAATATCGGATAGCCTAGATAAGACTGAAAAAATGCTTAAGAAGCTGGCAGAACAATCACGAAAAGTCGGCCTTAAAATAAACATCTCGAAAACGGAATTTATGACCAACCTAGTACCTTCCCAAAACTTTATAATGAAAGGGATTGAGATCCGGCAAGTTACCTCATGCAAGTATCTAGACCACGAGATTAAAATTGGCAGAGACAACCAGACACATGAGATTGGAAGGAGGCTAAGACTAACGTGGGCAGCCTACGGAAAACTAAAACACATTTTCAAACCCGACATCCCCAACTGCCTAAAACGTAAGGTGTTTGACCAGTGCATCCTACCAGTCTTAACCTACGGAGCGAAGACTCTAACACTCACACAAAAGTCCGTCCAAAAGATCAGAGTAGCGCAACGAGCCATGGAACGTTCCATGCTCGGAATTACATTGCGAGATAGAGTGCGGAATGAAGTACTAAGACAGCGATCTGGGGTTAGTGATTCAATTGAAGTAATAACCAAACTAAAATGGAACTGGTCCGGGCATGTCGCAAGAATGCCGATCAACAGATGGACCAAAAAGATCCTGGAATGGCGACCTAGACAGAAGGCATACAGAAGTAGAGGACGCCCACCCACCCGATGGACAGACGATGTGAAACGCATCGCCACCAACTGGATGCAAGAAGCACAAGATAGAAGTAGATGGAAGATGTTAAGAGAGGCCTATGTCCAGCAGTGGACGAGACAGGCTGAATGAAGAAGAAGAAGACAGATAGATCTAAACATTACAATAACTTCAGAACCGGAATGATCCTTGGACAAACATGCTCTTTCAAGCAAAATTAGCTATTATTAAATGTAGCTCTAAAAACATCAAATCAAAACAATACTTTAACTGACCAATAACTATCATGTCGCAGAGCTAATCGGTTCTATAGGCTATACGGTTGTCAGTAATTAAATGCAAAGTAGTGATAAACTTCATAAACAATCTGCCACAAACAACAGAGTCCGCCTCATCTGCATACCAAAAAAATATAATCTAAATAGGCTTACAATACGCAACGTAGAGCCTTCTTTGGCAAGCAGAAGCTAACCAAAGAAATGCTTAAAACAGTCTATCTCAGCAAAAATTTCTGAAAAAAATTGGATTTACTAAAAAAGTAACAAAGTACACAAGAAATTGTAGTCGCTAGACTACCTTAAAAACCAAAAATTTTTCAAAATTCTATCAATTATAATAAAATTAGAATTTTTGGATTCTATTGAAATTTAGCAACCATGCAGTAATAATAATAAACAATCATTGTAAACTGCACTTGATCCATAAATAACTATTTTGGATTGTTGAATAAATATATATATATAAAAAAACATGCCAATTTTAATTGAATCAAAAAACGAAATTAATTTAAATTTATATTGTTTTTCTTAATCATTGTTTACTTCTGTATCAAATAAAATAATTTATGGTAAAATCAAATTATATATTATATATTATGATTATTACATATTTGAATGAAAACATTGCCACTTTACGAGCAAATGTTTCCAAGTATTTGACCCTAAATTCTTTACATTTATTTATGATCTTTTTTGTAATCAGCCTTCACCACAAACCGACTTCGAGATTTAAAATCTACCAGCAAATGTGTATATTGAGTCGTGTTCCGACGGCTAGAAATTTTGTACATTCTTATTTTAAATGTTTATTCTAATTGTTTTATATGCATTGTACTAGAACATTTTATAGCCCAGATGTGCAGTTTCATTTGTAAAAATCTTTCATATTTTATATTTTTCATGTCATTACTGAGCCACAAGTTTTACCATTGCAATCATTTATCCTTATCTTTTAAAAACAATTTGTATTAATTTATATATTTAAGTATAACTTTTCAAATGTTATTTATGTAATAATAAAATATAATAATAATAGTATAACAAAATTAATTAAAATCTTAATATACCTAAACATAAATATAACAAAACTAACTATTTTCACCAATGTTTGTTTTCATTCTTCCAACGCGGCTTCATTATAATACACGTCATTAATTGCCTCTTTGCAATTAAATTGCAATAAGTAAAACAAAAACAAAAAACTGTTTTAAATATTTATTATTATTCAATTAGATATATATTATAAATGTAAAAATATTAACATTGCATTATAATACGATTCTGTGCCGGACATCAGTTATCACTTTAATTTATGACACTACCTGCTGCTATAGACCTAATTGCGGCCTATAAAAATATTTTAAACATAAATATAAAAGAATTATATTACATAATATGTCGTGTTGTTTTTGCAATAGCTACACAATTAAAAATATGTTCAACTTTTAGATAATGTGTATCTTACATTGATTGCATTTTCTTCTGATGGGATAGATTAATTTAAATTTCTATCAAAACAGGTTATTGTGCTATTTATTACAAATGCTCAAAAGTCAGCAGCTATCTGTTTTAGTTTTTGATTTTGTTGAAATAATGATATTGCATACTTATATAAAAATATCTACAGAGAGTTCATTATTTTATTGCACGATGTTAACATCTAATGTATGCTTAATTGAGTCTTATGCGGATAATAAAACATACGACTAAGTATCTTTATTTTTCTTCCGATTGCATCTATGTTTTTAATTTTAGTATTCTTCAAACTATCATAACAAAATGTTGTTGACCCACAATATTTATTTCAAAAACGAGAAATTATTTTAATTAGTTTAATTAACATCTCTTAAAGAAAAACTGATTATTAATCTAGAACAGTAGCAATTTTTGATTCTTAGAAAATTATGAAATTAAAAACCAAATAGTTGTCTTGATAGTCCAGTTAAAACAATTCTTTGTAAAAGTTTTAGTCTTACATATCTAAATATAGTATGTAAATGTTAAAATGCTTTGCTATGTACTAAGAGTTTGTTTAAACATCATTGTTTTGAATGTTTTTGAACATAAATCATATTTATAACAATTGCAAATAATTGTGTGTACTTTATGCGCTAATCCACCATCACTGCTAAATTTAAGCTAGATTTATAAATTTTTAAATTAAATTTTGATAACATTACTTTGAATAATATTAGTTTGGTATTATTATTATAATCCGCATACAGTAAATGCACGGCCATGTGTATCAAAACATTAAAATGATTCTTTGAATGCTTATTATTACTTTTATATACTGCATAATTTAAAACCAGTATTCTCTAAATATTTTGAAATTTTAATTTTAATTTTTCATTTATTTGATATTACGCTGTTTGCTAAACTTTAGTTAAATCCATACTTTTCAACATACATTTTGACATTTTGACTTTATCATTATTAATGTTCTGCTTTTTGCAGGTCCTAAGTGTATCTTCTTCAGTTTTCTTTGTTCTTTGTCTTTTGCTTTGTTCACTGTACCTTTCCCTATTCCTTATAACATCAGTTATCTTGCATCTTTTTCTTTATCTTTTTCTTTACGGATTTGCACTTACCATTCTTTTGATCACGTTTTTTAATAAACAATCTCTTCTCATTGCATGTACTATCCGCCTTTTCTCTCTTATTAGCGCTCTTTCCTCCCCTGACATTCTTAATACTCTTTTATTCCGGATCTTGTCTGACCACGTAATGTCCAAGCTTCACACTTTATGCTTAACATTTCACAATTGTTATTTGCAAATTTTACCTAACTTGCTACTCAAAATCTTTCTTTTTTTTTTTAAAGCTTTTTTATTATTCCTATGCTAACTATTATTTATCTTTGTTTTTCTAATTCTTTGTTATTTTAGTAGCAATACTTTCTCACTTGCTCCAATTTATCTCTTTTAACGTACGTTTTTTCTTTCTCATAACCTTTGTTTTGTTTTTGTTTATACTCAGTACATTAGTGCTTTTGTGCTCTCTGCAAACACGATCATATCATCGGCAAATTAAATAGATTATATTCTTCTTTCTCCTATGTAACAAAGGAGTGATCTTTCCCTTTTCAGCTCTTTGCTATCATCTTTTTGGCATGCATATAGAACAACGTTGATGATAAACAACAACCTTGTCTCACTCTTTTTTTAACTATAATCCACTTAGTACTTTGGTCATTTAACCTCAATGCTACTTAGTGTCTCATAAACACTTTCTAAATTTCAAACAAATTTTTTCACAAAACACAGTCATTTGCTTTTAATGATTTAATTTAGTCAGACTTCTTTCAATTTTATAAATAATCAAACGAAAGACTGGTTTGCCATCTAGTCTTTCGTTTGATTATTTATAATATCAATTGTGTTCATAAGCACAGAAATATTTATTCAAAATTGTCTTCGCTATCATGCGATGCCGTGGTCGTACAAGGCATACTGACGAGGTTTGTAGAACCGAAACAATTGTCTATGCTTGACCCTTGGCCGCTGTGATTCGATTGACTGATTTTGAATAAATTATTAATTCATTTCTTTCAATTTGTCATTTTCATTGTAATCCGCAAACCATAAAACTTATGATTTCTAAATTTCAGTTAAATTTAAGATATTGCATATGACCACACATATTGGACCTGCTACTTTGAAAGCTTATAATTCAACTTTACTTTTGACCGCTTGCTTTGAAACTTCTGTATAAAACATTTTTGTTAAAAATGTCAGCTAAGTCTATAGTAATAAAATCGTTGTTAACCAAATTTTAAGTAAATCCAAGATACTGCATATCAAAATTTTGACCCTGTTACTTTGAATGCTTATAACTTCACCACATTATTGTAATTTGCATACTTTAAACCGCAACTTTTAGCTAAACCAATAAATTTTACAAATTTTCTAAATTTTTATAAAATTTATTAATCCTTAAATTAATATCAAAGTTTTGTCTGCACATAATTTAACAACTATTTGTCAAGTTAGTAGAATTTATTGTATTTAACAAAAATATGATTCAAATTATTCACTTAAATATTTATAATTTGATTAAAACTTTGACATTACTTTGAATGCTGTTAATTTCACAACAAACAAACATAAAATCATAAGGTGATAGCCATGTAATGTAAAAAAGATTGTGATTCTACAATTAACAATATGTATAAAAATTATTTTTAAAATTTTCAACCTATTTGTTTGTCGCAAATGCAAGTGGAAAAGAAATATTTTCCTTTTGCACTATTACTAATTTATATAACTTTTAATAAATATTAAAATTTATGTAAATAACTTGTTACTATTGCCGCTTGTAATTTTTTGCAACTATCCAGATGTAAGGAAATTCTGAATAAATATCAGGACAATAAAGAAGTCGTAAATTAAAAAAAACATGCATGAATAGACTGACCTTAAAATAGTTTTACTGCTTTTAAAATAATTCATCATAAATTCATTGATAATAATAATAATTAAAGATGTAATACTTTGAATATTGTTTATACTTGTTAATCAATAATATAATAGTTTCAAATACATGCAACTATTTTGTTGTAGTCTACATGATTAAATTATTTGACAAATAAATATGCAAAGAAGTCTATAAAAGAATATAATAAGTAATATTAAAAAAAATCAAAATATAAATTGCCGATGTTATGCATAAACATTCAACAAAACTTACTTAATTTATATTTTTTTTATCGTAACTGTGTAAGTAAATTTTAGAAACAATTTAAATTATTATAGATTATAAACATTTCTGTTAAACAATTTCTTATAACTTTTACGGTAAGAGCCCAAGTTGTCGAGTTTATAAACGAACATTCAAATAAACATTTATAACTTTTTTATCACAAATGTATAAGAAATATTTAAAAACAACTTAAATGATAATAGATTCTAAATATTTCTATGAAACCATTTCTAAACTTGGACTTATACGATAAATTCTAATAAGAGCCCACGTTGCCGAGTTTATACACGAATATTCAAATAAACATAGGTTATTTAAATTTTTTTTTAATAAAAGTATTAGCAACGTTTACAAGCTATGAAAATAACAATAAATTATAAATATATTTAAAAAATATTATACCCACTTTGAGTTACAATAAGTAGCAAAGAGCCCGACTTGCCGGATTTATACTATTGTGGCTATAACTTTTTTATTTGAAGTAATAGACAAGGGTTTGTTTGTCCCTAGGAGGTTAGTTTGACAAAATACATTAGAATATGACATAATATAAATATATATTTTACGAGCCCGACTTGCCGGGTTAACATATATATATATATATATATATATATATATATATATATATATTAGCACAAGAAAAAAAGAACATATTCGAGCAATTCAAAAAAATGAATCTACTTCATCTTTAACGGAACATGTAAATTCAAGTCATCACAAAATTAACTTTGAAGGAACTAAAATTTTAGCAAAAATTAATCATTTTCATACTAGAATAACAAGAGAAGCCATCGAAATTGAAAAAAAACCAGACAATCTCAATAAGAGAGATGATGCTTTGCGTTTACCATCTACTTGGAAAACAGCATTGGCAACAACTAAATTAAATTCAAAAAAACCACTAACAGCTTTTTTACCAACAACAACTAATTTAATTACAGCACCCAAATCACAACCAGTTTCTTTACAAGTTTTGACTGTAGAAAGATCAATTAATCGACCAACTACCAGAAGTCAGACAAAGAAACTTTACTTAGTTTCTTGTAAGTTAGCTTTGACAACAAAATTAGTTTTATATATCAATGTCATATTGATGTATATTATATTATATCAAAAATAGATATAATAAATCTCTCATGATGATGGCAGATGAGATTTTGCCGAAACGTCGAGTCCAACTCAAAAAAACAACGCGAGATAATCCTAAAATAAATTTAAATAAAAATATATATATATATATATATATATATATATATACAGATTGTAAATAAAAAAAGTTTTGATATAAATATAACACTTCTGTGGCTGAGATAAAACGGTCAAAAAGGCAAGAACATAAAAAACTTGCGGAGACGGAAAAATGCTTCATAAAGTGCAAAATAGCGCAAATGTATCTTTTGGAAAACGCACTTGACAATCTTCTTGTTCTTAACAGAGACAAAAATTAGGATAGCCCGACTATAAAAAGACCACATAGTCAGTACCCACAGCTAAAAACGGCTAAGATGCAGAGGATCATGTCAACAAAACAACCGATCAGTTATATTAGCAAATCCGGCTTGATTGCAAAAAACAAAGCAAAGAAGTACGTGCACGTGGTAGCCCTCAAAGAAGAGGGCATGTCCAGAGATGAGATGATTGGACTATGTTTGGCACTAAGAAAAATATAAGAAATAAGATAAAAAAGAAGAAAAATAATGTGTGCTACCACAAAGATGGTAAATAAGACTGTCGCAAGAAACATAGCAAAATACGCCTTCAGAAAGAAAAATACCAAAATACGCATGTATAGCAGAAGAACCAAATGACATCAGTAAAGTAGCTAAACAAGAAGCGGCAGTTGTCAACTACTAGTAAAGGAAAAGATTGTGAAAAGTAAAAATTGTAACATACAATCTAAAGTCAGCAACAACTGCCTAGACAAGAACAAAAAAAAACCATAGACCTGTTAGATACTCACTTGCACTTTGAAAGAAGTAACGGCTGCAAGCAGTAGGCTAAAACTCGGCAATTTACTAGTCCCTGCAAAGCATTAGTCAATCATTTTGGAGATATGATCTGCAGAGTCGCAAATTGCATGACAAAGTTGGTGTTCCTGCCCCAGTGGAAAGTTGGTAAACTTACACTGATAGAAAAACCGACCAAGTCCGGAAAAGCAAAAGCCTACCAACCAATATGCCATCTAAACGTAATGTGCAAACTTTTAAAATAATTACTAAATAAGCGTCTCTTAAAAAAAATTTAAAAAAAAAAAAAAACTGACATGCAGTTTGGGTTTTGAAAGGCACAACCATCGGTAAACGTTACACAGGTCATACAAAGGCTAAGGGCTAAAGCCAATAATAAGCAAAAGTACGTTGCGCTTTTAACTCTGAACGTATAAAACATGTTCCAAAACTCCTTACTAAGAAAGACGTGGGGCGGGTTCTGGAATCCGCAGGGTATAGCCCGTCAAACGTCCATTGTATGGAAAACAAGTTTAATCGTTTCCACATGGTTTCGATTCAACTTCCAAAAACTTCGAAAAGCGCTGAGATAATGGATCTCGACGTATTGTGCGCATTCCGCTAATTTTAAGAGTTGCAAGGCCTACATCAGAATAATGGCTTCGAACGGCAAGAAACTAGGACCAGCAGCACAACCCGCGCCGGCCCAAGTTTCCTTAAGAGCTCAAACCTGCCAACGTAATTTCGAACAAATTGTTCGCTTCTGCTGTGGCTCCTCCAGCACAGCAAGCTGTCGCCGATCAGGTCGCCGCTTTCTTAGAGGCGCAAGAAAAGCTGATGGCTTTCTTTTTATCTAGTCTCGCTAAACAATAATGGATAATACGCCCGATGTATTACTCCGTATTTGTTTCTGGAATGCTAATACCATTCAAAATAAAATGGGAGAGGTGGAATTGTTCTTCTTCGATGAGAACATCGATATCTTGTTGGTATCAGAGTCGGTTTACCGACCTAATCAAGCGTTGAGAATTCCAAACACATTCACGTACTTGGGAACGTCGCCGGTACCCTTGGGAAGGGGTACATTGATTATAGCAAAAAGATCATTGGACTACTCCGAAGTGGATACCTCTGACACTCTCCCGCTAGAATCAAACGCGATAGTGGTAATTGTGCCTGGGTTAGGCACACTCAAAATCGCGTCTGCCTACATCAAGCCAAAAATTCTTATTAAAATGGAAGATTTTGATGTGTTTCTCAACAATCCTCACCCTACAATTATCGCTGGGGATTTTAACTCAAAGCACCCGGCGTGGAATATCTTGAGGACGAACTGCAAAGGTCAAAAATTGTTTGATTACGCACATGAACACGATTTGCAAGTGGTGGGCCCAAATAAACTCACCTACTACAGCAATGCAGGTCACATAGGGGACGTTCTTGATAAGCTCCAATCACGACCCTGTAATACTGGAACTCTACGGAAAGGTGACAGGAGAGGGTAGAAGAGAGCATAAGCAGGCTTGCACCAATAAAAACAGTCGATGATCTGGAAAGAGCTGTCAAAACTTTTACGGTACAAATTCGCGAAGCTACAGAGAAGGCTTCTAAGACCCATCAGGTCCGCGTCGATAATCCTCTAGAACTATCTCGCTACATAAAAGCATTGATAAGACGTAGAAATGCCGCCAAACGTCAATGGCAGAGGCATCGCGACCCCAAAGATTGCAAAATTATGAATACGCTCTACAACGAGATGAGAGTAGCAATAAGGTTGCACAAAAATTTGTACTGGCAAAATACGATGGAATTTTTCACAGAGGACGATCATCCAATGTGGAGGATCTCCAAGGCCTTACGAAACAGGCGAGTCCCCATTCCAGTTATTCTTGGCAAAAATGGGGTTCAATTTTCTAATGAGAGAAAAGCTGAGGCATTTGCCGACTGCTTCGAACATGTTCCAAGGTATTCACAAAGAACACTGATTTAGATCATATCGATCGGGTCCACAGGGCTGTCAGAAACTTTCTGAACGCCGAGGACGACGACGAACCGCTGGAAAGCGTTTGACCGTCTCAAATTAGAGAAATTATCAAAATATTTAAAGCTCAAACCGCCCCTGGGTTCCGATAAGATAACGACCAGAGCTTTGAAATTGTTCTTGCACAAAGCAATAATGGCACTCACCAATATTGCAAATGCGACTCTTCGAACTGGGCACTTTCCTTCAGATTGGAAAAGCTCACTGGTGATAACTATTCCCAAACCTGGAAAAGACCGGAAATTTTCATCAAATTACCGGCCCATCAGTTTACTATATACCTTAAATAAGGTCATAGAAAGGGTGATCTTGGACAGATTACAGGATCACACGGAAGTTAACAATCTTCTCTCCCTCCACCAACATGGGTTCAGATGGGGCCATTCAACTGTCTATTAATTAAACCGCGTGACGGACCAAATTATCGGTTTGACGTCGAAAAAGCCTTCGATAAGGTTTGGCACAAGGGCCTTCTTTTTAAATTGTACAGCAATAAATTCCCTCTGCGTCTTGTGAGGCTAATTGCTTCATATCTAAACCGCAGAACACTGGCAGTCAGAATTTCTGACCATATATCTACTTCTCGACATATAGAGGCAGAAGTGCCTCAGGGGTCTATTTTATCACCGTTGCTGTTTAACTTATACTTTGCCGATAAGCCTTCGGAATTGACGATTACAAAAAGCCACGGACAACCTGGATGAAAGGTTGGACGAATGGCAAGTCAAAGTAAATCCAGAAAAAAGCAAGGCTGTTCTCTTTACTTGCCGGAAAATCACACCCGATGAGAACGTCAGTCTTAACGTCGTTCCTATACCGTGGTCTAATTTTGCTAAGTATCTTGGGGTTATCTTAGACAAGGGCCTCACGTATAAACTACACGTGCAGTCGATTCTCAATAAAGCCAAAACGGCAAAAAATCTTCTTGTTCCGATGTTGCGTCAAAACAGCGGCATGTCGATTTGGAACAAAACCCGGTTCTACACTTCTACTATCAGGCCTACGCTGACATACGCATCCCCGATCTGGGGCATGGCCTCGCGCTGTCATCTCGATCGTCTTGAGGCATTCCAAAGTATCACTTTGAGGAGCTTCCTCAGTGCTCCATGGTACAGTCGGAATAGAAATATTCGAGCGGACCTAAGGTTGCCTCTTCTGCGCCATCAAATCGAAACTTTAGTCGTAAAATATTTTGATAATCTTGCGTTTCATCCAAACCCTGATTTGACCCGACTCGCCAAGCCAGACAGGGAGACTTTCTTTTACAAACGCCCGGTTAATCAAATAGCCGCTCTCTAATTATTAATATTACTAACAGGGTTCAGGTTAACCCACCATCTTTCGCAGCCTATAAGGCTTAAATCTAACAATACACTATCTATTCTAATTAAAGGAAGGTACATGAGCCGTAAGGTCTTGAACTTCCACTTTGCATTCATTATTGCGCGGTTTTTAGTCGGTAGGCATTTCAACCTGAAGAAATAAATCCGACACTTGATAGTCTTATAGAAGATTTTACCGCCTAACCCTAAAAAACAAGGACGTATAAATGCCTTTAACTCTACAAGGTGCAGAGACATAATGAAAGAGTAAACGAAAAGTTTTTTAACACATGTAAAAAATCATGCAAGACAGAAAGATGTTGATTGAAAAAAGCCAAGAATGTAAATGACTTGCAATATACCACATAGCTCCGTTGTTGGGCCGTCACTCTGAAACATGGAACTTTTAAAAGAAACCTGCAAACAATCAGGCAATAGTGGTATGTGAGAAACAAAACAAACTATTAAATACGCAGCAGCCAAAATAGAAACTTAGATAACCGAAAAAGACCTACTGCTTGCACACCATAAAGCTAAAGTGGCGGAAAAAAGCATCATAAAAAGCGTCAAAGCCAGAAAACGAAACGTCAAGATTGCAAGCAAATATGCCGTTAATAAATTGGGATTTGTTTTTGGCCGCAATGTGAATTTTGGCTCCCACATCAAGGCCATTATAAAAAACAAAGCAAAGCAAATACACATCGGAATTACTTATAGAACCGTGTCCACAAGGGCAATACAAATGGTAGCTAGCACGATCCTCATTTATCTGCTGGTAATAGAAATATCGTACAACAGGGGGGAGAACCAAACAGCATGTTGAAGCGCAGCTATAGATAAAACACTCAGATAATGGAAACAATTGTAGAACAAAAAGAAGCCCACTGGAAAGTAAACAAAAACATTTATCTCCCAAGTGAAACCATGGCTAAACACAGGACATGGATGTTTTGAATTCTATTTTAAAAGGATGATCATTGCGGATAGCAGATACCTGCATGTACTCCAGGAGGTGAACATGCCTGAACACACCATCTTTCAGTGCTCGAAATAGACTAAATAAAAAATTGACAAGTACTGGGAACATTGTCTAGAATCCAGCATATGCTCAAAAACAACTTGTGGTGAGACCTTGGATTGGTATTATTTGCAGCACTTCTAGGATCATTTTATGTTACATTGAAAAGCTTAATATTACATAGTAACGCGTACATTTAAAAATAACTTAAATACAATTTAAATACATTTTGAAATAGCTACAACACTTTAGACGTAATTGAGAGCAGATGATGCAACTAAAACAAACCAATATTAATTGGACTAGCTTAGAACAGTTTATGTGCAACTACCAACAGCTCAAACACAGTTGAAAACAGTTAAGATGCACCTTGAAACTTGTAAATGCAACTCATATCTTATTCAAACATTAAAAACCACAGTAGACTAATAAACAGCTTACAACACTTCAGGTACAGTCTGGAACAGTTCAGGTGCAACTGATAAGCTTTAGAAGCTACTCATATCACATTAAAAGAAATATATTAACCAAAAGTACATCATAAGCAATTTAGAATAGTAGCTACCTGTAAGCAAGGGTTTGCAATGCATAAAAGCCCACAAACTTCTTCCTCAACGTTTATTTCAAAACTTGTAAAAAAGAGGGGCTACAAAATGAGTCAATTATTCTTTTTTTCAGAACCGTCTCTAAAGAAATCTTACTCAATATTATAGCTAGAGTCGTTTCTAGCATAGTTCTAATTTACAACAATTAAACATATTGCTATAAACTGTTCAAAAACTCAATGTATTAAAATTGACAGTTAACTGTTAAATAGTATCAATATTATGCACGTTATTGCCTGAAATGCTTATAATATTATGCTTAGCATATGCAGCTTATAACACCTTAATAGTCGCCCTTGCATAAACTAATTAACAAATATTAAAAATAATACATTGTCATTATTTTATTTCAATAAATTATTCACCTTAAAAAATACAAAATAATCATTACCTAAAAGCTCGATGCTTTAGATAAATCGTATTGCACACATCATATAAAAATTTACAATAACATTAGACTTATAATATATATAATATTGTATAACAATTATGGACGGAAATAATCACACATTTAATTTAATTAAATTTAAAAATTACTTCTAGGAGCCCTGAAAATCCTTCCACCTTCTTTGGTATCATCTACGCATGGAATCTGGACGAGATTAAAATATACGTTTCCCATGAGATGAGCACTGGGTGAATCTGATGCTTTCAAACAATCGTAGAGGTTTTGATCGCAAACACAATGGCTTTTGGAGTATAGCGATCCGTTGGTAAGATTATAGCGCGAACAATATGCTTTTATTTTTACAGGACAGAGATCGTGAGTGCGGCAACACATATCAACTCCTGCATCTGTTCCCAAATCG
This sequence comes from Tachinus rufipes, assembly GCA_963932245.1. Classification (NCBI taxonomy): domain Eukaryota; kingdom Metazoa; phylum Arthropoda; class Insecta; order Coleoptera; family Staphylinidae; genus Tachinus; species Tachinus rufipes. Next base: position 70,458,595 of record OZ010747.1, on the reverse strand, counting down.
TGATAGTTTTCAGCTATGTCACCAGTTCCGCACCATTTAGTACCTGAAAAAAATTAATAATGTTTAAATAATTATTTAATCATAAAATGTATATATTATTGTAAAATTAACAAAATTGAATACGAAGCATAATGTGACTAATTCTATTTACTTCCGATAATTCTTATCAATGTAAAACTATAAAACGCTGACCTTTTGCTATTAGTAATAATTTATGTAGAGTTAAAATCAAGGTGGTTTAAAAAAAGGTAGATCTATTACTGGGATTTATTTCTAAATTAAACAATTTTATTTTAACTAGTAAGTTTTAATAAAGTTGTTGTTGTCAGAAGATTGCAATGTTACAAATTGTCAAGATATAAATGATCAAAAATATGACATAGTGATTTTGTTAATGTCAAAAATTGTCTCACTTGCTTAAAAAAGTTTATTTTGTTTTAAAAAAAATGTCACAAACTCTTACACATGTATCACAAAAACATCAAAACAGTTTCATAAATGATACATACAAATAATAAAAAATCAATGATGTCTCAAATCAATTTTGTTGATAAATCTTCTGGCACATGATTGCTTTTTTACACAACATATGTTGAAATAATTCAAAAATGTACAGTCTTGGGTTTTTTAAAAGTTTGTAATGCTTTAGTGACATTTGTTATATAATAAAATAAAATACATTAGTGTTTGAAAGTTTTAGTGATTTTTTGACAAATGTAGTAACTTGACAATTTATGATGCAATTCAACATGTTTGCGTTAACTTATAATAGTTTTACACATTCTTTGACACATTTAGTAACTTTTTAACAAATTCTGTAATTTTTTAGAGAAGTTAATTTTTTTTGACAGATCAAGTAAATGTTTTTAAGTTATAATGTTCGGACACAATACTGTAAACAGTTTAATAGTTCCTGTATTTTGTTGACAGTTTTAGTAAGATATTTATATATGTAGTCACGTTTGACATTTTAGAATAAATTCAATAGATCAAGTACATGTTTTGTTAACTTTTTATACATAACTGTAATTGTTTTACAGTTTTAGTTATTTTTCGCCAACTTATGACGTTTATGTACATTAAATATATAATTTATTTGAGTTTTAGTGACAGTCTGAAATACAATTTAACAAATTTTGTACAAATCTAAAAACTTGATTTTATACATTATTGCAAACAGTTTGACAGTTTAAAATATTTTTTTGACAGATCTAGAATTGTAATATTATTGTAATAACTTTTTGACATATGAAGTAACGTTTTTGCATATAATTTGACACAACTAGCAGATTGCGTGCATTTTATCAGATTTCTGTATCTGTTTGACAGCTTAATACAATTTGACAGATCTGGCAAGTTGCTCCCAACTTATGATATATTTACTTATTGCTGTAAATTGTTTGAGAACTTTAGTAACTTTTGGAAGTTTTTAGTAACTTGTTGACAAATGCAGTCAAGTTTTTGTTTGTTTAAAATATAATGTAGTGTTTTTTTTTTGTCAGATTGAAATACAAGAAACTTTACAGATTTTGTTAAACTAATGTAAATTGTTTGATAATTTAAGTAATTTTTGAAATTTTTAAAAACTATTTAACAGTAAACAGTTTAAAATTATAATTGACATATCTGGCAGATTTATGCCAACTTATTACATTATAAAAACTATTTGACAGTTTTAATAACTTTTTGACAAATTTAGTAATATTTTTGACAGTTTAAAGTACGATCTAGTTTTTGAGCAGTCTAGAATACAATTCGACATATTAGGCAGATGATACAAACTTTATTACATTGCTGTAAATTGTTTAACAGTTTCTATATAATCAAATTGTTGCCTTGTAGCTGGGATTGAGCTATAAGCTACCAGCAGTCCACAGGTTGCGGATAGTAGAAAAACCATTAGTTAGTTGCGAAATAAGCAAGAAACTCTCGACAAATAAGCAATCGCGGACAATTTAGCGGCAGTGTCAACAAGATGTAGTGGTTAACCCTTGGGAAAGACTAACTCAGGAAATACAACTTAATCTTAAGACGATACTGTGACATGGCGAGTCGCGCCGCCAATAAATAAGCACTTCCAATGGTGGAAAAAGCAGCAACCACTAAGACTGGACTGAGGCGGAAAAGATGGACTTCGATACGGCTTAAATCCAAAATTTACCAGGCAAAAACTGAAATTGATTTCCACGGTTGGTGTTCTGCGATGGGAAAGGCAACAAGAAACTACTCCATTATAATCCCTAATACAAGTATCATGACAAACAACACAAAAAACGGCAGATCTCAAGTGATCAGGGAGTGTTAAGAATCACCGGAAGAAAATTAAAAATAGGAACATGGAATGTAAGAAGTATTTTCCAAACAGAAAAAATGTACAATGTAGCTGTAGAAATGGAAAGGCTTGGAGTTAATATACTAGGACTCGGTGACATACAATGGTATGGGAAAGGAAAATACCAAACACAGAACGGCAACTAATGAAAATGACATTAATCATAGACTTGGAGTAGCAATAATGGTAGACAAGCAGACCTAAAAATCAGTAATCTCTTTTGTACCCTTGTTTGAACGTGTTTTGCTCTTACAATTAATTATAAACACAAACTGGAAAATTAAATATAATCCAGGTATAATATGCTCCAACATTAGACAAGGACAATGAGGCAATAGAAGCCTTCTATGACGGCATGCTTAAGACAATTAAGAAACACAAGATATGCATTATGATGGACGACTTAAATGCAAAGATCGGAAAAGGAAAATACAATGATCTGGTGGGAGACTATGAATTAGGCAAAAGAAATTAACGCGGGGACCGCTTGGTAGAATTTGCAGAAGAAAATTATATAGTCATAACAAATATATATTTTAGACTACCAGCTAAAAGACTTTACACATAGACATCTCCACAACACACTAAACACCACATAGTAAGAAACCAAATTGACTACATATTAATTCGGAAAAAATATAAGAATAGCATAACATCAGCTAAAACATATCCAAGTGCAGATGTCTCCTCAGACCACAATCCAGTGGTAGCCAACTTCAGAGTAAAACTCAAGAAACAAACAAAACTAAAATCTAAAATCAAACTAGATACTTCAAAACTTAAAAACCAGACAACCAAAGAAATTGTAAAAAGAACTTTTAACAAAAAACTTAAAGAAGCTAAAGAAGAAATTAGACATATTAATGACCCGGATGTCAAATGGGAAACTATTAAGCGAAATATAGTAGAAGTCGAGGATAACTACTTAACACCTACCAAAATAACAAAGAAGAACGAGTGGATGAGAAAAGAAATAATAAACCTAATGGAAAAAAGAAGAAAACACAAATCAACAGATGCTGGCAAATATAAAGAATTACACAGAAACATTACCAAGAAGACTCGCAAAGCAAAAGAAAAATGGTTGAATAAAAAGTGTAAAGAATTAGAAAGTTTGCAAAAATCATATGATATTTTTAATATACACAAAAAGATAAAAGAAACAGCTGGAACTTGGAATGGTTGTAACATAACAAACGTCCAAGCCAAATTACATAGGTGGCAAGAATATATTAAAAAACTATTCGAAGACATAAGAACTAAAGAACAGAATAGACTATCAACAAAATAAAAAACAGAAGGGCACCTGGTCCTGATAATATCCCGGCAGAAATTCTTAAACTCATACAAGAAGAGCAAACTGGAATACTAGTTGACTTATTTAACATTATATACAATACCGGTATCATACCATCAGAATGGCTTGTATCAACTTTCGTTACGATCTCAAAAAAGACCATCGCACAATAAGCCTCATGTGCCATATATTGAAAAAAAATTAAAAGTACTACACAAGAAAATGTACAATAAACTGGGTAAAGAAATAAGTGATATTCAGTTTGGCTTCCAGAATAGAGTAGGAACACGTAAAGCTCTGTTTAGTTTCAATGTACTAGTACGGCGTTGTCTTGATGTGAACAAGTCTTTGACAAAGTACAACACAAGAAACTAATTGAAATACTACAGAGAAACGGAATGGACAGCCGAGATTTAGGAATTATAGAGTTTTTTTACTACAACCAAACTGCGACCATAAGCATTGAAGGAGAAATATCGGAAAATATTTCAATTAAACGAGATGTTCCGCAGGGGTGTGTCCTTTCCCCAATTCTCTTTAACCTGTACTCTGAAATAATAATGCAGGAAGCTCCCGTAAACAACATTTACTACGCCGACGACATGCTGTGTTGCTAGCTAGTAATATAGAAGATCTACGTACAATTACGGAACGCGTCCAAAAAATCAGTGATCACTATGGAATTAAAATGAATATGAAAAAAACTAAAGAAAGAGTCCATAAATACAAAAACCTGGGTACATGGGTAAACAATAATAACAATTTTGAGCTAGAAATAAAAAGCAGAATTAAACAAGCCCGCAGTACCTTCATCAGAATCAAACGATTTTTTCCGTATTTTTATATGGTATAAAGGCCTCTACGCTTAAACAACCCTAAGTGACAAAATAGAGGCATTTGAGATGTGGATATACCGCAGAATTCTGAAAATACCATGGACCGAGAGAGTTACGAATGAAGAGGTCCTGCAAAGAATGGGAACAGAAAAGGAAATAGTAATAACCATTAAAACCAAAAAACTTGAATACCTTGGTGACGTTATGAGAGGTGCCCGTTACAAGTTTTTGCAGCTCATAATCCAGGGGAAGATAACCGGCAAGAGGAGTGTTGGGAGGAGGAGAATATCTTGGTTGCGCAACCTCCGAGATTAGTTCGGATGTACCTCAAACCAACTATTCAAGGCAGTAGTAAACAGTGTTCAAATAGTCATGATGGTCGCCAACCTTCGTTGAAGATGCTGTTACAACTTTAAGCTGTCGACTGTGTTCATGTTTAATCGACAGATAGCAGTGTATGCAAACAGACTCATCTTTCTCAAGTATAAAAATATTGGTTTAAAAAATATTGCCTACTACTGGTGGTGTTCTTTTAGAAAAAAAAACGTATAAAAATTAATAAAATTTGCAAGGAAAGTAGTACCATATAAGTACCAAACCCTGTTAAAAATATAAAACATTCCAATTGTTCGTTTAGACGATATTGCTTAGTACCACAATTAATTTAAGATAAATAGTACCAAAATCTGTAAAAAATATTTCAAAGATACTGATTAGTACCTGAATTAATTTAATTAATCTTGCTAATTACACAAGATTTGTATTTAAAAAACTGAGCTTATAAATTAGTGATTAAAATTTGCTAAAGAGGTAGTACCATATTAGTACCAATTACTGTAATAAATATAAAACATTCCAATAATTAATTTAAAAGAATAACTTATTACTTGAAAAAATTTAACTTTCGCTAATTACACAAAATTTGTATTTTTTAGAAAAAAAAACTGAGCGTATAGAAATAATTTAAATTTGCTAGACAAGTAGTACCATATTAATACCCAATTATGTAAAAAACACATAATAATCCAATAATCAACTTACGAGATATTGCTTAGTACTTAAATTAATTACAAATTGCTCAAAATTGGTATTGCTCTGTAAAAAATAAATTAAGCGCACAAAACTAATTCAAATTTGTTACACAAATAGTACCAATTTCCAATTATTAGTTAACGAGATATTTTAATTATTACACAAAATAACTTAAAAACAATGCTTTTATTAAAACAGTAAATATAAATTTAATCTTAGTACATTAATATTGATTTAGAGGCACTTTTGTATTGATCCAAACAAACACAAACTATTCACATTTCTGCAAAACGTTGCACAGCTTAATATAAACCGGCTCGAACACTTTTGTATAACCAGAATCAGTGAGGTGGAGATAATCATGCATAATATGATGCGAAATGGTCTGATCCCCTTTAATAATATTCTCGTGTATCTTAACAACCTCTACATTCTTCGTTAATTCATCAGCATTATCAATATTCTCAAACTTATCTATAAGAAATGTATTGACATGATCGTTGCGTTCTCTATAGGGATTCGGGTTCTGTCCTCGCGGTAGCAAAGTTGGGATGATTATAGCGATATCGCCTAATTTAGCCTTGATTGCTTTGATTATTTCCATTATTCCTTCGAAAACTTCATGCGGAGTGCAATCGGTGTTATTTGTACCAACAAATAAAACAACCGCTTTGATTTTCACGTTGAAATTAAATTCTCCGTTTAATATGCGCCACAAAACATATTCCACTCTACAATTAAAATGTGTTAACGCAAACTATTCTTAAGTAAAATAATTAATTCTCACCTATCGCCTCCAATACCAAAATTTAAGCAATGTAATGAATTAATTTTTTCATTCCATATCGTGCTGAATTGTAATTGTTGCACTATTGAATCCCCAATAAAAACAACCTCGGATTCGGATGACCTCGCCTCCGAAATGTACCTCTTGTGCATGCTCTCCCATCGTTTATCCCCTACGACATCTTCAGGTCGTGCCGGTATTACACAAGGATTGTTCATTGCTGCTCTACTGCTTCTAATAATCTGACCTCTGAACTGGATATTTACGGCAATTTATTCGCCCCAAGTTTGCTTTTATTGGCCACTTCCTAACACTTTTTCGCTATTTACTAAAGAATGCCAGCGGAGAACCCACTCGCGGTACGTGTGTAAATGCGCAACGGCTATCATATGTCGTGCAAGGTTGTACGAAACGCGAGGTGAACTCATCTTTGATCTTACCATACTCGACGTCTTATCAGTAATATCAATTTGCAATGCAAATATTTAGGTTCTTTATAGTTTGTTTATGATGATATATTAATGTCAACTTTTGAAATAATATTTAAATTATTTTAGTTAAAATTTCGTTATTTTGTTTACAAATAAATGCAAGTTTTATGTTATCAGTAAGACATTCAAAACAATGTAATCAGCAATATTTTCTAAACATGAAATATTTAAAGTTTTAAGTGCTAATATGATAATAGTTTCAATTTTATTCAAGCCGTAATCAGGCTAAAAACTAAATACATATTTGTTATATTTTTTGTACTCATTTTATTAGTAGCCTCGAAAGAACTGAAAACTGTTTAGAATATTCTAAAAATATGCTCTAAAAGTTTTTGCTTACCAAGAAAATTAATTTTACATTTACCTTTATTAATTTGATCGTTTAATGAATTTTTTGGCAATATTTTATATTTTTGTTTAATTTATTGTGCTTTTTACGACTATTTTAAATCTACTTGAAGGGAAAAGCAAAAACTTATTAGGTGAGAAAATCATTCAAAGTATATGTTAATTACCTGGAATAATACCGCTGAATAGTGTAAAAGGATTACTGGCAAGAAATCCTTTTCCATTATTAGCACTCCTGACTTGAGTACTTGGTTTTGTCACATTCTTCATTGCATCTACTTGCTGGCATTGTAACATGAGATGATTCATTTGTTCAAACGTTATTTTAAGAGGTTTGCATATAGTCTTGAGCTTTTCCAATGCTTTCAAAGCTTCTTCATTCTCACTGAAACAATAAAAAAACAATTAAAAATTATGAAAAAAAAGTTAAACTTAGTTTTGATGTTTGTCATTTATACATATTTGAAACAAATTATAATTTTTACTCTATAATTAATGTAAAAACTTTAAGGTGATGACTTTCTAAAAAAACGTTTTACACATCACAAATTGTATAAACGTCATGATAATGATCTCCTAACTGACACGACTACAGCAATTCATTTCCAATAGTTTCTATTTCTTACTTGCATTCAAGTGTCTTGCGTACTTCCGTTTGCTATCGCATTGTAAACAGTCAAGTTTGTTTTTTTTTAATTAAATATTTGGATCCATTTCTAATTTTGTTTTATTAAATCACGTTTAATATTTTGATTTTTTTAGTCGCGTACTTTATTTTAGTATTTATTTGAAGTATCATGCATGTTTGTGAGCTTGTGAAACTTGCTGTATTTGTTTTGTCGTATTTAATTTTTAACCCAAAGCATTCGCATGAGTTGAGCTTTGTAATATTTTTTTGTACGGCCGCCGGTAGCAAGTTGGTTACTAGACAGACGTTATTTTATTAAACAGTATTTCGGTAATTTTGCTAAGTTAAGTTTTTGTGAAAGCTCATATGTTAAACATTACTTTATAGTATTGTTATTTTATGTGTATGGTATCATACATGTCTTTGAGGGCTTGCATTATGACAACACTAAAGTAGAGTGCAAATAAAAATGGGGCTAGAATACATCCCTATCCCTGCTTGACTCCAGCGTTGACTTTGACCGTTATGTTGTACTCTGCATTAAAAGGATTTGCTCTGCCATTGGCTGCAGGCAATTTAAAAATATTCTAACTAGAACCTTGCTTACAACATTCAATAAAAAAATACCCCCGTAAAAGTTGCACTCGGACGTACCATCTGGTTTGTATCTACTAAGAAATGTAGTTTTTGTACTTTTTTTTTCCATCATTTGTCTTAGGTTTGCATGCGCGTTTTGCATATCTTGTTTTTGCGTTGAAAATATATTCTTGGTTTTTGTCCCAATTTCTTAGTATTAATTTGTAGGTTTTGTGTGTTTGCAATAGTTTGTCATTATTTTTATCAAACCAGTCTTAGTTTTAAGCCCTAAGCACTCTTTAGCTGTATTGTACAGTTTCCTTAAAAAATCACTCTATTCGACATTCGAGAGAGTTAAATCCATGCGCTTCTTCACATATTATGTTCACTTTATCTTGAATACAATCTTGACACTTTTTGTATCTAGTTGTCTAGAATTTTTTTTTATTTCTCCTGGGTTTATATATCTGCAGCTGCACGCTGGATAACAGGAGCCTGTGGCCAGACCAGCAGTTTGCATATCGTAAACATTAGACGCTTCTTTTTGACGTACAATGATGTAATTAATTATATGCCATTGTTTGGATTTCCTCAGATGTTGCCACGTAATTTTGTATTTATTTTTTTGACTAAATATTGTATTAGTAATACATAAGTTATGTTGGGTACATAGAGTTAATAGTCTTAATCCGTTTGAAATACATCTTTTTAGTTCATATCTTCTTATTATGCTAAGCTAAAATTCAAAGTCGTGTCCACACGTGCGCTAAAATTACCTGTCTTAGGAAGGTTATTTAGTTCTTTTTGAAAACCTTTGTAAAGGTAGTGTATACTTTATAAATTTTATAATTTTATGGATTTCATTTATAATAGTTGATGAGATACTCCTGACTGTTAGGATCTCCTCGTTGCAACTCAAGGCGCATACAAATCATTTGGTAGGTTAAGCCAGTAGCTAAGTTGTAAAACCTTTTCACAACTAACTTGCAAAATGTAAATGTTACCTGCACGTCCCCAGGGGTAGACCTGAGGGGTGTCGGCAAAGTTCAATAGGTGACGTGTAGTCCCGGTAGAAGTCACTGTTGCGGTTTGAGATGTGTAGGAAGCGGCTCTCGTGCAATGACACGTGAGATAATACACCCACGTGTCGGGAGTGTAAGGCCGCGATGCTTCCGTCAGGAGACCGATGCGGGATCCTGCCGAAGCACTTGAAGTCTATGAGGTGGACCCGGAGAAAGATGAAGAAAGGTGACCAGCGGTTCCCGTGCATTGACCGGATGGAAGATAAGCCATCTGGTCGGGAGTGCAATGCTAGATTGATGCCGGGGTAGATGCGTGATTACACCCCGGAGCAGGCGTCGGTTTGTCTACGTAGTTGGTAGGGTCGTAGGCAATTTGGTATTGACTGCCTAGGAGTTGGTATATAACATTCCAGGTCGGTGTTTGCACTGCTTGCTTGCCTTTTGGAGGTATCCGTTTGTTTGAGTAAAATAGAGTTTGGGCGTTTGTCAGTTTAGCACTTGAATACGATATGATGTGCTTGCAAAAACCGTCTTCTTGGTATAGCATTGCGCCAAAACCTGCATTGAATGCTTTGGTTTGCAGCACAAATTGCAAGCCTGGTTGCGGTCTTGCAAGTTGTAATGGTTTGTCCATGCTGCGTTTAATCTGATGGAAAGATTCTTCGGCAATATTGTCCCACACAAAAAATTCCTTGTTCCACTGCATCTTTATTAGTGGAGTTGCCATTTGAACGTAGCCTGGGACGTATTTGCGTAACCACATGTTTGATTTTGTTAGTTGGTCGTGTATAATCTTTAATTTGGGTCTGATGATGCTGTATTGATTGGTTTCCTACTGAGGTGATCTTATAATACTTGGGATTCGATTTCGGTTTTGACAAATTCGCACTTTTTTAATTTGCACGTTCTTGTAGGCGCTCCAGGACTCTGCGGAAGTGGTGCACAAGGTCCTCATAAGTGTTGGAGTAAACAAGGATATCGTCTAAGTACACCAGTACAAACTCCCCTAGTAAGCTTTCCAAAACTCTCGATATAAGTTTTTGAAATGATGTCGAGGCGTTTTTCAGGCTAAAAAGGATGACGCGGAACTGGTATGTTCCACCATCCGGTGCTGCAAAGGTGGTATAATAGTCCATTTTGGTAAATACCTTAGCTCTTTAAGCGTTTTATGTATCTTGGGCAAGGGTGCGGCTATGTCTTTAGTGGCATCATTTAATTTTTGAAAATCCATGCAGAATTGCGGGGATCCGTCTTTTTCTTTATTACGTTATTTGCTAATACTAATGAGAAAGCTCGTACAAGGTTTGCCATTTCTGGTTGGGTTGGCATCTCTTCCGGGGGTGTTGGCAGAAGTGGTTTTCTCTGCTCCTTGCCAGAATGCGGTTGCCCTCTTAAGTTTACCAAAGTGCATACACCTTCTGGTGTAATCTAGGCCTGCGTCATTCTCCACTAACCAAGCATGGCCTAAGATAACCGTTTTTACCAATTTAGGTGCAATCAGGAAAAGCGCCTGGTTGGTGTTGTCACCTATGGCTAATGTTACGTTGGCTTTGTTGATGTTCACCAGAATATCACAAGGGTTTATTTGAGCTGTCGCCTTTGTTATTGGTTTGGCTCCCGTCAATGTCAAGTTGGTGAAATTTTGACTGGCTCCCGAATCTATTAAAACCACATGTTCTCGACCTTCAATGGTTACCACTACTCGTGGTAGCTAAGTTGGTGATCCCATAAACCGTACGCTGTGTTTGGGGTTGCTAATTTCCGGCGCTTTTGCGAGAGGGGCCGGCAGAGTCGTGGTGTTTAACTTTGTCCGGTTTTTTTCTTGTTTTCAAAATTCTTCGGAACGTCCTGGTTGTTATTGAAGCGTAGTCCTCGGCGGTGTTCAATGTTTGCCTCTATTTGGCTGGCATTCTAGATTAATTGTTCCAAGTCGGTAAACCATAATAGTTCTAAGGCTTGCTGTATTCTGGGATCAATTCAGGTAACTAATGCTTTTGCCATTTGTGTGGTATTGTGTTGCGGGTATACTCGTTGGTATAACGCTGCTTAACGCAAGTAGTATTCTGCAGGCTTAACTGGTGCTTGATTAGTTGTCGGTTGTTTAACCTAGGGTTAAAAGTCAAGTATTTATAAAAGTGAGAGACAAACAATTATGGTGTCATTAGTGGAGACAGGCTCCGCCTACAAAGCGGCATCAATTCCCCACTTTTTCTTAGACTGAGCTTCCGTCTCTCCTGTATGGTAATAGGGTCTAGGTGTTGTTTAGTTTTAGAGTTTGGATGTTGCGTGTTTGATATGTCTAAAACAATATGCATATTGCGTTAAAAATAGTGCCGGGCTCAACTGCAGGTTGTTCCGGTTAGACGTTTTTGGTTTTTCCTGGAAGTTGTATGTGCGTATAGATAAAGTGTGGCCAGTTTGTATTTCCTTCGATACCTCTAAGGTGCAGAGAGTAAAAATGTCAGACGTGAAGCAGCTTTCATCCGTTTCCTTTTGTCCGGTTAAGTTCCTAGTGTTAGTGACGGTAAGTAGAGTCAAGCGGCCGACCTGTAAAACGTTTTCGTGACACTCACCTTTGACGTGTTCTACTGTGGCAGTTGCCTGAAGTGATCGTGTTCACTTGTCAAGTTCCAATCGGTTTCGGTATGATTTCTTAGACTTTTTCGGTTTTCTTTGTAAGCAGATTAAGGTTAACTTGCTTTAGATGACTTTGTACAGTTAACCATCTTTTTTAGTCGTTCATGTAGTTGGCTGGTTGTATCCAACCAGAACATGTGCGCTACTTGCGGATTGCTGATGTACTGTAAGTTTGTAATCATTGTTAGCAGGATTATTATTCCTTATAGGAGTCAATGTACAACGTCGTAACTAAAGATATTTCTGTGTAATTTAGCATCTACTTGGAAGACGTTCACCAGGTAGGTCAGGAGTCCTATTATGTCTGAGGAATCGTCGGGATGGTGGGTCACAGTAATCAGCCCACTCTTGTATGTTATATTGTCGCTGTATTTTAGTGTGTTACAGACGGGTATAGCGCCAGGTATCTATTCATGTACTAGTAGTTTCAATACTGATAAAGATGCAAAATCTTATACTTATACACAGCGATTTGGTTGACAAAGGTTGACTTAACCTGGTTGGGGACCGTGTTAATATGATCACCCAGATGATTGTTATGTCATCATCAGAAATGTTTTGTACAAATTCTTTAGAACAAGGTTTTTTTTTTCTTTTTCTTCTCGCGTTGTAGATTGCGGAAACGCAAAGACACTATACTCTTAAACGCCACGTTAGGCGCCGTTTGTTACCGGCTGGATTTCTTTAGATGCTAAAGGTGTGGCGGTACATGCCCTTAAAAGCATTAAGTTGCCAAGGTTAAAATAAGCTTTTTGATTTAGTAAGTAGGTGTTTTTCCATACCGGTTCTTGTTTGTGTGTGGAGTACTTTGGTGAAAGTGCAACCTAGAGTGCTAAGTTGCAATAGCTTTAGACTATTCTGAGAAAGCTTATTATTGGTAGTCAACAACATGGTAAAAGTGGTTGTGTTAAAAATTTGCAGTTTTAATTATGATAGTAGATTACCTACAAAATTCCGGTCTATTGGGTGGTCAAAATGATGTTTCTTTCTATGTGGTTCTGCTTGGTTCTACAACTCAAATGATTTGCAAATGTGAAAGTCGGTCAAATATTTAAGAGTAAGGAACAAAAAACTATGACGCCATTGGTAGAGGAAAGCTCCACAAAACGGCATCAAAAGGTAACACTATTTATTTTAACTTCTTCTTTAGATCAATCTTTCTAAAAAAAGTATTTTTACTCATTTTTTACCTTTTTCTGCAAAGTTTTTCCCAGTGCTGCCAGTTCTATGCCGTATCTGTTTAGTCCTTGTTCTACAATTGTTGTTTTGCGCTTTGGGCATATATATTTGTTGCATTGTCCTGTAGGGTGCAAACATTCCATGTTGCAATAGTTATTTTTTTGTTTTTTCTTTGTTTGGTTAAAAAAAAGTTGATCCACAAGCAACCGTAACTTTTAAAGCATGTTTTTACTCCCTTCCTCTGATTTCTGAAAAGTAGCGCTTCACCACAACTTGGTTTACCGCCTCTTGATGCTTGCCAAAAAGCTTTTTGAGTTGTTAGTTTTTTTATCCTTTTCTTTATATGATAGTTGTTTTGTTTGAACACTAATCCGAGAGGCGTGATTTTATTTTAGTGAGTAGATAGTTGTCTGTTTTCAAACTCACTCTTTTGTTCAAAGGATATTGATCCAGTGAAACTGTGTTGGTTACGACTAGAGTAGCCCCAAAATGTAGTATCTGGCCTACAATATTTTTAATCTTTATTTACGCTCATTAAAGCCTTTGCTGATTGATTGCTGAGTACGCTGTAATTTTTATGCCGTACCGGTCTTTATGCACTTTAGTGGAAGACATCAGGTTTGGTCTGCTGGTCAAAGCAGTTTAACGGGGTATGGCGGCTACGTGCGTTACAAATTCTTGGAACCACTAGTAAAGTTTGTAATAGTCCTGAAGACAAATAGAAAAATGCCTAACTGTTAACCAGAAGTGACCCGCATAGCCTATTGTTATAAATGTCCATACGTCATAAAAGTAAATAAATGACACAAACATCACTATGCAAATGCCATAAAGATCTTAATTGACACTAGTAATTACATTAAAAATAAAATAAAATGTGACAAACTTCATAAACGTTGTAAGCATCACACGCATCACAAACCATAAGCGTTACAAATATTATAAATTTAACAAATGTAATAAATGTCATAAATATCAGAAACTATAAAATTTCTTCAAACGTAAGAATTATCATATACGTTCTAAGTTACACGCATTACAAACGTTTATAACTTCACAAATGTCATAGATGTCACAAATCTTATAAGTGACGTTTATTTCATAAACGTTATAAATGTTTTCAAATGTCACAAATATCATAAACGTCACAAATGTCATAAACGTTTTAACGCCTCAAACATTCACAATAATTAATAATAATTTTATAAACATTATAAACGTCAAACAACATAAGAATAATGTCACAAACTATGCAAACGCCATAAAATCTTAAACGACATAAGCGTCACATACCATAAACGTTACAAATGTTATAAACTTAACAATCGTTATAACGTCATAAATGTCACAGATGTGATAAATGTCATATAAATCACAAACGTAATAAACAAAAGTCTTTAAATGTTATACATGTCACAAATGTCACAAACATCATAAACGTCAGAAGTGTCATAAACGTCACAAATAACATAAAAGTTACAAAAAATCAAAAAAACTGTATAGTTTCAAAATCATACATTGGATTCAGCTAAAATTGGCAATAATGTGCTTCAATATCATTGCTACCAACTGTATAAAACTAATCAAAATTTATACGGTACGTTTTGCGTTATCTCAAAGTTTAAAAACCTTGTAGCAAACTAAAGATGTTTTGCAAAACTAAAAAAATTGATAACTTGTATACTATTGTTTGGATAATAGTAAAACTTGGCAACCATGTGTTTTAATATTATTGCTTTCAACTGTGTGATACTCAAAATTTACATGATACGATTTGCATGAACGCAAAATTAAAAATTTGCAGCAATCTGAGAACATGTTTGAAATCTAAAACAATGGAATATCATTAAAACCTTATATTGAATTGTTATAAAATTGTGAACAATGTGTTTTAATATAATCAAAACTTGTACGGTATGTTTTGCTGAACGTAAAATTCAAAAATCTTTTAGCAATCTGAAAATGGAATAATTTAAAACCATACATTGGATTGTAATAAAATCTGCTTTAATAAATTTGACAAACATACACATTTGTTGTGCTTTTCAAATAAGACCGCAAGTAACAGATATAACAGTTTAAACATTTGAGTTAAATGCACAAACAAACAGCGTTTGCCATCTAGTGAGCAATTCCCAAACTAAAAGTTAGCACAGCTTAAACTTAATAGGTGACGCTTCCTTCGTTTTAGTACATTAAATTCAAAAATGCTTAAAAAAATAATATGCAAATTAATTGTGATTAAATATTAGCTAACTAAATTTTATTTGTTTCTAATTTTAGCCAAACAATGGCAATAGCATAATTGCAAAACTAATAAATAATTCATAGTTTTGATGTTAAATTGATAAAAAATTATGTATATTTATGATTTAATTTAGCCAACTATACATTGATAAGAATTGTTGAATTCTTATTACACATACTAATTTACATAAATTTGAATGCGAAAACAACAGACAAACAATTTCACAAAAACTAATCAATAGAAAACCAGTTGACAACATTTATGCAACTAACAAGCATTTTATTTACTCATTGGACCTTTGCATTATGTTCTAGGTATCAAAGTGAAAATAAAAAAATGTCCTTGACCAATAAAGTGTGGCAATTAATTTTATAATTATTATTATCTCTACATGGTGCATAATTGTACATTTAAATGCGTAATGCAAGATAATTGACATTTCCCAATAGATATAAAATGTGAAACCATTCGTGGTAACCAATCAGGAAGTCAATGTATGCACAAAAAGAATAATTAGTTAGTAATAATGAAAAAACGTAATCGGTACAATGTATTATACAATTTTCGGAATTTTTCGAGCGTATCAAATGTCTACCTCATGCGTGAAATACGTGCCATGTTTTTTGTTGCTAAGTGTATTAATTTAAACGGATTATCGCCAACATTAACAACAATATTGTTAGTTTTTCTACGGTGATTTGAACAAGTTTTGATAAATAAAAAATATCATGTAAAACTATTATTTTATAAAAGCATTCTAATTATTCAGAGAAGTATATTTTTTAATGATTATAAATCATGTTTAGACAGTTTTCCCTTTATAGTTTTGGCTGTTGAAAATCAGTTTATTTAAAGTATCAGTTTTGACATTTGGAAAACATTATAAGACACCTTTAGTGAGCAATCATAGTCATAGTCAGTTTTGACATTTGGTAAAAAAATTAATTTTTTTTTGACAGTTGAAGTATACTTTGACAGTTTAAAGTTGAATTTTTTAACAATTAAATAACAATTTTGATAGTTTAGGTACAGTTTTAATGCTGAAAGATAAAAAGATGATTTTAATAAATAACTCTTTCAACTTCAATTTTTGAACTCCATTACTGTAATTGTGTCATAAAAAACAACCGCAGACAATTGTCTCTTTTTGCATCATAAATTTATTTTGTAATAATAATAATATATAATTCAGTTTATTTATTACGTTTTAGCGATTAAATAATAAGTGCTGTCATTTCGGATGTCCCATTGTCAATAAACATTTTATTATTAATTGTTCACTACCGTTATGGATAAATGTCGTTACGTTCAAGTATGTATGTTAAATTCAATTAGGTACTAAATAAATAAATAAATAAATTGTACGCACAACACATTCACATTTCGCAATTCGAATGCACGAATATAAATAATATCATATAAAGAACCGTTCGGATTTACATAATGTCCAGCGAATTAAACAAAACAAAAAAAACACGAGAAAGTGTATATTGCACCTATATACAAAGTGTGTCAGACGGTAATTTTGCTACCGCTGGTTAAAAGAACTAAATGAATTCGATTGAGTAATATACTGAGATAAAATAATAGCTGAAGATGTGTTGGATTTGTACTTAATTAAATGTAAATTTATTTTAATAGTTAACTGACCGTGAACTGCCAGTTTTCTAATATCTTTACAAAGTAGTAACTTATAATTTATATTATTATAATATCATTGAATTATCAATTACCATTTTAACAATGAAACGAATAGAAATTTTTCTTGACAAAAAGTTTACAATGCACCATTTTGCAGTTACAGTTTAATAATTAAATTATCTAATTAAATTTTGTTTTAGCTACATGAGATTAATTGAGCTAAGATTAAGTTTTAAACAAATATATTTTTATGAATTTTGCAAATTGTTTTTCTTACTTGAAGTCGATTAAGTTGAGGTTGTGTAAAATTGACTCTGTATATTATTATAAATATTACACAGTAAGTATAAAGGAGCAAAAAAGTGGGAGTGTAAAAACTACCAGGAATCTACCAGGAATCTACCAGAAAACCAAACACAAAACCTTGGTTTACAAATGAAATTAAAAAATATCAATTGAAGGAGAGTAGCAGAAAATTTGAAAATTGTGAAAGAAGTCAAAACCCACAAAGGTTGTAAAGCCGGAAGAAGAAAAAAATGAAATAACTAATGAAATGATCAAATATGAAAAAAATAACTTTGACCGGAGTTTGTGAGAAGCAACAGGGATTTCAAAGCAAAAGCTCAACCACATCAATTCATAATTTGTCAAATAACTGAAAAAACCATAGAATACAGTAAAACAGCATCGTTGGCCTAATGCAAGCCGACAAATTAAGATTGGCAAATGTTCAACACTCCTAAGAAGAAGACGCGTCCACCCAAACATAATAGCAATCACCAAAAAACTGAACACTCACATTTAAACTTTAATACGAGTAGCAGATAAGTTGTCCTTTGTCACAGGAATTAGACAGTGAGACAACCTAAGGCCTGCCCTGTTTAACGTATCATAGATAAAATAATAAAACAAAGTAGGAAAAAACATCAAATGGGAGACAAAAAATTAAGATTATTTGCGCCAACGACGCAGTAATAATAAACAAAACAAAAATAACCTTCAACATAAATTCAATAATCACTCATTGTGTCTAAAATTTTTGAGCAACTATTACAAGTAACAGAAATCTGAGAGAAAAAAACAAGAACCCAAACAACAAAACACTTACAAGATATAATTCAGCAAAACAAGCGTATTAGTACGGAAAATAAAGTACAAATCTATAAAACCTGCGTAAGGTCGATCATGACTTATGCAACAAAAACTAAAGCAGAAAATACAAGTACCACACAACAAATCTTAAGAACGAGAGAAATGCAAACACTTAGAGCATTAACAGGTTTCAGCTTATTTAACCAGAAAAAAAGTGAGAAAATAAGAAATTTGTGTCAAATTCAAGACGTAGTAAGATGGGTCTGGAAAAGGAAAAGAGAGTGGAAAGATCATGTGGACAGGATGCCAACGGGTCGCCTGCCTAAAACTGCTTAAAAAAGCGCCAAATACAACTAAGCACCTAAACGCTTCCCGAAGCAATAGTACAAAAGTTGGAGTTTGGCATCTCAATTTCTAATTACATTTGTGAGTCTCTTGCTTCACTTACTCGAAGTTGATTAAATTGAAGTTATGTAAAATTGAATGTTTATATTTTTATAAATTTTACACTGTAGGTAGCTATACTAATGGTTTATTATAGTACCAAATTGTATTAATTTACAAAGAATCGTTTAGGAGTTACAAATATCTAATTACTTCTTGATACACTTACTTGAAGTCAATTAAATCGAGGTTTTTACATAACCTTGATTTAATAACTGTGCTTGTAAATTTTTATAAATATTACAAAATAGGTAACTATAGAAATAGCCTATATTGGTACCAAATTGTGTTCATTTCCAATGTACCGTTTTGAGATTACAAATATCTAATTACATATATGAGCCTCCTGCTTTTCTTACAACAAGTTGAATAAGTTAATGTAATGTAAAATTGAGCGTATATGTTTTTATAAAATTTACACTACTCTAACTATATAAATGTTCTATATTGGTATCAAATTGTATTAATTTCTAATTCACCGTTTAAAAAATTACAAATATCTAATTACATTTATCAGCATCTTGTTTTACTTAAGCAAAGTTGATTAAGTTAATGTTATATAAAATTGAGCATATGATCTTTTATAAACTTTAAACAATAGGTAACTATACAAATGGTCTATATTAGTACCAGATTGTATTTATTTCCAATGCACCGATTTAGAGTTACACATTTCTAATTATTACTTAAGAGTTTCTTGCTATATTTAAGTAAAGTCGATTAACTTACTGTTACGTAAAATTGATTGTATATATTTTTATAAATTTTACACAATAGCTAATCATACTAATGGTTTATATTAGTACTAAATAGTATTAATTTCTAATGCACCGTTTTTTAGTTAAAAATTTCTAATTGCACCTATGAGTCTCTTGTTTTACTTACGCAAAGTTGAAGTTATGTTTTTATAAATTACTTACTTGAAGTTGATTAAGTTGACCTTATGTAAAATTAAGCTTATATTTTGTTTATTAATGTAGACTTTTAGTATAATTACTAACTGTGTAAAATTAATTGGTAACTAATACCAAATTGCATCATTTTAAAATTATAAATTTCTAATCACATTGTTTTTACTGTTAGAATAGTGCAACTCAGTAGCAAAGGTACCTCTAAGCAAGAGTCTACAATGCAAAAAAGGTTACAAGCATGTAGGTTCTAACTTTCATTTTAAAACTTAGAGAAAATGTTACAAAATGAAGTGACAATTTTTTTTCTAAAACCTTTTCTCAATATTTTTCGGTAAGTCCCAAAAATCATAGTTACGCCACTGCAAGTGATACACGACACGTCCACAGTTTGGGGTTCTTATTTTTTTTTCTAGCTTTTATAATTCTATTGTTGAATATAGGCCTTTCAATTGAAAAATTGTTTCACTGTTTTCCCGATATGGTTCTAATGTCGTCAATTTATCTTGTTTGGGGTCTCCAAGTACTTTTTTTAGTTTCCTGGGTCTCCAGACGGTAATTTTCTAGCTTAATTTATTTCTTTTTTCCGTATTAAGGCTTTTTAAACCACTTTAAACTTTGCTGCTATTTCTATAGTAATTTTAATAATTGTCATTGTTTCTAAACCATAAATGGCAGCTGTTGTAAACCTTGCGTTCCAAATACAACGGGACATTTTTATATTTGAGAATGTAGCTGAGCTTTACAAAGACGGCTCATGCCAATTGAGTTCTGCGTTTAGTTTTTATTGCAAGTTATAATTGTATGCTTCAGATACATATATCGCTTTACTTTTTCTATTAAATTAAATAAATGTTTTGTTTTAAGTTAAATTAAAATTATCCTGTGTAAATAAATAAATAAATAAATAAATTACTTGCGAACTACTAGTCATAATTTTTGGTTTATTTAAGTTTATTTTTAATCCTATTTGCTAAGACAGGTTGTTTAGTTTTTCTACTATACTTTTGAGCTCTTGAACGTTGGTGCTTAGTAGTATTCTTGATCCAGTTTATTTGTTTGAAAGGGGGAGATCGTATTTCCTTGTCTCACACATTTGCTGAGATTTATTTTTTCAGTAAGTAAGTCATTTAATATTACGATAAAGGTGGCCTTTTTATAGATGTCTTTTATTAGCGCAGTATACTTCAAGTTCTTGCATCATCCAATGCCATCAAGAACGTTTTATAGTACTATAAATGCTATGTCTGACGTTTTAACCACCAAAACCTTTTAAATTACTATGCTTGGAATTATGAAATGAATTAATAATTATTTACTATGATTGATGGAGATCAATAGCCATTAGTAAAATAAAATTCAAAGTAGACAAACTAACATCTAGACGAACCGCTTAAAGATCACTGCCACCGGCAAAAGACTAACGTTAGCCGAGCAATCATAAAAGTCCAATAACATGACAACGATTATTTCCAACACCAAACTTAAAGTACTCAGAACTGATATTTTCGGTTTAGTTTTAGATTAAATCTGTTTATTTGTTGCAGTTTTAGTTTATTTGTTGATAATTTTAGTAACTTTTATTAGTTTTAGACTAAAACCTGCAAACTTGCTTATTTTTGTACCCAAATTACATATTTTATAATAACTTTAGTAATCTAAGTTATAAAATACAAATAAATGCATTACTATAAACTCTTTGACAACTTTAGTGTAACAGTTGGTAAAGTAGACTTTGAACAATTTTGGTTATTTATTTCAACTTTAACATTTTAGCAGCTTTTTATTATATTAGTAACTTATTAATTTTTAATGTTTTTAGAGCTGCTTGCAGTTAAAAATGATCAAAAAAAACAGAAATACATAGAAAAAAAGCACAAAATATTTTCAATAAAAAATAAATTATTAATTTTTATTGAGATTGGAAGAAAAACTACAATTAAAAACAAAGAACAGACGTTGACTTGAAATTTGTACACTTATATGGCAATATTTTCATGCTTCAAAACTTGATTTTGGTTCTTTTCAATAATACGTTGATATTTTATGGCCGGATTTTGCTACTTCTAACATTTTATTTAAAAAAATGCATTTTTTATCAGTTTATCTCGGATTTTAAATCATTTTTATTTTTAGTATTTTATTATTTTAAAAATGTCATGTCATTATGGTGGGAATTTGGTGCTTTTTGCCAAATATTTAAAATTACTAGGACAATTTTAATAATTTTGACATTTTATAAACAAAAGCACTTTTTCACCCGTTTTTGCCAAGTTTGTTTTTTTTTAATATTTTAATATTTTTTGACCAAATTCTGCCATTTTTGATTTTCATAAATAGAATATTGAAGTCTTTAACAGTTTATGGTAAATTTTGGTACTTTCTGACAATATTTTTATACTTTATGGCCAAATTTTGCTATTTTTGACATTTTATATGCAGAATTTTGCACCAAATTTAAAAATATATTAATTTGTTTGTACGAAAACAAACAAATTGATATTTCATATGCTGATTTTGTTTCTTTTTAACAATAAGTTAATGTTTCAAGGCCGGTTTAAGGCTTAATAAATTAAAATTTTACATTTTTTAATAGTTTATAGACGGATTTTGGTTTTGTTTGCTTTCTAAAAATATTTTAAGACCTTATTTGTTATTTTTAACATTTTATGAATAAAACTTTGCACTTTAAACCGTTTTTGGGCAGATTTCGTTGCTTCCTAACAATATTTTGATGTTTCAAGGTCGAATTTTGCTATTTTTGACATTTTATGAATAGATTTTACATTTTTTCACAGTTTCCTGCCAATTTTAATGTTTTTTAACAATATTTTATAGTTATTTCTTTTATTAATAAAGTTTTGCACTTTTTAACAGTTTATGAACGAATTTCTAATAAAATTTTGATATTTCAATTACAACCAAATTTTGCTATTTTTGTTTTCATCTTAATCTATCAATCTATCCAATACATTGTCGGATGTAGGCTTTTCTTATATCTAAAGCTAGGATTTATATGCGTTATGATTTTTACCAATATTATAAGCATATCAATTTTGAATGTATATCTCCACGAATTATAAGAAAGTAAAGCAAATGGCACCTTCTTATTTTGGCTTATTTTGCCTATTTTTGGTTTTATGCATATTTTAGTTTTTATGCATATTTAATGCATATTTTAAGAATATTTATTTGTTTTTCATTATTTGAAATGCATATTTGATACTTATTTTAAATATGTTTGCCTATTTCGGCATTTTTGTGCATATTTCGTGCTTATTTTAAGCAATTTTCGATTTCATAAAAATTTAAAAAAATATTTATAAAATATTTTTTTTAAAGAAATACATATATTTGCAAACGTTTTAAAATAGTCATGGTCATGTATGACTTATGCTCCTCACTCGAGCGATTATTACCCGACTTTTTTGGCAGAAGAAGGTTCTTTTTAATAAAAAATTAAAAAAAACATTTTATTATTAATTCTTTTAAAAATAAATTATGTTAATTATAATTATTGTCAAACTATTATTATTATTTATTGAATTTTACTTTTGTTTCTTTTGTTGTGTTTATAATTATTATATTAAAATGTATTATTATATATGAGAAATAAATTTTTTTATGCTTATTTTGATGATTTTTAATGCTTATTTATGCGTTTATTTTGTAGTTTTTTACGCATATAAGTCCTAGCTCTACAGTTATATCTATTTATCTTTTCTGTGCTGTTTGTTATCAAGTAGACCCTGCAAATCTTTTTACATTATTGCCCCATCTCATTTGCGGCTTTCCTCGCGGTCTTGTGCACAGGAATGGCCGCCACTTCTATATAATGTTACAGCGTTCATTTTTGTATTGTACGTTGTGTCCTGCAAATTGCTATTCAAGTTTTAGAACGGTTTTTGCTATACCTTTATTTTTTGTCACAAGCTTTTCTATGTTTTGTACACCATATGTAGGTAAGCACTAGTAGAGCACATTTATTATACACCTTACTGTAGGATCTTCTTGCCTCTTAGAATGAAGTTCTATTTCACAAAGGTTGTCTATCCCAATTTAACTCTCCTATTAATCTCTGCCTCTTGGTAGATATAGGAGATAGTTTGGTTTTATGCTTTAGCCCAGGTATTTCTATTCAACAACGTGCTTTAGCAAGATTTTTTTTCTGATATTTGCAGTGCAACAGGTTCGTTAGTCATTCTCTTTGTCTTGTCTGTATGAACAGTTTAAAGAAAAAAATGTCTTCCTGTTTTACACCTCTTTTAATTAAAATTAGTTCTAATTATTTTTTTTTTAGATTAATCTTGATTGTGACTTTCTTGTAGGTATTTTAGAGCAGAGTTATAGGTGTAGTCTATTTTGCTGTTATGTAAAAATTCTTGGACTGCCCACAGTAAATGTTCTTACTGTTAATAAACTCTCTGGATTGATATTAATAAAGTTTATTAGTAAATTTCTTGGTAATATTTTAGAAAGTATTTTGTAGATCTAGAATAGTAGTGTAATTGGTTGATAGTTGCTGATGTTTTGTTTATTCTCTTTTTGTGTAAGAGTGTAAAAGTACGGTGATAAGTTTTTGTTTATTAAATAATAATCCCTTCAAATTAGACAAAAAATGGACTTTTTAGAGAAATTGTACCCTCAACTTAGCAACCTGTATAATTAGGTGTATTTGAAATGTCTGAAGACTATTTTCATCTAACGCACGCATAAAAAAAGGTGGTTTTAGAGTAATAGACATATATGTATCAATATTTGTGTTTTTGAATAGTTTTTTGCATTTTTAGTAGCAAAAACTATGCATTTTGGGCAAAAATTACTTCTATTAAAAGTTGTAGAGCGCAAAATTTTCAATCAATACAGGTTATTTGAGTTTCCTTATAATTTTCCGTTTTCCGCTAGAGAACGCGGCAAATAAAGTCACAATTTTGCGCGCTTTGGAGGGCAATGCACGCATTGTTGGAAAAATTAAAAGATCCATATCGATCGAAAATTTTTTGCTCTAAAACTTCAGTCTCTTATATTTTTTTCAGAAAATGCATAGTTTTGGTTAAGAATCCAAAAAATCAGCAAAAGGTCACAATTTGCGACATTTTTCAACATTTTTTAGCGGAAAATGCTCTCACTATCAAAAAATCCAAATAGCCAATACCAATTGGAAGTTTTTTGCTCTACAACTTTGATCTCTTGTAATTTTTTACCAAAATGCAAAGTGCGATAGGTGAAAATAGTCTTCAGACAGTCCAAATACACGTAAGTATACAGATCGCTAAGCTGTAGGTAAAATTTCTCTAAAAAATATCTAATTTGATGGGACTATAAAATTTATAGTATATTTATATTTTTATAATTACTTAGCCGCTCTTTCTCAACATTTCTACTAGAAGCCGTCATTTTTAGCGGCTTATTGTTTTTTGATTTCCTAAGCGCAGCAGATTTCTGGTAGTTCTTCTGAGCCCTCATTTTAAATCTTTTGATTTATTTTTACATATTAATGGCTGTACCAAAGATTGAGAGTTCAAATCTCACAACAAAAACTATTTCAAACGTTTTACGCTCTCTAACTCCCTAACCCGCTTTGTCAGCGGGTAGTTTTATGACTAAAATCCATTTCTGGTCTACTTAAAACTGGAGATCCACCTGTAATGTAAGTTGCCAGCATTACAAAAAAAGGCTAATGCGCCTGCAGTGTCGTAAAAAGAGGCTGAAAATGTTCATATATAATGTTCAATTTGTCTTTTGTTCCATATTTCTTGGCCATTTCCGTCGTTAATAGAAAACAACTTTGGTCTGCCTAAAGATAGTTTGAGAACTTACATGTTTTTACTATTTCTGATAATTTTTTTTTATTCTCTTCTATTTTACACTGAGCAGATTTTTTTTCATAAAATTTCTTATTGTTTTTAAAAACTTATTATTAAAATTATTGATCTTACTTATAAAT
Source organism: Tachinus rufipes (assembly GCA_963932245.1). Taxonomy (NCBI): domain Eukaryota; kingdom Metazoa; phylum Arthropoda; class Insecta; order Coleoptera; family Staphylinidae; genus Tachinus; species Tachinus rufipes. The sequence continues at coordinate 70,433,150 of OZ010747.1, read as the reverse complement.
CTATGACTGTTGGTTTTCACTTTCTTAGCAAATTTTTCACTATTGTCTCTTATGGTTATTAGGTTGCGTATGTTGTTCAAAGTTTTGGTTGCTTTGCCTTTGATTTTATTTGTGGTTGTTGTAATCAGATTTTTGTAGTGTTCTCTATTTTCCTTCAAATTTTGCTGATCAATGATTGGCTTACAAAGTTTGATCTACTTCAATCTTTTTGGTTTAGAGTTATTTCAGCTTTGACAAGCCGCTGATAGCTACCTGTTGTGAAGTGATTTAGTACCGTTGCGTTTTTTACAACGTTCTTTTTAAAAAAAAAAAGTATAAAAGTTATTTTGTTTTTGGTGTTACTATTTCTTTGTTGTTTCTTCAACTTAATAATAATGTTTATACAGACTGCAGTGAAGTATTTTACAGTTTTAGTATTAGTATATTTTTTTCAATTTATAATATTTTTATGCACATCATTGTAACTTGCAACTTTTTTGACGAATTTGCTACATTTTTCCCAACTTATGATGTTTTTTTATACATAAAACGTATAGACTATTTAATAGTTTTAATGACTTTTTGACAGAAGTAGTAACTTTTTGACAGTTTTAAATACATTTTGACAAATCTTATACAGATCTCTTTTTATAGATTACTTCAAACAGTTTGACAGTTTAAAACATTATTTGACAGTTCTGATACTTTTCTACCAAACTATGATATTATTATTTATGTTTTTTATAATTTTTTGACACTATTAACGCTTTTGAATTTAATTTGACAGTTTTATTAAACGTTTCGGACACAATTTGACAGATTTGAAAAGTTGCTTCCAACAAATGTAAATTGTTAGACAGTTTTAGTAACTTTTTGAAACTTTTAGTAATTTGATGACTGAAATTTTTGACGTTTGAAAATATATTGTAGAGATTAAAATACAATTTGACATATCTGATAGATTGTATGCATTTTATTACAATGTTGTAAACTATTGTTGACAGATGTAGTAACATTTTTTACTATTTTGTAACATTTTAAAATCCTATTTGACACATCTGCCAAATTTATCTTAACTTATTACATTGCTAAAGACTATTTAACAATTTTAGTAACTTTTTGACAGATGTAGTAACATTTTTACTATTTAGTAATTTTTTTAAAAAATGTATTTACTTTTTTGACAGTATTTTTGACAATTTAAAATACTACTTGATAATGCTATATTTCTGCCAACATAAATTATTAGTGTATATTTTTTGACATGTGTAGTATTTTTTTGAAATTTTTGTTTAATTTTTAACAGACATAGTGACATTTTTGACAGTTTAAAATATGATGTATTAAATTTTTGACAATTTAAAATACAATTTGACATACTAGATAGTACGCATTGTATTACATTGTTGTAAATTGTTTAACAGTTTTAGTAACTTCTTTACAATAAAAAAAAAAATTTGCAGATTTATGCTAACTTATTACATTGCTGAAAACTATTAGACGGTTTTAGTAACTATTTGACAAACGTAGTCATATTTTATAATATTGTTGACAATTTAGTAACTTTTTGACAGACGTGTCTACATTTTTTGACAGTATAGAATACATTTTTTGACGGCTGTAATACATTTGCCCAACTTATGGCATTTTTACATATGGCTGTAAAAGCAAAACTGTACGCTTTTTTTGCAAACTCTAGCTCCGCCACTGGTGCAACTATTGCTAATTGAATTCAAAATAATTCTTTATTTGTCACTCAACTTCAATAATAAAATTCACAGAAAATTGAACAACTGTGATCACGTTTATCGCTTTAAAAAAATTAAAGTAAAATCCCATTTCATCATCTTAACTTATCAATCAATCAATAGAAAATTGTTAAAAAAATAAAATTTCTTTAATAATGAAATTGGTTATACTTAAGATTCCTAGAAAGCAAATCATTGTGGTGACTATTTATTTACCAAAATAATTGAAAAAACTTTCTAACATCACGTGACATTTACAAATACAAAACCAAAATTAACATAAACTTAACATTTAAATTCAACGACATTTTGCGCGTTTCTCCACGTCCTAGATTAAAGTACTCCATATAAATACATAAAACATAATAAGTATATTCATAATTAAATTACTTAATTATTAAAGAGAAATCGTTTACTGGAGGCCGAATCAATATTAATTTCATTATGTAGCATTTATATTCAATTAAGGGTAGATTGTGAAGAATGTAATCATGATAGTAATTCCACGTGTATGAAATTGAATTATTAACATTTTAGAAACTTTTTCTAAATTATTGTTGTCTTAAAACCTGTATTCTTCGCAATTTTACATTACGTGCCAAATATGTAATATCTCATAATCAAATCACACACCCCTCATTACGTAATCGTGACCTTACACGTTTTCATATATACAAATCGATTGATTAAGGTCGATGAGAATTTTAAAATCGGCTTCTACCGCATACATTACATCCGACACCGGTCACGAATGACCTGAAAATATAAAGTTCTTACACTAATGAAGAAATACCGACGAGACTAGTTGATGTTAATTGTCCGGAACGGAACAATACATGAAGGTGGACTTCCATAAAATTTTATATATGTAAATAAATTTAATTAAATTAGATTGAAAGTTTAACGCCAATTAAATGAATTAAATTGTTGCACGCGCGTCTTATTATATTTAAATCGATTTTCTATTATAGGGTGGCAATTATTATCAATTATTTAGATGAAATGATTTAGAAACTGTAGAAAGTATTTTATATATTCGGTGGTCAGTAACGTTATTATAAAAAAATGTGTATTAAATACCATTAAGCGTAATTAAAACTAGATGAGCGCATTTCTCCGCATTAAAAATATAAGAAAGTTTTTATTTATTACTTTAAATGTGTCATTATGTCAAACTAATGTTTACAAGACTGATTCGCATCCAATTAAATCTGATATAAATAAATTAATAATAATAATAACAACAAATCTATTTATATACGGTAGTTTCAATGTGAAAAATAATATCAATAAAAACAAGGATGGACTGGCAAAATTTTGATAAAAATGTATAATTTAATTAACATTAATAATAATTATTGTTATTAAAAATATAAATGATAGTCAACTTATTTATATACTTGATGTATGAGGATGGGAGAGAGTAGTATATTTATATTTCTTTCTAAAGTAAATCAAAAATTTTATATTAATAGCTTCTGTCGTTAATATTACTTTTTCTTGCAAACATAATTGATTTTTTAGCTTACAGTTTATTAATTGGGTCAAGGGATCTTTGAGAGGATTTTTTATGTTATTTACCTAGCTATTAAAATAGGATGTCACAGGACAAACAGAATTTTATTGTTCAAGGTAAGAACCATTAACACTATCACACACTAACGCAAAATCTTTTATTTATTCGATAAAAAGCAAAGCCTTCTCAAATGTTTTTTTTTTAGTTTTGAAAAAAGATAGTAGTCACAGGGGCAAAGTCTGTAAAGTGGATGTTGTAATTCCTTAAGGCTGAATTCATTGACTACTTTTGGACATTTTGGACTTTATGCACCCTGCAGTTGCTGTGCAGAAACAGATATTTTTAGCATAATTGAAAGGTCTTTTCTTGTATATAGTTGCTTTTAAGTTCTCAATTCTGCTTTTGTAGACATTCCGCGTTACTGCGTTTGGCATTAAGAAATCATCTTCAGCGTCCCAGAAAACTGTGGCTATAACATTTTTTGGGTGAGCACAAACTCCAATTCATTAATTAGAATGAAAACTTGATGTAGCTCCCACCCACCTAAGTGTTCTGCATTAAAGATGTAAGCTTAGTTATAGAGCGTTAGCGTAACAAACTAATGGTTCAAGGTTTAATCTACAAAATATGACTAAAATAATAACTTGTTTTTTATGCACCAGGGTAATTTGAAAGTCACCTAATTCGCTGTTGATCCTATCAACCTCTTTCAACCAAGTTGTAAGACTTTTGGGGCGATGTAAAATAGTTGTAAAACTCACAACAAAAAGGAAACGGTTTTCACTCTTTTGCAACTATGGTAAACAAAAGTTAGTTGTAAAAAACATGCAACAAAAGAATTTATTAAAAAAATGTTAACAATAAACAGTTGAGCAGGTAGGTGTAGACTAAGTACATAAATTGTTGGTTGATAGTATTTGTATACTCCGCCCACTTGCCTAAGTGTTTATAATTAATTGGATACTTCTCACTGTTGCAATATTTTTAACTATATACAAGCGTGTGCAAGTGCAAGCAAGTGACTATAAGTTGTCAAACTACTATAAGTTACATCAATACAAACTAACAGTCTACAATTTATATATTTGGTACACGCCCACCTACCTAATTGTTTGGCGTCAACAAATGCCTTAATAAATTTTTTTGCTGTGTTTTTTTGATAACTTGAGGATATTTTGGAGCAATTTAAGTCAAGCATCTATTCATCAACCGATAAAAACAATGTTGACTGGATAAATACAATTTTATTGCAATCAACAAACAATCATAGATTGACTCGATTAAATATTAATTTATTCAAATAAAATCAATCACCTAATTAGTTCTACTGAATTAATTAATTAGTTAATTCAATTTTCTTGCAGCATGGAGTACCTATGCATTAATTTGACCAACCAGATGAGCAAGCTTTTTAAAAGATCAACTTTCTAGAGAAATTTATAGTTAACATTTTTTTTTTCTTTTTTTAAAGCTTTCAATTGTTTCTATGTTTTTTTGTCTTTTGCTATCCTTGTCCACTGTTTTTTTGCTATGGTTCCGGTTTCTTTAATCCATCTATCTCATTTGGGAGTTTTCCAATATTTTTTTAGTTTTCAGGAGTCTTCAAAAAATAATTTGGCCCCATTGATTGATTTGTATTTTTATTGCTATTTAAGTTTTACTGTTCTTTCCATGACGTCTGTTATTTTTGTTCTTACTCGGATATAAAATGGAATTCCAAAAGCAACACGTCAAAGACGCCATTAAGGTATCCAAAAACAACACCAAACGCGTCTGCTTATCCCAGCAATCTCGGGTCTAACCTCCGATAAAAAAGAAGTTGAGGAAGATTCCATCGACAAGTCCTACCACAAAGTTTATTCTCCAGAAAAAAAGTCAAGGTGGTTTAAAAGAAAAAATCAAATATTTGATCATAAAAAATTACCAAAGTTATTTTTTTCTAGTTCTAATTGGTCATAAGCGCGCTAGCCCCGTTGAGCGTCTTTAGCACCATCAAGGCAAACAGTCTTCAACCAGGCCAGTTCCTAAGGCTAAAATAAACAAGTTCTCTAACGTTTTTGTCATTTCCTTAGAAAATCAAGCTCCTTCTGTAGCCATTTGTAATAAAAACAAGTTTTAGGAATTGTCTGCTAAGTTCAAGTTGTTGAACATCAAAATCGATTGCACTGTAAACGAGGTTGATAATTCATCTAACATCTCATTTGCATTTTAACAGTGAGTATTGTGTACCTATTAAATTAATAATAAAAAAAGACGCTTAAGTGCGTCATCCGGAATATAGCCAACTGCAACCAGGCTGATGCGATGCAGACAAAGCTTATTGCTCTGAGGTATAAACTGCACTAAGTAAGGCTCGTTTTACACGTATACGGTTTCCATTCGGTTCGGATTGTTTTCGGTTTGTTTTCGATTCGTTTTTGGTTTGTTTTCGGTTTGTTTTTGGTTCGTTTTTGGTTCGTTTTTGGTTTGTTTTTGGTTCGTTTTTGGTTTGTTTTTGGTTTATTTTTGGTTTCTATTCGGTACCGAAAAGAAACAGTATAGCACCAAATACTTCCTTGTAAAGTAATAAGAGGGTGCTCCTCTTTCGTTTTTATATTTTCTATAAAGAAACAACACGGCAACAACTTGACTTCTCTCCATTATGATTACTATTAAGCCTGAGTACAAAAAAAAACACAAAACATGATACAAACCGTGTATGTGCAAAAAAGTTTTATTCATTTTTGGTTGCAACCGAACCGAATGAAAACCGTATACCTGTGAAACAAGCCTAATGCGGATTTTCCAATCCTTTTCAATTCTATACGTTTAGTTTCCACAATAAACTAAAAGTAAAAAGATTCTGTCGTTCGTGTTTCTGCAAAGTACAAACGTAAAACCGCAGAGATTGCTCAACGCTACCAGCTCTTAACAATTTGGCCATAAGTGTAAGTGTAATTCACCTTATGCTCAAAAATCAATAAGTTGCAGCTTATTTTAAGCTGAAAGCAAACCAAAATACAAGCAAAGCTTAACGTAAAGCTTTTGAAGCACTTTCACCGCTCGCAAAGAGCAATTTCTTGCGCAAGTTTTGAAAAACAGAACAAAACGCAACACTTTTACTATTACTGTTTAGTTTAAGTAAGTGATAATGATTTTAAAGAAATTTATTTATGTTTTCTAGCCAACTAGACGGCTATTACCCGACAACCTGAAACCCAAGCATTAAAATGGTACAAGCTTTATGCAACGTCTATACAGGGTGTTTCAAAACATGTGTCAGAAAATAAAGGGTAGGATTGGTTGGCTAATTATAAGAAAAACAGTTTCTATTAACATGGTTCCGTAAACGCACCGTTTTCAAGATACAGGGTGTAATTTTTTTTAATTTTTTTATTTTTTGACAATATTTTAAGAACCGTTTGAGATACAAAACTCAGCTTTTGTACACATCTTAGCATTAATATTAGCTACTTTTTTTACATGTGCCATTGACGGAGATTTTAGAGTTGCGTGAGGTTTTTATGGCTCTAATTTCTATGATACTTGGGAAATTAACATTCTGAAAGAACATTGTGAACCACCAATATTTTCTACATAAAAAGGTACTTCTAGTCAAAAGCTCTAAAGTAAACCGTTTTAGAGAAATACGGCATTTTATAATGGAAAACATGAAAAAAAGTAGCAACATGTTTTGTTATTGATAAAAACATTTGTTTTTGATCTAGTCGTCAGCATTCATGCATTTGTTTCATGCATTTGAGTTATTGACAATTGTCGTTTAGTTGTTAAATAACCTTTTTTTCAAAAGGAGTCAATTTTGCGGGAACTTATTATCTTTATTACCCAATTAATTTGCCCATTCTTAGTATTTTGCTTGCGTGGTGAAATGAATAATTACAGTGATAGCGAGATGTGCGATATGCATTTTGTTTATGGAGTTGCCGATGGAAATGCAGCAAAAGCAATTTATCAAGAAAGGTTTCCAAACCGAGAGGTACCAAATGAAAGAACATTTATTCGTATTTACAAACGTCTACATCAAACTGGAAGGGTACATAAAAGAACTGCAGGAGATAGGAAACCTTGCCTGCTACCTCCGCAAATTGAAAAAGATGTTCTTCAAATAATCAAAGACAATCAACAAACAACACAAAATTAGTCACGTTACAGTGTTGAGGATAATAAAAAGCCAGATGTTATATCCTTATCACATACAGTAAATACAAGTCCTTTTACCAGCGGATTTTCCGCAAAGATTGGCTATGTGTCAATGGTTTCAAGAAAGAATTGCGCAAAATCCTCGATTCTTAGAACAAGTTTTATTTACGAACAAAGCAAATTTTTTTTGCGATGCGTTTATAAACTTTCATAATAATCATGTATGGCCATCATCAGCAAACATTTTCCGTTAATGTTTGGGCAGGTGTTGTAGGAGACCATTTAATAGGTCCATATTTTTTGCCGTTTATTCCAAATGGTCAATCATATAATAATTTTCTTAAAGAAGAGCTGCCAGGACTTTTAGTGGACGTTCGGGTTCAATTAAGAAACGAAATGTGGTTCATGCACGATGGTACTCCTGCAAATTTTAGTTAAGTTGCGCGTCAATTCTTAAATGAACAGTATATAAACCGTTGGATAGGTCAAGGAAGCCCACAGGCTTAGTCTCCTCGGTCTCCAGATCTAAATGTTTTGGATTTATTTTTGAGGGGTTACTTAAAAAGTTTAGTTTACACTACATCAGATAATACTGATGAAGAACTAAGAAATTGCATTATTGCATCCTGCAATACAATACAAAACACTCCAGGCATTTTTGAACGGGTACGTTAATCACTAAGACGTAGGTTGGAAGCCTGCGTTACCGTAGGAGGAGGTAATTTTTAACAATTTTTGTGATTTTTCTTGTTTTTTATGTTACTGTTTAGTTTTGTTAAATCAAGGTTTTGTGATCATGTTGCTACTTATTCTTTCCGTTTCTGAGATATAGTCAAAAAATAAAAATATATTAATTTTTTTTACACCCTGTATCTCAAAAACGGTGCGTTTGCAGAACCATATTAATAGGAACTTTGTTTCTTATAATCAGCCAAAAAATCCCACCTTTTATTTTTTGACACATGTTCTGTATAAGATCAAACCATACACCCTTTGATGGTGGCTATAAAAGTGAAACAAAAAAACGGACACTCAAAAACTAAAAAATGAAATAAACTGCTATAAGCCCAACAAAATCTAAATAACTGAATGAATAACAGAAACAATAGACAACAACATAAAAACGCTCTCAAATAAAATAGAAAACAATTTCAGAAGTTAACGAGAAACACCTTAAGCCAATGCTTATAGCAAAAAAAAATGAATAAATGACAAAATCTTAAGCTTAATAAAAAACAAAAAAATCAAAGAACGTTGATGGAACAAAATATACAGAACTAGATAAGATAGTTTTATTTGTTTGTTGTTTTTTTTAATAACTACTATGGGAAACAGCAAAAAGAACTAACAAAAAATAACTATCAAAAATTACCTCCAGGGAAGAAATCTACTGACCAAAGGCAAAACAATTAGGCCAGAAAAGTACCACAGGGTTCTGCACTAAGGCCTAAACTTAGCAGATGACGTGGCTCTGGTAGCTAGGACATACAAGTATTAAAGACAAGATTAAAGTTGGCATTAGAAATTATAAAGAGATGAATGAAAAATAAAGTATTAGACCTGGCTTCGCAGAAAACTGAGGAGCCGGCTATTGACAAAAAAACTAATTAAGAAAATGGAACAATACAGACAGGTAAACAAATAATAACCATAAAAAATACCTTGAACTTACACTTGAAGCAATAATATAAAACTGGTTAAGGAAACGGTAAGAAGAACAAAAAAATAAAAGTAATGCTTAGTAGGCTTATGCCAAACAAGAAAGAACCAGAAGAAATGGCAAAGAGTTAATAGCAACGGCGGTTAGAAGTAAACTTTTTGAAGTCTTGAAGAATTAAGTGGAGAAAGAAGAAAAATGTATATTCTGTCAAGAAGACATGCATGGCAACGCAGAACATACGCTAGTAGAATGCAAAGTGTAGGAAAAAGATAAGAAAGAGTTAAAAAACTTATTGGAAAACAAAATTTACAAATCTACAATCATTAATATATGCCTGAGTGATAAAAACAAATCGAAAGCACTAAGAAACTAGGCAACGACAGTACTGAAAAAAAAAATAGAAAAATTTAAAGCTTCAAGATTTAGATAATCTAAAATAGAAGAAACCACACAGGTTAAACGCTACAGAAGAAAAGAAAAAAACTAAATAGAAGCAAAAGAACATAAAAAAGCAATAAGAAAAACAAAAAAACAAAAAAAGCCAAAACAACTAAGAACATTTACTAAAACATTAGTATAAATTAAATTGTAAAAAAAACTGCTCAAAAAAATCAAACTGACAAAATTGACTAAACAATTTCCAAACGGTAGATACGCCATTTACCATCGAGGTAGACAGACAATTATAGAGCGTTAGCGTAGCACGCTGACAGTCCGGTGTTTGATCTCCGAAATATGACTGCAATAATAACTTGCTTTTTATCCACCAGGGTGATTTATTTGAAAGTCACCTAATAAGCCGTTTGTCCCATCAATCCACTTCAAACAAGTCGTAAGATTTCTTTGGCAATGTAAAAAGCTGTAAAACGCACAATAAAGACAAAAATGGTCAAACCATATTTGGAAACCAAGAAACACAAAAACTAACCCCAAATAAAGATTCAAAAATGTTATTATATACACAAACATTTAATACTATCTGAAAGCTCTTACAACATTTTCAAAGTATTCAAATAATTTCTGAAACAGCTCTGAATAATTTCAAAACGTTAACAAATCAACTCGAATACAATATAAAAATTTTTGAAAAAAAAAACTTTTTTAAACAATTTTCAAGAGTTTATAAAATGTTCAAACAATTTTGAAAGCTATTATAGCAGTTTTAAAATTTACAGATAAAGTTGAACAATATGAGATGACTATTAAAGCTCTAAACAGTTTCAAAAGCATCTAAATACAATTTATATATTTAAAAAAAAAGTTTTTTAAATTTACTTGAGAGCTTAGAAAATTATATCAAAGATTTAAAAATACGGTAAAAACTTTCAAAACTGGCTTCAACGTTTTGAAAATGATTCAGAAGCTTTTAATTTTACTGTAAACGTAATGATTAAATGATAAATCAGCAATATGCTAAACTTTGTCATTTTCGTATTGTATTAATAAAAAATAAAGACAAATAAATAAATTAAAAAAATTTAATTAATGTTAATATTTTATAAAATCATTTGGAAATTCTTAAATTATTATAGAAATAATCTATAAATAGCTTCAATGTTTTTTAAGTTATAAAACTAATCTAAGAACTTTGAAAGTATTCTATAAACGTTCAAAATTTATAAAATGTATTAAAAATCTTTATAATCTTCAAAAAAGCTTGAGAAGCATCATTATAGAATTTAAAAGTTTATTTTCTACTAAAAACTTTAGTTAATTATTTTAATCAGTTCATGTTTATGTTCAACTAAATAGTAATTAGATAAGAAAATAGTCAAAACACTTCAACCTATTATTGTCAGATTTTAAATTAATTTAATAAAAGATAAATCAAACTTACTATACTTCAATCAATTCACAATTGAGTAACAATTTTTTAGGTCCTAATTCGGCAATAGCGATGGTTTGATCATAATAATAAACCATCCTTAATGAATCATTCTGCACGCGTTGTCCACTATATGGTTTAACAACATCTCTTGGATTCCTTGCTGAGTTAAAACCATTAAACATAGTAAAAGAATGTAGATTAAAACTGAGAGAGGGTTTTCCTTGTGTCCCAATAAAGCACAGCACAAAACACACCGTGTATATCAACTCGTTTGTCAATATCATTATTTCAAATTTTTAAGGTTGACAATTCAAAAAATATAAAAAATTGATTTGTCAAATAATTATACCGAATGGGCCGCATTTATAAAGGCCGCTTCTATTTATATTAACATGGTTGATTTGAATATTTTACTGATTACGTTTTGAAGTTATTATTTATTTCCATAATAATACGGCCGCGTTTTTAATTCTTGTTATTCGGTTCCCGCTTCACTTGCTTAACTGACCACTTTTACGAAGACGCGAGTAGAAATTTCTGTGCGAGGCGCATGCGTTTTATGTTATATTGTCTCCTGTTTTCACCGATATATGGTTTCTAGATGATTTTTCAGTTTTACCTTGAACTAGACGCTGATATCAAACATAAAATTTTAAGTATGAACGGGAAATTCGATTTATCTAGTTGAAATAAATTTAAATTAATTGTGTGAAACAATTGGTTTAGTAATTATTTTTTATTCAATAACCATTTTAGGCGTAATATTTTGAAACCTCAACAATGATTAAGTTAACTATTTTTAAATTTAAAAAATAACATTTTCAAAAAATAATTTGTTTACAGAGTATTTTCTAAAAAGGTGGACTTTAAAAATTACAACTCTTAATAATGATTAATTCTATTCTTATTTTATTTAATCATTATTTTGTGAGAATTTAGAATTAATATTTTGAAAATAACAACTCTTAATGATAATTAATCCATTTTTATTTATTAAATAAATATATTTTTTTTTTATAATATATTTTAAACTAAACAAAAATAATTTTAGCTTGTATTACTAATTTTTACATATCTACAAATAATTTGTACTCAATATTCTAAAATTATAACTCTTAATATTGATTAATTTTATTTTTAATATTTTTTTATTTAAAAATTAAAATAGTTAATTTATTTTTGCCATTGGGTTTTACATTGTTTACAGAATGTTTTATAAACGTTTGAACTTTATTTTTTATTTAGTTACATCAAATATGTATATTATAAAAGCTAAATATATTAACCTACAGTCTACAGAATATTTTGTAAAAATTTAAACTCAATATGTATTTTAAAAATTACAACCCTTAATGATGATTAATTTTTTTTTTTTTTAAACTTTAGTAATTAAAAATTACTGATTTTTACATTACATTAGAATATAAAATTATGTTTTTTTAATTTGCGATTAATATTTTAAAAAATTTAATAATAATTTAATTTAATTTTTAGTTTTTTTTTGTTTTTTTATATTTTTAAATTTTAAAACAAAGTTTTACTTTCACATATAGTTTAAACTCAATATTTTAAAAATTACAATGATACAATTGCTTTTATTTTTATTACATGTCTAAAAAATATTTTGTAAAAATTAACACTCAATATTTTAAAAATTACAATATTTTTAAATTTTACATGTTTTAAGAATTTTTTGTGATTATTTAGACTAAATATTTTGCAAATTAAATCTCTTAATAATGAATAATTTTATTTTTACTATCTTTTATTTTTTTATTATGTATTATTTTTAAATTTAATAAATTGAATTTATTGATTTTCAAATGCCTACAAAATATTTTATAAAATTTAAATTTATTATTTTAAAAATGTACGGCCTGATGAATAATTAATTAATCTCGTTTTTTATTTCATTTATTTAAAAAAAAATGTTTTTTACTACTTATGTTAAATATAAAAGGATCAAACCTACCCTGGCAATAATTAATTCACTTTTTAATATAAGTTTTTAGCATTTTTTTTTTCAATAATTTTTAAGTTTTTTTAATTTTTTTTCAAATATTTTCAAACTTAAAAACACTTTCACTTATGTGTTTGTTATAAATTTAACAAAATTAACAGTGTGTAAAACATCATTTTTTTTGTTTACAAACGCTTGCAATGCAACGCAAACTACCAGCTCATTTTTATTATATGAGTGCCTCGCACATTTACTCAAGTGTTTGTCATAACTGCAAGATTATCAAACGTGAAACATTCTTAATGACAAGCATTTGAGTGAGTAGTAGGGTACACAAATTATCTGCTCATAATAATAATATGAGTGCTCCGCCTACTCACTTAAATCTTTGTTATAGCTGTAAAAACATCAACAGTGTGTACAACAACAAATTTTTTAAGTAAAGTTAGTACACCAGGTCAAACTTTCTGCTAACAATATGAAAACTGAGTGCTTTGTCTATCCATTCAAGTGTTTGTTATGGTTGCAAAAACATCAACATTGAGCTAAACATCCAATTTCTTGACTTAGATTGGCGAGCGGGGCACTCCAAATCTCCTGTCAACAATTATAAAGTAAATGCCCCACCCACCAACCAACCCAATTGTTTGTCAAGAACATCAACAATAGGTAAAACATTTAATTTATTAACCATAGGTATTTGTGTGAGTAAGTGAGGTAGACCAAATCAAACTCTTGCTCATAATTATAAACTAAATATCTTGCTCACCCACCCAAGTATTTATCATAGCTGCAAGCACATTTTTTCTTTTCAGCCGTTTGAGTCCACTGCAGGACATAAGCCTCTTCTCTGCTTGTATGCTGGCAACTTACATTTACAGGAGAGCGTGGCGCATTGGTCTAGGCATCCGGCCGCTGTACCAAAGATCGTGGGTTCGACTCCCACTCCCCAACCCGTCTTGCCAGCGTGGGGTTTTACGGCTAAAATACCTTCTCTGAGGAGTGATAATTCTCTCCAGTGGTTCGGAATCCACTTAAAACTGTAGGTCCCTTGTAATGTAAGTTGCAAGCACATTAACAGTAAGTAAAACATTCATTTTCTTAATAAAAAGTATTTAGGTGAGTTGTAGAAGTACACTAAGTCAAATTTTCTGCCAACAATAACAAACTGAGTGCCCGCCCGCTTACTTAAGTTTTTGTCATAGCTGCAGAAACATGGGTAAAATATCTAATCTCTTAATCACAAGCACTTGAGTGGGTGAGCGGGGTATAACAAGTCAAACTATTATAAACTGAGGCCCGCTTACTTATTTTAGTGTTTGTTTTAAAGAGATTAGTAATATAACTGACATTTAATTTTTTATATATTGTACCCTAAGAGATAGAAAAAGAAAAAAAAAAGATATTTTGTAATCAAAATTAATCTTTGATCACAAAAAAATGGGTAAGTAGACAAAGCATACCAATAAAACATCCAGCCAACAATCATAGACTTTTCTAATGCAAGTTGTCAACGTCAATCAACATTAATATTTGCCAATTAGTAGCGGCATAGCTGAGTCTCCCTATTGTAAAAAGAAACAAGCAATCAAATCAATATTGTAGTACGAGGCAAACACTCAAAGAAATCATGTCATGATCTCCAGCTGAGTTTCCACAACAAATCAAGTTGTGCCGACAGATACCCCAAGAAATCTTTTATTGCCAGTAAGCATAAATTGATAGAAAACTATCACCAAGTACTCCTAGTCACAAACAGACACTACAAAACATATTCTTTGATGTTACAAGCAACTGGTGGTGTTTTTAAAAAAATATTTTTAAATTTAATAATTTTTACACGTTTGCGTAATATTTTGTTAAAAGTTTTAACTCAATATTTTAGAAATCACAACTTCTAACGATAATTAACTCAATTTTTAATTGTTAATACTCATTTTTACATATTTAAAGGTTTTTTTGTAAAACCTTAGAAATAATATTTTGAAAACTACAACTCCCAACAATATTGAATTCAATTTTTATTTTTTTTTTACTTTAAAAATGTTTTTTTTTATTTTTACGGCTGACTTTTACGTACTTTGTAAATTTTTTTGTAAAAAGCTGAAATTATTTAAACAATTAGAACCCTTGACAATAATTAATTTTATTTTTAGTTTTTTTTAACTAAATTGATTAAAAAATTACTTACAAACTTAAAAGAACTAGTTGTAATTCTATGTAAAAAAAATTTAAAATAAATTTAAAAAAAAAAAATTTTTGTAAAAATTTGAAATAATATTTTGAAAATTGCAGTAAACTTTTAATTTTAAAATTTTTTAAAAATAATTTTTAGTTTAAAAAAAGTGTTTTTATTTTTACAACTGATCTTGTACTTCAAATTTTTTTGTAAAAACTTAGAATTAATATTTTGCAAATAAGTGTAATGTAAACAATAATTAATTCAATTTTAATTTTTTTAACTTTAAACTATTAAAAAATATTTTCAACCTTATAAATTGACTTTTTTAAACAACTGTCAATTGCAAAACTGTGGGCAATTCTATTTCAAACGGACCAGAGCTGGGGGGTGCATTGAGAAACTTGCTCATGTATTTTTTTTAGTTTCTATAACTTATTAGTAGTCTTTTGATCGGTATATGAGGGTATGAAACTCATAAAAAAAATTCTACAATTTTTTTAAGTTTTTTTGTCGTTTTTTAACTTAATCGCATTTTTTGTTTAAAAACCGCAATTTTAACTTAAAAAAAAATAATTTACTAATGAAATCGATCAGAAATTTTTCGTAGAATCCAAATCTGGTGCCATTTCAAGTCGCAAAAGCCATAAAACCATGTTTTTGTTTTCAGTGGGCTGAGCAAAAAGGAGCATTTTTTTAAATTTTTTTAACCGCCAAAGTTGACGTGTTTTGATGTAAGTTAATAGAAAAAATAAATTTGTTTTGTGTATTTGCGTTTTAAAGGTCTAAAACACAAAAAAAACTGCAAAAATAAGCCTATTTTTCAACATAAACTTTTACAAATGCACATTTAGCAGTTTTCAGAGAAACTATACACCAAATATTATTAAAAAACTGAGTTTTGCAAACAATTTTACATAGAAAATAGTCAGCGTCGTGCTTATCTGGCGATAAAAAACCCATCTAGAAAAAAAAAATTTGTTTAACATTTACAACTCGTTTCAATGCATTGGAAAGTAATTCCAAAAATATTAATAATAATTCTGAAACTAGTAACTCACTAGTACTCTCATCTTCACCTTCCAGTACGTCGGAATTGTTATATGAAATTTCCGATAGAAAAGAACGTAAAATTAATATAATATTATTTAACTTACCTGAAACCGGTAACAACTTGGAAGATTTTAATAATGTAAAAGTTGAATTTAATAAAATTTATCCTAATATCAATATAAAAAATATTCATAGACTTGGAAAGCATACAGCCTCGCCGCGCCCATTAAAAATTATTTTAGATTCAATTATTACAGTAAAGTCTGTATTAAAAAATAAAATTAAGTTAAGTCAACATTTACGTGTCAAACCTGATGATACACTTAATCAACGGCAATATCTAGAACAGCTTAGAGAAGAATTAGCAAGACGCATTGCTAGAGGTGAGACAGGTTATACTATAAAACATAACCGTAATATACCTAAAATTGTAAAGAACTAAAGCGTTCCCAACAGATCACAAGTATAAAACTTTACTATCAAAATGTAAGAGGCCTTAATAGCAAAACTCATGAATTCTACAACGCAGTTCATTCTAAAGATGTTGAAATTGTAGCATTAACGGAAACTGGAAATAAACCGGGATTTAATAATCAAGAGTTATTTTCAAATCAATTTTATGTAGTCCGAGGTGACAGAAAAATAAAAAAATGTGGTGGTGCATTAATTGCTATTAACGTTACTTTAAAAAGTAGAGAAATTGCATATGTATCACCATGTGAGAATATTGATGTAGCAGTTGCCGAAATATTTTTAAATAATAAATCGTTTACGTTAATATGCGTATACATCCCACCTGGAACAACGTTGGAAAAGTACAATACTTTTTATGAAGACATAGATTGCTTTTTTCAAGAAACCAGTAATTTGTTTATATGTGGTGACTTCAATCAACCTTATTTTAAAGAGTTTATTATAGATATATAGCGGTTCATCTCCAACTCATCAATCTCATATCAATTTTATGAACATTTGTCAACTTCGTCAATACAACCATATTGTTAATAATATGAATTGGTTACTTGATCTTGTTTTTACCTGATATTAGCTGCAGTATACATTTAGCAGAAGACCATCTTGAAAATCCGGATCCATATCATCCGCCGTTGGATATTACTTTTAACATCTGTGATACATCTGATCCAAAATTTACCTGTGATACTCCTAGAACTACATTCAATTTTAAGAAAGCTAATTTTAGACTTCTTTATGCCGCTTATTGTAGTGTAAAATGGGACCCGTTATTTAATTGTGTAAACGTCAATGATGCCTGTGACATATTGTATACTAAAATTTACTCAATTTTAGAAGAACACGTACCTAAACATAAAGTGCGTCATAGAAGTCAGAAGTATCCAAAATGGTTTACTTCAGAAATAATTTCCTTGATTAAAGAAACAAACCGCATTATCAAACGACACAAAAAATCAAAACATGGTATTGCTAGCGTGGAACTTAAAAGAGTATAACAAAACTTAAAATCAAAAATACATGCTTCGTACTCTAATTTTATTCGAACTTCTGAAACCAACATTAAAAACGATCCTAAGAAGTTTTGGACTTTTATTTATAATAAACGAAATACTACAACTATCCCTGGAGTGATGACAAATAACAATCTTGTTCTTACCACATCACAAGAAATAGTAAATAACTTTGCCAAACATTTTAGTAGTGTTTATCATGACTGTGGATGTTCTAATAACAGTAGTACCGTTTTAGATATCATAGGAAATTTTGTTATTGGCGAAACTGATGTTTTGCGCAGTTTATCTAGGTTAAAACCTAAACATACATGGGGGCCGACCAAATTCCGCAATTTCTTCTTAAAGATATTGCTCAAGTTATTGCACACGCTTTAACGTTTTTATATAATTTAATATTAAAAACAGGAATATTCCCTAAGATCTGAAAAAAATTTAAGGTGATTCCAACATTTAAAAAAGATAACCGATCTGAGGTTTCTAACTACAGGCCTATTGCAATACTGAGTAATTTTTCCAATGTATTTGAATCCTTAATTGTGGAGAATATTTATTGTCATGTTCAAAATATAATTTTGCCTTACCAGCATGGATTTATGAAAAAGCGCTCAACCACTACAAACCTACTAAGTATTAGTGAAGCAATATCAAAAAATTTGGAAAACAGAACACAGACAGATGTTATCTACACTGACTTGTTCAACGCGTTTGATTGTATACCTCATGATATACTTTTGGATAGACTTCAAGAACTTGACATAAGTGGTAATATTATTTCTGTGATAATTTCGTATTTGTGTGATCGTGCTCAATATGTGGAATATTATAGATGTCAATCTGTGATGTACTCTGCAAACAGTGGTGACCCACAGGGTTCTAATCTTGGGCCACTCTTATTTCTTATATTTATTAATCCAATCTGTGATATCTTCAACTGTGAATTTTTAATGTATGCTGATGACATCAAGCTTTTTAACTCTATACGTGATATAACTGACTGTGATATGCTGCAAGCTAATCTTTTAAAAATGTATGAGTGGTGTGACTGTAATGGCTTAAACATAAATGTAAATAAATGTTGTATCGTTTCTTATACAAGGAATGCCCAATTTGTTAACTATAACTACAATGTTAATGGTTCAGCTTTAAAATCTGTAAATAAAGTTTGTGATCTTGGTGTGTTATTTGACTTTAGGTTAAGTTTTAATAGCCATGTTTTAAAAGTGTGTGCGGAGTGTTTTAGAACAATGGGTTTTATTATTAGAACGTCCAAATGTTTTAAGTCTATATCAACAACAATTTTATTGTACAATTTATACATAATCAGCAAACTAGAATATTGCTCTGCAATTTGGGCGCCAAACTATGTTAAATACATCAATCTGCTAGAATCAATGCAAAAACCTTTTTTTTTTAAGTACTTGTACTTTATTAAACATGGTTCATATCCTGAGAGACATTACTCTTATAACCTACTACTAACTGAATTTAGTATGAAATCAATACAGAGTAGGCATACTATAGTTATACTGATGAACTTGTATAAAATAATACACTTTAGATATGATACTGAACTTATTGATAACTTCAGTTTACATGTACCTTGTGTTGCCTTGCAAAATTCATTGACATTTTACTATGCTACACCTAATACAGCTCATTGCTCTAGTTTGCCTATGTATAGAATGGTTAAGTCATATCATAATATTCAATACAGTGTTGATATATTTTGTAAATCACTGCAAACATTTAAAAATTCAGTTTTAGATTTAGTGGATTGATTATAAATTTTTATGTGTTTTTTTTTTTATTATTATTTTATTTTTAATATTATATTTTGTTAGTTATTACTTTTTTTTGTATACCTATTTTTTTAAATTAATTGTTTAATCGTTTATAGTACTTGTATAAATATTATTATTATTATTTACTTAAAAATTTTTTTTTTTTTATTTTTCTTAAAGATTATTTGGATTATATTTTTTTACGCTTATTTCAGAAGTTTAAGTCATCTTTTGTTGTTTGAACCAATTTTGGGTCATTTTACTCTTTGTTTGATAGTTTTTGCGCTTGCGGCACAAATTTAGACTCGATCTATCGGCGCGAAAATTAGAAAATATTATTATATTTGGCATTCAAACATAAATCCTCCTGGCGCTTATCAAAATTTGTTAAAAAAAAAGTTTTAAACCACACCCTAGTGTGTTTAAAATATTTTTTGTGAATATAAAAAATAAATAAATTTAACGCATTTTTTGTCTGAAAATTTTGTAAACATTTCTTTCTAGATGGACTTTTCTATAGACGATGAGTACAACACTGACTATTTTCTATGTAAAATTGTCTCCAGAATTCAAATTTTTATTAATATTTGGTGTATTGTTCCTCTGAGCGCCGCTAAACGTGCATTTGTAAGAGTTTATGTTGAAGAATAAGCCTACTTTGCAGATTTGCAGAGTTTTAAATTCTTAAAACCTAAATACACAAAACATATTTATATTTTTCAATTAATTTACATCAAAATACGTCAACTTTGGCGGTTAAAAAATATTAAAATATGCTCCTTTTTGCCCAGCCCACTGAGAACAAAAACATGGTTTTATGGCTTTTGCGGCTTATTGACAGGGTATAGACTTGAAATGGCACCAGATTTGGATTCTACGAAAAATTTCTGATTGATTTCATTAGTAATTTTTTTTTTTTTTAGTTAAAATTGCGGTTTTTAAACAAAAAATGCGACTAAGTTAAAAAACGACAAAAAAACTTTAACAAATCGTAGAATTTTTTTTTATGTGTTACATAATTTTATATATATATTGATCAAAGGACTAGATATTAACATTTTTAGATTATAAAACAGTTTATTTCCTCAACTGCCATTAGCAAACCTACAGATTAAATACCAACACTTTTTAGATTATAAAACAAACTTATTTCCTCAACTATCAATCGCCAAGCGACAGTTTAGATACCAGTATAATAAATTATAAAGAACCTTTTTTAATCAACTGTCAATCGTAGCAGTGATGAGAGTGGTTTATTATGTCAGTGTCACACATCTTCATTGTTATTATAGTACATCTCACTTTACTTGTTATTTAATTGACTGAAAATAATAAGCAAAATGGTTTTAAATAATTTAAAAGCTTTAAAACAAAAGCAATACAGTTGATGCTTGTTAATTAAATATTAATATATGTAATAGAGATAAATGTATTTGAGTTCATGTATGTTAATCATTTTTATTTTTTTATAAAGAACTAAGTTTGTTCATCAAAAATTTGAGCTACTGTGAGCATCCGGAAAGTTTTGCTTTGGAAAGCTTATAAGCAATTTAAGTGGCTACTTGCCGTTCCCTAAATGAGGAAAGCGTATGTGATCATCGGTATGATGGTCGAGGTGTAAAGCCGGATTTTATTCCGGAGCGACACGCAGCTGTTTCGACGCAACATCGGGTAGAGAAGAAATGTAGCCATTTTTTATTTATCCAGAATAGATTGAACCTGAGGCTTGTATTAGAGACTCTTGTCCAAAATTACCCCAATATATTTGGCAGTGTCGGACCATAGTATAGAAACGTAATTGAAAGTGACGTTCTCACGCGGTGACCAACGAGTAAAGAATACGACCTTGCTTTTCTCTGGGTTTACTCCAAAGTGCTATTTATCCATCCAATCTTTCAGATCGGAGGTGGCTTTTTAAAGACGTAAAGTAATTATTTTGGTCGATCTTGAGGAGTAGATAAGTGCTGTATCGTCAGCGTATTGAGCCATTTTAACCCCGTGCATGCTCCCTAAAGGCATGTCGGCTACGTACCAGCTAAAAAGGTGCGGCGAGAGAATAGAGCTTTGAGGAACTTGGACCTCTATCCGCCGAGAAGTAAAAATGTGGTTATTGAGTTTGACTGCCAGACTTCTGCGTTTAAGATATGAGGCTAGCAGCTTTATAATACGCAGAGGAATCGTTGTCTGATTAGCTTTAGAAGCAGTTTCTTGTGCCACACTTTGTCAAAGGCTTTTTCAACGTCGAAAAAGACCACCCACTGGGTTGAGTTGATGTACGCTCAAGTGTTCTTATTTAAACCCATGTTGATGGGAAGGGAGAAGATTGTTCATATCCGTGTGCTCTTGAATGATATCCAATAATTTTGGGGAAACAACCTGTTTTTTTCAACTGTAGCGATGTTTACCACGTGCAAACCTTTCCAGGCTGACGGGAAATGCCCAGTGCAAAGAATAGCATTTGCAATATTGGTTAGAGCCAAAGTTGCTTTATGAGAGAACAATTTAAAAACTTTGTTAGATATTTTATCCAGACCAGGAGCAGAACGGGATTTGAATCTTTTAATGATTTCTTTGATTTGGGAAGGTTCAGATCCGTATAATCGGTATACAGATCAGCACATTGGAGTTCGAGGCTGTCTGCAAATGCTTCGGCCTTTTCCTCAGTAGTGTATTTCATTCCTCTCTCACCATGAATGGCGAAAATGGGAACCCGTCTGTTCCTAAGAGTTTTAGAGATCCTCCATATTGGATTTTCATCCTCCGTGAAAGATTCTAGCGTATCTTTCTAGCATTGGTTTTTATGCTCCCTTATAGCCGTTCGAACTTCATTGTAAAGTCGATTCAAGATCTCTCGATCTCTGGGGTCGCTATGCCTTTGCCATTGATGTGTGACGGCATTTCGGGTCAACGCCTTTGTTTTCTTTATGCTATAAAGTGACTTTTTTAAACAACATGAGCAATGAGTGGAGGAAGTAAGCGCTGATCCTGTCTGCACGATATATTTTAGACAGTTGCCAACCGTGTAAACTTTTATCAACTACATAAGCATAAAGCTCATAAATTTTGAATTTAAATAAATTATTTAAATAGTTAATAAAGCTGCTACTTAACAAGATTTAATATATTTTCAATATGTAATATCATTTAATCTCATTTTGTAATGTTTTAAGGTTTCATTTTTTTTATTATTATTTTATATTTTTGTAATTCCTTCACTTTTAAGCTATTACAGCGTTGTACGTTCTATATATATATATATATATATATTTATTAATTACCTATGTTATCATTTTTCCCATTTTTTTTAATAATATTTAAATTTATAAGCGTCGATTAACCGCTGGTATCTGCTGAGTTAATATGCCAGCAAGCAAGCAAACCTAAATGTATAATGCGTAAATGCGTGAATGCGTGAAATGACAAGCGCTGCCAGCAGACGATGACTCAGCGGTAGTCAGAGGCATGGTAAATCGTTCAGAAGGCGGCCATTAATTGATTTTAAACTTTTTTAAAAAATATTTTCAAAATTAAAAAACAATTTTTATTTTCACACTTAAAAAAATTATAGTTTTTAAAATTACAACCTTTAACGATGATTAATTCAGTTTTAATCTTTGTTTAGAGGAGTGGCAACAGTGTAACATGTGTACAGAAACGCTCTTAAGAAAATAGCAAAATAAGCTAAATAAAAGACAAATCAAATTGCAAAAAGACCACAGCAAAGAAAGTAAGAAGGATAAAGTACACTTAAAAGAAAACCAGTAACGTACACACCACAAAAAAACAAATTTAGAGAAAGAAAGTGGCCGAGGACTTATCACAAATTTGTTCTTACAAATACATTACTAATTTTGGCTAGAGCCTTCTACAGATATTATTTTATCTATAGAAAGCTCTAGTAGTCGATACAATTAAAACAAAACTAATGGTCGATGTGGGAGAAGAAGAAATAGACTTTATAAAACAAATCGACTAAAAATCACCAAATGACTCAATCCTAATTGGGCTAACTACATACAGAAAAAAACAACAAATACTCAAAAAACAAATCTAAATGGAACTAAAATATTATTCAAGAAGGCTACCCCTAACAAAGACTCAAGCCAATACTAATAGAAGCAAAAAGGAATAAAATACGATAAATTAAAAATATTTAAAAAAACTCACAAAGAAAAAGCTAAACTAACAGCTCCATACGGACAAGGAAAGAATACAATGAAAGAACCCAAACTACAGGACAAGGGTTACAAAACGTCAAAGAACAATACATACTCAAAAAAGGAGAAAAAAGCAAGTGACAAGAAAAGAGGAAAAAACCCACTGAGTTAAAAATAATTGAAAAAAAGCAGAAAAATCCTAATAAGAGAATTAACAAGGAAGTCAACCAAGTTACAACAAACAATACGTACACCTCAAAAAAAAAAAAAAAAACACCAACCATGGTCAAAAGCCTTCTAGTCCCCATGAAAGACCAAAAAAAAGAAGAAACAAGAAAATAAAAAACAGCAAACGTAGAAATTAATAAATTAACCTAAGACGACAATTGCAATAGAAAAGGAAACAAAAACACAACATAACAATAATAACATAAAACATTAAAACAATCAAAAAAGAAACAAAATTGTATAAGAAAAAAAAAATATATAAATTAAAATGAACAAAAACAATTAAAAGACGGATATACACTATACTACCCAAAGAAACCAACACAAAAAAAAAAGAAAGAGTCAGAATAATAGTGGCAGAAGAAATAAACAAAAAAATCACAAAATGAAACCCCACTTTATCAAGAGTTATAGACATGGAAAACAACATAAGAATAAATCTAGCAATTGTGCAAATTTACAATGCGTTTCAAAGAACAAAAGAAAAAGAATTAGATAAATTCTATACAGAACTACAAAACACACTGGGTAATTACAAAGAAAACCATACTAATTAGTAGATAGAGATAAAAACATAAAGAAAACAATACGGAAAAAAAATCTTAGCAAAGAAAAACTTAAACAAAAGAAAAAGATAAAACAACAAACACAAATAGAAAAACAATAAACAACATAATTGAGGAAATAGAAGAGAGACAAGAAAAAAAGCAGAGAACTATGAAAAGTTACAGAGAATAGGCAAAAATTGAGGAAACGGCTCGATAACACGTACATAATGCCCTAAGAAGTAAAAAGAGTTAGAAAGTTACAGCCCTCAACAATAGATAACTCAATTTAATTTTTTTTAGTTATTAAAAAATAACTTTTGGTTTTACTACATGTTTGCAGAATATGTTGTAATAATTTAAAAAAAATATTTTAATCAAGATTTTTTTTTAATTTTTTATATTTTTAAAATTAAAAATTTAATTTATTTGCTTCACCAACTTTTACATGCCTACAGAATTTTGATTAATGATTAATTTGATTTTTTTTTTTCTAATTTTTTTTTAATTTTTTTTACGTTTTTGGAATATTTTGTAAAAATTTAGAATCAATATTTTAAAAGTTACAAACCATAATGATGAATAATTCCATTTTTTGTTTTTTTTTTGTTTTAAATTTTATAAACAATATTAATTTTTACTACTGATATTAATCAAATACTAAAATTAATTTTTTTAAACTTTTACGTTTAAAAACATATATCAAATAAAAATAAATATTTTTAAATGTTTACAAAATATTTTGTAAAAAATGGCTTATTATAAAAAAAAATACAACTTCTAACATTAGTTCATTTTAAATGTTTTTAAATTAAAAAATGTATTTTAGATTTACCACTGGTTTTCAAACGTTTACAAAACATTTAATAAATAATAAAAAAAAAATTAACTTAATAATAATTAATCTATTTTTGTGTTTTTGTGTTTTGGTTTTTTATTTCAAAAATAATTTTATTTTTTACTACACTCAGTATTTAAAAAATTAAGAACAAGTTTTATTTGTATTGCTGACTTTTACATGTCTATAGAATATTTTAAAAAAATTAGACTCATTATTTTTAAAATTACAACTTTTAATGATAAATAATTCTATTTTATAATTTTTTATAAAAAAAAAATTTATTTAAATTTATTATTATTATTTTTAATTTTCACATGTTTTTAAAACAAGTTGTAAACATTTTGATTCAATATTTTAAAAATTACAAACCATAATTTTATTTTATTTTTTATAAAAATATTAAAAAATATTTTAATTTTTACTACTAATTGTGTAAAAAAATGATATTTTAAAAAATAAATAATTCAGTTTTAGTAGTTTTTTAATTTGAAGTTTTTTTTAAGAAATTTTAATGTTTATCATTGATTTTTACATGTTAACAAAATATTTTGCAAAACTTTTAATAATGATTAATTTTGTTTTATATATATATATATGTACATATATTTTTTAAATTTTATTTTTTTAACACTAATTTTTAAAATATTTTGCACAAACGTAGATTTAATACTTTACAAACTATAATAATAAATAATTCTATTTTTTTGTTTTATAATTTAAAAAATAATTTTAGTTTTTACGTTCACAGATTATTTTGTAAAAATTTAAAATTAATGTTCTGAAAATCACAACCATTAACGGTGATTAATTTAGTTTTTATTTACTTTTTTAACATTTAACACTGATAGTGGAAAAAATTAAGATCAACATTTTAAAAATTACAACTCCGAACAATTAATAATTTAGTATTAGTTGTTTAATTAACATTTTTTTTTTATATATATTTTAAACTTTAGGACTGATTTTTACATGGTAACAGAATATTTTTTTTAATTTAAAATTATTTTACAATTCTTAACGATATTAAATTGTAACATTCTGTAAGTTTGACAATGACACTTTTAACGTTTCTTTTACAATAAAAAAACTAATAAATGTAAGTTTCCAAACTAAAAAAAAAAACTATGTTAACTGTTTATATGCAATAAAATATTCATCCGCTTCTTAATCAGACCATGTTTCCTAATTATAGAAAACTAAATAATATTTTTTAGCAAATTACAACATTCTAATTAATTTAGATCTAGCCGATAATCATGTTAAATTCTTCCGGCCCAGATTCTTCAATAATTAAATCCCTAATGTGATTTAAGAGAAATTGTATCCGGTTTGTATCAGAAACTAATAAATTCATTCTACATTGAAGTAACTTTTACCAAGACAATTATAGAACTTAATTATAGCGAAGGGCGTCCAGAAAAACTTGTTTGTTTGTCTATTTAATGATTAGAAAATAATTAATAACAGTTGTAAGTAATTGGTATGATTGACGCACGTATGCATAAGGAAAATAGAGTAAATTATTTATGGTGATGACATTTTGATTAATTGCAGAGAAACATTGGAACTAGAAGTACTATTAATTAGTTCCTAAAAAGCATAAATATAAAGATTGGTTTAAAAAAAAGTAATTAAACCAAAAGAGTTAATCAATTATAGTTAATGCTGAAAGTGAAATTGTGTTTTAATTTTAAAAGTGTTTTTGACCTTGTATTATCTTGTCAGTAACAACGTCGAGTTTTGAGTCACTGGGTAATATCTTTTGCTTAAATTAACTTAAATTACTAAAATAAAATCAATAGAAATTTTAAAATTTAAAAAAAAAAATGTATAAAAAAATTATTATTTAGATTAAATTTTTCATGTTGACAAAGTATAATTTATGTTTAAGTTAATAAAGTTTTTTTTATATTTCATGTTAACAGTGCATAATTTATTTTTAAGGTCACATTTTATTTTTCATGTGGATAATTTATTTATAAACTAATAAAGTCTATTTTTATATTTTACATTGAAAGTACATAATTTATTTTTTATGTAAACATAAGTATTGTAACAGTGCTGATTTAATGCGATAGTTTTATTTTGAGAATTTATTTTATTCTGAACTCTGAAAAAGTTATATAATTATTAATTTATGTTAAATTGCGTCATCAAAATCCGATTCGAAGGACTAATACAGTTTTAAACTGATAAAGAACCAATAAATTGTAGTGCAATATGCAAAACTACAGTAAATAATAATACTGAAGTAAAGAATATTATTAAGCTGTCATAGAAACATATGCTTACATTATTTTTATAATTCACAAAATTGTTTTAATTATTAATAATAAAAATTGTAAACTAAAGATATTAGTTATGGTATACAAATTATTGACATTTCATAGTCTCTTAAGAAATACTATGTAAGTAAATAGGTCAGCATATTGATGAGTTCTAGGCCATTTGATGAAAGCATTCCATATGTTACTGTTTACTTATTCATCATAATTACAGTTCATACATAAGATTACAATATCCGTTGCTTCCTCGCAATTATCTGACTGTGTAAAATATGTGTTAAGAACGGTGTTTTATTATTATAAGTTGTTTTGAAACCAAAACAAATTTTTATTATACAATGAATATTTATGTAATTAATCTTTTACGGATTTACTTTAATAATTATGCAAATGTAAGACGCGTTAGTTCCGTTATACTATTCTTCATTTCGGATTGTGTATGGAAATTATGTCAACTATTTTATAAAGCAATTTATATTAGAATTAGTTTGATTTGTTTGATATAATTATAACAAATCACGACATGTTTGTTATTAATTTATTTTATAATTATTACCTTGTTAAAATAATACCGGAAGGTTGTATATATTATATAATAAAATACGCAAATAAAAAAATGCAAACAACATTAAATTCTTATCTATGATACGTTCTTGTTATTAAGAAAATGTATCAGTTGTTCAGTTTTATAACCAATAATCATTAAAAATATAAATAAATATACGGTGCAATATTAAAAATGAGCTCAATTGGCCACCGTGTTAATATATTATACTGCGAGAAAATCAAATTACTCATAGAGAAAACGTATGAATGGGTTTACGAAGAACCAGTTTACCAGAGGGGAAACTAACTAGCGTGTTTAGTGTGAAGGTTTTAAAAACCACTTAAACTTGATCCATTATAGTATTGTTGTTAAGATATTTAAAAAAAAATGAATAATTTAGAATAAATTATAATCAGATGTTTAACCCGTTCACTACTTCCTTAATGTAGTCGATTAGATAAAAAAAAACATTTTTTGCACGTTTGCTTGTTTAAATATCAACATCTGGATTAATTTATTTTGCATTTTAGATGCTTAGACTGAGTCTAATGAAAATGAAGATCAGTAGATAGTGCACTAAGAGGCACTACCACAAGGTTTAACACTGATTATAATACTATTTCAGAGATTAACCAACTAACTATTGTTGCGGTAGCATTGAAAAGTTTTAATTATTTACTTACTCTGCGTAGCAATAAAGACATTTTGAAAGTTTGAACTTGTTTTTGCGATTTAGTATAATTATTTAGAAAGCGACGTAATATTTTTCAGCCTTTCTGCGCTTAGTAAAAGAAGCTAAAAATTAATCTAAACTTAGTTACAAAGAATTTGCACATTTTGCAGTTTAGTATAATTATTCACAAACTGACGTAATGATATTTACTTTTTCTACGCTTAGTCATAGAATCTAAAAGTTACTTGAGAGTTAGCTACAAAAAATTTGCACATTTTGCAATGTTTTTAGCTTTTAAGCTTTTAGAAAAGTACTTTTTATTTTAATATAATAATTTACAAAGCAATGCAATGTTTTTTTAGTCTTTCTGCGCGTAGTCAGAGAAGCTAAAAGTCACTCAACACTTAATCACAAACACGTTTGCACATTTTGTACTTTGGTGTAGTTATTTACAAAATTACGTAATATTTTTTAGTTTTTAACTAAAAGTTAGTTTCAATTTAGTCACAAACCATTTGCACACTTTGAATTTTTTTATAATTATGTATTTACAATGCGACGTTATGTATTTCAGTAATTTTGTTTTTAAGATTCAACGTTTCCAAAAAGATTGCAATAAGTGATTCGACAATTTCCAGCGTTTGACCAGATTTATATTAACATCTACTAAGTTTTTTTCTAATCTTGACAAAATAAATTCTCCTACTAAGAAATGCCTAGGAGTTAATTAATCAAATCCATCTTGAGGATTATTTGAGAGTTCACATAAAGGCCGAGAGTTCAAGATGGCTTCAACCTTAATAATTATGGTGTTAAATTTTTCATAAGATAAAAGTTGTTGTTCAATTACTCTTCTAAAATGATATTTAAATAATTTTACTCTAGTCTCCCAAATATTTCCAAAGTTAGGAGCATAAAGTAATTGAAATATTCATTCAATTTTCCGAGTAGCAATATAATCAGACAACACTCTATTGTTAACAGACATAATTTTAAACAACTCTTTGAGTTCCTTTGCTGCCCCACAAAAATTAAACTTCTTCGATTTATCCAAAGCTCTCAAACATGCTTTAGATGAAAGACAGGTCACACATTCTAAATGTATTGCTTTAGTAACCATGCAAACAAACAACACCAAATAACATTTTATTACCTTGTTACATCTAAGAAGTGGTTTTAATAGAAAACGGACCCGCATAATCGATACCAACATGACTAAAAGTCCTTGCCGGTTCTAATCAATACGCTAATAATTCTGTCATGATTGGCTGTATAGGTTTTGCCTTTAAACGATAACAAATTAAACATTGAAAGATCCGATAACGAATTAGACTTTGTGCTTCCAGAATTCAAAAACTACAAAAAAGTAAAGACAAAATCTATTTTGGACCACCATGCCTTAAAAAAACATAAAAATTATCTACTAACAAAATTGCTACTCAAATTTGGAATCAAATAAAGATGTTTATTTAAATGAGAACGATCAATTCTACCCCCATCATGACAAAACCCTCGGAGTTGGAGTCAAACTTTTATAATATTTTGAGATCTCTACATCCCTTTTTAATTGATCCCTTTTCTTATTTAACATTGTTTTTTTTTAATTAATGTCACTATTAATTTCATTGCATTTTAATATTCATGATAAAATATAGAACTAGCAACCTCATTCTTTGCAATCTTTCTTTGTGAAATATTAATAAAACGCAGCATCAATGCGATAATTCTTTGCAATTTTAATAAGGAAGACATCTTGTTAAATAAATTTATGAATTCAGAACAGTCTTGATTCAATACATTAGAAAATAATTGATTTTCTTTCAATTCAAGTAAATCTTGTATTATTAAATCTGATTTTTCCAAAAGCCAAGCCACCATTGAGTTTCAAATAAAATCTGGATCTTTTCACACCAAAGCAAACATTCAATAAGCAAACAAACCTTGACTAGCCGGAACTACGGGATTTTGAGATCCTGGAACATGCCTCCAAATTGCTCTTGGATTCAACTCATAAACTTGCGCAACGCCATTTGCAACAAAAGTATTTAACAAATAAAAAGGAGTGCAAATCCATGCTAAAACCAACATCAATAAGTCCACAAAACAAAAAGGATCTTTCAAGAGGAACAACCATACAGCTCCTAATTCCAAACAAGGTATCGTCCAAGTTTTAAAAAAAACCACACAAGATTTAGCAACCACCAAATTAATTTTAATCAAATCAAAAGTTTCGATACGCAAATAAATTACTGCTACTATTCCACGAATACTAGCGTCCGAGAACTTTTTGGAATAATACATATTAGTATCCAAATTTTTTTTAAATTATTTATTTTATTCATAATTCGTGTTCAAATATTTAAAATATCTACTGGCAATGGATCATTCCAATTAACTTTTAACAACCAATGTTGTTGTAATAAAACTTTTAACATAAAAACAAAAGGACTCAAATATCCATTAATGTCAAAAATCCAACCTACTCAAGATAAAATACCTTGTTTTTTGATTTTATTATATAATAGAAAGCATTACAAAAAGAATCCCAAAAAATTCCCAATAATTAAATCAAATCAGAGACATTCCCAGATTTAAGAACTACTTGATTTTCAGATTCTATAACAGACCAATGTGAACTGGCTCAATTTCAAACCTCCAGACTTATTAGCTAATTAACTAAATTTTTAATTCCAAAGCTTTATCCTCATCAGGAGCTTCCCATAAAATGTCATCCACATAAATTCTGTTTTTCAAAACTTCCGCTCCTAAAGAAAAAGATCTTTCTTTATCTTCAACCAACTGAAAAAGAAGTAGCCCCAAAAATTACTTTTGTATGTTCAAATTCTTTGATTGGGTCGTTGGAATTAAAGCGCCAAAAGATATGTTGAAAAACACGATCTTTTTTATGCAAAACTCTACCTCCCGAAACATTTGACAAATATCACAAGTTAAAGCCACTTGATAAAACCTGAAACGTGTCAATACTACTCTAACAGCTACACCAAACGGTTTTTTTTTTATTCCGTGATGTGCCCAAATATATAAAACTGATTGTTTTGAAAGCATCAAATGACCTTGATCAATGTAATTTTGAATGATTTTGGAATATAATATTATAAAAGTTTCATCTCGTTCAAAACAAGCCTCTAATTGATAAAAGCGTTTCAAAGCATGTTCTCTATTGTTACCTAAAACAGGACAAACATTGGCTTTGAAAGGTAACCAAGTAATATAACGTCCATTTTTATTTCTTAAAACGGTTTTCATAAAGTAATCATTACACAAAATTTCTTCTGGTGATAAAGGCCCGAATTAACTGCTCAAGAGAAGAACAAACCAATTCCAGATTTATGACCAAAGAATAAGATCATACTAAATTTAATAATCTTGTCCGGAGATGAATTGCTTGAACAAAAATTCTTCAAATGTAGCAAACCAAGATTGATGTCAGAGGCCATGTTTGAATCAACCCTAAAGTTTCAACAAATTTACTTTAACTTGTATCCCAAAATATGCATCACCCCTTTGAGATTATCAAATTTTACAGAACTTATTTGCAATATATTTAAAAGGTAATGATTGGCAATAGTTTTTTTATTTGTAAAGTTTTATCACCAAATCATATGTTAAATGATAGTTATCTGGCATAAAAGCAACAGTTTTAAATAGTTGTAAAGCATTACCTTCCAAATACCCTAACAAGTAAGAAAACTTTTCAATGTCAGTAAGGTCCGCACTATTAATCATGTTATTGTATAAAACTATAAAGAAAGAAAACTTTTCATAAAAACCATCAAACTTGGCCAACTTAATTTCCGGTAATTTTGTTTCAACTATCACATTTGTGTATGAAGAATTCTGAATTGACCGAGAAGCCATCAATTCTGATTTCATCAAATAATAGCCAGACTCAAATTTAGTTGTCAGTTTGACAATATCAACATGAAACTCTTCATAAATGTCAATAAGGATAATTGATCCAACAAATTCTCATGGATCTCTAAACTATACAATAAATCTTTGGCTCTCACCTTAAAGGTATCCCAACCAGTTAGCAGCTCTCCAATTATGTTTATACATGATTGGAGTTTTGCCTCTAATCAGTCTCTTTTACCAATAAGAGCAGAAAGTTCTGCCATCAGAATATGCTAGATTTAAATCAAAAGGAATTAAAAAAACCAAACTCCCGCCATACGCAATACAATAATGATTAATTAAAATAATAATTTAATAATTTATATTAAATGTCAAAAAAATAAAATGAATTAAATATTTTAATCAAAACTAAACAGAAATAATTTTAAATTTACCTACAAAATATCTGGTTTGATGGACCAATTTGTGTAATATGAACGTGGACTGTATTTTAATTCTGGAATAAAATGGTGATGTTATGTTTTAAATATTTTTGTTTTGATAGACGCTTCAATTGGTTTCTTGGTCTCGTATGCAGCTATTGTCTTCTTTCTTTCTTCTTTATTCATTTGGGACTAACAATCCATTTTTAATCTTCGGTTATTAATCCTTTGTAAGGTTCCATTCACTTTTCCATTTGTGACAATTAATAATTATTCATAAAACAATTTATGATTTAATTTTTTTGTATTTATTGGACTGATAAATAACAATACTATCAAAAAATATTTATAGTATTTTAAATCATTTAAAACAGAGTTAAAAACAGTTCAGTGATTAAAATAAAAATGATGTATCGACGATTCTAAAAAATAGTTTGATAATAATATTCCATTTCTATGGTAACAAACCTTTTGTTTAATTAAACACAAGTTGACCTACTAACCAAATTCTAAAACCAAACAGTGATTTTGTATTGAAATCTTTTCTTGCTATAATTTTTTTATTTTCTGTTTTTTAAAACAGCGTTTTAATTTTTTTTACCCACTCCTAATAGTATTTTATTCCGCAGTTTAGACTGATATAACAGCTGTATACTATTATACTTTCTACTTCAGCCCACACTATTTTTTTTTGGTGTTCCAACCTTATTCATACACTTTTCCTTAGCTAAAACAGCCGCATATGTTTTTTTTTATCCACTTACTATTTAGTTTGTTTTTATTTAGTTTACTTACAACCACTAGGTTTATTTTCTCTCTCTATCTGCTGTTGCTATCAGTATGTTGTGCGCCTCTCTCTATGTTTGTTTGTATAAATTTATACATTTTGGTTTGTTATCTGCTTCTTGTGGTGTCTCTAGTTATTGGGTTTGTTGTCTTCTATATTCTTCTTTGTTTTCTTTGTATTTTTTTCTTTTGTTGTCCGCTCCCTCCCGTTCTGTGTCCTATTGTTTTGCATTCTATGCAGTATTCTTTGTTCTTGCATTTGGTAATCTGGTGTCTTCTCTTTTTGCATTTTATGTATAGCAATAATCTATCTTCTCATTTGCATTTCGCAGTTACATATCTTTTCATTTAGCATTTATAACATTTTCTCTTGTTTGCCGTTACTTCTATATTTGCATCTTATGAGTTTTATATTTCATTTTTCTTCTTTTATTGTCTGTTCCGCTGCTTTTTTGTCCATCTTGACTATAGCAGTTTGTTTTTTTTTATACATTTTTTTATAGATCTTTCATTATTTCTTTTCTCTTAATCTCCATGCAGTTCCATGAAAGGGCAGACTATAATCTAAAAGTTGGGACGTATTTTCAAAACCAGTTGCAAATAACAATAAATTAGGTAGTCTCAAATTGCGGCTAGGTAATTGTTAATTTTCTTGGTTTTACGATAAAGTAAATGCCGCAAATACGTGGTTTTTCTTTATCAGTGTTTGCCAGTAGCAAGTGGTCAAGTCAAACATGTTAAAAATTTAGGCATTTCCAAAGTTCTTTAAATTTTCTTAAATTTTTGAAAGCGGACTGATTTAATTTTGGTAGCATCATTTAATTTTTTATAATCAACACAGAAAAAAATGTGGTTTGAGCAGTAACTGCTTCTACATTCTTTAATTATTCCATTTGTGAGCAGCTCGTAAGTTTGTTTTAAAATCTGAACCTACCAAAAAACACAAAATTATTTTGGTATGATGTTATCATTGAATATTACATAAAATTCCTAGAGTTAGTCTTTTAATTGAGCTTGATTTAGCAACAAGTTAATGGGCATTTTAATTTTCTTTCTTGAGTTGACTTGTCCGTTTGATTTTTGAGTGGAGTTTTGATCTGGTCATTATAAGTTCTTATGGTTCTTACTAAGTTATTATTGAGTCAAATCGGAAAATTTGCGCTTTTTGGATCAACATGCTACTGGTTTTCCAGTTATGCGGAGTTTAATAGAGTGTTTACCGTAATTGGTGGTTGTGGACTAGCCCCAGAAAGTTTGCAGCTAGTTAAGTTGCTCAAACTGCAAACTTTTTGAAAGTGATGATGTCCAGCACTACTAGATTTGAGATTTCACCAAAGTTGCAAAAATGTTAGACATGACTTTTGCAAAGTGATGTAAATGCACTTGGCAATATAGAGTAGCTTGCTGTTGTATGTAACTTTCTACTGGTTATTTTGGCATGTAAACATGATTAGTTGGCTAG
Organism: Tachinus rufipes; assembly: GCA_963932245.1. NCBI lineage: Eukaryota > Metazoa > Arthropoda > Insecta > Coleoptera > Staphylinidae > Tachinus > Tachinus rufipes. Next base: position 70,397,997 of record OZ010747.1, on the reverse strand, counting down.
CTATTCTGACAAGTTCCACTACGTACTCGTACTGTCTTAGAATTTGTTACTTTAATTTTACATAAGTTGGGCAATGTTTTTTTTTTTAGTATTAGTTTTTAAAGGTGTTTGCTATTTTTTTTTTAGTTTTTGAACTTTGTATAAGCAGTCTTTCAGATTTTTTTGTTTTTTGAAATATTCTTTGATAGCTTTAAAGAATAATTTAAGGTCTTTGTAAGGCTTTTTGGCAAAGCATGGTAATTTTGGCAAGTATTATTGACTTTTCTGATAGGTGAATAAAGCTTGCAATGAGCGTGCAACCTTTACTGTTTCGCTTTTTTTGTTCATTTTTGTTTAATTTATCTTCTTTTTTTTTCTATTTTTTCAAGTTTTTTTTATCTTGCCCGAGTGTTTGTCATCTAGATATTGGTTGTCTAACAATTCACCTATAGTTTAATGATATCTGCTGTTTATTGTTTTTAACATCATAGCTGCAGGAACATCAACAATAAATGAATTATTTAATTTCTAAATTACAGACACAAGAGTAGGTGTGCGGGGTACAGCAATGCAAATTATTTTCACACAATTAACTTATAATTTTATGGTATCTAGTGTTTATTATTTTTAACATCATAGCTGCAAAAATATCTGCGGTTAGTAAAATATCCAATTTCTTAATTACAGACACATGGGTTAGTATGCAGCACATAACCAAAATTTGATGTAATAGTGTGGTCTCATTCGTTGAAATGCTAATGTATTTTTGTGATGTTGTGACATATTGGGTATAAAGTTTTGAAACTGAACTTTTAAGAAAGAAGCTTTTCAAATAACAAACATATTTTATACATATTTTTGTATGCAATATGTTTTGTTTTATGTAAATTTAAAAAAAATATAAATAATATCAAATTAAATTTAATGCAATCCTGCATAAATGCAATTGAAGTATGTAACTGATGCATTGCTAAACTTCTACTCAATAAACTTATTTTTATCAACGTTTGTTCAAAATGTTTTCAAAACAGTTTTAATTATTTACTTTGTTAGTCTTACATCAATTGCTTGTAAAAACAATATTTTAATATTGAGCTGAAATTTAATCAAACTTTAAAGAAATTTGGCCAAATAATACAATGCTGCTATTTATAAAAACTGATTAAATTTTATTACAGTTAAATGTGACAATATAACCACACAATTTGATAAAGTGTCAAAACTATTTATATAGATTCAATACAAATACTTGTTATTTACTTTGCGTTATCATCAAATCTTATTTTCTATTAATTTTTGATAATTATCTACTATGCCAAACTTGTTTTTGCAATAACATTATTATAAATAGTTTTGCAATTGTCAAATTTAACGAAACGTTACTTTTAACTAGCTTTTATAAACTCCAGCATCAGTTTCAAATGAAATGCGTCACCTAGTAAACAATATCATTTTAAAAACTTGGCAAAATAATGTTTTATGTTAATATATGAATGATCAATCATACTAAAGATATTATAATTAACAATAATAAGTGACATCTCTATATGTATCAATGCAAAAGTTTATTTTTTGTGGGATGCTTATAAGATGATCAATGTCCTCCTTGAATATCTCTTTCTATGTAACTTGAAAATGATGTTGCATGTTGTTCAAATTGTTTGGATGCTTGTGCAAGACGTTAATTGATTGATAAGTCTGGTGATGGTACAGGCCAAGATATTATTTAAAGTACCTTCTGGTAATGTTAGCAATGTGTGGCCTTGAATTATTCTGCTAGAAGATGTCATTTGGTATTGTCTGCATGAAAGGTACAAATGCTTTCAATACTTTATGGTTGTTACGATGTGCATAGTATATTTCGTAGAGAGTAGACGTGGTTTTCTCTCTACACATTAAATATAAATAATATTAAAAATAAATGAAAAACAGTGAGTAAAACTTAATAAATAACGTGTCGAGTAACTAACAATTATTAACCGCAAACACAAAACCAGGTGAAAGATATTGAAGCAGTGATCATAAATGCATTCAAAAATGAAGATACAATTAAATAGTGGAAGATAGCATGTCAAGTGTAATTAATAAATATAAAGTAACAATAGAAGAATTAAATGCACAAATAAAAACAAATATTGATATTGTAAAAACTCATGGATAGCAGATTACTGATTCGATTGAACAGTACAAACGTCGAAACAATTTTTGCATAACTGGAATAAAAGAGACGGACAACGAAGATCCAGAAAAAATAATATCTGAATTATTTGAAAATAAATTTAATATTAAAATAAATACAAACCATCTCGAGGGCATATATCGCGTAGGCAAAAAACAACAAAGTAAAAATAGAGTAATCCTTATCACAATAATAAATGAAAAATATAGTTTTTTTATTAAAAAAAAGCTACTGAAAGGTACAGAAATTATGATTAGAGAAGATCTTACAGCAAATCGGTTTTTGGATTATAAAAAAGCAGCAGAAAAATACGGCATTAAAAATGTGTGGACAAAAGATGGAAATATCTACACCGATATGGGAATAATAAATCTGACCAACGAATAACTGGAATTAAAGCCATTAAGCTAAGTTATTATTTTATATTTTAAAATTATTTATAATATTGTCTTCATTATCAATCTATTTTGATGTTTATTTTAATTTTTAATCGTATGCATGTGTTGTGTAATTAATTGCTTTTTATCATCTCATTTACTTTTAAATTATTTTATACTATCGTTATTTTATGTTATAATCATTAGTTTATAGTAGTTATTATTCAAAGTGCAATTTGTTATGTTACTGGACAACGTTTTATGTTAGTTGAAAGCACCTTTTGAAATATGAAAGATAAATTTAAAATAGCGCATCTTAATATTAGATCATTAATACCTAATTTTGCAGACATTCAGGAGATTCTATTGAGTAATAATTATGATATTTTAGGAATAAGAGAATTTTGGTTAACAAATGATTTACTATATCGCCCACCTTCTACTAACATTAATTGGTTTTTAGATTATTTAGACCTGTTAAGTTTTGATAATACATATACACTTTGTGTAAATAGTATATTCGAATCATTTAATTAAGGGCCGTAATATCCAACTCCTAATAAAGCATCTAATAAACTATTAGCTGAATAACCTAACTTTTAATTTTATTCATTTTATTAAAACCTAAGAACAGCCAATTAAATATATGCTTAACATATACATTTATAACAAATAAAAACATTAAGCATATAATATATAAGCCGTTCAGAGGTGTAACAAAAATAAATCAAATTAAAGTTTAAAAAAAGTTAGGTTATTCAGCTAATAGTTTATTAGATGCTTTATTAGGAGTTGGATATTACGGCCCTTAGAATTACAAACTAAGAATCTATACCTTAACAGCGCTAAATGCTATGACAAAAACTGTAAAATTTAAGTATTCACAAGAAAAAAGTAGCTTATTCCAGAACATTTAAAAAACCTCAATCGTATTCATGACTACTTTAATAGTGTATTTTCAATAATAAATCCAGTAGACAAGCAAAATACTATTAACTTTTATAACAATAATACCAAATATAATTTACTCACAAACAACTTTGAACTTAACTTAACCAACAAAACCAAAGTCTTAAACTTAGTTTCTAATATTAAATTAAAAGCGATTGGTCTTGACAAAATCTTAATTGACATGATTCATTTAAGATGTCCAGTGGTTTTGCCTATCTTAGTACATATAATCAGTTATTGTGTAACTTTCTCAATTTTTTCAGATTTGTGAAAAGAAGGAAAAATAATACCTATTCTTAAAACTAAAGTACCTCACAATTATTCTGAACTGAGGCCAATTACAAGCCTGCCAACACTATCAAAAATAATTGAAAAAATAGGTCATTTATACAAAAAACTTGATTTTGTCACCATTGCAATCAGGTTTCAGATCTGATTATAGTTCTACAACAGCTTTATTTAAAGTATAAGACAATATAATTTCATCAACAGATAGAGGAAAAAGTACTGCATTAATTTTACTTGACTATTCAAAGGCGTTCGACATGGTTGATGATGATATTTTAATTTCTATTTTTAAACTTATTGGTTTTAGTATCAATGCACTTTGTTTTTTCAATAACTACTTACAAAATAGACAAAATCAAGTAATATTAGAACAAACTTTTTCAATGCCACAGTTAATGCAAATGGGGATACTACAATGTGGTGTTTTAGGACCGATGTTATATTCTATTTACACATTTAAATTAAATTCAGCTATTGAACAATTACAATATCATTATTACGCAGACGACACAATAAATAACATAATAAACAAAAAGTAAATTTAGATATTTTGTCAAAAAACAACAATTTAAAGTCAATCCTAAAAAGTCACATACGTCTAAACGCCAACACTTAAGTGAACAGTAAAAATTAAGTTAAATTAGTTTTAGTAGATGAATCAAAAGTTTTAGGATTGATAATTGACAAAGATTTAAGATTCAGAAAACACATCAATTCATTGGTAGGTAAGTCATTTGGAAAATTAAAAGCATTATATGGCCATAGATATTACTTATCAATTCAAATTAAGCAGTTGCTGTGCAACTTACTAATATTGTCAATCTTTAACTACTGTGACTACGTTTACAGACCTCGTTTAGACAGTCATAGTATACGAAGAGTTTAAAACAAATGTTTGCGGTTTATCTATGGAGTGCGTAGTCGTAATTATATAAGTCACACATTAATAAACGCACAGCGGTTAAATATGATAAACAGAAGAAGGATGTACGCATGTTGTTTATATCATAAAATAATTAAACTGAAAGTACCGCCATATCTATACAACAAAATAACATACAGAAGTAATGTGCACTCTATTAATATAAGAAGAAAGACAGCATTAAATATTCCAGCACACAGAACGGCTATTAGAACTATTTAATGACAATCAAACAAAACCGACAAACTCCAAAACAAAATATAGAACACCAAATCCGGAAAACATCTGGATCCAACAAAGTGCCCGTTGAATTAATAAAACTTATAGATGAAGACTCCATAGATACCCTACTACAACTTTTTAACAACCAAATGGTTAATCTCAACTTTCGTGACGCTACTCAAAAAAAATAGAGCCAAAGAATGCTCCAACCATAGGATCATTGATTGCCTTGATGAGCCACACTTTAAAGATCTTACATAATTGCTTCTTCAAAAAACTAGAAAAAGGAATCAGCGACACACAAATAGGGTTTAGAAAAAGCATGGGAACCAGAGAGGCTCTTTTTGGTTTAAACGTATTGAGACAAAGATGTCTAGACATAAACCACAATATGTACATACTAAAAAAAACAACATCGATAGCAGAGACATACAAATAATAACTAACCTCTACTGAAACCAAACAGCAAAAGTCAGAGTCGGTAAAGAACTAAGCAAAGAGGTTAAGATACGCCTTGGAATAAGACAAAGATGCGTGTTTTTTATTTAACTGGTATAGTGAAGCAATATTTAAAAAAGCATTATCAGAAATAGCGGGAGGTATCGTCATAAACGAACAAACCATACGATACGACCATAATAGATCCCAGGTATATATCAACAACAAAACTATAGAATGGGTATTCTGTTACAAATATCTGGGAACATGGGTAACCAAAAACACGGAACACACAAAAGAAATCAGAAATTCTGCTTCTGAAAATTTCTGTAACCGCAACACAAAATTAGATCTAAGAACTAAAATTCTAAATTGTTATATTTTTCCCACTCTCCTCTATGGAATAGAAGCATAGACCAAGGCAAACAACATCAAGAATCTAAAAGCATTTGAAATATGGTGCAACCAGAGGATGCTCAAAATCTCATGGACCGACAAGATCACCGATGAGGAAGTACTTTGCCGAATGAACAAAACAAAAGAGATTACTAACACAATAAAAAGGCAAAAACTAAAATACCTTGGTCACATTCTAAGAAGAGACAGGTATAACATCTTAAAAGACCAATTAGCAGAAGAAAAATTTTCTGGCTCAGAAACCTAAGAGAATAGTTTTTATGTAACTCTGCTGAACTATTCAGAGCAGCTGCCAACAAAGTCCGCATAGCCATAATGGTTTCCAATCTCGGTTAGGAACAAAACTCAAAGAAAAAAAAAAAGATGTATAAATTTTAGTATAGACCAGGTTCAAAAGAAATCTATTGCCCAAACATTTTTTTATATATTTTTGTAATTATGTAATTGTTAAGATATATTTTGTACTCTGGGCAATAAATGTATTTATTATTATTATTATTATTAAAGTGCCTGGAATAACTATAGGGTCCGTAGAATAGCTTCGTTAGATAAAACGTGTAACTTAAATTTTGGCGCATAAATTGTTGCAGGTTTAAGCCCCAGCTCCGGCAGAGCATTTTAAGAAATTATGACATTTATTAATTTAAAACATTAATCTAACATTATTAGTGTATATGTAACCATAGTTACATTTTTTTTCTTTATTGCGCGATTTACAGCTATTTTACATTGCCCCAAAAGTCTTACGACTTGTTTGAAAGGGGTTGATGGAACCAACGGCTTATTAGGTGACTTCCAAATCACTCCGATGGATAAAGAGCAAGTTTAGTACGCTAACGCTCTATAACTGAGCTATCTCACCGTTTATTTAATATGAGAGTGTGGGTAGACCAGATACTAGACTTTGTCAGTATCTACATAGGCAGCTATAAAATAGTAACACAAGCATAAGATCCAAAATATTGGCGTTGGTATCTAAAACAAAAAAGGGTAATCTTCCATCAAAGCATATTGCACCTCAAACTAAGATGTGTAGCTTTCAACAAACTGCAAAATTTTGTCGTTATTTTTGATACCGACCATTATTTATTATATTGGTGGTTGTAGCTTTGATGTTAGTTCTTAATTTTGTTTTTGTCCATCTACTATCTCTACTTCTGTCTAGATGTTCAGCTCAGTTTCACTTTAAAGCAAATACACTTTTGACAATTTGTTATGTCAGTTTCTTGGCGTTTGGTTTTATTTGAAATTTTGTCTCTGGCAGCTGCTGGTTTGCAGATTTTTTTATTAGGATTAAGGCTTCCGCTCCGTATTGTCATAACGGGTAACACACATTGATCATATAACTTCTGTTTTAAGCAGGTTAACATCTCTGGCTTAAAAAAGTTTTATAATTTTCAAAGAAAACTTCTTGTTTGGTTGTTTTTGGTTAACAATACTTTATGACATAAGTACTTATAGGATATCATTTGTTGTATTTGGACTCCCCCACTGAGATATGATCATTTAGTACCATATTTGTCATTAATTGCGTTTTGAGTTTGATTTTTAGATCAGCACAGTGTAATCATTGTAGCATTTTGCAAGCATCAATAGTGTTGTCGGCAAAACATAAATAAATTTAAAGGACTTGATACCTATTTTATTTTAATTGATTTTCTTAAAAATTGTTTCAAGTAAAGTAGTGAATAACTTTGCAGAGATAGTATCACCTTGGTAAATACCCTTTTTGATGCAAAACTTTTTTTGTATTTTTGGTAAAGATTTTTGTATATGCTCTTAATTAGTTTAATCTGTAGTTAATTCTACATTTGCCAAATGCTTTTAACATTTTTCCATTACTTAATTGTATCAAATTCTTTTGCATAATCTACAAACACGAGAATAATTAGTTTGTTGTATTCTATTGACTTTCTGATAGTATCTTAACAGTTTAGAGGTTGTTACGGTTTTGAATCTAAATCAAAATCCAGTTTGTTTTTTGAGATGATAAAAATTGAATTTGGATGATTTTTATAAAAAGTTTTTTGTATGTATGCAATAGAAGGCTGGTAGATCTATAATTACCAAAGTTTGATTTTTTTTTTCTGTGCATTATTTTAACAGCTTTGTTGTTTCAAGTGAAGATAATTTTGCTTATAGCAAGGCACCTGTTTGGATTAATGTATCATTATTTTTATTGATTGCTTCGATAAAAGCACCGACCTTACTAAAAAAAAATTTGTTCCAAAAAAATTCTAAACTTTTGTCTTGAATTTTTGGTAAATTCTCTAGTAAACTGTATTTTTTGTGTTAAGAACTTTGATATTATTTGACTTGACTATGTTTTTTACCATACTAAGAATTTTGATATTATTTTTAGTTTACAAATGTCCTTTTTTCTATAGTACATATCTGTAATTTTTTTAAATTTTGGGTTAAAAAGTAAACCAAAGTTTAATGTACGTATCCTACATTAGGTCATTTGTTCTAGTAGTGACTTTATTTTGTTGTTCCGGTATTCAACCACCTGATGTGGCTGATGTATGCAAGTACAACGCTTAAAGGAGTATTTCTTATACTGGCCATGTCAAGCCAGCAACTCCCCAACATGAACTCTCAATTGAAAAGGCCGGGCAAGTACATAAGACTTGCTTGATTGTTTTTTATCCATTTTACATCCTTCTTAGTTGACAGTGTCCTGTCAAGATCTTTATCACAACTTACAAGTTTTTCTGCGCTGTCCTTAGCATTTGGAGCGTTTGGAATGTTATCTCAACGCCTTCTTAGTACGTTGTGTGTGTTAATTTTTAGTAGATCATTGATGTGTTTGAGTAGTAAAATGGTCTAGGTTAAAGTCCACAAGTCATGACCTTTTACTAGCCAGCTTGTCTGTCTAATGCGCGTACTAATAGTCAGAGATTAAATCTCGGATTAATCTTGGATTCATGAATCCAAGATTCATTTTGTTAATCGTTGGTTGGTTCTAAGCCAATTTACGGATTATCATTAGTCGCAATCGACCAATGCATTCCTCGCTAATTCTCGGATCGAGTTGAAAACTATGCAACCGTCAATATAATCCTAGATTCAAATAATCTTGGGTCCACCCAAGATTGTTTATTAGTGTGTCATATATTAATTCTGACGTTTGGTAATAAAATATATTGGCCGATCGCAACTATATTCACCATCACGATATCCGTGAATTGGCTTAGAGCCAATCAACGATTAGCAAAATGAATCTTGGATTCATGAATCCGAGATTTAATCTCTGACTATTAGTACGGGCATTAATGTTACTTTGTTGAAATGTTCTTTTTTCTGTTTCCTTTCCTTTGTTTTTTGTTGTTTTTGTTTGGCTTAGTCTTGTATATATTTTCTGCATTCTTTACTTACATAAACTTCTATGGTTAATACATAATCCGCACGTATTTAGATGACATTGCTTTTAACACAAATTTTGATTAACACGTGGTGTGAAGTTTTATTATTATTTTATTATATAGGTGTAAGGGATAAAAACACAAGTTAACTCAAATGAAAACTTCACCTGCACGCAGTACAGGATGGATAATCTATTAAGACCTCTAGTGACGAGAAATTGTTACTGGAGCTAAACAAATTCACAAAGATTAACATAAAGATATATAAGGGCAACAAAAACCACTCCATTAAAGATCTTTAAAGATATTTTAAGCAAAACTATCAGGATAAACAAAGAAAATAGAGATAAAAAGTTATACTACCCGGTTATGGCTTTAAGTCATTAAGTTTGTAACCTTGAGAATGAAAAGTATGCGACGGGCCACGCAATGGCAAATACCAGGCCATATGTAGAAAGTGTGCAACTAGAGAGGATTAATTTTATCAAAATAGTTACATGGAACGTTATCACTATACTATCACTATGCTATCGTACGATGGTCGAAAAGAATATATGATCTACTGTTAGTTTTTTGTGAATCTTGAAATAAATATATCTTTAAAACAAAAAACAATTTAAAAATAGTTGTTGCTTAAAATCTAATTATAAACACAAATATTCATGTTTTGCTCTTTGTTGTAAATTACTCCGTATTTACTATAGGCAACCAAGAATACATTTAAGTTGTAACCGTATCCACCAATTATACTGCTAACTTGGTTGCCTATGTATTTTTAATACATATTAATCAAATTAAGGCAACTTAGGCAACTACAATAGCACAATTGGCGGGTGTTTTAAATTAATTATTACAGTTTGAATCTTATAAATAATTAACTTTTATTGAAACCATTAAGTAATTTTGCTTTACTAAATTTGAATAACCTTACAACAATATAATTGTTTGGTAAATATATTTTATTTAAACTTTCAAATTTTATCAAATATAAGTAATATGATATCCATTAACCTCCATGGTCACACTTGAGTTATTTATAACTTAATAAATAAACAATAAACATGATCTGACTTAAAAACCTTGATAATGAATTAACCACTTGAGCCTTACACTGCTCAAATAGCATTCATGTGATAATTTATGTAAATAATTAAACAATGCATTACATTTTTAATCGAGCAGAGTGATTACAGCAATTATTATGTCTTTAAGAATCTTCAGCAGGTGTGTAATTAAAGGCAAGTAAACAAAATCAACAGGTGTACAAATTTGAGGTTAATTTGTAATGTTTTTAGTACCTAGGAAACAGATATCGAGGTGTTTTCATAAACTAAACGAAGAATATACTGCCTTACAAAATGTAGCTAGAAACTATGCTGTTAATAAATTAAAACCTATAGCAGCAGAATTGGATCGAGAACATAAATTTCCTGCAAAACAAGTACATATTGAAATTAATTGTCATTTAATTATCATTAATAAATAAATCATTTTTAGATTAAAGAATTAGGCGATTTAGGATTGCTTTCGATTCCTGTATCGGATAAATGGGGCGGAGCCGGTTATGATATGCTTGCTTTAGCTATAGCCGTTGAAGAAATAGCTAGAAATTGTGGCGGAACAGGAGCAATTGTTTCAATCCATAATTGTCTATATGTTAATTTAATTGAAGCATTCGGAACTGATAAACAAAAAGAAACATTCTTGCGCCCATTTACGAATGGAACGTTAGGTTCCTTTGCTTTAAGCGAACCTGGTAATTATTTTTTAATTAAATTTAATTCTGTTAATAATAATAACAAATTACAGAAGCTGGAAGTGATGTCGGGGCTTTAACAACGACTGCTAGTTTAGATGGTGATTGTTACGTGCTTAACGGAATTAAATCTTGGGTTACTAGTGGACCTGAAGCCAAGGCTGCAGTGATTTTTGCTACTATCGATAGGAGTTTAAAACATAAAGGTGATTTGTTGGTAAATTGTTGGCGATTTTATTTGGATTATTTTTTAGGTATAACAGCATTTTTGGTACCGATTCCTTCTGATGGGTTGAGATTGGGTAAGAAAGATGATAAGTTGGGTATTAGGGCAGCCCCTTCTTGTAATTTTATGCTGGAAAATGTCAGAGTTTCTAAAGAAAATATTATTGGTAAGTGAGGTTATCTTATGATCTTACATAAATAAAATGAATTTAGTAAACAATTGTTGCCAAGGTAATTTTATAAAAAGTGTTGCCAACCTTATCAAATTGAAGATAGGTAGTAAGTGTAGCCAATGATAAATCAACAAACTGAATTTATGTAACAATTGTTGCCAACATTAATGAAGTCTGGCGATCAAAGCTAAGGAATACGCTATCTAGCGGTAGATTTCTCAACTAGCCGATGTTGATATTTTGCTATGTTCACATAAGTCACGTCTGCACGTCTTGCTCGATATGTAAAAATGGTTGCGTACAGGAACATATGAGCGGACCGCTCTTTAAGAGCGGTGCTTGTTGCTCCTGGAAATATAAAACAAAATGGCAGCTCACCGTTGCCGATTTGTGACGGAAGGTCGTCATTTTAAAGAGCTTCCTTTTTTTGCCCTCCATTGGAAGCGGCGGGAATTGGCTGTTAATTTAAAATTGACATCAGTAATTGTCATTCAATTTTGTTTGTTATGAGTTTTTATTACTTACCTTTTATAATAAAGATATTTAATACACAACTTACATAAATCACATAAACAGCACAACAAATATGTTATAATTACTGATTATAATCAAACGTCAGATTTTGGAGTTTTATGTTTATGTAGTTGGTGATTGTTTACATGGTTGGTAACTACTGCTACCTAAAAACCGGAAACTCCACATAAAACCGCTCTTTAAGAGCAGTCCGCTCTTAAAGAGCGGTCCGCTCACAATATCCTGTACGCGCTCAATGCAAGGGATGCTTAAAGCGCTCAAATATAAACAAAAAATGACGTAAAATACAGAACACTATGACATGAATAGCGTTGCGGCACATACAATAGTTATCATTCCAGCCACAGTGGCGCTAACAACTTAAAAAGTAAGCCCAATAATGCACTACCATAGCGCTAACAACTTAAAAAGTAACCTTCATAGGGATGTCCAGAATGGTTTCTTCTTTTACAAAATGTCGTTCTACATTTACACAAACAATTTCAGGTGGAGTTGGTGAAGGTTTTAAAGTAGCAATGATACAACTTGATAAAGCCAGGATAGGCATTGCTGCACAAGCCATTGGAATTGCACAAGCGGCTCTTGATGTTGCTATTGAATATGCTGCACAACGAAAAGCATTTGGGAAACCAATCAATCAATTACAGGCTGTACAGGTAAGCTAAATTGGTTCAATACATGACAAACATAACCTAATTCGGTTCTGACAAATGAATTTTCAGATGCGTATTGCTGATATGGCGATACGTTTAGAATCCGCCCGATTATTAGTTCGAAGAGCGGCGGTGATGTCCGACGAACCTGGACGATCAACCAAGGAATCCTCGATGGCCAAATTGGCCGCAAGTCAAGCTGCCACTTTTATAACCCATAATGCCATACAAATTTTAGGTGGTATGGGTTACGTTACTGATATGCCAGCTGAAAGGCATTACCGTGATGCTAGAATTACTGAAATCTATGGCGGGGTTTCCGATATACAGAAACTCCTGATTGGCCAATTAGTTATTAAGGAACATGTATGAAGCTTTTTTGGTTCTATTTATGTATATAAATGTATGTGGTGTAAATATATTTTCATATTGATTGTATTGTGCGAATTAAAATAGCCTTATTGATTATTTTTGTTTAATCTTTGAGTAACAATTTTCCTAGCCATTCAAATGATAATCCAACTAAACTTCTAAAGAATTTCCGTCTACCTAAAGAACCCGACACATTGACATTGCATGTTTTGTTAATAATACTAAAGTATTATGCGCGTTCGTTTCGCCAATATCACTGAAATTTTGATCACTTGGTGATGATAAATTAAACAAATTCGGTGACATAAATTTAAAAATATGGCGAGTAATGAATAAAACAATTTGAGATAAAGTGAAATTGGTCGTTCTTTGTTATGTATCATGTTAGACAATAATTCAGTAATATTTTAGGTCATCACCAAGTGATCAAAATTTCAGTGATATTGGCGAAACGAACGCGCCTATTATTTAAATTATCGACAAAAAGTGTTACCAACTTAACATTACAATAGACCAACCAAGAGCGATGTCAAGTTGATCAAAAATTAGTGAAAATCGCAAATTGTGATGAATTTTATTAATGAAACGCATATTTGATTAAAGTCTTCTAATAAATATTTAATAACATAAATTATAAATATAATAAAATCGATTATAAATATGGAAAGATATTTTTTTGAACTAAGTTCTTTGGTACAACATGAAGATGCTATATTTTATATATTTTTTAAGAAGATACAAAAGATCCTTATCTAAACATCTATAATACTGTCGTGTTTCTTATTATCTTGAGCGGAGTCCTTCAACTTTTCCTGCATCTGTCTCAGCATATCCTGCATACGCCTTATCTAAAAAATCAATCGATCATTCATTTCATCATAATTGCAGTATTTAGCTAACTTACCTCTTCATCTTTTTCTAGAAGCAATCTGTCAGTCTCTGAGATATCCGGATCGTAAGGAGCCGAATCCCTTTTTAACTTCCTGCAAATGAAATCTAATAAAAACAAAGTTTCTTACAACATAGTTCAAAAATCATATACACACCCTCTTTCTCTAAAAGCGTGCTGTGATATTTGGGATATGCATTGGGCCCTAAAATTTTCATAGTGTACATCCTCTGTAACATCTTTGAGGTCTTGCATGTGCGTGGATATCAGCATTGTACGTAGTTTAATGAAATCACTGTGTTTCGGATTCTCAACTACAAAAATAATTGGTGCAATTTGTGATTTGTGTTTGATTTATTAGTTAAGCATACCATCAACTACTCCCCATGGATATTGACGACCTCTAACTTTTTTTCCAGCTACTTCTAATGTAGTATTGCTTCCTACTACTGCGAATGGAATACTCGCTTTCATTTCACGATCTTGTTCTTTGAAATCTTCATCTTCGTCACTTCCGCATTCCGGAAATTCGTACATCTAGAAATAAATAATTATAATATTGTAGGTAAATCATGTTTACAATACCAAATTTGGTTGTAAAAAAATGAAATTTGTCGGTTATGGTAATCATATTGAGGTTATGCAAAGTTAACCAAATGGATTTTAATGAGTTTTTATGATATTAAAGTAGATTGGTATTAATTTGTACCAAATTTCAATATACCGTTTATGAGCTATGCTTATATAGTTGGTCACTTGTGAGACTTTTATAGATGAAATTTATGTTATGCAAAATTGATCAAATAGATTTTAATAAATTTTACTCAGTTAATACTTATGATACCGAAGTAGATTTTGATCAAACTATACTAAATTCCAATATACCGTTTATGAGTTAGGACTTGTTGAATAATTTGTTGTGACAAGTCAGGTAGATTAAACTAAGTTTGTATAAATTTTAATAAATTTTATTCAGCTGATACTTATAGTTCTAAAACAAATTCGTACCAAATTGTAATGTTTGTGTGTTGTGACTTGTTGATTAATATCTTGTGACATTTTGGTTTCTAAGTCAAATTGATTAAACTAAGCAAAACTGTCATATTTAACAAATTAAAAAAAGTAAGTCAGCAATACCATAATATGGCAAAAAAAAATTAAATCCGGTCATAAAAAGTAAAAGAATATGAAAATTTTATTTAAAACAATCAAAATCCTGCTAGTAAATTTTAAAAATATCAAAGTTTTGCTTGAAAGTAGTAAATTTGTTTATTAAAAATCAACAATGTAGAAATCCGGCCAGAAAATGTTAAACAGTACTAAAATCCGGCAATTAAATGTTAAAAATATTACAATCCAGCTTTAAAACTTAAGATTTATTTAAAAAAATATCAGAATCCATAAAATTTTGTTCATTAAATGTCAACATTGCAAAAATCCGGTCATAAAATGACATACAATAGTAAATCCGGCCAATTAAATGATAAAAATATTAAAACCCAGGTTCTAGCCACAAAACTTAATACTTATGTAAAAAATTACAAAGCTTAAAAATTTCAATTGAAAGTACGTACCAAAATCCGTTCAATAAGTATAGACAATGCAAAAGTCCGGCCATAAAATAGCAAACAATACTAAAATCCAGGCACAAAATGTCAAAATTATTCAAAACATTTTTTAGATGTTAAAAACAACAAAATTGAATAAAAAGCTAAAATCCAATAATAAAATGTCAAAAATTAGGCCAAAAAACTCAAAAACTTTAAGAAAAATGTTAAAATCCGGCCATAAAATATCAAAAACACTAGTAAAAAGTCAAAGAACTTGAAAACTAAGAAAAACAACCAATCCGGCTATAAAATGTAAAAAATATTAAAATCCGGCCATAAAATATCAAAAGCACTAAAGTTCAGCCAAAAAAACTCAAAAATTGTAAAACAATGTGCTAAAATCCGGCTATACATGGATAAAAATACTAAAATTAGTTTAAGCTGGAGTGTCCACCAAGTGTTGATCATCAAAAGATTTTAAGTTTTTCTTCTTTGCAAGCGTTAGAAATCTTTATATTCAAAGAAGAGGTGGTGATACCAACTCATAGAATAGAATAGAATATATCTTTATTACGTATGCTAGCCATAGGCCAATAATACAAACACTTGTGTAGGTGGACGGACACTCTAGTTTAAACTACTCGACAGTAATCATAAACTTCTACTTCTAACACTTGCAGAAAGGAAAAACTTTTGAATCTCTTGGTGACAAAAACTTGGGAGAGTGGGTTGGCACTCCAGTTTAAACTATTCAATAGTAATCATGAATTAGAGTAGCACACCCATCCATTTCTTGATGACAAAGACTTGAGCAGGTGGGATTTTACTTTAGTTTAACTACTTAATAGTAACCATAAATTAGGTAACACACCCGCCCACCTAAGTGTTGGTCATTAGAAAATTGGTATAACCATCGCCTCACATAATAATTTTTAACGCTTGCAGAGAAGAGTAGCTTCTAATCTCTTGATGACAAACACAGCGCGTTACTCTCTCTCCAACTTGCAGTCGAGCACTAATTACAAACAAGCAAGGAACCAGTCTACAAGACCTTCATATATCAAATTTTTTTGGTTCTTGTCAGACCCACCACCGTCACTGCAGTTTTTAGGCAACGGCCCCAACACTAATGTCGTTGACACATCACGTAGTCATATCCCCACTCTGTACATGCACACGACGCCAAAGTTTTAGGACGGCGACTGACAGCTGCTCCAGTACTGACACGTCGCTACTACCCAAAAACAAACACAAGTTCTGTAGAAGCGCACGCTGTGTGAGTGAGTCAGTTGCACTTTGTGAGTGTATATGTGCTCTGTGCTCTGTGCCCTGTGCTCTGTGCCCTGTGCCCTGTGCCCTGTGCCCTGTGCCCTGTGCCCTGTGCCCTGTGCCCTGTGCCCTGTGCCCTGTGCCCTGTGCCCTGTGCCCTGTGCCCTGTGCCCTGTGCCCTGTGCCCTGTGCCCTGTGCCCTGTGCCCTGTGCTCTGTGCACATTAAAAAATGCCAACTCATCACACACACGCCTCCGACGTTCCGGAAACTACCATCAGAACATCTTCTAAACCCGGACCAGCTGTTATCAAATAGCACCCAACGTGGAGCGATTGAGAACATAGTGCTTTCACGTACCCGCAACAACAACGTAAGAAAAACAAACAACCAAGAAAAACCCGGCAACAAAACGCCGCAAAGAAGTGAACACACCAAAGTATGATACCGACAATATGCCGGCAAGATAGGAAAAGCAAAGCCATAAGCTGCACATGCCACCGTGTGGCAAACTTCCAAAAACTTCATGAATATCTGGCTTTATACCCAGACGTTACGTCTTCAAAACCAATAACGCCATGACCTTTGGCAGTTGCATCTCAAAGTAATGACTTTGTCATGCTGCCCTCGCTCCAAATACCTCTCGTACTTGCTGGATAAAACCGTACAAATACTAAACTGGGCAGCAAACCAATATTACGCCTTCGACAACAAAGTAAGAGAAGATGGTGCTCTTGTCCTGAAAGCGGCATTAGGCTGAATAGCCATCAAAATGCACAAAGCGACAGAACGCAAGAAGCGAGCATAGATGATCACCTGCGAGACAAAATTATGCAATCATCCACAAAACCAACTTTTGAAATGGAAGAAGTTTTGAAATTTATACCGGACAGTATCGACACGCAACTAGTGGTTGTCAAAGAGGTTGCGATTAATATAGTGGTAGCAACCACAAATAGCTCGCAAGAAGCCACCCCGCTGGCCGTGTACATTTAGGCTAAACCCCCAAATGTGTCAGAAGAAGAACAACTATGTCAGAACACCTCTGCCCTGAGAAACACGGACAATGGAGTAACCGGAAAGAAACCGTCAATCACCCAGTGACTAACCAAAAAGCCCTGGTCCCAAAGACACCGACCGTCAAGCCCGGCCAAGCCGCTAGGTCGAGTAGCAATTGTGGTTCACACAAGCGCAACCGACTACGTCACAACCATCCACCTGGATAAAGACGAAGCCAAACCAGACTTTGGCGACACAGACACAACATGGCAAACAAAGTAAGGTAACCTAACCTAACCTATAAAAACAAAAGCCACGACAAGTTGCAGAAGCTCACCTCCATCAACCGCTTTCACAGGCGAACCACATGCTCAACCGCACTAAACCACAGATGCAAAAACAGTGCGAGAAACCCGGATCATAGCCGGTTTTTCAAACATTTTGAACTCGCGCCACAAAAACAAATAGTGAGACCCTAGTAAACACTTTTTGGTAATTGACTACTCCCGACCCACCATAGTGCCAAAACCAAATCAACGTCTTATCGTTGGTAGTTGGGGAAAACTGTTGCAATTAGTAGACGGAGCAACATTAACCAATCACAGCGCGTAATTTCCTCTCCAACTTATAAATTTCCGACTTCGAGATTTTCAGTAATCAAGCGCTAGCCACGAACAGGCAAGGAACAAGTCTACAAAACCTTCATAGACCGGATTTCAACCGTCTCTTGTCCCTGTCAGACCCACTACCGCCACTGCCGCTACCAAGCAATGGCCTCAACCCTGGTGCCGGTCGGCACTTCACGTATATCCCCAGGATAGTCTGGGAGACTACAATCATACATTATGTGCCTGTACACCCCGCCAAAATTTCAGGACGCCCACTGGCAGCTTCTCCGGGACTAACACGTCACTCCTACACAAAAACAAATACAAATTCTGCAAAACCGCACCCTGTGTGGGTAAGTCAGCTGCACTCTGTGTGAGTGTGTATGTGCTCTTTGGGTGAGAATGTTAGTCAAACTTTTATCCGGACCCGCTGCCACTGCCTTCACCCGCAAAGCACAGCCGGTAACAAAGACATTGGATACTACCATCATCTTCTCTAACACAGTGACCGTCGAGCCCCGCGAAACTATTGACCTAGCCATTATGGTCAACACAAACGCGACCGTCTACGTCACAACTATCCACCCGGATGAAGACGAAACCAAACCAGATACTTTGGCAACACAGACACGACATGGCTAACAAAGTAAGGTAAGCCTAACCTACAAAAACAAAAGCCACAACAAGAAGTAAAAGCCCACTGCCACCAACAGGCTCTACAGGCGGACTTCATGCTCAACCGCACTAAATTACAGGTGCGGAAACAGTACGAGAAACCTGGATCATAACCGGTTTTTTGAACTTCCGTGCCGCGAGTGCTTAAACATTTTGAACCTGCGCCACAAAAACAAATACTAAAACTCCAGTAAATAAACTACTAACCATAGTGCCAAAACCAAATCGACGTCACCTGAACACAGTCACAGTGCTTAATTGAACCTAGAAGCTTATCCTCGGAAGTTGAGAAAAATTTTTGCAGCCAGTAGATAAAGCAACACACCAACCAAAGTCGGATTGTGATTTGGAGGGCTGGCTCCAAGCGTCGGTCTAATGGAAAGGCACAATTTGGTCCTTTTAAACATCGGGTAAAACAACGATATTTTGAAAACGGTGCGTCGGTGAGACAAACGGCTTATGATTGCATTGGCATGACTTTAAACCCCCAAAGAAAGATGTTCTGGTAGACCTTGCAATAAAATTCGGAATTTGTAGGATCGTGAAAAATCATAACAATAAATCAAACCAAAAAATAAACTGAGATACTCCAAAACATTATTTATTTAATTTTTTAAGGCTATCACGCAATCGTTCAACAAATTGATTATACAAGCTCGAATCGTTGAAATAATGGATAAAGAACCAACAAGAAACAACAATGAGACTTTGAATAATATAAGAACAAGTCGCCCGGGATGAAACTTTTGTAAGAAGTTTAGATCGCAATGAAACTATTTGCAGTCAAAAACAAAATGCAACAAACCAACTGCCTACACAATCTAAAACAACAATTGATTGTTTTGGTTGCGGAAAATCCGGATATATCCGCAGTCAGTCGTATCAACGACTCATCAAATTTTGATTTCTCTACCGCCAATTTTAAAACAAAAAATAAACGCCCAAGAATATACATCACTGCTGCAAACCAAACCAATCTGGTGTAAAAAGCTGCGTCGCCGGTCAACAACTGTATGGCCATCTTAAAGAAATTAGTTATTTGTTCCAGTACGACCAAGTTGACTAAAGTCACTTGCAGATGAAGTAAGTACAAAACGAGACGTTCCTTTTATTGCTATCCCAGAATTTTCTGAAACACGAACCTTGATGGGACAAGAAATCATTCAAAAAACAAATATGGTTTTAAATATTCCTCGAATCAAATCATCAATTTTATTTTGATAAAAACCCAGAGAAGTGTATTACATTAATTCTTGAATGCAAAAGATATAAAATAAAATTAGCAGTAAAAGAAACTAGCAAAATTACAGCAGACACCTATTTACCCTTTTTATGACAACTTTGGACTTCAAAGCAAGATATCTCAAAGTAGCTGTGATAGAAACTTTTTTAACTCCCCAGTTGAAACTAAATGCCATTTGGTCTGGAAAATGACTCGGCAATATTCCAACGGCTCATTGATCCATTTCGGAACAGACTAAAAACATTATCATTCTTGCCTATCTGGATAATATAATTGTCTTGTTCACAACTTTCGAAAAGTAGTTAAAAATCTGGATAAAATATTTTAAAATGTAAAAAAATGTGAATTTGTGCGCAATCGAGTAAAGAACCTAGAACACATATTAACAACATTTTTTAAGTATATCTCATCCCCTAAGCCAGCTTTTGTAAAAAAATGCAAAATGCTAACCATAGTTTGCTGCCATACATCCTGAAACCTAAGTTTGTAAGTAAAGTTGTTTAAATATTACACAGTTGGTAAACACTGAAACAAATTAACTCTAAATTGGACCAATTTCTAATATACCGTTTATGAGTTTTAAACTTTTAAATAACCTCTTCTGTTTTTTATAAGTTTGTAAATGAAGTTGGTTAATAATTTGTCGTATACGTTTTAATAAATATTACACAGTTGGTACCTATGACACTGAATCAGATTTATAAATTATGATTTTTTGATTGGTCTCTTCTGTTTCTGAAGTATGTAAATAAAGTTCATTAAATTAAACTATACAGTAATAGCTATTACACTAAAGCAGATTGGTACCAAAATGTACTAATTTCCAATGTACAATGCACAATTGGTAGCTAGTATACTGAAATAGATTGTTGCCAAATTGTACCAATTTCCAATGAACCGTTCATGAGTTATACATTTTTGACTGATCCCTTCCGTTTTGAAGGTAAAGTAGATTAAATTGAGTTTATGTAAAATTGGTTGTACATATTCTAATACAGTTTATACTGTTGGTACCTGTTATTACTGAAACAGTTTAGTTTAAAATTGTACCAGTTTTCAATGTGTGTGTGTAATGTGATTAATCTATTTCTTAAGATTGTAAGAGAAATTGATTAAATTGAGGTATTGCAAAATTGGTCGTATAGATTTTAACAAATTTTATAAAGTTGGTAAAGTTAATTAGTACAAAATTGTATCAATTACCAATGTACCGTTTATGAGTTATAAATTTTTAATACATCCATTGACTCTTATGTTTGAAGGTCAATTAAACTAAATGTTATTTATTAAACAAACAAACTAATTACCTGTATGCCATTATCTTTAATATCATTTAAAATATTTTGTTTCAGTCTTTGGACTTCCGCCGATGTGAGTGTATCAGCTTTGGCAATAACAACAACGATATTAACTTTCCTGTGTAGACGCTTCATCAATTCAAGGTCCATTTGTCGGAGGCTGCAATTAATTTAATATAATCATTTCCTAAAAGCAAAGGAAGCTCTTTGTTACCTGTGTCCCCATGGAGGCACAAAATACAGGCAACAATGCACCCTATTGTCTTGTATGTTTCTTCTATTCAATCCACTCTCGTCTGTAAAATACTGCCGGAATTGTTCATCAATATAATTCGTACAAACTTTCCAGCTGTCTTCACAATTTACAGCATCACCGAATCCAGGCGTATCAACAATTGTTAATCTAAAATCATTTTATATAGAAATCTAAAATTATATTGTTGCATCTAAAATTCTATTTATATTCGTGACCTAATTATGGTACCTAAGTTTAACTCCTCTCTCCTCAATTTCCATCGTTTTCTTTTCGATAGTTGTTGTTTTTGATATACGCTCGGTAACTTCAGCAACATTTCTGCTTTTATATAGATCGCCTAAGAATAGGCTGTTAATTAATGTGGATTTTCCAAGACCCGATTCGCCAACAACCATTAATGTAAAATCAAAACCTCTCTTAACCGACTTTCTATGTACTTGGTCCGGTAGGGTGGCAAAGCCGATGTAATCTCTATCTCCTTTGTCTGAAATAAATATTTTAAGTAACAATTAGTAATAAATTTGAAAAACATTGTAAAAAGTTTTTTTTTTACATATTGTCATTTAGTAATAAATTTGACAGTTGACAGACAAAGTAAAAGAAATATTTTTGACAGTTGACTATTATTTATTGACATTTAGTAATAAATTTGACAGTTGACAAGACACTGTAAAAGAAAAAACAGTTTTGACAGTTGATTTAAACGTATTTTGTTATTAATTTCATTTACTAATACAAAATAAATCATATATAACATTTAGTTAAAAAAATTTAAACTATTTTGGTTGAAATATATTAAAAATTAAATCAATGACTTTTTACGTATTAAATATACGTTTAAAGCATACAATTTGATGATAAATTCGAGCGAATTAAAATGTTATCAATACTTCAATTCCAATAAAAAATATGACTAATAATAACCAGCATATTCAATTACAATTACCTGCATTGAAATGTGTTTTAGGTACAGATTAATACATAATTATTCAATATTTGCTTAACGATAAGATAAAATATTTTTAAAGAACAAATCAATGTGAGTGTTAATAATAATAATAATAATTGCAAACTTCCTTAGGGGAAATTCAAATAAACAAAATTGTAACTAACTAAAGCAGGTCGATTGTTCAAAACCGTAACGCTCACTGTTTGTAATAAGATATAAAAGAATCAAACACACCGAGACAATTAACATAACGTTCACTTACCGCCCATAGTTGGTGTTCAACTAACTAACGTTAGGATTACGACGTCGACATACCCGCACCTTCCATAACCCGCTACAGCAAGAACATCACTTTATTTACAATAATAAGTGGGTTTTGTTAGAGAGCACCCGCGACTGTTGTAGTGGGCGTCACGACGCCGATCAATACTGACGCGCTTTCGATTTGAATCTCTGGGCAATGTTATGACACGCACGCGCGCAATATTACTTGCTCTATTGATAGATTATCGATGATATTGAGCTGTAATGATATTAATTCAATTCAAGGTTTGTGTATACATTACGTCAACGGTCCATTCATTCATACAATCAACTTGATTATTTAATGTTTATGCTATTAAGAAGTCGTTGAAAGATTAGATTGTTTATTTAATTTAATTTTATATATATATATAAGTATCAGCATTTATAATTAAAAATTACATGATTTTTTAATTTCATTATTAGTCGAACTGTTAACAAAAAAAATAGGGAATTGTTTCTCAATTTAATTAATTTTTATCAAAACTACACAAATTTAAATTGTTTCTGTCAAAATCTAAGCGTTTATCTGTCAAAATAAAGTTTTTTTGTCATCTGTCGAAGTATCCATCAATTGTCAAAATAATTTTTTTATTAAAATTGTTTCAAGTGTTTTTATTATCTGTCAGATGTCAAAAATTCAAGTGTAAATATGCCAAGTGTACTTAACCTAAAACATGTTTAATTGTCAAAAGTATGCGTTTAATCTCCTGCCAGATGGCAAAAGTATTTATTTATTTTCCTGTCATCTGTCAAAGTATCTGTCAGATGTCAAAATAATATTTCAGTTATTGTAAATTTGCCAAAAGTGTGTTTAGGCAAAAAAAATGTTCACGCGTCAAAAGTATGCGTTTATTATCTTGTTGTTATCAAAAATATGCGTTAATTCTTAAGTCATCTGTCAAAGTATTTGATAGCTGTCAAAATAATATTCTAATTGTTGTAAACTTAGCTTAGCTGTCAAATGTATGTGTTTAATTTTTTTTTCTGTTAAAAGTATGAGTTTATTCTGCTGTAATTTGTCAAATATATTACTTTATTCTTCTGACATCTGTGAAAGTAACTATCAAAATAGCATTTTAGTTGTTGAAAATCAGTCAAAAGTATGACTAAAAAACAAATTTTATCGGTCAAAAGTATGCGTTTATTGTTCTGTCATATGTCAAATGTATAAGTAAATATCTCAAAAATTTGTCAAAAATTTGCATTTATTTTTTGGTCATCGTCATTAGCGTGCGTTAAAATTCTTTTAATATGTTAACACACCATACAAGGCGCACTGGCAAGATTTGTAAGATCAAAACAATTGTCTGTGCAGTTTATTATTATTATAGAAAAGGTATTGATAGCTTTAAAAGAGTAAAATTTCACTGCCAAACTCTTTATCGGTATTCTAAATTAATTATGAAAACTCTGTAACTAACGTGTTAAAATTTACTGCCAAACTAATAATCCTCAAATCTTTAATTTATAAATCCGGTCGTTAAAACTGTAAATCCGAATTTGAAAGTGTAAATCCGGTCTTTAAATTGTTAAATGTGTCTGCTAAACAGTAAATTTTACTTTTAAATTATAAATCCGCTAACTAATATGTTAAACTATACTGACAAACTGTTAATCCAGCTTTTAAACTATAAATCTGGTTTTTAAACTATTCGGCTATTAAAAGTATAAATAAGGTCTTCAAAAACAAAAACTTTGCCACCAACGTATCTAATCTACTTCTAAACTGTTAATCCGGTTTCTAAATTGTTATGTCTAGTTAATTATAGTGTCAATAGTTACGGTATTGAACAGTGTTAATTGCTAGACTTTGCGTAGCAAGTTTGTTCCAATTGATTAATTGAATGCATTTTTAATATTTTTTAGAATTACTGTCTCCTATTTCAACTTTCAAAGTACACAATTTTGTCATTTTTTTATTCTATTATTAAAATTAAAGCACTTTTCAAATTTTATTTATATAAAAAATCCGAACATGAAATTAAAATTAAAATGTTTTCAAAAAAAATCTGGACAAAAACGATTTAAAAGTTTAAAATTTTATTTATCACATGTTAAAAATAACAAAATACTGTCTTAAAACATTAAAATATTGTCAGATAGCACCATAAACTGTTGAATAGTGTAAAATTCTATTCTTTAAAAAAAATTATAAAACATTAAAATATCAAAATTTGGTCATAAACTTTTTAATTTGCAAGATTCTATTACTAAAAAGTGAAAATAACATATGTCTTTTTAAAAACGACAATAAATTATTTTTTATTAATAAAATGTTAAAAACAATAAAAACTGTTAAAAGGTGCAAAAGTCCTGCCATATAGTATGTATCAAAATATTGTCAAATAGCATTAAAATCCAGCCCAAAACTGTTAATATGTTAAAAAAAAAATTTAAAAAGTGTCAAAAATAGCTAAATTTTGCCATAAACCTATAAAAGTGCAAAGTTCTTTTTTTTAGTTTGGCCAAAAAGTATCAACATTTTGTTAGAAAAAATTTGCCACTCAAAGTTTTGTATCAAAAATAGCAAAATTTGTTCATAAACTGTTGAAAAGAGCAAATTTCTTTTTTTTAAAATAACAAAAATACTTATATTTGGTCTTATTCTGTTAAAAAGCGCAAAATTCTGTTAATTAAATGTCAATAATAGCTAAATCCGGTTATAAATTGTCAACAAGTGCTAAATTTTATTTACTAAATGTCAAAAATTCTAAGAAAAAACTTTAATCTGTTAAAAAGTGCAAATTTCTATTCATAAAATGACAAAACTACCAACATCCGGTCATAATCTGTTGAAATGCGCAAAAATCTATTCATAAAATGTCAACATTTAGTTATGAAATATCAAAATATGATCAGAAAGCAGCAAAAGTGTAAAACTCTATTTATAAATTGTCAAAAATGAAATGTCAAAGAAAGCAAAATAACAGTCAAAAGGTACAAAATTCTATTTATAAAACGTCAAAAATAGCAAAATCCGGCCATTAACTGTTGAAAAGTGCAAAATTCTATTTACGAGATGTTAAAAATAAGAAATTTTGGCAAAAGTATCAAAATATTGCCAGAAATAACCACAATTTGGTCATAAAAAGTGCAACATTTTGTTTATGAAATGTCAAAATAAACAAAATTTGGACTTAAACTGTCAAAAGTGCAAGATTATATTTATGAAGTTGTAAAATCTGGCTATGAAGTATAAAAATGTTGTAAGAAAGGACCAAAAATCCGGCCATTAACCGTTAAAAAATGCAAAATACTATTCGTACAAGTTCAAAATTAGCACAATTAAGGGCAGAGTCTACCCGCGAAACCAAGAAAATTGAAATTTGTCCGACATGTGCTGGCTCCTGTTGCTAAATAGTTGAATTAAGCCTAATGCGGAGAATAACAACTTACTCGAGCTAGCGCGCATCATAGCCGATTATATATTTATTTATAAACTACATCCCCACACCCCTTCATAGTACGAAAACAATTCGTATTTTTACAAAATTATGTTATGTATTTACGTATTTATATAGATTTGCACCAGGGGCGCGCATAAAATATTTAATTTTATTGAATCTTTATTATTGTTTCTATAATTATTAGATATATTTACAAATATATACTTCATAATATTTTAACTAAATTATGTGTGCAGTTTGTATTTAAACAGTAGTGTATAACAATTCCATTTTAACAATTAAGTTATTTTTGACTAATAGGTATTGAACAAAAAAACTCTAAAAATTGCAATTTTTTTTAACATTTGTGTGCATCTATTGTGTTTTGTAACAAAGATAAAATTATACTAAACCTTATTGTAACATAATAATATAATATTTTATGATACGAATGTTTAAAAAATATATTGAGAATATTGAAACGTTTTCACCTATGTATATTTATAGACCTACTACCCCTTACCCCGCGATGTACACCTGTGCAACTTTAAATACAATTTAGATTCGCATGTTTACAAATTTGATTTGTATACTGCTTATTAATTATTGTAGCGAGATTAGTTTCTTTATTTTCTTTTTATGCTTATACTGTTTTTTTCAAAACGGTATAAGTGTGCGTATGTGTATTTAGTCTTTTTGCAGAATTGTGCAGAGTTGTCTTTGAAGTGATAAGTAATAACTTTTATAAGATTATTAGAATCAGGGGCGCGCGCAAATAAAATAAAATATTATTCAATACTACATTTGTAAATAATTAAAAATATATCAAGAAGATTTTGTTTTATCATTTTTAATCCAGAATAATATATGAACCAAACTGATTTTAGTCATTTATATTTAATTGGTTATGGAAATATAATTGTTTGATTAAATTTGATAATAAGATTATAGTTTTATAAAAAAGTTGATAATTTAGGTTCAACTTATTGTCATTATTATTTAAATGCAAATAAATAGTTGAATTTATAAATACGTTGCACAATATTGTTGCTTTTGTTTCCACCGCTGCACAGTATGAAATAAATGACAAATGGCAGTAATTGGTAGAAAACAAACAAACAGATTTTTTTATCGTTTTCCTTTTTAATTTTATAAAATTATTAATAATGAAGTATTATTCTTAGTAGCAAGATTTGTGAAAATGTACAAAATACGTTACTAGGAAGATTGCAAACAAGAATTTCTAGAATAACTGAAAATGTTGGTATTAAAATTGTATCAGTTTTATAAATTAGAGCAACCAAAAGTAGGTTTCAAAAAAATTCTTGCTTTATTCCCGTTATTTGTTCTACTAAATCTGTATTTATATACATCGACCGTTACAAATAAACGTTTTTTTTACGTTTTAACTACCTGTAAATTTGTTAGTCTTAAAGTTTTTTATTGTATAGCAAAAATTTTACTAATTTTAAAATGTTTATAGTTTTGAGATTTGCATTGCATATGTTGCACTTGACTGTAATTTTTTTTTCATAAATCATCGTTGAAATAATTAAATTGTGCTTTAATATAACATTCGTTATTATTATTCAGAACAATCGGTATTAGTTGATTAATTTGTTCAGATAAAAGTTACTAGCAGTTTAACAGAGATACCCAAATAAAACATGTTAGCAAATCTAATGACATAAATAACATTTAAAAAGTTTTGAAGAGTTTTTTTTTCAAACTATTGACACTTAGTTGTTTTTTCAATTTCTATTTTAATATTCTTAATATACACCAAATTCCTAATTACATGTGCCATGGCCGTCAAAATATCTGACAGTTTATTTCTTCAAAAGCAACAATTAACATTCGGTTTTTTAAGCGAAAGTTTTCTAACGCCGGAAGTTTCAAACGATGAGAAGACCAAATTTAATCAATCAAAAACGAACAGCCATTATTCAGTTTTTACTGAAACATCAGAAAAATGGACGGCTGAAAAAGGGAGCGGTGATTTTGGCAATTGAAAAATTCAGAACATCAAGAGCCACTATAAAAAGAATATGGAAACAAGGTAATGATTCTGTTTGTGGTTTGGATGAAAATACGCCTATGAGTGTTGATTCTAACAAGAAAGGAAACTCTGGTCGGAAAAAAATTGACAGAACAGAAAAAATTGCCAATATTCGTTTAGTTGATCACAAAAGAAGAGGGACATTGCGGTCGTTATCAGTTGCAGTTGAAATACCGCCTTCCTTGCTATGGAGGTTGCTAAAAAATGGTGAAATTAAGAGACATTCCAATTCATTGAAACCGCTTTTAAAGGATGATAACAAGGTATCACGTCTGGATTATTGTCTGTCGTTTGTGAAAGAAAATGGCGAGTTTGAGGATTTAATGAATTACATCCACATTGACGAAAAGTAGTTTTATATCACTAAAGTAAAGCAGAACATCTATCTTCTGCCTGATGAAGTTGAACCATGTCGTCAAGTTCAAAGTAAGTCAAACATAATCAAAGTGATGTTTTTGGCAGCCGTTGCCCGACCGCGGTACGATCGTTACCGTAACCAGTTCTTTAATTGAAAAATTGGAATATGGCCATTTATAGTACAAGAACCAGCCTCGCAAAATAGCAAAAATTGACCCAAAGGTGCAATGGTAACCAAACCTGTAGAAATCTGTAAAGATGTTTACAAACGTATGTTAATGGATAAATTGATTCCGGCAAATAAAGAAAAGTGGCCAAGGGGTTCCTCAAAAACTTCTAGCAATATAATCATACAACATGATAATGCAAGACTACATTGCATTATTGAAGATGAGCAACTTCGGACCGAATGTAGGAGGGATGGTTGGAACATTTCGTTTACTTTTCAACGGACCAATAGTCCCGATTTGAATGTGCTTGATCTTGGCTTTTTTTCGTCTATTCAATCATTACAACACCAGCATTCACCGCGCAATATTGACGAATTAATAAGAGTTATCGAAGAATCTTTTAAAGAGGTGACTAGACATACATTAGATAATGTGTTTATTACTTTACAAACAGTTATGAAATCGATTATAGATTGTGACGGTAACAATAATTATAAACTTCAACATATTAGCAAGGCAAAGCTTTGTAGGGAAAATCGCTTGCCTACTATTCGTTTATACTAACAATTTTTATTAGTTATAAGTTATTTTGTAAAAATATAAGTATAAATATAGTACGTTGAAACGAAAACGGCTAACTTATTTTGTAAAAAATAAACTTTGGTAATGGCTCAATCATTATGGAAAAAATATAAAACGGTAATGGCTCACTTATTATGGAAAAAATATAATGTTTTATAATATATTTTAGGCTTAAGAAAAACTGTGATTTAAAACATATAAAATTCCGGTCATAAAGTCAATTTTATACAGGGTGTTAGGTAGACATGTTA
The DNA here is from genome assembly GCA_963932245.1 of Tachinus rufipes. NCBI lineage: Eukaryota > Metazoa > Arthropoda > Insecta > Coleoptera > Staphylinidae > Tachinus > Tachinus rufipes. The sequence continues at coordinate 70,368,300 of OZ010747.1, read as the reverse complement.
TTCCTTAGTTTATTCTAAGAATGTTTTGTCCTATGATGATTTCTAAAAAACCCCTATGTTTCGAAAATACAAAGTGAACAAAATATGCAACAACCATATACGATATTTGTTGAAATCATTAATGTAAATAAAAGTATGACGTATGCCAATGAGTATATCAAGTACAAAAAATTAATGAGTTTATCAAGTATAAAAAATTGTTAACGATAACTTGGAACGACTGTTTTATCTACTGTACAAGTGGATTTCATTTGAATGCGTCTCGTTATTGATAATCACATGTATCGGTCGCAGTTGTTTAGATTGAGTGACGTTTGGCTGTTTGACGTGTTTTTTAGTGAATTCCTCTACCATGAATCACTATACAAATGCCGAGATGACTGACATGCATGTCATGTATGGACTTGCTGATGGCAATTTGTTACAAGTTAGACGATTGTACATTGAACGATTTCTTGGCCGCAATATCCTCGACCAAAAAAATTGAATGTTTGTATCCAGGCTCCAGCCTGGATACAAACTATTCAATTACGATCATTTTAAATAAAAAACAAATATTATGTTTTTTAAATTTATCAAAAAATTTTGTTATAAAAGTATATTTTTATTTTACATGGTTGTATTAAAAATACCATAGAGATTCAAAAAATTAAAAAAAAAATGTTGCTGTTTAAAAAATAAAGTTGGTTGCCATAGCAACTATACTAAAAATAAAAACAAATATGTGTGTACCTGCCTTTATAATACTTAAAAAACCATTTAAAATGGTTTTTAAATCATATAAATTGGTTAAAAAATAACGGAGATATTCAGCCGTACGTTTTTTGTCTAACACCCTGTATATATATTTTAAAATTATATATATATAAAAAATATACTTTTATATGCATTAACTTTGTCTTTATTTCAAGTAGACTAGTTTCGGTGGTTAGACCATTAAAGCATATAAAAGTATATTTTTTATAAATATAATTTTAAAATATATATATATATTATAAATTACATTACAAATATTTTTACGTACATTTCAGACACATACAGCGATAACAATATTAAAAACAAATAAAAGTATAAAATAATAAGAATGACAAACAAAATATAATCTGTGATTTATTTTCACAGTGCAAAATGATTACAAAACTTAAACTTCAATTTAGTTGTCGGTTATTCGAAAAGTGCTGCAATAAATTAAATTAATTTCATTTTTTTACATTGCTAAGAAAGAACTTAACTTGACAAAAAAAATGCAACTGATTGTTACCAGTTTTCTCTATTTTCCACTATAAGCTAAACAACACCATTTACAATTTTGTCATACATTGATTAGTAATTTAATTACATGCTTCTTTTATTTATTAATTTAGAGCGGTTCATATTTACCTCACTTGACTCTAATAATTATGTATACTAATAACAGTAATAACTAACATTGCTGTATATTTATTATAACAATAATATACTTTATATATTTTTTAATTCAGTAGAACTTATATCAATTATTCATTTTACAATATAATAGTTTCATACTTTTAGTAAATTCAATTCATTTTATACAACAAATAAATAATTAAATAATATTTATCAAAATAAAACTGTATTTATTGGTTTAGTATTTTAAACAAATGGTTAGTATTTATTTTAATAAAATATCTATTATAACAACCAATTGCAAAACCCATTTATAATAAAATTTAAAATTAAACCCTTTTTGTTTCTACGTCTCTGTTTATTGTTATCAATTGCCATCAAATATGTGGCCCGCATGTGCCCAAACCGTGTCTTTGCCTAGCGCGACTAGAAAGAATGGTCCGGGGAGGGATTGTCATAAAAGTAAATATCAATCTCACAAACACATGAGACCACTTGCCCTCTATGACCAAGAGTCCAAACTGCCGGCAGTCGTTTGTACAAGAAGTTGTCTAAAAATACAATTATTTTATAACAAAAATTATTGAAAAGTTGTTTTCAGGTTTATTTAAAAAATACAGGCTTTATTTTTGTGAAAATGATTTTAATTGAAAGATATGTCACTAAGGTCGGGTTTAATATTAGTTTAGTTATCATAAATCAACCAAGAAATTTATTTACGGCGTTAGTTTGTCAAAAATAAGTACAATAGTTTATAATAATTAATATAAAAAAAATGTAGTAAACATAAAAAATTGAAAACTTAATTAAAACTTGGCAGAATGTTCAACCTTTCAAAGCACGTATAGCACGATATGATTGGTGTTGTAGTTTGGTTGTGAACGTGAAAAAGGTTACTATGTACTTTTCCATTTACGGCGCATCAACCGACTGTCACCTTAAGCTATAAAATATATATAAATTTAAAAAAAAAAAATTAATAATAAAATATATAAATATATATCAAAAATAACATAATCCGGTCATAAAGTACCAAAATATTTTCCAAAAGACAACCATAAATTGTTGAAAAGAGCAAAATTCTATTTATTAAATTTAAAAATCCGGCCATAAAACATCAAAATATTTTCCGAACATTTGTCCATAAACTAAATAAGCAATATAATATTTAAATAACCCGGCCCAAATTGTTAAAAAACTTAAAATTTTATTTATGAAAAGTTCGGATGTGGTCCGTTGTTTGTTTGTGCCGTGAACACACATTTAGAGGTTTTACTATAAGTGTGTATGTGTGAGAGAGAAAATTAAAAACTTAAAAAGAGTAGGTTTAAAAATAAGTGCATATCAGCATAACCTTGAAATTTTCCTCATTTGGAGGCTTTAGTTTGTTTTTGGTGTAAAGTTTGGGCATCCAGAAATTATTCCACGTTGTGTGCTAAATGTTATCATTTCACGAGAAATGCACGGAAATAGTCGTTGTTTCGTAAATGATTCAATGAAAAATAAAGCTTTGTCAATTCCCCGATTGCGGACAAGCAACTTTACATGCACAAAAAAAGACTAAAAATAGATATAAAAAAAAGACTAAGAAGCGGTACAAAAAAACTTTATATTATATATTATATTATATATATTTATATACAGCGTTACGTCAAGAGAAAAAGTTACGGATGCAATTATACTGGCCAGAGTCAATAAGCACAGATTAGTGTTTAAATCTATGCAACCTGCGGATGATGAAAATCAAAATGCCACAATAGAACTAAATAAAACACAAATTCTACTTAAGACTGGAAAAATAAAAATATAATGGATTAGATGTAAGGGTTATACCAGTCAAATGCCATAAGTGTAAAAAATAAGAGAAACAAAAGATGCGCAAAGACAAGACACAAAGTAAAAGATTGTATACATAAGGAGTACTGCCCAAATTGCAAAGAGATAAAGTACAGAACAGATAACATAAAATGCTCAATCTATAAATATCTTTATTTGCTTTTATGGTCATTTAAAAGTCATTTTAAAAGTTCTATTTTCTGTTTTTTGTCTTTTTTAAACAAAACTAGTATGTAAATCATAAACTTGATGCGAAGTGTAAAGTACACAAAACTGGACATATTGGCAGAACTCTTTCAAAAACAGTTGTTGGCAAAAAAGCTGAAAACTTTGCTAACGTAGATAAGCGTTAAAAATAGCCGTACTAAGTTGAGAAAAAAAAACAGTTAAACTTAAAGGCTTTACTATTGCTAATAGCTGCATGAAATACGCCTATCACGCACTATAAAATAAACTAAACTTTCGTTTGTACAAAACACAATAACCTCTAAAAACTAGTGAACCATAAAGTTACTTAAACTATTCAAATAAAAATAAAAGTTATATCACACGGTTACTTGAGTACGTGTTTTCGACTACAACCCAAGAAACCTTACTTGGTACGGATTTTCATTGTTTATTACTGTGGAAAATGTGAAAATCCGTTCAACGGACCTTAGGAATCAAGATATCTTTGCTATTCTTATTGTTGACCCCGTCCATGCAAAAGTAACAAAACAAAAATTTTGTAAATTAAGAAAAAGCAATGAAGAAGCTTACAACTGGCAAAACTTTATTTTTGTTATACAGATTTGGCTACCAAACTCCAACAAAAAAAGATAAAACTACCAGATCCGTGCATAAACACCTACCAAAAGTAAAAAAATCATTTCAGAAATTGCTGGATAAAAAAAAATTACGTTTATCACAGGTTGGTATTAAAATTCTGGTATAGCAAAAATGCCAAAACACTTTGCAGATGACGTCAACAACAAAAATGACCAATTATTTTTTAAAAGTTATCCCAGCCTCCAAGCTCTGCCAAATATGAAGTAGGAGATAAGATTTTGCAAACATGAAGACGGCAATTAGGGTGATCTTAAATCATCTTCATAGCATTATTTCTCTACTGTTTAGAGATTTTTTTGGCAGTTTGCATACAATCTTTACGTCAGCCCACGTCAGAATACAGCTACAACAAGGTCAGTAAAGACAGACAAGAAACAAATCTTGGTTGACTTTGTTTAGGTCACTTAATCGTCAGTCTTCGGTTTTTGTTTAACGTCTTTGAATTAAAACCTTTACAAGTTGCTGGCCTAGTCAATCTTTTTAAAATAATTATCAATTAATTTTTTTTTTCTGTTAACATATTTATCCAGCAAACTGCACTTTTACATGCGGCATCATCGTAAAACTTTATTTTTAAAAACCAACATGCAACATTTACAACGCAATTTCAGAATTATGCTGCAACATAGAATAAAATTATGACTTTTTTTAGAATGCAATCAAACAACTACCACAACTTTGCATATACTTAAAGAAACACTCCGCGGCTATTAGCCTCATTAAATAGCAACATTCTCTTAGAAGTACAATAATACTACCTATACTCTTAGGTAAAATTATATTAACTACTAGCACAACAAACAATACAAGTACTAAATAGGCGGTACTCTACGTAGCCGGTAACGTTTCTTAATTTTGCATAGAAACCTAAACTCAAACCAATGATAAAGCTACCTGTAAGCAAAAGTCTGCACTGCAAAAAGGCTTACAAACACATGACTTTTGTTTTAAAACTCAAAAAAAATGTTAAAAATAAATTTAAAAAAAAAAAAAAAACTGTACGGTTTTTCTTTCAAAACTATCTCAATTATTTGCAGTGTAGTCTAAAATTTTAGATACGCCACTGCAAGTAGTACACATATCTACGGAGTCAATCATTAGATCTATCAATAGAGCTTAGGGTTACTTAAAGTATATTTTACCTAAAAATGTTTACTAATAGAAGCGCTTCAAACAAAAATCACTTAGACAACACAAATATATAAAAAAAAAATTTTGATCAAAAGTAAGTAAACGCCGTTTACAAAAATGCACTGTTTTCTTGAAATTTAACATGGCCAACTTCTTCACTTGGTCAACCCCTGAAAAGCGTTGCCTTAAATTGGTAATTTAAGCAATTGTTGTTTTACTTATCTGAGAAAGACGTTCGACAAGCATTGAAAGAATTAGGTTTTTTACCATCTACCATGTTTATTGAATTTAGTCGTTTTCCAAAGCTTTCAGTGCAACTTCTAAAAAGAGCAAAAAACACTGAAATAATAAAGCTCACAAAGCTCTTCAATCTCACACTGCATTGCACTGCCCATTTTAAAAGTGCTAACTCCATGAGCGCTTATCTAATAATGCTTTAAAATATTTTTGGTGTGCCGTTACTGTATGCCACCTTTCCAATCAGCGGCAGGCCCAAAAAGCACACCTACAAAACGTGCTTTCTGATTATCAAAGATGCAAAACAAACACCAAAATGATGGCCGCTCAAGCTAGTAAAAGCTTGTGTGGCCTCCGGGTCAAGTAATTTACAGCTCAAGTTTTTGCAAACCTGCAGCCGCGGTTACGATAAACAAATTGTTTGCCAACATTTTGTTGCCACCAGCACTAAAAACAACAAATAATTAAACCAAACTCTTCATCACCTAAAAACTAGTCACCAACACGTCAACTTGCAAATTAGAACAATCAATGCTTTAAACACCAACTACAACCCAGTATTACTAGAGTTTTATAGAAGGTTATCAAATGAAGAGAGAGAAAGAATTGTTTTACACGGTTTGTATTCTTTTCTCAAGATACCTGGAAGAGTTAACAAAATTAATTCACAAAATTACGAAAAAAGCTTCTAAAGACCATCAGGTTAGCGTTGATAATCCTCTACAATTATCCAGCATACAAAAGGAATTGATTTGCAAAAGAAATGCTGTTAAACATCAATGACAAAAGCATCGTAATCTTAAATGCTTTTTATAAAAAAGTCGGAACAGCCATAAGGTTGCACAAATAAGTGCCGGCTTAAAACTTTGGAATCGATCATAAAATATAAAAATGTAATGTATGAGATTTCTAATTTCCATCTATGACAAAAATAGACTTTAATTTTTTATTAAGAAAAAAGTTAAAGCATTTGCTAACAGCTTCAACTCCAATGCCTTCCTTCTATGAAATCAGAGGACACCGATGTATGCAATCCTATGTGCAAAGCACTTTCCAATATACTGGAAAAGTTCGCACGTAATTAACATCTCAAAGTAAGTTTATTCAAAACTATCAGACAGTGGCGTAGCTTCAAATTCTGGGCCCCCCCGCAAGAATTTTCTTGGGGCCCCTTTCGTGTTTGTATTATACTTACAAAATAAATTTTTCACGCCTTAGACTCGTTTCACACGTATGGGGTTCCATTCGGTTCGGTTTGTTTTTGGTTTGTTTTCGTTTTTTTTTTTGTTTTTATTTGGTACCTAATAGATACAATATAGCACCAAATACTCCCCCATAAAGCGATGAGAGGGTGCTCCCAATAAATTATAGTATTCTTCTTTCGTTTTTTTTTCTTCTGTAGAAAAACAACGTGGCAACAATTTGATTTTTTTTTATTATGATTACTACTAAGCCTACGAACAAAAAAAAACACAAAACCCAATATGGACCGTGTATGTGTGAAAAAGTTTCATTTGTTTTTGGTTGCAACCAAACGTATACATAAAAAAACTTTTTTTTACTTGACTTGATTGATGTGTTGATAAATTTTTAATCTTTAATCTTTAATCCAAATATTAGATTAATAAAATAAAATGAGATCTTTATAATCTACATTCGTATTTTATTAATTAAATATATTAACGACCGGTTTTGACTATGTAGTCATCTTCAGGTTTTTGCATTGAAAACTAAACGTTGAGTGAAGTTAAGAGTTGTTGTTGCATTTGAAATTGATAAATTGAGGGAATATCTTCCTCATCGACAAAGAATCAAAAACCAAATTCTCAATGATGTCTTAATCCTTTTGATGAGGAGGCTAGAATAATTATTGGAGTTTTTTACTAGAATCGTGTCTATTGTTGAAAATGTAGGTACTCTAATGATTGGATTAATTATAAGTTGGCACAATTAACGTTTATTTTAAATATACTAAACAACATTATTCTCGACAAGAAAAAATACACCAAACACGAGAATGCGAGAGAGCGACAGTATGAAGATTGAAGAACAACACAAATGCAAAACTAATGTTATTCTAGGCTATAACATCACTTGCACTGTCACTATTTCATATGTATGGTAACAGCTCATTAAAGAATTGAGCGCATGTGCCTGTAACAACCGAGTTCTTTATTAGCTGAAGTATGCAAACAAACCAACGCAACTTACGTGTAAAAACAGAAGCACTAAAAGCAGCCAAATAAACAACGACAACGGCGACGATCAGCTCGGCTGATATACCTTTACAGTAAATTAAACATTATTTTTTAATTTTTTAAAATTTTGTATTATTACTTTTATTAAATATTAATTAATTTGGTTATTTAATTTTTGAGGCTTAGGGGCCCCAAAACCTGTCGGGCCCCCCCGCACCGCGGGGCCTGCGGGGCCTTAGCTACGCCGCTGCTATCAGACGTCAAAAAAGCCTTTAATAAGGTTTGGCACAATGGTTTACTACTAAAACTTGCCAACGCTGTCTTTGTTAAAATGACGCAGCATGCTGATGACATAGCACAACTATACTGCTCAAGGTTACCAAAAGTGGTCATCATGAAGCTTTAAAACTACCAGTAATCTTCAAAATTGGTTAAATGACTGGCGAGTCAAAGTAAACTTAGAAAAAAGCAAAACTGTTTTCTTTTTACGAAGACGCACAACACCTGACAAAAACCGTTTTTTTTAGATATCCTTCCAATACTTTGGTCCGATTCTGCCAAGTATCTAAGAATCGCCTTTGATAAAAAACGTACGTACCACTTGCACGTATAGTACATATTAGATAAAGCCAAACAGGCAAAAAACCTGCTCAGGCAAAATAGCGGAATGTTGCTCATTGTTTATATTCATACTTTGTTCAAGTTTTAACTTTTGGCAAATCAACATCAGACCTAAAATCACATTTGCATTCCTAGTCTGGGGAACGGCTACAAACACTCCAATTGTCTCAAGGCGTTTTAAGTCATAAACTGTCAAAAACAAAAAAATCTATTTATGAAAAATTAATAATATCCGTCCAAAAACGGTTAAAAGCTGCAAATTTATGTTTATAAAATGTAAAAAATAGCAAAATCCAGCCATAAACTCTTAAAAAGTTAAATTTTTTTATAAATTTTCAAAAATAGCAAAATGCAGCTTTGACGTGACAAAAATTTTAAGATTTTACACTTTTCAACGGTGAAATATCAAACAATTGTAAGAAAGCATCTAAATCCAATCTAAATATTGTTAGAAAAAACTAAAATCCGCCCATAAACTGCCGATAAGTGTCAAATTCTATTCACGGAATGTCAATAATAGTAAAATGCGTCCCCAAGTTTTGAAATAGATGTCGAGACGGCATTGCAAACTTTTGCTTACAGATAGCTGCTACGCTACTGAAGATAATCAAGTAAGATTAAATGGCATTAAATACTAAAGTTATATTAAATCTATCTGGAGACTGATTCTGACTTTTATCATTGATGAGTTTTGTCACAGAAATTCAGTAAAATCTAATGTCGTTTTTGGCTGTGACATTTTAAGGCGCATTGGGGCGGTCCGAGTTTTGACCTAAAAGCAATAAAAACTTTGCCGGTGCATATCTGTCGATCGAATAATTTTTGTTTTGGCGTATTTTGCTGAGACTCGAGTGTTAATCTAAAAAACTTAATTAAATAACTAATTAATGTTTTTTTTTAGTTAGTAGTTTATTTCTGACATTTAAAAGTTAATTAAGTTAATTACATTCCAATTTTAACTTAATTTCATAAATATCAATTGTGGGCAACGTTAATAGTATTATATTTAGCGCTATGTTGATTTGACAGCGATTAGAATTGACTCTCTGGTTGTAAGTAAGGACTTTATAAACTATTTTAATAATTTATTTAAATTTAAAATGTAGGAGTAGTTAATGAAAATTAAGAAGGTTTTTGTTTAAAATAAACTGTTCAGAAGAACTCAGCATTCTCTCTCTGATTGATAACTTAGCGCCTCCAACTAATGAGTTCTTCTGGACGCAGCCATTGTATTTTGATGTAGATTTAAATAGATACTTATATTGTTAATAAAGAATTATTACTATTAGAACAAGTAATAAAATTACTTCAAAGAAATAATTGTACCTTAAAGGTTTAGTTTTTTATTATTATTAAAAAAATGTGTTATGATGAACATGTGATGAAGCGTTTTTTTAATTTATTATTAGTTCGGTTGCCTATATTCTAAACCTAAATTTGTATGGCTTGCTCTGTATTATTATTTACATTAGGTACATTGGCATTTGGCAACACTGTAGTGAATAGTGATTAGTTGACCTTTTATTTTGACAACATAACCTTTACAAGATTTTTTTCTGTTTTTTATAATTTATTTTAGTATAATGAGATATGGCGAAAGAGATTAATACCATCTTGTATTTTTATATGACTGTAGTCATTGGGTTAGCAAATTGCAATGTAGACAAGTGCTATCAAAAATCACCATGTCTTTGCGATTTCAACGATGAATATCAATTGGATTTATCCCAATTAATGCCTAACGAACAATTTGTCGAAGCTACTAAAGATAATTTTACATATTTCTATCATGGATGTACTAACGTTATATTCAACAAAGATTTTGCAAAAATCAATGGTGACACTTGCACCAACAAAGCATTAACGGTAAGTAATTGGTACAATATTTATTTTATTAATAATATCCATATTTGATGCAGCTATGTTTATTTGATGCTGCGAATCGTACACTCATTGATATGGGTTCTGCTCAAGATACTCAATTTACTATCTCTCCAGATAATGGCAATTTGTATGAAATCAAATTTATTAAAAATTTTATGTAAGTATATTTACTATTGTATAACAATTTACTTTAATCTAATCAATTTTAGTACAACGAGGATTTTATTAAATTGCGCCCCAGATTCAAAGGATGTTGATTTATCGTTTTATAACATAAACGGCAAAGAACATGTGCGTAATTTCGATTGTATTGAAATTGGAATTAATTATTTATTTTTAGAATTTGCATCTATTTTCACCACACTTATGTAAATTGCAAATGCACCATGGTATGAGCGCAGGGGCCAAATTTTTCATAATGCTATTGGTGTTTATTTCTATTTATTTCATTGGTGGTTGTTGTATTTCATATTTCTTAATGGGAGCAAGAGGACGTGAAATGATTCCCAATCACGATTTCTGGATGAACGTGCCGGAATATATTAAGGTAATTTTATTGATCATTTTTTGGATTGTATTAATAGTTTTTTGTTTTTTAGAATGGTTTTTATTTTATCACTCATGGATGTAATAGACGGATGGTTTCTACTAGCGAAACGTATGATCAGATCTGATGATGGAAATTATATTTTTTATAAAATTTGTAACTCTCTTAAATGTTTAGAATTTACTTAATTGTTTTGTTATTATTTTTCTCAAGAATTTTGCTTATTTTCTCGATTATTTCGTTTTGTTAAATAAAATGTGATATTCTTTTGTTATCTCAATTTTTTGTTTTTGTTTCAATATTCCTACCCGGAAGTGTCGAAATAAATGATGTCATTGATTTCATAATCAATGACACCAATAAGATCTTAAAACTACTGAATATTATAAAAAAAATATATAAAATTGTTAGGCAACCAAATTAGCATGGCCCAAACTTCGACTTAATTGTTGACGCTGTTGCCAAACTTTCTTTCAATAATTAATAAACCTTAAAAGCGTTAAATATAAAAGATTATGGGACCCATTCGCAGACTAACAAACAATCGGGTCACTTAGATCATGATGTATTTTAGAAATTTGATGTTTCATTGAGGTTGATGCAAAGATTTGAAAATCGAATTGCTAGCTAACAAACATTCCAGCAATTGTGAGCGTGTGGTTTTTATTCGTGTGTGGAGTACACCGTCTAAGTGTTTGTAATTAAGAAATTGAATGTTTTTGACAGTTTTGATATTTTTGCAGTTATGACATATGTCAGAATAAATGTCAGTTGTCATTAAAGTATAGGAGAATTGTCAAACATTTAATTTTTAAATGACCTAATCGTGTGTTTGGGTCACATACATAGTTCATTGTTGGCGTGTGATTTTTATTTTTGATTTTTGCAATTGTTATTAATTACTCAAACGTTACCTACAATAAAAATATGAATAATAGCAATTGTTATAAGTAGTTTTATTAATTGAAAAGCCTGTAATTCTTAAATTTAAACTGTAAAACTAATAACAATAATAATTAACCTACAGGGTTACAAAATTTTTAGTAAAAAAAGAATATAGATGTTTTTGTTAAATCTTATTTCTTCTTTGGCGATTTTGTGGTCGTGCATTACATAAGCTTTTTGTCGCTCCGACGCACCGTTTTCAAAATATTGTTGTTTTACTGGCCAAATTGGGATTTTTTTTGGGACGACGCACTTCAAAACATGCACAGACAAGCAGTTTAAACTGAAGTGAATACTCACCTACCTAAGTGTATGTCATCAAAATAATAAAAACTACTCTTTTTTGCAAGCGTTAAAAATCATTATGTGAGAGGAGGCGATGGTGATATCAATTTTCTGATGACCAACACTTAGGTGGGTGAGTGGGCTATTCCAATTCATAATTACCATCGAGTAGATAAACTATAGTGCCTACTCACCCTCACCCTACTCAAGTGTTTGTTAACAAGAGATTGGATGGTACTTTTTTCTGCAAGCGTTAGAAGTATCTATGTGAGAGGAGGCAATGGTCATACCAATATTCTGATGACCAACACTTGGATGAGTAGGCGGGACATTTTAATTTTAGTATTACCATCTTTTCTTTGAATATAAAGACTTCTAACGCTTACGGAGAAAAGAAACATTTAACCTTTTGATTATCAACACTTGGGCGGGTAGGTGGGCACCCCAATTTAAACAAATTTTAGTATTTTTAACAATTCATACCCAGATTTTAATACTTTGTTTTACAAGTTTTCAGTTTTTTGTTTTTAAGTTTGTTTATCGAATTTTTAATATTTTTTTGTGTTTTTAATATTGTATGGTCGCATTTTGTACTTTTTTACAATTTCTGGTTGGATTTTTATATTTTATTATTAGATGTATTTTATAGCTAAATTGCAATGTTTTTTACGTTTTATAGCCGGTCTTGGCTTTTTATAAATCAATTTTGTTATTTTTTAGTCGGATTTTCATATTTTTGCGTTTTTTTTTTAATTATTGTCCGGATTTTGCATTGTTTGTAGTTAATGAACGGATTTGTCACCGGGTTTTAATATTTTTAACATTTAATGGACGAATTTTAGTATTGTTAGCAATTTTATAACCGGGTTTTTGCAATGTTGACAATAGATTTTGATATTTTTTTACAGAAATTTGATATTTTTGATTTTTTATGACCAAATTTCTACATTGTTGATTTTTAATAAACAGATTTACTATTTAAAGAAAAATTTTGATATTTTTGTTATTTACTTTTTATGGCCGGATTTTCATTTTTTTGTCATATTATGGCCAGATTTTTGCATTGCTGACATTTACTTTTTTTTAATTTGTTAAATATGACAGTTTTGCTGTCAAATATAATATTTTATATGAAATTTTGCCTCTCAAATATGATTTTTTTTTGTAAATATCACCAACATTTTTTTCAAATTTACACACAGCACAGACTGTGGGTGCAACTAAGATGAAACAAATTGCTTGAAAAATTATAACTTGACAATTACTGATGATGTTTCTTTTACAACATATTTGCCACACATATGTGGTTCAACTTGTATAAATTTAAATCAAACATTTTAAAGTTTATGGAGTTGAAATAAACCCATTTTGTGCAACTAAACTGGAAAGAATTGCCAAAAGATTGGAAGTTACTTTCCTTTGCAAGTTCTTATGATAGAAGAGGAGGAGGTAATATCCAATCACTTGATGACAGATTGTATCAGTTTTAGGTGATGCCTTTGCTGCTGGCTGGATCTTGATGACATTTTGGTGTATTTGGACAATCACAACGACCACAAAACCATCAAAACGCGTGCTGGAAAGACTCAAGACGGGCTCAAACTCAAACTATCTAAGTGCAAGTTTGGTCGAGAATCAATAGGGTACTTTGGACACCAGGTTACGGAAAATAGAAATTTATCTCTGCTACATTACATGGCTTTGCAACTACTGAAACGTTTTTCCCTACTTTACTACTAGCCGTCAGAACGTTCGTTGCTAGCGGCAGTTTTTATTGTCGGAGAGCGAGTCGTGGGCTTAATTTTGGTCTATCTTTTTAAAGGCTGGGCTCCAATTGTTTATTTGTTTGAGCAATCCCAGGTATTAGGGTGCCTTTTGGGTATAAACAATAATTCCCCAGAGGTGTTTATGAAATGAAATTTATATCATTTACTCAAACATAAAAATTTAATTAAAACCTTTAAATGTATAGACAGAAAAAAAATACTATTTCAGAAAAAAACTCGTATAATTAAATTGACTTTGTACATTACATATTCTGAATTAATATTATAAAAAGAAATTTTATTATTAGAGCTGGATAGGTCAGACACCCTTATCCAATTTACCTACCAAGTTCTGGACTGGTCATGCACTTCAATCCAACTCGGTTTTGGCCTGGTCAATGTACCCAGTCCAATTCAGTTTGATCTGGTCAGTATCCCAGTTGATCCCAGTCCAACTCCCGGAACGACAGAGATTCAGATTTCAGATTTAATACATTTATTAAAAGGAAATATACATGTTGTTAGAAAATTACATTATATTCTGTCGTTGTAAATTTAAGATCTTTTCCACATTTGAAATAGCTACATTGTTAAAAAAAGAAAAAAAAAAGTTACATTTGGTGTGTTACATTGCCTGGTGGCATAGTACTCTATGCCACCAGGCAATGTATGGTGATAAGGTTCAATTGCATATATACATATAGGATAACATAAAAGAGATTCTAAGATTACTGGTACATAGGTTACATAGCATGATATAGTTCATGGAAGCAAATACAGGGAGTTTATAAATGAATGGGATTATGTAATCACTGACATACATGTACATATAAGATACATAAAAGAGATTCTAAAAATAATGGTACATAGGTTACATAGCATGATAATAGTTCCTGGAAGCAAACATAATATACATAATATAGGTGCAGGGTAGTACATTCTGGGTAATATAGCATTCAATTTAATATTTATTGGTTCGGCCCGCATAGGGATGCTTTCGCCCCGCCCATGCAGACCGAACGTTACCTAGGTGGGCGTGGTCTAAGTTACATTACCTGTAAGTGAATGGGATATTATCCAGGAGGTCAAGGAGGTGGGGCGCGAGCTTGTCAGGGTCCGCGTGTTGTAAAATTGCCGCTGGAGGGTACCGAAATTTTTTCGTAGGAAATTTTACTAGGACGAGGGGTGTTGAGTGTACCGCGAGGCTAGGTGATGATGGGTAGCTGGCCGCGATGGCAAACTTGCCTTGGAGTTGCTGAAGGCGTGAGTTGATGGGGGGATGTTTGCGAGTGCCGGAAGGGCTGCTGAGGGGTGACGTGACGGGAGTGGAGGTTTATTATTCTCCGTAGAATTTTTCTCTCGAGGCTGGCAAGCGGGGCAATATGGCTATGACGCGCGATCGATAGGGTTATGGCTTGGTAGTTAATAATGGGTCGGATGAACATTTTGTAGGTGTGTAGTAATGTTTTAGGTTGGTACTTAAAGGTACCGCGGAGGACCTTGAGAAGGTTGAAGCGTTGTCGGACCTGAATGCATATATTCGAGACTGTTACCGAGGGGTTGACCGTGGACGCGAGGGTGATGCCTAGATAGGTAATTTTGTTAACCGGAGTTATCACCTGGTTCTATAGGTTGATACGGATGTGGGTGTTACTGTGGCGGATGTGGAGGTTGGGATGGTGAAATAGGATTAGTTGGGTTTTTTTAGGGTAGGCGGTGAGTTTCCATTTCTGGAGCCACAGTTGGAGGGTGGAAGGATATGCTTGGAGGTGCTTGCGGGCAAGCTCGGGAGAGTGGTGGGTTACCCAGGCCGCGGTGTCATCCACGTACTGTTGTAGTTTAGTTCGGGGGTGAGTAGATTGAGGGATATCTCTAACATAAATGTTAAAGAGGGTGAGCGAGAGGACGGAACCTTGGGGCACCCCGGCGGTAGGTGAAAAGGGATAAGAAAGTTTCTTATCGACGCGGGTTTGAATTGGCCGGTTTGTAAGGTACGACTTAAGAATAGCTATGATGTGAGGCGACATTTTCATTGTTTTCAGCTTGTGAATAAGGCCGTCGTGCCAAACGCGGTCGTACGCCCGGGTAATGTCAAGAAAGATGGCAAGAGAGCATTTTTTGGTGTTAATCGACGAGGATAGGTCCGACATTAGGTTAAATATGGCATGACGGGTGGAGATTCCCCTCCTGAATCCAAATTGGGATTTAGGGAGGGAATCTCGGCCGTCGCAGAAGGACTAAATTTGCGTCTGGAGGAGTCTTTCTAGCAATTTAGACGTGGTATCGATAAGCGATATGCGCCTGTACGAGTCGGGGTCTTCCGGAGGTTTTTTGGGTTTCGGTAAGAGAATGGTGTGGGCCTGTTTGAGTCGTGGAGGAAAATAACCAGAGTACATACATATATTAAAAATGGGGGTCAGGTATGATATAGCAAGGGGGGGCAAATTATATAATACCCTTTTAAGTATTCCGTCAGGACCTGGTGCGGTGCTTCTTTTTGGGATGTGGAGCAGTTCATGGATTTCTTCTTCCGAGATCGGCGGGAAGTGTTCGTCCAATTCTGGTGGCTGCTCCCTGAAGCTGGGTTGAAGCGACGGGTGGTTGGATGTCGTCTCGCATATCCTGTTCTGTGCTGTCAGGAACATCGGGTCCTAAGGGGTGGTGAAGGTTGAGTGCAGATGGTCCGCAAAGATGTTGGATTCTCCTGGGGCGTGGCGTATAAGACGTTGTTGATTTGGAGTGGGCGGTGTTGGTTGGCTCTGCGTCCGGTGAGGATGTTGAATTTCCACCAGAATTTTCCTCCGTCTTGGCAGCGGTTGTTTCCATCCACTTTTTTTCTCTGAAACAGTTAATATCTCTACGTATCTTTGCGTTTAGTCTGTTCCATTGGGTTTTTATGGAAGGGTCTCGGGTACGTTGGAAAAGTTTAAAGGTGCGGTGTTTTTCTCTTATTAGAGAGACTATGGGGGGAGGGAGGGGGTTTTGGGTAAGGTTTTTCACCTTGATGGAGATGTGGAAAAGAGAGGCCGACTGGACTGCGTCAAAGTATCAATCGCGGAGTCGATGTTTTGAAGAGAGTTAAGCGGAGGTGGTTCGGATAATTTTGTCGATATATCTCGTTGGAACGCGGTCCAATTTGCGTTTTTGTAGTCGCGATAGGTAATAAAAGTTGGTGGAAGGAGAGGAGGGAGAGGAGGGTTAATTAGAGAGGTGAAGCCTAAGAGGAGCATATGGTCACTCGTGACGCAATTAGTGGATACTTGGGCCGAGAGGTCGAAGTGGGCAATGAGGTCGTGTGTGATCACAATGTGATCTATTATATATATATGTCTATTATATATATATATATATATATATATATATATATATATATATATATATGTGGGGGTAGTACAGTTAAGGCGAAACAAAGGGTAATTAATGAGAAGGTTGGCTAACGCGATGCCTTTGGGGTTTGATGAGTGATCTCCGAATGAAAGGTGGCGCGCGTTCATGTCCCCGAGGATGATCGATTTTTCCTTGCGAGCGGCATACTTGAAGAAGTCCGTCGGGAATGGGTTGTTGGAGTTTATGTAGATGGAGAAGATGGAAATCATGCCGATCGCGCTTTGCAGCTCGATCGCCACAACGTCCAAGTCCGTCCAAGAGGGGTCCGGGTTGGTGACGGGTGAGACCGGCAGGAGGGCATCGTAGGCCAGGGCCACGCTCCCCGCCTGTCCCACCGCGTGTTTGTAGTGGAGAAGGAATTTGGGGAGAGATAGGTTGGATTTGAAGGTGGATTTTGTTTCCTGGAGAGCCAAAATTGAAATTTTGCCCGCGACTAATAGGTCTTGGATTAGTGCGCGTTTATGCGACCACCCGCAGGTGTTGAGAGACGCTATAATCCCTTAGTGTGCGGCCTTTATTGGGATGGTTCGCAGGTGATGTGCACGGTGTTACCCGAGTACAAGATTCGTGTTTGGATCCCGAGGACGAGATTGGCATAGCGGTTTAGCGACTTCGCCACTCGCACTCTTTCGTTTGGGAAGAATGCGAGCAGCATCATTGTCGTGAAGCGCACTGTGGTATTTTTATATTTTAATAAAACTTCATTTATTATTTTATACGTGCTGTTTATTACAGGTCTATTTTGCAACTGCCCTGTCGTTAGTGGTACTCGTGTTTTACGTCTTTCTCCCCTCTGTCTTTTGAGACTGCGCATTAACATCACATCTCCCTTCTTTTATTAAATATACAAAACTTAATAATATATTCTATACATACAATTTATAACATAGGTAATTTGGTGATTAGCTTAAAACTAAATAATACATACAATTTATAATATAGGTAATTCGGTGATTAGCTTAAAACTAAATAATACATAATATACATACAATTTATAATAAGGTAATTTGGTGATTAGCTTAAAACTAAATAATACATACAATTTATAATATAGGTAATTCGGTGATTAGCTTAAAACTAAATAATACATAATATACATACAATTTATAATATAGGTAATTTGGTGATTAACTTAAAATTAAATAATACATAATATATTTTCCTTAATACTACATTATTTACAAATTTAGTCTATCGGGTTGTTTTAAAATTCTACCTGTTCTTGATAGTTTATTTTCAGAATTTACTATTTGTTTTGTTTGAGGATTCCCAATGTCAATTATTGTATTGGTCTTTTCTATTTCAATTTCTTCATATTTGTTGATATTGTCATTAGCAGGAATGTCATATATTAATTTAATTAAATGTTTTCGGTTTCTAGTGACTTGATTACCAGTCTTATCTAAACGAACAACATATGTTCTGGGTACATTTATTTTCTTATCCAACACCGTACCTTTCAACCATTCTTTATTATTAAAATTTTGTACATTTACTCTATCCCCTTTCTTTAAATCTTTCAAGTCTTTTGTTCCTTTATTATAATATTTACTTTGTAGTTGTTGTCTAGTTTTTAGTTCTTGATTTATATACTTAATTGGTATTACTTTTGGTTTTAATTTATTTGTTGACAACGGAATTACACCTCTAATTTTTCTACTGAATAATAATTATGTTGAACTTGGAATTGTGTTTGATATTGGTGTATTTCGATATTCTAAAAGAGAAAGTAAACGATCTGTATGATCTGCATCCGATTTAATAAATATATTTTTAATTGTTTGTATTGTTCTCTCTACCATTCCATTAGATTGGGGGTGGTGAGGACTTGATGTTATATGGTTAAAATTCCATTGTATATTAAAATTCCTAAACTCTTGTGAAGAATAGCAAGGTCCATTGTCGCTTATTAAGGTAATTGGTATACCGTGTCTTGCAAATATTTGCTTTAAAAATGTAATTACAGTGTGACTCGTCATATTTTTTAATTGTTCTACTTCGACATATTTTGAATAGTAATCTACCGCTATAATATAATCTTTATTTTTATAACTAAATAAATCTGTCCCAATTTTCTCCCAAGGTCCATTTGTTAACTCATGTGAAAGTAAAGTTTCATTTTGGTTTTTTCTGGGATAACTGTTGCACACATCACAGTTATCAATTAAATTATCTATATCTTTAGATAAACCAGGCCAAAATATACTTTCTCTTGCTCTTAACTTAGATTTTTCTTTACCCATATGACCAATATGAATATTCTTCAATATTTCCTTTCTTAATGTAGGAGGGATAAATAATCTATCTGATTTTAAAATTGTACCATTATAATGTGTCAATTGGTCTCTAAAACTCCAATATGGATGAAATTCATTGTCTAAATTATTTTTATGTTCAGGAAATCCACCTTTAATTAATATTATTAAATTTAATAAATGGCTGTTCTTATCGATTTCCGATCTTACTTTATCAACATAATGTTTTGAAACCGGTTTATTTTCTGTGATTATGTATAACTGATGTTCTATTTCTTCTAATTGACTTTCAAATTTTGTGTCTATGGTATTTATATAAGCTCTTGATAAGGTATCTGCTATATGCAAATTTTTACCAGGTTTATATACCAACTCAAATGTATATGGTTGTAACAAAATCAACATTCTTTGCAGTCTAGTAGGTGCATTATTTAATGGTTTATTATATATAGAAATAAGCGGTTTATGATCCGTTTCAATTGTAACATCTGTTCGTCCATATATATATTGATGAAATTTTTTACACGCAAAAACTATTGCCAACATTTCTTTCTCTATCTGGGCATAATTAATTTGAGTATCAGTGAGTGATTTAGATGCATAAACTACCGGATTATTATTTTGACAAAGAACTGTACCTATTCCTGTCTTAGAAGCGTCACAAGAAATTACAATTTTATCTTTTATTGAATAAAATTTCAAAATAGGGGCTGTACCTAGCTTTTTCTTAATTTTTTGAAAAGCATCTTCATGTTCATGATTCCATTGGAAATGAACATCCTTTTTCAATAATTCTCTTAAAGTTGAAGTCATTTCAGAAAAGTTAGAAACAAACTTAGAAAGATAGTTAATTACTCCCATTAATCGTTCAACTCCCTTTTTATCTGTGGGATTAGGCATTTTTATTACAGCTTCAACTTTTGATTTGTCTATTTGAATGCCACTAGCTGATATGATATGCCCCATATACTTGACTTCATTAATACAGAATTTACACTTGTTTTTATTGAATTTAATATTGTTTTTTCGTGCTATGTCCAAAGTAACTCTTAAAATTTTATTATGCTCTTCTTTGGTCCGTCCCCAGATTAAAATATCATCTATATAAACCACAACACCCTTAACATTTTCAAAAATTTGTGACATTCGCTTTTGGAATACTTCAGGAGCTGAAGAAATCCCATACGGCATTCTTAAAAAGTTGTATCGTCCATAAGGTGTATTGAAAGTACATAGTTTACTACTTTCTTCATCAAGTTTAATTTGCCAAAACCCATTTGAACAATCAAGAACCGTAAAATATTTCGCATCTTTAAGTTTGCATGTCAAGTCTTCTAATGTTGGTATATAATAATGTTCCCTTAGTATGGCCTTATTTAAATCTCTTGGATCGATACAAAGTCTTAAGTCTTTATTTGGCTTGATCACTATTACTAATGAATTTACCCATTCAGTTGGTAAAGTTTCTTTTCTTATAATTTTATTTCGTTCCAGATCATCCAATTTATTTTTTAATTGCTGGTGTATTGCAAATGGCACCCTTCTAGGTGGGTGTACTACCGGTATCACATCTTTTCTAATATTTATATGGTAACTTTCTGTAAAGCACCCTATTCCTTTAAAAATATCGTAATTATTTTGTATTATTACATTCATGTCACTTATTGATTCAACCGAATTAACATTTTTTATAATTAAATTCAATTTTATGCATGATTCCAGTCCCAATATAGCTAATTTGTCAGTATCAATAATATTAAATTTTAAAAATTCTACCCTATTACTTTTTAATAACTTTACATTTAATTTAACTGTTCCTACTACATTAATTTTAGTACCACTATAACCTGTTAATACATTATTTTTTGTTTTATCAATATCATTAAAACCTAAGTTTAATTGTTTTATATATCTGTACGGCAGCGTGTTGCATTCCGCTCCGGTATCTAATAAAAATGGAATATTTAAACAATCTTTTATTAATAAATTTTCTATCCAACGTCCATTATTTCTATATTTTATTTCACTATTTAAAGCATCTATAGCCAATTCATCCAAATTTGATTGACTATCATATATATTATTAACGTATTTGTTTTTAAAGTTATTATTATTACAACAATTTGCAAAATGGTTATTTTTATTACATTTATAACATATTTTATTAAAAGCAAAACAATTTCCATATGTATGAAATTTATTACATTTTTTACAAGGACTTTTACTTATCTTATATTTATTCCCGAAAGAATTTGCTTGTCCGCTCCAACTCTGATGCCCTTGGTGAGGTCGTTGCGATTGATGTTTTGTTTGCGGCCACTTTTTTGTTGTATTTCCTTTATATCCTTTTTTTGTGTTTCTTTGTAACATATCTATGTTGTCACCTTTGCTTCCATCTTCATTTATATTCTTCATTCTAATTGATGTCATTTCCACCATTCTGCATATGTCCATTGCGTCCTCCATCGATATTTTTTTCTCGCGAAGCAATCTTTCTTTTAAACTTTTATTATTTATCCCTACTACAATCTGATCCCTAATTAAACTATCGGCCAGATTCTCAAATTCACACGATTTTTATAATTCTTTCAAATCATCAAAATACGTATCGTACGTTTCTGAATCTTTCTTCATGCGGGTAAAAAATATATGTCTTTCATATGTTATATTTTTTGTTGGAACATAATATTCCGTAAATTTATTCATTATCGCCGTGTGTTCGTCTTTGAGCTCTTCATTATCGAATTTAAAATTATTGTAAATTCGAAGAGCTGTATCGCCGATTCTATTTAAAAGAATGTATTTTTTATTTTCTTCTTTTTCCTTATCTAATTTTGCTGCTTTTAAATATATTTCAAACTTTTGTTTGAAGAATGTCCAATTGTCCGCCATGTTTCCTTCATTTCGGAGCTCCGGCACCACGTGCGAATTTTCCATCTTCTTTTTTCTTGATAATCCTTACACTTTTTTCTCTTTAATTGTTATTACTTTTCACTAATTTTCCTTTCTCGACTGCGCCATGTGATATTTTTATATTTTAATAAAACTTCATTTATTATTTTATACGTGCTGTTTATTACAGGTCTATTTTGCAACTGCCCTGTCGTTAGTGGTACTCGTGTTTTACGTCTTTCTCCCCTCTGTCTTTTGAGACTGCGCATTAACATCACACGCACCATGTTGGTCTCGACGGAGTCGGTGGGTTTGTCGATCGTTTTAAGAGGCACGACTGTCTCTTGGGAAAGAGGGGTTTTGGGTCTAGAGAGACATTTATGCGAGAATGCTGCGTGGTCCGACGCGCCGCATAGTGTGTATTTGAGTACCGTGGAGTTGCACGTGTGCGTAGGGTGATTGCCGGCGCATAATCCGCAGGTTATGGCAGGGTTTCTTGGTCTCGTGATATTTTTGGCATCTAGTGCATTGAAGGGGTTGGGGAAGGGAAGGGAGGGATGCTTCTGCTCGGTGGAGACTCTTAAAAATAATTAGGCCGTTCGCAAGTAGGAGGTCTATCGTGTTTGAGGAATGCGATATTACTCTTACTAAAGTGGTGAATTGATCGGTGGCACGCGATTTAATTCTTAGTGCTTTTATCGCGTCGACTCCGGAGTCTATCAGGGCCTGGTATACTTCCGCGTCTGTGATGCTGTGTGATACGTTTTTTATAACGCACGAGTAGGTAGCAGGCTTGGGAGTCGGTTGGGCGCGTGGGGTTCTGGGGACGATGTTTTATGTAAATCTGTTCTCCAATGTGGTTAGAAAAGGGGGTCGTGTAGCTTTCAAGGTTGTTTACGTTTGCTGTGATATAGGCCGTGTTTTTAAAAATGTGGAAGGAAACGATCGCGTTGTTCATAGGGGCCATGGCTTTAAATAGGGCTTTCGTTTCTTGGAGGGCTTTGGGGAGGGGAGATAAGGTGTATTGATACTTAGCTGTCTGGTGATCTTGGTCCGCTTTTTTGGCTGCCGGGTGGTTTGGTGACATCGAAGCTGGTCGTTTCTGGGTGTTTCTGCGTTGGTGGCGTTGCTGCTAAAAACCGGAGTTGTCCTGGGCGTTTTCTTCCTCTTCCATCGGGTCCGGGTTGCTGAGGAAGAAAGAGGCGCTAGTGATGTTGCTGATCTGGTCCGCCGGGTTGAAGTCGGCGGCAGGATCGTTTACGGTGAAGTTAGATGTGGTTGACTGGCGGTGATTCGAGAGCATGGTAAGGTTCGTAGCTGGGGTCGTTATTGGTAAGTAATTGGCGGTATTGTCCAATACTTGATCGCTTGGAGAATTTGGGTCATTGTGGCCGGAGCCGCTCGACTGGCTATTCATGATACTTCTCATATCGATAGGCATTCAGAACTGGTAGGCCGGAACGACACGCTTGTCACGGCCGCCAGGCGGCGCCACGTGACACAGCAACAAGCGAAGCCACGCCCCGTGGGTGGAGCCTAACAGTGGATATAGTCCCGCCGAATTCCCGCATTCGGCAGTGAGACACCGATCTTCGAGACCGACACATCGCTACTGGAAACTCCAAACTCCGTCCACGATGCCAAGCTCCACGCTTCGGACCCCGCTGACCCCGACTGCCAACACGACGCCGACCCCTGCCTTCGACCCGGACTACCCCCAGGACAACACGCAAACACTACGCACCCCGGGAGCATCTACACCGCTCCCGGCCCCAAATCACCCCAGCGTGTTTTACCACACGCTGGACGAAACGTGGCCTTGCACCCCAGGTGCTCGGGACCGCTTCCCCGAGCACCATTGCACTGGGATGCCACAACAACCAAACAAGATCAACTGCAAGGCAGATAACACTGCTTCCGAGACGGCCTACCACCTAGCCGTCGCCGAGGGGCTCCACAACCCCCCTCGGACCGATGACGCCGCCCCCACGACCACCTACGGGCCCGGCGCCGGTAACAAATGGCGCCCGAGCAGGGACGATCAAAGGCACGGTGCCTTTGGGCTCCCGACACCCTACAAAGACGACGTATCCATCGACATCGAGATGGAAGAAGAAGTCGTAAGCATACTCACCACGTCTCCCGCCAACCCAGTGGCAACGTGGATCGGTAGCCAACGCAAACCCCTCGGGGAATGCTACTACGGAGGCTACCGACCGGCTGAACCCCGAGCCGACTGGGACACCATCTACCCAGTGGTCGCACCACCTCCCCAGGTGGAAGACCGACACCAGTGTCCATGCTGGCCAGTTCCAGCAACAGCAACGACACTCAGACCCGTCTGGCAATTACCAATGGTGACATTGGAAGAAAAACCAGTCGGCCATACCGGATGCCGCCAGGCTGACCAAAGGGCCACAGGCACCGACCCACGAAGACCCCGAAGAATTCCTGAGAAGACTAGAAGATTACTTCGTACGACACAACGTACCGCCATCGGCTTACCACAAAGCCTATCTCCAGAGCCTGAAGGACGAGGCGAAGAACTATGAAGATGCCTTCCGCCGAGAACCGCAACCAAGTTACGACCGTTGCAAGCTTAGACTGGTCAGACGATACGCCGACCCCACCGCCATGGCATACATGGCCGGCAGCTTGATGACCAACACCCACCAGGCCAAAGAACCGGTAGAAGCGTTCCTACGCCGCCAAGCAGCCCTGTATGGCCGCATCTACCCCGGACACCACCAGAGCATCATGGCAAACACGTTAGCCACCCTGGTGGAACCAAAGATCCAGCAATCACTGGATGCCCGACACTTCGACTCACTAGAAGACCTAGTGAACCTAGCTACCAAAGTGGAAGTAGCGATCGAACGCCGAAAAATGGCTCGCTCCTCCACACAAACCCACAACCGCTCTGACACCCCCAGGTATTCGGGAAACGAGCGTCGGGCCGGTCAAAGCCAAAACAACACCGACCGGTCCGCAAACCAACAACAAAACCAAAACAGCCCAGCCAACCCCCGACTGTAAAGAAGGAGACAGTTGGGATAGCAGGAAATGCGAACCGATTACCTCGCATCACGATCTCCGTGAACGGACAAGCCTACGAGGCCCTCATCGACTCTGGAGCCAGCCAAAACTTCACCCGGCTGGACCTCCAGGTGTCCACACCCACCTCGGAACTCATCCAACAAGCGGACCCGACGACTACGCTACGAACAACAGGCCGAGCCCCGGCCACGATCCAGATAGGGGAGAGCACCCAACCAATCGAATTCTTATTGGCACCCGACCTCGGCGAGGACGTGATACTCGGCCATCCCTGGCTAACCGAGAACCACGTCAATATGGACTACGTGCGAGAATGCCTACACTTCGGGCAGAACCCGAGAACTACGGCATATTGGAAGAAGGGAAACCGCCGCCTATGGCTAGATGCCGACGTAGAAAGGACAGGCCCCACGCCGAAGGTGCCGGAAAACTACCAGGCCATAATTCGAGCCTTTCCGGACGTCTTTAGCGAAGACCCGCGTCCGGCGACCACGTTGACCAGCACACACAAAATTGAGCTGACCACCGACACGCCGATAAGAGCAGTCCGCTACTCTTACAACGCCAAGAAAAAGGCCCTAATCTACCAGCAGATCGAAGAGCTCCTAGCGACCGGCATAATCGAACGCAGCACAAGCGAATACTGCGCCCCCGTCGTCATAATAAAAAAAAAAGACGGGTCGCCACGCTTCTGCATCGACTATAGGAAGCTGAACGATGCCACAAAGAACGAGGTGACACCCCTTCCCAGGATTCGGGAAACCCTCAAAGACTTTGGCGAAGCCAAGATCTTTACAAAAATGGACCTGACCACCGGCTACTGGCAGATACCAGTACATGGACCACATCGAGAGAGGACCGCATTTTCCTCTCCCGACGGGGGCACCTACCAATTTAAGGTGATGCCCTTCGGCTTAAAGAACGCCCCAGCCACCTTCCAGAAGATGATGAGCAGAGTGATGGCCGGTCTGCTAGGAAGATGCGTCCTAGCCTACCTGGACGACATCATGGTGTTCTCAAACACCGAGCAAGAACACGAAGACCACGTCCGACTGGCATTGGAACGACTCCAAGAACACGGCCTCCGATGCAATTTAAAGAAATGCGAGTTCGGCACCAACGAGGTAGAATACCTGGGCCACCGCGTCACAGCGGAGGGAAATGAACCGCTGGAAGTACACCTGAAGAGCATCCGAGAGTTCGCCAAACCTCAAACCAAGAAACAACTCCGAGGCTTCATTGGCGTGTGCTCCTGGTTACGAGAATACGTACCAGACTTTGCGAGAATCGCCGCACCCCTGATGGCCATGCAAGGGCCAAAACAACCCTTCAAATGGACCACGGCCACCAACGAGGCGTTTGACAAACTAAAGGCCGCCATCGACCAACCCCTAAAGCTGGCAAGACCCCGACCCGGCCTGCGGTTTGTGCTACAAACCGACGCATCCATAAAAGGCGTCGGGGCGGTACTCTACCAGGAAGAAGGCTCCAGAAGGCACATTGTCTCATATGACAGTTCGAAGTTGACGGATAGACAATCCCGCTTCCACTCGAACGAATTGGAGTGCTACGCCATCCTATGGGCCGTAAAACGATACAGGCCATACCTGGAGGACGAGGAGTTCACCCTCAGGACCGACAACAGAGCGCTGGTTTGGTTAAACTCGTCCACCGACGCCAAATCAAAATTTATGAGATGGTCGCTCATCTTGGCCGAATTCAAATACACCGTCGAGCACACACCTGGAGCAGCCAACCTACTGCCAGACGCTTTATCACGCCACCCAGAGGACAAACTGATTCCCGACGAGATCGACGACCCGGATCGGCTAACACCACCAGAAAGCCCACAGTTCCGAAAAGCAGCCGTCCCCGACAGCATACAAATGCTATACAATCAGCTAAGCCGAAGCCATCACCGACAGGGAAATCAAATTACCCTTGTCCAGGCCGAAACAACCATAGAAATGGTGAAACGCGCACAAAAAGAGTGCCCACAGACCTGCACGTTGATACAACGGCACCGAGAAACGGTGTTAGAGCAGGAAAACCCCGCCGAGGCGGACCTGGGGTACAAACTAGGCCCAGACGGCGAACTGATACGCACCTCAGCCGGGTGGGACCAGCTAGTAGTGCCACCAGCAGCACAGAAAGAGATTCTGAAATTCTTTCACTCCTCTGAAACCGCTGGCCACCCAGGACGCGACGAAACGGCAACCACACTCCTCCGGCAATACCACTGGCCGGGGGTTCGCAAAGATATCCGCACCTTCGTACGAGGATGCCTTGCCTGCTCAAGGGCGAAAACCGGCACGAAATCGCCATCGACACAGTTCAAACCACAAGAAGCAGAACGCCCTTGGGAGAAGCTGTCCATCGATTTTGTCGGCCCCCTCGACCCGACACGAAAAGGAAATAAAGTGATCCTCACCGTAATGGACATCTGCACCAGGTGGACAGAAGCCATACCCGCCCCCGCAGCAACGGCAGAAACAACAATACGACTCCTAGAGGAGCGAATATTCCATAGATTTGGATACCCGAAGATCATTCTCTCGGACAATGGCTCCCAATTCACGAGCAAAGTATTTGCGGATGCCATCCAAAAATGGAAATGTACTCACCACACCACGGCCGTATACCATCCACAGGCCAACCCGGTAGAAAGGAGACATGCTGAACTAAAGAAAAGCATACGCCTGCTCACCGATCAACAACCTCGTCGACAATGGGACGAGCTCCTGTCACTAGCCGTCTTCCACCAGAATCGGCGAACCAATGCCGCAACTGGACAAAGCCCCAGTAAAATTCTACTCGGTCAGGACCTACACCAACCAGGAGGTTGGAACGAACACGACCAAGAACAGGACTTAGACCGACGGCTTCAACAAGCGAAGCATCGGCAGGCCACCTACCGCAGACGACGCTACCCGCGACAAACCGACCTGCAAGTCACATATGCACCAGGTGACAAAGTCATGGTCCGGGGACGCGCAAAAGGCTTCAATCATAAATGGGTAGGACCGAAATTGCTAATAACACCTGCAGGAGGAAATTGTTATTGGGTGGAAGACGCACCAACGCGGCCACCTACCAAAGTGCATTTCAACGACCTGAAACCGGCCCCACCAGCAGAAGACGACGCACACCAGGATATTCAAAACCCTGGTGATGCTCCCGCCTGAGAAAGTTGGGTGAATTGTCACGGCCGCCAGGCGGCGCCACGTGACACAGCAACAAGCAAAGCCACGCCCCGTGGGTGGAGCCTAACAGTGGATATAGTCCCGCCGAATTCCCGCATTCGGCAGTGAGACACCGATCTTCGAGACCGACACATCGCTACTGGAAACTCCAAACTCCGTCCACGATGCCAAGCTCCACGCTTCGGACCCCGCTGACCCCGACTGCCAACACGACGCCGACCCCTGCCTTCAACCCGGACTACCCCCAGGACAACACGCAAACACTACGCACCCCGGGAGCATCTACACCGCTCCCGGCCCCAAATCACCCCAGCGTGTTTTACCACACGCTGGACGAAACGTGGCCTTGCACCCCAGGTGCTCGGGACCGCTTCCCCGAGCACCATTGCACTGGGATGCCACAACAACCAAACAAGATCAACTGCAAGGCAGATAACACTGCTTCCGAGACGGCCTACCACCTAGCCGTCGCCGAGGGGCTCCACAACCCCCCTCGGACCGATGACGCCGCCCCCACGACCACCTACGGGCCCGGCGCCGGTAACACGCTGCACGCGTTTATATAGTCCTCTAAAAAGGAGTGGGGAAACATATATTCAGCCTGATTGGCCGTTTGAGTCACGTGTCACACAAGTGACCCAACTCACAAAAAAAAATAAACAGGGTTGTCAACCTAAATTATTGATTTAAAGTAAACACAACAATCTACAAAAAATAATGACAATTAATTGTCAGATTCAAAACTAAAAAATAGGCAACATGTAATACTAAACAATGAGTAATTTAAAAAATACATTAATGATGACATGGCTGCCTAAATATGAAATAATAAATAACAATGTCCTTACATGAATTTAATATGTATTTAACTCGTAAAAACTGTCTACCGATCACTCGCGCACTAATTGTCTCGCGGGTGTCGATAAAACTTAAGTGTCTCGGTCTCTGAGACGCGTAATCGGTAGCGCCGCACTCTGGGCTTTGCATTTTTTCTTTTCCTTCTTCTTTTTCCAGCAGTGGGCGTTGTATTTGCTGCAGGTGGTGGATGCGGACGGGTCACAAGAACTGCTTTCCTTTCCGCGAACCATAGGTGCTCTACTTCGGAAGGATAGTTGTACATTGATTGCACAACCACTGGAATTCTTGAAACGTTCTTCACAACGGCGTTGTCTCTGGATGTGGATGGCAACGGATTAGGCCACTCCAAGAAGACTTGCGACGGTGACGATGCTGGACAGGACTTCAGTGGAGTGTATAGGCCAAACAACATAGCCTTCCGAAGGTCCCATTGCTCCTGTAATTTCGCCGCTCGACCAGGAGATGGTGGCAATGATATCAGGGAAGCATTCAATTCCAGGACATCCATAATTGCAATCTGAACATACTTATAAATGTAAGATACCGCATAAAATACAAATATTCTCAGGTATCTCATAAACACAGGGCAACACATACAAATTATATGTTAATTAATTATCACATACCTTATCCCTTTTTTCTGATCGCTATACATTAGTTAGAAATGCGGGACTTACCAAAGATTGAATTCAATAATATATAAATAATAAACACAGATACTGGTACGGCATCAAATTAAATTGGTCACATCAGCGCTCAATGAACCAAAAAGGTGTTCTTAAGAGTAAAATAGGCTCGTCATTCGGTTTGGCCAAACCAAATGGCAAGAAAGGTAAGCAAAATATGTAAACAATATTTTAGCTAATCCCTGTCCTTTTTCTTTTTAGATGATGAATTTGCAACCAGTAACGGAGAGGAAAACGAACGTTACAGTACATGCCGATTTTTGTCAAGGTTGTTAGACCGCTTATGGCTGGACTGAAGCCGATGATAAAACTTTCCAGAAAACTACTTAGCCGACTAATCAGACTTGCCTGTTAAAAACCTGACTTGTTTCGTATTACAAACTGATGTTTGTAACACGGGATTAGACGCCACGTTATACCAGAAAGCGCATGATGGGATAACTTTGACAAAGGTAAAAACGAAGAAGATCCAAAGAGAAAGTTGCAAAAGGAAAGACAACGCTAAGCCACCTACCCTCATCAACGCTATCCACGACAAGACAACGCAGCTAGAATTTACCAACTTAAAAACATGGTTATGGTCAGAGGCAAAGCACGGGGGGTTTGCAAGCAAATGACTAAGCCCCAAGAAGTTAATAACACCAGCAGGCTATCTTAGACCTCTCCACATGACAACCCTAGAAGACGTCTTTGTCGAGTAAATAGAGAGGAATTGATACAGCGACCAGGAACGTTACTTGTTGAACACACGCTTATTCGGGACAACCGACAACCAATGGGGTTCAAGATAGTAGTAATCTCTACTTCAATGGAAGGTTCATTATTACTTTTACATTTTTCAAAAGTGCTTAAAAGCTTTTTAACTTCATTTGTCTTTACTACATTAAAAAAATCAAATTTTTATTTTTGTGTATACATTGTATTCTTGATAAAAGATACCCCTTTGGTTATACTGTCCGCAACCGTTTCTGTTGTTCCAACAAATTCCAAAATTGTTGCTTTTTCTGCTGCTTTACTTTTTATAAAATGATGTCTAACATCTATGTGATTGCTCTTTCTATGGTAACTTCCATTTTCAGCCAAATGGATTGCACTTTTATTATCGCATTTAATTATAACTGGGTTAATTTTTGACCAGATCTCAATTTTTAGTTGTTTTAATCAAAGTGCTTTATGTGTTGATGCTGATAGAGCCATGTCGATAACAGCGCTACAGTCGTTGGCTTTGCCAAGTTATTGCTGCGCTATTTTTGATAAAAGTATAACCAGTGCACGGACGTTTTTCATCTATGTCAGCAGCCTAATCTGCATCAAAATATCCAGTTAGCTTTGATAGTTTTTCTTTGCTAAACTTTAGCCTTGCACCCAATGTCTTTTTCAAGTATCAAAAAACTCTCTTAACAGCCGTGCAGTGAGCATTTCTATTGAAACAACTTACATTGTTTGTAGCAAATGCACAGTAGCCTGCTGAGAGCGGCACAATTAGCGTCATGTACCGTCCCGACAGTTTATTTGTTATAAAGGGTCATGTCCAGTTCTTTGTACACAGCTTCCAGACACTACCGGCCATTCACAAAAATACCTCAAATTACAATGCAATCAAATGAATCATGGGAAAAGCCACCCGCATAATGACGATGCTCGGGACACCAGAATACGTCTGCGACTGGCAAGCAAGAGTGAGAGTTAGCAGATTTCTGATGGGCCGTAAAAGACATGAGGCACAAAAACAACTGGCTCTAAGTGCAAGACCAGTTACAACATGTTAGAACCAACAGTTGAAGTTGAAGAGACCAAAGAAGTTCAAAAACATGTACCTAAATTTGTCAAACAATGCCAGATAATGGTAATAGAAGTAAAGCAAACATGCCTCACCAAAAAAGTCAAGAGAGAGTACTACGCAGAAATGTTACACTTTGGCTCTAACTTCCAAACTAAACGAGGCAAATTGGAAGAAACCCGTTTTACGGCCGACTTTGAGAAAAACATTGTTCCTCTATGCAACCCAGATGCTTTGAAAGGAATACAGACCGGCCCTTTGTCTAACTTCAATCCGACCTTCCAGGGGAAACTGACAATGCTACACCAGATCAACTTCCATTTCTGTCACGACAAGAGAAGCAACTTTGGCAAAAAAGACAATCTGGCACAAGCAAGCCGGACTGGCAAGAAGATACACAACATCCTGCATTTGTTGAAAAAACATGTGAAAAAAAAATCAGAAAGCAACTTGCACCGATCAACAACCTGTTGGGATCTTGTGCGCCGTAGAACTACCGCATAGTTTCCAACGGTGTAGTGCGCAAGAAGTTGCAGGATTAAACATGTGCCACCCCAGTGCCAGATACCGCCGCCAAAACTTTAATATTTTGAACAAGTGACGCAAAGCAAAGCCAAACTAATAGTGTAACCTCAGTGGACACTTTTGTTTATATTTTACAGACTACTTCTGTCCCAAACTATAGTGGCTAAATTAAGAACATCAATAATACCTGGACAACACCTCTACTCATAAGAGGTTTTTCACCAACCAGAGATAAATATTTGGGATTTTCCCAAACACCTCATTTAAGACCAAAAAACTAACGCAACAACAAGAGAGAAGACATTTACCTGACCACCACTGTATGGTTATTTCAGACTGATGCCACTAGGTAACTTTTTCCAACCAACACTACAGCTTCCGCAAGACGACCACTTTTAGTACTATCAATCACCAGGTAATAGACTCTGTGGTATTTCCAAGACTACTACCTTAACACCTCAGTATAACCCCTGGCTACTCCGGAGGACTGCACAACAACTACACCCTGTGCTTGCACATTTCGTCATTGTTTTAGGATGGCCACTGGTAACTGCTAGGGTACTTCCACGTTGATTCAAAACAAATATCATAGTCCTAGTGATCTGGCACACCATGTGTGTGCGTAGGAAGACATGCTGTGTGTGTTACTTTTGTGTTCTTGGTAAACGCGTGTGTAGGAACTTTTAGTTTGCTTACAAAAATTCAAAACACCAAATATACCGTCTCCAACGCTTCGAAAAATTACCTTTAAACACAAACTAGTTGCCTCCGTTTACAATCACAAAGTCCAAGTCACCGATTAACAATGTTTTCACAGTTATGGCATGTGTCTGACCAGATGTCAGTTGTCATTAATGTATGGATAACGACTACTTGAGTTACTTAGTTCGTGATTGTTGACGCGTTGTAACGGAGCAAATGCATGGGTTAATTTAAATTGGAAAGGAAATGGATAAAGAACGCATGCGTGATGTTCGGTATGTTACAAGCAAAAAAGAAGACGTGGTGGTCGAGAGTCGACAGACAGCCAACGTTATATGCGGATCAGGGGCTCAATAAAACCGCAAGGCGGGTTTGTACAAAGTGGATTAGTTATAATTACTAAATATTAATAAACTTAAAAATAATTATTGGTGCAGGCAACCCTAAGAAGAAGAGCTAGTCCCACATTTTTCTTGTGCCTTTAATCCCCGTCACCTAGTTACGGTGTGACTATTATAAGAGTATTTGCAGACCCGCCTGTGTTTGTTGTTGAAAATTTATGTTGATACTGTTGGTGTATTTGCAGTTATGACATATGCCAAAACGGATTATTGAAGTTGATGCAAAGATTTAAAAATCCAATTACTAGCTAACAAACACTTAAGTTACGATTGTGACGTTTAGTTTCTATTGGCTATTTGCAAATATAATTTGACAAACAAAATTTAGACATATCATAGTTTAATCTTTTCTGAATGTGCTGATAAAACAGCAATGACGTCAAAGTTGCCGTTTTCATTGAAATACTATCAAGGTAGCTGTCGGTATAGTCTTAAGAAATGTAATTGTGTCTCTGCAATTATGAATGAATGTTTTAAACTTTAAGAGGGTTGTCCAACATCCAATTTCTGACTAACAAACACTTGGGCGTGTGTGTGTGTGTCACTTATTGCGCTTTTGGCTGTATCACTCTTTGTGCACTGAGGTGCTCTTGGTGCATATTGTTGTGTCCGGCTGAGAACGCTTTTTATCAGAACGCCATATTGTAGGATAGACGGATATTATCTTCTTACGTCAAGTTTTGGGGCGCCCCAGGGCGACCTCAAATGTCACAGCCATTAGTTTAAGATTGTGATTTTTAGGTTTTTGTTGGTTTACCTCGCGTGTTTGTATTTATCAATTATGACATACGCCTAGATAGGTGCATGTCAGTTGTCATTAAATTTATTGCAAATTTAAGAAGCCAATCGCTAGTTAACAAACATTCCAGGCAAGTGGTTTAGTTAGTTTGTGATTGCGGGCGTTTGATTAGTGTAATCAGATAAAACAAGTATTCATGTCAGACATGTCCAAAGTTTTTGTTGGTTTGACCAAAGTTCCAGTTTCAGTTCTCTTACGCGTGGTTTCTTGTCGTATATTTGCGCTATCGTGTTTGGTCAAGTTTCAACTTGTGGATTCCTGTTGTTTTAGCAAGGTTTTCTTGCCGAAGTTGCTGCCAAAAGACTAAAACCGTTTGCTTTTGTGCAATTTTTGTTTTGCTTGATTGTTGCAAAAAAGCGTGTCGTAATAAGTTCGATTTCATTTATAACTACGCGCGTTGGCATTGTTTTTGTGGGCGCATGTTACTTTGAACGATCAACGTAAAGTGCTAGTAACACTTGCATAAACAAAAATAAAGAAAATTGCTTTGGGCAGTCAGAAAGAGCTTATAGGTGTGTTCCATTTGCGCACTTTATGCACCCGGTGCATTTTTACATTTTTCAATATTGCGAGCAACAGCGTCTCACACTTGACAAACGCAAAGAAAATATTTGGCGTTTGTGGGACGTTCTCTATCTTGAAAAACACATAAAAAATGTAAAAAGCGTTTGACAAATAAATTCAAAAATCAATGAATTAGTGCCACCAAGTGCGACTATTTTGTCAAATGGAAAATCTCTATTATGTACTTGTCGTGCTAGTCTCTAATTACACTCGAAAAAACACTCTAAAGTACAATTTTATAAGCAATAAATGTAATTTTTTTACGTTTGTGCTACATCAACCACATGCTATTTTTACAGTGTATGCAGTGTTTATACATACTAGATACTTAAATACAAAATTTGAAGAAACCACAATTATTGTACGGACATTTGCGCTTAGAGTATCAATCCTACAGTTGGCAACATTTCTAATATTTTACATTTTACTATTGGCAACACTGTGACATTTAAAAATTAAACATAACCTCACTCATGTTCTAATAAATATGGAAATGTAAGTTAGCTTAATTGAATTATTGTAACAATTAATTTAATCTACATGTGTTTCAGAAAACAATCAAATGTTGCAACATTATGCAATCATGAGGTTATGTCACATTTGCAGAAAATTAAAGATCGAAAAAACAGAAGTAAAGGACAGTTAGCAACCATAACATATGAAGTACGTTAACATAAGCTTACATTTCTGTTGTAATATATTTAAATTGTAGACTTTAAAATATTTGGAAAAATCTCCATGTGGACTACAAACATCGCAAAACATTATCGATTGTTTGAAAGCGTTGGAACCATACAATTTAAATAAGAATGAAAAATTGATTATTATAAATAATCCACCAACGACACCACTTGAAATTCAATTGGTAATGTTTGTTACAATTGATATCAAAATAAATTAACAAATGTTATTTATAGGTTATTGAAGAAAGTGAAGAACGTTTAAGTGACGATCAAGTTGAACAAATATTGCAAATTTGTACGACTCATTTGCACGTTTCGAAACCAACGACTGAAGAAACACCGCCCGAATGATAAAATAAATTAAAAAGAAAGATTTATTATAATTACTTTATATTATACATAAATATAATAGATATAAATTATTTATCTCTTTTGGTCGCCTAAGTCTTCAATTAAATCTTCATCAATCTGAAACAAAAATAATTAATTATTTATATATTTTTATGAACTGTTATTATATTCATATAAATTATTGGCAGCTCAGTTCTATAGTAATAGGTGCTTTCCTTTTGCCACTATTCTCAGTTATTCTTACCTCCCCTTACTTAATAGACCGTCCCATTTCCAAAATAGCAATTAAGCCAAAGTAAGAATTTTACATCCCCCCTTCCACTGGCGGCCTAACACGGTTTGAAAATGACTAGTGATATTTTACAATCATTTAAAAATGTATAAAATGAGGTGAATATTTTGGCTTGCCTCACTTGGCAAAAGGAAAGCATCTAATAGGTGTTTTCCATTTGAGCGCTTCATGCACCCGGTGCATTTATAAATATCGCGAGTAAGAACGTCTCACATTTGACAAACAAACTAGAAAGTATTTGACATTCTCTACCTTAAAAAACACATCAAAATGTAAGACACGTTTGACAAATAAATTCAAAAATTACTGAATTAGTGCCACCAAGTGCAACTATTTTGTCAAATGAAAAACCTCTAATATCCATAATATAAATAAAAATAATTAAATTCAAGTTGGCCGCAACTAACTGATGATTTTATTAGCACATTAGATTGGCAACCATTAATAACACCTTCATGAAATTAAATTAGTAATAATCAATGAACTTCATATCAATTCAATCAAATATCAAACAATTAAAATTTAAGTTGGCAACACTTATACTAATAAATTTAAAAATCATTTACCTCGGGCCATTTTTCAGGTATAATATCAAACAAATCATCCTTAACATCGCCTTGAATAACAATTTCATCATCACCAGTAACAGAGGATCCGCATGCAAATTTCTGTCCAAAAAATTTAGCAGCCACTTTCAAATCAATATCTGCAAAAATATACGTCAACATTGATCTACAATTCGACTACAATAACCTACCAAATGTGCTCAATCCAGTAACAACAGTAACAGACTTCTTTTTACCTCTAGGTGCTCTCGAAACACAAACCTGTTTTGGTCCATCTTCCTTCTTTTTAGCTTTTATCATACCTTTACCACCACGCTTTTGACGTTTCTTTTCCTCTTCAGCACCACCTTCACTACCATCATCAATTTTAACTTTTTGGAATTCAGACGGTAAATGTTTTTCTAACCATTGCTTACATTTCTCATAATCTGGATAATATTCGCAATACTACAAAAAGTATTTTGATTTAAGGTTTTAATTTATAAAATTTCTTGCATTACTAACCTCAATTGGCATAGTGCAATTGCCGCAATAAGTCATGCTAAGTGGGTAGTTGACCCCATTTCTAGGGCCTTGTACCAGCTTATCCATTATTGTTATTGCTTTTATTTAATATCTAATAAATTGTAACAACTATCATTTACCTAACCCCAAAAGAATTTTACTTATGACAGTTAATTTTTTGCATTATTTTATATTTTATACTGTTTGCAACACTACAATTGCTAATTTAAAGTTGGGAACACTGAATACAACTGTCAAAAAATTCAAACAATTTAGGTTATTTAAAATAATTCTACACAAACAAAATGACTTCAAAAAAGAAGGTTTAATATTAAATAAATAACATAATTCCATCTTAATAATAAATTTTAATTTTAAAGCAATGGTTTTCATTCAATTTCGGTGATGAAATATTGGAACCCAAGCAACCTCCTATAAAAAAGAAACCAACAATTAAATCAATTAATTTGAATCAGAAAAAATTAGAAGAGTTTCAATATTTTAAGCAATTAGAACCGAAATCTGTTGATGATTTAGCGGTCCATCCGAAGAAAATTCAAGAAGTTGATATATGGATTAACGATAGCGTTCTGAAACCTATTACGAAGGTATTCAATTAAATTTGTTTTGTTTATTCATATAGCTGATGTAAAATTTTTAGCAAAATGTTCCTATGTTGCTTATAACAGGACCGACTGGTTCTGGTAAGACAGCGACTGTTCGTACTTTGTGTAAATCTTTAAATATTGATATACAAGAATGGATTAGTCCAAGCGATCAGGATTGGGAGACGTTTAAAGGCCCTTCGCAAGGGAATAAATTGCTCGAGTTTTTACATGAAGCCACTTATCCGTCTTTATTTAGTAAAAGTAATAATAATAATAAAGTTACGTTGGTTGAAGATTTTCCGAATAGTTTGGTCAATAATTTGAAAGAATTTGATCGGATTTTAAGGTAAATTTAATATAAATGAATTTGCTTGGATTATAATTGTAATTCAAATGCTGTTTTTTTGGCAATATTGTTTTGTTATTGGTTAAATAATTAAATTTGTTGGTGTGCACAAATATTGGGATTTTTCCCTCTCATGTTGTTGGACTGCAGGGGTGTTAATGCTTTTTCTGATGAAATAAAAATTGATTAGTAGCAGCTGTTCAGTACTTACGTACTTGTACTTTGTTTAACATGTTCGGTCTGAAAAGATTGAGCCTAGCAGTAACCTGAAGAGGTCTTAATTAAAGGACGTTAAACGACGCCCGGTGGCTGCCGAATAAGAGGTTCTGTCGAAGTTTTTCCTGCTATGGTATTTCCTCGGGGCTCTAGACATTTTGGGCGGTTGCGCCGGATTGGTGATGATTGGTGGCTTCCTTGTCGACGGTGTCGAGCTTGATCGATTCGGATGTACAGGTGGTAGGTCTAACTGACGCAGAGTCTGCTTTGGAACTGGCTGGCGAATTCTTTATTTCAGTTAACTTAGGCGCACGAAGCATCGGTCAGCTTTCCGCGTTTAGGTCTCTGATGTTGGAGGCGTTTGTGTTCCTATCGGCTACAGTCGCTTATTTCAAATTGACTGTTTTGGCGTGGTTTATAAGGAGGAGGAGCTTAAATATGTAGGGGTAGTTTAAGTGTAACTGTTACCGGCTCCCCGCCCTGAAGGTGATAAGGGTGGTCGCTGTTGGTGGAGAAGGTGGCGTTGCCCTTCTCCATGTAGTTGTGTTTGAGGTTGTAGGCCTTGGTTTCTCACCTTAATTGGTGGTGCAGCAGTTCTCGATGGTGGTACTGACTAGAGGTGGATGCGTCACCTTTAGTGCGTGCGTAGGTATGTGTAGGTAGCCAGCGGGTACCAGGGGTATCGCAGTGGTCGGCGTCGAGACTGAGTGATTGTATGGTGTTCCCAGTATAGGAGAGGCAGGTGCAAGTCGGGATGCAAGTATTGCGTTCCCAAGGCAGTTGTCGGTGTACAGATGATCATGTTCGGGCTTTCATAAGAATATGCGTTTACAATCCTTAGGGCTGTTGTGTTTTGTTTTCCGGTAGTGGTGCTGTAATACCGGGAAGGCCAATGTTTGGTCAATGATGATGACCTGCTGCTTTAGTTCTTTTTTTTTTTGAGGAGCTGCTTTGATAACTTTACTAACTGACTCTCGGCTTGAAAATGTTGCGGTCTAGATCTCGTTGGAAGCGGTGGGTCTGTTCTACCTGCGAATTGTCGCAGGGCGGAAACTGGGCTACTGTGGGCAGTGTTTATCCTCCAGATGCTTTGCCGGTTAGTATGCCGGGGTTAGCTATCTCGGCCCGTTGCGTCAGGTCTGATACAGTTCTATGGTGTGGGGACTGCGAGGGATTTAGCGGAGGTTATCAACGGCACCTTCCATGGGATAATGCGTACTGGTTCAGTTGCGTTGGCCTGTCGCGGCCGGTTGATACAGCTTAACAGTTGATTTCCTGGATTGGTAGATTTTTTTGGTGAAAGCAGAAGAGATGTTACGGCCTCGAATAATGAGGTTACAACTGGCTATTGAGGCGAGTTGTCCCGGAGTTTTGTTTGTTTTGGGACCACGTTTCTAGCGCACCCCAACCCGGTATCAAAAATGGGTCTGTTTATACTTTTTTCTGGTCGTTCATAGACTTTGCCTCTATGCTTGTTGGTAATTGGCTGATGGTGTATCCAATGGGACTTTTACTTGATGGTATCACTCTCTGTAAGCAACGGTCTGCAATGCGGAAAGGCCAACAAGCCCAGAAGACCTATATTTCAAATAAATGGTGAAGTAAGTAAAACATTTAAATAATTATATTATATGTTTTTTTTTAAACGTATCTGAGGCACTTCTTAATGTTTTGCGGTGAGGCCCAAAAATCTTAGCTACGTCACTGAACTTTGTTTGCAAGATTTAAGAAGATTGAGCTTTCGGATTGATAACTTAAAGATTGAATTTGTTCTAATATTGGATCTGTTTTTTGTTATAAGTAAGCATGTTGATTTAGTTTTTGCGGTTCCGTGTTTTCTTCGGGTGTGGCTGCAAATCTACGTCGCGACTTCTCGTTTGTTGGTTTCAATCGAATTGTTTATACACTGCTGTGATTAGCGTAAAATAACTAATCTATCGCCATTGGAGTAGACGATTTTTTATACAATTATATTGTATTTTGCCAGGCATCGTGTCAGAACCGGTCCGTCGCCACACCGTTACTGTGGGCGCCTTACCTAATTGGAGGGTTTTGTTAAGCGCGATGTTTATCTTGCTTTAAAAATTTGTTGAGTTTACAGGACGGTTGTGTCTTCTGGTGTTGGTTACATTGCGTAGATCAATTCTAGTCTTTGGATGTGTGGGTCCTCATCTTCTATCGGGTGTTCTATTGTTGTAAGTGCTTTTATAGTGTGATACCAAAGCTCATCGGATATTTAGTGTTTGCAAAGAATTCTTGTAGACGGGCCTTAACCTGCTCCGATGTTTACGATTGAGTTGTGTTGTCATCGGGTTGGGGTCACCGGATGGCGGAGGTCGTTAGCGAAGATGTTTGTGAGACAAATGAGGTTATGAAGTGTTTAAGGCTAAGAGTAGGGTTACAGGTCTGGTTCTCAGCCGAGACGACATTCTTGGTTAACAAGTGTTATGCTCGAAGGCTAATATTATTGCTTTTGGCGGAGTTTTAATGCTGAAGTTTTGGTAGTGAGAAATTATTGGTCATTTATTGTCAAGGGTTTGTCATGGTGGGGATAACCAGGTTTTGATAATCCAAAAGCTGCAGGCTTGAACCACTCAAAGAATACTGGCACCGGGATTCTGATAATAGACTCATGGTAGTTGTAGTAGTGACAGATAGCTAGTGTAATATATAGAAAGAATATATATTTTATAGTTGGGTAAAAACGTATTTCTTTAGATTTTTATATGTTTAGTTTTTATATGGTTTTATTTGTATATATATTGTAAAATGTATGAAGAGATTCAGTTTTATTTCCATCTTCAATAAACGACCTTAAATTTATATGTGTAGTGTTAATCCCTTGATTAACCCTTACAATTAGAGTGTGTATGACCGTTAATACATCACAGTGGCGACGAGGATTGTTTTAATTGAAAACGTAAAGTAAACTTTTATTAAATTTGCGAATTAAACATTATTTTCGCGACCACGTGTAAAATGGCGGAACAAATAGGACAATTACGTGAGTTTAATTTAAGAACTAGTGAGTGGAGCGTATTTAAACCTCGCTTAGAAAATTATTATGTGGCAAATAATATTGAGGATGCTACAAAAAAACGAGCGATCTTCTTAAATATGTTAAATGAAGAAGCTTACAAACTCATATACAGTTTATGTTTGCCGAACGTTCCTGAAGCAATAGAATTTGCGGAACTAATTAATATATTTAATGTGCATTTTAAATGTGAACAATCTGTATTTGCAGCACGTTTCAAATTTTACAATTGTAAAATGGAACATGCAGAAAATG
The DNA here is from genome assembly GCA_963932245.1 of Tachinus rufipes. Lineage (NCBI taxonomy): Eukaryota > Metazoa > Arthropoda > Insecta > Coleoptera > Staphylinidae > Tachinus > Tachinus rufipes. The sequence goes on along the minus strand of OZ010747.1, from coordinate 70,326,687 downwards.
CTCCAGCATGGGCTGCAAGAGTAAGAAGCGCGGCAGTGCATTGTAAATTTAATGCCAACGAAATTGACAACAGACTTCGAGATCAATTTATCGTAGGATTCAGCAAGGGAAATACTCAAGACAGGCTGTTTGAAGAAAATGAAAAATTAACATTTGCAAAAGCAGTGGAAATTGCAAGAACCAAAATGACGGCACATCAAGTTTCCGTCGAAGTGAAGCAAGAACCCAACCAGGAGATGTATTGGATGCGCAAGTCCGGAAGTTCGACTAATTTTTCAAAATCATCTAGACAAACGTCATCAAGTGGAAGGCCCAGCAATGGATCAACGTACCAGCTACAAAAAGTGAAGTGTAGTGTTTGTGGTCGGGAAAACCATTCCAGCGGCGATTGTTTTTATAAAGACAGAAATTGCAACATTTGCAATAAAAAAGGACACATTGCGACTACATGTTATCAAAAGAAACACCCTGGTGGTAAGCTAAATAAAAAATCATTTAATAAAAATGTTAATTTTATTACCGAAAATGAAAATAATGATGAATATTTATTTTCTTTAAATGATCATAAAATAGATAATCCAATAACGGCAAAAGTTAAAATTGAGAATTTTTTATTAACATTCCAAATTGATACGGGATCTAGTGTATCCGTCCTTCCCGATAATATTTATGTTCAATATTTTTCTCATATTACATTAAATAAAAATGATAAAATATTTTATTTCTACAACGGACAAAAAGTTCAAGCTGTTGGATTTATTTATGCAGATATTATTTATAATAATATTTCACAAAATGTAAAATTTTATGTTATCGAAAATGGATCAGTTCCTTTGCTTGGTCGAAATTTTTTAAATTTATTTAATTTAGGTATAGCAGAATTAAATTTTGTAAATAGCATTGATGCGATAACACAAAAATATAATAAATTATTCACAAATGAATTGGGTACATTTAACAAGGGTACAATTAAATTAAATATTGCTGACAATGCCATTCCCAAATATTTTCGTCCGCGACCGCTACCGTTTGCAGTTAAAAATAAAGTAGAAAAAGAATTAATTAGATTGCAGGAATTGGATATAATTTCACCAATCGAATATAGTAAATGGGGAACACCTATTGTACCCATACTAAAATCAAATGGTGATATTCGAATTTGTGGTGATTTCAAAATTACTTTAAATCCTTATTTAAAAATAGATAAATATCCAATACCGCGCATTGAAGATTTACTAACAAAATTGCATGGAGGAGTTATTTTTTCTACTATTGATTTGCAAAGAGCTTATCAACAAGTAGTATTAGATGATGTTTCAAAAAAATTAACAACCATATCGACTCATAAAGGATTATTTCTTTATAATCGCCTACCTTTTGGAATATCATCCGCTCCGGGTATTTTTCAAAGAATGATTGAAACACTCTTACAAGATATTGAAAGATGTGTTGTGTTTTTAGATGATATTCTTATTGCGGGTCGGAATGTTGAAGAACATAATCAATGTTTGGATAAATTATTATCAAGATTACAAGAGTCGGGTTTAAAATTAACACCGGATAAGTGTAATTTTTTTCAATCTCAAGTTAAATATTTAGGTTATACAATTGATGCACAAGGATTGCATACATGTGATGACAAAATTGAAGCAATTAATAAATGTCAAATTCCACAAAACATAACTCAGTTAAAATCATTTTTAGGTATGATCAATTATTATGGTAAATTTTTAGACAAATTAGCTACAATTTTATCACCATTATATAACCTTTTAAAAAAAGATACGGTTTGGCAATGGACAAAGGAATGCGACGTAGCATTTAATAAAGCAAAGGAGATATTAAAAAATGCTCCAGTTTTGGCACATTATGACCCAAATTTAGAATTGCGTCTGACAACAGATGCTAGTCAATATGGAATTAGCGCAATTTTATCTCACGTTATGCAAGATAACAGTGAGAGAATTATTGCGTGTAGTTCCAGAACATTGAGTACCGCCGAGTGCAAATATGCTCAAATAGAAAAAGAGGCATTAAGTATAGTATTTGGAGTAAAAAAGTTTGCTCAATATTTATATGGTAAACCATTTACATTATTGACGGATCATAAGCCATTGGTGACCATTTTTGGACCAAGTAAAGGCATACCGCAGTATGCAGCAAATCGTTTGCGCCGATGGGCAATTTTTTTAAGTGGTTTTGACTACAAAATAGGGTATGTAAAATCAAGTGATAATCCGGCTGATTGTTTTTCAAGGTTGCCCTTAGGTAAAATAGAAAACGTACAAGATACCGATCAATTAAATTTTTTAAATCATTTTAGTGATATGAAATTTATCAATTTTAATGAAATAGATAAAGAGGCCAAAAATGATAGGCTAATTCGCATGGTCCGGAAATTTTGTTTAAATGGTTGGCCAGACATAATAATTAATAATGATATAAAAGAATATGGAAAATATAAGATGGAATTATGTGTAATTAAAAATTCAATTATGTGGAATAACCGCATTCTAATTCCTAAAAGTTTGAGGGAAAGAGTTTTGAACGAATTACACAAATCCCATCAAGGTATTGTTAAGATGAAGAGTCTAGCACGCTCATATTTTTGGTGGCCAAAATTAGGGCAAGACATCGAAAATGTGTGCAATCTATGTGAAAATTGTAAAGTGCACCAACCAAGTCCAGAAAAGACAGCACTAAATGTTTGGGAATGGCCAATGTCACCGTTTGAACGGGTACATATTGATTATATGGGACCGTTTCTGAATAGTTATTTTTTTGTGTTAGTAGACGCACACTCAAAATGGATTGAAGTATTTAAAACAAAATCTATTACGTCTGCTACTACGATTGACATATTAAGGTCAATTTTTTCAAGATTTGGAATATGTAAAACGCTAGTATCAGACAATGCAACTGCATTTGTGAGTACTGAATTTAAATTATTTTTAGCCAAGCAAGGAATAGAACATATTACATCACCCACTTATAACCCATCCTCAAATGGGGCTGCCGAAAATTCAGTAAAAACTGTTAAATTAGCCTTGAAGAAATCATTGAGCTCTAATGTAAAAACAGATGTAAATTTAGTTCTTAATAATTTCTTATTTGATTATCGAATAACACCACATTCAACAACGAAAGTTTCTCCAGCTTCCTTAATGTTTGGTAGAGAATTAAGAACTAGGTTTACATTGTTTAAGCCTAATGATAAACAAGAAAATGTAGAACGTTTAAAAAATATTAATGATAATGTTATCAATGAACAGAGTCGTATGAGAAGAAATTTCAAAGGCAATAGAAATGTCAAATTTGAAGTAGGGGAGAATGTATTTGTTAGAAATATAAGAAATGCATCGTGGGTGAAAGGTAAAATCATTAAAAGAATAGGCACATGTTTATATTTAATTGAAATTGATGGTAATATAATATGGAAGAAACATGTAAACCAAATCTTAAAATCAGTTATTAATTTTGATGCTATTCCTATACTTGAAGAAAGTAAGGGAAGTAAACGTAAATGTGAAAAAGGGATTTCACCAAGACCAAAACGAATTAGGAAGAAACCAATTCGATTTATGTATAATAGTTTTGGTTCAAATTAATTTTAGTAGTAATGTTTATAATAAGGGTGGAGGTGTAATATATAGAAAGAATATATATTTTATAGTTGGGTAAAAACGTATTTCTTTAGATTTTTATATGTTTAGTTTTTATATGGTTTTATTTGTATATATATTGTAAAATGTATGAAGAGATTCAGTTTTATTTCCATCTTCAATAAACGACCTTAAATTTATATGTGTAGTGTTAATCCCTTGATTAACCCTTACAATTAGAGTGTGTATTACCGTTAATACATCACAGCTAGCAACGGTTGTGAAAGTTGTTGTAGACGGCATATTGCAATTCTCTCTTAATACATTGCTTTAAATTTGACATTCAGTAACTAAAACTGCCATACACCCGCCTGCCTGTCGATTTGTTGAATTTTCTTTCTATTTTCTTTTTTTTGCTAGGATGATATCGTGGAATACGTGCGAAGTTTTGGAGTGTTGCTGTCACGGTCTAGTTATTGTCGGGGGCAGTGGTTTTATGGCTGGTGGTATGCCTGAGAATGTATATTAGTAATATGTGTGGTTAGTGCACGTTTGGGCTTTGTTCCCCCTGGGAAATTCTTCTGGGAGTGAAACGTAGCTATTGGGAACTGCCGGGTTACCTTCCAGGATACCACGAGGTTTCGGCGGAGGCCGACGTAGATGTCCTCCTGGTTGCTTCCGGGACTAAACTATCTCATCGCAGCCGAAGCATTTTAGTGATGTGAATTATTGCGAGATCTTGGCGGAAGTTAACGAAGCTATCTTCCAGGGAATGGGTCATCCTGGTTTGGATGACTTGGCTTATTGCGTTCTTGAGGAACACGTGCTTGCAACTTTGCGAGTTTATTTTTACAGAAGTTTGGGGAAGATGCCGCTGGTTGCGTCTTGTTGAACGTGGTATTAGGTTAGGTGCTATGTATCGCATCTATGGTCCGTTTCAGTATTGTGGTTTGAGGTAACATGGTGGGCGTTTAGGATGCTGGATTAGCTTAGCGACTAGTTGTTCCGTCTGTTGACACGCCTGCTATATTTTGGTTGCCCTCAAAATGCATCAATTTGGCTATCTTTGAATGACACTAAGGTGTCACCGCGGGGGTTTCCTGCTCACGCTTTTGACAGGTGGTTACATTGCTCTTTCAAGGTTTCTTAGCGAGTACATTCTGAGCAGCTGGCAAGTTCCGAACCTTATTGTTTAGATCCGGTCCGGTAGATCTTTTACTCATACGCATGATAGATCTCTGCGAGTATGGCTTGGACATCTTCTTGTCCGGTGCAATGCAGGCATGGTTCTCGGTGTATGAAGTCCGCAAGGTACAAAGCGTTTGAGATAGATTCTCCAGGTCTTTTGTTGGGTGGAATTTTTTATTGGTACTGGGAGAAGTTTTTTCCTCTCCCAGTAGTGTGCGAGTCGGGCCGTGTGGGGTGTGCAAGCAAGGTTTACGCACTAAACCACCTTATCTTACACAAGTACTGTTTTGGTATCACTAGGTAGATATATCAGAACGGTCCAGTCTATTTATTTATCTCTCCTTTCTTTCTTTCAGGAAATAATATATCATTCTGAATTTGTATTCTAATCATCTTTGTGTGTTTGGTATGATTCTATTTGTCTACTATGCTACTGTTTTCGTGTTGTTTCGTCTAGTTTGCTATCGGTTTATTGTTTTTTTCTTTTTTCTCTTTTTTTGACCGGTTTTGTTGATGCATTTTTTTATAGAACAGTATTTCTTTCTTCCACGTGCATAGGTATTGTTACTATCTGTAACGCTTCCGCTGATACGGTCTTGTACGAGGTTGCTACTGTCATTAGCATTTTCTTCTGTACTCTGATCATCTAGTTTTTGTATGTTTTTACTTTCATGGCTTTATGCAATACCGGTGGTCCGTAAAGAATTGTTGACTCGATGACAGAGTTTAGCAATTTTTTTATGCACTGAAAAGGTTAACCTATCATCAAGTATTATTTGAAGGTATTTTATTGCTTACTTTGTGCGTATGGTGATGCTTCTACATTCGTCTGACATTTCTAATGCTTTGTTGATCTTGTTCACTAGTTCGTAACTACTACGGCGAGGTCTTTGTAAAGGCTACTGATTTTATTTTAGTCTGCCGTTTTTTTAGGACGCCCTAAGACCGACACTTGGGGAATCTCTGTTCTTATATCGAATATGTACTAGGTTTTTTTCTACTTAGAGCTGTTGTTAAAATAGTTAGCTTGAGATGATGTTTGGTAGATATTGCGATATTTATTTTCTAGTCACTTTCTGCATGATTTCATTCTATTACAAGGTATTGAAGTTGTTTTATTATATCTAGAGAGATTATAACAAGTGCGCCTCATACTTCTTTGGCCGCTTTTATAGTAGATCTTTGTTCTGATAGACTTCTTTTTTCAATTTTTTCTGCTTCTTAACATTGAATCGTAGACCTTACTGATGGTGTTCAGAAGACATATTGATCACAACTTCAGGTTTTATGGTAAGCGTATTGAGATTACTCTAAACTGGTGTTCTGAGAGGTTTTCGAAGTTCATTAGTTTATTAGTCTATGTTGGTGTCTATGTCAGTTGTATTGCTTTTGTTCTAGATGCTTTGTTTCAGAATTTTAGCCTTTGTTTATCTTTCAATTTCTAGGAAAAAAAATGTTGCTGGTCTTTTTTATTGTCTTAACTGTTATCTCTTCTATATTGACAGCGTTTTTTACTGTCTTAGCAGGTTAGAATAGCTTTTACCCTTCTGTGCTTTAGCGCGTTTTCTCCCTTTTTCTCCATTTTTTTTATATAGTCACTTCCAGGTTTTAGAGTACATGTTATGCATGTTTTCTAATGTAGTCCATGTTTGTGTATCCTACTGCAAATATTTTTATACGTTTTTTCCGATCCTTTCTACCTCATCTCTACATATATATGTATACACGGTTTCCACATTATTTTGAAAATTCTTTATGGACACTGGATGAAGTTTTTCCCCCATCCAGTAGTGTGCGACTCCCGTGCGGGTTGTGCAGACACGGTTTACGCAATAAACCATCTCTTCGGACGTTTCGGAATATCACCCTGTAGGTATGCCTTCAAAACGGCCCAGTCTTTATCTTTCACTCCTCTCTTCTTCCTTCTTCTTCTTTCTTCATAATTTTGGCATGTTCGTAGCTCTCCTTGTTTTCCAGCATAGTTTCCTAAAGATTTCCCAGTCCGGTTCTTTTTGGGGTTTTAGTCCTGTCTTTGTTTTTTGCGGTCATTTATTTGGAAATATATATAGTTGTGATCGGTCGCAGTCTCCATGTCTAGGACTTCCCATTTCTTAATATATTTTCCAATACCTTGCGTTGAGCACGTCACGTCTATAAAGGAACGAGAATTTCTTCTGACGAAAGTTGGTCTGTCGCTTTTATTATGTACAACCATGTCGAGCGTTGCCAGCTACTCTCGAAAGTGTTTTGCTCTCTGGTCAACCACCGGGGATCCACACTCGTTGGCTTTTGCGTATATGTCGCCTAGGATGACACTTTCTTCTCGGGCGCTACGCATTTGTGCATTATTGCGTCATTTCCATTTTAAATTGGTCGAATGGAATGTTCGGAGACAGGTGGCAGCAGTACAAGGTGTTCGACTTTTTGTACTTTTTTTTTTGTTCTTGAAGAACACGGCAACATCTTTCCTCTTATCGGCTATCTACCCTGATTTATTGGTGGCAATTTAGTTTTTTTCCGTAGACACACCTCTTGTTGTTCTTGGTGCCTTATTATTTAAGAGTTTCCTGTATTGCGGACATTTTGTTTGATCTGACCTGTGCTCATCCACTTTGCAGACTATACAAGCGGGTGTATTTTTGCAGTCTGTTGCCTGATGTCCTGTTTTGGCGTAGTTTAGACAGAAGTTGGACCTGTCCTGACCCGTGCATTCTTCCTTCCTGTGGCCGAAAAGGTGGCACTTGTAACACCTCGTGAGGTCCACTCTCTTCCTTACCCTGCAGTTGATCCAGCCTATATTCACTTTGCCTTTATTTATTATGCGCTTGGCTGCGTCTTTTTTGATGGCCACTGTGGCGGTTTGGTTGCCATTTTGAGTGGGTCGCATTGAGATCACTTTAACTTGATGTTCCAATAGCTTTTCGGCTTTCATGATTTCACTGTGCAGCTCGGTCTGGTCTATACAGGCGTCGATGTTCTTTATGTGTACCATCGTGTTATTTGTTTTGATTAGTATCTGCATGTTATCGCTCTTGCCTGGATGCTTTCTTTTAGAGTGTTTGCCTTTCCTCCCGTTATTTTATAAGAAAAGGTCTCCTTTACCTGTCTTTTTTGTTGTTTTTACAGTTATTCCCCTGTCTTCTATATTTACGATTGTCCAAGTCTGGGTTGTCTTGATCACTCTGTTCTGCAGTTTTAAGCGTGCCTTTGGTGGTCTCCCAGCAAAATAGACTTTAGGCTTTCCGCTGCTGGCCTCTAGTTTTGGTTAACTTTGTCCGCCAGTTCCATGATTTACTTGGATTATTCTAGGTCTACTTAGGTTTGTAGGTGTTGCGAAGTCCCACAAGGTTTCATATAACCCCCTATTATGAAATCTCTAAGCTAACACAATCTACTTCACCGATGATACGGCAGTAATTGTAACTTTCATAATGGAAAAGTAATTTTGGTAAGATTGACAATACCAAATCTAAACAGAATAAAAAACCTTGATGGATGAAAAGGCCTGCAAATTGCGGAAAACAAAACTGAAGCTGTTATCCTAACTGGGGCAGAAAATTAAAGGAATTAAAACTTTAAGCTTAACAAATTTCAAAACAAAAAAAGCGATCAAACATTTTTTGAGCAGAATATTGTCTGGTGTCTGATGCGGGAGCGTCAAGGATAACTGAAAAGTCAATATGCATTTAATAATACCGTTTTGGGGCAACTTATCAAAACAAATGATACATTGCATTGCAACATGTGTTTGCAGAAAAGAGCTGATTTACAACTATAATCCATGCATTTGTGAAAAAACCTACTTTAGATAGTGTGATACAAGCCAAACCATTCAAAGTAGGTTTCTTCCGAAACTGAGTTAGCGCTAGCGTTTTCTGCTCTAAATTCAATTCAATAACTATCATTATTTCCAGTACATACGTTTCCAACGGAAAATCCATAATAATTTTCATCTGCACCGATATAAACACAAACGGATTAAACATAACAAAGAATTTATTTCCAGAAGAAATCAGGCAAAAATATAATATTCATAACATCAGGTAAGAATCACTACACTACCACCTATAAATACTGAATGTTATTTATTTACAACATTTAGTTTCAACGCTGCATCAACAACTTTACTAAAACAAGCCCTAAAAAGAGCTCAAGGCATCGTACAATCAAACATTGATATACTAAAATTGCCAGGTCCTAACGTAATAGAAGCTATAATTGCTTCAGCCATGGGCGATATTAGATGTGCAGTTAATCAATATTACTTTGCATCAATGAAGGGTAAATTATTATTATACAAAAAAATGCAAAATTGACTTAATATTTCAGGCACTGATGATTTACCAATGGAATTAATACAAACAGAAAAACTAAAACCTGGCCAAAAACGCAAACGCATTGATAAATCATCAAAAATTAAACTAATGTCAAAAGACGAACCATTAGGTTTATTCCATAGTTTAGGCCGAGTTTTGAACCCAAAACGAATTGAATATAAAAATTCCTGGAGGATTCAACACGATTTAGATTCTTTAATAGATGAATTCAGCACACAACCATCAACATTTAATGCATTTCTATATGAAAACTATATTAAATATTTTGGCGACATTGATGATCTACAGAAAGCATCTGATGTATTGAGTCTTTCACAAACTTTTTTGGAAAAATGGAGCGATCGGCATGATACTCTAATATTTGCTTTGTGGATTAGTGTTTTAGGGTTAATGGTTTATAATGAACATAGGGTTAGTAAATGGAATGCTATTAAAGGACCAGTTAAAATTAAAGCAGAGTAAGTTGTGATCATATTGGGATTTAATTTATTAATTGTTTTGTTGCAGGTGTAATAATGTTATGGAGAATCGGAATTTGTTAGTTACTGATTATTGTTTTTATAATAGGATCAAGAAATGTGATAAGTATTATACATTTGTTTACAATAAGAAATGAGTTTGTTGATTTGTATGATTAAATTATTTTGTCTAGATTGTTCTTTTGGATTTTTTCCAATTTGTGTTATTTTGTTTGGTCATTATCGTTTGATTTCCATACAGGAACAATAATGTGTACGGTCAGTACACAGATTTTGTTCGTGTTTATAGGTCAGATTGCGCCGTTTTAATTATGACACGTGAAAGTTTTAATAAATATTTTAATTAAACATTTATTTAAGCCACATATGACACATAAAGTAGTTCTATAGATTATTATTATTTATGTAAATTGATCATACAGATTTTTGTTCCGCAATTGTTTAATTTCATTAATTAATATTGACATAATTTTTACATCTCAACGCCTATCGTAACTTAAATTTATCTATGAGAATTAATTGTACAGATTGTGCTAATACAATTTTTTTGTTCTACATCCACTGCGCCAAAATTGTTTAGTTCAATTAGTTGATATTGACATATTTTACATCTTAATGCTTATTGTCACCTTTATATTTATCTACGTCAATTGGTCATACAGATTGTGCTAATACAATTTGTGTTCCACACCGACTGCGCCACAATAGTTTAATATTGACATGTTTTTTCACATCTTAACACGTATAGTTTATTATACTTTTATATTTTCCCGACTGCGCCAGAATTGTTAGTTTGATAAATATTGGCATGTTTTTTCGCCTGCTGTCACGTTTATATTTATCTACGTGATTTGATCTTACAGATTGCGCTAATGAAATTCGATTAATATTGATTTATTTTTTATATCGGTTGTTTAATTCAATTAATGTTTACATGTTTGTTACATCTTAACTCCTATCGTCAGTTGATCATACAGATTGCTCCAATATAAATTTTCGTTCTACACCGACTGCGCCACAATTGTTTAATTCGATTATTTAAGTTTTTTGCATATTGGCGCCTATCGTAACTTTTATTTTTATCTACGTGAATTGATCATACAGATTGCGGTAATACAAATTTATGTTGACAGATTTCTAAGACCGCAATTGCTTAGTTTTAACAATTGTGGTCTTAGAAATGTAGAGAATGAAAAAAAAATTAGTATTGACAGTTGTCATCTGATGATGTCAATTTTGACAAATCTGGCAACCCTGTTAATAAAAAAAAGAAACTAGAAAGTAAAGTATCATAGTATATTATAACATAATACACATATTAATATTAATCTAATTATTAATATAAAATCAATAATAACTAATACTCAATTTTCATTCTTTAATTTCGAATCAATCTCATACAAATTTTTCCCTTCTTCATAAAGAAAACTCATCTGTTGACATTTGCAAACCATTGCATACTCGACCACCCAAGTATATCGATCTTCAGCTGTTAGAGAGCGTACTGTTGTATTCCTCGGCTTATTTTCATTTAAGTCATTAAAGATGAGTTTATGCAAGCCACGATCTTCGCTGCAGTATGATGTGAATTTTACCAACCATGAACAGATTGGTTTATAATACCCATTTCTGGGTATTACGTAGTGGATAAAATACCCTGGTAAAAAATCAGCGAAAGCAATCTTGTAACAATCTTCGATGCAATCTGGTGGAGTAGGAGGTAACCAATGCCTCGGGCAAAACATTTTGTAATCTTCAGTCATGTTGCTAGAAAATTAAAAATATTAAATTATTGATTTTATTTAAATAATAGAAATTATTAACTAACTTCAATTTCGATGTAGCTTTGGCTGTTGTTTTTCTTTTTTTCAAATTATTTGTTGTTATTTGTTTAATTTATTGCATTGATTATTTATAACAATTCAATGCAATTTGTTACATTTTATTGCGCACAGAATTGCAATGCGATCGAATATAATGTCAACTTTACGCTGTTGGTGGCACTGTACATGAAGTGTTGCCAACTCGATATAATGGGATAGGCAACTAAATATACAAGTTGCTATAGACCATACTAGAATACTGTCTGATAATTATTGAAAGATCGTATTATTGCCGAGTTGATGACTACATTATATTAGCAGTAATTGATTTACAATTTATGTGAGTAGAATTACTCAGATAAATGCTTTTGCTGTATACTTCAGCTCCGCGAAGCCAATGTAAACAATTTTGAAGAACGCAGCTGAAGCATTATCTGAGTAATCCCACTTACATACATTATAAAACAAACACTACGATTGTTTAAAGTTATGCGAGAATGGGCGATTTTATTTAAATATTTGGCTCAATAATAAATGGACTATTTCAATATGACCAACTTCATGCAGTGGAGGGCATTGTTGTAAACAGCATTGCTAGTCTAGGCAAATGTATGCTGCACTAAAGATTCTGCATTTGAACCTCACAACTGAAACCATTTCAAACATATAAGTTAACCGTTTGGTATTTTGGGTTAAAAATAAAATTGATAATAAAACTTATTAATTAATTATTGGAAGTACAATACATTTAAGTGCATGTAGCACAAACAAACAAATGAATGAATTAGAATACGTGAGGTTTTATAACTAAGATCCTTCTCTGGTCAGGAGTAAATTAATAATCTTTCAAATAGTTCGGAATCTACTCAAAACTGTAGGTCTACTCGAGAAGAGGCTAATGCGCCAGCAGTGGTAAGTATGCACCTAAGACGATAAACAAATTTTACTTGCAATAAGCTGCTTGCCGCTGACGTAGGCTTGAAATAATGGCTAATATTCTCTTGCTTCCCGGTTGTTCTCTACGGGTATCTGATCGGCTGGTGTATCCCAGATTTCTGGTCCATTTACCGTAGCCACCAGAAAGGCTCCACTATGCGTCATTTGTGTGGCAGTGTTTTGTTGTCAATTTCTTTCTAATGCGGCGGTTGTTAATAATTTATCCTATAAACTGCAGAAATTCTTTTCTTGTAAGATCTGTACGTTTTAATTCTGCGTTCTTTTTTTGACAGGATTTGCCAGTGGATGCTAAACGGTGGTTGTGTCGTGTTAACATTTCTAACGATTAGTGGCGTTTTTAAAGGTCTGGCCACAAAATTGAGACCCGTTGTTGGAGATGATTATTTAGATATAGAGAAAATTTTTAGTCTCGCCTAGGGTGTTGGGCAAAGCAAACACTTCCGCTTATCTAGTGCAATTGTCTATGGCAGTTAAGATATTTTATTATATTATAATTTATTGCAGCAGTAGTTTTGCAGTATGGTTCCATATAGTTGGTAGATTTTTTTCACATGGGTGTTTGTAAAACACCGGCTGCATGGTAGACATAACCAAATGTGGGAAAGAACGCCTTTCTTTACGTTTGGCCATTGGCATTTACTTGCATAGCTGATTATCTTGCATCTTTTTCCTGGCATCGGCTTTCTTAATGTCGCCATCGACTTCTCAACTTTGTCAGTCTACTTAAATAGTCTCTTTGTACTTTGCAGGTTGGTGAGTGGTGCGCCATGTTTGCAAAACCTGTTATGTATTCTCTTAACCATGTCCAAGAAAACTTTGGAGATGTTGTCGCTGTCGGATTTTTAAAAATTAAAATTCTAAGGTAGTTTAATTACATGTTTTTGTTAGCTTGCCAAAAGTCTTAAATTGCAGAGGATCTAGTGATTATTGAATTTGGCGATTGGCCTCTTCAACGTCCAGATCATTTTTTTGAGTAAGAAGGCCTTTACTGGTTATGCGGAGCTGTGCTTTTTATTGTAAAACGTCCTGTATAATTCCTCAGTGTACAGCGATGCTTTGAATGTGTCAAGAAATTGTCGTTTACTTGTGTCTTACAGTGGCTTTAGACGCGCTTGTATCGGGCTATAAATTCCTTTGCGATGCAATCAAATTTCTGCGACTTTGTTTTGTTTAAACCACAACTAATTATATGTACTTTGGTATCTTCGTGTGAGTATCCATGGAATTTTGGCATGGTAGTTAATCAGTTGAGTAGTGCCATTTTATGTTTGATCATTTTGACTGACTTGTCGTCGGCAGTATTACCCGCGGATTTACAAGTGTCGTAATTTTTTGGGCATTTTGATTGCTTGTACTACTATTACTGTTTAAATTGTTTGACATTTGGAGACGATTTTTAGGTGTCGGTCGACCCCAAACGTTATTTGGATCAGCTTGCACAACAAAAAAACATATATTTTTTTGTTGTGCAAACTCTGTAAAGATGATCTTCAAATGTCGGCCGATTCCACAAGTAATTTGTCAGTTTTTTGAGTTCTTTGTTGAGACGACTTCTAAGTTCAGGTCAACCTTAAGAAAAAGCATAATTTGTTATTTGTTAAGAGGAGCCTCTTGTGTTCCATGAGCTGGTTTTGTTCTTTATGTCTTTTACTTATCTTTTTCACTCTCTCTCTCGACCCAAAAGGTTGATTTCTTGAGGTAAGACGTAGCCTCGCGTGGGTGCTAACAAACTTAGTGTCTCTACTGAAATGTCTAGATCCACAACTCACACTGATTACACAAGCTTAAAAATTCACTTCTTTGCACACGCTACCTCCCAGGTAATCACACACTTAGTTTGCACAGATGCCTGGTAAATATTTTCCAGTTTTGCTATTAACTTTTGATTACTCAATGTAGCCGGAGTTTCAGGCAGGCGATGGGTCGTGTGGAGCACTACAGTCAATGATTACGAGCGAGTTCTTTAAACTTTAATGCCCCGTCCTCCCACCTATGTATTTGTTATCAAAGGATTAGATATTTCTCGTGATGCAAACGTCAGTAGTCAATAGATTAGCGGAGGAATTTATGTTATCCAATCCTCCAGTCTATAATTACGTACGAGTACTTTGAGTTGGAATCCCTTGCCAAGTGTATTTATTGCCCCTGCAATAGTCAGTCAGCGGAGAAGACGGTGATATCCAATCCTTTGATAACAAATACTTGGGGTACTACAGCTTATGATTACAGGTGAGTAGTTTAAGTTTGAGTATCTTGACCACCCACCCAAGTGTTTGTTATCGAAGGAAATCTGCAAACATTAGCAGTTAATATATAGGTTTGCGGCGCGGAGAAAATGGTGATATCCTAATCCTTTGATGACTAACATTTGGACGGGTGAGTGGAGCATTCCAGTTAATGATTACGATATAATAGTTTAAATTGGAGTGTCCCGACCAACCACCCAAGTGTTTGTTATTAACTAATTGTATATTTATCGTCCATGCGTTTGCCAGTTATTAATAGTTTAGGAAAGATGGTAATATTCAATCTCTTAATGACTAACACTTGGGCGGGCGGGTCAGGCACTCAAATTTATGATTACAGAGAAGTAGTTTGTATTGGAGTGCCTTGACTGCCCACCTACCCAAATGTTTGTTATCAAAGGAAATGGACATTTCTCGTCCCTGTAATAGTCAATAGGTTAGCGGAAGATGGCGATAATTAATTTCTTGCTGACTTTGGTCGGGTGAGTGGGGCCGGAGTGCCCTGCCCACCAGACTTAGTGCAAACGTGGACAAAACCACACACCAAATCTGATTCCTAAAAATGGAGAGAATTATTACGGCCGCCAGGCGACGCTGACCATCCGTAAGCCACGGCCAGCTTGCAAACTGCTCAGCAAATGGTGAGCGGGCAAACGGCATAAAATCGGTTGAATTCCTAAACTCTTTACGCAGACTTGCGGCACAAGTTTTACCGTTAACAACTGCCTTTTTGCACCTTAAAGAAAGAAGTCAAGTGACTTACGACTGGTACTCCGTCTGATAGTCCAGTTTCCACTTCAACCAGAAAAATTATAAAGAACGAAAACCACAGTAAAAATTTTACCGTTGGAATACCTCTTTCGGCAACTCTTTCACCGACGGGTTCCACAATTGTGACTCCGCCACGTCTAATACAGATTTGGCACTACCTGCGCAGAGACTTGTCTATACTTTTTGGGATTGCACACTCTGCCAAGCGTACAGTACGGCGACTGTGGGAAATTTTTATCGCTAGGTCCTCTTGAGAACCAGCTCTTTGGGTAAATGCGCACTTTTTTTTGTATAAAAAATTTAATTCTACGAACATCCTCACTGGATTCCTTCCCCGTTCTTAGACCTACCGCCTCCGCTAATCCTTTTGGACACGCGCCGGTACAGATGGCATCCGAGCAAAGACAACAAAAGACATAGTGCCTTTGACACCCTAAAGAAACAAAAATACTAAAAGTGGAAAAGAAAACCCTGTGAGACAGAATTACCACCAAGCCTCGGAGACTTTGCTGCCACTCGGCTAAATTGCAGTCTCGTACTTGCAAGATTTTTATAAGTACGTCATACGAGGGAAGTTCCAGAAGTACTCGTCATATGTATATAAGGCGGATGTTGTTTGAAAAAAAATGACTTTAGTAGAAAGTTAAATTAGACGCCAATACGTTGTTTAGTATTTGTTTGGCAACCATCAATAGTGAACGCGATCAATGAATTTGTAAACATGAAAAAAAATGTCATCGTTACGTGTCTTCAGTCCAACCAATGTCAAAGCGAAACTAGATTCTACTTTAGAGGATTTCTCTTCTTCATTTATAACAGTAAAATATTGGGTGGCAGAGTTTAAACGAGGCAGAACGAGCTGCCAAGACAAACAGAAGAAGACACGCCAAAAATTGTAAAGAAAATTTACAAAATGGTATAGGATGACCGTGGTTTCACAACAATAAAGCAGAGTTTTTGCATCAATTCATAACCATGAATAAAACATGGGTCCATCACTTCACACCTGAGACGAAGGAACAGTCCAAACATGAACTAAAAGGGGAGAATTGGCTCCAAAGTGTTGGATATTCGGATTAACGTAATCAAACACTTGTGTGAATTAATAGTATATTGTTGGAGCAAAGGAAAAACACGTCTGTTACGTACAGCGTCACAAACAAGAAGTGGGACGCTTAAGAGAGCGTCACTTAAGCTTCCCTAGTGTTAACATCACTAGATGGCGCATAAGTCAGATATTACAAATTTTAACACCCCCACTAGATCTGATAATTGCGCTACATTTAACTTCAAAAAAGCAGTTGGTACATCTAAATGATACATTTTTAACTTTAACCTTACTGATAGAGCGAACAACAATCTTAAGGTCGAGTGACGTACAACAGGCGCAAATATTTCGTTATAATCTACTCCTGGCTGTTGACTGAATCCCTTAGCCACCAAACGCGCACGATACCGCACTTCAAGACCGTCACACTTGCGCTTGAAAACCCACTTGCACTTCACAATCGTCCCTTTCGTTGGGACGTCGACGATTTCCCACGCACGGTTCTTCTCAAAACAGCTGAGCTCGTGGTCCATCGCGCATCTCCATTTCTCGTGGTCTGGACGAGCCAACGCCTGTTCCACACTGGAGGGGTCTTCTTGCACGTCGATGTCATTGTCAATTCCCGCGTAGGTTGCATAAGTCACATAATCGTGAAGTATCTTCGGCTTCGGAGTTCTGGATGACTTTCTTACTTCTTGTTCGATGTAGTCACCATGTCCCTCGCTGCCTGATGCGCTGCAGTCATCTGGGACATATGAGTCTCCACTGCTGTTGACTATTTCCGACGGTGCAATGGACTCATCCGATGACACTGGAGTCTCTTCACCATCGTCTTCACTTGCTGCCCCCACTGAATCAGTTGCCTCAACACCAATGTGTTGATCTTCATCCAGGCTGTGATCTACATTAATGGTCAACAAGTCATCTTCTTCAAGGATTATGACGTCTCGGCTCACGATTATTTTGCTCTCTGCAGGATCATATAGCCTATACCCCTTTGTATTGTCACTAAAGCCGACAAAAATCATTTGTTTGGCTTTCTTGTCGAATTTCAGCCGCTTCTCCTTTGGCACATGCACCATTGCCTTGCTGCCAAAGATGCAAAGATGGCTCACATCTGGCTTACGGCCTGTCCAAATTTCAGTCGGTGTTTTTTCACCCCTTCCTGCTACCGGAAGTCTATTTCTCAAATAGATAGCGTGATTAACGGCTTCAGCCCAAAAACGTTTGTCCAGTTTTGCATCAAACATGAGACATTTAGCCTTTTCCACCACCGTCCTGTTCATCCGCTCAGCTGAGCCATTCTGCTCGGGCGTGTAAGGAGTGGTCATCTGGTGAATGATGCCTTTTTGACTCATAAAAGCTTTAAACTGCTTATTACAAAACTCACCACCGTTGTCTGATCTCACTATCTTTATGGAACAATTTGTTTGATTCTCCGCCATTGCAGCAAACTGTTTAAACTGGTTGAAAACTTCATCTTTCGTTTTCAGGAAATAACCAAAAGCCATCTTACTGTAGTCATCAACTATTATGAGGAAATACCTAGAGCCACCAAACGATTTCGTTTCGATTGGCCCACACACATCCATGTGAATGAGCTCCAAAATGCTCTCTGCTCTATTTCCTTTCTTAGGAAACTGTGCTCGAGTCTGTTTTCCTTCACAACATACCATACAGCTTCTTTTGGATTCAACGACTTCTCCATCCATTTTCATACCAATGACACTTTCTTTCTTCGACATTTGATTTAGTGTTGAACTGTTTGCATGACCAAACTTTCTATGCCATGTGTTAGTTGCAAGCAAACATGCTTCATCATCAGCTGTGTTTAACTTGTAAACATTGTTCGTCTGTGTAGCTGTTCCCACTAGTTGATTATCTTGCGTGTAGATAGAGCAACCATCCTCATCAAATTTCACTTTATTCCCTGCCTTTATCATCTGGCTAACTGAAAGTAAATTTGTGGATAACTTGGGTACACAAAATACATCTCTGATGGTGACGTCATTCACCGCATTGTTCACACGCGTATGAAGCTTGACGATACCCTTGCACGACACAGTCATTGTTTCTTTGTTTGCAGCGATAATTTCTTTAACAAATTCACTATTGGACGTGCTCTGCAGCCACTTTTCGTCAGCAACGAAGTGAGCGCTGGCACCTGAATCAACGTACCAATCATCTTTGTTAAATTCACCCGATAGGAACACGGCACTTAGTCCAAAGTTCTTCCGTGCACTTCCATTTCTGTTATCGCTGTCTTTCTGCTGTGGGCACTTGTTCTTGTAGTGACCAAACTGTTTACAATGGTAGCATTTGACGTTTGACAATTGCTTCTTCTTGTCCTTGTCAGTGACCTCACTGGCACCCCGGACGCCTTTCCCATTACAGTTGCCTGCCTGTCCACGCCATCTAGCGCTGAATGCGCTACCTGCACTGTCAGTATCTTCCATGTCGAGCAGCTTCGATTTGATGTTGTCGGCCGTTATGGCGATTCCACTATGCTCAATCGCCATTATCATCGGCGAATATTTCTCCGGCAAACCTGCCAGTAGGAGAGATCCAACCCATTCATCGGAAATTTCGAAACCTGTGCTCTTCAGCCGTTGGGCCGTTTCCACAATCTGTCTAACATACGCCAGCATGCTATCACAGTTATCTAATCTTGTGGAAATTAATGTTCGCAGCAGTGTTATTTTCCTTGTCGACCCTTTGTCATCAAACATTCCTTTCAAGCATTTCCACAACTCTTTTGCTGTCTTTGCATTCTTGATGTGGACATATAACGAAGTATCGATCGTTAATATCAATTTGGCTTTGCACTCAGCCACCTTAGCTTCAGTTTGTCTGCCAGCTTCGTCTTCTATGATGCATCCATGAAGTCCTTCGAGAACCAAGAAATTCTCCACCGCGAAGGCCCAATCATCATAGTTTTCACGACCCTTCAGCCTCGGCACATTCACTAAGTAACTTCCCGACATCTTTAACCTCACACCAAACACGTGGTTGTTCGCGACGATCGACCGGTAAAAGTCTTAAGATCTCGATTACTAAACCGCACTACTAATTAACACGCGCACTGGGTTCCCATAACCTGTTGGATATTCGGATTAACGTAATCAAACACTTGTGTGAATTAATAGTATATTGTTGGAGCAAAGGAAAAACACGTCTGTTACGTACAGCGTCACAAACAAGAAGTGGGACGCTTAAGAGAGCGTCACTTAAGCTTCCCTAGTGTTAACATCACTAGATGGCGCATAAGTCAGATATTACAAATTTTAACACAAAGAAGGCAAACACAGTTCCATCTGCAGGCAACGTAGCGTCGTCAATCTTAAACTTTATAAGGTGAGTTCTTTCTTTCTACCATAGTCATTCTTTTCAAACTTCTGGGACTACCCTCGTACCACTACTACCACGTCCAACCGATCCAATAGGGTACCTGGGGGTCACCACGACGATAGTCTCCATAAAAAACACCGATGTTGTCTAACTACATTACGTACTCTATCATCCGTCGAAAATCTATACCACTCACGCTCCCAAAACAATCGATGTTGTTTAACTTCAAGGCAGACAACAAAATATGAATTCTTCACTGCTGAAGTCACACCACCAAATAATATAGAAAACCTGAAGACCGGATCGAAATTATTAAAAGATTGGATATTTTTAGATAGATTAGCAGAGGAGACTAAGTCCAACCCCTTAACAACACTTGATTACGATTGAGTTTCTGATATTGTTTCCAGAATTAATAGGAAAACCTGAATACCGGATCTACACTGTCTTGGCCCGTTCCCCTCATACAGCAAAAAAACATACGCAGAAGAAGAGGTACACCAGACAGAAGAACAGGTAGCTGACAATGCCTTCAGCGCGGGGCGGGGCTGACACGATCTCTATCGCTATACACAGCACAGACAGTCACCCCGAACCTTCTATGTACGAATCTTCTAACAATGGACCAGCTAAGGTTACGTCACGCCTTGAACAAACATCGCTCTATTATTCATCACCTTGACCGTGCCTCAAACAACTCTACGCCGCGCAACCACGGTAAAGAAATCTACGGCTGGAATACCGCTAACGACAACTTTTTCACCGACTGTGCGACGGGCTCCACACCTCGACCCAGATTCGGCACTACTAGGTCCTCTAGAGAAGCAGCACTCTGAGCGAGTGTGTACGCTATGATAACACTTTTACGAACAGCCTCACCGGACTCCTGCCCCGAGAGCTAACCCGACCGCTTTCTCCAAGTTTTTCCAATTTTTTTTTCGGTCTTCATCCCGAAATATTTAAATCTACTTTACCTTCTTTCTAACCACCTGGACAATTGCTTCCGCCCCAGTGTTCTAGGAACATATATATATTTATTTAAATTTATTTTCGGATTATCCCGCGTTTTTTCTTTGGAGTTGGACTCGACGTTTCGGCTGAATCTCATCAGCCATCATCATGAGAGATTTATTATATCTATTTTTGATATAATATAATATACATCAATATGACATTGATATATAAAACTAATTTTGTTGTCAAAGCTAACTTTTTTTTTTTTTTTTTTTTTTTTTTTTTTTTATTGAGGGGGGAAAATGCCTTACGCACTTTGTGTGGGGCTCCCGGTTACCCGTATACCCACTAAAAACCCTAACCTCTAAGCCCTCCAAGCCTTGCGGGATTACCGTTGTGGTATTACTTCACAAAGTCTGGACACCTTCTATTTATCCTACTATCCTTGACTTCCTGCTCTTGCTTTCTCCTCTTCTTCTTTTGTTGCCATTATTCTCCGTATGCCATCATCTATGGCCCTCCAGTTGTCTGCACTTTCAAGCATGAGTGTGGTCAGGTTGTTTACGGTTATCTCTTTACCGACTCTTAGCTGCATCTCTTCTCTGGTGCTTCTCCAGCGAGGGCACTTTACCATTGTGTGCTCCGGGGTATCTTTCTCTCCACAATATGGGCATTCGTCCTGTTCTGCTAGGCACATTCTTTTTAGATATGACCCAAAGCAACCATGACCTGTTAGGATCTGTGTGAGGTGGTAGTTCAGGTTACCATGTTTTCTGTTTACCCACGGTGTCACCAAGGGTATGAGGGTCTGTGTCCATCTGGCGACGTCCCCCTTGCACTGCCATTCTGCTTCCCATTTTTTCATTGTTTCCACTCTCTTGTCTTTGCTGTGCCCCTTTGGTTGTTTCCCTATACCTTCGGCCCGCTCTTTGGCGAGAAGGTGTATGGGGATTGTGCCCGTTATTGCTTGTATGGCCTTGGACGAAACTGTTCTGTAGGCACTGGCTATTCTAATTGCCATTTTTCTTCTGGCCCGCTCTAGTATTATTCTGTATTTTTTTTTCTCGCAGCTTTCTATCCAGATGGGTACGGCGTACAACAGTATTGAGTCCACCGTTGCACCCATAACTTTACGTTTCTCCGCCCTTGGACCCCCTACATTCGGCATGATACGTGCCAGGGCCATTACAAGTTTCTCTGCTTTTTGCTTTACCTCTGTTATATGAGGGCTCATATTCCAGTTTTTACCTATCCTCATCCCTAGGTATTTGATGCTGCCTTGGGATGTGATTGTTGTATCCCCTAGATTGATTTTAACTGTGATGTCCTTCCTTCTACCCACCAGGACAACAGCTTCCGTTTTATGGGTTGCCAGTTCTAGACCCATTTTTTTGATCCACCTTTTTATCTTGTAGGACGCCCACTCTGCCTCCTCTTCTATTTCCCTTATATTGTTACCCCTGACAACCATAGCTAGATCATCAGCATATGCTATTGTGGTAATTCCCTGTGTCATCTGCTCTCTCAGCAGACCATCATAATATATATTCCACAAGGTGGGACCCAGGACAGACCCCTGAGGCACCCCGCAAATCATTTCCAAAGTTGCTCCGGAGCTGCATTCTATGATTCTATCCTGTAGATAGTGGCATAGGATTTTTCTGAGGTATGTTGAAATTCCCCTTCTCTCTAATTCTTCTATTAGTCCCCTCCAGGGCACCGAGTTGAAAGCATTCTTTATATCAAAGGTGATCAACACCGCCAGTTTCTGTGTAGGATGTTCAGCTACCTGCCCCACTGCTTCCCTAACATGTCTAAGTGCATCCAGTGTAGAGTGGCCACCTCTGAACCCGTGTTGGTTTTTACTCAGGCCACCATTCCTGTCTAGTTCTTCTGTAAGTCTCGTGTTGAGGACGTGCTCATACAGCTTTCCCAGTGGGTTCAGTAGACATATAGGTCGGTATGCCTTGTCTTCGTTTTTTTTGGTAGGTTTCTCGATTAGTACTAATTTTGCCCTTTTCCAGTCCTTGGGGAAGATGCCTTGCTTTATGAGTTTGTCAAGGACCTTCGCGCAGAGTTGAGGTCTTTTTGTTGCTATCGCTCTGATCACCTCCGGCGGTATCATGTCTGTCCCGTGTGCCTTTTTTCTTTTAATTTTACCACCTGCCTTAAGTATTTCTTCTTCTGTACATTCCGGTATCATATCCATATCTGTTCTTATCTCTAACCACGTTGTTCTGCCTAGGTTCGGAAAGAGTTTCTTGGCTTCAGCCGTTATCTCCTCCCCTGACAGTGTTATTGGGGATCTTTGCCCTAGTTTATTTGTGACAATTTTATATCCTTTGCCCCATATATCCCCATTTAGTTCCTCGCACAGTTTCTTCCAGGCCATCTTCTTGGATTCCATTATTGCCTTCTTCAGGTCTTTTCTCTCACCTGCGTATGCCTCTTGTGCTTGTTGCAGAAGGTATATGTCTCTTGGGTTTTTTCCGTTTAATCTTGTCACGATCCTTTTAGTTTTTATACATCTCCTTCTCATGTTTGCAATATCATCACTCCACCAATACATTGGTTTGTAGTTTACCCTGCCCCCTTTTTTCTTTAAAGTCTTTTTGCAGGTTTTTATTATAGATTCTTTTAGCTTCTCAGCAGTGTGTTCCATTCCCGTTGTGTTTAGGTCCAGGTTTGAGAGGAATTTTGCCTCTTGCTCATTGCGGAAAGACCATCCGGTGATTTCTCTTGTCTTCTCCCAAGTCTTTACCTTCCCCTGCCTGACTTCGAAGTGTATGTTCATGTGGTCACTCAGATTCTCTTCCTCGCCCACATGCCAGTTGCTAATTTTTGTTACCATCTTAGAGGTGCACAGGGTCACATCTATGAAGGATTTTGCTGCGTTTTTTTGGAACGTAGGTACTCCCCCTCTATTCAGGACGCATAGTTCGTTTTCGTTTGCCCATTCCGCCAACATGTCACCTTTCCGGTCGTCTTTGGGAGACCCCCATATGCCTGACTTGGCGTTGAAGTCCCCGCCAATGATCTTATCTTTCTTGTGTTTTTTTTGGTCCTTACTTAGTTCTGTTAGCCACTTTTCGAAATGCTCAATGCTTTCATTTGGGGAGAAGTAGCAGGCATACATCACTGTGTCCCGGTCCTCCACCCAGGAGTAGCCTACCCCACTTCCTGTTTTTAATGCCGGAGATTTAGTGTTGTCAGGGATGTATATTGCCGCGTCTTCATTTTTATCCATAATCCATCTTTTCCTAGTTGCTGCTATTTTCTTATTTGGTTCCGAGACTAGGGCATAATCTGCTCCTGCTTTTTGACAGTTCCATTCTAGTAGATCCATAGCCGCTCTACATCTGTTTAGGTTAACCTGTATAACCTTCATTTTCTAGCCCTTCCGGCCCTTTCTTTCTCCTTCTGTGCTTGCACCAGTTTCCTGAACGCCGGGCATCTCATGCTGTCCGTTTTGTGACCTTCTATATTGCATAAGTAGCACTTCTGTTTATTGGTGCAGTCTTTCACTTTATGTCCGGTCCCCCCACAGTTCCTGCAGGGCTCGCCATCCGTACTTTTACAGTCCATTGCCTTGTGACCTATTCTATGGCATTTGTAGCATTTTGGCGGAGCAAATACCTCCATCACCCTCCATCTATTCCAGCCTGAGCCTATTTTCCTTTTCCTTATAAGGTGCTCTGCTGCCTTTTCCTGCATGTTCACGAAGGCATATCTTACTCCGTTCTGGTTGACCTTTTCTGATAGTTTCACCGAATCTACCTTGGCTCAGGTTGTCCCTCAGGAGTTCCATGTTGATTTCATCCTTCACCTCATCTTCATTGAAGTCTCCGTCCACGTCTAGAAGCCGTATTGTCTTTTTTCTTTCATTTAGTTCAATGTTGGCTACCTTGTTGATTTTCTCATCGAGTGTTTTCCTGAACTCCTTCCTTACTTCTTCCTTATTATTTTTAACCACAAGTTTAATGTTGCCATCTTTCGTTTTATTTATCCCTGCAATGATGATCTCGCCCGTGTTCACTTCATTCTTCATACATTTCATTACTTCTGCATAGCTGCAGCCCTCTTTTGGTTTGATTAGAATCGTATCCATCTGTCTATCCCAGCGCTTCTTTGGCATCTCGTTTTTTCTTCCTTGCGTTGGTTTCCTTTTGCCATGGATAGTCATTTTAAGCTCCTCATTTTTAAGACAGTATTCCATCACTTTCCTGGCCATATCTGGTTCTGCATCCGTGATACAGGCTAGTCTCGATTTTCCCTTTTCCATTGTCATTGCCTTTACTTCCTGCATTGCGTTGATTATTCCTCTACTTCCTTCTAGTGTTCCCGTCCCCTTCATGGTTTTCACTACATACGTGAGTCTTTCATTTTCCTCTTCTGCTTTGCCATTTTGGGCAATTATGGAGCTTTTTGTAACCCCACACCACCATTTAGTTTCTTGTTGATCCTCCGTCATTGCTGCTATCAATTCCGGGTGTCTCTCCGCTATTATTTTTTCAGGGTATCCCTTTGTGCTCTCGCTACTACTTAATATTACTACTAAGTCTTCCTTACTGTCAGCTTTAAAGGTATCACTCGTCTGCTCGCAATTCGTGAATAGGTCTTCTGTCCAGTCTACTTCCATCAGCTCATGTAGTGCTTCGACCCCTTTTTTGCGTGAAAGGCATTCGTTGATCCTGTCTCGTTGATTCCTTTCCTCCGCTGTCTCCATTGTTTCTGTTTGCTCCGCCTTATCCACTAGGCTTATACATTTCGGGAGCTGTCCTATAACGGACCCCTGACCCTCCTGTTTTTCTAACATTTTTTCTAGGAAGTTAATCCCTCCATCCTCTCTCAGCCTTGATGAGTAGCCATACAACCTGTTGGCTGCATCTCTAGCTTCCGGTTTCATTCTATTGCTTACCAGCGCAATGTTTCTCAGATTTGAGCTCTCTGCTATTATTCTCCTTAGAAGATCCTTCAGCTTTCTATAGTCCATTTTAAAGTCCTCTAGATCTGCTTCCTTCTTCTGGGGAGAGTCAGCCATCCTCATTCTTTTATTGCTTTGGAGTAGGGTTTCCTCCGCTTTTATTCCTGTTTCCTTGGATGGAGTAGCGGGAAGTTCACTTAGGTTTCCCAAGACTGTGTGGTCAGGTTTCCCATCCTTGTTCTCTGTTTGAGCAGCCGGTGTTTCTTTCTTTGCATCCGGGATCCTCCTGATAGGTGACCTGCTCAGGCTACCCCGTTTGCCCTGTTCCTTCAAAAGCTCCAGTTCAAATCTTCTCGTTTCCTCTTCTTTCTCCCTTGCCGGGTCGTCATCACCCTTGTTGTAGTGATTTGCCGATTGAGGTGCGCCCTCTTGATCGCGCTTTTCATCTTCCTCAACCGAGATTTTTATTGTTTTGGCGTAGTCATTGGCTGACGATCGTAAGTGGTCTACTACCTCGCCACTATCGACCGGTTCTGGGGATCCGACCCCTGTCCCGTAAACGTTTGTTTTTTGCGTTGTATCTTCCATATTACCAAAAAATCTTGTCCTTGTCCATTCTTTTACACCTATCTGGACTGAAAGGTGGTCGTCGTTGGGGGTCCAAATTGGGAGGGGTTTTTGGAGATAGGGGATGTCGGGTTAGGGACTATTTTTTTAATAGGTTATCCTCCTATGTAGGGTACGAGAGATTGCTTTTTTGGTTCCCTAGCCCTCGATATCTAATAGCGTCGGGAACCGAAAGGTGGTCTAGAGTAGACCGAAGGGTTTGACCAAGGGAGGTCGACAGATCATAGCGGAAAATGAAGAGAAAGTGTTTGCCAGAGCCCCTTTAGTTTCCATGCAGCGGGCACCGCTCGCAGGCGAGGTTGACTTGAGATGGACTTATCATCTTGCCATCTCCTTACCCGCCCAAGTCAAAGCTAACTTACAAGAAACTTTATTGTGTGTAAAGTTTCTTTGTTTGACTTCTGGTAGTTGGTCGATTAATTGATCTTTCTACAGTCAAAACTTGTAAAGGAACTGGTTGTGATTTGGGTGCTGTAATTAAATTAGTTGTTGTTGGTAAAGAAGCTGTTAGTGGTTTTTTTGAATTTAATTTAGTTGTTGCCAATGCTGTTTTCCAAGTAGATGGTAAACGCAAAGCATCATCTCTCTTATTGAGATTGTCTGGTCTTTTTTCAATTTCGATGGCTTCTCTTGTTATTCTAGTATGAAAATGATTAATTTTTGCTAAAATTTTAGTTCCTTCAAAGTTAATTTTGTGATGACTTGAATTTACATGTTCCGTTAAAGATGAAGTAGATTCATTTTTTTGAACTGCTCGAATATGTTCTTCTTTTCTTGTGCTAATTTTGCGGTTAGTTTGTCCAATATAAGATCTCGTACAATCTGCACATGGAATTTCGTACACGCCTTGACTTTCTAAAGGGATAATATCTTTTGGGCTTTTTAAAACTTGACTTATTTTTAAATTTGTATATAATACATTATTATATAAAACTAATTTTGTTGTCAAAGCTAACTTACAAGAAACTTTATTGTGTGTAAAGTTTCTTTGTTTGACTTCTGGTAGTTGGTCGATTAATTGATCTTTCTACAGTCAAAACTTGTAAAGGAACTGGTTGTGATTTGGGTGCTGTAACTAAATTAGTTGTTGTTGGTAAAGAAGCTGTTAGTGGTTTTTATATATATATATATATAAATAAATTGAGGGATTTATGTGTCAATTATATTCACATTTTGAACAAATCAAAATTTATTATTATTGAATATTTATTTGTCATAAATACATATTTAAATAGATCTATGACTAACTAATAATATAGAGCTAAGATATATAGAAACGCTAATAGAATGAAAAATCGTGTCACACACTAAAAAAATAAAATATCTTACAAATATATAACATTTACATCAGCCATGCTTTTGTTTTTTAGTACAGTATGTATATAATATATATTTAAAGCCAATGTAGAAGGCTTAATTAGTTTATATGTTTTTCAATAATATATTTCCAACATTTTCATATAAGGGAATGTCAACCACCAAAAATAATAACAATAATAATAACATAATACTCGTTTACAATATTAATGTGTGGAATTGATTAGGCGAGACTATATATAAAAAGCAATAGTAATTGTTTTAAAAGTATAATACGATAAATTATAAAGGGATTAAAATAATGCTACGTTGAGTTATTGTTGCTTTTTGTGAGTGGCCTGATCATAGCTTGGTGGATTTTCCTGAAAAAATTTACAAATTACTTAATGTTATAACAACTTAAAAATACCTTTAAATTTCAACGAGTGAAACTATCACATTGAAGACTAGATTTAAGCAGTCTGTGAACATTGACCTTAAATATTTGCACCTTATAAGTCTCGGGATATACTGAATTTGGAAGTTTATTCCATGAGTCGATAGTATTATTAAATAATCTCTTTTAAAAGTTTCGATCCTATATCTCAATTAAAAAAATATCTTTTACTTACATAATAAGCTGGTGGTGGTACAAAGGCCATCTGTGGTCTATTTGGATCGTAATATGCAGATTGTGCAGCCTCCGCAGCTTTAGCATCTGTAATAAATTTGTATTATCTGTATTGACTAAATTAAAATAAATTGAAACATGCATTTTATAATAGTGCACATAACTTCTAATTTATGCTGCATTAATAGAATCAGTGCAATGTGATGCATGCTGATGCAATTCTTCACTTTAATTGCTTCAAAATTTTTAAATGATGCTGTAAGTCTTCTTTTTGATGTATATGTTGTACCCAATTACCGAATTCGCCAAAATTTATACCCACAACGCGTTCTGGGTAAATAAAAAATTCCAGAACACTTTGTAGGTATAAATTTCGGCCACTGGGCGAACTCGGCAATTGAGTACAACATATATATATATATATATATAATTTTTTAGACGTTGTAGAATTGTTTATTTTATTTTGACACAACTACAAACAAGCATTTTGGTGCAGTCAGTTACCAAAAAAATAGCCTGCGGCTATCCGTTGTGCCAAAATCTGCAAAATTTCAATAAAGACAGAAATTTGATCAAATAAATATATTTAGCAAATAACATTTCCATTATAATTACATACCTCCCGGATTGAAACCGCCGGCAGCCCCTTGTGGTGGCATACCACCTTGCGGATATCCTCCTTGTGGAGGATAACCTGGCTGAAAGCCTTGTTGCGGGTAACCACCTTGTTGCGGAAAACCACCTTGTTGTGGGTAACCACCCATCGGTGGATAACCACCTTGTGAATATTGCGGTGGTTGTTGGAAACCGCCGCCGCCTTGAGGCATATTGATACCTGGATATGGTGGTGGTGCGTCCGTCATGTAGACACTATTAGCAGGTGGTTGATTGGGGAATGCTTGAGTGGGAGGCACCCAACCGTAGTATCCTTGTGGTGGTGGCGCGTATGCTGGTGGAGGTGCTTGATACCATTGACTTTCCGGTGCGACGTATGGAGGTGGAGCTTCTCTTGCATTCGCAGTACGAGTTGCTAAAAAAAATCATGAATACTAAATTATATACTAAACATTTTCAGGTTATGTATGTTTAAAATTGCAAATTAATGTGTGTTCTGTGAACTTCTGTGATAGTCTCCAATTTTTTTAGGTTAAGATTTGTCATGTGAATGCACCTACCAAACAGTTTTTGTCCAAATTAATCTTAAATCAATAAATGACAAAATAATAAAACTTAGCAAAAAAAAGATTATAAAATGAAGTTGAAGATAATTAGGGATAATTTTATTATATTATCTGGTAGAACTGCAAAAGCAAACTTAAATAACTTCCTGATTGGTCGAAATCAATAATTTCAACCAATCATGACTCATAATAAAAACAGGTTAAGCAACCTAAACTATTTTTACTGATAAATGACACATTCGTTTACCAAAATACATACCATCATCACCGGTAGCTATCAATAAATAAATAACAAATAAAATCCAATAAAACAATTAACAATAAACTCACCTAATTGTGCTGCTTTGAGCATAGCCTGTCCAAACTCGATAGCACCGCCATGTTTAAACAACAATTTAAATTTAGCTTCACCAGTCCAATTTCCATTCGGTTGTGCCCTAACTTTACCCTTAATATAATTCGCTCCAAAAATCGGTTGCTCTAATTCAACCTAAAATTAACCAAACAATTATCCGCCTACGTGTAATTATATTATTAACTTACATCACTTAATGTAATAAACGGAAAACTGAATGATTGCATAGCATCATTAGAATCCTTATGGTTGAATATCATTCGATGAGTTGTTAAATATATTCGACCTGCTTTAGTCCCTTTAAAAGCTGGATTGTCTTGTCCCGACCATTCGATTGTTGTGTTATCACTGAATACTAAAATACTGAAAAAATTTGTGATTAATTTTTCTTATTGGATTAAAAATATTTATTTACCATTCGCCTGAATGTATCAGTACGCCTCCGTTTAAATGGGCCGTATTCAACGACATGATTCGAAAATGTTATTGATGTTTCTAGAAATTGCACAATGCGAATTTATTTGACCTTTTTAACATATGATTGTATGTCATTAAATGACGTATGTAGCTGTCACCATACAAACATTGGATTTAGCTATAGTTGGAAACACTGATTGAAATCTGCTTACTTCATTCGTGTTTTAGGAGCAAAAAAAAATAAATTTTAGTGGACCATTCAAGCATTTTGTCATATTTGTTTGCGGAGTACAGTTTGGCTTATTCTGTAACTTTTTTTCTTAACAATAATATTCAGTATTTATGCTTTATGCTTTTTTATGCTTTTTACGGCTATTTTTTACATCGCCACAGTAAGTCTACGACTTGTTTAAAGTGGTTTGATGGGACCAACAGCTTAATACGTGACTTCCGAACCACGCTATTCATTAATGCCCGTATGACACTATCTATAATTCTTTATAGAATTATATATATAATTTTGGATGAAACTTTAAAAAGTCTGTAAAATGCATAAATGATCATCAATTTTACTGCATATTGAAATTTTAAAAATATTTTTAGATTTTCTTTATAATTGACGCAAAAAATGTACGAATTAACAGTTTAAAAAAAATAGTTAGGTTATATTACAAATGCTATTTCTCACATTTTATGTGTTAATTATAAAAAAAACCTAAAAATGTACTTAAAATTCCAATCTACAATAAAATTGATGATCATTTGTGCATTTTACGAACTATTTAAGATTTAAATATTTTTATATTTATAATTCAAGATATAATTATTGTCAGTGTTATACGGGCATTAGGCTTTTATAAACTCTACCAACTAACTAAATGTGAGGTTAGGATATTTTAATAAAATTTATATATATACTTTATTGTGCTGATTTAGTTATTTTAATTTTTATTAAGACCGGTTTCGGCTTTTATGCCATCATCAATTTTTTCTTTTCACAGATGTTGTTGTGTGTTGCGGGTGGTGTGAATTTGTTGTGGTTACTGTTACTATATGTGTTTTTCATTTAAGCTCTTCATGCACCCGGTGCGTTAAAGAATTTTTAAGTTTTGCTGGGAAGAACGTCTCACTCTTGATAAACTAGAAATAGAAAGTATTTGGCGTTTGTAGAACGTTTTCTACTTCGAAAACAAATCAAAAATGTAAGATGCGTTTGACAAATAAATTCAAACATTACTGAATTAGTGCCACCAAGTGCGTCTATTTTGTCAAATGGAACACAGCTTCTAAAAAAGTTGTATTGCTTACTTAAATGTTTGTTACCATTTTAAAAATTATTTGACAGAGCTCTAGCGTGGTCTGTATAATTATTCTAAGTATTGAGCTGGCGACACTGCTTAATATGTCAGAAGTTGAAGTTAACTTCATGTTGGTGTAATTAGATCAGTGTTCTCAACTATAGGAAGCTCATATACTTTCTCGATCGCATTGGAATTCTTTGTGCAATAAAATGTAACAGATATGGCAAGAAGTGTAGTAGAAATGATGGAATAAAACGACAAATAACAGCACTGTGTGTTCAATATACAATTAGCAATTAGGATCTTAGGATAATAGGAGCCAGGGCGACATCAACATAAAAGTTGGTGGAGTTTGGTGTTTTTTTAAATAAAATATTGCAAATATTTAGAGAGAGCCACCTATTTTTGACATATTAATCTCTCATAATAAATCCAAAACATTTACATTTGTTAGATTGCAGTCTTATTTAGGTGAGTAAAACTGATTAAAATTCATGGAATTCATTTAAGTTCAAAGGTGTCAATTTGGTTTAATTAAGCTAAGTCATATTGTTATTATTATCATCTGGTAACCTAATACTTTGTTTATTATAATCGACAGGCAATGGTGGTTGTCAGTGGGAGTTGGGTGAAAAATGTTCAATACGTTAATTATGTAGACCAACAGACTAACAATAATGAAATGGTAATACCGACCAATAACACCATGACTGCTAAAGCCGTATTGATTAGTCGTCCTAATTCACATCCCTTCCAAGAACGAACCCTGGCTTTAGATCAACCTGTTAAAGTGGGTAGATCTGTTGCCAGGGCCAGAGCAACCGGTATCAATGCTATTTTCGATTGTAAGGTGCTTTCCAGGCACCATGCACTTTTATGGTATGATAGCGGAAAATTTTACCTACAGGTAACTTTTATTAATCAATAATTATTACTTCATAATGATAATTTATTTTAAAGGATACCAAAAGTAGCAACGGCACATTTGTAAATAATATTAGATTATCATCAACCGAATCGGAACCACACGAAGTTAGTTCTGGTGATATAGTGCAATTTGGTGTTGATGTTGTCGAGAATAATAGGAAGGTTACACACGGTTGTATTATAGCCACTTTGAAATTGTACCTGCCCGATGGGAAGGAAGCAAAGGCCAGTCCAAGTATTGCCGAGGGAAACAGACACGGTAGGATATGACAATTATTTAATTTATCAAATAACAGTTGGTAATCTGTTGATATGTAACATGATTCATAATATTTAGTATTAAGTGAAGGATTGTATTTAGAGGTAACATGGGGTAGGGGTAATACCTGGTATTTGAAATTGATATACTAATAGAAGGGGAAAAATAAATGTCTTGATGTACCAAGATGTACTAAATTAATCTTGAATCTATTACTAAAAGAAACATTGTTATAGTTTGTAATTTTGTTTTGCAATGTTTATTTTTCTGTTACTTAATTGCAATAAATGATTATTATTTGCGTGACATGCTTCACTTCATTTGCATAACTTATAAGTGTCAAAAAACTTAATTAGTCACTCACTTCTCAAAAAGGAGGCTGCACACTACTTATTCCAAATTTGCGTTTACAGTCGGAGAACCAAAGTCAGGCAGGATTATTTAAAAAATGTAGGAGGTTTTGGACATTTCAGGATGTTTCTTAAGCCATCTGGGAGGCAATTTTGGGAGGTCTAATGTCACCTCGGGAAGTCTTAAGTCACCTCAGAAAGTCTTGAAACATATTGGATAGTCTCTGGAGATTTTAGGCTACCTTGGGAGGTTTTAAACTTGGTTAGGTTTTTTGAGTCACTTCTGGAGGTCTAAGGCCAGATTGGATTAGGTTACTTCGAGTACTTTTAAGTCACTTTCTTTCTTGAAGAGAGGTCTTAGGTTACTTTGAGAGGTATTATGTGACTGGATATCTTAGGCTATCTTGAGAGGTTTAAAACTTTTTTGGGTCACTTAGGGGAAGTTTTAGGATAGATGAGGAGGTTTTAGGTTAGTTCTTATCTTCTTATCTTGAAACACATTGGAATGTCTGTGGAGATCTTTTTGTTGTTAGGTCTTTTGGGTCACTTTGGGAGGTCTTAAGCTAGATTGGGAGTTCTTAGGTTACTTTGGAAGGTCTTGACACATCAGAAAATCTTTGGAGATCTTAGGCTACTTTGTGTCATTATTAAGTTATCTTATACATCAACACATTGGATTGTTTCTGGATATCATCTTAGGTTTCCTCAGGAGGTTTTAAACTATGTCGGGAGGTTTTTTGGGTCACTTTGGAAGGTTTTAGGCTAGATTGGGAGGTTTTAGGCTAGAAAGGTTAGGTTACTTTGGAAGGTTTTAAGTTAACTTAAAACACATCGGACAGTTTCTGGAGATCTTGGTCATCTCAGGAGGTTTTTAAACTATGTTGGGAGTTTTTTTGGTTTACTTTGGGAGGTTTTAGGCTCAATTGGAAGGTCTTACGTTACTTTGGAAGGTCATTATTAAGTTATCTTTAAACACTTTGGATTGTTTCTAGAGATCTTAGGTTACTTCCAGGCTAGATCGGGTAATTTTAGGTTACTTTGGGAGATCTTAAGTCACCCTTTTTCAGGTTTTTAAACACATCAGAAAGTTTCTGGAGATTTTAGGTCACCTCGAGAGGTTTTAAACTTTGTCGGGAAGTCTTTTGGGTAACTTTAATTTTTTTAGAGAGGCTTTAGGTTATTTTGGGAGGTCTTCAGTTATCTTGGAACACATCGGAAAGTCTGGAGATGTTAGGCGGGTTTTAAACTTTGAGGTCACTTTGGGAGCTCTTGGTTTACTTCAAAATACTTCAAATGGTCTTAAGCTGTGTTCCAATACGAAACGAACTTTGAACCGCAGTAGTTAGGAAGTGGTTTGTAACATCGTAACATAGGCCGCATCAGAGGATGATTGCGGAGATTTGCGTTGACAAATTTAACTGTAACTTTAAGTTTTGGTACGGCAATCGGAGTGCAATTTTTTTTCCAACGTCAGGTACGGTACCTACGAGGCTACTTTAGGATATCTTAGGTTATCTCTGGAAATTTTAAGCTATATCAGGAATTTTATGCCATATTTGGGAGGTCATTTAGGTTACATCACAAGATCTTATGCAATTTTGGGAGGTTTTATGCTACATCGGGGGTCTCTTAGGGTGTGGACACAACGGCGATCCGACCATCGAACAGCGCTCCAATCATCGAACAGCGCTCCAATCATCGAACAGCGCTCCGACCATAGAATAGCGCTCCGAGCATAGAACACTAAAATTTGTTCTAATCTCGGACCCTCGCACACGGCTCGAGCCTCGTATTTATATTGAACTGAAACTTTTTTATCGGCGTGAGAGAACAAATTTTAGAGTTCTATGCTCGGAGCGCTGTTCGATGGTCGGATCGCCGTTGTGTTCACACACTTAGGCTACTTTGAGAGATCTATTAGGCCACTTTGATAGGTCTTAGACCACCTCAAAAGATCTTACGCAACTTTTTGAGGTATTATACCACATTGGCGATTTTGTAGGCTACCTGGGGAGATCTTAGACCACCTCAAGAAACCTTACGCATCTTCGAGAGCTCATAGACCACTACGATATATTTTAAGTTATTTTGGACGGTCTTGAAATACATCGAAATGTTACTGCTTACTTCAGGAAATCTTAGGTCACTTTGGGAAGTCTTAAACTTTATCGGGAGGTTTTTTAAGACACCTGGGGAGGTCTTGGACCACCTCAGAAAGTCTCTGGCTACCTTGAGAGAATTTTTTTGTTGATTGCCTTTTAGGCTAGTTTGCGAGGTTTCTTAGGCCACTTTGACAGGCCTTAGATTATCTCGAGAGATTTTAGACCACTAGTGAGGATTTTAAGTTATTTTGGAAAGTCTTGCAACACATTGAAATGTACCTTAGGGGATTTTAAGCCACTCTATGAATTCTTAAACTTTGTTGGGAGGTCTTAGACCACCTCAAGAGATCTTTTAAATCATTTCGGAAGACTTTAAATAAAATCGGAACGTATCTGCCCTTCCAAGGTCTTAAGTTACTTTGCAAGGTATTGAAATTTATCGAAAAGTCTGGTTACCTTAGGAGATTCTTCACTTTAGAGTTCATAGTTTACTTTGAGGGATTTTTAAATTCATCGGGAGTTTTTAGGTCATCTCGGAAGGCCTTAGATCTTACGCAATTTTGTGAAGTTTTAAGTCACATTGGAAAGTCTTAAAACACATTAGAAAGTTTTTCGTTTCTAGGTACCTACGTAGGTTTAAGTCACGCTTTATTGTTGTAGGTGGTTCTACGCCACCTCAAGAGATTTTAGGCAGTCTTTAAGAGGTGATGTGCTATCTCTGGAGGTTTTAAGTTGCGTTGGAACGTCTGGAAACTCATCCTAAAGTTTCTTAGTACCTCAGGTTTCTCATTGGGAGTGTTTCAGGTTTTATTGCGGTTTTAGGGACAGAGCTTTTTTATCTAGGGAAGTTTTAAGTTATTTTGGATAGTTTTGAAACAAATTGGACTGTTTTTGGCTACATCAAGGCAACTTTGGAGGTATTGGGCCACCTTGGTCGGTGGAAAGTTCTTGAAACAAATCGAAAAGTCTCGCGCTACCTCAGAAAAACTTTGGCACTTCTACAGGTCTTGAACTTAATTGTTGTGTTTTTAGGCCACCTCGGGAGGTTTTATGCTACTTCGAAAGATTTAAATCAACCTCTGGTGGGCTTAAGTTACTTCGGAAAGTCTTAAATCACTTATTAAAGTTTTTGACTAGTTCAGGAAATTTTAGGCCTTTTTGGGAGGTTTTAAACTTTCTTCGGAGGTCTTGGGCACATTAAGAGGTTTCTTAGGAGATTTTATATCATTTTGGGAACTTTTACTTATTTGTTGATCTTGAACTACATTGGAATGTTTCTAGCTACTTCAAGAGAGCTTAGAATACCTCTGGAATCTTAGCTCATATCTGGACATTGTAGGCCGTTTTGGGAGGTCTTGTAGGTTAACTCAAAATATTTTACGCAACTTCGGGACACATACGAATGTTTTTGGCTTCAAGATATCTTAGGCTACATCTGGAGATCTTAGGCCATCTTGGGAGGTCTCTTGGGCTACATCAAAAGATCTTTTGCAACTTTAGGGGTTATTTTAGGCCACCTCAAAAGGATCTTTTTGGAACTTTGGGAGGTCTTTTAGGTCATCTCAGTAGATCTTTTGTAACTTTAGAGAGGTGTAATGGTCTATTGCGAGGACTGTTGTGCAGGCAGCCTGGGTTTCATTCTCGGCAGCGGCAATATCTAATTTGTCGAATATATTACGATGCGGCCGTCTCCTTCGCAAGGCAATGGGAAACCAGCGAAGTATTTGCTTAATAAAGCCCTCTAGTTGTGTGGTTCGGATTCCACGTTAAACTGTAGGTCCCGTATGTTTGTGTGGAACTATTATCGCACACCACAAACATACGAGAGGGGTGCCGACGCTCCTAGCGAGTATGGCACTATAAGAAGAAGACGAGTGGTCACTTTGGGAGATTTTAAGTTTTTTTGGTCTTAAAACACATCGAAAAGTCTCTAGCTTAACGTTTATCGAGACCGGCCTCGAAGTTTTGAGGACGTACATTTTTTTTAAGATTACTGTTTTAGGTTATTTCGGATGGTTTCTTATGCCACTTTGGGAGGTCTTAGACTACCTTCAGAGATATTAGAGAACTTTGTTATTTTACTTAGAGAGGTCTTAAGTCACTTCGGAAGATCTTGAAACACATCGAAAATCTCTGGCTACCTCAAAAAGTCTTAAGTTTTCTCAAAAAGCTTGAAACATTTAAAGTTTAGAAGATTTCAGGCAACTTTTTAAGGCTACATTGGATGATCTCTTAGGCCACCTCGGGAGATTTTACACAATTTTGAGAGGTCTTGAAACATCTGGATGTCTTTAACGATTTCGGGAAGCTTTAGGTCACTTTGGCAGGTGTTGTGCTATTACAATTACATCGATTTTTTTGTTGCTTTACGGTTTAACACACAGTTGCGCTACCGTACTCTTATAACTTAAATATGTAAACACTGTTGCTTTGCGATTTAATTTGCATCTGTCGCTTTGCGATTAAGCTTGCATATGTTGTTTTGCGATTTGACGCAATTTGTCACGGTTGAAGACAATTTGTCGCTTTGTTGACGCTCATATAAACTATTCATATCAAAAATTGACTTGTCGCTTCACGATATGCACCTAAAAACTTGATGTATCATCATAGATTTATTTTGTCATGAGATTCACAAAGAATTAAAGAAAGTGTTTACGATTAACACGGCACTCAACCAATCTAAACATATCAAACGTTTATTTTTGGCTACGCGATTATTGTGTCACGACCTAAAAACATTGTTGGCACTAAACACAGTTTGTAGCTTCGCAATTGACAGATGCGTCACGACACTTAAGCAATCTAAACATATTCATTCATTTTGCGGTACTTATATAACCTAAAAGCTTGATGTGTCGCTTTGCGATTATTACGTCACGGTACGCACATAACCTAAAACAAAATGTTTTAGTTTGTTGCTTTACGATTGACCAATCCCGCACGGCACATACATAACCTAAAAATGTAACAACTCTGTCGCTTTGCGATTTAACTAACTGGCGCTTTCCGATTTAACTTGAATCTGTAGCTTTGCAGTTTATTGATACTAATCTGTCACGGCACACATAACCTGAAAAATAATACATCCAGTCGCTTTGCGATTGACTTGCGCTACCGCACTAACATAACCTGAACAAGTCGATAATTTTGTTAAAATGTATTGAATAATTTAATACCAACTCAATAATTTTATAACAATATTTTGCCTATAGATTTGGTACCTCTGGACGAATTGTACAAATTAAATCAAATCATTCAGGAAGCTAGTCAAAGGGAGCAATGTTTAGAAACGAAGCTCACTGCCTTGCAACATGTGGTAGAAGCTGCACGTCACGCCGCCGACGAGAGTTGGCAGGCGTATGTCGGAGAGGAGCGGTTGTTATCGCGCGTCGCCGCTTTGGAGACCCAATTAGTACAAGCCAACAAGGGATTCGGCGACGATCGGTTACGAGAAGAACTTAACAAACTACAGGTAATAAATTGAGTTGTGTTTTACAGGTTGATTGATCGGTTTATTATAGGAAGACCGAGCCGAATATCAAGTAGCTGCAAAAGAAGCGCTTAGAAAATTACACGCCGAAAGATTGGAAGCTGTCGCTTCTGCTGCCGAACAAGAGAGGGCGCGTGCCACTGCCGAACATGAAGCCATGTTAGCCAAGGAACAATTAGAACAGGCGCAATTAGAATTACAGGTATGTGGATATTATTACAAAATATTTAATCTTTACGACTTACGAAATAGCTTCCCGGAAAGTACAAATTGAAATTATAAGACAACAGTACTGCAGCGCTTGTAAACAAAGATGGCGGCGATGTCGTCACGGTAGTATTTGCAATCCACTTCTCTTTTAAATATGTCCGAGGCGAGGTCTTCTTGTTCACTATTAACCTCACTGCTCGCTTTTCTAAGATAGCGGCTTGAGATTGGTAATTTTGCAAAATGACCTCAATTTTTCAATTTTGCTAAAGAAACTTAAATTCATACTTTTTTTCTGTATAATCTTGGTAAGGAGCGTGGCTATGCTGCCATCTTAGCGAAGGTTGACGTCATCGACAATATATGTTTGTCGACATGATCTAAATTAATTTCATTCTATGCAATTTTTCGCAGGAGATTGCACAGAAATTAAGTGAAGAACAAAAGAAATCGGATGAAGAACGAGTGCAATTGGAACAGAAGGAAAAGGAGCTGCAAGCACGGCTCGAAATCGAAACTCAACATGTAACAGATCTGCAAAACAAATTGGAACAGCTTCGCACGTTGGCATTACAGCCGGACACCGATATACTACCGTTGGACGCGCTGGAAAAATACAATCGCATCTACAACGACGACTTTAGGACGAAGGAAGAAATGTTGGCGGAAAACGAAGGCCAGGACGACATCAAACGCACCAACGGCATCGAAAACCACATCAATCTAACGGTAAATACCAACACGGATTTATTTTTTAAAAATAAGAGTACTATCTCTTATCATAAATTGCCTTATAATTTGCTAAAATGATAATATAATCTGTTCAGAAATAAGAAAGAGTAAGTTAAAATAATAATGCGTAAAATAAATAATCTTTTTCGTTTTCCTTGTTTTTTTTTAACAATTTAATAAAATTAGAATTATCTTTTGATTACAAGTAAGAGAGAATCAAGTAACTTTTGTGTAATATTAATCATCCAATTTTCACTCAAACTGTTTGATTAATTCTGTTCAGAAATAAGAGAGAGTAAATTTCCTGTAATATAAATAATTACCTAGCTTACTATTAATGGCGCCTTTTCATCAATCAAGACATTTGATAAAATTTTAATTTAATTCTAATTTAATTCTAATCAGAAATAAATAGAGTAACTTTTGCGTAATATCATCTACTCTAAAAGAGTAAGTTTTCTGTAATATATATCATTACCTAGACTACCTTTAATCAGAATTTTAATTTGTTTCTGTTCAGAAATAAGAGAGAGTAAGTTTTCTGTAATATAATCACCTATAGCCTACTAATAATCGCGCCTTTTCAGTAATTAATTGAAAAAATTGATCAAACTTTAAATTTATTCTGTTCAGAAGTAAGAGAGAGTAACTTTTGCTTAATATAAATCATCACCTACCCTATCATTAATCACTTTTTTTATTTTAAAATCAACTTCTTTAAATTAAATTCCATTCAGAATTAAGAGAGAGTAAATCTAGTTAACTACATTTACATATAAAATTATTGTTGAAGGGTTTGGATGAATCTGGATGAGATCCCAAAGGGTGTTGTGGTTGCTCAAAAGGCGAGGATCATAAGTGAATATTAAGTGTTGCATTTCAGCTTCCCGTTGTTATTCGCGCATTGTAAATTGCACGTGTTGTAGGTGGCGCCACTATCGGAAGATTGCGATCCGAACGAAAATGCTGAAACTGTTGTGCAAAGAGTGGACGTCAGTGGCATGCATACCCTGATGAGAGAATCTACTATGATCGATAACGATATGAGCGTTACTGAAAATAAGGATGATTTGAATAGGAATAAGGAGAAGGAGGATGACCAATCGTCAACTTCTACGTTATATATGGAGGTATGTATTATTAACATAAATTATGATCTAACCTTATTTTAATGAAGTTTCAAAACCTGGGCTCGATTGGGTTGATTGTAAAGATTTATAGTGTAACCTAGCCTAGGCATGGCGACGAGAACTAACTGTATGCTATTCTTTGCAGGAAGATCAAGATACTGATACATTGCACCCTGAGATATATAGGGAATTTAGGGAACATATGGACGGCATTGATACACGAACATTGAAGTACCAATATCAAACAGCTCAGAATGAGTTGAAGAAACAGATCGAACAATTAGAAATAATCTCGAGCGCGAATAAAACGAAGATAGCTTTATTGGAGAAATCATTGCTGAACGAAAAAGAAGAAAATTCATTCCTCAGCAGTAAATCTGAGCTTCTTAAGGAAGAATACACATGTTTGGAAGGTAAATTCTTCGAAAGCGTTAAGGAAAGTAAAGAATTGCGCGATAAAGTTGAAAGTTTGGTATTGGACGTGTGTAAAGCACGCGAATTATTGGAAAAGGAATTGGAAACCAATCGGCCTCCGATAACAAGCGATAAGGAATCGCAAATGGACCAAATCAAAATGGAAGACATATCACCCGACCAATTCCAAGAATTGGAAGCGGAATTAGTCGTCTTGAAAGAAAGATACGCGCAAGTCAACGACGAGCGGGTTTCTTTGAAGAAGGAAGTGATCAATCTCCACGAGCAGTATAAAGCAGTTTGTGATCGGTCACACAACCAGTTGTTCATGTATGTAGCCCCATTAGTGCTTATGGTACTTTATTTATTGATATCCAACATATTCTCCTGATTCACGGCGTTACTTTTAATTTTCTTCTATTTTATTTTGGAATTTCTTCTAAAAATCATCAAGGAGACATAATAATTATTAAAGACGGTTTCGGCTACCAATAATAATAATAATAATGATTATCGTTGGTTGCGATATTTGTAAACCGAGGTAATAGGATAATAATAAAAGTAGTACGGAACTTTGCCGCCAGGGTGTCTTCATTTGTGGTGGAAGCAAGGTTCAAAAATCACATTTTTGGATGCATTTATTATCGTTGAATTTGATAGGAATTAACATAGATGGCGCTGTTTATATATAATTACCCTTTTTTTTAATTGTTAATACCTACAGGCTGCATCATATTTTGATCACCTACTATAGACTGCCCCAAAAAAATTAAATCAAATACTTCTCAAAAAATTTCATAATATCTGATTGTCTAAACATTTTCCAAAGTGGAATTAGCAACAGTTTTTATCGGCTCCTATAGGCCAAAAAATATTAAATGTTTTAATTAAAGTGACAAATTTACTACTAAATATCTTGTCATTGATCTAAACTGACAACTTTGAATATTATATAAGTTGGGTATCAACTAGGGCATTTGTTAAAATTTGTTATTTGTCAAAAAATTTCAAAAAAATGCATCAAAATAACAAAAGTTTGAAATAACTTAGCCTAAACTGTTGAAACCTGTCAAAAACAATTTTGTTCAAAATTATTAATCAAAATGACTATTTGAAATATTTAATTGTCAACAAGTTGTGATTTGTCAACAAATTTCAAAAATATCAATCAAAACTGACATGTTTGAAATATATTTTTTTGGCTGAGCTAACTTATAGACTGTGCATAAACTGTTGAATTTTGTCAAAGTGAAAATTTTCAATAAATTTAAATTTAACCTTGGGTTAACATCAAACTTTTCAAAAATATTTATCAAAATAACAATTTGTTTAAATAACTTGTAGACTGCGCTTAAATTGTTGACTTCTCATAATCTTAGGCGAACCTACAGACTGCGCCTAAACTATTGAGACCTGCCAAAGTCAAAATGTTGTGTTGTTAAAATGGCAGTTTATTTAAATAACTTGTAGGCTGCGCCTAAACTATTGACTTATGTCAAAGTCAAAAATATGCATAAAATGACAAATTGTTGGCATCTGCCAAAGTCAAAATTTGTGAAAGGTCAAAATGT
This sequence comes from Tachinus rufipes, assembly GCA_963932245.1. Taxonomy (NCBI): domain Eukaryota; kingdom Metazoa; phylum Arthropoda; class Insecta; order Coleoptera; family Staphylinidae; genus Tachinus; species Tachinus rufipes. Next base: position 70,284,017 of record OZ010747.1, on the reverse strand, counting down.
TCAATAATATCTATCAAAAATATTTAAATAACTTGTAGACTGCGCCTGATCTGTTGACTTCTGTAAAAAAATTCAGAAATATGCTTAAAATGACAAATGTTTAAAACATACATAAAAACAGTAAAATAAACAGACAGTTCTAAAAATTAAGATTTCCATAATGTTGACGTCTGTCAAAGTATTTCAATATTAATTGCAAACGTTTGAAATTAAACTTTGTCATCTATAGATTGGTTCAAAATTGTATATTGTGTTAATCTACAGACTGCGCCAAAATTGTTGGTATTAATTAATAATATGAAATAGAATTTAGACGAGGTTAAGGTAATAATTCATATAATGTACATATATATTAACAGTGAAAACGCTTTGTTTAATATGAAAACATCACCATTTAAAGCGACGACAGTTCTAATAGGCTATTTAGAAATTTTGACACTTGGTAGGTACCTACACCTTTAGCCAAAATTGTTGTCACCAATTAAAAATTTTGACAGCGACGTCTACAATTATCTATAGTCCGTGTTAATATTGTGTATACATAATTTGAACGAAATAAAATGTGGGCAGTGCTATAATTATATTTCGAATTTGGTAAGTACCAATAAACTGCGCCAAAATGGTGCATAGCATTTACTTGCAGACTGCGCCAAAATTGTTAACACCAATTAAAAATATTGACAGCGTCATCTATGTATTTTCATTCCTAATTACTTTAAGCCGTACTAAAGCCATATAAATTTGTCCCATAATACAGTGGCCATATTTTCTTCCATTGATTACAATAAGTGTTATAATACCAATCGTAGCATATAAAAGGACCGTCAAATTCAACGCGAAATAATAAAATGCATCTGTAGAATTCTAAATAATAAGCGCTTGTTATACAAACAAAACTAAAAAAAGTTATAGGTATGTTTTTTATATTCTATTATTATTATTATTGAATTGTTAATGTGGTAGTATTTTGCGAGATGGATATAAAGGTGTGTGCGTACTGATCTTCTAGATCGGGATTGAAACCCGAAACGAAAAAAAAAAAATTGTATCACTTCATATTGAAACGGAAAATAAGAAACATTATCATTTAATCATCGGTAAATTTAAAACAATTTTATATGAGATTTTACTACGAAATATTATATAAATATATATAAAGGGTTAGGTAATAAAAATGCATTTTCAGTAATCTTCAGTTACCTTCTTAATTAATTAATTAATTATAATGTACACAAATACGCATTTATCTGTAATATAAGTGCGTACATGCGTGCATTAAAAGCCGGATTGTTGCGTTCTAAATTATTTATTCGAAACAATATTTCTCAGTCTGCCTTGAGAATGCTTTTAAAATGATTGCCGCCCGATTTGATTTTATTAACAAATTTATTTTTGAAGGCGGTAGCATTTTTAAAATCGTTTTCCACGTTAGATTTTAAATGTATATTAAAAAACTGTGTGTTATATAAAGAAAAAAAATGTTATAATCAATTGAAATATTTATAACTTGTGATTTATATTGTGTACAAAAAAAGTAAATAAACAAAAAACTGTAAGGAGAATAACACATTTAGATTGTTATCTGCGTGATTAAGTGATGGATGGAGACTATCATCGTTTGTATTTAAATAAATGATTTTAAGCCGCCATTTTGTACGATGATATTTTTGTCATTGCTTCATCAATGCAGAATTTATTGTAGTGAGAATTTTATTTTATTGTATTTATGTTTAAATTTTTTTTATTGTATGTATATTGTCATTTCTTTCCCTGTTTATTATTTTTTATTAGATGTATATACTCACATATATGGTGTATTAAAAGAAATGAAAACCAGTTTCAAATCGACCAATCAGAAAGTTGCATTTTAAATGGCCGCCAGATCTAATGCTGCTTTCTGATTGGTCAAATATTAATTATATTTTAACGCAATTGTTTCCACTTAACCTATCATTTATTTATATTACAATCTAATTCTTTTTAGAAATAATTCACGGAAATCAAGAAAAAGGTAAGCGACAGGAAGGATGGTCTGATTTTTTAAGTTTCTGCTAATGTAGTTTGTCCCTAAATTGGAAAAAGAGTGTGCTACATCCAACCTGTGGACAACAAACAGTCGGGTGGGTGGGAAATGCACTCATATCATTGATTATGAGTCAGTAGTTTCAATTTGAGTTGGATTTTTTGGTATGGGCAAATGTTTTTTTGTTTTTAAACTAACGAAAGAAGATGACAGATCCGACCTCTTGATGACCAACAGTTGGTTGGGTAGGCGGGAGATCATTAATTACGGGTTGGTAGTTTCAATTAGAGTGTTACTGATCCAGAAATTGAGTTTTTAACTTTCTGCTAATGTCATTTATCTCTATATTGAAGAAGGAGATTGACAGATCCAATCTCTTGATGAGAAATAGTTGGGTGGATGAGTCAGTAGTTTTATTTAGAATGCATTGCCCAAGTGTTACTGATCCAGAAATTTTTAACTCTGTAAATATCATTCGTCACTAAATTGAAAAAAACAGACAAATATAACCTCTAACATAATTAGATGGGTGGTTGGGCACACATTCCAATTGAAACTACTATCACTCAAGTTTTAGTAATCTAAAAATTGGACTGTCTGCGAACGTCATTTGTCTCTAAATTGAAGAAAGAGGGTTACAGATTCAACCTCTATAACAAACAGTTAGGTGGGTGGGCAGTGCACTCAGATAATTGATTAGGGGTCAGTACTTTCAATTAGAATTTCACTCACCCAAATGTTGGTGATCCTGAAATTAATCTTTGCGCACTCTTTTGTCTTTAAATTGAAGGGTGACAGATTGAACCTCTTAATAAACATGGAGGGGGGGGGGGAGATATAACACTCGGATCATTGATTACCGGTCGGTAGTTTTTAATGGAGTGTTCCGCTCACCCTCCCAAGTGTTAGCAATCCAGAAATTGGATTTCTCGCTCTTTGTCAATGTCATTTTTAAATTGAAGAAAGATGATGACAAATCGTACTTTTTGATGATAACAGTTGGATGGGTGTTCGGAGCATTCAGATCATTAATTACAGTTCAATTTTTTCAAGGTTTTGACATTTTAGTTTCAAATTATTTGACAAATGTCAAATAACTGATAATGTCAAATTGTGTATGTTAATTTCTTTACCTATCTGTCAAAAAGTAATTTATCAAAATTAATAATTAAATTTATGTTATTGTCAAACTTATGTAATCAGCTTGTATCAAACTGTTTTAGCTATATCGAAGACGAACACGAAATTTGCATCCAAAATGCCACTTTCTGACAGTTTTTTTACAAAGTTGATTGTAATTAACTAGAATATTCTGTCGCTTAGTAATTAATTGTAATCTACAGGCAGTGATGGTCTATATCCCAAAATCATAAGAAACATTTTTTAATAATAAAAAAAATGAACATTGTTAATATTTTATATCAAAATTCATTGATGTTTACTTTCACCTTCTAAAATTGATTAAAGCCGAAAAAAAGATCAGCAAGGTCAGATCCATATGGCAGGTCAAATAAAATAATCAGTGTATTGGATATATTTGAACATTATTATATTTATTCTTTTGTATATGTTGTAATTTATTAAAATTAATAATGGTCATTACATTAATGTGGATGCACTCATGTAAGAATTAATTAAACACAATTATACTTGGATTAAATGGATTTATTTTAGGGGCTGCAATGACCATTTCTTTGTGCGTACTAATAGTTGTGGTGTTATTTCTAATATTTTGTTTGTGGTAAGTAATATTGCTTTAAACTAATTAAATTTGATAACACAAATTAGTTTTAGTTGGGAAAAAGATACAGCACCTCGTCACCAATTTTACATATTAGATGAAAGTGGTATGAAGAAAGCAAATGAAATATCAAATGATTCTAATGAAGCTGCAGGATTCTTCAGAAGATTTTCTAGTTCAACAATGTTGAAACCCGCATTTAAATTTACGACTCATTTCGATTCGGAAAAAATATTATCAACTTATGAGAAGAAATTAATGCCAGATGATAAGGAATTGATGGATTCATTAGATATTGATAAACAGTAAAACAAATTATTTGGTTAAAATATTGTTATTAATGTTGCTAATTTAAGGTTTAATGATGTTGTTCTGCAAATTGAAGCTAGGAAGGATTCACTTGTGGATAGAAATGATGATGCTATGTCTTGCATCAGTAACGATTCGCATTGCACATTTTTTTCGGTAAATATATAATTTTGTATAATTATAATACGTTCACTTTAACTTGTAGAAAATTATGTTTGATTGACATATGTCAAATAAGTATGCCAATTAAAATACCATGCAGCTTTTAAGTTTGACAGAATTAAAAATGAACATATTTCATTATTGTGTTGTTGACAGATACGTCACGACACTCATAACCTAAAACTGTTGACACTTTTTATTACTGTATTAATGTTTGAATTGCAGGTATATTCGTTGACGAAGCCGAATAATAGTTGTGAATCGATCCAGAAAACAGAATCTTATGAAGAATTAGATAAATATTAAACATGATTAGTTATATTGTAAATATTAATTTATTTAAAAGAAATAAATGAAAATTGATTTTTATATCTGACTTTTTTGAGTGTATTTAAAATTTAATTTTATAGCCTCAATTTTACATAGCCTTAATCTTGGGGCAACTATTATGATGGTAAAATAGTTATAATTTTAATTGGTACATTGGATTTTGATAATTAACTACTAACATACTTCATTAGTATCGGTACCGATTCTATAAATTTGATTTAATTTCTTCTTCATTGCGCGTTTTTACAGCTATTTTACATCGTCTCAGAAGTCTTACGACTTGTTTGAAGGGGGTTGATGGGACCAACGGCTTATTAGGTGACTTCCGAATCACCCCGGTGGATAAACTAGGTCGATAAAGAGCAAGTTATTATTTTAGTCATATTCGGGGATCGAATCTCAGACTGTCAACTAAGGCTCTATAACTGAGCTATCTCACCATTTTTTTCTGCTATAGGTTTTATGACGGCTGACCAGTTGCTGCAGTTGAAGATTCGGCAGGTTCTGCCGTATCCCATTCTTTTTGCATAATTCCTGAACGAGCCATGTCTAGTGAGGAATTAGGTGGTAATATAATATACCTTCCTAAATGGGCGTTCACACCACATTTCCAGGTTGATTTTTGTCCCACTATGGTTGCCAGAGTTTTATGAATTTTAACCTGGCTTTGGTCTTTACTTTTACCGCAAAATACACTTTTCTAGTAGATTTTTTTTTTTGTTAGGCGTGGGTGGGGAATCTTCTAAAGACTTCGCTCCCAGGATATGTCGGATTTACCTTTCTAAGGGTGCCTACCGACTAAATCCCACCCATCTGAAAATTGCCTGGAAATTCGAGACCTTTCGGTCATGTACCTTCCGTTTGGAGATGTGTATGTAGGAGGTTGTTTAGGAGTCGCCTTATAGGCCGGGTTGGGGTTTTGTATTTGGATGTGGTTTTACTCACGTTATGTAAGAAGTAAGTCGGCTACTATTGAATTCACCGGTCGTTTGTAGATAAATTCTTTCCGATCTGGTTCGGCGAGTCTTGCCAGATCGGGATTGGAGTGAATCGCGAGGTTTTTGAAATACTTTTTGGCCAAAGCTTCAATATGTTGATAAAGTGGAGGAATCTCTATGTCTGTTCAAATGTCCAGTTTTTGAACGTACCATGGAGCTCCTGTGAGCATTCGGAGAGTTTTGCTTTAGAAAGCTTTTAATCGATTTAGGTGGCTACTTGCCGTTGTTCCCCAAATGGTAGAAGCGTATGTGTTTATGGGTCTGATGGCCGGATTTTATTCCGGAGCGACATGCCGCTGTTCCGGCGCAACATCGGCTAGAGAAGAGATTTGGCTATATTTGTTTTGTCCAGTATAGATTGAACCTGAGGCTTGTAATGAAGATCCTTGTCCAAGATTACCCCAACATACTTTTCAGTGTTGGACTACGGTATGGGAACGTCATTAAAGGTGACGTTCTCATGCGGTCCGAGTGACTAACGCCGAGTGAAGAGTACGGCTTTGCTTTTCTCTAGGTTTACTCTAAAATGTCATTTATCCATTCAATCGTCCAGATCGGAGGTGGCTTTTTGAAGACGTAAGGTGATCATTTCAGTCGACCTTGAGAAGTAGATAAGTGCTGTATCGTCAGCGAATTGAGCCATTTTAACCCCGTGCATGCTCCCTAAAGGCATGTCGGCTACGTTCAAGTTAAAAAGGTGCAGCGAGAGAATAGAGCCTTGAGGAACTTCAGCCTTTATCTGCCGAGAAGTAGAAATGTGGTTATCGAGTTTGACTGCCAGGCTTCTGCGTTTTAGATATGAAAGATTATAAGGCTGCTAGCCTCATATCTAAAACGCAGAAGCCTGGGAGTCAAACTAGATAACCACATCTCTACTTCTCGACAGATAAAGGCTGAAGTTCCTCAAGGCTCTATTCTCTCGCCGCACCTTTTTAACTTGAACGTAGCCGACACGCCTTCAGAGGAAATCATTGTCTGATTAGCTTTAGAAGCAGTCCTTTGTGCCAGATTTTGTCGAAGGGTTTTTTTTACGTCTAAAAAGACCACTCCCGTGGCTTTTTTCTGTTTGAAACCTTCGACAATGTGGTCCGCCACTCGGTTGAGTTGGTGTACGCTTGAGTGTCCCCATCTGAACCCATGTTGGTGGGAGGGGAGAAGATTGTTCACATCCGTGTGCTTTTGAATGATATCCAAGAACACCCTCTCTATGACATTGTTCAAGGTGCATAGTAGGCTTATAGGCCGATAATTTTGGGGAAACCTATTTTTCCCAATATTAGCGATGTTTACCACGCCTTTCCAGGCTGACGGGAAATGCTCAGAACAAAGAATGGCATTTGCAATATTGGTTAGAGCCATTATTGCTTTATAAGAAAATGCTTTAAAAGCTTTGTTAGATATTTTATCCAGGCCAGGAGCAGAACGAGATTTGAATCTTTTAATAATTTTTCTGATTTGAAAAGGTCTAATGCTGTGTAGTGTAGTGTCATCGTCAGCGGTTCTAAGAAAGTCTTTGACTTTTCTGCGGACCCTTTCGATGTGCTCCAGATCCGTATAATTGGTATACAGATTAGCGCATTGGAGTTCCAGGCTATCTGCGAATGCTTCGGCTTTTTTATCAGTAGTGTATTTCATCCCTCTCTTACCATGAATGGCGAGAATGGGAATTCGTCTGTTCCTAAGATTCTAACGTATCTTTTCAGCATTAATTTTTATGCTCCCTTATGGCCGTTCGAACTTCGTTGTGAAGTCGATTTAAGGTTTTTTGATCTCTGGAGTCGCGATGCTTTTCTTATTGATGTTTGGCGGCATTTTTTGTTCGAATTAACGCTTTTGTTTTTTGTGATAATCTTAGAGGATTGTCGACGGAAACCTGAAAGGTTTTAGAAACCTTTTCCGAGGCTTGTTGGACTTGAGTAGTCAGGCTACCAATGCTATTTTCCAGGCATCAATAAAAGAGAGTCTAATCCGTCTGTGTGACGAGTTTTTCCCCCTCTCCGGAACCCCTTCCGAGTAGCTCCAGTAGTACTGGGCTGTGGTCAGAGCTTAGGCCGTTGAGCGTAGTTACCACTGCGTGCGAGTAGACGTTCTTTAGTATTGCTCAGAACAAGAACGTCTCCTCTGTGGCCTGCGGCGCTATGAAAAGTGGGTTTGTCCGGACCCAGGACCTGCAAATCTTTTTGCTTAACGTAGTCGAACAGAGCTTGCCCCTTGGCGTTAGTTACTCGACTATTCCACGACCCGTGCTTTGAATTGAAGTCTTCCGCAATTATTGTGAGATGTGTATTACCAAAAATGTTATCAAAATCCGCTGTTTCGATAAGGTTTTGCGGACGGATGTAACCGGAAGCGATCTTGACCGTGCCGAGCTCTGGCACGGTCACTACTATCGCGTTTGATTCGAGGGAGACTAGGTCGGGAGTATCCACTTCGGAGTGGTTCAATGATCTTTTTACAAAGATCAAAGTTCCACGCTTTGTGGGTACCACCGGCGGCCCCCGATAGGTAAACATGTTTGGAATCCTCAATGTCTGATTGGGTTTGTGGACCGACTCTGACACCAACAAGATGTCTAAGTTCTGATCAAAGAAGAACTTTTCCACTTCTCACATTTTTTCTGTAATGCCATTGGCATTCCAAAAGCAGACTCGAAGTAATACTACGTCTGGTGTATTATCCATTTTAGTCGATGAGCGTAGACAAGAGATTGGCCATAAATCTCATTTGAGATTTGCCCATCTTTTTCAAGATTTTGGCTATTTTTGCAGCTGTTGGATTTTGTTGCGTTGAAGAAGCAACAGCCGTTGCAAAAGATCTGCCGTTTTCTACAGGATTGCGAGGACTTGTAGGCTGAGACGAAGAAGAAGGGACCTGGGCCGGCGCGGGCGCTTGCTACTCAACTCAACAGTTTTTTTTTAATTCTTGTAAGCATATTTTAGTATTACTTATTTTTAACATTTCGTGTCAGACCGGGGCGCCATAAAGCAATGTCACTTTGTACAAAATATAGTGTTTAGCGCTATTGGGTCCACCTACCATCGACATTATTCTCATAAGCATGACTGATTTTTTTGTGGACTTTTTTTGCAGTTTCAGTTTTTTGTTTAGCCGTTTTGAGCTCTTGGTTGATCAACCACTTTGCAAATTCTATTGATGTCAAGTCTTCTCTTTTTGCGTATATTGCTAGATTGTCTGCGTACGCAATGGCTATGGCTATTTTGGTTATTTATAGGTTTAATGGAATAGACAGACGAGCGCGCAGCGACTGCAATGCGGCAGGATTTGAGTTGTGTTTGTTTGACAGAGTGTTGTCCTTGGACAGTTTGCTACGTATATTTGCCAGTTTCATATAGTTTGAAGCGTGCTCGGCGCGTGTTCAAGGTAAACAAAATCACGCAATGCTGCGTTGTAGCCGTTGCGCCCTCATCTGTCTGCGCCATAAGACGTTAGGATATTCGTAAAATGTTGAGTCTAGAACTGAGCCTTGCAGGACCCCTAAGGTAATCTCCATATATACGCTCTTAATTAGATATTCTGATATCTCTTTATTACAAAAAAGTGCCAGAATACCGCGTTGACACCATTCCTCTCTGGTAGTAAAATCTATGATGTATTGCTATATCAAAATGTGCTACAAAATAGGGCTACTGGTTGCAATATTGCACCCCAAACCTCAGATGTCCTTATCTAGATTTTTGCGTATTTTTTGCCACAAGCTTCTTTTGGATGTTGCTATTAACCTTGTCAAATCTTTCTTAAGAATGTTTATTCCGTTTTAACTTTTATTCAGCTATCTGAGACAAGTTGTGGTTTTTTTCTTTAAGCGGGTGAGTTTCCTATTGACTTAATGCATTCTATTTTGTTTGTCAACTTATTGGTTCTACGAGTGCAACACCTTTTCTTTGTTTACCGTTAGTGTGTTGTCGTTGCTTGTTTTTCTCAAGATGATTGGATTATTGCCTGTGTTGTGTATTACTAAGTTCAGTTTGGCTGCAGAGCCCCATTCTGGCGAGTTTATGTCTGCCATGACCAGAACGGTGAGATGGCTCAGTTATAGAGCGTTAGCGTAGCACGCTAACAGTCCGGGGTTCGATCCCCGAATATGACTAAAATAATAATTTTGCTCTTTATCCACCGGGGTGATTCGGAAGTCACCTAATAAGCCGTTGGTCCCATCAACCCCCTTCATACAAGTCGTAAGACTTCTGGGGCGATGTACAATAGCTGTAAAAACCCGAAATAAAGAAGAAGAACCTTTTTTATTTTAGTCATAAACTTATCTACAATTTTTTTTATATTTTACCAATTGTATACTTAGAGAATTAAAAAAAAACTATATTGTTAAGTCTTTAAAATTTATTACTAAGAATTCAATTTGCTACTGTAAACACGAAAATGTTTTTTACCATTGCCTTATTTGGTTTACTTACTACAAATAATTCTATTTCCATGTCAATGGAGGTTGCATGGACAAGGTTGTGTGCCGTTTTTCTTCTTAGATTAGTTTATAGGAGTTTTATTTTTTTTATGCACTTTTTCTGCTACTCTTTGCTTTGTCTCTGATTAGGTTCCGAAAGCGGTGGCATCCTGTCGAATCCGCGCAATGATGAGTTACCTTGCAGTCTTTTGCAATATGCCTTCCGTTTCTCAATTTTGCCATGTTTCTTCTCTCTTCTCTGCCCGGGCCTTTGTAACGTTGACCTTGGTTCCGCAGCCTGCAATGAATCCACTCTATTTTTCTTTTCTTTTTTGTACCAGCTTTTTGGAAACATGTTTACTCATTAAGACCGTGGCGGTTAGGTTTCCGCTACGATCATCGAGTGCACGAGTATTTATTTTATTCTTCTGTTAAAGGCAGTCGTTTTTTATAATATTTTTTTAGTTCTTCCTTATTGATGTTCTGGTCTATGTCTGTGATGTGGATTGTTGCATCGTTTGATATAACGGACACCTCCGTGTCTTTTATTATTGTCTTTATTCTTTCTTTAAGATTATTAGCTTTATTCTTACTTTTTGATAGCTTGAGTACTATATTTCCTGATTGCACTAATTTTGTGTACAACATTACTTTAGTCTTGACGTTAACACAAATTTTGTCTGCCGGTGCTCGTTTTAATTTTGTGTTGCTTGATTTTAATCTATTTTCCCTTATTATAGCTTTGTTGTCCGTGTTACTACATGTGGATTTGGGGCATTTTTTTAAATAATCTATATTATGGCTTTTTGGTGCCAGTATTCTAACCAGGACATTAAGGTGATCTGTGATTCTAACACTTTTAGAAGAGTGGGTTGTCATTTACTCTTTGATTTTTGTTAGCTGCTACATACATGGGGATATTGTTTACATTATTTTCTTTTGTTTTGTATGGTAGCACAAACGTGGTCTTTGCTTTGGTCTTTTTATCTCCTTTACTGTTTTTTGTTTTTCGTTTACAGTTTATAAATTCTATTTGTTTTTTTGTCAGTCCTTGCTGCCACAATAAAAGCATTTTCGGAAAGAATAGCCTGACGTTTTCAAGTTTTTTATTATCCGGTATTGTGTTAAGATTAACAATGAGAGCGTGAGATTAATTTCTGCCTGTTTTTGCAATGCCTTTCTTCTGGATCTATAAACATCTAGTTTGTTTGAGTGCCCATGTCTCATTTTTTTTTCCAAAGCTATTTGGGTGCCTATGTCTCAATTTTCGTTGAGGGATTGGTATTTTTGCGAAGTATTTGCTTAAGTTTTTATTTTCTCGATTGATACTTTGTGTCTTTGGACTGACAATGTCATCCATTCATTGCTTCTGTGGCAAATTGTTTTTGTTATTTGTTTGATTTTTGATATGTTATTTTTATTATGCTTGCTTTGGTATTTAGGACAGTTTTTACTGCCGCTATCATTTCTATGTTACATGTTGTTAGTTTGTTAATCAGAAATGTAGTTCTGATAGGTCTATTGTCACTTCAGGTTAACAATATTGACTAAGTTTTTTGAAAAAGTTTTTTTTTTGTTTTTTTTTGTTGTTGTGTATTAGTTTTGTTATTTGCTGACAGTTTTCTAAACATTGAGCTTGTACCGCCAACTAAGTTTGTTGCTATGTTTTAAGGTGTTAATCTAGTTATTATGCTTCTTCTAGCACAAGTATCTTTGTCGTTCTCTATTGAACATTCTATGTTTTTTTTTTCTGGTCGCTTTATTTTTTTGTTTTTGGTACCTCCTTGGGGTATTTTATTTTTGTTATCTGATACATACATTATCTCGTAATCAGATTCTTCTACTTTATACTACCTAAAGGTTTATTTTTGTTTAATGCAAAGAGTAGATAAAAGAAAGTAAACGTGTTTTTTGCTCCTTAGTCTTTGTTATCTAATAAGATCAGGAGCTGAAATAAAGTTTAGGATATATTATAATAATAATAATAATAATAATAATACTTTATTAATCTAAGGATCATACAATGATATAAGACAAGTCAATTTACATATATATTACATCAATAAACATAAAGATTAAAAAAAAATTAAATTTAAAACTTAATACTTATAATTCTTTTAGCGTACGCTTAAATTTTTTTTTGTTCATCGGTTTGATAGAGTTGAGCAATTTATTGTAGAGTTTGATCTCCATGTAGTAAGGACTTTTTTCATATAGATGTAAGTTGTGCACTGGTATACTTAATAGTGTGTGCCCATGTCTTGTGTTATATGCTAATCTGTTGTGTCTGACTGTTTTAAAATTTGACAAATTATTTTTAACATATAACAGTGTTCGAAAAATATATACACAATCACAGTCATTATTTTTTCGCTCTTAAATAATGGTCTGCAATGTTCGTCCAAAGCTTGCTTTGTAATTGTACGAATTATTTGTTTTTGCAATTTAAAAATTCTTTCAACCTTACTACAACTACCCCAAGCAACTATACAATACGATATGTAGCACTCAAAGTGTGCATAGTAGAATAACTTAAGAATATTCAAATCTACCATATTTTTTAGCTTTGTAGCAACATAACAGAGAGACCCTAGTCGTTTTGATAAATAGTCAATGTGCTCATTCCAACTACCCCATTGGTCTATAATAACACCTACAAATTTTGTATGGGTGACTTGTTTTATTGAATTTTGAATTATTATCACATCGTATTAAATTGGAATGGTCATAGTTTGAACTATTTGCGTTAAATCTTATAAACGTAGACTTTTTTGGGTTTACAACTAAACTATTTATTTTGTACCAAGAGTATAAATTTGATATTACCTCGTTTGATTTTGAAACAGCATCATCTATTTGTTTTGCTGATACAAAAATAGTGGTATCGTCTGCAAATTTTACGCCTTTCTCTAGATGTACGTCACGGAATGTACTTTTGAGTAATCACATACTTCTTGTTGTGTCACTGGATAAAAGAAAATTGACTTAGTATTGAGATCAATATTACTTCCGTCAGTAGGTTCGCTATTTACCTCTAGGGTCCCAGTTATAGTGTTAAAATAGTTGTTGAGATGGTTAGCAATATTTTCTGGATTTGTTTCAATTCTGTTGTTAATACTTAAACTATCAAGACTTTTAGGTTTGTTAGACGCAACAACATCATTTATGATAGTCCAGGCGGTTTTATTCATATTGTTAGACTCTTTTAATTGTCGGTTAAGATGATTTTTTTTTTGCCAAAATTAATACTTTTTTATGTATAGATTTATAACGATTATAAAATAATGTATCCTCTTCGAAGTCATATCTTCGTAATATGTGTAAATCTTTTAGTCTTCTTGCGGATATTTTTGTTCCCATTGTGATCCATTGATTAGACTTGTTTATATAGGTTTTTTTCTTTATAAGAAACGCTGCTTCTAACGACAAATGATTATGTTTTCAGAAAATATTTGACATTTTTCTGTAAGGTCGTTATTGTTTATTGCAGTACTCCAGCCGTAAGAACTAAGAAAACTTATAAATTTTGTAGTATTGCTGGCATTGCTAAAATTTCTGTAATAACTTACTGGTGTTTTAATTCGTTTTATAAGATTGAATTCTATTGACTGCATATTATGATCCCATGATAATCCGTTTTCAAAGACATTTCCTACAATATTTCCTGCGCTTCTACTAATGCAAATGTTATCTAGACAATTTTGAAGCCGCGTTGATTTGTCTATATTTGTCTCTATGTCATACGATAACAGTAAATCTATTAGTTCCGTTTTCCTCTTTGATTCTTCTAAGAAGTTAACGTTGAAGGGTTTGACCAAGGAAGATCGACACAAAACATAGTTAGAAAATAGTAGTCTCAATGATTGTAGCAATGTGGCTACCGTGGCGTTGGTCCGCGTAAAGTAATTAATGCATTGGATTTTAATGAAATTTGACACTAACATGCTTTATTAGTATCGGTACCGATTGTATAAATTTAATTTAATTTTATAGGCTTAAAATAACTTAAATTGATTTGGTTTTATTTTAGTTATACTAGTTAACTATAATGATAGTAAAACTTTTAATATATTTTGATAAAATTTGGTATTAACATACTTCATAGGTATCTGTACTGGTTATATAAATTTGATTTAGTTCTATAAGCTTAATTTTACATAACTTTCATTGGTTTGGCTTAATCTTGTCTGGTCTAAGAATACCGTCAGTACTGATTGTATCAATTTGAGTTAATTCCATAAGTTCAATTTTTGTTAATGTTCAAACAGTGAATAAAGAAAGTACACGCTTTGACTGTTTTGCACAGACTAAAATATATTTCCGTGTTAACTTAGTACAAAAGTCTTTACAGGATATAGAGGGCGTTTAGCGGGTTTTTCAAATTTGATATTACTATTTCAACACTCCCACTATATCTAATCTAAAAAAATCTTAACTAAACCTAAATTGGTAACATGTTCATTATACTTTAGCGGGCACAAACTCTTTGTCAATATATTTGCAGTCATCTCTGCTGTAGGTAAATAAGATATACTAACATATTTGTTTGTGACAGCCTCTTGCACAAAATGATATCTCACATTAATATGTTTGGTCTTCTTATGGTGCACAGGATCAGGATCAGGATCAGGAGGAACAACTTTTGCGCACTTTAGCTATTATTGAAAATTCTTATACAACATAAGAAACCCAACAGTTCAAATAACAGGTTTCTTAAATAAACTGCTTTTTTAAAGCTTCCTACATGGCAATATATTTTGCCTCCGTGCTGGACAGCGTCACTGTAGCTTGTTTCTTGCTTTCCTCGCAGATAATCGCGTTGGCTGATTTGAACACATAGCCAGTGTATGATTTTCTGTCTTTTGTGTTGTTGGCCCAATCAGCATCATCGTATCCTATTAACTTTCCATTGCACTTTTCATATTTTAGGGAGTAGTTTTTTGTTTCTATCAGATATCTCAATATTCGCTTTGCACTCTTCCAATCTACTCATTGTAGCGTTTGTTATATTAGCTCAAAAAACTAATATCGAGTTTAATCAAGACTGTTAAATACATTAGACTTCCTATTAACTCTTGACAGGATAATGATCTATTGATGTCTTTATTGCTAAAAGTTATATTCTTCTCAAGAGTTGTGTTGGCCATTTTACTTTCTTGCATATTAAATTTCTGCGATAATTCTTTGATATATTCTTCCTGATCAATAGTGATGAACGCGAAACAAAGAAGGAGGTTCTTTGTTTCGCGTAATTTTCAAACCTAGACACCTTCTCACTTCTTCCAGATCCTTTATCTTGAAGTTTGAATTTAACTCATCTATTAAGGATTTTGTTTCGTCTGATTCATTTAAAAATACAAAAAAAATTGTTAACATATAATGCTATATATAGTTCTGATCTCTTATAGTTCAATGGAATTAAAAGATCGTCTACCTTTTTGTACCAGGTTCTGGAAAATTGTTTGAGGCCATATATTGCTTTGTTTAGTTTACAAATCATGCTTTCTTTACCTTGTACCACAAAGTCTTCAGGCTGCCTCATATAGACAGTTTTTTTTCCAAAACACCGTTCAAAAAAACTGTTGCTACATCTATATGCCTTATATCTAAATCTAATTTTACAGAATGCCCAAATAAAAGTTTTAAAGTGGAATGACGCACTACTGGGGAATAAAATTCATCGTAATCTATGCCTTGCTTTTGTGTAAAACCTTTGGCCACTAGACGCAAACAATAACGCACTTCACCCTAAACGTAATTTTTTCTCTTAAAAATCCATTTGCAATCCACTACACAACCGTTTTCTGGTGGTTTGGTTAGGTCCCAGCATGTGTTTCATGGAAAGTTTCTACTTCTTCTATTGTGGCCGCCTTTCAAAAGTTGTTGTCTGGTCTTAATAACGCTTCATTTACCAAAGAGAGTCACACTCTAAAGCTGTATTAGTTTTATACATATACGTTACATAGTTCTCAAACAATTGGTTTGGGTTTTCTGGTTGATCTTCTTGTTGTTTCTGTGTTATCTTCGCTTTCTAACTGAAATGTTTCAGCAATCTTTTTTGATTTGTTTTTCTGAAGTATCATGTTGGTCTGCAGCGTTAGCTCTCACTGAATCTGAGACTCTAACACGTTATCAGTTTCTTCTTCCATTACAATTACACTATTATCAGTTTCTTCTTTCATTACAATTACACCTCTATTGATGATTATTTTATTGTTTGTTTCGTCATACAGTCTGTATCCTTTCGTGTGTTCACTGTAGCCTAAGACAATCATTCCTTTGGATTTCTTATCCCATTTAGTTTTTTTCACTTTTGGGACGTGCCCCATAGCTTAGCTCCCAAAAACCCTTATGTGGCCTACATCAGGTTTCTTGTTGTTTTATATCTTAAATGGTGTTTTATCCTTTATCTCTGAACAAATTGATCTGTTCCTTAGATATGCTGCAGTATCCACAGCTTCTGCACAAAACTTCTTTTTAAGATTCGCATCGAAAAGTAAACATCTTGCTTTTTTTAACAGAATTTTGTTGATCTTCTCTGCTAAGCCGTTTTGTTTTTGGGTGTATAGAGCTGTTTTTCTTGGTAGATTATACCACAGTTCTCCAAAAACTTATTGGAATCATTATTACAGAATTCGCTGTCATTATCAGATTGCAGAATCTTGATTTTTCTCTCTTGTTAATTTTCCACTTCATTATTAAATTTCTTGAAATATTTGAGGACTTTTTTGGATTTTAGAAAATAAACGAATACCATCCTACTGTAATCATCCTGAAAAGTAAGAAAATATTTAGATCCTCTAATAGATTTGTTTTTCATTGGCCCACACAAGTCTGTGAATGACGTCCAATATGGCTTCTGACCTGGAACATTTTTTTTAATTTTTTTTTAAGGACGTAGTGAGGTATTGGCCTCAAAAAGTGGCTCTTGAGAATAACTAACGCATGGCAATACCTTTTGGTTTTTTTCTCTGCGTAAGTCCTGCTGTTAATTTGTCCTAGTCATTGTCTCTAATGTGGTACTAGTTTGAGGTAAGCTCGTTTTGGCCTCGCGGAATTCACACAGTCTGCTGCGGCAACACATGCTGTCCCCGGCCCATCTTTCTCTATACCCTATTTTTCTGTCTTACTTTCTACTCTGTCATTCTCCTCTCTTTTCTCCCATTCTTGTGTTATTCAGCCTAGATATTTGCATTGTCCTTAGGCATCTTCTTAGTTTTTCTATATCTTCATTAACTTCTTCCTTGTTGTATCCTTTTTCTTTCATAAATATTTTGTGCAGCTCCATTAAATGTATCCCTTTTGGTAATCCTATATTTGCCTGTTTAACTTCTAGTGAGATCCTTGAATCTCCATTTGGAATTAGTTCTTTGTGTCCCCTAGTTGCCAGATATGCTCTGACCATTTCAAAAGTTGCATTTTTTTGTCAACCTCGAGATGGCGTATCTTCTGTTTGGAAATTATTTAGTTTTTCTCTTTTTCTTCCTTATTTCTGCAATTTCTGTTGGTACTAGGGTTTCAGTATATGTATAGTATTGTTTGGCAGGCATAATTGTTTTGACCTTCTTTGTTTCTTTCCTCTTTATTACTTATACTATTTCATGTTTTTTTGCTTCCATTTAGCTTCTCGCTCCTCCTTCCTTTGTCTTCTGTGGCTTTAAATTTGAGTGTTTTCTTCTATTTTGGTTTACCTAAATCTCAAAGCTTCTAACTCCTCTATCTTTTTTTTCAGTACTGTTGTTGCATAGTTTCTTAGTGCTTTCCATTTGTTTTCGTCACTCAGGCATATTTTAATAGTTGTAGATTTGTCTACTTTGTTTTCTAATATCTTTTCTAGCGTTTTCCTATCTTCCTCCCACGCTTCGCACTCTACTAGCGTATGTTTTGCGTCGTCATGCGTGTCTTTTAGACAAAATATACATTTTCCTTTTTCTCCATCTTATTTATTTTTTGGAACTTTGCTTATTGAACGGTAACCTTGTCTTCTTGCTTTTACAGCAAAACTACACAGTTTTTTGCTGTCACGATTTGCATCCTCTTTTAACTGAATTCCTATTACTGCACCATTTTTATCTTGTTAGATTTGATGAATTGATGTCCCTAAGTCTCTTATGCCATACGTTACCTGACACCTTATTTGCAGTAGTAAGCAGGCACTCATTTGATTTAGCAAAATTTAGTCTATACACGTTATGTACAAGTTCAGCTGAACCAACAATGAAGTTGACGGAATTTCCATTTTTAATTAGTTGGTTGACAGATAAAAAATTTGTTGTTACACCAGGAACACAAAGTACATTTTTGATAACTACACTATGTCTGTCATTGTTTACCACTGTTGTTAATTCAATGTCTCCCACACATGTAACTGTCAGTTTTCCTTTATTTGCCACTGTAATTTCTTGAACACTTGAGTTGTACGACTTGTTGTTTATAAATTGTTCACTTATGGTAAGATGAAAACTAGTCTCTTAATCGATGTACCAATCGTTCTTTTTAAATTGTCCTGCACTAAATGCATTCACTTCTCTGCCACTTGAACCATTTTGTTCATGCTTGCAATAATTTTTCTTAGTACATTGACTAATGTAGCATCTTATTTCCTTCTTGTTGCCACTAGATGTCGTCTTTGGAGTAACACTGTTACTAACCTGGTATTTCTTTATTGTTACTAAAACGCATAGCAGCGAACGCGTTCTCTTTCCCAACGTTGTCTGTCTCCATATCTAGCAACTTCGACTTAATGGCGTCCCTGCTGATGTTGATGCCTGAATGCGTGACCGCGACCGCCATGATTAAAGGAGACAATCTTTCAGGTAGACCCGACAGTAGGAGCGTCCCTATCCATACGTCGTCAATTTTAAACCCGGTACCTTTTAGTTTCTGTTCCGTCTCCACCATACGACACGCATGGGCAGGGACGGGAAATCCTTCCCAATGGTGTACGTCCAGCTTCCCCAGGAAGCTAAAAACAGAGAAATTATATTTCTCACCAAGTTGCTCGGGCTTCGCGTGACGACAGAGGTCGAACGCAAAAGTCCCAAAATGTCACCGTTGCCAACGTTACGGCCACGGGGCATCCCGGTGCAACGCACCATATCGGTGTGTCAAGTGCGCTGGAGCTCATCCGAGCGCCAGTTGCACTCTTCCTAAAGAGAGCGGCCATTTAGCCAAATGTGTCGCGTGTGGTGGGCCTCACACGGCAAGTTATAAGGGCTGCCTAGTTTATCAAAAACTAAAGGCTAGTCGCAACAGCCAGGTCACCGGTAAGACACCTGCTCCTCGTAAGCAGTCTCACGCTCCTCCTCGTAGCGGCCCCAATGCCAGCAAGGAGAAATCCTTTGCACAGGCGGCGGGACCGGCGCCTAGCGCCCATCATCTATCAGCTAAAGATCAGCTGTTACTTCGCTTATCGCAAGCAAATAATGATGACTTCGCCAAGCTAATAAAAGCTTCAAACGTTCTATTAGACGACTAGACGTCTAATAATTTCAGACCCGGCCCGTCAGTCTGAAACTCAGACCTAGAAGTGGAACTAGTTCCCACTTATTCTAGGCACCTATATGGTTGGCACATATGTGCATTATGTAAATATCCCGTGTTGCATACAACCAGTTTGGAAGGCATGTCCACTTGGACAAACTTTCAACAGTCAATCGGGGGGAGTTTAGTCGGTAGGCGCCCGTGAGGGTGAATCCGACACTTTGTGAGTCTTTAGGAAGATCTCCACCTAGCACCAAAAAAAAAAAAAGTCTCCACCATTTGGTTTACATATTCCGTCATCGAATCGGAATCCTCTAAACAAATAGAGATTAACATGCGGAGCAAACTTACTCTTTGTGTGAACTCTGAATCATCGAATAATTTCTTGAGATTGCCTCACAATGCTTTTGTCGTCTTTTGTTCTTTAATATGAACGTATAAAGATAAATCCATAAATAAGATCAACTTAGCTCTTGCCTTTGTGTCGTCTGCTGCTGCCTCATCCTTGAGACACTTCTCTAACCCTTCCAATATTAGGAAGTATTTCACCGCAAAAGTCCAATCACAATCATTCTCTCTTCCTTTCAAATTTGGAATACTTAACAAATAATTTCCAGCCATAGATTCTTGTGCACTCAAACTAAATTAAAAAAAAAAAACACGTGGGTTCTGGGCCCATAACCAGTTAATGTTCACACAGTGAATAAAGAAAGTACACGCTTTGAGTGTTCTGCACAGACTAAAATATACTTCCGTGTTAACTTAGTACAAAAGTTTTTACAGGATATAGAGAGCGTTTACCAGGTTTTTCAAATTTGATATTACTATTTCAACAATTTTGCATTACCTTAATCAATTTAATCTTATATCAGATAACTAATATGATAGTAAAGTTGTTATAACTTTTAATTGGTTTATTGTATTTTGATGAAATTTAGTATAAATATATTTCATTAACATAAGTATTAAATAAAATAGTCACACACTATTTAAGATTTATTATTTACAATTTAATATTTATTACAGACATTTTAAGGAAAATACTCGCGAGACATCTTATGAGATTGCCACCATTTTGATATAAATTCAAACAAAAAACTTAAAACAGCTAAAATTACACCAACTAGTAGAAGATAAAAACTTCCTTGCAATTTTGTCATATTGAACGGTTCATTTGCATAAGAACTTTCTTCAGTTTTTGTTGTAAAAAATTGACTCATAGATTGTAGATTTGTATTTTTCTTCCAAAATAAATCCATAAAACCATGTTCTAACAATCTTATAATACCAATATCTAATAGTTTAGTGAGAGGTGAATTTTTATTCAAAGCCATTGTTGTGAAGGTGTCTTGAACGGAATCCTTTATTACATTCATATGAGTCATTTGATAATCATTCAATTCTATAGATAGTGCTACTACATTTTTCATCACTACATCTACTGAAAAGCATTGCTGATTTGGATGCAAGTTTTTAACTAGTTGATCTGCTAAATCATTTTCATCACGATCTAAAGATTTTTTTAACAATGGATAAGTGTACTCGTCAGTTACAAAACAAGTATAATTGCTTTTTACTAACTGACTGAAAGTGGTGATTGGGTTTGAAAATTGAGGAACTGTACCAATAGCTGCAAATCCGGACGTATATATAGCACATATTAAAATTGAAGAACTAGTCCATAACATTTTTAAATAAGAATATCCTTTTCTTTCAAACGGCATGCTATTCAGCGTCAATCGATTTATAACTACTAATGTAAAAATTATAATATTAGAAGTACCTTCTAATAATAAAGAGTTGAGTTGTAACATAATAACAAAACAAATAGCTGTTGTTACAATTAGTATCCAGATATCCGTGTTGATAGGTTGTATTAGAATTGTTTCAATTGGTAACATTTTTGGTTTACTTACAATAAAAGTTGAAGATATATCAACGTATGGGAAACTAAAATCAATTGGGTGTTCAGAAATATGAGTATACCAATGTCCTGCTGCTGATATGTTGCCTACATTGAGTCCTAAATCTTTTAAACATTTACTCCAACTACTTGGAGGATATTTTACATACTCAACGGGCCAAGATTTAGTCAGCTCCTTTAAAATATCAATTTCCATACCTCTTGTACAGTTATTTGCAATAAATGGTTCGTAATCAAAAACCAATAATTTTATTGGTTGCGTAAAAACTGGTTTCCATTTTGTATAATTTCTCAAACTGAATTCAAAATCAATCTTTTCAATTAAACCAAATTTATCCATTATTTTTTCAAAAATATTAATAACTAATACATCCAAGGCTTGGTATTTGCATTCTTTTGTAATTGAGGTAATATTAGTTTGTGTAAATATTATAACCCTTCTGTGTGGTTCAAATTTGTTTAATGATAAAAACAATTTAGATAATTTTTCAGAATTATCAAAAGCTATTATGTAACCTGTTGGTTTGCATATTAATTTATTCTTTGTATCATTGTTCATTATCACTGGAACATTTAATTGGAATGGATAATAATTACCAATAAATTGTATACAATTTAGATTTTCAAATGATATAGTAATTAAATCATTTAATCCATTGGAATTTGCTGTTTTAATTATAACCAGGAACAATATCAATGATGTTTGCTTCATTGTACTTGTTATGAAACTGTCAAGTTAACGACGTCTTCGATTTATTATATAATTCAAGAAATGTTTTATTAATTATTTAAAGTAATTATATTAGAAAAATTAAGGACTGGTTTTGATTGATTATATTGTTTACTTTTAGTATTTATTCAATAGAGTTTTTGATTTAATGATCTAAAATTATTATGGGTGTGTAAAAAAATCCAAATCTAATAATAATTAATTAGGGCAAGGGGGTTACTATTAACTTTTTCTCTATTTATAGATAGTGTGGGGTAAAGGTGGGTGGGATCGGCGTAAACTTTAGTGAGACTGTGTACAAAAATTGCGCAGCACCAAAAATTAGAAATCAATTTCAGAACGATTAAAAAAAAAATGTATTCATATTTTTCAGTTGTTGATCTGTGTCATCATTTATATTGTAGCCTCAGTTGTAAAGACCAATTTAGAAGTGCTATTGAGACATTAATAATTCACTGTTTATTGTAGAAGAACTAATATTTCTAGGTTGTTAACTTTACAACAATACAATCTCCATACATTGAGAGAAGCTAGTCTTATCGTAGTGTTCTTATTTCAAATGAAAAAAATAAATTCAATCAATAACCAAGTGTTGCGATAAATACAACTCAATACATTGTACCAATTTAATAAGTTGTTAGAGATATCAAAATTAGTATTTATATTTGCAGTTGTTTTTTACATGTTTTGAGAATATAAATTGTAGCCTCAGCTGCTTAAAATACACAAACACAATAGCATGATGTTGCTATTCATTATTATTTATGTTAGGAGAAAAGTAATAAAAAAACCTTAAAAAAATACTGCAAGGTTGAATTGAAGAACAGGAACGTATTCAGTCAACTTTTGTAACAAAGTTATTACCCATAAATCACGCCACTAATGAGGAAACTCTTCCTTCTCTTTCTCCTAATTAATTATTATTAATTTTAATATTATAGTTGTGTGTACAACATAAAATGTCATAATTATGGTATCTCATAAGTAATGAAACATATTGCTTTTCTATTGATTATACATAAAACGCATCCACCCTTTCGTTATTTACAAACGTAGTAATCATTAACAAAATTGTCTTGATTTACAAAAAAATCAACGGAAAAAGAAATCATGTAATCAATCAAAAGTTTAATAATTATTATTTATATAGAACCATAACTACACATTATTAATAAAACGGAATGATAAATGATATAATCAATCAAACACATCTTTAATTGAACTTTAATACAATTACAAACTTTGTCGTTAAGCATTAACATCATTAGTTAAAAATAGAATGAAGTTTATAGTAATATTGTTTCTGATATATATATTTAATTAACGCTGCAAGTTCAAATTTAATTAGTTTTTTGAAAATTTAAATTGTATACAATTTATTGGTCATTATTGTTTATCTATAGAATTCTGATGTTCCGGTGAATCGCCTAAAAGGCAAAATTATTAGTGATACTGGCTTTAGAGTAGTGCAAACTTGCTCGACACTTGCACTCTTACCGTTAGCAGCGAATACTGTACTGGCTGGTAGAATCAGGTTAGTTTACTCTATTAGTTGAGTACTACGAAAATACATGTGCAATAGCCTCGGGTGGCCAAACAGATGGTGCTGAGGTAAACAGGACACTTAGAATGTGATAAGAGTATTTGGCAAGGAAAATTAATTGTTAAAATAAATGAACGAAAATAAAATTTATATTTTACGTGTGAGTGAAAAAAAGAAAATGAAAGATGTGAGTACTATGAATGACGGTAGTCTGGTTTTGTGGTTTGGTGTATATGATTGTGTGTGTGTTTGCCAAGGTGTAGGCATAATTCTAAGCCATACTGCTAAGCAACAAGCAAGGAATGAATGGTTTTGTCTAAAATCTTATGGATACTTATAATAATTGACATTCGCAGAGTTTTTATATTTGAATAAAATCTTGAGTGCTAATAAACCTGGCAAAATAATTATCTTATTATACAATACAATACAATACAATACAATACAATACAATACAATACAATACAATACAATACAATACAATACAATACAATACAATACAATACAATACAATACAATACAATACAATACAATACAATACAATACAATACAATACAATACAATACAATACAATACAATACAATACAATACAATACAATACAATACAATACAATACAATACAATACAATACAATACAATACAATACAATACAATACAATACAATACAATACAATACAATACAATACAATACAATACAATACAATACAATACAATACAATACAATACAATACAATACAATACAATACAATACAATACAATACAATACAATACAATACAATACAATACAATACAATACAATACAATACAATACAATACAATACAATACAATACAATACAATACAATACAATACAATACAATACAATACAATACAATACAATACAATACAATACAATACAATACAATACAATACAATACAATACAATACAATACAATACAATACAATACAATACAATACAATACAATACAATACAATACAATACAATACAATACAATACAATACAATACAATACAATACAATACAATACAAATCAATACAATACAATACAATACAATACAATACAATACAATACAATAATTGTTTATTTCTTGCTTTTAGGCTTGGAAATTCTACAACTTAACATAACATTTACTATATAATACCTTAGTTCACTGTAAATTCAGACTATCAAATGCACTTGTTAAGTCAAAAAATATACCTACAACATTTTTTTTGTATTTAAGTTGTCCATTATATGTTGAACAAAGTCAATTGTTGCTGTTTCGGTGGATTTGTTCTGCCTAAACCCATACTGTTCTTTTGCAAACAGTTTATGTTTTTCCATAAAATCAACCAAACGCTGATTTAAGGTGGTTTCTATTATTTTGGAAATGACACTTAGAAGCGCAATTGGACGGTAATTGTTCGTTTTGTTTATCACCTTTTTTATAAATGGGTACAACTTTGCTTTGTTTGAGTATATCGGGAAATTGGCCTAATAATACTGTTTTATTAATATTGTAGCTATGCTTGACTCTGGGTCTAATCAATCTTTGTGCGCAAAATTTGGAATGCACTTAATAAATAGTTTAAAACTAAAAATTACAAGCCATAAAACTAAATGCTTATCAACAGCAGATGGGACTGAGCAAATAATAAAAGGATCAATTTAGTTACCAAGAATAATAATTGGTGTATGCAAACTTTTTGAAATATTAGTAGTTCCTTCGAATTCAAACAAGTTTTATTTTTGGTTCAGACTTTTGTACTTTATTTGGAGTTATAATAGATTACAAAAATAGAGCTTGGGAATGTACGCCAAATTCAGTTTTTACCACCAGCAACTCGAACACACAACCAAGTAACTGTCCAAGATTTACTTCAACCGAGCAAAAGTAAATTGATTGCATCACTCAAAGGTTTAAGAAAATAAGTAGAGAAGACTGCTTAGGTCGTACACACTTGATGACACACCACATTGAAACTGGTAATGCTGCCTCAATAAAACAGTATTTTATGTCACCATTTATGTTGAGAAACCTAAACGAATTTTTAGACAAAACCCTCAAAAAGTAGCTGGTGAAGTCCAGTACTGTTAGTAAAAAAATCAAACGAAAAATTTTGTTGTTGTTTTGATGGCCGCAAATTAAACTCGGTGACTAAATCTGACAGTTATCTTCTTCCATACATAAATAAAAAAAAAAAAAAAATTGTCAATAGATCTAAGATCAGCTTTTTGGCAAATTCCGTTGGACCAGGAATCTAGAAAAAAAACTGCATTTGCTGTTTTAGGGCGTTGTCTTTTTCATCTTAACGTTTTACCTGTTGGCTTATCAAATTCAGCAAACGTTAATGGACAAAATTTTAGGTCCAGAGTTAGAACCAAAAGTTAGATGATATCATTGTGACTCGTTCAAGGTTTAAGAAACACACCGATATCTTAATGGAAGTTTGCAAACGTCTAGAAAATGTCAACTTAACTGTCAACTTGGAGAAATGTAAATTTTATTCACGTTCTTTAAAATATCTTGAATTCATAGTAGATAAAGTAAAAGCTAAGGTAAACTACCCTAGACCACAAACAACTTATATCCGATATCACTAAAAGCGTCAAAAAAAAACAAAAAAAAAATATAGAACAAAGATGCAGAAAAGTCTTTTGTACAAATTAAACAAGCGCTCATATCTGCCCCAATTCTTACAATTCGAGATTTTACGTTGCCATTTACTATTTAGTGCGACGCAAGCTGTTGCGGAGGTATTAACTCAAGTTCAAGGCAGGCATGAAAGAGTAATTGCGTTTGCTAGCGTAGTTTAACTAATGCAAAACGGAACTATGATACATGAGAAAGAGCAATCATATTTTGCTCAGAAAAATTCAGAGCTTATATAGAAGAAACAAAGTTTATTGTGATCACTGATCACTACTCCTTACTATGACTAAAAAACAAAAAAGATCCATCCGGAAGACTTTGTAGATGAGCCTTAAAATTGTCACAATATGATTGCACCATTTGGTATAGAAAAGGCAAATTTCATTTAGTTCCCGATGCATTAAGTCGAGCTGTCCCTGACGTAAACTTGATTGAGTTTGATTACTCTAAAGTAGATACTTGATATTTAAAAATGCTAACAAATGTTACAAACAATCCTGACAAGAATTTTCAGTGGAAAGTACACGATAATTTACTATATAAACATTTTACAATACAATCACATGTTGAATGTAATTTGAGCGAATGGAACATAGTTTTGCCAAAATGTTATCATTTAGAGGTTATTGCATTACATCGTGATGAGGCTACTGCGTCTTATTTTGATTTTTTCAAAACATTTAAAAAAAAAGTTAATATATTTTTGGTTAAATATGCGAAAAGATATTTTACGGTATGTTAAGCAGTGCAAAGTGTGTAATGAACATAAAGTGCCTAATACACTTCCAAACGGTCTTATGGGTCGTGAAAGAAATGTTCAATTTTCAAGGCAGATCACGTCTGCAGACCTAGTTGGTCCATTACCTCGCTCAAAAAAAAGCAATGTATACTTGCTTGTAGTAGCAGATTGGCTGACTTAGAATTTACTTTGTTGCACCCGTTAAAAAAAGCAAAAACTGCTTTCATTGTAAAATTTGTTGAGGACCAAGTATTTTTTACGTTTGGTGTGCCTCTAACAATAATTGTTGACAACGAACCAAAGTACAAAAGATTTGGTACAATGCACGATATCATCTCCAAATAAACTCCGTAGATCGAATTATAGTGACTACAGCTATTTGCAGTTATGTTGAAGGTGACCACCGTGATTGGGATAAAGAAGTCCACAAAATTTACTTTGCAATAAATACTGCCACTTACAAAGTAACTGGCCATAGTCCAGCTTTTTTTTTTACTTTGGTCGTGTTCTACTTTTATGAAAACATTACCTTGACCAAAGATATAAACTTAAACCCTATTGACCGAAATCACTTAGTGGAGTACCTAAGCCACCTTAAAGTTATTTTTGACAAAGTTCAGATATAACGTAAGAAGGCTTTTTTAAACAAGGTGATTTTGTTTGAAAACGCAATATGGTTTTGTCAAGCGCAGCAGCAAAGTTTGCCGCAAAGTTGGCACCTAAATACATTAAATGTATTGTTGTAAAGAAAATAGGTCAACTTAGTCGGAACGTACGTCAGTAATTGGCGTATTAAGCATTTAAAACCTTATTACGAGTCAAATTCTGATGTATCTGTTGGATAAGTTTTGGATGTTATCAGATGCTCATTATTTGTTTATTCTATTAGGTTTAATTTGTTTCTTTGTAATCGTTTTTTTTTAGTTTCTTATTCCTTCTATTATTATTTTAATCAGTTCCAGTTTTCGATAAAACAGTAGTTCAAAAAACCCTATATTTTAACTTACCCATATGCGATTTTTTTTACAGCCTTTGGTACGGGAAGATACTATAACTACGTAGCTAACCGTATTTTGAACAAGTCTTATTTGATTTTAGGTTTTTATTTTTGTTTACTTTTTGGAGGGGGGTGGTGTAACGTTCAAATATTATATAAACATTATTTATTTATTTGGCTTTTTTAAGCTGAACGTACCATAGTATGTTCTTTCTTTGACAATCTGGCTACCTTTTCCGCGAATATTTTTTGAAATACCTTGCGACTCTCTTACCTGATAAATGAATAATCGAGCTGGGGCCGCGGTTTTGAAAAGTACAACAGGGTGCGGTATTAGGTTCTTTTTGATAAGTTAGCACATTATGATTTGTCATAATTGCAAAGTGCTCTTAATTAAATTGAGCGTATGAATATAATTTTTTCTACGCATCAATAATTACTTGTGCGTTTTTATCTGATTATTTTGGATGCGTTTGAAAACAACGTGGTAAGTGTTTCAACCTTTATCTCGGTCATCCCCTAATTTGTGCAGTTTTAAATTCTTAAATAGGCCCCACTTAATATGACCCAATGCCGGCTCAATTATATTTTTCATCCACTATATAAATGGAATATTATTTGGGCTTCTCCGTACAAGCCGAATACACGTGGATCATCCACACTTCAAAAGAAGTCGTATGGATTATCTATTTTTTTGAAAAAGCCGCCGATCGCATAGAGCATATATTGATCGAGTAGCTTGGATTTAGAGTTATAGAACTAGCAAAAATAATTTGTCTAAGTATTAAAATCCTACCCTTATAAAATTTAAAAGAACCTTTTTTATGTTTTCTCATTAGGTTTCAAGACAATTTAATTTAATTTTAAATATGTTTATAATAATAATGTTTATTCTTCTTATAATAAATACACAGATACAAGAGGAGAAATGGCATGGTTCAAGTTTTTTGAATTTTACAATTCTTCTTATTCTTCCACTATACCATAACTTTTAACTAACTTAGCCTAAGTAAATTACAAAACGACTATAATGTTAAACAAATAAAAAATATATAAAAATATAAAAAAAATAAAAAATAAAATAAAATAAAAAATAAATTAATATAAAAAATAAAATAAAATAAAAAAAATAAAGTAAAATAAACCTCAACGAACAAAATAAAATATATCACAAATCTCACAAATAATATAGAAAAAATGAAATGAAAAAGTAATCGATAAATATCTGTAAGTGCAAATGAAAAAATTAATCAGCCGACAGAATATGTTTTGCTAAATTGAGCAACTGATAAAGATTTAACTTCTGATTTAATGCTGTTGTAGATATTTGTTATCTGATAGGAAAATCTTTTTTTTTAAATCCTTGTTTTATGAATTGGTATGGATAACAATGATTTCCTTCTGATATTTATGTTATAAACACTTGTTCTATGTTTAGCTTTATTAAAGAGATAACTAGGAGTTTTGAAGATTATTATTTTACCGGTAAGTTTTCTAAATTTTGATACGGATTGCTTTTTCCGTATACCGTAAATAAGTCTAACGCAGCTATTCTGTATTTTTTTAATCAGATTTTTATCCTTATCATCAACGCAAGGACCGTATAAGACATCACAATAGTTAAAATGACTTAGAACAATACTATCTCAGAGCAGTTTTTTTGATTTTGTATTAAGTACACGACGATTATTATAAAGATTTTTAAGGTTGCAAAAACCAAATGTATATATTATATACATATTTGTATTTTTTAACAGTTTCTATAAAATATTGTAGCGCCCTATAATTTGGACACAATTTAATTTGTTTTTATAATTGAATATATTTTTGTTTATTGTAGCGATTTCTATTTATCTATTTAATTTTGTTATTTTGCCAGCCAGTGCACTAAATAAAAACGGTACAAAAAAACTGGCGCCCAACGTGGGGCCAGATACAGCTTCTCTGCGTTTATTGCATAAAATTTGCTCCAGAAACAGTTTATTACACAAAATATAAAACTACCGTGTTTACGCTGCTTTTTGCTTTTTCACAAGGACTATATGGACAATATGAAGTACATAAATTATTCCATTCTTTATATACAATTTGAGACTTATCAATTTTTTTATGTCTGAGGCTCAATTTACCAAAAAACAGATACTTGCAAGAACTCGAGTCATTTAATTGCAATAATGTGCAAGATGTACAAAAAAAAATTTTTAAGAACTTTTTCTTACATGTATTTACACACATAAAAAGTATCCAGTGGCGTTGTCAAAAAAAATTACTTAAAATTAAAAAAAAAATGTTTCTGAACAAACAAAACGGCAAACAACAAATGTCCGCTTTGTCATAATCTTAGGCAGAATTTTTATTAAACTTGGCAAACCTCTGGTTGTGTTTTTTCTCTCATTTATTGGTTTGATAGTGTGCGCAGTTAGTCATTTACTATTTTGAGGTTTATCCCTCATACAAATCTTTTTAGTGCAGATATACTGTGTTAATTTATCTGATAACTGATCATATCTTCAAGTTTTTTTGAATATGTTTAAATTTTTTACTTAGTTTTTTTTTGGTATTTGAATTCGTTTGCTTTAGATCTTCTATAGTTGGGCTCTTCTTTTGAACTAGCTTTTTTTCTTGATCAATGTTGATGACTAGCGTAGCCCTAACGAGTCTATGATCACTTCTTACGCTGAATTCTTCCGTTCCGGTTATTGCTACATTGTATTTTCTTCCAATTTTGCAAGTTGCCTATTATAATGGAGTATTGAACTTTTTCTGATCTCTTGATGGTTGTTATCTTTGTACATCTGCGTTATCTTATTAATCAACAGCAGTACTTGTGGGCGCTTACGTATACCAATAAATATTGTGACCAAATAAGACACAGCTGACGTTTTATTTTTTTGCTTTTTTAAACGTATAAAAAACTATATAAAAAAATGATATGCGTCATAATATAACCTTAAATTTTAAAAGTTGTTTACAGGTTTAGACCAGTGGCTGACATAGAGTGGTCTATCTAGTGGTATTTTTAATCATTTGTTATTTTAACAGTAACAGGTCTTTCCCGTAGGAAATCTTGACAGAAAGTCAGTATCATATCTCCGCGGAACGAAATGAATCGCTTTACGCTTGAACAACGTTGGAAAATATTGCAAACTTATTTTCAAAGTCCATGTTGTGTAGCCTAAACAGTGCGTTTATTGAAAAGAAGTTTTGGCCAAAATAAGGCCCCCACCGCGCGTGCTGTACGCAACCTAGTGCAAAAAGTTTGTGAGATTGGCATACTAGTGGCCAACACATACAGACTCGCCATTGTACGTTGCGCACTGACGAGAATGTGGCTGCCGTAGCTGAACAACAACTCAACATTTCACGCACCAGCCTGATGCGAGTTTTGCACAATGACTTCGCATTATTTGCTTATAAAGTCCATTTGACTCATCAATTGAAAGCACACGACCATCAGGTTTGTTATCGCTTCTTAGTTTGGGACTTAGAGCAGCTCGAAATGAACAACGATTTTGCTCGAAAAATTATCTTTTCTGACAAAGCGCATTTTCATTTCGGCGGCTATGTTAACAAGGAAAACTGTCGCATCTGGGGATCGGAAAATCCGTACGTGATTGCTGAGAAGCCAATGCATCCTCAGAGAGTGACAGTTTGGTGCGGATTTTGGAGTGGTGGCATTATTGGCTCATTTTTCTTTAAAAATGCTGCTGGAAACGCAATTTTGGTCAACGGTGAGCGGTAGAAAGGCATGATAAACAACTTTTTGTGGCCGGAAGTTGACTTAGAAGGTCTTTGGTTTTAGCAGGATGGTGCGCCATGCCACGCAGCCCATGCCACAATCAATCTTTTGCGCGTTTGGTAATCATGTTATCAGCCGTCTCGGCGATGTCAATTGGCCACCTCGGAGCTGCGATTTGACGCTGTTAGACTTTTTTTGCCGTGAAGGACCAATTTTATGCAAACAATCCATTAACGATTCAGGCCCTTAAGGCAAATATCAAACAAGCCATTCGTGAGATAGAGCCAGAAACCTTTACCAAGGTTTTGGAAAACTGGGTTAACAGGATGCGCTACTGCAAAGCCAGCCAAAGTAGTCACATGAATGAAATCGTGTTCTATAAATAATGGAAATGTTTGCTCTTTTGAATAAACCAATAATATACGGAAAAAATTGATTTTTGTTTATTTATTTGAATTTTTAAAAAGGGACCACTAAATAGACCACCCTTTATAATCCCCGTTTCATAATAAAACTGGTTTTTTTAAAATTAATTATTATAATAGAAATCTCAGTACAACGTTTGAAGCGGTATAAAATTACTTTTAAAACTTTACACAACGCGGAAGCGAAAATTGACTTTTATTTTAGATACTGTTGATCATTTACCTTATTTATATTTAATTATTTTGTTACAGCCATCATCCATTTCATTCTTTTTACATCTTTTTTCAGTACTTCATTTCTTTCCATCTGCTTTTCTCTTATCTTATTGCATTCTTTCAGCATGTGTTCTATGTTTTCCTTAGCTTCTCCACACATTTTTCTTTTCTCGTTTATCTAAAATATGCTCATTTTTTACAATAACATACTTCTTTCTAAACTATCAAACATCATTTTTTTTTTAATTTTTATACATTCAAATTTTTTCTTCAATTTCCCATCTTAGCTTACCGAATATATATCTTATATTTTTATGTGTTTATTTTTATTATTATTTGTACAAAAACCTTATCATAAATATTTAAATATTTTTACTTCTTTAATTTCTTTTTTATCTCATTTTCAGTTTTCTACTCTACGTCTTCTTTCCTTTTTTCTAAATATTATTTTTGGATTTTTACATTTGCTTCCTAACTTTTTTAAAATATATTTCCAGGTATCTAATTATTTTGTTAATTTTATTTGGTTATTTTGCTACCATTGCCATGTCGTCTGCATAAGCCAGCACCATACATACATAGCATCACTTCTACATCTGTAATGTATGCCGCAGACCTTTTGTAATCCAAAACTTATCACTCATTTTACCGTTCCCTGCTAACCGTTTCCAAGTATACTTCTTTCATTTTTACTAGGCACTCATTTACTCTTCTTTTTCTCAAGTATATGCACAATTTCTTTCTATACACGCATGCAACTTTTTTCTGCCAGATCCTTCATAAAGTCTATCTTCCACTCTTCCATTAGATTTTTTGATTCATGTTGGCAGAAAAGTTTATTAAAATTAAATTAATAAAATTATAAGGAGAAATTGAATTACTGTCAACTTTTGTAGCATGAAAAAATAAATTACCTATAAATCAACATTAATAGTTTTTTTAGGCTGATATGCCATAAATCTAAACTAACCTATAAATCAAGCCACTAATGAGGAAAATCCTTTCCCCTAATTATTTACGTAATAATTATGTTTCCTCATAAGTAATGAAACATATTAGTTTTCTATTGCTTATACAAAAAGACACATCCGCGCTCTCATTTTTTTACAAAGGTTGTAATTTTCTATCATTAACAAAACTCTCTTAATTTACAAAGAAAAACAAATATAAATTAAGTAATTAATCAAAACTGTTTGTATAACTACAACAAAGCAGTCTTGAATTAATTAAATGGTAAATGATATAATCAATCACAGAGATCTTTAACTGAACTGTTGCTTAATACAATAACAACTTTTGTCGTTACGCATTAACTAACATTAAGTTAAAAACACAATGAAGCTTACAGTGATATTGTTTCTGATTATATTTAACGCTGCAAGTTTAAACTTAATTAATATGTTTGAAAATTTAAATTGTATACAATTTATTGGTAATTTTTATCCATTCCGATTTAATTTTCCATTAATAATGAGCAATGATACTATGGAGGAAATGATGTGCAAACCAACAGGTTACATAATAGCTTTTGATAATTTGCAAAAATTAACAAAATTATTTTTTTCATTAAACAAATTTCAACCACACAGGAGAGTAATAATATTTACAGAAATGAATATTACATCAATTATAAAAGAATGCGAATATCAAGCTTTGGATGTAATTGTGGTTAATATATTTGAAAACGTAATGGATAAATTTGGCCTTATTGAATGGGATTTTACATTCAGTTCGAAGAATAGTACAAAATGGAAACCAGTTTTTAAGCAACCATTAAAGGTGTTATTGTTTGAATACGAACCTTTTGTAATAAATAATTATTCATCAGGAATTGAAATTGATATTTTACATGAGTTGACTCAGTTTTGGCCCATTGAGTTTAAACAATATGATCCTGGTAGTTGGACTGATTGTTTGAAAGATGTACAATTTAATTTGGGCAATATAACAGCTTCGGGGCATTGGTATTCTCAAGTTTCTGGACATCCATCTATTGATTTTACTTATCCATACGCTGATATAGTTTCAACCTTTATTGTTAGTAAACCTAAAATGTTACCATTAGAAACAATCCTTATTCAACCTCTAGAAACAAATATCTGGATATTAATTGTAACAACAGCTGCTAGTTTTGTAATCATATTACAATTTAAATCTTTATTATTAGAAGGTAGATCTAATATTATAATGTTTACATTATTAGTTATAAATCGATTGACGCTAAATAGCATGCCGTTTGATAGAAAAGGGTATGCTTATTTAAAAATGTTATGGACTATTTCTTCAATTTTAATATGTGCTATATATACATCCGGGTTTGCAGCTATAGGTACAGTTCCGCAATTTTCAGACCCAATCACTACTTTCAATCAATTAGTAAGAAGCAATTATAGTTGTTTTGTATTAGATGACTACACTTATAAATTATTAAGTACATCTTTAAACATTGATGAACAATATTTAGCAAATCAATTAATCTACAATTTACAACCAAATCAGCAATGCTTTTCAGTTGATGTTGTGAAGAAAAATGTTATAGCATTCCCCGTAGAATTAACTAAATATCAAATGACCCATATGAATGTATTGAAGCAATCGCTTCAACAAACCTACACGACAATGGCTTTGAATAAAAATTCACCTTTTACTAAAATATTAGATAATGGAATTAAGAGATTGATAGAGCATGGTTGGATTATTGCATTGTGGAGAAAGTATGTAAATATTGAATCTATGTCTCATTTTTTTACCACAAAAACTGAAGACAATTATTCTAATGAACCGTTTAATATGACAAAACTGCAAGGAATTTTTTATGTTCTTTTTGCAGGTTATTTTTTAGCTATTTTAAGATTCTTGTTTGAATACTTTTATAAGAAATAATGTAAAATAAATAATGTTAGTAATATCTTTTGTTTTGTTACAATTGAGCATCGTGTTACTAGGCAACAAAATAAATCAATTGCTTACTTGATTTACACAAGCAATATTATTATTGGTGACAATGGCTTTGACATGGCAGGATAAAGAGGTTCGCTTTGATATTCCATTCTTGTAAGTATGCAAACATATTTTTTTAAATTTATTTATTTAACGTTGTTTTTTTTATGCTACGAGGCTAATTACTGAAGCTTCTACGTTTTGGGAGTTTTGCCGCAAATTTAAGGTTTCCAACCTAAATTCATTAACGTGCACGCAACTTAGAGACCAATTATAACTTCATAGTGCACAAAATCGAATCGATATGGTAAACAACACAACATAAAATGTTTATAAATACAGGGTGGTGCAAAACTGGATTATTAACTCAATGCGTTGTGATCTTTCGTCACCTCATAAATATGTATTGGAAATACAGTTACAAAAATTGATTATTTACCAATGAATTTCAATAATTTTTTGCACTTGAAATAAATAATGCAGTATTTCTGCATCATTTATTTCATGTGACTATTTATATTTGTCAATGTTTGATACATTTAAATGCGAATATGACAACTGACAAGTTGAGATCTAATATTATTGTCAAACTTGCAATCACTGTACAATTAATAAAATTATTCCAAATATACTATTGTCAAGCAATAAAGCAGCACACGAATCCACGCATTACGCAAAGTAGAATGCAAAACAACGTTGCCAAGTTTATTATGTTAAAAACGAGCGTAATTCTGAAAATGCTTTGTTGTTGTTTGAGGGAAATCTAAAGACTGAATGTCGGATTTACTCTCTAAAAGCCGGTCTTTTATATTCCGTTTAATCTAAGGTTGGGTAAGCTCAGTTCAAATCAGTTTTGTGTATTTTAATTAAAAAAAACTGACTGACTGAATGTAATCATAATACATTGTAAATAGGTTATGTGTCAATACTCTAATTTATATGTTCCAATGTTTGGTGGTTTGGTATTTGACGGTTAGGAAACCTCTCCATGTAAACCCTAACACTCTGACGCCCATTTCCTTGACAAAACCCGTATACCAGGAGCATATCAACTTTCTGAGAGTTTGTATAATTTTCCATTTTTAATGGTAAAATGAACTTGTAATTCAAGAATGTTGATCGTATACTTGAGTAAATTTCATAGACTGGTGACAATTTGTCAATAATTGTCAAATTATTAAACGCCATAGCAACAAGGTCACTTAAAAAATTATTGTTACAGGTAATTTCTTTTTAATATTTACAAATTTTTGACGCCCTCTACCGGCTAAACGAGACAATTTTGGATATAACTAAGTCGGCTTAGATCGACCTATTTTGACGTCAGGAGTCTGTCGTCAAACGTTGTACACGTATTTTCCGGACACCCTGTATAATAATTTTTTTCAAAACTATGAGTTTATTAGAAAGATTGGACAATTTTATTTAAGAATAAAACACAACCACAACATCATTTAAATGTCAGCCACTACTGGCTTGACAGTAACCCATCCAATTATATTTTTTTAGTACATTTTTGATTGTTTGAGCTCCAATCGCATAAATGCAACTTCGATTTTGTGTTTCAGGGCATCAATCTCTAGATGGTTAGCGTAACACTTATCTTTGAAGTCATCTCACAAATAAAATCCAACGGGGTCAAATCACAGCTCCTAGGCAACTAATTGACATTAGCATTTTGGGTGATTATTCGATTTCCAAAACAGTGCGCAAAAAATCGATGGTTACGTTGGCGGTATGGCAAGTGTCGCCGGTTTGTTGAAAACAATTGTCATTCACTTCATACTTTTCAATTTTTGAAAACAAATTTGTTTAGCATAGCACGTCTGTTATTGACGGTACCGGCAGCTCCTTGCTCATTTTTGATGAAAAATTGCCCAATAATGCCGCCGGACCAAAAACCACACCAAACGGTTACTCGTTGTGGATGCATAGACTGTTCAATAGTCATGTGTAGATTCTCTGATCCTCAAATGCGACAATTTTGCTTATTGACATAGCCTCCGAGATGAAAATGAGCTTTATCAAAAAATACGATTTTTTGATAAAATTGCTCATCTTTGGTCATATGATCTTTAGCCCATTGGGCAAACTGAAAACGCATCGGATGGTCATGAGGTTCATTTCTTGAACTAATTGAACCTTGCAGGCCTTCAAACCAAGGCCTTTATGCAAAATTCTCATCAGAGAAGTGCGAGAAATGTTCAGTTTTTGAGAACGATGCTGAGTTGGTGTTGATGCATGTTCACGCAACAACATAAATTTTTTGGTCTAAGCGCCCTGGACAAGAACGTTTTATCCACTAACGATCCAATTCCGCAAACTCGCTTCACAAATTAGTCCCCAAACTGCGTTGAAGGCACTTTTTTTCTATCAAATTTGTTTCGTAAATTTCTTACCGTTTGAGTAGAAGACTCATCACTTTGGAAGTAAGTTTTCATTGTTTCCCAACTTTGTTCAAGTGTAAAGCGTCCGACTTCGTAAATGTCAAACATAAAACTAATTTTTTGTCAACTCATAAATGTCATTATACCTTGAAAACAAAATAAACGGTAGTTCAAATTCCAAATGTTACATGGCCCACCCTTTATATGCTAATACAATAATTAAAAGATTAACATTTTTTTTAAATTTAGTTTTAAACTTATATAATATATGATATGTGCAAATAGATTGTGCGTATTAGATTAGAAGATTTTATCATTATTAATTTCAAAGCTATGATTATCTGGCTTTCCTTAAACTCTGCTTCAGACAAGTTTAAGAAAAGTTATACTCCATATAACCCAAAGAGCAAATCTTTTGGCAATGATGTGAAATCTTTTGGTTTCTTAAAACATCTTAAACATGTAAATAAACAAAATGATTTAATTTTTTTATGCAAACAATCTTGACTGTTTTCTTTTTATGTATGTTTGTAGATACAATTCAGATGCAGTTTGTATCACTATTAGAATTGCACATTTCCACAAATAAGCCATATTTTTATAGTTTCTAAGGCATTCGGAAGTAACAATAACTTCATTATTGTTTATAAATACTGTTACTAACTTTATCACACAAATGTTGTAATGTTTTTGAATAAAATTGACACATCTGGCAGATTGTATGAATTTTATCATACTGCTGTAAACTGTTTGACAGTTTTAGTAACTTTTTGAATAATTAGATTTAGTAACACTATTGACTGTTTAAAATACAATTTATCATTATATTGCTTTAAACTGTTGTACAGTTTAGAATACAATTTGACAGACCAGCAAGTTGCTTCCAACTTATGATATAATTACACATTGCTGTAAATTGTTTGACAGTTTTAGTAACTTGTTGATAAATGTTATTAAGCAGATGGTACGCATTTTATTACATTGCTGTACATTGTTTCATAAATTTTTGAGTAATTTTTGACAGATATACTAACGCTTATGACGGTTTAAAAAACAATTTGACATATGTACATTTTTTACAGTATCAAATACAATTTTTGATATGTAGTACAATTGCCAAACTTATGAGATTTTACACATTACTGCAAAC
Organism: Tachinus rufipes; assembly: GCA_963932245.1. Classification (NCBI taxonomy): domain Eukaryota; kingdom Metazoa; phylum Arthropoda; class Insecta; order Coleoptera; family Staphylinidae; genus Tachinus; species Tachinus rufipes. Next base: position 70,245,132 of record OZ010747.1, on the reverse strand, counting down.
AAATTGAAGTATACCAGTCAGCATTAACTGTCCTTCGATCCTCTAATGTAACAGTTGCAACATGATCTGTTTTCCCAAAGAAACAAGCAATCATTCCTTTCAGATCGCTTCGTGAACGCACCACTTTTGTGGGTTTAGGTTCATTTTGAAACACCCATACAGTCGATTGCTGTTTAGTTTCAGACTCATATGATATATCCAAGATTTGTCACCTGTTACGATGTTATATACCGGTTTTGAACAACCCCCTTCGAATTTCTTTAGCATTTCTTTGCACCACTTGACACGTGCCTGTTTTTGTTCTTCTTTTAAATTGTGTGGGATCTAACGACTGCAAAGCTTCCTGACATGCAAATGATCGTGCAAAATCGTATGTATTTGTTTTGCTGCAATGTCTAAGGATGCCTCTATCTCACTATAGGTTACATGCCGATCTGACAAAATCATTTCACACACAGCATCAATATTTTTCGCGACAATAGAGGTGCATGGACGTTGGTCTTCCACGCTTGAATTCTGCGAATCATTTGTAAACCATAGTTTTGGATGGTGCTTTATTCCCAAATAACAAACCAAGTTTTTCCACACATTGCTGCGGTGTTAAACCGTATCAAAAATTATAAAAAATCATCACTCGAAAGTCACGGTTCAAAATTTCCATTTTTTACTCAATTATTACTCTTGTTAAATTTTGTTGAAACAAAACCGAGCAGTTTGAAATCGAACTGTCAACTAAATTATAGGTAAAAAACGTCAAATTTTACGAGTATGACAATCGCAGAACGCTGGCAATACAGGCAATACTTGATTCCGCAAACTTTAGCAGTGCCCTTCGTAATATTAAACAAATAACTAAAAAAAAATATACATAAATAACATTTTAGTGTTAACAAAAATTGGTACTTTTGCATACAGTATTTTCAGTAAAAAGCTTTAGACGTTTTTGAGTGGGATTTTTGGTACCGTTGTGGTATGGTACGTCAAATATCGCGGTATGGTAAATTTGTTTGTTTAGATTTTTTAATAAAACGTCAAATAAAAATTGTTAATTATAAATTGTAATTTTCGTAATTATTATAGAATAGCATTAGCAATTTCAGCCTTAAGAAATAAAAAACTAATTTAAAGAATATATTTTCAGTTTGATTTTAATTTATAAATGATAATAAATAAACTAATCTTTATTTTTAAATTTAATACTTCCGCTAGCCCCATTGCTGGTCGTAAAAGGCGACCAATAGACGAAGAGAAAACGTCGTTAAAAACCCCCAGTTTGTCAGGGACAAGTCAAACTTAATTGTGAGTTTATTTTTGACAATTTTCAGATAACACCTTGTGTAACTCACCTGCGTGTTTGCCGTGCGCGGTGACACGAAAGCCAGGAAAAGAGGATCCTGGTAGTTGAATGGTTAATACTAATATTTAAAAGAGTGTTAGTTCCAACACACTGCTTTGGCCCTAGCTTCTGGTAAAACGGGAGGTTCAACTTAACCCAGTTTTAACCAATCGGCTCGTTATCTAACTTAAGGGTGAGGAATTATTTATGTGGTGATAGATGAAAGGTTTACAATGTGCTACGGTTGGTTGGAACCCAATAGTATTCTTTGTGTTTGCGGAAATTTTTCATTTACATTTCTTCTTCTTCTTCTTGTACCGTGTCCGTTAACGAACGTTGGCTATCATATTGGCTATTATTATTATATTATTACTTGCCGCCCGGAACAGGGATGTCGTGGATTTATTGAACCAGTCTCTTAAATTTTTTACATTTATGAAACCTATATTGCTCGATTAGCTCTGGCGACTGCATCAGTTTGTGATGTAGCGTCCCATATGTGGCTCCGTGGTGGGTGGGAAGGTTGAGCGATGAAGTTGACGAAGTTTATTATGGTAGATTCTAAACCTCCAACCAAACGATCTCGCCCGTTTACGGACGAGAGAGCTAATGAATATAGAAATAGTACAAGTAGAAAGTTTGTTAGATATTTGATTGTCAAATGTTTTGAAAATGGCTAGAGTCTAAAAGAGGTTTCTCCCTTCATAATTCATAGGACCATTTCCAATGTTATTAATAGAACTTTAAATTCATGTAAAAAGTTGAGACACGGTACCTTGCTTATTAAAGTAAAATATAAAATGCAGGAATGCACGTCGTTAGGTAATATTGCGGTGACAGTTAAGCCGCATAAATCCTTAAATATTTCAAAGGAGTAATTTCATGGTATGACTTGTTATACACAACGGTTGACAAATGCAAACAAGAACTGACGTCGCAAGGCGTTATCGATATTAAAAAGTTAACCCGTAGAAAGGATGGTGAGGTCAGAGATACAACATCTATGATTTTAACATTCAATTCCAAACGGCTCCCAGATGAAGTTAAGGTGGCATATGTTACTCGCCCAGTTTGCCCGTTTCTTCCTAACCCAATGAGGTGTTTCTAATGCCAACGTTTTGGACACACTGCAGTTAGGTGTCCAGGTGTTGCAACATGTGCAAAATGCAGTAAGAAAAACATGACCCTGATCCATGCAACAGTTCACCTTTATGTGTGAATTGCAAAGGTAAGCATCCTGTTTATTTCCGAGATTGCCCAAAAATGAAAAAGGAAAGGAAAATAGCCGAAATCAGAGTAACAGACAAACTCTCTTACTTTGATGATCAAAAGAAGTATAGAGCAATTACGGCTCCTACCTTTTCTAGATCGTTTGCTTCAGTTGCTGAAACACCTGTTGTTCAACAAACACCGATTATGACATTTACTGCTATTGCAGAAACTTCTTCAAGTAAGAACTATGACTCTAATGTGAAGAGTCAAAATCGGTTGCGGGCTCATCAGGCTCAAAACCAAACGTGATTACAGTCCAATCTGGACCAAGGTCACAACGAGTAGTAGGACTTCAACCAAAATCACTCAAGATGGGGGCTCATTTAAAGCTTAAACTATCTAAGGTATTGGATCGTATCGGGTCAAAACCAGCTAAGGTGGCGACATCTAAGTCAAAGCCTAAACAGGTTAAGACTCAGTCTGAGTCAAAGCCTGCAAAGAATATTGACTTGTCGTCAGAGTTGATGAATGTGAAAGTTATTCCAGCACAACCTACTCTAAGAGATAAAATGGTGTCAAATTAACGTAGTTTTAAAAATGGCTTCAACCATTATACAATGGAACTGCAAAAGATAATGCACATTACAAATCTTTTAAAATTTTACCAGCTGAAATTTCACCTATCTGCGTTTCCTTACAGGAAACTAATTTTAAGGTTGGAAGTTTAGTTAATCTTCAAGGTTATACTATTTATCGGAAAGATCGTATACATGTTGATTGTGCTCAGGATGGAACGGCATTTGTGGTTTGTGATACGGTTTTCAGCAAAGAACTTCGTGTCAACACTTCATTAGAAGCAGTAGCCGTTCAATTACAACTCCTGTTCCCACTGACCGTTTGCTCAATCTATATTTTGCCAAACGTCAGTTTGGACACTCATTTGATTGATTAACTACTTGAACAACTTCCGTCCCCATTCCTCCTTATAGGTAATTTTAATGCTTATAACACTATGTGAGACTTAACTCGAACCAATGTCAGAGGTCGTAATTTGGCCAATCTATTTTCAGAAACGGATACCTTTAATAAAGGTAATAATACCTACTTTTCCGTGGCCAATAGATCGTTCTCGGCTATTGACCTTACTATTTGTTCTCCAAGTATTGCAGCATTGCTGGATTGGAAAGTCTCAGACCATCTTTATGACAGTGACCACTTTCCAATACTCATTTGCCTGCTTGGTCATGAAATCCATAAAAACCGTCATCGGAATTGGAGAATAAAAGATGCTGATTGGGATAGTTTTGTTCAAGTATTTGATTATGATGACAGTGTCCAGGCCACTATTGACAAAAATGTTGAAACTTTCACCAATTCCATCGTACAAGCAGCTCATGCCAGTATTCCTCTGTCTTCAGGGAAACCTTGCAAAAAGTCTTTTCCTTGGTGGAATTTTGATTATGAACAAGCTAAATTAAACAAACGTCGTTTTTTTCGAAGGTTTAATCACTCTCCAACTGAAGAAAACTTATTAGCTTATTTGAAGTTTAAAGCAGTTGCGCGAAGAATTTGCAGAGATTCATGGTCAGAATACGTTACTTCTATAAATCCGAGAACTCCCACCGGGAAGGTGTGGAAAAATGTCTGTAATATTTCTGGCCAAACCGCATCTGTACCTGTTAGTGGGTTATTGTCAGATGATCAAATTATTACCGATCCTCTCAATATCTTGAATATTCTGGCCAATGTATATTTTGACGCTTCCAGTGATGATTACAATGAAAATTTTTAAGAGATCAAAACTAACATGGAGAAGAAACATCTGTCATTTGTTTCCGAAGATGATGAAATATATAATGCACCGTTTAGTGTTTGGGAATTTGACTCGGCATTATCTGAAGCGCACAATGCTGCTCCAGGTGCCGATTTGATACACAATGTTATGATTAAGCATTTAAGTCGCTTTCCCAAACTTCAGCTTTTGGCAGTTTATAACTGTGGATGGTCAGCAGGGTACTGCCCTGAGTCATGGAAGCTGGCTTTTATTGTACCAATACTTAAACCTGGTAATTATAAAAAGCTCCCGACAAGTTATAGGTCCATCTCTCTAACAAGCTGCTTTTGCAAGTTATTAGAGACAATGAATCAATAAGCGTATTACTTGGTTATTAGACTCAAGAGGTCTAATTGCTGATATACAATGTGGTTCAAGGCGTCATTGTTCTACGATTGATCACCTTGTTTGGATAGATACAGCAATTAAAAATGCCTTTATGCAAAATCAACATCTTGTCGCTGTATTCTTTGACATTGCAAAAGCATATGACAAGACGTAGAAATACAATGTTCTACAAACGCTTCATTCGTGGGGTATTCGCGGAAGCATGGCATTGTTCATACAAAGCTTTTTAACTTCCCGTTTATTTAAGATACGTGTGATAGGTGATAGCATCTCGGGCATACGTCAGCAATAGAATGGTATTCCGCAAGGGTCCATTTTAAGCCTGACGCTATATATGCTAGCTGTTAACGGCATAAGTCAGTTTATCAAGCATCCTGTGAGCAGATGTATATATGTTGATGACGTAGCTATCTATTGCGCTTCGAGAAACATGCCAACAATGGAACGTCAACTCAAATAACTATCAACCGCATATTGAACTGGGCTAATAGCAAGGGATTTATTTTTTCTACAAGCAAAACGATGCTTATTCATTTTTGTAGACGGCAAACTTTACACGGTGACCCTTTATTATATATTGGGGGAGAACCTATTCCTGTACAAGATAGTGTTTGATTTCTTGGTGTCACATTGGACCGTGCTTTAACTTGGCGTCCCCATTTAATAAACCTGAGATCAAAATGTGTTTTAGCATTAAACTTGCTCAAGTCTTTGAGTGGAAAGTCATAAGGAGCGGATCGGAAAACAATGCTACTTTTACATCGCGCTTTGGTGCGTTCAAAACTAGATTATGGTTCCATAATCTATGCCTCTGCAGCACCATCCACATTACGTATTGTTGATTCTGTCCACTATACAGGAATTATTATATTATATTATATTATTAATTACATTCAAAATAAAATTTTACAAAAAATATATTTTTTTTCATGAATATCGGGAAACTTATCAATATATTCAAAAATTACGGTTTATCGGTCTATTATTCAGCCTCATTTCGATTATTGCAGTTCAATATTATACTTACTGCCGCAGTACAATATTAACAAACTGCAAATTTTGCAAAATAGAGTTATGCGAATCGTTTTGAACTGTAATAGGTACACGCCTATTGCTTCTATGTTAGACACACTGCAATGGTTATCGGTGTATGAAAGACTGTCATTTTTAACTATGACATTTGTTTTTAAAATCTTAAGGGGTGATTTACCTGACTATCTTATAAATAAATTTATATTCAATCATGAAATCCATAACTACAACACACGGATAGCCAATAAATTTAATATTAAAACTACAAAAACAAAATACAGTACTCTTTCTTTGTACCATAAAGTATTAATAGATTTTAACACTTTACCTAATGATATTGTGAATTCTATATCTGTAAGAAATTTTAAATTTGCGCTCACAAAACATCTTATATCTAAACGTAATTAGATCATTACTTAATTAATTAGTATTTTTTATTATTTTTATTTTTATACCTTATATTGTATGTCATATGTATATTGTTATAATAATGTATCTACTTATTAATATTGTTGTATTAGGCTATGCCTAGTTTAATAAATAAATATTATTATTATTATTATTATTATTATTATTATTCGGTTAGCAACTGGGGTATTCCGCACTAGTCTTATTGCTAGTGTTTTGTGCGAGGCGGTGTTAGGTACGCCGCAAAACTAAAAACTAAACGCTTGCATCCGACGTTTTCTGTCGTGCATAAAAATAGTCCAAACGATTTATGCAACATCAGGATACAGTCGTAAAAACCGGTTGCTATAAGAAATTGCAGTACACTTCGGGAACTGGATTTCCAACTTTCTCATGTCTACCAACTTTCTTACTGCCGCGATCCTTGGACGTTTCAACGTCCGAGGTTAAATACTGCATTATCAAAAATGAGCAAAGCATCAACTTTACCAGTTGAATATCGAACAGAATTTGCAAAAATTCAAGCAAGGCACGTAAATGTTACTTGAATTTTTACCGATGGCTCAAAAAGTAACAAAGGTGTGGGTTGTGCTTTTCTGGTGGATGAGTTGCAGTTTACATTTGGCTTGCCAAGTGTTAGCAGTGTGTATACTGCAGAACTGAATGTTATCTACCAGGTTTTTCTCTACATCTAACTAAGTGCATTGAGTGCATTAAATGCCATATATGATCAATATCCTAATCATTATTTGCTGAGGCAAATTCATTCGATTTTGCTTCAGGTGTCTGAACTAAATGTCACTGTCTACTTTGTCTGGATACCCAGTCACGTAGGTATCAGTGGCAATGAAAAAGTTGATGCGCTTGCTAAATTAGATATAACTAGCGATGATAATGTTACAGACAAAGCTTGTGTTAGGGATGTTTGTAATTTTTTACAACAATCGATATTGTCTAGCTGGCAGACGGAATGGTTAGCTATTCAAGACAACAAGCTGCGATGTACTAAAAGCGTCATTACACCGTGGAGTTCGTCATGCAAGCCAAAGCGTAGGAATCTTTCCGCGACTTCGCATCGGTCACTGTCGATGGACTCACAGGGATTTGTTGGCATCTGAGGTGCCGCCAGTTTGTGATACCTGTAATGTTCCATTAAATGTTCGTCATATCTTATTAGATTGTCGGTAGTTTTTAGAACATAGAGCTGCTTCTGAATTATCACCCAGTTTGTCGATTGTCTTGGGCGATTAGATGGTTGAAGTCGATCGTATGCTCAAATTTATTCGACGGAGCAGACTGGCTATATGAATATAATTGTTAATTTATTGTGATTAATGTTTGAGTATTGTAAAATCCAGCAGCAGTGCTTAAGACCTTTTACACCCTAGACACATGTTGGAATTACCTAGTCATTTTGCTATAATTTTTAATAGTTTGTGAATATTAATTGCTTAAGACCTTTAAAACCCTAGACACTGCATGTTGGAATTACCTAGTCATTTTGCTATAGTTTTTAATAGTTTGTGATTGTTTATTTAATCTTTTTTATTTATCTATTTATTTATTTAATTTTTATTCTTTAATATCCCTATTTATAGCATATTATTTTACACTTTTTATAGTTAGAGGAAAGAATCGGCATTAATAGTCTTCATAAGCTGATATGCCAAAAATTTAAACTAACTAACTAACAATTATCCAATTTGCATCCTGTGCCATCATTGAAACCATTTGCTTGTGCGATGTATTTGTTTGTCAAAATCACTTTGCAGAAAAGTTGTCACTCCGTCCGTTTGGTCAATGGTTCATATTTAGCAACAAGTGCAATCAGAAACCTTAGTGAACTGTATCGGACAACTGCTAAAAATGTCTCCATAAACCTACGCCATATTTCTGGGAACAACCTTTTACTATCAAACAGACTTTATGAAGCATAATGGACCCATTATTGACTTCACGTGTTTTTTTAACTGTTTTACTTTTTTTTTATGGCGTTTTTCTATTTTGCTTTTGCTCTGCAAAACCTTTTCCACTATAGATGGCACATCCAAAGCTGCATAGGACACAAAATCATCATACACATTTTGTAACGCGACTTAAGTTTCAAAGATGATTGATGACAGAAGTTTCAATTTAAATTTATGGTTTGTAAGTACCATTAGCATTAAAGAAAGACAACCCAATTTGTAAAAACACAAAAAGTTTGGATACGTTAAGCAAAATAGAAATTTAGTCAGAGTTTGTTTTTCCAACTGAATTTCTTTTTTACTTGACGTTTGCAAACTTTTTTTATCTATACAAATTGGGTTGCCTTTACTAACTAAATCATTATTTGTTATGTCAATAGATACAAAATAATTAGTCTTACCTTTTTAATTTTACTCCTTTCCGTAAATAGTTTTATTTTTTTTATTTTGGATCTATTTGCAATCTTTTATTTACTCGTCATTACTACTGCCGGCGTCCCAAAAATTAGTCCAAGGCCATGCGTTCATCAAATTCATTACATTATAAGGTCTTACCTCAAATTAAAGAAAGATTGGAACACGTACACAGTAAAAATTTATCATTTTATTTCACCGTAAAAGAGTAGGATAAAAAGTTTAAGATGGGCTATGAGTTTTTAGGAGATGACTCACGTTCTGGTCGACTAGTTAAAGTGATCACTGATCAAACAATTGTTCAAAGTGATCACTTACTAAAAGTAAGAAAATTATTAGCAATGTCAGGTCTGTCAGATGATAATAATATTAATAATGAAATAATAAATACCTTGGCCTCCTTCGTATTCAACATAAAGAATTAAAAAAAACGATTAACTGATATTTTAAAATCAAAACTGAACGGCAAAAACACTTTTAAAGCCATAAATGCATATGCCATACCAGTATTAACATATACGTTTGAAACCGTTAAATGAACAAAGACCAACTTAGAAAACATTCAAATTTAAAGTCGAACCACATTAACTAATGGCATTTTCGGCTGTGACATTTGAGGTCGCCCTGGGGTAAAATTTGACGTAAGAGGATATTGCTTTTTGCCTACCCTACAATATGGCGTTCTTGAAACGAGCGTTGTCAGCTAAACACAAAAAAAGCTCCTAAGGCACCCCAGTACATAAAGAATGACACAGCCAAAAACGAAATAAGTTTCGAGATCACAATCAAAAATCCGCAAATAAAAGAATCACTACCACAAGGAGGCCGTGGCCTAACAAAAGGTGGTCCATCTAGTGGTATCTTTTTAATCATTTGTTATTTCGACAGTGACAGGTCTTTCCCGTAGGAAATCTTGACAGGAAGTCAGTATCATCTCCGCTGAACGAAATGAATCGCTTTACGTTTGAACAACGTTGGGAAATATTGCAAACTTATTTGTAAGGTCAATGTTGTGTAGCCCAAACAGAGCGTTTATTGAAAAGACATTTTGGCCGAAATAAGGCTCCCACCGCGCGTGCTCTCCTCAAGCTTGTGCAAAATGTTTGTGAGACTGGCATGTTATTGGCCAACACACACAGTCCCCGTCGTCGTACGGTGCGCACTGACGAGAATGTGGCTGCTGTAGCCAAAAGTGTGCGACTCAGTCCTGGAACATCGATTCGCAATCGATCTCAACAACTCAACATTGCACGCACCAGCCTGATGCAAATTTTGCACAAAGACCTCGCATTATTTGCGTATAAAGTTCAATTGACTCAGCAATTAAAGGCACTCGGCGGCTATGTTAACAAGCAAAACTGTTGCATCTGGGAATTGGAAAACCCGCACGTGATTGTCGAGAAGCTAATGCATCCTCAGAAAGTGACAGTTTGGTGCGGATTTTGGAGCGGTGGTTTCATTGGCTAATTTTTCTTTAAAAATGCTGCTGGAAACGACATTTCGGTCAACGGTGAGCGCTACAGAAACATGATAAACAATTTTTTATGACCGGAAATTGAAGAAATGGACTTGGACAATCTTTGGTTTCAGCAGGATGGCGCGCCATGCCACACAGCTCATTCCACAATCAATCTTTTGCGCGCCAAGTTCGGTAATCTTGTTATCAGCCCTCTCGGCGATGTCAATTGGCCACCTCCGAGCTGCGATTTGACGCCGTTAGACTTTTTTTGTGGGGTGCCGTGAAGAACCGATGTTATGCAAACAATCCATTAACTATTCAGGCCCCTTAAGGCGAATATTGAGCAAGCCATTCGTGAGATAGAGCCAGAAACCGTCACCAAGGTTTTGGAAAACTGGATTTACAGGATGCGTTACTGCGAAGCCAGCCGAGGTAGCCACATGAATGAAATCGTGTTCCATAAATAATGGGAATGTTTGCTCTTTCGAATAAACCAATAATATACCAAAAAAAAATTGACTTATTTTTTTTAATTTTTAAAAAGAGACCACTAAATGGACCTTTTAGATGTAAATAAACTTTATCAAAACCAGATCCAAAACTTACAACGCTACTTTCTTAGCAAGAAAACATCAGTCCATAAAACCGTTTGCTTAGTTAATAACAATTATACTCCCTTGGATATATTACACACTAATGAAACTGAGTTCACTTCAAACATAGCTTACGAGCAAGAAAAAATACGAACGTGGGCAAGAAAACTTTTACACGGCCGACACCCAAATGATCTCAATTACACTTTTGTCGATCAAAAAGCGTCAAACAAGTGGTTGACTCAGGCGGATTTGTTTCTTGAAATTGAAGGTTTTTTTATTGCAATTCAAGATCAAGTCATTGCAACCAAAAACTACCGTAAATTTATATAAAAAAAAATATTAACGATATTTGCAGAAGATGTAATAAAGCGAACAAGATCATTCAACATATAACTTCAGCTTGCAGAGTTTTAGCGCCCACCAGCTATCTACACAGACATGCCCATGAGCAGTATAATACATCAAGTTAGCCAAACTACATAAACTAACAACAGATACGTCTCTATATTACAACTATACGCCAACGTACTTGAGAATAACACTCACAAATAATAATCAATTGTAACCGCTCAGAGATTCTACTCATAGATAAGACACGACGTCAATCCTAATTCACACAACCTTCAGACTTCATGGAACGAAAAATTAACTAAATATAGACCATTAGCTGACAAAATTAAAAATATGTGAAAACAAAAGAATGTACTTATAATACCAATTGTTATATCAACAACTAGCATTGTTCCGCAAACACTACATGAAAGTCTTCTTAAATTACAGCTTTATCCTCTGACTTACATCCTGCTTTAAAAAACATAATTTTAAACACAACATCAATTGTCCGGTCACACCTCAACCTTAATTAAAAGGATAAATAGAATTGTAGGTAACTTGTTTGAAAAAACCGTACCTACTAATTACCGTCAGAAATGACGTACAAAACCGGAATAATAATAATAAGGATTTTATTTATAGTAATTTTCACAAAAATTTGTTTTCTTGTATTTGTAGAATACTCCATGACTATTTGGGTATGAATAAAGTGAGTTCAAGTTGGGTCCCAAAACTTCTGGTTGCTCTTCAAAAACAGCATCGAGTTTATTGTGCTCGATCTTTTTTGCAGTTTTGTGAGGGGGGACAAGAAGAAGTTCTGCAATCTATTGTTATGAGAAATGAAACTATGATCTTATATCATGATTTTCTGTCCAAAAGGGAATCCATGGAATAGCGGCGTGCAGGTGAACCATCACCAAGAAAATATCATCGTCAACCAAAAAGATCATGGCAACTTTTGGAAATGTGAGGACATTTTAATGATTGATTTAAAAAAAATACTACTGTGAATGGCACTTATTATGCTACCTTATTACATTGGTTAAGGAAAAGTAATTGGGCCAAGCGTGGAGAAAAATTAACAAAACGAGTCAGGAGGTTTGCGCACGACAACGCAGCTGTGCACACCGCTGAGGTTGCTTAACTTGTCATAAATGCGGTTTTCAAAAAATTGTTCATCGCCCCTGCAGTTCAGATGTGGCCCCTAGCAACTACTTTTTGTTTTTAAAATAAAATAAAACCTTTGGAGTAGACGATTTCATGATGATGAAGAGGTGAAAACTGATGTTTTGGAGCATTTTGACAACAAATCTTCAGAATATTTTTATGAAAGATAAAATTACTAATTAAGCTATGCACTTATTATTGTTGAGGTTGAGGAAGATTATATTAATAAATAATAAAATATCTCTCTCATAAGTTCATAATTTTTTTGGTTAGGTCGGGATTTTATGACGATTACCTCGTAAGCAGCAGCCATATGCATGACTTTGCCTCAATATGGTTTGTCTAAACTGTCTAAAACATACATTTTGCTTTTTCTATCAAAGTCCTGTTTATGCGCTCAGCAACAACGTGGTCAGGTGTGTATACTAACGCATGACATTTCGTGAGTTAGATCATAGTTTTTACAAAGGGTTTTGTATTGTTCATTGCAATTCTTATGTTCATTACATACAGAACACCCATTGTTGTCAAATGTAGCACGGTTTTTAGCTTCCACCATTTTTGCTACCGACAGCAAGTTTGCAGACAATTCCGGAATTAGAAGCAACGGCTTTAAGTTTTTGATCATTTACATTGATCTGTAATGGCAAATCCTATACCAATAAGTTTATTTGTGATTTGGTTCACATAATTGCTCATTGATGGACATTTATCAAGCCAAACAGTAACTAACATGTACAATAGACAAATTTTAGACAATAGACTGTAGTCATCAAAGAGACTTTTTAATTTTAGCCATATTTTGTATACTGTTTGTTTTGTACATGCATAAAAAGCGAGTATTACTATATGCGCCTTTGCCTTCTTTAATTTTTCCGCACTCTTAAAAAATTACAAACTATTACAAACCCTAACATATCAAGCCATTTGAATTTATTTTCACAAATTTAGTGCTAAAAACATGCCTTTTTTACATACATAGAAACCCATAAGTAAGAACCTTTAAAGTTGTAGAATAAAAACTAAAGTATTGTTGGGTAAATGTAAATATTATATTTTTAATTAGAGTGGTCTTAAACAAATATGCACCCACTGACGTAGCCGGTGACATATCATTATACTATTTATCATTTGTTGCATGGAAAAATATGTAACACGTCAATTAAAAAAACAATTACAGAAGTAAATATTATTAATCATAATTGTAATATTTTTAAAACATTCTTATTTTAAAAACGCGATGACTCTTGCATCATTGCTGTTATTCTTGATATTAATTAACTCTACAAATTCCAATCAATTAATTAAATTATTTGAAAATTTTAATTGTATACAATTCATTGGTAATTATTATCCTTTTCAATTTAATTTTCCATTAATAATGAGCAATAATACAATGGAAGAAATGATTTGCAAACCAACCGGTTACATAATAGCTTTTGATAATTTGGAAAAATTATCAGAATTGTTTTTTCCACTAAACAAATTTCAACCACACACAAAGGTTATAATATTTACACAAACTAATATTACATCAATTATAAAAGAGTGTGAATATCAAGCATTGAACGTAATTGTTGTTAATATATTTGAAAAAGTATTGGATAAATTTGACATTATTGAAAGGATTGATTTTAAATTTAGTTTAAGAAATACTACAAAATGGAAACCAGTATTTAAACAACCAATAAAGATATTGGTTTTTGATTACGAACCATTTATTGCAAATAACTGTACAACAGGTATTGAAATTGATATTTTGAAGGAGCTGACTAAATCTTGGCCTGTTGAGTATACAAAATATCCTCCGGGTAGTTGGAGTCAAAGTTTAAAAGATATAGAACTTAATGTAGGAAACATAACAGCTTCAGGACATTGGTATACTCATATATCTGAAAACTTAATAGATTCCACATTTCCATACATTGACATAGCTTCAACTTTTATTGTAAGTAAACCAAAAATGTTACCATTAGAAACAATCTTAATACAACCTCTAGAAATGAATATCTGGATACTAATTCTAACAACAGCAGTTTGTTTTGTTATCATATTACAACTCAACTCTATATTATTAGAAGGTACTTCTAATATAATAATGTTTTCATTATTAATATTAAATCGATTGACGTTAAATAGTATGCCGTTTCATAGAAAAGGGTATGCTTATTTAAAAATGCTATGGACTATTTTTTCAATTTTAATATGTGCTATATATACGTCCGGATTTGCAGCTATAGGTACAGTTCCACAATTTTCAAACCCAATCACTACTTTCAATCAATTAATAAGAAGCAATTATACTTGTTTTGTAACAGAAAACTACACTTATAAATTATTAAAAAAATCCTTTAACAACCAAGAACAATATTTAGCAGATCAATTAGTTTACAATTTAGAACCAAATCAGCAATGCTTCACAGTTGATGTAGTGATGAAGAATGTTATAGCACTATCTACAAAATTAACTGAATATCAAACGACACATATGAATGTATTAAAAGAATATGTTCAAGAAACCTACACGACAATGGCTTTGAATAAAAATTCACCACTTACTAAACTATTAGATATAGATATTAAAAGATTGTTAGAGCATGGTTTGATTAATTCATTTTGGAAGAAAAATACAAATTTACGTTTTATGCATCATTTTTTTAACACAAAAACTGAAGAAAGTTGCTACTCAAATAAACCATTCAATATAAAGAAATTGCAAGGAATTTTTTATGTTCTCCTTATTGGTGATTTTCTTGCAATTTTGAGTTTTTTGTTTGAATATTATAACAGCAGACCATCTTTGGTATGGAATAAGAAATGTGAGAAGATGTGGAAATTGATGCAGTTTAATTTTAGAAAATAAATTATTGTCAAAATTTAAGGTTAAGTGGAAGACCAGTGCTATAACCATGGCTAAAACTGAACTTCGTCTTTTTCTGTGTAAATTATATAAGAAATAAAGACGCTATTATTACTATTATTATTATTATTATTATTATTATTATTATTATATATTTATAGAAAAGTGTAATTATAATTAATTTTTATCTAATAAATATAATATTTACTTGTATTAGATAGCTTTTATTTTGTTATAATTGAGCATCGTGTTGCCAGGCAACAAACTAAATCAATAAGTGCTTACTTGATTCACGCAAAAGAATATTATTGTTGGTGAAAATGGCTTTAACATGGGAAGACAAAGAAGTTCGCTTCGATATTCCATTCACGTAAGTATAAAAATATAAAATCTTAATGCACAGAGTTAAATCAACAATTTTTATGTAGGTATAAGGTACTTATAAATCGATTAGTTCACATAAATAAATAAAAATATGTGTCTAATTACATTTTATGTTGAAATTAGATAATACTGGTAACATTGTGTTTATAAGTTTGTAAAAAAAACAGTGGTGTTGTTATAAGTATGCAGTTGTGTGCGGGGTACAAACACCCCAGAGGTCAAGGAGCTCATTTACGAGAACGGCGAAAGGGCTAGTCATACTGTGAAACAAAAAACTAATCTAGTGTGGGAGTTTAGACTTATGTTTTTATTAGTGGTAATTAGCAGCTTTCTAATTACGTTATAACAGAAAGACCGTATCTGAGGGGGGAGGGAGGGAGTGGGGGTTGCTTGCATTCCCATCTCCCCCTCCCATTTAACGATCAAAATAGCTATTTGCTAATAAGTTTTATATGATAAACAATTTTTCTCAAAAAATTGCTCTGTTCAAATTTTTACAAAGCTGCAAAATAGACGGGGAAGTGAAAGTCATATCAAAATTTGGGTCTTAGATTGCGAATCGATACGGCAGTATCCGGCATTAGAAACGTTTCCCCGCATTGCATGCCAAATTTGTGGTAGAAAAATTACATCTGTCTATAAAAAAAACTTAACAATGTTATAGAAAAATTTAAAAAAAAAAACGGTGCGCGCACTGTTAACCTTTTGAACACGCCCAATTTTATATTTGCGCTTTATGGATGAATCTTTTGTTTTATACTAAGCACATTGTTGTGAGCGTTTGGGTTTACCGATAGCGCCTTTTCAAAAAAGCTTATTTAAATCATTTTGGGGCGCCACTACTGGGAAGTAAAAAGCTGTATCGGAACGTTTGTAGCACGTACAATAAATAAGGTCCTTTTTTTTCCAAAGATTCATGCTACTTTTCGTTCAAATGTAACTCATATAATTAACAAAATCGCAACTTATACGGAGTTTGCATATAAAAAAAAGTTGTTTAAAAGAAACATTTGGTTTGTTTCTAAGCCTTTTGCAATAATACTTTGGTGACTTTTATTTATTTTTTTAATAAAATCTCGTACCTGTCTTTTATTTTTTTATTTCAAATGGTAGACAAAAAGCGGGAGAATAGAAAAAACCATAAACTCTATCTCAATTTTCCATATGGAAAAAGGCGGAGTAGAGCAAGTATAAGTATTTTTGAGTATGCTGAAAAACTCACAAAAGCAAAAAAGGAAAGATTGTCTTTGCTCAATTTGGACAAAATTTAGATAGCAGAAGCAAACAGATGCAGCAGATTCAAATTTGGCGTTAAAATGGCGCAAAAACGTTTTTACTTAGCTCCTCCATCAAATTTGTATAAAAGTTTTAAAAAATTTACCAACTTCGGTATTTAAATTGGTACGCGGAGTTCTAATTGCACCGCCTGCCAATTTTGTAACGTTTTCTCGATTGGCGAAGGGAACGGCCACGAATAGCTCAATTGGAATCGACAGGGTTTGCTTTTAAATTATTGCCTTGGGCGCCACCACATTTTCCTCTCTACAGAAATCAATAGTAACTAAATTAGAGAAGAAGATAGTGATATCCAATCTCTTAATGACTAACACTTGGGCGGGTGGTTCAAGCACTTTTGTTTATAATTACAAACGAGAGTTACTCGCCAAGGTGGTTCTTACCAAAGAATTTAATATTTCTTGTACTTCCATTTTTCTCAAGCGCATTCATTTGACTTGCATACCCCCTTTTGCCGATGACGATAATATTGCATTGTAAACAAACAAATTTGCCTTTTTCATTAAATACGTATATTTAGATCCATTTTTATTTTTGTTTTAATAGACAACGTTAAATATCTAGAATTTCTAGTCGCATTTATTCAAAGTCCTTTATGAACTTTATATGAATGCGCTCTTTTGCACTTTTTTCCTATATTTTCTTTTGCCTTGTCCTTGTATCTTGCTTTTTGGTCTCTTACTTTGTTTTCACCATTGAAGAACACCAAAAATATTATTTTCTTGGGTAGTCGTTGATTTTCCATTCTTTGGACATATTCACACTATTGTATCTGTGTTTTGATTAATAGGGCTTTTATGCTAAGGATATCGCCTTGAGGAAGACGTCGGAATTTTTGATGTACTCATGCCAATTTATGTCGATAATTATCTTAGACAACGGAAGTAGAATTGGTCTATTTTGGCGATGTGCCGTTTATAAGCGCACTAGGCTTTAGCACCATATAGTAATAACGGTATTATGAGAGCCTGATGGATTTTAGTTTTGGTGGATACATCATATTGAGTTAACTCTTCAATATTTTTTGGCACAGTTTTTTATACCTTATTGATGCTTGTGCTACACAGTTTCTTGGTCAATTTTGTTGTCAGTGGTTAAGGTACTGCTGAGATATTGAAAACTGTAGACTTCTTTGAGCTTAATAACATTTATTTGTATGTTTATAAGACTGAGTGGCTTGTCATAACTTCTGTTTTATCTTAGTTGATTTTTAACCCAAAGTGTTGACTTGAGTTGTTGAGCCTTGTGATACTTTCTTGTAAAATCACTTAATAAGCCATTAGTCTTATCAACTTCTTTCAAAAAAATCGTTAAACTTTTGGGGCAAAGTAAAATAGCTGTATAACGCACAATAATGAAGTCGTGTTTTTGTGGAAGTTCTTAGTCTGTATGTGTTAAACACCCTTCCATCGTATTGGTATTTTATGTGTATGGCATCAAACATGTGTTTAAGCAAACTTTACAACAACACTGAAGTAGAGTGCAAACAAAACTGGTGATAGAACGCATCCCTGCTTGACTCTGGCGTTGACTTCAAAGTCCGTTGACATTGTTCTATTATGTTGTACCTTGCATTTCATGTCTTTGTGAAGTTGTTTTATCATATTTAGAAGCTTTTTGGGTACCTTAGTTTCCTTAAAATTATTCATTAAATTTTCCGGGGAACTCGGTCAAAAGTTTTCTTCAGGTCAATGAAGCACATGTATAGTGGTTGGTATTGTTTTAAGCATATTTTTTTTGTAGTTGGCGTATGGTCAAAACTGCGTTGCATGTCCCTATGCTTTCTTTAAAAGCGTACTGAGCCTTAGGAAACATTTGCTCTGCCATAGGCTACAGGCGATTTAAGAGTAGTTTAGCAAGAATCTTGCCTGTGACATCCAGTAAAAATTGCACTCTGACGTACTGCCTTTGTTCTTATATAGTGTACATATTGTAGATGTTTTGAATTCTTTTAATTCTGTTGACCACATTTGGTTTACAAAGTTTAATTCTGTTGTAGAAGTTTTTTACCTTTTTTGTAGATTTCTGTAATAGACTTCTCTCACTTTTAGTTGATTTCCCATTCTTAAGTTAAGTAATGAATTTTTGCACTTTTTTTAGTGTTGGAAGATTGTCAAGTTCTACCTATTGTATGATTTCTGGTAGCTTGTTTTGTTAGAGAAGGAAATGGTAATATCCAATATTAATGCAACTAGTTTGGCAAACGTTGTGACAAAGAGGCGGAACGTAATGTACCCCTTATAAAGTTGCGTTGTGCGCAAATTGTTTTAGGGGAGTTATGCAGATGTAAGAGGTTTAACGACTAAGACTCAATGTCGTTTGCCGGAGTTTCTTAGATACAATAGATTTCCAATTCAACAATGTTGAGCTAGTTCGTGAACCAACCAAATAATGCGGCATATTCGTTTACTTCTATCTAGATTACTGGACCTCTGTTTGTGAATTGGTAAGTATTCGGAAAAAGTACTTCAATACATTCTGAGCAATAATAAGTTTTCTTGAGGTTATAGACACAAGTTGTAACTGGTCGTTAAGACTGATTTTTTTTGCATGTCCGCTTTGTAGTATGGTATTAACTCAGCCAGTAAACGCCCAAAAACAATGTCATTTTACAGTGAGAACTAAACAATTAGTCAATATGGATGTTGATTGGCTTTATTTTTGATCTGTTACCGGCTCGCGTCCACAAAGAGGGAGCGGCTCGGCTGCTCTTTGTAAAAGTTCTCCGATGGTATCAGTGGTCGTCCTGAAATTCTGGTGGAGTCTGCAAGCAAAGAGTTTAGGTTTGAGGATGTTTGACTTAGAATCCAAGGGTCAAACGTGGATTCCGCAAATGTTTGCAAACCAAGTAGGCAATGGTTTGCTGCCAACGTTTGTTGAAGTTTGTAGGGCAGGGCTACCGGCGGTGTTTGCTTATCATTGTTTCCGTTAGCAGAACAAAATAAAAACAAGACCAAAAATTTCATTTCTAAAATATTTGATTGGGTTTGAAACCAAAAAACAAACTGACTTTTAGAGATTGCTGGAAAACTAAAAGTTCTGCCGTATATTGCTACAATCAATTTTATTTTATACCGCTTTTTGGGCAGTAAAAGAGTCTTAACAACTGCAAAGTTTTTTGCGTAAAAACATCCAAATCTGTTTTTTTATTTCAAAAAGTTTTTTTTTTTTAATTCTTTGAAATATTTTTGAAAGCTGCAGGTGTTGCCAAGTTTCTTTTCTTGAAAACATTTCTAATTTTTTTAATTTATTCAAAACTCCTCAAAAGTAAAACCCCAAAAAGTACTCCTACTAAGTATTTTAAGACTTTCTATTGTAATTTAAACAATTTTGACATTGACACATTGGATCATATTAATTTAATTCCAATTTAAAACTCTTATGATCCTTAAAATTTCTTTTTAAGTTTTATTTGTAGAATATTCTAGCACACCAAAGAATCCAGAAGTAGTCTAAGTTTTATTAGGTTTTCTAAGTGTGTGGACACAACGGGAACCGTTGCTACTGGCTGGTCTCCCAGGTAGGCTTAGAAGGCATTTTTGGTGATGATCCGGTGCGCCGGAGCTGGTTGTGTGGTGGGTTTGTATTATTTAAAATGAATTAAAGTTTATTTACTAACACTCTATGTAACGCACCATTTACCCAAAGTGTTGATAACTCACCCACACATGATGCAGTTTGAAAAGAAATATTACAATCAATCCAAATCATCGAAGACTAACCTTTTTCAATATTTATTTTGTAGCAATGTGGAAGTGCAGGAACATATTCCAGTAGCCGCCTTGAAACCTCGACGACATCAGATTAGGGACCGTTGCCAGAAAACTGCGGGTGTAGATCGGCCTCAGGTTGGTCCAAGACAGATAATCCGGTATATGGTGGGACCTAACAGGTTGGACTTGACATGGTTTTTTTTTTCGGGGGAGTAAGTGGGGAATTTTTAAAGACTTTACACGTGTTGGACGTGTTGGATTTACCCAGCTGGGATTGCTTGGAAGTTCGAGCTGTAAGGCTTATGACCTTTCGTTAGTAGATAAATAGGGAAGAAGGAAAACTGCTAAAAAAATTAAAATGTCGGACTTTTAAAAGAAAAAGAAAGGAAACGAAGCAATCTCATTAGCCAATGTTGCTTTGCCAACTGGCTGCAACAAATTGTAGATTAGGCATGCTCTAATTTGTTTTTCATGCCGTGTTGACATTGTTAAAGTGTTTGGTCTAACCTTGTCTTCATTCGTGCATATAATTGCGACGTTTTGTGTAGGCCACAATTGCTATGTCGTGGGCTGGGACGGTCGGGGTTTCTTAAATAGGTGTTTTTTGGTTAGCCACCAGATAAATGACGGTTTCATTCCTGACTCTTCATCTTCAGCAACTATTAACGCCTAGATTACTGGGGTTACAGCTGGTTGTTGATTGACAAAGTTCTCGACGGTGGTGTTTGATAGTAATTCAACTATGCGGGTTAATCAAGCCTGCTTTTTGTTGTTTACTCACTAACCTTAGTTTGGCACTTCTATTTTGACGAAGGTTTGCTGCTTTCATACCTCTCGTTGTCGGCGAGGTATTCTACCAGGAAATGTGCTTCTACATCTTCACGGCGTTTTTATTTCCGGGTTTTTTTCTTCTTCTGTTTCTTCTTGGAGATTTTCCTTATACGTAAAAGAACCATTTTTTCAATTTTCAATTGCACAACGTTGAGCGCCATTTGTTACCGACTGGTCTCCGAGGTGGCCGACGGAGGCAGCTGGTCCAAATCCAAAAGTATTTAATAGGCTCTTAAGTTATCCACTAACATTCTTATACAGAAAACTACATACGGAGTCACACACGCAGGGTAAAATCCTGACGCGTTGTGCAAGTACAAGGTATGTAATGAGGTGTAGTCCCTCGGACAATCCCATGAATGTGACTGCGGTGTAGAGTTGCCGACAGTACCAGGTTAGGGACTGTTGCCTGGGAGCTGCAGTTGCAAATTTCGTTTAGCACAGGGTGTCCCAACACGCACAATCCGGTCTATGATGGGTCCCGTAGACTTCGTGTTGTACTTGATGATGGCTTGGACTCGACTGTTAAAAAATCTAAAATGTCGGACTTTTAATGGGAAAGGAATGGGAAGTGCAACGAACACCTTCTTTTCAACTATAGTATCGTAACCTCGCTCATTGTTCAGCTCTGGAAATCTAGAGCTTTGGCCCGTTGGTATCGTTGTATTTATATGTTTCATA
Organism: Tachinus rufipes; assembly: GCA_963932245.1. Lineage (NCBI taxonomy): Eukaryota > Metazoa > Arthropoda > Insecta > Coleoptera > Staphylinidae > Tachinus > Tachinus rufipes. The sequence goes on along the minus strand of OZ010747.1, from coordinate 70,223,261 downwards.
ACTCACTTCTTTGGTCCGGCGTGATTAGGTAAGTATTTATTCTATACTTATAAAATAATAAACTTTTCGATACATTTTTGCATACCTACTAAGCGCTTCTTTTTCATTAAGATTAAATTAGGTCAAGTCGTTCCCATATTTCAAACTTTCAGTTTTATGCGTCCTAAGCTTGTTCAGAGTATTGAATATAAATATCAATTGATTTCCAAACTTGATTCTATTGTAAAATTGGTTGCTGAATTCAAATTGAAAAAATTGATATAGCTAAGTGATGGGAGCGATCTTCAAAACATGACTAAATAAAAGTTGCTCTTTATCTATTTGGGTAATTCGAAAATTATCTAATATCCTAATCAACTCCTTTCGGACAAGTTGTAAGACTTACGGAGCGATGTAAAACGCACAGTTACAACTAATCATTCTGCATTTTTTTTTCAATAATAAACCGTCAAGTCAAGTTAAGTGTATGCAATGGCGTGACTGATTGTAAATTTAATAAATTTAATGATCAATAAATAATTTTTTTTTAATCTATAATTAGGATGGAAATAGATAGGTAAATATAATCAATCAGTAAACTTTGAAAAGTTATTTGCCTACACCATTAATATAAACTTAGTTTACATCACAATTTAGGCAATGAAGCATACACAACTAATGATGCTACTGATGTTAATTAGTACTACACATTCTAATCAATTAATTAAAAATTTTGAAAATTTAAATTGTATACAATTCATTGGTAATTATTATCCGTTCCAATTAAATATTCCATTGATTATGAGCAATGATACAATCGAGAAAATGATGTGCAAACCAACCGGTTACATAATAGCTTTTGATGATTTGGAAAAATTATCAAAATTATTTTTTCCGTTAAGTAAGTTTCAGCCACACAGAAAGGTTATTATATTTACAGAAATGAATGTTACATCAATTATAAAAGAATGTAAATATCAAGCCTTGGATGTTGTTATTGTTAATATATTTAAAAAAGTATTGAATAAATTTGGCCTGATTGAAAAAGATTTCAGATTTAATTTGAAGAACAGTACGGAATGGAAACCAATTTTTAATCAACCAATAAAATTATTACTGTTTGAATACAAACCATTCATTACAAACAACCATACAAAAGGTATTGAAATTGATATTTTAAATGAGCTGACTAATTCTTGGCCAATTGAGTATATTCAATACCCTCCGGGAAGTTGGAGTGATTGTTTAGAAGATATACAACTTAATTTAGGGAACATGTCAGTATCGGGTCATTGGTATTCTCAGATTTCTGGACATCCAAACATTGATGTTACTTTTCCATACGTTGATGTAGCTTCAACTTTCATTGTGAGTAAACCAAAAATGTTACCATTAGAAACAATCTTAATACAACCACTCCACATGGATATCTGGATACTAATTGTAACAACAGCAGCTTGTTTTGTTATCATATTACAACTTAACTCTTTATTATTAGAAGGTACTTCTAATATTATAATGTTTACATTATTAATAATAAATCGATTGACGCTAAATAGCATGCCGTTTCATAGAAAAGGATATGCTTACTTAAAAACGCTATGGACTATTTCTTCAATTTTAATATGTGCTATATATACATCCGGATTTGCAGCTATAGGTACAGTTCCTCAATTTTCAACCCCAATCACCAGCATAAATCAATTAGTAAGAAGCAATTATAGTTGTTTTGTAATAGATGATTATCTTTACAAAATGTTAAAAACATTTTCAAACACTGAAAAACAATATTTAGCAGATCAGTTAATCTACAATTTACAACCAAATCTGCACTGCTTTTCAGTTGATATAGTGATGAAAAATGTTGTAGCTATATCTCTAGAGTTAACTGAATATCAAACAACTCATATGCATGTATTGAAAGAATATTTTCAAAACACCTACACATCAATGGCTTTGAATAAAAATTCACCTTTGACTAAAGTATTGGATATTGGTATTAAAAAACTATTAGAGCATGGTTTGATTGATGCATTTTGGAAGAAAAATAATAATTTTCAATCTATGCGGCATTTTTTTACCACAAAAACTGAAGATAAGTCTTATTCGAATGAGCCGTTCAATATGACTAAATTGAAAGGAATTTTTTATGTTCTTTTAGTTGGTGAATTTATAGCTGTTTTAAGTTTTTTGTTTGAATGTATTTATAGTAAATGTACATAAATATACAATTGTGAAATTTGATTGACATTATTATTATTAGATTTTGGCATAAGCTCCTTTCTCCTATGTTTTGTGATGTCCAATGTTAGCTCTGCACAAACATACGGAACTTACAGTTTATCATGATATCTTCCAGAGAGGTTAATTAGGCATATACTTTGCTAATTTGTCATTGCCATGAAAAATAAAACGACCGCTCAAAAATATATTTGACAAACTAAAATTCTTCTCTAGTCTGGAGTAGTTAAATAATTTCTCCGGTAGCTTGGAATCAACTCAAAACTACCATTTGTAGTGCCAGTTGTCAGAAAAAAAAGTTAACATTACATCCTTTCAATAACATTACCCCCAAAAACTTTTTGTTTAATATTAGGGTTTCTAAAGCCACACCAGGACATTGCCGTCACCTCCAATTAAAAAAAAAATCTAAAACGGTGACCTTTAAAAATGCCGCAGTTACATGTTTAAAGAACTGCATACTCCAGACCACTACTCTAAACCATTACGTCACGGTTGTATTACTAAGCAACAAAATACAATAAGTCGTATTTAGTAGTAAGCAATATTGAACATGGCATGGCATACGCCTCATTTTTATATGATGTCAAATTAGCTCTTTATGTAAATAAAGATACGCAGACCATACCCTCCGCTTAAAAAGTAAATATGCAAAGAAAAAAACTAATGTGCCGCTAATCAGCTAGTTTTTGTGTTTATTTTCTGGGTTTGAGTGCCCCGACCACCCACCCATGTGTTTGTCATCTGAAGATTTAATGGCCGTGTTCAGAAGACTCGCATGCGTGCTGAACGCGCTCGCTACTACTGTTTGCTGGCAGCGCTTGTCATTTTACTCATCATACATTGGTTGCTGACCAAGTAACTAATCAATCAGTGATTGATTGATAAGTCAGCGCTGGCAACTGATGAGTCGTTCTGAACGCAACCATTGTTTATTTCTACTGAAAATGTTGTCAATAAGTTGAGAAAGCAGATAGACAAAGTAAACTACAATTTCAAGCAAATAGTTTTAACACAAGCTCTAGTAACTAAGTTACTAGAAATAAAATAGAGACCCTTGAAAGCAACATTTGAGCTGGTGGGCAATGTATATATGCGGGCAAGCGGTTTTAATTGAAGTTTGAGGTTTTAGAAGTTGAATGTCCCAGCAATCACAAATGCATGAATGTCAATCTTAAATATTAGGGCTTAAAATGGTTTGTAAAACCCTAATAGTTTTAGCTTCAGTGTGCTATTACGTGGTTTGAAGCTTACACTCTTTTTGTACAAGAAAGTCGTGAGGTGACTTGGGGCACTAAAAAAGTATGTCGTTATAGACTTGTTGGTACTTGTCGTTGGCGTCACCTTGGTTGGTATATTTCTAATTCAGGTTGCATTTAAGTCGGGGTATCACACTTGGATTGAATTTATGAAACTATTGTTGAATGCTAACAGCAAAATGCTCACAATGGGTTCCACTATTAGTTTTTGAGTAGTAGAAACCAAAAATCTAATAACTCACAACTCGGGCTTTTATCCAAAACTTACGCTCCAAGTTTTGGTAGAAGATCTGAAAGCAACCATACACTTGGTTGTGTGAATCCTGAAAGTTTCTACTATCACGTCTGGTGTATTTTCCTCTGTCACGTTAAGTAAACTGACTTTAATTGTAAAGCAGTTTTTATTTTTGATGGTGCAAACTGATGTTCTTGTAGTCACTTGCAGATACAACTCTCTACAGCTGCCACTTTGTAATCCAATGTCTACATCGTTTAATTTGGAAGCGTGGAATTGTAGTGCTATATTTTTGTTATTGTATATGTTGATAACACAATTTGCTGGCTAAGCAGTCTGTTTGATGATATCTGCTTGTACTGCTTTATTGTCTCATACTAGCGTAGTAGTTTGAAAAATATTAGTAAATATCATCTTGTGTTGCTTTGCTGATAGATTTGTTTTCACCTTCGGGCTTTATTGCATAAGAGTGTCTAACATTGCCAAGCCAAACCTCCTTACTATTATCTTTCGAACATTTCAATCCATGTTTTGTGCAATAATATTTGCCACGTCAGTGATAGGTAGTGATGTAGGGCTGATATGGGTCTCAATTTGTAGTTGGACACTTTTCGGTTGTTTGTCCTGATTAGTGTTGGTTGTAATGTAACCCCACAGGCAACCATGTAGTGGCTGTCATAGTCTGGTTTGGGGTATTGCTGGTCGTATTTCAACGGGCAAACAAAATTACTGAAGTAACTCTGTTATTCGCCGTGACTGTGACAATTTTTGTTGCGTCCAAGCCATAATGATGTTTTTGCTCTTTTTCTCTTAGGTAAATTTGTGTACAACATTCTTTATTTATCATTTCACATGAACAAAAAGGCAAAGTTCAGCTATAAAGCTAAATTGTATCAGTTATGCCCTTTAGTTAGGCGCTATTTGTTACTGGTTTAAAGTTCTAGCTATCACAAGTCCAGAGTCGGTAAAGCCGCTTTTGTCAATTTTAGAGATTATGACTTAAAATAGGTTTTTATATGTTAATGTTTCCAGCAACATAGTGTGTTATAAGGTGGTTTGGGGTGTTGGCGTGATTTTGTTTAGTATAATTTAGTAGATGTTGCCATAGATTGTCTGTGACTGCTTGTAAAGTTTTTTTTTAGCAAAGAAAAGAATCTTGCAAACTTGCAAATGTGTGAAATTTACTCTTACATAGTATTGCTCCTTGCAAGCGCTGGGAGTGTTCCTGGGTAGAGCAAAAGTCTGCTGTTGATGAGTAGGTGCCTTACCGTGGGCCTGACTGTTTTGGCATGCTCTCAGTTTGTGATAAACTGACCAACCCTTGTAACTATGCCCGGATTCCTTTTTAAATGAACAAAATGAAGCGTTGCACTGAGATGCCGAGTGGTCGTAGCGTTGGCAACAGTGGCATTGTGCAATTTTTGCGTTTTTTTTTTTGCTTGTATACCAGAGTAACGCAAAGCCCGCATATTTCAGTGAAAGATATGATCTCTCTGCGTTTTGATAAACAGCATTGGAAAGGATTTCCCGTCTCTTCCCATGCATATAGTTGAAGGAGCTTTGTACCCCTGAGCAATGAGCTCAACCTGCACCACATCAGCCTTAGCGCAGTCGGGTACATTCTTGATTACGTACTTCACGTGTGATCTAGGTAATTAGTAGTTAGGCTGGAGTTGGTCTACAGCGTTTTAAGGATTGGTTGGGTCAAGGACACTTTAGCCTTGATGGCTAATATCCTAGAAGCCGCTGAAATAACCTGACGGGAAAAGTCGGTTGATGACTTTTAAGTAAAAGTAACTGAAGAAGACTCACTCGTTTCCTTCCGCAAATTTTTGATATTTAAAAAAAAAAATGAACCCCTCCTTTAAGGGCGGAGCTTTATAGTAAGCAATGACTTGGACGTCCATTTCTTCCTTCTCAAAAAAGGCGGCGTTGACTAGACCAGCGGCAAGTCTCTTGAGGGAGACCTAGACCGGAGTTTCTGCTATACTAGAGGTCGGGGCCGGAGGGAAGGGCTGTATAAACTACCCGTTGATCGCGGTCTTCATGCTGGCTTCCATCTTGGATAAAACTTCCTTTTGGTTGCGACTGATCTGCTAAAATAAAGTTTTCATTAACTAATTAAATTAATAACATTCAAATTGAATTAATGTTTTGATCATTGATTGAATGACTAGCTCAATTAATCATTGTAGTCTTGCAGTTATCCTCTGGTTTGCTGCTGCAGTCTGGTGTGGCTGCAGTGGTTCTTGAAAGTGCTGTCGGGTCGTCTGCTTGCAATCGAATTGCTGGCTCGCTTCTGGTCGTGCTGCCGCTGCTTGTGTTGCTGTGCTCCTGCTTGTAAAATTGTCGAACAAATTATTTTTATCCTTTTTGCTTGTTTGTGTAAGGTCAACAACCTCACGGAGTGGGCGTGTGTTACGGTAGATGATCTAACGACCTTAACATTTAGAGATGGGAATAAAATTTTCCGTAGGTACTTGTTATGTAGGGAGTTCAAGACAAGGTGCAATACCTAGATAATAAGGTTTTACGAGAATTGTTTGTACAAAATCACGTTTTGTCCAACACAAATTATATTGCTAAGGATTGGAGCTTCTTTATGTTGACTCATAGAGACAAGAAGTTAGTAATGCCTGAAATGCAAAAGGTCAAGAAAATTAAGTCAATCACAAAATAATAAAAAGTGGTTACGTAGGTCGTCAACAAGTGTTCACAATTAAACATGTTTGCTTCAAAAAGTAGAATCAGCCCAAACGAGTATCATACTTGTAGCAATGATTGGCATCAGTCCGAGAGATTACATATTGTGTGGGGAGATTGGGATGGTAGATTTGGGGCTATGGACGTTTAGCCATTTAATTCTAGGTTAAATCTTTCTTTTCAGTGATAAAATTGCAATCACGCAAGAGAAAAACAGATACAACAAATCTATAATAAGTAACAGGTTTTCACACTTACACAAAAAGCGAGGTTTAATTTGCGTTTATTTTTTTTGTGTGGATCCAAAACTAGGGAAGAAGCAAAATAAACTATTGGACACAGTCTTTTTTATTTGTTGTTTTTTTTTGTTAATGTGAAAATAAAACCAACCGTCTATAACCTTAATCAAAAACTATTGACCACCGTCTCCTTCTTATTTCTTTGTTACTAGGCAATAAACTATTAGTTGTTTTCAGAAATAAAATTTAGTCTTATCTACGGTGTATTTCCCTGCAAACAATGTGTCACCACAAGCTAACTAAACCTAGTAATATATTATTTATCAAAAATCAATAGCTTGTTTTTAGACAACAAAGGAAAAAACTTGACAACAATCAACAATGCCGTTTGGTACAACAAACATACTTTTGACAACATAGCACTTTTCAACCAATAGCTTTTAGCACAATCATAATCAACTTGCAAAAACCAAACACTACTGGTAATCTGAAACTCACAATTTATAAACTAAGCCGCCCATTTACCCATGTGTCACTTGTACCCGCCCAAGTGTTATGTTTGCTATACCAATTTGCATAAAAATCAAACCACTTTAAAATTAAATGTTTTTTTTTCGAAGAATTTTTTAACTTAAATTTTCAATCTATTGAAACTTAATTAAACTTATTATATAGCTATATAGTTTTTGACATGTTGACACATTTTGTAATTAACAAAAATAAATTGTTATTATTATTATTATTATTTTAAAGGATTTGCTTTGTCTTCTTTCTTTTCCAACAATGTCAATATTGTATAAGTTACGCCACTGTCTTTAATTTTAAGTTTTCAAAATAACGTTAGACTTCAACTTTGACCCTTATTCACTAGCTTAACTAAACTTTTTTTTAGGGAAATGAGATTAAAACCAGGAGAGAAAATTGTAGATCGATTGGACAACATTGAAGATACAAAAGGCAATGGTGGAGATAGAGGACGCTTAGTTATTACAACATTGAGGATTTTGTGGCATTCTTCATCGAGTCCTAGAGTAAACTTATGTAATGCCATCAATTTATTATTAAAGACATTTATTTAAACGTTATTTTTTAGCAATTGGATACAGTTCTGTAGTCAATATCAGCACCAAAGTTGTCAACTCAGTAAGTATTGAATGTAACATTCTAAACTGATCAAAATATATTTTTTATTTAAGTTGACAAAAACGTCATAGTGTTTTGAGCTGTGTAAAATGGACAAAGTTGTCAACTTAACATATTTTGTACAAAATGAAGTTAACTTCATTAAATATAAAATGCAACCAACTTATTTCTAATAAATATTACTAATAAACAATTTGTACAAAATGAAGTTAGCTACAGTAAATAATAATCGTAGCCAACTTAAATCTAATAAATGTTACTAATTTATTAATCAATTTTAAGAAACTGCGAGGGACTACACAGGCGTTACATATGCTAACATCATCAAACAGCACGCGATTTGAATTTATTTTTACCAATTTAGTGCCAGGAAACATGCGTCACTTTACATCTGTGATGGGAGTACATAAGTAAGAATATATATCAATGGCTACGTTCAATATTACTTATAATAAGACATTAATCGGAGATTAGCAACTAAGTTTTTTAAATAGTTTATTAGAGTATTAGCCAACCGTGTACTATTATCAACCACATAAAGTAATTTTGTTGAGTTACTATCAGATTATTCAATTCAATAACTTCAATATAAATGGCCGCGTTCAGAACGACTCATCATGCGTACTGAACGCGCTCGCTGACTACCGTTTGCTGGTAGCGCTTGTCATTTTAATCATCATACATTACTAGCTGACCAAGTAACTTATCAATCAGTGATTGATTGATGAGTCAGCGCTGGCAACTGATGAGTCGTTCTGAACGCAACCATTTTTATATGATGTTTTGATTCTTCTTTTCAAATTCAACTTGACAACATAGCCTAACTTCATTTAACTTCAACAATAGCCTAGCAGTAGTGTAAAGTTAGTATTAGTGGCAGTGACGAGTTGTACTAAACGTAACCAACCTTCAAGCAAATTAAAAACAATCAAATGTTGAAACACCAATTGCTAAAAAAAATTGTGTCAAACTTAATAAACCAACAAAAAAAATTGTTCTAACCAATTTCACTATAGTAAAGATTTTTATAAGAAATTGCATAAAATATTTTTAAATCTAATGTTTTATTTAAGGGCATACATGTCTTCAAAATTATACAGAGAATTAAAATTAAGAGGAGCTGTAGTACACAACAAACAATTAAAAATCTTACCATTGGAACAAGTATTCACTGTTTTACACGGAGTTTGGAATCTATCAAGCGATCAAGGAAGCTTGGGAACTCTAATCATATCTAACGTGCGAATTGTTTGGTTTGCTGATATGAATGAAGGTTTCAATATAAGTTTACCGCATCTGCAAATTGATTCTGTAATAATTTATTAAAACTAATTCCACCAATCCTTTGCATTAATTTTTTTTTTTAGATTAAAGTCCGTGATTCTAAGTTTGGAACAGCTTTAGTAGTAACCAGTAATGTAGCAAGCGGAGGATATATTTTAGGATTTCGTATAGATCCCGAAGAAAAGTTAACAAATGTTTTTAGAGAATTGGCGTCGCTGCATTCAGTTTATACTAAGACTCCAATATATGGCGTTGAATATAAATGGAGTTCGCAAAAAGAAGAAGAAAATGAACCGCAATATTTAATCGATGATTTTACTGAAATTGAAGAACCGAAAGGAGAAATGTCTAATGTATTAATGGCTTATTTAGCTGATGAAGGACATGTTAAAGATAGAATGCCTATTTATTCAGAAGACTTAGGTCTTGCTATTGAAAGTGTTAAGGATGGATTTACTTTGCAGAAATTGTGGGAAGTTATTCCATTGTAAACAATAAATTTATGTAGTTGAAACTTTATTTGTTTTTTATTTCATATTTTTAAGTTTAACATCTCAATGCAATTCAGCAGCCATTTATAAATTGTATTGATAACCCTTTTGCTAGGTCGAAGTTCTAACCGAAAATCAGCGGCCATTTTTAAATTTAATTGAACACCCTCTAATATAATCAAAGTTCTGAACGCACTCTTGTACATCAATAAAACAAGTGACGCCAACTGTGGCTAATAAATATCACTACAAATAAAATCCCTAAATATCAGGATCCCCAACAATAGCAAATAAATCATATGTTATTACAATAAATAATAACAAATAATGTCTAATAATAAAAACGACAAAAATAATGATAAAATTGAAACTAAACCATTTGTGGCCCGTAGTGCGGCTGAAATCCAGAGGATGAAGCTGGAAAAATTAATGAAGAATCCTGTAAGTACATTATGGAAACATTTTTAGGTTATATTAATATTTGTTTTTGTAGGATAAGCAGATTATTATACCAGAGAAGCCTAAAGAAAGAGGTGCTCCTGTTGTGCCTGATTTTGTTCGTAATGTTATGGGATCCAGTGCAGGTGCTGGTTCCGGGGAATTTCATGTTTACAGACATCTTCGTAGGAAGGAATATGCTCGACAACATTATATGACCGAAAAAGCTAAATGGGCGAGTAATATTTTTAATTATTCAATTTGCAATTGAAGTAATATTTAATTATATATTTTTATCAACTTAAGATTTTTTCATTATTTTAATTAAGTTGGCTGCAATTGCATTTGAAGTTGTTATTAATTTTTACCAACTCAATTTTAACAATTATAAGAATAGTTGATTGTTGCCAACTTAATTTTTGATTATGAATTGGGTAATCTCTTTACCACATCAAGAACAATCTTCTCTTTGAATGTTTCAAAATCATTCGTCATATTTTGGCTCAGATGTACAAACTTCTACAATAAAATAATTGTTTCAGGAAAAAATGGAAGATGAGTATCATCAGAAACTTGAAGATAATAAAAGGAAAGCTGATGATGAAACAGCCAAAAAGCGTGCAAAAAGGTTGAAGAAGAAGAAAAATAAGAAAAAGATTAAAGGAAATGTTAAACCTAAGAGTGAAAGTGAGGGCGAAGAAGAGGATTCAGATGAAGAGAATGAAGAAACCAATCAAAATGAGGATAAAGAAGACAAATATGAAGAAACTATAGAAGACAAAGATGAAGAAATCAAAGAATCTAAAGATAAAGTAATTGAACACAACTCAGTTGATAACAATAAAGACATTGATGAAGAAAATATAAAAGACAAAGAAATTGAAAAGTTGAACTCAGTTGATGACAATAAAGAAATTGTTGAAAATAAATCAATAAATGAAGAAAAAACTGACAAAACTACTGAATCAATAAACAAATTACATAAATTAGACGAATTAAATGAGAATATATCAAAATTAGTTGGCATGTCAAATGAAGAAAATAAAAATGTTGAAGAAGTAGTGACCAATGACAAATCAAAAAATGATATTTGTGATGAATTAAATAATGATACAATACCAAATGTTGAAATAAATAAATAATTTGTTTACTTGTATTTATTCTATAGCCTGAAAAGTAACCAATATTAATTGTCCCACAGTTGACAACACTTGACTTGATTAACACTTATAATGTTAAGTCATTGAACTAGCTTCATTTTATTGGAAAGCTGGTATAGTTTATGCCAATACAGGCATGGCTTAGGATTATTTTAAATTCATGTCGAGGTATAGGGAGGCCACTTCAACGTGGCCACCACAATAGGCATCTTAATATACACGAAATTGTCGTTTGCTTTGTTACACTCACTTTTTGGCCAAGGTAAAGTGGCTTTACTGTGAGCATAAAATTTTCACATTGATCCTGCAGGCATCATCCACCATGTACAATGCAAGCATACTGTAAAATTCCCCTTTACATAAAAAAATCTTGTTTGAATTATTTTTGCTGCATCTTTAAGATTAGAAGCTAAACTGAAGCTATGCTTTAGACCAGGAAATATTGAGACCTCGATTGACAACCAAGCCGAAATTCGGCCTTCTTAAGATTGGACTGGACTAGAGGATGGCAACAGACCAAGCAGGAGTAACTTCATCCGACCTCCTTAAGCACGGAGAATTCAAAAAAGACACAAGGAACTGTAACCAAACAAGAAATCGGCAAATGATGAACAGACGTCAAAACCGATGTAAACCTCCTGTAAAAATTCCGATGTCTCAGCAGCACATCAAGGCGGACACCATTACACTTATCATTTACCGACTCTCTGCAAACTCAACGCCAGTTAAGAGCCAGGAAAAAAACAAAGAAACTGATGAAAATGAAGAGAAAAAGAAGGCAGGTTTAAAATTAATAGGAACTCTAATCTATAATTCCAGTGCCGAGTCGGCAACTATGGCAAGAGACGTCTTGAATCTTGGTATTCAACATCAAAGCTAATATGGTTAGGAAGAACGCTCTCAGAGATGATGATCCACCGCATGATATCGAACACTGACGATCTTTTAACCGACAAGGTAAGCTAAGGTTCGGTTGCAGAAGAAGAGATGAATGTTGCTGGTGCGGTCTTAGCGCTCAATCTGCTATATTTCTGAAACATAAATTATTAAAGCAGACAGTTCGAGATGAATCTATGCAGTCGCTTGCAAACAACATTAACTAGCCGCACTCTACCCCGAAACTTCGATAGCCTTTCCACAGCCGTAGTACGTCTGCAACTTCGCGACTTCTAGGGTCCATCATGAAGTAGATACCTGCACAGACTTGTCCTACCGTTTCGCACTGCACTATAGCAACTATAAATGAAATATTAACTTACCTTGTTCCACAAAATTAGTTAGTTACAATAAGGATAAGACATGTTACATAAAGGATTAGATTAGGTTTGAGGGCAATTATAGAATCTTTACAATAATTTATTATGTAAATAAGTTTAACACTATATATAACCACTGCAAATAATTAAATTTAAAATAAATATGTTTGTTTTTTTTTTACTTTTCTTAAGGGAGAGTTAATATATTTTTTATATACACAAGAGAATATTCACATGTTTCGTTTTCGCAAAAAAATTAAAATATTGTGCTGTGCATTATTTATAGAAAATAATGAGCCAATTAAAATGAAAATAAAATAAAAATCCCCTAATATTATTAAGCCACATTTTGTAGATAAATTTAATATACCACAAAATAATTAAGATTCCCAATATTTTTTACTAACTGTAAGCATTTTACTATTACAATAAAATCATACAATAGTCAAACTATTTTTATGTGAAGGAAACATGTTTTATTCCACCTTTGCATAAATGGCATTTATGCAAAAATGGTTGTATCACAAAATAGTGAGATGCGTTTGGCTTAATAAAACCAAACTACAATCTACAAAATAAAAAAAGAATCCGAAAAAATAAATCTATAGGGTTATTATATATTTATATATCTATTGTTTGAGCTAGATATTTAATTTTTGAATTTCTAGCGGAGCGGTGCTACACAAATAGGCTACATTGATTAAGCTCGGAATGTGATAAACCATCACATACCATTATTAAGCTATAGTTATATAAATTACTTAAATAGATTGAAGAGCAATTCAAAATGTTGCATCTTGCAACATTTATAGTGTTCTATATTAAATAATTTTATCAGCGGTTTGCAAGTATATATTGATATATAAAAAGAGAAACCGCAATATCATTATCAATTAAGATCTTACCATCATCATCGCAACAACAACAAAAATATACAACACAATATTGCGATTTAAAACTTAAATTAATTTGAATAATAAAAAAGGATCTGAAATGTAACTAAATATAAATAAATCGTTATAAAACATATTTGATTTAAATAAACTTTTTTCTTACATCACTCCAAGCACTTGGACACAAGCACATTAATATATTTCCATCAATCATTACATTTAATACATTTGAATAAGTTGGTAACAATGGAATGGCGAAATTTATTTTTTTATTTTTGCACGAAATTAAATGTTATTTGTGTCCAAGAAGCATTGTTTTAATGGGATTCTCCATACCGATTAACACTTATATCTATACACAACTGTCTCATTTTATTAACGGCACTCCCATACTTTCACCGACTGATCCACACTACCAGAAATGACGAACGGATGTGATTTATGAAAATCTATAAAAAAAATTGTTACAATTTCGTAAGCGATGTGTTAATTAATTAAACTTACCGACAGAAGTGCAGAAATGCTTGTGAGCCTCTAAAGTTTTCATACAGCGCTTATTGTGTAGATCCCATACTCGTAATGTCTTATCATCGCTGGCTGAGATTAAGAATTTACCGCCCGGATGGAATACGCAACCACGGACCCAATTATCGTGGCCGCTTAATGTTATTAGGCATACGCCCGCACCGACATCCCATATCCTAAATTACATTATACAAAAATCAGCGTCAATTCACTTGCAATTTGTCAGTGCTGATCGTGTAATGTGTATTAAGAGACCTATGTTAACACTCATCATGCTTGCCGACTATGCTAACAATGTTTCGGCAAAATTTCGCTCCTAGTCAGTGCTGATCGTGTAATGAACGAAAGTGTATTAAGTGACCTATGTTGCAGCTAAATTTTGTTTCAAAGTATTGATAATCACTTGCGACAACCGATCGTGTATATCCGCTCCAAATAAACGTTGCGAGTGTCATTTATTTATCAGAAGCTTACCGAGGAAGGAAACCGTTAGACCAGCAATCAGTGTTTTGTTATAATGTGTGTTGGAGATAGTGGAAGCGCGCAATTCGCGATGGGCGTGACCTTGCCGTAGGCGCAAAGCTCTGTAATCAGTCTGCACCGCCGATTAAGACAACACCTGAGCCCCCCAAGCAACTTCGGCATCACCAAACCTCGTCACGACAAAAAATGATCCGGTACACACCTGTTCCCAAATGTAGGAGGAAACAGCCCTGACCACAGAAGACCCACTCCCTGAAGAAGCTACTCAAGAGGGACGGCCTCACTAAATCAGCACTCTACTTACTGGGGCCACTGTTGTTATTACCTCAAGTGTAACATCACGCCGCTTTGACAACATAACCAAATCTTCTTTTTATTTTGACCTTAAAGTAACAATAGCATCACCAAGACCACCAGCACCATCTCCTGCTCTACGCTCTGGTCCTAAACCGTAACAATTACCGCCTAACCAAGGTGCTTAAACCACCTTCAAAGAAGAACTTCTTCGACACCTGGAGCATTTCTTCGGGAGAATCACCACCCACCCAGTCTTTCCCGACTTGTTACCTTTTACTATTAAAAAAAATCCCGAATCATGAGAAGATGCAGAAGCTACGCAAATAAACTTAGACTAAAACAGACCCAAAACAGCCCAACTATGTACCTGATATCAACAAACAGACAGGTATTAACAAGAAATGTCATCAAACCCGAACCGAGACTTTGCGGATAAAGTCGATAAAGACTACGACCCGGAACTAGAAAGTCATGCCATGCATCAATGCTGAAAAACGCACGAAATTACTCTTTACATTACCTACCAACATCAATCGAGTGCAAAACCACGTCATCGAGAGCCTCATCGGCATTGTACCAGAAAATAGGTGGTCCGAGTAACACTGAGGACGTTGAGAGCAGAGACTTACAAAGAATTATCTACCGTCTGGAAAATAATACAAAACCTACAAAACTGGACTCGACCAAAAGACTCATTAGACATCGACAACTTAGCAGCGTTTGAGGCAAAGCCAAAAGACTACTCTAAATTATTTTGTCAAAAACAGGATGAGAAATTTCGAAAAATCACCGATATCGGAATTTGGAGTTTCAGGCATGATGAGCTAAACTCGGACTAACATTGGATGAACCAGGCATAACTCAAGATGCTCAGACAACGGAACTTAAGAGTCCAAGATCTGAACTAACCGTGAGCAAACCATCAACCAAAGCAAAAACCGTCCTATCACTTATGAATCCGAACTTGGAGCCTAAAAGACCACTTTAATAGAACAAAACCCAAGAAAACTGTAATGCGCTAAAGATACAACCTTGCACATGGCTGTGCCGCCCACGTTCGTCAAATGCGTCACCTTTGACCGAAGAAGTTGACAAAATAACGACAATAAACCCGCAACCGCGTAAGTATTAAAACTAACTATCAATCATAACTCACCGGATATGATGCTCGGATGTGACCAGTAGTAAACTGTGTGCAAATCTAAGTTACGCCGCAGTGTGCAAAGACCTTAGTGTGTGTCTTAGCATTCGAGACTCACGATAGTCTAATATTGTTGAAACTGACAAAATTCGTCCTTTAATAGAGCACTGTATTGAATTTCCACAGCCGCTTGAGGAGAATGCATTGACAACCTGTTACCCAAGCAACTCGCTAGTCAAGACGGAAAACAAACACGAAATCACATGTCCCTCCATCCAAGACCCATTAGAACCGATGAGCGAAGACCGCTGTCCCCACATCTAGGACGCATTATCATGGAAGACAAAACACAGACTCGGCCACAGCATCTACTGAGTACAACCACATTGTCGAGACTAGAAATTCCTTTCGATTGCACCACAGTCCCCTCCGGTAGACCATTTCCAAACTCCTCGTCAAACCTCCATTGCACCTAAGAAGACCAAAAAGCATACGCTGTCCTTTTTCAAGTACTCAACTCGTCCACCATCAAGTCGTGAGCAACAATCAAAAGCTTTTCAGCTTCATCATTCAATCTGGATATAAACGCACAAACATCAACATTAAATTCCACGTAGGAAAAAAATCCAAATAAACTAGCGGTCCGGACTGCTTGCAACGTACAGCATCCCCAAAGCCACTCCTGCTTAAGTGCACAAACAAGCTTTGCAACACCACTTGCAGCTCCAAGCGTTAGTGAACGACCTCCTACTCGAAAATTTGTCTGGACACATCAGTGTCGATGTTTTCAAACCGACTCCAAACCAATTTTAATTATAAACGCTTCTCCAAACCAAATTATAAACAAACCATCAATACTAATCCGCCTGCAAGTCACTTAACAGCTCCAGCTTCAGCAGAACGCTCACCTGCAAATTAAACCTACATCAACTTCTTTTATGACACATCGAAAGAGGACTGGCAACGATCAGGGTGATCAATAAATGGCGGCAACTATAAATACAAATTAACGTGCGCTAAATTTTACGCCACATAAAACGTAGTTGAGCACTTTGCGTTATTACACGATCAGAACTTATGTAAAGTAAACGATGTCACTGAAACAATATTTTTTTTAAATGTTTTACCTGATGTTTTTATCCCTGGATCCGGAAGCCAGAAACGGTCCCTGATGAGCGCCCTTCCTGTTATCAGCTCCGACACCCTCGTTAATAGACTGCGAGGCTGTGTCGGGCGCCCAAGCTACACATTCAACTACATGATCGTGTCCGCGCAACTCCTGCCGACACTCCTTATTGGCAACCATCCAAATCCTCACTGTCTGATCGTTGGAACAACTAGCCAACATCGTACCATCCGGTGAGGATCTCACCATACGCACCTTTACACACAAAAGTTATAAACCAATCTTACCAATATTATAACTAACCTACCCAATCCCTGTGGCCATTGAATGTTTTGACACAATATCCATTAGCGACCTCCCACATTTTGATGGTCTTGTCCCTACTGGAGGAGATGACGAAGTCGCCGGCGGGTAGGAAAGCGACGCTTGAGACATTATGATCATGCCCCAACATAGTACGAACGCACTCGTATGACTGAAAGTCCCATAATTTAATGGACATATCGGCACTGCATGATGCGAGCAGTTTACCCTGCGCATCAAACGCGATATCCTGGATCGAATCTGTATGCCCCTTCATAGTACGCTCATATTCACCCGCCTCGAAATCCCACACTTTGATCGTCGCGTCTTCACTGGACGACACCATTAGATTAAAAACTGGGTGGAAGATTACACGCGTCACTGGTGCCCTGTGACCTAAAAATTATTGCTTGAATTGTTGTTCAATTGATTAAATTGCAATTTTACCTGATAGGCTGTGTTTTTCAGGTGGCCTCGGTATCCATTCAGAAGGACTCCGTTTGCCACGTGTCGGCGCACCATCTATGAACTCCTTTTCGGCTTCGTTTAGTTTCGATTCGAGTTCCATTACTTTTTTCTGTAAACGTATCACCGACGTCCACTTTTTCTCTAAGAGACCTCCAAACTTCCTTTCTACCTCACCGGGCATATCTGCCTCCTTCTTGAATGCCTCCAATGCATCCATATATCCATTACTGCTCAAGTAATCAGCGATGGCTTTGTTACTAAAAAAAATAATTAAAGTTATTGCTTATGGCGCAGTCAAAAAAAACTGTAATCAATTTTTGAGCACAGTTTTACAGATTAGATAGCATTTGGCGCAGTCGGTAGAATACAATTTGTAATTTCCCCAAATCAATTATTTACTATTAATTTGTAATCAATGACATACTTAATTATAAGCACAGCGTCAACAAATTGAGTAAAATAAAAAAAAATAAGTACAACTTATTTACAGATTAGATAGTATTTGGCGCAGTTGCTAGGATACAATTTGTAACTTCCCAATTAAATTATTTGCATTTCATTTCATTATACAACAATTAAGAGCAACCTACAAACCAATTAAAAACGATTTGGACAAAAACAAGTTTCATAAGTTTTTGGCGCAGTTAGTAAAATATGATTTATAACTTATAACATTTATTTTGATTGTACAAAAGTAAAACTTGTTAATTCAATTCGACGCAGTCGTTAAGATTTTAAGTACCACAAAAACATTTCAAATTTAAATTAAGCTCAGCGTACAGAGAAATGTTGATTGATACTTTATTTCTGCACAAATGATCTGTGCGGGTTAAAACTAAATTTAATTTAGTTTATCATAAAACCTCTAAATGCTGCAACATTTAACTAAATTGAAGAGTGTAGACTAATTTTTTTTTAGTGTAAGTTGTGGATAAACCGTTACGCTTAAGGCAGTAATCTTAGAGAACACAATTTTTGATGTATGTTTTGTGCACCCTTTCTCTAAGTATGAAATTAAAAAAAAAACAGTTTCGGCGCAGTCGGTTAGATTTTGAAATGGATCGCAACACTTAACTTAATAAGTTGACGTTCTTAATATTGTGAATATTCCAATGGACAACACTAATATATAAAAAAGCAGTCGGCGCAATCGGTAAAATGTAAATTAAATCGTGCAGCGCTTAACAATTTGAGTTTTTACACAATTTACAGTAATTTAAATAAATATGTTAACAGGTTTGGTACAGTTAGTAAGATAAAATTTAAAACTGCATTAGAGTTGTCACGTTTAAATAATACGCAGCAAAGTAATTGTGCAATCAAGTACATATGTTAACATTGCAGTTTTCTACTTTTATGCGATGTAAAACAGCTTTGGCGCAGTTGCTAGGATAAAATTTCAGTCACGTTTATAACAATGACATAAGAGAAAGTACAATCAAAAATGTCTTTTAACATTGTAGTTTTCTACTTTTATGTAATGTAAAAGCTGCTTTAAAGCAGTTCGTAGAATAATATTTAAAATTGCATTAGATTAAAACGATGCGCAGCATAAGTAAGCTTTAGAGCAGTTGGTAAAATAAGATTTAAAACTGCATTAGAATAAACCGTTGCATTTGAATTGATGCGTTACACAAGTAAAAATAAAACCAAAAACTGGCGCAGTCGGTAGTTAAAAAACCTTATATCTCAAAACTTTTTCATTTTAGTATTTGTAAACAGATTTCTTTTTCCTATCATAACAACGCAAATGTGTTTCACTATTTACGGCTATAATAAGAATATAGTTAAGTAAATAGAAAATAAAGGAGGAATGTCGATGATTAGATTAAATTCAAAAATGTATATAGGTCAAGTATAATCAGTTTGCGTTTTATTGAACTCTAACCTCCTGGATGCCAGGTCAGTTACGACTGTTTTAAAGTAAAAAATTTGCGTAAATTAGTACAATATCAATAATGTTCAAATACAAAAAAACATAAACAACCTGTAGAAGATTTATAAACTAAATTATTAAATTTTCCACAAAACAATATTAGAAGAAACTACACTTCTTCTTTAGTGATATACATTTATTATCAATAAAGAATAAGTGAATACTGCAAATCTTTTAAACCTCATTTTGTTCTTTGTAATGAAAACCCTACCGACTGCGCCAAAATTAATCTGATAACCGCATTAGTGCTGTAAACTCAATTTTTAAATCTTTGTTTGTAATAAAAACAATATGATATTATAACATTAATTTCAATATGTATTTAATCAACTCTTATGATTGTGCAGAATAATGCAAAATGCTTGATACAGTAGCTCCATCAAAATTTCCACTAACGATCAGAATTTCTTTTGCAATTATTATTTCTTGCAATAATAATGATTGTTGATATTAATACCATGCGGTATCTGTGTCAAAGAATAAAATTTCACGCCATTAAGAAAACATTAATCGGCTGTTTATTTCGCAATTTAACGGCACTAGATTTTCCTTCACATTATTGTTTTTACGATCGGTTGTTAAATTTATTTTATTACATCTACACAATATAAAACAATATATGGGCACGCGTTCGTTTAATTTTATAATTACAAGACATGCACACAACAATCATTATATAACTCAATTAAATCATTTTTGAAATAATTTTTGTATTAAACTCGAAAATTTTGTTATCTTCCCGATTTATTTTAAATGACTGCGGGGATGAAATTAAATTTCTCGGATATTTTTTTTTTTTATTTAATTTAAATCATTACAATTAAATTTGTTAATAATTTGGAGAAATGCGTGCTAATTTGTGCGAATGTAAACCGGCTGATAATTATAAAGTAATTTTGCTATAATTTAGCCTGTAATTATTAATAGAATAATGTTTGAGACGTTGCCAAGCCGAATATTTGAGCCCAATTTCATCAGTAATTACAAAATTCATTTTTGGCATTAAAATAAAAACATTATATAAAACCATTTCACTTTTATATATTAAATCTTAGTTGTAGTAGATGACCTATGTTACAATGGCCTTTCACTTTTATTTAATACTCCGTTATATTTAAATTCAAGAATAAGAGGAAGCGTGACTTTTAATCGGATTATAATTAATTCAATTAAATATCAAATAACATCGACGTTTGCATTTTATTTATACCGGAATCGGATTTCAAAGTATATAATCGCGACAATATCTCCTTGTTTCCAGGACTAAAAATTCTTGCTTTCTCTTTTATAACGGGATTTCGTTGTCTTTCTTAGACGCAGCAGAATTAGAAACAACTAAAGAGCCGCACAAATGTGCCCATAGAAAGTTGTGTGAATTTTCTCAGGGGCCCAATTTATTTATTTTTTCTAATTTCAATGCCTCTGGACATGAATAAATCAAATTAACGGAAATATAAATAAAAATTAAAACCCTCCCCGGACGCAAATTTTAATTCATATGTAATTATCAATTAAATAAGATTGCGTTGACCCCTCCAATATTTACTATATTGAAACGTTTGTTATAAATTCGCCTTGGCATTGACGTTGCCTTGTGACGTCATGCGTCGGCGTCGGTCGATATTGCCCGACCGGCATATTATGCATATAAATTAGAACGATACATGCACTGATTAATTTGATAATCTAAGCATTGTTCACAAATTAGATCTTATAAATAATATAATTGAATTATATTTTTTCTGTTGACATTTCTAATTTTATTAATTACAACTGACATCATAAAAATGAGTCATGGTTTGTAAATATTAACATTTGCATCTAATTAAGTAGACAAATATTGAGTAATAAGTAATAATTAATATATAAAATTTAAAAACAATTTAAGCAAGCTATTAATTTTTTGTTACAATACTCCGCCCATCACAATTTTGTTAACGAGTTAAGGAAGCAGAAGTTCAAAGTAGATAGCAAGATAAGAAGCTCTAAATATCGTGATCTTAAAATCCTTACCGACTGCGCCAACATAAATAAAACCTGCATTATTCCTAATCGAAACTACACTTAAAATTATTTGATCTTTTAACCAATAAAATGCTGAATTTATTTAAAATATTTTTAAAAATTCTGCCGGCTGCGCCAATATTAATAAAATCCGCATTTTATTATTCTAAATAAAAACTGCACTTAAAATTATTCATTGTTTTGATCAATAAAGTTTCGCTCTTAAATAAACATTTTTGGAAATTCTATCAAAGGCGCCAAAACTAAACTCAATTATACTCTAATAATGGTACTTGATGCACTTTTTGGAAATTCTATCAACTGCACCAAAACTGTTTACCTATTTATACTCGAATGTTACCGACTGCGCATTTACTCTACAAATCACTACAGTAATCCCACTTTAATTTGGCTTATAAAATATGTGAAATGTGAGCGAGAGAAAAATATGCTACGAAGTACGAATGAGTGTAACAAAGCACACAATATATTTCTGTGCATTAACTTGCCTATTACAGCGGCCAATCTGTGTTTGGAGTAGTATACATTCAAATAATCAATCATGTTTATAACTAAACAGATTTGCAACACAATCCGGCCTTTTACTGTAACAGACCACACCAACTAACAATCTTTCAGCACGGAACCCAGAACACAATCTATCCTGCACTACAGCAGGCCCGAAGACATCGGCAACTCCTGCAAATAAGTCACCAAACCGTCATCATACAAGTTACGACCATTCATTCAAGTTATAGAGCTTAATAACCCAAAAAAGATAATAATGATGAAGCTGATTGCAAATGTTATTACACTTTGCGTTGCATAGTCAACATTCTCGAAACAACATACACTCAGTGTTAGGTTATGTTGTTACCGTCGACTGAAAATGCACCGGTAGGTCTAGTAGTCTGAGAGCTACTGGTAATTTGTTCGTTTTGTTTAGGTGCAGTGAGAGCCTTACTGAGCTTGCCACAAGATTGTCCAGTTGGCAAATGGTAATCTAGGCGCGACAATGTGCATGAATAAAGTCTCTCTAATTAGCTTAGAAGTTCTATTGAGCCCAAATGTTTTCAAGTGGATCACAACAACTGATCCGTAGATCGTCGTTGTGACGTAGCTTCTATCCAATGAATCGATGCTCTACTTTGCGTTTGCGTCAACGATTGCTGCCATGCTATTGTAAAAGCGCCCAGACCACCAACAAAATGCCTTTAGCAAGGATCTCTAGGTAGGGCGCCGCACTTGCAAATCATTAACGAGATGATAAAGCTAGTTACGGCATTTGCAGAGCCCGTCTTAGTCAATGTAAAAGTATAACCTGGGTGCAAAGGCAATGTCGTGCATATGGTTTGTGATACCGGAGTGTGGTGGTAATAACGGAGCCACTCTTGAAGTCGTAGAATGCTCACCACTTGAGCAGCACAGCCAAGTATCTTCTTTGTCCACAATCTTGTGGTGTTAACACCGATCTTAATGTCAGTCATACATCCAAATTTTCTACTTTGCAAAGTTTTCGAGTAAAAAATGTTTCTAAAAACAATGATGATGATGACTTTGTCGAGAAAAAACTCTCGAATAATCCCGCGATAGTTGGATTTATTTGGAAAAAATACCACTGATGTCTGTTGTGTTATAATTGCACTGACAATCCAGCTGACTGACGCAGACTATGATATGCCAATTTTCAGGCTCAGCTATGTGTTGCACACGGACCGCCATCTAAACATTATAAGCTACTGTCGTCTATGTAAATCAACTTTTTCAAGAACTTCTAACAAAAATAAAAACGCAATTATACATGTCTATGTCAGCAGAAAATAAATGAAAATCGTAACGTAGGCATAGCTGCAACTTCTTCTAAGAAAACAACCCGTGTCAATCAACAACATTGCAAGATATCGATCTAATAACCCGCATTCGGAAGACATCCGTCTATCTAGTGCATCATCGCCACCAAGCCACTGCTACAACCCTATCTAATTCGTAAGTAGTTTATGCAAATTTTTCAATTCATTCTACTCAAAACCTAATACATATCCGGCTCCTCCACCATCGAAAACCCTCTCGCCGGTCCGTGCGCTAGTACCAAAACTATCAATTTGCACTATACAGTCTATACCATTCATTCCGAGCCAAGACGTCGGTAGAGCTATACCGTAGACAAAGTGCCGTCAAGAAAGCCACGCACAAAGAAGAGGTGTTTGCCGTCGTGTCTTACTCCAAGTCAAAGAAGCAGAAGAAGGAACAGTGTAAGTCTCCTTCTAATTCTATTCTTCAGCGCCATCTAGGTCTTCAACCGACAAGACCAAAAAGTACACGGCCCGGCCGGCCACTTCTGGCACTGCAAATAGGCCCATAGTCCTCCTACAAGTCCCCCAAATCCGTCTGTGCCCACAGAGGGCGCTAGCTCACGACGCCCTCTGCCCGTCACAATACAAAATAAAACCGTTCTGGGTTGTTGGAATTAATTGTTCGCTCCGTTAACATGAAGATGGCATCCGCATGCATCCAAATTCGCATGCAGATTTTCGAGCTACGATCACTTATTTTGAGAGAAAGGACCTGTTTCATTACACGTACCAATTAGGGTCCGAAAAGACTCTAAAAGGCGTCGTCAAGAACATACCCCGAGTCAACAGCTCACCTCTTTCCGTCAAACGCATGAGAAAGAATAGAAAACCCTTCCCTTGCAACAAGGCATCTAAATGCAATTCCTTATACGTATGCGCCCAGTGCGCCGGTGCACATCCCAGCTCCACGTGCAAATTTACTAAGAAGTCAGGGCATGTAGCAACATGCGCAGCATGCTCGGGCCCGCACACCGCAAGTTATAAAAGCTGTCCAGCTTATATCAAGCCTATCTTCTAAGCCCCATTCCAAAGCGGACTACCGCTCCTTCCCGTAGCATTCCCAAACCCGACATAAAGCAATCCTACGCACATACAACGATAAGTCAAGCGCAAAACCCTACGCTTTTAGTCAAAACTCAGCTTCTCCTCCGCTTGGCTCAAGCGAGTGAAGCTGACTTTAAAGAGATTTTAATATCTTCAGTACATCTCCTAGCTTAATAAGCTAGATACAGACTAATTGCTCGTTAGTCTGAAGTTCAGACATAGTCGGGGTACAAGTTCTCCCGAAACACTATACAACGCCCATATGACTGGCACACAACGTGCATTCTTAAATTTCCCTCTTGCATGCCGTTTCGTTAGCAGTCCATACGCAATAAACAACACTTAACAACTTTCATTACAGCAATTATTAACGTCGGCAGAACATCGTAGAATGAAATCCTACCAGGATAGAAAGACAATTGAAGCAACAACTTCTTACTGTACTAACCCCTCATCAAACTTATATAAACCGTCTTCGAAACACACCTACGTTAGCTACATCAACCCCGCCGGAAGATTAGAGCAAACATATGAAGCTTCAGAGAAGAAGCATTTATTATATATTTATTGTGCGATTTACAGCTATTTTATAAGCAACTGTTTATTAGGTAACTTCCGAATCAGCAGTAAAAAAAGAGCAAGTTTATATTTGGCCATACTTCAGGAATCAAACTCCGAATTATTAGCGTGCTAAGCTAGCGCTCTATCACTGAACTACCGCACCTATCTCGCTCATTTAAGAGCTCAAACCAACATCGGCGATAAGCAGTACCCACTCCTGATTCAGTACATCAAATCTAAATAAATAAAACACATTAACTATGTAATGTACTATATCACGAAGATAAGAACCAGTTATTTGTTTAGCAGCACCTGGGCGTCAATGCCCCGACTAAGACCTTTTCGGACGCTCCTGATCTTTTCAGACATATTCTAGTGAACAAACTTCAGGTCGCTCCAGATCTTCAAAGACATACTCTAAAAAACCAAATTTTAAAGTTTGTTTTTTCAACTCACTGGTCATCACAAGCCTGCCGCACTAAAGTCCATCCAGACATAAACAACTCCGATAGCAACGTAAAACCCAAAATAACCTCAATAACAAAAAATCTTAACCATTAATTATCGTCTAACGTAAAGCGGCAATTGTCTAAAGTCAGATTTTCTAACTAGTCGATGGAATCCCACAGGTGATTATATTGGCTATTTCAAAGACTGCAACTGCAACTGGGTGTCGAGATAAGTCATGCTTGATCCAAGCGTTCGTCTCTTTGCGTTGCAAATCTTTTCTTTCTCCAAAGAATAAATATCAAAGATTGCCGCTTAGTCACCACAACCAACCTTATCTCTTTTTTTCTGCCCCACCACGAGTCAACCACAATAAGCAACCTCTTTAAGAACTTAGACACAAAAACTCACACTACAATTAGAGTTAACGTAAAGCACTAAGAGTCATTTCCTAATACTAAGCGGTGCTGGTTCCTACTATCTAGTAGGATACAAGAATAGTTCCATGGTTGAAACGAGCAGTTGCTTATACTAGCGGGGTCGCCAAGATATAAAATCCGCCATCAAGGAATGTCGAGTTGCTCGAGTTCTTGCCTCTAGTTTTGTAAGCCACAGAAACCGCATATAAAAACACATATATTTAAAAGCATGAACCCGAAGAGAGAAGACGCGGTGTTCGATATTTCGGTTGATGTTCAACATCATTTGCTAACTATGCTTCGGAACAAAACCGAACTACCAAAAACGCAGAAATCACGTTTGCTGTCCAGCTCTGGAGTAGCCTCAAAAACTCTCCTGTGCCTGAACTCCCTCCACCCTCTCTCAATCCATCACCAGCCACAAGACAAATATACACCAGAAAACCAGCAAGGCATCGCACGCTTGCAACCCAAGCCGGTTACGGTAAAATATCAAAGTGAACGTTCCCAACAAGAGTTATTTGATGAACAAAGCCAAACCTCCAAGCCTAGAAAGCATTAGCTACTGAACAATTAAGTACCACAGCAACACTTCGATTTCCTTGGAGGACACCGCAAAGCCATCATGGCTTTGGTAGGACATAAAAGTGTTGACCGTGGTACTCAGTACTGGTATCCAGTACCTCGTGGAATGAGCCACCGGGCGTCGTACAGTATTTCGATATACAAGTTATATCAATAAAGTCATCCTCGCAAATGCTACAGATGACTTCCCAGTCCGAGTAGAAGGAGGTTAGACCCAAAGTAGCCTTACAAACTCTCCTGTGTCTGAGGTCTCTCCACCTCTCTTAATCCATTAGCAGACACATAAGAAATACACACCAGGAAAACAGCAAGACACCGCAAGCTTCTAACCCAACACCGAGCACGGTAAAATATCAAGAAAAACAACCTTGTGCTGGCACTACGATGTGGGTATCGCAATGCTTTCGATTGCAAAATGCCGTCAGAGAAACCACTCTATCATATCTATTCATACGGCTATAGAATCGAGTATTACGTCACGATGACGTCAGGCGATTCGATAGCGAAACGACACACGGGAGTTCCACCACAGCAAAAGTTATTTGATAGACACAGTCAGACCTCCAGATACTGGATAATCAAATACCACTGCAACACTTCGATGTCCCGCTAAAGCCACCGTAATTCTATCATGTCATAGCAGTGCTCATTATAACATGTTGGCATTGCAGTGGCTTTGGCGGTACATAGAAATGTTGGTCGTAGTACTTGATCATCCAGTAGCTGATGTTGTTACTAGTCGGAAAGTCACCAAGCGTCGTACAGTATCTCCCGTTTCGTATTCCAAAAAGTTATATCATTGAGACCATCATCGCAAACGACAAGTCAAATTTAGGCCCAGTAACAAAGTGACATCTCAGCTAGAGATGTCTTTCCAGTCTAGCCCGTCTATTCCAACCACAATAATTTGGACTTTAGTTAAACAAATTTATAATTTTTGAAATATTTTATTTTTATTTTTGTAATTTTAATAAAGTTATTATTTTGAAACGTGGCAAGAGATATCTAAATATTTTGACATCTCAATTTTGACAGCTGTTTAGGATATCTAGACTATCAAATTTTTTGACGCAGTCTGTAGGTCAAAGCGTTACAATTCCAATCTGGCGTAGCCTATAGGTATCTGTCAAAATAATGAGTTGAAATTATTTTTTGTAAATTATTTTAGTAACAGATTTAAAATATTGACACCTTGAATTTTACATTTGTTAGCGTTGGCAGGTAAAAATAATGATTGCAGGCTACGTTGGTAGTATAAATTTGTTTTCAAGGTTTTAGAAGTATCAAGTTTTAATTAGAATGTATTAAAAAAATAACAGTTTTGGCGCAGTCTGTAGGACTAGACGTTATAATTCAAATTTGGCGCAGCATATAAGTATCTGTAAAAACAACTATTTGAATAATGAATAAACAAATAAATTATTTAAAAAAATACTCGATTACAACAGTTGAACTTTTTTTAATATTCCATTCGAGATAATTTATTTTCGTTTGAAATCATTTTTAATTTTCGAGCAAAAATTATTTTTGAATAGTTTCATCGAATTGTGATTGGGCTAAGAACTGGGAACGTTAAGCCGTAGTTACATTAAAGTCCTGCTCAAATGAGCAAATCGTTCTGGTCCTAACATGAACAATCACTAGAAAAAACATTAAAAAGGTATTAAGCAACAAGTTAAAATTTGTTAGGATATTGAAAAATTCAACTAAATAAAAATTTGTTTCTTCCCGAGACGCTTCCAATTCTAATTACATTCGTATGCAACAACAAAACTACCGGTATTGAAGTCCACCAAATATTAGTTCAGTATTATTATTATAAATTCTTCCAAATGACTTATTTATATAACATTCACTACATGAACGAAACAAAACATTTATACAATTTTGTTAAACACAACAAACATAATTAATTCTTTATATACTTACAGCTCTTCTCGCTGCCGTTGAGATAGCACCATTTTCATGATCAAGTTCCGGGGCACAGTTTATACGGAAAACCTTTATTGCATTACCTGCAAATAAAAAAAAAAACAATAAACACCAAATTGTAGAACTGAACAGGTGTAGTTAATTGTGTGTCAAGCCCACACTGCACTCACAGAAGGCAATACGTGTTATACATAGAACTAGTGAAATTTTCTCAAGGTCTTCTTTGTTGATATAATAATCAAATAACAATAAAAAAGTAAATTCTACGATCATTCAAGTTGACCACTTTTACTCGACGCGTAGCATTGTTTCATCAGCTGGCACACAATTCCAAACAATGTGTGCCAATCTGTGTCAACAGTGCAGATAATAAATTGGACACAATTTCATTGACATTTAAAACACAAAATTTATTTCGTATGTTAGTCGAAAAATTTAATTTATTATTACGGATTTTTGGCTTAAAATCAAGGTTTTGAGGTATTTTAACAGTTTCAATCGTATCGACGATTATGTTTTGATATTTTTATGACACTTCAGTTTGTCACGTTTGAAGATCATTTTCTGATCCCTGATATTACACAATATTCAAAGTTCTATAATGTAATAAGTTTAAAAAAAATCGTAACAAAACAATTGATAATTACACACAAGTACAAATAACCTGAAATCGCATACCAAGATCTTCTGTTTTACTCTAAATAGATTTCCATAATTTTTTTAACCATTTATACATACTGTGTTACCGGAGCTGTCCGCATTAGCAATTGACAATATTAGCGCAGTATGTAAGTAGAAATTTGGCGCAGCCTATAAGATCTATCAAAACATTAAAACAAAACTGTCAATTTTGACAGATGACAAAATGTTGCACAATAGCTTGACAGATATTTATTTCAGATTTTTAAGTTTGAAATTTTTAAACAATTTTAGCGCAGTCTGTAGTAGATATATGTTATTAATCAAACTTAGTGCATCCTATGAGAATCTGTCAATTTTTTTTATAATTTTGATGAATTTTAGACTATTTTAACATTTTAATTTTTAAGTTTCTTGCAATCTGTTGATTTTAAAAGATGCAAATAGCTTGACAGATGACAATATTTTGGCGGATAACACAATGTTGTATAAATAGCTTGACAAATAGTCATATGTTAGATTTTTTAAACTAATCAAGTTGTGTTTTAAATATTTTAAACAATTTTGGTATATGTTATGAATCAAACATGACGCAGCCTATAAGAATCTGTCAAAACAATGGTAATTCACATTGAACAAACAAAAATATTTTTTTTACAATTTTCAAGCTATTTTGACACATTGATTTTAATTAATTAAAATGAATTTCGTAAAAATAGTTTTTAAAAACGACTGCGCCATTCAATAAAACTTCTTTTTTTTTCAATCAGAAATGTGAGCATACATAAGCTGTTTGTTTTGGCTAATTAAAACAAGATTAAAAAAAATACTATTTGGTTTTGACTGAATGATGAAATTAGACAATTTATACGGCACTCTTGAATACTTCTGACTGAATCATGAAAATTTTATTCAGGTAATGATGTCATTTTGACATGACATTTCATTCAGATTTCTGACTAAACACTGTTGTTAAACATTTTATTTAATTTTATGACTAAATTATGACAATGAGATTATGTCAACTGATTCTGTGTCATTTGATTCTGGAAATGTTGTCATTTTGACATCAATTTCATTCGAATTTCTGATTGAACATTGTTGTCAAACATTTTATTTAAATTTTTGATTAAATTATGAGAATGTTGACAACAGATTCTGTGACATTGACATTTAATTCTATCAAAGTTGTCATTTTCACATATTTCATTCAGATTGCTGACTAGACATTGTTGTCAAACATTTTATATAAATTTCTGACTAAATTAAGACAATGTTGTCATTTTGTCTGCAGATTCTGTGACATTGTCATTTGACAACAAATTTTGACATAACATTTCATTCAAAATTCTAAATAAATTATGACAATGCTGCCATTTTGACAACTGATCCTGTGACATAGTATTTCGATTCTAAAAATGTTGTCATTCTGACATGACATATCATTCAGATTTCTGACTAAACATTATTGTCAAACCTTTTATTTAAATTTCAGACTAAATTATGAGAATGTCTTTTTGACAACTAATCTGATCTGGTAATTTAAATTTGATAAAGTTGTCATTCTGACTACTGATTCCAAGACATTGTCATTTTATTTTAACAATAAATTCCTTGACAATGTTGTTATTTTAGTTATTATAACATTTTACTCAAATTTCTGACAATGTTGTCATTTTGACAATATTAAACATAGTACATTTCATTCATACTTCTGACAGTTTTAATGCCAATGTTGTCATTTATCATATTCTTGTAAATGAATTATAATATTCATTTCAAAGCAACATACAATTGTTATTTTTAGTATCCTATTTATAACTAATCAAGACTAAAGAAAAAGTGCCATTTTGACATCAGACAGTTATAACAATGTCATTTTGACATATTTATCATAACACATTAGAATATTTTGTTTCTCTCATATATGATATACAAACTTATTGACAATTTAGTAACTTTCAAATTAATTTATTCTATTGTGACTCAATCAGATGCAACATTCAAAGAAATAATTAATTAAAGCAATTATATTAAATTGATTTTAGGGTTATCTATAATGATACAAGTGGCAACATTGTTAATTAAATTAATAATCATAATACATGTGAACATATAAGTGTCATTTTGACACTTTTGGCATACATGATTTTAATAAAATGCAATAAATTATGCAAACTTGAAAAAATTAACCTTTGATTCATGGTTAGATGAATCACATTTCTTTCATGTTTATATAATTCATTTAAAATGAATGCAACCTTATAAATACATCTAAGGGATGAAATATGGTGGTGACAATTAACCACATCGCAATTCCTTCTGTACATTGATTTTTTAAACCTATCTCAACCTATCACAACAAGGATATAATAAGAGTTGGATTAATTAAAATGTAATCTAATTACATGTTTGCATATTAATATCAAGCTTTAATACACCTGTTATAACTTACATTTAGTTAATTCGAGCACAAATTAGATTTAAATAGAGATAAATCAATACAATCAGCCATTTTGCTTTTCGAGTTGTCAAACCAGAGACCGTCCCGATCTGTGGAATAACGATTTTCGCTTTGTCGTTACGGTTGGATTTTGTTGAAGCTGTGTTGGTGTACTTACAATTTAAACGTGAATCGTTGATGGTGGCACAATACTCAAGGTGGTTGTGTTTGTAATCGCAGTAAAAGGCGATCCGAAAAACGGGAAAATTCGCGAAACTATTGCAATACACGGAGCGCAGCGGACTACACAACTGATCTAACTAACGCAGTGTTGCCAACTATGGCAATTTCTGACGTCGGTCAAACCACTTGTCTGAAGCTAGCATTAAATGATTTGAGCGGGAATTTAAAAACTAAATATTAAATATTTTTTAATTAAAATTGAATGCAGAATGTGGAAAAACTTAAAAGTTTACATTTATACGAAAATGTCAAATTGAGTTTATATACAAAAATATCAATCCTGCCAAACATTACTAAAACTGTCAAACAGATTGCAGTTAATTAGAAAAATTTAAATTAATCCAAAAGTTATCACAGTAATTTTATAAGTATAGTAATATAATATACAAATTCAGTTTAAAAACTGGTAAAAAAGTTACTATATTTATCAAAAAGTTACTAAAGCTGTTAAACAATTTACAAATATGTAAAAAATATAAGTTGTTAGATCCGTACAAAATTTGTTTAATTGTATACTAAACTATCAAAATGATTAAAACTGTAAAACAACAAACAGTATTATTTTAAATTTGAAGAACTGTCAAACAGTACTTTAAACTGTCTAAAAAGTGAGTAAACATCTATCAAAATGTTACTAACACTTTTAAACAGTTTACAGAATTGTATGAAAATCTTTTAACTTAACACATTTGTTTCAAATCTGTCAAATTCTATACTAAATTGTCAAAAAGTTACTATAACTTGCCTAAACTGTCAAACACTGTTCAGTGTTGTGTTCAATAGTATTTAAAACTGTCAAAAAATAATTACGTTTATTTAAAAAAATGCTAAAACTTTCAAACATTTTATAATAATAATAATAATTTTACAGATTTGATACTTCTTATGCAAGATCTGTTAAATTGTATTTATGCTAAATAAGTTACTAAAACTGTCAAACAATTTACTAATGTATCAAATTTGTCATATTGTATATTAAACTGTCAAAACACTTAATGCATTTGTCAAAAAGTTACTAAAATTGCCAACAAGTTTACAGTAACATTTTAAGTTAACAGAGTTGAGGCAGATATGTCAAACAGTATTCTAAACTGTCAAAAAAGTTACTACAATCAGTCAAAATGTTACTAAAACTGCCAAACAGTTTACAGTAATATGATAATTTGTCAGAAGTGTACCTGATCTACCAAATTGTAATTCAAATTGTTTAAATTTTAAACTTGTCAAATTGTGTACTAAACTATAAAAAGGTACTTCATCTGTCAAAAAGCTACTAAAAAATTACAGTAATATTTTAAGTTAGCAAAATGTATCAGACCTGTCAAACAGTATTCTAAACTATAAAAAAAGTTAATAAGTTGACAGAAGTAAACGAATCAATCTAATTGTATTTTAAAACTGTCAAAAAGTTAGTAAAACTTTCAAACAACTTACAAAAATGTATAATAATTTTATATATGTACCAAAACTGTCAAATAGTATACTAAACTGTTAAAAAACTTACTGCGTATGTCAAAAAGTGACTAAAATTCAAGTTGGCAGAAATTTGATATGTCAAACATCAAATCTGTCAAATTGTATTTTAAAACTGTCAAAAAAGTTGCTAAAGTATATAAACATCATAAGCTGGAAAATATGTACTTAATTTGACAAAAAAAGTTACGACATGTGTTAAAACTTACTACATCTGTCAAAAAGTTAATAAAACAGTCAAATAATGTGTAAACATATTCTAAGTTAGCGCAAAGGTACCAGGCACGTTGTATTGCATTCTAAATTGTAAAAAAGTTACTACATTTAACCAAAATTTACCAAAACTGTTAAACAGTAATGTATTTGATTGTATTTTATATCATATGTCAGTAAAAGCATAACAAATTACTAAATCTAGCAAAAAAATCCAAAATCAACAAAACCGTACATTTTTACATTATTGCAAAATGTTTTGTGTAAAATAGTTGACAATCATGTACCAGAACTGTCAAAATATGTTTCAATACTCTCAAAAATTTGCAGCAAAATATTAAACTGTTATAAACCTGTTAAAATATGTCAAAAAATTGCCAGATTGTTTATTAAAACTGTTATAATATAACAAAAAAAACTCCTAAAATGTTAAAGTTAGAATATCATATTTGATAAAGTTTACTCTGAATACTGTCGAAAGTGTTGCACTAAAACTGTCAAAAAGTTTACAGTAGTGCATATTATGATCTATTTTATAAACAAAACAGTTACTATAAAATTCATAACTTACTAAAATTAAAAAACTATAGACTGCAGAATTTTGATACTAAATATAGACAGATTCGTAAAGTCAAACTGTCAAACTTTTATTTCAACTAATGTAACATTTATTCATAAATTCTAGCTATAGTTATGACATTATAAACCTTGCGTTATAACATTTTAACAATATGTAAAGTCAATTCAAATATTTGTGAAAGAAACTATAAAAATCTCTGAAACAAAGTGAGGTATGTTTTATGTAATACAAACAAGCATATTTAGTTGCCTACATTTTTATTAGTAACTTTTGAATGCCATTGTTGGCAACACTGAATTAACGTTGTTATTATCATAGTTGGCTCACTGACAATGACAGACAGCGTTATAATAATCGAACAGCGCATGTGTTACAGTTTGCCGCTTTGCAACTCGAATACCATTTACGCAGTAATTATTGCAAATAACTGATTCAGTACCTGTTAAAATTGTTATAATTAGGAAGTGATAAGCAAGGCAGTGCGTAAATTGAAAGACATTTACAATTGTTATCAGTTGGTAGAAATTGCAAGTCATAAGGTTCTTCAGCAGCATCAACATGAGTGGAGGTGTGAAAATATTGCCGAAAATTCCGAAGAAGGAAGAAGTGGTAAGAATAAGCTTAATTTGTATTAATTATATTGTTAGGAATGATTGGTTTTAAGCATGGCCATGTTGCAATATTAGTCATCAATAAATGCATTGTATACGTTAAGATAAGAAAGTAATGTATCAATTTTCATTATAATTTAGTTGAATTATTATAATTAAGTAAAGAAAATGTAAATGCTAATGGTAGAACAAAAATGTGCTGAAAACAAATGAGTAATATGTATATAGTTTGTGATAAATGATTTCATATTTCATAAACAATCAGTGTCGATGATTCACAAACTAGTTCAATTGAATTGATAGTAATGGAAATCAGAAATAAAAAGTTCCACTTTGAAACAATTAATAGCTGCCATGAAAGGATCTTCTGCATTGGAATAGAAAAGAAAAAGATTTTAGATTCACGATAATTTACAATTGGTGGCCATCTTTGCCTTCTATTGTGTGTTGTCACTATTGACCAATCAGAATAGACGTTGCGGTCAGCATAAGCGCAGTAATCAAATTGTCAAAAGTGAAAAAAGTGGAAAATTTTCTGAACACAAGCAAGCATTTACTTAAACAATTTTACAGCAAACCATTGAAAAGTAAACGTTTTGGCAATAGTTGTTGTTGCGCTCCCTAAACGCACACATTTATACTTTTTCTACTAACACTGCAAATTATACTGAGTCATAATAAGTCGTAAAATATATGATTTATTTATGTATTGTTGTAGTCGTAATTTCAGTAAAATTATCTGGTTATTGATCGTGCGTATATCAATAACATATTGTATCATAAGGTGTTTTTTCAATTTGAGCGCTTCATACAGTCGGTGCGTTAGAGGCCGATGTACGTTTTAATAATTTGATTAAAACTTAATTTATAATTAACTTCAAACGCACCAGAAAATTTTGGCGTTTGTGGGTCGCTCTCTACTTCTCTAAAACACAAAACTCAAAAGACCCTTTTGTCAAATGGAACAAGTAATTAGTGCCATCAAGTGCGACTATTTGTTTAAATGGAAAACATCTATAATCTATTTATTTCCCGATACAATAGTTTTAAATTGTTTATACTTTTTTTACTAATCCAACATTGTTTCAACTCTTCATATGTCAACGAGTCCTAGAAGATTCTTTTTAATGTAATTAGTACAATTTAAATTTAAAAATTCTGCGCCGTTGAAATACGCAAATATTTATTTGTAATTACTTATAGAAAATTGTATATCAAGTTAATCTACCAACTGCGCCACAATTGTTTTCAATAAAAACTGGGCAATGACTATGAAAAGTGGACAATGAAATTACGCTTTTCAGACTATAATATTGTTATTCCTACTGCAACATAAAAACTATCTGTCTATTAACAGTCAAAACATGCAAATATTTAAAATATAACTTGGCATCTACCAAAATTGCTTTGTTAATCTACTGACTGCGCTAAAATAGTTTAAATTTTTCAAATATTTTAAATAAAATCTTGTTAATTAATGAAACAAGTTTGTTATTTAATATACATGTATATATTTCTTAATTTAGACAGAAGAAGATAAAGAATTGCAAGACGAGCTACGCACATTAATCGAAAAAATTGTGGTAAGTAAATTAAGTTTTTAGGAAAACGTTAATAAGCTTTGAGTTCTGTTTAGAATTTTTGATTCAGAAGGCTTGAATTGATTAGAAAATTACTTAAAACTATTTTTAAATCAAGTAATTAGAGCATAATTGGCTTCTAAACTGGATTTTTTTTAAAAGCCCATTTTAGCTCAACTTAAATTGAGATTTTTGGAAAACAGTAACGAATCTCAAGCTGTGCTTAAAATTTTTGACTTCAATAGACTTGAATTGATTTAAAAATTACTTAAGACTATTTTGAAATTAAGTAGTTTGAGCATAATTGGCCTCTAAACTCCAACATTTCCTGAAAAAATTAATTCTAAAAATTTATTACATTATAAAATCATAGGGTTCCGATGCTAATCTCAAGCCTCAAGCTTTGGATATGTTAAAATTCCTCATACGAACTGCAACTACATCAATGACTTCAGTTCCCAAGCCATTGAAATATCTAGCACCTTACTACCAAAACCTCAAAGAAGCACACAAGAAAATGCCTAACTCATCGATGAAGAAGAAATGCGCAGATATTATATCAGTGCTTGCAATGTGCCCAACTGAAGTTACATCCGAGAATCAGTTGGAAAGTCTTCAATATTGTTTGATGGGTAAGACTTTTTAAACGGACCGCCAATTAAACACTAGACAGCATAACATTTATTTTAATAAAAAATCGGATTAAACATTTATATGATGACTACTCTCATTAATATTTGATCTGAAAATGAGCGTAGTTAGTTTTACAGTTTTTTGTTAGTTTTTGGGCGATTAAGATGCTTTTTGATGCAATTAATAAATTTTCACTTTATGGGTGGAGTGGGGGTTTTCTACTTTTTACACGGACTTCCAATGAAACTCTTTGTTTATGGTCAATTGGTCTTTGGAGAAAACAAGCTAGTTTTTTTTTTCAAAATTAGTATAAATAAAAGGCCAACATCTCAGTTATACTTTATTATTTCTTTAGGCACAATGGAAAAAATAGGCGATTGGGGCCATGAATACGTCCACCACATTGAAACCCAAATAGTCGACCAGCTATTAGCCTGTCAGAAATCCGAATCTAAGTTACATTCTCTAATCGACGATTGCGTAAAATTCGATTGTAAACATCATGGCGAAATTCAGGCATGCGATTTCTTAATGGAAATTGACCATTTGGACCTCTTAGCTAAATATTTGGACGCAAGCACTTATCAACGCGTTTGCTTGTATCTCTTATCTTGCGCTAAATATGTTGATGAAACTGAAAGTGACAAAATTTATAAACTTTGTTCCGAACAGTATGTTAAATATGAAGAATATATTAGAGCCATTGTGATTGCTTTACAATTTAATAATAAAGATATGGTTCAAAATATTTTTGAAAGCTGCAAGGATAAGTAATAATTGTAATTAAATTAAATTGCAACAAATTTAGCAAATTATTTTCAGAGCTGTTCTTAAACAGATGGCTTTTATTGCTGGGAGACAACTCTATGGGGTCCAATTGAACGACAACGTTGCGGATAAGGATGAGATTGCTAACATCTTGAATAATTCAAATTTGAGTTCGCATTTTATTACATTGGCACGAGAAGTAATTTTTAGTAATTCTAAAAAAATATATATTATAGCATAATTGTTTTTTCAGTTAGATATAATGGAACCCAAATCTCCTGAAGATGTTTATAAAACTTGGTTGGAGCCTACTCCAATCCGTCCGTCTATTTTGGGCGATAATATTGATAGTGCGCGTCAAAATTTGGCTTCGTCATTTGTTAATGGTTTTGTTAATGCCGGCTTTGGAGTTGATAAGTTGATTACCGGTGAGGGAGGTAATCGTTGGATTTACAGAAATAAAGATAATGGAATGTTGAGTGCTACTGCTTCATTGGGGTTAATTCATTTGTGGGATGTTGATGGTGGGCTTACACCTATTGATAAATATTTGTATTCCAGTGATGAAATGGTAAGTTTTGTTTATTTTATTTGAGAAAGTTTTAGTTGTGCGCAGGTAAGTTGAAACTAGCAATTAAGGCTATATAAATAGCTAGTCGTTAGCCATTGACTGATTATTTATAAGCATTATTATTCTGTTTTGGCTGTAATTTGTTTAGTGATAGCCGCCAGAAATGCTTTTAGAAGCATTCTTGTTTTTTTTATTGGTTAGGCTTTGGTGTAGTTGGATTGGTCAACAAAGGAAGCTATGCAGATAGCTAGCCGCAAGCCAATGGTGCAGGCATAACTATGTTAGTGTACGTTGTTTATGTCATGGTATAGTTTGTTTGGTTATACCGGCTGCTAAGTTGGGATTTCTAGTTAGCAACCGCAACTATGTTTAGCTTATAACGTAAAATTGCGTCAAATAGCAAAGTTGCAATTATTAAAACTAACAAACTACTTCAATATTTTTAGATTAAAGCAGGAGCTTTATTTGCTCTTGGAATAGTCAACTGCCGTGTACGAAATGAATGCGATCCGGCTCTGGCCTTACTAGCCGATTTTATAAATGATAAAAGTAGCGTAATCCGCAACGCTGCTGTATTAGGTCTTGGTTTGGCCTACATTGGTACAAACAGAGAAGATGTTACTGCATTACTCATTACCGTCATAGATTCCGCAACAACAGCTGAAAATTTTTCTTCTGCTTGCATGGCTGGAGGTTTGCATAGAAATATTAACAAATTACAATTTAATACTTGTAATATTTTAGGATTGGTAGGCGCAAGTACTTGTAATTCTGATGTAACCAACGCAATATTGACTAAACTGGTGGATTGGAGGGAAAATGATATATTAAAATCCCCTCATATGACTTTAGCTGTGTTAGGGCTGGGATTTCTGTATTTAGGAAAGAAGGATGCTATTGATACCACATGCGAAGCAATTGAAGTCTTTGATGAACCTTACAATGCTATTTATAAAAGCATCTTGCATCTTTGTGCTTACACAGGTAAGTTAGGTTAAAATTTAAAAAAATGTGGTGGTTTTATGGTTGTATTAATAGGTACTGGAGATGTCTTCATAATTCAGGAGTTATTGGGTAATATAGGGGATCGGGTTAATTTATCCAAAGATGAAGAGAAAGCCAATGCTGAAGATAAATTGAAAGGGAAGCCTGTCTCTAAGGAAAAGAAGAAGAATGAAATTGATCCTGGGTTGGCGCAAGCTATTCCAGTTTTGGGTGAGTAAATTTTGTTTATATTAGCCTATTCAAATTAAAGAGCACGAAAATCATCTTTACGGGGCAACTACAAATTAGTTTGTTTTTCTGCGCTCTTGAAATTGAATAGAGAGTATACCATATTTTATAGTACAAACATATTTTTATTTTAAAATGTTGCTCATTAAAACAAATAACTTGAGTTTAAGAAGTACGATTTAATTTGAAATTAGAGCGTTGCAAAACCAACACTTTAAGTACTTGTGCATCATGTTCCAATCAATCTTTATTATGCAACTACAAACTAAAGTTTGTTTTTTTGGGCTCTATCTTGAAATTGAATAGAGTATATCATATTTTATAGCACTTAAACATTTTTGTTTTAAAATGTTGGTCATAAAAACAGATAATTGAGTATAAAAAACATGAAGTTATAGTATATTCAATTTGAAGATAGAGCATTGGAAAAGAAAACAATCGATCTTTATTATGCAACTAAAAACTAAAGTCTGTTTTTTGCACTATTAAAATTGAATATGTATATATAATCCATATCAATAATTTACAAATTAATATTAGTTTAGTTGAATTTAATAAACACGTGATTAGTACATTCACCAACCTCACCATGAAACTACAAATTAGGGTATCTTAACTTTGGATAAAGTATATTTCACACCAACCAAACACTTTTATTTCAGGTTTAGGTTGTGTAGCTATTGGTGAAGAAGTAGGCATGGAAATGTGTTCACGAATTTTGGGAAGTGTTGGAAGATACGGTGATCCTGCAGTTAGACGAGCTGTGCCACTGGCCATAGCAATCAACTCAATTTCTAAACCACATCTCCCAGTCATTGAATTACTGACTAAATATTCACACGATTCTGATGATAAGGTGGCTTGCAATGCGATTTTTTCTTTGGGTTTAGTTGGTGCTGGTACCAATAATGCTAGATTGGCTGCTGTTTTGAGACAGTTGGCTGTGTATCATTCCAGAAATGTTGCTGAATTGTTTATGGTGCGATTGGCGCAAGGCTTGACTCATATGGGTAAAGGTACCATGACTTTAAATCCATTGCATACTGATAGACAATTAGTTGATCATTGTTCAGTGGCGGGTAAGTTGTTTTATTCTATTTCCAGTCATACTATTAACTAACTCATCTCTTTCAGGTTTGCTAATCCCATTGATAGCACTTTTGGATCCACACGCTTTAATTCTAGGACGCAATCATTATTTATTGTATGCGTTAGCAGCATCAATGCAACCACGTTGGTTGTTAACTTTGGATGAAAATTTGCAGCATCTTACGGTACCCGTTCGGGTTGGACAAGCTGTAGATGTTGTTGGTAAAGCTGGTACTCCAAAAACCATTGCAGGAATACATACGCATAAAACACCTGTTTTATTGGCTGCTGGTGAAAGAGCCGAATTGGCGACTGAGAAGTATGAACTAGTTGGGCCTACATTGGATGGTGTTTGTATTTTGCGCACTAAGCATAATTTTGTTGATGAGGAAAATTAAATTTATGTTTTGTTAATAATAATAAATAAATATTTATGTAAAAAAAGATTCTGAATTTTAATTAGTTGGCGATTAGTATTCCTATACACGTCAATCGATAAATGGGTGGGTCTAAAATCGAATCGAAATGACGTCAATATGATGTGTTGCTATTTTGACGTGAAGCACAACAACACAAAGTCATATTGTCGTCATAACAATTTCCTTCTGCATTCTATATCAATGTGGCGTTGTGTTGCACAGAGCTGACCGCCATGCCGGTTGACGCCAATATGACGTTGTGATGCTATTCCATTCGTATAGTAGCATAGCGACGCAACTTCATATTGACGTCATTGCGATGCGATCAGCATGATGGAGTGTCAGCCCAGGCTTTGCTTGGATACATATCTTTTAGTTTAATTTTTGAAGGGCGTTCATCACTGTCTACATCAACTTTTACCAAGTCCGGGAGTAGGTGTCAGTATTTTCTTAATGGTTGTTTTGCACGGACCGTTGTTTGAACACACTATTAATTATTTGGATAAAGTTCGAGTGTCATTTCTCTTGTGTATACTGATGCAGCAATGATACTTGTTATAATAATCATTGCTATCTGCAGGAGGTAGGAGGTAAAAGCACCCGGTGAGTATAAAATGCTTAACGCTTAATAAAACCATTATGCAAAAATATTCTGCCTACGCCCCTGGTTATAATAAATATAAAATATTTAAGTAAAATATATTGCTATCAAAAATACACTTCTTCATATTGTGATTACGTAAACTATTCATTAAGTCCGCACATTTCATTAAACGAACAACTCTCGATACTCTTGGAATAATAATCCTTAATTTTCTTCAAATCGCACAAATCTTGATCAGGACAAGCAGGAAATCTAACGGGACGTTCTTGATGCAATAGCATCACTTTCTTATCTCCACCACATCTAAGAAAAAAACAACAATATTACCACCATAACAGCAAATACAAAACAATACAATACTTACTTAAATGAAACAAATGCCATATTGTTACCAAATGGATCAATTTTACTAACGCGCCATTTCCGATTTTCATTGAAATTATCGTGACGCAACGGTTCATCATCTTTGTATAAACCGAGATGCGCAAGCATTTTCAATAGAGTTCCTGAATGAGTGAAATATAGACGGGCTTTTGGATATGTGTTATTGTCTTCAATAAAATTGAACATGTCGCTAAAAGCTGGACAAGCTTGCTCGTATGTTATGTTGAAACCGTAGCCGTCAATCCAGTAATATTTTATGTCTTCTGCATATTCTGATACCTGAAAGATAGATTAAAGAAAATGTAAAAAAGAGGTTATCATTTATTAAATATTAGCCAAGTCGACAGCTAGCCGAAGTCATCTAATTGATCAACTAGCAAAAGCCAATAATCAACGTGCAAGTAAGGTAAGCCAAAATATTCACTTAACCTAACAAATATTTGTACTTTTTTAAATTAAAATTCACGTAGTTACAATTTTATTTTTAAATGATTCTAAAATACTACTTAAGGGGGGAGAATAGTTGCGCTATTATAATCAAACACACAGCACAAACAGCATCAAACTCAGCAAGAAAACGCCTGAATATAATTGAATAAAATTTTCACACATTGTAGAAGACAGTCCAATCTGTGTCCTCAAATTTGTAGAAATTTGATGCGATAAGTCGTTTCTCCGCAATTAATTTTAAAAAAAGTGAAGTGAAGTGAATTTTATTTTTTTTTTAACTGTCGACTGAGACAATCTAAAGTATCTAAAATAAAGCAGTTGTCTTGATTGCCCCCTCCCCTCTATAAAACGCTGATGGTTCAAGCAAGAAATCTACTAAGACATTACTAAACCAGTAAGCAAACAGCAGCTAGCCGAAGCCAGCAATCAAGCAGCAAATAGGTATCATGAACCAAGGGCGTACAAAAATAATTTTGAAAAAAAGGGAAAGATGTAGGAAAGCAAACCAAATATCAACCGAGTGTACAAAAAGATATTTAGGTTTTTGGAACATCAACCTAAAAAGAGTATTAATTAAAGAAGGCGGAGGGGGAAAGAGAGAACAAACAAAGTAATTGCCTCTTCTGAAAATTTTAAGATTGTCCCTATCAATAAATAAAATTATTTTTTTAACTGGGTCGACTAGGACAATCTCAACATTCTAAAAAAACAGTTGTCTCGTTTGCACTCTTCCCTCCATGTAAACTCTCATGATTCAAGCAATCTACTAAAACATTGCCAAACTAGTAAGCAAACAGTGCTAGCCAAAACTAATTGTTTTAAGAAAATTCACACTTTTAGTGTAATCAATAATGACTCACTCTAACTGACTCCAAATCAAACAACGTGCACCAAGGTGATTTCTTCTTGCGACTCCACGCTGTTTCGTAAGCACATGCTGAGTACATATTCATCACATCATCTGCAAAATTCTAAAATAATATTTAACTTACACCTTAACCAATTTACTCACCAAATGTTAAGGTATTTGGTTGGAAATTCAATCGTTTTTCAATTTTTTGGACAACATTTGTAGCCGCCTTGCTTGATTTAAATTTTCGCAATTCCACCAATGATGATGCATTTTTCTTCACGTCATTTTTCCAGTTGTTGCATAATTTGTAAAACTAAAATTAGATTGTAAGTTGGTGGAATGGTGTGCTAGATGTAGTTACCCTTAAAATAGGATCCTGTTTTGATGGTTCTGGGTACCAAACATCTCTGGCAGTCTTTTTTCCAAACAAGCCAATGGCAAAATTGATAGCGCTTGCTTTTGCTCGTTTGGTTTGAGTATATTTAAACTAAAAAAAAAAATCGTTAATTTTGCCGCAGTAGATAAGTAGATGTGATAAACATATTTGGTGCAGTTTTTTTATAAATAATACTCGCTTATTAAAAAAAAAAAATAATAAAATTTAAAAAAAAAAGCGCTATACAAAATATTGGAACAGTTTGAACTATAAACCACTTTACCACAGTATAGGTATTCCTTCAAATAAAATACTGATTGAGTCTAAACTGCAACGTACGTTCAACAAAATACTATTTACTTTTTTCTGTGACTAATAATTATAAATCAACAAACACAATACACTTACTATTGGCGCAGCCTATAGACTAGGATAGGTCACTTAAGTCATACATATTTTGTAAACATATTAATTCAGTATCTATAACAACAATATCTTCTTGTAATTACAATTATTGGTACAAGTATCAAGCACAATTGGCGCAGTCGTTACATA
The DNA here is from genome assembly GCA_963932245.1 of Tachinus rufipes. Classification (NCBI taxonomy): domain Eukaryota; kingdom Metazoa; phylum Arthropoda; class Insecta; order Coleoptera; family Staphylinidae; genus Tachinus; species Tachinus rufipes. The sequence continues at coordinate 70,179,099 of OZ010747.1, read as the reverse complement.
AACTTGCTAAACGCGCAGCCTATAACTAATTTGTTTAATATAGTAAACTAAAATCAAATTTTGATTCAAAATTAATTAACGGCAACAAAACAGCAAACATTAAAACAATTTTGGCGCAGTCGGTAAGCGTTCTAAAATAGTTGAATGCGGTCTAAAGTTAGTCGTAATAAATTAATTAAAGACAACATTTGTAACTTGGCGCCATTATTTTAAACTATTTTGGCGCAGTCGCTAGATAAAAACTAAACAACTTACTTGATATGATGTATTACTGTAAATCGGAGGCAAAATATCAGGAAATCTTGCTTGCATACGTTCAGACAACTCGATCATTTCTTCCCCACCTTCCGATGTCAACTTCTTCTCATCATCCCCATCCAATTTCGCATCCCATTTCTTGAATAATTGCAAATCGGTATTAATCAAATCTACAATGTATAAAGTTAGTAAAAAATATATCACTAATAGCAAATTTATAATACCAGAATCGCCATTCATAATCAAATTTCTGATTTCCTTCAAACGATTTTTCATAACGTTGATAAATTCCTCGCTTGGATTTCTCGTGCCATGTCTCGTTAACATCCATATTTTATCAGCCTTACAACCTAGAAAACAAAATTGTGATTATGATACAATTTATAAATTACAAATATTGTTTTTAATTTGAATTAAGTATTAGTTAAAAAATATTAAACATATTTGGCGCAGTCTGTACTTGATTTTTTTTTAAATTTTACAATTTTTTATAATTTTTCTTTTTTAATCTATAATTGAGAACTATTATTAATATTTATGGAAAATATATTTGGCACAGTCGGTATGCAAAAAATGTTCATATTATTAATAATTTAAAAAATAAACTAATTTGGCGCAGCCTACAGCTACAATAAGAATATTTTTTAATAAAAGTAATTTCTTAATCTTCTGCTTCTGATATTTTCAATATGGGTTAAATATTATTTCACAAATTATTAAACATATTCGGCGCAGTCGTTCAAATCAAGAACCTGATAACAGCAACAAATCAATGAATAAACTAATATATATGTATGTATATCTTTTTCAAAAAACTAATTTCTTAAACCAAAACATAATATCAATAATCGATAAAAAATAATACATTTTTTTAATTTTAAATTATTCTCACAAAGAAACTATTTCGGCGCAGCCGATTTTTTTGTTGTTATTATTCAAAATATCTGATTGTTTATTATTTTAAATATGAATTACCTTTTTCTTGAAATTGTTTATAATATTTATTTTCAACAAATCTGTAGCCTGTTTTTGAAGAAAAATGTTGCACTAAATTATCCTCACAAACTCCACAAAAAACATATTGAAATACGCACACGAATACAACAACCTGATGTAACCGGATCATCATAACACACTGACTCATTCCTATTGCTCATTTTTTATTTATATACATACATGGGTGTTAGAAGGAGCAATTAAATTTCCATAAAATGTATGTTAACACAAGCGTCATGCATCTGCATTAATACAATACGAAGAAAAATATAATTCATTTTTGATGGACGTTCTCATTATCTTATGAATAAATTTTTATAAATTTAATATAATATTAACAATGAATATTTTTTGGGATGTAATTATGGTTCAAAAAAACCCGTTTCCGTTCGTCAAATGGTTTAATTAATCCGAGCAGAACGGATCGCATCTGATGTGAATCCTAGCCGACTTTCTCGTGAGAAAACGTGTTATCATTGATTAAATAGCACGACAAATTAACAGTTAACTTTTTTACTTAAACTAATTGGTGTCATTTTATGAATTTATTGGATTGTGAATATTAGAGTTGTTTTCTCTAATTTTACATTTTTTAATAAATATGGAAAGTAATTTATAATATGTAACAAATGGCTAATGAATGCAAAAAATGTTCCATTAGAAATAATTGATAAATTATGGTAAATTGAAAACATTTCAAATAACATCCTGATAGGTTCAAATTCAACGATTGCAATTTTAATATCATATTATTAGCTTGTAGATCATAGAGCTCAATGTTCTTACGAACTAATAGGTTGGACACATCTAGTAATGCAGATGGTGTCTTCAAACTTCAAAAAAAGTGGTATACGATACATAATGAATGCTGATTCTAGAACATACTGCCAAAATTTATTCAAACAATTAAATATTTTAACATTGCCTTCTCTTCACATCTATCAAGTATTAATATATGTTAGTAAAATTCTATAAAAAAAATCTTATTAGATATGTATTAATATCTACAACAAACTACCACAAACGTTTAAATGCTTAAATAGTTTGCAATACAAAACACAAATTAAAATCATGTTATTACAAAATTTTATTATTCCTACAATGAATATATTCAAGACTCGGAAATGTAGAAAACTGTTTAATAGCTTTTATAGTAGTTTTAGTTTTATGTATTAGCTTTTATACTTGTTTTGAACTAAATTTCCTAATTTCTTTTTAAATAGACTTTTTTAAACTCGTTTTATAATTATTGTATTTTTTTATGTATTTACTGACCTTGTCATATTGCTGTAATGCTTAAAATGATTAAATATATTATTATCAACAAGTGGGTTTTTCTAAAATTAAATATTAGACAGATAGCAATAAAACCTTTACTACGCCTCCAGGTATAATTAGTAAGAAACGGAAATTCCAGAATTATGTAAATTAAATTATAGTTAAACCATGTTATAGTAAAACCCTTTTATTACAGCTCCACTTACAGATGTTTACAACCGGATGTCCAAGATTATGTCTATTTCCAGGTTTCTAATGAATTTTTAAGATCAATCGACAAGAAGTATATTATTTCTGATACTGTGCATAATCAAAATTTTAGAATCGATTAATATAACGCATATGATCAAATGCAACAAAGCAATCGTCTAGATCAGATCAAGCAACACATGGCCCTTCGAATCGGATTATCCGTATATGTGCAAACGACCATTACATCAAACAATGTAACACATTTTTCAAATTAAACCCAAACCAAAGACGAGTAAAGGTAACTCAACACAAGCTATGTTACAATTGTCTTGGATTTCACAAAATTTAATATTGCAAGGCTGGTAACTGCAAATTATGTAAACTACAACATCATTCTCTGTTACACAAATCAGACGTGGATGCACAAGCAACGATAGTCCACCATTTCCAGAAAAAATCTCATGTGTTCTTATCAACAACAACAGTGTTAATAGAAGATTGCAAGAAAATAATGCATCCATGTTGAGTGCTCCTGAACTCTAGACGTCGTTGTAGATGGACTTTAGCAATGCTTTGATGCAAAGTCTCTAGTAAGGAGTGCAAACATAATTGCTGCGTCTTCTCTTAAAAGTTGACGTAGGTTTGCTGACATTCTGCAGATTTATCAGCAGCGTAAATATCGCATAAGCAAACACAAATTGCCAAACTATATCCAGATCTTGTTAATTCTTAGGACAAAAGGTGCGTTTTATAGGAGTTTAGTTTTTTGGAGTAATTATGGAAATAAACTTAGAACACAACCCGTGTGTCTTCTCGTTCCACTTAATAAAATATGCTCTTTAAGTACAGGCTACTGGCGTTCGTATAGAGCATAAACGGTCTCCTAAGTTTCAACCGTAATGTTTAGCCTAATGCAGCTTTTACATTTTGAAACGTCTTTTCGGCGGCAAGGCTGAAACATCATCTTGCATGTCTTTGAGAGATGCAGGGTTTGCAAATTAAACCACGCACAAGCTTTGTAGTTGCTTTCTCGTGGTAGGTCTCAAATAATTTCGGATTTAGGTAAAGCTGCGGAGTTAAATGCCGTCAGAAGTGATACGGTTCTTTAGATTGTACTAAGCCGTGTGCTTTCCAATATTTTTTAAAAGTGATTTAAGTGGGTATAATTAACCCGGTAGGAGTGCAGAAAACAGCGGCACTGGTAAAACACGTTTCTGTTCTCTGCACTCCTACCAACACGAGCTTCTAAAACTATTGAAAGTAGCAAAAGTCTTCATACGTTTTGCATCTTCTGCTACGGCAGATCCCTCCAATACACTAATTTTAAATCCATAAATACTGTTGGCGCATTAGCCTCTTCTCTGCCCGTAACGCTAGAAACTTATATTGCAAGCGGACCTACAGTTTTAAATGGATTCCAATCCACTCGACAGATTATTAATCTACTCCGAACCCGAGATGGATCTTAGTCATTAAACCCCACGCTGACAAGGCGGGTTGGGGATTGGAAAAACGTATAAACAAACCCACAATCTTCGGTGCAGCATTCGAATGCATAGGCTACTGTGCTACGCTCCCCCTATAGATAAATACTTAGTCATTCCCAATAGTCTTTTGTACTTTTGAAAACAAGACAAGCTTATCCTTTGATCTGTACTCGACGCAAAATCAGAGCTTGTCGTTCATTTTTTCAATGATTCAATCTTGTTGATAATAAATGTAGCAGTTTCAGCAAAAATATTCTTAAAGATTGAAATCAGATCCCCAAAAACTTTTTTTTAGTAAACCAAAAACGAATACATTTTCGGTGTAGCATAGTCAACCATACTTACAAACAAGTTCTGGACATTGCAAAACATATCAATAAATGCTGTCTGTTGATGCGGAAAAGAAATCTAGACAAATGTGTAGATTAGACATTAATACTTGCTGGGAACTGGCCAGTTGGACGAGTTTCCACTTCTGTCTCATTATTCACTGTTGCACTATTCACTTTAATCAGATTACATATACCATATGCAGATGGTATAAACGCTGATAATGTAAGTGCAACTGGGGCACTTTATAGAAGTCGTTGTTGATGCTGTTGAAGGTATTGCCGGTAAAGCACACAATTCAAATTGATCAATATCACGCTTCAAGTCGTAAAGGTCCATCACGTGAGCATTGCAAGTTATAATCTTGCTAATCCACAATCTAGTTAATCAACCTCACTATCTTCGCTCTTATTTCTTCTCGATACTCTTCTACTTCTTTCTTCTATTATGTTTGTTGACACCCTTAAACGGATTAACCTGAGTTTGTTTAAATACGAATGCCTGCGGCATTATGTACTGCGTGACTCAGAGTAGATTCAGTTTTCGTAGCGCTGGCAATTTGCACAATCCGCACGTATTCGCTATACGTGCGGATTGTCAGTAAACATGGAGTGGTCGAACGTACAACGTGCCCAAGGTTGGTAGAAAAATGTATATAGAAGGTTGCCTGGTTTTGCCTCTAAATGATATAGGTGCGGGTAGTGGTGCGGAGTAAAATTGTTTGATGACGTAGGGGGAGACCAATGTCTCACTTTAGATATGTCCTTTTTACATAAATGGTTGTTCTAAATTAAGTTAAGCTTAATGAATTGCTCATTATCTTTAATTTATTTGGTGTTATAGAATTCCATCATTGCCCAGAAATATCCGCTAATTTAATATATGAAATATGTGTAAAAAATAATTAATTAATTTAATTACATTTTTATATTTAAAGAACGCATATTATATTTAATAGTAATGCTTGTTTACTGTAACCAAGTAACATATTGTTTGATTGTGTAAATAGGAGACCCATGCAAACAACTCCACCCCTTTGCTAAAACCAGGCAACCTTTTAAATACATATTTTCTACTAACCTTGCAACGTGCCATCATGGTAGAGGCGTTTTTTAATGTAAACGATTCCTATGTAGTGGCTATTCGACGTTTTTGCAACCATTACAATATTCGGCGTGTACGTGATGCTCCGTAGACAAATTTAGTGAAATCGTGCTGCGACTGGAAATCCAAGGCGGTCAATTCGAAAACCCTGAACATTCATCGCTCAAGTGTGCAACGGATTTTAAACAAAGACTTACACTTCCATCCCTACAAAATTCAATTATTGCAGTTTCTGAAGCCTACAGACCACGAAATTAGAAAAAATTATTGTGAGACCATGATGAATATGTTTTGGGATGAAGGAGGCTTGGACAACATTTTATTCAGTGATGAGGCTCACTTCCACCTGGAGGGGTACGTAAACAAGCAAAACTGTCGGTATTGGGCCCCCGAGAACCCAAAGGAAAAGCACCAAAAACAATTGCATTCCAAGAAGGTAACAGTTTGGTGTGCCATGTCGTCTTCTGCAATAATCGGGCCCTACTTTTTTGAGGATGCCCGTGGTAACTCTGTTACTGTGACAAGCCAACGGTACACTGCAATGCTCCACCAATTTTTGACTCCATCTCTTCAAAACGTTCCTGGTTATGACCCAAACTGGACCTGGTTTCAACAGGATGGGGCGACGGCACACACTGCAGCAGCATCATTGGACACTGTACGTGAACTGTTTCCAGGAACTGTTATTTCGAGATTTGGGGGGATATCTCTTGGCCGCCAAGATCACCAGATCTTACGCCCCTTGACAACTTTTTGTGGGGATATTTAAAGAGTGTCGTCTACACCGATCCTCCAGCCACTACGGAGCAGTTAAAAAACAACATTCGAGAAGCCATTAACAATATTCCTATTGAAATGTGTCGGCGGGTATTTAAACATTTAAGAGCAGTATTGGAGGAGTGCTATGAGAAGGATGGTCGACATTTGAACAACATTGTGTTTAAAAAATGAAATCCGCACCTCTGTACTTTCTTAATTTAATATTAAAATTATTCCAACACTTTTTATACTGTTATTATAACGTGTTAAAAACTGAAATCTCCTCTGAGTCACCTTGTACTCTCGCTATCATTGTACGCTTTACTTTACAACGACCTTTGCTTTTCTACCTGACCTTTTTCGATACCGAGATATTGCCCCTGTTGCCGCAAAATCTTTATCGCCCTCAACTTCAAGATCGAGTACCGCAGTACTTGCAGCGCACTCCACGACAGACACCCAGAAAAGCCGCTCCTGTTTGACTGCACTTTAGTAAAACCCCGGACACTCTGCCGCCGCTGATCAACGAGAAGCCGGGACCGCTTCCTCCGCGGTATCGTTGACGCTCTGCCCCGAAGGATCGCCCATTTGCCAATAGCCCCCTGGTCCCAGAGAACGGCCCCGTAAGCCCCGCAACAATACGGAAAAACGTTTCATATGCGGTCCGTGTGCACCGCATTAGTCTAATGAAACCAAAACGTCCTCACAACCACCTCTACAAAGAAAGATAAACCAAACCTAACAAAAAGCAAAAGCAACCAAGTTAAAATTTTAATCCTAAAGTTTTATATCAGAAAAACTCCATTTCTGAGATATCTGCGTTTTTCCAAATCTGCAGGATCAAGAGGAAGAGGACAGCGGGCAGACCAATGCTTAAGGCGTTTTTTGTCCTTTATTCCATACGACAACAGGATCTGTTCTTAAATTTTTTTCTAGAACATCAATAAATATAGATATCGTCAGTTGAAGACCAAAATTGCCGAAAACAAATGGTAAGTTGCATAAAGTTGCAATAGCGGCGTTTGCTTCTCCATTGTGTTTTGAGCACGGTGGTAGTGTCCACAATATTTTAAAAACCATCCACACAACACGGCTTCGACAGCATCAAGAAGCCCGCTCAACCAATGTTTCGCAAACTAAAAACCTCTTCTCCACGCTAGCCGACCTAGCAAAAACTGTAGAGAAAATCAAAAACAATGACTTGGCAAAATAATAAGGCCTACCACGACGCAGATTTAATGTCAGTATGTACCAAGCAAAAGGACCACAAGAAACCCCCAAAATGTTCCCGCTGAAGCATAAAACACTAAACAAATACTAAACGTTACCTGCAATATTTACTACCGACAATAACCCAAAAAGCCCACATTTAACATTTAAGTAAACATTAACAGCCTTATGCATAGTTGTTTGGTTAGTATGCTACTATAACGTTACTAACTAGTAGCTACTTACACCATACTAAATGTGTCATATGCAGAGTTGATTTTTAGTATAATTTAGTTAGTAGCTACTAACAATAACATTATGCTTTGGCAACACAGCATTATGTGACATGAAGTTTGCTTCATGTTATATTTTTGCGCGGTAATAACAAAAAATGAAAAGCTTTTGCACAAAAATAAATCTTCAATAATGATTGTAGAAACAAAAATCTAATTAACAAAATTGATAAATATATTTTTGATTTGTTTTAAAATGTAATTTATTGATATCTAAAATAAATTTTGCATTTATTGCAACTGAAGAGCTTGAAAAAATAAGGCCACACAGAAGTAATTACTTTTAAGCTATAATAATTTTAAAATATTATTAAAATTAATAAACAACTATTATGTTTAGTCAGAGTAAGTTCTAAAGAATCAAAATGCACAGCATCAGATGTGTTTGCTGCTGCCATATTAATTTTTATAACTCGATTTTGGATGTGCTGCCATCTTACAGAAAAACACTAAACTAATTTAATTATTAAAATAAATAACATTAATTTATTTTATTAATTATACTTGAAGCAACCACTACATTTTGGTGCTAATATTTAAATATTACCATCTATTGCAATAAATACAGCAATATGTCATAAAATGATGATAAATATCTCAATATTTGCAACTGATAGTTGTAGGTTATATTTGCAATGTATTTAATTACAAACAAAACAAGGCAATTTGGCTACTAACGTTTTAGTCGACAACTAAGCTTGGTAGTGTTTTAAATATCACTATGCAAACGGTCAACAGTAATATCCAGCTAGTATCATCTTAGTAGCTACTAAATATGACTATGCATAAGGGTGTAAGCAACTGGAAGATTGTTTAAAGTTTGACAACTGTAACATTATTCAATCAATTAGAAGAACATTCCAGAAAAGGTCAGACATATCAGAAAACATTATTTTGAAAGTGAATAGATTGTAAGGAAATCATACTCCTGTTAAAAGATTGTTTAAAACTCATTTTGGCAACTCTATTAGTTTAAAGATCATTCTAACAGTTAAAAAATTATTCAAATAAACAAAACAAAAATTCAATTTAAATGGTTTAAAAATTATTGTAACCGATTCAGAAACTCATGACCAAAAAGTATTAGCCAATTCTATCCAAGGATCATGTTAACGGGTCTTCGTAAAAATACTCCAAAAGTTTGCTACTATTAGAAAACTAAAACTAGTACTAAAGTACCAATAAAACTTCAAGCAATCCAGTGACAAAACAATGTAACATATCATCGTTTAACGACTATTAACCAGCATGAGAACCATTAACACGTCACATATGCAATACTCAAAGTAGCTCAGTAAAAACAGTAATCAAACTACTGGAACCCCCACTAAAACAAATATTGCAAACCTTGCATTCTGATGTGTAGACACATTTGTTGCAACGTAACCTTCACAGTATTTCAATTTTATAGCAAACTTCAATGCAAGTCGTCATATAAGTAAAAACTATACCTTTTCACTGCTCGCAAGATAGTTGGAGCGTAGATTGAAATCACAGAAAACTGACTATTTCATGGCTTCGTTGAGTATTAGTAAAAATGCATGGACGGCCGACAAGTATACTCAAAAATGGTGACAAAACCGAGTACTAGTGACTTTAAACGTAAAGACTCCGCTTCCTAAAACATTGTCCACACATAAAATCGCTTTTCATATTAAATGATAGTCCGACATAAACCATCTTCCAGCAAAAATAATAAAACCCTAACTACTACCGCAGATAGAAAACTCACCCGCGCCATCTAACCAAAAATCCATTGTCACAAGAGCTCCGCAAACAAACCAACGTAGCCATTTCAAAGGAAAGATGATCAACCACCTTCCAGACTCCATCCTAACCTCCACCATATTGCCCCCAATTCGGCTTCATAAAAGAAGAGCACGAAAGCAGCGTCCGCTAACCACTTTCATTGCAGCATTCATTTTAATCCAAAACGTCACATCACGTCATATCCACATTTTGTGTTAGTTATCAAGAAGTTAAAAATTTCTGTTCTCTGTCAAAGGAGGTGACATCCAATCCTCTATATTCAAAGAAAAGGTGGTGATACCAACCTTTGATAACGTACACTTCCGTGAGAACTTTCAAATAAACCAAATTTTTTCTTCATATAAAATGTTTTAAAAATACAATTCTACATACAAATCCACTTATTGGTATTGTCTAAATAATAATTTAGCCTCCAAAATGTCAACTTCTTGTGTTACCGACACGGAGGCGTCCAAGAAAAAAAAACTCCACCATCACGCCCGGCCATACGCTTATCCGTTTTCTCCGCAGCTCTCACTCTAAGCACCAAAGTCGAAAAAGGGGTCTCTTAAAAAAAAAAGTTAGTACAGCCGCTGCTACCACTACTTGCGTGCAGCACCAGCCACTAACGACTGACTTGGACCATTGCCCTTAACCACAAAGACGACCCAAGAAAAACAGGAGTTGCCCCTACTGACTGCACTGGCAATACTTCAATTCGGCAACCTCCCTTCAGGTCACCGTCGAGCTTGATCTTTTCAAATCTACCCGAAGCATCAACAAATACGCAAAAACTTAAGCACTATTAATAAACAGAACTGACATTTAGATTTATCAAAAATTCAGATTAAAACTAATTTAACACCTAGAATGCTAAATCAATACAAGTACAAAGTAATGATGTTTTAAATCCAATTTTTTCAAAATTTCTTTCTTCATTTATAATATAATTTTCCATATAATCAACCTATTGGTATTGTCCAAATCAAAATAATCAATTTAACTTCCAAAATGTCAATTTCTTCCATTTAACAAAAATACAAATGTTTCTTGGGAACACCTAGGAATTACAGTGGATGAAGAAAAATTTAACCACCTGAGATTCGCAGACGACATCGTCCTAATAGCCGACAATATCAAAGATGCAAAAACTATGCTCAACGACCTAAAACAGTCAACGGAAAAAGTGGGCCTTAGGATGAATATGGGAAAAACAAAAGTTATGACCAACCTAGTGCTAAACGATCAAATCAAAATAGATGATGCTAATATAGAAGAAGTAACTTCCTATATATACCTGGGGCATCAGATACGCATAGGCCGTGATAACCAAACATGCGAGATACAGCGCCGCATAGGCTTAGGATGAGCAGCGTTTGGAAAACTAACTAACATCTTGAAGAGCAAACTACCAATGTGTCTCAAACGGAAAGTGTTCGAGCAATGTGTGATGCCGGTAATGACGTATAGGTCAGAGACTTTAAAGGTCAATGGAACGGGCCATGCTAGGCATTTCCTTGCGAGACAGGGTACGAAACGAGGTCATCAGGGAAAGGACGGGTATCTGCGACATTATAACACGCATCTCTAACATGAAATGGAGATGGGCAGGCCACGTTGCCAGATTTAGGGATGGCCGTTGGACTAATCGGCTTTTGGAATGGAGACCCCGTGCCGATAAACGAAGTAGAGGTAGACCACCAACTCGATGGACCGACGACATCAAGAGGGTGTCACAAAACTGGATGAACAAAGCACAACATCGTAATGCTTGGAAAGAGTTAGAGGTGGCTTATGTCCTGCAGTGGACGCAAACGGCTGGACAATGATGATGATGATGACAAATGTTTCAAATTCAATTTTCAATGTCTATAAATCAACGATTTTTCTTGAAATTTGGAAAATCGCCGGGGCAAACCCACTCGTCGGCTTTCTCGAGGCGGACTAAAAATTTGAAACGTAAATTGTTATTTTGATATTATAAAAAAATAAAAGCAATAGTACCACCACCTTAAGAAACCTCTATAAAACAAATAACAATAAATAAATGACGGTTATGGAGTATCGATCGTTAACAAATCAAAACATCTCCATCCTTCAAGAGGCTCTAGTTCAGCGTAAATATTACATTAACGCGACTTGAGTGGGCGCCATGGTCGCAATCAACCACACCAATAAAAATAAATCAAAACACCAGCAGATGTCACATGCCACATTTGCTGTATATTAAATTAGATATTGCGGCACGATCATGTACCTTTATGAGAACAAGTGACGTAAATTTTTTGAAAAGTCTAGTAATCACTTTTGCTGTATTTATGTGATTATTGTTTGAAATCTCAAACTAGTTTAATATAAATTTAAAACTTTTTGCAAGTTGCCCCACAAAATGTAATGGGAACGCGAGGCATCTCCCTGGAGTGCACCAGGGTCTGTCAGAACGTAATGGAAAATCATCAAATGGAAAAGCAAAATGTATACAAAATAAAATATAAAAACAATATGATCTAATAATTAATATTCCTTTGTAAAATTATCATTTTCAAACCAATATATATTATTGATAACTCAAAAAGAAATGTATTATACAAGGTTAGTCAAAATTACCGGAACACCTAAATAATTCTCTAACCGTTAAAAATTTCAAAAAAAGTTTCAAAAGTTTATAACTCAAAAATAGTGCATTTTATAAAAAAATATTTGTAGAAATAACACTCAAGGTTAATTTTAGAATAAAAAATGTAAAAACATACTATAATTTTCCACAATAAAATAAACACAGGGTATATATTAAAAATATTTTTATAAATTAGTTTGCTTAATACCAAAAAACTTTTATTTGAAACTTATTTTGAAATTTTCAACTATTGGAGAATTATTTAGGTGTTCCGGTAATTTTGACTAATGTATATATTTTAAATTAAACAGCCCAAATTAAATAAATTGAATCCGCCCCTGTACTAACCTGAACATAGCTGCGCCTGCATAAGCTGCATAAAAGCCCAAATCACATAGTAATATGTCATTGTAAACCGTGATAAATTAAAATCGATATTTAATTTTTATAGTAATAATTAACAAGTATTGCCGATAATGATTAATTAATTACCTGGGAATTCAATTACGTCATGTATTTTGTTGGCAGCAATCCTATATGGTGATTTTGTTCCTAAATGTTGTTGCACCTCATCATCACAATGATCTAAAAAATGATCACAATCTAAAGCAACACCCTTAAAAGCGGCCAATAAACAAATAATTTTCACAACTATATACATAATTTAGGTTATGTCAAGATCAAGTTTATCTATTTGGGTTCATCACCCTGCTGCCTGCCAACACTGTGAATAAATAATTAATCATATCAAGTGAACCCTGATTAGGTATTGTTTATAATTTAGGGATTTCATCTAGCTACAGTTTAACACACTGGGTGATAAAATGTAATCATTAATTTTTAATATTTATACAAAATCAGCTGTTTTATAAAACTCTGTGATTCCCACAGTGAATAATTGGAAATTATGAATCGATTAATTAATGAGTTGTCAACGGTCCTTAATAATGTCGAACTGTCAGAACCAAAAGTAAATACATCTGATTCTGGAAGCCCTAGTAAAACAAAAAAGACAAGACGTAAGAAACGTAAGAAGTTAGTTGAAGAAGGTAATGAATCATATATAAATTGCACAATGTTATAATTTAGTTTTAGAAACGGTTAAGGAAGGCCCAGTTTTTAATATAAAAATTGAAGCTGTGAAAAAACCCAATGGAACTGTTATTAAAAAGCGAACGGGAAATAAGAAAATTGTCGCAGCAGTAGAAACAAAGACATATGTTACATCGGCTACATTTCTTTCTTCAATATCAAGCCGAGCTGAAATGCAACAAACAAAATCACCTGAAGTGCAACATACAAAATCACCTACGAAAGTCAATAAAGTGAAAAATAATAAGAAAACAATTAATTCACCTAGTACTTCAGAAGAACCAAAACGTATAAACAATTTTATCTGTTGATTGGATTAGGTTTTAATTTTATTTGTTACAGTTAAGAAGGTGCAGAATAATCATGTTAAATCAACGAATGGTGCTCAAAAAAGGCGTAGCCGTAAGCATAGTGATGGACAAGAATCGTCTAAATTCGAGGACCATTGGGATCGTAAGATTGTTGAGGTGGGTCTATCAGACGGTACACTCGTTAAAGGTGTCATTCGGATAAATCCTAAATTTTATACAGAAGCATATGTAAGTCAGGAGGATAAAAGCATGCAGGATTATTTTATCGGATCAGTGGCCGATAGGAATGGGGCTCTTGAAGGTGACATTGTTATTCTGCATGTTAAGCCAGAGACTGAGTGGAGAGATGGGCAGAAGAAGGCGAAAGTGATTTACATCTGGGAACAGGTGAGTGGTTTTTTGGTTTTATTAGGCAGTAAGAAATTGTTATCAGATTTGTATTACATTGTTGGTTATAATTATTGCAATAATGAACAAAGAGTATGGAGGGGTGAATAGGAAGAACACTAAATGAACAAATGAAATTAGAATACTGATTTTGTTATAATAAATGGGATGGGAAGGGAAAGGATCTTTTGTATACATGTGGGTGGGGGGAGTTAAGACATGCTTTAAAGATGAGTTGTTAGGAATTTTTAGTTGGTGGTGCCTAGGACGTGGTGTTTTATTTGCTTTTATGCAGGGGCGTCCCTAAATGGCAATATTTTCGGGCATTCGGGGACGTTGTTGGTCGATGCACGTCAAGTTTGCTTTTACTTGGTGGCGGTAAGTCGGATAGTTTGTCGGTGAGTCTGATTGGAAGCTACACAGTGGTGGTTAGTTGGGGTCTCTCCTCAGAGCTGACATTTTACCATGAAGTTACGTTGTTACAGGCTCTGACGTACTCGCGCAGAGTGCCAGCTGACTCGCACACACAGGGTGCGGTTCTGTAAAACTTGTCTTTATTTTTGGGGAGCGACGTGGCAGTGCCGGAGCAGCTGTCGGTGGCCGTCCTGAAACTCTGGCGTGGTGTGCAAGCACAGAGGTGGTTGTCGACGGCACAAGGGTTAGAGTCTTTTGTGAGGGAGCTGGAGTTGCGATGGTGAATCGGGGGCCTGATGTATATGTAGGTCATGTAGATTTGATTCGCGTTTGATGGTGGCTTGTGCTCGACTGTCTGAAAATCGTGAAAGACGGTTATTTATAGGATATGGTGAGGGAGTAGTCTATTAGTTGAAGAAGTGTCCACTGTTTCATCATCTGTCTCGGTGGCGTGGGTTCGGAATGTTTAAACATTTGCGGCACGGGGATTTCGCACGTGTTGTAGCACGGTGCAGCACGAGGTCCGCTTTTGGAGGCGGTTGGTGACGGTGAGTTTCTGTTTTTTTCTTTTGTCGTGGTTTTTGTTCTTGTAAGTTAGGCTTGCTTTGCCTCGTTTGCCATGTCGTGTTGGTGTTTGTGTGGGCCACAATTGCTATGTTGAAGAGGCTTGGCTTGGCTCGACGGTTGGTATCTCTGGTTGGCCGCCGGGTGTCCGATGATTGACGGTTCAATTCCGGTTTCTTTATCTTTTGTGTTTCCCGGGTCAGAGGTGTCTATTCGGTATAAGTTCCAGGACTTCTTCAATTTCTAACGTCAAAAGTGTAGTAAGGGTTTGCTGTCCAGGTTCGTAGTTTTTCAGCTTTATCAGGTGGATACCAAAGGTATTCAAAGCTGGGAATGCTTGGCATAGTTGTCATCTTGTGATGCAACTTGGTTGGTGACGTTCGATGGTGATACTGCCATCGTCATTATACGAGATAATGCCGTCGTGTTCTGTGTGTATGGCCATGTATTCTTGCAGTTTGTAGAAGTTTGCCATATGGTAGCGCAGGTCACGATGTTGTTGCTTTGGCTTTTCCCTACTGCTGGCATACTGTCGGTATTCTACCTCTGTATTTTCATTTCTTTGCGGAGTTTTTGTTGTCGTGTCTTCTTCTGCTGTTAATTCTTCTCGGGGTTTTTGTTGCGGGTATGTGAAAGCACTGTGTTTGTTACCGGCTGGGCTCCGTGGTGGAAGACTGAAGCAGCTGGTCCAGGAGTTGTGCTGGGGGTGGTTTATAAACTGTCGGAGTCGTTAGTGTGGTGAGTTGGCATTTTTTGGTACGAATTATAAGTTTTGTCTGCTAACACTCTCACACAGAGAGCACATACGCACTCACACAGTGTGTCAGCTGACTCTCCCACATGTGGTGCGGTTCCGTAGAACTTGTTTTTGTTTTTGGGGAGCGACGTGGCAGTGCGATCCGCTGAAGCGGAAACACTTTGTAGATCGTACCGTGTGTACACCAAAACCGGGGAATGGCTCAGTTGTGTGAAGCGCTTAACTCGAATATCGGCTCATAAGTTTTTGCAAGTTTGATACCCAGCTCCGGCAGAGAATTTTAAGAATTTGTGGGTGAACCAGATACTAGCCCTCGTATTTACTGCGCTTCTATTCATTCTATTAACGGGTTTGGTACTATATATTATGTAATTAATTTATAGGTACATATTCAAAGGCATCTGTGAGGTAGTAACACCAACGTAAGACTTATAATATCGGCCCTTGTACCAGGAAAAAGTCTAATAAATGATTAGATATGAGAGTGTGGGTGTACCAGATACTAGGTCTTGTCAGTATCTACAGTGACTCCATTCTTTCAATTAGGGGATTTGATGGTATATATTTGTGATTAATTCTAGTTACATATTCAAAGGAAGCTGTGAGGTAGTAGCTTAATCGTAAGCCTTAAAAAATTGGCTTTTGCACCCGAAAAAAAAAACAGGCGTTGTAGCGAGGCACGTTCTCGGTTTTTGTGTTTGTGTTTTTTTTCGGTGATGTTGCGCACCGGTTATTGGGCGACTACTTGGAGAAAGGCTGTAGGCATGGAGAAGCTTTGGGCGTTGCCATGCCAACTTATCACAGCTACAGGGGTTTTCTGCGGATGTTCTTGACATTGCTTTGCTTAAGAACTTTTAGCTTAGCTTTGTTATTAACGACCTTAGCACAAATCATAGCCGAGCATTAGGAATTCGAAAGGCTGAGAGAATTGACAACAGCGCTGTTATTGACTTTACAGCCTTATTTTGCAAGCTATGAAAAAGTCTACTAATGCTTGGGTCTTGCCAGAAAGACCAGAGAGCCTTTTCTCGCAAAGCTGCAATGTTCTTTACAAACATTACTAATGCATTGCTACGCATTTTCCGTCTTTATGGAGAAGGTTTAATGCCATTCCAATGTCAAAGGTTTGGAAGGATAGACATTTTCCACAAAGTTACCGCCCGATTAGTCTTTTGTCAACATTAGGTAACGTGACAGAAACTGTGATCTTGGATAGAATTGAGGATTAAACGGCGGCCGAACACTTGTTGGTTGGCAAACCATCAAGGTTCAGGCTTGGATTTTTGTTGACTCATTAATTAACAAGATTTACTGATTACCGATATCTGTATGTGATATCTTGCATTACGCCTGGTATCAAAATCGCTCAGTACTTTGACAATACGGCACTTTTGTACACTTCAAGACTTGGAAAGTCATTACGTAAGGCTTCAAGCGGCTTGTGATGCACTTCAAACTTGGCTACGGTACTAGAGAGTAAAAATCAAACCTGCTATACTTTTTTCTAGAAATTATTCACTAAGTACGTAGGAATAGAATTAGATAAAGGTTTAACTTTTAGATTGCTTATAACGGCTATCTTGGTAAGGCCAAGATGGCGAGCAATCTTCGGACTATGTAGCTTTGCAAGGACAGCTTCATGAGTACGAATCAACTTTAGGTGGTGCGTGAGCGGCATGTAACTTTGTGTCCTAGATATACGATTTCAGTCTGTCTCAAATTGCAGTTTTTGGGGACGTAGCGGAGCTCAATTTCTTGATATTTTTAAAGCACTAGGTGGAGGTGTTTTAAGTGTCTCTTGGGATTTAATAATTTATTCACAATCAATTTAACGATCACAGCGACCAAGAGTCAAGCACAGACAATTTTGGTTCTACAAAACTCAGTGTGCCTTGTATGACTACATAAATGAGTTAGTTTTGGAAAGGCGGTTAGCGCGTTTTTAAGCCCGAAAGGCATTACTTAAAACTCGTACTATTTGTTAAGGCCATCTAGGTCTTCTCTGTAGCCATATCGCAGTTTTTGGTAAAATGTTTGTTGGGCCAGCTATGCCACCTGTGTGGCATAGCTGGCCGAGCTGGCCGAGGCCTTAACTATCTAGAAAGCTAACCGACAACAAATGGCACTTTTGTGGGGCATAAAATTGCTTAAAGAATACTTGAAACAATGAAGTTGTCTTGATCTTAGCGGACGTTTTAATCAGGTGGGCTTGTGTGGAACTCTACAACAATTTTTATCATTTGTTGTATCTATCGGTTTTTTAAATTGATTAGGCGGTTGGGACTGGTTTCTTGTTACATATTTAACATTTGCGGCACGGGCTTTATCTGAATCTTTAAACTGCTGGCTTTGATGGAGGTTCTGAAGGCAACATTTTTCTTGGTGGTTCATTGTACTATATCACAAAAGTACGAATGTTTTTTTTTGTGCGGTTATCGATTGCAATGATTTGTAGCGGTAGAGGGTAGCTTGTCTCGCTGATAGTGCATCGCAAGGAACTGTTTTTTTTTTGCTAGTCACGTTCCAGTGTGTTAAGTTTGAAGGTAACACTCGCACGATAATGGAGTCGTCCAGGAAGGCGAGAGCAAACCGCTACATTTGAAGCGGTCTTTGCTACATTGAAAGCGGTTGCTCCTGATTGGTTCCGCTTTGCAAATTGTTAGCGGTGAGGTGACAATCTATTATTTATATCCGATAGAAACGGGTAGAGCTATAAATGTAGCGGCTTGCTCTTGCCTTCCTGGACGCACCCAACCTTCACTTGATGATACGTTGCTCCGATTCTTTTTCTTACCATGTTTGCTGATGTTAACCTCGCTATACATTGGTATATGGAGTTTGATTGCTGACGGTATGTTCCAAGTCGGGGTTGCACATTTTATGTCTTGGATGACAAACCTTTTTTGTCACTTTCTGCATAAGTGTGGCAGGAATCCTAACTCTTACAATAGTATCTACCCTCAGTTATTGCTCAGCGGTGGAGGTTTGATCTTAGCTTGATACCTTTGCTCATAGCTTCGATCATCGAGTGCGGCTACCAAGCTAGAATTAAAGCTTTAGAGTTATAATGTTACAAGGTCTGAGCCATTGAATGAATAGTTGCTACATACATAAGCTTCAAAACGCACCACGCGTTTTGAAGCTCATTTCAAGGGCATCATCTCACGTATTCTAATATGACAAAACAGACTCCGCTGGTCACGCCTGAATGTGGTTACATATTCCTGAGGCAAAATCCACTTTTTAGAAGCGTTTCAACGATATGTTTCTACCACTTCAATGTAATTAAACTAATCCCAGCTGCGCACGCGCAATTTAATCATGTCTATCACCAATTTAATGTAACTGTTACAATCTTTATACAAATTGATAGCAATCTGTTACTGCCTATGACACCCACTATCCGTTACTTACTATCAATTAAAATATTGCAGGTTCATCCAAGAATAGCTGTAGGCTATATAATGGAATTAAAAGATCGCGTTAAACCAGTAGCTAGTTTTCAACCCCGCGACAAACGCATACCGCACATGAACATATTGGACACAAGTTTACCGGCAAATTTCTACAAAAATTCAGCACATTACGCTAATACTCTATTCATGGTGCAACTAGTTCAATGGACTAATCCTAAATTTGCTATAGGTATGATTACGGAAGTTCTGGGCAGAGCTAACGATTTAAAATCGGAAAACAAGGCGATCCTATTGGAAAACCAAGTTGATATCTCATTATTCCCACCGGATATAAGGAAATATCTACCGAAGCACAGTAAAATTCAACCGAAAGAGCTTGAGAATCGTACGGATTTACGTAAAGAATGCATTTTTACAATCGATCCAGCAACTGCTAGAGATTTGGATGATGCTGTTTCATGCAAACGGTTACCTAACGGTAATTTTGAAGTTGGTGTACATATTGCTGATGTATCACATTATCTTGCTGAAAATACAGAATTGGATGTTATGGTTTCTAAAAAAGCAACTAGTACTTATTTGATTGACAACGTGTACCATATGTTGCCTCCAGAGTTATGCATGCATTGCTCCTTGTTACCGGGGAGGGATAATTTGACTTTTTCCGTAATATGGGAAATGGATAAAGATGCTAGAATTGTATCAAAACATTTTACAAGGAGTGTTATTAATAGTTGCGCTCAATTAGCATATGAGCATGCTCAAAAAGTTATTGACAATCCTTCCGAAACATTTACTTCGACTGACTTTCCGTTTATATTTAACGGATATTCATTGAGACACGTTTGTCGTACCGTTAGTGAGTTACAATCTTTAGCGGTGAAATTACGCGAGAGGAGGATTGAAAATGGAGCATTACGTATTGATCAAACTAAATTAGGCTTCAGTTTGGATTCGGCAGGATATCCGACTAAATATTACGTTCATGAAAGCAAAGAAGCGAATCATTTGATTGAGGAATTTATGTTGTTGGCTAATATTAGTGTAGCTGAGAGATTGTATTCTGATTTCCCAGCGTTAGCCTTTTTGAGGATGCATGAAGAGCCTAATCAAAGGATGATGAAGGATCTTCAGAGTACTTTGGAGGTTATTGGTTTGCATTTAGATATGACCTCATCTAAAGAATTACATACTAGTATTTCTAAGTATAAGACAGGTGATTATTTAGGTAAGTTTACTTTTTATTGTATTTATAATTGGTTAATTAAGTTTGCGCAATATAAGGAGTTGAATTGTATTTTTCATCAACTGACAAAAAAGTTTCGATTTTTTAGGATCCAGTTATCTGTGATAGTGCAGAGAGTTTGCAGCAAGGGTATAAGTGTCCTAGTCAATTAAATACTGGCTGGAAAAGTTGGAAATGATAATGGTCAAGATTGGTTTGTCAATCTAGTAGGAGGTCGATAACCTGGTTTGCTGCAACCAATTTGTTGCAAGTTGTGTGTATCGTCTATAATGTGAGAGGCATTTACGTTTATCGGAACGGTATCTGGGAATCTTGGATAAAGTGATTTTTGATTCTTCGATGTTTGTTTGTCTAAAAAAGGCATCGGGCGAACAGGGATTTCAAAACCAAAATCGATGTACGTCAAAATTCTGAAAATTGTTTTCAGATTGGTCATGGAAGCATCCCGATTTTTGATTTGGGCTTTTACGAAAAAGTTGTTACAGAAGGAGCGGTTTTTAGATCAACAATTAACTGTCGTTTTCCTAAATGCTATTTAGGGGGCTGCTTTACTGGTCTTTCAAAAACGGCTTTCCGAACCGGACGATTTTGTTTGCCAAAATTGGGCTTGACAAAAAATGAGTCCGGTTCTTGTCCGGTAGCATTTTCGGTTTTCCAGTAAAGTGCGATAAATTGTTTTTGGATTTTTCAAAGATATCTTTGCTTCTTGTGATCTGATCAAGTTCTATTTTTATACATGGCTAACGAATGTCTATGTCTATAAATAAAAATTCTGTTTGCGATTTGTAGTTATCAAGAGACTGGACAGACCCTCAAGTTATGGACGTCCGCGGGAGGGCTGTAAACGTGGTACATATATATATATTTTTTGGATTCGCCAAGGTGGCATTTATTGTTAGAACGTTAAACCCTAAAACAGCTAATTTTAGATACTAAACTTATGTGGATCACAACATGTGTGATGCAGTAATTGATTTGAAGAAGATTGTGTCAAATTATTTCTTTCTTTAATGTAACAAGGGTTTTGTAGTACTGTGAAGTAAGGATCTACCGTTCCTTGAGTATAACGCGAAGGTTTCACATGTTGCAGAAGGTTAGTTTGTTTGACCCGAATCCGTAGAGGGGGCAGATGATGTTTTGAGTGGTTATGGTCTTATCTTTAGCAAGCTTGATGTAGATGACAGCGTCTGGTTTTATAGAAACAACTTTGAGGACTCTGATTTGGTTTTTAACGCTGTAGAAATCGACTTCTGGAGGCACAACAGGTCTACTGCAACCTTTTCAGAAGTGACGATTGCAGGAATAGCTCCAGGCACTACAACACGTCGCACGTGACTTAACGACAACAGCACGTATAACAAACAATGTGCAATCGACGAACTGAAGAGGTTTAAAATCTGGATTTGGTCTAAAAATAGTCGAAATTGAGTGAAAGTCTGCAAGACGAACAGTAAAAGGTAAACAGAACAGTCTTTTTTTAATGAATTTTGATCGACCACATGAAGTTTAACCGACTGCACCGTTGGAAACACCGCAGCAGAAGTGGACCCAAGCAGCAGAAATGTAGACCGTAAACAAGATGATACTACTGTTAAAACTTGACCAACAAAGATGTTAGGAAAGAGTTGTAGATTTTATTTATCCGGCAATTGTGATGAGCCGAGCACTTTGGAACGTCAAGGACGGACACCACAAAAAGCCACCTCAACCAACAACAGTTGCTCAAGTATAAATCAAGTACAAAAACTTTGACAAAACGTTGCTAAGCCAAACCATGGACAACAACATTGACAGGAAAGAGTTGCAGATGTCTGGCAATTTTGTCTTGTGGAAAATAACACTGAGCAGCAACTCTGTCGGTAGTTGTAGTGAACTACACCGCAGCACCTTGGAACAGCAATGACATTTAATAAAACTGACGTGCCACACAACGAAGAAAGTCTTATTCTGCAGTTGCAGTTGTGTTAAGCTTAGAAAAGATTGGTTTAACAAAGCACCCTAGAATGGCAAGGACGTCAACAAAATTAATGTGTCATGCAATGGAAATTTGCTGCCGCCATTGGGTTTAAGAACAATCTACGAAGAAGTTTTTTGCTAAGTTGCCATACGGTTTTTACGGGGAAGGAACATCGCCAACTTTCTTACCATCACTCCAGCCAACAAGTCATTTAAACTCCCCGCGTATAAATGCAATAAAATTGCACAAAACTCCCAGACGTGGTAGACTTAACCTCGGGCGTCGCGAACTTTAAATAAATGAACTAACCTAACCTAAAATTAGAGCATCACCGAAGCAATGTCACTAGTAGACCGTGACAAAGCGTCAATGCAAGAGGGTTTTCAAAATCTCGGATATCGAATCAGAATTTGATATGATCTAATGTGGGCTGTGATTTCTAAATCGCAAAATTGGATCTAAAATATTTGCAAACCGTCTTACATTGACGCTTTACTTACGCCGAATTACTACATTACAGCGACGCCCAGGAGTACTGGACTCCACGAGTCAGTTTATCTTAAGCATGATACCATCTGCGCTGTTTAGGGGTCATACAGAGAATCTTTGTATTCTAAAGACGGCTCATCTGTACATTTTGAAAGCTTTCGACTCAGTATTGCAGCATATGATATGCTTGAGATCGCAAGAAGCAAAGGCATACCATCTTTCATGGCGAACTATTTGAAGTTCACCCAAGAAGAGTTGCAAATACATCTTTTGGTATCAGAAAAGCGAACTAAAACACCGCTGGTGGCAACGTTCAAGAGAGGAGTGAAGCAATGGCAAGGGAGGCGTATGGAGATACTTATTAGAGATGCCGAGCGACAATGGTTGCATCTGCCAATGGATGTTTCTAACGGGTATTTTCACTTGGCATACCTAAGCTGGTCCACTACGTTACCCAACCCGAGGCATCAAAGATATTTTTTAAATTTAAAAGTAAAATTCACACAGTCACTTAGTTAAATGAGATGGCCTAGTGTGTTAATAAGCTATCGGGGCCACATTTCTACAGAAGTTTTGGGCGAGATTACTATTTACTTCACCAAAGCCAATAAGGTCGTGTAGGAGACAGTTTAGGCTGTCTCTGCGGTGAGAATACGTGCGTTTCAATCAGATACGAGTAAGCGCAATTCCAAACAGAGTAATAACGTTCTGTCGACGTTGTCGTGAACTTCATTGTGTCGAGTTGGCTGCCGTACGGTTGAGAATGCGGAGCATGTGATCTATAGGTATTCTACGATGAACAGAAGGAAGGTCTGAGGTAGAGTTGCACTACTAACGTTAATATGCTAAAGATATCAAAGACAACAGAATTGCCATCATCGAAGCTCAAATTGTGGCTCTGTAGCGTTAGACGTGATTTACCGAAAAAAATTATAAAGTACAGTTCGTTGCGTGATATAGGAACCTAGTAGTAAGTTTTGAGTCACTAACGATCAGTTTGAGAGAAGTGTGGCAATCTAGGACTGACAAGTAGGTTCCACCAAACGTCTTGTAACAAATTGCTTACGCGGGAGCAATCTCCGGGGTTTCTCTCGAGCTCAGTGATTCTTGAGAATTTTGAGAAAATATATCAGATAGTCGTCCGGCACGTCATAGAATGTTATCCTACCCAGAAAGGAAAGGGTCTGGCAATGCCTGGACGAATGCGAGGAGGCGCGAGATGACTACAGGCAAATTATCTTAATATATTATGATTTGATAGGGAACTAGAGCCCAAATTTCAGCAATTTGAGGAAGCAGATCAAAAATCCCTTCAGAAGGAAAAGAGTATGATTTATGACAAAGGCAGACAGTCATCAAGAGCAGAAGTATCTACTTTGTTCTACTTTTGGCCTGAGTTAAGTAATCTTTATGGTGTTTTGTTAAGGTGCAAGTTCATAGTAAGCGACTGGAGACCGACGACTAAGATAATCCTGGAACAAATTACAACTTGGCAACAGGTGGATTAGTTTTTATTGTACCGACGCTGTTGACAATCTCCGTTTTCCGTCGCCAATTATTGCTGCTCTACAACGATACTATTGGCAGACAGGCCACGAGAGAGGGAAAATAGTGCGGGACGACTAGCGAGCTGTTTGTCTCTGTCGCAAACTTAGAACAAAGTTACATTAATTTTTATATTACCGATGCTGTCGCTGTTGTCAGCATTTGTCGCCCATAACTGTCGGTGACTACGTACGAACACTTTAAGTTTTTTTTTCCTGGGGTATTCTTTTTGAAGTGGTGCTAACCTCTCAGGTGTTTTTAGTTGCTAGGCTTTCTACGATTACTGAGCTGGACAGGTATATTAGGAGGGTAAGCGATCAACTCTGATTTTTCGGTTTAACGAAATTTGACTTCTTATATTGGGCATAAATTACGAATAAGCAGTTAACATAAGGATTTAAGGAATTATATTTTTAAGGCATATCAAGATTTACCGCACTAAATCATCTACTAGCTAAACCTATGACGAGAGCTAGATATTTCTGTGCGAATCAAGATGATCCATCAACATTTACTCATTACGCTTTATCAATACCAATATATACTCATTTCACTTCCCCAATACGTAGATACGCTGATGTCATGGTACATCGCCTACTGGCAGCTAGTTTAGGTAAATAATAATTCATTTTAATTAACTTTTAATCACAGTTTAATTATGCAATATATAGGTTACTGTCCTAAACCAGAATGGGATGTGAATAGAGTTTCAGAAATTGCCGAAAATTGTAACCGACAAAAGTATAATGCAAAAAAAGCGGGCGAAGCTAGTGGCGAATTGTACTTAGCGCATTATGTCGAGAAGAATCAACCTTATATAACTGACGCGGTCGTCATTGCGGTGACTGAAAAGGCGTTTGATGCAATTGTCATAGAAACAGGAAGTGTGATTAGGATTTATACTAATGTAATTATAATATTGGCTTACTAGGTGTATCGAAACAATATCAATAAGGTTATATTTGTCAAAAGTCGAGTCATGGTATCGCTTATGACGTCAACTAGCCTACTACTCGTGCTGTCGCCAACAACACTTTTTGATGATGATAATTATCTGACAATATTGCTACAACTAGACGGACATTACGCGAAAATCAAAACAAAAAAGTGGATTAGGCGATATGCAGCGAAGTGCTTTTGATTTATAGGCAATAGTCGTAAAATGCATTTGCATCATCAGAGTGCTACAAATAATGCATTTCTGCTCTTGATAGTTAATATACTATTTTTTGTTTGAAAAATTGAAAAAGCTTGTTGCAACGGATTTTAACGGAAAAACTAGTTTTCAGAGTAGACAGCAAAAAAACCTTATCGACATTGTTCAGATACACTCACAGTTCACATTAAATTTTTCTAAATTGCTTTTTTTTTAATTAGACGTTTGAAGAAAAAGTGGAATACAATATGGAAATCTACGGAAACGAAAATAAAAAATTATATAAAATGACCGTTCTCTTTCCACCAACAAAAGAACAGCCAAGGATAATTCAGGTTGTAGATATCTTTCAGATAATTCAGGTTCAGCTAAAACGTAAAGAGAAAACAAATAAATTAGAAGCGGTGTTAGTGAGGCCGAGTCATATCAAAGCTTTACCGACCGTTTGAAAATGTACTGTATTTTAATATTTTTAATTATGCAATCAGTATTGTATATAATAATCAATTTTTTATTGTGGGACAATAAACAGATGTTTTGAAATTTCACTAAATTGCATTGGTTTTTTTATTTCATTTGAAAAAAAAAAACAACTTTATTAATGTTTTAAATGTCTATTATCTAAATTATTAAAGTTGTGTCAGAAATTTGTTTATTTATTTATTATCCTTTTGTTTAGGTTTGTTGTGGAGGAAACGACTATGTATGTGAGTCGACCGAAGAGGCTGCTAGGGCTTTGGACAGCATGAAGCCCGCGTAAGTCGATTTGCTCTTACGAGTTTCTGTCTATTTTAGTGTTGATCATGGATTTGCAGATCGCTACTCTGTGGCTTGTTAAGGACAACAAATTGAAACTTTTGACTATTGACCGAGGCCGCTACGGGTCTGACTTTGGATGTTTGAAGACAGGTTTTTGCCTTGCTAAGCAACAAGACACCGTATTGCGCTGCGTGACTGGCTTCTTCCCTTCTCGCTACGTTGCTTGGGTGATGTAAGTTGCTGCAGTAAGAACAATCTGTTTGCATGTTACAACCTCTAGACATCGCCTACGTCCACATCGGAGTGTAGTGTTAGCTAGTGAAATGCATATATTCAGTATATTGCTGACGCGGCGGCGTGTAGTCATTCAGATCCTGAGTTATTTTATACCGAACAAGATAATCAGATTTTTATATCTAAGTGACCAATCCACACTAATTCATCGCCTACAAGACTAGCGCTGCATTTCTGATGACCTTCGAAAACGTAACTTGTAATGCACAGTTAGATAATAAGGTTGTACACAAAAATGTATGATGTTTTGGGGGGTAGTTTTGGCAAGTGAACCCCGGCTTTGAGCAGCAGTTTGATTGTCCAGTATCTGTGCAATACCGTTTTGCCTACAATTCCAAAGGACGTATTGCGAGTAGCCAGTAGATTTGCCGAACGTACTAACTACGCTAGTCGACACCATTAAGCTCTATCTAACATCCTAGTCAGCATCAACAGATTGCCAATATCAATAGGCTGTAATGGATGGTGAGGTGAGCTGCAATTTCGTTTGATCTTCACTATACGCAATAACTAGTAGTCGTTGATTCAAACCGATCAGAGCTACTTGTAGATACGAGGAATAGCTGAGGCGACTACCGAGGGTTCTTTTATGTCGCTCTCCAGCTGGGCGAGGACGTTCTTTAGATAATACCATGAATAACAGACGATGTCAGATTCAAATTTGATCACATTCATTTTGGCAAAGAGGACGGCTTCTAACTTCTTGAACAGACCTACCTACACATATGATAATCAGGAGTCGATCGACATACTACTGGTTTGTAGATTTGATGTGGGTGTTTTAAGACACTTCCCGTCGACGGTCACGTGCCTTATTTCTCTAGTAAACAGTTGAAGTGTGTCCGCTAAGGGCTCGAAAGGGTTAAAGATCATGGCCTGGATTACCGCATCTCCAACGAAGGCAATCAATCGCCCGAGCTTTACCTTACCATGATTTTGGATTATTCAAAACCTACGACAAGGAAATAGTTCCGAAGCTTCTTGGGTGTCCGCGGGTGGCTATGCAGTGAAGTTAAAGCTTCATTGGATTGGCCTTTGAAGCTAAATCGACCACAACCTGATTTGTTCATTCTACAAACCGACGCCAGCGGCATACTCTTGTATCTAGTACCCTATGTCTACAACCAATCAACATGACGAAGAAAATTTTAGGTTTTGGTAAACGCCCCAATAAGACACACCTTGTGTTGCAGGTGGGGTAGGTCTATTATATTCAAAACAGGCTAAATGGAGGAACACAACCGATACCTGCCGTCTGCGCAATCTTAAGATTGTTAGCAGATGTTTCCGGAATGGATTTTGTGAAGAAGGTAAGCCAGCAGGATTTTTAGGCTTAATTTTGTAATTCTTTTTGCTCTTTTGAAATAAATATCAGGTGGGGGGTGCTCTGGCTTGTGAGCCCTTTTGCATTGCAGACTCTTGCTTACAGGTAGCTACGCCACTGCCTGCAACGAACTAGAATCTTTTGCCGTCGTGTGGGCTAGTAAAAGATATTTGACGTACCTAAATAATGGCATATATATATCTAAGGACAAGACTAGCAGGAGCTGGTTTGATTACATAAATCTAAGCTAATCGTAAAAGTAGCCTCTTTTATTTTTTTTGGACGTTGTTGAGCATTGCTTCTGGACGATTACAAGGTAAAATATATCCCGGACGCAAGATTTAACTATTTGCCGGACGCACTTTTTAACGATTTTTTTTTAAAGAGATGCTAAGAAAGACCCGGACAACATAGAACGTATTCTCATAAAAGGGTGACTTCGATGTCGATTTACGTTCTGTAAAAAAGTTTTTTGAGCGGATTTCTAGGTAAAACCAAAGTAAACGTCTTCTATGCGGAGACCCTTGTGGCTGCAGTTCGCCACTCCCAACTCCACTGCTTAAAAACCAAAAAGATGATCAGCTACATTGGAGAAGTATACATGGGTTACCGGTTGGAAATAAAACAAGTAACGTTTCCTCCACTATACAGTAAGCTGTCCTGAGAGCCTTTTATGTCCTCGATTTCTGTGGTGGCAGTGAGCCGCTGACAAATCGGCTGCTTACAAACCAAAAACACTATCAGCTGCTTCGGCGAAATACAAGCCGTCTGGATGAAGACAGCGCTTTGGTAGCGAAGCTGCAGTAAACCGCTTCTTGCATGCCTACCACTTGCCGGGAATGCGAAAGGCTGTAAGAAGATACGTCCAAATATGCTTACAGTGCTCCTCGAACAAGACAAGTGTTGCGCAAGAACTTGTTATTCCAACTGACCTTGAGGCCATGGAAGAAAGTCGCCATAGACCCTACGGATTTACCAATGAAGGAAACATACACTATACAATACGGTCATTGATTTTTTAGCGTGCATCGAAGAATTTGCTAAATATTAAAAACGGAAATATTTTAAGACCAGGTAACTAATCTTTTCCACACTCTTGAGTTGTTTTAGTTTGTTTTTTTTAGATTGCTGCTTCCCCGCAAACCCAAACAACTAAAAAAAAATCTTCAAATAAGTTTCTGAATGGTATTATAGTTCAGTGTTATATCGTCAGCTAAATAAGAACTTGCTCTTTATCCATCGGTTACCTAATAAGCCGTTGTTTCCATATTTATCCTTCAAACAAGTCGTAAGATATAAAATAGCTAAAACGTAATACAGGGAGTTTATAAATAAATGGGATTATGTAATCACTTTAAATGTGCCGCTTTTTTTAAATTGTTTATTAAACTATTTGTTTTGACAGATCAACTTTGACAGCTGTCAAGCAAACATATATAGTATGGTGGACGATTTTAAAAAGGCCCAATTTTCTAACTGAAACTGTAAAGTCATTTTCTTTTACGTTTTACCAATAGCCGCAATGCCATGTGTTTTAAATGATTAAACTTTTTAGAATGACGTTTTTTTTAAATTAAATATTGCAACATCTCCAACGTCGTTCTTTTAATAGCCAAAACCGAGTTGTCAAACACCATACTATTTTTCCAATCAAACGAAATCAAATTCTCCAAATATGATTTTGAAAATTTTATTTTTAAAACTAATAATAAAAATGTTACGCCTATGGTAATTTCTTTAAATAATTGAAAATGTTACGCCTATGGCAAAGAATGCATATTTGGTTGCCTATTCAATGGGATACTTAAATTACCAATACAAAAATCCTGCTTGAAACAAATTTTTATCAACACAATTTAGTTCAGCCTTTTATAAAAATACTCATGGTGCCTTTGTAGGCATGGAATATTATTTTTAATAAAATACAATTGGAAATGTATGCAACCAAATATACATTCGACAAGTGAACTGAAAATACGTACATATCAACAGGGCCGTAACAAATATTTTTTATATATTCAATATTTTCTTTTTTCACGCTATGAAACTTTTGTATATTCATTATTATTATACTATTAATTAAAAATAATAAATATTTTTTAAATTGGGAGATTTTATTTAATTAATTAAACGTTTCTATACTTAAATTTCCAGATGGCGCATAATCCATAATACAAATAATTAATAAATAATGGAGCCATTCGTTTCACTGTTGATAGCATCAATTGATTATAAGCAAAAAAGTGTTTATTTAAATTTGACCTTTGTTAACATGCAATGTCGTGGCCAAGGCATACTGACAAAATTTGTAGAAACAAAACCATTCTCTGCGCTTGACTTTTGGATCACAGCTATCGTTGTAGAGTTTACATATTTATTTTATAAATAATTAATATTCTGAGCATTTGTCAAACTTTTTGTATTGTGTTCTTGAATAACAAAGGGTGTGTCCAGGAAAGCGGGAACGGACCGCTATATT
This sequence comes from Tachinus rufipes, assembly GCA_963932245.1. Classification (NCBI taxonomy): domain Eukaryota; kingdom Metazoa; phylum Arthropoda; class Insecta; order Coleoptera; family Staphylinidae; genus Tachinus; species Tachinus rufipes. The sequence goes on along the minus strand of OZ010747.1, from coordinate 70,148,637 downwards.
TGTAGCGGTATTTGTTGTACCAATCTGGAGAAAACCGATTTAAAGTTTCCAACCGCATTCCTGTGCGCACCAATTTAGATATAATATTTCTTTTTCTTCTACACCTGATAATTAACATAACCAAACTAAACGTACCTTTATTAGGATTCCGACATCTCCATTGTTGATTGAAGAAAACAAATTCCATAGCATACATTAATTTCTTATTTTATATAATCGTTTATTGTTAATAATTTAATAATAAGTCGTTGCTTTATACATGTACACATAATGAATAACTTATATAAGTAATAGTACAGTGCATACACATATGCATATGCATATATAATTTATTTATATTGCTAGACTAGTTGATGCGTTCCTCCGGAACTGGAGCGATGAGTCTCTGCAGACTAAGATATTCATTACCAGATCTTGGCCTTAAAGTGCAAGATGGCGGCGGAGCATCAGAAGAACTATGCGAGGATAACGACAAAGTTTCAAAATAATCGGACATATCTGAAGTTCCACTACTCGTTGATCCGGACGGACATACCGGCACCTCAGCTTCAGCGCTTGCACTTTTCTGCTCACCTTTCTGAAAATTGAAACTGATATCTTTGAGCGGATCTGAAGATTTAGAACGTCTAGGTAGCGTTGCTGAGGGAGGTAGCGTTTTTCTAGGAAGCTCGAATACACCTGAATCGTTTGATGATGATGAATCCCTATTAGATTTGCTAGGTACAGATGATGAACGTCTTACTGCCTGGCTACAAGTACATGCTGCTTCCTGTACTTCAACTTCTTCTTCACGGCTCGATGAATCTGCTGAATTGGATCGTTTTCTACGTTCTATTATATTATCGGTGCTATCTAGGAATTGCTTTCTTTGGTACAGATTGGTTTGGCCTTGAAGCATTGCTGATCCGCTTGGTTTTGTTAGGTTTGGATTGCTGTTTGATAACAGCTTACCCAATCGTTGTTTAACGGCAGGAGACATTGGTAAGTAACCAGGGTGGGGTTGTTGATTGGCGGGTTCCATCATAAGGTAGTCGTCTTGAGCATGCCCACACCTAATACACAAACCTGCTTTTTTAATAACCTGCTTTGCATTTTCATAGTGTTGCAATGATTGCACAAACTCCATATTTTCATAATTCCTCTCCACAGTAACTGGTATGTTGGCATAATTTGGATTTCTACTGCATTTCTTGCTTAAATCCACCTGCGCGTATAAAGCGTTAATATCATCCTGTTGTCCCCAACAAGATAACAATCTTTGGCAATAGCATGGACGTTCAGGTTCTGGTTGGCGTATTTTCAGCACGCAACCACACGGCTTACGAACAGTTTCCGCTAAGCATTCTTTAATCTTCCTAGGCGTATCGTAATGTTCGTCAGTCTTATTTTCCTGTACGGGATATGGGAAATTCGGAATATCGTAATTATCATACGATGGTAACGGCATCGCCGGTTTCTTCGTTGGCGAAACACTGTTTGGTTTTGGTGGTCTTGCTGGAGGTCTTGTTACAGTTTGGCTCCAACCAGAACTATCCGAACCGCTGCTTATTGAATGTCGATCGCATGTATGTTCCCAGCATGGTACGCTTGGTGTTATCGTTGCTGTTGATGATCGCGACATTGCTCCCAATTTGCTGATACAACTCATACATCTTTCGATTGGTGGTCCGTTGCCCCAACCATCACTTGAACTTACATCTCCGCAACCATAATTACTGTCCAGATCAGTAAATGGCGAATCGACTCTTGAGAGCATTGATGGATCGGTTATTTCTGGATTTCTTAATTCTGCTCGCAATGCTGGACGGCGTGGACTATCCATTACTAAAAAGAAAATTACATTAATATAAAACTGCGATCAGTATGTTTACTATATCGGAAACTGTTTCTATGTCTTCACACAGTTCATTTCATTGAGGATAATTATCTATGCAATCAATCTACAATTTATTGAGACTACGTTTGACTATGATAACTAATAATAAGTCTGCTCTGCAGATTAACTTATGTTCATTCTATTGATCATCCACCTGGACCCGAGTAACCCAAAAACATTATAGTGAACAAACCAGCAAGCATGTTCAACTTGTGGGACAAAGATAAATGATCCCACAAAATATTCAAAAGATTTTACTTCTAAAGTGTGACAATTCTAAAATTAGCAACAAATTATTTAATTCGCATTATTTAACATCTGACAATTGATATCCGTAATTTTAAAAGAGCGATATTTTGTGTGTCATAAAACTTCGAGCACAACTCGCGCAATTTAACCCCTTTTTAAAAACGGTTTTAAAAAATTTTGATTTGTCATATATTTCATGTCATTGAAAATTTCATTCTCTACACGTTGCAAAAAAAACGATTTAAACTGCTGGAAGTTATATGAAACTCAAAATGTCGCGCCCTTAATTTGTTATTTAAAGTATAATTTATTTTATAACAAATATTTGGTTTCCTTATTCTTTTTTGAAAAAAATATTGCTTGTGTCGTTTAAAATCACTTTTAACATGTAAATTAGACAGTGAATCCGTCTTTAAAATAATAATATTGATTTAAACTAATTACCTGACATATTTCTTGAGACGGGTCTCCTCCTAGACGTGTGCAACTGTCCGGCAGCGGCTAATTTAAGCGTGCTAGTGATGTCGTCCCCCTGATCCGTAAGTAGGACATGTAGACCTTCACCCTTTCCACATCTGGATCCCCCTTCAAAGCAAAACCTTCCTTCCACCACTCCATACCTCCTCAAATTAGAAATAAGCCAGTGACCGGCTAGACGCGGCGGGACGCCCGTACTCAAACAGAATCCTTTCTCCTGCACATGCAATCTGGCAGGACCAGGCTGGATCCTTGCTTTAGGTGGTGCGGATGAAAGGAGGACGAGATATTGAGGCCCATCTCCTAGATGCGTGCTCAGTTTCACCTGCCATTGCATCAAACGCTCCCTGTTATCGAAAGCCAACACGACTACAACATCCTGACACAGGATGGCAACAGTATTCGATTCCTTATCTAATGTAAATCCAGTTTCTAATCCCAAAAAATGTTGCAGCGATAGTGAGGCCTTTGTGTGTCCCTGTTTGTACCGATCTTTTGAATCCCGGTACAGTTGCAGATACAAACAATCTGAAACAAGAAATAAAAAAAAATCAGTATTTCTGTGGTGCTGCTGTTTCACAGATTAAAACTGTTACAATTGATGCGACCCCCCAGGAGGCAATAAATTAAAAGCCTAAAAATTCAAATAACGAGAGGGGAGAAGCTTGAAAGAAAAAAATCTCCCCGGATGAAATCTAAATTGGAAATCAGCAACACAATTAAACGGAGTATTTTTTCGGCATAATTAGCAAAAGCTTTTAATTTTTTTTTTCAAATCGAATATATGGCGATTTTTAATCAGCTAGTTTTTAGTCGGATTTGTCTCGTTATAACATCGATTGATGTTTGTCCCATTGTTCAGGGCCAGAGATATTTGCATTTTGAATATTTATAACTCACATTAAGGGCTGTCCAATGCAGCAACTGGAGTTAAGTTCACAATTTATTATAATAATTACTTAAACGCATTACGGTAGTTGTGTAGAAAATGGACGAAAATGGGGTATAAATAGTATTTACCTTTCATTTGACAATAGTACCAGATTATGTAGTAATTAGGTTATACTTAGTGACAGTGTTAAAAATATTATTTTAACAATTATGTCCTCAGCACAAGTTTATGCATAGGTATTATTTATTAAAAAAACAAAATAAAAAAAAAAAAAACAAAAAATATTTTGGTTGTTATGAATTTAATTCTGAGACTAGTACTATTTAAGTATTATTTAGGCCATCAATTGTAACCTCAACACCAATATAATTACAGATAGATTTATAAGTAAAACCATAAATTTCAAAAAAATATTTATAATTAATTTTGAGGCTAGTACCAGTTTAAGTACATACTATTTAGTTAGACCATACTTAGCGAAAGTTTTGAAATGATATTTTACCAATTGTAACCTCAGCGCCGATATAAGAACAGGTACAATTTATAAATAAAATAAAAAAATTCAAAAACATAAAAATATATTTTTCATTTTATAAATTTAATTTTGTGACCAGTACCATTTAGGGAATACAGTATCAATTTTAAAATATTATTTTAACAATTATGTCCTCAGCACATATCTAAGCACAAGTAAAAAATATACAATACAAAAGCAAAATTTTCAAAAAATTATAAAAAATAGAATTTTAAATTTAATTTTGAGACTAGAATCAGTTTAAGGCCATAGTTAGCGCCAATTAAAAAATAATAAAACACAAATAGTGTAAAGGTTCAAAAAAAGTTTTATTGTTTACTACAATTGTTTATACCTGATGAAGCCACTGTGTGGCGAAACAATTGTAGTAAACAATAAAACTTTTTTTGAACCTTTACACTATTTGTGTTTTATTATTAATGTTAATGGAGTTCAAACACGTATCAGCCTCAACCATCCAATTAAAAAAAAACTAACAAATGTGTCCTCACTACTTTAACCATACATAAAATTTCTAATAAGAACAAAAAAACCATAACAAAATATTTTAAGTTTTATAAATTAAATTTTAAAATCCGTCAGAAAATATGTAAAGCATGCAAAAACAATAGTAAAATCGGACCATAAAAGGTCTAAAATAACAAAATCTGGCCATAAATCATCAAAATTAAAAAATCCGATAAAATAACAAAAATAGCTAAAAAATACAAAAATCCGGCCATAAAAACTCAAAAATTCGGTTACTAAATTTGAAAATTAAGATAAAAATACTAAATATCACTCATAAAAGTTAAAAAAAACCACAAAACTAAACAAAAAAAGTAAATCTGCACAAAACAATTTAAAAAACATGTTTATAATAAGTTAAAGAATAGTTAAAGAATACCAAAATTCGGCAATAGAAAAACAAAACTTCAAAACTACTACAACAATACTAAAATCCAATCATAAAAGTACTTTGTTGTTAAAATTAGATAACAAAAAAAAAACAAAAGAAAAAAAAAAACAAAAAATTCAAAATCCGACCACAAAAAGTTTAAATTAAAACTAAAATTTAAATAGCGTAAAATATACAAACAACCAGAAATGATAAAAACTTCAATAATAAATATAAAGAACAGCATAAATAGCAAGAAATACAAAAATCCAGTCATAAAAAATTAAATCCGGCAACAAACCATTAAAGTACTAAAACGAGATCTTGAAACCAAAACAAATGAAAAAAAAATATAAAAAGTACAAAAATCCGGCAAAAAATATACACATCTGCACAAAATATGCAAACAATAGTGAAATCAAGCCAAAAATGACTAATAGAACAAACTCCGGACATAAAACACTAAAATTGTGCCAAAACTATAGTAGTAAAAGTCAGACAAATAACAAAAAATAGTTCAAATAATCCCACAACAAAACACAAAATTACGCGAAAAATACTAAAGTTCGATCATGAAAGTCAAAAATCTAACAAAAACAAATAAAATACAAAATGTGTCCTCAGGCATAAATAAAAACAAAAAATCTTTAAAAATATTTTAGATTTTATAAATTTAATTTTATAGTATTAAAATTATGTCAGAATGAACCAAAATCCGACCAAAAACAGTTAATACGTGCAACATTATCTTCATAAAAAAAAATCATTAAATCCTTAAAACCAACCCATAATCTGTCCAAAAAAGCGCAAAGAAATGCAAAATTCGGCCATGTTCTGTCTAAAAGTGCGTATACCCATCACATCTACTTTAAATGAGTTTCTTTTCTCGATATGATAATTTTGTGGAATATATCTTTCTATTTCATTTTCAAAATTTTCAAATATTCTAAAAAATAAGCACGATCTTACAAAAACAAGTTCAATATTGAAAACGCTGGTAATTGATGTCTCGCAGTTATTTTTTGTTTATGTCACTACAATACGGTTTTGACCTTACATTTCTGTGTTTAAATGTGAAAAATTATATTCATAAAATGTCAAATATAGCAAACTCCAGCCTATAAACATTAAAATATTGTTATAAAGCATCAAAGTTCGGCCAAATTTTTTCATGCAATCTCAAAACTAGCGAAATCCGGCCATAAAATATCAAAATGCTGTAGAAAAAGCAAAATTTGGTCATAAACTGTTAAAAACTGCAAAATTCTATTTATAAAAATAAAATTATGTCGAACCAAAATTCGGCCCAAATCAGTTGGCCGGCCTGGATCCCAGCTGAGTGATGAGTAAAAAATCAGATATTGTCACAGCGAGTTGAAACTAGTCTCAAAAGATGCAATTTTTTTAAGTGCTTCATTGGGTTTATTTAGGCTCAATACAAAGTTTTTGAGTAAATTGCAAAAAACTATAGAAAAAACGCATCATTGATGAAAATTTTGTGTTCGCATCTCTCTTACACAAACCAACTATCGTCGTAGCGAGTTAAAACTAGTCTCAAAAAATGCAGTATTTTATGTAAATTAACGTGCCTTGCTGGCTTATGTAGGCTTAATACACAGTTTTTGAGTAAATTGCAAAAAAATCTCAGAAAAGCACATTTTTGATGCAAGTTTTGTGTTCGTATCTCTCTTTCAAAAGATGCAGAATTTTGGTTTGTGTAGGCCCAGTACAAAGTTTTTAAGTAAAATGCAAAAAACACAGAAAAACGGATTTTTGATGCAGATTATTTTGTGTTCGTATCTCTTTTACACAAATCAAATATCATAGCAAGTTGAAACTAGCCTCAAAAGATGCAGAATTGTATGTAGATTAATGTGCCTTGCTTAATTTATGTAGGCTCAAGACAAAGTTTTTGAAAAAATTGCAAAAAACTATCTAAAAACGCATTTTTGATGCAAGTTTTGTGTTTGTATCTCTCTTACACAAATCAAGTATCGTCGTAGTAAGCTGAAACTAGTCTCAAAAGATGCAGAATTTCATGTAGATTAACATACTTTGCTTGGTTTGTTTAGTTTTCGAGTAAAATGTAAAAAATTATAAAAGAAACGCATATTTGATGCAAATTTTGTGTTCGCATCTCTCTTACACAAATCACATATGGTCGTTGCGAGTTGAAACTAGTCTCAAAAGATGCAGAATTTTATGTAGATTAACTTGCTTTGCTAGGTTTGTGGCCTACACGTAAATTTCAAAAAACTATCGAAAAAACGCATTTTTGATGCAAATTTTGTGTAAATATCTCTCTAATCAAATATGGTTGTAGCAAGTTAAAACTAGTCTCAAAAATGCAGAATTTTATTTAGATTAACGTGCTTTGCTAGGTTTGTGTAGGCCCAGTACACAGTTTTCAAGTAAATTGCAAAAAACTATCAAAAAAACGCATTTTTTATGCAAATTTTGTGTTCGTATCTCTCTTACACAAATCAGATGCCGACACAGCAAGTTAAAACTAGCCTCAAAAAATGCAAAAGTTTATGTAAATTATTGTGCTTTGCTTTTTTTGTGTTCAATACAAAATTTTCGAGTAAAATGCAAAAAACTATCGGAAATACGCAGTTTTGATGCAATTTTTGCGTTCGTATCTCTCTTACACAAACCAGATATCGTCGTAGCCAGTTGAAACTACTCTCAAAAAATGCAGAATTTTATGTAGATTAACGTGCTTTGCTAGGTTTTTGTAGACCCAGTACAAAGTTTTTGAGTAAAATGCAAAAAACTATCGGAAAAACGCATTTTTGATGCAAATTTTATGTTTGTATCTCTCTTACACAAATCAGATATCGTGGCAGCAAGTTGAAACTAGCCTCAAAAGATGCATAATTTTATGTAGATGAACGTGCCTTGCTTGTTTTGTGTAGGCTCAATACAAAGTTTTCGAGTAAACTGCAAAAAACTATCGGAGAAACGCATATTTGATGCAAATTTTGTGTTCGCATCTCTCTTACACAAATCACATATGGTCGTAGCAAGTTGAAACTAGTCTCAAAAGAAGCAGATTTTTATTTAGATTAACGAGCCTTGCTTGGTTTATTTAAGTTGATTTAAAGTTTTTTAGTAAATTGCAAAAAATTATTGGAAAAACTCATTTTTGATGTAAATTTTATGTTCGTATCTCTCTTACACAAATCAAATATGGTCGTAGCGAGTTGGAACTAGTCTCAAAAGATGCGGAATTTTATGTAGATTATTGTGCCTTGCTTGGGTTTATGTAGGCTCAATACACAGTTTTCGAGTAAAATGCTAAAAACTATCGTATAAACACGTTTTTGATGCAAATTTTGTGTTCGTATCTCTCTTACACATATCACATATGGTCGTAGCAAGTTGAAACTAGTCTCAAAAGATGCAGAACTTTATGTAGAACAACGTGCTTTGCTTGGTTTCTGTAGGCTCAATCCAAAGTTTTCGATTAAAGTGTAAATAAACTATCGGAAAACGCATTTTTTATGCAAATATTGTGTTCGTATTTCTCTCGTACACAAATCAAATATAGTCATAGCGAGTTCAAACTAGTCTCAAAAGATGCAGAATTTTATGAAGATCAACAAGCTTTGCTTGGTTTGTGTAGGCCCAGTACAAAGTTTTGGAGTAAATTGCAAAAGACTAAAAAAAAAACGTATTTTTGATGCAAGTTTTGTGTTCGTATCTCTCTTACACAAATCAAGTATCGTCGTAGCGAGTTGCAACTAATCTCAAAGGATGCAAAATTTTATGTAGACTAGCGTGGCTTCCTTGGTTTATGTAGGCTCAACAGAGTTTTCGAATAAAATGTAAAAAACTATCGGAAAAAAGAATTTTTGATGCAAATTTTGTGTTCGTATCTCTCTTACACAAACCAAATATCGTCGTAGTAAGTTGAAACTAGTCTCAAAAGATGCAGAATTTTATGTAAATTAATGTACTTTGCTTGGTTTGTGTAGGCTAAATACAAAGTTATTGATTAAAATGCAAAAAACTATCGGAAAAACGCATTTTTGATGCAAATTTTGTGTTCTGTTCATCTCTCTTACATAAATCAAATATCGTCGTAGCGAGTTCAAACTTGTCTCAAAAGATGCAAAATTTTATGCAGATTAAAGTGCTTCGCTTGGTTTGTGTAGGCTCAATACAAAGTTTTTGAGTAAAATGCAAAACACTATTGGAAAAACGCATTTTTGATGAAAGTTTTATGTTCGTGTCTCTCTTACACAAATCAACTATCGTCGTAGCAACTTGAAACTATTCTCAAAAGATGCAGAATTTTATGTAGATCAACGTGCTTTACTTGGTTTGTGAAGGGTCAATCCAAAGTTTTCGAGTAAAATGCAAAAAAAACTATTGAAAAAAAAAACGCATTTTTGATGCAAATTTTGTGTTCGTATCTCTTTTACACAAATCAGATATCGACGCAGCAAGTTGAAACTAGTCTCTGCAGATGCAGATTTTATGTATTAGACCATAGTTAGAGCTTGAAAAATTATTTATTTCAACAAATTTGTCCGCAGCACAAATTTATCACATTTAAAAATAAAAACTAAAACTTCTAAATTAATATAAAGTATTTTGGATTTTATAAATTTAATTATGATTTACTATTTAGACCATACTTAGTCTCAGTTTTAAAATATTATATTAACAATTGTGTAGATTCATTCAAGGAATATTGCTGATTTTCCTATAATACAAAATGTACGATTCCTTTAATTAACATTCGTCTTTGATACCAGAGCTATAATTTGAAGCTTATTATAAGAGAAACAACAACAATGATATTGAAATTAAGTGAAATACAATTTTTTCAGTAATGTTAATAAGTAATCATATAATAATATCATTAAAATCATAATCAAGGGATCCGAGAGTATAATTATCCGCCTTACTTGAATCCCAGATTACATTTTAATTGGGGTCCTAGAGGAAATTTTAATAAATATTGAAAATCCATTAGTTTCAACCCTTAGGAAGGAATTAATCGACACACACTCATATAATAATAATAACAAATATTATGTTCTCAACTAATAGCATTTTGATTGAACACGCAAATTGTAAATTAGTTGATTTATTGAATGCGGAAGGATTATGAAATTATAATTTAATAATCGTTGTATAAATAAATAATAAAAAATGTTGTTGGGTAAAGAAATATATTAGGGGTAAAGTTAATGCCGGCATGATATATACGTTTGGTCCTTTGTCTCTCGTATGTTTAGTCGTATAATTAGGGAGCAGGACTTAGTATGGTGTTAGCATGCGGACCCTTTTTAATGAGGCAACGTCCCCTTCACTTAGAACAATGCGGTACACAGAGTAATTAACAAAGCATGTGTGCATATAGTACTCGTAATAACTCTGCAGACTTGTCACGGCCGACACTTACTCCAAATGTGCATTCATTCTGAATTGATTTTATTCTTGGATTAATCCAAGTATGAAACTATTATTATAATATACAATACCAATGTTAATAGGTCAGCATTTCAAACGTTTATCAAAATTTTAACTTAAAATAATCACAAAACCTTTTTCTAATTTTTATAACAAACATTAATTACTCATCAAGTTTTGTTTCAAAACAGAAAAAAATTAAAAAGTTATAAAATATTAAAAATTAATTGATTCGATTAAAAAGTTAATTATTTTTCAATGTAATTTGTACACATTTATTGCCCCTTAATGGTATTATTGTAACCTAGAAAGTTTTTTGAGAAATCATAGAATAAGAGCTAAAAACCAAAATTGTTAAACTTGAATTAAACTAATTGATATTATTGATATCTAAAAAGACTTTTGGAAAATCATAGAAGAAGAGCTAGAAACAAAATGTATAAATAGGAAATAAATTGATTAAATTAAAAGAATTTTGGAATGAAGTTTTATAAAACTGTTTGTTAACTAATGCTGCTTCTAATGGAATTATTTTCATTTTTTGAGCAAAAATTTGAAAAACAAAATTTGTTCAATTTGAAGTTTTACTTAATTTGATATCTCGTTTATTTTTAAATATTTTGTTATGAAATTTTCAGCAACTCTTGACCAATTCCTGCTTTATCTAGTAGTTCATTTTTATATATGTGGACTTTTAGGAAATAAAAGATGAAGAGCTAGGTACGCTGTAATTGAAATAACAATATTTCTATTACAATAATAATGTATCATAAACTTTTTATCTACTATTCTTAAATTAATATATTTTTAAACTTGTAGACTTTTACAAAAACAGTTTTTAAGTGTTAAAATCAATAGTAATAATAAATTGTCAATGTAAACGCAGCCTTTTTGAAATATTAACTAGAAACGTTGCAAACTGAAAGCGACCCTCAGGGTGATTTGCATTCGCGCATCATTTATTCATCGATTTAATTACTACAAACTTGAAACCAGAGGCACTTATCAATAATCCCCTTGATTGAAAATGTACGCAAATTACAAAATTTACTTATTTAATATTATCTGTATACAACAGTTGAATAAAACTATCAATCTTAATTACACAAAACAAAATGAATTTCCATTGTATGTGTTATGAATTGAAATTATTACGATTTATAGCGGTGTAATTGAATAAGTGAACCGTGCAATTTCATAATTTACAAAATGATAATAATAAAAACGAATTATAAATAATAGGATGTGTGTGTATGTGAGGGCAATAAATAAAAAATTGCACGCTAGGATTTTATCGGCAATGTTTGCATTCCATTCAGCCAATTCCCATTAGTCATATTATTTTTAATAATAAAATGTATTAAATTATTTGTTATTCCGGAATGGAATTACTGTTTTAATTTCTTTCTTTTAATTCTTGAAATAAACGCGTTTAGAAGCCGCAACTTTAACAATAACAAGGACCACGGTGAATAGGCGAACCGTGAAATTGCGTACTGGTTCTTATATATAAAAGCCCGACCTGCTATATTTATTCCGCAGTAACGAACCAAACCTCCCCCATAACAGTGACTATTAAAACTCGAATACGATCGGAATATTAAAGGCTCCGGTAATTAACCGACACGCTTGGAATGTAAAAAAAAAACTTCCAATAAGAAAAGGGAAAAAGAAATCCATCGATAATGTAATAAAAAAGAGATATTATTAAAGAAGTTTGCGCTTAAGCCTTCAGTAATGTTGCTATTGATTGATTGATTGATTGACTGTGGTTATTCATAGCCTAGACTAGAATTGAGTTAATTTCAATTCGTCTGAAGAAATGATAATATTACGGTAACGATGCGTGCCGTGATGGGAATACGAAATTTCCCTTCTTCAAAGTCAAATAGTTTCGTGTAGCTCCTTGGGGTTTTGTTCCGAGCTTTATCGATCTCACGAAAATTCAGTGGACTTGACCGTTTGAAGTCTTGATCCGGGCCGGCTTGCTTCGCTCCCCTTTTTTTACAGACGAAAAAGACGGATCCCTATTCTTTAATTATCCGCCACAACAAACGGAATTTGAGGAGTTCTGCAGTATACAAGGGGGGCTAGTAAGGGGGGTCATAAAACTGGGCTGCATGTGGATGGAGGGGATGGTTCAACTGGATTACACAATTCGTGCGTTACAATTTAATCCCCCCGGAGAAGGATTAAGCAGTTTTATATTCGCGTAGACGATGAAGCCTTAAATGGGTAGAAGAAGACGATAATCCGCACGCATGGGTTAAGGGGTTAAGGTTTCATTAAATATATATTGCACAAGACAACGTTTAAGCGGCACATCATGTCTATGATATTACTTAAATTACAAAACAAAATATATTCTACTCGATTACCAAGTTGCAATTAAGAATTCAGGAAACTATATTACTACTACATCCCAAGTTCTTCTTCCACAACTTCCTTAAAGTACACATAGTACAACTGTAACAACATTCAAAACTGTATAAATCAAGGAATAATAAACTGAATGTTTTAAGCAAATATATTCCAAAAAGACCAAGATGTTACTTGTTTTACTGCAATAGTTTTTCTCTGTTGGCAATTATACATTTGGAAAGAGCATTAATTGGGAAATAAGTTCTAGCTTTTTATCACGGTTTTAAATTATGGATAATTACTAAAAATGTCAATTATTGTAGAAGATAGAAACAATTATTTAAATGCAAAACAACATTAATAAACAGATCATGTAAATTTTGTTCAACAATATTTAATAATAATCAAATTATTGTAATTTTTTTCATCAAATCAAATTCTTTCAATTAAAAAAAACATGGTTTCAGATTCTTCTTCTATAATTTCTTAAAGTTTTTCTAGATGACAGTAATGCCAATGGATATCAATCAACAAACAACTTGTGATCATTTTATTCAAAAATATTTAATATATTGTTACCAAAATGTCGATTTTTTAATAAAATCAATTTCTTTCAAATTTTACAATTTTGGTTTCTAGCTCTTCTTTTATGATTTCTCAAAAACTTTTTAGGTTATAATAATACCATTGGAAGTACAATTAAGTGACAATAAATATTGTATTTATATATATACATATATATAAAATATTTACGAATAATCAAAATATTGTCAATCTTTTAATCAAAATAGTTCATTTCAAATTTAACATTTTTGATTTCTAGCTCTTCTTTTATGATTTCTCAAAAATCTTTTCAGGTTACAATAATAGCGATAGAAGCAGCATTAAATAACAATAAATTTCTAAAAATTGCATTGAAAAATATTTAGGAATAATCAAAATATTGTCAATCAAAATTAGTTTAATTAAAATTTAACAAATTTGGTTTCTAGCTCTTCTTTGATGATTTTTCAAAAAACTTTCTAGGTTACAATAATACCATTAGAAGAGCCATTAAGTGGCAATAAATTTTGCAAATTGCATTGAAAAATATTTACAAGTAATCAAAATGTTGTCAATCTTTTAATCAAGTTAGTTTAATTAAATTTAACATTTTTGGATTCTAGCTCTTATATGATTTCTCAAAAAAAATTCTAGATTACTATTATGCCATTAGTGGCGACAAATTTGTGCAAATGGTATTAAAAAATATTAACAAATGATCAAAATACTGCCAATACTTTAATCAAATTAGTTTAATTAAAATTTAACAATTTTGGATCTTAGCTCTTCTTCTATGATTTCGCAAAAACTTTCTAGGTTACAATAATACCATTAGAAACACCATTAAGTGGCAACAAATTTATGCAAATTGCATTGAAAAATATTAACGAAAAATCAAAATATTGACAATAATTTAATCAAATTAATATTTTACAAATTTAATAATTTTGGTTTCTAGCTCTTTTTCTAAAATTTCTCAAAAAAATTGCTAAGTTACAATGACACCATTGCATGCACCATTATTGAATGACTTATTTTTAGAAAAATGTAAAAAGTAATAAACTTTACAACCAAATTTAAGTTCTTAATCATCCCAAGTTTATGCTACCCTATAATATTAGGAATCTACTTTCTGCGCATTTTTTACGCCAATATAAAGTTGTCTGAACATAAGGACACGATTTCCGTCTCCCAGAACTATACACTTTTTAAAATCCAACAACTACCTGTTAACCATGACTTTACTACCATCTGTGAGTAACCTTCGTGTTCTGGCTATCAATAAATTCCAAACAAAAGTTTTTGTTAGTGCACAGAAAGCAGAGATAAGTTCCTGAAACTATTCTAAATCCTACTCAAACATCTGTATGTGAGGATCTGTTAACTAAACATCAACGAGTTTTTTCAGAGCGGCCCGCTTAACGGCAAAAATGAACACCAAATTACCCCATTCCAGTTGCTTACCGCACGGTAGTATAGGCTTAGATAAACCAAACGGAGGCGTGTAGTGTTATGAAGATACCACTTTTTCGAGCCCGTTGCTAACCACTATCAAACAGGATAGAACTGTCCGAATGTGATACCGAGCTATCTCGAACAAGGGAGGACTTGAAATTAAATCTATCCGCAGTGAACTTTAAACTCGTCTTTAACAGCATCTTATTGGCAGGTGCCAAGCAAGCCAGAGCACCGTCAATACACGGTATTAGAAAATAGATCTTACCACGTTCGTGTATTGCCGTTTTTCCTAAAGTTCGTTCACCCGCTGCGTAGATCTTATTCTGGGGTTAGAATTTAAGACGTGGACAATTTGTTAATTAAGTAGGCAACTTTTAAAGCTTATCTTGAGCATCTTTTATCACTAGGGTTATCACTAGGCTTGAAGAGGCAGGATTTACGCTTTTCTTACGTAAATTTCACTTTTTCGATGCAGAGATCAAGTTTCTACATTGTCTCTTAAATTCTAAAAGCTATCGCCGAAATCCTAATCAGGTCCAATCTTTAAAAGATTGTCCTTCACCCCGTAATATTCAGCAGCTGCAAGCCTTCTTGGGCCTAGCCAATTTCGATAATTCCGTACTCTTCTGTTTTTGTTGAAAGTTCCCGGAAATGTAAATTGCCTCATTCATTTGCCTTTTTGGGCATTTGTTTGAGCAAATCTTTATTGTCGTTTGAAGAATTAAGAACATTCTGGAGGTCTGTTTTTAGTGTCGTTTCTCTAGGTCTCGGATCAGTTGGTGGTTTGAGGATGAGATTGATATCTGATAAGTGTTTGATGTCTGGGTTAGTTCTCAATCTTCAGAAGTTAAGTTGTAGTGCGCCAAAGTATGGTTTTTCTCGCACCTGACACATATGTACTTGTTTGTGCACATCTTGTGGCGGGGAGTCCAAGCAAATTAGTAAGAAGCATAATGCTTTCGTTGTTGTCGTCTTTTTTTAGTTAGACGTACATTAATTGAAACGGTTTGAATTTATTGTGAAGTCTACTAACTGAAGATACTTTGTAGCCTTTTAAATGAGAAGCTTCTGCAGCTTCTAACATAATGCGGCAAAGAACAACTTTAAACGTTTTGTCTTCTTTAAATTCATACTTGTGCAAGTGGATTTACAATTGGTCAAGCTAAGTCTTTATTTGTCAATAATCCTTAGCGGTGTTTATTGTTGAGAAAAGGCAGGTATATTTGTTTCCATTTAGTTTTCTCTTTTACGAAGATCGGTCGTTTTTTCTCTTTTCCTTGTTAGATTCACTCGGACGAGTTATCATTGAGCTCGGATGAAGTGCTTTATGTTTATACTTGATAAACATTTGTTTGAGTGGGGAATGTGTCGTTAACATGAGTTAGAGGAAATAGCTCTTTTCTTCATGTTTTAGATTGATGGAGTAGACGGTCTTCTTGTTTCTTGGTTATCTGTTTTGTGTTATTAAATTGTGAAGCACATACAGTATCGGTAGAGTTATTGTTGGGTATAGCTGTGAGTTCTTGAATTTTCTCGAGAAGAACATTCATCTGTATTCCCATCTGGTAAAAACCAGTTGCCATGTCGGTTTTTAAAAGTTCGATATTTCAAGCATTTTATTTGCTGTTCTCGTAAAAATTTATGATTTTGTTATTAATTTGCTGCTTTAAGAGCTTAATGTCTAGTTGAGAGTTTTCTTCGTCTTCTGGAGATTCCATTTTATTACTATCCCTTATAGTAAAAGTGTCAATGGACAGCGGGTACTTGATGCTGCCCACAGTAGCGTTAAAATATTTATTTGCTTGTGCATTTGAAGTCGTTTAAAATCAAGAAATAACTTTTTTAATTTGATACAAGCTTGGACATGTTTCAACTTGTCGAGAATAAGTTGTTGTACTTTCAAAGGAATTTCGATAAGGTTTTTTTAAACTATCAAAATGGAAACTGCTTTTAAGTATGAATTAGCGCGAGAGAATCTTTTTTTATATGACCCGCGTCATGATCTGGCATATATTGTCTAATGTAATGGTAGCAATGTAAAAGTCGGGACTGTATTATACCTGTCAACTAAACGAGAGATTAAAGAGTGCATACTTCACCCAAGACTTAAGCACATTAATCTTCCCAAAGTGATAGTTGAAAAAGGCCATTCTACCTTCTAGCTCAAACGATTTGATTTCTTTGGCCCATTGCCCCAATCGATGGCTGGCGTCACTTATTTATTTTTGATTCATGATGCTTTTTCTAAACATTTGGAGTTATACCCATTAAAGTGCGCTTCGATTATCAATAGCTTGCAAACGCACTACTTACAATTAAGTTGGCAAACCCGACTATTATATAGGATCATGAGACTCAACTTTATGTCATCCTCATGGCAATTCTGTTGAACAAGTCATCAGTAAAGTACCAAAGTTTGTAAAACTGTTAAACTCCCCTTGTCACTGTAGAAAATGATTTTGGTAAGTTAGTTTTTGATCCTCAAGTTGCCTTATACTATAAAAACTTGATAAAAAATTTCAGAAGAAAAAAATTCACGTACAAAAATGGAGTTATTGAGTGCAAGCCCTATTTCGTCTGCGATCGCTCACCAGACTAAAAAGTTTTTACCTCTTTTTTTAAATTCTCCATCAAATTGCAAAACGTGTGGTCACCAAAACTTATGTCCTAGCTGCTATTCCTTCTGATATGGACAGAGGCATGTTCCATGGTAGTCATTTAAACCCATTCGTGTCAACATCTTCTGCAAACACGGGACCAGTAGCCTCCTTCACAGAATGGGAGCACGCCACTGTTCGATCCTTCCACGCGTATGATTATTTAAATTTACGTTTAAGTTAGGCAACCCCCCTTACTCACCCCTTTACCACGAATGTTAGATGGTGAGCATAGAATTTTCATTAAATATCAACTGCTGTGATTTACCACAATCCCTACAAAAACCTCTTTCGCCACAATATATTCAAAATATTTACAAATAATGAAAACATTGTCAATATTTAATCACATTAATTTATTTCAAATTTAACAATTTTCATTTCTAGCTCTTCTATGATTTCTCAAACAAACTTTCTGGGTTACAATAACATCATTAAAAACACCATTAAACGACACAGTAAAATAAACTTATTTAAAATATTTCACACTTAATCCTGAAGCTATACAAGACACTATAACTATAACTTAATTCAATTAATTTATACTAAATCGCAAAGCCACAAAGCGTGTCAAAAATCAATCGAGACACAAAACAGTAAAATAAATTTAGTTAAGTTGATTCAATTTGCAATACATTGCATGTCGGAATAAATCGCGAATGCAAATAGATAAATTGCGCCCCAATGCAACATCTTAACCTTTAATCTCCTTCTATCAATATAAACATTATTAAAGACAAATACTATTTTACTTATTTTACAAAGTTAGCCCACAGTCATTCTTAAATTAAAAAGAAATAATCGGTAAAACCGATCGCTTCAATTTGCCCCAATTTCGCAACCAGTTAACTGCATTATAAGCTCCTTATAGTCACTTAATGGTTGTTATTTTCTCGAAGGAGTATCGCGAAAAGCACTATCTAATACCCCCTCTTAAACTTCCCTCTTTCACCACTACTAAATTCGAAAAGCCAATTAAACCCCAAAATATGCGCAAGTTATTTATTCAAACAGTGTAGAATCAATAGAACTTTATTACATTTTATTGCAATATTAACTTACCCTCAAGTCTCTTTTGAGCGCAAGCCATTGTGTTCTCATCTTACAAAGCGCATTCAAAGCTTTTGTAAAAATAATACAAGTACCCTCAGGGCAATACATGTTGTAAACTATGTCGAGTCGAATTCTTAAATAATTTAATAGCAAACGAGATGTAATTGTTTTTAACTATGAAAGGGTTTGAAAAATAAATATAGTTAGAATGAAATATAGCTTTGGGAGTTGCAGTGGTCGTAAATCGTTTTGGAAATATTTACCCCTAAAATTTTATTGCTTTGTATTTTTATTTACATTCATCGCACTGATGTTATTTACATGCATTCGGATGGAAATTTGTAAATATAATTAGTGAAGTGCAAAGCTGTGTCAAAATAAATTTATAGCTTGTGTAGATTTTCTAAATTTGTCGCTATTAAATCCGTGTAATCATGTACAATATAGTTTCAATCTCTCCCTCCTCATAGTTGGTGGGACATTTGCCAAAACATTTTGATATTTACATTTGATAATTTTAATTTAAAAAAATATCTCTGAACTGGAATATTGAATATCTCTGAAACAAAACATTAAATAATTTTAATATTTTGAGTAATGTTTATCCAATGTAGATACAAGTAAACCTGAAAATTTAAATAAATTTGATACGATGAATTTTACAAAATTAAGTTAATTATAAAAAATATAAATATTATAGTAATTCGATCACAAAAAGGTTAGAAATATTGTTTACTTACAAAACTGCAAATAAAATTTGCTTTAGAACATTCTGTTGCAAATCGTATGGGAGGGCTTCTATTTATTTAGATCAAAGATGTCATAAAGACATCCGGTTTTAATAGTTCAAGCTCTATTTTTGGCATTTATTACTGTGAAAGTGTTTAGTACCGATAATAAAAGTCGATTTACAATGTAAACAAGTCTGGAGTGACTACTGATGTATCAAAGTAACATCGCATTGATTTCATTAAACAACAAAAAAGAATCCAGCTTGCATGTAAACCAAACATATTCTGAATACTGAATGGGATCCTGAAAAAAAAAACGATACGATTCTATTTATACAGAACACAATAAAAAAATGGGGAATAATGGAAAAGGGACAAATAGTAATTTGTAGTGTGTATCCGTAAGCGCGGGTTAAACTTTTTCAGTCCCGCATTACTCATGAGCATATGAGTATGATACTAACGACTCCGGCGGCAGCAGCAAAACAGGGCCGACGTAAAAAAAAAAGGCGGACGTTCCCTGGCCCAACTCCAAAAACGTGCCCGAAGCAAGCTAGGGCATTCATCACCACATTAATTACAGATAAATAATAAAAACCTACCACACCAGCTTTTGGCGAATTGATAGATCTTTAAAGCGGGAATAAATAAAATTGCCATGTCTCTTAAATAATTCTCCACTCGTGTGTGGCTGTCAGAAAGAACTTCCTTCGTGTCTACTGTCTGATTATAGTTTCAAAAGTTTTTGATCGTCTTGTATATACTCCGGTGGTTTTTACACGCTACTTTTTTTCCCATCCAGGTTTATTTCTGGATGTCTAAAAGTGTCGTCGCTGTTAAATTAATCAACATCAGGAATTGTTTGTTGTTATGGTTTGTTCTTAGTTTCGTCAGGGGACGAAAATGTTGAGGTGATTATTTATTCTGGTAAAAATAATCACTTAAATGCTTTTAGGAATTAAAGCTTAATGGTCACAAAATTTTTACATGTTACACTTAATTTTTATTTATTTTACTCAAAATTTATGATTTTATTCTTTCAAACTTTTATTTTTATAGAGATCTTTTGACATGGCATTGCACTTCACAGTAATTATATTTCCATCAGATTGAATGTAAATAAAGTCCTTGCATTGAACGGTAAAGAAATAAATCCTGTCTACTAGTCGTAAAATCATACAATTGATTGATATTTTAAATTTATTAAATTTCTTTAAATTATTAACCCAATTTTTGATATAGCCTAGAAGAAAATTCATCGTATCAAACTGATTAAAATTTTCAGGAACTATCCTACCAGTAATGGTTCAATTTTAGCCAAAATAAAAAAAGTATCCAATGTTCTGTTCCAGGGATATTGATGTTGATATTAATTTAATTCAGCATTTTCTTTATAATTAAGCCAATTTTGGTTGTTAACCTAGGAGAAAAACACCGTATCAAATTGATTCAAATTTTCAGAAACTATTGTACCAATATTGGTTCAATATTAGCCATACTATAAAAATTATCCAATGTTCTGTAACAGAGATATTGATATTAATTTAATTCAGCATTTTCTTTAAAATTAAACCTATTTTGAATGTTAACCTAGGAAAAAATTCAACGTATCAGATTGATTCAAATTTTCAGGAATTATCGTAACAATATTGGTTCAATATTAGCCAAAATATAGAAATTATCAAATGTTATGTTCCATATATATTGAGGTAGATATTAATTTAATTCAACATTTTCTTTATAACTAAACCAAGTTTGGATGTTATCCTAGAAAAAAATTCATCGTATCAAATTAATTCAAATTTTCAGGAATTATTGTACCAATATTGGTTCAATATTAATCAAAATATAGAAAATATCTAATGTTCTGTTCTAGAGATATTGAAGTTGATATTCATTTAATTCTGCATTTTCTTTACAATTAAACCAATTTTGGATGTTAAGCTAAGAGAAAATTCACCGTATCAAATTGATTCAAATTTTCAAAAATTATTGTACCATTATTGATTTATTATTAGCCAAAATATAAAAATTATTTAATGTTCTGATCTAGAGATATTAATGTTGATATTAATTTAATTCAGCATTTTCATTATAATTAAACCAGTTTTAGATGTTGAGCTAGGACAAAATTCACCTTATCAAAATGATTCAAATTTTCAGAAATTATTGTACCAATATTGGTTCAATATTAACCAAAATATAGAAATTATCTAATGTTCTGTTTCAGAGATATTGATGTTGATATTAATTTAATTCAGCATTTTCTTTATAATTAAACCAATTTTGGATGTTAACCTAGGACAAAATTCACCGTATCAAATTGATTCAAATTTTCAGAAATTATTGTACTAATATTGGTTCAATATAAACCAAAATATAGAAATTATCTAATGTTCTGTTCCAGAGATATTGAGATTGATATTCATTTAATTCTGCATTTTCTTTATAATTAACTAATTTTCAATGTTAACCTAAGAGAAAATTTGTCGTATCAAATTGAATCAAATTTTCAGGAATTATCGTACCAATATTGGTTCAATATTTGCCAAAATATAAAAATTATACAATGTTCTGTTCCAAAGATATTGAGGTTGATATTAATTTAATTCAGCATTTTCTTTATAATTAAACCAATTTTAGATGTTAACCTAGGAAAAAAATCACCGTATCAAATTGATTCAAATTTTCAGGAATTATTGTACCAATATTGGTTCAATATCAACCAAAATATAGAAATTATCTAATGTTTTGTTCCAGAAATATTGAGGTTGATATTCATTTAATTTTGCATTTTCTTTACAATTAAGCCAATTTTGGATGTTAAGCTAAGAGAAAATTCACCGTATCAAATTGATTCAAATTTTCAGAAATGTTTGTACCATTATTGATTTAATATTATCCAAAATATAGAAATTATCCAATGTTCCGTTCCAGAGATATTGAGGTTGATATTAATTTAATTCAGCATTTTCTTTATAATAAAACCAATTTTTGATGTCAATCTAAAAGAAAATTCAATGTATCAAATTGATTCAAATTTTCAGGAATTATAGTACTAATATTGGTTCAATATTAGCCAAAATATAGAAATTATCCAATGTTTTGGTCCAGAGATATTGAGATTGATATTAATTTAATTCAGCATTTTCTTTATAACAAAACCAATTTTTGATGTTAATCTAGGAGAAAATTCAGTGTATCAAATTGATTCAAATTTTCAGGAATTACAGTACCAATATTGGTTCTATATTAGCCAAAATATAGAAATTATCCAATGTTTTGGTCCAGAGATATTGAGATTGATATTAATTCAATTCAGCATTTTATTTATAATAAAACCAATTTTTGATGTTAATCTAGGAGAAAATTTAGTGTATCAAATTTATTCAAATTTTCAGGAATTAAAGTACCAATATTGGTTCAATATTAAAAAAAATATAGAAATTATCCAATGTTCTGTTCCAGAGATATTGATGTTGATATTAATTTAATTCAGCATTTTCATTATAATTAAACAAATTTTGGATGTTAACCTAGAAGAAAATTCGCCGTATCAAATTGATTCAAATTTTCAGAAATTATAGTTTCAATATTGGTTCAATATTAACCAAAATATAAAAAATATCCAATGTTCTGTTCCAGACATATTGAGGTTGATATTAATTTAATTCAGCATTTTCTTTATAATTAACCAATTTTCGATGTTAACCTAAGAGAAAATTTGTCGTATCAAATTGAATCAAATTTTCAGGAATTATCGTACCAATATTGGTTAAATATTAGCCAAAATATAAATATTATCCAACGTTTTGTTCCAGAGATATTTATGTTGATATTAATTTAAACCAGCAATTTCTTTATAATTAAACCAATTGTGAATGTCAACCTAGGACAAAATTCACCGTATCAAATTGATTCAAATTTATAATAATTTTTGTACTAATATTGGTTCAATATTAGCCAAAATGTAAAAAGTATCTAATGTTTTGTTCCAGAGATATTGATGTTGATGTTAATTTAATTAACCATATTCTTTATAATTAAACCAATTTTGGATGTTAACCTAGGACAAAATTCACCGTATCAAATTGATTCAAATTTTCATAAATTATTGTACTAATATTGGTTCAATATAAACCAAAATAAAGAAATTATCTAATGTTCTGTTCCAGAGATATTGAGATTGATATTCATTTAATTCTGCATTTTCTTTATAATTAACCAATTTTCAATGTTAACCTAAGAGAAAATTCGTCGTATCGAATTGAATCAAATTTTCAGGAATTATCGTACCAATATTGGTTCAATATTAGCCAAAATATAAAAATTATACAATGTTCTGTTCCAAAGATATTGATGTTGATATTAAATTAATTCAGCATTTTTTTAATATTTAAGCCAATTTTAGATGTTAACCTAGGAGAAAATTTACTGTATAAAAGTGATTCAAATTTTCAGGAAATATTGTACCAATATTGGTTCAACATTAGCCAAAATATAGAAATTATCCAATGTTCTGTTCCAGAAATATTGAGGTTAATATTAATTTAATTCAGCATTTTCTTTATAATTAAACCAATTTTAGATGTTAACCTAGGAAAAAAATCACTGTATCAAATTGATTCAAATTTTCAGGAATTATTTTACCAATATTGATTCAATATTAACCAAAATATAAAAATTAACCAATGTTTTGTTCCAGAGATATTGATGTAGATATTAATTTAAATCGGCATTTTTTTTATAATTAAGCCAATGTTGAATGTTAACCTAAGAGAAATTTCGCCGTATCAAATTGATTCAAATTTTCAGAAATTATTGTACTAATATTGGTTCAATATAAACCAAAATATAGAAATTATCTAATGGTCTGTTCCAGAGATATTGAGATTGATATTCATTTAATTCTGCATTTTCTTTATAATTAAAACAATTTTAGATGTTAACCTAGGAAAAAATTCACCGTATCAAATTGATTAAAATTTTCAGGAGTTATTGTACCAATATTGGTTCAATATTAGCCAAAATATAGAAATTATCCAATGTTCTGTTCCAGAGATATTAATGTTAATATTAATTTTAGCATTTTTTTAATAATTAAACCAATTTTGGAAGTTAACCTAAGAGAAAATTTATCGTATCAAATTGATTGAAATTTTTAGGAATTATAATAACAATATTGGTTCAATATTAGCCAAAATATAAAAATTACCCAATGTTCTGTTCCAGAGATATTAATACTAATTTAATTCAGCACTTTCTTTATAACTAACCAATTTTGAATGTTAACCTAAGAGAAAATTCATCGTATCAAATTGATTTAAATGTTCAGGAATTATTGTACCAA
Organism: Tachinus rufipes; assembly: GCA_963932245.1. Taxonomy (NCBI): domain Eukaryota; kingdom Metazoa; phylum Arthropoda; class Insecta; order Coleoptera; family Staphylinidae; genus Tachinus; species Tachinus rufipes. The sequence goes on along the minus strand of OZ010747.1, from coordinate 70,124,151 downwards.
TATTGATTCAATATTAGCCAAAATATAGAAATTATTCAATGTTCTGTTCCAGAGATATTGATATTAAATTAATTTAGGATTTTATTTGTAATTAAACCAATTTTGGATGTTAACCTAGGAGAAAATTCACCGTATCAAATTGATTCAAATTTTCAGGAATTAATGTACCAATATTGGTTCAAAATTAGGAAAAATATAGAAATGATGCAATGTTCCGTTCCAGAAATATTAGTGTTGGTATTCATTTAATTCTGCATTTTCTTTATTAATTTTGGTGTTAGCCAAAGAGAAAATTTATCGTATCAACATGATTCAAATTTTTAATTTTTGTTGTACTAATACTGGTTCAAAATTAGACAAAATATAAAAACTATGCAATGTTCAGTTCTAAAGATTTACTTTATAATTAACCCAATTTTAGATATTAACCTAAGAGAGAATTCATTGTATCAAATTGATTTAAATTTTCAGGAGTTATTGTACCAATATTGGTTCAATATAAAAATTATCCAATGTTTTGTTCCAGTGATATTGATATTAATTTAATTCAGCATTTGGTCGGCAGTACGGCAGAGAGAGCATGTACAAATACCAGCGCTAACGAAAGTTAAGCAATGGCCGCTCTGGTCACAACTTGGATGGGTGAACCCAAAGTGATGCCGAGCGTAGCGTTCTTCCCAATATGGGTCCGTTACCTCATATAAGCATCCATATATGTCTTCTCTGTGGCTCGGTGTGTCCGACACCTCGACACCTAACGGTATTAAGAGGTTATTGAATATATATATATATATATATATATATATATATATAATTCAGCATTTTCTTTATAATTAAACCAATTTTAGATAGTAACCTAGGAGAAAATTCACCGTATCAAATTGATTCAAATATTTAGAAAGTTTTGTACCAATATTGGTTCAAAATTAGACAAAATATGAAAACTATCCAATAAAAACTATGCAATGTTCAGTTCTAAAGATTTACTTTATAATTAACCCAATTATAGATATTAATCTAAGAAAGAATTCATCGTGTCAAATTGATTCAAATTTTCAGCGAATATTGTACCAATATTGAATCAATATTAAGCAAAACATAAAAAATGATCTAATGTTCTGTTTCAAAGATAATGATATTAATTAAATTCAGCATTTTCTTTATAATTAAAGCAGTTTTGAATATCAACCAACCTATGAAAAAAATCGTTGTATCAAATTGATTCAAATTTGCAGGAACAACAATATTGATCCAATATTAAGCAAAATATAGAAATTATTCGAGATATTGATGTTGATATTAATTTAATTCTGCATTTTCTTCATAATTAAACCAATTTTAGATATCTATATTGAAAAAACATCTAAATAATATAATATCCCCTTATATCAATATCTAACAGATTAATTAATTTAATACCTTCTTTAATAATTAAAATAAATAAATACAATAAAGTTTGTTATAACATGGTAACAGTCTCGAATCATTAAATACATTAATTTGTTTCTTCTGCTAAAATAGGGGATGAGTGTGACAGTGACAGTGCGACTGATACGAGTTGTTTGTTCCACGTTGTCACCTGCAGATATCTTTATTTGTGACGCGGAAAGTTTGAACAACAGTTCACGAGTTTTATTATGTGCTCCTCCGGAGTTTCATTTGTTAGAGTGATCGAAGGCGAGAGGGAACAGCGCCGCTCTCAAATGTGATTACATTAAAAAAAAGTGAGAATCGCCGATACAGACTGAAAAAAGTTTTTTTTGGATTAAGTGCAAAAGTTGGGCCGGAAGCATTTAGATATTTTTAACAGATTAGTTCGGGAATGCAGAATGCCGCAAGATATGTTTTTTATTGTATTGAATTAAGTGATTTTATTTTAAATAGATAAATTCGTTTTTACTCTGCAATATTACAGAATTTATTAATTTTTTAAACCTTGTACAAACTGAGGAGTAGAACACGAGTATCTGAAATCCTCCAGTCTCAAGCTTCTTTAAACCACCAACCTTCTACATTTGGAATACAATTCAAAAAAATTTTAATTGAAAATTTTAAGGTAATAATGATTAGACATTTTATTTGATATAATAACTTTTCTTAAGAAATCTATTCAGACCTATATATGCGCGTTGTAGTTCCGACCTACAATCCCAGACAATTCTGTTTCATCAAGTTTCATACAATGTAGGCATTTATTAACTTATTTTGGGTTAACGTATTGCAAGTGGGTCACAACTATTATTTATCTGAATGAAATTGTAATAATTTTAATAAAATTGTTTCATTAAATGTGAAATTGAAACAATATAGGTGTAATTGAATATTTATATAACAAGGATGTTGTTGTTGTTGGATAATAATAACACGCGGTCCATTATGTATATTTAATAACACTAAATGTTTACACACAATTACCTGAAATGTTTCTTCAAATGATTCCGCATAGAGAGCGCCAGCTACTAGACAAACAGTTCGATGCTGCCAGTCATGTAGGATTTATCGACGCAAACAAGGAATGCGAATTGCATATACAACATAGTAAACGTCGAAGAATTTCAATTGCATTTTATGAGAAATTATTTTCATGATTAATAAGCTTTGATGTCATTAAAAGGTCAAAAGGTAACCACACAGGTATTCCCATTGTATTATAAAGGATGTCGTCGTGTATTTATGAATAAAGTTAGTGGCCTGTTAGAGGTCCCCGACAAACTACATAACTAACTTTAGAAAATACCTCTGTAATTCCGTTACAAAGCCAACGAGCATGGGGTTTGTATAGAATTAGCGAGGATATATAAGCGCATAGACAAACCCAGAAATTAAATCGCATCTGGTTGGAAGACAGTAGTAAAAGGAGGGATGGATGGTTTGATCGCAAATAAAAGTAGTGGCCTTAGGTGACAGAACACAACACGAGTGAAATCACGGAAAACCCACTCTTTCCATTGTTAGCCGAACAAAGAATAATACAATTTGCTACTAATCCAAAGGAAAGGAAAATAAAGTAACATGACAATCGCATTTTAAGGGCCTTAATCCGTTTCCTTATAACAATTTAAATTTTTATTGATTTAATTCTTAAATGTTTGTTGGGATTAGATTCAGACGTAATAAAAATCTCCGCATTGTAGAAGTAATTTACTTTTTTACCGTGACAGGGACTCTTATTGAAGGTAATGTATGTAGGCCAATTTGCTACGAGTAAAATCCTCCTAAGTAGGGAGTGCAGGCGATATATTTAATTTATTATCTGCTGGAGATAAGTGTAAAACTTTAGAGGGATAATTCAGCCCTGTTTGGATTTAGAGAGTGGGCCAGCTATAAGAAAACATTTCGATCTCCTGACAAACGTAATCTCGTGCAAACAGAAGAAGTGTCGTTTGTTTCCGAATGGCTTCAAGGGGTTTGCTTGCTTGCTTCCTTGCTTGCTTGAAGCTTGTTACCAGGATTATCATAATAGAAGGGTATCGATAAGGTTTTATGAATACCTCAAGCGCAAGCTGGTGCAATATTATTCTTAAATCAACCCCTAAACATACTACAAAATGTCCCTAATTAGATTGCGTTTTCAATGGCTGGTCTCCAGGTAATTTTCCATTCACCCCTCACCGATAATTAATACCCTCTCTCTCCTATGCTTTCCGCAGGGACACGTGCTGTAATCCCCCGGAATGTGCTACACCTACTGAATTGATAATTTGCAACCAACCAATTCTACACGCATTTACCTACTGCACATTATTATTACACATTGAGAATAAATTTACATCTTTTTATAAGGGATTGCAGTTAGATCTACGAAGAATGGAAAGGTTGCTATTATAATTAGCAAGTGATGGCACGTTTCAACCCTTCATTCCAACACCCCTGCCTAATGCAGAGTTAATTAATATGTATTTATTTAACACATTTGATATCAATCATTGTCATGGGGGTACTATGACAGCGTGTTTATTAGGATTGAAATGGATTTTATCCAAATTATTGCAGACTAAATTTTATATATAATTTAAAAGGTTAATTTAGGGGATGAAATGCAACAATTTTGAAATACATAGGAAGTAATTTTAACATCGTGGTGGAATAATTTATGCATACATAATAATTAAAAAAAATAAGTTCTATTAAACATTGAGTTTTAGACACTGGATGTAATTATTTATTTTTAAATTTTACATAACAAAAAGGAGTTTAAGCTTGCATTTGTAAAATTTTGATAAATATTTATAAAACTATTTTGATTTTACTAAGCTTTCAGTATTAGAAGCACTAAATAAACTAGGAGATGATTTTTTATAATAGAGAGTGGTTTAAAATAATGAAGCACACCTACCCGCCCAAGTATCCAAAAATTAAAAATTTCTTCCAGCTGTGAATGTCAATTATAATTTAATTTAGAAAGAATAGGAGTACAACCAACTTCTGGATACGTAACTGTCGAGTGAGTAAGTTTCATAGGATAATGTACCCCACCCGCTCAAGTGTCGGTGATCCAAAGATTGGATTTTTCTTCCCGCTGCAAAGGTCAGTTTTCACTTAAGAAGAATATCTCATTCTTCACAACCAACTTCTGAATACCTAACAGTCGGGCTGATTGATGGGTCACTTAGTTTATGAATTATGCGCGGGTGGTTTAGAATAACCCACTCACTCGGGCCTGAGTGCTACTTATCCACGGTTAAAAATTCGATGCTTACAACTAAATTCTGGATACTGGGGTGGGACCTCGACTGTCCAATTAACTAACCAAACAAGCTAACGCTACAAAAGTGTTACTGCAATATTAATGCAATAACTAATCGAATAAAATAAAATAACCCATCTGCGAGCGGAACCATGCAACCGCAGCTCATGGATAACACCTCCACCATGGCAAACAACGCAAAAGATGACACCATGCAGTCCCACAAAGATAAAACAGATCCTGATTTGAAATTAAATAATTTTAAGAAGCCAATAGGCAATAACAGCTTCAACTTCTAAACTAAAATAAAATATCAATATCGGCATCGGCATTTAATTTGTCTCGCAAGACATTGGCAAACGAGCAAAGTATTTGCCTAGTAAACCCCTTTAGTGGTGTAGTTCGGATTCCACGTTAAACTGTATGTTCCGCATGTTTGTGTAGAACTATTACCGTTTACCACAAACATACGAAAGAGGAGGGGGAGAGACCACGCTCGTAAAACAAGACAAAAATCACAAATGACAAAACAGTATGGAGACAGATACAAGATGACTTAAAAGAACTAAAAAAACTTTACTAAACAATTAAAATATGCCCGAAAGTCTCTACAGATCACATCAAAACTTATCTTGACGGCAAAAACATACACTCTCACACGTACAAACTCCAAGAAAATAAAACCTCCAAAGTAGTCATTCCTCATATTCATCATCATCATTCAGAAGACACCAAACCCGATAAAAAAGCAGAAGCTCTTCAAGCAAAAAGATATAAAGTCACATCTGTAAACAGACTCTACAACAGATTCAAAACATTTCCATTAATGTACGATCAACTCAAACAAGATGAGTCATATGCAGACATGAAAAATTGTTAGAACTAAAAATCAAAGTGGACAAAACCGCTGTCAAACCTATGAACAAAAATGTGCACTAGTAGATATGTATTTGTTAGATGCGCCGAACACCACCCGAAACCAAGCTAAATGCGCAAAAATGTCGTGAAAGCCATCCACCAATCTATAAAGGATGCCCCAATGCCAACGCTACGGCCACACGGCATCAGTCTCAGGTTCCACCCAGAAGCTCACCCAACGCACGCAAGGAGAAATCCTATGCACAAACAACGGAACAGGAGCTTAGCAATTCACCTCTTTCAGCTAAAAATTGCCCAAGCAAGTGACAATGGTATTATAAGGACGTTCCATGCCTCGACAAATCTATTAACCAACTAAATGGCTAATATATTCAGACTGTCCAAACTGTCCGACAATCTGAACCCCATGTCTATTATCCTCAAACTCCAAAACCTGAGGTAATACAGCTGATGTATTTACTTAGAGTCTGCTTCTGATATAAACAGTATCCAAGATAAAATGGGTAAAAAAGAGGGAGGAAAAAGACCCTTGACACTCTCACTCTTAAAACAAACTGCAATCATCGCAAAGGTGCTGGAACTGGGCACTATTAAATTCGCATATGGGTACATCAACTTAACAAACTTCATCAAAACGGCGGATGTCAAATGGTTTTCTCAACCCCACTCCCCACCATAATTGCTGGAAACTTCAATTCTAAGCACCTAACGTAGAACAGTGCCACAATCAACGTCAACGGTTAAGAATTACAAAACTACGTTGAATTAGAAAGCCAAGAAGTATTAAGTCCAGTAGAACCCACACAATATAGTTTTGTTGGTCACTGAGAAGATGTCCTTGCCGTAGCAATACTAAAAGACGTCAACTCGCATGATTGGGATAATCAATGATCTAAGCTCCGACCACAACCCAGTATTACTGAAATTCTACGAAAAGGAATCAAATAAGAGGAGAGAAAAACTTGTTACCCATACGGATTAGACTCTTTTCCAGTCCAGCTTGCGGACACCAAAGATCCGCCAATCTTTTAACAAATCTGGTTTACAAAGCTACGGAAAAAGCATCTAAAATCCATCATGATTTCTGATAACCCTCTAAGATTATCCCACGCACAAAAAGCGTTATGTAAAAAAAATGCCGCTAGACATCAATGGCAAAAGCATCGCAACCGGAGATTGCAAGATCCTCAACACTCTTTATTAAGTCAGAACAGCCCTAAAATTGAACAAAAATTAGTGCTGTCAGAAAAGGTACGCACGTAATCAACATCCCATAACCTAGAAAAAAACAAAATTTTCCAAAAACTACTAGCCAATCAGTCTTCTATGCACATTAAATAAGGTTACAGAAAGAGTAATCTTCAAAATAATCCAAGAACATGCAAAAGCAAACTTTCTTTTACCTGCTTATCAACATGAATTCCGACGTAACTACTCTACTAAAAAAAAGACAAAGGTAGTATTTTTCAATGTTGAAAAAGCCTTCGATAAGTTATGAAACAAAGGTCAACTTCAAAAAATGCAAAGAATTCAAATTTTATCTTCGACTTATAAAGCTGTAAGCTTCATATTTAAACTACAAAACTCGAGCGGTCAAACTCCTTGTTTCTACCTCATGGCAGATCTCGGCAAAAGTACCTGAAAGCTCTATTCTTTTGACAATGATATGTCGCCGATATGCTTTCAGGCTGTTAGCACGAGGTTCAAATGGGGCAATATGCTGATGATGCAGCACTAATATACAACACTATATAATACAGCTCTAGGTCACTAACGGTAGTCACCATAAGACAACTGAAAGCTACAAGACTAGTTAAATGACTGGCGAGTTAAAGTAAACTCAGACTAAAACCTCATGAAAACGTCCTCGTTGATAACGTGGTCGCGGTCTGATTCGATAAAGGACGTACGTACAAAGTGGGGTTCGCCGGTAAGCACCCGGGAGGGTGAATAGGACAATGCAAAATCTTGAGGAAAATTCCTCTCCTGCTTGCAACTTCATCTCAACTGGAACCGGTAACATAGTAGACCAAACTTAAGAAAAAGTTTACTAAAGTGCAAAATGATAACCAAAAGCCAGCTAGGTAATATGGTAGAATTCCCGCCGACTTACAACGAAACCAGGCAATTACAAATTTAAAAACTCCGCTATCAAGAAGAATCAGGTAACAACCAACTTTTGGATATGTAACACTCGGGCAGGTGGGTCACTTTGATTATAAATTATGGGTTGCGTTAAGTGCTAAAATTTTCAAGTTAGTAATTACTTCATAAACTCCTCAAAATTGCATTAAACTTGTTTTTTTGTTATAATTTCAGATTAAGTCCAAATTGGGTTAAAATGATAAGTCCAAATTTTGGTCCAGAATGAGGTAATATAAAAGCATTATTGCTGAAATTAAGTTACTGATTACTTCATAAGTTGCTCAAAATTACTTTAAACTTGTTTTTTTTGTTATAATTTCAGATTAATTCCAGTTGGGTTAAGATCATAAGTCCAAATTTGAATACAAACTGAGTTAGTGTAAAAACATTAATTGCAAAAAAATTTAAGTTACTAATTACTTTATAAGTTAATCAAAATTGGTTGTGAATTTAATTTTTGTTATAACTTCTTATCAATTTGTAAATAAAAAAAAAATAAGTCCAAATTTTGATCTAAAATGAGTTAGTACAAAAGCATCAATTGTAGAAAAGTTAAAACTACTAATTGCTTCATATGTTGCTCAAAATTAATGTAAACTTGTTTTTTTTTTGTTATAATTTTCTTGTTATAACATGCAAGTTTAGATTGAGTTAAGATATAAAGCCATATTTTGGTCTAAAATTAGTTAGTATAAAAACATTAAATCCTAGAAATTTGAAGTTACTCATTATTTAGTTTGCCTTAAAACTGGTTTTTGTTATAATTTCCTAGTTAACAGCTTGTACGTCCAGATTGGATTAAGATAATAAGTCCAAACTTTGGAGCAAACCAAGTTACCATAAAAACTTTAATTACTAATAATTTGAAGTTACTAATTATTTCATACGTTGCTCAAAACTGCTTTAAACTTGGTTTTTGTTATAATCTCCTAGTCGATTCAGACTAAGTTAAGATAATAAGTCCAAATTTTGGTCTAAAATAAATTAAGTTACTAATTACTTCATAGTTGCTCAAAAATGATTGATGACTTGTTTTCTTTTTGTTGATTGATAATTTCTTAATTATCAGTTTGTAAGTTCAGATTGAGTTAAGATAATCCAATTTTGGTCCAAAATTTTAGTATAAAAGCAATAATTGCTGAATATTTACTAATTGATTTACAAATTGCTCAAAATTGGTTTAAACTTGCCTTTTTACAGAACTGTTGTGCAATTGTTTTTGTTACAATTTACAAAGTTTGTAAGTTTAGATTAGGTTAAGATAACGAGTCTAAATTTATGTCTAAAACTAGTTAGTATAAAAGAATTAACTTCTAAATATTTACTAATTGCTTCATAAGTTGCTCAAAGTTGAGATAAATTGTTTTTTCTACAAAATTTGTTATTTTAATAGCTTATAAGTTCAAAATTAAAAAAGATATTAAGTCCAAATTTGAAGTACTACCATTGAAACCTAGAACTAATGTTTGCCAAAAGTTAGAAATAGCCGGTTGCTTTAAAAGTTATCTAAAATTGTTATAAACCTGATTTTTTTGACCAAATTTTTAAATTTATTAGCATTAATTTCAGATTTAGTAAAGATATTAATTCCAAATTTGATGTACTACTAGTTAATCTTAGAACTAATGTTTGCTAAAGTTAGAAAAAGCTCGTTACTTCAGAAATTACTCAAAATTGCTATAAACTAGATTTTTTGATAGAATTTATAAATTATTAAAGATCAAATTTGATGTACTACTAGTAAATATTAGAACTAATGTTTGCTGAATGTTAGAAGTAATTGCTCAAGTGTGGAACCTGTGGTTATATTATACTGACTTAGTGGCAATTGTTTGAGTGTATCTTAGGTGACTGGCAATGGTTGTAGATGATGGTGGTGAAAATTCTTCTCACCCAATTTGTTTTTGATCCGCTGGTCCAAATGTATTAACTATAGGGTTGAGGTCTTTGGTTTAACTTTAACGCTCTCCACTCTCCTTTGATTTGTATCTTCTGCTAATACTTGTAAGTAATGCGTACTGTAAGACTCACCGTTTTCATTTATGCGTTCTCCTATCCGATATTAAGTTCTGCAACTATTTTTTTAAATAAAATGAACAATAATTTCCACGAACAAATTATTCCCATTTTGTTAACTTGATTGTAAGATTGTAATAGTTAAAACTTGCAACTAAATCAGCCTGAGTGATTTGTAATGTTCAAGAAAGGAATTGCTTTGTAAATACCACAAATAAATATGTTAAAATGTTTTGTAAATACAAGAAAAGCTAACTATCATCTCCATAGTTCTCGGGCGTTAGTTATTTTTTATAATCAAATTTGTATGTAAAACTTTTTCACTGCAAAGAGCTCGAAAACAAATCTAAAGATGCAGTCGACTCGACCCGAAAACTTATTAATTAAATTCCTTCAGAGCTTAAAACATAATTTGTATTGCTAATTCTCGCCAATATTGGGCGGAATGCACTTTATTGGAATTATTAAAAATTCTTCGGCTTCGTAGAAAAAAATAAAAAAATATTTCAGCGAGGGTGCACTTAAAATTATTAAGAGATTTCTGGGATCGGAAGCAGATGTCGTGCAAACAAAAAAAGCAGCCACCCCACGGCGTGACGGTTACGCTCATTCCACGTTAGTTTTGTATTAATTCATTCAACAAATAGCACAAAGCGCTTATTGTGGACTCGATTTGGACAGGCGTTAAATTGTTCAATATATATTTATCGCCTCGGTGAATGATGTATTGATGTGAATTTTATGTAAATTTTGCATAGGGTTGGTTTGATGTTGCATCTATGGAGATTGTTGTCAGTTATTATAAAATTATTAAGTTAAAGTATAATACACGACTGGTGTCAGTTAGACAAGTTATTATTGGACTGATTGGTTTTTTCTCAATATAGTATTCAGAATAATTTTATTTAAACATAAATTGCGTAGACTTGTCACATTTGAGGATATCAAAATCACACTTCACTGGTTGATTTATGTGTTACCTCCAATGTCATCGCTTTGTACGCTTGATTCGAGCTTTTGTAGTAACATTTGAAAAGTCCATAATACCTTTTGACTGACATTTTGTTAAAAAAAATCTCATTTTCACATAATTCACTCATACCAATGAGTGAAAGGCGACCGTAATAACTTTAATATCGGCCGCACGCACACACGCAAATTCATCCCCCTCTCGCTCTGTACTGAAATGAATGAAACAACCCCGCTATTGCCTCCAGGCCTATATTAATGCATATCCGCACGGATTATTGCAATTAACCGGGCGCATGTGACAGACACGCGGCCCCATTGTTACGCAACAATATCAGCCATTAGCCATTTGTCACACTCGCAACAATGTAGCTAATATTTAATGCTTTAAGTGAGCGAGCTTGGTTAGAACAGAGATCCCCGTGCAATACGAATGAGTGATTTAGTGGACCGATTCTTCGATGCATCGTATCCCCTTTGCAGGACCGAATAATCCTGAATAATCTAAGGGGCGCTCTAATAGTTTCCGGGTCCGAAAACTTTATTTTGCCTGACTTATTGAGATAATCCAGATTCCATAATTTAAGTGGAAACTTTAAAGCCGATTAACACCCTCGCAGGAATTTATTTTTACTGTGTTATTATTGTTGCTCAAACTTTTCATTAGTTAATTATTTTTATTCAATTTTCTATTCATTTAATATTCCAACAGATTTCGACACCAGGCTTTGAGTATTATATAAAATATTAATTCTTATGATAATTTAAACTAAATATGCAAATATGTACTCAAATAATATCAAAGACTGTACAATAAAATTTACAATACAAGACAACTCCCTAAAGACTAGCTAACATTTAGTCGCTCATAAAAAAAAAAAAACGCCAAAAGATGTAGTAAATATCGTTTTATTGGCCTGATGATCCATGCGTTGAAGATATTCTTACGTATGTATACACCCAAATATAAAAAATGATAGACCAAGACATTGGGGACACCCGGTTTGGTTTCAGGAACGAATTCGGTACAAGAAAGGCACTGTTTTCCATGCAAGTTTAAAAAGTGAAGGGCAGACTCCTAGGATGGGGTAAAATAGAAAGTTTTTGTTCATGTTCCGCTCAGTCAAAACATGGCAGTGGTCCGTAGAAGAAAGCTTATTTTGCGTTGAAGCCTGTTTTTCAGACGCCCACTTAATTATTCCGGTGCAGCGTGCTTTTCGTACACGGTTTGCAGTTCCCTCTCGTGGTCGTGTACCTAGACGGCAATCAATTTTAAGTTGGGTAAATGCATTTAGAACATCAAGGAATGTGTCATCAATAAGAAAGGACCGCAAAGAAAACGCCAACCGAGTTCGAACAGCAGTGCAGAAATCTCCGAAACCATCTGTTCAAAAACAAGCCTTTGCTCTCGACATTTTAAGTCGCTCTCTTCACCGGATTTTGCATAATGTACTTTATCTACATCCTTATAAAATGGTTATGGTCCAACAACCGTCAGCACAGGATTGTGTAACGCAACAAAGATGTAGTAAAAACATGTGTTCTTTTCTCATGAGGCATATTTCCACCTCAGTGGTTTCGTCAACAAAAAGAATATGCGGTATTGGAGCAACACAAATCCAAGAGAACTTCACGAGAGGCCCCTTCACTCGGATCGGGCCTCTGTGTGGTTCGCCATTTCAAGAGTAGGCATTATTGGCCCGTATTTTTTTCAGCATAATAGTCGTACAGTAACTGTAAACTCGGAACGTTACTTGATCATGCTCTAGGAGTTTTTTCACACAGACAATTTTTTCCTGGACGTCTCATCTCTCTCAGAGGGGATCTCAACTGGCCTGCACGCTGTCCTGATTTAGCCCCTTGTGATTTCTTTCTGTAGAGTTTTTTGAAATCAAAAGTGTACAGCAATCGTCCCCGAACCATGGAAGCCCTACAGGACAATATTTGGGCTGAACTCGTCATTATACCCGTCGAGATGCTTGAAAGAATGAATGAAAATTTTAGAAAACGGCTTCTCCAGTGTGTGCGCAATAAAAAACCACATTTGCCAGTCACACTTTTTAAAACAAAATAATTTAAAATTTCCCTTATTGCGCTAAATAAAAAAAGTTTAATATTTTGTATTTGATTTTCAAAAAAGCAAAGTGCCACGCTCCACCCAGTATAATTTTAAGAATTTTGACCTAGATCAGAGGTTCTTAACCTTTTTGGCAAAGCCACCCAAAGTAGAAATATATTTAAAGCTCGAGACCTTAGCTAAAAAATGCTAAAAAATGCTTAAAAATGAAAAATAATTTTTCTACAAAATCAAATTTTTTACAAACAAGATGATCAGATTTCACAAAAAAATGAAAAAAAAAACATCTGAGTAAAAATTCTTACATTTATCGGCCAATAAACATAGAACATATGTATGTTAATTTATTGTCAGTAGCAGAAAAAAATGTTTAAATATAAGGAAAAACAGGAAAATTTAAAAATGAATAATTCATTTTCTGCTCACGAGGGAGAGGACAGGTTTTGGATTATTGTTTGATATTTATGGCCATTTGTTAAACATGAAGCAGTGGCCCGGTCTGTGTCACTTTTGAACAACGATTGTTCAATTCAATATTCCACATCATAGAAGAGTGCGGTCCGTTCATGTATGTAGTTATGTCATGAATAAAAAAGTTTGAAGAAACTGGTTCCACATACACTTAAAGCAGAGAAGCAACAAAGTCTGTAAGAACAGAGACAAATAATGAAAGTGTTCAAGTAGCATTTACACGTAGTCCACAACGTTTAGCAATTGCTAAATGATTAATGAATCATGTATCCTTCAAATCCTACCATGCCGTATATTATTTGCGAATTTGTTCACCGCTTTAATCGCTTCGGCATTCATGGTTTCAGCGACAAACAAATTTGCAAACAATAATCATCTCGCTTCATTTCATCACTCCATACTCGGAAGGACTTTCGGCCTGCTAGAACCAGGTTGGTGAGGTCAATAGAGTATAAAAATTTCATTTCCTTTCACTGGATATTAGTGACACACTGTTACGATAAATTTTGCATAGTCTTATTTATACTCCAAAACATGATAACGGGCCAATACTTTGGAATAGAATGCCCCACCCACCTACCCACCCGAGTGTTAGTTATCAAGAAGTTAGATCACGATCTTTTCTTGTGACAAAATGAGTGGGTGGGATAAACTAATACTTTAAAATGGAGTGCCCCACCCACCTACCCAAGAGTTAGTTATCAAAAAGTTGGATCACAACCGTATCTTGTGATAAAATGACTTCTAACGTCCAAATAGAAGACAAACATTCAATTCCTTAATTACAAACAATAGAGTGGGTAAGTAGGACACTCCAAAACATGGTAACGGGCCAATACCCATCCAAGTGTTAGATATCAAGATCACAACCTTTTCTTGTGACAAAATAACTTCTAACGATCAAATAGCAGACAAACATACAATTCCATAACGACAAACACTAGCGTGGTTGGGTGAAACAATCCAATACTTTGAAATACAGTGCCCCACCCAACCACCCACCCAAGTGTTAGTTACCAAGAGGTTGGATCACAACCTTATGTTGTGATAAAATGACTTCTAATGTCCAAACAGAAAAAAAAAATTCAATTCCTTAATAACAAACAGTAGGGTGGGTGGGTGGGACACTCTAAAACATGGTAACGGGTCAATACTTTAGATTGGAGTACCCCACCCACTCAGCCAAGTGTTAGTAGTTATCAAGAGATTGGATCATGACCTTTCCTTGTGACAAAATGACTTTTAACGTATAAATAGAAGACAAACATTCAATTCCTTGATAACAAACACTAGGGTGGGTGAGTGAAAGAGTCCAAAACATAGTAACAAATCAATACTTTAGAATGGAATGCCCCACCCAACCACCCACCCATGTGTTTAATTATCAAGAGGTTGGATCACGACCTTCTCTTGAGACAAAATGACTTCTAACGTCCAAATCGAAGACAAACATTTCTTCCTTACAAAAAAACACTATGATGGGTGGGTGGGACACTCCAAAACATGGTAACAAGTCAATACTTTAGAATAAAGTGCCCCACCCATGTGTTACTTATCAAAAGGTTGGATCACGACCTTCTCTTGTTACAAAATGACTTCTAACGTCCAAATAAAAGACAAACATTTTTTCCTTGAAAACAAACACTAGGGTGGAGTAGGATACTCCAAAACATGGTAACATGTCAATACTTTAAAATAAAATGCCCCACCCACCCATGTGTTAGTTATCAAGAGGTTGGATCACGACCTTCACGTTTGACAAAATGGTTTATAACGTCCAAATTGACGACAAACATTTCTTCCTTCAAAACAAACACTAGGGTGGGTACGTGGGACACTCCAAAACATAGTAACAGGTCAATACTTTAAAATAAAGTGCCCCACCCATGTGTTACTTATCAAGAGATTGGATTACTACCTTCTCGTGTGACAAAATGATTTCTGACGTCCAAATAGAAGACAAACATTTATTCCTTAAAAACAAACATTAGGGTGGGTGGCTAGGACACTCTAAAGTATAGTCACAGGTCAATACTTTAAAATAAAGTGCCCCACCCAACCACCCACCCATGTGTTAGTTATCAAGAGGTTGGATCACAACCTTCTCTTGTGACAAAATGACTTCTAACGTCCAAATAAAAGACAAACATTTATTCCTTAAAAACAAACATTAGGGTGGGTGTCTGGAACACTCCAAAGTATGGTAACAGGCCAATACTTTGGATTGGAAAGCTCTATCCATCCACCCAGATGTTCGTTATAAAAAAAAAACTGCCAAAAATGTACAGTTTTCTTAAATCTATAAAGTCAAACTGTTAAAACTCTGAGATTACTGTCAAAAATACGAGTTGAAAGATGGCTCGCAAAATTATCAGCAAAAAACTGATAATAAAAACTATATTCCCCGCATGTTTATGTCAGAACCACATTTTCTTTTATCAACTGGCATTAATAGGCCATAATTTATAAGACAATAGAAGAAAGCGCTACACACACATGTTCAGAAAATTGTTAATGCAGTTGCTGCCTAGATTTCTGAAAGTTGTTGTTTTTGTCAGCAGGCCACAAGTTCCGCATTTTCTTCTTTAAAAAGCAGAACAACAGACAATAAATTCCACGGATCTGACCTGCTATGTCGTGTAATAGAAAATTTTCGGTCAAGATTAAAATAATGTTTACTCAGAAATAGCTCTCACTTGAACAATGTTATTAAAAAAAAAATAATTGCATACATTATTCAAATCTGTAACAAAATCTCTGATAATAATAACAAATGTTTCATGAAAAAAAAGTAAAAACTCAAGTTATTGACCCATTAAACATCAAACATGCTTAAAAATAAGAAATAAATTTTCCATAAAATTATAATATAAAGTAGCAGAAATGGATAACCATAGAAAATAAATGTTGTACATAAACTAAATTTTTACCAAAAATTAGAAAAACTTCACAAAGATTTAGTAAAATTTTAAATTAAAATTTAAGTCAAAAATTCTAAAAATTGATAGACATTAAAGAAAGGACATAAATTTAATTATTACCAGAAAACCAAACAAAAAAAAAATTTTTAAAATTCAAATTTTTACCAATAATTTGAACAGGTTTGACAATAATTTGGTGAAACTGTAAACCTTCTAAATCAAAAATTTTGAATATTAATGGCAAGTTTTGGTAAACATTTAAACCTCCTAGGTCAAAAATTCTAAGATACAATTTTTTTATTAGAACATGTTTTAAAATATTGCTAGGGGGCTTACAATGCCTAAAAAATATATATATTCTTTTTAAATATAATCTTGTACAAAATTTTCTACATAAACTATGATTACCAGATTTCACAAAAATTTGGTAAAAATTTGAATCATCCAAGTCAAAAATTCTACTAACGATTGGCTATTAAACATCGAACATACATGAGTAGGTAGCTGAAAAATGCACAGAAAATAAAAGTTAATATAAAAAACCCAAAAATTTGTTAGAAATTTAAATTATCAAAGTCAAAATTTTAAGAAATATTGGCTATTAAATATCGAACCTATACCAAACCTAACCTAAGTATTACCTAAAATCAGTAAGGATACTGATTCATTCTAAATAAACAATTCTAAAAATAATTGGATGTTATAAAATAATTGAATATTGCTTAGTAGATAGAAAATTTAGTAGAAAATCAAATATAATTTTTACCCAAAGTTTAAATTTGCACATTTTCATTGTTTGGACAGGTTTAACAAAAACTTCCAAAAAATTTGATCCATCTAGGTACAAAATTAAATAGTATAAACAGTAGATATAAAAATGCGTAGAAAATAAAAAAATCATACAAAGTTTAAAATTTGACAGGTTTTTGTCAATATTTGAACAATCAAATTTAATGCCGAGTAGCCGGAAAATTGTGTAGAAAACAGAAATTAATTGTTCTAAAAATTCAAACTTTTATCAATTATTTAGACAGAAAATTTAAAAGGTATTAGTAATTAAACTTTCAATGTATTGCTAAGTGACTAGAAGATGTTTAGAAAACAATTTTTTTACAAAACTAAATGTTTGGACAAGTTTCAAACAATTTAAGTCAGTATTTATAGCGTAGTATTTAACAGTAAGCTTTTAAATGAAGTAAAAAAAAATCTGGTATTAGTAAAAAAGCTTAATAAATTTGAGAAACTCGATCATCAAGAATAAAATCATACATTTTAGGAAAGAAGCATTAGGAAAAAACTCAAAAACCAAAGAGAAGGTCAAGAAAAGAATTCTGTTGAAACATTGGAAAAATGAATGGAGTTTTGGGTTTAAACTTAAAAATGAGATGAAAAAAAAAAGAATGATGTATTCGGGAAAGTAATTTACAAGTCAAACATCTTGAAAAAACTTTAGTCATCAGGGGTAACGCTCAAACATTAGTTTGTGCAATATTTAGAAATTTAGTATAGATTAAATGAAATAAGATTAATATAAAAACGCAACGAAAGGAAATTTATATAAGTAATATTCTGATAATAAGAAAGGTAAGGGATTTAACATTTCGACGCAATCTATAAATGAAATGGAAAGATATAAATAAACAATTCCCGGTAATTGAATGAATTGATGGGGACCGTGTGAAAGCAGCAGCATCAGTGGTAGCGCGACTGGACGTGACTCCGTCTCAAATGTCAATTACCAGCGACAATAAGACGATGCGGAAGAGACAGAAGTTGGGTCCCGCTTGCTCCTGCGAATCTGATAAAAAAAAGGGCGTCTGCCCGGAATGGCCGTACTTGCTTATCGCATTAGGGCTGACACGTGACTCACATCTTCCACACAAAACCGCACAGAAGCGTAGAGAATATCGAGCTCTTTCAATTACCCGATGTGACCTTGTTGGGATTGCAATTAAACAATTTTAAATGATATGTAATAACGTTGAAAAGAGCAATTAGGTTATAGAATTTTCCTTGAAATTTGTAAAGACGGCACAATTCGAACTTGATACGAGGAGACGAATTATTATGCAAATTCCAAGAAGGCAGAAGAAGTAGCAGCAAAGGGGGATAATAAAAAAGGCGAATTGTAAAGCACGTGCGCCCCTGCAAAATTTTCTCTTTGTATAAATATGTATTAGATAATATGTAAGTGTATTTTTCATCTTCCGATGGATATAATTCACAACTCCACTTAAAAACTTGACGAATTTTTATTCGAGATATATATTTTTTATACGAAACTTCAGACGTGGAATAATGATACAATTTTTTATCCCCGGTTTTTCTGTACATATTTTATTTATCATTTTGAAGTAACCAAACAGAAAATAAAAAAGTTTATTCAATTGTAATTATTTCTTCACATGATAGTGGCAATCGAATTTCCCATGTTTCCCAAAAGCGAATCCTATCATCGCCACAGACCACTGATCAAGTTAAATGGGGCCCGTACGCTCGAATTCATTTTCAAGTTGTAAAGTTACACCATTCCCTCTAGGGGGATGATTTTCTACAGTTAAGAGAATAAAAGAAATGTAAATAAAACATTTCCCATTCCATCCGCACACTGTGGAAACTTTTTTCATTGTATTCCTACGCACTTAAACCAATGGAATACGTAAACTACTACTACATCCATCAATTCGTTTGATTGATGAGAATTAAATTAAATTTATAATAATAAAAAAAAAAGAACTTTCAATATAATTTTTTCACCTGCCATCGATTGTCTATCAATTTTGAAGGATGTTGTCTGCTATAACACCAACCAAAGCTGTTGAAGTGTTCTACTGTATGAGACAGAGCGTGTTTAATTATAACACCGAGTGCGCGCCAGTCTGATATTTATGAACGCACTCGGATCACTCACACATCGCGTAATTTCTGAACACGACGAGCCCCCCACTAAAACCAACAATCCTACCCCTGCTTGTCACTTATGGTGGTAAATAAAACTTTGTTTGGAAGCAACACCCTCATTTTAATATTTGGGGGTGATGGAAAAGTATATTTTCAGCAGAAGCAAAGTAATAATTTATAATAACAAATATATTAACTTTTGAATGCTTTTTCATTTCAATATAATGAGTTACTTTCCTTTAACTTTTTTTATTCTTTCACAAATTTGTTAATTTATTCTGATATAACTTTTAATCCAAATATTGGATTTTGATCAAATTTTGAGAAAACGTCAAATGTTAGTTCTAAACGTCAATAATTGTATCAAATTTGATACGCTAAATTTTGAGTAAACTCAGTTTTATTATTCACTCATAACTGAGAGTGAATAAAATTGACCTAGTTTAATCAGTTATAACTTTCAAAACTAATATTAGATTTTGATAAAATTTGGTGCCAATCTACCTTAATATCATAACTACAAACTGCATTACTTGTAACAAATTTGATACGTCGAATTTTACATAACCTCAATTTGGTTGACATTGCTGAACTTAGGCTGATTAGAGGTCAATTTAGACAGTTATAACTTTTAAACCTGATATTGAATTTTGGTAAAATTATAGACTTCAACATCATAGCTGTCAACAGCAATAAATGTATAGAATTCAATACGCTTAGTTTCACATAACCTCAAATTAATTAATCTCAGTTGAGCCAATTCAATCAATTATAACATTCAAACTTGATATTAAATTTTGATGAAATTTTAGAAAAATATACTTCAATATCTTAGTTACTAAAGCCATAATTGTATTAAATTAGATAAGCTTAGTTTTACATAACCTCAATTTGATTAACCTTTACTTTACTCAATTTGTTTAAAGTTAAGTGGATTTAAACAGTCATAACTTTTAAAATTGATAATGGATTTTGTTCAAATTTTGGGATAATCAATCAATGTCTTAGTTATCAATAACATTAATTATATCAAATTTGATACACTTATTTTTATATACTCTCAATTTGATTGACGCCACTCAACTAAACATGAAAAAACTAATTTGAAGAAAAATTCACAAAAATTATTATAACTTTTAAAACTGCCATTAGATTTGAGACAAATTTGATAACAACCTTTATATTATGGTTAGCAAATGCATTAATTGTGTCATATTTTATAGGTTCAATTGTACATAACCCCAATACAATTGCTCTTAATCAACTAAGCCTAAAAATAGTCGAGCTGTAACTTCCAAACCTAATATTAAATATGAGTAAAATTTGGTCAAAATATACTTCAATATTATGACTACTTATAGCAAAATTTATATAAAAAATAATACGCTCAATTTTACATAACCTCTTTTTAATTGACTTGATCAATTAAGTCTAAACTGAGTCAAAAACATTTAATTAGTGATAACTTCCAAATTTGAGTCTAACTTAGTAACAATATACCATTGTATTGTGACTAAAGATTAAAAACCAATACGTTCAATTTTTCATAACCTCAATTGATTGGGCATGAAAAAAGCAGCTAAAAATAATTAAATCGTAACTTGATATTGGCATTGAGTCAAATTTTATATGAGTAAATCTCAATATTATAACTAACAAATGTATTAATTGTATCAAATTTAATATGTTCAAGTATAACATAACCTCAATTTGATTGACCTCAATTGAAGAACGCATCATCAGTAATTCCGTCATAACTTCCAAACTTGACATTAGATTTAAATTAAATTTGGTAACAATATATCTTAATAATATGACTGGCAACTGTATTATTTGCATCAAATTTGATACGTTCAATTATAACATAACCTCAATTTAATTTTTCTAAATTAATTTGGCATGAAGAATGCAGGATCAGTAATTCCGTCATAATTTCCAAACTTGACATTAGATTTGAGTCAAACTTGGTAACAGTATATCTTAATATTATGACTAGCAATTGTATTAATTGTATCAAATTTTGTACGTTCAATTTTACATAACCTCAATTTGATTGACCTCAATTGATTAAACATGAAAAGCAGCTACAGTAATTTAATCATAACTTTATGATGATTACCAGCTACATTAGTTTTGGTAGTTCAAATTTACATAACCTCAATTCAATTAAATTTAATCAATTGAGCACTAATTCAATCGTAAGGTTCTAAATTTGACATTAGATTTGAATCAAATTTAGTAGCAGTTTGCCTCAACATCATGACTAGCAACTGTATTAACTGTATTAAATTTGATACATTCAGTTTTACATAACCTCAATTTAATTTGTTTCAATTTGGCATAAAAAACGCATAACCTAACCTACTCTAGTAATTGTATCAAATTTAATCATTTAAATTTTACATAAAGTCAATTTGATTGATCGGTTAAGTCTGTTGTTATAAGTGATAAATTAAAAAAAAACATTAGTTTTCGGTTTCTGAACAAATGAAAGCTTTTGTTGATAATACAAGAGCATGACATTTATTAAAACTGCTCCGATTTCATAGAAGCCACAAAAATAAACGCTCAAGGGTTATAAAAATAAATGTGTAGGAATAATGAGGGTGGATTGAACCCGGGACACTTTATAATTCAAACCGTAATCCCTTTAAAAAAATCGACTTGTTTAAACAGGCTCAATAAAGTACAGCAGGAATAGAGAAAGAAAAAAATAAATAAAACGCACTGGTTTATGTAAATGAAGAGGATATAAAGATGTCCCATGTACAAAATGGGGTTGGATTATAAATATAATAAAAAAATTGGGCCGAAGTGGATATGTTATGATATTTATGTTGAGTAATCAATTTATTAGTGTGTAATATGACGGGGCGCACAGATGTTGCAGCCATTAATACGAGTCCAGGGAGCCATCCATCACCCACGCCTATCTATCTTTGTTTAGTTTGTAACGTTAAAACGGGATGGATTTAGAATAGGTGATACACTCAAAATATTTTTTTTTTGGTCAATCGATTATAATATATTCCATCTGAAAAAAAGAGGGAAAGAATTGATAAAAATGTATATCCTGCAGGTTTTCAAAGGAAAGTCGGATGGCATTAGAAAACTCCCGGATCGAATTATATTGCATGTCGAGGGAAAACGTCCATTTATATTAAGCTGTCCCTCATTAATTTCAAAGGCATCGGTATCAATTTTCAAAAGCTTTTTCATTTTATTTTTATTATTTATTTCAATCTGCTGCACAAGTAAAACGATTAAATTGATTGCAACTTCAAAGCGTCAATATTTATTAAAACTTGCAGTTTTAACATTGTTTAATTTATTGGTGTAAATCTCTTTCCAAATTGCATGCTATTTTTTTTAATTGTCTGCTTATTTGCACCCCTATGTCATTGCTTTTATGTCTTCATTATTTACCGAGATAATTAAGCACGGCTCGTATAATTCGCACTTTGTTGAACGTTCCGGTGAGGGCGAGTGGGGTGCAGTTAAATTGGATAATAAACAGGTTGAGGTGAACTATAAAGTTTTGTGGACACTAAAATTTGTTGAGACGATAAAATTTTAAAATTACTAACATTGTATGAAACGTGATGGATAAATATCAGATGCAATGGAGCGGAAATACAATTTAATTATTGAAATCACAATCTAAATGCAATCAGCATTGGTTGGATGAGCTAATTATTATTTAAATACATTAATTTAATTAAATTCTTTGCAACCTAATTTGTTTTTCTATCGACTGCGCCAAAATTATTTACAATTAAAATCGATTTTTTGTTTGCAAAATTGTTGGTAAATATTATGTACTAATTAAAAAAGGCTATACTATATAGATTGCAACTAAATAGTGTTTGTTTAATAATTTCCTTGTTACATTGACGTTGCAATACTATTTTAGTTATCAATTAAGCTGATGTTAAATAATTCAAGATTATATAAATTTGGGCGTATTAATTTTATTAATTTTTACACAGTTGGTACTTATGATAATGAAGTATATTGGTAGTAAATTTCATTTAAATTCAATGAATAGTTAATAAGTTATAATTTTTTAACTGATCCTTTAGTTACCAAATTTAGTAGACCAATTTCAAATAGTTTGAGATTATATAAAATTGGGCGTATCGATTTTATTAATTTTCACATAGTTGGTACTCATGATAATGAAGTATATTGGTACCAATTTTCATTAAGATCTAATAAATAATTAACAAGTTATGATTTTTTAATTGATCTTTTAGTTACCAAACTTGGTAAGCTAATATTTGAGGTTATATAAAATTAAGCGTATCAATTTTATTAATTTTTACACATTTGGTATTTATTATAAAAAAGTCTATTTGTACCAATTTTCATTCAATTCTAATAAACGGTTCATAAGTTATAACTTTTTAACTGGTTCTATTTTTTTAACTGATCCATTAGTTGCCAAATCCAGAAAGCTCATGTCAAACAGTTTGAGGTTATATCAAATTGAGATTGTCAATTTTGATAGTTTTTTACTCAGTTGGTACTCATGATAATAAAGTATATTAGTACCAATTTTCATGAAGATCTAATAAACGGTTCATAAGTTATGATTTTTTTTAACGGATCCTTTAAGTTACCATATAGTTTGAGGTTAAATAAAATTGAAAGTGTAAATTTTTATAATTTTATGTTATGATTTTTTAACTGATCCGTTAGTTACCAAATCCAGTAAGGTCATGAGAATCTATTACGCTCTTCTATATTTTATTTAAATTTACGCTTTTGATTAGTATCATTTTGTGACTCCAACTCCACTGTACTCGTTTGCCGTGACCCCTCTTTGTACCTCCACCTGCCACCAATTAAAGTGCCTCGATGGATACAATTCTGTAGGCCCGTTGCACCATGCTGCTACCGAGCCCCGTAACATTTAGCATTCAGCGACCCAGGCTTGCTGCTACTGCCTCCGCTCTTCCTGTGACTTGCTTTACATGAAACGCCATGCTCATATTCTTGTTTCATATTATTCCTAGGTATTTTTGTACCAATCTTGATGCCATCAACTTCCACCTCTATATGTGGTATCTTTTTGCTTCCAGTAAACATGATCGCTTCGGTTTTGGTAAGACTTAATTTCATCTATTGGCTTACCTTTTGTAAAGCGTAGTTTATCTTGAATTCTAGTTGTTCCCTAATCCTGCTTGTCGCTATTACTGCCAGATCATCTGCATAACCAATCAGAGTTACTCCGTTAAACACTGGATCACCAAATATTTTCCACAAAAGTGGCTTAAGGACTGATCCCTGTGGGACATTTCATGTTATCTCCATTGTTATTTCTCCATATAAAAAAATATCAAATATGGCGATCACTATAATGCTGCATTTTCTGTTGGAAAATTTTCTCCTTTTGACCGTGTCTGATATTTGCTGTACTAGGCGTGTTGCGTTAGTAGTCAATTTTCCTTTTCGGAACCCATATTGTTTATTGGACAAGTTATCCATACTGATGCACTCCATTATTCTAACACTCAGTAACTGTTCCAGCAGTTTTCCATGTTGTTTACCACACATAGTGGTCTGTATGTTACTTTAGTTTTACCGTATTTCTTCTCCTTCTCTAACAACACTACTAGCGCCATTTTCCTGTTTAGTAGTTTTAAACAAAACTGCGCGTTTGCCATTGCTATCACTATCTCCGCTGGTTTTCCATCTGGATCGGAAACCTTTCTTGTTTTTATTTTGTCAACTGCAGCCTTGAGTTCCTCCTCTGTAAAAGGTGGTTCATTTCCTTAACCTATTTGTGATGTTAGCCATTTTATGATTGGGTGTTTGGGGAACAATTTGTTTGCCTGGTTTAGCATTTCTTCTTTGGTTAACGTAATGTTTGGTTGTGTGTTGAGCATAGTTGTTCCTATGATCTTTTTTTTTGGCTCGTTTGATTTCTGCTTTCCATTTAATTTTGCTGTTGGCGTATCCTTCTCTCAGTTTCATTCTTTCTTCCTCTGGTTTAGTATTTGCAGTAGCTCTGCTTTTTCGTAGCCATACTGGCAACAGATGCGATTAGAAACTATCGAACATTAAATGTCAAACTAAAAAACAATCTATCAAAGACATCCAAATATACACGTCTTCTCTGTGGCTCGGTGTGCCCGACACATAGACACCTAACGGTATAAGAGGTTGTAGATTATATATAATATATAATAATATTTAAGAGTCAAATTGGAAACCATTAACTGTCAAAAATGACTACTGGCAACAGTTAACATAAATGTACTTATCTGTCAAACTAGCAATAATTATATGTCAAATATGTGTAATTTGATTGACAAACTAGCAATAATTAACTGCCAAACTAGCAACAACAAATTTTAAAAAAGTTATTGGCTTTCGTATTAACCAAAACTGTCATAAAGTCACACATTTCTAAAAATCTTTAAACAGGTTCATGACACTTGAAATAACCTGCAAAACATAATATTAAACAGAAGTGATCTAAAATGTTCGTTAAATTTAAATTATAAAACATCAAATGTCTTTCAAAAATCATCAAATGTTCCTGAACTTTGATTGTCAAATTCCTTTTAAAATTATCATCAAATCAAATATCACTGATACATATAACCTTCAAAACATCTTATAGCCTCAAAGATGTAGCAATTAGTTCCTTAACATAGCCTTCATAAATATCATTAAAACTTGACACAATCCTTATTACGTTATACAGGGAGTTTATAAATGAATGGGATTATGTAATCACTTTAAATATGCCCCCTTTTTAAATTGTTTACTATACTATATATGTTTTCATATGTTTGCTTGACAGCTGTCAAAGTTGATCTGTCAAAACATAAAGTATAGTGGACAATTTAAAAAAAGCGGCACATTTAAAGTGATTACATAATCCCATTTATAAACTCCCTGTATTAACGCAGTGTCATAAAATGTTGTAAAATAATCCAATTCTTTATGTATATTCATAAGTAGCAATATTGCTATCAAGCAAGGTGATTGCTAAGCAGTATAGTAAAAAAAACGTAATATTGATTATCAACCTTGCTCAATAACAATATTGCTATCTAGCAATAGGCATAGAGATTAGCCGTCAAAAATGACACCTGTCAACAGTGCCTTGGGTTTGGTCAAGAAGTGAATCCTAGCTGACAAGTCGGATCTGGGCAAGGCCTCATTTCAGAAACGTACAATTGATATATGACTTGTAAAGTTTATTTTTGTCAAATCTGTCATATGAACTGTCAACTTAAGCAATTGTCAACTGTTTGACAAAACTGTAAATGCTACAAACTCAACAAATCTATAACAGAGCTGTCAATTATTAGTTTAACAAATAAACTGTCAACTATATTCCATAAATTGTGTAAACTGTCTATTGTCAGTTTGAAAAGACAACTAACAACTTTTGAGAAAGCGTGTAGCCAAAATATAAAATACTTTACATATAAATTGTTTCTCTCGAAAAATTAGTTGTACAAACTTGCAACTGTCAATTTCAAAAATTAATTGTCAACTGTCTGACAAAACCTGCAACTGTTTGACATAAACTGCTTTACATAAAAATGGTGAACTTTATTGTTGACAAATATATTGTATAAACTGTAAATTTGACAAATCAATTGTCAACTTACCGAGAACTGTTTGAAATATAAACTCTCAACGTTCTTCTTGAGCAAATCACCACAAATTTACGTTGCTACAGTTGAATTTTTTTAGATCCCCCAACAATGTTTTGCACCTTAGACTCCTTACAGGCGAGGCCGGCCCTGCTCATGATAATGGAGGATATTGGTACAAATTTTCAATAAGATCCAATAAACAGTAATATTGCCAACAAAAATTTGAAAAAACTAGGTAAAAAAATTAAATTTACCCATTTCAACAGTACATACATACAAATCTTATTTCAAATAATTGAGTAGGTACTAGTATAAACAATTTGATTGCTATAACCTGGTTTTGAAATAGAAAAATCCGGCTTGATTCAACTTAAAATTGAGCCTACATATTGTTTCCAAAATAATGTTTGTTATTTTCTAAATTTAATAGTAGTATATTTTTGAAAATGTTAGTTTGTTGATTAATTCCGACTAAAATGTAGGGTTGTAATCCGCGTATGTAGGAAACCATCAAATGCAGCTTTATATACTTAATTTGGCCAAAACTTAATTATAAAATCACCTTACCCCAAAACCGCTTTGCTTTCCCCATTCAGTTCGGTTATCGAGCGGTGGCGGTGTATAAAAGCATCTGTGCGAGGTAACATAGTCCCCTTCACTAATCCCTAGTTCGGCCTAATGGTTCACCTGCTCTGCAACTGTATAAATCCCAGAGTTTTCCCTCCTGCAAAAATCCTGCAGCCGCACTCCGTACAATTTAATGTTGCAATGCTCCACTGATCGCCGATTAAAATAAATTTCAGGTCCGGCTTTTGCTGACCGGACGTGAGATATGTGGGGAAAAGTGTAATTATCTAAGAGATAACGAGGAGCGGGTCCGAAAACCGTGTAAATCACTCGATAAAAATCTATCTTTCTCTCTCTCACACTTTCATATTTACCCGAGTGTTTTCGGTTTGGGTACGGCGACTACATGGCTTGCATTTAATCTCCGCTTTTGTAATTAGACAGCGACGTGTAATTACAAACTTAACTGATTTATACGTTGCCTGGACTTTTTGAATGCACGAAAAATAAATAAAATTTATTTTCAACAGCCAGATTTTTCACAAAATTAATTGTAAAAATATATCCACAAAGTTTTTTTATTTTTTTTCACATCACTCAAATTATTTCACATGTCGCCTTTCAAAGCGCCCCAAGCCGTTTTACCCTAGCACCATTTTTTTCCATGATTGTTATGCATATGCAGCGCTCAATAATCCAAATCTACTTAAATTGTATAAAAGTGACGGGACGTGTTGTTTTATTTGCTGGAAAAGCGACGCAAAACGCTTTTTTAACCACCCCTTCGCTTTGAATAAAAATGCAGTGACGAATGGAGCAATTTATGTATAGTTAGTTTGTTGATTAAATCCGGCCATTAAAACGATATATACGCATATGATAGCATCAATAAAATCTGCCAAATTTAATATATTTTCATTATAATTATACAATCATTTTTATAAAATATTTCAATTAAACAAACTTTGACCATTATTAATCGCAAAGCAATATATTAGATTCTAGGTTATGTTTGTGACATATCTCACAATCGCAAACCAAAAAATAAATGTCATCTTTTTTTATAAATGTTTGATCTAATTGGCTTATTTCATCCAATTGCAAAATGATAAATTAAATATCATCATTTTTTAGGTTAGGTACATACCGAGATATAATTATATATTGAGACTAAACATTATTTTTTACTTTTATAGTGCAGTAGCATAACTATTTACACACTAAAATTGAATCTCAAAAATATTATTTAGGTTATGTGCGTTTTGTAACATTTAGGTTAGGTTAGGTTAAGTTAGACTTTTACACCATCACATAATTTTATTAATTGTAAATCAACAAACAAACAATGTCTGCTGTATACCGTGACAAAACTGTCAATTGCAAAGTGACAGATTAAATTTCCTTTTGAGGCGCACACCCTTAAATAATTTTATTAATTGCAATGCTACAAATGAAATAATAAAAGTTTTAAGCTTGTTGTATACTGTGACACAATTGTCAATAGCAAAGCAACAGAATAAATGTCTTTTTTTAGGTTAAGCGCACAGCGTTTGAACAATTTTATTAATCGTGACAACGTGATAAATTGTCAAAACAATTTATTCTGCGCACAACAGTGACAAAACTGTTACTAGTAAAGCGACAGATTAAATGCTCTTATTTTTAGGTTAGGCGAATACCTTTAAACAATTTTATTAATTGAAAAGCAACAAATAAAACGTCAAAAATTTTGAACTTGATGCATACCGTGACACAACTATCAACCATAAAGCAACAGATTAAATGTTTTTTTAGGTTAGGTTTGTACAATTTATTAATTCTGAAGTGACAAATAATTTGAGTCTAATGCATATCGTAATAAAAACTGTCAATTGAAAAGAGCCAAACAATTTTTTTTTAGGTTAGGTTAGTCCGTCCGTAAGAAAAGCTCCAGGAAGTCGTAAAAAAGATGCGCTAGAGGAAGGCTCCAGAGCCTGACGAGATCCCCCGGAGATTGTCAAAGCCGTGGTAGAACTGTGCCCCAAAGTGTGGCTTCTTTTCTTTGGGTGCCTTCTTCATTATTGAAGGTTGAGAACAATTATTGGGAATTGGGACTTGTTCTTCTAGACAAGGGAAAGGGTGGGGTAAACGCAAGGGCCCATATGTCTTATAGACGTAGCCAAAAAGCTTTTTGAGCACCTACTAGTGGAAAGGCTGTTAGAGGCACTTCAAGGTAACTAAGCTTTCAGCGGGCGCCATTACAAATTTAGGAAAGCTACATACATCAAAAAACCTACGCCTTGATCGCTCTGGACGTAAAGTACGCCTTTAACACAGCAAACTGAAAAGGTATTTTAGGATTTAAGGGGGTGCCACAGGGATCTGTTTTGGGCCCCACATTTTAAAACGTCTTCTACAATGACATGGTAAGCCTAGAGCTGCCTCTAAGAGTGGAAAGAGTAGCCTACGCCAACAACCTAGTGGTGGTCGTTACCAAACGCTCAAGGGGAGAACTGAAGAAGACGGAAAATCGCGCACTCTTGTCCTCATAAAGCATAACATAGGCAAGTTGGGCCTGGAATTGGCCCCGGAACCACCGTCAGGTCAAAATGTCGGCTTAAATATTTGGTGGTCACGTTAATAACAAACTTAGCGTGGGGTATGCATGTGAGAGAAGTGTGTGAGTAAGCAAACCGGGGAAAGCGCAAACTTTCACCAAGCACCTTAAATGCTGGGTAGTCTTCTTCATAGTGCTAAATTGCTATGAGACAGAAATATAGAGAGATACCTTTTGCACCAAGGAAAGGCACAAAGAATTGGTTGTGTTGACTCACAGGAGTTGTTGCCAGAGGGTCTGCAGCAAATACAGGACAGCGCCGTCGTGGCAGTCACAAAGCCGTTGGATCGTGCAGTGCAAGTAAATACGACAGTCTGGGAAGGTCGCTTAGTAAGTGTAAAGCGGTTGTGGAAAAAATATCAAAAGAGTTAGCAAGAGTGCGTGTCGAGTGAGAGTGGCAGCAAACCCGCATCGTCCAGATGGCTGATCACTGACGTAAGGCGTTGGGTGAGACAAGGTAAAGTACTACCTCACGCAAGTACTAATGAGACATGGTTGTTTCCAGGCGTACCTGCATTGGACAAAATTGATTAAAAACGATGAATGTTTGTACTGTAGGCAAAGAGGTAGGAAACATGTCCACCTCCTCCATTTGGATAATTTTATTAATTGCAAACCTACAAACAAAATGTCCAAATTTTAAGCTTGATGCATAACAAACATTTTTTAGTTAGGCGCATAGCATTTACACAGCGACAGAGTAAATGTTCTTTTAGATCAGGCGTATATCGTCACATAATTTTATTAATCGCAAAGCGACAAATGAATTGTCAAAAGTTTTGAGCTTGAAGTATACCGTGACACAATTGTTAATCTCAAATAAATGTTTTTTTACGTTTTGTGCGTTACGTGACATAAAAATCTCCTAAAACAAATAAAATATTAATCATTTTGGGTAAAACGAATTTTTTAGATTAGGCGCATACGATTATATAATTCGAAAAGCGACAAATGCTTCATTATAATTTTAATGCATACCGTGACCAAAAGTTTTGAGCAATATTCTACATAACAAAATAGTTAATCTACTTGCTTAACATGGCAACTGACAATTGCAAAATAATAGATTAAATGTCATATCTTTTAAGATTTAAGTACATACCTGATACGATTATCGCAAAACGACAGATAAAATGTAAACTGTCAATTGTAAAGCAACAAATTAAATGTTTTTTAGGTTAGGAGCATGCCGTTTAAATTTTTGTTTTAAATACTAAACAACCAATAAATTTTCAAAATTTTTGAGTTTGATGCATACCGTGACACAACTGTCAATCGCAAAGTGACAGAATAAATGTTTATTTTAGATTAGGCGCATACCGTTAAAGATTTTTATTAATTGCTAAGCTACAGACGTACTGTTAAAAGTTTTAAGCATGAAACAGAATAAATGTTCGGTTTTTAGATTAAGAATTAATGTTGCAGATTGTTATTAAATGCAAATCAACAAATAAATTATCAAAAGTTTTGAGTTTGTTGCATACCGTGACACAACTGTCAATTGTAAAGTGACAAATTAAATGTTTTTTAGGTTAAAAGCATAAGGTTTAACATCAAATTGATCAATCAATTTTTAAAAGTTTCAAGTTTTATGCATGTTGTGACACAACTGTGTAATTTTAGGTTAAGAGCACACCGTTAAACAATTTTATTGATTGACACGCAAAAAATGAATTGTCACAAGTTTTCAGCATGATGTATATCGTGATACATCAGTCAATTGCCAAGCTACAGAATAAATGTTCTGTTTTTAGATTAGGGACTTAATGTTGCATATTGTTATTAACTGCAAATCAACAAATAAATTGTCAAAAGTTTTGAGCATGTTGCATACCGTGACACAACTGTCAATTGTGAAATGACAAATTAAATGTTTTTTAGGTTAAAAGCATAAGGTTCAACATCAAATTGACGAATCAATTTTTAAAAGTTTTGAGTTTGATGCATGTTGTGACACAACTGTCAATCGCAAAGCAACAGCATAAATGTTAATTTTAGGTTTAAGTGCGTACCGTTAAACATTTTTATTAATTGACACGCAAAAAATATATTGTCAAAAGTATTCATGATGTATATCGTGACACATTTGTCAAATTTCAAGCAACAGAATAAATTTTCTGGTTTTAGATTAGGGGCTTAATGTTGCGTAAATTGACAAATACATTGTCAAAAGTTTTGATCTTGTTGCATACCGTGACACAACTGTCAATTGTGAAGGGACAAATTAGTTGTCAATACTTTTTAAAGTAAGAAAGAGACTATTAGAAATGATAATGCAGGTTTTCAGTTAGAGGTGTACCGTGACACATTCGACATATTTTAGATGTCACATTTTTGAGTTAGGAACATACTATTACACAATTATCAATTGCAAAGGAACCGTAACTCGAGAAACAATTAGAAAAGATAAACTAAAAGCACTGTTTAGTTTTTGAGTGTACCCAAAAATTTGTTAGGTTAGGTACGCATTATGACACAACTTTTAATCGTAAATCAACATATAAAATGTTATAAACTGTGAACTTTGTTTAATGTTTCATTTTGTAACACAAATCGTGAAAACTTGACCGTCCCGACCCGTCTCTGCCTAGAAGATTTTTGGAAACGATAATGTTAGGTTAGGTTATGTATGTGTTTGTTCTCGTGTTAGGGTGGTACCAAGTAGTCGTTTTTTTTTTTTTAATTGTGAGTAGTGCGGACAACGTGTATAAAATTTTAGTTCAAATCTGATTTAGATGCAATTGATTAAAATGTAAACAAAGTGGTGAATTTACCAATTAACTTATGAATTTGTTTATTGCAGATTGAGAAAAATCAATAAACTATCCATGAAAATAATGTTGATTTATTTTAGAAGCTTAATAATATTTCTACTGCTTTCGATATCGCTTCCGAACGAAGCCTTATGATCCCATTTTAAAGAATTGTAAACATTTGTCTCTATAAAAAAATCAACTTTACGACCCGTCCATATTGATTCCTTCACACATCCTCTCCACATATATATTTTTTACGTAACACAATATAAAATATCGCAACATTTGCTCCACTCATAAAATATCTTAAAACTTGTGTGAAATGTTTTGTTACATAAAAATGAGCGGCAGTTACTTTACAGAATTTAGTGACATTGTTATCCAATTTTCTGCTTACTTTAACGTTCATTCCGCATCGTATTTTATTATTTTTTTTCTGCCGCATATTTGTAATAATAAAATGAAAATTGTCCTGGGATTATATGTGTTAACGTATCCTTTCTGTTCCGACAACAAAGGGACTATTGATGGGACAATATTTTGATGCTTTGATGTAGAGCTAGCTGTGTTAATTATAATTAGTCCGGCTGTTAATTGCCGGATGCGTCTTTCAGGACCATGCCATTTCATTACCGTACACGTTTATGCAGATTGGATTGCAATTCTAGCTACTATGCGCCAATTAGTTTTTTCTTTTGTAAAAATCGGGCAACTGAAATAACCGAATCATCTGTTCCGATGCTTCATTCATTATTGATACATTTTCTTTAAAAGTTTTTCCCAAAAAAAGTTCTTATTGATTTTAATAATATATTTACGCAGTCCCGGATTAAGGTTTTTTTAATTCAGTATTTCTCAATTTGATGCAATCTTGATAATAAATTCCAATTAACATACTTTTGAATTTTTACACAGAATGAAAACAATGGAAAATATGTACAAAGGAAAAACAAAATCGATTGTGTGTGTGTGGTTTTTTTTTTTCGTACGCTTTGAATACTTCATTATTATTTATGATTGTCAGCCAACAGAATATGTTATGCGTTATGTATTAAAAAAACAATTTAACACAGCAACAATATTTATATTGCAGCATAATTAATAAAGACATTAATACTTTTAATGAAATTGTGGTTATCAATTTTATTGAAACATCAATAGCTTTATGAGCAAATTGCAATAAGAATTTTTTTAATTTTATTATCGAGTTTTTTTTTCAAAATACTGATCACAAGTAAGCATTCACTTTTATAACTACTTAAAATTTTATCGCTGACTAAAATGGTCAACTGTTGTTTGTCAAGGTATATTCAACGCATTCTAACAGTTGCGTTACCTAAACGCGCACAATGACGTTTATAGTCAACACTAATGTTTCTTGTAAATTTGAAAACTGATATTTGGTATTGTTTACGTATATGGTCAACTGTCAAAATTGAAGCGCCCTCTGTCAATACTGACACTGTCTTTTGCAAAAATAAACTTTTCTTATAATTTCATTGTCAACTATCAACATTGATATATCATTTTCATTATTAATGCATAAGTTAGCTGTATTAAAATTATATATTTGTTAACAATGAAGTTTATAAACATTATTACAGTTTATTTGTTGAAATTTTAAAAAATATAAATATTTAGTGTTATCTAACATTTCTTATAATTTGTCTACATTAATGTTAATAGAAAACTGTTAACATTAATGTGTCACCTGTCAACATTGACGTTTTTGTTGTATGTCATATTTGTTGACATTCGCGATTAAAGTCAACATTGATATTTCATGTAACTTTTAAAAAGTGACATTTAGTATTATAGTCAACATTGACGTTTTTGTCGTATGTCAACATTGACGTTTCTTATAACCTGTTTACAGTAATTTTATAATCAACAGTAAAAATTAAAGTGTCAATTGTTAGTATTAATGCTTCTATCTTATGCCAAAATTTACTTTTCTTATAATAATTTCATATTGACGTTCAATGTCAACTGTCAACATTAATGTGACAGCTGTTATTATTAATGTATCAACATTAATTGCACATTGAAGTTTATAATCAACATTGATGTCTTTTGTAACTTTTGAACATTAACATTTAGTGTTACCAACATTGACGTTTTTGATGTATGTCAATATTAGCACATAATTTTATCTTTCTTTTCTTATATTTTGTCCACATTAATAACAAACTGTCAATACTGATGTGTCATCTTTTAATATTGACGTTTTTGTTGTGTCATATTTGTTGACATTTCTAATAACTTGTTCACAATCATGTTTATGGCTAATTGCCAAAAATTCAGTCAGTATGCGCGCTTCTGTCTAATGCCAAAATTTTACTTTTCTATAAATAATAATAATAACATATTAACGTTTATTGTCAACTGTCAAAATTGATGTGTCATTGTGATAATTAATGTATCATCTGTCAACTTTGACATTTATATTATGTGTTATATTTGTTACTTTTCACATGTTTATACGCTCTCCCACTACCCAACCCACCTTGCCATCGTAGGGTTTTACGTCTAAAACCTTCTCTGATAAGAGTGATAAACAATCTTTCCAGTGGTTTAAAATCCAATTAAAACTGTAGGTTAATCGTAATGTAGGTTGCCAGCATTACAAGCAGAGAAAAGGCGCCAGCAGTAGCAAATAAATAGCTGATAAAAAAAAAAGAAAAGAAGTTATATTTGTTAAAATTGACGTTTATAATCTGAATTGGTATAATTGATGGTTGTGACCTCTACTACGTGATAATTCATGGTTATAAAATAATAAAACAATTTACTATTTCATCTGTAGAAAGCTTTAGTAGAGCCGAAACTAGTAATGTATTCGAAAAAATAAATTTGTGATAAAAAACATAGTAAATTGTTTTATTATTTCATAATCTGAATTGAAGTTTCTTGTATTTTTTGAACATTGACATTTAGTGTTATCTGTCAACAAAAACGTTTTTGTTGCATGTCATTATTGACGTTTAGTGTTATCTAGCTTTCTTATATTTTCTCCGCATTAACATTAATGGCCAACTATCAGCATTGAAGTATCGTCTGTCAACATTGTCATATTTGTTACCATTGACGTTTATAGTAAACATTGTCTGCGTTCAGATCGACTCATCACTGCAAATCATAAAAACTGAACGCCATTTCTGAACTTTACTCACATTGACGTTAATGGTAATGGTAATTTTCAATAAAATGATGTTTCATCTGTAAACAGTTTTATTTTGTCATATTTGTTGACATTAACGTTTATAGTCGACATTGATGCTTCTTTTAACTTTTGCAAATTGAAATTTACTTTTATCTGTAAACGTTAATTAGATTTTTTTTTAATTTCTCTACATTAATGTGTTATATGCTATCATTGACGTTTTTAATGTATGTTATATTTGTTCATCTTGACGTTTATAGTCAACATTAATGTTTCATGTGAATTATAAGCGTTGACATATAGTATTGTCTGTCAACATTGACGTTTTGGTAATATGTCAATATTAACATTTAGTGTTATCTAGCTTTTCTTATATTTGTCTTGAGGTTATTGCCTAACTGTCAACATTAATGTCTTATCTGTTAACTTTGAAAATGCTGAAATTGCCATTTGGTATCATATCTTTCAACATTGACGTTTTTGTTTTATGTCAATATAGACGTATCTTATGATCTGTCCTTATTATCGCCATGGTCAACTGTTAACATTTTGATGTGTCATCAGTTTATTGACTTTTTGTTGTATATCTGTCAGCATTGATGTTTATGGCCAATACTAACGTTTATGGCTAATATAGACAATTCTTGTAATTATTTTAGTCTTATCTAGTTTTTCTTATATTTTGTGCACAACATTAATGTTTCTTCTAAATGAACATTGACATTTGGTGTTACCTGTCAGCATTGACGTTTTTGTTGTATGTTAATATTGACGTTCTTAGATTCACATTAACGTTTATGATTAACTCTTAATCACTGATATGAAATGCTGTATTTCAATACTGACGTTTTGTCTTAACAATGAAGGTTTTGTTATCTATTCAACTTTGATTGTAAACATTGACGTTTATAATCAACTGTGCAGTTTTCACGTTTATTGTCAACTGTAAACGTTGAAGTAAAACAATAATTTAAAAACGTTCAAAAAATAATTTGATATTTTGCAAACAGTCAGATTGTTTAAAAATCACTCTGATAGTTTAAAAATCATGTTGAATTGATAGATTACTGAAATAGTTTTCAGATCATTTTAAGAGTTCAAGAAATGTTAAAAGAATATTCTGACACTTCAAAAAACATTCTGACAGTTATAAGATTGTTTCAAGATCATGATAACAATTTAAATATTTTGACAGTTGCAAGATTATTTGAAGATTACTCTGACAGTTTAAAAATCATTTTAACAATTGATAAATTAATGAAATAGTTTTCAGATCATTCTAGGAGTTTCGGAAATGTTCTACTCAAATACAAAAAATATTCTGACATTTCACAAAACATTCTGACAGTTGGAAGATCATTTTAGAACTTCTAAAAACGTTCAAAAATAAATTTGACATTTCAAAAAACATTCTGACATTGTTTTAAAATCACTCTGACAGTTTGAAAATTATTCTAACACTTAAAAAGTTCAAGTTTATTCTGAAAATTACTATGACAGTTTAAAAATCATTCTGACAATTAAAAGATTTTTAACTTGTTTGATGTTCCAAGATTGTTCAGAAAATTATTTTTTGAAATTGAAAAATTATTAGACAGTTTCAAGACCTGACAGATCAAAAATTAAAAATATTTTGACCATTTAATAATCTTTAAAAATTATTATTTGATCAATTTGAGATTATTTTGACAATGAAAAGTTTATTTCAGAGCTTCTAAATTGTTTCAATATCATTTTGACAATTTTAAGATTATTTAAATAGTTTGAAGATCTTATGACAGATGTGAGAGTACTTAAATAATTCAAAAATTATTCATTAGGCAGTTCAAAAGTATTTTTGAAAGATCATTCCCACAACTCCAAAACTGTTTTAGATCACTTTGACAGTTTGATATAATTTAAACAACTAGAAAATTAATTAATCAGTATAAAAAATTTGAAGATTAATGATTTGCAAAGATTTTAAAGAAAACTATCAGCAGTTAGAATTTGAAGATTATTTGAACAGTTTGAAGATCATTCTCACAGTTGCTAATTATTTAAATAATTAAAAGATCATTCTGGTTCCAAAAACTTTGAGATAGTTTGATCAATTTGACATTTTAGATATCATTCTAAACGTTTGTTTGAAGATCATTTTGACAGATGTAATATCATTTTGATAGTTTAAAGATCAGTATGATAATTCAAAGATTGTTCTGAGATCTTTTATATCATTGTAATAGTTTGAAGATTATTTAAATAGATTGTTCAAAAATCATTCTAACAGAAAATTACTGTGATATATAAACGATCATATCAACAGTTTAAAAATCATTTTGACAACCATATTTTACATTGCACGTATTGTATTTTGTTGTCAATAGGTGGTTTATTAGATTTTTTGGTTATTTTAGACATATTAAACTTAAACTTTTTAATCTTTATTGGGTATTAGGCATATTTTGCATTTTTTCTAAGACTGTTTATAATATCAGGATATGTTTGGGCATTCAGTATTCAGAGATTTTTAGAGCTATCCGGGAAATTTTATAAATGTCCTTTTTTACTTTTTGCTAATTTGGACGTTGTCGGTATTTTAGGCAAATCTTAAACACAATATTAAACTACTGGCCCAATAATAAACTGTGTTCCCGCCCACCCGCCCAAGTGTTTGTTTTCAAGAAACTGCTTACGTCACCTCTTTTCTCTAACTTAATAGCATTTGTCAGTAATTCTGCCATGTTTGTTAGCGTAGGAACACGGTAGGTGTTTGGAACTTTTAATTTCTTGATAACAAACACTTCGGCGAGTGAGCGGAAACACGATATTAAACTACTGGTCCAATATTTATAAACTGTGTACACGCCTTCTCGATTAAGTGTTTGTTATAAAAAAATTGCTTACGTCACTTCCCTCTTCTAATTTATTGACTTTTGTTGGTCATTCTGCCATGTTTGTTAGCTGCAGGAACACGGTAAGTGGTTGCTACTTGAAATTTCTTGATAACAAACACTTGGGCGGGTGGGCGGGAACACGATATTAAACTACTAGCCCAATATTTATAAACTGTGTTCCCGCCCACCCGCCCAAGTGTTTGTAATCAAGAAATTGCTAACTTCACCTTCCTCTTCTAATTTATTGACTTTTGTTGGTCATTCTGTCATGTTTGTTAGCTGCAGAAACAAGTCAAGTGGTTGCAACTTAAAATTTCTTGATAACAAACACTTGGGCGGGTGGGCGGGAACACGATATTAAACTACTAGCCCAATATTTATAAACTGTGTTCCCGCCCACCGGCCCAAGTGTTTGTAATCAAGAAATTGCTTACGTCACCTCCCTCTTCTAATTTATTGACTTTTTTTGGTCATTCTGTCATGTTTGTTAGCTGCAGGAACACGGTTAGTGGTTGCAATTTAAAATTTCTTGATAACAAACACTTGGGCGGGTGGGCGGTAATACGATATTAAACTACTGGCCCAATATTTATAAACTGTGTTCCCGCCAACCCGCCCAAGTGTTTATTATCAAGAACATGCTTACGTCACCTCCCTCTTCTAATTTATTGACCTTTCTTGGTCATTCTGTCATGTTTGTTAGCTGCAGGAACACGGTAAGTGGTTGCAGTTTAAAATTTCTTGATAACAAACACTTGGACGGGTGGGCGGGAACACGATATTAAACTACTGGCTCAATATTTATAAACTGTTTTCCCGCCCACCCGCCCAAGTGATTGTTATCAAGAAATTGCTAACTTCACCTCCCTCTTCTAATTTATTGACTTTTGTTTGTCATTCTGTCATGTTTGTTAACTGCAGAAACAAGTCAAGTGGTTGCAACTTAAAATTTCTTGATAACAAACACTTGGGCGGGTGGGCGGGAACACAATATTAAACTACTGGCCCAATATTTATAAACTGTGTTCCCGCCCACCCGCCCAAACGTTTGTTATCAACAAATTGCTTACGTCACCTCCCTCTTCTAATTTATTGACTTTTGTTGGTCATTCTGTCATGTTTGTTAGCTGCAGGAACACGGTAAGTGGTTGCAACTTAAAATTTCTTGATAACAAACACTTGGGCGGGTGGGCGAGAACACGATATTAAACTACTAGCCCAATATTTATAAACTGTGTTCCCGCCCAAGTGTTTGTTATCAAGAAATTGCTAACTTCACCTTCCTCTTCTAAATTATTGACTTTTGTTTGTCATTCTGTCATGTTTGTTAACTGCAGAAACAAGTCAAGTGGTTGCAACTTAAAATATCTTGATAACAAACACTTGGGCGGGTGGGCGAGAACACAATATTAAACTACTGGCCCAATATATATAAACTGTGTTCCCGCCCACCCAGCCAAGTGTTTATTATCAAGAAATTGCTTACGTCACCTCCCTCTTCTAATTTATTGACTTTTGTTGGTCATTCTGTCATGTTTGTTAGCTGCAGGAACACGGTAAGTGGTTGCAATTTAAAATTTCTTGATAACAAACACAAGGGCGGGTGGGCGGGAACACGATAATAAACTACTGGCCCAATATTTATAAACTGTTCCCGCCCACCCGTCCAAATGTTTGTTATCAAGAAATTGCTTACGTCACTTTCTAATTTATTGACTTTTGTTGGTCATTCTGTCATGTTTGTTAGCTGCAGGAACACGGTAAGTGGTTGCAACTTAAAATTTATTGACAACAAACACTTGGGCGGGTAGGCGGAAACACGATATTAAACTACTGGCCTAATATTTATAAACTGTGTTTGCGCCCACCCGCCCAAGTGTTTGTTATCAAGAAATTGCTTACGTCACCTCCCTCTTCTAATTTATTGACTTTTGTTGGTCATTCTGCCATGTCTGTTAGCTGCAGGAACACTGTAGGTGGTTGCAACTTCCAATTTCACAAAACACAATAACTACTCGCCCAACATTTATAAACTGTGTTCTGACAATTAAAAAATCATTTTGACGGTATTTATAACAATCTGTTATCAATATAATAAGTTATTATCACAAACTGAGACTATGAAAACTATTCTGACAGTTACAAGATTGCTTAGAAATCCTTCTGATAGTTAAAAGATTGTTTAAAAATTATATGAACAGTTAGAAAACTGTGTAAAAACTATTCTACCAGTTAAAAATATTTTTGACTACTAGAAGATTATTTTGACAGTTTTAAGATTTTTATGACAATATAAAAAAATCCTTAAGGTTTGTGAAGTATTCTGACAAAAGATGTTTTATAAAAAATCATGTTTGAAAGATATACTGTCAATTGTAAGGCCATTTTGACAAAAGATTGTTTAAAAAACATTGTAATCAAAATTTTTGTTACTGGAAAATCATTTTTACAATTCTAATATTACTTTGAAGATTTATAAATTATTCTGGCAGTTAGCAGATTTTTTAAGTACTTAGTTTTAATATTCCTTGCAAATTTGTATATTATTCTGACAGTTAGAGATTATTATTTTAAAAATCATGTAAACAGTTAAAAAAAATACTTCAAAGTATTAAGAAAGTTTTCAGAGTTTCAAAATTGTTTTTGACATTTTAAAGATTTGTCTAATGTTTCAAAAAATTTTCTAATAGATTGTTCAAAAATTATTATATACAGCTCGGACATCATTCTGACAGTAGAAGATTGTTTTAAGATCATTATGACAGTTCAAAGATTATAGATTAATTAACTGTTTGATGGTTATTCCAACAAATTGAAGATTATTTTAATAATTTAATGATTTATTTGACATGTCAACGACAATTTCATTCACAAGATCATTTTGACAATTGGAAAATAGTTTGAGTTAAGTAAGTAACTATAGTTTAAATATAGTTATTGCTTAGAGAACATTGTAACAAATGTTAAAACAGTCTAAAGGTTATTCCAACAGTTCAAAAACTATTCCATTTTGGTTCATTGGCATTGCTTAAAACTTTCTTGTTTTTCATTTTATAGTACATTACAGTCAACAATGTGATTATTGTTAAAATAATTTAAAAATCCTTTTGACAGTTCCAAGATTATCTAAAAACGACTCTAAAAGTTCAGATATTTATAGTAAGCATTGTAGAGGAGATTATTCTGGCTTATTTTAGAAGATTTAAGATTGTTTTGAGAAAATAATTCTTAAATATTTCAATTTTTTGATGACTTATACCGGTTTTAATCAGATGTCAATAATTTGCTGTTTCAAAAATAATTTTGACATTGTAAAGATCACGAACGAGAAATATTGGAAAAAGCCGAGTGTCCGCTTAAAAATCATAGAGACTGGTTTAGTCAGTGAGGTGCAAATAGCTATGATGATAGCAAACCTCCGATAGGAGATGCACTAAGAGAAGAAGAAAGATGACGTTAACAATTTGTAGATCATTTTGACATTTCAAATATCATTGAACAGTTTTTAAGTATTGATATTGTATTGTATTTTTAAGTTGATAGATACATCATTTTAAGATCATTTTGACAGTTTAAAGATCATTCTAGAAATTTGAAAAATCATTGTTGAATCTGTATATTGCATACACTATTGACTTGTTGATAGAAAACTATAACGAAAATAATTTTAAATTTGATTAGATGATAGTTACAGTAAACCTACTTTAGCTTGGCCTATGGAATGTGTGAAATGTAATCGCAAAAAAGGAATGCTAAAACGCGCAAAAACGCATTTATGTTTTTGCGCGTTTTAGCATTTTTTTCAACAAACCAAACAGTATTTTTGTGTGTACACTACAATGCAATACCGTTCAAAAAGTTTGAAAATCATTCTAACATTTCGAAAATTATTTTGGAAGTTTCAAGATCAATCTGATAGTTAAATGATTTACTTGAGATACTTTAAAGATCGCTTAGATAATAATAGTCAATTATGCTTCTGACAGTTCAGAGATAGTTCCATCAATTTCAAGACTTTTTGCCTGTTTTTTATTATAGTTTAATATTGTTTTAAATTTGCAACCCTCACTAGTATATCTAACCAAATAATTATTTAATTTATAAAATAAATATTAATATAATAATAATGAATTCAATATTTATTATATTAATTTTATTTTTATTTTTTTTAAGTAAGAGTCCTTTGGATTGTATCTAACAATGTTCATAAAGCACATGAGTTAATTAACGTAAATTACTTTACAGAAATATTGTGTAAATTAATTAACTAATTAATTAATAGTCGAGTATTGTGTAATAATATTGCGTTAATATTAATGATGTCAGCAATAATAATTCAACAAAATCTATGAAGTCCTTTATGGGGTGGACGTTAGTGGATTATCCCGAGCCATAATTTGATTAAACAAGTGTTCATCATACAATTTATTAATTAAGCCGCACACTGGGTCCAATTGTGGCCGTACATAACTAAACATAATCCCAAATGTTACAATCGTTAATGGTGGATGTGAATGTTATCTCTTCACGGACGGCCGCATCCACAATACATACTAAATTATTGTTTAAGAATTGTTGTTGACGGGGCATAACTCAAGGATTTGAGAGAAAAAATGCAATTTACATAGCAAGGATTTTGGAACCGCAGACTTACGCATAACACCTGAGACCAACCAACAAACAATTCATCCGTGAAGGGGGGATCGCAATATTTTCTCAAGGGGAAAAGTATTAATTAATGAAAACTATTTATCACATCCTAGATTATTATAATAATTTAGTTTCCTTTGTTTTGATTGTTAATTAATTAATGTCTGTAGAGAATGGGGCTTCCAATTTCTTCCTGTTGGTTGTTTGACTAGGGGTGGTGC
Organism: Tachinus rufipes; assembly: GCA_963932245.1. Classification (NCBI taxonomy): domain Eukaryota; kingdom Metazoa; phylum Arthropoda; class Insecta; order Coleoptera; family Staphylinidae; genus Tachinus; species Tachinus rufipes. Next base: position 70,080,634 of record OZ010747.1, on the reverse strand, counting down.
GCATTCCGCGTTACTAATTGCTGATTTCTCGGTGCAATTTCGCTTTGTACATTTCATGAGGAGGTGGTGATGAAATAAGATTTTCTCTCTCTCACTTGCGCGATAGTTAGTGCTTGTACAGAAAAAGGGGATCAAGTTAAATATCGTGCATAGAAGAAGCGACCGCTGAAGGATCAAGAATCCGCCAATAAAGCAAACCGAGCATTCTTGTTCTTGTTTGTTGTTTGAGGGTTGCTTCCGGCTGGACGTTTAGATGATGCCTTCCTTATATGAACCGTTAAACATGCATCGGATTGATGTATTTATTAACTGGTTTAATGTAGCCACACTTCAAAGGGGTTCGAATAGATTCTTTAAATTTATTCAAACAATTTTATTAAGTTAAACTGATTATAAAGTTTTACTCGTAATTTAATTTATTATCCAAACTTTGTAATATAAATCTTAGTGTTGGTTTATAATGTTCTAAATTTTGATCAATCTGGATTTTTATTAAGAAATTTTATGCAATTCCATTTCAAATTTTAAGGGATGTAATAAATTATAACTGAGGCGCAATGACCTTTTTATTAATAGGGGTGGTTATGGTTACAATTTCACAAATTTGATGAATAATTTAAAGAATATTTTTTTATTAAAGTCTAAAGTTTATTTTAAAGTTATGAACACATTATTTAATTAATGGTATGGATTTGATTTATTTGTTCGCATTATTTATTTCAATGTTAGTACAAAGTATGTTCCGTTTAGTTTCTATTACTCACATAATTTGAAGTTTATAAAATGTTCCCATGTTTCATTTAGGAATTAGTGCACATAGTTTGAATTATATGCTTTATTATGAATTAATGAAGATAAAACTAATTTATTGTTTAATAAACTAAAATATCTTTTCTATAGAATTTTACGAAACAATATGTAAATAGCTCAACCCTTACTGCGCCATTTTCTAATGGTGGTACAAAAGTATAATCGTCAGCATCCGATAAGGGTTAAAACTAACTTCCGAAATATATTTCGTTATATTGTATAGAAAGCCTGCTAAATAATATAAACGCTACCATTAAATTTAAGGGTAGTTTTGTCTATTAACCGTTACTATTTACATCTTGTCAACTCTAATCAATATTCATTCTTGAGACTCTCTATTGGGGTAAAAGCAACCTTAAATTAAATTCTAACACAAGACAGGAATAAATAGCTTCCTTCGGATAGAAATAATGCATTTCGCGCGGTTTGCATCAGGGGGTTATTGGATTTTTTCCCCATCACGTTATCAATCACACCACATTGTTTTTAACCAGCGGCCATTTGTGCAATCGCTTTTAATAATGCATTCCTATCGATGTGCCCACGGTTATTGTTTCCAGAGCACTATTGTGAGTCTACATATATTTTTTCTACCCCCAACACGTATGATTAAATCGCGTTATTTCATTTGCTGAACAAAAGCCGTAATGCAAAAATAATCCAAATATTTGATTTAGGATAAAGCCAATGCAATTGCAATCAAGATGGATGCATGCTGCAATGATACAATCTACCCTCTCATGCAGAGTAGATTATAGCATATCAAATGGCATTACTATTTTCTAAAATATTTCCTGATTATTTCAAGCTTTTAATGACGACATTGTGAGTTTTTTTAAGGGTAGTATTATCCCCTTTTATATGGTGAAAGATAAGCGGGTTTCTTGCCGAAAGTTCTGAAAGCAACCCTTCAACTCTTTGTCTGCCTATCTTAACTTAATAGATATTTTGTAAGAACAATTTAAGGCCTAGAAAAAACATGATTAATTGATGCTAATAATTTTTTATTGAACTATTATTAAGCTAATTATATTTTTCTTTTCTTTCTAGATTTGAAATATGTATAAAATTAGGTACGTGGCGAAAATAAACACGAGCAGTTTGCGCACTGTGTACACCGTTCATTATACTTTGTGTTTGTTCAGGGTGTATGTGTATGCATACGTACTCTCTTTCGGTCTGCTAGCCTGGAGGAATGAATTGTGAGGGCAGATTTCGTCGTCCGAAGGGTGAGTAATGCCCCGCAGGCCACCACACATTCACGGGGGTGAATCTGACGAATCAATTACACATGACCAATACAAGGGCACTAAGTACATAAACACGAAATTTTTCTTTTTCAACACAACATGTGCAAACAAAGCTCCCAATATTTGCAACTCGACACCCTTAAATTATTTAAACTAGCCGATGGGCTAACAAACATGCATATTTTTCAATCATAAAATCTTTGTTTTAAACAACCAAATATTTTTTTCATACTAACTAAAATCATGTTTTTACATTCATCCTCTAACTTTATATTAATTATTGTTCGAACTTTCCTTAATAATAGTATTAGCATCATATACAAAATTAAATTATTTTCATTTCTTCAATTACTTCAATAACTAATTCAAAATTGCGCTTCTTAAAATATAGACAATTTTAATTCAAGTTCAAATTTTTATTTATATTTCTCAAATATTACTCTAACATTTGATTTAATTGACATAAATTTAACACTTTCTGACAGTTTGCCACCTTATTGACAAATAATTTGCTTACCATAAGAAACGTCAACAAAATATATTAGTGAACTATTAAAAATGAGTCACCAATGTCAAAAACTACTTCTTAGCAGTCCATTAATTTTTATTTTTATTTCCATTAAATCATTCACAGAAGTTCAACTGACAGTTCATCATCTCCAGTCGCTTTATCTTTGGTCTGTTATTTGTTTACTCTTTAGTATTGGTGGCATTTTTTGATGTACATTTCCCACATACTTAGTTTGTCATTTTGATCTACCAAATGTCAAACTGTTTTTTTGTACGTGTGTTAGCTTCTTGATATTTTTGTGCATATTGTAGCTGTCGTGTTTTCTTTCCAGCTCTCTATTTCTTTACATTTCACGTTAATCCATCTATGTTGGCCTCTTTAATTTTCTTTTTGACATTCCCTGTCTATTTTTTTGTATCTTATGTTGTTGCCCTTACTTATTCCTATTTCTTTCATTATTTTCAGAATTTTGTCAATCCAATCTTTCGTTTTTATTTTATGATGTATCCAACTTTTTCTTTCACTATGCTCAAAGTGTCTCATATTGGCTCAACCTTGCTCAAAGCATTGAGTGTCATTTGTTGTTGTTAATTCTGTCTGTAAGTTTAGCTTTCATCTCGGGGTTCTTTAGTTTGTCTGTGTATATCGCTCAGTTACGAACTTTCTTTGTTAGAGTTTTCATACAAACCCTCAATTGAGCTACCTTTAGTGATCAGCTCCTTATGTTATAGCATTGCAAAATCTGTTGTTTCTATAGTCTATTTAGTTTCTAGTGATTCTGTCTTGTAGTAACTTCCATGTATATAATCTCCTTAGCGGCAAGTTAAACCAAGTGTTCCTTGTTCCCAACCATACTTGCCCACTTCATCTTTAACTGCATGTTCATCTACTTTTGAGTTAAAGTCTCCCATTACAATATTAATAGCTTGTGATTTTAGGTCATTCATTGTTTGATTTATCTGATCTGTAGACGCATAAAGTTGTATGATATTTATATCCATAAGGAGTGCGCTTAACTGGATCATCGTACATCATTCTGAAAATAGCATGAAAGTTTTTACATATTTCTTCATTTTGTTATTGACCAGAACAGACTTCATGTCTGTGATATCGATTTTCTTCTCTATTGTCTGAATAAAATAATGTCACTTCTTCCTTTACACATACACCATTTCCTGGCCATCTTATTTCGCTCCAGCACTATGTTCAGTCTTTTCATTTTGCTTTTAGCATTTTGTAATTTCCCTGGCTGGTATAAAGTTCTAAAGTTCCATGTAGATTTTGATTGTCCTCTCTAGTCGTATACTTTCCGCTTTTAAATTAGTAGGGAAGAATTGCTTCCTAACTCTTGGGCAAGTATTTGTGATCTAATTTCTAAATCATACATGACATGGGTAGGTAGTCGGGAAACTTTGTTTTATTTTGTGAACGTGTGGCTTAAATTGATGAACGCCACCCACCCGCCCCGGTGTTTATAATCTAATTTCTTAACCCCATAGACTTAGATGGGTGGACAAAGAATTTAGTTCAATTTTGTAGGCCTATGGGTTGAAACGATGTTGACTGTTCGTGATCCGATTTTTTGATTGGAAATACTTAGTTAAGTGAGCAAAATTTTTAGTATACCGTTGTTAGCAAATGGTTTAATTTGGTGAGCCACGCCCACTCGCCTGAGTATTTGAGATTTAATTTCTTTATCACAAACTTGGGAGGGTGGGCCAACTTAGTTCAGTTTTGTTAACGTGCGGATTAAATTGTTGTGACCCACTAAAGTGTTTTTTAATCAATTTCTTTATCATAAATAGTAGGGCAAAAAACTTAGTTTAATTCTGAAAGCTTGTGAGTTGAACTGGAGTCCACCCGCACCAGTGTTTGTTATCCAATTTATTTATCACAAACACTTAGATGGGCGTGCAAGAAACTTTATTTAATTTTGTGGGCGTGTAGTTTGAATTAGTGTGCCTCGCCCAACCTCCCGAGTAGTTGTCATCCAATTTCTTTAATAGTTGTGCAAGGAACTTAGTTCAACTTTGTGAGAGTATGGTTTAAATTGGTGTGCCCTACCGACTCCACCCCGAGTACGAGCCAACAGACGCACCGACTATTGGATCCGATCGAGGATAAATGCAATTTTCATTGCAAGCAAGACGCGGATGAACAGTTGGAAGAAACTGCAATCCACTACTAATCTCAACTGTTTAATTAATTAAACTTTTTTATTCCAGTATGGACCCCGACGGGATGATATCGGATCGGGAAATACTGGAGCATATGTTTGCTCTAGCAGAAGAAAATGAGATAACCATCGAGAACCAGAAAATGAAGATTCACTCAATAGAATCCCAACTCAGGGCAATGATGGATTCCCAGACAAAGAAGATGTCCGAGCAAGAGAGCAAGGTCAGATTGATTCGACGAGATGCTAAGAAAGCAAAAGCCGCCATTAGCAAAATAGAAACCTCCATCCATTCCACTCTCACCGAGCTGCCCAGCTACTCCAACAGCACCAGCCTCGACCACCACCGCAGAGGCCCCGATAAAAACCTGCAACCAGATTTCAAGCAAGTTAGCAGCACCCCAAGACCAGGTGTCCCTCAAGAGACTTGCCGCCGGACCACACAACTTCATCTCCTTAGAGGAGGAAGAGATGGAAACCACGCAAAACAAGGTCAACCACCAACAAAAAGACCAGTCGGAAAAGAGCAAATTTGTCCTAGAGGAAGGAAAAAAAGGAAAGCAAAGTCAAAGAAGATGAAGAAGAATCTAGGCAAGCCACTCAATTTTCTTGCTCTAAAACGCCATCAGCCGCCCCGATACGTCAGGTGCTTTTAGCACCACCAAGGCCTTCAACCCGGCCCGCTCCTAAGGCAAAGCCGACCAACTCTGGTCCGGCTAATAGCTCCTTAGACCACCCACCAAAACCAGCGCCTACAAAAGGAGCTAGTGCACGTTAAGCAGTCAAAGTCGGGGGGAGTTTAGCCGGTAGGCACCCGTGAAGGTAAATCCGACACTTTGCGAGTCTTTAAAAAAATTCTCCTCCTAGGACAAAAAAAAACTCGCCCGAGTGTTTATGACCCAATTTCTTTACAAAAACTTGAGTGGATAGGAACAAAACTTAGATAAATTTTGATAGCATGTGGCTTCTTTCTTTAATTAGTAGGTTTGTTACAGCACCACCTAGAACAGTTATAGAACCGCCCTAACTATGCACACAAATAAAATAATGTGCATTTAAGGTTGCCCAAATAAATACATTACTTGCTGGTGCTGGAACAGACCCCATGTGAACTCATCGAAAGCGAATTTCTTCTAGCTCGTGGCTTAAAAATGTTTTAGAGTTGTCTCCTTGTCCGGAACAATTCCGCTGCCAATTCAGACTACAATTTTCTTGTCTTCTTTCTCCAGTGCTACTGTGGTCTAGCAGAGTTCTTGTGGCAAAGAGCTTCTGTTCTGAGCGTTAGTTTGTTTGGCGATAGAGATCAATTGGCCACGTTTAGTCAAAAGGTTTTTCTTTAATCTAGAGGCGCATTTACTGTAACTGTAATGTTGCTAGTGCCAGGCCATATGTTGTAAGAGCTTTTAGACTAACCAAAATACGTTTACGGGTCTTCTTGTTTACCGAAAGTTTGCCAATTATAAAGAATCTTCCAATGAAAGTGTTTAACTTGCTTTTTGCAAGGACAAGAAGCTGTACTTAACAAATTATAACTTCTGACTCGTGCATTGGATATTTATGCAAATTAGTACCAATATACTTCATAATTATAAGTACTAACTGCATCAAAATAATAAGAATCTACACGCCCAATTTGATCTAAATCCTAATTACTTTGACATAAGATTCAGTGAATAGAAGATCAGTTAGGAAACCATAACATGTGAACCGTGCATTAGATATTTATGAAAATTGGTACCAATATACTACAATATTATAAGTACCAACTGAGTCAGAATAGTCAAAATTAACACGCCTCATTTTATGCAACCTTAATTTTTTGTCATGACTTGACTGGATTCATTAACTAGACTAACTAGAGGATCAGTTAACAAATCATAACTTTTAAACCGTACATTGGATATTTATAAGAATAGGTACCAACATACTCCATTATTATAAATACAAACTGTGCTAAAATGATCAAAATCTATTAAAATAATTTTATGCTACCTTAATTTTTTTGACATAACTTGAAATTTGATCTAGTACTTGAGGAACAGTTAACAAATCATAACTAGTAAACCGTTTATTGGGTATTTATAAAAATTAGTACTAATATAATTCATTATTATAAGTACCAACTGAGTCAAAATAGTCAAAATCTACACGTGCAGTTTTATGCAACATCAATTTTTTCTTACATAAGTTAACTTGATTCAGTGACTAGAAGATCAGTTAACAAACCATAACTTATGAACCGTGCATTGGATATTTATGAGAATTGGTACCAATATACTTTATTATTGTAAGTACCAATTATGCAAAAATGATCAAAATCTATACGCCCAATTTTATGCAACCTTCATTTTTTTATATAAATTGACTAGATTCAGTGACTTGAGGATCAGTTAATAAATTATAACTTGTAAACCATGCATTGGATATGTATGAAAATTAATACCAATATACTCCATTACTATAAGTACCAACTGTGTCAAAATTATCAAAATCTATACGTCTAATTTTATGTAATCTTAAACTATTTAACTGGATTCGCTAACTAAAGAATCAATTAGCATTTGTTATAACTAGTGAACCGTTCGATGAATCTTTATGCAAATTGGTACCAATATACTTCATTGTCATGAGTACCAACTATATAAAAATTACTAAAATCGATAAGACTATTTAATTTTTAACTTGAATTATTGAATTCAGAAACTAAAAATATTTAATAAAATTATAAATTAAATTGTTTATTGAACAGTCATGCAAATTGGTATTATACAGGGTGTCCGGAAAATACGTGTACAACGTTTGACGACAGACTCCTGACGTCAAAATAGGTCGATCTAAGCCGACTTAGTTATATCCAAAATTGTCTCGTTTAGCCGGTAGAGGGCGTCAAAAATTTGTAAATATTAAAAAGAAATTACCTGTAACAATATTTTTTTAAGTGACCTTGTTGCTATGGCGTTTAATAATTTGACAATTATTGACAAATTGTCACCAGTCTATGAAATTTACTCAAGTATACGATCAACATTCTTGAATTACAAGTTCATTTTACCATTAAAAATGGAAAATTATACAAACTCTCAGAAAGTTGACATGCTCCTGGTATACGGGTTTTGTCAAGAAAATGGGCGTCAGAGTGTTAGGGTTTACATGGAGAGGTTTCCTAACCGTCGAATACCAAACCACCAAACATTTGCCAATATTGAGCGTCATCTTCGGGAAACGGGCAGTTTTGAGAAAAAGTTTGAAGGCAGGGGTCGTATGCAAACAACTCGAACTGTGGAAACAGAAGAGATGATTCTGGAAAGAGTTGAAGAAGAACCAAGTACCAGTACCCGTCTCTTAGAACGTGAGTTAAATGTTCCTAAAACGATTGTCAATGAGGTTTTAAGAGAACAGTTGTTACATCCTTACCACATACAAAAAGTCCAGGAACTTTTACCGACTGATCCCCCCATGCGGCTTACATTTTGTCAATTTATTAGAAACAAAAGAATCCTTGTTCCAAATTTTTGTAGAAAAATTATGTTTACTGACGAGGCATGCTTTACAAGATGTGGGGTAACCAATCTGCACAACGAACATATTTATTCCGATGAAAATCCACATGCCATTAAAGTTGCACATCATCAGCATCAATTTAAAATTAATATTTGGGCAGGTATTATTGATCACTACCTTATTGGTCCCATTGTTATTCCAGACAGGTTAGATGGAAATATTTATCTAAATTTTTTGCAAGACACATTACCAATTCTTCTGGAGAATTTGCCCCTTTTACTTCGGAGGGAAATGTGGTATATGCATGATGGTGCCCCGCCCCATTTTTTCGTTGCCGTTCGGCAATACTTACATCATCAATATCCCAACCGATGGATTGGAAGAGGCAATGATGCACCAGTAAAATGGCCACCACGTTCTCCTGAGTTAAATATGTGTGACTTCTTTTCTTAAAACAGAAGTTTACAAGACTCCGGTAAACACACGCGATGATTTATTGCAGCGGATTTTAAATGCAGGCAACCATTTTAATAATCCTGAGACATTAGATAGGGTCCAATATCATTTTTTAAAGAGTGTTAATAAGTGTATTCAGCAAGATGGCGGTCATTTTACACATTTGCTTAAGTAATGTTTTTGTTTTACTTAGTTTCTTACAATAGATACTTTCAACTTTGTTATACTTTTGTTTTTTTTGACGCCCTCTACCGGCTAAACGAGACAATTTTGGATATAACTAAGTCGGCTTAGATCGACCTATTTTGACGTCAGGAGTCTGTCGTCAAACGTTGTACACGTATTTTCCGGACACCCTGTATATATTCAATAACCTCTTAATACCGTTAGGTGTCGAGGTGTCGGACACACCGAGCCACAGAGAAGACATGTATAGATGCTTATATGAGGTAACGGACCCATATTGGGAAGAACGCTACGCTCGGCATCACTTTGGGTTCACCCATTCAAGTTGTGACCAGAGCGGCCGTTGCTTAACTTTCGTTAGCGCTGGTATTTGTACATGCCCTCTCTGCCAAACTGCCGACTGCAAACTATTTGAGTTGAGCTAAGCTTAGTATCTTAACGATCGAATAAAAAGAAATAATAACTTATGAACCGTTCATTGGATTTTGATGTAAACTGATAATAATATACTTCTTTATCAAGAGAACCACTTTTATAAAAAAATACTAAAATCAATACGCCTAATTTTACATAACCTCAAATTATTTGACTTGTGCTAATCGGATTCATAATATGATATGAGTTTGTTGTGACCTGTGCTGGCATGTTTGGTAGCTTTTTATAGGTTTCACCCTCAGAGTGCAAGAAAGGGTGACCGATTAAAGTAAAAGTCACGTGGCAGAAGCCATTTAACAAACTGTAAAAATACAAAATCTCATTATTAGCAATTTAAAAGTTATTATTGATTAAACCGACTCACTTAAGTTTAGACTGGGTTTAAAGGGTTATTTCTAACCCGTATAACTCTTTAAGAGATTAATAGAACTTATGCAAATTGCACACCATATACTTGACCTATATACTGTAAAAACTACAACATTCGATGATCAGCAATTTTGAAGTTATGATTGATTAAACAGACTCGCTTAAGCTTAGGCAGGGCTTTTGGAAGGTTATTTCTAACCCCCATAACCCCTTAAGGGTTTAATAGAAATTTATGCGAATTGCACACTATATACTTAACCTATATACTAATAAACTGTAAAAATTACAACATTTTATCTTTAGCAATTTTAAAGTTATGATTGATTAAACCGACTCGCATAGGGGTTATTTCTTACCCTATAACTTTTTAAAAAGTTAAATACAAATTACACCTTGTATACTTAAACTATATACCAATAAACTCTAAGAAATACAATATTTTATCATCAGTAATTTTGAAGTTATGTTCATAGACTTTTTTAAAACTACATAACTCCTAAAAGGTTCGAATTATTATATATTGCACCCTATATATCTCAACTAAATAAAATGTAATGTATAAATTGCAACCTTTCATCATCAGTTATGTTTATTTTCCGACTTACGTGCTTTACTTCTGCGTTTCCCAATAATAGAATTGTGCTTACCTAAAACAAAACAAACAAAAAATTAATAAAATTTTCATTTCAATTGCGCTATAATAATGTTGCATTTAATATTAACATATTTCCGTTGAATTATTTCCTGTTGTGAAATTATTATCAAGTTAATGCAGTAACATGCAAATATTTACGGGTGAGCTTTGTCTCACGAGATGAGATGCAAAACTAGTTTTAGTTTAGATATTTTTTGTAGCACACCATGTTCGTATTTCTCTTCCTCCTTGCTGCACATACAAACGACGTAACTTTGTATATACATATAGTATTCGCTCAACAAAAATATCATTCGTGTCCTGAATGAGTGCACACTCCTCATGATTTATGTCGGTGGATTTGTACACGTTTTTTTCCATGTCGTCGTTACGTTACGACATTGTTATCTCGAGTGTTTACACTACTTGTTGAGACAATTTATTTTCGAAATAATTGTGCGGAATTTTTATTTGTATATTGTGTTATTTCTAAACATTGTTTCAAGCTAGACAAAGATTGAAAATGTGTCGGATTGTTGAAATAATCCATAGCAGCTTAACGTACACGAGGGAGCTATTTAATTCCTTTTTGTTTGTAAAAGAGCAAGCCACAAATCCGTGCTGAAAATAGAATCGTGTTTTGCCTACAAAAATCAGTTTTCAGTTATTGAAATTAACATTTATTTGAATGAACTTCGCAACAATATTTAGTTTGAAAAATGTAGGCAGTTGGCATTAATATCAAATAATATATATATATATATATATATATGTTACAGTTGGCAAACATGTAAAATTTAAAATCTTTACAGAATATATCACAAACCAGAGATAACCATTGTCAAACTGTCAGAGTGTTCTTGAATATGTTGAAATGTCTATAAAGAACGTTGTTAGAACTTTCAGAATAGTTTTAAAATTTTATATAATTTACCAAATGTCAAAATAATATTCAAATTGTTACGGTGATCTTGAAACAATCTTCCAACGGTCAAATTGTTTTTTGAAATAACAATTATTTTTTTAATTAAAAAAAAAAATATTTTTTTTTAACAAACTGCTAAAATTTTCCAAAAACTACTACTTCGTTAATCTAAAAACTGTCAACATAATTTTCAAACTGTCAGAGTAATCTTACAACTGTCGGAATATTTTCTGATATGTCCATTAAATTTTTAAACGTTTTTAGAACTTCCAAAATGATCTTAAAACTTTAAAAAGTCTACCAAATGTCAAAATAATATTCAAATTGTCACCGTGATCTGTCAGAGTGATCTTCAAATGATCTTACAACTATCGGATGCTCTCTATAATGTCAAATCAAAATTTGAAAGTACTTAGAATGATCTTAAAACTTTAAATAATCTAATACATGTCAAAATAATATTCAAATTGTCACCGTAATCTTAAAATAATCTTGCAACTGTTAGAATGTTCTTTAAAAGGTCAAAATAATAATAAATATTTTTAGAAGATTTCTGCTAAAATAATAAAATTATATAATTAATGAACTGTCAAAATCATTTAAACTGTCAAAATGATCTGTTATGATTATAGATCATGTAAAAAATCCTAAACCGTTTAAATAATCTTTCAGTTGTCAGAAGAATATTCACATGTTTTTGTCATGTATAAATATATGTAAATATTCATGGATTTGTAAAAATAATTTATAAAAAAATTTCATATAATGTCAAAATATAAAGACTATTATTAACTGTCAGAATAAAGCCATTAATGTGAGTTAAGATATTTTCTATTCAATTGCTTAAGACAGTTATAAATTCAATTGAGAAGTTATTTATAAGTCTGTGTTTACTCAAGATATCAATTTTCTTTACTCTACTTGAGATTGAACCAATATAGTGGAAGCCATAACAGTAGAAGTTTAAATTACCGAAAAAACTATCACTTGTTTTCTCTAAAGTATCAGTTACTCATATCTGTAGCGCCGCAATGGTTGAAATAAATATATTTTTAGTTTGTATAAGGAAGTGGTTGGAGGAATTATGAGCGGCTTCCTGCCTAATTATCCTGCGATGCATTTGATTAACTCGTCTTTTTATTACGCCGAAAGAATGGGGACATATTTCATCTGGTTAACTGGGTTGCGAGGGCGTCGGGGCGTGCTCAACCCGTTCTCTCTTTAAAAATGTGTACAACGAATAAAAAAATAAAGAATAGGAAGCCGGAATAAATATTTCAACGTCCGCGTAAATGTTTTAAACTATCTGTAACGTTTCACGGTGTTTGCACATAATGCAAGGCAAGGCGACGTCGGAGGGTCTGGTGCGAAAAGGCGTCGTCGTCTACAACAACCAACCCCCCCCCCCCCCCCCCCACTGGCCGTGATTTAACCCGCCGAGTTTTATTTAGTCCTTGGGATAATGGTCGGGCTCGTATATCAAAGAAATCGAGCGCAGGGGTAGAGAGAAGCGGCGCAATAACCAACCCCTACGTTTTGATTCATGTTTTTTGAGAGAACCAATGATGCCCAGAAAAAGATTCCCCATTATTGCCGCAAACATTCCGAAATTGCATTCCTGACATAAATATGTGTGTGTGCCGGCAAAGCGGAAACGAAATAATATGATATAAATACGGATATCAACTTCTTAATACACCGAATCGTTCACATAAATATCGCCACCCTAGAGGACAAAAGGCAAAACTATTACTGTTATGCCAAAGCGCTTCGCATCCTTAACGTATTGGAAATGTATTAAAACAACCTCAATGCATACAAACTATGTCACCAATGAATAGCATTGTTAAAATAATATTATTACACAAATGCATTCATAATTAATAATATTTTACAATATTTGCATGAAACACTCAAACATTTATTTGGCTTTGGTTTATAAATACCAATAGTAAAGTTATTTTGGAAAAAAAATTGTAACGCTATATTTATCAGTTTAAACTGTTGCTTAATTAAGAAACTTTAAGCTATTTGTAGAAAATATTAAACCATTGTAATATCATTTTTTTACATACCTTACAAATAAATTTATGTCTATCACAATCTAGTTAGAAACAATAAATTGTCAAACTTCTATAACAATATGTCAAACTGTTTAAATTTACTCAAATAATCAAAATATTCATGTAAAGTGTCAAAGCTTTATAGAATATAATTAATTAATTTGTAGTATAAATCAAAACTTGCTCATAACTTGTTTAAAATTGCAAAACTTATTTTATAAAGTCCAAACTTCGTTTTGAAAAATTTGTTGATAGATTGCAAGCTGTCAAATAATAACAAATTAAAATTAATTTAAAATACGTAAAATTTGATTGTCAGTATAAAACTTGTTTTATACATATTAAATCTTTACAAAGTATCACATTTTTTAAAGTATTCAAAACTTACACAAAATGTGTCAAACTTGCTTTTACCTATGTAATCTTGTTTTATAAACTAAAAATCTGTAAAAAAGTCAAACTTTTTAAACGTGTCAAACTAATAAATACGTGTGAGACTTGGCTTAAAACGCAAAACTTGCTTTTAAGTCCAACATTTGTGCTTTAAAAAGAGAAAATATGTAAAAATTTCAAACCTTATAACTAAACACTTGCTTAAAACATGTCAAACTTAACTAAATAAGTGTAGACTTGACTTAAAATGACAAACTTTTTAACTTAAAACTTGAATAAAATGTCTCAAACTTGACTAAATCAATGTGATACTTGACTTAATATAGTCAAACTTACTTTTAGATACATATCTTGCTTTATTACTCAAAATCTGTAAAAATGTCAAACTTTTTATTTTAAAACTTGCATAAAACGTGTCAAACTTGTCTAAATAAGCGTAAAACTTGTACAAAACTTGCTAAGTGTGAGACCTGACTTAAAAAACTTGTTTTTAAGTACAAACATTGCTTTATAACTCAAAATCTGTAAAAAATCAACGTTTTTAACTTAAAAATTTGCTTTTAAATACAATAAATGCCTTATATACTCAAAATTTGCAAGAATTTCAAACAATTTAACTTAGAACTTGCATAAAGCGTGTCAAACTTTACTAAATAAGGGTACGACTTGATATAAATATGTCAAACTTGCTTTTAAGTACAAATCTTGATTTATAAACTCAAAATCTAAAAAATATTAGACTTTTTAACTAAAAATTTGCAAAAAACGTGTCAAACTTGACTAAATGTATGCGAAACTTCACTTAAAAATGTCGAACTTGGTGCCAAGTACAAATCTTGATTCATAAACTTAAGATCTGTAAAAATATCAAACATTTTAACCTAGAACGTGCAAAAGTGCCAAACTAAATGTGAGCGAAACTTGACTTAAAAATGCCTATCTTGCATGATAAATTTAAAATCAGTAAAAATATCAAACTTTGAACTTATAGCTTGCATAAAAAGTGTCGAACTTGACTAAATAAGTCTTAAAACTTGAGCGTAAAAATAGTAAGTTGCTTTTAGTACATTTCTTTATAAACTCAAAATCTGTAAAAATGTTCAACTTTAATTTAAAACTAACAACACAAAATATGTCAAACTTGAATAAATAAGCATACGACTTGACTTAGAAACGTCAAGCTTCCTTTCAAGTACAAATCCTGCTTTATAAACTCAAAATTAATAATAAATTCAAACTGTTAATCTAAAACTTTCATAAAACGTGTCAAACTTAACTGAATAAGTGTGAAGCTTGACTTCAAAAAGTCAAACTTACATTTAAGCACTATTCTTGCTTTATAAACACTAATTTTATTTTTGATTTACAATAATAAACTTTTTCAAATAACTAAAAGTCCTATTCATAGTTTTGCAGATGATGGCACCCTTTATACTTTCCAAAAACCATTTAGACAAATATGACAAAACATCTTGAAATTTCTAGGTTAGAAAACAAGTGTGGGTTCACTCGTTAAAATTCAAAGTTAATTTTATGTTCTTGTGACCTATTAAGTAAATCCTAAATACCACTTATTGAAATATAAAAAAAAACAACAACTTTTAAACTTTAAACTTGAATAAAACGTGTCAAACTTAACCAAATAAATGTGGTAAGACAACTTAGAAATGTCAAATTAGATTATAATTGCAAAACATGATTTGTGAGATTTAAAAAAGACAAACTTGCTTTTTAAGGGGAGAGAATTATTGCGCTATTATAAAGGTTCACAGCATCCAACTCATCAAGAAAACGCCTGAATATAATTGAATAAAATTTTCACACATTGTAGAAGAAAGTCCAATCTGTGTCCTCAAACTTGTAGAAATTTGATGCAATAAGTTGTTTCTTTGCAATTAATTTTTAATTTTTTAATTAGTTTTTTGTTATTTTTTTACTCTTTAAATATAACTTCAAATCTTTATCTAAAAACATGAAGACATAGAATATTGTATGTAGTTCAACATATAAAAAAAGTAATGACTAAAATCTTATCGTTTGAATATTGAGTTGGTTGGCGTTTTGTATTATAAGAACTAATTTTAATTTAAAAACGGCGCTGTACGTGTTAATATTTTTCTAGAGAGAAAAGTTTACTGATATTCTCGTAGATGTGATAGGATTTAATATTTTTTCATAACAATACTACTAGTGGCACCACAACAGGACGGAGCGACTAACTCGGCAATTCTCTAGCGTTAAGTGTAAATGCATAAACTCAAAACCTGTTAAAAGTCAAACTTTTTAACTTAATACTTGCACAAAACGTGTCAAATTTACAAAATGCGTGTGAGACATAACTTAAAAAGTCAAACTTGCATTAAAACTCAAAACGTATAAAAAAGTAAAACTTTTTACCTTCAAACTTGCATCAAACGTGTCAAACTTAACCAAATAAATGTAGTAAGACAAATTAGAAATGTCAAATTGGCTTTTTTGTACTTAAAACATGATTTTTGAGACTTAAAAAGTCGAACTTGCTTGCAATCTTTTTAACTTAATACTTGCACAAAACGTGCCAAATTTACAAAATGCGTGTGAGACTTGACTTAAAAAGTCAAACTTGCTTTAAACTCAAAACCTGTAAAAAAGTCAAACTTTATACCTTCAAATTTGCATCAATCGTGTCAAACTTAACCAAATAAATGTAGAAAGAGAACTTAGAAATGTCAAATTAGCTATTAAGTACAAAACATGATTTGTGAGAAAGTTCAAATTTGCTTTTTTAAGTATACATTCAGCTTCAAAAACTAAAAACCTGTTAAAAGTCAAACTTTTTAACTTAAAACTTGCACAAAACGTGCCTAATTCAACTATATAACTGAAAAGCTCAAAACCTGTAAAAAAGTCAAACTGTTTTAACTTAAAATTTGCATACAATATGTCAAATTTGACGAAATAAGTCTAAGACTTTATTTAAAAATTAAATTAAAAACTTGCTTTTAAGCACAAATTTTACTTTTAAGAATAAATTTTGCTTTTAAGTACAAACCTTGCTTTCAAGTACAAATCTAGCTTTATACACTTAAAATTTGTAAAAATTACAAATGTACAACGTGTCAAACTTGACAAAACAAGTGTAAGATTTGACTTAAAAATGTCAAACTAGCTTTTAAGTATAATTCTTTTATAAACCAGTAAAAAAACTAAAAAAAATTACATAACACTTGCATAAATCTTGATTAAATAAGTGTAAGACTGGACCTTACCTTGCTTTTAAATACAAATCATCATTATAAACTTAAAATCTGTAAGAATGTCAACTTTTTTAACTTAAAACTGGCAATAAAAAGTGTAAAACTTGACTAAATAATTGTAAAGCTTGACTTAATAATGTCAAACTTGCTTTTAAGTACAAAGCTTGCTTTATTAACTAAATATCTATAAATGAGTCAAACATAAAAAGTCCATAAAACGTGTCAAACTTGACTAAATAAATGTGAAACTCAACTTGAAAATATCAAACTTGCTTTTAAGTAGACATTTCGCTTTATAAACTTATAATCTTTGAAAAGCCAAACTGTGTAATTTAAAGCTTGCATTAAACGTGTTAAATTTAACTAAATAACTGTGGATACTTTACTTAAAAAAGTCAAACTTTATTTTAAGTACACATCTTGCTTTATAAATTCAAAATCTTGACTAAATAAGTGTGAACCTTAATTTAAAATGTCAAACTTGCTTTTAAGTACAAATATTGCTTTATAAACTTAAAATCTGTAATTTAATATTTGCAAAAAACTTTTTTACTTAAAAATTATATAAAAATTTCAATTTTTTTAACATTAAATTTGCATAAAACATGGCAAACTTAACCAAATAAATGTAAGACTAGTTTTTAAGTACAAATCTTGATTTATAAACTCAAACTCTATAAAAATTTTAAACTGTTTAACGTAAAACTTGCATAAAACGTGTCAAACTTGACTAAATAAGAGTAAAACAACTTAAAAACGTCAAACTTGCTTTTAAGAACAAAAGTTGCTTTTTTAAACTTAAAACCAGTAAAAAGAACAATCTATTTATCTTAAACTTTGCAAAAAACATGCCAACTTGACTAAACAAATGTGAAACTTGATTTAAAAATTCAAATCTTGTTTTATAAACTAAAAAAACTTTCAAAATCTATAAAAACGTAATTTTTCAGTGCTAACTTAAAATTTACTCAAAATGTGTCAAACTTGACTAATTTAGTGTATGACTTAATAAAAATAGGTCAAACTTGCTTTAAAAAAAATCAAACTTTTGTTAGCTTATCTTCAAACTTGCACAAAGTTGGTGCTTAACTTAGATTTAAGTACTCAATGTCTTTAGACAATGTCAAACTTGCTTTTAAGCACAAATCTGACTTATAACCTTAAAGTCTGCAAAAAATTCAAACTTTTTAACTTAAAACTTGCATAAAAAACTTGAGTACAAATCTTGCTTTATAAACTTTCATACTTTAATTTCAGTGCTAAATTAAAACTTGTTCAAAATGTGACTAATTCGGTGTAAGACTTAACAAAAAATGCCAATCTTCCTTTTAAATACTCCCAAAGCCTGTAAAAAATGTTAAACATTCTTAAAAAGCACAAAATGTGTTAAACTTGACTAATTTGAGTTGACTTAAAAGATGCCACCTTGCTTTTAAGTACAAACCATGTTTATTAATACCAATACTTTTTTTTTTAATTTAACATTAAACTTGAACAAAATACGTCAAACTTGACTAATTTAGTACAAGTCATAACATAAAAAGTATCAAACATTTTAAAAAAAATTAAAAGATAAAATTAGCACAATAAGCTTACGCTCCACAACTGAAATACATATCTTATAAAGTTCCATAATCCAAACAATGCTTGACATTTCTAAAATTATAAATCAAAACTTGCACTAAAATATCAAACTTGATTTACAAAACCCCACTAAACTCAAAATCTGTGAAAAATCAAACTTCTCAACTTAAAACTTTCATAAAACATGTCAAACTTGACTAAAAAAGTGTGAAATTTAACTTAAAAAACTCAAACTTGCTTTTAAAATACAAATCTTGTTTCATAAACTCAAAACCTGTAAAAAAGTTAAACGTTTTAAGTTAAAACTTGCACATAACGTGCCAAACTTGACTGTATAAGTGTAAAACTTGATTTAAAAATGTCAAATTTGATTTTAAGTACAAATCTTGCATTATAAACTTTTATTTGATTTAGTTCTATCTCAAAACTTCAAAAATGTGGCAAACTTGACTAATTTGATGTGATACCTCACAAAAAGTTGTCAAACTTGCTTTTAAATACTCACAAAGCCTGTAAAAAATATCCCAACATTTTTTAAGTTAAAACTTGACTAACTTAATACAAGACTTAAACTAAAACTTATACAAAGTGAAAATTATTTTTTCATACTTTAAGCAAACTCTTAAAATGTGTAAAAATGTAAAAAAAAATCATATAACATGTCAAACTTACTTTTAAGTATAAATCTTGCATTAAAAGCTTCATACATTAAATAAACTCTCAAAATCTGTAACAATGTAATTTGCAAAAACATAAAACTTGTTCAAAATGTGTCAAACTTTAGTGTAAAACTTAACAAAAAGTGTCAAATTTGCACTTAAATACTCTCAAAGCCTGTAAAAAATGTCAATTTGTTTTTACTCATTTGATATAAAAAAATCTGAGAAAATGTAAAACTTTATCAGTAAAAACTAAAACTTGCACAAAACGTCTCAAACTTGACTTAAAAAGTGCTAAAGTTGGATTTAAGTATTTACTAAGTCTTTAAAAAATGTCAAACTTAACTAATTTGAAGTAAAACTTAAATTAAAAGTATCAAAATCGTTGATAAGTATTTCAAACTTTTTTCAGTTTAACTTAAAAAGTGTCAAACTCTGAAAAAAGTTTAAAACTCATTTAAAATGTGCCAAACTTCAGAAACAAAAGACTAGACTTGACTAAACATGTTTGAAACTTGTGTCAATTCTTGAAACTTAGGTTAGAAAACCAAGAGCTGCAACAATTTCTTGACGTACTAAGTAATGAAACAAAAAACCACAGTAGCAGGCTGATCGTAAGAAGAGACCTCAATGCGGAAAGGAACCATACTTGCAGAATGGGCAACAAGCAAAGATTTACTCATTTTAAACAAGGGTAAAACACCAACTTTTGAGAAAAAGGGTGGATCCTTGCACATTAATATCACGTTGGGAACCGAAGATGTAACCCGGGAAATGAGCGAATGATACGTCAGCAGAGAGAAGAAACTGAGCCTGCACAATAACATATACATGGTGGTAAAAACAAAACAAAGCAAAAATTCAAACCTCAACTAACTGTAGGAGATGGAAATACAGCAAAGCCAAGGAAAACGAGTTCTTAAAACAGATAAAAAAGTTGGCGGAAACACAGATATAACCTCAGAAAACATCACCAAACTCATAACAAATGCCTGTAACATAACCTTTAAAAAGAAAAGCGACTATAAAGGGAAGAAAAGAGTTTATTGGTGGTCAGATGCCATCGCTCCGACACGTAGCATCTTTAACAAAAATAAGCAAAAATTTACCAAGGCTAACAAAAAAGGCACTAGCGAGGCAAAGGAAACAGCAAAGAGTCTCTCCTGCGCAGCCAAAAAAAAATTGAGGTTTGAGATTAAAGCAACAAAAAAGACCGCGTGGAAACAGTTATGTGACGAGCTCGACGACAACATCTGGGGCTTGGGATATCAAATAGTAACCAAGAAGGTAGGAGCAAGGCAGCCAACTAAACTGTCAAAAAAACGTCAAATGGAAATAGCAACAAACCATTTCCCACAAAAACCGATAGTAAAATGGCAAGATGTACCCAAGCTTACAACCGAATATATTCGCAAAGCCGGTCTGAGGATTCAAACTAAGAAGGCACCTGGTCCTGATCTGCAGAAAACGCACTTGTAAAGTACGTGGTCCTTGTCACATTCAACGTGGAAAACGCCTTCAACACGGCCTCGTGGCAAGGTATTGTGGAAGAGCTGAGCAGGAAAAATGTACCAAAATATCTTGTAAACGTCATTCAAAGCTACTTCAACAAAAGGTACATCAGGATTGGGAAAAAGAGCATGTTAGAAATGACATGCGGGGTCCCACAAGGTTCAGTTGCCGGTCCAGTTTTGTGGAATATCTTCTATGACAGTGTGCTAAAACTGGATGTTGCTGACACGGTTGACCTAAATGGATATGCAGATGACCTGGCTATGGTGGTCCGGGGAAATAATGAAATAGAATTGATTGAAGACATCAAAGAAACCTTTTGCCGGGTTAAAAGATGGATGAACGACAAAAAACTAAGAATTGCCCCTCAAAAAACAGAGATGGTCATACTAGAGGAAAAAAGGACCCTCAAGATAATAAGAGCAAACATCTCCGGACAGGATATCACCAGCAAACAAACGGTAAAATACCTCGGAGTACACTTTGGCAAAAATAAAAATATGGAACATCACATTACAAAGGCAGCGGAAAAGACCAAGACATCGGCAACGGCAATAGCCAGAATCCTGCCAAACATCAATGGGCCTAGGTCTAGTAAGAGGTAAATTATAGAAAATATTGTTAACTCAACCATGCTGTATGCAGCACCAATATGGGATGAGTGGCTAAGCATACAGAAGTACAAGTCAGCTCTGCATATCGTACGGCCCCAACTAAAGCGCTACAGGTAATTACAGGTTCAATACCCATCCATCTGTTGGCCTGGGAAAGGAAGCAAACGTGGAAATGTACCAACAATAAAGACGAAAGAACGGATACTATGAGACTGTGGGAAAGGGAATTGGCAGACAAAACGCAGACCTCTCAGTAGACCAAAAAGCTAATCCCGAACGTGGCGAAATGAACAGAAAGAAAGCACGGAGAGATAGGCTACCACATCACCCAGTTTCATACTGGAGATGGGTGCTTTGCAGACTAAAAAGTGCAAGTACTGCGACAAAAAAGATTCCGCTGAACATACTATCTTAAAATGCCAGCACTAGAATAAAAAAAAGAAATAAGAGGAGACAGGCATTTGGCAGCAATCTAACAGCAGACAACATTATCAACCACATCCTGAAAATAATACAAAGTGGAACCTGATAGCTGCAACTATACAGGACATAATCGGCAAAAAGAAAAATGACGAAAAGGAGTAAGATACAAAAGGACAGCTCCCGCAAGAAGCAGTACCAAAAGGTGATTCCTTGCGAATTGCCGGAGAAATGAGGAGAGGTTTTAGTGGGTATGGCTCCTTTGAATAGGCCGCTGAGTCCCACACGCCCAGGTAGACTGGCAGTGCATAAAGCATGTTCTCCTCTCCAAAAAAAAAAAAGGTTAGCAAGTTTTATAGTTCAGATTAAGTTTCAAACTTAAAAATCAAGTTTCATTTCATAAAAATGTTTAAAGCTTTTCAGAATATAACTAAAAACTTGCACAAAAGTGTCAAACTTGACTTACAAAACGCCAACCTGTACTAAAAAGTGTCAAACTTGTTTAACATCTTAAAATTAAGTTAAAACTTAAACCTGTGCTAAACTTAACAAACAAAAAGCTAGACTTGACTAAAAATTTATTAAAATTGTGGCAATTCTTAAAACTTAAGTTACAAAGTTTCATAGTTCATATCAAGTGTCAACCTTTATGAAGTATAACTCAAAACTTGCTCAAAAGTATCAAACTTGCACAACATTTTGATATCAAGTTTTATACTCCAAACTAATAAAAGATATAACTGAAAACTTGTCACACTTGACTTACAAGATGTCAAATTGAACTGAAGTGTCAAATTTGCTAAACATTTTGAAAAAAAAATCAATGCTCCAGACAATAATTAAAACTTTTCAAAATATAGAAAACGTCAAAGTAAACAAAAAATGTTTCAACCATTTTGAAATTAAGTTTCATACTCCAGACAATGTTTAAAACTTCTAAAGATATAACACAAAACTAGAACAAAACTAGACTAAAAATGTGTCAAAGTTGCTCAACATTTTAAAAAAAGGTTTCACACTCCAGACAATGATAAAAACTTGTCAAGGTATAGAAGACGTCAAAGAAGACGGAAAAAGTTTCGAACTTGTTTTACATTTTGAAATTAAATTGTATACTTTTCGGAATATAACTCAAAAGTTGCGTAAATGTGTCAAACTTGACTTACATAACATCAAACTACACTAAAAAAAATATTATAAATAAATAATTACAATTTTGACCTGATTTATACTTGTCAAAATATTAAACAAATCTGATTTCAATTTGTCTCCAAAACAACTTCCAGCAACTGTCAAAATGCAACATATCATCCACCTAACTATACTGAAACTGAATAAAACTGTCATACGTAATTTAATTTGTCTCTGTAGTAAACCAAATTATAATCTGTTTTTAGATCAAATCAATTGCTTAGAGATTTATAAAATAAATCAATTAAATCCTATGAAATAAAATCCTGATGTAATACAATGTTCTCAAACATCAAAACTACAACTTATCTCCTTTTACAAGAGAAGCAATTGATAATTTATTCGCCCTGCGGACCTGTGAGACGTGAATTTTTCAAATGCAAGTGCACTCCGGACTGCGCTTATCTTTGATGTTTTATTTTTTTCAACGTCAGTCCCTCCCCATATATCTTTGCTACTTTACAAACTAGCTAAGTAATATTTAAAAGGATAATGGACGGGCGTGGACGGACGAATAGTTAACATAAATCACTTAAAAAAATTTGTTTATTTATTGGGGTTAAAAGGGTAACGCCTTGAATATAAATATTTTGTATAAAGAGTCACCAAAAAGTAGGTTGAATATATTTTTTTTATTGAGCAGTATGAAAATTAAATTGATTACTTACTTCTTTGATAGTGGCGCATACATAGAAATAAACTAGTTTTCTATTTACGTTTCATAATAAGCTTCTAACTTAACAATAATGTAATGAAATCACTACCAATAACAAAGATGATTTTTTAACAACAATTATAACAAAATGCAAATTGTTGAAATTGTGTTTGTAAATAAAATGTGGGAATGTGGGAAAAAATTTATTTCAATTAAATATATAAAACTGCAGAGGATAAACGTTGAAAAAACGTTCGGATTAAACTCAGTCCATTAACAAATGTCAACAAATACTGAATTTACATAGAACATAATTGAAAAAGGCAATTAGTTAAAAATTTATAAATAATACCCTGATTTATCTATCTGATAAAATATGGCATAACCTAACTTATTGATAGGCAATATTTGCAGAATAAAATATTTCAACCCTCAAAATAAAAATTTCATAATTGTTGATTACCATTTATAAATGTAAATAAATTTAAAAATATGTCATAATGTAGTCTAAACTACCCCTATTACTACTAATATAGCATATTTGCAAAACAAAATTTATTTTAATCTTCAATTTAAAAGTTTATTTAATAATTAATATTTATTTTGCTAAGGAACGGTTTGCTTTCTTAGTAAAATGTCCATAATTTTCAAAAATATTTTCAAAATTTTACTCAACATAGCTCAAACTACCTTTATTCTAGCAAATATTGTGCATTTGCAAACATAAATTTAATTCTGCTCTTAAATTCAAAATTCAAAAAAAAAATTTAATCATTTTCAAAATTGTTGCAAACTAATTTTGAAAATTTGGCTCAACATAGCCTAAACTATCTTTGTTTTAACCAATGTTGTGTATTTGCAAAAATAAATTTACTTCAACCCTTAATTTAAAAACTAACTCATAATCTTATTATTAATTTAAAAAATTCTATAATTTTCTAAAATGTAAAAACATAATTATTATTTTGGAAAACAAAATGGAGTAAAATTATTTCCATCTAAATAAAACCAACATGAAAATATAATCTTATCTAAATTTCCTCACACTTTATCTGTTTACATATTTTCGGGAACATCCTAATTGCTTCTCTTGTTCATACATACAGCCAGACAATAAAATAATAAATGCAATCTCTTTAATTCGGTGCGCGACAAAAAGGGCACACGTAAAGCCGACAACATGAGCATGCACAGTCTGCATTTTTCATTCCGAAAGACCGACGCGATAAGACCGACGGAAAATCCTTTGTAATATTTAATGGAATGAATATGCTACGGTTCCGTTTGATAAAAAGCTCATCGAGAGAAATCAAGACAAACCATTTATTCAATTCGATTAATTATAAATTGTTTTGTGGTTTTTATTATTAAGAAAGATTAATGCAGAAAATGAATTAATGCTGTCTTATAACGGCCAGGTTATAAATTTCCTGCTTCCTTTCAATTTTGGCACTGGACCAATTCCGTTGTATCGTTCTAATGGATTCCCTTGTATTTATATATCGACTGTCACTGCCCTATTTCAATTGACCGAAGCTGTGAATAATAACACAATGTTATTTTTGCAGAATAAAATTGATTAAGACAGTCGGAGCCGGATACGAAGAGCAAATTTTTTAATTAAAAACTATCTTATCTCTTGGAATTAAAAAAAAAGTTTCTAGTACGAACAAGGAGAAAGAAGTTAAAAGGTGATAATACTTTTGTAAGATGAAAGGACGCCTGCTGAATACGGCCTTAGCTTAATTCAATCATGATCTGTTTTCGTTATCTATGTTGTTTTTGAGATAGTTTTATTCCTCTTCTGGTCAGATCGATAACACATTAGGGCCATCCTTATTTTCAGTAAATCAAATGGAGATATTGAAAACGCATAAAAAACGGCAAT
Source organism: Tachinus rufipes (assembly GCA_963932245.1). Classification (NCBI taxonomy): domain Eukaryota; kingdom Metazoa; phylum Arthropoda; class Insecta; order Coleoptera; family Staphylinidae; genus Tachinus; species Tachinus rufipes. Next base: position 70,055,166 of record OZ010747.1, on the reverse strand, counting down.
AAAATATACAGGGTGCTTTTTATTGCTACTTAAATATAACTAATGGATCGTTTTCTTATTGTGTGTTAATTTCTTGAAAACAAGCAGATTTCAAATGTGGCTACCAAAACTGGTCTTACTCACAAGTTTATCTCTCTTAATTAAGGCCATCCAAGATGATGCCCTGTCGAGTAACGTTATTACTAACTATAATCGGTTCCGTAAACTTCCCTCTACCCCTCTCGAAACATAAACATGTATAATTAACAATGATTTGTTGCGATAAGCCGACATGAGATAAGAAGTTTGCCTTTTGGGCGATTACCGATTGATAATTTACCGACTGACACCTTTTGATTGACATTACTTATCTGCATTGTTCGGGGAGGTGTGATTACCTGACATTATCGGAGTAAACTAACATTGATGTATTTTCATTCAATTTGTGAATGATTTGTTTAACAAATATTTACAAAAATCAGATTCTATTTTGAGGTGTTATAATCTATTAAATTTCTTGTGCAAACTATTTATTACTACTATCCAAATATGTATATGTAACAAATATAGTAAGATAATTTTTAAAACTATTTATAAATAACTTTGAAAATAGATAAAAATTCTATTATTTTGAATTTATGAAAAAGTTTTTAAAGAATTTTAGTAATAAACAAATATTTGTAAATATTAATTACCAATTAATTTTGAAGTGTAGTTTCAACTACATTAACCAAGTTTTAAAATTATAAACTTTTTATTAAAAAAAATGTTGATAAAAATAAATAAACAATTAAAGTTAAAATGAATTTTATTCTACAAATATGGCATTTCAGTTAAATTATAGGTAGCTTGGACTACATAATGTTTGAATTTTAGAATAATTTTTCAGTAATTTTCAAAATTATGGATTGACTAATAAACTGTTTATCATAGTTAAAAATCATTCTAGAGATAAACCATAACAACCAAAATAAAGGTAAGTTAGAGTACATATTTTCAAAATAATATTCAAACTATTTTCAAAATTATGGAGATATTAGTATAAAAAAAAACTATTTATAAATATTAATCAACAACTAAATTTTAGAGTTCAAATAAATTTTATTTTGCGGTAATACTTGTTTGTATCACCGTCCGATGATGACCATGTAAAAGTTGAAACATGTTACGTTTTTTTATTCAAATCTTCTTGAAGAAGAAGACAATCATCAATACTAGAAATTGATCTAAATACTTTTAGATTATCCGCAAAACATAATACATTCACATTTAATAATATTGCACAATTCATTAACAAAAATTAAAAACAAATTGAGGTACATCCGATAAAACATTAATATCGTTAAAATTAATCCATTTCACAATATTTATGTTATTAAAATGATCTCTATAAGAGTTTTAAAAAAATCTATGTAAACAAAATTCACTTGTAGTCTGTTTTCAAGAGACTATTAATAATCCATTAGATTGGCGGCATTGATTTGTTGAAAATAACGATTTTAACATCAAAGCTAACTGTTATGACACTATTTTATCTTAAGCGTGCCGCAGATGATGCGAGAAAATTTGCGAGACAATAACCAGTCCACTTCAAACTAGTGCCAAATCTAGACTAGATTGACAAAGACAGTACAACAACAGAATTTACGCATAGAAAAAGGAATTGCCATGCATAAATCGTTCTCAAAGGCCACTTGCTGATATAAACACCTCACTAAGTAAAAAAAAATACTGAAATGTGTCTCTGCTATTAGTAGTTGTATTAAGTTTAAGGAGTGTATGGTGATTCGCTGTAGAGGTAGTACCTTTTTCCAAAGACGGTCACACCAAGCGTTGTAAACGGAAGATGATCTAAAGAAACTGGTCTTGGCAAAGTTCCCAACGCTCACCTATGGCTACAAGTGCCACACCCCAGAAAATTGTTTTGACCAACAGCCTAAACTAGGTAAGGATAGCCAGATAATGGTAAAACATGGTAGGAGGCAGCAAGCAGTTCTACCAATACCGACTGAAAAACCACTGAAAAGCGATTTCTTTTGAAAAGTCAGGGACGTAGATGAAAGCCAAAAACGGCCATGCAATACGGATAGCAAGGAGAAACTACCGCATAATTCCTCTCAAGATAAACAATCATGACAATAAACCAAACAGCGCTTGCCCCTAGTCCGTGGCAGACTTTAAATTGTCAAGTAGAGCTAAGAATTCCCGCAAAGAACAATGCTAGGACCCATCCGAAAGTGGAAACCAATAGAAAAACACCTATAAAAATAGGTACATGGAATGCCTAAAGTATGTTTATGTCCAAAAAAATACACAATACAATCAGAAATAGAAAGACTACGCATTACTTGGCGTTAGTAAAATAAGGTGGCCAAAAAAAAGGAAAATAATATATAAACAAATCTACTGTATATTTTTCTGGTAACGACTTGACAGGTCACCCAAACGGAGTAAGAATAATACTGAACAAAAACAAAAGCAAATCAGTTTTGAACTATGTATCCCTCTCGGATAAAGCAATGCTACTCCAACTAAAAGCAGATCCAAAATATTATTAATATCATACCAGAAAACGCATCAACTTCTATGCGCAACTAAAAGAACTAAAATCTTATATAAAAAAATGAAATCATTATGATTATAGGAAACTTTAATACAAAAGACACTGTGGGGAACTATGGCCTCGGCGACCAGAATGCGTTAGGTAACTTACTGGTGCAATTATGCCAGGAAGAAGGTATAGTATAGGTAATACTTGTTATCAACTACCTCCTAGGCGCCTTTACATTAAAACATCACCACAACATCAACCTAATCACCAAATAGATTTTATATTGGTAAATAAGAGATATAAACCATAACCTTGTGATAGCCCATATAAAATTCCAACTCAAAAAAATAAAACGTAAAACCATCAAATGCCGAATGTGGGTACTAAAAGACCTGGATAAGCACAAACAACTAGCAACAAATCTTGAGAACGTCTGAAAGCAGCTTAACCAGAGTTTTAAAAACATCTAGGCAAAAATAATGGAAACCCCAAACATTAACAAAAGAAAGGAGTGGATAACTGACAAAATATTGAAACTCATGAATAATAGACAAACATACAAAAATCTAAACCATCAGAAATACAACAAACTAAACTCAAACATAAAAAAAAATAAAAAGCCAAAAAATACTAGATGGAGAAAAACACGATCTGTTTAACCTACATAAAAAAGTAATGGAAATTACTGGTAGTACTAAAAATCACCCACCAATTAGATTAATAAATAAAACAGCCATTTTATGACAAGTAAAAAAGAACTGAAAGAAGAATGGACAAAATACATCTGTTTTGTGTACGGCAGTTGATATTCTTCCTGGTTCAGAAGACGGCCGTAGATTGCGTTTGCGATGTAAATTAACTGTTGTCTTAATAACTTTTACATCTAATTATTGATGTCACAAACATTAATATAACGTTAAAATAAAAATAACTTTCACATAAAAAGCATTTATTGTATTGCAAGTCTGATTACAAGTTTGTTACAAGTGTAGCTAGTACAAGTGTAGAAACGGAACTGCTCGTAAATTGTACAAATACAAAAAGGTAAATTCATGTCTGATAGTGGTGGGACACAACAGATGGCTAATTACAAGGGCTTATTCATAATTCCAGGAATTTAAGCCTCTTTGAAGAGGATTTAGTAAAAACCAAACACGTGCACCCACTTAACAGCAGGTACTTACAAATGTTATAAAATTCAATTAACATAAATCTTTGTTTTATGACATGTAAGAAATAATAGCATTGTATCGCAAACAACACCTAAATACTATTTGGTGATAAAACAAACCTACCAAAACCGAACAATAATACTAACATTAGCATAAACATTATTAAATTAAGTTATTAAAGCACAAAATTCAACCAAACCAGGTAAAACGGCAGGTCCAGATGTTTACTTCTTCAACAAGATATATGACTCAAAACACTTCCAAAAAATCCAACGCCAATAAATATGATCAATTTTAATTAATTAGCCAGGTAATACGTAGGTAATGTGAGAAGACCTTATTCAAAAACAATTTGGTTTCCACGATAAACTTGGTACAAGAAAAGCTTTGTTTGGGTTATCTGTTCTTCTGCAAAAATGTAGAGATATGACCATGTCTGAGTCAAGTGTACAGAACAAAAATTTGATTTTGCTCATACCACTGAAAATGCCTTTCTCTGCGTGAGTCCTGATCTTGTAAGATTTTTTAAATTTTTTTTAATAAGCCATTTTGTTTGTAACTTCTCAAGGTTGCATTTTTAGAAAAAAACTGTAAAAAACTTTTTTTTCAAAATTGTTTAAAGAGTCATTTTTACAGCTAAATTTTTTTTGGCTTTCTAAGATACCTCGGAGCGTAGTGCACAAAACTTCCTAAAATTTTCAGGTTATTTTTTGCACATATAAAAGCACGTTTTTATCCATATTTGAGACAAAAGAAAATACCCGTCATTTTATTTGAAAAAAAAACTGTCTTTCAGCAAAATTTCCAAAATTTAAAGAAAAAAAATTATTTGGCTATAAAAACTTATTCGTTGAATAATTTTGAAAAAAAAAGTACCTTGTAATTTTTTTCTAAAAATGCAACCTTGAGAAGTTAGAATCAAAAAATGAAAGACTTAAATTTCAAACTTTTAACAATTTCTGTGGATACATTTTCAGATATCTCGGATTGTAGTGCACGATACTTCCTGAAATTTTCAAAATATTAAAAAAAAATACGCGTCATATTTTTTAAAGAAAAACTGTCTTTAAATTTCTGTAAAATTTCCAAAATATTAGGAAAAAAATTGTTGGCTGTGAAAACTTATTTTTTGAACAATATTGAAGAAAAAAGTACCTAATAACTTTTTTTTTCTAAAAATGCAATCCTGTGAAGTTACAAACGATCAAAAAAAGTAAACTAAACGTAAAAAACTCATTTTTTTCAAATTTTGATTGCATATTACTCGGAGAAATGGCTCACTGAAAAAATCTGAAAAGATTCACATAATCAGGATTCATGTAGAAAAAAGCATTTTCAGTGGTTTGAGCAAAATATACATATATATACATACATATTCCGTACACTTGACTAAAACTAAACACGGCCAAAACTAAAGTCATGGTGATCAGTAAAAGGTTAGTTTAAATTTATGGCATATCAACATTCCTGTGATCAGTAGAAGACCAAATGTTCAAGTTATTTGCAGATATACGATAATCAGATAGAGCAGGTTACTAAATGTAGATACTGACTGCTGAATAACTGAAGACCTAAATCCAGATACCAGATATAGAAGTAAGATCGCAAATAGAAATGGCCGGAAAAACCTTCTTCAAAATGAGAAAAATACTATGCAAACGAAGCCTAAACCTCAACCTGAGATCGTTTTGTGAAATGCTACATTCAATCTGTGCTGCTTAATGGTTTTGAGAAGTGAACACTGAAGTTCAATGCCATGAACAGACTTCAAGCTTTCGAGATGTGGACGTTTCCTGACACAACTGAAAAAAAATCGTACCAACCTTCAATAATGGAGAAGGCACCTAAAGAAAAAGAAAAGTTTAAAAATTAAAATGTATCCACTACAGTTGCGGCATTTTGATTTTGATATATCCTATTGCTTTTAAACCCAATTCATCATTTTTCTATTAGACTGATGGTAGAGTATAGTTCCCACAAATTAATAATTCTTATTTGGATTCACTATTTGCAAGTTGTTTTACTGTATTACCATGAAGATAATATTGATCAAAACCAAAACCTGGCGGTTTATATACGCCTCCAACAAAAGCTTTTAGTTGTCTTAAACAAATTTCACAGTTTTTGTTTTGTACTCAAAAATTCTATAAAAAAATTTAAGACCATCTTAGATCCTTAAAGTAGCTTCCGGTAAGACTAAAGTCTATCTATACGTCAAAAATTAAAATTACTCTATTAAACGACCGACCAAATATTTATAAACTGTGTCATTTTGTCGTCAATTCCTTTATGACAAACACTTGGGTGGATAGGTGGAAACACTGTATCAAACTACCCGCCCAATAATCATAAACTGTGTTCCCGCCCACCAGCGTTTGCTATCAAGAAATTGATTACGTCAACCCTCTCATCAAGTTTAATGATTTTTGACAATCATTTTGTCTTGTTTGTTAGCTGTAGGAACACAAGAGGAGATACTAACTGTCAATTCCTTTATAACAAAAAGGGTGGAAACACCGTATCAAACTACCGACCAAATAATAATAAACTGTGTTCCCGCCCACCCGCCCTAGTGTTTGATAATAAAAAATTGATTAAGTCAACTCTCTCTTAAGTTTAATAACATTTGTCAATTATTTTGTCTTGTTTGTTAGCTGTAGGAACACGAGAGGTGGTAGTAACTGTCAATTCCTTTATGACAAACGCTTAGGCGGGTGGGCGGAAACACAGTTTTTTTTTAATATTTGGCCAGTATTTTAATATGGTGTTCCCACTCACCCGCCCAAGTGTTTGTTATCAATAATTATTACATTATAATTTACGCAGTAAACGTTATAGATAAATTCGCTTAACTTAGTAAGAGTTTCGAGATCATTTTCATTACCGTTTTTTTTGTAACGGTAGCAGACATAAATACCATCAATTTTTATTTAAAGTAAAAACTAAATATAAAGTGATTGAAAACCAACTTTTTGTATCAATGTCTTTGTTGCTTCAAAGGTCCTTGATTTAGAGCATCGTCTCAAAAACAACCTTTAAATGCACCATTTTAAAGTGCGCCACTGATTACATGACGCTGTGCTTAGTCCCTAATAAAAAATCTCCCTTCTTTTTCCACAAATTAATTTAAGTAAACTTTTTAATTATTTGTACAAATAAACTGAGCAAGGGTTCGTAAAACAAAAAAAAACTCTATTTTTTGCCAAAAGTTGCTTTACGCAAATCAATAGAAATGTTCAGGAACTTAGAAGATTGCGCTTAGTCTCATTCGAAAAAGAAAACATTAATTCGTAAACGCCTATATCAATTTTTTGTCCACAACCCAATTTATGGTCTTTCAAAGTGTGCAGTAAAGTCAGATGACAAAATAAGAGATTTTTATAAACAATTAGATACAAAACCAACAAAGTAAACCTTATTTTAAGAGACTTTAATGCCAAAATAGACAAAGACCGAGCAGCATCGGTATTTGGAAGTTATGGTGTGGTAAAAAAAATTGAACAAAGCAAGAGATTCAGAACTGTGAAGAAAATAACCTAGTTCTAACAAAAACATAGAACAAACTGCCACCCATACGCTGGACACCTGGAAATCATATATCATAGATAACGATCAAGGCATTGTCCGTAACCAGATAAATTATATCACTATCGACTAGAGGTTGCAGAAACTTGGTAACTAAAGCGGAAAGTAGAAGCTAGATATTAAAAGAAGATCAAAGCATTTGAAAAGTGGGCCTTAAGATGAATGCTAAAAACATCTTCGATCGAACACTTAAAAAAGAAAAAAAAATCCAAAAAGCTGAACTAGAAGATCGAGAACTATTCATAAATATTAAAAAAAAAAACATCCTATCTGAGGTACATCTTACGCTGGGAGCGCTATTACTTTCAACAAGTCATCCTCTAAGGTAAAATCAAAAGACAAAACAATTATCTTGATGACAACATCCGCCAGTGGACAGGAATACAGAATTTTCAAGAACTACAAAACGCTTCAATTAATAGAAACACTAAATATTTTAAAATATTCACTTTGAATTGTGGTGGTGAACGATGTTGACGAAGTAAGTTACAAATCAATTATTAAGTTTAAATAAATAAAGCCATACTGATGAGAGGTAAAACCTCGAAACGCGTATATGAATGTTTTTAGTTTAGGATAATTTTTTCATAAATTTAATTTTTTAATGTTATTATTGGGTTGTCCGATTGAACAAATAGTAACGAGCGCTACATATGTCGTTGTGGCATTCGTATAAATTTACCTATTTAACTAGGCTTTATTCAAAATTATTGCTTTACAACTGTCTCATTAGAGGACATTGCATCTCTTCTTTATATATTTTATACATATTATCAATATTGATTTAACCTATTAATTTTCAGTTTTAAGATTAACATTTTACAATAAAATATATCAAATATATGTAGTTTCAAATCATAACTAAGAAGATTTACATTAATTTCTCCACAATGCAGCAATTTTATAATAAAATCTATACCTGCTATCTCCCAATATTGTCAACATCCTGATAACACAATTTCATAACAAAAAATAACGCCAACACACTCACAATTATATTAATTATACTGCAATGCATGCGAAGCACGAGAAAGATCTGCACGTACTAATACAATCGATGGCGAACTTACTGTGAAGGTATCATGAAAGTTAAAATCTGATACATCCCGAGCGTTATCAATCGACTTTCAATGCATGATGGCTGCTATCATATCGATACGCTTTGAATTCAATTTCTTTTGATAAACAAAACATGTACGAAAATATATATTTGGAATTGAAATAAATAAGGAACTGGAAGGAGGAATATTTTCACTATTTTGACTTAAATTATTCATTGTATAAATTACAATTAACATTTTAAAAGTCAATTGAATAAATAAGGCATTTAAAAAACTAAGCTGTCCACACAATAAAGAAAACAAGAAGGGTGATATTTTATTAAAGCGGCAATTTACGGCCGGGAAAAGAGTTACTGAATAAAAAAAGGGTGAATAAAGATTACAGAGACTATAAATTACCAATCTTGTTTTGTTTCGCGCTTTTTTTATTATTTCAGAAGTTAAAAAATATACGGACTATTGAATTCACATCACTTTCCTCAATGGTGACAAGTGCGTAGGTAAGAATGTCTTCGACAGACACCTCCTATTTTTTCCCATTCGAGTGCTCCAATTTCTCTCATCTTTTGTGCGCTTTTATATAAAACGGGTCTCCCATGATCATTAATTATTTGCTGATATCTGCAGCCGATATGTTCCACTTCTAGAGAAAAACCAAAGCCGATGATAAATTACCGGGTCTACTCCACGCGAACCCTCTTCTATATATATTATATAATTACTAGAAGAAGTATATGTTTTAATCGTCTTTTTTTTCAAACTGTTAAAATAGTTTATTGCGGAATTGATATTTTTGTCGATAATTGGTGGCCGCATTACCGTACGGTTCAATGGGAGTTTTTAATTGAAAAAAATAGTGGAGCCGGAAAATTGAAATAATTGAACAATAACAGGTACCGAGAGGAGCATGCACAATGGATCCGCAAATTGAGTCAGATTTTTTTTTAAATTCATTAAAGGTTTACTGCCATTTTTTATGCAAAATTCTGAAAGTAATAATCTCATTCAAGCATGACAACTACTGGTACTTAAATGTTAAAAGTTAAAAATATTAAAAATTAATAAAAGTATTTTTTTTACAAAAAAATGCGTCATTTTGTATTTCTCTTAACAATTTTTTACTATTCAATATATTTCATTTCCCAAAATCTACTTTTTATTCTAAATGTTGAGTTGCTTACGACGCGTCTCATTTTCGTTCATTTTGTATTCCAAATGTCTTTTCCCAATTAACAGTAAACGCTGATGCTAGAATCCGCATTTTCAACCATTCCTATTCCTTCCACCCTTTCGCAACTACGTCATTTTCAAAAGTAGTATAATACTTTTATTTAATCAAAATATTTAAAATTATTGATTGTTTTTCTAAAATTATTTTCATCTCAATTTATATCCAGCAAGTGTTTTCATTAGACATAATCGTAAATCCGGCGTCGTAACACAGAGGAAAAAAATTATAAACCCGTCTCATTTTCCACCCCTGGCAGGCAGGCATCGCATTTCTCCATTGCTGCAAAATTTTATTCCTCCCCTTCTCGCGAAGAAAATATATAAAAAAAGAACTTAAGTAGTTGGAGGAAGTGTAATAAGGATCTACGCGTTATATATGTCTGTACATATACAAGATAGTTTAGAGGGTGTGGGAGGCAACACCTGTCTGTAATCTCCCCTTTTACTGATAACCTGCACTTTCCCTTATCGACTGTGCCAGCTGCGGTGCTGATTTATTCTGTTTACCACAGCGTACACTGGGGCTGGATTGATTCGCAACATTAAATGTAACAGCTAGAATAGAATGATGCCTCGAGAGTTTCCTCATGTGTTGAGTTGAAAGTCATATACAACAGACTTTTGAATACTAAAGGGGTTGCTAATTACGATCCTTATTAATCAGCATTAAATCTAACACAAGAGGGGGGGTGTTGGAATTCAAGTCCCAAATGATTTTAATGAAAGAGAATTTGATGCATTAAGATTTGTGTAGATATTACACCCCTATTAGTGGTGCTTTTACGTATTACAGTTACAAATTTATTATTTTTAAAGTGTGAGACTTCCTTTCAATAACGTTACATTCCAATAAGTTGAGAGCTAATAATATATTTTCTCGTGTAGACACGTTAATGGATTAACCCTCTTTACATGTAAGAAGCTTCAAAACAAATTCTAAACATTTCAATTCATTACGTTTCTCTAATATATGGAATTTAGAATGACTTACAAATAATTAATCATATGTTTAATTGAAATTTAGTATTAAACCACTTTATAACTAATAGCAAATAATCTAAAGTTTCCTTAAATTAGCAAGCATTAATAGCAACATTTGAAGCTTTGCAGGTAATTTTCAAATAAATAATAAAATCTCCGGTGTTCCGAATTCCGAAACTCTCGACCCAAAGGGTTGTAATTATTTTAATATTAAGTTACGGCCAAATTAAGGTTAAGGCTACATATTATAATTCGTTTCAATTTTTGAACTCAATATTAACACAAATTAAGTTTGAAGAAAATATAAAAATCATTCAGGATTTGTCAAAATGTTACTAACAATGTCAGAAAGTGAATTGCAAATATACCAAAAGTACCGAGATTGGTTTACATTTGTAACAGTTTGGTAACACATATGACGTTTGAGAACATTTTATGACATTTAAGAACATTTTATTACAGTTTAAAAACACTTTGTTACAATGTACATTTGAGACAGTTGGGAATAACTTTATGACAATTGAGAACATTTTATTATAGTTTGAATACACTTTGTACCAGTTGAAACTATTTATGACACTTGAAAACATTTTATAACCTTTAGGAACATTTTATAATAGTTTGTGACAGTTTCATAACAATTGTGACAGTTTACAAACACTTTATGACAGTTGAACAAACTTTATGTCATTTGAGAACATTTAATAACAGTTTTAAACACTTTGTGACAGTTTACGCCAGTTGGACAATTTTCTTGACATTTGAGAACAATTTATGACAGTTTGAAAATATTTTGTGACAGTTTCATAACAATTGTACAGTTTAGAAACACTTTATGATAGTTGAACAAATTTTATAACATTTGAGAACATTTAATAACAGTTTTAAAATAGTTTGTGACAGTTGGGAATCACTGTATGACAGTTGAAAACACTTTATGACAGTTTAAAACATAGTTTTAAAACACTTTGTGACAGTTTATGACAGTTGACAATTTTCTTGACATTTGAGAACAATTTATAACACTGAGGACATCGTATTATGACATATTTACAACAGTTTGTGACAGTTTTAAAACATGTATGATAATTGAAAATCACTAATGACAGAACATTATGATACTTTGAAAATACTTTGTGACAGTTTGATAAATAATTATGTCAATTTAGAACCACTTTATGATAGTTCAGAATATTTTATAGCATCCAAGAACATTTTATAGCATTACTTTGTGACCATTTTAAAACACTACTTAGCCTACTTTGAAAATACAAGATTAAAATCCCGTTTACTGCAACAACCTATAAAACCATTTGTCTAAAGACCCTTATAGAGACCACCCCCGCAAAATCAAACTATCATCAAGTCAACACCACTACAGCTATCATCGCTTGGCTGTAAGCCAAGTCACTTTTTACTGTAGCTCCCTAACATAACATACTAAATCAATTTCAGCAGTGGTTTTGTTTTCCTTCTTAAGGTGTTGTCTGGCGTCCCTGCACTACGGGTTCTTACTTCTAGTATGCACTACTAATTGTTACTCCTCTAGTAGTTCCGTTTTTTCAATAAAATGCAGAAACTTTTGGTCTTAAATTTTTCTTTGGTTAGTTTGTACTTGCATTACGTTAGCAAATATAGCTGAGTTTCTTTGTCATTCAGACATTTGCAAAATAAAGAATCCGCCTAAACTCTCATTCTGTTAATGTAAAATAAATATGTAGAAAATTTGCAAGCACAAATCAACTACGTGCTCTGCTCAAACAATGTCAATAATGCACAACCAAAACTACCACTATGATCTTGGTGCTAACAATGCAACTACTTGTTAAATGCCAGCAAGCTGGTATTGGAATAAGCTCAAATTAAGACCGCCACCGCCAAAATAATTAATACAGAAAACAAAATCCTGTAATGAAAATGACAGCATCAGCAAACGTCAACCTCACCTGCTGGAGTGGCAACATAGTCGTCGGGTGCACCCTGCAAACAAAACAAACAAGGCTTTGGCGACCGAGCAACTGCCGGTATAAGCAGACATTTAATAGCTATTCAATGTGCGGGTACTCTTTAATCCAAGAGAAACAAAACTAACTCTAAAGGTGGAAGAACTGAAAACCAGTCAACGGCTTAAGCATGCGGAAGGCAACCACTACATTAAAGATCCACACAGATAAGCTCTAGTAACAATCATGAAAATGTTCACAACCAAACAAACATCCAAAGTCTTCCGATCGAATCTCCAGAGACAGTTGTGAACAACGTAATGAAGAAAAAAATAGAAGCCCCAACAAAAATAAAAATATATACATGGAACGTGAGAACAATGACCCAAGACAATAAAATAATCAACGCAATACAAGAAATGAAAAGAATTGGGATTAAAACCATGAAAATAAGCGAGATGCGATGGCAGGGAGGAGGCCACCAAAGCAACTCAGGGACCCAAAATAACAAACGTAAAAACTTTGTCTAAATAACAGTCTGCAAAACAATAACAGCATGCATCACAAACTTCGTACCAATATCAGAAAGAGCAATGATGATCCAAACCAATACAAATCCCTGCCAATTAAAAATAATACAAATATATGCCTCAACAACAGAACATAAAACCACCGAAGTAAAAAAAATATGCACTTAAATCTCCGAAACGATAAAAAAACTATCCAAGAAAAACCTAACAATACTAATAAGCAATTTCAATTAAAAGATCAGCTAAGACAAACAATACCTAGTAATCATGAACACATTCTTCACAATCCCACCACCCAGACTATACAGCTAAAAATCACCTCAAGACACACACATCATGAGAATTAAATAAACTACATCTTAGTAAACAAGCAATTCGAAAACAGCTGTATATCAGTAAAAACATACCCAAGTGCCGACAAAAGATCGAATCATATACCTACCATTAGTAGGTGTATTCAAAATAAAATTAAAAATATTCAAGAAGAAATCCAGCAACAAATACGACCTGAGGAAACTAGAAAAGCCACAACTAGACAATAAGCGGCAATCAAGATCAACAAAAGCCTAAGAGCACCACCACCCAACATCCACCCAACATCCACCCAATCACCAACCTAGAAACAAAGGAGGAAATCAAAAAAATTAACAACATAGTAGAAAGATAAAAAATGACTTTTAGAAACCTGACACAACTAAAAAAAAACCATGGATAACAGCAGAAATTCTAAAATTTATGAAAAAGAAGTATAAATATAAAGCAATCCAAAAAACAATAAGAAAAAGAATTTGAGAAGCCAAAAACAACAAAATAAGAGAAAAATGCACAGAAACAGAAGCTCTACAAAAGAAACATGATACTTCAATGTCCATAAAAAATAAAAAAAATTACGGAAAAAAAAAACAAACAAAAAATAGTAGGAGAAGACAGAGAAGTAATCATCAACAAAAACGAGATCAAATATACCTTGAAAAAACACATAAAGGCATTATTTCACGACTCCCGCCCAAAACCTTCTGAAACAAACGGCACAACGAAGTCAATGCTTGACGGCACAACAAAGTCAATGCTTGACGGCACAACGAAGTCAATGCTTGACTTCGTTGTGCCGTTTGTTCTCCTTAAAGAAGAAATACGCATCTCAATAACAACAATAAAAGAGGGGAAAGCACCTGGCCCAGACAACTCGGAAGCAGAATTTCTAAAACTTCTCGACAAAGACAGCATAAAATAGTTAATCAGTACTAAACCAAATATACCACTCCGGAGAAATACCCCCACAATGGCTCACAGCGGAATTCATAACTGTAATAAAAAAGCCCGTTGCGAAAACATGCAAAGAACACTGAACAATAAGCTTAATGGAACACTTTCTAAAAATATTCCTCAAAATTACCCATAAAAGAATATATAAACTATGCAAAAAAACAGCAACTCAATTCGAGTTCAGAAACGCAATTGATACAAGAAAAACCCTATTCAGCGTACAGGTACATAAACGCTTGTTTGATCGACTTCTAAAAAGCGTTGGACACAGTTCAACACCACAAAATGATAGATATCCTAAAAGACGCAGAGTTAGACAAAAAAGACCTAAGAACCATCACCATGCTCTACTGTCAGATTAGAAAGCAAAAACCCAAACAAGATCAAAATCCTACAAGGAGTGAGACAAGGTGCGTACTATTCTCCTTACTTTTCAACCTATACTCAGAACAAATCTTTAAAAAAGCCCTAGAAAACATTAAAGCGGAAATCCTGATAAATAAAAAAAATTTAAACAACATATGATACGCCAACACTACAAAAAAAATTACAAAGACTCGTGGACAGAATAACAGAAAGTAGCCAAAAATAAGACTTCAATATCAAAACAAACAAAACCAAGTTTATGATTATAAGCAAATCCACATCCAAAGCAACTATTAGCCCATTGAACAAGTGAGCAAACACACATACCTTAGTACTAACATCAATCAAAAAAGCCAAAACAGCATTCAACCTAATGAACACCATATTCAAGAATCACAACCACACAATAGACACAAAAGTAAGACTTATACGCTGATACATATTCTCAATCCTGTTATACGGTATAGAGTCATGGAAACTTATTCAAGCAACAAGCAAAAAGCTAGAAGCATTTGAGATGTAGCTCTATCAAAAGATGTTAGAGGTATCGTGGACAAAACATGCAACAAACAAAAACATCCTACAAAGAATGAATTAAAAAAAAGTTATAACACGCAAATTCGAATACCTTGGGCACATCATGAGAAACGAAAGCAGATATCAACTATTACAAAACATAAACAAAAACAAAATGCAAGAGAAAAAAAGCGCAAGAAAACGGCGCATATCCTGGCTCAAAAAACTACAAACCTCTTCTCAATGACTACCACACAACTATTCAAAGCTGCAGTCAACAAAGTAATGAAAACAAACATGATTGCCAACATCAGAAACAGATAGGTGGTTCCAAAAACCAATAATACCAAACTTCACAAAAAGCAACATGTTTTGGCTCTGCAAACATCGTCCATACCCATAATCTAATCAAAACCGATAGAAGTCGTTACACATCTACCTTCAAGTCACCTGACGTAACCAAACACAAGCGTCAATCCGCATCCAAAATGTACCACAAAGAAACAAGTGACAACAAAAAACTTCGGGACAACACCGTGCATCTGTGCCACAAACCATTTAAAAAAAGTTAATTATCAACAACCACCTGTGCGCAAGACGGGAATAAAACACCACAATGCCGAGCATTTTTGAAAAACACTTCATTCTTGTTTCATAACATAGATATTTGAGAACATTTTATGACAGTTTGAGAACACTTTGTGTAATTTCCAAACCATTTGTAATAGTTCGGTAATATTTTATCAAAGTTCAAAATATTTCATAACAGTTTGAAAACACTTTTTGTCATAATATTTGTAATAGCTTGGTAGCACTGTAGGGTAGTTCAGAACATTTGATGACAGTTTAAAAACACTTGAGACAGTTTCATAACATTGGAGTCAGTTCAAAACATTTAGTAATATTGGAGAACATTTTACAACAGTTGAAAATACTCTTTACAGTTTCAAAATAATTGTGGTAGTTTGGTAATACTTTATAACAGTTCCAAACATTTAATGACAGTTTGAAAACACTTATGACAGTTCATAAAACTGGTAATAGTTCAGAACATTTTGTCAAATTTGTAAACATTTTATGACAGTTTAAGAATTCTTAATGCAGTTTCAAACGTGTGTGACAGTTTAGAACACTAGATGGCAGTTTGAAAAGATTTGTGACAGTTTCACAACACTGGTGACAGTTCAAAACATTTTGAGAACATTATATGACAGTTTTAAAACACTCTGTGCAATTTCAAAACATTTTTGGTTTATATGGTTTGGAAACACTTATGACAATTTCATAACATTGGTGACAGTTCAGAACAATTTGTGATACTTGAAAACATATTATAACAGTTTGAAAATACTCTGTGCAGTTTCAAAACATTTGTGACCCTTTGGTAATACTTTATGACAGTTCAGAACGTTTGATAGTAGTTTAAAAACACTTGTAACAGTTTCATAACATTAGTGACAGTTCAGAACATTTTGTAACATTTGAGAACACTTTATGACAGTTTTAGAACACCTTGTGCAGTTTCATAACATTTGTAATAGCTTGGTAACACTTTATGATAGTTTAAAACATTTGATAACAGTTTGAAAACAGTCAGTTCATAACATTTAGTAATATTTGAGAACATTTTATAACAGTTAGTATACTCTGTACATTTTCAAAACATTTGCGGCAATTTGGTAATACTTTATAACAGTTCCGAACATTTAATGATAGTTTGAAAACACTTATGACATTTTCATAACATTGGTGATAGCTCAGAACATTTTGTGATATTTGAGAACATTTGATGACAATTTAAGAATACTTTGTGCTGTTTCAAAACATTTGTGACAGTAATGCTTTGACAGTTTAGAATATTAGATAACAGTTTAAATACACTTTTGACAGTTTCACAACATTGGTGACAGTTCAGAACATTTTGTCATAACATCGGTAATAGTTGAGAAGAATTTATAACATTTAAAAACATTTTACGACAGTTTGACAATACTTTGTGCAGTTTCAAAACATTTGTAGCAGTTTGGCAATGCTTTATGACAGTTCAGAACATTTTATGACAGTTAAATAACAATGTTAACATTTAGAAACGTTTTATTATACTTGAGAACACTTTTGTGATAGTTTAATATTCTCCTGACTGTTCGCTCTAAAAAAAAAAAAACGTTTTTTCAGCCCGTATTATGGATCGGAAAGTAATGCGGCCCTAGAGCGAAAAAATCATTTGCAGCAACCCTAAAATAGTAAAATCCTTTTTCTATGACAATATATGATACTATGTCGCTTCGTAATTGATTGTAAATCACATTATTGTAATTATCTATCACTATGTCGCTTCGCAATTGATTATTAAATAACGCAGCAACTTCTATGATAATTTGTCGCTTCGCGATTAGTTAATAAATAACTGAAGGACAATACATGATACTGTGTCCCTTTGCAATTTAAAATGAATTACTTTGTTGTAACTATCTATCAGTTTGTCGCTTCGCGATTGATTATAAAGTAACGCAGCAACTTCTGTGATCGCTGTCGCTTTGCGATTATATACTAACTGATTAGATTCTTTATAATACTATGTCGCTTCGCAATTTATTGAGAAGCACATAACTGTGATTATCTATCACTGTGTCGCTTCGCGATTATTTATTGAATGACAGAATCTTCTTCTATGATAGTTAGTCGCTTCGCAATTAATTATAACTAATAAATGGACAATAATTCATGATACTGTGTGGCTTCGTAATTTATAGTGAATTACTTTGTCGTAACTATCTATCAGTTTGTCGCTTCGCAATTGATTATAAAGTGACGCACCAATTTCTCAATCACATAACTGAGAAAATCTATCACTATCACCTCTCGATCAATTATTAAATGACGCAGCAGCAACTTTTTTGATAGTTTGTCGCTTCGCGATTAGTTAATAACTAATTAGAGGACAATGAATGGATACTGTGTCGCTTCGCAATTTAAAGTGAATTATATAGTGATGCAGCTCATCGCAATTAATTGTAAAACGATTTTTTGGTTAGCAATTTAGTATAAACCAATTTGTCGCAATTTTTAAACGCGATGAAGTTAGCACCAAACTCATAACTACATTGAAGGCAGTATCTTTTTCATCATCCCATACCTGCACTTTATCGACATATTTTCACCTTTATTGTTTAAAAATTCAATTCTAGTCGCCATAAAATAGCCACTAAAACCAAATTTACATCCCCCCACAAAATTTTTATGCCATATAAAATAACTTCCGCTGAAAAAAAAGTAAACATAAAATATCGAAAAAGATGCAAATAACGTTTTCAAGGTGGGCATAAAAAACACTGCCACATTATTCACACAATTCCGTAAATAAATTTATGACCAGTAGCAAAAAAATATAAATAACAACGACACCCCCATTGTCTTTCATCCTATTTATACCGATTGTAATTTAATCCTGAATATCATGGGGAATTTATGATTTTTAGGGGGAGATTGTAATTCATGTATGTAAAAGAATACCGTTGTAAGTGGATACAGTGGAAAATAGATAAAACACAGTTTTAAACTAGTTTTCACGAGGGGTGATTAAAGCCGGAATTAGTAAGTGATAAGCGGAGTTTTTAAGTGCCACTTATGAATTATTTATTGATGGCGTGATTGTGAACTGCTGGATTTTAACTACACTTTGTTTGGAAATTAAATTGTTTCAATATAACAATTTTTTCTGTACTTATTTCAAACATGTTCGCAGATTATGTTATTATTTTTTCTCCTCCATAAAATTATTTTACTGTTATCTCTTCTTTATTCCTTTGACGAGGGTTTCATGTGTCCCTCCGTTGCGGTTGTACATTTTTAATTTATTGCAGTTGTTATGCGTCCGTAATAAAAAATTATATTTTCGAAAATGTAATAACTCAAGTTTCGTACTGCTTACATGATGCCCTCTATAATTTACAACTTGCGTTTGTAAAGACTGTTCAATTTATATACAGATACACATAAAGATGCAATTATTGCATCATAAACAAGTATTGTGATTGATTGGTTGAGTATATTGTTAAGATTTTATAGCTGCAGCGGTCAATAAGTGGAATAATTGATGTCAGGTATGGTTGGATATTTTATGCGTTAAAGAACAAAAGGAATTTGTGTGTTAGTCAGAGTAGGTAGTGTTTAATTCTAATCGAAATAGACCATATTTTTTCAAATTGGTTTATGATTAATTGTAAGGCGACAAATGATCACAATGAATGTTGCACTACTACACAATCTCTATACAAGCGACAGAGATTAATCAATTAATTATCAATCGCAAATTGACCACAGAAGTACAAAATAAGCGATATAAATTACAATAAATCGCAAATATATACAGTTTCACATAATTTCACCTAATCAATCAATGATTAATCACAAAAGAAGCATCTACACTAAATCGCAAAGCAACCAAATTTGACCCAATCAATTAATAATTAATTGCTAAGCATATCATATGTTGTTTATAAGCTTTTAATATTTTAAATCATTACAATTGTTAGCAGTTAATATTATAAATCCATCTAACAAGTTAAATTTCTTATAAAAATAGATTAATTTTATTAATTATTAAGCAGATAAAACAGAAATCATGGATGGTATCCCGCAGGGATCTATATTGGGCCCACTGCTGTTTTTTATCAATATAAACTACTAATATGTTGTAACATTTATATGCCTATAATCATCGTAGTGGCAATAATCAATCATTTATTATATCCGGGAATATATTAAAATTTATCTATAGCTCAAATAATATTTCATTAAAGTAATTTTGTTGTATGCTAAATTATGTTATAAAATTAAAATGAAATAAATTGAGTATTTTTCTTTTCAAATCCATTCACACTTTTATATTTTCAAATTAACCGCATGCTATTGACTGGCGTTTCAAATTTAATTTGTAATATCGGACGAGCGATTAATTTATTGTGTTTGTTAGTGGGAGCGATAACTGACTTAACAATAATGCTCTTGTATGCACGTTGTATATACAAATATCCTTTCAAGCGTTACCACAATACAAACCTATTGACAGAAATTGTGACATGGGGGAAGGCAATATGTGGGATTCATTAAAGTTTATGTTCCGCAAAGTTAAGCATCTATTAATAGCGTGCCTAAAGGTTTCTTAATTTTACGACAATGCCGAACTAATAGTTATATATTTGTTCCGACTATATATATTATATATTATATTATACTATACACGCACACATTATGTTGTGATTTGCATATTTTAAAGATAAATAAATTTAAGATAATGCAGGTCATTGGTTTTTTTAATAATATTATGTTTGGACGCGTGCCAAATTTTATATAAGCTTAAAAAATGTAATTAAATTGTCCAATAAATCGTAGCAAAGAATTTGTATTCCATCAAAATTAATTAATTTTGGATGATTTTCAGCTTTTAATTAATGTCACAGAACTCACCTTCAAAAACATATTTAATTAATTTTAATCAACTTTCATTCATATGATTTTGTTAACAAATTTCAAATTAGATAAAAAATATTATAAAAATAATAATTTTATAAATTATTTAAACATAAATATAGTATTTTTAAAATAACAATTCTATAATATTAATAATTCAAAAAACATTCAATTATTCATTGATGGTAATTTTATTGAGGTTCCACCAAATTTTAAATTGGAACAAAATTATACAAAAATCCAATGAAAGGTTATGATCTAATCTAGTTTTGATATATGTTTAAGCCTAGTGTGCTTTTATTGAGGAGGTTATGTCAAATGCAGCGTATAGATTTTGATCAAATTTACAGAGTTGTTAGCTATAGACCTTAGGTATATTTCTACCAAACTGTATTAGTTCCATTGTGTAATTACAAAGCTATGATTCAAATTAGTTTTAGATAAGATCCAATTAGTTGAGGTTATGTAAAACTAGTCGGATGAATTTTGATCAAATTTTTAGCGCCTGTTGCTATAGTAATGAAGTGTATTTTCACTAAATTGTATTAATTTCTAATACGTAGTTCAGCAATTGTGGCATGATAAGTCCTCATTACTAACTTAGATTAAATTGATTGAGGTTATGTCAATTTGGTTGTACCAATATTGATCAAATTTGCCGCGTTAGTATTTACGGCAATGAAACACATTTGTGCAAAATGACATAAATTTGCAATGCGTGGTTAAGATATTATGACGTTATTAGTACTGTTGTGACTAGTTAGATAAAATCCAATTAATTGAAGTAATTGAGGTTATGTCAAATTCAACGTATAGATTTTGACAAAATTTATAGCAACGTCAGCAATAGAACATGGGTATATTTATATCAAAGTATATTAGTTTCCAAGATGTGATTAAGAAATTATGAGAAAATTAGTCCTCTAAAGCTTAATTAGATGAGAGCCAATTAGTTGATGTTGTGTCAAATTAGTCAAATGCATTTTCATCAAATTTTCAGCGTTGGTTGTTATAGTAATAAAGTATATTTGCACTAAATTGTATTAATTTCAAATACGTAATGAAGCAATTCTGGCATGATAAGTTCTTAAGGCTAGCTTAGATGAAATCCAATGTTGAACATGTTAAACTAAAAAAAAAACGGCAAAACTGATATTGTTTCTAAAGGATACCTCTATTTCAAAAAAATTAAAATTAAAGCCAATCTGTCTTCTAAACACCATCAGTAAGCTCAAAAAACTGATGATCAACAACAGACACAAAAAAATCATGAAAAAAATGAGGTCCTGCGGATCACCAATACGGTTTCCAAAAACATAGATTCAGTTTACATGCCTTGGAAAAGATTGTCCAGTTTACAGAACAAAGCTAAGAAAATGATAACAGACAGCATTAGTTACCTTAGACATAAAGAACGTTTTTAACACCCCCTCTTCAAAAAAAGTAAGGTAGAAACTTGCTAGAAAGGGCAACTCAAAGTACCTGTAAAACACCGTCGCAAACTGCAATTGAATTAAGACGTCTAGACATAACAACAATAATCCCTCAAAGGTCGGTACTATGACCACACTTTGAAACCTGTTATACAATGAAATCAAGATGAAAAACCAGCCGTGGTAATGGCTCGGTATACTGATCAACAATGCTTTCTCTTTCTCTGATCATATAAAGGAAACAGTTAAAAAGACTAAAAAAAACAGCAAAACAGAGCAATAAAAGTAAAAACATTCAGAAACAGACTGATCAGGTACAGAGAAAACCGCAGATGCGGGTGGCAGCCCCTATAGGACAGTCTCGGCGGACGCTCTTCAGGTTGTAGCCAAAACAATTCCAATTGACCTGCTAGTAGAAGAAAGCCAAACGCTTGTATAAGAGAAGAAATGCATTACATCACAAGCTAAATCTGATTAAAAGGAAAAAACTATCAACCGATGGCAACATAAATAAGACGACCAAAAAAGATGCGCAGTAAACTAGACGCCTCATACCAAACCTACAAAGATGGCTAAAGTGCAGTTTTAGAACAACTGACTACTTCCTGACTTAAATTTAGAAAGAGCATTTCTTAAAAAAATACCTACACAAAAAGAATCGGCAAAGATAAAAGCGACATGTGCAATTACTGCAATGCAGTAGAAAGCATACGCTATCTGGTTGCTGAAAAACTAAAATGAAGCTATGACTCGAAAAAAAACTAAACGTCAACAACGTTGGACAGCATGCTGCCCAAACAAAACTTTAAGTTCGCCAAAATCGATAGGCAAAAATATAAGAAAACAAAAAGAAAAAGAGTTGTGTTTGCACACTTCACACGGGACTCGCACACTACTGGGTGATGGAAAAATTGCATATAATGTCCATAAAGAATTCCACCTGGCAGTAAAAAGTTAAGATCCAGTTGATTGAGGTTATGTCAAAAAGTATATTTGAACGAAATTATATTATATTTTAATGAAAAACAAAAGTTTAAAATCAATTACCCAAACTAAATCCATTTCCAAAGCGGCCAACCAAATTGATTTTAAACCTTTGATTTTCATTAAACTATATTTGATTGTCTACCTTTTTAGACATTGCAATTTAGTTGCCAGTTGTGATACTGAAGTTTTATCGATGATATTCGATTCTTTGGTTGAAGCAACATGTGGAGCTACAACTATTTTGCACCGCTAATTAAATTGTATTAGTTTCCAATATGTAATTTAAAAACTACGACTAAAAACTAGTCGAAGATCTAAATCCATTTTGGTGAGACATCTTGATAAGATAAGGTAGGGTAGTGTGTAGAGGCTCTACTTACTACCCTACCTTATCTTAAAAACTAGTCTTCTTAAGCTTAATTAAATGAGAGTTATTTCAAATAAGTCGAATGAATTTTGATCAAGTTTTCACCGTTAGTTGCTATACTAATGAATTCTACTTGTAGTAAATTGTATTAATTTCTAATATGCAGTAAAGCAATTGTGGCATATTAAATCCTTATAAATAACTTAAATAAAAAATTAGGTATATTTAGAATGTATTAATTTCCAATATGTGAATAATGTTGAAATCATTCATAGACGTCACAGTGAAAATATCGCAGGTGAAAGAAAGAGCAGTATAAAAGCCAAAAGAACAGTGACAAAAATAAATAGTAAACGTCGAAAAGACATCAATCTACTGCAACAGACACAAGAACCATACGCAGAAGAAAGAAAAGCTCTAAAATAGGCAATACTAGACTCCAAAAAGATGACATAGAAGAAACTATGCAAATAACTAAATTTGGACATGCAAGGCAAAGAGTACAAAATTGTCAGTAATAAAATAATCCAAAGATTCCCGCTAAACACTGATAGAAAAGAAAGTAATGGCTGAAGTAAAACAACTAATTCCGAACCATAGCAAAACAATGTGAAAAAAGCAAAGAATAGACATTTCTTTAATACCAAAATGTACAAAAGAAAAACTTAGCAAGCAACAAAACTAAAATTAAGAAAACCCACATCATAGACATAATCATTGCGAAGGCAATCAGAACAAAACAAAAAAACAAAGACAAACTTATCAAATAAAGTATATTTCCCACAATTGAAAAAACTACTAGTACTAATCGAAAAACCTACCAAAACAAACAAAAACAAGACATATTGACCCATATGCCTCACTAGAAAAACTCTATGAACATATCCTCAACAAAAGACTTATAGATGAATTAGATAAAAATTAATGCCCGAGCAAAAATCAACACGGGTTCGGAGGCAGTCATTCTACACTTGACACTCTTAGGCATGTCAAGGAAGTTGCCGGTCAAGTAATTGCGCACCCTACACAAAAACTCAATGTGCTGGTCACTTACAATATAAAGAACGCTTTTAACTCTGTGCCAAAAGATTCGTTTTTGCTATCTTTTGAACATAGTGTTTTAAATTTGCTATATTTCTCAAATATTAAACGGCAGTTTGATTTGGTTGGTTTGGTATGATGATGACAAGCGTAAGTTTTAGGTCTGATAGAGTGGCCGGTTAATAAGATTGTTGGAAACACAATCAACAATTAGGGACGTATTATTATTGATACATGGCATTTGTTGCGCAAGGTCAAATTGCAGATTTGAGATAATACAATTAATAAGTTCATACGCCCTGTTCTGATCTGCTATAACAAAAAAGTTATGAAGAACAAAACCATCAACAAAGGCGCTGATTTGAGATCAAATTCTGCACTCCAAATTAATATGTAAGAGAAGACTGCAATAGGGAAAAGAAAACCACAATCCGCATGAATGCAACTACCTAATTTTTATAATATTGGTCCCCTTTTGACAAACGACGCCGGTATTTATTAGCCGATTTTGGCAAATATTTGGGATTCTCTCTGGGCAAATGATAAACAATTCTTATATAGAAACGCAATCCCGTCTTTGGATCAGAAGAACCGGACGTCAATCTGTGCAACTCGTTTTTCCCGTTAAATTAACGCTCAAAGGCAGTGCGACAAGTGTTGTTTTGATTCATAACGGTTAAAATTTGACATAGTATACATTTTTTGCATAAAGATCACTTTCTGAGAAAGCATACACAAAATTCCACAAAAAAAAATTAAGCACCAGTCTAATCAACATTAGATTTATCTGCGGGTTGAAACCGCACGGTTATATCTACACTATTACGAAATTGAGATCTACAGATAAAACTTCTAAATTGGAAATCTGCACTTAAACTGCGTGTTAGTGTGCGAAACACAGATTTATCTTTACCCTTGGCTCGGCACAAAAACTTTCAACATGTTGAAAGTTTTGAAAGTTTTCGACCGCATATTTAAAAAGTAAATCGTAGTAGATAAATAAAAATGTACAACGTCAATAAATAACAAGATATTTGCACGGCACTTCTATATATCAATAATATAGCATCAGAAAAACTAACCAGGAAACGATCAAAATGGTCAAAGCGTTGGTTTAAAATCTTTATTTAAAAATTCGCGCAACATTTTACTTAAAAATTAGATGCAGTTTTATTTTACGTTTTAACTGTGTGCTAGTGGGAGTAGTGCCGGTGGTAAAACTACGCACTTATTTCGGCAGGTTCAGACCCGTTTCCCTTGTACACATTAACACAAAGTTTTATCAGTTGGTTTGAAATGGACGATCCAAAATCCGCAGATAAATCTTTGTGTGTATGCTGCGCTAATAGCTCTAGTACAAATCGTTCCAATCGTGGAAAACCCAAAAGCAAAAAAGCGTACAAAAATGGGAGCGGCGGTAAACTCAATACTGTTACTGCTTCTATATAAAAAAGCTGTAACATAAAAAATACAAGATAATTCTAGAAAGAGCCAGACAGAAATGGCAATCATAACAGCAAGTGCCTATAGAACAGTCTCAACTAAGGATTTACAGGCAAGAACAGAAACAATTCCTATACACCTTTTCGCCCAAGAACAAGCCAACAACATAGGAAAACAACTAAAAGAACAAAGAAAAGCCAAAAGAATTAAAACAATACAAAAATGGAAGGAAAAATAGCACATCAAAAAAGATGTTGCCAAATAGATGTAAACTTTTATAACCTTTGTAGCACCATAAAAACCAAAACTACCATATTACACAAACCCATTCAAGCCATGGATGCTTTGGTTTATATCTAAAAAATTGTGTCTTGTGGTAGATGATAGCAGCCCATACTGTGGTAAAACGGATAACCCTGAGAATACACTGGTGAAGTGCTCTCGCTAGAAAGACACCAGAATAGAGATGTAAGGTAATGTTGTTGGAAAGATGACAACCAACACTTATGCTGAAAACTGCAAACAACTGAGAAGCCATTGATAAAAGCATAAAGAAAAGAATGGCAACAAAAGGAGGCCCACACAATGTGCGTAATGAATTTCCTACCGCACAACAAAATGTGATTAAAAAATTATGACTAAATTAGTCTTCTTAAGCTTAAATAGATGAGAGTCAATTGAATAAATTTTGATAAAATTATTAGCGTTGGTTGCTATAGTAATGAAGTGTATTTGCACTAAATCGTATTAGTTTCTAATACGTTGTTAAGCAATTGTGATATGAAAGGTCTATGTAGCTAACTTATGTGAGATCTAATTGATTAAGATTATATCAAATAAGTTAGATACATTTTGATCAAACGACGCAGTATAATTGTACCAAACTATATAAATTTTCAATGCGTGGTTAAATTTGCTGTGCTTGTAGCTACAATAATGAGATATACTTGTATTTAATTGTATTAGTTTCCAATAAGAGTATATACAATTATAGCAAAATAAGTCCCTTTAAGATACGTTACATAAAAGCCAACTGATAAACTTTCATCAAATTTGCAGTATTTGTAACAATAATAATGAGATATAGTTGTACACAATTAGATTAATTTCTAATAAATAGTTAAAAAATATAGCGTAATAAGTCTCCTGATTGAGTTTATGTCAAATTAGTCTTATGGATTTTGATCAAAGCTGCTGTATTTGTAACAATAATATTAATAAAATATATTTGTACACACTTGCATTAACTTCTAGTAAGCAGTTAAAAATTTATAGCGTAATAAGTCTTCTTAAGCTAAATTAGGTAAGAACCAATTGATTGAGTAATTGGCGGTGCAAAATAGTTGTAGCTCCATGCTTCAACCAAAGAATCAAATATCATCGATAAAACTTCATTATCGCAACTGGCAACCAAATTGCAATGTGTAAAGAGGCAGACAATCAAATATAGTTTAATGAAAAAGATAGGTTTTAATTATTATCTAACTTGTGTTTAAGAGCACATAAATCAATTATTCGAATTCATCCTCCACTATCGAGCAATGCCGTACTACTAAGATGCACTGATGAGGATTTGTAAAAACCGAAACAATTGTCTGTATTTGGTTGGCCGCTTTGGAGTTGGATTGGGTTTGGGTAATTAAACCTTTCTTTTTCATTAAACAATTGATTGAGGTTATTTCAAACTTACCGTATGGATTTTGATCAAATTACAATAATATACAATAATAAGGTATATTTGTTCAGCATTGTATTAATTTCCAATAAGCGGTTATGAAATTATGTCGTAATAAGTCCCCATAAGCTAAATTAGATTAAAGCCAATTGATTGAGTTTATGTCTAATTAATCAAATAGATTTTAATTAAATATGCTCTCGTTTGTACCTACAAAAGTTTATAGGTATAATCCTACCAAACTGTATTAATTTTCAATAAATGGTTAACAAATTATGGCGTAATAAGTCGTCTTAAGCTAAATTAAGTGAGAACAAACTTATTGAGGTTATGTTAAATTAATAGTATGGATTTTGATAAAATATGTAGCAATTATCGCTACAATATTGAAGTATATTTGTACTCAATTGCATTAATTTACAATAACCAATTATAAAATTATAGCGTAGTAAGTCCTCATAATGCAAATTAGATGAGAACTAATTTATTGAGGTTATGTTAAATTAATCTTATGAATTTTGATCAAATTTCCAGCTTTTGTACCTACAATAATGTAAAATATTTGTACCCAATTAAAATAATTGCTAGTGAGCAATTATAAAATTATGACGTAGTGAATCCCATTGAGCTAACTAAGATGAGAGCCAACTAATTGAGGTTATGTAAAATTGATCGTATGGATTTTGATCAAACTTGCAATATGTATACCTACAGTGTTAAGATATATTAATTATTAAGCAAAATTAAATGAGATCGTATAGATTTTGATTAAATTTGCAGCGTTTGTACCTACAAAAATAAAATAAATGTGTACCCAATTGTATTACTTTGCAATAATGGTTATTAAATTATGGCGTAATAAGTCCTCTTATGCTAAGTTAGATGAGAGGCAAGTTTATGTCAAACTGATCGTTTAGATATTAATTAAATTTGCAGCATTAAAATATGTTCAAAAAATCTCCCAAGACCCTTAACGACAAAAGATGCTGCATTAAGACTTGATAGCCTACTGCAAAAAATGGACACCATAAATAAAAATTAAATGCCAAATTAAACATTCATGAAGTTCAGGAAAGTCTTTACCAGCACTGATTTCAACATTAACCTTAAAGCAAAACTTGTCAAGAATAGAATATGTTCATTTGATTTTACAGACCAAGTGCTATATTTGATCAATCTTCCTTTACAGCATAGAAAGATGGACCTTAAAAGCAAAACAAATAAACAAATTAGAAGCTATAGAAATGTGGCTTCATCGGCAAATTTTAAAGATCACATGGACAGCATGAAAAACCAACTAAAATATTCTAGAACAAATAACAGATCAAGCTTCAACAACTACAATAAAAAGACAAAAAACAGCCTACCTAGGTCATCTGATGCACAACCAAAAATACCAACTCATCCAACTCAAAATCGAGCGTAAAAATGAAGAAGAAAAGAGTAAACTGAGAAGAAGCAAAACATCAACAGTTGACAAGTTAAATTATGACAAACTGATTGGATAAATTTTGATCAAATTTGCAACACCAGTACTTGTGATAATAAACTATATTTGAAGTAAAGTATATCATTTTCCAATGTGTGGTTGAGACATTATGATTCAAATGATCATATTGGCTAAGTTACAAAATATTTTGAGACGTTGTAGAACAATTGCAGATATCAATACAAATTCTGCAATAATCTGAAGATTTGAGGCTCATTCTCAAAAAATCTGTAAGCAATGCACCATCAATCTAGAAACATTGAGAGTAACTGTAGAACAATTTGTGATTTGAAAACATTCTGCATAATTATGAAAATCAATTTTGATAATTTGAAAATAACATTCCAAGATTCTGAGAAACATTTTGACACATACACTATTATACCAATATTTTAAAACTTTGCCGCATTGGCGAGCAATTTTGAACATTGAAAAACATTTAGAAACGTCGAAAAACATTTACGTATATCAAAAAATATTCTGTAACAATATGTAAATGTTAGATAATAAATTTTGTTATTTAAAAACATATTTAGACAATTTGAGAACATTTTCAGTGTTTGAAAAACTTTTTAAAACAAAAGAGAATCTAGAAATTCCATGACCAATTTGGAAATCCAGGTACATATTTAGACAACATGGAAATATGGTTTAGAGAATCTTTTGCATATATTTTTAAAAATAATTGATTTTAGGTAATATGAGATTAGTTTAAATGATTGAAAAACATTTTAAGTACAATATTTTGAAACATTCAAAAATATTCTAAACTTGTGACAACATTTTGAGACATTAAAAAAATAAAATAAATGAATAATTTATTCAAACTCAATCCAACGATAACAGCGACCAAGAGTCAAGCGCAGACCTCGCCAGTGTGACTTGTATGCATTTATGCAATTGGCAGTTATTTCACAATTTTATAACAATTAAAGCAAACATTTAATTCGCTATTATGCAATACCGTAGCCATACAAAGCATACTGAGAAGGATTGTAGAATCAAAATAATTGTATGTGCATGATTCTTGGCAGCAGTGATCGTTGAATTTGAATAAATAATTAATTAAAATTATTAATGACTGTCTCAATGCTAAATAATACCGATCAAATCAGACATTTAGTATTAACTAGATGGCGTCATAGTCGTTCGTTTGTGTACATTAAAGAATTGTTTAAAAATTGCAGAATATTGAGAAACATTTCTAATAATTTAAATAAACAAAAAAATATAAAAATCTTTTAATAATTTAGAAATAATTTAAGAATTAGGGAACAACTCTTTTATGACTCAGAGAAGACTAAATAATCAATAAGCAATTCTGTAATTTAAAAAAATATTTTGACATTTTGAAAAACAATTTAAAACCATAAGGAAGATTTTGAAATATTTTAAAACATTCTCAGATCGATCTTAAATAATGATCAAAATAATAATTTTCAGAATAAATTACACTTAAAATGTACGCCCTCACATTCTAGAAGACAATAAAAAGGTAATTCCACTCATTCATCCTCATTGAAAACTAACTCAATTTAATGCAATAACTAACAAAACTGGTTACTTGCTAGTAAAAAGCAATTTGTTACAAAATATTTTTATGAATATCGTTATTACATACATTACTTGCGTTTTCCAGATCTAACATCACTAAGCGCTTACCTGAAACAAACAAAATATAAATTAAATACAAATTAAAAATATATGAATGCTTATGAAATAAAAACTTTTAAAAATGTTTATAAAGCTTCTTTCAAAATAATCTAAAATTCTCACAACTTAAATATTTCAATAATGCTTCTGTGAATTATTTATGTTAAGAAAATAAATATTTTCCAGAACTAGTTGGCATTAATAAATAGGATAAAATTTATAAATTTAAAGATAACATCCAACTAGTCTTAAATACAAGAATTATTAATTGCAAGCATAAACAATCCGAAAATTGACAATGAAATAATTGCAGCGCGTGAATCAGAGCTATTATTATTTCTTCCATCTGGAAAATCTGCATGTAATTAATGCGTCGGATAATATTATGTACTTTACTTACACCTTGTGCGGTCACTTATGTGGTCGTTGGCCTGTCTGTTATATAAGATTATAAATAACCCAGGTGCTCTCTCATCTGGACCAAAATGCAAATGCAGCAAACATTGCAATGGAATCAAATAATTGTGATCGATTCTGTTAGGTAGGTTGACTTTTATTATTATTGTAATCGTATTATTAACGCTGGGATTAATTCGTGGAGGTCTATTGCAAGACGCGCGCGTGTCTAGTGTTAAGATTCTACCTGGATATAATCCAACAGGAGTGGTTTCCTTTCGACCCCTAGATGTAATGCTGACCCAACAGGATTACAACGGGGTAAGAAACTTTATTTCCAAATCCCGAGGGGTGCTGTGTGGGCCTTTTTACCCCTCGCAGTGATATTGCTTCAGATTATACGGCAGCATAACAGATTCAACAGTAATAAATGCAAATGTAGTACAAGTGCACCCTCTCTACACCGGCGTCTCGCGACACCCCTTATAAATATTACACATACCTGTCTGCTAATGCCATGTCTCCCCAACTAGAAACTCTTCATTATATGAATGAGTAGCGCTCGTTTTGAATCCATCCCCCCAAAAACACGTTATTAATTAATATGCACTTCTCGAAATTACATGCGATCGATTTGCAGAATTTGTGTAAACACATTCATTCTGATATTTTTATATGTGAGCTGGCTGTGCGCTAAAAAGTTTTCCATTGTGAAGTTTGCGGCATTCAAGAAATTTTCATAAAACGCTTATTAATCTGGAAGCTGGTCGGGCCTTGCGGGCAAAATGGGACGCATCGGGGTTAAAATTTATGCGACGTTATTACAAATTATAAATTTTACCATTTTTCCCTCAACTACAAGACTGGATCATAAATTTTAACCCTCTTTGTTTACAATGTTAAGCCTTATAACAATTTAATTCAAATCAATCAATATTAATTTTTTAACTAAATTAACAATGCATGAAAGTTAAATGCATACGAAACTAGGAAAAGTTTCATTAGCAAATATTATATTTTCACTTTTTCTAGCGAGTTGGTAAATTTGTTTAAATATTGTAGCCACTTCCTTTGGAAGAATTTCCGAATGCAAATATTATGATAAGGCAACGCTAAATAATAAAAAAACTGTTTGTGATTTACATTAAATAAATGATTTAATTATTTTCTGAGATTAATTAAAAGTTTTAGAATGTTTTGTATAAAAATATTTAAAAGATTTCACAAAACATTAAAAATTAATTTAAAACTGTTTACAAGTGTCAAACTAATACTAAAAAGTATCAAACATATGTTTAATACAAGTATTGCTATGAATGTCTAAAAGTGATAAGATAATATCATAAAATTAATGTCAAAGTTCAAACAAAGTGTTTCAATTATTGTCTATAAGTTTCAAACAAAAGTTAAAATAGTCAAACAATATATAAGATATTAAATACAAACAGAATATTTAGTATTTTAACAAATGACACAACAGAAAGTGTCACATAATTCTATAAATGTATCAAAATATGTCTACAGGTAATCAAACAGTATTTAACACGTTAAATGCAAATAAAAACTAACTAAAAGTGTTAACAAATAACTAAAATTGTCAAACAAATATCTAAAAATGTCAAAAATTGTGAAAAAATACTCAAAAAAAAAAACAAAGCACAACCAGAATATTTCAAATATGTTCTAAAAAATTTTATAATTGACCAAATTACATCTAACATTTTTAACGGCTAAAACAGAATTTTTAAAAATGTCAACTACAGACAAAAATGTCAAAAAAATATCTAAAAGTGTAAACAAAAAGACCAAATTTAATACTTTTAGTAATTTTCTTTACAAATGTTAAACTACTGCCAAAAAGTACCACAAAAATGTCAAAGTTGTCCAAAAAGTCAAAGCCCAAACAAATGGTTTTAAATACTATCTTAAAATGTAAAAAAAAAACTAAAAAGAAAAAAAGACTTAATTAAACGTCAAAAAGTTATTAAATAATATTTAAAAAGTAAAATGCAAGCAGAATGTTTAGTAATGTAAAAAATATCTACATCTACAAATGTCAAACAAAAATACTCTACCCGATGTTGCGTCGGAATAGCGGTATGTCGCTCCGGAACAAAATCCTTCTCTACACCTCGACCATCAGCTCCAGCTCCATGGTCAAAATCTGAACATTCAGACAGACCTTGAGATTCTTCCACTTCGACAACACATTGAAGTTTTAGCCAAAAAGTACTTCAAAAACGTCGCGGTTCATCCCAATCCTGGCAAGACTCGCCAAAGAACCAGATCGGAAAAAAAATGACTCACAAACGATTGGTGAACTCAATAGTAGCTGAATTACTTCTAACGTAAAGTGGGTAAAACCACATTCAAAACAAAACCCAAAAACTAGCCTATAGGGCAAACAATCTCCTACATACACATCTCTAAACGGAAGGTACATAAGCCAAAACGTCTCAAACTTCCAGGCAATTCAAAGATTGGGTGGGGTTTAGTCAGTAGGTGCCCTCAGAAAAGTAAATCCGACACGTTCTGAGAACGTAAGCCTTTAGAAGATTCCCCACCCACGCCTCAAAAAATCTCCATTAATTTTCCTCCATATGATATTTGATTTAAATTAACTAAATTAACATTTATAGTCAAGAAAAGTACTGTTTTAAAAAATATATTAATTTATAAAAGTAGATTTTATTGTCATAAAACCGCATCTTTAAGAATGTTTTGACCAAATTTGGTTTCCAAAAAGTCAATATACTGTGCTATAGAAGGTAAAGATAAGAAAACAATAAATTGTTCACATACAATTTTGCTTAAGTTTCTGCCAACATTTTTGGCTACAAAAGGCTAAACTTTTAGAATATTTGGATAAAAATTAGTTTACAAAAACCAAAATAATAATGATAGTAAAAACTTTGAAAACAAAAAACATTTACGTTGCTTTTTACATAATTTTTCATCAAATAATCTAAGCCAACATTTATAGCCATAGAAAGTATTGCATTTAATATATTTTAATAATATTTGATTTGCAAGTAAACAATTTACTAAGCTCTGCTTTAAAGTTTTTAAATAAAAAAAAAAACATTTACATCGATTTTCAATATTTTCCAACAGATGAGATAACTCATCCAATAAATCCATAAAAGCCTTAACTTTTGAAATATTTTGATAAAATTTGGTTTACAACAAGCCAAGTTAGTGAGATTTTTAAGTTTGCTTAAAGGTTTTAAATAAAAAAATATTTACATCGCTTTTCTTACAATTTCTAACAGATAAAATTTGAATAAAATTACCTGAGTTAACATTTATCTCTTACTAGAAAAAGGAAAGTGCAATCAGATTGCTAATAAAATGGAACTATAAAATTGACATACTTGGATTAAGCAAAACAAGGTGGGAAGGGAGGAAAAAATAGAACTAAAAAATTATACAAAAATTATCTATGTGGGTAAAGAAGAAACGGGTAACATACACGAATACGGAGTAGCATTTATGATTAGTGAAAATACAAAGAAGGCATTTATCGAATGGAGAGCAATATCAAAAAGAATCATAGTCGCCGGATTTGAAGCAAAGTTTTACAATCTATGTTTGTTCAATGTATATGCACCAACCAATAATAAAGATAAAGAAATTGAATTTAGAAACAAATATAGAAAAGATATTCATGAATTAATAAAGAATATGAATGCAAAAATAGGCTGTAAAGAAGAAGTAATGGGAAAGAAGGACTAGCTGTGCAAATAATAGCTTCATCATTAGGGGAAGCATATTCAAACATAAAACAATCCATAAGGCCACATGGATATCGCCGGACAAGAAAACCAGAAATAGCAGAGGTAAGATCAATGAGGGGAGCAGATGGAAACACAGACCACATACTATAAGAGCAAAAACAAGAATTAAGTTGTCAACACATGAGAAAAGCAAACAAGACAAAGTGAGATATAATGTACAATGGCTTGGCAACAAAGAAAACAAAAACAAATTTGAGGAAAAACTCTAAAATAAATTAGAAAACAGACACTCCGAAAATGAAAATATAGACCAATTATGAGAAAAATACAAGAATTCAATTAAAGAACCAACTATGGAAGTAGTAAGACGGAGAACCAAAAAAAAAAACAGAAAAATTAGATGACGCAAGTTACATGAAAAAAAAATGAACAAAGGAAGAAAATCAAACAAAAAATATTAGGCTGCAACAGTGCGGAAGAAGATAAACTGAAAAAAAAATACAAAGATAAAGATAAAGAAGTAAAAAGAAGCGCAAGATATGACGAACGTACACAGATAGAACAATTCCTAACCCAAGCAGAAGAAGCAGCAAACAAAAATGACACCAAAATTCTATATGAAATAACCAAGGCCTTTTCTAGAAAGTAAAAAAGAAGTACTATGAAGCATATTATAGACAAACATGGGAAAAAAATCTTAACAAAAGAAAAAGAGTTAGGTAGATGAGTAGAATTCTTAGAAGATAGATATAAAAACAAAAACACGCAAAATATAGAAAAAGAAGCCGAAATCACCAGGAAAGAAACCACAAAAGCCATAAAATCA
This sequence comes from Tachinus rufipes, assembly GCA_963932245.1. NCBI lineage: Eukaryota > Metazoa > Arthropoda > Insecta > Coleoptera > Staphylinidae > Tachinus > Tachinus rufipes. The sequence goes on along the minus strand of OZ010747.1, from coordinate 70,019,467 downwards.
CTGAAAAACAGGAAAGCAGCAGGTATAGATGAGGTTCCAGCAGAAGCATTAAAAGCAGGAGGAGATACAGTAATTACAATGATGCATGAATTGTTAAATAAAATATGAAAAGAAGAAAATCTCACAAAAAAGTGGAACAAGGGAATCATCGTCATCATGCTACAAAAAAAAGAAGACAAAACTCTATGCAAAAACTAGAAAGGAATAACATTGTTTTGTACTGCAAGCATACTGTTACAAAAATTCTGTTAGAGAGAATGAGAGATGGCGTGCTCGGAACTCTAAGAAACAATAAAGCAGGCCCAAAAATTCATGCACGGACAATATATGTATATTACGTATAATCCTTGAAAATACCATAGAATGACTAAAAAAAAAACTATAAATGTTAATTTTATAAACTTCAAAAATGTCTTCAACAAGCTAAACAAAGAGAGAATGTGGAAAATATTAGAGCTATGGTATACCTACAAAAATCATCCAAATAGTAAAAATATTATACAAAAACTATACATCAAATATTGAAGTAAACGGCGATCTCTCCAGAGATATAAAGATAGAGATAGGGGTAAGACAAGGATGCATCCTATCGCCAATGCTTTTCCTGGTCATTATTGATTACATAATGAGAAAAGTTGCAGACAATAAAACCGGAATAAACTGGAAAATTTGGGAAAGACTAAAAGACCTAGAATTTGCCTATGACGTCTGCCTAATTGAAGAAAACATAAATAACTTACAAAAGACAACAACGAAACTAAAAGAGATAGCAAAAAAGACGGGACTGAAAATAAATAAAACCCAAGATGTAAAGATTAAAATAAATGCAAGAGAGATAGAAAAAGTAAGCAAATTCTGCTACTTAGGCAGCGTTATAAGCAAAACAGGTGGAAGCAAAAAAATATAATTACACGAAAATAAAAAAAGCACAAGAAACTTTCAACATATTATGAAAGATTTGGAGATCAAATGAGATATCTACGAATAACTAAATCAGAGTTTTCAATAGCAACGAAAAGAATGTATTATTATATGCATCGAAATCTTAGATTACCAACCAAAACACGATAAAAATTGTACAGACATTTGTAAATAAATGCCTACGCAGAATACTAAAAATCTACTATCCTGAAATAATCTCAAATGAAGAATTGTAGGAAAAATGTGAAACAGAGCCAGTACAAGTCACAATAAGTATTATGATATAACATCTAATACAACTAACGTCGATGAATATTTTAACGATTTCTGGATTCATTTTAAATGGTGCCTAAACGCTGCTTGTCCAAAACAAAAACTTAAAAAACACAAAATTAACACGTTCAAAACTACTCAAGAGTTAAAACAGCAATACGACGATTTAAGGTTTCTTAATTGGATATCAAAATTAAGTGAATGCGATACTTTAAGACAGTCTTTTATTGATCATAAAAAACAGCTAAAAATAAACATCAATTTAGAAAAGTGCAAACAAAACATGAATAAAATAAACAACGCTCAAAATAAATCGAAAATGATGTGGCACATAATAAAGAGTAATTTAAGTCAAAACAAGTCCAACAAAAATGACATTAAAATTTTGATGCAAGATTCCGGTCTTGTTGTTGAAGATAAAAATGACTTGAGCAATATTTTTGTTAAACATTTTGCAAATCTTGGTCAAAATAAAGTGAATTTGCATTTTGGTAATAAATACTCTAAATCAGGTACAACTTCACCAATTATTAGCTCATCTATCTTTATAATACCGGTAACTGAGTTTGAAGTAGAAAATATAATATCGGACATGTCAAACAAATGCAGTACTGGTTTGGATGAAGTTCCAGTGATGTTGTTAAAACACATAAAATCGGATATTTCTAAAATATTAGCAGATATTATTAACACATCGTTTCAGTCAGGTATTTTTCCAACTAACTTAAAACGTGGTTCTGTAATACCTTTATTTAAAAAAGGAGACGCTACAAACATTGACAATTATCGGCCTATAACTTTGTTGAGTTACTTCTCAAAAATATTTGAAAAAGCTTTTTGCAATAGGACCATTGAATTTTTAAATAAGCATAATATTTTACACCAGTCCCAACATGGTTTTCGACCTAACAGATCTACAGAAACAGCAACATATGATCTCATCCAAAATATTCATAAAAAATTAGAGAGCAAAAATGGGTCTTATTACTAGTATTTGATCTTACGTCGGCGTTTGATGTAATTAATCATAACTTTTTATTAAATAAACTACACAGTATGGGCTTAAGAGACCCAATTAATTCTTGGATTAGGTCATATTTAAAAGATAAGTCTATTGTTGTCAACTTTGAGGGTATCCAATCTAAGCAAGCGGATATGCAGTTAGGGGTAACTCAAGGATCAATAGTAGGTCCTTTACTTTTTATTTTATTTAATAATGATCTTCCCAATTATTTAAATTGTTCAGACGTCATAATGTATGCAGATGACACATCTGTTATTGTGGAAGCGCTTTCATTAGAAGAATTGGAAAAGAAATCCGATGAAGTTATAAAAAAAATTTAATTTGTGGTGTTCAACAAATAATTTAATAGATAACCTTGAAAAGACAGCGTGTGTATTATTTAAAACCAAAATTCATTCTAACGTGACAATGAAAAATATTACCGTCAGTAATACAGCTAAAGTTTTGGGTGTATTAATTGATTCTGAATTAAATTGGTGTAGTCAGATTGATCTTGTATGCTCAAAACTAGCAAAGTCAACTTTTGCAATACTAAACCTAAAACCCCAATTACCACTGCAAAATATAATGTCTGCGTACTATGCACTCGTATATTCCCATTTGAGCTATAACATTATTCTTTGGGGTCAAAGCAAAGAAATTGAAAGAGTGTTTGTTATGCAAAAAAGAATTCTGAGAATTATATATAATTTAGGACCAAGAGAAACTTGTAAAGACACCTTTATTAAATATAATATTCTCACAATTTATGGAATTTATATTTATAAGTTATGTTTGTTTGTATATAAAAACAACCATTTATTTGATACTACTGAGAGTATGGCTCATCATCAATATCCACTTCGTTCTTCCCAAAATATTTTTATTGGTACTTACAAAACTAGTAGATACATCAAATCTCCCAAATGTGCAGCAAGCTATATATACAACCAATTGCCCGTACGGATTAAATCAATAAAATCAATACCATCATTTAAAAAACATTTAAAACAGTTTTTAATAACTGGTTGTTTTTATAAGCTTGAAGACTTTTATAAAGTTTGTATTTGAATTAGTAATGTTATGTACTGTACTATTGTTTTTATATTATTATTATTATTATTGTAATTTTTAGTGTTGACGTAGTCGGCTTGTAAAGCTTTTTATGACAATAAAGTATTATTATTATTATTATTATTAATCAAAAGGTGAAAATGGAAACACTCTAAGAAAAGGAAATATACGGATATAACCAGAGCAGCACTAGAGTACAACATAAGAAGGAAGAAGAAAAGAAAAAACCAATTAACACCTGGCAAAAACAAAGGCACAAAAAACATGGAAAAATAAACATATCATGGAACGACCTTAAAAGAAAAGCAGAGAACAAAACAAACTGAAAAGAAACAGTAGAAAAAATCAGCAAACAGAAAAACACATAAGACTGGCATCCCTATTAAAAAAAAAACAAGCCAAGAAACACCTAGAAAAGTTACAAACGATAAAAATTTAAAAAAAAATAATTTTTTTTCAAATTTTGATTGCTTATTACTCGAAAATGGATTATTAAAAAATCTAAAAAAACTCAAAAGATCAAGTCTCATGTAGAAAAAGGCATTTTCAATGGTTTGAGCAAAATCAAATTTTTGTTCCGTACACTTGACTCAGACATATGTATATATCAAACCCGCTGGAGGCACTGTAGTTATGATAATGTATTAGATTAATGTCCTGAATTAATAAACACCACAATTTCTTAAAATGCTCTGCCTGAGGTTTCAAACCTGTGTCAATTTATGCGCCGAGATTTGAGTTAAACCGAATTGAGCCTAAACATACATTTATTTCATAGTAGCCTAAACTTTTAGAATATTTTGATAAAATTTGGTTTACAATAAGCCAAGTTAATGAGCTTTAAGTTTGTTTAATGAGAAGAAACAAATCCTAGACACATAGCAAAACGCAAAAATTATTCGGCTCTTTAAATAATATGATAAATACCTCTACAAACTTCAAACAAAAATTATCACAAACCGTCTAGAAACTGGACAGGTTTTAGGAAAGAATTCAATACCACCAACCACCTATAAAAAATCTGTAAATGACCAAATATAACATACCCTTCCATTTAGCATTCATCGATTAATATAAAACGTTCGACTCAGTAGAGACGTGGGCGTTAATGAACTCTAACTTTATAAAATATGTATACCAAAACGCAACACTCCAGGTTATAATTGACAAGGATTCAATGAGAGAAGTTATTTACCTTGACCATAGAAAATATATTTAAAGAGCTATTCTGAACACAAAAGGTGTAAACCTAGACGAAGTATACCTAACCCATATGCGGTTTGCGGATGATATTGTCTTAATAAGCAGCGACCCCAACGAATTAAAACGCATGATAACACAATTGCACAAAGCATCCAAACTAAAAGGATTAAAAATTAATCTAAAGAGAACAAAGATGATGAGCAACAAGGAACTACTTATAAAGGTAGATAACCACGTCTTTGATAGCCTGGAAGAATATGTCTACCTCGGTCAAACCATTAAGTTAGGCAAAGAAAACCAAACTGCTAACTACTACTACTAAGTTGGGCGGCATATGGAAAGTTAGGTCATACTCTTAAAGATAAGAATATACCAATACAAGAGTCTATGACACCTGTATCTTACCTGTAAACACATTTAGTCTAGAGACTGCAACCTTAACTCAAGAAAATTGAAAAACGCCTCAGAACATCACAAAGACCAATAAAGAGGTCTATGCTGAAAATTAGCTTAAGAGAGAAGATACGCAACACTGAAATTAGGAAGCAAACAATGGTGAAGATAACAACTCAAATAAAGCTTATAATAAATGAATGGTTAAATGACAAGCGTGGAAGTTTTTTGATAATATTTGGTTTACAAAAAGCTGAAATAATAAACTTAACGTTGCTAAAAAACTTAATCAAAAATATTTAAATTTAAATTGCCTAAACCAACATTTATCTTCATAGAAGCCATAACTTTAAAATATTATCATCAAATTTGGTTTATAAAAAGCCAAGGCCAAAAAATTATTTACACCAAAAAGCATAATTTTCCATTTAAAATTAATTAGTTTAGAAAAAGGATATTTGAAATAATTGGCTTATAATTGGTTTTTTCTTGCTAACGTTTCGGCAACGTCGTTACCTTCATTCAAATTAATTATAAGCTAATTATTTTAATTATCCAATTTCCAAACTAATTAATCTTAAATCAATTAAAAAGAATATAAAAATAAAAACAAAATAATTTTTCATTGGATGAGATTTGAGATTTTTTAAAGTATATTGATCTTTGGAAATTATATTATCAAATTTAATTTACAAAAAGGTTAGATACTAAGCTTTGTTTGAAAAATTTTAATTAAAAAAAAAATGTAAATCACTATTCACATAATTTTCCTTCAGATAAGATTCGAAAAAAAAAACTAATTAAGACAATATTTATGACCATAGAAGACAAAACGTTTTGATTTTGACAAAATTAGATTTACAAAGAGCATAGCTTTTCACATAATTTTCCATCAGAAAATTATCTAAGCCAGATTTTACTACTACATAAAACCAAATTTTTGAAATACTATGATCATATTTGGTTTTAAAAGAGCTAAGATAATGAGCTTTAAGTCTGTTTAATTTTTTTAAATCGCCTTTCACATAATTTTCCATACGATGAGATTTAAAGAAAACTATTATTATCACAGAAGACAAAGCTTTTGAAATATTTTGATCAAATTTAATTTACCATAAGCCAAATCAGCTTCACGTGTGCATTGTCTAAGCCAACATTTATCTTCAAAGAAACTATAACTTTTAAAATATTTTGATCAAATTTGGTTTAAAATGAGCCAAAATAACAAACTTAAAGTATGTTTAAAAAGTTTTTAAGCAAACAATATTTACATCGCGAGGTGGGTAGTTTCAACTAGAGTTCCCCACACAGTCACCTTAGTGTTCGTCATCCAGATATTGAATGTTTTTCGTGTTTCCAAAAGTTATTTGTCATAAAATTGAAACAACTGGAGTATCCCGCCCACTCACCCAAGTGTTTGATATCCAAAAATTGGAAGTTTCTTCTCTCTACAAATGTAATTTGTCATAAAATGAGGACAGAGTGACATAATCAAGCTCTTTATAACAAACAGTCAAGTGGGTGAGCTGGAAACTTAAATAGTTGCGAGTCTGTCGATTCAATTGGAGAGTCCAGCCAACCATATAGAGTGCTGGTTATCCAAAAAATACATATTTTTCTTGTCTGCAAATGTCATTTGTCATTAAATTGGGGCAAGGAGGTAACATATACATTCTCTTAATGACAAACAATTTAGTTAAATAGTTGCAGGTCATAATGTTAGAGAAGGGAGGTAACAACCCCAATCTCTTAATTACGAATAACTGTTAGAATAATTTAATAATATCAGAATAAGCTTCAAGTCTGCCCAAATAAATTAAAAATATGTTCATCGCTTTTCACTTAATTTTCCATCATAATATGATTGACAACATTTAATTTACAAAAAACCAAATTAATAAGCTTAAAAGTAAAAGAAAACAATATCTAGATCGCTTTTTACATAATTAACAATTTTCACATAAACTTTCATCAAACAAACATTTTATCTAAATTGATTAAACCAATAATTTAAATTGTGGAAAGCGTAGATTTTGATATAATTTGGTTTGCCTAGAACATGTTTTAAAGTAAAATAAGAGAAGATTAAAAAAAAAAAATCGATTAATTAATTAAGTTTTAAACACAATTTCTATAACAAATATTTTTCTAATTAAATGTTTTATATTGTTGTTAATAAAAACTAAATAAGCTAAATCAAAACTTAAAGTTAAAAACAGATTTGCAGATTTATTAGACGTCTGAATTGAATTGAAATATTGTCTACTTGACAAACCTAACATTGATGTGATCAAAGAATATAAGTTTGCAAAAACAATGTAAGTAACTCTGCGGGGAATCCTTTAACACAAATGGCTTGTCTGGTCCCTCCCACACGTCTGTAAAGTTTTTATCCCAAACGCATTTTCATTATAAAAATCACAGTTTTCTTTCCCCAAAACAAATCGATCCTAAAACAACTATAAAATCAAACGACGGATGTTTTATAGGCCCACCACATATTATCCCGCTTAAAATTTAAAGCGCACACTTGTTTATCTCGGATATTTGCCCTCCTGCATCCACCCAATATTCGATTAACCCTTATCTTCAAGAGCATAGCTGTGAATGCATGAATAGAGAACCTCGAGCTATATATTTTTATATTTAAATAATATGAAGAGGAAATTGTGCTTAATAAAAGTTCTATTCAAATTCTACCAATTTATTATCTCATCTGTCAACTGCACACAATTAAATCAATGACCAACACGCATGCAAGCATAATAAAACAATAACAGATGATGTTCTTTTATTTAATATTTTTTTAAATATATTTTTCACTCGATTTATTGCAGCTCTTTTGTTGTTACCTTTTTTAATACACGAAATCCTCTGGTTTTTTGTATGTATGTTGTAATAGCCCGGTTATTAATGGCCCGGGCTTTATTCTCTTTACATGTAAGTTTATTTTTGTTTTGTTTAGGCGGAGGGATGAATAATAAAAGAAATACAATGCCTATCTAATTAAATATTTTTGCAATAAGTATCATATTCGGCGGAAAGAAAACAGTGTGAAGATGGAATTTATGATCAAATATGATATTTATGACTCGGCAGTAAAAGCAAGTTGAAACCGATACCACCAGTAATTAAATACATCTAATTTATAAGTTAGCTCATCATGCCACCGCTTATTTATGTCTCGTGTTATTATTTCCCATTCATTAAAGATAAATCAATAATTTATTTTAAAACTAAACTCAGAAAATTTTTCAACTATAACACATGATTTATAAATCCATAAATTACAAATCAGCGCTTAATTGCTTATTATCAATTGATAAATGCTGCAATTAGTTTCCCAATTTTGCAAAATATATTTTAGGTAGCTTCCCCATTATAAAGCCAAGCAATAACGACGTATTAGTCGCGCATATATAATATAAAAGCTTCACAATATCGCCAACAGCTTTCGAGTAATAAATTCCAAAAGCACAAGCGCAGTGACGACTTTTCAGTAAAAAAAATCAACCCCGCATATGATCTATTTGTTATGCATTGCTTTCGACCCCGCGCGAACGATTTTTTATTGAATGGCTCTCTTTTTTTTGAAATTGACTCGAAATTGAAATGTTTATATGCACCAAAAATATATTAAAGCAATAAATAAATTCGTGGTATTCAATGGTATTTTTCATTAAACGTTGTGGTTTTGCTTTTAGTCAGCATTGTTTTACATCCCTTAGAATAATTAAATTTCTTTAAATTCTGCGCACCTTTAGGCCTTTTCAAGGTGCATGCCTAACAAATTAAATCCTTCAATTGGATTTACCCTCCTAATTTTACATTTGTTTTGTGGCCATTAAAGTTTAATGTGCAACAACAAATTTTATTATTAAAACATCAACAAAGGGCTATTTACGCAAGTCCCCTTCGTGTTGTAATGAGATTTTTACTAATTTATAATTTTCTTTTGTTAATTTTCATCAAACATTTATATTACTGTAGTAGACTAACAAACATTTTCATTTTGCAACATTTATGCATAATTTAATTAAATTTCCATTAAAATTATAATTAATTTTGAACAAAAAACTTTTTTTTAAGTAAATGGCTTCACTAGAAAATGTTTTAAAAGTCTATTTAAAAAATATTTGCTACAGAAATTGCCTTAAAATTATAAAACTCATTTTGTTGATCAAATTGAATCTATTAATTATGGAACCAATAAAGTACAACAAAAATTGTTTTCAACGTACATAATTGAAAAATACTAGGTGTAGAAACTTTTGATCGATTAATTGACTTTTTTGAAAAAGCAGAATGTGTTTTAAACTCTAATAGAAAAACTTCGATTCAACATACTTCATTTTTTCACAAAATATCTTAAACACACTTTAGAAACATTTATTAAAAATTGCAGAACTCTTTGTGTTTTAAAGTACTTTGTTAATAAAATTGACTTTATATGTTTGAGTTATTATATTGTATAGTATATTGTTTACAGTTTCTTACTGTTTTATATACATATAATGTTAACTCTCTGACGCTTTATATAATTTTACTTCTGTTGTTGGTAATAGAGACGGTCAATGTACAACCGAACAAAACACATGAAATAAAACGTCAAATTCAATTCAAAGAATTATTGCTTAAACCCAAAAAGAATATCAAAAACAAATTACCAGCATAAAATGTATTACATGGTCCTTCGAAACGGATAAGTAAAGAATTTGGTAATACAAATGGATTTTAAATTAAAACAATAAATCAAAAATCAAAGTAAAGTAAGAAAGACGTGAGAGTGACACTGAAGCGGTCCGAGAAAGACAGCGTATGAGTAGAAGACTTCGACTCTTTGGCCAAGTACAGGACAAGAGCTACGTCACTTTGGTGCTTATCTACCCGGTGAATTAGTTCCATTTTATTACAACTTGCGTTAATAAAAATAAATTACCAAATACAAGAATGACCTCCCTGATTTGGCAAATGAATTGTAAGAAAACGTTACATTTTTTTTTTAAATTTTCTAAAAGTACATACTACGCCATTTGTAGATATTTTTTGAAAATTATGTCGTCCAAGTAGTGGCCTTGGCGGGCTATATACATGTTGAGACGTTCCACAAAGTTTTCGGCCACACTCGCCAGAACATCTTAAGGAAATCCGGCGATGGTATCCTCAATTGCATCCATTAAAATTTCCAGGGTTCAAGATCAAGCATTGTAAACATCACCTTTGAAGTATCCCCACACAAAAAAATCGTAGAAAGTCAAATCCGGAGATTTAGGAGACCATGTAACATCCCCTCGCAACAAGATTAGGTGACCGAGAAACAACTGCTGCAAAAGATCGCGTAAACGACGAGCAGTATGAGCTGTGGCTCCATCTTACTGAAACTAGAAGCCTTCTTCATCATAATCTTCCATTTTGAGCCATAAAAAGATCTTCAACATCTTGCAATAGCGAGCAGAATTTACTATTACAGTTAATCCTCTCTCGTCAAAAAAAAAGGCCCAATAATGCCACACTGTCACTTTAGAGCTGCAAAGTAGCCTTTGGTGAAATTTTCGAGAATTATCAGTTGCACAGTAACAAAAGCTGTGTTTGTTTACTGTGCCATAAAGGTAAAATAGCGCTTCGTCGCTAGTCCACACAATAGCCTCGGTACAGCTGTTAGAATTGCATTGCAAGCATCAGTACATCTCACGCAGTCGTGTAGGTTCAACTCCTAAACAATCATCATCTTATAGGGGTGTAACTTAAGATGGCCTGTGTGTAAAATTCGTATTATTCTGGGTAAATACCCTATAGCAGCGGCATGTTTCCGCGCAGAACTTGTCGGAGACTGTTCAATAGACAATCTAACTGCCACAATGTTTTCGGGTGTTCTCACACTCTTTGGCCGTTCAACTGGTTTATTACAAAGTAGACATCCGGTCTTCCTTACATTACTGATCCATTTTTAAATGTTTTTAGGGTCAGAAACTCTGTCGTGACAAGCTAAACATAACCGCCTGCAAAAGGCTCTGTGTCGCTACCACACTTTTCCAGTTAATAAAAAAGTCTCAATACCACGGCACTACTAAAAATGGCGTTATTGCACCGACCTAACAACACTTCCCCCACTCTTCTACCTGCTCTAGAGACCCGTCAGTAATTAATTAAAACTAGGGAGTTCATTCTGCCACATCTTGTATAAATTAGTAAACTGAGATATTTATTGAGATAAGTAAACGCCGCGCTTGTACTCAAAATGCAAGATATCAGGGGTCTTTGAAAAATGATAAGCTTTAAACAATATTTAATTGAAGCAAATAATAAGTTGTAGCTCAATAAAGTAACTAGCAAATGTAGAAGTAACATTTCAAAAATTTAATGTACAATTTCAAATTGAATCGCTAGTAGAAGAAGATAAAATAAAATTAGCAGTTTGATTGTCGCGACCAAATCAAAAAAGAATTTATAAGGCAATTAGTTAAAGCAAAGCAATTTGTAACAATTAGATCACTAAGTATTAGCACTGGTACACAACAAGTTAACCCTAAAGTTAGTACTGACCACCAAACCCAGGTAAATAATTCAAGTAGTATGTGAGTAAAATTGCCTACAATGGATCTACCAAAATCTGACAAAAGTATTCATTTCTGGTTAGAGTTTAAAGACAATTAAATCTTTTATTCACAAAAAACTAACAATTTCAGATATTCAAAAACTCAATTTTTTTAGAGCTTTAGTAGTTGGGTTGGCAGTTCAGACCTTACAATTAATTACCTTTTGTATGCTATGCGGATGACGCGGTACTGATCTCCAAAGATAAAAACAGCTTGCAAAAGATGCTCCACAAGTTTGAACAAACCGCTTCAAAACACAGTCCCTCACAATATCTAGGACCCGCGTAGATGTAAGCTCACCGTATACAACAAAAACGTCAAACAGGTCATACATTTCAAATACCTGGGGACCAACATAACAAGCGACAGGAACCTAAAAGAAGAATTGAAAGCCCAAACAACAAAAACAAATCTAATATCGGAGTAATTAAAAGATATAATATGGCGAAACAAGCACATATCTCTAGAAAGCAAAACAAAAATCTACAAAACCTGTGTCAGGCCCATTATGACATACGCGATCAAAACCAGAGCAAAAACACCATAACAAAACGACTCATGAAAACAACGAAGATGAGAACCCTAAAATGTATGATAGGATGCAGTCTCAGAGACCACATAAGAAGCAAAGACGTCAGAGCAAAGTGCGACATTCAAAACATGGTAAGGCCCAAAACAGAAGACGAGAGTAGAGAGACCAGTGAACAGAGTGGACAAAACCAAACTTCCAAAATATGCCAGAACGGGGCTACCGATATCAAAAAGACCCCAGGGAAGACCACCACAAGATGGTATAAAAGCAGGAGCTCAACATCCCAACTGCGACTATAAATGTTGAAGAAAAAACAGGATCTAATCCTAACTAAAGAGGAAGATAAGAAAAAAAAAACTTTCAGAAAAAAATCACACAAAAGCTCTTTTTAACTTAATTAACTCTTCAAAAAGAAAATTAAGTTAAGAGCAATTGTTAATAAAATAACAAAAAATTGAGAACATTAAAAGCTTTTCGTTGATCTACGGATTCATGGAATTTTCTTATAAAACTAGTCAAAAATTAAACAAAATATTGCCAGGACACAACTGCAAGAGTAAACATATAATTTATAAATGTAACAATTTTCTTAAATGTCAGTAATAGACAGAAAAAAAAGGGTAAGAAAATTCCCTTTTTATTTATGCGTTCAAAAATTCTGCTTGTTGTAGCTCCATTCCAATTTTATTAAAAAAATATAGATATTTCTGCATTGAAAATTCCAGCTAGAATCAAACTAGCCGATCCAAAATTTTATCTAAACTAATCAATCTTAGGTTTCAAAGTTTTCTAGCAAGTACCAAATCAAAAAACCAAATCAGGTTGGATTATATGGAAACCTGTGCCACAAACCAATTCAATTAATTTAATTTCAGTAGATATAATAGTTTGGAAAAGTTTTGCCTTTCATAAAGATTTTAGTGGAAATTTGTATATATCACTAAAGCACATGACCAAATTGGAAGATGACATTAACGGTATTTCTCATTTCTTACCTCATCATAGAGGTCATCAATAATTCCAGCTCTACTACTCAATTAAAAGTAGTGTTTGATAATTCTGCTAAGACAAGATCTGGAGTTTCTTTAAATGATCTGCAATATATTGGGCCTGTGATTCAAAATGATTTACTTACAATAATATTTCGCTTTCAACAACACAAATTTGTGAACTGTGAGACATCAAAAAAATTTAAATTTGGAACAACCAAGATCATCGATAATTAAAATACCTCTGAACACCTACACTTAAAATATAGTTAAATATAAAATTTCATCAGCCCCATATTTGGCCATCTGTTGTCTAAAGCAACTATAGCGTGACATATTGACAACAGATCCATCGGTAGGAATTGCAATTGACGAGGTAACTAAGTAAGCAGGTCAAGTGTCTAAAATTTTGAAATCGTCAGTTTTCTGTCTTCAAAAGTGACTGGCTAACGAGTCTTCAATTATATCCAAAATTGCTAAAGATCTGAGATAAATACGTTGTATTTTGGCAAGACAACAAACTCAAAAACCATAAGTGTTTACTGAACTGTGAAGCTGATGTTTTGATAAGTAGAAGACATTTTTTAATAAACAATGCTTTCCCAGATATATATCAAATATATAACCCAATGGATACTCTTGATCCTTGCATTATAATTGCAAGAGTTATAGAAAGAAAAGTTATCTTGGGATGATCCCCTTTCTAATGAGTTGTGCTCAAAATGGAATAAATTCAGAACAGAATTAGTTTACTTAAAAAAACTCAAAATCCAAGGAAGAGTAACAGCAAGCAATGCCATTTGTAGAGAAATTCATAGATTTTAAAATGCCTTTTAAAAGACATATGGTGAATGTGTATATATCAGATGTGTTGAGTATAAAGGTAATATCTCTGTGCAATTAATGTGCTCAAAAACCAAGGTAACGCTGCTAAAACAATAATCCATACCGTGTTTAGAGTTGTATGCAGCGCTGGTTTTAAGTGAGATAGTTCAAAGGGTAAGACATTCTTTAACTGTCACAATCTCTAAATGTTTCTTATAACTCTTCAATTGTCCTACACTAGCTAAGAATTCAAGTAATCTTCAATGTAGGTAAAAGGGTTGCCCAAATTGTAACGCTGTCACCGACTAGCAGTACATCAAATCTGAAGATAACCCTGCCAACCAACCAATTAAGAAGCGTAAGTCAAACTTTCATTAAAGATAGCTCACTATGGTGGTCAGGTCCACAGTAGCTACAAATTCCTAACAAAATGTGGCCAATTTCTACTATTAGCTTTAGTGACAATCCACCCAAGCTATTGTTCAAAGAAGAAATATTGCTCATTGTCAAAGGTTTGTAATTTTTTTTACAGGAAAGTCCAATAAGTTAAAACCACTAATTGTTCAAGAAGTGCGTAATAGATTAATTGAGTTATGCCAAGATTTCTGTTTTAAATGTTGATTTAAAACAGAAATCGACAATTAACCCAAAAAGTTCATTAGGTAAATTAAATCCACTTGCAGAGAAGGATGGTATTTTAAGAGTAGGGAGACGACTTTGTAATTCAAACTTTAATTATGGTAAACAATACCCTATACATCAATTTATTTAAAAAAAAGTTTGACCACGCTCCGCAAGTTCTTTACCTACATTACGTACTCAACCAAATTTGCCATTCACAACGACGGTGTAGACTATGCAGGTCCCTCAATGGTTAAGAAAAAAAAAACAGGTTTAATACAGTGCACGTTAAGAGATTAACAGTTACTCCTGCGCCGGGGGGTCCGGGGGGCGGCTTGCCCCTCCGTTAACCACCTCCCTGGAGTAGCAGGAGCTTAACCTACATGCTTACATGCTAAACTAAGTTCAAACCGTGAGCTTTCATTCATGCTCTCCGGCCGGTAAATCAAATGCTTCAAACGTAGAGGCCTACACTCACTATTTTGACTAAAGTTCTTCCTCCGTTAGCAAATCCGCCTCCCACTGCGTTCTCATTTACAGAGCACATTGGCAGGTGAAGACGGTGAGACAGAGTCATACAAGCAGAGCGTATCCCCCCCCTCAACTTAAAGTCATGTCTCTACATAAATGAACCTACTAAGGAACAAACGCCGTCACTGAGAGACCAACGTCATGCGAGTAGTTACCAGCAGCCACCGGTAGGACTCCTACTCTTCCTCACTACTCGTGTAGACATCAGAGTCACGTGTGACGAGTAACCGCTTAAGTAGCTTGCGCCACCTGTAACTCACATCTAGTAATCTAAGTGGTTCATCCATTGCCCAAAAATTTGGAATAAAGCAAAATCTGCACCTAGTTCAGAGTACGTGCCGCGAGCACGCCCTGCGACCCCAGTCCTCCTATTAGACAAGATTTCTCGTCAACGTTTGATGACACCACTACTCCATATCAATACTTAGGATGGCGTCTTTTGCATCTAAATGGTACGAGCTTAAGTGCCGACGTAGAAGGATTGGTTTGTCCACTTTTTAGGTACCTCTCATCATCATTAAACAAAGATTGAATGACAAATACGTTAAAAATTCACCTTCACCGTAAAAGAACGAGCCAAAAAACTTGAAATGGGCTAGGAGTCTTTAGAAGATGACTTACGTTCTGGTAAACCAGTTGAAATAATCACAAAAAAATCGACTGCCTTTATTAAAAAAACTGGTACAAAGTGATCGCAACTAAAAGTGATAAAATTACCAGCAATGTCGGGGCTGTTAGATACATCAATTCGCCGAATACTGCATGACCATTTGGGTATAAATAAAGTGAGTGCAAGTTGGTCCCAAAACTTCTGTCTGTTAAAAAACAGATCTTTTTTGAAAGACAAGAAATATTGTTACGACAAATAAAACTAGTCTTGTATCGTGATCCTCTGTCCAAAAAACCTTCGGGGTAGACTATTTATTGACGATGAAAAAGTGAAAACTGCTGATTAAAGCATTTTGACGACAAATCTTCAGAGTATATTTCAAAAAAGATAGAATTACTAATTAAGCGATGTAATAAGTGTGTTGAGATTAAAAGGGATTATATTATAAAATAATAAAATATTTTTCTCATAAGTGCATGAATTCTTGATTAGTCCGGGAATTTGTAGCGGTTACCTCGTATATGATGTGAATTCTATAGTCTCTGACAAAATTGTTCTATAAATTATTAACAGTATTTTTAATAAATCTTTATCTTGTTGTAAAAAAGTATTGATAAATTTTCTTAAAAAAATTGGTTAATGTTTTTTTGGCTGTTTACAATGTTGCCATTAAAACAGAATTGCTTAAATATTGTTCGAGTTAGGAAATTAACGCTCCTGTGATGTTTATAATTAATAAACATGTTATTGACTATATTTATAAAAGTTAAAAGCATGTTTCTAAATCTTCATCAAAGTTTTACTGAGCTGTTTTAAATTAAAAACATGCTTCCCGAAAAATATCAACATGTTTACAAAAAGTTTTTTAACTTTGTAAACGCTATTCTAAGCAATTAAATATATGTCGGGCTTATAAAGCACTTTCAAACTGTTTAATAGAAACATGTTCTCAAGTCATTACCACATATCAATCGGCAACTTACTCAAAGTTTATAAATTTAAAACAGAGTAGAGTAGAATTGTGTTCTCCTAACCAAATATGATAAGACAAAAATATTTATTAATACACTTAATGTATTATTAAACAATTACAAGAATGTAATGCATCATAAAGTATGTACTTTCAGCTCTACAACAAAAGCATATCCCCGGCCGCGCCGCCGCGTCCCTTTGTACTTAAACTGAAATTTATTCTAAACACTTTACAGCTTTAATTAAACCGGGCGGGCTTTTAATAATTAATATTAATTTAGTCGCCGCTTCATGTACGTGAAAAAAAGCGACTAACTTTTTACATTTTATAAAGTTCTCTTAAGGTTAGGCAGGCCACCCATATTTAACCCAGAAAAAACGAAAATTAACAAGCAATGAATTAATTTCAGTTTTAATAATCTTTCCTATGAATTGTTAAATTGAGCTTAAAACTTTGCGTATAAGTAAACGTTAGCTGGTTGTGTAAATCAATAAGTGGCGCTCACACTCCGTGGAACTACCGATGTAGTTATTAATTATCGATGCCGCGTTGTGCATACTAAAGCCATTTGTATCTCGCGTTGTCACAAGCGTCGCGTCGCCACTTAGCCCCCCCGCTAGGACTCCCTGGAGCCGAATGAAACATTTTGCCTGGATATAGAAAAAAGCGAGTTTCAATGCGGAGGAATTAACATTAATTAATATATATATATATATGTAATCTAGGGAGTTATATGTATTACTGAATATTAATTTTTAATTATAGCACCCAATGGGATACCAATTTTAGTTGTAATTTATAATTTAAGAAATATATCCAATCGAGTTCTTAAATTATAAAATATTAAAGTTATAACTGCACAGAATTTACAAAATTTAAATTTTTGCTATTTATTTGACAAAAAATTGAAGCTTACGCCTAGACAATCGTGTAAATAAATAATAGAAAAAAATACTTCAAATCAATTTAGATTGTGACCCCTAAAATAAACATTCAAAATACAGTTAAAATAAAAAACTAATTAAACCCAATTTGTTCCAATTATTGAACTTTGTGGGAATCTCATTATTTCAAAAATATTGTTGACTACAAAACACTTAACTGTTTAAATTTATGTATCGTTCTAAATAGAAATAATTGAACCTTATAAAATCGCAATACTGTTAATATTTCAATAATAATATACTTGAATATTAACGGACCAAGACAATCATTAAAACTTGAATTAATTTATTTTAAATTCTTTTAACATTTATTAATGTAATGAAACAATTATAATCTGTAAGCAATTACAATTAAAAAATAAGAAAATACATCTCTTTCCGTTTACTCCAACCCCTACTCGAAGTAATGAGGAGAGTCCTCTTTGGGGTATTTTTCCTTGAAAGGTGCTTTTCGGTCAGGCTTAATTAAATTAATTACAACGTGGAGAGTTTAGAGTAAACGATTAATTAATTAAATATAAAACCGGGCAAATAAAATAACATAAAATAAAATGGAAATATTTCATAATTGTGAATATTTACTGAAATCCAGTTAATAGTTCAGAAGGGAAATTCTTAAAGTCTTGAAACTTTTATAATATAATATTCGAAGAGTTATGAAAGGAAAATCTTTTCTAATAATTTCCATAAATGATTAAATCTTGACAATTAAAGATTTCTGCATTTTCATACAGCTTCACATACACATGGGGAAGTTGTTAGTTCATCCACACGTAGCTAATCTCTTTGTAAATTATGCATTCATGGTTGAAATAAAGTTGGAATTGCATTGTGAGATGAAAAGATGTTCCATTAGCAGGCACCGGCTGAATTAAACTCTATTCCGAATATAAATTATTCAAAACTCGCAGCTTTTTCAGCATATGTATATAGAATATATATATAGAGAAAAAAAGGCAGGAAGAGGGTGGCGGAGATGAGCGAATGCCGCTTTTCGTTCCCCTTAACTCTGATTAAACAGCAAACACTTTTTTTTATATAGAGTAGATACAGAATTTAATTCAATTACACGCGCGTTGGAAGTGCCATCGATACCCGACCTGATTCCTTCAAGAGATCATCAATGCAAATATATGAGGAGTGGATGTAAATATCTCTCCATTTCAATATTTTGTACAATCTTCAAGTCAGAAAATGCTTATTGATTCAATCAATCAATTCAAATTTAGTACAATGTTACTCTTTCAAATTGCTTAATATAGATTTAAAATAGAATCAATTTTGCTTAAATTAATAGTTCAGAATCTGTAGTGACTGAACCCCAATGTAGTTCAGTACAAACCTCCTAATCAAACACCATCGAGATGTAAAAAGTAACAATTGACCGTGCTCAGGCCTTTACATGACGGCGTTGAAAAAATTTGGCAACGCACGATGCCTATACAGAGCAAGAAAACTAACAAACCTTACTCAAAAACTATCAAAAATAGATAGAGTAGCAAAAACTTGGTAGCCCAACTCGGAAAAATGTGTTACCTCGGATGGAGCCTTCTACTACTCCGGCAACCAAGACAGAAACCACAGAAAAAGAGTAGGAATTGCTGTCTCCAAGCACGTAGCAAAGCATCTTACTAATTTCATTCCCCACTCTGATAGATTAATACAAATAAAAATCAAAGCAAAACCCATAAATCTCAACATCATACAAGTATACGCCCCGACAACAAAAATTCGGAGAAAGTAGATATAGAAAGATTCTATTGAGATATACAAGAGCTACTACAATATACTATAAACCAAAAGTAAACGTTATCATAGTCAATTTCTACTCAAAATTGGGAAGCGGAAGATATAAAGATCTAATGAATCATTTTGGTTTTAGAAAACAAAACAAAAAAGAAAAAAATTATATTTTAAAATTAATTTTAAACTGGTATCGCACTAGGTTCTATATTCATATAAAAATTCAATCAATCCATATAAGATTCATATTTTTTGGGATTTCTATTAAATGTTGATCAAAATTAGAAATCTGTATTAAAGTTACCAATAGTAAAAATTTCAACCAAATTAATAGGTTAGGTTAGCTACAGAGCGCATCATCAGATTAACCAATTCATCTTAAAATAATGAAAAATATTGATCTAAATTTCATATTTTGATCAATAATTCAAATCCAAGTCGAGTATTTTAGAAACAAAGTTTTGGATATTGATCAAATTTGGTTTGGTCTATGTTTTGCGGTACCAATAGTACAAATTAGATCCAAAAAGATGGTATCATTTATTAATAGATCACAACATGGTAGAAGTATTAATCTAAGTCAAATATTTTAGAAACAAACTGTTGAATTTTGATTAATATTGATCTATATAATATAATACTTTTGCGGTATTAATTTTACTTTAGCTTATTGGTAGATGACACTATAAAATTATAACTAACTGCGGTTTCAAATTTATGTGACTTATTTGACTAAGTGCAAAACTTGAAAACGCCTATATAAATAAGAATTAAGTGCACCAACACCATTTATGTTATTCTGATCAATTAGTCACTAAGCAAAGTGTAGTTATCCAGGTTGTAGTATAATTAAACAATTTGTGATTAAGTGCTATAGTCAGTTACAGAATAGGAGTGACACAACCAACCGCCTAAGTGTTCATCAAAAGTTTAAATATCATCTTCACCTGCTCTGACTAACTCTGGCAAGGAAAAGCAAATTTCAATTCTTTGTTAACAAACACTTAAGGCGGGTGAGTGGGCACTCCAGCTTAAACTATTGGCTATTGGTTAAGTGATTAAGTGTTGATTCAATTTAATACTTAATGGTGACTAAGTGCATTTAATGCCAATTCAAGTTTAAGCACAATTTATGACTAAGTGCTGTAGTCAGTTACAGAACAAACACTTGGACAGGTGGGTAGGCACTCCAGTTCAAAGTATTGGCTATTGGTTAAGTGATTAAGTATTAATTTATTTTAGCACTTAATGGTGACTAAGTGCATTTAATGCCAATTCAAGTTTAAACACTGTATTTTAATACTAAACTTGTTAAACTTAAGTAATTAATCTAATTAAAAAAAAAGTAAATAAGTTCAAGTTCAATTTCGCACTTAATTTATAAGTGACTAAGTGCACTAAAATTTCAAATTAATAGTGACTAAGTACGTTAAAGCATTTCATACACTTTCAAAATTGATTTAATCCAATTTACACTTCATAGTGTTGAAGGTTATGTTAATCAAACTTGACTTAAAAGCCCACAATGCTGGTGCGTTTAATTAATAATTGACTAAGCGCAAGTTAATTTTATGATTCAATATGACTAAATGCAGCATTTTATGTTAATTCAAGTTCCAATTAAACACAAAATAAATTTCGTTCTTGATCACTAAGTAAACCATACATTTTTAAATTTGACTAAGTGCAGTAGTTTAAAGTGCTTCAATGAATAATGACTAAGTGCAATATATCTCAATGCAATATAAGTATAACTTGGGCAAGTAGGTGGGGTACATCAAATCAGACGCTCAGAAATTTTAAACATAGTTTTCGCCCACCCGCCCATGTGTTTGTGATTCAATTTCCAGATCACAATCACTAGGGCGGGTGGATAGGATACACCAACTTAAATCACACGCCTACAAAATTTGTAATTAGTTTCCGCCCACCCGCCCAAGTGTTTGAGATCACAATCACTAGGGCAAGTGGGTGGGGTACACCAACTTTAATCACACGTCTACAAAACTTGAACTTAGTTCCCGCCTAAATGTTTTTGATTCAATTTCCAAATTACTTGGGCAGGTAGGTGGAGTGGAGTACAGCAACTCAAATCACACACTCACAAAACTTAAACTTAGTTCTCGCCCAAGTGTTTGCAATTCAATTTCCAAATCACAAATACTTAGGCGGGTGGGGTACACCAACTCAAATCACACGCTCACAAAACTTGAACTTAGTTAACGCTCACCCGCCCAAGTGTTGTGATTCAGTTTCCAGATCACAATCACTTGAGCGGCTGGGTGGGCTACACCAAATTAAATCACAAACCTACAAAACTTGAACTTATTCCCCGACTACCCGTTCAAATGTTTTTGATTCGATTTCCAGATCACTTGGGCGGGTAGGTGGGATAGACCAACTCAAATCACACGTTCACAAAACTTGAACTTAGTTCCCACCCAAGTGTTTGTGATTCAATTTCCAGATAGCAACACTTGGGCGGGCGGGTGGGCTACACCAACTCAAATCACAAACCTACAAAACTTGAACTTATTCTCCAACCACCCGCTCAAATATTTTTGATTCAATTTCCAGATCACTTGGGCTGGTAAAGGGGGGTACACAAACTTAAATTACACGCTCACTAAAGTTAAACTTCCCGTCCATCCGCCCAAATGTTTTCAATTTCAAAACGCAAGTGGCGGGTGAGTTGAGTACACCAACTCAAATCACACGCTCACAAAACTTAAACTTAGTTCCCGCCCACCTGCCCAAGTGTTTGTGATTCAGTTTCCAGATCACTTGGGCGGATAGGTAGAGTACACCAACTCAAATCACACGTTCTCAAAACTTGAACTTAGTTCCCGCCTAAGTGTTTCTGATTCAATTTCCAGATCACAAAAACTTGGGCGGGTAGGGTGCACCAACTCAGAACTTAGTTCCCGCCCAAGTGTTTGTGATTCAATTTCCAGATCACAAACACTTAGGCGGGTAGGGTACACCAACTTAAATTACACGCTCACTAAATTTAAATTTAGTTCCCGCCCATCCACCCAAGTGTTTGTAATTTAATTTTCAAACGCAAACACTTGGGCGAGTAGAGGGGGTACACCAACTAAACACACACGCTCAAAAAAATTGAACTTAAGTCCCGCCCTCCCGCCCAAGTGCTTGTGATTCAGTTTACAGATCACAATCATTTAGGCGGGTGAGTGGGGTACACCAACTCAAATTACACGCTCACAAAACTTGAACTTAGTTCCCGCCCACCCACTTAAGTGTTTGTGATTCATTTTCCAGATGACAATAATTTGGGCGGGTGGGTAGGGTACACTAACTCAAATCACAAGCTCACAAAACTTGAACTTAGTTCCCGCCCACGTGTTTGTGATTCAATTTCCAGATCGCAAACACTTTGGCGCTTAAGATACACCAATTCAAATCACTCGCTCACAAAACTTGAACTTAGTTCCAGTTCATACGCCCAAGTTTTTGTGATTCAATTTCCAAACACTTGGAAGGGTGGGTGAGGTACACCAACTCAAATCATACTTTCACAAAACTTAAACTTAGTTCCCGCCCACCCGCCAAAGTGTTTGTGATTCAGTTTCCAGATCGCTCACAAAACTTGAACATAGTTCCCGCCTAAGTGTTTGTCATTTAATTTCCAGATAACAAACACTTGGGCGCTTAAGGTACACCAATTTCCAAACACTTGGGCTTGGGGTACACCATCTCAAATCACACGCTCACAAAACTTGAACTAAATTCCCGCCCACCCGGCCAAGTGTTTGTGATTCAGTTACCAGATCACAATCACTTGGGCGGGTAAGTGGAGTACACCAACTCAAATCAAACGTCTACAAAAATTAAACTTAGTTCCCGCCCACCTGCCCAAATGTTTTTGATTCAATTTCCAGATTAGTTAGGGAGGTAGGTAGGGTATACCAACTCAAATCACACACTCACAAAACTTGAACTAAGTTCCGGCCCATCCGCCCAAGTTTTTGTGATTCAATTTCCAAACAAAAACCCTTGAGCGGATGGGTGGGGGTAGGTAACCAACTCAAATAACACGCCCATAAAACTTAAACTTTCACAAAATATATCCGGAGAGTGGCTCAGTTAAGTATAGCGCCCAACTTAAATCTCGGCGCATAAATTAAGAAATTATGGCATTTATTAATACAGAACGTTAGTTTAATGAATGATTAGTGTCCCTTTAACCACAATTACATTTAATATGAGAGTGTGGGTAGACCATATACTAGGCCTCCTCGTCATTATTTACTCCATTCTCTGAATTAACGGGTGCAATAGTATATATTTGTCTTTTATCAGATACATATTCAAAGGCAGTTTGTATGGTGGAAAAAAATTTAATCTAAAAATTTGTAAAGTATAGATCTAGGTTGAAATCGTTAAAAACAAGCTAGTAAATTTTGAGAAAATTTGGATTTTGTTAAAAGTACCAATGATAAATTAGTACCAAACTGATAGCTTCAGTTTTTCTACAAATAAACCAAATCAATGAGTTTAATTTTTCTACAGATCACATCATGCTATAAAATAATTAGTTTAAAAATGTTGCAAAGCTTTTATTTTAGTCAGATATGTTGGAAAGAATTTAATTTGTTGAGTACCACTAGTAAAAATTAACACTAAACTAATAGGTCCAGTTTTTTCTATAGATAACATTATCAAATTAACCATTCTCTTTAAAAATAAATTAATAATTTAGACTTTGTTTAATATCTTAGAAATAAAATGTTAAATATTGACCAAATTTAGTTTGTGAAAATGTGTAAGTTAAAGGTACCTATGGCATAATTTTTTCTACAGATCTCATTAAAGCATAGACCAATTTGTCTAAAAATACCGTAGACCGTTGATTTGCATCAAATATGTTGGGAACAAATTCATAGATTTTGATCAAAGTTCGGTTGTAAAGAAGTCTATGTTAAAAGTACCAACAATAAACAATTAGTACAAAATTGATACCACAGTTTTTGTACAAATTACATCTTTAAATAAACCATTTTACTTATATTTTTTCTATTACGTCAATTCAATTAACCAAAAAAGTAACCTAGTAATAGTTCCTTGTGGGATACCAGCTCAAATTTGTTTAAATTAATAATAGACAAAATAATCCACTTGTTGAATGATATTTTTCGAATTCACAAAGTTTTTTATTAGAATTAATACGTTTTGAGATTTGATATTGACTTGTAGAATACAAATTTCTGTATAAATATTAACCAACCAATGTTTAGAATACTAATTATTATTTTATGAATTCGGTATTATTTGTGTGTATTGTTTAATGTAAAATTTAAGTCAATTGCCAAATAAATTTACATGTTTGATTTAATAGACTAATTATAACGTCATAAACACCCATTTTGATAACTTTTTAAATAAAATTGAATAAAATAATTACGAAACTCATCAATGAACTGTTTATAATTTTGTAACAAAATATTCTGTATTAAACTTTTGCTATTACTGAAGAGATTTAAATAATTGATTGAAGTAGTTATTAATGTGTCTTAAATTCTCATCAGCAGAGTATGTTTATTCTCAACTAAATCCACCCTTGTTTCTCATGCAAACAATGTTCTTCTAAGTGCGTAAATAGTTCTGTTTCTGTTTAAATTTATATAAATCCGAGGAGAGTAATTAAGAAATCATTTAGAGATTAAATAACTTCCCCTATATCCGTTGACAACTTCTCGTTCAGAAGTAATTAATAAGAAACCTTACATTATTAAACAATTGTGAAATGGAAATCTTCGCAAATATTTGTTGGTTAATATTAATAAATCCTTTTTGTTACAGGTAAGGATGCTATTTAATCTATAAGAAACAGTAAGTAGGTTTTTTTTTTAAGCAATTGTGGTCGCCGAGGGCGCATTTGTATTCGTCCGTCCATACCAGATACTTTTCTAAATAAATATAACAAGAAAAAAAAAGCCAACTAATACGGATCCGTCTTTATAGTCCCGGTTGCGTTTCTGCCCGGCAGCGTCCAGATTTACGGTCGAGTTATTTGCATCTTGGCGAAACTAGCCTGGAATTGCTACAGTTTTAGAGGTTGTGTTACGATGAAGAAAGGGAAAAAATATATAAAATGCGCGTACCCACCACCAACCAAACCAAACCAAAGTCTGCACGCGAAATAAAACGGATGGGAATCGTGCACGGGACGAGGCGTTTTATTGCCTTCTTTCAAACTTTATTGCTAAAAATAGGGCACCGGAATATGCATGTTGGTTGAACAACAACAACAAAAAAATGTTGTAGGATCCGCAAATAGATTTATGGTTAATTAACAGTTGCGGGATTTTAACGCTTTGAGGTTTCTCTTAACGCGAAAAAAAGAAGGAAAATAAAAGCTTGCTCGTTAACTCGTCCGCATCCTGATCCGACACTAGAGATAACTTGAGGGTCTTTCATTAAGAATATAACACACGGTGTTCTTCTCCTTCTGCGCTTATCTACTTTCATTATAGCCAATTACATTTATTAAAGGACCACATTGAAATTCGCGCGGATTTTGATCTTTAATGAATGAAACAATTTTAGAAAATTTAAATTCCCCCGTTGGTTATTACGTATATAAAAAAGCTTTAATTTTGTCCCCGCATAAAATAAACTGTATCCGTCTAATTAAAATCAAGTGCGCGTATGTGGAGGGACAAAAACGCTAGAAAATTAAATCGCCAGTTAAATTATGTGTTGCGTTTTTTTAAATCGTTTTTTCTGGCTCGTTTCGTCTGTGTGATGATGACCTCGGAATTTGTATTTTATGTCACGTTTTATAATTGCTTTGTAATATTCATTCGAACTCGTCTGTCGTTGGGTGGTGGTGGTGGTGGTGATGATGGGAATCGTTTCAGTTTTTTTATTAACTTTCCTGTTTTTAATTATTGCCGTTTGAAATGAAGCTGTGATGATATTCAAGTAGACGGATTCAATAAATTTATTCAAATCAATCAAATCAATCATACTTTTTTCAAATTATAGTTAATTTATTTAGCAACAAAATGAATTCCTTGTCAGTAAATAAACCATGTTTAATTGATTGAATTATTTATTTATTTGATATCCCAGAGGTATAAATCAGTTTGAGCAAGTTTATGGTTCTCATTTTTTATCAAAAATAATAAAACTAAAACAATACTGGTTTAAGAAAGTTTGAAGTACATTTTTTTTTCAATATATGTTTATTATATTTTTTAATAAAAAAAAATTACTATTCAAAATTCAAATTTGCACAATAAAAAAAACCATTTAATAACAAAAGAATAGAAAAAACATGAAAATTTATACCGATTTGAGCAAGTTTATAGTTCTAATATTTTTTTCAAAGTATTTTCATAATTAAATCAAAGATGTCTTATCTAAATTTAAAATGCACAACTTAAAATTCCTACTGGTTTACAAAAAAAATCAATTTAAAAACAAAATAATAGCTAAAATATGAAGATTTATACCGGTTGAGCAAGTTTATAGTTCTATTTCTTTTCCAAATTTTAGTTCTTTAACTCAAAATTCTCACAAATTTATCAAAAACTCAATTCTTTAAAGTAACCTTCAAGTATTAAAAACTTTCTTGACTTTTGAAATTTATAACAAACAAAAAATTTCAAAATTAATTTGAAAAAACAATTTAAAATTCATATAAATAAAAAAAAAAATTTGTTGCAAACAATGTGTTCTAAATCATTTAAAAAACTTTTTCAATCTGAATTCCAAAATTCCAAGCCATTATAAATATATTAAAACAATTAATTAACTTTGATATAATTTTATTCGATTCGATTTGAAAATACCTAAACAATTTATTATACTAAGAAAATAAGAAATTTGCATGGAAATTAAAGGAAAGAAAGGCTGCTCCACATTTAACTTTCCGCATTTATTAAGGAGGTTAAAAAATATAAATTTAATATAAACACGCGCCTTGAATAAAAATCCTGCGATGAGAGCGCGAACACTGTGAAGGCAAAAAAATAATAATAATTCATAACAAGCAGACTCTTATAAAAACATTGACTCTGCGTTGCCGATTTACATATTAAATTTTATTATTTTTATTTCATTATGAAATGATATTTTTTTCGCACATTTAATTATCCATAAAATGCAGCAATACATCCTAATGAGACAAATTAAATTTATCCTTCTGCATCGATTAAAGTGAAGAAAGTTCAGCACTCTCAATATTAAAAAAGTTTTTCGAAAGTTTTCTATTTTTTATATCTAGGGAGAAAAAATGCGTCGATAAATTTAATTATTGGGGAAAAGAATTCGATTAAATTTGCATTCATATTTGCCTTTTACGGATTTAATAATAACCGGTTAAGTTTTTTTGTTAATTGCATCATTTAAATAATAGGATCACCTTGAGTGAATTATCTAACCATATTTTGTAATCAAATTTTGTTGCGTACTAAGAAGTAAAAGGTTGAACAACATAAACAGCGTTCAAGTATGTGTGAAATTTAATATAATTACTCAATTGCTTCGCTTGAAAGGTTATTTTTTGTTTGAAATAATTTAATGAATTAAAAGATTTTGTCACTAAAATAACCATTTTGTTGTTATCAATTAAATATTCACATTTAATTAAATAAACTGTTTTAATATTCATTTCATTTCGTCCAACAATGGACGATTTAATTAATGAAAAGCAATTTTATATTCGCGCAGTGTAATGCATGAAATAATATTTAATATTTTATTATTTGGGTAATGATAATAAAATATTTAGTTTGTTAGTTTAATTTACATATTGATCTAATTATAGTGGCTAGAAAAAGTGGTCGCCTCGGGGAATATTAAAAAGTGATATAAAATTGCTATAATAGAGTCGGATAATGGGCTCCCCTGTCAAGGGTATAAGAGAATATAAACAGGTAAATTATAGCCGTTAACCTATGACTACTACACAAACATGTAATAAGGCTAACAGTTTATTATGTTTGATGTTGTAGCGTCGTCATTGATGGGGGAACAATTTATTGATTCATTTTTTATTGCCGGTTTTTTTATCTCTTGCTTTGAATATATATTTGTATTTACCAACCAATAATAATGACATGTTTTATTGTAAACTAACCTATAATTTGAAAAGTAGATTTATAATAATTGAACGACAAACCTCTTTTATATTACTTTGTTGACTTTATACAAGAACTGAATGAAGTTTGGAATTGCGTAATAAAAATTTTGTTTTTAGACTTTAATTAAACATACTTTGAATAAATTTGTTATACATTTTTTTTTTTAATTTTATGATTTATTTTGAAATTTAATAGTTCAAATTAAAATACGTGAGTTTTTTTAGAAAATGCCAAAATAATATTCCAAAAAGCAATTATTATATTTCCTGATTTTATTTATAAAACCAACAGAAATTTAAAATTATTGAATAAAAATTGCATTTAGCATGTTTAATATTATTATTATATTATTATCAACTTAGATATTTTTTTGCACCTACTTAGTGTAGAAAAATGTTTGAGTTGTGTCACTTTTGTCGCAAAGCTGCGATATGTTAAACAAAATATTGAAACTAGAAGTTTGCTCAAAACAATTTAATTCTTCATATTTTTGTAAATAATTTTTTTGTAGAAACCTATAAGAATTTTGATTTATTGACCCAACAATGTGTTTAAAATATTTTTACTACATTCTCTAAAATACTTTGAAAAAAATGATTGGGTTTAGAAATTTGCTCAAACCACACACATTTTTATATTTTGCTTTTATTTTGTAGTTAAAATTATTAGTTTGTAAAATTGTAGGAATGGGTTAGGTAATAAAAATTTGAATCATACTTGAATCCATAAAGAAAAATAGAAAAGTTTGAAAAATTTTGTTAGATCTATAAATTTGCTCCAATCATTATAAGTTTTTCAAGTTTTCTATTTAAAATTGTCATAAAAATAGATTGGGTCAATTTGTTGACCCTCAAAAGTAGCTGAAATAAACTTGAATGACATAGTTATGCTTTTATTTTGTAATTAAATTGTTTTTTGTAAACATTTAGGAATTTTGAATTAGGCTACTCTATAAATATAATAATATAAATTCTAATTCAGCATACTTTTTTTGTCAAAATGCTTTAGAAAAAAAATGTTTGTGACTAGTAATTTGCAGTTACACAAATTTTGATATTTTAGCAATTTTTTTGTTTGATCTATTTTTTTTAGAAATCAGTGACAATTTTGATTTTCCGAGTAATAATTTGATTTTAACATCCTTAATTTTCTTAGAAAAAAGCTAGTAATGCCTTCGAAAAAATTTATTTAAACTCACATAATTTTTTTGGTTTTGCCTTTATATTGATTTTTTAGAAACTATTATGAGTTTTAAAATAAAGAATAAAAAATTGAATTCAACATACTTGAATATCTCAAAAATACTTTGGAAAAAAACGATTGGCTCAAAAAAAGCTTTCCAATTCAAAATTTGCTTTGTGAAAACAAACTGCAGTTTTTGTTGTTGAAATAGATGCTAATTACTAATAGTGGTAATTTAGTAAAGAAGTTTTGCAAGCTGTACGTGTTTTGAAATAAATTGAAAATTAAGATTCGACTAGTGTTGCGGCTTCTGATGAACGACAAAAAATGAAAATAAATAATAAGCAATATTAATTAAAATAATAAGCAATATTAATTATATTTTGTTGATTTGTAATCATAAATTGGAGTGACCCTTCAAAGTGTTCAATCAAGAGATTGGATTCATCATCTCCTCTGTTGACTTAAAACTTCTAACATTTGCAAAAAGAAAAAACTCCAAATTTTTTGTTAACAAACTTTTGAGCGAGTGGGTAAGCTCTCTAGTTCAAACTATTTGGCGGTAATCATAATCTGTAATGACTCACCCACTCGCCCAAGTGTTAGTCATCTTGGACGAAAAGACTTCTAACACTCGTAAAGAGAAGAAACTTACAATTTCTTGATAATAAACTTTTGAGCAGGTGGGTAGGCATTACAGTTTAAAACACTTAATAATCATGAGCTGTATTGCCCAACCCACTAAATTAGACGCTGTCTGACTACGACTGAGTGCAGTCGCGTTTTTAAAAGTTATTATTACCCATTTGTAATACAAATAATACATAGTTTAAACAATGCCACAAAGTTCAATAATTATAGTGATCAGTAAACCCAATTCATACCCCCCCCAATAGAAGACGGTACAAAGTTACTTGAACACAAAGGATACAATGGATAACCTCAAAAGCAGTTATTGACCCGGCAGATGCTATTCAACCTGCAAAGTTTATGCAAACAAAGAAATCACTAGATATTTACACAAACAACGTATAGGTGGTAGGTGGGCTACCACCAATCTGGCAGTCTCAAACACCCGTGCACCTAGACATCATCACCATAAGTGATAATAATAACATAAAACTCCCGGACGATGAAAAAACTTATCACTAAATATTAATTTGCTCAAACTTCAAATCGACAATAACACAATCAACGTTTATAAGAAAATTCAACAAATAATGATAATTTAAAATCTGAAATAAAAACCCTTAAATCCGACAAGGCAATCGAATTTCACCAAATGGAAATACAAATGAATGCCTTGCTTGATAAGATTAAAAAACTAACAGCTATTCCTAATAACAACACCGATAATGTAACAAACTCCCAGACTGATCACAAATCTCAAAAATGAAAAAAGGAGACAGTCCACCTGTACAATTCACGTGGAGAGAAAACCCATTCCCTGCATTACCTACCCATCCTACTAACACTCCCATCTCACAAACAAACGCCAATCAACCACAAACCTAAAGTTCTTCATTCGAATAAAATGACACCCCTTCCGAGTGAATAGATTCAAACAACTCCGACAGCGAGTTGGATTCAGATAATAAAGACACAATAAACCGGACTCAAAAACCAAAAAGCCCCCCATCAATCTTTGTTAAAAACAAGTCAAATGGAGACAAATCCACAGCGCTCTGAAAGATAATATACTGAAAGCTTAAATAACTTTTTTTCTACAATTAAGTTCAGTCCTAAAACCCCAAAAGACCACCGCCAAATTAAAGCACACCAGGAACAAATGCTCATCCACTCTCACACTTACGAACTAAACGAGGACAAAACATTAAAAGTTGTCCTCCGCAGCATACCATTAGATGTCACTACCGACAAAACAGCTGAAGCTTTCAAGCAAAAGGCGGCTACAAAGTTTCTTCAGTAAACCGTCTCCACAACAAAGTAAAATCCTATCAATTAATGCATGTTCAACTAGAGAAAGACAAATATACCGAGAGCATTATGCTCCTCACAGACATACTAAGATTAAAAATCACAGTTGAAGATAAGTTGAAATGCCAAGCCTTTGGATACGCTGCCAGAATGTGTACGAACAATTACGTTTGTGTCAGGTGTGCCAAGAATGGTAACTGTAAAGGAAACTACCCAGCCAGTTACAAAGGTTATCCTAACTATCAAAAGAAAAAGGCTAAACTGTTTAAACCAGCTGAAACATCTCAAACACCAACCAGATTTCAAACAGCCAACATACCTCCTCCTCTAACTACATCGTATGCCAAGGCAACATTACCACCAACTGATACAACACCCGGAGTAGCGAACCTAAAAGCAGACCTCCAGAATGAACTTAATAACTCAACTGACAAAAAGAATTTGTACAAACAAATCCTTTTGATTATGTTGGCAAAAGCCAACATACAAGCAGTGAAACATCACCTGCCCACTGATTAACACTTTATTTGACACTTCATCAAATGTCAAATAGACCAAAGTGTCATTGAGCCCAAACAGGGAACCGAAAGTCAGAAAGACAATATGAAATTTCATCTCGAAAACTTTCACCAAAAATCATATATTACTTTCTTTTTCTTAAACCAATATACTTCCAACGCTTAAAAAAAGAAAAAAAATGAGGCATCCCACCCGCCCAAGTGTTAATTATCAAGAGAAACTTGCAAAAAAAAACTTCTCATTTGTTGATAACAAATATTCGGAAAGACGTGAGAGTACACTCCAGTTCAAACTACTCGCTGGTAATCATGATCTGTAGTGACATACACACATCACCTTTCTCTTGAACAAATTGTGTCGTAACGCTTGCAAAATAAAAAAATTCTAATTTCTTGATAACAAACCCCAAAAGATGATAACAAGCAATTAGTTTGAACTAGAATTCCGACCCAGCCACCAAAATGCCAGTTATCACAAGGTTGGACATCACTTCTTCCTCTTGTGACATAGTAACTACTGACGTTTGCAGATATGAAAAATTTCTAATTGCTTAGGCTGAAAGTTGAATTGCTTATTTAGACTATCATATAGAATACCAATAAGTGGATTCATATGTAGAATTGTCTTTTAAAAACGTTTTAAATAAAAAAAAATTTGAAATGTTTGAGAAAATTGGATTTGAAGGAGTTAGTCTATTTTTCTGTTAAATACAAGAAATTAGCAATTTCAAAGTTCAATTAAATATTTATTTTAGACAATACCAATAAATAAATTCATATGTAGAACTGTCTTTTAAATACGGTTTATATAAAGAAAACTATTGGTTTATTTGAAAAAATATTGAGAAAATTCGATTCGACCTAAGAAATTGACATTCTGGATATTATATTAATTAATGAAACAATACCGATAAGTAGATTGATATATAGAATTGTCTTATAAAGACGTTTTATATAAAGAAAAAAATGGTTTATTTGAAGAAACTTTGAGAAAATTGGATTTGAAACAGCTATCACTCAGTATCTTTATTAAATTCAATAACTAATATTTTGGAGGTTAAATTGATTATTTAGACAATGACCATTAAGTAGATTCGTTTCTAAAATTCTGTATGGAACAAATTGGTTCGTTTAAAGAAACTTTGAAAAAACTAGATTTGAAACATCTAAACTACGTTTTTTTGTTAATCTAAGAAATTGATATTCTACAAGTTGATTGATTTAAGTTCTCAATTATTTGAAATTAGATGAGTTGGGCATAATTGATACTTTAATATATTTAAAATTAGGTTAAAACATCTTTTAGAAAGTCATTGACAAAAAGAAGTTTTGTATCATTTCGAGATAAGGAAAGAGAATCTCCTCTAGATACGGCCTTGTTGTACAATAACATTGTTAAAACTAAACATTTCCACAAACCGACATAAATCTTTATATTTTTGTGTATTTTGTTTAAACTTATTTTCTCTAAAAAAACCAATAAAAACTTTGGTTTACTAAAAAAATTCAGTTTTTATTTTTAAGAAAATGAAAATATTGGGTTTATAAAAATAGTGGGTTCAAAAATTTGCTCAAACCAGCATAAATCTTTAAGTGTTTGCTTATATTTTGCTTCTATATTGATTTTTTTGAAAACTATTAATTCGAACAATAAAAATTTGAATTCAACATACTTGATTTTATTTGAAAATGTGGTAAATATAGTTGAAAAAAATGTTGGATCTATAAATTTGCTCCCATGACCATAAACCTTTCTAATTTTTTATTTAATTTATTTAAAATGAGTTTATTAAAAAAAAACCATTAAAAATTTTTAGTTATTGAATTAAAATTTGGATTTGGCAAACTAATTTGATTAGAAAATGCCATAAAATACTTTAAAACAATTTGTTAAACCTCAAAATTAGCTCAAATAAACTTAAATGTTCATATTTTTTCTTTTATTTTGTTGTTAATTTAGTTTTGTTGTAAACAAGTAATCATTTTGAATAAAGCTCAATAAAAATCCTCGAAAACATTACTAAAAATTTTGCTCAAACCAACACAAATCTTTATATTTTTGCAACTACTTTTTAACTTATTTTTTAGAAATTAATTAGAATTTTAATTTACTAAATAAAAATTTAAAGTCAGCATCTTTGATTTTCTTAAAAAAGGCATAAAAACGCTTTGAAAAAATTGTTGGCTCAAATTTATCTTTATGTTCTTGCTTTAATTTTGTTTCAATGTGCATTTTTTTATAGAAACTATTAAAAATTTTGAGATAAGAAATACAAAGTAGAATTCATTATACTTAGTTTGATTAGAAATTAAATATTCAGCATACTTGATTTTGCTATAAAAACTTTACTCAAATCGATACACATTCTTCATTTTTGCTTTTAGCTTGTTGTTAAATTATTTTTTTTTTTGTAAACTAATAAGAATTTTGTGTTGCAGAATTCAAATTTGGCTCCAGCATACTTGATTTCGTTAAAAATGTCTCAAAAATACTTAAAAAAAATTAATTTGGTGTAGAAATTTGTTCAAATCAAAAAGATTTTTGATATTTTAAATTTATAATTTATTTAAATTTTTTCATTGATATAACAAATAGAGTTTCGAGTTTCACTATAAATATTTAAATTAAAATTTGATTTTGTTAGAAAAGGCCTCAAAAACGTATTTAAAAAAAAAATTATTGATTACTTAAAAATCAATTTTTTAATTTTGAATTACTTTGTTGATAAACTGATTTATTTGAGAATGCAGTAGAAATTTTGTGTTCCTTAATAAAAAAAATGGATCCAGCATACTTGATTTCATTAGAAAATATAATGAAAATACTAAATTATTTGGTATAGATCTCAAATTAAAAAAATTCTTGATTTATTGAATTATTTGATTATAAAGCAACTTTTTTGAAAAACTAGTAAGAATTTTGAGTGGCAGAATACAAATTTGGCTCCAGCATACTTGATTTAATAACTAAAATACTAAAACCTAAAAAAAAAATTGTGACTTATTTAAATTACTTTATTGATAAAAAAAATAATTAAATTTGCATTCAGCATACTTCATTTTATTTGATAAAAATATAAATTTTTGGTATTTTGAATTACTATTATATAAATTAACTTTTTTTTAAATTATAATGAATTTTGACTTTTAGAATAAAAAATTGGATTCAGCATATTTGATATTATAGAAAATATATTATAAAACTTTAAATTAGTGTGGAAACTTGCTCAAATTAAAAGATTACTTGTGTTGCGACTTAGTTTGTTTTAAAAATTGAATTTTTTAAAGAGATTTAAGTTTAAAGTTTAATAACAATATGCAAAAACTTTGAGTTGTAAAATAACAATTTGGATTCTTTACTTTACAATTTATTGCAAAAATTATTTTGTACTACTTTGTTGACAAACTCACTTTTTAGACATTTTGAATTAAACATCAAATTTTGCTACAAAAATATATTAAATCTAAAACAATAAAATTTCTTATTTTTATTTTGTAAATAAGTTATATTGATTTACAATTATATTGAAAACGTTAATACTTTTTCTGCACTAGTCCATGAAAACTCGACGCTTCATTTATCAGCAAAGCAAGTTTTCTTCCACCACAGGAAATAAATAGCAACTTGGGACATTAGCCAACTAAAGCGGAAGTTTAAAAATAATATTTAATAACTTTCGTCGTCATTTTTCACTTTCATTCCGCGCATCCAGTAGCACACATCAACAAATAAATAATGGAAAAATCGTGAGAAGTTCGTTTAATATTACGACTGTCAAGCATATAAAAAGGCCGAATAAAAAATGTAATAGATGATCAGAATGTCATAAAAATATATTATTTGACAAAAAAAGAAATGAATTATAATTTTTCAAACATATGATACTGATATTGTTATGAATGATTGTGACAATAATTGTTAGATTAAAAAAAATGTAAGTGATATTTCAACGCCTCGTTTAACGATCTCCAAACATGCGATTTGGCGTGCGGTGAAATTAAAAAGGATAAACAATATTTCTGTTGTATTGAATTGTTTTAGGATTTATGTGTCGACGCGGTGGCCGGTTCGCTGTCATTTTTCTTGTAGTTATTGTAACATTTTGTATGTATGTGTGTTGAATTGCGCGTCCGGATTCGTGTGTGATTTATCTACGGAAAACGATACGTGCCTGCCCTGCATATCTCTTCGTATTTGCATGTACCGGCGTTATGACAGTTACCGATAGCTACAAGTTCCTGGTATCAACAACAGGAACTAGCGCCATTCATGATATACGTGTGTCATTACAGTTATAACCAGACCGACACCGCTGAAGTTGTTTTTTACCTATTACATTCGTGAATTTATTTTATAACCTGAAATGGATTCAGCAGAATTGAGGACAAATTTCTTTAGAATTTTTGGAAAACATGTTACAAAACAGTCAATACTAAATCTTATTCTCAGAATCAATGCAATAAAGCAAATAAATCTGATGAATCAACCGTACTAAAGCTTCATTACAAAACAAACAATTCCAATTAAATATTTTATGGGCTTTTCAGATCTGGTAATAAGTATTCTCTTTTATAACAAAACCTTCTAGCACCTTAAAATACGCAATTTACATACTTCTTGTTATAATTATAACGTTCCGGAAAGGGAAGACGAAGGTAGATTCCAGTTTAACAATTTAACAACGAAGCTATTTCTTTCGGCGAATGAATCAGCATTAATAGGTGCAAAAATATGCAGACAAGTTACCTGCTATGTGAATCACGCATCTACAATAAGAAGAACTATCTTAAAGCAATTAATAACTAAACCAATTTTAGAAAAGTTATGTATAGATGATGCATAACCGCAAATTAATCAAACTGACAGCAACATTAAGATAAATAAGTTATTTATAAAATTAATATTTATGATAACAGAAATTAATTTTTTTAAATTATATATTCTCGCCGATAAATATACATTCGTCAGCTTTGTATTTGAATTTCATTGTTTTGTAATTGATAAAGACACGCATGAATGTTGTTTATTTATTATTAATAATAATGATAAATTCTGTTTGTCAAATGGGCCATTGACATGATAATATTATTTGTCATCTAATAAATTCATGGAGTCTATAATAATGTAATAAGAAACTTGTTTTTATAGGATCGATTTAAATAGTCCATTAATATCAAGTTTCCCCCTATCTATCTATTTCTTATTGCTGCTTTTTCTTCGCCGCAATAAAACTAAAATTTTAGTTTACAAATGTGAAACATCCCCTGAAATAGCTCGGCCCATTACATAATAGATACAAATTCCCGTTTTCATCGCCCCAGGAACGATATTTTTATGTCATCCCTTAGGATCAATAAGTGTATAATGATGTTTCTTATAGATAGATACTTCACCCCTACAGCTCTTTTTATTAATATTATTTACGACTTTGTGTTGAATCAATCAATTTTCTGAATCTACTATATTAGGAGTTGTGAACAATGAACGAAAGCGTCTTTGCGTCGCTAGAGGTTTAAAGTTCTCTTGTAAATTAATTCTAATAATAACGTCTTTAACTGCCGCGTTAATGTCCTCAATGGGATCCACCCAAAACGCATTCCAGTTTTATGTCGTAGATTAGATAAACAGGAAAACAATACTGTTAATGGGTTACTATTTTAATTCCTCTTTAGTTCAGAGAACATTGATAGGTTTACATTGCTTTCTTAATTTAACAAAATATTTATATTAGGTTTGATTGAATTGGCCGATTTTCATACTAGCTAGTATACTAACTCAAATTTTCGATTCCTCCTCATTTCTTAATTAATTTTATCAATGCAATAATTGAAGTACCGATGAATTCTGTAGTTTAAAGACAAATCCTATATGTTTTCATGATATATTCTAATAAAACAAGAGTGCAGTAAGCGACAACGTAGGTTAGTTGCTTAGGTGGTTGCCAATTTATTTTTTTCAAGTAAATTAAATCGAACTTTTTAATGAGCTACTCAAAAATTTCACTGGCTTTTCCATAAACTTAACTTTATTAACAAATTAATAAACAATAAATTCTAACTTTTTGAGCAAATCAAGTGTCCTAATGTAAATAAAGTCAAAATTCTTAGTGGATTTTCAATAAAATCAAATTAAATAACAAAATAATATAGAATACAACAAATTCTGTCACATCGAACAATTTTTTAAGCCCAATAGACTTTCCAAAGTCTTTTTATAATATTTTTATAATTAAATTGAGTATGTTTAATACAAAATTTTATTGCAGATCTTAAAACTCTTACTAGTTTTCCATTAACTCAATTTTATTATTATTATTATTAATACTATTAGCTCCCCTTAGAACGTGCGGTACTCTACCGGGTGTTTCTAGGCACTTTTTTTGGTTGCCAGCCTTATGTTGCTTTTAACTTATTTCTTGCATTGTTTGTTTTCATTATTTTGTTGCCTTTTGCCTCTTAGTTTTATGACATTCCATGTATTTGTCTATATCTTTCTTTCTTTCCTCATCCTTCATTGTTTTTAAGGGTGTAGCCCAAGTTGCAGAAGCGTACAACAGTATGCTCTTTACATTATTATTAATTATTCTAATTTTGGTATTCTTTGTTATCTCATTGAATCTCCATATCATTGGTAGCACATTGAAAGTTCCTTAGGTCGTCTTAATTCTGTTCTTTATATCTTCCTGACTACCTCCATTTTCACTTATTTATACCTAGGAAGGGTATCAAAATATTTTCATTTGTAGATCTTTCATGTATTGCTCTATTAAGCAGAGATCCTCCTCAAACTCTAAAACTCCTAGTTTTTTCAATTAATGCCAGTTTCGGTTTCTGCTAGATATGTGATCTATCATAATAAGAAAAAGTATAGTAGAAAAAAGAGAAGAATGTTTCCTTGCCTTGTCCCTGTTTCAACCAATATATCCCTGGAAACATCTCAGGAATCATGTTATGATGCTTATGACATCTCACAATCATTTTATGACTGCTCAGAAACATTTGGCGGTATTTATGACAGTTCAGAAACATATTATGACAGCTGAGAAACAATTAATGACAGCTTACAAACATTGAGTTTTATATCTGCTCAGGAATATTTTATGACGTTTATAACAGTTCAAAATCATTTGAGAACATTTATGACACCTCACTAATATTTTATAACATTTATGACAGCTCACGGACATTTTATAACGTTTATGATATCTCACAAACATTTTATGACAGCTCAAAAACATTTAATGAATATATTTACAAACATTTTACGACGTTTATGATATCTCATACACATATTATAACATTTATGACAGCTCATGAACATTTTATGACGTTTGTGATAACTCTTAAACATTTGATGACAGTTCAGGAATATTTTAAAACGTTAATGACAGCTTAGGAACAATCTCTTGACACTTATGACGCTCAGAAACAATTAATGACATACCAAACATTTTATGACGTTTATAACAGTTCACAAACATATAATGTTTATAGCAGCTTAAAAAATGTTATAAAGTTTATGATAGCTCTCAAACATTTTATGGCGCTTATAACAGCTCATAAAGATGTTTTGATATTTATAACTGTTTTGAAAGAAATATTTTATGACAGCTTAAAAAACAATTTTTGACGTTTGTGACAGCTTAGAAACATTTGATAACATTTATAATATTTCAGAAATAAACAAACCCGCCCAAGTGTTAGTTATCAAAAAATTAGAAGTTTCTCTTCTCTACACGCATTAAAAGTCTCTGCGTAAAAAGAAGCGATGGTGACATCTAATCTCTTGATGACAAACAATTGGGCGAGTGAGTGAATGACTCTAAATCATGATTACCATCAAGTAGTTTAAATTGGAGTGTACACCAACCCGCCCAAGTGTTTGACATCAAGAGATTGAGAGCTACTTCTCTCTGCAAGCGTTAAAAGTCTCTTATGTCAAAAATAGTATATAGTGTATCAAGGGCCAAAAATAAGCTTTAGCAGCCCGCCGCTTTTAGCAGCACAAACAAGCAAAGTAAGTGAGAGCTGCTAAAGCAAAAGACCGCTAAAGCCTTTTGGCACGAGTTACACTCGATATTTTTTCGCCTGCCCCAATTAAAAACATTAGTTTTCAATGTTTATAATAATTTGTCACTACTGTCAGATTTTAAGGTATGACGTCTATATATAAAATTGTAATTCACAGCCAATTAAATACTGCGAATAGCCTAAAAGGCCAATAGGCATATGCAGGTCAAAAATCGCCTTTTTGAGGAAAAAAGATGCTTTCGGTAGAGGCAAGCAAAAAAGGTAATAGTGGCATCCAATCCCTTAATGACAGGGCAGGTGGATGAGTCACTCTAGAACATAAGGGACAAATAGTTTAAACTGGCTGCTTCAGTTTAAATTACTCTACTCGGTAGTAATCATGAATTGGAATGAAATTAGAAACTTTCCTTCTCTGCAAACGTTAAAAGTCTATATGGCAAAGGAGGTAACAGTGACATCCAATCCCTTGATGACAAACACTTCGGTGGTTGGGTGAGTCTCTACAAATCATGGGTACGGATGGATAGTTTAAACTGGGGTTTCCGTCAACCTACGAAAGTAATTTTTCTTTTTCTCTGCTCTGTTAGAGTTAAAAGTCTCTATGCCAAAAAAGGTGATAGCAACATCTAATCTCTTAATGACAAATAATTGGGCGGGTGGATGGGTCACTCCATAACATGAGTACAGACAAATAGTTTAAACTGGGGTTCCCGCCCACCCGCCCAAGTGAGTTATCAAAAAATTGTAAGTTTCTCTTCTTTGCAAGCGATAAAAGTCTCTATGTCAAATGACATAATAGTGACATCTAATCCCTTAATAAAAAAACTTGTCTCTTCTCTGCAAGTGTTAAAAGTCAGTATGTCAAAGGAGGTGATGGTGACATCCAATCCTTGATAGAGGATTTTTGAGCATGTGGGTAACTCACTTCAAAACATGAGTAAAGATGAATGAATCAACCACCTGCTCAAGTGTTAATCAATCTATTAGATGTCACTATCATCTTATTTGACATAGATACTGTTAAAAGTTGTAAAGAGAGAAGTAATTTCCTATATTTTAATGACAAACACTTAGGTTTAAACTATTTGATCGTAATCATAAATTTGAATAACCAATTCACCTGCCCAAGTGTAATAAATTTGCATTTACTCCAAGTTTGATATATGTTTTCGTCTTTAGAACATCTGTTTTCTAGCTTTTCTTATGTTTTTCTTCAAACTAGTTTCCTCAATTTAGAGCCATTGTATGTTGTCTTGTTCAGTTGTCTTTAGGACTGCTAAACTTATTTTTCTTTTGGCTCTTACTAGAGTGCGGTCTGAGTTTCTGTTGGCTTCCCTCATTGCCTTATTATTGCCTTGTTTTGTAGCAAACCTTCCCTTTTTGATCTATTATGAAATAATCTATTTGATTCTTTGATTTTTTAACCTCGTGGTGTCTATGAAGCCTTGTGCATTTCTTTATGCTTGAATATGGTTTACCTATGGCAATAAATCTTCTCTCCCATTACTTCTTCTCTACCGATGTTATTATTAGACCCTATTTTTGTGTTCATATTTCCTATTAGTATATGGATGTCTTTTTTATATCGATTTATAAATAAATCGGTGCATATAAATTAAAAAGAACTTTGAATCTGGCAACAATATTTTTTTTCTGACATAAACTTTATTCTTTAAAAGTCTTTTTCAATATCTTGCTAATAATAACTGCTTATCCGTATTCGTGTTTGTGCCTTTCTTCTGGTTTACCCGGCGCATACAACCTTTGTTCCACTTTCTGTTGTCCATTTCCTTAGCAATCTGGTTACATTTTCCCTTTTCCAACAGAGTGCAAACCTTCTAGCATCCCATAAACTTATGTTCTCTTCATTTTCCATTATCTTATACGTGTCCAGATTCTGCATCGTTTGTCATTATTTTTTCCATTGACAGTTTAGCCCATTTCAGAGATAAACTTTGCATTCCTTTGCCATTTTACTAAATTCCTTTTGTATGGCCCTCTTTCTTCTATTGCAAAAATGCTCAATGCACCAATTAAACAGCACGACTCGGAAGAAAAACCAGCAAACTGAAAACTCATGCAATAGCAAATGCATAAGCGGACGCAATGCCCCAAACTCAACAATAAAACCAAGCCGACCATCGCAAACAATCCCCCATACAAAAAGATTCTATGTTATTGCGCAAAAAACGGTTGAAAAAGGAAGCCGGTGATTCAACTAAAATTATTAATAATAAATATTTATCTTTCGTTACTTACCAAAACTACCGCAAAGCGCAGAACATCTTTAAAAACAAAGAAACACCAAACATCTATACATATCAAATCGATGATAAAAACTTTAAGGCAATAATCCACGGTATACCCGTCAACTGCTTCACAGACTTCACTTGGATACAAACCTGCATCAGTTCAGCTCATGGGATATCGAGATGTAATCTGCCCAATGTTGTATGTGCAACTTTTAAAATCCGGTAAGAACAAAGAGATCTTCAATATCAAAATTCTACTAAGTCTGACTGTCAAAGTTAAAGCTAAATGAGCAAGCCCCCAAAAAACAACAAAAAGATGCCCGCTATATGTGCTTTATGCAAAAAGCAATACAAAAATCCCATTCGCTTAAAGGTTCTAATAAAACAAATTCTACCACTCTTACATCCAACAAACCTTCTCCTCACCCGTCCCATTCACGATTCATGAAAAATCCTATTCTCAATTCAGTCAACCAAACAACACCTTGAGCAACTCAAACCAAAACGCTTTAGCAAAAATTCAT
Organism: Tachinus rufipes; assembly: GCA_963932245.1. Classification (NCBI taxonomy): domain Eukaryota; kingdom Metazoa; phylum Arthropoda; class Insecta; order Coleoptera; family Staphylinidae; genus Tachinus; species Tachinus rufipes. Next base: position 69,976,678 of record OZ010747.1, on the reverse strand, counting down.
AAGCAAATGATTGCTTTTCTGGGAACAATGATGCAAACTCTTGCATAATAATATGGCTAACACGCAAAAAAATGTTAGTCTTCAAATGGCATAAAACTAAAATTGAACAAGTTGAAATTCTTCTTTAAAAACGACATTAATGTAATGTTAGTTTCGGAGAAGAAGTTTTACACCTACAGATAAAGTAAATTCCAAATACTTTTCTTTATTTGGGTGACAGCGACGTGAATATGAAGCATCGTACTGCAATCATCGTCAGAAGCCTAGTCTAGGCCCAATTAAACTTGTCTCAGCTTGTCCCAAGTAATATTTAACCAAGTTCAGACTTTGACGCAATATTTTTTTTAACAACTCCTGATTATTTTAGCAAGAGATCTAAATTTTAAACACCCGGCGTAGTTAAGTCAAACAACATATACAAAAAGACGCATTCTTTTCAATTACAAAGTTCTCGCATTTGATACGCCAACATTCAGATCCTATGCTCTTGAGATAGTTATGCTCAAGAACATTGACTATAATGTCTCTGTTCATTGATCGTTAGACAAGAGACAACAAAGAGGGACCTAGTTGTTCACAGAACAAGCTGGTCGCTCTTCTCCCGCTTCTTAGATAAGGAATTGGACGATACATTAATAAACAAGATAATTATAGCTTTAATGAAAGCCACAAAAACCTTTAACAGGCGTGCTGACAACCCTCAAAATCAAAAATTTAATTTGAGAGCATGTTGGAAGAATCAACCACAGAACGCAAAAACCGCAACCTGGCAAATTTCTAAAGCACTTACCAGCCATTTACGGCCCAAACGGATTAACTTACACAACTAAAGACAAGACCGAAGCATTTGCTCACAGCCTTAAACTTCAGTGCTCTCCGGTCAACAACAATTTAGACCTGTATCACGTCAACAGGGTCCACCAAGTCTGCACTAGGTCACGATGGTATTTTAAATAAAGCATTAAAAATTATATCTTCTACGACAGTAAAGTTTTTAATAAACATAATAAATGCGATACTTCGTCTCGGATATTTTACATCAGCCTAGAAAGCTCATTCGTTATTGATATTCCTAAACCAGGTTTTTTCCTCAAAACTAACAACCCATAAACCTTTTGTTCTCTTTACGCTAAGTCGCAGAAAAAGTGATTTAAGAAAAACTTTCACCGAAGCAGAGCGTTTGCTGACGGATTACCAGCACGGTTTTCGACACAAGTACTCTACGCCAGTCCAGCAAAAGGTACAATAACCACCTACTTGTACTCGCTGATACTTTGAAAATAATTCTCAATGCGCTATGGTACGTTCGGAGCATCCAGATAAGACAAGAAATCAGATCTCCGTTAATAAGAGACCACATAAAGAGTCTCGCTACCAAAGAAAATTCTCCAGATACAGATGATGTTTAGTCAGTAGACACTTTCCTTTAGAGAGTGAATCTGACACTTTTAGTCTTAAAGACTTATACCACAAAAAAATCCAAATTTTATTGCTCAATTCAAAACTTTAACTAGTTTTTCACCAAGTCAGTTTTTAGAAAAATTGAGAAATTTCCAAAATCCAATAATTTTTTTCATTTTTTAAGGTATTTTCTAATTATCATTTTTTAAACAATGCAAATAATTTATAGCTAAATATCAAAGAATCCATATTATAATTGAGAATATCTTATAAGTAAGATGATCTAATATTGACCAAATTATCTTTAAATTATCAAAATAGTTGATAACAAAATAAATATTAAAGAAAATTTATCAACAAAGCTCTAAACAATTTGTCAAACATTTAATGTAATAATTAATATGTATTTCATTTAAGAAAGATATGACGTACTAACTACTCTGAAGCAGTATTTGCTAATTCGTCTTCTACCTCCCACCAGCAAGCACACAATACATAAAGTCAAAGAATAAACTAAAATAAAGCTTTGTAATAAGCTTAACATAATTCCACAAAGCTTCAATAATATCTCTTTCATTCTATAATAATAAACAAAAGCCAGATTGCGTATTAAAAAAATAATAACAATTTACCCCTCGGTTAAGCAAAAAAAAGCATAATAAAGTAGGTGCCATTAAAATCCTTTCAGGGTGAATTCGGCGCACCTGTCGTGCAACTTTAAATCACTGTTTTAACGTCCGCATTACACAATTTTTTTCTCCACCCTCACTCTCTATACATACAATGCTTCTGTCAATATTGGTTCGATCTGATCGAATGCGTATGAAATATTTATCGTGGATATATATTGGCGCGTTTATACATTGATACACGAGCGATTTAACCGGAATAATAAGCGCATAGGCAGACAAAATCATCCCATGTAATAGAAAAAAAAACCAATATTATCGACTGGAAAAAAGTTTCAATTTTTAAGTAATTTATTGCGTGGTTATTTTTTTTCTAAAGGATTAATTAGGAGGGTAAAAAAGGTAGCTAAATTAATTATGTTGAGATTTATGTGTAGGGGTTGTAAATTTTGTGTGATACGTTTATTCCATTAAATGATTCTGTTTTGAAATATAATAAAACTAAATTTCTTATTCAACATCTCTAAAAAGTTATGAATAATAAAATAGGAAATTATTAAGTCGTTTAGATTATAAGAATTATCTGTACTTATGAAGCCATCAAACGTTGAAGCACACAACTAGAACTAACCGTTTTGTATGCAAATGCTTTAATTTTTTTTTATCTACAAAAAATTTACTTCCCGAACTACTACCAAGAAGTTATTGCCGCATTTGCATTTACATCAAACTTGCACCAAAATAAAAAAATGCATTACAAGATCCAGGTGATGCCGTCAGATAACTAAAGATTTGCATATCACCGTTACTTACAGAAAAAATCTTTTTATGTTGTTTGAGATATTTCACGAAATCCCACACCTGTTATTATTATTGCCTTCCTTTTTGTATGTTAAATAATAACAATAATTTTCTTCAACGAGTTCGTGTGAATAACATTTAGTTGTATTTGTGGCAAATATATTGGACGTATTCAGGTCATCGACATAGGTTTTTTCGGGTATTTTAATTATGTATCATGTGAAACACTTTGGGCGAAAAAATTGTATTAATTTCATGCCTACAAACTTCCATCCACTAACGATTATTTAATTTTAAAAGCGAACGGAACTGGTTTGTATGAAATTGTTTAGAATTTTTTTTATTTCATTGCTGTTTGGAATGCGTTTATATTGTCTATGGTTATAAATATTCTGATACGTGTTTTGTACATGTTTTTAATATTATTAAAATATGAATATTGAGTTTAATTCAAAAATTCTATTACGCAGATTGGATTTCACTAGAAAGTATATTTAAATAAATTGAAAATAATATTTGTTATAGAAATGTTTTAAAAGTAGAATGTATTATTTTATTGACACAATTAAATTAATTTTGAGCTGAAAATTTTAAAAGATGTAAACGTTATTTTTAGAAAATTCCAAAAGACTATCGTTGTGTTAAATATTGTAGAATTGAATTATTTGTTTGCAATCTATTATCTCTTATTTTCAGAATATTTTATGACAAATATTTGTTTTTAGCCGTAAGCCATTTTACCTAACAAAATTGCTAGAATACATTTTATGGTTTAAAAAAATTTGTCAATTTCACCAAATTGGCTTTAAACCTATCCAAATAATTGGTAAAAAATCCAAAACTTGATAATTTTCAAAAAAACAGTAAATGTGTTTGAAAATGTTTTCATTTTAAAAAAATTGATAGTACATGGTGTCAATAAATTGTTAATTCATTTCTAAAAATTGATAGTTTTCAAAAAGTAAAAATATACTGTTAATTTCAGATTCAGCTTTGATGTTGAAATCATAAAATAAATCAGATTCCCTAGCTACCTCTTAAAAATCGGGATCTAAATTTTTAAGAGATTTGAAAGCAGCTATTGGTTCTTTATTTGTTTCAATTTGTTCAGTATATGATGATACGACAGTACTGCCTTCAACAACAGTTTTAATTTCTTCAGCAATTTGCATATTTTCTGTTGAATTAGCTTCTGTTTGCAAATTGCAGATTTGGCTAGCATTTTTTTCGATTTAAAAAGAACTTTCTTCACTGTTTCTGATCAACTTTTAACTTGTTCAATTACCTTATCATCAACAACTTTTTTATTACTTCAGTATTTTCTACTTGATCAACATTCAAGCCATATTGGATCTTGCTTTTATTCAGTATCTTTTGTGTCTTCAATTGTTTTAACAGCTGTTTTTTTAACAATGACCACGTCTTCAATTGCTTCAATTTTAGAAACAAAATCTTCATTACAAACTGGTTTTTCTTGAGCTAAAGATAAAAATTTGTTGGCTTTATCTTTAATTTCTTCAGAAGCTTTAAGATTCTTTCTTTTTTCAACTAAAGTTTTGTTGGTTGTGTTAGCAAAAATTACTTCCTATTTTCAAATGATTTAGATTTAATTTCTTTAATTGATTCTGCTTCCATTTCTTCTACTTCTGATTCTTTGAATTCTTTAGCTTTTGTTACTTCAATTTCTTCAGAAGAAACACCATTATCTTCTTTAATTTCAGTTAGAATTAAATCGGGTTTAAATTTTGCTTCTTTAACTTCAATTTTTTTTAAGAAACTACATTAGTTTTAACTAAAGCAGTTCTTTGATTGCTTCAACTCCCAATTCTTGACCTTCATCTTCTATAACATTCTTTTCTTCAACTTTGGCTTCTTCAATAATATTGATTTCTTCAATTTCATCTTTTGGTTCTAAAATTGAATCAGTTTAAGTTAATTTGTCTTCAACCTAATATGATTCATCACTTATATTTTCAGATTTTGTTTAAGACTTCTTCTCAACTAATTAGTTGGTCTAAACTTTCTTGACATCAATTAATTCCTAACTAATTTCCAAAATTTGACAATTTTCAAACAATTTCAAATGTATTTTTTAGAAATTACAAACGTTCCTAACTTCCACTTGAGAATCAGGATCTGATTTTTTTAGAGATTTAAAACTTCCAGCTATTAGTTCTTACTTTTTTCAATTTGTTAAGTAGAATGATTCAACAGTACTGTCTTCAGCAACAGTTTTAATTTGCAAAACTCAAAGATTCAATTCTTCAACAACAATTTGACAATTTTCAAACAATTTCAAATGTATTTTTTAGAAATTACAAACATTCCTAACTTCCACTTGAGAATCAGGATCTGATTTTTTTAGAGATTTAAAACTTCCAGCTATTAGTTCTTAGTTTTTTCTATTTGTTAAGTAGAATGATTCAACAGTACTGTCTTCAGCAACAGTTTTAATTTACAAAACTCAAAGATTCAATTCTTCAACAACAATTTATTTTACTAAAGATTTGTTTTGTACTATAACTTGTCTTTAACTTCATATGATTCCTTACCTTTATTTCCAGAATTTGTTTCGACTTCTTCATAACTAACTAGTTGGTCTCAATTTTCTTGGCATCAGTTAGTTCTTAACTAATTTCCAAATTTAGACAATTTTCAAACAATTTGAAATCTATTTTTTTTTAAGTTACAAATATTGCATCATTTTAATTTTACAAAAAATTATGTTAAAGCAAAAATTTTCAGTTTTTTTGGTTATTTTGTTTCAAAAACTTAGTAATTTTCAAAAAATAGTAAAAGCATTTCAAATGTTTTCAGTTTTCAAAAATTGTTAGCATTGATTTCTAAAATTTAGTAGTTCTCAAAAAGTATTATATACTAAGGATTCTGATTTTCTTCTTAATTACTAACCTTAAATTTTTCTTTGAAATTAGCTTCAGATAAAAAAACCTTACTTTCATCTGGTTTTTTACTTAAAACCATCAGAAGAATCAGACTCCCTAACTTCGACTTGAGAATCAAGATCTGGATTTTTACGAAATTTGAAACTTCCAGCTATTGTTTCTTAGTTTTTTCAAATTGTTCGGTAGAATGATTCAACAGTTCTGTCTTCAGCAACAGTTTTAATTTCTTTAACAATTTGCATCTTTCTGAAAATTTGCAGAAACTCCAGGATTCAATTCTTCAGCAACAATTTCTTTTACTAAAGGTTTCTCTTGTGTTCCAACAGATTGGGCCACCAACATCCTTCGTATCCTTTTATTCAATTTGAAAAAAACTTTTTTCAAGAGACTTCAATGTTTTTGCTATACTTTTAGCTTGTTCAATTATTTTATTATCAGCCGTAACTTCTTCAACAACTTTACTTTCAACTTCTTTTATAACTTCAGTATTTCCTACTTTATCAACATTCAGGCCAGATTGGATCTTGCTTTTATCAGTATCTTTTGTGTCTTCAATTGTTTTAGCAGTTGTGTCTTTAACAATAACCATGTCTTCAATTGATTCAACTTTAGCAGCAAAGTCTTCATTATAAACTGATTTTTCTTGAACTGAAAATAAAGCGTCTTGTTCAATTTGAACTTCTTTAGATTCAGTTGCTTTAGTCAAATCAATTTCCACTTCTTTCTTTGCTTTATCTTTATTTTTTTCAAAAACGTTAGATTATGTGTTTTGTTGGTTGTGTTAGCAAAAAATACTTCCTCTTTTTCAATTGGTTTAGATTTGATTTCTTCAATTGATTCTGCTTCCATTTCTTCTACTTTTGATTCTTTAATTTCTTCAGCTTTCATTACTTCAATTTCTTTAGAATTAACATCATAATCTTCTTTAATTTCAGTTAGAGTTTAATCGGTTTTAGATTTTGCTTCTTTAACTTTATTTTCTTTTAAAAGAACATCATCAACTTTCTTCTGTAGCTTTAAAATCAATTTTCATTTAATTGGCAGTTCTTCGATTGCTTCAACTCCCAATTTTTGACCTTTATCTTTTCTAACATTCTCTTCTTCAATAATATTAATTTCTTCAATTTCATCTTATAATTCTAAAATTCTTCTAAGTTTTTAACCTCATATGATTCATCACCTTTATTTTCAGATTTTGTTTCGACTTCTTCTCAACTAATTAGTTGGTCTCAACTTTCTTGATATCAGTTAGTTCCTAACTAATTTCCAAAATTTGACAATTTTCAAACAATTTCAAATGTATTTTTTAGGTATTACAAACATTGTATAATATTAATTTTACAAAAATTGATATTAAAGCATCAATTTTCGATTTTTTTGCTTATTTTGTTTCCAAAATTTAGTAATTTTCAAAAAATAATAAATGCATTTCAAATGTCTTCATTTTTTAGAAGAACTGTTAGTGTTAATAACATTAATTGATTTCTAAAATTTAGTAGTTCTCAAAAAGTAATATATACTATGGATTCTTATTTTCATCCAAACTACTAACTTAATTCTTCTTTGTGTTAGCTTCAGATAAAAAAACCTTAATTTTATCAAGTTTTTTTCTTGAAACCATCAGAAGAATCAGATTCTTGAACTTCTACTTGAGAATCGGGATCTGGATTTTTAAAAGATTTGGAACTTACCCAGCTATTGATTCTTAGTTTTTTCAATTTGTTAAGTAGAATGATTCAACAGTACTGTCTTTAGCAACATTTTTTTCTTCAACAATTTGTATCTTTCTGCAAATTTGCAGAAACTCCAGGATTCAATTCTTCAACAACAATTTCTTTTACTAAAGGTTTCTCTTGTACTACCTCTTTTATTTTAACAGATTCGGCTAGCATATCAACCAACATTCTTCAATTCCGTTTCTTCAATTTGAAAAAAACTTTCTTTAAAAGATTTCAATAGTTTTGCTATACTTTTAACTTATTATCAACCTTAACTTCTTCAATTGTTTTAGCAGTCTTCTTTATATACTAGTTTTTTTTGAGTTGAAGATGAAGCTTCTTTAAACTTCTTTAGATTCAGTTGCTTTAATAAAATCAACTTCCATTTCTTTGTTGGCTTTAACTTAATTTCTTCAAAAACTTTAGATTATTTTTCTTCAATTAAAGTTTTGATAGATCCTTCAATTTCTTTTTTTAATTTGAGAAAAACTTTTTTTCTTCAATAGATTTCACTGTTTTTGATAAACTTTAAACTTGTTCAATTACTGTATCATCCAACAACTTTACATTTAACATTTTTTATTACTTTTATTACAGTATTTTCTACTTTATCAACATTCAGGCCAGATTAGATCTTTGTTTTAATCAGTATCCTTTTTGTCTTCTATTGTTGTAGCAACAGTTTCTTTAACAATAGCCATGTGTTCAACTAGTTCTACTTTAGCAGCAAAGTCTTCTTTACAAACTGGTTTTTCTTAAGCTGAAAAATTCAATTTGAACTTCTTTATATTCAGTTGCTTTAATAAAATCAACTTCCATTTCTTTGTTGGCTTTAAATTCAATTTCTTCAAAAACTTTAGATTATTTTTCTTTAACTTAAGTTTCGTCAGTTGTGTTAGTAAAAATTACTTTCTCTTTTTTAATTAATTTCGATTTAATTTCTTCAATTAAATCAGCTTCCATTTCTTCTACTTATAATTCTTTAATTTCTTCAGCTTTTGTTACTTACAATTTCTTTAGGAGCAACATCATTAGCTACCTTAATTTCAGTTGAAGCTTCATTGGTTTTAGATTTTGTTTCTGTAAATTTTTTCAATTTCTTTAAAAGGAGCTACATCAGTTTTAACTAAAGCATTATTAACTTTATTTGCTGCCAATTTTTTTTTAGGTAGCATTGTTTTAGTCAGAATTAATTGGCAGATCATTAACATCCATTTCTTCAATTTCATCTTCTAAAATTAAATCAATCTGAGTTATTTTGTTTTCAACTTCATATGTTTCATCATCTTCATTTTCAGATTTCATTTACTTCAGTCTCAACTTTCTTGACACTTGTTTATAAAAATTGCTGTTAAAACAACAATTTTTGCAAAAAAGATTTAAATTTTTTTGTACGCTACATCAAACCACCGACCCATTAATTATAAACTGTGTTCCCGGCCACCCGCCCAAATGTTTGTTATCAAGAAATTAAATTATTCTTATAGTAGCTGAATTTCTGCTGTTTTTAATATGACAGATTAAACGACAATTGTCATTAATACGTCAAATGTAGGCATAATAACAAATATCTTGATAACTAACACTTGGGCGAGTGGGCGGGAACATTATAATCAACCACTGACCCACAATTTATAAACTGTTTTACCGCCCACCCGCCCAAGTGTTTGTTATCAAGAAATTGAATTATTCTTACAGTAGCTGCATTTCTGCTGTTTTTAATATGACAATTGTCATTAATAAGTCAAATATGAACATAATAACAAATTTCTTGATAACTAACACTTGGGCGGGTGGGCGGAAACACTATATTAAACCACCAATCAACTATTTATAACTGTGTTCCCGCCCATTCGCCCAAGTGATTGTTATCAAGAAACTGCATTATTCTTACACTAGCTGCACTTCTGCTGTTTTTAATATGACAGATTTAATTAATATCACATTTGGGCATAATACCAAATTTCTTGATAACTAACACTTGGGCGGGTAGGCAAGTGGGCGGGGACACTATTTTAAACCATAGGCCAAATATTCATAAACTGTGTTCCCGCCCACCCGCCCAAGTGTTTGTTATCATGAAATTTAATTGTTTTCACACTTGCTGCATTTCTGCTGTTTATAATATGACAGATTGAATAATAATTGTCATTAATACGTCAAATTTGAGCATAACAACAAATTTCCTAATAACTAACACTTGGGCGGGTGGGCAGAAACACTATTTCAAACCACCGGCCAAATATTCATAAACTGTTCCTGCCCACCCGCCCAAGTGTTTGTAATCAAGAAATTTGATTGTTCTCACACTTCCTGCATTTCTGTTGTTTTTAATATGACAGATTGAATGACAATTGTCATTAATACGTCAAATTTGGGCATAATAAGAAATTTCTTGATAACTAACACTTGGGCGGGAATACTATATCAAACCAACGGCCAAATATTCATAAACTGAATTCCCGCCCATCCGCCCAAGTGTTTGCAAACATTTTAATTTTTCAAAAATTAATATTGAAGCAATTTTCGATTTTATTTTATTTCCAAAATTTGGTGATAATTGTAAATGCATTTTACAATGTTTTGAAAATTACATAATTTTTTATTTACTAGTTAGTAAAGCAACATTAAAAACATGGATTTAAAATTTTTTACACGTGGTCAAATAGTTGCTTAATTAATATCCAAAATGTTCAAAAAACCATAAACCATTTTCTAAAACAATACATCGTTTTTAATTTCAAAAATTTTATTTTACGAAAAATGCCATTAAAACAACAATTTTCAAAAATAGATTTTTATTTTTACACCTACAATAAGCTGCTTAATTATTCTCTAAAGTTGTTTAATTAAATTCCAAAATTTAGTAATTAAAAAAAAAATTAAACATGTTTTTTCAAAAAATTTAAAAAAATGCACAATTTCTATTTTATTTACAAAAAAAAGTACACATACTTATCAATAAATTGATTATTTTATTTACAAAAAAATGACATTTTTTTTTAATTTTCCAAAATATAGTAAAGGAACAATGAACGAATTAATTGATTTCCAAAAATGTTGTAATTTACAAAAAGTTCTCTTTTTTTTAAATTGCATAAATTTCATTTTATAAACTGATATTAAAGCAAAAAAAAATAGATTCAAAATTTCTTACACATGTTGGCACCAAGTTATTTAATTGATTTCTAAAAATTAGTAACTTGCAAAAAAAAAATTATAAATTACAAAAATTGCATTTTTTTTTTTTGAAAAGTTTTATATAGAAACAATTTTCAAAAAATAGATTCACAATTTCCTACACATATTTTCAATGAGATGCTTAATTAATTTCCAAAACTCAGTAACTTGAAATCATTTGCTTAAATGATTTCCAAAATTTGATATTTAAAAAAAAACATATTTTTTTTTTAAATTACAAAAATTGCATTATTTTATAAAAAATACTCAGCAGAAAAAATGAATTTAATTTTTTGTTACACAAATTACAAATAAGTTGATTAAGCAATTTCCAAAATTTAATAATTTTCAAAAAAATTTGGTTGTATTTTCAGAAAAAAAAAAAATTGTATAATTTTTATTTCACAAAAATTGCTATTGCAGCACCAATTTTCAAAAAAAATTCAAAATTTCTTACACATTTTGTAAAAAATTCCAAAATAATTTTCAAAAAATCCTGAATGTATTTTCAGAAGTTTCAAGTTACTTTGATGTATTTATTGTTGAAAATAACATAATAAACAATAAAGTTAGTAGCCTAAACAACTTTTCAAAATTTTGAATAAAAAGACATTTTAGTTTGATTGCTATAATTGCAAACGTAACTTAATAAAATCTCTTTTAATTAAAACAATGCAAATTATTGAAAATCAATAAGTTTAGTTGACATAATTTAGTAATGCATTTATTAAATTTATAGAAACTAATATTAACAGTGTACATCTGGTAAATATTAAAAACCAATTGTTTTTTTAATCAGATTATTTTTATAACAATTTTGATTAAACTTTTAATGGATTCCGCTTATTAAGCAAAACTGTGCGTGACATGGCGTGATTAAGTTTAGTTTCCTCTACAACTTTTTTCATAAAACATAGTTTAACCCAGTAAGCAACAACAAGCGAGAGAGAGAGAGAAAGAAAAAAAAAGATATTAATAACATTTAGTCATCAACGGCATGATTTCACTCCACACAAAGCTGGGTTTAATCCACCGCGCTAAACATCACGATCCTCTTAAAGCTATGAAACGGCAATAACATATATTTCCTCCCCCATACACATATAAAAAGAAAAGTCCTCTTCAGACTTTCTTTTTTGTTTCGTTTCATTTCGTTGCAAAGTCTTAAATAACATTCCCCCTCATTGATTTTGCCCGATGTGTTTGTTATTGGATTTTGTGATATATAAAATGCGGTTTGGAAAATTATAGGACAAACAATATAAAAAGAAATTCGACACGAGTTTTAGTGCATTTAGTTAGTTAAGAGAAAAGTGGGATTAAAGTTTTGGGTAAAGTGCTCCACTTGGGGAGTGTGAAATCGAGTTAAACAAAACGAATTGAAAATGCACGAAACATCCAATTACTTAATTGAGTCGACTAGCAAGAATGGATGTGGAAAAATGCAAATTCTGCAACTAAATTTGGATAAGACATTGTTGACGACAATCTTTGATTAAAATGGGTCAATATTTTTACAAAAAGGTTTCATTATTGTATCCACAACGTGTATAATTTTACTGGATACTAATTAGTAGAACGGAAGCTAATTTTAATTGTTAATTGCGCTGCAATTCAGCTGGTAATTGCGTTAATTGTCGTAAAAATAGTCGCAATCAATTCCTCTTTATGTTTAGTGTAAGTGTATTCAAATTGCAACCGATTATGGCGTCACGTGATCAGAATGCAAAATCTTAAATTTAAATCAATTAATAATATAAATCAAATTTATTTTGATTTGTAGCGAGGAATGGGATTAATTCATTTTTTAAGTTGTTTATGGAAACTTCACAAAAACAATTCACAGGCGACAATTAATTCAGGAGCAATATGAAAAGTTTTTTTTATATCCTTGATAAGTCCTCCTTTCAATATTCCAGGGTTGTAATAAATTTACGCTGAGGATAATCGAGTTTCCAAGCAGATTCGCGTCTGCAGTTTCCATATATCATTTTACGAGCAACGTTAAGGCATGATTTAAGATAATTCTATAAACTATTCTGCATTGTGTAAGATATATGCTAGTTTTGAAGTTGTTTATATTATTAATTAAAACAGTATAAATATTTATTAAATTATAAATGTTACGTTAATTGATTTGTGCACGGTTCTGGTTTTGCAAACGTATTTATTCAGTTGAAATTAATTCTATATCATTTTCTGCCGTCCTTCCCCGCATCATAATTTATATCAGGCAAAAATCTAATTAACTAGAAAAACAAATTGCATGGTTTGTGAAAATGATATTTGTATGTGCGCGAGGCCAGATTATTATTTAACTGGTTATCTATCGAAATTAATTTAAATCGCTTTTTGTTATGTTGTGTGTGAGCGTGAATCGATAGGTTTGATTGAAACGTTGGATTATTTATCATCGCGAAATGCACTGCAATATGATATTTTTATACAGAGTTGCAAGGAAGCATATTCATGATGACATTTAAGGGTTAACATACAAATAAACGCATTCTAAACTTGGTTGCAATTTTGACAGTACATTAGAGTTGCTCCATATTAAATTATAATGAAGGCATTTATATAACATTTAGAATAATGATATTAATATTTGTAAAATTAATGACAAAATCACTCTATTTTAAGCAGAATTTCTAAATATAAGCTCAAATTTATTAATACTTTAACTGAATTCCGAATGTAAGTAATACATATGTATATATATATAACAATTTTGTGGCAGGATTTTTTTTCAATACTTAATAATTCTCTAATTATTTAGGTAAGTTTCAAAATAATAACTAATCGACAAAATATATAAAAAAATTTAAATCTGTTTTTAAAAAATTATTGATTTAATAACATTTTTTGTAAAATAAAAATTATAAAACTTTAATAATTTCTGAAAACACATTTAAGAAATATTTAAAAAAATACTAAATTTTGAAAATTATATAAGCAACTCATTCCCTAATTGTATAAAAAATTGTTGCTTTGAAACATGTTGCGAATTGAAACATTTTAATTTTTTTTTAAATTTCTTATCTTTAGAAATATATTAAGTTACTAATTGACAAAATGTGCAAGAAATTTAAAATCTGTTTAAAAAAAATAGCAGGAAAAAAACATATTTTAAATGTTATTAATCATATAAATGGCATTGAAAATGCAAATAAGTTTGTAAAAGTACTTTGCCATAAATATATATTTCAAAGTAGAACATTTTATTATTATTAAATAAAAATGAATATAAAGAATTTCTACAAAATTAATTAAAAAAATATTAATTAAAAAAAATTTTGATTTATAGCAATTTTTGCAAAATGGAAATTATGCAACTTTTGTCATTTCTAAAAACACATTTAAGAAATATTAAAAAAATTACTAAATTTAAGAAATTTTAAACTCATTTTTCAATAATTGCTGCTTCAAAAGCACATTTTAAAATGAATTTACATTTTTTTGAAAATTTTCACACTTTGAAAATATATTAAGTTACTAATAAACAAAATTGTTGATTTAATAGCAATTTTTGTATGACTAAAACTGCATAATTTTCATAATTATGCAATTTTTGTAATTCTGAAAACACATGTAATTTTTTTTTAAACTACCAAATTTCGAAACCATATAAGCAACTCATTCACTAATTGTGTAAGAAATTTTAAATTCATTTTTCAAAAATTGTTGCTTTAATAAAAAAAATTCTAAAATAAAAAAAAATCAGCAATTAATTTATAATTTTAATTGATACAATTTAAAATGCAATTACATTTTTTTTGAAAATTTTTGATTTTTGGAAACATATTAAGCTGCTAATCGACAAAATATGTAAGAAATTTTAAATCTGTTTTTCAAAAATTGTTGTTTTAATAGCAACTTTTTAAAATGCATTACTTTACAATTTTTTTGAAAATTTTCTAATTTTGGAAACATATTAAAATACTAATTGACAAAATGTGTAAAAAAATTTAAATCTGTTTTGCAAAAATTGTTGATTTAATAGCAAATTTTTGTAAAATAAAAATTTTGCAATTTTTGTAATTCTGAAAACCATAATTTCTAGAAACAAAAACAGTTAAATTTTTTTAAATCTACCAAATTTTGGAAATTCGTTGACAATATGTTGAAAAAAAATTAAATCTATTTTTTTTAAATAGGTGCTCTACAAGCATTTTGTTTTAAATTAAAATTACACAATTTATGTAATTTCTGAAAATACATATGTAATTGTTTGAAAATTATTAAGTTATCATTTAAGTAATTCACTAGCATAAGTACAATTTTTATTCAATAATATAGTAAAATAATAATTATAATTTTTTTTTAAACCAACATATGTACAATATTTGTAAAATTAATTTTTTAAGCATGAAACTCATCAGTCACTTTTGTAAAATTAAAATAATGCAATTTTTGTAAACATTTAATATTTTTTTTAAATTACTAAATTTTGGAAATCAAATAAGCAACTCATTGACAATATGAATAAAAAAAACATTTTTCAAAAGATATTGCATTTTTGTAATTTTTGTAAAATGAAAATTATGCATTTTTGTAATTTCTGAAATTTTTTTTTTAATAATTACAAAATATGCAGTGGCAAAGCTAAGATTTTTAGGCATCATCACAAAATAAAAAAAATAAAAATCAAGTTTGCAGTTTACAGATATGTCTAAAAACCTTATAAGTAAGCAAACCTGTACTAAATTATCAAAACTGTCAACAAATTTACTACGTTTACCAAAAAGTTACTTAAACCTGTCAAACAAGTTAGAGAAATAACTTATGTTGAGAAAAATATTGTAAATGTGTCCAATAGTATTCTAAACTGTCAACAAAAAAATTAAATATTTTTCAAGTTATTTTGTAAAATGTCATAAGTTGGCTAAATGTACTACATCTGTCCAAAATTGTGTACTGCACTGCCAAAAAGTAAGTATATCAGCCAAAAAGTTACTAAATTGTCAAAAATATTACCACATTTGTAAAAAAATCACAAAATCTGTCAAATAGTTATCAGCAATGTAATAAGTTGCCATGAATTTGCAAAACTTGCCAAATAGTTTTTTAAATTGTCAAAAACACTGTCAAAAAATTACTAAAAACTTCAAAAAGTTACTAAAACTGTCAAACAATTTACGTTAATCCAATATGCGTACCATCTCTCAAAAAGTAAGTAAAAACTTCAAAAATTTACTTTATTTGTCAAGCAATTTACAGAAATAATTTATTTTTATAGCAGACTTGTCAAATAGTATTTTAAACTGCCAAAAGTTGTCAAAAAGTAAGTACATTTGTCACAAATATTATTAAATCTATTAAAAGTTACTAAAACTCAAATAGTCTTTAGCAATGTAATAAAATGTATACAATCTGTCAGATATGTCAAATTGTATTCCAATATTTTAAACATTCAAAAATTTTACTACATTTGTTGAAGACAACTTGCCAGATTTGACAAATTGTATTCTGAACTGTTATTAAAACTGTTAAAACATTACAAAAGCTGACAATTTACATAAACAAAATATATTAAATTGTTACTAAAGTTGTCAAACAGTTTACAGCAATTTAATAAAAAACATACAATTTGCCAAATGAGTCAAAATTTATTCAAAATGGTTAAAAACGTTTTAACATCTGTCACAAAGTTACTAAAACTGTTAACAATATCAAAATTTGGCAAAAATGTAAAAACATTATAAGTTTGCATATGTGTACAAAATTTGTCAAATTGTATTTTAGACTGTCAAACAGTTACTACATCAACTACTGTCAAAAGGTCATTAAAACTATTAAATAGTTCACATATTTAATGCATATAAACATCATAAGTTAGCAAAAGCCTAGCAAACCTTCCAAAAAAGTAATAAAAACAGTAAAAAAGTTACAGTAATACAAACAAATATTATAAGTTGACAAAAAATGTACTAGATCTATTGATATTATTCTAAACTGTCACAAAAAAGACTACATCTGTCATTTTTTTCATTTTTCCTTTTTACATTTTCAAAATGATTTTAATGCTAATATAAATTTTTTGACAATTTAATAACGTTTTTAACGTTTTAAAACATTGTTGACAATTTTAAAACATTTTTGACAACTTTAGAATATATTTGACAATTTTGGAAAATATTAACAGACTTGAGAAAGACTTTTGACAATTTTGGAACGTTTTAGACACTTTTGTATCATTTTTAACACTTTTTTAACAAATCAATAACATTTTTAAGAAATTTAGAACAATTTTAGAAGATATCAACAGATTTGAGACTTGAGAATACATTTTTGACAATTTTGAAATTATTTTGACAATTTTAAAATATATCAACAGACTTCAGAAACATTTTCAACATTTTTCATAATTTTTAAACTTTTTCAAAAATTTCGACAATTTTTGAACAACACAACAAATTTGAAGAACATTTTTGATAATTATAAATAGTTTTTGAAATTTTTTGTATTTTTTAACAATTTTAGAATTTGTTTGAAATTGAACATTTATGACTTTTGTTAATCATATTCACATGTTTGACATCTGCGGAACATGTTTGACACTTTTTTTAACATTTTTGACAATTTAATAACATTTTTAACAAATTTAAAACATTTTTGACACTTATAATAATAATAATAATAATAATAATAATAATAATAATAATAATAATAATAATAATAATAATATTTATTTGTGTCAGGAACAATATAGTTTTACACACGTCAGGTATATATAAGTTTACATAATATACTACAAAACATAAATTAGACAATGTATATAAAATATAATAAAATTAAAAGTGAACTAGCAGGATTTAATCGTATAAAATAACATTAACATTAAAATTGCTTATCTACAAAAAATTGAGTTAATAACACTAACTACAAATTAATGTACATATTAAAAAAGTAAAAGGCAAACTAGCAACTATTAAAACTTCACTAACATTTTAAAATAAATCAAAAAAGTAAAAACATAAAATAAGAAGAGTGAAAGTTTACAGAGACATAAGATTAAAATTATAATTCAAGAAATCGTTGAAATTATAAAATGAATTTCGTAATAAAAAATACTTTGATCCTTGATTTAAAAAGGTTTATTTATATGTAAGGATTTTAAATTAGCCGGGAGCTTGTTAAAGAATCTGCATGCATAATAGGTTTGGCAGTTTCGCAACCTGTTCAATCGGATTGAGTTGAGATACACATTAGATTTATTTCTTGTGTCATAATCATGCTGAATGATTGATGTATAGTTCAGAGTTTCTTTTTAGGTAAAGTAGGCATTCCAGTATATATAGACTTTTAGAATACATCAACAAATTTGAAACTTGAAAAAAACATTTTTGAAACTTTTGGAATATTTTTGACAATTTTACAATATATCAACAGACTTGAGGAACGTTGTCAATAAGTTTTAGTAACTTAGTAGCTGTCAACATAATATAAAAATTTTCAAATAAGCCATAGTAATGTGTATAAACATTGTAAGTTTAAAAACAAATTTGTTTTGAAAACATATTAACAAACTTGAAAAAACAATTTTGACATTTTTGAATTTTTTGGATTCAATACTGATATAATTTTTTTTAGCAATTAATAACGTTTTTAACAGTTTTAAAACATATCAACAGATTTGAAAAACATTTTTGACAATATTCTAACATTTTTGACAATTTTGGAATATATTTGGAATATATTTGACAATTTTGGAAAACATCAACAGACTAAAAAAAAGTTTTCATACTTTTGGAACATTTTTCACAATTTAATAACCTTTTTAACAAATTTAGAACATTTTTGACAACTTTAAGACATATCAACAGAATTGATGATCGAGAAAACATTTTTGACAATTTTGGAATATTTTTGACAATTTTAAAATATATCAACAAACTTGAGAAACATTTTGACAATTTTAAAACATTTTTGACAATTTAGAAACATTTTTAATAACTTTTGAACTTTTTAAAAATGTTTTAAATTTTTTTACAACTTTGAGACGTTTTTGACAATTTTTGTACAATACATCAAACTTTATTTACAAATGTTTTAACATTCAAAAACCCTTTTTAAAACATGTGACCTTTGCTGATTAATTTGCTTGCTTGTGGATTTATTTGCCACAATTTTAAAATATTTTCAAACATTTTTGACAATTTAGAAGCATTTTTGATAATTTTTAAACTTTTTTAAAAATGTAACACATCTTTTACAATTTTAAAACATTGTGGACAATTTTTGAACAATACAAGAAACTTGAGAAACGTTTTTTACAATTTTTTTAACATTCAGAAAACATTTTTCGAACATGTAAGCTTTGCTGATCTAATTTGCTTGCTTGTAGATTAATTTAGTAAAGAACATTAACATTAACATTAACAGTTACTAAAATCTTATTACAAAAAAAACTAAAAAAAAAACAGCATTGTATCAAAACTGACAGTTTCTAGTTTAAAACTAGTAAGTTACTAAAACTGTTAGAAATGATCAAATTAAATCTAAAACTAAACCAGGAATAGCATTCGGGTTGCGCAGCGTCAAATTACTTTTGATACAATAACATCCGATTATAGCGTGTCGTAGGTAAAGTCAAAGTGGAAGCCAGTTCTGAGTAGTTTAAGGTCGGTAGTGGAGATTATCACCAAGTGACGGAGTTAAGTTTTTTAGGTTCTACCGCAAATGATAGAAAACGACCCACTCAGAGAAGACTTACAAATTTGTCATTTTCTGTAGCTTTATTTTGTAACTCCTCTGCCCTAAGTTTCAAAATAAAACGTTAACAAGACCCATGCGTTAGTGGGACCTTCAGCATTGTGGACCTTAGCTTAAATTCATATTTCAAAAATTGTTGCTAGATTAAGTAGCAATTTTTGCAAAACATATTTTTTTTTTAATTTCTAAAAACACATTTTTTTTTTAAATTGTAAAATAAAAGATAAATTGCCAAATTTTGAAAATAGTTATTAACTAATTAAACATTGAACTTGCAAACTTAAAAAAAAAAAACATATTTTTTAAATTGCTTTAATGTCAGAAGATTTATTTGCAAAGTAATCTTAAACACAATTTTAAAAAATCATTCTCTCTTTTTAGCAAAAATTTGAAAATAGATTTGAAAATATTAAACAAAACTTGTATAGTTATATTAAACATCATTAAGTTAAATCTGCTTTTACTGAAACCAAATTATATTTTTTTAATTTATTTAAATTTCAGGAATATTTTGTTATTTGAATATTCTAATGACTTTCAAAATTATAATCATTTCTATTAAAGTTTTTCTGTTACAATTATATGGAAATTTTCTAAAATTTCGTGCTGCCAATTTGTGAATTGTAAATTGACCTACATTACCCGCACATAAATTATCATCAATTATCCAATTACATATCAATTATAAGCATGAAGGTCTTTGCAATTATTAATTGGTAAATAAAAAAAAAAACGAGTTGTTATTAATGATGCTTGTTTATCAGTTTCGCTTTGTAATGGCTATTAAGAAACGATGATTTTGTTTTTTAGTGTCGCTTATGCAATTGCATTTAATTTTATTGATAATTATTTATAATTTAATAATAATTATTGCATATCATGTTGTTGATATAATGGAGCATTTGAAATTAATATTTCAAAACAATTTTTTGTCAAATAGTTTTTATAATAAAATTACATGATAAATACTAAAGGAGTTTGTACACTACAAACTCGTATATAAAGCGTAGAATTTGATGAAATTATGATTTTGTAAAAATTGCAGAAAATAATAAACTAATTAATGTTCTAATATCGTTCCAAATATAATTCAGTAAATACTTATGATGTACCACAAGGGTTCAAATTGGAAATAAAAATTCTCTAAACAAATTTACAATTTTCATTTTTTTTTTCACATTTTATTATCCCACAAAGTTCTTCATTAGGTAATACTTTTAGAAAGCTTATCGCATAATTCAAAACTACATATTTCCAAATTTGAGAATTGACTTTTTTCTGAATTAATAAACTTTTATGACAAATTTAGTTATCTATAAAATAATTTGAGCTACATCACAATGCTCAGATTATTTGTTATTAATCTATTTATGATTAAACAAATTTGTGTAATAACTATTTATAACAAAACATAACCCATCCTTCCTCTAACCCCATCATTAATAAAACATGTGGGCGTAGTCCAGTTATCCATCATAAATTAATGACTCTCAATTGAAATCACGACATGTTGGGCTCAATTAGTCCCAATTAAAACAAACAAATTATAATTAAAGATGCGTAGAATTAAACCAGAATTTCAAGGTTACTTACAATAAAGGCAAGAAGAATAATGATGCTTACCTGAAAAAGAAAAACAACAATTAGTATAATTTATTAACAATTTGACATTAATTAATTAGATTGTATTCTTAATAACCTTCGGGATGTAATGAATTTATCTTTATTGTTTGAATTAATTAAAGATGATGATAATTTTTTTATAAAAATAAGAATCTTCTTGTGTATAGTAACCCTAATTGCAGCAACCCCGGTTGCAATATATTTCTCATTCAACCAAGCAGAAGTAATGTTTAAAACAGTGAAACGCTAAGGGTTTGTTGATGTTCAGCACACATGCAATGAAATAAAAAATATATATATATATATATATGAAGAGACGACATACTCGAAATGGGAACGACGAATAAATATATAATATTTGCTCATTAGCTACTAGCATCCCTACGTTAAAATATTCCATATTAACAGGAGGGCTACATTCACTCACTCACTCACTCAGGATGTATTTATTTAACGTCAAACAATTCAACAGCTCATCGTTGAAGTTACGTAACATGTTACCTGAGGCTTTAAAGGGTTCCTACGAAAACTGTTTGTGTATCCTTTTACAATAAGTTTCAATAGAAGGATTCCTTAATCCTCAAGAAACTTGATTAAATTAAGCGTTAAGTGGATTACTAAAAGTTTTTTCAAGCTTAAATGATTAAAACAATGCTAATTAATACATATGTTTAATATAAAAAGTAATAAACTTTTCTATGAGCATACGAAGCTTTGTAATTTAAATTTCCGAGATGAAGAGAATTCTTATACGACGCGCAAATAAAATATCAATGGAAGTCTTTCGAAACCCTCTGACTGTAAACGTAAAATATATTACTTCCTCAAAAGGGGCAAAAGGTTCGGATTGAAATTATGAGCTAATGTTGAAATGATATCCTTTTGCCTCTCTCTTTGTATTATTTTCTTTTTTTGTTTGCTTGTTTTGATTGCTCGCTTGTTTTTATGTTCGTGATTAAGTTGAGGAAATGTTTATTTGATGAGGGCATTAATTGTATAACTGGCTTTGACTGGACCTTAATCAACGAATATTAAAACAACTTAAATCATTCGAATTAGGGTAAAAGTAATATTATTTTTATAGCTTGCTTTAAAATTAACAACTTCATTAATTTAAATACTTTTAGAACAAAAAAGAAGCGATCTATACGCTCATTTTTATTCATGTTGGTTGAGATTTATAGTATAATTAATTTATATTATGATACAAATTTAGAAAAGTGTCCAATGATTTGGTTAAAAATTAGTTTGATTCAATTTTTTTTAGGAAGTTGTTTGGTAGTACAAATTTAGAAAATAGTCTAAAGTTTCGGTTTAAATTCTAAGTAGATCTTAATTGGTTCTGCAGCAAAATTGAGCGTGCCAATTTTAATAAAATTTATAAAGTTATTAGTACTAACATGTTAAAATAGAAGTACAAACTTAAAAAAAAAATCAATGTTATTGTAATTAGATTTTGGTTAAGAAGTTGTAGCAGACAGTAAGTGTTTGATCTCATTTGACTCTGCAGCAGTACTGGTACAAACTTAGAAAATTATCCAGTTCAAAGTTATTGCAATTTGGTTTAAGCTAAAAAGTTGTACCAGATAGTAACTGTTTGATCTTAGTTAGCTCTGCAGTAGTGACATGTATATAGGAACATAGTATAAGATTAAGCCAAGTTGAAGGAAGTTGTACGTAAGTTTAGACTAAGCTCTAGAACCAAATTGACCCAATCGATTTAGTTCAAATTTGTAGAACTAATAGTACTTGCAAGTTAAAATTAAAATGCTACTAATTAAAGAAATTCCAATTTAAGGTATCAGATTAGTCAAAATTGGAGAAATTATTAGTTTAGAGTAGGATCTGGACCAAAACTGACCAAATCGATTTAAATATTTTGATATGTAGCAAAGTTAGTTTGTTGGAATAGGAAAGAGTGATGCGTCTGGCGGATTCTTCCCTTCCCCATTTTATCTTATAGTATTTTTAAATATTTGTCTAGTACCTAAAAGTTTGTAGCTAAATTTTGTTGGGAAGTGTTCTTTAATTATTTTCCTGTAGCTGAAGTTAATAAAACCTAACGTTAAAAAATTGAAAAAGTTGAACCGTTTAGAAATAGCAGCCATTACTGTGAATTTCCGTTTTTACCCTAAAAATTGTCCTGTGTGATCTACTAACGACTGTTTCAAAATTTTGATTTTTTTAGAACAAAAAGTATGCAAAATTATCGACAATTTGATTAAAATTACATTTCTGACTAATTTTGGTACCGGAAAACAAATCTGAAAAAAAACTTTGAAACCAAAACTTCATAAAAAGAGTTATGGACAAAAATTAACTCTTTCACTTTCCTATGAAACTTTGCGCAACCCTCTACGTAAAACTTCATTGGGAATAGAAATGCCCAAAAAAAGTAGAATAACTTTTAACCCAAAATGACGTTTTTTGACCCATCATGAACCGTTACTAGTTTATAATAATATAAATATGTAAATAAGAATTTGTAAAAAATATGGATGTTTCATTCAAAACTGCACATAACTTTGTACAAGTTTATGTTAACCATTAGTTCTTAGTGCCTAACGCACACTATAATTCCTACTCTTTCAAAAAGTCTTATAAAAGTTTTGTCTCAAATGACGTTTAGAAGTCCATTCATAGTTCGTAAATTCGCATTTTCAAAAGTTTCAATTTTAATTTTAAAAAATTTTGTGACGCCTCTGGATACAAAAATTGGGGTTCAGATATCAAAAATAGATTGTTAAAAGGAATTTTTTTGTTCATACCCCACCTTCCTGCAATCAAAATGACTCAAGTTATTTCATATTTATGTTTTTTTTTTGGAAAAAAATCTAATTTTTTGAAAAATCTGTGCTTAATGAGATTGTAGATAAAAATAGTAAAATCCGTATGCCCCATCTGAATCTTCTATAAGGAAAAGTACAAAGTGTCGTAAGCATGGGTAATTTTTGAAGTCCTCTTAGAATTTTTAGAAAAACCGCGGGGGTTCTACTTCCGAGGAGATGTTTTGTGGGGAAAAAATAGAAACCAAATTAAAAATTTAAAAATTCCGACAGATAGTAAAACAAGTTTTAAATTTTGTAAAATAAAATAAAGAATTCTTCGCCTATGCTTACAAAGGCGTAGATAAAAATAAAGAAAAGATTCGCAAAGTTAAAAATGTGTACCGTCCTTGGGTCTTTGTCCCGATTCGATATTTACAAAAACAAAAAAGTTAATAAATCAATAAAAAAATTCTTACAAATTGTGGATTATCTCATAGTAGCGCAACCAAGTATACCAAACTGTATCTCCAAAAGAAACTTTATACTTTAAGTGTAGATAAAAGAGTTTCATGTTCTATCTTTCTATGTTAGTTATTATGAATCATAATAAGATAAAACAAATTTTGACAAAAATGCAAATAAAGGTTTTGCACTTTCACCGACAATAAGTAAAAATATAGTCAAAAAGATCTTAAAGAATAAATAAAAATATACATGTAAATACACAGTGCGGCAAGATAAATTCCTTATTTCCTTTCCTGATAGGAGATTTAGGCGGGTGTGCGCGGTCTCTTTTAAACGAGGTGATCCTAAAGTTTTGTTAACTTGTGTTTCAGTCGTCATCTTTCGTTGGAGTAACGAGCAGCGTTCATTAACCTTAGAAGTCTATTATTACAAAAGCTGTTCCGTTTCAACTCAACGCGCCTTCCAAAATCGCTTCAATATTGCGCTATTGAGTCCTGTCCCAGACCGAAAATCAATTCTTTTGTAAAAAACTAGGTTTAGGCAACAACAACAAAAAACTAGTGCGCACGTCCTATCAGAACACCTAAGAACATCAAAACAGAAAGAGATTCAGTTTTGCGGTCCCCGCAAAGCAAATTCAGCACAATAAACTTCATTTCCATCCGTACAAGTTGGCCATTGTGCAGGAACGTTCCAAAAATGCATGTAAAGCACTTCTTAAACAAGTCCCTCAAGACGCGCTTGTATTTTATAGTGATGACTAGGCTGCAAACAACCCCGAAAACTCCGTCACAGACCTTTGCATTCCCCACGTGTCACCGTTTGGTGCGCAATCTCAGCAGTAGAGATTATTGGCCCATAGTTTTTCGAGAAAAAAGAGCAGACTGTCACGTCAATTCAGACTGTTATGTGAATATGCTCAAGGAGTTTGATTTACGGGACATATGTTCAAAGCAACGGGCCCATACTTCAAGAGTATCGATAACTGTGTTGAAAAAGGACGCATAACGCCTCATTTAACTGAGAGGTGATTTGTGAGTGGCCAACACGTTCACCCAATTTGAACTCTTGTGACTTATTTTTGTGGGAGTATTTAAAATCCCGTGTCTATACCAATCACCCTAAAACATTAGACAACGCAAAAAAAGATTAAAAAAAAAATAAAGATAAAACGGCCAACATACCCATCAATATGATAGATAGTGATAAAAACAGCAGAATTCTTGGGGTACCACAATATGACAATTCCTAAAATTTTAGATCTCTAAGTGCAATACTGTGTAAATGGCGGCCTTTTAAATTTTTTAAGAACATTTTGTCTCTTTTCAGTTTTTGTGCTGTAAATAAGCAAAAATAGTCAAAAAGTATATTAAAAAACGACCGGCTCACGGATTTGGACTTTCACGAGCAAGACTGTAGCCCGTGAAAGTCCAAACCCGTGAGCAGTCATATTGGTTGTGTTACTGCAAAAACTCGCCAACCCGCTCGGCCAGTGTGGCGTTTAAACTGGTATAAACGTTCCATTCATGAAATGTCGACCATAAAAACAAAAATATCCCAAGCAAGTAGAGCCAATAATTTAGAATCTGACTCATCAGTCAGCCTAAGGGCTTCTGGGAGAGGCAAATGTACGACTAAAACAAGACCCAAACATTCAGAATCGCCACCTATAACATTCGAACAATAAGACTAGAGAAACACCTAGGAAGACTAGAAGATGAACTACAACACATAAAATGGGATATCCTAGGCCTAAGTGAAACCAGACTGGAGGGAGAGAACCTCCCTAAAAACAGGACACCTGTTATACCAAAACATCAAAAAAAGTGACCACCACCTAGAAAAAGTGGCACTGTTGATAAAGAAAAAACTAAAACATTAAATAGTTAAAATTCAGGTTATATCACTCCGAGTCATCTATATACTGTTACAACTAAACAAAAGATATATTACAAGTATACACTCCAACCAGTACATCAGAGGACAAAGAAATAGAACAGATGTACAAAAATACAACAACAGCAAGACTAAAAGAAAACGCAAAATTTGTGATATGAAAGACTTCAACGCAAAAGTGGGCCAAAACACAGACAAAGATAGTCCAAACATAGGTAGGTTTGGATTGAGAGAAAGGAACACCAGAGGAGAAACACTAATCCATTATTGCAGGAACAAAAATCTATTCTGCATGAATACATTCCTAAAAAAAACACATAAATGATGGACCCGAAAAAGCCCAATTAACAAGGTGAAAAATAAAAGATAAAAACATTACGAGTAGCATACAAGTAGCATCAAAAATAATATGCGCAAAACAAAAAGTAAGGGTTGGCAAATTGAGCTCACAAATAAAAAAACTGATGAAACAAAAAAGAAGCACTAACAGAGAACTAGAAAACTATAAAAGACTAAACAAAGACATAAGTAGAAACATACAAAAAGACATAAGAAACCACAGGACAAAACTTATAACTGATACCATCAAAGACAACAAAAATATGAAGGCTTTAAGATCAAAATTATCCCTAGAAAAGACAAAAAAAAAACAAAAATAAAGAACAGCCAAAGTAGCACTGTTAGCAACAGAGACAAAATCAAAATGGTGATTCAAAACTTTTACAAAACTCTATATAGCTTCACCACCCAGAACTACCAATACCAAAAATCGGAAATACAAAATACAGAGTCAGAAGAAATCGCCGAAATAACCGCCAAGAACTAAAGCTAACGCTACACAAAATGAAGAACAGAAAATGTGCAGGCGAAAATCGGATAACAAACAAAATGTTGAAAATGAGAGGTAAAAACTTACAAAAAAGTGTAAAAATGTTGCTTAATAAATGTTTAATAGAAGAGGTGATACCATGTTAATAGCAAAACAAAGTGGTAATTATTCTACACAAAAAAAGAAATAGAAACAACATTGTGAAGCTTATTACCAAACTTATATAAAACTCCTTACAAAAATAATAACAAACAAACTAGAACTTAAATTGGACTTCCACCAACAAATAGAATTCAGTACCACCGATCACCTGCAGCCACAGAGAACCCTCATAGAGAAAAGCAATAAATATAATATACCATTACACATCGCTTTCGATTTCCTGAAAGCCCTCGACAACGCAAGAATCGATTCCAGGTACTCAAACCTCATTAAGTATATCTACAAAAATGCATTTATACACGTTAAAATTGATGAAGATACCGATAGGAAGAGGAGTACGCCAAGGGAACACGATCTCTCCAAAACTTTATACAGCCGCGTTAGAGGAGGTGCATAAACTAGGAACAAAAAAAAAAAAAATCGACAAAGTGTACCTCAAGTTCGCAGAAGATATTGATATTATCAGCAGCTCAATGAACTAAAGACTATGCTAGAAGAAGATCGATAAAAATCGGACTACAGATAAACCTCAATAAAGCAAAAATAATGACATCCGAGAACACTTAAGTGACCATCGAAAACAAAATACTTAAGACCGTACACGAATACATCTACCTAAGCCATAAAATACAAGCAAGCAAAAGAAAACCAAACTACCAAAAAAAAACGAGAAAGATAGGTCAATGCTGGGCGGCCTTTGGGAAACTGGGATTCATACTCAAATCACGCAAATTTCCTATCAACCTAAAAAAAAAAGTTTACTAGGCGTGTATCCTACCAGTGCTCACTTACGGCCTCGAGACCATGGCAATAACAAGCAAAACAGCAAACTACTACCCAACAAGCAATAAAGAAAGCCATGCTGGGAATCAGCATCAGAGACCATATCAGAAACAAAGAAATCCGAAAAAGGAGCCAAGTAACCAACGTTCTTAAGAGAATAACACAATTAAAATGGAGATGAGCTGTCCATGTAACAAGCGGACCATACCAGATGGACAAATAGATCGGCCCAATGGGCGCAAAAAGAAGCGTGAGAAGACCCCTGAGAAGGTGCAGAGACAACATCCAAAAGATCGCAGGAAAAAAACTGGATACAAACTGCCCAAGACAGGGAGACATAAAGAAATTTGAAAAAAACTTACATCCAAGATTGGATAGATAAGAGCCGAAAGAAGAAGAAGAAGAAGAAGAAGAAGAAGAAGAAGAAGAAGAAGAAGAAGAAGAAGAAGAAGAAGAAGAAGAAGAAGAAGAAGAAGAAGAAGAAGAAGAAGAAGAAGAAGAAGAAGAAAAAGTGCAATTATTAAATGTTTCAATATTGTTGCAGTTTATAAGTACAGTTAGTACTAACATAGTACTACATAATGCTTCAGTATTAAAACTTAGTAATAAGTCGTTTAAAAAAATAAAAAAATACTAAATTTCAATTATATACATATGGGTAATTCCATTACTTTTTGACTAATTTGAAAAAGTCGACCTCTTTGATTTTGATCAAATTTTCAGGGATCAAAATATGGATGAAAAAAATAAGATTCCCAAAATTTTGTACCTTAGAATATTGCCTGTTCAAAATGACACACATTTGAAGGTCAGAAATTTCACAATAAAACGTCTTTTTTAGCTTATTTTGTATCTCAATTTTTGAGTTTCTGGAAAAAGATAAAAAGGTCCACGGTGGCTCAAATTATTCCTTATTACATGTACTTTAAAACCCATATTTTTATGTTTATTATTGTGGCAGTCATTTTGATATATTAAGCTTCAAACATTATTCCAAAAAAAAAACGTAAATTTAGCAGAATCGCAAAACTTTGCTTTCTTTAAACTGTTCTAACTTTGTCAAATCTTAACAAAATTTGATCCACAAGGTCTAAATTTCCTCGTGTTTAATCTCTTTTTAAAGTGATCACACAAGACTTATAGAATCAATACGTATATACCACTATTTTAATGCAAGAAGTTGCACATATTTTTGCAATCTTCAAAACTTGTAATTTTCAGGTCCCGAAAAAGCGCTGTCACCCTATACTCTTAAGACCACAAGAAAAAGGTTATTTATATAAAAAATGGTATATTGGGCATTATCAAGAATTTTTTATATTTAAAAATCGTCAAAATTGGCATTGTTCTTTAGAAAATCTAAATCACTTTTTGTCTATCTTGCTTTGTTTTTGAGATAGTCAACAAATACAAAATATTTAAAAAACTTTTTATTTAGCAAAAAAACACAAACAAAACAACATTACTTTAACAAGTGTGCATTGATGCAAGCTTTTGATACTTGTTAAAACAGTTTTCTTTGGTTCGGTTAGTGCAAATTGATAAAAATGCTGTTCAACAACGGAGAATACGCAAATATCATTTTTGTTTACGGACTCTGTAATGGTAATGCCCTAGCAATTGAGATTTTCTGACAGAAAGCAACTTTTTTTACGCGTTTTTTAGTGAAAATGTTCACCCATATTATTATCAAAAGTGCAACACCTACAACCAGGCGACGCAGCACAACGACTTGCATTTTCTCAATGGTTTCTTGATAATACCCAATATACCATTTTATATATAAATAACCTTTTTTCTTGTGGTCTGAAGAGTATTTACTGAAATTTTGACTAAAATAGACATAGGGTGACAGCGTTATTTCGGGACCTAAAAATTACAAATTTGAAGATCGCAAAAACATGTGCAACTTCCTGCATCAAAATAGTGGTAAATATAAATTGATTCTATAAGTCTAGTGTGATTACTTTAAAGAAAGATTGAACACAAAGAAATCTAGACTTCGGTTTTTTTAAAATGATGTTTAAAGCTTGATGTATCAAAATGACTGCCACAACATTAAATATACAAATATGGGTTTTAAAGTACATGCAATAAGGAATATTTTAAGCGACCGTAGACCTTCTTATCTTTTTACAGAGGTCCTAAAATTGAGATACAAAAATGTGCCGTTTGCCGATTTTGACAATTTTTGAATATTAAAAAATTCTTTATAATGCCCGATATACCATTTCTCATATAGATAACCTTATTTCTTGTGATCTAAAGAGTATTTACAGAAATTTTGACTAAAATCGAAAATGTTTCTATTTTTGTTGAAACTAGTAGTAATAAGTTGGTTTCATATATTTCAAAAAATTGAAGTTTAATTATACGTTTCAATAAAATAGGTATTACTCTCCTCCTACTCTCCTGCAAGGTAATTAATTAATCGTATTAAAAATGTTGGGGCTAGACCACAGTACTACAAAATATCATAAAATTAAAATCCTGCAGTAAAGTGTTTCCAAAATAATTAAAAAAAGTGCAACAGATTGATTAAAATTTTAAATAAAATCAGTGATAATTGCACTTCTGCAAAATTATTGATAATATCAAAAATATTGCAAAAATTTGTTATAACTAGTACTGCTATAGTACTACAAAATGCTGTAATATTAAAATCCTGCAATAAAGCGTTCTTAAAATATTTTAAAAATTTGCAGGAATTTGATAAAAACTTTCAATAAAATCAGTAATATTTTGAACTCCTGCAAGATTATTGATAGTATTAAAACTGTTGCAATTTTTGATATAACTAGTACTAGTATAATACTATTAAATGCAACAAATTATTTTCCAAATATTTCAAAATTTAATTTATTGTTAAGTAAATAAATAATTTAACTCCATTGGAATCCTCAATTGACCTTTATTGGGATTATGTTAATGACATGAAATCGAACGCTTGGTGCAATTTAAAGCCTTAATATAATACCAAACAGTCAATGCAAATAATAGTTGTACAATTAGCACAAAATCCATGCCTATATATTTAGCGTTGTTAAATAATTGGCGGCGCCCATAAATCCCCAAACAATGTGCTCAAATATTAATCGCGTTATTAAAATAGGTTATCGAGCCGCTCGCTTATTAAATAACGTCTGTTTTATAATAATTACGTATACGCAGATAATGATGTTATTTGTTGCTGCAATATTTGCTTTTATTGCGCTGATAGTTGTAATCTGTGTGTATTCAAAAGTTTATCGTCCGGGATATTATTTATATTTGAAATAAAAAAGAATGCATCTGCAAGGGTGATTATTAATAGAGCATAAATTATGTGCTTATATAAAATGCCCTGTAATTAGTAACTGTTGGGTGTTAACACGGAAATAAATTATAAAAACGTGCATCTATTTCTGAGTACCCTCGACGTTATGTAAACTTCCTGATATGATATTTTTAACAATGCTCTTTATTGTCTCAGCTTATATCAGAAAGAAAAATGTGCTGTTGTTGAAGCGCTTAAGGGGTTGTTGCAACACCTGTTCCCTTTTAGTAACAACCGCAACTTTACTGTATAACATTTTGGTTTATTTAATCGGAATTGTTATTAAGTAGTTAAATATAATAGTTAAATATAAGAGCGTATCGATTGGGTGGGCGATAATCAACAGGTGGTGAGTGTGTGTTGTAGTTCTTAATGTCCCATAACAATTACGACGGAGTATAATTGTTAAGATTCTCATCATATAATTACATATTCAAATTGACCCAGAGTTTAATTACTATCCGACCTATACGTTCTAACAATTATATAGTTCAATCAATCAATTCTGTATTAACCTCAAACGGCCTTGCTTTTTATTGCAAATTGATTAATGCAATCTGGACATGGGTTCCATTAGATTTAAAACTTTTTACTTAAAACTTTTCTGAATTTTCAATTGTCTTTAATTATTCAATCATTGATTACAGTTCTAAATTTAAAAATAAAATAATAAATCACGTGTACATTGTTGCTATTTTAAGTAACACTTAATTTATCACCTATGACTGGTACAAAATGCACCCGTTGAAATCAGCTGTTAACACTACCAGTTCTTCGTGTTAATTTTAGTCGACTGCGTTTTATATTGTTTCGTTTAATATCCTGTTGTTGTTACACGAGGGTTGATATTATTATTTTTTTTTAATATGAATAGCGTTCGATGGGTTAATTGAAATTTACTATGCAATTACTTTCAACCGATATTATACTGATGGCTCTTCGTTGCTCTTTGATGTATGAAATTCAAAATTTACACTAATTAAAATTATGTATTGCCCTGTTTGACTGCATACATCAAACACGTTGCTGGATATTTTATTGTAGAATGGTTTCGGTTTGTAAATGCTGTAAAATGTTTTTTTAACTTTCATCATAGAGCTATTTCCATTACAACATTATTTTAAACTAATTAATTGTTTTATTTTTTTTTAATTCGTTTGTTAGCTTTAGCATAAACGTTGCTTAATTAATGTTTGCCAAAAATTGACTCAAAATATTTTAGTAAATCCGAATTTAGAATTTTATAATATTTAATCAACTAAATTTGCTTCTATATTTTATTATTTTAATAAAGTTAATTAAAATATTTTAAAAGCAAGCCGACATTGGAAAATGTATTAACTTTTGATGCGCTTTTAATTATGCATTAAAAAAGTTATACGCTGCTGTCTTGGCGCAATAAAATGGCACAACGGCCGACTATAAGCATAATACTTTTATTATGAGTTTATAATGTTAATAATACAATGGTGTATAACTGAACAATGTAATGGAAATATATTAAGACTCAATTAGCATACAGAGCAACGCTAGAAAGTCAGTAGTTCTCAAAAAATTTAAAAAAGTTACCGCATAATTTTATATTCTGTTGAATTACTGAGTGTATCAATATGGTTGCAAGTATTAACACAATTAGTACTAACATAGTACTAAAATATTAGAATCCTGCAATGAGTTATTTTCAAACTAATTAAAAAAAATCGATAAAATTAGTAATATTTGCAATTTTGTAAAATTATAACCGAATCAATAAAGTTTTTTAGAATAATTGGTACTAATGTGGTACTACTTAATCTTGGAAAAGCAGTGGCGTAGCTAAAGTTTGTAAGCCCCTTTGCAAAATATTGAAAAGGGTCTCCTATAGTTAAAAATGTCGTGTATTTTATACTTTTTGACTCAGTTACCTCCGACCACCGCTTTAAGTGAATACTATGTAAGACCGTGATGCCATATTGCAAGTTTTAAACCAGAGAGCAAAATGTTTGGTGTGTTCTAACGCAACTTGAAACTCCGCCACAATCACGAGTGTTAAAATTATTCTAACCCCATAACACCTGAATTGATAGTGACCTTTAAGTAAACACAGTTTTAGTTATAAAAACTCGTCGCTGCCTCAAAATTTGGATGTGTCTAGAGCCCGTGGCAATTGGCCAATTAACTACCTATCTCTGTGATTAGTAACTTGAATTAGATGCGTTTTATACGCCACCTGTGGGTGTTTGATACATGTGTAAATTGAGCCTGCGTAAGATGTTGTGCATCAGCATTGAGGTTGCATATTGATTTCCCGAGTGAGATGTGATGTCTTAGTCAAGAAGTCTCAATTAGTTTCTTTCATATGTAGAATGTTGAAGTCTGGGCAGATGATGGTGTTTGGAACGAACCAAGGGGCGTTGATTAGCCTCTGTAATGTTTTAGACTGTCAGTTTAAATTTCTAAGTTTCTATTTTAGTCCAGTTGAAGCTGGTAGTGTAGGCGTACAAGATTTAAAGCCTGATGATGGCTTTGCATAGTCAGAGTTTGTTTATTTTACTTAAACCAAAACTTAAACAAAATGGTTACAAGATTTGAGGCTAGTTTAGTCTTGTCCAACAGAGATCATTAGAAAAGTGGACGCCTAAGTACTTCATATTCGCTGCCCATGGAATCAAAACGTCGTTCAGAGTGTGCTGCTTAAGAACCAGTGATTCGGCGCCAAAAAATTATGGCTTTGCTCTTTAAAGGTTTACTTTTATTTTCCATTTTAGAAACCAATCTTCCAAGATGTCGAGGGATGATTGTAACCGATTAATAATCACTTCGGTGCTTTTGGATGTGTATAGTAGAGCAGAGTCGTCCGCGTACTGTGCAATTGATGCCGTATTGGTAAAAACCAAGATGTCTAAAGAAATAAATTAAACAAGAAAGACAAAAGGTGTGAGACTTGTAGGACCCCAGCAAAAATGAGTCGGCTGGTAGAAATTGTCTCGTTTATTTTGATGGTAATGAGCGGTTTTTAGAAAAGAATTAGTTGCGTTAAGCATAATCAAACATTTAGTTGGTGGAGCTTCTAGATTAGAATAAAAGCCTAATCTGGAAGCCTATGTCTAGAAAGACCGCGCCGGTTGCTTTGTTTATGCAATCAAAAATCTTGTTAAAAACTCATAGCAGTTGGTGAGTCGCAGAATGTTTTGGGCAAAAACCGTGCTGAAAGGATAGATGAAACTTTGTTCTTTCGTGTGTACCATAAGTTTGAAAAAAATGTCTTTTTCGGCAATTTTAATCAGCAAGCTGAGCAGGCTTATCAGGCAATCTATTCCTAGTTTGGGCAACATGATAACGTGGGTTGATTTCCAGTTATAAAGAAAATAAGAGAGCCTAAACATACTGTTAATAATAGTTCTTAAAATAACTAGTTTTCAAGGTTTTAAATAATGAGGACTACTTCCGATGGTTTAATGTGCGTTGGAGTATCATTTGGAGTACCACCTTAAACGGGACCTGTTTTTTTTTGCGGATTATGTCCTTTAGTTCGTTAAAAATACTAAGTATTGTCAAGACTGGTAGGGCGGAAGATGGGAGCTTATGTCTGGGCAAGTAGTGATTACTGAGACTGTTGGGATGTTGTCAGCCATGATTTCTGTAAATCTGCCAAATGCTAGTAGCGTCAGTAGTAAGAGCTTGATTCATTTATTACGGATAAATCAATTTAATTTATGATGTCAGTGACGACTATGTCCAGTACATCTGATCGGTGACCTTTGTTGCTATAGAATGTTGGTTCGGTGGAGCCATAGATTTGAAAGTCAGCAGCAAAAGCGTATTCGAGTGGTATTTTCCTCTTAATATTTACTTAGTTAATGTCTATTGCCAAAATAGTTGGATGTTTCCCATAAATAGTAAGTTGATGTCTCCAGGTATTAGAGCCACAACGGTCACTAAGCAATTCAAAAATGGGACAAATAAATTCAGGGTGGTCTATAGAACGATTGACAAGTATCGCAACGCCACCTACACGTGTGCTGTTTTTGTCGGTGCGGTAAAGGTTGTAGTTTCGAACGTTGGCTCTAACGTGAAGTTTGAGGATTGTCTCACATAGGAGCATAATAACATATTGACTCAACAGGCATTCCAGAAAGAAATATTTAGAAGAAGCTGGTCGACTACTTTATCTAAGGTTCTGCTGAATGTATGCAAGAGAAGCGATTAGGGTAGAGAAGAAGCCTTAGTCGTCTTTGTTAAGCGCTAAGTTATCAAAGATTTAATTTTTCAGTAACGTTCGATTTGAAGTCTTTTGAAGCCTGTGCTGAGCCTGGGTTGATTGTTTGTTTGTACCAACTGTAAAAAAATGCAACCTATTTTGACTCACAAAATTCTGAGTAGGAAATTGCCTATAAGAAGGCGGTGCTTGGTGAGCACAAGCAGTTTTGTTCTGGAGTTTGAAATGTTCAATGCATCCCCGGAAGTTCACAATGTACTGCATGTTGCAGTTTGCGCATTTGCGTACAGTACAAAACTCCCTGTTCCGCTCGCAAAAAGCGGTAAGATGATTGCCTGAGCATTTGACGCAGCAGTAAAAAAACAAACTTCCTGAAAAAGAATGACTAAAGTTGATTTACGTTTGGCCTTAACCTTAATTGTAAAGTTGAAAAACCGGAAAACTTTCGAAAGTGTCAGATTGCATGCGAAACGCGTAAAAAACAAATATTTTTTTTTTTTTTTAAATTTCCCTTTGTTTCAGAAGTAACTTTCCATCCAAATTAACGTAAAATTGAGAATTTTTTCGGACTTTGACATGATTTTTCAAAAAATCAATTTTTTTCGAAAGTGTCAGATGCGAAACGCATGATTTCCTTGATGTGGTCTAGCGACCGCAAGAAGAATGTAGTCTAAAGAGAAAACATCTTATCCCTTTCCCTTTCTTTTAGCGGATTCTATTTTTTTTTTAATTTAAGTATTCTAAACTTGGCTTTGACTCCTTCCTCGGTGCTATTACGAAACACTATTTTGTTGTAATAATATTTTTTTAATTTCTTCCAGGTTTGCGATAATGCGCCGGAAATCGTTGTTGGTAGCAGGTTGAAAGCGTACACCGTCCTTAGTAGCGACTAGTATTTTGACGTCCATTAATTCAAGATGTTTGGACAGGCATCATGCAATCAGCGTTGTCACCGTACATTATTAGCAGAAGCAATCTTGTTTTCGAGTTATTTCAGTGTTTGTGGTTAGCTGACTATTCAAAGCTTAAAAATCAATTGCTTGAATGTCAATAGGTATGTTGGATAATTGACTATTATCTTTACTTATTGGTTTGAAATGTTTGACTGGGGTGCCAGAGAAACCGTATGTATATACCCAGCATGCTGGGCCATGGTGACATTTTTATTTGGATCGTCGTCTTCACCCATCTTGCACAAATCAATTAATTTATTGCTACAAGGTAGTTATTGCAACCCGCAGCAAAGCACTTTGTCGGAGTAAACTGTTTATTCTCTCACCAATTAGTTAGAATGTTAGGGGTTGATGCCCAACCGCAATAATTTTGTGACATGGCCTAGCATAGATACTCAACTTAATCTTGGGCAAACTTGCACTTTCTGCTATGATACCACAATTCGTATTCATAGAGTTGCTCTAGAACCTTGCGGCCGTAACACAATGTGTTTTGATTCATTGTGGTTTAGATGTTTATTGTTTATGTTAATCGTTCTTAGTAAAAAACTAGATTTTTTTAAAACTTATTGTGATTATTATTGGTTGGTTCTTTGGTAACTTTAACTAGGTAAAATTGTAACTGCTTCTTAAGTCATTTATGGCTTCGGTGCGTTTTATATCAATGTTCCCGTTGGGAAGGTTACTTGAGCCGGCTGCTCCGACGTTAGCTCTAATACAGTCTGATTTCCAAGAGATCAAGCAAAGATCATCTGGATAACAATCAAAAGCTTTATGCAAAAAAATTGGAGAAAATTGTTGCAGCAAGTAAGCTGAGCAACACCCGTTCAATCAGAGCACTTGCTGCATTCACTGCTTCTATAAATATTTAATTTTTCTGTTGCAGACAACAAAACCTCACCGAGTCACAAGATCAACTTTGCTTCCAACAACTTCAAGCATCAGATAATTACCGGTCGCAATAGATCAAGAATGCTTATTGTTGTTAGGACGCTTATTCTCTGGAGAGTATCTTCAACAATCTTCGCTAAGAACTCGTAGTAGAGACATCCATTGGTCGCAATGGGTCAATATTGCCCACTCCCGGACGACAACTTTTAGTACCCTGATGAATAACCACTGACCCTATTTCCAGGATGCAATTCCATAAAAAGACCCCACTTCATGCGGCAATTCTCAAAAAAAAAACTCCATCTACAATCCATAACCGCTACCAACAACAGTTTTCAATTTTTAGGTTTAACCCTAAATTTATCTTTAGATAAAATAGAGTCACCCACAACACAACACCCACACTTCAAAAATATTGCTTAAAGTTATCCAAGCAATCCCAATACAACTTTCACAGTCTCCTACGCTATGTTCAAAAGATAGGCAATAAAATACCATTAAAAGCTTTCTGACAAAAATTAAAAATGACTTCACAACAAAGTTTCAATCAACCAATTACAGCAACTTCCAACGTAAAGCTAAGCAAAATGATTTTGAAACCGCAATCAAATATCTCGGGAATTTTGACTAACTTCTAGGTCATGACCTGTATTGCTAGAGAACTCGACTGACTAGGTTGGAAGAAGGTATACTAAAATACCCGAAGAAGCTCCTTCTTTTTTAAACATGTACAAACAAGGGTAGGTCTTTTAATAACAAAAAAACATTTTAAGATTTTCCAAGTGCATAACATGATCTTCTACAAATGTTATGTTAAGGCGCTGAATGGCAAATCGGCAATTTTTGTTTTATTTTTTCTTTCTTTAGAATTTAGGTTACGACCAAAAGTTGATTCTTTTTAGAAACAATGACTGCAAAATGATCTACTAGAGAAAACTTGAGTAATCAGGCGTGACCAAAGACGACCAACCTTTTGCATCCAAAAAGTACCGGAAGAGTACCACAAATAAACTGTCTCTTTCCTCCATACCAAACAATCAAGAAGATATAAAAAACAACAAGCCTGCAGATTCTGAAGCTAAACTTGGGTTAGCTCTTAACACAACACCCGTGCAGCCTACACCGTCTCTATTGTTGTCTACGCTGACGACAACAATGTTTAGCAAAATACCCTAAAAACAAATTCAAAAACCATTCCACTTTGGATCATGGTCAAAAACCGGTACACCTCAGAAACAATAACGGCAAATGATGCTTGGGCTAACCTTAAGCAAAGCAACACGCCCCGCAATGCCTTTCTACATCGCATTATTGAGCGTATTAATGTTATTTTTACAAAAGTTGATAGAAATCCTGAAAAAAACCGGAATAGACGACAGACCTTGGCATAATTACAGATCTATATTGAAACCAGACAGCAAAAGTAAAAATCGGCAGAGATGTGTATTATCTTCTGCTATTCAATATCTACACCAAATACATATTTCAAAAAACCATAGAAAATGCACAAGAAAGAATTCTTCTTAACGGAAAACGCATAAACAACATAAGATATGCAGATGATATCATGATCATTGCTTACAATATAGAAGATCTACTGCACCTAATAAATAAATTAACGACACTAGACATAGATATGAATTAGATATCAACATGAATAAGACCAACTTCATGATCATAAGTAAGAATAACCCACTACACCACTAACAACAACCAAGGCTAGAGCCTGGTAACATTGAAAGGGTAATAAAATGTATTGTATATCTAAGCACCGTCATAAATGAGGAATGGGACCAAACACAGGAAATAAAACGCAGAATTGAAGATATTAGAAGCATATTAATTAAAATGTCAACAACCTTTAAAAGTAGGGATCTAACTAAAGACACAAAAATAATACTTTTACGCTGCTACGTATTCTCTGATGGAAGCAAACAAAAAAAACTGAGCCCGTCCTACAATGCATTCTACAAGGTAAAGTAGAAACAAAAAGAAGCCAAAAAAGAATCTCATAGCTGAAAAATCTAAGGAACTGGTTCTCTACAACAACATCTCTTCCGGGCAGCTGTGAATACAATAAAAATCGCCAACATCCAGAACATACAGAATTACAATAATTGTTACTGAAATAGTACTACTAATAGCATAATATTAAAATCCTTCAATAAGATGTTATAAATATTTCAATTGATTTTGATTATAATTTCAGTAAATGTTATCACCAATCCTGCAAATAATTGAGCTTGTAAAAATTGTAAATTTTGATATAATGAATACTGTAAAAGTACTATAACAATTTTAAAACCCTTCAACAAGTCGTTTTCAAAATATTTACAAAATCGCTTTATATTAAAATAATTTTCTTAATAAATCTGTTAAACTGATTAAATAAAATTTATTAAAATTGTCTAAAATATAATTAATTCGTTTACAAATGTTAACTAATTAAGAGACCTTTAGAGGCCAAACCCACATGTAGACTTGTAAATGATTAATCAGAGGAAATATGAGTTGAAGTCTTCTTGGAAGGTCTTCTTTATCACTCATGACATGTAAAATAAAACATAGCATTTAATAGCCCCGGATTGTATTACAATACATCACCAACCGCCAAGAAAACTTCCAACACATTTTTCTAGTAAAAAAGTCATAACATGATTTGTCTTTATTTAAATAGTAAAAAGAAAATCTATTGATTGAAGAATGATTTTAATCCGATTTGAGTTCAAAGCTTTGTGAAATAAATTCGCGTGGGTGAGTGTTCCTAGTAAAATTAATGTGAAATCAAATTTTGGTTTTGAATTATTCATACACCGTAACGCGTTCATATTGGGATATCAATTTATAACGATTCTCCTAACCAGCACGAAATTACTATTGAAATGCGGGGTGGAAAGGCTGAAACTGCATTTCCAATAAAAAACACACACAGGTGGACAGAAGCACTGAGTCATACCGAGCAATATGGGGTTGGATCATAAATCAACTTTCTTGTTAGAAATGAGAAAAAAATGTGAAGTAGGGGAAGTAATGTTTAGTTGAGTAATATTAACTTTGTTTAACAATTATTCAATGCAGTAATCGTTAGCTTCTTCGCTTTCTTTTTTTGCCGCACAACTCATCGTAGATTAAGCTGAGCACCATAGACCGGTTTGCTCATTTGTCAGGCGACTAATTGATTGGTAATCGCTACTAAATAGCAAACCAATAGCTATTGGATACAAACGAGATATCGTCGACTGTTGAAATTCAATTAGAACGGCTCGCGGTGCTTAACCAATTCATCCCCTGAATTAAATCGAACCAATTATTAAATAAAGAAAGATTACACATCTACTCTTATAAGATTAGTACAAATCTTCATCAAATTTAAAATTGATTGATATGCTCTACTTTATTTTAATTGGGAAAATTAATTGAAATTGAAAATTTCAATCTCAATATTGAAAACAATTCACTTCATTCTTATGGTCGATGGGGTAGAATTTACATTCAATTTTTTTTTCAATTCTTGCTTTGTTGTTTTCTTTTGTATTCAATATATAGCTGTTTTTTATTGCTTGTGTTAAGTTGCGCTATCGCAACATTCAATATTTACACCTGCAACATATGGACGCATACATATACTGATAAGCTTGCGATAACAATGTACGCTTTTTGTGTTATCAGAAATGGCAACATGAGACGTCACTATATCGCCAACAATTAACTGCAATAAATGAAGGCAATCATTAAGCAAGCGATTGTAAACATAATTAAAACCAGCACAATGGTTACAACGGGAATAACATTATTAAAATCCTACATAAATTGTTTGTAAAAAACATATTTTGAAAACAAATCTTTGTATGATTTTAATATTTTACAGCGACATGTTAGTATTAAGTGTAATAAAAACTACAACTAAACTGATAGGCTTAAATAATAATCCTGGAGAATTTATAATAACACCAAATTCAATAAAATTTTAATAATAAAGTTGAAACAAATTTTTTAAATATTTTAAAAACTACTTAATTCACACAGTACTAATTGTAAAAATAAAAACAATTTTGTAAGCTCAATAATTCTGTAGGATTCATAATAAAAATGCTGCAAACTTAAAAATATTTTTAATTTTTCAAAAAGAATTTTCTAATCAAATACTATTCTCTGTACACAAATTAATATTCAAAAAATCAAAATTTGATTGAAACAGTTTTCAAATTATAACCAATATGTTAGTTTCATTGCAATTTAGGCAAATGTTACGATCTTTCATCAATCAGTCGGGGGTTATTTTCAGCCCAGTAGCGGAAATTTTGCTTATTAACTCTCTCTCCTCGGTTCTTACATCCTTTGTTAGGGTTTGGTGGCATTATGCCTGAACCATTTGGACTGTTGCTTCTCATGCCTGTCTCTCTCTCCTGTGCCTTTTCTGTAGCCGCAAGTCGTATAACTCCGCAAGACACTTCTTGGAGTTCCAGACGGTATTGCACACGTAGTGCATTACCTCCATGCCTGCCTAGCCTATGGATTTTATGACTTCTGCTGTTATATTATAAGTACCTGGAGCATTCCTGTTAGCCGTTTGATCGCCTTTTCCGATTTTTAGATAGATGGCTCACAGTCAAGTGTTAGTGCAGCTTGATGTTTGGCTGGCATCGACAAAAAGAGTAACGCTTTCATACATCAAAAATGTTAAAAATGTAGTCTATTCACCATCCTTGAGTCAATCTCTTTTGAAGCGTAAAACGTTTTCAGATAACGGACTATCTACTTTTTAAGAATACAACATAAAAGTGCATCCACTACACAATCAGATGACAACAGCACTCTGAGCTTGAAAAAAATATCCAGAAACTTCTCAAACAGAAAATTGGTCGGTCAACACTGAAACAAACTCCTCTCTCTGACCAAGTACCAGAACAACCAGCAAAAATATTCAAATCTGCCAAAATCGCCTCGGTAAAACCATTGATGGATACCATCACCAAGAACCGGATGACGCATGATGACAAATAATACAAATTTAGTGTAACAGTAAAAAACTAAGTAAAAAAATAATCTAATAATTGATTCCGAGTTTGAGAATTTTGAATACCGAGCTAAGTTAAAAGAAAGCAAACATAATTTTGGTATAGCACGTTCCCCTTATACCACAATGCAATGGTGAGATCCTGAAGTTGTCGCCTTAAAGCGTGCATTAAAAGCAAATTTAAATATATACAAATTAATCGCCGGGCGAAAAGCCAAAAATCGACCCTCAAAAATGAGCAAGATCAATTTTCTAAAGTCAAACAACACCATTTGACCGACGGACCTTCGCTTTGGCAAAGCATCTACTAGTCCATCTGCTTAACCGAAAAGAATCGAAATGAAGATAAATTTTAGCAAAACAATTTTTGTCTGAAAAATAATAAAATGATTTCACCATTTTTGTTCTATTCTTTAAAATCTCAAATTTTGTCAAGTAACTCAGTAAGCATTGCATGGTGCTCAACCTCAGCCCAAATATTCCTAATCTGCACATTTTTCTTATACCTGCAGGCTAGTTTAATTTCATAGTTTATTTATTTTAATTTTTAGTGGTTTACTCTTTTCTTACATTTGACAATTTTTGGGTTCTTACGTTAGTCTAAGTAGAAAGGTAGGACCTAACATTCAGTGTTTCGGCCTGATTGTTGTTTGGGTTTGAGTACATTTTACTGCGGTATCTATTATTTATTTTTTTGTCTGCCGACAAGTTTGGTCAATGTCATCATAAACTTTTGGTTTTACACTGCAATTTAAGAGTTGCTGGAGTTTACTTTTGGTGTCCCTATCCTTTTGTTGCGCATTGTTTATTAATTTTGTAGAGATAGAAATCTAAACCCAAATGAAGAACACTCCTTAATCTGCAGTCTGACATTCCCAAAGCAACAAAATGCAGTCGAGCAGAACGTTTTGATGACTGCTCAATTGCTGCTCTCACTAGCTGTACATTTTCCGGTTTTCTTATAAACCTGCGTCTGCCATGTGCATCTCTGCTAAGCGTATTACCAGTTTCCAGTGAGTGCATAACCCATTGGCATTGTTGCAAAAACTGTCGCCAAAAAGTTCGTTGCGTCGTGATAACAGACCCGCACGGCAAAGCCTCAATCTTCTCAGGTCCAAACCAGACTGGCAATTGAAATAGGATGACTGATGCATCACAATGATATCATGTGAAACTGCAATCAACCAACACAGTCCAAACATTAACCGTCTCAAACCGCGTAATCCGTTCAGCCGTACCTTGCATAAGGTTTCCTAATTTCAAATTTTCATATCAGAACTCAAAATACTCAACAATTTCCAAATTATTATAAAAACTCTGCTTTCGAAGTAATTTTACAAAACTGACTTAAAAGTAACAATTTAAACAAAATTGTAATATTATTGTTAATATATAAGGTTTACTAATTCCTAATTTAAATTTTTTAAACCAAAACTCAAAATACTAGACCGTTTTTAAATCATTACGGTCTCATTTTTATTAACTCAAAAATTGCATTTTATTAAAGCAAATTCAAAATGTTCGCAAAAAAATTCTAATAATAATTAAAGTTTTTCAATTCCAAATATAATCCAAATAAATTTAAATAGCAAATAAGAACAAAAACCAGAACAAAAAAGCTAATCCAAATGCCTTCTTCATGTGTGTCACCTGCAAGACATATGGACTAACGGCTAACCATTCCATCAAGATTTAAAGAAATCTAAATTTTACAAAACTTACACGAACGTCAACAAAAACGTCAATGGCTTTACTCAATATTAAAAATTCCAAAGTTAAATATAAAAACCCACTCAAATCTCCTCGGAGATGGCACTGAGCAAAGTTAAATAAGTAACCTAAACATCGGAACCTGGAGAAGATACGACTTGGACATAACATAAATAGTTTAAAAGCAATAGAAAGAAAAGAAACACTTTACTACACTAAATACGGTAATCTTCTCCGGTAATAAAGATAACAGTAACAACAAGGTAGCCAAAGTACTATCCGTAAAAGCCAACAAGTCGTTAGTAGCATATGACACAGTCAGCAACAGGATATTATCCATAAAATTACTCGCAATACCAATGCCACTCCATATCTTGCAGGTTTACCAGTGGTGTAGCTAGGATTTTTAAGCCCTAGCGCAAAATATTAAATAGGTCCCCTCAGAAACAGTTTTGGAAACAAATCAACAATCAATTTTT
The DNA here is from genome assembly GCA_963932245.1 of Tachinus rufipes. Taxonomy (NCBI): domain Eukaryota; kingdom Metazoa; phylum Arthropoda; class Insecta; order Coleoptera; family Staphylinidae; genus Tachinus; species Tachinus rufipes. The sequence goes on along the minus strand of OZ010747.1, from coordinate 69,932,244 downwards.
TTAAATTCATTTTGTAACACCCTTTTTCATTTTAAAATAAAATGGAGAGAAGAGTTGCGGGTCCTTCGGCATTGCTAACCCTTACTTACAGCTACCTGCGCCACTGTTGCTTATGATGTATTTTTAGAGAATATTGTTGTTTTAATGTGATGTGAATGTGATGTCAGTAGCTCTCAAAGATAACCAATTGCACCTAAACTGTTCCAGCCTGTACCTGAAGTGTTCTAATTTGTTTATCAGTCAACTGAGGTTGTTAATAAACTGTTCCAAATAACATTGATTGGTTTTAAATAGAATTTGAGTAACACTCAAGTGTTCTCAGATGCACTACTTTCAAGTGTAAGATTTTTAAAATTTTCCAAAATAAACTGTTTACAGTTTTTTGATCAAATTTGCAAAAACTTCAATATTATCAAGATATCTCTATAAATTTCAAAAATTTCTTTTCATAAATATTGTGGAAAATTCAACTTTGCTTAAAATTTCATATAAATACACTTTTCAAAATAAGCGAGTTGTTCACAGTTTTTTGATCAAATTTGCAAAAATCTCAATATTATCAAGTCATCAAACAACAATGTTCTGCATCCTTAATTGTTATGGGAAACTTCAAGGTTAAAGTAAAGCCAGTATCAACAAATAAAAAAAACATCAAAGAAACGTGTTAGAAAATTATAAATGTGCGGAAAGACTAATAGACTTACTTCTGCGCAAGCAACTTAACAATACCAAATATCATGTGTCAAAAACATTTTAGGCGGGTGTACACTTAAACCTCTAACTGTCAGAAATACCAAAACTAAAATGATTATAAACTAGTAAGGTCACGGCAAAAAACTTCGGTAAGCAGCTCAAAAACCCTACCGTGCGCTATATGTGAAAGTAATTACCAATTGCTTAAAACCCGTTTTGGTTTAAAATTAAAAAAAAACGCAACAAAGACTATGCCAATGACAATGAAAGTCCAAAATATCAAGCAATTCCTACAAAAAATTTAAAAAAATCTGGATAAAGTAGCAAACTTCAATTCTCCAAATGTCCATCCTGACCACCTATGAAATCAAACTAAAACCGCAATCGTAGACACTGTGAACAAACTGTCAAAAGACCTTCAGCCAGAAAAGTTCCAACACTGGATGTCAAATGCAACCTGGATTTCCATAGAAAACAGGTGAGATAGCTCAGAAATAGAGCGTTAGCGTAGCACGCTAACAGTCCAGGGTTCGATCCCCAACATTGAGAAAATTAATAACTTGCTCATTAGCTAATAAACCGTTGGTACCATCAAGCCTCTTTAAACTTCGTAAGACTTCTAAAGCAAAATAAAATAGCTGCAAAACGCGCAATAAAGAAGAAGAACTAAAAACACATAATTAGATACGTAGGACAAAAAACACACAGAAAAGTAGACAAAAACAACAATATAAAAGCTATATGTGCGGAAAATAATAAACAAGAAACCCAAACTTAGGTTATGGAAGATTCTAAAAGTCTGAACACTCTATCGTAAAAGATGAAGTACTGCTCACAATAAAAAAGCTAATATCTAATAAATCATCTGCCAAAACAATAAAACCTATAGAAAAAGCACATATTTCATAAAATCTGCCAAAAAATGTAAATAACTGTATACTGGCCAATTGACTAAACTAGATCCATGTTTGTACTTAAAAAACTATAGCCTTATCACTCTGATCTCCCATAAAAGCAAAATCCTTCTCAGCATATTAACAAGAGACTAAAAACACATACCTCCTGTTAAATACCAGAAAAACAAGCAAGGATTTGTCAAAAACCAAGTTACATACTCAACCGGTGTCAAATCTCAAAAAAACTCGTAAAATCAACAAACCCGTCCTAATATGTTTCGTAGACTACTCTACAGCCTTTCTTGTACTTTGAGCACCAATCCTCTATAAATGTTAGCCTATAATATTTTATTTGTATTTATCTGAACAGTGCTGTAGACAACATACTGTTCCATGTTCTTAGGTTACACAACCACAATATACGACGTCTTTCAGGACCTCTATCTCTAATTATTTTGCCATGCAGTATTACCTGGAGAAGGCAGTATTTATCATTCCGCATGACTTGGCCAAACTATTCCAGCTTCCTTCTTTTAACTGTTGCCAAGATTTCTTTCTCTTTGCCCATACGCTAAAGCACCATCCGTTTTGTTATCCATAATATTTTTAGCATGCAGCGGTAACACCACATTTCAAAAGCTATGACTCACCATCATCTTCGGTAAGAGTCCAGAATTGAAAAGATGTAACATCTAAAAACGCGTGACAATGCTCAGGAATAAATTGCACAGTGCACTACGCATTTTTTTTAAATACACCTATTTCTACTCAACGTCTAATTTCTTCCAAGTGATCCAAGTTTTTGTTCAACGTGTAGCTTTAGTAGAGTGGAGTTCTTATAGTGCTGTACTTGCTAAAAGCGTAGGCGCCACTCTTGTATGTTTGTGGTGTTCTACACAGACATGCAAGGGTTTCTAGGCAGATACTTTGCAAGATTGCCATTGCCTTGCAAAGGAGACAAATCAGGTATTGCCGCTGTTGAGAATCGAACCCAGACGTCTTTGTTGCCTATTCTTGCTTTTCGTAGTATTTCCAAAAAATTTAAATGTTGGATTTTATGAAAGACCTTTTCAAAGTAAATAAAACATGAAAAAGTGTCCAGGTTGTCGTCGCGTGCTTGCTGGATTAAAACATGAATGCTAAATAAACCCTCCATTAAGCCAACCAACGCCGTTTGGAAATCAAAATTGCACGGATTGTGCATGTATTATGTTAAGTATTTTTAGAACATGGCTCATTAGACTGATAACTTGGTAGTTGGAGCATTTGGTAGTGTTTGTCTTCTTCGGGATTAATATGAAAGTCGATGTCAGTCACTTCTTTGGTAAGTGATCTCGTTGAAGAAGTTCGTTAATATCTTCGCTTGGTCGGGCTCTAGTACTTGCAATAGATCTCTGTGGTTTTGGTCTGGGCCAGGTGCTTTGTTGCTGTTGAGCCGCTTTATTGCCAAACTTTGTCTGCTTTGTTGATGTTTCAGGACCTAATTACACATGTAAAGCAAGTAAAATTGTTTCCTTATCTTTAAAGAGCCCTTCCATATACTCCCTTTCAGTTTCACTTATCGGGTTATTATTAAAGTCTGAGATTATGCTTGAGTTCCATTTTGTGTGTAATCCTACCGTTTCCTTAATTTTCTTGTGCAGATTAAAGTGGCCTTTGTCAGTTCAAAATCGGACAAATTATGAACAATTATGAGAAAAAAAAAGATTACCTAATCACCTAATGTTTCTTATCCAAAAACTAAGTAGTCAACCAATATCATTGCTCGTCAAGCTACACGGAGCTCCAAAAATAGAAAGCGATGAAGGCAAATAAATGGTCAATTGAATCACGTGTCCTCTGCCAAGAGAATAGCAAGAAGAAAAAGAAGAATGAGAAAAAACTCAAAATATGCATCCATCTTCAAATCAAAAACAAAACTCAAAAAAAATTACAAAAAAAATAATCCCAAAAATTTGTAATTTCAAGCAATTTTCAAAAAATATTGTCTTGAACATGATCATATTATATATATTCATAACATTTGGTTTCCAAATACTAAATTTTCAAACTAAACCTCAAAATGTCTAACCGTTGTATGAAAAAATATCTGTTTTTACATCAATTTTACAAAATTGAGTCAAAAATAACTAACTAAACCAATTCCAAAAATTTTCAAAATAAAATCTTGGCAATAAAATAAACATAAGATTTCCTAATTTCAAATTTTCAAATCGGTACTTAAAATACTTTGGATTCTTGTTTTTTAATTAACTAAAAAAATTGGATCTTAATGGCAAATTTAAAATGTTCGCAAAAAATTCTAATAATAATGTTAATTGTTAATCAATATTGTTAAAACTTCTTAAATCAAATTTTTTGAATCAAAACTCAAAATACTCCACAGTTATCAAATTTTGACAAAAACACTGTTTTCAAAAGAAGTGTACAAAACTGATTCAAAAATGCTAATTTAAATCAATTTTAAAAATTTCAAAATATGATCTCATAAAAATTGTCACAGTATAAGGTTCCCTAATGCCAAATTTTTAAACCGGATCTTAAAATACCCAACCGTTTACAAATTATGAAGAAAATTCTGTTTCATAACAATTTTACAAAACTGGAAATAATAACTCAAAAACTGCAAATTTATAAGCAGTTTAAAATATTTTTGTTTTATCCTGCTACAATTTCCGGCTAAAATAAAACTTATGATAACAAATTTTAAAACCGGAAGTTGAAACACGTAACCGTTGTTGTGTTGTGAGTGAAATTTCAATTAAAAAACAAATTGTTATAACTCAAAATACGCAATTATGGTCAGTTTAAAAAACTTCTGTTAAATCCTGCTACAATTTTTTGCTGAAATAAAGTTTATTGATAACAAATTTTACCAAATTATGAGTCAAAATTCAATTATAAAACAAATAAATATAGCTTGCTGAAAACAAAATTTGAAACCGAAAGTTAAAACTCGGAAGTTTTCAATTTATAATCGTAGTTCTTGATAGGTAATAATTTGTTCGTTGAACAATTTACTTTTGTATCCTGTAATAAAATGTAGTATTCCAAATTAAATTTAAAACAAGCAATAATAATTTATTAAATATATTCCAAAAATATTTATACAAATTTGTAAGAATATTCTACCAAAAAGTCGTTACATATTCCTATAAGTAAAGGAGAATAACATGAATACATTTTAAGACCCACCACACAAAATCAATATTGTCTTTGTCCCAAAGCGAATTTTAATTTACAATTCATGATACGTGTATCAAAACAAATAATATATTTCTACCTTTAATTCATCTCCGACGGAACCTTCTGAAATCCACTTCCATAGCAACACAATCACACAATGTTAATTAATAATTAATTAGTTAAACCAATGAAATGTAAATATTTATTGTAAATATTAACAGCAGCTTCTTGGCGAAGTGATGATTCGACTCGACTAAATGTATTTCACCTTCCTTTCGCATTGCAATGTCGCCCGATAAGCAAGTCGGTCGGTGATATCTGATTTTTTTTTTCGTGCGATTTGGATAAAAATGTATTTGTGACGATGGAATTTTATTGGAATGTGTTGAGATATTTAATATTGAATTTTATTTTAATAATAAATTATTACATTTGTAAATTGTGTGTACTTTAAATGATAAAATCTATTGATATAAATGTGATATCCATTTTCACCCTTCACGATTAATTGTGACTAATTATATCAATTTTTTATCAACCCGATTAAAGATTAATCAGACCTTAGTAGCAACTTAATTAAGGTTGATATCTTAACATTTCCAAGAAAAAATAATTACTATGATCAAACCCCTTTTATATATATTTTCCTTTCGTTTTCCCCAAAGGTGAAAACTTCTAATAAATTAGTCCCAGCTATGTTTTCCATTTCTTTTTCTGTTCTTTCGTGTTCGGCAGCACGGCACGCACACGATGATGAGAAAAATGGGAAAATTGTGTACAATGAAAAAATGAAGGCGTCCTATATAGTTTTTTTCTTTTATAAATACACATTTATTCGAGCAATCAATTTTCACATTCTAGAACCAATTTAGCTAATTAATTATTAATGCTTCATTTAAAAATTAACGCGGAGTTAATTAGTTCCTACTTCTGCAATTGAAAAGCTTTATGATAAAAAATGTTTTGCATAATTATAATATAAAGTGACCCCATCATAAAAAAATATATTCAACTAAAACATTTTAATTAACCCAACCAACGTACGCAATTTCCTCGCTGCAGGATTAAAAAAAAAATATAAAGTGAAGCACGCTTTTATTAATAACAACAAACAAAAATAAAAGCTTACATTACATAAAACATATGACATTCGATTTAAAGTTGAGGGTAAATATTTTAATAACATAAAGGGGAGCAAAGCACTTTGAGAGAAAATTTTAATAATATTCTGACAAACTAAGTAGTATCAAAGTTGGTTGAAACTTTACCACGCATCAGAATAATTAGCATATGAGTTTGCTGCTAAGACTTGTAAACTAATAGTTAGTAATATTCCTTGTAAAGGCTTAAAAATTTTTGTTTTTAATTCTCAAATACGGGTAATTTAATTTTAATTAAGGACAACACAGTTGTGGTAATATTTTTTCGTATGATGGGACCACATGTGATGAAAATAATTAGTAAGCCGGTGGTGTCATAATGCAGTCTATTTCTGTGAAGAGATGATGAATTGGGTTGGTCACACAAGTCCCAAATGGCTTTGCATTCAAGTGACGGCCTGTCATCAGTCAATTAAGGGTGCAACTCATTTATAATATCAACCCCTCTTGTCACGTTTTTATTATTTAAATTATTTTTATTATTATAGTGCATGATGATGAACAGACTAGTTTTAATTGAATTCAATCATAAGTAATGTGAATTTATAATCAAAAAGATACACCCTCTTCCTGCTTGATGAACATTTTTATAAATGTCAATTAAATTGTAAATAAGCTCTAGTTTCTTTTGTCGCTTTGCGATTATTTGTAAACCAATTTAACTAAGTTGTACAAGTTGTACCGTACTATGTTGTCTTGCAACTAAAACGTTCAGTCAGCGATTAAAGTAAATGTATTTTACTGTGTCGCTTCGCAATTAATAATGAACCAATTTATGTAAGTTTATAAAAGTACTGTATCGCTTAGCGATTGATTTTAATTTATTGTAAATAGGTTTCAACTCTGATGTCAGTAAACCAATTTAACAAAGTTTATACGTAATGTGTCGCTTCGCGATTAATTCTAATATAATTGAGTATGTTAGAATCAATCGCGAAACGACACATTACGTATTGCTTAGGAAATAATATAAATTATGATTTCATAAAGCTCAGGTATCCGGTGTCGCTTTGCAAATCATCATCAAATATAAAAAAAATTAAAATAAATTTATATGTATCCTACCATGCTCAGTCGCTTCGTGATTGATTGTAGATTAATTTCTCTAAACACTGGTTTTGTTTGTCGCTTCGGAATCGATTCTAACTTGCTAAATCGCTCTACAATTTATAATAAATTAATTCACCCTAGAGCTCAGTTTTAAGTTGCTTCACAATTTATTGAAAATCAATTTCACTTCTGGTACCTTCTACGTAGCTGAGATATACTTGAGACGGAATAATGCAGCAATTATGATATAATTTTTTTTTTGGCACTTGTTTCAAATACCTCTTTAGTAATAAGGTCAAAACCTGGATTCTTTTTAGGTTGTAAGTAAGTTTTAATCTCATGTGCATCTTCTTTGAGACTTAATTTGATTTAAATTATAATGTACTATGAAGTAAGATTGATTTTGGTTTATTTTAAGTACATTAGACTGATGATTAGCAAACACTTTTACTTTTGCGTATTGTCATCTTCTTTTCTGCGGAATAGATAAGATAGATCTTCCAATCTTTTTGGTGGCTTTCTACAAGTAATAGTTTGTCTGTTTTTCTGAAGACAAGTCCATAAAACATTTACTTTCAGTTTTTGGATTCCTCTTTTAGCTTTTCTTCCACAATCTTTCTAGTTTCCAACGGATAGTTTTCTCCCTTTGTTACATAATCCTTTATGTTGCTGCAGTTTAGATGATACGCCAAAGTTTGTCAAACTTTTCAGCTTCATAATCTAGATTATCTGTGGATTTAAAATCCCCTTAACCTTGCGTCGCTTCGCAATTTATTTCTCTAAGCTCCGTGTCCAGTGTCGCTTTGCAATTGATTTTAACTTGCTCTATCACTCCGCAATTTTAAATAAATAAATTTTACTGAGGTCTGATGTCCTGGGTCGTTCGCAATTAATCGTGAACCAATTTTAAAAAATCGCTTTGAAATTGATTCTAACTTGATTTGTCCTTCTGCAATTTATAGTAAATTAATTTCACTAAATTCTGGTTTCTTGCGTCGCTGCATGATTGATTTTAGATTAATTTTTCTAAATTTTGTGATCTGTGTCGTTTCACGATTAATTCTAACTTGCATTCTCGCTCCGCACTGACTAAAAAAACAAGTCTTCAACATGTGCATACTACCAGTTATGACTTACGGCCTAGAGACCATGACGCTCACAAAGCAAAGCATGCATTAAGGTATACTCAACTCGCGATGGAACCTGGAACACTTGGAGTAAGTTTGATGCTTAGTAAGAAACGAAGAAATCCATAGAAGAACCCGGATAAACGACGTTGCAGAATGTATTGTCGTGTCACCCACTGACGCCCAAGAAGAACAAAGACAGGAACGGGAACACCAAAAAAGAAGAAATAGCTCAAGAACATAAAGGAAGTAACAGGAAGTAGATGGTACAAAACGGCACAAAATAGACCGGCATAAAAATTATTAAAGAAAGCTTAAGAAAATATTTCACTAATCTCTTGTGTCTTGTGGCGCTTTGCAATTAATTGAAAATAAATTTCGCTAATATTTTGTATATGTCTTGTGTAGCTTTGCAAATGATTGTATATTAATTTCTCTACGCACTGGTGTCCGGTGACGCTTCGCAATTGATTCCAACTTGCTCTGTCGCTCTACAATTTATAATAAATTAAGTTCACTAAGCTCCGGTGTCTTGTGAAGCTTCGCAATTAATTGTAGATTAATTTCTCTAAGCTCTAATGTCCTGTACCGTTTTACTAAGTTCTAGTGTTTTACGTCGCTTCGCAAATAATTGTAGATTGTTTTCTTAAAGCTACGTGCCATGTGTCGCATTGCAATTGATTTTAACTTGAATTTAAGACATAGAATCAGAGCGAAAAATAATCAACCAAAAAACCTTTATTTAGCCAAAGACTCAAGTGTTCAAAGCAACTAAAGTTTTATTTTAACTACTGGCCAGACTACTCGGAGTAGTACTCTGTTAAGAAGTTGAACAGTACCAAATGATCCTACGCCAGCGTCAAATTAACAAACAATTCAGAAAAAAATTACTTTTACCAATTTTAACAAATAGTAATTATGTGAGAAGTAAACAAATTTTAAACGTACTTTGAAGATAAACCATTTATGTTCGGCTCTTAAATGGTTGAAAAATACCAAACTGACAAGACAGTACTTACTCTCTAAGACAACTGGTCAGCTCACATCCCTTAAATTAAAACAATGAAAAGAAGAAGTAGTTGCCAATAAAAATGCTCACAAACACAAGAAAAATTATCCGTCGCTATAAAGAGATGCTGAATGATTTAAACGTTTGAATTATCACGTAAGCAAAAAAAAAAAAAATACAAACCTCCGCAAAGTGAGACCAATTGGTTGTGCCACTCACAAGACTGGAGTTCCTAGATCACCACTACAACACAGAGAGTGCAAGCAGAATAACATTGAGCATATTAGTTGTCTTCATAGTCTTGGCCAGATTAGTTAATTTAGATTTTTGGCATATCATGTCTTGGCCAGAAATCCAACTTAACGTTAAGCCGTACTCTTCTGGTGTTTGCTGAAAGTTCTTTGAAATATTCATATATTGTTTCTCTATCGTTTATTTATCTTTTTAGGCTCAATAACACTGTGTAATCGACTGCAAGTTCTGTCACTGCTAATCGCAGATCCAGATGTTATAACATTTTTATTGAGTTTATGTGTTGACTTTCATCAACATAATCGTAAGAATTTGTTTGATCAAATCCTTATCACCGTTTGTAAAGTTATGAACATTCCAGATGTCGGATCAGTTGTTCGTTGTGCTGCATTAGCTTAAGACGAAGTTTGTAGAAAAAGTTTGTTTGCCGGTTGATATCTGATTAGTGTTTGTAGTATCAGAATTAATTTTGACATTTTTTCTATCTTCTCCTGATATGTAGGACAACCCTTGTTACTTTCAAGATAGTTACCTTGGCAGTTGGCGCATTTAGCCTGAGTTCTATCATCTTATTTGTGCACATTCCAGCTGCATGGCCATAGGCTTAGCAGCGGCGGCAGTGGGCTGGTTCGCCGGATTTTAGTTTGTCTTCTACAACAATTTTCAGATCAAGCAAATTAGTTAGAAGCATAATGCTTTCGTGTTGTCTTTTTCAAGTTAGATGTAAGTAATTAATACATTTTAAATTTGTTGTGTCCTAACCTTAAGCTACCAAACACAACATGCGCAACCAAAAAAGCACTCTAGGGCTTGCTACCGCTCGTGGGCGTGACCCACAGTGCATTGTGAGTCACACCTTTCGCTGTTAAGTTAACATTTTGTCAGATTAATCTATCAAAATAATATTATGCACATGAGAAAAAAACATCAAAGACCAATGCAAGTATAGAAATCGCCGAGTATAAGAATAAGACAAACATCTAAGTCAAACTAGTGTATGACATCAAAGCCTGGACAATAATCTCTGATGGCCGGTCTAACAATATCATCACCCAGAGGTCAATCATCATGCATATAGAGATGCACTCTAGGAATATATTACGTTTATGTCACCCAATCACTCAAAAGTGTATAAGATTTCAGACGCATAGGAATATCCTGAGAGGAATGTTATCAGTAATTGCCAAAAATAATCTAAAGAGAGAAAGCAATTAACAATAAGCTCATGGCTAGGCAACACAACCAACTAGCTCTTTCGCCGGTAACACCTGCCCCGATCTCCACCGCTGCAATTCAGTAAAATATTGCCGTGCCAAACTTTCCTCAAAAAGCCTGCCGCCAACCAAATCAAGTGTAGTTCCTCTAAGGACAAAGGTACAGCTGGACACCAAGATCAAAGCCGTAAAGAATGCCCCGCTCACAGAGAAAGGGTTCACTGTCGTGACTTACCAAGTCAAAGAAGATGGTGCAGGGCGAGTCTTCTTATTCCAACATTCCAGCCATCAGTCGCCTTTCCAAGTTAGGCGTCCTCAGCGCCATCTGAGTCTTCAACCATCAAGGCCAAAAGGTCAATAACCCAACCAACTAATAAAGCCAAGGCGTCCACTATTGGCACAGCCTCTAGTTCTCTTGGCCCTTCTACTCAGTCAGCACCCACAGAAAGTGCTGACACACGTCGCCCACCTCTCATTACAATACAAGACAGATTCATATTTCCTGGGTTTTAAGATGACAAAAATGGAATCCGTATGCATCCGACATCGCATGCGAATTTCCGAAGTGCTATCAACTACATTGAAAACAATGACGTGTACCATTACATGTACCAATTAGAGTCTTATTAGACCCATAAAATACGTCGTTAGGAACATACTCGACTGCATCACAGCTGATGTGACGCAGGCAAAGTATCAGCTCTGGCATATGCTCCACTATTTATCAAACGCATGAAAAGACCATTGTGTCTCACAAACACTATAGAAAAGCTATTTGAATTAGCTATAAATGTCTGACTAACTGAAAAACTCGAGAAGTGCGGTGGGCTATCCTACCAACAGTATGGTTTTAGAACAAATCGTTTAACCGTAGATGTCATTTAAAAAGTTAGAACAGCGTACCTTGGGGTAACTATAAACAAAACCAATACAGGGCCAATGGGGAAAGCCAGAGCGAGTACCAGAAGAGCAATGTATAAGGTAGTTTTGCATCTGCAGATAAAGAAGAGGTATACCCCAGATGCAAACAAAACCGAGGACATAACTAAGGTCAGGAATGACACTCAAACAAAGTAGGAAGAGAAGTGGAACGTACCTGGTGACACAGAGTAATCAACCAAAAAACTAATTAAAAAAACTACACTTTGGATATTAAGGAAACATGGGAAAACCATCCCCATGCTTTACGTTCAATTGCAGCAGAACGCACAAAGCAAAAAAAAACTGTGTCTTACAAAGCTTTGCAAACTCGCTGTAAGCGTTGAAGTTGCATTTGCAAGTCAAGGATCGTCCAATGTCACCGTTGCCAGCGTTGAAGTTGCATTTGCAAGTCAAGGATCGTCCAATGTCACCGTTGCCAGCGTTATGGCCACACGACGTATGTGTCAAGTGCGCCGAAGCCCATCCCAGCTCCACGTGCCTCTCCAAAGAGTCAGAGCAAATAACATGCGCATCGTGTTGCAGTCTATCATCTAAGCCCCATTCCTAGGCACCTGCCTCTCATTCTTAAGTTTTTCTTATTGAGACAAAATTCACTAAGGTAAGAAGGTACTAAAAAACTGCACTAAAAAGTACAAATTTCTAGGAATCATTAGGGGAAGTTTAGTCTGTATGCGCCCATAAAGATAAATCCGACACTTTTCAAGTCTTTAGGACTACAAATCCCCCCCCCCCCCCCCAAAAGTTGCCAAATGAACCCCGTCTACCGGAAAATATCGCAAAAAGAAACAAATCCATCAGCAGCAATAAAAAAGAGAACCTTCAGTTAGGTTGTGTACCCGACGCGCTGGCGGCAAACCCTCACAACAGAAAAGTCCCGTAAACATAAACAATAACTAAGAGTGATAAAAAAACTAAAGTAGAACAAATATAATGAAGTGAAGTGTGAGCCGGATTGAGTATCTGTCGTGTGAAATGAGTGTGATTCTGTAGAGCCAATAGTCGTTAACGTGCTAACTTATACGTCCTTCTACACTAAACAAAAAGAACAGTGTCAAAGAAGAAAAAAGCAAGAGAAAGAAAGAAAACACAGTGCTTGTCGGATTGTGCATCTGGTGTGTGTAAAGTGATGTTATTCATAAGTTCCACTAATTGTTAACTTGTTAACCTCTACGTCCTCAAACACAAAGACACCTGCCAAGCTGCGCAACGACGAACAAGCTCGGCTCAATCAAAGCCAGGCAATCTCGTCAGTATTATATTAAAAAAATATTGTTGACGCAAAGACGCTCAACCGACCATGAGGCTCGAGCACCCAAGCGTAAGCGCGGTAATAGGCTCCAGCGATGTATTATTTCATGTGTTCTAATAGCACAATACAAACTCTTTGACTCCAAAACCTTGCTTTAGTCCTCTTGACAATAACGGACATATAAAAAAGTTAGATAGAGACTTTATGCTTTAGAATCAGTAGATTGAAACCACCTCATGCACCAATAAAAAGCAGTGTATCTTACCATCATTAAACACATCCAGTTAAAAGGCGCAATGATAGGATAAATTGGTATCTTTAACCGTCTACCATACCAATAACAGAAAAACCAACGGAGCTACATAGAAAATTCTCAGAAAGCTTTTTCTTAGTCAAGCCTGAAACTAAAATGCACTTACCAAAAGCTTGCCAAATACCAACCAACTTCTTAATGTCCACCTGTACAAGCTTAAAAAAGTGATAGTCCGTAGACACGCCAAATACAAAAAATTCTATTCGCCAGCCAGCACTGCCATTAGGTAAATAATCTTTTAATACAAACTCTTGTCAAACTTCACCTAAAAAAACCTCCAGCACACTTCAAAACTCTTGTGATCTGTGTCGCTTCACAATGAATTCCAACTTGCTCTGTCGCGCTGCACTTTATAGTAAATTAATTTCACTAAATTCGAGAGTATAGCCTCGCTTGTAGATTAACTTCTCCAAACTCTGGTGTCCTATGTCGCTTCGCAAATTATTCTAACTTGCCCAGTCGCTCCGCAATTTATAGTAAATTAAATTAACTAAGCTCTGGTGTCTGGTGTTGCTTCGCAATTAATTTTAAGTTGACTTATTGTAACCTGTATTGTTTCATAATTGATTGTAAGTAGTCCTGTCGCTCCGCAGTTTGTAGTCGCTTCACAATTAATTGTAGATTAATTTCCCAAGGACTGGTATCCTGTGTAGCTTCACAAATAATTCTTACTCGCTCTATCGCTCTGAAATTTGTAATTAGTTAATTTCTCTAAGCTCTAGTGGTTTGTGTCCTTCACCACTAATTTTAACTTGCTCTGAATTAGTCATTTCAATAAGCTCTGGTGCCTAGTGTCGCTTCGCGATTGATTTTAACTTGCTTGATCGCTCCGCAATTTATAGTAAATCAATTTCACTGAGCTCTGGTACCTGTTTCACTTCGCGATTGATTTTAGATTGATTTCTCTCTTGCTCAATCGCTCTGTAATTCATAGAAAACTCAATTCAATTTGAAGTAAATTAATTTCACTAAACTTTGTGTGGCTCTGTTGTCCTCCACAATTGAATCTAACTTGCTCTGTCGTTCCGCAATTTATAGTCAATTAATTTCACTTAGCTCTAGTGTCTTGCGTTGATTCGCAATTAATTGTAGATTGATTTCTCTGAACTCTATTCACTTGTGTCGCTACATGATTGATTCTAACTTGCTCTGTCGCTCCACAATTTATAGTAAATCAACTTCACTTAGCTGAAGTGCTCTAAGCTCTGGTGGTTTGTTTGCTTCACCACTGATTTAAACTTGCTCTAACGTTTAGCAAATTATAAGTAAATTAGTAATTTCACTAAGCTCTGGTGTCTTGAGTCGCTTTGCGTTTGATTGCAGATTGATTCTCGAAGCTCTAATGTCTTCTGTCGCTTTGCAATTGATTGTCGCTTTGCGATTCTAGCTTGCTGTGTCGCTCTGCAGTTTATAGTAAATTAGTTTCACTAAACTCTGGTGTCTTGCGTCGCTTCAAAATTGATTGTAGGTAGATTAACTTCGCTAAGCTCTGATGTCCTGTGTCGCTTCACAATTAATTCTAACTTGCTCCGTCAATGTGCAATTTTTAATTAACTGATTTCTCCAAACTCTGGTGTTTTCTATCACTTCACCACTTATTCTAACTTGCTCTGTCGCTTAGCAAATTTGGTGTCTTAAGTCGTTTCGCAATTAATTGTAGAATATTTTCTCTGAGCTTTTTATTCTCTTCAATTAATAGTAAACTAATTTCACTCAGCGATGGTGTCTTTCGTCGCTCTACGATTGATTGTAGATTGATTCTTCTAAGCTCCAGTATCTTATGGAGCTTTGCAATTGATTCTAACTAACTCTGTCGGTCGCTAAGTAATTTCTAGTAAATTAATTTTAGTAAGCTTTGTCTTGCGGCGCTTCGCGATTGATTGTGAAATGACTTTTAAACTCTATTGGTGTGTCGCTTCACGATTGAACCTAACTCACTCTATCGTTTTGCAGTTTATAGTAAACCATCTTGCATCGCTTTGCAAATTGATTTCTCCAAACTCTGGTGTATCGTTTCACAATACTTGCTCTGTCGCTTTATAGTAAATTAATTTCACTGAGCTCTGGTGCCTTACTTACGTCGCTTCGCGATTGATTTCTCTAAATTATGGTGTCCTAAATCCTCACAAATAAAAATTAAATTGCGCTTCTTTTGATAAGCAACTTAACAACCTAAATTTCAAACTGAAAACTAATTAAATCAATGCAACAAACTTATTTTAATGTAACTTCTAATAACTCGTTATACAATTTACTGAATAATTAAGAAATCCCTATAAATTAAAATTAAATTGCGTTTATTTTAGTATATAACTCATCATTATTAAGCAATTGAATAAAACAAAAAAAAAAAAAGTTTCAAACTAAAACTATTTATTTTAATAACCAAACAATCTTAGAGTTAAATTACGTTAACATTCTAATGATTAAATTATTACAAATAATGTTAATTATACATAATAAAACCTGGAAAATAGCCTACTTGCATTTCTGCCGGTGTCTGATAAAGCAAGAAATTAGTAACTTAATTAGCGTTAAATTTAATTAAAATGCAAATCAGCGGCATGAAAACGCTTCCATTATTTACCTGCAACTGGAGACAATTTCGTCATAACACACCATCTCGTTTTCCACTGCAAGAACATGAAAAAAAAAATAACATTGTAGTATACACAGTAAGAAAAAAAAGAAGGCGCTGCCAAAGATCCCTTGGTTATGAATGGGCCCGAGGAGAAATTTGATACGGTTATTCTAGCTGCGTCCACTACTAAAGGGGGGTTCAGAAATGTTGTAAATTATTGAAGGGCCTTAGTCCCTTTCACTGTCAGACGCAAAGTGTGCAGAGATTGCAGACCTCTTGTTATGGATAGTAAATTTTAGTGAAGGAGTATAAATGGGATTTGTATAGCGTGCGGATGGGTTTTTTATTTACTAATGGGAATTTAATTGTTTAAGGTTAATTTATTGTTGTGGATAAAATGGTGAAGTATTTAAATCGATTATGTAGCAATTTGTTGTTTGAAATTATATTAATCCAATAAAATCCTTCGATAATACTCGACCCTCCGAAACCCGAACCTCTTCAATAAATATAAAGCAAACCAATTCGAAATGAAATCAAAAGAACAATCCGCTCCTCTTTTGAAATCCTTTAAGGAGAAGAAACCGAACACTCCATAAAGGAATTATGAAAACATAATCAAGACCCTTTAAGTTCCTTTTATTTTATTTCCGATTGAATATTTAATTACGCAAACGGAATTTAAATAATTAATTGCTGGAATTAAAGTTTTTTTACAAATGAAAAAAATCAACTTAAGTGAGATACAATGAAATCCTAATCGTAGGAATTAAACGAGCGAGAGCAGAGGGCGCAGAAAGGCAATACAAAAATCGTAAATAGATCTTTAGAAAATTAAAAGCATTGAAACAGCTTTTAACTTTAAAAGACGATTTGCTTTAATTGTGCAATAGAAATCAATAATTTCATGGTAATCCTTTATTTTATAAAAGTGGTTGTTAGTAGTGGTCCTTAATCTACGACTTAATCTCGTTTTTCTTTCCTTCCGGTATTAATAATGCATGTGGTCGAGAGAACAGCATGGGAAAAGCGAATGTGGAAATGCTAGTCGAAAAAAAATACACGTTGGAAATGGGGGAAAATTTGATATTAAAAAAATCGTGGGAAAATTATTGCTGCTGACAAGTGAAAGAAAAATGTTGGTTTCAAATAATATTATTTAATTAAATGTTATTTAGAATTTTATAGGCAAATAAATACCCGTGCATGCATAATAAACGTTTCAAGGAAACATTAAATAAAAAAGCAACAACCGATTCCCATTAGTATTATGTCATAGTTGGAGAGAATTTTATGTTTACGGAACAATGTAATTATTGGTTTTAGAACGTGTTTATGGCATTGGAATATGTGAAATATATATAGGAAAATAATTTGCAAATAACATTTTGTTAACTAAGATTTGTATTAATATTATTGTAAATTTGCAAGTTTCTTATAACAAATAGAGGAGAATAACCTTGCTTATGCATGTGATTTTATCAGAATAAGTTGATGTTTGTTAAGGTAGTAAATATTTTTAGTAATTAAATTAATGTTTGCTTCATATCAGTAATTGGAAATCCCAGTGTAATTAACTAAAACTGTTGAATGGATATTATCCATTCCGTACAACAAGCAGAACTTGAGTTAATATGTGTTTTTGGATTATCTTCATAAGAATTATCAGAACAATTTAACAAAAAAAAACTTTAAAACGGTTAACTTCGCCTTTTTATATAGTGTGCAATAAGAATGTGTAAATAAAGATCAAATAAATAAATAAATATGATTAGAAATATCGTAGAGAATGATCAAGAAGGAGTTTGTTGAGCTCACGACCACTGATACTGTACACCAACGCTATACTATCTGAGCTACCGGAGAACTTATTAAGCATAATAAAAAAAGTGTAAACAATATCTCCGTCACACATTAACCAAAGAAATCGACAAAAAAATTCATTTAGACATGTTGAAACCATCAACCATAACTACAAAAAATATTTTGAAGCAAAAGCCAAAATATCAAAAATTGGAAGACCAACAAAATACCAACCATTTTCCAGCAATTTTACAAATACTAATAAAAAGTAAAAGGCAGCGTAATCGCTATAGTCAACATTTCGTTAAACGTCAAAGAAAAACTCGTTGGCTCATAGGTTCTACTCTGACAAAGCGTTTACTAGGGCTTGTAGCTAGTTGTAGGAACAATTGCAGACATCTGTCTCACCGCAGTCCAAATCCAAAAATCCATTTTTAGTGATTTCAAAAGTTAAAAGAAAAATGTCAAAGACATCGGCAAGGCGTACCTAAAACTAAAAGAATTGACCTCCAATACGGCCTTGAACATCGATGTCAAAACAATGTATTTCAAATTAGAAGTAAATTTTCGTTAGAAAAAAAAACTACACACCGTTGTTTTCTTCTGTGTTCATGGTAGTTTGCGGGGATAAACCCCATTATCTACCTGTCATGCGACGCCTATGTGGCTAGTGGAAATTTTCAGTGTATTCCACTTCTTGTTTTATAGCGTTTACAGCCTGGGCCTGATTAGGTTTACAGGCCTGTTATGTACGTAATTGATTGTATGTCGGTATTGTCATGAGTTTCCGCTTTGGAGTAGAAATTTTCGGCGTTCTTCATGATGAACTCATGCAAGGTAGAGATTTTTAAGTCATCCCTGAGATCTTTATTTCTTATAAATCATCTCAAAGATTTTGATTGGCACGCTTCTAGGGTTTTGAAGTACGTCTTTGCAACCGTTCCCCATACCGGTGCAGCGTAGGACAGCTGGGCTCTAATAGTAGATTTGTAGAGCGTCAATTTTCTTCTGAGTTTCATTTTCTTGTGTCGTAGTAGTGGAGCCAAGCTAATCATTGAGACTTTGGTTTTATCTCTAATTTTGTTTACATGGGCTCTCCATGTTAAGGATTTGTCGAGTGTTACACCAAGATAATTGGCTTGGTTAGCCCAAAGTATAGGAATGCCATTAAGGTGATGTTTCAATAACTAGTTATTCTTCTTTATGTAAATAAAATGGCCTGACTTTTAGAAGGATTTATTTTAATCCCCCACTCTTCGGTCCATTTGGTAATGGTGTTTTGCGGTTTTTTGTAGATGTTTGGTTATAAACTTTGGCGAGGATTAGGAGAATAGTTCCGTTCGTCATTGTCGGGATGTCTCTGACATAGATGTTGTAAAGTGCTGGTGATAGAGTCGAGCCTTGAGGGACATAGCTGTGATGGGTTTAACGGAGAAAAGCGTATTTGCAATTTTTACTTGAAAGCTTCGGTCATTTAAAAAGTTTTTAATAAGTCTACCCAGATGGTGGATGAATTTAGCACGATAAAGTTTGGCAATCAGGCCATCGTGCCAAACCTTATCGAACGCTTTTTCTATGTCAAAAAAGATTGCTCCAGTTGACTTTTTTTTATTGAACCCTTTAGAGATATGATCTGCCATTCGTGCTAGTTGATGGACGGAAGAATGCTGCTTCCTAAAGCCGTGCTGGTGGTTAAGAATTATTTGGTTGGTTTCAATATGGATGTTTAGGTAAATGAGAATATTTTTTTCTGGTTTCGGGTATTTTGCTCAATGTAGGTAGTAAGCTTATCGGGTGGTAGTTCTGTGGAAACAATTTAGGCTTATTTGGCTTAAAAAAAACGACAATAATAGCGTGTTTCCATTTTTGGGGAAAATATCGTTGCCTTAAGATTCCATTAATGATGTTGGTGAGACCTACAATGGCTTTCCTTAGAAAATTTTGTAAAGCCGCATTAGAGATGTTGTCATGTCCGGGAGCTTTTTTAGAATTTGTATGTTTAATAGCTTTAACCACTTCCAAGAGATTCGTGAAAGGTAATGCTTCGTCTTCGGCGATGTTTTCTTAATGTTCGATCTCTCTTTCCACATCTCATCATATCAACATCTAAGATGTTATATGCCGGGCTAAATTGATCTTCAAGGGACAATGCAATAGCTTTGGCTTTCTCTAGGGTAATGTATGCTAGCCCGTTTTGCCCGTGGATGGTAGGGATGGTTTCGTGTTTTTTCCTTAAACACTTTGACATGTGCCAAGTTTTGGGCATTTCGTTGTCTGTTTGGTGAAAAAGATTGTCCCACTGTTGGTTTTTAAAAGCTTTTATTTCCTCTTTTACTTTGTTTTCTAGTCTATTTTTGATTAGTTTGTCCTGGGCAGTTCTGGAGCGTTGAATTTTCTGCCGGGCTGTATTTTTCTCCCTTATAAGTCGTTTTAGAAATGGGGAAAATCCAAGTGGATCATTGTCTCTAATGATAATTTTGCTGGAAGCTTTGTCTTGCGCAGTTTGTATGCAAGAAGTAAGATTTTCAACCGCAGCGTCTAAGTCCTGAGGGAAGCAGATTTTTGGAAGAGGGCCAAGGTCGTTATCCATAAACAGATAAAACTGTTTCCAGTTGGTTCGTTTTTTAGTTTTATCCGGTTTTCCTACCAAAGTACCATGAATAGTTAGTAGGACGGGATAGTGGTCAGAGTCCATTTCGTTGAAAAGTTCGGAAGTGGTGGCGTTGAGTATTCCTTTTGATAATGCGATGTCGAGTATATCGGGCGGGTGACCTGCGTGGCTATAAAATGTTGGAGAGGTTGGGCTATGCATGAAAAGATTGTTCTGATCCATAAATTTAATTAGGATTCTGCCTTTAGTGTTAGTGGCGCGGCAGTTCCATGCCACGTGTTTAGAGTTAAGGTCACCCCCAATAAGTGTGGGTATATTGTCTTCAAAGGCCATTTTTAAATCGTTTATCAAAAGTAGTTTAGTTGGTGGTTGGTAAACAGAGAGAATTTTGATTTTGCCGATAGGGGGAAAGTTGATTATTACCCCGGTCGCTTCCAGGTTGGTGAAGTTCAAGATTTCAATTTCAATTTATGTTAAAGTTGGGGAATTTTTGGTTGTCTGTGGGCTTTAATCCAGTTTCTGATAATAACATAATATCAATGTCTTGTTCCGAGATGAATAGTTTGAGTTGATCTGGGTATTTGGCGCTGCAGTTAGTGTTCTAGTGTCCTATTGATATGATGATTTTTAAGAAGAACGGCCAAGATTATTTTAAGTAAATCTTGGTCGTTGCTGCTGTTATTGATGGTATTGGTGAGATCTTGTTTGAGGGTGAGTTTTGGTTCCATGGGCAGTGCTGGTTGTTGCAGCTGTACAGCTTTAGCATATGATGTAAGTTGTGGGCGTGGCTTAGGTGTGACATAATTGACTTTATCAGAAAGTTGCCCTTTTGGTTTAGGTTTAATTTTCATTTTTTGATAGACTGGACATCCTTTATAGGACGCGGGATGATTACCGCTGCAGTTAGCACAGACAGTTTTCTCCCTGCCTGCAGAGGTAAGGTGGCATTGAGCTGATGGGTGGTTCTTTGCGCACCTTACGCACACCCAATCGTTGGAACACATCGATATGCTTGGCATCGATGACAGTGAGCCGGTTCACCAGACTTGAATTTAACTTTGACTTTAATCTTAAGGCCGAGAATTTTTGATACGTTAAAGATTTCATCACTTCTATCATTTTTGTTTAACTGTATGTATAGTTTGTCGTATGTTCTGGGTTGGTTATGCAACCTTAAAATTGCATTAACGTCAAAACCTTTTGCCTCCAGCGCTTCGCTCATCTCCTCGCAAAAAACATCTTCAGGAACATTGTGCATTACCGCTTTGAGGGTATTGTCTTCCTCCAGCTGGTATGTGTAAGACTTGTGACCTTTTGAGTCAAAGTAAGTTTTTGCCCTCCGGTGGTCTGAAGGTGTTTTTGGCATTATTTTAATGCACTTGCATAAACATTTGATTTCAAAGTTAATATTTAATTTTTCCATATCGTTTTTGACATCTCTCGATACCTTTTTGTCATTTATTGTAATTTGTGGAGGAAGTTTGACTTTCGGTTGTTCCGGTGTGGTGTCTTCGATGTCAGAATCGTCATTCTCGCTACTGCTCGGGGTATGGACTCTTTTTCCCCTTGTTTTTGCGGTCTACTAGTTGCCATTCGTTAGTATCGTTTGTGGGGTTGCTGGAACCTGGTGTAGAGTCGTTCTGAATTAGCATTGATTCGGAATCGTCCATGTCTTGCTTTGAGGTAGTAATAGTTGGTAGAAGAAGAAAGGGGACTCGTCTCTAAGTGTCCACTTAGATTTTAGGAGTTGGAGTCGCCGATTTAATCTTTTTCGGTTGTTTATCAATAGAAGTGGTAAAGTTTTTGGTAATTGATTTTTTGTTTTTTGAGATCTTTTTCTTAGGGCTGCTGTTTGATGTGACCGTGTTGGTTGAACTGTCCAACACATCATCAGGTTCGTCGTTTTTGGGGCGAGTTAGTTGGGCTTTATTAAGGTTGTTAATTTTTTCGGCTAGAGCCGAAATCTGGATGGATAATTGGTTGAAACCAATGTTCATGTAGGTTTGGATATTTTTGTAGTCAATTTGCATTTGATTGACAGTTGATTTTAATGCAGTTACGTCATTCCTGGTAGATTCCGTGTTGCTATTAGTAATGTTAAGGTTAGCGTTTAATATTTCCAAATTGGATCTGTTTTCTGATATTTTGGTGAAAAATTTAATTGAGTTTTCATAAATTTTCGCTTTGAGATCATCCAAACTTTGGTCTGCATCATTGTCTTGGGTAAGAGTAAATTAGGAATTTTTCCCCATGGCGATGATCTCCAGGTCTGCTGAGCCGCACAGTTGGAGGGGTAAATGTTAGTTCACTAATCATAAATTGTTTATTAGCACTTTGCACTGTAAAAAGTCTTGTTTCCTTTGTTTGAGAGATGTGGCTACAAACAATAAAAGGTGAATGACCGGGAACTGGGTGATGAGTCTTTGTGCGTGATGCCGCCCGCAGATCGGGTGGGAGTTAACTAACTATTACTAGTCACTTAAATAAAGTTTTCATTGTTCTAACACAGTTTAATCAGGCACCTTCTTTGTTTAAACTAAACAAACTGGGTGTACGCATACATGAACGGTCGCACGCAACCCACACTGTTACTCTGTACTGTACTGACTGTACTGTTAAAAGCAACGCAAAAATCTCTCCTACTTTTAAACATCAAACAAAATCCACAATAAGCTCTGCTTTATCAGATCACGCACCAAAGTACGTGACTTACAGCATGAGTTTGATTTATTTTTGACTTTACAACTATAGATCCAAAAAGAGCTAGGTTTCTAAAGACAGAATTATGCTTTGTTCTCAAAAAGAGTTAATTCAAATATCATTTCTTAAAGAATAAAAAAACTTCTGCGTTGAATGAATCTACAATATATGGCCATAGAATCAACCGCGTCCCTCTACTTCATACAAACCATTTTGATATCCGCCCTCCACAAAAATTAATCAAAAAAATTTAATGTTTTTCAAAATTGACAATAATGGCAAAATGTTAAAAACGTCAAACAGGAGTCGCAGAATGGAAAACCTCATGACCCATGCAGTTCCGGTTTGGCAAAAATCTGCTAAAATTGGTTGCTAGCAGCAAAACCAGTTGCATCTATTTCCTCAATCTAGACTCAATTCATAGCTTGCGGACAAGTACAGTTTTAATTAGACTGCTATAACAAAAGTCTCGAGTCGAGGTTGGATAAAGTACAGTTTTTTTTTTCAGGCAAGTAGTTTCATCCCTAACCCAAGTGTCAGTAATCCAGAATATAGACATTTCTTTCCTCTGCAAATGTTAACTGTCATTAAACTCGTGGATAATAGTGGCAAATTTAATCCCTTGATGACAGTCGAATGGGTGAGTAGTGCACACTATTCATTGAAAGTAGTTTCAATTGAAGTGTCGCGCCTGGATAGGTGTTAGTGATCCAGTCATTGAAAATTTCTTTCCTTTGTAAGTGTTACTGTCAGTAATTTGAAAAAAAAAAAAAGTGATAGATCCAATATTTTGATGACAGCGACTGTCTGTAGGAAAGTGGGGCCCATCCACCAAAGATTGAATATTTCTTCTCTCAGCAAATTGGAACTGTCATTAATTTCGCTGATGAAATATTAAAAAATCTGGCCCTTTAATTACAAGTAGTTGGGTCTGTGAGCAAAGCACGCAGTTTAATAATTGCAACAAATACTGGATAATAAGAGTTACAGATCCAAGCTCTTCACACAAAAAAAGCAATTTCACAGACTTGACAAACTATAGACCAAACAGTCTTCTAAACCATCTGCAAGAAGAATACTAAGAAAAAAAAATAAGAAGTTTGACAATGGAATAATATAGAAAAACAAACACACACAATAAAAGCCTTAGAAGAAAAAAAAAACGAGAGAAGCAAATTGGAAACTAAAAATCAGAGAAGAAAAACAAAAAGAAAAAAATAAGGAACAACAAGACAATTATGCATACCAAAAAATAGAAAAAAAAGAAGAACATTTACTGATACTACGATATCAAACAAAATTGCAAAGATAAAAAGAAGGAGAAAAGAAATGTTAAAAGAAAGCAGAATAACAAAAATAACGAAGCATATACCAAATAGTAGATACGCTATCTCGAGATAACGCAACCTTTAAGTTGGTCAGAATATACCGTACACAAAATAGTAATTCCAGATGAAGACACAAGAATAATACTGAAAATAACACTTACAATTTCAGAAAGGCCTAAAGAAATACAACAAATAGAAAAGACAAACCAAACAATTATAATAAATAGCACGCAGATTGGAGAAAGAAGAGAATTCTGAGCTGGATGTCAGTGCCAATAAAAAAATACAAAAAAGCAAACAAAGAATAAGGAAAGAGGAGCCGGGGACAACATTCGTGTCGCAGATGCTGCGTGAAAATCAGCAAGGCAATAATCAGCCCACCTCAAACTAATGCCAAATCAAATCTAGACAAGGACATTTTAACAACAGGATTTACGCAGAGAAGAAAACTGGAAGGTATTGCCATGCGTAAGTCATTCTTATGGGCCACTTACTGAAGCAACAACTCTCTACGTAAAAAAATCTGTATAAGTTTCAAAGCATAATTCGACCAACCCAGGAAGTAAACCGGTTTTCATTCTGCTTCAGCACAAACGACCACCTTCAATCCTTCAAATAGAAATAGAAAAGAAGGTAGAATAAAACAGACCTTTTGCCTTTTCGTAGACTTCCACAAAGCATTTGAAACAATCAAGCTAGTTGCAACCACAAAAAAGACAAAGGAACGACAAAATGACCATAGATACCAACATCATTAAAAATAACTACAAATCATTAACGCAAAAGCAAAGTTGCATACTACAACTGAAAAAATAATGATCAGGCGTTATTCAAGAAAACACCATGTCTCTAAAAATAGTTATTACCCCAGATTCGCAAACGACATCGTGTGATAAAACAGCTGAAAAAAATTAAACGGACCTAAGGCACAGTGAGCTAATAAAAATCAACAACTCAAAAATTGACGTGGTCGATAAATACATTTACCTGTAACACAATCAAAATCAGCAGAAACAATCCAACAACAAAATTGCATTAAATTGGGAAGCATTTGGAAAAATGCACAAGATATTTACAACAATTCTTAAAGGCTTAGACTTTGGAATATTTTCATAAAAGTTAGTTTATGTTGTGTTACCGTATGGTAAGGCTTAAAATAAAACTAGTACTGTTTAATGTAAAACAAATTTACTTCTTGAAACTCGATGTACGACTGTACACATAAAAGGAATAACTCAAAAATATACATGCGTATAAAAACATATAAAATAAAACCTCTTTTTATATAAACATATTTTGTAGTGCTTTTTTACATATTTCCCAATAGACTACAGTTTACAAATAATCAACATAATGTCCTATAAAAACTCTGAAACATTTTCAAAACAAAAATCTATTTAGATTACACCTTACATAATATTCCAGCAGATGATATTTGATTCAAATAAGTTAAGCCAACATTTATGGTTGTAGTAGAAAACATAATTTTTATCAAATTTGGTTTATAAAGATGCAACACTATGAGATAATAAATCATAATAATAGCAACAAATTATTTACATAGTTTTTCATATAAATTTCCATAAGATGAGCATTAATCCAATTGGACTAAGCAAATGTAAGTATCATTTTTGTATTTTTAAGATAACCAATTATTAGTGCTAAATATGAAACTAAAAATTGCGCTTTGGTTTTGTAGTTTAACAAAAAATCTAATTTTCAAAATATTATTTCTGATTATTTTACAAAACTTATTAAATTTTGCTCCAAGCAAACCCTATTAATTATAATTAATTAATAAAATCATAATTAGTAATTCAATTTACAAACTGGAAACTTACCCAATTTCCTCAAAACTATTGAACTGATTATATTTAATCCACAGGGTATGCATACAGGATGTAGAAATCTAATGCCTCCATATAATTTTCCGTGTAATTATAGCATCTGGATAATTTATACCGCGCGTCACTTCACTTAACCCAAATCCAATGCGAGAGAAAAAAAAACTGAACTTATCGAGTTGCAGGAAATGGAGAATAATATTTCACATCGTAACAGCGGATACAAGAATGAATGAATGAAAAAATAATATAAAATCGATTTAGGAACCTATAATAACCCATTAACCATAAATCAAACAAAATTACCAATAAAATCAGCCAGGATGAAGCCGGGAAGCTGGCGTTGCGTTTTAATTATCCCCGAAGCAAAAAAAAGTTTTTTTTGGTTTAAATTACGACGCCTAGATATATATTTTTGCTAATGGTTATGGCCTGAAAATGGGCCATTATGAAGGCATAAAACTTGTGTGTAGTGATTCGCACCAGGAAAGGGAGGAGGAATAACTAATTTGCTTGAGCACAGTAGCTTTGCTTGATTTTTTAATTAATTCAATCTGAATTATGGAAACAACTAAAATATTGTATAATAAAAACAAATCTGTTGGCTTAATTAAATTCCAGATTATTAATAATAAATCAATCAAATTAATTTAGAAATTATGAGCGCAACCCCTCATTAATGATTAATGTGATCGTTAACTAAAACTTGAGGAAGTTATGAAATTAGTACAAAATTTATATAAATTAGAACTAATCCATGGGGCTCTAATTAAGCGATCAATATAACTCAGATTATAGGATTTGTAGATATAATAAAAATACAAGTTTATTAATAACATGAAGATTTAATCAAATTTGTTTGAAAATATTCTCAGCAGGATAGCCCATCCATCTAAATATATGTCCACCTACACATCACTGTCATTTCGGAAATCATTTTCGAATCGAAACCCTTATAATATAAAACCCGAGCAGAGTAGAGCATAGCAGTGCTCGAAGGATGGATGGAAAATTGATTTCGAAGTGTGAATGAGAAAAATCCATCTCATCACTTACACCATACGATTCATATCAATATAAATAAGAGGGAAATTATAACATTATGTCTGTGTGGAACTATATTGATTTATACTTGCAAGTTGGGGGAAACTTGAGCCGAAACGTAATATCCGGATAAACATAAGTTTGCGAATTGTTTGCAAAATTAAAATATTTGTGGTACAAACATCCTTTTTATTTATGTTTAGTGATGTTTTATGCAGTCGGTGGTCGTTTTAGGGTCTCCAGAAACATTAAGAGAAATCGCACTGGCAAGAACAGATGCTGTAATCTAATACGTTGAGGGGGGTTTAGTAATAAAATTGACATGTCAGCCACTGTGTTTGACCAGTGATAAATATCTGTCACACGGTGCAGACCGCAAGTGTTTCCCCAAAGCATACATCATTGATCAGAATGTCACTTTTCATCGCAAAAATAACACTGTTGTTTTTAATGACCGGAGGTTATATATTTTTTAATTGCTTGTCGCACATGTTGTCATAAAAATCATAATTTTAAAAGCTATTTTGTTGAAATTATCTAAATTTGCTCAACTAAAAATAATTTAATGCTACAAGACCGGATGGAAAAATTGTTATGGTGCGAGTCTGTAACTGTATATACTAATCTCTGCGGATCTTCATATTCGCACCTAATGTAATGTATTGTTCGTCAAATTACTTTTTTCAACAAATCATCTAAATGCTGTATCTTGTACTATTCAAGATTGAATCAATTGTTTTTTCTATTTATTTAATTTTGAGAATTTTGGATAGTTAATGTTCTTAAAAAAAAAATCAATTTATCAAAAATCAATGCTAAAAACATTCTGATTAAGGAAGGAGAATAGTTGCGCAAATATAAAGATTCACAGAATCAAACTCAGCAAGAAAACGCCTGAATATAATTGAATAAAATTTTCATACATTGTATAAGAAATTCCAATCTTTGTCTTCAAGTTTGTAGAAATTTGATGCGATAAGTCGTTTCTTCAGAAATAATTTTCAAAAAGTAGCGTTTTTAATTAGTTCTTAATAATTTTTTTATTCGTTAAATATAACTTCAAATCTTTAACCAAAAACATGAAAACATAGAATATTATATGTAGTTCAACATATAAAAAGAGTGATGACTAAAATTTTATCGTTTGGAAATTGAGTGGGTTGGCGATTTGTCTCATAAGAACTAATTTTAATTTAAAAATAGGGCTGTACGTGTTAATATTTTTCTAGTGAAAAATGTTTACCGATATTCTCGTAGATGTGATAAGATTTAATATTTTTCCATAACAATACTACTAGTGGCACCCCAACAGAACTGGGCGATTAAACCCGGCAAGTCTCTAGCGTTAAAGTTTTGAGTTAATTAATTTAAGTATTCAGACTGTATTATTAAATAAATTTTCAATAAATAGTTTCTTACAAAATTTAATCGGATAACATTTTGTTCATTAAAAAAAACTGTAAATTGATATTTTGTGTCTGCTGTTATTATCGGTCTCCTGCATAATTTGATCAAGCAAGCAGTTTATTGAGTATTTTAAGTCTTCAAGTTGATTATCATGAGTATTCTGCATATTTTAAATAATTTTCAAAAATATTTTTTAATCGGAAATTATAAAAGAACAAAAAAATTGATAAAATTTTGAAGATTAAAAATTATTGCAAGTCATATTTGTTATAAACTTCTTCAATAAAAACTCAAATTTATAAAAATTTAGAAAAGTTTTCTTCTAGAATAGCTTTGTCGACTATAAAACAAAAGTGGTAAATGTTGTTTAAATTTGTCATAAATATCCTTCAATAATAATATCAACTGTTTGTCATCAAGAGATTGAATCTGTTACTCTTGTCCTCAAATCACTAACACTTAGCTAGGTGAGGCACTTCAATTAAAAGTATTTGCCTGCAATCAATAAACTGAGTGTCCAACTCACCCATCAGACTGTTGTTATCAAAAGATTAAATCTGCCTTTTGAAAATTTAATAACAACTGACATATGCTGAAGAGAAAAACATTCAATACCTGCATGAATACTACTTTTATGGGTGAGCGGGGCACTCTAATTGCTCTTCAATTAAAACTACTTATTTGCAATTAACGAACTAAGTGTCATACCCACCCATACCCATAGTGGACTTTTTCTGAGACGATAAAAATCGACTTTCTGGATCCTTATTTAAAACTATTTGCATGCTCCTTGAACTTGGAAAATACAAAACGTTCCTTAAGGACACATACGGCCTTACCCTTATTATATATGGGTGCTGAGTCGGTAACAAATGACGCCTAACGTGAGCAAAAAAAGCATGGTACTTTCATAACCCCGTATTTAACCCGGTAAGAAAAAAAAAACCCGTCGACAGAGATACTCTGAAGAAGAAGAACAAATGTCAGCAATCTTTTCTGATAATGACAAACCAACTAGTCATCTGAGTAACCACAACAACACGGTCAAACATGTCCAGGCACATATTTAGGACAAACTCCAGACATGTACAAGAAAACCCAATAAGGCAACCGATGCTCTTGCAACCGATGCTCTTGCAATGTCACCAGTTTGTGTTACAATTCTCTATCCTACCTACTAACATCTGTGACATGTCAAAGCTTCACGGCTGACATCGATACAAAGACCATTGTTTCTTTATGCACTCTAGAAGTAAATAAATTTTTGTTTTGAACTATTTATTATTTGTAAACCAAATTTTATCAAAATATTACAAAGTCTACGCCTTCTACAACT
The DNA here is from genome assembly GCA_963932245.1 of Tachinus rufipes. Taxonomy (NCBI): domain Eukaryota; kingdom Metazoa; phylum Arthropoda; class Insecta; order Coleoptera; family Staphylinidae; genus Tachinus; species Tachinus rufipes. Next base: position 69,902,499 of record OZ010747.1, on the reverse strand, counting down.
TATTACTTATACTAATTATTGTTTTTATGTTTAAATCTAACTGATAGATTATAAAGCTTTTCCGGTTCTCTTACGATGTTTAAAACACCAGTTTTCGGGTTATTCGCAACTATCTATGCTCCCCGTGATCAGATAAAGTGTGAATTTCGTCATAAGCTCCGCAAATATCTCCTCTACCCCGTTTTTAAGACCTGCTTCGTTTTTCGCCAATGGAATAAATTGAGATCAAAATCGCAAAAACTCTGAAAATTGCCTGAAGCGAACTGGGGGTTGGATCGACTCACAGTTTTTAGCGTCGGCTTTCTCACGCCTGTCTTTTCGTGGATAAAAATTTAAAATTCTTTTTTTTCCAATTTTTTGACCAGCCAAACAAAAAAAATGCCGTAACTTTGCTGTTTTTTGCGTTCGAAGTAAAAATCACATTTTTGCATAAGTGAAAATTGATAAACAACCATGCTACCCCTGGCATCAGTCAAGCGCAAAAAAGAAGGTCCTAAAAATACCTATCCTAAAACAATTTGAGTTTGACCTGCGTTTTCAACCCAGCGCCTCCCAAAAAAGCATTTAAACGCCTACTTCGGAAGCCCGCCGCCTGTCCCTCAGGACCGCGAAACTCATTCGCGAGATCCGTCTTTCCATTACCCCTCTTGCAATTTTGCAATTTTTCAATATCTCCGTGCTTACTCCTCTCACAGTTTTTGAGATAAAAATTTGGGCTTTGTCTTATTCGAAAATGAAAATGTGCCAATTTTTTTTTTAATTATTACCGTAAATCGATCAGTACTCCCAATTTCAGTATTTTTGCGTTTAAAGGCGACCGTTCGCAAGTAAAAAATACAAGTCACGCAAAAGCTTATTCCTCCCATAGTTTTTGAGATACAAATCGTAGAGAAGATAAATTCTCCTTTTTTGATAACAAATCGGCATTCTCTAAAGTTTTTTTTACCCAAAAAACAATTGATTTTCGTTTTCAATTCAAAACTTTTTTAATTAAGAAGAATTTCGGATACAAAACGCTTATTGTGCAGCAATAACGGATCCAGTACATGCCAGCCGAATACATCTGGAAATGCCAACCAGCTATCAAAGATTAAAAAAAAAGAGCCAAAGGAGGCATAATTACCGGCATAAAAAAAGAAATAAGTAAAGAAGAAGATGAGGTTATTAAAAATGAAGGAATACAAGAACAAAACTTTTTGAGGGGAGGAGAAAAATATAAAGCAATAACAGTATATTGCAGAGGCATGAAAAGCACTAGGCAAAAGTTAGAAACGCTAATACCAGAAACTGAAAGAAAAAAATTGATTATAAGAGAGGACTTCAACGCAAAAATTGGAAAAAAGGGAAAAAAATCAAACAAGATGACACGAGAAACAGAGAATCAAAGGATACCACAGAAAATAGAGAAGGAAAGGAAATGATAGAAATGATAGAAGAGAGAAGTTGGGACATTTTAAATGGAAACATCACAGGAGATCAAGAGGGAGAATTTACTTATAAAGGGACAAATGGACAATCGGTAATAGACTACATATTTGTACATGAGGAGGCGTGGGAAGAGATAGACAATTTTAAAGTAGGAATAAGAGTTGAATCAGACAACCAGCCTTTAGAACTCAGCTTAAATGGGGAAACTGTGAGGAGTCAGGAAAATGAAAAGAAAAGTGAAGAAAGGACAATATGAACGGAAGAAAAGTGAAGAGAGGACAATATGAACGGAAGAAAGTGCGATAATGTACAAACAAAATCTGAGAGAAATTAGAAAAAACGGAAGAAATGTCGAATAGATAATGAGGGAATTAGAAGAAACAATCAAGAGAGCGGTAGTAAAAAAAAATATGTAGAAGAAAAGAAGCAAAAATGAAAAAAAGCAAATGGTGAAACAGCGAATGTACTAAGAAAAAACTAAAAGCCAGAAAGATGTTAAGGCACTGTAGAAACAACAAATGCACAAAAAAAGAATATCTAAAAAAACAAAAAGCATACAAAAATCAGTGTAAAAAAGCTAAAAGCAAATTTATAAAAAAAGAAGAAATAGAAATAAAAAAAATTAAAACAGTAGCAGAAGCATGGAAATACATAAACAAAAAACTAAGAAAAAAGCAGGAGATATTGAGGCAATACCAATGGAAGCGTAGAAGGAACACTTTTCGGGTTTGTTTGGAAGTCGAAAGAAAAAAGAAGAAAAACTAGACAGACAAGAGCCAATCCTACAAGCGGAAGAAATTTCAAAGGAAGCAATATGGGAGAAAATAAAAAAAAACAAAGAAAAGAAAAGCGCCAGGTATGGATGGGATACAAAATGAAGCATGGTTGTATAGTACGGAAGAGCTGATTGAGAGATTGAGTAAGCTAATAAATAGAGTATGAAAAGGAGAAGGGTTTCCAAATCAATGGAGAGAAGGTCTTGTATGCTCTATACACAAAAGTGGAACTAAAAAGCTAGTAAATAACTACAGAGGTATAACACTACTAGATACGGCATACAAGATCTACGTAGGATGATATTAGAAGAAAAGTTGAATGAGGAACTGGGTATGAAAGAGATAACACCAGACGGGCAGGCCGGCTTTAGGAAGAGAAGAGATACCATGGATAACGTATATATTTTACACCTTATATATAGCAGAGAAAGGAGGAAAAGTATATGCGTTACTCCTGGATCTAAAGGTGGCATTTAATAGTGTAGATAGAGAAAAACTGTGGAAGTGTATGAGAGAGAAAGAAATTAGCGAGCACCTGGTAAGAAAAATGAAAAAAGTGTATGAGGAGACAGCAAGCAGAGTGTGGGTGAACGGGAAAATGAGTGAAAGATTTTGGACAACAAAAGGAGTAAGACAGGGATGTCCAGTCCACTTTGTTTGCAACCTAAATAGCAGATGTCGAAAAATAAAAATGAGGTTAGCTCAAGCAGGAGAGGTAGTAGTCGGTAGAGAAAAAGTGTGGTCGCTAGCTTATGCAGACGATATAGTAATTATAGCAAAAAAGCGAAGGAAATGAAAGAAATGAATAAAGTTTAGAAAAATATTTTAGAAAAAAAAGTTTAGAAGTTAATGTAGATAAAACAAAAATTATGGTGTTCAGAAATGGGGGTGGAAAAAAAAAGTTGAGGACTGGAAACGGAATGGGCAAGGTATTACGGAAGTAAAATCTTTTAAATATTTAGAATATGCTTTCTGCACAAACAACACTGAGAGCGAACTCATTAAAGAGATGGCTCAAAAAGCAAATAAAGTAGTGGGACAAGTTTGGGGAATAAGTGAAAGAAAATTTGAATGTATGAGAATAAAAAGACTTATGTTTGATAGTTTAGTTAGAAGTATGATATTGTATAGGTCAGAAATATGGGGATGGAAAGAACAAGAAAAATCAGAAGCAATACAAGTAAAATATTGGAGATGGGTGCTAGGTTTGAATAGGGACTCCAGCATATATTGTGCTGGAGGAAGTCAAAAAAGATAAGTTAAGAGTAGAAGCAGGAAAAAGAGCAATAAAGTATGAAGAAAGAATGAGACAGAGACACGAATGTAAAATTTTAAAAAAATGAATGAAAGAAAAAATGAAAGCAAGAAATAGAAAGCTAGAAGAGATTAGAGAAAATGATTACAATAGAAATGGGTATGCTAGCCAAGAAATTTAAAGAATGAGAGAATCTGTGAGGAAGACATGGTACAAAATTATAGTAAGATATAGAGATATACAAAGGCAAGAAAGGAGAATACGAGTGAAAGAGTCTAGCTACAACGCAAATGATGAACATATTATAGAAAGCAAACTGCCAATGTACCTAGAGAACGATAGATATAGTAAAAATGATAAAAAGATGATTGCAAGATTCAGATGTGGTAATGAAGAGCAACTGACAAAATTTTGGATGGGAGAAGATTTGAAAATAAGCAGAATGTGCGGAGAAACTAAGAGAACTATGGAACATATGTTGAAAGAGTGTAACAAAATAAGAGAAGAACAGATGGGAAAAAAATGAGATATTAAAAGGGGACGGAAGAGGAATAGAATGGATGAGGGCAATTAAAAAACAAAGAAAAGAAGTAGGTGAATAGAAAGAAAATACTAACTAAGGATTAGGTTTTGTAATTTTTGAAAGTTATGATGTACACTTCCAAAGCAAAATTCGCTCCACACACGTGTTTGAATCCAAATCTTCATGCAGAAATTCAAAACAGTAACTCGTTTTCATAGAAATTAACTTTTGTCAATAAAATTGATAAAAATATTTCACAAATGGTCAATTAAAAACAAAATCGGTCCCAAATAGTTTGTCCAAGATAATTTTATAAGACTTACAGCTAAAACCAAGTTTGCCAAGTTTTCATTCAGCAACTCAAGATTTCTACTAGTTTTTTTTTTAATTTGTTAATCAAATTTACATAATAATTAACTTTGTAAATAGTAATTTTTATTTTTTTAACATTAATTTTATAAAATTTACAACTGAAATCAATTAAATTATATCCTTAGCTAATAAAGTTAACAAAATAACTCAACATTTTTATTAGCTTTCTTAAAAAAAAAACTTTAATAATAAAATAAACAAAAATAATATTGGGCAACTCCATTTCAAACGGACCAGAGCAGGGTGCATTGAGAAAATTGCTTTAGTAATTTTTTTTAGTTTCTATAACTTATTAGTAGTCTTTTGATCGGTTTATGAAAGCATAAAACCTTTAAAAAAAAATTTACAAGTTACAAGTTAAATTTGTGATTTTTAAACAAAAAATGCAATTACGTTAAAAACGACAAAAAAACTAAAAAAAATCGTAGAATTTTTTTAAGGGTTTCATATCTGTATGAACCAATCAAAAGACTAAGTTATAAAAACTGAAAAAAAAAATTCTAAAGCAAATTTCTTAATTTTAGAAATAAAATGTTGTTATCTCATTGGCATCATATTTCATAAATGATAAATTGGAATCAAAATTTGAAAATATTTTTTAAATCATTTTTGAAGCATATGTATACTAATATACTACTGACCTAGTAAAATCCACATAAACCAAAATAAATTTGATGGAATCTGTAGTAATAAAAAATAAAACCAAATCCATCAAAACATTTTCCAATCCATATAATATCATTCGCCCCCGGAATCAATACAGTCCGTCGAAGGAGTTATATTCCATGAATAAATAAGATCGGTAATAAATAATGATATGATCGGAGCCCGAAATATAAGTATAGCCTCTCGACATGGGCTTATGAATAAACCAAATGAAGCAATCCGTACGATGGGGCCCTCAATTCCCAATCCATTTCTGTTATTTTAGGACCATTACTTATTTACAAAACAAATCGCAAAAAGATATTGCATTATTGATCAATTAGAATTAGAATAATTTGTGCTGAGTATGCTTTATTTGCATGATATTGGATTTTTCGGATTAATTAATTCCGACCGGAAGTTTCTTCAAAGATACTTTAATTAAATTCATTAGGGAACAGTTTAGGTGCGCTTTTAACTAGTTTAATGCTCGAATTACCCAACTATCGGGGATATCAGATAGACGTGTAAAGAAGCCTGAGCCCACCCCCAAGTTCTCGCTTAATGTGCCACCCGGTTTTGATGCCGACATTTTAGAGCCCCCCTGCCGGTTAAAACTTGGCTGAAAGCCCATTTAAAATCTTAAGCAAACAACAAACGACTGTGCAAATGAATACGTCAGGGGGTTAGGTATGAAGAGGCACCGATTTCCGTACCCCCATAAATTATTTTACACTTTAGGGGTGGAGCGGTTTGTTTTGATATTGATATTTTTTTGTTCTACAATTGGGGCAATGTCCCATGTCATTAGATACAGTTTAAAATCTTATTTATCAACTAACCGCCCCTAATTGCCATTGATTTGCAAAGTTTAAGATATTTAGGTTGAGATTTAAACATTTAGTTTCAAGATTTAACACAATAAACTGAATCAAATTTGATTAAAATTGTTTTATTTGGTGTCGAGTATTTTGAGTTTCTCAAACAAAACAATAAATCTATTCTACATAAATATTTATCATTAAAATATTTGCGGTAAAAACTTAGTCATCGTTGTATTTCATCATTATTATTGATTACTAAGAGTCTTAATCATCTTTTATACTATTCTACATACATCCAGATATTTTTTTTAAATTAGTTAATTAAGTAAAATATTCTACCGTTCCTCAAAAATTTTTAAATACATTTTTCATCAGTCAATCAAATTTGTTTAATAAAATAAAAAAAGGTTTTTGAGTATTCCTAGTATACTATTTATAACAAATTTTAAATAAATTGTATAAGCAGAAATTTTGAAAAATCAAAATAAGAACCATTTTGATTAATATTATTCAGTTTAATAAAATCGTAAATACTCAACATATCCTCAATGAATATGAATTAACTTGTCCAACCATTGCAAGCAGAAATCTTAAAAAAATCAAAGTAACAACTATTTTGGTCAAATTTGTTTTGAATATTTTGAGCTTAAATAAATAAACTAATATGACCCACCCTACTAATGCACAAATAAAAAAATGTATCAGCATACATTATAAAACAGAAACAATTAATAAATTTTATAGCGTGAACATTATTATTAATAAATCATTTCTTTAATATCATATCATAAACATATCAATATTTAACAGCAATAATAACAATAACTGCAGCGATATTAAAATTTTGATAAAAATATTATATATTTCAATAAAATCTCCGTTGTCGATAAATCCGAATTACAACAATGTGACGCGATTAAAGCATCATAAAAACGAATTGAACGTTTCTCAGTTTTATTGAAATAAACCAATTGTAATCTTTTGTTGGATTTATGGGCTATAAATTAAGAATTATCTTATATATTATAAAAAAAATTGTAGTTAGAGTTCCCACTGGATTTATCCCGCTCGTAAATTGTATGAACTATCAAAGTTTAAATTCTATATTGCTTTTACGTACAATGATATTCGTTATTGATTGTTCGAAATTGATATATTTCTTAGTATATATTAATTTGTACGAAGAGATACAAACAGTATAATAACAATAATTAAAATTGTTAATAAGATAATATAAAACAATCAGTTCAGTTTTAGTATGGTTTGACAAACTCATAAGTAAGTAATTATTACGGAGAAAAATATGTTATAATAAAATAAATGTTTCTTAATATTTTTGCAAAAACCGTATCTTATTTGCTATCAGAGTTTTACAAATCAAAGACAATTTTTGGCCTTAAATTGGTTTCCAAAAAGATTTATGATATTCCCAAACATAATTAAGTATTTTAAATCCAAATTTGTAATCAATAACTCAAAATTCTTATGTGCTTTCGTACAAATCAAATCTGATAGCAGAAAAATGCTCAAATAATTGGAATTATGTCAATTTGAAATAAATTCCTGGCTGTAATTTTTTTTTTCAAAATGGATTTGGGTAAGAAGTGATGATAGTAAACACCAAATAAAACCGATCCAATTATCAACCACTCCTGCAAGTCGGCGCCCTAATCGGAAATTTACGACATGCCGCGACGAGAAAGCTCAGTACCTTTCATGATCCAAGAAAGATGCCAGCCGGCGTAACATCAAATGCACAGTACAACAAACCCTTACAACTGGCATTTGAAAAAAAGTTTTTGGCTCGATCAAACTGTAGGCGATATTTACTGCTTAAAAAAATGACAAAACAGATTCAAGGTACACAAACTTACTGAACCATATTTACAAAAACGCCACGTTCCAAGTAAAATCGGACAAAATGCAGCCTAGGATAAATTCATGATAAATATAGTAGTCCAACAAGAAGATACAATATGAAACTATTTACCCTAGCCCTAAAAGATAAATTTTTAAGAATTTAACTTGGTAAGGCAAGGCATAAACATAGACAAAAAATACCTAAATCATTTCAGGTTTGTTGATAATAAAATTCTACTCAGTCTAGACCCTAAAGACCTAACAAACATGTTAGAGTAGATGAACATAATTTCAAACCGGGTGGTCCTAAACATAAACATAAACTTGTTCAAGACAAAATCATGAGCTCGAAAACTAGTCAATACCAAATACAAGATCAAATACTAGAACAAATAGATAAACAATCTTGGAAATCTGATTAAACTTGGCAAAGCAAACCAAGCTGTAGAAATTACACGACGCATTAAACAAAATTGGGAAGCGTTAGGTAGACTCAGATAAAGACTCAAAAACACCAACATACCAAATTGTGCGTACTACGTGTGCTAACCGACTACAAATCTTATATCGCGCAATGTATCGTAGCTTGTTAAACGTAAGTCTAAGAGAAAGAAAAAGAAACAAGGATATCCAAAAAAGTACTAGAGTCAAAAATAATCTAACAAACATCTGAACTTAAATGTAGCAAAAGAAAAAAAAATAGACACACAACCAACTAGAATAAAAACTAAGAAGCACCACTCACGACCAAAAAAAAACACAAAAAAGTGGATAAACAATATAAAAAAGATTGCAAGAAAAATATCAAAATCAATAGAACAGTTTGAAGAAAGCCAACAGTGCACCAACACAGGCTAAGAAAGAAAAAGTAGAAGAAAAACACTCCCAAACATAATTAAGTATGCTGAATATAAAACTGTCATCAGATACTCAAAATTCTTAAGTGGTTTCTCACAAAACATATCTGATAGAAAACAAATACTCAAATGATTGAAAATGTATCAAATTGAGATAATTTCTGGCCGTATAATTTTTTCCTAAATGGCTTTGTAGTAATTAAGTATGTTGAACCTAAATATGTAATCAATATCTCAAAATTCCTATGTGCTTTTCCACAAATCATGTCTAAAAGATAACAGCAAAAATAATTAAAATAAGGTCAATTTGAGACAATTCCGGGACATATTTTCTCAAACAACTTTGAATCAAAATGGGTAGTCAACAACTCAAAATTCTCAAGTAATTTGTCACAAAACATCAATATAGTCAATAAAAAGAAAATGCAAAAATAATTGCAATTGTGTCAATTTGAGACAATTCCTGACCTTAATAGTACAGGAACTAGATAATTTTTTGGTACTTATTTTCCCAGTTAGTTTATGTCACTTAGATTGCTCTGATAATGATACTAATTAAATAATTTTAAGTCTGGCAAAAAAATGACAAGGAGTTTCGATTGAAAAATTCCAATAAGTTTAACTTATTTTCCCAATTATGATTTTATTTGATTTACATATTAAAGTAAATATTAAAAAAAAAACAAACAAAAATGCAAATTGGCTTATCTCCAATAGATGAAAGTAAGTCTGGCTGAATTGTTTTCCGCTTATCGATTTTATACATTATTATACATTCACGATTCTCTAAAAAAGAAAAAAAAACTAAAAAAGTTCAAAAAGTGCGCATGTAGAAAGACTTATTTGGTCGCTTACTGGAACTTTTTTTTGAGCAAAAACCAACATTGTAAAGGTTACTTACGTATCCTGTAACTCCTGTTCCTCTATCATTGCGCCATATTGACATAAGTATTTGTAAAACAAACAAATCGGTTTTTTTTAAATGCTTAAAACAAAAAATTGTAATTGACAAACCGGAAGAAACTGATGCTGTTATTATTGATGGCGACAAAGTACCTCTTTCAATTAAAAACATCTCGCGACCCATTCTTTATTACGACGTTAAGACAACAGCAATCGTTTCTAATGTTATTTTAAACCTTCCATCAAAGACTATGAGCATCTTTTACGAGTCTAATTTACGTCCTTTAAAACTTTTTGGACCTGAAGAAGTTTAGACCATCCGACTTTTCAAAAGAATTGAAGAATGCAAAGTCGAACAAAGCGTTAGTGACTTTTTTAATCAATTTTTGAAACAGGTATGAAGTAGAAAATTGCAAACGTGATACAATTGATTTCCAAAATGTTTACGTGCGACAAACACGAAGAGGCTGTTACAAAAATTATACGTTATGCATTTAAGCTCGATCTAGGAGATCACGTTTTAATTAGATGCTCTGACACAAATATTCTCCTTATAATGCCTGGTAACATAAAACATTTTAAAATGTCAGGTAATATCTGAATGCAGGTCGATGTCAAGAATGGACAAAGTTATATTGACGTAAAAAATGTACAAATCTCCATGCAAAATTATCGATCTTAAAAAGCTCCAAAAAATAACAGCAAAAATTAAATACTTTGCAAATCTGGTACAATGTGATTTTGAACAATTATTTATTAAAAATATATTTGTCACATTTAAAGCATAAAAAAGATTAGCAAAGTTAATGGAGCAAGATTTGCCATGTTTACAAAAGCATGCGCCTACAGTAACACAAATACCTTCCTCAAGCTTAATACCTTCCGCAAGCTAAACACCTTCCACTTTGCAAATCCGATTTGCACCAGCAGTATTTAACGGTTTCGTACATCTCAAATATTTGAAAGAACGCCTAAAATATCAAACAATTTTATCAGTTATTGATAATGGCTGGAAAGAGATTGACGGACAATATGGGTTTCATTAGTTTGAAGAAGATCAGCTGCTTACGACTGTCAACGATGTTGTCATTCAACCAGATGAAAAATGTAATTATTTTCTTGACATTAAAATTTAAAATAATTCTAACAAATATTTTGCATTTTCTTAATTTTTTTCTTTGCATGTAATCAGGTAAAGTTTATAATAGTGATAATGATGGCAGTCGCAGCAATGACGACACTGAAGATAATTATCACAAGCAACGTGACAAGGAAAATGTCGAAAAAACAGAATAGTTCTTTTTTTTTTCAATTTAGATATCATAAACAACGTCAAATTTTTTCTAGCTAATAAAACATAATTTTCTGCGCAGTATGCACTTGCTTTGCTAATGTTCAAAATTATAAAAAAGCGTAGAAAGTAACGAATTGAGCGCGCCTGACGTGCATTAGACAAGTCTAGCAAGGCTTTGGTGTTCTCGTATTATAACCAAATTATGTTTTAAATATTTTGTAGTTTTTCATTTGCCAGACAAATTCTCCATGCTCACAGATCAGCCAGACTATTTTCTTACTTAATTTTAATACACATTTTTTTATTTGAACTTAAGTCACTAGTGTAAAAAAATTGGAACAAATTTGTACTTTTGAAGGCTTTTTCTGAGCCAACCCATCGAAAAACACCTCCAACTCCTGCACAATTTGTTGCTTAGAATTATTAGCTAAACAATTCTATCCATGTTTGCCGACTGAAAAAATTAAAACCAAAAAAAATCACTAGCTCTTTTCTAAAAAATTCTTATGTGCTTTGTAAAATTCATATAATTTTGCAATCAAGTTTAGAGTTATGACATATCAGCCTAAAAAGACTTAATGCATTTTGCAATAAAAGTGCAGGACAGTTTTCAACCGCTCTAGAGCCAAACCGGCAAAAGACAGCTGGGTCTTTTACAAGTGTAAATCAAAATCTGCTCAAAATTTGGACAAATGCCCAACTGCTGCAACCGACAACAAATATTTATTAATTGGAGCAAGATTCATATTTATGAATCTTGCTCGACACTTTCATTTACAGCACATTTAACATGTGATAATAGCTTGCTCAGATGGACAATCTCCATAAAAATTACAAAACCATCTGTGAGTTTCTCAAATCGACATCTAATTTTAAAACTAAATTTGGATCTTTTGGAAACGTTGTTTAAGCGTAAATCTATTCATAATAATTTTTCAGATTTTACCGATTCTTCAAACAGTAAGCCCAGTTTTACAGCTAACTCTAGTCTAAGTTCTATCGGGCTTAAAAACACCTTTTTTATGAGCCAATGTAGGTGTACGTCACCTGTAAGCAGTTTGCCAAAATAAAAGTGGTGCGCTGTTTAAAGCTATTTGGACGCAGAGCAGAATCAGTATGTATTGTCACTGTGGTTGTAGTTTCCCAGGTTCTTGTTTTACACTTTCTTTGCAAAGTTTTTGTTAAGGAACGAGTTATTCTATTGGATGTAGTTTTAAGTAAATTTTTATCATGTTAAAAAAGCATCAAGATTCGGGTTATACCTAGAAGGAGCATTGAATAATGTTTGGTATCCACTTATATCCACTATATGTTAATATAGTGCAAGACGCGCTTATCAAAATTTCAAATCTTAAAACCACCCAACAGCTACATGTAACTGACATATAGCGTTTCATCTGTATGGATTAGTTCAAAATTCCGTAATCTCATAGTAAGTAAATAATGATTATATCACCGTTGACCCAACAAAACAGAAGCTTTGTTGATAACAGATAAAAACCCATACCATTCTACGGGTTATTCTTCAACCATGTTTATTCAAGTTTTCTAATGTTGTGTATCGTGGTATACCACATTTCGTAATAAAATAGTAGTGATTGCCAACTTCTGTTCTTTAAATTTTTCAATTGCAATAAACCGTTGCTTGCCGTATATTCAAATTCAAATTGCTTCTTAATTAATAGGCTTTGTTTGACTCAACAAATTGCTTATATCGATACAGACAATTTGTTCGCTAAATCAATAATATCTTGATTGCTTTAGAATCTGATATAAGATTTTCCCAATTTGTTGAAGCGTGGATATAGTGGATTGTCTATGGTCATGGGCGGTAATAATTGCTAGGAGTCACCGTTTCGGAGAAGGCAGACTTTACTACTATTTATTATAAAAACGTCGCAAATCCTCAACATTTGGTCGAAAGATTTGGCGTATCTGCATGTAACCTGGATACCGTGCAACTGAATAAAGTAGCAGATACAAATCATGTTATTTGTTGGGCGGATTAGAGTCACTCTAAGCATGCATCCACCCTACATCATACTTCACAGATGCCTTTGAATATGTACCTATCAATAATTTAAACAATATATACTATCAAACCTGTTAATTGAGAGAATGGAGACGCTATAGATAACCTTTTTGACGGTTAATAGTGTGGAAGCTATAGGGTTGTCGAATAGTTAATGAAATTATGAGTGCCAGCTACAAGTCATCTTTCTGTATATAACAACAAAAATCGTAACTACATTAAAAAAAAAGCCTCTAGAGTTGGTAGCTTTCATAGCGCATAAAAACAAGAAACCAAATTTTTACCTCCTCCAATTAAGAAAGAAAATACTTAGTTATAATTTGAATGTGATAGCTCAATGGTAGAGCACTTGCATATCATGCGAGCAGTCCCGGGTTCAATCCCCGAAATATGGCTGAAATGATAACTTGCTCTTTATCCACCAGCGTAGTTCGGAAGTCACGTATTAAGCTGTTGGTCCCATCAAACCACTTTAAACAAGTCGTAGACTTACTGTGGCGATGTAAAATAGCCGTAAAAAGCATAAAGCATAATAAGCATACAAAATGTAATATGTATTACTCCATAGCAATTCAATACCGTTTAGAGAAAACATGGTTAAATTTTGAGCACTGATATTTTAAAAGACCACACAATAAATAAATATATTATTTTGGTTTTTAAACACTGTTTCTTGTTGCTAATTAGAAGCTCACACATCAATATATTAGTTTAAAACTGATCAAAGACAAAAAGTAGATTCTATTCTGAATAAGCTAGCTGTGCCGGCACAGTTACTTCTACTCGTAGGTTTTCCTTAACAATCTAGCCAAATATCACGTAAATTTTGCTCACACTAGTACAAGCCATAATTCCAGCTTTATGTTCTAAATTTTAGTAAAAGGGATTTAAAAAAATTGATCTATTAGAAGCCCTATCAAACTAACGGTTTTACAAATATTTTTGGTTTTTGTTTAACGTTTTTGCCTCAATGTTCGTATGCCTTTTCATCAAAAACCTCGCAGTCCCGGGCTCCGGAGTCGCCGCAGTACGTTCTTGAGAAAACGGGAAAGCGCAAATTTAGTCTCAACATTGCAATTCGACCATGTGTTTGACCACCGGACGCAGGGTTCAAGTGTATTTTCTAATCTAACCGTTTTTTCTACGTTTAGTTTGTAAATATAGGCAAAGTTTGTCCAAAAAAACAAATCATATTTGCCATTTTCGTTAGCCTGTTTTACCTAAAGTAGGTCGTTTCCGAAAGAAGCTGCCGCATTTTTTTGGCCGTGGCAGTTAAAGACAAGAAAGCTAAATCTAGCTTTTAAAGACTTGTAATCTTGAGTACCCAAACTCCCTGCACAAAAACCATAATACTTTTGTCTTTTATAAAACTTACTTCCTAATCTAACTACTGACAATAACTAATCTATTTAATCAAATTATTCCGTAGATAGGTAAGACAACTTCTCATTCAAATGTGCGGGCAGAAGCAGTAGATTTTAAACAAGTTATCAAGTTAGAATACTAACGCAAAAGTTGCATTGGATGCTTAAACTGGACAAAGCCCAGTTTAACATAGACTGTATAACAAGTGGCACTAATCCACAAAATAAACCTCCTTACGGTACAACAAAGATCCAAATCGCCGTAACCTAGTAAATTTCGATTATCATCTCAAACATTTATTTGCTGACTAACAGAGAGTTTGCAACTACATCCACATACAACAAATTCAGGGCATTGGTTATAACAAAACATTTCTTAAAAACTCAGTCTTCCCGATAAGACCATTTTTGTAATAGGCATATACCGTTCTCCAAATAAAGCAACTCCAAACTTTCTTAATGTCCTTTCTAAAAGTATTGAAAAGTTTCTTCAAGGTAATCATAGAGAAGCTAAAATAATTTTGTTAAAAGATTTAAACGTACATAATAGTGAATGCTGTTTCTCATAATCTTACTCAACTTATTCGGAAATCCACATATTTTCCTCGTGATAGACTTGTTGATGAGCCAAGATTATTATATTTGTATCTTTCAACTATTCTAGAGATTACAACAACAACTATTGAGGCTGCATTAAGAAATTCCGACCATTTACTTATTACTTCTGTTGTATAAATAAACAAAAATAATTCATAAATCTTAAATTAAAAGCAATATCCATTCCAAACATTTTTTCCAAAATAATTTTATAAAATTTATAACCAAAATCAGATATGTCAAATCCAAAATTGAATTCAGAAACTCATAACTTGTCTACTAGTTTTCTAAGAAATTAAAATAATTCACAAATGCTAAACTGAAAGAATTATCCATTCCAAATAATTTTATAAAACTTACAACTAAATTTAAGCAAACTAAATACAAACTTTCGTTTAGAAATTTAAAATTTTTACTAGAATTCTTAGAAATTAAATTTTGTCAATGCAATAAACTAAAACGATTTAAAAATTAGAAGCAATTAAGCATTTCATAGAGTGTGTTCTATTATTTATTGTTCTAATTGGAAACAATTCACAGAATGTAGTTCCCTCTTTCAACAAAAAAATAATGCTTGTATAATACAACCGCGACCGGTGTTAGTACTACAGGTATACTTCCATTATGTATTTATTTTCCGTTTACCTGGAATTCAAAATTGTAACGGAAAGGTAAGTTACCGACAGAAATTGCACCAAATATAAATGCATATAAATAAAAAAATAAAATAAAACCTTGATAAATAATAAATGGAAATTGGCTTCGTGCAATCAAATCACAACCGATACACACAAAGCAAACAAATAATGATAATTTCCCATGAGCTAATAAGCTTAAAATAAATGCAAACAGGGAAATTAACAGACGCCGAGGTTCGGTTCCGTTTTGTTTGTAATTGCATTGAGCGTTTATTTGAGTACAGCTTTGCTAATACTACATCAAACAATAACATGACAGAATGCAATAATGAATCGTTAATAAAAGTAAGACAAAACCTTCCTTCAAGGTCCATTAAGCCGTGGACAATTTAAGATGATTAATCGTAAGGTGGTGTGACATTAAAATTAATATAAACGTCAGAGGTCCTCGGCTACTAAAAATAAAAAGGGATTAATCTAATCCGACCGTAGTAAGTGGCGTGTAATATTTATGAAGATATTAAGAAAGAACGAGCGCGCTGGCTACAAGCAGAACTATTTATAATAAAAATTTGTTTTAAGAGATTAAAGGATCATAAACACATTTTTTTATTAAACATAACGAATTTTATTTATGACTACATTTTTGTAAATTAGAGTTTCAATATGTTTCGGAACCCCCACCATGGAATAAAACAATCTGTCCAACATTAAGAATATCAAATGACACATATTTCTTTCAGTTCGTCACTTTAACAGGAATATTAATGTCTCATTTTTTTCTCGTGTTGTTTCGCAGACACTTAGAGCGATTATGTGTGCACGATTTGACACGATTATCTTATCTCTTGAAGCATTTTTGTTGCTATGTAAGACGTGTTGAAAGTTCAAATATTTGCGATGTATATAGGACGCGTATAACAAGGATAATCGATTGATCTTATATATGATAACAATTTTCTTAATGGAAACGTATTACTGGAATAAATCACAAATCAAATAAACTTTAGATTTAAATAGCATCAACAAGAAGAAGTTTGAGTTACTAAACACAAATTTAAGGTCAACATACTTGATTTTATTTGTAAATGTTATAAAATTACGTAGAAAAAATTATTTGGGATACAAATTGCTTCTAATTTACCATTTATTAAGCATTTTTGCTCATTTCATTAATTACATAGCATTTTTAAGAAAAATAATAATAGCAATTTTAAATTTCTGATTAAAAAATTGGATTCAGCATACTTGATTAGGATAGATATTGCTTCTTATTTATCATTTATAAAAAAATTTCGCTCAATTATTAAATTGAATTTCTAAGAAAACTAGTAACAATTATAAGTTGCTGAATAAAACTTAATTTTAGTTACAAATGTCATAAAATTGTTAATACAAAAAAATATTCAGGGCCAAAATTGTTTCTAATATATTATTACGAAAAAAATTGATTTTTGTTCTTTAAAAAAAAAAAAAAAAAGGACCACTAAATAGACCACCATTTAGTGGCGGTAGCTGAGAGTGTACGCAATGATCTTAGTTTAAAAACATACAAAACTCATCTCGTGCAAGAACTGAAGCCGACCTTCCAAATCTTCACCGTTTCAATGTTTAGGCTCTTAAAATATATCCTCCTTTTATCGACCAAAATTTTGTTCAGCGATGAGGTCCATTTCTGGCTTAATGGCTACGTAAATTAGCCATACAATAAAAAATAACCAGTAAAAGTTCCAGAGCTGCCATTACATCCAGACAATGCAACGGGTTGCTATGGTTTATCATCATCGGTTTATATTTGTTCAAAATTGATGACACAGCCCGTGAAAACATAGCTTTATTGCAAGAACATTTCGGTGAACAGTTAATTTCATCCTTGGGACCGGTGAATTGGCCGCCTAGATCATGTGATATCACACCTATAAACTTTTTCCAAACAAAATAGTTTATTTTGGCATCTATTTCAGCTTAATTTTGTGATTTGGTTTTCCTCAAAACTGCCATTCTTGACAGCAACTTATTGGTCAGCTGAGGGTTCAAACTGAGGGGCAAGATTGTTTAATTAAAAGAAAGCTTTGACTGAAAGTATTAAGAAATTAAAGGCACATTATTATTGCCATAGACTGCAGTATTACTGAAAAAGAAAAGAAGCTTACGTTAAAATAGAGATATCTGCAATGGTTTTGGTATAAACTTTCTTAAAATAGCTTTAAACCTTACGCAGCTATTCCTAAAACACAAAAAAAGATTACCGTGACCACCTATCTTCAAAAAGCAACATCCAATACCTTTGCCTTTATTGTGCATTGTCTTGTGTGTAAAAACGTGGAAAAAAAAGACTCTTCTGGCTTGTAGTAACAGCTTTACTAAGAATTGAGCATGAGGAGATAATGGCGCATAGCGAGCGGCTTATCGTACTTCTTCATACGTGTTAAATTCGTAGCATTTTGTAAATTTACAGCAATAATTCTTCCGATTTACCTCAAAGCATCTGAAAAACATGTTTGGTTGATGGGATCCGGTCTGCACTAGCATAATAGTATATAGCTTTTAGCAGCACAAATTAGCAAAGTGAGTGAGAGCTGCTAAAAGCAAAAAGATAATAAAGCATTCTGGCACAAATAAGACTCAATATTTTTTCGCCTGCCTCAAATTAAAACATTGAGCGCGTTTAGGGAACACAACCTTTGTGAGTGCTATGGTTTCAACAAATTTCAAAGTTTATTATAATTAGTCACTATTGTCAGATTTTAAGGTATAACATGTAAAATCGTGATTTACAGCCAATCAAATATCGCAAATGACTTTTCGACCTCTAAATCGTCGTTTCGGCCCGCATTTTAAAGCCGAAATAGATGTTTTAGGTAAAACCAGGCAAAAAAAAAATTGTGAGCGACTTTTGGTACAAGGTTCAATTGGACAAATACAACTTTGTATCTACTACAAAATCTTTTCCCACAGATGATAGGTTAGTTCATTTATTTAACGTCGGTATACATCTGCTGCCAAAGCTAATTACTGAAGCCAGAAGTTAAGACTACCATATCTAGGAATTTTGCCGCAAATTCAGTTCTTTAACGTGCATGCAACATAAAGCAGTACACGAGACCTACTAAAGTTTCTCTTCTTTATCCAAAAAAAAAAGCGTAGTCATCACAACACATTTTTTCTTAACCAGAAAGCAAAAAGGAATACGGTCTTGTTTCTACAGATAAATCTTTTCCCATGAGAGAAGCAAGACATTTAGATAGAAAACTTCTATAGTGTTTAGAGCGTTAATGAAGGATAATTGCTGGTAAATGTTACTGTTTGGACCAGTCTTGTCTTGTGAAGATAACTAAAATTTATCATCTAATTAGTGACGCGCATGAATGGATTAACAAGATTTCTATTGTCTCGGTTTAATATATTAATAAAATCACTACCAAAAGAAAGAACTACAGGAAAGAAAACCATGACTTTTAATGTTGTTGCAGATGAAAAAAAAAATGTTAAAAACAAATTTTTGAACAACATACATTGGAGTGAAAGGGTGGGAAACTTTAAGGTATAAGGTTGAATTATTATGGGTTTTAACATTTGGATGCCCATGCTAATTTTTTGTTAGATTATTTAAGATTACATCTTTTTACTTCAAATTCAAATTACTACTCCCATGCATGTTTGCACAAGAAGTAAGTATTATAGTGCTTGCAGCTATAATTTTCTTTTCATCACTCATCGTACAACGTATTTTGCTTTTAAAAACTGACAAAGTAATCACGGCGCACTACTATCGGTCGCGTTGGTAGACAAGTTCGCCTATATTGAAAATTCCAACGTTGGGGAACGTTCGCGCATCGTGTGTAGGGTACACGAATAGGCGATTGACAAACCTGCACAAATCTCAAACCACAAACATTTGGGCACGTTCGCAAACCGTCTGCAAGGGCTTTTACATGTTTGATGTTTCTGTAGTTATGACTTGTCAAATATTGTAAGTTGGTTGTTATTTAAGATAAAAATAATTGTCAGAAAACCTATATTGGACAACATACACTTGAGCAAGCGAGTGAATGAGTGTTTATGATTGTGGGAAGGTAGTTTATACTGATGCATACTGTATTAACTTAAAAAAAAGATAGTAACCATTTTACTAAATATTATTTTAGACAGATAAAACATTGACTATTCCAAAAAACCAATAAAAGTTTTAAGTTTTTGATTAGAAATTTAAATTTAGCATACTTGATTCTATTTGAAAATTGCTTATAACATTTTTGCAAAACAATATTTTGGGAAAATATTAGAATAAAATATTATTGAAACATTGATTTTTCCAAACAACCAATAAAGATTTTAAGATTTGAATTTTAATATTAGATTCAGCATATCTGAACTATTAAAAAAAATAAAAACTAATTTTCTGATTGTTATTTTAGACAGAAATCAAATAAAAATATAAGACTTTTCCGAAAACCCAATTAAAGTTTTAAATTTTTGATTAAAAGTATAAATTCAGCATACTTGTCTGCTTGAAAATTGCTTAATATCATTTTGTAAAACATTTTTTTAAGCAAAAATAGCTTAAATAGACATTCAAAACACTTGATTTTGATTGAAAAACATAGATTAGAACCTGCTAAAATAATGTGTAAAAATGATTTTACCGAAAAAACAATCAAACAATTTTAAGATTTGGATTTTAATATTAGATTAAGCATACTTGATACCAATCAAAAAATAAAAACCATTTAAAAAAATTAAAATAAAGGTGGCCGTTATGTGATAGTTCATTATAAATTAAATAAAACACATTTTCTATGTTATTATATAACAAAAAATGTTTAAAAAACCAATACTAGTTTCATCCTTTAGTAAGTCATCATCGGACGGTGATACAAACAAATATGAATATAAAAAGATTTACAAAGCATAAAAATATACAGATAAGTAAAAAAATACATAGAAATTATTATGATTAAAAATTATTATAAATTACATACAACCATACAAAGAAAAACATTCCGCAAAAAGGATTAACTTATTTCAAACTAAGAAGATTTATTTATAGATTATTTTTTTATTTGGTGATTTAAAAAACTTCTAATTTTCAACCCATAGAGCAGTTGTGAGTGATTTTAAGTTTATCAATATCACAAATCGTACGACTTGTTTCTAAAATATAATTTGCAACGGTTCAATCTGAATGGCGTAGTCTGAAAGAGCGACAATGTACTTTAATTTTCCGAAAAACCAATAAAAAAATTAATTAATTGTATTTGGTATACTCAATTCTGTTTGAAAATTGATTAAAACAATTTTGTAAAACATTATTTTAAGCAGAAATTGCATTAAAATTGACAAAACTAGTTAAAATTTCATTGATTTTTCCAAAAAACCAATAAGAATTATAGGTTTGTATTTCAATATTGAAGTCAGAATACTTGATTTCAATTAAAAACTGTTAAAAACCAATATACTAAAGATATTATTTCAGAGTTCTTGATTACAAATTTAGATTCAGCTTACTTAATCTATTTAAAAATTGCTTAAAAACTGGATTACAATTAAAAAAGTTAAAAATTACTCAAATCTGCTTAATTCTTAGACAAACTTAACATTTTTTGCAGAGCTTCAAACTCAAAATATGTATGAGATAGTATCAACCAATTTTGAAACCTTAACACCTACAAAACTTCAATTAATGCCAATCATTAAATATATAATAAGACAGAAATAGCGTATAAAAAAAAACAAATTAAAATAAACTCAAAATATTTTCCAACATTCTGAGATTATGTCTAGTAATTTTAGAACCTTCACAGATTATGTTGTACAGCTTAGAAGACTTCAATTGATGTAAATGGTTATAAGCTAGAAAAACCTTTCAGAAAATCAAATTTGAATAAATTCAAAATTTTCCATTTTCTCAATATAGTTTCCGAGATTATATTTATCAATTTTGAAACCATAATTAATTATCTTGTATTAGTGTTAATCGTCCAACATAATAGAAAACAAAAAAAAACCTTCTGAAAAATCAAATTAGAATAAACTCAACAGTTTCCAATTTTCTCAAAATATTTTCCAACTTTCTCAGAATACCATCTTTAGAAATATTTAAAATTGATTTAAAAAAGTTAAGAAACTTTAATTGAAGTTAATCGTAAAAAAGGTTATTAAACAAAATACCTTCTAAAAAAGTTAGAAAAAAATCAAATTTTTCCACTTTACAAAATATGTTTCAACATTCTAAGATTACGTCTATAAATTTTTGAATCTCAACCAATTGTTTTGTAAAAGTTAAAACATTTTAAATGACGCTAATCGTTATAAATGATGAAAATGACAAATAATACAATTTTTTTTAATTTTTACAAAAAAATACCAAAATATTTCATTGTGCCAACAGAATTTAAAACCTAACTAAACTATTTTAAAAAAGTTATTGCCATTTAAACACAATATCAATCAAAGCAAAACAAAGTCTTATAGAAAAGCCAATTAGAATTCACCAAAAATTCCAATTTTCTCAAAATGTTGTCTGAGGTTTAGTGCACCAAATTTGAAACTAAATAAAATGTCGTGTGAAAATTATCGCTAATTATACAAATCATAAAACTATTTTAGAGACAAACAAAGCGTTCAGAAAAACTAATTAAAAATTCCTGGAAATTTATTCGTAGGATGTGGAATGGATCGTACCAAATTTGAAACCATAAAACAATGACGTAAGTAGCATATCAATTGCATAACATTTTAAATTTAAATTGATTTAAAAGTTGACAATTATTTTGAAAACTTTGAGAATCAAAAAAGTTGTATAATGCTAATTAAATATACTTTTCATTAATAGGATAAATGTTTTGATACATTTTTTAGTATAAATTGGGTTAACAATGAATGCTCATAGTGTAGAAGCTATCTGCTTTCAGGAAAAAACTTTATATTTTATTTGTGTAGAAATAGCACACGCTCAGTATCAGTACAAAAAGACACTTCTAGGTCATTATTTATCAATTTTGAAAAAGCCAATAAACAACAGGCCAAAGTGCAGCGATTAGAATTAATTAAAATATCTGCGCAATATTTATCACCAAAAATAAAAAAATGATTATAATAATTAAAATAATATTTTTATTGTAACAGCAATAATAATAAATTTCTTTCCAGTAATAAATTTCTTTGTAAGTAAACAGTGTCTTCTGGTTGACCTTTAAATGTCATTACAAAAATTGATGGATCTTTGGCAGCGTTTTCAATTTATGTTTAATAAGTGCTTACCTTTTTGCCATCTCTAAACTTAACAGTCCCTTCAATGACAGAGGTAGAATCCATTTCGTGTAATCTAAATGTACTTAATGAAACATCTCACATAATCACACTGAATCTCTAATTAATTAGAGAAGTATTCACTGGAAACTTTACAAAACACCAAAGTATAATTGCGCACTTAATTAATTAACTAATTTAAACTAATCACTTAATATTTGTATTATAAATCCCTGAACTAATTTAATTTACACTTTACAGTTTATATTATTAATATGATTTTTGGTTAACGCACGCACACGTAAATTTCTGGGTGCCCCCGACATGCACACGCTTCGAGTGCACGAACCCGACTGTTAACCGCGCTCTGTAGCGGCGCGCGGATTTTGCGCCGTGGTATTTTCGCCGGAGGTGGTGGCAGGTTTCAGGCGAAGAGGCCACCCTTCAAAATGTCCTCCTCCCTCTTCTCCAACCAGCCACCCAGTACCTACCCGGCCAAAACGCTAATCGACTCCATACGAAAACAATTGATTCTCATCAATTTTACCAATTGTTTTTCGGGCCGATTAAAATGTCATCGAATGAATTTCCAATTAATTCATTCATTGACGCGCGGTTTCGATTTGTATTCAATGCTGACGTTTTTTTTTCGTACAGTTGTGGCATTGTGGTCGATGGTCACTTTATGCAATTATTATTTTAATTTAAAATTTTATCAAATAAATTAAAGATAAAATAAAAAATAGCTTTTGTTATAAGTTTTGAAATTGCAACTTTTATACGAAATGTATGAAACACTTTTTAGACTTCTTCAAAGGTTTCATGAGTTTTGGATTTTTTCTATAGATTTCTTTAGTTCTTCAAAAGTTTTTATGATGACAAAAAAAACATTTTTCAAAAAAACTAAATAAACCTGTTTTAATAGATCAAAAAGTACTAAATTTTTTTCAAAATTGGTGAAAGTAATTAGGAAGGTGGTAATTGGTCCAAGTTTCAAAAATTTCAATAAGTTTTAATTTATTTTAAAAATTACTTATTTAATCCATTATTTAATTACAAAGCTATCTTTCAATTGTTCTTATTTTCTTCTTCTTCTCTATTGCGCGTTTTTCAGCAATTTTACATCGCCCCAGAAGTTTTACGACTTGTTTGAAAGGGGTTGATGTTGGTCCCATCAACCTTATTAGGTGACTTCCGAATCACCCCGGTAGATAAAGAGCAAGTTATTATTTTTGACATATTTGGGGATCAAACCCCTGACTATTAGCGTGCTACGCTAACGCTCTATAACTGAGCTATCTCACCGTTAATTAATAATAGAAACTCCAGATTAATATAGTTTAAAAAAAATGACAAAAAATTAAAGAAAACCAAATTGGTACTAATTATACTACCTACTTGTAGCTCTATCGTAACCAATTTTTTTCAATTTAATAGTTAGTTTCAAAGTTATCTCATATAAACACATCCTAAATTTCTTATCTTAATTAATAGGAACGCAAAATAAAGAAAGATTTATAAAAAATTGTATTAATTATTATAGTACTTATTTATAGCCCTATCCCAGTCAAATTTTATAAAAAAATTATATTTAGTTCCAAAGTTATCTCATATAAAAACATTTTAAATTCTTAATCTTAAGTAATGGGAACACTATATTGAGTTATATAAGAAAAATAACAACTTATGAAATAAAAACAAATTAATACAAAATATAATACCTATTTATAACTCTTTTACAACAAGTTAAAAAAAAGAAAAAGTATAAAATTAAACTAAATTAGTATTTATATTAGTACCCACTTCTAACTTTAACATAATTAAATTTTTTTATTAATCTAATATATAGTTCCTAAATTATCTAACGTAGAACTACTCTAAGCGCTGTATTGCAAGTACTTCGTGCAATCGTTAAAAATGAATAAAAAAAAGTTTGGCGCACCAAATTGATTCAAATTAGTACCAGTTATAAAGCTAAATTCTAACTTTAATAAAACCAAATTTAATATCGTAGTTAAAAAAAGATAAAATAAGCAAAAGCAAAATAGCTATCTAAAAAATGTGTAGAAGTGTGTAGAATTTAATATACATACAAAAAATAAGAAAGATAACAGGAAATGTGAAAGAAGACAAGTAACTATAAAAATGGGAGGTTTGTAATCAATATAAAACGTAAAAGGTTTGTAATCAATATAAAACAGAAAATCAAAAGATAGACGTAGTACATCCAAAAACTATTCAGCGACAACCAATAAAAAACTACCAACGACAAACGTCAAAAAGACGGTTTTAAACGCATTACAGTGCTTTAAAGGGAGTAAAGCAATCAAACCAGATAAGATACCAGTTAAAATGTTGAAACTTTTGGACAACAAAACAATCAATCTTCTGGTAGAACTATTCAATGCAGTTTACATACCGGGTTTAATTCCCCAAGATGATTCTTTCAACTTTTATAACTACCCAAAAAAAAATACCACCAATTGTTCAGAATACCTCATAAGCTATGCGCTAAAAATATTTTAAAAAAATAATTCACACACAAATTTATAGATCTCTCTGAAAAAGGAAATAAGCGATACCCACTTTGAATTAAGGTAAGTTTTAGACGAACAACATGTATTACTTCAAAG
Organism: Tachinus rufipes; assembly: GCA_963932245.1. Taxonomy (NCBI): domain Eukaryota; kingdom Metazoa; phylum Arthropoda; class Insecta; order Coleoptera; family Staphylinidae; genus Tachinus; species Tachinus rufipes. The sequence continues at coordinate 69,877,247 of OZ010747.1, read as the reverse complement.
ATGTTTAAATATAAATGTAGATCTATGTATGTGCTTTATACATATACATTAAAAAAGCGTTCAAAAATGTCTGCTATAAAAAATTGCTGAATGTCCTTTCAAAACAAAATCTAGATATAAAAGACTTGCGTATTATCAAAAATCTATACTGGAACCAAATTGCAAATACTAAGGTTAACAACAAAATTAATAAGAAGATCAACATGTATAGAGAAGTAAAGCAGGGTTGCTTCCTGTCGCCATTGCTATTTAACGTATATAGCAAAAAATCTTTAAGAAAGCTCTAGAAGAAAAATACTTGTGTAAGTGTAAACGGTACTAAATAACATCCAATACGCTGACGACATAGTCATTCTAGCAACCAAAAAAAAAACCGCCAACAACTGGTTTAACGTACAAACAAAACTAAAAATTAACACAAAGAAAACTAATGTAGGCCGCACACTAGAGATACAAATGTAGTAAGTAAAGAAGTAAGTAAGTATGTGCTTTATTCAAAACTTTTAAAAAAAGTGTAGACATTAGCATACAAAAAAAAAAAAAATTATACAAAAAATAAAAAGTGGGTATATCATATATAAAATAATACTAACAAATAACATAAAAATCACTTAAAATAGAATAATAAAATTAACCAGCCATATACGCTTCAATAGTATAAAATACTAAATATAGAAAATACTCATTAGATTTTTGTTTAAAAATTTTCAAATTTGACAAAGTCTTTATATTAGCAGGCAGTTTATTGTAAAATTTACACATGTTAAAAAAATAAGATTTTGAATATAAAGATGTTTTAGAACTATTAGGTCTCAGAGAAACTTGACTTTTTGTATTGTACGTATGCACTACAGACCCATTTTTATAAATTAAGTTTTAATTTTTAAAAGAAAATAGTACACTTTCATATAGAAATAAGTTGACTACAGTAAAAATAGTCAATTCAATAAAACTTTCTCTACTAGATTGCAATCTTTTTAATCTATTAATAATACGTATAGCCTTTTTTTGTTGCAACAATACTTCATTAAGGTGCGTGCTGTTTCCACAAAAAATAATATTATATCTTATTATGGACTCAAAATAAGAAAAATAAACTGTTTTTAAAGTTTTTAAGTCAAATGAGTATTTGAGTCGTCTAAGTATAAAATTAGCGGAATTTAATTTATGCTTAATATAGTCAATATGAGTTGACGAGTTTAAATTAAAATCAATATAGATACCCAAAATTTTACCATGTTCACAAGAATTTGGAATAACATAATTTTCAAATTGAATTATCTGAGTTTTGTCAGTAAACACACCATTTATTAATTTTGTTTGTGCAATTATTAATTTCATTAAGTAGCTCATTTAGAGAATTACTAGTTATACAAGCACTTATGTCGTCTGCGTATATTGTTAAAGGATAATCTATATAATCCGTTAAATCATTAATATAAATTAAAAAGAGCAACGGACCCAAAATAGACCCTTGGGGTACACCTATGTTAGTAGTTATAGTATTAGATATATAACTTTTTCTGCCCAAAAATACCTCTACAAATTGTGTTCTGTCAGACAAATATGATTTGATTATCTGAAGAAAATGTCCGCGTACTCTTAACTTTAAAGTCAAAAGCTTTTGACATGTCATAGTTAATACTTGCTGTAATTTTTTTATCATTAATATTATTATAGATGTTTGTTAAGATGTTGTGTAAAGCAGTTGTTGTTGTCTCTCTGAACCAGCATGGGACTAAATTTAAACAATTATTCATATTTAGAAAATATTGTAAACGTGTAAATAATAATTTTTCAAATATTTTTGTTAATGAGTTTATTAAAGATATTGATTGGTCTATAGTTTTCAACATTTTCTTTGTCCCTATTTTTTTAAAGTAGCATAATTTTAGAAGAGCGTAATAACAGAGGAAAGCATGCAATTGAAAAGTAATAATTAGCCAAATGTGTTATTGGTTCTGATAAATAAGTTTGTCCTATTTTGTATATTAGAATGGATATTTCATCTGTTCCAACCGATTTTGTTGATTTTAAAGTTGCAATTATTTCTTCTACTTTTTTAATAGTAACTGGATTAAGGAAAATTGAATTGAAGACAGTAGTTGGTTGTTGCGAATTTAATATAGTTAAATTATTGACAGCGGGAAAAATTGAAAGTTTAGCAAAATGTTGATTAAATTCATTTGCTACTTCAGTTCCTGATTCAATTAATTTTTCATCCACTTTTAAAATAATGTTACTCATTTGTGATTTGGTTTTATTGTATTCGTTTTTAACCCAACACGTTTTTATTTTATTGTTAGAATCTAATATTTTCCTATTTAAGTATTTAAATTTAGCTAATTTTAAAGTTTTACCAAAAATACGTTTATATTTTTTGTAGTATTTACGTAAAACAAAGTTATTAGGAACCAATTTAATTAACTTACTAATTTCTCTTTTTGTTTTGCTAGATTTTTTAATTCCTTTAGTTATTCATTGTGTTTTATTTATATTATTAGTTAATCTTTTTTTAGGATATGCAATATTAAAAACATCATACAAGAGCTTATAAAAACATTCTATTTTATTTATTAAATTTCTAAAATTTTAAATTATTTTTGTTTGAAAATACTCTTCCAATACGATAATTTATTTTTTGCCATAACTTTGTTTTTATTAAATTTTAATTTTAAATAAAGCATTTGAACATCATGGTCGCTGAAATCAATTTCCATATTAATAGCCATGCTATCAAAATCTTCTAATAACGTTACAATATTATCAATGTTAATTTAAGATGTTTCTGTTTTTCTAGTAAGTTCGTGTATTCTTAATTGAAGAGCAAATGACTGAAACAGTGCACACTGTTTGTTCTAAAAAAGAACTGTTAATATTGTCGTTATTAGCATAAATTTTGTTATAGTTAATGTAATTAACATTATGATCACTACACTTAACGCTATCTTCATTACTATACTTATTTTTATTACTATCGTTGTCGTTATCTTCATCATTATTAGCCATAGGTGGCAGCAATATAAGATTATTAGTAGTTTGTATATTTACTAAATTATCGCAGTTTTAAGTTATCAGATTTCCTTTGAATCAATAAATAGATTTTTTTAATAAAATTTATTTTTTCTGATTTGTTAAGGAGGTTTGAAGTTGTATGATTATTTATAATTATTTTGTTTAAATCTACACATGCTATTTTTTGTTTATATTTATGTTCTTAAACAATTTTTGATAATGTTTTATTGATAACATTTATAAATATATTGATAGTAGGACGCCGAATAAGTGGTATGCTTACAAATATAGAATTTGTTGACTTTAGGTCACAAAGAATAGATTTGATATGTGGAATTGAAATATTGTATCTATTTATAGCATTACTACTGCTTGCCATAATTATAACATAATCTAAATTTGAAAAATCCTTAACTAGTGATTTTATTCCAGTAGTTACCTGCTCAAATTTGGCGCCTGGTTTAAATAAGACCTCAACTGAAAAATTCTTAAAAGTACTTCTAAAATATTCAACCATGTTTCTTCCAATATCGTCGGCTAATATCAATACCTTTGGCTTCTTTAAGCATTTGCTTTCTATATTTTCTATTAGATTCATTTTTATAAAATTTTAATTTGATATATTACTGTCGATGGAAATTTGTGGTTCTTGTAAATTGATGGAATGCACTTCTACTTCTCTAATCGGGCGCACTGTATTATCTACTTGAATTGACGATACGAAGAAGTTATCGTTAGAAACAGTTTGTGATTCCGTATTTACTAATTTGTTTTTAATTTCAATTTCATAAGTATTTGATAGTTTTTTTGAAAATTTAAAGTTGCAAGAATTGTTCTTATTTTTACTTTTATTTTGTCTCAATTTTGTAATTGACACTTTTAATTAACCCTTAGCTACTGAGCTTACAAATTCGAACATATTAACTGAACATGGGTCATATTGACCCAATTGTTACAAAACTTGAATTAATAGTGTTCTTTATTTTTTTTAATTTTTGAATTTTAAGTGAAAGCTTTATTAAAACATTTGACCTTCAATACCAAATACTTTTAAATCAAAATATTTTTTTATTATAGCAATACAACATAAAATTTAAATTAAAGTGGTATGTAAAAAGCATTAACAAACATTTTTTTTTTTAAATTAAAACAAAACAGACCACTTCTAATACTTAGATATTGTAGAAAAATGTACGCTTAACTAATTGCAAAAAGAAATTGCAAGAAAATAGTAATGTAAAAAAATCTGCACTGGGTAAACATTCATATACATTTTTTACATATATGGGCAGTTTTTCCAGCTCTAGTTGCCGGTTTAGTTGTCTGTTTGTGCCTATTTTTGCCATAAAAATACTTTAGATCCGAACAGTTATTTGTATTTTCCGAATTAGGTTTAATTTGTTCACTATTAGTGTCAATATTTTCATGTTTCCTTGATTGTTCAGAATCGGTGTTATGTTCACTTTGAAGCAGATAGTTTTCATCTCTGTCGTTATCACAATCACTATCTGTTTCTTGAAACGTTTTATTACAGTTTCTTCAAACTCACTATCACCATAACGTACTATATTGGACGAACAAGCTTTAAAAGCCATTATGTAAAAAAAAAACTTGAAATAAAATTATAATTTTAAGCGCACATATGCGTCAACGCACCGCCGAACACATATTAACTTAACAGGTTGACAAATTTGTAAATACAAAAATTCTTGTATCTCAAGGAATTACCTACAAAGAATAACGGCGACATAAAATTTTGCTCTGGTCATTTTGACCCATGCTCAGTAACTAAGGGTTATAAAACGTACGTTATCTTCTAATATTTTAATTCTGTTTAACATTTGAAAATATGCTTTTTTCTTAAGTTTATCAGAAACTGATTTATCATATATATAACTCAAGTTTAGAGCTTCTTTTAATTTAATTGAATCAATTTCTTTTGTTCCGGATTTTGAAATGCTCAGTTTTTATAATTCCAATTTGATATCCTTTACTTTCATATCAGAGATTTTCTTATTCGGCATATTTATTAATTTTATTTTATTTCGCAAATTGATATTTGACAATTTATCTGACAATAGATTTTTATTTTTGTGTTTTCTTTAATGTCTTATTATTTTGTAATGTTTACACGCACTGCTCACCCTTTAACTTATTGCTTACCTACTTTTAGTTTTTTGAATAGCAATAAATCAATTAATAATAAAATATTTATTGTGTACAACAAAAACACATGTACTCAAAAATTGACAGTAGTATCCAACAAAGACAATTTATTAATGTGGCAAATAATTAAAAATAATAAAAAACTTTGCTAGTTTCAGTTTCATTCTAACAATGTGATAGTTTTGAAAAGAATGGCAAAATGATAAAAAAAATGTTTAATGTTTTTTTCAATTTTAATAAAATGTCTTGCGTGTTGGATCACAAAAATAACCCGTGTTCTATCCAGAAAACATAACGTAATGTGTCTGCTAACTTGCTACAAATTTATTCCGCCACATTTGTTACCTAGGTGTGCGCGTTTTAATGCAAATAGATGTGAGCGGAAAATGTGTCTCCAAAAATGTGGTGGCTACATTTGTATCTCTGATGTGCGGCCTGCCTATGTTTATAGTAGTTTCAAAGATATATAATATTGCTGCTAAATTATCTTGGAACATGGATAAAAACAACGTTGATCAGACCTTCATAAAGATGAACACATCTTCAACAACAGGGATTTCTCCTTAGAACTTAGAGTAGGAATGGTTAAATAGTACGTCTTCTCAATATTATTCTATAGAATGGAAAGCTGGACCATAAAACATACTCACATAAATAAAGTTCAATCTTTTGAAATGTGATATTAACAAAAAATTCTAAAAACTCCCTGGACTAAAAAAAAAAATAACAAAAAAGGTAGCATTGGCAGGCGCAGAACTTCGTGGTTGCGTAATCTGCGTGACTGGTTTCTCTGCAGTACAGCGGAACTATTTAGGAAAGCAGATAATATAATTAGAATAGCTATAATAATTTCTAATCTCCAATAGGACCGGAACAATAAGAAGAAGAAACTAAAGAAATAAGTTCATTGTACCAAATGGATTCAAATTGGTACTAATTATTAAAACTTTTGGATTCATTTAAACTCAATCTATCAATTTTTTACTCAATTTTAATTAATAAAATTTTAGTAGTACTAGAAATAGCACCGTTGGTTGGACACGGCCACACACATTTTGTATCTACTTGAATGGAGCACAACCACTAGTCTTTACCAAAAAACTAACTCACACTTATAACTCCACGCGCCACCCTCCGGGCACCGGTCTTGGCCTACCGGCTAAGCTAAGTGTGAGGACTTGAACTGGCCAGTCGGACATATTTTGATAATGGGTAGTTGAGGTCAATTGTTATTATTGTTATCACAGTAGGATAACAGTCTAGATGGCGGCGTAAAAGCTAAAGGATGGGCCATGCAACGTTTGAAATTTGAACTATCGTTTATTTTGTTATCAAAAATATAATGACATTTATAAGTTTACAGAAATTTAGTTTTATGTTTGACATTTACAAAATGGAAGCTTTACACTTGAACAAAGTTAGAAAATAATGAAACCTTAAGCGGTTAGTCTTCTATTCAAACGGTAAGAAATTTACGAATCGAATTTGATAGAAAAGAAGTGCTTACGGCACGCAGTTTGTGGACCAATTTGCTCATGTTCACATCCAGTGCGCTCAGCCAAAAAAATAATGCTGTTGCTCAGATTGTGCGTAAAAATGCATCAACACCAACTCGTCATAGTTCTCAAGAACTGAACATTTCTCGCACTTTTCTGAGGAGAATTCAGCATAAAGACCTCGGTTTAAAAACCTACAAAATTTAATTAGTTCAAGAAATAAAGCCTTATGACCATTCGATGCGTTTTCAGTTTGCCCAATAAGCTAAAAATTGTTTTGCCAAAGATGAACATTTTTATAAAAAAATTGTGTTTTTCGATTAAACTAATTTTTATCTCGGAGACTATGTCAATAAGCAAAATTGTCGCATTTGGCAATCAGAAAATCCACGCATAACCATTGAACAGCTTATGCATCCACAGCAAATAACTGTTTGGTGTGGTTTTTAAGCCGGCGGCATTATTGGGCCATTTTTCTTTAAAAATGAACAAGGAGAGAATAATGTTGTATTTCAATTTTAAATAAAAATGTCCAATCATTCTAATAAACTCATAATTTTGAAAAAAAAAAATTTCGTTAGTTTTTTGTTTATATCCGATTCAAATTCCAAAAGTTAGATGGCCCACCCTTTACTGGTAGCCAGCGGCTGCGTCTATGTCTTCGGTAAGGCAAGATTACTACAGATTCATAAAAGCACTATCTGAGTTCCAACTTTAACCGGTCTTGTCACAATAAAACCACTCAAAATCTTAACTTGGAACGTAAGAAGTTTACTAGCTGGAAGAACTATGAATCTATCACACAAAATGAACCAAATTCAAATAGATATTCTAGGGCTAACCGAAGTGAAATGACATGAAACAAAAAAAAAAAACTAAGACAACTATATCCTGTATCATTAAACTTCATTCTACTATCAGAAAGTAAAGCAATGATAAACCTTAAAGACAATAAAACTGACATAAATATTATTACAGTTTACGCACCCACTGCCCATAAAAGTGAAAAAGAAATTAAAAAAATTCTACGCACAAATAAACAAACTAACCTTGCCAACAAAAAAACACCATATAAACATCATAATTGGTGACTTAAACGTAAAAATTAAAAAAAGCAAAACAAACTATGTAGTGCAGGGGTCGCCAAAGTTATAAAAAAAAAACCAGATTGTAAAAATTTTAAGCTTTAAATATAAAATTTTTATTTGCACTTGCATCAAGATCCGAAAAACGTTGTTGTAACAGTAGCTTAGAAAGTATATTCGTCGCAATATTTTTTTGGAAATAGAGACTTTCCGGGCCAAATTAAAAACAAACGGCAAGCCAGATTTAGCCCGCGAGCCGTAGTTTTCCGACTGCTGATGTAGTGGGCCACTACGGCCTAAAAACACAAAACAAACAAAAAAGATTGCTTACTACAATTCTGCAAAGAAAAAGAAACGTCTTCTCCAGTAACTTGTTTAAACTACTAGAGAAGCAACTGTACACCTAAAGAACGCCTAATAACAAAACATTACACATAAAAACCAGATATGTACCAGACTATGTACTAATAAATATAAAATACAAAACAAGTATCAAAGTGCAAAAACCTATCCAGGAGCTGATATTGTATTAGATCATAATCCGATAACTGTCGAACTCTGATTAAAATTAAAAAAGATAAAGCTACCGCCAATAAAACCTAAGACCAACATAAATTCCAAAATCAAGAAATTGCTAACAAAATAAAGAAACAAATAAACTTTACACATAATATCAAACATCAGAAGATGACACTAACAAACAATGAAATTGAATCAGTTGGGCAATACACAAAGTCACAAGAAAATTATTAATTACACAACATAAAACAACAAATAACAGCTGAGATTCTTAAAATAATAAACAGAAAAAAAGCGCTCAAAAAATAAATTTAAAAAAATACTTGAAAATACGCACTGAAATCCGTAAGAATATAAAAATAGCAAAAAAAGCGTTTATATCAGAAAAATGCAGATATTCCAAAGAACAAGATGAAAAACACAACAGTTCTAACATGTACAACAAATTGATAGAAGCTAGCAAAGTATATAAAAAAACGAATACCAAACAACATAACCTGAACAAAAAAGCAAGCCGAAGAACATGGAAATGCTTTACACCAAACTTTATGAAAACAATAAAAAAAAGCCGGAAATATCACACAAAATAACCGGCCTCCAATATTACAAACAAAAGTCAAATACACAATCAAGACGGAAATATCAGGTAAAACCAGTGGACCAGACAAATTTCATGCAAAAATATTGACGCTAATAGAAAAGAAAAACAATAATACTTTTGAAAACTTTTGCAATACAATTTATGACACAGAAAAAATGCCAACTAAATAGCTAAAATCTGCCTACATTACTATAAGAAAAATGCAAATGTCTTGTACAAAAAACTCATAAACCACTAAAAAGATTATTAAATTTGCTTCATAGACTATCAAAAAGCTTTGTCAGTCATAGTTGTATTTTGTCTCCTATGCTTTTTAACGCGTATTCCAAAAAAATCTTCAAAAACGTCCTAATTGATTTAGAAATAAGCATACAAATAAACAGCCAATAAATGGAAACAACATACGCTTTGCAGATCATTCTTGCGTCCTCGCCAAAAACAAATCAGACCAAGTGTATGCAGAAAGTACCGCTACAGACCTACCCACAGACATAAACAAAACTAAACTAATAAAAGTCAGCAGAATTACACAACATCTTGGTACCATGCACATAACACTAAACACCACAAAAAAGCTAAGACGTATTAGTATCTAGAAACAAGCCTTAACAAAAAGTGGGACCCAAACAAGAAATAAAAAACAAAATGAAACAAGCCAGAAGCACATTTATGGAGTAAAAAAACAACTTAGTGACGGCAAATTAATAAAGATGCCGCACTAGCAAATGCTTTATTTGGTTAGTATTATTGTACGGAATTGAAATATGGACCTTAAAACTAAACATTATTAACAAGATAAAAACTTTCAAAATGTGGATCTACCGATAAATACTAAAAACACCTTGAACGAAAAAACTAAGAACAAAACTGTTCTTAAAAAATAAACAAAAAAAAAAGAATTACTACTCATTATTAAAAGAAAAAAAAAAACAAATCTTGGATACATATTGCGCAATTAAAAATCAATTGAAAAAAAAACTTATTATGCTTACGCAACATCCAAAACCGGACAAGTATGAGCGTGGGACAACTGTTCCACATGGCCGAAATCGCTGAGGTGAGCCAACCTTTAGTAATAAAAAAGTACTAAAAAAAGTTTTCTGAATCAAAATTTTTAAACCGCAACTTAATATTTAAAACCACAATGATGCTAACTTTATTGATGAGAGTAATTTTCTCTAAAAATTATTGGGTTAATTTAAACTTTATAATTTGTATATTAACTTTATTTCTTGAAATTGAAGTTTTTTACAGATTTAAGTCTACTGAATTTTAAACTTTAAACCGCAACTTGATATTAAAAACCATGTCGTGAAGTCAATATTAGTAATAAAAGTGATTTATTCTAAAAATGTTTGAGTCGATTTAAACACAATTTTGAGTTTACTTTATTATAAAACTGTGGTTCTATACAGATTCAAGTCTTTAGAATTTAAATTTTTATATTGCAATTTGATATTTGACTTGATATAATGACATAAAGTCAATTTAAGTAATAAGAATATTTTTTTCTAAAAACTTTTGGGTTAATTTAAACTAATATTTAAGTCTTTTAAATAAAAATCTGTTTATTTTTAATTCTTGGGTTAATTTAAACTAAGTGTATTTATTTTTTAAATAACTTTTTTTATTGAAATTAAAGTTTTCTACAGATTTAAGCCTTCTATCTGAGTTTAAATTTTTAATTAAAGCCACAATGACGTAAAGCCAATTTTAGTGATGAAAGTAATATTTGCTAAAAAATGTTGTGCTAATTTAAACTTAGTGTAGTTATTTTGTGGTTAAGTCTTCTGAATCTAAATTTTTTAACCGCAACTTGATATATAAAATAATAATGACGTAAAGTCAATTTTAGTAATAAGAGTAATTTTTTCTAATAAATATTGAGTTAATTTAAACAAATTTTAGTAATTTTTGGTTAATAAAGTTTAGTTTTATTCTTTAAAATTAAGATTTCAATAATTTAAAAAAAAAAAAATTGGGTTTCTATTTCTTAAAATTCAAGTACTCTACAGATTTAATTCTTCCAAATCTAAATTTTTAAACTGCAGCTTAATATTTTAAACCATAATAATGTGAAGTCAATTTTGGTAATGAGATTTTTTTTATTGAAAAAATTTAAGTTTATTTAAACTTTTTTTAGATTCATGAGTTAATTTATGCTAAATTTATACATTTTTAAAAATTAAGGTTTTTAACAGAAGTCTTAATTTAAGTTTAAATTTTTAAACTGCTACTTAATATTTGAAACCCTAACACAAAATCAATTTGAGTTTATTTAAACTAGGTTTAGTAAATTTTGTATTTAATTTTATTTATTAAAATTTAAGTGCTCTACGGATTTAGGCCTTTTAATTCTATATTTATAAACCTCAACTTCATATTTAAAACGACAATAATGTAAAGTCAAAATTAGTTTAATTTTTTCTGAATTCTTGAGTTCATTTAAACTTAGTTTATTAATTTTATTTAAGTATTCTAAATATACATAATGAACACTCAATTTATATACTTTATGGAAAACTTTTTTTCTACAGATTTTAATCTTGTAAGTTTTGAACCGCAGTTTGATATTTGAAACCATAATGACATAAAGTCAGTAATAAGAATAATTTTTGTCTAAAATTTATTGTGTTAATTTTAAACTTAGTTTAGTAAATTTTGTTGTTAATTTTATTTATTTAAATTTAAGTACTCCACGGATTTTAGTCTTCTAAATCTAAATTTTTAAGCCTCAACTTAATATTTGAAACCATAATGACATAACTTGTGATAAAGTGATTTTTTCTAAAAAAATTGGGTTAATTTAAACTTAATTTATTAATTTTATTTCATAAGATTGAGTTTTTAACAGAATTAAGTCTTATGATTCTAAGCCGCAACTTGATATTTGAAACAAAAATAACGATTTTTTTTTAAACTCTATGCATTTTTTAATTAACTTTATTTTTCAAAATTTCTACGATTCCTACAGATTTGAGTAGTCTGAGTTTAAATTTTAAACCGTAACATAATAAAACGATATATGCCACTCTTACAGAAATACAAGAAAATCTCCAAAAGCACTCTAAAAAAGATGATGATGAACAAAAATGGAAAACAAACCAAGACTCCACAGAGAATAAAAAACTTAACAAAATTTTAACTAAAAAGCTGCAGCGTGGGTTACTTGCTTAGACGCTTGCTTCTTATGCTGAGGGTCTTGAGTTCAAATAAACAGAAAGAACAAAAAAAAAATTATTATTATTATTTAATCTGAATGATGAAGCTCTAAAACAATTACAACTGTAAATTCAAAAGATATCCCAGACATCAACATCGAAAAGCTCAGCGCCTGTAGAAGATTGTATCACAAATGACTATGATACTAAAATTAAGCAGTAACTCCCTACTAGATGCTTTAAAAACTTTTCTGAATACCAGCAGTCTAGGAAAACTCAAGTTACCATAATGTACCACAAAAAAGAAGATAATAGTAACATTAAAAACTAACAAACAATAAGCCTAATATCACACATATAAACTGTTTACTAAAGTGACAATCGACAAGTTTTGATTGAGAAATTGAGTGAATTAAAAAATAAAATTTGGAAGGGTTTCCGAGTCAATGAAGAAAAATCTAGTAAATAACTACAGAAAAATAACACTACTAGGTACCGCAAAGTGTATGATAGAAGAAAAAATCCCAAACAAATGACAAAATGCCAAAGTTATTCTGCTATACAAAAAAAGTGACAGAAGTAACATCAAGAATTACCGTCCTATCAGCTTGCTATCACATTTATACAAGCTAATAACAAAGATTGTAACAAACCGATTAACTCACAAAATGGATTTATACCAACCATGCGAACAAGCGCGATTCCGCAAAGGATTTGGGACTATAGACCACTTGCAAACACTTCGAACTCTCATTGAAAAAGCACTGAGTATAATATAACAATGCACATAGCCTTTGTGGATTACAAAAACGTAATACTAAGACTCGTAGACAATGCAAGAATCGACTCAAGATACTCAAACCTTATCAAACAGATCTACGAAAACGCTACCATCCAAGTTAAAACTGACAAAGACTCAAAGACTCAATATCTCAATTAAACCCGTCAAAAACCAAAGTCATGAGCCCAGGAAATATACAAGTAACAATTAATAATCAATTTGTTGAACAAGTATCTACATACATTTATTTTGGCCATAAAATTCAACTCGGTAAAGAAAATCAGATTTCCAAAATATCAAGAAAAATAAGTCTTTTTTGGGTGGCTTTCGGTAAATTAAGCCATATCCTCCAATCCAAAGAGTTCCCTATAAACCTGAAAAAGAAGGTATTCGAATCCTGCGCGATATCAGTGCATACTTACGGCCTCGAGACAATGTTCATAACCCAAAATCATCTAGCTGACTGCAAACCATACAGAGGACAATGGAAAGATCTATGCTTGAAATTACTTTGAAAGACAGAGTTTGGAATGAGAAAATCCGAAGAAGAACCGGTGTGACAGAGGTATTTATTAGGGTGGCGCAGCTTAAGTGGCGAAGGGCTGGCCACATAGCAAGGCAAAACCCGGACAGGTGGACAATAAGAATCACAACTTGGCGTCCGAGAAAAACCAAACAAAGTGCTGCAGATCCCAGAAAATGTGGCAGATAATATCCAAAATATTGCAGAAAAAAACTGAATTCAAACTGCAACAAACAAGAAAACGTAGACAGTTTTGTAGGAGACCTACATTCAGGAGTGGTTAAATGATAGCTGAGAAGAAGAAGAAAGTACGGCATTCAAAATCTACGGCATAATATAAGAGGAAAAATTGAACAAAGAACTGGGTATAAATGAGACAATTAAAAATGGGCAAGCCTGCTTCAGAAATTGAAGAGGTACTATGGATAACGTATATATTACACCATATTGTTAAAAATGAAATAGCAGAAAAAAGGGAAAAATATATGCTTTATTCCTAAACTTAAAAGCCGCATTTGATAGTAAGGATAGAGAGAAACTGTGGAAATGTATATAAAAGAAAGAAATTAGCAAGCACCTGGTAAAAAAAATGGAAGAAGTGTATGAGAAGACAGCAAGCAGGATGTGAGTTTACGGAAAAATGAGTAAAAAACTTTGCACAACAAAAAGAGTAAGACAGGGCTGCCCACTCACCAAGTCATATCAAATGTAGAAGAAAAACTGAGATTGGCTCAAACAGAAGGAGTAGTAGTTGGTAGAGAAAGGGTGTGGTTGTTAGCATATGCCAACGACATGGTGATACTAGCAAAAGAATCAAAAAGGAAATGAAAAAAATAATAAAAAGTTAAAAAAAATATTTTAGAAAAAAATATTACTGGAAATACAATGAGTAAAGATTACGAGGAAATCAGAAGAGATAAAAGCAGAAAAAAAAGCAATATACTATGCTAAAAGAATGAGACATAATCACTAATGTAAAATCTTACAAAAACGCATGAAAAAGTAAATGAGAGAAAAAAATGAAAAACTGGGGTAAATCAGGAAAAATTATTACAAAGGTTACGATAGACAAAAAATTAAAAAAATTAAAAAATCTGAGAAAATAACGTGGTACAAAATTATGAAAAGAGATAGAGATATACAAAAGCAAAAAAGGAGAATACGAGTGAAAGAGTCTAGGTATAACCCAAATTTTAAACATATTATAGAAAGTAAACAGCCAATGTACCTAGAAAGCAACAAATATAGTGAAGATAATAAAAATATGATTGCAAGATTTAGATGTAGTAATAAAGAGCAAGATTTTGAATGGAAGAAGATTTGAAAATGTGCGGAGAGACTAAGAAAACTATGAAACACATGTTAAAAAGTGTAACAAAATGAGAGAACAGATGGAAAAACTGAAATATTGAAAAGAGACGGAAAAAGATAAAATGGTTGAGAGTAGTTAAAAAAACGAAGAAAAGAAGTAGACAAACAGAGAAGAAAATTTTATTTGTGTTAATTTTATAAAGATTATGATTTATTATTTTGGAAAGTTATAATATTTGTAAAAATAATTTTCAAAGCCAAAAGGCAAGAAATAAACGTATTAAAATACAACAAGTTAATTAACAGTTTCAATTTCTACAAACTAGTTTTTGAAAAAAAAACGCACCATCTACATGCAGTTTGTATGCTCATTAAATAATATAAAGTACCAAGTACAACATTACACTCCATATAGCGTTTATTGACTACAAAAAACAAACTTCGACTCAATAGAACTGTAAGCAGTTTTTGACGCAATCAATGAATACCGCTAAGATAGACTCCAAGTACACTGATTGTCTGAAAAATATCTATAAAAATGCCACCTTCCAAGTTAAACTTGACAAAGACACCACTGCAGACAAAATGTCAATAAATTATTCACGTTGGCTCTAAAAAACGTAATAAAAAACTAAAAAGTTAAATGTCGAAAAGTATTTTAATCATTTACTTTTTACCGACAACATCGTTTTGATAAACATCAACCTAAACAATATTAACAAAATGCTATCCAAGTTAAACATCGCATCCAAACAAGAAGGCCCAAAAATAAATCTTAATAAAACATAGATTATGAGTACTGACAATCAAACAGCTAAGATTGCTTGTCAGATACCAAAGCAGCCTTTGCTAATCAACATATTTATTTTAAAAAACTTAGACATAAAAAGAAGTGTTCGATGTGTGCATTCTCTCAGTCGTGACACATGGTCTGAAATAAAAAGTGCAAACCGACTACGAACAACACAGTGAACAATCAAACGGGCAATACTGAGAGTGAGCTTAAAAGATTGGACCAAGAACAAAAATATCCAAAACAGAACTCGTGCCCAAAATGTTATGTTAGAATAGCACGGCTAAAATAAAGTTGGACAGAATACGTAGTGAGACTGTGCATTGACCATTAAGCGGGCACATAGACTATGAAATCGGAAGGTTACAAAAACAATGACATCTAATAAATAGACAAAACTAAGTGGCATTTAGCTGCAAAAAATCAAGAAAACTGGCAAAGAATAAGAGAAAAATACGTCTAGAAGAGAAAAACATAAGATTGAAGAAAAACATAATAGTTTAAACCATAAAAAGAAGTCAATTTAGGTGATATGAGTAATTTTTTTTTTTTATGTTAAACTCAAATTAATAATTTTTTGGTTATTTCTTAAAATTAAAGTTTCATGCAAATTTAAGTCTTCTAAATCAAAATATAATTTTTTAAACATTAATTTAATATTTGAATCAATGATAACGTAAAGTTAACTTTAGTAATAATAATTTTTTTTTCATGCAATTGACAAATGACATCAAGAAATCCCCACATGATTAATGCCACCACTTTTTTAATTGCCCGTATGTGCTATAAATTGTTCTAAGCTAGCATGGCCAACACTTCCAATTTTGATTAATCTTGTTTTTAGCATCACTCCAAACAAACCCAACTTAAGTTATTTTGCCAATAAAAAAATTATAGTTAGAATTAAGTTTTAACCCTGCCCCAAAATATTAAATGTTAATGTTACATAAGGTTCTATTCTTTTGCCAAACTTTAGATTTACCTCAGAGAACTTTTTCAAATAACTAAAAATTCAATTTATAGTTTTGCAGATGATAACACCCTTCATACTTCATACTTTTTAATGACATATCAACAAATATAGCAGAGCGTCTTTAGGTTAGATTAAGTAGGTTAGAACCTGTAGCATCTATAAACAAAGATCACAAACTAATATCTGAATAAACCACTCCCAACATTGTCAATTTTAACTATAAAAAAACTCAACTTCTTACTGTTTCAAAATCAAAATCCAAGATATCATCAGTACTAAATACTAAACTAAAAATCTAAATCTTCTTAAATTTGTCTTCTAGGAGTAACATAATATTTTCTAAAACAACAATGTTGTAGACATAGCTTCAAGTATCTAAAAAACTGGGATTTCTTATTAGTTGTAAAAAGTTTTTTACTTCTGTTCAACTTTTATATATATGTAAAAGTTAATATTCCTAAGTATAGAGAGGAGCATCAAAAACTACACAATCTCTTCTAAACTCTATTCAAATTGACTAATGACTTAGATATTTTAAAACACCGGCGTAATGTTGCAGATCTTTGCTGTTTTTACAAATATTTCTAAAAACATTGTTTAAACAAAATACAAGACATATTGCCATCTAAACAAATATTTATATACTCGTAGTACAAAGCTTGCTATGAATTCTAACAAATATTTACTGACAGTTCAGAGATGTAAGACCAAAACTTTTATAAGTGATTTCTGTAACCTATTGACAAATGGAATAAACTTCCAAATTCATTTCCCGAGACTTCAATGTCACTCGTTGAAATTGACCACATTTTGAAATTAAAAAAAAAAATTGTAATAGACACATTGGTTAAAATTCGATATAAAAAATTAGTTATACCGAATTGATTCAAATTGGTACCAATTATAGCACATTTATAGTTTCAATAAATAATTTTCACGTTCATTCATTTAGTTGCATTCCACTTTTAAATTATGCTTTCAGCAACAACTTAAACAATTAATTAGAATAATTAAAATCTAATAACAAACCAAACAATACAAATCCAGCAGACTCAATTTAGTCTGTGCAAACTTAACAGTTTACTTTATTAATTAGTAATCTGAGAAGTTATATGCAGATTAAGCGCAACACACAAGTAAGCATCTTCATTAAACAAATTTCAGGAAACAATAAATTAATAATATTATAATGCGTTGACTTGAACTCAATAAAAATGTAATTTGTTTAATATAATCGTTAGTTTGTTAAAATTCGATTAGTGTAATTAGTGAATCGGAAGTAGAAGCAGAAAAGGTGAAATCGAGTGGAGATGAGTAACGCGGCGCCAGGTGAAGAGGGTCGGAATTAGTGTAGGGGAGGTGGTTTGCGCTCCAACCCTCGGCAGCCTGCAAATTTCCTAATCTAGTCTATAAAATGTCTGATAAGCCGGCTTTAATTAATTAAATATAGTCACGTTGTAAAGCTTGTGCTGAGAAGAAGAAATTTTACCTTAATGTTCCTTAGAAAATCATGCGACTCACCTGAAACAAATAAATTAATTAAACATTTTTTAATAAAATACTGTATATAAAATAAAATTGCCCCATTTTCTAAGAAAAAATCCCGGCTTGTTTATAACAAAACATATTGCACACGCAATGGACAATTTTCCTCCATCTGGCCCATGCGGAAAATCCCAAGCGGTTCGCCCTTATCACTTAGCAGGAGCGATCATCAAAAAATGAGCGCCTCCGATTTCTACTTCATAGAAGAACTCGCATTTTCCTTAGGGACCCTCAGTCCCAAAGTGCAGGGAGGATTATGGCTAGTTGGAAAAGTTGCTGTTTCTTTACAATAAAAAGGGGGAATATCAATAGTTGTATTATAAATTAACATAACTTAAGGAATTTATTTAATTTTACCGCAGATTTATTTCATCTACCCCCCCAGTTGTAATTTCTTTTAACGCAAGAAGGGATGGATTTCCATAATCGATAATTAAGTCAGCAACCCCTAACGAATCCGACTGTGCTTTTGCCGATGAGTAATCAGGAAATTATATTTTTCTATTCATGTACAATGTAAGAGGCCTCGTATAAAATATTTATGTCTGAAAGTTTACGAGCGCTGTTCCGGGAAGAGTGTCTCACATAACAAAATTCAGACAAAACTGTTAGGAGATATAATGATAATAAGCGCTGCCATGTGCAGAAATTTTAATCCGCGATGTTGTTGTATTCCCAGATGTGCCAATGAAAGAATAAATTGTGCACATGTTGGGTGGCAATGGACTTGTTTATGTTAATAATTTTTTTAACAAACATCCTTTTTGGAAGTTTATTAAATAATATATTATTTTAATGACTGTTTCCATAAATAAATGAAAAATCTAATTTACATTATTAGATTAACATTAAAAAAAGCAACAAAAATCAATATTAATTAAAAGGGATCGCTAAAGTCAAACTTTTTTTGATTGTTGGTTTGCATAGTTACAATTGTACAATTGTAAGCCAATTCTGTAGGCTTCAAATATATCTGCTGGTAGAACAAAGCCAGTTTGAGTTAAAATTTCTCAAGCTTTTAGTAGTTATTGCTTTACACTGACGCAGCTCGGGTGTATATGCTTTTCTGACAAACTGGTTTTTGTTTTTGTTTGTTCTTAATGGTTTGATAAATACCATAAGTGCTATAAGAATAACTTTCAACTATAAAAATAAAATAAAGTTTTTATTCATTATTTCTTGGTTAATTGGCTACGGTAATCATATCTTGCATAAATTTGTTACATTGTCTTATCAAGGACTGTAATCAAAGTTGATGTGTGAAAGATGTAGTCAAGATTAGTGTTTGACTAACTGCAGTAAAATAAGTATTCTGGCTCTAGAGAATTTCTTTTTGATAGACAACGCTAAAGTCAGTTCTAATATTTTTTTAAGATTGTAAAACTTAGTTGAATGCTTTTACTAGCTTCTAGCTTTCTTCTAGTAGTATAATCTTGGATAAACTAGTTTCAGTTTTATGCAATAAATTAGTTTTTCTGGCGATACATAATAAAATCTATTAAAATTTTTTTTTTTCAAAATTCATGAAAAAATAGTATTTTTGAGTAATTTATGATAAATTTTATAAGATAAATTAGGTTTTTTGTTAATTTCATACAATAAATTATATTTTTGCACAAATTATTATGATCTTTATGAAAAAATTGATGTTTTATGCAATAAATGGGTTTTATAGACAAATTATAATAAATATAATGCAACCGTTAGATTGAGTTTTAATATATTATTAATTCATTTCATAATTTATAATAAATTTAAAATAAATTATTGTGCTAATTTAATGCAATAAATAAAATTTCTGCAAAATTAGTTTTTGGAACAAATTTTATGTAATAATTTTCTATGCAACTTATGATGAATTTTATAAGATAATCATTTTTTTGATCCAATTTCATGCAATAAATTTCCATAAATTCCACAAATTAAATCAGTTTATTGTGCTAATTTCATGCAATATATGGCATTTTTGCGCAATTTATACTAAATTTCATAAGCTTTTGTGATAGTTTCATGTTGTACAGGTTGTCCTAAATTAACTAGTCATAAAATGAATTCCAGAAACTACAAGCAAATTGAGTAATATTGACCTAATAAAGAAGTATATTATTTTTTAATAAATTTGAAGTTAATAGCTCTTTAAAGTTTAAAGGAATTTTTGATTTTTTTTAATTAACTGCTTTAATTTATAATATTTTGTAACAATTTTTTATTTACATTAGTTTACTTCTTATTTACACAAACTGTTAAAGTTTGAATAAAAAAGTCTTCAGGAAGATAGTTTTTTAAGATTCTTTAGATGTTTAACCTTCTGGAACTTTTTAATTTTTAGGTAAATTTATTTTTTTTGTTATTTTTTTTTGTGAAAAATTTAATTTGAAAACTTTTCTGTTTCTTGATAAATTTTGATCAGATACACGGTTTTTGAAAAAATCAAGTAAAACCAGAAGTCATTATTTCTTAAATATAATAAAAATTATAAAATATCATTAGCCGTGGACGTCAAATTAAATTACATAAACGTCACAAACTGTTTGAGTGTAATTGTGCTTTCTTAATTAACTTTTTTTATTGAAATGTATTGGTTCAGTAACACGGAGATAAGTGATGCGTATCTAGTTCTTGAAGAATATTTAGGAAATGCAGCGGCAGCAGCCAGACGTTACGCCGAAACGTACCTTGAGCGACAAAAACCGGAAGGCAGATTATTTTTGGCATTGGATCAGCGACTCCAAGAACGTGGTACTTTTGCACCTCATAAGATAGACTGTGGGCGTCATGTAAATTTGGATCCTGAAGTAGAAACACAAATTTTTAATTGGATATTCTACTATCCAACGGATAGCATTAGACGCATTGCACATCAATTTAACATTTCACGTAGAGTAGTGCATCGTATTTTAAAAGAACAGAACTGTCATCCGTACCATTTACAAAAAGTGCAAGGTCAGTTAGAACCTAGGGATTTTATAACCAGAAACATTTTTTGTGCTTGGCGTTCTGCTAAAATGCAGAAGATGTTAGTTTTTGGAAAATAATGTTAGTTACTGACAAAGCGACTTTTACGCAAGATGGTATTTTTAATCAACATAATATGCATATTTGGGCTCAAAAAAATCCGCATGAAATTATCAAAAAACATCACTAATATAGATTTAATTTGAATGTTTAGGTAGGAATTGTGAACAGTTGTTTAATAGGTCCGGTCTTTTTTCCTCCGCGTTTAAATGTTGAAAATTATTAGCGTTTTTTTAATGAAGATCTAACGGCTTTATTAAAAAAGGTACTACAAAACAGAACATGTAGTATTTACACGATGGTGTACATCCTCATTATGCACGCGTCGTTAGAAATTAGCAAACAATGAATTAACCCCAAAGGTGATGCATTTATAGCTTGGTCACCTCGTTCTCCAGACCTAAATCCAATTGACTTTTAAACAAAAAGTTTATACTACCCCTATAAACACAACCAAAGAATTGGAAAAAGAAATAATACGGTATTTTAATGAAATAAATAATTTAGCTGAAGTGTTTCCAAAGGTGCAATTTTCATTGCAAAAACGAATAAGAGAATGCATAAATCAAAATGACGGGCACTTTGAACAATTATTAAAATAAACGTTTTTTGAGTTGATGATTAGATAATATTTCTTATTTTATTTTTATTATTATTCATTTAATCCCAAAAAATGGGCAACAGCCTAATATTATTCTGAAGTCCCTAATTTAATTCCACAAACAATCTGCTGCTGCATTTTTTAAACACTCCAAGAACTAGATGCATATACATTTACAAAAAAAAAAACAAAAAAATTAAAGAAAGCACAATCCAAATAATTTGTGACGTTTATGAAATTTAGTTTGAAGTCCACGGCTAATAATATTTTTATATTTTTTATTATTTTAAAAAAATAATGCTCTTTGGTTTTACTTAATTTTCTCAAAAACCGTGTATATGATCAAAATTGATCAAGAGAAAGAAAAGTTTTCAAATTAAATTTTCCACAAAGTGAAATAACCAAAAAAATAGATTTACTTAAAAACTTAAAAGTTCCAGAAGGTTAAACATCTAAAGAATCTTAAAAACTATCTTTCCGAAGACTTTTTTTTGTGTAAATAAAAAATAAACTAATGCAAACAAAAAATTGTTACAAAATATTAAAAATAATAATTTAAAAAAATCAAAAACTTCTGTAAACTTTAAAAAGCTATAACTAATAAAAATTTATTAAATATAATATACTACTTTATTAGGTCAATATTATTCAATTTGCTTTTAGTTTCTGGCATTCATTTTATGACTAGTTAATTTGGAACACACTGTATATAGCATTTATTTGTTATAATAAATACGTTTTCTGCTTAATTTATGATAAATTCCATAAAATTAATAAGTTTTTTGTGTCATGCAATAAATAGGTTTTTATTTATTTAAAATAATGATACAAATAAAAAAAAATTGCATAATTCATGCATTAAATGAGTTTTCTACTCAAAATCCTAGAAGATTATAATAAATTTTAAATCGGTTTTCTGTTTTAATTTCAAGCAATAAATAAATAAAATTCCATTAGATAAATTAGTTTCTTGTGTTAATTTTATCCAATAAACAGGTTTTCTAAGCAATTTATAATAATTTTTATAAAAAAAACTTTTTTATGCAAATTTCAAAGAAGTTTTTATTTTATTTATAACAACTTTTAAAAGATAAATTGGCAATTTGAGTTAATTTCAAGCTATATATAGAACTGCGCAAATATTACAGATTTTTATGACAAAAATTGTTTATTGCATTAATAAAGTTTTCTGTGCAATTATGATAAATTTTTCAAAATTAAAAAAAACTGAAATTTTTTTGCAATAAATAGTATTTCTACAAGGTTTATGATAAATTCTATAAGATAGATAATTTTATGCAATATCTAGAATTTATGAAAGGTTTGTGATAAAATTTAAAAAATAATTATTTTTTCATTAGACTTTTGTGTAATTTATAATGAATTTTATAATTTTTTTTGTCTAATTTTTACTTAATAATTAAATTTTCTGCAAATTTTACGCAAAAAAAATCAGCAATATTTGTAACCAATTTCATTAAATAAAAAAAATATGCTAAATTCTATTTAAATCTGTTTTTTGCATAATATATTATTATATGTATATGATATTGCTGCGCAATTTATGATAAATTTTATGAGATACTAAGTATAGGGTTTTCCAATAAGAGGTTTCATTTTGATATTAAAAAAAAAACAAGTATTTTTTAAGCAAAATCAGTAAATGTTTATTTCATTGTAAAGAAGAAGATATGCCATTAATATTTGAAAACGATATCAGTCAAATAGCCGCCACGGTTAAGGTTGCAGTACCACATTCTTTTCATACAATTTTTCATGACCAATTCGCACATTTGCGGCTGTATGTCATCGATAACTACACAAATTCCATCTTTAAAGTCTTGAATCAATTGTGGAGCGTTGGCATAAGGTCTATGTCTTTCACGTGGCCTCAAAAAAAATCTAAAAGTGTTAAATCACAAGATCTCGATGGCCAATCACCTCTTTCAGAAATAACACGGTCAGGAAACTTGCAAAATTGCGATTGTTTCGTTTTTTGTGTAGCACGTAGCGCCGTCTTGCTGAAAATAAACGTCGTCCACATCAATATCTTCCAATTCCGGCCATAAAAAATCATTAATCATAGCTCGGTAGCGCCATCCATTCACCGTAATAGTTGCACCAGCCTCATTTTCAAAAAAAGTAGGATCCAATCACCAAACAGTGACACGTTAAAGATGCGACAATTCTGCTTATTAACGTAGCCTCCGAGATAAAAATGGGCCTCATCTCTGAAAATGATTTTTTGATGAAATTCCGGATCATTTTGATGCATTTGAAAGACCCAACCAGCAAAGATTTTTATGGTAATCGACCGGCTTGAGTTCTTGTGTTAACTGAACTTTAAAAGCTTTAAGACTTAAGTTTTTATGCAAAATACGGTGTAATGTCGTTTGTGGATTGTCTAATTCCAAAGATCGACGAGAAATCGACAAACCTGGGTTTTCTTCAACACTACGGGCTAGCAATATTCTCATGTGTTCTTGAGTGATGCACACGGTTTTGATTCTTCACATCACAAACTCGTCCCAACAGCTCAAATTTTTCCACCAGGTTTACTATTGCCGGCTGAGATGGTGCTTAACGACGACCAAAAAATGTTTTTGTAGTAAACTTTAATAATTTTTGTAGTAAATTTTAATAATTTCAATGCGTTCTTGAAGCGTGTGTCGTTCCATTTTTAATAATGGCGTAGTTTTTTCTTGTCAAATGTCAAAAGATAATAGCTTCAAAATTGACAGCTGCCCAAATAGCCTGCTATTCAAAATGAAACTTCTTATTGGAAAACTCTTTAGTATTTTTAAGTATATTATAATAAATTGCATTAGATAAATCAGTTTTTTGTGTTAATTTTATGTAATATATAGTATTTATTTGGATTGTTGTTTAAACTTGATATAATATATTAATTTTTTACTTATTTATAATAAATTTTATAAGAAAAGTTGTGTTTTTGTGCAAACTTTATTCAACAAATAAGTTTCTTGATAATGAATTTCATAAAACAAATTGTTTTTTGTGCAAATTTTATGCATTAAATGAACTTAACTAACTGCAATAAATTTAATAATAAATTTCATAAAATAAATTTGCTTTTGGGTAAATTTTACGCAGAAAACTTCTACGCAATTTATGATAAATTAAAAAAAAATGGTTATTTTTATTAAACTCTGGTAGTAAATGCCATTTTATATAATTATAATTTGAATAAGATAAATCAATTATAGTGTAAAATTCATGCTATATACAGACATTTCTTGGATAATTATAAAAAAAAAAGTTTCTAATAACATGGTTCCGCAAACGCACCGTTTTCGAAATACACCCTGTATCTCAAAAACGATGTAAGACATTTTTTTAAAAAATTACAAGAGATCAAATCAATCAAAGTTGTAAAACAAAAAAAATTTAAAATAGTGAGAGCATTTTCCGCTAAAGAATGTTGAAAAAATGTTTCATATTGTGACTTTTTGTTGATTTTTTAAATTTTCAACTAAATATGCATTTTCAGAAAAAAAATATAAAAAACCAAAGTTTTAAACCAAAAAATTTCCGATCGATATAATTTTTCCAATAATGCGTGTAGAGCACGCAAAATCGTAACTTTATTTTTTGCGTCTTCTAGCAAAAAAATTAAAAAATTATAGAAAAATTCAACTTATATCGATTGAAAATTTTTCGCTCTACAACTTTTAATTTATTTATTTATTTATTTATTCAATTGCCTTTTTACCTTTCGGTGTCAGGCGTATACATTATTAGTTTGTGTAATATTTTCTCGATTTTTTCCTATCCTTGGCAAACTTTTAATAAAAGTAGTTTTTGCCCAAAATGCATAGTTCTTGCTAAAAATGCAAAAAATAATTCAATAAATCAAAAATTGATACATATATATGTCAATAACTCTAAAACACCTTCTTTCATCCGTGCGCTAGGATAATATAGCCTTCAGTCAGTCCAATACACCTAAGTATACAGGTCGCTAAGCTGTGGGTAAAATTTTTCTATAACGTCGTTTTTTTATCTAATTTGAAAGAACTAATATTAAATAATTTTTGTGCGTAAAAAGTAATAAATTTTATAAGAAAAATTGGTTGTTTCTGAAAACTTCATGCAGTTTTTTGCATATTTTATATTTTCATACTATAAACATGCAATAAATAAAATTCCTGCGCAATCTATAATAAACTTAAGATTAATTGTTATGCAAATTTCATGCAATAAATTAGTTTGATACGCAATTTATAATATATTCTTCCTGTGATGTAGCTTTGTTTTCACACATAAAGAAACGTCTCTTCGTTTAAAAACTCATTAAAAAGAAAACACAATAGTTTTAAAATTAAATAAATGCAATTTTTTAATAGTAATGAAGGTATTCCTTCGGGCCCAGTAGCAAAGTATCCTGTGAGGTTTTAAATCCCATTAAAAACATCCAATAAATTTATCAAAAGTTTTCTATAAAGTACTTGTTTGTCGTATATATACATATGTACAACATGAGAATGCAAATCAAAATCAAAACAAAAAAAATCAGCAAACAAATTAACACAATCGTCTCCATTATTACTCGTTCGCTCGCCATAAGCATGAGATACATCAGTTGTTTGTGCTAATTTTATGGAATAAATAGATTTTTTGCACAATTTATAATAAATTTCATATGATACATTAGTCTTTGTGCAAATTTCATGCAACAAATAAGTTTTTTGCGCGATTGATCATAAACTCGATTAATCCATTCTTTGTACAATTTATACATTTTCTGCACGGTTTGATGATAAATTTTATAAGATGAGTTATTTTATGTGCTCATTTTTTTGCAATAAATAAGTTTCCTAAGCAATTTTTGAATTTGATCAAAAGCTGTGATTTTTGTGTAATTTAAGAAAAATAAATAAGTTATGTGCGCGTTAGTAGCTTTTGCACGTTCAGTCAGCCCGCACAACTCAATTTTTTTAAAAAGAAATAGCTTTAACGCTCATTTTGTAATTGAAGTGTCTTTTTGATCGATGATTTCAAGCATTATAAAATTATTAGTGATATTTTAGTCAATGAAATTACTTATACAAAGGCTTTAATAAACCAATTTAAGTCAAAAACTGTATAAGTTTTTGTTAAAATGTAGCCAGTCACTTTTGTTTGTTTTACATTTTTGAAATAACAAGGTCTTAAATTATTTTTTCTGCACATAAAGAGAATTCAATAAAGAACTAATTGTGTAAAGTCTGGCATCTTAATGGTTAGTAAACAATTTTTTTTTTTAATTTAATAAATGATCTAATATGCCACAACAACATAAAATATGTCAAATTGTATTAAACTTAAAAAAAAAACTACATTATAATTTAAACTGTAAAATGTTACATCTGTTACAAGCAACAACAAAATTACTACATCTGTCGAACAATTTAAAGTAATAAATTATACTGTCAAAAAATGATCTCGTTTGTCAAAAAGTTATTAAACTGTCAAAAATATTACTAGATCTATCAAAAAGTTTATAAAATTGTCAAATAATTCAAGGAGTTGCTAAAACTTTCAAACAATTTACAGCAATGAGTTAATATTGCATAAGTCAAAAACTACTTTTCAGATCTGTCAAATTGTATTCTAAACTGTTACTAAAACTGT
The DNA here is from genome assembly GCA_963932245.1 of Tachinus rufipes. Lineage (NCBI taxonomy): Eukaryota > Metazoa > Arthropoda > Insecta > Coleoptera > Staphylinidae > Tachinus > Tachinus rufipes. The sequence continues at coordinate 69,850,028 of OZ010747.1, read as the reverse complement.
CAAAACGTTACAAAAACTGTCAAATAGTTTACAGCATTATTATATGTAAAATTGTATTTTAAATTGTCAACAGTGTTACTAAGTTTCTCAAAAAACTATTAAAAAGTATACTAAAATTGTCAAACAATTTACAGCAATATTATTCAAAACTGTCAAAAACAGTTTAAAATAATATCATAATTTAGCAGAGATGTATCAAATCTATCAAATAATATTTTAAACTGTTTGCAGTAACTTGTAAAAACATTAAAAGTTTGCAAATTTGTACAAACTTTGCTAAATTGTAATTAAGACTGTAAAAAAGTTACTACATACTTGACATATGTAGTCACTAAGATTGTAAAATAGTTTACATGTTTAATGTAAAAAAACATCATACGTTGCGCATTTGTCAAAAAAATAATAAAAACTGTAAAAGAGTTACAGTAATCTATAAAAAGTTAGCAAAAAATTAATTCTAAACTGTAAATAAAACTATCAAGTAATTACAAAACTGCGTATTTTTAAAATTTTGAAACGTCATACTTAAAAATTATTTAATACAAACCAACAACATATTTGCGGCTTATAAGTCTAGAAAAATATTGAATTTGGAAGTTTATTCCATGTCAATAGTACGCTGCAAATATTTGTTAGAATTCCTGGCCAAGCTTGTACTGCAAATAAATATTATATCTATAGAAAATGCCGGTGTTGTAAAGTATCAAAGTCATTAGTCAATTTTAGGTCGGCAATGATTCAAATAGCTTCTTTTTGAGTAGAATGTTGATTGGACTGCACTATTTTATAACTGTGATATTGATATGTGTCTTGATGTATTTTACTCTGTAATCGATTATGTTATTGATTGTTTTGTTCCTAAAAAACTGTGGCGTAAAAGCAATATTCCTATTTGGTTCAACAAAGAATTGATATTACTTACTAAACTCAAGAAAACTGTACACAAACGTTATAAATCTTCAAAACTATTGTCGGACTATAATGAATTCCAATCTATTCGTACTACGTGCAAAAATCTCTGTGCACATGAATACGAGCAATATATTTTACAAACTGAAAGTAAAATTCAAAATAATCCAAAACATTTTTGGAGATTTGTTAATGAGAACAAAAAAACTAATGGTTTTCCAGCCAGAACGCATTATAAAGATCAAACTTGTAATAATGGGAACAACTTTGTAACTAATTTTGCAGATTTTTTTTCTTCAGTCTATGATAGCAAAACTTATCCAACTCCATTGTTAAATTTTAATAATAACGTAATACATTCAAAATTTTCTATTAGTTTGTGTGATGTTTTTAAGGTAATTGAAAACCTTAAATGTAATTTAAGCGTTGGACCCGACGGCATTCTTTCTTTACTGTTAGAAAAGTGCATTTATTCTACTGCAAAACCATTGCACTGACTTTTCAATGCTTCATTGAATAAAACTAAATTTCCTCAAATATGGAAACAAAGCTATATTACGCCTTTGTTTAAATCTGAAGCCAAAGAAAATATCACTAACTATAGAGGCATTTGCATTCAATCTGATATACCTAAATTGTTCGATAAAATTGTGACTGGTCAGTTGCAATGGATGTGCAAAAGCATCTTATCATAGAAGAGCAGCATAGATTTTGTGAAAGGCGATCCACACTTACTAATTTACTCTGTTATGAAAATGATATTTTAAATGCATTTGAATCTAAAGTACATTTTGGCTCAATCTACACCGATTTTTCAAAGGCGTTTGATTGTGTGAGTCATAATATTTTGATTGCCAAGCTCAGTGCTCTGAGATTTTATCATAATGTGACTTCCTGGTTATTCAGTTTTTTTGAAAAATCGCACGCAGTGTGTAAAAATTAATAACTTTTTGTCACAGCCCATTCTTGTTTCATCTGGTGTTCCTCAAGGATCTTATTGTAGACCAATTTTATTTTTGCTTTTCATTAATGATATCCCACAGTGTATCAATTCATCATTATTTCTTTTATTTGCGGATGATTTAAAAATGTATAGAAGAATATCATCTCTCAATGACTGCCATCTTTTACAACTGGACTTGGATTCTATAAATACTTAGTGTTTTATTAATAAATTATTTTTTAATACTGATAAATGTTTTTCAATAAGTTTCCATAGAACTTTAAGTAAAATTTCTTTTAACTATATAATTGACACTAAAGTGTCAAACAAAGTCACACAAATAAAAGATTTAGGCGTTATTTTTGATCATAAACTTACATTTGTTGAACATATAAACATCATGAGCAATCGTGCCATAAAAATGTTAGGATTTGTATATAGAATGTCCGCGGATTTATCAGCCAGTACACTAAAACTTTTATATTGTGCTTTGGTGCGTTCGCATTTAGAGTATGCTCCGTCAGTTTGGAGTCCTGTTTATGAAATTCATAACCGTAGTATTAAACAAATTCAAAAAAAAATTTGTCGTTTATTTTCTTATAAATCCGGCATATTATCTGTAAATTATGATTACTGCTACATTGCTTCATTGTACAACCTACCGCCATTGAAGATTCGCCGCAAAAGAGCTGATTTGTCGTTCTTGCGTAATTTAATTATGTCTGAGATTGATTGTCCGAAGCTACTTGGTACTCTTCCATTCCGTGTAGCACCTAATAATAGACATAGCAGACATTCTTCTTTATTTTGCGAGTCAACCCATTCTACTAATTATGGTTTTAACAATCCACTCGGTAGAATGTGTAGATTTGCAAATAATTTACCAACTGATATTAATGTATTTTGTGTCTCTAAATCTACGTTCAGAAGTCAGCTAAGTCATGCTGACTAATATTTAATATGTGCGCTTTTATGAATGTTATTTTTTGTATTCTTTATTTTTGTATTGTAAAACATCATTGTTTATGTATATTTGGTGTAGATGTATATGGTAAGATTATACCGTGAATAACGTATTATATTATTAACTTAGAAGCAACAGTGTAGTTTTGGATGCTCCTCCTCATACTTGAAAACAATATTTAATTCAAAAACAAATATAAGCTTTACATATATGCAAAATTTAAATAAAAGTAAAAAGAAAATCTATTTTTTTAAATATTTTCAAAGCAAGCTTTGTCAACCACATGGTTGTTCTACAAAAGATTATATAAGATTGTAACCCTTAGAAGACAAATTAAAAAAGATTTAAATATGGAATTGTTGTTTAGTTTAATATTTGGTACTAATAAAATTTTGATGTAAAAAACGTAAAAAGTTGAGTACTTTTAGAGTTAAAATTGACCAATTTAAAATACATCATTTGAATATTGTTTCAAAGATGCTACAGATTCTAAATATAAAAGTGCTATCATATGCAAAACTATAAATAAGACTTTTGGTTACTTGCAAAAGTTCATTAATGTAAATCAAAAATAAAGTTGGTAAAAGAGCAGAACATTGAGAAACATCAGCATTTATAGATTGTTTATTCTTCTTTATTGCGCGTTTTACAGCCATTTTACATTGCCTCAGAAATCTTACGACTTGTTTGAAGAGAGTTGATGAGACTAACGGCTTATTAGGTAACTTCCGAATCACCCCGGTAAATAAAAAGTTATTATTTTAGTCATTTTTAGAGATCAAACCCCGGACTGTAAGAGTGCTACGCTAACGCTCTATAACTGAGCCATCTAACCGTGATTATTAAAGGATTTAATTAAATGAAAAATAAATGCAAATCCAAAAAAAGAAAGAAAACAAACAAAAAATGACTAAAGTTCTAAGAAAAGGTAAAAAGTACAGTAAAATAAAAATAAAAAAACAGAAGATCAAAGAAACTGGAAGAGAGGCACGTAAAACTTGCAAAAAACAAAGCACCAATAATAATAAGTGGATGCGCTAAGTTTTTGTTTGAAATCACTTTTTGTATAGCATTCGTTATTGTAATGTTTGTTAACGTTGCTGGCATCACTTTAAAAGTAGTTGATACTATAATAACACTTCTTTTTTAAACCACAAATATTAGAAAAAACTAACTTTAAACCCACAAACTAAGATAATGTTTCAACCATGTGAGTTTGATCCGTGAACCAGTGCCACGTGCTCCACAATCCACAGTAGACTAGCTTTGTACTCATTAGACTCAGTCTAAGCATCTAATAAAACTCTCGCGTTAGTTTTTTTTTGATAACTCCTTGTAAATCTACAGCCTCTGCCGGCACATCCAAATGAAAAGCAAAATATATAAATTAAAAAAAAACCATAATGATATAATATTGCATTTTATACCTACCGCCAGGTAAGAATTAAGAACTATTGTTAGTAGTTAAGTTTCAAAGTAAGTTTTATAAAAAACAAAGTGTTATGGTTCCGGAACAGGAAGTTACTAGTCTTTTCTGCGTTTACAATAAAAAAAATAAAGTATTTTAGACCCGGGACACAAAAATTTGGGTACGCAAAGACACTCCTCTTCAAAAACAGAGTTTGTCTATTTAAAACTAGAATGGTGACTTTCAATGCCAAAATCCCGGCCTCAAATGCCAGATAATTTTACCCTTGGGTAACTATAATAAGGCGTAATTAAATAAATAAACCGACTTTCAAAATAAATATGTAAATTAATAAATAGATATAAAGTAATTACTACTATGTCTAAACTCAACTAAATAATGTCGTTTAGTCCTGTGCAGTTACTTTTAAACAACTTCTAGAGCAAAGTAGTAGTATAATTGCAATTAAATCTTCATCTAAAACATAGCTAAAGATTTAACTTAAAAAATAAGCAATCAGTTGCCAGCGGTGACAAACTCTTCCTCAAGTTTGCAACTTTCTGTTTATTTTTTTATGAATAAACTTAACTCAATATTTAAATCTAATATTTTTTTGACCACTTTATTTATTTGGGAGCCGTGAGCGCCGCACAAACCGCTTAATAGTGGTGGTGGTTGATATCATTATAGTACTTCTTCTCTCCTCTCTTCTTCTTCTCTCGACTACGAATACTCCTGTTTGTCATCCTCTCATACTGTCTCTGTTGTTGTTGTTGTTGTTGTTGTTGTTGTTGTTGTAGTTAATAGGTTATCTAACCACCTCTTCTTGGGTCTTCCCGGTAGTCTTCTGCTGTATGATTTGTTATTCTTGCAGATTTTAGGTAATCGATCCAATCCCATTCTATTCACGTGGTCATCCCAATTATTTCTTTCATTTTTTTAATCCGTTTGTCGACATTCTGTATGTGCATATGCATTATTCTCAAATACTTTTTTGTTTGTTTGTCTCTGAGTGTTATGTTTTTTATTAACTTTAATGTCTTCATTTCTACGTTTTTACTTTTATTTTGTTTTATTATATATTTTCTTTAGGCAACCACTAACTTTCAGAGCTTTCGTTATCTGTTTTTTCACTTCTTCTGATATGTTTCTATCACTAGTAATATCAATCCCAAAGTACTTAATTGACACCTGTTCAATATTTGTGACTTCTAATTTGCATCTTCGTAACATTTTGTTTTTTTCCGTTGATATTTGCATATTGTACGTTTGCTGTGGTGTTAAAAGTGTAGAGTTGCCTTTGCAGATCGTCTTCGTTGTCGGCTATCAGTACTGCTTCATCGGCAAATCATATTATGGTGATATGTTATTTTATCCATGACCATGTTAAACAGCCAAGAGCTGTGTGAATTCCCTTGGCGTATTCTTCCTCTTATAGGTATTTTCTGTCCTTTTGTCATTTTGATTATGGTCTTGTTGTACTTATTAATTTCCTCGATAAGTTTTATTTGATCAAACGCACTTTTTAGATCCACAAAGCACATATATGCGGGTTTGCTTCTATTGCATATTGTATGTATTCTACTGATTTTTCTACTTTTTGACTGACAATGAATGTTGCATCTGTGGCACTGCAATTCCTTCTGAAATCTTGTTGTTATTCTGTTGTAACTATTTGTTCTTCTAGTTTGTCTTTTATTAATGTCGTTAATAACTTTAACTGTTTGTTAGGCTAATACCCCATAGTTTTCCGGTTTCTTCCTATCTCCTTTCTTAAATATTGAAAGTAGCAGTCTATCTTTCCATGTTGCCGGTGTTGTTATTATATTTTTAAATAGTTTTAGTAGCCATATGTGTAGTGTTGCTCCTCTATATTTTATGAACTCATTGTAGATTCCATCAGGTCCTGGCGCCTTTCTGTTTTTTAGCTTTTTTATTCTTATGTTTATTTCTTCTTGTGTTATTTGTACCCTCTCATCATTGTCTTCTTTGTTGTTGCTTTGTGTACAGGTTTCTTCCTCGGTTTCTCTATATAAGTTGGTAAAATGATCAGTCTATTGTCGTTGATGTTTATAAATTTGTTCATGTCTTTTTTTGTCTCTTTACCATTTTCCAGACTTTCTTTTGGGAGCCTTATAAGTCGTATTTCATATCCTTTGTAAATGTCTCACTCAAAGTGTTCTTTTTTGATGTTGTCTATGTCTTGGTTTACTCTGTTTCTTATTCTTACATAATCTTTTCTAGACTAGTAACGCCTTTTTCTTAACTTAAAAAACTATAAAAATAAAACTCAATAGCAGCGAGAATAAAACAGATATTGAACAATTATAGAGCTAATTTAAAACGATCAGAACAGCTTTGGAACATCAATCAACAAACAAAACAAAAAATAAACAAAATGGTAGAATATAAGAGTGAAAAAGAAATCGCAAAAAAAGAAAAAAAACTATTGAAACCTTCAAAAGGAAACATAGTTACATGTAATACAAAGAACAGAGACTTAAAGCAAAATAAAAAGTAGAAAAATAAAGACTTAATTAGTCTTCAAACGTAAATAAAAATTACACTACTCTAGAATAAAAATAAGTGTATGGAAATTATTAAAATTTTCAGCATATTTGAAACATATATAGTACTTCAATAGGTTAAAATTTGAATATGTTTGGATTCTAAGATAATGTGATCTATAGAAGCCATTAATGTTTAATTAAGTTTGATGAAAATTGCATAAAATTGAACGTATAAAAATTAATAATTTTCTCAAATAATATAATAAGTTTTTTTAATGAAAACGGTGGTTTATACTCTATTAACATAAAGCATTCCTTTATTCTCTTATTGATTTAACACGAAATTACAAGAGTTTCATAAATATGGGATTAAATTCTGCAGGATAAATGCGATTTAATGCAATCGCTCATAAAATTGAAATCTCACGACATTTACCGAACCATTCAGAGTCTGCTCAAACACATTTCCATTAAGAATTAATTTGAAAACCTAATGAAGTATCGCAGTAAAATCGTAAAAGGAGAAAGGCCGACCTCTCCTCGGATGCCATCACAGCTATATATAGACAAAATAATAATTGCAAGGTCCTATTATTCAACTATTAAAATATGATAATAAAATTTATAATAGATGGAAATATATTAACGCGCCTGATTGCACAATATATTTCTTATTAAATCGCATCAGTTTCCCGATATGGAGGAAGCAATTTGTGAAATTGTGATCGCGTTACGTGCATGTATGTGTGGACCTTTGATGTTTTCCCGTTCATTGGATTTCCTTGGTTGTATTGAGATTTTCCTTTTATATTCTGGTCTAGTTCGGTACGGAAAAGAAGACTATTATAAATTTCTACGCCATTGAATGCTTTGATCGGTCCCGCATTATATACTAAAGGTACACTTGCTTTGTGATATCGATTGTATTAATATTTGTTTAAAAGATCAAATTAATGTTGAAAATGTGCAATGCAACTGCAGCAGAATTTGAATTTGAATAAACACAATTAACGTCTCTTTTCCTCAGCGTGTTAACATCCCAAGGGGAGATATATGTGTGATCTCTTCTGGCGTCAGTGGAAGGAACAGGAAACCGGGAGCTCGGAGCAAGCAAGCCAGAAACATTTAACGGGCTAACTTTTTGGATATTCACTAATGGTAGAGTCGGAATAAATCATGAGAGAGCGTCCCGGCTGCGCTGAGAAAAAAACCGGAGAAGATAAATAACATTCCCGGTTAAGAGTTATCTGTGTGTGTGTGTGTGGGTGTGCGGCTTGGATAGTTTTGGTCCTACAATCCGAAGGACGCTAATTGCTGGACTCCCGGACTGACAGTTTGTTAGTGCAGACTGCTGAGTGAGCATAACGAAAATTACACCACTAATTGATTTACTGGAGTCGAGTATCCGAAACTAAAATGACACCCTTAAAACTTGCAGCTCCATTCTCTTTTTTGCTGTTAAACGGAGATTTTTTTATTCAAATTCTTGACGATAATTGACTAGCGCGAGGAAGGGCAAGGACATTTCCTAAATTGGAATTGCTTGATGCTATTTATAGAATGCGGCAGATGTCTTTGATTTAATAATTTCTTTCAATATTATGCAAACGCAATTCTACGACCGTTAGCTTCATTAAGAAAATTAAATAATGGTTTTATATTCTATTGATTTGATCTGCGTTAAGTGAATTAAATTCATTTTAATGGATTGAATTATTATTTACTTAAAAACCAATCATTGAAACTATCATTTTCACTTTATGTAGTACTGCGATGGTACTAATAATTTTTTAAAATAAATTTTCATACATTATTACACTAAATTTTTTTTTTACATATTATAGTACTAAAATAATACCAACATGGTTAAAATTTTATGAACTCATATCTATAGAGACTATTATTAAAACTAAAAGTATTTTTCCGTGTTGATTTGATTTATTGTAAATTGAAATAATTAAATGAATTAAATAAATTTAAAATGATCTGTTCCACAAAATATTTGGATATCAAACATTACCATAATTGCATTGCATCAATAAAATAAGTCATCACCCCCAATCAACTACAGGAAATTAAAATAAACTTTGATAAAACTCCCATTGCATGTTTAAAGATAATAGAAAGCCACCCTATTATAATTATCTAAGTAACCGTATCCAAAACTACATTGAAAGATAAACCCAATACAATTTTGAACATGTTTAGATAAGTAAAGACACGTTAATACTAACAGTAATTGCATGTCACTAAGTGCCTCATTACTCTCGATTTAACATGCAGCATCCCTTATTAATTTGCGGCTTTCATCAACCACTAAATAGCAATACATTAAGTGTAATTTACCTGTCAATACAAGTGATAAGATTAAGTTGTAGTTTTATCTCGTTTTAAAAGAAATATAAAGTCTTCAGATAATCCTTTTAAAGTGTAAAAGTTGGCAACAGCTTATCGCGCCCTGTAAGAATAACACATTTACAATCAGATTGAGTTAAAGAAGAATTTATGTTTTGAAAATTATTCAAATAATCATGTTTAGTTTGTAACAAACATACTTGAGTTGAATAAAAGGTCTTAACTCAACATTTATTTTTATATAGAACAAACTTTCTTTCGCCGCAAAATAGGTTACGAAATGGCATTTGAAAAAAATTACAACCATACTTCAGGCTTAATAAATATGATTCCAACCCTTTGTAACTCATAACGGTTTGGTAAACAGGAAAGTTTCACGATAAATGTGAATTCACCTGTGAAAAATCACATCGCAATCAATCGAACCAAAAAGCTTTCTATAATTTTATTAAAAGCCGCCATGGAAAGCTATAACTGTAAATCTATTGGACCTAGCATCAATTCGCCACCGAATCTGATGACAAGCGTCTATTTATTAGCACATCTTTTGTTAGATAACATCGTCCCCATAATGCAATTCGAATTTGTTTTTCAAGATTTAATGGTCTCTCCCTCTTAGTTATTATTTTATAATTATACTCAGAAGAGATGTTGCCGTTTCTAGCGCCTCATTATATAAGATTTGCATGGGTAAAGGGACTACGCGACGCTCCTAATTATCAGACGTTTATTTCTTGATGGAGTTATTACTGCGTCTCTTCTATCTACATGATGCTCAGTTTGCTTTTTATTTTCTCACTGAATCGATTGCGCTCATCTTAATGAGAATTAAGCGCGTTTTAAGACAATGTCAAGCGTCAGGGGGTGTTAATAAGGTTTTAATCCTTCGAATTTGTATCATTTTACTTAAACTTGATGAATTATTCATCGTAGAACGAGTGTTTAGTAATCGTCATCATTTATTTTGATGAAAACATGTTAAATAAAATTGGTAGGGGATTAAGGGCAATAAATTTGAATTCAATACAACCCCAGTATTAGTAGTAACATATTAAAAGGTCGTGTATGACTAGATATATGGAGGGCGAATATTATCACTTATTACGCTACAGTTTTTCAGATCGATTTGTTGGCGTTTGTCATTTCGGGGGAGTCATGAAAAGAAGCAGCCTGGCGTGAAGACCTCCCATTGTGGAACTCTCCATCTTTTTTTTTCTACAACCCCTTTTGTCTCTTGTTTCTTTTACATCGAATAATGCGCGTGGATGTAAATTAAACCCACGATTTCTTCATTTAATGCGCAAAAAATAATTGGGGCCTTTGTGGGGATTTTTTGCAATAAGGGGACAATTTCTTTCAATACGATGGACCAGTGTTTCTTAAAGTGAAATCTAAGGATCCGACAGTAATAAAATGATCAAAAACGATTGATTTTGTAAATGTTGCAAAAAAGTCATTTTATTAATTATTAATAACTTACTAAAGTTTGTAAAACATAGCGTAATGTATGGATAAATTAAGTTACAAATTTACTATAATTGTCTCTATTTATAGTACAAAGTATGAGGCAACAGCCTTAGCGTTATTATTATTATGCATTAATACTTTATAGTAGCTTGCTACAAATTTTAAATTAATAGATTAAAAATTTAAGCTTCAACAATAATACAAATAAAGTAACAACATATTGTTTTTGGTTCTTATATTTATAAAAACGCAGTAGAATAAAAGTCAAAGTATAAAAGTTAATAAAAATTCAAAAAAAGTTAGCACCATTATAGCAATTCGGTTTGTCAAAAATTGAAATCATTCTAATAAATTTATTCAAAGATATAACTAATGTCAGTAACTATTAGGAAAATTGCATTATTGTATAAAACAATTGAGAACTGTTCACAAAACACAAGCTCGGCCAACAAATAAATGGTAGTAATCGCAAAGCTATTAAGAAGTCAGGCGTAAGTTCTAAATATTAAAAAAAAGACTCGTAGGCATAAGCAACACAGCAGAAATACTCCACACTACTTTCACCAAACACTCCTGGTACATCAAAGACACAAATGCAAAAACTTTCTAGCGGAAACGCAAAAATAGCAGGTGAAAAAGAGCAAAAATAGTAAAAAAAACCAAATAGGACCTTTAGAAACACTCTCAAAAGCATTGCATTAACAATAATCCTAAAGGGACTTCCCAAAAACCATCAGAACTTCCATTTTGAGTGAGATTGATAAACTGATAAAAAATCAGGCATCACTTTTCAAAAATGCTTTTTAAATTTTTTTTTCTAAAAATCCCATGTATGAACAAAACAACCAAAAAATGGCTACTCAGTACAAAAACCAAAAATAATTTGTTAGAAGGTAAAGAACTACAGATCATTGATCTGAAAAACTGGCCTGATCCAAAAAAGTAATAACATAAGTACTGGAACCAGTTTTTAAAACCGTCAACCCTGCTAAACAGGTTGGCAGTGCAATACATCATCAACACAAAGACCTAACAAGTGCTCAATTCATAATCAAACCCCCAAAAACCCAACACGTCTTGCTTGTAGACAAAAACTTTTGGAAAACGGTGGTAAACTCAGAGTCCAAACTGCACTTGCAGGTTTTTTCACAATTACGCTCCGAGTTCTGTCCTTTCCTAAAAAATAGAGACAAACTAGTAATAACAAAGAGTGTCGAAGAAATTAGGGACCAAAATTTATTGCCGGTCGCCCAGAAAATGTAACAAAAAATCCAATGTTAAAATGAATTTACGTCATTGTAGGGCAGCTTCCGCAGTCTTTAATGCATATATTAATAAACACGACAAAAAACCTTGAACTCACAAGAAAAAATAAAAAAGTTAAACATAAACCGCAAATAGCTGCTAGTAACCCAACCCTCATGCAAGCCCCGTACATTTGTAATAGCAAATTATGTACTTCTAATCTATTGCCATTATAAAACTTATATTTGGATAATATTAAGAAAGAGAACTAAAAAAGAAATATATCTCAGGTCAGGGTAACTTCATTACAATCAGCAGAGACTTCCACAATCTGCAGAGATATTTTAGCTGACAAGCAGCGAGAATAATGCACCGCTGATCCTTGGTTGCAAAGCCAACGCTGAGCACGTAGCCAAAGAAAGCAGGAACATAAGCTTAAGAAGTAAAAATTCATAAAATTTATAGTAGAATATAAGCTTAATATTATAAATAATGATTATGCGCCAAAATTTTGCAAAAAAAATGTGGTGGAGATACAGTGCTCCCGTCCCCAAAAAGCTTTAAGCAAAAAATGTACTGGTAACATTGGATTTCTGCTGTCCAAAAACGGAAAATGCGGTCAATGACACTCTGCAAAACCTATTGCAGACACACTATCTAGGTTTTGAATCTTTTCTGATCAACTCAAAACTGCCAAATAAAAAAGCAAATAAAAAGAACTGAGATAAGGTAAAGACCATAATCATTCAGAGTAACCTAAAATCAAAAATTAACACATTTGAAACATACAAGTTGCCAAGAACCAATAGGATTTATCTCATGGTGCTACAGAAAAAGTTAGCAATTTTAAAAAATCCTGTAAGCAAGATTCTCAAGCCAAGCGTAGCACTGTCACACGTACTAAGCAGCTACATACAAGATGGAGCACTTTAGGCTCAGTCACTGCATTTGCACCAGTATGCCTACTAAACAGGATAATCCTGCAAACTAGCTATACACCAGCTAGTAAGCAAGTGCAAAAACAACATCTATTGCAATAACTGTCGCCGTCGGGTGCTCACAGAGAGGTTTACTTTCACCATTACTGTAGTGCCTTATCATAGACGGCTTACTACAGACAATCAACAACATCGCCAATGATATCGTATACGGTAGAAGTCTCCAAACTTTTTCTTACTTTAAGTGTAGCAACGCTGACTTGATATCCTTAGGGACAACGTGAATATTATTTGTGACAATTTTTTTTAACATGGAATAAATACGTAAAATAGACAGCAAGTGCAAGGTTTTTAAGAAGCAAAAGGGAGTTCAATACTTTGTAATTGAATCAAGTATTAAAGAATTATGCATTATTTGCAATAAAGGTATATCGGTTTTAAAAAAATACAACATAAAACGCTACTATGACACTAAACATGGTACAATTATAATATTATATACGGGAACCCTACGTTCTAAAAAAAGCATTAAAACGCGGTTTGAAACCTCTACAAATGATGTTTAAACGGGTGAACCACAAGCAAGAAGCAGCAACTCAAAAAAGTTTCCGCGTGGCCCATTCTTTAGTCAAATATGGGAAGCCATTTACCAATGATGCATTAATTAAAGAAAAGACTGCCTAATTGCAACGGCAGAAAAAATGTGTCCAAAAAAAGAAATATTTAAATCAATTAGTTTGTCGGCATACACTATCGCACAAAGAGTCGATAATATTGCAGAAAATATCGACATCTAGAGTCGGATATTGCTCAGGTATTAATCATTATTCGAGCATTAAATAAAAATTACAAAGTGTACAAAGAACTGTTTGATGTGCATAGCATTCACGGCACAACAACTTGCGATGATATTTTCAAAAGGGTCAAAAATCTTCTGTGAAAGAACTTAAAGTGCATCACAACTGACGACGGCAAAAATAAAGGTGGTGTCGCTTTAGTTTCAAAAGCTTCAAAAATTTGCTTGTGGTCTATTTTTAACGTTTTCAAAAATAAAATACACGAAGAACGCTTACAGAACCAAATTGAGCAATAAGCATATGTAGTCCTAGCTTTTAATCTTCACAAGCAAATTTAATCCTCAACTCGACAAACTTATCAACGACAAATCACTTAATTGTTGTAACATATAATACATTTATGTAAGACAAATAAAATAAAATAAAAAAATATTTGTTGAATTTGAATTTAAGCAAATGATTTGTAAAATGTTTTAAAGCAATCCGTACAATTTTACAGCAAGCCGGATTGACAAAGCTTGCAGGACGGATCCGGCGTTTATATAAACTGACAACTAATATGACCAGATAGTGTACGGTAGTAGTAAGACCAACATTATGCGCTCGTATGAAAAAAATAAACCGTCAAGAGTACCGCCAACAAATTAAATACAGTTTAGAAGCTAGTATGTTTGCTGATAACGGGAGCAATAAAAACGATGCCCACAGCAGTTATAAAAGTACTATTATTGATACCGCAACTTCACATTATTGTAATGGTAAAGGCAAGACTAACAGTGCACAAATTACAGATAAATAAACGTATTGTAAACCTTGACACCCAAAGGCCTAGTATAACAGTAACACTGTGTTACATAAAGAAAAAACTATATTGATGAAGTCGGGCTAGGTATAGGGAAGCAAACTATCTGGTGCATAGATGGGACCAAAGACCAAAATGGCATCGAAGCTAGAATCTACAAGAACAAAGACCAGAAAAAGCAAATTTTGCTACCACTGAGCAAACATGCCTTGGTTTTCTTAGATAACATTGAATAATGTGCCAAAGACATGATTGAGATTGGACTATACCCTAACAGTCCGATATCCATCATGTCAAATAGTCAAGCGGCATTGTAGGCATTTCAATCCCCAGTAATAAAATCAAAACTAGTTATAGCCTGCATAAACAATCTAAAAGCATTGGCTACAATCTACAGAGTTTATTTAGTCTGGATACCAAAAGACCAGGGAATAAAAGAAAATCTTATTGCAAATTAACTTGTCCAAGAAAAAACAAAGAAAATATTTACGTCTTTTAAATATTCTTTTTAAAATAATCCACAGAAACTTGATGCAGATCTCAGCAACTTGTAAAAAAACAGAATACATATTAGCAAAACTTTGGTAACACAAATGATTTGAATTAAGCTGCAAAGGCTTATAGAACTGATAGCTGGACACTGTGTCTTAAATAGCACTTACATAGAATGGCCATAAATGCCACGGGTGTATAGAAGAAGAAAAGACTGCGCTACACTTGCTGAGCAAGTGCAAAGTTTCTAATCTGCAACGCACAGCCTCATTTGGCAAACATAACTTTGCCTTAGACTTCAACAAAGATATAAGGCTGCTAAAAGAAAAATACGTCGGAGATGCAGAATAGGACTTGCAGCGCAATGAACGCCAAGCAAACTGCCACGGAAGAAGGAAAAAAGTAAGAGTTTTTAGACAGAAAAACCCTTTCACTACTGAACAAAACGCAAATGGATGAAAAAATGACAAAGTAGATAAAAAATTAGTTTAACCCGTTTACAATTAACGCAAAGCAACACATGACATTAGTGCTTAGTTAAAAACATAATAATTAGTTTAGAATTAAACAAAAAGCACCACAAGATGTTATAGACCAAAAAATATGTTAGAATTAAAAGCAAAGCGATGCAATGTTTATAAACTTTGTTGAACTGATTCACGATTAAACGCTAAGCAACATTGGATATTAGAACTCAAATCATAGTATAGTATAACACAATAATTATAACCTTAGTTGAATTAATTTACAATTAACCACAAAGCAACACTGGTCAGTAGAACTTAGTTAAATGCAACAAATCATATTACAATTAATCTTAATGTGACAATGTAGATATAGAATTACATAAACCAGAACAAAAACTATGTTACAATAAATTTCAAAGCAATACCACACATATAAATTTAGACAAACAAGACGACATTAAATATTGGCTCTTGTTTAGAAGCTACAAAGTAACAATCAATCCCAAAGCGGCAAACTAAATGTAAAATTAGATAAATCAGTTTACAATTAATCGCAAAGCAACCCAAAACATTCAAATTTGGTTAAAAATAAAAATTTATGTTAAAGATAAAAATCTATTAGAATCAATTGCAAAGCAACAAAGTTCAAAGTTAATCGTAAAGCAAAACATCTCATCAAAACGTAATAAAAAGCATACAATCATGTTACAATTAATAGTAAAGCATTATAAATAGATATAAATTATGTTAAGCCGGTTTACAATTAATCACAATGAGACACAAAACACCAAAATTTAGTTATAAATAAAAACTATTAGAATCATCTGCAAACTAGCACAATATAATTATATTAAGTTAATTATATAGGTTTTGAGTTAATTATAAAGCATTACAAGACATGGTGTCTGCCGGGATAAACAGACCCCTTTTGTCAGCCAACAACTGCGAGTGGAAGAGCGGGCTAGAATCAGGGCACCTTCTTGTTATAATAACAAAAAAAACATTCTTAAAAACAAATAAATCTACAATATCAACAACATAAAGATGCAGAAGACAACGGAAAACCACTGTATTAATAAATTATCATCATGGTTTGCATCAATTTCCGGGGTGTCAATGATAAACGGCATCATAAAAATTAGTACTTAAAATGTAAAAAGTCTGTTCTAAGCAAGCAAAATTTGGCAATGGATATGCAAAGACTTAATATAAATATTCTAAGTATAAGTGACTTAAGATGGCCAAAAACTAGAGTACATTACATGGATGAATATATTATGTATTATTCCGGAATCACTAATAAATCTAATAAATATTAAGTGACGATCATGGTCGATAAAAACGTCCACAAATCTGTATTCAGCTTTGTCTCTTGCTCAGATAGAATCATGATATTCATGATGATACAACTACACTCTTATAAAAAATAAAATTATTCTCCAAATATACGCACCAACAGCAGATAAACCCGACAAAGAATTAAAAAAAAACTTCAAACATTTCAAAGATCTATGCACTGTTCTAAAAAGCAGAAAGGAACAAGATGTTATTTTAATCATAGACAATTTCAATGTAAAAGTAGAAACAAAAAGTAGACAATACTATAAATTTTTTTGGAAAAAAACTCATAATTACTAATACGTCTTATAGGACGTATTTTTTAAGTAATTTATAAATAACCTAAAAATTACTTTCAATGTAAAAATCTACTCAAACATCATAAACAAGATGACAAAAAAACCAAACTGACTACATACTTATCAATAAACAATTTAAAAATAGTATAAAATCAATAAAAACCTATTCGGGAGCCAACATAAGATTAGACCCCAACTCTGTAATTGCCAAAGTCTTTATCAAACTTAATAAATTTAAACCAAAAAAATAGAAATAAAAATAACATATTTGCAACAAAAAAACTAAGAAAGACAGACATAAAAAAACAAGTACAAAAAATAATAAATACTAATATAAAATCGGTACAACAAAATACAATAGACACAAACATAGATCATAAACAAATAAAAATAAAAACAAAACTACTAAAAATTAAAAAAAATAAAATAAAAAATGCAAAGGAGAAATAGATTTCAAAAATATGAACAAATAAAAGAACTACAAGCAAAATACGATAACCTCTACAAGCATAAAGAAATTAAGACGGAAACAAATAGAAAAAACCTTTCACTATTATTAAAAATAAAAACGGCAAAGTTTTAATAAAACCATCACAAAAGCTATTTAGATGGAAAGTATATAATCAAAAACTGTTTCAAAATACACAAAATACAGAAACCAATCAAAATACCACAGAAAAATCAAACATAATAAAGAAAAAAGTTTTCTATACTATAAAAAACAAAAAGTAAAATCCTAAAATTAATAAAATATACAAAACCAAAAAAATACCGAAAAAATATCTGTCAATAAAAAAACCAAACGCAAGAGAATGCAGTGACAATCAAACTATTAGTATATGACTCACCAATTAACTAATTTGGTTTTAAAAAAAGTTTTGGTACAAAAGAAACTATGTTTTGTTTTAACGTATTAGCACGTCTGTTTCTTAGATAACGGGAAAGCTTTTGCTACAATACTCTAATAAGCTTTCATAGATAACAAAACATTGACTCACAAGATGTACACATTATTGAAGCGTTATACTGGTGTAAGGTTGCTAGTCCCCATCGGGCTCTTCTCCAGGTGACGCATAGAGGAACGCCTCCTAAATATAGGTAGGTCCGGAGAATTAAAACACCCGGGACGGACCAAAACTAGCAAATAACAGCGTCTGACTCAGATCGAGCGGCTGCATACAACGTCTTATTTGAATAGGATTTTGTCGGACTATCCAAAACACGTTTACATGACATAAACCACCATCTAGGAATATAAGGTTCCTTATCAACAAGATGATCAAACATCAAACATATGATGACAAAGAAGATAAAGAAGCAAAACAACTGTATAAGGACATGTTGACCACAAAACACATGGAAACAGACACACACACTTCAAAGTAGTAATAGCAAAATATAATGCCAAAATTAGGTGTCAGACAACCACAAATACTAAATATATCGGATAGTACGGCCTAGGTGACAAAAACAGCAAAGCAGAAATGCTTGCAAACTGTCTAAAAAAAGAGAACTTTTATTGCTTAAACACTTTCTTCAGATAACTCTATAAAAAACAAGATAGACTATATTATAGCCAATAACAAAAAAATATGAAAGAATGTATCATTTTTGAACAGTTTCAACACTGGAAGCAATCACAGACTTGTGCAAGCACAGCTATTGGTTAAAAAACACCTAAAATGACATCTAAAAATCAAAAACAGCCTAGTGGAGACCAAAAATAACTAAACTGAAAAAGCAGCATGAAGTCATAATTTCAGATGTAGACCAAATATGCCAAATTATAGAGAACTTCTATAATAATTTGTAAAAAAAATTGAACATATAACCCGATTTGCACACAAAAATTCTAAACAGATCAATGCTGGAAAAAACTGTTCAGACCCTACTCAACAAATGCTTGGAAAAAAGTAGAATCCCTGCAGAATGGTGCAATACAAAAGTTGGGATCATAATTAAAAAAAGTGACACATCTAATACCAAAAACAACCGCTCCATTAGTTTGCTCTCACAAATTTATAAACTGTTTACCAAAATTATTTGCAATCGCCTAACAACAAAACTCGACTTTTATCAACCTGTTGAGCAAGCAAGATTTTGCAGTAGATATAGTACTATAGACCATTTACATACACTACCTAATAGAAAAGATTACCGAAGACAACATCCCACTATAACTGGCATTTGTACATTTTCACAAAACTTTCAACACCATTAAATCAAGGTTAGTTATATACGCCCCAAACAATACAAAAATAGACTCCAAAAAGTGTGACATATTTAAAAACAACGGACAGACAACAAATAAAATAAAAATTGCCAAAAGGGTGCTAAAAGAAAACCCTATATATCCAAAACTCAAGTTTAAAAGACGTCTTAAAAAAACTGAAATGGGACCCGAAATGAATAAAGATAAATAAGGCGTACATCAACCACCTACGATTTTCCGACAATATTGTCTCAATATCAAACAATCCAGAAGAATTAACAGAGATGCTGCAACAACTAAGCCAAACAACTAAAAAAATCGGACTAAATATTAACACCGGGAAAACAAAAATCTGAAACCCGACAAATCCAAAAACATTACTAATCAATGAAACCATCAACCGCGTAGACCACTATAGTTACCATGGGCACATAATCAAGTTAGAAATAAAAAATCAAACAAAACATAGCAGCAATAGATGGGCAGTCAGAGCCCCGCACTGGCGGCCAAGAGAAAAAGAAGCAGAAACTAGCCACAAAAGAGATAGCTGAACGATATAAGATCAACTGCAAGGAAGGATTGGTTTTACAAAACTCAAAATTGACAAGCATGGAAGACGTACGGTAAAGCCTACGACCATAAGTGAACTAAAAAAGGCTAAAAAAAACACAAAAAAAACTAGTCCCAAACAGCCATCATTCAGGTAGATAATAAGACTACAAAGAAAATACAAATATTTAACAAAATAAAACAAAAACAAAAAAAAGTAAAAAAAAGAAAGAAAAAAAAACCCCCAAGAAAACAAAAAAAAAATCTTAAAAAAGACAATCAAAGATAGCAGAAAAAGATGCTAAAAAGAAGGGATAGAATCTATAGACGTGAATCCGTAAACTGACCAAAGGAGTATTCCAAGACTCAGCACTAAGACCAAAATTGTGAAACATAGTTTATAATAAGCAAGTTTGGACAAGGTTGTCTTGATAATAACGGCATGTACGGACAACATAGCACTAGTAAGTAGAGACGTAGACACTAACAGAGCAACGTATAAGATGCAGGTAGAGTATCAAGTGATAACCACAGGAAAAACAATCAAATATCTCGGAGTGATACTTGAAGCAAAGGGATGATACTAATAGGTTAAAAAAACGGTTAAAAAACGAAGTAAGTTAACATAAAGTTCAGTAAATTTATGCCAAACAAGAAAGGTCTTGGAAAAGAAGCCAAAAAGCTAATAGCAACGACAGCAAAAAAGCAAAATGTTATACGTCGCAAAAATTCGGGGAGAAGTCATGAAGACAAAAAAAGAAGGAATGAAATAAAAAGAACTACGAGAGGAAGCTTGTTGAAAATTAGCAGAGCAGAACAGTATCACAAAAAGCAGTAACAGTAAAAAAAGTAGAAAAAACAAAATAAAAAAGATCGGGGAAGAGGAAAGATGTCTATTCTATCAGGAAAAAACCTAAGAGAAGCAACAACACATTCTACCCAAAAGATCTAGAAAATGGATAAAGCAACAATCATTAAGAAAGCCAACAAAAAAATATAGAAAAAAAAAACAATAAAAGCTAACATACAAAATAAAATCCACAAGAAAAAAAGACAAAAGAAACAAAATGAAATCAAAAAACAAACCAAAAAAAAATATAAAGAAAGGAAAAAAAATTATGCACACCATGAAATAAAATAAGAAATAATAGAAAAAAGAAGAAAAGAAGACTAAAATACCAAAAATTTGCACATATTTTGCAACATAAAAGAAAGCAGAATAACAAAAATAATGAGGCAAATGTCTAATGGTAAATCCGCTATCTCAGGGTTGCCGAATAACACAATCTTTAAGATTAAAATATACCTGGGAACGATAGAACACAAAAAAGTAATCCCAGATGGAGATACAAGGATATCACTAAAAGTAAAACTTACAATCTTAAAACTGCCAAAAGAATTACAATTAATGAATCTGCATAAACTATTCATAAAGAAGAAGAGATTCAACAAAGATGAAGTAGCAAAAACTTAAGAAAACTAAGAACGCATCTGAGGACTAACCAAATAACAAAAATAAATGACACACAGATTAGATAAAGAAAAAAATGCAGAAGTGAGTGTCATTGCAGATAAAAAGATAATAAAGAAAAAAAAAAGACGTGATATGTTAAAGTAGCTTAATTAATCATAGAGTGGTTTAGCAAAGTTGACCCAGATTTGAACTCAAGTTCTAACAGAACAAATTATAAAATAGAATTTATTAATTCAGTATATTAGTTCTTATGTAACCATAATTACATTTAATATGAAAATATAAGTGGACCAGATACGTGTTTACAAATAGTATCAAACCATTAAAATCGAAAAAAAATCTAAATTTTACAAATATCGTCCTAGCATAATACCGAACGTATAAAATTGTCTAATATTTCAGTAGCCTTTAGTATCTAATTAAAATTAAACTCATTTCAAAAACCAAATTAAAACTATTAACAACTTTATATTTATTATAACATGTAATTGATACTAAAACATTAAAACTTTAATTTACGATAATAAAACGACTAGTTTAATAAAAATAATTTGATTGAAACAAGTTTGGAAATTTAATTGCATTTCCTTAGAGGCAGAAGAGACGAAATTATGCAGGATCTGAAATTAAAATCAGAGAGAACTGCATCCAGATATAGGCAACTAATATAACTCGCCTGCATCAATCAATATCTAAAGAGTCGATCCGGATTGTTCGCACGAAATTTTTATTGTCGACTCATAAAACTTTTCAAACTGATTTGATTGATTGCCTCCTTAAACATTTTCATAGACGATGCAATCTATTAAAAAAATTAGCTATAAAAATTTGATGCGATTTTACAAATTATTGTTGGAAGCTCTCAGACAGACAGAAAGCAGGGACAAATTGATGTTTAAAATTAAACGGTTTTGTTTATAAACAAACACCATTTGTACTCGCAAGCTAACGTTGACTAATCTCGTCTGGGATTAATTGAAGGTGACTCTGAATTGATAATAAAGTTGCTGGAATTAATTAAAAAAACTTCTATAAAAATCATGCTGGAAATTTTCATGGGCGCAGTTACTTAACATTAATCTTGGTAATTAGCCGTTTATATCTGATTAAATTTTCGGATAGGGGAAATTCAATTTGATTATGTCGCTTCTATCCGGTGGGCTTCTGAAGGAAATGAACATTTATAATGGAGAAATGCGCGTACATCGGGTCTGTCATGGGCGTTTTATTGAAATTAACGATGGAAAGAATAAATGATATGGGAGAGAGCGTTGAGTTTTGTGTGTGGTTATTGATTTAATGACGCGAGTTGGGATAGCACTGAATGGCTTCATTTTCCACATACACATTGTGTGTATGTGTGTGTTTTTTTTTAACATTCTGCTTTGTCATGGTTATGGAAAATGAGATGTGAAGTCGCGGATAGATTGCGGCGTGGATTTATGTACGGGAAATTGATGGCTATAACTGGAATCATGATAAACGATTGACTTATCACATGTTTGCGTGAAAATAGCTCAATTACAACATTGTAATTTATTCACATTTATCTACAAATTCTGCAATAGAATAGTATTAGATTCCAGTTAAAGAGGCAAGAAATCTTCATGTGAGTTAAACGGTTTAGACGGCATGGCTTGTCGTGTTCTGCAAAAATGCAATCTTTTTGGTTTTTGATTTTAAAAACTAAATAAAAAATGATTGCAAATCAATACAGTATGATTTTTTAAATTTGTTTGGGTTGTACTTGTGGTCTATCCCTAATCAATGAAAGTAGACTATAATATTGTCAAAAGAATTTAGAACAAAGTTTTCTAATTACCCCGCGCATTCTTCAAGTTCAACTGCAGATTTAAATCTAAAAAAATTTAATTTAAAATTAATTGGAAAGTGACATACAAGTTTTATAAAAACCCCAAACCTTTTGACCATACTTAATCTTTTCTTGTTTATTATTGATTTAATTCCTTTTTGCAAAATATGCACCAAACTAAATTCCACCCCAATACAGTGATAATGCATAACGGTTCTTAAAAGTAAATTTCACCCTTCCACAACATTCATTAATAATTTCTCCATCAGTTTCAACTATGAAATATTGTAACAACCCCCTTACCCTTTACTAATGCAATATCATACACACTACGTTAAAACTAACACCCCTCTTTCAAAAACACTATTCCAAGTTCCCATAATTCTTGAACTTTTCGTCTAAGACCGACTTAAAGTGACATTTCAAGACCCCTGTTGAATAAAATTTCAATTGAATATTAATAATTCATATTCTTAGCTTTATTAAATTATGCGAACAGAAATGGGGTAAAATATTTTTAGGGGGTTACTTTAGGACAAAAAATAAAAACATTCTACCCTCCGTGTATCATGATGAGGATAGTAATCCGATTTATTCAAATCTATTGGGATTTTATGTATTTACAAGGGATGATTGATTAGATGCGTCTCAAACATGTAATTCTTAATTGAGAAACGTAATTGGTTTAATTTGTTCAAATTAAGTAACGCATCGATAAGAATTAATATTAATTAATAAACAGTAATAACAATGAGAGTAGGTATAATGATCCTTGTTCCCACAATCAAACAAGCTACCGGAAAAAAAATTACAATTCACAATTCGTCAAGTAATAAAGGGGCACGTGCGGTAACATTTAACATTAATTGGACGTACGCAAAGCGTCCCTGCAGGGCAACCAATGCGACCCCAAGTTGACGTGTTCATAAGACATTTATTAACGCCACTGTTACCTACATGTAACGAACAAACATACATCATGCCGTTGCTGCGGCTATTATTAATGGATTCTAAATATTAAAGAGAGAAATTGCGGCCTGTTGTCCGGTAGGTTGTAGTTTAGAGCAGCAGTAAGATCGAAAACAGCTGTTGGATTTTTAGTGGATCGATACCAATTCGAGGAATAAAAGTCACATTTATTGGTGGCTTTAATGCCTCTGTCTGCAATGCTCGTCTGCATTTTTATTACCGCCGTTGGAATTGTTTGGATGTGTGTGAGTGCGGAGTGGATCGGGAAAACATTCCACAATGTTGTGTGAAGCATAAAATTTGTTATTTCACATGATGAATAGCTTCTTTTCTTCTTTCTAAATAAAGGGCATCGATATTCAGAGCCGCAACAAGCAGTGAATGCAACGCAAATTCTAATATTTTTAATCATTTTGCGCGGTGCTTTGTAATCAATTGCAAACTAATTTACTTGGTTTAGTTATATTGAGTTGCTTTGCAATTTGATTCGTTTCACAATTAATTATAAATTAATTAAAGTTCTTTTTTCGTGTTCCAATTTAAATAAGTTTACATGGCTTATGGTGTTTAATGGTTGCTTGTGTTATACTGTCGCTTTGCAACTAAACTCTAATGCAATTAATCGAACAATTTACATAACTTTAAAATGGTTAAAAATTTATTTCTAGTATTGGCTCAAAATATTCTAAACTACCCTTACTCATATCAATAATTTTCAAAATTGTTGCAAATTCATTTTCAAAATTGCACTCAATATAGCCTAAACTATCATTAACAAATAGCAAATTTGTTGTTAAATACCCACATTCCTTGCCTCTACAGGCACTAGTCTCAATTACACTTTACTCGTTGTTCGACCCCATAATACAGAAACATCTTTTCTCAACACTATTCAGATTTAAAGAACATCCTATGTTGATTCCGCTAATATATGTCTATTAACGTATTTTGTGGCAAAATAGTCTTGACCAACTTATTGAAATTTATAAACTTACTATAGTAAAATATGGTTTAGCCAATAGAGCTTACTTGATAGTTAGGTGCTTGCACAAACTAGCAATTCAACATGTAGATAAATATCTCGGTGCTGTGCAGTGCTTTTTTAGAAAACTTCCCCAACGCAGAAGAAGCTAAAGATACTGGTAAAGAAATGTTGTCAATTGCCATTGTGAAAATTTGCATCTAATAGCCTTGACATGTTGAATGCATTATCGGAAATTAATACTAATCTTCATATTATAGCCTCAGATACATTTAAAACTCTTGGCAAAACAAAACCAAAAAAATGTCTTACAAAATTTACTTCTAAGTCTAAGTAACAAAGAAAATCATTTTATTCAAAATATCTCAAATCTTTCATTTTTTATAATTACTCGATACCGGAACTATTACCTAGCGCATATCATGAGGCTGATGTATGTTCAGAAGAAACAAGACAACAAAATTAATAAATTTGAGAATTTGTAGGTTGACCTGATCGACAAGAAGTCTAAACAAATAGACATTCATAAAAACAATCTCAAACAAATCAGGCTAGAACATAAAAAAAAAAAACATTTTGCAAGAAACAGCTGCCATGATGTCATTCATACTAAGGCAAACCACACAGCCATCCACGTTGCCCTAACCTCCAGAAGTACCAAAAACTCCAGCGTCTTCTCCAGCAGCTGTAGCCAAGCCCCAGCCTACCAAAACCCTAAACGCCCCGGTTCAGACCTCCTTTAAGAAGCCTGCTATAAACCTGTTTGATCCCGTCACCGCCTTCAAAGACAAAACGGTGATGGATATCCAGCTGAATAACACGTCAAGCCCTAATACAAGCCCCGCTGGAAAGCAAGACAAAGTAAAAAAATACAAGAAGAACAAGGGCAAGTCTAATTCTGCTAGCTCTTCTATAGACGATCAGCCTGCCCATTACATCAGGTGCTTTTAGCGCCACCAAAACCATCAGCCACCAAAGTCAATAAGTTTTTAACACAACAGCCTACTAAAGCCGAGACGACCACTTCAGGTTTTTTTTTCCTAGGCCCTCCAACTAGTTACTAGATTTTGACAGCATCTACAGAGAATGCTTATGCTTGTGAGACACAACGCCTACCCTCTGTAGGCTGTCGGCTACGTTCAAAACATAAACGTAACTATCGACCGCATCGTAATAATGGTCTTATCAGTCAAGCGCTTAGAAAAGATTAAAAAACCTTTTATAATGCTCTACGTCAGTTGCCCCAGAACGCAAAAAATTACGAGACCATGTCTCTCACCAAATTATGTACACTCATAGTTAGCGTTAAGTACAAACTTATATCCGGAAATATTGTCCAATGCCACCGTTACCAGAGTTATAGCCACACGACATTCAGACATTACGTACGCATAAATGCTCCGGAGTCTATCCAAAAACAAAAATCCAAACAAAAGAGTCAGGGCATGTTGCAACATGCACACCAGTTACTTCAAGGTAAACTAAACTTTTTTAAAGGCTCAATCCAAGGTACCTGCTTCTCAAAGGCAGACTCCCGCTGATTTTCAAAACGGAAATTTAAATTGAAAGACCTGTAGTTTTTGATTAAAAAAAAACAAAAAAAACCTAAAAACAGAATCAATCGATAAGGCAGACTACGTCCACACACTTACAAAGATGGTGACTTAGTAATAGTCGAAAGAAACATAGCTGGTGAAAGTGGTAGTAGTAGCAAATTACTACCAAAACTTAAAGGACCATTTATGATAAGCAAAATCCTTTCACAAGATCAATACTTAATAGTAAAAGTTCTTAAATTAGCAAAAAGTAAAAAAAGCTCTATTTAATAATGTAAAATCCGTAAAGCATAAACAAAAATTCTCCGCTGGTTTTTCAAGTTGGCCTTCCCAGATAGCAACGACAATGTTTACTATATTCTATGACTGTTCTTAGATTGATTGTGTTTGAAGTAGTGACTTTGAAAACTGTTATCTTTTCTGCCTAGTAGCTAGGTTGGCAGAACAATAAAGTTACCTTAACCTTTAGCTTTGTTTTTTGCCACTTCTCAAGTTGCAAGGAAAGCAACGACAATGTTTTTTATATATTTTTACTTTTTACAAATTGTACATGGGTATCTTTCTTGTTTAACAAATAAAATGACAAAACAAAGATATTAGTAGTTTCTATTACGCTTTGTTTTTGGTCACTTTGCTGATAACGACAATATCCTTAAATTGATTGGCTTTCCATGTTACAAATAGAACGACGACGTTGTTTAATATTGTTACTGGTAATGAAAGTTGATAGTTGAAAAGAAAGTGGCGTTGCCCTTTTTGCTGCAATTTGTTTCTCCTCAATTTTCAACCGGATGTGGTGGTGCACCATGTCCCGATGTTGTTAGGTTGTGTGCTACCATGTTTTGTAAATAGGATACGACCTCTAGTTTGCCTAATGATAGTGAGTTACGTATTGCGGCCCATTGTGGTTGAAGGATGCACTGTGGACATGTCCAGTGTGTCCATGCACCACGGCGGTTAGTGCAACTTGGTTAAGAACGTACCCGCAGCCAAGTGTTTGCACGCCCCAGGACGTCATCATGTTTTCCCCAGAGTTCAGGATTTGTCCCACGGCATGAGGTGCAATGCCGTGAGTGCAGGTGTGACCTAAAAATAGTTGTGCTACCACTAGGTCGTTTGTCGTTGTGTGTAAGTAACCAGAATTTATCGGGTACGTAGCGGGAGTCGGAGTCAAAAGAGAGTGGAGTGTGTTTTAGGTGCTGAAAATACACATCATACCTCCAGGAGTCGAGAAACGGCTCACGGCGATAGGTGCAATGCCGTGAGTCAAGTGCAGAACAGGATGCATAGGGTTTATCCCCGTAGCAGTCGTCGGTGTCAAAGGATCGATGTTAAAGTTTCCATAAGAATAAGCAGAGGGCATTGCTAAAACTGCTTTGTGTAGAGGTGGCGTTTGAGAGTCGCTTGTGGAAAGTTTCAATCCATTGTTCCGTGACGTTTGCTGCTCAGTAGTGACTTACGTCCATGCTCAGGCTTTATAGGTAGGGGCGGTGGTGTGCTCTGATTGGCCCGTGTGGCTCCGTCCAGTAAGCGGCATAAGTATACACTATGACTCTTCAAACTGTATGCAGTAGTGACTCTAATAACCAAACACGTATTCGTAGTTGGGAAACACGTTTGGTGCACAGGGACGTGAAACCGCGATCCTCGTCAAAAGATCTCTGACTACTCGGAAATCCCTACGCCGCTAGTTGTCAAATTGGAGGCTAAATCGATAAAACTAATTTCAACATATCAATTGCCAACTAAACAACTAGTAACAGCAGATCTCGATGCTTTACTAGACGGCCAGCTTACTACAATTGTTGCAGAAGATTTCAACGCAAAGCATCCTAACCTGAGCGTACCAGGCTAACAAATGCTAAAAGCAAAATACTGTTAAAGTATGCACAAAAAGAGATATTTGGTATTAGGCTCAGAAATGCCAACTCACCATCATTCACATGGGCATCCAAGTGATGTTCTTGACATAGCGTTTCTTAAAAATATTACAGCGCAAACTAACATTTTGGTTATAAACAATCTAAGCTCAGACCACAGCCCAGTATTCTTAGATATATATGGGAGGTATGAGAATAGAGTCGATTTGGTCTGCAGAACCAACTGACCTATGTTTTCACATATCTTAGAAAAGAGCATCAGATCACTACCCGACATTCGAACGGTTGAAGGAGTAAACTGCGCAGCCGGTGATTTCACTAGCGTCGTCTCGCTAGCAATGAAAAAATCTACCAAAACTGTTCCAACATGTCTAACAGATTTGGTCTTGACAGAAAGACTAGAAAGTTCATCCTTGCTCAAAATCGTACCAGACATTTATGGCAAAGGTCACACAACCCAACTGACCAAACCAAGCTAAACCGGTTAAATAATGAGGTAAAATAGGTAATCAGAATGCACCAAAATCAGTGCTGGAAACTCGCTCTTAAGTCCAGCAACAACGATGAAAGTCTGATGTAGAAGATAGCTAAAGCCCATCATAACCAGCGTACACCGCTGCCTTTCTTTCATGGCAAAAGACGCCTTAAATATACTTAGAATTTGCTGACAGACAGTCTTGAATTCCAATGCAGGCCGGACTTCTAAATCGACTTAGATTTGAACCACGTAAATAGGGTTCATAAAAAAGTAAAACTAGGTATACAGCGCACTGACACCGATTCAGTTCTAGAATCGGTTAGGCCATATAAGGTAAAATATCATCACACATATCAAACTCAAACCGGCACCTGGTCCGGATTGCATTCCAAATAAAGCTTTAAAAGTATTTTTTTACAAGGTTGTAATGTTCTTTACAAACATTACAAATACAATCTTAAAGACGTCTTATTTTCCGTCGTCTGGAAAAATTCTTATGTTATCTCTATCCCAACAGCAAAATTATCTTTAAATTAATCTTTTGTCGACCCTAAGTAAGGTGGCAGAAATTATAATTTTAGATAAAATTCAATATCACACAGCGGTTAAAAACCTGTCTCAAAATTATCAACACGGTTTCAGATAGGCTTTTCACAGCCCATCAACTAACTAGAGTTACAGACCAAATAAAAACTAGTTTTTGTTTAAAACATGCGTGCGGATTTCATATTCTTTGATGTCGGTCTTTGATAAGGTACAAAATATTACTCTCAAAATTGCATTGTTTTAAGTTCAATCCTAGATTGATCAAACTTACCGCTTCTTATCTGGAAGGAAGGACACTAGCCATAAAGTTGTTTGAGCACGTGTCTACCCCTTGTCCAATCAAATCAGAAGTTTCTCAAAGTTCAGATTTATCACCGGTTCTGTTTAATCTGTATGTAGCCGACATACAATGCATCAGCCAAGGTGTAAAAATTGCTCAGTATGCAAACAATACAGCATTGTTGTACACTTCAAGAAGTCCAAAAGTCATCACGCTAAAACTTTAAGTGGCTTGTGAGGGATTTGAAACTTAGCTGCGGTACTAGAAAGTTAAAATCAATCCGAAAAAAAGCAATGCTACACTTTTTACCAAATGTCACAAACAAACTGCCCATGAGACCTTTTATCTCAACCGCGGCGGCGCTCCAATTCCATGGATTGATAATGCAAATTATCTAGGAATAGAGCTAGATCGAAGACTAACTCTCAGATTACACATTAAAACCATCTTGAACAATACCAAAATGACAAGTAATATGTTAACTTCACTAACAGCAACTCTACTAACAAATTGCAATTATACAAAACAATCATTTGCCAATACTAACATACGCAAGTCAAGCATGGGGAATGGCTGCATTTTCCTATTTTAAAAAAAGTAGAGTCGTTTCAAAACTTTGAGAAAAATTCTCAAAGCACCTCACTACGTTTGGAATACACAACTAAAAACTGATGCAAGAACTGACCCAAACAGGAATTACATGTTGATATTAACAACAAATGAAAAAGTTAAGAACCACTCAGATCCTGAGTTATCTCGTTTTGCAGTGCAAGACAAACATTGTGGCTCTTTAACCCCACTTAATCAAAGCCTACAAGGCTAGCGCGGGATGCGTACTTCTAAATGACTTCTCAAAAACGATACTTATAAGGCACAGTAGTCAGATTAAAAAGTTGTACACATTAATCTGTTTAGTCGGTAGGCGCTTCCAAACTTTTGGAAAGTGAATCCAACACAATAAATCTTTAAAAGATTCTAGCCTACAAAAAAAAATAGTGACTATGCAAATTGTTATCTTGTTTAGAGAAGAGATAAACGTGTTACAATCCTTTTTGGTATTGGGATTGGCCCAGATGTGTTTTTAAAAAGCATTTCTGCATTGTCAAAATCTAACCTAACCTTAGATACTATGAGGATCACAGCATGTTGTTTATTTGTTTCTTTAAATTGGACCAAAAAACAGTCAAAATTGATTGACAGTCTCCTTTTAATGAATTTTGATCGACCACCTCAAGTTTGACCAACTGCATTGTTGAAAATATAACAGCAGAAATAGAACCCTCAAGAAGCTTAATCTGGTCCTAGAGTCAACAACAAACTACCACCTAGATAACTACTATTCAAAATTAGAGGTAAACTGTCTTTTTGTTTTTAAAAAATTTCAACTATTTCCCGAAAAGCACATCTCTTACAAATGAACAATTTGTGGTATATTAGCTTAAAACAAGACGCGATAAGAGTTGTTTTGCAGACGTTCAATCATACAAAAACTTTGATAGAACGTTGCTAAGTCAAACTTAAGCAACAAACTCAGCCGTCAATTGTGGTAAGCCAAGCACCTTAAAACAAAAAGTTTTAACCAAATCTAGAAAAAAATCTGCTATCGCTAAAATCTTGGAACAAGCTAAACAGATTAAAAAAAATAAATTTTATCACAGAGGTTATACAAAGAAAGCATATTACTAACTTTCTTGGCGTCGCTTCAATTAACAACAATCCCATTAAATAAATGAAGTCAGACAGACACGTTGCTAAGCAAAAATGTAAAAAATAGCAGAAAAGAGTTGCAAATTAGTAGTAGTAAACCAAAAAAAAATTGGCAGCTTTATTTTTACCATTTTTATTATAGTTATAGTGCTTCTGTAAATTATTATCTGATCTGCCTAACAGCTGGATTACCATAACCTAAAAAGTTTTTGATAGTTGTGCAAGTTAGAACTTTGTTTTTAAGTACTTTTCCGATTAAAAAAGTGCTTTGTAGATGATCGTTTGTTCCAAATACCAAGCAAAACCCAGCTGGTTCGTTTGGTTGGTAAAAAAACAATTTCTTCTCTAGTCTCAATAATTTTTTTTTTTAGTGAACAATTTGTAGAGTTGGCGTAAAAGTGTTATGGAACCAGTTTGACAACAAAAACAAAAATACCAGAGCTACGTCAGTGTAAGCAATGACCACTACAGCATGCAGGATTTTAATAACATTTAGCATTGTACTACTAGCAATATTAAAAATTGTTGAAAATTTAATTTCAAAATTTATTGCTACCCTTAATTTCTTATTAACTTATTTGTGATCTTATTCTTAAATAGAAAAATGTAGTTTGTGTATATCTGATATCCAAACTGATTTTCAACCATAAAAGTCTACGCGCGTGTATAATTTTATAAATTATGACCTTGAACTTACATATATATATATATATAAACAACCCAGAAATTATTATAATTTTGTATATTATTTATAATTAATATTTATGTTTATGTATAATTTTAAAGCACGTGTATCGTAACAATCTTATCAATATTTAAAGTTACCAAAGTCATGCAAAAAATAATTTTATAAGCTATAATAAGAACTATTTTTAATATTTAATAAACTTGTTTGCATTTGTTTGTAATTATGATCAATTATTAATGTCATTTTTTTATTTGCAACACACAAGGACATTTTGCTTGCATATAAACGGAACTTGCGGATTGTAAGTGAACGATTGTTCGCTCAATACTTTCACTTCCATACATATCTTCCGGTAAAGTATAGAAACAAGTCAGTTGCAGTTATTACGGAATGGAAAATTAACCTGCATGATTGTAAATATTATGGTTAAAACTTTATATAAACAGGATACAATTTATTCCTCATAACATTTCTACAAACATATTTAATCGGTAAGTTGCATTTTGAGATAAGATGTATATAGAGTTCAAGTTATTAATAAATAATGCAATGCAAAAAACATATTTATTCAAGATTTCTTCTTACTAATTAATCACAATTATTGCAATGTTGTACCTCATTGGATGCTTATGGTTGCTGTCATGGATTTTATTAAAAGTTATTCAAAAGTGTACTATAGGAATGGATGATTCAAATGCATGTTTAATTGGAAAAACTGCTATTATAACGGGTGCTAAAAGAGGTAAATAAACTTAATTTAATAAATTTAAAACATTAATTTATTTAATTTCAGGAATTGGTTACGAAACTGCTTTAAAATTTGCATCTAGAGGGTGTAAAGTGATTATAGCTGATATAGTAGACTCAAAAGATAGTGTTAAAGATATAATTCAGCAAACTAATAATCCAAATGTTTTCTATAAATGTATAGATTTAGGATCGTTTAAATCAGTTCGAAAATTTGCTGAAGAAATTATTCAAAATGAAGAGAGGTTGGATATTTTAGTGAATAATGCGGGATGTGCAGGTTTTGAAGGAGTTTATTCTGATGATGGTATTTTGAAATCGCATCAGATTAATTATTTTGGACCATTTTTATTAACACATCTTTTAGCTGGTAAGCAAAATTCAACTAAATTTGTTTGTTCATTTTAAGTTTATTATTATTATTTGCGCAATTTTTGTATATTTCATGAACATTAATATTTTTGGTTTTAATTTATACCTACAATATAACAATACAGTAGTAATCATTGTTTTCAATTATGAAGCGTTTTTTATTAATTCTATGCAATTAATATATTTTTTCAAATTAATTAATACAGCACATGGACCAATGATTCCACCGGCCCATAAAGCGCAACAAACGGTAATTTTTTCTAGATGTAATGGTGGTTCGATAATGACTTGTGGATTATTATCGCTCCAAATGCGACAATTCCGTTTGTTGACATAGCTACTTAAGCAAAAGTGTGCTTCATCACTCAACAAAGTTTTCAAATAAAACTGTGAATCAATAGTACAGCGCAAACAATAATAGTGTGGCTTCAATTCCTGTACAAGTTGAATCTTTTAAGTTTGTAAACCAAGATCTTTTTGCAAAATTTTCTATAAAGTGGATGGATACAAGTTTAATTGTTAAGCACAATGACAAATTGACAAATTTGAATCATCATTAACACTACGCTGCATACTAATAATTGCTTCTTGCGCACTGTACGACGTCGTACTGGATGCTTATTATCGTTTAGATTAAACGTATTGCAAAAACGATATAATACCATACAATTTACGTAATACCCAATGAATTTATCGAACAAAACCAAGTCTTTCAAAATAAATTTGAACAATTTGCAAACGTTGCTTCGGAGTAAGTCTATTCATGATGAATTGCCAAACCAAATTAATCAACCGAGAACTGTCAAATTAGCTGTCACAAATATTATTTACTATGTACTGTGTAAGCATAAACTGTCAATTATTTTCGGTCAATGTCAAAACACCTAAAAACTGATAAATATGCTAATAAAGTTTAGACGTGGCGGCCAATAATTTTAGTATTTACCCAAAAAGTAGAATTTTTTGAAAAATATTTTAAATTTCTAATTTAATACATTGCATCATTTTAAAAATAATAAAACCTAACTGGAGTCTCTATTATCCGTTATCAACCGTTCTCACGTTATGATTTTGTTAGAACAAAAAATTAGAAATTTGCCAAATTAATTATCGGCAATTTAAGAGTGCATTTGACCCTTACTGATTTTAATAAAAGTCACACTTTTGACTAATTACCAGGAACACAAATCTGGCATTTAAAAATCCGAAAAAAGATTTTATTATAGCTATTTCACACCAAAAAATTGGTCAAATTTTAAGTAAGCAAAAATTCAAAAAAATTGTTACAACCGATATAAAACGCTCTATTGACAAAACTATGCGCAAATCTCTATCTCAAAAACAGTAGGAGAAGTAGGTTCTTGCGTTCTTTTTACCAAAAAAGGCTATTTTTACCTTTCACAAACCGTTACTGGTTTATTTGTACAAACAACTCAAAATTAAAAACTTTAGAAAAAGGCTAGATCTTTTGTTTGAGATTACGCAAAACCGGGTTAACAAGTGGCTTGCTCTCAAAAAATGCCTAAAAAGTATTCATTTTTTTTTGTAAAATAGGTTTTACGGGTGGATGTACAAGGCCCAATTTTGCATTTTTTTAAAACTCAATTTTTGATTTTGAATTGAAAATTTTAGTAACGCCACTAAACAAAAAATTGGGGTTTAGTTCAAAACTCTCCTAGATCAAATTTATTTTAGTTCTTGCAAATCTACGTTTAAAAAAAATAATTTATTTATTTCAATTATTAATAAACCCAAAAATTTGTATGCCCCAACACGACCGTTTTTAAAAAATGATAGAAAATAGAAAATAGTTTCAAATCCGATAACATTAATTATTTTTTTACTAAGAAATTACGCATACAAACTAATAACTATATTTTTTTAATTTAATTACTAAATGAGTTTATTTGTTTTATATTAATGGGTGATTTGTTTTATATTAATGGGTGATTAATATAAAACAAATAAACTCATTTAGTAATTAAATTAAAAAAATATAGTTATAAGTTTGAATGCGTAATTTCTTAGTAAAAACATAATTATAGTTATCGTATTACAAAATACAAATATAACAATTATATAAAAACACTAAGTACATTCAATTATACATTAAGGTTATTGTTATTTAGAAACTAATTAAAGCTATAGTAAATTTTTTCAAGTAAATGTTTTTATATTAGTTTTAAACATTGATAACGGCAATTCTTTTATATTTTTTTGTAATACATTAAACTATTTGTAGCAATAATAATTAAAGCAATCCTTAGTTCTTTGCAATCTAAGAGCTGGAGGATAAATATTATTCCAATATTGGTAAACTGATGTATTAAAGTTTAGCAAACTAGTTTTTATAT
The DNA here is from genome assembly GCA_963932245.1 of Tachinus rufipes. NCBI lineage: Eukaryota > Metazoa > Arthropoda > Insecta > Coleoptera > Staphylinidae > Tachinus > Tachinus rufipes. The sequence goes on along the minus strand of OZ010747.1, from coordinate 69,814,487 downwards.
AGAAAAAACCTTTTAAATTATACACAGAAAGTTAGCATATTACAGGTTCTAAAGCTTTCTTTGCATTCTTGTCGGTTTGGTACTTGTATTAATATACATACAGCTCTTCTTTCTAGCAAAATAAATCGCTGCATAAAAGATAAAAATATCAAGCCATTATTCAAGGTGTGTTTGAAAAAGTGCAAAATAATGGGACACAAATTAACTAGACTGTGCAGTGCAAATATGTCCGAACATAAGTTATTTGCATCCATATCAGTATGATCATTCCATATCAGTTTGGTATCTAAGCTAAAGCCCAAAAACTTTGTATTTGCTAGTAAAGTAAAAACTATTTCAACAGATTTATTATATAATAAGTAATAATTTAATAAATTACAAATAATTTTAAAACGTTTTTGACAATTTTGGTATGTTTTTTGATAATTATGGTCATATTGGTCAGTTGCTTAATTCTTTTTGACAGTTTATGATCACATTTGACAGCTTTAACTATTAAATTGCTTTAAATATGGCATCTCAGCTGTCAAATAAATGTCGTAACTCTCAAAACATTTTAACAATGTTAAAAAATAAGTAAAAACCACCCACCCAAGCGTTAATTATCAATAGATTTATTTTTGAACAATTTTCTCGTATCTGAATCCAAGCACACAAGAGGTGGGACAAACAATAGATCCTTTAATAACTAACACTTCGGCGGATGAGTGGGTAACAGTAGAAGAAGTAACTTGCATACAAATGAAACTTTGTTCCCACCTACCCACCCCAACGTTAGTTATCAAGAGATTTATTCTTAAACAGTTTTCTCCTATCTAAATCCCAGCTCACAAAAAGTGGTACAAATAATAAATCCTTTGATGACTAACACCGGGGCGGATGGATGATTCACAGTAGAAGAAGTAACTCGCATACAAATTAAACTTTGTTCCCACCCACCTACCCAAGCGTTAGTTATCAAGAGATTTATTGTTAAACAATTTTCTCGTATCTAAATTTAACCACACAAAAAGTGGGACAAACAATAGATCCTTTGATGACTAACACTTGAGCGGATGGGAGGGTTACAGTAGAAGACATAACTCGCATACAAATTAAACTTTGTTCCCACCCACCCACCCAAGCGTTATTTATCAAAAGGTTTATTTTTAAACAATTTTCTCAAATTTAAATCTAAGCACACAAGAGGTTGGACAAAGAATACATCCTTTATTGAGTAACACTTGGGCGGGTGGGTGGATCACAGTAGAAGAAGTAACTCGTATACAAATTTAGCTTTGTTCCCACCCACTCACCCAAACGTTAGTTATCAAGAGGTTTATTGTTAAATCATTTTTTTGTATCTAAATCCAAGCACTCAAGAGGTGGGACAAACAATACATCCTTTAATGACTAACACTTGAGCTGGTGAGTGGGTCACAGTAAAAGAAGTAACTTGCATACAAATTAAACTTTTTTCCCACCTACCCACCCAAGCGTTAGTTATCAAGAGATTTATTGTTATATCATTTTCTCGTATCTAAATCTAAGCACACAAAAGGTAGGACAAACAATAGATCCTTTGACAACTAACACTTGGGCGGGTGGGTGGGTCACAGTAGAAGAAGTAACTCGTATACAAATTAAACTTTGTTCCCACCCACTCCCCCAAGCGTTATAGCTATCAAAAGGTTTATTATTAAACAATTTTTTCGTATCTAAATCCAAGCACACAAGGGTGGGACTAACAATACATTCTTTGATGACTAACACTTGAGCGGGTGGGTGGGTCACAGTATAAGAAGTAACTTGCATACAAATTTAACTTTGATTTCACCCACCCATCCCAACGTTAGTTATCAAAAGATTTATTGTTAAACATTTTTTTCGTGTCTAAATTCAAGCACACAAGAGGTGAAACAAACAATAGATCCTTTGATGACTAACACTTGGGCAGGTGTGTGGGTCACAGTAGAAGAAGTAACTCGCATCAAAGCTAATTTTTAAAAGTCACCGCCCTTACTTTAACAACTTTTAGAATAACATTAATATGCTCTATGATATTAATAACCTACTAAAATTCAACACAAACAACGCCCAGAGAAGGCGTTAAGATGACACTCCGGGCTGTAGCCAGCCAAATAATACAATGACTGCCCCAAACAGTAAAACATCCGACTTGTGACTGTCCAGAAAGAATTTACAAATTGACAGAGCGTTGACTATTAAGAAAACACATGCACACGATTGGCGTCTTTAATATGTAGAGGATGTGAAATAAATGACGGGACAATCAAGCACGTGCTTTGTATATGCCCAGCCTTCTCATACAATAGAAAGTCTATGTTAAGAAGCTACTGGCTTAACATGGATATTGGCCATGAGACTCTTTCAAGAGTTATACTTGCACACATCAACCACATAAGTTTTTTTTTGATTGGCAAGCGTCTAGGGTTTTGAAGTAAGTTTTGGCAACCGTTCCCCAAACCGGTGCAGCATAGGACAGCTGGGCTCTAATAGTGGATTTATAAAGCGTCTTAGTTTCATTTTCTTGTGTCTTAGTAGTGGTGCCAAACTAATCATTAAAACTTTGGATTTATCTTTGATTTTATTAACATGGGCTCTCCATGTTAAGGATTTATCTAATGTTACGCCAAGATAATTAGCTTGGTTAGTCCAGAGTAAAGGAATGCCATCAAAGATGATGTTTCTATAGGGAGTTATTCGTCTTTTTGTAAATAATATAACTTGACTTTTAGAAAGATTTATTTTAATAACCCACTCTTGGGTCCATTCGGTTATGGTGTCTGCAGCTCTGTGAATAATTGCCGAATCGTTCGCAAACTGGGCAAGAATGGTTCCGTTCGTCATTGATGGGATGTCTCCGACATAGATGTTATAAAGTGCAGGAGATAGAGTCGAGTCTTGGGGAACTACAGATGTCATGAGAACCACATAAGTAAATGCCAAGAAAACAATGTGAGGTCACCACTTAAGAAAATACAAAAAGCCTAATGAGGCCTATGTGCAGTAAACTTTAGTTTACCTTCTAAATCCAGAAATCAAGACCCTTAAGACTTATTCATTATACATCGTTAGAAAGCTATTGATCAACATAATCCAACAAAAACAAAATTAAAGAGTAAAAAAATGGCTGCCATTTTGTAATGTAAATTTCAGTTTTTATCTTAAAAATAAGAATTCAAATTCAAATTCAAATTGTTTCTTTTAAATGAGATTATGTGCAAATCTTTATGTCAAAAATGTAGGAAGAGTAGACTTTTGCGCACCACTACAAAAATCGCGTTTTTCTGCAATCCAAACTACTGAAGTAGAGGAACTAAGCGGGAACGAAGCCAATTTCTTATGGGCATTTACAAGGGGTCCAAAATCCAACGGCGGCCGCCATCTTGGATTTCTGACATCCGGTTGGGCACGGCCATCTGGGCGCGTCAAAGGAAGTGGGCGCTGGGTTGACCTTGGGATTTGGGTATCCGGTCGGGGCCGGCCATCTGGGCATGTGAAAGAGGGCGCCGCCTGTGGCGCCCTTCTGTGTGCAAAGTGTGCAGTACCGCCATAAGAGTGTGTGAGTGCGAGGGGTGTGCGAAAACTCGGAAAGAGTGGGATGGAGAATGAGTGCACGTCAGCGCCGCGGTGGCAGAAAAAGTAAGTTGGGATGGATGACGTAATAGAAATTTTGCGTGTCGAGACATGTTAAAAATTTTAATTGTGATGAGTCATCGATGAAAGATAAGAGTTGTGTACCGGAAGTAGCAAGTGCGATAAGGATTAATGTACCGGAAGTGCATCCGGTGTGATAATGGGTGTGTGCTTAATTGGAAAGATAAGGATGAATGTACCGGAAGTGCATCCTGTTGAAAAGTCGAGCTTGTTGAGACTTGTCTAAAATGCTAATTGGGATGACGTAATATAAAAGTGTGGGAAAATGTCCAATTAAAAAATATTATTGGGATGACGTCATGCAGACAAGAGCGTAAGTAGTTTATTGAAATTGAGCGTGTTGAGACTTGTCGAAAAATGCTAATTGGGGTGACGTAATTTAAAATTATTAACGAAAATTTTAATCGTGAAATAATTAGAAGAAAAGGATTTAGGAGCATTTTGATTGGAGGAAACAAGTCACGTGACGTTTTGCAATTTATAATTTAGTATAAAAACAAGGATCGGAGGGTTCAAAATCAGTCTAGTACAACCCTCGAGAGTACATTACTACTTTATCATCATGGCTACAATTTCAAACCTTGCTGACGGTATGGTCCGAATAATGGAAGAATTTATGGCGCGAAAGGAGACTGATATGGGTGTGATAGAAGAATGGATCAAGCACTGTTCTAAACAAATTCGTATTTTAAATACGGCGTTAAAGGCGGAGACGTCTATGGGAGTACAGCAAAAGATATTGGCGACAATCAGTAAAATGATGACATACAGGACTTTGTTGAGAGTACCTGCAAGAGCCGGAGGCAGCATCTCTATTAACGGGCAGACTCACGCTAATTGGGCTAGTGAGGCGGTAAAGTGGGAAGATTCAAAAGCTGCGTTTGACGGAAGAATTAGAACGGGAGTTTTAACCAACATAAAACACAGGGAGCCAACAGCATATTTTAAAGATTGTGAAATTTTGTTTGTAAGAAGGATAAGACTAGCGTTGAAGAAGGAGCCGTTTTATAAAATAAATACGGTATTTTGTGGTAAATTTGTGAAAACCAGTCAAGACGGAATCGTGGAAGATTTCAAGTACATAAACACAAAAAATGCTGTGGTTGATCGAGACTGTGAATTAAATGGATGGTTTGAAGAGAATATATCTGCCGTGCTGTTGCGTAAGTTGGAAGAATTTCAAGAGCGAGACAGCGGGTGGGCATTGTCGGCGATTATTAATTTGTGCATCAATATTAATAAATATAATCCGTTGCGAGGTTCATCATACTTGGATTTACCCCCGCAAATTAAATTGAAACACGCGTGCATTAATGTAAAAAATAAAGATGACGCATGCTTTGCGTGGGCAGTAACATCTGCATTACACCCGGTTGTAATTGATTCAGATCGAACGTCTTCTTACCCGCATTATTCGCAAGTTTTAAAGTTGGACGGCATTAGTTTTCCAATAAGGCGTGAGGATATATCAAAATTCGAACAATTAAATAACATTTCTGTGAATGTGTATATTATTAATAAAAAAGGAAAAAAGTATGTAGTCAGTCCGAGCAGAATAGCAAAACAAAAGAGAGACAGACACGTGAACTTATTGCTTGTGCAAGATAAATATTGTACGGAGGAGGAAGACGATACGGATTTATCCGAACCGAAATACCATTACGTATGGATAAAAAATTTGTCGAGGCTGGTTAGCGCACAATTGACTAAGCACAAGGGAAAAACATTTATTTGCGATCGGTGCTTGCATTGCTTCCAAACCGAGAGTAAACTGAAAACGCATATTGAGGACTGCGAGCAGAACAATGAATATAAGGTGAGTTTTGTAAAAGATGGCAAAATTAAATTTAACAACTATAAAAACAAGGAGCGATGTCCGTTTATTGTGTATGCGGACTTTGAATGTATATTAAATCAGGTGAATATCCGCATGGGCGACAAAAGCGTCAAGTATCAGCAGCACGAGGCTTATAGCGGAGGATATTATTTTAAGTGTGCTTATGACGATACCCTATCCTTCTACCGCAGTTACCGAGGTCCTAATTGCGCCGAATGGTTTGCGGAGCAGTTAAAGCAGCTTGCCGAAGACGTCGAAACAGTATATTTATGCGAAATGCCAATGGAAATTAGTCCGAATGAAGAACGTCAGTTTAGACGGGCATCATTGTGCCATATATGCGAAAAACCTCTGGAGTCTGATCGCGTGAGAGACCACTGTCATTTGACGGGGAAATATCGAGGAGCTGCACATACAAGTTGTAATATTGAATACCAAGACAGCCGCACCATCCCGGTGGTTTTCCATAATTGGAGCGGATACGATTCGCATATTATACTGAAAGATGTGGCATTAAAAATAAACGGGAACGTAAATCTGATCCCAAGCAACACCGAAAATTTTATCGCCATGATAAAAAATATTTCAGAAAGCGAAGTGAAATTTAAATTCATAGATTCATTCCGATTCATGACATCTTCCCTGGATAAATTAAGCTCAAACTTGGACGATAAACCAATTTTAAAATCTCAGTTTGGTCATATTGACGATGGGCTGTTTAAACTGCTGACGCGCAAGGGGGTTTTCCCATACGATCATATAAAATCTGGGGAAAATCTGAACGAAAAAGTGCTGCCAACGTATAATCAATTTTATTCAAAGCTGACAGAGTCCAATATAAGTTTTGAAGACTACGAACACGCGCAAAAAGTATGGAATGAATTCCGAATACAAACGTTGGGAGAGTACAGCGATCTGTACTTAAAAACGGACGTGTTGTTGCTGGCAGACGTTTTTGAGAGTTTTAGAGATGTATGTCTGAAACACTATCGGTTGGATCCCGCTCATTATTTCACCGCTCCGGGCCTTAGTTGGGACGCCATGCTAAAATGCACCAAACAGGAGCTCGATTTCATCAACGACATCGACATTTTAATGTTTATTGAGAAAGGGGTACGTGGAGGTCTCGCCCAATGCTCAAAAAGACATTCGAAGGCAAATAATAAATACATGCCCGACTACAACCCGGGCATACCTCAAAAATATCTAATGTATTATGATATTAACGCGATGTATGCCTGGGCAATGTCGCAATATTTGCCGCAAGGCAATCTCAAGTGGGTGGAAGGAGACGTGTCCGCATTTAATTATCAGGTATCCGATGAAGTATCTATAGGGTATATACTGGAGGTAGACTTGGAGTATCCCGAGAGCATCCACGACAGACAAAAAGATTTACCAATGGCCCCAGAGAAAGGATGCCCTCCAGACTCGAAGCAACCGAAAATGTTGGCGACTGTTTGCGATAAGAAAAAATATGTCGTTCATTATCGTAATTTAAAGCAGTATGTGTCGGAAGGTCTGGTTGTGAGGAAAATCCATAGAGTGCTTCAGTTTCGCCAGTCTCCGTGGCTAAAAAAATATATAGATCTAAATGCCGAGCTGCGCAGAAAATCGTCAAATGACTTTGAGAAAGATTTTTTCAAACTGATGAGTAACGCTGTGTTTGGAAAAACCATGGAGAATGTGCGGAACAGACGAGCGATTAAATTAATAACTAGATGGGATGGAAGATACGGCGCAGAAGCTCGAATTGCGAGTCCGTGTTTCCACAGCTGTAAAATAATGGAAGAAAATATGGTGTTGATAGAAATGCTGAAAAACGACGTATTGTTTACTAAACCGATTTACGTGGGTATGGCTATCTTGGACATTTCAAAGACTTTGTTGTACGAGTTCCACTACAAGTACATAAAAAACAAGTACGGAGACAATGCTCGACTCTGTTACACCGACACCGACTCCCTTATTTACGAGCTTGAAACGGATGATGTATACAGCGACATCAAGCAGGACATTCATCGCTTTGATACTTCTGAATACGCGCGGAAGAACGCTTATGGGATTCCTTTATTGAACAAGAAGATTCCGGGGCTAATGAAGGATGAAAACCACGGTCAAATCATGACGGAGTTTGTAGGACTTAGAGCTAAAATGTACGCATGTATGGTACCATCGGCCGACAACCCCGTCACAAAGAAGGCTAAAGATATAAAATCATACGTGGTGAAATCTCACATTACGTTTGACGATTACCTGAGGTGTTTGAACGGAGGTATAGAAATGGCTCATCAACAGCATTCCATCAGGTCGATGAACCATACTATATATACTATAAATCAGAAAAAAATATCTCTAAGTCCACACGATAACAAAAGATATTTGATTCCGGGAAGCCCCGAGACTTTGCCTTGGGGACATTACGCAATAATGGAAAGTTAAAGTAAGAGAAAAATATGGTGGGGATAAGTAAAAATAATAAAAAAAATAGTGGGGATGAGAGTAAGATGAGGAGAATTAAAATCCGGGTGTGTGTAGCCATAACTCGTCTAGTGCTTGAAGTAGAAACAAGTGAAATAATAAGAAGAAGAAGAAATACCTGAAATGGCAGAAGAATTTGTGGATCCCCTCGACGAGATGTTTAGAAACTTGGACGCCAGAATCAAGAAGGAAGCAGTCATGTTGGGAGGATCTACTTACCCCTTAAATATGTCGATGACGAAATATGTGTCAGTCGGCATCAGTCCTGCATTGGGCTTTCAGCCCGCCGTAAAAATCTGGGGTGCTCGAGGCCAGCTGGTGATGTCCGTCGAAGAATGGGGCGAGTTTCTAAATATCGATCCTACAAGTATGGAAATTGGCCGTCCTGTGATGTTTGGAGCGGATACTAACATCACGAGGAATCAGTACAAGGATTTCGAGGTGTTTAACGTGGAATGCAGAAATTTCAAAGTAATTTTATCTCAGGCCACATTATACAACTTGAGCCAGTTGAGACAGGTGATTGGTTGCAAGCTGGATCTTGTGAAAAACTTAAAGTTTAAGGAGTATTATGATGGTATGCTGCGTTCATGCCTGAAGATGAAGGGGGATTTGTATTCCAACATAACATCATTAATGTACGCAAATCAGAGTACAGAATTAATATTATTAATGAACGAATTTTTGTATTTCCATTATAAGCAGATGAGTTACGATTTCGAAGTAATGAAAATATTGTAATAAATATAAAAACTATATTAATTTTAATAAATAAGTTATTAGCATAATCTCGTGTTTGTTTCCCCCCACCACTTTAGTAGTGTTTACCTGGGTCATATAAAGGATTAGAGCGAGCGGCTTAGTAGAGAGAGATGAGAGGTATCGTCAACGTCACACCGGCATCAAAAAATTTAAGAAAAACTTAGCGCATAGTCGTTTGAAGAAGTTGTATGAGAGATATAGCATCGAACTAGAAGAAAAGAACAAGGCTATCGTTGCTGCGAAAAAGGAGTTGGAGTATTACAAGTCGGTGATAGAGCTTTGCAATCTGTTTACAAAATTAGAAATATAAGATGAACGCGACATTCATTTTATTGCATGTCTTGGCAAAAGACATTTTATTTATCACAAAACCGAAAAATTCGAGATACTGCTACATATCCGGCGAGATCAAGGACGACGGCAATCCTCTGCAGTGGGAAGCCATGGATCTAAGGAACGACACCAGCCCGAGAACGTTTCAAATCAATAAAACTCTTATTCCCGGAGTAGAGTCGAATTTAATGAATCTGACATTTATGTTCCTGGATAAGAATCGAAGAGCTCAAAATATATCTCGGGCATTAATAATCGAGGACGCTGCTTTTGTTGTAGAATCGCTTTCAAATTTTTTTACATTTTTAATTATAATATTTATTTTGTTGCTTATATTAACAGCTTATGTAATATATAAATTGTGGATTAAATATTATAAAAAGTAATTATATGGTATTATTTAATCTAGGCAACCAACATAGCATGCATGCTGAATATCGTGCGAGTGATAATACCCCGAAACAGAAAAGTTATGTAATTGCCCGCTGGTCTAGTTGGCTACGCATCGCCTTTAAACCAACGATTATCTGAGAGGTTTGAACTAGGATATAGAAATGGCTCATCAACAGCATTTTATCAGGCCGAAGAATCATACTATATATTATTTAATAAATAAAAAAAATTAAAAAAAATTACTCTAAGCCCCCATGATAATAAAAGATATATGATTCCGGGAAGCCTCGAGACTCAGCCTTGGGGACATTATACAATAATGGAAAGTTAAAGTGGAGATAAAAAAAAATGGTGGGGATAAGAAAAAATTGTGGGGATAAGAAGAAATGGTTCAGTAGAGAAAGATGAGACGTACCGTTAACATTGCAGAAGAACCAAGAAATAACGTACAGCAATTTAAATATAAGAAGACGAACCGAACGCAGAGTTGTTTAAAAAAGTTGCATCAAAAATACAGCATCGAACTAGAAGAAAAGAACAAGGCTATCGTTGATGCGAAAAAAGAGTTGGAACATTACAAGTCGGTGATAGAGCTCTGCAGTCTTTTTACAAAAATAAAAATATAAAATAGAAGCAACAACGTTTATTAATTTCTAAGACAATAAAATTGAGATACTGCAACGTATCCGGCTAGACCAAGGACGTCACCGATACGCTACACTAGAAAACCATGGATCTAAAAACGACACCAGCTCGAGAACGTTTCAAATAAAACTCTTATTTCCGAAGGGGCGTTGAATTTAATGTTCCTGGACAAGAACCGAAAAAACTAGATATATCTCAAGTATTAATACTTGAAGACGCGGATTTTGTTTTAGAATTACATTCTAACTTTTATATGTCTAATTATTATATTTTGTTGGCTATATCAACAAGTTATGTAATCTATAAAATGCGACTTCAATATTATCAAAAATAATTAAAATTTATTGTTTTATTTTATTCCCAGAAAAATACATTAAAAACCTTATATGTAAACAATTATAATTGGAGAGAAGATCTCTAGTAGCAAATCTGCTATGTACACATGTGACACGTAATTGACCGTATTCTATATATTTTTAACAACGATTTCAGAAAATATATTGTTAATGAACAAGTATTTATATTTCCGTTTTAATTAGATGAATTATGATTTTGAAGTAACGAAAATACCTTATTAATTTTAAAAATAAATTATTTCTATAATTTTGGGTTTGTAGCATCTACAAACACTACTTTATATATATAACCAGGGGCTTAGCATGCGTAGTAGCATGCGGGGTTGAAGGTTAGCACGCGTGTTCGGGGGCAGGTAGGCTGGCTGGGGGGCTGGCCGGCGGGCTGGCTGGCTGGCGGGCTGGCCGGCGGGCTGGCCGGCGGGCTGGCTGGCTGGCGGGCTGGCCGGCGGGCTGGCTGGCCGGCTGGCCGGCTGGCTGGCCGGCTGGCGGGCTGGCCGGCTGGCGGGCTGGCCGGCGGGCTGGCCGGCTGGCGGGCTGGCCGGCGGGCTGGCCGGCTGGCGGGCTGGCCGGCGGGCTGGCCGGCTGGCGGGCTGGCCGGCTGGCCGGCTGGCTGGCCGGCTGGCGGGCTGGCCGGCTGGCGGGCTGGCCGGCGGGCTGGCCGGCTGGCCGGCGGGCTGGCCGGCTGGCTGGCCGGCTGGCCGGCTGGCCGGCTGGCTGGCGGGCTGGCTGGCCGGCTGGCCGGCTGGCTGGCCGGCTGGCGGGCTGGCCGGCGGGCTGGCCGGCTGGCGGGCTGGCCGGCGGGCTGGCCGGCTGGCGGGCTGGCCGGCGGGCTGGCCGGCTGGCGGGCTGGCTGGCCGGCTGGCGGGCTGGCCGGCGGGCTGGCCGGCTGGCCGGCGGGCTGGCCGGCTGGCTGGCCGGCTGGCCGGCTGGCCGGCTGGCTGGCCGGCTGGCGGGCTGGCCGGCGGGCTGGCCGGCTGGCGGGCTGGCCGGCTGGCCGGCTGGCGGGCTGGCCGGCTGGCGGGCTGGCCGGCTGGCCGGCTGGCGGGCTGGCCGGCTGGCGGGCTGGCCGGCCAGCCGGCCAGCCCGCCGGCCAGCCCGCCAGCCGGCCAGCCCGCCAGCCGGCCAGCCGGCCAGCCCGCCAGCCGGCCAGCCCGCCGGCCAGCCCGCCAGCCGGCCAGCCAGCCGGCCAGCCGGCCAGCCGGCCAGCCAGCCGGCCAGCCCGCCGGCCAGCCGGCCAGCCCGCCGGCCAGCCCGCCAGCCGGCCAGCCAGCCCGCCAGCCGGCCAGCCCGCCGGCCAGCCGGCCAGCCCGCCGGCCAGCCCGCCGGCCAGCCCGCCAGCCGGCCAGCCCGCCGGCCAGCCCGCCAGCCGGCCAGCCAGCCGGCCAGCCGGCCAGCCAGCCCGCCAGCCAGCCGGCCAGCCGGCCAGCCGGCCAGCCAGCCGGCCAGCCGGCCAGCCCGCCGGCCAGCCGGCCAGCCCGCCGGCCAGCCCGCCAGCCGGCCAGCCCGCCAGCCGGCCAGCCAGCCGGCCAGCCGGCCAGCCCGCCAGCCGGCCAGCCCGCCGGCCAGCCCGCCAGCCGGCCAGCCCGCCGGCCAGCCCGCCAGCCGGCCAGCCCGCCGGCCAGCCCGCCAGCCGGCCAGCCCGCCAGCCGGCCAGCCAGCCGGCCAGCCGGCCAGCCAGCCCGCCGGCCAGCCCGCCAGCCAGCCAGCCCGCCGGCCAGCCCGCCGGCCAGCCCGCCAGCCAGCCAGCCCGCCGGCCAGCCCCCCAGCCAGCCTACCTGCCCCCGAACACGCGTGCTAACCTTCAACCCCGCATGCTACTACGCATGCTAAGCCCCTGGTTATATATATAAAGTAGTGTTTGTAGATGCTACAAACCCAAAATTATAGAAATAATTTATTTTTAAAATTAATAAGGTATTTTCGTTACTTCAAAATCATAATTCATCTAATTAAAACGGAAATATAAATACTTGTTCATTAACAATATATTTTCTGAAATCGTTGTTAAAAATATATAGAATACGGTCAATTACGTGTCACATGTGTACATAGCAGATTTGCTACTAGAGATCTTCTCTCCAATTATAATTGTTTACATATAAGGTTTTTAATGTATTTTTCTGGGAATAAAATAAAACAATAAATTTTAATTATTTTTGATAATATTGAAGTCGCATTTTATAGATTACATAACTTGTTGATATAGCCAACAAAATATAATAATTAGACATATAAAAGTTAGAATGTAATTCTAAAACAAAATCCGCGTCTTCAAGTATTAATACTTGAGATATATCTAGTTTTTTCGGTTCTTGTCCAGGAACATTAAATTCAACGCCCCTTCGGAAATAAGAGTTTTATTTGAAACGTTCTCGAGCTGGTGTCGTTTTTAGATCCATGGTTTTCTAGTGTAGCGTATCGGTGACGTCCTTGGTCTAGCCGGATACGTTGCAGTATCTCAATTTTATTGTCTTAGAAATTAATAAACGTTGTTGCTTCTATTTTATATTTTTATTTTTGTAAAAAGACTGCAGAGCTCTATCACCGACTTGTAATGTTCCAACTCTTTTTTCGCATCAACGATAGCCTTGTTCTTTTCTTCTAGTTCGATGCTGTATTTTTGATGCAACTTTTTTAAACAACTCTGCGTTCGGTTCGTCTTCTTATATTTAAATTGCTGTACGTTATTTCTTGGTTCTTCTGCAATGTTAACGGTACGTCTCATCTTTCTCTACTGAACCATTTCTTCTTATCCCCACAATTTTTTCTTATCCCCACCATTTTTTTTTATCTCCACTTTAACTTTCCATTATTGTATAATGTCCCCAAGGCTGAGTCTCGAGGCTTCCCGGAATCATATATCTTTTATTATCATGGGGGCTTAGAGTAATTTTTTTTAATTTTTTTTATTTATTAAATAATATATAGTATGATTCTTCGGCCTGATAAAATGCTGTTGATGAGCCATTTCTATATCCTAGTTCAAACCTCTCAGATAATCGTTGGTTTAAAGGCGATGCGTAGCCAACTAGACCAGCGGGCAATTACATAACTTTTCTGTTTCGGGGTATTATCACTCGCACGATATTCAGCATGCATGCTATGTTGGTTGCCTAGATTAAATAATACCATATAATTACTTTTTATAATATTTAATCCACAATTTATATATTACATAAGCTGTTAATATAAGCAACAAAATAAATATTATAATTAAAAATGTAAAAAAATTTGAAAGCGATTCTACAACAAAAGCAGCGTCCTCGATTATTAATGCCCGAGATATATTTTGAGCTCTTCGATTCTTATCCAGGAACATAAATGTCAGATTCATTAAATTCGACTCTACTCCGGGAATAAGAGTTTTATTGATTTGAAACGTTCTCGGGCTGGTGTCGTTCCTTAGATCCATGGCTTCCCACTGCAGAGGATTGCCGTCGTCCTTGATCTCGCCGGATATGTAGCAGTATCTCGAATTTTTCGGTTTTGTGATAAATAAAATGTCTTTTGCCAAGACATGCAATAAAATGAATGTCGCGTTCATCTTATATTTCTAATTTTGTAAACAGATTGCAAAGCTCTATCACCGACTTGTAATACTCCAACTCCTTTTTCGCAGCAACGATAGCCTTGTTCTTTTCTTCTAGTTCGATGCTATATCTCTCATACAACTTCTTCAAACGACTATGCGCTAAGTTTTTCTTAAATTTTTTGATGCCGGTGTGACGTTGACGATACCTCTCATCTCTCTCTACTAAGCCGCTCGCTCTAATCCTTTATATGACCCAGGTAAACACTACTAAAGTGGTGGGGGGAAACAAACACGAGATTATGCTAATAACTTATTTATTAAAATTAATATAGTTTTTATATTTATTACAATATTTTCATTACTTCGAAATCGTAACTCATCTGCTTATAATGGAAATACAAAAATTCGTTCATTAATAATATTAATTCTGTACTCTGATTTGCGTACATTAATGATGTTATGTTGGAATACAAATCCCCCTTCATCTTCAGGCATGAACGCAGCATACCATCATAATACTCCTTAAACTTTAAGTTTTTCACAAGATCCAGCTTGCAACCAATCACCTGTCTCAACTGGCTCAAGTTGTATAATGTGGCCTGAGATAAAATTACTTTGAAATTTCTGCATTCCACGTTAAACACCTCGAAATCCTTGTACTGATTCCTCGTGATGTTAGTATCCGCTCCAAACATCACAGGACGGCCAATTTCCATACTTGTAGGATCGATATTTAGAAACTCGCCCCATTCTTCGACGGACATCACCAGCTGGCCTCGAGCACCCCAGATTTTTACGGCGGGCTGAAAGCCCAATGCAGGACTGATGCCGACTGACACATATTTCGTCATCGACATATTTAAGGGGTAAGTAGATCCTCCCAACATGACTGCTTCCTTCTTGATTCTGGCGTCCAAGTTTCTAAACATCTCGTCGAGGGGATCCACAAATTCTTCTGCCATTTCAGGTATTTCTTCTTCTTCTTATTATTTCACTTGTTTCTACTTCAAGCACTAGACGAGTTATGGCTACACACACCCGGATTTTAATTCTCCTCATCTTACTCTCATCCCCACTATTTTTTTTATTATTTTTACTTATCCCCACCATATTTTTCTCTTACTTTAACTTTCCATTATTGCGTAATGTCCCCAAGGCAAAGTCTCGGGGCTTCCCGGAATCAAATATCTTTTGTTATCGTGTGGACTTAGAGATATTTTTTTCTGATTTATAGTATATATAGTATGGTTCATCGACCTGATGGAATGCTGTTGATGAGCCATTTCTATACCTCCGTTCAAACACCTCAGGTAATCGTCAAACGTAATGTGAGATTTCACCACGTATGATTTTATATCTTTAGCCTTCTTTGTGACGGGGTTGTCGGCCGATGGTACCATACATGCGTACATTTTAGCTCTAAGTCCTACAAACTCCGTCATGATTTGACCGTGGTTTTCATCCTTCATTAGCCCCGGAATCTTCTTGTTCAATAAAGGAATCCCATAAGCGTTCTTCCGCGCGTATTCAGAAGTATCAAAGCGATGAATGTCCTGCTTGATGTCGCTGTATACATCATCCGTTTCAAGCTCGTAAATAAGGGAGTCGGTGTCGGTGTAACAGAGTCGAGCATTGTCTCCGTACTTGTTTTTTATGTACTTGTAGTGGAACTCGTACAACAAAGTCTTTGAAATGTCCAAGATAGCCATACCCACGTAAATCGGTTTAGTAAACAATACGTCGTTTTTCAGCATTTCTATCAACACCATATTTTCTTCCATTATTTTACAGCTGTGGAAACACGGACTCGCAATTCGAGCTTCTGCGCCGTATCTTCCATCCCATCTAGTTATTAATTTAATCGCTCGTCTGTTCCGCACATTCTCCATGGTTTTTCCAAACACAGCGTTACTCATCAGTTTGAAAAAATCTTTCTCAAAGTCATTTGACGATTTTCTGCGCAGCTCGGCATTTAGATCTATATATTTTTTTAGCCACGGAGACTGGCGAAACTGAAGCACTCTATGGATTTTCCTCACAACCAGACCTTCCGACACATACTGCTTTAAATTACGATAATGAACGACATATTTTTTCTTATCGCAAACAGTCGCCAACATTTTCGGTTGCTTCGAGTCTGGAGGGCATCCTTTCTCTGGGGCCATTGGTAAATCTTTTTGTCTGTCGTGGATGCTCTCGGGATACTCCAAGTCTACCTCCAGTATATACCCTATAGATACTTCATCGGATACCTGATAATTAAATGCGGACACGTCTCCTTCCACCCACTTGAGATTGCCTTGCGGCAAATATTGCGACATTGCCCAGGCATACATCGCGTTAATATCATAATACATTAGATATTTTTGAGGTATGCCCGGGTTGTAGTCGGGCATGTATTTATTATTTGCCTTCGAATGTCTTTTTGAGCATTGGGCGAGACCTCCACGTACCCCTTTCTCAATAAACATTAAAATGTCGATGTCGTTGATGAAATCGAGCTCCTGTTTGGTGCATTTTAGCATGGCGTCCCAACTAAGGCCCGGAGCGGTGAAATAATGAGCGGGATCCAACCGATAGTGTTTCAGACATACATCTCTAAAACTCTCAAAAACGTCTGCCAGCAACAACACGTCCGTTTTTAAGTACAGATCGCTGTACTCTCCCAACGTTTGTATTCGGAATTCATTCCATACTTTTTGCGCGTGTTCGTAGTCTTCAAAACTTATATTGGACTCTGTCAGCTTTGAATAAAATTGATTATACGTTGGCAGCACTTTTTCGTTCAGATTTTCCCCAGATTTTATATGATCGTATGGGAAAACCCCCTTGCGCGTCAGCAGTTTAAACAGCCCATCGTCAATATGACCAAACTGAGATTTTAAAATTGGTTTATCGTCCAAGTTTGAGCTTAATTTATCCAGGGAAGATGTCATGAATCGGAATGAATCTATGAATTTAAATTTCACTTCGCTTTCTGAAATATTTTTTATCATGGCGATAAAATTTTCGGTGTTGCTTGGGATCAGATTTACGTTCCCGTTTATTTTTAATGCCACATCTTTCAGTATAATATGCGAATCGTATCCGCTCCAATTATGGAAAACCACCGGGATGGTGCGGCTGTCTTGGTATTCAATATTACAACTTGTATGTGCAGCTCCTCGATATTTCCCCGTCAAATGACAGTGGTCTCTCACGCGATCAGACTCCAGAGGTTTTTCGCATATATGGCACAATGATGCCCGTCTAAACTGACGTTCTTCATTCGGACTAATTTCCATTGGCATTTCGCATAAATATACTGTTTCGACGTCTTCGGCAAGCTGCTTTAACTGCTCCGCAAACCATTCGGCGCAATTAGGACCTCGGTAACTGCGGTAGAAGGATAGGGTATCGTCATAAGCACACTTAAAATAATATCCTCCGCTATAAGCCTCGTGCTGCTGATACTTGACGCTTTTGTCGCCCATGCGGATATTCACCTGATTTAATATACATTCAAAGTCCGCATACACAATAAACGGACATCGCTCCTTGTTTTTATAGTTGTTAAATTTAATTTTGCCATCTTTTACAAAACTCACCTTATATTCATTGTTCTGCTCGCAGTCCTCAATATGCGTTTTCAGTTTACTCTCGGTTTGGAAGCAATGCAAGCACCGATCGCAAATAAATGTTTTTCCCTTGTGCTTAGTCAATTGTGCGCTAACCAGCCTCGACAAATTTTTTATCCATACGTAATGGTATTTCGGTTCGGATAAATCCGTATCGTCTTCCTCCTCCGTACAATATTTATCTTGCACAAGCAATAAGTTCACGTGTCTGTCTCTCTTTTGTTTTGCTATTCTGCTCGGACTGACTACATACTTTTTTCCTTTTTTATTAATAATATACACATTCACAGAAATGTTATTTAATTGTTCGAATTTTGATATATCCTCACGCCTTATTGGAAAACTAATGCCGTCCAACTTTAAAACTTGCGAATAATGCGGGTAAGAAGACGTTCGATCTGAATCAATTACAACCGGGTGTAATGCAGATGTTACTGCCCACGCAAAGCATGCGTCATCTTTATTTTTTACATTAATGCACGCGTGTTTCAATTTAATTTGCGGGGGTAAATCCAAGTATGATGAACCTCGCAACGGATTATATTTATTAATATTGATGCACAAATTAATAATCGCCGACAATGCCCACCCGCTGTCTCGCTCTTGAAATTCTTCCAACTTACGCAACAGCACGGCAGATATATTCTCTTCAAACCATCCATTTAATTCACAGTCTCGATCAACCACAGCATTTTTTGTGTTTATGTACTTGAAATCTTCCACGATTCCGTCTTGACTGGTTTTCACAAATTTACCACAAAATACCGTATTTATTTTATAAAACGGCTCCTTCTTCAACGCTAGTCTTATCCTTCTTACAAACAAAATTTCACAATCTTTAAAATATGCTGTTGGCTCCCTGTGTTTTATGTTGGTTAAAACTCCCGTTCTAATTCTTCCGTCAAACGCAGCTTTTGAATCTTCCCACTTTACCGCCTCACTAGCCCAATTAGCGTGAGTCTGCCCGTTAATAGAGATGCTGCCTCCGGCTCTTGCAGGTACTCTCAACAAAGTCCTGTATGTCATCATTTTACTGATTGTCGCCAATATCTTTTGCTGTACTCCCATAGACGTCTCCGCCTTTAACGCCGTATTTAAAATACGAATTTGTTTAGAACAGTGCTTGATCCATTCTTCTATCACACCCATATCAGTCTCCTTTCGCGCCATAAATTCTTCCATTATTCGGACCATACCGTCAGCAAGGTTTGAAATTGTAGCCATGATGATAAAGTAGTAATGTACTCTCGAGGGTTGTACTAGACTGATTTTGAACCCTCCGATCCTTGTTTTTATACTAAATTATAAATTGCAAAACGTCACGTGACTTGTTTCCTCCAATCAAAATGCTCCTAAATCCTTTTCTTCTAATTATTTCACGATTAAAATTTTCGTTAATAATTTTAAATTACGTCACCCCAATTAGCATTTTTCGACAAGTCTCAACACGCTCAATTTCAATAAACTACTTACGCTCTTGTCTGCATGACGTCATCCCAATAATATTTTTTAATTGGACATTTTCCCACACTTTTATATTACGTCATCCCAATTAGCATTTTAGACAAGTCTCAACAAGCTCGACTTTTCAACAGGATGCACTTCCGGTACATTCATCCTTATCTTTCCAATTAAGCACACACCCATTATCACACCGGATGCACTTCCGGTACATTAATCCTTATCGCACTTGCTACTTCCGGTACACAACTCTTATCTTTCATCGATGACTCATCACAATTAAAATTTTTAACATGTCTCGACACGCAAAATTTCTATTACGTCATCCATCCCAACTTACTTTTTCTGCCACCGCGGCGCTGACGTGCACTCATTCTCCATCCCACTCTTTCCGAGTTTTCGCACACCCCTCGCACTCACACACTCTTATGGCGGTACTGCACACTTTGCACACAGAAGGGCGCCACAGGCGGCGCCCTCTTTCACATGCCCAGATGGCCGGCCCCGACCGGATACCCAAATCCCAAGGTCAACCCAGCGCCCACTTCCTTTGACGCGCCCAGATGGCCGTGCCCAACCGGATGTCAGAAATCCAAGATGGCGGCCGCCGTTGGATTTTGGACCCCTTGTAAATGCCCATAAGAAATTGGCTTCGTTCCCGCTTAGTTCCTCTACTTACTGACTAGTTATTATGGTATGGAGTGTCCCACCCATCTACTGAAGTGTCCGTCATTAAAAAAAAAATGTTTGACCTCTCAATAGACGTCATTTTGTCACAAGAAAAGGTCGTGATCCAACCTTTTGATCAGTAAAACTTGGGTGGGTAAGTAGACTACTGCAATCCAAATTATTGACTTGTTATTATGCTATGCAGTGTTCTACGTACACACCTACGTACCCACCCAAGTCTCCGTCATTAGGAGATTGTATGTTTGACTCCTCTGCGGACGTCAGAAGTTATTTTGTCACAAAAAGATGCCGTGATCCAACCTTTTAATAAGTAACACTTGAGTGGGTAGGTGAGATACTGCAATCTATTCTACTGACTGGTTATTATGGTATAAAGTATCTCACCTACCCACCCAAATGTCAATCATCAATAGATTGTATGTTTGACCTCTCTGCGAACGTCATAAGTCATTTTGTCACAAAAGAAGATCGTGATACAACTTCTTAACTAGTAACACTTGGGTGGGTAAGTGGGCTAGTGCAATCCAAACTATTGACTGGTTATTATGATATAGAGTGCATACCTATCCACCCAAATGTACGTCATCAATAGGTTGTAGGTTTGACCACTTTGCGGACGTCAAAAGTCATTCATTGAGAATTCTGTATTTTGGTTCCAAAGTATCTTAGTTTGCTGGTTTTAATACTAGGGAGTACATCACATTCTTTCTCCATCCTCTTTAGCACTGTGATGTTTGTCACATAATGAGCCCAAGATATCCTCAATATTCATTTGTAGCGCCACATCTCAAAAACCTGTATCTTATTCATGTAAGCTTGTTTTAGTGTCTACTCTGAGATTTAAGGAAAGATTTTTGTTATTCAGAAATGTATTTGTATCAAAACATTTACAAATCAACTGCACTTCCAAATTTAGCATAGCTAAATCTTTGGTGCTTCAAGGGTACGATTTGGTATGCCCAGTTCACCATCATTTACTGAACTGTGGAAATATCTGCTAAGAACATCTTTCGGCAAGTAAAACCATTGTCTAATGAATATGTCTAGACTCTTCAGATTGTTCAAGTAAAATTCAAAAAGTTAGTCGCCATTAAAATTGACCAAAATATTTTATTGGTGGTAACTGGTAACTGGTAATTCTGTAAGCGGGATTTTGTTAGAATTGTTATATTTAATTAAAAAAAAACGTATGTTTGAGCAGTTTTGTATTTTTAAACTAAGTAATTAATTTAGAAAAATTCCTTTGATTTCTGTAATAGCTCCTGCAATTAATATGTTAAAAAAAAGCTTAAATTACTTAGCTTGGTAAATTTTCCAGTAGTTTAAAAAATGTCATTTATAAGTAATATTTTAATAAATTGCAAACGTTTATTGTTCATTAATTAACCTCTGATGTATGAAGCATGACTTTAAACAATATGTTATGTATTTCATTTGATAAATACATTTGCAAATCAAATTGCTTAATTACAAATCCTAATTTTGGGCAATTTAGTAAAGAAATGCAATCTTAGTGCAATGTTCTACATGAACCACTTTAAAGTATTTCATGCAATACATATATTTCTTTTTAAACTTTCTCATTAAAATTAATTTTTTTGAAACTTTTAGTTAAAGTGTTAATGCGTTACAATATACAATTTTTATGATTTATTGAAAATAACCTTGTTATTGCTTTAACAACCTTGTTAATTCTACGTTGAATAAATAATAACATAATTATATTATGTTATTGTACCTACAGTAAATAGATGTTATTTATAAATATGTTTTTGTATTAATTATAACATATCACTATTAATTTGACACATTATTTATTGTTCTCGTTATAGTTTATAATTAAATTAATATTAAAAACAATAACACAATTTGTTTTCTTATAGGTCTTCTGAAGAAAACTACAGATAGCAGAATAGTATTTGTCGCTTCACTGCTCTGTTTCACTCACAACTTATCATCAATTGATGATTTTAACAAACCGGCAAAAAGCAAATTCAAATTTTTGAAATCATTAATAGATTACTCAAATAACAAAGTGTGCACAGTAATTGCAGCCAACAAATTTGCAGAAAAATTAAAAAAACATGGAGTGTCTTGTAGTTCTTTACATCCTGGAATTGTATCCACAGCAATATACAATACAGCTTTAAACAATTCAGTAATAGCCACAACTCTGATGCAGTTTCAATACTTTATGTTAGGCATATTGATTAAAATATATGGAAAAGTAATTAAACCGATTTGTTTTTGTAATTTTTATTAATAATTATATTTTTTAGACTCCATCTGAAGGTGCTCAAACGACTTTATATTGTGCGCTTTCACCAAATACAAAAAAATCAATTGGAGGATTCTATTTAGATTGTAGATTTTTCTACACGCCTTCATTAACAAGGAATGAGAAATTTTGTAATGATCTTTGGATGGAGAGTGAGAAACTGACTGGACTCAAGCCAAATGAAAAATTAGATTAATAAAAAATAAATGTGATTTTGTTAAGTTTGATTTAAATATGTTGTTAATAATTTGTTAACTTGTAGTATATTGTTGTTTATTTTAAATTTAATCTAGCTGATTATTTTGGCATTTATGAAACAATAAATTAAGATATAAGAAACATAAGATTTAATATCTTATCAATTTGCAAAATAATTAAAATAATAGATATTAAAATAATACTTGCGTTTTCCAGACTCAGATTTAAGCACTTACCTAAAACAAAACATAAGATTAATAATGAAATATATTTTAAAAATCACATAAACAAATGAATGAAAAATTATTCTTTTGACACAAATTTGATATTTTACATAAAATGATGACACATATTTTGAATATTTTATTATTTTGCATCACTATCAGTTGAATATTTAAATTAAAATATTGAACGTGTATACTACTAAGCAATCAGTGTTACAAAATAAATTTCTAAAATGTTGTTCGTGCTCCTAAGTTTGTGTTTGTGGGCTTTATTTTTATTAAAAGTAATTCAAAAATGGACTATAGGCAGAGATGATTCATATTTATGTTTGAATGGAAAAACCGCTATTGTAACCGGTGGCAAAAGAGGTAATTCATTTTAATTGAAAATTAATTCAATTAATTCATTAAATTCCAGGTATCGGTTATGAAACTGCTTTAATATTAGCATCTAGAGGATGTAAAGTTATTATAGCTGATATATTAGATTCAGAAGAAAGTGTGAAGGATATAATACGGTTAACCAGTAATCCGAATGTTTCATATAAATATATAGATTTGGGATCGTTTAAATCTGTTAGGGAATTTGCGGATGATATTAATCAGAGTGAAGAGAGGTTGGATATTTTAGTGAATAATGCAGGAATTGCTGGTTTTGAAGGCGTGTATACTGATGATGGTGTTTTGAAAACGCATCAAATTAATTATTTGGGACCGTTTTTATTAACACATCTCTTAGTAGGTAAGCAGAATGCAAATATTTTTAAACATATTTAACGTTTACAATAAGATACAAAGTTGAGAAACTTCAGACAGTTTATATATTTACTAATATCCAATATTTGAATTAATTGCAAAGTTTCTAACTACCCAGATTACAAAATTACAGCAACAGTTAAATTTGATCAAAATGACCCCGTAGATACACAACTAAATATACGGTCCACAAGAATTAATTGTTGAATCTCATTATTTAAAAGTTTATGGTAGGTATTGTTTTTTAAAAGCCATTCATAAAATCTACCAACCAATGTAAAAAGCATAATTAAAAACTTGCAGACAAAGTTCAATAGATGTCACGTGACGTCGAGTTGTAGTGCAAAACCTGGAACCGGTTTGAAATATTTTGTTGTAAATCTTTAGAAGTTTTTATTAAGCAAATTGTGTGCAGGACCAAAGTTATGATGTTTTTATTTTGGCACCAGTATTGTAGCTCGGTCGCTTTTGTGCTGTTGGTTGCAGATTAATTTGTTTTTGCAGGTGGTGGTGTTGCAGGTTGTTTGGTGTGATGAGCTAGTTATTTATAGGAAATACAAACCATCAACAACTCTTTTTTTTAATAAATTTTTAATTCTTTTTTTGGTTCTTCTTAACACAAGTTTACAACTTTTAACGCTTTTATCTTCAAAAATCCTAACCTAAACCAACTGCAGGACTTTAATGCGTAACTGCGATTTGGTTACAATTCTACATTAAGTCTACTCAAATGTAACTAAGATTTAACTTTTCACTTTAAGCAAGTTGTTGACTGCGGTAGATTAGGTTGCGTTTATAAAAGAAATTGTAAAGTTTGAACGTCAGCCTATTTTTGGACGTATTTACTAAAAAGGATAACTTTTTAATATTTTATCGTGCATTAACGTTTTTTGTCCGCACAACACCTTTTGCTTGTGTTGCACCAAAAAAGTGTAATGTTCACCCAACATAAACTGCACTAATATCACCGTCGCATAAGTCGTGTCCTGTTTGTGACTGTGGAATTAACAACCAAACTTAAATACGATGCTAGGTTACACCCATGTTTAGAACAATATTCGGTTGCTGATGCTAAACAATTCTCTTTACTTTAAAGAATTAAATTTGGTGTACTATTATCACTAGAAACGCTGTCCAAGTTTGTGTTTAAAGGAAGTCGACACTTGACTTCAATAGTCCAACAAACCCCAAGCTAAAATTTGTCCAAACTTGCTCAAGCAAGATGTGAATTTGTTAATTTCTACTGTATTTTAACAATACAAACATCTTTTTATAAAATGATTGTTTGCAAAATCAATTCTTTTTTTAACTGCGGGTGGCACAAAACACCCGCAGTCCAGGATAGCATTACCATGACTAACAACGTAGATAAAAACAATAAATCTGGCAAAATGTCAGATAGTTCAATAAACACAGTCACTCACAGCTACAAAATCCAAAAAATAACATACAAACCACAACACAACATCTAAAAACCAAATTAAAAACATAAACCAGCAGAACAAACTCCAATAATCCAAGTGGAAAACAAATACAAATATCCAAACAAAGAGTGAACAAGCATTCGAGACTTCTTATTCTACGAAGAGTAATAACTGAAACCTGGTGAAAAGAAAAGTGCGCACACCCTAAACAGCAGCAAAAATAATTCTGACTCAAAAGACAATGTCATTCCAACACAACAAAAGGTAAAGCTTCCTCCGCCAATCATTTTAAAAAACGAAAACGCCTGAAGGATGTTAAAAACAATTTGAAAAATTTATCAATTCATGTCAAAATTAAATGTCTTAATAATGCCGAACAGACCACCAAAAACATATTTAGACTCAAAAACCTTCAGTTCCACAAGTACCAACTTAAAAAAAACAAAACTTATAAAATGGTAATGAGATGTGTAATTAAAGATATTAGGTATACAAATTTTAAGCCTCAAAATAAATGTAGAAACAAAGTTAAAACCAGACAAACAAGCACATTGCCACCGTTGCCAAGCATACGGGCATGTAGACTAACCTAACCTAACTTTACTTAACTTAGCTGTTTTTTGTGTGTGGTTGGGGAAAGCTCTGTCAGCCTGAGTGTGGACCTCTTATCCACTTGACAATGCAAATTTCCACCTTAAAATAATAATTATTTTCCGGATAGAACGTTCTGATAAGCAAGCTTACCAGAGATATTAGATTGTCTTCTGACGTTCTCTTTCTTCAGACTCTTTATTTTTCATTACTTCGTAAATGTATTTTTTATGGTTTTCCAGTCCTCTTCTCCTTTAAGCAATGTCTTGACAGTATTTCCATTCAAGTTCTCTCTTATGGTTTGGCATTTTTGGCATATATAAAAAGTATGTGTTGGAGTGTTTTTTCGTTGCAAAACATGCACCAATTATTTGCCTTTATTTTAAATTGCTTAAAGAATGTTATAAAAGTTCCGTAACTACTCAAGAATTTTGTGATGCAATAATCTACATTTCTGTTAGTCCAGCTATCAAGATTTTAATTAAGTTTTTAGTCCAAACTGCCTTGCCAGTTTTCTCGCTCCAGCTCACTTGCCATTTGTCATTCATCTTTTTTTTGATATTGTCTTTCTCCTGCTTGCTTTTTTTGTTTGTTTTTGCCCTTTGTTTTAACATGTATTCTAAGGGTGTGCTTGCTATTACCTTTATTGCCTCCGTTGAAATATTATGGTTCCTGCTAGCTATCTTTATTGCTAAAGTTTGCTGGTGTGTTTCCAGCATTTTGCCATAACTTGCCAGTCTTATAGTCTCATGATCTATCCACACTCCTAGATATTTTATAACTTTTTTTGATTGGATTTGTGTGTTTCCAATGTTAAAAATAATCTTTTTCAGTTTCCTCTTTTCATATAGGATAACCACTTATGTTTTGCTGTCCTCGATCTGGAGCTTAAATTCTTCATTTTTTTTACGCCGAGTTGCATGATTGGCAAGGCTGATTAGTTCCCTTTCTCTCTTGGCCCATACTATTATCGTTACCTAACCTAACCTAACCTAACCTAACAAAAATTTTAGACTGTCTACCCAAAACAACAATTAACATTAATTAATTAATGCCATCAATAACTTCAATAATAACCAAAATATGCTAAATCATATCTTGGCCATTCTACTCAAACAAAACTCATAATAGACGTAGAAAATAAAATATTAACAATAAACCGTCAACTGTGCAGCCAAATACACCAAAAAACTCAAACTGTTCAACTTTATGCTCTTATCAGAATTTGGCTATAAAACAAAAGACAGTCCAAACTTAAACATCTATCAAAATGACTAGTCAAACAATCTATAGAACACTTCAAAATCAAAATACTAAATTTCACCAATCCGGAAGCAACCATAATAATTATCAACCAATTCCATCTAAAAAAAATGATCTTGGTATATCAATCACCCAGTAAATCACTATTGAAAACAATTTCAAAGACAATATCCCCACAAAAAAAACTTGAAAAATTTTCAAATGTCTAAGAAAAAACTTTCTACAATTCATGGATTTGCTCGTACAGCAAAACAAAAACTGAGGCAATAGTTCTAGTATAAATAGAAAAAAAAAATGAAAATTTTACCAAAACATTAACCTTTACAGATTCAACAGAAGTGGCCAAAAGAATCATATTTAAATTTGTTAACATCCATAATAAAAACAATCAAACTTTACTAGATCATCAATATAGTTTCTCGTTCTAAGTTGAACCAAGCCTGAACAATTTTTTTTTTAATAATCAACACTCAAAAAACATTAAAGCATTTTCAAACTTGGTTAGGGAACTCATAACCTACAAAACATGAATAGAAAACACTACTATCAAAAAAAAGCAACCAAAAGTAAATAAAAAACTACGCTAACTTTTGCTTAGGCTAAAAATTAGATTATTAAAATTGATGAGCTACTTTTCTTAAAAACCAAGAACTGTGTTTTAGTTTGGCTTAAAATTTTTAAAGTTTAATAGGTTTGTTTTGCAAAAGTTTTGGTTTATTATAAAACACACCTCAAGTACCCAAAATCACACACACCAAAGACAATTACCTAGTCAATAAAATTTAACAAGCTGTTTCAACACCAAAAAGTGTTGTTGTACGTAGAACCCTTGATTGTAAACTAATTTAAGCTTACTGCCATGTATATGTGCACCAGTTGGGTAATCAACCTGTTAAAACAACAAGTCTTCTGTCAAAATTGTTTATGTTTACTAAAAATTGTGCAATCAAATATTTCTAGTTGGACACTAAATTATCTAAGAACCCAAAATAGGTTTTT
Source organism: Tachinus rufipes (assembly GCA_963932245.1). Classification (NCBI taxonomy): domain Eukaryota; kingdom Metazoa; phylum Arthropoda; class Insecta; order Coleoptera; family Staphylinidae; genus Tachinus; species Tachinus rufipes. The sequence goes on along the minus strand of OZ010747.1, from coordinate 69,786,987 downwards.
GTTAGCTATTTGTTAACCATAACTACAAAATTATTAATACAACTTTTTTGTCAAGCAAAGTCAACAATGTTTGTCTTTCCTAAGCAACTAAAGAAGCGTGTTTTTTGTTTACTAATTTGCAACTGTCTGGAAATGTTCCTGTAGACCGTTTGATCATCAACTCTATGCTGCTGCTAGACTAGGCTGCGAGTGTTTAGCGTGAGCGTGTACGATCGGTTAAAATTTCTTTTTTAATATTTTCTTTCTTTTCTAAAAAATGTTCAGCTTGTTTTTCTATTGATTCATTTTCTTTTTTCTAATTTCAAGTTTTTTTTAGTATACTGCGGCACTAGGCTACAAGTGTTTAGTCTGTAGTGTCATTCAAGACTTTTTTTTTATATTTCCTTTTTTACTGAACTCGTTATTAACTTGTTGTTCTACCATTTTTCTTCTTTTGATCATCACTAAAAACTTTGATGAGTGCCAAAATTTAAAAAAAAATAATCAAAAACCTAAAAATTTCAGACAAGATGATCAGTTGGCACGCCAATGAACTGTTTTTTACAGTTTTTTTGTTATTTTTCAGATTGATTACTAGATCGACGGTGGTTGTGGTGTTTTTCCATTCTATTCTTCTTTTGTGTCTATTCTTTATGGTTCTAAAATTCTTATTTTGCTTCAAATTTTAAGATAGATGATCCTTTTTTAATTAGTAGTCGTTTTAAATTTGTTCTTCCTCCATCCTTCTTTAATGATGTTGACAAAGTATATGCATGCCGGCCAACCGGTGTTGATTACAGTCTGATTGTAGTCAATTTGGTTTTTGTCTGTTTTTATGGAGGTAGATTGCGCTAAATTTTGTAAACAAAAAAATACTATAGCATCATTTTAGTATTTTTATTAACAATTTTCTTATCTTAGTGCCCGGTAACTTGAGTATGATTTTCTTTGTTATTGTCTCTTTACTCATGTAATAATAAGAGTGGAGGTCGGTGGTTGTGGAGAAAGCGGCGTTGCCCTTTTCGGTGTAGTTGTGTTGCTGGTAAGGCTAGTGTAACCTTGGTTTTCCAGTTGGTATAGTAGTGCACCGGGTCCCGACAAAGATGTGTAGTGTACTACCTTGTTTGCTAGTGCACGTAAGTAGGATGATGCCCCTGGTTCACCTAAGTAACGTATTGCGGTCTTTCATCGTTCCAGGATACGCTGCGGGCATAGTAAGTGTGTCCATGCACCGCGGAGGTAAGTGCAATCTTTGCACGCTTCAGGTCGCTTGAGATTTGCAGTAGGTTGCAAAAGACAGTCTATGAATCCGTTGACGTTTGTAGCTTGGTAGTAGCAAGAAAGTATACAAATCAAATTTTTACGCTGGAAAGTCAGTCTACATTGAGCCATCAAAGCGTATAGTACCAAATTGGCAAATTCCATTCATATTAAAGTCTAAGATAAAACCAACCTTCTTCAATAACTTAAGCAATAGTACGACTTCTGCCATGCCCACTGACACAACTTCGATGACCATGTCTACACCGACAATTTTACTGTGAAAATTCATTATGCTCCCCGGTCACAATACCCCTTGCAATATTGCACTTAAACTTTGGTGCAAGGAATCACCTACCCTACGTCATTGCACCCCCTGCTAAAAAAAAACAATTAACTCCGCGTTTCCAAACCAACTTGCAGTCGGTGGCTTTGCACGACCTGCCGCCGACTTGCGCTCAAACCCTGTGGCAAACCACAATCAATAGGGTACACTAGAGAAGGCGGTAAACCACACATCACAACTTCCAGCTACCCCAAAAAGGAAAACGCGCACAATTCAGTTTTACATACGCGGCAAACAAACCAAACCAGGTTGCCCTCGGATGCACAAATATCACACCAGTCATCTAATCTAGTTTGAAACTTCAAACCCAAGAAGACCACCAGTAGGTTTCCAAACCCACCAACAACAGTCCCATACAACACGTCTAATTTCCTCTTAATCTCCAATACCTATTTTAGACAATTTCACGTGCTCTCTATTGTCTACTTTGCTGACATTTTTCCATTTTCTTTTTGAACATTTGTTTTAGATAACTGCAGAAACACTCGTGGTTTGTGAATGTACCAAGTCGCAACGTTCAAAATCAAATATTAAATACATTGTCCATTCTCCTTATTGATCTCGCCAACGTTCCATTGATCAGATTCATCAACCAATATATCGGCAGAAATAAACAATGCCAAAAATTCTAAGACATTTTTAGATAGCGTTCTGTAGGTTCTTGCTATTATAAAACTTCTTGACCTGCGAGTTTTCCTTTAATTAGCGTTTCCTAGACCATCATTTCTTATAATGATTTTTTAATAAAATTTCCTCTCCTGATAGAACTAGTTGTTCTTTGGTTCTGCACCTACTTTTTGGTATAAACAACCATTGCAAGATTATCGGCAAACGCCACAGTTTGCACTCTTTCTGATTATTTAAATAAAATAACGTTGTTGTGAGCAACATTCAATAAGAACGGTACAAAATTTGACGTTTGCTGTAAAAATGTTAAAATGGTCTTTTCTTCCTGCTTCTTTGGACTGTACCCTTCTGTTTTTTAAGTAGTTAGCAATCATTTGTTAAAGATATTTAGAGATACCCCATGTATCTTATTTTGTTTTAATAACACGCCACGCAAATAGTTAAAGGCGTTTGAAACACCTACTGCCACTATAACGCAAAAATTTTTTGTCTTAGAAAACCTAACTTTGCAGTTTTTGCTATTTTTTTACAATTCTGATAGTTTGTGTTGATAAGTGACTTTTGCAAAAACTATATTACTATTTAGATAGCCATTATTTTATCTCTAGTCTCTACATCAATAATCTTGCAAAAACTTTGTCCGCTTTGTCCAGTAAAACTATACAAGATAAGATCGGTTGCGGTGTCCCTTGCTTAAACATTAAGACCAATCTAACAGTTTTTCATAACGTTAGAAAAATACCATTGCGCAGGCACTAATTTACAACTTCAGTTCACTCTTTGGGGACTGCTACAATAGATATCTTAAGTAGTTGAAAACACAGATAAGACAAATCTGCTCTAATTACTTTTTGTGGTTTGGAACAGGGACTTTACCACCGCTGTAGTTTATTCAAGCACGATTGCAAACGCTTTAGGGGATTTGGATCTAGCCCGTTTCAATACCAATGTATAGAGCAGTCCCAAAAAGTCATTGTCTAATTTTGTGCAAGATTTGCTCAACATTTATTCTTGCTACGTTGTAGTTTTGTTGATTTTATTCAAAAAAGTTTCTTTTTTTGGCTCTAGAATCGGTATTTTACCACTTACGTTTCAGGTTTTTCTAACTAGTTTTTTGTTTCACTAGTAAGCTTTTACAATTACCCTGACAATGTAGATTTGGGAACAGCAGCTAAATCTCTATAAATAATTTTGCTATAGATTCCGCATTCTGGTGATTGAGGCTATCATCGAAGCTTTTGGTAGTGCTTTGTTGTTCATCCATCTAGATTGTTTATAAACTTTAGAGAAAATGTTGGCGGTTTTTACGTTAAATAAAATAGTTGCTAAAAGATTTGCTTAATAACTGCACCAAATATCAAAGCAGAGCACATGTATGTGTAAACACAACTTTCCGTTCACAAAACCTATCATACAACTTTAGGTCAGGTGTAGCCTTTCACTTCATTAGCTCATGGTCTCTTGCATCTGTAATTGGTGAGTACCAGTTTATCACTTCTGCATTTAAATCTCCGCATAAGTAGTCTGTAGTACTGTAAGGTAGTCCTTATAGAATGACATGTCAGCAGACACGTAGCACAAATAGAAAGCTGCTAAACCTATACCCAAGCTAATCTTTTCAAAAGTGATAACTGTCAGCATTTCTTATAACTGTATTGCCTCAACTACAATCTGATATCTAGCTAGCATTAAAGTTTTCATTGTTTGACCCGGACAAAGTAATCGTGTGCTACTTTGCAACATTTTAGATTAATTTATAGTACTTTTATCGGCAAGTTGTAGTTTATAGTTAAAACTTTTGTTGCCTCAATTTGCTCTAGTCGATTGCTTGTTTTTATGTATGCCCCACATTTTGCACTGCTAGAGTAATGATTTTTATCTATACATAAGAAGCAGCACAGTTCTTGAAATAAACATCTTGATGCACGTTTTCTCATCTGTTTATATTCACAGCAAAGCGCCCGTTGAAATTTCAAGTTTTGTGTCCATAGTCAATGCATGTATAGGGATAGCTGTTGAGATCTTTACCAAATTCAACATTAGTTTACACCAATCTAAACCTTGCAAGTTTTTAAACGTACTTTATCCGTTTCCACCAACGTTGTAACCAAAAGCAATTCTATCTGTTCACTTCAGCGTATCCCACTATTAGTGACCGCAGTTGTGCATTGCTATAAAACCTTTATTATTTCCTTGTTTAGGTCTTGTACCACAATAGCCATCTCAGAAATGAACCAGCTGCTCCCATAGCACGTCTTACTAGATTTAGACATACAATAAGCATCTTCTCTTGTTTTTTTGTGCTCCCACTATCTGAACAGCATCGTCATCAACTTTTTTTATAAAAATCCATATCTTCATCCATATTAAATCTGCCGAGTTTATCCAGAAGTTGTTTATTTAGTCTGTACTTTTCTGCTTTGCTATCATCTTCTTTATTTTTATAGAGTTGTGTATTTGAGTGGTCATACGTAGGTCAAAAGTATCGGTACGTAGAGTGTCACAGCTAACCACACCAACCCAATCCGGTTAAAATTATAAAAATAGTAAAGAAAATACTAAAATTCATAAAAAAAATTGTAAAACCTATTTTTTTTACTAGATCTTTTGAAGAAAACTCCAAACAGTAGAATAGTATTTGTCGCTTCGTTACTCTGTTTCGTGCACAGCTTATTATCAATAGATGATGTAAACAAACCAGCAAAAAACAAATTCAAAAACTTAGAAGCAGTAATGGACTACGCAAACGACAAAATGTGCATAGTAATAGCCGCAAGAAAATTTGGCGAAAAATTAATGAAACATGGAATATCTTGCAGTTCATTACATCCAGGAGTTGTATCAACAGCAATAGACGGTATCCAAACCTCTTCATTTCTAACCTTAACAACTTTGATGAATTTACCCAGAACATTAATTTCCATATTAGTTGCAATATATGGAAAGGTAATTTGAATATTTATATTATTATGTTATATTATATTTTTTCACGGTTTTAAAGATGACTTAAAAATGAGTTGAAACTAGTTGAAACAAAAATGAATATGAAATATGATTTAATTGAATTTATTTTTTAGACTCCATCTGAAGGTGCGCAAACGTCTATATATTGTGCGCTTTCACCAAATGTAAAGAAAGTAATTGGAGGATTTTATTCAGATTGTAAAGAATTTTTTTGTTTGCCGTCATTAATAAAAAATGAAAAATTTTGTGATAAACTTTGGAGAAGGAGTGAGAAATTGTCTGGACTACTAGCGGAAGAAAAATTAGATTAATAATTTTAATCAATCAATTATATTTGTTAATTATATAATTTTAATTAAAATAATAAATATTTGATGTAGCCTGAAGCGGAAATATAAATTCACAACGTAACAGGCAAAATTGTTGCTATAAAACAAGAATTATTTAACCTTTAGTAAAAAATTGTTGTGAAGGTTACAAAATTAAGCAAGAAACTTGATTTAAATTCTAGTAAGTTAACATTTTATATTTGCTTAATTTCTCTGGACAATTATAGTGATTTTTATAGTATAACCAGATACACTCTAGCAAGGCAAGGTTATCAATGCTATCGTTTTATAAATAATATTATTTGTTTTGTAGTAATTGAGTGCTAACTAACATCGTAGAAAGAAGGTTGGTATTCCATTTTATATTTAATTTTATATTGCAATTTGCACGCTTTTCAAACCGCATCAGCTAGTATTATAAATCAATTATTAATTGAACCACAACAACCTTTAACCTATTGTTTTGATTAATCATTAATTTAACCTTATAAATAATTTTCTTATAATAATAATAATAATACTTCAATTATTAATAACTTTTCTGCTTGTTTGTTTGTCAATGTAACAATTATGTTTAAATAATTAATTATGTTTTTATGCTATAAAAATAATGATCGTAGTGCTATCTAAATTGTGTTCTGATGCCATGTGTTGCTTCGCCATTATTGCTGTAAACCGATTTCGATTACTCTTACTTATATTAATCCGTTTATGAGTCATCCCGTGCTCAATATTGTTTCGCAACGATTATCAATGGTTTTTTATCAATTTTACCGGAATGTGATTAATTTTATAGTGATTATTCGAACTTGCGATGTTCGACTCGAGACGTGTTACAGTTCTGATTTTAAGTTTTAATAAAGTGATTAACAAGTTTTACCAACCAACAGAAAACATGAAAACTAGCCGGCTAGCACAAGCTATTATACTGATTCATTTATCTAAATAGAAAGGCAAGGCTTCAAAACTAATTTCTGTTTAAAACCCAAGAAACTATTACTAAAGTGCTCTTCTATCATAGCAAAACTGACAAAACCAGCTGAAACGGCCATAATTTTTTTTAGATTATAAAAACATTTATTGTAGTGCTATCTAAATTGTGTTTTAATGCCCTGTGTTACTTAAACATTATTTGTAAATCAATTTTGATTACTCTGATGGTTGTGCGTTTGTGCTACTTATATTAATCGGTTTGTGGATCATCCCCCCAGTAAACACAGTTACGTTTAAGATACGTTTATTTTTGGTATTACACCTAAGTGTAATATTTGTTTATTTGTTAAGTATATTATTCGGAAAAATGTCCGGCGACTAAACGGATATATCTCGTATATTTAGTGTGTAATATACGTATAGGTTATATGTATTTTAAACGTGTAATTTACACGTATTATCAACGTAAAAAATGCGTTAAAATATAATAAATAAATGTGTATATTTTTTCAATTGAAATACACGTGTATTATAAGTTAAACTTTATCCGGCGAGTAGACATGTGTATGTTTGGATGCCTATACGAGATAAAGGACTCATATTGGGAAGAACTGGGTCACCCATCCAAGTCGTGACCGGAGCGGACGTTGCTTAACTTTTGTTAACGCTGGTATTTGTACATGCCCTCTCTGCCGTACTGCCTACTTTCTCGGATATATAATAATATAAAATATGTATATCATTTTAACATAAAATACAAAGTATTACACCTAAATAAATAAAACATTATAATATTTAACATAGATATTAAAGAACATTACAATTAAATTAAAGATTCATTTTGATTTTTCAACCAGTCTTTTGGTGACATCTGAAAAATATACTGTGTGTATTTCCACAACCTCATATGACACACATATGGTAATCTTTATTTTAAATAACTTGACTAGTTTGCTATTTGTATTTATAATACTATATATAACAATAGCAATTAATAATATTAAATTTAAATTTAAAAAAATAAATAAATCGATGAATTGATATTAATGTTACTGTAATGACTATAAAAACAAGTTATTTGAACCAAAAATGTCATTGCATATTTTCAGACTTAGCACAAATTAGGTATTTCATATTAGTACTCCTAAACCTGCGCTTCAAGTTCAATTAAACAACACTTCAGCACTGTTGTGTAACAACAAACAACTTAAAACTGTATCGGATATTGCAACTAATAGCAAGTGCACATTATGGTTGATAAACATTTTTAAAAAAAGATGAATCATGCATCTCAACATACACTTTGCAAACTATATTCACGCGCTCGGGTAGCCTCGGACGTACGAATATCCAAGACAACATTGATCGGCAAACTAAACCCAGAAATAATAAACGTTAAATATACGTAGATATATTATGCAGGTTATTTATAGATATATTCTAATTGATAATATACGTATATTAATCAACGGTAGAAAAAAAGGAAAATATTAACGTATAATATACAGATATACATATCTTACGTGTACAAGAAATGTATATTATACGAATACACATATACCATATACGCTTTTTACACCATATATACGTGTAATAAACTTATATTATCTAAACTTGTGTTTACTGGGCCGTGTTCAATATTACTAATCGGTTTGAACTATCACTGAGTTTTTTAATACAGACTACAAAAAAAACACTTGTTACATAACCACCTTCCACTCTTACTAGTATAAAATACTTGCAGCATCCAAGAGCTGTTAAAATGATTAAAAAACACAAACCATCTAAATACCTTTGCAGAAAGCATTGATTATTATCAACATTTATGCCAATTTTCCCAAAGTTGATAACAACCCAAAAATTGTAAAACAACACTTAATAACACCAACAAAATGGTAACCATCAACCACTTTAAAAAACCAAAATAATATTTAGATAACGTAAAAGTAAATGTAACTTTTGCACAAAGGTAACCACTACTGCTACTGCTTGTATAGACAATGATAATAATTTCATAAGTAACCCCATCTGTAAACTGAACCAACTGACATCAACAGCCATCAGCTCAAAAATGACAAAACCTACTAGCAACATACATTTTTGACAACAATTTTTTTATATAACTAAACTGTTACCAGTAGCTGTTAGGTAATCTAACCTAATATAATCTATTTTACAACAGTTACCGGTAACTGTTACCTAAACTATTTTGACATATTTGACATAATGATTTTTGTTTGACAATTAACTATGTATTTGTATGTTTTACAACCAACAATACTGTTTGTAAGTTTTTTTACGCTTTTGAATAACTAAAATATTACTGGTAACTATTTTTACATACTTGAATTTATAAATTTTATTTTGGTTGTTTATTATGTTTGACAATTGTTGATATTTGACATGTTTTAGCATTTTTATCAATTGCCGTTTTTTAAATGACTAAAAAATTAATTAATAATTGTAACTTAAACATGTTTGAATTAATGACTTTTGTTACTACAAAGCATCTTAGTGAGAGCCAGTTATAGTTCAAAAACAAGATACTCAAAAGTTACCTAATCTAATCTAATAAAGGTTACTTATAACTAACAGTTTTTGACAGTTTTTGTATTTATTGATTAACATTTCTTTAAATAACTAAACTGTTACTGGTAACGGTTACCTAAAGTATTTGAAGATATGTTTGACAATCACTAATTTTTAAGTTAACTTTTTTTAATAACTGAGCTGGGACCAGTAGCTTGTAACTAATCTTTTTCAATAACTGTTCTCGTTAACAGGTAGCCATTACCTGTAACCTAATCAAACTAATAATTGTTACTTAATGTATCACCGGTCGTGTTACCTTAACTGCTTTGACATATTTAATAGTTGAATCAGTATATTTTAATTTTGATAGTTCAACATTTTCTAGATTTTATTTAATAACTAAACTATTACTGGAAACTGTTATCTAATCTATTTTAATAACAGTTACCACAAACTGTTTTTAAAACTATTTTAACATATTTGACAGTTGAGTTAACAACTTTCTTTTTAATCTTCCACCACAATTTTTAGTAATCTGTCTTTTTAGGTATTCCTCGAGTTAGTTACAAGGAACAATATTTGAAAGATAGAAGCGCATTTGCGTAATAGTTTTAAAAATAATTGCAGAGCGTGAGTCCGCTGTCAGTAACAAGCACACTACTTGAAATATAACATTTTTTTGAAATTATTAAATACTTTACCGTATTGTTAGTTATTAAAAAGTTAAATTGCAACTTTCTCTTGTAACAAAATGACTTTTGACGTCTACATAGAAAACAAACTTTAATTTTCTTGATAACGAACACTTGGGCGGGTGAGTGGGACACTCCAAAGCATGGTAACAAATCAATAGTTTAGAATAGCGTGACCAAGTGTTAGTTATCAAAAAGTTAAATCACAACTTTCTCTTGTGTCAAAATATTTTTTGATAACGAACAATTGGGTAGATGAGTGGAACACTCCAGAGCACAAAAGTGTTAATTATCAAAAAGTTAAATCACGACTTTTTCACTTTTTCTTTGACAAAATGACTTTTGACGTCTGCATAGAAGACAAAATTAGTTTTTTTTGAGGACGAACACTTGAGCGGGTGGGTAGGACACTCCAAAACATGGTAACGAGCAGTGGCAGAGCTAGGATTGTTAGGCCATACCGCAAAATATAAAAAAAAACACTCGGAGACGGTTTTGAAAAAAAAGTACAATTTTGTCAATTATTTAACCTTAATTTTGTATAATTGAAGGGCCTTAGGTTTTGAAATAAACGTCGGGGGCCCCTCTATGCTTGTGGGCCCTTCTGCATTGCAGACCCTTGCTTACAAAGATAAACAAAGAGCAGAGACGCATGTTAGCTTTGATTGATAACCAATAAATAGAGTATGGTAACGAGCTACTAGTTTAGATTGGAGTAGCCCACTCACCCAAGTATTAGTTATCAAAAAGTTAAAATCACGACTTTTTCTTGTGACAAAATATGTTTGATAACAAAAACTTGGGTAAGTGGGTGGGACACTCCATAACATGGTAACAAGCCAATAGTTTAGAATGCAATAGGCCACCCACCCACCCACCCAAGTGTTAGTTATCAAAAGCTTAAATCACGACTTTCTCTTGTGACAAAATGACTTTTGACGTTCACATAGAAGACAAACTTTGAATTTTTTAATAAACACTTGAGCGGGTGGGTAGGACACTCCAGAGCATGATGACGAGTTAAAAGTTTGGAATGGAGTGGCCTACCTATCTAAGTGTTAGTTATCAAAAGGTTAAATCACGACTTTCTTTTATGACAAAATATTTTTGATAACAAACACTTGGGCGAGCGGGTGGTACTGTCCAGAGCATAGTAACATGCCAATAGTTTTATGTTTGAACTAAAATAATCTTTAAGATTAGTTTATTCTTAATTATATTGTAATTTTATATTCTAAGAACACCGGAAATTCCAGGCAGTTTTGAAATTTTAATAAGCGTTTAATCTTGCACTTGAAATATTATATTTTTATTTAAAATAATAAGAATGTTTTGTTTATTTTTAAGTATTTTACCCATAGAATCAATACCTTTTTTATATTTTTTACAAAACGACGGAAAAACAGACGTGCGGAGTCTCAAACCGCTGCCAGTGACGGTGTAGCTAGGATTAAGTGCCGTTGACTAAAATCAATAATTTTTGATTGACATTCAACAGTTTTCAAACTTTTTTGGATAATAATAATAAAGGTTGCCAGTAACTATTATCTAATACATTTTAATAACAGCTACCTCTAACTGTTTTCAAACTAATTTTGACATATTTGACAGTTGAATTAATGATTTTTGTTCTAATAGTATTAATAATATTTATGTTTGATAGTCAACATTTTTTGATGTTTGAAAGTTTTTGGAATTTATTTATTTAAGGTTTTTAACATGAATAAACTTTTAACGGTAGCTAATACCTAATCTATCCTATTAATAATCACTGATAAACTGTTTTCAAAATTATTTTGAGGTACTTGACAATTGAGTTAATTTTTTTTACAGTTTTACAGTACTAATAATTTTGATCGATTGACATTAAACAGTTTTTAACATATTTGAGATTTGAATTATTGTATGAATGTTGTAAGTTTTGACAGTTAATTATTCATAATTAATATAAATAATAATATTTGGTTAACCTTGTTAAAAATCCTATTATTGTTACTTAAACTATTACCTTGATAGTTAACTATAACCAATATTTTTTGACATTTGAATTTCTAAAAATTTTGTAACATAACATTCTTTTTATAATTAAACTGTTACCTATACTATTTGACATATTTGATAGTTTTATTTACTATTTTTGTTTTGATAATCAACTATGAATGTTTTAATCTTACAATTTTTAAATTTTTTGACAAATAAACTGTTTTTGTTTAACTAATCTGTTACCAGTAGCTAATCTGTTAATTAATCTGTTCCAATAACTGTTAATTATGTTTGACAATCAATAAATGTTCACATTTGACAAGTTTTGGCGTTTTGTAAATTACTTATTTTTATGACTAAAGTATTATCGGTAATTGTTTGTTAATGTAATATAATAACTAATACCAGTCAAATCATGTAAATTTTAATATGACATGCAGGTAATGCAGTATAATACACTAATATAGAGTTATTACCGGTAAAAATAATAATACATACAAAGGGATTTTTTTGTATTTTAAATGAAGGAGTTACAAGACAAACAAAGGTTTATTTTTTATTTAAAATTAATAAATAAGGTATTGTATGTATCTCTTCATTGTCTAATAAAACTGCAGCCATCATTTTTTGCGCAAAAAAGCGTCTTTTCCTTCTTTGGTGGTGGAGAATTCTTATAAGCCAATTTTATAAACTTTTAATTCCCAGTTACAATTTTATAGAAGAAGTTCATCTTAATATAAAACAGTCAAATTCTTCTTGCAAATTTGTTGTCTACAAGGTTTTTGTTTTGAACTGAGCAGCTTGAAAATCCATCGTGGTGACACTTCTCAAAACTTCATGTAGAGTTTTAAAAACACTAGTTTCTAATATTCTTACTTCTCTAGCAATAAATGAAACTTTTACTCCGCATCAACAACAAATTTTCAACTTTGTTGATGATTTTGTCAGTACGTGCTTTCAGAGGTTTTGCACACTTTGGGTCATTACAAATGAATTTTCTGCTTCACTTGATCTGCTTGCACCAATATTTGTTTTAAAAATAAGACAAATATTTTCTCCATACACTGCCACCATTTTGTCAAAAATTTTATTTGGGCTACCTTCTTTCAATAAAAAATTCATAACGTTTTTGTGTTCAAGTTGCAAATTGCTCATTCTTTGCTTTTTTAAACTGATATAAAAATGGCAAATGTTAATCAATTGAAAACAAATTTGGAGATGATACTATAAAATCACAAAAACTTAACTTAAGAAAATTAGCCAAATAGTGTTACGCGTTACATTAGTGTTTCCTTTAAGGTGCATCAACATTTTTTTCCCGTTAATCAACAATTTGCACAAATAATATACGCACAAAAATATTACTCAATCAAAGTCAAAAATGGTTTAAAATTGTTAGTTTTTACTAAAATGTATTATTATGAAAAAAAAAAACAAATGTAACTTTTCGCAAAATTCTCGCTCAAATTTCTACAAATCCACAAAAAATAGTGGAAGGAAAAGGTCGGATTGAGACAAAAAAAAAATCTAGGAAGTAAGGTTTTTCTCCCGTGCTTATCATATTTTTTTAGCAAAGCAAATGTGACAAAAAACCAAAGAGTATACTTAGCCTTGGTTCTTTGTTGCACCAAAACTTTATCGTAAAAGGCAACAACTTTTAGATTAAATCTAAGCCCATCTGCTTGTTTGTTTGTTATCGAAAAACTGATTATTATAGCTTGTTTGTCACTGTGTTGAAATAATGACAATACCCCATTTCTTGTCAAAGAAGTACTACATTTTAACGGACAAATAGTTTGAAATTAAGTGCTTGCTTCATCTGCTAAATGATTTGTTATCAAGAGATTAGATATGCAATACTTTAGTAAGAAAGACTTGAGTAGGTGAGTAAAAAAATTTTAGTTTATAATTTTATTACAAACCAGTAGTTTGAGTTTTTGTTATTAAAAAAATTAATATTTTTCGTTCCAAAAATGTCTATAGTTACTATTTTAAAGAACAAAATATGCAATGCTTTAATAACAATTACTTGAACAGGCAAGAATGGTACTTCAGGTTATAACTACAGGCAAGTACTTTAAACTAACGAGAATGGATATTTTATTGTCCCAGCAAACGTCAATAGTTAGAGTAGATGACAATATGTAATCCTTTAATAACAAACACTACGGTAGGTGAGCGGGGAATTATGATTGCAAGCAAGTTCAAAAGATTGGTAATTTCTTGTTTGTACAGACGGCAGTAGTTACTATGTTAAAAAAGGAAACGATGATATACAATTATTAATAAAAAATTGTTGGAGAAGTATAAGAAAAACTCCAATTTATGATTACAGGCCAATAAATAGCTTGCGATTGAAAACCCGTCCTATCTACCCAAGTGTTAATTATAAGGGATGTTTGTTGTACAAACGTTTTTAGTTACTATTTTAGAAGAGGAGAGGAATGATATGTAATTCTTTAATAACAAACAGGTTAATTCCAGTTTATAATTACACACAAGCAGCTTAAAAATAAAATTACTTTTTTCACAAAATGAAAAATATTTTGATTTAATCTATTAACTAAAGATAGTAATACTAACTAAAAGCAGTGGCAGAGCTATTTGTAAGCAAAAGTCTGCTATGCAAAAAGACCCACAAACATAATCCCCCTTCTCACCAACGGTTATTGTTAATTTTAAAACCTGATAGGATGGTTTCAAAATGAATTTAATAAAAATAAAATTATAAAATTTTGCGCATTTTTTCAAAACTGTACCTGAGAGAGCCTTTTCAATATTTTGCGGAAGAAACTCAAAAATCCTGGCTACGCCACTGATACCAGTACTCTGTTGTTGACATAATTGACAGTTAAATTAACGCTAAATATTTTTACATTTTTAATTATTTAACAGTTTTTAACATTGATAATTTATGGAATTGTTTACAAGTAATATTTTTTTAATACTATATACTATATTGTTACCGGTATTTGTAACTTACACTATTTTGACATTATTGATAGGTTTATTAACCGTTTTTGTTTTGATAACTAAACTTTTGCCGGTAGCTGTTACTAATTCTATTTCAATAGCTGTTACCGGTAACTGTTATCAAAAGTGACATAATTACCGAATAAATTAATAAATCTTGTTTTGACAGTTAACTATGTCAATTACCGGTTCTTGAATGATTAAGAAATTACCAAAAGCTGTTTAACTTCTAAGTTGACAACAGTTGATTCAGTTTTTACTAATTATTATTATTTTCTACCCTTAAATTATATCAAAAATAAATAAAATCAATAAGCTAATTCTTAAGTTATTTAATGTTTAGTTAATTTATAACCAAGCCTCAAATCGATTAAATATTTAACAACTATTAACTTAATTTTGATCATTAACTAACTTCAAATTATATTAAATATGAATAAAATCGGTACGTTGATTGTTTAATTAATTTTAGTAAATTTAAAGCCATCTCTTAAACCAACTTCTACCTTGACAACCGTTGATTTAATATTTACCAATAATTAACCTCACTTTTGTCATAGATTGTCCTCAAATAATACTAAATCTTATTTTTAACACTTCCAAACCTCAAACAAATTTTCACCTTGACAACTTTTGAATCAATTTTGATCAATTATTAACTCACTTTTTTTAAATGCTTCTTCAATTTTTACAGTTGAATGATTTCAACCAATAGTTTTGTCAGTTAACCTATTTTGATAACTAAACAATTTTGACTATTTAATAATTGCATAAACAATTTTTGTTTTGCAGTCTACCATAAATAGTTAAAATTTGATTATTGTTTTTGGATTTGATGGCAAACTTTTTTGAATAACTAAACTGTTACCAGTAACTATTACTTAAACTGATCCAATAATAATTACCGGTAACTGTTAACAAAATTACCATATTTGACAAATAAATCAATAATTTTTGTTTTGACAGTTAATTAAATGTTTAACCACCAACCAAAAGTTTTCGGTATTATTGCCAGTTTAGGATGACCAGAAGCTGTTATCTAACCGAATCTAATAATTGTTACCTGTAACTGTAATCAAAACTCTCACATTTGACAGTCAAATTAACGATTTTTGTTTTAACATTTACAATCAACAAATCACAGTTTTTGACATTTCAGTTTTGTAGATAACTAAACAAATACCGGTAGCTGTAGCTTATCTAATAACTTAAATGCTAGTAGATTATTACCTTAACTGCTTTAACATATTTGATAGTTAACTACAACCAAAATTTTTTTACATTTAACAGTTATCTAAACTCACATATTTAACAGTTGAATTAATAATTTTTATGTTAACAGTTAGTTTGATAATTTTATCAATTGTTGACATTTGACAATTTTGGATAGCCAAATAATAATAAATGGTTTTACCTAATCTAATCAAACACTTATTACTTAAACTGTTACCAATAACTAATACTTAAACTGTTATTATATATTTGACAATTATATACTGTTTATATTTTGACAGTCAACTGGGTATGTTTGACAATCAACAATTTTTAAAATTTGATGGTTTATAGTTTTTTTAGAACAGTTAACTTTTTGGATAACCTAAACTGTTGCCAATAGCTGTTTCCTAATCTATTTCAGTAACTGTTACTAGCTGTTAAACTAAAATATTTGATGGTTAAATTAATAATAATATATAAACTGTTACCGGTAGCTGTTACCTAATCTAATCTAATAAATGTTACTTAAACTATTACCTAAATTGTTGTGTCATATTTGAAATAATGATTTTTGTTTTGACAGTTAACTATTTATGTTTAATAATAATAAAAAAACTGACAATTACCTAATTTATTTTAACATATTTGACAGTTAAATTAATTTTTTTACTTTTTTGGTAAACAAATTATTTTTTTAAATTTTAAACGGTATATAAGCTGTTATTTGTCACCGTTACTAGATAACTGTTTGACATATTTGACAAGAAAAAAGTTAATTTTTTTAATACATATTTGAAATAGAATTTTAGTCAGTTTTGACGTTTGTATTAATAAATTTTGCCGGAATTTGAAGGTATTATAAAATGACCTTAAAATGCATTAATTGAATTTATCAATTTTTAGGACAAACCGACAACTCCAAAGATGTTGTTCATGCTTGGATGTTTTTCGTTGACAATACTGGCTTTACTAAAAGTAATTCAGAAGTTGACTATAGGCAGAGATGATTCTAACGCATGTTTGATTGGAAAAACTGCCATTGTAACCGGTGGCAAAGGAGGTAATTTATTTAATATAAAAAAAAACTAAAATTAATTAATAAATAAATTTCAGGTATGGGTTACGAAATAGCTGCAAAATTAGCATCCAGAGGGTGTAAAGTGATCATAGCTGATGTACAGAATGCTGAAGAAAGTGCAGAGAATATAATAAAACAAACAAATAATAAAAATATTTCCTATAAATGTATAGATTTAGGATCGTTCAGATCCGTTCGCAAATTTGCGGAAGAAATCAATCAAGGTGAAGATAGATTGGATATTTTAGTAAACAATGTCGGATCCGTTGGTTTTGAAGGTGTTTATACTGATGATGGCAATTTGAAATCACATCAAGTTAATTATTTGGGACCATTTTTACTAACACAACTGTTAGTAGGTAAGCAATTTTAATAAAAACATTTATATTTGATAAAATTTATATTTTAAATCAGATCTATTGAAGAAAACTCCAGATAGCAGAATAGTATTTGTTTCTTCATTACTAAGCTTCACTCACAATTTATCTTCAATTAATGATATTAACAAACCTGCAAAAACTAAATTCAAATATTTGGAATCAATAGTGGATTATTCAAATAATAAATTATGCGTATTAATCGCAGCCAGAAAATTTGCAGAAAAATTAAAAAAACATGGAATTTCTTGTAGTTCACTACATCCTGGAATTGTTAAAACAAAATTTGTTAGTTCTACTTTTAAAAATTCAATAAATACAATTATAATGAACATAGGCCATGCTATAATTGAAACTATTTTTATTATATATGCAAAGGTAATGTAAACAATTTTATTATTATAATTTTTTTATAAAAACAATATTTTTTAGACTCCTTTTGAAGGTGCTCAAACGGCTTTGTATTGTGCGCTTTCACCAGATGTAAAGAAAATAACTGGAGGATTTTATTCAGATTGTAAAGAGTTTTACTGCGTGCCACCATTAGCTAATAATGAAAAATTTTGTGATGAACTTTGGAAGGAAAGTGAGAGACTGTGTGGACTTAAACCGAATGAAAAATTGGATTAATTATTAAGTTGAATTAATTTTAAAAATGTTACAATAAATAATAAAAGGTTTATGCGATAAATAATGCAAGTTTGGATGGACATATGAACAAATAGTTTTATATTAGACTTTCAGTTTGTGATTTGTAACAAACACAATTGATCATCAAGATGGTTGCGACGGTTACTATGTGGTACTTCATATTTAATAAGTAAATAAAACAACTACTATGTTTTTACCACTAATTTATTATTGTAAAATTATATATAAGGCATATACAATTTTACAAAATACATTTCACGACTTAAGTTTCAACGTTTTACGGTCATTATCAAGTAAGAAACAAATGAATGAAACAATACATATATATATACAGAGCAATTGGTGAATTGGCAGGAGAATACAAGGAATTTTACAGAATAAAATTAAAAAAAAATACACCCAAACAAAACAAAAAAAAACATCTAAACATAAAAAAGGTTACTCCAAAAGGCAAGACAAAAAAGCTTTCAAGACGTGGCTAAACTAGAAAACTGCTACCACGTACCCCACTATTCAACAAAAATTCAAAAACTGTCAATACTTTACTAGTCAATAACGACTATGTCAGCGTTTGCTATCAAGTAGCAGACTACCTAGAACTAGGCAGTTATTTGGCAAACACCCTGACGTCGCTTCACGTGGCTATGAGCTCAGCGTAAACTACTCCATAGCTGGTAAACTGAGACAGTCTTGCGTTGTGCAAACTAACTATAGCATAACTCAACCACAACCCAATTGTGGAAAACCATAGTCCAAGTATTAACAACCTAAACAAGCAGGCCCGGTGGAGATCCTTGTGGATCATAAACCAGAAACAACCTCAACCGGCCTTCTTGCAACTCTCTAAGAATCTTCTGTATCATATGTGACAAGTGATGTATGCCGCCAAATAAACTAGTTCTACAACTGCATAGTTATGGTAAACATAAACCAGGTCAACCCCCAACAACTGAAACTTAGTCATTCCAGATGGCATTCATTGGCCGAGTCACAACTGCAATCCCAACGTAATCTGAAATGTAGATTAACACCTGCTACAGATGGTAAAACAATCTATCAACAACTGCAAGCGACCAACGTTACCCCAGCAAAAAAACCTAGAAGGTTCTTGACGCTAGAGCTCAGACCCTTCAATATAAGCAAGTATAAAGGCTAGAACACACTAGTAGATCATTTTGCGCAGTTTGTCTATAGGCCGGCTATAGACTGTCTAGAGACACGGTCTATAAAACGTCTAGAACACAATTCTTTGTCTTGTCTAGCGTCCACACTACATCGTGCTTTGCAGCCAAAGATTCTATGTCCACTTTTTTTTTACCCAGTCTTTGTAGTCAGGACTCGCCCCACAAACAATAAAACGCATGGTAATCTTTAACTAGTTTTAAAACTCGTTATATCGCATGTTTGCAAAAGAACTGTAAAACTTTAGAAAATAACTGTAAACAGCCGAACCAACCCCTCGGTAGCTGGAGACAGACTAAGACGTGTCTCAAAACTTGTCTCTAGACGCCAAGTGACGTACACACTGTCAAAATGTTGCGCAACACGTCTAACGTTGCATGCGGTCTCCCATTTCGATCGGAAGACTTTAGACCTACAATTTTGAGTCTTGCAACAGGCCCGTAGACAAAGATTAGTCTACATATATGTTTACGTAGACAACCTAAGACACGTCTCAGTGATCAAAATCGCGCAACATGTTTACTAGTGTGTACTAGACTTTAGTGACCTTAATATATTTCAATCAAACGACATTGCAGTCCATATACCAAACAAGACCAACAAACGTCCCCCCTCCCTTCTCAACAAACCAAAACATTTAAAATCTACTTCTCCATTGCTACTCACAGCAAAGACGACGTTGCATTAAACATTCCACAAATTAAACCTCAAATTATAGACCAGCACAGGTTGCGCCAAGCCTTCTACAACCCTTCAACGTTTCATCGGCCTACTCCGTGCAGCAACCGTACTTTCTGCCGCCGAAGGAATTACAAACAGTGAGTTATAGACAATTAGGACACTCAGGCTTATAGTGGACTCCATAGTAAACACTTTTTGAATTTTGAACTGTTTCCATACTTGACAATACTTATCAATAAACCGGACCTATGTGCAACAACGGATAACAGCTTTAAACATCCTCACGTCGTATCCCACTAGTATCACCAGATTTTCTCTAAGACCGCATCACCAGATTTTCTCTAAGACCGCAGTCTGTGTAATTGAGTTTGCGGTGGTAGCGCACTTAGTGAGCGTATTGGTACAAAGGACACTCTAAGTGAGTGTGTTAGCCGTGTTGGCCTTCTGTGTGGAAACATTCTTTAAACATAACGATTAACTCGTTTACAAAAATGCTTTCTACACTACCACAATCCTCATAAAATACCTTCACCAAGAGCAAGAACGCTCTCGGACTTAAACCGGCCGCTTCCGCCGGTCACAAAAAGTAACAAATCTAATCTTTCAGTAAAAAAAAAATTAGAAAAAAAATCACCAAAGATTGAATTGGGAATGTGTATTGTCAAAAACTAATTTAATAATAATAATAATAATAATAGCGTCTTTATTTCTAATATAATTTACACAGAAAAAGGCGAAGTTCAGTTTAAGCCATGGTTATAGCACTGGTCTTCCACTTAACCTTAAATTTTGACAATAATTTATTTTCTAAAATTAAACTGCATCAATTTCCACATCTTCTCACATTTCGTATTCCATACCAAAGATGGTCTGCTGTTATAACATTCATTGTAAACACTACACTTCTAAAAACTTGAATTTAATATAGCAAAAATGTTGTCAATCTGACATATTTAATTTATTTATTCTAGATATTGTCAAAACGTTGCAAATAATTTGTGTAATTTGAAAAATTATACCTAAATTTTATTATTTTTTTTTTTTTAATTAGAAAGATTTAAATAACTTTTCAATTGCTTCTATTAATGCTGAAATCACAATTTTTGAGTATTGCAAATTATTGGCATCACGTCAAAAATTTGTCGCTTAAAAAATTCCAAATGATTTAAAACCAAAAATCAATTTTTATTATTTTTTGAAAATCAAAATGTTTTTAAATATTCTTTAATAGCTTCAATTACTGCAAGGTTACACATTTTAAAAATTAAAAAAAAAATGGTTTCTAATATTGCCAAAACATTGCAAATTATTTAAATGTCAAAACTTAATTTTGAAATATGTTAATAAAATTTGAATAATTTTTCAAATGCACTGTTGTTACACTTTTTGAAAACCTTTAACAAAATGTTTCTAAAATATAGCAAACTATTTGTGTAAAATCAAAACTTAAAAGTGTTTTGTCATTCATCAATTGATCAATGCTAAGATTACATTTTTTAGAATTATCTAGCAATTTTTGGCATAAATATTGTCAAAACATTGCAAATTGATTGGATATTGTCAAAATATAAAGGAACATCAAACACAATTAACTTCAAATCTATTGTATCAAACAAAATTATTTTATGCAAATTGTTTAACTATTATTCTAATTTTTCATTTGGTTTGAGTCCTGACAATCGCTCACTCTCTATCCAAAGTTCATCACAAAACTTCTCATTCAATGCCAGTGAAGGCAAGCGCTTAAACTCTCTACAATCTAAATAGAATCCCAAAACTGATTTTTTCACATTTGGAGAAAGCGCACAATATAAAGTCGTTTGAACTCCTTCAATAATAGACTAAAAAAATCAAATTAAACATTCATTAATTGATAATAATAATTATTACATTACCTTTCCGTACGTTTTAAGAAGTAAATTATAAATAGATTGATTAAAACTCCTCAAAGTTAGTGCTCCTACTGAATTTGTAACAGTAGTAGTAGACAATGCTGTATGTACAAGTCCAGGATTTACAGCAACACAACACACTTCATGCTTTTTCAACTTCTCTGCAAATTTTCGAGCGGCAATTAATGTTAATAATTTATTATTTGAATAATCTAAAACTCCTTCAAATAGTTTGTACTTAGTTTTTCCTGGTTTGTTAACATCCTTAATTGATGATATATTGTGTATGAAAGCAAGCGATGAAGAAACAAAAACTATTCTGCTATCTGGAGTCTTTTTCAAAAGACCTAAAAATATTTGTAAAATAATATTAAAAAAATGTTGATTAAATTATATTCACCTATTAAAAGATGTGTTAATAAAAATGGTCCAAAATAATTGATTTGACTTGATTTCAAAACTCCATTATCTGTATAGACACCTTCAAAACCAAGTGATCCTGCATTATTTATCAAAATATCTAACCTTTTCTCACTTTGGCTAATTTCATTAGCAAATTTACGAATAGATTCATGTGATGCTAGATCTATAAACTTGGAAACAATTTTATCATTATTGGTTTCTTTTATAATATCTTTAACGCTTTCTGTTGCATCCACTATATCAGCAATTATAACTTTACATCCTCTAGATGCTAATTTTATAGCAGTTTCGTAACCAAGTCCTGTAATTAAATTGTTTATTTATTGTAATTTTTTTCTCAATTAATTACCTCTGTTGCCACCGGTTACAATAGCTGTTTTTCCAATTAAACATGTATTAGAATCATCTCTGCCTATAGTAAATTTTTGATAAACTTTTATTAAAAACAAAACTGATAAAATCAAAAAAGCAAATTGAAACATTTTGTTATCGTTACCGGATAAATGATTTCAAACTACATAAGTCAAGCTAGACGTTACTTTATATATTGATTAAAATGTCTTAATTATTTAATTTTTTACTCGACAAACCAATCAAATAATTTATAATATAAATAACAACACATCAATTAAAACTATAAACATACTTTTTATAAGTACGCCGTAACGTTTCGCAGTTTTTATGGAATTTTTTTATTGCTATAGAAATACTGTGTACAGTAATTAGTACCTAGTACATACTTACATATTTTTTATGAATGTTTTTTTTATTCAATATAATTATTATGGTTAATTATACTGAATACATGTGTCTATTTCGGTAAAATTTGTACTAAAGGGTTTTCCAATAAGAAGTTTTATTTTGAATAGAAGGCCATTTGGGCAGCTGTCAATTGTGAACCTATTATCTTTTGACATTTAACAAGTAAATTACGCCATTAATTAAAATGGAACAAAACACGCTTCAACAACTCATTGAATTTATTAAAATTTACTACAAAAATGGTGAAATTTTTTCACAGTTTGCAAAACTAAAGCACTTTTTGGTCGTCGTAAAGCACCTTCTTGGCCGGCAATAGTAAACCTGGTGGAAAAATTTGAGCTGTTGGGACAAGTTTGTGATGAGAAGAATCGAAACCTTGTCCATAGCTCAAGAACACATGAGAGTATTGCTGATGTAGCCCGTGGTGTTGAAGAAAACCCACGTTTGTCGATTCTTCGTTGATCTTTGGAATTAGACAATCCACAAACGACATTACACCGTATTTTGCATAAAGACTTAAGTTTTAAGGCTTTTAAAGTTTAGTTAACAAAAGAACTCAAGCCGGTCGATCACTATAAACGTCGTATCTTTGCTGATTGGGTCCTTAAAATGCATCAAAATAATCCGGAATTTCATCAAAAAATCATGAGATCCATTTTCACCTCGAAAGCTACGTTAATAAGCATTTGGGACTCCAAGAAAATCCAAGAATGATTGTTAAAAAGTCTTTTCATTCTCAACGTGTCACTGTTTGGTGCGGTTTTTGGGCTGGCGGTTTGATTGGACCCTACTTTTTTGAAAATAAGGCTGGTGCAACTGTAACGGTGAATGGATGGCGCTACCTAGCTATGATTAATGATTTTTATGACCGGAATTGAAAGGTATTGATGTGGACGACGTTTATTTTCAGCAAGACGGCGCTACGTGCCACACAAGCAACGAAACAATCGCAATTTTGCAAGAAAAGTTTCTTGACCGTGTTATTTCTCAAAGAGGTGATCACAATTAGCCACCGAGATTTTGTGATTTAACACATTTAGAGTTTTTTCTTTGGGGCTACGTGAAAGATAAGGTCTATGACAATGCTCCACAATCGATTCAAGACCTTAAAGATGGAATTTGTAAAGTTATCGAGGACATACAGCCGCAAATATGCAAATTGGTCATGGAAAATTTCATGAATAGAATTTGGTACTGCAACTGTAGTCGTGGCGGCCATTTGACTGATAGCGTTTTCAAATGTTAATGGCATACCTTCCTCTTTACAATGAAATAAACATTTATTTATTTTTCTTAAAAAATACCCGTTTTTATTAAATGTCAAAATAAAACCTCTTATTGGAAAACCCTATATAATAATTAGGCAATTTCTAATGTGCAATGGAAGGACTCTGATCGCAGATGATTTGGTTATCATAATAAATGTGACCACAGCTAAATAATAAATTAATTCTCGTAAATCACCTACTAAGAAGCATTATGAGTCAGTAGTTTGAATTGAAATGCCTCCCAGATAAGCAAATGTTTTTTATCATAAAATTGAACTAACTTAATTTCCGCAAACGTAAAAAGTCACTAATTTACGTAGTTATGATGACATACAAGTAGTCTAAACTAGAATCTCTTGTAATATCCAATCACTTCATAATAAGCACATGGAAAGGTGGTGTAGTTTGTGATTACAAGCAAGTATTTTCAAATAAAATGCTTTGATCACCCGCCTAAGTGTGCGTTAGCAAAGAATAGGACACTTGTCGATAGTAATATCCAATCCCTTAATGACTAACTCTTGGGCAACTGGGCAGAGTACACTACTTAATGATTAGAAATAAGTAGTTTAAACTAAAATGCCCATCCCACTTGTCTAACTATGTATTATCAAAAAATAAACATTTCTCAATACTGCAAACGTCTATGTTAAAAATAAAAATGGTAATAGGGCAAATAAGCAAGGTACACCAGTTTTTACAAACAAGTAATTTAGACTAAAATATTCCAGCCACCCGTCCAAGTATTTGTTATCAAAGAACTGAATATTTTTTAACACTGCAAACAAAGGTAGTCACTATGTTTAAAAAAATATTAATAAATCAGTTTCTTTAACACTAACATTTAAACTAGTGAGCAAAGTACACTAATTTATGGTAGAGTGCCTTGCCCGCCCGCCCAATTGTTTGTTACACAAGTATTAAATGTTTTGCCATACTTCTTTCCGCACAAGTGTGTGTTATTAAGAGTTTAGATTATTAACAATAGTGATATTCAAACTTTTAAAGATAAATACTTGGGTAGGTAGTTGAAATACACCAGTCTACAATTACTGGCAAATAGTTTGAACTGTAATGCCCTGCCCGAGTGTGCGTTATCAAAAAATTGATAATAACTAACACTTGAGCGGGCGGATTTGGTACATCAGTTTAGGATTACTTCCAAATAGATGAAGCT
This sequence comes from Tachinus rufipes, assembly GCA_963932245.1. Taxonomy (NCBI): domain Eukaryota; kingdom Metazoa; phylum Arthropoda; class Insecta; order Coleoptera; family Staphylinidae; genus Tachinus; species Tachinus rufipes. The sequence continues at coordinate 69,761,663 of OZ010747.1, read as the reverse complement.
ATAGAAACTTGTGGACAACATTAAATTGGATAAAATTAAGCTGAAAGAAGCCACATTCTCGCTCATCGCCAGGCACACCAGGCAGCCAACCATGTTACCGGAAGCTTTAACTTTATCCCAAATTTTCCTCAAAAAAGTTCCAAAGTCCCCTGCTTCTGCCAAGCCCCATCTCACCAAGACCCCGGATCTCCAAAACCAAAATCTACAAAATCAAAAAGCCAATAAAAAATATCTGGTCGCTGTCCATAAAGAAACCCAGCCTCCAGAAGAAAGATTCACTAAGGTAGAAGAAAAAAAAACCAAATAAGAATATATATACAGGTAAGCCCTCTTTGATTTATTGCTACAGTAGGCCTTCGGCCAACACCACACAACAGGCGCTTTCAACCTGGCCAGCCCTTAACGCGCAGTCAATTAACCCTGGTTCAACTACCTAAGTCTTCTCTCACGCCTCTTAACTAACTATCCAACCATCTCGATTTAAAACAAATTTGCTTTCAAGGGCTGTTGGCAACTTTTATGTCATTTAACATTAACTTCGACCGCGCAACACACGTGGTTGTTATTATCCGCTTGCATCCCCTCTCGCAAGCAAACTTTTGTGCTGTAATTGAGCACTGTACACTAAATAATGTTGTTTACAAGACCTACCAAATAAGGGATAATAAAATCTTAAAGTATGTTATCCAAAATATTTCCGATTGCATCCAGGAACAAAAAAACCTTTCCAGTTTTGTACATCCGGTTTCCTCAAAAAGCAAAATGTCAACAAATCATGTCTCTCACTGAGATCTGCGGGTTTCGCTGTACTGTAAAAAACAGCAGACATTGTAAATGCTACTGTTGCCAACAATATGGTCACGTGCATCTTCAAGAAAAAGCTTGAGCACGTATTTACATTGAGAAAGAAAGTCCCCCAGAGGGCTTCCATGGCATTATCAACGAAGCCAACCGAGTAGTTGCGAACGTGATTATTGGAGCCGACGCCAATGACCACCACACCATATGGGGCAGCTCGGACACGAATAACAGAGGTGAGTCTTAGAATTTATACTAACCTCCGACCTAGCAGCCCAAACTGCGGTCTGGAATACTATCGAGAGTGGATAGAAGAATTAGAAAGAAGTTTAAGAAAACAGAAAAACAAAAAAATTATTGTAGGAGGAGATTTCAACGCAAAATCACCGAGATGGGGAGGCTACAAGAACAATTTAAGAGGAAAAATCTTAGAGGAGATGATAGCAGGGTTAAATCTTACAATCTGCAACAATGGAGACAAACCGACGTTTGTAAGAGGAAGCTCAAAATCGCATATTGACATCACCATAGCAACGTGGGAAATGGCAAAAATAATAAATGAATGGACCGTGACTGAAGAAGAATCACTGAGTCTACATAAACATATACAATACAATACAAAGGAGAAAGGAAAACAGGAGCACACGAGAGAAGGTAAATGGAACGTAAGAAGAATGGACAAAGAAAAGATAAAGAGAGGCATGGAAACAGAAAAACTGAGAAAAGCGGCGGAGGAAGCAATTCCTAGGTACAGGGAAGGCGGACGAAAAGGACCATACTGGTGGTGTGAGGAAATAAAAGAATGCAGGAAAAACACAATACAAACAGCGAGGAAAATCAAAAGGCTGAGAAGAAGAGGAGAGAACACAGAGAAAATAGAAGAGAAACTAAAAAACGACAGAAATTTTTTAAAAAAGGCAATTAGTGATAGCAGAAAAAGATGCTGGAAAGAAATGATAAAATCTATAGATGGGGATCCTTGGGGAAAACCGTACAAAATAGTGATGGACAAATTGGGTGGAAGAACAAAAGGAATCTGCTTAAAAGAAGACGAAGAAGAAGAGGTCATAATTAAAAAACTATTTCCCAAGGGAAAACCAGTAGAGGAACCAGAAACAAAAGAAGAAGAAGCAACAGTTATGGCAACAGTGGAAGAGATCAAAGAGATCATAAAAGAATTGCCTAACAACAAAGCACCAGGTCCGGACGAAATAACAACAGAGATTGTTAAAGCAGCATTAGACGGAAACGAGATAGAAATAACTCAAATAATCAACAAATGCCTAAAAGAAGGAACTTTCCCAGGATGTTGGAAAGAAGCCACTCTGGTACTGATTGAGAAAAAAAAAGAAGCAGGAAAAGCAACATCATACAGACCAATATGTTTAAAATAAATATAAATAAAATAATGGAAAAAGTTATTGTACGGAGAATAGAACAAGAAATAGAAGAAAAAAGAGGATGGGAAAAAGAACAATACGGATTTACCAAAGGAAAAACAACCTTAGGAGCTATTGAAAAAGTGAAAGCAATAGCAAAAGAAGCAAACAGCGGAACGCAGAGGAAAAGGCAACACTGTGTAATGATAGCGTTGGACATACAGAACGCATTTAATAGCGTATCATGGGCAGCAATCATAGAGGCGGCAAAGAAGAAAGAACTGAACAGAAAAACAATCAAGATTATATGGAGCTACTTACAGGACAGAAATCTAGTGACCAAAAATGGAAGATTTAAACTTATTAGAGGGGTACCGCAGGGCTCAGCACTATGACCAAAACTGTGGAACCTTGTCTATAACGAGTTACTTCGAATGAAGATGCCGGAAGGCGTGTCAATAACAGCATTTGCGGACGACATAGCAGTAGTAGGTAGAGACGTAGAAATAGAAGTACTAAAAGGAAGATTAGAGCTGGCAATTGATATGATACAAATATGGATGAGAAGTAAGGGCTTAAAACACAAAAAACTGAGGCGGCATGGCTATCGACTAAGAGGAATAATAGAGGAACAGGTAAGATACAGGTGGGAGATCAAGAGATACCTTGGAGTGACACTCGAAGCAAAGGGATGGAATGAACAGGTTAAGGAAGCGGTCATTGGAACAAAGGAAATTGAGAGAAAGCTTGGTAGACTTATGCCAAACAACGGAGGTCCAGGAGAAGAAAGCAGAAGGCTAATAGCAACGGCAGCAAGAAGCAAATTGCTGTACGCCGCAGAAACATGGGGAGAAGCCATGAAAACAAAGAAAAACAGAAAGGAAGTAAGAGGAGCCACAAGAGCAAGCTCGCTAAGGATTTGTAGAGCTTACAGAACAGTGTCACAAGAGGCAGTAGAGGTAATTGCGGCAACACCTCCCGCGGATATGATGGTGGAGGAAAGAATAGAAATAAAAAAACTTGTAAAAGAAGAAACGAGTAAAAAAGAAGGCGTGGGAGGAAGATAGAAAAAAACTAGAATATATACTAGAAAGCAAAGTGGATAAAAGAACAATCATTAACAAATGCTTAAAAGATGAAAATAAATGGAGGGCGTTAAAAAACTTTGCAACAAGTGTACAAAAAAAAAAATTGAAGAGTTTGACAATAGAAGAATATAAAGAGACAGACAAAGGTAGGGGCTATAGGGAGAGAGGGGCCGGGGACAGCATGCGTGCCGCAGATGATGCGTGAAAATCCGCGAAGCAAAAACCAGCCCGCCTCAAAGTAGCACCAAATGTAGGTTAGTTTAGACAGGGACATTAAAACAACAGGATTTGCGCAGAGAAGAAAACCGGAAGGTATTACCATGCGTAAGTTATTCTTAAGGGCCACTTGTTGAGAGCCAAACAACTCACTACGTCCTAAAAAAAAAAAAAAAAAAAAAAAACCTCCGACCTAGAAATATGTAATATAAGTAACACTCCCACCTTTAGTACAGCTGTGAGAGAGGAGGTACTTGACATTACACTCGTTTCCACTAAAACGCCTAACCTTGTAAGCAATTGGAAAGTGTCAAAAGAACACTCTTTTTCTGATCATAGGTATATAGAATTTAAGGTAAACATACAGATACAAACAAAGCCTAGGTTTGTAGACAAACAAAAGACTGACTGGGGTAAGTATAAAACTACCCTATCGGATCTTCTATCAAAAGAGCCGCCCCCAACACCAACAACAGTAAATGAGCTAGACAGAACTGTAAATCAGTTTACATCTGCCTGTAACAAAGCCATACGCACATCATGCAAAGTCGTGAGCAGAAAAGGCAAACCACTGTGGTGAACACCGTTAATAAGCAACCTACGAAAGGAATGTAGGAGGCTGTTCAACAAGGCAAAAAACACCAATAAGTGGATTGCCTATAAAAACAGCCTGCGGAATTTCAAAACAGAAGTCAGGAAGGCCAAAAGGTCATCATTTGCTCGGCTTTGCAAACAAATAGAATCTAAGAATCCAGCAGTCCAAAGCTTCATACAAAAGCAAGATGGAAACTGGACAACTATATGTACAGAAACGCTGGAGCTACTCATGGATAAACACTTTCCAGGCAATAGAACAAGTGTAGTAGACTCCACCATAATTGCTCCACTTCGGTATCTGGCTGATAGAATTGTAGGTGGAGACAAGTTAATCTGAAGCATCAAAAGCTTCAAACCCTTTAAGTCACCTGGACCTGACGGGATCAGTCCAGTTGAGCTGTAAGAGGCCATTGATATAGTTATACCTTGGTTGGAAACTATGTTTATGGCATGTATAAACCTCTCATACATCCCAAAAATTTGGAAAGGGGTCGAGGTGGTCTTCATCCCAAAAGGAGGAAAGGCCTCACACACCTTCCCCAAAGACCTGAGACCAATCAGCTTATCATCGTTCCTGCTAAAAACGCTTGAAAGACTGATTGACTTGCACATGAAAGAGGCACTACACCCAGAAATGCTGTCAAAGTCTCAGTACGCATACACAAAGGGGAAATCCGTAGAAACGGCACTCCACGCCTTGGTAAACCAGATTGAGAGCTCAATGAGGCATAAGGAGTTCACAATGGTTGTCTTTCTCGATATAGAAGGGGCATTTAACAACGTAAAGCCTGAAGTCATAGAATCAGCCTTAACTGGACAAGCAATAGACAACGCTCTATGACACCTGATCAGAAAAATGTTCCATGAAAGAAACAGCAGAGTCACAATAGGAGAATCCCACATAAAAAGGAAAGTGAGTAGGGAAACCCCACAAGGAGGCGTCCTCTCGCCATTGCTTTGGAACATCACGCTAAATGAGCTGCTCCTCCAACTTAGGATATCTGACTGCAGAGTCGTCGCCTATGCGGATGACGTAGCAATAGCGGCCTCAAAAGTGGGCTGCGGAGTTTTCTCCAACGACCTTAACCTCAGAATCAGCCTACACCTGCCAGACTACTGCAGCGTTCTACAGGCGGAGGTAACCGCCATAAAAGAGGCAGCAGAGTAGCTGATGGTAAATGGGAACCCTGGTGAACAGATCCACATTTACACCGATAGCCAAGCTGCTCTCAGGGCAATTACTAGCGTGTGCACCAACTCAACAGTGGTCTCTGACTGTCGGAAAAAGCTAAACGAGCTGACAGCACACACAAACTTAAAACTCATGTGGGTACCAAGCCACAGCGGGATCCTAGGTAACACAGAAGCGGATGAGCTTGCAAAGAATGGCACAAGCCTGCACTCAACCAAAGTATTACTGGATATTGGTATTCCATTTGCCTCGTGCAAGGAGACCATAGCCAAAATAACCTCAAACCTAGCGGAGCGAAGGTGGAGGGATGAAGACACCTGCGAGGTAACCAAGCAAGTATAGCCTCACCGAAACAGAAAAAGAAGCACCAACATCGTCTCTCTAAAAAGAAACAATATCAGACTGGCAGTGGGAGTCATCACGAGCCACTGTCTCATTGGGAAGCACGCTAAGAGACTGGGTATAGCAAAGCGGGACTACTGCAGAGGCTGCCTGGACAAGGAAGAAGAGGTGAGTGTTTAGCATTACTTATGCCAATGCCCCTCTCTGTCCGCAACACGATTGCTCTTCTTAGGCCAATCTTTCTTTGATGACCTCTCTGACCTCGCATTACTAAATGCGCAGACTTTCATGAGGTTTATTCACGGCTCAAAATGGTTTGACAAAATCCCCTGAGAAGGGTTGTACTTTTAAGAACTGTGGTAACAGAACGGGCCCATCTGAAGCCTAAGTGAGCGTTAGCTGCCACTTTAAACTAACCTAACTTAACCTATGTATCTACATGCGCCGGGTGCAATGAGACGCTCTCCGCAAATTACAAAAGCTACCCTGTTTATGATAAACTAAAGTCTAGCCGCAGCAACCAGGCCCACGGTATGACATCTGCTCCTCGTCAACAAACTCCTGCTCCTCCTAAGAGCACACCCAATGCTAGCAAAAAGCAATCTTATGAGCAAGCAGCGGGATTGGCGCAAATCGCACAACTTTCATCTAAAAATGAGCAGTTACTCCGTTTGTCCCAAGCAAGTGACAACAATTTTAAAAAGATTTTCATTTTATAAAAAGATTCTAACCAACCAGATTGCTAAATTTTTCAGATAATTGCTTGACAGTCGGAAACTTGCATATAGAAGTTATAAGTTCTTCACAAAACCTACAGGGCAGCACAATTGTGCAACATATAATTTTAACCCAAATCAATTTTCAGAAAGACAGGAAAGTCTAGTCGGTAGGCGCTCGTGAAAGTTAATCCAAGTTTTTAAGAAGATTTCCTTCATATTCCCCAACAAAAATAGACACCACTGTTAGAGAAACGTAAAGTAATAATACGTGTCTTTGCTCTTGGGCCTCCCACGTTTTGCACAATTTGTACCAGAGTAATTACTAAATTTTTTATTATCATCTTCAGTATTTAAAGCTACCTTACAATTTGGTTGTAGTATACCTTAGACTGATCTCAAATATGATGTCCTTTCCTCTGCTCACCAGGTCCACGGCTTTCGACTTTTGTGTTTTTAGCTGTAAACCCATCTTGTTGATCTCTTAATCTTATAAGACTCCCATTTTGCGCTATCTTCTATTTCTCTTATACTATTACTCTTAACAACATTGGCAACATTGTCCGCATGAGCTGTTATGATAGGCCGTGTAGCATATGTATTTTTAGCTGACCATCGTAGTAAATATTCCATTAACACAAAATCCTGTGCACACCGCAAGTCATATCCAGAGTTTCTCCAAAGCTGCACACAATAATACTATTTTGGGTGGGTAAGTGTTGTAAACCAGTCTATGATTACTGGTAAGTAGTTTAATTGCAGTGCTTACTCGCTCAGCTTGTTATCAAAACATTAGATTATTAACCTTTGATGATTAATATTTAAGTGGGTAGTTGGGGTACATCAGTCTTTGATTACTGGCAAATAATTTGAAATGAAATGTCCCCCTCACTAGTCCAAGTGTACGTTATCAAAAATTTGGATACTTTTTGATGGAAATATTCAATTCTTTAATACTAAGCCAGGCGGGAGGGGTACATCAGTTTATAACTATTAGCAAGTAGTTTGAATTAAGAGCACTCTACCCGCCCAAGTGTGTGTTATCAAATGATTGGATATTTCAATAGTGTTATCCAATCTATTGATAACTAACACTAGCAAGTAGTTTAAAATAGAGTGCCCCGCTGACCCGCCTAAAAGTTTCTTATCGTAAAATTAAATACTTTCCATTCTTTCCAACTTGTCAAAAGAGTGATGACTAACACTTCAGCAATTGGGAGGGGTACACTAGTGTGTGCTTACTAGCAACTAGTTTACACTAAAGTGCGCCGCCAATCTGATCGAGCAAGGCCACAATGCAATAAGCACACTTTTTTGAAGTTAAATACGTGTATCGGTATAATAATTAACTGAGTATGGGAATAATGCGTGTACAGGCAATTGCGCTACTACCGCAATCAAAAAACAAACGCAACTATTTTTCAGAGCCAGAGCGGCCTGTGCAAAGATCATCTATGACAGATTAAATTGAATAACTATCCATCATCCAATCATACACTATACGAAAGGTCCAGTTTTGCCAACATATTTGTGGAAATATAATGCAGACGACGTCAGACAATAAAAAATATCTTGCAATCAATTTGTCTTAAAATGCGCAAACAAAAATCTGACTGCCAAACGCAATCAATAGAGAGAGAAAGAAAGTATGCGTGAAAACAAAGCGCAAGGCATTACTGTGAATCGACGTGTTAAGATTAGAAACTGAAAAAAACCAGTCGGTCAACACAAACAGAGATAACGGTTTAGTTTGGTAACCAATCAGAAGAGAGTAACAGAGATAGGAAAAAACGGCGGCTTACAAGAAACCTAAGTTAAACGTGAGTAAGACATCAATTGCAAGAAATCAAGAAGGAAGAAGATTGGAAGAAGTGCAAACTGGCTTGTCAGCCGTTTGCGGATACCCTGAAGTAGACCGTACCAAGATTATCGCCTTTGGCAAATCCCAAAAGCAAAGAAGCTTCACTTAGTCACCGCAAACGGATTTAGTCTACCCGCACACACTACAAATGAAAATGCCAACCGTAAAGATTAAAGAGTAGACATAAAGAATGGCAGCAAACTTTCACAACAAGAAAACTTTAACAGTACCGCAGATCCGATAGCAGCACAAACAGTTTTAGTTACGTCAGTAAACAGAAAACAACAGTGGTGTAGCAATAGGTGCGAGAGACAGAAAAACATGTCTAAAAAGTTTCTGGCAAATCAAAGCGGACACCGGTAATAATTGGCGCTACGGTCTATTCTACAAGAGATAGAATAAAATACCGGGTTGTGTATCCAAATATATCGGTATAGAAACAAAACACCATAAAGCCAAAAAAGACTATTAAGTACTTAGGAGTAGTAATAAAAAAAAAACTTAACATTTGGAGAACATGTAAAATCAGTGGTAAACAAGACAAAAAAAGCAGCCGCTTCCATTGGAAGGATGATGCCTAGTATAGGGAAAATCAGCAAAAGCAAGAGAAGGCTTTTGGCGTCAGTAGCAGCCTCAATCGTGCTATATGCTACGCCAATATGAAGTAATGTTCTCAAATTTGATAAAATTGTAAAAACGCTGAACAATCTGCAGAAAAATTTGGCTATCAGAATCAGTTGAGCATATAGAACAATCTCGAGAATAAATGAAAAAAGCAAGTTCGAAATGAAAAATTAAACAGTTGGAAAAAAATGTGAGCAAAAGATGTAAAAAAACAGTGAAACCACAAGCTAAGACTTTAGTGGGTAGACTGGACGTTCGTAAACGCATTCTCCCTTTTTACCAAAAAAATAGATATTCATCATTACTGTTAACATCAATAGTCATTGTGTTAGAAAAAAAAAATAGTGATTTGCAATCTACTTATGACAAACAAGCAAGTGTGAACAGAACTTTATTATATAATTTTAAACTACTTGCCAGTAATCATAGATTAGTGTAGCTCAACCACGCACCAAAATCTTAGTCATCAAAAGATTGAATAATACCATTACGTTAATAATTTAATCTCTTGATAACACAAGTAGATTGAACTAAAGTTAGAACAAAAAACAATAAAATCGTGCGAGTAGAGTGTATCAAACTAAATTGTTTAGACTAAACCATGTAAAATAGACAGATAAATACAGAATATCCGCATTTTGTGTTATTGTAAAATTAAGTTAACGCCAAATTTAAACCTGCATAATTGTGCAGTGCCGCAAAGTACAAAAAATATGGTGCAACTAAAAAACCCGTACTTGTTACGTCTATCATACAAAACACACGATTGTGCTATCAACAAGCCTTCCTTAAACCCTATAACATTAACAAATCTCTAAAAACAAAAATATATGACTCTAAAACAACTCTATGACAATAAAAAATAAAAATCTCGCACAATCCTCAGCTTTAGCCAAAACTTTTACAGTTTTACCAACAATCTTGGTCGTACAACACTGATGATAACCGCGACTAGTGCAGTCAGTTCAACACACCATTAAGTTAAGCTATATTACCATGGGAAACTAAAGCTTTATAACACACATACTATAGACTAGTTTCACAATCAAAAAGATTAGTTAGTAATCTTTAACACTGTGACCGTTCTTCAACAAACCATTCAACATAAAACATTAAAACAGTTCGTGAGAATGTTGGTCAGTATCTAAAAACATCAATTCAGCACCGTGGTCAAGAATTGAACATTTTGGAAAGCTCTCTACAGCGTATTCTCACAAAAACTTAGCATCATATATATATATATATATATATATACAACAAGAATGCTCAAACAAAATCAAATTTAGCAATGAAACTATTTTTATCTTAATGGCTTCGTTAATCATCAAAATTGTGGCATTTAGAGTTTAACAAATCCACGAGTGATTGTGATCAGACAATAATAGTTAATGGTGCTTGCTAACAAGACAAAATATCTCAATTTTTTGTTTCTAAATTGCATACTGCTTAAGAAAATATTTGGATAAAATTGAGCGGTGTATCAACAAAATTTAGCCACATTCATGCAAAAAAAGTCATGAAAATGCTATTCCATACATTGTCCTATAATCTATACTTTATGAATCAATAAGAAAAAGTTTTCTATCAAAATTACTTTTGAACATTCTTTACAACAATTTAAACAAAATTGCTCAAATTCAATTGGCAACACCGATCTCACAACAAACCAACAAATCTAATTCTACGTGTTTCCACTGCCGCAGAATCATCACACAACTTCGGGTGCACCCAAAAAATCTACCTTTAAATGGCACTGGGGTTTGAATAATTAACTAGAAATATTATAATACATTTTTTTGCATACGTAATCTGAAAAAACATTTTGTCTAGCTGTATTTTAAATCTAAAAGTGATGTTTTGCGGCTCAAGGCAGGAAAATATATAACACTCAATATTTTTTTGCCTTTATTATAATCTGTCACGGTCAGATTTTAAGATAAGACATGAAAAAATATGATTAAAAAAACTTTTTTATTTGAAGCAAAATTATACATTTTTATTTTAATTAATTAAATTTTTTTTTCATATTTTCTGCCCATCATAAATGTAAAAAAATAGTCGTAAGCACCACGGGCAAGAAAGCATTTGCAACACTTCGAGGTCTGGCCAAACATTATGAATAAAAACAAATGTCATCAATTACAAAAAAATAACAAGACAACAAAACAAAAATATTATAGCTGAAATCTTAAAATCATTATAATCATTGCCAAGATAATTAGCAACATCCAGATAAAATTAAAAAAAAAAATAGAAAAAGGTCAACAATTACTAATAATAGAATGACTGGAATATTTTAAAATTATGTTAATTCAACAAACTAATTATTAAAAAAATTCTATTACATTATTACATTTGTATGAAAATAGAATCTTTACAAAAAAAAAGATTTATTGATGTAGTATTTTTGCTTGTATAAATAACTACTTTAATTGAACTTTCAAGTAACTAATCCAATTAAACAATAATGTATATAACAATACGCAAACGTGTACATTATTATAATTGCGCAAAGTTGAAGTAAGTGCACAGTTTAACAATAGAAAAATGTTATGTTTATTCGGTTATGCATGTTTAGTGCTATTTTTGTTAAAAGTGTTTCAAAAATGGACAATAGGTTGGGATGACTCTAATACATGTTTAATTGGAAAAACTGCTATTGTAACCGGTGGCAAAAGAGGTAAATTATAAATCAAATTTAATTATTTACAAAATTATTTATTCAAATTCAAATCTTGCGATGCCGTAGTCATGCAAGGCACACTGATTACGGCTGCTATATAAACGTTAGATTAAGTTTGAATAATATTATTTCATATTTAAAAATTAATTGAATAAATTATAGGAATTGGTTATGAAACCGCTTTAAAATTGGCGTCAAGAGGATGTAAAGTAATCATAGCTGATGTATTAAATTCAGAAGAAAGCGTTAAGGATATAAAAGAACAAACTAACAATCAGGATGTTACCTATAAATTTTTAGATTTATCTTCATTTAAATCTATTCGCAAATTTGCGGATGAAATTAACCGAAATGAGAAAAGATTGGATATTTTAATAAATAATGCTGGAATTGCTGGTTTTGAAGGAGTCTACACTGATGATGGCCTATTGAAACCACATCAAATTAATTATTTTGGACCATTTCTATTAACACATCTATTAACAGGTGAGCAAAATTTAAACCAAAATTTTATTATTAATTACTCAATTATTTAATCTTAGGTATTTTAAAGAAGACCCCTGATAGCAGAATAGTTTTTGTCGTCTCATTGTTGGCTTTTATTCATAACATATCATCAATTGATGATGTGAATAAACCGGCAAAAACTAAGTACAAATTTTTGGAAGCTGGAATTGATTATTCAAACAATAAAGTATGTGCAATAATTGCAGCCAGAATATTTGCAAAGAAATTAACAAAGTATGAAGTTTCATGTGTTTCTGTACATCCTGGAACTATATCTACAGCTATATATAAAACAAATTTTGATAATCGGGCAGCTTTTTCAGTTTTAAATTTAAATCGCGCTTTAAATTCTTTGTTAATGAAAATTTATGGAAAGGTATTATAAATCAATTTAGGTAAATCAATAATAAAATTGATTAATGTTTTAGACTCAAGTTGAAGCTGTTCAAACAACTTTATATTGTGCACTTTCACCATATGTGAAAGAATCTATTGGAGGATTCTATGTAGATTGTAAACAATTCTGTTTGCCATCATTAGCTAAGAAAGAAAAGTTTTGTGATAAACTGTGGATGGAAAGTGAACGATTGACTGGGCTCAAATCAAATGAAAAATTAGAATAATTCAAAATTGCGATAAATTTTTAAGTTGTATAATATAATTAAATATTATTATTTATATAGTTTATGGCTTTATAAATAAATACTGAAAAATCTTTTAAAGTTGTTTTCAGAAGCAAAACTTTACTCAGTTACCAGCAAACAAAATTTGTATTATATCTTATTTATTTTGATTTGTTGTTATATCCTTTTAAAATTATTTTAAAAATTAATTATTTTAAAGGTAGCATATTATTAATTGAACTACTAGCTTATAACATAGTTATTTAATAGCTAACGTTTTGGCCTTTCTCAGAGCTTTAAAATAGATGCTAAAATTGTCACCTATTAAAATTCTACAAAAAAACTTGCACATACACTTTAAAAAACACTCTTCATAAAACACAATTGGTTTGTAACTTAATAGTAAACACACCAATCCAGAATGTCTTTGGATCCTTGATTTAGAACTATAAAATGAATGTCTTCTATTTGTGTTTCGGTATTGTTTTTGTAAAAGTTTGAGGCCAGTATCTCTTTGTTTAGTTTTTGTAGTTCTTCTACTTTTGTAAGTATTGTATTTAAATTTTATATCTCAATGTGTCTGCATCATTTGTTTCATGTTTATACTGAATACTGAGTTTTGATTAATTATTAAGCACTTTTTGATACAATGTATTTCTGCAGCATTCTTTACTGTTACAAAAATGTTGATATTTAGTTGTTCTATACTTTGATGTTCTGCACTAATTAAAGTGTTGTTTATTTTGTCCGTTACTCCTGTCAATTTTTTTGTCTTTCTGGTATAGATTTGAGTTAGTTGTTCTTTTCTTCGTATAAATACTACATTTGCTCTTATTATCCTGTGGTCGCTGTTTTTTGATGGACTGTTGAGTAAAGTCGGTAATGTCCTCAATATTTTTTTTCTATCCGTTATTAAGTAGTCGACTTCGTTTTGGGTAATATTATTAGAACTAGCCTCCATTGTTGGTTTATTAATTATTTAGTGTTCATGACAAACGGTTATGGTGCAGTAGAAATGTTAATAATTTTTGTTTTAATTTCCAATATTGGTTTCAGCCTTTTCTTGATTTTTGCTTATTTTAAGTCTAAATTCTGGCAGCAATAGTGTACGTCTGCATTTTAATCATAGGTTGGTGTAGATCTTAGCATGGCATACTCTTGGGCTTATGCTTGAAATTGGAGATTTTTTTTTGCGTGTTTTTAATGTACTAGGAAACCTACTCCTTTTAAACTCTCTACCTCGGTAATACATTGTGTGTCCTGAGTGTTTAGTGTTTTTTGTTTTTTGTCTTTTCTTTAGACTTTGCTTAGACCTAGTATGCCCTACTTTACTCGTTTAAGTTCATTTTCTAATTCACTTAATCCACCCTCTAAGGGCTATATATATATATTAAATTTGATTTATGATTATTGTGTTTTTTTAACCGTACTCTACCATGCTGGTCATTGCAGGTTGGTAAGTATAGAATTACATATTCTTAATTGTTGGTAAAATAGTTATACCGCCATAACTCGGTAGCCAAAGTTTAGTAAGTTATCTAGAAATCTACCCGTCGTAAAAGAAAAAGAATCGCTTACAGACAACAAATAAAAAAGTTTAAAAAAAACAAGAAAAGTTGAAAATATTAAGAAACAACTTTAAAACAAGAAACATGGAAAGTAAGATCCTGGAACAACAAAGATCGAGAAATAACTCTGTTAGGAGATCTAAACTAAAACGAAACAAAAAAAGCACCTAACAAAATCAATAATTACATCCTCATTTATAGCAAACAAAAGAAACATGAACAAACAAAAAAAAACGAATTAACATTGGCGTCCTAAACACTGAAATAAGCTAAGCAAAGATATAACCTGTGACATTAAAAAACAGTTCACTAACTGACTTTTTGATTCAGTTTGGTAAATTGCCTAACTTGAATCTCAGCGCATAAATAGTCGCAGGGCGCTCCCCCCCCCCCCCCCGCCCCGAGAGGATGCACACACACACAACATTATCGGCATTCAGAGGATCAAACAACAAACAAAGTTGCAGAGTAAACGCAACGTTTCAACTGCCAAAAACTTTTAAACATTCATAAAAAAATATCAAATCTTAAAACACAAATACTAGAAGTGAGTAGAACTAAGAAATCACAATCTGACTACAAGAATAAAGAAGAAGCAATAATAGCAAATTGCAAAATAAATCATCTCAAAAGCAAATATCATGTCGCCAACGTGCTGACTTATACGTCCTTAAACAGTAAACAACAGTAGTCTAGCAATAGGTGAAAGAGACAAAGAAAAACATGTCTAAAAAGATTCTGGCAAATCAAAGCGGACACCGGTAATAATTGGCGTTACGGTCTATTCTACAAGAGACGGAATAGAATACCGAGTTGTGTATCCAAAGTAAAAAAAAAAAAGAAAATGAGACCTAGTTTGTAAAAAAATAACAAAAAAAAGTTGAAGATCAAAAATAAAAGTTATTATTACTTCAGCGGTGAACAACGACCTCCCGTCCCGTTTGCCAAACACACACGGTTAAAAATACTCAATCACTTAATGACTAACACTTAAATGAGTAGGTGTGATACACTAACCTATAATTACTGCCAAGTAGTTTAAACTGGAGTGCCCCGCCCACCCTCCTAAGTGTTTGTTACCATAAGAATAAATACTTTCCGTTCCTGTCAGAAGTCACTATTAAGTAAAAATTATCAATCTTTCAATCAGTAAAACTTAAGCGAGTAGGCAAGTATAAAAGGTTATGATTACAGACAAGTAATTTAAATTAAAGTACCCCGTCTACCCGCCCAAGTGTGATTTGTTCAGAGATTCAATAACGTCAGCAGGCACTATGTTAGAAAAAAAATGTTAATAGACAATCCCCAACACTTGGGCGGGTGAGTGAGGTACACCAGTTTATAATGGCAAGTAGTTTAAATTGAAATAAGTCGCCCTAGTGTGTGTTATCAATGGATTAGATATTTGACAACGGTGATATCTAATCACTTAATGACTAATCATACCGCCCCATATGCTTAATTGACACAATGGGAAAGCTATATGAGCACATCATAGTGACAAGCATAAAAGAAAAACTGGAAGAAAAACCTGACCTGTCAGATGCACAGCGCGGCTTTAGGGAAGGAAGATCAACCATAGGATCACTAGAAACCGTAAAGAAAATTGCAAAAAAGATGAGAAAAACACCAAAAAACAAGAAGACTGTGTGTGTTTATTATATATAACAATTGATGTCAAAAAACCTTAAATTCGGCGGCATGAGACGTAACAGTAAAAGCTATAGAAGAAAAAAATATATGAGCCATCTAGTAGAACTTATAAAGGATTACTTTTCAAACCAAATTATAGTGGAAGAGAAAGAAAAAAAATACAAAGTTACAGGAGGGGTACTACAGGGGTCAGTGTTGGGTCTTCATCTCTGAAATATCTTATATGACAAACTGCTGAGGGTGGACATTCTCAAAGAAGTGACGCTATTGTTATATGCTGATAATTTGGCAATGGTGGTGGTTAAGAATTTTCAGAAAAAGTGGAAGCAACAGCTCTTATAAAATTGACAAGTGGATGAAAGACAACAGACTAAAACTGGCAGCTGAGAAAACAAAACCAATAATACTGATTAAAAGAAAAAAATGCAAAGATATAAATTTTGTATAAAAGCAAAACACCATAAAACCAAAAAAATACTATTAAGTACTTAGAAGTAGTAATACAACAAAAACTTACTGTTTAGAGAATATGTAAAATCAGTGGTAACCAAGGCAAAAAAGGCAGCTGCTTCTATTGATAGAATGATGCGTAGGATAAGGAAAATTAACAAAAGCAAAAAAAAGCTTTTGGCGTCAGTAGCCGCGTTGGAAAGATAATGCCTAGGATAAGGAGAATCGGCAAAAACAAGAGAGGGTTTTTGGTGTCAGTAGCAGCGTCAATTGTGCATTTGATAAAACCGTAAAAGCGCCGTACAATCTGTAGAAAAATTAAGCCATCAGAGTCAGTAGAGCATATAAAACAAACTCGACAATGAGCGCAATAATCCTGGGACAAATGGTTCCTTTTACTCTGATAACTGGAAAAACAAGTAGCACAAGAAGAAAAGAAAAAAAAAAAATAAGGAAGCTAGAAATAAAACATTAAACAAGTAGAAAGAGATGTAGGCAAAGGACGTAAAGAAACAGTGGACCCACAAGCTGAGACTAAACATAAGAAATAGAATAAATAGACAAGGATTATAAAGAAATAAATTACTACTTTACGCAGTGCCTTACAGGTTATAGCAGCTTCCAAAGCTACATGAAAAGATAGGTAAGATAACAGATAACACTGCACAACGTACACTGTTTGCAAGCATCAGATGACAACAAAAAAGTGATGGAGAAGAAGTCTTGCAGATAAAGCTAACAGCAAATAATATGGTGGACTTAATGCTTAAATACAAAACAAAAACTGGGAAATCATAAGCGGAATAGTAAGTCAAATCATGGCTTAATAAAGGAAGAAAGATTAACAAAAAATAAAAACATTAACAAAACTTCACTAGATAGAATGCGAAAGTGATACTATCCAGGCAGTGAAGAAGAAAAGGCAGAAAAGAATGTGGGTTTAGTGGGTAGACTACATTACTGTAAACATCAATAGTCAGTATGTTAAAAAAAAAAATAGTGATGTGCAATCTACTTATGACAAACAAACAAGTGAGAACAAAACTTTATTTTATAATTTTATACTACTTGCCAGTAATCATAGACTGGTGTAGCTCAACCACGCGCCCAAATGTTAGTCATCAAAAGATTGAATATTACTATTACGTTAATAATTTAATCTCTTGGTAACACAAGTAGTTTAAACTAAAGTTAGAACAAAAACGTGCAAGTAGAGAGTCAAAAATTAATTTGTTTGGGCTACATCATGTAAAATGGACAGATAAAAACAGAATATCCGCATTTTGAGTTATTGTAAAATTAAGTTAACGCCAAATTTAAACCTGCATAATTATGGACTGTTGCAAAATTACCACACAACTTATGGTGCAGCTAGAAAACTCATGCCTGTTACGTCCACCGTGCAAGGCACACGATTGTACTATCAACAAGCTTTTCTCAAACTTTATAACATTAACAAAACCCTAAAAACAAAAATATATGCCTCTTAGGCAATAAAAAAAATGTAAATCTTGCACAATCCTCAGCTCTAACCAAGACGTTTGCAAGATTTTTGTCAACAATCTTGGTCGTACAAAATTAATAATACTAAACGCAACTAGTCAGTTTTTTTTGTTGAGCAGATTTAAAAATAATTTAGAGTTTAGAGAAAAAGCAAATTCTTCATAAACTCTAAAAAAATAAGAAGACTGGATCAGTTAGTGATGTTAGACACTTTGACCATCCAACAGATGACCAACAGATCATTTAACACAAAATATTAAAGTAATTTGTAAAAGTGTTGCTGAGAATCTAAAAACATCAATTGAGTACCGTGGTCAAAAATTGGACGATTTGGGAAACTCACTACTATTCTCAAAAAAACTTTTTATCTTTATGCTTACAAAGTTTAATTAACACAAAAATTAAAACCTGACTGACCCCGCACAGCAAAAAGAGTTTGTTGATTGAATTATAGAACAATAAAATTGTTCAAATAAAATGAATTTTAACAATGAAGCTCATTTTCATTTTGATGGCATTGTTAATCGTTAAAATTGTGGCATTAAAATTCAGCAAACCCACACATTGTCGGACCTTTCATCTTTAAAACTGCGGTTGATCAAACTGTAACAGTTAATGGTACTTGATATTTATAACTCAATTTTTTTACGATAATTTCAAAACATCAATGTAGACAAACTGTGGTTTTATCAAATTGATGCCACATACCATACAGCCCAAGAAACAATTCAATTACTGTATGAGTTATTACCTGGTCCTGTAATTTCATATTTTGATAATCAGAATTGGTCGCCCAGATGATGTTAACTCTGTTGGACTTTTTACTTAATTTACTATAAAGCATTTAAACTGTAGTAGTTAAAAAAACGTCAATCGTTATTAAAATCACAATAAAATAAAGCAATCTTTAATACTTTGGCCACATTATGAAAAAAAAACAAATGTCATCAATTACAAGAAAACAAAACAAAAATATTGTAGCTAAAATCTTAGAATCATTAACACCATTGCGCTATTTACGCAGCTGAAACAAAATAATCATTGCCAAAATAAATAGCAACATACGGATCAAATAAAAAAAAATCAAATAATAGAATGACTGGAATATTTTAAGTTATGTTAATTCAACAAACTAATTATTAAAAAAAATCTACTACATTTGTTTGAAAATAGAATCTTACAAAAAAAAAGATTTATTGATGTAGTTTTTTTGCTTGTATAACTACTTTAATTGAACTTTCAAGTAACTAATCCAATTAAACAATAATATATATAACAATACGCAAACGTATACATTATTATAATTGAGCAAAGTTGAAGTAAGTGTACAGTTTAACAACAAAAAAATGTTATGTTTATTCGGTTTTGCATGTTTAGTGCTATTTTTGTTAAAAGTGTTTCAAAAATGGACAATAGGTTGGGATGACTCTAATACATGTTTAATTGGAAAAACTGCTATTGTAACCGGTGGCAAAAGAGGTAAATTATAAATCAAATTTGATTATTTACAAATTTATTTATTCAAATTCAAATCATGCGATGCCGTAGTCATGCAAGACACACTGATTATGGCTGCTATATAATCGTTAGACTAAGTTTGAATAATATTATTTCATATTTAAAAATTAATTGAATAAATTATAGGAATTGGTTATGAAACCGCTTTAAAATTGGCGTCTAGAGGATGTAAAGTAATCATAGCTGATGTATTAAATTCAGAAGAAAGCGTTAAGAATATAAAAGAACAAACTAACAATCAGGATATTACTTATAAATTTTTAGATTTATCTTCATTTAAATCCATTCGCAAATTTGCGGATGAAATTAACCGAAATGAGAAAAGATTGGATATTTTAATAAATAATGCCGGAATTGCTGGTTTTGAAGGAGTCTACACTGATGATGGCATATTGAAACCACATCAAATTAATTATTTTGGACCATTTTTATTAACACATATCTTAACAGGTGAGCAAAATTAAACCAAAATTTTATTATTAATTACTAAATTATTTAATCTAGGTCTTTTAAAAAAGACCCCTGATAGCAGAATAGTTTTTGTCGTCTCTTTGTTGGCTTTTATTCATAACATATCATCAATTGATGATGTGAATAAACCGGCAAAAACTAAGTACAAATTTTTGGAAGCAGGAATTGATTATTCAAACAATAAAGTATGTGCAATAATTGCTGCCAAAATATTTGCAAAGAAATTAACAAAATATGGAGTTTCCTGTGTTTCTGTACATCCTGGAACTATATCTACAGCTATATATAAAACAAATTTTGATAATCTGGCGGCTTTTTCAGTTTTAAATTTAAATCTCGCTTTAAGTTCTTTGTTATTGAAAATTTATGGAAAGGTATTATAAAATCAATTTAGGTTAACCAATAATCAAAAATGATGATTAATATTTTAGACTCAAGTTGAAGCTGTTCAAACAACTTTATATTGTGCACTTTCACCATATGTAAAAGAATCAATTGGAGGATTCTATGTAGATTGTAAACAATTTTGTTTGCCATCATTAGCCAAGAACGAAAAGTTTTGTGATAAACTGTGGATGGAAAGTGAACGATTGACTGGGCTCAAACCAAATGAAAAATTGGAATAATTCAAAATTGCGTTAAATTGTTAAGTTGTATAATATAATTAAATATTATTATTTATATAGTTTATGGCTTTATAAATAAAAACTGAAGAATCTTTTAAAGTTGTTCTTAGAAGCAAAACTTTACTCAGTTACCTGAAAATTATATTTTATTAATTTTGATTTGTTGTTATACCCTTTTTAAAATATTTTAAAAATTTATTATTTTGGAGGTAGGATATTATTAATTGAACTACTAGCTTATAACATAGTTATTTAATAGCTAACGTTTGGGCTTTTCTCAAAGCTTTAAAATTGATGCTAAAATTGTTACTTACTATAATTCTACAAAAAAACAAACACTTTAAAAAATACTCTTTATAAAACACAATTGGTTTGTAACTAAATAGTAAACAAACCAATCTAGTATGTCTTTGGATCCTTGATTTAGAACTATAAAATGTGTTCTTTTTGTGTTTTGGTATTGTTTTTGTAAAAGTTTGAGGTTAGTATCTCTCTGTTTAGTTCTGGTAGTTCTTCTACTTTCGTAAATTTGCATTTTATATTTAATGTGTCTGCATCATTTGTTTTATGTTTATACTGAATACTGAGTTTTGATTATATATTAAGCACCTTTTGATACAATGTTTTTCTGCAGCATTCTTTACAGTTACAAAAATGTCGTTATTTAGTTGTTCTATACTTTGATGTTCTGCACTAATTAAAGTGTTGTTTATTTTGTCCGTTACTCCTGCCATTTTTTTGTGTTTCTGGTATAGATTTGAGTTAGTTGTTCTATTCTTGGTATAAATACTACATTTGCTCTTATTATCCTGTGGTCTCTGCTTTTTGATGCACTGTTGAGTAAAGTCTGTAATGTCCTCAATAATTTTTTTCTATCTGTTATTAAGTAGTCGACTTCGTTTTTGGTAATATTATTAGAGATAGCCTCTATTGTTGGTTTATTAATTATTTACTGTTCATGAATGATTATGAAGCAGTAGAAATGTTATTAGTTTTCGTTTTAATTTCCAATATTGGTTTCAACTAACCTTGATTTTTGCTTATTTTAAGTCTAACGCGGCGTTTCAACTGCTAAAAACTTTTAAACATTCATAAAAAAATATCAAATCTTAAAACACAAATACTCCAAATGAGTAGAACTAAAAAATCACAAACTGACTACAAGAATAAAGAAGAAGCAATAATATTAAAATGCAAAATAAATATCAGCCAACAACTCCTTAATATGCCGCCGGGCAGGTTGTTATACCATTGTGCTTTAAATGAATTTGCTTCTAGTATGGTGTTAAGTATTAGTATTTACAAAAAAAAACTTAGAGTTGGATTAATTTAGTAAAGCTAAATAAAACTAAAATAATAAATAATGACCTGCAAAATGCATCCATTGATAACACGACAATAAAAAACATTTTCTATTACAAACAACATCTATCTCAGACATAAAAGAAAACTAAACCGTTGAAGTGATACGCAGAATCCAATTAGAGTGGGTTGCCTTCAGCAAATTAAGTTTTATATTAAGAGATCGTGAGGAACATGAAACGGAAGGTATTTGACAGCTGCATACTTCCGGTGCTCACATAAGATCTAGAAACCATAGCAAAAAATGTTGTGGAAAAACTAAAAGTCTTGTAAAGATCAACGGAACAAGCCATGCTGCAAGCATCTCTAAGAAATTGAATAAAACAAAAATAACAAACGTCATGGAACGTGTTGCAAGAACTAGACATACCCGAGACAAAAAGACTAATAAAATAACAAAATGAAAACAAACAAAAAATAAGAAAAGAATACAGACAAGATGTATAAACAACGTCACAAAAGTAGGCAAAAAAACGTGGATGAAAACAGCCCAAAAAAGCAAATACTAAGTATATTTAAAATTTAATATAAAATCATTAAACAACAACAACACTCGTGTGTAGATAACTATTTAAATATGCAAAAAACTAAATTAAAAAATCGAGTGCAAGCAGCCAGCAGAAACAGCAAAATATTTGAGTGCACACAGTCGACAAGTCTACTACTCCGTACTGCAGCAATAAAGAATTATCAGCAATTTTCATTCCAGCAAGCTCCGATGATTGATTAAACACGCAACCATCAATTCTAATAACAGTTAAATATTTAATTAAAAAAATAATTAAATAATCAACTTGCTTTTTAGCATAAGCCCCAAAAATTAGAACTACTCCGATACCAAATAAAAGTCCTTAACAATGAAATCATGTAAATGATGTACCGGCAGCTGACCAATAAAGATCAGGCTGTTAAGATTACCAGCTTCGAGGCCCACATCATAACCCTAATCAATTGTTCTGGTTAAGAAAAAATGTGTTGTGATGAGTATGCCTTCTCTCAAATAATAAGAGTTGGTCCCGTGTACTAAAAAACCCAATAATTTAAGTTAGAATTCTTAAATTTGAAGCAAAATTCTCAAATGTGGTAGTATTAACCTCTGGTGACGGTGATTAGCCTTGGCAGCAAAATAATTGAATAAAAAAAACCATTGCCCTAATGAAAGACCAGACAAAAAAAATTGACCTCCAAGTCTTCACTAAGATCAATATAAAAGCAGAAGCCATTTCTAAGAACATCACCAGCAAGTCAGAAAATCTCCTAGTCCAGCCTTCACTAAAAAAGCCTGCAAAACTTTCGGTTGAGTCCAACACCGTCTCCAAAATCCACCACCACCAGAGCAAACAAATTACGCCCCACTTCAAAACCCCGCCTCTAGAGCAGGACATTCATCCTGGCCAGGAGAAAAAAAGCAAAGAAAAGGAAAAAAAATGGGTTAATCTTTTTCAGCTATTTTTACCAACAAGCCATCAACCGGCTTGTCCCGTAAAGTGCCTTCAGCGCCATCAAAGCAACCAACTACCAAAACCAAAAGATCCTCGACTCGGCCAGCCTCTAAAGTGCCGACAACCAACTCTGGTACAACTTATAGCCCCTTAAATTCTCTCGCTAGCCAAACAAATTTGCTAGCACCTACAGAAATCAATGGCGCTCTCAGCCCATCACTATTTGGGACGTAACCATCAAACGCGCAGTGAACGTATTTGATGATATTTGCATGCAGCCATTGATCATTGTTCAGTAAACATACAAACTAAGGTCTATAAAAAACCTAAAGTATGTCATCAGAAATGTGCTTAACTGTATCATGACTGATGTGGTGCAGGCTGAACTTTTTGCTCAGAGGTATAAATCAACCTCCACGACACGCATGAAAAGGAACAAGAAAACCTTACCAATGCTCAACGTCCATCTTTGTCAAAATGCAAGAAAATCGAGAGAATGGATAGAAAATCTATTTCAAATTCAGCAAAGAATCCAGTCATTTAACCGCATATTGCTAATTATAAGGACTGCCCAGTTTATCACAAACTAAAAGCTAGCTAGCCGCAACAATAAAACCTACGGTAAGGTCCTTGTTTTAAAGTGCAAACAGAATTTTGTTCGCACTATCAAAGAAAAACGCGTCGTAGAATTTTAATGTTGTTTATTCTAAATCATAAAACCTTACTAACTAAACACAAAATAATATGCAATATATATACTTAAAAATTAAGGGCTGAAAGAGAGAGAACATCTTTAAAGATTATAGGAAATACCAAATGGATTTGCAAGACGCTAATCCCATCGTTAACGCGATGTAAAAAGAAACCCAGTACATATCATAAACACAAACAGTTTTACAATCTCATTAAGCAGCTGTTGCAATTAATGTTTTATAATCTGGCTACTTCTAGTTAGTCCCGTTTTTCCAGCTATAATTCTTTACATACCGCCTCCTTAAAATATTATTTCAAGATTGAATTTCATCTAAGAATACGCATAGTTTGTGCACTGGACGTTTTATAACACCATCAGTAGTTCGGATGGATGCAACTCTAATTATTTTGTCTTTTCCGGGATGGATCTCCTCAATTCTTCCTATTTTCCATTTTAAAGGTGGCAAATTGTCTTCCTCTATTATTGCCAGCTGCCCAGGTTTAATTGAGCATCCTTTGGAATGTTTGCCTTTGGAGTTCAACGAGATCTCATCTTTCCACTTTTTCCAGAAGTGATCACGCATTTGTTGTAGGTCATCTACTTAGTTTGTTTACCCGTAGATGCATTAAACCAGGTTTGGGTATGAAGTTCATTGGCTACCCTATCAAGAAGTGTCCCGGTGTAAGAACACTATAATCGTTTGGATCATCACTCATTGGCGTTAATTGGCGCGAATTTAGGATCCCTTCTATTTGGGTGAGCATCGTCGACATTTCTTTGTATGTTAAAAGCGTTTCTCCAACTACTCTCCAAAGATGGTGCTTGGCTGATTTAACTGCCGCTTCCCAAATTTTTCCAAAATGCGAGGATCCAAGTGGAATAAAGTGCCACTGCATTTTTCAACTCGTTATCAGCACCCTTAAAGTTTGTGGCGTTGTCCGAATACATCTCCTTTACTGAGCCTCTTTGTGCCATAAATCTACGGAGTGCACTGAAGAAGCAGTCGGTGGTAAAGTCAGTGACTAACTCTATATGCACCGCCTTTGTTACCATGCATACAAATATAGCCGCGTGAGCTTTTATGGTCCTTTTGCTTTTTCGGGAACCCTCTTTAACATTGAATGGATCCCAGTAATCTACTCCGCTCTTTAGGAATGAGCGTGCTGGCTGAGTACGGCAATAGGGCAACTCTCCCATAATAGGTTGTGCAAATTTTGGTTTCTTCTTCAAGCAGACAACGCACTTACAAAGGATTGTCCTTATTGCACTTCGTGCTGATATAATCCAATATTGATTTCTTATAGCTGCTAACGTTGTTTGTGCACTTGCGTGGAAGTTTCTTACGTGCTCTTCACGAATGATTTGCTTAGTGACAACATAAGATTTTGGTAAAAGAATTGGATGCCTTTCACATATTGCAGCAAAGAATTTTGAAGTCTTCCATCTGCACGAATTAACCCATTTACATTAAGAAACGGATTTAGACACAACAGTCTGCTTGAATTGCTCAGTGGTCTTGCTGTCTGTAAGTCTTGGAGTTCTTTACCAAACTCAGCTTTCTGCACTAGTCGAATTAATCGTACTCTTGCTTCATTTTGACATTTGTGGTCACCTATTACTAGATTATGCAATCCCTGTGCTGTTCTTCTTATGCATTGGATTTTTTTAATAAATTTTAAACACAATGCAATAACTCGTATTAACCTTTGGAGCGATGAATAACGCAAAATCAAAAAATCACCAAATGCTTGTTGTTCTCTGTTGAGAATAAATACTCTTTTTACTTCTGGTATATCATTCGATAAGTTATATGACGATAACGTCGCCGTATTGGCTATCAGGACGTCTGGTCCTTTCCACCACAATTCATTGTTCAATCATAACAAAGGTGATGTCCCCCTTGAAATGATATCTGCCGGGTTAGACTTTGTATCTATATGGTAACAGTCGTTAGAGTCCGTTAATTCTTGTATTTCGCTTACCCGGTTTGCTACAAAGGTTTTCCACTTGCTTGATCTGTCTTTATCCAAGATAATGCTATTGTTGAATCAGTATAATAGCAGCATTTTCTGAATTTCAACTCCATTGTTTCCTTTACGTTTTTTGCAAGCTGGACAAGTAGCATTGCAGCGCACAATTTCAATCTAGAGATACTGGAGACTTTGAGAGATGCCACTTTTGATTTTGCGCAAAGCAGGGTGCTAGTAGCTTCTTTGGTATGTTTGTCCGTGGTTTTAATATATATGCAGCACCCGTACGCTGCTTGACTTGCATCGCTAGTGGAGTTTAACGTAGTCACTTTCCATGTTGAACGAGATATTTCTGGGAATATGAAATTCATTAATGATCCCTAATTGGCTTATAAAGTTGTTCCTTTCAATGTGTATGCCATTTGGAACTGATTCATCCCAGTGCAATTTCTCCATCCATAATCGTTGCATAAATATTTTTGCAACAGTTATTATAGGGCCCATCAAGCCAAGTGGATCAAAATTCTGCGCAATTTGTGATAGCATTACTCTGTCAGTAATTCGCCTTGTGGGTTTCAGTATGCTAGTTAAATAGCCAAACATATCTGTTTTCATGTTCCACTGTACTCCTAATGTTTTGATTGTTTCCATCTTATCCCAAGAAAGGACATTTTGTTCATGCGACGCCAAACCACACAATGTCTTCTTGCAACTGGATGTCCATTTGTGTAACTCCAACCCGCTTTCCTTTAGCATTTTGCTTATTTCACCACGTATGCGTTCCAACTCTTCAATTGATTGTGCGCTTGTCAACAAATCATCTAAGTAAAAGTCTCGTTTAATTATGTTTGAAGCGACGGGGTATTTCTCTTGGTTTAGATTTGCTATTTCTGTCAAGCATCTTGTCGCCAAAAACGACGCCGGACTAGTGCCGTACGTTATTGTCTTTAACTTGTATGTGACAATTGGTTGGTCGATGTGCTCTCTCCACAGGATTCGTTGATACTTAGCATCATTCTCAGTTACAAGTATCTCACAATACATTTTTTTTACATCGGCTGTTAAAACGTACTTGTGTGTCCTGAAACGGCACAATATTGAAAACAGATTTTCTTGAATCGTTGGGCCAGTTCGTAGCACATTGTTTAATGATTTTCCTATTGTAGTTTTCATAGATGCATCAAACACTACTCTTAATCGTGTGCTTATGCTTGATTCCTTCAGCACGGCATGATGCGGCAAATAATATCCTGCGTATTGCTCTTCTAGATCGGATATTTCTTCCATATGGCCTAAATTTAAATACTCCTTTATAAAGTCATGATATTGGATTTTTATTTGTGGGTCTTTATTTAAACGTTTATCTAAATACAAAAAAAACGTTTAACTGCTATTTCTTTTGATTCTCCTAGGTTGATTGGGTTCTCCTTCCAAGGCAGTGACACTATAAAACGGCCAGATGGGTTTCTAGTGTGCGTGGTAATGAAATGGGCTTTGCATAATTTTTCTTCTATGGACCGCGTAACACCAGGCATTTTCTCATTTTCCCAGAATAATTACATTATTTTTGCTTGGGGCGTATGTGGTACGCATCCTGTCATTATCCAGTCAAATCGCGTTTTTTGCAAGCAAATGTTGCCTTTACATGTGTGTATCTGTCCCACGCATACAAGTTTGTAAAAAACTTGCGCTCCAATCAACAATTCAACTTCCCGAGATTTGTTAATAAATTTTAACGAAAGTTTTGTATTTTTAGGAATATCAAGAATATTCTTGTCGAATGATTGATACGGCACTCGCGAAGTGATGGTATGTAATAGGAAAAAGTTTAGTTCCGATTCGTATTCGCTGGCTTTAGACGACACAATGGTTGACACGCGAGTTGTTATTTTAACTTTGGATTCTCCTAATCCTGTTATTAGAACTGAAGTCTGCTGGTACCTTAAGCCTAATCGTTTTGCTAAACTTGCTTTCATGAGGTTTACTTAGGAACCTGAGTCAAGTAGTGCTCTAGCAACGTGTTGATTTCCCCATATATTGTTGACGTTGACCAGGCATGTTGATAGAATTACTTGGTCTTCGCTGCTGTGATTTCCAACATTGCTAGACATGCCGGGTACTTGAGAATTTGCTTCATCTTTTAAATGGAGAACTGTATTATGTTTCTTTCCGCATTTACGGCAATTGCTCGATGTGCAATCCTTAGCAAGGTGACCAGGTCGCAAACAATTTATACAAAATTTTTTTGTTCTGATTATTTCGATTTGCTCCAATAATAGTGTTTTTCTACAAAGCATTTGGCACGCATAAATATAGTGCGCTTTGTTGCACAAGTAACATCTTATGTTCTTCCTGCTGGCTACATGGAATGATTTGGCCGGTTTATTCGCCTTAGTGTGAAAATCAATGGTATTTTCACTGCATATGCTGCGTAGTGTTCTACATTTTCTGGTAAGAAACTCATGTAGTTTGTTGTACGTTGGGATTTCATTCAATTTTATGGATTCTTCCCATGTCCGTCGTGTTTTCCTGTCCAATTT
Source organism: Tachinus rufipes (assembly GCA_963932245.1). Classification (NCBI taxonomy): domain Eukaryota; kingdom Metazoa; phylum Arthropoda; class Insecta; order Coleoptera; family Staphylinidae; genus Tachinus; species Tachinus rufipes. The sequence continues at coordinate 69,733,240 of OZ010747.1, read as the reverse complement.
TGTGGCTATCATATAAACTAATAAATTGCTCCATTGTTCAACTGGGCGCTGTAACATTTTTAATGCTTGAGTGTGCTGTACTACGTAGTCTATGACCAATCTCAAAGAATTAAATGATTCTTTTTGCATTATTAGAGTATTAAATAATGCCTTTACATGACAATTAATTATTGCAGGCTTGTCCTCAAAACGCTCCTTCAATATACTCCAAGCTACCTCATAATTTTGTGCAGTTATATTTAAAGCACTGATCGCTTGAGCTGCTTCTTTTTTCACAGTTGCCTTTAAATAGTAAAATTTTTGCACTTCTGTTAACTCACTATTCTCGTGTATTAACAACATGAAAGTATTGTAAAATTCCATCTAATCATCACGGATCGCCAAGCACTCTCTAATACCAGAAGTTCCTTATTCGGTTCCGAAGGACCAGTGTTTTAAAGTGCAAACAGTTTTACAATCCTATTAAGCAGCTGTTGCAATTAATGTTTTATAATTTGGCTACTTCTAGTTAGTCCCGTTTTTCCAGGTATAATTCTTTACAGTCCTCGTCAGCAAATTCCTGTTTCACCAAAGAGCACACCAAACGCTAGCAAAAAACAATCCTATGCGCGAGCAGCAAATCCAGAGCAAAACGTATTTTATCAAGCTAAAATCAGCTGTTGTTTTGCTTATCTCAAGCAAGTAACAAATATTTTATGAAGATACTAGCATCGTTGGCATTTTATTAGGAAAAGAGTTAGGTTAGGTTGGGTAAGCCATCGTAAAAATAAATACGACACTTTTTTAACGTCTTTAGAAAGATTTTTTTTCAAGCCAAAAAAAAAATAACTCATACAAACAACCATAAATAACATCACCGTAGTAGAAATAATACTAGAAGACGTGCAAACAACAGCAAATACTAAAAAAAGAACGTATCAAACATGGTAGATGGTAGTACAACTGTTGTAAAAAAAACAATCAAACTATTTCAGAAAATAATCCATAAGAAAAAACCGCAAAAGATTGAAAAACCAGCATAATAATCCCAGTATTTAAAAAAAAAGCAAAAAACTAAATACCACAAAACTTAATCTTACATTGCAAAAAAGAAAGGAATACGCCAAAAAGACTCATAAAGCAAGTGTTCTTCAACATAATCATAAACAATCATTAAACATTTTAAAAAACAACGTACGATTTAAAATAGATGTTGCCCATAAATAAATATATTATGCTACGCAGGCGACGCAAAACTAATTGAGAAATTAGAAGACAATTTTCAGCAATTCCTATATATGTTTGCAAATGCAGCAAAAACGCAAGCAGACAATAGTAAAATAAAACAATCGCAAAAAAGACAGGGTATACCTAAATATAAGAATAAAAAAGGAAATTTATAGTATTTAAAAAAAGTAAAAAAAAAAAAATTAACTATGTTTAGTTATTAGGGTAGTAACAAAAAGCGTGACACAGTAGTCTAGAACTGCACCAAAAATTGTGCATTCAAATAACCAACAAATACTATTTCAAACGTTTATACGCTCTTCCACTCCCCCAACCCGCTTTGTCGATGTAGGGTTTCATAACAAAATATTTCATCAATTTGCAAATATATTTAATTTGAGTATTTATTGATAAGTTTTGATTATTGATTGATATTGTTCAGTTAAAGTCTTCTATTATATTTCATAATTAGGGTAGTTTTATGAATAAATATTTAAAATTTAGTTTGTTTAAGAAAGATTATACACTAACAATATAATTAAAATTTGCAAATAATTTATTTTAAAAATTAAATTAAATAATTATAGATTATTTATGCTCAATTAAGAGTCATACATTATATGTTATAGTTAAGGTAGTTTTGTAATCAAATCGATCAAATTTGGCCGCTCAATGTAACTTTCTTACCTGGCTAAGTGTTTGTCCTCAAGAAGTTAAAGTATAAACCTGTGTACGTTTAAAAAATGTTAGTTTTATTTCAATATTGTACTTCTTAGAATAAAATCACTTGACTGGAAATTTGAAAAGTGATAACAATATTTAATTCAAGGAATTTTATATGTAAACACATTTCAAGTGTCGGCTGTCGCCTTTTTATAGGCAATTTAATTGATTTTTCAAGTAAGTAATATTACCATTAAATTATTAACTATATATTGACAAGCAAACAAATTATAATTGTCTGTGTGTATAAACATGTTGGTGCTAATTGGATATCTTTGCTGGGTGCTATTTTTGTTAAAAGTGTTCCAAAAATGGACTATAGGCTGGGATAATTCTAATTTATGTTTGATTGGAAAAACCGCAATTGTAACCGGTGGAAAAAGAGGTAACTTATTTGAATTCAAAATATATTAAAAATTAATTAAATAAATTTCAGGAATTGGTTATGAAACTGCTATAAAATTGGCTTCTAGAGGATGTAAAGTGATCATAGCTGATGTATTGGATTCAGAAGAAACTGTTAAAGATATAATAAATCAAACTAACAATCAAAATATTTCCTATAAATTTATAGATTTATCATCATTAAAATCAATTCGTAAATTTGCAAATGAAATTAATCAAAATGAGAATAGATTAGATATTTTGATAAATAATGCCGGAGCAGTTGGTTTTGAACGAATCTACACTGATGATAGCATATTAAAACCACATCAGATTAATTATTTTGGACCATTTTTATTAACACATCTATTAACAAGTAAAGAAATTTAAATCAAAATTAATTAATTTTAATCCAATAAATTTTAGATCTTTTAAAAAAGACTCCAGATAGCAGAATAGTGTTTGTCGCCTCCATGCTTACTTTCACAAACGATATATCATCAATTGAAGATGTCAACAAACCTTCCAAAATTAAATTTAAATGTATGGAAGCTGGAATGGATTATTCAAACAATAAAGTATGTTCATTAATTGCTGCCAGAAAATTTGCAGAGAAATTAAATAAGCATGGAGTAATTTGTGTTTCTGCATACCCAGGAATTGTTACTACGGCAATATATAAAATAAATTTTGATAGTTTTTTTAATTTGAATGGTTTATCTTTTGCAATATACGGAAAGGTAATGTAAATCAATTTTTTTGAAGCATAAATTAATTAATTAATTTTTTAGACTCCATATGAAGGTGCTCAAACGGTTTTATATTGTGCGCTTTCACCAGATGTAAAAAAATCTATTGGAGGATTGTATGCTGATTGTAAACAGTTTTTCTGCTTGCCATCATTAGCAAAAAATGAAAAGTTTTGTGATGAACTTTGGATGGAGAGTGAACGATTGACTGAGCTCAAACCAAATGAAAAATTAGATTAAATTAATTAATCTTCTGTTAATTTGTTTTTTGCAATAGTTTTAACATTGTCCAACTATCTATTTTGTGGTTTTCCTACACTTCTTTTATTTGTTTTTTGGTGCCAATGCACTGTAATGTTTGTCAAAATTTCAAAGTTTTCTCTATCTAGTTCTAATTAATCTTAGGGATTGTATTAACATTTAAAATAAATAAATTAAATCATTACAATTTTAAGCAAAGTTTTTCTCCATTTAACTTGCAGAAAAATAACATATTTTTGCAAGCAACAATTTAAAATAATTAGGTCTCAAATCAAACTTTATATAAAGTGTGGGCGGCGACCTTATCTATGGCATTAATGTTTGAATATGATTTCAGACATGTAGCCACCGCGGCTGGCGCGTACATGACATAATTTGGAGGTCCAATTTGCAAACACTGTTTGCAGTAAATCAGGCTATAGTTCGGCAATAAAACGTCAAATGTTGGCTTCCAAGTGCTCAATTGTTTCTGGTTTGTTAGTATAGACATGGGACTTACATATCCACAGAAAAGATAATTTAATAGCGTCAAATTGCACAAACAAGATAGCCAGCTAACAGGTTTGTTTTGTGAAATTATTTGTTAGCAAAATGTTTTTTTCAGTAAATTAATTGTATCGCGCGCTGTGTGGCATGCAACATTAAAGCCGTCCAATTGAGACACAAAAAAAGTTGGCAATCATGTCTCTGTACCGCTCACCGTTGACTGTAACGTTCCGACCATCACCAATTTTGAAGACATACAGACCAATGATTCCACCGGCCCATAAAGCGCACCAAACGGTGATTATTTCTTATGTGACAATTCTGTTTGTTGACATAACCATTTAACCAAAAAGGTGCTTTGTCACTGAACATAACTTTCAAATAAAATTGTAGATCAATAGCAATGTTTTTCTCGGCCCATTCACCAAATGTACGGCGCGACGATAATCGTGTGGCTTCAATTTCTGTATCAATATTACTAATAAAAAGTCTCACTCTTTTTCATCACATCTTAATATTGCCAAGCCACATTCAAACAAAACAAATATTTTAATTGTTGCGGATGAAAATGGAAGAAATGTTAGAGAGTTGCTTTCTGATTATTTACCGAAAAACCAAATCAACATCAACGCAATATTGAAACCAAATGCAACGTTTGAAGATGTTACCTCAAGTTTATGTGCAGACGCCAAACATTATAACAAACACGACTACATTATTATTTTTGCTGGAAAAAATAATATTTTAAAAGACAAGCTTATCAATAACGCGGTAATAACAAAACTAATAAACGATATAAAACACACTAATGTGATATTTGTTGGTTGTCCTTATTTTACAAACCGTTTAGTGCTTAATAAATTTACATTTGAAATAAATCAGCAAATAAACAATATAATTAAAGATAATCAAACCGATAATATTACATATATAGACTCTAATTTAATATTATTAAGCCTATTTAAAAACAAGTTTAATGAATTATATCAAGTTGGACTACGGGCAATATTCTACAGAGTATGTAATATGATTTTTGAATTTAAATCATTAGCTAGGCATAAGAAAATTAATACACATTCTGCACAAAACAACATGCAAGTTCCTTTAGAACTGCATAATAATACAACGGAAACCAATGAGGAACTAGAGTTAAATAAAACATTTTATAAAATGGCAACAACTAGCAGTTTTTTAGAAAAAACAGCAGTAGTAATAAGAAATTCGTAGTTAGCCATCAAAATATGAGTAGTTTAACCAACAAAATATAACAAATGGAAATATTTTTGGATACTTATAGTAGCGACATTTTTTGCATATCTGAACATTGGTTTACTAAAACAAACAATATAACAAATATCAGTATAGCAGGATATATATCAAATCATTTTTCAAGAAAACTTTATATACATGGCGGAGTTGCAATATTAGTAAAGAATAATCTACGATCAACTGCTCTTGAACAATATAATAATTTGTCAATAGAAAAGCACTACAAATGCACAGCAATTAAAATAAACATAGAAAACACAGTTATAACTATATTAACTATTTACAGAATTCCAACTGGTGACTATAATATATTCCTGAAGCAGTTTGAAGAATCTTTAAAACTGTTATGCAATGAAAAATCAATTAATATAATATGTGGCAATTTCAACGTTAACTTTTTAAAGCAATACACAATGAAAATAAAATTAACAGATCTCTTATCATCTTATAATTTAGAACCTAAAATATACCAACCAACACGTCGACAAAATTGTCTAGATAATATATATGTAACTAAAAATACGTTAAAAGTTAAGGCTTATGTATTACAAAACGGATTTTCAGACCACAACGTGCAGTCTATAGAATGAAAAATTAATAATTATTCCAAAAATACAGTAATCAACTACAGACAGTTACATAATATTAATAATATTGACAAATTTGTACAGCTACTTGGCTATCACAATTGGAATGAGATATTAGATTCAAATATCCTATCAGAAAAATGTTCTCTGTTTTTTACTAATATTTACTTATCTTTTGAAGCAGCCTTTCCAACTAAACAAAAAAATGGAGTTAACAATTTCAAACAAAACCAGTGGATTACGCGAGGGATTGGGACATCTTCACAAAAACTTAAAGAATTGCACCTGTTATGTTCACATGGCAATGAACATGACAAACTTTTATATAATCGGTATAAATCTATCTATAAAAAAACAATTATATTAGCTAAAAAACTATATTTAAACAAACTCTGACAATATGAACCGTACTGCGTGGCAAATTATTAATAGTACTGCAAAACCTCGACAGAACTATGGAATTAATAATTTAAATATAAATGATAAAATTGAAACAAACTTGTCAGATAAACAAACCATCTTAACACTTATTTTAATACCATTACAGACTCATTAATAGAAGGTGATATAACTGCATATTGAACTTAATAGAAATTCTATATACCTTCAAACTCTTCGGGTTCTGATGGAATTAGTAGCAAACTTTTAAAAATGTCCATAAATCAATTTAAGATGCCATTCACATCTATCATAAACGACTCTTTAAACCAAGGTATTTTTCCGGATAACCTCAAAAACGCAAAAATAATTCCATTACTTAAAAAAGGAAATAATCAAACTAAAGAAAACTACCGCCCTATATCTATTTTAAGCACATTTGCAAAAGTTCTTGAAACAATTATGGCAGATAGATTAATCAGTTTTTTTAATCAACACAAATTATTTAATAATAATAATAATAATAATAATAATAATAATTCTTTATTTTCAATAGACCATACGGTATAGGATAGGGTCAATAATACAAAAATTAAACAATACATACAAACATACAAAAAAATAAATTAATAAAATCTTACAATAGCAATTAAAAAAAAAAAAAATAATAAATATTATGTAACATCTAAGAAAAGTTATAAGTCATCTAGATATTCACCGATGGTATAATACGCTTTGTTTAAAAGAATTGTTTTAACTTTAGATTCAAACTTTTTGCCATTTAACGCTTTTAATTCTAACGGTAACTTATTGTAAATAGTTATACCCATATATTTGGGACATTTTTTGTAAAACTCTAATCGGTGCTTAGGAATTTCTAGTGTTGTTGCTCCATGTCGCGTATTATACATATGATTTTTATTCAGATGTGAGAAACTTGGAAAATTGTCTTTGACATATGATAGCATACTATATATGTATATACTTGGCAACGTGAGTATCCTTTCCTCAATAAAATGAATTTTACAAGATGTTTTTGTATTTAAGTTTAACATAAACCGTAAAGCTCTCATTTGAAGCTATAAATTTTTTCCATGCCAGATGATGCTCCCCATGCTACAATTCCATATGATGCTAATGAATTAAAATACGCAAAATAAAACATACGTAAGATATTAAAACTTAATACAGGTTGCAACTGTTTAATTACATAACATACAGATGCAAGTTTAGATGATAGTTGATCAATATGGTTTTTTTAACTACATGATTGATCAACTGTAATCCCTAAAAATTTAGTGTTTGTTTTTTGCTCAATACTTTTGCCATTACACTTTATCAAATGGCACCTATCAGTTATAGTAGCTATGATGGGATTTATTTGGATAAAACAAACAGAAATGAATTTGTCTTACTAATGTTTATGTCGTTAATGTACACAATAAATAATAAAGGCCCTAATACAGATCCCTGAGGCACCCCTCTATTTGAAGTTAAGGTTTTTGATGATTTTTGTTCAAACTCTATTGGGATCTATCTTTTAGATATGATGAAAACTATTGATTGGTTACACCTCTAACACCATATCGATTTAGTTTGTTTAAAAGAAGATTATGATCAACACGGTCAAAACCCTTGCTAAGGTCTAAAAATATTCCTGCACAGATTTCTCCCCGATCAATATTATCACATGTTTTGTTAATAAAAGCAACAACAGCATCGGTTGTAGATTTACCTTTTCTAAAACCAAATTGATTTTCGTTTAAGATATTATATTTGTTTAAAAAATTTGACAATCGCGTAGAAACTATTTTTTCTAAAATTTTGCAATAACTTTGGTTATTTTTAACAAATCAGGAAATATTCCTTGACAGATTGATTCATTAATGATGTTAGTAAGAGGTGAAGATAATAAATTAATTGATTTTTTAATAATATTTAAATTTAAATTATCATGCCCAGATGACTTTGAATTTTTTAGGCTATTTGTCGTTAATATAACCTCAAGCTCATTTACAGGTTAAAAAAAAAGCGTGTGAGGATTTATAGTTATCCCATCTGCTGTATTCACATTTGATGAATTTTCAGAAATCAAACTCTCTGCTATAGTGTTAAAATACTTATTAAATGTGTTGGCAATACTTGAATGATCTTCAACTATATCATTATTAATATTTATAGTGATGTTATTCTTTTGTTTTCTTTTACTACCTTTTATTAGACTCCATGCTGCAGATATTTTGTTAGAAGATTGAATAATTACAGAATCGTTATATAAACGCTTTGCTAATTTTATCACTGCAATATAAGTATTTTTATATTAAAAAAAAAAATTAAATTTATGAAAAAATATTCTAAACTAAAAAACATCCATAGACGCGTTTCGAGGTTTACCTCTCATCAGTATGGCTTTATTTATTTAAACTAATTGATTTTTAACTTACTTTGTCAACATTGTTCACCACCACAATTCAAAGTGAATATTTTAAAGGGTGTATTGACTATTTATACTAACTGACTTAATGACATTATTTAATGGCTATGGTTAATAGCATTCTGAGAATGAACAAATAAACTAATTATTTCGGGATATTAAGCTGATGGTAATGACATGAAAGAATTAAAACGGAAATTTGAAAATTAAAAATAGAATAAATTTTTTGCATAAATTATAATTACTATTATACAATTTCGTGTATATCAGAACATATATAAAATATATAAAGAAGAGACGCAATGTCCTCAAATGAGACAGTTGTAAAAGCAATAATTTCGAATAAAGCCTAGTTAAATAGGTAAATTTATACGAATGCCACAACGACATATGTAGCGCTCGTTACTATTTGTTCAATCGGACAACCCAATAATAACATTAAAAAAAAAAAAATTAAATTTATGAAAAAATATTCTAAACTAAAAAACATCCATAGACGCGTTTCGAGGTTTACCTCTCATCAGTATGGCTTTATTTATTTAAACTAATTGATTTTTAACTTACTTTGTCAACATTGTTCACCACCACAATTCAAAGTGAATATTTTAAAGGGTGTATTGACTATTTATACTAACTGACTTAATGACATTATTTAATGGCTATGGTTAATAGCATTCTGAGAATGAACAAATAAACTAATTATTTCGGGATATTAAGCTGATGGTAATGACATGAAAGAATTAAAACGGAAATTTGAAAATTAAAAATAGAATAAATTTTTTGCATAAATTATAATTACTATTATACAATTTCGTGTATATCAGAACATATATAAAATATATAAAGAAGAGACGCAATGTCCTCAAATGAGACAGTTGTAAAAGCAATAATTTCGAATAAAGCCTAGTTAAATAGGTAAATTTATACGAATGCCACAACGACATATGTAGCGCTCGTTACTATTTGTTCAATCGGACAACCCAATAATAACATTAAAAAAAAAAATTAAATTTATGAAAAAATATTCTAAACTAAAAAACATCCATAGACGCGTTTCGAGGTTTACCTCTCATCAGTATGGCTTTATTTATTTAAACTAATTGATTTTTAACTTACTTTGTCAACATTGTTCACCACCACAATTCAAAGTGAATATTTTAAAGGGTGTATTGACTATTTATACTAACTGACTTAATGACATTATTTAATGGCTATGGTTAATAGCATTCTGAGAATGAACAAATAAACTAATTATTTCGGGATATTAAGCTGATGGTAATGACATGAAAGAATTAAAACGGAAATTTGAAAATTAAAAATAGAATAAATTTTTTGCATAAATTATAATTACTATTATACAATTTCGTGTATATCAGAACATATATAAAATATATAAAGAAGAGACGCAATGTCCTCAAATGAGACAGTTGTAAAAGCAATAATTTCGAATAAAGCCTAGTTAAATAGGTAAATTTATACGAATGCCACAACGACATATGTAGCGCTCGTTACTATTTGTTCAATCGGACAACCCAATAATAACATTAAAAAAATTAAATTTATGAAAAAATATTCTAAACTAAAAAACATCCATAGACGCGTTTCGAGGTTTACCTCTCATCAGTATGGCTTTATTTATTTAAACTAATTGGGTTGTCCGATTGAACAAATAGTAACGAGCGCTACATATGTCGTTGTGGCATTCGTATAAATTTACCTATTTAACTAGGCTTTATTCGAAATTATTGCTTTTACAACTGTCTCATTTGAGGACATTGCGTCTCTTCTTTATATATTTTATATATGTTCTGATATACACGAAATTGTATAATAGTAATTATAATTTATGCAAAAAATTTATTCTATTTTTAATTTTCAAATTTCCGTTTTAATTCTTTCATGTCATTACCATCAGCTTAATATCCCGAAATAATTAGTTTATTTGTTCATTCTCAGAATGCTATTAACCATAGCCATTAAATAATGTCATTAAGTCAGTTAGTATAAATAGTCAATACACCCTTTAAAATATTCACTTTGAATTGTGGTGGTGAACAATGTTGACAAAGTAAGTTAAAAATCAATTAGTTTAAATAAATAAAGCCATACTGATGAGAGGTAAACCTCGAAACGCGTCTATGGATGTTTTTTAGTTTAGAATATTTTTTCATAAATTTAATTTTTTTTTTAATGTTATTATTGGGTTGTCCGATTGAACAAATAGTAACGAGCGCTACATATGTCGTTGTGGCATTCGTATAAATTTACCTATTTAACTAGGCTTTATTCGAAATTATTGCTTTTACAACTGTCTCATTTGAGGACATTGCGTCTCTTCTTTATATATTTTATATATGTTCTGATATACACGAAATTGTATAATAGTAATTATAATTTATGCAAAAAATTTATTCTATTTTTAATTTTCAAATTTCCGTTTTAATTCTTTCATGTCATTACCATCAGCTTAATATCCCGAAATAATTAGTTTATTTGTTCATTCTCAGAATGCTATTAACCATAGCCATTAAATAATGTCATTAAGTCAGTTAGTATAAATAGTCAATACACCCTTTAAAATATTCACTTTGAATTGTGGTGGTGAACAATGTTGACAAAGTAAGTTAAAAATCAATTAGTTTAAATAAATAAAGCCATACTGATGAGAGGTAAACCTCGAAACGCGTCTATGGATGTTTTTTAGTTTAGAATATTTTTTCATAAATTTAATTTTTTTTTTTAATGTTATTATTGGGTTGTCCGATTGAACAAATAGTAACGAGCGCTACATATGTCGTTGTGGCATTCGTATAAATTTACCTATTTAACTAGGCTTTATTCGAAATTATTGCTTTTACAACTGTCTCATTTGAGGACATTGCGTCTCTTCTTTATATATTTTATATATGTTCTGATATACACGAAATTGTATAATAGTAATTATAATTTATGCAAAAAATTTATTCTATTTTTAATTTTCAAATTTCCGTTTTAATTCTTTCATGTCATTACCATCAGCTTAATATCCCGAAATAATTAGTTTATTTGTTCATTCTCAGAATGCTATTAACCATAGCCATTAAATAATGTCATTAAGTCAGTTAGTATAAATAGTCAATACACCCTTTAAAATATTCACTTTGAATTGTGGTGGTGAACAATGTTGACAAAGTAAGTTAAAAATCAATTAGTTTAAATAAATAAAGCCATACTGATGAGAGGTAAACCTCGAAACGCGTCTATGGATGTTTTTTAGTTTAGAATATTTTTTCATAAATTTAATTTTTTTTAATGTTATTATTGGGTTGTCCGATTGAACAAATAGTAACGAGCGCTACATATGTCGTTGTGGCATTCGTATAAATTTACCTATTTAACTAGGCTTTATTCGAAATTATTGCTTTTACAACTGTCTCATTTGAGGACATTGCGTCTCTTCTTTATATATTTTATATATTTTTATATTGCTTATAATATAATTTATTTCTGATGCTAAAATGTCTAATTTGATACAACTCTTTGAGTTTTTGAGCAGAAACTTTGATACCTGTGGTTATCCATTTATTTTGTATTCTTTTATTATTTTTAACTATTTTGTTTTTGATGGGAAAACAAGTTTCAAATATAATAGATATTGTATTTATGTATGCTTTATACTTATTATTAATATTTTCCGAATTGAAGACATCGTGCCAGTTTTCTTGCCGCAACATTTCCAAAAAACTTTCTATGTTTTCAGTTTTATCTAATTGCCTATACTTAAAATTTTCTTTATGAGAAATTTTATTTTCAAATGAAATTTTAGCGTTTTGTAAATGATGAAACTACAGAAGAAATATCATTAGTCATATCATTTGATAAACATATATTGTCTAAACAGTTTTCATTTCTTGTCGGTTCATTAATAACGTGTATAAGGTTAAATGATTTAAGAACATCTGCAAATTTATCGAGTTCTGTAGATTTTTTTAAAAAGTTAATATTTAAGTCTCCGCAAATTATTATTTCACAGTTTTTATATTTATTTGACATTAAAAATAAAATATTTTTGAGTATAGAACAGAACTGATCAACATTACCGGATGAGCTTCGATAAAAAGCAATAATAATAAAATGATATGTAGAAAAAGAAATTTTAATTGCAGTCGCTTCTATTTGCTTTTCAATAGAAAATTGTTTTACATTATCAATACTTGTAGCAGTTAAGTTATTCTTGACTAAAATCATAACGCCGCCTCTCTTATATTTAGATCTACAAAAAGCATCAACAACGTAATATCCATTAACACGAAGAGATGGTACATTATTTACATTTAACCAATGTTCACTTACACAAAAAATGTCAGTATGATTGGAATCAAAGTATACATCTAATTGGTTGATTTTATTATCTATGCCTTGAACATTTTGATGGCTAATAGATATGCACTTTAATTGGTATTTAATTGGCGGTTGTAATGGTGGTTTTGTTGTCCTAAAAAATTGCTCCTTTCTTTTTTGTTTGCATAATTGCCAACACTTGACAAGGTTGACGGTTCACTATCACGCACTATAACTGGAGTTGATTGAAATTGGGTTTCTTGTGTCGATTGAATTACAGCCCTATTATCTAAGGAACTGATCTTCACTGCTGTTTCATTTATTGTAGTTTGATGGATTTTCTTGATTATATTTGAAATTGATTCTAATACTTTAAATTTTCCACATTTTGATAATAATAGACCATGTTGAGTATAATCGCGGTTTGAAATTAATAAAGCAGTTATAGGTACATACGTTACATGTACAGAATTCTTTTGAATATTAAAAAGTTTTTTATTATTTTCATATACACATTCATTGTAGTTTTCCTCATTTTTCCAGTAGGTTGATGCGGTAACAATAATATTTGTGTTTGACGTTTCAGAAAATATTAGTTTAATTATTCTACCGTTTAAAAACGTTTTTTTGTAGGCATCGTTTATCCCAGCACTAATTATAACAAAGTCATTTTTACAAAAAAATTTTACAAGATTTTTTATATCTACAGTAACACTATTATAAACTGCGTATGGTTTGAATAAACATTCCACCGCATACACATCAGTGTTTATTAGACTTGATAGCATGTTTGAACAGTATTTACCATTTTCATCTGCTAATATTAAAACTTTTGATTTTCGAACTGTTTTTTTATTTTCTAATTTATGTTTATTTGTAATATAATTATTATCATTACAATGATTAATTTTATTGACCTTATGCATAATTGTTACATCATTTTGAATTGGATTCTGGTTTTGGTTTGTTGTTATTGTAGAACACACATTTATGTTTTCTTTTTTGCAACACATTGCACATTATTTTTGTTTGTAACGATTTTTTTAAAGTTTTGTTAGAGAGGTTTCAAGAAGATGAATTTTATTTTGTAATTGCTTAATAGTATTAAAACCAAAAAAAAAAAAATTATTTAATTTATGTCTATGATTTTGTTTAAGTTTGCATTCATCTTTGGATATTTCGTTTTTGTCAATCACTAAATAACTGCCATTCAAGTCTTCATTGAGTCTTTCTATTAGTTGCTTTTTGTTTCCGCTTCGAGGTAATCCTTTTCGCTGTAGCTCATCTTTGAGCGATTTTTTTGTTAATTTGTTTAACTTGACTGATGACATTTTTATTATTATTAGATAAAACGTATATTAAAAAGTAATATAAATACAGAAAAAACAGTAATTTTATTTAATATAGTAATCTTATATGCACTATTAATAAAATGAAATAAAATAAAACAAAAGTATTATATATATATTATAATTCATCAACAATAGATCGAGAAAAAAAAAATACACCGCGGTAGAAATTACTCCCGGGTCGACCCCTCGAAAAATCTGTTTCTCTCGGCGAATTGATGATATGTGAATATAAGTTAAATTTTTAAATATAGGTAATTTTACAATTTAAAATAACAATTAATTCTCAATAAAAATAATTAAAAATAAAACTAAAATGAAACTAAAATGAGTAGTTTTAATAATATTGTATTAGAAATAAATTGACACAAACCACGTTTTTCTTAGATTGTTATTTATCCAGCCGGCAAATATTTTTGCATTCCAGTTTTTCCTTCTTTTACATTACAGTAAATTTTATTATTAATATTGCTATAACTTCACTAGATGAGATATTTTTACAGTTTTTTTTACACAGTACATGCACACACAGTTAACACACTTATGTTAAAAAAATAGATTTAAAAAAGTCACATTTTCCCACTCAAAAATGAATTTCAACAGGACTACATATACACACTTTAAAATATGGAGGAGTTGATGGAAATGATGAGACGCAATATGGTTTTAGGAAAAACAGGCCAACTACAGATGCTATTTTAAAATACTTGGAATATATTTACGCTGGGTTAGATGAAGGAAAGCAGTGTTTGGGCATATTTTTAGATCTTACTAAAACCATTGATCTAGTAGACCATAACATATTGTTAGACAAATTATATAGATACGGTATAAGAGGCACTGCTCTAAATTGGTTTAAAGACTATTTAAAAGGAACACATTATGTGCAAATACAAGATATTAAATCTACAAATTTAAAATTTAAAATCATTATTTATGTTAATGACATAGATTTACAAAGAAAAGATGTAATGTTTGCAGACGATACATCGCTGTTTGTCGCATCAAAGAGTCTAGACAATGTCCTGTTAGAATCAAATGAAACAACTAAAAATTTAAATACATGGTATGAAGCAAATAACTTGTACGTGAACTCAAACAAATCAACAGTTATCAAATTTTGTGCCAACAATGTAGAAAACAACAGCTCGGTTTTAATAAAGGGGAAGAATGTATCTATAGAACAAACAATTGATACAAAATTTTTAGGAGTTATAATTGATCAACGTTGCAATTGGTATGAACATATAAACTATGTATCAAAAAAATTGGGACCTTTATGTTATGTAGCTTTAAAACTTACGCAAATTGTAGATTTTAAGTAACTTAAGTTAATTTATTATGCTCACTTTGAAGCATGCATATGTTACTGTATTGTTGCATGGGGCAAGTTGAGTAAAATAAGCCGTGTTTTTAAATTACAAAAACGTATGCTACGGATCATGTTACACAAATCAACAGATGAACATTGTAGACCGTTATTTCAGAAAGAAAGAATACTTACAGTGTATTGAATATATATTTATAAAACATTATTATATGTAAAAAATAACTTATCTGCGTTTAAAAAGGTCAACTGTAACAGAACGGTTTATAATACCAGGCATGGACATTCACTGCTGAGTATTCCAAATCATAATCTGCAATTGTTTGAAAAGAGTCCAAATTATATGGGCATCAAGTTATACAACAAATTGCCAATTTGTATAAAATTACTAAACCAGAAAGATTTTAAACGTGTAGTAAAAGAAATACTTGTATCTAAAGCTTATTATAATATAGATGAATATTTTAATGACAACTGTATTAAATTGTAAACATTTATGTTGTATATGTGTATATTTCTAAATTGTAATTAATATTTTAATCTTGTGTATTTATATTTATGTATGTATATTATGAACTTGTCCTATATCATTGCAATATGATATTTGGACCAATAAAGTATTATTATTATTATTATTACCATACTCTTACAACTACAAACAAACTCAAGAAAACTAACCAGCATAAGCTCCTACGACAAATAAAGAAAAAAATAAACTATTCTACAAACAAACCAAACAGACACTAGAATCACTAAAATCAAGAAATATCACAATAATACTCGGGAAGTTTAACGTAAAGGAAGATTTGACAAATATATAGGTAAATATAGGCTAGAGACAAAAAAATAAAGAGGCGACAAACTATAACAATTTTGCCAAAAAAAAAGAAACAATAATAAAAATCACTTTCTACAAGCTCACAAATCAAAAACTATATACATAAAAATCCCTACAAAACAATGACAAAAAAAACAATCAACCAAATAGACTATGTTTTAATATCGCAAAATATAAAAATTGCATCAAATTAGTTATAGCTTACGCAGGTGCCATTGTCGCTTCAGAACCCTTCCTAATAATGCAAATAAATAACACAATAAAAAAAAAAAAAAAAAGGTCAGATAAGCGTTCGAAGTTTATCAAAACTGCTAAAATATAAACAAAAAATGGTCAGGCATCATAAAAGCTCGAATAAAACCAGCGACAAAAATTCTAAAAAAGAAACACAAGAATAAATCACTTTCGTACCCTTATGAATAAAAAAAAAACCTTAAAAAAACCAACCATATAAAAAAACTCAACAAATACTCCCCACAAAAATAAAAAAAAAATTGAAAAAATTGAGGAGTGACAAACAAAACATGGCAGCGTTCATAAAAAGATCAAAGAAACCATAAGCTACTCAACATAATAAACGACTTCCACGGGAAAACAGTATCAAAAACAGAGCAAAGATTAGGAGATCTATATTGACCAACTTTTCAAAGATAAAAGCAAAAAACTAAAACTGTAAACATAAGATAAGAAAAAAGCCGTGACATAATTAAAAATAAAGTGATGTATGCATATAGCCATGAATGAGTCAAATGTACAGAATAAAATTTTGTTTTTGCTCAAACTGCTGAAAATGTCTTCCTCTACATGAATTCTGATTATGTAATTTTTTTCAGATTCTTTCAGTAAGGCGTTTCCGAGTAATAAGCAATCAAATTTTTTAAAAAGTTTTAGTGTTTTTTTTTTGTAATTTCTCAAAGTGGCATTTGTAAAAAAAAATTAAGTAATTTTTCTCTTCAAAATTGTTCAAAGAATAAGTTCATAGCCCAAAATTATTTTTCTTGAATTTTGAAAATTTTGCAGAACTTTATCTTTTTTTAAAGATAAGGTTTTTTTTTTAATATGGATCAAAACGTGCTTATATATGTGCAGAAGATACCCTAAAATTTTCAGAAAGTGCCGTGTGCTACGTTCCAAGATATCTTACAATGTATCTACAAAAATAATTTGTAACTTCTCAAGATTGCATTTAAAAAAAAAATTATAACAAATTTTTTTCTTCAACATTGTCTAAAGAATAAGTTTTCACATAGCACGTATTTATTAATATTTGAAAAAAAAAATACCTATAATCTTTTTTTTATAGAAACACTGTTATTTAAAGTTCTGCAAAATTTTCAAAATTCAATGAAAAAAAGAAAAAAAAACTTATTCTTTAGACAAATTTGAAGTTTGTTATAATTTTTTCCTAAAAAAGTTATCCTGAGAAGTTATAAACAATCAAAAATGTAAATTTAAAATTTAAACTTTTTTTCTCGCTGTTTTTAAGAATTTTTGTGGCACTTCCTAAAAATTTTAAAGTATCTTTTGCACATATAAAAGCACGTTTTTTATCGATACTTGAAAAAAATTTTTTTTTTTTTTTTAAAACTGTCTTAAAGTTCTGCAAAATTTTAAAAATGAAAAAAAAAACTTTTTGAAGAAAAAAGTTTCTTAAGTTTTTTCCTAAAAATGCAATCCTGAGAAGTTACAAATGATCAAAAATTGTAAAAAAAATAAATGCCTTGATCATTTCAAATTTTGAATGCTTATTACTCAAAAATTGCTCACTAAAACAATCTGAAAAATTCACATAATCAGGATTCATGTAGAGGAAGACATTTTCAGTAGTTTGAGCAAAACAAACAAATTTTTATTCCGTACACTTGACTCATACATGGCCATAAATACACTTAGAGTAGTCCAGACCAACTGCCAGCAACAATTCTTAAAATGATAAAAAAAGATTAGATTCATGTTCTGGTGGAATTAATCAATACCATAAATAAAAACTTGAAATTATTTACAATAGAATATACAAAAAACTAAATTCAAACATCAGCAACATATAATTAGGATTCTGTAAAAGCCTAGGAATACGAGAATCCTGCGTATAAATGGCAACAGTACAAATAAAAAGTTGAAACACTTATGCCCGGTTGTACCAAGCACCACTTAAGTTTTAGATTTTGTTGTACCACTTAAATGTGACAGCGTCTTACCTTAGCATTAAAATACGTTTAACAACTGCACAAAATGCAATTCAACTAGCTAACAATAGATGTAGACACTTAAAATAGTATCTTAAAAATTGTAAAACGCAATAAATCTAAGTTTATTGGATGTGATGTCCTAAAACGTTGTGGTACTGTTTTTAACTTTACAGTCGTTGAAGTTCCTGAAGCCACCAGCCGCATATGTGATTATACTAGTTTCAGTTAACAGAATCACATTAAACAATTAAACAACGCCACCGTTTCCAGAATCCTGAAATAATAATATTAACCATATGTTCAACAAAATGCTAACAAAAGATGTCATAAAACTTTCAACAAATTCTGAACTAAAAAAGAATGGAACTTCCGGTTTCTGCGTAGACTTCCTTATAGTAAAAAGGTTTGGATATATTATGACTATCGACTTAGATAAATAAAACTCTGGAAAAGCCTGTAAGACTCCCAGTACTTTCCTACTTTAAATCTCCAAAAAAGATACTAGCAGATCCCACTCACGCCTAAAATTAAGCCAAATACCGCCTTCACAATTACCGGGCAAGATTCCTTTCAATTCAATTTTATGCTACTTAGTCTACACTCCGCCCCAGTCACTTTTCAATTTTTTTTGTATACAGTCATCGGTCTCAAAATAGAACCTAAAATGTTTGACTACTTAAATAAAATTAATGTTCTAAGTAAAACTATGCAAGAACATCATAGAAAACCTGTAAAAAGTGCTAAAAAGACTCCAATGAACTTAAAGCAGCAGGAGTGTGAGTTATTTAAAAGAGAATTGAAATACCTCAGCCACGTTTTAAATAATCAAGATGCACACACCAATCCCAACAAAATCGCCGCCGTTGTACAATTGCAGGCCCCCAATAATATCAAGGAACTAAAACGGTTTTTAGTACCTCTAATTTATTTCAGATTACTCATCAAGTACTGCTTTGCTAACCAGTTTAATCAATATAATAATCAAAAATGTTATATAATATCAATACAATATTAAGGAATGTAAGCCTAGACATTAAAAAAAAAAAAATAAAAAAAGACTCAAAATATATGATAAGTAAAAAAAGGTAATTCTAACAACTAAGCACAGACTACTAGTTTATACAGAGTTAGTCAAAATTACCGAAACACCTAAATAATAGTTGAAAATTTTAAAATAAGTTTCAAATAAAAGATTTTTAGTTTTAAGCACACTAATTTATAAAAATATTTTTAATACATTCATTTTATTGTAAAAATTTAGTAAACTTTTTTTTCAAATAGAACACCCTGTATATTTTTACATTATTTAATAATTTAATGATTCCTTTGTTAATAGTTTTCAATGATTTTTAACCGTTTGGTTAAAGTAAATGTGTAAGTTTGTGGGAAAATATTTTTTATTTGAAGTTCAGGAGTTTGCTTATAACTCAAAAATGGTGCATTTTATAAAAAAATATATTTACAAAAATTTCTTAAAATTAATCTTAGAATCAAGAAATATACAGGGTACTCCATTTGAAAAAAAAACTTCTCAAATTTCCTTAATAAAATGAACTGTATATTAAAAATATTTTTATAAATTAGTTTGTTTAAAACCAAAAAACTTTTGTTTGAAACTTTTTTGAAATTATTAACAGTTAGAGAATTATTTAAGTGTTCCGGTAATTCCTCCAAGTTATTATTCAGAAAATAATTAAAAGAAAAAGCAAAAACTTATTAATAAAAAACCTCAGAGAATAGTTTCGCTGTACTAATAACCAAATATTTAGATCTGCGGTATCAAAACTAAAAGTTGCTTTATTGATTGCCAATCTTCAGAGACGGCACCTAAAAAAGAAAAATTAAATTAAAGCAAATTTAAATTTTTTTTAAAAACACTTCATTGCAGAATCGATCAATCTACCAATAATCTTTTTAAGAAAACAAATACTACTTGGGCAATTCCGTTTTAAACGGACCAGAAGAAGAAGGGGAGCGTAAAAAAACATGTTTTAGTATTTTTTCCTTTCTAGATAGATTTATTTTTATATATGTTTACAAAGAACTGAGTTATAGAAGACGTTCGAAGTGCTCTCCTTCCATTTCCAAACAGGCACGATATCTTTGTCTGAAAAACATTCAAACTTTTTCTACTCCTCATTGGCTATTTACAGTAGTAGCATACACTAATGATTTCAAATATTCTCAAACAAAAAAATTAAGAAGGTTTAAATCGGGTAATCTTGCTGGGTATAAAACTTAGTAAAATAATATAAAATAAGCTGAAGCACCATCATGCTGAAACCACATTTGTTGCCTGTAGGCCAAAAGAATGTCACCCAAAAGATCATACATTGTGTTCTGCAGAAAGTTGAGATAAGCAACGCCTGTTAATCGGTTTGTTAAAACAACAGGACCTAAAAACCTGTCTCCTACAATACCCATCCTAATGTTTAATAAAAAGCCAGATTTGTTGTGTCCACATTCAATTACAGCATGGGAATTTTCGTCTACCCAACAATGAGTATTATAAAAACTAACAACTCCATTTCGTGTGAACCCGGCTTCATCTGTAAAAAGAATTTTGTCAAGAAACTGCAAGTCTTCAGCATCCATGCGTAAAAACCAGCAACAAATAACCAAACGTGCCTGATGATTAGTTAAATTTAAAGCATGTATTTGTTGTAAATGGTATGAATAGAGCAGCGGTTCTTAGAGAGTTCTACAAACAAAAGTTGCACCAATTCCTACCTCGGCTGATATTCTCCGCACACTCGTCCCTGGATTATGCTCTATCCATGCTATAATTTCTTGTTCTGCTCTAGAAGTAAAACCAACTTTGGTCTGCCAAAAAAATAGCTCTGATTTCGAAGTAAACCGGTATCTCTCAATCTCTGGTAAATTCTTCCAACCATACGATGTGAAAGAATCTGGCAATTTGGATAAGCTTCTACATAAAGACGTCGCGCTTTGGTGGCAATCTCATTAGCACTACCATACATGAAATGCATGTCGGCTTGTTTTTAATTAGAGTAATCAGCCATAAGAATGAAAACTTGTGCACTAACAACAACTGTCAAATACTGAATGTTTATTTCACAAAACATCAGCCAACTACAATAAGAAATTGCACGTTTTTGCAAAATAAAAAATGGTGAAAAAAGAATAATAAAAATAAATAATGTTACATATCTCCAAAACCGTTGCTATGACAACCCATGTTTATTAACTCTTTTTTGTTTGTTGTGGTTCGTAGTACCACCCCCTTAAATATTTTAGATTCTTTTTTGAAAACCCTGTATATAGTTCTAATTCTAATCAGCAAAAACATACTCCAGATAATTCAAGAGTACGTAACCACAATGACAAAAAAAGTGAACCTTTTCTACAACAACTCAACAAAAGCTCAAAAATCAAAAAAAGTACAATACTCTATAAATTGTTACGCCTATTGGAGCCATATGAACTCAAAGTTAAAAAAGTTTGTCCAATAAGCAGCACAAAAACTGTATACATGGCTGCATCCAAAAGAAAAATTTAAAAACATAATCGGCTACTTTTTGTCTATCCACACAAACATTGTCACAAACGTGTCAATAATAAATAATTTCTACAGCGGCAGCAATCATAGACTGTTAAGAGCACTACTAAACATAAATACAAACATTGAGAGAAACAAAATGATAAAAACGGAACTCTACCTAATTCTGGAATACTTGAAGGAACGCAAAAGCCAGGTGTGCAGAAAAAACAAAAACAAATTAATCAACCCAATCTTTTTCAAATATATATCAAAAAACAACAAAATTACAAAATATATTCAAACCGTAAATAAGATAATATGAGCTAACATAAAACACAAGAAAGTCAAAAAGCCAAAAATGACAGTTGATGTTGTTACCAAGCAAGGTTTGCTTATTTCTTAGCAATGTTTACAGAAAATAGCCCCAATTAGCAGAATACCAGTAACTGAACAAAACAATCAGCACAAAAATCTAAAAGAACAACAGAAAATATAATATAGGTTATGTAGGTGTATTAAAATACTTTTATATGCTGTGAGTTGTTTATTGTACAGACCGGTTTCGGCTGTTAGGCCATCGTCGGTGTACTACAAAAAAAGAAATTTATTTATTATATAAATATAAATATAAAGGTAGAAAGACTTACAATATAAAATGAATGATGGGAGGATTTAGTCTAGGTTGCATAGTTGGTGGTTGAAGTTACTATTATGTGTGTCT
This sequence comes from Tachinus rufipes, assembly GCA_963932245.1. NCBI lineage: Eukaryota > Metazoa > Arthropoda > Insecta > Coleoptera > Staphylinidae > Tachinus > Tachinus rufipes. The sequence continues at coordinate 69,710,517 of OZ010747.1, read as the reverse complement.
GGTTGCATAGTTGGTGGTTAAAGTTACTATTGTATGTGTTAGGGGTTATTGGCTTGTGTATTTTTATGTGGTTTAAGAAATGTGTTGAAAAGTATTGTTTAATTGTTCGTTGAGACAGTTGTAATTTTTGTTGTTTTTAATATTGTCTATTTCGTATGCTTTCAATATGCTCATTTTAAGACCTTTTTTGCATTGGTGCATGAGTTTTATGTTGTTATGGTTGTTAAAGCTGTGTTTATGTATGTGTAAATGTTTAGATAAAGTAGATTTGTTGTTTTTAGAATTATGTTCTTTAATTCTGTGTTTTAGTGCTCTGCCTGTTTACCCGATGTAAGTGGCGTTGCAGTCTTGGCAATCTATTTTATATACTCCAGATTTCATTAGGATTTTTTGTTTGTTATTACATAATATGTTTTTAATAGTATTGGTAGTGGAGAAAGATCCTTTGATGTCATATTTGTATAGTAGTTTTTTTAATTTTGTTGCTATTGTTATAGTATGTAAGTTTTCTATATTATGTTGTTGTGTGTTTGTTATTATGTGATAGTGTTGTGTTGATATTTAATTCTATTTTGTGGTTGTGTTTGTTGATTATTTTGTTGATTGTTGTTATAGGGAAATGGTTTGTTATGGCTAGTTGTTTAATGATGTTTAGTTCATGTTGCAGATTGGTAGAATAGAGAGGTAAGTTAAGTGCTCTATGTGTAAGTGAATGAAAGGCTGCAAATTTATGATTGTTACAGTGGTTCGAGTCAAATGGTATTATTATTCCAGGATTTGTAGGTTTTCTGTATATTTTATATTCTAGTTTGTTAGATGTTTTTAATATTGTGAGGTCTAGGAAATTAATTTGTTTGTTGTTTTCTATTTCTAAGGTGAATTTAATATTAGGGTGTAAGATATTTATGAAGTTATGAAAGTCTGTAATATTAGTTGGTGGTCCTCTAAATATGCAAATAATGTCATCAATATATCTTTGCCAGAAAATGATGTTGTTGAATGAATTGCTGCTATTGATGATAATATCTTCTTCTAATGTGTTTAGAAATATATTGGCTAGTATTGTTGAGCTAGATGCTCCCATAGGTAATCCATCGGTTAGTTTGTAAATTTTGTTATTATATGTAAATATTGTTTCAGATGTTATGAATTTTGTCAGTTGAATTATATCACAAATGTTTTGTATGTCCATGTTTTTTGATGTTAGAGTGTTATGGAGAGCAGTAATAGTATCAGTTATAGGGTATTAGTGTATAAGTTTGTTATGTCGAAGGAGATAATAGTATCGGTAAGTTCTATTATAAGGTTTTTTAGGTTGTTGGCTAACTCTATGGAATTTATGGTAGTGTGTTTAAGTCTAATTTGTAGATGTTTAGTTAATATGTTTGTAAGTAATTTATCAATTTTGCTGGTTGAGGATTCTATTGTAGATACTATGGGTCTGAGGAGTATGTTAGATTTATGTAGTTTTGGTTGACCATATAGTTTAGGAAGTTGGGGATTCATAGGCATTAGAGTATTGTATGTAGGGTTATATTTGGTGATAGTTGGTTCGGTTAATGTTATAATATTTTTAGTACGAAGCATGAGTTGGTTGAGAGTGTTGTTGTAAGATGTTGTAGCTTCGGTGAAGTGATTACCTTCTATATATTCTAGTACTTTATTGTTGTAATCTTTTTTATTCATAAATGCAAGCCCAGCTCCTTTATTAACTATCATAGCTGTGATGTTATTGTTGTTAATTTTGTTTTTAAGTTGTTTTATTATTATGTTGTTTTGGTTGGTTTTGAGAGAGGTTGATGGGGTAGTTTTGTTTTCTTCTTGTTTAAGTATTTTAATTAGATCTGTTTTGATGGAATATCGGGCAGGATGTCCGTATATTGCAGTTTCTAGTTCGATGGATTGGTATTGTAAATTTATAGTAGGGTTTTTGGTTGCATATTTGTAACCTTTGTTTAATACTTTAGTTTCTTTAAAGATATAAAAGACTTCTAAAAAAACTATACATATCTACAACAACAAATGCTCAAAATAAGAGCATCAAAACAATAATGAATATAAAGATGAGATTCCAGAAATAAATATTTCAAAAATAAATAAATCACTACAACAGCCAAAAAACAAAAAAAAAACTAAAAAAGATAGAATATCTTAAAAAAATGCTGAAACTCGGAAAAAGTGCGGCACTAAACGCCATAAAAGTACTGTTAAATAAGTGTCTTGTTAAAGGAAATATTCTCAACACCAACAAGTAATCATAGTGCACAAGAAAAAAGACAATACAAACATAAATAATTACAAACCCATCAACCTTCTATTACATCTTTACAAATCAAAAGCCAAACAGGCTTTATAAAAATACACAAAACGTGCTCAGAAGTAAAATTAGAAAGCAAAGACTAAATAAAATTTGAAAAAAAATAAAAAAAACATAAGCTACTCAATTTCAACAAAAAGCTAAAAATTGTTGCAGATATTAGCCACATTAAGACTACCCACAACATAAGAAAACGCAAAAAAATGTACACAAAAAACAACTAAAAAGATAAAAGAAAGTCCATACTGGAACTATTTGATGATAAAAAACGGTAAATCAACATATAGCCCAGACATAATGCCAAAAGAAGTAAAATGCGCAATATAATGTCAAAACGTTAAGCCTTCTAGGCCGAACCGAGTATATGTAAAAACTTTAAGGTTTCTAAACAAAAAAGTCTTAAGTACACTTACAAAACTATTTAATCTAATTTACAAAACTGGCAAAATATCATCTAACTAGCCCAAATCAACCTTCATACTGGTGCCCAAAACAAACACATCAACAAAAAGAAGCAACTACAACTACACGCACTGAAAATATTTTTAAGAATATACAAAGTAACCAATAAAAAAATTGGTAACACACAATTTGAGTTTTGCAACAATCTGGGAACAAAAAAAGCACTCTTGGCAACACAGGTTCTAGTACAAAGATGTCGCAACTTTAATTATACAGGGTGTTAATAAATAAGAGTAACAAACTTCTAGAGCGAGTAGAAAGGTTCATTTAATACACTTTTTATTTATAAACTCCAATATTCACTCTAGAAGCTGCACGTCAAAATTTTTTTTTTCAAGTTGGCTATGTTTCATGTCTTAAATCGCTTATGATTTTGACGTATGAAATAGTTGAATTTGTGTTACTTGTTAGTTAAATCATGAATCAACATACTTTTTAAGATTATGCTAATATAATGGCAAAGCACATTGTAATGGTATATTTCCGACACGCTTGTATACAGCCCAATTTCCAAATCGTCCAATACCTTCTAATAAAGTGTTTGCAAAAGTTTATCAGCGATTGAGAAATACAAGAACTTTTGCAGGCAACAAGGTGAATTGCGTAGTTGCAAGACATCGTCAAACCTTACAATTTGAAGAAGATGTGCTTCATAAGATAGAGCAGATCCCAGCCAACAGCACTCAAAGCATTGCACGATCTATTAGTGCTAAATATGTAAGTGTTTGGCAAGTTTTAAGAGAACATCAGCTCCACCCCTATCATCTGCAAAAAGTTCAAGCTTTAAGTCCAATTGATTTTCCACCACGTATCAACTTTTCAAATTTACAAACTAACGAAATTACTATAGCTTAAAGCCTCAATTTCCACGGTATGTTCTCTTTACTAATAAAGCAACATTTAACAGCAAAGGCATTCTTAACTCTTGCAGCAACCATGCCGACAAAAACCCTCATACTAATCTACAATTCAAATTCCAACACAAGTTCGGAATCAACGTGTGGGCTGGCATTGTTGACGGTCGTTTGATTGGGCCATACTTTTTCCACCTTGTCTGAACGGTCCCATTTACAAGATCTTTTTAAAAGAAGTCTTGCCAGAATTGTTGGGGAAAGTACCAATGGGGGTTTGCCGACTGATGTGATTGCAACATGACGGTGCACCGGCACATTTTTCGCATGCTGTTCGGGACTTCCTCAACGAACAGTTTGCCAGAATCCCCGGATCTAACGCCCCTAGATTTCTTTTTGTGGGATTACATAAAAAGTCAGCAGAGCAAGAAAAAACGCCTGGAAATTTTGAAAGGGTTTATAAAAATATACTGCAAAGGTGCAATGTTTGCATTAAAGTTGGTAATAGACATATTGAGCAATTATTGTAAATAGTTTAGATATCTCATTAAAATTTCAAAAAATGTTCCCCCTGAAGTTTTTTTTAATAGAACACAATTGATAGAAGCTACATTGAAACATGATATTAGGTGAAAGAAGCGCAATAATTGAATTAAATGGCCTTTAATTTCAAATTCCAATTTTTTTTTTAAATTTTTGACTTTTATGCATGATTTTTAACAAAAATAACATAAAAAAATTTAAAAAAAAATTCTTTAATTTATGACATGAGTACGGTTAGAGATAGATCCAAATGTTCTGTTCAAAAAAGATGGACAATTTAATTGTCTATAATTTTTATATCCTATTATTTTTTTTTAAGTTAGACTTTTAAGAGACATATTAGAAATATTGTATTTAAGAAAACAAAAAAGTTTCTGACGTGCAGCTTCTAAGGTGAACATGGTTGCCTATGAGTTTATAAATAAAAAATGTCTCAAATAAACCCCTCTATCTACCCTAGAAGTTATTAACAATGTTCAGTACAAGATGATAAAAATACTACAAAATAACTCTGTAGATCAAAAAAAAAACATTAAAACAAATCTACAATTCAGTCAGAGTAAAACAACATAAAAATAAATAAAGGAATACAGCAGGGACGCGTCCTGCTAGTCATATTTCATACTCAAAATTCAAACAAAATCCACAAAGATGACAACACAAACATTTTTATAACGGCAAAATAATTAACAAAATAGGATATGAAACACGTTGCTTTTGGTCAAAGCAAATCTATATATTATGGCGGTTTATAGTACTATATTAGAACAACAAAAACTGCAAAATTAAAATCATTAAATTTGCAAGAGTGAAAACATCACTAATTTTATAGACAATTTTAATCAAACTACAGCAAATTTTTGAAATATTCTAAAAACCCTTTATTGCAGAATTTTAATACTATAGCATTTTGTAGTACTATAATTCACTAGTTACAAACAAAATTGCAACATTATTGATAAGATCAATAATCTTTCAGAAATCTTTAATTAATCTTAAAAGCAAAAAGTTGAAAATTATAGATCCCAAATTTATAACCGTCTTAATATATAAGTTAGTATCACTAAAAAAATTGACAATCGATTAAAATAATTTTTATTAACTGACTAACAAATTTCAAAACTGCAGCTAGCTAAAATATTCTTGAAAACAACAATTTAAAAAATTTAGATCTTAATTTTGGAACAGATTAAATATGTTTAATAATTGATAACCACTAAAAACATTTTACTGAAACTAGAAAAAAATGACATAAAATGAAATATAAAATAAAACCACTCATCATTAAAATAAAAATAAAACAATAATTATTAAACAAATTGTGTAATATTTAATTGTTGTTTACAATTTAATATATGCGTTTTAATTTAAAAAAATTACTTATCATTAATGACTTATATATAAATACCTATAAACCTTCAGAATAAACAACAATGTTATTCCTGTTAGGATATCTATGTTTAGTATTAATTTTGTTAAAAGTGTATCAAAAGTGGACCATAGGCAGAGATGACTCCAATTTATGTTTGATTGGAAAAACTGCTATTATAACTGGTGGAAATAGAGGTAATTTAATTTAACATAAAAAAAAAAAAAAATAATTTAATAAACTATAGGGATTGGTTACGAAACTGCTTTAAAATTTGCATCCAGAGGATGTAAAGTGATCATAGCTGATATATTAGATTCAGAAGAAACCGTTAAGGATATAATACAACAAACTAATAATCAAAATGTTTTTTATAAAACAATAGATTTAAGCTCATTCAAATCAATTCGCAAATTTGCTAAAGAAATTAATCAAAGCGAGGAGAAATTAGATATTTTGATAAATAACGCCGGTTGCGTTGGTTTTGAAGGTGTCTATACTGATGACAATATTTTAAAATCACATCAGATTAATTATTATGGACCATTCTTATTAACACATCTCTTAACAGGTAAGCAAAATTTAAATTATAATATTTGTTATTAAATTTTCTAATGTAGATCTTATGAAAAAAACTACAAATAGTAGAATAGTATTTGTCACCTCAATCGTTTGTTTTGCCAACAACTTAACATCAATTGAAGATATCAACAAAACTTCTAATACCAAATTAAAATTTATGGAAGAAACAATGGATTATTATAATAATAAACTGTGCGTATTAATTGCCGCCAAAAAGTTTGCAGAAAAATTGCATAAGTATGGAATATCTTGTACTTCTGTACATCCTGGACTTGTAGCTACAGCAATATACAAAACAAATCATAAAAATTTGGCTGTTTCAACAAATTTTATGAATTTAGTGCACGCTATACTTGCTTTGATTGTTAAAATCTATGGAAAAGTAATGTAATAGTATTTATTATTATTAAGCATTAATTTTATTTTTGCAGACTCCTTCTGAAGGTGCCCAAACAACTTTATATAGCGCACTTTCACCAGATGTAAAAAAATCAATTGGAGGATTCTATACAGATTGTAAACAATATTTCTGCTTGCCATCGTTAGCAAAAAATGAGAAATTCTGTAATGAACTTTGGTGTGAAAGTGAAAGATTGACTAGCCTCAAACCAAATGAAAAAATAGATTAATAATTAATAAATTAATCAAATTATTAAGTTAGTAATACATTACTTGTGTATTCCAGATTCTTATGGTGGCAGAATAATTAAGCACTTACCTGAAACAAAAAAAATATGAGTTAGTAACATAATTTATAAAATATTTGATTTCTGCACAATTTTAAATTTTTTGTAAAAAAAATTTGTCATTAGGTAATTTTGTATGTAATTTTTAATTATCCAATATAATAATTATATCATAGTTTGATAGTTCACAATTATTTTGAAAATTTATTAACAGAATTCGAAGTAACTCTTTAGTATTTAAAAAAAATTTCGATTTGGCATGTTTTGCAATTTTTGTAACTTATGTGTTTGACAGTTTCTAAAACTATTGTTTTTTAAATTTTATTAGTTTGACAGTTCCTAAATGTTTTTAAAATTCATTGACAAATTAAAGAATCATTAAAATATTATTTGTAGTTTATGCAACTTATATATTTGAAACATTTGGCATACACATGTTGTGATTTATAAAATGCTTATTTGAAAAACTTTGATGTGATTATAACCATTCTTTAGAAGTTAATGCACCTGTTATTACAATTGTTTTGTTTGAACACAGCTTTACTGCACTTATCAATACAAGAAGCAAACGTACAAGATACGTCTGATGCAGTACCTGATCCCAATCAGGTACGTCTTTATGATGTAACTATTCACATTTTTTAGTAAGTAGAGATAAAGTCACAAAAGCATTCCACCGCAGATAAACATGATCACTTGCATAAAATATTTTCTAAATTAAAGCAATCAAGATTTACACTTAAATAAGAAAAAAATGTATTTTCTTCAAATATAAGATAAACTTTTTAGGGTAGGTTCTCAAAAGTTTGAGATCTAACCCTGCCCGTGCAAATGCTTGCATTTTGGACTCTTTTATACCAAAAAAATGCTATGCAAGATTATTGTTGTTATGATTGCAAGTTTTGTTCTCAATTTGACGCACCAGAAAGCGTTTGAAGAGCTCAAACGTGTTATTTCAAATCAAACACTCCTTTACCATCCTGATCATATTGCAAAACTTTTGTGCTAACAGATGCGTGCGTACTTTTAGATTGAAAGCGCAACAATAATATATCCAAAAAAAAGCTTTATCGATAATGTAAGCTCTGCAAAAATGACAATTTTATTTGCTAGATTGGCCATTTACTATACGTAGTGATCACAAATCCTTGTCATCCTTACAAACCTGTCAATTGTTATCCGCCCATCTACAGAAGTTTGATTGTAATATTACATACATCCCCGAAAAAAATAATAATATACTAGACATTCTTTTACGTAACCCCACTAGAACTATGTCTAACAGATAAACTCTTTCGCGCATTTTTTACGCGCTTTGCTAAAGTTAAAACAGATATTCGGGGCTATTCTATATGTACATTGCTAGAATGTAAGCAAGATATATTGCTAGCTAACAATATAAACTGTCATTTTCACAAATCTTGGTTGTTAACAAAATGACCAGTCATTTTAACAAATCTTGTTTACTAACAATATGAACGGTTACTTTAACAAAATAAATTTTTATATAAATTATTATTATTTTATCTAGAAGTTTGCAACGCCTCCTGATGTGATGACCGTTTATATTGTTAGCAAACAAGATTTATTAACATGACAGTTTATATTGTTAGCTAGCAAAATTTGTTAAAATGACAGTTCATATTGTTAGCTAGCAATAAGTATCTTGCTTACATTCTAGTAATATGCATAGAGAATAGCCCAGATTATAAAGCAATTGGACAAATTATTGAAAGTTTTACCTAAAGCACAACGTCGAAATGCATACCTACGGACAAAATCGGTAATATTGAAATACCGTTTTATTTTACTAATTGTTTTGCAATTTACGTCGATTGTTCCAAGTCGATTGTCAGGCAAAAAATACTCGCTGAGCTTGTAAAGTACCACATCTGGCGCATATGTTAAACAACAACTTAGTGCGTGTGTCTTTTGGTTTATTGTTCGCACAACTACAACTGGACAGACATCCTAATGCAAATTGAACTTATTGATATTTTCAGCTTTAGCCTGATCAACAAATGTTATCACATCCAGGTCGCCCGTTTTGCTCGTTTTCGATTGGCAAATCAGTATTATTAAAAACTAATCAACTTTTCCCAGCAATCGCTTCCTTCACATACGCTAAAATTTATAGTTTAAAAGGCGACTTACGTTTTGCAATTCCCAAACTCTGAACAAGAAAGATATACATTCTATGCTTTTGAACTAAAATCATTCTTAGCTAAAAATCATCTTTTATCTGCTTTCAGTAAGCAAACAAAATGATTCGGGAGCAGTTGTGGCGGTTAAACCTATTCCACTAACATGCGTGCAATTTGTAAAGGATTTATAGCTTATAGTTGATTTTTGAAACAATAAACAATTTAATGCCGTCCATAAGAGTCTTTATCACTATTTAAAAAAAAACCCTGAGAACTTTATGCCACATCTTTGAACAAAATCACTTTTTGTTTCAAAATGCTTTACGTAATTTATAAAGTGTTTTGTTGTTGTGATTGCTACTTTTGTCACTTAATTTATTTCCAAATTTTTTTTGTTGATATTTTATTGAAGCATATAACAGTTTTGAGTTTCAGTTTTTGTGATTTATACTGCGTGACTCAGAGTAGATTTCAGTTTTCGAACGTGTCCTGCGCAACCGCTTTAAAAGTTGTGGGGGGGGGGGGGGGGGGTAGTGCTGGCAATTTGCAGCAAATACGTGCGGATTGTCAGTAAAAAAAAATCAATTAGTGCAGTTTCTGAACCCTACAGACCACAAAATTAGAAAAAAATATTGTGAGACCATGATGAATATGTTTTCAGATGAAAGAGGCTTGGACAACATTTTAATCAGTGAGGCTCACTTCCACCTAGAGGGGTACGTAAAAGCACCAAAAACAATTGCATTCCAAGAAAGTAACAGTTTGGTGTGCCATGTCGTCTTCTGGAATAATCGGGCCCTACTTTTTTTAGGATGCCCGTGGCCGCTCTGTTACTGTGACAAGCCAACGGTACACTGCAATGCTCCACCAATTTTTGACTCCAGCTTTTCAAAACGTTCCTGGTTATGACTCAAACTGGACCTGGTTTCAACAGGATAGGGCGACGGTACACACTGCAGCAGCATCATTGGACACTGTACGTGAATTGTTTCCAAGAACTGTTATTTCAAAATTTGGGGATATCTCTTGGCCGCCAAGATCACCAGATCTTACGCCCCTTGACAACTTTTTGTGGGGATATTTAAAGAGTGTCGTCTACACCGATCCTCCAGCCACTACAAAGCAGTTAAAAAACAACATTCGAGAGGCCATTAACAATATTCCTATTGAAATGTGTCGGCGGATATTTAAACATTTAAGAGCAGTATTGGAGGAGTGCTATATATATACGCGTCTCTTCTTTATATATTTTATATATGTTCTGATATACACGAAATTGTATAATAGTAATTTTAATTTATGCAAAATATTTATTCTACTTTTAATTTTCAATTTTCCTTTTTAATTCTTTTTCATGTCATTACCATCAGCTAAATATCCCGAAATAATTAGTTTATTTGTTCATTCTCAGAATGCTATTAACCATAGCCATTAAATAAAGTCATTAAGTCAGTTAGTATAAATAGTCAATACACCCTTTAAAATATTCACTTTGAATTGTGGTGGTAAACGATGTTGACGAAGTAAGTTACAAATCAATTACTAAGTATAAATAAATAAAACCATACTGATGAGAGGTAAACCTCAAAACGCGTCTATGGATGTTTTTAGTTTAGGATAATTTTTTCATAAATTTAATTTTTTAACTTCCAAACATTTTTTAAAATATTTATTAACATGTTTGACAGTTTCAAGTCACATTTTAGATTAAATTTGGTTTTCAGATGTGTTTTATATTTTATCTATTTATTTGACGGTTTATAAGTAGTTTTAACAGATCCGGCCAACTTTTTAACATTTTCAAGATGCTAGTTTATAAAATGTTTTAACATTTATTTGACAGTTAACATTGTATTTACTTAAATGTTTTTTAAATTTTTTGACAGTTCTCATAAGTTTCAGATCTGTACAAATAAGTCAATAAACGACATATTTGATTCAGTCACTTTTTAAGATGCTTTTAGTAATCTATAAAATATTTTAGTTGTTACAATATATGTTTGACAGTTAAGATGTATTATTAATTAAAAATAAAAATAATGAAAAAAAAAATTAATAACTGTTTTAATTTTTTTCTTTTTGGCAGAGTATCTTCACATTTTCTAAATATTTTGATAACGCTAATTATAGTTTAGAAAATGCTTTAAATTCTATTTGAAACATTTTTGTTACTTATTTAACACAGCTTTTAAAAGTTTTATGACAATTACTAGAGCCATTTTGACAGTTTATAAGCAAATTTGACATTTACCTGACACATATTGACAGATTATAATAAGCACATTTGACAATTACAAACAGTTACAGAACAAATTTTGACCTTTAATAAGCATATTTAATTGTCAATGACAGATTTTGACAGTTTATGAACAAATTTTTCCTGTTACCAGACAAAATGACAAATTATAATATATACTAAACACATTTTGACAGTTAATAAGTTTTTTTATTGCAACCAGATACATTTTGACAATTTATGAGCATATTTAACAATTACCAAAATTTTTTTAATAGTTTATAAGCATAGTTTGAAAGTTAATAAACATATTTAATATTTTTAAAATTTATGAACATATTTGGTAATTAGCAAACTCATTTTTGCAGTTTATGAGCATATTTGGTATGGACACATTTTGACAGTTTATGAACATGCTTGGTAACTATCAAACACATGTTGGCAGTTTGTGAGCTTATTTAGTAATTACCAGATACATATTTAAAGTTTATAAGCATATTTGACTAATACCAGACACATTTTGACAAATTATAAGCATATTTAGTAACTATCAAATACATTTTGTCAGTTAATGAGCTTATATAGTAATTTTTTTGACAGTTTAAGAACATGTTTCGTAATTACTAAACATATGTTGGAAGTTTATAAGTATATTTGGTAATTACCAGATACTTTTTAAAAGTATATAAGCACATTAGATCGACACCAGACACATATTGACAATTTATGAACATGTTTGTTAATTACCAAACACATGTTAGCAATTTATGAACATATTTAGTAATTACTAGATACATGGTGGCCTTCAATTCTTTCCATAAAGGTCGTAGCAGTAGAGTTGATGCGTAGGAAAGACTGCGCCGTCTAGCTCATTAGAAATAGACGGGTGGAACAAGCTTAAACTTATCTTGTAATTCCCCTCCTACACTATTGCATTTGCGGCAAAAAGCTTAAATCCTATAAGTTTTTTGTAAATACACTTAAGGCAAACAAAAAATCATACACATAATAAAATTGAAATAAAAGACAAAATTTGTTGGAACAAATCTATTGTTTAATTTTTCTGAGACAAGTTAGCCAGAGAGTGGTTATACAGCAAACCTCGCATGCAAGCAACTCTGCGTAGCACATTTTCCAAATCACGTTACCTGTCTTTTTCAAAATTCATTGTGTAGCGCTAATAGAATCCGCAAATAAGAAATTTGCATAAATTCGGTTAAACGATTAAAGTAAAACCCACCGTAAAATCTAAACCCTTATAAATGTCCCGTCACATAAATTCAACTTAATATAAGCCTACACATGTATATAGGTAATTTCATTACTTTTTGTCTAATTTGAAAAAGTCGACCTCTTTGATATTGCTCAAATTTTCAAGGATCAAAATATGGATAAAAAAAATGAGATTCCCAAAATTTTGAACCTTAGAATATTGCCTGTTCAAAATGGCATACATTTAAAAGTCAGAAATTGCACAATAAAACGTCTTTTTTAGCTTATTTTGTATCTCAATTTTTGGGCTTCTTAAAAAAGATTAAAAAGTCCACATGGCTCAAATTATTCCTTATTACATGTACTTTAAAACCCATATTTTCCTGTTTAATATTGTGGCAGTCATTTTGATATATTAAACTTCAAACATTATTCCAAAAAAAACTGTAAATTTAGCAAAATGGCAAAATTTTGATTTCTTTAAACCGTTCTAACTTTGTCAAATCTTAACAAAATTTGATCCATAAAATCTAGATTTCTTTGTGTTTAATCTCTTTATAAAGTAATCGCACAAAACTTATAAAATTAATACGTGTACACCACTATTTTGATGCAGGAAGTTGCACATGTTTTTGCGATCTTCAATATTTGTAATTTTCAGGTCCCAAAAAAGCGCTGTCACCCTATGTCGATTATAGTCAAAATGTCACTAAATACTCTTTAGAACACAAGAAAAAAGTTATCTATATGAGAAATGGTAAATCGAGTATTATCAAAATTTTTTTATTATTCTAAAATTGTCAAAACTGGCGAACCGGACATTTTGTATTTCAGTTTTTGGGTCTTTAGAAAAAAATAAGATAGTTCACAATTGCTCAAAATATTCCTTATTACATGTACTTTAAAACCAATATTTGTTTACTTAATGCTGGGAAAGTAATAATACAATATATTTGTATGCTTTTTAGTTCTTTATTTTCAACTAGTTTTGACTAAAATTTTTAGTCATCATCAGGATTGTTATAATTTTTTTGTTATAATGTAGATGTGTGGTGGTGACATCTGTCAGATGTGTGGTGGTGACATCATTGATATATCAAGCTTCAAATATTATTCCAAAAAAAACCGTAAATTTAGCAATATTATGCTATGTTTAAACGGTTCTAACTATGACAATTTAAAAAAAAATGATCCACAAGGTCTAGTTTTCTTCGTGTTTAATCTTTCTTTAAAATGATCACATACGACTTATAGAATCAATACGTATACACCACTACTTTGATGCAGGAAGTTGCACATGTTTTCGCAATCTTAAAAACTTGTAATTTTTAGGTCCCAAAAAAACGCCCTAGAAAAAAGCTTATTTAAATGAAAAATGGTATATCGAGCATTATCAAGAATTTATTAATATTTTAAAATTGTTGTAGAAATAGTCAACAAAAAAAAAGTTATATAGTAGAATATTTTATTATTTATGAATAAAAATGTTAAATATAAAAAATTTCTACAAAATAAAAGAAGAAAATATTAATTAAAAAAAAAAATATTTAAAAAACTTTTTATTTAGCAAAAAAACACAAACAAAACAACATTACTTTAACAAATGTGCATTGATGCAAGGTTTTGATACTTGTCAAAACAGTTTTCTTTGGTTTGGTTAGTAAAATTTTATAAAAATGCTGTTCAACAACGGAGAACACGCAGATATCATTTTTGTTTACGGATTCTGTAATGGTAATGCCCTAGCAATTGAAATTTCCCGACAGAATGCAACTTTTTCGACGGGTTTTTTAGTGAAAATCTTCACCCATATTATTATCAAAAGTACAACACCTACAACCAGGCAACGCAGCAACTGCAAGTCGTTGGACTTGCATTTTTTCAATGGCTTCTTGATAATGCCCGATATACCGTTTTTCATATAAATAACCTATTTTCTTGTAGTCAGAAGAAAATTTACTGAAATTTTGACTAAAATTGGCATAGGGTGACAGCGCTTTTTTGGGACTTAAAAATTACAAGTTTTGAAGATCGCGAAAATATGTGCAAATTCCTGCATCAATATAGTGGTGTATACGTATTGATTCTATAAGTCTTGTAAGATACTTCAAAAAGAGATTAAACACAAAGAAATCTATCTAAACCTCGTGGATCAAATTTTTTTAAGATTTGACAAATTTAGAACGGTTTAAACAAAGCATAATTTTGCAATTTTGCAAAATTTACGTTTTTTTTTTTTAAATAATGTTTAAAGCTTGATATATCAAAATGATTGCGCCAACATTAAATTTACAAATATGGGTTTTAAAATACATCTAATAAGGAATATTTTGAGCCATTGTAAACCTTCTTATCTTTTTCCAGAAGCCCAAAAAATGAGATACAAAATAAGCTAAAAAAGACGTTTTATTGTGAAATTTGTGACTTTCAAATGTGTGTCATTTTAAACAGGCAATATTCTAAGGTCCAAAATTTTGAAAATCTCATTTTTTTTCATCCATATTTTGATCCCTGAAAATTTGAGCAAAATCAAAAAGGTCGACTTTTTCAAATTAGTCAAAAAGTAATAGAATTACCCATATATAATTATAAAAAATAAACCTCCAAACAATTACTCCAAAAAAAAAAACAAAAGTTTTCCTCAACGTATCCAATTCAACGTAATTAGATAACACAAACATAGAAAATAATGTGATAAAAGTAATGCGTCTGGCTTCCTTCAATATCCAGAATTGCTTAGGACAACATCAGAACATGCTTCTTCAAAAAAATCAAATCGTGAACAAGGCTGGCTCCGTAATCTAACTTCGAATTAATAACAACTTTTTAGACAATTCCAAATTCTAAATCGGATACCAAATCAATAGCCACTTTTAAAATATTTCCAAACTCCAAATCAGAAACCACTATACTGTAGCTACTTTCCAAATAATTCTAAACTCAGTCTGAAAAAAAAAACATCGGTTACTACACAGCATGAAAATACAATCACCGAAATCATAAGTAGAACAACCAAAAATTATCACAGTAAGCTCCTGGCGTAAGAAAACATTAATTCACTTGACACAACAATTCATGTGGGACAAGATTGTCACACTTGGTGCTAAAAACATAACAAACCGTATCTACACGTCTAAACTAAGATACGCAATTTTAATAAATAAATAGTTTTAATACGTTTGGTACGACCTAATACTCAAATCCGGATCGGATGCCAATAGATAACCGCGTACCTTTTAGCCTAGTTAAGACTGAAGATATTCTTCCAAAATCTCTTTGCTATAACAAAATCAGACTTGCTAACTACACTCAGCAAACATCAGGTTAGTACAACGTTCACGTATGATGACGGTAATTGTGAATAAGTGTAAAAAAATAATTAAATAAAGGAATTGATGCTACACTGGCAACTTTTAGCATTTCAAGCAAAATCCACGACTAACACGTATCTACGTCGGTCTTAATGTCAGATCACAGGTGGATAAAATTTAATGTAAGTAAAACATAAACAAAAAACAAAAAACAAAAATCAGGCTTTATCAAAACCCAAAGCTGACTAATAAAGCTGCTTTTTCAAACAACCTATCGCAAAGTTTAAGTACTTTTGCAGATTTAAGTAAACGCATCAGTGTAGAAAAAATAGAAAACTATGTAAGTAAGTTGGAAAATTCTTTAACACAAACGTACAAGGACTCGTGCCAACTTAGGCTGGCTACCAAATCTGACAACACCATACCTTGGTGGTGTGAGAAACTTGACCAGCTTAAGGAGGCTGCACAAAGATCCTTCAACAAAACTTAAAAAACCAATCAGACTAGTAGTTATACAAAAATGCCTAAAAAAATTATAAAAACAAATCAAGAAACTTGGAGATCTTTTTGTGAAGATGTTGAAAACACACAAACACAACTGTTGCAAGGCTAAAAAAATCTTATCCAAAAACTCACAACAGCAACTTGGTTGCTTGAAACAAATTGACGGCTCATACACAGCCAATCTATTGAAAGCAACAAAAATACTTCTAGAAACTCATTTTCCATACTCTACCGCCCCGTCAGAAATCAGGCACGATGGTACAATTTCAACTCCGTCAGAGGAGAACTGGGTAGCAGCTTGCCAGCATATTAAAAAGATGCGTATAGAATGGGTAATTAAAACCTTTTCTCCATACAAAGTGCTAAGATTTGATGGGGTTTTTCCTGCCCTTCTACAATAGGGCAAAGATATCATACTAACTCACTTGACAAGAATCTATAGGACATGCATGGCTTTTCAATGCATACTTAATATTATAAATTAATAAAAAAAAGTATAAGTATTTATACTAAAACCAGGGCGTAACAATTACACCTTTGCAAAATCCTATCGGCCAATCAACCTCTCGTATTTTCTCTTAAAAACATTAAAACGATTGTGCAATAGATCAATTCGGGAAACAACCCTCATTACTAAACCAATACACCCAAACCAACATGCATACACCCAAAATAGATCTACTGAATTGGCCCTACATTTTGTAACAAACCAAATCAAAAGATCGCTAAAAGACTAGATGTCTACCTAAAGCGTATTTATAGATACTGAAAGCGCTTTCGATAAAACCAGATTTAAAAAAATAAAACACATGGTGTAAACCCCACAATAAAATTAGTGGATAGATAAAACACATGTTGGAAAAAAAAGCCGTTACTGCTAGCTACTGTAGGGGATTGGATAGTCAAGAAAGTTGTTGCTATAAGTTGTTCCCAGGGAAGTGTTATTATCTCTACCGCTATGAAATATAGTAGTCGACAGCCTTATACGGTTACTCAATGATCATGGTTTCTATACAATTGGTTATGAAAATAACATAACAACCTTACTAAGCGGTAAATTTAAAAGCAACTTGATTCAAAAGGCTTTAAGAATAATCAAAAATTAGTGCAAAGACCAGGCTCTTACAGTCAACCTTCTAAAAACCAAACTGGTTCTGTTTACAAAGAAAGAAAATTGAAAGCCTAAATTTACCAAAATTCCTTAACACCCCTCTACCGCTATCAACCAAGGTAAAATACTTTGGAGTAGTTTTTGACAAAAAGCTTACATTTGTCTTTTTGGCAATGCAGACAAGTTGTAGGGAAAACATGAAAACTGTCTCCAAAGATAGTGTTATGGCTGTACACAACCGTTATAAAACCTATGCTCACATACGGGGTTCTAATATGATAGCCATAAAATAGACAAGAAACGTCTGCAAGCAGACTGAATTACTGGGTGGCATCCAGAAAGTAATTACCTGCAATCAATACCTTCCCATCTAATAATTAATCTCGCATAACAAATCTCTCGGCCTTCAAACAATCAAACAAGTAACCAAACAAAACAATTATTTATAAATTCATAAAACCCACCCAAAAGAATGCCCCCAAAAGAGATAAAGCCACGATACGTCTATAAATCCCATACGTTCCAATCTCAAACTGTGTAACACAAATTATTCCTTAACAAAAATTATTTTTTTGTAGTAAGTTTTTAGTATTAACCACTAACTCCCTACACTAGCTTAATTAGTGGAGCGTAAAAAATTATAAGCAATCCAACAATCACCCTTAAAAACTGTCTAAAACCATAGGTAATTATCAGATATATTTTGACAATTTATGAGCAAAATTGGTAGTTATCAGACACATATTAAAAGCTTATGAGCATATTATTCTAATACCAGACATATTTTGACAGTTATGAGTATATATACCAAATACATTTTGACAGTGTAGTTACATAGCTAAAAATTACAAAAACATTTTGACAGTTTATGAGCATATTTAATAAATCTCTGATAACTTTCAACAGTTTATGAGCATTTTGACAGATACCAGACACATTTTGACAGTTTTTGAACACATTTGGTAGTTATCAAATACATTTTGACAGTTTATAAGAATATTTGACTGATACCAAACACATTTTAACAGTTAATAAACACATTGGGTAATTACCATAAGCATTTTAACAGTTATAATCATATTTGACAGTTTCGGCTCAGTTTTGAATTTATAAAATGTTTTTTACAAGATCTAACAGTTAAAAAATCTTTGTCAGGTAAGAATAGTAATAATAACAATGTTGTAGCGCATATTTGACAGTTTAAGATGGTTTTAGACAATTTATAGAACTGTTTTTACAGTTTAAGTAATTAGAATCTTTTTATGTACATATTTGACATCTATTTGAGACATTTTTGTCGAATTTTTAACAGTTTTTAATGTATTATGATAATCTTCTGATGCACTATAACAGTTTATAAGCATATTTGACAGTTAACAAAATTGTCAAAATGTCAGATTGATTTCTTAAATATTTTAACAATATGTTACTTATATAAGAATAATTTGCAGTAGTTGTTCACAACAACTTTTTAACTCAAAATAATCTGCATTTGACAATTATTGGTGTTCAGTTGTCACAGTAATCTACCCTTTCTAAGAATAATTTTTCAAATTCAAAACAAGTTAAGATCTTTTTGAATATTCTAAATTAATAGAATAGTTTGTAGTAGTTTTTTAATTGTCAAGATAATCTACAAACTGTTGCTATCATAAGTATTTAATTGTAAACTAATTTAATTAAGTTTCAAAGTGCTTTGCGATTAGTTCTAACATACTCCGTCGCTTTCAATTATATAATTATACATTGATTTAATTAAGCTTATGTAATTATTATTTTGTTTTTCTACAGCCCAACATTATAAATTCAAAACAAACTTTTAAACATAAAAAATTAAAATATTTCTCTGAAACCTTGAGTCCGCAAATTCCTCAACTTCTGTTAGCAAAATAAAGTATCCAGTAATAAAGTTTCCATTCATAAAACTCAAACAAACAAAAGAATTTATTAAATATGCCGACGAAGCCCGGATTCCCTTAATTTTTAATAGTCGCACCCTTTCCAGTTAATTAAGAAATCCCCAGCACCTTCTAAACCAAAAAAAGAACCGTAATTGCCTAATATTACACGGCATAACAATACACCGGATTTATTTGTGTTGTTCTTTATTTTTTTATTAGAAACTTTCACAGCTGCAGTAAAAAAAGTTACAGGAATGAAATATGGAAAGGTTAATGATCTATAACCTGATTAGAATTAAATTCAATTATCATTTTTCTAATTTGCAATTTGATTAGTCAATTCAATTCAGCCAATAATTGCTAATTTAAATTCAAATTAAGGCGCGAAATCGAATTAATAATTAGGATTCAAATAGAAAATAAATTTTAAACTGTATACTAGGGAGAAGATAACAATGACGAATCAAGAGATCAAAGTAACTGTAATGTGGTAATAATGGGGGGGGTCGTCATTTCGCAGCCCCCTTTAGATATTTTTGCACCCCTATTTTATGCGTCACCCCAATTGCTACTCACCACCTACGCGTGTAGTAAGAGAAAATATTGCAAAACCGGGACATTTCTAAAAGGAATTATTACTTCTCGCATGAGTTGATTCAAATATCCACGACGGGCGGCTCCAGTCATTACACGAAACCGAAAATAGTTCCGGGTGTAATGAGCGGAGACTTTGGTAATGGTTAAGCGACTTTTTCTTACCCTTGTAAATATGTTCGGGAAACGATAACACAGATGTGCTTGGTTTATCGGGATGTGACGTTAGCACGCGTATAACCGATTTTTAATAGCTAGTCCAAAGAGTTGCTTCCGAGGAGCTATAAAATTTGCATGGAAAATGGCTATTTGCAGCAATGTTGGGATATTAAGTAAATTGACTTGCATGCATTTTACACTTTTTATTAAAATACAAATTGACATTATAGTTGAAAATTTATTGTCCTCGGACTGGTAATTTGAGGTCACATAAGTTTAAGCGCATAATATTAACTCTAAATAAATCTCAAATAGAAATAAAACAAAAATTAATAATTGAAGCAAAACCTATTCAATTAAACTTAAAATCTATAAAAATAACCATTAAATTTTTATAAAGTTGCTACTAACGGTAATAATGTCTATTTGCAACTAACTTGTTTAATTTTCTATGCATAGTTTTAAAATGATACAATTTTAATTAAAAAAAAAATTTGTAGCTTTTGATATTAATAAGATCTCTTCCATTAAATTAAGATTTTATAAAATTGGGCGTATTAAATCTAATAATTTTCTTTTCAGTAGTTCTTGTAATATTAGTGTATATTCTCACAAATTTTTTCAATGTTTAATTTAGGAATTATTTAGTTATTAAACTTAATTAGTAACAATAGAAATAAGCAAAGTTTCTTCACATAAATTAAAGTTATGACAATTTAAGCGTCCCAATTTTCTTCAAATTTACAGAACAACTACTTATAGTATTAGAGTCTACTTCCACCAAACTGCAATAATGTTTAGTTTAGAAATTATTTAATTGATAATTAATTAGTAGCAATCAAAAAAACAAAGTTTTTTTTTACATAAACAAAGGTTATGTCAATACAAGCGTACACAATTTCTTCAGGTCTTTAAAACTAGTACTTATGGTATTGATGGCTATTTCCACCAAATTGCATAAATTTTTAGTAATAAGTTTACAAACTATTTAAATGTTAATTTTAAATAATATCAGTTGAAATAATCAAACATTTTTTACATAAATTGAGGTTATGTCAAATCAAACCTTGGTAGGTTTTCTTCAAATTTTCCGTAATTATTAGTAAGTCTACTTTCACCAGATTGCATTAATTTCCTATGTTGAGTTTAGAAATTATTCAATTGTTAAATTTAACTAGTAGCATTAGAAATAAGCAAAGTTTCTTTGCATTAATTATGATTATATCAAATTAAGCGAACCAATTTTTTTCAAACTTACAGAATTAGTTCTTTTAGTAATGCAATCTACTTTCACGAATTTACATTAATTTCCAATGTTTAATTTAGAAGGTTATGTAAAAGTGAACGTATAAAGTTTGATAAAGTTTACAGAATTTGTACTATTAATACTAGACTCAACTTTCACTAAATTTCATTAGCTTCTATTTTTTAGTTTAGGAATTATTTGTTTGTTAAATTTAACCAGAAGTTTTAAAATAAACAAAGTTTCTTCACATAAAGTAAATTTATGTAAAATTAAGCGTACCAATTTACATAAAATTTACAAAATTAGTACTTTTAATAATTAATTTAGAAAACATTTATTTGTTAATTAGAACTAAACGCTTTGAAATAAACATAGTTTCATCATGTAAAATAAACTGCAAGCGCGTTTACGGTTAGCAAATAGGAGAATTCCACACCCGGACCATTGCACGGTATCCTTGCTTTGGCAATGAGACTACCACTTTTAACACTTCTTTTCTCTATAAACTGTCAACGTCCTTTATCTAAACTCTTTAGTCTAACCTAGACAATGCTAGTAAATAACAAATTTTAGAGAACCAAAAAATCTATTATCTATTTCTAACAAACTTGCTACTGTAAGCATTAAACAGAAAAATATAATATCAAAAAAAAAAAAAAAATTACCCAGAGTAAGTAGCACTAAAAGTTCAGAATCTTACCGCAAACAAAAATGCCTAGCTTTTCTCCCAAGATTCTGTGCGGAGTAATAATTGCTCGACAGCAACCAAGAAGCCTAAGCTCACAGGGGCAATCAGTAGAAAGCTAAAAACAAAGGGTAGCCCAGAGTACACTAACAACCAAGCAAATTTCTACGGCTGGGACAAGCAACACTGCGCACACACAAAGATGGACAAGCCAAGAACGCTACAGCAACCACTTTTAAGTACAATAAAGGCGCGAAAGCAAAACCTGTTCTGTTCTGTTGGTTAAAAAAAGCAAGGAAAATATAAGCACTGCAAAAAAAACTTTCAGAAAAATTCTTTCAAAAATTGCACTAGCAATCATACCAAAGAAGTACCCCAATAGATTACTTAATGCCAAAGAAACATTCATCAAATCCTTCATTCTTAGTAAGATTGATAGGTCATATCTTTTCTTGAAATGCACAAAGATGGATTTATACAATATTTTAGTGCATCCAACATAAGCGTCAATGTTTGGCAAACTAAAACCCAAACCCAAAACGGACCTAACACATCCTACTCATAAACAAAAAGGCCTGAAAGAAAATATAAACCTTGTAGAGCAAATTACAGATCATTCAAGCACTGTCCTATCCTAAAAAAAATAAGATAAATTGTCAAAGAACTACAAAAAAAATTTCAAGTAAAGTTTTCTAAAAAGCAATAAACTTAAGATAATTAGTTTGAAAAAAACTCACAGATCCAAAAAAACTTGACAAGTATTGAGGCCACAATTGGAACAAACGTAAACACCAAGATTTAACAAGTGTTTAATCTAAAACCATACCACAAAATACCCGACAAGATCTAGTAATAGACCAAAAAGTTTGTAAGAAAATAGAAACTTTCGGAAGCAAATTGCAGCTGAGTTTCTCTAAAATATCCTTCAGTGACCCATACTAAAAACGACAAAGACAAACCGGAAAAGTGACCCGTCAAAAAAAAAAACAAAAAAAAAAAAGGATTTGCTTAACAACAATAAAAATAAAGGTACATCATTGCAGGGCAGCCTCCGCGGCCCTCAACGCGTACAATATAAAACAGAAAAAATAAGTTATAAAAGCTAAAAGTTCTGGGTAAATAGCTCTTACCAGCCGTTCCCTCATGCAATCCAAGTAAATGTTTCATAACAAAAATATGAACCATTATGTCATTATGAGACCTTTGTTTCAGAGACCAAGTGACAGCCAAAATGGCTATAGTGAAGAAAGGAATCTAAAAAAAAAAAGAAAAAGAGAGATTATTCTTGAATGTCCTTCCCTACAATCAGCGGAGTATTCCGCCACCAGATCAAATCCAAAAACTGATTAGTAGCGAGTTCAATACTTGGATGCAATACAATTGCACAACACATTGCAACGGAAAAAGTGAGAATATATTTTTAACTATTATTAACCTTATAAACAAAAGTTACTTGCCCACGTTCAAAAACACAACGCGGAGTAAAGTTATTGATTTACCATTAGCAAATAAAGTAATTAAAAAGTAGTAATTGTCGGAAAAGCTTTCAATTCAACATCAGAAAAAAAAAAACGCTCAAACAAAACTATAGAAAGCTAAGAAAAAACTGACATACTAGTTTATTAAATTGGGCGCAATTCTGAAACAACAAGAACAAATCATGAGCTGGATATAATAATAAACATGTTTGACAACTCCATAAAAACAGCTTTTAAAGATAGTTGCCCAAGCACCGTTAAACACACCTCCAACAAAATTTATAGAATAAAGAGCTTGTCGAAGCAAAAGCAAGTACTAAAAAACCATTTAACAATGCTAAAAAAAAAGGTGACTGACCAGAAACAGCCTAACAATGCTATAAAAAAGCAAAAAGAGACTCCTAGAAGAAGTGTTGTAATTAGCGTACAAAGCAAACCCACATGTTCTCGCCTCCAGAAAGCTCTGAGAAAAGACCCAGAAAGAAAGAGGTTATAGAAATAATTAAAGTAACTCTGCAGAAGCTGCTGCATACACATTTTTCTGACTCTACAACGGCAAAAGTCTTAAACCAAAAAAACCTTAATATGCCAAACAAAAGAAACTAGGCAAAAGCAAATGCTGCCATAGTAAATAAAATCATCATCAAAATCGGCACATTTAACCAATTCAAGTCACTAAAATCTGATAAAATTGATCTTATAATGTTACAAAAAGGGCTGGCAGCTTTAAGAAAGCCACGATATAAAATCCTTAGAGCTAGTTTACCACTTTCACATATACCAAACTGGTAAAGAAGAGTTAAAGTAGTATTTATACCAAAGCAAGATCCACATATGCTCTAGTTAAATCCTGTAGACCAATTAGTCTGACATCCTTTATGCTAAAGCTATTAGAAAATTACTTGAAAGGTATCTCTGCATCAACATCAATATGCATACCAATATAAAAAATCTTGCAAATTGGCTATACATCAGCTAAAGGGTCATTATAAAAGTTTGAGATTAAGTAATTATCTAATGTACGTTTCTGCCACTCTAGTGAAATAATGAATTCAAGTTCGGTGTGCGTAAATAAAGTTTCCTATCTTAGGATTCAATAACAACATCAAATATTCAAATTTATAATACAAAAACCACTGTCAAAACTCTTAAACATTATCAGGAATAGAATAAAGCCATTCCCCATTATCAAACCGCCAATTCCTAAAATAAGATTCAATAATAAAAATATTCTCTTCATCTGTATATTTCCTTATAACCTTGCTCAACAGTTAAAGTTAAACTGTCAAAACAAAGTAAATAGTTTGGTGAACAATTAAAAAAAAGCGGCATATTTAAAATGATTATATAACTTCAGACATTTTTAAAGACGCTGTTGCTAGCAAATGTAAAAAGACTATACACTGCAAAAAAAATTATTCAAAAACCTTTTTAAACATTAAAATGGCCTTTGACAATACTACCGTTGCATCCAGTGCCACAGCAACACAAAAAATAACACCTCTCCTTCAATACTGAGTAAACTATACGCTTAAGAACCAAACTACAACAATCACATCATATGGTAAAACATGCTAACGGATGAAGCTCAGATTGATGTAAGATGGACTCAATTTTAAAATATCACTAACGAAATAACAAATGAAGAACTGAAGCAAAATAGACTAACCAAAAAAAAAAAGAAAACATGGATGACAGATGAATTGTTAGATTTCATGGAGATGAGAAGACACAATAAAAACAAAGACAAAAATAAATATAAAGAGCTAAATATTGAACTGAGAAGGAAAATTAGAAATGCCAAAGCAAAATGGTTCACGCAAGAATGCGCAGAAATCGAAGAGTGCGTCGAGAAACACGATATGTTCCAATTGCATAAAAAGGTAAAAGCAGCGGCAGGTTTTAGACGAAACACAGGCCAAGATAAACTAACGGATCAGCATGGCAACCTCATCTCAGAAATCGATTAAAAACTAAACAGATGGAAAGAATACGTTGAAGATCTATTTGCCGACAATCAAAGACAAAATCATAAAATACAGATTGTCTCCACTGGCCCGCCTATAACTAGATCAGAGGTAGAAAGGGCAATAAACAACGCAAAAAACAGAAAGGCTGCAGGCCCAGACGAGATTCCTACTGAAATACTAAAATTACTGCAAAAAAATGGAATGAGATTTATAACAGAATTATTTAACTCTATATATGATACAGGGATAATACCATCAGACTGGCTAAAATCGACATTTGTCACAATACCAAAAAAGGCAAATGCAAAAGATTGTAGCGACCACCGTACAATAAGTCTTATGAGTCACGTTTTAAAAATATTCCTGCGTGTAATACACCAAAGAATCTATCGTAAGGTAGAAAAACACATAGGAGAAACCCAGTTTGGATTTCGGTACTGGGGAAGCACTACTCAGCTTACAAGTGATGATACAACGGTGCAGAGATGTGAACTGTAATGCCTTCTTGTGTTTCATCGACTTTGAAAAAGCCTTTGACAAGGTACAACATAACAAAATGATAGAGGTACTTAAATCTACCGGCATCGATGACAAAAACCTTCGTCTAATTGCAAACCTCTACTGGCAGCAAACAGCTAATGTCAGAATAGGCGATAACTTTACACAACCTGTAGAAATACAAAGAGGAGTAAGGCAAGGGTGCATTCTATCACCACTTATATTTAACATTTATTCAGAAGAAATGTTTAATGAAGCACTACAAGAACTTGACGAAGGTATTAGAATCAACGGTTTACCACTCAATAATTTAAGATATGCAGACAACACAGTGCTCATAGCAGATAATCTACAAGGACTACAAACACTTATCAATCGGGTGTCTGAAACTTGTGAAAGATATGACGTAAAACTGAATATTATAAAAACAAAATACATGATTATTAGCAAAGAGGCCGTGGCTAACCATAATATTCAAGTTGGCGGCATACCTCTCGACTACACCAAAAAAATATAATACCTGGGTTGCACTCTGAGCGATGATTGGAATCACTCGTTAGAGATTCGCTGCCATATAGAGCAAGCCAGAGCTGCTTTCACCCGCATAAAGAAAGTATTGACTGAACACGACTTAAACCTAACACTACGATTGAGAATGCTGAGGTGCTATGTATTTTCTGTTCTTATGTATGAAGTCGAGGCATGGACGTTAACAGAAGCAACTCTTAAGAAGTTAAAAGCATTTGAAATGTGGTGCTATAGGCGCATGCTTCGTATCAGCTGGGTGGATAGAGTCCGCAACGATACAGTGATGTATAGGATGAACAAAGAGGTAGAACTTGTCAAGACCATCAAGACCAGAAAACTCTCCTACTTTGCCCATGTAATGCGACACCCCGAAACATACAATACCCTACATCTTATCATTCAAGGGAAGATAAATAGAAAGCGTAGCGCAAGAAGGCGCAGAACATCGTGGCTGAAGAACCTGAGGCAATGGTTCGGCCAAACCACAGAATTACTGTTCCGATCAGCAGTGAATAAGATAATGATAGCCAACATGATAGCCAACGTTCGCTAAGCGGATATGGCACGCAAAGAAGAAGGTAAGACTGGCGTCACTATTCTAATAAATAAAGTTTGAAGACTGTAATCAACATGATGCAAAATGCACTGAATACTGTCAAAAGAAGAAACTATTAGTAAACTTTACCAAAACGTCAATAGTTCCTATACAGGGTAAGTCAGGAAGAACGGACCAAACTCCAGTGGTGACACTCCGCCATACCTATCGCATCGCAATAGAATCGCAATGACGTCAATGTGACGTTTCATTCTATTCAATTCTCAATTAATAAAAAACATATATTCTGCCTTAATTCTTATTTCTTGATCTCTTATTATGATTGAACATCCAAAATTAAATAAAACAATGTTTAATAAGATGTCGTTTAACTCATTTTACAATAATTAAAAGAAATACTTTGTTGATTTAGCGAATCGAATCGAGATGACGTCAGTGATTCGATCGTGCTCAGCTTTGGTACTCCGTCGTGACAAAATATTCGATAGAAATCTTACTCGGGTATAATCGTAATCGCTTTTTAAAGTGAGTGCGCTATATAATGAAGATATTGTGTGTGACAAGGATAGTATCAAAAATGAATGTATGTTAATTACAGTGCTGCTGATTGGCCGCAATAATAGGCAACTTAATATACACTAAAGTATTGTTTGTTGCGTTGCACTTGCTTATGCCAATCTAAAGTGCTGCGTACATATTATAATATTTAGTTTACATAAGCTTTTAAACTAGCCATTAATTTTTATTTTAAATACAAATTAATGCAAGCTATTTTATGGAATTCGGTATTTCAATTAAACGTTACTTTTATTCAAATTTCTTAAACAGAAAGTTATTTTTTTTAATATCAAAAAACGGAGATCTAGTAAATAAAATTGTGCTTTTATTTCAATATATTGTAAAAATTTTGAATGTTAACAATAATTTTAAATATGGATAATAATAAAAAAAATATGTGATAAAAAACTGAAATCATATTCACTGTTGTTAATTCAATCAAATTAACAGAAAATTTAAAGGCATTACCTAATATAATAAATATAAATTTTATTATTTGTAAAGTCCAGAAATTTCAATATTCATTTTCATAATGAAACTGATACTTTAAACAAGTTTTTCAGTTTACTTAAAAATATGATATAAATAAGTTTATTATAATTAACATTTGCACTGTTTTTACAATGAGATGCTTTTATATTCTTTATAATTATATTATATATATTTAGTTTCACAATTATTTAATATTTCATTCAATATGGATATGAAAAATAAAAATTTGTTGATGCTTTCTATTCACCCTCATGTTGCAATTTGAGGTTAGCGATTAATGACGATACATAAAAATCAATCGCTTTGAGTCGATTCGATTTGAAACAAAATGTTTAAAAACTGACGTTTTCTATGACAGAAAGCAATAACGGAGTACCGGAATTCTATCGATAGAATCGACAAATTAAATGCAACGTTGCCAAGACAACATTTTTATTCGATCCACAACAAATGCCTTTATATTATAAAACCTTAATTGTATTTAATAATATAGTAATTATTTCTGAACCATAAATTTCATTATTGTGTTATTTTGTATTATTACCCTAATTAAAAAATATATAATAGATTTTTTATCATAATAAATGTATACATTGTTGCAATATTTTGAACGATTCTTTTCTTGCACATGCATTTATATATGTTCATTTCACTCTATTTAAAAAGCAATACCGATTTTTTCCGAATTATTAGTTCTGTAGTAGTAGGCGGTGTAAAATCATTAAAGCGATCGATTAAATTCTCTGACGTCATTTCGATTCGATTGCGATGCGATTTGCACGGCGGAGTGTCACTACAGTAGTGACACTCCGCCGTGCAAATCGCATCGCAATCGAATCGAAATGACGTCAGAGAATTTAATCGATCGCTTTAATGATTTTACACCGCCTACTACTACAGAACTAATAGTTCGGAAAAAAATCGGTATTGCTTTTTAAATAGAGTGAGATGAACATATATAAGTGCATGTGCAAGAAAAGGATCGTTCAAAATATTGCAACAATGTATACATTTATTATGATAAAAAATCTATTATATATTTTTTAATTAGGTGTTAATAATACAAAATAACACATTAATGAAATTTATGGTTCAGAAATAATTACTATATTATTAAATACAATTAAGGTTTTATAATATAAAGGCATTTGTTGTGGATCGAATAAAAATGTTGTCTTGGCAACGTTGCATTTAATTTGTCGATTCTATCAATAGAATTCCGGTACTCCGTTATTGCTTTCTGTCATAGAATACGTCAATTTTTAAACATTTTGTTTCAAATCGAATCGACTCAAAGCGACTGATTTTTATGTATCGTCATTAATCGCTAACTTCAAATTGCAACATGAGAGTGAATAGAAAGCATCAACAAATTTTTATTTTTCATATCCATTTTGAATGAAATATTAAATAATTGTGAAACTAAATATATATAATATAATTATAAAGAATATAAAAGCATCTCATTGTAAAAACAGTGCAAATGTTAATTATAATAAACTTATTTATATCATATTTTTAAGTAAACTGAAAAACTTGTTTAAAGTATCAGTTTCATTATGAAAATGAATATTGAAATTTCTGGACTTTACAAATAATAAAATTTATATTTATTATATTAGGTAATGCCTATAAATTTTCTGTTAATTTGATTAATTTAACAATAGTGAATATGATTTCAGTTTTTTATCAGATATTTTTTTATTATTAACCATTTTTATAATTATTGTTAACATTCAAAATTTTTACAATATATTGAAATAAAAGCACGATATTATTTACTTGATCTTCGTTTTTTGATACTAAAAAAAATAATTTTCTGTTTTTGAAATTTGACTAAAAGTAACGTTTAATTGAAATTCCGAATTCCATAAAATAGCTTGCATTAATTTGTATTTAAAATAAAAATTAATGGCAAGTTTAAAAGCTTATGTAAAATAAATATTATAATATGTACACAGCACTTTAGATTGACATAAGCAAGTGCAACGCATCAAACGATACTTTAGTGTATATTAAGTTGTCTATTATTACGGCCAATCAGCAGCACTGTAATTAAAATACATTCATTTTTGATACTATCTTTGTCACACACAATATATTCATTATATAGCGCACTCACTTTAAAAAGCGATTACGATTATACCCGAGTAAGATTTCTATCGAATATTTTGTAATGATGGAGTACCAAAGCTAAACACGATCGAATCACTGACGTCATCTCAATTCGATTCGCTAAAATAACAAAGCTATTTCTTTTTAATTATTGTAAAATGAGTTAAACGACATCTTATTAAACATTGTTTTATTTAATTTTGGGTGTTCAATCATAATAAGAGATCAAGAAATAAAAATTAAGGCGGAATATACGTTTTTTATCAATTGAGAATTGAATAGAATGAAACGTCACATTGACGTCATTGCGATTCTATTGCGATGCCGTAGGTATGGCGGAGTGTCACCACTGGAGTGTATTCTACACGTAAAAATAATGTAAAAAAACTCAAATGTTGTAATCCGATTTTTATTTGTTTTCAAGTTACAGCGTAATTAAAAATCAAGAAAATTTTAAACATTAACGTTTTGGTTATCATAGCGTTCTTATAATAAATGTTTAAAAATACCTTTACCTCTAAACATTTTCTGCTTCGTCTACGAAAGACGCCTGTTGATCTCCTGATAGAGTCATGCCTTTGTTTAAGATCGGCTGCAGCATTTCTAAAACGTAGTCTATCCCGAGTATCCACTTTTACATTGTATACTTCATCTTTAAACCAGCCCCATAAACAATAATCTAATGCTGTGAGATCTGGAAATCTTGGAGGCCAACTAATAGGACCACTGCGACCAATCCAACGCCCTGGAAACCTTTTGTCCAAATCTTGCTTGATCTGACGAGCAAAATGTGCAGAAGCTCTATCGTTGTAGGTGCTGTGCTCTCTGTACATGGTACGGATGTAAGCCTTGCTCGTGGAGTGTGTTTATTACTCTTGTTTGTGGAATACCCAATTGAATACTAATTTTTTGTGAGCTGGTCGTTGCATCTACTGCTACTACATCCAGAATACCTTCTACCTCTTCTAAATCTTGTCGAATAGCTCGTCCAGAAGTTATTTAACACTGGGAAGCTTTCTGGTCTCGCAAAGTTTGTTGAAAACTCTGATAAATACATTTTTATTAGGATGTCTCTGATGTGGAAACCGTTGATGATATTCTTCAACAGCAGCTGTAGCATTCCCATTACAAAAACCATAAACAAAAACCATACTTTAAATTTGAATAAGCGTGTGGCATTTTTTAACACTTTAATCGTACAAACAAAATAAACGTTAAATACCCGTCACACTGACACATTATCAAAACAAAAAGCTATCAAATGTTTTAAAACGTCAAACATGGCATACTAGATAAAAAAATTAATTATGCTATAACTTGAAAACAAATAAAATTTGAATAACAACATTTGAGTTTTTTTTAAATTATTTTCACGTGTAGAATACACTGGAGTTTGGTCCGTTCCTACCGACTCACCCTGTATAAGACAACAATATACAAAAAAGTTAAAAAATGTTAAAATGTATGAAGAATCATATAAAAAGTAAAGTACCTGGAACTAAAGCTAAACACCAATCTAACATTTCATACTCATCTCGAAAATGTGACTATGAAAGCCATCCGGGTGCTTTTTGCAACCAAAACACACATAAAGATTAACACTTAATGTGACTAGATGGTTATACACTGTGGTAACTAAAACCATCAGTTTGAAAAATATCCGGCTTATTTTATTTTTTTGAGTGTAACGTATTTAATTTTAAATGGTTAATTGTGTAACAAAAATTGTTTATTTTATATAAGTGTCTTTTTAAAGTGTTAGTTACCGGAATAATGCAAATTTAAAATAATATATGTGTTAGAACGGCTTAAAACTGCATCTGTAAAGAATCTACTTAGAAAAAATTATCATTTTTTTTTCTATAAAATACAAAAAAAGCTCTGTAAAATTCAGGTACATGAAATATACAAATATTTTGATTTTTCGTTTTTAGTAACATCCTGAAAAACGTAATAATTCAATTTATTTGTTCCTTTGTATTTATTTAAAATCCATTCGTGGCATTGTCTTGTTTGTCATTTAAAGTCACCACGAAGGGTAGCGTGGTGTGAAGATATTGTGTCCCTGTCCTTAATTGTTTAAATTGTTTTATTATTTACAAGTTTTTATGCGTTAATGTAATGTATTTATTAATACTTTTTACGTTTACACTTTTGATTAAATTTTTAATCGATTATTAAAGTTGATTTACATTGTTTTTGTTGTTATTTGTATTGTTTGTAAAATTTACAATAATGTTAAGTAATCAGCTTCATTACGTTATTAATTAAATTGATAAACATACAGTTATTAAACTTTATTCGTGGCATTCTTAACAACAAGAAAAACTATACTAAAACTGAACAGTATCAAATTCCGGTCCGGTTAAAAAAAATTATTAATAAAAAGAAGGTCTTTTCAATGTCGGGAGCCCCTCTTTGGCAATTTTTGATAGGCTGGACTTATCCATCCTGTCGACATGGTCTCTCCACTCTCTTCTTATATTGCGGCCCCATCTCACCATATCTAATGTGGTCTCGTAGACTACACCCTGTCATGCATCTCAAAGTTTTCATCTCCGCTGTTCTAAGAAGTTGCTTCGTTGTTGCGTTTTTTGCTCTGGTTTTGATAGCGTATGTCATGATCGGTCTTACACAGGTCTTGTATATTTTTGTCTTGCTTTTGATGGACATGTACTTGTTTTGCCATATTATATCCTTCAGATATCCCGATATTAACAATGCTTTTACTGTTTGGGCTTTCACTTCTTTCACTAAGTCTCTACTGCTTGTTATATTGGCGCCCAGGTATTTGAAATTCATCATTTGGTCTACGTTCTTGTTGTATACGGCGAGTTTGCATCTGCGTTGCTTAGCTACGGTTAGGCACTGTTTTTTGCTCGTCGATATCTGCATGTTAAATTTTGACGCGGTTTGTTCGAACTTATAAAGAAGCCGTTGCGGATCGTTTTTGCTCTTGGATATCAATACGGCGTTGTCAGCATAGCATAGCACTTTGATTTTTTTGTTCCCCATTCAATACCCTCGCCCCACCTTCTTAACCACTGTAATCATTTCGTCCATGATTATGTTGAATAGAGTAGGGCTTAGTCTCCCTGGATTATTCCAGTTGATACTGTATTTTCTCGGATAACTTTTCTGCTACTTTTATGGATGTGTAGATATTGATGTTTAGCACAAAATTATCATAAAAAAGGAGCAGATACAAAAAAAATTATATCTGCTGAAAGGTGTTAGATTTACATTAAAAGATGTAGTCCTGATTTGTCAGCTGAATCAGTTGTGGACTATGTTCAAAATGTTCTAAATATTAACAATGTAAAATGTTTTGAACTTATGAGGAGCAAAGATATTTGTTGCTACAAATTAGGAGTTTAAGAATCATTAGTCAAAAGTCTTTTAGACCCTACGCTATGGTCTGTTGGGCTTGCTGTTAGAGAGTTTTTTCCTTGTCGTAAGCTTAAACCAACTGTAACTGGCAATTTTCCCAAACCAAACATACCAACTCAAAAAAAGTAAACAGTTTTGTTTTTTACTATCAAAACGTTAAAAGCCTACAAACAAAATTAAAAGATTTTTATTTTTCCGTGTTTTCCGAGGAATATCCTATTATATTTCTTACCGAGACATGACTTTAGCCAGGAATTGTAGACGCTGAATTACTTGATGATAGATATACATTGTATCGCAAGCATAGCTGTCATTTATACATTGAAATCAAATGCTATTCTACTAACAACAGTACAGAAGAAACGTGGGTAAAACTATTTATTAATAATGAATCTTATGTTTTTGGATATGTTTACATACCGTCAAAATCTTCAATAGAGAATCACATGTAGAAATAATGTCTGCAATTTGTGCTCAACATAATAATTCCAAAATTTTAGTAATGGAAGATTTAAACATGCCGGATCTTTCTTAGATTGGTATGGATGACTACGTTGAGCTCTATCCAGTTAACGTTAAAAATAGTTCTAACATAAAAAATGAAATTGGAAGTTTAGTTTGTGACTGTTATGCACCTTATGGTTTGTCACAGTTTAATAGTATTGTTAATGATTATGGTGTTGTACTAGACTTGTGTTTTGCGTCGTTTATGGTAACAAATGTTTCATAATGCAACTTCTTAATACCTTGTGATGCGTATCACCCATCTTTAGAAGTTGAATGTTTATGCACAGATGATGAGCACCTTAAATCTGACTTATATGTGGTATTTAATTTTAGACATGCACCTTTTGTCTTTATAAATAATTACTTGATGTCAATAAATTAGTTAGAGTTATGTTCTGAAACTACTGATATTAATACTGCAACTTTAATATTTTTTAATATTTTTTTATATTTAAATATTGTATGTCTGTTTTCAAAAATTTGTACCAACAAAAATAATACACAAACCCAAGTTTCCTGTCTGGTTTAATACAGAGCTTCAAACACTGGTTACCCAAAAACGGCAAGCTCATAAAAAAATATAAACTATTACACCAGCAATCTAATTACTTAATATTTGCTGATCTTAGAAAACGTTGCCGGACTTTTACCAAGTTTTGTTATGATATTTATTAACACAAACTGAACAATCGGTACTTAAAAACAATATTTTTGGAAACTTGTAAAGTCAAAATCTGAATCAAGTAAACTACCATTGTCTATGTTTTTTGATAATGTTTAATTTAATGGCGATAGCGTAATTGCTAATGCATTTACATCATACTTTTCTTCAGTTTACAATAGCCATCGGAATTTTCTTTGCAATCTAAAAGTTGATTCAAATTTGTGTCTATCTCAATTAAAAATTACTCCTACAGAGGTCTAGACAGCACTGCTAAACATAGACGTAAAAGGTGGAGCAGGGCCTGACGGAATCTTACCTCTA
Organism: Tachinus rufipes; assembly: GCA_963932245.1. Taxonomy (NCBI): domain Eukaryota; kingdom Metazoa; phylum Arthropoda; class Insecta; order Coleoptera; family Staphylinidae; genus Tachinus; species Tachinus rufipes. The sequence continues at coordinate 69,675,527 of OZ010747.1, read as the reverse complement.
GTACTTAATTTGTGTAACTCTGCTTTATATATTCTATTGCATATTTTATTTTCTTTATCATTAACTCAAGGTATCATTATGAAAATCGTCTTTCGTACACCCTATTTTTAAATCAAGAAATAAAAACGACGTTAAAAACTATAGAGCAATTTGTATTCTATTTTTGATTCTTAAATTTTTTGAATCACTTACTGCAAGTTTTATGAGAAACTCATTTAAACATGTTATTATACCACAATAGCAGGAATTTATGAGTGGACAATTAACTGATATTCTTATACACAAATTATATTATAAAATCTTTTCTGATGTTCACTCGGTGTACATAGACTTTAGTAAGGTTTTTGATAAGGTCAATATTAAACTATTGATAGCTAAACTGGAATGTTATGGTGTTTGCGGATTACTTTTAAAATAAATAACATCTTATTTTGTTATTCGCTCGCAATAAGTTCGCATAGACAGTTTCTTTTCAGAAATATATTACGTGTCATCTGGTGACCCTCAGGAATCTCATTTAAGACAACTTCTTTTTCACATATTTATAAACAATATTTGTATTAGTTAGACGTTCTTAATACTATTATTTGCAGACGACGTTAAATTATTTAGACAAATTTTGTCGCTCAATTATTCAAAAATTCTCCAATCAGATCTCAATACAATTAATAGTTCGTGCATTAATAATAATATAATTCATAACGTTGATAAGTGTCATGTAATGCTGTTCAGTAAAAAACTTGATAACTACAGATTTGATTATGATTTAACCAATATCAAACTAGTTAATGTAGACACTGTTCGAGATCTTGGCGTTTATTTTGACAAAAAGTTGTCATTTTCATACCATATAGAAATTGTTAAATCTAAAACAAATAAGATGCTTGGTTTTATTAAACGTATCACAAAAGATTTTACCAATATACCGAGTCTAATCGTGTTATTTATTAAATTAGTTTGCTTCATTTTGGAGTATTGCTGTATAGTCACGACACTTTGAAGGTTTTGTAGATAAGCTTGAGTTTGTACAACGTAAATTTCTGAAGTATATAAAATACAAACTGCATTGTCAAAACATTATTTTTATTGCATACAAAAGTCATTTTGCAAACTAATTACTATCATGTCCAGAAGCCAAGGTACGTACAACTTGACGCTTCTTCTAGACACCAAGAAATCAAGGTATAGAAAAAAACCTTGGCAGACCAGTTTGCCAAAAAGGAAACTACAAAGACGTTCATTAAACCGGACCTGCTTTTAGAATTCCATACAAGACTAATAAACAAATCATCCTTAAAAAACTTGAAACAAAACACAGCAATCTATAGCAAAATTGTCAAAGAATAATGCACACAAAGCTACTCCTAACATGGCCATTATAAACCAGCCAAACTATAGTAATGCAAATAAACCAAACAAAACTGCCAACGCTTACAGAATTAATAACTGAACACTGTGGCTTAAACAAACACATGCATAAAATGGAAATCCAAAAAGATCCCTTATGCCGCAAATGTCTGGAGGACGAGGAAGAAGAGACTCCGCTACATCTACTGAGCAAGTGCAAAACTTACAATGAGAATATAAACTAATAAAAAGCTCAAGATCATTTCCTGGCAAGAAAAACTTCATCAAAGAAACGAAACTACCAAAAGAGTAACAACAATAAGTGGTACAATAGAATCAGCAGGACCACAGTGCAAGAAGCGCCAAAAAACCACCTCAAAGAAAGGAATAAATAAGGTTTCATTTAAAAAAAAACTGAGACTACTGGACAGTACGGGCTGTTCAGTGTCTTTTTAAGATTTCCCCCTTTCCACGCAAAAAAAGAGTTAGTACTCATAGTATTTAAATCTACTTCTACAGGGTCTCTATAAATGTCTAGGATTATGTAATCACTCTAAATGTGCCGCCTTTAAAAAAAAAATCACTAAATTATTTACTTTGTTTTGACAGTTCAACTGCGTACAACCAACCAACCAATGCTTAGTTTAGAAATTATGTAAATATCAACTTCAGTACAGGTACAGATTATCTTTTCGTATAAAACCAAGTTGCAAGACATAAATTTGGGTTATGTCATATTGTGCGTATAATTTTTTATAAATTTTGCAAAGTTTGTACTTATGACAATGATGATTATTCTTAACAAATTTCATTAGTTTCCAATATACATTTAAAAGATTATTCTATTGTTTCGATGTACAGTTCCAAATAATTCCATTGTTAACATTAGCTTAAAACTTGGGTTTACATTGTCACTTCTCTTAAACTAAGATTATGTCAAGTTAAACGTACAAATTATTATTAGGTTTGTAAAGTTCGAACAGATGGTATTGATAAGTACTTTCAGTAATTTTAATTAGTTTTCTATGTACAGTTACAAAATTATTTTATTGTTAACATTAGCTTAAATGTTGGGTGCCTACATGGCCTTTTATCTTAAACTGAGATTAAGTCAATTTAAAAGTACACATTTTTATGAGTTTTGCAAGGTTGATGCGGATGATATTGATGACTACTTTCAGTCATTTTAAGTAGTTTTCAATAAAAAGTTACAAAATTATTTCACTGATAACATTGGCTTAAAGCTTGCGTGTTTGCATGGCAACTTTTCTTAAATTGAGGTTATGACAAGTTGAATGTACAAACTTTTATAAATTTTACAAGGTTAATGTAGATAATATTGATGACTACTTTCAGTAATTTTAATTTGTTTTCAATGTTTTCATGTACAGTTAAAAAATCATTTCATTGTTAAAATCAACTTAAAGCTTAGGTGCGCCGGTGTGAGTTATAGAAGTTTAATGTAGATATTATTAATGACTACATTCAATAGCTTTAATTATATTTCAATGTACAGTTACTAAATTATTTCATTGTTAACATTATATTAAAGCTTGGGAGCTACATGACCACTTCTCCTAAATTAAGGTTATATCAAATTAAGCGTAGAAACTGTTGTAAATTTTCGTAACTTACGCTACCAATGTATTTCACTATATTCAATGCTTTTTTGTAATTTAAACAAGTTCTATTAGTTGCAAACTAATTTCTTAAGTTTGAGATGGAAAAAGCGTTAACTTTATTTTAGGAAGCTTTGAACGTTTATAAATACTTTATAAAGCAATGTAAAGGTACCATGCTGATGTGCGCGACAGCATTAAGCGTCACTATAACATGTTAATATTTTAAAAACTGTTACGAAATCAGTTCTAAAGCTTTTAAAGATTTTGAGGTTCAACACTTTTCTTTTATAGGTTAAATTAAAAAACTTAAACTTAACCGTTAGCTTTCCACATAAATATTTATAATAAAGTTGACAGTTTAAAAAAAATAAGATTAATTGTTGAATCAAAAATTGTAATGTAAATAATAATTCTCGGCATCGCAGAACAAAAAGCACTTTTGTTTTAGCGTCGGCTATCAATAAAGTGTGCGGCAAAACATAAACAAATTTGCGGCGCATTAAATGTAATGATCATTCTTATCTCCTGGCACTGTTGGCGTGCACACATACACATACCAGCAGGAGGGAGCCGGCAAGAGATAGATGTATGTCCCTTACATCCCCCCCTACAAAATGTGCAGAATAAAAGGAGTTGATTTCACGCTGTAAATCAAGCACAGTGGAGTGATTATTCAAATGCACCGTGTGTATGAAGGAGCACCATCATCATCATCATCCATCGAACTCTTGCTTTACTTCCTTGCAACGCATGCGTGAATATGAAATGAAATATTAATATCGGGATGAGTTTGCAGCACTTCCGTGTTCGACTTCATTATTCATGTTTAGATTTATAAAACACTAATGCTCGTTAAGTCCGCTCTCTTCCTCCTTCAAGGAGGAGTCGCATTGTCTCGGCACACTAAAATCTGCTTTGCATTGTTCATTCAAGTCGTGGATGGGAGAGATTTTCTTATCCCTGTTAAATTACTGGCTGACTGGTGTCGTCGTCGCATCTGGATGATTTGTCCTTCCTTTGAATGCAACCGAAATCGATCCGTGAACCCAATATTGATGATCGGAATGCATTATGCAGACTGTATTATTTTTCAATGGATTATAAAGCCGTTTACTTGTACCTGAATCTCATGTTCCATTTCACTTGTCATATGAAACAATACGGAAATCTCTTCAGTATTCATGAGATTATGTTTGCGGCAATCGATTCGAATGTTATTGCATTCTCGTAAAGGATTATTGTCTTTATAGTATAAGTCTGCTATAAGAACACAGCACAAAAGAACTTAGTTATTTCAATTTAACTTGCAAAACGACAGAAATAATAAGGATTAATGGCAAAGCTACACAGTTTATATCAATTTAGTTGCATTAATTTACGATTAATCGCGAAGCGACTTTAAGTAAGAGTATTTTGTTAAATCAATTTGCAATAGATCGCAAAGCGACACAGTCCGTAAGAATCAATCGCAAAGCAACACAGTTTATATAAATTTAGATAAATTAATTTATAATTTAATCGCAAAGCGACATTGACTAAAAGTACTTATTTAAATCAATTTACAATCGATCACAAAGCAAGTCTGTAAGAGTCAATCGCAAAAAACACAGTTTGTATAACTTTAGTTGCTTTGATTTGCGATTAATCGCAAAGCGACAATGAACAAAAAAGTTAATAAAATCAATTTACAATAGCGAAGCGACACAGTTTGTAAGAACTAATCGCAAATCAATACAATTTTATTAATTTACGATTAATCGCAAAGCGACACAGAATACTTCAATTGCGAAGCGACACAGTAAAATAAATTTAGTTAAATTGGTTTACTATTAATTGGGTAAGTGAGCAGAGGTCACGATTTGCTACTGACGGATGAGCCACAAAAGACTTAAAAAAATTGACACTTAATATCAGTCGTATACACAACTTAAGGAACTCAATCTGTTGCTTTGCAATACTCAAAACTTAAATTTGTTGACACTTAATCTGTCGCTTTGCAATTGACGTCTTACACAAAATTAAAAAAAAAATGGACACTCAATTTGAAGCTTCGATTGGCATCACGGTGCAAATAACTTAAAAAAATGGTTGCTACGTGATTTCTGAATGAGGCACGCAAAACTTCCAAAAAATTGATACTAAATATCTGTCACTTTGCAATTAGTGGTTGATGGATAAGACACAAAAACTTCAAAAAAAATTATCAGACGCTTTGCAATTAGTGCCACGGTACACTCAACTAATAAAGTTGTTGGGACTAGTATCGAGAATTTCAATGCTAAATCTGGTATAATATATAGCTTCAAAAAAACGGGATAAAATCATACATGACTAAAATGGTAACAAAGATTAGAAACTAGAATGTTAGAAAGAGAATCTGAGTGACCACATGACCAAACAAAAAGAATTCCTGGCAAACTTGAACCAAAACACAAAAGGAACAATTTACTCACACCGCTGACAATCTGAAGAAAATTATAATTAGATCCTGCAAAAAGACACTAAACAATAACGAAAAATGGTCAACTACAAATCAAGAACATATTACAAGCAAGAAAAAGTGCTGTATAAAAGCCAAAAATACTTTGACTAAAATAAAAAAACAAGAGTCATCAACCGATTGCAACAGGCACAAGAAATATATGATACCAAAACGTACAGAATGTGGCAAAATTAAAAGAAAGAAACCATACAGCATAGCGAAACAAAGACCGCAGCTTTGGTATTTGACAAATTTATTAAGCAACGCATCTTTTTTACTAACTGGAAAACCGCAAAACTAGTACTGATCGAGAAACCTACCAAACAAACAAAGGCAAACATATCGACCTATTTGCCTACTAAACTTACATTTCTTCTTTTTCTTCAGCCTGCACCTATCCACTTCTGGACATAGGCCTCCTTTAAACTCTGCCACACAATCCTATCTTTAGCTTTCTGTTGTCACAAATAGCCGGCAACTTTTCGGATGCCGTCTCTCCACCTTTTTTAGAGTCTTCTCACACTTCTCTTAGAGATCCGTGGTCTCCACTGCATAACCCGTATCGTCCACTTTGCTAGGTCCTGCCTTGCAACATGGCCTGCCCAGCTCTACCTAAACTTTGCGACTCGTGTGATAACATCCTTGACACATGCTAGCTTGCGGATTTTGGTGTTTCAAATGCGATCGCTTAGGCTTACACCTAACATGGCCCTTTCCATAGCCCTTTGGCAAGTTCGCAGTTTGTCTGCTGATCTGTTGGTAAGGGTAGTTGTTTCAAGACCATACGTAGTTACGGGGAGGATGCACTTATTGTACACCTCCCTTTTTAATTCATATGGGATGCTCTGATCATTCAGTATGTAACTTAGCTTACCAAATGCTACCCAACTCATCCTAATTCTGCGCTTTACTTCGGCGCACTGGTTTTTTTTTCCAAGTCTGATCACATGACCCAGGTACACATACTCTGTTACGTTTTCTACCACGTTTTGTTCTATGGAGGTGTGAAGGTGGAAATTTTAAAACAACTCAGAATTTTGGTCTTCTTGAGGTTTATCTTGAGTCCGACTTCTTTGGATGCTAAATTTAGTTGTGTGAGCATGCTTTTTAACTCTCTGATGTCCGAGCTAATAATAACAATGTGGTAGGCAAAGCGCAAATGGTTCAGATGTTTTCCATCAATGTTTACACCGTTTATTTTCTAAGTCCAAGCGTTTAAAGACATCTTCCATTGCCAGCGTGAAGAGTTTCGTTAAGATGGTTCACCCTACCTTACTCCTCTTCTAATAGGAACCTTGTGTGTCGCATTTTCATAGATAAACTTACTAGAAAAGCTCTATAAACACATTCTCAACAAGAGACTAGTAGACAAATTAGATAGAAATGGAGGCCTGACCAAGAATCTACACAGGTTCAGAGGAGACCAATCTATACTTGGTGCCTTTAGTCAAAGAAGCCGTTATTCATGTAAATTTGCATCCTACAAAAAGTACGCCGTACTAAACTAGAAGTAAATCAATTCAGCATCAGGTAAGGAAGTTCCACGGTAGATGCTACAAAAGAAGTAATAAACACGGCAAAGGCTGCCAAAAACAATGCTGCTAAAAACAAACGACTTTGCACACTTATTACCATTGATATCCAAAGTGCATTTAACTTAGTCCTATGGCACAAGCTGATGAAAACTCTTAAATAATAAAAATTAAGAACGCCGTTAAAAAAACTATAACTAACTACTAAAGAAAAATTCTTAAAAAAAATCATGCTGTATGGGATACCGCAAGGTTCAATATTTAGATAAAAAAAATGCCTCAAGAAATCAAATTAATCTGCTTTGCCAACGACACAGCCAAACAATTAGAAAAATCAATAACACTACAAAATTGCGCTGTTGGCCAAATTTGTAAATCCATTGCAAAACTAAAGCTAAAAATCAACGAAAGTAAGACTTTTATACCGCGGTAGAAAAATAAAAAATATTACGTTGAAAGATAAAAACACGTGCATTAAAACAATAGCAGTCTTAAAATATTTGAGGGTATGGTTTGACCAAAACATAAGGATAATGGAGCATGTCAGGCCAACAACACTAAAAGCTGAAAAATTAATCACAGCATTAAGGAAACTGATGCCAAAATTAAAGGTACGTCGGTAAAAAAAAAAGATTTTAAGCACGTAACTATATTATATGGTGCACAGATATGGGGCAATACTTTAAATTACTAAATGTATCAGAACAAGGCCAAACAATATTTACGGAAACTGTAATGGCAGTTGCCTCAATAGTTCCAATCAAACTTATGTTGGAACAAAGAATAAAAAAAGAAAAATTCCCTCAACATTTCAAACCACCAACCCAAAATTAATAAACTTATTTCCCGCCCGCCCGCCCAAGTGTATGTTGTTATCAAAAAAATAGTTACGTCATTTCCCTCTTCGTTTTCTCATGCTTGTTTGTAACAAAATAACGACTTTATGACAGTTTTTTGCATTGTACTCAAAATTTTGTACTGGAACTATAAAACTCCCTCAAATTGTGCATCTTCAGTTACCAAATTTATTATCCAAGTATAATTTTTATGTCTTTGATCGTAACGTTTGCAACAAAATTACGACTTTTTGACAGTTTTTTGCAATTTACCCAAAATTTTGTTCTTAAACTTTGTAAACCATTACAACTCCGTAAAGCTTCATTAAGTTGTGCATCGTAAAACAATAAATTCATTGTCCAAAATTAAGTTTTATTATCTTTAAACGTAAAATTAGTAGCTAAATACCAACTTTCGAACAGTTTTTTGCAATTTACTGAAAATTTTGCTTTAGAATTTTATAAACCATTAACATTTCATAAGGCACCATTAAATTGTGCATCTGTAGACACTAAATTTATTGTTCTAAATTAATGTTTATATCTTTAAACGTGAAATGAGTAGAAAAATACCAATTTTTTGACAGTTTTTTACAATTTTCTCAAAATTTTGTGCTAAAACTTTGTAAACTATTACAACCCCGTAAAGCTCCATTAAATTGTGCATCTCCTGACACTAAATTAATTGTTTAAAAATAATTTTTATATTTTTAAACGTAAAATTTGTAGCAAAATACCAAATTTTGGACAATTTTTTACAAACTACTTAAAATTTTGAGCTAAAACTTTGTAAACCATTACAACCCCGTAAAGCACCATTAAATTGTGCATCTCTAAACACTAAATTCATTGTTCAAAATTAATTTTTATATATTCAAATGTAAAATTTGTAGCAAAATACCAATTTTTGAGACAGTTTTTTGCAATTTTCTCAAAATTTTGCTTTGGAACTTTGTAAACCAGTACAACTTCTTAAAGCACTATTAAATGGTGCATTTCCAAATACTAAATTTATTGTCCAAAATTAATTTTTATATTTTTAAACGTAAAATTTGTATCAAAATATCAATTTTCGGACAGTTATTTGCAATTTACCCAACATTTTGTACTGAAACTTTGTAAATTATTTCAACCACGTAAAGCACTATTAAATTGTGCATCTCCAAACACAAAATTCATTGTCAAATTTAATTTTAATATCTTTAAACGTGAAATTTGCAGTAAAATACCAATTTTAGGACAGTTTTTTGCAATTTACTCAAAATTTTGCTTGTATACCAGTACAACCCCGTAAAGCACCATTAAATTGTGCATCTTCAGATACTAAATTCATTGTCCAAAATAAATTGTTATATTTTTAAAAATAAAATTTGTAAAAATACAAATTTTCGGACAGTTTTTTGCGCTTTACCCAAAATTTTGTAATAAAACTTTGTAAATTATTTCAACCCCGTAAAGCAACATTAAATTTTGCATTTTCAAACACCAAATTCATTGTCCAAAATTAATTTCTATATCTTTAAACGTGTATTTTGTAGCCAAATACCAATTTTTGAACAGTTTTTGCAATTTACTGAAAATTTTGCAAAAGAACTTTGTAAACCATTAACGTTCCGTAAGGCACCATTAAATTTTGCATCTGTAGATACTAAATTCATTGTTCTAAATTAATTTTTATATCTTTAAACGTAAAATTAATAGAAAAATACCAATTTTTTTACAGTTTTTTACAATTTACTCAAAATTTTGTGCTAAAACTTTGTAAACCATTACAACCCCGTAAAACTTCATTAAATTGTGCATCTATAAACACTAAATTCAATATCCAAAATTAATTTCTATATCTTTAAACGTAAATTTTGTAGCAAAATATCAATTTCCGGGACAGTTTTTTTGCAATTTACTCAAAATTTTGTACTAAAACTTTCTAAACCATTACAACCCCGTAAATATCTATTAAATTGTGAACCTCCAGACACTATTTTCATTGTCCAAAAAATTTTATAAATCTTTAAACGTAAAATTAGTAGCAAAATACCAATTTTTGAACAGTTTTTTGCAACTTACTCAAAATTTTGTTTTAAAACTTTGTAAACCAGTACTACTCCGTAAAGCACCATTAAATTGTGCACCTCCAGATACCAAATTTATTGTCCAAAATTAATTTTTATATCTATAAACGTAAAATTAGTAGCAAAATACCAACTTTTTAACAGCTTTTTACAATATACTCAAAATTTTCCTTTGGAACTTTGTAAACCAGTACAACTCCAAAAAACGCCATTAAATTGTGCATTTCCAGATAATAAATTTGTTATCCAAAATTAATTTTTATATCATTAAATGTATAATTAGTAGCAAAATACCAATTTTTTTACCGTTTTTTACAATTTACTCAAAATTTTGTGCTAAAACTTTGTAAACCTTTACAACTCCGTAAAGCATCATTAAATTGTGCATCTTCAGATATTAAACTCATTGTCCAAAATAATTTTTTATATTTTTAAACGTAAAATTTGATCCAAAATATCATTTTTTTGCAATTTACCCAAAATTTTGTACTGAAACTTTGTAAATCATTGCAACCCCGTAAAGCACCATTAAATTGAGCATTTCCAATGAATTTGCATTGTCTATAATTAATTTCTATATATTTAAACGTGAATTTTGTAGCAAAATACCAATTTTTGGACAGTTTTTGCAATTTACTCAAAATTTTGTACTAGAACTATGTAAACCATTATAACCACAAAAAACTCCATTAAATTGTGCATTTCCAGACACCAAAAAATTTCACCATGGACCTAGAAGACAACTTTACCAGCTCCAAAAACAAAGACAAAAAACTCCTCCAAATAAAGTACCGGGGGCTAGAAAAACAGCAAAACCTCTGGTCAAGTTTTCCATCAAGAAGCCTGCAGAAAACCCGTTTAAATCCAGCACTGCCTCCAAAGTCAAAGATGTGATAGACGTAAACCAGGGCAATCAAGTCACGCCCCATTCCAAAACCCCGCTCCCATAAAAAAATTATTGTCGTAGAAAACAAGAAAGAAACAAAAAAGCAGAAGAAAGGCACAGGCAAGTCCTCTTTAGTTTCTGCCAAAAAGACCGTAAAATAAGTTGTTAAGAACATACCCAAATGCATCGAGGCTAATGTGTTGCAGATCTAACTGCTCTAGAGTAAGTTACACTATTCTTTAAACGCATATGCTATACGTTCTGTTACCCCAAAAAGCAACCAGCCAAGATACTGTCTATCATATAATTGTGTAGATTCCCAGTAACCGTTGAGTACAACTCAAGTCCAGTGTTATGACCACACGGCAACCATATGCAATTCCCCCTTCGTCTGTTAGGCTCAGCCTAAAGCACTTGCTTCTCAAAGATAAACTCCCTCTCCTCCCCGGAGCACTCACAGTCAAAAGTTAGATTTTACTCCGCTTGGCTCAAACAAGAAAATTAAAAAAAAATGAATTTTATGTAAATTGCCTCTCCACCTAGTGTGAGACACATACAATAGTGTTTCAGGGTATGCACCCATTATCATACATCATTTATTAAATTTAAATGATAAAAATTTTTTGAACACACCACAGAGTTCAACGTTTCTTCTAATATTGCGTTAATTCACAATAAAACAAAGAACACAGTAAAAATAAATTTAATTAATCTTGTTATCTTGTTTAACAATTAATTGCAAACCAACACAAAACTTTAGACTTAATTAAATACATGTACAATAAACCGCAAAGCTACTATGCACGATAGAATCAATTGTAAAGCGACATAATAAAAATAAAATTAGTTCCTAAATAATCGTGAAGCAAAACAAGAAGCTAGATTATAATTGAATCAATTTAGAATAAACCGCAAAACGACAGACTCCTATTTATACGCGTTTATACATTATTCAAATAACTAAAAAAAAAAAAAAAATAACATTTTGATTCTTTTAATGTTTAATGATAAATTATTACGTAATATAAATTGCTGCTCTTCAGTAGCTATAAAGTAAAATTTAGTACAACTTAATATATTAATATTTCATCTTAAAGCGCGGCCAATTTCTCAGTAAAATGTGCAACAAAATGCAAATTCTTAGCGCATTGCATATTCAATTTTTTTAATAATAAATTTCCTTGAAGGAAAACCGGGAAATGCGAGTAAATAGGCGCATTAATAATAATCCTTTGAACAATTTTCAGCTATAAATAAATCCGCTTTGAAAGTTTTCTCCCAGCACATAAAAATCTTTTTGAGCGATTACTACGCCGAGAAGAAAACGCACAGACGAATGAAGAAAAAAAATCAAACAATAACGTCCTCATTATTTTCAAGTCACGGAAAGAAATACACGCACTGAATGACAATAATTTATAATGGGAAACTCATGTTTGTCGAATCGATATCGATTGAAATAATTAATAAGTTATCAGTGTAACAGCATCTTTGCATGCATAATTTAACCCCGCAGGGGGGTCCTATGGTAAGCCAGACATATCCTGGAATGACCACAAGCTTGCGTCGAGGATATGCGATGATGTTATCCTGGCATTAACGCTATTAGTCTAGATTAAAATCGCATGCAAATATTAGGCCCGGATTTTCGCTATTAAAACCTTCTGTCCCATGTTTTCTTAATTAATTCCGCTCGCAAAAGTCCTTTGCTAGTCGATGTTTTTGAATGTGTTTTCGTTATATTTACATATTTACAGCGTATATGTGTGTGTCACAACACAAGAGCGACAGCTATTTAATATACATACATAAACAAAACTAGCGCACAAGAAGGGACTATAGATTTAGGGCACTTGTGTGTTGCATAGCTTATCAGCTTAATGATGTACACATATACTGAGCACCATTAACATCATAACTTCAACTTTAATGACAACTTTGCAGACCTTTTGCAATTCATTAATTAGAGCGGAATAACAACTTATTTTAAATCCTAAATTGTTATTTACAAAACAAAGTTTATACATTATTTTATCTTAATTTATGTAATAACCTTTTTAGCAATTGTAACGACAATGATTTTATTTATAAAAATTGCATAAATAAATAATTAATCAATTATCTGTAACTAGACTTTAATTTATACTGCATTTCCGAGATACAAAATAAGTAATTATTTAATTACAACAAGTAAAATCTATTTAATAAAAATTATGTCAAGCTCCTCAGTCTCATGCTTAGCAATAAAAGCGTGTAGATTATTTTGTTAATTTTATTTAAAATAGTGTTTCAATAACCTTGACGTAACTGATAATTAATTTTAATACAATTTTTTTAAGTTTAGTAGTATTACAATTTGATTTTGTCCGCAATTATCTGCACGTGTTACAGTTAATAAAAATAATCTTAAAATGCTCCTATGGAAAATGCAAATCAGATAAAAAATTGAATAGAATGGTGGCTTTAGTCACAGGAGGAAATTCAGGTAAATATTTTTTTAATATTTACAAAAACTTAATTGATTATTTTAGGTATTGGATTTGAGATTGCTAAAGATTTAGCCAAAAGAGGTTACAAGGTAATAATTGCTGATATAATCAATGCCCAAAAAAGTGTCTAAAAAATTATTGAAACAAGCAATAATCTAGAAGTTTTTTACAAATATGTAGATCTAGCTTCGCTTCAATCTGTAAAAAAATTCATAACTGATTACAAAAATAATGAGAATCGATTAGATTTATTAATAAATAATACAGGAGTAGCTGGATTCAATAATGTTTTTACTTCTGATAATCTGCTAAAAGTAATGCAAATTAATCATTTCGGACCATTTTTATTGACATATTTATTAATTGGTAAATTAGGTTACAATTGGTTGAACAAATTTAATTTTCATATTTTAGATTTATTAAAATCACCAGAAAATAGTCGAATTGTTTTTACAACTTCTTATTGTATCCTGTTTCCATTTCCCATACATACTTTAAGTCCCCAAACTATAAATTCACCTCTTCCACACAATAATCCCTTTACCAATATCACTGTAGCTTACAAGAATAGCAAACTGTGCACATTTATTGCTGCTAAAATGTTTGCTAAAAAATATAAAATAATTTGTAATTCAGTGCATCCTGGATTGATGAAATCTAATGTAACTGATACTGTTGAGGAAACTATAAGTACTTCTAGAGCTATGCTTTTTATATCAAAGCATTTTTATATTTTGTTTGGAAAAGTAAATTAAATTATTGTTGAATAGTGTTTGTGTGAATAAATTTGTATTTTATAATCCTAAAGAAGCAGCACAAACTACTCTGCATTGTGCTTTGGCAGATCTTAAAGTTAATAGGCAGTTGTTTCTAGATTGTAAAAAGTTTCCATTTCTACACCGAACTTGTAACAATGATGTTTTTTGTAAAGAAATTTTTGATGAAAGTATAAGACTTGTTAGGATTACCAAAGATGATTTATTATGTGCTACTAATGTTAATAATAATAATCAAAAATAAATTGTTGTTTATGGTGCAATTAAATATGAACAAGCCTTCATCAACTAACCGTCAGAAAGATTAGGAAACGACGTTTAAAGCAGAGTAACTAGCCCAGCAAGAATTATTTGTTCAAAATCATAAATTGAACTATTTGCCAACCCGCCCAAGTGTTAGTAATCCGTAAATTGGGTATCACTTTCTTCTCTGCAAGCGATAGAACCATCCAATCTATTGTTTGCAAATTTTTGGGCGGGTGGGTTTACCTGTATATCTAAACTATACACTAAAATATTATAAAATATTCTAAATTTCATCATCTGTAATTTAAAAGTTATGGTTGATTAAACCGTTTCTCTATACCCTAGGCTAAAATTGGGGATTTACTCCTTAAAAGGTTAATAAAACCTTATACATATATGTATATTTAAACTATATAATAATCTACAGAAAAATTTCATCATCAGTAATTTAAAAATTAAGATTATTTAAAGTAAGTCAATGAGCTAGAGTGTTCAAGCTCACAAGCACAAAGCGCCTCTCGGCGTATTTTTAAACTAAGTTTCAATATTTTGCCCAAAAATACTAGCTCCGCCACTGGAAATATTGGCCCAAATTTTAATCTGTAGATGCACAAGCAATGGTTTCTACAAGATGGCACAATGAGCCTCACTTCATATTTTTTTAAACAGACTTTGAGTAAAGCCACCCAATACATACATTTAACGCCGTAGCCTTGCAGAACCCAAAAAGTTTTCGAACTTTTAAACTTCAAAAACTAACAAATTAAATACACTGATCACAATCGTGCAATAATGTAGCTATCTGTAAGCAAATCTTTAATGCGGAAAGATTCACAAGCCCTTTAGCCCTGCGACCTTTATTAAAAACCTAGGGTTTCAAAGGAACAGTTTGAAACATTAGGAATAATTTTAGCTTTGAAATATCAACTATAAAAAAAATTAAGCAGAATTGAATTCTAAATAAAATTCATAAAAAGTAATTTGGAAATGTTCAGTGAAAATATTGAAATTCTTTCAAATTTTTAAAAAAACTGTAAGTAAGTTGAAATAAAAATATTTCAAATGTTTTTGTAAAAATATTCAAGCAAAATTGAATTCTCTACAAAATTTATAAACAATATTTTTTAAAATTTTAAGTAATAACTTGATAATATTGAGATTTTTGGAAGTTTGATAAAAAAACTGTAAATAATTCGCTAATTGTAAAAAATTTCAAAAATGTTTTTATAAAAAACTTGAAGTAAAATTGAATTCTCTACAAAATTTAATAAAAATAATTTTTGAAACTTTCAGAGACTTGATGATATTGAGATTTTTGTATATTTTGGTAAAAAACTGTAAATAGTTGGCTTATTGAAAAAAATTAAGAGGTTTTTATAAGAAATTGCAAGTAAATTTAATTTAAAAAAAAATTTATAACAAATAAATTTTTTTGTGATAACTTGATAATAATATTAAGATTTTTGCAAATTCTATAAAAAACTGCAAATAACTTGAAAATTGAAAATTTTAAGATATTTCAAAAAAGTTTTAATAAAAAATATCAAGCAAAATGTATTTTAGAATTTTTTAGTGACAACTTGATAATATTGAGATATTTGAAAAATTTATCAAAAAACTGTAGATATCTTGCTTATTTTAAAAAATTTAAAAAAAAAATTTATAAAAAATTTTAAGCAAAATTGAATTCTCAACAAAATTTATAAAAAAATATTTTTTTTAGTGATAACTTAATATTATTAAAATTTTTGCAATTTTTATCAAAATCTGTAAATTACTCCTTTATTTTGAAAAAAACAAACTCAAAAAAAAAAAAAATAATAAATTTCAAGCAAAACTGAATTCTCGTCAAAATTTATTAAAAATAGTTTCTAAAATTGTTAGTGATAACTTGATAATATTGAACTTTTTGCAAACTTGATAAAAAAAACTGTAAATAATTCGCTAATTTTAGAAAATTTCAAAAATGTTTTTTTCAATTTTGCTTGAAATTTTCAAGCAAAATTGAATTCTCTACAAAGTTATAAAATTTTTTTTTGTAATTTTTAGTGATCACTTGATAATATTGAGATTATTGCAAATAACTAGCTTATTTTGGAAAATTTCAAAAAAGTTTTTATAAAAATTTATTTTTTTAATTTTTAGTGTCAACTTGAGAATATTGATGTTTTTGCAAATTTTGTCAAAAAACTGAAAACACACTTTGGTGCAGTCGGAAACAGTTTCAGTACACTTATCAATTCTAGCTATGTAACACAAATCAATGTTAATTAGAACAACTTGGAACAGTTTACTTGCAACTTTCAACAGCTTAAGCGCAGTTGAAATCAATTCAATTGCACTTTGGAACTCTTAAACCCAAATCATATCTTAACATTAACAACCTCAATTGACTAATAAACAATTTTAGGTACAAGCTGGAAAGGATCAGATGCAAATTTTAAGAGCCTCTGACATCACATTAAAACAACAATATTGACTAAAAATACATAAGCACAGAGGCATACGTATCTATAAGCAAAGGTCTGCAATGCCCTCCCCCAACAATTATTTTAAAAGCTGATAGAAAGAGTGGTACAAGTGGTAAAAAAAAATTGGCATTATTCAAAACTGTCTCTAGCTCTCTTCAACATTTTGTAGTAAAGCTCAAAAATTATAACTAAACCGGTTCAATCTAGTTTAGTCTGATCTTAATAAAATCTTTTAAAGTTACATAACTTCTAAAAAATTTAAGTCAAATTAATACAAGTGCAATTTGTATTAATTTGATTTATAATCCTTAACTATATACAAATGTAATGTAAAAATTACATATTTTATTATCAGTAATTTTCAAGTTATGATTTTGATGACACAGACATACTCCATATAAGGACAATATTCTTCTTCTGTTTCCATACACCCATGTGCGTTGGCAAATTGTCTTCTACTAGATAATAGCTAATAATAAAGTTTATTACTGTTTGTCGTAGTTCTTCAAAGTTTCTTATGTTCCAAAGCTATAAGAATTGTTTGCGGCCAATGTCTCTTCTGCTTTCTTACCGTCAAAGACCAGCTAGAGTATTTGGTATCTTGGCTTTCTTAATATATGGCCCAGAAAGCTGATTTTACGCTATTGTATGTAGTTGAATAGAGATCGGTCCAACCCACACAAACCACTACTTAGCATTTTTACATTGCTAATGTGGTCAACCTATAACATTCAAAACATTTTGTGTCCCATTCTTGTTAATGCTGCTTTTGACGTCCAGGTTTTGGTTAAATACAATAAGACTACCAGACGTACTACTTAACCACTCTGAAGCAAATTTCTAAGTTCAAGTCATTGTCATATAGTATAAGGCGTAATTTGTTGAATGCTTGTCTGGCTTGTTTTACACTACTCCTAATCTCCTGTTGAGAATCTTATCTGTAATTCACTAGTGTGTCTAAGTATCTCGTGCTTTCAGTTATTTCAATCGTCATCCCCTTCTACCAAAATTGAAGCTCTTGTCTGGTTATTACAACTTATGACTATTAAATTTGTCTTTGATCTGTTTATTTTAGTCGAGCTTCTGTTCCATGTTTGTTTATGTTGTTTATTAGCAGTTATAGATCTTGCTGGTTGATTACTATGATCACAGTGTAATCCGCGTATCTAATATTGTTAATTGTTGTTCCGTTCAGCATTATTTCCAAATCATCAAAAGCATCTGAAAATATTCGTGCAACGTAGTTAAATAGTATTGATAACAAAATGCAACCAAGCCAAACCCCATTTATTATTACAATTATTTGTCGTGGTTTGGATAAGAATCCTTACATTTGCCGCATATTGCCAGTACAGATTCTGGATTATTCTTACATCTTTATTGTTGCACTTTATGAGTATTTAATGAGACGTAATTAGTTAATGCTGTCATACGCGTTATCGTAGTTAATAAAACATAGAAAGATATCCTTCTTCTAGTCATAGCAGTTTTCTACTAAATCTACATAATGTTGCTTTGTATGTCGGTTCCACTCCTAAATCCAAACTGTCTGTCTCTACTCAGCCCTTTAGGTTCCTTAAATAGTCTAGTATATAGAATGCGCAAAAATATTTTTAGAACAAAACTGCTTTTTAAGGAGCAATATAAATGTTGACTTTAACCAATTCACTGAAAATTGTCCAGTGTCGTAAATTTGGTTAAACAACTTTAAGATTATGTTTTCCTCTTATATTTGTTTAAAGTATTTCGTGTAGATGTCCAGCCCTGTTGTTTAATAGCGTAGATTAGTTTGTATTGTAGTATTTTTGGCCCAGTAAGCTTAGATTGCTTTGAGCTGTTTGGTATTTCCGGTCTGATGTTGTCGAAAATACTTGACGTGTTCTTGCTATATTTTACATAGATCCTTGTCGATTGTTACAAGTTCATTTTAGTCATTTGTGATAAAGTTACTAGTTTCTCTTTTTCAAACGCTCATAACTTATTTGATTTTCTGTGTAAATTATACAAGCCTCCGTACTGTAGTAGGTCCTCTACTTCTTTGCATTTTTGCTGGCTTAAACTGCGTATTACCTTGTGTAATATCTTATATTTAGTGTCTGTTGTTTAGCTCTTTGCGTTGTTTCAACTGCAAGATATCCGGCTTCATCCATTCTTGTTTTTTAGTTTTTTTGAAAAAACCCATAATGTAGTGCGCTTCCAATGTTAGTGCTCCTTTGAGGTGTTGTTTGTTCTACGCCCTACTTTTATTTACGTGTTGTATATTTATGTCCAGGTATATGACGGCTTGTTGGCAGTTAAAACAATCTGTTTTTTTATCGTTTCTAGTACCTAGGCCAAAATTATTAACTATATCCTAGAAAAACCATTTACAATTTTTCCGTTAAAATCACCTATTATTATGTTTATCTCTATCCACTTGTAGAATTGTACGCATTCTTTGCCTGGTTTCTCTGCTGTAGGAACATACTTTTGAATAATGTTTAGTTTAATAGAGTGTTAAGTCGTATGAACATAACTCTTCCCAATACTGGATGTTAATATACTGATTTCCGGGTGATGTTGCTTACTACAACTCCCACTTTATGTCTGTGGTATTTGTCTGATTTATAGTTGCTGTATAATACCCATGTAATCTTGCATTGTGTGAGGTTGCTAATTTTATCTGGTTTATAAAACCCAGGTTGCAATCTTTTGGTTCTCTTTTAGCTGAAATCGGCAGATTTTTTGCACCTTCCGGCCATTTATGGCCTGTCCGTTACTGAGAGACTTAGTTTGTGTTTATTCCGGTATATTTGACAATTTATCATAGAGAAATATAACAAAGTGGTTTCCCTGTTTCTTGCCGTAGTGCCATAGCCAATACCGTTGATGCAACTCTGTACTAACTGTCTGTGCACAAACCTTACTAATCGATACTATCTTCCGCCTTATGACAGTGCTGAAACCGCTACTGTCCAGCATCAGAGGTGTTACTTAACGCATTAGTTTTTTGCCATATTTAGCTACTTTTAGTTTAATATACTGAGTAAACTGCAACCCAGTGAAGGCTAGTTTAATTTATGAAAAAACTAAAATATATAACTTAAGTTTAAGATTTAATGCCAGTTTAGTCTGTTTTAATTTGTTGCACTATTGCCAAAAAGGCTAACTGCAAAATGATTTGGTTAGTAAATCAGTCGTTTCATATATTTTTTACTGTTTTATACTATCTATTTCTTTACTGTATTGATTTGAAGACTGCTGTAAATGTAATTGTACCTAACGTATACTAAAATCATATATGATCCTTAAAGTTTTAGACTAAAACCATTTAAGAATCTTGATGTTTGAGTTGCTGGCTATTCCCCAGAGTTCAACGCCGTAAGTCCATATTAGTTTTATTACGGTTTTGTAAAATATTGTTTTATTTTCTGCTGACAGCTAAAAATTTCTTCTAATGAGCCATTAGAATTTGCTGATTTTCTGATTAAGTTGTTTGCGTTTAGTCCAGATAAAGGTTCTCCACGTCAATCTACAATCTAAATGCATGCCTAAATATTTGACTTTTTTGTTTGTAGTAGGACTTCGTTGTTTATGAGTACCAAAAAATAAGTTTGTCTGCATAGTGTAAGCGTAATGTGTGAGGTTTTCTAATCAAGTTGGTTGCGTTTAGTCCAGATGTTGTATTATTAGACTTTTTTTGTTTATTGTAAGACTTTCTTGATTAGGAGTACTGGAAGACAAGTTTTGTCTGCGTGGTGTAAACGTAACGTGTGAGCTTTTTGAGTCATTGGGCAAGTTTAGAAAACACAGCCGTTGACTTGTAGCGCAATTTAATTACTGATAAACGTGAAAAAATGACTAAACACAAAAAAGCATTTACTTAAACAACCTAAACCAAAATAGTCAACTGTTAACGGTAAAAGTAAATTCAACAGATGCCGACGGTTACGTTCCCTAAACCCAAATACTCACTTTTATTCTCCACTTTATAAGCCATGTTTCTAGTTGAAGATATTTTTGAGCGTGCTGAAAAGCTATCTCTGGTCTTTTGTTGGTCGCCATTATTTAAGTATCATAAGCAAATGTCCCTATTATGGTGTATGGACTAGTCAAATACAGTTTTTTTAATTTGTATAGTAGGCCTACATGCCAAACTTTGTTAAAAGCTTGACTTACATCAAGGCTAAGCAGTATTTCTTTTCTTCAAAAGCCTAAGTGATCGTGTTTATAACTCTATGTACTTGTTGTTCCATGATTAAATTTTCTTAAAAACCCAATTGATGATTGGGAATGTGTTTTCTAAGAGTGGTGTTAGTCTGATCAGGAGTATTTTTTCAATAAACCTTGATAAAATTGGTAACAGGTAAATTGGTTAATTTTACTTCATTGAAAGGTTTTAAGATTATGAGTTTGTGCTATGCCTCCAGAAAATACCCAGGTCTAAGTTTAGCATTAAATATAGTAGTAATTTTTATTTCATTTAGTATCTGCCCAGTTACTAGGTAAAATCCGAGTGTTTTTCTGTTCTAGGTTAATTATTAGTGCTTTTATATCAAACTAAATTGATGCTTCCAAAAATGTTTCTATTTTTTTGTCTTAAGATAGTTTTATATAAAAATTGTTGAAACATTTTGAAAAAATATTCAGCAAATACATTGGCTTTTTTCTTGTTACTTCTAGCCCAACAGCCATCTTCTTTTCTAATTAGAAAGATTAATTTTCTATAGAAAGTAATCACTGTTTTTCAAAAGTAGGATTCCATTTTTGTCTTTTGTTATTAACTCTTT
This sequence comes from Tachinus rufipes, assembly GCA_963932245.1. Lineage (NCBI taxonomy): Eukaryota > Metazoa > Arthropoda > Insecta > Coleoptera > Staphylinidae > Tachinus > Tachinus rufipes. The sequence goes on along the minus strand of OZ010747.1, from coordinate 69,653,999 downwards.
GGTACTTGATATGCCATACTCAATTTATTTTTGTCAGTAGGATAGCAGCTTCTTTGTCATGTCTTTCTCAGTTTCCTTCGTTCTTCTTGTTTGTTCCTTATAATCAGCAGGTATTTATTTTGAGTTGTAACTTTCGGTTTCCGCTCAGGTGCTGCTTCCCACCTAGCTGTCTAGACTTTTCTTGATAGACTTAACACCGCTTCTTTTATTTCTTCAAGAGTTTTAAGCCAAATATTAAGTATTGTGCAGTAGCTCTCTGAATTGATCCCAGTTGTGCGTTTATTGCCAAGGGTTAATAAAGTTTCTTCAAATATGATCTTAGTAGATTCTTATAGGCAGCTCTAAGTTTGATTCATAACGTAAACTTACAGTCTGCGCCAAATTGTATAAAATATTTAAAACTCAATTTGAATGCTTTGCATTTGCTTTTAAGTTACCTATTTTTGTCATTTTACAAAACTAAAAGTTTTAAGATTTCAAAATTTGTCATTTGTAAAGCTATTTTGAAATTTTTTAAATTAACAGAACTTTTCATGCACCCCCAGCACTGATAAATTCAAATCTTACTCTGCTGTATATTATTTGTAAAGTTGTTCAACGCTTTAACCGCTTCGGCATTTATAGTTTCAGCAACTAACAAATTTACAAATCATTTCACATTATTTTATCACTTGGAATATTCTTGAGTTTGCTAGAACCAGGATTAGTGAAATCAATAAAATAAAAAAACGCCAATTTTGTTTTTATAAAATAAATAACTGTCAAACTATTTGTGCAACATTTTGTCGTCTGCCAAAAATGACAGTTCTTATTTTTTTCAAAATAGTTTTGTTTCATTGTTTTGACAAGTTCTATAGGCTGGCACCACTACTTACAGACTGTGCCAATATAATTAACTTTTATGACATGATGGCTACAAATTATATTTTGTCAATTGCTTGTAGCTGCACAAACACATTATACATATAATAAATTGTCATAGAATTTTATTTTTTTTTATGATCCTATAGACTGCGCCTTGAAAATTAACTGAAAGTATCAAGGAAGTTAAAAATGTGACTCCAGAATACTTTCAACAAAGTTAAAGTGGGAGCCAAATAGGTCAAGAAGTATTTTGATTTTGGTTTTTTGCTTTTTGGGTACAAGACCAAGAAGTGATAGCAAAGTACAATAAAAACACCCTGCACATACTTTAGGTTTTTTTTATTGCCAAAATTCTGTATAAACCTTACAAAAAGTTTTTGGACTTAAAAACTTTAATAACAAAGGTTTCAATAACAAAATATTCTTGTCTGGGGCTTCAAATAGAATCTACATAGTTATAATAATATAATAATAAAATTTAAAATATGTATTTTAGCAGAAAACTTTGGACTTGGCCAAAATGTGTTAGGTACTAACAAAACTACAAAAACGCAGAAGAAAAGTGTTTTGGTTTTTTATATAAAAAGCCAAGTAGTGATAGTGAAGTACCAAAATAACACCAAATTGTTTTTTAATTACAAATTTTATAAACCTGTTTGAACTTAAAAACTACAAAGGTTCTAGTGACCGTATATTTTTGTCCTGAGCTTCAAATAGAACCCAAGACAAAAAAGCACATACCTTGGATTTTGGACTTAAAAACAATATGGTAAACCTTCAAAAAAAAGTTTTTAGATTTCAATTGTATGATGACATCATAAAAAATCAATTGACAAAACATTAGCAGAAAATTTAGATAAAATCTAGAAGCTTTAGAAAAAGACCAAGAACTTTGGTAAAAGCTAAAAAAATCCAAAAATTATTAGAAACTTAAAATAAAGATTCTCTTAGAACTCCTAGAAAAAGAAATTATAAAATATAAAATGGAAAAACTACAGAATCCTAAAAAAAGGATTTTACTGACAAGTTTTGGTGGTAGCAAAGTTTGCAAATATTCCAGAAATCTATTAATTTTTCGGTGAGTCAAAAAAATGGCTAAAAACTGCAAAAAAAATTATAAAAAGTTTTTGCACTTCAAACAAGTTATTACAAAGTTGCTGATGTAATATTTGTTACAGAGTATTTTAGACAAAATCTAAAAAGTTCAGATTTTCAACAGTCAAAGTACTTGACAAATAGGCAAAAACTATAGTTAAACTGTGTAAAAAAAGCTTAATAAATATTTCAGAAAGAGTTTTATGGACAAAAATTACGGACTTTACTCACAAAAGTTTAACACACTTTATAAGTCGAAGAAGAAATCTTAAGACATTTTTATGACAATATTTTTTATTCTTGACTACTGTCTTTAGTCTAGTAGGCTAAGAAGAAAATACAAAAAATAAAAAAAATTGAGATTTTTATGATTGCTTGTTTATTGGCTTGAAAAGCCATAACCGATTAAAAAAAAGACTAATATACTGATAATCTAGAAATTTTGGAACGTAAATTTTGTTTGTCCAAAAATATAATTAGAATTGTCAAAACTTTACAAACATTGAGTAAACCTTAGATGGATTTTTTGTACTTTAAGCCAAAGTAAAAAAAATGTCATCTAAACTGATCAAATTTTAGAAAAAATCAAAGCGCTATAAAAACATAATTTGGAGAATTTAAATAAAATTAAAAATTCCTTTAAAAACTTAAAAATCATAATTTGAAAACTGGGCTAGTCTGAAGGTTGTAATCAGGGACTTTCTATAGTAGAACAAAAAGTAAAATTAAATTTTAGAAAAAGTCAAAGAATTAAAAATCTAGAAACTTTCTTAAAAATTTTATGATTGCGGTATAATTATAGGCAAATGATGAGATTAATGCTATGCCTTTAGTTATGAAAAAGTCGAGTATGTCCGGTATGTTTCTTGTTACAGCAGCAACATACTAAGTAGTAAAGACAATATATATTGTATAATTTATTGCAAAAATATGTTTAAATAATTAAATAATTTAAGATTTAATAAATTTATTTTCTCTAATTTTGATTAAATATGTTTTTAATTAGACAAGAAATTCATTGTTGTATAGTGCCACAATAGAACAAACTTTAAGAAACTTTGTGATTGTACCATAATAACCATCAAAGCCGTATTTATTTATTAAATCCTGGATGAATAATTATTAAAATCACAATAAACAAAAGAAGCCGCTCACGCAATCTCACAGTCAAAAGGCGAAATTACAACGAAGGCCACAATAAATATCCGCGAAATAAATAATGAGACCCTATTGATATTTTCATAATTCAAGCGCTGATTATTGCGTAATGCACAATGAGTAATTAAAACAAAACCGTTCCAGTTCTGAAACAAAGCCGAGAGACTTGTAAATAATAAATAAATGACGAGGGAGTCCGTTTCTGGAGGTTTTATAATCCTTGGATCGATTGCAAAATTGTGTTTGTTGCTGTATTGTGTCAATTGATAATGGCATATACAATTGAATTGAAAGGGGGAAGATGAGTATGATAATTTTTCTATTAGGTATCCCTCGGGGGATTGTAGCCAGGACATGAATCGCATTACCTCCGGCTGACAGATGTGTGCGGCCGCTTGATCAAATGACATTAGATCAGTTACTTTGTCACAATTTGCGGGTTTAAACATTTGGAGGGCCATCGGAGCGGACCGTAATGGATTTACCAGGGCCCGATTTGCATTTACAATAATGTTATTGCTGCCATTTGCATACGGCCGGATATTTAGTCCAGCACACATATGGAGGGGTAAATTAATGAGAAAATATATACGTCAAAATATCAGGACGAAAAAAGATTAATGCAAAAAGCTTTTTCATTTCCAATTACTGTAATTAAGAACCCATTAAAATTACCCACAAACCGATAAATATTTTTTTTTAATTTATTCAAATAATTATAACTTAAAACAATACAATTATTCCTCATAGAGACAGAATTGTTAAGCTTCTTTCCGTTTTGCCGGCTTCCTTTTACTAGATAACGAAATAATTAGTGGCTGCGGTTGAGTCAATAGTAAGAAAATTCTGCACTCAAATAAGGGTGCGACTCACTCCCCGGAAAATCAGCGCCGGAATAGCAATACAACGGAATACACTACGAGAATAAATAAAGGCTTTTTTTCTTTTATTTTTCTCTTCTCTTTATTATCGACCTAAATAGTTATGATTGCTTGTAATTCGGAGTCTGCACTCCTCCGATATTGACTTACACGGTCCCCTTTTCGACTGAAACTTTATTGGTGGGAATAATTACGATTGTAAAGGGTCGATAGCGGCTCGATTCTGGGGTTGAATTTAAGATAAACTAAACCATAATCGTACATATTAATTGATAAGGAATGGAGTTAGTCACTCAACTAGCTGGAGAGATTATTTGGTTATAGACTCGATTTGAGACAATAATATTTTTATTTCAACAATAACTCTATCAAAGTTACAAATTTCAAAACAAAACAAAATTTTTGGTAAAATAGATATCGTTGTAATTAATGTACCTGATGAAGAATTAAAATTTGAAACAATTGGTGTAAAATTAAACAAATATAAAGGTCCAGCAACTGGTATCACCTATTTATAGTAGACTGTTACAAAAACAATATAAGGCAGTTTCACATAAGTGTAATGTTAGGAGACACAGACGATTTCCAACACGGCAAACAATAATGAAGTGAGTACGTACAATAAAAATACCTAAAAATCAAACGCGTCAGACAAGCTGTAAGGAGAAAACCGATATGATCGTCAACAAGTCATTTGCATTAAAATTTTCCAAAAGAACCTTACTAAGAATTTTGCACTTCCATATAAAATTCAAGTCGTTCACCAGCTTTATGATCATAAAGTTACCGTTTGGTGCAAAGTTTCAATATATAGAACAGTAGGACTATATTTTTCCAAAAAAATAAATCAATTGATTACCATTAATTCTAAAAGTACAATCAAATGCTGGAAATATTTAAAGCCGGAACTATTGAGCAAAACCAAAGTTTTATCAAGAAATATGTTTTCTGGTCACTTAATTTCGAAGTTTGTTGACATAACATTGCCTTGCAATTTTGCCGATTTGACGGCTTTTAATTTCTTCTTCTAAAACATAAGATCTATAAGAAACATTACCTTAAATTGCGTATTTTATAAGAAATAGAAAGTATTAGACCAGAATTGTTGAGAAAAATGATGCAAAACTTTAAACATAGATTGCAGTACTGCATCAAAGCACAGAAAAGTCTTTTAAATAAAATAATTTTTAAGAACTAAAATTGCACAAATAAAGTTGATATTTATGTCAAATTTGTTCCAATACTTTTGATCCTTTCGGCAGATCTCAGAAAATAAGTAATACAAGTTGGCGGACCCTGCAGTATAGAATAAGTGACTTAAAGCTTTTTTTAATAACTGTAGTCATCTTCTGTTGAGAAAACAAAACTTTAAATAACACAACACAACTAAAAATCAGTAAATGCTCCTTTTGCGCTCAGCATTGCTTTAAAAAAAAAATCTGAGTTATACTCAAACGTTGAGAGCTTTTTAAAACTTGAAAAAGACGTTGAAAACTTTTACACAAAAACTTGTAAAGTGATTTACAATGCACACCAAAGTGTGACTAAAGTAGTAGCAACAGATATTCTACTGAAATATTGATATTGGGCGACTTTAAAAAACACAATTGACTTGCAGCAACAACAACGTTTGAGTATACACAATATTATGTCAGCCCTTAATAGAAGTGTAGGCAATAAGTTAGACGTGTGGGTTTGCCTTGGTTGATTGTTACACTTAATAACAGAACAAACCTTTAAAAAATATTGCAAAACCTACCAAACTTGACCTAACAATAGTGTTTATCAGAATTTCACTACTTGGCAAAAACCAACAAACATTTTGAGATGTACTGTTTGACAAAAACACAGCTAAGAAATATGACTTCCCCACTATCAGCAAATGTAAGCTACAACGCCATGCCCTTAAGCAAAGACGTTTTAATACCAAAACTTAAAATGCCGGATGTGATAAGCTTTGGCAAATCAGATAGACAAAAATCTAAACCCAGATTTACCTAGATTGTCTATAGAAGCAAATTTAGGATCAGACATAACTACTGGTTCTAAATTAAGTAAAATCTAGCTCTTCTTTTTATACTTATATAGGGACAAACGGGCAATCAGTAATAGACTACGTAGTTGTAAATGAGGAGGCGTGGGAAGAGATAGACAATCTTAAAGTAGGAATAAGAGTTGAATCAGACCACCAGCCATTAGAACTTAACTTAACTGGGGAAACTGTAAGAAGGCAGGAAAATGAAGAAAAAAGTGAAGAAAGGATAACATGGACGGAAGAAAGTGTGATAAAGTACAAAAAAAATCTGAGGAAAATTAGAGAAAACGGAAGAAATGTCGAAGATATAATGAGGGAATTAGAGGAAACAATTGGAGATGCGGTAGTAAAAAAACCATATAGAAGAAAAGAAGAAAAAATGAAAAAGAGCAAATGGTGGAACAGCGAATGTACTAAGAAAAAACAAGAAGCCAGAAAGATGTTAAGACACTGGAGAAACAACAAAAGCACAAAAGAAGAATATATGAAAAAACAAAAGGCTTACAAAAATCAATTAAAAAAAGCTAAAAGTGAATTTATAAAAAAAGATGAAATGGAAATTAAAAAAATAAAGACAGAAGCAAAAGCATGGAAATACATAAACAAAGAAAGAAGAAGAAAACAGGGAGATATTGAGGAAATACCAATGGAAGCGTGGAAGAAACATTTTTCAAGTTTGTTTGGAGGAGAAAAGAAAAAAGAAAATAAACTAGAGAGACAAGAGCCAATCCACCAAGCGGAAGAAATTTCAAAGGAGACAATATGGGAGAAGATAAAAAAACTAAGGAAAAAGAAAGCGCCAGGTATGGATGGGATACAGAATGAAGCGTGGTTGTATGGTACGGAAGAACTGATTGAGAGATTGAGTGAGTTGATAAACAGAGTATGGAAGGGAGAAGGGTTTCCGAGTCAATGGAGAGAAGGTCTTGTATGCCCTATACACAAAAGTGGATCTAAAAAGCTGGTAAATAACTACAGGGGAATAACACTACTGGGTACGGCATACAAGATCTACGCGATGATATTAGAAGAAAAGTTGAATGAGGAACTAAGTATGAATGAGATAATTCCAGATGGGCAAGCCGGCTTTAGGAAGGGAAGAGGTACCATGGATAACGTATATATTTTACATCATATTGTGGAAAAGGAAATAGCAGAGAAAGGGGGGAAAGTATATGCGTTATTCCTGGATCTAAAGGCGGCATTTGATAGTGTGGATAGAGAGAAACTGTGGAAGTGTATGAGAGAGAAAAGAATTAGCGAGCACCTGGTAAGAAGAATGGAAGACGTGTATGAGGAGACAGCAAGTAGGGTATGTGTTAACGGAAAAATGAGTGAAAGATTTTGGACAACAAAAGGAGTAAGACAGGGTTGTCCATTGAGTCCTACTTTATTTGCAATCTACATAGCAGATGTAGAAAAAAAATTGAGGTTGGCTCAAGCAGGAGGGGTAATAGTTGGTAGAGAAAAAGTGTGGTCGCTAGCATATGCAGACGACATGGTTATTCTAGCAAAAGAAGCGAAGGAAATGAAAGAGATGATGAAAAGCTTAGAAAAATATTTTAGAAAAAAGTGTTTAGAAGTTAATGTAGAAAAAACAAAAATTATGGTGTTCAGAAAGGGGGGTGGGAGAAAAAAGGTGGAGGACTGGAAATGGAATGGGCAAGGTATTACGGAAGTAAAATCTTTTAAATATTTAGGATATGTTTTTTGTACGAGTAACACTGAGAGCGAGCACATTAAAGAAATGGCTCGAAAAGCAAATAAAGTAGTGGGACAAGTTTGGGGAATAAGTGAAAGAAAATTTGAATGTATGAGAATAAAAGGGCTTATGTTTGATAGTTTAGTTAGGAGTATGATATTGTATGGGTCAGAAATATGGGGATGGAAGGAACAAGAAAAATTAGAAGCAATACATGTAAAATATTGGAGATGGGTGTTAGGTTTAAATAGAGAAACTCCAGCATATATTGTGCTGGAGGAAGTCAAAAAAGATAAGTTAAGAGTAGAAGCAGGAAAAAGAGCAATGAAGTATGAAGAAAGAATGAGACAGAGACACGAATGCAAAATATTACAAGAATGCATGAAAGAGAAAATGAGAGCAAGGAATGAAAAGCTAGGGGAAATCAGGGAAAATTATTACAATAGAAATGGATATGCGAGCCAAGAAATTGAAAGAATGAGAGAATCTGGGAGAGAGACATGGTACGAAATTATGGAAAGAGATAGAGATATACAAAGGCAAGAAAGGAGAATGCGAGTGAAAGAGTCTAGGTACAACGCAAATTATGAACATATTATAGAAAGTGAATTGCCAATGTACTTAGAGAGCGATAGATATAGTAAAGATGACAAAAAGATGATTGCAAGATTCAGATGTGGTAATGAAGAGCAAGTGACAAGATTTTGGATGGAAGAGGATTTGAAAATGTGCAGAATGTGCGGAGAGACTAAGGAAACTATAGAACATATGTTGAAAGAGTGTAACGAAATGAGAGAAGAACAGATGGGAAAAAATGAGGTATTGAAAGGGGATGGAAGAGGGGTAGAATGGATGAGGGTAGTTAAAAAACGAAGAAAAGAAATATACGAACAGAGAAGCAAATTTTCTTAATTGTGTTAATTTTATAAGGATTAAGTTTTATTATTTTGGGAAGTTGTAATTGTATTTGTAAATGTAATTTTCAAGGCCGAAAGGCAAGAAATAAACGTATTATTATTATTATACTGCTCACTACAAGCGTAAGCGCCCCTTTCGTTTCTCGTATGTTTGTGGTGTGCAATAAAAGTTCTACACAAACATGCAAAACCTACAGTTTAACGTAGAATCCAAACCTCAAAATTAGAGGGATTTACTAGGCAAATACTTTGCCATTGCCTTGCAAAAAAAAGCAACCCCATCCAAAAATATTTAACAAATTAGATATTGCCGCTGCCGAGAATCAACCATTGTCTGAACAGCCCAGAGCCACTCCATCCATAAAACAACTCTATACAAACCATAGCTAGAATTTATACGTCCATATTAGGTAAAAACAAACCAAAAACATTAAAAATAAAACAAAACAAAAAACCTCGTATTAAATTAACTACAACTGACATAAAGTTATAAAATTGTTCTAACTGCACATCATCAATAAGTGAAACATCCAACTACTTGATCACAGGCACTCGAATAAATAAATGGAGTACACCAATGCAAACTCCTGTTATTATAACTTAAGTGCTCCGAAATAAAAACAAAAACAAAAAAAAAATACTTTTATATAGTTTGACCACATCCACCAAATAAAGGAACATGTCAGATATGTAACTAAAAAAGCAGAAAGCTACTACAGATAGAAGAAACAAGTTTATGCACAAATACACAATACAAAAGCAATAACAAAAACCATGAAAAAAGCCAAATAAGCAAAAAAAGTTATCGATGTTGTGATAAAATAGACAAAAAAAAAAAGGATCAGATAGACTACCTAACCTAACTCAATGCTTTAAATCTTATTTGATAAAATTCTGTATCACAAAAAACCAAGTGCAAGCACTGCCAAATAAGATACATCAAAACACAAGTTCTATAAACGCAGCAGACGGCAAAAAAAGATAGTAAATCTAGAGGTATAAATAGAAAAAAACTACAGTTAAAAACACACTAAAAGTGATTCCGAAAAACTAAAACAAAACAAAAAGAAAAGAAAAGAATACAAACACAAACAGCAATGTAAGCAAAATATGGGTAAACAACATTGATTTTAAAGATATGCCAAGCATTTCAATAGTTTTGATAAAAAAAGGAAAGAAGTAATTAGTACCCACTTCTACTGAATGAATCAAAAGTAAATTGGGCAAACGTCTTTTAAAGGTTTCCCATTCTATAAAAATAAGAAATTGAGCGAGCGAGTGGGTTACACCAATACAAACTATTTACCGTTTATTATAATCTGAGTACCCCGACCACTCACCCAAATGTTTATCATAGCTACAGAAACAGCAACAGTATTTGAAACATACAATTTCTTCATTACAAGCACTTGAGTTGGTAATTGGAGAACAACAATGCAAACTTTCTGCCTTTAATCATAATTTGTGCCCAGTCTACCCACACAAGTGTTTGTCATAGCTGCAGGAAAATCAACAATGTGTGAAACATCCAACTTCTTAATTACAAACAATTAGATAAATAGCTAGAGTACATCAATGCAAAGTATCTGCCCATAATCATAATCTGATTATAGCACTTACCTACCTAAGTGTCTGTCAAAGCTGCAGAAACATCAATCATCCAATTTCTGGATACTAAACACTTCGGTAAGTGAGTGGGGTACGTTCAAGTACTTGATCGCAGGTACTGGAGCAAGCGTGTGTTAAAATTATTATTCATTGTTTGCAGTACACTTTTATATTAATGATCTGGCTCGGAATATTTCTGTATTCTTTCTTCCCCCTTGAGTCTGCATACGCTTTGCATACTATACTTCTACTAATATTTATGTAATTGTCAAAACTGAAATTTTTACTCATGTTACTTTTCACCTCCTTTTGTAAGGAAGGTTGGTACTACAAAAAACAGCACGTGAATCAGTAAACAAAATTGCCAAATCAACCAAACAAAAGCTTTTATTACACACACAACCCCTGAACTGATAGCGGTTATAGTCAAAACATAAAATAACCTCCTTGCTAGAAAAATGCCCAAAAAGAACAAGCAACGGTATACTGTTGGAACAACAATATTGTTGACGCATGAGATTTCGCTCGTATGCATCTGGCCTTCAAAGTGTACGAATAGACTCAATGGCGGAATCCTACAAGCAGAGCAGTAGAGAAATATAGACCGCAATAGCCAAGGCCAAAAAGAAAACGTAGGATTTCTTGTGCCAAGACAAAAACTACGTCTTCTAAGACACAGGCTTCAAAATTGTAACTGGAAAAACCGGTATACGCTCGCCAGTTCGTTTGACAAAAAAAAAACAAATAAAAATGACAAAAAACCTTTTAACAAGCACCCAAAAATGGCATTGTATCTAAACCTGAAAACATACCCAACATTACCAAAGAGGAGATTAGAAAAGCAAGCCAGAAAATTAATTTTCAAAAAGTGGTATTCCACCTGAAGTTATTAAGATAATATCGAGTAATGTCCAGAAACCCTTTTTAATAAGAATTGAACTCGAGAAAAAAGGCGGAAAGCTTGTCGGACATGCAATATAACGCAGTACAGAAGATTCTGGCACTGGCTAGAGAATGTAAAGCAAAAAAAATATTATGTTGCTAGCTACCATTAAAATTAAAAAATGCCTTCTGCTCACTCCAAAGGTTTGCAATCTCAAATTGTTTTATTAAAATTACCTGCAGAACAACAAGGATATAAAATGACAAATTTTGTCGTAAATGTGATATGCTTTGCAAATAATGTTATTATCCTTGCAAACAGTGAATATGAGCTGCACAGATTTCTGCATCAGTTCAATACAACAGCTAAACCAATTAACATGTTAATAAATACAAAAAAGACAAAATATATGACAATATCCAAGAAACTTGTCAGATGCAAGCTAATTTTAGCAGGCAAAATATTAGAACAAGTTAAAAAATTCAACTACTTAGACATAGAAGTAAGAGCAATGGTAACTTAAATGAAAAAGTTAGAGCCCTGAATAATAAAGCGTCAAAAAATCAGGTTGCTTCAATGACCTGGTATGAAAGAACAAACACCTAACAACAAAACTAAAAACAAGCATAAACAAAACAGCGGTACGGCCAATAATAACATATGCACAAAAACCAAAGCAGACACAACAAAGACAAAACAAATAATAAACGCAATGAAAATGACAAACCTAAAAATGGTGCAACAAAAAACATTACATGACAAAATAAAAAAGAAACAGCAACATACTAGAGATGTGCAATGTACAAGATGTAAACAACTTAATTAAAAACAGAAAAAAATGTTGTAATAAGCGCATCAAACGTATAAACAAAACAGCAAAATAGTAAAACAGACCACACAAGGCCAATAAAAAAGAAGAAGAAAAAAAAATAAAGGCAAACCCAAAAAAAACAGATAAAAGAAATGCTAGACATCAACATCAAAGTAAGTACTGCACCAAGTTGAAGTAAGACAGGATAACAGCTTACCTAAGAGTGACCAAAAAAAAGAAAAAAATCTTGCAACCTCCTAATATGCAATAGTTTAAAAATAAAAGTGAAGATCTAACAAGACTCAGTTAACACAAGGCTAAAGAAATCTTAAGAATCACTTCTTCCTAATCCTTTGCCATAACATAAGTATTACAAAAGCTGTAAAAAAAATTACAAAACAGGTGCGTCAGTAACCATGTTGATGCCCAACATAAACAGACCTAAAAAGATTATAAAAGGACGCTGTGTCATCTCCTCTATAGTCTTATACAGGACACTAACATAGAGTCAATAAACAAACAAGAAATAGTACTGCAAGTTACTCAAACGTCCGCGTACAAGACTATTTTCAAAAGAATAATTGTGAAAATTCTTTTACAAATCCTTTATAAAGCATATCTTCCTCTCAGAAAAAAACCCATCAAAAGTGAGCAAAATATCCAATTTTGTAACACAGTAATTTAAGTAGATGACACTAAGTCAACCAGCCTGCCAACAATCATAAACTATGTGCTTGTCTTACCCACCTAAGTAGTCATAACTTAAAAACATCAGCAGTTGGTAAAACGTCTAAACTTTTAATCACAATCACTAAGGTGGCTGGGTTCAGTACACTAAGTCACTAATATTAACAATGCAGCAGTGGGTTAAACATTTAATATTTTGACCGCAAACATTTAAGTGGGACAATAATTCAAATCTTATGTCAAAAATCATAAATTAAGTTCTTTACCCACCCACCCAAATGTTTGTCAAAAACATCAACAATAAGTACAATTTTTAATTTATTGATCACTGGCATTTTAGTGAATGAGTGATACCACTAAATTAAACTCCCGCTAACAATCATAAACTGAATGACTTACCCACCCACCCAAGTATGTGTCATTGCTGCAAAAACACATCAAAAGTATGTAAGACATACAATTTTGTTATCAAAAGCACTTGAGTAGGTGAGTGGAGTAGACCAAGTCAAATTTCCTGCCAATAGTCTTTAACTGAGTGGCCCGCCCACCACCTAAGTATTTATCATGACTGCAAAAACATCAAACATGAGTAAAATATCCAATATTTTAACCACATGTACTTGGATAATTGGTCGGGGTAAAACAAACAATCATTAACTAAGTACCCCGCCCACCATCTCTAGTGTTCGTCTTTTATTTCTTTATATTTTGTAGCTGCAGAAACATCAAATGTGAGCAAAACATCCAATCTTTGATTACAAAAATTAGTAAGTAAGCAGTGCTCACCAAGTCAAACCTCACTATTGTGAGCGAGATCAATCAACATAAATTTTTGCCAATAAAGGATTACATGGTTGAGTATTCCTACTAAGAAAACTAAACAAGGTAATATTCTTGAATTGTTTCAGTCGTCTAGACTCTAGAGTAAGAGATATCATCACATATCTCAAAACCAAATTGTCAAGTCCAGATTGCATTGCAAATAAAGCTTTTACAGCATTTTCTCATAAAACTGCAAAATTCCTTACAAACATTACAAATGCAATGCTAATGTAATTTTTCTCACAAAGAATGGGAAGGATAGACATTTTTCAGCCTAATAAGTTTTCTGTCGACCCTAAATAAATAGCAGAAACTGTTATCTTGGATAGAAACCGAGATCACACGACAACTAAAAACCTGTTTCAAAAATATGCTTTCTACAACCCACCAACTTTGCAAGAATTACAAATGAAATAAAAACTGGTTTTTGAATATAACAAGCCACCGGTGTCATAAGCTTTGAAAAAGCTTTTGATCTGGCACTAAAATCTACTTTTGAAACTCGTTTCAAAATTTCAGATTGATAAAACTTATTGCTTCTTATCTGAAAAAAAAAAAAACACTAGCCGTAAAACTGCTTTACTCCCCATACAATCAGAGCAAAAATTCTTCACTTTTCAGCACTATCTCCGGTGTTCTGACATATTATGCATCACATCTGTTGTCAAAATTGCTCAGTACGCTGACAATACGGCGCTGCTGTACACTTTAAAGCATTCAAAAGTCATCACGCCAAAACTTGCGAGGCACTTAAAACTGGCTAAGATACTAAAAAGTAAAAATTAACCCTGAGAAAAACAACTCTATACTTTTTTCCAAGAGTTATTTACTGACTTTTTACTAAAACGTTTTTTACAATGACGTTAGATTTCTATGGATAAGTATTGCAAATTTTACAAAACGGTTATACTGGCTAAAGCCAAGATAAGAAGCAATCTATTAACTCCGCTGCATGCGATTGGTCGTCAGCTTGGCTCCTCAATCCAGACCCCATTAAGTGAGATTTTATTTATTTAGCTGTGCACGTGAACAACGCGTGTATTTGTTTACTTTTAGTCCAGCAAGGATTTAAAATTGGTATAGCAACAAATTTCAACTATTTAAAAAAAATTTATTTGCTCCATATTGACATACGCATGTCGAGCATGGCGTATGGCTGCTTCTTTCAATCTAAACAGAACAGAATCATTTCAAAGTAAAGCTTTTACAAACATCCTCAAAACATCTTACTATATAGTAATAGTAATAGTAGCGTCTTTATTTCTTTATATTAACTACAAGAAAACGGCGAAGTTCAGCCTAAGGCTGGTCTTCCACTTAACCTTTTTTACATATTTGTAACCGAGAACTGATATAAGGCTTAATTCCATTAGAGGTCATGTTGGTCTTCAATAAAATTTTTAATCAGATTTTGGTTATCTAATCTTGCCAAATAACACAAATAATTTCCAAAATACAAGCAAACAATCAATATGGTTGCAGTATAAAGATTTTTGTGTTTATGTTATCTTCAACCGCCACCACACAACGCCTACAAGACTAGCGCACTTATGTCTTCCCCAGGCAAAAAATAATCAAGTAAACATCATAGTACATGGCAGATATACAAAGAAACCATGTCTTGTCTTCCAGCTAAGCTTCCACAACAAGTCAAAGTCTGCCTACAGATATCACAAGAAAACTTTTATTACCAATAAGCGTAGTCTGATAAAAATCAACAGCGAGTACGCAGGCCACAAACAAACTCCCACAGAGCATTTTCAATCTTAACCGTGTTCATTATTACAAAAAGAAGTAACGTCTATGAAGCATCGCAGATACAGACATGTTGCATATATGCTAATCGTAGCTATGAAAAGGACAAAAAAACTTCAGAATAGCCACACCGACAATAGCCGCAAAAAAAATATTCTTTTTGGCGTATCTAGCGCCTGGTAGTATTACAGTTCTCACTACTAATGGCCAATCCAAACACTTATTCAAAATCACAAACTGAATGCTGTTATTAGTTTAATTTTGCCGTATTTTATTCTTTTAAACGGGATTGTAATTTGAAATGGAATTAAAAAAAAATAGAATATTAATAACAGGCACATTCAGTCGTGGTTGCATTAATTAGTGACACAGTTAAAACTTGTTCATCACAACCAAACATTACTCGTCGAGGCAGACGTATGGGATTTTCTAAACAGTTCCATGATTACAAAACACTTTATAACTAGTTCATCAATTAATATTTTGATAACCCGACACATTGTTATTATACTTAATTGCACAATGTCGCATTGCTGCTTTGCGATTTAGATAAACAAATCACAAATACTTAAATAAAATTTAATTAATAAATTTTGTTTTCAAACTATTGTTTTATAATTTGCAATAAAAAATTAGATTTTTAATTTTTGAGACAATCGCAATTAAATGCAACATAATCTGTTTCTTAGCAAAATGACATCAGATTGGTAAACTTGATGAGATAATTTATGTAAACACTATTTTCTCATTTATTATTTACGTCTGAATAAATAAATATAAAACCATAAATTTAAATTTGAGTGATTAATTCCTTACCAACCTCAGAATCCACTCAATACATCACATCAATCATTTAATGTAAGTTGATATATATTAGATGATTTTTACTAAAACAACCATTATTCTATAATAATGTTCCCAACAATATGTATTACATTAATACTATGCCATTTTTTATTCAAATTTTATTTAAAATGTGTATTAGGATGGGACGATTCCAAAATTTGTTTAGTTGGTAAAGTTGCTATAGTTACTGGAGGAAATTCAGGTAAATTATATTATTTAAAAGTAATTTATCATTAAATAAATAGATTAAGTATTTTTTAGGGATTGGTTATCAAACTGCTTTACAATTGGCTTCAAAAGGCTGCAAAGTAATAATAGGCGATGTAATCAATGCTAACAAAAGCGTTTCTAAAATAATCAATCTTAGTAATAATAAAAATATTAGTTACAAATATTTAGATTTAGCTTCATTTGATTCAGTTAGGAAATTTGCTAACGAAATTTTGTTTGAAGAGAAGCAGTTGGACATATTAATCAATAATGCTGGTTGTTTAGGCTTTGATGGGATTAAAAGTGTTGATGGGTTGATGAAATTGTGGCAAATTAACTATTTCGGACCATTTTTATTAACACATCTTTTAATAGGTAAAATTTAACAAACAAATTAATAAATTTAATAAATTATATTTTTTAGATTTATTAAAAAGAACTCCAAACTGTAGAATAGTTTTTGTGGCTTCAGTAGTAGCTTTTATCCATACTATGTCAACTATAAAAGATTTAAACAAAGAAGTTAATCATATATTAATTCCCCAAATTGTTAATTACGCTAATACAAAATTATGTGTTATTATAGCAGCAAGAAAATTTGCTCAGAAATATGGAATTGTTTGTAACTCGGTCCATCCAGGAATGGTTAATTCTGAAATCCAAAGTAATGCTTTAAAGAATGTTACAGAGAAGACTTTGCTTATGAGAATTTTTACTCCTATATCCATATTGTTGCATATTATTTATGGCAAAGTAATTATTATTATTGTTAACAACTATTAACAAATTAAAATATTTTTTTAGAATACGTTTGAAGGTGCTCAAACATCACTATTCTGTGCGCTCTCTCCAAATTTGAGTTTTAAAATTGGAGATTTTTATATTGATTGTCAAAAATATTGGGTCCCAACTATAGCAAAAAATGAATACTTTTGCGAGGGAATATGGAAGAAAAGTATTGAAATGGTTAGAATTAAAATGGAATAATTTTTGTTTTAAAAAATTGTTGATTTTTTATTTATTTTACAGCCTTAGCAATAAAATTAATTTTTAATAAAAATTGTTGTTACTATAAATGCAATTTTAAACAAATGCTTTTGTTTAATTTTAAATTTCATATTGTGACAATTGTATACGATTCGGACGCCTTCCAAATCAGCTTATCCGCAACCGGAAAATGTGTTTGGAGGCAAAAGTTTCCGATCTGGGAATATAGAATCTTGAATATCGATGCGGAGGGTGCATTCTTGTTTTGTGAAAAATAAAATAAATAAGATGAAATAAAATTCAGCTCGGGGAACTTGTTGGCAGCTATAGAAAATGTGTGAGCGAAATAAAACTTACATTGTGCCACATTTTATATTGAAAATAGGAAAGAATATTATTGTACTCGTATAGCGTATCAGATGAAGAAATATTTATTTAGTATGTTATCATACTTATCTTTCAATATTGAAACATTTAAATTATTTCAGTTTAGTTGACTAAATTAATTTTATTTAAAGTTTTAATCAAATTTACAATCAAATATTGCTTTTATGAATTTTATAAAATATAAAAATAAACAATAAAATAATAACAAACAAACAATTTACTATGTTTTTTATCATAAGCTATTCTTACGAATACATTACTAGTTTTGGCTTGACTAGAGCCTGCTACATATGTATTAAGTTAACTGAGTAAATTGTTTTATTATTTCATAAACATTAATTATCACGCAGTAGAGATCATAACCATCAATTATATTTAAATTCCTTAATTAAATTTTGTTTTGTTGACAGTTTAGTGATATTCAATTGAGATAATTTTTAAAAAAATCAATATAAATTAGTGATTATAGTTTTTTTTTTAAATTTAATGTGTCAATAGCACCGGATGCATATTCTCAACTTAGTTCCAATTTATTCATTCGGTAATTTTCGCCAATACACAAACCCGTTGCAAAAATGTTTAAACATCCAATGTCTGTAAACTGCCAAAAATATCTAGTAATTGTAAAATAAGTTAATACAATATCAAAAATTTAAAAACTGTCAAATTATTTTAAATGTTATCCATTCAGTTAGTAGATCATTTGAACACAATTGATAGATAAATTGAGAAAGTTGCTGGATTATCTTGATATTTAACAGATTGTGTTTACAGATTGTAGATTTTCCTAACAAGTTGTAGATAATTCTGGTAATTGGTAGATTGTAGTAAAAGTTGGTTAACAATTAATCAAGAGTTTAAGACAGTTGGTAGATCATGTTGACAGTTAAATTAGTAAAGTAAAGTAAAGTAAATTATTTTGACATTTGATAAATGATTGGTAGAATATTCTGACAATTAAAAGATTGTTATCACAGTTGATAAACCATTCTGACAGTTAGTAGATCAATTTGACAATTGGTATATCATTTTGTTAGTTACAGATCATTATGACAGTTAGTAGATCAATCTTTACAATTGGTAGATCATGTTAAGAATTTGTAGATCAATCAATAAATTACTTTAGCAAAAGTTAGTTTATTTTGACAGTTGTTGACATGTTGACTATTGATAAATAGTTGTAATAGTTGCTCGATTATCCTAACAATTGGTATATTGTCTTGACACTTGGTAGATAAATTTGATAGTTAGTAAAACAAAATGATAGATCAAAATCATTTTGACAATTAGTAGGTTGTGATAACAGTTAGTAGATCATTCTAGCATTAAAATCATTATGACAGTTTTTATTATGTCTATAGGCAACAACAAAAAATTGGGTTACCACTGTGAATCAACAATCAAAACAAAACTATCAATTGCAATCTATAATGCTAGTACGCTAAGAAATAAAATATTAGAATTGAATAAAACAAAATGGAACGCAGTGGGGATAGGTAAACTCAAAAGATTAAGAAAAAATGGATTAAATTTAAATCTAAAAATACACAAATATATATAAGCGGTGAAGATTGAGCAATGGAAGGCATCTTGTCAAATGCTTCAAAGCTATTACAAATCGAGTGTCTTACATTAAGAGTAATGGTAGAAACCTTTATTCCCAAAAACAAAAATCAAAATTATACAGGTATACAAACCCACTTTGTCACACCCAGATGAAAAGATAGATCAATTTTACAAACACCTAGAAACTGCTATATACAAACATCAAGCCCTCTCAAAATAATAATGGAAAGATTTTAAAACCAAATTACCAAAGTACATAGGAAATTATGGTACAGAAAACCGAAACAAAAAAAAATGACGATGTTGAATTTCATGCACCAACATGGTCTTACAAACTCATTCTTTAAGAAGAAAAAAAAACATGGATCTCACCGAACGGATTAATAAGAAATAAAACCGATTATGTGATTACCAACAGCAAGAAGATAACTCAAGACACTACAGTACTAAATAAATTAGAAAACAACTTAAAAATAAAAGACAAACATAGCCAACATCAATACCAATAATAAACGAGTAGAACAACTAAATCGAAAACTGACAGAAGCAATACAGGACTCAATAATGCAATTAAAAAAAATATACCAAAAAAGCAGAAAATAAACTGCTATTAATGGTGAAAAAACAGCTGCAATAAAAGAATGGCGGCAACTAGTCAAATGTAATAAAATATGAAAATAAAAAAAGGAATCAGACAAAAAGACTAACTGACTGTCTTCAAAACTTTTCACACATTCTATCAAAAAAAGTGTTTAAAAAAATCGACTGGACAAGAAAAACAAATTAACGGTCAATAGCTAACAAACTTAAGATATGCTAACAATTACATACTTATCGCAAAAAGCATAAAAAAGTAAGTAAAATGATGTTACCTTCACAAAAAATTCCTTATGGTTAGATTAAAAATAAATCTATCTCAAATTGTACTCAAAATTATTACATTAAAAGTAAAAATGGATAAAAAGGAAATAGAACAAGTAGAAAAATATACACTTTGTACAAAAAATAGCACTTGGGAAAAGTAACAAAAAGAAGTAATAAAATAAAAAAATAAAATGCAACTAAGATGAATAGCCTTTAGAAAACTGGCTTATAATTTTTTTTTTTTTTTTTTAAGAAAGTAGTAAGGTCTTGGTCTCAGCAAGTGGCCCTTGAGAATAACTAACGCAGGGCAATACCTTTCGGTTTTCTTCTCTACGTTAGTTCTGTTGTAATTTTGTCTTTAACATGTCTGTCTCTAGTCTACTATTAGTTTGAGATGAGCTGGTTTCGGCTTTGTAGGATTCACACAGACTGCTGCGGCAACACATGCTGTCCCCGGCTCATCTCTCCTTATACTCTATTTGTTGTCTGTCCTATACTGACGTTCATCTCTCTTTTCTGCCATTCTATTGTTATTCAGCCTAGTTGTTTGATTTGTCCTTAGATGTCTTCTTAGTTTCTCTAAGTCTTCATTCACTTCTTTGTCGGCGTATCCTCTATCGTTCATGAATATTTTGTGGAGCTCCATTAGGTGTACCCCCTTTGGTAATCCTAGATTTGCCAATTTAACTTCTAAGGATATTCTTGAGTCTTCATTTGGAATTATTTCTTCATGTCCCCTGGTTGCCAAATATACTCTGACCATTTCAAAGGTTATTGTCAATCAACCTCGAAATGGCGTATATACCATTTGAAAATTCTCTGGTCAGTTCCGTCAGTTTGCTTTCTTTGAGCAGCCCTTTCCTTTTTTCCTTATTTCTGCAATTTCGGTTGGTACTAATGTTTCATTGTATATTCTTTTCTTCTCTACTGTTTCCTCTTCCATTCTTTGGTAGGCATAGTTGTCTTGACCTTCTTTGTATTTTTTCTCTTCATTGCTTTTTTCTATGTTCTTTTGTTTCCACTTAGCTTTTCTTTCTATTTTCCTTTGTCTTCTATGGCTTTTGATGTGTGTGTTTACTTCCATTTTCGTTTATCTAGATCTTGAGTTTTCAAACTCCTCTATCTTTTTTTTCATTACTGTTGTTGCATAGTTTCTTAATGCTCTCCATTTGTTTTCGTCATTCAGGCAAATATTAATTATTGAAGATTTATCAATTTTGTTTTCCAATACATTCTCTAACTTTTTCCTATCATTCTCCCACGCTTCGCACTCTATTAGCGTATGCTCTGCGTCGTCATACGTGTCTTCTTGGCAGAATAAACATTTCTCTTCTTTCTCCATTTTATTTATATTTTGTAAATACTTTCCAAAGGCTCCATGTTCAGTGAGAAGTTGGGTTGTATAGTAACACGTCTCCGGTTTATTCTCCACCCATTCCTTTATTTCTGGTATTAACTCTCTTGTCCATTCACCTTTTTCTCCATCTTTCCACTGTGTCTGCCATTTTTTCATTGTATTATCTCTTGTTTGTCTTTTTGCTTCTTGTTTACTATTTCCTTCATTTACCAGTTTCTTTATGTTTAATCTATCTTCTACCATCAAGTCTGTAGGTAGTGTCGCCGCAATTACCTCTAGCGCTTCTTGCGACACCGTTCTGTAAGCCCTACATATCCTTAACGAGCTTGCTCTAGTGGCTCCTTTTATTTATTTTCAGTTTTTTTTGTCTTTAAGGCATCTCCCCATGTTTCTACGGCGTACAATAGTTTACTATTGGCCGCCGTTGCTATTAGCCTTCTTGCCTCTTGTCCTGGTTGTTTGGCATAAGCCTACTAAGCATTCCTTCCATTTTCTTTGTTCCTCTGACCGCTTCCTTAATCTGTTCGTTCCATCCTTTTGCTTCCAGTGTAACTCCAAGGTATTTAATCTTCTTCCCTATGGTTATTATTTGTTCACCTTTGTTTGTCCTCTTTGTCGATAACCATGCCGCTTCCGTTTTCAGCGGTGCTAATGCTAGCCCTTTACTTTTCATCCATCTCTTTATCATACTAATTGCCAACTCTAGCCTTTCCGTTAGTACTTCTATGTCTGCATCCCTGCCTATTAAAGCTAAGTCGTCAGCAAATGCCGTTATCGTCATCCCGTCTGGCAGCCGCATTCTGAAAAGCTCATTATATACTAAGTTCCTTAATTTGGGTCCTAGTGCTGAGCCTTGTGGTACCCCTCTGGTCAATCTAAATTTACCCTTCTTGGTCACTAAGTTTCTTCCTTGTAGATAACTCCATATTATCTTGATCGTTATCTTTGTCAATTCTTTCTTTTTTGCTGCTTCTATAATTGCTTTCCATAGTACGCTATTAATCGAGTTTTGCATATCCAACGCTATTATGATGCAATGCTGTCTTTTCCTATGTAGGCCGCTGTTTGCTTCTTTTGCTACCGCTTTTACCTTCTCGATAGCTCCTAGCGTCGATCTTCCTTTGGTAAATCCGTATTGTTCACTTTCCCATCCACCCCTTTCTTCTATTTCTTTCTCTATTCTTCTCACAATAACTTTTTCCATTATCTTTGCTAATGTATTGATTAAACAAATTGGTCTATATCTTTGATTTACCTGCTTCTTTCTTCTTCTCAATCAGCACTAAGTTTGCCTCTTTCCAACATTTCGGGAATGTTCCTTCATTTAGACATCTGTTTATTATTTGTGTTAGTTCTATTTCGTTTCCTTCTAACGCTGGTTTCACTATCTCGTCCGGACCTGATGTCTTATTGTTAGGTAGTTCTCTTATGATCTGTTTCATCACCTCCACTGTTGTCATATCTGCTTCTTCTTCTTCACTTGTCTCTGTTGGTTCATTTACCGCTCATACTTTGGGAAACAATTTCTCAATTATTTTTTCCCCTTCTTCCTCTTTAAGCACATTTCCTTTGATCTTCCTCCCAGTTTATTCATTGCAATTTTGGCTTTCCCCAGGGGTCCCTATATATTATCACTTCTTTCCAGCATTTCTTTTTGCTGTCTTTTATCGCTTTTCTCAGTGCTTTTCTGTCCATTTTTAATTCTTCTTCTGTCTCTGCAGTGTCCTCCCCTTTTCGTTTCTGTCTTTTGATCTTCCTTCCTGTTTGTATTGCTTTTTTTCTGCTATCCTTTATCTCATTGCACCACTGCTTTTTCCGCTGCCATTTCTCAGTTTTTCCGAGTACCGTTTGCATTTTTCTTCTATGTTTTTGCTTTTTGTTACTTCTTCTACCTCCATGGCTCTTTTTATCTTGTCTTTGTCCATCCTTAGCACGTTCCATCTTTCTTTTCTTGTGTCTTCTGTTTCCCCTTTTCCGATCTTGTTGTATTTTATATATTTATGTAGGCTCAGCAATTCTTCATCTGTCACGTTCCAGCTGCCCACTACTCCTGCTGTTTCCCATGTTGCTATGGTTATATTGATATGAGACTTAGATTTTCCTCTTACAAATGATGGTCTGTCGCCATGGTTGCATATTGTTAGATTTACTGTAGCAATCATTTCTTCTAGAATTTGTCCTCTCCTATCGCTCTTTGTCCCTCCCCACTAGGGTGATTTTGCATTAAAATCTCCTCCTATTAGAATTTTCTTGCACTTCTGTTTTCTTAAGCTATTTTTAGTTCTTCAATCCACTCTCGATAATATTCTATATCGCTGTTTGGACTGATGTAGCAGCTGTATACTATCATACCTCCAATATCAGTCCACACTATTCCTTCTTTGGGAGTTCCCCACCTTTCCATCTTGTCTTCACACTTCCCCCTTGCTAGGATGGCCGCGTCTCCTCTATCTTTGATCCATTCCCCGCTTAACTTTTTTTTATTTGGTTCGCTCACTATCACTATGTCTATATTTTCTCTCATCGCAGCTGCTACTAGTTGGTCATGTGCCTCTCTTCCCCTCCCTATATTTGTTTGGATGATGTTATACATTTTTGGTTATAGGTTCCCTCCGTGTTGATTCCAACTTTCTGGGTTGTTGTCCTCTATATTCTTTCTTGGTCTTCTAGTTTCTTTTCTAATTGTAGCGGAGTATCTTCTTCCTCCAGTTCGATGGCCTAACACCTTACACTCTATGCAATATTCTCTGTTCTTGCAGTTCGCTATTTTGTGTCCTTCTTTTCCGCATTTTTTGAACAACGACGATCTGTCTTCCCCTCTGCATTCCGCCGCTACGTGTCCCTTCATCCAACATTTATAGCATTGACTTTTATTCGCTTTTGCTCTTTCCGTTCTGCATCTTATGAGTAATATACTTTTATATGCTGTATAGTTGTTTATTATATTGTACAGACCGGTTTCGGCTGTTAGGCCATCTTCAGTGTAAAATTGTAAATTACATATGTATGATGTTATGAATAAGAAAAATAAAAACATATTTACAACATCATATATATGTAATTTACAATTTTACACCGTAGATGACCTAACAGCCAAAACCGGTCTGTACAATATAATAAACAACTATACAGCATATAAAAGTATATTAATACACCCACATAACCTATATAATAAAATATATGCACAAGATCAACTGATCTAAAATAATTTAGAGCCAAAATATAATCAAACAGAGACCATATAAATACAAATAAGAAAAAGAAAGACCAACTAGATACTATGACGACCTAAAACGAGCAGCGTAGATAATCGACATCAAAAGCAATAAAAAAATAAATAAAAAAGCTTACGTTCAAGAATAGACATAATAGGCTAAAGAAGAAAAGAAATGATTGAACTATGATTACGCCTCAATGTTTTCAAGATCAGTTATTAAAAATAGTTGTTGCAAAAGATCATCCCAATTTGAAGAAAAAAAAAATGCAGTAATAGTCAAAGAAGCTAAAAATAAAAAAAACATTAAAGAAAATTGACGATAAAATTTTAAGAGTACTATTATCATCGGAGGACAGTATTTTAAAAAACCGCCTTATAAATATTATTTTCAAGCAAAGTCATGTCGACTAATATTCAATCGGCAATCGTTAAAATCAAAATTGATTTTGTAAAAATCATTATGCCCTTGCTTGCAAATCAAAAGTTGGAAATAATAAATACAAACATTATTTTGATAGTTGGTTACTCATTTAACAATCGGAAAATTGTTTAAGATTAATTAATGCAGATTAATCATACAGTTAAAATATTTATGTTAAGTCGCAGATCATTTTGAAGGTTAAAAGATCATTCTGACAATTAGTAAATCATTTTAACAATCAAAAATAGTTGAAGTTGTTAGTATATTTCTTGATATTTATAATAGGTGGCAGATCATACGGACAGTATAAAGGTATTAATAAATTGAAAATCATTTGACAGTTAAAAATTTATTTAAGATCAAATATTGCAAAGCAATCAAATAGTTTAGAGTATTTGTGTTAACTTGCGATTTGTTCTAAAAATTCGTAATCATTCTGATCATCAGTTATAATAGATCATTTGATAATTAAGAATAAAACTTTTAATTCTTACCTTTTGGCCTTAAAAATCGTACAACTTAACATAACATTTATCCTGTAACTTCTCTCTAGAGAATTTCCGGGTTTAGTTGTCGCGTCCTGATAAAGTGCAGCTACTGCCTACTACGGTTATGAAAAAATATTCTTAACAAATATTCTTAGCAAAAATTACATCATTACTAAAATCCTATCACATCTACGAGAATATCAGTGAAATTTTTCCTTTAGAAAAATGTTAACACGTACAGCGCCGTTTTTAAACTTACATTGGTCCTTATTGAAAAAAAAAAGTGACAACTCCACGTTTAAACAATAAATTTTTCAATCAACTCTTCTATAATGTTTCAAAATTTGGTTTGATAACTTTCAGCCGTTGTTTTTAGCAAAATAAAATGTCATAAACTCTCCAGCATTATTAATTGTTAGCAATACTAATATAATTTTCTTCATCTAGTGCATCATCATTACTGGAGGTTTGCGACCACTTCCTTAAACGAATCTCTGTCCGCAGTTTTCCGAAACAGTTGGCCCACATTTAGTCTCGTCCAATTTTTGATATTCCTCAGCTATGGCAGCGATCTTCTGCCGATTCCACGCTTTCCTTCAATGCGGCCTTCTATGATGAGTCTCAGCAACTTATATTTGCTGTTGCGGATAATATGTCCAAGATAGGCAGTTTTTCGTTGTTTTATCAGTCGCAGTAATTTTCTATCTCGGTTCATGATCTCTAAGACTTTTGTGTTCCGCACCTTCTTAACCCATGAAATTCTGAGCATTCTCCGATAGACCCACATCTCAAACGCTTCAATCCTACATAGTACCGTTACTTTGAGGGTCTATTTTTCCATACCGTATAATAGTACAGAGTGAATATAGCATTTTACTGCTTGGTATCGTGTTGTTAGGTTTAGGTTTTGATTGCATAGCATTTTCTTCCACTTTGAAAATGTGTTCGATCCTACATCTGATTACTTGAGCTTGATCCCATTTTTCGTTCAACATGGTGCCTATATACTTAAATGTTTAACTTGCTCAATAACCTCAGTTCCAGTAGTAATTTTTACTATCTTTTTGAGCTTCCTTGTCTTAGTTTTCGTTTTTTTTGCATTGATCTTAAGCCCTATGGCCTCACTTTCGTCTCGCACCTCGTTAAATAACTGCTGATGGTCTTCCTCATTTTTTGCTAGTATTACAGAGTCGTCTGCTAATCTTATACTATTCACATATTTGCTATTGATCTTTATACCTATATCATTTTTTTTCTAATATAATATATAACTTTAATAATCCTGAATTTTCAATTCTGTTTCAATTTTCTTTTTTTTTTCTTACAACTATCGTCCATTTATTTATTTTTTCTTTCAGCACCTTATTTCTTTTTATTTGCTCGTCTCTTGTTTTATTGTATTTTGTCAGCATTCAGTGTTCTACGTTTTCCTTACCTACATATTTTCTTTTTCTCGTCCATTCAAAACTTGTAAGCTTTTTTCTTATTTCCAGATCTAAATCTTGCAATTATTTTTTTTTCAACGTACATAATATGCGTTGTATCTAGATTAGTTTATTTGTGATCTTTGCTCTTGTACTTGTATATCGATATTTCTCTCATAATTTTTTTCCACATACTTCTGTCTATTTTTAATCTTTCTACTTTCTTACTAGCAAAACCATTTTTGTTAAAATATTTTTCTCTGCATATCTACTTTCCTTTCATCTTCTCTTTCATGCACTTTATCCATTTTAATTTCTTCCATTACAATAGTAGAATCTTTTTGCCAATACCTTCTAATTTTTTCATGTTTTTTCCATTTCCAAATTTCCGATACGTACACTAACATACTTTTTTTTAAACTATCAAACATAATTTCTTTTATTCTCATATATTTAAATTTTCTTTCACCAATTTCCCATACCGCTTTATTTGCATTTCTTGTAATATTTTCATGTGTTCTTTTTCATTATTAATTGTACAAAAAAAAACCTAAATATTTAAACGTTTTTACTTCTTTTTAATACCATTTTCAGTTTTCTACTCTTTGACTTCCTCTCCTTTTTTTGAACGCCATCATTTTTGTTTTATTTACATTTGCTTCGAATCCTTTTTTCTAAAATATCTTTCTAGGCATTTTTTCGTTCATTTCATTTATTGGTTTTATACAACTACTATGTTTTTTGTACAAACCAGCGTTTTTTTTTTACAATTGCAACGTATGCCGCAAACAAATTAAGACTGAGTGAGCATCCCTATTTCACACGTTTTGTAGTCCAAAACTCATCACTCAATTTGCCATTCATACAAACTTTGTTAATTGTTTCCACGTACTTGTACCATTCTTTTAAATGCTTATTTATTCCTTTTTTCTTTCTATTCACACTGATCCAAAAATAACGCATACAACTTTCCTCCCTTTTCTGCTATTTTTTTTTCTACTATATGATATAGTATGTATACGTTACTTATAGTTTTTCTTCCTTTTCTAAACTTAGATTATCCCATTTATATTTAGTTTTTCACTTAGTTTTTCTTTTAGTACTATAGCGTAGATCTCGTATGTTACATTGGTAACGTTTTACCTATGAAATTTCCTTATTTGTGTATCGGACATACATGACCTATTCTTCACTGACTAGAAAACCCTTTTTTCTTTCATACTTTATTTAATATCTCATTCAGTTTCTCAATCAAATACTCCGTACCATACATCTATGCTTCATTTTGTATTCCATTCACACCTATAGATTTTTTGTTTTTTTTTTGTTTTTTTATTTTTCTTCCATATCATTTCTTTTGATATTTCATCTACATCTTGTTTCAGTTGTTGTGATTATCTATAGGTTTTTCTGTATGATTCTTTATAAAATTTTAAAAAGTGTATTCTCCAGTTCCATTAAAATTTTCTTTGTTTTGCCTCTTTCTAATTTTTCTTTGTTTGTTTGTAGATGTTTATGCTATTTTTTCCAAACGTATTTTTTTTATCTCCGTTACCTTAACTTCTTTGTATTTTTCTTTGTATTCCTTGTTTCTGTGTTCTACCATTTGCTTTTCCAAATGTTTTTTTCTGTATATTTAAACGTTTTCTTTATTGTTGCGTCAACAATTATGTTTTCTAGTTTTTACATTTTATGTTTTACACCTTTTTCTTCCAAATGTCTGTACTATTTTTGTTATTATTATTTTTTTTCTTTTTTGGTTCTTTTTGTATGCTTCCATTTGTATACACTTCTAATGAGTAAACTCTACTCTTTCTCAAACTTTAAATTTGCCACGCTTCCTTACTTACCATTATGTAGTCAATTACCAATTGTCCCTTTGCTCCTATGTAAGTACATTCTCCTTCTTCAGATACTTCCATATTTTTGTTTAGTATGCCTTACTCATTCTCTTTGGTCATTTCCATAATTTCTTTTCTTCCTTTAATTTTCTGTCAATTTTTTATTATTTCCCCTTTTTGTACAATCCTAACGTTAAAATCTTCTTCTACTATTAGTTTTCTCTATTTTGTTTCTTGTATTAAGTTTTCTAGCTTTCTTCTACTTTTTTAATACCTCAGCTAAACATTTTTCTTATTATCTTTTTGTGGTATTTCTCTTCTTATTCCAGTTATGATACCTCCTTTTTCTCTTCCCATTTTTTTAATAGCAAGTAGAATGTCCATCTGAACTCTGTAAACATTTAATTTTTCATCTTTTTCCACCTTTTAGATCAAATTTTCTTATGTATTTCCAAAAATTTTGTTATTTAATGCTGCTACATTCCAAAATAGTATATTTATTTCATTGCTGGTATTTTTAATTTTTGGATCATCTTTGTTAGCTTCCAGCTTGTTAATCTCTCTTCCTTTACAACTTTCTACATTAACAAAATTTAAATCAGTTCTTTGTTGTTTGTCCTTACTTTTCTTCCCTCATTTATTACTTTTACTATTTTTTTGACACTTCTATTTTGCAGTTTCTTTCGTTGTAACAACGTTTTTCTCAATTAAGAATACTCATAGTAAATTGTAGAAAATTCTGAAAGTTACATGAGAATTTGTAGATCATTTTGAAAACTGGAAAACTTTTTGAGATCAACTATTGCAATTTATTCAAACAGTTTAAAAATACTTATGTTAAATCGGTTGAAATCAACTATTTGACAGATCAAAATTTTGCTAAAAGTTTGAAAATTAATTATTAGACAGATTGGAATTATGCTAATAGTTAAGAGATCTGAATGATCAAGATTATGCTCACAGTTAAGATATCATTTATTTTACAAATCAATATTATGTCATCTGTTGGAAACTTATTGAGAGTTAGTAGATCATTTTGGCAAACAAAAAAATATACTAACAGTTTGAAAATCAATCGTTTTAGTTATCAATTTATGTGAATCAAATTTAGTTTTTTTTTTAAGTATCAGATTGCTCTGACAGTTGAACTTTTTGGCAGTTTATAGACTATTTTTAAAGTTAGAAGATTTTTCATTAAACAATAAAAAATTATCATATAATTTGCTTAAAATTATTGTAAAAAGTGGGAGATCATTTTGACAGTTCATTTCAATATTTAAAAGATTAGACAATCCAACTATTGACTTATAAAATATAAATGATCATCTTGCATTGTGTTTAATAATTGTGACAAATTGTGAGTTAGTAGATCATTGTCTGCCAATAAATAAATTCTAATAATGGGTAAATCATTTTGACAAATAAAAAGTTATTCTAAAAATTGAAAGATCATTTTTCTGACAATAAGAATTGTTATGTTAATAAATTAATAGATTATTGCTATAGTTATTAGATCATTTTTACAATTTAAATATTCTTCTTCAGACAAATTAGGTACCAGTTTGTAACTTTCAGATTATAATCTAAAATTATTTAAAAAACTATTGTAATCAGCTATTCAAAAACTATCTAATAATTTAGAATGCTCATAATACATCCCAAATTGTTTTAGGACTTCAAAGATCATAATAAAGTATTTTGTTAAATAGAAAATAATTGTAATCATAAATTACAGATCATCTGATAATTTAAAATACTTAAGGTAAATCACAGATTAATCTAAGAATTTGTTGTGGCAGTTAGTAGATCATTTAGACAAATTATGTATTGTTGTTACCAACTGCAAATTATTTTTATAGTTTAGAATATTTATAAAAACTCGTAGATCATTTTAAAAGTAAACAGTTTATGACAGTTGTTATATAATTTCTAAATTATAGGTTCAGTTAATATCAACTATTGCAAACCTATTTCATTATTTAATATATTTATCTAAAATTGATTGTTTTGAAAGTTAGGAATTTATTATGTCTTCTTCTATTCTTCTTTGTCAACCATTCATACGCCACTGCTGGCGTCTTAGCCTCTTCTTTGCTTGTAATGCTGGCAACTTACATTACATTACAAGGGACCTACAGTTTTAAGTGGATTTCGGAACCACTGGAGAGAATTCATCACTCCTCAGAGAAGGTTTTAGCCGTAAAACCCCACACGCTGGCAAGGCGGGTTGGGGACTGGGAGAGCGTATAGAAAGTGAAAAGTATATCACGGTATATGGGAATCGAACCCACGATATTCGGTACAGCGGCCGGATGCCTAGACCACTGCGCCACGCTCTTTCTTAACATCATGTTAATAAAAGATAGTAGATTATTTTAAAAGTAAAAAAAAAAAAAACATGTTGACAGTTATTAAATCATTTTTAAATTAATTTAATAATAGAAAATCAAAATGTTGTAATCAACTATTGTTGTGATCTTTCTGACAGTTGAGATATATTTTTTTGAAAAATAATAGATCACTTAACAACTGAAGAATTCTTATAATAAACTATTGTAGATCATTCCTGTTTTTATTTATTTATTGCTCTAGTCATTTTTGTAAGTGCATCTGTTATTATGTCCGGTCTAAACTGTAAATGCAAAACTGTTGCACAATCAAGTGTAACCTGTAGCAATTGTGGCGTTATCTTCCATAACAGTTGCGCTATTCGTTACAAGAAATGTAATTGCTGTAATTTATTTGAATTGGATGATTCCGAACTTCCTAAACTTTATAAAGAAAATATTATTATTAGTTGAGGTCGAGCAATAAATTACTCTTAGATAAAATTACTCATCTTAAAGAGAAGATCACCAAAAAAGATAAAACTATTCTTCAATACAAAGCTCGCAGTAAACAACTAACTGCTCCTACTACGGTGCCGCTCACTAATGATACGGTGCAATTGATTCAACCTGCAGTTTTTCCTTCTTTGGCAAGCTTTGTTGTTAAGGGGAAAACTAATAAAAAAACTCAGCCAAGAACTCAAACTATCTTTGGTTGTGGCCCAACCAATGACAAACTGCAAGCTTATGTGCCTACTTCTTACGTACATGTTTCTATACTTAGACGTGGAACTAAAAAAACTGATATAGTAAATCATATTAAATCTAAGTTTTCCACGATATCAGTTGATGTTGTTGAGTTGAAAGTAAAATCTGGAAACTACAGCAGCTTTAAAGTTTTTGTTCCAGCTAATCATGCTCGATCTATTCTTTGTAAAGATTTTTGGCCTGCAAATATTGCGGTCAAGAATTTTTTAAATTATGGGCAAGTTAAAATTGTACCTGCATCATCTTCGATGAATTTTCAAAATCTGGATCCAGCCAACAATCTAAACCTGTCACCAGAAACACCAGCGGTATCTCCATCTATTACCAGAATGTTGGGGGTATAAAAACTAAACTCAAAGAACTTATGCTGGCTGTAGCTGTATCCAACTACAATATTATTGTACTGACCGAAACCTGGCTAAATCAGGACATCAGCGATGCGGAGCTACAATTAATTGGTTACAGTTTGTTTAGACGTGATCGCTCTTCATTAACAAGCCCTAAGCTTGACGGAGGAGGTGTCTTAATTGCTACTAAAACTTGTTTTAATTGTACTTTATTACAACCTACATTTTTAAGTGTTAAACATTTGTTTGTAATTGTTAAGTTTAAGTTTGTATCATATATTATCAGTGCAGTCTACTTACCACCTAACTCGGCATGTGATAAATATTTAGATCATTGTTATTCCGTTGAATCTATCGCTGACAAATATCCAGACAGTAAACTAATTTTACTAGGCGATTATAATATACCCGCAGCGGTATGGGTAAATGATGAGTTAGGCATAAGTGTTATTTGTAATGATAGTTATTCTGCTTATTTTGATTCCAACTGTTATGGATTTCTAAACTGCGCTCAATGTATTTCTATATCTAATGATGGTAGTGTGTTCTTAGATTTATGTTTTTCTAACATCTGTGATATTTCTGTGATTAAAGCTGTGGATGTTTTGTTAAAACTTAGCCAACATCATATTGCTTATGTGATTGATGTAAAATGTGATACTAGCAGTGATATTTTAATGTGTAATTATGTTTTTAATGATTTTAAATATGCCGACTTTAACGCAATCAATAATTTTTGTTGAATGTTGATTGGTCCGCCCTATTTTTATAATTGTGATGTTGATAATTGCGTTAATTTATTTTACTCAGTGTTGCATTTTGCAATTGACTATTTTCCAAAAAACTAAAACTATGGCGAGAAAACAATTTTCCAGTTTGGTTTAATAAAAAATTGATTTCACTTACTAGACTCAAAAAAACTGTACATAAACGTGATAAATCTTCAAGACTATTGTCTGATTATAACAAGTTTCAATCAATTCGTACTTTGTGTAAAAATCTCAGTACATGTCTATACAAGCAATATATTACTCGAACAGAAATTAACACTCAAAGTAACCCTAAACACTTTTAGAAATTTGTTAGCGATTCTAGAAAAACTAATGACTTTCCAGCTACAATGTATTATAAACAAAAAACTTGCAGTAATGGAGATGACTATGTTTATAGTTTTGCTGAATTCTTTTCCTCTGTTTACGATACACAAACTCATCCAACTCCTTTGTTTGATATTAAGAAAAACGTATTACATCAAGCATTTTCAACTAGTTTGTTGGATGTATTTAAAGAGATTGAGAACCTTAAATGTAACTTTAGCACTGGACCAGACCTTTAGTTTGGAAACAAAGCTACATTATGCCTTTACATAAATCTGGAGCTAAAGAGGATATTACTAATTATAGAGGTATATGCATCCAGTCCGCTATTCCTAAGTTGTTTGATCAAATTGTAACTGGTCAAATACAATGGATGTGCAAAAGCATTTTAGTGGAACAGCAACATAGGTTTCGCGAGGGTCGTTCTACTCTTACAAATCTTCTTTGTTACGAAAATGATCTTTTGAATGCCTTTCAATCAAGAGTTCAAGTAGATTCTACTTACACAGATTTTTCAAAGGCTATCGCGTTAATCATAGTATTTTGATTGCTAAGCTTTGGGCTTTGGGTTTTCATGAATCTGTTGTTGCGTGGTTGTCGAGCTTTTTGGAAAATCGTACACAGTGTGTGAAAATTAATAACTCTTTATCACAACCAATTGTTGTTCTTTCTGGGGTTCTTCAAGGATCTGATTGTGGACCAATTCTGTTTTTACTTTTTATTAATGATCTTGTTTATTCTATTAATTCTTCGTCTTATTTGCTGACGATCTTAAAATTTATAAAACAATATCATCTATCGAGAACTGCATTAGTTTGCAAAATGATTTGGATTCTGTTCATTCATGGTGTCTAATTAATAACTTGTTGTTTAACGCAAATAAATGTTTTTTGATAAGCTTCAACAAAACTTCAGGTAAAGTATCGTTTGACTATACTACCGATAATAATGTTTTGGAACATGTTACACAAATAAAAGATTTGGGCGTAATTTTTGATTCAAAACTAACTTTTGTTGAGCATATAAATTATATGTGCAACTGTGCTGTAAAAATGTTAGAATTTGTTTACAGAATGTCTACTGACCTATCTCCTAGCACACTCAAATTACTTTATTGCGCTTTAGTACGTTCTCATTTAGAGTACGCTCCGTCAGTTTGGTGTTCATTCTACAGCGTTCATATATGCAATAAAGAACGTATTCAAAACAATTTTTTTCGTTTATTATTGTACAAATTAGGCATTTTATCCGAAAATTACGATTTTAACCTCATTGCATTGCAATATAATCTTCTGCCGCTGAAAATTCGGCGCAAAAGAGCCGATTTATCATTTTTACGTGAACTAATGATGTCTGAGATTGATTGCCAAGAGCTACTAGTAACTCTTCCATTTCAAGTCCCCAACAATAATCGCCGAACCAGACAGTCTCCATTATTTAGAGAATCTATACATTCTACCAATTATGGAATTAATAATCCAATTGGTAGAATAATGCAAATAGTTTCTCTAATAATATTGATTTATTTTGTGTTTCAAAATGTAGTTTTATTAAGTGTCAATTAAAATGTGTTGATGAATAATTTTATATTTTGTTTTTATTTATGTATACTTTCTCCATGCTTTTATTTTTCAATATTCTTTTATATGTTTTTGTGTAATTGTAATAGTGCTTGTAATTCATCGTTATTTATGTATGTAATGATGTAGATGTAAATGGTTTTGTATATACCGTGAATACCGTGAATAAAGTATTATTATTATTGTAATAATTTAAAATATTTATGTTGTAAAATAAGGATCGTTGATAGTTGATAGATCATTTTGGCAGTTTGTATCATATTAACAATCAATAAAACATTGTTCGGCTGTTTGAAATCTAGTCAATTGTTCAAATACGTCTATGATAATAAACAAATTGTTAAAAAAAAACATTCTTAGAATAGATAAATTGTGACAGCTAGTAGTATATTTTGTCAAAACTCCTTTTTGTGGCACTCCAAACATCTGTTTAAATCTTCTAAAACTCAAATTTAAAATAGATAAAAAATCGCAGATTGTTTGGACAAATGAAAAGCCATTCTGACAGTTGAAGAAACATTAACAGATTATTAATCTGTCACAAAAATTCTATTCTATTCTAATGTCAAAAAATTGGCAATACAGTTTACTTATAAAAAAAAATATAGATAAGAAAAAAAATCAATTTGTTAAATATCAATTACAATTTGAAATATAAATAAAATATTACGCTGATCATTAAGCAAAACTAGTTTGTATATAATAACGAATAAATTAAAAATATAAAAAGTAAAATCATGTTTTTATTTATAATGAGAGCAATTAGAGATTCAATTAAAATTAACTATTGCTGACAAAGTATTTATAAAATTTATGTTAAATGGCCAGGTTGTTTTGAAGGTTGAAAGATTATTTTAACAGTTAGTAGATCATATTAACAAAAAAATGAAAGTAAACACATCATTCTAACAGTTATTTAATCATTTTTACAATTAGAAAATTGTTTGAGATCAACTATTGCAGATCATTCTAACTGTATAGAATATACAGGGTGAGTCAGAAAAAACGGACCAAACTTCAGGAGTGTAATCTACACTTAAAAATATTATCTCTTCTTTATATATTTTATTATAGTAGATTATTTTTATAATTAAAAAATTGTTGTAAACAACTATTGCGTACCATTTTAATTGTTTAGAATAGTCAAAGAGTGGGCCATGCAACGTTTGAAATTTGAACTACCGTTTATTTTGTTTTTTAAAGGTTTAATGACATTTATAAGTTGACAAAAATATAGTTTTATGTTTGACATTTACAAAATTAGACGCTTTAAACTTGAACAAAGTTGGTAAATAATAAAAACTTACTTCCAAAATAGTAAGTCTTCTACAAACGGTAAAAAATTTACCAAACAAATTTGATAGAAAAAAAGTGCCTTCATCGCAGTTTGTGGACCAATTTGTTAAGCGAGTTTACAAAACTGGATCGTTAGTGAATAAAACAACACGTTCATGTTCTCGTCCAGTGCGCTCAGCTAAAAAAATTAATGCTTATGCTCAAAGTGTGCGTGAACATGCATCAACATCAACTTGTCATCGTTCGCAGGAACTAAACATTTCTCGCACATTTCTGAAGAGAATTTTGCACAAAAACCTTAATTTGAAGGCTTACAAAGTTCAATTAGTCAAAAAAATAAAGCCTTATGACCATCCGATGCGTTTTCAGTTCGCCCAATAGGCTAAAGATCGTTTGGCCAAAGATGATAAAAAAATCGTGTTTTCCAATAAAGCTCATTTTCATATCGGAGGCTATGTCAATAAGGAAATTTGTCGCATTTAGGGATCAGAAAATCCACACACGACTATTGAACAGCCTATGCATCCGCAACAAGAAATCGTTTAGTGTTGTTTTTGATCCGGCGGCTTTATTGAGCCATTTTTCTTCAAAAATGAGCAAGGAGCCGCTGTTACCGTCAATAACATACGTTACTGTGTCATGCTAAACAAATTTTTGTTTTCAAAAATTAAAAAGTATAAAATAGATAACATTTGGTTTCAACAGAATGGATCCACTTGCCATAAAGCCAACGTAACCATTTATTATTTGCACACTGTTTTTGAAAATCAAATAATCAGCCAAAATGCTGATGTCAATTGGCCGTCTAGGAGCTGTGATTTGACCCCGTTGAAATTTTTTTGTGGGAAGACCTTAAGAGTAAGTGTTGCACTAACCATCCAGAGACGATTGACGCCTTGAAACACAAAATCAAAGTTGTCCTTCATGCAATTGGAGCACTAACAATCAAAAATGTACTAAAGAATTGGGTTAATCGGATGGGTTACTGTTAGGCCAGCCTTGGCAGTCATTTGAATGATGTGTTTCATTCTTAAATGAAAATGTCCTATCTTTCTAATAAACTT
Organism: Tachinus rufipes; assembly: GCA_963932245.1. Taxonomy (NCBI): domain Eukaryota; kingdom Metazoa; phylum Arthropoda; class Insecta; order Coleoptera; family Staphylinidae; genus Tachinus; species Tachinus rufipes. The sequence continues at coordinate 69,616,694 of OZ010747.1, read as the reverse complement.
ATAATTTAAAAAAAAAAAATCATTAATTTTTTTATTTATAGACAAACATTCCAAAAGTTAACCCACCATTTATAATATGTTACAATAAAAATTAGATCAAAAATTACTTAAATTTGTACTAAAAAATAACTCTCGTGTCAGTTTGACTATCAATTTGTAACTAGTAAGACTTAGATCTAAAATTTTGAGCAAAGTAGATCATTTTGATTCGACCAACTTTGACAATTTAAAAAGACCGACCAATCATTTTGTATGATGTTAGATTATGTAACTAATTGTAATTTAGTTTAGCAGTTAGTAGATTTTTGTGAAACATTTTTGAATGATCAAAAATTGTTTTAATTTAATAAATGATTTTGACATTTGGTCATTTTGACAAGTAGGAAACTATACTGATAGTTTCGAGATCATTCTTATGACAATGCAAATTTGTATGTTAGTAAAAGTCAATCTAAAGTTGTCAATTTTTTATTAATAGTAGTGAAATGTGCTTTATAAAAAAGAAAACAATTGTGTTTTTTTAATTTAAAATATATAGAAAAATAACCAAGTTATGATTTTTCAAAACAATCAAGTACCAAATTTGAAATATAATACATTAAATTTAACATTTCCAATTAATGAACATTTACAATTGAAGTAAGTAAAGCAAACCTCTAAATGTATAGAAAAATGTTACTTTATTGATTGTTTAAATTGTCGCTCTTTAAGAATTTACATTTAGTTTATCTTCGCGAAGAGAATGTGGAATAGCATGCATGAAGTGCTCCGACAAATACTCCAGAAACGCGCTCATAACAAAGCAAATATTGGAAGAAATAAAAAAATATACAAGAAAAAAGAATTGTATATAAATATGGAATACGCGTCGCATTTTATTGTCTTACATCGTGTTAACTTGTCCCCTTAGGCCGTCGGCTAGCTTTTCACTCCATCACTCAATTGCATTTAAAAATCAATAGTAAATTTCTTTACTTTTATTCAAACAATTATTTATACCAATTGAAATATGGCACATTTCTCTGGCATTTATGGCGCTCGAGTTAATCTACTAGATTATCCGGAATTAATCACCCGAAAAATAAAAGTGAATTAGTAGTCCCCCTTAATTGCGCTTTGTTTTTTTATTTGTTGTTGCAGCCATAAACATTGCAACATTTTCCAATCAATTCGATTTAATTCAGGATTTGCTGGATTTAGTTTTGTTATTCATTGAAACCTCCTTTTTTGTTAATTTGAGATATGAAAAGTTGAATAAAAAATGTATTGCATTTTCATAATTATGAACTGGAGCTGGAGTGTCGAGGCTCGTATATTCTTTTCATGACGTTCTATAATCGTCAACATGAGGGTTTTATTTACTCAACCCAGTTCTGTATGAAGGATCAGTGGAAAAGTATGCTTCATTGCGTATTTTTTATGATAAATCTAAAATGAAATTACACAACGTATGCTTTGTAAATGTATATTTTAAAATAATATATGGAGTGACTTTTATTTTAGCATAAATTATTAATGTAAATTAAGTTTTATCTGTTAAGTTATATATGATATATTATAGAAAATCTATGTCTATATTATAAGCTATAAGAATGATTAACAATAAGAAGTTACAATAATTTTTCAATTGTTAGAAACCGTTGATTTTAAATTATTTTTTTAATTGTAAAAATTAATTTGTCAAATCGATCTTTTACTTTCAGAATAATCTGCTATTTATTATAAATAGATACAGGGTGTCTCAAATTAACTAGTCATAAAATGAATGCCAGAAAATACAAGCAAGTTGAGTAATGTTGACCTCTTTAAAGTTTACAGAAATTTTTCATTTTTTTTTATTATTAACTGCTTTAATTTTTAACATTGCTTAACAATTTTTTTGTTTACATTAATTTATTTCTTATTTACACAAACTGTTAAAGTTCGAACAATAAAAGTTTTTAGGAAAATAGTTTTCTTTAATTTTTTTGCGAAAAATTTAATTAGAAAATTTTTCTGTCTTTCGATAAATTTTGATCAGATACACGATTTTTGAAAAAATCAAATAAAACCAGAAGTCATTATTTCTTAAAAATAATAAAAAAATTAAAAATATCATTAGTCGTGGACGTCAAACTAAAGACTTTTTTAATTCAAACTAACAATTTGTGTGAATAAAAAATAAACTAAGTAAAAAAATAATTTATATAAAATATTAAAGTTAAAGCTGATAAGTAATTAAAAAAAATCAAAAAAAATTGTAAACTTTAAAAAGCTATAACTATGAATATATTAAATATAATATACTACTTTATTAGATCAATATTACTCAATTTGCTTGTAGTTTCTAGCATTCATTTTATGACTGGTTAATTTGGGACACCCTTTATATAATTATAAAAATAATCTGTGATAGTCAATCACAACCATTTTGAAAGTGTTGCAAAGCCTCTTAAAAATTATGAATTACCTAAACCAAAAAGAGTAATGACATGGGTGCCAAGACTACAGTTAAAACTAGCACACCTAATAAAATTGTCAACTCTACTAACTTAAGAGGTAAACTTTACCTAGTTTTCTCCAAAATAACGCTTTAGGTTCTGGCCACTTCCAAAAAAAACAAATACAGACCAGAAACAACAAAAATCGTCAAAAAGGCCTCGGATCAAAATCTATCGCCAGTCATCAAAGAACAGTAACGGTAAGTTCAATGTTAGACATCGTTCAAATCAATTTACATCACTCTAGGGCAGCTTCTGTAGCCTTCAGTGTGTATATTGTCAAACACAATATTGGCATCGCCCTTATCCTAGAACCCTGGATAAAAAAAAGAGATGAAAAGGTTAAGCATACAGAGCAGATAGCTGCTAGTAACACAACTCATATACAAGCACCGTACATGCATCATAACAAAGAATGTACTTAAAGTAATGCCATTATAGAAAATATGTTTCAGAAGCCTAGTGACAGTCAAGGTCGTAATAGTAGGATTCTTGGTTCCCTACAACCCGCGGAGTTACTGCAGCTGATGAGCAGCATAGATGGAGCAGCCTGGGAGAGCAAATACGTAAACCAAAAAAATGAGTAACTACTAGAATTTATAGTAAAATATAAGTTAATATTATAAACAAAAATAACGCACCAACGTTTTGCTAGGTTATCAACCTAATATTAGCAAATTATAAAGCAAGTAAAATAACTAAAAAGTGGTACGTGTTGGACAAGCCATCATTGTCTAATCATGCATACATCTAACTCAATATCAAATCTAAAATAAAACTCCTTTGGAATACATAACCAAACATAAAAAAAACTTACTGAGGTCTATGCAACAAAATACTAGTTAGCCAAATCGGAGTCTGCTCAAAGGCATAAAAAATCACAAAAGCTGAAGTTAATGACAGATATAATTGTCAAGGACATTAAAACCGCTTTCAAAAAAAGTTGCCAAGCACACCCTCAACAAGATGACTTGGTAAAACAAGAGGTTTGACAAAGTTAAGGCTGTTATAGCCACAAAAAAAAAACAGTGACATATAGAATCAGTCGTACGGCAGATAATAATGCCAAAAAAAAAATCAAAATAGAGAATCACAAAAAAATGCTGTTCAGAGACGTTCAAAACGGTTTCACATCTTTAAACAAAAACCGTACTAAGAACATTGGATCCATGCGGCAAGCACTCTGAAAACACACTTTTTGGGCTCTACGCGGACGGAAACTCAATCAACAGGACTTAAAATTGCCAAACAACAAAGCAAACAAATAGAACTAGAAAAATTCAAATACCATAATTAACCAAGGCAACCTAAAATAAGAAGCTAACTCATTTAAACCAGTTGCCAAGAACCAATAGAACTTACTCCATCATGCTACAAAAAGAGTTAGCAGTGTTAAAAAATCTTTAATGCAAAATCCTCAGAGAAAGGTTATCAATTTTCCAAATACAAGCAGCTAAAGAGCGGTAAGGTGGTATTTATACCAGATCCGAGGAAACTCACGTAAGCCTTAACCAAATCCTAAAATTCCAACCAATGCACTAACACCAGCATGCCGACCAAACAAAAAAAATCTAGTCATACACCAGCTATTCAGCAAGAGCAAACTTCAAAGCATGATAAAGATCAATAGTTTCAACTAAAATTGCCCACCAATCCGCTTAAGTGTTTGTTATGCAAAAATTGAGTCACAAACACTCAGGTAGGTAGAAGTTCAATCATATTTTGGAATTGTCCGCTAGAGTGTTTTTAAACTAATCTTTTGATAACAAACTCTCGAGCGGGTAAGTGGGCAACTCCAGTTAAAACTATTGACCGTTATTAAGCTCTGGAGTTGCCCATCCACTTGCCCAAGTGTTATCAAAAATATTTATTTAAAAACACTCAAGCAGGTGGAAAAACAATTTTATTTCAAACTATTGATCATGATGCTCTGCGGTTACCCGCCCGAGTGTTTTGTAATTAAACTTTTGATAAAAACACTAGGGCGGGCGGGTTGGCAACTCAAGAAAATGATGACGGTCAATAGTTTTAACTAGAGTTGCCCACCTAACCGCCTAACTGTTTGTTATCAAAAAATTGACTTACAAACACTCAGGGAAGTAAAAGTACAATTTTAGTTAAAACTATTAATCATCATATTTTGGAATTACCTGTCAGAGTGTTTTTAAACTAATCTTTTGATAACAAACACTCGGGCGAGTGGGTGAGCAACTCCAGTTAAAACTAATAACCGTCATTAAACTTTAGAGTTGCCCACCCACTTGCCCAAGTGTCTGTTATAATTTTTTTTTTACAAACATTCAAGCAGTGGGCAGTGAGTAGGTAGGCAACTCATGAAAATGATGACGGTCAATAGTTTTAACTGAAGATTGACTTACAAACACTTAGGCAGGTTTAAATACAATTTTAGATGAAACTATTGATCATCATGCTTTGCAGTTACCCGCCCGAGTGTTTGTAAACTAATCTTTTAATAACGCCTGAGTGTTTGTAAAAAATATTTTGATAACAAACACTCCGGCGGGTGGGTGGGCAACTTCAATTAAAACTATTAACCATCATCATGCTCTGGAGTTGCGCATCCACCCGCCCAAGTGTTTGTTATCAAAAAAATTATTTACAGACACTGGTAGAAGTACATTTTTAGTTAAAACTATTGATTATCATGTTCTGCAGTTACCCGCCCAAGTGTTTATAAATTAATCTTTAAATAACAAACACTTAGGAAGATGGGTAGCTAACTTCAGTTAAAACTATTGTCCGTCATTAAACTTTGGAGTTGCCCACCCACCCGCCCAAAAATTTGTTATTAAAATATTCATTTAAAAACACTCAGACGGGTAAATGTAATTTTTAGTTAAAACTATTGATCATCATGCTCTGGACTTACCCGTCCTAGTGTTTGCAATTTAATCTTTTAATAACAAACACTCAGGCGGGTGGGTGGTCAACTCCAGTTGAAACAATTGACACTCATCATGCTCCTAAAACTATTGACCGTCATCATGCTCTGAAATTACCCACCCACTCGCCGAAAATGTTTGTTATCATAATAATTATTTACAAACACTCAGGCTGGTGGAAGTACAATTTATTTAAAACTATTGATCATCTTGCCTTGAAGTAACCTGTCGGGCGGGTAAGTAGAAAACTTCAGTTAAAATTATTGACTGTCATCATGCTCTAGAGATACTAACCCACCCGCCCAAGTGTTTGTTATCAAAATATTTATTTACAAACACTCAAGCAAGAGGAAGTACAATTTTAGTTAAAACTATCTGAAGTTAGCCGTACAAGTGTTTGCAATTTAATTTTTTGATTAAAAACTCTCGGGCAGGTAGGTGGGCAACTCCAGTTAAAATTATTAACCGTCAATAAGCTCTGAAGTTGCCCACCCACTCGCCCAAGTGTTAGTTATTGAAATATTCATATACAAACACTCAGGCGGGTGGAAATACAATTTTAGTTAAAACATCAAAACAAGATAATTATGCTCTGCAGTTACCCGCCCGAGTGTTTGTAAACTAATCTTTTGATAACAAACAGTCGGGAAAGTGGATAAGAAATTCTAGTCAAAACTATTGACCGTCACCAAGATCTAGAGTTGCCCACCCACCCGCCCAAGTGTTTGTTATCAAAACATTTATTTAGAAACACTTAAGTGAGTAGAAGTACAATTTTAGTTAAAACTATTGATCATCATGCTCTGCATTTACCCGTCCGAGTGTTTGCAAACAAATCTTTTAATAACATATACTCGGGCGGGTGGGTGAGCAACTATTAACCGTCATCAGACTTTGAAGTTGCCCACCTACTCGCCCAAGTGTTTGTTATTAAAATATTTATTTACAAACACTCGGGCAGGTAGAAGTACAATTTTAGTTAAAACTATTGATTATCATGATCTGCAGTTAACCGTCCGAGTGTTTGTAAACTAATCTTTTGATAACAAACACTCGGGCGGGTAGGTTGGACAATTCCAGTTAAAACTATTGACGGTCATTATGCTCTAAAATTTCCCACATACCTGCCCAAGTGTTTGTTAATAAAATGTTCTATTACAAACACTTAAGCGGGTGAAAGTACAATTTTAGTTAAAATTATTGATCACCATGCTCTGGAGTTACCAGTTTGAGAGTTTGTTAACTAATCTTTTGATAACAAACATTCGGGCGGGTGGGTAGAAAGCCCAAGCGTTTGTTATTAAAATATATTATTACAAACATTCAGGCTAGTGCAAGTACAAACTTAGTTAAAATTATTGATCATCATATTCTGGAGTTACCCATCCAAGTGTGTGTAAACTAATCATTTGATAACAAACACTCGGGTGAACAGGTAGACAACTGCAAAACGTGATGACAATCAATAGTTTCTACTAAAATTGCCCACCCACCCGCCCAAGTGTTTGTTATCAACAGATTGGCATACAAACACTCAGGCAAGCAGAAGTACAAAATTAGTTAAAACTATTGATCATCATGCTTTGCAGTTACCTACCCTAATGTTTGTAAACTAATCTTTTGATACAAACACTCAAGAGAGTGTGTAAGCAAATTCAGTTAAAACTATTGACCGTCATCATGCTCTGAAGTTGCCTACCCACCCGCCTAAGTGTTTGTTATTAAAAAATTTATTTACAAACACTAAGGCAAGTGGAAATACAATTTTAGTTGAAACTATTGATTATCCTGCTTTGCAGTTACCCGCTCAAGTGTTTGTATACTAATCTTTTGATAACAAACACTCGGGTGGGTGGGTGGGCAAGTCCAATTAAAACTATTGACTATTGTGATGCTCTGGAGTTTACCACCCACCCGCCTGAGTATTTGTTATCAAAAGATAGACTAAAAACACTCATGCAGGTATAAGTATCACTTTGCAGTTACCCGTCCAAGTGTTTGTAAACTAATCTTTTGATAACATACACTTGGGCAACTAGGTAGTCAACTTCAGTTGAAACTATTGACCGTCATCATGCTCTAGAGTTGCGCACCCACCTGCCCACGTGTTTGTTATCAAAACGGACAGTGTGTCCAATGCAAAAAATAACTTTGGGTGCTTTTCTGTATATTGAGAAGGCATTAAAAAATACTACATTTAAATCCAACGCAAAGGCCATTGCCAGAGCTAAAAATATAGACCTTCTCATTCAAGAATGAGTCAACTCTATGCTCAAGAACCAAACTGTAACTATGCTCTTTGCAACCAAAATGATACTCAAACCTACATGAGGACTATTACTTAATATGACCAGATAGTTATACACAAAGGTAATAAGACCCATTATTACATACAAAACGCATGGGTTAGAAGAAAAAACTACTCTTAAGTGTACGGTCAAAAAAGTAATATATTGTTACCGCCAATTCACTTGCGGATAAATGAACACATTGTAAATTTAAAAACCTACAAACCTAGCTTAACAAATGTGTTGCATGAAGAACATACTCCACACACCAAAATGAATAAACAAAAGATACCTCAAAACCAGATAGTATGTACACACATGAGACTAAAAACCAAAAAAGCATCGAGGCTTAAACCTACAAAGACAAATACCAAAGAAGGCAAATATCTCTATCTTTACGCAAATATGCCTTAACTTTCTAGGAAAAATAGACTGCTATCAAGTGATGTGCCAGCGACCTGATCAAAAAATGACTAAAAAGTCCAAACTGGTTATGACCTGCATAAGCAGTCTAGTAGCAGTGATCACAATCTGCAGAAATTGCCTGGTATGGATACCAAAAAACTTAGGAATAAAAGAAACCCTCATGGCAAATTAGCTAGCCAAAAAAGAAGAACAATTACTAAGCTAGAACCTGATTTGCGGGTCTATTACAAGACCGGAAAAAAAATAACGCGCAGCAGACTTGAGGTGATACACAGTAATCTGTGGAAAATCTGTAAGGTATTGACACATTCATGAATATTCCTAATAAGACCATAGCATAACATCAATTCCACATAGATGTATTTAAATTTCAAAATAATTTGCAATATTTGCTTTTTTAACTTTCAACTTCAGGAATAATAAAAAAAATCTAAACTGTAAAAACGATCTACAATAGTCAACTACAACAATTTTCTAGTTGTCAAATTGATCTACTAGATGTCAGAATAATTTCTCATCCTTCAGAACGATTTGGAATTTAAAATAATTACTCTAAAACGTTGGAATAATCTGCAATAGTTGATTTCAAACCACTTTTTAATTGTCAAAATAATTTAATAATCTGCAACTTTTCAATTTTTCAATTGTCAAAATAATCTAGTAACTGTCAAACTGGTCCCGCAACCTTTAAAATAAATTGCAATTAACTAAGTATTCTAAACTGTTAGCATAACCTGCAATAGTTATTTTCAAATAAATTTTTAACTGTCAAAATGATTTGCGACCTATTATAAATTAAAAGAATGATTAGTAAAACTTTGTAAAACAAAATGATCTAATAGTTTTCAATTTCAAATAAATATTCTTAAAGCACAATTCAATGCTATTAAGAGCATACCGACCGCTACCTTGATTTGTAGTATTTTAACAAAAACGGCAACTCTGGCTTCATTGCTGCTTCTTAAAAAATTTGAATAAATTTTACAGTAACTTCATTGAAGTTTCATTTACATTGTTTTGAAAAATAATAAGTTAGATATGATTAATTATTTTAAAAATAAAAAAAAGAGTTTTAAAATTCTAATTTCAAGAATATTATATCAAAAAATTTAAATTTAAAATAATTAACTTTGTTGGATCTTCAATTGAATTGTTTTAAAAAATTACTACATTTTCGTGTATTTTAAAATTTTTAAATGGGTCTGAAATGCATGCTTTGCTGCTTACAAGAAAATTTGTCAGCATTAGATTAATTTTGAAAACAACATTAAAAAAACTTTGAAAAAGTAAATACATTATTTTCAGAGATTTCAGAAAAACTCTTGAAACTTAATGCATCTTAAAGCATCATAAAATAATGTGAAAATCTCATAGCGCGTCGGTAAAATATCCTTTTTATGTTCCATTAATAAATGAAATTGCGGCATAAGAGAGAAAAGTTGCAAGTTTAAATATTTGCGTGGCAGTAATTGATATTTTAATATGTAAACATATTTCAACGAGTTATTTTAATTTTCATGAGTCTCTCGCTTGAGATGGAAAACTTCCATAATAATTCGTGGAAATCGAAAATCGGCTCGCCATTCAAATCACAGAGGAGGGCTCCCGAGAAGTAACAAGCAAACAACTTCAAGACTTTTCGGCTATTAATTAGAAAACTTTTCCAAGTAATCAGTCACCTTTTGTATCTTTGCCAAATGGCGGTGGTGGTTGGAATAGGCTTGTCTGTTTGCAGCACAAAGTGAGCAGGATATTGTCGTTCACAAAACAATTAATAATGTTGCAGAAAAATCGTATTAATTAAATAAAATATGGTTTGGAACGTAATAACTCGCGCCTCGATTATAATTGAAGAATGCTTCTGGTTCTGCTTTTCGGACGGCCCTCCAGAAAGTTTTAATTAAGTGGTAATGAAAAAACTTCCAGAAAATTGTTACATTCCGCGGTTTAATATTGGATTTAATTAATATTCTCGTGTTTAGTTATCTGTGTTTATTAACCAGATGCGAATTTCCGGCCAACCATTTCCCTCTTCAGTTTTATTTCGTCCTCATTTAACTTCGACAAGAAACCAATTCATAGTTAATTAAAAATATACAATACGGTTCATTTATATTAATATTTGAAGCCAATTAAATAATAAAAATTTCAGGCTGTAAACGCTCAAGTCGCGAACGTATAAAACATCCCCGTGACAGCTGCATTCGCGATATAGCAGCCCCAAACAAACAGCCGCGATATGGGGGTAGCGAGCCAATGATAACAGGGTGACTAATTAATAGACGGATTATGGTAATCGACCTGGTGTATTATGCCGGATTATAATGCGGGCCGATCATTGAAACTGCGCGAGTTCGCAACCGCTTGGCAATTAGTGGGGGTGGAAATTGACTCTAGTCTAAAAAAATAATACATCCACCGGCATAATTGGGCGCATCAATTGGATGAACGGTTCTGCGGTCCAACACATAGCATTAATATCAACTAAAATGGAATTGCTTCTATTTATTAATCAATTGAAACTAATTCGATTAAAACTCATCATCTTGAAACCAGCATTTAATATAAATTGAATTTATTCATCAATTTCCGTTTTAAAAACTTGTTATCTCTTCAGACGGATTATATATTAAAGCATTTATATATATTTACCTGTCTTATTTTATATGATGGGGTGAGGTTGGGGTGGGGATGTAAACGCAATTTCCCATATCATTTTTTACGGCGCTATAATGGAATGACGGGTTTTTACAGTTATTTTTATACGGCCATCAATCTTTCGTCGAGAAAATATTCGCAGAGTACGAGGAAACGTTTGTAGGTCAGGTGTGCACCTTTTTCCTTCAGCACTATCCTCTTAAGGAGCGATTTTTCCCTTAAAGCTGTTTGGGTCTGTTAAATGGATTGCGGGATGATTATATTTAGGATTAACATTTTTTTTTATTTCAGAAGACTTTGTTTACTTTTTAAGAAAAATAAATCTTTCTTTAAATCAGAAGCGTAGAAAATTTTTTTTGGGGTTCTAAAAGATTTTTGAAAAGTTTGTAAGTAATATTAGAACAATTATCATTTAAATTAGTTTTTAAAAAAATTTACAAAATTTAGAAAAAATAAAGTACTTTAATAGCGAAAAAAACTTTTTCAAAACAGATTTCTAATTCAAGTATGCTGAATGTAGAACCCAAACTCGCAACTTAAAACAAATCTGTTGGTTTTCACACAAATTTATTGTTAAAATTTTTAAATTAATAAAATATCTGAAATAATTATAAAATTTTAAACAAATTCGAATATGCAAAAATTCAAAATTTCTACTTGTTATAATAAAAATTCCAATTATTTACTAAAATTCGATAAAAAACTTACACAATTCAACCTCTACAACTTATTTCAACCATTAGAAAACTTCTCATAAACTCAACTAAGAAATGTTGAAATAATTTTTACACTAGCAACAGTTTTGTAATACTGATAGCAAATTTAGTTTCAAAAATCCTTATTTGTTAAAAATAGCAAAACTATCAAAACGTTAGCAATAAAATCATTAGCATACGCTAAACTGTTATTAATGAGCCACTTAAAAGGAATTAATCTCAAGTTAAAAAAACCTAAATTAATAAATATATTATTATTTATATAAATTGAAAACAATATATGGCATAAAGAAGTTAGTATTTAATTAACCAAACTATGGCAAGATTGCTTTTATTGACAAAAACTATTTTTGTTTGTTTTCTAAAATAAATACAAAATTTAGTATAAAATTAATTTTTTTTTCTTTAATAAATTTTCTTTAATAAATTAAAGTCAATAAATTTTTTTATTATATATATTTGACAATTTTTCTAAAATAAATCTAATATTTTATTTCTATTTATTCCTTCGCCTTTTTACCTTTCAGTGTAAGACAATAAAACTAATACAGGTATGATGCATTTAACTAAATTACTTTGCTTTAATAAATTAAAGTCAATTGATTATCTTTTAAATGTGATAAGTTAAAGTTTGTATTAAATTAACCAAATGATGGCTAAAAAATGACTAAATTAAACTAATTTTAATCAAAAATATTAATAATAATAATAATAATAATAATAGAAAATTTTGCTAAGTTTGATTAAATAATTAAAACATCAGTTTTCAAGAATTTATTTGTAGTTTCAAAAATTAATAAAAATTAATATTGTTATACAGGGTTAGTCAAAACTACTGGAACACCTCAATAATTCTCTAATAGTTGAAAATTTCAAAATAAGTTTCAATTAAAAGTTTTTTGGTTTTAAGCAAACTAATTTATAAAAATGTTTTTAATACACAGCTTGTTCATTTTATTGTGGAAAATTAATATATTTTTTTTTCAAATACACAGCTTGTTCATTTTATTGTGGAAAAATAATAATTTTTTTTTTTCAAATAAAACTCTGTGTATTTTTACATTTTTTTATTCTAAAAAAATTCTGAGTGTTTTTTGTAAAAATATTTTTTTTATAAAATGCACCAATTTTGAGTTATAAGCAAACTTCTGAACGTCAAATAAAAAACATTTTCACACAAACATTCATTTTTATTTTAACCAAACGGATAAAAAGAGTAATAGTATTTAAAACAATTAATAAAACAATCATTAAATCATTAAAAAATGTACAGGATGTTCTATTTAAAAAAAAACAAATTTTCATAATAAAATAAACACCCTGTATATTTTTGCATTTTTATTTTTTAATACTAATCTAAAAACAAGTTTTAGAACAAATTTTAAAAATATACAGAGTGTGTATTTTTTTACATTTTCTAATGATTTAATGATTGTTTTGTTAACAGTTTTTAACGTTATTGCTATTTTAACCATTTGATTAAAATAAATGTGTATGTTTATAGGAAAATGTTTTTTATTTGAAATTCAGGAGTTTGCTTATAAATCAAAAATGTTGCAATTTATAAAAAAAAAATACAAAAAATACTCAAAATTTATCTTAGAATCAAAAAATGTAAAAATATACAAGGGATTCCATTTGAAATTTTTTTTTTTTCAAATTTCCACAAAAAAAATAAACCCTATAGTATTAAATATACTTTTATAAATTAGTTTGTTTAAAACCAAAAAACTTTTGTTTGAAACTTTTTTTGTAATTTTTATCGCTAAGAGAATTATTTAGGTGTTCCGGTAGTTTTGACTAACCCTGTATGTATACCCATAGATAGAAAAATTCATACTAATTAAAACGCTATTTTCGTTTTTTTTTTTTTCATTTTCTTACAAAATTTAAAAAATTGTTTTAATTTTAGTTAAATAATCATTTTTAAAACTCAATTTTAGGCTTAAAAACTAATAAAATTATTATGTTGTTATATACTAATAAACACAAAATTGTATACCAATGAAAACTTTATTTTTGTATTTTCAAACTTTTTTTAAATTGATCATCAGACACTAAAGAATTGATCTACATTTCAGTTTTATTGTTTTATTGTTTATTGTTATATACCAATAAATAACAATTTTTAAACCAATTAAAACGCTATTTTTGTATTTTCAAATTTTTCACAAATGATTAAAAAATCTAAAAAATTGGTTAAAAACAAAAAATATGTTATTATATACCAACAAATAGAAAGTTTTATACTTACTAAAATAAATAAATTCAACTGTGCTAAATCTAGAATTTTAAACAGCTACTTGAAACTCCCTGTTAGTTATAGCAGAAATTTAATTTATTTACCAACATAAACAATATTTTCAAATTACAAAAAAAACTTAAATAAAAATCTAAATGTTTTCTAATCAATTTAAATATGTTAAATTCAAAATTGAAAACCGCATTTGCTGATTATAGCAAAAATTCAATTTCATCACTAAAATAGTCAATATTTTCAAATTAAAAAAAATGTCTATAAAAATTTAATTTTTTAAAACGGTTTTTATATACTTTCAATAAAAATCAAATTCGCCAAATACAAAATTTCAAGTCGCAACACAACTTCTGCTGGTTTTATTATGAAAATAAAATTTTCCAAAATAATTTCTAATTACATGTCAACCATTTCAAATTAGAGAAACTTGCTAGTTGTAGTAAAAATTAAAATTATTTCTAAAAGTGGTCAATATTTCCTAATTATAAAAATCTATAAAAACTAAATTTTTCAAAATGGTTTCTATAAATTTTTAAGTAAAATATATTAATTTCAAAATTTTAAATCACAAATTAAAATTTCTGTTAGTTGTTGCAGTAACTCAATTTATTTACCAAAATAGTCAACAATTTTAAATTATATCCTTTTTTTAATTATTTTTTTCAAAATAATTTTTATAATTTTTCATTAAGAAACTCAAAAACGTTGAATTCTAAATTTTACAATAAATTCAAGTAAGTTGACTGTAAAATTTTAATTTGAAGATCAATTTTGTTTTTTAAATTAATTTTCCAAATTGTCTACAGAAATATCAAAGTTTTAAACTACAAAACAAAATAGTTAGTTATTACAAAAAATTGATTTGTTTACCAATTTAAAAATACTGAATTTATAAGTTTTTCAATAAAATTAAATAAAATCACAATTTAAAGTTGCAATTCAAAATTCCTGCTGGTCCTTGAAACAATTCAATTTATTATAAATAGTCAATAATTTCAAATTACATAAAATTTCTATAAAAATTAAATTTAATAAAAGGGTTTCCATAACTTCAAATATGTTAAAACAAAAAAATTAAGGCGAAACTGAAAGTTATATTAGCATACATTCAATTTATTAATCAAATTAGTCAATATTTTCAACACTCAAATTTCTTAAAAAATTAAATTTTCCAAAATAGCTTCTATAAATTTAAATCTGTTGAACTCAAAATTTCAAACCGCAGCTCAAAACTCTTCTTAGTTAATACAAAAAATCAGTTTATTTCGCATATTTTTATTTTATAAAAATTCTATAAAATTTTCCAAAATTAAAATTATATTTTTGTATTTTCATTTTTTTTCATATTAGTTACAAAAAATTTAAAAAAATGTTTTTTAAATTGGTTATAAAAAAATTAAAGAATTGATTTAAGTTTGTTTATATAATTAAATTTTTTTGAAAAATTTAGAAAATTTATTGTTATATATCAATATATATTATATATTTGATTACTAATTAAAACAATATTTTTGTATTTTCAAGTTTTCTTCAAATAGTTAACAAATGGTTAGTGCAAAAATTTGATTTATTTATCAAAATAGTAAAATACCATTTTTTAAATTATTTCTATAAATTTTCTAATAAATACTAGTTCAAAGCCATTGCACTTACTTTTCAATGCTTTATTGAATGAAACTAAATTTCCTCAAATATAGAAACAAAGCTATATTAGGCTTTTGTTTAAATCTGGAGCCAAAGAGAATATCACTTACTATAGAGGCATTTGCATTCAATCTGCTATACCTAAATTGTTCGATAAAATTGTAACGGGTCAGTTGCAATGGATGTGCAAAAGCATCTTAATAGAAGAGCAGCAAGGATTTCGTGAAGGTCGTTCCACACTTACTAATTTACTCTGTTAAGAAAATGATATTTTAAATGTTGACTTAATCTACACCGATTTTTCAAAGACGTTTGATCGTGTAAGTCATTATATTTTAATTGCCAAGCTCAGTGCTCTGGGATTTCATCATGATGTGACTTCCTAGTTATTCAGCTTTTTGAAAAATTGCACGCAGTGTGTAAAAATTAATAACTTTTTGTCACAGCCCATTCTTGTTTCATCTGGTGTTCCTCAAGGATCTCATTGTGGACCAATTTTATTTTTGCTTTTCATTAATGATATCCTACAGTATATCAATTCATCGTCATTTCTTTTATTTGCGGATGATTTAAAAATGTATAGAAGAATATCATTTCTCAATGACTGCCATCTTTTACAACTGGACTTGGATTCTATAAATACTTGGTGTTTTATTAATAAATTATTTTTTAATGCTGATAAATATTTTTTAAAAAGTTTTTATAAAACTTTAAGTAAAATTTCTTTTAACTATATAATTGACACTAAAGTGTTAAACAAAGTCACACAAATAAAAGATTTAGGCGTTATTTTTGATCATAAACTTACATTTGATGAACATATAAACATCATGTGCAATCGTGCCATAAAAATGTTAGGATTTGTATATAGAATGTCCGCGAATTTATCAGCCAGTACACTAAAACTTTTATATTGTGTTTTGGTGCGTTCGCATTTAGAGTATGCTCCGTCAGTTTGGGGTCCAGTTTATAAAATTCATAACCGTAGTATTAAACAAATTAAAAAAAAGTTTTGTCGATTATTGTCTTATAAATATGGCATATTATCTGTAAATTATGATTACTGCTGAAGATTCGCCGCAAAAGAGCTGATTTATCGTTCTTGCGTAATTTAATTATGTCTGAGATTGATTGTCCTGAGCTACTTGGTACTCTTCCATTCCATGTAGCACCTAATAATAGACATAGCAGACATTCTTCTTTATTTCGCGAGTCTAGCCATTCTACTAATTATGGTTTCAACAATCCACTCGGTAGAATGTGTAGATATGCAAATAATTTACCAACTGATATTAATGTATTTTGTGTCTTTAAATTAACGTTCAAAAGTCAGCTAAGTCATGCTGACTAATGTTTAATATGTGCGCTTTTATGAATGTTATTTTTTGTATTCTTTATTTGTGTATTGTAAAACATCATTGTTTATGTATATTTGATGTAGATGTAAATGGTAAGATTATACCGTGAATAAAGTATTATTATTATTATTATTATTATAGTGTGTTGACTGCAAAATGTCATGTTTGCAGGTTATAGAAAAAATACTATTTATTTACCAAAATATTAAATATTTTCAAATTACAATTATTTTCTTTAAAATTTTATTTTTAATAGTTTTTACATAAATTTAAGTAATTCAAAATTCAAGATTCAAAATTCAAAATTAAAAAAAAAACAATTTATTTACGAGAATTTATGCAAAACTGAGTCGCAACTAATAGTTCTTGCTGGTTATAGCAGAAATTCAATTTATTTTCCAAAATAGTAAATATTTTCAAAACTGCATATAAAATTAAATTTTTTAAATATGATTTATAAATATTTTCTAATAAATTTTATGTATGTTGATAACCAGCATCAAATTTATTTCTCTAAACAGTAATATTTTTATTTTATAAAAATAAAAATTCTACAGAGCATAAATTTTCCATAAATTCGTCTTGGTTGGTATTTTCAATTAAACTTATACTAAATCCAAATAAAGGAACAGGTAAGATACAGGTAGGAGACCAAGTGGTAATCATAGAGAAAAAAATCAAATACCTTGGAATGACACTTGAAGCAAAGGGATGGAATGAACAGGTTAAAAAAGCAATCATAGGAACAAAGGAAATGGAGAGAAAGCTCGGTAGACTCATGCCAAACAACAAATGTCCAGGAGAAGAAGCTAGAAGGCTATAGAGGTGATGTAATGGCAAACAAAAAATAAAAATAAAAAAACTAATAAATGAAGAAACCAGTAAAAAGGAAGCAAATTTAAGAGCAAAAGAAAAGGCAATGGAAAGCTGACAGAGACAGTGGAATAGAGGAGAAAAGGGAGAATAGACGAGAGAAACAATCCCGGAAATAAAAGAGTGGGATGAGAATAAATAAATAAAAAAGAACTAGACATTTATGCATACCAAAAAATAGAAAAATATTTACAGACTTCAATACCAAACAAAATTGCAGAGATAAGAAAAAGAAGAAAAAAATGTTGAAGGAATGCAGAATAATAGAAATGGTACGGTAGATACGATAGATATCTCGAGGTTGACGGATAACGCAACTTTTAAGGTGTTCAAAATATATCTGGCGACAAGAAGTCACAAAAAGTAATCCCAGATTAAGGATACAAGGATATCACTGGAAATAAAAATAACAAATTTAGGACTAATAGAACTATATAAACTATTCATGAAAGAAAGAGGGTACAATGAAGAAGAAGTAAACAAAGATCTAAGAAAACTAAGAACGCATCTAAGAACAAACCAAATAATTAAAATAAATTACACAATTTAGAAAAAGAACAAAATGTGACTGACTATAGAGAAAGAAAGACCGAGTACAGCATGTTGTGCATAAAATGCGGAAAAGAAGAACACAAAATAGCAAACTGCAAGAACGGAGAATATTGCATAGAGTGTAAGGTGTTAGGCCATCGAACTGCAAGGAGAAGATGCCCCGCTACAATTAAAAGAGAAACTAGAAAACCAAAAAAAAATATAGAGGACAACAACCCAGAAAGTTGGAATCAACACGGAAGGGAACCTATAACTGAAAATGTATAACATTATCTAAACAAATATAGAGAAAGGAAGAGAGGTACATGACCTATTGGTAGCAACTGCGATAAGAAAAAAAAATAGACATAGTGATAGTGAACGAACCAAATAAAAAAAAGTTAAGCGGGGTATGAATCAAAGATAGAGAATCAGACGCGGCCATCCTAGCAAGGAGAAAGTGTAAAGACAAGGTGGAAAGGTGGGGAACTCCCAAAGATGGAATAGTGTGGGCTGATATAGGAGGTATGAGTATACAGCTGCTACATCAGTCCTAACAGCGGTATAAAATATTATCGAGAGTGGATTGAAGAACTAGAAAATAGCTTAAGAAAACAGAACAGCAAGAAAATCTTAATAGGAGGAGATTTTAACGCAAAACCACCCAGGTGGGGAAGGACAAAGAGCGATAGAAGAAGACAAATTCTAAAAGAAATGATTGCTACAGTAAATCTAACGATATGCAACCATACATTTGTAAGAGGAAGATCTAAGTCTCATATCGATATTACCATAGCAACGTGGGAAACAGCAGGAGTAGTGGGCAGCTGGAACGTGACAGATGAAGAATCGCTGAGCCTACATAAATATATAAAATACAACACGATCGGAAAAAGAAAAAAAGAAGACACAAGAAAAGGAGGATAGAACGTGCAAAGGATGGACAGAGAGAAGATAAAAAGAGCCATGGAGGTAGAAGAAGTGACAGATAGCAAAAACATAGAGAAAAGATGCAAACGGTACTCGGAAATACTGAGAAAGGCAGCGGAAAAAAGAATCCCCAGGTATAGGGAAGGAAGAAGAAAGAGGCCGTACTAGTGGTGCAATGAGATAAAGGAAAGCGGGAAAAAAGCAATACAAACCGGAAGGAAGATCAGAAAACAAAAACAAAATAGGGAAGGCACTGCAGAGACAGAAAAAAAATTAAAAATTGACAGAAAAGCACTGTGAAAAGCGATAAAAAACAGCAAGAAGATATGCTGGAAAGAAATGATAGATTTCATAGATAGGGACCCCTAGGGAAAGCCGTACAAAACTGCAATAAATAAACTGAAAAAAAAGATCAAAAGGAGTGTGCTTAAAGGAAGAGGAAAAGAAAAAAAATAATTGAGAAATTGTTCCCCAAAGAAAGAGCGGTAAATGAACCAACAGAGACAAGTGAAGAAGAGGAAGCAAATATGACAACAGTGGAGGAGATGAAACAAATCATAAAAGAACTACCTAACAATAAAGCACCAGGTCCGGACGAGATAACAGCGGAGATAGTGAAAGCAGCGTTAGAAGAAAACGAAATAGAACTAACACAAATAATAAACAGATGTCTAAATGAAATAACATTCCCGAAATGTTGGAAAGAGGCAAACTTAGTGCTGATTGAGAAGAAGAAAGAAGCAGGTAAATTAAAGACGTATAAACCGATTTGTTTAATCAATACATTAGCAAAGATAATGAAAAAAGTTATTGTGAGAAGAATAGAGAAAAAAATAGAAAAAAGGGGTGCATGGGAAAGTGAACAATACGGATTTACCAAAGGGAGATCGACGCTAGGAGCTATCGAGAATGTAAATGCGGTAGCAAAAGAAACAAACAGCGGCCCACATAGGAAAAGACAGCATTGCATCATAATAGCGTTGAATATACATAACGCGTTTAATAGCGTACTATGGGAAGCAATTATAGAAGCAGCAAAAAAGAAAAAATTGACAAAGAAAACGATCAAGATAATATGAAGTTATCTACAAGGAAGAAACTTAGTGACAAAGAAGGGTAAATTTAGACTGACCAGAGAGGTACCACAAGGCTCCGCACTAGGACCCAAATTATAGCACTTAGTATATAATGAGCTTCTCGGAATGCGGCTGCCAGACGGGGTGACAATAACGGCATTTGCTGACGACTTAGCTTTAGTAGGTAGGGATGCAGACATAGTCGTACTAAAGGAAAGGCTAGAGTTGGCAATTAGTATGATAAAGAGATGGATGAAAAGTAAAGAACTAGAATTAGCACCGCAGAAAACGGAAGCGGTCTGGTTATCGACAAAGAGGACAAATAGAGGAACCGGAAAAATACAGGTAGGTGAACAAATAATAACCCTAGAGAAGAAGATTAAATACCTTGAAGTTACACTGAAAGCAAAAGGATGGAACAAACAGATTAAGGAACCGTTAAGAAGAACAATGAAAATGTAAGGGATGCTTAGTAGGCTTATGCCAAACAAGGGAGGACCAGGACAAGAGGCAAGAAGGCTAATAGCAACGGCGGCCAAAAGTAAACTATTGTACGCCGCAGAAACATGGGGAGATGCCTTAAAGACAAAAAAAAAAGAAAAGAAATAAGAGGAGTCACTAGAGCAAGCTCGTTAAGGATATGTAGGGCTTACTGAACGGTGTCGCAAGAAGCGCTAGAGGTAATCGCGGCGACACTACCCGCAAACTTGATGGTAGAAGAAAGATTAAACATAAAAAAACTGGTAAATGAAGGAAATAATAAACAAGAAGCAAAGAGACAAGCAAGAGATAATGCAATGAAAAAATGGCAGACACAGTAGAAAAACAGAGATAAAGGTGAATGGACAAGAGAGTTAATACCAGAAATAAAGGAATAGGTAGAGAATAAACCGGAGACGTGTTACTATACAACACAACTACTCACCGGACATGGAACCTTTGGAAAGTATTTACAAAATATAAATAAAATGAAGAAAGAAGAGAAATGTATATTCTGCCAAAAAGAGACGTATGACGACGCAGAACATACGCTAATAGAGTGCAAAGCATGAGAAAATAATAGGAAAGAGTTAGAGAATGTATTGGAAAACAAAATTGGTAAATCTTCAATAATTAATATTTGCCTGAATGACAAAATCAAATAGAGAGCATTAAGATACTATGCAACGGCAGTAATAAGAAAAAAGATAGAGAAGTTTGAAAACTCAAGATCTAGATAAACGAAAATGGGAGTAAACACACACACATCAAAAGCCACAGAAAACAAAGGAAAGAGGAAAGAGAAGCTAAGTGGAAGCTAAAGAACATAGAAAAAAGCAATGAAGAGAAAAATTCTAAAGAATGTTAAGACAACTATGCCTACTAACGAATGGAAGAGGAAAAAGTAGACAAGAAAAGAATATTCAATGAAACATTAGTACCAACCAAAATTGCAAAAATAAAGAAAAAAAAAAGAGCTGCTCAAAGAAAGCAAACTGACAAAACTGACCAGAGAATTTCCAAATGGTAGATACGCCATTTCAAGGTTAACTGACAATGTAACCTTTGAAACGGTCAGAGTATATTTGACGACCAGGGGACACAAAGAAATAATTCCAAATGGAGACTCAAGAATATCCTTAAAAGTTAAATTGGCAAATTACCATAGGTACACCTAATGGAGCTCCACAAAGTATTCATGAAAGAAATAGGATACGCCGACAAAGAAGTAAATGAAGACTTAGAAAAACTAAGAAGACATCTAAAGACAAATCAAACAACTAGGCTGAATAACAATAGAATGGCAGAAAGGAGAGATGAACGTTGTTGCCGCAGCAGTCTGTGTGAATCCCACAAGGCCAAAACCAGCTCATCTCAAACTAATAATAGACTAGAGACAGACATGATAAAGACAAAATGACAACAAAACTAACGTAGAGAAAAAAACCAAAAGATATTGCTCTGCGTTAGTTATTCTCAAGGGCCACTTGCTAAGGCCAAGACCTCACTACGTCCTTAAAAAAAAAAAAAAAAAAAAAAAACAGCATTCGTGCCACAGATTCTGCAAACCATATGCTAAATCCAAAATTTTAAACCGCAACTACAAAACCCTGCTGTTTCAGAAAAAATCAACATTTTTACCAAAATAAACAATATTTTCAAACAAAATAACATTTCTGAAAAAAATTACATTTTCAAAATTAAGTAAGTTAAACTTAAAATTTCATACAGCATCTCTAAATTCCTGCTGGTTATTGCATAAATTCAATTATTTTCATTAATAAAAAAAAAATTAAAGTTTCCATAAATTTTTAACTAACTAAACTCTAGTAAATCTTAAAACTCCTACTGTTATAATAAAACTTCAATTTCGAGGGTGTTGACGCAATGCCCCCTATTAGGAGAAATGTTGAATTGTTTGTGTGTGAAGGAGACTGTAATACAGTTAAATCCTTACACAGACAGGTAACGGCATTTTTTAAGCGTTTTATTTGAGACACATACACGTGTTTCACGGTATGCAACCATCATCAGTGTGCCTAGCATCTCACTGGTCAAAGAGACAATTTACATAAAATCACAATAACTATTAAACAATTTATGTTTACTAAGGTGTTGACTCAGAACATATAAATAATAATATTTATAATATAATAATATTATACACAGAACATATAAATAATAAATTTATACCAGTATGTTGTGTGTATTACCTTGCAGAGCCTGAAGATGACAATTTCTCATTGTCAAAACATGTATGTATTATTTACTACTAAAACCAACTATATTTTCACAAATATGCAAAAAATTATTTATCAATACAATGTTTTTAGTAAACTTTAAAATATATTAAATCCAAATGTTTATACCGCTACTTAAAATTCTTTCTAGTTATCGCAAATGTCCATAATAGTAAATATTTTTAATGTACAAAATCTAAAAAATTAAATTTTCCATTAAACACAATAACAACTAACACTTGGGCGGATAGGTGAACATAGTAATAAAAACCATCCATCGTTTGTTATCAAGAAATTCATAGTTACAACTTTCTCTGGTGTCTTTTTGAAACTCATTATATTATATATAGAAAGTTAAAAAACTTTTTTTTTTCTTAATGACTATAATAAAAAATACTGTTTAGCTTATCTGTCAGCTTTGCTTACAAATACTCTAATTTTTATAAAAATATTTAGAAAACCTTAGTCAGAATCATCTAAAATTTTATAAATTATAAAATGATAAAGTACATCTTCAGATTTCAATTTTGTTCACAGCTTAAGCAATTAAAACTTTTATTAATCTGAAGCATTTTGCGTAAGCTTTTAAAATCATAGAATTCGCAAAAAAATTAGTTTCCCTAAAACTCAAACTTATTGTCAAGCTAGTTTACAAACTATTTAATTTTGTTTAATAGTATTTATCAGACCTTACTCCAAGTCATCTAAAGTTACAAACATATTAAAATAGAAAAGTATTCATCAATTTTGTTCTTAATCTAGCTAATAAACGCAATAAATTTTCTAAAAAAATATTGTTTGGGCTTTAATGCAAAGCTTATTTAAACTTCCTCAAAACTCAAGTTTGTTGTCAGCTTAGTCTATAAACACTTAAATTTTCTCTAAAAATATTTATCAAACCATAATCAAAATTATCTAAAATTACAAAAATTGTAAAATAGTAAAGTACATCCTTAAAAATCGAGTTTGTTTTTAATCTAACTAATAAACACTAAAGTTTTTCTAAAAAAATAAGTTTATGTTTTAATGACATATAATCTGCATACAAGTTTAAAACTTCCTCAAAACTCAAGTTTGTTGTCAGCCTAGCCTACAAACACTTCAATTTTCTTCAATAATGTTTATCAAAACCTAATAAAAATAAAAAAAAAAAAAATATGATTAATTGCAAAGCAACATAGGACACCAGAAATTAGGCAGTTAGGTAAATCGAGTTACAATATCAAAAATCAATCGAATGAAAAAAAGAAAAAATAATGCATTACGATTAATTGCAAAGCAACATTTTAAACAGCAATTTAAAATTTCTGCTGGTTATAGCAGAAAGTTTTCAATAATCCCAAGTTGCTGAATATAAATTGCAACTGAAAAATCTTTTAGTATAGCAGCAATTATTTTTTAAATAGTTTCATAAAATTTCTAAAACTAAACTCAACATTTTTAATCGCAACTTTAAATTATTGATTGTAGCAGAAATTTAAAGTATTCACAATTTTTTTTTTTTCATATTATTTAATTTAATATTAAATAATTAATATATATAAACTAACAACATTTTTCAAATTTTTTTATAAAAGTTATTTTTTTCAAAGTCTATGAATTTTCCAATAAACTCTAGTATGTTAAAACCACTATTTATTTTTCCAAAATTATTTTTATCAAATTTCCAATAAACTCAAGTATGTTAAATTCAATACATTAAATTTCAACTCAAAAAACCTGCTAGTTATAGCAGAAAAACTACAAAATAAGTCAATACTAACATTTAAAAAAAAAATTCCAAACTAATTTCTATTTTTTTTTTTTTCATTTTTCGAGTATGCTAAATCTGAAATTTCAAACCGCAACTTAAAATTGTACTAGTTATAGCCAAATTTAACTACCAATCATTTATTCCAAAATAGTTTTCATACATTTTTCAATATTCCATAATTTAAAAATTAAATGAAAATCATCATTGAATTAAAAAAAGTTCTTTGATAACAAAACAATTCAAATATGTTTATGATTAAATGTAAGACCAAACCAACTCTAAACAATTCCAAACATACAATTAAACTAATTAATAATTCATTCGTTAACAACTTTGAAATTTAATTCACTACAACCTAACAATAGCAATAATTGGAACGCGAAGTAGTTTCCAACATTTCGCTCATCTTACTAAAGACATTACTGAATGCAAAAGTTTCAGCAATCATTACAAACGATTCAAATTATAATAATAAGCAACCGCAAATATGATCCAAACTATTGATAAAAACATATTCCAATTAATTCATAATTGTACGCCTGGCGTCAATTTAATCATCGTACTGTATCCTGTATTTTTTCTGTATGCAACATCCGATATTAATACCGAATTGAAATATGGGCTCGCATTCAGCAAACAAAACAATATGAAGTATCTTGTAAAATACAATTTATTGTTTCGCTTTATTGCGAAAACAAAGGCAAACAATTTTTTCGCTTTAACTAATTTGTTAGCTATTAATAATTTAATTCGTGTAATGTGTGTTGGGAATGTTTATAAACTGACAAGTACTTAGTTAATCCGGTTAAAATTTTAGCGGTGGGGAGCGGTTGCGGCGGTAAATTTCTCTCAGAATTAGCATACAAGTTGGAAGCGAGAGATCCAGTTTGCCGCCGCTCGCTCTTGCTTTGCTTTCGGCTCTGATGCCATTGCTACATCAAAATTATGTGTTAACGATGCGAGATGCTATCTCGAATAAACAAATACGCTCAATTATTCATCAGACTTTAATTAAACGCTAAGGCATACATATTTATCAGTGCCGCGGGGGCGGATAGATATGTAAGCGAGTTAATTGTTACTTTTGGTTTGTGGAAAGGGAACGAGGATTCATACTTTCTGTTCTTAATAGAACCATTCATATTGTTTTATAATTGAAAGGAAGCTTTTAAAAGAAAACAATTTATTGTTTTATTAAATCTAAAGCTGCGTACACATTTGACAACAAATGAAGCTCTACACAGGGTAAGGTAAATGTGTGGGAACACTTAATTTCTGATTGCATTTTTTTTTAATTAATTTTAAAAATGACCATAATAAAAGTTTGTGTATATTTTTTAACCTATATAGTGACGTATTTTGATTTTCTATGCGTATCTTGTTCTGCGTGATACGACTTCATCATCAGCTTTTCTAAATAGAAATTTTCTTGTATTTTAGAACAAGATTTTTTCAACAATTATGATGATATCACGCAAAACATGGTACGCCTTCAAAATCAAAATTCTATATAGATTAAAAAATATACAAAACATTTTTATTAAAGTCAATTTTAAAATAAACTAAAAATGCAACTAAAATCATGGTGTTTCCACAAATTTACCCATACGTGAACATAGATGCCTTAAGTTAATCATAATGTAATCAATACAACGTTTCAGATCAGTATACAATTAAATTAATTAATTGACCAAATTAACAATCCTCTAATGTCCGTACTAATTGTAGAAGATTAAATTTCAAATTGATTTTAGATTCAAAAATTCGAGATTTATTTTGCTAATTGTTGATTGGCACTGAATTTATTTACGGGTATAGTGATGGCCATTTTAGTTGCAACTTGCCAATATATTCCTCTTTTAATTCTCAAATAAAGTTCTCAACCATTTTTTATATTACAGTTAACATTTTTTGAAGATAGTTATTAATTGAGATGTTTAGTAACAGGTTACGTTTCAATTTATAATAAATTTCAAATAAATGATGACAATTACGTTTTAAGGTACCCCTAGACGATCAATATTATCATCAATAATATTAAACAATTTATTGCACAACATATTGCTAGAACCACTTACACATTGCAATATAATTGCGCAAACTTTATGTTAGTTATTGACACTTCTGCAGTCAACATGTAAAATAAAATTAAGCAAGTTGTATGACAATTGCTTTAATTATAGCTTTAAAAAAGAAAGAAACAAAAATTGAAGATGGGCAAAGGAATGGTTAAAAAAAAGAAATAAATACTTTTAGATCAGATTGTACAATAAAAATCAAACTGATTTACTCAATATATTGTGCAATCTTACAATAAAATCTACAGACGTTTAATATTATTGTATAATATCAATTATTGTGAAATATATTGACTATAATATTAAACGTATAAGGGCCGCATTACAAGTACAAACAAGGTCTATAGAGTATAAGTATAGTACTATAGACTCCACAAAATTTTATTTCTAACTCTAAGTACAAGTATAAATTTCATCAAACTTACCAACAAACAAAATAATTACTCCAGATGGCTTACCTGAAACAAACAAACAATCAATAAGTTTTCATAAAAAGTTTTTTTAAATGTTTTTGACAATTATTATACGCAATTTAATAGATAATGTAATAGAATAAAAATAAATAATCAATATACACAAGCAGTATTGATTGACCACAGCATAAAGACAATTCAGAATCCATTGGAAGCTAGGTAGCAAATATTATATTTATTATTAAGATATTATTTGAACAATTCATTAATTGTCATAGACGTAAAAGAGTTCACTGAAAGGGGTACTACAAGGATCTATCATGGAACTTTTTTTATGAATAAATTATATAACAGTGTGTTGCGTCCATTTTTGCGTTTGCATTTATAATAATAGTTATGGTTTTACAAATAGCAAACGTTAGACAACTGGTAGCTATTGCAACAACTAGTTTTTAAATAGCAAATACATCAACTAAGAAAATCAAATAGAAAACAATAAAAAGCTTGCATTTGCTTAAAAGATTGCGGTGATTTTTTTTTTAATCTTTAAAAAAAAGACAAAACATTTGGTACGCTAAATCATCTAAAACCAACAAAAACTTGCCTCCATAACAATAAGTAGAATACATTTTAATTTTTTTGTCTGCCATTTTAGTCAAAATTCCATAACATATCTATTCAATCTGTAGTACTAACATTAATTTTGGCCAAAAGCAACACAATAGTTAAAAAAACAATAAGTGCCTATAACTTTTCCACCACCGCCAATAACTCCCAAACTTATCCTCCATAGCAGTACAAAAACAAAAAAAATAAAGATGCAAAAACAGTTTGGCAAGTGCAGACAAAAGAGTATAAAGCGTTAAAATCCAGACAATAGCAACAACTTTTAAAAATAAATAAAAGATGGTTATCAAAAAGATAAAATAAGAGCAGAAACGCAAGTTATTATTAAATTAGAATCTAACTCCAAAAACGTTTGGTTTACAAAGTGGAGATATTAAAGTACAAGCTCAGTTGCAAAGAGACCGCAAAACAAAAAAAAAACTTAAAAAAAAAATAATAAGACGCGCGTTGCTTAAACAAAAATAAATTACAAAATAAAAACATTTATTAAAGAGCAAAGCAAAAGAGTCAAATAACAGAGTTAAAAAATAAATCCGAGCATTTCGGCTTCAGTGTGTTTGCAGTTGCTGAAGCAAAAGCATGTCTGAAAAGTAATATTTGAGCAGGTATCAATAACTTTAAGTGTCCCGCCTACCCACCCTCCTGTTAGTCATCAACAAGTTAGATCTGTTATCTTCTTTCGTTTATTTAAAAACAAATGACTTTGCCGAGAGCAAAAATCAAATTTCTAGACCACCAACATTTAATGACTAAAATTGAAACAACTATCATTTAATCAATAATCTAAATGCCCTGTTTAACCACCTGTATGTTATATAGAGATTGAATCTGTCACTCTATACCGCGCCATACTTAAAAAATAAATAAATTCCAAAATAAAGAGGTTTGTTAAGAAGCAAAGCAAGAAAATTAAATAACAGAACTCAAGAATAAATTCACGCGTCTTGACTTCAAAGTGCATTTGTCGAAGCGACAAAAGTAATGTACGGTGACAACAAAAATCTATCTAATCTAGAAAGTAACTTAAGCAACTGAGCGAGATATTCCAATTGAAACTACTAACTTGTAATCAATGATATGAGTGTTTTGCTTACACATCCAACAGTATTTTTATCAAGCAATTAGATCTTATTTAGAAACAAATAACATTTGCAAAAAACAAATGATCTAAATGTTCTTCCTAACCACTTGACTTTATGTTTTCTTTCTGTTCTTTTCTTTTCTTTTTTTTTAAGATTTGTCAATGGTTATATTCAATTTAGAAACCAATAACATTCGCAAAAAGTTTAAAATTCAATTTCTGAATTTCTGAATTAAAACTACTGATCAGTCACTACCCATCCAAAAAGTTGAAAAAAAAAGGTAACTCTCTTTTATTTATTTAGAAACCAATGATAGTTGTAGAAAACAAATAATCTAATTTCTAGACTACTAGCATTGAGTGAATTGGCGGAGCACTCTAACTAAAACTAGTAACCAATAATCTAAGTGTACCACCCACCAACTTTACTAATTGTCATCAAAAAGTTAGGTTTGTCATTCTTTTTTGTTCATTTAGAAACAAATAATTTTTGGAGAAAACAAATCTAATTCCTAGACCACCAACATTGAGTAAGTGGTTGGATCACTCTAGTTAAAACTACTGACCCGTAGTTAATGATCTTGCATCTCAAACTTTCCAACATGCTCTCTTTAGCTAAACATAAAATAACTATAAAAAGCTACTTCACATAGTTTTAGATACTAGCACTAAACCTGCAGATATAAGCTTCTACCTAAGTCAAAACCTGCTGCCAGCAGCCAACCAGACCAGTCCACTACGAGAACGAGCCAAGAGACGCACCGACTATTGGATCCAATCGAGGATAAATGCAATTATCATTGCTTGCTAGGCGCGGATGAACAGTTGAAAGAAACTGTCATCCACTACTAATTTCAACTGTTTAATTAATTAATTATTAAGTTAATTAATTAATTAAACATTTTATTCCAGCACAGACTCCAACGGTAAGATGTCGGACCGGGAGATACTGAAGCTCATATATGTCCTGGTGGAGAAGAACGAGATGACCATCAAGAACCAGGCGAAGAAGATCCACTCGCTGGAATGCCAACTCATGGCAATGATGGAATGCCAGACGAAGAGGATTACCAAGCAAGATGCCAAGGTTAAAGCAATTCGAAAAGATGCTAAGGAGGCGAAAGCGAAAGAATCAAACATAACTATAAATTTTGCCGTTGTCAAAATTGCTAAAAAAAGTCCAACACTAACAGAAAGAAAAAATGAAATAATTTCAAAAAAAAAAACAGAAATAACTCAAAAGCAAAAAAACTTACATTGTCAGTGCACCTACCAAATTAAAAAATTAAGTTAAAAAAAAGCGCCATCATCACCTACAGATTTAGAGATAAAATGGCAGTAAAAAAAAATCATACCCACCGCAAAAAAAAAATAGCTACTAAACAGCAGATAGTTTGCACAGACCACCAACCACAATAAATCTTGTTTTGCTGTGATAAACAAAGCATTTATAAAAATAACCCAAACACCAAGCCAAGTCCACACTTAATAAAAATTTTGACCAAACTGCTGCATAGACTGGACAAAAATTAAACCAATTTAAAAATTGGGTAAAAGCCTGCTTGACGCTTTATGTGGAAAAACATTTTTCTTTGTTCAATAGCTTACTGAAAAAGTAATATTTGTTTTTGTTACAGCGTAAACAAAAACATTCACATTTTACACTAACGCATGTGCAAATAACCCCAAGGTTTTAATTTGATCCCATTCTTACAATAATAATTCATGTGTTCTTTTCTAGTACAACAAACAAAAAAACCACTATGCAGCCTTGCATATGGCTAAAAGATTAAATGCCAAATTTTATAAAAACTAATCTCACTATTAAAAATGCAAGTTTGTGTAGAAAAAGAATGCCAAGCAATTGATCCAACAAATCATATAAAAAATAAAAAAAAACTCTGAACTTAAATCGATTTGGTCTACACTACATACTGCTAATCAACGTCTCTTACACGTACGTAAAAGCAGGACTATATCAAGCGGAATTAACATTCGTACTCCAGACAAAGCTGAAAGATATTTAGCAAAGGTTCCATTTTAATAGGTTAACTTTGCCTTCTTCTTCTTCTTTTGTTAAGACGATGTGTCCTGTTTGTACCTTTCGTCCTCTTATAGTTCCGTCGTTTTGCGGGTCTTCCAGGTGGTTTTTTTGTGACAATCTATGTTGTTTTGCCCATCTTGCTAGTCTCTCAACGCGCATTTTGTCGACATGATCTTTGCAGCAACGTCGTCTTACTCTGGTCCATCTTACAATACTCTAAACCTTACATTTTTTGCGGGTGTCTTTGCTTCTAATCCTATCGTAGAGAGTCGTGCATGCTATTGACCTCAGTGTTTTCATCTCATTATTCTTTTTGTTAAGGCTGTTTCCGCCCTGGTTTCTGACGCTGCTAGAGATGTGTGTTCCTAAGTATTTTAACTCATGACACGCTCAATCATTTAACTTTGTCACCTACAAAGCACAGTTTATAATTATAGGCGTGTGGTTTAAAATATTATACCATTCCCAATCGCATGTTACTGAACTTTAGAAGCATTGCTAGACAACTAAATTTTAGATAACAAAAATTTGAGTAAGTGAGCAGGACCCTTAGTTCAGGATTATGAAAAGGTAATTTAAATTAGTTTATCCCGCTCACCCACCCAGATGTTTGTAATCAAAAGATTTCATATTTCTTTTACTTATTATATTCCTATAGCTTAGACATGTTAAAAAATTAATGTTAGTTGTCACTAAATTTTAAGAAAATTAACAAAAATTATTTACTGAATGACAAACATTGAAGCACAGTTTATAATTGTAAACACGTGATTTGACTAGTTTTACCCTTCTAAGCGCTTGTGATGAAACTAATCTAAATATTTCTTATACTTTTAATGTTTTTATACTTATAACTTGTTAAAAAATAAATTTCAGTTGTCAATAAACTTTAAGAGCATCAATATACAACCAGTTTTTAGATGACAAACACTTTAGTGAGAAAACTAAGTAACTTGTTCATAATTATGGAAACTCGCCCACACATCCAACTAATACAATCAAGAGATTAAATATTTTTTCTACTTTTGATGTTTAGTCCAATCAAATATGCTCAAAAATAAAATTGATCTCACCTCTGGAAAATCCAAAAGTTTTTACACGGATTTATAGGTACCTAATGAAAAATATACTAAAAGTCCTAATAAATATGACAAGAGCTCTAGCGGCAATGATCAAAAACAGAACATTTTTTTTTGATTTCTTAATATTACGAAAACTGTAGGTAAAAGTTGATTATATACATAATAAAAGCTTATAAAATTTGCATTAAAAACACATATAAATATTTTTCTTGTATTCTCAGCGGTTACAGAGTTATACAGCGCTTAAGAATAGAAAAAAAATGTTCTTTGTATTGTTACGAGCCAAAGAACCGGTCTTTTTTGTTTGGTGCAACGCTTTTTTCTCTGTACACATTTTTACCTTCTCTTTTCTCCGTCCATCTTAACGGTCTTCCCTTTCTCCCAACTACCTTTTCTTCCTTCCACATAGCGTTCACGTGTCAGGACAGAGGATTTCCGGCAGATCTGAACTCTATGCTTTGTGGAATCGCAGCAATTACAGTACACACTACGTGCCGAAAACATTATACAGAAAAGAAATCGTCTATACAAGCTTTCTTAAATTAGCAATCTGGTCTCTTCATCAACAGAATGCAAAGATCGTATGTAAAAACATTTGATTTTAAAACAAATTGTTTCTTCTGTGCAGATGTTATTGATGATAAATATTTCAAAAAACAATATTATAAAACCTGCAGGGATGCTTACTATTGTCAAAGTGAGAAAATGGTTAATAGTGTATTGGCAGCTGCAAACAGAAAAAAATGATGATAAGACAGAAGAAGTTAAGTTTCGTCTGCCTGCTGTTAGTAATATTATTGCTGTTGATGGAGTGTACCACTTGGGCTGCTACCAACAATTGTTTACTCAGATTACATTTTAGAGACTATAGATATAAATATAGATAAAGTTATATAACTTCATTAAAAATAGTAGCAAAATAAAGATTTTGGAAAGCCCGTAGAGCTAGAGATTTAACTAATACTGCATAACTTTCTCAGTAGTTTGAAAGTTATCCTCCTTTTCCTGTAACAAACGACAAAATTTCAATTATTAGTGGTGTGGTAGGTGATAGCAGAGTAACGTGCTATAAAGCTCTTAAAATTGGTATGCAAGCAATGACCAAAACAGTCGGACAAACTTTTTTAGAAATTAAACTGTTACTGAATAAGCAAGTAACCCTTTAACGATGTTTTAAAAAACAGCTATCAATAAGCAAAGTGATGAGAACTTAAAAAACTACTTACAGCATGAGCTTGCTCCTTACCTTTTATATTTATTTGAGGAAACTGGAATGCGTAAAACAAAAAAATCCGCCTTATACGATACTTTTCCTGTACTACAAGAAGAAACCAATCTCCTCAATTTTGATATCGTTTTGGATGTAGGATAACTGTTACACAAGATGGTGTGGCCTAAAAATTCCTCAATGTTCTCAAGCATTATGCCTGCAAGAACTGTACCGTTGTGTTTGATGGTTATTCAGCATCATCCAGTACAAAGAGAACTGAACAGAATCAAAGGTATAAGCTAAAGAGGTCAATTGACATATACTTTGAATACAACATACATAATAATTTTCTTTCTAATGAACTCAATAAATTCAAACTTTCATTCCTCTTAACAGCCCTTCACGACTATAAAATTAAAGCAGAACAAGCATTTAGTAACGCTGATACATTGATTATCCGCACAAAAATCATAAAACTAGTGACAAAGTAGCAATAGATGGCAAAGATGTTGATTTTATTGTTCTCTAAACCAATCCACAAAAAAGTAAAAAGGAAGGTATATTCAAGTCACTAATTGCAAACTATGGCAATAAAAAATTGCATACTTCTTGTGCATGCATTCAGCGAATGTATTATAACTTCCGCTGCTTATCAAAAAGAAAAACTTGTTTGTTTCAATTTGTTCAAGAAGTAAGTAGCTTGCTTCTTAAACAAATTGAAAACTAAAACTGCAAGTATTACTAATGTATTCAACAGCCAAAGTTTATCCCATAAGAGATGAGTTGAAGCTAGAAACAAAATATTTTTAACATTGTACAATGCATAAAACAAGCAAACCTCGCTTAAGATGCATCGCTACAAAGATTTTTTTGTTTTCAGTTTTGAATGTTGAAATTTTAGCTAGAAAATAAACTTCCTCCAGAATAATGGATTATTCTGATGATTCTCATATTCTTCAAAATTTTCATATTTTATGTATTCTTAATTTTTTTTTGAATAAACGCAATCTTTAACGCTCTTTAACTCTGTAATTGCTGGAAATACAAAAAAAGCATATGATTATTGCAAATTTTTTTCAGCTTTTATTATGTATATATAGTCAACTTTTACCTCCAACCTACAGTTCTCGAGATATTAACAAAAACCCGAAAATAATGCTCATATTTGTCAAAATTTTTAGTATATTCTTCCCTAGGTACTTATAAATCAGTGTAAAAAGTTTCAAAATTTTTGAATTTTTTTGAAGGTGAAAAGTTTTTTTGACTGGATTATCTACCCGCCCAAATGTTTGTAATTGAAAAACTGGATATTTTTTTAACATTTATGGGCAAGTGGTTTAGACTAATGCAGCCCGCTCACTCACCTAAGTGTTGGTGATCAAAAAATTAGATGTTTCTTCTACTTTTAATGTTTCTATGCATGCTAAAGAATATATATCAATTGTCAGTAAAGTTTTAAAGAATTGTCAGATGTCAATTGCTAGGTAATAAATACAAGGCAAGTTGGCAGATCACCTAGTTCATGATCAAACAATTAGAGCGTCAATAGTATGCGGTTTAGTAGTAGTTCTATAGGTTATTCACCAAATAGAAATGCTGCTTGTATACGCATTAGCAGTAACTGTTTGACAAGCACAAAACAAATGTCCATAACTAAAATTAAAAAAACTCAAAAATACCCGCAAACATTAATGATGGGTTAATGCTTAAAACCACAACAGGCTAAAATTAGTTGCCACCTCAAACCCAATTTTTTTTTAAACATTAATTAAAAAATAACAAAACATTCAAGCTAGGATAGTATCATTGGCTAAAAATTTAAAAAATCATTTTTACATCGGCAAAGCAAATACCTTGACGACAAGTGGACATACAAACCTAGTAAGCTAAAAATTATCCTTAACCAAATAAAATAGTTTATCAAAAAACAAATATAAAATAAGCCAAATTTGAATAGCGCCTTCATCATCTGAAAACATATGTAACCAGAATTTACAACATTACTTTTGTAATCTGTGCGGTCAAAGTTGAAATAATCTTTTCCTTTGGCGTTTAAAAAAGCAGGGTCTAGGATGATAAAGAATCATGCACCACAAACACATTTTCTCTATTACCTAAAAGCCCTCTCAATAAACAATTTGTATGTAATTCAAGCATTCCGTTTATTTTAAGTTTTCTTTTTAGATTCAATCAAATTTAGTCAAAATTTAAAATAAACAAAAAAAAATCAGTATGTAGCCAACATCACCCTCAACATTTTTGTAGACAGACTCCACTTCCAACAACAAACAATCAATCAAAATAAAAAAAATGTTGAAACGCCTGGTAATAGGAAAACTTTGATACTACAAAACAATATTGTAAAAATAGACAATCAAACACTTAGGTGTTGACAATTTTGCCCATATTGCAAAATGATGAAACCTGATTAAGAAATAAGAAGATGCCAAAAGCTATGTCATAGCCGCTACCACCAAGATGTCAAAAACGCAAGAGTAAAAAAAAAACAAAAAATCAGACCCAAATAGTAGAGCATAAAAAACCAAGATAAGATTTTTGACAAAAAAAAACTAAAAAAAGACAAGAAAAAAAACAGCCCAGAACTGGCAAACTTCTCACCAACGCCCGACGCTAAACTTATTTTTGCACAATTTTTTTTGTACAAGTTTTAATGCAACATTTCAACAACCAAAGATGACAAGTAGAGTAAAACCATCAAACTTATAGGCACTTGCCAAAAAGTAAATAAAATCAGCTGCTAGACCAAACCAATTTAAAAAGTCAACATTCCAAAAAATTGCTGATATAAAATAAAGTCACGTACGGATAGCAACAACTAATAAACATGTAGAAAAATAAAAAAAATTTAGATTATATTAGTTTTGCTAATGACCAGTAAGACAAAACACAACACCAAAGCAAAAGAAGAAAAACAAATTTTCCACTCATAACCAAGTCGTGTTAATTGTCCAACGCTAACTGTGCCATATGCCAACATCTTTTTTATCATCTCCGACTAGTTTTCCCTACTAACACCAAGACTACCTCCTGCACTCTTCTAAGATCCATTAGATCTGTTGACCAAATCCCTATGCTATTATTGCAAAGCCCTACCACTTTGGTCACTCCATCAACTTATGTAAAGACAAATACACCTGTAAGTGTTCTATAAAACCAAACTCTCAACCTTGCAAAGATAATGAGTAATTCTACAACTCCAGCAAAAATTGCCATTTGACATTACACTCCTAAAACGTAGCCACAGCATAAATTTACAACTCCTTCCTGGCTTACAATGCCATTGTAGGCAAACTATTTAATTATTAGCATTGTTGTTTATGAATTGTCTAAATATTCCAATGTATTACACCCACTCTTACTACTAGTCATCAAGATATTGCTCAATTATGTTAATCAAATAAATATAAGATATATACAGGATATTATAGCACACAGTGAATATTTATTTAAAAGTTACAAATTGTGTTTGTTGGCCGCAGAAAATGCATTATGTAAACGTTTTCAATTCTATGATTCTTATCCGCGACTCCATATTTAACGATGATGCTCTACAATGATGAGCAAAACAGAAAAAGCTCGCATCTAGCTCGATAGAAAAAGCATGTTTTGTTATTTCGCCCGCTGAAGATGTTACGTACGATAAATTACAGTACCGTTAAAAGTTGATATATAGGAAGCGATATATATTTGCTGTTATTAATAAAAATGAAATTTAAAAATGAGCATGTCTCTCTATGAAATGGCGAAGTAATATTTCATGTTTTTAACATATATGTGTGTGTGCATCCGAGAAAATTTTATACGAGTTCTACTAGTAAAATACACCCCCTACTAAAAATTGCTTCCAGCGATACTGTGCTGCATCCCGAAACTATTAATAATGCAGTTTTAGTTCGTAAATGCAAAAACGGGGGTAAATAATTTTCTTTTGATCGAACTTTTAAAAGACGAGCTACATTATGCGCATTTCGGCACGTATTTGTCTTTAAAGCAGGAAACGTAAAATTTACCCTTACATGGGGGGTATTTTTATATTTAGATATGAGTCATATGATTATTTGGATTAATTCATGCAATTTTAAATCAACTAATGAGACAGGAAGTGCAAGACGATTCCATAGGGACACGCGCCTCTTTCACATGTTGTGGGACTACTGCAAGGGCGGATTTAGGTAAAATTAGATTTCAACGCTTCATTCATCATGAACATAAATAGAATATAAAACAATTATGTGCACCCTTGAAATATTTATTTATATATTTTTTGGTGTGAAATAATTATCTTCAACTTGATTAATAATTCCCTGTCAACCCCCGTGTTTTTTGTGGGTGCATCGCATTTATCAATGCGAATCATTATCCCCCCATCGCGGAAAAGAGAGAATCCCTCATGCCGAACTTCGACGATTACATTAACAAGATAAACTTGGCCGATAACCGGGGATTACATTTAAGGGTTGATACATTATCTATCCGCGCCGGCAAATAATTAAATATTGAAATATCAGCCCACATATTATACAAAAGGTGGAAATTGAATTTTGCCCTCTCCGGTGGATTGTTTTGCGATTAGTTATTCGCGAGGGGATTCGATCCGTAATTGCATCCTCCTATTAGCAGTTTGGGTATGTACCGGCAATTCATTCATAATATTTATGACTTTCAATTTATATAACTACATTCACGGTAATCAAATCAATTCTGTTTCATCAGTGGCAGTAAAAAAGAAAACCTAAATAAAGGTAGGTATACAAAACAATATCACTTTCTGTTTGATGCAATTAAATTAGGTTTAATAAAACCCAGCCTGTGGGTGGGCCCTCAAAATAAGTTTTAAAGGCAGATGATGCTAAATGTTTATAAAATTGTAAATAATTTTTTTTATACTATTCATAATTTGTAGCCCCTTCTTATGACTTTTCCCGATGCTCCACAAAACTCGAAAAACAAACTGTGAGGGAATGAGTTTATTCAAATCCATGTTTAAGATTTTGCGTTACAGTATTTTAATAAAATCATTAAAAAAGTTAAAATTTGGGGCACAAATGTTATGCATCGAAGCCCCAAAAATGTATTGCACCGGAGCTCCGTCGGCTCTATAGTAAATTGTCGTTGTCAGTGACAAAAAAAGTTTTGTACCTGGGTCTTCTTATAGAGAAAGTACAATCTACACGTTTTTTGGTAACAGTAGTAGTAAGAATGCTCTGTTGCAATTTGTAACAAACTAATCAATTAGATTGAATTAAATAAACCCAACAAAAATTAGTTTATCAAAAATATCGATTTAGGTACAAATTATATATTTTGTGGTAAAAGTATAAAAATGCAGTGTTACCAAATTGTATTAAAATCTAATGTTAGGTTCAAAAATTTGTAACAAACTAATCCCTTTCAGTATAATTTAAGCAAAACAAACAAAACTTAGTTTATCAAAATTGAACTTATCAATTTTAATACATTTTACACATTTTGTAGTAATAGTATTAGAATGCACAGTTGCCAAAATTTATCTAAATCTAGTAATTGGTTCAAAAGTTATTACTATTAGAAACAAACTTATCACTTTCAGTATGATTTAAGCAAATCCAACAAAATTAAGTTTTTCTTAAATTGAGATATAATTTTTAATAAAATTTATACATTTTGTAATAATAGTATTAAAATGCATTGTTGCCAAGTTTATTAAAATTTAATATTTTGATTCAAAAGTTATTACTATTTGTAACAAACTTATCAGTTCTAGCTTGATTTAAGCAAAACCAACAAAATTAAAATTATTAAAAATTGAACCTATCAATTTTAATACAATTTATACATTTTGTAATAATAGTATTAAAATGCATTGTTGCCAAAGTTTATCAAAATCTAATATTTTGATTCAAAAGTTATTACTATTTGTAACAAACTTATCAGTTCTAGCTTGATTTAAGCAAAACCAACAAAATTAAGTTTTTTAAAATGCATTGTTGCCAAAGTTTATTCAAATCTAATATTTGGTTTAAAAGTCATTACTATTTGTAACAAACATCAGTTTCAGTTTGATTTAAGTAAAACCAACAATTTTTTTTTTAATTGAACTTATCAATTTTAATACATTTTATACATTTTCTAGTAATAGTATTAAAATGCATTGTTGCCAAAGTTTATTAAAAATTATTATTATATTATATTATTTCTAACAAATTATTCACCTTTAATTTGATTAAAATAAAACCAAAAAAAAAAAAAATTAAATATTTATTAAAAATTGAACCTATCAATTTTAATAACATTTACACATTTTGTAGTAATAGTATTGCAATGCATTTTATTGAAATCTAATGTTTGATTCAAAAGTTAATATTGTTTGTAATAAACTAATCACTTTCAGTTTGATTTAAAAAAACCAACAAAACTAAGTTTGTCAAAAATTAAACCAATCAATTTAAGTACAATTTATTTAATATATGGTAATATTATAAAAACGCATTGTTGCCAAATTTTAATTAAATC
This sequence comes from Tachinus rufipes, assembly GCA_963932245.1. NCBI lineage: Eukaryota > Metazoa > Arthropoda > Insecta > Coleoptera > Staphylinidae > Tachinus > Tachinus rufipes. The sequence continues at coordinate 69,577,033 of OZ010747.1, read as the reverse complement.
CAATGTTTGGTTCATAAGTCATCACAACTTGTCACAAACTAATCTATTCCAGTTTGATTTAAGTGAAACCAACAAAACTAAACTTATTAAAAATTAAATTAATTTAGTACAATTGATATATTTTGTAGAAATAGTAAATATAAGCATTGTTTCCAAATTTGATTAAAATCCAATGTTTGATTAATAAGTTATAACTGTTTGTAACAAACTAATCACTTTTAGTTTGATCTAAGTAAAACCAACAAAACTAAGTTCCTCCAAAATTAAACCTATTAATTTGGGTACAATTTATACAGTGTTTAGTATTATTATAAAAGTGCATTGTTGGCAAATTTTAATTAAATCCAATGTTTGGTTCTAAAGTTATTATTGCTTGTAACAAACTAATCACTTCAAGTTTGATTTAAGTAAAACCAAAAACATTTTATTTATCAAAAATTGAACGTATCAGTTTAAATACAATTTAATTTTTTTGTAAAAATAGTAAATAAATGCATTGTTTCCAAATTTGATTAAAATCCAATGTTTGATTCAAAAATTATCAATGTTTGTAATAAACTAATCACTTTCAGTTTGATATAAGTAAAACCAACAAAACCAAATTTATTAAAAATTGAACCTATCAATTTGAGTACAATTTATGTGGTGTATAGTAATATTATAAAACTGCATTGTTGCCAAGTTTTAATTAAATCCAATGTTTGGTTCTAAAGTTATTACTGCTTGTAACAAACTAATCGCTTTCAGTTGGATTTAAGAAAAACCAACAAAACTAAGTTTATCAAAAAATAAACCTATCAATTTGGGTACAATTTATATAGTATACTATGTTTAGTTCAAAAGTTATTAACTAACAATTTGTAACTCAATAATTTGTAACAAACTAATCATTTCCAATTTGATTTAAGTGAAACCAACAAAAATTAATTTTTCAAAAATTAAACCTATCAGTTTGAATACATTTGCTGCAGTTTGTAGAAACAGTAAATAAATTTATTCTTTCCAAATTTGATTAAAATCTTATGTTTGATTCATAAGTTATTACTGTTACACTTTCAGTTTAAATTAAGTAAAACCAACAAAACTAAGTTTATCAAAAATTGAACCTATCAATTTGGATACAATTTATATGGTCTATAGTAAAATTATAAAAATACATTGTTGGCAAATTTTAATTAAATCTAATGTTTGAATCTAAAGTTATTATTGCTTATAACAAACTAATCACTTCCAGTTTGATGTAAGTGAAACCAAACAAATTTAATTTGTCAAAAATTGAACCTATCAATTTTAATACAATTTATACATTTTGTAGTAATAGTATTGCAATGCATTGTTGCCAAATTTTATTAAAATCCAATGTTTAGTTCAAAAGTTTTTACTGTTTGTAACAAACAGTTTAAATTAAGTAAAACCAACAAAATTAAGTTGAAAAATTGATCTTATCAATTTGTATACATATTATATAGTATATGGTATAATTATAAAAGAACGTTGTTTTCAAATTTAATTAAAATCCAATGTTTGATTCAAAAGTTATTACAGTTTATAACAAACTAATCACTTTCAGTTTGATTAAAGTGAAGTCATTTTTGCATTTATGCAATTGGCAGTCATTTCGCGGCTATAACGATTTTGAATCGCCAATAAATTATTCAAATCTAATATTTGGTTTAAAAGTCATTACTATTTGTAACAAACATCAGCTGTGATTCGATTGACTGATTTTGAATAAATTATTAATTCATTTCATAATTTATTGGCGATTCAAAATCGTTATAGCCGCGAAATGACTGCCAATTGCATAAATGCAAAAATGATACCGATTAATGCGGACATTTTAGTATTAAAAATTGCAACTAGATGGCAAACCAGTCTTTCGTTTGATTATTTATAATATCAATTGTGTTCATAAGCACAGAAATATTTATTCAAAATTGTCTTCGCTATCATGCGATGCCGTGGTCGTACAAGGCATACTGACGAGGTTTGTAGAACCAAAACAATTGTCTATGCTTGACCCTTGGCCGCTGTGATTCGATTGACTGATTTTGAATAAATTATTAATTCATTTCATAAAGTGAAGTCAACAAAATTCAGTTTATCAAAAACTAAACTTAATGATTTAAATTCAATTAACATATTTATATGTTTATAGTCTAAAAATGCATTGTTGCCAAGTTTCATTAAAATCCAATGTTTAGTTTACAAGTTATTACTTTCTATAATAACTTTAGTTTTCCTAAATTGAGTTAAATAAATCCGTTTAGAGTAAGTTTATTTAAATTTAAACCAATCAAAGTACATCTTACACATTTTAAGGTAACAATTATAAAATACATAGTTGCCAAATTTTATTAAAATCCAATAAAAGTTTACTTTTTATAGCAACCTTAGTTTTCTTAATATAAATTATGTAAGTTCGTTTAGAGTCAATTTATGTAACAATAAACCTATCGTTTCATGACTCTTTTCTGGTCTGTAGTCTGAAAAGAAGCTGTAGATAAAACGTATCAATTAAGGTACAATTTACACAATTTATTGAAACAGTTCTATACTATCTTGTTGCCAAGTTTCATTATTATCAATTGTTTAGTTTACAAGTTATTACCTTTTAAAACATGCTTCATTTTCCTAGATTGGACTAAGTGAGTCAGTTTAGAATTGATTTATTTGAAATAAAACCTATCAATTTAGATACTATGCCTGTATAAACGCCAACTTACAGAAAAACTGCAACAAAGTACACAACAGAACTACAAAACAATCAACGCTTTGAAAAAAAACATCTTAGACGCGATTGAAAAGGCAATAGGACAAAGAAAGATAAACGTACACTGTAAAAACACAAAAACACACCAGAAGTAAAAAAAAATAGCCAAAAAAAAAACGTTAATTTCTTACCAACTAAGACCCCTGAAAACTAGAAAACGTAAGTCCGACAACGCCATACAGCTAACTCAAAAAATAGACAAATAAAACAGAATTATTGGAAACAATACTCAAAAGAATTGAAAAACATCAATATAGCAGACATAAGAAAATATGGGCAACACTAAAAAACAACAAAATAAAAATAAAACACAATACAAACAAACAAAATACCACTAAATAAATGGCACCAATACTATAAAAACTTGTACAGCCAAACAAATAAAAATGCTGCGGAAGACATAGAAGATACAAACAGACAAAACATAAAGGAAATTACCATAAGCAAAGAAGATGTACCAAAAGCAATAAGATTTCTAAAAAACAATAGATCCGCTAGACCAAACTTTATAACGAACAAAATGCTCAATATGGAGAGGAAAAAATAATTATAGTTTTACAACTTTTATTTCAAAACATAAATAATACAGAATATATATATATTTTTAAAATAGAAATCAAGCATAACTATACCCGTCTTCAAAAAAGCAGAAAAAAATCAATAAAAAAACTATTATGGGATAACCCTACTAGCACATTCAAACTGTTTACAAAAATCATACATGAAAAACTCAATCAGATCATTCGCCTTAATAAAGAACAGCAAGGTTTCAGACAAAATAGATCCGCAACAGACTTTATCATCAAACAACTTGCAGAAAAAGCAAGATAATATAATGATAATGTACTGCTATATATGTGCTTTGTAGGCCTAACCAAAGCATTCAAAAACAAACCACATAAAATCATTAAAATAGTTGAAAATCTGAACACCAACTGTACAACTAGCATTTAGAACAGTCAAAGTAGCTTTTCACCTCCAAAAACAAAAAGTTTTGAAACTTTTTAAACTGATTTGTAGGTACTAAGTGAAAAATATACTAAAAATCCTAACAAATATGATACGAGCTCTAGCGGCAATGACTAAAAACAAGACACTTTTTTCGGTTTTTTGTTAATATCTCAAGAACTGTAGATCGGATTTAAAAGTTAATTATATACATAATAAAAGCTAATAAAATTTGCAATAAAAATAATCATATACCTATATTTTCTTGTAAAAAAAGTTAGCACGGCACAATATGTAATATAATATACATTACTAATTATCACTGCTAAGCTGCAAATAAAACAAGAAAGTGCAATCTCACTTGGTTTCTAGTTATAAGTCCAGTGAAGTATAAAAAAAACAGATTATCAGAGTTGTCAAAGTCTTCTTCGGGAGTGAAAGTAATGCCATCTAAGCATTCTTCATAGCAGTTGTAGCAAATGTTTGTGCACATTATTCCTGTTTTTCGGCATCCACATCTGTTTCTACATCTAGTTACATATTTGCAAGAAATGAGGTTGAGAACTGCTTCAGATTCTGCTGCTTAGATTTGGTGGTATTCACGAAAAACATGCTGCATTGTTGCTTTTTCTGTGGGCAACAGCGCAGAGAGGTCTGGTTAAGCATTCAAAACCAATTTAGTAAAAGCATTGTAACGATGCATGTTAAGAAAAGTTTGCTTGTGGGGTGCATTGTACAATGAATATTTTGCTTTTAGCTTCAGCTTTGTTACATCAGTGGTATTTTGCAGTGTACCTTGCTTTTTAAACAAATATGCAGCGGAAGTCGTATCACATCCGCTGAATGCATGCGCCAAATGTATACAGTCTTTTATTCCCACAGTTTGCAATTGCTGACTCGAATATCTTTTTCTTTTCTGCATTGCTATGGCTTGGTTTAACAAATAATAGCTTCTCTTTCAGATGGGGTTAAAGCCATAAAGAAGACAATAAAATTAACAACTTGGCCAACAATTGCTTCATTGTCACTAGATAAGAATTGTGTCCTGTGCGGATAATCAATGTATCAGCGTTACTATACTCTGTTTTAATTCCATGATTGTGAAATGCAATTAAGGAGAAATAAAATAAGTCTGGATTTATTGTGTTTATTAAAAAAAATCATCCTTTTTGACTGTGATTTATGTTTTGTGTTCAAAGCTTGTACTTCGGTTCTGTTCAGCTGTATTCGTACTGAATGGTGCCGCTAAATAATCATATCAAACAAAAGTACAGATCTTGCCGGCATAATGCTTGAGAACATAAGCGACATAGCATTGGCAAATTGATAAAATAGATTTTTTGAGCCACACCACCTTGTGTAACAGTAATCCTCTATGCAAAACAATGTCAAAATCGAGGAAATTGGCTTCTTCTTGTAGTACAAGAAAAGTATCGTATCAGGCAAATTGTTTTGTTTTCCGCATTCTAGTTTCCTCTAATAAAGATAAAGGATAAGGAGTAGCTCATGCTATAAGTAGTTCGTTAAGTCCTTATCACTCTTTAAATCTTTAAAAATATTGTGAAAAGGTTGATAACCACACATTCTCTTATTGTGGACGCTATGTAGAAGAAAATTTTCATTCTGTACACTTGACTTATATATAGCCATATATAGATCTACATTTATATCTTAACATTTTTAAAGTGATACATTTAGTACGTATAGAGTTTTATTGCCTATCTGCTCTCTATAAATGCTGATCTATAAATTTGGTTGTGAATAATTTTTAGAAATATTTTTAGCGCATAGTTTATGAGGCTGAAGTCCTGTATTCTGAATAATCAGTGACATTTTTAGCTTTGAGAAACTAAGATTGATCTAAAAAGTAAATAACAACCAAATTAATAAAGTTTGTCAACAATATATTTTATAACTGTTACCATAAAATGTGTAAATATTGTATCTAAATTTTGTCTTCTTCTTCTTGGTTATTCTCTGTAGGCTGTTAGCCTGTTTTACTTCAACTTGGTTTTGTACTTTCCCTGATGTTGATGTCCAGCACTCCCTCCATCTAGTTGAGATCCTGCTTCTATCTCTTCTTCTTTCTTTTGATCGGCCTTGTGTGATCTGTTTTGCTATTCTGTTGTTGTCCATACGCTTGACGTGCTTGTTCCAATATTACCTTCTATCTTAGATTAAGGTGTTCACATCTTGTACATTGCACATCTCTCTTATTTCGTTGTTTTTTTATTTTGTCATGTACTGATTTTTGTTGCACCATTCTTAAAGTTTTTATTTTGCTCGCGCTTATTATTTGCTTGATTTTTGTTGTGTCTGCTCTGGTATCTGTGGCATATGTTGTTATTGGCCGTACCGGTATTTTGTATATCCTTGTTTTAGACTCTGTTGTTAAGTATTTGTTCCTCCATACTAGATCTTTGAGGAATCCTGATATTCTTGACGCTTTATTAATCTGGGCTCTAATTTCCTCATTTATGTTACCATTGCTTATTTCTGTGCCTAAGTAGTTAAATTTTCCAACTTCTTCTATTGTTTTGCCTTTTATAACTGTCTTGCATCTGACAGGTTCTAAAGCGGCCCCTAGACGTTCAATATTATAGTCAATATATTGCACAATAATTGATATTGTACAATAATATTGACAGTCTGAAGTTCATATTGAAAGATCTTCGGTCATTGAAAAAAAAATTTGATTTTTTGAAGCTATATCTTAAGCAATAGTCACACAACTTGCTTTATTTTTATTACACATGTTGCCTGTAGAAGTTTCGATAACTAACTAAAATTTTGCGCAATTATATTGCAACGTGTAAGTAGTTGTTAATTGTTCAATATTATTGATGATAATATTGATCGTCTAAGGGCACTTTTAGATATTGTCATACATTTTGTCTTTTCTGTATTTATTAACAGTTAAATGATTTAGCTGTTTTATGAAACTGGTGCAAACGTCTTTGCAGCCCATCTTTACTGTTTGCAAGGATCATAGCATCATCTGCAAAGCATATCACATTCACGACGATATTTGTCATTTTGTATTCCTGTTGTTTTGGTAGTTTTCTTGTTATTTCGTTCATTATAAAGTTGAATAAAAATGAGCTCTACAAATCCCCTTGTCTTATACCTCGTTGTTTTGGCCTGGACTCTAATTAGTCCAGTCAAATATGCTCAAATCAAATTCATCTCACCTTTAAAAAATTCGAAAATTTTGAATTTTTTTACTCTGATTTATAGGTACCTAATGAAGAATATACTAAATATCCTGACAAGTATGACACAAGCTTTAGCGGTAATGACCAAAAACAGGGCTCTTTCTTCGTTAATATTTCGAAAACTGTAGGTTGGAGGTAAAAGGTAATTATATACGTAATGAAAGCTGATAAAATTTGCAATAAAAAGGATCAAATTTATTTTTTTACAGAGTTATAGGGCGCTAAAGAATAGAAAAAAAAATTGTATTGTTACGAGCCAAGGAGCTGGTCTCTTTTGTTTATTGCAACGCTTTTTTTCTGTATACATTTACATTTACCCCCTTTCTCTTTTTTCGTCCATTTTGACGGTCTTCTCCCTCTCTTCTAACTACTTTCCCTTAATGTTAAAAAAATACCCGTCATATTTTTTTAAGAAAAATTGTCTTTTAAAGTTCAACATTTTCAAAATTTAAGAACAAATTTTTGGCTATAAAAACATATTCATTGGACAATTTTGAAGAAAAAAGTTTCTTCTAATTTTTTCCTAAAAAAGCAATTCTGAGTAGTTCAAGTTCAAATGATCACAAAATGTAAAAAAACTCAAAAACTTCATTTTTTTTTTAAATTTGATTGCTTATTACTTGGAAATAGCTTACTGTAACAATCTGAAAAAATCACATAATCAAGATTTATGTAGAGGAAGGCATTTTCAGTGGTTTGAGTAAAAACAAATTTTCATACCGTACACTAAATAGAAATATCTAACAATAACACAGAAACGGTAAAAACATACAAATATATTAGCACATGTATTAAGAACAACGAAAATCAGACCAAAAGTTCAGGCTTTTGAGATGTGGTGTTACCAAAAAATATTAAAAAAATTATGAACAGTAACGCTAAAGTGCTAAGAAGAATGGACAAAGAACGTAAACCACTCTTCCCTACCAGAACCAAAAAACTCAAATAACGTGCACATGTAGTAAAAAGAACAAAATACTCCTTCAACTCATCATGGAAAGAAAACGTAGTATTGGCAGGCGCAGAACTTTGTCGCTGCGTGATCTGAGCAAGATCTGAGCAACTGCTTCGACTGTAGTATAACAAAACTGTTTAAAAAAGAAAACCTATTAGTTAGAATAGATATAATAATTTTCAATCTCCGATAAGAACGGAACAATAAAAAAGAAGCAACTTTAAGTGAGTTTGTATATGGCGTTTTCAGCTGTGTCACTCTTTATGCACTCGGGGCATATTTTTTTGTTCGGCTAACAACGCTCTTTTTAGAACGCCATATTGTAGGATAGACGAATATGCAAGACAACCTCAAATGTCACAGCAAAAACGCCATTAGAGTCAGCTTAATTAAAAATAAATATAAAAATTTAAGTAAAATTTACATATTTTGTAGTAACAGTTATAGAATACATTCTTGCCAAATTTTATTAAAATTCAATGTTTACTTTTCAAGTTATTACTCTCTATAACAATTTTAATAATCGGTATCGTTTAGCATTTATGCAATTGGCAGTCATTAAATGCTAATTGATACCGACTAATGCAAACGTTTAATATCAAATTGCACTAGCTAGCGCCACCGTTTCGTTAATTACTTCTTAAATTGAATGAAATAAGTTCAAAATCAGTTTAATTAAAATTAAACCTATCAATTTGGGAATAACTTACATATTTTATCTAAATAATATAAAAGTACATTGTTGCCAATTTTCAATAAAATTCAATGTTTGATTCAAAAGTTATCGCTTTTCAGAATAGCCACATTGTTTCCAACTTGATATAAATAAATCTAATAAAAAATACTCAATATTGATACAATTTTTACATTTAGTAGCAACACTAATACAGTGCATTGTTGCTAAATTTGATCTAAATCAAATGTTTAATTTAGAAATTATTGCTTTCTATAATGTCCTCATTGTTTTCAACTTAATTTAGACAAATCCACTTAAAATAAATTAAACCTATCAATTTAAATGCAATTTGCGCCATTTGTATGCCGCCACTAAACAAAAAAAAACTTTGATATAAGAAAAAACTTTACATGCTATCAAAATTACTCAAGTTATTGCAAACTACGTTTTTGAGTCCAAACTAATGACTCGTTATCATAGTATGGACTGTCCCACCCATCCACCCAATTGTTCGTCATTAAGAAATTGTACGTTTGATTTTTCTGCGGTCATCAAAAGCCACTTTGTCACAAAAAGATCATAATCCAACCTCTTGATAACTAACATTTAGGTGGGTAAGTGAGTCACTCATAGTATGAAGTATCCCACCCAACCAATTGTTTGTCATTCGTCAGAAATCACTGTATCACAAAAACAATTATCCAACCTCTTAATAAGTAACACTTAGGTGGGTAGCTGAATCATTCTAATCCAAACTACTGACTCGTTATCACACTTTGGAGTATCCCACCCACCCACCCAATTGTTGTTCATCAAGATATTGTATGTTTGACCTCTCCGCGGTTGTCAAAAGTCATTTTGTCACAAGAAAAGATCATGATCCAACCTTTTGATAAAAACACTTGAGTGGGTAGGTGAGTCAACCCAGTCAAAACTACTGACTAGTTATTATAGTATGGAGTGTCACACTCACCCACCCAATTGTTTGTCAATAAAAATTGTACGTTTGACCTCTCTGCGGTTGTCAAACGTCATTTTGTCACAAGAAAAAGTAGTGATCCAACTTCTTAATAACTAACAATTGGGTAAGCAGGTAGATCACTCCTTTCAGTTTAAATTGCGCTTTTCTCAATTATTCATAAATTCGGATTATTTATACAAATTTCTAAAAATAACGTACCCTAAATTGCTACATTTACTATGCTACTGCTCAAAAGCAAAAGCTTAATTCAAAAATCCACTATTGCTTAGCAAAGTAGTTTTATAAAATCTGCACAAAAAAAAGTAATTTTTTTATTGAAGCAAGTTTGAATCTAGAATTCATAATTGATTAAAAACACGCAATTTCAACTTTGAAAAAAAAAATAGAAAGATATAAAAAAGAGCTTTACATTAGAAACATTTTAGTTAATCACTTGTTTTTCTGCAATCAAAATTACGTTAAGTTAGTGCAAATCTACGTTTATTTGAAAAAAAAAGTTTCAAATTGTAACTAAAAAGTGGTAGAATCCAAAAATCTATATGCCTCATCTAAATCTTTTTTAAGGAAAAGTCCAGTGTCGTAAGCATGGGTAATTATGCTTACAAGGACGCAAATAAAAATTAATTTTTTTTTTGAAAAATTGAGTTGGAAAATTCAAAATGTCCTGGATCTTTAGAGTTTGTCCCGATTTGATGCTTTCAAAAACAAAAAAGTCATTGTAATTATAAATATTCAAAACTTAAAAAAAAATTCTGCAGGCGTCCATTTTTTCAAAACAAGCACAACAACTTTTCTAACTATAATAAATAATGATAGAGAAGTCGTAAGTACATCAAATATCTTTGTATCTCTCCAGAAATTAGTTTAAAAAAGTTTTAGTAAAATCTAATGTTTGGTTTAGAAGTTATTTGTTTCTATAGTAACCCCATCGCTTTCAATTTGATATAAATTGATCCATTTAAAATAATTTAGCTCAAAATTGAACCTATCAATTTATGTGCAATTTGCCTAATTTGGAATAACGGGCATTATTGCCAAACTTCAGTAAAATCTAATGTTTGATTTAGAAGGTATTTATTTTCTTTGATAACCCAAATATTCTCAAGTAGATATAAATAGTTCCTATAAAAATAAATTTACTTAAAATTTACCTTATCGATTTAAGTACAATTTGTAGATTTTGTAATAAAGCTATTGAAGTACATTGTTGTCAAATTTTATAAAAATCCACTGTTTAGTTCACCAGTTATTGCTATTTGTATTAACCTAATTGTATCCGGCATGATTTAATCAATCAGATGGAAGTTAACAATCCAAATTCTTACTACATAGTCCTTAGAATAGTATCATTATACATTAGTAACAAAGTTAGGTTTTAATAGGTGTGTTCCATTTGCGCACTTTATGCACCCGGTGCATTTTTACATTTTTCAATATTGCGAGCAACAGCGTCTCACACTTGACAAACGCAAAGAAAATATTTGGCGTTTGTGGGACGTTCTCTATCTTGAAAAACACATAAAAAATGTAAAAAGCGTTTGACAAATAAATTCAAAAATCAATGAATTAGTGCCACCAAGTGCGACTATTTTGTCAAATGGAAAATCTCTAATATGTTGTTATCACAGATACTTTCAGTTCTGTCTAATAGCAGTTCTTTCTAAATAACATCAGCAATACATCTATCTGTGATTAATGACATTATTTATTAGTGTCAATTGTAGACTAATAAAGTCAATCATAGATAAATGTCAATATAGTTAGGTTAGATTGTATATTATGAATAATACTATCTATTATAATTCAATGTCATTTAGATTGAGTTAGGTCGCTAACCCAAACAAGAAAAACACTCAACAAAGGATAAACTGCTATTGTTAAAACTTACCTCTCCTAACAAAATGATTTCGAATTAGATTGTTAACAACAATTGCCAAGGGTTGCTTTGTGTATACAATATAATTCCAATCTAAGTAAGGAATTGAACCAAAACCAAGTAGTCTAACTGATTTGTGGCAAACAAAACTTTAACTCAATCCATCCTCATCAAAATAACATTTAATTGTCTAATATAAATTAAATTAATTAACAACCGACGAATAGGCACCAATCAACGCCCAATCAACATGCGGAATCCTAATCGCATTACAGCTCTATACATATTTAGAGGGCGATAATCTCACCAGACAAAATCCAATAAATCCACCCGAAATACACGCATAATTCAATGAATAACAAATGCGATCATATCGACTAATTAAATGACCAATCCGAATTGTTTGATTAAGGTAAATAATAAATGCGAATTAATTTGCACGCATGAAACCACATCGATTTGTATGCGGATGCATTTTATTTATATTGTTACCGAATTATAATATAATAACATTAAAGAGTTGTAATACAATATTGAAAGCAACAATCGCCATCTAGTGAGGAATCACAAAACTGTGATTTAAAAAAATTCAATTTAGTACATATGGCGGCATCTAGTGAGGATTTTTGGAACTAGCAGAAGTTTTCAAACGTGATATGAGATAGCGAAAAGTACTTGTACGTTTTTGATTTTTTTAATAATAATTATCAATTAATGCAAGTTATTATTATTAAATATATTTTATATAAGTTTACTAAATTCAGTTGTTTAAAAAGAAATTATTCTACAAATGAATTACAGACTCCTGTAATGGTTTGATTAAATTTGTATTTAATTGTTAAATGTAAACAAATCAATTGTTTTTTTTTTTGTCAAAATTATTATTGTATTTTTAAACTTTACTTTTGCTATAAATAATTGTTGTAACATAATAAATGTTAGCCGTTTTAAATTATTACAGAAAACTGTAAATTGTTAAATGTAATAATAAACTTAAAAAAATATGTATGCTTAAATTGATTAACAAAATACAAAATAATTGTTAAATAAAAATATAAACAAATTTGTAACACAAAAGTATTGATTTAATTATAGTTTAAAAGACGCTGCAGAGATGGCGCCACCATACTTCAAACTCAATTTTTAGCAACAGCTTGACGTTATTTCACACAGATGGCGCTGTAGGTTTAATTTTAAATATAAAAATCATAATCTAAGATATTATTTGCTTTAAAAAACCTGGAAGCCGATGTTAATTTATAATTTATGTAAGCCACCGGGAAAGTTATAAAAAATATTAATTATTCAGTGGCGTTCATAATGAATATTTAGTGATTTCTTTCTATATTTTTGCAGTTCATGAGGGGGTCATTAAATTGCGGCGAGTTTACATCATATTTATGCAGCTACTCGACTTTATTTTTTTTGTATATGGTTGAATAGTTAGCTGGAAGTTATTTTTAAAGGGGTCGTAAAGTTTAATGTGTTAGCAGGATGTATAAAATGTTGCACTTGCCAAAGAAGGCTAATTTTTTAAATAATTTAACGGTTAGTGGATGTAGAGGAATATATTTTGCAGCAAACTTGTAGAATATTAAATTGTTTACATTTTATATATGTAGCAATTTTATCTATCTCATGTATATCTAATATTCAAATGCATAAATCTATGTTTTATTAAATAAAGCTTGCGAGAAGCTTTTGACAGTTATTTTGTCAATTTTTTTGTTAATATTTATTGTAGACAATTACAATATCTATATTTTATATTTGATGCATTTTTTATCTTACAGATATAAACGCATAATCGAATGTGTTGTTGTGTTATTTAAATGCATAGAATGATGTATTGTTGCATTATAGCTTTTTGCAAGCTTTTGATAGGTATTTTAAAAAAGTAATAAAATTATTAGTTACAGTCTTTTGTATAATATCTACATTTTTTATAAAATGCATTTGTTTGTATATTTCATAGATTTTGATTTAAACATAATTATATTGAGTCGAAATAATTAAAACTTTGAAGCAAGTTTTTATAGTTAATATGATAAAGTATTAAAAACTTTTGTGAATATTTATTGTAGATAATTACGTTATCAACATTTTTATCTACTTTTGATAGATATTGATTTAAAAACCATTAAGAAGAGTCAAATTATGAAGCAGCTTTAAAGCATGTTTTCAAGGTTAATTTAAAAAAATATTAATAACTAATGTAAACATTTATTGTAGATAAAATATTATCTACATTTTTTATGGTAAATATTTGTATCTATCGTTTATACTCGGCAGTACGGCAGAGAGGACATGATTAACAGCGCAAACGAAGTGTCTAGTTGGGCATGGATGACATTTGTGATATAATTTAATTGTCAAATAATAAAATTATTATTATGTATAAAAAAAATTAAAAAGATTTAAAACAGAAAAAGTGTATAGTGAGTACAAACAGAACACACAGAGTAAATGGAAGTATTTGTAAACCTGGGGGTGCCCGGAGGCAGATCAGAAGAAGAATTTAAATTGTTGACGTTTCAAGAAAATGTATCTGTCGAAATTTAATAAAATAAAATAAGACTTTTTAAATAATTTAAACCCTTAGTTAAATATTATAAAAAATATGGCAACAGGAGATGAAATAAAAAAGCCTCTGAGGTAGCGGTAAGCGCAAAAACATTAAAAAAGAAATTATCTGTTGCACCTAACTAGTCAGGTGCAAAAAGGAGCGTGAAACAGATTTCAGAAGCTCACTTAAATGAGCATTAAACTCTCACAGCTTTGGGACTCTAAGTAACCTCACACCAAAAAAAATATTTCTGAATTGAAATTAAAAAAAAAAAAACAAATTTCAACCACAAACAAAATTACAGTTAAAGAGCTCACTGATAAAGTAAGATACATCTATCATACAACTGTCAATTTTGACAGATAAGTGAAAAAAAAAAAATTATAAGCCACTGCTAACTCTGCCAAGAGTGGGGCCATGCAACAACAGTGGGAAACAAATTGAGAAAAGAAATGTACTCCCAGACGAAAATAGTGGAAATAACCCACTGATAATAATAGAAGATAACGTGGCCATCTGGACGGAGAAACGGGTGCAAAAAGAAAAAAAACTAGTCTGCAAAAAAAGTTTACTTAAAAGTACCCAAAAGTTGCAAAAACCACGGACAATGTTGGCCTGATCAAAACCTTAACAAAAATAAAAAAAAAGAAGAAAATCATCAAAAAAAATGGGTTATGAGATTATGAGGTTTAGAAAAGGCAAGAATAAAAAAGAAAATTTTAACAAGGCTTACCAGAGTGACAAAAAACCTGAAAAGTGACGTAATGTACCCTCTTAAACAAACAAACAAAAATAAAATTATGCGTTATCAATAAATGACATAATAGAAGAACAGTCTAAAAATAGCCAGGGACAAACCACAACTAACCCGGAATCCAGTGAAGGAGGATGGAAAAAGCAAAAAAAAACAAAAAAACATTAAAAAAACTATAACTATTAAGCCCAAGGAGGAAAAACCGTTTGCTAAGGTGATTAGAAACCTCAAACAAAATGTAGACATAGACAAGACTGAAGCCAAAATAAAAAGGCTCTTCAAAACCAAAAATGGCAACATACAACTTGTTGTATCAGACAAAAACAATCAGAAAATTCCACCATTAAAGATGAGATTAAGAAGACTATGACTGACGGAAACGTTACAGCAACGCAAACAATAATATTTGTCAAAGACATTCACAAGAAAAAAAGAGGATACAAAAATCACAATCTCTAAACCAAATGCGAGGAGGATATGCTATGCAATTCTCAACAATGCCGCGTCATATTGAGCACACAATAATAATTTAAAAAAATAATGGGGAGCATGCAGAGTGGAAGAAATGCTAAATCCGCCAAAATGCTTCCGTTGCCAAAGAAAAAAAATGTCACAGATGCGGGAAAAGTCACAAAACAAATCCAAATCCAATCAAATGCTACGTGTGTCAAAAAAAATGGTCACCGAGCAGACATCATGACTTGCTCGGTCTACAAACAAACGGTAAAGGACTTTTGCAAGAAAAAAAAAAAACAAGTAAAAATAAACTAAAACAGAGCCAGAAAAATTGATGTCTGAAACCAAATATAAAATACAAATTATGCAAATTAATGTGGAAAGGGCAGCCCACGACATGCTGGAAGCCACCGCAAAAATGAGCAAAATAGATGAGCTCATAATCAGCAAGCCAAATAAAAACATAGCAAAAAAAAGAAGAACCAACACTTTTTGACACAAAACTTGACTCTGAATGAAATCAAGATTCTAAACAAAAAACTTAAAATTAGAGACAAAAAAAAACAAGGATACAAGTGGATGAACGTAGAGGACATCAGGTTGATGTCCTGCTACATATCACCCAACTGCTCCATGCCTAAGTACAAAAATGTTATTACTACCCTGGAACAGGAAACTAAGCAGACCACTAGAAAGCTACTAATTGCAACCAACTTTAATGCAAAATTGCCAAAATAAGACTCCAGAGTGGAGAACAAAAGAGAAGAGTTCCTTACTAAGTAGATGGCCGGGAACAGTAATATTATTGTAAATGATAGGAAAAAGCCCACCTTTAAAAGGAATAAACAGATTTCCTACATCAACCTCACAACGTGTTCTGACAACTTAATAAGCAAGATGGACATATGACGGGTAATGGATCTCAAAACCTTAAGCCTGCACAAGTATATCTGATACGGGATTAGAAGCAAGACACCGATTTCCGACAAAAACTGTGCCAAACAAGAGTGAAATACCCAAAAGCTAGACAAGGCAAAATACAAAGAAGCGATAAAACAAAAAACGGAGAGAACAATAGACACATCCCCTAACACCCTAATAAGGATGATCGCCAAGACATGTGATGTGGCAATGCCTAAGGGAAACTGCGGAAACGGCAAAAACAAGTGTTTTGGTGGAGTGAGGAGATTGCCACCAGCAGAAAAACATGCATACTAAAGAAGCGTGAGACAACAAGGATGCGAAAAAAAAAGATGATGAAGAAAAAACATGACAAAAAGAAAAAGTATAGACCAAGAAAGTCCTTAAAATACTTATTACAGAGACCAAAGAAAAGAAATCAAAAAAGATAACAGAAGAGCTAGAAGAAAATATCTAGAAAGACGGATACAAAATTATTGCCAAAATGGGAGCTTAGAAGATTTAACATTGCGGAAGATCTGCAAAAACGGATTAGAGAAACGTTATTTCCGGAGCAACGCAGTATCGTGTGGAATAGAAAACAACCCAAAAAGATTTTTACTACAAGAATCACGGTAGAGGAACTCAAAACAGCAGCGGAAAAGATGAAATACAAGAAAGCTCCAGAATTGGACGGAATTCCGGCAGAAATTTTAACTAAACTGTCGATCGAGGCAATACCAGCAACAATTCTCGCAGTACTGAACTTTGCGTGAGAAAGAAGAAAATTTCCAATTTTGTAAAAAAGGTGGTTTTGAAACTATTAAAGAAACTAAATAAAAAAGACGCGGACCCAATCTGCCTACCATGGCCAAATTGTAGATAAAAATTATAGTCGCAAGGCCAAAGGCAGTGCTTGAAAAAGAAGAGGATCTATCCAACGCTCAGTTTGAGTTCAGAGAAGGGAGGTCAACCCTTGGACTTATTGAGTTAGTAAAAAATATTGCAAAATTAGAGATTAAGAAAACGCTAAAAACAAGAGGAAAATGCGTTCTTATTACAATTGATATAAAAAAACGCCTTCAACTCAGCAGCATGGGACAAGACGGTCGAGACTCTCCAAGAAAAAAAAATTGGATCATCTAGTAGAAATAATTTAAAGCTACTTCACAGATCGGATATTAATTAACATAAAAGGAGAAAAACACAAAGTTACGGGGAAAGGGAGAGGTGCCACAGGGGACGGTGCTAGGCCCCCATCTATGAAATGTGCTATACGACGACCTGCTCAGAATAGAGACACGCAAACAGGTGACTCTACTAGCGTACGCCAACAATCTGGCAATGGTATTGGTAGAAAAGACAGCGGATGACATTAAAAAAACGACAAACAATACTCTAAAAAAAATTAACTGTTGGATGACAGAGCATAAACTAAAACTGGCGTAAAAAAAACCAAAGAAGTAATAATGATTGGCAGAAAAAAAATCCCGAGAACTCAGATTTAAATTGGGAAAAGACACACTCAATGTCTTTTTTAGCTTTTTTAGTCCACTCCCGGACGTAAACTTTTCCGTACTTGAGTTTTGTAAAAATAATTCCTCCCCGCGATTAATCTATTTTTGTCCAGCCATCTCTATTGTGGCCGGCTTCTGCTCGTCTTTGATTTTTTTAGATGCTTGTACGTGACTCTGACTGTTCATCTATTGCTACATTGTCTTAATACGTAGCCGGTTTATCTTATTTTAACTTTGCTATCTTTTACTTGTTTTCCATAATGTTTACCAAACGTTGCCTAAGTTAAGGCTTATGCGTTTCTTGACTTTTGCTGTTTGATTTTCTGTCCTAACTTAATTATGCGCCCAACGTAAATGTAATAGTTTACACAATTGATGACTTCATTGTCAAGTAATGTTTTTAGATTTGTCAGACATTTTGTCTTCGCGGTGTTTATTTTCAGTCCAATTTCTTTAGGCGTTTGGTTTAACTGCTGCAGTATCTGTTAGTTCTTCTGGGTTGCTTGATATTAAAACAATTTTGTCGGCAAACCGTAGGTGATTAAAGTAACTCTATCTACCTTTATTTTTTCAAGTTCCACTTGAGTTTTTGAAATCGTTTTTTAGACTTGCGGTAAAAAGTTTTGGAAAAATAGGACCTTCCTGTCGCAGTTTTTACTTTATTTGTTGTGTGTTCATCGTCGATCTTAACATCCAGTGACGTATTTTTATATATGTTTTTAAATATGTCAGAATATCTGGAGTCTATTCTAGTGTTTTCAAAGGCTTTTATAACTAACCACAACTCAATAGTGTCAAAAACTTTGTGAAAATCCACAAACGCTAGATGGAGTGGCGTAGTTTACTTAGTAATATTTTCTATTAAGTTACGTAGTGTGTGTAAATAATCAATAGTATTTATTGCAAAATTCTGCTCAACAAGTTAGTAAAAGTCAAGTTTTGTTGTTAGGCGACGGCAAACATAAAGTTGTGAGAGCAAACTGATAAGGCAGTAGTTTTCAATATTAGATTTGTCACCTTTTTTTTCTTGTTTAGGAGCTTATCCAATTTTGTATGTTTGCAAAGAGCATGACTATCTTCACTTTATTGGTTGCTATTCTGAAAAGCTCCTTCAACGTCTTCCCGTACCACGCCCTAAGATTTTGCAACCATAATATTCTTCTATGTCTTCTAAAGCTTCTTTAAAGATTTGTTTTGATTATACATTAAACAGAATCGGCAAAAGTATGCACCCCGTCTTGTTATTTTGATGTCTTCTACTTGTTAATTTTCAAGAACGCGGTCTGCTTCCACTACAAGTTGGTAATAATTTGGAAATCTTTAGCGTCGATTTCTACTTGTTTTAAGATGTCTATCATCTTGTAATGTTGCACCCGATTAAAAGCTTTCTGGTAGTCAATTAAGCATACGTAGATATTGCAGTTTATGCCTCTTCTTTGGAAGAGAACCAGTACTGAGAAAAATGCTTCTCTTGTGCCTACAGCGTTGATGAAGTCAAATTGGTTTTCTAAAATTTGTTATTTGCATTTGTTGTAAATACTCTTGTGTAATGAGGAATATTTTGAAAAAGTGACAATTGTAAAGCTAATACTTCTATATTCCTCACATCTTTTTGCTCCTACTTTTTTTGGTAATACAATGAATTCCGACTTTAACCATTCTTTTGGTATACTACCCGAGTTGAGTATTCAATTAAATATGTTGGTAAGAGTTTTGATGTGTTTCTCATTTAGTAGTTACAAGATTTCAACTTGAATGTCATCAAGCCCCGTCGCTTTCTCATCTTTTATTTGTTTTATAGCTGCATCCACTTCCTCGTCCAAAATGTGCGGACCTGTTTTTCTTTTAATGATTAGTGTTGCTATTCTTTCTTCAACTTCAAAAAATTTGTTGAGATATTTCACAATTTTTTTTTGTTTTCAAAGATTATGATAATCTTTCCTTCATTGTTCACCAGCTTCCCAAGGTTGTTTTTTCTTGATTTACCAGTCAATTCTCTAATTCTTTGGTGTACATTAAAAACGGTATATCTTTTCTGCAACTTTTCTATATCTTGACATGCTTCCGTTCTATCTCTTTTTTTTTGGCCTTTCTGATTTTTAGCCTAATTATCTTGTTTATTTTTCTGTATTCATCATTGTTGTTCTTTTGGCCTTTTATTTTGCTCCATTAAATTTATTATTTTGTTTGTCATCCATGATTTTTTTTCTTCTCTTCTCCTTCTTTCAGATTTGTTTTTTTGATATTTTGGATAATGTTATTGAAAACTGTTATTTGTTTTTCTCCTGACTCGGTTTCGTCCTGATTTTCTCGTTTATTTCATTTTCTTTGATGCTAGGGTCTTTAAATGTTCTCATGCTGCATTTGTTTTTGGCTTTTGTTTTTTTAAACCAAACTTTAAATTTTCCAACCATTGGTACTTGATTGAAATTAATATGTGCACCGGGAAATGTTTTAACACAAGTATTTCAAATTTTTTTATTTATGAGTAAGAAATCGATCTGATTTCTGATGAGATGTCCTGGTCTGCTAAGTAATGATTTTTAAGTATAAAGCTTCTGTAAGGGCATCTTAAATTTTGTGTTTAGTACGACTAATTCATTTTCTTCGACAAAGACTTCCATAGTATCACCTTGCTGGTTTTTCTCTCTTAACCCGTACGGGCCGATATATTTTGATTTATATCCTGTACCAAATTTTGAGTTAAAGTCTCCCATTGTGATGGTGATTTCCTGTTTTGGTAAAGCTAATAATAGTTGTGTAATGACTTCATAAAACTCGCTTTGTTTGGTTTATTTGCAGTTGATGCGTAGACCTGGATAATATTGATGTTTACGGAAGTTGCGCCAAGTTAAAACAGTAAAACTCTTTTTGATTTCGGAAGTTCTTTACGCTTCTAACCATTTGTTTGGTTATAATGACGCTGACTTCATATTTGAGCTTGTTATTGGATGTTCCAGAATAAAATATTTTGTAGTCGTCTATATCCATTGCTCCTGTGCCCGGCTACCGCATGTCGCTTATCCCCATTATGCCAATATTTAATCGTTTTTTTTTTTTTTAGTGCATTGTAGATTTTACCTTCTTGTGTCATTGTTCTAACAATCCACGTACAAATTCTCATTTTTTTTTCATCTTTTAATGTAGTAGTTGGTTTGCTCGTTACTGTCTCCCTCGCAAATCTGAATGGATGACTCATGTTCAATTTACTAGTACTTATCTCCTTGGGTCTTTAATGCGGTCAGTGTCTAAACTTCTTCATCCTTATGCCGTTTACTGCATTGGGTCTCCTTCTACAGTTCATCCGTCTTTTGGGCCGATTTCTCAATCCTTGAACAAAAGAGTGCCCTACTTCCTGCCAATTCCTCCATCCAAAGTTGTTGATTGACAGAAAAGAGACTACTTAGTTAATACTTAGTTAGTTTCTGACAGGGTGCACCACGTGCAGATAAAGTTGTTATTGAATATGATCAAAAATTTTGCAATGCGCCATTCTACAGAAATTTGTTGAGTAAGGGCTGAACAGTTTTTTCCAAAATTGATCTGTCAAGTTTCAACATTTTGGTTGTAATGCGATTTTTTCCCGGACATTCTTTAGGCTGATCTAATTTTGTATATTGATATATCTAGTACTTTAGTTTAGTATTATTGTTTGCAAATCAGATTTCATGTTCAGTTTTTTGGACAAATTGTTACAAAAGTTTTCTACAATTTTGGGTTTTTAGTCTAAACTCAATTGTATTTAGAATCATATCGGTCTTGTATTTCTGTATGTTTCTTTAAATGTTTTTTTTACTGCTTTGTACTCCTCGGTTCCTTTTTCCATGTGTTTTATCTGTTCCATAAATTTCCTAGAGTTTAAGTTTAGTTTGGGGTCTTTTGATTGTTTTCTTTTTGTGCATAACTTCGTTGCCGTTGTTGGTAATCCTGTTTTTATTTTTTTATTTAGCTGATCTAGGCTTATACCTGACATGTCGCAGGATTTTAGGTGTTTTTCTATTTCTTTTTGACATTCTTCTCTTTCTTTACTCAGGTGATACAATCTCACATAACCTTGTCTGGAACGACCATGTTGTCGACATAGCTTCAAGAATTTCTTATATTCGTCTTTGTATTGAATATTGTTCTCAAGTATGGAAACTATATTCAGAAACGAGCTATTCAGATCATTGCCAATCCAAAATTGACTAATACTTAGGTACTTTACAAAGCAGGCGTAATGTTGCAGATCTTTGCAATTTCTATAGATATTTTAATGAACATCAATGAATCAAACAAAATGCAAGACATTTTGCCATCTAAACAAATATTTACTCGTAGTACAAGGCTTGCTAATAATTCTAACAAATATTCACTGACAATTCAGAGATGTAGGACCAAAATTTTTAAGAAAGATTTCTTTAACCGTACTACCGACAAATGGAATAAACTTCTAAATTCAGTATTTCCTGAGAGTTATAAACCACAAATATTTAAAGTCAATGTTCACAGACTGCTTAAATCTAGTCTTCAAAGTGAGAGTTTCAGCGAGAATGGTTTCATTCGTTGAAATTCAAAAAGCATATTATGTAATTCCTAAATAACACAGTTTAAAACTAAAAAAAAATTGTAAAAATAATCAAAAAAATGTAACATTTATTGTAGATAATTTTAGTATCTAAAATTTATATATAATACTTATCTATCTCATATAGATATTAAATTAAATGTATAATAGCATCTTGTCTACTTGATTAAAGCTTAAAAGATCTTATAGAAAAAAATTAACAAATGTTGTCATTAATGTAGATAATTACTTTATCTAAATACTTATACTAATAGACCACAATTAATTAAATCCAGAAGCCAAATTTACAATTGTAATTGAAACTTCTTAAAATGATAATTAGGTTATTTGAGGGCGCAGTAATAACAGTGTCAGTCCCACATGTGTAACAAAAAGTGGCTAACGATGCCACACAATAAAAACACCTATAATTTTTTACAACCCCACAACATGCAAATCGCAACTGAAAACATTTCCATACGCAAATTTTAATGACGTTCCATTACATAACGATCGGGGCATTGATCTTGCTTGCGAACCAACGTTCATTAACGGCTGAGATCGTCGTGTAATTGTGATACTAACAAGCGGGGAAATAATATTTTTTGTATTATTACTTTTACTCTACGCTCTTTCCACCCCATCCGTTGTATAATTCATCAGGTCGACAGTGTAAAGGTGTAATTAGCTAACTGCTAACGAGATTACACACCGTTACAATGGCCATGATCCTTTAATTGTCACATTTTAAAAGTCAATGCGGAACTGATGGAACGAATTATATATGGAATTTGTAATGGATTTAAACAATTGTGCAACCCCCTAGACTGAATAGTTATAGTTTCAGTGTGGACAAAGCAAAATTTATTAAAATAATATCATGGGAATAGGCTCATGTGTATTTTATTAACTTGGATTTAATGGGATTATCATAATGCATTATGTTTTGTAAAATGACGTTATTGTTTCACAGTTTGTATTTTTTTTAATTGAATATATTCATTCGTATGATGAGCCTAACGCTATTATGCAATTGATGATATAGTGGTCGACAATAATGCAATTTTACAACACAATTAATGCAATTTTTGTTCAAAAAAATTGGAAATAAAAATATTAATGAAGCAAGTATTAACGTAGATTTACAAGATTAGGTTGTTTATCAAAATATATAATCCACTTACTTTTAATGTTCAAAACAATATTGATAATACTTTCTAAGGTCATGAAATTTGTTTAATGCTCGTAAATTATTATATTGTTCCTTATAGCCTAAAAAAATTTCTAAAATATTTTTAATGTTTTGAATTGAATTGAAAATGCTCTAAAAGCTTTACGAGTGTTTTTAGAGTACTTATGTTGTTCGTAAAATTACTGTAATTTTCTTAATTAATCCCATTATTCCTTGGCCTATTCTAAGAATATTTTGTCCTATGATGATTTTTGAAAATCCCATTTGTTTCAAAGATACAGAGTGAACAAAGTTTGAGACAGTTACAATATTTTATTATCAAACAGTACATGTAAAGTTGCTGAATCTACAATAAATGTTTGAAATGAAATTGAGTGATAAACTCTTTCAAACACACCAGGGTTGTTTCTTATTAAGTTGCACCCAGCAATTATCCGATTTTGCAAATTGTCCAAATTCTTCACTGGAGTAGCGTAAAGATAATCAGATATCCCATAAGAAATAATCCAAGAGGTTTAAGTCTGGGAATTGAGCAGGCCATGCGTGTGGCTCACCTCAACCAATCCAGCGACTTCCGTATGTTGATGTTAAATAATGACAAGTAACCAAACTAAAATGTGGTGGTGCACCATCGTACGTAAACCACATTGCAATTTTTGTTGCCACAATTCCAACCCAAACATTCAAGAACTAATGATGAAAACAATCTTCACGTACCTGATTTCTTATTGCATTTCTATAGAAACTGGCTTTATCGGTATAAAAAATATGTGTCAGGGATTAGAACTATGTTTGCAAAAGCCATTTACATAACGCAATACGTAAAGAAAAATCTGCAGGTAGTAGTGTCTGAACACGCTGAATGTGCCCTTAAAAATTTTCCAAACTGTCCAATGACTTACATTCAAATTATTGGCAAGTTTCAAATTTCATTTTTCAGTCGGAAATATTACAGTTAGGAATACAATCGTGTAGCTTAGATTGTAATGAATTGCCATACATCATACATCAAATGGATGTCAGCCATCTCGGCGTTCGTATAATAATTCATGGTAGATAAATTCACTAAACTATTAAAGACACGTCAAACAGCCAAACGTCTTTCAATCTAAACAACTGCAACCAATACATGTG
The DNA here is from genome assembly GCA_963932245.1 of Tachinus rufipes. Classification (NCBI taxonomy): domain Eukaryota; kingdom Metazoa; phylum Arthropoda; class Insecta; order Coleoptera; family Staphylinidae; genus Tachinus; species Tachinus rufipes. The sequence goes on along the minus strand of OZ010747.1, from coordinate 69,552,543 downwards.
ATAATCAATGACGAGACGTATTCAAATAATATCCATTTATACATTGGTAGATAAAACAGCCGTTCCATGTTATTGTTAAAAACATGTTGTACTTGATAAACTCATTAATTTTTTGTACTTAATATACTCATTGGCGTACGCCATACTTTTATTTACATTAATGATTTCAACAAATATCGAATACGGTTGTCGCAAATTTTGTCCACAGAAATCATCATAGGACAAAATATTCTTCAAATAGGCCAAGAAATAACACCTTGAGTTTTGCGTAACACCCTGTATATGTTTAGAAAATTATTAAAAATACTTTCCTTATTTAAAGCAAAATTATTGTATTGTTACAGTCTCAAGAAAGTTGTAATAATTTTGTAAAATACTTTTAATGTTCAAAGCATTATTGAAATAACTTCATTCAAAGTACATTTAATGCTCATAAATATATTGTAATGTTCCATACACTCTTAAAAATGTTCTAATAATTTTGTTAAATGTTTTTTATGTTTAGAACCTTATTAAAAATGCTCTTAAAACACAAGAAGCAAGCCACGTTTAATGCTCGTAAAATTATAGTAATTATAAAATGTTCATAATGTGTGTATGTTCATGTTGTAGTTATGGAAATTGTCAAAACTGACATTTGTAGAAACAATTGGCAATTAATATGTAAAATTTTTGTTTATTTGTTAAACTAACAGTTGACGGTTCATATAACAATTTGTTCATTAAAATACTTTCAGTAACTGTCAAATTGTTCTAGCAATAGTCAATAGACATTCAGTAACTGTTACAATAGATCAGTAACTGTAAAAATGTTCCAACTCTAATTAGATCAACTCCAACAACTGTCAAAATGTTTTGACATTAGTAAATAGACATTTAGTAACTGTCAAAATGTTTCAGTTAATTACTTTGCTTTCAGTAACTGTCAAATGTTCTAACAATAGTCATTAGACATTCTGTAACTGCTACCTGTCAACATTTTCAACATAAATTAAATTATTTTCAACAAATGTCAAAAAGTTTTAACAGATTTTTAGTGACTGTTACAATAGTTCAGTGACTATCAAAATATTTCAACGTTAATTAAAATACTTTCAGCAACTCTCAAAATGTTCTAACATTAATAAATGAACATTTAGTAACTGATACAATATTTCGGTAAATGTCAAAATGTTCTAACATTAGTAAACAAACATTTAGTTAGTGTTACAATATTTCAGTAACTGTCAATGTTCTAAAGTTAATTATTTTGCTTTCAGTAACCGACAAAATCTTCTAACATTAGTAAATGAACATTCAGTAACTGTTATAATAGTTCTGTAACTGTCAATATAATCCATCTTTAATTAAATAGTATCCAGCAACTGTTAAAATGTAAATTAGTAAATAAACATTTAGTAATTATTACAATATTTCGATAACTGTTAAAATGTTCTAACATTATTTATTTTGCTTTCAGTAATAGAGAAAATGTTCTAACATTCAACAATTGTTATAACAGTCAAATAGTTCCAACAATAATTAAATTACTTCCAGCAACTGTCAAAATGTTTTAACATTAGTAAATAAACATTTGGTAACTAATACTATAATTTAGTAACTGTTAATATGTTTCAATGTTAATTAAATTACTTCTAATAACTGTCAAAATATTGTAACATTAATAAATAAACATTAAGTAACTGTTACAAAATTTCGGTAACTCTCAAAATGTTTCAACATTAATTAATTTGTCTCAATCAACTGTTAAAATGTTTTATTATTCAATAGAAATTTAGAATCTATTACAATAGTTCAATAACTGTCAAAATGTATCAACGTTTATTAAATTAGTTCCAACAACTGTTAAAATGTTCTAACATTATTCAATCGACATTTAGTATCTGTTACAATAGTTCAGTAACTAACAAAATACTCCAACTTTAATTAAATTATTTCCAGTAACTGCATAAATGTTCTATCATTAGTCAATAAACATTCAGTAACTGTTACAATGGTTTAATAGATGTCAAAACATTCCATTATTATTTAATTTGCTTCCAGCAACTGATAAAATGTTTTAAAATTATTCAATAAACATTTAGTAACTGTTACAATATTTTAGTGTCAAAATGTTTCAACATTAATTAAATAACTTCAAGCAACTGTCAAAATATTCTAACATTAGTCAATGAACATTTAGTAACTGTTACAATATTTTAGTAACTGTTATTTTGCTTCCAATAATTATCAAAATGTTCTAACATCTATTGATTTGTTTCCAGTAACTGTCAAAATGCTTTGCTATTTTTTATGGATAGTATTGAAACTAAAACTTGCTAGAATAAGTCAAATTGTTCAAGTAATTGTCAAAATGTTCTTACAATTATTAATTTATTTTCAGTAACTGTCAAAATATTTTAACATTAAATAATTACTTTTAGTATATGTTAACCTAATTTATCATTTTATTAATCATTTTGTAGGTGAAACACTTAATATATAATTTGTGAGTAGACGGTTCCCGCCCATGTGTTTGTTATTTAATTTCTTGGTAACCAACTGGTTAAGAGAGAAGTCTCCTTGTATTAAAACCTTAAGCCAACAAGCAGTCAGTAGTCGCGTTGTGAGATTGTGGGACAATTACATGCGTTTTTGTGTTATGCATAAAGACCCGTAAGAAATAAAAAATTAAAAAAAAAAAAATTGGTGGCTGATTCACTTTAAGAATGCGTTTCTGCGGATTAACAACACTCCACTTTAGCTTTGATTTCTATTTAAATAAAAGGTCGACACTAACCAATTTGATCAATCGTCAACTTGCGTACAAACAAAACTAGTATCAATGCGTTCAATACCATAACTAACTCGTTTAACACTTTACAGTGTTTTTAGTGTTTGGTGTTTGCAGGGACCAAATCAGTGAAGCAGAAACCAAAAAAAACAAAAAAAAAACGTGCTTGGCTGCTGTTAGGCAAACAGACCTTACCTGGCGTTGGCCAACCCAACTCCAGTTAACCCTCTACAAAGTGCATCAAATTTGAACCAAATTTTCCAACCCCGTCCAGAGAGGAAAAAACTCTAAACCTCATACTTTTGAGGCAGAGTGAGCAAACAAAGTTTTGTTCCTTTACACCCAAGTCTTTACGTAGACAACCTATAAGGAAAGTAAAAACAGAAAAATAAAATTAAAAATAGCAATCTATAAGAAAACCAATAAGAAACTACAAAAAATCAGTTTGGACTACTCTCTAAGTAAAACTACTAAATAAAATTTTATCTTCTCCAGAAGGAACACTTTCCACCTTTAGAAAATGTTAACATACAAAAAAGATCTTAGAATTACTTGTGATGATGACGTATTTCTACAATTCTTACAAAATTTTTTTATGGTATTTGGGAAAACAGTATGCTGTAGAGTTGGTAAGTCGCATAAAGAGCTTGACGTCAAAGGTTGAAGCGTCTTCTACACCGTCGAGAAAGACAAACTACAAAACCAAATGTTTGTACTGGAAATGAGTAAGAAAAACTTTAAAAAAACTAAACTAAAAAGATAACAAAGTAAACTACATGTTTATCAAAAAGACCCACAAGAAACAGAACAGCAGAAGAAATTAACAGATGTAGAAAAAGTAAGTGATCAACCCAAAAAAAGCTTTCGGAAAAAAAATACATTACTCCAAAACTCCTTAGATAGCGCATTGAGCAAATTCAACTAACATGTATTTACAAAATCTACAAATAGTAAGTTAAGGACATGTATTACATACTAAAGTGCTTAGACACATAACTGCCTTAACTCAATACCAACGATGTTGCATCTGTGTGGGTTAACTTGACTACAGCCCAAAAAACAAACACAAATGTGACGTCCGTATACCTGCCGCGTAAAGCACTACCTCTTATTACAGCTCTGTCAATAATCATAATAATAATAATAATAATAAAAATATTATTATTATTATTATTATTAATAATAAAAAATGCAAAAAAGCACTCTGCTAAGTAATGCAAATATCGTAAAGGAAGTCCTCTCTATATAATAAATAGAAAAATAGCTGTCAGTCTTGGTCGCTGTACCCGACGGCAGTCTAAATACCAGGAAACTGTGTGAAAATAAAAAAAATAATAAAAGCAAAATAGCGCCCGCTTATCTCCGAGTTAAATATTACTTACCCAAAGTATGCAATTAAAACCGTTACACTTATAATAAGCTGTTTAGGTGGCATATGAACAAATTTTACAGAAAATATCCAAAAATTACCTGGTTGCTTTAAGAATCATAAATCTTTTGCTACAGAGATGCAAAAATGCATCTTACTTGATTCTGCCAGTCTACTAAGGGTGCACTCGGCCCACTCCAGGGCTAACTCGTTAGTCACTTGACTCAAGGCAACTTAAGGCGCGAATGGACATCGCCCTTAAGAAGCAGATATTGTGACGTTATTTCTGACGTTTATTATATATAATCTCTAAGTTAGACATGATACCAGCTCCAAGCATATCGTTTGGAAAAACAAGAACACAAACAACAAAGTAAACAATTACCTAATTTTATTATCAATACTAACCTAAAAATATTGATTTTGACAAATCATTCGATAAAGTCCGTCATCAAAAATTACTCAAGTTTCCTAAAAAAAAAAACTTAGACACTAAAGACATCTGTATAACAACACATCAGAGTGGATAACAAAACCAGCAATAATATCAAAACATGTAGAAGTGTGCGATAAAGGTCATGTCTTCACTGATATTTAACGTACACAACAAAATCTTTATAAAAGCCCTAAAAAAAGAAGAAAAAAAAGTTGTCATAAACAGCAAAATACTTAATAACACCCGCTATGCTAATGGTATGGTTATTTTGACCACTAACATAAAAGATCTTCAACGACTCGTAAAACGTACCAATACAGTATGCAATAAATGAGTTATTAAAATAAACCTTAAAAAAAATGTATGGCAATCTCAAAAAACAACAACATCGTTGACAGCCTGACAATTTCCAAGCACACAATATTAAAAGAGTAGACACCTATAAACACCTCGGCACTTAAATAAGTAGCGATACAAACCAAACCAAAAAAATAAAACCACAATATGCCTTACACAAATGAACACATTTTTCAATAACAGAGATCTTTTCCTAAACCTTAGAATAAGAATTAGACACTTAAACAAGTTCACATAAATAAGATACAAGTTAGTGACATGTAGTGCTACAGACAAGTATTAAGGTTATTCTGGGCTAATCATGTAACAAATATTAAATAAGAGCTATGGAGAATGGAAAAAAATGTGAAGTATTTCTTAGTATTAAGACAAAGAAACTAAAAAACTTAGTAACTAGGAGATCAAAATAGACAATTATCCAAATCATTATAGAAGAAAAAATAAAAAAGAATTAAAATGTAAAAAAAACGCAAAACTAAAAAGCTCAGAAGTTTGTGCAAATAGTACAAATGCAGTACACAAGAACTATTTAGAACAGCAAAAACAAAGTGAAAATAGCACCAATGATTTCCAATCTCCAATAGGAGTAAAAAAAAAAATTATCAACATTTCTAACAAAATCCAAGACTGGCATGTGTCTACTCCAGCCTCAATGTCAGATAATATGCTTATGCAGTTTTAATTACATGTGTAAGAATGGATAAAATAGAAAATTATCAAAGTAAGTTGGAACATTCTCTAATACAAATATACAAAAACTTTGGCCCACTTAAGTGTTAAGCCATCGGTGGTGTGAGGAACAAATGCAAAGCAAGTCAAAGCAAATGTAAAAAAAATGTTCAAAAAACTTCGTCAACGACAGAAAAAAACTTCTTCTTCTTTTAGCGAGAATGTTGAAAATTCAAAACGTACTAAAACGAAAGCAAATAAAATATTTCTCAAAACCTTTTTTCCAGGCTATACTACTTTGACACAAAAATAGTCTACCCTAATTCCATAAAAAAATAATAAATAACTTCTTGTCATACATTTGGCAGGAATCTTTCCAGCAAGGGCATTATTTGCTACATTCTCATAGCATGAAGAGAACTAAAAGTACTAAAACCAAGGTAAAGTGATTACAACCAGACAAAATTTTATTTTCGAATAAGTTTTACCTTTTCTTTCTTAAAAAACACTCAATAGAATACTAAAAATTAATTTGAAAAACGGCATTAATTACCACGCCGATACATCCAAACCAACATGCATACAATCAGGAAAGATCCACTCACCTAGTAGCAGATCAAATCAAGAAGTCGCTATGAGACAAAATGTCTATTTGAGAAGTATTTATAGACATCATAAAAATGTTTGAAACCATTTTTAAGAAAATAAAAACTGCACTTTTAGTACAGTGTTCTAAACCTTCAATTATTAGACGGATAAAGCACATGCTTTAAAAAAAAAGTCTTCACCGATAGCTATAAAACATTCCAAAAATCTAGATCAGGAATATTGTTTCTGGGGCAATAGAATTAATGACATAAAAAATATCTAGCAAAACTGTGCAAACTCTAACGGATATTGGCCTTGACATGGCCAGCATAAAGAAAATTGTTCGAAGTATTGTCCTGGCATACGTATCAAACATCGCTAAAAAAATGCAAATCCAGGTTGTTTAGAACATTATTAAAAATAATGTTCTACAAATTTTGTAAATCACATTTAATGTTTAGAACATTATTAGAAATGCTTCCAGTTTAGAAAATTTTCTCAATGCACGTTGGATTTTTATAAAACCAAAGCAAGGTTTCTTATAGTCTATATATTTTAACAAAGTTGTAAAGCATTTTTAATGATTATAACATTATTAAAAGTTTTTAAAGCTCAAAAAATGTTATTGTAAGTTTTCATATAGTCTTAAAAGTGTTTTAATAAAGTATTTTTAATGTTCAGAACATCATTGAAAGTATTGTGCTCGTTTTGTGCTTCTAAAATCATTGCAATGTTTTAAGCTCAAAAGTATAATAAAAAAATTGTAAAATATTTGAAATGTTAAAAACATCATTGATAGTCCTCAAAGCTCAAAATAAGTAAAAAAAAAACTAAAAAATGTTCTCAAAGCATTAATGCTTGTAAAATTATTGTAAGGTTCCATATAATCTTGAAAATATTTTAATAAATTTGTTAATTTAATGTCCAGGAAAGTATTGAAAATGTTCTCAAAGTAATAATGTTCTTAAAACACGCTTGATGTTTGCTAAATTGTAAATAGTTTAGATCATCATTAAAATTGAATTTAAAACTTAAATAATGCTCTTAAGGATGCTTCCTCAATTATTGTAAAGTAATGAAAGTATTCTAAAACATTTTTAATAATCAGAACGTTATTGAAAATGTTCTCAAAGCACAAAGAATGTTTGTAAAAGTAGTTTTACAAACACTCTTTGTACGTTGCAAGTTTGATGCTTCTAAAGTAATTATAAAGTATCAGAAGTGTGCAAATAAATTGGCAACAGATTTGTAATTTTTTAACATTATTGAAAATAATAATACTTTGCACCACCAATTATTATTGAAAATGTTCTTAAAATTCAAAAATGTTATCAGAGCATGTTTGTGTTTATTAAATTATTGTGAGATATAAAAAATATTCTATTAAATTAGTTTTGTTTTTTAATGTTTGAAATTTGCAATGATTAGATATATTGATAAGAATAAGAAATCTCTAATCCAATAAAATTAATTAATAATGGATTAAGAATTTCCTACTTATATATTTGAAATTGTATTTTCTGTGTAATGTATTGAATTCTTAGAATCTCAAAATAAAGCAGAAATATTTTTAAAATCACATTTACAAACACAATTTGAGGGTTGATTTATAAATATAATTTCCCCTCTTAAAATAAAATTTCTTAGTATTAAATTTATTAAGGTTTATTTAAAATTCAATTAATTATAAATTAAATTTAATTAATCATTAACAAAATTTTTGTTTACAATCCCCAAATGAACTCGAATAAAATCATCCCTAAACAAAAAATAAAAACTTAATTAAATTTTATTAGGCTTTTATATTGTTAAATATATTTTTTATCAAATTGATAACCCAAGAGACCACAAAATAGCCCTTAATTGCCCTCATAACATTTCCAAAAACGAAATTTATACAACCCGCGGGTGTGAAATATTTACGTTTTAACCCTCGTCAGGTAAATTTGACTTATGACCGTTACACAATACATACATCAGATGTGGTTATGCGCACTTCATAATTTGCGATTTATTAAATTTTCGGCGCGGATATAGCACGCGGCCATTCATCACCGAATGAGATTAATGGTGTGGAATTTGCCGCGCTGGATCGAAGGAGTCAAAGAGATTTACCAACGGTGAGGAAATTGATATTGTTAAATTTGTGAACAAATCTTTTCAATATTTATTTATTAAAGTTAGCATCCAATTAATTAAATTTCAACTTTATTCACAAACTAGTAGCTTTGTCAAGTGGAGGTCATTATATTTTTCAAATTTAATGAGACATTTATATAAAGTATAAATTCTGATGCATTTTCATTGATTTTCAGGCCAATCTTGCTCGCTTGTCCGTTTATTATTCAAATAAATTTCTCTCAGAACCCAAATAAATTATGAAGGTTTTACTTACCGAGTCTGAAAGAGGAAAGCTCACTTCGGGACAAAAAAAAGAAAGGAAATCAATGCGCATTAATGCTTCAGCTTACCTGAAAGAAGAAGAAAAACAGTTTATTAATATATTGCTGGTGAAAACTCGTTGAGTAAATATTTATGCGGTGGGATCAAATTTCCTCATTGATTTTTTTATACGATTTCATTAATAACTGGAAATAATTTTGAAGGCTTTTAATATATTAAATATAAAATTTATTAATTAAATAGCAATATTTGAAAAAAGTTATAAATAAATTTACTGCTTAACATAAATCTAAACTTGCATAAAAGTTAAATATTAATTTAAACAATTTAAAAAAATCCACACACAAAATCAATCATGAATTACATTTATAAGATTAAACCAATCAAAATTTGCTTACAAATTAATCTTGGTAATATACGCTCATAAAGTAACTGGGTTTGCATAAAATCTATTAAACTTTAACAAATTTGTTAATTTTTATATTTATATTTTAAAAATCGAGGAAAAAACACATTAATTACACATTAAACACTAAAAATTGCACTCTTTTTATTTATTTATTAAAGTAAATCGATTAGTAAAATTATATATTAAAGCAAATTTTTTTATAAAAATTGCTTAATACATCATATATTGTATTGATGGTAGAATTCAAGAAAGCTGATTAACGTTAATCAGCGTTAAATGTGACAACATAACCTCAACATTCGATAAACTGTCAAAATTATTATTACTAACTCACTTACTTTGGCTTTACTATCAAATATTATTACTTTTATTTTTTATAGTAATATATTGAACCAACTTGCCTTTGTAGTATCATTAATATAAATAGTTTTGCTGTTGTCAAATTTAATCAACCGTTACTTTAACTGGCTTGAATGAATTCCAGCATGAATCATTTAGTTAAAAAAATCTATTAACATTTTTAAAAACGTGTATCAAAACTCAATATTGTTTTAAAATGGTAGCAATAAAAACTTATGGAGTATTAAAACACCTTGTTGCCTATAGATAGCTAAAAAAACATATGGTGTATTAAAATACCTTTTCCTGTTGCCCTTAGAGAACTAGCAATAAACAATTATAAAATATGAAACATTATTAAACAATTTTTTAAATATTAAATAGTTTATTTTATAAACTCTATTTCTAAGCGATTCTAGTTGTATTTGATCGGGTTAATTCTGTTTCTGAAGTATTTTTCCAAAAGTTTCCGCAACTTTTAAGCAAATTGTCAAACAATTTTTTGTAGTTGTTAATTCTGGGTGATTTTAGTTGCGTTTTTGAAAATTGATTGTATTTCTTATTATAAGAAAATATAAAAGTTTTTAAGAGATTTAAAGAGCAGTAGTAACTCGAGTCAATTTTCAGAAACGCATGTGCTTACTTCTAGTGTACTTTAAGGATCTGTACTAAGACATACCTTGTTTTTAATATTTGCAAATAATTTTGATAAATGTTTTACCATTAAGTCTATGTTAGTGTAATATGCTGATGATTCTATCATATTGCTGAAAGTTGATCTAAACACTATACTTGAAAACGTAAATGTAGTATGAATACATATTACAATAGATTGATAGAAACTGTTTAACTATCAATAAAAGCAAACTACTATTGTACTGTTTAGAACTGCTTAGTCAAATTGTCAAATTGGTAATTAATTAAACTAAGAGATTCTACAAAAGTTTTAGAAATTGAAGTAAATCATAATTTCAAATGGCATCACATATTACTACTTTCTCTTTCAAACTTTATAGTATTTGCTATGGTTTCCGAGTTATATCTAAACACTGTAGCAAATATGTTTAATCACGTACAGTTTTTAAAGCTCCTAAAATCTAATGGTACACTCGAAATTGATCTAAAATTTTGGGTTCAAAACTTTACTTTTTATTTTATTATTTTATTTTTCTTTGACTTCTTGAACAGTGATCTACTCGTAAACAGCTATACAAAGATATCACAACCGCCGTCGGTCAAAAGAACACTACTTATACCATAATAACAGAGAATGCTAAACTAGGAAAATAGAACACACAAGATTCCAAACACATAGGAAATTTTGGGTTGGAAACCAGAAACAAAAGAAAAAATACTCTGACCAACTTCCTAAATAGAAAAGAACTGTTCTGCTTAAACACCTTCTATAGAGTTTTCCAATAAGAAGTTTCATTTTGCTATTAAAAAAAAAACGGGTATTTTTTAAGAGAAATCAATAAATATTTATTTCATTGTAAAGACAAAGGTACTTATATTGAAAAACAACATCGGTCAAATTGCCGCCACGGTTACGGTTGCAGTACCACATTCTTTTCATGAAATTTTCCATAACCAATTCGCACATTTGCGCTGTATGTTCTCGATAACTTTACGAATTCCAAGTTTAAAGTCTTGAATCGATTTTAGAGCATTGGCATAGACCTTATCTTTTATGTGGCCCCAAAGAAAAAAATCTAAAGGTGTTAAATCACTAGATCTCGGTGGCCAATTGTAATCACCTCTTCAAGAAATAGCATGGTCAGTAAATTTTTCTTGCAAAATTGCAATTGTTTTGTTGTTTGTCCAGCACGTAACGCCGTCTTGCTAAAAATAAACGTCGTCCACATCAATATCTTCCAATTCCGGCCATAAAAAATCATTCATCATAGCTTGGTAGCGCCATTCATTTACCGTAACAGTTGCGCCAACCTCATTTTTAAAAAAGTATGGTCCAATCACACTGCCAGCCCAAAAACCGCACCAAACAATGACACGTTAAGAATGCCAAGACTTTTCAACAATCATTCTTGGATTTTTTGAGCTCCAAATGCGACAATTCTGCTTATTAATGTAGCCTCCGAGGTAAAAATGGGCCTCATCACTAAAGATGATTTTTCGATAAAATTTCGGATCATTTTGATGCATTTGAAAGACCCAATCAGCGACGTTTATGGTGATCGACCGGCTTAAGTTCTTGTATTAACTGAACTTTAATAGCCTTAAAACTTAAGTCTTTATGAAAATACGGTGTAATGTCGTTTGTGGAATGTCTAATTCCAAAGATCGACGAGAAATTGATAAACCTGTTTTTTTTTTCAACACTACGATCTTCATCAGCAATATTTTTATGTGTTCTTGAGCAATGCACACGATTTCGATTTGTCCCAACAGCTCAATTTTTTTCACCAAGTTTACTATTGCCGGTCGAGAAGGTGCTTTACGACAACCAAAAAGTGCTTTAGTTTTGCAAACTGTAACTGTTCACTATTTTTGGAGTGAATTTTAATAATTTCAATGCGTTGTTGAAGCGTGTATCGTTCCATTTTTATTAATGGCGTAGTTTTACTTGTCAAATGTCAAAGATAATAGCTTTAAAATTGACAGCTGCCCAAATAACCTGCTATTGAAAATAAAACTTTTTATTCAAAAACCTTTTATAAGAAGCAGATACAGAGAAGATGGACCTGGAGACCAGTTTGATGGTTACACGCTAAATAAAATTAATTATATACTACGCAACGATAAAATCGTATGTACAAATTTGACCGTATTAAATAATTTTAACATTAAAAGCGACCACCAACTAGGATTCGGCAGCAGCAGTCCACTACGAGAACGATCCAAGAGTCGCACCTGCTACTGGATTCAATCGAGGATAAATGCAATTATCATTGCACGCTAGGCGCGGATGAACAGTTGAAAGATACTGCCATCCACAACTAATTCTACTGTTTAATTAATTAATTATTAATTTAATTAATTAATTAAACGGGATATAATGCACTATTACATCTGGCATTTATAAATTACGCCACAATCGATTCTAGATATTCCAAGATCATAAAAAACGTATACAAAAACTCTACGTTTCATATCAAAATAAATGAAGAACTGACACAACAAAAATACCTTTAAGCAAAAATACGACAACTACACCAAATAGCAGAAGTAACACATCAGATACAACTAACGTGAGCCGCCTTTGGCTAGTTCAGCTATATACTCAAAGATAAAAACATTCCAAGAACCTAAAAAAAAAAAATTCGACACTTGTATACTACCTGTATGCACCTATAGACTGGAAACAATGGCCATTACAAAGAAAACCGCTCATAAGTTACAAATATCACAAAGATCTATGAAAAGGACCATGCTAGGAATATCACTTGAAAATCGAATTAAAAATTTAAAAAAAAAAAATAAATAAGTGGCGGATATCATAAAGCGTATTGCGGGTCAAAAATGGAGCTAGACAAAACTCAGAAAAATAGATAAACAAAATAATGGCACTGAAGACAACAAAAAACACAGCAAGGGAGAGGAAAACCACAAATGCAACAAGAGGACAACAATAAAACAAAACAGGGGAGAATAGAAAGATTTAAAAAAGACAGTAGAAGTTAAATGACTCAATAAAAAACTAGAATTGCTTGATTGACCTAAAAAAATTGAGTCAAAAGTTGTTACATAACTTTAGAAAGCAATGCGGAATGAGAATTTGTTAGCAAAATGTATTTTGATCTTATTCATTTATTATCAAATACAATAAAACATAGTTCTAAGCACGCCAGTAGCTAGCTGTAAAAATTTTTGGAATACCAAAACTTTTTGCTGCTTTTAGAGGACTATAAATAAGAATTTTAAAAATTAAAACGTCATGTTAACTTTAGAAAGCTAATAGAGAACTAAAAATAGCATTTTATGTATTAAAACTTTTTGTTTCTTTTAGAAAATCAACAACAAATTTATAAACAATCAAACTTTTTTGTTGGTTTTATAAAATCAAAGTATCAAAACTTTTAAAAAGGTAGCAATAGCAAATTATGTAGTATCAAAACATTTTGTAGTTTATAAAGCTAACAATAAAAAATTATATAGTATCAAAACTACTCGTTAACTTTAAAAAGCTAGCAATAAAAAAATAAAAAGTACTAAAATAACTTGTAGCTTTTAGATAGCTACAAATAAAATTTTATAGTGTACTAAAACTTTTTGTTGATTTAAGATGACTAAAAATTAAAATTATACTGTATCAAAATTCATTGTTGCATTTTTCATTCCTCAGGTAGCGAATAGGGAAATGTTCACCAGATATGGTGGATACCGGAGAAATAAAATACCTAAGGCAAATCAAAACCAGCACCTTATGGAGGGCAGCAGCAACCATCAGTACTTGAAGCATAAAGACAATGATCCTGGACTGGTTTATAAGTTGGATTACCATAATCAAGACTGGAGCAGTTTGAAATGGTTATGGTACTGCAAAACTCGCCAAGCCCGCCTGACTAGCTTGGCGTTTAAAAGCCTAAAACCTTTCAATAAAATCATGTCAAATTCTGAGAAAATAGTACCCCAGGCGAGCAAAGCTATCAACGCAAAATCTTGCTCCAAAATATCGGACTGCCTCATGAATTCTGGAAGAAGCACAAATTTGATAAATGATAAAAAACGGCTGAAAATAAACCAACAAAATCAAGACCAAAAAATAAGAAAGCATCAACAAAGAAAACTAATGATAGCTACATACAATATTAGAACTATGAAAAACGACAAAAACCTAGAAGTACTAGAACAAGAACTAATGAACATTGGATTAGGCATTAGAAACGCCAGAAGTGAAATGATGCTTCATTACTTTAGAAACAAACCTTTATTCTGCATGAATACTTTTTTTCAAGAAACCAGCGCAGCAGAAATGGACTTAAAAAAGCCCAACTGGATAGGTCAAAAACAAAATTGATTATATAATAACAAATAATCAGAAGACCTGCCAAAATGTATCTGAAATAAATCGTTTTGACACAGGCAGCAACCATCGACTTATTTGTGCTACTATAGTCTTGAACACAAAAATAAAAAAGAATAAACTACTCCACAGATCAAAGATCCCAACTGCAAAAGAACTAACCCACAACATAAACGAATTCTAAAAAGTACTTTTATAAAAGTACACAATACAAAAGCACTAAAACAATTGGAACTCAACAAGCTCATCACAAAAATTGTTAGCAGTCTTCAAGTAACAACTAAAAAAGTATGAGCAAAAATAAAAGAAAAACAAGGCAACAGAAAAATCAGTGCAAATACAAAAACATTGATAGAACAAAGAAGACAAACAAATCGTGATAGCACAGTATATTTAGAACTAAAAAGGATTATAATAAATATTATTATTATTATTTTTATTATTAAAAAAGAAACCTAAAAAGACATAATAACGTATAATACTGTACTCATACTAAACACCATAACACAAACATAAAAATGCTAAGATCAAATAGCAACAAGAAAGAAATCATCACAGCTATACAAGCCTTCTACAAATTGTTATATAAAACTCACCCCAAACCCACAGCAAAGGCAAAATATCACAAATGTAGGTTCAGAAGACATTCCTAAAATCAGTAAATAGAAAATAACAACTGCACTAAAAAACCAAAAAAATCCAAGGTAAGACAAAATAACAAGCAAAATGCTTAAAATAAGAGGCAAAGAAATACAAAAAACTGTAAAAATTCTTCTAAATAAATGCCTAGATGAGGAAAAAATCTCAATTATGTGGCAAAATGCCAAAGTAATATTGCTGTATAAGAAAGGCAACAATCAGAACATCAAAAATTATAGACCAGTCAGTCTATTATCAAAATATTGGCAACCAATCACCTACAAACAATTCGCAGTATTATTGAAAAAAGTACTGAATACAATATACCCTACAACTGGTTTTTATAGATTATCACTAAGTGTTTGATTTTGTGAAAACTTAAGCAATCCTAAAAAGACTCGACAATGCAAGAATTGATTCACGATACACAAATGTTATAGAAAATATCTACCACAACGCGACGCTGCAAGTTAAGATCAAAGAAGAAATGTTTACAGACAAAATACCAGTCAAAAGAGGTGTTTGACAGAGAGACCCAAAATTATTTACATTGGCGCTTAAAGACGTTTTTAAAACTTTATCGTGACAAGAAAAGGAAATCAATATGACGGAACTTAAATAATTCACCTGCGGACGACATTGTCCTTATAAGCAACAAGGCAGAGGAAATCGAAATAATGATAGAACAACTCCACCAAGCATCTAAAACCGTTGCCTTAAATATGAATCTGGCCAAAACTAAAATAATGAGCAACCAAATCCAAGTTACTACTCAGACTTAAGATCACAGTTGGGAAACAAAATCAAACCGCATAAATAACTAGAAAAGTAGGACTGTACTGGGCTGCGTTTGAAAAGCTAGGAATCATTTTGAAAAAAACAGATATCCCTCAAAACCTTAAGCGTAAAGTCTACAAATCATGTATACTGCCGGTAACAACATATGGCCTCGAGACAACGGCACTAAATAAAAAAAGTGCAAATAAACTCAATACAACATAGAGAGCAATGGAAAAAACAATGTTAGGTATTAACTTAAAGTATAAAATAAGAAACGAGGAAATACGCAGAAGATCCAAGGTCACAGATGTTATACAACGCACTGCTCAACTCAAAAAACACGTGGCCCAACAAGACCCAGCCAGATAGACCAATAAAATAATAAAATGGCAACCCAGAAAAAGTAAAAGATTTACAGGAAGACCCCAAAACGGTGGAAAGACGACATCGTCCAAACCGTTAGCCACGTTGGAAAAACAAGTATGGTAAAGGAAGTCAATTGTTAATACAAAAAATGTAATATCAAGGCAATTATGAGTATTATGACGTATTTGAAGATGTGGAAAGCTTGTGAGAAAAAAAAAACAGAAAACTTTAAAAATTACCTTCTGAAATAAACTCACGTTGCAAGGTTGATCTTATAGATCTTCAAACTACTTCAGATAAAATGTATAAATTTATTTTCGCTTTTCAGGACCATCTTACAAAATTTGTGATCTTCCGCGCACTTCAGACTAAGCAAGCGGAAAAAGTCTCATGCCATCTTTTAAATGCTTTTATCATTTTTGAAGCGCTTAATATATTTCATTTTAATAACAAAAAAAAATGTTGTAATCAAATAATCAACAGTTTATGCTCCATGTGGCCAGATATAAAAATTGTACATGGCAAACCAAGATATAGTCAATCTCAAAGGTCCATCAAACGTGCCAATCAAAACGTGAAAAACAAAAAAAATAAAGCATTTTGTAAGGCAATGTTTAGTTGTTGTTAAGCAACTTCAGTGACAAACCATACGTAAAAAAATACAGTCCAAAAAAGATTACCAGAAAATGCATAATTAGAGAATGTTAAGAGCCAAAGTAAAAATGAGATTCTCATAAACAATATTGCTAAAAATAAGACTAAATTAACAAGTTACAAAAGAAAAAGATGTTACCAATAATAAAAACATGATTAAGCATGCAATGACAGCAATATTGCCAAAGCTGACAGAAAACACGAGCAAATCTTAGAATAAGCTAATTGTGATTACTACTATAGAGCCAATACTAAAAAAAATACAAAGTTTAAAAAAACAAGCCAATAAAATAAAAGCAATTTTGGATCAAAAATATCCAAAGCCAAAAATTTGCCAAAACGTAAAGTCTTAGTAAATGTAAAAAACAATGATTCTTATTAATTAACTACAAAAATAAGAATACTGAAACAGATTTACACAAAGAATCAATTTCTAACTTATGCAGAAAACTTTATAAAATTGTTAGTAGTAAAGGCGTAAGTGTTCAAAAATTGGTTATAAAATTGCTTTTTAGTTTAAAAAATGCAATAATCTTAAAAAATGCTTCAACAAGAAATGTACATACAAACTATCTAAACTACTCTGCAAAACTAAGTAACAAATAAAATTTATTTATGTCAAATCAATAACTAAGCTTATTATTTTTTCTAATAAATACGTTATTATATCATACTTTATTTCTATATCTAGTTTCTACCAAGTTCTATTGGCATATCCTAATTTTTAGCAATCTAGTGTAGTAACTTCAAAAAACTTTTACTGTTCCATTATTTCTGTTTTATATTATTTATTGGTAAACCTCAGAACTTACCGGTAAAATTTATCATTAACATCAAACATGATGTGGATATTTCAAATTACGGTAAGCTCAAACATTTATTTATAATGCACCTAATCATAATTTTTTTTTATCAAGATAAATTTATTTTTTATTTAATCTTCATTATGTCCAAATACATTTGATTCATTTTAGATATCCTTAATTTTAGTCTTAGCCGGCGCTTTACGTTCACATGATTTAGAAATAAATAATGACCAGAATTTGGAAAAAAAAGGATTATCCCTAATGCAAAAACCCACATGCCACGATTCTTTACTATTGTTGTTAATTACTACAACATTTGCAAAACTTATATTAACTCACATCCAACACACAAACATTACAATTTCTATTGAATTACCAAAACGGTAGATGCACAAAACCAGTAATACTATAACAATATTTTTCTAAAATAAATGAATCTGGCTCATTAATTTTGAAATAATTAAAAAACTACTAATAGTTTATAAAAATGTTTGAAATAAAAGTTGTCGAAAATAAAATTTCAAACAAGATCTATAAAAACAATTTTTCAAAAATTAAAAAAAAAGTTTGATTTTAAAATGTTTTTGAAATTAATTAATTTGGCTCATTATTTTTAAAATAACAAAAAAAAACTAATAGTAATAGTTTTATAAAATTGTTAAAATAAAAGTTGCGGGAGATAAAATTTTAAACAAAATTTATTGAAACAATTTTTTTTAATTTAAAAAATTTATAAATTTTATAAATATTTAAAATTAAAGTTGCAGAAAATAAATTTTTTGAACATAATTTATTAAAACTGCATCAAGACTTGATTGAAAACGCAATATAAAAAATATATTTACTCAATTCATTTATAAAGTCTTTGAATTTTAGTATCTGAAACGTTATTGTAATTAATCAAAAGTATAAATTAAATATTTAACAAATAACAGAACAATGCTTAATTTAATGTTTCAGTAAGTATAAAATTGAATAGGAAATTCGTATTTATTAGACATAATGGTTGAAAATTACAGTTTCCTATACATATCTCATTAGTAATCACAATACATTCCATTTGAGACTGAATATAGTTGGCACATAGTACTTCCAGCCTTATTAAAATGCAGACAACATTAGCAAAATTAATGTTTGAATTACATGGCAGTAGTAAATCGTAACAACGTTGAACTACTGCCGGAATACATATTTCAACACTTAATTCAAAACAATTTTTAATGGAAATATGATGTCTTATACAGTTAATTATTAAATGAACGTAAAATCCAGAACAAAACACGTTTCCGTATCGATTTCTTTTATCAATAAATAATCCGTTTTAAAACTGCAGCATATTGAAATGCGCATTACTTATTGAGAGACGCCGCGACACGCTCGTCATTCCCTATTCCCGATCGGTTTAACCATTTAGCGGTGAGGATAATTGGGAGGCAAAGAAACGAAATATATGGTATTATAATTGCGGCCAGAGGATCGACGCCACTTACTAAATTATGCAACGAGTTAGGGCCCAATCAGCTGCGCCAATATTTGCCGTGTCTGTCCTGTTTATGTCGTGAATTATGAATGCGCCAATCATTTATGCATTGTCTGATTAACTCAACGTTTCAATGCATCCTTTTCTCTATTTTGTTTTGGTTTTTACAGGCATCAAACATTCATAATTAAAGCGAAGACGTTTTATTTTTATTTGAATATGTTATTAAGCTAGGAAAACAGTAATTTTGAATCAGTAAATATTAAAACGTTGATAATATTTTAATAAATTTATAAATATTAATTCAATTAATTTAATAAATTTTTAATATTTTTGCAACATTTATTGGATTATCACAAATTCATATTTTAGCCAATTTAAGATTTTCAACAACTGGTACATTAATTTCTAGATCCAAAATAAACTTGTTAGATCTAAATTTGTTTATAAATAAATTTACTTCAACGTTTAAATCTACTTATTTTCGAAAACTTAATTCTCAATTATTTATTTCAAATTTTTTTTTTCAAAATACATCAAAATCTAAAGTTTTGCTTAGTACATAGTTAGCTAAAACTAACTTTTTAATATGATTTATTATGTTAAAAAAAACTAAAATTCAATTTTGATAACTGTAATTAATAAAAACATTCAATTTTAAAATCTTTCCCTTCTGAATAATTTTTAAAATCATAAATCATGCAATGACATAAATATAATTAAAATAATTAGAAAATCCAATACATCAAAATAAAGTCCCCTCTAGCACCGGGAGTAATAATTTTAATGAAAATCGTAATTCGAAAATGATATTAATCCGATTAATCCATTCAAAACATAAAAAAAGAACATTAAAAACCCAATGTAATTTTTCAATGCAGCTTATCGATTTCATATAGATAGCAATTAATTCCGACATGGTCATAGGGGGTAGATTTCACCCCATCGTAACATAATCATGTACCGAAACAAATCATTCTATTAATTCAACCATGCGAAAAACAAATCATTGCATTAATACCGATGGATAAATCATCTAGGGACAGGTAAAATATGCCAAAAAATATAATTTCAGTCTCGTTAATAATCACATGTCGTTTCCCAGATTTAGATTAAGGCTCTATGGGGGTTGTGCTTGTCTGCTGGCAAGTTTAAAATAAATCCCTAGAAACGCTATGGAAATAAATGACTGGATTGTTCCCCATCAGGAATGGTAGGGAATTTTAAACGTGCTGATGTGTTAAGAGGGATCTACATTTCAACCACAACACTATGGATTTTTTTCTTATAATAATTCCTTAAATTAATTAAAATACTACTTGTTGGTCTTGTTATTTATTTTCTGGGTAATACGTTTGAGTTATGAAGTAGACAGTTTAAATTGAGTAAATCTATTATTCGAGACAATGAAATAGGGTTAATGTCTGCACTTTATTATAATAATAAATTAAGATATTCAGTGTTAAGTTCAGGCACCAACCCGAAAGCATTTATTACAGCAAGCTTCCGCTTTCTCCATTGTTGTTACATCGTCACGATAAGATTGTTTGCGAGCTGCCGTCCGATGACACCAGCAAAAGATGTTAATTTGATTTAAAGCAACAGCTTTATTTATATGCCAAACAGCAGACAAAAAGAATTGTTATTTTTATATAAATTTATGCAACCAGTTTTATTCCGTTAATAAAATAAATTGATAATTAAATAAACTTTATATTATTTATTGTAATTTTTTATTATAGTTTTTGAAATTATTGAAACATTTTCGAAAACTCTAGGGAATTATAAAAATTACACACAAACCTCAATAATCTCATAGAAACTTTTTAAAGTTTTTTTATAACTATTGTTATTTTTAAGTCATTGTAAAATGTTCATTAACATATTGTAAAAGTTATAGAAACTTATGTGGAATTATGAATCAAAAATTATAAAAAAAATAAAAACCCTTTGAACCGATTGTAAAATTGTTTGAAAAATTGTAAAAGCTTAAAACATTTAGAAATTGTCAAGAAACTAATTTTCAAAATTTTACAGTTTTGTCAAAAATATTGAAAATTAAATAATTACTAACAAGACTCAATAGATTTTGTCCCAAAACAGTCTATATAAATTGCTGTAGTTTAACATTTATTTAACGTTGGTTAATACAGTTTGGTACAAATATAGCTCAACTTTATGACACTCTACATTGGTGTAACTATGTTAATAGTAAGCCTAAGTTAGGTTAGGTTAGGTTAAAAAGTTAATATTCTAGAAAAAAATAATGTTCAAAAATAGAACGTTTAAGAGATTACAAAACAAAAAAGCCTTACAAATCGAACAGACTGCAAAGTACATGGCGGATCTAGTAAATCTAGCAAAAAAAGTTGCACAAAACACAAAAATAGAAATAAAAAAAATAAACATTAACAACAGTGACAAAAAGGCTAGAAAAACAAAGCAAACACTTAAAAAAAATAATTAAAGAGCATATTACAAAAAATTACTTTTGAGTAAGCAAGAAATAGAGCTGAAAAATGTACGGATTGTAAATAACAAACTTAAGGCATAAATGAAACAAAATAAAGCTCAAGCAAAACAACCAATGCCATACCTCCTTTCTTTTGATAACAATAAACTATTCAAAGCTGATCAAAACTACAGAAATCATTGTTGGTAACCATACTGACAACAAACTGGCGTAGATAAAAGTAGTTTTAATAGAAAACACACACAGAATTGCTAACCAGTACTTGAAGCATGCAACGCATAGTTTGAGGTATTAGAGCAAATAACCTGATACGCTCAAAAATTCAAGTGCAAAACAATCAAAATAATTAAAGTAAGATTGGAAAGCTACCTAGAAGGCCTGCCAAACAAGTTTACTGCTCTAAAAAAAGAAACTACTAAAAATAGGCAATACGCCCTACATAAAATCCGCGCTGTCAGCTATCAACCTTAAGAAACATGACTAAATGTATCAATAATCAGTTTTGATCTAAACTAATAAAACCAAAAAAAAAAAAACTAAAAAAAAGAGAAAGAAAAATACTTATGTTCTGATAGTAAAACAAAGAAGAAACAAAAGTAAAACGAATCAAAGATATCACAGGTAAAAAAAAAACAAGGCAATAAGCTAATTACCACTGAGAAAGACATAATGGCGCTTAAAGTTACCAAAAAAAAAATTTTAAAAAGACGATCCCTTAATTACTAAAAAATTAGAGGCAAAAAAAATATAAACAATAGTAACAAGAGATACTGACAAAATTAGTTATTTAGAATATTGTAGAAGACACTAAAAACTTACTCAAGATAAAACTCAAAGAAGATAACAGAAGCACCCAAACTACTATGGTGACCATGGTAAAAGAAAAATAAAAAAAATACTATAAACTGGTATAATAAAGGTATGATATTCTAATACAAAACTTACTCTGGACAAAAATGCTGGCTACATAACCACCAAGCCACAAAATAGAAAAACATGGTCAGATCCATCTGCTATAAATGCAAAATAAAAAGTCACACTTTGAACAAGTGTTAAAATGAAAAGAAATGCCCATTGTGCCAGGAGTTTGGCCACAAAACCGGAGCAGGTAAATGTTTGGCAATCCAGAAGGCATTACAAACCCACAGAAAAAACCGCAAGCCAAGATACAAAAACACCACAAAAGACCGGATTGCTAACAACACTAAACATAAAAGTTCTACAACGTAATATAGGTAAAAAAATGACAGCCATAAGTTTTCACCACAAAACGGTTTTGGATAACAAGGTCAATTAATGTAAGGTTTGAAACTCAATAAAAGTATGGGATCCAATAGACCTTGCTGACAAAATCTATAACGCAACCATAAGAATATATAACCAAAACCTAGCAACCACAAAATGAGAACAAAAGCAAAAAATTCTAAGTCTAAGCAGATGTGGAAGATTTTGTTATATAATTTTTCACTTTTATTAGAAAAGCCCCAAAATCATTTATCAACATAACTATATGCTCGGATAAAATCATAAACAAAATACATAGTAAAAAAGGAAGAATATTGATTTAGGCAAAATGAAAAAAAAAAAGTAGAAATTAGACCAAATTATTACCTACTCAAAGAAAAATTTGTTAAGAAA
The DNA here is from genome assembly GCA_963932245.1 of Tachinus rufipes. Lineage (NCBI taxonomy): Eukaryota > Metazoa > Arthropoda > Insecta > Coleoptera > Staphylinidae > Tachinus > Tachinus rufipes. The sequence continues at coordinate 69,529,380 of OZ010747.1, read as the reverse complement.
AATGACAAATCATTCACCCAACCACTGGTAATTAAAAAAAAAAAGAAATTTGTTAAGAAAAATGACAAATCATTCACCCAACCACTGGTAATTTAAATAAAAAACGTTAATAAAACTTTCCGTAAAAAACCACAATCAAATGTAACAGAGCAGTATATTGGTAGACTAAGAAATTAGATGTAGCAAACTCAAAATGCAGCTAAGCAAAGTGAGCGTCGTTAAGAGTTTATCTTATTACAAAAATAATTCAAGTTAAAAAAAAATAGAAAAAAATTGCCCAAAAAATGCAATCTTAATAAGCAACTAAAAAAGTATGTGACAAGATCGACACGTGGGAGCTAGGCTACAAGATTGTAGCAAAAACGTTGAACATAATAAAAGCCACACTAAATGATAAACGGCAGAAAGAAATTGTACTAAAGCTGTTTCCTAATTTCCTACATGTTGACCCTCTAATTGGAAAAACATAGAACATAAAGTCAGATATGTACTATTCACAAAAAAAAAATAAAGAAGCATTTAAAACTGCAAGAACAACAAAGTTTCCGGCCTTGATTTGATGCCAACAAACGTTATCAAAAAATTAGTTAGGTCCGCCACCAAAAAAGTACTCAAAATAATCAACAAGTTTAGAGCTGATAACTTCTCAGGAGCATGAAAGGAGACAAGGTTGGAACTTGTAGAAAAACCAAAAAAGTAGGAAAGCAACTAAAATATAGGCCAATCTGTCTACTAAATAGATAAGGTAAAACAAAATGTGACACTGAGCATAAAATATGTTTAATTCGGTCATCTGGAATAAATTAAAAAACATAAAGATTAGTAAATAGCTCAAAAAATGTAAATAATTATCTCTAAAACAAGATAAGTAAAAGAGAAATCATTAAACTCATCTAAGTTTCCCAAAAATCAACTTGGGCTTCTTGATGTAAAATATCTTGTCTAAAGACCTACAAATAAAAATGCCATCAAAAGTTAAGATGTTTTGACCACAAAACAGCCGTCGTAGTTTAAGCCAATAAAAAACCAGGAAATTTTGAGGCTGACACCTCGCACAATAAAGCAAATATCAAATAAAACAGCTGAGTTAATCCAAATAAAAGAAAGTAAGACCAAAACAGTAATATTATACGGAACTTAAAAAACTAAGTCACCCAAACAGCGGAAAAAACTACCTTAAAAAAAATGGTCATATTTTATGACCATATAAAAGTATAGTCATAACTATAAAAGAACATGTTAAACATGTTACTGCAAAAAAAAAACAATAATGACACAGGTAAAAATCATGCCGACAACACAAGGATCGTTATCGGCCAAAAAAATTTTTAGCTACGGTAGATCTCTCTATTATGCTATATGGAGCTCAGATATAAAAACTAGCACTGATTTACGACAAGTATAAAAACATGATTTTAGCAGAACAAAGTATTCTTGCAGATATTGTATAATATTGACCATTCTGGCAACTGTTTCCAAACCTCCAATAGTGCTTATGGCAAAACAAACTTACAAAAAAACACACAAAAAAAACTTTGAATACAAAACAACTAAAATAGAAAAAAAAAAAACACCGGTAAAGCAAAGTAAACCAAAAGACTCATCAAAGTCCTGGAAAAATAGATAAACAGAAAACACAAAAATATGACCGTGGTCATAACTACCTAAAATTATTCAAACTAACAAGTAAGGTATTGGAAAACAAAGTAGACAAATCTACAATCCTTAAAAAATGCCTGAGCAACAAAAACAAATAGAGAGCACTAAAAAACTATACAACAACAGTACTGAAAAAAAAAAGATAGAGGAATTTTAAGTTTTATGTAGGTAAACCAAAATGGAAAAAAAAACTGTCCATGTCAATCTAATCTATATTAGGCATTAGTTTGAGGTGGGCTAATTATTGAATTGCAAATTTTCATACAGTATTTGCAAATCATAGCTATTTTTTGAAAACTACCTAAAACGATTCAAAATGACAAAGGCCACTGCACATATTGCAACACCAATTATACCACAAACTACGTAATCTTCAACTTTGTTAGGTGGCAGCAAAAAAGAAAGCGGCTGTACAAAAAAATAAAGGTAAGAAAGTTTACATGTCAATTGTCATTAAGACATTACTGAATACCAAAAAGAAATTGCACAGTACACATACATAGCTACATCCGAGACATCAGAGAAAAACTATAGAGTCTAACAAAAGAACTGACAAAAAAGCAAAAAAAGATCAGTAAATACCTAGAGTAAACAAAAATCATTCGGACAAACTACCCAAACACAAAATGTCAAGTGGATTAGAAGTTGAGTGCTCCACATACAGGCTGACAGAACTTTCCCTACCATAAATAATTTAGGTTAGGTAAAGTTAGGCAATTGGTTACAAATGTAGTTAAACTATATAATCTTATAAATCAAAACTAAATTAATTTTTTTAAATTTATTTTAGAAATAAATAAATACTAAGAAAATTTAATGTTTTGCGTATCAAAGAGATAGATTTAAATTAGAGTGTAAGTTACAATGTTAATAATTAAAATAAGTTAATTCAATTTAGTACAAACATATCTAAGTTATATAATCTTATAAATCAAAAACTAAACTTGATTTTTTTATATTTATATTGAATATAAATAATATTTTATATTTTCTATTTTTATTTTATAAAATCCTTTTATATTATTCATATTAATGAAGTAATGATTTTATTTTATTTATTTATTTTATTTTATTTTTACATACATGTTTCGATGACTTATCATCATTTTCAAAAAAAAATAAATACATTGAAAATGATGATAACTCATCGAAACATGTATGTAAAAATAAATAAATAAAATAAAATCATTACTTCATTAATATGAAGAATATAAATAAGTTATTAATAAGAAAATTTAATGTTTTGTGTATTAAAAATATTTTTTTTATATGACCTTATAAATCACAAACAAACTTTATTTTTTAAATTTATTTTAGAAATTAATAAATAATTACTAAAACATAAAGTCAAGGTGGGCCCGACGAGCCACAGAAGATATGTATATAGTATGACCATACTAGACAAATATACTGCCCAGTTGTTATAGACAAAAAACAATATAGAAAACGGGAAAGATAGAATTATGTTCAAAACTGTAGAAGCAATCAAAATCACCTTGGTAAAAAACAACAAAACAAAATGAGCAGTCCCAAGCAATAAAAAAGTAATTAAAACTACAACTACAAAAAAATACCAAACAGAAAATTCAAAAACTAGAAGAAAAGCAAAAACTAGTAAAACTAAGCCAACAAGGTCTGTTCAGCAGACCACAACCAAACAAACCAAAAGACTGAGAAAAATAGTCATACTAATTAGCACAAAAGAAGTGTTTTACGCAGAACTACTTACGTCTGTCAAAAAAGCAGTAAACTTTAACAAAGTTGAGACAAAAATAGAAAAAATAAAAATTACAAAAATTTTTCTTCTTGATCCAAATTAATTTCAAAATTAAAAACCATAAAAAAAAAATTTAAAAAAAAGCAATAACATCTCACCTAATCAACAAAAGAGTACTGCACATAAAAAAAAACATAACAATGTATCAAGTGAAGAAGAATTTCTAAAAACCAAACAAAAACATTTAAAATTTGAACACTCAGACCAGCCTATAGACAAAAGCAAAACGTTACAATAGTTTTATTTTATTTATTCAATTGCCTTTTTACCTTTCAGTGTAAAGCGTACATTATTAAATTGTGTTTTGCCATTTCTTCCTATTCTCAACTATTTCTTTTATTTGTTTGTAAGTGTTTCCTTTTCTTGTAGCCTCTTCCTTTATTGCGTTGTTCCATTCTTTTCTGGGTCTTCCATTTTTTTGTTTTCCTGTTATTCTTGTTTCAAAAATTTTATTGGTGTTTCTTTCTTCATCATTCTTCTGATATGTCCTTACCATCTCATTTGTTTTATTTGAAAACTTATTTTGTATGTGGGCAATTCCATTTCAAACGCACCGGAGCTGAGGGGGGATTGAGAAACTTGCTAATGTATTTTTTTTTTAGTTTCAGTTTTTATAACTTATTAGTAGTCCTTTGATCGGTATATGAGAGTATGTAACACATAAAAAAAATTCTACAATTTTTTTAAGTTTTTTTGTCGTTTTTTTAACTTAATCGCATTTTTTGTTTAAAAACCGCAATTTTAACTCAAAAAAAAAAAATTATTAATGAAATCAATCAGAAATTTTCCGTAGAATCCAAATCTGGTGCCATTTCAAGTCTATACCCTGTCAATAAGCCGCAATAGCCATAAAACCATGTTTTTGTTCTCAGTGGGCTGGGCAAAAAAGAGCATTTAAAAAAAAAATTAACCACCAAAGTAGACGTATTTTGATGTAAATTAATTGAAAAATATAAATATGTTCTGTGTATTTGGGTTTTAAGAGTCTAAAACTCTGCAAATCTGCAATGTAGGCCTATTCTTCAACATAAACTCTTACAAATGCACGTTCAGCCGCGCTCAGAGGAACAATACACCAAATATTATTAAAAATTTGAATTCTAGAGACAATTTTACATGGAAAATAGTCAGTGTTGTACTCATCGTCTATAGAAAAGTCCATCTAGAAAGAAATGTTTACAAAATTTTCAGACAAAAAATACGTTAAAAATTAATTATTTTTTATATTCACAAAAAATATTATAAACACACTAGGGTGTGATTTAAATTTTTTTTTAACAAATTTTGATAAGCGCCAGGAGGATTTATGTTAGAATGCCAAAAATAATAATATTTTCTAATTTTTGCGCCGATAGATCAAGTCTAAATTTGTGCCGCAAGCGCAAAAACTATCAAACAAAGAGTAAAATGACCCAAAATTGGTTCAAACAACAAAAGATGACTTTGTTAAACTTCTGAAATAAGTTTAAAAAAATATAATCCAAATAATCTTTAAAAAAAATAAGTAATTGCAACAAATTTTTTTTTTATAGATGGGTTTTTCATCGCCAGATAAGCACGACACTGACTATTTTATATGTAAAATTGTTTGCAAAACTCAGTTTTTTAATAATATTTGGTGTATAGTTTCTCTGAAAACTGCTAAATGTGCATTTGTAAAAGTTTATGTTGAAAAATAGGCTTATTTTTGCAGTTTTTTTGTGTTTTAGACCTTTAAAACCCAAATATATAAAACAAATTTATATTTTCTAATTAACTTACATCAAAACACGTCAACTTTGGCGGTTAAAAAAAATTAAAAAATGCTCCTTTTTGCCCAGCTCACTGAGAACAAAAACATGGTTTTATGGTTTTTGCGGCTTATAGACAGGGTATATACTTGAAATGGCACCAGATTTGGATTCTACGGAAAATTTCTTATCAATTTCATTAGTAAATTTATTTTTTTGAGTTAAAATTGCGGTTTTTAAACAAAAAATGCGATTTAGTTAAAAAACGGCAAAAAAAACTTAAAAAAAATTGTAAATTTTTTTTTTATGGGTTTCATACTCTCATATACCGATCAAAAGACTACTAATAAGTTATAGAAACTAAAAAAAAATACATGAGCAAGTTTCTCAATGCCCCCCCCCCTCCAGGTCTGGTTCGTTTGAAATGAAATTGCCATGTCTCGTTCCTTAATTTATCTTTTTTTTTTGTTTTGCTTTCGATCCTCCAAAAAAATCTCATTTGGCGATTTCCCATTTCTTTTTATGTCGTTTATTAGTTCTATTATTTATGCAATTCCCTCTTTTCCCATAAATTTTATCTTTTCTTGCGTTCTTTTATCTGTACCTGAAGCTTTTCCGTTTTTAACTTTTTAATTGCTTCTATTACTTTATCTTTTTTATTTTTTCTATGTTTTCCGTTCTTTTGTCCTTGAGATAAAGTAGTCATCTTTTCTTGTTTTGATTTTTTCTATTTCTTAGAAGAATTGCCTCAATCTTTTTTTTTATTATTTTTCCATTTTTATCTTTTATGTTTATCATATTGTGTATTCATTCATTTCTTGTCTAAATTTTGTTTATGACTTTATCTTTGCTCTTATATTATTCTCTTTGTATCATTTTTCTTTTTTTTTTGTATTTTTTGTAGTCTTCAAATTTTTTTTTCTAAGTATTTTTTCAATTATTCTATTTTGTCCCTTATCTCCTTCTTGACTTCTTCTGTCCACCAATTGGTTGTTTATATTTTTGTTGTTCCACAGCACTTTGTTGCAGCTTCTAAAATAATTTGATTAAAAGTTTCCCATTTTCTTTTTTCTTTCTCTCTGATTTTTTTTTGTAGTATATTTTAATATGCTGTTTATATTTGTTCTTCATTTAGTTTGTATCTTTTATTTTTATCTAAACTTTTTTCCTTTTTTTGTCTGGTTTAAGTTTTGCTTTTCATTTAATGTCCAATTGTAGTAAATGGTGGTCTCTTTGCCAAATAAAAAACAACACACAAAAATGCAATCAGTATACTTGTGGTTCAAGATTGCTAATCTGCATAAGAAAGGAATGCACAAAAAACGCAAAAGAAATTTTTGTGCAGTAAATCAGTACCTGCAAGAAAAATATAGAAACAGCAAAAAAATATTGAGGGACAGCATTATAAGAGCAAAAACAAAAAAGTTATATGTAGCAAACTTGATTGCAATATATGTTGTAGCCGTCACAATTTTATCGTGATAAAACAAGCAATCGGATTTCACCCAAAACCTGAAATGAAACACTTTTTTCCAGAACACTAAAGTTGAACGAAGCACCTGTACGTAGCAGTCGTATTTTTCCAAGTCTCCAAATAACAATGCCAATGATAGAAAAAGTTGATAAACACTTCTTTCCAGAACAGAAACCAGTAAATTTTAACTGTAACAGAATTGTGACGTTCACCAACTTTACAATAGACTAACTGCACACGACATGCAACAAACAAATTGTACATAGCAAACCTAAATACGTACTAGAAATACCATAAGCTATCAAGTCAAAGTACATTTGCCGACTAGTAAAAACCTAAATTAACCAAAAGCATACGGGCCCATATGCCTCTTAAACGTTAACAATAACTGTGCAAACAACTAATCCTGATAAGGCTTAAGAAGAATCTGGAACACACTAGAGGCTTAACAGTTTGGTTTTATGGAAGGCAAACAGTAGGTGCTATAAACAGCGTAAACAAATTGTAAAAGTTGCTGCAGCCTAGGCATGACAACATAAAAAGCTGTCTGGCAGCAAGTTGGCAAAAGAAAGGCAACTACAACTTAAACTCAAAAAATTATAAGCTGTACCATAAAAAAATGAGTCTGCTTTAACATGCGGGGCTCTACCATCAAACCCTGCGCTACAGTAAAAAACCTAGGGATATGAATTGACATTAAACTCAATTTCTAGTGCACATTAGAAAAACCATAAAAAGTAAAAAATCACCATAAAAGATTTAACTAACCTGATGCCCAACGTGAAGGGCAGAGCTTTAGGTATTCAAAAGCTGATGTTAATCAAAATATGTAGTGCATACAAGACAATCTCAACAGATGTAACTGTACCGCCAATAATGCTGTTGATACTAGAAAGAGTCTCAAAATATTGTGAAACCACTACAGCATTATAAGAAGACGTCAGCTGTAGGTGGTAAAAACACCAAGTGACAATAGACCTACAGGCTGATAACAAACAGTCTAAATAAAACAATCATATAAAGAACTTGACTTCTATCTTACGCAGGTTATTTAGAGCATTGTTGTTTTAAAAAAGAGTTTTTAACTGTCTTAGGTGGAAACAAGACAGAAAAAGTTACATCAGGCGGACTAGGTTAAAAGTAAAAAATATGATGGCAAGCCTAATGGCAACTGAAAATCCATAAAAAAAGTGTATAACGTAGTTTAACTATATGATCCCATAATGCAAATATCAAATTATAAAATTTTTAAAAATTTTAAAAATTATTATTGTAATAATTTCCTACATTTAGAACAGAAAACAAATAATAAATTTCAAAATTATAGATTTAACTACAAAAAATTGTACGTAACATTATCCCTTCAATAAAAAACTAATTATTAAAGCTAGTGCCTTTTAGTTTTGTTTAAATTAACCCTTAAATGTAATTATTTTGAAACATATTTTTTATCAGATTTTAAATTATTAAGACAATTTATAAAACTAACAAAGCAAATTGTAATGTGTATTAAGTAATCTAACCTTTATTCCAACAATAATATGATAATTCCGCTAAAATTCCAATGAATTTCCATCTAGTTAACACAAAAGTCTTACATTACATTCACTACGCAATATTACATACTCGGATAAATTAAAGTTTGTCAATTCCTTATAAAAATTACAAAATTATACGACAATTTATTTTAAGCATATGTTGTATTTAAATTAATTCACGGTACTAAAGAAAGCAAAAGAGCTATGTGAACATGTGAATCAGATCCGTTTATTGCATTTTTTTATTAAAAAAATTAAGTGCTCGAAACCGAATATTTTTCTTATCTTTTATACATTGTTATTGCAGTTTATTTCTACGTGATGATGAATAAAAATAGATTTATTAATTTTTATTTTAATACATTTGTATTAAGTAGTTTTATTAAAAATAAAACTGTTGATCCATGATTTATAATAAATCCTATTCGATCACATCGTCGATAAAGCAATAAAATTCCAGCTTCTTATATTTAAAAAAGCGATGCACCCCGAATATGCCATCGACAGTAAAAAATGCAATAACAACCCGTGGTAAATGCGGACCGATTTAGCTTCTCTTTCGTGTGGAAGCGCACCCCACTTCCAGCCAGAAATTGGGCCGATATTTCAATCCATCCGACTGGCGGTGCAAAGCAGCCAGCTAGCTAGCATCCCACTACGACTACTCTAGCTGGGATACTTATTATCATTTCTGTAGATTGATTTCCTCCTTGGAAATGGGGTTATATATTTTATGGGGAAAGGTAATTTGCCTCGTGTTGTAAGGGGGAACGAACATTGCAACCGAATATTGCATGTAAAAAAAAAATAGTGAATGCGTAGATTATATAGAGATATTTCTGATTTATTATTGTTTTGATCTGTGCTTATTGTAAATTATTGAACACGCTACGGATTCGAATTCCAAGGGAATTCTTGTAGAGAAAAAAAGTTTTGTTCTGTGCTTGGATGGAACTGTAAGGGGAAAAAACTAATTGTCCCATTTCTCACAAAAGGAATGAGGACTTTTCATGCGACGGTATTAAATAGTCACCATTAATTTATCTTTAGAATCCTCCAGTACATATTAAGGCATTTTGATCCGGCTCATTGTTCAATCTTACACCTTCCATCACCTGTAATTAGTTTTGCTAAAGATAATCATTTATTTTATTTTTTATAAAATTCCCATAATAAGCTACTAACAGTTAAATTAGTTTAATGTTGCGGCTAATTACAAATCTTATACAATTTCATTTAAATATCTATTGAATCAAAAAAATTTCAAAGCAAAATTGAAATGTTTCCATCAAAGCTCTTATGTTTAACATTATTATTACTCATGTTTAACAATGACGGATAATGTTGATGACTATCGCGTTATTCAGAACGCAATCCGTCAGTTTCCCAAGGCTCTGAATATATATTTTTTGTTTTGTTTCGAACAACAAGAATAATAACAATGAAGTGAAGGAATGACACGCAGCGATTTCGAATACAATAATCTGCTTTTTTTAATTATAAAAGAGATGGAATTTTTAATTAATTAAATTATTGATTCATACATTTAGTAAAAGTTGGGACAACTTTTCTACTTTAAATTTATTAAAATCTAAAATTAATTATTGGCATAAAATCAAATAAAAAATATAATTTACTCTTTTCAGTCCATTGCTTCCACCTCTTGACTCATCCAGTAGCAACCCAATTTAAAATACTTCTGATAATTCCAACGGCAACGTCAATAACTCATATTTTTCCTTGAAAGTTTTTCAATCTGTTCGTCTGCGGAGTTTCCACTTTTATTTTCCCTTCCCTACTTTATACAATATTATTTTTTTTATACTTCTTGTTCACTTGTTAATGTCCGCGGGGCACGCAAACAGTTCAGGTGTACCTCGAACCTCAACCGGGGAATTGTATATCACACGAAAAAATAATAATAATCATTAAAATCCATGTTGTTGTGTCGGCGGTCGCGTTGCGAACGAAATTATAAAACGCATTAACTTAATTACAGTGAGGTATTTAATCATCAAGATATTTCAATTTACATTAATTTGTGGAATAGTTAAATAGTTAAAAAGCAATCAAATGAATTTTATTAGATGTCATTTCTGCATGGTTAAAATTTATAATACAATGTCGGGAGTAAGCTTAGATTATAACAGTTAATCACAAAGCGACATATAATTCTTGAAGTAGTTAAAATTTATAGAATAAATTAATAATTTATTAAAACTAAATCTAATAATAAAGCCTCTGTTTGTTTGATTATTTATTTACTGAGCTAAAATTTGTTTGCAGTTATTGTAATGTAACTAACTAATACTAAAGACAATTTAATCGAGCTAACCAAATTTGCAAAGCAACGTATAGGCTTAGAGAGTAAGCAATCAAATTATTAAAAAAATAGTTGATATTTGCTTACAATTATTGCGATACAACACATTAGTACTGAGAACAATTAAACTGGTTAAATGCAAAACTGCATGCTTTGTGTAATGCTATGTTAAAGTAAAGGCTTTTACACATTGACCCGGCTTTGATTTCGGTGGCCATTTGCATACAATTGTTGCAAAGCGGCAGGGCCGTCGCGAGAAGTACGGCTACCTGTGTGCAAAACATAAATATGGCGCTTTTTATAGCATACATAGTAATGCTCATGAGTGTTGCTAAGATGATTCAAAATTATTTTGGAATTTTTGGGACTCACCGCAAAGTATTCAAGTACAAATCCATCAGTGCTTTATATTTTTTTGCACAAAATCACATTTTTATTACCTGTTGGTCTAAAAAACAGCGTTTTTTGAAAACTTTAATCTAAACTTGCTTTTTTTTGTTTAAATTTTAATCTAAAACAGTATCTTTTAGTGTATTTTCTTCTTTAACTTTTTTTAAAGCATTTTTTATTGGGTATTTTGTCAAAATCAGCATTTTTTGACACTTTTTAGTCAAGAATTGTTATTTGTTTAATATTTAAGCTGAAACAGTACTTTATGAGTTTTCTGTAACGTTTTTGCACAAAATCACGTTTTTTGATTACTTTTTGTTCTTTTTGTTTTTAATCAAAAACATCATTTTTTTAACACGTTTTAGTCCAAGATTAATTTTTTTGTTTAATTTTTAGTCTTTTTTTAAAGTTTCTTTAACTTTTTTTCCACAAAATCACATTTTTTATTACATTTTGTTTAAAAATGCAGTTTTTATTAAATTTTTATTCAGAAACAGCATGTTTTGAACACGATTTAATAAAAGATTGTTTTTTTAGTTTAATTTTTAGTACAAAAACAATCTTCTCTATAAGTTTTCTGTAACTGTTTTTGCACAAAATCACAATTAATATCTTTTTTTTAATCTAAAAAGTTATTACTTTCTAGTCTAAGAAGAAAGTTTTACTCAAAAATCGCGTTTTCTGAAAACATTTTAGTCCAAAATTGCTTGCTTTGTTTAATTTTTAGCTGAAAACAGTATTTTTATAAGTTTTCTATAATTTTTTTGCACAAAATCACATTTTTTATTACTTTTTGGTCTAAAAAGCATTTGTTATTAAGTTTTTAGTCAGAAACAGCATGTTCTAAACACTTTAATCCAAAATATTTTGTTGTTGTTTAATTTATAGTCCAAAACAGTATTTTTTAATGAGTTTTCTTATACAAAATTACATTTTTAATTATATTTTGGTCTAGAAAGCATTTTCTGTTGAATTTTAAATCAAAAACAACGTTTTCTAAACACTTTAGTTCAAAATTGCTTTTTTTGTATAATTTTTAGATTAAAACATTATTTCTGCTAAGCTTTTTTTAACTAGAAAGTTAACATTAACATTATTTCATTAATTTTTGGTCTAGAAAGCATGTTTTATTAAGTTTTTAGTCAAAAACAACTTTTTCTACAAACTTTAATCAAAAATTGTTTCTTTTGTTTAATTTTTCTAATGTTTTTTTTGTACCTTTCTTGTATAAAATCATATTTTTTAATTATTTTTTGGTTTAAAAGGCATTTTTGATTAAATTTGTAGTCAAAAACAACGTTTTTTTTTAATTTATTCTAAAATTGCTTTTTTTCTTTAATTTTGATTTCAAAACAGTATTTTCTGTTGAGTTTTCTATAACTTTCATGCACAAAATCACATTGATTCATCAATTTTTGATATAAAAAGCATGTTATATAAGGTTTTTAGTCAAAAATGCCATTTTTTGGAAATTAAAAAAAAAAGGTTTTTTTTTAAGTACTACGTTTAACGTCCCTGCACTGCAATCCTTTTTTTCTATTGGTCACTTTTGATTGTAACTCTTTTAGTAGATGCATTACTATAGTTATCAAAATCAGGTTTAGGTTCATTAAGCATTTCTTTAACTTCTTTTTTTTCTTGTTTGCATCTAAGAACTAAGTCCTATAATCTGCCTTCTAGCCTTCTATTGACATCCAGTTTTTCATCTTTTAGGTAGTCCGCCTAGAGTTTTTTTACTGTGGGATTTTTGGTCTTTATTTTATTTGGCTATTCTGTTGTAGTTCATTCTATCCACATGGTCTTCTATTGCCATCTTTGTGATTTGACCAATCTAGCTAGTATCTAGTTCTTCTTTGATAGCGTTGCTTCTAATATTATCACGTAGTTTACTACTTTTATTGTTCTAAGACTTTTTATTTCTGTACTCCTCATTAGTCTTTTAATTTTAAATGTTTCTGCATTGGTTTTAGCGGTGTAGGTTAGAATCGGCCGCACACAAGTTTTATAGATTCTAACTTTGCCCTGTTACCTTCTATACTCTAGTTTTTTGGAATACAAATTACCAAATGTGCTCCTAACGTTCGACTACAAAACATTAAACGAGAAACTAACAACAAAGTCTAACCAGCATTGAACCATAGAGCTATTTACGACAAAACAAGTCTAAAATAATATTTTAATAAAGCGACTATCTATGCCACAGAAACAATAACTTGGTCACAAATACAAATTTACAATTTTTTTAATAAATAATTTTAACTCAATAATCGATTCAAATACATTTTTGGCCGCTATATTTATTTTGCCGCCGTGTGCACCTCACAATATGTTCCGACGGCCCTGCAAAGCGGCACATTAAATTTAGAATGAGCTGACAATTGCTTACAATGTTCATATGTTTACCATATTGTACAACTAGTACGTAATGATACCTAGTTCCCACGAATATACAGGTTGTTGCATAAGCGTTTAACAAGTGCTGCAATTTATACTAGTGAAAATAAACATTGCAAGTTGTACATTATAATACATTTTCTATATGACTACAATAAATTAACTATTCATTAAAACTTTGTGCAGTTTGATTATAAACGTTTGGGATTATGTAACCATCTAATGTACATTTGCGCCGCTCTAGTGAAAATGCGTAAATAAGACTGGCTTAGGATTCAAGGTTTACGTTTACATGTTTATAATTATCAGTTGTAAACAAAATAATAACACAACAGAATACAATCCGGAGTAGAATAGAGCTATTCCCGATTATCAAACCGCCCATTCCTAAAATAGCATTTAAAAATAAAAATATTCTTTTCATTTGTATACATTATTATAACCTTGCTTGCTTGACAGCTGTCAAAGTTGAACTGTCAAAACAAATAGTATAGTGGACAATTTTAAAAAAGCGGTATATTTAAAGTGATCACATAATCCCATTCATTTATAAACTCCCTGTATTTTATGACAAGGGTTGCGTTTGTTTTAGAGACATGGTAAAATCATTTGACTGTTTTGGAAATATACTAAAATTTTAAAAGTAAAAAAAAGTAGATTGTAAAGATATAATAACTGATAGGTAATTTGTATATAAAACAAAAAATAACAATAAAGTTAAATGTCAAAAAGACCGAGTGGTTTGAAATTGAAGAAGGGTGTAGAGACAGGACTGTTGTTTATCACTAAATGTTCTATATGTATGCCAAAGAGATGATAAATAAAGAGATAAATTTATTCATGTTATCTATTACAAAAAATGGTTACATTTGTCATTACATAATACAAAAAGTGCCTCTTGTTAAATGCTAGCAGAGTTCTAGAAAGGAGACAAAAGAATGAGCATAGAAGAAAAAGAATAAAATCTATTTGATATATTCTTGTTCCTAGAGAGCACAAAAAAACTAAAAATGCTATTTAAAAAACTTAAAAAAATGAAATCAATGTATAAATTCAATATAAACAAAAAATATGAGAAATGGGGAAGCAAAAGAAATGTTTTGTTTGGAGTGTGTTCCTATACGGATGTGAAACTTAGCCGATAGAAAAAACAAAAATAAAAATTGCATAAAAGCATTTGAAATGTGGCTCTAAAAGAAAATAATGAGCATTAAGTAGTCAGACAAAATCCAAAATAAAAAAGTGTAAAAATAATAGAAAGAAAAAGTAAACGTAATTAAGTTAAATGCATATCCCTCCAAAAAAAAAATGCAAGATTACTGATGTTTTAAGGAAAAAAAACAAGCATAGTGAAATAATAAAAAAAACAAAAACCAAAAAAACTAAAAAGAAGGCTTGTAGGATGTACAAAAAACAAAAAACCAATAATGATACAAAAAAAATGTTAAATTTTGACAAGTGGCCTGTTATTTTTTAAATTCCCAAGCGTAATGTTTATTACTTGCACGCAACACGCATTCACAATCAAGCATTCTGGTAAGGTAGTAAAAAAAGTATATTGTGCATTAAAAGTAAATTTGAACTGTTAAAATCTGACAACATTATATTCTAAAAACATTTAAAAATTGCGTTTAATCCAAGCAAAGCAACACATTGACTTTGAAATACACTAACACTTTCTTAGATCATTTTGAAACTACAAATAATTCCAAAAAAAGTTGATTCCGATTTAGTTTGTTTAGTTTAAGTATTAAATTTCAGAAAGGCATTATGTATAAATAAAAATTTACTTATTATTTTTAAAACATTTGCAATTAAATTGTCAAATTCTTAAAACAAATTAACTTTACCTCAAATACTTAATATATATTTTGATCAAAACGTTTGACAACAGATCTTCTGACTTGTTAGAATTCTACTTAAGAGAAACACAACAAAAATCTTGCAGTAACTCAAAACATTTCTGAAGCGCTTTATAGAATATGGCATCATAATTTTGTCAACAAGCTTTATTGTATAGGTTTTAATAAAAAACTGTAAATCTCATCAATAGTTTTTTTGACAATAAAAAAAAATTATAGTTAGAATTGATAGTTTAAACTATGACCACAAAATCATAAATGCTGGTATTCTTTAACGTTCTGCCCTTTTGCCACCTCTGTTTTTGATAATAACACTCTTCATACTTTCCATAAACCACATCAACAAATATGGCAAAACGTCTTAAAATTTTTGGGTTACAATCTGTAGAATCTATAAACAAAGACCCCAAAATAATATTTGAATGAAGCACTTCTAACCTGGTTAATTTTAACTCTAAAAAACTTAACTTTTTACTGTTTCAAAATCCAAATCCAAGGTATTATCAGTACCAAATATTAAACTAAACAAATCATATTTAAATCTTCTTCAATTTGTTTTCTAGGTGTTACAATCTCACATAATCTTTTCTGGAATAACCATGTTGTCAACATAGCTTTGAAAGTATCTAGAAAACTAGGATTTCTTAATAGATGTAAAAAATAATTATTTCTGTTCAACTTTTGCATATATATAAAACTTATATTTGTTCTTGTATTGAATATAGTTTTCAAGTATGAGAAGGAGAATTGAAAAATACACTATCTTAAAATTAACTAATGACTTAGTTATTTTACAACACAGGCGTAATGTTGCAAATCTTTGCATTTTCTATAGATATTTTAATAGACAGGGTTTAAAGAAAATACAAGTCATATTGCCATCTAAACAAATATTTATATAAAACTTGCTAAAAATTCTAACAAATATTTACTGACAGTTCAGAGATGTAAAACCAAAACTTTGAAAAGAGAGTTTTTTAACCGTACTATCGACAATGAAATAAACTTCTAAATTCAGTATTTCCTAAGAAAGCCACAAAATTTCAAAGTCAATATTCACAGACTGCTTAAATCTAGTTTTTAATGTAATTGTTTCAACAAGTGTGGTTTCACTTGTTAAAATTAAAAAGTATTCTTATGTTGTTTTGAAATATTATGTATTTTCTAAATATCACATTTTGATATTAAAAAAAAAACAATTTATGATCTAAAAAATGGCTTACAATTGATTACAATCTATATAAAACAACAAAACGGTGTTCAAAATAGTTCATTCAGTTTAAGTTTTGTTGTAGGAGGGGCACTGCAAAAGTTTGCGGAATCAAATACTGCCTGTATTGCCAGCGTTCTGCAATTGTCATATACGTAAAAAATTGACGTTTTTCACTTATAATTCAGTTGACAGTTCGATTTCAAACTGCTCAGTTTTGTTTCAACAAAATTTAACGAAAGAAATAATTATGTGAAAAATGGAAATTTTTGTGATAATTTTTTATGATTTTCGATACGGTTTAACACAGCAGCAATGCGTGGAAAAACTTAGTTTGTTATTTGGGGGTAAAGCACCATCCAAAACTATGGTTTACAAATGATTTGCAGAATTCAAGCGTAGAAGAGCAACGATTGATGACAATCTTTGCAAAAGTCGTCCATGCACCTTTGTTGTCCAAAAAATATTGATGCTGTGTGTGAAATAATCTTGTCAGATCGGGATGTGACCTATAGTAAAATAGAGACATCTTTAGGCATTGCAGCAAAACAAATACATACGATTTTGCACAATCATTTGCATGTCAGGAAGCTTTGAAGTTGTTAGATCCCACACAAATTGAAAGAAGAACAAAAACAGGCACGTGTCAAGTGGTGCAAAGAAATGCTAAAGAAATTCGAATTCAAATTTGGTATATAACATTGTAACATGTGACAAATCTAGAATATATTCATATGAGCCTAAAACTAAACAACAATTAACTGTATGAGTGTTTAAAAATGAACCTGAACCCACAAAAGTGGTGCGTTCACAAAGCGTTTCAACAATAATGTTTGCTTGTTTCTTCGGAAAAACGGGTCATGTTGCACCTGTTGCAACTGTTGCATTAGAAAATCGAAGGACAGTTAATGCTGACTGGTATACTTTAATTTGTTTGCCTGAATTTATCGCTAAAATCAGAAAGAACAACATAAACCTGCAAATTATTGTTTATCATAACAATGCAAGCGCTCACACAGCACGACAAACTGTAGAGTTTTTGACTAGTAACAACATCCAATTAATGATTTATTGCCCATATTCGCCTAATTTATCGCCCAATGACTTTTTCCTATGTTGACATATCAAAAATAAAATGCGTAATGAAAAAAAATCACTTGTTTTGGAGATACCTCGCTCAGAGTGGCAAAATTGTTTTGTAGATTAGTTTCATCGGATGCAAAAATGTATAGATTTTAAAGAAGTGTCCGTAAGTACCGCTACAACAATTCTTAAATGTTATGATTAAGTTGATAATAATTAATTTTAAAGCAATTTATAATTTAAAAAATTGCTTACAGTTATTGTAAAGCAACAAATTGATGTTTATGTTAACTTGATTAGTGTAAGCATTATTGTAAATATATATATTGACATAGAAAGTTAACGAGTAAGTTTAAACTGACCACAATAAATTGCAAAGCAACTTATGATACAATTGCTTTCAAATAATGTTCAGCAACAAGTTAATATTACCTAAACACTAGCTTGTCAAGTTGAAGTAAAGCATAAATTAGAAAAAAAAATTATTTATATCAATAACGGTCAACCGCAAAACAATATATACGATCTTAGAAATAGTTTACAATTTTATTGCTAATAATCATTGTAAAGCTACTTTATATTTTTAACGTTAGTAACTTTAAGTTGGTCAAATATAACGCCAAGGCAACTCAAAAATTTAAAAGTAAACTTAGGTTGTAAACATTTAATCAAACAATTAACAACAATAATCGTTTAATTTACATCCCAACTCAAATTTTACAAAATAACTATTTATTTTATATACCGCATAAACGTACAGACTATGTGCAGCACTCTGCTTCTGCACGAGTTTTCTAGCATGCCAATAAAGTTAAAGTATACGTTTTTAAAAATTCTTTTAATACCCTGCACTGTATACTTGTTACTTATGAGTGACTTTTTAGTATTTAGTAACTATTTTAGTTTTATTTTTATTTTTAGTATTAGTTGTTTTATGATTAATTTATATAGTTTTTAAGTAAATATACTTATTAATGTTAAAAGTAAATTTTTTTAACGTAATTGACATTTATTGCAAATCGACACAAGAATTTCAGATATAATTGACAGTTGCTTACATTTTTTTGTAAGCAACAACTTTTAAAGTATTTGAGAGATGCCTACATATATAGCAATAATTTAACATTTGCTGACAATAATTGCAAAACAACACAATGGTGTCAATTATAATTGACAGTTGCTCACATTCATTACAAATCGACGCAATTTAAAGTAATTGATATTTTTCTGAGTATTTGCTTAAACAAAACATTGATGTTTTGATACCGTTGACCACAAGATACTAATTATAAAACTACTTTGTATTGAAATTGATAGTATTTTGTTACTGTGGATTCAATTCTTTAATTTTCTAATATTATGTCGGGTGTTCCACATCTCACATTTTGGATCTCTTCCATTTAAAATTGTGGTACACTGTTTTTTAAATGTTGTCTATTATTTGTAAACAATATAAATTCTTGATAAAAAATTAGTCTTTGAATGATGCTGTAATACTTATTAAAAATTGACATGTTAACACTATTTGTAATTCAAGCATACGTTTGATTAAAGCGTATCATTTACATTACATAATAATGTTGTCGTGGCTAAAATTGATCAGCTTTTAAGATTTGTCAAACGTAACTCAAAGGAGTTTTGTCTAATTATTTTTAACCGCGCTATAGAACTCTCTCATTTTGGTTTTGCTCAATTATGTAGTTTCCACACACCACTGTCTGTAAGGAAAAATTAAACAAATCTAAAACAAAGTTTGTTTATTTTTTGGCTAAATAATAAATACAACACTGTTAGCAGCTACTTGGTACTGCTGTCTACATTATAAAATTAGAATAATTGCAAAGCAACCAACTAGTACTAAAAACAGTACCAAAAACAATAAATATAGTTGCAAGACATTAATTGAGGCATTGAAAAAAAAAAACAAATTAAGCAATATGCAATTGGAAATAATAGATTTCAATAGCAATTAACTTGTTTTATGTTCAATTATTGTTATTAGAACAAGATAATAATATGTGGCTTAGTTCATTTTTTTTAAATACACTATTTTATGATATAGGTAAAAATAACATAAAACTAGATTTTTTAAATTTGTGGGTTAGTCCACTTTTGCGCTGTTGAAAATAAATTTGAAAAAAATTAAGTTTAAAATTTTAAACCGCAACTTATAATTCTTGCTGGTAATTCAATTTATTTAAAACTAGTAATAATAATAGTAATAATAATAAACGTCTTTGATAGATTATATTTGAATACATTTGTTACAAAATATGTAAAGCTGTGGCGCAATTCCGCTTGTTTAAACATTACTGTTTAAACTTCTGTTTTTCCATTTAACCACACATAAAAATTTTGGTTTATGATTGTGAAATATTTTTTGTCTATACTAAACTTATGGTTACAAATTCATTTTATATCTTGCACGCAAACTTAAACGTTACTATAAAGTTGATTTTTATATTTTTTCTTAAAACCAATATCGTTTAGTTTTTTTATGGAATACGAAATATAGTTGTATAACGCAGCTATGTTGTATGATAAAGATCTTTGATAGACTAAAGTTTTATGAATAGGTGTTGTAAGCAGGCCTTTGGATCTGATATTAATACTGTGTACATCCGTCCTGAATAGAATTTTGTTGTAAAGATATGGTGGAACTTTAGTCTGCACAATTTTGTGAAAAAATATCGCTGCGTGCAGTTTTCTTCGGTTTGTCAAGTTAAGCCACTGCATGTCAATAAGTTTATGGCATATGCTTTCATATTTTCTTATACCAAATATCAATCTTAAACACGAATTTTGTATTATTTGTTATTTTGTATTTTGGCAATATCTTTTGAATCCAAACAGAATCCATAGTCAACATTTCAAATGACAAACAATAAAAAATATTATTTAACTACAAAAAAAAAATTAAAAGTAAATTTTTTTATCAAAATCACAAGAATATGATTCTGGAACATCATGTCCTGGCACAACCAAGATCAATAAATCATCAACGTATGCTCTCTAGCAGAAACCAAAAAAAAAAAAAAAAAATAATACAAAATATAAAAATTATATTATAATTCTACAGCAAAAAAAAAACAAAAAACTAAGGAAGGTGTTGTACTACTTGTACACAAAAAAATTGAGCCACACATTAAAGAAATATCATATATAGACAAAAGACTACTACGCACTTAAGTTTGATAAAGGCAATACGCACCTAATCAGCACATATGCACTAGATATAAGCAAAGCAATTGAAAAGCAAAAACTATTTTTTAACAACTTGAAAAACCTTCAACAAAATACCAGCAAACAAGAACTTATTTATACTAAGAGACCTTAACGCAAAAGTTGGGAACAAAATCATCCCTGGAATGATGCAAAAATTTAACAAACCAACGTAAAACTAAAACAGCTAATTGCACTATGCGCACAAAATGAACTTTGAATTAACAATACTTATTTTCCATACAAAATGCAATATAAATATACATAGTCAAACTTACAAGACCAAAAATTAGTAATAAATTACGTCATAACCAACAAAAACAAACAATAAACCAAATCCTAGACGTCTTCTTCTTTTTTTTGCAATTAGCTTATCCGTGGAAGGTTGATGATTATTGTGGCTATTTTAATTTTTGTGATAGTGGAGCGGAGTTTGACTATGACATTCCAAACCACTCTCCGAGGTTACGCAGCCAGGATATACATCTTCTTCTCACGCTGCGATTTTCTTGAATTTTTTCTTGGATTATTAGTTAAAGTAATTTGTATTTTTCTTTTGATGTGTCCTGAGTATTGGACCTTACGTTTCTTTATGTTATAAAGAACTTCTGTAAATTTGTTCATTTTTCGAAGCACTTCAATGTTAGTCGCCTTATCCTCAAAAGATTTGATCTTTTTGGTAGTTTTTTGAGTTAAAATCCAGGTTTCTGCGCAATATAACAGAATTGAAAACCTAAAGCAACCTGCCATTCTAGTCCTTAAACTTAGGCTTAGGCCAAAAGAAGTTAGTAGTTTCTTCATTTTTACAAACGCTGCTTTAGCTTGTTTGGTGCGTGTTAAGATTTTCTGCCAATATGTACTTATTATACTCGGTCGATACGTTCTTTGTTTATTTGCATTTGAAATTGCTGTTTAGTTTTAGAAATTATCAACTTTGTTTTTGTTAGGTTTATTTTGAGGACATACTCTCTGCTTTTTACTTCCAGGTTGTTTAACATGCGTGTAAGATCGGATATTGTCTGCAAGAACAACCGTGTCATCCGCGTAACTGATGTTGTTTATTGCTCGTTGAGCTTGTGCATACGCGTCTTACAAAGACGAAAACAAGTTACTTAGAAAATAAAAGTAACTTGCACATTACAGTTAGTACTACTAATACTGCAACATTGAAAAAAATAAAATTGAAAAATGTGGTTAAAAAAAAAATTAAAAAAAATTAAAATTAAAATTAAAATTAAACAAAAAAGGGAGTATTTTGAAAATAAATTATAGATAAAAGGAAAAATGAATTGGAAATTAAATAATATCTAGACTATGCAACACTAGAACAAGTAAAACATGTTCGTGTAAATGTACACAAGTTTAATAAATGTAACCTGCAACAATGTCAAACAGTCTAAAAATTACAAAATGTAAATATTAAAATGGTCTAAAATCATCCATATACGCATTTCGAAATTTATTTCTCATCAGTATGGCTTAACCATAATTCTAAATTAGATAAATTAACTTACTTAGTCAACTTGGTCTCGTAGCAACGTTTATAAAAAAAAAGGTGAACTATTTATACTATCTGAAGGATTAATGACTTCTGAGAATGACGGGTATATGTTAAACAGAATTGGCAAGAAAGAGAACACATCTTTGTCTAACTCCTTTCCTTATATTAGTTTTGTCTGACAGTTCACTTTCAATCATGATTATCGCGGTCTGGCCCCAATAAAAATTTGATATAATTTTGGTGAAATTATTCACAGCTGCAATGGAAGAAATTAAAAAAAAATTAGACTGGAATCATATAGGAATCCTAATTAATAAAGTACACATTACACCTACAGACAATGCTAGTACATCAGGCTTAAAATCAATGATTTAAAAATAAACTTGAATAAAACCAAAGTAATGACTATCACATAACCATCGGAAATAAGATACTTAAAAACGTAACCAACTATGTTTATCTCGGACTTGGACTACCAGTTCTTACCTACAAGATCATGGAAATAACAAAAAATACGACAAACAGACTCTAAACTACAGAACGAGCAACATAAAAGGCCATGTTGAAAAGTAGCATTAGGGATAAAATAAAAAACAAGAAACTCAGATAACGGATGTAATGATGCAAATAGCACAATTGAAATGAAGATGAGCCAGCCACGTGACAAGTCAAGATCAATCAAGGTAGACCAACGATGACAAGCAAAAAACAGTAAAAAAGCGCTGAAAGACCAAAAAAAAGATTAAAAAAATAATATCCAAAACATTGTAAAGAAAAATTGGATTCAAAACGGAGACAGATAGACAAAATTGGAAGAAACCTACGTTTAGGAGTAGGCACATACAGGCTAAAGAAAAAAAAAAAAAAAATTGCCTCATTTTATCAAAATCCAATATTTGGTTTAAAAACTGTTGATTGTTATAGGCAACCCTTTGATTCTAGCCTAAAATTTAAGTCAATTTGATTTTTACAATTAAAATGCTTTGTTGCCAAATTTAATTAAAATTCAATTCTTGGATTAAAAGTTGTTCTTTGTTATATCAACCTATTGCTTCCAATAAATTTATTCACAATTAAACCATTTGATTTAGGTACAAATTACACATTATTTATTATAAATAAAACGTATTATTGTCACATTTTGCAATTTTTAATTCAATTGTTTTGGTAAAAATAATTAAGTTTGCTAACAATAATTGTAGAACAACAAACTTATGTTAAAAATAAAATAAATAAACTAGATTAAATATAATTACAAAGCTACATAGTATATTAAGTTACTTTAAGTCGTTAACAATGAATCTAAAGCGTTATATAGGCTTACAGTGCCACCCTACTTTAATCCGCATTAAAAAACTTATTCAGAAGCAATATTAAAATGTACTAAATAATAAAATTTACTAAAATTAGGCGCTCTGGTACGGTGCACATCTTGCAACTCTGAGTTGCGGCTACCCTGGTTATAAATATGAGAATTACCTCAAACATTTCACTTTTTTTAAAGTTTTAAGGATATTTTTCCAAGTTGATTCCAGGCAGTTTCGTTTCATTATCACATCAGATCCATTAGAAAGTTTAATGCGGTTGGAGTAAAAAAAAGATGAAAAAATAAATAATTAATTCATACTCTGGGGGAATCGTGTAATTTTTTAAATTTAAAATTCATAAATGCAGATAAATCAATGGTGGAAAAAAAATAAAATAGCAACACAATAATAGGGTTTGTATGTATGTATGTATGAGATGGACAGGAATCAAATACGCACCCCAATTTTATACAGGAGAGTCAGCATTGTGTCACCCACCCTTCGCTAAATCTCGAGACAGTCAAATATCGGCTATACGTCTCCCCCTATTTACTACACGGACGTCTGTCAAGAGTCAAACTAGGCATAATTAAACAAAAACCGTATAACAACCCCTCCCAGAATGTGTGGAATAACACAATCAAAATGCAGATACACACCCTGACGCGCTGTCAATCTTAGTTAAGGGATGTTGCGACATGAAAAGTTGCATTTTTTATTTAATAATTTGTAACATGGTTCGAATCTAATTGCCTGTGTGATTGGATTAAAAAAATTAACACAAAAAATGGTGAATTTGCCGGGTTGCAATAATAATTTATATTCCATTACATTCAGACATTCGTTGAAAGTTAGATAACAATGTGATGCATTACTACGTTAAACTAAAATAATCGCAACCTTAATTTACACACAATGAACTGAAAATGATTCACAATTTGTTACCTTTTTTTTTTCGTTTAAGAAAGAAAGAAGAAAAAAGTGGTCAGCATCGATTTCATCCTTTTCCGCATTATAATTTTATGACCGGCTCAACTTTCCCAATAATAATGCACTGTTTAGAGATGATATAAAAACGAAACGATATGCCGTAATAAAACTGATGTAATCCGGGTCAGAAATGATTTATTGTGATTTTATTTGAGCCGCAATTATATTGAGTCTTGAATAATAAAGGATTGAAGGACAAAAATAGTGTGGAGGATTTAAATAAATACATAATGGAGTAGAAGGAGAGAATATTCCGTGCAAAGCTCATTTTTATTAATTTATAAGTTTAGTTTGCGCTTTGTGCTGCTTTAGTAAATGGTATTAATTTTGCTTTTGTTGTTTCTGTTGCGCATTACCGAGAATTGGAATTAATGATGCGTTTTATTGCATTCTTACTGGAAAGTCAGCAACGTTGCTATTAAAATTATATTGAATGTTTTTAGCGTATACTTTGATGTCGTAAATTTGATTCAATCATATTTAGTTGAAAAATAATATAAATAAAATAGTTATGGATTTGATTTAAAAAACACAAAGTTGCTGTAAGTAGTAAAGTTTTTGTGTTTTATTGTTGCATTGATGAATACGTTTTACAATAGCTAAGAAAATAATAAATTTTGTAGATTTATAAGCTTATATATTCACAACTTATATAAAGACAATAAAAAAATAAGGATGGTCTCCGTTGTTAGGATTGGACTAAGCTGCTATGTAGATAGTGTGCATCAATGTACCAGTGCATAAAGACAACCAACATTTTACCGCTTTTGTCACGCCTTACAGGACAATCTACCATGTTAAGGTTATTTCTGTTAGTTTTATCAGAAACGTTTTTGAAGTTGATGGTTAAAGTGCTGACGGGTTGGATTTGCTGTTATACTATCTTGGCAATATTGTTTTATACTCAACCAACTATCCCAACCACACTTGCGGTGCGTAATAAAAAATGTAAGATTATGGACAATTAGTTTTGCAAAAACCCTTGCTTCCCATACTAATTTACCAGGAACAAAACGTTGGTTGCAGTTTATGCCACCAAACAGAGATATTATAGTAACAATCAGAAAAATTACAACAATTACAAAATATAGGATTTACTTGGAGAACAGAAAACTACACAAAAAGTTTGCAAAATCTAAAAAAAAACGTGGGTTACTGCCCAGACGCAGACGGAGATGTACCACTGACTATGCAGGAAGAAGTAATAAAATAACATTACAACAACAATGCCGCCGTTTTATAGCTACCACTGGTCAAACGTCAATAAAGACATCAAATCATACATCTGGACAACCTAGTCACATCCCGACAGCATATTTTAAGAACAAATCTTATTTTGTAGACCCGTTAGACATTAATTTATGTATATGACCATGCCTGAGTCAAGTGCAATTTTTTTTTAGATTTTTTCAATAAACCGAATCAAGTAATAAACCAAATTTTATTTGAATTTAAAAAAATCGATTTTTTGCATTTTTTTACATTTTTTTAACGTTTGTAACTTTTCAGGGTTGCATTTTTACGAAAAAACTAATGAACTTTTTTTTAAATTGTTCAAAAAGTCATTTTTTACAACCAAATTTTTTTTCCTTAAATTTTGAAAATTTTGCAGATTTTTATATGTGCAAAAGATACCTTGGAAATTTCAGGAAGTGCCGTGCGCTACGCTTCAAAATATCTTCCAATGTATTCACAAAAATACTTCTAAGATATCTCAGAGCGAAGAGCACGGAATTTCCTAAAATTTTCAGGATGTCTTTGACACATATATAAGCACGTTTTTATCTATAATTGAGAAAACAAAAATATCCGTCATTTTATTTAAAAAAAAACTGTCTTTTAAATTTAAGCAAAATTTTCAAAATTTAAGGAAAACAAAATTTGGCTATGAAAACTTACTCTTTGGACAATTTTGAAAAAAAAAGTAAATAATAATTTTTTTCCAAAAATGCAATCCTGCAAAGTAACAAACAATAAAAAAATGAAAAAAAGCATAAATTTCAAATTTTCAACTATTTCTTCAAAATTTTCAAAATTTTACGAAAAAAATTTTTGGCTGTGAAAACTCATTCTTTGGGCTATTTGAAGAAATAAATGTTTTATATATTTTTTTTAAATGCAATCCTTAAAAGTTACAAGCGATAAAAAAATAAAATATTCTTAAATTTCAAATTTTTAACTATTTCTGTGAATACATTCTAAGATATCTCGGATCGTAATGCACGGCACTTCCTGAAATTTTCAGAGTATTTTTTGCACACATAAAAGCACGTTTTTATTCATATTTAAGAAAAAAAAATACCCGTTATCTTTTTTTAAGAAAAACTGTTTTTTAAAGTTCTGCAAAATTTTCAAAATTTTGGTTGTAAATGATTTTTTGAACAATTTTGAAAAAAATAGTTTATTACAGTTTTTTCCTAAAAATGCAACATATAAAGCAATACAAACTTGCTTATTACTCAAAAAATAGCTTATTGAAAAAATCTAAAAAAATTCACAAGATCAGAACTCATGTAGAGAAAGACATTTTCAGTAGTTTGAGCAAAATCAAATTTTTCTTTCGTACACTTGACTCAGACATGGCTATATGTATATGTGTACCCACTAAGTTAAAGCTTTTGCTACCAGTCACACTACGCAACGTGATTATTAATACTTTGAAACGGCAAGTCAGATTTATTTACCTAAAAGCTCTGCTAAATAACAATTGCCCATAAATTCTAAAAAATTATTACCAAATAGAAGTGCTATCATTACACATCGGCTACTTAATACCTGCAGGCTAACACCAAAACGGCGACATTCCAAATTAAAGTTTTCACCCACTAGACTTAATATTACTAAGAAAGAATTTGTTTTGTCTACCATCGGTCAAATATTTTTCCAAAAAACGTATTGAACGGTCAGATGTTCTGCTAATATACGTTAAATTATACACATCTATGTAAAAAATGTGTTTTTTGTATGTGACGGGCCTGATACCATCCTAGTAAAGTCAGGTCTAATCAGTAGAATAAAATATTTTAGAACAAGTTATTACCTTTGCGACCACTGACCTCACCTTGATTAAAATTATACTAAAAATAAATGTTGCTGCGTCCTTAGTTAAAAACACGCTCCAAGCAAAAACAAAAATCCACAACAACGCCAAAAACCAACAAAAACTACAAATAAAAAGACAACAGTAAACTACGTGCAGTCACCGACAACAACACCTTAAACAACAAAACGCCGCTATTGAATACTAACACGGTCACCATAATGCAAACACGCAAACGTGGGCTAGCGGCTAAGTGAATAAATTCAAAAAGGTTAGAACATTTCTACTAGGTCTGCGTTTTCATCCAGTAACAAATTATATGGACGATTTAAAGCCGGCTTCATAATTAAGACATCTCAAAGTAGTGCATTTTTTAAACAAACCTTTAAGAAACACCACTGAACTGAATATTTCAATTGTGTAACTACTGACAAAACTTAATGTAAACCTAACTAATATTGTCAAAGTCAACAATTTTTTATTAACCAGCAGACGACTGCTCAGAAGCCCCAAACTACCAAACAATAATGTTTGTTTGAAAATAATACTTAATTCCAGTCATACTTTACATTTAAGGCTAGGCAAAGACAAAGTAATTGGTTATTTGAATAAGTGCTGAATTTTTGGATAACAAAAATTAATTGAGACATTTTTTTGTTTATTGAGCCGCTAGTTTAAAATAGTGTACTCAAGTGTTTTTAATCAAATCAATTGATTGGTGTTTTTGGTAATATGTTATAAGGCAAATAAATGTTATCTGTAAATAATTTAAGAAAAGTCCAACAATCTAAGTTTTCCTCTATATCACCTAGGATCAAAAATAAAGGTACTCCGTGTTGTATTTAAAAAAAAATCAAATGTTTATCATTAAAGAAAACTTGCAGTTTATTATCATCTAAATAAGATTTAAGTAAAAATACATTGCTATTATCTATACTCTACGCCAATAGTTTGGATGGCAGTATTGAGTGAGAGACACAAACAAAGGCTTTTATTAAATCAACAAAAGTAGCTAAAGATTATTTCCTATTTTCAAGGTCTCTAAAAACATAAAATCTTTACCAGCTAATGCAGCAATGCAATCCATTTTAAAGTTATGACGGAAAACTTTTCTCTATGCTGTACGTTCAACAAAACGCGCAATGTAAAAAGGTTTTATGCCTTACATAATTGTGTAACCCTATTGTAAGCGTAGAGATTAAACGCAAGTCTAGGATCATTGTCTTGTCACATTGTTGCTAGCGTTATGGTGTGTCAAATGCGTCAAATCTGATCCCAGCTCTACGTGCAAATTTACCAATGAGTCAAGACATGTAGCCACATGCGCAGCGTGCCAAAGAGAGCACACCGCAAGCTATAAGAGCTTTTAAGCCCTTTTTTCAGGTACAAGTTTTTCTCAACCACTATGCAACGCTTATACGGCTGGCACAAAACGTACATTCTTAAGTTTTTTACACTTATTAAGTTTTTAAAAAGATTCTGCTTTCAATGCAGCTTTCCGACAAACATCAATTCTCTTGTTGATCTTTGTCACGTTTAATCCCTCTAGAGATTCCGAAACAAACTCAACATATTACACCTTATGCTTGCACACCTTGCCAGAGTTTTAGGACAACTAACAATAGCTGCTATATGCGTTGCTCCAAACTGAGTTTATTACAGTTTTTAGTAGATTAGCATTTTGTGTGAGTGAGTGCGTATGTTAGTGAGCATTTTGACTAATGCGTTTGTAAAAGATTTTTAATTTGTAAAGTGTTTAACTCGGACACTAGACCGTTTGACCAAAAACCGCTCAACTGTTGGACAAAAAAAAAAAAAAAAGTTGCTCAAAGAGTACCTAACTGACTTTGAACAATATAACATTAACATACCGCAAAACTAACCGACCTACCACATTGGCGTTTTTACAGCTAATTTCCAATTGACAAGTTACTTGAATTGTGTCACCAATCCAAATTTTTGGCGGATCCAAAACATTACAGGCTATATTATATACCAATTGCCTACCATTACTGGATTGTAACCTGCAACTAGCCTTGGCCAGTATTACCGACAGAAACTACATACATTGGTTGCTTGACTCAATTTGGGCGCAGTTAAAAATCATCAACTTTGGCAACTACTATATTGATTGTCAAATAGCTCGCAGCGCAAACATCCGCCTGTGAAATACAACTAAGTTGCTGTTGTAGCTAATACAGATCAAAATCACAACCAACTGCAAAACTATGACAAAAATAAAAAAAAATCTTAAAATTTGACAACATTGCATTCTAGAGGAACCAAAAAGACACAGATTGTACCCTAACCACCATCCTTTAAGCCGAACGCTCAAGTAGATGTTGCAAGCAACCCACCAAAAATTCTTAAAATTGAACCTGGCCTAGCATTCAGCACGACACGCATGTCCTACACACGTATCTCTAACATTGTCACAACCGCCGCTACCGCTAAAGTTAAGCAAGACCTTCTAAAATAAAATAAAAATAAAAAAACATTGGTAAATCATCTTTGGAAGCAAAAGAAGAAGTCGGCCAGCAATAACCACCGACTTAGATAAATTTTGTGCCGTACAGCAAGTGCAACTCTTGTGCGCAAAACTACCGCACCACTCAGACTCAGTAAAACCTTTCTAAAGAATTTTACACACAGACTATTGGCTTCTTGCACAGTAGTGTCAAAACCAAATGTTGACGTCATTTAAACGCCATTTCTAAACAACCAAGTAAAATTAAGCTCAATCTCGTAAATTAGGAAAATTGACGCTGCAAGTAGGCAAAGTCACATTCCTTCAAAATAAAATTGCATGTTTTTGTTTTCTGTTTCTATAAATATAAATTTTTTACAATTGCAGTTAGTAAAGACCAAGAAGAAAACAAGTGAACAGTGGTCAGGACAACACTAGAAGCAAACACAATCTAAATTTTGTGTCTTGTGCTTTCACTATCACACGCTGCAGCATCCCGACAAATACAAATAGTGTAGTAGACCTCTAATAAGCTTAATATCTCCGGCCAAAGTTTGAGATGACGACTGATAACTGCTATAAGCACTTTTACATTGCTCCAAACTAAACCTATTACAGCTTGTATTAACTAACACTTGTAAAAATTTTAACTTTAATACACCGCTTTTACTAAAAGTTGCTCATCTCAGATTTTGACAAACCGCTTCCGCAATCTTCTGAGACCAGCCGGTAATACCCACCTATCAATCCAAATGTTTGTAACTGAGCTAATGTTTATGGTGGTAAACTGTATAAAAGAATGATTGTCATCTGTCAGTAATGCAAAAAAGTTAAAGAAAACGTGTACCTTATAAATAAAAAAAACATTTAGGCGAATTGGCAAAATAATTCTTTTGTAATTGTGGGTCAGTGGTTTAAACTGAGTTACGCTACCCAAGTGTTAATGACCAACTGGTTAGATGTTTTTTTCACATAACAATAAGTTTTATTCATAAAGTAGAAACAAAAAATAGATGTTTAATTTTAAAGTCTAAACTCAACTTAACAAATATTTGGGCGGGTAAGCAAGAAACTTTTTTTGTTATTATGGTTTAATAACTTAAAATGTTTTACCCTGCAAGCAGATAGTTGTTTTTTTATATTAGATATTTGGTTAATAATCTAGAAGTGAAGAAAACGTTAATTCTCTAGATGACAAACATTTGGGGTAATTATTAAATAATTGAAAGCATTTACGTGTTTTTGATCAAAAGAGGTTGTTTGTTTTTCCAACTTGTTAATGACTGTCCAAGCCAATAATTTGTAATAGAGCAATTGGTTATTTTACTTACTTAAAACCTTTCTGTAGCTATTACATAGAAAGTATTGGTTGTCAGTTTTTAGTAAAGTTAGAAACACATTAAGTAGTTTCAAAATGTTTAACACGCAATTAAAAGAGCAAAATTGGTAGTTAGTAGACCCAACGAACAAACTAATAGTTAAGAGAAACATCAATATTATTGTAAGCCTATTAACAGAATGTCCGCCTTTATTGCAATACATATCAAAATAAATGGTATATTATGCAAAAACTTTTATATGTTCTTTCTGTTCAAGTTCAAGTGTTCAAAAACAGAATATACAAAAAATGTGAAATAAAAAACAATAACGTAGACGCAAAGCACATTTTGCGCTTCAGATCCTTGTACAAAATAAATACTTGTTTTATTTTTAGTTTTTTTACTAATTATATTTTGTTGCTCATGCTCCTTAATGTGTATTTAAAAAATAACTTTAAAAAAGCCTTAGAAAACGTGGAAATAAGCAAAAAGATAAATGGCCAATAAATAACATACGCTTTGAATATAACTTTTTTATTTTTTTCAAAAATAAAACAAAGCTACCACCACATTACCACATTAGATCTAACTATAAACATATTAAAACCAAAGTTGTAAAAATCAGCAAAATCACACAACATTTTAGAACAATAAACATAAAACTAAACAAGTAAAAACATTAAAATACCTAGGAAATTTTGATTATGTTTGCCTAAATTATAGTATTTTTGTAAGTTTTAGAAAATGATTAGTAACGTTATAAACCACTTCAGATAATTCTAGAACGTCTCAGTAAAATCTAAAAGGTTTTTCAATAAAAAGTTTTATTTTGATTAGCAGGCTATTTGGGCAACTGTCAATTTTGAAGCTATTATCTTTTGACATTTGACAAGTAAAAACTACGCCATTATTAAAAATTCAACAACGCATTGAAGTTACTAAAATTCACTACAAAAATGGTGAAAATTTTTCAGCTACAGTTTGCAAAACTAAAGCATTTTTTGGTCGTCGTAAAGCACCTTCTCGGCCGGCAATAGTAAACCTAATAAAAAAAATTAAACTGTTGGGACAAGTTTGTGATGTGAAGAGTCAAAACCGTGTGCATCGCTCAAGAACAAATGGAGAATATTGCTGATGTAGCCCGTAGTGTTGAAGAAAAAGGTTTGTCGATTCCTTGTCGATCTTTCGAATTAGACATTCTACAAACGACATTAAACCGTATTTTGCATAAAGACTTAAGTTTTAAAGTTTTTAAAGTTCAGTTAACACAAGAACTCAAGCCGGTGGATCACCATAAACGTCGTATTTTCGCTGATTGGGTCCTTCAAATGCATCAAAATGATCCGGAATTTTATCGAAAAATTACTTTCAGTGATGAGGCTCATTTTTACCTTGGATGCTACGTTAATAAGCAAAATTGTCGTTTTTTTTTTTTTTTTTTTTTATTAACTAAATTTATTATAATATATTTACATATTTACAACATTATATTTTTTTTCTCCCCACTTGCTGCTTTACACCGTTTCCATATATGGTAGGCTGCAAAGCTTCGTATTCGGGGCACCATTTTTATTTTCTCTTTCCATTTATCTTATTTTGTATGTATTATCATGTTTGTTTATTTATTTGTTTGTTTTGGTCTTGTTATTATGTAGTGTTCTTTTATTTTTGTTTTAAATTCTTTATAAGTTTTTGTTTTTTTAATATTTTCAGGTAGTTCATTGTATGTGATTAGTCCATTGTTGGGGCTCAGAAAATCCAAGAATGATTGTTGAAAAGTCTTTGCATTCTCAACGTGTCACTGTTTGATGCGGTTTTTGGGCTGGCGGTGTGATTGTACCTTTCTTTTTCAAAAATGAGGCTGGTGCAACTATTACGGTGAATGGATGGCGCTACCGAGCTATGATTAATAACTTTTTATAGCCGGAATTGAAAGATATTGATGTGGACGACGTTTATTTTCTGCAAGAAGGCGCTACGTGCCACACAAGCAACGAAACAATCGCAATTTTGAAAGAAAAGTTTCCTGACTGTGTTTTTTCTCAAAAAGATAATCACAATTGGCCACCGAGATCTTGTGATTTAACACTTTTAGACTTTTTTCTTTGGAGCCACGTGAAAGATAAAGTCTATGCCAATGCTCCACAATTGATTCAAGACCTTAAAGATGGAATTAGTAACGATATCGAGGACAAACAGCCGCAAATGTGCAAAGTGGTCATTGAAAATTTCATGAAAAGAATGTGGTACTGCAACCGCAACGGTGGCGGCCACGTTTACAATGAAATAAACATTTATTGATTTCTCTTAAAAAAATACCCTTTTTTTAAATATCAAAATGAAACTTATTATTGGAAAACCCTATATAATTTGTGATTGATATTACAATCATTCTTATAACAATATAGATTAGAACGTTAATGTAGCAAAAAAATTAAATAAAATTAACCTGTAACCACATACGACGCGACGGATCAAATTGACTTCTTCCAGGTACTGAATTTCTGGTTTCTCTACAACCCTGTTAAATATACACCTGTACATTTTACTATTTTCCTAACTCTCAGTATAAAGTTTTTGCATAAAAAGTGAGTTGCTTCTTTATATAGTTTCCTGTTTAATATCTGTTAAAAGTCAAAAGAGGTCAAAAAGACGTCATGTCTGTGTTTGAGTGATTTTTTTAATGTAAAATTATATGGTTAAAGTTGTTTTTAGTATTACTTGTTTTTTTATACTTACAAAATAAGAACTTTTGTTATCACTTTTTTGTGTGCGTTCTATAAAGTGAAGCTATGACAAAATTGATGTAAAAAATGATTTCTAAATAAATTTGCTTGTGAGTACACACTGTTTTGGTATTAATATCTGTTAAAACGTGTAGACGTGGGGTCATTATGACCACACATCTGTGCTGACGTGACGCTGTTTTCACGTCTGTGGTAACGGGTTAAAAAAAAAATTAGCGGTGAGATATAGCTCAGTGCTCTATCTAGCTTAGCAAACTAGCAATACGGAGTTTGATTTCCAAAATATAACTAAATAAAAACTTGCTGACTTTTGCAATGTTTGATTAATTTTAACAATTTTCAATACTATATTAAAAATGTGTTGCTATAATTTGATACAAAAATTTATGCAATTTTTAAAATATAGCTTTCAAGATAAAACTGTACGTCTTCTTAAATTGTATCTACAATATCAACACTGTATCTGTCAAATTACATTAATCGTGCTATGGAACAAGCCGAGTTGAAATGTGTGTAGTGATCAGGACGCCGTAAAGTTTTACTACCCAGTAAAATCGACCCGCACTTTAATCAATTTACGACGACATAAAAAACATCTCTCTATCTCACTCAATATAAGCAGAAAAAAAATAAAATGATTCCACCAAAATGTAGTAAGCTCAACAATGATAATCCCCGACGCGTATTGTAATCCGGTAATTAATAGGCCCCGTAAATCAGAGATTATTACCCAATTGAACACATAAATTACAAAGAAAAAAATTATTTAGAGGGGTAGTAGTAGTAGTAGTGTTTTGATAAATATACAATATAAGCGTGAATATGCGGCTTCAAGATTAATCAGCGATAAGTAAGCAGAACAACGACTCGAATTTAAATAAACATTAGTTAGACGAGGCCTTAACATGCGAAACTAACTTAACAACTCATAACGACCGCTTTATTCTCTCTAGCATGTACATACAACTTTCCCTCATAACATTCCGCGGGTATGGATGATGGAAAATTATATAAACGGATTAGTATTTCGTGAAAGACGCCAGTTAATTTAATATAAACCAACCTCTAGTTTTATTTTGCTTTATACATCCAATAATTAAATCAGCTCAAGCTTCCTATCTTCAAATTAATTTTCTATACTGCAGACAGATCAATAGCTTATTATTGTATTAGCTATTAATTTGTTTTAATGCCTTGACAGCTTCTATCGTTGCTTGGTAGTGATAGTTGTTGGTTTTCTTATTCTTATTATTTATTAATAATGAGCTGGCGTCGCGACATAGACTGCTATCTTTGCGGGCAGGATCCACACATGTATCGAGTGGCGGCGGTCATTGCTGTGACAATATCAATAGCAATTGATTTACTCAACTTGTGTTTTTTTTATATAATCCAAATCAAATATTTATTTAATTACTTTTGTTTTAAATAATAAAAGCCAGCAAAACTTTTTAAACAGACATTTAATGTTTTTACAAAAAATCCTTAAATCAAATCGAAAACCTCTTCATATCTCTAAAATTAAAAAAAATATTAGCAATTAAATTTTTAACAATAATTTGTAGAACAATAACAATTTAGCTATCACAATTGTATTAGTTTGGTTTTGATCAATTTGTCCCAAATAAAACAAGAATAATAATATTTATTTGTGTCAGTAACAATAGTTTTACACTCGTTAGGAACATATTATACTAAAAGTTGTTTCTATTAGAGGCGGAGAAATTTAAATTGAAATAAAACACAAAAAAATGTTTTTAATATCCATGAAATTTGAATATGATTTCGGGCATGTGACCGCCGCGGCAGGAACACACATGGCGTAATCTGAAGGTCCAATTTTCACAAACTGTTTGCAGTAATTCTGACAGTATTTTGGCAATAATGCGTCGAATGCTGGCTTTCAAGTGCTCAATTGTTTCTGGTTTATCGGTGTAGACATAAGACTTTACATATTCCCAGAAAAATAACCTAATGACTTCAAATAGCACAAACAAGGTAGTCAGTTAATGTGGTCCATTTTGTAAAATTAATCTTTTGTGAAATATTTCTTTCAGTAAATTAATTGAATCGCGCGCTTTGTGTGGCATGTGGCCGCCGTCCTGCTGAAACGACATGTCAACATTAATGCTGTCTAATTGAGACACAAAAAGTTGGCAATCATGTCTCTGTACCATTTTCAAATAAAATTGTAAATCAATAGCAATGTTTTTCTCGGTTCATTTACCAAAAGTACGACGCAAACAATAATCATGTGGCATTATTTTTTGTACAAGTTGAATCTTGTAAGCTCGTAAACCAATATCTATTTGCAAAATTTTTGATAAAGTGGATAGATACAAGTTTAATTGTAGAGCACGATGACAAATTGACACATTTGGATCATCATTAACACTACGCTGCACACTATGAATTGCCTTTGTGTGCGCACTGTACGACTTTGTACTAGATGCTTATTATCGTTTAGATTAAACATATTGCAAAAATGATGCACAGTTTCTAAAATTAATCGCTATGATGGACGATTATGAGCACTATACAATGCACGTAATGTCCGTAATGAGTTTTTAGAAACAAACCACGTTTTTCAAAATAAATTTGAACAATTTGCAAACGTTGCTTTGGCATGAGTCTATTCATAATAAATTGCCAAATCAAATTAACTTCAAAACAACCAAGAATTGTCAAATCACACACCAGTGCGATTGCAATACTCATCAACAAGAGACTAAGACATCTCACCAAGAGTCAGCGTTAGGCAACTTTTCGCCTATTTACAACTATTTAAAAACTGGTTTTTGAGAAGACTTTAGTACAACAGACTATCTACATAGAATTTGTTAGCTTATTTTAAAGAGTACAACGTTCTACTCCATATAGCATTCATAGACTACAAAAACGCGTTAGAATCAATAGAACTGAGGACAGTTTTTGACACAATAGACAACGCTAAAATATCCTCCAGGTACATTGATCTTTTTAAATTATCTATAAAAATGCCACGTTTAAAGTAAAATTTAATAAGGGCACTTCTACAGACAGAATCTCAATACAAAAAATTGTATAACAAAGCAATACATCTCTCTTAAGTTATTGATGTTGGCTCAAGACAATATATTAAAAAAAACTGTACTAGAAAACTAAAGGATTGAATGTAGACAAAAAGTATTTTAATCATTGTTTTGGACAATGGACAATATTAACAAAATGCTATTCAAGTTAAACACTACATCCAAACAAGAAAGCTTAAAAATAAAATTTAGCAAAACAAAGATCATGAGTACTAAGCAACCTTATATCATAATCAAAAATAAAAAAATCAAAGTAGTCAAAAAATATTATGTGTGCTTGTCAAATATATTCAAGCAGAGATTATATAATAAATTAAATTTATTTTAAAAGACTCAGACATATTGTTAGGATTGAAGAGAAACGTGTTTAATATGTGCATTTTTCTGACTATGACGTATAGTCTACCAACCATGACAATGACCATAATAAACCTAATATCAACATAGAAAGAAATCAAATGGGCAATGCTGAAAACAAATTTGATAGATCGGATCAAGAACTGGAGCTAGATAGGACATGTGACCAAATAGCGCAAACATCATTAGGTATATAGACTAACACATCGGATGGCATTCTTTCTTCAAACCCCGCAAAAACACATATAAAATTTTGGTACAGATATATAGATGAAATTTTAGCAGGTTTTACAGGTTCAACCCGACGACAGTTAGAAAATTTCTTACAGTTTATAAATACTATTCATCCGCGCATTCAGTTTACAGTAGAATTGGAAACTAATAACCAAATTAACTTTTTAGATCTGACCTTAACAAAAAAAAAATAACAAATTATTATTATAATTTTTAGGAAACAACGTTTACAGATGCCACAATTCCTCAAGACTCCAATTATCCCAGATCTCATAAAGTAGCCGCATATAATTTTATGGTAAATAGAGCCTTGACAGTTCCACTAAGTAAAGAAAACCAGGAGCTTGAGTTTCAAACAATTAAACAAATTGCAATAAATAATGGGTACACAGCTTAAATGATTGATATATTAATAAGTGAAAAGAAAAAATTCCAACTTCTGAAATTCATTTTTCCATCAGTTAAAAATTCTGAATTTTTTTGCAGCATTACATATTTTGGCCCAATCTCGGAAAAAGTAGGAAATATTTTCAAAAAACAAAAATTAAAAGTAGCCTTTAAATCAAACACAAAATTAAGCAATTTTCTCTATAACGCCAAAGAAAGAAATAATAAACTAGATGAATCAGGAGTCTATAAGCTAACATGTACTGATTGTGAAAGAGTATATATATGTCAAACTGGTCGAAATTTCTAACAACGTTTTAGTGAACATAAAAAATCATATTTACACAGTAATTTAAAATCAACATTTGCAAATCATATAATTAATGAAATTCACACTTTTCCAAATTTAGACGATTTAGTAATTTTGCATAACGCAAAAAAAAGTAAAAAATTCACAAACATAAAAAAAAAATTCACCACTTTTAAACGACCAGCTTGAACATATGTATACGCCTGTTAATTTAATCCCTCGCTTAATCTATAAATAATTACATTGTTTGTTTGTTTTTTAAAATTATTGTTAATCACTTATATTTTTAATCCTTTTTTTTTAAATTCATTATATTAACAAAACCATTTGTTAGATTATGTTAATGTCTTTTTAATATTTTTTGTCAATTAAATTTGTTTTTTTCTTATATATAAATATGTACTGTTTCTTTATTAATGTATTCATATATTGTCTGAAGAAGGCTGAGGTTCAGCCGAAACTGCAGTCACAGTGTGACAAAATAAATGTGATATATAAAAACATAGTAGTTGTTTTATTTAATCTTGTATTTATATCTATTTTGACATTTAAGTTAATTTGTATTTTTTAGATTTAATTAATATGACTAAAATAAAATAATGGAATGAATATATTTCTAAAATAGTAGAATCAAGTAAAAAATTATAGAAATAATTTGGTAAGTATGTATTTGCAATTTTCCAACAATTTAAGAAATTTAAGGCAAATATTTTAGTCAAAATGAAAGTTAATTCATTTGCAAACGCTTTAAGAATAATAAGTAGAATTTCATCTAAACCTGATGCCTTTCTGGTATTTTATTTAAGAAGATATTTTTTGACAACCCGTTGCCTAAAATGAATTGAACCCATTATATTTTTACTAGCCGGCATTGTAAGTACAACAATGAGAGGTTTTTTAATAATAGAGTTAGATGCAAGTTTGTTTGCAAAAATGTCTGCTTTTTCTTTTGGATTAGTAACTGGATTGTTTTGATCATTTCAAAAAAGGGGTATTAAAGATTTTGTACTATCTTTTATTGTTTTATAATTTTTGTTGTTACATTAAACAAAGAGCCTGAGAATATAGCACAGCGTGCGTTAGGTCGCAAACCGTCAATTATAAAAGCTGCCAGTTAATTAACAACTATGAAGATGCTTTACCCAAGAGCACACCCAACAATTGCAAAAAGAAATGTTATGCGCAAGCAACGTAACCGGCGTAAAAAGCATTACTATTAGCTAAAAATTTTCTTTGCATAAACTACATCAAATATACAATCTATCTCAAAAGTTACAACTGCTCAAAAATGGGGATTTTAATTATTTAAATGATGCAAATTATGATGGAGATATTGGACACTAATAATGCAAAAAAATAACTAGCTAGAAACCAATAGTACTATTATCAAAAAAAAAATAAGTTCAACAAAATTTAAAAATTGCTACGTGCCAGTGGCATTAAAGAAAACAAAAAACTGAACATAATTGAATGAACATAATTAAAATCGCTTAAAAATACAAGTGTGTGCTGCTGCTCTTCTAGACGTAGCAGAAGCATTTAGCAAGGTCTGCACTATTTATTAAAAAGCCGGTGAACAAAGAGCAAGTTATTATTTTAATCATATATTGAAGCCATTGCAAATAAATTTAGAAAAGTTGCAAACAAAATAAAAAGCAACTTATATTCTATTGTTAGATTTTAAAGTTAAAGATAAAGTTAGATTTTTTTATATCAAAAATTTTATTAAAGTTTTATTAAATTGAATAAAAACTTTGACTTAGATTTTGACCACTTTCCAGTTCTGATATTAAATGCTAAAATAATTAAAAAAACTTGACCTTTATTGACTAATAAAACCACTAATGATGACAGTTTTTAAATAAAACAATAAAACAATTAGAAATGAAATTTAAAAAGTTTACTAATCCAATCAATACTGCAGCTTTTAAAAACACTAAAAAAAATCTAATATAATAAAAGAAATATTTTTTTTATAAAGTGTAAAAAAATTGTAAAAAAAAAACTTAAAAAAGATTTCATCAGTCAAAAAACCTTATTAAATAATACACAAAAAATACCAACAACAAACAGAAATTTAAAACAAAAAAAGAACGGATTACTCACTGTAAAAAGCCGCAAAATAAAATTAAAAAGTCTTTATCCCCTAATAAGAAAAAATATTTTTTTGTTTAGAAATAATAAAAAAAAGTTTGTATATTTGTCAAACATCTAGCAAAAACTTTCAAACCTAATAAAATGTAAGCTCAAACTACACTTGACAACTCGAATAATAACCTATTTGAAAAAATTCTTTTAATTACCCCAAAAAAACTAATAAAAGAAATAAAAATTATTTTTAAAAACTTAAATTAAACTCTATTTGATTTGATTAAAGACAAAATTCTAAAGTAATTGCTTAGAAAAAAGGAGAATGTTTTAGTCTAAATGTTGCATTAACTACTAAAGGGTGAGCCATCTCTTGGAATCTTTTTGAACTACCACTTTATTTTTCTGTCGTGATATTTGACATCTGATGTATGACAGTTTTTTAGTATACAACATCCGGTTAACAAAATAACACGCTATACGCTCGATAAACGTTGGGAAATGTTAAAAATTTACTTTGAATCTAATTCGTGTATTGCAGAATCAGTGCAAAAATTGCTTACAAAATTTGGTTGCAAATATGCACCAAATGCAAGTGTTCTAAAGAAATTTATGCACAAAGTTTGTGAAACTGGTATGCTGGTGAACCGTACTGAAGTTCCACATGCTCGTCCGGTTTGTACACTTGAGAATATTGCTGCTGTAGCCCATAGTGTGTAAGCTAACCCGAGAACATCAACTCGTCATTGCTCTCAGCAATTGAACATTAGTCGCATTACCTTGAGGCATATTTTGCATAAAAACATCTGTATATTCGCCTATAAAGTCAAATAACACAGCAGTTGATGAGAGTTGACCATCCACTTTGATACAACTTTGCTAATTAGATCTTAGAGCAGCTGGAAGCCGATGATGAATTTTTGCAAAAAAAATTCTTTTCCAATAAAGCGCATTTTTAATGTGTAAACAAGCAAAACTGCAAGATGTAGGCATCGAAAAACTTACACGTGATTGTTGAGCAATTAATGCATCCCAAACAAGTGACTGTATGGTGCAGATTATGGGCCGGCGCCATCATCAACTTGTTTTAGTTTTAATCTGGCAAAACGGTCAACGGAAACCGCTATAGCATTGATAGCAAACTTTTTTTGGGAGCAAATTGCTGGTTTGAATGTGGGCGACATTTGGTTCCAACAAGATGGGGCAACATACCGCACTAGCAACGAAACTTTACTTATTGAAGTCAAAGTTTAAAAATTGTGTAATCAGCCGTCGTGAAGATGTGAATTGGCCAGCAAGGAGCTGCGATTTGACGCCCATAAACTTTTATCTTTAGGGTGCCGTTAAAGAACGTTTTTATACCAACAATCCAGAAACGATTGACGATCTTAAAGTCAATATCCTAAATGCCATTGCTGAGATAGAACCGCAGACATTGAAAAAAGTTCGGAAAAATTGGGTCGAGAGAATAGACTATTGTAAAGTTAGCCGTGGCAGCCATTTGACCAATGTAATATTTCATGTATAACCGGATACTCTTGGCTACAAAATTAATTTAAGATCATGAAATTCCATCTAGCTGTTTGTGTTTTACTCACATTTTAAAAAGATTCCTTGTGATGGCCCACCCATTAATATATATTCAATATAGATTTTGATCGAAACAATTAACAACAGATTTTCTGACTTATGTTAGCCACAAATGGAATTTTACTTTAGACAAACATGGAAAAAATTTTGCAATAGCTTTAAACATTTTCAAAGCTTTTAATTAAGTTTGACATCTTAATCTTATCAACATGCTTCATTGTATAGGTTTTGATCATAAGTTTGTTAACCTTATCAATAGTTTTTTGACAATAAAAAAATTATAGTTAAAATTGATGATTTAACTTTGAACCCAAAATTAAAAACGCTAATGTTTCTCAAGATTCTGCTCTTTTGCCAACTTTATTTTTGGTTTACATTAATAAAGTTTTTTAAATAACTAAAAGTCTTAATCATAGTTTTGCAGATGATAGCACCT
This sequence comes from Tachinus rufipes, assembly GCA_963932245.1. Classification (NCBI taxonomy): domain Eukaryota; kingdom Metazoa; phylum Arthropoda; class Insecta; order Coleoptera; family Staphylinidae; genus Tachinus; species Tachinus rufipes. The sequence goes on along the minus strand of OZ010747.1, from coordinate 69,486,874 downwards.
TTCATACTTCATACTTTCCAAAGACCATATTGACAAAAATGGCAGAACATCTTGAAATTTCTAGGTTATTATCTGTAGTATCTATAAACAAAAACCTCAAAACAGTTTTTAAATTTCCAACATGGTTATTTTAACTTAAAAAAACCTAACTTTTTATTGTTTTTAATGTACAACATATTGACATCTCATCTCTGAAATTTACTTAACAACACTATCTTTCTTAAGAATTAAAGATTCCAAAGTAAAGCAAGATGCTATTTTTATTATACTTTATTAAAGTAAAAAAAAAACTTAAACTTAGGTTTCAACCACTTTTCAATTACCCTGACGTTAAGTGTAACAATAATTAAGAAAGTAACTCAGCTTTCATTGAATAATAAAACCACTAATCATGAAAGTTTTATAATAGATCTTAACAAAAGCATTAACCTAAATAACTGTCTAAAAAAAAACAAATAATTAAAAAAAAAAACTGAAATGGTTACTTGGTTGGTTCAAATTGCAGTTATTAACTACTCTATAAAAATAATCTATTTACTTAAAAAAACAGCCAAATAGGCAGTAACCTCTATACTATTAGTTAAAAAATAATAGTTCTTAGGTTAAAAATATTTAACAGAAAGCTAAAATTATCTAGCAAAAATTTTAATAATTAATTTAAAAAATTAATTAATAAAATAAATAAGACAGTAGTGTAATATAACAAGTAACAATTAGTGCTTGATAGTGAAAAAGGTGAAAATGTAGTGAAATTTATTAAGTGGAGCCCAAACTAATAAAAGGTCGTGTTAGAAATACACACATATCGAAAAATTGCGATACGTGCTGTGTTAGCGCAAAGGACAATTAAATTTGCCGAGTAGTATTATAGTGATTTGCGTAAGTAGGTCGAGCGCAAATAAGTAGCGTTTCTAAATTAAAATAAAAAATGGGAAAAATAAAGCATTCGCCACCAATAAATAGGGAGAATCAAAACATGGTGAAACAAACCAAAGAGGAGGAGGAGATCAACAGTACCAAAAGGGAAAGAGAAATTGATTCTCTAGGAGGAAATAATGAGGCTAAGAGAACAAACGCTTCAACAACGCTAATGACAATGGGAGTTTTGATTAGAAAGTTAAAAGATCAAACACAAGCATGTCTAAATACAAAGATGGAAATTAAAAAAAGCTGCCAATAAACTTATGGCAGTTTTAGAGAGACCAAGGGAACCAAGGAAAGCAAAGAAAATTATGGAGGAAGCTGAAACGCGTATACAAATGAAGATAACATTGTGTGTCCCGTTACAACTGCAAACAACACCAAACAGAGAAAGAAGGCTTCAAACAAGAGCGATTGTGGTAAGCAAGGAAGGTGCAGCTTACGCTGACCTTTTAAAACAGGCAAAAATACAGATGAAAACGATCTTTAAAGAGATAAAAGAAACTGGAAAAGGAGAACTGTTACTAGCAACAAAAGGATCGGAGACGGAAAAAAAAATAAAAAAGTAAGAGACGGAATGGAGAGTATTATTGTAAGAATAGCAAATAATGGCCCCACAGGAAAACTAGTTTTGATCAAAGGTATAAGCTCAGAGACAAACAAAGGAGAACTGATTGAAGAAATTGGCAGTAGAGTAGGCAACAAAAATATCACAATTATATCTATGAGAAAAGAGTACAAGGAGATACAAACAGCTATAATCAGAAAACCTATTAATGGCAACAACGGTAAGAGGAAATTTAGAGATAGTAATAGTGAGTGAACCAAATAAAAACAAACTAAGTGGGGAGTGGATAAAAGATAAGAATTCAGACGCAGCTATCCAAGCAAGGGGTAAGTGTAGAAATAAAGTAGAAACAAGAAGAGATTAGTGTGGGCCGATATAAAAGGTCAATAGTGTACAGTTGTTACATCAGTCCAAACTGCAATATGGAATATTATCAGGAGTGGATAGAAGAACTAGAACACAGTCTAAGAAAACAAATGAGCAAACAAATTCTGATAGAAGACGATTTCAACGCTAAATTGCCAAGGTGGGGAGGGACCAAGTGCGACAGAAGAGGCCAAAGTTTTGTCGAGATGATAGCAGCCGTAAATCTTACAATATGCAATCAAAGAGATAAACCAACGTTTGTAAAAAGAAGATCCAAATCATACATTGATATTACCATAGCAACATGAGAAACGGCTAGAGTAGTAAGGAGCTGGACAGTAACAGAAAAAGAATCAGTGAGTATATACAATACAGCACAAACGGAAAAGAAGAAAAGGAAGACAAAAAGAAGGAAAATGGAACATAAGACGTATGGACAAAGAAAGGATAATAGAGGTATGGAAGAAACAGAGGAAGTGACTGAAAACGAGAATTTAGAGGAAAGATGCAAAAAATACTCGGAAAAATTGAGAAAGGCAGCAAAAGAATAAATTCCTAGATACAGAGAAAGAGAAAGAAGAGGACCATATTGGCGGTGCGAAAAAGTCAAGGAAAGCAGAAAGAAAAACATACAAACACATTAGCAAAAGTTATGGAAAAAGTTATTGTAAAAAGAATTGAACAAAAAATTAAAGAAAAAGGAGGATGGGAACACGAACAATATGGATTTATAAAGAAAAGAACGACTCTAGGAGCCATTGAAAAGGTAAAAGCCATAGCAAAAGAAGCAAACAGTGGACCATACAGAAAAAGACAACACTGTGTCATAGTAGCGTTAGATATACAAAATGCGTTTAACAGCATACTATGGGAAGCAATTATAGAAGCAGCAAAAAAAAAGAAATTTAACAAATAAAACTAGTAAAATAATATGGAGCTACCTTCAGGAGAGAAATCTACTACACAAAAATTAAAAATTTAAGCTGACTAAAGAAGTACCACAGGGTTCTGCACTAGGTCCTAAATTATGGAATTTAGTATATAATCAGCTACTTAGAAGGAATGACAATAACGGCATTTGCGAATGACGTAGCTCTGGTAGGTAGGAATATAGACATAGAAGTACTAAATGAAAGGTTAGATGTGACAATAGAGATGATCAAAAGATGGATAAGAAACAAAGAGTTAGATCTGGTTCCACAGAAATCTGAGGCGGCATGGCTATCGACAAAGAGAACAAACAGGGGAAATATAAAAATTCAGGTAGGTGAACAAATAATAACCATAGGCAACAAAATTAAATACCTTGGAGTAACACTTGAAGCAAAGGGATGGAATGAACAGGTTAAGGAAGCGGTAAGAAGAACAAAAAAAATGAAAAGAATGCTTAGTAGGCTTATGCCGAACAAGGGAAGACAAGGAGAAAGAGCAAGAAAGCTAATAGCAACTGCGGCTAAAAGTAAACTATTGCATGCCGCAGAAACATAGGGAAAAGCTTTGAAAACAAACAAAAAAACAGAAAAGTAAGAGGAGCTATGAGAACAAGTTTGTTAAGGATCTGCAGGGCTTACAGGACGGTGTTGCAAAAGGCACTAGAAGTAATTGCGGCGACACTACCCGCAGATTTGATGGTGTAAAATAGATTAGGTATAAAAAAAATGGTAAATGAAAGAACAAGTAAGCAAGAAGCAAAGAGACAAGCAAGAGAATATGATGGAAAGATGGCAAAGATATTGGAAAAAAGAAGAAAAGAGAGAATGGACAAGGGACAAGGGACTAATACCAGAAATAAAAGAATAAATAGAAAAAAAAAACGGAGACGTGTTACTATACAACACAACTAGTTACCGGACATAAGGTGTTTGAAAAGTACTTACAAAAAATAAATAAGATAGAGAAAGAGAAAATATGTATATTTTGTCTAGAAAACACGCATGACAACGCAGACATACGCTAGTAGAGTGCAAAGCGTAGGAGGAAGATAGGAAAACGCTAGAAAAAATAGGTAGACAAATCTACAATTATTAAAATATGCCTGAGTGACAAAAACATATAGAGAGCACTAAGAAACTCTGCAACGACAATACTAAAAAAAAAAGATAAAGGAATTTGAAGCTTTGAGATTTAGGTAAACCAAAATGAAAGAAAACACTCAAATTAAAAGCAACAAAAAGCAAAAGACAGAAGAGCGAGAAGCTAAATGGAAGCAAAAAAATGTGGAAAAAAGTAACAAAGAGGAAAAAAATTAAGAAGGTCAGAACAACTATGCCTGCCAAACAATAGAAGATGAACAGAAAGACAAGTGAAGAACATATACTAAAACCCTAATACCAACAAAAATTGCAGAAATAAAGAGGAAAAGAAGAGAACTGCTTAAAGAAAATAAATTGACAAAGTTGCTAAACAACTTCCAAACGGAAAATACGCCACCTCAAGGTTGACAGAAAATGCTACTTTTGAAATGGTCAGAGTACATCTGGCAACTAAGGGACACGAAGAACTAATCCCAAATAGAGATTCAAGAATCTTACTAGAAGTTAAATTAGCAAATGTAGGACTACCAAAAAGGATGCAATTAATAGAGTTGCACAAAATATTTATGAAAAAAAAAAAAGATACAACAAGGAAGAAGTTAATAAAGATATAAAAAAACTAAGAAGATACCTGAGGACAATGCAAATATCTAGGCTGAATAACACAAGAATGGGAGAAAAGAGACAAAAATGCCAATGTAGAAAGTAGGACAAAAAATTAGGGTATAGAGAGAGATAAGCCGGAAACAGCATGTGTTGCCGTAGCAGACAGCGTAAATTCCGCAAGGCCAAAACCAGTTCACCTCAAACTAGTACCAAATTAGAGACAATGACTAGGACAAATTAACAGCAGGATTTACGCAGAGAAGAAAACCAAAAGGTATTGCCATGCGTTAGTAATTCTCAAGGGCACTTGTTGAGGCCAACACTTCACTACGTCATTAAAAAAAAAAAAACAATAAAGCTACAAAGCATACTATACAGTCACTTTTTAGATGCATTTCCTTTTCAATTTTTTAATCTTTAAATATTGCAGATCTGCTTATTTACGTAGCCGCTTAGATTAAAATGCACCTAATCACTAAAAAGGTTTCTAGGTTTCAGATTTTGTGTTATTTGGATTTTGTAAAGATGTATGTGTAAAATCTTAGTCAACATTTGTTGCGTAGTGGAGTACGTAAAGCTCAGTTTGCTGTGATCAATGACAAATTAATATTCTTGGTTCTGCAGTTACACTTTCACAAACATTAGCAATACTCTGCACAGAACAATTGCTACAAGTATGTTGAGGTACTTTAGCGTTAGTGAAAAACCTAGTTTACTTAAACTTTTGGATCAAGTTCTAAACTATACACCTAAATATTTACTTATTGCACAAAACGCACTTATCTCTTATTAACATAACATTTTTGGCAATGAATAAGATTGTTTATGTTGCTAGATCACAAAACAACGTTTAACATTAACATATTACTCGATGCTTTAAAAATATTTATCTGTATTATGTAGAAGTTTAATATAAATTACCATTTATTTCCTACAGACTATTGTACTATTGGTACCATAAAATAGCGTTTTGGTGTTTATTACCTGCTCTATATCAAATATATACTACAGATGCAAAAAATTACATAAACTTAATTTTGATGATAACTCAGCTTTGCTGCAAGAAGTCAAAATGCAGAGAGTACAACAGCAAACCTGTTTTATCAGTTTTATTAATAAAAAAGTGTCTAATCTACCATTCATGGAAACATTGTTTTAATCAAAAACTTGGTTAAATATTTACCTTGAATGCAAAGTTGCAATGGAAGCAACACGTTATGAAAAAGAGAGACTTAGCATTAAATACAAACAACACTATCAGCTTCTGAGTAAAAACTTTAAGTTGCCAATACAGTATAAAATATTACTATATAGCAAGATCTTAAAACCCATCTAGGTATATTCTATACAGCTCTGAGTCTGTACCAAAAATATAAATATTGTTCTAGAACAAAGTGCTACGTAATATAGAAAACACGCAATTTAATAAAAATATTTATTTTGAGTTTGGTATTCTTATTATTTTAAATAACAAGATTTGCAGCTAATATAAAGTTAGGCTTCATAGACATGTTAACGCAGAAGCTCTTCAACTACTGCACAACCAACATCTAGTGCACAGATTGAAGTGATCCAATCCATTCGAGTTATATAGACTAAAAGCAAAAACATTATAAAAAACTACCTCAATAATGCAATATAAAAACTTTTAATTGAACATAACTAATCAATAATCTAAATGTTTCTAAAAATACTCAAAATTAAAACATTTGTAAATTGACGATTTATATTAGTAGTGTATAGTATGTATTTTATCCAAACCAAATTTGATTAAATTACTTACAAAACTATTTCATTTATAAGATTAATGTAAGACCTGTAAGAACTAGCAAAATTAATCAACTTACTCAAAACTGAAACATTTTCAAAATTACTAATTTATTGATAATGTATAATATGCACTCATAGCAAAAAAATGATTAAATAGTTTATAAAATGATACAGTAAATTCTATAAACAATTTTATACAAACAGTTTCATTCATTAATTTTTCAAAAAACTTTAAATTAAAGTATTTATTAACAATTAAAAAAAAAATCATTGTTATCTTGAAGTGATAGCAATAAAATCCTTAACACAATGAACAAATCATTAAACATCTTTCATCCTTCCATAATATCCGATTTTAAAAGACGAAACTTTTGAAACCACTAACGGCACTTTTCCGCTTTCGGGGTCGCTTAATACAGAAAAAAATTATGCCCATATAAAGTCGCTATAATAACGCGCACGAAGCCGCAATTATTAACAATAAAAGTGGCGATAAATCTGAACTTTAACCTGGGTTAATAGTCTTTTATTATAGACTCCACTTTTCCCTCTCTCTTTTACTCCTATAACATCACCGAAAAATAAAAACTAAAATACATTTTTAGTTGAAATATAAACAGTGATGTTGGCATTTTTTACACAGTTTGTAAATTAAAATATGTGCCTCGAAGGGCTCTTTTGCATGGACATGTACATTGCAATCGCTTTTTGTGTATAATAATAAACGCTTTGTTTGTGTATTGAATTGAAAGTAAATTCTTAATTAGTTTTGTATTGATCTTAATCCTGGTTGTCACTACAGCAGTAACCCCACCGATTAATCAAAAAAATAATAATAAAAACTGCGACGGTTTTAATCATAAAAAAATATAGAAGGTGCAATATTTCCCCGGCAAATTACGATTATGATCAGAAGAACGAAAATGGGAAGTTATATTTTACGATAGTATCGTGTGAGGCGAATAGGGGACCTAGGGAAAAATGAAGCTGCCAACGACAGAATACAAAAGATAAACGGTGCAAAATAATTTTTTAAAATAATATAAAACAGAGCAAGATTGTTATTATTTTATGTAAATAAATATCGCATAGCGATCAGTGTAACTGTATCCTGTAAGGCGTACGTCTGAAACGTGTTCGCAGGAGAAATAAAAGATCACTTTCGTGAAATCCGTGCGGCTTTAATAGACGCGCTGGCAATTTCAAACTTGTGCACAAATTGAGGGGAATAAATATCGGGTCTTACTGCTGCAAAACATTTCCATAACATCATTTATATTGCTCCCTGATGCTTTGTATTATTCTTTTTTCGTATGTTACCAGTAAGTTGAATTTAAAAGGAAATTGCTATTTTAAGTTTACATAATGTCAAATCATTATTTTATTGAAGTTATTCTTTGTAACATTAATGCATAATTTTGTTCATATTTAACTACAAATGGTGCACAATAATAATAATAATACTAATATTAATAACTCAGTATAGAGACCCAAGAAGAAAAAAAGCTTGTTGCAATTAGTCAACACACATTTAAGTAATCATTTTAAATGTTTTCACAAAAAACCATCTTCAATAATTTGTTCAATTTTTTTATATTAAATAATATAAAAGTCAATGACTTCTTTGCTACAACACAATTTATCAAAGTTGCAAGCGAATTATTTGCAATTACTGTTTACCAATTTTATTGTAGTTGTTGGTGCCTTCTTCATAATTTCAGTGGCAGAAAGTTGCATAAAACACATATTTAGCACTAATAATTATTTATTTCTAACCATTAACTTTATTGCGACTGCACGAACGTCAATTTCACTAAGCACCGATGCAAAGTTTGCGCAGCAAAAGTACAAAATGGTTTTCTCATATAACAATGTTTACCTAGTCACGGGCACACCGAGCCACATAAAAAAACATGTGTGTGTTTGAATGCGTATATGAACGGATCTATTTAAAAAGAACGCTACGCTCCGCATTATTTATAGCATCTAAAAACTTCTGACATCTCTTTCGGATTTTTGAAGTGTGATAAAACATTGTAAAGACAATGATATTTACCACTACACCTATTAAATTCAGTCTGAACAAAATTTTAAATACCCAAAATATACCCTACTGCATTTAAGCTGATGTAGTGCAGAGAGATCTTATTGTTCTAAAATATAACCACACTCTGTAACGGGCCAAAAATACATTGGAAATTCTTTCTAATTCTATACGTTTAGCGTCTGGCAAAAGTAAAAAAATCCAGTTTTTTACAACTACAGCCACAAGGCATCTAAGTGTAATTGGCCTTGAATGTGCCGGAGCCAATCCTTGCAAAAACAAAACTTAAAATTTAGCTGTTACTCCACTGGCTTAGGCAAATAATTTTATAGAGAGATTTATCTATCTTTCGTAAAACTTTTTAGGTTATTACCAGATTATAGGTTGACATGGTACAAGCTCTCCACAAAAATTTATGCAACGCCTATTAAGCAGGCACTTATGCAATAAAATGTTAGTTAGATAAAAAGGTCCTTGTCATAAACTGAGGTGACTAAACTTTCAGCTTCTGTTTAGTGGAGGGAAGAAGTTAGTTGGTAAGTGCTTGTAAAAGCAAACCTAGACACACTAAATCATTAAAAAAATTCTTTTATTAAATACTAAAAAAAACATTGCATCTTAGTCATGAGCAATTTTCACATTGCTAATTCTAAATGACAATAAGTTGGAGGTTGGAACATACAATTTAGACAGTTTGCAAACCATCCAAACTGTGCACACAAACAAATATTTGACATTCTTACGCAATCTTTTATACACAGTAGTTTGTTTATGTGCATAGTTTGAACGGTTTGCAAACTGTCCAAACCGTAGGTTGAAACAGACCTAATGCAAATCCTCAACGATTTAACTAGAAACTAAAACTGTAATACACAATTTTACCATTTAAAAACCAAAAGAACTATTTTGTCAACTCTTTGAGATCTAGCACTCTGTAAAAATCACACAAGTTAGACGTGGTAAGTATTAACTGCTTAACCAAACCTAATAAGAGAAACTCAGTACAATTTTACCACTAAAGTTACCCATCAATACATTTCACTGTTTTAGAAGGTGTTCTTTTGTTTCAATAATGCAAATAGTGGTGCTAGTGATAATGTTTTATTTAGAGCAGAATCTTGTCACCACATTAATAATTTGTAATTTAAATTCTCTGCTTATTTACCTTATTCAATTAACAGTTTTTTTTTATATATAAATAAAAACTGACATTAAGATTGTAAAAAAACATCCATTCTTTTAATAATTGACACTTGAGCGTTTAAGAAAGCTAAAGTTTTGTAAACCACACGTCTTTAGATTTTAATCTAAGATTTTTGCCTACTTTGCCCAAGTGACTTTTGGCATTCATAAGGTAGAAAAACTTTTCACTCAATTTGATAAAAACTAATCAAAATTACGTGCAATGGGTATAAATCTAAGTTTGTTGCCCAAAAATGTTACGTATCAAATATTTTGATAATTAACTCTTGGGCAGGTAGTTGTGGTTTACTTATCTGAGCTACACTCATTTATTTTTAATTTAATTTTATGTTACACGTTTTTAGTTTTAAATTTAAGTTTCTTACTTACCCGATTAAGTGTTAATTATACAATTTCTCAATAATTATTACTTGGGCAATTTATAGTTTTAAAACTATTTTTTTTTACTACCGCCGTGTTGTGCTTAGAGAAACATTAATTTTGTTGATTAACACTTAAATAAGTAAGCGAAATACACTAATCTAAATTACAGTATTATAGTTTTTTCCTATGCGGTTAGGTGAAATAATTTTTTTTAAGTTTAAATTTTAATTTCATTTGCAAGTGTCGTTTATCCAGTTTCTTTATAACTGACACTTTGGCAAGTGTGTGTATTAATGCTACACGCCCATAGTTTTGAATCTAAGTTTTTTGGCTATGTGCTCAATTTGATACGTATCTGATTTTGAAATAACAGACACTTGGGCGAGTATACGGAGTACACAAACTAAGCTACACGCTCATAGTTATAAATTTATGTTTCTTGTGCAAGTGTTAATTTAATTTCTTAATAACATATGTTTGGGCAGACGGGTTGGGTACAGTTATTAAAACTAAACTTCTATAGTTTTAAGTCTAACCTTGTGATAATTGACATTGAGACCAGTAATAGAAGTACACTTATCTAAGCTACGCACTTACAGTTTTAAAACTAAGTGTTTCGTATTCAAGTTTTTACTATTTGATACTTAGGCAAGTGGACCGAGTACAACAATAAGGTAAGCTTCACGCCGTTTAAATCCAAGTTTGTTGTTCACCTGCCTAAGTGTTGCGCATCCAATCTCTTGTTAACTGACACTTGAACGGGTGGGTTAAGTACACTTATTTAAGCTACCATTTTATAGTTTTAAATTTAAATTTTTTGAATACCCGTTTAGCAGTGCTCATTTAATTTTTTGATTCCTAATACTTGAACGGGTGCATAAAGTATCTAAACTATACAATCATAGTTTTGAATTTAAATTTTCCGCTTACCCGTTTGAGTGTTGAGTATTCAATCTCTTAATAACTAATATTTTAGAAAACAGACAAATTGACATAATACACTAATCTAAAAATCCATAGTTTTAAAACCAAGTTTTCTGTGCACCTGCCTATGTGTTGCGTAATCAATCTCTTGTTATGTTGTTTATTAAATGTAAAAAAGATACATATATAATTACATAAGTAAATAGCATGTTTGTAAATAAATTTACACACAATTCATGACTAATCTTTGAGCGAGTAGGTGTGGGGTACACTTATCAAAGCTACACTGCCAAAGTATCAAACTTAAGTTTTTTGCACAAGTGATGCATATACAGTTTCTTAATAACTTACACTTAATGCGGAAAAATTTTACGTATTTAATTTGTTAAAATTTGACATAAAAAAGGTGGTTAAGATATATTTATGTAATCTAAATGCATATAGATTAAAATTTAAGTTTCCTTTCTATTCTTTATAACTAACATTTAAGCAAGTGGATGAAGTACACTCATCTAAGTTACACGTTCATAAGTTTAAAATTTAAATTTTTTACCGACCCGGTTAAGTGTTGTTTAACCTATCTCTGTGTAACTAATACTTAAATGGTTAAGTAAGGTATACTTACCTAAGTTACATGTTCATAATTTTAAATCAAAGTTTCCTGCCTACTCGCTTAAATGTTGTAAATTGAATCTTTTAATAACTATCATTTAGGCGATTAGGCGGATTAGACTAATCTTTTATTGTTAAATTCCCTACCCACACGACCAATTGTTACGTTTTTAATCTTTTAATAGTTTACATTTGGGCGGGTAAGTAGAACACAATAATCTTTTAGATTATTGTGTTCTACTTACTTAATTTAAAACTATATACAAAACTTTTAGTTTTGTATATAGTTTTAAATTTAAGTTTCCTGGCCATCCGCTCAAGTGTTGAGTCTCTTATCTTTTAATAATTGATACTTGAGTGGCTAAACGAAGTACACTTCTCCAAACTACAGATTTATAATTTAATTTTCAAATTTAAATTCCTTGACTCTTTACTTAAGTGATGCTTATTCAATCTTTTAATACTTGATACTTATAAGATAGGTTAAACTTATCTAAACTATGCGCCCACAGTTTTAAATCTAAGATTTTTTCCCATTTGTTCAAGTGTTGTAATCTACTTTTTTAATAACTGACTTATTACAATAATCTAAGCTGAACGCCTACAATTTTGAATCTAAGTTTCTCAACTATCCGCCCAAGTGTCGTTTATAAAATTTCTTGATATAAGTCAAGTCAAATGTGCTCAAAAATTGATAACACTTCTAAAAAATTCCAAACTTTTACATTAATGTATAGGTACCTAATAATAAATATATTAAAAGTCTTGACGAATATGACACGAGCTCTAGCGGCAATAACCAAAAACAAAGCATATTTAGGTACCTAGTGAAAAATATACTAAAATTCCTTATAAATATGACACGAGCTCTAGCGGCAATGACCAAAAACAGAACTTTTTTACATTTTTTTGTTAATATCTCGAGAACTGTAGGTCGGAGATAAAAGTTAAATATACATAATGAAGGCTGATTTGCAATAAAAATGATCATATACATTTTTCTTGTATTCCCAGCGATTACAGAGTAAAAAAAACTAACAAATTAAAAAAAAAAAAATTTGTATTGATACGAGCCAAAAAATCGATTTTTTTGTTTGGTTTTTTACAGTACAATAAACTGATAAATTTTGAACTAAAGTTTAGCTGGATATGATCATAAAATTTGTACATCACAAAAAGCAACCCGTATAGCTAAAGATTTAGCTGATACTGCAAAACTTTCTCAGTTTGAAAATAATCTTTTTCTTTTAACAAACAATATAATTTCAATTATCAGAGGTGTGGTAAGTGATAGCAAGGTATCGTGCTATAGCATTCTTGAAATTGGCACGCAAGCAAAGACCAAAACAGTCGAGAAAATTTGTTTAAAAGTTAAATTGTCACTGAAAGAACAAGCATTCTCATTAGCAAGCATAACCAATTCAGTCAAAGTTTATAGAAAAAATGTGGTGATCAATCCTTTAAAAATGTTTCAATAGATAGCTACCATCAAGCAGAGTGATAAAGACTTAAGAGAACTACTTACAGCATGAGTTTGTTTTTTACCTTTTATTTTTATTTGAAAAAACTGGAATGCGGAAAACAAAAAAATCTGTTCTATACGATACTTTTCCTGTACTAAAAGAAAATAACCAATCTCCTTAATTTTGACATTGTTTTGTATAGAGGATTACTATTACACAAGGTGTGTAGGAGATCTGAACAGAACCGAAAATACAAGCTTAAGAGGTCAGTTGACAAAAGTGTTGGTAAAACATTGTAAAATATTGATTTACAAGTATCTAACAAATAATGGTAAAAAACAAACTTCTTTTTTCTTGCTTTGGCATCTTTATTAAATTACATAACGTGTCGTGCGCCTTATAACTCAGTAACCGCTGGATATACAAGAAAAATGTACATAATTATTTTTATTGCAAATTATCAGCTTTCATTATATATATAATCAACTTTTACCTCCGACCTATAATTCTCAAAATATTAACCCTTTATAGGTTACTGGTCGATATTTTCACCAAGTTCAAAAATCGCATTTCTTATTGGAGTAGTGATTTTATTTTCAGAAAATAAATTGCTTTAACTAAGCTTAGATAGACACTGTACAAAATTTCCACCACATATGTATTGGCGCAAAAGTGGGGATCAATTGGTTGATTTTTCAACCACTCTGCGTGTTCGTTTGTGTATCAAATTATCTCGTGTTCAGTTTATAATTTAATATAAAATTGATATTATAGTTATTTGATCAAAGCAAAAGTTAAAAATTGATAGGTAAGTAAAGTAATATATAGTGAATATGATAGATTAATTAGATTTACTGCATCAGTAACCAAAAAGATGTTATTAGACATGTAGTTTGATATAACCTACAAATATGCAGTGATTTTTATAAACCTTTTTTATGAATCTAAACTTTACAATTTGTACACTAATTACATTTTTTGTTTTACTTGCATTTATTTACTTTATATACATTGATATAAATTTATGTTTAATTTGGTTGCATTAAAAAAAATTATAACAACCACTGTAAAAATTATAAAAAAGTAAAGTAGATTTTTTTTATAGTCAAACATGAAAGACAAATTTCACTTTGATCAGTTTGAAGCAATAAATCCAGAAAGTTTTTATGATTTTATTGATACAATTACTGACTCTCAGGCTATAGATTCTGATATTGGCGGTGATTCAGACGCGGAAGATTATATTCCAGCTAGAAATCCTTCAACTTCAGTATCTTCTACAGCAAGCCGTTCAAAAATAAATAATAATACCGACGCTAAGAATGCTCTTTCTGATACTGATAGCGATTCAGAGTTAAAAAGTTATTTGCTACCAAATAATACTTCAACGTCTAGTACATCTAAAAAACGTACCGTTTTACATTATTTTGTCAGTGATGATTCTATAGCAGATCCTGATTATAAAATGCAAAAGCAATCAAAATTTCCAAAACAAATGATATTTTCTAATGATGACGACGAACCACTGATCAATTTAGATAATACAGATAATATTCAAAATAAAACTGACTGGAAATGGTCCAGAATTCCGTATGCAGCCTGTTTAGGAAATAATTACTATTTTATTACTTCAGTAATGTATATTGGCGGGTTGTTAATTTGAATTATATTAGTAAGCTTAGTGTAATCGAATTAGTGCATATCTAACGGGCTTTATTTATGTCTGTATTATTTAATAGGTTATTGATGCGGGTAGTAATGCTATGAAAAACCCAGATGTAATTAGGAAATACCAGATGCATTTTTAAGCCATATATTAATACTTTTGGGTCTGCGTACCCACTCCACTCAATATTTTTAGTATATAAGGCAAACACTGTAAAGCAAAAAGTAAGTTATATTTTGAAAGCAAATAGAGTACATACGCCTAAACATTACGAGTTTTTATTCTCAATTATACCTAAACGACAGATCTAATAATAGTTTATTAGATCAAACAAACCCACGATCAAAAGGCTGATCGTGATAGAAACATGGTCCTTCGAACCGAATTTGTTGTTAAAATCCAAACACAACTAAGCAACCAGTAGTTCAAGCAAGCAGCAGTTCCTAATTCGCCTTAATCAAATTGGAAATAAAAACAAAACATGGCTGAACAAATCATAGCTCAATTGAAGGGAGCAAGTAAGCGATTAAAACAAGAATTAACGCGTCTCTCAAATACGCTCAAAGCAAATCCGAAGCCTACAGCACGCAGCATCAGAAATCGTCTCGATTTATGCAAAAACACTATGAAAACACTAGCGCAACTTGAAGAACAATTATATGGAATCGACGAAGAAACCGAATTTATCTCAGATGAGGATTTGGATGCTAGATATTATCAAGTACGAGATGAAGCCTGGAAATTTATATCCGAAGCTGAAATAGAAACAACTTCGATGACAGCATCATCTGGAAGCGGAATTACGTCACAAATTATATTGCCGGCGTTAAACCTACCCCAATTCGCTGGCGCATACGACAAATGGGTAGAATTTCACAATACTTTTGCCTCATTAATAGATGAAAACCCCGACATCAAGAAAATTGAGAAAATGCATTACCTAAAAGCAGCGACTAAACTGGAAGCGGCGGAAGTAATTAGTGCCTTATCTATAACTGCCGACAACTATGATGTAGCGTGGGCTCTATTAAAAGAGCGATACGAAGATGCTCGAGCTAGAGTGCAGTGCCATGTACAGGGATTATTCAAACTCCCTTTGATGCCAAAAGCTTCGCATGAGGCGCTTCGTTCACTACTGGATAAATCTACACAGCACATACATGCGCTTCGTATATTAAAGCGCCCGGTAGAACATTGGGATGACATGTTGATACATTTAATAGTTCAGAAATTAGACGACAAAACAAGAAGCCAGTGGGAAGAATCGTTGGTGACGAAGGATTTTCCAACATTTAATCAATTGCGAGAATTTCTGACAATTAAATGTAGAACGCTGCGATCTTGCAAAGAAGACATGAAAGTGCCGCAACCCAAAATGGCAAGGAATTTATCAATTACGACCGCAACAAGAGCACTGAAATGTTACTTGTGCAATCAAGAACACCTAGTATACACATGTCCAAAATTAATTAATAAATCTCCGGCAGAGAGATTGAATCTAATAACAGAAAAGAAACTGTGCATAAATTGCATGAAATCAAATCATATCGCAAGAAATTGCAGATCAACTAAATGTAGAAAATGCAATAAATTGCATCATACATTATTACATATTGATGGCAACATTGAAGAAGAAAAGCCAGCTTCAACTTTAACAATAATTGGATGTCTGAATCAACAACAACTGCAGGAACCAGCTCAAGCTATATTGTCCACATGCGAAGTATATTTGGATGATTGCTGGGGAAACAAGCATTTGGTTAGAGCCCTACTAGATTCAGGTTCTCAAGTTCACCTTCTAAGAACAGAAGTGGTTAAGAAATTGGGATTAAACATGCAAGCAACTTCTTTACCAATATCCGGGATTAACGAGTCAACCACAAACGCCCAGTTACAGACAACCACAATAATGCATTCAAGACATAATAATTTCAACGCAAAATTAAAATTATTTGTTTTGGATAAAATTACATCAAACGTGCTATCTCAAACATTCAACAAAAGTTTGATTGAAATTCCAAAAAATATTAAATTAGCGGATCCCAAGTTCAACGAATCGAGGCAAATAGATCTTCTTATAGGAGTGGATATATTCTACAAGTTATTATGCGTAGGACAAATATGTACCACAAACAATAAGGTGCTATTTCAAAAATCATTGCTGGGATGGATTATATCAGGAACCACACCACCACATGTAGATTCTGTGAAATGCCACATAAGCAATGTAAGGTTAGATAGTCGGATATCAAAATTTTGGGAAATAGAAGAACTTCCGCTAAGAAGACTCCGCTCACATGAAGAAAAGGCTTGCGAAGTTGAATTTAATAACACCCACCAGAGTTCACCAGATGATCGGTTTATTGTCAAACTTCCATAGAAGGAGGATCCATTATCATTAGGCGATTCAAAGCAATTAGCTTTAAAGAGGTTCTATGCATTAGAACGGAAGCTATCAAGAGATGAAGATTTAAAAACGAAATATACCAATTTCATCTCAGAATATCAGTCACTTGGCCATATGCAACTAATGGAACCAATAGAGTGTGAGAAAAAGGGATATTATCTACCACATCATGCCGTCATAAATGAAGCTAGTCAAACTACCAAATTACGGGTAGTATTTGACGCTTCTATGAAAACAACAACCGGAAAATCTTTAAACGATATTTTAAAGGTTGGTCCAGCAATCCAGGATGAACTGTTTAACATTTTATGTCGATTTCGAACACATAAGTATGTAATATCAGCAGACATACAAAAAATGTATCGACAAATAAGGGTTTCGGAAGATGATGCAACTTACCAACGAATACTATGGCGGAACACTATTGAAGAAAATGTGCAAACATATCGACTAAATACGTTAACGTATGGAACTGCACCTGCATCATACTTAGCTACTAGATGTCTACAAGAATTAGCTGAAAGAAACAAAGACAAATATCCTACAGCTGCAAGAGTTACTACTGAGGATTTCTACGTGGATGACATAATCACCGGAGCTGAGAACATCGACGACCTAACAAAAATTAAAAACGAAGTTACAACAATACTAAATAAAGCAGGACTAATACTTCATAAATGGGCCTCTAACACCGAAGAAACGCTGCTAGACTGTCTCCCAGGCAAATCAACGGTTCTCACTTTGGAAAAATCTGATATGGTAAAAACGTTAGGAATCCAATGGAACACCAAAGAGGATATATTTGGGTACAAAGGTGCTACAAAGAGGTCTATTCTCGCAAGAATATCTCAAATATTTGACCCACTGGGATTAATGGGGCCTATTATAATTAAAGCAAAAATACTTATGCAGAGACTATGGCAGGAAAAGATCCATTGGGATGAATCCGTACCAGCGCATATATACACAGAATGGAATAATTTTCTGATACAGTTAACGGATATTCATGACATCAGCATACCAAGATACTTGACAACAAATAAAGCTTGTAATCTAGAAATGCATGCGTTTGGAGATGCCAGTGAGTCGGCATATGGATGTTGCATATACGTAAAATCTGTTAACCAAGCAACGGGTAGCATATCATGCAATATAATATGTGCTAAATCAAGAATAGCACCAGTGAAAACAATAAGTCTCCCTCGCCTGGAATTATGTGCAGCAGTTTTAACTGTACAATTAGTTAACAAACTACGTGGAGCTTTAGGTCTCAAATTTAAGAAAATATCATATTACTCTAATTCAACATTAACTTTGGCATGGATTAAGTCATCGTCAAACAAATGGAAGATCTTTGTTGCAAATCGCGTAGGCGAAATTCAATCAATATCCAAAGGTGAAGATTGGCATCATGTAAGCACAAACAAAAATCCAGCAGACTTGATATCCCGAGGAACTACCATTGACAAACTGAAAGGTTCATACCTATGGTGGCATGGGCCTCAGTTTCTTTGTAAAACCAATCTGCCATCTTTGCCCATAATTAACTACAAAAACTTGGACGTACCTGAAAGAAAAATATTAATAATACAAACAAATCCAAGGCTAAACGGTTTAGAATTGTTTGAAAGATACTCTTCATTCACCAGGCTTGTAAGAATCACGGCGTGGTGTTTAAGATTTATCAACATATGTCAACTAAAAAACAAACCTGAAAATGTTGCACTGTCAACAGATGAACTACAACAAGCCAAGACTCGATTAGTTAAAATGATACAGACCACCGAATTTGACACAGAGTTATTACAATTGCAGAAAGGAAAGGGTGTTAATAAACAAAGTAAGTTGTTATGCTTGAATCCATTTATTGATGACGACGGGCTTATACGCGTAGGGGGAAGATTAAGACATGCTGCATTACCTTATGATAAGCGATTTCCAATAGTAATACCATCAAAGCATCCCTTTACAAAATTAATCATACGATACGAGCATGAAAGAAACTTGCATTCTGGACCCGAAGCAACACTTGCTGTAATTAGAAGTCAATACTGGCCTCTAGCTGCCAGAAGCACAGTAAGAGGCATACTACGAAAATGTACCAGATGTCTTCGATTCAAGCCCACGATGAGTACGCTTATGATGGGAGATTTGCCAAGACAAAGAGTGATACCTAAACATCCGTTTCTTAAAACAGGAGTTGATTATTGCGGACCCATTCCAATGAAAGAAGGCAACCGGCGATCTAAGAAACTTGTAAAAGGTTATGTGGTAATATTTATTTGCATGGTTAAAAAGGCGGTGCACATAGAATTAGCAACCGACTTAACCACCGAAGCGTTCTTAGGAGCTTTAAGAAGATTGGTATCCAGAAGAGGATTGATTAAAGAAATATTTTCCGACAACGCCACCAATTTTGTAGGTGCTAATAACGAATTGGGTGAGTTGCAGCGCTTATTTTGTGTTAATAATCTGCGGCTAAAAAACAAACTGATAGAAGAAGGTATAAACTGGCATTTTATTCCGCCCCGTACACCCCATTTTGGAGGATTATGGGAAGCTGCAGTTAAATCTGCCAAGCGGCTTCTAACGAAAACAATTGGAGAAACAGCATTAACCTACGAGGAATTGTATACACTGATGACTCAAGTAGAATCCATACTAAACTCCAGACCATTAACTCCTCTCTCAGCAGATCCAAATGACTTGGATGTTCTAACGCCAGGCCACTTTTTAATTGGAAGGCCATTGAATGTAGTGGCAGAACCTGATCTGCAAGACATAAAATTGAATCGATTATCTCGATGGCAGCTCGTGCAAAGATTGCAGCAACATTTTTGGAATCGCTGGAAAGGAAAATACTTATCAGAATTGCAAAAGAGGACAAAATAGATGGTAAACAAAGGTACAATTCCAAAAAAGAACCAAATAGCAGTAATTCAAGATGGCAGCACTCACCCGCTATTATGGAAATTGGCCAGGATCCAAGAATTGCATCAGGGAAAAGATGGAATAACCAGAGAATCTACATTTAAAAACATCAAATGGATTAATAAAACGGGCTATCCATAAGCTCTGCATCTTGCCCGATGACCCATCCTAATTTGAAACAAGGCGTTTTAACGGCGGCGGCATGTTTAGGATTAAGAAATAATTACTATTTTATTACTTCAGTAATGTATATTGGCGGGTTGTTAATTTGAATTATATTAGTAAGCTTAGTGTAATCGGATTAGTGTATATCTTACGGGCTTTATTTATGTCTGTATTATTTAATAGGTTATTGATGCGGGTAGTAATGCTATAAAAAACCCAGATGTAATTAGGAAATACCAGATGCATTTTTAAGCCATATATTAATACTTTTGAGTCTGCGTACCCACTCCACTCAATATTTTTAGTATATAAGGCAAACACTGTAAAGCAAAAAGTAAGTTATATTTTGAAAGCAAATAGAGTACATACGCCTAAACATTACGAGTTTTTATTCTCAATTATACCTAAACGACAGATCTAATAATAGTTTATTAGATCAAACAAACCCACGATCAAAAGGCTGATTGTGATAGAAACACAGCCCATAGTTACAAATCATCAATATTTACACAAGATTTTGGCCCAAAAATACCTGTTGATGTAGAATCTCCAGCCAATATTTTTTCAAGCTCTTTTGATTTGGAATTGATAACCCTAATCGTAACCGAATCCAACCGATATGCTAATCAAAAAGGTGAAAATCTCGATTTGACTGAAGATGAGTTAAAGGCTTTTATCGGAATTTTGATAATTACAGGGGTCATCTGATATCAATTTCCAGAAACCTAGAATTTCAAATATCATGCCGTTAAAAAAAATTTTGAAAATACTTAGATTCTTGCATTTGAACGATAACGAATTGATGCCGAAAAAGGAAAAGCCAGGCTACGATAAATTATATAAAGTGGCCCCGATGATATCAAAGTTGAATACAACATTTTTGAATGCATTTAGTCTAGGAAGAAATCTTGCCGTTGACGAAAGTATGGTAGCTTTCAAGGGCAGATCAAGTCTAATGCAATATATGCCTCTCAAACCAATCAAGAGAGGATTTAAAATATGGGCAATTGCTTGTGCTGAAACAGGATACTTACTGAAGATTTCAGTATATGAAGGCAAAAGAGACAGCAAAGAAGAATGGCCCTTAGGAAAAAAAGTTGTCCTTCAACTTACAAAACCATTTCATTATAAATATTATTGTGTTTTTTTTGACAATTTTTTCACTGGATTTTCTTTACTAAATAAGCTTTTGAGCCGAAGTATATTTGGATGTGGAACAATTCGTTCGAATAGAAAAAACTTTCCTAAAGCAGAACTCGCTCCTGACAAAAATTTGGCCCAAAGTGAGTATGATTCTCTAAATTATAAAAATATTTATAGTTGCCAACACTATGCATAAAATGAAAAATGTCTCTGTAGAATGTCCATTGTCGATTTCAGAATACAACAAATACAAGGGTAGAGTTA
This sequence comes from Tachinus rufipes, assembly GCA_963932245.1. NCBI lineage: Eukaryota > Metazoa > Arthropoda > Insecta > Coleoptera > Staphylinidae > Tachinus > Tachinus rufipes. Next base: position 69,465,425 of record OZ010747.1, on the reverse strand, counting down.
ATTTGTTTGATCAACTCCATGCTTGCTACAGTTTAGCTTGGAAATTGCAAAAAGTGGTGGTTGAAGCTGTTTTACTATTTTCTTGATTGTGCTATTGTGAACTCGTATATTTTATACAAATCTGCGACTTTAAAAAATAATGTTCTAATGTCACACCTTGTGTTTAGAAGCATTTTAACAAACCAGCTAATAAGAAAATATTCCGGGCGAAAAAAATGTCATCTTGGCTAACAGTTGGAAAAAACAAACTAAAAAAAAATTAAGGTCGCTTTGTTAGTGTACAAAATTCTGTGAGACTTGCCAATGTAGGTGATCATTTACCTCAACAGACGTCTTTTCGTAGGTGTGCTTGATGCAGTACCGGAAAAAACCAAAGAGGTCAAATGTCGAATACTCGAGTTGCAAAGTTGCACTATGCATACCTTGTTTTGCGCCGTTTCATAATAAATAAACAATCAAATGTTATTATTACAAAATTTATTTATGAATTATTAAAACTGGTCGCTTATTGAACCAGTATCCAATGCATTTTTCTACCTACGTAATTGGATACTGGTTGAAATATTGACCTTCCCAAAATCAATAAAAATTAAACAAAAAATAATTTTTTTGTCATAATATTTGTTTTTTGATTAGTAATAGACATAGTTTTACCAAAAAAAATGTTTTTTTATCCCCGTTCTTTGCCCTATAAAGGGTTAACAAAAAAACAAAAAAAGTGTCCTGTTTTTGGTCATTGCCGCTAGAACTTGTGTCATATTCATCAGGACTTTTATTATATTTTGCACTAAGTACTTAAAAATTATTGTAAAAAAAATCAATTTTTTTGGATTTTTTTGGAGGTATAAAGCTAAAAAGCTATTTTGACTGGACTATAACTGACATTGTTTATAACTAACACTTAAGTTTAAGAAGAGCAACCCACTTCACTGCTCTAAAAAAAACAAAACCACAGCCCAAATAATTGCAATTTTTATTGCAACTAAGTCGGCGTGACTAATGATCTGATTGCGTTTAACTACCAATAATTACATTGCATAATTAATTACCATTTAAATTAATTAATTAAGAGATTAATTTTTTAATTCAAATTTTATTACTAAATAGATCTCAAACAACCACTAAGTGATGGCCAAATCTTGAAGACACCGTACGTCCAATTCCAGAAGGTAGAGAACATGTTCAATAGTCAAAACAAATTTAATGGTCTTAAAAAAATACGTGATTTGTGTTATTGAAAATAATTCCAAGAGAAAAGACTACGTAATTGATAAAATAAAGCAAAACAAGCTAGACTTTAAAAACATCTTCTTTAACCTTTGCACCAACATCGCAATAAAATCGCTTTCACCGCTGCAATGATGTTTTTTGTGACCAATCAAATTTCTAAAACTTGTCAACTAAAAAATGCATAAAAACCCCAAAAACCTAAAAGTCACTCCCAGTTATTGTAGCATTGTCACAGCTAATCACGACTATAAGTGTCCTTAACCATACTTTCTTCAAAAAGCCTGCCAATAACGCGGACAAAAGTCTAGCACTTCCAAAAGCAATAAACAATAAAAATCCAACCGGACAAGAGGGAAGAAACAGGGTAGGTTTTTTTTTCAATTATCAAAAGTCTACAACAAGAATGTAGTCGATGTAAACAATGTTCCAAAATTGAAAGCAAAAAAGATGAAAAACCTTTCCATATGCTGTACGTTCAACTTTCACAAAACACACAAAGTAAAAAAAACTTAAGTTTGTAGACATTGTTCAATGCCATTGTTGCCAGCGTTATGGTCACACGGCATCTAGATGTAGTTCCCCATACGTATGCGCCGGAGCCCATTCTAACTTCACATGCTTTACTAAAGAGTCAAGGCGTGTAGCCACATGCAAAATCAAGCGCAAAACGCTAATACGTTATTAATTAAAAATCAGCATATCTTCCGCTTGGCTCAAACGATTAACTGGTTTTAAGAAACTTTTATTACTTTTAATCAATCTTTTAGCTAAAAAGCTAGAAATAGACTATTGGTCTTTAATCACCACGTCTACATGGCAGGCATATAACGTGCCTTTTTAAGTTTTTCTCTCTAAAACAGAATTTAGTAAAGTAGAAAAGTCTTCGCATTAAAATGAAAACTACTAGAAATTATAGAGAAAAAATTTTAGTCAGTAAACAATTAAATCCAACACTTTTAAACTTTTAGGAAGATTCTGCTCTAATCTTTTCACAACACTTGGGCGTGTGGGTGTGCTACACTTATCAAAATTACTCATAGTTTTACATTTTAGTTTCCCACTTGCCCAAGTGTCAAGTATCAAAAACGTAGATAAGCAACGTTTCGGCGGGTAATCAAAAAATTTAAATTTAAAACTATAATTGTGTAGTTTAGATAAATATACACTCCAAATCTGCCAAAGTGTCAGTAGTTAAAAGATTGTATAAACAACACTTTAGCAAGTGAGCAAGAATCTTAAAATTTAAAACTGTGGTTGCATAACTTAGATAAATGCTTCTGCCTACTCGTCCGAGTGTGTTTATTTTTTTAATAATTGGCATTTGGGTGGGCGGGCGGGATACACTAATTTTAACTACACCCGCATAGTTTTAAATTTAAGTTTTGTGATTAAGTAGTGTTTATCTAATCTCATAAATGTAGCCCAACCCGCCCAAGTATCAAGTAAACCAAGAACACTTAAATTTAAAATTATAAGCGTGTAGCTTAAGTTGGGTTAGGTTAGGTTATTAAATGATTGCAATGGTGTATGCAATCATTTAATAACCTAACCTAACTAAGTTGGGTTAGGTTAGGTTATTAAATGATTGCAATGGTGTATGCAATCATTTAATAACCTAACCTAACCCAACTTAAGCTACAATGCAATGGTGTATGCAATCATTTAATAACCTAACCTAACCCAACTTAAGCTACACGCTTATAATTTTAAATTTAAGTGTTCTTTGTTTACTTGATACTTGGGCGGGTAAGTGGAATGCATTATTCTAAGCTACACGTTTGCAGTTTATAATTTAAATTTCTTGCTTATTTATTTAATCTGTTGATAATTGTCATTAGGGAGCGTGAGCAAAGTACACTTAAGTAATACGCTTATTGTTTTAAACCTATGTTAACCGCCTACGTGACTAAATGGTGCTTATTTATTTTAACAACTCACTTGGGCGAATATGCTGGGCACAGCCTAAAGTTTAAAATCTAAGTTTTTTGTTCAGCCGCCTAAGTGTTGTGTATTAAATTTTTTGACAATTGACGCTTGGGCGACAAGATACACTAATCTAAACTGCACGCCTTTAGTTTTAAATCAAAGTTTTTTGCTTACTTGCCCAAATGTTGATTATCTAATCTCTTTATAACTGACATTTGGGCGGGTGAGCGAGATACACTAACTAAGCTACTTAGTATTATTTATTTAATCTTTTGATAACTGAGTGTTAGGAGAGTGGGTAGCTTAAAACAGTACCCCTTTTAAGCTACACGCTTGTAGTTTTTAGTATAAGTTTTATTTCTATCTGCCAATGTGTTGCTTTTAAGACATTGGCATTTTTTTTGTCTAATTGACATATTATATTCACAAGGTAAAACATTCTAATTTCTAGATAATTTACATTTGGACGGGTGGTCAGAGTAATTATTGTAAGCCATTTGCCTATATATTTTAATTCAGGTATAATTTAGTTTTTTTTTTTTAATTTAAATTAACAATTTACTGAGTAGAACATTTTTAATAAAATAGAAACCATAAACAATCCAATGATAAAAAAATGTTTACTATATTCAAAAGTCTCCTCAAACAATATTTAATAAAACCTAATTTTTTTAAATTGTATTTACTTTTAGTAAATCAATTCGACTAAATTTAATAAAATTGCAGACCAATCAACATTGTGTTATAAATTTAATGTAACTACGTTCACTACAAGCAACAATTGCATTGAATAACTTTTGTTATCTTACTTTTACTTTAAAAAAGTTTATATTACTGATTAAAACTAAATTGGTTCTAGTGAATTGTCAGAATACATTACATTTCAACATTTCAGACGTTTTGTGGCGACACTGTTCAAGCTCTTATGCAGCATAAGATGAAAAAGTAAATGCAAATCCAATGCAATTTCACGTCAAATAATGCACATACTAAAAGTAAAAAAATACATAGGAAAAAGAGGTCCTTTCAAGTCTGCGGTGCACGGACAAAAAATACAAACACTCCACAGGAGAAGACTCTCATCTTCCCAACACACTGACTCGACAAAAAAAAAAACAATAAAATCACCTGATGCCACATTTTACTACACTAAAACACGATATAAAGACAATAGAAATGTTGATAGAGTTAAGAAATTATTTCTAATTAATTTTTTTTTTTTTAATTAAGCTGAATTGTAAATTTTATGCAGCATTAGCAAAAAAGTGGTAATTGCGTCAAACTATCTTTAGGAAAGTTGTAGTAAATCCATTTTAATTGGATTTAATTTAATTGGTATGTCATTAGTCGTTGCGGCCGATAAACATATCTTAATTGTGTCTCTGTGGAGTAGTTGACCTGATTGTTCAATGAGGTGTCGCCTTGATTTATTTCCAACCCAATATATTTTTCCAACTTTAGATGAACTACTTTTTCACAAGTGGTGGAACTTTAATAGAATGAGTATATGGAGTGTGTTATTGGTTCATCACGCATGGCACCTGCTATCCTAACTTAAAGAAAATCAGGATTTAGTTTCCCTTTTTTAATATAAATGATAAAAATTTGCTGCATGATAATAAACTACTTAAAACATTAATGCTGTCTGGTAGTTTGGTATGCTGGAGTGGTTGTCGCGGCTTGCCCTCACGTAAAGCTGTGAAAGAAGAGCAATTTCCATGACAAGATGCTGAAAGTAACTAGAAATATGACTTTATTACCCTCGTTACGTGATGAGTTACGGAGAATGTACTAGGAACATTTTTACAACACTCAACTCAACTATTAATTATAAACAACAATGCTAATTATTAAAAACACGTCTGCTTTAATTTACATTGAATTTTATATTGCAGTTGAGTGTTCATTTTCTTCCATGTATTGAGTGATAATTGGTAATCTTGCAGGTTAGATTTATGGGGGCAATAAAAAGGTTTTGTTCTTCAGCCACACGAGGCAAACCGTAAAACTCTTAAATTAATTAATCCGAATTAGTGCTTTTATCCTATATCCTTGATCGAATCTGCAGGGACCTCCTATCCCCTTCAAAGGAAAACAAAAGCGAATTTGGAAAGTAAACCTAATTACCACTAATCTCTTTATATTTATGTGCAATTTCAAAGCATAAATCTTTATGTTATTATTATTTATCATTATATAAAAAAGGGAAGCCAACCATCAGTATAATCATCGCCACACGAATCATCCGCGTGTGTATACATATTTGAATGGTGAGTGCATACATGTTGAGTGTTATGATGTCTACTGACAGCTCAATTTCCACTGCAGGCCACTTCAACAGATAAAAGGAAAACCCACAGCACGTCCTTATGTTCCCTACTTACTCCACCTCGCATCCACACACATACAAACTCTTATTAAACTAAAGATTCTCTTCGTTTTTTCGTCTTTCTTTACCCCATTCAGTTGCTTTCACTCGTGTGTGGTTGCTGCATGCGGGAATAATACACTTCCTTCCAAATTGTTGATATCATATAAACGAAAATTAAGCCATCTTGTATTCAATGGCTTTCTCATATCGATTGCCAAATATTTTTAAAAGGAACTCAACTGACGGTTTAATAAAAATTTATTGTAAACAGCAAAACCATTAATATAATATAAATAAAAGTTTGAATAAGGTAATTTAAAGGCAACTAGTGTGGAGTTAGTTGCTCACTATAGTGTTAATAGATGTGTTTATAATATAAGCAAACTAAAATTAGTTTATTAAAAAAAAAAATTTAGAAACTTAGATTTATTTATTAGATCAAACAATATTATCGAATTAAACTTAATCAATTTACTATCATTAATACCAGTTTAAAAGATTATGATTTAGTTTATTATTGGAAACAAGTCAAATTTTTTTAAGTTGATCAAATAAAATTGATTGTATAAAATTAATAATGAAAATAGTAGTAATAGTAAATAACTAAACTATTTATAAAATATTATTATTCAATAGGTTGCAAATTTATCCTACTTAAAGATATGCAATATTGAAATATTTTGATTGCAGTTACAGTTGCTATCGATTTGCAGCATTATTAACATTTATATAAAAAATGCAAATTGATGACATAAAACTGATCGTATAAAATTTATTCAAATTAGCACCATTTTCAATACAAATCTTTAAAATAATTTTGCAAAGATTGCGAAGATTATTACAATAGTTGATTTTAAAAATATTGCTTTGAAGCTGCTATTATAATCAATCAACACTGATTAAATAATAATAAAAAACAAAATTTATATAACTATTAAAAGCATGATTCATAATTAAGCAAATTTTGTAATTTGATTAATTTCCCATTAATGATACCAATCTTAAAAATAATTTTGCTACAATTGCAGAATATTCCAATGATTGAGCAAAGACAATGCAGTTTAAAGTTGTTATCAATTTACAGCATTATTGATGTTAAAGCAAAAAATGTAATTTGATCAAATAAAATAAAAATAAAAAGATAAAATAATCTTAAAGATACTCTGCAAAAATTGCAGAATATTTCAATGTTAAAAAATAATCAATAATACCATTGTAAATGCCAATTTTAAAAATAATTTTGCAAAACCTACAAAAAGCGCAAATAATTGATTTCAAAAATAGAAGCCATCAATACACTAAAGTACCTAACGGTCAGAATAAAGAAAAGGATCTAGATAATCTAACTAAAGAAGTGTCTAAAGATTTCAAAGCAAGGAAAGAATATTCAAAAACTATAGATATAGATTTAAAGACAACAAATAAAAGAAAAAAGAATAAAGACAAAATAAATGACCTAAAGAATTCTAATAATAATGTTGAATTATTAAAGAAATGTTTTAAAATAAACTAAAACTTTAATGTGTAGGCTACAAAATTTTAACTGGCTAAACCGGTATCTGCTCGCATGTTTGGCTGACAAACAAAAATCAAGTAAAGGTGGCAAAGTCTTGTTCACAACCCCCCGTAAATGGCATTGTATTTAAGGCTGAAGAGATACCAAACATCACCAAGAAGGAGATTAGAAAAGCAGGCTAAAAAGATAAATTGCAAAAAGCGGCGGAACCAGATGGTATTCCACCTAAATTATTATTAGTTATTATGGTAATAACCATTAGGTGCTCAGAAACCTTACAAACCGCCCTAACACACAAATAATCCTAATTTAAATAGCCTGCAAAGAGAGAAAATAGCAAGTCGTATAGGCAAGTTAAACATTCTCAACGCAAACGATAAGTTATTTGAGCAGATCCTCAACAAACCGCTGGATCAACTTAAAGGAAAAAACGGCTTGTTGAGGTTTAAAACCAAGAAAAAATATGTATTGCTGGCTACGCAAACCTAAAAAAGCAACAAATAACATAAATAAAGCTCTAGGCAACGTTGTCTTCTTTATAGTCCTGTACGGAACTCTAACATAAAGTCAATTAGTGCACAAAAATAGTAACGCATGCAAAAATATGTTGCCATATGCGTAGCGTCTGCGTACAGGATTGTCTTCAACATTACTAGAACTATCCCGCTATACCTGCTAGCCAGTTTTTTTTACAAATCCCGCATAAAGCATTTTTTCTTTACACTTAGATGAGTGATCAGAGTACACCAAGTCAATTATCCCATTAACAATCACAAACTATGTGCTCAGCCTACCCACCCAAGTACGCTCAAATTACTTTATTGTTTTTTGGTGCGTTTTCATTTAGAATATGCTTTGTCAGTCTGGTGCCCGTCTTACAAAATTTATATTCAAAGTATTGAACAAACTCAAAATAAGTTTGACAGATTATTATTGCAACTACATTACATCTTTGTACAATTTGCCACCACTAAAACTTCGTTGCAAAAGGGCTAATCTTTTGTTTTTGCGTGGACTAGTGATGTCTGAAGTAGAGTGTCCTAGGCTTCTTGCATCTCTACCATTCAGTATTCCTATTAGCGATCGACGTACTAAGCAGATGTTATTGTTTAAAGAATTTACGCATTCTACAACTTACGGGTGCAACAATCCACTTGTATTTTATGTATAGGCAAATCCATTTTAAATTGACCAGAGCTGGGGATGGGGGGGGACGTGCATTGAGAAACTTGCTTATGTATTTTTTTAGTTTCTCAAACTTATTAGTAGTTTTTTGATAGGTATATGAGAATATAAAACTCAAAAAAAAAAAAAATCTACAATTTTTTTTAGTTTTTTTGTCATTTTTTAACTTAATCGCTTTTTTTTGTTTAAAAACCCCAATTATAACTCAACAGAAATAAATTTACTAATAAAATCAATCAGAAATTTTTCATAGAACCCAAATCTAGCGCCATTTTAAGTCTATACCCTGTCTAGAAACCGCAAAAGCCATAAAACCATGTTTTGTTTTCAGTGGGCTGGGTAAAAAAGAGCAATTTTTAGTTTTTTTTTAACCGCCAAAGTTGACGTATTTTAATGTAAATTAATTGGAAAATATAAGTTTGTTCTGTGTATTTGGGTTTTAAAGAAGAACAGAGAACCAATACACCAAATATTATTAAAAATTTGAATTTTGGCAACAATTTTACATAGAAAATAGTCAGTGTTGAACTCATCATCCATAGAAAAGTTCATCTAGAAAAAAATGTTTACAAAATTTTTAGGCAAAAAATGCGTTAAAAATTAATTAGTTTTTTAAATTTACAAAAAAATTTATAAACACACTAGAGTGTGGTATAAATTTTTTTTTAACAAATTTTGATAAGCGCTAGGCGGATTTATGTTTGAATGCCAAAAATAATAATATTTTCAAATTTTGGCGCCAATAGATCGAGTCTAAATTTGTGCCGCAAGCGCAAAAACTATCAAACAAAGAGTAAAATGGCCCAAAATTGGTTCAAGCAACAAAAGATGTTTTTGTTAAACTTTTTAAGTAAGCTTAAAAAAATATAATCCAAAAAATCTTTAAGAAAAATTTAAACAAAATATTTTTTAAGTAAAGGTTTTTTTCGCCAGATAAGCACAACACTGACTATTTTCTATGTAGAATTGTTAGCAAAACTCAATTTTTTAATAATATTTGGTGTACAGTTTCTCTTAAAACTGCTAAAGGTGCATTTGTAAAAGTTTATGTTAAAAAATAGGCTTATTTTTGCAGTTTTTTTGAGTTTCTAATTTTTAAAACTTAAATACACAAAACAAATTTATATTTTTCAATTAATTTACTTTAAAACACTTCAACTTTGGCGGTTAAATTTTTATAAAAAAATGTTCCTTTTTGTCCAGCCCACTGAGAACAAAAACATGGTTTTATGGCTTTTGCGGCTTATAGACAAGGTATACACTTGAAATGGCGCCAGATATAGATTCTACGGAAAATTTCTGATTAATTTCATTAGTAAATTTATTTTTTTGAGTTAAATTTGGATTTTTTTAACAAAAAATGCGATTAAATTAAAAAACAACAAAAAAACTTAAAAAAATATTGTAGATTTTTTTAATGGGTTTCATACCCTCATATACCGATTAAAAAACTACTAATAAGTTATTCAAACTAAAAATGCCCCCCCCCCCCCCAGCTCTGGTCCGTTTGAAATGGAATTGGCCGTATATTATTTTAGTTTATGTAATATGTTTATTTATATATTATATTGTAGATGTAAGTAGTTTAACTTTTTACCGTAAATAAAGAATTATTATTAAGTATCATAACTGTAGAAACATCAACAATTGCTATAACATCCAATCTTTGATCTACTCATCACTATAGACATCAAAAACTTATTTGATTTGGTACCATAGCGGAGTATCATAAAAGCACTATTAAAAATAAAAGTAAATTCTTGTCTAAATTTTTTTTTTAAGTTACTTTTAAAAGAGACAACTACGCACATTTAAAAAGAAGAACCTCAAAATGTCTTTTAAGGGGTTTATTTTAGGCTTAATACTGTAGGATACCTATTACAATAAGCTGCTAAAACTGGAAGTAACAAAAAGAGTAAACTTCGTCTGTTTAGCAGACGACACGGTTGTTGTAGCGTCCAAACCAACAAACAACTCGGTATCAATTGCAAATGCAACATTAAAAAAAGTAATAGCAAAAGTGAACAAACAAGTTTACAAACAGCAAAATAAAAACCAGAGACGGCAACCCTGTATGATGGTAAAAAATAAAAAAACTATGAGGTAATAGTATAAAATACTTATAGATTTGGTTTGATCATAACCTCAAGATAAAAAAAAACACATAAAAAAGATTATAGAAAAGGTGAAAATAATATCTAAGTTGCTAAGAAAAATGATACCAAGAGCAGAAAGGCCTTTATCAAATAGAATGAAGCTGCTATGCTTGGTAGTGCACTCTGTGATATTATGCAAAACACAATTATGCAAAAAAAATTTGAAGTATGCAAAACATAGAAACATGCTTGTATCCCAGCAAAGAAAAGTTGCAATTAAAGTAACAAACGGATATAAGGCAATTTTGACAGAGGCTGTAATGGTAATAAAAAAATAAACACATCATAGGAGTTAAAGAAATCAATAAAGAGGTAATGGCAAAGCTTATAGAAGAAAAAACAAAATTGACCAAATTATTAATGCAGGACATAAATAAAAGAGTAGAAAGAAGAAACGGCTTGGTGCACTACCAGCTAATTTAATGTCTAAAAACAAAAGTGCTTTAACGCATATCTCTATAATAATTAAAAAGAAAGATAATGGGCTATGCAAAAGCTAGAAGATACGATAGAACATATTCTTTTAGTGTAAAAGGTAGGCTAAAGCAAAGCTTAAACTGAAAATATATATTGATGAAACAATAACCAAAAATAACGTAATTAAAACTATGCTAAAACCAAAACAATCAAAGAATAAAAAACAAAGATCATTATCTATCAAGTAATAATATGAAGAATATTAACATTTATGGAGCGCATAAGGCGTGTCTAGAAAAATAATTTTTTATACAAGACTAGAGCTTTAAGGGACCAGTTCATAAAAAAAAAACATGTATTTAATAAACTAACGTTTGACGAAAGTGGATAAGACTTTATAGAGTTTTGCGCACCCAATGAGTTAATAATTACTAACACCTTTTTCAAACACCTCCCAACAAAAAATAACTTAGATTATCACAAGCACTCAATAATAGACTTTATTATAATGACAGAGAAATACACTCAAACCAAGTTTTAGACCAAAAAACTCTAATTTTGGCAAATACTGGTTTCGTGGACTATAGGCTGATAATGTGTAACATGCATACACCACCACATACAGAAAAAAACTCAACATCAAAAACATAACAACACTCAGCACCAGTATAGATCAAGACTTAAAGAAAAACTTACTATCAAAAAATAACTTTAAAAGAGTGGCTTAACACAACGTGGATAAAAATAAAAACAAGCATAATGACTACAGCAAACAAAACACTAGAAAAAAAAAAAGATATTTAACACTAAGACCAATTGCAAAACCTCATGGTACGACAGAAAAGTTGAAAGACTAGTAACAGAGAAGAAAAAAACGTAAAATACGTTTAAATAAAGAACAAAGCAAAAAGCAAAGTAAATAAATTTAATAAAGGCTGCTGGAAAAAATATACAAATGACTTAGAACACAATATGTATAGAACACAACACAACCCAACACAAGAAATATGGAGACTGATTATAAACCAAAAAAAGAAAGTAAACAAATATATAACCACCAATTAAATAAAAAATGATGTGTAGTACGTAAGTTTCAAAACACAGAACATTTTATTCTTAATAGATGAATTAAAAAAAGATCATTAAAAATCTAAAAAACCGCAAAACAGCAGACTCAAACGTTATTTATAATAAACTTATTAAGTTTTTATTTATTTATTTCATTAACTTTTTTCCTTTCGGTGTTACGAGTATACATTATTGATGTGTATAATATTTTCTCCATTTTTTCCTATATTTGGCTATTTTTTCTATTTCTTCTATAGTGTTTTCTTTTCTTGTAGCCTTTTCATTTATTGCTCTGTTTCATTTTTTTCTGTGTTTTCGTGTTTTTGTTTTTATGTTACTCTTGCTTCATAAATTTTCTTTGTGCTTCTTTTCTGTATTCATTCTTCTGATATGTCTATACTATCTTATTTGACCTTCCGTTATTTTTTCTTGTATTGGTTTTATTTTAAATTTGTCTTGTATGTCTTGTTCTTTATTTTTTCTTTTTTTCTTTTGTTTTTGATCTTCTTAAGAAATTTTATTTTCATTGCATTTAATCTTTCTATTTGTTTTCCTGTCATTGTCCATGTTTTGCTACTGTATGTTAATGTTGGTCTGATTACTTTTTTACAATTTCTGTTTTTGTGGTTTTTGATATTTCATTTTTGTTGAAGAAAGTGTTTTTTAACATGTTATATATTTTTGCTGTTTTTGTCCTCTATCTTTTTGTCTTGTTTTTCGTTGCTTTGTATTATTGTTTCTAGGTATCTGTATTGTTCACCCTGTTCTATTATCTTTCCTTTTATTCTGATGTTGTGGTTCAGTTTTTTTCTCGCAATTATTATAATTTTTGTTTTTTCATAGTTTATTTTCATGTTTATTTTTTTTAGTTGTTCCTTTAATATTTCCATGTTGTATTGAAGCTTCTCTTTTGTCTCTGCAATCACTGACATATTGTCTGCAAATAGCAGTTCTGCTATTTTTATTTTTTTCATTTTCCAATACTTTATTTTTAACATTTTCATCTTTTTTTTGCTGTTTTATGTACTATCTAAATAATTAAAAACTGCAATGCACTTAGCACGCATCCTTGCTTCACCCCTTTCTTTGTTTGGAATTTTTTCAATTTTTTGTTGTTCATTCTTATTACGTTTCTATTTTTTGTGACCAAGTTTTTAATTGTGTTTATTATTTTCTTCTCAATTCTTCTCTCTTCAGGTTTATTCCATATATCCTTTCTCTTGATCTTGTCAAAAAAAAAGAAAGATTTGTTTGGATAGTAGCAAGAGTAACAAGCATCTACTTCTGCTACATACCATAACAAACATAAAAGCAGACAAAACTCAATACACTACAGTTGGAGAGAAACAATGCCAAAGCAAACGCATGGAGATTCCCAACCAAAGGCCACAGAGGTCTCTTGCAAAATAGGCAGCAGAACAAAACGTGTGCGTAATAAATGCAAGGGACACACCAAAGTCCGGGAGAAGGAGATGCCGCTCAAATATTGACGTCAACCTGTGTTCTGCAAATTTGGTAAAATAGGTTTTGAGGTGGCAAGTGGTAAATCTCAGTGACCATAAAAACATATATATTGAGATCACCAGCAAACAAACAAGAACAAAACAAAAAGCAAAACTTAAAAAGGGGTGTATTAAAAAAGAAATGAAAGAAAAATTTACGTCCAAAATCATCAGTCTACAAAAATAAAAAAGAACGCCATTTCAAAAATAATTAAAAAAACATGCAATAACACGTACAAAGAAAAAGCTAAAACTAATGCACGTAGACCTATCTACTGGTGAACCAGCAACATTGCTGAGCTGCACAACAAATACCTAAAAACCAAAAAAAGTTTACAAAGACAAACGAAAAACTATCAGCTTATGACAATAAAAAAACGCTTTCACAAAAAGGACATTAAGAAGACAATAAAAAACTCAAAAAAAGAACGTGGCGCATGCTGTAAGAGAAAGTAGACAGAAACGTCTGGGAAACAAGGTACAAAATTATAACCGGAAAATTGAGATCACGGTTGCCGATAACCCTAAGCAACAAAAAGCAAAAAAAAACTATTCTTTAACCAAAAAACCGTTGTGTGGCTACAACTAGATATAGACCTCAAAGCAATACTTATCTGCACTTTGGAGGAAGTAACGGCCGCGGGCAGTAGGCTAAAACCCGTCAAAGCATCGGGCCCTGACGGCATCCTACCGGAGGTTACCAAAACATTTGCTAAAAATCTCCATGACAAAGTCGGAAGTATCGCCCCAGGGAAAAGTCGGCAGAAACAAAGACCTACTGACCAATATACCTTCTAAACGTAACAGGCAATTTTTTAGAACAATTACTAAATAAGCAACTCCTAAAAAAGATTGATAAAACGAAGGACCAGCCAACAGAAAACGAAAATACGCCGCGCTCGTAACTGTGGATGTACGTACAAAATGCCTTTAACTGTGCAAAATAAAAAAAACATAATAGAAAAGCTTACTAGGCAAAAAGTGATCCCACACATGAAGAGAATCATAAAAAATTACCTGCAAGACAAAAAGATCCTGATCGGCCAAAGCCTGCAATGTACCTCAGAGCTTTTTTATCAGGCCGACATTCTAAAACATTTTATACGACGGTGTACTGGAAACAACCCATTTTGTGAAATACGCGTACAATCTGGAAATGGTGGTCTGTGGGAAAGAAAGAGAAGCCATAGATGACAACTTTAAATACTCAGCATCCAAAATAGAAACCTGGATGACCAAAAACTGAGGTCGCGATACTAGGAAAAACACTCTAAAAAGCATCAAGGCCAGAATAAAAAACATTAATATGGCAAGCAAATAAGCCGTGAAATACCTGGAAGTTGTCTTTAATATGAATTTTGGAATTTACATCAAAGACGTCATAGAAAATGCAGGCAAGTCAGTAAGCGCCCTAAACAAGCTAATGCCCAAACTGGGCGGAGCAAGCAACAAAATAAAGCAAGTACTTGGTAACCAACTTAATCTTTTTGTACAAAACACCAACACAAGTGTAATGCAAATACGCAAAAACCGCCAAGCACAAAAAAGAACTAGAACAAGTGCAATACAAATTGTAAGCGCCTATAAAACTGTGTTTACAAGCGCAGCTAAAAATAAAACGTTCAAAAAATGAAAACTAAAGTAGAACAAGGAAAAACTGACTAGAAAGTTTACAAAAACACCTATAACCAAGGTGGAACCAAAGCTAAACAAAAAGCCCGGCAAACTAAATTACTTCTTAACCTAGTTCCTCACAGAACTTGTGTGTTTTAGATCTTATTTAAAAAGAATGGCCATTGCGGTTAGCAGCAACTGCATGCACTACAGGGAGGTGGACACACTATCTTCTATTGCTTGAGGAGAAAAGAGCCATACTGAGCACAGGATAGAAACTGACAAATACTGGGAACGTTGTCCAAAATATGCTTGAAAGCAAAAATGAATACCATTTCCAAACAAATGAAGGCCATAATGCAGAAAACAAAAATTATATTTTTTAAACACTGATAATCTGTGATAAACTGTGATATTACGTGTCTTTTTTGAAACAAGTAGTAAGATCTTTGCTCAACTGCTTTGTATGATTTTTATTATCATTTTATGATTTTTTTTTATTGTCTTTTGGGTCTTTAGAACATAACAAACAGCAGCACAGGCCAGATGACAGCAAGCAGTACCGCAAAGTAATTCCACTGTTACCCTAAAATTGAAGCTTTTCCAAACAAATTCGGCACAATAATTTTACTGCTATTTTTTTGCTTTGTAGAAAAAATGTTTTGATAAAGTACAGAAAATTGATAATAAAAATAAAAATACTACATATAGTCATACGAATAATATCACACAAATTGTTACAGCCAATGGAACAACAATGCCAATAAAAGTTATAAAATGTATAAGGCAACAAAATTCTTTTAACTCAAATCTAACACAGGTAGTAAGCTGCCTAAAGCATACTATCTGGCGCCACAAATACAAGCGAGTAAAGTGCAAGCGCAAAATATACAAAGACTAACACGCTGCAATGAAGACCGAGAAGAACAAAAAGAAGTGTCGGTAGACCACAGAAAAGGTGACTTGATGATATAAAGATAATTGCAAAAAAAAAATGGTTCCAAGTCGCGCAAAATAGAATAACATGAAAAAACAAAGAAAAGGCTTATATTCAGCAGTGGTTAAATTAAAACTAATAAAAAGAAGAAGAAGAAAAAGAAGAAAAAGAAAAACACTGCAAAACTGCAAAAAAATGAATGTGTCAAATAAAAAGAAATAAATGAGAGAAATAACTTGCCCGCATTTAAAAAAAACGACTACAACGACCGTCCAAAAGATGAGCTCAAAGTTGGCAATTCTTTTCCACTGAGCAATACAAACTAAAGCACCACAAAAACACTTTACTTTAAGTATATATAAGTTTGATTGACATGTATACGCTTAAAACCTAACCTAACCTAACATAAGTAGTATATAAAAAACATAAACCGATATATCTTCATAATTGTTTATTGGAAAGTTAGTAAATTTGTTTTCAATATATTTTATTATTATTAATATAAAAAGAGCAAGTTTGATTTAGAACTATCCGTTTAATTTTACATAACCTCAATTAAATTGACCTAATCCAATTTAACATAAATAGTACATAAACAATATAAGTTATATTTTTAAGTTTTTATTCATTATTACTATAAATAAAAGTTTACTATATAAAACATAAAACTATATCTTTCAAATTATTTATTGGAAGTTCATTAAATTTGTTTTTAATAAACTTTTTTATTATAGTTTAAAAAAAGTAAATTTGATTTACATTCATTTGCTCAATTTTACATATCTACTGTAGAGTACTTTAAACTGAATTTATTTTAATGTTTGACTCCACAATTTACAAAATAATTACTGACTATTTATTATTAAACATAATTTTGTTTCTTTAAGAATCAATTGTTTCCAAATTGTCTGTTTATTCTCAACCGGAAGCTATTCAGTTTTTATGGCTAATTTAAAAGTAGGTGTAATCAATTTTCATGTAATACCTCCACATTATGTTAATCGCTCATAATAGCGGCCATATTGATGTTTTATCTTGATAGGTTTAAGAAAATTTCATGTATACACTTTCCCCAGGTATAACAATAGCTTCAGCAGCAGCACAATGTTTTATACGGCCATTTCGGTACTGGTGCTGGGGCTCAATGTTGGTAATAATAATTTATTGCATGAATGCCGATACGCACAACATTATAATGCATTGTTAAAATGAGTTAATATCACTTATGACACGCTCAGCATACTGCATTGTATTAAATATTCCTATGAATATACATATCGATATGATTCGAATCCATCGCTTTTAATGGTTTATTGTTTTACAGAGGAATTTGCATTTATATTAAATGTATGCGGTTGGTGCTGCAATTTATTTCTTGAGTCATTTTCCATGTAGGAGGAGACGTTTTTAGGAGGACAAAGGACCTAATGGATCAAAGAGATTTAATGCGGCATCTGTTTCGTGTTCCCACACTTTTACTTACTTGGCCGATGCGTGCTCGGTTTCTTGTGGAATTGATAAATACCAGATCAAATATATTATTATCAAAATAAAGAGGGGAATAAATTTATATAAACGCCAACTTTATTTAATTAACTCAGTCATTATATAAAATTGCTAAATATAAATCAAAACTTATAGTTACATTTAATGGGTGTCTATTAAAAAGCACATTAAATCATTATCATAAACCGCATTACATAAATCGGTGTCCAGTTTAGCCTGCATCGGTTTTAATTAAATTTGAATAAATGTTTAATATTCCTAATGGAAATTAAACAAAATTCCAGGTAGGTTTTTATTTTGGCAGATGAAGGAAAAAACGGGGATCAAATAAAATACTGCAAGCAAAGGATAATAAATTCACGTGAATCTAAAAGAGACGTGGCTTTGCTGAGCCTAAGAAAATTACCATTAAGGATTGATATATTGGGGGCGAATAAGGGGGATCGATGGATTTGGTTTAACAGGCTCTCTTATCATAGTCGAAAGAATTATATAGTAAATGAGCAACGGATTCATCTTATTATTATTGCTATAAAATGGATATAATTTATTTTCTTAGCGGTTGATTTAAAAATATTTTTGCGGTCATTCATTTTAAGGTTACGTAAAATCAACTGTATCGACTGTCTTATATTTTTTGTGTTTACTTATACGTTTTCTACTTTTTTTTAGTTATCAAGTACTTCTGTAGATCATTAATTTTAAGATTATATAAAATTAACCGTATAAATTTTTTATAATTTTTATATTTAGTAGTACCAATTATGTAATGCATTGTTGCCAATATTTATAACAATTCAATGTATTGTTTTAAATTTTACATTTTCATTAGTTTGAAAATATTTATATGCTGCCAGATCAGTAAATTGTAAAATCACTAATACCTTAAGGTTTGAGCATAAAAATCTAATCTAATTTACAACACAAAGTTTTCAACAATAGTAAAACTTGCTAATATGCTATCTAATTATAACCTTTACAAATGTGAGAAACCAATGGTAACAAATTAAAACAATTTATGCTTATGATTACTTTTTTTGCTAGTTTGAACAGCATGTAGTAATGATGTGATCAAATTATTAAACCATCAATCACACTCAACTAATACTGCTAAATTGTACGTTGCAATAACGCTTGTAAAACCATTGTTAATCGACGTAGTACAATTTTGACTGCAGAGAATTATCTAGAACGAAAATAAATCAAAGTCATTATCTATTTTCGCGCTCCGCATACTTGCGCCATTAGAATTTTGTGGAACTTCGTATAATAACACTATAATTGCGAATTAACGTGCAAATTTATGGCCTAGGCCGTATTGATAAAATCGCGGCATGTCTGGCTTGCATACTCGATAAATGCAGCAGCAGCAGAGAAATCGTGTTTTAACATTACTGATAAATTTTCTTCACTACAGTAAAAAATCTTTTGTTTTAGCAATGATTGAATACTTGACGTTAGAATTTATCAACTGGCTACACGAACAATAAAGTATCAACCGGGGGGCTGAGAGAACAATAAAATAAACGTAGGGTTGTGTATACTATACCACTACACACGTATAATATATCACGAAACATACTTCTTGTCGCTGTTATATAATATACGTATCTCAAATGGGCATGTGTGATGCGATTTCGCTCCCCATTTTGTGTGTGAGTTGTGGGGGACACACCATTCGGACATGCATTTTTTATCATCAAAGATGTTACCGGCTGAATTAATTACGTTTTAATTTTGGGGTAGCGACGCATTAGAATTAAACGTTTCTGTTGTGGGGGATATATTGTACTTTCCTTTTAATTATTTGAGTTGGGCACGTTTTAAAAGCCATTATATAATGGTGGCTTTTAATGGATGTCGAAGTAATTTTTTTCATGAATGCTTTGTTTTTATTAATTAAGTTAAGGATATTATACCTCGGTTTTTATCGTTGACTAAGAATTTTTTTAATTGTCTTTTGAGAACGGCTCACTAACCCTAATAAAATTACTTTGAAATGCCAGCTATGAAATTAAGGATGGTTTGGGAAAATTATTTTAATAATATGATAATAATATATTTACCAGATCAAGAATTTAAACATTTTTGCACGAGTTTGAAAACAAATACAGTTGACATTATAAAATACAAGTTATCATAATATTTATTAAAACTAATTACAGATTGGTTTAAGGTTGCAATATTTCAAGTGTCATAAAACTATGAGCTATTCCGAGATGCTTAATTTACCCTTCTTAAAAAAGATGACACTTGAAGAAGAAGAATAATCAGCATTTTGAAAAGTATTTTAATAAAACTAAGATAAATAAACTAAGAGTGGTTTGTACTTATTAAGCAAGTTATCTTGTAATTAACTAGTAACCCTTTAAAATAATTATTGGTTTAAGTATAAGTTCTAAATTAAAAAAAAATATAATCTATTCCTACCCGTCAAAAAAGAATTTGGTTAAAAAAAACACGGCATGTTACTATGTATAGCAAAATAACACGGGATTTTTTAACAAAACTGAGCAAATATATAAAGCAGAAAAGTGAACCGTTGCCGATTGGTGGAGACCTTTATGTAAGGTTTTGACAAAGAATTCAAGCCTGGTACAATTCTTACAGTTTAGCTCAGAGGATTTGTTAATTCTCAACAAGGATGACTCCCTGTTCACATAATATAGCAGCAAAGATGCAAAGTAATTGAGGTTAACAACCTAAGTGATCACAAAATCATAGTAATGACTATTACAATAAACAAGTCCAACGCAAAAACATGATGAAAACCTGCAAAAAAACTAAAGCAATTTGTCCAGAAAGACGCAGATAAAAATGATACCAACTTTACTAATAACATAATAAACGTTTGAAATAACACCTTAAATTGGCCATGGTCTACAAGCACAAACAGTCAAAAGTGAAAACCAACTATAATCTACTCAGCGGGCATTGGAATAAGCAATGTAGAGGTTAAGCCTTAAGGATCAGATCAAGAAAAAAAAAACTCAAAAAAGTACAAGATGACATGTTACAAACAGCTCCACTAAATTAGAGTTGGGCAGCCATATAGCTAGACAGTGCACCGATAGAATAGACAAATATTCTCATAAATGGCAACCAAGGTGTAATAAACGGGGAGTTAAAAAATCACAGATGCGGTAAAAAGATGATATCACTAAAATTACAGGAAGAAAGTGGCACTTAATTGCACAAGAACAAAGCAAATAAAAAATGTTAAAGGAAGCTTACGTTCAGCAAAAATCAAATAAAAATGAAAAAGAATAAAACTTTTGCAAAAAAACTTTTTAATCCAAACCAAAATCCTGTTTTTTGGTGAAACATAAAAATTTCAAAAATTAGATGGAAAAACTATTAAGATCCCGGCAAAAAAGAAATACAAGACAATACAAAATTTGTTTGTTCTCAAATTACTTAGTGGTAGATTGAGTAAGTGATTTACTAAAAAAAAAACTTCGTTTAGCACTGTGGAAAAAATTAAGACAAGCTAAAAAAGCAGCAAGCTCTAACCAGCTCTTTCAAAAACTGAATTAAAAAATTCCAAAAAAATTAAACATATAGAATCAGCATATAAACTAATATTTATAATTAACACGTTAGGAAAACATTTGAAATTTATCCTAAATAACAAGCTGATGTAAAAAAATAAAAAAAAGTTTATACAAAAAACAATATTATTTTTGTAAGCGCAAATCTACGGTAAAGCCATAAAGCAAAAATGCCGCAAGAGAGACTAAGAACGACAGATTAGTCACAGAGTTATACAAGCACTTAAAAAGAAAAGTATTTCTTCTTATCTTATTAATATAATTAAAAAAACCTGTTGCTGAAAAGTTAAAAAACAAAAAACGAAAGCTCTTATCCTAACAGATAGATATACCTTACGGGAAATTACCGTAAAAGTGAGAGGAGTAAACATTGATAACGAAAAAAACATCAAATATTTAAACATAACGCTGGCCTATAATTAAAATATGTAAGAACACATGGCAAGAACCGTGGCCAAAGCAATGATAAGAGGGGATGATAAACCGCCTTATGCTTAGCATAAGAGGCACAAGATCTAATAATAAACAAGCGTTGTACTTAGTGGTCAACTCTATTAAATTATATAGAGCACCAATGTGGTATCATCAAATAGTAAACAAAAATGATAGAACGTTGAAAGAAAAGCTACATAGAAATCTAGCGCTTACTAAACCGTCTCTATATGAACTATTTAGATAGTAACAAAAGTTGTTCTATTACATCTGCTCGCCAAAAAAAAGCTCTGTTTTCCAGAAACAAACAAAACGGAAGAAAAACCAAGTTTAGGGAGAAATCTTTTGTTACAAAGAAGATAGAATAAAAAGACCAAAACCAAAACCTAAATTAAGAAAGTTACACCCTAAGTTTTCAGAAAACAGGATACGGTTTTTTTGCAAAGTATATAATGCGCATAAACATCAAGACTTACTGCAAAACACCAGACACCTTGAAACATACAATTTATATGCTAAACGTCAACAACATTATTGACGTCAAGCGTAAATCAAAAGATTATGAAGTACAGTAAAGCTCCGCTAATCCGGATCAATTAAAACATGGCTTGATCCGATTTATTGAACAATCTGGATTACTGGAACAATAATAAAATAAGTAATAAAGCTTTTATTATAATGACAATAAAACAAAACTTCAAAAAAAAATTAAACCTTTTAAGAAAAACTCCGATATTTTAGTCTGGCGAATGCAACCTTGCTTAACCTCCATTGTACAATTTTTGTATTATTTCTTGTTTTTCGACTAGAGTTAATATTTTGTGTGGCCGTTTTGGTGCTATGTTGAAATAAACTAAAAATTCTGGAATTTCCCTTTTTCTTTTTTGTTGGTCGGGAGATTCTCGGCAAGATAGGTAGGGAAACCATGGTCAGTCCGGATTACAAGGTACATAATGTAAAAGTAACATTTTTTAATTTTGTCCAAACTACAAGGACATCCGGTTTAAAGCGATTCTAATTAGCGGAGCTTTACTGTATATATAAAAAAAAATCAGTAATAAAATTAAAGGTAGTAAGTACATTATGCAGCTTAGACTAAGAACGGGTAAAACAATGCCAAAAGGTAGATTCCAATACCCAAAAAATAGATTTGGCTTAGCTATAAATTTTTCCTTTTTTATTAATTGTGTAAGTAGTAAGTAGTAAGTTTAAAACAAAATTAAACCAAAAGTTTGAAAATTATTGTAATTTTTTTAGTTAAACTATTTTTTAAAATTGAAGTCTAATTAATCAAAATTGGAGGTTGTTTTTGGTCAGTAATCATAATACCTTTATAGCAATTTTTGGAATTATTAAACTATAAATAATTTTATTGAAGCTACCAAGCAGCGTTACACGTTTATGTCACACTACCCTTGCTACTCTATTAAACCAATAACAAACAAGTATTAGTATACAAATTTGGATTTAAAAATCTTAAGTTTTACTAAAACAAACAATATTCTATTTTTAGATTTTCATAATCTGTCATATGGTGAAGATTATGTATAAGATAAGGCAATTTAAAAATGTCCTTGTCAACATTGTTGCGCAGATTTTTGCAATAAAGAATTAAATCTTTAAAGACGTCAAAAGTTGTCAAACCAAAATTATTTTAGAAGCTACGACCAACTGTTATTAAAACGGCTAATCAAAAATCCGTCAATTAGCACCAGTAACAAACCGCTAAAAACAAGCAATATCGATAATAATACTGTTTGTAAGTTGCATAAAGACCAGAAACTGCAACCGCAATCAGCTAGCAATAAGGACAACCAATAAAATAAAAAAAAGCAGACCAATAAAGTTTATGATAAATCTATTAAAATATAGCAGATAAAAATTTATCAATTCAAAAATGTTGTTTGACCATCTAAATTTGTCAAGTACAAAAAACAATAGTCAAAAAATGATGTATAGAAAACAGTAAGAAAAAATATTTCCCGCCTACATTTACATTCCATCAAACCGCAACTTTTGTTAAAAGGCACGCAAACTATTTGCAAAGTCGGCAGTCATTAATTTATTGCAACTTTAACGCTCTTTGTGAGCATTAATAACTGCTTGTTTTTAATAGTAAAAACAAATTTGTCAAGTGGTAAAAGTTACGCTTCACCTTTACTAATATATAAATTCAGAACGTTTTTAGCAATCCTTAAAACTGAAAGAGTTAACATATATTTATAAAAAAAATTCTTCAACCCAAAATTTTTTCGGAAAGTCTTATTTGCAAAGAATGTAAAAAAAGAATTTGTTTTGTTGGTATTTAATGTTCTTTTGGTAATTCAATTAAATCATAAATTTTTAAATATTAAATATCCAATGTACGTGCAGCTCAAAAGTTTTAATGAATGCAACAAAACTTTTAATATCTTTAAGCTTTTCGGTTTTATTATATAAGTGCAGATCAAACATTGATATAAGGAAATCAACCAGTGCCACAAATGCAAGTGCTTTGAGCAAATACATATCTGTAGATAGAAAGGTTTTGCAAAATATTTCAAGTTTTTTTTTTATGCGTTTTAACTATTTAATAGCGTTTTGTCGGTAAAGACTTTGTTTTAGAGAATGAATACAACACGTTAATTTTTTTGAAAATTCTACACCAAAACTACAAAACAAAATTTTTGTTGAAAACAGCACTTTTGCTGATGATTTCTAAAACAGGAACTTAATTTAAAACACTTCTGCAAGGCCTAAGTAACTTTTTATATGAAACTACCTACCAATCATTTTACGCCAACTATCACACTGCACTTGACAACTCTATTGGAAATCGTTTAACACTATCGCCAGCGTTAAGATCTTGTTTCATTCTATTGATGGCTGGGGCGCATGAGTACATTATCAACCTAGTAGGACCATTGTTTACCAGGTTATTGCATAATTTATTGTGGCAAAACTAATTGTTAAGAACCCGACCACGCAAAAACACGGTTGGATTTATTGTGATGCTCGGACCAAGGAATTTAGCAACAGAATTGCGTCAAAAGCAAAAAGAAAACACCGTAACCACACGACTGAGGAGCTAAATGCAACAGTCTTCAAAGTTTGTAACGACTGTTTTATTAGGAAATGCTCTAGCAACACTTGCAGACAAGTGCACTAGTAAAACAGCTATATTGCTGAATTAAAGAAAACCTGTGTGAAGGCAAGACGGGCACTTACCAAAATTAGGGTAGATAATGAACAAATGAGGCAACTCTACCTGACCTACTATGAACAAAGATTGGCCTTCAAAAAAGCAATTAAGGCATTGAAGAAGAATTTATGAGCCAAGTTATGTGCAGAGGTGTACAACGATTTATGGAGCACTAGTTACAAAGACTGGCTTGCAAGCTTTTTCAACCACATGCTAAAACCGAATGGCCGGAGAGAGCTATAAACGCGGCAAAAATACCTCCGTACACCTGCAACAAAGTAAAGCAAGCAGGTAAGCGATTGAGTTTTGCAAAATAAATTTAAGCGCACTGATAAAGAAAAGCTCCTTTCCCAAAGAGTGAAAGCTTGCAAAGTTGGTCCTAACTAAGAAACCAGCCAATAGCACCGGCGCAGCATCCTACAGATAACTATGCATTCTAAAAAGCTTGGGAAAACTTTTTGAACTGATCCTAAACAAGAAACTGCAAGAAAAACTACTGAAAACCGGCGGACTGTCTTTTAAATTGTATAGTTTTACGGAGGGCAGGTCAACGGTAGTCGCCATCAAAAGGTCAAAGGCACAGCAAAAAAAAACTAAAAGAAAAAATAAATTTGAAGTAATGCTGACGCTAGAAAAGACAAGTGAAGCCGTATCTTGTAAGACAGATTTGCGATTACTTCCAGAACAGAGAAATTTAGGTTAGGTTAGGTTAGGTTAGGTTAGGTTAGGTTAGTTAAGGGCTTAGTTCTTAGTTTCACGATATGAAACAAACACTACGATGGGGTGCTCAAAGAAAAAATGCCGGAGGATACAACTTTAGTAGGGTAGGCGGATGATCTTGCTATGGTAGTGTGTGGGCCGTGCAAAGCAAGCATCAAAGAGAATGCTGAGTAGACCGCAAACGTTGTAAAAATGTGGCTTGCAAAAAAAAGTTTGGAACTAGTCTCCGTAAGAATAGGGGATGTTATTGTTACCAGCAAAATTAGCGTCAAATACCTTGGGAGTTTTTTTTTACACAAATTTACACATAAAAGCCCATATTGCAAAGACTACCAGAAAAGCTGAAAAAGCGGTAGCTTAGCAGCACTTGCGCAACTAATGCTCAATATTGGAGGAGCTAGAGCAAACAGAAGACTGGCTAATAGCTTGTTAGCCAACATTGTACTATACGGAACATTCACGTGAAGCAACTGAGCACATATCCTAAGGTAAAGAAGAGGTTAGAAAAGGTACAGCAGAAGATAAGATGCGTGTGGCAAGCGCGTACATGACCGTGTCTACCAAGACCATACAGGTAGTAGCAGAAGCCATTCCCAAACACCTAATGATTCTAAAAATGAAATACACGGCTAGTACAAACCAAAATGCACATAAAACGTTGATCAAATCTAAAACTCTGATAAATTGAGAATCAAAATGAGACGTGAAAGATGGCACAGAAAGATGAACAAAAAAGTTAATTTCAAAAGTGATTCCATGGGTTATGATGAAACACAAAAAAAATAAACACTACCTCACCCAGATCTTGAAATGTCACCGTTGCTTACAAACCTTCTTGAAAAGTATAAACATAATGAAGAGTGATCAACGCGTAAACTGTGGCAAAGTGGATATACCCAAACACACCATGTTCCAATGCAATAAATTGCAGTGCACAAGGCAAATGACAACTAGAAGCTTAATTCTGACAGCCAAAAATACGGCGGAATATATGCTCAAAGGCGAGGATACATGGAGAATGATAAAAAATTAGGCTATGAAAAACATCAAGAAGAAAAAGCAGGAAAAAAAAAGACCGTTAAGCCAAAATTAGGCAGGCAAAAGTCTGATACAAAACAGGTAGTCATTGCAACAAAATACTTAACAATAATTTTACGGTGACCTACGTTAGTCTAAGAAAGATTTTTTTTAGTTAGTAGGCGTCTTGCAATTGTACATGATACAGCGTTCCAGATGAATCCAGCACAAAATCTTTGGAAGATTTTTCTCCTCTTAAAAAAAAAGTTATTGCTTTATATTAGTTTAAGTCTGATATCTAGACATCTATTGCAACTTTAAAATTCCTTATTAATCTCCTAAACGTTACAACGCGGTTTTGCATTCCTAACGCATAGTGTTTCTACCCTTTGTGTCATTAGTTTACGGATCCACTTTTACCATCTCCGCAGAGACCAACCGCTCCCTAACAACAACAACAAACATTACAATAATAATTTAAAAAAAATATAATGTTTTTACTTTCCCCTGACATCTGCACATCTATAATAAAAAGATGTACAGTTTAACATAGACGGCAAACACAACGTCTAACTGCAAAAAGACAGTACAAACCTTAAACTAGATCCGTAGATACTGCCGCAATTAACCTAAGTAGAATATCACTACCAACAAATATTTTCAACTTCTTCAACTCAAGTCTAGTACGGTAAGTTCAATTTCACCATGCTAAAGCTGAAGCAAACGTATCGTAAAACTGCGCTTTGACTGAGCAGTACCACCTATGCAACTTTACACGTGTCTAGCTAATACAATGTCAAAACTCTGAGCTACCATAGCAAACTAAACACACTTTCAAACCAAACACTAAGCCGCCCACCAGATTGCAAAGTCAAAACTCAAAATCTGGGGGCGACACAACCCTTTGCAGCATCAGACGACAAGACTTATTAGTTTTAAATCGTGCTGTTTGGTTTGATAAACGTTTTCGCATTATTCCAAAACTTGATGTTGCAAGTACTTGCTGGTTTTCTAATTTGTTTTTATATACTTGAATAACATTCTCGTTTATTTTAGAAACGACACATTAAACTTACATGTTAAATCACTATGTTTTTTAACGCTAAACACAAATGTTTTACGATTATAAAAAATTAAAAAAAAAAAAAAAAAAAAATCAGAAAAATAATTGGAAAGCTTAGAGATTGTAGATACCCGGCACTACTGTGTGACTTTGGTTACTAACGCCTTAGCTAAAGAATTTTTCCTTTCTATTAACTATCTATTAACCTCTTATGTAAAAAGATGGTTGTTGTACATTTAATAAATAAAAAAAAAAATGTAAACTAACAATTTTGAAATATATGTTTGATTTTTTTGAAATAATTACAAACGCAGAATTAATAACTTTAAAAGCAGCTTTTTTTATGTTAAAGTAGTTATTTTGTGATTGTCTATTATCCCAATAATATAATTTTAAAATTGTTTACTTTAAAATAATCTTAATAATAGAAAAAATAAGATTTTTTAATTTCAATCAAAATTATATTTATTTATTTATTCCATTGTTTTTTTACTTTTTGGTGTCAAGCGTTCAAAATTATAAATTGCGATAAATTTTGACGTAATTTGTAATTATCGAGCTTTATTGCTGTTTTAAAATTGATTTTTACTTAGCAAAAATTGTATTAAAAATCTTAATACAGCAAAACTAGTTGCAAGATATAACTTAAAATGGATTAAAAAAAAAAAAAATCTCATTTTTAAATTAAAAGTTACTTCTATTATGTTTGTAATTTTTTAAAAACTTTACTAATTGTACAAATGTACCTACATCAACGGCAAAGACGACGTCAGCTTTAAACTAAGCTCGCAAATATAGTCGCAACCAGTCTAAGTGGCTAACCACCACCAACAAAAATTTTCAACCTTTGACCCAGGTCTACCACAGTGAATTTTATTTTACCTCTATACTACTTTGACACTAGTCCCGTTAGCAACGCAATAAACTACGTTAAACCTAAAGCAAAAGTACACAACATAGTATTGCCTTTCGACTGAGCAGCACTACCTATGTAATAAGGTTACACGTGTCTAGTTAATATTAAAGCTAAATTTTAGGCTACCCATTAAACTGCACTACACTGTCAAAAGCCAAACCTTGAGCCAAATAGATTAACTTGACAGTTACCACCTTAATTAGACAACCGCCATAACAATGTTTGACCTGAATAGTATGTGCCACTACCACCAAAAGTTATCCAACCTAGCACTACCCAGAGCAAAACGCTCAATATTTGAGCCAGACTCTGCGCCATAGTACTATCCGCTGAGGTAGGGTGTACTTCACCATAGAAACACGCAAAGAAAATAGAAATAGCATAACTGGTACATCTTTTTGCATCAGTATTTGCTAATAACACCATCCCCAAAAATAATTAAAAGACTATACCCCAATTTGAACATTTCGATCTTCTAATAACTTCTATAAGAAAACGGTTATCTTGCAACAAGTGGAAAAAATGTTAGTAACCAGCATAATAGAAAAAAGAACAAATGACACGCCACACCACGGTTTTGCATGAATTTCTGAAGGTTTAACGCAGTAATTAAAGATAGAGCTACCTATTGTAAAAGACCCACAGAACCTTTAAAGACTTTAATGTGGCTAATTTTTTTTAGAAAATAAACTTACCACAAATAAAACAACATTGCCATTACACAACTTTTGCAAAACAACAACAACCAGTTTTGAGTCATTTTGTTCAATCTGAAAACGCTCCCGCGTTATTCTGAAAGTTGATGTTGCAGGTGTAATAACATTCCTTTGGGGTTGGATATAATATGAATAAATATTATTTTTTAAACAATGTTAATGGGTCTATTCTGAACATATATTAACATCGATGTTTGCTAACATCGCTGTAGAAATTAATTTTTAACCAATCAGGTATCAAGTTTTTTTAAATATTACCTAGCAACGTTCAAAATGTTAATTAACATCGCTGTAAAAAATGTTCAGAATACGGCTATTAGTTAGGTAAATAAATTAATAAACATAAAAGTGCTCACCTTGCACCGTAAGTGCATTTTGTCAGTGTTTATAAATACAGCTAGCAATGAATGTGCTTTCGGAGCAACACCTACGGGTTAGATAGTTATATTCACATTAATATTCAACAGTCAATATATTCGATAAAACTCTGTAATACAAGATAAATAAAGTAATATAGCATACAAGTAGTAACAATAAGAAGAACATTGAGTGGCAATCATACTATTTTACAAGTACTGTTTCTTTAGGAGAATTTGTTTGTGTACACATGGATGACGTTTTTGTTTGTTTTAATAAATACACTGAATATGTAAAGCACTTCCGCCAAATTTTTAAATGCTTCTAAAAGTTTTGACAGGAACAACTTGCTAGAACACCACTTGACACACATTAGAGCTTTCTAAGAATGTGTACATGCTTGTTTGAATACGTTTTAGGCTATACCTAGATAGTAGCGCCGCTGCTAGAAATGCAAGTTAGTAAGAATATATTTGTGTAGAATAATGCCGCTAATGCTGCTTTTAAATTAATAGAAGCCAATATGGATAAACTGCTGAACTGCTTAGGTTGTCGGATGCATTAAAAGCAGGAGCAATCTTGTAAAAAAAAGGATTTAAAAATTACAATATTTTCTATGCCAGCAACACCAAACTAACGGATTTTCAGATGCAATTTCATTGCTAGGGTGCATGGCCATTGTCTAGACAATACAAACCATATTTAGTGAATAAACCAACCCAAAAAACACCTTGGTTTTGTTTATTAACGAAATTAACATACTTAATCAAACACACTTTTGGACACATACACTTATTGCCCAATGCACTTTTAACAATGATATCAAAGACATAAAAGAATGTTACCTCCAATGTTTCAAACAGTTTAAACAATGTTTATAGAAACTGTAAATCACTTATCAGCTACAGTTTTAAAAAAAAAAATTAAAGCTTTGATAACGTTCTAACCCAAAGATTGTAAATGCAAAACAATGTTCAAAAATGTTCTCTAAAGTTTGTAAATTACATATATTATTTAGGACAAATGTTTTCAAAGCATACGATTTCATATTGCTTAAAAATGTTTTAAAATAGCATCTCAACGTTGTATTGTATTGCAATAGTATATTATATTTAATAAATAGAAGTTTCTGATTGATTAATGTCTTCAGAAGTTTAAAAAGCTTTTATGGTCGAGATATTTTTGGACATGTATGTGTTTTTTAGTATATTTTTGAACTGGGGGTAGTGCACACTATAGATAATATAAAATTAAATTAAATTTGTTAAGTTTTATTGAGGGCTTTTTTAAACCTTACAATTGTAGTAGTTGTACAAATAAATTAATCATATTTTGTTTGCAGGAGGTGCACACTTTAAGTTTATAAGTAATTTAATTATAATTACTTTTAAAAATGGTTAATTTATTTTAGTTTAACCCTATGTTATATCTTACAATTTCAGTAGTTTTAATTCTAGATCATCCAAACTTTGTTTAAACTAAACGCACATTATGCAAGTGTAACATTTTAATTAGTTAATTTGCAATTATTTTTAAAAATAATTTTGTTAAGCAGAATGAAATTTATAATTTGTGCTAGTTTACAAATAAATTATATATATTAATTTACTTATGTTTATAAATAAATAATTAAAGCAAATATTTAGATTTAAAAATTTATTTTTTATTAAATATTAAGAAAACAGTTTTAGAAGTTGTTGTTTTGCTTTTAAAATGCCAATAAAAGTATTAACTTGAAAAGAAATTTTATAAACATTTTGTAATGTTGTGTAATATTTTAAAACTTCTAAAGCAATCCTTCTTAAGATAAAACCACAACTAGCTAGTATTGATTGATGAAGTTTATAAGTTAGGTCGGGTAAGGGATCACAACTCAACCAGATAAAAGATGTTATCAAATCTAACCCAAATCAGTAGCCATGTTACTGAAAAGGTTACCCAACTAAAAAGTCTAGACCTAATAATTTACCCTTGTAAAAATAAATTAGTTTTTAATAATTTTGTTGTCCAATTCAATCTCGCTTGAGTGCATCTGTGCTATTTACGTTTAGAATAAGTGTACTTGTCCGATTAAAATAGGAAAAGAAGTACACAAACTGTGAGCCAATTTGTGCAACGTCCCGACGCCGGAATCACAGATCGATTGTCGGATGGATGGATGGATGGATGGTGCATGTCGAAAGGGGAGGGCCGGGTACAGGCTGATATTCTCTGTGTTAAAGCGTGGGAGTAGTAGTAGTAGTATAGAGATCCCAACCGAAATCCTAGGTGGAATGGGATTGTTGTATTTGAACACTCGGGGAGTTCTGATCGAAGGCGCGCACATCCGTCATTAGTCCGCGCTTTGAGTGCGTTTCGGTGTTTCACCTTCAGATTCGGGACCATAATTCATCTTTATTACAACCCCGAATGAATATGGAAATAAAACCACCATCACGCGTATATATTGTGCTGGTTGGATCGAATTAGGCAAAGCATCGAATCTATGCGGTCCGACAGTCCCTAGAGAATAAACTAATCTACTTTTTAATCGGGATGTATACCGGAATAAAACAATGTTCGGATATCTGATTAGAATGTCGAGGGAAAATTTTAATTAATTAACTTATGCATTTTAGTTTTGTTAATTGCTTTGAAACATTTGTAAATATTTTACAATTTATAACTTTTTAAAAGTTGGCTACTTTCCGAATATAATCATATAATTAAGGCACCCCTCGGCCTTAATAAAGAAGTTTCAATCAATTAAGGGAAAAATTTTATCGTTAGAGACTCTCAAGTTTTAATATTAAAATGGACCGAGGGATAAAAAACGGTAAAGAATGTCCGATCTATCATCGCAGAATATTGATTAAAAATTTAAAACAAATTACGAAAAACGTTTCTAAATTGTGAATCAATTTATTTGAAACCAGTTTGTAACAATTATATCACTAACCAACTAACCTGCTATAAAGATATTAATCATTTGTAAACACGCAATGAAAAATAACACATGTTTTTGTTTTGTAATTTATTTTTAATTGGAATATAAGTAATTAGTTCAAGATACATTATTTTCGCTCGTCTTTGCCGTCTTCTACTTTCGCGGTAGACCTAATAACAGTAAGTGCTGAACAATAGGCAAGTTAGAGCTGTTAATTTACTGAGAACACGCGAATCTAACATCACATACATGGCAGAGGGGTTGGATGGGGTTTTGGTTGCGAACTACATCATTTTCCATAACCATTCCCCTCACGTGAAATATCGAACCGCAACATGATGCGCCCTAATAACTATGGGGATAGTGCATCGGCATCTTACTAGTTGGAAAACTTTCAGCGATTATGCCATGTTAAGATTAATTGGAAATTATTAGTTTTCAAAATACAATTAAAATTTTGATTAATACTTGTTGGAAATTTGGTTTACAATTTAAAAATTAATAAAAATAATATAGTATAGTTGATTTTGAGGTAATAAAGAAAATTAATATTAAACTATAGTAATTTATATATTAAATGATAATTGGCTTGTAGACTGCACGTCAAGTTATACCATCCAGGTTAATAAGCTTCAATTTTACTACATCCAAAAAACTATTCAAAAAAGTACCAACCAAAATTAAGACAACAATATTTTTGCAAAAATGTCTACAATTAACCTAATTAGCAAAAAAAAGTAGCACTAAGCTACATCCTAAAATAGTTAATATTCATTTTACTAAGCAGAAAGCCGTACCCAAATCTTTTAGAGCTTTTTAATTAGATTTAATTTAATTAGATGCAAAAATTAAAATATTTTTAAACTGCTTAATTCTACTGAGTTGTTGGTCATATAAGTGCTGTGGGGTTGTTTTGGTGCTGTTTGCAGTTTTGCATTGGTGATAGCAAACTCACTGACGTTTTATCTATTCTTTTAAATTTTTTATTTACAATGGTGTTGCGGAAAAATTTTTCTTGTTTTATCTTTGCCAAGATTTGTTCAGGGTAAAAATTGATTAATTAATTAGTTATTGGTAAAAGAGTTGATAGGTGTAATGTATTATTTTTGACGTCCTTTACGTATTGTATTAAAAATTTGTTGTGAATAATAGGATTATCACTGGTTTGAAACTGTTGACGTCTTAGATGAGCAGATAAACTGACTGTCTGCAAAAAAAGATGGGTAGCGGATAAAGAAATTGCACTTGCAATCTAACACCATTGCACGGTAGCCATTTTCCCGGCAATAAAACTACCATTTTTTTCTTTTTTAAATTGTCGTTTGCTTTTGATTAATTTTTTGCTCTAATCTTGACTCAATTTTTGGTTACTATTGCTATTAGGTATTAAGGGCTTAATGACAATTTTTTTTTCTTAGTTGAGCTCTACCACTTTAAATCAAGGATCGTGTTTTGCTAGTAGCTTTAATATGTTAGAAACAAAATATAAATTGCTTAAAAATAATTAATTCTAAGGGTTCCCAATAACTTAGGATATCTTTTTTTTACTAGAAATAGTGAGCTGTTCCAAGAATTCTAGAAAGAAAAATTTGACTTTGACAAGCACTGAAAACGACTACGCTAATAATAAGCAAAAACATTTTGGAGGAAACCTTTAATCTTTTCTAAAAGAAACCAAAGTAACAATTTCAATAATGCTAAAAAAAAGAACGCCAAAAAAAGGACAGCAAAATAAAATCGCAGACAACGTGAAGCAATCAATGGCAACAAAATATTTAAGCGCCCTTTAGTCACAACTTCAACCAGAAAAATAACAGGAACAAGAAATGACTGGGTTGCCAAGAAGCAAATATGGAAAAAGCCCAAAAGTACACAAAAGTTTGTTTAAGAAGCAAACACACAAAACTAAAAGAATACGTAGTATATAAACACTAAAATAATAAAAGAAACTATTAGCAGTTTAACAGAATAAACAAAGACAGTTTTTGCTATTGAATTAATTGCAGAGTTTATAAATGCTGTTCAGGCAATACTTTGTGAAAAGGACCTACATTACTACAACTGAAACTGGTACGCAAACGACAAATAAATATAAAAAAAAATGCTGTTTAATAGTTAAGATATATAACAAACTATTTTAAGATTTCGGCAAATAAAAGTTCTAAAAATGCTGGACAAACCTTTAAATGATGTTTTATACCTAAAGATAAATCCACAGTTGATAGAGAAAAGCACTTAATTGTTATCGTAGACAAAAAAACACACTAACCGACAGAATTATTTGTAACATATATTGTACAAACAGAATAGAAGAAACTCAAGGCATCTTCATGGCAAATGGTAGTATCAAACCAAAAAAAGTATTATATAGTATAACCTTTAACAGAGTTTACATCATAAAGTACGACTAAAAGAAAAAAAAAACTTAGGTTTTTTTACTCAAAAGCTTAGAAAAGTACTGCAAAAAATGAGACAAGTAGCAGTAAATAAAGACAATACAAGCGGGCTTGCAACACAAGCAAGAAGTTTAATGGGGAATACACAAAAAAAATACTTAAACATGTAGCCAGAAGATTTGATTTTCTGACAATTATATATAAGTGAAAGACTTAACAACCCAGCAACAAAAGCTAAGAAATGCAAAAAAAAAACAATATTTTTATAATTTACAAAGAAGGTTTACTATAAGCAGATGTAAAAACATATAAACGTCAGTGTGGACGCAAAGAGAATTGCTATGACTAAAATAAACAGAATTGACTGCAACACCGCCAAATTTAAATCTAAAAAAAAAGTCATGGCGGAAATAAGACTGTAGACCAAAGCTTTCATAATAACTTTGTCAAAACCACAAAAATAAAAACAGACGCCTTGAGTATGGCGCTGAATAGATCCAAAACTTTGATGGAAGACATAAGGCTCAGACTAGCGGAATGGACCATTAAAGATATTGTCAAGCATGCTTTCTTCAACGTTTACAAAAATACGACCAAACATGTAATATCTATACAATTTAGAAAAAAGAATATAATAGGTAGCGTATCAAAAAAGTGAAATATGTTATCAAAATGTTACAAGTGCAACA
The DNA here is from genome assembly GCA_963932245.1 of Tachinus rufipes. NCBI lineage: Eukaryota > Metazoa > Arthropoda > Insecta > Coleoptera > Staphylinidae > Tachinus > Tachinus rufipes. The sequence goes on along the minus strand of OZ010747.1, from coordinate 69,430,033 downwards.
GGCCACAATAACTATAGATAGCAGCGCCAATGTTTCAAACGCGGTAAAGTTTGGCATAAAACCAAAGACTGTCATGTATCCTCAAAGTGCTTTGCAATAAAATAGAAGAAAAAACAAAAACGATGCGCTCTCTTGCACATAGAGCAAACGTAAAAAAGCAAGAGATGGAAAAGGCGCTTAAGTCCAATAAAAAATGACGTTTAAACTTTTTCAAACTAACTTGAACCGACGCAAACAGACAATAAACCTGCTTAAACATATTTGCTCTTCAAATAGAATAAACTTTGCATTAATCGCTAAACTTAACAAATTAGCTAAATTTTGATATCAAAAAAAACATTACGCCAACTATAGTATGTATTACCTTAATCGCTAAATTGTTCCTATGGAGATCTCCTAAAAACAACAAACGCGGAGATATACTTAGCAAACAGCTGAGTACCAACTTTACATGTTGCAAACAGAAGTAACAGGCAGACGTATAAAAACACAAAAAAAACATAACTTTATGCTTTAAAAGATTAGTAAATAACGTCAATAAATAAAAGATGAGTAGAAAAAATAATCTTAACGACCTCAACAATATTTATATAAAAATTGCCAAACAAACCAAACAGTAACTTAATAAAAAAAACTGGGTTTTTTATCTAAAAAAAAAAATGAATCAATTTTCAGAAATAATAGAGCAACAAACAAAAAAGCACTAAAAATGCAAAATAAATTATCTAATAAAAATGATTATCAGAAAAACGCAAAATTAAAAAAAAAATCTGTTTTTTTGGCAAAATGAAAAGATTTTGGAAATAAAAAAAAGTGGATAGTAGCCAGAAAACAAGTAATTAGAAAAAACGGTCATAAGGACAAAAAGAGCTAAACAAATTTTAGGCTAACTTCCAAATCATACATACTAAATTTTAAAAGTACAACTAGAGTCTACAAAAAACCGCCTTAAATTTGCTATGTAAAGAGATTGATAAAAGTTTGTAAGAAAACGGCTATAAACTAGTTAAAGGCAAGCTTGGATTTTGCAGCCCTACGCTTTTAGACTGAGCAACACAAAGTGGCAGAAAAACTGTTTTCGTGCTACAAAAAAATTAAGTAAACCAACAAATTAGAAAAAAACAAGCAAAATTTTTAAATGCACACTAGAAGAATTAAAATTAAAAGAGCGGGAAACATGTTAAAAGCAGACAAAAACGGCGGGTTTAAGCGGCATCTTACCAAAAGTTATTAAAGCGCTTGCAGAACCTAATATAAAGTTTCTGTTCGTTTTTTTTTAAATGATAATTGATAGATAATTTTTTAGATAAATAAAAAGTAGTCAAGCCAACACAACTAGAAAAACTAAAAAAAACTTTCTGCAAACTAAAAACTCAAAAAGTGTAGTGGGCTATCCGATCAACAGTATGTTTTTCAAACAAAGTGTTTAACATCAGATGCCATTTAAAAATTAAAACAGCAAATTAAAACTAAAAAAAAGATAAAAACCATTTTGTTAACCTTGGACGTCAAGAACGCTTTTAAATTAGTTTTGCAAGCAGACATTGTTAAAGCGTACTTTGAAAAAAAAAAAGATACTAGTGTAACTAAAAAACCTAATACCAAAAAAACGTGTAGTGTACCACAGGGCTTGATCCTAAATCAACTTTGTACACTTATGTCAAGTCTGGTAGTAGCCAGAGCAAACAACAAAAAAACAATGTCTAAGATAATAAACTCAATCATGTTTTAAGGTGCACCAATCTAATATGATTGCACAACAAGACAAAAAAATATTACTGCCCGCAAAAGCCCAGAGAAAAGCAGTTTTGAAAATAGCTTTTGCCTATAGAACTATAGCTATACTTGCAATTTAGTGATAGCAATAGTAGTTCCAATGCATTTGCTAACAAAAATAAGATTGTATACTAAGCACAAAACTAAGGTCAAAAATGACACCTTGAAAAAATAGAAAGAAAAATAAATACACAGAAAAATAAACCATAAAATAAATTGTAAAAGTTACAGTTTGGCTGTTAAAAAAAAAACATTTTCTAACAAGACTCTTTTGTTTCAGGTCCTAATTTGCATGTACTGCAAGAAATAGGACATTTTAGACTACACTATATTAAAGCTTAAAATATGAAAGGCTAACAAGATAAACGTTTTTAAAGACCTGGTAAAAAAATTCTAATCAAAACAACGCTGAAGAGCAACACATATTAAAATATTGTAGAAGCAGCAATAGGGTTACAAAAAACAGTCAACTAGTTTCTGAAAAAATAAAAACTTAAGTATACTTGATAAAAACTTTTTTATATTAAGTACTACTAAATTAAAAACTATTCTATGAAACACTAAACAGATGAAAAGAAAAAATGAATACAATATGATGAACATAAAAGACAAAAAAGGAAATATAATCACAGAAGAGGATATAATAATGGAAAAGTAGAGAGAATATTTTAAAGAATTGACAAAAGCAGAAAACCTAAGCCCGCAGGAACATGAAGAAGATGATATTGACATGCCAGAAATTGAGAAAATAAAGGAAAAAGAAGTTATAGAAGCCATAAAGAAACTAAAAATAGGAAAAGCACCAGGCATAGACAACATAACACCGAAAATGATCAAATACATGGGTAAGGAAGGAATAGAACAATTAACAAAATTACTCAATGACATAGCTAGAAACACAAAAATACCAGCAGAATGGAACATGGGAATAATACTACCTATAATCAAGAAAAGAGATAAAAGAAACTGCAATAACTACAGAAGAATCACAATCAGTAGTGTACCGAGAAAAAATCTAGCAAGAATCATAGAAAAAAGAATAAGAGACAAGATTGAAGATACCATAAAAGACACACAATGCAAATTCAGAAGAGAGAGAAGCACTCAAGATCTTATATTCATAATAAGACAACTTAGCGATAAAATTTTAAATAAGAAAAGGGACATCCATATCTGCTTCATCGATCTAGAAAAGGCATTTGACTGGATAAGAAGAGAATATATATGGAAAGTACTTCAAAAGAGAGGCATAGACGGAAAAACTATAAATCTATTAAAAACTTTATTCAAAGAAAATAAGAATATTGTTAGAACCATCAATGAAGAATCTCAAGAGTTTGAAACCAAGATCGGGCTAAAACAAGCGTGTGTACTTAGTTCAATACTATTTATAATAGTGTTAGATGAAGCCATAAAAAAAGCTAAGAAAAGTATGAAGACTCTAAAAGTAGGATATCAGAAGATGGAAGCAACAAAGATTATGGAATTACTATTTGCAGACGATATGGCAATAATGGCGGAAACGGAGGAAGATTTACAACACAACATCAACATAATAGACATGGAATTAACAAAAATAAACATAAAGATCAACATAGACAAATCCAAAACAATGATAATATCAAGAAAAACAAAACCCATAGAATAACACTACATGGAAAAAAGATTGAACAAGTTGAAAACTTTAAGTACTTAGGAACGATAATTAACAATAAAGGAAAGATAGACAACAAAATAAATGAACGAATGGGAAAAACCAGAAAAATATTCAACATAATGAAAAATACATTTTTTGGAAGAAAAGAAATACCAAAGAACATAAAAGCTGATATAGTAAAGAAGGTAATAAGACCAACAAAAATGTATTCCAGCAAATCATGGACATTGTCAGATAAACACAAGTCGAGAATAAATGCAACAGAAATGAGATTCCTAAGAAAGATAGAAAATAAAACAAAAAGAGACAGAATAAGAAACGATGTACACAGACAAAACTTACAAATAGAACCCATAAATGAAAAAATAATAAAAGAACAACTAAGATGTTTTGGACATGTATGCTAAATGAAAGATACGCAAATAACAAAACCAATATATGAAACAAGAGAAATGGGAAAAAACCCTTGAGAAAGACCGAGAAAAACCTGAACGACAATGTAAAAGAAGAAGCGGAAAGAAAGGGAATACCGTAGGAAGAAATCAAACATACAACTTTGGACAGAAAAAAATGGAGAGAACTATATCATACAAAATAATGTAGAAAGCCATACACCAAAAGATAGAATAGCATATGTTTAAATAAATAAATAAATACTACTAAATTGCTTTGCAAACCAATTTTGATCAAAATCTATCAATTTGTTTTTAAGATATAAAACTTTGATAAGTGTTTTGCATTTTCAGACAAATCATGTGAAAAAATAAAACTTATCAACAACAATTTAGATTAAGTTTTTAAAATGGGTAGCACCAAGTTAGAATTTTTTACATTAATCGGTAACATTTATTCAATTGGCAGACATTTTGTAGGTTGTAAACAATTTTGAATCGTTAATGTATTAGTTTTGAAATAAATTAATAATTTATTTAAACCCAATCCCACAATCCCCGCTATAGTCAAGAGTCAAACACAAATATTGCATGATAGCAGAAAACAACTTTGAATAAATATTTTTGTGCTTATAAACACAATTGATAATCTAAATTATAAAACAAATGACTGTGACTCCATCTAATGTAGTTCAATACTACAAATGTACTCATTAATTGAAATCATTAATCGTTTATGACAATTTTCAGCTATTTCATTAACAGCAGCATTTCAGATTCAGTTTGTTTAGGCCGACCAATAATAAATAGCATGCAAATAAAATAAAAAACTTTCAAGCTGATGTAAAGTTTTTTGCAAAGCTTTAAGAAATTTAAAGGCCAGGTTTCATAAATTCTTCAAAAAAACTTAGCCAAAATAAAACAATCATGCCACCACCGTTTTAACAAATCAAGTTATTAACGTTCTTTTAACCACAGAATCAAATAAAAACTTCATTTTTTTTCCGACAAAGAAACACACTCTTCTCAGTACTTCTAATTTCGCAAACTTTAAAAATTAAAAAAAAAAACGGTTTTTGTAGTCTATTTGTGTCGTTTTTGGCTTACAGAGTAACTAAAAAAATTAAACAGCAATAACTGGCATCTACCCGGTATCCAAAAAATATTTTTTCCAATCTACATAACAAACAAAGAATAATATTCAATAGCGTATTCGGTATCAAAATAATACCAAGTTTTATAGAACATTTCTACAAAACTAATAATTATTTAAAAAGGAAAAGTTTACACAATTTTTGTATCAAACCATTGCTAAAAGTAGTTTTTAAGGCATCCCAGACTGTTCTATAGTCAAGGATGTTAAAAACCAACAATGGTTTTAAAACTTAGTTAGTTATCAGAATTAAAAAAATGAACAAGGTTTTTTTTTATGTATCTCTTGTTGTATGATTGACTCGCCAATACAGCTAAAAACCGTGACATATTTTTAGTAAAATCTGTATAATTTTAATATTAACAAAGGTTAGGACATTTGGCAAATAAGTGCAACGCTTTATACATTTGCGTAAAATGTGCAATCTCATTTTATAAACCAGTGTTTTAAAAATAAAAGTAAAAATGAAGCGCTATGCCAGAAAAAACCTATTGTATACGTAAGCATTGGATTAACTAACTAAAAGGAAAGTAAAAAACAATATGTCTCAACTAAAAAATTTTGTACACAGTGAGTGGATTTTGGCACTTAGCTACCATCTTTATGTAGTATTTTATTTATTTAGTATAATAATTTTATAATGGTTGATACGGCTGACATTATTCTGTTTTGTATCTATTTTTAGAATGGCAATGGCATAAACCAAAAAAAAAAACTAGAATAGTTTGTTTCTGATAATAACAATGGTGTAATGTTACTATCTAAAATTTTCTTAGCTCTTGAAAAAGTACATCATTCCAAAAAATTGATTGTATTTAGAAAATACGTTTGGAGTACATTAACGTAGAACTGCAATCGTCGTCAAAATATTATTTTCACCACTCGTAAATTTTTATTTTATTTTTTAACTGTTGAATTAAAAGTTAATTCAAATGCACGTATTATTTCTGGCCTGAGACTGATAAAGTTAATTTTAGCATACCAGTTACCAACTCAACAAATAGTAAAAGCAGATATCAATGCTATACTGGACGATCAGCTTTAAACTATTGTTAAAAAAGACTTTAACTCAAAGCATCTAGTTTTGCACAGCTGACTAACAAATAATAAAGACAAAAACTGTTTAGGTACGCTTAGGATAAATGTTATACCGTACTTAAGCAAAAAATGCTTACTTAATACATTTATCAGGGGTTTCCTAAGAATGTTTTTGACATTGTTTTACTTAAGAACATCTTAGTTCAAACTTCTATTTCAGTTATTAACAACTTTGGTTCAGACTACAGCCCAGTAGTCTTAGATATTATTAAAAAAAATAGAAACCAGATTGATCCAGAATACCAATTGGTCTTTGTTTTTTATATCTTCAACAAGAACATCAAATCACCAATTAATATTTAAACGGCTGAAAAAGTTAACAACGCTGTTAACTAACATAACTAGCCTCATCTTGATAGCAATAAAAAAATGTATTAAAGTTTTGTCAAAAATAGAATCAAATCAATTAAGTCTTTAAAAAAAAGACCAGGGAGTGTATCCAATCTCAATATTGTGCAAAACTAAATTGCAAAGATTTCATGATCCAACTGACTAAACCAAACTAAATCAACTTAATAGTAAAGCAAGGTGCACCAAAATTAGTTTTAGAAATCTGCTTATGAGTCCTTCAACAACAAATATAATAATCTAATGTGAAAGATTGCTAAAACTCTTTGAAGTAAGCGTAAAACGTTTTTTTTTTAATTTATCTCAAAATAAATCAAAGCCAAAGCATTTGCAGTCATGTCAGCCTTAAACTCCAATTGACGCTGGTTTCTGACAAAAACTTAAATTTGACTTACGTGTCTGCAGCGCATTAACACATTAATTAGGAGGTTTTTTTTTATCACAAAAGAAAATTAAATGCTATCATGCAATGTCGCAGTTATACTAGGCATTCTGACAAGATTTGTAAAACTATAATAATTTTCTTTGTTTGACTATTGGCCGCTATGATTGTTGGATTGAGTTTGAATAAATTATTAATTTACTTAATAATTAAAATAATTTTTGTTGTGACAAAGTCTGTAGAAAAATTAAACCTATCAATTTAGTTTTAATTTTTAAAGTTAGTATTATCAAACTCACTTTACTACAAACTAAATTTGATCAAACATAACAATCTGTTTGTAAGATATACGAGGGGCACTGCTAAAGTTTGCGGAATCAAGTACTGCCTGTATTGCCAGCGTTTTGCAATTGTCATATTCGTAAAATTTTACGTTTTTTACCTTTAAATCAGTTAACAGTTCGACTTCAAACTGCTCGGTTTTGTTTCAACAAAATTTAACAAAATTAATAATTGTGTGAAAAATGAAAATTTTAAACCGTGACTTCCGAGTGATAATTTTTTATAATTATCGATACAGTTTAACATCGCAGCAATGTGTAAAAAAACTTAGTTTGTTATTTGGGGATAAAGCACTATCCAAAACTATTGTTTACAAATGGTTTGCAGAATTGAATTCAAGCGTAGAAGACTAACGTTTGATGACAATCTTTGCAAAAGTCGTCCATGCACCTGTGTTGTTGCAAAAAATATTGATGCTGTGGAATAATTTTGTTAAATTGGCATGTGATCTATAGTGAGATAGAAGCATCTTTAGGCATTGCAAGAAAACAAATACGTACGATTTTGCACAATCATTTGCATGTCAAGATGCTTTGCAGTCGTTGGATTCCACACAATTTAAAAAAAGAACACAAACAAACACGTCTTAAGTGGTGCAAAAAAATGCTAAAGAAATTTGAAGGGGGTTGTTCAAATTTGGTATATAAAATCGTAACAGGTGACAAATCTTAGATATATTCATATGAGCCTGAAACTAAACAGCACTCGACTGTATGGGTGTTTCAAAAAGAACCTAAACCTACAAAAGTGGTATGGTTCACAAAGCGTTTTATAAAAAATGATTGCTTGTTTCTTTAGACAGTTAATACTGGCTGGTATACTTTAATTTGTTTGCCCGAAGTTATCGCTAAAATCAAAGAACAACATAAATCGGCGAATCATTGTTGATCATGACAATGCAAGCGCACACACAGCACGACAAACTGTAGAGTTTTTGACCAGTAACAACATCCAATTAATGACTCATTGTCCATATTTGCCTGATTTATTGCCCAATGACTTTTTCCTATTTCGACATATCAAAAATAAAATGCGTGGCAAGCGTTTTTATTGCCTGAAGAAGCCGTTAAAGTATTTAAATTACTTGTTTAGAAAGTACCTTGCTTAGAGTGGCAAATTGTTTTGAAGATTGGTTTCATCGGATGCAAAAGTGTATTGATTTTAACGGAGAATATTTTGAGAAACAATAAAGCAATTTACGTAACGTAAATTGTGTTTTGCATTACATTTTTTGCAAACTTTGGCAGTGTCCCTTGTATAACTAAAATAAATATTTTTTAGATAAATTGGTTTTTGTTGTAATGTAGTCTATGGAATAGTTAAAAGTATCAATTTAATTTTAATTTTTAGAATTAGTACAAAGTAGTAGTACCTTATTGTTACCACAAAACAAATTTTATTAAAATTCAAGTACTCAGTTTCAAGATATAAAATTTAACTAAATGCTTATATTTTTAGACAAATTAGTTTTTTTAAGCATAGAATCTTTAAAAAGTTTGATATATCTATTCAGTTTTTATTTCTAAAGTTAGAACTATCAAGTTAAACTTTTTCTGATTCAAATTTGATCAAAATCCAACAATTTATTTTTAAAATAAAGAATATAGAAACACTTTGCATTATTTTCAAATAATTTGCTTTATATTATGATAAAATTTTGAAAGTTTCAGAATTAGAACCACCAAGTTAGACATCACTACAAATCAAATTTCATTAAAATCAAACAGTTTGTTATAATCTATAAAACTTAAATAATTTTGTAAATTCAATAAATAAACGTAATTATTTTTTAAATATATTTTGTAATCGACTTTTATTTAATGTAATTAAGTAAATAATGCAATTTATGATTGTCATCAAATTGATAATGTAATTTTGACTTAATTTAATTAAGCATGCATGTAACAATAACTACTAACTAATAAAATAAAACGTTCAATACAATAGTATTGATTATTCAATTACTGGAAACAATGTAAAGTTTGCAAGAAAAAGCTTGAAGGGTCTAATTGTGTGTTTATAAACATATTAAACATTTCCCATGACAGAATTCATTCAATATGTTGCGTGCATATCTTATGAAGCCTGTCATATTAATCCAATATTTTAATTTAAATTCAATTTAGCAGAAGCAACATTATGGCCATAACATATTTATATAAATTGGCACAATTCCAACATAATAAAAAAATATGATATTGAAGCGCCCGGAGATAGAATAAAGCCATGGAATCATTTATACATAATATACAGGGTATGCGTTTCCCCCATGGGCGTTGAAACGGTGTCGTGTTAATCACGGTGTCTGCTGCAGGTGCTGTATATCTCTGTCTAGTCCAGTCTTAGCATCCATCCAACAAGGGTAGGAATAGAGAATATTGAGGGTGGGTAGTTTCAGCGGCGACACGTGCATAGCTAATTTAGTAAACGGCCGCATTCACGATTCCGTTAGGTTGGCAATAACCATTAGTGGTAATTAGAAGGGGGGAGGATCGTTTCGGTCAGTTTTAGGAAGACCGGGCGTCATCCTAATGAAATTCTTGCAAATCTCGAAGACAAACGATGACAGATGGGCTTTGTAATTACCCCCTCATGCTAATGGTTTACGAATTGCTGCTTCGTCGTCTGATGATGCTCGGTTAACAGGAGTCTATCAAAGACCGTCGCGGTCCGCAAAGTGTCCTGTGCGGGAACGCTTTATGGTCAGTCGGCGGTGTTCGTTCACAAATTTATAACTTTATTTACAGTTTAGTTAGACAATGAAATTTCTTAATTACTTAAAATATAATAAAATATTTAAATTTTAATAATTCGAATTCCTGACTGTTAAAGTTGGACTTCTTTAATATATTGTATGTATATTTTTATACTATCTATTGAATGATTTTAATTTAATTAAAATGCATGATTGTTGTTTATTATAGCTTATATTGATCATCAATTTAAAACAAATGCATTGCATTAAAATTGCTGAATAAATATTTATTACAAATACCCTAAAAACCAGTAATAAATTTATTACATCGTATTTATGTACTTTACAAATCACATTTAAGTGATGTTTTAAATTTAGTGTGATCTATTGTAAAAGTAAAACAACTACAATTTAACAATTTAAAGTTTATTATTTTAAGTGCGTTGTTAACTAGATAGCAGAGTATAAAAATTTTATTTTGTAAGTAGATTATTATTTTAATTATTAATTTTTTTACGTAGTTTTAGTTGCAACTATGTTTAACGCACAATTTTAAAAACAAAAAACTTAAATTTTGACTAGCATAGTCAAAACATTATACTTAAAACCAATAAACTGGAAATATGTTTGAAAGTTTATTTCTAAAAAAACATTTTTTACCGCTACGAATTGAAAACAAAAAAAATTGTCAAAAACAAGGTGTGGCGTTATCTTAAATGACTGAATTTTTGAAAACGTGGAATATGTCGCCGTCTTTATTTGACAATATTAGACAGACAAAGAGTACAAGATTTGAATTACTGCTTTGTCTCATAAACAAATTTTTAAATTAGTAGACACAGATTCAATGAGTGCTGTTCATCAAAAATTCAGAAAGTACTGCAGAAATATAAAAAAGTGTTTAAAACGTTTAAAGCAAATTTTTAGGTTAGGTTAGGTTAGGTTAGGTAAGACATTTTTGTCTATAACTTTATTTCCAAAAATGCACCTCTTCCAAACTAGACTACACTTTTGGCGTAAAATGCTCTCGTTTTGTTATTTTTTGTTTGACGTTTTCTGCACATGACCTCTTTGGACTTTTTTGTTTAATGAAGGAAAACAGTTTTGAACTTTTTTAAAACTTAGCTATATACAAGAGCACATAATTCAATTATTCGAATTCATCCTTCATCATCAAGCAATGCCGTCCACCAAGATGCACTGATGAGGATTTGAAAAAACCGAAAGTATTTGGTTGGCCGCTTTAGTGTTGGATTGGGTTTGGGTAATTGATTTTAAACCTTTGTTTTCCATTAAACTAGATTTGATTTAGACATTGCAATTTGGTTGCCAGTTGTGCTACTAAAGTTTTATCGATAATTTCGATTCTTTGGTTGACGCAACAACTACTTTGCACCACCAATTCTTAACTATTTTGTAAAAATCTAATGAAACAAAACGTATTTCATCTTTTTACTCTAACTCAAAAAAGTACATTTTTGTAAATAAAAAACAAAAAAGTTTTATGATAACTTAAAAAAGTTTAAGGCAAACGTTGATGGTTTAATTTTAAATCAAAATGAATTATAGAAAAGCAAACAAAGTTTCTAGGAAATTTGGAACAAGCAACAGCCGACCAGTCTACACTAAAGAGGATATTACAGCAGCATTCGTCTGAGGAACGTTACATAAAAAATTGCAAATAATAGTCACTGATAATTAATTAAATTTAATTACTCAATTAATCATCTACCCATTAATTCATTTAAATTTAATAAATAAGTAATTAGTTATTATTATTATTATATTATTTTTAGTATGTAAGATATTTTCTAAATGATGCTTCTGCAACTACAAAATAATGAAAACGTAATCGAAAAGCAGACCATTAAGATAATACGCCCTTAAAACCTACATCTTTTTTTTATTAGAGGACAAATCAAATTGACGCCTACAAAAACAAATTTAAGCAAATTCTGCTAAACCAAAAAGAAATATTAGCCAAGATAAAACAAAACAGCAATACCAGGCACCACTAATATAAAAAAAACCACTTGCAGCTAATACGGTTCAGACCAGCAAACTAGCGGAAACTCTAGTTTAGGCCTTCCTCAAAAGACTTGCCGCCAAGGACAAACTGGTATCTTAAAAAAAAAAATGGATGTCTACCAAGACAATAAAGTTAACGCCTACCAAGATCAACACATTTAAAATCTAAATCTTGTTCTTGGTGAAAAACCAAACCGAGCAAATTGACGCCCACAAAGATAAATTTAAGCAAATTTTGCACAACCATAAGGAAACTTTATTCAAGATAAAGCAGAATTAATACCAAGCTGCTTTCTAGTATTTTTCTTATTGGTTTCAATTTTTATCAAAAAAACTTCAAAGAAACTACATGCAGCTACTACGGTTCAAAAGAAAAAAAACAGCAAAAACCATAGCTCAGGTCTGTTTTAAGAGACCTGCCGTCACGAACAAACCCACATCTTTAAAGAAAAAAAAATGGATGTTTACCAATACAGTAATGTCAACGCCCACTTCAAAGTATTGATCCTAAAAGAGGACTTCAAACTGGTTGGCCTAATAAAAATCTAAGAAATTGAAAAAAAAAAATGAGTAAATCATTTCCACTAACTCTTTAAAAGCCATCAGTCAATTGCTTTGAGCGCCTCTAAAACCATCAGCTACCAACACCAAAAGTTTCAAGACTTGGCCAGCCTTTAAGGCGCAGTTGACCAACTCTGGTTTGACTTGTAATATTTGAAATATACTCGATTGCATCAAGGTTAATGTGGTGTAAATAAAAAAACTTTGTTCTAAAAAATAAACAAATAAACCTTTTTATTACTGTACGTTCAGCTTTTACAAAAAAAAAACAAAGAAATTAAGTTTTTTACCAAAATATTGCAATACCGTAAATACAAACAGAAAACCATTAAAATTGCACAAAACTACCGTTGCCAAAGCTACATCCACACGGCATTTTGGTGTGACTTTCTTTATGCGTGCGTTAAATTCGCAAAAGTACATCAAAGATTTACAGATTCATTTAACTAGAAGTCCGGGCATGTAACTACATACGCGACGTATGTAGCTACATGTTAGTAGGCCGCATACCGCCAGTTACAAAAAAACTAAGGTTATCATTGAGAGCAAGCCGCAACAACGAGGCTTACAATAAAATACCTGCTTTCTAACAACAAATTTCTGTTTTTTCCAGGAGCACTCCCAACGCTTGCAAGGAACAATTTAATACGCAAGCTATAAAAAAAAACGCAAAACGCACCACTTTTAGATACAAATTAGCTGTTATTCCGCTTGTCTCAAGCAAACGACAAATGTTTTATGGAGATATTTCTATCTTCAGCAAAGCTTTTAGTCAACTAGATCACTTATTCACAAATGCCCGACAGTTTAAAACCTTAACATAGACGTAGTACAATTTCTCTATACAAAATTCTATGCAACAACACATTGAGTGCATCATCTTATTTGGTAGACGCTTGTGAGAGTGCGTTTGACACATTACAAATGTATTTAAAAAGATTCCTTTAAAAAGAAACCAGCCAGGCATTTAGAAGGCATTAAAAACTTTAAAGCAATTTTTATTGCAAATTAGTCACTGTAACCAATATTGTTAATTGATTGTGATATATCACATTTAATTAACAATATTTTTATTTTAGTTGACACATTCTTCTAACATGATCAAAAAATTAATGTACCAGTTGAGGCAGTTTGAACATGCTCTTGTCAGCGCACGGATTTTGTTAATATAAACAATTTTAATACTAAAGCCATTAAAGGATTTAATAAAGCCGTTGAAGAATTGATTACAAGTTTCCAGACTAAGGTTATTATTAAAACTACAACCAACCACTTTTTGCTGAGGTTCTAAAAATTAAAAAATTTAATCCGGGTCTTAAAATTGTTACGGGAAAATATAAATAAGATCAATGAGCTAAAAGCTTTATGTTGCAAAATTTATACTACAATAAAGCTGCTGCTAATAAAGCAGCTAATCAAGAATCTGTCAATTATTATCAATAACAAATTGCTCAAAACGGGCATTAATACTACTAATAAACAAGAGTCTGCAATGCAAAAGTGCTTACATGCCTAAGAGGCCTTGCAACATTTGTTTTAAACAAAGCAAGAAAAAAAAATTAAACCTACTATGAGAAAGGCTTTTTTAATGTATAGCGGCAAAATACTAAGATCCTAGCTACGCTATTGATGTTATACGATCTATAAGTTTTTGTAAATTGCAGTTTATTTTTTTGCATTCTGTTTTTAAATTAGTCTAATAATGTTACATCTGTTGATAAAAGTGGAGTAATTTGTTACTGTGGTATAGATAGTTTTATTAAGATATTACTCGTATTATTATAGACTTGCTCCGTTGTAAATAACATTCTCTTTCTTAGCTCTATAGTATCGGCATTAATAGTCTTTTAGGCTAATATGTTGGTGTTAAATTTAAAGCATATTTGATTAATGAGCCGCTTCTATAACCATATATAGAAGCGGCTTAGTTTTTAAAAAGTGGCTTAATTGTAGTATGCCAATAGACACATTTTAATAACGTGACGTGACGTAGTAAGTTTTTGCAACTGTCGCTACTGTTTTTGTTAATCACATTTTACTTGCTACTGTGATTAGACGCTACACTGTTTAGGTTTATTGGGATATAAAACCTTTGATTCTTGCTGTTTAATTTAGTCTTTAATGAACATTATGTCTGTTACAGTTTAGTTAGGTACTTGCATTACGTTAGCTGAAAACAATATTGCACAAAGGTTTTTTTTGAAAACTTAGTTTAACCATAAAAATAATGGTAAGTAAATATTGGTTAAAAATTATGTTTCCTTAAATCAGTGTTGCGTTGTTGTACTTTCAAGCTGACATTTTTTGATATGTTCATTGAAAAGAATTGTTTTTGACAAAAACATTTTTTCTAGTATGTTTAGCATATGTACCAAAATGCCGCAGTTTGCAAATAAACAGTTTTTTTTTGGTATTTGGTTTGAGTATCCAAAAGTATTCTGTAGTTAAACCTATGTATAGACAGCGTGGCGTGGCGTTTAGGCATTTGACTTCTGCACCAAAGATTGTAGATTTAATTCTCATATGTAATACTCTTTTCACATGCTTATTATTATTATCTGTACTCCACTTAAAGGTGTATATTGTATAGAAGTAAGAAAAGAATGCAGCGGTGGAATTGTCACGTAATAACAGTCATGTCTGTTGTTTATCCATGGTCCTTTTTAAAATTGAGTATATTGAGCAATTTTTTTAATTATAATAAATTAATATTCAGTGGCTGAGTTATCTAAAACTGCAATACAAAAATACTCCACAAGTACAAAAGCAAGCAATGAAATTTTTTCTAAATCTTTTTTTTGATGTTATGCGGTAGGCCCACACACCCTAGCTCAACAACTGCTTGTGTACTAAATACAACATCTTGCTAAAAGTCAAAGAAAAACAATTAATCTTCATTTATAAAATACTTGAAAAGTTTGTTGAAGTCTTGCAGCTCAAGGAAGTCGGTTGACTAAACAAACTTGTTGAAAACTAAAAAATAATTGCTAAACATTGCCGTATAAAAAAAATCTTAATCTTTATAGAAGAAGGACGGTTAATAATACAAATCCGACTTTAACGCTTTCTGTGAGCATTATTAAAAAGTCTCCATCGGTTGTTATTTGTAATAAATCAAATTGGGACTTGTTAATTAAAAACAGAAATGTTAAAACTGTCAGCGCTATAAACGGTTGTTTAAGAACAAAAAAAAAGCTAACTTCTATTATTTTAAAAACAAGACAAAAATTCCACAAAGTAGTTATGCAAATCAACTCTTTTAAGTCTAACTCTGCAAAAGATAAAAATAATAAACTTGTTTTGTTGCAATTCAATGTTTTTTTTTTGTAATTTGATTAAAAATTAAACTTTTTAATATCGAATACCTAATGCTATACGTAAAGCTCAAAAAATTTGATAAAAGCAACAAGATTTTTAACATTTCCAAGCTTTTGGTCTTACCAGCAAGGTGCAAATCAAATGTTGTGTTTTGAGCACACGGCATCAAGGTGCTTTAGTACGTTAAATGCGCATTTTTTTGCAAATTCTTTAAAGATGCAAATAGGCCATCCACTTGTGCTCTGAGCAAAATATAGTCCGTTAAAGACTGCAAGCAAATTAATCAAGCAAGCAAAGTAAACTTTGTTTGCTTCTTGCTTTATAATTTTCATATTGCAGAAATTTTCAAACAAATGGTGCATCTTAAGCAACTTTTTTGTTGGCAATGAGATCCTATGTACACTAAAATGTAAGAAAGGAGGCAAACGCTAACTACATTTAAAGTGACGCCATAATATCACATAACATATTAAAATAAGAAAATGTATAAATTTACTTCCAATTATATTAAAACATATTATAACTTATATAATATAAATGGCTATAACCGACCATAAAACACATTAAAATCTAATAAAACCAAGAAAGTAGAAGTAAAAGTAGTAGAAGATTTTATTTAATTTTGACAATATTGCTATAGTTATTACTTAAAAAATAGAGAGTAAAAAGCCTTGCAAAGAAATTATCTTCACAACTTTTTTAAACTAAATGATTGGCAGTTGTTATATAGAATTGGGAAGCAAGTTAAAAATGTGTGGACCGTAATAATGTATTCCATTTTGTGACATAGCTAAACGTCTAGATCGTGATCAAATGTTAGATTTTTGTCTGGTATATATGACCATAAATATCACTATGCCCAGGGTACAGGGCAATGTTTTTTTGAACAAACATTAGCCATTCTAACACATATAAGGAAGGCAACGTCAAAATATTAAGTGCTATAAATGCAGCTCTGCAATCTTCTCTATAACACATGTTTGATTCTTATTGCTCGATGCTGTAGCTTAAAGAGACGACTCATAAATGCTGAATGTCAAGAATGCTAGATGTCACTGACACGTTGCAAAATAAACTGTGCGCAAAACTAATTTTGGTAAAATATTGTTAAGTTGGCAATATAGAAAAACAAATTTACATAATTTAGTGGTGACAATAGCACCATGCTCCTGCAAATTTAACTTATTATCTAAGCGCATTCCTGAGAAAGTAGTGTTGTAGACATTATTGGCATTTATTCTTAATAAAAACGTAATGTTTACCGTTTTGTTTTAATTTAATGTTAGCTTGTTAGCTGTAAACTATTTACAAGTATTGAGCATACAATTATTATTATTATCTAATGCTGTTGAACAAACGTGGTATCATCGGCAAAAAAGAAAAAAAGATGTGTTTTTAGATATTTGAGGAAGGTCATATACATAAAGTAGAAAAAGCAGTGGACCGAGAATAGAACCTTGGGGTACACGGAGACCTAAGTATAACTTATCAGAAACTTTTTTATTAATAGTACTAATTGTTGCTTTTCGTGTAAATATGACGTTATTAAAAGGAGGTTATGCACAAACATTACCACATTTTTAAACATTCAATTTTTACGTAAAATCTAATTGGTAAGCACTTTTCTTCAAAAAGTAAATCCTATACGTTAAGTTTTTTAAAAAAATTTTACCTAGATTACAATAAAACACACAAATAAGTTGAGTCTGAGATTTACACCGGCGCTCATCTACGCAAGATAATTCTAAACATTTAGTTAGCACTAGACAATAAATAGCCAGTTAATAAGAAAACTTTTTATCTGTAGATACAATACGAAAAGTAATAAAGCAATATTAGAAAATACGAGTCTGTCATTAAGATTATAAGATAACACAGAAGTTTTATGCAAGTATGAAAATATCAACAACATAAAAATAACAGAACTTTATTATTGATGCTTGTAAGGCAAAATAGAAGAGTATGTTTGGAACAGGAAATACACGCAAAGAAGATAAAGCTCGCAAGTAATGTCAATCAATTTAAAAGTGCTTACCGTTTGTTAGTCACAATAAATATCTAAACAAGAGAATATTGAACGTTCACAGTTAAAAAGTATATAAAACTGTCTATTATTTGTCAACTTTTATGCTAACGCTTTAAATGTGACACAATAAACGACGGCATTGGCAATTAATTCAAAACCTCAAAGTTGTTCTCATCACTTTTACCCCTAAAATCTTATGTTTGTTCAACAAATGAGTGGAGAAGATTTTGCTCAACGCTAGCAGGTCGCCAAAAAAATACAAATAGTTTTTTGTTAATAAAAATAAATTAGTAATTATTATGAACAATGAGTTATATTTCTATTTGAGCGGTTCTGTTAACAAGCAAAAATACTAATATTGAGCAGCAGAAAACTCCCGTGAACTGCATCAACGCTACAATAAGAAAGTCACCTTTGGGTGAGCTGTGAGCTACCTTGGAGTGATCGGACTTTACATTTTTAAATTTTTTGAAGATGCAAAAACTGTAATTATCAACTTAACAAAAAAAACTTTTTAGATCTAAAATTGCAACAACAAAACTCAACACAAAATTTTTTGGTTCTAAAAAAATGGTGCCACAGCACGTACCGCCAGAGCCTCAATAGAATTTATGCGTTGCATTTTCCTTGAACACTAATTTTTTTGTTTTTGTGATGTGCCGTGATTACTGTGTTTCTAAAATCTTACAGCTTATAATTATTTTATATGAAGACAATTAAAAACAAAAGTCTACGTCAATAAACTTCAAAACCTGCAAAAGTTTAAAGAAACTATTACAAACAGAAGTTGAATTGACATTGACTTGTGTGAGAAGGTAATACAGAATTTTGAAGTACAACTAGAGCAGTGCATTGCAAATAATGTACGTTATTTGTTTAAAATCATTTGCATTCAGAACATTCCACTATTTCATTGTTAAATGATTACATGTAAACTTTCACTATTTGTGATTAAAATTTTATTAAGTTTAAAAATAGTTTAGTTATTTTTATTTTAAAAACGCCTTTCTATTCTGTCTCAGCCTGTATAACGCAATAGTACATCCAATACGGTTACAACAAAACATTTTAGTTTTAGATGCAAACCCAAACAACTAACACACTTAATCCGCAGTCCACAACTCTAGATTTTGCATCACAAAGTAGTGAAAATCAACAAAAACCTTTAAACTAACTTTAGGTTTAGCTGCATAGCATCTATTGCATTTAGAAAAAAAATCTAGCAAGTTTTACACAAAAATATTACAAGAAATAAAACACGTACCATCTTCTTGTACTATTACTTTCCAACCCATTGTGCCGGAAATGTGTTGATAAGAAATGACTTTATTATTTATTATTTATGCTTATGCTTTTTAGGGCTATTTTACATCGCCACAGTAAGTCTACGACTTGTTTAAAGTGGTTTGATGGGACCAACAGCTTAATACGTGACTTCCAAACCACGCTGGTGGATAAAGAGCAAGTTATCATTTCAGTCATTTTTGGGGATTGAACCCCGGACTGCTCGCATGATATGCAAGTGCTCTACCATTGAGCTATCACACCATTAATTATTACATTTAGTTGTATTGTGCTGAGAGCGTGGCGCAGTGGTCTAAGCATCCGATTGCTGCACCGAAGATCGTGGGTTCGTTTCTCACATACCGTGACACACTTTTCACATGTTCATACGCTCTCCCACACCCCAACCCGCCTTGCCAGCGTGGGGTTTTACGGCTAATAACCTTCTCTGACGGAATGATGAAATCTGTCCAGTGGTTCAAAATCTACTTAAAACTGTAGGTCTCTCGTAATGTAAGTTGCCAGCATTACGTGCAGAGATGGAGGCCTATATCCAATCAGAATAGAAACCGGCTTAAGATTAAGATTAAGAAGTTGTATTGTGGTTAAGCTACGTTAAGTTGTGCATTGCTTACTTTTTACTTTTTAAGAAGTTTCTAACTAACAACTTTAGTGGCGTTCCAATTCTAAAGAGAGTCAAAAATACTTTAATTTACAAACTAAAAATAATTTCAAGATTGGATTGAATGCAGTAACATTTATCTAATCTTCTTCTTAAACCTTTAAGTTTACGTATAGTTAATAAAATTTTACTTATAGCTGAGTAGTTTTGTTGCTAGAGTTTTGCAGCTATTATGATTATTATCAAATATCTTTTTGATATGTTTTTGTGCTTCATTTAACGTAACCTGCATTTTGTCTTTAGTAAACCTAATCATAATTTTTAAAAATTGACTTGGTAAAACAAAATCGCTAACGCAAAAACAAATTGCATACTACAATTAAAAAATTAAATATCAAACAAAGCGTTAGGCAACAAAACAACGTGTCTCTAAAAATTATTATTAGCGTTATGAAGCACGCATTCAAAAAGTTAAAATGCAAAACAATTGGTTTAAGCATTGAAGGCAAAATGATCAATCGCTTAAAATTTGTAAGCGACATCGTCTTCATAGCAGACAACCCAGAAAACGACAGAAAGATCATATAATAGCTGAAGGACGTGTCATGTCAGGTGGGTCTTAAGATAAACTATTCAAATACTAAGCTAATAACTAATACAAAATAATCAAAAATAATTAGACAACAAAACAACAACAAAAAATTATACAGCACTTGGAGCAATGCACAAAAAACTTACAACAAAAATCTTGTTAAGTTTATAGAGAAAAGCCTACAATCAGTGTATTTTGCCAGTAATGAAGCATGGAGCAAAAATCCTAACTCATACCAAAGCAATTGCTAATAAACTAACGTAAAATAGAGAAAAAAAATTCTTAGGCTTGCACTACAAAACAGAGTAAGAAACAAAGATATACGCAGAAAAACTAAATTGCAAACATTGCAAAAGGAAAGTGAATAAGGGCTGAACATGTTGTAACGCTAAACAGCGGAAGATGGACAAAGAAAATAAAAGAATGGAGACCCAAAGCCAACAAAAAAACTAAACAAATTGAGATGTCATTAAACAAATAAAATCAAACTAGAAAGCAGTCGCTTAACACAAACAAGTATGAAAACAGTTAGAAAAGGCTTCAAAATTTTGGAAACTTTTATTTTATTTTGAGATCATAATTTAGATTTGAATTTAATGATAGAAATAAATTTATTTTTGCAAATACACAATATTGGTTGGAATAATGATAGTTTGACCCATATTTTGAAAATAAATTTTTACCAATTTTGAAATGCAGCTAACTATCTAGAAAACAGAGAAAAAAACATTATGTTTGACTATCTATAGTAAAATCATCATGTACAAAGCTGATTGACTCAATTTTTTTAATTCTAAAATATTTTTATTTACATATTTGTTTCATTTAAGGTCAAAAAACTTGTTAAGTTGACTTAATGCTTTGATAGATAATAAATTAAGAAATCTAATAACCAAATTGCCAATAAAAAAACTGATAACAATTTTAAACGCTACGCAAAAATTATTAAATACTTAAAGTGTGTTAGAAAAATTTGTCAGTAAAAATGGCTAGCGAAAGAACGCAGCAACTATTATAGCTAAATCAATTTATTAAAGTTAAATCAACAAGTTTTATTAACAAAAAAACGTTGAAGATATTTATTTAGAATATAAATAAACATAAGATTGTAATTTTTTTAATTGATTTATTCTAAATTCCTATAAAAATACTCGTACTAGTTTTCATATAAACTTCCCCTAACACAATTCAAACCATCCAGTTTTAATCCTGATTAAAAACGTCTTGGTATTAATTCATCCATCCCCCATCCCCCAACTCACAAACACAGCAGCCGTTGAAACCCGGTTAATATCTTCCCGAACTCTCGTTTGCGTTCATCGGACGAGTTGCATCCCGGGAATATAACTTCTTACCAAACTACATCTCCAACGATAATGACTTTTTACGCTCGCCATTATTTTAATTAAGCCTTCGTTTCTTGCGGGATGACCGCGGGACGGTCCCGCGAGATCGTCCTTCATTATATCACATTAAAGGGAGGAAAGGATTAAATTATTCCAATCCGTTGAATACATAGAAATCGTTTCTTTTTTAGTCGTATGTGTTGGTTGTATCGTCGAGGGATGCGCTTTTATTTTATTGCCGCATTAAAATACAACCCTTGCGATGAAATGCCCGAATTTATTATATTAAATGGGGTTGGGCTAAATAAATATATAATTAATTCCGAGACCGTGTAAGGGGATTAATTTTTTTCCTTTACAACCCTTTACTGTGTGTGTTATATTAATTTATTTTTCTGGGCAATAAAATCCAGAAGATATTTATTACTAGTGATTCATTTTATTTTAAAACAATTTGAAAATGATTCATTGCAATTCGTAAATTATAATTTTGTTGGTGATGCAATTGGCTGACAAATTAGAAGTGTCTACTGGATGCATTTTTCAGACTCAATTACGACCCCTGAATGCTAGAAATTGGATATACTTGCAAAGTGGTTTACATATTTCAGTTTATTCATTTTGAAATTCAAGAATTGATGTGTTTGCACTTTCACGCATTAAAATAATTGCTACAATATGCATTATTGATGTGCTTAATGTGAACACTTTGTTTCTCTGGTCTCACAGTTGAATTGCAAATATATTCTATTAGACAAGCAGTTTGCTACTAAATCTATTGTGTACAAAATAGATTTGATTTAGAATATTTATAACATAATTTAGACTTACTTAATTATTATAGTGTTTTAGTTTTTTAAAAACGTACTACTGTATTTTTAATTATGTTTATATATACTACTACTTAGTCTTAAACAAGCATGTTTATTTTGTAAATAAAATAATTTTCAAAATTAAATACAAAATATTTCTACATGTTTGAGATAGCTTATTTTTCTATTTAATGCTTTACTAAATCAACCCCACAAACACATTAAATAAAAAAATGGTCTACTTGTGTGGTAAGTCATGTTTACCCTTGCTTATCCCCCTGACACATCACTCGCAATAATATATAAATATTTCCGTGAATGATTCGTTTTCATACGCTGTTGAGAACCCCTTATATAACATAATTACTGTCCGTATAAGTTATTTCGTGAAAGTTTTCACCACATATTTTCCAGAAGAGGCGTCTAGTGTATGGCGTGCCATATGCGTGTTTGTTTGAAAAAAAATGTGTCGCAGGTGCAGGGCAAGGGCTGCAATTTTCGATAATATTTTTCAACCCCCTTTAGTTCTTTTTTTTTTACTTTATGAGTCCCTTCCGGGACCTATAACATGGAATTTATTTAAAAATAATATCAGACCCAAATAGATCGACTTTTATTAACTGGAAGGAATGACATTTTCTTTTGTATTTATTTTCCCCATAAAGTTTCAGTTTTTATTTAATATAATTAATTTTATTTCCATATGGTTGCTTATTTTAATTATAATTTTTCCAACTACTATTAGGATTCACCAGACTCGTTATACTTTTTTCGGTCGTAATCAAGTCATTACAGCCATAATGCGTACTCTGTGGCACTAATGCAATTGTTATAGTCCTGGATTTTAATGCGCCGGGTGCAATTTTATAAAAATTTACATCCGTCTGGCCACTATTGCCAAGATAAATTAAATAATGCGACCGGGATTTATGTGCGGCTGTTTTCACATCACACCGTTGCACGGAATATACATTGTTGAAGCATTTTGCATATCTAAATATTAGTTAGTGACATTGTTTGTAACTAGAGTTTGTATTGTAAAACGTATAATTTATTTATAATTTTTTATTGGATTAAAAATTTAAGTTGTTATAAAAAATTCAATCAACACTGGCTCAACTTGCTTTTTAACTATTAATAATACCATAAAAGTCCATTTATTTTAAATTGGCTAATAATTAATGACAATGATGAATAATTTCAGTCAGGTAATGTGTTTTGATAAACTTAATGCATTTATTGAGTTATTTTAGTTGATTTAAGCAACAAAAATAATTGTGTGCTATTTTTTAAAAAAATTATCAAGCAATAAATATGTTGATAGACTTCTATTTATTTGTTTATTAATTTTTATTACAAAAAAATTATTACAATTTAAAAAAATATAAAGATGCTTTTCCAGTAAAGTGACATAAGTAAAAAAAATAGTTTTGTAGAAAATCGTTTTTAAAATTAAATGAATGAAATGAATATTTAGTTTTTTTTTCACCGCAATGAGTATAGATGATTCTGCGAATAGATGAAGTTTTAAGTTCTTGATTTAAATAATATAAAAATCAATTTTGGAGAATGATGTTTTATAAAACACTTTATTCTACTCAAAATGCAGTAATATTGTTTATCTTTATTAGTACGCTTTCTTAATAACAATTTAGAATTATGTCACTTTTTTCCGAGAGATTTCTTATAAATTTTATATAACAAATATGAGTCAGTTTTTATTTAGTGCAATGTTAACCAAGTTTTTAGTATATTTACATGTATATACTATCACTTTTGTATCACAACATGATTTTAAATTAGAAATATAATATAAAATATTACCAAATATTACTTACAACAACGCAAACATTTTTTGAATTTTATAAAATGTCAATAAAATCAAAAGTTTTTAATAAAATGTTCCTCAAGTAACTATTAGGTTTTATGGCATATTACTATTGTATCACAAAATGTTCTTAAATTATTTATTTGTTGCAACATATTACCAAATATTTTTTGCAACAACATAAGTTGCAAAAACTTTATAAAAGTTAGTAGAATCAAAGTTTATTAATAAAATGGTTAAGTGGTTATATTATATTATAGTACTGTTGCATATCACTAAGTTATTAAAACAAAATTTTGGAAAGAGTTTTATAACCAAAAAAAAAACTTTTTTTATTTCCATAACATTTCCAATTTTAATTACAATAGATAGCACCTCCAAATGACAAATCTTGCATTAACCTTCATAGACATGTTTAATTGTAACATTATATAAAAAATCCTTTATTGGAAGATTTTATACTACACCAATAGATATTCAAATGTATACAATTCTTCATTATTAACTAAAAAATACATTTTAATAACCAATTAGTATTTGCACTTAACTATCTGAGTTTTAATAAACGCAATATTTACGTTTGATTAAACATAAGAATTTTTCTTTGTGCAAAGCAACAATGTTGATATTACCAATAATAGTAATTATATATATATCACCTCTTCTTTTTTTCAATTTTTTAATAAAAAAGAAAGATGAGTAAGCACTTCACATCAAACTACTTGATATTTATATAATATAGAGTAACCCACTCACCTACCTAAGTGTTGATAATCAAAAGAATGGATTTGTCATTCTTTTTGTCAACATAACGCTTGCAAAGAGGAGAAACTTTTAATCTTCTAACAACAAACACTCGAGCAAGTAAGTGTGAACTCAAGTTAAAAGTTGTTGGTAATTATTGTACATACAATAATTACCAGCAAGTTGGCCTAGTTGATTCAGGCACTCGCCCAATTGTTGGTTATTAAAAGATTGAATATCACAGTTTATAAGTAATTTAAAATAGTGTTTCCGCCCACCCGCCCAAGTGTTAGTTATCCAGAAATTTGATACGTCAACTAATTCCTCCAACTAAATGACATATGTCAATCATCCTCTTATGTTTGTTGTCTCTAAAAACACGCTAGGTTATAGTTGTACTTAATTCCTGGTTAAGTTACACTTGGGCTAGTGGGCGGGAACATAATTTTAAATAACCTGGTCAATAATTATAAGCTGTGTTTTTGCCCACCCGCCCAAGCGTTAATATTTAATATTTTTTCAACATTATTTTGTCGCTTTGCGTTGATTGTAAGTTAATTTAAAGTTCTTAGAGATTAACTGTCGCTTTGCAATTAACTCTAGATTTAGTATTTTCTTCCCGACGCTAATTTGTTGATTTGCAATTGACTGTAGATCAAATAATAGTTTGCCAACATTAGTTTGTTGCTTTGCAATTGATTGTAAGTTGATTTAAAATTTTCTTTAAGATTTACTCTAGATTCAGTATTTTTTTCCCGGCGCTAATTTGTTCATTTGCAATTGACTCTACATTAAATAATAATTTGCCAACAATAATTTGTTGCTTCGCGAATGATGAAAATTGATATAAAGTTGCTAGAGATCATTTGTCGCTTTGCAATTAACTCTAAACTTAGTATTCTCTCCCCGACGCTAATTGTTAATTTGCAATTGACTCTAGATCAAATAATATTTTTTCAACATTAATTTGTTGCTTCGCGATTGATTGTAAGTTAATTTAAAGTTTCTATAGATCAATTGTCGCTTTGCAATTTACTCTAGATTCAGTATTCTTTTTTCGACGTTAATTTGTTGATTTGAAATTGACTCTAGATCAAATAATAGTTTGCCAACATTAATTTGTCGCTTTGCGATTGATTTAAAATTTCTAGAGATTATTTGTTGCTTTGCGATTAACTCTAGATTTAGTATTCTTTCTCGACGCTAATTTGTTTACTTGCAATTGACTCTAGAATAAATAATAGTTTGCTAACCTTAATTTGTTGCTTTGCGTTGATTGTAAAGTTGATTTAAAGTTCCTAGAGATTATTTCTAGCTTTGCAATTAATTCTAGATTTAGTATTCTTTTTCCGACGCTAATTTGTTGATTTGCAATTGACACTAGATCAAATATTATTTACTCAACATTAAATTGTCGCTTTGCGATTGATTGTAAGTTGGTTCAATGTTTCTAGAAATCTTTTGTCGCTTTGCGAATAACTATTCTATGTGTGGCTTTGCAACCGACTCTAGATTAAATAATCTTTTCCTCGCATTAAGTTGTTGCTTTACAAATTTTGATGCCCAAAACAGAATCTCGGATCTTCAATTCATGATGATTAGCTAGATTAATATGTTTTTTATTTCAAATGATTGCTGAGTATTGTAAGAGACGTAACCAAACAAGACCATTCTCTCACACTGTAAAGGACCTAAATC
The DNA here is from genome assembly GCA_963932245.1 of Tachinus rufipes. Classification (NCBI taxonomy): domain Eukaryota; kingdom Metazoa; phylum Arthropoda; class Insecta; order Coleoptera; family Staphylinidae; genus Tachinus; species Tachinus rufipes. The sequence continues at coordinate 69,403,331 of OZ010747.1, read as the reverse complement.
AGGAAGCAATGGCTGCATTTGAAGTAGCTTTGGACACACCATGGGGTCCACCGGCAAAGCCTAAATTAAGACCGCTTACTAGAAACAAGTAAACAAAAAAAAATTGATCACAAATTCAAAATGTTAGCAAATATGTTTATAATATTTTCTAAAAAGCCTAAAAGTAAAATTTGTAGTAGAACTTTGGAAATTATTAATTTTGAAAATTTGCAGTAGCTCAGAACTGCCAAACACAAAAACCCAAACAATACCACGTCGTTGAATAAACTTGCAATTGCCAACCTGTCAAAAATTCATCCGTGAAGCAAGCACCAGTATGAAAGACCCAACCTCAACAATCCAATTACCAACAAACAAATTAACACGACCAAAATTAGTATGTGTATCTCAAAATTTCGATATCAACTTAGCTGAATTTAAAATACTTCTAATACTCCGTTACCACAAACAGTGCAACAAGTCCAAAAAGCCAAAATTGAAACAAAATCCAGTTCAACGTGCAGCATCCAGACTATACCGAGCCGGAGAAGAAGAACAATCTATTAGACGAGTAAGGAAGCATTTCAGTTTAAACTACTCAATGGTAATCAAAGAATGAAGTAACTCACCCACCCACCTTGGTGTTAGTCATCAAGAGATTAACTTCATTATCCAGTTTAAACTACTTAATGATAATCATGCTATGATTGAATTTAACATTTATTTTTCTGACTTCTAAGACTTACAAAAAAAAGAAACTTTCAATTTAATGATAACAAATACTTAGACGGGTAAGTAGACCCTACTGTTTAAACTATTCGATAATAATTATAACTGAATTTAAAGTTCTTTACTTTAACATAGAGACTTCTAACGCTTGCAAGAAAAATCTTTCAAATTCTGTTTAAAAAAAACTTCAGCAATTAGCAACTCATTCTAATTTAAACTTTTTGGTGGTAATCATTGTACGACCCAATGACCCAACTACCCATCTAAATATTAATCATGAGAAAATTAAATTCATCATACTTTTTTCTGGCTTAAGACTTAATAACAATACTCAGACAGGCGGATAGGCACTCCAGTTTTAACTCCTTTATATTAATTATAATTTGGTGTTACAAACCTATCCACTCAAATGTTAATAATTAAGAGATTAGATTTGTCATCCACTTCTCTAACATAAAAGCTTCTAACAGTTGTAGAACTAGTGTTATAATCTGGAGTAGCTCGCTTGCCCGCTCAAGTGTTGATTATCAAAATATTTGATATCACCTTCCCATTTTTAAACAAAAAGACTTTTAACGCTTGAGAAACTAACAGTTTCTTAAAAACACAAAAGTAATAATCATAAGTGATTACCAACCACTGAAATGTCTGCAAAGAAAAAAAATTTTGAATATTTGTTTCAAAATACTAAATTGAGATGATAAATTTTTCTGACTTAAAGACTTTTAAAGATTGCAAAAAAAAAACTTTAAAGTTTTTAATAACAAACGCTTAAGCAAGTGGGTGAGCACTCCAGTCCAAACGACTTTATAGTAGTTATGATTTAGAGTGACAAACTCACTCATGTGTTGATCATAAAGAGATTAGATTTAATATCCCTTTCTCCAACATAAAAACTTCTAAAACTTGCAGAGAAAAACAAATTCTAACTTTTTGATAACAAACACTTAGATGGGTAAAAAGAAACTTTAGTTTAAACTACTCGCTAGTAATCATGGTATGGAATGACTCACCAACCCATCTAAGTGTTAATTATTAAATAATTGGGTATCACCACTTTCTCCATCTTGGACAAAAAAAACTTTTAAATTCTTGTTAATCTACTTGATAGTAATTATAATAGGTAGTGACCCATCTCTATTTAAAAATTAGTCATTAAGATATTAAAATTATTATCTCCTCTTTTAATTCTTGCAAAAAAAAAACTTTCAATCTTTTGATAACAAGTACTTGGGCGAGTGGATTGACATTCTAGTTTAAATTATTTAATAGTAATCATGATCTACAGTGACACACCCACCCACCTAAGTGTTGGTTATTAAAAGATTAGTTTTATCATTTTTTTATTAACATAGAGCATCTGATACTACGCTATTTTATTTAAATTTAATTCATAAACAAGCTATTTGGATCATTGCTGACCCAAAATTGACTGCTGACTTTGCAACACCGGCAAAATGTTGCATGTCTTTCATTTTCTATAGATATCTCTATGGATATTGTTTAAACAAAATAAAAGACGTATTGCTAACTAAACAAATATTTACTCAATGTACAAAGCTTGTTACAAAATTTAAAAAATAATCAATACTATTTTTTGGGATTTATAAGCCACAAACATTTAAAGTCAATGTTTACAGACTGCTTAAATCTAGTGTTGAATGTAATAGTTTTACTCTTTAAAAATCAAAGATATTTTTATAATATTGTAATACATTAAGTTATTCTTAAATATCACAATTTAAAATTTAAAAAAAATTGTTAGATTTGCAAAAAAAAAAATATTTTATCATCACACCGTTTTCGGATTGGATTTATCACCGCATCTTACATAGAGATTTCTAACGGTTGCAAAAAACTTTCAATTTTTTGTTAATAAAACTTTTAGGCAAATAAGTGAGCACTACAGTTTAAAATATTTAATAGTAATCATAATATACAGGGTGAGTTTGGAGGAACAGACCAAAATCCAGGAATATATTGTACTCGTGAAAATAATGTTAAAAAATTTAAATGTGGTTATTCAATTTTCATTTGTTTTCAAATTATGGCGTAACCAAAAATGATTATCTAGCATGCCACAAAAGATTTCCAGGGCGTTGGATTGGTTGCGCTGGTCCTATTAGTTAGTCACCAATATCACTAAACTTCTTAGCACTAAATTATTGTTTATGGGGCTAATTCAAAGACAAAGTGTACAATGAAAAAGTGAACACTCAAGATGCACTAATTCAACGCATAAGCAATGTTGCAGCCGATCTTAAACAAAGTCATTACTTAATCAAAGTAGCACCTGTTGCCTTTTGTAGACAAAGCAAAAAATGTTTAGAAATAAATTACGGTATTTTTGAACATTTATTATAAGAAGGCTATGATTTCCAAATTGGTAATGTAGAATTTTTAATTATTTTATTTACTCTTTAACTTAAAATTAAGTAAAAATCGGATAACAACATTTAAGTCTTCTTACATTATTTTTAAATGTACAATGTACTCTTGGAGTTTGGCCCGTTCCTCTCGACTCACCCTGTATAATCAATTTGATATCACTTTTTCTTCTAACTGAAAAACTTCTAACACTTGGAGAGACGAGATATTTTTAATTCTTTGATAACAAATTCTTAAGCCGGTAGTTGGGCACTTTTATATTACTGGCTGGTAATTATGATCTAGAGACAGTAACCTATGTAACCGCCAAGTATTGGTCATTAAGGTTAAATTGGTTGCTGGGTTTATTAGAATTGTTTTTTAAAAACATTAAATATGATAAAAAATAAACTATTTTTGAAGAAAATATGAAAAAATATTTTTGTTAAACTCAAGAAATTGGAAACATCTCTTATATACGTTTTATATGAAGAAAGAAATTGATTAATTTGAAGAAATTCAAGAAACTGACGTTTTATATTTATTACATTAATTCTTCAAGTTTTCAGTTATTAAAAATTATGTTAAAACATCTTTGACAAGAAAAATAATTGTGTTGTAGAGTATGCGGTTTTAACTACGGCCTTGCATATTACTATCACTATTGTATCAAAAAAGTTTTTAATTTAATGATTTGTTATAACATATTACCAAAAAAAAGTTTTTTTTATAAAATGTCCAGCAACTGGCCATTAAGTGTTGTTGTAGATTAATGCAATATTAAAAAATGTTATAATATATAAAATTACATATTTTTCTGCAAAAATAAATTTAGTTTATAAGCATTTATATAGACTTAATTAAAAAATACTTAAGTCTGTTTTTAGTAAAAATATAAATGTAATAAATTCAATTAAATAAAACAAAATAATAATTAATTTTTAATGTATATCATACAATCTGTTTTTAATAAATTACAAATAATCGATTTGAGCTCTATTTAATGCCTAAAATGCATTTTATAGCATCATTTCTAATTGGATTGTTAGTAGAAAATATAAATTTTAAACAACAAAACTTTTTATAATAAATTTATAAAAAATAAATTTTTATAAAGTTTGTTTTGTTACTATTTTTTGCTTAACTTTGGTATGTTTTGATATCTTTTGATATTTTTTCAATCATTCTAATAGATTGCTATTTTATGTTTATAATTTCTATTTTTTTTTTCAAAAATTTTTTTTTTTAAATAATTTTTAATAGACTTAAAACAGTAATTGTGTTTTTAATTGATTTTGATTTGGCAATTTTTAATAGATTTTGTAAAACATTTTATACATTATTTTTATGCATCAAATACATCTTCTAATTTTTGTTGCTTTGACTATGTGTAGTCAAAATTTTACTTCAATTCTACTTAAAATTTGCTATATTACCATCATTTATAGAATTTTGTTACTGCTGGACTTCATTTTTTTACTAAAATACAGAAGTTTTGATCTGTGCAAGAAATGTTCAAAACATTAGGAAAAAATATAAACAAAGTTTTTGAGTTTGATTTTGTTTCCTTTTAATTCTACTAAGCCTTACTGAGATACAACTAAAGGTTTCTATTTTAGATGGCGGATGATTGCAATTGAGTTAGTTTACCTAATATAACACCTTAAGGCCCCTTTCACACGTAGATTCCGGATAGTTACCCGGATTCATTTTCGAGTACAGTGCTGTAGAGTATGGATATCGTACATGTCCTGTCCTGTACCTTGCTTGAGTCTCAATGTGCGCCGACATATACAAAGTCAATCTATTACGTTTTATGTCTATGTCTTCATATTCCAAAATTGCTTTAATGTTTTAAAAATATTAAAATGTATTCAATTTAAAATTCTTAAATAAAAATAAGTAATAAAAATTACTTATAGTAAATATTAATTGTAGAAACAATAAAAAATTTAACTAATATTTTCTTTTGTAATTTCATTGAATATCTTTATATGTATTCATTTTATTTATTAATAATTTTAATATTCTACATAAATATTTTTCTTTTATTTTAAGCAAACTAGTTTCGCAAACTAAATTTGCATTATCAATGCTATTTATAATTAATCAATCAATTATAAATAATTGCATTATTTAATTTGCAAAGCTAGTTTAAAATGCTTGCTAAAAATAAAAAAAAAATGTTTTAGTAGAATATTTTAATTATTAATAAATAAAATAAAAATAAAACATGTATTATTATTTTTGTTAATATTTTTTATTAGTTTCTACAATTATATAAATAAAGAAAATTAATATGGGTAAATTAATAAACTCGCCGCTTATGGTATGAGAAGCCGTCGCTTGAAAAAGAATCCGCGTCTGAAAAGCTACATATAACGTAATGTATAGCGTGAATCTCAGATTCGGAATTGCTGGAGAATGCAGACAGAATCCAAACAGAATCACGATTCGGAATCCAAGTCTGAAAGGTCTTGTTTAAACGCATGTATCACCGGAATCCAAGATTCTTAATTTGGGGTTCCGAATCTACGTGTAAAAGGGGCCTAACAGACACATTAGTTAAAAAAAATAGTTAGATCTAAACTTTGATGTAAAATATAAGATACGATCTAGCACCATCTAATAGTGCTTTCACGCTTGTTCTAAACTGCAGTAACGCAACAACGTCGTGTAACATCACCCAACAACACAAAATATTTTTTTTGTGTACTGCAACTTATATTCGATCCGACGACATAAAACCAACAAGCGAACGCTATGTTCTTGCGTTACGAAACTTTGTTGCAAGTGTGTACGCACAAACTAATTGTAAATATGTAAATATATTATAATAAAAAAAAAAAACAGTTTGAAATCAGTTAATATGACTCCTCTTAAGCAATATGTAAGTTTGTTGACAAATTAGATCAGGATTTAATAAAATCGAGTTGTCATAGTTAGGTTAGAGTTTTAAAATTTCCGGAAAAATTGAGTGTCGGAAAAAAACTCGGTTTTGTTTCCAGAAAAAGTGGAAAAAACATAAATTTTAGAAAAAATTAATCGAATTGATTTATATTATTAAATATATGTATTTCAAATAATAATTATAAATTGTTTTGATTAAAAAATGCATGTAATAAACAAGAGAAAGAATGAGACGCGCGGCTATTCAGTCACCTGTGATTCCCCTCCGTATTTAAGTTTTACTATTTTTTGATAACAAAAAGTAAATGTTTTGTTTTTACTACTTTAAAATAAAATATTAGGTAATTTATAAAAAAATATTAGGTTTTTGGTTTACTTTTTAAGATTCCTGTTTTGTTATAATTTTTTTCCGTTTATTCCAATTTTTTTAATTTTTTCAATGCTACAAATAAACAAAAAAAACTGTGTTTTTTCTAATTTTTTCTGTTTTTTTTCCAAACTGTTAAATCTCTAGGCCAAGCCAGTTTATCCCTAAAGTCTAAATTACTTAATGTAATTAGGATAATCCTCCAAGGAATAACTTTATAGACAATATAAACTTATCTTACATAATATTATCATTAGTCAGATTGTCCTGAATTAAAACTAAACCCACACCGCTAGTAAGTGTCCATCAGTGGGTTTTTCAATACATAATTATTGTATATACAAATGCATCACAATTTCTTAGAATCAACTCAATTTATTTAGTAAAAACTTTAAAAATTTGATTAGATTATAGGCAATATTTCCATCCTTAAATCAAAACCTCTTGGTATGGTAAAAATTTATAGATTTCTCAAGGATCTAATAATCTACTCTTTTAGTCTACCAGGAGCTCATTGGTCTATAAGTCCATCCCAATTCTCTACTCAAAAGTTTATTTTAGTTGTTGACTGCAGAGGTCTATTTATGGGTCTACTTGAATCTATTGGTCTACTCTAGAGTGAATTTGTTTTCTTTCCAGTCTTTTCTAGAACATTTTATTGAAGTTCTTTAAAAAACTTCTAAATATAAATAAATTTTTCTTCTAAAAAAACAATTAGATTTGGTCTTTCCTGAGATACTTTGTTAAAATCCAAAGGTTTTGTTTTTGATTAAGAATTCATTAGATTTTACAGATTGGGTTAATCTGATTTAGTCTATTCTGAGTTCTAAGATTTTATCTCTCACACAATCTGATTTGGCATTTCTTGGGTTCAAAGGTTTTATTTTTTAGACAATCTAATTTTTTAAGTTTTATCTTTTCAGACAATCTGATTTGGTTTTTTTAAGGTTTTATCTCTCAGATAAATTTTAAATTATTTTTGGGTTCTTGTCAAAAATTGACTTTTTCTACATACATACATTTCTCAACTCTTTCTAAATTGTATCCTTTACATGGTTGAACATCATTTAAAATTCCTGTAGTTGAATTCGAAATCAACTTATATCACTTGAAAAGTTATTAATCCGCATTGAAAAATAAAAATGAAAATAAAATTGTATTATTTTTAGGTTAAGTGATTCAATATAAAATAAAGTTTTTAATTATGTATATAAAAATAATAAAACTTAAAATAAATATGATAATATGGACAAAACTTAACCAAGTATTATTATATACTTGCAAGATATGACGTGACAAGAAATGATAAATCAATACAGTTTCAGCAACTTTTTTATGCTATTTTGTTGCTAACGTTTAAAATGCTACATCTAAATATATTACTCGGAAGTAAAATTGTAGTACTATATTAAACCTATCAAATAGTGGTAATTTGATATGTTATATTTATGGATCCAATAAACCGCAAACTACAAAAATTCATTCCGGAAGTGCTAATAATATTATTTGTTAGAAAAGTAAACAAATTGGGTTATAGTAGGCGCTTCATATTTTCTTCATCCCTTGACATTACTAGAGCATTCGGACTGACAAGGGTAGTTTATAAGTATGTAATTTTAATTATACAATGGCAGAAATGTTAAAAGAAGAGAGAATGAAAGAAAAAAAAAAACGCGGACGTTTCCCCCTTAATTGGATAAAAAGGTAGAATGGATGAAGATGGAGAATAGAGTTTCCGTGTTACTGGTAACTCGCTACTGACTGAATTTATTCCCTACCTACCTACCACTACTACTTCAAACATGTTTGCACATCTCGCGAGCGAGCATAAAAATATTCTTAATTCCCAACGCTTTGTTTTCCCTGACTGGCATCATCCCGCCTGGCACGGTCCAATCTCGTGGAAAAATAATTGGGTTTTCCGCTCGGGGCCATTTAATTCGTGTGAAAAAACACATCAGAAATTGTAATACACATACGAATTTTTCAAGCTATAATTATGCAGGAGGTTTTGGGTGGGACGCAACAACGAACGGTTTGATTTATGGCGCGTACACTCCAGGATTATCCCCCTTTTCGAGTAAAAACACACAGCATTGTATTGCCAGACAACATGCACAGGGCGAAACCAGCAACCAAGCAAGTCAACCCCTACTATCCGCTAAATTATTTAAAACCCATCGAAACTTCCTTATGTATTTCCATATCTTTGATATTGTAATATAGAGCAAGCAACATTTAAATAATAAATTACGCAACAATTGTATTGGAATATAAAGCCATTATATTTTGATGAAAATTTCAACATGTGAAGATTTATACGCGCTTTTCACATCCGAAAAAATATATTTTTTTATATAGCTGCGAAGAATAAATCAAACGATTAGTTAGGATGTCTCCGACGTGACAGAGAGCTGTTTATTTAGCAGACAAGGCACAGCATGCGGGTCATTTTTCACCACCACGATAGCCTCAACCAGAATCATATTTTTTCATCATATATTTTACAGCAATTTCAACCATCTATATTCACCAAGCATAAAGAGATTAACATTTGATCTTCCACTCGGAGTGATCTTACTTTCTTATGTAACTGATACAGAGTTGGAAATGAGCGCCTCATTTGAAATGTAAATCCGATGCCCCTCTTGCCGTATTAAAATTGCAAAAATATATGTATACTACAATTATAGCTTAATGGTTGCGCATCACATTTATTCGGAAATGAATATTGACAATTCGGGGATAATCTAGTTTGATAAAGAATTTATTAGTTTGCTTTGCTTATGGCTATGCCAGTTGGGTAATTGGATAATTTCCAATTAACAGTTGATTTGAGTGATAATATTTTGCAGGATTGAGTAAATAGCAGATACGCTGGACACAATAAAAATAGGGTCCATTGTGTTGTAATCCATTTTCGATTCGAGTCCGTTTTATGTGTATTCAAACGATATTAATGTTGATATATTTGTATCAGCAGCATAGTTTGTTAATGGATTAATCCATTAAAAAATCATCGAGCTAGTTGGCGCAATTTTAATATTAAGTGGAAACAATGTTTACTTACTCTAACAGGGAATATTTAAGTAATCCTTACCTAGAACAAAAAAGACATATTAGTAATTAAAGTAGAATTTGCATGCTATCAATAGAAGAATACATTTTGTTAATTAATTTAATTTCTAAGAAAACTAGTAGCAATTTTAAGTTGCTTAGTATGTTTAAACAATTCATTAATCAAATTGAATTTTTAAGAAAATTAGATGCAATTTTGACATGCCAAATAAAAATTTAGATTTAGCATAGTTGATGTTGATTGAAGATGTTATAAAATTTTGTTTGAAACAATGATTGAAACAGAAATTGCTTTTAATGTACTATTTATGAAGCATTTTTGCTCATTTTATTATTGAAATTGATTTTTTAAGAAAATTATTGTGAAATGCCTAGAAATGCGCAGTTTAACGGAGATTAAAAAGGTTTACTGTATTATGTGGTCCTAGTTCTAGGTTAGAACTTTCTGGATAAAATACAAATTGATTTTGCAATAATTTGCTTATAAGGTCCAATTGACTCAGCAATTGAAGGCACACGACCATCCGGTTTGTTATCGCTTCTGAGTTTGAGCAGCTCAAAATAAACAATATTGCTCAAAAAAATCATCTTTTCTGACAAAACGCATTTTCATCTTGGCGGCTATGCTAACAAGCAAAATTGTTGCATCTGTGGATCGGAAAACCCGCACGTGATTGTCAAGAAGCCAATGCATCCTCAGAGAGAGACAATGGTGCGGATTTATTTTCCCCCCTTGCGGGAAGGGGTGGTGCAAAAGAATACTTCCGCTAGCCCCTTTGCTGGTCGTAAAAGGCGACCAATAGGCAAGGAGATAACCTCGTTAAAAAACCCACAGTTCGTCTGGGACAAGCCAAACTTATTTGTAAGTGAATTTTTGACACAATTTACCAAACATCTTGTAAAACTCACCTGCGTGTTTGAGGATCCTGGTAGTTGAGGGGCTAATACTCAGGTTTAAAAGAGTGTTAGTTCCAACACACTTCTTTGGCCTTAGCTTCTGGTAAAACGGGAGGTTAAACCTAACCCAGTTTTAATCAGTCGGCTTGTTTTGTTTAACGTTAGAGTGAGGAATTATTTATGTGGTGATAGATGAAAGGTTCATACTGTACTACGGTTGGAGCCCGATAGTATTCTGTGTGTTCGCGGAAGTCTTTCATTTACATTCATGAAACCTATATCGTTTGATTAGCCCTGGCGACTGCATCAGTTTGTGATGTAGCGTCCCATATGTGGCTCCGTGGTGGGTAGGGAGATTGAGCGATGAAATTGACGGAGTTTATTATGGTAGATTCTAAACCTCCAACCAAACGATCTCGCCCGTTTACGGACGAGAAAGCTAAAGAAGATAGTATGAGTACAAGTAGAAAGTTTGTTAGGTATTTAATTGTTTAATGTTCTGAAAATGGCCAGAGTCTAAAGGAGGTATCTCCCTTCTTAATTCATAGGACCATTTCCAATATTATTAACGGAACCATAATATCGTGTAAGAAGTTAAGAGACGGTACTTTGCTTATTGAAGTAAATGACAAAATGCAGAGCAGTAAAATGCAAGAATGCACGTCGTTAGGTAATATTGCGGTGACAGTTGAGCCGCATAAATTCTTAAATATTTTTAAGGGAGTTATTTTATGGTATGAGTTGTAATACACAACTGTTGACAAATGCAAACAAGAACTGGCTTCGCAAGGCGTTATCGATATTAAAAAATTATCCCGTAGAAAGGATGGTGAGGTCAGAGATACAACATCTATGATTTTAACATTCGATTCCGAACGGCTCCCAGATGAAGTTAAAGTATATGTTACTCGCCCGGTTCGCCCGTTTATTCCTAACGCAATGAGGTACTTCCAATGCCAACGTTTTGAACACACTGCAGTTAGGTGTCCATGTGTTGCAACATGTGCAAAATGCAGTAAGGAGAAACATGACCCCGATTCATGCAAAAGTTTACCTTTATGTGTGAATTGTGGTGGTAAGCATTCTGTCTATTCCCGAGATTGTCCAAAAATAAAAGAAGAAAGGAAGATAGCCGAGATCAGAGTAACAGACAAACGCTTATTGTTCAACAACCACCAATTATAAAATTTACTGCTATTGCAGAAACTTCTTTAAATAAAGACAAGGACTCTAATGTAAAAAGTCATAAACCAGTTGCGGGCCCATCAGGCTCAAAACTAAAACTGACTACGGTCCAATCCGGATCAAGGTCACAACGAGTGGAACTTCAAGCAAAACCACTCAAGATGGGGGCTTATTCAAAGCCTAAACCATCTAAGGTATTGGCTTGTATCAGGCCAAAACCAACTAAGGTTGCAACTTCCAAGTCAAAGCTCAGTCCGAGTCAAAGCCTGCAAAGACGGCAGCCCAATCTAGGCTACCGCCACCTGAAGTGCAGGTTTCTAGCGATCCTGCGCCCACAGACCTCAATATTGACGTGTCGATAGAGTCGATGGATTTGGAAGTTCTTTCCGCGCCATCTACTCTGACAGATAAAATTATGCCAATTAGTGGGAGTTCTACTCCCCCAGATGATAATTCAGAAGTTAAAAATAAAAACGCTAATAAACAAAGAGTTAAAATTACGCTCGCAACATAACACTAAAAATGGTTTCAACCATTATACAATGGAACTGCAACGGATCACCTATCTGCGTTTCCTTACAGGAAACAAATTTTAAAGTTGAATGTTCTGTTAATCTTCGTGGTTATACTATTTATAGAAAAGATCGAGCAAATGTTGATTGTGCTCAGGGTGGAACGGTTTTATTGGTTTGTGATACGGTCAACACTGCATTAGAAGCAGTAGCCGTTCAACTACATATCTCTCTCGCACTGACCATTTGCTCAATTTATATTCCGCCAATTGTCAGTTTGGACATTCGTTTGATTGATCAATTACTTGAACAACTTCCGTCCCTATTCCTGCTAATGGGCGATTTTAATGCTCATAACACTATGTGGGGTTCAAGTCAAACTAATGTGCAAAGTCGTAACTTGGCCAATCTTTTTTTAGAAACGGATTTAGTTATCTTAAATAAAAGTAACAATACTTACTTTTCCGTGGCCAGTAGATCGTTCTCGGCTATTGACCTTACCATTTGTTTTCCAAGTATCGCAGCATTGCTGGATTTTTGAAGTCTCGGAATATCTTAATGATAGTGACCACTTTCCCATATTAATTTGCGTGCTTGGTCATGTAATTAATGAAAAACGTCATCAAAATTGGAGAATAAAAGATGCCAATTAGAATATGTTTGTTCAATTGTTTGATTACGATGACTGTGTCCAAGCCTCTATCGACAAAGATATTGAAACTTATACCGATTCTATCATACAGGCAGCACATGCGAGTATACCGTTATCTTCCGGAAAACCTCGCAGAGAGCCAACAGAAAAGAACCTATTACTTTATTTGAAGTACAAAGCTGTTGCTCGAAGAACATGCAAAAAAGCTAAAAGAGAATCATGGTCTGAATATGTTACTTCAATTAATTCGAGAACCCCAGTCGGGAAGGTGTGGAAAAAAGTTAGAAAAAATTTTGGCCGAACCGCATCATAACCTATTAGTGGGTTATTGTCGGGTGATCAAATTATTACCAATCCCCTTGACATTTCAAATATCCTGGCCAATGTTTATTTTCCAGCAATAATAATTACGATGAAAATTTCTGAGATATTAAAATTAACATGGAGAAAAACGTTCTGTCATTTGTCTCTGCTGAAGATGAATTATATAAAGCACCGTTTAGTGTTTGGGAATTTAACTCGGCATTATCTGAAGCACACAATACTGCTCCAGGTGTCGATTCGATACACAATGCAATGCTTAAGTAAGTAAGTCGCTCTGCCAAACTTCAATTGTTGGCACTCTATAACCGGATATGGTCAGCAGGGTATTGTCTTGAGTCGTGGAAACTTGCTATCATAGTACAAATATTTAAACCTGGTAAAGATAAAAAGCTCCCGACAAGTTATAGGCCTATCTCTCTAACTAGCTGCTTATGCAAGTTACTAGAAAGAATTATCAATAAGCGTCTTACTTGGTTATTAGATTCAAGAGGTTTAATTGCTAACATACAATGTAGATCAAGGCGTCATCGTTCTACAACTGATCACCTTGTTCGGTTGGATACAACAATTAAAAATGCTTTTGTACAGAATCAACATCTTGTCCCTGTATTCTGTGACATTGTGAAAGCATATGACATGACGTGGAAATACAATGTCCTACGAACGCTTCATTCATGGGGTATTTGCGGAAGCATGGCATTGTTTATACAAAGCTTTTTAACTTCCCGTTCATTTAAGGTACGTGTAGGTGATAGCATCTCGGGCATACGTCAGCAACAGAATGGTATTCTTTAGGGGTCTATTCTAAGCGTGACACTATTTATGATAGCAATTAACGGCATAAGTCAGTTCATCAAGCATCCGGTAAGCGGATGTATGTATGTTGATGACGTAGCTATCTATTGTGCCTCGAGAAATATGCCAACATTGGAACGTCAACTTCAGTCAACAATCAATCACATTTTGAACTGGGCTAATATCAATGGATTCACTTTTTCTACGAGTAAAACGTTGCTTATCCATTTTTGTAGAAGGCGAACCCCACACGGTGACCCTTTATTATATCTTGGGGGAGAACCTATTCCTGTACAGAATATTGTTCGATTTCTCGGTGTCACATTTGACCGTGCGTTGACTTGGCGTCCTTATTTAATAAATCTGAGATCAAGATGTGTCCCGGCACTAAATTTGCTCAGGTCGTTGAGTGGAAAGTCATGGGGAGCGGATTGGAAAACAATGTTACTTTTGCATCGCGCTTTGGTGCGCTCAAAACTAGATTATGGTTCTATAATCTATGCTTCCGCAGCTCCATCCACATTACGTATTGTTGATCCTGCTCACCATATTGGAATTCGTTTAGCTTCTGGCGCATTCAGCACTATCCCTATTGTTAGTGTTTGTGTGAGGCAGCTGAACCATCACTCTGTCTTTGGCGTAAAATCTTGACTGTTAGGTACGAAAACTAAAAGTTAATCGCTTGCATCCGACGTATCCTGTCGTGTACAATAATGGTCTGGACGACATCAGGATACGGTCCCAAAAACCGGTTGCTGTTAGAAATTGCAGTATACTTCGGAAACTGGATTTCCAACTCCCTGATGTATATCAACTGTCTTACTGTAGCGATCTTCCTAGTCTAAATACTGCATTATCGAGAATGAGCAAAGCTTCAACTTTACCAGTCGAATATCGAACTGAATTTGCAAAAATTCAAGCAATGAATGTAAATGCCACTTGGATTTATACCGATGACTCAAAAAGTAACGACGGTGTGGGTTGTGCTTTTCTGGTAGATGAGCTGCAGTTTACATTTGGCTTGCCAAGTGTTAGCAGCGTTTATACTGCAGAACTGTATGCTATCTATCAGGCTCTTCTCTATATTCAACTAAGCGCAGGTACAAATTATGTTATATGTACAGACTTGTTGAGTGCATTAAACGCCATAGATGACCAATATCCTGATCAGCACTTGCTAAGGCAAATTCATTCAATTTTGCTTCAGGTGTCTCAGATAAATGTTGCTGTTAACTTTGTCTGGATTTCCAGTCACGTAGGTATTAGTGGCAATGAAAAAGCTGATGCGCTTGCCAAATTGGCAATAACTAGCGCTGAATATGTTTCATTTATAGTTTTCGTTAGGGATGTTTGTAATTTTCTACATCAAAAGCTGCTATCTAGCTGGCAAACTGAGTGGATTGCTATTCAAGACAACAAGCTCCGATGCACTAAAAGCGTCATTACACCGTGGAGTTTGTCATGCTGGCCAAAGCGTAGTTAAGAGGTTTTCCTCACGCGGCATTGCATCGGTCACTGTCGATGGACTCACAGGCACTTGTTGGCATCTGAGGTGCCCCCAGTTTGTGATATTTGTAACGTCCCATTAACTGTTCGTCATATCTTATTGGATTGTCGGCAGTTTTCGGAACAAAGAATTGCGTCTGAATTATCACCCAGTTTGTCGATTGTCTTGGGCATTCAGATCGTTGAAGTCGATCGTCTGCTAGAATTTATTAGACAGAGCAAATTGGGTGTATGGATATAATTGTTAATTTATTGTAATTATTGTTTGTGTATCGTAAAATCCAGCAGTGTTTAGGACCTTTTACACCCTAAACACTGTTGGAATTATTTAGTCTTTTTTGCTATAGTCATTAAAGTTTGTGAACGTTTATTTTATCTTTGTTGTTTATTTATTTAGTTATTTAAATTTATTCTTTAATATGCCATTTTACAGCATATTATTTTACACTTTTTATAGTTAGAGAAAAGAATCGGCGTTAATAGTCTTTTTATTTTGGTCAACGGTGAGCGTTACAGAGGCACGATAAACAATTTTTTGTGTCCGGAAATCAATCTTTGGTTTCAGCAGGATGACGCGCCGTGCCACACAGCCCATGCTACAATCAATCTTCTGCACGCCAAGTTTAGTAATCATGTTATCAGCCGTTTCGGCAATGTCATTTGGCCACCTCGGAGCTGCGATTTGACGCCGTTAGACTTTTTTGTAGGGTGCCGTGCCGTAAAAAACCAATATTATGCAAACAATCTATTAACAATTCAAGTTCTGAAGGCAAATATTGAGCAAACCATTTGTGAGACGGGGCCAGAAACCGTCACCAAGGTTTTTGGAAAATTGGGTTAACAGGATGCACTACTGCAAAGCCAGCTAAAATAGCCACATGAATAAAATCGTATTTAATAAATAATGGGATCGTTTGCTCTTTTGAATAAACCAATAATATACCAATAAAAAGATTTTTGTTTATTTTTTTGATTTTTTAAAAAGGGACCACTAAATAATTTTAAATTGTTGAAAAATTTGGCTTTAATTTAATGTTTTATATAAGCCACTAACTTTTTAAGTAAAATGTAAATTACTAAAAAACAGTTGAAAGTTATGTGTTAGCATTTTTTGTATTAGGTTTGCTGGTTTTTAGTTCTAGAAGAACTAAAAACCAGCAAACTTTAAGCATTTCCATAAATCTGTTAACAAAACCTTATATGTGTAAAAGCTGTGCAAAATATAGTTTAAAATGTTAAGCACACTGATGATGGGTGCATACCATGAAACACGAGTGTATGTGTCTCTTACTGGATGAAAAGGCAATTTACTTAAAATATATCATTTATTAATTTTAAATAAAGATCAACTTCAAAAACAACGAGTAAAATTATATATACAAATGCAACGTCATCTAATAATCTTTTAGTACCAGAACAGGACGATTGTATTTTTATAAAGCAAATAATAAAGCAAACAATAGATAAGTTAAATCAATTTACTTATAGATTAGACCAAATAGAAATCAGTGTATTTAAAAAACTGGCATTAACCCTAAAAGAACACAAAAGTTTATAAATATAACTAATTTAATTTTTTAATCAATTGCATTTTAAATCAAACACGTTAAATAAAACTGTATATTAACACTCAGAACATTATTGTACTTTCAGAGACACATTGTACTAACCAGATATAGATTAAATTTAGTGGTTTACAAAGCTATTACTGGACGCATTATGCAAACCAATGTGAAAGAAGCAATGCAGTAATAATCAAAAATAGCATTATCACTATGAAAAATGTCATATTTAATCTAATAGGATACAGTTTAGTGCACTAAGCGTCAAGCTAAACAGACAAAAATTTAAAGTGGGAGATGTGTACTGTCTATTTAGACATAATTTCAAAACACCAAACTATCATAAACTTATACAATGTTTGAATAAAAAAATTATATTGGAAGAAAATTTGGATGCAAAACATGTAGACTAGGAGTTAAAACTTCAACTAAAGGCAAAAAACTTAGATTGGCAATAAGAAAAACTAATTGCAAATATTATTTTAAAAACAAACTTGAATACAAATAAATTACTTTGATATGTTGGATTTATTTATTACAAAAAACGTATTATCAAATTTTATAGAAGTTTAAGAAAACTTTTACATTAACTCTAATTTTTTTTTTCTTTTTTTTACCTGTTTATCATGCAATGTTGGATATAGGCCTTTTGTAAGTCTTTCCATGTTCTACCCTTGGCAGTCTTTATCCAGTTTCTTTCGGTAATACAGGTGATATTGTCTCTCCAACGCTTTTGTGGTCTCTTTATTTTTGTTTTGCTTTCTTTTAGTCTTCAGGCTGCTATTTTTGGTGTTTACCTATCATCCAGCGTTCTTGCAATTGCCATCTAAAATTTGCAACTTTTCTCATGATATCAGTTACTTTTGTTTTACTTTGATTTTCGTCGTTTTGCACCTTATCTTTTAGTGTAATAAGCTTAAGCTTTTTAAATGCTGTATTTTTTGTTTAAACTCCGCAATCTGGTTTTCTTTTCTTGCTTTGATATTGTGGTCTACATACACATATTGATCTGTGTTTTTTAGGGTTTACTGATGTTTTTTGGCTAGTGCTCAGTAATTTAGATTTGTCTAGCTTTATATAAAAGCCTACTTTCTTAGATTCTTTGTTTAACTTGTTAATTATAATTTTAAGTTGTCCAAAGGCAGTGCTTATCAGGATCATGTCATCGACAAATCTTAGAAGACTTAAGTATAGGCCATCTATGTTTAAGCCTTTGTCTTCCCATTTGAGCTTCTAAAGCTAGTATAAATAGTTTGGGTAATATGACGTCTTCTTGTCTTACGTCTTTTCCAAATATTATTTTTCCGTCCTGAGATCATCGTTTATGCAGATTTTTTGAGTTTGAGTAGAACTCAAAATATTCAGTTCCCCTTTTCATTTAATACAAAAAATTAAGTTCTGAAAAAGGTATGTGAATGACATTCTTATTATTATTGATTTAATAACTTAAAGAACTTTATCAATTCTATTCATCCAAACATTAATTTTACCATGGATCTTGCCAACACTAATGGCATTCCTTTTCTAGACTTATTTATCCATACTGATACTTCCACTGATAGGCTGGAGTTTTCCATTTACCATAAACCTACTAGCACTGACACTATAATTCATTTCAATTCAAATCATTCTTTTTTTCAGAAAATTTCTACGTTTTACTCACTGATACATAGATTGTTTTTAATTTTACTCAATTTTGATCATTTTTGTAAAGAACTCAGGTATATTGCTACCTTAGCTTGTCTTAATGGTTATCCTAAGTCAGTCATTTACAAATTACTCACCAAAAAACAAATTAAACTTCAACATATTAACTTATCGATACCTCTTACTCCTGAGTTACTTAAACCAGTATATTCTTCATTGACTTTCTTAAATGAACAATGTATGGGTTTTGTTAGAATTTTTGCAAAATGAAATATTTTAATATCTTTCAAATCTTCACCTTTTTTTAACAAATATAAAAAACACATAGACAAACTGTTGCCCATTAATAGAAGTGGTGTTTATTCTTTAGCTTGTAATGACTGTAACGCAGTTTACATAGACAGACCAAACATCTCAAAAATTTCCCGATAGATTCAAAGAGAGAATAGACCAAATAAATCTCATTTTGCCGAACATATTTTAAACACTAATCATAACTTTTTTGCTGACAACAATATTAAATTACTTCATCTGACACAAAAAAATAACCTTTGTTTAGAGAAAAAGAAATATGAAATATTGAGATCACTGAGAAATTCCAATTCAACTGTATTAAATATTAAACTCGATTTTATTAACAAACCTTTTTATAATAAAGTTTTAGACATTTTGTCTTAGTCTAGTCTATCCCACTTACGCTTTAGGTAAGTCATAATATCTCAACTTTTCATAATATTATGTACAATGTTTTCTACATTTTTCAACTCCCTAATGAATTTATTCATATATATGAATAGTACATTTGTAAGGTTATGCAACTATTGTAACACCCTAGAAGTGGTGAAAGTTGTCTATTTTTACGCTTCGTACTAACACAAGATGGCTACTTTAAGCAGCTGAGAAATTCATCCTCAACCATCTGCGTTAACAATCCTAGTTATTCAAATTTTGACAAACTGGATTGTACTTTTATAACTTCGTGTTGGTTTATTAACACAATTTTTTTTTTATTAACTAACAATTATTGCTACTTTTTAAAAAGGTAATTATGATTTACATCATCTCTAACTTTACATATATATTTTTCAAACATGTGGTCCTTTTTAACAGAAATTGTCCCGTTTTATATTATTATTAACTCTACTTTGTATGTTGTTTAATATTAATCTTACGTTGTCACATTTAATGTTATACATTTTCAATTAACTTTGCCTTTTCAAATCCAACTTAATATAATATTAATGTTCTATATGTAAGTTTTTAGCCTGAAGATGATGCATGCAACCGGTCGCTGAATAAACTTTTGTTTTTTATAAATTTTGGATAAAGGTTTTTTGTTCCCCTCCCCCCTCTTTATATATGTTCTTTATCATGGTCAAACATTAGAAGTCTATTCTGGCATTGTCTAATGCCCCAAGGAAAACCTATTTTTCCATGCTGTCAAAAGTTTTCCGATAGTCTATAAATGCTAGATATAGCGACACGTTGTATTTAGTAGTTTTCTCAATGACTGTTCTGATGGTTTGTAAATGGTCCGTATTGGAAAACCCCTTCCTAAAGTCTGAATTGAGTTTTGGTGTTAGTCTATACAAGTAGACTAACACCAAAACTCGATTTGCATTAACAGCTTGTATAGATGCGATAAGAGATTGATCTGTTTGTAATTTTCAATGTTTGTTGTGTCACTCTTTTTATGCAGTATAAGTACGGAATGGGACACTTAGCGCCGCCGTTTCGGCGCGGCCAATTCGGCGCGGCCGATTCGGCGCGAGGACACCTCGGCGCTGGCCATTTCGGCGCCGGCCGTTTCGGCGCCAGAACTTTTCAAATAAAATAAAAGTATATATACACATTATAATAAAAATTGATTTGTTTTGTGAAACATAACAAATAATGTATGATAAATAAAATATAAAATACATATAAATTACATAACATATCAAACAAAAATTATACATAAAAATCATAATATATGTACGTAAATATTTAAATTGTCAAATATACAATATATATTATAATAAATAAACATAACTTTGGCCCGCAAATAATTTAGAGGTAATTAATTATCACTTTTTAATGATAGGTAATAACCTGAAAAATATAAAGGATAATAGTCTATTAAAATAAATAACTAAAAGAATTAAAAATATAAAATAGTAAAAAATAAAAATAATAAATTTTTTCGATTATAATATATTTGTATATACTATGTTTTATTTAAAAAGTTTTGGCGCCGAAACGGCCGGCGCCGAATCGGCCAGCGCCCAAACGGCCGGCGCCAAATCGGCCGCGCCGAAACGGCCGCGCCGAAATGGCGGCGCCGAAGTGTCCTAGACCCGTATAAGTACCTCTGCATTTTTTCATTGTTAAGGTATATTTCCTTTTATTAAGCAATTTAATAAAAGTCTTATTGTTTTTTCAAGAGTGCTACTCCCCATTTTAATCATTTCTGTTGTTATGTGGTCTTCACCAGCGACCTTCCCATTTTTTACCTTTTGTAGTACTGCTTTAAATTTTGCAAGGGATATTTCTGGTAAATCCTCTGACTCTACATTTCTAATGCATTTTGTTTTCCTTTTGTTGTGATCAAGGGTTGATGAATACAATTTACCCTAAAACTCCCGTATTGTTTCTATTATTTCTTCTTTGCCTGACAGTACGTTTTCACGCTAGTTTTTAATTTTTGTAATGTTGTGTCTGCCTTTATTTAGTTTTGTTTTTAGTATACTCATATTTTTGTTTCTTTATATTATTTCCAGTATTTTTTTTTATCACTTGGCAGTTATTCTATCGCTAAGAAAAAAATATTCAGAAAGAAAACTTAACTAAGATTAGAAATATTTTAAAACTAATCTCAAAAATAACATTAGTTTAAATGTGAATCTTAAATCCACAGATAGTTTTAGTTATAAAGCTAAAATGTATGTCAGTGTTATCCAAACTGCAACAACATACAACAAAAAGAAAATCAATGATGTAACAAAAGGAAAAAACTATTTATGTTTTTTTTTATTTTAAACAAACTATTTTGCATAAAACAGAAAGACAAATATTTAGAATTGAAAAAGATAAAAGCAGTCGTTTTAGAAAAGCGTCCTAAGACCACTGTTTTTTAGTTTTTTTACAAGTGACTTGCCTAAAACACAAGATTACTACTGCAACATTTATTGATATTATGGCTCTAATTGCAGTTAGACAAATTGCAGAGATTTTAACTTATAAACTACAAAACGCTAATAACATATTTTTAAATTGGGCATAAAATAAAAATAAAACTTAACAAACAAAATTTATCAATAAAAAGTTAATAAACCTTTCAAAGTTCTAAACGCAAAATTAACACACAAAAAACATTACATTAGCATTTTATAATATAATTTTTATTTATAATAAAGCTCTAAAACTTAACTGGTTATATGAAATTTAACTCTAGGATTGCACTATATACTTTGGCAAAATACAATTTTGTCTTTTTTTATTGCACTTGTAAAAAGATTAATAATCAAATTATATGTAAAAAGAAGTATGTTGAGCGACATTTTAAGACGCTCTGCCATACTTGTCGATATTGTCTTTGGAAAGTATGAAGTATGAAAAGTGCTATTATCTGCAGAACTGTGAATAAGATGTTTAGTTGTTTGAAGAAATTCATAAATGTAAATCAAAAATAAAATTGGTAAAAGAGCAGAACCTGGCATTAGTGTTTATAACTTTGGGGCCTTAGTTAAAACCTCAATTCTAACAATTAATAATTTTTCTATTGTCAAAAAATCAATTGATAAGGTTTTCAGTTTTTTTTTTATCAAGACTTATACAATAAAGCTTGTTGACAAAACTAGAATGCCATACCATATCAAACGCCTTAAAAGTGTCTAGAGTTACTTCAAAATGTTCTCCTTGTTTGTTGAAAGTAGAATTCCATTTGTGACTAACATAAGTCATAAAATCTGTTGTTGAACGTTTTGATCAAAATCTGTAACGAGTATCTGAGATGACTAATAAACTTAGTTCTAAAAATTTGGAAACGTGATAGTTAATATATTTTTTAGTTTTTTTTACAGTTTGGACAAATTGTCAATTAATTGGTTGTTTGTTACATGTATAGTGTTTGAAAATAACGTTAAACCATAATAGTTGTTTTGGGCAATAAGTTTAATGTTTGAAACAATAAAACTTATTGGAGATTTAGGTAGTCATAATCAAATTTTTAAACTAATTGCAAAAACTTAAAAATTAATGATTTTTGTGTTTAAAGATATTGTTAGCCAACAAAATATTTTAGACAAAAAGTGTATGGTTAAGAAATGCGCAATGTAACAGAAATTTGAGATGTTAAATTGGTATATATAAACCTACGATTATTTTTTAAGTGCAAAAAACTGTTAAAACGTAGTAAAGCCATAACAAACAATTTTGGGCAATAAATTTAGTGCTTAAAAATGCGCCAGTCAATACGGGACTAGTAATATCTTTTTTTAAAAGCAAAAACATTTTAAATGTGTTGTTAAAAAACATAAAAAGCAAAATTAAGCAATAATTTCTGCGCAATTCAACTTCTTTCTGAGCCTAATAATAACTTTTTAAATAAAATGCAAAAGTTTGCGTATTTGTTACAAGTTTTGTTTTTAGAGATGTTGTTTTAATTATTTTAAGCAAAAAACTTATGGTTTAAAAAAGCGCAATTTAACGTACATTAGAAATATTTTATTAGTCTATATGAACCTAATACTATTTTTTAGAATTTGAAATATTTAAGAATTTTTAAACGTCTTTAAAAAAATGTAAAATTTAATAAAAAGTTATATAATTTAATAATAATAATAATAATAATAATAATAATAATGATAATAATAATAAAAACAGCAGCAGTCAAGTACAAGAAGCTGCAACCTCTAGAAGTGCTTTACCAGCAGATCAGCCGGTAACCACCAAAGCAGGAACTCGTAGACAACGTATGATGTGGACAAAACAAATGAACACAGACGTTATGCGTTGCTACTTTAAAGCGACAAACTTAGAAACTATCACTACTGGATATAGAACAACTATGCTTAAGTTTTTCTTAGAGATTTATCCACAATACCACACTAAAATTACTGAACAAAGATTAAGTGATCAAAAGAGAGTTATAATAAAAAATAACAGACTTACCAACTTTGAAATAAATGGAATAAAGCAGTCTTTAACAGAAGAATTTAACAAAAACAAAAATGAGACTCTGCCTGAAAATTATTTAAATGAAGACAATATTTTAACCAATAATAAAATACAGCTAACTGTTAATAACCTATCACAACATATAGAAACTCTAAATATAGAACCAATAGAATCATCAATAAATGTCATTTACAATGAATTTGAAACATCTCTTTATAATTGGGTAGGTAGTGATGCAGCATGTAGACCAAATTTACCAAAACTTAAAATAAATAAACATTCACTTCTACTAATAAATAAAGTTAATGATCTGATACAAACACATAGAAACAACACAAATGAAATAGAAAGCCTTCACACTATAATATACTGTGCAGCATATACAGTACTAAAATTAAATAAACAAAAACCATATATAAATGAAAATCAATACAAACAACACAAAATACCTAAATGGGAGCAGCGTATAGTACAAAAAATATCAAAAATAAGGCAAGACATTGGACGCCTCACACAGCTGCTAAAAAATAATACTAAAAGAAATATTTTTAAACTCATAAAACATCTCTTCCCAAATGAAAACAATCTAACAAAGGAAAACATAGTAGAAGCTTTAGATACACAAAAACAAAAATTAGCGGTATATTCAGAAAGACTGAGAAGCTATAAAAAAAGTCATAATAGAAAAAAAGATAACCTGCTTTTCCAAAACAACGAAAAAGTATTTTACTCTTACTTAAATCAAGACAACAGCATAGTAAACTCATCAAATTTACCTTCTAAAAATGACTTAACCGCATTTTGGAAAAACATCTGGTCTAGTCATACAAATCACAACCAAAAAGCAGAATGGATAAACAACATTAGAGAAAAACATAAACATATCAATAACAATGAAGACATTATCATACAAATAGAAGATCTTAAGGGTATTATAAGTAAAACTCATAACTGGAAAGCACCAGGTACAGACAAAATCCAAAATTTTTGGTACAAAAAGTTTACATCAGCCCACAACAAACTAGCGAAGTATATAACATACATACTAAATAATCCAGAAAGTATGCCAGTTTTTCTAACATATGGTATAACATATTTAAAACCAAAAACTGCCGAAACAGAAGATCCATCCAACTACCGTCCAATCACATGTCTACCGACATTATATAAAATTATCACTGCTCTAATAACAAAAAATATTCAATACCATATTAACAAACATTCAATAATAACTGAAGAACAAAAAGGTACCAAACAATTATGTCAGGGATGCAAAGAACAATTGATAATTGACAGCGTTATTCTAAAACAAACCGAAATACAACAACGTAATCTATACGAAACTTTTATAGACTACAGAAAAGCATTTGATAGCATTCCTCACAGCTGGTTAACTGAAGTCCTAGACATATATAAAGTCAATTCAACAATAACTAAATTTCTTAAATATACTATGCAAACATGGAAGACAAAACTACACCTTCGATCAACTACACAGGTGATAGAATCAGAAACAATACACATAAATCGTGGAATTTTTCAAAGAGATTCATTAAGTGCGCTTTGGTTTTGTATGTGTTTAAATCCACTATCTGAACTACTAAACGACACAAAGCAGGGTTTCAACTTAAGAAAAACAAAATTACAATGCATAAAATTAACCATCTTTTCTATATGGATGACATAAAACTGTATGCTAGTACCAAAACACAACTAACATCACTATTAAAAATTACAGAAACAGTCTCTCAAGATATAAATATGGAATTTGGCATTAACAAATGCAAAATTAACAGAATGGAGAAAGGAAAGTAGACAAAAACAGACGGTATAAATACAATAAATGAACAAACAATCTTATCTATGGAAAAAGGAGAAACTTACAAATATCTAGGCTTTGAACAAACTACCAAAATAGACCATACAAACCTCAAAACTAAATTAACAGAAGCATACAATAAAAGGCTTAAACAACTTCTAACAAAAAATTTAAATGCAAAAAATCTTTGTAAAGCTATAAATACATATGCAATACCAATCCTCACCTACTCGTTTGGTATAATTAAGTGGTCAACTACAGATCTTAATGCACTAAATAGAAATACAAGAACTCTTCTAACTAAACACAAAATGCACCACACAAATGCCTGCATAGAAAGAATAAATTTACCAAGATCGGACGGCGGCAGAAGTCTAACAAATATACACAGTATACACAACAGTCAGATTACAAATCTTCGAAATTATTTTTATCTCCAAAATGATAGTGAATTACATAAAGCAATTGTAAATATTGATACAAATTATACCCCACTTAACCTGGCTGACAAAGAACAGATACATAAAGATTCCAATACAATACAACAAGAAAATATTCAAAAATGGGCAGCAAAACAACTACATGGCAGATACTACCACCAAAGTCACAAAGAGAACATAGACAGAATAGCTACATTTACATATCTTGAGAAAGGATATCTGTTTCCAGAAACCGAAGGATTTCTACAGGCCATTCAAGACAAGGTAATAAACACAAAAAGCTATAGACTGCACATAATTAAAGACCTACAAAACACAAACGATAAATGCAGACGCTGCAAAGACGAACAGGAAACCATTGAGCATATTACAAACGGCTGTAAAATTCTAGCTCCCACACAATATACAGAACGGCACAACTCGGTAGCTAAAATTATTCATCAAGAATTAGCACTTAAATACAAATTAATTAGCAAATGGGAACCATACTATAAATATAATCCATCAATTATCCTAGAAAACGACGTGTGCAAATTATACTGGGACAGAGCTATTCTGACAAATAAAACAGTTGCACATAACCGCCCAGACATTACTCTTACTATAAAAAATGTAAATACTACGTATCTTATT
This sequence comes from Tachinus rufipes, assembly GCA_963932245.1. NCBI lineage: Eukaryota > Metazoa > Arthropoda > Insecta > Coleoptera > Staphylinidae > Tachinus > Tachinus rufipes. The sequence continues at coordinate 69,376,772 of OZ010747.1, read as the reverse complement.
GAAGTAGCAATACCAGCAGACCATAACATCAAGGTCAAATATAACGAAAAAATTGATAAGTACTTACCTCTAGCGCACGAAATAGAAAAAATATGGAAAGACAAAGTGAGAATAATCCCCATAATTATGTCATCAACAGGTATAGTGCCACTAAATCTAAAGGAAAACCTAAATGAACTACAGCTTAAAGAATATGTTATAATACCTATGCAAAAGGCTGTGATACTAAAAACATGTAACATCGTTAGGTCTTTTCTAAAACAATGACAATCTTTACTGGACCTGGTCCCGTACCCGTCCAATAAATAACTCCCAGGATAATACCTGTGAAAAAAAAAAAAAAAATAAAAATAAAAAAATAATAATAATAATACGTTTATTACACTTAGGCCACCATTTACAATTATAAATTACAAAATTAAAGAGATATACATATATATTGCAGCGGATGTGTACGTCAGATTATTTAAAAACTAACTTAATAACTAAAACATATTAAAAAACAAAAATTATAAAACAAAAATTAAAATAATATAAACAATCAAATAATATAAAATAAAACAATCAAACAGATTAAAAGAATATAAATCAATCAAACAGATATCACCCAATAGCTTTAAATTGCACAAATTCTTCAAATGTATAGAAGCAATTCTGTACTAGATATTCTTTCAACTTTAGTTTGCTTTATGTTGTTACAGCATTTTACAAATTTTGGCATTTTTGACATTTATAACAGTAAGTATTTTATTCTGCCCCATACTAGTATGTTAAATGATAAGTGCGAGTAGACAAGAGCATAATACATACCAATAACTGATTTGAATAAAAATTTGCCTTTTAGTTTTAGAATGGCATAATATGCGCTATTTTGCTTGCAAGTTACATTATCAATCTGCTTCTCCCACGTTAGTTTTTCATCAATAAAACTACCAAGATTTAACAGATTGTGAGTTATGATCAATTGGATTCTGTGGTGGTTTACGATTATAAAACTGGATAGAAGTTGTTTTATCTGCATTGATAATTAAATTGTTTTTATTGTACCAATCAATCACTTCTCTGTTGATAATATTTATTATAAGCAAAAGATTATCTTGACTTGCTGCACTAATGACTATAGCGGTATCATCAGCAAAATTGATCATATAACCTGCGCTAATAAATTCACTTAAATTGTTAATGTACAATAAGAACAATACTGGGCCTAATGTTGATCCTTGCACTACACCTTTGCACAATTAGTTTTCGGTTGGTTAAAAATGATTCGATCAGTTCTAACACGGTACCACGAATTCCAAGAGCAAATAGTTTGTCACGTACAAACTTTACTTTGACAGTATCAAACGCACGCAAAAAGTCATAGAATAGACTCGCAACGCACTTGCCCGCATCAACATTTTTTGATACTTCTTCTATCAGGTCTACACTTGCTGTTTCCGTAGAATGATTTTTTCGGAATCCATGCTGGGCTTTGTTAATTATATGGAAGTGCTAAATGTAGTTTTGTAGTTTAATTACTATAATTTTTTCGAAAATTTTAGAAAATACGTTAAGTACAGCAATAGGACGATAATTACCTATATCGGTTTTATCACCTTTTTTGAAGACTGGCACAATTTTCGATGTTTTTAAAATATCAGGAAATTCTCCTTTACTAAATGATAAGTTTATAATTTAATGTAAAGGTTCCATAATAACATTTACCACACTTTTAATTATGTATGGGCTTACACCATCTTTACTAAGCAGTTCTAAATTATTAATTTACTTACATATTGCATAGCTTTTAGGTTTTGCCAATAAATTGTTGAACAACATAATATATCAAGTTCTACAAGTTTTAAAACTGTCTTAAGTCTTAGAAATTTTTTGAAAAGGTTTAACAAAATTTTAAAGTTTACAAATAAATTTTAAGTACTTAAAAGTTTAAATTTGCTTTTTAATTTGCACAAATTAGTTCTTTAAAAACATTCTGTAATGTTTTAAAACGTATTAACAAATTTTAAAAGTATTATCAAAATACAAACAAAAAAATCTAATAACTTAAAAAAAAAATTAAAAACTTATTGAACGCATTAGAAATATGTTCAACCAAAAAATCACTTTTTTTATAAATTCATTTCAAAACATTTAAAAATTTATAATAATACTTCTAAACTTACAAGCAATTTTTTTTAATTTAGTGAAAACAGTTAAGAAGTTTTTGAAAAGTTTCAGAATACTTTGTGAAACTTACAAAATGATTTTAAAAGTTGTAAAAATTTTATAGAACTTGCTGGAAAAAATCATAAAATGTTTAAAATTTTGTTAAGAGTTTTATAGTATAAGATAAAGCTACAGAACAACGTGAATAAGTTTCAAGAATCAAAGAAAAAATTATAGTGAGTTGTGCTTGGCGATGGATGTTTGACTTAAATTTAATTTTTGTTGAGTTATTTTGTCAACTAAAACTATGTTTTTAAGCATCCAAACAAATTCAAATATAATGTAAACAGCAAATGTAGCAGTTGCATCTAGTATCCATGACGGATTTTTGTTCAAATTAAAAAAAAAAAACTTTTAAACATGTCTTTTTTCTTTATTTTTTTGTTAAGGTTTTGTACACCTTTAATGTGATTTTAGCAACTCTATTTCTTTATAAGTTCAAAATACTATTGTCAACCATTTTTTTTTGTAGCAAAAACTATTAATATGAAATATTTTAACTTCACCAGAAAACACATCCTTCAAGCAACAAAAACACGCTGTCATTACTTTGACTTTATAAAAACATTGTTTAAGCATATAGAATTTTGCAAACAAATTTTTTTATGAACCCTCCGCGTTCTAACCCATTTTTTGAACAACAGCAGTAGTTGCTCTTAATAATATTTTTGAATATGTTTGAACACTTAAAAACATTTCAGTTGACACTAAGAAAATTTGACAAAAATAAAAAAAAATAACTTTTATTCAAATAGCCTTTTAAACTGCATAGCACAACCCGCTATGACTTTATTTTTGACTCCGTCTTCTGCACTCATTTAAAAATAGGTAGCAAAAAACCAATCGATGTCGTCGATGTAGTATTTCTAGACTATTGTATGTTGTAGAGTATATCTTAATTCAATGAAAAGTTGTATTGTAAGGTTTTCTAATAAGACGTTTCATTTTGATACTTAAAAATAATGGTATTTTTTAAGAGAAATCAATAAAAGTTTATTTCAATGTAAAGAGGAAGGTATGCCATTAACATTTAAAAACAATGGCCGCCACGGTTAAGGTTGCAGTACCACATTCTTTCCATAAAATTTTCCATGACCAATTTGCACATTTGCGGCTGTTCTCAATAACTTCACGAATTTAATCTTTAAAGTCATAAATCGATTGTGAGGCAGTGGCATACACATTTTCTTTCACGTGGCCCTACAGAAAAAAAATCTAAAAGTGTTAAATCACAATCTCGGTGGTATATTGTGATCACCTCTTTGAGAAACGGCCAGAAAACTTTTTTTGCAAAATTGCGATTGTTTCGTTGCTTGTGTGGCATGTAGCGCCGTCTTGCTAAAAATAAACGTCGTCTACATCAATATCTTCTAATTTTATAAAAAATCATTAATCATAGCTCGGTAGCGCCATCCATTTACTGTAACAGTTGCACCAGCCTCATTTTCAAAAAAATAGGGTCCAATCACAACGCCAGCTCAAAAACCGCACCAAAAAGTGACACGTTAAAGATGCAAAGACTTTTCAACAATCATTCTTGGATTTTCTGAGCCCCAAATGCAACAAATTTGCTTATTAACGTAGCCTCCGAGGTGAAAATGGACCTCATCACTAAAGATAATTTTCCATGAAATTCCGTATTATTTTGATGCATTGGAAGAACCCAATCAGCAAAGATATGACGTTTACGGTGATTGACTGGCTTGAGTTCTTGTGTTAACTGAACTTTATAAGCCTTAAGACTTAAGTCTTTATGCAAATTACGGTGTAATGTTGTTTGTGGAATGTCTAATTCCAAAGATCGACGAGGAATCGACAAACCTGAGTTTTTTTCAACACTACGGGCTACATCAGCAATATTTTTATGTGTTCTTGAGCAATGCACACGGTTTCAATTCTTCACATTACAAACAACAGCTCAAATTTTTTCACCAGGTGTACTATTGCCGGCCGAGAAGGTACTTTACGACAACCAAAAAGTGCTTTAGTTTTGCAAACTGAAAAATTTTCACCATTTTTGTAGTAAATTTTAATAATTTTAATGCCTTGTTTAAGCGTGTATTGTTCCATTTTTAATAATGGCGTAGTTTTAACTTGTCGAATGTCAAAAAATAATAGCTTCAAAATTGACAACTGCCCAAATAGCCTGCTATTCAAAATGAAATTTTTTATTGAAAACCCCTTTATAACTAGATAAACATTTTTGAGTTGAGGTTACTGAGTTAGATACTAACTACTAAAAATTAGTAAATTGTCGTTTCAAAACTTATCAAAAGTTATAGAACAAATAAATAAGATTTTAAATTTACACAGGTTCTAAAAAAATTAAAAAAATAAATAAATGTTGATTGGTTTTACAATCTTTAAAGTTACTAAATTTATTAAAATTTTCCAAAATGTACTAAAAAATGGTACAAGTTATAAACTTAGAAGTTGGCTACTTGTGGCTTTAAAATTTTATGCGGCTTTTTAAGTATGTAATTTTGGCTCAGTTTGCTTAGTTTGATTTATGTAATAATAGGGCTTACCACTACAGTATATAGATATCTGGTTATATTAGGTGTCAATCCCCAAGTGCGTCCGGTTATCATTATGGTTGCAAAAAAACATCCATTTGTTGTTATGTTGGTCAAACGTTTTTAAATGCATCTGTCCAAGATACTTTACTTTTTTAATCAAAGTTTTATACATCCTTAAGTTGTTAGGTCTGTGGTGTTCTGCCGTTTTCTAAACGTTTTTAGTTTTTCGTCTCGTATTTACCTGCTGACTATTTTTTTCAATAAATATAATATAAAAAATGTGAAGTTAATTGGTCTGTAAGAGATAACTATGGCATAACTTTGATATAAATGCCACTTTTGCCGCTGTTTAGCTGCTCGGTATATGTGAAAGTGCTAAGTTTGCTTTGAGAATTTTGCGTTAAAGTTCTTTCAGAACTGCAAATCTCTTTTGTAGCATGATAGAATAAATACTATTGACTCCTGGCAAAATTTATCTGCAGCAGCTCTTGCTCTCAACCAACTCTGTGTATTTCCCGTTTCTGGTCAGCCGAGATCCAGTGGTATTTGCTTAAAGCTTTTTAGAGGTGGAAGCAATGTAGAGCTTTTTTAAACGTTTGCACTCTTAAGCTTAGTACAATCTGTCAAAGATCTTTAAGACTTTTTTAAACATTAATAGTAGTTTTTCTATAATTCTCAAAATATACTTAAAATTTAAAACTAAAGTTTTTAATTGTATTTCCAGGTTTTCTTAATTTTTTTAGTTTTTTAAATTTTTTTTACACATTTCTTTAAACTTTATTTTCTATAGTAGCTCGTGAAATTTTTTATATTGTTGCAACAAAATTTTGAACTTTTTTCAAGCTTTCCAAAATGAGGATTCTTTTAGAAAGATTAGCGCGCTCTTATTTTTCAGATTTTTAAAGTTATTTAAAATAAAGCTGCATTTGCTATCAAAAGTGTTAAGATCAAAGTGTTTTATTTTAGTTTTTAACAAAGTTTAGACTTTTAGGTTCAATTGCTACAACTTTAACTATTTTTGAAAAAAAAAAAACTACCATAGGCCAAAAGTCATCAAAACTTCTATAATAGCCGGTCCCTAATATTTGTAAAAACCTTTGATAATTTGTAACACAAAATTAAAGACACCCTTAACTATGCTGCAGAAGAATCAAAAATGATTTTAATGTTGTTCTTTGTGAACAAAATTTTTATTTAATAAAAAAAATTGCATGACCAACACTGTCAAAGGTTTGTCAAACTTATATTATTGTCTAGAAACTGTTTGTAATATATTTTAATTTTGTTAGTAATTAATAATAGCTTTTTGAATGTTCACTGCATGTATTAAATTTATATTATTTCGACAACTTGTTAATAAAATTAAGATCAATTAGAAAGTTTCTATAATTTATTATGTATTTCTAAAAAAATTAACTATATGCTTGCCTAACATTTTGTATAACTTTGTGCAAATTCCTAATTAAAGTTAAAATTACAATTTTCTGCAGCTTTCAATTGCTTAATATTTTTTCTAGTAGTTTCTACAACTTTTTAAACTTAAAATTCTTTTAGTAATTTTATAAATCTTACAAATCATTTCTACATTTTAGTGCATTCTAGAACGTGGTAATTAGTTCTGGAAGTAATTTAATGTAATGTAAAACCTGTTAATTTCAATTTAATTCTATTTTTGTGTGACTGGTGCTCTTGAATCTAAAATTAAATAAATTATTATTGTCCGTATTATTTAAAATCTTATTCTGACAATAAGTTTTTTGTATTAAATTTCAAAAATGTATGTATTAATTAGACTAAAATAGTAGTCTCCTGTTATATCATTGCGGCCACAAATGATACTCAATTTAAAAATCAACACAGTTAATTTTCTGCATGAAACATTGTATCATCATCCGACACCGCATGGTGCTTTTCAATCGACACGCACACGTTTATTATTGTAACTTTGTATTAGCCCCTAAACAAAGTCCCCAAACTGTTGTTTTATGCCCGATTTAACGAACGGCTTTTTGTGTTACGTTGGTTTTTATAAAATAAAAATACGAATCGGACCACGCACGGCGTCATAACTTTTATGAATGTTTACACAATGGACCGCGGACACGTAAATCACATTTATATTGCACCATTTAGGGGCAAAATTTAATATTTAAAAATTGGTCGGACAACGTTTCTAATTAATAGTTAATACGTGTTGAGATATAATCTGCATTAATTCAATTATTGCAAAATAATTCTGGTTCGTAAAGCGAAAGTTTCCTTCCGTGCCGCTACTTACATTCATTCTTCTCGCGTATGAAATGAGACGTAATCTTTTTTACGAATTTCATATATCATCCGCCGTAATTTCCTGCGTTTAGTTTCGAAACAGATTTCGCCCAGAAAATTACTTTCTTATTCAGCATGAACTTACGACCTTGATTCATAGCATAGCGAGTGAGAAACCTGGAATTGCAACCCATTAAGTATCTTTCTCTTTCTTAAAAAATAAGGAAAATAAAAAAAGATGTGACAAGGTTTGGGGAATTATGAGTATAAATTCTATCTGGGTTATTATACCGCTCTCTCATCGTAACACTTTTTTTTTTCTTTTTCTTCTTCTTAAAGTTGGTTTGAGTGACGCTTTAAGGATATTTTTTAATTAAAATCATTATTCGGCACGTAAAAGATGCAGGATTTCGTGCTGAATATATTTCGCATAAGCCTCCCTCTCACTTCCAGGACAAGATTTACTGCGTGTGAAATTTCTGATAGCTACAAGGAACTTTAAGTAACTTTGCATACAATAAATTTTATATTATACACACTTAACTGCTGCCAGGCAATTTCTTTTTTGCTGCGCTCACGGAGCACCAGCTACTTTATTGGCAGGATTTTACGGCAATGAATTATTAATTGCTGTTGCTATATATCAATGCCAAGAGATGTACAAATTTAAATGATATATCTCGTATTGATTCTGAATGAAAACTAGAAAGCTTACAGCACAGGTGCTTTTTAAATTAGAAATTTATGAAGTGTGCAAGAAGGTATTTGTTTGACTACGTACACTTAATTACCAAACTGAAAAGATTTGTTTTGCACAATTACAATAAACTTAAAAATTAATATAATCTTAAAACATTGTTATATAATGTTCTAAGCAAAAACTACTACAAATTTTTTTTTAAGAATTTTAACAAAATGTTTACGTTTATAAAAATGTTTTAGAAAGTTTTCAATTTAAATAACATGTTTTTAAAATAAATAAAACAAACTTTTTAGGTATTATATCACAAATATATTTAAAAACCGTAACAAGTTTCAATCTTTACAAAGCCATTATCGGATGGTGATACAAACAAGTATGAAACATGTTTTTACTTCTAAAAATAATTTTCTATTTACTAGAAAATTATCAAAAAAAAAGTGTTTGCTCACCCATCCAAGTGATGGTTTTCCAGAAGTTGAATTATTTTTTTTTTGCTGGTCGAGAACTAAAGTTAAAACATGTAGCGTGTAGGATTTATTGGTATTGCTAGCTCACCCGCCTGAGTGTTGGTTATCCAGAAGTTGGATATTTTTTCTATTGCTGGCGTTAGTTATCATCAAGTTAAGAGAAAGTGACAGATCCAATTTTTTTGACAAAAGACGTTTGCTTTGTAGGTCCAAAATTAAATTTGAAAGTTGTAAGTTAATTGCCATAAAGCTAAGAGATAGAGTAACAGATTCAATCTTTTAATAACAACTACTAAGATAGTAGCCAAAAATTAGGTTAAAATTTTTATCTTTAATCAAAAATTTAGATATTTTTATAATTTGTTGGTGTAAGTTGTTATAAAGTTAATAGAAAAAAAGTGACAGATTTAATCTCTTAACATCAAACACTTAGGTAAATGAGCAAAAACAAAGTTTAATTTTTGGAAACGTGTAGTATTTATTGGTGTTCTACAGTCATCAGCCTAAATGTTGGTTATTCAAAATAATTTGTTTTGCTAGTGTTATTTGTCATATATTTAGAAAAAAAATGACAAAACTAATTTTTTAAAAACACTCGGAAATTGTTTAAAAATGTTAAGTTTTGTTGTTGTAAGTTGTCATAAAGTTAAACAAAAAATTGTGACAGATTTAAATTTTTGACAATAAACACTAAGTTGGGTAAACGGAAATAAATTTAAAAGTTGTAAACAAGTAGCTTTTATTGGTGCTTTAAGTCCGACCGCCTAAGTGTTGTTTATTCAAAAATTAAGTATTTTTTATTATTGTTGGTGTTACTTGTCATATTATTAGAAAGAAGTGACAAATCCAATCTTTTAAAAGCAAACACTTGAATAGTTTTCTCTTTTAGTGGTGTTAGTTGTCATAAAGTTAAATAAAAAACAGTAACAGACCCAATCTTTTAACATCAAACACGTAAGTAGCTAGGCGGCTTAAACATTTATTGGTATTCTACGAGCACCTGTTTGAGTATTTGTTATCTAAAAGTTAAATTATATTTTTTTCTGCTAAGGTTAGTTGTCATCAATTTATGAAGAAATGTGACAAATCAATTTTTTTAATAACAAATTGGTAAGCGGGAACTAAGTTTGTAACTTGTAGGCACTGTTACAAAATATTCTGTTACCAACTTGCGTCTACAAAAGGTTGCGGGGGCGGCTAGTTCTAGTCTGCAAAGGGAGCGGTTGCTGTTGGGAAAAAGTATTATATAGTAGAGTTTGCATTTTAAATATAATTAAAGCTTTGAAGTTAATTGCCAATCATGTTAGTATCAGAAGATACACAACTTCCTTAAAAACTAGAACGCAAAACTCAAAAAAACTCAGTAGTACTAACTAACGCAAAACAAGATAGATTCAAAAGACATTTTAGCCATTACCGCTGCCATAAAAACCTTTTCTGCTTTTCTCGCAGACTTTTTTTTCACTTACGCCACAAAAAGTTCCGGCCTGGACTTCTAACGCAGAGTTTACCTAGATTTCGGACGTCTGGCCCAGTCTTTTTGCAAGAAACTAGCTAAAGACACAGCCACATTCTCCATAACGAACTAAATAAGTGAATCAGTCAAATGCCCCGGAGCATATTCAAACTCCGGGTGCACATCCAACAAAGAGTCCGGGCATACCATATTTAGGTAAACAGTCAAACATTTGTTTCTTGTCAGCAGACTCTTGCTCCACCCAAAAAACACACCCAACGCTTGCCAAGAGCAGTATTATGTGCAAACAGCGGAATCAGCTCAAAAAGCACCACTTTCAGCTAAAAATCAGCTGTTACTCCGTTTGTCTTAAAAGTTTATTTGCTCTTATAACCGCCTACTGACTAAACCTCCACCCCCCTTATAATAATTGATGGAAATTTGTTACTTGTATAGTAGGTGTCGTACAAAACATCGGTCTATCCTGTGCAGCGCCGCAACTTAGCGTATTAAGTTTGCGTGCCGGTAGATACATTGGACTTTGTGCTGTGTTCTGATAGAAAAACAAGGTAATCCCGCTCAAGGTCTTTCTCAAAAAATATACTGCTGACTAAATTGAATCCAACGTTAGTTCTTCCGAGAATGAGGAAGACGTGAAGGTCTACTAAAAAATGCTATCCGGTTCAAACTCTCGCTACTAAAAAAAATTGTACCGGTCATAGAAAATAAAAATGCTCAGTTTACCAGTAATTACGCTTACCTCAACTAACCGTTTGACTAACAACAAGCGCGCACACTACTATAAAGGTTTGTGGTTTTTTGCAAGATCAGTCAGATCCAAGACTCCAAAAAAAAACAAGCAAAAAACTTTACTTAGCAACCACTGCTTATTTAAGTCAAGTACCACTAGTTGACTTGATCTTACCACATATGCAGCTTACGCAAAACTACTTTTGGTATTGTCGACTACTAAGTAGTAGACCTTTTGGCATTTTCAAAACTGCAACACCACATTGCAGTATAACCCTAAGATTCTTTGGGAAACTGCACAACAAACTATACCTTATGTTTATTTTTTATCCAGTGCTTTCTCCTCACAGAAAGTTGGCCACCATATGTTTAAACTCGTCCCAGTTTTGTGCGAGTCGTATTAGTGTAGAAGAGTTTCTGATTTCTCACCATTGTTGCAGGTTTAGCAACCAGGAGAACTTCTTCCTTTCAATTCCTTGTTTACCTTCTATTTTCCTATCCATAATTAAATGCAAGAATTGATATTTTTTATTTTGGAAAATGTGATTAAAATATCCTGCCTTTCTAAGTTAAACTATCGTGAGTAGTTCTGCATCTTTGTTCATTTGTTTGAGTACTTTGTTGTTTGTAACTTTGTCTGTTCATAGAATTTTTAGCATCCTCTGATACAGCCACATTTTGAAAGCTTTGATTTTATTCATAGATAATACCTTTGGTGACTACCCCTCAACTCTATATAATAGTACCAAGAAAACATATCATTTGATGGTTTTCTACCTGATTTTAAGTGAAAGATCTCTGTCGCATACTAATGGTCGAAGTTTTTGAAAAGTGGATCTAGCTATTTCAATTCGTGTTTTGATGTCGGATTAGGTCCCACAGTGTGTTGAGCCAGCTGCCTAAGCATTTGAATCTTTGCACCCGTTTAAGTAGTTTACCGTTAATGGTTAGTGCATTGTTATTTGCGGAGTTTTTCGCTAATAATCATTAACTTGGTTTTTGCAATGTTTATTTTGAATTCATGCTCGGAGCTAACTTGTTGAACTTGCTCTATAAGGCATTGCAGATATTTGATAATGTTGGTTAGTATCACAGAATCATTTGCATATCTAATATTATTTATTGGTTTTCCATTTACTTTTATATCTTTTGAGCATTTGTTTAGTGCCGTCCAAAATATGCTCTCGTCATATAGGTTGAACAAAAGCGGTGACAGAATGAATCTTTGTCGGCAGTATCCTATTATTTAGAACTCCTCCGTTTGATCTTGCACGACTTCAACCTGTGCTGTTTGGATCCAGTATAGACTTATGATAAGGCTATGTTGATTCTTTTAAACATTTCAACTAGTTTTTTATATTTAACATTGTCAAATGCTTTTTTGTAGTCTATAAAGCAAGCATAGACTGTACGGCGTTAATATATACATTTCTGGGTTATAACTTGCATGATTTCTTTTTTGTACCAAATCCGTTTCTAAAACCAAACTGGGTGTCTCCGATTTCTTGGTCAACTTTTTTCTATATACGGGTGTGTATGATACGTAAAAATATCTTTACCCTATAGCTCATGAGGCTAATGAGACGGTACTTGCTACATCTCTTAGCGTTTTTTTTTTTTAAAGAATAATGAAGGTAGATTTTAAACAGTCTTTAGGAACGCAGTCTGTATTGTATATCTTATTGTATAGTTGTTGTAGATGTGTTAAAGTTTTATCATTTATTGCCTTGAAGAGTTCGGCGTTTAGCTCGTCGGGTCTAAGGGCTTTTCTACTCTTTGTGTCTCAAACTACTTTCCGTAGTTTTTTTTTTAAGAATGGTTGGTCCTTCCATTGTGACCGCCTCAACTGAGATGGTTGGTCTGTCATCCGTAAACAGCTTTGTTGTGTATTCCTTCCACCTGTTTATTTGATTTTTCTGCTCTACCGTTAGTTTGTTGTTATCATCTATTAGTTTTCCATACTGGTTTTTCTTATATGTATGTGTCATTTCCTTAATAAGTTTGTGCATGTTGAAAGAGTCGTGTTTATTGTGACATTTTTCTATTTCCCGACACTTTTTTTCAAACCAAGCTTCTCTTGCTATTTGGATTTTTTTTTAATTTGTGTATTAAGCATTTTGTATTCTCTAAGATAATACTTATGTATTCTTTCCATTGGAAATCACGATTAGTAGTGTACCGGGAAAAATTCTAGCAAGAATCATAGAAAAAAGAATAAGAGACAAGATTGAAAATACCATAGAAGACACACAATGCAAATTCAGAAGAGAGAGAAGCACTCAAGATCTTATATTCATAATAAGACAACTAAGCGAGAAATTTTTCATCAATCTAGAGAAAGCATTTGACCGGATAAGAAGAGAATTTATATGGAAAGTACTTCAAAAGAGAGGCATAGACAAAAAACTATAAATCTATTAAAAGCTTTATACAAAGAAAATAAGAATATTGTTAGAACCAACAATGAAGAATCTCAAGAGTTTGAAACCAAAATCGGGCTAAAACAAGGGTGTGTACTGAGTCCAATATTATTTACAATAGTGTTAGATGAAGCCATAAAAAATGCAAAGAAAAGTATAAAGACTCTAAAATTAGGATATCTAAAGATGGAAGCAACAAAGATTATGGAATTACTATTTGCAGACGATATGGCAATAATGGCGGAAACGGAGGAAAATTTACAACACAACATCAACATAATAGACATGGAATTAACAAAAATAAACATGAAGATCAACATAGACAAATCCAAAACATTGATAATATCAAGAAAAAACAAACCCCATAGAATAACACTACATGGAAAAAAGATTGAACAAGTTGAAAATTTTAAGTACTTAGGAACGATAATTAACAATAAAGGAAAGATAGACAACGAAATTAATGATAGAATGGGAAAAACTAGAAAAATATTCAACATGATGAAAAATACATTTTTTGGAAGAAAAAAAATACCAAAGAACATAAAAACAGATATAGTAAAGAAGGTAATAAGACCAACAATAATGTATTCCAGCAAAACATGGACAATGTCAGAAAAACACAAAACGAGAATAAATGCAACAGAAATGAGATTTCTAAGAAAGATAGAAAATAAAACAAGAAGAGATAGAATAAGAAACGATGTACACAGACAAAACTTACAAATAGAACCCATAAATGAAAAAATAATGAAGGGACAACTAAGATGGTTTGGACATGTATGCCGAATGAACAATACGCAAATAACAAAAAGAATATATGAAACAAGAGGAATGGGAACAAACCCCCGAGGAAGACCGAGAAAAACCTGGAACGACAATGTAAAAGAAGAAGCGGAAAGAAAGGGAATACCGTGGAAAGGAATCAAACAAACAACTCTGGACAGGAAAAAATGGAGAGAACTATATCAAACAAAATAATGTAGAAAGCCATACACCGAAAGGTAGAATGGCATATGTTTAAATAAATAAATAAATAATTCTTTCCATTGGCAGTAAGATGTTATTTCTCATCCATTCTTGTTTTCTTTGTCGTTAGCACCAGCATAAGGTTTGTTTTGCATTAGTCTTCATTGTGTCTACTACTTGTTGTCATGTTTTTTTCTACCGATATGACGTTGTTTGGTATTGTATTCTTTATCTTGATATTTAGCTTAACGCATAGGTTTTTGAGATTTCTGGATCTTTAAGTTTGGTGTAGTCTAACTTTTTTAATGTTTTTCTCGCATGTGGAGTTTTCAGAGAGAATCCAACGGTTGCAACTACCGGATTATGATCGAAGCCAATGTCTGCTCTCGGGTACGTTTTTTATTGTGTTGCAAAATCGTTTGTTTATTATAACGTACTTGATCTGGTTTTTGATTAGGTAATCTTTCGTGTTTTGTGGCAACTTTCACGTGTCAATTATCATAATTTCTTCTTGGCAGTATTGCAGCAGTTTTTCCATACAATCATTTCTCTGGCCTAATCTAAAGTTTCCGACTATGTCCTCAAATCTCCTTTTTCTTATCTTTGCGTTGAAGTCGCCCATTATAAAGGTAATAAACTTTGTGTTTGCACACTTTGGTAACTGGTAACTGCTACGGCACTGCCACATCAATCTAAACAAATACAATAGTTTGTTTACAATAATAATGCAAACACCCAAATCTACCGCCTTCAACCATGTGACCATAACACCAAGGTCCCCAACCAGGGTTATGAATACTGTTTTGGCACACTTTTTAGACAAATGTCTGACTTATAGTTAGACCAGACCAAAACATATGCAAAGTTACTGGTTTGACGGTTACAGAAAAGCAATTCAATAATGGCTGGGCTATACCCATCTATTACCACCAAAAGATACGGTAACATAGTAACCCGCAAAAATAGAATATTTTTTGTAAACGACTTCCAGACACAAATGGCAATTGACAAAAATACTACAAACTGCAACACAATAAAATAGGTCATAAAGATAGCAATCAACATATTAACAAGGCTTGGAATTCCAAAGTACGTCTGCGACTGGCAAACAAGATCAAATGTTATTGCAAATTTGAGGTAGACCACAAACTATCTTTACCTAGATTAGCTATGTTTTGTCAACATTAACGTCACCGAGATGACCTAAAAAAATGCCAGAACTGGTCTATAAGAAACGCATAAAGGACATAGAAGTAAAGCAACCAACGCAACAGGCAAACACAAATTTTTAATCAACATGCACGCAGAAGAAGTCAAGAAAACGTACCACAAAAAAGCGTTTTTGAATCTACTCTCCAAACAGTCACAAACATCAGTGGCACCACCGGACACAACAAATTGAAAGAAAGCAGTACGGCCAACCTCAACAAGTAAAGCACTGTACTTCTATGTACCCCAAAGCATTAAAAAGAACAGACAAAAACTCCGTCTTACTTTAAAACCAAATTTTTAAGAAAACTAATAACGCCACACCAGAACGACTTGTAGTTGAGCCCGGCAAAGCCCTCAACGCAAATCATGCACACCTCACCGTCCTTGTCACTCCCATCTATCACAACAACGAAGGCAACTTTGGCATACAACAAGCAAGCCGGACTTCCACCCGTTAAACAAACAAGTAAAGAAGAAGAGGAAAAAACTAGCTACACCGATCAACATCCTAGGTAGATACCGTAAAACTACCATGTACAAAAGATACGTGTGCCACCATAGTGCAGGATACCGCAAAAACCACCACCAAACCCAAATCTTAAACAATTTTGGACAAGCATGTGCAATGAGTGTTCAAACCAGCTAAACCCGCATCACCCAAACTCATAGCAAAGCCTCAGTACACTGTTACAGACTACTCTTTTTCCAAACAACGATGCTCAAACTTAAATCATCGACGATACCTGGACAATATTTCCATAGAAAAAATCAAAAACCCAGCCTAAGAAATTGTAAAAAATTGAAAGCAGAGCGCGTACATTACTATAAATATTTGTGATTTTTGCCCCACAGGGGCAGTAATAAAATAATACAAAACTGCTGAAAAATTAAAAAAAAAATATTGTTTCTAAATTTGAATACAAAACAAACTAAATACAATATAATAATTTTCCAATCAAAACAATTATCAAAATTATAAACAAACATAAACAAAAAATTGAATTAAGAAACAACACAACACTTATAAACATCAACAAACACAATAAAACACAATACAGAAAACTAACATACTATAATAACAGCAACAAAATTAAAAAACTATTATTCAAATATGACATTAACGGATCTTTTTCTACTACCAACACAATTAAAAACATATTTTGTAACAACAAACAGAAAACAGACATTTTAATGAAATCAGGAATTTATAAATTAGACTGCCAAGACTGTAATGCTACTTACATTGGACAATATGGAAAATATTACAAGATATAAAATTTGTAAGTCAATGCAAAAAATTCGAACTAACACCTACTTTTGCTAAATCAAAATACCATATTAACCTTAGTCAACATATGAAGAATCGAATTACAAAAAACATACTCAACAGAGAACTCCACAACAAATACAATAAATTAAATCAAATTGAATTGGAGAAATATAACATATACCAAAAACTAACAAAATGTCTACATTACATTGAAATAGAAAATCTAATTATAAAAATTATTAATATTCTCGCACCAATTAAAACAATAAATATTAACAAGAAAAAACACAAAATTAAAAAATTAAAAAAAGAAAAAGAAAAGAAAATTGAGTTAGAAAATAACAAAATAGAAAACAATTTTATAAATTCACACGTTTTCTACAATAAATATACAAATTTAACAAATATAAATCTTTCAAAAGAAGAAACCAATCTCCTAAACAAAGGATATAAATATGCAACAAAAAACTTCAAGAACAACTTACAACTACAATCTATTGAAATAGAATCTGCAATATATGGACATCCTGCACGAAACACAATCAAAACAGAAATAATCAAATTATTAAAACAAGAAGAAAACAAAATTACTTCTTCAACATCTTGCAAAACAAATCCTGAAAATAAAATAATTAAAGAACTTAAAAATAAAATTAATAATAATAACATCACTGCAATGATTGCTGACAAAGGAGCTGGCTTAGTATTAATGAAAAAAGAAAAATACAACAACAAAGTTCTCCAATATATTAATGATAACAAATTTATAGAAATTACATCAACATACACCAATACCCTCAACCAACTTGTTCTCCGTACCAAAAATATTTTAATATCAACTGAACAAACAATCAATAAATATAACCCTACCTACAATACATTAATACCAATGAATCCACAACTTCCTAAATTATATGGCCAACCTAAATTACATAAATTAAATATACCTATAAGACCAATAGTATCAACAATAGAATCACCAACTAACAAAATTGACAAATTACTTACTAACATACTAACTAAACATTTCCAAATTACTCATAAACACACTACCATAAACTCAATCGACTTAACAAATAAACTAAAAAACATAATATTAGACCCAAATGATAAAATTATCTCTTTTGACATAATAAATTTATACACAAACATTCCTATACCAGAAACTATCACTGCACTTCACAACACTTTAACATCAAAAAACATAGACAAAAACGACATTAATGACATTATGCTTTTAACAAAATTTTTAACTTCTGAAACAATATTCACATACAACGACAAAATCTACAAATTAACAGACGGTTTACCTATGGGAGCTTCTAGCTCAACAATTCTAGCAAACATTTTTCTAAATACACTAGGAGAGGACATTATTATTAATAATAACAATCCATTTAACAATAACATCATTCTATGGCAAAGATATATTGATGACATAATTTGCATATTTAGAGGACCATTATCAACCATAACAAACTTTCATAATTTTTTAAACACTATACATCCTAACATACAATTTACTCTAGAACTAGAAAACAATAAACAAATTAACTTTCTCGACCTTACAATATCTAAAATTTACAACAAATTAGACTTTCAAATTTATAGAAAACCCACAAACCCTGGAATAATTATTCCATTTGATTCAAACCATAGTAATAACCATAAATTTTTAACTTTTCACTCACTTTCACATAGAGCACTAAATTTACCACTATCTCCTAAAAATTTAAAAATTGAAATTAACATCATTAAACAATTAGCTATTTCTAATAATTTTCCAATCAAAACAATTAACAAAATTATAAACAAACATAAACAAAAAATTGAATTAAGAAACAACACAACACTTATAAACATCAACAAACACAATAAAACACAATACAGAAAACTAACATACTATAATAACAGCAACAAAATTAAAAAACTATTATTCAAATATGACATTAACGGATCTTTTTCTACTACCAACACAATTAAAAACATATTTTGTAACAACAAACAGAAAACAGATATTTTAATGAAATCAGGAATTTATAAATTAGACTGCCAAGACTGTAATGCTACTTACATTGGACAAACAGGACGAGCATTAAAACACAGAATAAAAGAACACAACACTAAAAACAACAAATCAACTTTCTCCAAACATCTTCAAATACATAAACATAACTTTAACCACAACAACAATACAAAATTAATACACGAATGTAAAAAAGGCTTAAAAATGTCTATTTTAGAATCTTTCGAAATTGATAATATAAAAAATAACAAAAAATATACATGCCTAAATGAACAAATTAACACAAAATACCAACACATTTACACTTTTCTTAAATCAAACATAAACACAATAAATAACACTTAAAAATTTTTATTAATCAATATTACATAAACATAAACATATTTGTCAATTATATTATTGTCAAAAATATTTTTTTATATATTTATACACGTAAGTTTTTATTTATATAATATTTTAATTTTAATTTAATACAATTATATTTATAGTTACTGATGATGCCTTAAACGGCGAAACCGGTTTAAATATTAAAAATAATAAAAGCATATAAAAGTATAAAAAATTTTAATTATACAATTTAAAATAACTTTATTTGTTTTAAGAACATAATAACAATTTGTCATATTACTTTTATACGTTAGAAAATGCTCAAAGTTTAAAACAAAACTTTTTAAAATATTTTAACATATTATATTGTAGACAATGTTCACTTACTGCCATACAATGTTCTTCTTCTAAAAAATGCTTTTAGATTAAAAAAAAGATATCTAAAATTGTCAATATTCAATTTTCTTTAACTTTTACAAAATGTTCTAAGCTTATTGTCATATAATGTTTTTACTCAATTGAAAAAACTGTAATATTGTTTTTTTGTTTTTGAAAAGTTCACAAGGATTTAATTCTAGTTATAGAGGCTGCAATTTTTTGTAAATTTTTCTAAAATTTGCATAAATTATTTAAAAATAAATTTATTTTCTCATAAATTTTTTATTTAAAATAATTGCTGAACCTCAACCGATTGTCCTTCCTAAATGAAATCCTCTTATTTTAATAACAATCAAGTGAAAATTTTTACGGCTGTCCATATAATTCATATAGGTATAATAAATCATTTTAATTAAATCACATGAAATCCCCCGAAACGGCCGAAAAGCAAATATTTGTCCGATGCCCTCTCTTGTACATATCCGTCTGGCAACAAAATCATCTCTCTCCCTCACTCACTCACTCCCACCAACTCATTCATATTTCCGCGTGTCCATGGCAGGAAAATCCGCCCACGAAATACACATCGGAAAGTGATAATAGAAAATCCAGAACAGATTTTCTGCGCGGCCTGCTTATGCATTCCGATCGATTCGTGAAATAGAAATGCGAGGCGCGAACGATATTTGCATATTGGTTGGTTTATTGAAGCAATCCATCACGATTTATATTTATTTGTAATTATTTCATTTATTCCAAAAATATTTAATCCCGGGTGGAAATGAGACATCGTCTTGACATTTCGTTTTCATTTCTTCCACCAACAAGAAGTAATATAACAGCAATATTCCTTGTTTTAAAAATAGGATACAATGCTCATCTCACCTTACAGTAATAGGGTTTTCACATGAGAAAATGCTGCTGTGCAGAAATATTGAATTACTAAAATTGCATACAAAATTTTAATGAAATATGCAACGCTGTGAGTTTTGTTGTAAGTCTTAATTCGCAACAATTAATTTATAAAACTTTGTTTGAACATGTTAAATCTATGTAATTTCCCCCAGACAACTTTCCTAATGATATCCAATTCCTTTCACATAATAATTTGGAAATGGCCCAACAAATAGGGTCGATTTCCATATCATTAACACATCATCAATAACAATCAACAAACGTAAATTGAATAATCAATGTTTATTGTGGTAATAATTTATGAATTAGTGGTAATAGTTTATGATATAATAATTTATTCTTTGCATTTTTTTTTGTTTAAATAAAAATGCATTGAAGAATGAATGGCGTTGCCGCTATCTGGCTATAAATGTAAAATAAAGTCGTTAAACTTTATTTTACACTGCAATTAAGGCATGCTTTACTTTTAGATTTATGGCGTATGCTCTGCATATAGGTGGACATTACCATAAAGCTGTTTCATAATTTTGCGACTTGCAAGATGACAGAATTACTGTAATAAATCAAAAGAATGGGTTAAAAAAATGTTATATAAAATTAAAGCTAATCATGTGAATAGTCGCTAAAATTATTATCTCATTTTAAATGGTAAAAGCTATTTTATATTAAAATATATTATGTCAATTATAGTAATAAAGAAATTAAAGCAAACAAAGTAACAAATCAGAAAAATTTTAATTCAGTGATAATGTTTTGCGATTAATCTAAAAATGAAACTATAAGCTTTAATAATAACTTATTACAACATTTTGTGTGTCAGTCAGCCACATACTATTGCTTTATTTATTAATGTTGGAAAATTTAGTTAAATTTTGTAATGATTTGTCGCTTCTCGATTAACTCAATGATGATTTGTTGTTTTAACATTGAGTTTAGTAATAAATTAAAAGTTTTATAATATAATGTTGCTTTGCAATTGATTGTTGGACAATGTTTTTAAATTTTATGATAATTTGTTGTTTTACGATAACTAAAGCAGCTACAATAAAAGGTATTCAAAAGTATAAACTTTGAGTTGCATTATGCACTAAAAAGCTCCTTCATAATCATTGTATGATATCTACTCCTAGGTAAGAAATTTCAGATAATATATTAGTAATTACTGTTGCCCCGCAAAATGATATTTAGCCTCATGGAAGAACATAAAATAATTGTTCCAACTAGTCGAGTTAGAGATAAGTAGTAAAATCCATAGTAAATTCCTAGCCCTACATGAAGGTATAATCAGTGGTATAAGTGAGAA
This sequence comes from Tachinus rufipes, assembly GCA_963932245.1. Lineage (NCBI taxonomy): Eukaryota > Metazoa > Arthropoda > Insecta > Coleoptera > Staphylinidae > Tachinus > Tachinus rufipes. The sequence goes on along the minus strand of OZ010747.1, from coordinate 69,355,581 downwards.
ATACATTTTATTATACTATGTTGCTTCGCAATTGGTTGTTAGACAATCTAGTTAAAATGTAATTGTTTGTCGCTTTGCGATTAACTCTAGAATAATTTATTGCTTTAACATTGAATTTAGTAATGTGACAAATATTTTATGTTGTTATGTTGCTTTGTAATTGATTGTTGTGCAATTTTTTTAATTTGTGTGATAATTTGTTGCTTTGCAATTAATTTTATCATGATTTGTTGTTTTAACCATAAGTTTACTAATAATAATAATACGTTTATTACAATGATTTTATTTGTAAGTCATATTGTTTTGCTTCAAAATTGGTTGTTGGATAATCGGCGTCTTTTGCTATCACGAGCAACGACAAACCATCTGAAATGACATAGCATTTCCACTTTTAAAACTCCGTCGTACAACACGTTCTATGAGACACAGGCTTCTTGTCTATTTCTTTTCTTTTGTTATACAATAACCTTGGAATAGTCAATCAGCTTTTCCAAAACCTACACTAGCTTTTGTAAATTTCTTTCATGTTTCCAATTTTAACATTAGTCTTCTGTTATAAGAATTTTATAAAGTTTGCTAGTAAAGTTGTTTAGCAGACAAATAAAAATTCTCTAAGATTTGTTGCTTTTTGATAATAAAACTAATTTTGCAGTTTTCCATTTTTTGAAAGTTTTTACTGTATAAGTAGTTTATTTAGCATTTGTAAAAACTATCTGGCAACTGTTTTCAACCTCTTTAATAAATATAGATAATCCGTCTAGACCAAGCGCATTTCTTTCTATAGTTTCAATTTTCTTTCACTTTGCAAAAAAACAAATCCAATGACGGAGAGGATTTGTAAGCAAAAGGCTACAATGCAAAAAGGCCTATAAACACAAAGCTTCCGATGTTACAAAATAAAATTAAAAAATTAACAAAACTTTATAAAATTTGCTAATAAAGTTTAGCAGACAAAGAAGAATTCTCTAAGATTTGTTGCTTTTTGATAATAAAACTAATTTTGCAGTTTTCCATTTTTTGAAAGTTTTTACTGTATAAGTTGTTTATTTAGCATTTGTAAAAACTATCTGGCAACTGTTTTCAACCTCTTTAATAAATATAGATAATCCGTCTAGACCAAGCGCATTTCTTTCTATAGTTTCAATTTTCTTTCACTTTGCAAAAAAACAAATCCAATGACGGAGAGGATTTGTAAGCAAAAGGCTACAATGCAAAAAGGCCTATAAACACAAAGCTTCCGATGTTACAAAATAAAATTAAAAAATTAACAAAATTTTATAAAATTTGCTAATAAAGTTTAGCAGACAAAGAAGAATTCTCTAAGATTTGTTGCTTTTTGATAATAAAACTAATTTTGCAGTTTTCCATTTTTTGAAAGTTTTCACTGTATAAGTAGTTTATTTTGCATTTGTAAAAACTATCTGGCAACTGTTTTCAACTTTTTTAATAACTACAAATCTAAGTCTAGACTAAGCGCATTTTTTTCTATAGTTTTATTTTCTTTCACTTTGCGAAAAAAAAAATTACAATGACGGAGCGGGTTTGTAAGCAAATGGCTACAATGCAAAAAAGCCTATATACACAAAGCATCCGATGTTACAAAACAAAACTAAAAAATTAACAAAACTTTATAAAATTTGCTAATAATATTTAGCAGACAAAAAAGAATTCTCTAAGATTTGTTGCTTTTTGATAATAAAACTTATTTTGCAGTTTTCCATTTTTTTTTAAGTTGTCGCTGTATAAGTAGTTTATTTAACATTTGTAAAAACTATCTGGCAACTGTTTTCAACCTCTCTAATGAATTTAGATAATCCGTCTAGACCAAGCGCATTTCTTTCTACAGTTTCAATTTCCTTTCACTTTGCAAAAAAAAAAATTCCAATGACAAAGCGGATTTGTAAGCAAAAGGCTACAATGCAAAAAGGCCTATAAACACAAAGTTTACGACGTTACAAAATAAAATAAAAAAATTAACAAAACTGTAGGTTTTTTTAAACCGACTCTGAAAAAAGCCTTTTTTAATATTTTGCGGAAAAACTCAAAAGTATTAGTTACGCAATTGCAAGTGATACACAACACATTTAATTAGTTCAGCTTAAGGTTACTTGAAGTATACAAATTGCAATCAGGCGGGACTGTACACGAGTGCCAACAAGATCTTACACAGAACCTGGCCATCCAAAACTCACAACAGAATAAAACGTATTGTCACATAAAAAATCAATTTTTTTATCAGAGTTTGATAAAAAAACAATATTTAAAGTAGACAGACTGACACCTGTACCTCCCGGCTAAGGATCACTGCCACCGGCAGACTATACAATCACAAAATGTTTGTAACATAACTACTACTATCTCCAGTACCAAACTTAAACTACTCAGAATTGATTTTTGCTTTAAATATATCTAAACCTAGGATGCAATTTGCAAAAGTATGAAGATGATCTCCCCAAAAACACAAACTATAATTGGATGTGGTTCTATCAAACATAGCTTGACGCTGCGTTCCTAGAAATATTTCCAGTTTAGTTTTAGGTTAAAGCTGTTTATTTTTAACAGTTTTGGTTAATTTGTAGACAATTTTATTGGTTTTAGACTAAAACTTGTCAATTTTAATACATTGCTCCTAACTTTTGTACATAAATCAGTTTTTTACAATTTTAGTATTTTTAGTTTCTAGTAACTGGTTTGAGTAGTTTGAGTTATAAAACACAAGAAATGTAATATTGTAAACTTTTTGAAAGTTTTGGTGTAACTTTTATAATTGCTAACAGACTAGATTTTGACAGATACTTGTTATTTATTTTAAGTTAAACATTTAATTAACAATTTGACTTAACTAGTTTCTGACATTTAAAACTTCTACAATACTTTAGAGACAAGATTTTGGCATATTTTTACAAGTTTAGACCATATTTTGATTATTTTAATACTTTTTGAAAGTTTGAGAACATATTTTGACAGCTCAAGCATAGGATTGCTAATTTTTTTGCACAAAACATTTTAAAATAATTCAACAATGTATGTATTAAATTTTTTGAAAGTTTTAATGATTTTAATTATTTCAAGTAATATTTGTTATAAACTATAATTCTATTCATTCATGCTAAATTGACAGATGTAGTCACTTTTTTGTATGTTAGTTTAGAGTGAATTTAGTAGTTCATTTTTTGCCAACTTGATGTTTATACACAATAAACATGTAAAATATTTGACAGTTTTAGTAACTTTTTGACTAATGTAGTAATTTGTTAAAAAATGCAGTAGCGATTTTAACAATTTTAAATAAATTTGACACATCTGGCAGATTGTATGCGTTTTATGACACTGTATTGTACAATGTGTACAGCAATAAAACTTTTTGATTGAGTTAGTAAGACTGTTTATAGTTTAAAATACAATTTAACATAGTACATTTTTGTCAACTGTTTGACAGTTTTAGAAATACATTGCTGTAAATTGTTTAGTTTTAGTTTTTGAATTTTCTAGTAACTTGTTGACAAATGTAGTACAATTTTTGATTGATTAAAATATAATATAAAAATTTGTTTGATTGCAATACAATTTGACATATCTGGCTGATTGTATGCTCTAATGCTATAATTTGTTTGATAGATTTAGTAAATTTATAAAGTTTTCGGAAACATTTTAAACAGTTTAAAATATTACTTGACAAATCTGGCAAATTTATGCCAATTACTTTTTTGAAAACTATTTGAAGGTTTTGATAAATGTAGTTATATTTTTGATAATTTCTTTACTTTTTGATAAATGCAATTATTTTTGACAATATTTTTGATAGTTTAGAATACTATTTGACATGTTTGCTATATTTTTGCTAACATAATTTATTATTGTAAATTATTTAGCAGATAAAGTAATTTTTTTAAATTTTTTGACAATTTAGAATGCAATTTGACATATCATGCAGATAGTATGCACTTTATTTTATTGTCTTTAACTTTTGGACAAACTTTTTGAAGTTTATAGCAAATGTAATAGCATTTCTGACAGTTTAAAACACAATTAAACAGATTTATGCTAACTATTTGACAGTTTTTGTAACTTTTTAATAGATGTAGTAATATTTTAAACAATTTAAAAACTTTTGACAGATAAACCTGCAATTTTTGACAGTAAAACGTACAATTTTTGACAAATGTAATACATTTTGTTGTTTTTATAAAATCAGAACACATTTGGCCAACTTATGACATTTTTACACATTATTGTATACTTTTTTTAGTATTTTAATAAAAAATGTTGTGTTATTTTATATATACAATGACAACAAATTATTCACTTGTGCAAGAAATTTATACAGCGTTTGTAAATTGCCAAAAAGTAAATGCTTTGTTCATTGACTTGAGTAAAGCTTTTGATTGTGCCTGTCACAATATATTAATTGACAACTTAGAATATTATGAAATAAGAGGCAATACGCTAATTCTTATAAAATCATATCTTGAAAACAGAGATCACTATGTTGTGCTTAACAATAGATGGACAGAAAAGGCAAAAGTATGGGTACCTCAAGGTTCAATCCTTGGTAATCTTTTGTTTTTTATATACATTAATGACGTGGATAGTAATATAAAATTTGCCAAAACTTTTTTGTATGCTGATGATACAACCTTATTACAAGTCATAACAGTTATATTCCACTGTTGATCAAGGATCAAATGAAGCAATTTTTTGCTTAAAAATAAATAAACTTGTGATAATTACAAACAAAACTATCTTTATGCGGTTTGCCATTAACAGTTTGTGTAAATAAAAAGAGTAAAATTCTTAGGTACACATATGCAACTAAAGCTTACTTGGAAAATTTATATAGAAAGTTTATCATGTAAACTAACTAAAAACTTATATTTGCTTAAAAAATTTGCACAAAGTACTAACCAAAATGTAACCAGAACATGCTATTTTGCATAGATTTATACTATTTTAAATTATGGCCTATTCTTGTGAAGAGTTTCTCCATTATCTGCACGTATTTTTGTTCTAAAAAAAAGCAATTAGAATTAGTATTTCCGTATCACAACTGACTAACTGTTGTCTATATTTCAAGATTATAAATATATTAACAGTACCCGTCACATTTGTGTTTAATTGTTTATTACAAAACAAAAATTTGGATAAAATTAAACAGAAAGATATTCATAGTTACAACACTATAACTAACTCCAATATAAGTTTACCAACTATTAAATTGAACAAAGTTCAAAAAAGTTATAAATATCTTTTTATTAAAATGTACAATTATTTAATAACAAAAATAAAAGAAAGGCTGCAAAGTTTATTTAAAAGTGTGATAATAAGAAGACTGATCTTGGAAACGTTGTACGTTGTTTTTTTAATATTGAATTTTAATATGTTAGCTACTTCTTGTGTTAGTTATTTTTGTACTTGTCTAGCAAACTTTGTAAATGTAACAATATTAATGTAATTTTTAAACAGTATATTTTGACATAATTTATACCATGCTACTTGGTTTACAAATCTTAATAAATAATAATTATTATTATTACTGTTTGACAAACATAAATCATTTCTGTAACATATTTGACAGTTTTAGTAATTTTTGATACACGTAATTATATATATATAATAAAGGTATTTTTAGTATAACATTTGACTAATGTAGTACAAATTTTCCAACTTATAATGTAAAATTGAAGTGGGTCGCAAAAGTGTTTTAAGATAATTAGTTTGCACGGTTTTTAATACTTTTATTTAGTGAGGTGTTGGTTTCAACAAGTGGCCCTTGAGAATAACTAACGCATGGGAATACCTTTCGGTTTTCTTCTCTGCGTAAGTCCTGCTGTTAATTTGTCCTACTCCTAGTAGTTTAAGGTGTGTTGGTTTCTGCCTTGCGGAATTTACGCAGACTGCTGCGGCAACACATGCTGCCACGGCCCATCTTTCCCTATACCCTATTTTTTGTCCTATTTCCTGCACTAGCATTTTCCTCTCTTTTCTTCCATTATTGTGTTATTTAGCCTAGATATTTGCATTGTCCTTAAGTATCTTTTTAGTTTTTCTATATCTTCAATAACTTCTTCCTTGTTGTATTTCATATTTCATAAATATTTTGTGCAGCTCCAATAAATGCATCTTGTTTGGTAGTCTTACATTTGCCAGTTTAACTTCTAGTGAGATTCTTGAATTTCCATTTGGCATTAGTTTTTTGTGTTTCCTAGTTGCCAGATATACTCTGACCATTTTGAAAGTTGCATTTTCTGTCAACCTCGAGATGGCGTATCTTCCGTTTAGAAATTGTTTAGTCAATTCCGTCAATTTATTTTCCTCCTTATTTCTGCAATTTCTATTGGTACTAGAGTTTCAGTATATGTTCTTCTTTTGTCTTTCTGTTTAACTTTCATTGCTTAACAGGCATAGTTGTTTTGACCTTCTTTGTTTTGTTTTTTCTTTATTGCTTTTTTTCATATTCTTTTGCTTTCATTTAGCTTCTTGATCCTCCTTCCTTTGCTTTCTGTGGCTTTAAATTTGAGTGTTTTTTCTCTATCTTGGTTTATCTAAATCTCAAAGTTGTAAACTCCTCTATCTTTTTTTTTTAGTAGCGTTGTTGCATAGTTTCTTAGTGCGCTCCATTAGTTTTCGTCACTCAGGCACATTTTATTAATTGCAGATTTGCCTACTTTGTTTTCTAATATCTTTTCTAACGTTTTTCTATTTTCCTCCTATGCTTCGCACTCTACTAGCGTATGTTTTGCGTCGTCTTGCGTGTCTTCTATACAAAATATACATTTTTTCTCATTTTCCATTTTATTTATTTTTTGTAAGTACTTTCCAAACGCTTCATGTCCGGTAAGTAGTTGTGTTGTATAGTAACAGGTTCCGGTTTTTTCTCTACCTATTCTTTTATTTCTGATATTAGTTCCCTTGTCCATTCTTCCTTTTCTCCATTTTTCACTGTCTTTGCCATCTTTCCATCATATTCTCTCTTGCTTGTCTTTTTGCTTCTTGTTTACTAGTTCTTTCATTTATCAATTTCTTTATACCTAATCTTTCTTCCACCATCAAATTTGCGGGTAGTGTTGCCGCAATTACTTCTAGTGCCTCCTGCAACACCGTCCTGTAGGCCCTGCAGATCCTTAACAAACTTGCTCTCATAGCTCCTCTTACTTTTTTTCTGTTTTTTTTTTGTCTTCAAAACTTGTAATACTTATTTTATGTTATGTCACTTAGATTGCTCTAATAGTGATATTTATAAAGTAATTTGAAGTTTTTTTACTTTAATTTATTTTCTCAGTTATGTTTTTATTTTATTTATTATAAAAAATTATAAAATTTACAAAGCAAAGGGAATCTGGCTAAATTTCCTTTAAAGAAAAGTAAGTAAGGCTAAATGTATTTTTTGCTGATCAAAAAATCAAACAAATTTATATCTTATTATACATTCACATATTCTAAAAGGTCCAGGAAGTAGGGACAAATTTGAATTTAGAGAGATTTTGTTTTGTGACGGTTGGCAGCTGTAAGTTTTTCATGTTTGTTATCTGTTAACTTTCCCATAAGTAGCCTGATTGCTTTTGTTTGGTAAGCATTGTTGTTTGATGTTTGTTTTTGTCATAGAGCATAGATGTTAACTGAGCAACGTATATAAGTGATAAGAAGTTATTACAAAAACAGTGAAAGTTTCACGGCAACCATTTTTGAATTGCGTGCTATACTTAAAAACGTAACATTGCATTGCATGTAATCATTTCAAAAGATCTGAAAATGCATGCGTACAAGATTTAACTTACACAAAAGTTAAAGCCTGCAGATCATGGAAAAAGACTCAGTAAGTCTTAGCTCGACAAGCGAAGAACAATAAGAATCATTTTCACAGATGAGGCGCACTTTCACCTCAGTGGATTCGTCAATAAGCAAAACTGCAAAATTTGAGGTACAGACAATCTGCGAGTGACTGTGGAAAAAGCAGGAGGAGTGATCGGCCCGTATTTTTTTGAAAATGATAAAGGAGCTGCCGTCACTGTAAACGGTGACTGTTACAAAAACCTGATTTTTGATTGGTTTTTCCCAGTTGTGGATAAAAATGACAATTTTTGGTTTTAACAAGATGGTACGACATGCCACACATCTTGTAAAACAATTGTTCTGCTGAATAAATAGTTTTCTAAAAAAAATTATCTCTTTGCGTGACAACCAGGAACAGCCTGCCAGGAAATTTGTAAAATCAAAAGTGACAAAAACAAACCACAAACAATATACCAATTGAAAGAAGAAATTAAAAAAGTTATTAGCAGCATTCCATCAGATGTTTGTGAACAAAGTTCTATAGCACTTTAATATTTGTCCCTACTTCCTAGACACCATTTATATAAAAAAAATATTACTTATTAGGACTTTCTATTGATCAAAAAATCGATATTGAAAAAGTTCTTACTTATTCTTTTATTTCCTTTAACAATGTGCTTTATTGACAAAATTATTTGTAAGACAACAAAGCATTTTTTTAAATGCTTAGAGCAAAAAATTGATATTGTCAATCCGGAATAAATAGATGCTGTTATTATTGTCGGTTTTCTGTTCTACATCTTATGATAGAAATGCCTCTTTTATTTGAAAATATTGCAGCAACAAAAGTTGAAACTATTCTTAATTACAACGTAAAGACATCAATTGTTTTTGATTGTTATTTCAAATCTTTCATTAAAAACTATGAGCATCTGAACAAGTTTGGTCATTCAACTAAAAAATTAACAAAAGAATACATTGTTCAAAAAAGCAATAGTAAGTAGCTTTTTTACTTAATTTTAACTCAAGTGGTGAAACCGTACATGTTAACCTGTTGACTTCTTATCTTTAGGAAAATTTCTATGCAGTTCATTGCCAGGTTTTCAGGCCCTAACTGGATGCAATTTTAAAAAGCTTCAAATAATATTAGCAAACATTTATATATCATGCAAATCTGGCACAGTGTAATTTTAAACAAGTAATAAACTACTGAAGAATTTATTTGTCACATATATAGCATAAAAAGATCGGCAACATTAAGACCATACCGACCGCTACCTTGATTTGAAGTATTTCAACAAAAAACGGCAACTTTGGCGTCATTGCTGTTTCTACATATAATTTAATAATCAATTAATTTTTTTACCAGTACATTCAAAAAGGATTAAACTATGATATGTCAAAGTGTTTTTTTGTCAAATTATATTTGCAAATAGCAACAAAATGCATTCAAAAATACATGAAAATTTAATTTTATAATTGATGATTTTTTTTTTCTTTACTATTATTTGACTAAAACACTTTGACATATCACAGTTTGATCTTTTCTGAATGTGTTGGTGATCAAATAAATTAATTATCAAATTATATGTAGACACAGCAATGACGTTTTTGTTAAAATACTAGAAATCAAGGTAGTGGTCGGAATAGTCTTAATAAAGTAAGGTTTGCTATGTTTACAAAAGCATACGCTTTCATTAACACAGACACCTTTCTCAAGCTAAATGTTTTCCACTTTGTAAATTTAGCCACATTTAAGAGCTTGGTACATCTCTAATTCTTAAAGAAGCACTTATTTAAAATATCTAACAATTTTAACATCTATTGATAATGATTGAAACGATATCGACTAAAGATATGGCTTTTGCATTAATTCATTACTGTTAACAAGACTTGGGTTCAATATTACACTCTTGAAACCAACTAACTCTAAACGATAGACCGCAAAAAGGGAACCAGGTAAAAAAAAGCAAAGGTAGTTGCATTGGTTTACAAAGCTATGGCAACTGTTGTGTAGGATGCACGTGGGATAATTTTTGTTTATTATTTTTAAAAAGAAAAAAACAATCAATATGCTAACATATTGCAAAAATTACACAAAAAAATTTAAAAAAAACGGCCACATTTAGCAAAAAAAGACAATGATTTTTTACTAAAACAATGCCCCGATTTACACGTCAGTAATTGCAATGGCTAAAATCTACCAATTAAAATTTGAATTGTTTTGCCATCTACAATATTTACCAGATTTAACTCCGTGGAACTTTCATCTGTTTTCAAATCTTAAAAAGTGGTTTGATGAAAAGAAACTTACAAATAAAGTCTTTGACGCTGATTACTTTGAAGCCCATGACAAATTAACCTATCAATCGGCATAACAACCTTAAAACAATGTTGGAACAATTGTGTAGACTTTAATAAAAATTATGTTGAGAAAGAAACACAAGCCAACACAAGTTTTGTTATCTTGTTCAAGCCCGGGATATTTCACTCCGCTCTCGTAGATGTATTGTTGTTTATGCCATCTATTTAGTAGTTTGTTTGGTGTCTAATATTTTAGTGTTTTCAAATTTAAAGTAGTTATTTTTATTAAATGCATGTTGCGCTAGAACGGTTTTTTTTCTGGTATTGGGGTTTGCAGTCTTTCTTGTGATTATATAAACGTTTGCTGTAACTGTGACTGTTTTATTTTGTTTTATATACACCGTTAAAACGGTTTAACTATATATTTGAATATATTGTCACTAGATGGCGGTATTTGTATAGTTTTTTAAATATAAGTTGCTCCTGTCTCCCCCCCCCTACTTTTTTACAAATTTACATGTTTTGTGGTATTTTTTGGTCAAAATATCAGCAGTTATTTCATCAAATCTAAAATATTTGACTTCTATATAGTTATTTGCAATAGCGTTGCAAGCAAAATGATGCTTAATGTCAATATGCTTTGACCTTTTGTAATATATAGGGTTGATTGCTTATTTTTGATCACTTTGGCTTTTGTTGTATAAGTTGATGCTGCTAACCTTACCAGTCAATTTCTTTAATAAATTACTCAAATATATAGCTCAGTGTCATGTAGTCTGCTTTTATGCTAAATAACGCAACGGTTCTGCTTATTGCTCTCCCAAGACACTTTAGAATCAGACCGCTTGAAGACAAAACCTGTATAGAATCTCTTATCCTCGTCACTTGCCCAGTCAGCATTCACGTAACTTTTTAAATCCATATTTCTTTTATTGAATTTTAATCTTAAACTCTTAGTACCTTAGAGATATCTAAGCACCTTCTTTGCGCGTTTCCAATAATGTTGAGTATAACAGTTTTTGAACTGGCTTAGATAGCTCACTACAAAAGCTATGTCTGGGCGAGTTAACACTGCTAAGTACATTAAACTATCTATTAGATTTTGGTGTAGTAAGTTTACATCTCAATCAAAACTATTTTGACCAGGTGTGCTTTTGTCGCATTTTTAAGAAATGCTTACACTTTTGCAGTTTGACATTTTATCAACTTCCCTAAAATTTGATTAACATATTCTTTTGCTCCAGTATAATCTTATGTTCTTTGTGGGTTTTTCTGATTTGCATACCAAGTATTTGTTTAGATTCACCTAAGTCTTTGACGTTGAATTTAGAATTTATATTTTTCTTTAAAGTAATGGTATATTTTGAATCGTTAAAAAACACAGAAAAATTATCCACAGTAAATGTTACAAATTCATTGTTCTTTTTAATATATACACAAAGCTCAGTGTCAAAACGCTTATACTTTAGAGTTAACAACACTTCATCAACACGCTTATTCTAAACTCTAAAAGTTTGTTTAAATCCATAAATTGCCCTATTTAGTTTACTAACTTTTTGTTTACAATTTAATTTTTTAAATCCTTTTGTCTGCGTTATGTATACATTTTTTTCCAAATGACCATTTAAAAAAGCTGTGATTACATCTAGATAAGTAATGCTTAAATCTAACTTAATTGATAAATTAATCAGCAAACGCAATGTTGAATGCACACAACAAGAGCAAATGTTTTGTCAAAATCTACATTTTCTTTTTGTGTGAAACCTTTTGCTACTAGACAAGCTCTGTACCCCACTTGGTTCAAACTATCTTTATTTCTTTTGAAAACCTACTTACACTTCACTACTGTTCTTTTTTTGGTAAATCTATTAAAAACTATGCATAATTTTTTTTATAACTTTGAATTTCTTCTTGCATTGCACGTTTCCAATTTTTTCCACCTGGCTTTGATAATGCTTCTTTAATTGTAAAAGGATTATTAATTACATATTGTTTTTTAGCACACATTGATGTGATGCAGTTTTCAAGTAATTTTTTTTTGCTTTCTTCTCAAATAGTTTGTCTCTATTAATCACTACTAAATCTGTTTCAGATTTATTTTTGTCAAGATGATTAAGACTCCCACTGAATCTATCAACTTGTTCTTGTTAATGATTATTTCAATCATATTATTTGATTTTTTAATAATTACAACATATCTATTGGTAGTAAATCGGTTGCTTATGAGATCGTATAACCTATAACCTTTTAAATTTTTATTAAATTCTATTAAGATAATGTTCACTGCTTTTTTGTCTCATTTTTTCCTCTTTTCTTTGAGAACATAGACTATACCTTCACTTCCAAATGTGCAAATGTTACTTCTATTTGGTTTTTTCTTTGTTCATATCTTGTAAAGTTTGCTGTTGCCAATAGCTGTAACTTCTAAGCGGTGTGTAAGTATATTGAGGTGATCACTGCTTTTGCCCAAAACGTTTTTTTGAGTTTTGCATTAAACAGCAAACATTTTGCTTTTTTCCCGATTGTCTTGTTTATACTTTTAAACATCTCATTCTGCTGTGGAGAAAATTACAGACTTTACCACCGTTGTCTGTTCAACAAAGCTTGATTGTGACCTCTTGCTGGTTTTTTAGACTTTAAATCTTTAAATCGATCAAATGCTTTATTTTTTGTTTAGAGGAAATATACAAAAGTTAATTTTCTATAATCATCTTTAAAAATCATAAGTATTTAGAGCCTTTATGGGTCCACATATATCTGCATGTATAATCTCTAACATCTGTGTGATTAAAAAACTGTCTGGTTTGTTTACTTTCACAGCACACTTTGGAAACTTTACTCACGCTGAATTTTCCTTTGAGATTCAAGCCTCCAACTGCCCCATCTTTTATCAACTTTAACTCCTTCTAATTCAGATGTCTAAAACGACGATGCAAGGTGCTTCCTTCATTTGTTTGAAAAGAAATGTTTTATGTTTTTTGGGTTTTGCCAACAACGACCAAAGTCAAAAACATCGACGCAGTGCATTAGTAACCGCGTGCAAACATTAGTGGGTCATCCACAATTAATTTTGGAAATAACAATACCTAAAAGTGACAAACAAAACAAAAATAAGAAAGCACGTAATCGCAAAGTGCGTGGCTTCAGAATTAACAACCCCGCCATGCCAAAACTAGCTAGTTTTACCAAAAATTTTGAAAACCTAAAATTGACTACCACCTGGCTACCACTAAACATTACACAGGATCAAAACTGTTGAGATAAATTTACTGGCTGCAATAAGTCAAGTTATCTAAACTAAGATGACTCATTCCCTGAAGAGTAACTCATTAGCATTATATTACACCATTGAGCTATCGGCCCTAGATAGTTTAGTCCCGTAGGAAGGACATTATTGTCGACTTTCATCAAGAATATTTGATAGCTTGGAGAGTTACTCTGGATATTTATCACATAATTCTTTGTTGACCCCATAGCATTCTACTTCTTAAGACATTTTTCACACATCCGGTGAAACAAAATTCAAACAGCACTGTCTTTAATTTATATATTAATAATTATCTCATATATCACATTATATAGTCATACATAACACTAGCCAAAGAACCGCCGTCATGAACTGCCTACAAAACCTAGACCATAACAAAACAAAAATGAGAGAAGTGATCTGCAAATACAAAAAAGAAACAATGAAAACGTTTCATACCAAACTTGAAAGAGTAGATTAAATACAACTATAGAAACCTAGATTTACATATTTTGACTGGCCACGAACTATCTTAGCATGTTAAACAAAACAGAAAAACAGAAAAAGACTAAAAATAAAGTATTTTAATAAATAATCACTTAATCTAATAGTGGAGTACCACCCTTTAATGCGCAAGTTGCTCAAATGCGTGGAGTTGTCTATAAAAAATCTCATTTTAATATATGGTGAATATCAACTTTTTTAAAATAATTAAAACTAATACTTCTAATTTTATATTTGACATCTAACCAGATTCAATAACAGAATAATCTTAATTTAAAATAGTTATACTTAAATTGCAAGCTAAGAATTGTGATGTTTGTAATCTATTCTTTAGATTTGTAAAACTAACAATTAGAAACAATGCGTCGCATGCTACTAGTTGACTAATGTCGCCATTAAAATCAATCCCAAGCGGCAGAGTACACAACTTAATTAAATCGGGAACCAAACTTAGTTGAATATAAAAATCACATTGAAACAAATTCAACGTAACACAAGTTAGTGTTGTGTGAAAACAGAATGTAAACCAATACAGATAGCAAATGCATAACCCGATTTAAACATTCATTTACACCAAGTTTGCAAGCTTAAATCGATCTACTACACAAGGATGCGACAATCCTTTACACGCAAAGGACATGTTATTTTAGGTGCGTTTTATACAAATCGTCCAATTACCTAGGTAAATTAGTCCGTCCCATCCGCTCCATAAATACCCCACTGCATGGGTTATCTGCATTCATTACCCGCATTGTTTATCAAAATGCTACCCTCTACTTGCAGACCGTTAAGTAATCCGTAACAGGCTATTAAACACACTCTTCGGCTTGAAAAAAAAAATCCACGCAAGATTTAGCATAGAGTAATTAGAAACGCACGCTCCGTACCGAAAAAAAAAAAATCATTTCCATCACACTTCATCAGCTTAATGTAGGAGAAAAAATTTCATAATGGTGAGTTATATGTAACAAACGTGCTTCTGATGCATTTTTACTGCAGTGCTTTTTCATCTTTTGCATGTGTGTTGGTTTTGTGAAAAATACAAACAAATATTTCATTGCAAGCGCGAATAATCATTAATAAATTTATACGAAGTCTAAAATGTTATTCAATCATCCGTGATGGGAATAGTGAGTCATTTTGTAGGATTTAATATTTAATGGAGTTTAAGGTATTAATAATTTGCTCAAAATTGTCGGCTGTATATATTCAAATCTACATGAAACTTTATATAAAGTTATTAAGTGTAATTTACGTTAGGGGTTGTGTGGAATTACACTTGAGTAGAATGTAACGTTAGAGAATCAATTTTTGATTAAAACAAATAATGAATTAAAATGTAATTATGTTCTACTTTAATATAAAACGCAATCAACAATTAATTGTATAGCTCATATATTTTTTCAATCGATTAAATTAATTAATTTATTTATTGGAATTGTTTGCAATTTTATCAAGCGCCATAAATCAAAGCCACTTATCTTTATTGTGAAATTTTATTGTGCCGTATCTAAAACAAGTCCGTGGCCATTGCATTTCTCCGGGCGTAAAATACTTTTATAGAAATTTATCGGCGGAATAAACATGATATATCATAAAGATATTCATTATAGTGTATGTAACGTGCATAAAAGAGAGAAATTGTCGGCGATATTTTAGCTGCTTTAAAGCATCCCCAGATTAATGCGATTAAATATAAGTTTTATTTTAAACAAAAATAGTATCTCCATCGATTATTCGTGTTTGAATGAAAATATCTAGGTCAATGTTACAAAAAGCGTAAATTAGATTCGATCTTCATTGATGCATTCGTTCATTGATAAAATCCGCATCTTCTCTCCCAAAAGCCGTAACAAATTAATTACGATGGGGAAGGGATCAATCAGATATCCAAAGCTCAAACGTTCTTTAGGATGGGATTACAATTGAACCATGTTAGCATTCCGGGTTAGAATTGTTCCACAATGTATTTGCATTCCGTGGGAACATTTGTTTAACATATTTATACGATTAAATTAATTTGAAGGAATGTATTGGGGATCAATAAGATATTTAGAATAAACATTTGCAGTTTCAATGCTAAATAATCAATTCTATGCTTATGTGAATGTTTTTATTTTTAATAAATCATACATAAAATTTGTTATTTTATTTTATTTGATAACATTGTAATTGTGTATAATATTAATCATAACGGTTGCGTTTTATTAAATGAATTTATGCAATGCTTTGTTGTTTTAAAATTGATTGCACATAAAATGTTTTATTGCTTTGGTATTAATTAGAAAAATATTACCAAAACTTATTGTTTCAATTAATTTGCAGTTAATTGTAAATTGAATTAACTTCTATATTTAATTGCTTTTTATTTAAGAAAAAATGTAAAATTTATTGTTTTGCGATTGACAAGACATAAATAAAATAAGATTTGATTGTAAACTAATTAAATATAAAATCATTGATTTTCATTTTTAAAGTGTATTTCCAATAAGTTTCTTAAACATTTCAATATTTAGTTTGATAATGCAATACGTTGTTGCTTTGCAATATTAAAAAAAAATAATAATTAGTTTGCATGGCTTATACCACAAAGACGTAGTAGTATAAACCTAAAGTAGCAAAAAAGTCTTAATAAACATGGGCCCGCAAAGTAACAGTTTTGGAGATACAAAATGTTATTTATTTTTTACCTCCTTTTTTCAAAAATGTGCAGTTTTTTCTTATAGTTAGCTAATGATTTGTAAAATAAACATACAAGTATTTGACTGTTGTTGTTAGTGCACACGTTTTTGTTTGCTATGGCTGTTTACTCTAACGCAGAATTAGCCTACACGCATGCATTCATGAATGGTTGTGGTTATGAGGTTGCGACCAAAGCGCGACGTTTTTATGTTGAAATTTATCTAAATCGCCAAATTCTTTTAAATTGTATGTTTTAAAGAATTCACCAAAAATGGTGTGAAACTGGTGCATTCAGCAAATAGTGTTATTTATCCAGAAAACCAAGATTAGTATCTACTTCTAGAATAGAAGAAGTTCTAGCACGTATAGAGCATAATCCGGGGACGAGTGTACGGAGAAAATCAGCTAAGGTAGGAATTAGTGTATTTTTCTCTTATTTGGAGAATTCTCCACGAGCAGCTGCTTTATCGGTACCATATACCAGTGCAAGCCTTAAATCCACTTGATCACAATTACTTACCATTTTTTGTCACTGTACGCAATAATGCTGAAGGCCACAATTTTCTTGCAAATATTCTTTTTACGGATGAAGCCGTGTTCACAAAAAATTGAGTTTACAATATTCATGTTTAAGCCAACAAAATATTTATAAAATCTTTTAATTCATTTCATGTTTTAACGTTTTTTATTAAACATTTGGATGAATATTGTAGACGACATGTTTCTAGGTCTTGTTGTTTTTTTCTGCAGAACATAAGCATTCTTCTAGCATGTTGGTGCTTCAATTCATTTTTTGATTGACGTTAGAGAACATTTACATAAAACTTTCAACGTAAATAAGTAGGAAAAAGTGGACCTATTTTATAGCTTACAAGATCGCCTGATTTAAACCCTTTAGATTTCTCTCTTTCGGGATATTTGATATTGGTTTATAATCATGTAAATAATCGGTTCAAAAAGTTGTAGTTACAAATTAATTAAAAATGCTAACAAATCCAAACCAATAAGGAGGTTTAAAAAGAATTTGAATTTAAATTTGCTCAAGACTACTTAGTTATGGTATATGCTAATAAGGTATGGAAAACCACTGCAAAAACAATAAATAAATCACAAAATAATTGAGATTAGGAATTTGATCTTGTTCAAATGATAACCGCAAGCACAATGGGAACAATCAAATCCTTGAAGCCAATTTTCCACTACTCTTTCACATATATTGTCCAGAACGTTGGGAGTTTTGTGTTCAATATTGTTTCTGAATTTATCTAAGGTTGTTTCTTAACACAAACCAACAACTTAAAGTGACCTCATAAAAATCTAACGGCGTTAAAATTAAATAATTACCAAACTTTTTCTTTATTAGGTCAAATACTAGCAATGTGGCGCCATCTTCTTAGAACCACTAATTACTGATATCAAGTCCATTCAATTTTGACCAAAAAAATCTTGCAATATGGCTCAATAGCAAACTCCATTAAACGTAACACGACCATTTTTATTCACAAAAAATTATTCAATCACACTTCTGGCATGAAATCCGTACCACGCAGTTATTTCTTGTTTATGCAATTGAGTTTCTTGAAGCACATGTGAGTTAGTTGCTGCCCAATAATGTATGTTTTGTTTATTAACAATACCATTAAGCCAAAAACAAGCTTCATTGCTAAAAATAATTTTAATAAAAATTTTTTGAAGAGTTCAATTGAAAAAATTTTAGCTCTTCAAATGATCAAAAAGCTTTAATTCTTGAGTTAATTTGATTTTGTAAAAGTGTTGGCAAATGATTTTATGCAAAATTTGTTACAATGTGGACCAAGAGATTCCCACTTCTGACTGATTAGGTTCATTTTGAACTGAAGCATTGTCTTACTGGCACGATAACATTCAATAGTAAAAATGTTGACTTTAATTTATCTACTATAACACTCACAACCTGTCTGGTAGAAGAATTATTACGACCAAAAACTGGAGTAAACTCTCTTAAAGTTTCAACCACAGACTCAGAGTTTTTGTGCTTGTTTGTAAACTTTGTCATGTTAAAAATGTAAGCCTTGACTGATCTTTTAACATTGACAAATAAAAAAAAGGTTTAAAAGTACGTTCCGTTCCGTAATTAAACACAAAACTGTTATGTCCTTATTGAAAAACCCAATATATGGCAAAAAACATAAACAAAAAGAAGAAAAAAACTCATAAAATGTTTAAGAAATAAAAAACATCTGTCATAAAATTTAACTACCTAAAAATAAAATACTTTAGATCCATCTATTTTATACAATCTCAGCAGAAGTTAAAGCAGTAACTGTTAACAAGTAAGTAGCATTAAAAATTTATTCTTTAATAAAATAAAATACAAAATATAAAATAAATTAAATTAAGATTATTATTGTTATTGCTGCTATTAATAGAAAAAATACTAAATAAAAAAACCGGATTTTTTCATGTTACAGTAAACATTAATAGCAAAAAATATTCAACATACAATAAACAATTTTGATTTACAAAAATTTTATTTGGTTTTTATAATTTTTAAGCAATATTTCGGAAACTAATTAGGAAAACGATCTATTAATGACTTAGTCATTTTGGTCAAAAATGAGTAGAAAGCACTGGAACGCTTACTACTGGCGTGTCAGATAGTTAGGGAATATGAATTAAAAATTAATTTAAAAAAATGCCAATTCTTTTAACAATAAAACGGTAAAAAGATTCCTAGTATTGAAATTAATAATGCAAATGCAAAGCTTCTTGAGATTAACAAAATATTCCAGAAAGTTTATTCACAATTATTTAAGAATAGCTAAACCATTAAAGAATAAAAAACTGCATTTGATTGTTTTAACATAAAGTTCAGAGCTACATTTATATAAGTCGGGGTTGGAATTAAAACTGCATACAGATGCAAATAATATAGACTATAAAACAGGGAGGTTTTAAAGAAGTCTCAAAAAAATAACCATATAACTAATAACTTCAATTACAAATTAAAAGTATTAGTTGTAATTGGGAGCGTCAAAAAATTCAGAGTGTAGTTGCTTAAAGCTGTTAGAAACATACAAATATGAGAAAAAACATGTCGACAGTCTATGCAACAACAAGAAAAGTGTTACAATAAAAGAAAATACACGGTGATTATGGGATCAAAAAAGATGTGCTATACAAAGTTAAAAGGAGTAGATAGCAGCTATTAATTCTAACGACAATGCAAACACAGATAATCAAAACGGTGCACGTGCAAAAACACTATGCATTAAAAAATACTAAAAACGTAACTGACCAAGAATATTACACATCAAACCTACAGAAAAAAAATAACTATAGCTACAACTATGTCTTGGCAGTAATAGAAATATCCTACAAAAACAACTGCAAAAATGTTAAAAAAATGGAGTTTTAAAAGAATAATTTTACTCACTTAATATGCATAACTTTGAATACAGAAACAAGATATAAATGGGCAAGTAGATATACTACTTTCTTAAAAATAATGAGTAAGCTTTATGTAAAAGTTGCAACCAAATTCTATAAGTATGTTGATGACAAACAAAAAAAATCACTTCTCAATGCAGAATAGTTTAACGTTTATCTTTGTGTAAAACGCATTCAATACCAACTTTTTCATTTATACTATTGCGGCCAACAAACAATTAAGTTTGGTAGCTTATGTAATATTATTATAATTAATAATAAGTGGTTTTGAGTAATATATGTAATACTTTGTAGCTTTGTGATTAATTATACTATTTTGCAATCAATAAAACCAACTTCATAATCAATATTTTATATATGGACAATTCAATTTCAAACAGACCAGAGCAGGAGAGGGACGTGTCGAGAAACTTGCTTTAATCAAATCAAATCAAATCAAATCATTTATTAATGTTAATAGTATAATATAATACTTTACACAGGTCACAATAAAATTAGTACAGAAATCGATAAAACTATACATACAAATTTAAAACTTTTTTTAATCTAATTTTGATAAGCGTTGAGCGGATTTATGTTAGTATGCTATAAATAAAAATATTCTCAAACTTTGGCGCCAATAGATTAAGTCTAAATTTGTGCCACAAGCGCAAAAAAGTAAAATCCCCTAAAATTGGTTCAATCGAGAAAATATGTCTTTGTTAAACTTCTGAAATAAGCTTAAAAAAATATAATCCAAATAATCTATTAAAAAAATTAAAAAAAAATATTTTTTAAGTAAAGAAATCATTTTTTTTTCTAGATGGGTTTTATACTTTAGATATGCACAACACTGATTATTTTTTAAGTAGATTTGTTTGCAAAACTCAAATTTTTAATTTGGTGTACAGTTTCTCTAAACGCTGCTAAATGTATAATTGTAAGAGTTTATGTTGAAAAATAGGACTATTTTTACACTTTTTTTTTTAGTTTTAGACCGTTAAAACCTAATTACACAAAACAAATTTATATTTTCTAACTAATTTAAATCAAAATACAATCATAAAAATCTAAAAAATGGTCGTTTTTGCCCAGCTTACTGAGAACAAAAAAAAAATGGTTTTATGGCTGTTGCCGCTTATAGAAAGGGTAAAACTAGAAATTGCGCTAGGTTTATATTTTACAAAAAATTTCTGATTAATTTCACTAGTAAATTTTTTTTTAAAGTAAATTTGCAATTTTTAAATAAAAAATGCTATTAAGTTAAAAACCAACAAAAAAACTAAAGAAAATCGTAGAATTTTTTTAAAGGGTTTCATACCCTCATGAACCAATCAAAAGACTACCAATAAGTTTTTTTATTTTAATTTTTCTACATACAAAAGTTACATTATTTATTACGCTACATTGTATATAGAGGGCCTTGTTTAATAGGCATGCGGCCAAAAACTGTCTGTGTCTATTTATATGTCTGGTAATTGGTTGAGATATATTGTAAGGTCTTTTAAGTGTTTTTGAGTGTCTTTTAATACGTCATTGACTGTCTGTTTGTTTGTTTTCTCTAATAAAAAATTTCTTTTAGTAGAGTAAATTGAGCAGTCTGTATGGTGTGGTGTTTCCACAACGTTATATGTTAAACAGTTAGGTGTTTCCATCTGGTCAAATAAATATTTTTTGTCTGCCGTCAGTCCATGTCCTTTTCTGTATCTTATATTTTTTTTTATAAATTGTCTTAGTATGTCAGTGTTCGAGAGCCATGGGATATATATTGGCGTAGCCTGTATTATCTTGTTTTTTTCGGTTGTGTTGTTTCGTTGGTATTGTTGCGTCCATTCTTGTAGAATCTCGATTTGTATGTAGTTTATGACATCTTTGTGTGTGCTCTGGTAACGGGTTGTTCTACGTTATTAGCGGCATAGTCAGCTTGGTAGTTTCCTGAGACATCGCAGTGACTTGGAATCCAGTGGTATATTATTTGGTGCTCTTCGTGTTTTAGTTCCATAGTGTTTTTGTAAATTTTTTCTGCTAAAACGTTTTGTTTTTTGATAGTTGTAAAAGTTTTTTTCAGTGTTTGGAGTGATGACAAGGAGTCGGTTAGGATGACATATTTCAAGGGGATAGGTTGGGAGTGGTTGGATATTAAGAATTGGGTTAGTTTTATTGCGGTTTAGATTTTTAAGTCAGCAGTTTTTTGAACTTTTGGCCAAATTGCAGCTGAAGCTGTGTAGTTTTGTTTTTTGGGTCCTTCGGTGAAGATTTTATGGTGCTGTGTATATCTTTCTTCTATGTGTTTATTTGTTTCAAAATGTAACAGTATTTGGTCTGCTGATTTGGATGTTATATTTGGAATATTAGTAGAGATGGATAGAAGTTCTTTGAATAATGGATAGGTTTGTTGGGTTTTATTAGGGTTGATGTTGCTGAGTTCTGTTTAAGCTTTTAGTCTTTTGTGTATTTCAAAATCTATTGATTTTTTTTTGTTTCTCTAGCAGGTATTTTTGCGATATATTTTACTGAATTTGTCCAAATTATCTTTCAATTGTTTGTTTATTTCTGGTTTTGTTATATAAGTAGATATTTTTTGTTTGATTTATAATCCTATTGGAATATCACCTGCTTCGCTAAGAATGACGTCGATTGGAGTAGTGTGACGAACACTTAAACATATTCTTATACATTGATTTTTGTATAGCTTGCTGTTGCGTTTTTGGTAGATTGTTTGCGTATATTGGTGTTCCATAGTGTATTTTTGGTTCTGTTAGAGTTTTATATATACGTAGCATGTGCTCTTGTTGGTTCCAGTTTTTGCTAAAGTGCTTTTAGTATGTTGGTATCCTTTTTAACTTTTGTTATTATTGTTTGTACTTGTTTAGTAAAATTTAATTTATTTTCTAGCCAAATACTTAAAAATTTGTGCTTTTCTGATTCTTTTATCTCCATGTTGTTTAGTTTTTGTTTGTTATGTTCAGGCGTTATATGTTTTTTGGTGTATTGTTGTACATTTTGTTGGATTTATTTCCAGGTTTAGCTTCATTAAAGTTTGTTGTAATTTGTCAAGGTTGTATTGAAGTTTGCTCGTGTTTTCTTTAATATTTTTGTTGTTAGTGTATATAACTAAATCATCTTCATATTGTATCATTTTGATGTTCAAAGATTGTGCAATTTGGCTAGTATAAATATTAAACAGTATAGGGCTTAGTATGGATCCTTGAGGTAGACCAATGTTATTTATTTGGGATATTTCAGTATTTTTGGTTTGAAGTATTAATTTTTTATCACTTAGAAAAGAATTTATATATTGTATAAAACGGTGAGGTATATGTGTTTGTATCATTATATTAAGAAGTGTAGGAATGTGTACATTATCGTATGCTCTGGTAATATCAATAAATATTGCTGATGTAATATGTTGTTGGCTGTATTTATTCCTGATCTCTGTGGATAGTTGGTATAGAGCGTCTACACCTGTTTTGACAAAAACCATAACTGTTGTTTGAGAGAGATTGATCAGTTTTGATAAAAAAATCAATTCAAGTTTTTTATTATAGTATTTAAAACTTTTATTGTACACGGCAGTAGTGCAGGGTTGTTCTTCAGTTTGTCCACCATATGTTGTATATTTATATTAGTTTGAGTTTGGCGTTTTCTGGAAGCAGTTTTAGCATCTGATAATTGATTTGGTCCTAGCCGGGTAAAATGTTTTTTTGTTTGTTTTGATAGCACAGTCAAACTCCCTGTTTGTAATGTTTTCTTCTAGTGGATGGTATGGTTTAAATAGGTTGTCTATCTTCTGTTCTTTGTTTATTGTGTAGTCTGGAATTAGTTGTGATAAAAATGCTTTGGCAAAAGTTGGATTAGTTTTTATTTGGTTTTATTTGTTTGATGTTCCTTTAACATTTTTGATAATGATCCAGATTTTTTTAATGTTATGTCTTGAATTTAAATTCTTGCAAAACGTGTGCCAGATATCCTGTTTGGCTTTATTTATTACTTTTTTAGCGATTTTGCAAGCTGTTTTGTATTTTTTGTAGTTTTCTCTGCTAGTTCGTGTTTTGAAATTTTTAAAGAGAGGCGTCTTTAAGCTATGGTTTTGTTGCATTCAACTGTCCACCATTGTTGTGAGTATGTTTAGTGTTTAGAAATTTTGTTTTTGTTCTAAGTATGTTTTTGTCTGCAGATTTTTGAATTATTTACCAATAGTTCTTTAAAATGTATTGTATTGTTTTGAGCGTTTTCTATGTCTATGTCTATCTCTATATCTTTATTATATTGTTGCCAGTTTGCAAGTTTGAAGATTCTTCTATATGGTACAAAATTTATGTTATTTGATGATGTACGTATTTTAATTTTTATTGAATAATGATTACTTCCAAGTAAGTCTTAGTTTACGGTCCAATCAGTATTTAGAGCTATTTCATTTGTGGTAATGGTTAGATCCACACATGAAGAGTTTGTGTTATTAAAGTAATTAATTTTAGTGGGAGTTCCGTCGTTAATAATTATGAGGTTTAGTTACTAATAAGATATAAAAACAAAAAATACTAAAGCAAATTTTTCAATTTCTAGTCCGCTTGAGATGGAATTGCCCATATTACCTACTTTAGAGTCAATATAAAAGTTAAGTTGATACATTTTCTGGCCTTGCAATTAATTAGTTATCAATTTTTGTTACACTTTATTGCTTATTGATAAAAAAAAGTTATTTTAAAGTGATTTATGTGATTTTGTCGTTTTGCTATTGATGTAGAAATTTATCATGAGTTTTTTATTATTGTCCTTTTTGCAATCAATAAAAAGTTATATTCAGAGATTTGTGTAATATTTATTAGCCGTTGCAAATGATTTAAAAATTGATCATTGAGTTTTCGATTTTTTTATTAATTTACAATGAAAAATAAGTTGTTTTGAGTGATTATGTAATGTATTATTACTTTGCAGTTGATCCAGAAGTTGATTATTTTATAATACTTGTTTTGTAATACTTTATTACTTTGCGAGCAATAAGTAGTAAAGTTTGTTGATTTGTGGAATTATCTTTTCTTGCAATTGATAATTAAATATTATGTTACTTTATTGTTTTGCGATCAATAATAAATTGTTTTGATTAATTTACGTAATACTTTATTGTTTTGCAATCAATCTATAAATAGGATACATTTAACAAAAATACGTAGTATAAATGTTTCAAATCTAATTTCTTCAAATTGACCAATTTTTTCTTTGATACAAAATGTCCTTAAAAAACATTTTTACGAATAAATCTACTTATTATTGTCTAAATGATTAATTTAATTTTCAAAATATTATTTTTTATATTAAATAAAACTGTTTCAATTCCAATTTTTTCAAAATTTCTTCAAATAAATCAATTTTTTTTTGCAAATTAAACGTCTTTAGACCAGACAAGACCATTTTATATATAAATCTACCTATTAATGTTGTCTAAATAATCAATATAACTTTTTGAATGTTAAGTTTTTAGATTTACCAAAAATACAAAGTACGCGGATGTTTCAAATCCAGTTTTTCCAAAATTTCTATTGTTTAATAAATCAGTACAGTACAGAGGTTTTTATATATGAATAGGTAGTTAAGTCTAAATAACTAATTTAACCTTTAAATCGCAAATTTTAAAATTTGACACAAATTATTGGTTTAACTAAATAATCAATTTAACTTCCAAACTAGAAAAGAAAAGAAAAAGTAATATCTAATATCATAACGATTGACATTTGGGGGGGTGTGCAAAAACTCTAGTTCAAATTACTTGTTTGTAATCGTACTCTGAGGTTTTTGCCTACTCTGTGGCTTTTGCTTATCTATAAAAAAAATTTTTTTGTTAAAAAAAAAATAAAACGTAATATTCAATCTTTTGATGACTAATACTTGTGCAGGTAGATAATTTTAGATAGTGATTACCAGCAACTAGAATACCTACAAGTTTGTTAACAAAAAATTAAAAGTTTTTTCTTTTTGCAAACGTTAGATGTCTTTATGTTAAAGGAGGAGATAATCTAATTTTTTAATAATCAAGTTTTTTATTTTAACAACCGTTAAAAGTTTTTTGTTTAAGAAAAAAATAATAATATCTACTTTTTTAATAACCAACACTTGGATACGTAGATAAGTTATTCCAAGTTATAATTATTAGCAAATAATTTAAAGTAAAGTGCCCACTTACCCACCTAAATGTTTATAATCAAAAATCTGAAAATTTTTGTTTTTTGCAAATGTTAGAATGCCCTTAAAGAAAAATAAAGTGATATCCAATTTTTTGGTAACTTTTGGGCGAGTAGGTTGATCAAGTGTCCACCTACCCGCCCGAGTGTTTGTAGTCAAGTTACAAGTTTTTTTGTTCAAGAAAAAAGAGGTGATATCAATATGTTTGATAAACACTTATTGAATTGATATTGTAATGCTTCAATCAATAATAAGTAGTTTAGAGTAATTTATGTAACAATGTGTCATTTTGTAATTGATCTAGAAAGTGATCATTAAGTTTGTATAATTGTAATGGTTTGCAATTAATAAGAAGTTAGTTTGAATATTTTATGTGATATTTTGTTGATTTGCAATTGATTAAAAAGCTTATCATTAAGTTTTTTCTTATTGCCTTTTTTTGCAGTTAACAAAAGTTATATTGGGGATTTTAAAATTTATTATTAAATTTTGTAATACTTTATTATTTGCATTTAACAAAACCAACTTCTTAAATAATATTCTATATAATGCTTTGCGGCCAATAAAAAGTTAAGTTTGTGTAATATTTTCTGGCTTATATATATGTTTATTAAAATTTACACAAAATTTTAAAAATAATAAAGGTAAACAAAATATGGTCGTAATTAATATTATTATCTGTAAAAAGATTAATTAAAACACTGGACCAATTAGTGTTTTTAGAAACTTAAGATTTTTAATAAATAGTTCAACACAAAACACAGCTTCATTGGATCTTTGGCTTATTTAATGCGACTGACTGATTAAGCATTAACAGTTAATGGTATTTTTGTCGTTTTGCAATTGATCTAGAAATACATTATTATCTAATGTACGTTTGTGCCGCTTTAGTGAAAATGCGCAAATAAAGTTGCCTATCTTAGGATTCAATAATAAAAATATTTTCATATGTTTACATTGTTTACATGTTTATAATTATCAGTTAAAACAAACATACAAAATAATAACACAACAGAACACAATCCGGAATAAAATAGAGCCATTCTCCTTTATCAAAAGTAAGATTCAATAATTAAAATATTCTCTTCATTTGTATACATTCTTATAACCTTGCTTGCTTAACAGCTATCAAAGTTGAACTGTCAAAACAAATAGTATAGTAAACAGTTTAAAAAAAGGCGGCATATTTAAAGTGATTACATAATCCCATTCATTTATACTCCTTGCATAAACAACAAATTTTGGAAAATTGTAATATTTTTAGAAGGTTAACTGCACCCTTGGTTTTTATTTATTTCCAAAAAATTAACAAACTAAAAACTACAAAAAATTGTTAAGGAAACCATAAATCAAAATTTATTGCCAATCGAGAAAAAACTGTAACGGTAAGTTTAATGTTGAATATTGTGTAAATCATTTTATTTATCAAACATAACACCGATAATGGTTTTATCCAAAAACATAGAATTTATGCTTGACTCTTTCTAAAAAGCAAAAGAACAAACCAAAAACAATAAAAACCGTCAATAATAATATAAATCAGAATCTATTGCCAATTGCCGAAACATTGTAATGGTAAGTTTAATGGTAAACAATGTGCAAATTAATGTACAATACTGTAGGGCAGCTTCTACAGGCTTCAAGGCGCATATTGTCAAACACAAGATTGATAACTTTTTTATCCAGAAACCTTAGTTTTGCAAGTAAAAAAATTACGTGCAGAGATATTGCAAGTGACAAACACCAGAGATGATGCACCGCTGATCCAATACGTAACTTAGTGAAGCAGAGACATATACCTGTTTAAAACGGTCTTGGACGGACATGTATCTGTCTCCAAAAAGAAAAGACTGCACTAGGAACCTAACCTTACCTAACCTAGCTTAATCAAAAACAAAAAATGCATAGATTTAGTCAATAACACTTTGAAAAAAGTGTTGCAGATCCACTTTTTAAGCTCTACATTAATAAAGATTTTTAATCCAAAAAACCTGAAACTGCCAAATAAAAAAACAATCAAGAAAACTAAGATAGGGCAAAGACTATAATCAATTACGGCAACCTGGAATGGGGAATAAACATTCAAATCATTTATTTATTTTATCATAAGTTTAGTGGGCAAACCAATACCAAACATTGGGAAAGCGGTCTAGATAGTATTTATACCAAAGCCGAGACTAACCCACGAAAGCTTTGGCTAAATCCGACAAACCAATTAAAATGACATCTTTTATGCAAAAACTATTGCAAAAAATATTTGACAAGTACATACGTAACAAAATGCTCTGCTACTATATCAACACTAGTATGTTCTCCAAACTAGAAAATTTTGCAAATAATCTATACACTTAAATTTAAATACTATTTTCAAACCCAATCAAATAAACTATCTTATCTGACATTAGGTCAACTCTATGCTCAAAAACAGGAATGTAACTATAACATTATATAGAAAAACTGTAGGAGCTAAAGTTCTGGCGGGAGTCCACAGAGAGATGCATTTTTACTTTTACTGTTTTGTAATAGATGGCCTACTACAAAAACTCAACAACATGGGCTTTTTAACCTTAGACTACGGCAATGATCTTATTATTTTTGTACTTAGGAAGTTTACAACAACTGTATCAAACATGTAACAAAGTGCACTAAACATAAAAAAAGTGGTGCAATTGTACCGTTTACAAAAACACACACACCTAAAAAACCTAAAGATGTAAGAAACTGTGCTCTCGATGATTAAAAAAGTAACATATTTAAAACTCCCGCTCAACATCAAGTACAACTTCTACATTTATCTGGATAATATAATCTCAAGAGCCATTTGGGTGCTTTTTGCAACTAAAATAATAATTATACGTACATGAAAACTGACATCAAGTATGACCAGATAATTATACACGACGGTAATAAGACCCATCATCACCTTCAAAAGTACGGCTAACAAATTAAGTATAGTTTACTAGCCTCTAAATGTGTGCTATTGAGGACAATAAAAACAACGTTCGCAGCAGCTATGGAAGTATTTCTGCTGTTGACGCAATTATAATTGATTGTAATGGCGCAAGGGAAATAAACAAGTTACAGATTACAGATAAATGAGGACATTCTAAACCTCGTAACCCACAAACCTAGTATAACAAATGTGTTGCATTAAGAAAACATTGCAATACAAATAAACAAACAAAAAATACTTGGGCAATAATCAAAAGAACTATTAGGTACATAGATGGGACAAATACCAAAATGGCATTGAAGCAAAAAATTTATTAAGACTAAAACCAGAAACAGCACATTTGATATCATTATGCAAACATGCTTTGGATTTTTAGGCAAAAATGACTACCATCAAGTGGTGCGCTAAGAATATGATACGGACGGGACTATACTCTAAACAATAATCATGTCAAGTAGTAAAAC
Source organism: Tachinus rufipes (assembly GCA_963932245.1). Lineage (NCBI taxonomy): Eukaryota > Metazoa > Arthropoda > Insecta > Coleoptera > Staphylinidae > Tachinus > Tachinus rufipes. The sequence goes on along the minus strand of OZ010747.1, from coordinate 69,326,069 downwards.
GGCATTGTAAAAAATACAATTTTTAATAATAAACTCTAAACGGCTGGTCTGGATACTAAAGGTCCAGAAGATAAAACAAACTAAACCCAAACCTGCTTTAAGAACCCCATACAAAACAGGAAAGAAAATAATTTGCAGACAATTGAATGCAAAACACAGCTACCTGTGAAAACACAATTACACTTAAAATTATTCCTAACAGGACTTTCACGTAATACCAAAACTTTGGTAGGACAAATAAGTCAAATCAAGCTACAAAAGCTTAAGAAACATATGCACAAAAAAAGAATAAAAATGGAAGAAAATACTTTGTTACATTTGCCAAATAAACGCAAAGCATATAATCTGCAACGCAAAAAAATTTAGACTTAATTAAAAAGACAAAGCTGGTAGAGGTGCACAATAGAACAGTCAGGCCGCGGTTCAAGAGTTTGAGTAATTTATGTGATACTTTGAAATTAATCTAGAAAGTAGTCATTGAGTTTCTTATTATTATATTAGGTTGCAATCAATAAAGAGTTAGATTTGCTGATTTATATTATTTTATTTTATTTGCAATTAATCTAAAAATGTATTATTGAGTTTTGAAACACTTTAAGTCTGTTGCAACATACGATTTAGACAATTTGCAAACCGTTCAAACTATGCACACAAACAAATTACTGTGTATAAAAGATTGCCTAAGGATGACAAATATTTGTTTGTGTAGACAGTTTGGACGGTTTGCAAACTGTTCAAATCGTATGTTGGAACAGACTTTTTATTGCTTTGCAATCAATAATAATATGATTTAAGTTATTTATGTTATATTTTGTTGCTTTGTGATTGATCCAGAAAGTGGTCATAAAGTTCCTAATATTATATTGCTTTACAATCAATAATCAGTTAAGTTTGGTAATTTAAGTAATATTTTTTCTTATTTGATTGATCTAGAAAATTATCATTGAGTTTTGTTTTATTTTGGGTAATTTATGTAATACATTTTCGCCTTGCAATCTATCTAGAAATTGATAATTGTTATAAATTTTTTTAAATTATTTTTCTTTGCAATTAATAAAAGTTGGATTTAGTAATTTTGTCATATTTTTAAGTCTTGAGTTTTGCGATTAATAACAAATTAAGTTTAATGTAAAGTAAAGTATCATTATGCAATTGATTTAAAAATCGATTATTAAGTTTTGTAATATTTTATCGATCTTTAATTAACAGTAAAATTTGAATAATTTTTGTGACAGTTTACAATTAATATAAAATTGGATTGGTGGATTTAAGTGTAAAATAACTAAATTACAATTTATAAATTAAATTTATTTTATATTTTTTGATTTTTTATCGATTGTTAAGCAATTTCTTTATTCTTATATTTTTTTAATATTTTACAGCTATAAAACATTATGTGTTGCATTATTATTAACTTAAACTGTTACATAAAATTGAAATCATTTCTAAACTTTTTTAAAATTACTAACAAGACACAAAGTAATTTCTACCGAGTTGTACAAATTATAATGCTCGACGTTGTAATGTGATTTTTGAAGAAATTATTAACTTTCTCTATAACTTTAACGTTAGCATGACAAAAGGGCGCTGTAAAGTGTCCTGGGATTTAGCAGCGACCGGATGGAATATGACGGCAAAACAAGATTTGAAAAGATGAAACATCAGCCGCGCCGTGGAGAAATAACTTATCACGTTATACACTCCTTTTTATATGCTGGCTGGCTCCATGTTTACTGGATACCGTGTCCCATGCATAACGCCATTTTATGGTAATCGCACAAAAATGCAATGTTTGTCTAGGACGGACAAAAATTCATCCATATATTAGTTTCCATATCACATTGATACTCCCGTGTATAGTTTAAGTTTAAGGAAATATTTAATAAGACTGCAAAGTTTTCCTTCGCAGTCCTTGTAACGGCAGATGGTATCAAAAGTTCGCAACTTAGCGAACCGACAATTATATGCATATCTTTCCCATTCCCGCGAATCGATTCTTCAGCTAGGCTGCGTTGGCGGTCAATAGATGGATCTACACAGGGGAGGCAAACTTGGTGTAACCCTTTTTTAATAATAGCCCACTTTCAGCATTGATGAAATAACAAAGCGTTCGAAAAGTTATTCACAAGAAGGAAAACTTTGCACTATGAGTAAAGTGCATTTTAAAATTGCTTTATATAAAAGGAGACGTGGGGTTGGTTTAGAAAAGGGGTTGTAATTGCCAACGGGTTGTCTTGATATCGCAGCAGTTAATTTTAAACGTGATAACTTGTTTATTCAGCTGTGAATCAATCGGTAATAAAGTTTGTAAACAAATTTATTTATAAAGAAATTTCCATCCTATTGCATTAATTCAGTATCCTAAGTAATCCGTTTACATTCTGACATGGAAATGATTTCGTAAGGGTTGTGTGTGATATATAGCACATGTTACTTATTGCTTTCTAATGTCCTTTTAATCTCTTACCCCCACATAAAGAAACTCCTATATAAATGGTAAATAACATTTTTTGCCAATGAATTTTTGACGAGCGGATGCAGAAAAAAGAAATAAAACTACATTTGAAACAGTCGCCAAAATTCCTTATGTCCTGCAAGGACATTTAACATGAATATATCATGAGCAGGGTCCCCTGCTGTTAGAGAGTGAAAGCTTGTCCTGCACATCTGGAATTGTTTCATCACATGCAGACTTGAACGAAATAAAAAATTCTATAGTTAGAATTTAGTTAATTGCTTTACAGGTTGATGGAAAACTTGTCCCATTGTAGGCAAATTGTATAAGAAAAAGTTGGAAACTGTGCGGACGTGATGAGCATAGCAAAATAAGGTCCGTGAATTAAAAGTTTCTGGATTGAATTATGAAATAACTTTTGTAACAGTTTTAAGATAAATTATATATTAATTGTAAATAAAATTGTTCCTCCATTGTCTTGTTTGTAAATCAATTTGATTGTAGTAGTTGTAGTACGCCTCGGGCTATTAATATCCTAGTAAACAGATCGGGTGATTTATGTTAAAGCGCAATAGGATACAATAAATTCTGAATTATTGAGTGAGAGGCCTCGAAGTGGTTGGTATAAAGCCCCTGAAAAACGGTATGTGTTGCATGAAATTTGGGAAACAATTCGTGAACAGTGACAGGACAAAGGTCGTAAATCTAAATGTGGGGTACTTGAGTAGGCGAGAATAAAATGTGTAACGCGATTTTACATTCCTGCAATATCGTGTGTTAGAATCCGCAAAACATGCGGATTTTACACACTCACTACATGCCATTTTTCTTCTTTCTCGTTGGTTTTAACATTCCGAAAGTAACCACTAACTTTGTTCAAATAAATTTCGGTCAAATATGTTCACACATTATGTCACCCAAAGTTATATTTATAAAAAGAGTTTGTATTTAACGGATAAATCTTTATACGTATTTATTTAAATTGCGGAAACAATTCTTAATTAAAATCTTTTGCAAATTATTTTTTTACTTAATTTAAAACGCAAACAACATTGTTTTAAAAGGTGTAAATTAATTTAATCAATGTGTTTAGTGTATCACTAGCTGAAAATATAATTACGATAGTTAATAAAACATTTATTGAACAAATTGTTTAAAAATATTTTCCAATTGCTAAAATAATAATCTAAGATTGCAAATAATATTCAAAAATTAAAAATATTACTTATTTGGAACAGATTCTTGCAGTTTTAAAATTATATTCTGCATTGAAATTTATTTTAACATTTAGCAAAACAAATTTACACGTTGGTATATATTCTGGAATCTTTAAAAACATTCTTAAAAACAGCAAAAATAATTATTGCACGTTAGAAAACTTTTTGGCAGTTTTGAAACACATTTTGGCAGTTTAAACAGAATCTGACAGTTTGTGAAGTCTACTAACATGTTGGAATAGATAGTTTAACATCTTTGAATACAGTATTGAACACGTATAAAACAGATTTTTGCATTTTTAAATACATTATGATAGTTACTGAAGCATATTTACCTTTTGAAAATGATTTTATGACAACTTAAAATACGTGTTGATAGGTTGAGATACATTTTGACAGTTTTAAACATTTTTTGACATTTAAAAAAAAAAATATTTTACAAACATACTAATAATTTAAAAGATATTTTAAATTCTAGCTGTGTACTGATAACTTAGTAAAAAAATAATCACCAATTTGAAAATATTTTAACATGCTTTGACAGTATTTGATGTTATTTTTTCTTGCAAACTCTAAAAGTTAGCAAAATAAAAAACAATTAAAAGCAAGCTGATAGAGTGTTACAGCTTATATTTGCGAACAAATAGTTTTAACTGTAGTACCCCAACTACTTGCTCAAGTAATTACAATCGAAAAATTGGATTGTTAGTGTTTTTCTAAACTCCTGTAGTCAATCAACTATTATAAAAGAGAGTGATATTAAATCTACGCATCACAAACGTTTTGGCAAGTAGGTGTGATACTCTAGTTTTATAATTGCAAACATTGTTCAAACTAAAATGCTTTAATATTATTTATTTATTAATTATTCTTTGTGTTTACATATACAACCAAGGTGTTTAGTTGAAACTTCAAAATTTGTAAATTATGAAAACAAAAATTAGAAAAAAATGCAGTTATGTCAAACCACTGGCGTAGATTTTTAAGACACAAAATTTGGCGCGTCTTTCCGGGTCTCTTCTTTCCATCATCTTTCCTTCCAAAATTAATTGGAGTATTCTGTATCTATCAGTATACCTCATCCCGTGCCTAAGATATTCCAATTTCCTAACCTTTACAGCTTACAATACTTCTTGTTCCTTGCCCATTTTCTGCAGAACTTCTTCATTACTAATGTGCTCTTTCCATAAGATATTCAAGATACAACAATATGTCTATAGTTTAAAGGCCTCCAGTTTTTTCTCTGTATCCTTTGATAGGGTCCAGGACGCCATACATTACTGTTGTTTGTCAACAAGTCTTTCCTGTATTTTTTTCTTTCCAGTACCCGTGCTTTTTTTTTTATTTATTTTAAAGTAATCATGTTTCTTTTGTAGTTCTTCTATTTCTAGACAATTAGCTTTTATCTCATTCTTTCTTAGCATTTCTAATTTTTTTTTCGTAATTGTTTTTTTAGGTTCTTAATTAAAAACACTTGCTTTTGTAGATTTTTTATCTAATGATCTATTGCATTTTTTTGGTAGCGAACAGTTTCTTAGATTGTTTTGCAAAGATTACAGATTTTTTTAGTACTGTCCATTTTTTTTTGTTTATTGAAAAAAGCAGATTATCTTCAATATTATGGCGTAAACAAAATTGAATTTTTATTTTATTTTGCTTTAACTACTTGAATTTTTCTTTATTAGTCACTTGTTACGTCAGTGCTACCGTATTAGCCTTTACTCTGCCTATAATAAAGTGCAATCTTTAAGTCTAATATTTGATCATTTTTTCGAGCAGCCGGGCAATAACGCGGCAAATGTAGGCTTTCAGCTGACACTAGCAATTTCACATATCTTTACAGAAAGTAGTCCATAGGTGTGATATTACACGACCATGAAGGCCAATTCACGGGTCCGTTACGCAAGATAATGCGGTCAGCAAATGTTTCCTGCAATAAATTGATTATCGCGCGCTGTGTAGCATGTTGCGCCGTTTTGTTGGAACCAACCCTCCTCCACATTAACGCCATTCAACTGGAGAACAAAAAGTTAGTAATTATAAATTGATATTGCTCTACATTGACTGTCGTCACGTGTTGGCAGGCATCATCTTTAAAAAAATATAGATCAATTCCACCAACCCGTAAAAAACACCAAATAGCTTCTAAATTTTCCTTGCTCCAAATCCAGCAAATTTGTCTGCTTACGTAGCAATTGAGCCAAAAATTAGTCTCAATGCTGAACAAATAGTTTTGATAAAAATGAGGATTAAAAACAATCTTGTTTTTGGCTCATTCTCCAAACGTACGACGCATATAATAGTCACGCGGCTTCAGCTCTTGCACTAGCTGTATCTTGTAAGCTGTAAACCAAGAGTTTTTACAAAATCTTTTATAAGATGAATAGACACAGTTCTAATTGCTGTCTTCAATAACAAATTGACTCATTCTTGTTCTCCTCAACACTACGCTCCACAGCTGCAACAACTTTTTTGATGCGCACTGTATAACGTCTTTGCGGATGCACATTATCAATCAGATTATGCGTAGTGCAAAAACAACTCATAGTTTTTAAAATAACTTGTTCAAATGGACGATTATGTTGACCGTAAAATAGTAACGTAGTGCACGATAAGTTTTACAAACTGAACCACGACTTTCAAAATAACTTGCAAGCGTTGTTCTCGCGTAAGTCTATTTATGAATATAGCTGTCACCTATCAAATTGACTGTCACTAGAAACAGTGTTGCCAGATCAAAAATCAAACCTCTAAAAAAATACCCTTACATATTCTTGTCTATCAAAAATGAAAAAAAAGTTTGACTTTCACGTTTACAATTATAATTTCAATAAACAGTTTAAAAAAATTTAAAAAAATATTTGATATTTTTTGGTTTCTTATGTACATGAATTACAGGTTTCTGGATTTTGATTTAATGTTTTTCATTTTAATATTTTTACTGCGTTTATTTGCAACGTAAGTAAAAGGGCGTTGCCGCACTTGTAACAAACTACTGACTCCATCAGATTGTGACTTTTGTTTGAAAACCATTTAATTTTTATTGTTAAATCAAATGATTAATTTCACTAAACGTTTTAGAAAGACATTATATTTTTAGAATTTGGGCAATTTGTAAGGTGTGCAAAAATTTGTTTACTTAATTAAAGTATCTAGAAACATGACAGATGTTTATAGAATTATTACAGAAGTTTTTAACAACACAACAAATGCTTTACTTACATAATTATTACTTTTAGAAACAATAAAAATGTTTCAGCACAATTTTCAACATTTTGGAAACATTACAGATAGTTACAGATATTGTGACAAATGTTTCATTACACAACTAATGCATTTAGAAAAATAAAATATTATTTAGCATAGTTTAATCAATTTAAAAAAATTTTAGAACAATGCAAGCATTAAAGAATCATTTATTGTATAAATGTTTAAGAACATTACAGATATTTTAAGGAGTTTAGTACAGCAGACCACCTACAAACTATACGTAACTTAATTGAGAAATGCACTAAATACAAAGTACTTTTTCATCTTGCCTTCATTTACTACCACAAAACATTTGACTTGATCAAATAAGCATTCTTAGCAGCTATGGAAGATGCCTGAATAGATACAAAATATTCCAATTTCATAAAATACATATACCAAAATGCAACATTTTAGGTAATAATTGACACGGATTTAATAACAGTTAAAATTCCATTTAACAGAGGCCTTTGTCAAGAAGATACAATTTCTCCAAAATTATTTACATTGGCTATGAAAAATGTATTTAAAAAGCTACTTTAGGAAAGCAAAGGTATAAACATAGACAAGTATACCTAAACCATCCACGCTTTGCCAACAGCATTGTTCTTATAAGTAGCAATCTTAATAAACTACAACATATGATAACACAACTTTAAGAAGCATCCATACAAGTAAGTCTAAAAATAAATTGAAAAAATTATACATAACGACAACTTACACATAACTATCAATGACCTTCTCTTTGACACGCTAAGAGATTAAGTGTAGTTTGGTTATTTCATCAACTTGGACAAGAAAAACCAGACCGCCAAAATTACTAGAAAAGTGCGCCCAAACTGGGCAGCATACGGAAAGTTGGGACATATTCTTAAAAGTGGTATAGTACTTATCAACCATAAAAAAAGTATAAGATGCTTTTGTCTTACCCGTAGTCATCTATGGTCTGAAAACTGCAACTTTAACCAAACAGACCGCAGAACGCCTACAAACATTACAAAAACTAATAGAAAATATCATTCTCAAAATAAGCTTAAAAGACAAAAAACGTAATATCAAAATAAGAGCGCAGACAAAAGCAAAAAATATTGTTGAACGTGTAGCGGCACTAAAGTGGAGATGGATTGGACAAGTGAACAATACGCATTGTAAAATGACAATCAAAACTAACAAAGCAAAATGTTGAAAGAATTTGGCAACAAATTGCCCAAAATAGAGGTTTATAAAAAAGTATGGAAAAGGCCTACACTCAGGAGTGGGTGATGAAAGACTAAAAAAAAAATAAAGAAGATTTCATTTACACAATTAATATTTTTAGAAACATAAAAGATGCTTAAATAAATTATAAAACGTTACAAATATTGTGGAAATGTTGATTCACATAACTAATGCTTTTAAAAACATGACAAACACTTTATTATTACAATTAATGTTTTTAAAAATCTTTTGACAATAATTGTAAACATTACAAACATTGTAAAAGCATTTATTTCCATAAAAATGCTTTTATTTATGCAATTATTGTTTCTAAAAATATTAAAACCTTTTTAGAACATTTTTGAAATGTTAGAAATATTTGGAAATACTGCAGACATTGTAGAAGCACTAATGCATACAATAATGTTTTTAAAAATTTTGCAGATGCTTTAATTGCATAATAAATATTTTTTTAAATATTAGAAATGCATTGTTTTGATGCATTTTGGCATTAAAAAAAGATTTAAAAATATTATAGACTCTGTAGAAGCATTGATTTGCGTAATCGATGCTTATAGAGACATGAGAAATGCTTCATGTACACATTTAATGTTTCTGAAAAGAAAGAAACGCTAAAGCAAGTTATTGACATTTTGTAAATATTACAGACGTAGTAAACGCATTCATTTGCATAATTAATGCTTAAAGAAACATGACAAAGGCTCCATTTACACAATCAATACTTCTTAAATTATTAGATTTATTTTAGTACTGTTGAGAAGTTAGTAACATTTTAAAACATTATAGAATTAGTTATTTACATAGCAGATAACAATTATTGCATTAAGAAACATTGCAGAAACTGTAGAAGCATTTATTTGTACATAGTGGGGCAAAATAAGAAGCAATTTTAAAAAGTTTGTTAAAAAACAGATTTTTGTTTATTTCAAATATTTTTTTTATATAACATAAAAAAAGCATTAATGATTTTATTTTTTTTAATAATTTTAAAAAGATGACGTACGTTTAGGCTTACACATTCTTCCAAATGTGATCTAAAATTATTCATTACGTTCCGCAGCATTGCTTGATTAATTTGCTCCGTTTCCTGTCGGATCTGTTCTTTTAAGGCTTGAACTGTTTGTGGTGGGTTATCTTGATACACTTTAATCTTCAAGTAACTCCAGACCAAGTAATGTCCCTATTTCAAAAAATCACATAATTTGGAAATATCCCATTGATAATATTCATGCTTACTCTTGCTGAATGAGAGGTTGCTTAGTCCTGTTAAAAAAAATTTCCTTCTTAACTTTGCACTGTGCAAGCTGTGGTGCAAAAAAGTTTTTTAACATGTGAGCGTATCTTTGAGAGGTTACCGTCACAGCATTGCCACAAACATCTTCAAAAAAGTAGTGTCCTGTAATCCCTGATAAAGACAAAGCGCACCACACAGTAACTTTTATGGAGTGAAGGGTCCCACAGACAAAATATCTATAAAAAAAAGCATCCTGCAAAGCGACACCATCTCTCCAAAACTCTTCAACTTGACCATGGAAGATATGTTCAAAACCTTACCTTGGAAGAACAAAGGGATCAACATAGATGGCAAATACTTAAGCCACTTAAGGTTTGCAGACGACATAGTCATAATTAGCAGTAACGTGGACGAACTAAAACAAATGCTAGAAGAACTAAAAGCAACGTCATCAAAAATTGGCTTAAAAATAAATTTTGGAAAAACTAAATTTATGAGCCCGGATGAGACAAATACTCTATCTCTTGAAGGAGAAGTCATTGGAGAAATAGAAGAGTATGTGTATTTAGGCCACCTAATCAAACTCAGTAAAGCAAACCAAAACACCATTGTTACGAGAAAAGTACGCATGACATGGGCGGCATTTGGAAAGCTAAACTTTATTCTGAAAGACTCTAAGGTTCCTATAAATCTAAAAAAAAAGTTTATGACATGTGTATCCTTCCCGTAAAGTCATATGATCTAGAGACTATGGCACTGACCATCAAAAATCACACAACAAGCAATAGAACACGCAATGCTAAGAAAAAAAAATACAAAATGTGGAAATAAGGCAAAAAAACAAAAATAGGCGACGGATCCAAAACGTAGCTGCAGCAAAATGGAAATGAGCAGGTCACGTTACTAGACAGCAGACTACTAGATGAGCAAAACTATTAATGCAATGGAGACCAAGAACGCATAAGAGGAGCATAGAACAGTCGCAGAAGAGATGGTTGGATGACATCTACCAACAAGCAGAAAGACACTGCATAGGTTCAGCTGGCACAAGATAGGAAGTCGTGAAAACATAAAAGAATCTAGAAATAGACAGAAAATGGCAGCTAAAAAAGAAAAAAAAAGGGGTTTTTAATAAATTTGTCCTGCTAGTTTACAATTCTTACACGCTCGATATTCTCGGAAGTGCGTACTGATGTTGGTCTTCCAGGCTTCTTTTTTCTTATTAACAAAGTCTCCTCAAAATTTCTAACCTATTTTTTAATAGCACAGGCAGACGGAATCAGTAGATTGCGATTGATGTTAAAATGGTTGCGAAAATCACGACGCGCTCGTACGTAACAATTACCATTTTTATAAAACGCTTTCACAACGTACGCGTGCTGCTGAAGGGCTTACTAGTTCATTATTATTAAATGTTAATTGGCACAAAACATGGCCAATAGCACCCTTACCACCTCCCAACAATACGGCGCAGTTGGCAAGATTTTTAAAATCGCTTTTTATTCTGCCGTTTTAAAAACATTTAGAAATATTGAAAACACTGTAGAAGCATTACTATATATAACTCATGATTCTAGAAATATGACAAAAGCTTCAATTACTTAATAAATGCTTCTAAAAAAAATAAAAATTTATTAAAACATTTTTGACTTTTAAGAAACATTTAAAAACATTACAGACATTGTAGAATCATTTATCTGTATAACTGGTGCTTCTAGAAATACAATAAGTGTTTTATTTGCACAATTTTTATTTTTAAAAACATAACACATGCTTTAGCATAATTTTTGTTTTAAAAACATTAAAAATAGTGTAAAACTATTTACATTTATTATTCAAAACTTAAACATTTTTGATTATTTGGAAATATTGCAGGCATTGTAGAAGCATATAGATACTTTATTTACTTACAAAATATTTTCAGAAAAATCAAAAACATCAAAACATTTTTGACACTTAGGACACATTTAGAAACATTTTAGACATAGTAAAAGCATTTATTTGCATAACCAATGCTTTTATAAACGTGTAAAATGCTTCAGATGTTTTTGAGAAGATTAATAATGCTTCAGCACAAATCTTAACATTCTAAAAACATTACTGATTAATGTTTCTAGATAGATTGAAGATGTATCAGCGCATTTTTGACATTTTAGAAACATTTTAAAACATAGCAGACATTGTAGAATTATTTATTCATGTAACTTTTGCTTCAAAACGCCACAGAAGACAAAAAAGAAAAAGCAAAAATGTAAATAGAAGCAAAAAAATAAAACAATTATATCTAACAAGACATGGATAGTCAAAGGATAGACAAGAGAAGAACATTTACTGAAACATAAGTAGCAACCAAAATTGCAAAGATAAAAAAAATTAAAGAACTGCTAAACTGCAATTTTTAAAATGGTCAGATTATACCTGGCAACTAGGGGACACAAAGAACTAATTCTATATTTTAGAATCTTACTAGAAGTAAAACTGGCAAATCTAAGACTGACAAAGTAGGTACATTTAATAGAGTTACTCAAAATATTAATAAAAAAAAGAAGATACGACAAGAAAGAAGTTAATAAAAATATAGAAAAACTAAAAAAATATTTAAGGACAAAGCAAATATCTAGGTTGAATAAAACGCCTTCAACACGGCCTCGTGGCAAGATATCGTAGAAGAACTAAACAGGCAAAATGTACCAAAATATCTTGTGAATGTCATCCAAAGCTACTTCGACGAAAGATACATCAGGATCGAAAACGAAAGCAAGTTAGAAATGACATGCCAAGTCCCACAAGGCTCAGTTGTCAACCCAGTTTTGTGGAATATCTTTTACGACAGTGTGCTAAAGCTGAATGTTGCTGACACGGTTGACCTAATTGGATACGCAAATGACCTAGCTATAGTGGTCTAGGAAAAAAATGAAATGGAAATAATTGAACTGTCGGTTTAAAAGATGGATAACTGACAAAAAGGTGCCCCTCAAAAAACAGAGATGGTTATACTAGAGGGAAAAGGGACCCTTAAGGTAATAAAAGCAAACATCTGCAAAAAAAAAATCATCAGCAAACAAACGGTAAAATACCTTGGAAATCAACTATGCAAAAATAAAAAATGTGGGACATCACATTACAAAAGCAGCGAAAAAAACCAAGAAATCGGCAACGGCAATAGCCAGAATCCTGCCAAACATCAATGGTCCTAGGTCTAGTAAGAGACAAATTATGGAAAATACTGTCAACTCAACAATGCTGTATGCAGCACCAATATGAGCTAAGTTGTTAAACATACTGAAGTACAAGGAGATTCTCACCAAGGTGCAAAGAAAAGCAATACTACAAGTCAGCTTTGCATATTGTACGGCCACAACTAAAGCGCTTCGGGTAATTATAGGCTTAATACTCATCTACCTGTTAGCCTGAGAAAGGAAGCAAACGTGAAAATGTACCAACAAAAAAAAAAAAGAACAAAAACCATAAGACTGTGGGAAAAGGAATGGGCAGATAAAACACAGACTTCTCAGAGGACCAAAAGCTAATCCCAAACGTGGCAGAATAGACAGAAAAAAGTATGGGGAAATAGGCAACCACATTACCCAGTTTTTTACTAAACATGGGTGCTTTGCAGGTTATTTTCATAGGTTTAAAATCTTAAATGACAAAAAGTGCAAATACTACGACAAAGAACATTCCGCTGAACATACTATCTTAAAACGCCAGCACTGGAAAGAAAATAGAAATAAGATGAGACAAGTATTTAGCAGCAACGTAACAGCAGATAAAAAAAAGGATTAAACAAAACAAACATAATAGGAAAGAGAGATGGATGTCAGTATATGAAATAGATTAGAAAAAGAAGAAAAAATAGCGCGGGGACAGCATGTGTTGCCGCAGCATAATGTGTGAATTCCGCGAGGCTAAAACCAGTTTACATCAAACTAGTAATGAGGTACTAGTTTGAACAAATTAACAGCAGGATCAACGCAAAGAAAAAAACCAAAAGGTATTGCCATGCGCTAATCATTTTCAAAAACTGCTTCTTGAGACCAACACCTCACTAAGTCCTAAAAAAATAGTTTGCCTTTAGAAACAACATAGATGCTTTATTTTCATAATTCATGCTTTTAAAAAACATGCTAAATCACAATTTTGGACATTTTAAAAACATTTAAAAGCATAGGTACTGTAGAAGTATTTATTTACATAACTAACGTTTTAATTGTTTTTGTGTTTAGCTATTAGTTCAAACATATGCAATCATAGTAAGTTTATGTAATTGCATTGGACCATTTTTTGATTAAAAGTTAAAAATTGCAAAAACAAGTTTTATATTTGATATATTTTCTACATAAAACTGATCATAAATTTTAATTTCAAAGTTTTTGCTTTATTTGTTTCAACGTTTAATCAAATTTAGATAGAAAACACAAAAAACCAGTTTTAGTAGTCTCTTTTCCAAAACAGCAATAAAATGATTTTCTTTTAACGTTCAAAAAAACGTTAAATTTTATGAAAGTATTCAAGCATTAGTTTTATTTTAGAATAAATTTTCTACATCAATTTACAAAAAAAAACTTTTGGACGCAAAAAAATAATTTGCAATAAGCATTTACTACAAAACAAAAGTTTAAATTTAAAAACTAAATCCAAAATCTAGTGCAATGCCCGGTTAAGTTGTTAGTTTGTCCATGGTTAGTCAAAATTTTGGTTTTTAGTAGTTCATAAAAGTTGATTATTTCTAGTACCTTAGGTTAGAGTACCAGTGTGCTTCAGTTTGAACGTTTAATTGCACACACACACATTTTGTGTTACAGAATGCGCTCCTCTAGTTTCTGTTTTAAGACTGAAAGTTTTAGAAGTATTTTTAAATAAAAACTGTTTAATTGAAATTTGCTGTACTTGAACTTTTATAATACGAAGTGTGTGTATCTGCTGGCATATCTAAAAGCGGCCAGTGTAGTTCTAAATAGTATAAATTGGTTTAAGGCAAGCAAGTGCGCACGTCTAAAACGCTGTCCACACTTTATCAATGCTTCAGTAAACAACAGCATTTATTGGCATTAAGAACAATTCTATTCAGTTGCTAGTTTTATAGTAATTTTGCTCAAAACTTTTATAAAGTTAAAGAATGAAACAAACGACTATAAAGTTGTTTATTTTTTAACATTTTTGGTAAAGTTCTAGGCGTCTGAACTTATTTTAAAGTTTGAGGTTAGTATAAACAACTAACATTTTATTTGTTGCAGTTTGAGTTGTTAAAGTATTGCGTTTGATACGCCAAATTGAAACAAAGAACCTTACTTTCTACTCAAACTGTTGACTATTTGACTAAGATCTAAACCGTGTATATGTAGAGTCCAATGAGCGTTGCACTGCCGTAAAGACAACTACGTACATAGGTTTTATAATTGTAGCAAACTAGGTCATTGTATCCTACCCGCTGTTTTAAATGTAGTATGGATGTTTACATTGTTTAAAAATATCTTAGGTGTAATCCAAAGATATAAACAACCCAAGACGCTTAATAGCCAAGTGGTCTTTACTGAATCTTAAAAATTTATAAAATTTTGAATAATAAATCAATTTATTGCAAAAAAATATTAAAAATTGGTAAACATTTTTATTTAATCCAAATAGTGCAAAAAACTAAGAAAACCTTTTGCCACTGTTTACAAAATTTGTGCAAAATTACAGTATTTGTGTTTTCTTAATGTTTGCATTTTTTAAAATAATTTTTTACTCAAAATGAATTGCCCGTTGTTGCTGTGGATCAGTGGATTTTTGCAGTTTTAATCGGTGGCGGTTTAAAACCGCAGATTTGTTACGCTGTTTAAAACCGCAAATAAAACTGTTTGTCTAAAGTCTATAGCAATTAATGTCATAAATTTATAATAATATAAACGCAAGTGTAAAGCTAAGAACATTATTACAAAAGCAGAAACTTTAATATAACTAAAACTGTAGATATTTTGAAATTATAAATAAATATTATTATATCAATACATTTTTTTTAAATACAAAATTTAAATATAAATTTTATTATCTCTAATAAATGTAAAACAAACTTGTTCAATTTAAGATTGATTTGAACTAGTTTTATGACAAGTAACTTCAAACACATTTTATGATATTTCTTGTTTATTTTTAAAAATAGATTTGATTTCAAATCGATTTTAATAAGAAAAATTTCTGTAAGCAATGGCAGACGTTGTAGAAAAGTTATTACAGACATCAAGAAAATAATATGTTACTGCTTGTGCTGACAACATATTTACAGTCTCCAGATGGATCAAATTCAATTTATGTTATTTTATACTAGCGACAATCATTGGATTTTTATTCGCAATAAAATAATATATAAAGACAATTGAGGATGCGAGCAGGTGTGTAAACCAAACAACCCGAATAAAAATAAAACTCGAGGAAAATATATAAAAGCGAAAATTTTACTATCGACAATATTTTCAACCCAGAAATATCAACCGTATAATAAATCTCTACTTGATTGATTGACACGTTAAGCCAATGGTAAAAAAAACCAGACAATATGAAAACCCCTTCGGCACGTAATTAGGGTCAAAGAAAAAGTTAAAATGAAAAAAGTAGCAGCAAGAACGTCTTAATGCAAACCCTAATTGAGTCTGCTTTACACTTTATTTGTTTTATACTAGAAAAAATTTATTAAATTGTACTTATTGCAAAGCAATTTTGTTAGATTCCAATTTATATTTGATATCTGGTTATATTTTTTATATAGAGCAAGTTGACAGGGGTGTTGTTGTGTTTGCTTCTTCCGTGCTGAGACAGTGATAAAAGACTTTCCACAGCACGCGAACACCGGAAATAAAGCTCCACCAACGGAAACGCACTAACAAATCCACAAATTAGAAAACAAATATTGTGCGATCAATTCATGTAAGAAATAATTTCATGTTTCTCAATCCATTTATAAAAATATACGTTACGCAAGTGGTGTAGGAAGACAAGGGCGCTACGGATCGATCGGTTTATGTACTATATATTCGGCCCAGACAGGCCCCAACCTCGAGGGAAATTCTGCGAGTACTGTCCTTTTTTTTTTCTATCCTCTCTCAACAAACTTTAAATTTAACTGTCGTAATCCTAGCCGTGATCTAATAATCGGTGCTAATCTATGAAGCTTCATTACACCATTTTTTATTCTTTTAGGAAATTTTCTTATTCATGATTAAGTTGTGGAAGCACACGGCAGTTATTACACTCTCGGGTACAACCTTTTAATAACCAATTTTGTTTTTTTCAAGGGGAACTTTATGCGGTCGGAGGCATTTTTTTTGCATTTAATGGTCGGGTGAAAGTTTTGCGGAACGTACACACCCGGGGAAACTTTCTTAAGATTGTTGAGCTTTATATTTACTAAACACTTTCTCTCAAGACAGGAATATTTTAAGTTAAACTAATTATTAAAGTTGCAGTTTTGGATGAAATCTTCTTTATTGTTAATTTCAGTAGTTATGATATCATTAATATGTAGAACTAGTTTTATATAATAATAAAAAACTAATTACAATTAAGAATATTTCATAAAAGTTGTGGATATTTATAAACATTGAATATAATTTTTGGAAAGAATAACAAATTAAACGCATTTAAAATTTAAACTAGTAAATTTGGTTAGATTAGGTTAAGCCGCTTACAATAGTTATAAATCAAATTGCCAACTTTCAAGTAAACATAAAATACATTAAATTTTTGGCTTAAATTTTATTCAAAATAGCCAAACTTAAATACATCTATGCCGGCTTTAGTTGTTGAAAACTAATTTACAGATAACAATATTATTGATAAATCAATAAAGAAAATCTACTATTTTTAAACAATTCATTAGTAATTTAGTAGAGTAGATTTATTTGCTGACTGAAGAAAATATATCATTTTAAATCATTCATTAGATTTTTATAAAAATTGGGAATAATTCACATTATTATTAAAACTACCAACCATAAAAAAAATTTGCTTAAAAAAGCAATAGTTACAAAGAATAATTTTCATCATAACACGGTTCTTCAAAAAAATCAAATATCAACGGATCTCAACATTGATCAACAGATTAATTTAAATATAAATAATTCATTGTTAATTGTACATCACAACAAATAAATATTTATTAAATAAAATGAAATCATACCTACTTGCATATTCTTTCAGAAAACATTTAAATAAATTTACAACACGTCAGGTTTCTGGAAACAATTCCGGAACCATCTGAAGATACGCTGTTGATGTATCTATTTACATCAAAATCAGATATCAGCACCAAGAACAGGTGGGAAAAAATTCAATTATCTTAAAATGTAATTGTTAAAAGATTTAATAAACTTCTTACATAATTGTTGTCAAATTTTAGAATCCAGATATGACACAAAATCCGCACCACGATACAAGCCTCAACGTGCACATGCATTGATATTAAATACGAAATATTTTTACCTTTTGTCTCAACAAAAATTAAACAAAAATAATACAATTAAGGCTAGTCCGGCAGTAAAACTTTGCCATAAAAAACATAATTTTACGCTTTACGTAGATAAGTCAAATATAGTTCTATTAAAGCAAGACATGCAGATCAGCAATGTTCTATTATCAACAACTATCATTAAGAAACATTTTTATTGATGCCGAGCGTTATTGGAATTTTGCAACAAAAGCAGTTGCTAATAAATTACGTTTGAAGAAAATCAAATAAATTTACAGTCAAACGAAATAGAAAACTCTTTAACGACCACATCAAACACCAAGTGAATGACAAATTAATTTGATTAATTTAAAAGAGTTTTTGGTTATTTCAAACATTACTCAAAAGTAGCCGTTAGACCAAGCAACCTTTAACATACTGAAGAACCTCAAGCTAGTTAATCTTAATTTTTAAAGTCAGAAAATATTGATTTGTTTTAGGGTGCTAAAATTTTCTGTAAGTTACATTCTATTTGTCAAATTATACCAAACCAACACTTACTAATTCTACAAAAAACAAGATTAAAGTGGATAGTGTCAAGCGAGTTATTTAATGCATTCTTAAATCCAATCTGCATCGTAATTGCCACATCAATCAACTACAACAATTTTAAAAATTGTTACAACCAACACATTTTTCAACGCATACAATTAAAGAAGTTGTCTTCTAAAAAACATTTAAAAAAACAAACCAGCAATTTAACTCTGCAAATTGGAAAAAAAAATATATTAAAAGTTTCTCGCAGGAAAAAAAAATTGAACCACATGGTAAAAATAGTAGTAGGCGACAAACAAAGTTTCTATTTGCCATTGTTTATTATTCTGCCACCGGTTCAATAGGTCAGTAAAACATCCACAAACGTATCGCTTAACAAGTTTGTTCAAATCAGTGCTACAATTCATGACAATCTAGCATCAATTCTAATACGATTTTTTGATACAAATATGGATTAACCGACAATATTAAATAAAATGTACAGACAAGTTGTAGTACACAAAGAAGACTAACAATATTAAAATTTTTTTGGCAGTTTTTAGAATCTGAAGACAAACAAAACAGCATTTGCTTCATTTTTGACAACATAATACTTACAACTATTGATAATAATAACTTCTTCTAGTGTATTTAGAAATATATTGGCTAGTATTGTTGAACTAGATGCTCCCATAGGTAATGTAATTATTGTTTCAGATTTTATGAATTTTGTTATATAATTCAAATATTACTAATTTCTTGTTAGTTTGTGTTTTTTTATGATAGAGTGTTATGAAGAGCAATAATAGTATTAGTTATAGGGATATTAGTGTATAAATTTGTTATGGCGAAGGAGATGATAGTATTGGTAGATTCTATTATGATATTTTTTAGGTTGTTGGCTAACTTTATGGAATTTATGGTAGTGTGTTTGTGTGTAATTTGTAGGTGTTTATTTAATATGTTTGTGAGTATTTAACAAGTTTGCTGGTTGGAGATTCTATAGTAGATGTTATAGGTCTGATGGGTGTGTTAAGTTTGTTTCGTTTTGGTTGACCATATAGTTTAAAAGTTGGGGATTTATGGGTATTAGAGTATTGTAGGTAAGGTTATATTTGGTGATAGCTGGTTCGGTTAACATTATAATACTTTTAGTACGGAGCATGAGTTAGTTTAGAGTGTTCTTGTGAGTTGTTGTAACTTTGGTGAAGTAGTTACCTTCTATATATTCTAGTACTTTGTTGTTATAAACAACTGAAGTGGATGATGAATTAATTGCTCAAATTCTTAAAAGCAATCAGTTTAGTGAAATAATAGACAAAATAGTTCTACAACATACGAATAAAATAATAGATAGAAACAATGACAAATGAAATCCGATGTTTACGTGATAGTAATAAAGACTTAGTGCATCTGTTAACAAATCGTGCTGAAATTAAATATAGTAAAAACATTAGTGACAATTGTATTAACATGCAAAATAACTCTAAAATATCCAGCAATGTAGATAATAATACGGTTGAAGAAGTCGACATTGAAGAAGAATGTTTAAATATCTCCAGTGAATCGACAAAGTCATCGGATACGGTGATAGATAAACGAATACCAACAAGAAATCAAAATAAAGTAAGTAATACAAAACAGCGACAAGGCTATAATAAAAAAAACAATTTACCATCAATTAATTCTGGCAGTACTAATATTAAACCGAATATTAAAAAGAAAATTATTGTTGGCGAATGCAAGGAGTTGCCATGCAGTAATGAATTCAGTGGAGCAACTAAATCAAATGAAAATGTAAATGTAAATTTAAACAATAAGGATAACTTAAATATTGTACAAAATGATAAATGGGAAACAATAAATCGTCGTAAAAAGAAAAATACAGTAAAACTAAGTACAATTCGTGGAACAGCTACAGACGATTCATTAGTAAAAGGAGTTGCCCCACACGGGCATTTACATGTTTATAGAATGGACCCTAAGCTAACAGAAAATAACTTAACAACATACTTAAATAAAAAAAGTTTTGATAATGTTATATGCAAGAAAATGATGTCAAAACATCCTGAACTATACTCGTCGTTTAAAGTAACAGTTCCTTTAGAAGAAATAGAGTCTTTAAGTAATCCTAATATATGGCCTGTCGGTACATGCGTTGAGCGTTTTTTACAATGGCTTACAAACGTAAAAACTCAAAAAACTTAGAACAGAACAACACAGTTTTAAATAAAACGAATAATACCTTACAGTTGTTTCATATTAATTTACAATCCTTAAGAAA
The DNA here is from genome assembly GCA_963932245.1 of Tachinus rufipes. Lineage (NCBI taxonomy): Eukaryota > Metazoa > Arthropoda > Insecta > Coleoptera > Staphylinidae > Tachinus > Tachinus rufipes. Next base: position 69,305,453 of record OZ010747.1, on the reverse strand, counting down.
TAATCATTATGATTTAGAAATATTTTTGGAACAAAATAAGCAAATATGTGCTGTAACAATTAGCGAACATTGGTTAAAAAGTGCGGAAATTGATCTTATAACAATCAACAATTTTAAAGTGGGTAGTTGTTATTGCAGAAAATCCACTATACATGGAGGCTCTCTCATCCTAGTCAGAAATGATTTTAAGTGCGAATCAATAGAATGTGTCGTTAATTTATCCGTTGAAGGTATATGTGAAGTGAGCGCAGTTTATTTGCCATTTTTAAATATCGTTATTGTATCTGTCTATCGTACACCTCTATCTGATTTTAATGAATTTTATGTTAAACTTGAAAATGTTCTGTGTTATCTAGACAAGAAATATGAAAATATTATAATTAGTGGTGACTTTAATGTAGATCTTATCAAAACCAATGAACATCAAAAAATGTTTATTGATTTGGTACAAAGTTGCAATTTTGAAATCACTAATTTTGAAGTAACTAGGAAAACACCTATCTCAGCAACATGTATAGACAATTTCTTAATTAATATGGACGTACCATATGAAACAACAGTTATTGAACCCAATCTTTCAGATCATTTTGGCTTAATAATTAATACAGCAATAGATGTTAACAATACAAAAACGTATACGCAGTATAAAGGAAAGTTATTGTCTTTAAAACATCTAGATCAATTTTATGTTGCGCTATCTGAAGTTGATTGGTCTTTTGTTTATAAATGTTCAAATTCACAGGACAAATTTACAAGTTTTTTTAATACTTTTTTAAATATTTTTAATCATTGTATTCCAGATGAAATTATAAATATCAACAATAATAAGAAACAAGTTTGGTATACATCAGAACTAAGGAATCAAAAAAATTATCTTAATTTACTATATGCTATTAGGAAACAAACAAATTCAACTGAACTGAGTGTATTAATAAAAAAAGAAAAAAGCAAATATAAAAACGAAGTCAAAAAAACAAAAATTGATTTTAACAGTAAATTGATAATGGAATCATTAGACAAACCAAAACAAGTTTGGGAAATAATTAATAAAAGCACTAATAGAAAACAAGTAAATAAAATCTCATCAACTATATCTGCTAACGAACATCAAACTTTTTTTGTTAATTCAGTTGAACATGTTTTGTCTAGTTTTAATCATAATGATAACAGCTATCAATTTTTATTAAACAATTACACAAGTGATACAAGCGCTTCCTGTTTTCTTGAACCAGTTTCGACAATGGAAATCAAATCTGTGATAGGATTGTTAAAAAATTCTAATTGTATAGATCTATATAATCTAAATTCTAAAGTACTTAAATATGTGTCAAATGTTATTGTAGAACCTTTGGAAAATGTTATAAATGCTTGTTTTGAAGAAGGAATTTTTCCTTCTGAACTAAAATTATCAAAAGTCATACCAATATTTAAAAAAGGGAATATAAACCAATGTGAAAATTATCGGCCTATATCAATAACACCAATTTTTTCAAAAGTATTTGAAATGTTATTAAAAAAGCGTTTGTTCTCTTTTTTAGAAAAATTTATTTGTCGGGCACAGTTTGGATATATTCCTTCTAGATCTACAATAAAAGCTGTAAAACAACTTGTTCTTGACATCGAACAGGCCTTTGAATGCAAAAGTGCAATGTCTGCTTTTTTCTTAGATCTAAGCAAGGCATTCGACTCAGTCAACCCAGAGAAGTTGTTGCACAAACTCGAATTCTATGGCGTAAGAGGTGTAGCATTAAATATTGTTAACAGCTACTTAACTGGCAGAGAACAAATTGTCTTTGCTAGTGGTACCTTTTCGGATAGAAAAAAAATGTACTACGGTGTGCCGCAGGGGTCTATTTTAGGTCCTCTGCTGTTTCTGTTGTACATAAATGATCTTGAATGTAATGTAACACTGGCAAGGACATATCTTTATGCCGATGACACAACTCTTATTCAAAGTGTAACAGCTTCTGTGGTGGATGGGTTGAGTCCTTTAGAAGAAGCAAAACAATGGTTTCATGCAAATAATTTAAAGTTAAATGAAGCAAAAACAGAACATATGCTTTTTTCATTACTTAATGCAAATGAAGGTGTTAATAAATCAATAAAATTTTTGGGTATTCACTTAGACAATAAATTATCTTGGCAACAGCATGTGGAATTGTTGTCCACAAAGTTAAGCAGTAATATCTATTTAATAAAAAAAATAGCTGAGAATACGGATTTAACAGTTACACGAATGGCTTATTTTGCATTTATTCAATCTTTAATTGAGTATGGAGTGCTGCTGTGGGGTAGTTCTCATCACGCTAATCGAATCTTTGTTTTGCAGAAGAAAGCTGTTCGTGCAGTTGCGGGTCTTGGTTTCAGAGATACGTGTAGGTCTCATTTTAAAAAACTGGGTTTTATGACTGTTGCAAGTTTATATGTATTGGCATGTTTGGTGCATGTGAGAGAAGGTATAGATGCTGGAAATTACAAGTTTCAAAATGAATTGCATAATTATTGTACCAAATCAAGTAAAAACATCTGCTTGCCATACTGCAGACTAACAAAATCATTAAATTCGTTTCATTATATGTCAGTCAAAATGTATAATATTTTACCCTATACAATCCAAAAATTACCAGCTAAAGAATTTAAGTTATCTCTAAAAAAAATATTATTAAATAATGAATTATATCATGTTAATGATTATTTTAATTTAAGTTTTTAAATTGTTTTGTTAATGTTCATAAGTGTGCATGTAAAAATGTTTTCTTTTAATATTAACTTACAACTTGTACCTGACGTTTTTGTACCACATTATTTTACTATGTTTATGCAAATAAAGTTTATCTTATCTTATCTTATAATCTTCTTTATTCATAAATACAAGACCTACTCCTTTATCAGCTATCATAGCTGTGATGTTAATATTGTTAATTTTAATTTTAAATTGTTTAATTATTATGTTGTTTTGGTTGGTTTTGAAAGAGGTTGATATAAAACCTTTGTTTTCTTCTTGTTTTAGTATTTTAATTAGATCTGTTTTGATGGTGTTTCGAGCAGGATGTCCATATATTGCAGTTACTAGTTCGATGGATTGGTTTTGTAAATTTATATTAAGGTTTTTTGTTGCGTTTTTGTAACCTTTGTTTAATAGCTTAGTTTCTTTTTCAGTAAGCGTTATATTTGTTAAGTTTGTAAATTTTTGTAGAAAACATGTGCGTGTTTGAAATTGTTTTCAAGTTTCTTGTTTTCTAATTTCCTTTTTCTTTTCTTAATTTTTTGTTTTTTTTTTTAATAGTTTTAGTTTTAATTGGACCAAATATGTTAAATATTTTTTCGTTGATATATTCTATTTCTATGTGGTGGAGATGTTTGGTTAGGTTTTGGTAAATGTTTAATTTTTCTATTTCTATTTGGTTAAGATTATGGTATTTGTTATGGAGTTCTCTATTAGGTATATTTTTTGTAATTTTATTCTTTATATGTTCGTTTATGTTGCTATGATAGTTTGTCTTGGTGAAAGTAGGTGTTAGATCTTGTTTCTTGCATTTGCTAATAAATTTAATATGTTGTAGGATGTTTATTTTTTGATTTTCTATATTAAATATTTCTATAATAAAAACTTCTTTTTTGTAGTAGACCAAAAATGGCTTAACAGCCGAAACCGGTTTGTACATAATTATAAAAATACAGCATATAAAAGTATTTTTATAAACACCACATAACCTATATAATAAAATATATGCACAAGATCAACTCAACAACTAAAAGTTACTTAGTTTATGTATGTAAGCAAATAGTTAAAATTTTTAACTACTTTTAAAAATTGCAAATTTCAGCAAAATAAAATTTCATGAACAAATTGAATTGCACACAACACCAATGATTTCATATAAGTATCTTTAACACCAACAGATTTTTATTGACCTATTAAGTAAAGATATTTATGAACTAAATATACACAATATCAAATTAATAAAAATTGTTATCATAGTACCATTAACCAGGTTATTTAATATATGTATACAGAACAGTGTATTTCCTGTTGCACTTAAAATTGCGTCTGTATTACCAATACACAAGAAACGTGATATTAACCAAGCAACAAATTACAGGCCGATAAGTCTGTTGCCTATTATTTAAAAAATATTTGAAAAGCTTTTAAAAGACCAACTTATAGAGCATCTAGAAAGCCAAAATATGCTCTGTAATGAACAGTTTGGTTTCAGAAAAAAACGTTCTACTACTGATGCTATTTTAAGCCTTATTTAAGAAACTATTAATAGTTTTGAAGAAGATTTATACTCCTCATTATCATTCATAAATCTTACGAAGGCATTTGATTGTGTATCTCACTAAACTGTAAACTGTATGTGTATAATCTACACCCAACCTGCTGCAGAATGATTTTATCTTATTTGAAAAGTCGTTAACAACAAGTCAATGTTAATGGAAAGGTCTCAGATATAGTTGAGATTACTTGCATAGTCCCACAGGGATCTGTATTGGGGCCCTTATTATTTCTCATCTATATTAACGACTTTCCTCATAACATAGATAACGCTAACGTTATTCTGTTTGCAGATGACACAATCATTACAACTCAAGGAAGTGAAATCAATTTTGTTCAGTCTCAAAGCATATTAGCAATGCAACTAGCAACACAATGGTTTAAAAGCAATCGTCTCTGTATTAATGAATCTAAATCCGTATCAGTTATGTTCTTTTTAAGAACAGTAAATAAAGAATATGATAAGTGTACTAAGTTTCAAGGATTGCACATGGATTCAGAACTAACCTGGAAAGAACATGGCGATTCTTTAGCGAGTAAACTATCATCAAATATATTTCTAATAAGAAATTTAAAAAACAATGCCAGCAATGAGGTTGTTCAAATTGCTTATTTTGCATTATGCCAAAGTCATACAACTTACGGCTTAACTGCATGGGGGCACTCGGCTATCAAAGACAAGGTTTTCTCGTTACAAAGAAGAGCCATAAGAATACAAGCCGGTTTACAATACAGAGACAATTGTAAATCATCTTTCATAACGCTACGTATTCTCACACTACCTTGCCTATATATATATATATATATACAAATGCTTAAAATTTATCATAACCAACATGATGCTTTTAGTACACACGAGGATAAAAATGCGTACAAAACAAGAAGCAAATGTATAGTTTATCCAAATCGCTTAAGACTGTACAAATCGCAAACAGGCACTAACTATTATGCTATTAAGTTTTTTAACGTTCTGCCAAACCGCATAAAAGACCTTGAAAGTAAGCAATTTCTAACAACGTTAAAAACTTATATGGTCCAAAAAGCTTCTTACAGTTTTGAGGATTATTTAAATAACAATTTTAAAAATATATAGCTTAATGGCATCAGGTTATGTTAAAGTTTTATTATTTTAATAAAATGATTTCAGTTATATTTCCTTGTTTTGTATTTGTATGTTTTACTCGTGAACCTGAATAAGTGTGATATATATTAGTTTAATAAGTAAAACATTCTAGTCAATTTTTATTCTATACATTAATTTTTTTTTTATCCTTTATTGATATATTTTTTTTATATACAGTAAACTATTTTATTTTATTATGCAGTTCCTATTAACATTTTTTTTTCTCAATTATGAGACATATGTAAACATTCTGTGATAACATGCAATAAATTATTATTATTATTATTATTATTATTATTCATGGATAGAAAACGGTGTATGCAATGACCAACTAATTGCAAATATTGATTAACAGATTGTATCAATAGTGAGTGATTTGATTCAACAGTTAATGTAAAAAAAATGTAATATTTTTTTTTTTTTTAGTTTATGCTGAGATAGTAATTGTAAACAATATATTATATCAATATTTTTAGGTTAAGTTAATGCAAAAAATCTTTTTTTTAAGTTTAATAAAATTAAATATTTGTTTGGTTGCAAAAATATTGTAAGATTTTTTTAAATTAAAAAGTTGTTATACGATTTTACTTCAATTTTAGAACTTAAATTAAAAGTAATAGCAACAAAAGTGCTTTTAATTAATACATTTTTGTTTTAGTAGCGGGTTTGCTTGAGTTAATAGATAGCCAAAAACGCGTATTATATCTAGATGCTCCACACTGTGTAATTTTTAAAATTCAAAACGTTAAATTTTGTATTTTTTTAAACTAAAAAAAGTTTTTAAAACTTTTGTTGTTAGACTCACAAAATAGCAAGTTGTTAACTTTTCTCACTCAGTGAACTATTGCCCAATTTTTCTTTTGAAATAAATTTTATAAAATTAAACTTTTTTTAATTTGCAATGCGTTTTAAAAAAAAAAATGTAGAAGGTTGTTGTAAAACATTGCAAAAAAGTTGCAGTTTTAAAACTTTTTTTTATAGTTTTATTCTATTTATAATTGAAAACATTCTACGACATAATTGATACATTTTTTAATCTTTCAAGTACTTCAACAACTTTAAAGCAAGCAAAATCTGGTTTATTTTTATAAAATACCAACCTCAAAATTATAAACTATAATAATTAATAACTCAGTTTTGTCTTTTTAAGATTTACTGATAATTTGTTAAAAAGATTTAAAGTTTGTATATTTGTTTTAGAACCTATAAAATTTATGTAAAGATATTTATATTTTTAGAAACATTTGAGTTCATTTTTAGTTGAATTGAAATATAAAATATTTTTTCTAAACTGTTACATTTATGTTAACAAAACGTCAATGTTTTAAAAATTGTTTTTAATAATTTTTCTCTGTACAAATCTATATTTTATTCTTGTTTAATAATTTTATCATTAACTAATTAATCATAAAATTTCTGTAATTTTATTTAAATTTTAAAATATTTTAATTCTTTATTGAAAATAGTCAATGTTGATACTGCAAAAACTTTATATGTACTCTCCTGGATAAAGTTGGTTTAGTACGCGCCGGCGCTAACTATGCAGAATTTAAGTGGAGTTGCAATAAAATTAATAGAATTTTATAAAATAAACAAAGGTCGGTGCTAATATCTGATTTTTGTCATGTTTTGTCACTTATATGATATCAGAAAGGTACCAAAAACTATAATCGGTAAGCAGTTATTGCATTTAATTGTCTTTGAATTGAATCTACCTAAATACTCATTTCAACACTTTTTGTGCTGCTAAATTGTATAATACAAAGTTGTAACATCATCCAACATCTTGTTTTAACTAAATTTAATACATATTACATCGAACGTAGCCAAAATGTGCTTTGTAATATTGCAATATTGTGCATCAGCTTGGAGATCAATTTTTTAACACAGCAAATCATACAATTAATTGTTGCTGTGTTCTGAAAATTTCTGTACCTTTTTTTGAATACTGATAAAATATGTGTACAACAATTTCAACCTTTACTTTATCATATTTTAGGATAATTATCAAAACTTTTTGTTTTGAATTTCTGCTAAATAAACTTATAATGTATGTAATGTAATAAATTATTTTTTTCTAAACTCAATTTGAAGTTATAATTTGCAAATTAATTTAATTTAACTTTAAAAATTATTGTTTTGTTTACAATAATTAAACAAATATAAATTTTATACAAAAGTAGAGTAAATTTACTCATAGTTTGATATAATTTAATAATTATATTAAGTTAATACAAAGTTGCGTAAAAATTCATTGTTTTTCCAATTTTTTTTAATGTTTTGTTCAAAACAAATTAGTAACTATAATTTTCAGTAGTCTTGTTAGAACTGTTGGGTGTTGGGGGCCTGTTTTGGTGCAGGTACATTTAAAATACTCACAAAATCTATTTCCTTGCAGACTCCCTGTCTATGATACTGACAAAGAAAGGTGTTTGCTGTTTTATCTTGTCCGGGATGGCTAGCCGTGTCAAATAAGTAAAAATATTTAAGTAGCTCTTTTTAAGCGGCTTGTGGCATTTGTAAAAACCCTTGATTTGTTAAAGTTTTTAAGCATTCTTTGAATTTTTAGAGCTTGTCTTAGGTGGCTTTATTCAGCCGTCAGCGTATTGATGAGACCTAATTGGTGTTTTTGTAAATTTTTCTTCCAAACTTAGGCAAGTCATTTTCAAAATTTTTGGATGGTAAAGTCCAAACCACGCAGAAAATACGATTTTTTTCTTTTTTCTCATTGGTAGTAATAGATTTACCCAATAGTTTAGGGATGCCGTCTGAGTGTTTGCTTCAACCTGTGTTGTATTCATTGGGTCAGTACCTAGTTGGCGTTGGACTGGTCCAGTTTCCTTTTACACTATCTTGGCTTGTAGTTAAGCTGAGGTTAGTAGTAGGTGTTTGGTTTTTGAAGCTGGCATTCTTCAGGAGTACTTGGAGGCCGCCGCTGATTGTCGGTGTTAGTTTTAGATTTAAATTATTTAAGGTATCTAAGTTGTCTGATTAGTTGTGGTTCCATCCGGTCGGGCAGTATTTGCAAGTCAGGCTACTTAGATGTTGCTGCTATTAGATAGTAAACAAATAATAGTAGCGTTGTTTGGTAATAGGCTATATAGCAATTCACCTAGAGTAGTGGATAGACCTTAAGACAAAGTGTTTTCCATAAGGAAACGAGATACTAGTTAGCCAAATCGGAAACTGTCCAAAAACACCAAAAACATTACAAGAGCTGAAGATAATAACAAACGTGTTTTTCAACTCCATTCAAACCGCCTTTAAAAGAAACTGTCTTAGCACTGTCAAGCACATCTTCAACAAAATTACTTAGTGAAACCAGATGTCTGACAAGGTAAAAGTGGTTACTAAAAGGCTGTTCAACAAAGTTAAAAAAATTGGTGACTGAGTCGCTTAAAAAAAACCAAAAGAAAATTGTAGAAAAGATTTTGTGAAGAAGTTCAAAATGGTCTCACATGCTTGCGCCTTTAAAAAACATTAAGCGAAGACGGTACTGAGAACATTGGTTGTTCGCAAAACTAAAACGGAGAATACACAAAGTCTGTTGAAAGTACTCTGCAAAAGCTGCTGCAGACACACTTTCCAGGCTTTATGCTGACGGAATTTCTAAACCAAAAAAACCTAGAATTGCCAAATCAAACGCAAACAAAAAAGACTGAAAAAAAGCAAAGACTATAATCAATCAGGGCAACTTAAAATAAAAAATCAACACATCCAAACCATTCAAGTCGCAGGAACCAATAAAATCTATCCCATCATGCTACAGAAAGTGTACGCAGTGCTAAAAAAGCCTCTAAGCAAGATTTTCTAAGCAAGCTTAAAATTTTTACAAATACCAAACAGCTGGAGAACGGTAACGGTGGTATTTATACCAAATCTAAGTTAAATTACAGATCAATCAGCTTAACATCATTTATGCAAAAATTATTAGAAAAATAGTTGACAGACACAAAAAGGACACTGCTTCAACCTCAGTATGCCTATCAAACACGGGTAAATTCTGCGTGCTAGCTATACACCAGCTAGTCAGCAACCGCAAAAATACTATCCAATGCAAAGAAATAGTTTTGGATGTTTTTCTCAATATTGAAGGGACATTTGACAATATTACCTTCAAATTCATTGCGAATGGAATGGAAAGACAAAGAATAGATTCTATTGTCCAACAATGGGTCAACTCCATGCTAAACAACTGGACTGTAACTATAACATTATATGGAAAAACAATAGGAGCCAAAGTTGCCAGAAAGTACCTACAGGAGGGCGAACTTTCACACCTACAGTAGTGCCTAGTCATAGATGATTTACTACAAATGCTCAACAAGATGAGCTTTTTGCTTTAGGTTACGAAGACGATCTTACTATCTATGCATGCAAAAAGTTTAGAAAAAAGTGCCCAACATGTTACAGAGTGCACTAAATACCGTAGAAAAGTAGTTCAAAAAATGAGTATGGAACCACGCTTCCGATGTCAAAAGAGGTAAAATATTTAAGATTAATACTTGATCAAACAAACACCAAGGAAAGCAAACTTTGATACCTTTGGGTAAATATGCTTTGATTTTTTAAGCAAAGGAGCCTGTCCATAATCAAAAAGGAACTAAAACCAAACAGACTGATAACTATCATGTCAAACAGTCAAGTGGTAATCGCCAGTAATAAAATATAAACTAATTATGACAGTCTGAAAGCACAACCATAAAGTTTGGTTGATATAGACACCAAAAGACCTGGAAACAAATAAAATCCTTATGGCAAGTTAGCTTGCCAAACAAAAAGCAAAGGCAACATTCATTGGACCAGAACCCGTTTTTGGAATCTTATACAAGACCGGAAAAGAAATAATTAGGCGGAACACAGTAACCTGTGGAAGGGCTGTAAAAGATTGACATATTTAAGAACATTCCTAACAGGATCATTGCATGATATTAAAATAGTGGTAAGACAAAAAGTTGCATCAGACTGCAAAGGCTCACAAGACTGATAATCGGACACTGTAGACTCAACAAGCACTTGTATAGAATGGAAATAGAAAAGCACTCTCTATGCCGAAGATGTCTGGAAAAAAACAAAACTCCAATACATTTACTGAATAGATGCAAAGCATTGGCTTAAAGTTCTAGATTTATTGAAAAAACAGAGCTTTTAAAGAAATAGCAGAGGTGTACAACAGGCTCAATAAAACCTCAGTGCAAGAGTCGCCAAGCAAACCTTCTTAAGAAGAAAAAAATAGATATTTATACGGGCTGCCCAGTGTTTTTTAAAGATTTTTTCTATCTAAAGCAAAAAAAAAACAAAAAAAATGTTGAAACTTGTTTTACTGTTAGATTGTCAAAGTGTGATTAAATCAGACTAAAAAGTAATTTTCTTAATTATTTGCTAAATCATGATGATATCCCTAATCGATAATAAACTTTGTAGTTTGTCGTATTATTAAAGTGTCTTTAAAACCTAGTCATAATTCCAAAAAAAGCCAAATGATCTTTTAGCACTTGATCAATATGTCTTTTTGCCTACATCTGTAAGTAAAATGTCTTATATCAGCGTAGTTGTGGACGTCTTTATAAAGTTTATTAGTTTGTTTTCTTTAAAATTGTGACACTGTCTTAAAAGAGACGTGTTTGATAAATTTGGTACTTCTTGTACACGTAGATCACGGAACGCTATTTACCTCAGAAATACACAGGCTAATTCATCAGAAAACTTGATGCGGGAACTCTAAAGGTTGAAACTAACGGTTTTTATATTGATTATTATATTATTAGTATTTTAATAATATTTCATACTCCCAATTGCTTTTTACAGTATTGCAATTTTTATCCACATTAGCATAATAATTAAAAACTAATGGTTGCTACCAAAAGCAATATTGTAGAAACCAATCATTAATCTAATAAAATAAATTATTTTAAATGAAATTTTTAGTAAAGTTAAATCACTTTTTGTATATAGGAATGAGAAAAATGTCAAATAATTTAGCTATAATACTAATAATGTTTTGTTAAATTAAACAAAATTAAGTTTATGATAAAAATGTTGATATTTTCAAAGTTATGTTCGCCATGGTTCACTTTATTAGAGCGAACATTTTAATACAATCTAATTTATTTTACTGCAGCATTAATTGTTCCTCATTATATTTAATTGTTTTTTAAATTATGCTAGATTATTATTATCTAAATTATTAAAAAGATGTTGACAAACTATACTATTAATGAATTTTAAATAATTTTATCAACTAATTTTCCAATGTGACAACATTTACGAATTCTCTTTGAAAGACCAACCAACATGCAACGGCATGGATAGTTGTCCTTAGTTAGATTTAATTCAATTTTTTAGTTGGGTTAAATAGTTCCAGCAATGCTCGAAAGGGAAATTAAACTTGAATTAGTCGGTCTGTACTGTAACATGGAATACATTATGTCTGTCTAACGTGCTAGCATAAATTATTTCGAGTATGTGTACTATGTTAATAATGGAGCAATTGAAACCCTATTACATATGTGAATTTACTTGATTTATACTTCGTTGCTTCGATTATATGTTAAGGGATGCATTTAATAATTAAAAGCCTCCTGTGGAATAACCCTTTGATCAATTGATTGAAACGTGATACCATTCGGGAGCTACTACTATCATGATCAATAGCATAATTTCAAAAATGATTTAAATCTAATTCCACAAGGTGTGATTAAACTAGAGTATCTTTAACATTATCTAAATGTTAATTCGTGTAGTTAGTATTAGTAACAAAAGGGTTTTAAAATAAAGCACTTAATATTCTAATACTCATATGTATCCTTTTACCCTTGAATCCGTGCCGAATTTTAAGAAGTATCCTGTGCAGCCCGCATAAACGGAAAAGTTAAATCGGTTCTATTGTCCCTTTCCTCTGTTGCCCTTTGTTTTAATTACGACCATTTTAAGGGTTGCACAACCGCAGAAATATAAATATTAAAGCTCGCGCCATGAATAAATTTAATCTCGGCTTTTAATAGTTGCGGATGATATACTGTGAGCTTTTATTAAAATAGAAATATGTTTTATTTAAATTTACAAATAATTTTCAAAAATGGTGAGGGATATTGCAGTAAGGGGACTACCGAAAAGTTATTCAATATACAAAGTAAAAGAACTGATTGAAAAAAAGAACCGTTGGGCTTCAACCGTGTTATATATGCAACGTCTGGCTCCGGATATTTATACGAGCCGCAAATTTAATAGAGTACCCTCTGGCCAGCTGCTACTACGATTTCTTATAAATCTCAACTTTACAGTCGATTCATTACCAACTATCTGACTGCAATTCCTCATTTCATTCAGATAAGTCGCGTGTAACGGGACACTGCGGACCGGATAAGGATCAATAAAAAATAACGCGCCTGTTTCTTCCTCTTTTTTTGTATGTTCGCTTATCTTTATCGTTGGATAAATCATTTTATATCGTCTTTAGCACTCTCTGTACAAGGCTCTCATGAAAACTGTAAAAATGCGACCGTAAAGGGGTTTGATACTTTGTTTGAATGTTATAAAATGGCAATCCTGTTTTGTTAGGACGCATTGAGAAGCTATTTCGTAGATAAGAGGTGCTTGAGAATAAACAGCTTGTTATTATTGTTAATTAAAATTAATTTTATTACTAATTGTACTTAATTTTAAACTTTCTGCCAGTTGAAATTTAATAATTAAGTAAATCTTAATCAAATTAAATTAAGAAATAGAGTTTATGTTGTGTTTTTATATAAAATATATACTTTTATATAGTTTACAGCAACAGCAACAGATATAATCTGTTCGGGCTTCATTTTGTGCATGTTAAAGAAGTCCTTCTAATCATCCAGGAGCTTTGCTACAGCGTAGAGTAATGCTAAAGTTTACATTGAAAATGCTAGGATGCAAATACAATATTAATTGGTATTTTTTAAAGTTGTGCAAAAATTATCCGGTTTTAACACTTTAGGCTCCAAAATCTACTGTTTACTATGATTTAGAATTTGAGATTTGACTAACGTGAATTCTGTTATGGATCAGAGTAAAAATATATTGGTTTGCTTAAAAAAACAACCATTATTAGAAATATTTGGTTTAAGCATTTTAAGGCTTTAAGATTTGATATGACCAGCAATCAGAGCATTAACTAGCGTAGATTTTGCTTTCTAACTAGCATAACAATGTTTTGAATTTGATAAATGTTATCAATAGTGCACAGCCTTCAAAACAACATGCCAAATTGAATAAAAATTTTAAACATTGTAGAAAAAAGTCTAATCTGTGTCCTCAAATTTCTAAAAATTTGATGCGATAAGTCGTTTCTTTGTAATTAATTTTTAAAAATTGGCGTTTTTAATTACTTTTTTATCAATATTTTACTTGTTAAATTTAACTTCAAATTTTTAACTAAAAACATGAAAACATAGAATATTGTATGTAGTTCAACATATAAAAAAAGGTGATTACTAAAATCTTATTGTTTATATATTGAGTTGGTTGGCGTTATGTTTCATAAAACCTATTTTTAATTTAAAAACGGCGTTGTACGTGTCAATATTTTTCTAGAGAGAAAGGTTTTCCAAGATTCTTGTAGATGTAATAAGATTTAATATTTTTTCATAACAATACTACTAGTAGCACCCCAACAGGACGGGGCAACTAAACCTGGCAATTCTCTAGCATTAAAACTATCAGCAGCTGCAAACTTTAGACTGTCAGCAGCCAATCAGACCATATTAAGAGATAACAACGCAGCCACGCCCGACTGATGATTTATTGAGTATTAATTTATTTAAGCAAAATATTAACATATTAACTCGACTGAATTAATTAATTGAGTAATTTATTAATTAGTTCAGATTTCTTCTAGCATGGAAAACAACCAGAATATAGACTCCATCGTCGCTATGATATGTGTGCAGCTTAAAAAAAACGGCAATATACTCAAAAAGCAAAAAACTAAAATTGACGGTTTGGAAAAGTTTTTTGTCATCTTAATCAAGAACGAATCAAAAAGTATCAACTTACAAGAGAACAAGCCTAAGAAGATTAGAATAGGTTACAAACAGCTTCTTTTGAAAGTGTAGCAGAAGATTATTAAAATGAATATAAAGATGAACGGTTGCCAACTCTCTGAAGAAACCTGTTAAAAACCCGGTTGAGTTTAAAACTTTTAAGGATAAAGAGATGTTGAAGTTCGAGCACATCACAGTTTTCCACAAAGCCACACCTTTAGAAAAAGAATTTTTTCTTGTAGACCACAAGAAATAGACAAAAAAGAAAAAAAAGAAACGGGTAAATGTTTTTTTTTTCAGCCGGCTCAGTTCAAGTGACCTCTGTATCACCAAAGCCACTAGCCACCAAAGCTATTACCTACCAAAGCTATTACCCACTAAAACCATAAGGTCTGTCTATCTTGGCAGCATCTATAGCAAAAACTGTTCCAAGACTCTCACTGCCTATTATTATACGGAATAAAACCGACAGCTCTTGTGTTGGCAACGTTCAAAAATACAAACAACAATAACTATTGAGCGGCGCGTGAAAGTGCTTAAAGAAATGCATCTGTTATTGCATTTACATTTTTAAAATGCAATTGCATATTGCAAAAACAACGATGTACATTATTACACAATTTATTTAGGGTCACAAAGAGCTACGTTATATGGAACGTCCTCAAATGCATTGAGACTGATGCGGTGTAGGCAGAGTTATCCGCTCTAGAATACTTTCCTTTATCTGACAAACGCATAGAAAAATATAAAAAAATTAAGGTTCTAAAATCATATCTTTTAACAAGTTGTGCAACCTCACGGTCAAAGTTGACTATAAATGTTGGGTGACATAGTTAAATTTTACTCTTGCCGGTGCTACGGCCACACGGCATTAAGATGCAATTAAATATATGTTTGTGTAATACTCACAAGAACCCGTTCTAACTTTACTTGCAATAAGAGTAAGAAATCCAAACATGTAGCAACATGCGCAATGTCCAAAAAGCCGCATACTGCAAGTTATAAAAACTGCACAGGTTATCTTAAAGTAAACGCATGCAAAAATATCTTCCACTCAAGCAAAAAACAAAACTTTTAATCTAAAAAACTAAAGACAGTCTAATTTTAGACGTGATTTTTTTACAATCCCTATTTTTGCTTATAGGGCTGGCACTTGATGTACTTGATGTATTATTTTAATATTCCCAAATAAGACTACTTTCTGTTAAACAGAAAAGTCAATGCAATAAAAATGCAAACTTTTAAAACGTTTTTTTAGAAGGAATTTAGTTGGTAGCCGCTTGTAAAAATTAACATTTGCAAGTTTTTATAAAAAAATTCAAACGTTTTAAATGTTTTCAAAAACATAAATTATATGAGCTAAGTATTTGTCATGTTTTAAAAACATTAGTTATGTGAATAAATGATTCTACAATGTCTGTTAAAATTCCAAAAGTATATGGGTAAATGCCATTACTTTTCGACAAATTTGAAAAAGTCGACCTCTTTGATTTTGCTCAAATTTTCAGCAATCAAAATATAGATGAAAAAATTAAGATTCTCAAAATATTGGACCTTAGAATATTGCCTGTTTAAAATGACACACATATGAAAGTCTAAATTTCACAATAATACGTCTTTTTTAGCTTATTTTGTATCTTAATTTTTGATCTTCTAGAAAAAAAGATACAAAGATTCACGATGGCTCAAATTATTTCTTATTACATGTACTTTAAAACCCATATTTTTATGATTAATATTGTGGCAGTCATTTTGATATATTAAGCTTCAAACATTATTGCAAAAAACCCCGTAAATTTAGCAGAATTGCAAAATTTTGCTTCCTTTAAACCGTTCTAACTTTGTCAAACCTTAACAAAATTTGATTCGCAAGGTCTAAATTTCTTTGTGTTTAATCTTTTTTTAAAGTGATCACACAATACTTATAGAATCAATACGTATACACCATTATTTTAATGCAGAAAGTTGCACATGTTTTTGCGATCTTCAAAACTTGTAATTTTCAGGTTCTAAAAAAGCGCTGTCATCCTATGTCAATTTTAGTCAAAATTTCAGTAAATACTCTTTAGAACACAAAAAAAAAGGTTATTTATATGAGAAATGGTATATCAAGCATTATCAAAAAAAAATTAATATTTAAAAATTGTTAAAATCGGCAAACGGCACATTTTTGTATCTCAATTTTTGGGCCTCTGAAAAAAGATAAAAAGGTTTACGGTGACTAAAAACATTTCTTATTGCATGTACTTTTGATTTGATTTGAGCAAAATCAAAGAAGTTGACTTTTTCAAATTAGTCAAAAAGTAATAGAATTACCCATATCAAGTTTTTTAAAAGCAAGAATTGTGTATACAAAGCGTCTCTTATGTTCTTTAAAGAATTACTTATTCAAATGATTGCTCTACATTGTCTGTACTATTACCAAATTTCTAAAATATCAGTAACCATATAAAATGTTTCTAAAAAAATGCGATTATAGAACATCTATCAAGTTTCTTGATGCATCAGGTGTGTGAATGAATGCTTTTATAATGTCTGTAATGTTTCTAAAATGTAACAAATTATGCTGAAGCATTTCTAATTTTTTTAATAACATAAATTGTGTTTATAAAGCCTGAATCATAATCCTTGAAGCATCAGATGTGTGAATAAATATTTTTAAAATGTCTGTTATATTTGCAACATTTTAGAAATGTTTTATAACATCTATGATGTTGTTAAAACATGAATTGTGTATATAAAACATCTGTCACGTTTCTTGAAGCATTAGTTATAAACATAAATGCTTTTATAATGTCTGCAGTGTTTTCCAAATTAAAAAACAATGTTAATACATAATATTTTTAAAAACACAAATTGTGTTTATAAAGCATATATGTCAAGTTTTTTGAAGCATTAGGTTTGTGAATAAAAGCTTTTATAATGTTTGTATTATTTCCAAAATGTAACAAAATGTGCAGAAACAAAATTTTAAATGGCAACATAGGTTGAGTATGGTTTAATTAATAATTCTTTTTAAAAGATTATATTTTGCATATTTACGATAATTAAAAAATACTAATTGTTTGAAAGTATTTTATTCGGCAATTCAAATAAGAGTGTGAAAGTAAAGAAAATGATAAATAAAACAACAATTCAATTATTTATGGTATGTTCAAGTTTCCTTCCTTCTTGATCAATGCGTCTTTGTAGCCGATTTCGAACGTTGTTGACGGCCGGCCCGTAGTATCTCATCTTCACTAAGTGAACGGCAGACAATCCGTATCCTCTCTTTCATATTATCACTCCTGGATGAAAGCTCTTTATAGACTAGGTTTTTGATACGTTCCCACAAGAAGAAGTCAAGAGGTGTTATGTCAGGAGAACGAGGTGGCCCTGGAAATGGTCCTAGCTTTTCAATCCATTGACCGAAGAAAAGGCGATCAACGGTTTGACGAGAAAATCTTGCGTAATGAGCTGGACAATAATCTTGTTGCAAATACATTGTTAAATTGTTGCATATGGAACGTCATCTAGAAGGCCAATAAGATTATTTTCTAAAAAATCATCGTATTTAGCTCCGTTTAATAAACCATAAAAAAAATGAACCAATTATTTGGTTAAAAAATGAATTAATAATTTATTCAAAATCAGTCAATCGAATCACAGCGGCCAAGGGTCAAGCATAGACAATTGTTTCGGTTCTACAAACCTCGTCAGTATGCCTTGTACGACCACGGCATCGCATGATAGCGAAGACAATTTTGAATAAATATTTCTGTGCTTATGAACACAATTGATATTATAAATAAGCAACTAGATGGCAAACCAGTCTTTCGTTTGATTATTTACAATTATTTGGTTTCCTAAAATACCACACCAAACATTAAGGGTCTACACGTGTTGATTATCAAC
This sequence comes from Tachinus rufipes, assembly GCA_963932245.1. Classification (NCBI taxonomy): domain Eukaryota; kingdom Metazoa; phylum Arthropoda; class Insecta; order Coleoptera; family Staphylinidae; genus Tachinus; species Tachinus rufipes. The sequence goes on along the minus strand of OZ010747.1, from coordinate 69,287,146 downwards.
TTTTCTTAACCAATGAGGGTTATCATTACTTCAGTAGTGAGCATTATGTAAATTAACAACTCCGTTGCTTTTGAATGTAGACTCATCTGTCCATAAAATTTTGTAATAGAAATTATAATTTTATGAAACAATTATTCACAAAAATTTAACCAATCTTAAAAATCCCGCTCTTCAAGTTTCTGGTGTAGAGAGATATGGTATGGATAGAAATTGTTTGTTTTTAAAACTCTCCAAGCAGTAGAGCGACTTATTCCAGTATCGATTTCAATTCTTCTAGTCGAGATGTTTGGGTCCAGAGCAATTGCTGCAAGAATATCTGGTACTCTTTCATCTTGTACACGTTTTCTGATGCTTCGACCTTTGTTGTGGCTGGGCTGTAGCTTACCAGTTGTCTTAACTTGTGCTGCAAAGCGCCAAAAAACATTTTTTGACTGATTGGCTTGTTGAAGGTATTGCTCAGCATAAGTTTTCTCAGCAGCACGTTCGTTTTGGCCGCATTCACCTAATATCATCAGCATATCAAAACCTTTAAAGTTTGTAAAAACCATGTTGACACATTCAATACTTTGACAATAATAATTTATTTTACTTCAAATATTCACAAACGTCAATTATTTTGACATAACAAAAATGCAAAGTCAACTTGCGGAAATTGAGTGTTGAATGGATAACTAATTTTTAATTTAGTTTTTTTTGTTTATTTTTGTAAATATGCAAAATATAAAAAAAAACATATTAATAAAAGTTGTTTCTTTTAAAAAGACCTAATACCTAATACCATACTTGACCTATGTTGCCATTTAAAATTTTAAAGTTATTTAAGGTTCCGGGTACTTCCGGATTATTCCGGTAAAAAATAAATTCATCAGTAGATTCCTTGGGTTCATTTTGGTAATAAACATTTTTGTCCCAGTCACATTCAACCATGCGTTGTCGAAATAAAAGGCTGGTACGGATGGTCTGAGACACCCTGTATATATAAAGCATCTGTCATCTTTCTTAAAGCATCCTTTTTTTCTAAAATGTCAAAAATGTGATAAAACATTTTTCAAAACACAAATTGTGTTTATAATGCATCAGTTGCGTTTTATAAAACACTAGTTATGTGATTGAATGCTTTTACAATGCTTGGATTGTTACAAAAAATTAAAAACGTGCATAAAGCATTTGTCACATCATTTCTTTAATGTTACGTGCACGTTAAAAAACTCAATAATTCAAGTTGAAATTCCCAAATTTGCTGCAAATTCCTAGATGTGGTAGTCTTAACTTCTGGGGTTGGTGATTAGCCTTAGCAGCAAAAATATACCTTGTAAATAAATAAATTAACTAACTAGTTTCTCACATTATTTAAAAACAAAAATTTATGCTAAAACATTTCTAATACTTTTAAAAACACAAGTTGTGTTTATGAAGCATCCGTCACGTATCTTGAAGCATCAGTAAATAATTAAATGCTTTAACGCTAGAGAATTGCCGGGTTTAGTCGCCCAGTCCTGTTGTGGTGCCACTAGTAGTATTGTTATGAAAAAATATCAAATCTTATCACATCTACGAAAATACCAGTGAACATTTCTTTCTAGAAAAATATTGACACGTACAGCGCCGTTTTTAAATTAAAATTGGTTTTTATAGGACAAACCAACTCAATATCCAAACAATAAGATTTTAGTCATCACTTTTTTTTTATATGTTGAACTACATACAATATTCTATGTCTTCATGTTTTTAAATAAAAATTTGAAGTTATATTTAACAAGTCAAAACTTAACAAAGAACTAATTAAAAACGTCACTTTTTAAAAATTAATTTCAAAGAAACGACTTATTGCATCAAATTTCTACAAATTTGAAGACACTGATTAGATATTTTTCTACAATGTGTGAAAATTTTATTCAATTATATTTAAGCGTTTTCTTGCTGACTTGCTGTAAACCCTTATAATATAGCTTCTCCCCTCTTAACAAAGTTTGTAATGTTTCTAAAGTGTCAAAAACGTGCTTATACATCTCTAATATTAAATCAAATGTGTTTATACAACATTCGTTTGTCATTATTTTCAAAGCATGTAAATATTTCTATCATGTGTAATGTTCTCAAAATGTCAAAAATTTGCTAAAACATTATTATTATTGGTCGGCAGATCGGCAGAGAGGGCATGTACAAATACCAACGCTAACGAAAGTTAAGCTACGGCCGCTCTAGTTTCAACTTGGATGGGTAAACCCAAAGTGATGCCGAGCGTAGCGTTCTTCCCAATATGGGTCCGTTACCTCATATAAGCATCCATACATGTCTTCTCTGTGGCTCGGTGTGTCTGACACCTCGACACCTAACGGTATTAAGAGGTTATTAAATTGAATTATTAGTATATTTAAAATCATGAATGTGTTGATGGCTTAATTGTCGCGTTCTTTAAAGCATCAGTTATGCAAATAATCCTTTTATATTGTCTATAATGTTAAAATAATGTAAAAAATTGATAAAACATCTTCAATTTTTTTAAACCACAAACTTTGTTTATGGAACATCTGTCACGTTTCTTGAAGCTTCAGTGATGTAAGTAAATACATCTACAATATTTGTATTGTTTTTGAAATATTAAAATTTGCTGAAACATCTTAAATGTTTTTAAAAACAAAAAATGTGTTTCTGAAACATTTTCTACAGTTCTTGAAGCATAAGTTTTGTAAATAAATGTTTTTACAATGTCCAATGTTCTTAAAATGTTAAAAATTTGCTGAAACATTTTAATATTTTTATTAATATAATTATTATTAAAATATAAATTGTGTTGATAAAGCATCTGTCGCCTTTCTTGAAGCATCAATTATGCAAATAAATACTTTTATAGTGTCTGTACTTGTATGTTTACCAAATGTAATAAAATATGTTAAAACATTTCTAATATTTTTTTTAAAACACTTATTAGATGTGATGAATGCTTTTACAATGTCTATTGTTCCCAACATGTCATAAATTTACCAAAATATTTTTAATATTTTTAAAAACATGAATTGTGCATATAAAGCATCTGCTATGTTTCTTAAAACATTAGTTATGTATTTGAATGCTTCTACAACGTTTGTTTCTAAATGTTCCTAATATATCTAAAAAAAAATGTATTCCAAATTGTTTAATTATAATTATTATGCATCAATTTTACATATAAAACATTTGACATGTTTCCGTTTTGTAAATAAATAATTCTTTGATGTCTGTAATGTTTACAAAATCTTAGAAATGTCCTAAAACATCTTTGATATGTTTAAAATCATAAATTGTGTGTATGAATAAAAGATTTGTCTTGTTTTTTATTAAAATATTAATTAGAAGTATAACTAAATGTATTTACAATATTAGTGCAGTTCTCAAATGTTCTTACAAGCTCTGTACTTTTTTCTAGTGTTTTTAATGTCAAAAATGCATTTTAGCATTTTGTAACATTATTTTTATGTAAATTAAATAATTCAACAATGTCCATAATTATTGTAAAATGTTTAAAATTAGCAGAAGTGTATCTAATGTATATAAACTATGTATATAAAGCATTTGTTTTGTTAAAACATTATTAATGTTTTTAAAATAAAAGCCTTAAAGAAGGATATCTGCAAACTAGCAAACAAACAGGGCCTGATAACATCAAACAAAAACAAAATTCTTAAAATAGTTGAAAACTTCTATAGAGAGTTATACCAGAGAGAAACTGCAATTAGACACTACAAAATCTGTCAGTTTACCGAAAATCCAGAACCAAAGTTCAAAAGACGTTCCGGATATAATCACAGATGAAATTAAAAATGCTATAAGGGAGATGAAAAACAACAAATCTCCGGGTGAGGACGGTATTGTCATCGAAGCGATCAAGGATGGTGGTGATATTCTAATACAATCTGTTAGAAAATTATCCAACATGTGCCTAGAAAAAGGCAAAATTCCATCTACTTGGAACAACGCTATTATTAAAATAATGCACAAGAAGGGAGATATAACGAACTTTGGTAATTGTAGACCAATTAACCTGCTATCGCATACTTATAAACTCTTTATGAAGATCATCGCAAAACGACTAACACCTAAATTTAATTTTTAACAGCCCAGAGAACAAGCCGGATTTAGATCTGGATACGGAACAAATGACTACCTTCAAACAATTAAGACACTTATCAAAAAGTCAATAGATAACAACAAACTAATTATTTTTGTATTCGTGGATTATGAAAAAGCATTTGACACAATTAACTAATGGAAGATGCTAGAAGCTCTTGGCAAATGTAGAATCAATCACAGATACACTAAACTAATTAAATGTATATACAAAAATGTTCCACATCAAAAAGAGTGTTCGCCAGGGTAATATTATCTCCTCAAAGTTATTCTCCACCTTACTTGAATCAGCTTTCAAAAAAATTGATTGAAAGAAAATGAGTATCAAGATAGACGGAAAGTTCCTAAACCATTTACGTTTTGCCAACGACACTGTCCTGATTGCTGACTGCTTAAATGATGCTCGCAATATGCTAAAACGAATGCACCGTGCTTCACTAGACGTTGAACTTAAAATCAACTTCTCAAAAACGCAATTTATGACAAATATGGTACTAAACAATCATATCTCAGTGGGCGGAGTCCAAATAGAACAAGTGACATCTTATAAATACTTAGGTCATAAAGTACGGTTAACCAGAGACAACCAAAGTAGCAAACTTCTCAGAAAACTAAACTTGACGTGGGCGGCTTTTGGGAACTTAAGGGACATCTTTAAGTCTGAGATACTCATTTGCCTGAAACGAAAGGTATATGATCAATGCGTGTTACCCGATATAATATACGGAGCGGAGACCCTAATTTTAACAAAAAAGTCTGCAAACAAGCTACGCGTTGCTCAGCGTGCTATGGAAAAGTCTATACTGGGTATATTGCTTAGAGACAAAATTGCAAACAAAACCATTTGCCGAAGAACTGGCATAACAGATGTTATTGAAAAGGTATCCGCTCTGAAGTGGAACTGGGCTGAACATCTAGCCAGAACTAGAGATGGAAGATAGACAAAGAAAATAGTGGAGTGGAAACCTTGAGATGACGGATATAGGAATAGAGGACTAACTCCAACAAAGTTGGACCGACAATATTAAGTGCATCCGAAGGAACTGAATGCAAGTTGCACAATACTGGAGGCTTATGTCCAACAGTGGACGCTTATGGATGCATGATGATAGAGATAAATGTTTTTAAAACATGAATTGTTTATATAAAATATCTTTCATGTTTCTTTAAACATTAATTGTTTAAATAAATAATTTTTCAATATTTCTAATGTTTCAAACAATCCCCAAATGGAAAATATGCATGAATTATGTATAAGAAACTTCTGTAATTTTCTATGAAACATCAGTTATATAAATAAAAATTTTAAAGCATAAATTGTGTATATAAAGCATCTGTTTTGTGAATTTTCTTGTATACAGGGTGTCCGGAAAATACGTGTACAACGTTTGACGACAGACTCCTGACGTCAAAATAGGTCGATCTAAGCCGACTTAGTTATATCCAAAATTGTCTCGTTTAGCCGGTAGAAGGCGTCAAAAAAAACAAAAGTATAACAAAGTTGAAAGTATCTATTGTAAGAAACTAAGTAAAACAAAAACATTACTTAAGCAAATGTGTAAAATGACCGCCATCTTGCTGAATACACTTATTAACACTCTTTAAAAAATGATATTGGACCCTATCTAATGTCTCGGGATTATTAAAATGGTTGCCTGCATTTAAAATCCGCTGCAATAAATCATCGCCTGTGTTTACCGGAGTCTTGTAAACTTCTGTTTTAATAGCGCCCCACAAAAAGAAGTCACACATATTTAACTCAGGAGAACGTGGTGGCCATTTTTCTGGTGCATCATTGCCTCTTCCAATCCATCGGTTGGGATATTGATGATGTAAGTATTGCCGAACGGCAACGGAAAAATGGGGCGGGGCACCATCATGCATACACCACATTTCCCTCCGAAGTAAAAGGGGCAAATTCTCCAGAAGAATTGGTAATGTGTCTTGCAAAAAATTTAAATAAATATTTCCATCTAACCTGTCTGGAATAACAATGGGACCAATAAGGTAGTGATCAATAATACCTGCCCAAATATTAATTTTAAATTGATGCTGATGATGTGCAACTTTAATGGCATGTGGATTTTCATCGGAATAAATATGTTCGTTGTGCAGATTGGTTACCCCAGATCTTGTAAAGCATGCCTCGTCAGTAAACATAATTTTTCTACAAAAATTTGGAACAAGGATTCTTTTGTTTCTAATAAATTGACAAAATGTAAGCCGCATGGGGGGATCAGTCGGTAAAAGTTCCTGGACTTTTTGTAGGTGGTAAGGATGTAACAACTGTTCTCTTAAAACCTTATTGACAATCGTTTTAGGAACATTTAACTCACGTTCTAATAGACTGGTACTGGTACTTGGTTCTTCTTCAACTCTTTCCAGAATCATCTCTTCTGTTTCCACAGTTCGAGTTGTTCGCATACGACCCCTGCCTTCAAACTTTTTCTCAAAACTGCCCGTTTCCCGAAGATGACGCTCAATATTGGCAAATGTTTGGTGGTTTGGTATTCGACGGTTAGGAAACCTCTCCATGTAAACCCTAACACTCTGACGCCCATTTCCTTGACAAAACCCGTATACCAGGAGCATGTCAACTTTCTGAGAGTTTGTATAATTTTCCATTTTTAATGGTAAAATGAACTTGTAATTCAAGAATGTTGATCGTATACTTGAGTAAATTTCATAGACTGGTGACAATTTGTCAATAATTGTCAAATTATTAAACGCCATAGCAACAAGGTCACTTAAAAAATTATTGTTACAGGTAATTTCTTTTTAATATTTACAAATTTTTGACGCCCTCTACCGGCTAAACGAGACAATTTTGGATATAACTAAGTCGGCTTAGATTGACCTATTTTAACGTCAGGAGTCTGTCGTCAAACGTTGTACACGTATTTTCCGGACACCCTGTATATTTTTTCTATGTAATATGAAACATTTTTAATTTTAGTAAAAGCATAAATTGTAAATATAAAGCATCTGTTATGTTCTTTGAAACATCAATTCTGTAAATATTTTGTTTCTACAATATCTGTAATGTTTCTAAATGTTTATAGATTATTTCTTAAGTTTCAAACATTCTCAAATTTTCAATAATGTGCATAAATTGTTAAAATTGTCAATTATGGAAATACATACAAATTTTTCAAATGTTTTTAAATTGTTAAAAATGTTAATGTGTTAAAGCATATTTTTATGAACGTAGTTGTGTATAAAAAATATCTGTCATGTTTTTTGAAAACATTTGTCATTTTTTTAATCATATATCATTTTTCTTAAAGCATTTATTATACTCTTTGAGGTATTAGTTTAAAAAATAAATGCATTTACAATGTACGTTACGTTCTTAAAATGTTACGTTTTTAATGCTTTTAAATGTATAAATTGTGTACATAAAACATCTGTCATATTTTTTGAAACATTTGTCATGTTTTTTGAAACATTTCTCATGTTTTTTGATACATCTGTCATGTTTTTTGAAACATCTGTCATGTTTCTTAAAACATAAGAAAGGCTTGCAAAGTTTGTTTTAACTTGGGTAACTAAAGTAAAAAAAAATACTTTTTTATTATAATACTCTAAAGAATTTTGCGGTAATGCCCAAACATTGTTCCTACGCTACTAACTTTACTATACGCTTTACAAGTTTTTATAGATTGCAGTTTATTTTAAAATTTTGTTGGTACTCTTAACCAAGGTTGATTATTATTTTAAGTTGTTTAGTCGACATTTCTAAACGCTGATACGGATGGTGTCATTTGTATATGTGATCAAGTTTGAGCTTGCTCCGTCGTAGATTTAACACTTTTTTTACAATATTGGCATTCAAAGTCTTTTTAGGCTGATATGTCAACAATATAAACTAACTAACTTGGTTTAATACTAATCAAACTTTAGATTAAGATTGGTTAAATAATATGGACGCAGCTTAATTTTCAAAAGCAGCTTACTGATAATAAGCACATTTTAAAATAAGTTTTTGTAACTGTTGATACTGTTTTTGTTGGACACATCTTTTTCAATGCTGTAATCAGTCGCTACACTGTTTAGGTTTATTGAGATATACAACCTTTAACTCTTGTTAATTGTTTATATATTTGCTACAGTTTGGTTAGGTATGTGCATTATGTTAGATAAAGACAATATTGCGAAAAGTTATGTTCTTTGTTAATTTGTTATTAAATTTGGAAAAAAAAATATATTGAAGGGACAGTTGATAGGTGAAAACTTAATTTAACTATGAAAATCATGGCCGATACATATTAGTCAGAAATTATATAGTTTTAAGTCAGTGTTTATTTAATTTATAATAATAATAATTTTTTACTTACGGTATAAGTAAAACCATTTACATCTACATAAAAATACAATGAATATAAACAATATAATACATATATAAAATAACCAATATAAAAAACAGAAACAAAAGATCAAAATAAAAAACATAATATAATATAAAATACTTGTTTGTTAAACAGTTTGCAAATCTACAAATTCTATCAATGGGGTTGTGAAATCCATAATTAGTAGAATGTGTAAATTCTCTAAATAATAAAGTCTGCCTGGTATGTCGTTCACTAATAGGAATGTAGAATGGAAAAGATACAAGTAACTCAAGACAATCTACTTCAGACATTACTAGACCACGCAAAAATGAAAGATCTGATCTTTTGCGCCAAAGTTTTAGTGACGGTAAATTGTATAGTAAAGCAATGTAATTGCGATCAAAATTAACCGACAATATACCAGATCTATAGGACAACAGACGAAAAAATTTGTTTTGAACACGTTCAATATTCTGACTATGGATTTTATAAAAAGGAAACCAGACTGATGGAACGTACTCTAAATGAGAACGCACCAATGCACAGTATAGTAATTTACGAGTACTTGGAGAAAGATCAGCTGACATCCTATATACAAACTTCAGCATTTTTATAGCACGATTACACATGTAGGTAGCTAATATGCTCAACAAACGTAAGTTTAAAATCAAAAATTACACCCAAGTCTTTAATTTGTGTCACTTGTTGCTTAGCGTTTTATTAAAACTGATTGCAAAACATTTATTAACATTAACAAAAAAATTATTAATAAAGCACCAATCATTAACAGAGTCTAAATCTTGTTGTAAAAAATTACAATCATCGATAGATAAAATATTCCTATAAATTTTTAAATCATCTGCAAATAATAGAAATGATGATGAACTAATACAGTCAGAAAGATCATTGATAAATAGTAAAAATAAAATTGGTCTGCAGTGAAATCCCTGGGGAACACCGGAACTAAAATAGGTTGTGAGAGAAAGTTATTAATTTTTACACACTGCGTTTGGTCTTTCAAAAAGCAAGATAACCAAGAAACCACTGCATTATGAAAACCCAAGGCACAAAGCTTAGCAATCAAAATATTGTGGCTCACACAATTAAAGGCCTTTGTAAACTCGGTGTAAATAGAGTCAACTTGAGTTTTGCTTTCAAATGCGTTTAAAATGTAATTTTCAAAAGAAAGTAGATTGGTAAGTGTAGATTGACCCTCACTAAACCAATGCTGTTCTTCTACTAAAATACTTTTGCACATCCAATGTATTTGACCAGTTATAATTTGATCAAATTATTTCGGGATAGCAGATTGAATGCAAATGCCTCTATAGTTTGTAATATTTTCTTTAGCACCAGATTTATGCAATGGCATAATATAAGATTGTTTCCATACGTCAGAAAATTTAGTTTCATTTAATAAAGCGTTAAAACATAAATGTAATGGTTTTGAAATTGAATAAATACAATTCTTTAAGAGCACAGAAGGAATACCGTCAGGTTTAGTGATAAGATTAAATTTAAAGCTTGTAAATTCATTAAAAATATCTAGTAAACTGACTGATAAATTTGTATGAATTACATTTTTATCAAACTTAAACAATGGAGTTGGATAAATTTGAAAATTATAAACGGAAGAGAAAAAATCTGCAAATTTGTTTACAAGATTGTCGCCATTAATACAGGTTTGATTACCATAATACATTGTAGCTGGAAAAGCATTGGTTTTCCTAGCTTCATTTACAAATCTCCAATAATGATTTGGATTAGACCGAATGTTATTCTCGGTGCGTAAAATGTACTGCTTGTAAAGACGTGCGTTCAGATTTTTACATGAAGTCCGAAGAGAATCAAATTCATTGTAATCAGAAAGAAGTTCTGAAGATTTAAATCGTTTATGGGCAATTTTTTTAGTTCAGTAGGTGAAATTAACTTCTTGCTAAACCAAATAGAAAAGTTGTCATGTCACACTTTTTTAGGTACATAACAATCAATTGCATAATACCAAACAGAATAAAATATATCAACACATACATTATTATCACAGTTGTTAAAAAGAACAGAGCAATCAACGTTCAACAAAAAATCATTGATTGCGCTAAAGTTGGCACATTTAAAATGATTAAAAAACGTAGTTACAGTTTAAAATATCACAAAAAGTATCAAATTTGACATCTATCACATAAGCGTTATAATGTTGACTTATACCTAATAAAATATCTACGGCATTTATCACAGTAATATTATCACATCTATTAGTATAACACAAATCTACAAATACATCCATACTATTTGGTATGGTTATATATTGAACACAGTTTAAAAATCCAAATGAGTTAGCAACTAAATGCTCAGAATAATTTTTGTTACAAGTAATTCCAGTTCCAAATTCATAATTGAGCCACGTTGTTTTTGGTAAATTGTAATCTCCCAGTAGAATTAATGTACTATTAAAAAAGACATTAGCAAAAGATTCAACGGAGTAGCAGTGGTCAGCATATTTATCGATAACCAAACGGGGGGGTAAATAAACTGCACCAATTATGTACAACACAAACTTAAAGTTGACAATTACAAACACATGTTCAACACTTAAATATGGCGGATGTAGTATTGTACACTATAGATGACTTCTAACCGCAATCACATCTAAATAGGTTATAGCCAGTAATGATGTCTTCAGATAGCCAAGTTTGGGTTAAAACAATAATGTCATAACTTAACAAAGCTACAGCTAACAAAAGTTTTTTAGTTTGGTTTTTATACCTCTAACGTTTTCGTAGTAAATTGAAAAGCCGTTGGTATTCCTGAAGACGAGTCCAAACTGTTGAGCGGATTTAACGTCCAAAAATCCCCTGCAGGAGTAGCTGGTAAATTTTGTGTTAACAAATTTCTTGATAGCAATGTTTGCCGGCCAAAAGTTATTAGAAAGAACTAAACTAGCTTGATTGGCTGGAATAGATACTATAAAGCTGCTGTAGTTTCCAGATCTCACTACCAACTCAACAACATCAATTAAAACAAATGGTAGTTTATTAGTTTTTATATAGTTTGCAATTTCAGTTTTATTTGTTTCACGGTTAAGTTTTGACACATGAATATATGAAGGGGAAACGTAGGCTTGTAGCTGGTCATTGTCTGGACCACATCCAAAAATTGTTGGAGTTTTGTGCTGTACTTTAGGTTTAATTGATTGTGAACTACTAGTAGTGGTAAAAGTACTAGATAGAATTGTTTTTGCCGGTGGCAATTGAATTGAATCCGTATTAATAACAGACCTAATAAAAGCAGGTTCAAGTAGACGGCAAGATTTTAAGTCTAAAATTTCTATATCTTTCTGAGCTATCTTCTTCTTCAAATAAGAAATTTTGTCAGTTAAAAGTTTATTACTAGAGCAAACTTTATCTAACAATACTTGATACAACATGATGTTTTCTTTGTATAGTTTGCATAGATCAGATTCCGAATTAAAATCATATAAAACACCACAATGACATTTTTTGTGGCAAATAGCACAGCTATTATAAAAAATAACTTCACAACCACTACATGTAATTCCAGATTGTGCTATACTGTTACACTTGCAAAGGCCAGTCATAGTAAAAAATGTAAATGTAAATATAAATGTGAATAAAATAAAATATGTAGGAAAAGGTTTAAAACAAAAAGACAAATTTCACACCGGTACGGTCTATCACCTGGTGATTCACTTTAAAACAAACACAGATAGGCCACGGAAAGGTTACAGTAGAGACAACAAGATAATTAAAAACAAACTTTAAAATAAATTTATAATATAAAATCACAAATTAAAACTCAATGTTACGCCACTGGTACGAATAGTAAGAAAATATGCCGCAAACGGCGTGGATGTTGCAACAATAATTGAAAGTTACATTAATAATAATTTTAAAAGCATAAATTGTATAAATAAAGCATCTGTCATGTTTTCTAAAGCATTAAAGCTAATTTGCCACAAACTATGTTTTTTATCACAAATTTATTCTTACAAATTCATTACTAGAGTTGGCTCTATTAGAGCTTTCAACAAATGTAACAAGTTAAATATGTTTATGATTTATGTAGATGGCTCTAGTAGAGCCATAACTATGAACGTAGTTGTAAGAATAAGTTTGCTATACAAAATATGGTAACTTGTTTTATTATCACGTAGTAGAAGTCACTATCATCAATTATATTAACTTACTATTCCTTAAAACATTAATTAAGTAAACAACCGTTTCTACAATGTTTTGTAATATTTTCAAATGTATCTAAAATGTCAAATTTATTATTTGAAGCTTATTAGACTAAAGTTCTAAGTTTTTTAAAATGCGTTACCAAAACTGATGTTTGAACAAAAAATGTTACATCAGAAAACTGTTAAAGAAATCACTATTTAAAAAAAAAATTTTAAGATAGTTAATATTTAAATTCAACTAAGTGAAAAGTTTAAATGTGCGTCAGTTAATTGTTAGATAAAACAGAAAAACTACTCGAGTTATACGAACAGTAGAATCTGTATCTGTCTAGGTTAAAATAATATTTTTTTCAAATCCGGCTAAATTTATAAAATTATACAAAAATTAGCTGTACACAAACATATATACAAATTAAAAAACACTTTATTTAAAATGTGTATGTAAATATTTAATATTATGCAGAGCGCAACTTGCAAAAGCAACCTAAAAAATTTTTAAATTTATTTATAAAAATATTAGCCGCAAAGCGTTTAATCTGTTTGATTGAAGTTAAGGGGAAGTCAAGTAACATTTCCTTCTCAATGAAATAGTTTTGTTTGCTTCTGAAATTAATACAATTCACCCAAATATGTTTGTAATCCGAATAATCCCAGACGCAATTAATTATGCCATAAGTTTATCCTCGGAATTCCTACATTTTAAGCCAAGCAGCGTACAATCAAAATGATATTCAGAACTTGAAAAAAAGTATACAGTGAATGCTGAAAATTTCGACCCCCACCGGGATTAAAGTGCATAATTGACGGATTCAACTCGGATTTTCCACAATCGCTTTCTACCTGGCTATGTGGATCTTCTGCTGTGACCTGTGACCGGTGGCACAAACTCGAGATTAATGTGAATCCATTCATTTTCCACGCACGGACGGTATTTGTCCCTGGGGCCTCGTACTGCGGAACGGAGACAGCCCTATCCGCACGACGAATGTCGGATTGAAAGGGAAAACTGGTTTGGGGTCGAGGTACTATGAAGTATATAGTGTCGGTGATAAAACATATGTTTTCCGATACACAACGCCATAGTTCGTGATCGGACATAATTCATCAGAAAGCCTAAAGTAATGGACTTCTACTGGTGATAAATTAATGACTTTGGAAGATGCTGTCGTATAGAACTTTATGATTAACCCGCAGGGTCTGCGATTCGATCAGATGGCTAATGGTTTGGAAGGAGCATGTGAAAATTACCGACACGTATATGAGATCATTTCATTTTATCGTTTCGCTTTATTACAAGAAATTATAATTCTGTTCAAATATTTCCAAGCATTTAAATATCTTCTTTTAGGGCACGCTCGTTATTAAATAATAAATCATTCGCACCGTTGATGTATTTCATTCGATTTCATCCCTCTGCAGAAAGTGTTTACATAGAATAAGTTATAACCGAGTGTGTACCTAAGCTTTAAAGTGGAGGAGGGAACGGCGTATGAATAAATACATGACTGGCCGGCATGAATACGAACTTTTTGGTCATGAAATAGGAAAAATTGTATCGGACGAATCAATAACAATTTATGTTGATGTAAACAGTTATAGGGGATGCGATGGATTGTTTACGTTAGGGGTTGTTGTTATTGCTATAGCAAGTTAATTCATATTGCCATTAAGTAAGTAAAATTTTGACTAAATATTTATACGACAATGCACAATAAATATAAATTTAAATTTTCTATTTAAATTTTATCTAAAGAAAACAATATATTAGTAACGTTACCTTGTAGTAGCAATTATATCAAACATTGAAAATTTATTAAGATTAAAAAAAATTAATTAACAAATATGAATGTCAATTGATAACATTACTGCAATTGCCAAAAATGAAACTAAAATTACAATTTACAAATAATCTATAATAGTTTAGCTATTTTATGATTACTGTGAAAGCTCAATATCAAGCTGTGGTAATTGAGAAAACATTTTATGGCAATTTGCAAACGGTTTTGACTATTTTGACAGTTAAGACACAATTTTTAAATTTGTTGGCATTTCAAAAACATTTTATAAGTATAATTTAATCATTTAAAATATTTTATGAAGTTTGATGAATTTTGTACAACTTTAAGACAGTTTACAAATATATTATGATAAGTTATGTAATTGTGTAACAACTGTGCCAATTTAGGAAAGTTTTTTAATAGTTATAACATATTATAAATACTCTGTAACAATTCAAGAACAAATTAATACATTAAAAATATTTATAGGCTTTTATGATATTTTCTTTTAAATATTTTATAATGATTTAGTTTAATAATGTTATTCTATCACAACTGTAGCATTTCATGAACAATTTAAAAACTTATTTATAAAACCTAATTCAAAACTATTTTAAAACAGTTTACGTTTATTTTATGACACTTTAAAAATATTTGATGACAATTATGATTCATAATAATAATTTTAAAGTAGAATATTTTATTATTATTAAATAAATATGAATATAATTTTTTTTTACAAAATTAATAAAGAAAATATTAATTACACAATTTTGATGGTTAAAGAACAAATTATGACAATGTTTACAAATTTTAATTTTGTTTTTTTTTTAAATTTTACAATAATTACAATACCCTAAAATCTAATTACATTTTAAGACCGTTAAAAATGTTTTATAACAATATAAAAAGTTTAAAAAAAATATGACACTACAAAATTTGTATGATAATTTAATTTATAAAATAAAAAAATTTGCATTTTGGTATCTTTTGTGAGATTATAAACAATTTTATAACAATTCCTGAACATTTTATAAATCAAAAAACATTTTAAAAGACCATTTATGTAAAAACATTTAATGACAAGTAATGATAAAATATTTTGAAAATTAAATGGTGGTTGCTATTACTATGTGATAGTTCATTAAAAAATAAATAAAACACATTTACTATGTACTAAATTACAAATATATTTAAAAAAAACTGTAATTAGTTTCAATCGTTACAAAGCCATCATTGGACGATGGTACAAACAAGTATGAGTACAGTTTGAAACTAGTTACGGTCTTTTAAAAATAATTTAATTTTTCAAAATACATTATATACACAAAAACCTTTTGTAATAGATTTTAAAATTGTTTGTTTAATAATCCCAATCACAGTTTGAGACCATTTTGTAAAACTTGTAACATGCTGAAACATTTATCTAGTTGTTGACATTTTATGACCGTTTGGGATATTTTTTATTATTTGTTATAATTTAAAAATATTTTTTGAAATTTGTGACAAAATGAGTCAATATATAATTTCTATCACAGCTATTTTTTTGAAATGTACACTAACACCTGCCCGGTGGATTCTTTGCTAACTAACACTGGGGCGGGTAGGTGGTTGACAATAGAAAAAGTAACTTGCCCACAAATTAAACTTTATTCTTATCACTCAAGTGTTACTTATCAAAGATTTATTGTTAAACAATTATCTCATATCTAAATCCAAGCACACAAAAGGTGAGACAAACACTACAAAATTTACTCGCCACTCAAGTGTTACTTATCAAGAGATTTATTATTAAACCATTTTTTATATCTAAATCCAAGCACACAAGAGGTGGGACAAACAATTAATCTTCTAATGACTAACACTAAGGCGGGCGGGTAGTTCACAGTAGAAAAAGTAACTTGCCCACAAATTAAACTTTGTCCCTATCTACCCACCCACTCACACAAACGTTAGTTATCAAAAAATTTATTGTTAAACAATTCCCCACAAATTAAACTTTCTTCCTACCCACCCACCAAAACGTTAATCAGAATAGAAGTAACTTGCCTACAAATTAAACTTTGTTCCAATCTATTCACCCAAGCGTTACTTATTAAGAAATTTATTGTTAGAACAAACAATGGATTCTTTAATAATTAATTCTTGGACGGGTGAAAGGGTGTTAGTAGAAAAAGTAACTTGCTCACAATATAAACTGTGCTCAACTGTACACAAAAGTGAACAAACCAAAAACGCTACAGCGACTCGAGACACCATCAAAAAAGATATATTTCGGGGATTGTACTAGCAATAATGAAGGAATACCCTGATTGTTTGATGATTTATTAAATTTTGTATTTTTGGTAGGATTGATAAGTTAAAGAAAGAAAATGCATTACTTTGTTGTTTAGAGTGCATTTTCAAAAGTAAATTTATAAAAAAATTATGTGCGGACGAAGCAACCGAAAAGTGCTTTAAAGCAGACCCAAAATAAATATTGACATGGATACTAGATTTACAATTACATCTGTTACCTTGTTAAACAAGCTAAAAATCTAAAATGTAAGTTGTTTACTCAAAACCAATAAAAAACTCATACGTCTTACTCATAAATAAAAAGGACTGAAAAAAAACAAAAATACTGTGACGCAAATAGCATCTAAGTTTTTTTAGAATAACAAAACGGAAGAGTGTGATGTCAAAGAAGCAAAAGAAAAAAAACAATTCCAAATGATGAATGTTGTAAAATGTTAAAAATTGTGCAAATTAATGTACATCACTGCAAAGCAATATCAACAACCCTCAGCGCGTACAATATAAAACATAACATTGACATCGCCCTTGTCAAAAAAACCTTAGATTAACAAAGAAAACATACAAAAGCTAAGCATTTTAAGTGGATAGTTTTTATCAATAAAATCTCATGCAATTTTTGTTCATGTATTATGATTTATGACAATTACGGTGGCTATAAAAGAAAAAAAATATTTGTAGATCAGAATACCTTTTTTTCAATCAGCAGTTATCTGCGCCACAAAAAAAAAATGTTAAAGTTGATTAGTAGCTGCTTAAAACACAGGTAATCTTTGAGTGCAATGCAAGCGCACACCACATTGCGTGAAAGACCACCAAGATTAACCTAAAAAAAAAAAACCTTTAACAAATGGTATGGTGGTATGAGCACATGCAAAGAATGACAAGATAAAAGCCAAGATAGCTTACCAATATACACTTAAATAAACAAAAAAAAAATAAGGCAGACTAACAGTCAAACAGATAGATAGTATTATAAAAGTTATAAAAGATTGAGCCATAAAAGAAGAGACAGGCAAATAAATTTAAAAAAATGCGGAATGCTGCAAAGACCTTGTTTCACATATATACAGAAACAATAAAAAATTCTCACTTTTAAAAACGCAACGCAAAATTATCAACAAAATAAACGACAAAGTAAGTAAAGTGATTAAAACGTGGCATGTGTTAGATAAACTTTTGCTGTTAGACCACACATTTGATTTAACATTAAATAAAAAAAAAAATGTTCCTACAAAAATATAGAAACTTAACAAAAGTTAACTAAGTAGTATGTAACAACATACTAATTTGTCAAATTAGAGGCTGTTCTAATACAGCAAGAACAAGTTACAAGCTGGAGATAAAAACAGACATGTTTGTTAACTTCATAAAAATCGCATTTTAAGCATTGTTAAATAAACCTTTAACCAAATTACTTAATAGAATAATAGAATAATAGAATAATAGAATAATAGAATAATAGAATAATAGAATAATAGAATAATAGAATAATAGAATAATAGAATAATAGAATAATAGAATAATAGAATAATAGAATAATAGAATAATAGAATAATAGAATAATAGAATAATAGAATAAAAAGTTTGACAAAGAAACTGTTGAACAAAAATAGTGACTGGATCTTATATAAAACCAGCCTCACAACATAAACAAAAACATTTAAAAAGCTTTGCAGAAGCTTCTGCAAACACACTTCCAAGGCTTTACAATGGAAAAACTTCCAACTACAAAAACCTTGATATGCCAAACAAAAAAACAAACAAACGGAACTGGACAAAGACAAATAAATTAGTAAACAAAAGCATTGTAAAATAGGAAATTGGTGTAATTAAACTATTCAAGTTACTAGCAGCTAACAAAATTTATTCTATCTTGTTACAGAATGGTCTAGTCTACTTTAAAAAGACTATTATGTATGTTGGCGTTTTTACACATTTTAAACTGCTGAAGAGTAGTTAAGGCAGTATTCATACCAAAACCAGAACGACTCATATATGCTTTAGCTAAATCTTACAGGCCAATCAGTCTAAAAACCTTTATGCTAAAAAAAATGTTAAAAGGTATATACGGAACGGAGCATTAAAAGCTCTGCTCTGCACGAATACCAATATACATGAAGAAAAAAAACTACGGATGAATTTAGATTAGGTAAAAGATTATTGCATACAAAAGTAAAAAAGTAACAACCAGAAGTGTTCACAATAGAACTAACAGGACCGCAGTATACGATGCGCAAAAAAAAAAACAATGTAAAAAGAAAACCATTAAAAGAAATTGATAACAGGTATATACGAAACAGACGGAGCATCAAAAGCTTTGCCTCTGCACCAACATCAATAAAAATTATTGCATACAAATTTTTTTTTTATGAACTAATACTATCTCAAAAAGAATGGATAAACAAAAAATACCAAAAAAACCTAATAAAAACTATTTGATACACAGATAAGGTTAAAGGCTACAATAACACCGAAGCTGATATATGTATATGGCCACGTATGAGTCAAGTGTACGGAATAAAAATTTGTTTTTGTTCAAACCACTAATAATGTCTTTTTCTACATGAATCTTGATTATGTAATTTTTTTAATTTTTTTAATGTGCCATTTCCGAGTATAAACAATCAAAATTTTAAAAAATCAAAGTTTTTGATTTTTTTTTTTAATTTTTTGATCAGACTTTTCTGAATTGAATTTTTAGAAAAAAATTATAATAAACTTTTTTATTCAAACTTTGTCCAAAGAATAAGTTGTTTTTAAAAAAAAATTTTTGTTTTTTTTCAAATATGGATAAAAACGTGTTTTTATATGTGCAAAAAATACCTTAGAAATTTCAGAAAGTGCTGTAATTGAAAAAAAAATAAGAAAAAAAATGTGATGAAAACTTATTCTTTGGATTATAACGTAGCACATGGATCGGTCGATATTCACTAGGCAGGATATGGATTCTTAGGGGTCCACTTTACAAATTAACAAAATGCGTGAAGTCTTTCACAATACTTTTATTATTTAAGATTTATTTACACCAATATATGTAGTCTGCCAACTTGCCGTCTCAAATTAACTTGATGGTATCGATAACACGTGGCAGGACTACGCACAAATTACAATAGCTAGCGGTGCGCCGGTACTAACGGTAACCGATGAAAGTAATGATCTTTTTTTCTTAAATCAAACCTGCTTCGACAACTTTTCGATTTGAACGCGCACGCAGTACCCGATCAATTCAGAATCGACACATACAACCTATGAAATACACATAATAAACAGTACATACATATAGAGATAAACATATGTCGTTACAGGATAATTTTGAGATAATCTTGAGAAATTACAAATAATCAAAAATAGCCAAAAAACTCAAAACCCTTGATATTTTAAATTTTGATAGCTCATTAATTAAAAATGGCTTACTGGCAAAATCTGAAAAAAAATTACATAATCGGAATTTATGCAAGAAAAGGCATTTTCAATAGTTTAAACAAAAACAAATGTTTATTCCGTACACTTGACTCATACATGGCCATATATGTATATATAAAAAAATTAAGCCAAAAACCTTAAGGACCAACTAACAAAAAAAGAAACCAAGTTAAGCCGGATCCTGCTTTTAAGATTTTATACAAAACCGGTAAACATTAATTTGTTAAAAAATTAAAAGAAAAAATAGACATTTTGGGAAAACTGTCCATAAACGAAGCACACACGGTTCTTTTTTAGAAAACACAAACTAACTAAAAAAAAAAAAACAAAAGCAAAAGTAAATGTATTTCATAAAAAAAAAACAGAACTACCAGAAGAGTAACATCTAGAGGTGTGCACAAAAGAACTAACAAGACCGCAGTGTACGGTGCGCCATAAAATCCGCTTAAAAAGAAAGAAAAAAAAAAGATATTTTAAACAGTAAATTTTTTTTCACATAAAAAAATATTGTTTTAAATAATTTAGTATAAATTTTTTTTGTAAAACTTTTATAGCTTGTTAAGTTAAGTTAGGTTAAATATTATTTGTAAAAATTTAGAATCATTTTGTGAAACTTGTAAACATTTTATGACACTTAGTTAACATTTATTTTTATTATTATTAAGAATATGTTGACATTTTTTAACCGTTTTGGTTAATTAATAAAATTTCTTACTTTTTTTTTTTAAATGTTTTAAGAAAAAAATGTTGACTTATTGTTGACATTTTATGACCGTTTGAGTTACTTTATAACGTTTTGTATAATTTAAAAACATTTTTTGAAAGTTGTAACATTAAAAATCTTTATGACGCATTGTTCTCATTTTATAACTATTTGTGTTAATTTCTTGTGACATTCTAAACAAAATTGTACTTTTTGTTGACATTTTGTAACAGTTTGAGTTATTTTATTCTTTTTTACTCAGTTTAAAAACATTTTGTGATACTTATAATATTCTTAGAACATTTTATGACAGTTTGTTGACATTCATTGCTTTGGTAATTTTGTAGTACCTGTTACAATTTGAGAGTATTTTATTAAAAAAAATGAGTTTTAAGTTATATTTTTGACATTTTCTGGCTGTTTCGGTTTTTTTTGAAATATGTTAAAACAGTTTTGAGACATTTTATTAGTCTTTGAAAACATTTTGTAATTTTTTTTGACATTATTAGAATGTTTTGTAATACATTATTGACATTTTATGATTGTTTGAATTATTTAAAGTGTGTATATACAAAAATGTATACACACTTTATTACCTTATTTTTTCTTATAGTAGTCTAGTAATTACCAAATATAGTCATAACTGTCAAAATGTGTCTGGTAATTACCTAATATGTTCATACACTGTCAAAATGAATCTGGTATCTGTCTATATTACGTATAAACTTTCAAAATGTTTTTGATATTTACTAACTATGCTTATAAACTGTCAAAACGTGTCTGATAATTGTTAAACATGCTCATAACTGTCAAAACATATCTGGTTATTACCAAACATGCTCATAAACTCTAAAAATGTGTCAAGTATTAGTCAAATATGCTCATAAATTTTTTAAATGTTTTTGGTAATTAGCGAATATGCTAAATAACTTTTAAAATGTGTTTGTTAATTACCAAATAAACCGTTAAAATGTGTCTGGTATTTTTCTAAATGCTCATAAAATAAATATGTCTAAAAATTATTTAATTTGCTCATAAACTGTAAAAATGTGTCCGGTAATTGTCAAATACGCATTTAAACTATTAAATTATATCTAGTATTTGTCAAATGTGCTCATAAATTGTCAAAATTTGTTTAGTATTTGTCAAATATGCTTATAAACTTTTAAAATGTTTTTAGTTATTAGCAAATATGCTTAAAAACTCTCAAAATGTTTTTTTGGTAATTACCAAATGTGGTTTAATTTGTCAAATTGTGTCTGGTAATTGTTAAATATGCTCATAACTGTCAACATTAATCTGGTTATCATCAAACGTGCTAATAAACTGTCAAAATGTGTCTGGTATTAGTCAAATATGCTCATAAAAATTTAAAATGTTTTTGGTGGTTAGCAAACATGCTAAATAACTTTTAAAATGTGTTTGTTAATTACCAAATAAACTGTTAAAATGTGTCTGGTGTTTATCTAAATACTCATAAAATAAATATGTCTAGAAACTATTAAATTTCCTTATAAACTGTTAAAATGTGTTCAGTAATTGTCAAATACGCATTTAAACTATTAAAATGTATTTAGTATAAATTGTCAAAATTTGTCTGGTATTAGTCAAATATGCCCATAAACTTTTAAAATGTTTCTAGTTGTCAAATTGTCAAAATGTTCTTAGTAAATACTAAATGTAATTTAATTTGTCATAACGTATCTAGTATACGTAAAATATGCTTTTAAAATATGTCTAGTAATTACCAAATATAGTTATAAACTGTCAAAATTTGTTCAGTAACTATTAAATGTATTTATAAATTTTCAAAATGTGTCTAGTAACTACGCTTATAAATGTCTAAAGTTTACCAAATATACTTATTAATTGTTAAAATGTGTCTTGTGTTGTTAATTATGTTTATAAACTGTCAAAATGTGTGTAGTTACAATCAAATTTAATTATAAACTGTCAAAATGTGTCTAGTAACTATCAAATGTGCTCATAAACTGTCAGTCAAAATGTGTCCAATAATTATCACATAAAATACATTTTGAAATTGTTAAGTGTATAACTGTCTAATAAATATTAAAATGTTTTATAAATGGCAAAAAACGTCTTGTAAAAATAAATTGTCAAAAACAACTGAGAACCTTGTCTTGCATTAATCAAAACATTATATAAATTACAAAAATATATTGAAAAATGACTCAAAACTGTTAAGCGTCAATAAAATATCAAAAAAATTCTTGAAAACATATAACCTAACAAAATACTCAATTATCAAAACATTTTATAAATTACAAAAAGCATTTTAAAACAAAAAGTGACTTGTGAGCTGTCAAAGATGTCAATAAACTGTTAAAAACGTCTGACGGCTGTCAAATATGCTAACAAAATACTGAAAACATATATTTAGAAACTGTTAAATATATACTGTCAAATAAATGGCAAACCATTTTATATACTACAAAATGCATTTAGAAAATTTAAAATAAATCTGCTGAATTTGGTAAATCTGCGTATAAACTCGAAAAGCATTTAAAAACTATCAGATATGTTCATAAAATATATATACATTTGAAAACTGTCAAACAGGTAACATAAATGTTGTTAATATTATTTTTAACTATAAATAGTTTTCTTACTAACTTCAGTCAAAACATTTTCTAAATTGAAAATAATTTTTAAAATATTACTCAAAACTGTCAAATATGTCATTAATTAAAAAAATATTTTAATAAATTATTAAAAACATTTAGAAACTGTCCAATATGTCTTGCAACAACAAAACATTATATAAATGACTAAAAACACTTGACTTACAACGGTATTATGCATCAATAATGTATTAAGAAAATATTTGAAAACTGTCAAAACATTTTATAAATTACATAAAACATTCTGAAAAACGTGATTTGAAACTGTCAAACATGTCAATAAACTCTTAAAAACATATGGAAACTATCAAATACGTCAATATAAAAAACATTTTGGAAACAGTCAAATACACAACTCATTTAATAAAAATAGCGTCAAAAATCACATAGAAACTGTCAAAATTTAAAAACATTAAAAATTGTCAATAATGATGCAAAGTGTTTTTAACTAATAAGCTATCTCAACTGACAAATATATCTAGCAACAATCAAAATAAGTTAAAAATTACAAAAAACATTTTGAAAAATAATTTGTAAAAGTCAAATATGTCAATAAACTGTCAAAAACATTTAGAATTTGTCAAATAAACTAAAAAACTGTTTAATATATTTACAAAAATAGCAATTTGATCTGTCAAATAAGTTTTAAATCATTTCATAAACTATGAAAAGCATCTTAAAAGTATTAACTTTGTTTATAAATTGTCAAAAAGCATTTGGAAACTGTCAGATATGTTAATAAAATATTAACTGTTAAATATGTCAAAATGTTATTATTGTTACTATTTATAATTAATAATCCATATCAACTGTCAAATACATTC
The DNA here is from genome assembly GCA_963932245.1 of Tachinus rufipes. NCBI lineage: Eukaryota > Metazoa > Arthropoda > Insecta > Coleoptera > Staphylinidae > Tachinus > Tachinus rufipes. The sequence continues at coordinate 69,262,842 of OZ010747.1, read as the reverse complement.
TGCAAGAATTTTCTGCGTAATAGTCTTCTTGGGGAACAAAGATTATTTAATTTGTATTTTTTAATTATTCAAGAGATTACAACAACTACTGTTGAAGCTGTACTAGGAAATTCTGATCTTTCACTTTGGTAGTTAAAACTTCTCTTCCTATTACTACCAAACTTAAACCAAATTTTATCTATCATTTCTAAGATGAACATAGTAAATTGCAGCAGAAAAACTCACAAAAACTACTCAAAATGTCATCACAAAATTTGTTCCGTTCTCTGTAATTAATCCAAAACAAAAGTAATTGATTTCAATTCAAACAAAACAGGAAGTTAATAAGGAGTAAAAAGCATTTAAAAAACAAGGCAGTAATTATTGTTCTAAGCAGACATATATCATAAAAAAGCTTGTAAACATTGTAACAATCTAATACAATCTGAAAAAAGTTGGATTGATAGAAACAATGCAAATCAATTTTCCCCGTTTTCTATAAACAACAAAAAAAATTTAAAACCATAAATTTATTGTAAAGTAGTACAAAATCTTCAATACCTCTTCTTCAAATTAATCAAAACAATATGTAGTTACTAATCTAAAAAAGCAGATATTTTTGCAAACCAATTTGCATCTAATTCTACTATTATAAACCCTTCTATTGCTGAACCTACAATGGCAGCTAGTAATAAAATAAAAAGTGCAATTTATTTTAAGCAACAAGTTGTAAAAAGATTAATTTTTAAATAAATACAAAAAAAGCATTAGAGATACATGAAAATCTACCTGTTATTTTAAAAATTATAGTTAAAATTGATGGTTTTAACTCTACTTTAAAAGTCCTATTTATAGTTTTGCAGATGATAGTACCCTTCATACTTTATATTTTTTAAAGATCGTATTGACAAATATGAGAGAACGTCTTAAAATTCTTAGATAAGAATCTGTAGCATTTATAAACAAAAATTTTCAAACAATATCTAAATAGGGCACTCCCAACATGGTCATGCTTAACTGTTTCAAAATCAAAATTTGAGGTATCAGTTTCAAATATTAAACTAAACAACAAATCTATATCTAAATGTTATTTAATTTGTCTTCTAGAGGTTACAATCTTGCATAATCTTTTCTGGAATAAACATTTTGTTGACATGGCTTTAAAAATATCTAAAAAACTAAGATTTCTTAATAGATGTAAAAAGGTTTTTTACTGTTCAACTTTTGCATATAAACAAAACTTATATTTGTTCTTTTATTGAATATTGTTCCCAATTATGAGGAGGAGCATAAAAACTACACTATCTCTTCTAAACGCTATTGAAAAACAAAGTGTTTGGATCATTGCTGATCCAAAATTGACTAATGACTTAGATACTTTACAACAATGGCGTAATGTTGCAGATCCTTGTATTTTTATAGATTTTTTTATAGACATTGTTCAAACAAAATAAAAGACATTTTGCCACCTAACGAAATATTGACTACGCAATGTAGGACCAAAACTTTTAAGACAGACTTGTTTAACCGTACTATTGACACATAGAGTTTCCAAATTCAGTATTTCCTGATACTTATAAGTCACAAATGTATAAGGTCAATGTTTACAGAGTGCTTAAATCTAGTCTTAAATGTAATAGTTTTTATGTTGTTGTGACATATTAAGTAATTCCTATATATATATCAATTTAAAATTTAAAAAAAAGTTCTAGAAGCTACAGTGTGGTGTAGATTACTAGTGGGGTATTTATTTAGATCTTTTTTTTATAACACTGTAAGTGGTATCGTTTACTTAAAATAACAAATAACTATTGTTTTTTTGTAATTATGTCTAATAAAATAAAATTTACTCTTTCAAAATTGTTGCAGATTTTCCAAAATGTTTTACCTTAACCTTTTTCGATAATTCTGTATAATTAAGAAAAAATCTCAGAATAAGATTGTCAATTTTTAAGTAATTTCATTTAGCTCAAATTATAAAAAATGTATTAATTGTAGTTTCTCATTAATTTCAATCCACAAGCAGATAACAAACAGCAAACATTTGCAATAAAACCAATCAAGTTGATTCATCCCTTTGTTTTTTTATCCCTTCTTTATCATTGTGGCAAGACCACTCGAGAGATCAGTATAATCAGACCTGCATCTGCTAGTTCGCATATTTCCTGTCGGATTAAAGGTGACCGACCTCTGTCTTATAAAAAAAAAAATCCATAATGCATTCCATCACTCCATTTTTAATCAGAGAAGATATTAATTTTAAATATTAAAAAAAAATGGGATCCTGTTCTGCTTTTTATATATTTTATTTTAAAATCCCATAATATTTTGTTCATCAACATAATGGAAAATTTTTGGATAATTTTTTTTAGTTAGTTGAGTATTTTCTAGAATGTTCGTATCGTTATATTAAGCTCAAGCACGCTACAATCATATAATAAGCTTTGAATAATTAGAAATATTAACATAACGCGATTTTCTTTGTTTGAAATGGGAATATTGTTATCAATCATTTTGTATAAAATATAAAAATTATTAAAAATATTTCGTTCATCATAAATGATTGAAATAAATTGTCGCCTGTAAAGTGACAGAGAAATGTAACAGTCACGCGCTTCCAGTCCAATTTAATTATAATGATACATCGACGGAAGTGTCCGGCAAATTCAGCTAAAAAATGCAACATTCAGCAGAATATCTGGTAGCAGGCAGCAGGAATATAAAAAAAAGTAATACTGACACCTTCTAATCTGTCAGGACATAATTTATTCGTGCGCATTCGGCGACGCACGTAGATGTTATATATTTTTATTCTTTCTCCAAAGTTTTATGGGATTTTCTTTTTCCCCTCGATTTCAAGTGGGAGAAAGTTTAAAGTTTTTGGTTGCACGTGCTTGGAGTATAGAGAGATACGTATATAATTTGTTTTCTTTATATAAATGCAATAATTATTGCAGCAACATATTTTAATTATTAACAACTTTTAAGAAACTTTCAAATATTTTCTGCTCACGATTCTTGTAAAGAAACTTTATTATTCTTACTACCATCAAGATGTAATAAAAATATGATGGGGAAACTTGCTTTCAGCAATCGTCCAGTTTTAATTAAATTTTACGACCGATTCACGCTAAGCTTCTTCGTGCGATGTATGTGCGGAATGGCGAATTAGTGAAGCGTGTAAGGGTTGTGTCGTTACATGGATAATACACCCTATAAATATCTTATCATTTTTTTTTCTGCTTCTTTCACTCGAGCGAACGAGCGAGCTTTCCGTAACGATCATTATGAGGAAGAGATGGAATGGGAGAAAAAAAACGGGTTAGGGTTTGATGTAGCTGAATATTAAGTGTTTGGTTTAGGTAAAAATGTGTGTTTAGGGTGTAATTGGGTTTTAATGATTTATTCTTTATTTAAAATTAAAATTAATTTAAAATAATTTATTTCAACAATGAATTTATAATAGATTCTAGAAGATGTAAACATTTTTTTTGCAATTGGAATAAAAATAAACGTTATCGGCATGTACACAAGTAAAATAAGAGATTCCGATCTCCAAGTCGACGCTTATCATATCGCTCACCTTGGTTGATCTTAAGCAGGCTGTTTTAAATCAGTTGTGTGCCGCTGTATTAAATTAAATTTTATTGAATACAATGTATTATTGCGTGAAAACTACTCGTAATTAGTGTTCATGTTACATCAAAGTGGTGGCAATATTTAATGGATTTTATAATTAAAAGGTTGGTAAATCAGTTTCTATTGAATTCTAATTCATATTTATGTTATATTGATTTTATATAAATTGGTTTTAAATAAATCATAGTTGTATTCTATTGATCTGCAATAATGAGAAGTGATAAAATTCCTGTTTCTCAATATAATAACCAATTATTCTTTTGCTATCCTTACGAGTTCTTAAAATTTTATTTATAAAGGTTTATTGCTTATATTTAGTAGTATATATAAAATATATTTTTATTTAATAAAATTGTTATAAAAATACTTAATTAAAATTAGCTCTGGCAAATTGGTAACAATAATATTTTTTAAATAAATTAGTTTTAAAGTATGAATACAACAAATTGAATTCAAAAATAGCAATTTTTTTCTAATTTAGAAGATTATTTATTGAATTAATCACTAAATTGTTCTGAGCATTTTGAAGAGGAGGTATTGAAGATTTTGAACAACATTACAATAGATTTTTGTTTTATAGACATTTTTGTTGTTTGTGGAAAGCTGATAATTTTAATCTGCTTTGCTTTTGTCAATTTTATTATTTCTACTTGTATAAGATTTTTACGTTTGCAAGTTTTTTTATAATCTTGATTATGAAACAATTACTGATACATTTTTTAAATGCTTTTTGCTTCTTATTAATTGCTTGTTTTGTCTGATTAAATACAAATAGTTTTGTTTTGGATTATAAGAGAATGGAACTTTTTATTGATTAGCTTTTGTAAGATTTTCTGCTGCAATATGTGGATTTTTGAAATATATGGAATGTTTATTTTAGAATAATGATAGATGAGTAGTAATATAAAAAAATGTTTTAACAACAGCAGTAATAAGTGAATGATTGGAATTACATAAAGCAGCATCAAGAGTAGTTGTTGTAATCTCTAAAATAGTTGAAGTAGTAGTCTTTTTGATGAAGGTCAGGATAAAAAGTAAGTTTTATGAAGGACAAAGTATTGTAGCGTTTGCCATATCGCGGAAACTAATCATTGCAACAAATTTATGTTTTTATATTTTTATATATTTGAGATCAATTATAATAATAAATTAAAAAAAAAAATGATGCAAACAGTTTTTCTTGAAATGTCTACAGTAATACAAATGTATACAATTTTTTAAATTATAAATTATTATTGTTTGCCATATTTTGGAAGCTATCCACAAAACTGAATACTTTAGAAAAATGATATTTTTTGTATAAATTATGTTGTTTTTGCTGAAGTTTAACATTTCTTTATTTATTATGCAGTTTTTAATGCCTTTGATTAGTGGTTATACCAGTTATTCCAAAAAATATAGTGTTGACCAGCTGCCAACAAACATAGATACAATATGATGTTCAAGTCATTAATCCTTTCAATTCAAGGTTTATACTATTTTCTTCAAAGCATACAATACTGTCCAACTTTGCTATTAACCAATTTAGATAAATCAAAAAACTTAACATTATTTTACATTATGTAATCTGTAGTTATTTTGATTAACGCTTAAAGCAAGTTTTTGCAAAACAATAAAGTACAAACTATTTAAGCTACCAACAAATTTGCTTAATAATTTTGTAATTTATAGTGATATCCTTTTAACAAATTCCAAAAGTTATTGGTATGTCATTGAACCTGTAAACTGATCCTTGAAGTTGTTAATAAAATTTTAGACATTGTCAGTAACTCCCAAAAGTCATCGGTATACTCTAAAAAGTTTTAATAAAATTCCAGACCTTGTTAGTAAGTTTTTAAAACTTCCCATTAAAGTTCTAGTCTTGATCAGCAATTTCTAAACAAATCAGCAAATCCTAAAACTTGTTAGTAGTTCTCAAAACTTATCAGCTTTAAAACCTGACAATGTTTTCATAAAAACGATAAATAAAATTCTAAGTATTCAAAGTTGTTAGTAATCTCTAAAAATTTTTAGGCTTTGTCGGCAAATTCTAGAGTTTTAAATATTATAATTATGCTCTAAAATTGGTCCACAAAGTTTTAAGTTTAGGCAGTAAGTTCTCCAATTAGCAAATAAACTATAAAACTAACTAATGCACTTCTAGGCCTCATGAATAAATCTTGGTACTTGTCATTATGTTTTAAAAACAGCCAAAAAATTGTTTTGTCAATGAGCTCTACTAGTCCTACAGCTACAGGTTGGGAGAATGGAGGGTTGATTAGAGAGGTAGACACTTGGGCTGGCTAATCAAAATGAGAGATAAGGTCGTACGTTATTACGATGTGATCTATTACGGAATGTCCATTATGATTTGCAAATGTGGGGGTTGAGCAGTTACGACGAAACCAATTAAAATTTATGAAAAGGTTGGCTAGCGCGATGTCTTTGGGTTTTTTTTGGGCGCGCGTTATATTTCTGAAAATAATAGATTGTGATCTTTAAATATACTCCAAAAATGTTGTAAAACTTGTCAGTACGTTCTAAAGACTATCAAAAAAGTTTTAAAGCATATCGTGAGAAGAAATAAATTATCAGTACTGCTCAAAACTTGTCAGTGTGCTCTAAAAAGTTTTAGGCCTCAACAGTAAATTCTAATACGCAACAGTAAATTTTATAATGCATTAGTAAATTCTAGAATTTGTCACTTCCTAAAACTAGTAAGTGTTCTAAAACCTGTCAATAAAGTTTTAAGTCTCGTCAGTGAGATAAAAACTTGTAATTATTTTCTAAAACTTGTCAACAACGTTTTAGGTCTAGTATGTTTTAGTCTAATTTGTGACTTCTGAAGAAAAGCATGGCGCAATGGTTTAGGTATCCGACTAAAGATCGTATGTTAGATTTCCATATACTGTGATATACTTTTTACATGTTTATACGCTCTTCCACTTCCCAACGCTTATCAGCATGGGGTTTTACGGATAGAACCTTGATGGAATGATAAATAATCTCTCCAGTGGTTTGGAATCTACTAAAACTGTAAGTTTCTAGTAATGTAAGTTGCCAACATTACTGGTAAAGAAAAGACAGCAATAGCAAATAAATAGCTGACAACAAAATTATACCTTAAATTTCTATCAAAATTTGTCAGTATGTTCTAAAACCTGTCAACAAAGTTGTATGCTTTGTCAATAAATCATAGAACTTAACATTATATTATAAAACCAGTCAACAAAGTTTGAGGTCTGGTAAGTTAATTCTAAAACTACTCATTATATTCTAAAGTCTGTTAACAAAGTTCTAGATTTCATCCATAAGTTTTAATACTTATTAGTAGTTCTAAAAGCTTGTTAGTGGGCAATTCCATTTCAAACGGACCAGAGCTAGGGGGGGGTGCGTTGAGAAACTTGCTTATGTATTTTTTTTAGTTTCTATAACATATTAGTAGTCTTTTGATCGATATATGAGAGTATAAAACCTATAAAAAAAATATCTACGATTTTTTTAAGTTTTTTTGACGTTTTTTAACTTAATCACATTTTTTGTTTAAAAACCGCAATTTTAACTCAAAAAAATAAATTTACTAATGAAATCAATCAGAAATTTTCCTTAGAATCCAAATCTGGCGCCATTTCAAGTTTATACCCTGTCTATAAGCCGCAAAAGCCATAAAACCATGTTTTTTGTTCTTAGTGGGCTGTGCAAAAAGGAGCATTTTTTAATTTTTTTTTAACCGCCCTAGTTGACGTATTTTGATATAAATTAATTGAAAAATATAAATTTGTTCTGTGTATTTGGGTTTTAAGCGTCTAAAACTCAAAAAATCTGCAAAGTAGGCCTATTCTTCAACATAAACTCTTACAAATGCATGTTTAGCCGCGCTCAGAGGAACAATACACCAAATATTATTAAAAATTTGAATTCTGGAGACAATTTTACATAGAAAATTGTCAGTGTTGTACTCATTGTCTATAGAAAAGTCTATCTAGAAAAAAATGTTTACAAAATTTTTATGCAAAAAATGCGTTAAAAATTAATTATTTTTTTTATTTACAAAAAATATTATAAACACACTAGGGTGTGGTTTAAAACTTTTTTTTAACAAATTTTAACAAGCGACAGGCAGATTTATGTTTGAATGCTAAAAATAATAATATTTTTAAATATTTGCGCCGATAGATCGAGTCTAAATTTGTGCCGCAGGCGCAAAAACTATCAAACAAAGAGTAAAATGGCCAAAAATTGGTTCAAGCGACAAAAAATGTTTTTGTTAAACTTCTGAAATCAACTTAAAAAAATATAATCCAAATAATCTATAAAAAAAATTAAAAAAAAAAAAAAATTTAAGTAAATTTTGAACAAATTTTTTTTTCTAGATGGATTTTTCTTTGACAGATAAGCACGACACTGACTATTTTCTATGTAGAATTGTTTGAAAATTTAAATTTTTTAATAATATTTGGTGTATAGTTTCTCTGAAAACTGTTAAATGTGCATTTGTAAAAGTTTATGTTGAAAAATAGGCTTATTTTTGCAGTTTTTTTGAGTTTTAGACGCTTAAAACCCAAATACACAGAACAAATTTATATTTTCTAATTAATTTACATCAAAACACGTCAACTTTAGCGGTTAAAAAAAAATTAAAAAATGCTCCTTTTTGCCCAGCCCACTGAGAACAAAAACATGGTTTTATGGCTTTTGCGGCTTATAGACAGGGTATAAACTTAAAATAGCGCCAGATTTGGATTCTACGGAAAATTTTTGATTGATTTCATTAGTAAATTAATTTTTTTGAGTTAAAATTGCGGTTTTTAAACAAAAAATGCGATTAAGTCAAAAAACGTCAAAAATACTTAAAAAAGACGTAGAATTTTTTTTTGTGGGTTTTATACCCTCATATACCGATCAAATGACTACTAATAAGTTATAGAAACTAAAAAAAAATACATAAGCAAGTTTCTCAACGCACCCCCCCCTAGCTCTGGTCCGTTTGAAATGGAATTGCCCTAGTATAATCTAAAGTTTATCAATAAAATTCTAGGTCTTATCTGTAAGTTTTAAAACTTATCAGTAATTTTCAAATCTTGTCACTTTAAATTCTAAAACATAAAACAAAGTTTTAAGCCTTGTAAGTAACTCTTAAAATTTGACAGTTATTTCTAAAACTTGTCAGTATGTTTTATTAGAACCTGACAACAAAAATCTAGATTTTATAAATAATTCCTTGATTTTTACAGTTACTCTTAAAATTTGTTAGTATTTCTAAAATCTGTCAATAAAGTTTTAGGCCTTATTTAAATATTTAAAAATTCATCAGTAATTCTCAAAACTTGTCAGTATGTTTTAAAACCTGTTAACTAATTTTTAAGCATTGTTCTATACATTAAGTTAAAATAAAAATATAAAAAAATTTAATTTAAAAGATACAATACTTGATACTTTTTTAATTAAAATTAATATTTAAGGTAATTTTGAAAAACCTTGGCTATAAATTGAGCGTATGCATGATTTTTATTTTTTGTTTGTTTTTGGTACTGTACTATAAGTTGAAAAAAAACATATATTTTTATTGTCTAATTTTAAACATAATATTTTTTTTTAAATAAATTTATAATTTTAAGCTGTTTTAAAAAATGGTAAACAAAAAACTAACATTGATACAGTACAAAATAAAATTGGGGTTAAAATATTTACTAAAATAAAAAAAAAACATTAGATAGAAAGCTTTTACAAATTTAATAAATCTATAAATAAAAAATTTGTTAAATCCAATTCTATAAATAAAGTTTTAAAATACAATTTTAATGATAATAAAATTATCAATTGCAAAAACTTTAGTTTATTAAAATACATCTCTTTAATACTAAATATTTAGATAATTGCGCTAAATGTTTATTTTTGTTTGCCAATAGCACAGCAATGTACTGCAAGTAGTTTAATTTTGTTGAGTTTGCTGATTGTTAGAAATCTTATATACTTTTTGTATTACTGCTATTTTTGGTATTGGTTTTGTTTGTCTGTTGACGTTGGCGTACGGATATATTTTATTTATTACATTACAATCTTTAAATTCATTTCATTTACAAAGTTTTATTTTTTAATATTTTACAAAAATTTATATTATCAATCTTTTTATTCTTGATTGCATTTATTGACAGTATTTTTTAGTTAGTTTAGTCACTATGTGTATGTAAATGAGTAAATAAAACTTCAAATTGTCAATAAAGATTTTCTATAAGTTTTTTAAGCTAACTTGAAAAATAAAAGCGTTTAACTATATAAATTTTTGTTGGCTTTTTTACTCTACAATTTAGGTTATATGACTTAATCATACCAAATTTTCCTAATTTGTAAAATATATTAAAACCTTATATTGTAATATGTTTTGTTTTTTTAGAAAAAATAAAATGTTTTTAGCGCGTTGCAAAGTGTAGCGTCTTTCATGTTGCAGGTGCGGCACGCTCTATATTAGAGCGCTTTCTAGAATTACCGAGAAAAGACTGTTGCTGTTGTGAAATTTTTTTTTCTAGTATTTTAAAAAGTTGTTTAAAGCATTTAAAACAATTGTACATGTTTTAAAACAACTATTTGCAATAAAATATTTCATTTTTGTAGCGGCGAGCGTAAAAAAAGCAAAAAAACATCACAACAGTGTATGTTAAAAATTGTTGTTTGCATCTCGACAACAACAACAACAACAATATAGATAGTTTAGTAAAAAGTATGTTATTGTACGGATCAGAAATTTGGAGATGAAAAGAACAAGAAAAGTTAAAGGCTAGAGATGGGTATTAGGGGTAAACAAAGAGACCCTAGCATACGTGCAATGAGGTATAAAAAAGAGTGAGAAAACGGAACAAATGTAAAATATTATAAGAGTGCCTGAAAGAGAAAATGAAGAAAAAATGCAAAAAAAATGAAACTTGCAGAGAAAAATATTTTAAAAATAATGGATATGCTAGTGAAGAAGTAGAAGTATTAAGAACAGATAAAAGTACGTGGAAAGAAACTATGATTAGATATAGAGATATACAAGTGCAAAAGGAGAAAACACAGATAAATAATTTTAGGTACAATTTAAATAATTATGAACTAAAATTAAGCATTTTTTGCTATTTTTAAATATATTTGTAAACACATTGTAAGATATTTTTGAACGTAGTGCACTGCACTTTCTAAAAATTTTAGGGTACCTTTTGCACATAAAAACACGATTATTATCTATATATGAGAAAAAAAACTTGTCATTTAAAAAAATCTGTTTTTTAAAGTTGTAAGAAAATTTCTAAAATCAAAGAAAAAAAATTTTGCCGGTAAAATTAATTTTTGAACAATTTTAAAAAAGTTCTTCTTTCTTTAATCCTGAGAAATGACAAACAATTATTTTTTTCAAATTTTGATTGCTTATTTGGATTGGTTTACTGAAAAATTCACACAATCAGGATTCTGTAGAGGAAGACATTTTTAGAGGTTTGAGCAAAAAATAAATCATTTCGTACACTTGACTCATGCATGTATATATTATAAAAAAATATCCTTTATTGGATGAATTTATGAAAGATGTCAAAGCTTTTAAAAGATTTTCTTTTTGCAATTATTACAATAAATGACCGCAATAATAGCATTTTTTTGTTAATTTTTTTTTTCAAAGTTCAGCCTAAAAGTCCTACAATTTTTGGTTGTTGTCCAAGTAACAATAAGTTGCAGGCATATGTGCCAAACTCATATATACATGTCTCAAAACTTAAACGCGGAACTAAAAAATCCGATGTTATTCTACAATAAATTGAAATACCCCGATAAGTCTCGGTTCCAGCCGATCTTGAACGAGCTATTCTTTGCAAAGACTTTTGGCCAACTAACATAGCTGTCAAAAAATTTGTGAGTTATGCTTGTTCACAAAATGTTCCTGCTTTATCTACAATGGATTTTCGGAGCCTGAATCCTGTCAACAGCCTAGACCCATCTTCAGAAATGATAACGGTTTTTCCATCTACTACCAGAACGTCAAGGGTTTAAAAACTAAACTCAAGCAACTCTTGCTAGCTGTAGCCGTATCAGACTACGATGTGATTGTTTTCACTGAAACCTGGCTTTTTTCCAGACATCAGTATATTTGAATTAAATCTAAAAGGCTAATATTTATTTACGTGTGATCTTTACAAGCCCTAAACAAAGCGGAAGTGGTGTTGTAATTGCTATCAAAACTCACCTCAAATCTGTATTACTTTCCCCCACGTTTATTACTGTTGAACATTTGTTTGTAGTTGTTAAGTTTAATCTTGTGTCTTATATAATTTGTGCGGTATATTTACTACCTAATTTAACTAGAGATAAATATCTTGACCGTTGTTATTCTGTCGAATCTATTGCCGACGAGTTGGGTCAACGATGATTTAGGTATAAGAGTAATTTGTAATGATAGTTACCCTGCTCATTTAGTCGCTAATTCCTTTGGGTTTTTAAACTACGTACAATGCATTTCTATTCCTAATAGTGAGGGTGTGTTTTTAGACTTATGTTTTACTAACGATCGTGATATTTCTGTGATAGAAGCTGTAGATGTTTTGTTAAATTTAAGCCAACACTATTCTGCGTACTTGTTAACTATAAAATGTGATACTACCTGTGATATTTTAAATTGTAATTATGTTTTTAATGATTTTAAACTTGCCGACTACAACGCAATCAATAATTATTTGTTGAATGTTGATTGGACTGCACTATTTTATAACTGTAATATTGATATGTGTCTTGATGTATTTTACTCTGTAATCAATTATGTTATTGATTGGTTTGTCTCTAAAAAACTGTGGCGAGAAAGCAATTTTTCTATTTAGTTCAACAAAGAATTGATATTATTATTATTATTATTATTATTATTATTTTATGCTTTTTACGGCTATTTTACATCGCCACAGTAAGTCTACGACTTGTTTAAAGTGGTTTGATGGGACCAACAGCTTAATACGTGACTTCCGAACCACGCTGGTGGATAAAGAGCAAGTTATCATTTCAGTCATATTTCGGGGATCGAACCCCGGACTGCTCGCATGATATGCAAGTGCTCTACCATTGAGCTATCACACCATCTCTTACTAAACTCAAGAAAACTGTACACACGTTATAAATCTTCACAACTATTGTCGGACTATAATGAATTCCAATCTATACGTACTATGTACAAAAATTTCAGTACACATCAATACGAGCAATATATTTTACAAACTGAAAGTAAAATTCAAAATAATCTAAAACATTTTTGGAGATTTGTTAATGAGAACAAAAAAACTAATGGTTTTCCTGCCACAATGTATTATAAGGATCAATCCTGTCATAATGGGAACGACTTTGTCAATAGTTTTGCAGATTTTTTTTATATAAAAACGAAACTTATCCAACTCTATTGTTTAATTTTAATAATAACGTAATACATTCAAAATTAGTTTGTGTAATGTTTTTAAGAGAATTAAAAACCTTAAATGTAATTTAAGCATTGAACATGACGGCATTTCTTCTTTACTGTTAAAAAAGTGCATTTATTCTATTTTATAATAATAATATATTATATATATTTGTGATAACTAAAATGTTTTACACAGGTCAAAGGTACATAGATATGACATAAAATATATGTACATACCATTATTTCAAGATTTAATTTAAACATACTTAGAACTAAAACTAGCAGGTTTTTTCAGTAACATATACAAGCATTAAAAAAAACATTATATTTACATAATAATTTGACTACACCAATAGATAAAATTTTAGTTATATATATATCAGGCAGCTAAAAATTCATACTAGCAACTACTAAAAGACAATACAACACAATAAAATTTAATAAGTTAATTAAAATTGTGATCAAAATACTCCTTAAAATTATAAAAAGCATTAGATAGTAAAATAGCTTTTATTTTACATCTAAAAACATTGAGCGGCAATTGTTTCAAATAAATAGGCAGTTTCTTAAAAAACTTAGATGCATAGTAATTTTGACAGTTTTGTGATTTTGATAAACGTAGAAATTTGGGACATAAGTTGCCCTTATTCCTAGTATTGTATTTATGATTAGTTGAGTGTTGGGCATATAATGTGTAGTTTTTTTTAGATATACTAAACATTCATAAATGTAAAGAGAAGGTAAAGTTAAAATTTTAAGATGTTTAAATTGCTCTCTACAATCTTTTTGATAACCTATATTTGCTACTATCCTCACAGCTCGTCGTTGTAGTTTGAATACTCTTTCTTTAATGTTAGAATAGCCCCAAGCTAAAAGACCATAAGATATGTGGCTGTAACACATAGCAAAATAGGCAGTTTTAAGTACACTTTTAGAAACAGCACAACTGAGATTTCTAAGCAAAAATATGTTACTGCTATACTTATTAGCAATTGCGTCATCTTGATACGACCATGATAGTTTATTATTTAAATAAATACCTAAAAACTTTGTATTTGCTCTTAAATTAACTTCACAATGTTTTAACGTAAATAATAGCATTGATGACTTGCTATTGTTTAAGCACAACATGTTGCTTAAAAACCATTTTGAAGCTTTTGATTCAGCATATTCTTGCTTAGAAACAACTTTGCTCAACGTTTTTCCGTTGTTAGTGATTGTGGTATCATCTGCAAAAAGTATAATTTTTGCTATAGAATCACAATGCGGCAAATTATTAATATAAATTAGGAATAAGAGTGGTTTTAGAATTGAGCCTTGTGGAACACCTTGAGTTATGTTTAAATTAGTTGATCTGTTACCACCATGGTTAACAATTTGAGTCCTATTTGTCAAGTAAGACATTAATAACCTCAAACTTTTAGAGTGAATATTATATGCATATAATTTCCTTATCAATATGTCATGTGATACACAATCAAATGCCTTAGACAAATCCATAAACGTTGATAACGAGTATAAACCATTTTCAAAGCATTCAATTGTGTTTTCTATAAAATCTAAAACTGCATCAGAAGTACATTTATTCTTTCTAAAACCATATTGTTTTTGGTTTAACAAATTACAATCTTCAAGATACTGAAGTAGTTGCATTTTTAATTTTTTTTCTAATACTTTAGAAAAGATTGGTAGTAAAGCAATTGGTCTGTAATTGCTGGGATTATTTACATCACCTTTTTTGTATACTGATATTACATTTGCAGCTTTCAGAACATCAGGAAAAATGCTATTTCTAAATTAACGTCTTTTACAACTTCTGAATTTACTTTATAGATATCTCTACTATTGGACTTTTTTAGACTACTAATAATATCACAGACATGTTTACAATTAATTTCCACAAAATTAAAATAGTAGTTGCTAATATTACACACACTATTACACGTTTAAATGAGTGGATCAATGTTAGGTTTAGGCATTGAATTAGAAATGTTCTCAGCTACACTAGTGAAATATGAATTAAAATCATTAGCAGATATAGATGATTTTTTTTTCAGCGGGCTATTCATACAATTGTTAATAACGTTCCACATTGCTTTTGGTTTATTGGTACTATTAGTGATATAATTGTTATTAGCAATTATTTTACTTTCTGTTAGTTTTTTTCTGTACAACTTTCTATAGTTATTTCATTGTACTAATAAGTTAAGATCTTTTGTTTGTGTATAATAATCAGAGATGAGATTTAGATTACTTCTCATGATACGGAAAGTATCATTAAACCATGAAATGTGTTGTCTTATATTATTTTTTTGACGTGTAAGTTTTAATGGAAAGCTTACATTATAATGTATTAAAAACTCTTTTATAAACACATTACAGCATGTATTTGAGTTTAAAGAATTATCTAAATCCCATATAACATTTCTTAATAATCCAAAGAAAGTTTGAATACCTTCCACTGTTATGAAACGTTTTATTACTGATTGACACGTTTGCTTCATCTGAGGAATATTAAAACAAGCGTTTATTCCTATATGATCTGACATGCCACTATTTAAAGGTAACATTGTATGTTTTTTGATATTGGTAAATACGTTATCAATACAGTTGTTCAGACGCGTTGAAAAAAAAACTGTTTGTTCTAATCCAAATCTTTTTAACAGGTCAATTAAATCAATTTTTCTAGTATCATTATCATTAAACCTAACATTGAAATCACCTGCTAGAATTAGATTTTTTGTTTGAAATTAAAAATAATTCAACATATCATTTAAAATATTTAAAAACAAATTAAAATTACCACTAGGCAAACGATACACGCTAACAATTAAACAGTTATATTTAAAAAAATTTATACCTGCTAGTTCACAGTGCTTTTCTTGCAAGAATTTGTTAACATCAATGGGTGAGAAATCCAAAGATGATTTTAGCAGAACCAGTACTCCGCCACGATTATAAATTGTTCTTGAGAAGGATTCTGCCAAAACAAACTTGTGAAGCTTTAAAACATTTGTTTTATTATTTTTCAACCAATGTTCACTAATGCAAATTACATCAAAATTTGTTTCGTCTATAATACCTTCCAACTGGTTTAATTTATGCTTTATGCCTTCTATGTTTAGTGACAATATGTTAACTTGCCCAATTTCTTCTGCTTTGCTTGTTGATTCTTCCATCTCTTTATGTGGAATAAAACCCGATTTATAGTTACTTCCCTTGGCCATACATCTATTGCAAAGCCATTGCACTTACTTTTCAATGCTTCATTGAATGAAACTAAATTTCTTCAAATATAGAAACAATGCTACATTACGAATTTGTTTAAATCTGGAGCCAAAAAGGATATCACTAACTGTAGAGGCATTTGCAATTAACCTACAATACCTATAGTGTTCGATAAAATTGTAACAGGTCAGTTGCAATAGATGTGCAAAAGCATTTTAATAGAAGAACAGCATAGATTTTGTGAAGGGCGTTCCACACTTTCTAATTTACTCTGTTATGAACATGATATTTTAAATGCATTTGAATCTAAAGTACAAGTTGACTCAATCTACACCGATTTTTCAAAGGCGTTTGATTGAGTAAACCATAATATTTTTAATACATAGCTCAGTGCTATTGGTTTTCATCATGATGTGAGTTCCTGGTTATATAGCTTTTTGAAAATTTGCACGCAGTGTGTAAAAATTAATAAGTTTTTGTTTCTTGTTTCATCAGGTGTTCCTCAAGGATCTCATTGTGGACAATTTGTATTTTTGCTTTTTATTAATGATATCGCACAGTATATCAATTCATCGTAATTTCTTTAATTGCGGATAATTTAAAAATGTATAGAAAAATATCATCTATCAATGACTGCCATATTTTACAACTGGACTTAGATTCTATAAATACTTGGTGTTTTATTAATAAAATATTCTTTAATGCTGATAAATGTTTTTCAATAAGTTTTCATAGAACTTTAAGTAAAATTTCTTTTAACTATATAATTGACACAAAAGTGTTGGACAAAGTCACACAAATAAAAGATTTAGGCGTTATTTTTGATCATAAACTTACATTTGTTGAACATATTAACATCATGTGCAACCGTGCCATAAAAATGTTAGGATTTGTATATAGAATGTCTGCGAATTTATCAGCCAGTACACTAAAACTTTTATATTGTGCTTTGGTGTGTTCGCATTTAGAGTATGCTCCGTCAGTTTGGAGTCCTGTTAATGAAATTCATAATCGTAGTATTGAACAAATTCAAAAGAAGTTTTGTCGTTTATTGTCTTATCACTCGGGCATATTATCTGTAAATTATGATTACTGCTACATTGCTTCATTGTACAACCTACCGCCATTGAAGATTTGCTGCAAAAGGGCTGATTTGTCATTCTTGCGTAATTTAATCATGTCTAAGATTGATTGTCCGGAGCTACTTGGTACTCTTTCATTCCATGTAGCACCTTATAATAGACATAGCAGGCATTCTTCTTTATTTTGTGAGGCTACCCAATCTACTAATTATGGTTTCAACAATCCACTCGGTAGAATGTGTAGATTTGCAAATAATTTACCAACTGATGTTAATGTATTTTGTGTCTCTAAATCTACGTTTAGAAGTCAGCTGAGTCATGCTGACTAATGATTAATATGTGCGCTGTTATGTATGTTATTTTTTGTATTCTTTATTTTTGAATTGTAAAACATCATTGTTTATGTATATTTGATGTAGATGTAAATGGTAAGATTATACCGTGAATAAAGTATTATTATTATTAGTATAAACATATGACATTTAACACAAACCAATAAAATGTAAAAAAAATTACGCAATTCAAAATATAATTATTTTTTTCTCACATTTATGGAGTTTAAAATAAACTTCTGCACATCTCACATCTTAGTTGCCAAAGTTGTGGCGGTTCAGCTAGTAGGTTAAAGTTATAATACACCCAAAGTAGTGTTAATAAATAAATGTCTCCTCCTCAAATATATCGTTTATTCACAAACAGGATGGATACCATTAATAATAGAATAAAGAATGTGATTTTGATCATTTGACCATTCAACCCTGTAGGCTCCCAGTAATATCAATAAATATTTCTAATCTAACCTAGCCTTAGTTGACTCAGGTTTTAAAATAACATGTATTTCGGATCCGGTGTGCTGCAAATTAGGGATAAAAACCCGGAAACCCCAGTTTTTGCAACATCAGGAATACGACTGTGAGGTGCGTTTAAAAATAAGCAACGGCGCATAACGTACCAGATCATGATATGTTATCTTTTAGAATTAATAATATATCTTTAGAACACAAGTTTTTATTAATTTCAGATTTAAATTTTGATATAATTTTGGGAAATAATTTTTTAAGGAAAGTTCACACAACAATTAATTTAGACCTAAAGTTTATTTCAATTAAAGTAACCGATCAAACATATGATATCCCGGAATTAAATAATGAAAGTACTAATCATCTTTCAGAAGTCTCGTATAAACTTAACAGTTTGAGAACTTTGGTATGTGCTCCGGTTAGTAAGAATGCCGACTTAGATCCTCCTTTAAATTTTAAACATTTAGCCAACAATCTATTTCTATCTCCTAATAAAGAAATATGTTTTTTAAACGTACTTAAAAAACATCAACATATTTTTTCCGAAATACCTGGACGGACAAACATCTACACGCACTCAATTAGGTTTAACAGATAAAAATCGTTTTTTCAAAAACCTTACTCTATACCCATTACACCTCGCGAGGCCGTTAATGGCAAAATTGATAAGATGATACAATGGGGCATCATATATCGTGCAGCAACGCCATATATTAGTCTTTTGGTCACCAGTGTGAAAAAAGACGGATCTGTGAGAATTTATTTAGATGCCCGGCGCTTAAACTAGGTTTTAAAACAAGATCACAAATCCCCAAAACCTATTGAGAAACTATTAAAAACCTTACATAACGTGCCATTTATGTCTTCGGTTGATTTAACGGCGGGATATTGGCAGATCCCTCTTAGGGAAGAAGACAAAAAATATACCGAGTTTATTTATGATCACAAATCGTACGTTTAACGTATTACCGTTTGGGTTATCCACGGCGATAGATTTGTTTACGTGAGTCATAAATACTAGATTAGGACCGGACTTTGCTACATTTGTTTCCACTTATGAGGACGGTTTGTTAAACATTTAGAGCATTTTGACCGCGTTTTTAGTCGATTATACAAAGCTGGGCTTACGCTTAGATTAGAAAAATGTAGTTTAAAAAAAAATTACTTATTTAGGCTATATTGTAAATTCAAAGGGAGTCCTTCCTAAACCAACTAGAGTAACATTAATACAAGATTTTCTAGTACCGCAAACTGTAAAAAAATTACAAGCTTTCTTGGGTCTTACAAATTATGATCGGAATTTTTGTTTGGAAATCTCGGAAACGGCCACGCAGTTAACGCATCTCTTGCAAAAGAAAACTCCTTGGAAGTGGGGGTATAAAAAACATACAACCTTTAAAAAAATAAAGGAAAAGATAGTCATTGCTACTCTACTGTGTTACTTTGTAGCCGAAAAAGAATCTTTGGCTATTCTTTTTGCTTTAAATAAATGGCGAGTATTTTTAGTCGAAAAAAATTTTACTATTTACACTGATCACCGAGCTCTTTTATTTCTACTACTTGGTGAAAAGAGATAAACTCTTTTGGAATTTTCATTTAAAACCGAGTATATTCTAAAAAAGTCCATCACCATTTCAGACATTCTTTCTCGCTTGCCTAACGCCCGATTACCTGTATCAAAAGACAAATGTTTTAAAATATTTTCCATTAAGCTATGTTCTAGTTTTTTAAAACTAATTGAAAACCTTGCTGAATTGCAGTGCTTAGACTTCAAGTTAGTTAAAATTTGAAATGCTATTGCGAAAAACAGTCGGTTTATAGTGCAAAACGACCTTCTTTTTATCTAACGAGAAGACGGGGATAATTGCTTGTTATGTATTCCGGCGTTTTTAGTTACCAATATATTACTGGCTTCCCACGATGCGTTAGGACATTTTGAAAGCTATAAAATTTGGTCGGCCCTTAAAGGTTAAGTGCGGTAGCAAGGAATGTACAAGGATCTCAAACAAATCTTTCAAACGTGCCAATTTACTAAACCCAGCGTATTAACCGATCCACTATTAGTCCCCATTGTGCTGGAGGCTCCGCGCAAGTTAGTAGCTTTGGATGTATATGGATCCCTGCCTATCTTGCGTGGCGGTGTGTCATATATTTGCGTTGTATTGGATGTTTTCTCAAAATACATAGTGTTGTATACTTTAAAGCGAGCAACCACTAATGCTATTTTGATTAAATTAGAACGCAATTATTTTGTTTATGGTATAAAACCGGTATTAGTATCCGTCAGACATCCTCAAGCCAACCCCAGCGAGCGGTGCGGAAGCTTAGCCGTTTATTCAGAACTTTCTACAGTGAAAAACACACGCGTTGGGCCTTTGAAGCCCCTAGACTAGTGGAATTACTTAACGCGGTAGCTCACAAATCGACCGGTTTTGCACCTTGCGAGTTGCAGTTTGGGAAACCTCAACCGTTGCTTTTTCATTTTCCAATATCCGTAAGAATCTATGGAAATTGATCTTCCGGTGCTAGTGTCAAAAGGATTAGAAAAAAAAGTACTGATTATTAGAGATAAACAGATAGAGCTTTTTGTATTGTTTTGCTATTACAAAAAAGCTTTAGTTTTAATATGTTATTTTGGAATTGAAAATCAACTGTGGTTACTCTAGAAATCATGTAGCGCTTGGCAAATCATCAACGGATAGTTAGAATTAAAAACAAGTCAAATAGAAATACCTTAGTTGAATAAAATGTTGGTTTGCTATTTATTGATTGTAAATCAACTGAAGTCTCTTTAAAAATGAATTGTTTCTTTTTAAATCATAGAAATCATCAAATATTACTCTAAAAGCAATATATTGTTTTATATGAAGAGAGAGAAAGAGAGAGAATTAAAAACAAGTCAGTTAAAAGTACTTCTGTCTTAATATGTTGTTTTGAGATTAAAATTATAAAGTGGCTGAAGTCACTCTAAAAAATTATACGTTGCTTTGCAAATTATCAAATATTTTTTAGAATATATTGTTTTATAATTCAATACAAGTCAGTTAGCAGTACCTCAGTCTTAATATGTTTGTTTTCGATTGATTGTAAATCAACTGAGGTTACGCTAAAAATGAAACTCAATAAAATATGTATTTTTTTTGTTAGTTTTACAAATTAAATATTTTTTGTCAAAAAATTAAATTTTATTTTGGTTTCTGTAATTTGCGTATAGATTTTTTTAAATCTTTTTCAAAATCTGCATCAATGTCAGTTTTGATAACTTTTTTGTTTATACGTTGTTTTTTTTTATTATCAAATATGTTTTAATAGTGATACATTTTTTTTTTAATATAAAATATTTACATATTTACAATTTAGTAAATATTTTTTTTTTCTCCCCACTTGCTGCTCTACACCGTCTCCATGTGGATGGCTGCAGAGCTTCGTATTCGGGGCACTATTTTATGTTTCCATTTATCTTCTTCTTTCTTCTTCTAACTAGATCTTGTTAATATATAGTGTTTTTTAATTTTAATTTTAAATTCTTTATCATTCTTTGTTTTCTTTTATCTATCACGTCTGTTTTTGTTAAACAAACATTTTAGCCAGGTTTCTGATTTATTTAAGATACATGATTTTTTTAATATTTTTTTATTAATTTTAAATTTCTATAAATAGTATACATATTTATATTTAAACGTATTCAATTTTAATTTATCAATATTGAAATATTATTTCTTACATTTTCGAGAACTTTTAGACTACTTCAAACCAGACTGGACAAACCAAGCTTATTTCTAGAGCTTTCCTCAATCTAATGCGTTTATCTATCGATTAGTTTGCAGCTGTATATTTATATTGGTAGATTTGAAGGGACAACATAGGCCTATATACATCCCTTACATTGCGTAACATAATCCTAAATCGATCAATTTTATGAAAGCTTTACTACGAATGAAAAAAAAAAATCAGATATGATCCAACACAAGTGCATCCACAAACAGATTCATCACATGTGGGCTAGATAACAGGGAACCTAATTGTGATATCTCGTTAAACGCGCCAGTTTCGGATTACAAAATCCCTGCGGACATTCTCTCCAAACCGGATTGACTCATCTACTTTTTCACAATTGAAACATACCACAGCAAGCAAACCCCTTATCAAGATGCCGTCACCCCCTCTTACACGAATAATATTTAATGCGGCATGACAGCGACATAATACCAAACAATGTCGCCAACATCTCTTTGAAATACGTATGCGGGCCATTAAATCGATACTGCAAAAAATATATTATTTATATAATTCCGCATTGTTTTGAAATCGGAAATATTAGCCGCCATTATTGGTGCCCAATTTCCATGGGAAATGAATGCGTGTGATTGATTCGGAATTGATGATGTGGCTTCGCGACCACCCACGTAGATGCCATGATTGATAATACACTTTTTTGACAATGGAGGATATTTATGGCGACGCTTTAATCAATTACATTATTTTTAGATCAATATCACTGAAAATTTACTACAATCGACATAAAGCAATGGTTAATAATAGCTTAAGAAGTTTTATAAATAATATTATTATTTATTTTACAAAACAATGTGCAATGTTATAAAAACTCCTAACACATGTGCGTTCTTTATTATTTTTTATTTCATTTTCCTATTGGATTTTTGTGGGACTGGAGACGAATAAGGAAGGAGGATGAAAAAAAGTTCTGGGTTATTGAAACTGGTAGCGATTTATATTAAAAGCGACTATAGGGGGAGAGAGAAAAAAATAATATATATAGATATAAGCAGATTTTTATCAGTTTGGATTTTATATGTTGTTGAAGGGGATATATTGTTTTCTCCTCTTTCCTTCCTTTATTTATATAATCGAAGAAAGCTGATGTTTCTCACACTACCGGTTGTATTTTTTTTATACAGCGAATTACATTTATTAATCGGTTGGATTTGATAGAAAAATTGCATTGCTACAGATATATTTATAAGCTTAAGGAAATAAGTGTAAAGTGGTAAATGTAATAGTGTTTCAGCCATATATTTTAATATGATGAACAATTGCTGCAACTATCTATGTCATATTTCATTAAGTGTATCAAAATGAGTTATGCTTTATAAGTTTAATTAAAATTTGAATATGTTGTATATCCTCAACTGTATTTCAATGAGTTTTGTAAAATCAGTTTATTTAATTCTGCGGGTTTTATTAAATTTAACGGACAATGAACCCAAAGATTTTTATCAGTTTATGATTTGTGTTTTTAAAATTATGATATACTGTTCTTAACAGTTTTTCAATGAGTTACGTGACATCAATTTATTTAAAGTTATTTATTTATTTATATCATAAATAATTACAATACAGGGTGTTTCCTAACTAGAAGCAAAAAATAAAACTTTAGGTAACTGGATCTCTTCTACCAATCTACCTATCATTAAAATTATTGTTGAGCCACCAAACTACATATTGCTCAACTTGAGGCGGTGCTCTATAGTGCTAGTACCACATATACGTTACGTTACGTAAGGCAAGAGAGACATTGTTATACAGAAAATTTACTATCCAATTTTTAAAAAATTCTGCGTATAAACCAGCATTTAAACGAAGTGGTAAGATTTAAATTGGCATTAGTTGCCTATTAAAAACTCCCAACTGTGTGTTAACTGAAAATCTTTGTTGGTAAGCTCGTACCCTAACTTCGTACAATTTTTTTAATGAACAGATTATATTGTTAATGCCATCTTTCGTAAATATAGATTCATTGCTTCATAGTATTAAAATAAAGAAATTAGAATTTTGTTGATGTCGTTCAAGAAGTCGTTGAGAAAATGCAAGTCGTTGTGCTGCGTCGCTTGTTTGTAGGTGTTGTACTTTTTGATAATGAATGAATTTCCCTATTTAAGGTTTTCTAGACAAAGTTTTTAAATAGTTGTAAACGAGCGGAAAGTCGCCTTACGCTGAACCCTAGTTAATCAAAAACGTCGTCAACTATTTGTTTCTCTTCTGCCACGGTGTGCTGTTGATGTGAACCTCTACTACAACTGTTTCCAATTTCACATTTACAGAATCTTCAAAACGCGTCCGAAAATACACAACGAGAAAGTTGTTTTTTATCAGGAAATCTTAATTGGTACTTGCGACATGCATCTAGGGCATTACCATTACAGAATCCGTAAACAAAAATGATATCTGCGTATTCTCTGTTGTTGAAGAGCATTTTTATTAAATTTTACTAACCAAACCAAAGAAAATGATAGTCACACGATTAAAATATTTAATAAACAATTTGGTATCTATAAATTATCCAAGATCTTTAAAAAAATTAACTTTTTCTAATATTCAAGAGTTTATGATACAATTGTATGTGAAAGTAGACTTTGATCTATTAAATGTCATTACTTTTTTTACATTTAAGTCTATACCATTGATAGTACATTTTATAATACTGTTGTAATAAGTTTTAAATCATCGGCAAATAGTAAAAATTTGCACAAAAAATAAGAATAATAGCGATCAAAAATGACTAATGATCTTGTAGAATAACTGTTTAAACTGTTATTTTATTGAAAATAAACCATTAACAGTGATATAGTCACTTAACCAGTTTAAAATACTTCCTGATACTGCCTATATTTTTCAGTTTTGTTATTAACACATACATAATTGTTAACGCCCACGTGATTGTCCACAATATAATTAAGAGCAAAAAAGAGATTTATATTCAAAGCCCAAAACAAGAATAGCGCTACTCCTTCTTCTTAAGTTACTTCTTAAATTTCTCCAGAAAATAACGGCAAACGTCTTACCAGTCTTCCTAACAATGAATAATACACCCAAAGTATTGCTAAAGGTATGTATCTAGAATGCAAATAGCATTCACAAAAAGATGGGTTAAGTAGAAGAATTTTTCTTCAACCACGATATCGACGTCATGCTAGTATGTGAGTCTGGAAGCGTGGGACAGCAATCCTTGCAAAAAGGTCGTTAAATTACTCTGAAGTACTGTGCACTTTCAAAATTGCATCTGGGTACGTCAATCCAACCAACCAAACCAAAATAGCGGATTAATTTCAACGCGGATTTTTTATTTTTTTTCTCACCATCTTAGCGAAAGACTTTAACTGAAAACACCCGGCGTGGAACAATTGGACAACCAACGTGAAAGGTCATGCTTTGTAAGACTACGTCGAGTCTAAAAGATATAAAGTCTTATGAACAGATAATCCAACTCACTTTAGCTTTGCACAAGACTTTGACATATTATAGTTTAATCCTTTCTAAATGTATTGATTTGAAAAATTAATTGATTATCAAATTATTTGTAGAAGCAGCGATGAAGGGGAAAATGCCGTTTTTGTTAAAATACTACAAATCAAGGTAGCGGTCGGTATGGTCTTAAATCGTAAAATCCAAAATGATATTCATAAGAAAGTTAAGTAGTCTATAAGGCTGCACAAAAATTAGTGTTAGCAGAAAATTATAGAATCAACCACAGATAATGTAAATCTAATGTTAAAAATCTCTAAACCTTACGCAACAGTAAAGTCAGTCATCCATGATGAGACCGGGCTCTAATGTTTCATCAAAGAAAAGGCTAAAGCATTTGCCGATCTTATCAAAACTCAAAACTTGATCTGCGCCAAGTCTTGACTGTATTTCAAATAAAGCCTTAAAATCTTTCTTTCACAAAGCGGTAATGGTTCTGACCAATATTGCCAATGCAATCTTACGTACAGAGCATTTTCCAACAGTTTGAAAAATAATTAACATTTCAAAACATAGGAAAGACCAAAAGTTTCTTTAAATCTATTGGCAAATGGGTCTCCTATGCACCTTGAGCAAGGTCATAAAAAGAATATTCTTGGATAATATCCAAAAACACGCAGAAGTAAACTCTCATCTTCCCTTTCATCAACATGAGTTTTGGCGTGAATACTAGGTCGTACATCAGCTAAACCACGTGACAGATCCCATTACCAAAGGTTATAGATTAAGAAAAAACGACAAAAGTGGTATTTTTTACGTTGAAAAAGCCTTTCGTAAAATCTGGCACGACGGTTTAATACTAAAACTGCATAGACTTAAGTTCCAACTGCGTCTCATAAGGCTGATAGTTTTATACTTAGAATGCAGAACTTTATCAGTAAAGTTTTAAAATCATGTCTTGAACGCTTGGCCGATTACGGCAAGGGTACTTTAAGGCTATTTTTTATTGCCTTTGTTATTCAACATTTTTGTTGCCGACATGCTATCGGGATGGAAGCACGTGGTCAAAATGGCACAATACGATGACGATACGGCTCTTTTTTACAATTCAAGGTTGCATATAGTGGTCACCATAAAACTTCAAAAAACAACCAACAATTTACAAGACTGGTGTAACGCTTAACAAGTCAAAGTGAACCCAGAAAAAAGCAAAAGCGTTTTGTGGACAGATTTTGCAATGTGTGTGGAAATTACTTTTGATAAAAGTCAAACGTACAAATCGCACGTTTAGGCCGTTTTAGACCAAATTGGCAAAAAAACTAGTCCCAATGTTCCGCCGAGACAGTGGGTTATTGCTCCAAAACAAACTTTAGATGTAGACATCAATCATCAAACCGCAAATAACGTTTGGTTACTCAACCTGAAAAAAGTTATGCAGACATTCACAACTTAAATATTACATCGCTACGACAACATTTTGAGGTGCTCGCCGAGGAATATTTTGCAAATTTAACGCTTTATTCTAATACCGATCTGGACAGGTTGGCAGAACCGGACAAGGAAAGCCACTTCTATAGGAGACCGGTCAACCTAATACAAACCTAAGTGAGTTCACCCTACAACCTCACCCCACAGCCTATAAGGCATCTTATTTTTAATCATCCCGTTAACTATTTTTTAAGGAACGCTTTATGTGCTTAAAGTCTTAACTTTTAGGCAATTCCTAGGTTTGGTAGAGTTTAATTGGTAGGCTCCCCCAGATAGGTGAATCCCACACGTGCTGGGAAACAAAAGTCTTTAGAATATTCTCCACCCACGCCACAAAAAAAAATCCATGTTCATATTTAGACATATTACTTAATGGTGATATATAAACTGCGCCAAAAATGTAAGAGTTTGTTTTTTTAGCTTAACTCTAACAAAAACATGTTTCACTCTGTTGAAAGAAGTAGTTTTTTTATTTGAAATCAAATAAAAACGTAAAAACGTACAACAATTATAACTCTGTCTTCGATCTTTTTATTTTTTCTATAAATACAAAATGATGTTAATGCAAGTTCAGAAGATAAAATATTCTTATAAAAATAAGTCTTACAGAAAGTCAGTATATTAAAATTTAAAAGTCTTACTTTATTTTTTATTTCTTAACTCGTTGCCATTCTGATAATAAATAGCTAATGTCCGTGAAACTTTATTTTTCACTATTATGAAATTCTTTGAACTAACCGTAAGTTAATGTTTTGCTAACTTTATAGTTTTCTTCAGTTTAATTCACTGCAATCTTTCTTGATTTCTGGATTTGAGTAGAAGGGTAAAACCAATTTTACTACACTTATGCCACTTTTGGTCTTTTGAACCTCTTCCAGTTGTAAATCTTACTCCTCTGTCTCAGCACATAGCCAATCTATGTGGTTAATGTTGACGTTACCTAAAAGGTAGTTCCTTATACCAGCTATGTCAAGCAAGTAATTTCCTAATATAAACTCTCTTGTTGTCTTGTGATCTATTTAACATTCTCTATATATCGGTTGTTTACAATGCTTATTGTAAGTATATTTTCTTAATTGAGTATGACTTCTATTTTTGAACACTTGCAAATAGTAACCGGTCGTTTTAAGATTTAGAGCAATACATGCTTCTTTTGCTTGTCTAACGCTCGGGTTCTTATACTATTGTGTTTTAAATGTTGTGTATGTATTTGCTTTTAGTATAGTGATAAAGCTCCAGGTCTAAAGTTCAGGTACACATCTTGAAGGTTGATCTTTTGCGTCACCTATCAGCTTTAACGTTACCTATTGTGTTGGAGTGCAATATCACCCAGCAAATTTATAGCTGAAATAACTGTTTTGTTGTCTGTTTGGATTTGCATTTGCACGTTTTTCTTGGGTTATTATGTCTATCGCTCTCAAAACGTATTTGAGCTATCAGTGCAGATTTAAAAAAAAATTGTCCTTAACCGTTTTTTGATCTTGTTATTCATGTTGTGTACATTGTAGGATTTTTAAATATAAAATTAGGTAGCATGATATCTGTTTATTATATCTATGTCTTTTCAACAGCCTGTCTACATTGACAAAACAACATATACACTTTTTTAGATCTAATGATTGAATGGTATTTTACTTCGGTTAACAGCGTTTTTTTGTAAAAAAAATTAGTTTGTTTTTTAAGGTTAACCGTAAAAGATTAGTTTAGAGCCTCTTGCATTATGCTGCGACGCATTCTCTCAAATTTGCTATTTAGCAAAATTGTTATACTATTTCTGTAATTATTTATTTACAAACCACGGTCATTGAGTCGTTAAACTAAGTTGTCTACTACTATATTTTATAGTAGTGGACTGAATTAACACTATGCTCCAAGAGTGCTAATTTTATTTTATAGAAAGGTTTTAGACCCCAGCATACATTATGATAGAAGAAGTGAAACAAAATGAAGAAAGTAGAAACAAAAAAAAGCGAAGGAAATATGAACAAAGATTGATAGTAAGAAATGAATGCAAAGTTCTGCAAGAATATCTGATAAAAGAATGAATGAAAGATATACAAAAGTAGGAGTAGTGAAAAAGACATTTTATAATGGAAAGCGATCCGTCTGTAAAAAATAAAAAAAAAAATTTAGTTGATGAGTAGTATAACAAGAAATAACGTTGCGTGATAAAGATATAGATATGCAAATTACGCACATTATACTTTAGGTGATACTAGGGCTGAGTTGTAAACTACTAGCGGGGTCACAGATGGCTGATAGTGAACGGCTTTTAGATATTTAGTTTAGCTGCAACTACACAAATACGCAGTCCTCGACCAAACAACAGCTATAGAACGTAGTTGATAACTCTTCGGAAAGCTTAGTTCAAATAAGTACTACACAAATCCAATAAAAAAACCGTGACATGGCAAGTAATGCTGCCAGTAAATAAGCATACTGCTGAAGCAGCTACCATCAGTACCATCGTACCACCGGCTTACGTATTTGAACTTTTACGAGCAAGACTGTAGCAGTCATATTGGTCGTGTTATTGCGAGAACTTGCCAAACCGCTTGGCAAGCGTGGCGTTTAAACTGCTATAAACTTTCCATTCAAAAAATGTCGGCCATAAAAACAAAAATATCCCACGCAAATAAAGCCAATAGTTTAGAATTTTGCACTGACCCATTAGTCAGCTTCAGGATTTCTGGAAAAGGCAAATGTTTAACTAAAACAAAACCCAAACAAAAACAATCAATCCAAACATTTAAAATTGCTACTTTTAACATTCAAACATTGAGATTAGAGGAACACCTAGAAAGACTAGAACACATAAAATGGGATATCCTAGACCTAAGTGAAACCAGACTAGAGGAAGAGAAGCCCACCTCACTAATATACAAACACCTGTTATACTAAAATAACAAAGAAAGTGGCCACTACTTAGAAAGAGTAGCACTGTTGATAAACAAAAAACTGAAACATAAAATAGCTAAAATGAAGGCTATATCACCCCGAGTCATCTATATACTGTTACGACTCAACAAAAAATATAATCTACAAGTATACGCTTCAACCAGTACATCAGAGAACAAAGAAGTAGAGCGGATGTACAAAAACATAACGACAGCAAAACTATAAAAAAACGCAAAATGTGTGATAGTAATGGGAGATTTTAACGCAAAAGTAGGCCAAAACACACGTAGGTTTAGATTGAAAAAAAGGAACACCAGAACAAAAATTTATTCTGCATAAATACATTTTTTCAAAAAAAAAAAAACAAATAGAAAATAGGTCTGGAAAAGCCCAAATAACAAGGTAAAAAATAAAATAGACTAAATTATTACAAATGGAAGAAGGATCTGCCAAGATATGACAGTATTAAACTGGTTTTATTCCAATAGCGACCAAAGACTAATCAGAACAGCTATAAACATCAACAAAAGGTATAAGAGAAACAAACTAGTAAAGAAACAAAAATACTCAACAGTTGAGACGCTGAGCATAAATAAAAACCTGTTACAAAGCATATTCAGTAAGAAACTAAAGAAAAAGAAACACATGAAGAAATGGGTATAGATAAACTTACTGAAAACATAACCAACAGCATACAAGTAGCATCAAAAATAATATGTGCAAAACAAAAGGAAAAGGTTGGCAAATTAAGCTCACATACAAAAGAACTGATAAAACAAACAACAAACACTGACAGAGAAATAAAAAACTAAACAAAGACATAAGTAGAAACACACGAAAAGACATAAACAACCACAAGACAAAACTTATATCTGATACTACCAAAGACAAAAATATGAAGGCTTTAAGATCAAAATAATCTCTAGGAACAACAAAAATAACAAAATAAAAACAGCCAAAGTAGCAACAGAGAAAAAATCAAAATGGTGGTTTAGAACTTCTACAAAGCTCTATATAGCTTCACCACCTAGAACTATCAATATCAAAAATTGAAAATACAAGATAAACAAAATCCCAAAATAAACCGCTAAGAACTTAAGCTAGCGCTACATCAAATGAAAAAGAGAAAATAGCAGGCAAAGATTGGATCACAAGCAAAATGTTGAAAATAGGAGGTAAAGACTTACAAGAAAGTGTAAAAATGTTGTTAAATAAATGTTTAATAGAAAGGGTGATACTAAGTAAATGACAAAACGCAGAGGTCATTATTCTACACAGAAAAAAAGACAGAAACAACATTGAGAACTACCACCTTATAAGCTTATTGCTACACTTATATACACTTTTTACAAAATAATAACAAATAGACTTCAACTAAAATTAGGTTTTCACTAACCAGTCAAGCAGGCTGGGTTTTAAAAGAAATTCAGTACTACGGAACACCTGCAGACACTGAGGACCGTCATAGAAAAAAGCAATAAATATAATATTTATAATATAACACATTGCTTTTGTTGACTACTAGAAAGTATTTGGTTTCATAGAAAAATTGGCTCTCAAAAGCCCTCGACGACGGAAGAGGAAAGAGGAAAAACAAAAACATACCAACTATTAGGAGCTTTGGTCTAAGAGAAATGTACGACCGGGGAGAAATGCTTATAAATTACCTGCAAGACAAACACCTGTTCTGCATGAACAGCTTCTTCGAGAAACCATGGACATGGTTAAGTCTAGACGGTAAAATTAAAAACAAAATAGACTACGTAATATCTAATAATAAGAATACGATCACAAACATCTCAGTAATAAATAACTTCTACACCGGCAGCGACCACAGGTTAATAAGAGCTGCTCTGGTAATTTACACTAAAGTAGGACAAAGAAAAATGCTCGAGAAGAAACCTTTTCCAACTTTAGGTCATCTGAAACAAAACCAGGACCAATACATAAAGAAAATATCAACTAAGATAAACTATACAAACCTTACGACATTAAGTATCTATGAATTGAATAAAAAAATTGTAAATAAAATATCAAACATTCAATAGGAAAATTTGCACAAGAACAAAACTGCAAAAAAATATAAAGATAAACAAAAATGCAATAGAACTCATAAAACAAAGAAGTAACAGAACAAAACTAATAAAAGATACAATAAAAATAACAAGAACATGAAAATACTTAGAACACAAATGTCAAAAAAGAAAAAAAAAATCCATAACATTAAAAATAAGGACGGTATAATGGTCAACAACAAAGAATAAGATTTTGAAGTTATTCATAACTTTTACGCAGACCTTTACAGATCCTACATAACAAGCACACTAAGTATCAACAACGAGTTAATACAAAACGTCAATTTAGAAGATATACAGGAAATAGATATCTCCAAAATAAATAAAGCTCTTAAACAACTAAAAAACGGAAAAGCACCAGGTAAAAACAAAATATCAACAAAAATGTTAAAACTTTTACTAACTAAATGCATTGAAAAAATACCTAGAATACCTACTACTTAGAAAAAATCCAAAATAATTTTGATACGCAAGAAAGGAGACAATAGAGACATTAAAAACTATAGACTCATTAGCCTGTTATTACACCTTTATAATCTGTTACCAAAAATCATAACAAAAGCACCTATCAAACAAACTGGACTTTTACCAACTTCCAGAACAGGCTGGCCTTTGTAAAAGGTTTAGCACAACAAATCAGATACAGACCATCTGCACATTAATTGAGAAGTGTACGGAATATAACGTACTCATACATCTAGCGTTTATTGATTATGAAAAATCATTTAATTTTATCTAGCTTTGGGCAATCTTTACTGCAATGAATAAAGCTAGAATCTACTCACGGTAAACACAATTAATTTGACAAATATACCAAAATGCCACTTTTAAAGTGACACTAGCTGAAGAGTCGACTACCGAAAAGATTAAGATAGGTAGAAGTGTCAGGCAAAAAGACACCATATCACCATGATGGAAATATTTAAATCACTTACGCTTTACCGATGATATTATACTAATAAGCTCAGACATCCAAGAACTTGAGGACATGTTAGACCAACTAAATACCGCATCACTATCAGTTGGCCTAAAAATAAACTTAAAAAAGACCAAGATCATGACTCTAGAAGTTGAAGTCCAGCCATATCAAATGGACGGATATAAAATAAAACTGGGAAAAAAAAATCAGGCGGCAGAAATAACCAGAACCAGGCTGTTTTTGGCAAACTCAGACTTATATTCAAGAACCCAACCATACCGCACTGTCTAAAACAAAAAGTATACGACTTATGCATACTGCCCGTTACGACGTATAACCGGAAAACAATGGCAAAAACAGCAAAAAGCGCAAACAGATTAAGAACCTCCCAACGAGCAATAGAACGGGTTCTACTAGGCATAAGTTTAAGAAACAAAATAACAAACCAAGAGATCAGACTGAAAACCAAAGTCAAAGATGTGATTGAACAAAACGCAGAACTTAAGTGGAGCTGGGTAGGATACGTAGCCAGAGAAAACACCGACAAATAGACTCATAGGATTACTCACTGGAAACCAAGAGCCACAAAACAAAGCACTGGAAGACAGCAAAGAAAATGGCTCGACAACATCAAGAAAACGACGGAAAAAGAATGGCATCAAATCGCAAAAAGATGAAATGCATGGAATGACTTAAAGGAGGCCTACGTCTAGCAGTGGACAAACACGGGTTGAAGAGGAAGAGAAAGAAGGAGAGAGAGAAAGATAGAGAGAGAGAGAGAGAGAGAGAGAGAGAGAGAGAGAGAGATAAGAGAGAGAGAAAAAGCCATAAAATCCAGGCAGGCAAAGAAAACCAAACTACCAAAATAGCGAGGAAGATAGGTTAATGATGGGCGGCGTTTAGAAAAAGTTTTATACACAAATCACGCAAAATTTCTAGCAACCTAAAAAAAAATGTTTACAAGGCGTGTAACTTACCAGCGGTCACGTTCGGCCTTGAGACCATGGCAATAACAAGCAAAACAAGCAAATAAACTACTAACAACCCAACAAGCAATAGAGAGAGTTATGCTTTAAATAAGCATCAGAGACCAAATCAAAAAAAAAAAAATTTAACTGAAATAGAGATGAGCTGCTCATGTAGCAAGGCACAACCATACCAAATGAACAAATAAATTAGCGCAATGGCGCCCAAGAGACACAAAAAAAAGCGTGAGAAGACCCCCGAGATGGTACAATGACAACATCCAGGAAATCGTAGGAAAAAAACTGGTTACAAACTGCCCAAGACAAGGAGACATAGACAAATTTGGAAAAAACTTTTATCAAGAAATAGATAAATAATAGCCAAAAAAAAGATACTTAAGATTATTTATAGATTAGTCTAAGTACTTAAAAGGTGGCGGCAACAAATACTTAATATACTGGAGAAGCTAGTATATAATAAAATGTTAAAATTTCTTAACAAATTTAATATAATAACAACTAACCAACATGGCTTTAGAATTAATTACTCCGTTGAAACTGCCACTTTAAACCTATTAAAATTCATACATAATGAAAATAACGATGGAAAATATGTGGTAGCTCTTTTTTTTTGACTTGTCAAAAGCGTTTGACACAGTTTGCCCGAAATTTATAATCAATAAACTACATGCTATGGGGATTAGAGGAATAGCCTCTAAATGGATTGAATCTTACTTAAAAGACCGCAAAATATCGGTTAAAATAAAAGATATCCAATCATTAGAATATACATTAAATACGGGTGTGCCTCAGGGTTCCGTACTAGGGCCTCTTTTGTTCTTGCTATTTATAAACGACTTGCCTATGGCTATTCAAGATGCAACTGTAGTTATGTTTGCTGATGACACTACAATTGCAATATCAGCTTTAAATGAATTTGAACTTGCACGTAAAATTAACAAAGTTTTAAATGAGTTTCATCTATGGTGTCATAATAATAAATTAATTATTAATGCTGATAAAACTATTATTATGCATTTTCATCAACGAAGACAGTTGTCTAATAATTTTAAAATTGTATTTGATAGCAAGCATTATTTATTATCTGTATCAACAAAATTTTTAGGTGTCATTATTAATGAAAAATTATCATGGAACGATCACATTGACTATGTTTGTCAAAAATTGAATAAAGCGTTCTTTGCAATTTTACAATTAAAAAAGTCATTAAATTCTGATATTTTATTAACTATTTATTATGCCTTGGCGTATTTGCATATAGCTTTTAATATTGTTGTATGGGGTAGAGCGACAGATAATAATAGAATATTTATTCAACAAAAGAGGATAATACGATTAATTTTTAACATTAAAATCCCCAATACATGCAGAGATATTTTTAAGACTCATAAAATTTTAACAATGCCTTTCATTTATATTTTTAAAGCCATAACACATGTGAAAAAAAACATCAATACTTATAAAACTAATAGCGCAAATCATTCGTATAATACAAGACATTGTGATCATCTTAGAACTGCAATACCCCATTCAACACATTACAAGAAATCCCCTGAGTACTCCGGCGTTGCTTTATATAATAATTTGCCTATAAATTTAAAAAATATTAATAACTATAAAAAGTTTAAAAAGGAATTGCATTCATTTTTAAGTGACAAATGTTACTATTCTATTGATGATTTTTTTCTGTGATAAATAAATATGTTCAGGATTTATATGTTGTTCTTACTATGTTTCTTGTCTATTTTGATTTAGATTTTTAATTTTTAATGTGTATTTCTATATAGATTTAAATTTTAATGTGTATTATTATATAGTTTTTAATTTTTATATTCAAATGTATGACGTTTCATATCCATGTAGTGTGGCTAAAGTGAAATAAAGATATTATTATTATTATTATTATTATTATTATTATTATTATTATTAATAAAACCGTTTCAAATCTCAACCTTACAATGGTTGACTTCTGTAATAAAAAGTCACCTTTTTACTAAGTGCTATTAGTCTTTTTGAAAAGCGGATAAGCGACTAAAAAATTTTGGCATTCTCTTATCCAAAGGGTAGTAATTAATTTTTAAAAAGCGTTTTTAACATTTGGTCTAGAATAAGCGTTTAAGTAGGGTTTTTAAATCGTTGTAGTTAAAGTAAAGGTACAAATTAAGTGCGACAGTGGATGAATGTCACATATTTTAAGCAGGTTACTATTTACTTGCAAGACTAGCGTCCTCTCAACACAACTATTCTTAAATGTCAAATTTTAAACACACAGTATTTCAGATAAGTTAAATAACCTCAGATACTTGTATTAAAACAAAACAAACAGATCAGAACATTTCTTATGTTAACCTATTATATCAAAAGAGTGAGAACCAATAAGCATTTGGAAAAATTAGAACAAAAACTAAAACACATTTCATGGAATATAATAGAGCTTCTTTAAGTAAACCGTCAAAGTGATAAATTTACAACACTAACATCTGGACATATCTTATACCAAAATAACTTTTAGACGGACTTTTATAATAGAAGAGCTTTTTTGATAGTTAGAAACATCAAATAATTAATAACCTAACACCAATCAAAATTTGATAAAGTTATATACATAGTGTTTTAACTTAACAATAAATATAGTTTTTATGTAATACCGCATACGCCCCTACAAGTGCATCAAAAAACAAAGAAACTATATACCAAATAACAAAAAGGAGCTCAGTATAAAATATTTACAAAAAAATTTAATGCAAAAATTGAACAGAAGGTCAGAAAAGATGGGGTTTTTCTTTTATTAAAAAAGCCCCAAACCAAAAATGTACCTGAAAAAGTCCAATACTAGAAGTAAAAAATAAAATAGGTTATATTCATGTCAATATATGCAACTAGAGCTTTAAAAACTACAACTCACAGATGTCTGTGGACATTAAACAATTCACTCAAACACACACATACACCACTACAAAGCAAATATGTACAAATACAAAAAACTAAAAGCATACAAAAATCATCTCTAATTTTTAGAAAACAAAAAAATCTTACTGACAAAAGATCAGCAGATTATGAAGCTCAAAATAAATTAATTAAAAGACAATTTCATAAAGATTTTAAAAATATAACACAAAACTAGTAAAAGCAACTATAGAGAATAACTCAAATATAAAAGCTCTGATCTAAAATGTCTGGCAAAACAGAAATAAATCAAATAAAAAACTCACTAAGCATAAGTGTCTTAGATAAAAACGGCTTGAAAGAAATCCCAGTCATTACAATTACAAAACTAAGAGCAGCTCTAGAACAAATAAAAAACTGAATGTGCATAGAAAAAGATAGAATAACACCAAAAATGCTTAAACTGGGTAGTGTATCTGTAAAGATAGCATTGATAAATAAGTGCCTGATTAAAGGAAACATATCAGAACAGTGGTACTATGCAAAAGTAAAAAAACAATGCTTTAAATATAGAAAACTATTGGCTCATTTGCATACTACTCAATTGTACAAACTTTTTATTAGAATAATAACCAACCACTTAACTAACAAATTAAATGTATCCAACTAGTAAAACAAACTCGTTTTTAAAAAGAGTATAGTACTACAGATCCCTTGTAGACCCTACGTTTAGTAATAACAAAACTACTAAATACAATGCTCTTCTTTATCTCGCATTTATCAATAAACTACTACAAAGCATTTGAATTTATAGAAACATTTTTAAGAACATTTGATCAATCTAGAATTGACTTTAGATACTCAAAAATTTTAGTACATATAAAAGTTGTTTTTTTAGAGGTGACAAACTTTAAATTGGCAGCACTCTTATCTGTAACAACTGTTTTGACAATTATTAGTTGTTTTGAAGTTAGTCTGGTTTGGAAATTTATTATAAATAAACTCACGCCAAAGCAACGTTTGCAATATCTTTATAATTTTTTTTTTAAAACATATTAATTTGAGAAACTAATCGAGCATTACGTGCATTGTATAGTGCTCATAATTAAAATTAAACAAAAAAGAAATATTTTGAAAATAAATTATAGATAAAGGGAAAAATGAAATGGAAATCAATTAATATCTAGACTATGCAACACTAGAACAGGTAAAACATGTTCGTATAAATGTACACACAGTGTCTCAAGTTTACTAAATGTAACCAGCAACAATGTCGAACAGTCTTGAAATTACAAAATGTAAATATTAAAATGGTCTAAAATCAAAAAAATTTAGACCATTTTAATATTTACATTTTGTAATTTCAAGACTGTTCGACATTGTTGCAGGTTACATTTAGTAAACTTGAGACAATCAAATCAAAAAATTTTAGACCATTTTAATATTTACATTTTGTAATTTCAAGACTGTTCGACATTGTTGCAGGTTACATTTAGTAAACTTGAGACACTGTGTGTACATTTATACGAACATGTTTTACCTGTTCTAGTGTTGCATAGTCTAGATATTAATTGATTTCCAATTCATTTTTCTCTTTATCTATAATTTATTTTCAAAATACTTTTTTTTTGTTTAATTTTAATTTTATTATTATTATTATTATTATTATTATTATTATTATTATTTTTTTTTTTTAATTTTAACCACATTTTTCAATTTTATTTTTTCAATGTTTCAGTATTAGTAGTACTAACTGTAATGTGCAAGTTACTTTTATTTTCTAAGTAACTCGTTTTCGTCTTTGTAAGACGCGTATGCACAAGCCCAACGATTATTTCGTTTTTCAAGATTAATATTAAGATTAATGTTACTCATTTGAGTCATCTAAGGTTTGACAATGACATTGTTCTTGCATCTAGCAATGTCAAAAAGCCGAGAGAAATTTGAAATTATGATACGCCCGTATATCTTTTACTGCTTATTAAAAAGTTATGTAAGATTAATCTATTTAGGATTATGTTTAATTCAGCGTTAAGGTTTTAATAAAATTTACTCACATTATAAGTTTTGAAATTATAACACATTGTATATCCTCAACTGTTATGATACAGTTTTTAACATAATAATGTAGTTGTTTTCCAAGTTGATCAGTTTTATTTAAATTTCAAGTTTAATTGAAACAGTTTGTGTCTTCATGAGATGAATCAAAATCAAACTTACCTTTTGTGTTTTTGCATTAATGTTTAAATTAATACATTATTTGAATCATCTATCAATATTCAGTAGGCCTGAGCATGGTTGTATGAGGGAATGTTTCTCTTGATTATGAATTAAAATGACAGTAAATATAATACGAAGTTTGATTGATCTTAATGAAAGTAAACTGTAGATAACACAGCAACTGGGTTAAATTATTGTATAAATCATTGATGATTGGCATGCTAAATGTTAAACGAAGCCGGATCAGATCGGAGCCGGATGCGATTAATAACAATCGGGTGTAATCCATCACAATTACGGTTAACCTCCGACCTAATCAAGTTTAATAATATGCGCCCCCTCCTGTAAACCATCCCCGCTTGCACATACCAACCAATTTGCATATTAATAATAAGTGTTGTTATTGTCTTCGTAACTAACTAACGCACTAGTCAGAAGTTATCATGACAAATAGCCGCCATTATTAATCAATTACAGATGATTACTGTTATAGTAGAGGCCGCAAGTTAATTGCGTATGTGAGGGGTTGGAATGCTGTAATGTAAATTGACTCACCGGCAGCAGGTGATAGTTTGGTGATGACTCCCCACCGTTGCTTCCACTGTAACAAACAACGAAATTAGCAGCGTGTATATAACATGTAATACTAGAAACATAACTACCCTTAACTACACGGATTTATTACAGGGACTAGAAATTCGCGGTGTCTTAAAATTACACAGGGAGGTGGTTGTCGGAAAGTTGCCACTTTGTTGTCGGTTAGTTGTTATTTAATTCAACTCTGTGTAGGTTTGTTTAATCAACTTGCAGGAAACCGCTGCAGTAAATTCCCAAATATTTTAATAAAACTCTGCCAACTTTATGCGGTGTAAATAGTTACTAAATATTTTCAAAATTAATTCCAAAAATAATCCCAGAGCTGAAAAATTAAATTACACAATTAAAACTTTAACTTACCAATTTATTTTGCATAATTTCCGTTACAAGAAAACTTGACTAATTCGTATTACAAAACCTCGAGCAATACCATTAAGATCCGGTTCAGTTTCTCAAAAAAAATATATACGCAAGAGAAAGGAAATTCTATTTATCACCATCCCCTTGGCGTAAGAAATCCATCACTGTGATAAATTAATTACGCATTATATAATTTTTTTCTTTTTGGGGAAATTTTACTAGAATAATATGAAAATTGATGGTTGCACTAAACAGGATGTAACGTCATGAAGAAGTTTATATGTTATAATATATAGCGTTACGGGAATTGATTGCTTTATTAATATTAATAGTGAGTTTTTAAGGGATGCCTTTAAATTTATTAATTAAAGGCCCCTTTAGGTGACGCTTATGCTATGCTGTGATTAAATTAAGCGTTTAGTAAATTTAATTAGTAAGTCGTTGGAATTTTGTCCTTTGGGAAAAATTGTTTGGTTTATTCAATGACCTAATTTCCGGTCAGTGGATAGATATTTTTGTGTTATATTGTTAGTAACTTATGAGTAAAATGCATTTAAAATGCAACGTTTGTATTGTAATATATGATTAACTAATAACTAAAAAAAAATTTTGTAAATTTGACTAAAAAATTAAACTTGGTTTTAAACATAAAATTAATTTACATTTTTTTTTTTAAATTGGGAGCTAGACAGTGACAGAAGAAGAGTTGCTAAGCCTATATAAATGCACACAATACAGTACAAACAGAAAAGGGAAAAAGGAAGACAAAGAAAAAGAAGATGAAACATAAAAAGATGGATAAAGAAATGATAAAAAAGCAATAGAAGTGACAGAAAACAAAAACATAGAGAAAAAATGCAAAAGATGCTAAGAAAAGTTAAAGAAGGCAGCAGAAGAATCAATCCTCAAGTACAAAAAAGAAAGAAAAAGAGAACAGTATACTGGTGGTGCAAAGAGATCAAAGAAAACAGGAGAAAAGCAATACAAACAGCAAAAATAGTCAAAAAACAGAAAAGAAAGGGGGAAGATTCTGACAAAGCAGAAGAAGAACTAAAAAAAAAACAAAGAGGTTCTGAAGGAAGCAATCAGAGACAGTAAGAAAAGATGCTGAAAAGAAATGGAAAATCATACAAAATAATAATAAATAAATTAGGAAAAATGAAAGCAGTTTGCTTAAAGAAAGAAAAGAAAAACAGTCCTTGCAACAGTAGAGGAGATATAACGAATTATAAAAGAACTACCTAATAACAAGGCACCAGAACTGGACAAGATAACAACAAAGATAGTGAGATAATGAGATAATGAGAAAAAAAAAAGAAAGCAGGCAAATCAAAGGCGTATAAGAAGTTGTCGTGAAGAAAACTGAACAAGAAATAGAAGAAAAAAAAAAGATAAAAGCAAGAACAATATAGATTTACAAAGAGAAGATTGACTCTAAAAATTATTAAAAAGGTAAAGAGCATAGCAAACGAAGCAAACAGTGGACCATACAAAAAAAAACACTGTATCATAATAGCACTAGATATACCAACTGCTTTCAATAGCATACTATGGTAAACAATTATAGAAGCAGCAAAAAACATATAGAACTATCTAATATAGAGTTACCTTTAAGGAAGTAATCTAATAACTAAAAATTTAGGCCAAAAAAGTAGCACAGGATTCTGCACGTTTATGTAAACTGTGGAATTTAGTCTATAATGAGCTACTCGGAATGCGGCTGCCGGAAGAAATGACAATAAGGGCATTTGCTGATGACGTGGCTCTAGGTAGGTAGAAATATAGATATAAAAGTATTAAAGAAAAATTTAGAGTTGGCAATAGATATAACAAACAGCTGAATGAGAAATAAAAAAATTGATTTGGTCCGCAAAAAACTGAAGCAACAAGGCATCGACAAAGAAAACTATTAAAAGAAGTAGAAAAATTCAGGTAACAAAACAAATAATAACTAT
Source organism: Tachinus rufipes (assembly GCA_963932245.1). Classification (NCBI taxonomy): domain Eukaryota; kingdom Metazoa; phylum Arthropoda; class Insecta; order Coleoptera; family Staphylinidae; genus Tachinus; species Tachinus rufipes. The sequence continues at coordinate 69,221,145 of OZ010747.1, read as the reverse complement.
AGGGAAGAAATATAATACTTCGGAGTTACACTTGCAGCAAAGGAATGGAACGATCAGGTTAAGGAAGCAGTAAGAGAAACAAAAAAATGGAAGAAATGCTTAGTAAGTTTATGCCAAAACAGGAAAGACTAGGAGAAGGAGCAAGAAGGCTAATAGCAACGGCGGAGAACATGGGGAAAGGTTTAAAGACAAAAAAAAACAAAAAAAAAATAAAAGGAGCCACGAGAGCAAGCTTGTTAAGGATCTGCAGGGCTTACAAGAAGCATTAGAAGTAATTGCGACAACACTACTTTCAAATTTGATAGCAAAAGGAAGATTGGACATAAAGAAATTGGTAAATAAAGAAACTAGTAAACAAGAAGCAAAAAGCAAAAAGTCAAGCAAGAGAAAATACGATAAAAAAGATAGCAGAGACAGCGGATAGAAAGATAAAAGGGAGAATAAACAAGAGAACTAATACCAAAAATTATAAAAAAAGAGTAAAAAGTAAACCAGCGACGGGTTACTATACAACATAACTAGTCACTGAACATGAAACCTTTGGTAAGTAATTACAAAAAATAAGTATGATGGAAAAAAGAAAGATGTATATTCTGTCAAGAAAACACCATTGACGACTTAGAACATACGCTAGTAAAGTGCAAAGCGTAGGAAGAAGATAGAAAAACAAAATCAACAAATCTACAATTATTAATATACGCCCGAGTGACAAAAACAAATAGAAAACAGAAAAAAGGTTTAAGTTTTATATAAACCAAAGATCAAAAGCCACAAAAGACAAAAAAAAGCAAAAAGCTAAATAGAATCAAAAAAACTTTGTTTTCCCAAGACAACTATGCCTACTAAAGAATGGACGGTGAAAGAATAGACAAGAAAAAAACATTTACTAAAAAATTAGTACCAACAAAAATTGCAGAGATAAAAAAAGAACTGCTCAAACAAAGCAAACTGAATAAATTAACTGAGCTATTTCCATACGGCAGATACGCCATCTTGAGGTTGACAGACAAAGCAACTTTTGAATTGGCTAAAGAGTATTTGGCAACCAGGGAACATGAAAAACTAATTCTAAACAAAAATTCTAGAATCTCACTAGAAATAAAACTGGCAAATCTACAACTTCTAAAGGGAATACATTTAATGGAGCTACACAAAATATTTATAAAAAAAAAGAGGATACGACAAGAAAAAAGTTGATAAAGATATAGAAAAAATAGGACAAAGCAAATGAGAAAAAAAGAGATAAATGTCAGTGTAGGAACTAGGACAAAAAAGGGATAACATGTGTTGCCGCAGCAAATTGTGTGAACTCCGCAAGCCTTCCTCAAACTAGTACCATATTAGTGACAATGACAAAGACAAATTAACAGCAGGACCAACGCAGAAAAAAAAAACAAAAGATATTGCCATGCGATAGTCATTTTCAAAAGCCACTAGTTGAAGTCTTAAAAAAAACTAAATTATTAGTAACAAAATTTTACTAAAACTGATTTTTAAACAAACTTAACTTTTTAACGCTAAAGAATTGCCGGGCGACTAGCCCCGTCCAGTTGGTGTGCCACTAGTAGTATTGTTATGAAAAAATTATAAATCCTATCACATCTACGAGAATATCGGTAAACATTTTTCTCTAGAAAAATATTAGCACGTACAGTGCAGTTTTTAATTTAAAATTTGTTTTTATGAGACAAAATGCTAACCAACTCAATATCCAAACGATTTTTAGTCATCATTTTTTTTATATGATGAACTACATACAATATTCTATGTCTTTATGTTTTTTGTTAAAGTTATATTTAACGAGTAAAAAGTTAACAAAGAACTCATTAAAAACGTCATTTTTTTTAAATTGCGGAGAAACAACTTATCGCATTAAATTTCTACAAATTTGAGGACACAGATTGGACTTTCTTCTACAATGTGTGAAAATTTTATTCAATTATATTCAGGCGTTTTTTTGATGAGTTTGATTATGTAAACCCTTATAATTTTAAATTTAAATATTTAATCTAACAAACTCAAACTGTTTATTGGTTTTTAAATAAAATAACTCAAATATTCATTTTGAAAACAATTTAAATCAAAGTTGTTAGTAAACAATTTTTTTTAACCAAATCAAGCATCTAAATATTAAAAGTTTTAATCCATAACTCAAACTTTCTATTTGTTTTTTAATAAACTTAATTTAACTGGGTTGAAACCCAAAATAAGTTAAGTGATAATGTAACTGTAAGTTTTAACTCAACATTCTTACTGGTTCTCCAACAAACTTATTAATTTAAATAATTGTTTTGTAGATTATTTATATACAGATTTAAATGTTACAAAGTTTATATTATAAATCTTTCATTTGAATTTAAATTATTAATTTACATTTTAAATTTTTTATTGATTCTCCGATAAACTCAATTTAATTGAGTTCAAACTTAAGATTAGCAATTTTAAAAACTAATTGTTCTCAAATTCTATGTTACAAAAATTATTTTAATAAAATTTTGATTCAATTTTTTAGTCTGCAATAAATCCGCAATAGTTCCCTTAGAAAACAGTTTGACTAAGCCAAAACCTAAAATAACATCAAATTTGTTATTTTGTCTAAATTCAAATAATATTTTTATAATTTTTAAATTAATTTTAACATTTTCAACTAAAATTTTTAATCCGCAACTTAATTTTGTATTGATTTACTAATAAACAATTCAATTGAAATAAAAATTATACCACATTAACGTTTTTAGGAACTATTTATGACTAAAATTTGTGTATAAAATTAGTTTATAAAATTTGATAATAAAGTAAAGTTTTTAATTTACAAATCAATATTTTTCTTACTTTTTTAATAAACTCAGTTTAATTAAACTAAAACGTAAAAGAACTTAAAATCAATAATTTTGAGTTTTTTATAGTTGGAAGAGCCGATATTTAGTAAAACGTAAGCCGTTTATGCTACTACCACACAAACTGCCTTTGAATTTGTACTTGAAAAAACAAATTTATACTATTGCACTTGTTAACTGAGAAATTAATTTAATTTCAAATTATTAGGAACTTAAAATTCTAATTGGTTCTCTAATAAACTCAATTTAACTAACTTGAAACAAAAAAAAAACTTAAAATTTGTGAATTTGAAAACAATTAATCTAAATCTGTCTAAATTTGTAGTTACAAATTGTTTCTAAAAAATATTTTCTAACCAAATCAAGATTTTTTTAATCCGGAACTCAAAACTCTTATTGGTTATCAATCAAACTCAATTTAACTTCAAATTAGTGATTTTGAAAACTTAAGCTCAAATTACTAGTAACAAATTGTTTCTAAAAATCAAATTAGTTTGTCAAAAACCCTAATTTAATTAAGTTATAACTGAAAATTTTGAGAAACTCTATTTTAAACGGTCTATAACTTATTAGTAGTCTATTTATTGGTTCATAAAAATATTGATTTAAAAAAAAATTTAAATTGCAATTTAAAAACTAAAATTTTGACAGTGAAATCATTCAAAAATTCAATTCTGGCGTTATTTTGAGTCCTCGCTCTATTTATACGCAGCAAAACCCAAAAAAACGATGATTTGGTTATAGTGGTATGAGCAAAAAGAAGCATTTTTGTAATTTTTTAACAATCAAAATTGACGTGTTTTGATGTAAATTAGTTAGAAAATATGAAATTGTTCTGTTAATTTGGGTTTTACAGGTCAATAACTCAAAAATACTTTTACAAATACACATTTCGCAGCGTTTAGATGACCATTTTACTAAATATTATTAAACATTTAAATTTTGCAGACAATTCTACATGATAAATAGTCATGGTCATTGCTCGTAGAAAAATTTCAGGCAAAATATGCGTTAAAAATTAATTAGATTTACATATTTACAAAAAAATTTATAAACACATCAAATTTACAAAAAACTAATTTAAAAAATGCGGCTTATAGACAGAGTAAAAACTTCAAATGAAACCAGAAATGGTTTCTACAGAAATGTTTGTCATGATTTCACAAAGTTTTTATTTGAGTTTAAATTGCAATTTTCAAACTGTAATTTATTTAAGTTATAGTTAAAAAACAACAAAAAACTAAAAAAAAATAGTGATTTTTGAAAGATTTTATACCCTCATAAACAAATCAAAAAACTACTAATAAGTTATGAAAACAAACAAAAAATACTACAGCAATTTTTCAATGCAATTTTTTTTTTATAAAATCCTTGTATTTTATTCATATTATCGAAATTAATGATTTTATTTAATTATTTATTTTATTTAAACATACATGTTTTGATGAATAATCATCATTATCAATGTATTAATGTATTAGTTTGAAATATTATATTATATTAATACATTATAAATACATTGATATTGATGATTATTCATCAAAACATGTATGTTTAAATAAAATAAATAATTAAATAAAATCATTAATTTTGATAATATGAATAACTTACATTATTAGTAAAAAATTGTTTATAAACACATTTGTTGACCTATTAAACTCAAATTTTTACTTATTGGTTCTTTAGTAACCTCAAGTGTAAAAGGTGATAGTTATGAGACCAACCCAGAAGACTATTTCACCTGCTTGAGAACTAACAAGGTTTTGCTGACCAATATCTGCTAAAGTAAGCAGACCTACTTGCTAGCCAACAGCTCCGAATAGATAAACTAGCAAGACTAAAAGCGCTCACTTGTCTAAGGATGTGGATGTAGAGAGTAAGGAAAACCCCTGCATTAAATACGGCAAAGATATTTTTAGTACAATGATCATAGTACAACAAACACACAGCAATCATGGCAAGATTTGAAACTTAAAATAACTTAAAATTGTTAACTGTTGAAACGATATAAGGCTAAATTAGAAATAACAAAATGTTACTAAAATATTTTTTTACTTAATCTAAGCTTTTTAAACTTAAAATTTTAGTTTTCAAATTTGTATTAACTTTTAAATAAACTCAATGTAATTAAGTTGATACCTAAAATATTTTCAAACTAGTGATTTAGAGAACGATTTAACCCATTACTAGTAACAAATTGTTTTCAAACGCATTTTTTAACTTAGTAAACTCAAATTTTAAATTTGCAACTTAAAATTCTTATTGGTTCTTTAATTAACTTAAGTGTAAATGGTAGTGGTTATGTGACCAACTCAAAAGACAACCTCACTTGCACAACGCCGTAACCAAGTGTCTGAAGTAATAAGCAGACCTCTCTGCTAGATAACAGCTTTGGGTGGATAAGCCAGCAAAGAACAAGAAAATGTTCCTAAAGGCTGAATAACCAAGATAAACAGCATGTTATTGTAGAAAGCAAGAAGAAACCACTGCATTAAGAACATACCTATTGCTACCTTAATTTCCAATATTGTAGTGAAAGCAGCAACTTTGACGTCATTTCTATTTTCACATTTAATTAGATAATACATGGCGGGAGATACCATCTCCGCCATAACACGTCAACTCCAGATCACCATAGACAAAGTAGACAGACGCAGTCCACAACGCAAGCATTTGATACGACACGAGAGCATTTTGGACAAGTCCTGCACCGAGTCTTTGCTGCAAGTCGGGTGTACCTCCTAGAGCTAGAACCGCTTGTCGTAGTTGCTTTGTACTCACGTACGTTACGGCAATGCAAGCAAAAAGAAGTTAGAACAACCAACTCCTACCTACCGCCAACAAAACGCAGCAACGCAAATACAGACTTAGGCCTACCGTCAGTAGACCGGTGTGCGACATAGAAACTAGAGGAGTCTTAATGTAAATTATCCAATCGTATTCAAGGTCGGTTTTGACGAATTTCCACCCTGGCTGATGCCGGTTATAGCTTAGCTCGTCTTAATCTGACCTTCTAGAGCAAACAAGAAACTTGCCCCAACGTCTTGAGGAGCAAGTTTCTTGAAATCGTTGCCGTTTACCCAGACTCTCCGCGGTTGTATACGGACGGTTTGAAAACGGATCGGGGGGGGGGGGGGGGGAGTGTCTTTGTTTTAGACGGTACAGTACATTCATGGTCTTTCCCTAAAGAGGCTTCCGTGTACACCGCAAAACTACATGCATTGCATAATGCCCTGCTAAACTGTGAGACGTCATCTCTTCCTTCTTCCTTTGTTCCAACTTGCTGAATGCCATCCTAAGTATATGTACTTGGTCGATCCGCTGGTCCAGCTCGTAATATTCCGCCTAGCCGGATTTGGACAGAAAGCTATCTTTGACTGAACACCGGGCCATGTGGGTACCGCGAGCAACAAGCTGGTCAATAAAGCCGCTTGTCAGGTGGCTGACGCGGATCCTACGGACAACATTCCCGTAAGACCCAACGGCTTCTAGAGCAATTTAAAGGAGATCTCAACAGGAGAGAGGAGATAGCCCTATGTCGCTTGTGCGTAGGTATGACCTACTTGACCTTTTCGTTTCTCTTGACCGGCAACGAACAACCAGCATGCCAAACATGTCACGACCCTCTAACTGTAAAGCACATTTTGGAGGAATGTTGAGCCTACCTTTCCCACCGTAATCGGCCTGAGCTCCCTAATAACGTGGCGTCTATTTTATCAAATAGAGAAGAGTCAATGGGAAGGTGCATCCAGATTTGAAAGACGCAAGCCTCCTCAAACAGGTGTAACCAAGTTTTGTGTTGTCTTGTAATGATTTTGGTGTTAATATATTTATTTATTTTTATTGATCAGTTTGTGTTGTTGAGTTGTTTAAAGCATCGTAGTCTTTTACAACTTTGGTGCAATCTGTGATATTAGGTTTAGTTAGTTTTTAAGGTCTGGCATTGAAGCATTTTACAGCTTTGATGTCATCTGTGATATTAAGTTAGGTTGTGATTTTAGGTTGCGTTGTGATATTGGGTTTAGTTACTTTAGTTTTTACGGTCTGGCATTGAAGCATTTTACAACTTTGTTGTCAGTTGTGATAGTAGGTTCTATGATATTAGTTTTAAATTTAGTTTTTAATTTTAAAAACTTTGATATTAGATTTAGTATTTATTTATTTTGATGAGTAGTTAGACGTCCTTGTATATGTAGTAATAGGATTGGATGGCATAAACGGACAATTATTTAAAATTTATTTAATCTTTATTATCGAGACGTTTCGGAAATTTAATGACTGAAGAAGGAAAAATGTTTAAATTTCCGAAACGTCTCGATAATAAAGATTAAATAAATTTTAAATAATTGTCCGTTTATGCCATCCAATCCTATTACTAGTATTTATTTATTTATTTATTTAACTATTTTAATGTGTTGTTTTGTTTCTTCAGATCTATAACCTAAGGTTATTATTATTAAAATAAAATAAATAGCTAATGACCTTAGTAGTCAACGATATAATACAAATAAAAATAAAATAATTGATAATTTATTTATATTTTCACCAGTACATTCAGAATAGATTAAAGTATATTTTGCCAGAGTATTTTATTCAAATTATATATTTGCAAATATAATTTGACTAAAATTACTTGTGAAACAACAACTCGAGACATTTAAATGAAGTGAGACTGATTCTAACCAAGAATATTACATGGTCAAATTTCAGTTTCACATTATATTCAGACAGAGTTACTTTGTTTTTGTTAAAAATGTTCAGGTAATATAATTATCATACTAACAGCAGAGAAGGAAGAAAGCAAAGTTGAAAAATTTAATGTAAAACTAGAGAATATCTTTAAAAGCATCTAAAATAAGTAAGGTAAAGATTATATCACATATAGAAAGCTTTGGTTTGGACAAAAAGAATAAGAAAGCTTGAGTAATAGAGTTAAGACTAAAATCTTATGATAACAAATACTTTCAGTTTGTAGATTATTGTTTACATAGAATTCTCTTGCAAACAAATAAAAAAATACTGTTAAAACCCACATAGACTATATCTTCATCAATAATTGCTATAAAAATGCTGTGAAAAGTGCACAAACGTTTTTAGGCACCGACATAAACTTTGATTACTACGCCGTAATAGCTAAACTCAGTATAAAAATAAAAAAGATAACAGAATAGCAACACGACTACAAAATTCTTTAAGAAACAATTAAATGATAAACACTAATATACTAAACAAAGTCAATGTGAACAAAAAGTACAAAAAAGTACAAAAAAAGCAATAGATAAATAACATCTAAGAAGCAAAAAAAAACATGAAAAAGCTTTGAATAATTTTCGAAATTTTAGATCTTATGAAAAAGAGAAACAAAACCTAAAGTAATGTGGGTGAATATAAGATTAGACATAAAAAGTTTATTTAACTGTTTAAATTTTTAAAAAATTGACTATATCCACGTAAATTATAACATAAAGAAAATGGCTGGCTGCAGTAAAAACAAAGAAGCAGTAAATATATCAGGGAAGTAAAAAGAACAAACTAAAAAGGTAGAATTGTTACCTTTCAAAACATTTTGATGACATAAAATTTCTAAAATAAAAAGTTACATATAATAAGAACAGACATAAAACATGCCTTAGAAACTATAAAGCCTGGTGAAGCTGTCGGCCTTGACTAAATGTCTTGAACTTAGATCATAAAACAGTTTTTTTTAAGTTAAGTCTAGATATAAATCAGGACGTGTTTACATGCTACACATTGATTTTGAAAAGAATTTTGATAAAGTGAATTTATTTTGCTAATTAGATCAATGGTGCTATTTCTGAATTTGGATGGTGCATGTGGTCCTAACACTGAAATACTAAATAAAATGCAAAATAAATATAAAAACAAGGGCTTTGCGCCCGAGCTGTCCGATGGTTAAATGCTGGGAATTTTATAGAAAAAACCCAGAAGTTAGAAGACCAGCTCAAAAAAGGACACAAAGTTAAAAAAATTAAAGCATAGTAACAGCTGCACATGGACGCTGAGGAATACTGCCTTAATTGCTGCGCGAATAAATTCCATCACTTTTACACAAACTCCGTGGCTATCTTCAAGACGGATCTCAGTAAATTTTTTAGGCAGCTCTAAAAGGAATACAAGCTGATTCTAAGACAGAGTGTGACCTCCGCTTATGTTGCTACAAATTTGTTGATAAAGCAAATTCATGCCCGGCCACCCAAGAAATAACAAACCTAGGATTTACCCAAGGAGGTTGCAAAATTACCACCGCTGGCCGACATTTCCTCCAAGACCCCGGAGCATCTGGTCTAGGCCTTCCACAAAAGGCCGGCCAAGAATCTGACTGATTCTAGCTTGTTTGACGCCAAAGAACTGATAGACACCCAACTGAAAAGCAATCTCTTTGCCCACAAGAAAACCGCGCCCTCAAAAAAAGGTTTAAAAAGGTGGAGTCTGAAAATCAAAGAAGTGCAAAAATAATTCGGGTGAGTCTTCTCTAAGTAATTTTAATTCTAGACCTTCAGCTAAACCTAGTCAAGCGCCCTCAGCGCCAAAAGAGCACTCATTTTAGAAGTGGTTTAGGCGGTAAGCGCCCGTGTGTACAATCCCTTCCTAGCTACAAAAAAATTTGATAGACGTCTGGCGTCGTGACTCAAAAACCTAAAAGACTAGTTTGGTTGTAGCAACACTCAACTATTCTATGCTGCAGTCAAATTTGATTTGAGTAAAAACTAAAATAACTTAATACTGATAATTTTGAAAAAATTCTAAGATTAAATTATTAATAACAAAATGTTTTTAAAAATATTTTTACTTAAATCAAGCTTTTTAGTTTGCAACTTAAAACTGTTATTGGTTCTCTAATAAACTAAACTAAATTGAGTCTCCTAAACTTAAATTTTTAATCAACAGCTCAAATTTCTATTTGTTTTTCAACTAATTTAATTTAACTGAGTTAAAATCTAAAATTACTTAAAATAAATCAATCAGAATGATTGCCTTCATCTATCAACTTAAATCGACGAAACTAAAAAAAGAAACTATAAAATGTTTTATAAATCATTCTTGCTTCATGATATAATCAAAAACTATAAAGCTGCTAAGAAATAAAGTTAACATAGGTTTTAAAAAAAGTTCATTTTCCTACAAAAGTATATAAAAGCTTTAATATTTCTTTTTATTAATGATAGACACTTGAAAGGTGTACGAAGATGAAGTAAAAAAGGACATCGGACATAATGTAATGTGACATTTTCTCCGGCACACAAGAGCATTCTTAAGAATAGACCGAACGTGCCCTCATGTGCGCAGAGAGTCTCGCCGGGAGAGTACATAATTTATCAAACCAACAAAAAGAAAATGTATATAAAAAGCCTGGTCAAAGCTCTCCGCCGCATGCGGCCACATCAAGTACACCAAAAACATCTTCCATCCCGTGATTTACTCCAGAAAATTATTTTAATTGGCCAAATACATTACAGCAAATCATCAAGCTAAAAGCGCAACATCAATGCATTCAAATAAATTAAAAAAAACATGCGGCTTTAATCTTGAAATTAATCCAACAACAAAAGGAATATTGAGTAGCTTCAAAACATAAACACTTCAATCTAAATCAAATATTTCCATTGTGTTTGTTCAAGTGTGTTAAATATTTAATTAAATAGTCAGGGGTGGCTTTAAAATAAACATAATTAGGGTTTAATCCACTAGGTGCTGCTTTCAATGCCCCACGACACAATTAACGCAATAAATATTAACGAAGGGAACATTATATAATATTAGCACGCGCCGTTGGGCCCTATTCAAGGACGCAACTTCTCTTAAACTGCGTGAGTTTCCATTCAAAGCCTTTCAATACACAATCGACTGCTTCCTAATTACTACAATTTACAATCAACTCTAGCAACGGGTTATTATGTGATGCAAAGCTTTTAAAAATAATCAAGTGGCTGTAAAGTTATAATTCATGGATGGAATGAAGTAGAATGGGATGGTCCTTTTGAGAAATTGTAATTTTTCGTTATCTGAATTGGATTTGTCGTGTTTTACAACACATAGCGATAATCAGTGAGAGTGTTATTAATTTGCTTAATGTAATTAAGCGCATTTAATTTATGTATCGCGTTAGATTAGAGATTAAATGCGTAAACATTTTACTTTTATTCGAAACAAAGCGCTTTAATTCCAGCAGGCACGAACACAAAATGTTTTTATTACATAAATCCCATGCTAAACAACATTCAATTCTGAATTATTTATTTATTTATTACTGATATCATCATTTAATGGTTTATGCAAAAGATTTCATATTATTATGAATACTTAATATCATTATACAAATATTATTTTAAGCTTTAAAAGTTTTATACAGATTTATATTTAAAAATGTTACATTATTTGTAAGATTAGAGACCATAAATTGTTGTTTATAGATTATTTTTATTTTTGTTTTTAGCACAATAGAATTATAAATAAAATATCAATTCAAACAATGACAAATTAAAGATGGTTTGACAAATTATAAGTCTAAGTATCATATTAAGCAATTATTAATCAAAATTGACAACAGAATATTTAAATATACATTTAAAATTATGCCAATTGCTTATCAAAATAAATTGGTTTTACCTAGAAAGGTGAGATAATGATATCACTCTGCAATTAATCAATCCGAATTAGTTACAAAGTGGATAATAAATATAAAGAAAAAACCTGTCTGCACCCTTAATCGCGCAATTAGATCAGTTCCTAGAGGGTAGAAAATAGGTATTCTCTTTGTAGCCCAAGAAATTTAACTTCCAAATTTAATTTCGCATCGCGCGCGCGGCTGGCAATAATTGGAAAATTCTTCCAAATCGACCGTTGATTGCGCATCTCAATTCGAATAATTTAATATCGAACTCTAATTATATTGTCTGCATAAAGGGGATGAGGGATGAACAACTCCATTGCTGCTGCTGCGGCAATACACATCAGCAGAATTAAATTGCACAAATGAGAATTGAGGAAAAGGAAAAAAATGTAAATTGGATGAGATTTAAGTAAATTGAAGGGAATTATTAATTTATTTAGTTGAATTATTTTTAAAATAATTTTTCAAACAAATTACAGACATTTGTCTTTTGCACAAGATAAAAATTTCTGACTGATGGTTTCCAACCCTCGCGGGGGTTGTTTTAAATTCAACTCTTTACGTTTGTGGATTGAGAGAACAGAAAAAGACAAACCAATCAGTAGGTTCATCCCAATCAGTACAGTCGAATTCCTCTTGAAAAATCTCGAAGAAAAACATTTATCATATTTCCCTCCCAACATTAAATTTCATTTCAACCGTAAAGAAAGTTTTTACATTTCTCCTCCCTTCTTACAAGTAATAAAATTGAGCAATCCAACGTAATGCAAGTAGTTGGCAAGCATATAAAGTATTGTTATTTAGTTATCCACATTTACATTTCCATCTACGGATTTATATGTAATATATTCAAGTGGAATAACATTAATATTTTAAAAAATCAATACTTTTATCTTCTAATGTTGGGCGAGGACCTACAAAAACTCGTTTAACGCAATTCTAAGAAGACTAATGGATTTTAATCTTTTTTTTGTCGCTGCCCTTCTTGTGGTGAAAAAAATTGGTTTCATCCAGCGACCGTTTTATTCAATTATTCGTGTGCAAAGCTTTAGGACTTAATGTGGTTAAAAATTACCTACTCTTATATACCGTTACAATTGTAGAATGCATTTGATAGTTTGTAATTAGTCAAATTTATTTATTGAAATTAAGCATGTGAAAAATTTAGTAGTTTAAACTTAATTAATCAAAAATTAGTTTAAAATGTTTTATATATAAATTGAGCATATTGTTTTTAATAAAATTATCATCATTTTTAGTACCATGTTAGTAGTTATTTCTAATCAAACTAATTAAGTTTTTAATGTTTGGTTTTTTAGATATTGTTACTAGTTGAAGTAGTATAAAAAATAATTTTTGTTTAATTAAGAATTAGTTTGAAATGTTGTGCAGATAAGTTCAGCGTATCAATTTTGATCAAATTAACATTAATTTTAATTATTTTTGTAAATATTAAAAAAAATGAATATTTGAGTTTAGAGTTGTTGCTACTGGCTTAAGCAATTTTACAAAAACCATTCTTGTTTAATTATAAATTAGTTTAGAAAGTCTTGCAGATAAATTAAAATACAAATTATAATCAAATTAACGTAGTTATTAGTATTATATTCTAAATTACTTTTGACAAAATTTAAGAAATTTTTAATGTTTGTGTAATATATTAATTATATTTATATAGTCAATATATAATACATAGAAATGGCAACAGGGTTGCATATAGTAAATAAGTATGTATTAAATAAATAGAATAGTTTTTTGTTTAGTTATTTATTCTTAGTTTTTGTACAAACATTTTATTGTATAGATCCAATATTAAACCAGTCTCGGTTAAGTTAACATCGTCTTTACCCTAAATAAAATCCTTAAACATCCGTCTAATTAAATAGTTAATGTCTTTAGCAAAGATATTACAGTGGCGACGAGGATAGAAACTAATGAAATTTAGTTATATTTTTGTAAATTTCTTTAAAATTAAATACGGAAATTTAAAACACGTGCGCGCGTAAAAATGGCTTCCAAAGACGTGGTAGGACATTTACGCGAATTCGACATGCAGTTAAGTGAGTGGTCGATATTCAAGCCCAGGCTTGAGAATTATTTCATAGCAAATGAAATAACGGACAACGCACGAAAAAGGGCAATTTTGTTGAATATCCTCAGCGAGGAAACTTACAAATTAATGCACAGTTTGTGTCTGCCGGCGTGCCCGGAAAGCAAAACCTACCAGGAATTAGTTGAAATACTATCAAAGCATTTTGCACCGAGGGATAGTGTTTTTGCGACACGCTATAAATTTTACCATGCAAGAAAAAACGCTCAGGAGTCTCCAAAAGAATGGTCTGCAAGAATAAGAAGTTTAGCTGCATTTTGCAATTTCTCTGCACAGGAACTACCGATGGTGCTGCGGGATCAATTTATAATGGGATACGATAACTCCAGGGTGCAAGAAAGATTTTTTGAAGAAAAGATCACAGCAACGTTGTCGGATATGGTGGATTTGGCGGAAACGAAAATGGCAGTCATGGATTCATCGGTCGAGGTAAAAAAAGAAGTTCATCATCTGGACAAATATGGCGGAAAGAAGTCATCGAGGGATAGGACATCAGGATTAACCAGCAAGAAAAACAGTGAACAGAAAAAAAAGTGCATAGTGTGCGGAAAAGTGAATCATGATATGGAAAACTGTTTTTTCAAAAATTCTTCATGCCACATATGTCATAAAAAAGGTCACATTTCATCTATATGTCCAAGTAAGGTAAAACATTTTAATAATAAAAATAACGATAAATTTAATAAAAATAAAAATCCTTGCAATTATTTATCTTCTCCGGATTTTTTATTTTGTATTGACAATAAAAATAACCCACCTTTTTATCTCGAAGTAGAAATAAATGAAAATAAAATAAAATTCCAACTTGATACGGGAGCGAGTATTTCTGCCATTCCTGAAGATTTATATTTAAAATATTTTTCAAAATTAAAATTAAAAAATACAAATAAAATATTATCTTTATATAATGGATTAGAAATTAAACCAATAGGTACATGCAATTTAAATATTTTATATAAACATTCAGCGCAAGAATTAGAAATTTATGTTATAAGAAACGGAGCAATAGCAATTTTAGGCCGTGATTTTATAAATAAATTCAAATTAAATATTATTAATGAATTTAACTATTCAGAAATTGAAAATAATGACATAAAGGCTATTACCAATAAATATAAAAAATTATTTACTGCTGAATTAGGGACATTTAATAAAGGTGTAATTTCTATAACATTGAAATCAAATTATAAACCAAAATTTTTCAAACCTAGGCCTTTACCTTATTTAATGCGAGAAAAGGTTGAAGTAGAATTAAAAAGATTAGAGCAACTGGGAGTAATTACACCAGTTGACTACAGTGAATGGGGAACACCCATTGTTCCAATTATTAAAAAAGACGGATCAGTAAGACTTTGTGGTGATTTCAAGGTAACATTAAATCAATCAATTGAAATTGATAAATATCCGCTACCAAAAATTGAAGATTTGCTGACTAAATTAAACAACTGTAGTATATTTTCTAAATTAGATCTGGCTCGAGCTTACCAACAAATATGTTTGGAAGAAAAGTCTAAAATTTTAACAACTATTTCCACACATAAGGGACTATTTAAATATAATAGGTTACCGTTTGGTGTAGCTTGCGCGCCAGCAAAGTTTCAAAAAATTATTGA
Organism: Tachinus rufipes; assembly: GCA_963932245.1. Taxonomy (NCBI): domain Eukaryota; kingdom Metazoa; phylum Arthropoda; class Insecta; order Coleoptera; family Staphylinidae; genus Tachinus; species Tachinus rufipes. The sequence goes on along the minus strand of OZ010747.1, from coordinate 69,205,953 downwards.
AACGTTATTACAGGGCATTGATGGGTGTATCGTTTTTCTAGACGATATTTTAATAAGTGGTGAAAATACAAAGCAGCATTTGTCAAGAATAAATGAAGTATTAACTCGTTTAGAAAATGCAGGATTAAAATTAGCTATTGACAAATGTGAGTTTTTTTCAAAAGAAATAAGATATTTAGGTCACATAATTGATGCAGAAGGTATTCGAACTTCTCCAGATAAGGTCAAAGCAATTAATAATGTACCTATACCTCAAAACTTTACTCAATTAAAATCGTTCTTGGGTATGGTAAATTATTATTGCAAATTTATACCCAAAATATCAGAAACTTTGCATCCTCTTTATAATTTATTAAAAAAAGATATTTTGTGGAATTGGAATGAGAGTTGTGATGCTTCTTTTAATAAAATTAAACAATTGCTAATGTCAAATAATATATTAGTACATTTTCAACCAGAATTACCTATTCGACTGACAACTGATGCTAGTAATTATGGTATAGCAGCGGTTATCACACATATTATGGCTGATAACAGAGAGCGACCAATAGCATATGCCTCTAGGACGTTGAATTCTGCGGAACAACGCTACTCGCAAATTGAAAAAGAAGCGCTAAGCATAGTTTATGGTTTAAACAAATTTTATCAATATTTATATGGGCAACAGTTTGTGATTGTTACAGATCATAAACCGTTAGTCACAATATTTGGTCCTCATAAAGGAATTCCTCAATATTCGGCAAACAGACTAAAAAGATGGGCAATAATATTAAGCGGATTTAATTATTCCATTGAATACATTAAATCAGAAAACAATTTGGCAGATAGTTTGTCAAGATTGCCTCTTCCATATGATAACAACGATGAAAACAATATTTCAGAGGTTGATTACATCAATTATTTTTCAGAAAATGGTAATATACCAATTGATTTTGCTAAGATCCAAGAAGAATCAAAAAAAGATAAGATTTTAAAAATTATATTTAAATTTAGTAAAATAGGTTGGCCTAACCATACTAAATGTAAATTATTACTTCCCTACATACCTTATAAAAATGAGATAACAATAGCAGAAGGTTGTTTAATGTGGAATAATCGATTAGTTATTCCACTAGTTTTAAGAAGTAAATTATTAAATGAATTGCATTCTTCACATTTTGGAATATGCAAAATGAAAAGTTTAGCAAGATCCCATTATTGGTGGCCTGGCATTTCACAAGACATCGAACAATTAGTTAAAAGATGTTCTACCTGCATGATGTATTCCAAAAGTCCAAACAAAATTGAACTAAACACATGGAAATGGCCTTCATTTCCTTGGTCACGAATACATATAGACTATATGGGACCATTTATGGGTAAAAACTTTTTAGTGGTAGTTGATGCGTATAGCAAATGGTTGGAAGTAATTCCAACAAATTTAATTACAGCAAAAACTACAATTGATATTTTAAGATCATTATTTGCTAGATTTGGTTTATGTGAAACAATTGTTTCAGATAATGCACCAGCTTTTGTTGGCAGTGAATTTCAAACTTTTTTAAATAGTAACGGCATAAAACACATAACGTCCGCTCCTTATAACCCAGCTTCTAATGGCGCAGCTGAAAACGCTGTAAAAACAGTTAAAACTGCTATAAAGAAACTGATGATTGACAAGAAAATTACCTTGGAAAATATAAATTTAGTAATAAATAATTTTCTGTTTGATTACCGCGTGACACCTCATACAACAACAGGTGAATCACCTTCTTATTTGATGTTCAATCGGAATGTTTTAACTAGATTTAATTTTAAACATCCTGAACATTTTAAGAAGGGGAAAGACATTGAGTGTGTTAGAGATCATGTGGCAAAAAAACAGGGAAATCAGACTAAATACTTCGGAGATGACAGAAATATTAGTTTCACAGTTGGAGATAATGTTTATTATAGAGATATATTAAATAAAAAATTCCTACCTGGCAAAATAATTGGACAAATAGGTAAATGTAACTATTTAATAAGAAACAAAGAGGGAAAAGAATTTAAAAGGCACACTAATCAATTATTAAAAGATATTTCATATAGAAATGATATTCCTATTCAGGATACTTCAAATACAGACTTTTTAAATGCTTCTTCATCTAAACCTTACAATTTAAGGCCTCGTAAATAATTGTTTATTATTATTATTATTATTATTTCAGTATTAATGTTTATTTTTAAAGAAGGAGGTGTAATATATTAATTATATTTATATAGTCAATATATAATACATAGAAATGGCAACAGGGTTGCATATAGTAAATAAGTATGTATTAAATAAATAGAATAGTTTTTTGTTTAGTTATTTATTCTTAGTTTTTGTACAAACATTTTATTGTATAGATCCAATATTAAACCAGTCTCGGTTAAGTTAACATCGTCTTTACCCTAAATAAAATCCTTAAACATCCGTCTAATTAAATAGTTAATGTCTTTAGCAAAGATATTACAGTTTGCATTAAAAAATTAAATTTATGAAAAAATATTCTAAACTAAAAAACATCCATAGACGCGTTTCGAGGTTTACCTCTCATCAGTATGGCTTTATTTATTTAAACTAATTGATTATTAACTTACTTCGTCTACATTGTTCACCACCACAATTCGAAGTGAATATTTTAAAGGGTGTATTGACTATTTATACTAACTGACTTAATGACTTTATTTAATGGCTATGGTTAATAGCATTCTGAGAATGAACAAATAAACTAATTATTTCGGGATATTAAGCTGATGGTAATGACATGAAAGAATTAAAACGGAAATTTGAAAATTAAAAATAGAATAAATTTTTTTTTGCATAAATTATAATTACTATTACAACTGTCTCATTTGAGGACATTACGTCTCTTCTTTATATATTTTATATTTTTTTTAATGTTTGATTTCTAAAATATACATTCTACCTTAAACAATATCAAAATACATTCTTTCTCTTCTAGAATTCTCCCGATTGTGCCTTTCAAGTCGCAATTTATTTTTGCTGAATATGAGGTTTTACAAGACCATCGGTTATTTTTTTGATAAATTTAAATCTTGACATTTCAGTTCTTGCTTTGGTGCAGTTATACCAATATAGTATAAAAAATTGCCATAGGCCAACGACGTGTTTTTCTATTCGATGAATAATTGGAACATTTTTGGTCTAAGGTGTCTACTCCACTTTTAGTCGAGTTATAAAATAGAATAATATCTGGTTTACCAGTAGCATCGTCGCATTTGTCATCATGATGTTATGATGAGATCAAAATAATCGCTTTTATTTTTTTTGGCACATAAGATACTAATGTACAATCTTTAGTAAATCCAAACATAGAAGAACCTACTAATTTTGATTTATTGGCCTTAAACTCAGTTGGAATTTCTTGTTTCGATTTTTGAAGAGTACCAACATATGTCAATTCTCTTTCTGTTAATTCAGAAACCAATTCTATTGACGAAAACCAATTGTCAGCTGTGATGTTCCTGTGAAACTTTTTAATAGGTTTACACAGTCGTAGCACTGATTGCGTAGAAATTTTGAAATGTTTTTTATTATTTGATAAACCAATGCCATCGCTATTTTGTCTATGATATAAGTAGGCATTGTACAAATAATGTGTTTGCGCATCATAAACTTTTATCCACCTCTGAAACCTATCATCATTTCATCAATACATGCATTATCTCCCATACAATAAAGCCTTTGACAGTTTTCAATAAATTTATAAAATATCTCACTAATGGGTGCAGCTGGATCTGTTTGTCTTCTCATCTCTCGTGTAGTTTTGTCATCAAACCTTAAGCACAACAGAAGAGTAAAATATCGTTTCTTTGACATAAGTACAACAAAAAATATCACGTCCATAGCCATTAGTTGCAAATAGGCTTTGAAGAGCTTCATGACCAAATTTGCTAATTCTACTCAAAAGTAACAAACCTAAAAACGCCTCAAATTTTATAATTTCAACATTGACCAATTCTGGTCTATTTTTATCAGTCTATTTTTTCCTGTATGCATTTAGTTGAAAGTTGGTGTATGCAATAACTTTTTTAATAAAAGATTCATTAAAAAATAGACGCCATACCTGCAGAGGAGTTGGTCTAGTACCTAAATTCTTAGCATCTTGACGCAATCCTGGTAAAGCCATTAAAATATTTGTAGCTTGTCTTCTAACATTAGCAGCAGGGGCGTTATTTGACCATTTATATCTGTCTTTTCCACAAAAATATCTTGATCTGGAAGTCGGTGTAGCATTTTAAGTTAGGTTTATCGCTATACTATTTGTCTCAATTCGTTTGCCTCCGTACTATTTACATCATCGCTAACCGATTGTTTGGACGTTGAGTCGTGACTGCCAATGAGATAATCTTCATCACTCACATTTTCACATTCACTGTCTACAGTTTCACTTTTGCACAACGCCCGGGCCATCACTTTCTTAAAATCCGGATCTTCAAGATGAATTAACCTGCCCGGTCGCCAAAATCCTGCCATTTTTTAGTTATAGCATACTTTATAAGAAAGGTGGAGTCAGGTGACGATATTACGGACGTGGGGACACTACAACCCCAACGCACAAAATTAGACCTTTCTCTAACGGTAATCGAAAACACACTAGTAGGCTTTGTATTTGTTGGCACATTTTTGAAAGGTACTGGAAGGCGCAACGCGTTCTGATAAGCAGAGACAATTATATAGGCGTTTTTAGATAGGGTGAGGGTTACTATGACTATCTCCCCAGTTAAGGGTTAAAAAGAAGTAAAAATACATTGAAAAATATAAAAAAGGTGCGGTCGTGTTTTAAAAACAAACTCGTGTTGTGACGTGAAGCGCGTTTAGTGTTTATGCAATAGAACATTTACCGCGGGAACACCAAGTTAAGCGCGAAACTAGGCCAAGACGGAAAGGTCAAAAACGCGTTATGAATGCATTTTTAAAAAGTGGGAAGTTACAAAAAACACCGCCGGAGATAAAAAAAAAATATGAACCCGGGTCAAACCACATAAAGGAGAAGAGATGTAAACTCACCAGGCAATATCAATGAGGCGAAAAGAGTAAATAACCCTACAACAATTGAAATAATGGAGGAATTAATATGGGAGCTTAGAGATTTAACCAGTGAGTGTTCAAACACTTAAGTCGAAATAAAAAAAGATGGCAAATCTCCTAGAGATTAATATGGAGACTGGAGTTTTGAAGAAATTCAGAAAACAGAACAAAAGACAAAAAAGAAAATAAAAATAGGGAAAGAAATGTTGACACAAACAGTAGAAACTGGAGATAATAAGGAAGAAAATATTCAAACCCATTTCATCTTAAGAGATAACAGAAATGGTTAATAATGACATAAAAAAAACCATTAACAAAGAATGGAGAAAAACGGACTACAAATTTGTAATAGTGGAAAAAATTAATTCATTAATGGGAAAAAAAAAAAATTATGCCAAATTAAAATACCAAGAATTAATAGAGGAAGACGGAGAGGAAAAAACTCTATATGTAGAAATTTTAAGAAATTTAATCGGGAAAAAAGGGGGATAAATATGCTAATGGGTATAGAAAAAATTCTCAACAAAGCAAAAGTATTGAATATCAATAAAATAAGTATACCAATACCAACTAGAATAGCGCCAAGAAAGACAAAAAAATGTATGAAGGTGTCAGGAAAAAGAACTCATACAATAGTAAGACTGTGCGTGCCAACACAGGTACAGATATTAGAATCAAATAAAGAAAGAAGACCAGAAACAGAAACAGGAGCTATAATAGTGAGCAAACAGGGCGTAACATATGCAGACTTGGTGAGACAGGCAAAACTACCGATAAAAGGATCTACATTCAAGGAAATAAGAGAAACAAAAAAAGGGGAATTGTTACTAATAACAAAGAGAAATAAAACCAAAAAAAGATGGAAAAAATAAAAAATGGAATGGAGGGTTACAATGTAAGAAAAGCCAACAACTCACAGAACTAGTGATTATCAAAGATATTAGTCCGGAGACTACCAGAGGAGAAATATTGAAAGAAATTAGGAACAAAGCAAACACAGAAGGAAATACGATAATATGGACAAAAAAGCAGGGAAACAGATAATAAGAGAAAAAAAATAAACATAGGACTCATAAGATGCAGAGTAGAGAAAGTAACAGCAAAACAAGAAAAAATGTTAAAATGCTGGATGAAAAGACATGTAGCGGCGGAATGCAGAGGAGAAGATAGGTCAACGCTATGTATAAAATGCAAAAAAGAGGGACATCAGGTTGCAAAATGCAAAAACATAAAATGCAGAACGATAGGACACAGAACGGGATAGAAAAGATTGTCGAAGAAAACAAAAAAGAATATAGAGGACAACGACTTCAGTAACATAAACCAAAATGTATAAGTTTATACAAACAAACATACGGAGGGTGCACAATATACTGATAGCAACAGCAGAAAGAAAGGAAATAGACCTAGTGATAGTGAGTGAACCAAATAAAAACAAACTTAATGATACGTGGATAAGAGACAATAAAAAAACAGACGTTGTTATCTTAGCTAGGGGAAAGTGTAGGGGCAAAGTAGAAAGATGGGAAACGCAAAAAGAAGGAATAGTGTAGGTTGAAGTAGAAAGTATGATAGTATACAGCTGTTATATCAGTCCAAACTGCAGAATGGAATACTATCGGAAGTGGATAGAAGAATAAGAAAACAGTTTAATAAAACAGAAAAACAAAAAATCTTAGTAAGAGGAGATTTCAATGCAAAATTACCATGGGGAGGGACAAGAGAGATTTAAAATAAAAAAAAAATTGAGGATGTGACAACTGGGTTAAACCTTACCATTTGCAACAAAGGAAACAAACCTACGTTTGTAAGAGGAAGCTCAAAATCACATAATGACATTACCATGACAACATAAGAATTTGCTAGTATAGTGAATGTAAACGTGACAGAAGAGGAATCACTGAGTTTATACAAACATATACAATATAATACAAAGAAGAAATAAAAACAGGAGTACACAAGAAAATGTAGATGGAACGTAAGAAGAATGGACAAAGAGAAGATAAAAAGAGTCATGGAAACAAAAGAAATTACAGAAAACAAAAACATAGAAAAGAGATGCAAAAAATACTCAAAAAAGCTAAAAAAGGCGGCGGGTAAAACAATTCCTAAGTACAGAGAAGGGGGACGAAAAGGACTATACTGGTGGTGCGAGAAAATAAAAAAATGCAAAAAAAAACAATACAAACAAGGAGGAAAATCAAAAGACAGAGAAAACAAAAAGAGAAAATACAGAAAAAACGAAGGAGGAACTAAAAAACGACAAAATTTAAAAAAAAAAGCAATCAGGGATAGTAGAAGAAGATGCCGGAAAAAAATGATGGAATCTATAGACAATGATCGTTGAGGAAAACCATACAAAGTAGTGATGAACAAACTGAGAGGAAAAACAAAGAGAGTCTACCTAAAAGAAAATGAAGGAAAAGAAGTCATAAATAAGAAATTGTTTCCCAAGAGAAAACCGGTAGAAAAACCAGAAAATGAAGAAGAAGAAACAGTTATTAAAATATGATAAAAGAGATCATAAAAGAATTGCAACAGAGATTATTAAAACAGCTCTAGACGGGAATGAAGTAGAAATAACTCAAATAATCAACAGATGCCTGAAAGACGGAATTTTTCCAGAATTTTAAAAAGAAGCCACTCTAGTACTGATTGAGTAAAAGAAAGAAGTAGAAAAAGCAACTTTATACAGGCCAATATGCTTAATAAACACACTAGCTAAAATAATAGAAAAAGTCATTGTACGGAGAACAGAACAAGAAATAAAAGAAAAAGAAAGTTGAGAAAAAGAACAATACGGATTTACCAAGGTAAGAACAACCTTAAGAGCTAGAGACAAAGTTAAAGCAATAACAAAAGAAACAAACAACGGAACGCAGAGGAAAAGACAACACTGTGTAATGATAGCGTTGGACTTACAGAACGCATTTAACAGCGTGTTATAGAAAGCAATTGTAGAAGCGGCAAAGAAAAAAGAACTGAACAAGAAAACAATCAAGATCATATGGATCTACTTACAGGGTAGAAACTTAGTGACCAAAAACGGAAGATTCAAATTTACAAGAAGGGTACCACAGAGCTCAGCACTAAGATCAAAACTATCAAACTTTGTTTATAATGAGTTACTTTCAATGAAGTTGCCGGAAGGCGTGACAATAACGGCTTTTTTGGACGATGTAGCATTAGTAGGTAGGGACGTAAAAATAAATATACTAAAAAGAAGGCTAGAGCTGGCAATATATATGATAGATATCATCGACGTTTCAATAGGTTATCTAGACTGCAACAAAGGCATAACTAATGCTAGACCAGGTATGTACTGGAGATAAATTTAATCTTAGTATAAATTATCTGACAATTGTAAAAGCGGCCCCAAAAGGACTAATAGAGGAACAGGTAAGATACAAATAGGAAACCAAGTAATAACCATAAGAAAAAAATCAAATACCTCGGAGTGACACTTGAAGCAAAATGATAGCATATACAGGTTAAGGAAGCGGTCATGGGAACAACGGAAATAGAGAGAAAGCTTGGTAGACTCGTGCCAAACAACGGAGGTCCAAGTGAAGAAGCCAGAAAGATAATAGCAACAGCAGCAAGAAGCAAATTGTTATACGCCGCAGAAACATGGGGAAAAACCATAAAAACAAAAAAAAACAAAAATGAAATTAGAAAAGCTACAAGAACCAGTTTGTTAAAGATCTGCAGGGCTTGCAGTGCGGTGTTGCAAAAGGCAGTAGAAGTGATTGCGGCAAAATCTCCCACGGATATGATGGTAGAAGATAGAAGAGAAATATAAAAACTAATAAAAGAAGTAACCAATAAAATGGAAGCTATCTTAAGAGCAAGCAAGAAAACAATGGAAAGATGGCAGATGGCAAAGGTAAAAGAGTGGGTAGAAAACAAACCCGAGACAAGCTATTATACAACACAAATACTGACCGAACATGGAACCTTTGAAAAGTTTTTGCAAAAAATTAAAAAAGAGTTTGACAATGAAAAAATATAAAAAAAAACAAACACTCAAAATAAAAATTATAGAAGAGAAAGGAGGAAAACAAGAGAAGCAAATTGGAAACAACAAAACAAAGAAACACATAAAAAAAAGATATAAGAACGATCAGGACAATTTTGCATTCAAGAAATAAAAGAAAATAGAAGAACATTTACAGAGACTACTATACTAAAAAAAAATTGCCGAGATAAAGAGAAGGAAAAAAGAAATGTTTAAGGAATGCAGAATAACAGAAATATTGAGACAAATACCAAATGGTAGATACGCTATCGCAAAGTTGTAACGCAACTTTTAAGATGGTCAGAATGTACCTGGCAACAAGAGGACACAAAGAAATAATCCTTGATATTCGTTTCTTTCTGTTTACACAATTTTTTTATAAGATCAGTAAATTTTATTCAGCAGAGAAATTGACAGTAAAAAAAAAAACAAAATAGCAAACTATTTAAATTACTAAACTAAAGCTCAGGGCAGCAATTTTTTTGCTTCCCTCCTTGTAATGTGGCTAAACTATTAGTAGTTTATATAACCTTTAACTTTTAACTGTCTTACCTATAAGTTATTTGACTTACATTATCAATTTCTATTTTACAAATCTGTTATATAACCTTTCAACTGTTAGTTTAACAAATCACCTCTTTAAAACTAAATGCTTTACGCATAAACTGTAATTTTGTTTTCACAAACTTGTGGTAAAAACCACAATTTAACAAATCAACTGTCAAATTTTTTATAAAACCTGTAAAAGTTTGCCATATAAAATATCAACTAGCTCTTGATGCAATTGAAAGAAATTAATATATTTGAGAAAATTTTCAGTAAAATAAATTTAAAGTTAGACATCTTTTTGAATATGTTTGACATTAATATACTGTATAGTCATTAACTATTCAAAAATTTTAACAAGTTTGGTACGCGTATTTGTTTTTTACATTTATTATCTAACAATTTTATTAATTTTGATACGTTCATTTTTCTGAAGCTTAAATATTAGCGATTGATGCTTAAAAAAAAAAATTAGTGTACATTTAGATAAAATAACTTTGAAAAAATAAAAAGAAAAGAAAAGAGATATTTTTCAAATTGTTTGACGTTATAATGCAATGTAGTCACTAACTAATCTAAATTTTTTATTAATTTATTTTGGCTGAATTTTGAGGATAATTAATCAAAAATTATAACTTAACCTAGTCTAACCTAACTTATTAAATGAAAAAATTTCAGAATAATTTGACAAAACTAGATACATTTTAATAATTGTTTCAAGCGTCCTTCAGTATGTATTAATTTATTCATTTGATTATTATCAACAAAAATAAATTGTTTTAATGTACGCAACTGGCAGTTTAAACTACCGTAATATATGTTATAAGGGTAGATATATTTTTACTTAAATCACAAAACATCCCTCACAATTCATTCATTAATCTACAGATCAAGATAATATCAATAAAATCACAACTAATGTAAATTATTAATATGCAACCAAACCTAACGCAAAAACTACCCTTAATATATATTCTGCATTGCATTGGGGCCTGAAAATATATTAATCTGATTAAAATAATTATCAATATCTACAAAACTAATTTGATATTAAAATTAACTTTATTTTACATTATGAGAATCATCCTTTAATTAAATTAGTTACATATTTTATGAAAATAATATAAATTGTATGTTAATTCAATATAAATTCAATTGAGTAAAAAGCATAATTACAGTTTTAATAGGGTAATATCTGGTGTTTGGTATAATATAAATTATACGACCATTTGTAACCAAAACATTGTAAGCTTTAATGCTGCTATAAAAATTGAACCAAATTTACTCGACTGATTTAGTGACTGTAGGTATAAGTTTAAGAGACGCAGCCGGCAATTAAAACTAAGTCAATAATAATCACGAGCTCATTAAGAGTTAGTTGGAAACAACAACGATTACGGTGAAGTTAAAGGGGGGTTTTGATGCACACTACTATTACTACTACTGCTTTGCTACTGCTAGATGGATGGAATATTACATACATGGCTGCTATTACACGACAAACATCATATTAATATCAACCCTATATTGATTTACATATTATAATTATTACATACCGTGACATTCATGCCTCTGGACAATAACAGGGAATTAAAGATGAAAGATAATAGTATTAGGGGGACAATATTAGTTGAATGATTAATAAACTATTTTATGTAAATTTTTGATGTTAGGTCTGATATTATTTGCAGTAAACTTTGCAACCCCATTTACATTTATTGAGAGCTATAAAAATGTTCCTAAGGTATAAATAGATGTATAAAATAACCCCGTTTAATAGTTTGTGTATACAATATAGCTTAAGATCAATAAAGGCGAATAGAGAAGCGGAGGAAAAATGGCCTATTGGGATTCCCTGCCAGGATCAGGTGTGCAAACAGAAACGACTTCCTATAAAAATCGCAATTCTACCCTATCCCAGAAAGGAAAACAATTAAAATAAAACCAAATGGGAATTAATATATAGTGTAATTCTTAAAATAATATTTAATCTATGTGCAAGTCTGAAGAGATTGAGCTTCAAAATTTAATTAACTATATGCCAGTCGCGGATTTAATTAATTAAAAACAAGTACATCCAGTACGTATATCCGGCCTAGTCGAGCAGTAAATACGCAGCTTAATTAAAAAAAAAGAGGCAACATACTCTCTGAGATAATGAAATATTGTGTGGCTTCTGTGATTTGTTTTTTTATTAATCACATTGCAATGGGTTTATTAAAAATTTTCTTTAATACGCGTGCTATTTCAGTAATAAAATTGTTAATTTAATGTCTGGTCATAAAATGTCATAACCCGTTCAGTAATAGCCTAATATATACCAGCTCAGATTTTATAGTGAAAATAAACTATGGACGTTTCGCATTTTATAATATTGCTTGAAATAAAATTATTTTTATAACATTTATTTTGTTTTTAAAAGAATGCTGTATCTGCTATTCTTTGCAAAATTATAGTCTTGTAACATTTATCTACATTGAAATAAAATTTGTTATTTTAGATAAGAAAATGTTTAGACAGATTGGAAAGCTTTTTTTAAGTAATTTTATAATTTTATGATACTGTACTTGAAGCACAAAACTTGTTTTTATTTTTTAATAAAACTTAGAGCCGTAATATCCTACTTCTAATAAAGCACTTAATAAACTATTAGCTGAATAAACTATTTTTTTTTTTTTAGTTTAATTTGGTTTATTTTATAAATACCTTTGAGCGGCTAACAAATTATATGCTTAATGTATTTGTTTATTATAAATAAACAACAAGAATATACATAAAAAACTGTAATATGTTTCAACCGTCCAATGATGGCCTTGTAAAAGTTGAAACATTTTTAAATATATATGTGATATAGTACATAGTAAATCTGTTTTATTTAATTTAATCAAAATACTCTTATTTTAACTAATATTTTTAATAAACTTCTATTTGCTATAAAAGCAATCATTAAACGACACAGCACACTTGGAATCTGATAAAGCTATAATAAATAAGTTTAAAAAGCGTCAAATTATGATATTATTATTATTTTTGAAGAATGTAAACTTACTAAAAATTAACCGCAAAACTAAATATTATTTTTACAAAGCTAAACTGATTAAGAATTAATTAAAAAACAACCGACAGAATTTTTAAAATACTTTAAAATGTTTCTTGTATTTTTTTTTTAAATTATTTCAAAGCAACAAAATGTGTTTGAAACATTTACATTTTTTTGAAACTAAATTGCAAACCGACTAACTGTCCATAAATATATTTTTTTTAATAAGTTGCAAAGTTTGTGTCAATATCTATTTGTAGATTTGTTTAAAATTAATTGAAAAAACAATAAACTGTCTTTGGAGGTTTTGACTTTATTAAAATTAATTGCAAAGCAACAAATGATTTTGTATTGTAAACTCTCTTGGAATCAAATTGGTAAGCAACAAAGTAGTAGTAAAGATTAAAAAATCTGATTTTACTTTTTAATAGTACAACCATACTTACTTTCATTCTAATCTTTTTTATTAGTATGGACAATAAATGTTGTGCTTGAATATCAAGACAACGTTTTATTTATATCCTAACCTATTGAAAATACTCAATCAGATTTAATTTCTAGTTTTGTTTTTAAACAATTAAGTATATAGATGAGGTAACTAGAAGCAGCGGACAAAAGAACACCTTCAAGATCTTTGCAGCCACACCTGAATGCAGCAACTAACTGACTGACTGAGAAGAGAACTGAATTTTTTATTGCACTCATTTCATTTAACCAATTAATTTGTCTGAATTAATTAATTAACTAATTTAATTTTTTTTTCAAGATAAAGCCTTGACTGAACACAGAAGCCATGGTCGCTAAGATGTATGTCCAGCTACAGAAGGGGGAAGAACTCAGCACAAGACTGGAAAACAAGATCAAATGGCTTGAGAAACACATAGAAAACCCTATCAACAAAAAAATCCGCCGGATCATAGGCAGGATTGAAGACAAAAAAAAATTAAAGAGAAGCTGCTTGCTTGGACATCTTAGCCAGGCACAATTTTTTACTTCTACTTCTGGTCGCTCAAACATCCTCCCCTGCAGCTGAAGCACCGTTCCAGCCTTTCAAAACACCAAACCACACGGAACAGACCTCTTTTCAAAAATTTGCCGGAGTCCGACGAAGATGAAGGTCGTACTCCCGGTCAACAACGTCACTGCTCATCACAAAAGTTAAGAATTTGAAAAAAAATTGGGTGAGTCAGCTTCAGTTATTTTTGCAAACATGCCATTAACTCGTCACGTCATGTGCCTTTAACGCCACTAAGACTATCAGCCTCCAAGGCAAAAGAGGCCAAGACCCGGCGCATTCGCTCAACTCTAGCCTGACCACTAGTTCTCTAGATCTTCTTGCTAGCCCAACAAATTTGTCAGCATCTAAAACGGGTGTTGGCTCACGTTTTTGGCCCATTAAAATCCGGAATAAATCCGTTCACCAAGAGCTGTTGAAATTGTTTAATCAATGAACGTAACCATTGACCGCACAGTGAACGTGTTTTATAGTATCCGCATGCACCTTTTGTTGCATGTAAATTTGCGTGCGATAATCGATCATGTTTTTCACTACACCTATTATAGTACGAGAGCTGGCAACGTTTTTGAAAAACCATTTTAGGTCGACTGGTTTGTGGATATTTTCCATCCTAATTGACAATAGGTTGAGACGCGCCGCGTCTGGCAGCTGGGAGCGGTTGCGTATACCTGGTAGCACAACCTTCCTGTTTAATAAGCTAATTGATCATTTAGGAAAGAATAGGTGAGTTGGAAAAGCGCGACATGTAATTGCTCGGGTCCGTGACAGAGATAACAACAAAATTTTTGTCTGGCAAATTAACAGTATATTCTTTTATCAAAGATTTACACTATATTAAACTGCCAGTCTTTTTAAATTGTTTTTAATATTATTATTTGTTAATTATTTAAATTATGTTGGGCACAATGTTAATGATGGCAAAACTGTCTGACAAAATAGGTTTATAATGGTAAAGTGGCATACAAAATTAAGGAATTTTTTTTTTGTCTTAAAATGTTTTAAAAATGCTTATTTTACACCTTTTCAGGGAGGTTGCGCTACCAGGTATCAAAGCTGCCAGATGCGCCCTACCTATCGTCAATAAGAATGGGAAATATTCAAAAATTAGTCGACCTGAAATGGAATTTTTTTTGCGACGTTGCTAGCTCTTATACTATTAAATAAAAACTAAAAATACTATAAATTATGTCATTTGGAATAGACTGCATTACGGCAGGCTGAGCTCATCGCTCAGGTGAATAACCCAACTTTTACTACACGTAAGAGAGAAGCCGGGAAAACATTTACAATGCTGTACATTCAGCTTCTGCAGAAGGCTTTGAGTAGGGAGATTCTTTTACATATCAAGATTTGCGGGTCTTGCGTAACCGTTGAATTTAAATGAAAGACCGCTGAAATTGCACAATGCTATTGTTGCCAACAATGGCGGCATCCCGGTGCAACTTGCCTTATGCGTGCATCAGAACAGAACACAGTCAACTGCCAGCAGCCGACAAGTCTACACCACGCTAATGTCTTAAGCAAGCCTGCAGCCCGGTCCATGCAGCAGTAATAAATGCAATTTTAATTGCACTATCTACAAAGCAACGACGGATAACTTGACGCGTTTAACTACAAACCAAGTTATTCAAAATTAATTTATCTAAACTAATTAATTAATTTTGGTTAATTAATTAATTCAGATTTCTTTCAGGATGGACTCACCATCAAATATAAGCGACAGCGAAATACTCGCATACCTCTACATTGAGTTTCAGAAGATGCAGGGGCAGCTAGCCACCCAGGCTGACAACTTCAAAAGCCTGGAAAAAACTATTATCCGGATGGTCGAGGACAGCGCCGAACAGATCAACGTCTTTGCGGTCACTATAGCGCTGATCGACAGGCACACCAACCAGCCTGACAAACCCTCGGCACCGGCCGCTCCCACCGAGGTCAAGAGGATGGAACCACCATCTCCCTCTACTGCAGTCAAACCTCTGGCTACCTCCCTCAACAGGCCAGCCGAGCAAAAGGACTTTCTCAGCTCCGATGACAACGAATCCCTTATGGAAACGTCACATAACAACGATGCTACAACCCAAATGAAACCCCGCCTCAACGAGGTTGGTTTCACCAAGGTAGTCTACTCCAAGGGAAAAAGAAACAGAAAAAAAATTTGGGTAAACCCAATTTTGTTAGTACAAGGCTTTCAGCCTGCTCCTCACGTCAGGTGCCTTTAGCACCACCAAGGCCATCAACCAAGACCAAAGGGTTTTTAACCCAAGGCTGAATTAAGGCTGAAATAGTGCAGGCTGAGCTCATTGCTCAGGGGTTCACTCCAGTATTGACTACACGCATGGGCAGGGACGGGAAATCCTTCCCAATAGAGTATGTCTTGCTTCCCCAGGAAGCCTAAAACAAAGAGATTCTATTTTTATCTAAGTTTCTAGGGCTTGCGTGACCACAGAGGCAAACGCAAAAGTCCCGAAATTGCACAATGTCACCGTTGCAAACGCTACGGTCACAGGGTATCCCAGTGCAACCTACCATATCGTTGTGTCAAGTGCGCTGAAGTTCATCCGAGCGCCAGTTGCACTTTTACTATAGAAAGCGGCCATTTAGCCAAATGCGTCGCGTGTGGTAGGGCCTACACGGCAAGTTATAAGGGCAGCCTTGTTTATCAAAAACTAAAACCTAGCCGCAACAGCCAGGCCACCGGTAAGGCACTTGTTTTCCGTAAGCAGTCTCACGCTTCTCTACGGAGCGGTCCCAACGCAAACAAAAAGAAATTTTCTGCACAGGCTGCGGGATCGGCGCCTACCGCTCCTCTTCTATCAGCTAAAGATTAGCTGTTACTTTGCTTATTGCAAACAAGTAATGATGACTTTGCCAAGCTAATAAAAGATTTTAATGTTCTATTAGACGACTAGACGTCTAATAGTTTTAGACCTTGTCCGTCAGTCTAAAACTCAGACTTAGACGTGGAACCAGATCTTACTTATTTTAGGCAACACTTATATGGTTGGCACGTATGTGCATGATGTAAATATTCCCGTGTTGCATACAACCAGTCAGGAAGGCTATGTCTACGAAAGGACAAACTTCCAGCAGTCAAAGTCGGGGGGAGTATAATCGGTAGTCGCCCGTGAGGGTGAATCCGACACTTTGTGAGTTTTTAAGAAGATTCTCTTTTTAGCAACAAAAAAAAAACATTACATTCAAAAAAGAGTGCGGGCATATAGCAACATGCGCCGTGCGGTGGGCCGCTAGTTACAAAAAAAGGTTTTACACAAACTAAAAGTTAGTTTAAATTTATGGCATATAAACCTAATTAGACTATTAATGCACAAACTGAAAGCAAGCCGCAACAACATGGCCCACGGTAAGTCACTTCTTCTTCACTTAAGAGCACTCTTGTTGCTTGCAAAAAAGAATTTTGTGCAAGAAACAATGTAAGCGCAAATCGACTTTTAGCTAAAAATCAGCAATTACTCTGCTTATCTCATGCAACAAAGATTTGATAAAAACTATTTTATTTTTAGCAAAGCTTCTAGTCAACTAGATTGCTAAAAACAAACGTAAATTAACCTTTTTAATTCAACTAAATTAACTTTTAGTTAGACATTAAGTTTAATGTCACAAGAGTGACCAAACTTCAGTTCAGGAGTCGGTAGATTACGGCCCGCGGACCAAATCCGGCCCGCCATATGTTTTTAGTTTGGCCTTCAAAATCCTCTTTCCCAAAAAAAACCTGGCGGGTATATTTTCTGAACTTAAACTACAGTACAGTACAGTAGTACAAAAAAATCCTTCTAAAACTTTTTTACAATCTGGCCCGTTTTAAAATAAGTTTGCCTATCCTTGGTTTAATTGGTAGGTGCCCGAGAGTAAATCCAACATTTTGTAACAAGTTTTAAAAAAATTTCCTTTTAGCACAAACAAAAGTCAACTAGAACATCCAATTTTTTTACCTCTTTCATTCAAAAAAAATGTTTTTGTTATATTTTATCTAACACTGATTGACTTTCAAATTGTCTCAGCTATTTGAGAAAAAAACCTAAAAAAAAAACTTAAAATTTGTAAGTTTCAATATAAAAAAAGGAATCCTTCTTCAATCCACTTCTTTATTTGACTAACTTGCTAAAAATTAAATTGCGTTTATATACCATAAGATAACTCCGATCACAAAAAATCTTAACGTTACAAGAAATTGTTGTATGTTGATGGATAACATTCGGTGCATAGAAATTAAGAAAGTTTTGTTTACTTAAAACTCAAAAAATTTAAACGCATTTAATGCGTATTTAGGTTAAAAATGAAAAAGTTTGAGTAGAAAAAAAAAGTGTAGTTAGTTTACAGCTGAATCATTTGTAGTTTGATAAAATTTATACCCAAAAAATTTAAAATAAACATTGCATTTGGCCACCTGATAAAAAAACTACTCTTCCTTTTGCGCTGTTAATAACAATCAATAAGTTGAAAAAACAGTTTGGAAACAAAACAAATTTAAGTTTAATTTGTGAAAAAAAAAAATTGTTATCCGCATAGTATTGATCTAATTCTGCGGTCCAATAATGCCAAAAAAAATTTTTATTTAAATCTTAAAAAGCATTTTAAGAAGGTAAAAGATTGCTTTTTTTGTTTAAAATTTTTCAAAGATCAGTATCTTTAAATTTGTCTCTAGTTTATCATGGATAAACGTGGTAGGTTAGCGTCGTGTAGTGGAAGAACGCATTTATACTTTTTGCAGTTTTGACTAACCATTAGAATGTAAATTACGCACGGTAGTAAGACAGTAATTTTGTCAAAGCTATCAATCTTTGAAACTTTTTATTTATCAAATGGTTAGGTTTATGACAGTAAGTGCAATCATACTACTTTAATTGCATTTTTTTACAAAGTTTCTTGTTTTAATCATAGCTTCGTACTTTTTTTGATTGCTCAGCACTTTGACCTAGAATACTAAAGCTTTGATTCTGGAAGTATATAAATACAAAGATTAGAGATATATATAATGATAATAAACAGACGGAGTTTTTGCTTATGCGTCACTAAATTTTGTAATTCAGTTTACTGCAAGCATTGTTAAAACACGCTCAGGAAATAACACGTTATGACTCTTTGCATTCCTGACCAATAATAGATTTGATACTAATTTTTTATGGTCCACGTCTTTTTTTTTTAACTCAAGAATATAAATGTACTAATAATGGTAGTGTATAAAAAAAATAACCTGTACTATTTTAAAGTAAAATATTGATGCAGTTCAAATAAAGAAAGGAATCCGTTCATAATGATCTAATATGTAGAAAATTGGTGAAAGTAAAAACTGACAAAATTATTAACAAAATTGAATGTTTGGTGTGGATGGACCGCCAAGTAAATATTTAGTTATTGCTACAGAAATAAGTATTTTAAATTTTGCTTAAGGTTTGAGAATAATAAGAAAAGTTTTGTCACAATAAATACCAAAGATGCTCACTTCCAAACAAAAACTTGAATAGACAACAAATTTGCGAGAAAATTTGATTGTTAGATTTCAAGATAAAAATTTGTTGTATAAAATTGTAACTGAGGATGAAATCTAGAATCGTCTTACAAATCAAGAATTTATGCAAAATCATTAAATTCTTTTTATTACTTAAGAAAACACATTTTGCGCAAAAAATAATGGCTACAGTTTTGTTGACTTAACCTTGCTTTTTGTGACTATTATCTCTTTCAAAAATTAAAAAAAAAAATATTCGAGAAAGCATTTTTTTTCAAATAAGAAAGGCTGTAGATTTGTGTTTTGTAGAATTACTAAAAAATAATATTACTAAAAAAACGTTAGAATAAGTGTGTTACTGTTAATGGTTCTTACGTAAAAAAATAACATTTTGTTTGTCTTGTAACTTTTTATTTTCATATCTGGGTAGATAACATAAATAAACTTTAACTGTATCAAAAGAATATTTGCACATAACTTGTTTTTGACCTCAAAGAAAAATCTGGTTTTGTTATGTATATTTGGCACATTGGTCCGTTTTTATAAAATATGTATTTTAGATTTTTTAAATTTAGGGTAGCAGTTCAAAATTGTCCTTGCTTGATGCAAACCGGAAAAATTTGTTTTTACTTTAAGCGTATTTTGTAGTGATTCTATAAGCTATAAAAGTTTCAAAATTATTCAATTATTAAACCAGTGGTTTTAGGACATGTAATGACTTTTACGACATTTATTGTAATTAGAAAGTTATTATTATTATATATATTTGTTTGGTTAAACTATTATGGTTAGTTTTGAGCAGAAATTAAAAAAAATTGTTATAATAAAACTGCAGTTAGCTTTGCTGTCGATTTGAGTTGGATTTGACTGTTTAGTATAAAGGTGATTTCAATTAAAATTGGTGTAGTTTCTTAAATGCTGATAATTATTTTTTTTTTGGTTAGACGGATTTTTGTCAAAGATGTAAAAACTGAATAATCTTGAATATAATAATATCTTTACCACGCATCGAAGCCTCACGTACCATGGACAAGAACTGTCTCCCAAACGACTACGATGCCTACACCGACTAACTACAACAACGACTACACCGCTATGCTCTTTGAAAACTCTACTCTAACCAACACCTGCACACACGGCGTTGCACACCACGTTGTGGGACAATTATTTCCGAACTCTGGGGAAACAGACACAACGTCCTGCTAATGGGGAACGTCCTCAACTGCAGCGCACACCACCCCGTGGATCATGGACACACTACAACGCTTACAAGAAAGCACTCATCTTCGAGCAGGTGGAAAAATTGATGGCAAGTGGCATCATCAAAAAGAGCAGTTACTGTGCTCCGGTGGTCATCGTAAAGAAAAAAGTTAGCTCACCTTGTTTCTGCATTGATTACCAAGCATTATAACACAAGAAAACTTGAAAGAAAATTGCATCCCTGCCAAAGATTCAAGATAACTTGAGAGTTTTTGAAGCAGCAAAGGTGTTCCGCAAGATAGATCTCAAAACAGGATATTAGCAAATCCCAATGAAAGACGAGGATAAACAGTATACTGCCTTTGCCGCCTTAGATGGGGACACTTTTCAGTTCCGGGTCATGATTTTTGGCGTAAAAAACGCGCAGGCAACCTTCTAGAAGCTGATGTCACAGGTACTGTCCAGCCTTATAGAAAGCATTGTCCTAGTATACCTAGATGATATACTAGTGTATTCCACCTTGTTACGGTTTAATTTTCTTTTATTAATATATGGCGTTGTTGTATGCAACACGAAAAGAGCCTTTTTAATCCAAATCGAGCGTGGTTATTATTAATTTTTGATTTATGTATCGTTATTCGGCTTAAGAATAATCCTTTGTTTTTTGTTTATTACGGATTAATTAATGAACTAGATGGTTACTTTTATGGCCACACAAGAATTAAAGTGAGCTTATAGATTATTTAATTACTATTTTAAGTTTTTAAAAATATACGCGTGATTTTAATTATTACATTTTGTCGTAGGCCTTTTTCTTTCAATTTTTGTTTTTTTATATAAGTTAATGAGGTATGATATTGCCTCATTAATTATTGAGTACTTTAAGTACATAAAATAAATTTGCTGAATTTATTAAATTTGCTGATTACAAAAGAAGTAATATTCCGAAGATCGACATTCAATACATGGCAAAAAACATCGTCGTTACTGCAAGGATTTACATTCGGCTTGCTAAATAACTTCGCAGTTTCGTTCCAGGATTCAGTGGAATTCCCGCACAACAAACAGATAAGATTTTATTTTCTATATTTGAATATTATTTTTTTATTGTCATTATTAATATTTTTCTATTGCGGTAATAGAATTTATTTATTGTTTTAAATATTAATAGAAATTGTTTATAATATTGATATTTAAAAAACTAACTTTTGGGTGTTATGGTGCACATAGAACACCTTAGATTTACTTTTCATTAATACTTATTTTATTACATTCTATATCTCGAACTAAGAGATAAGTACCTTTTTTTATCAGTATAATTTTTTTTTATATACTTTTTTCTGTGGTCATTTATGTTATTGAACATATTTGATAAAATTCATAATCATTTTGTTAACATTGAACTCTAAAAATTGATAAATTTATGTATGTTTGGTTTACCTTTTTTTGTATTTTTATTAACATATATTATTTACTTTTATTAATTAAATTTGTATATGATATATATTTGTATGTTTGTCGGACCTTATAAATTCTTCCCAAGTTATATCTTATCGTTGATCAATTTAATTTAGTGTTTCTATTTCGTAATTAGTAAGAAGCCGTAACTTATTAAAAATTGGTATTTTGAAATTACGTGGAGCCCACCTTAATTTATTTAGTTTTTGTTTTGAACCTCCCTTTTTCCACTGTCAGTTACCGGCAACCAATTTTTATTTTTCGTTAACATTACTTGACTTTACATTTGTTTGTTCGGCATTTTGAACACGTAACAACCATCCTGGTGCACCTGAAGAAAGTACTTAAACGTCTGCAAGAGTACCGATTGAAAAATATGCGTTTTTAGGACTTATTCAGTTAAATATTTTTTGGCACACCAATTGAAATTAATTCTATACCAAGACGCTCCGCAAAATAAAAACGAAACTGCGGAGTTTCTTGGGTCTTTACACGTAGTTAAAAGAGTATATACCAGACTACTTCAAGATGGCGGCACCGCTGAGAGTATTGCAAAAGAACAAACATCCGTTCTTATGAGGTAAACCCGAGAACACTGCTTTTCAAGCGGTCAAGGACGCACTTGACAAGCCGTTGATGTTATCACGACCAAAACAAAGATTGCCGTTTGTGTTACAAACAGAAGCGTGCTACATTGGAGTAAGGGCCGCCTTGTAACAACAAGAGGACTTACACAGGCGAGTGGTATTATACTACAGTGCAAAACTAACACCTTGCCAACAAAGATTCCACTCAAACAAGTTAGAGTGCATAGTAATAATAGGCAATCGACAAAAACAGGGCATACCTCAAGAACAAGCCGTTTATTCTGAGGACAGATAATTGAGCACTAGTTTGGCTGAAAAATTCAACCAAAGCTAAAACAAAATTTACCAAGTAGTTGCTCATACTTCAAGAGCCAAACTTTACTATTAAACACACACCTGATGCAATAAACATATTTCTCGATGCACTGAGCAGAGACCGAAGCGACTATCTTATTGATGAAATGATTAAAAAAGTAGAAGGGCTGTTACCACTCAAAAATCCAAACCAACAGAAGACCGCGACTATCCATTGCTTGTACTAGCAGCTAGACCGGATTCATAACCCTTAATGAGCGAAGACACAGCTACTGACGGAAGAAATTTTGCCAATGAAGTCAAACGCGCTTGAAACAAGTGCAAACAGGTTCAACTGATCATACGCCGACGCCAGGATATGCTGGATAACTAGGAAACAAATTGGGCAATCACAAAGAGTTGATCAGAACGTGGCCTAGCCAACTAGCCGTACCACCAAGCGCGCAACAGAAGGTAAAAAAGCAGCACCATTCAACACTCACAGCTGGCCACTCAGGTTAGGTCAAAACCACGGCAGCAATTCTAAAGGCCTACTACTGGCCAAACGTGCAACAAGACGTGCGCACGTAAATCAAAAGATGCAGAATATGCGCCAAGGTAAAAACAGGCTCGTCACCATCAAAAGTTCCACTAAAAGCTCACTTACCTGAACAACTTGAAGAAAGGATAGCCATCAACTTTGTAGGACCTTTAAAAACAACAAAAGCTGGACATGTGCATCAGGTAGGTGGAAGCAACACCAGTACAGACAGCCACAAGCAAAGTAACTACAAAGCCATGAACAGGAATTTCTCTACCGTCTTCCAAATAACTACAATGCCTGCAACAACGGAACAATTTTCAAATCGCTATGCCACTTGACAACTCTACCGGACCATCTACACTTTGACACTAACGACCGCATTAAGAATGTATTTACATCTAAAACTGCAAACGATTCACAGTTTTGCACTCACCGCCATAAGCCTGAGAATGGGACACTATCTCCTACACCAGATACACTTTGTCCGCTTTATCCATGCCCACTCTCGCTACGCCCTTGATATTCTTTGGTTATCCAAATATACCAACAAACACGCTTGAGGTAATACACCTACCTTTAACCAACATCTGCACTCACGGCATTGCACCCCACGCCGTGCAACAATTATACTCAAACCCTGAGGAAACAGACACGACCTCCTCCTGAAGCGTTCAATCCAGCTGCTGATACGTTCCTAATTAGAGTGCATACTTTTTCGTAGCGCATGGACACACTAACTATGCCCACAGCCAGACCTTGAACTTTGAAAGTACGCAAAACGTTGCACACCGTCACCAGGTGTATCACTGGTTACATCCTATTTGCAATTTCTAGATGAACACGGTAACACTACAGCTACCACCAGCGGGTATAGCTGCATCGCCTATCAAAGTGGAAATCCGAAACCCATGGCCTCACAACATCACCACCATCACCCAAAATTTATTTGCAATTTTGAAAAGTTAAACTTTTATGCATAATCAAAATTAATTTGGAATGTTTAGACAAAATGTGAGTACAATAAAAATATGTATTATTAACATTTTTCTGATTTTCTAAATATATAAAATCTTACTTAAAATAAAATTTTGGCATTAAACAATTAATTTTTAGTATTTTGACAATTTTTAAGCCAAATTTTGATGCAAAACTTTAAAAAATGTGACCTTAGTAATTGAAGAAAATTTAAAAACTTTCTCATTTTTGAAAAATAATTTACCAAAATTAAATTATTACAAATTTAATTTGAAAAAAGCAATTAAAAAATTAATAACAAAATATGATTTAAAAAAAAACAATAAAATTTAAATACAAATTCCAAAATTAATTTTTGATTTTTTACATTTAATTTGCAATGTTTTGACAATTTTTGGCTCAAGCTTTGTTAGAAAATTTAAAAAAATTATATCTCAGCATTGATGGAAGCATTTTTTTTTAATTTTTTACAAATAAAAATATTATTTGCATTGTTTTGACAATGTTTAAATTAATTTTTTAATGAAATTTAAAAAATAATGACATAAATAGAAAAAAAAAATTACATTACACATTGGTAAATGTTTTGACAATATCAAAATCTTAAGAAAAATGTGACATTAGCATTTATGAACGCTATTGAAGAAATAATTAAAAAAACATTTTTTTGATAAATAATAAAACTTACCTACAATTTTCAAAATTAAATTTAGCATTACACATTTAATTTGCAATAGCTGTTCTATTTTTTTTTAATAATTCAAAAAATAAATGACATTTATATTTATATGCAATTTATAATGAATTATTATAGTAACAGTCTCAACTATCTAATTTTTAATCATAATTTTAAGAATATATTTTACAATTACTTAATAAATTCCATTACAATAATAATTCAATTCAAAGAAATAACTACAATGTGAAAATTTAAAATTCAAATTAATTTAATTTCCTGCCAACCTCAAGAAAACTTGCTATGAAGCACAAGCGGTTGCTTATTATAATGAAAATTGCCACTGAAAAATATAGGAAGGCGTAAAATCACCGCCTCATTTAAAATTATATGCGCGGAATTAATTACAATTCCAAAAGACCGTTTCTGTTTGATTAATTGAAGCCAAGCGCATGGGAATTATTCAAAACCAATTCACAAATTGAAAACCAATAAAATATTAAATTAATTAGGAGCAAATTAAATTTTTATTAAAGTAATGTAAAGAAATTTATGAGGTCAGATGCATTATTTTTACAGTAGGGTATAATTTACACCCAATAAAAGAAAAAATATGTATCGCTGGAGGACGTTATATCTGAATAATAAATGTGTCGCCCCCTATATTTTTATACCGGTGTCACGGGGGCTTGCGCTTTATTTTTCCTTTAGCGTTGGAGGTGATTTAAGGTATTTGATTTCTCCGAGCGCAACCCACACTAATAGTAATAAAAAATATATACAAACGCACACGCTTTACGACCCGCAGAGTGAATTATTAATTTTTATTATTGCATCCCTTAGTGCTTAAGATGAAAAGATGGATTACCAAAGGTTTTTTTGATTATTTATCATTCTAAATTTTAAAGAAGTAAAAAAGAATAAAATTATGGATTATGTAAAAAATGATTTATTACAATTATGTTATGAATAAAAGATTCGTTAACAACATACTATCCCATGTAATTTTTTATTACACAACTATAATCTATACAATCTTCCCTTTTTTTATTTGCGTGTGTATATGTTTTTAGTTCATCATTAATTAAGGGTAGTGTCACTTGTTATAATTAGTGGCGTTAATTAATTTCTATGATTAATGAAGTGTTTAGGGGATGTTTTATTAATACATATTCTTGGTAATGTGTGCGGCAGCGATTGTATTATTAATATCTCTGTTATTAAATATTTATGTCGGACAATAGGGGGCTGTTAAAAGCCACTAGATGACTCCAGGGTAGCGGATAATGTATTCTATTGACTATTTTGTAATAATATTTGACCTTTAAGAGGGTGCAATAAATGATATTACAACAGTATAAATGATTTGTTGGATATTATTTGAGTGTTAGCAAATAAATTTATTTTTTATACAAACCATCTAATGATTTATTTTTTATGCTTTCTTATTTAAGAATAATTTAATTTGTAAGTCGTTTAGGTTTAGGGCAAGTTTACTAAAGGTTGGCAGAAAATTAGTTGCAAAGACTTTTCAACAATAATTCTTGGATTTTCTGATCCCCAAATGAGACAATTTTGCTTATTACCGTAGCCTCCGAGGTGAAAATGGGCCTCATCATTAAAGATGATTTTTCGATAAAATTCCGGATTATTTTGATGTATTTGAAAGACCCAATCAGCAAAGATACGACGTTTATGGTGATCGTCCGGCTTGAGTTCTTGTGTTAACTAAACTTTAGATGCCTTCAAACTTAAGTCTTTAAGCAAAATACAATGTAATGTCGTATGTGGAATGTCTAATTCTAAAGATCGACAAGGAATCGACAAACCTGAGTTTTCTTCAACACTACGGGCTACATCAGCAATATTCTCATGTGTTCTTGAGCGATGCACACGGTTTCAACTCTTCACATCGCTTTAGTTTTGCGAACTGTGACTGAAAAATTTTGTAGTAAATTTTAATAATTTCAATGCGTTGTTGAAGCGTGTATTATTTCATTTTTAATAATGGCGTAGTTTTTACTGGTAAAATGTCAAAAGATAATAATAAGCTTCAAAATTGACAGCTGCCCAAATAGCCTGCTATTCAAAATAAAACTTCTTATTGAAAAACCCTTTAGATTCTAAACAAACAGAAAAGTCAATTGATCTATATAGAAACTAGAGTCCAAGAAAACGGTTTTGGTAAAACAAAACAGGAGTTAAAGAAGGAAAACATAATCCCTAGCACAAACATTGAGAGTAAAAAAAAAACTAAACAAATCAAATATATCACAGCAAGAAACGCATATAAATATGCACAAATGCAAATGCAATTTTTTAAGGAAGCCTATGTAATGAAGAAGAAAATTATGTCTGGGATATGGACTATAAAAATTTAGCTAAAAAACTTAGATTAAACTCGAGTATTTCACTGACAGACACTTAACAAATAAAACTGTCTAAAAAACTCTTCTTAAGTCACCCAGAAGTTATTTAAAAACACTTAAGCAAAAGTAAAGTAGACACAATTACAGAGCAAAACAAAGCAATAACCAGACTAAAAAAAATGAAGTAGATGCAAAAAAATCTGAAAACCAAATTAGTTTTTACCAAAAGCAGATCTACGATAGACGCTATGGGAAAAGTAGTAGAGCCGGTCAAAGTTACAAATTGGGCGGTACGAAATAGGAAATGCATTCAATTTTGAACTATACTCCGGAACAATAGAAACTTTGGATAAGGTAAGCTAACTATATATAGGCTTGAAAAAAAAAAGGTAAAAACAAATACCTCTTGTTTAAACATTGCTAAACATAAAACAAAATATTATAATTTTTTATAAAGGAAGCAGAGTTGAAAACCTGCCACTACGTATTAAAGATACTGATATATTAACCAAAAAAAAAATTAAATGTTTAAAAATGGATGGTAAAAAAAAATTGGAAATGGAAAAACACATTAATAAGAAATAAATTAATAATTTAATCAAAGTCAATCTAACCATCACAGCAATAAGGTCACCAAAAAAACATTATAAATGCTTTGGGCAGACTAATGCCTAGCATTGATGATACACCAACTAATTAAAAAAAATACTACACTTGGTGGCGCGCTCAATTCTAATCTACCCAAACTTTAAAATAAGCATTAGTACAAAAAATACAAAAGTATACTACTTTGTCAACAACGCAAAATTGCGCTCAAAATATCTTATGGATATAGGACTATTTCTTTAAAGGCAATCCTAACAATATTATCTGTGATGCAAATTTAGCATGTAAACATGCAAAAAAAGATTTTTATGAATAAAAACCGAAATCAAAAAATTGCAAAACACCTGCTGAACAACTGGAAAGAAGAGTGAAATCAAAACACAGACAAAGCCAAATGAACAAAAGCACTGATTAGAAATATTATGAAACGATTAGGTTGTAATCATAGAGTCTACCTACTATTTAACAAAACTCTTAAGCGGACATAATTGCTTTAAAGTTTTTTCTGCAAAGTTCAAGTAAAAACAACACCTGCCAACTTTGTGGAGTTGAAGACAAGGCATTTTGATAACATCATAGACACAATGTTAGGAAGCAAACAAAATAGATAATCTATAGATACATCAAAAACTAATCCGCAAAACTAAGTTAGAGAAATGTTTAAAAGATTAAGATCCTAAAAGAAGCATTTAGAATGTGCAAAATGCATGTCCGGGCGTAAACATATATTTGTGTTGTAATTTATGTATTTATTGACAAATAACACATAAACTATATAAAAGTCATTTGGACTCAACTTATGCATTGATGTTGTAAGTATTTAATTAAACTTTTTTTTTTTAAATTTAATTTGTCAATAAATGTTTTATAGTATGTTTGGTTAAAACATTCCTTGGCAAAAATAATTATTTAATAATAAATACAGCAACGTGTCTATCAGACCCAACCTGTGCATCTTATGGTTAAGAAACATAGCAAACGTTTTTACATTAATATTAAAAACGCTTAACATTTTTTTGACATTTTTTTTTAAATAAACAGTACAAAATCTGTAAAAGCATTTACTTACATAATTTATGATTTAAAAAACATGAGAAATGCTTTGTACACAATTTTTGTTTATAAAAACATTAAATATGCTTCAGCATACTTTTGACGTTTTTAAAAATATTTAAAAACACTACAAAACATGTAAAAGATTTTATTCACATAATTTAAGCTGTTTAAGACGTTGAAGATGTTTTAACATATTTTTGATATTTTGAAGGTTGAACTGTTATTTACGTATTTGATGTTTTAAGAAACATAACTGATGCTTCATATACACAATTCAATCTTTTATAAACGCACATCATAATTTTTATAACATACTTTAGCACATTTTTGACATTTAGCCAATATTTCAAAATTCTTGATGTTTCAAAAAATATGTCAATTGATTTATATACACAACAATTCATGTTTTTTAAAATATTAAAAATGCTTCAGCACATTTTTGATATATTAAAAATATTTTGAAACAGTACTATGTGCATTTGTTTATGCAAAAGATGTTGTAAAAAACATGCCAGATGTTTTATATAAACTATTTATTTATATTGTTGTTATTCAGAGATGCATACATTGAGGTTATGTTGGGAAAGTAATAATATAATATATACTTGTATGCTTAAATTCTTTATTTATTTTCGACTAGTTTTGACTAATATTTTTAGTCATCTTCAGGATTAATTTTTCATCTACATTAAAACAAAAATTAATCCTGAAAATGACTAAAAATATTAGTCGAAACTAGTCAAAAATAAATAAAGAATTTAAGCATACAAGTATATATTATATTATGATTTTCTCAACATAACTATTTATTTCACTTCAGTTAAAACTACTGTTTTGCAATGAATAACTTGAGCAAAACGTACACACATTATTGTGTTTGTTACTAAAAGTTTGGATCTATAATAAGTTTTGGATTACCAAGATTTGAGTGCTTTGCTTACACAACCGTCTATATATTAACAACAAAGTTAAATCTGTAACTTTAAAGCAAATTCATTATTTATATTATTAACGGCGGACAAATACTACATTTTTGCAATAAATATTTTGAATAATTTGCTTACCCACCCGTCTGTTTGTTAACAAAAAAACGGATCTGTCACTTTAAAGAATCTATCTAAGTTCTTTGTTACAAACACTTTAGAGATGGAAAACATCTTGAAATTTAAGCCGGTCATCAATGACATTCAAATAGTTGTCAAAAATGTTTTGGACAAAAAAGCGGATGCCACTACTAACGACACGCACAAATCTGTTATACCGGCAGTGCATGTCCAGGCCAGAACCTTGAATATGACCAAAAAAAAAACCTGTTTGCACCGGGAAGCACAGAAAATAAAGAGACCACTATGGAACCGCCAATCATCGGATACCCGGCAATCGACCAAAAATTTTCATTGCAAAAACATCAACCATCAAGTCCGGCTAAGCTTTTGATATAGCAATTGTGGCCAACACAAAAACAACCAACTACGTTACAATTACCTACATAAATAAAAACAAGATTAAACTGGACATTTAGTTAGCACTGACACAACTTAGAAAACGGGTTAGGGTAGTTTCAGATATTTTATTAGAAATTCCGCAAGGAAGTATTGCTGGGCCATTGTTTATTATTATATACATAAATGATTTACTAAGTATATATTTTAGATGACACAAAACATAAAATAGTCTGTTACGCAGATGATCCAAACCATGTTTTTGTTGGAAACGACTTGAACAGTATTACAGCAAAAGCATCTACATATTTTCCAAAACTTGAGAAATGGCTTCGGGCTAATAAGGTATTACTTAACATAAATAAAACACAATGCGTCCAATTACACAAAAAATCATATTAATTATCTTAATTAATGTTAAAAACATCATGCAATGCCACATGTCTTGTAATGCTGTACTGTATTTTCGTTTCATATTTATTGTTTTTTATATTCTTTTTGTATTCTGCAATTTTTATAAAATAAATAACATTATTTATTTATCTAGATTGATATATATCTATCTACAAGAACAAGAACCATAAAAAATCAAAAACCACGGCAAAAAGCAGAAACTCACCATTATTAAGCGCCTCTACAGGCAGCCTCGTGCTTTACCACGTTGCGGAAACAGTGCAGTGAACTTTAAACTTTTGGTTAGTGCTTTAACCAGCTTAGGAAACTCCAGAGATTGCTACCAGAACCCGGATTATAAACAGTTTTTAAATTCCCAGTGCCGCACGTTTAAACATTTCAAACCCGCAATAACAAAACGTATAAAGATATCCTAGTGGACACTTTTGAGTTAACTACTTTCAATTCATAGAATAGTGTCGAAACTAAATTGGCATCATTTAAATACCATCAGTGTGCCTAATTTGAACCAGAAAGTCATTTTTAAAATTTAGTGAGAATTGTTGCAGTTAGTAAGCTGAGCAACACAAACCAATTAGATTGCAAATTTTTTCCAACTTTCACAATTTTTAGTCGATCAAGTTCAAAAAACCACAAGATTTACCACAGACCAGCATTTTTATCTTAGGCCACCCTGTGTCAATCCACAACTGTAGCTGGCAAACGGCTCAATTCTGGTGTTGTTGGCCACCACACCGCAGTCATATCCTTAAAATGATTTAAAAAACTGCACATTATTACACCTTGTGCTAGAACACCTTGCCAGAATTTTTGGGCAAAAAATGGTAGACTCTCCAAACAAACTAAACTAGTTTATGTTAAACTGCACACTGAGTGGGTATATTTGCAAGCACTTTAGGTGAGTGGGTATGTGTTATTTAAGTAAGAGTGATAATAGACAAACTTTTAATTTGAATAAAAATGCTATATCACTATACTAACAATTACGACGGTCCAAAACCCGTCACCAGGACAATTTCTGGATCAGCTGTTTCCGTCTCCAATTACAGTATTTGCACATGCAGCAATTTCCAGAAGGAACACACTAACCCAAATTTGGTTCTGAACCGCCGCTTCTTGCGGCCTTTGAGAAAATTAGTCCACGGCAATTGGCGCCAAACATAAAACATTTTTATTTTAGGATGCCTTATGTTGAAAAAAAAATTTCAGCAACATTTGCCCATCTAGCCAAATGCAAAACAATTTCCAAATTTTTTTACTAAATTAAAACATATACATTTTACTGCTAATTGAGTAGAAAATAATAACTTTTAAACCTTAAAAGAATAATAATAATTATGGACGTCCTTCGATATTATTTATTAATTAGATTTATCCAATGGATTTAGAGTAATGCAACCATGGAATGGCAATAGGACCTATTGCCATTCCAGGGTTGCTTGAAAGAAGGCCCTCAGGAAGACACCGACCTAGAAAGTTGAAAATCTTACATTTGAGAGTTTGAAAGAAGCGACAAAATTGCCACGTCAAGCTACCCCTTCTACGAGTTCTAAATTTGAACGCGGAAAACTTAAGCAAAAATGACCCAACAGACGTCTAAAAAACTGATTTGCTTAATTTTTAAATTTTTTAACGAGAGTTTGTTTACGTTTGTATAAATTTTATTATATTCTTCTACAAGTTGAATCAAGTATTGTTTTTGGTTTTTTTTTTGCCAATGCATTTATATAATCTTGGATAAGTTTTACACTTTTTTCTGCGACATTATTGACAGCACGTAGTTTTTTTATTTTAATTCAGCATTTTTGTTAAGAGTGGAAAATGCATACTAAAAGAAACAGCAATAAGTATATACCACTCACTTTATTTAGCAAAAATTAACTATTTAATAAATATATGGGGTGAAACAACAAAAACAAATATACAAAAAATCCAAAGACAACAAAACAAAATACTTAAAATAATACATAAACTTTCAAAGCTAACACCAACAGAAGAAATATACAAAATAATTAACGAAACAAACATTAACAAAAAAATAAAAATAGAAAAATGCAAACTAATATATAAAGTTAAAAATAAAGAAATTAAAACAAATCTACAAATAATATTAAACAAAGAAATTCACGGACATAACACGAGAAGAAGAAGTAATATATATGTACACACAACAAGAACAGAAAAAGCGAAAAAAACAATACTAGGAAATGGACTAATCACGTACAATCAACTACCTGAAAATATAAAAAAAACAAAAACTTTTAAAGAATTTAAAACAAAAATAAAAGAACACTACATAATAACAAGACTAAAAAAAACAAATTAATTAAAAAAAAAAAAAAAAAAAGAATAATGCACACAAAAAAAAAAAAAAAAAAAAAAAAAAGAAGATAAATGGTGCCCCGAATACGATGCTCTGCAGCCGACCATACATGGAAAGATGCAAAGCAGCAAGTAGGGAAAAAAAAAAAAAAAAAAAAAAAAAATTAAATTGAATAATTTATATTTATACATTCAAATTGACACTGTACTTAACAATTTATTAATTATAATTTATATGACAATAAATAAAAAAAAAAAAAAAAAAAAAACAGAATTCTTTGGAAGCCTTAACATCATTGGAAGTAATATAAGCCATCCTGCGTTTTCCGCTTAACAATTTTTAATGTCTTGTTGGTTTTTAACTGTGGCAATATTGCCAGTATAGTATTTGTAAAGATAACACCGCCCAAAAAGTTTTTTTTTTTTATTTTTGATTTTTTTTTTGACAAAAGATTGGAAAAACCATATTTGCTCTTAAAAATTGTCATTTTGACGTAGAAAAATGTCAAAGAGCTTGTAATCGATCATAAATTTTTCATAGAACACATATTTTGTACTATTTTGACGTTATTTTATGACTTTCGCATCAAAAAATGGATAAAGATGCATGGCAATTTTATTGATCTGTTTTTTTTTTTAGTTTTTTAAGTGTAAAAGATTTAAACTTTGCTACCAGAAATGGATTTCTTGTTGCAATAAGATTTCCTTGTATTTAACCAAATGAAACATTTTATTTGCTTGAAAGCACGCAAAAATACGGTTACCAATGAGTTTTATTTATTTCAAAATAGTTATTTACTATGAAAAGATGACATTTAACAAGTCTTCTAAAAAAAAATGCTATTTAAGAAATAACGGAGGGTGAGATCAAGAACCCGGTAACAAAACCCAAACCAAGCAATGGACACACACCACAACCAGCCAACTTGGCTTATGGAAGCAAACTTAAAATTTTATGGAGTGAAACCCCTTAGACAGCAACAGCCTATATTAGAATCAAGTGCTTCCGTCTGAAAAGAACCAAAAATATCATAAGCCAAAATTGCAAGCACTGACTCAACACAACAGCACCTAAGCTACACAAGCCCGACGCACACAAGCAACAATACCGGACGTGTTTTTTGGACTAGGCAGTAATATGTAAAAGAACTCATTTGATCTTACACTGAAATTTCAGAAAGATAGAAAAAAACTAACAGATAATAGTACGTACAAAAATGCAAAAATTGGGTAAATTGTTACCGGACTGGAGTCCGCCACAACAAACTTCAATAGCCAGTCTTAAAATTTTTTCTGCTTTTACCTAAAAACAACAAGCTAACTAGAAAACAACTGCTGAATTGCATTCACCGACAAACGACCAACGCACTTGTTTTAGGATGGTTTATCTTCTAGGCGTTGCCGATCTTTACCAAAACTTTACAGTTTTTAACTACTAAGCATGCATCACATCTGGAGCAACGGGCCAAAATAATGAATTATATCCGTGACCTCGCGGTACCTAGGAAGCTAAGTTTCCTCAGTTTTCTTACCTACGTTATTAATTTCACATCAAAAATAACATTTGTCCTAGAACCGCCGGATGCCGCCGCAGCAGCGGCTTCCAACAGAATTGGACCGCAACATTCTCATTCTAAACAGAATTCAATTTCTGGATCCTATCAACAATTGGGTTAGTAGGAGGAAACTATATTTGAAACTGCACTCCCATAATCAATGATTTATGTGCTCCAACCACCCATATGTCACTTCAAAAAAACGTCATTTTTGGATCTCCAACACTTGAGCGGACGAGCAAGAAATTTAATAAAAATTACTGCTCCGCAGTTAATAATCTGAGGGTTTAGCTTGCTCACCCGTTTTTTCTTTAGAAACATAACAAATGATTTATATACACAATTTATGTTTTTGAAAATGTTTTAACATTTTTTTTTAAGCAATACAAAGTCTGAAGTAGCATTTATTTAGATAACTAATGTTTTTAAAGAATATTAAAAAATCTTCTAACATATAAAAAACAGAACAAATATTAGTGAAGCATTTTAAATATTTTAAACCATAGTGCATCAACATTACTTCTGACAGTTTAGAAACATTGTAAAATATGCTTTTAAGAACATTTCATCTAGAAAAACACTTAAGGCTATTCAGATACATTTTGAGAACACAATAAAAAATTTTTATTTAATGAATTGTTTTAAAAACATAATTAATGCTTTAAGAATATAGAATGATTATAGACATTTATGTATTGCTATTGGTCTGATCTAGACAAACATGACAGGTTTCTAATGCACAATGCTTTCAAAAACATTACAGATGCTTTGGCACATTTATGAAACTTTGGAAACACTACAGACATTGTAAAAGCATAACTGATGTTTTGAGGTACATGACAAAAGTTTCAGTTACACAGTTTATTTATTTTTAGAAATATTACAAATGTTTTAGTTAATTACGAATTGTTTTCTTAATATAAAAACTATAATATTAGAGAGCAGCTAAAAATATATTTTTGGACATTAAACGCTAATAATATAAAACAATTTAAAATTCTTTATAATTTTTTCAAAACCATTTTTTTAATATTTGAAATCAATTTATTAACTTAGAGATAGTAATAAATACAATTATTTTGAGATATGCAAAGTTTAAAATTGACTCCAGTAGATAAGAATAAAATTACATTAAAAGTTCATCCAATTTTCCTACATTCTCTCAATAAAACTCCTTCCAAAACACATTAAATATTTTTTGTTTGTGTTAATTATGTTATACAAAACTAGACAAAAAGTCGTGCCACATAAATTTTCAACACTCCGCTAAACTTTTGCTGTGTGTGAGTGTGTGCGAGTGTGTATGGGAATGGGGTTGGTAGTAGTTTAATTATTAGTGCAGGAATAATCGTATGTTTATTTCGACTTTAATTATCCAATGACTGGTTCGAACCTGTTAAACGCCGAATACATTTTAAGTGGATAATCGACAATGCGACGGATTAAAAATCGCCCCCCTGACATTTGGGGATATAGTAGTTTTATTAGATTAATTGATTGGTTACAGGAGGGATTCAATTTAAATTTGTATGACAAAAGGTTGTAATAGGATTAGTTTCTTGAATTTCTTGCTATAAATGTGTTGTTATCATGACAGACTGGGAATGTGCTTAGTTTGGAAACCACAATTTATGGAATATTCACGGTCAATTGCAAAGATTGTTCAACAATAGAATTAATAACCGTGTGAATTGCATTAATCGTGCATATTAATTTCTATTAAAATCTAAAAACCGTTATTTGAAGATATATAGTGCCGGACTAAATAATGTATAGATAGTTTTTCCTTTCCTCCCTGTGTGTATAAGGATTATTGTTGAATTTTATCTGTGCACTACAGCAACACGCTACAGTATCTACTTAGTGAGCGGATTAAAGGGAAAATGCTTGGGGTAAAAATAAAGGATTAGCAAATCAATACCGATGCGGATTTCAAGGTTCAATACACCAAAAATTTGTTTCATGTAAAGAGAAATGGTCGGATTTATGATGAAGAAAAAACAACTGACAAGTCCATATAAATGCGACGTTGAAATATACCCATCCATTTCTTATTTTGTTCCGTATTTATCACCGTTGAAGGAAAAAATTTCTCTTATAAATAAAATATAACGTGCACTCGACGCTATAAAACAACGATACGTGTATACCGCTTTTTTTCTTCACTCTATCCAACAGATCTGATGGATAATGTGGAAAATGTTCAATACAACCGACGAATATATAGGAAATGTGTTTTCTATTACACGCTTTTTCTTACAAGAAATATTTCCACAGATAAATCACGTCGTTATCTTTAAATATTTCCAGTAGTAGTAATTTATTACCCAACTTACACCACTGACCTTTCAATATAAATTGCAATAAAAAATAAATTTTAAATGATTAATGTTGCTTTGTAAAGTTTTGTTTGAGATGCGTATAATCCGTCGAAATTTCAATGCAAATTTTCCGCACAGCGTACACACAATAACCCCTCCCGCTTTTGTTACATAATCTCCGCATATATATATTTATAATTCAAACTTCTTAAGGCCCTTTTGTTCGTATAAGATCGCGACATTACCAGATGTTCTAGCACTAGACTCCCATCATGTCTACTTGCAATGATGATAATGCGGACATTTGCTTACGAAACATGTGCGTGTGCATAAGAAAGATTTATATTGGTAATCCGATTGCATCTGCATCGACTTTATTCGTTGGATGTATGTGAATGTATATCATTATCTAGAAGTGATAAAGTATTCCGCCTGATCTTCGCGTTGCTTGAAATATAGTATTCTATGATGGAAATTTGTTGGAAAAATTAGATTATGTTTTATTCACTCAAATTTCAGATTTTATTCCATTTTATATAAAATAAAATAATTATAACTTCAAAACGTTAAATTAAAATTGGATCAAATTAAGTATTGATATACACTACCATTATAAGTATTAAATGTGAGAAATCTATTATAATTGAATTAAAGATTTGTAACTTTAACTCGTTTTTTTGTTTATTGTGTTTACAAATTTTTTTTTTTCCTTGTAAATAAGATATTTTTTTACTTAAACAGAATTTAAATTAATTTTTTGAATTAGACAAAATAAAAATGTAAAAAAAATAGGTTTTATTTGGTAAATACTATTTTTAGCAGGTTGCAAAAAATTTTACTGCACTAAGGCCGCTGCAAATTATATTACCGCCTTAGGGCCCTAATGCCCTAATGCATCACAATTATAACATAAAATTTAGTTGTGGGGTCCGTGTAGATGATTAAAATTTTAGATTTTTTAACACTTTTGTTGTATGAGCGGCTTTAGCTATTTTTGACTATTTATAAATAAAATTTTGCATTTTTTAACAGTTGATTGAATTTTGGTATGTAATTTCTTATAATATTTTGGTGCTTTAAAACCGAGTTTCGGTTTTTAACAATATGTTAGAATTTTATAGGTACAACTTCCAAAAATGAATTTTACAGTTTATGTCGGCATTTGGTTTTTTCTAACAATATTTTTGATATTTAATAGATGGAAAATGTTTAAGTAGCTAAAAACTGTTAAAAAACTTTGCTTTATGACAACCATTTGAAAAAAAAATAAGGCATCACTTTGTAATTTTAGACAATTTATAAACAAAATTTTGCACTTTTTAACTGTTGTTGGTCGGATATTAGATCTTTTTCAAAATATTTTACAATTTTATTAAAGAAAATTGTCATTTTTAATTTTATAAAAATAGAATGTTGCAGTTTTTTACAGTTTATTGTGAATTTTGATACTTTCTACAATATTTATATATTGTATTGACGGATTTTCCAATTTTTGACATTTTATGAATTAAATTTTGCACTTTTTAGTAGTTTATGACCAGATTTTGAATCACTATGACAATATTTCAAAGCGGGATTTTGTTTTTTGAAATTCCTATATTTTTTTAAGCATTTGGTTGATTATAAATTAGAAAAGGTTTTGTTTGCCAATAAAGTATGTCAAGTTTGATAATAAAGAATCACGTGCGGACCAACATAAACACGATAAGTTAGCTCTTATTAAACATTTATTGAATCAATATATTTTAAATTGCAAAGATAAATACTTCTATTCATTTATGTACCGGTAGATAAAAACATAGAAGTGTTTTCAAGAAAACGCAGTATTAAGCAATATATTCCAAGCCTAATAAATAAGGCATACAAATTTTTGTTTTGTTGGATGTTAAAACATATTTTGGATCAACAGCTTAGCTCTATGGTTCTTATAAATGCAATACATTTGCAAAATCTGTAGACGCAGATGTTCTATATTCTAATAGAAATGTTACAACTGAACTGGTTCATCAGTATAGACTTTGCAAAATTACTTTATAATAATTATTAAACATTATAACTACTATACTATACAAAAAAATTTAAAAAAAATTATTGTTCAATTGAGTCCAGCATGTTTGGTTTTAGAAAAATTTACACTCTAGTATCGCATATTCTAAAAAAACAAAAAACATGTTTTGTTAATTCTGACTATGTATAAAGACGCCAACATAGATTTATCTACCGGCAAAACCAGATATGATAATTTAATTTAATAAATCTAAAGGCAAAGTACATACGGTCGACAAGTTATGTGCCTAGTATAACTGTGCGAGTAATACTAAAAGATGGTTATAGATTATGTTTTACAGTATTCTAAACGTAGCTGCTGTAAACAATAACGTAGTTTACAAAGAAAATTGATTAAAGACATTTTCTAGAAGAGTTAGCTTTTAGATTACTTTAAAAATACCAAATAGAGAAGGCACTATTACAACACTTTCTTATGATTACGATTAAGTGAGATATGTAGACTTGAGGTAGAAAATACTTTTGTTTAAAAAAAATTTAGAGAATCAGGCAAATAAAACAAAAAATTTAAATTACTGTAAACACTGCAGACAATTTCTGTTTCTATCACAAAATACCTTAATTTTTATAATTATTTATTTATTTTTAGTTGTTTTTACGTATTACTTAACTTTTTATATATAATAATGTATTTTTTTTACTTCTTATAGAATTTGTATATTTTGTTTTATTTAATTTTACAAAATAATTTTAAATGAAAATTATATAAAGTTTTTAAAGTATAATTATTGTAGTTTTAAAATTTTTTTTTTACGATTTATTAAACTCATAAGCACAAAGTTTTATAAAACTCAACAGTCAGTAGCAAGCGAGCAGACGGCAAATGCTGAGTAAAGACAGAAAGGCTTTTGCAGTAATTGCAGGTTTTACAACCCGCACAACTAGGCAATGGCTCTAATGACCAAATGCTGGGAATTTTTTGTGCAAAGACCCCGATGCTAAAAGGCCAGTTTGAGAAATTACTTGCAAAGATCGGCAAGATAAACAACCGCAACCAATGACATATGGAAGGGTACCGGGTAGACTGCGTGGTGGATGACGTCCGTTACATGAAGCAGAACATTGCTTTGAACATCCTAAGAGTCTTCAAAGCGGACCTGCAAAGCACCATCGCCCAGCTTAAAACAGATTTTAAGCTGGCCGTACACCAGATTAAAGATGTTTCCCTGATGGCTACAAATTTGATTGTTAAGCAATTTCTTGTCTGGCTATCTCCTGAAGAAGCTTTGACCCAAGCCTTGCTCAATAAAGCCGCGATGACATCACAGCCCACTGAGCCTTCCATCAAAACCTTGGAGCAGTAGTCTAGGCTTTCTTTAAGAGGCCGGCTAAGGCAGATTCAGACTGTAGTTCTTCAAAGCTTCATTCTCTCGCCGCATCTCTTTAACCTGTACGTAGTCGACATGCTTTTAGGAAGCATGCAAGGGGTTAAAATTGCTAAATATGCTGACAACACAATACGTATTAATGTTCTAGGTTGACCGAAATAATCACTTTACGTCTACAAATAGCCAACTCCAATCTGGAAGATTGGATAAATGATTGGCACTTTGGAATAAACCCAGAAAAAAGCAAGGCCGTACTCTTCACTTGGCGTTGGTCACTCGAACTGCATGAGAACGTTACTTTTAATGACGTTTTCATAGCATGGTCTTACAATGCTAAATATTTTAAGGTAATTTTAGATAAAGGACTTTATTACAAGCTTTAGGTACAATTTATACTAGATAAAACAAAAATGGCCAAATCTACTCTACCCAATGTTGCGTCGGAATAGCGGCATGTTGCTTCAGAACAAAGTCAGGCTACACCTTGACCATCAAACCAATTATCACATACGCTTTTTCCATTTGGAGAACGGCAAAAAGTACCCACCTAAATTGTTTAGAAGTTTTTTAAAGCAAAACTCTGCGGATGATCACAGAAACTTAATGGTACGTTTGAAATCTGGACATTAGAACAGATCTCGAGATTCCTCCATTCAACCCGGCCTGTCATAAAACTGAATCGGCCAACTCGAGTCTGACTGTTAAACTCTCAGGCCCTTCTTTACGTATCTCATATTTGCCAAAAAACGGTGACGCACTAAGCCTTTTCTTTATAACGATTAGGAAAAAAATTTTCTACCCAAGTCTGATGGCATCAAATTGCATAACGTCACCATCGACCGCCCCGTAAACGTGGTTGATGGCATCCGTATGCACCCTCTTACGCATACAGAATTTTGTGCTGTAAAAAAGCACTGGTGCACTACACATTTTAAGTAGAGACTAAATAGACTTGTCATTTGGAGCATTCCCAATTGCGTTATGGCAGACATGGTGCAAACCATGTTCATTGCTTGGGGGTTTGAACCAAAATCCGTCTCACGCATAGAGAAGAACAAGAAATTCTTTCCAATGCTGTACGTGCAACTTCTCCAGGGAGCTAAAAACAGAAAAATACTCATTTTTATCGAGATCTGCGGGTTTTGTTGTACGGTTGAGTACAAAAAAAAACCGGAGATTGCACAATGTCATTGTTGCCAGCGGCATTTAGAAAGCTAGCAAGGAAGTATCCTATGCATAAGTGGCTGGTTCTGCAAATAGCGCAAATCTTATTGATAAAAATCAACTACTGCTCTTCCTAACCCACTTTGACAAGTCTTTAAAAAGATTCTTCTCCAAGCCCAAAACAAATCATAGAACTATTTGTGTTGAAGGTGCAATTTTTAAATCTATTATTTTAAACTTTTACAAAACAATTTTAATGCATATGACAATATATGAAATTATCAAAAAAAATATATACAAAATTACTTGTGTTAAGAATGCAATATTTAATTTAATTACGATTTTAATTTGTCCAAAAAAAAATGTCAACGCATAAAAAAATCATATAAAATTTTAAAAAATTAAATTATAATTTATAATTATTTTTGCAAAATAATAATTTTTTTAAAACTCAAAAACCAAAAGTTTTATAAAATTACTTGTGTGTTAGAAAAAACAATTTTAGTACATTATCAAAAATAAAAATATTATTTAAAAAAAATTTTTTACAAATTTTTAAACTAAATATGAAAACTTTTGTTATTGTTATTACTTGTGTGCAATTTTTATAAAACTGATTTTAAAATGTCACAAAACTTTCTCAATGCATGTTTAAATGGTATGAAGTAGTAAATAAGTTGAATAATTTTTATAATTTTTTTAAATTTAAAAATAAATTATTTTATAGATGTTTACAAAATAGTCTCAAAGCACGTAAAAATAAAAGTTTTTAAAAAT
Source organism: Tachinus rufipes (assembly GCA_963932245.1). NCBI lineage: Eukaryota > Metazoa > Arthropoda > Insecta > Coleoptera > Staphylinidae > Tachinus > Tachinus rufipes. Next base: position 69,163,646 of record OZ010747.1, on the reverse strand, counting down.
TTAATATTAATTTAAAAAATATATTTTACAACTTTACAAATTCAAAAACAAAAAGTTTTATAAAATTACTTCTGTTTAAGTTACAATTTTTGAAATATTTTATTACAATCTTAAAGCATGTGAAAATTACTAAAACAATCAAACAAATTAAAAAAAATTAAATTATAAATTTAAAAATATTTCTTTCAATTTTTTAAACTAAAATTTTTAAATTATGTACTGTATAACAATCTCAATGCATGCAAAAATTAAATTATAAATTTAATTTTTTTTTACAAATTTTTAAACTCAAGTTTTTATAAATTATTTGTGTAAAAGTTGCAATTTTTAAAACTTTTAGTATTTCAATTTTTTTATATAATTATCTCAATCATGTAGAAAACATGAAAATATTAAAAATTTAATAATATTTATAAAAAAAAACTATTTTAAAAACAAAAGTTTTATGAAATTGCGACAAAGGTGCAATTTTTAGACACTTCCAGCAGCCGGTTGTCTAACAAAGTAAATGCCGTCAAGTTTGAGTCTAAGTCAAATGCATTTTTTATGAAAAAACTTACAAATTTTATTATTTTCTTAAGTTACTTTAAATACTTTTTTTATTACCACGCTGCTGTGACCTTAGAGCTTAATCGGCACCCCATGGTAGTTCTTCTTCTTCTGGTGCATCTTCATTACTGAAGGTTTAAGACCACATCACTAAAATTCTTCTTATCAACGGCTGCGTGGAACAATTGCCCCACTTGCATGCCGGTCCAGTTGCAGATATTGCGTAAGCAGGAAAGTTCTCTTCTGCCAATTGATCTTTTACCTTTAATGCGGCCTTTCATTATCAATCTTAAAATATTGTATTTTTGGTTGCGCATTATGTGTTCCGAGTATGCAGTTTTTCTTTGCTTGATTGTTAAAAGAAACTTTCTTTCTTTACTTAATTTCTGGAGTACCGTTTCATTCCGGTCCTTCTCTGTCCAAGATATTTTCTGTAGCTTTCGATATAACATTTTGAAGGTTTCTAGTTTAGTCCATGTCTTAACTCCGTATAGCAGCACTGACCCGACGTAGCATTTGACCGTTTGCTAACGTAATTTTAGGCTTAAACTTCTATCGCAAAGTAAGTTTTTCCATTTTATGATATGTATTTCTGGCCTGCTCTATTCTAGATCTTATTTTTTGCTCTGAGTTCCATTTTTTATTTAACATTGTTCCCAGGTATTTAAACTTTTTAATTTCTTCGATTCTAATACTGTCGAGTTTAATGCCCATATCTTCGATACTTGTAGCGGTTCTGCTTACTTTGATTACTTTTGTTGTGGCCTTGTTTATGGATAGACCTGCTGAGCTACCATGTTGCAAAAGTATGAGAAAAAAATTATTGTTTTTGAAAATAAATTGGTAACTCACATAACTGAACTGGTACAGATAAAAAAGAACTACATACTAATGCTTTTAATTGCCTTTCCCCAAGATACGTCTCTAATGACAACTGTGGCATTAAAGCAGACTTAAAAATGAAAAACATTCTTTATTAAAGCTCTTGCCACGCCATCTGTGGCTCCAACGAATTTGCCTCAGTAATTTGTCAGAAAGCAAGAACTACCTGCTAAGCATGTCAATAGGTTTTTAGCCACCTCCAAAAAGATGCTACTAGCACTAAAACACAAAATAACAATTCATTGCTTGAGCAACAACTTTTAGTTGTAACCAAACTTGGATTTTCAATTAACGGTTTTATAACTTTCTGTTTTTCAAAAGGTTGCTATTTTTTCCAACAACAAAAAAAACAAAAAAGGTTTTATGCCTAGTGCCTTGAACCTATCGTCGCGTCTGCAAACGCCGACGGGCCTTTAGCCCTAACAACCATTGCTCCCTGGCAATTGTTAACAACAACAAAATTTATAAGCGTTTAAAAGCCTTAAAATTAATTATACTCACGCCACCAATACATTGACAGACATAAAAATATCTTTGGTGTTGATAATCGATTGCAGAAAGACAATAGTGTACTTAGTAGCAAACAATAAGTTTTATTATGCTTAGCCAACAAAGGATGAGAAATGTCTAGAAGTTGTATTTAGGAACGTCCTTGAATATTTAGAAGAGAACAACATAAATTGCAAATTAGAAATGTTAAAATCTTTTCCATCAGTATCTGTATAGTTTTCAAGTGCAAAAGAAGCTATCAAGTTTTTGAGTTTGTATAATTGTATAACTTATAAAATTATAGTCAAATCTAAAATAAAAAAAAAAACGGAAAATAATGTGCTATATTATAAACCCGACTTGCAAAAGCCAAATTCATAAAATTTAGAAATATTGCAATGTCACACAACCAAATGTGCTTTCTGCTTACGGTCATATCTTGCTATATTTTTATGTTGCAAATCCTACCAGAAATTACAAGCAAGCCAACATAACTCGCAACTAACTTCAGTTATCAAAAACCACAAAAAAATAACAACACTTGTAATGTGTTTTGTAACAAAACTTCTGCTCAAAAAGTGTTTGCATAGACTGCAAATTTACTACAAAAAAAACATTCATGCAAAAATTACTTTTAAAATCAACTTTTTAATTCCAAAATGCATTTTTTTTATCTATAAAAGATTTCAAACGTTATTAGATATTGATCTTAATAACGCTCTTCTTTGAATATGATTCTGGAATGCTCATAGCATATCAGGTAAAATGGGAGAAGTAAAAGAGTTTTTTTTCCTAACATTTAGATGTTATGCTAGTCTCTTAAACAAATCATATAACGTAGCAAAATTTCAAATTCTTCAATATTTTTACGTATTTGGAAAGTAACAATATAGAATGGAAGCAAAAAATAGCAACTTTTTATTTTAATTTACAAAAACACTAATTAAATTAACGCGATTTTTGCTAAAGTGCATATACAAGGAACACTTAAAATTGCGTTAACTTATCTGAACCTTTCTAAGTAAATCTCTACAGTAGACTTTGACAGTGTGTTTAGTCACTTACTAGTTGCCAATTATAATTGCCGGCAACTTTAAAGCAAAATACCCTGCGTGATATAGCTTAACGACAAACGTAAAAAGAGGCGCACTTTAAAAGTACACACACTATCACAAGGCTGGTTATTGGAGCAATATTTTTGACGTAACAATACTTAAAAATACCAAAACCCAGATGTATTTAAGAATTGTAAACAATCTAAACTCAGATCAGAGTCCAATATTTGTAAAAAATTGGAAAAGATTAAGTACCGGGGTAAGAGCGCAAAACTAAAGAGTGCAGTTACAAATTTAACACTTAAACTTATAGAGAAGTTTATTAAAACTTATTCCATCTAAGCCAACAACCTGTAAAATGTTTTGCACGCAACAAATACTATCATTTAAGAACAAAACGCGGCCAGACGTCTATGTCAAAAAATTTGCAAACTATTATATAAGAGTTATCGCCTAAAAAAATAAAAATGAAAACTGGAAAAAGTTTTGGAATTTACTACTAAAAATAAAATCTGATTTGGATGATTTCCAAAGTTTTTAGCAATTAAGCAAAACTGATACTAGCAATTTACTGCAAAAATTAGCATAAACACTTATTTGAAGAAAAAGCTGAGACATTTGTTGGCATCCTGGAATTGCAATGTACTCTAAATCTGGACGTACCACATATCATTAGAAAACGTCCGCCCATCCAAAATTCCGCAAATAATCTGACAATTAAATTTGCAATTGGAATGGACGGTATTTCTAACAAAACTCTTAAAGCATTCCTACAAACCAATTATTTTCCAGACTTGCAAATGATCGCAAGTTATTAACATTCCCAAGTCTAGAAAGTTTCTACAAATGTATCATCTTATTAGTCTTCTATGCACCTTAAGCAAGGTTGTAGAAAAAGTAATTCTGGACTTAATCCAAAACTATACAAAAATAAAGAAGTTGATATCAGATTATTAATATTACTTTGTCGCAAACATTTTGTTGTTCACTAATTGCACCGAGTGACAGACATTGCCAAAACATTTAGACTAATGAAGAATTTATTTGAAAAAAAAAATTAACTTTAGCATTCAAGCCATATAGACACATATCAACGCTGCGCAATATAACATGCTTTCCAACGTTAGCTTAAAAAAATGGCCGACAAGTTAAATCCTGAGAACACCAAATCTGTTCTATTTTGTGACAATAAACCAAACTTTCTAGACCAAATTTGCAAAATGTATTGGGAGTAAATCTTAATAAAATTCTAAAATTTTAATTGCTGTGGATAAAGCTAAAATAACAAAAACCTGTTTTTAAAACTAAACAATGGAATTTGTCCGCAATTTACATTTGTGTCGTCGGTATGAGAAACAACCGCTTTCTCATAACTTGCAATAATCAAAACCTTCCAAAGCTAAACTTTGTGTTAGTTCATGGTGTTGTATGGTACGTCCGCAATGTCAAAACTTGACAAGTTCTTCAAATCCAAGTAATACGCGATTATATCAAAGAAAACGCTGTCAAGTACTTGCAACGCACATTAACCACAATCTGGCTAGACTTGCAGAACAAGACAAGAATTACGTCTTTTTAAGACATTGATACCCAAATATTATGCTTTAAGTATGTAAAAATTATATGAAATAATCAAAAAATAAATTATGTTTAAAAAAAATATTTTTCACAATTTTTAAAATTTAAAATCGAAAGTAATAAATATATGTGTTTGAACTGTTTGATGTTTAATGTGCACGGTAAAGAATTTTAAACCCTCCACAATACAAACATTTATTACATTAGTTGCACTGATGAAGACATTCAGGTAATGTCAAAACGTCTGTAATACTAATGATTTGTAATAGAATTAAAGAAACAACAAATTGAGTCTTTATTGTCATTTAACCTTCAAACTCATAAATATATTAAATAGAAGACATCTATCTAAATACCAAACAAAAGTTTTAAGTTATTATTTGTGTTAAGGAAGCAGTTTTTAAAACTATTATTTTAAATTTCTACAAAACAATCTCAATGCATTGAAATTATAAAATTTTATCAAAAACAAAGTTTTAAATTTAAAAATATCTTTTTACATTTACAGGTTTTATAATATTAATTTAAAATGTAATTTACAAAAATAAAAGAACTGAGCGGCAAATTAAACAGAAGCAAAGAGCTCTGAACAGTTTATCTTCTGCAAGAAAATAATGCAATTGCATGAGTTTAGCGACAAACGACAATGGTTGTTTAAAAAAAAATAGTATCTAATTAATTAATATACGACGTGAATGCTTGTTTGTTATCGTGGTTGAGAAATACAGCGTTAGTTTTTAAAAACATTATTTTAAAAACTCTTTTCAATCAAATGTTTTTTTCTAAAAGATATTTTAAGCTATTTAAAAATAAATAAATTTAAAGTAGAATAAATAATAAAATATAAAACATTTAAAATTGCCCTGCATTAATTTATTGATACTTATAAATAAATTTTGATTCAATAGTATCAAATAATTCAAAAATATGTTTGCGTTTGTTATGGATATGTTATGGTTTTTATTTTATTAACTTTGAAATTTGTAATTAATGTTGAAATGAGAATATAAAACAAATAAACATTTAATAACAAAATGCGAGCAAACTAATATATTATTTATTTGTACAGTTTTTTATTGCCTTTATATTTTTATCATTCACTCGGCGTGTCTCCAGTTTGTGTCGTTTATTTATCTTGTTTTGAAAAGCTTTGTGTATTTAACCCCAAGCCTATAGCACATTTTTTCCTATCGATCCTATAATGAAGTTGAAAGTTGTGCAATTAATAAATTCAAGCACTTTTAACGTTGATTTATAGCTGGCCTTAACAGGAAAACTTTTATAGTTTCCCTATTCACAAACTTTAATATATGTTTTTTTATAAATGCAATAAAATAAAAACTGATTAAAAGTTAATAATATATTTATAGAGTTTTAACTCTTTAGTGGGTAAAGTTGTTCTAAATAGTTACAGCATAGAAAGCCGGGTCTGAGTTTAACCAGTTTAATCTGCAAGTTGGGTATCGATTCTGTTTATTAGGCAGATGTACACAGTAATTCGATACAGTTATGTGCACTTTGGATGTGTATAACTATGTTAGCTTTAGTTTCCAAACCCTCCCATAATGTTATAATATTTTTATTCCATTTGCGCAAAAACAAATGTATAAATATTTTAAATCAAATTGTAAAAGATATGTAAATTGAGTAATTTCACCCCTTTCGCAACTTTTCAACACAATTATACTAACTGTAGATAAAAATAAATCGTTTCTATAAGGTTAGTTATGTTGCATGGCGACACGCAACTGTAATATAAAGATATAAAACATATCCGGTTGAAACTAAGGGCTGTTTTAATAGGGAAATGTTTATTAGATATCGTTAATTAAACTATAGTTACGCGATTGTAATCAAGATTTATTTGCTAATAAATTGCTGCTTGGAAAATTGATTTATGTGAGAAGAACATTATGTTTGAGTACAGTTTTGTGATTTAAATTTTATTAAAATTTGGTGTCGATTGATTACCATACAAGATATAAAATCAGTTCAAGCGATACCAGATTTTATGTTTTCAAACTGAATGTCACTAACTAGAAAGTCATATCTTTTAAAATAATTAAAAATTAAAAAAAAAATTGCATTTAATATTTTGGAAAAAATCATATCGGGATGATTTTTTGCACAAAATGATCAGAAAATGATAATTTTTTTAGCATTTAAAAAAATCAATATTTTTTATGAGATAAATTGACTTACTTATGTATTTCTTCTGTGCATTGCATAATTTTTTCAATTATTTGTTACTAAATTGCATCAATATTCAATGTATCGGTTAAAAATTATAGCTCACAAATTTATTTTATATTCTTAAAGACAAAGTTGGAATAATTTTTTTAAATTGAGTTTATGTCAAAGTAAGCTTATAGATTTTTTTAATAATTTTTACAATTGGTACTGACTATATGATGTGGTCAACTAGTTTCAAATTACATCAATTTTACTGCAACGTATAGGAATTTTAGCTTAAAAAATCATTTTGTATTGCTACGAACAAGGTTAGAACAATTTATTTAAATTGAAATTATGTCAAATTAAACGTATAGATTTTTTTAAATTTACATTATTGTTTTTGACTAAAATAAAGTTAATTGGTACTAAATTGCATAATAATAATTATTATATTTTTTTTATACGTCTTTAGCGCCTACTACTAAGGTCATTGGCTAATATAAAATAACAATAATCTCAGGTCAATATCCTGAGAAAACAACACGACACATTAAAATGTTTAAAAAGTTAAAATTGAAATAATTATAAACTAAAGCTAATATCACAGTTAAAAAATATTATAAATTCTACCATCACAGATAAAATAAATTTGTAAAAACCGTTAAAGTAACATATTATATTTTTTTTCAGTAACCCTGCATCTTTTAAAAAAATTACACATTTTTTCACGGACTCCGGACTTTTTCAAGTCTCAGGCTATTGCGTTGAATGGCAAAGGCTAGACTTCCTCTAAAATGTGTTTTACCGTTAAACAGCTAAGGCAAATTTCGCATTCGGGCTGTGTGTGTGCCCTATGTGTAAGCAGCATAGAGCTACCTCCTCTCTTCAGCTCAAGTTCTCTAGCCACTTCTATGCCGTCACAGAAGGTTTTACAGAGCGCAACTTGCTCTGAAAGTGGTTCCACTTGTTGTGCCATTCTTCTGATATACTTGTTACAACGTGGCACGAACACATTGGCTTGACTGTTGGCCTGATATTGAATTTCCGCTGCTGCGCGTTGTTTGCAATAAATATTTGTCAGTTTAAATGATGTTTTTTGGATCGCATTGCCGCTGCGTATGTGAGTACAAAGCCAGCTTTTAGCAAAAACACGCCCGGCTCGCAGCAAATGCTGAGTGCTGGGCTTGTACGGAAGGTTCCTGTGACATACTTTAAACTTTAAGTTTTGATTTGCTTGCAGAAGAGTAGACTGCACAGCCGTAATCAATCCTAGACAAAACCAAGCCGCAACAGCACCTTCCTTTGTGCTCCCCAATTAATATTGGTTAGACATTTTATTAAATTGAGAGATTTTCTGCATCGTGTAACTAGCTCATCTAAATGTTATTAAAATGTTAGTGACCGATTAAAAGTTAGTTAATTCGTGTGCCTTGCAGAGTAAGGACAGGATCACGATGAGGTTTACGGAGACAACAAAAATGAATGCATAAAGTTTTTGCTGTAGCCAGACAAAAATCTCTTGATTCCGTTTCTCTATTTACCGCATCTATGGTGGATTGCAAATGACGCGTTATAAATGGGATGGTATCTCCTGCCATGTAAATTGCCAGGTCGGATGACACTATGTTGTTGACCGCAATAGCAAATAGCGTTACACTTATAACGGAGCCTTGGGGAACACCGTTATCTAGCAATAATGTGGAAGAGTTGGTCTCTCAGACTCGAACTTTAAAACGTCGATCTTGCATAAAAAACTCTATAAAAAGGGGCAGACGGCCCCTTAGTCCCCACTGGTGCATTTTTTCTAAAATTCTGTATCTACAGGTCACGTCGTATGCTTTTTCCAAGTCAAAAAACACCGCAACTAGATGTTTTCTTTCGAGAAAGACATCGCAAACGTCGTTCTCAAGTTGGATCAGTTGTTCAATAGTAGAGTGGAATTTACGAAAACCAGCTTGATGTTTTACTAGGAGTCTAAAGGATTCCAGTATCTACACCAAGCGGTTATTGACCATTCTCTCCAGTATCTTTGCAAGACAGCTTGTAAGTGAGATTGGCCTGTAGCTAAACGGATTATTGGGATCCTTGCCTGTTTTTAAGAGAAGTATAATAATTGATTTCTTTAAAGTTGTTGGGTAAGCGCCTTGGTCCCATATCATATTATATATATATTAAGCAATCTTGCTCTCATAGCATAAGGCTGATGCTTGACCATTTGATATGGGATATCATCTGGTCCGGGTGCGGACAAGGTTCCCGTACTACTCACTGCACTTTCTAACTCTATTACTAAAAATGAAAAGTTATAAGACAATGATTCCCGGGATGAAAAGTCTAAGGTAGTTTCTAAACTTGCTTTTGTACGAAGGAACTTAGAAGAGTAATTTAGGATGCTGTTGGCAGATTAAAATTGCGCTGATATTGCATCCGCTATTTCAGCCGCGTCAGTAATTTTGCGTCCGTCGACGTGAAAAACCGGTGCAACACCAGGAAACTTTTTTCCCGCTACTGTTTTTATTTTCTTCCATACTTCACCAACCAGAGTTGCTGGTAATATCGTCAAAACGTAATTTGTCCACGTCTTAGTTTTGCTTTCAAGAATTTTTCTGCGAGCAACGGCACGCAGTTTCTTAAAGACAACCATATTTTCTAACGATGGAATTTTTTTAAATTTGTTTCAAACGCGTTTTTTTTTTCAATTGCTACCTTAATTTCATTGTTCCACCAAGGAACTGTTGGGCCGGCAAGTTTACCACTAGTTTTTGGAATAAACTTGTTTGCTGCTTGTATAACGCATTGCGTAAATTTGTTTACGGCAGATTCGATGTTTATTCCAGTGAAGGTGGCGTTAGGCTATTTTGAAAGCCTAGCCAATCGCGCGGTCAAGACACCATCGTCGGGGAACGGACTGTTTTACCCGTTAAACGCTAGTCTTAATTGCAATTGAATAATGATCACTTCCGTAAAGATCGTCGAGAACTTTTTACTGAAAATGTGGAGCTAATCGTAAAAATAAAAATAAAAATTATTAATATTTGCACAATTGATATTGACAATATTAAAGTCAATTAATATCAAATTGCATTAGTTTTTGATGTACCGTATAAGGAATAATAACTTAAAAATTCATTTTATATTTTTATGGACAAGGTTGGAATAAATAATTTAAATTGAGGTTATGTCAAGTTAAACGTTTAGATTTTTATATGTTGATGTCTAACGCATAAATTATTTAAATATTACAATTGGTACTGACTTTAATACAATCAGTTAGTACTAAACTGCTTCAATTTTTAATGTATCGTATAGAAATAATAATTTGAAAAGTCATCTTATATTCTTATGAACAAGATATATAATAAATTATTGTGTTTTCTTTTTTGAACAGAACCTCGACATCATGTTGGTGTCAAAATTAAAACTTTCAAGTATTTAGGAACATCTGTGGTACCCATAAAGCGTAATACTTTAATTTTTGCAAAAAAATCTTTCGACCATTCCGAAGTGGTGACTATGCCTGGGTTTAACACAATCAAAATTGCATCTGCAAAATTATCAAAATGGCTGATTTTGATACAATCTTTGCTAATCCACATTCCAGCATCAAGCGTAGAATAGCTTAAAAACAAATGTTAAAAGTTAAACTCTGTCTGACTACGTGGAGCAAAATGGTTTATGGGTCCAAACAAACCCATCTATTACAGCTATTATTGTAAGATTCTAAACGCGCTTCACAACATAGTCCGTAAGGCCATAAGGGCGCACAGTGATGTAAAAATAGTATGATTTTTTTTTACAGAAAATGACAATCTGATGTGAAAGATCTTTAAATCTCTAAGAAACAACCAAGTGTCTATTCTAGCCATTCACGGCAAAAATGGGGTTTAAGTTTAATACACTATAGAAAAAAACCAAAGCATTTGCCAACAGCTTTTAACTCCAATGCTTTTCCTCATTCACCAAAGACACTAATCTGGATCACATCAAAAAAGTCCACCGGAAAATCAAATTTTTCTGAAAACCGCTAACACTAACAACGCAATTGAGTGCATTAGGCCTTCTCAAATTAGAAAATTTCTAAAAAACCTTAAATCTTGTTTAGCACCTAGCCTTAATAAAATCTTAAACACAGTATTAAAATTGTTTTTGCATAATGCAACAATATCTTTTACGCAATTTATGCAATTTTTATAACTAGATACTTTCTTATAGAATAGTCATCGATATCCCAAAACCTGGAAAATACCGGAAGTTTTTTTAAAACTATTGGCCAATAAATCTACTATACTTTAAGGTATATTGAACAGAATTTGTCAAAAAACGACGTTGAAAACATTAAAAACGTTAGAAACACTGATAGAAAATTTATATCGGATCACTCTAAGCAACAAAAATCTTCTTAGATTGCCTAGACTCGCAGTGTTTTCCAACCTTTTTTTGTGCCATGCCCCACCTAAGTTTTTCTAAAATTTTTATGCCCCGCCTCCTATGTAACATAAACATAATTTTTAAAATTAAAAAAATTAATTTTTCACTTACGAAACTTAAATAATAGGTTTTAGGAAGAAATCACTAAGAAATTGTTAACACTGCGTTCTTAGCAAGATTTTAAAGCGACCGGGGGTCACTGCGGAGCCTGTCGTCTGCCGCAAGGAGGTTAACTTGACGACCCAGTTGATATTTTGATCTCGTCAAACGAATTTATAATATTTATTGATCGCAATTATTTAAAAATTTGATTTTTTCTTTTAATTTTGGTACCGAAATCTAGCATTGCATTCAAATGGCCCGAAGCAAAAGGGTTAAACTCGTGTCAAGTCCATTTTTGAATTGCCCCCCTTATCATTCAAATTGCCCCCCTGTGGGGCGTGGGCCCCACGTTGGAAAACACCGCTAGAGCAATCAAAAACCTGATTATAGAAAATAAATTAGCCAAATTCAAATAGGCATTTACTTAAAACCCGGCTGATAAGTACTTTCTAAATGTCGTAATAAACTAAATTAGATAGAATTCACAGATAAAGATTTGACCTTTTATGTATAAACTCAGTAAAATACATCGTAAAAAATTGCTTATTTTAACTATGCATAGCAAAAACGGCTTGGTGTTTACTGTTTTAAATAAAGTAAAAGTAGTGTTTTTGATTACGTGTACATTCATTTGTACGCAAGTACCTAAAAAAAATTATTAAAGATTTGATAGATAGCGTGCCACCTTTGCGCATCAAAACAGTAGTAAAAACTCCAAACAATAAAAAACTACTGGTTGACAGCATGTCAAACATGGTACATTTTTACAGAAGGCAATTATGTCATTAAACAACATTATCAATGCGGTTCTCTATATGATCCATTTTATTAAATTATGGAAACATTTCCACATTGTCATTTTTCTTTATGCAGGAAAAAATGCAAAGTTTTTTTAGAACTATTGATTCATAAGTCTTTTGAGCACTATTATCAATTATACACAAACAAATACAAAGTTCTACTAAACCATCAGTTTGAATTTTTAAATTGTTTAACGTGCCATTAACTTTTAATAGTGGTAGACTAGATTATTGTTGGATTTAATGACAAAAAAAACATTTGACAAAATCCAGCAGAAAAAGTTTATATACAAACTTATTAGGTACAACTACCTACAGAACAAATTTGTCTACTAAACTAAGCAACAACACTTCTACACTAAGCATCTAAGCAGAAGTACTTCAAGAGCTATTCTTCTTATGTTTATTCTTAAACATATACATATTAAACATGCCAACACCAATGAACTGAGTGAAGACAGCATGATACGCGGATGACACTGTGTTTCTGAACTTAGTCTAGACCAAATTTGGCTAAGGTATAAATTTATAAAAACAACTACTAAATAAAATTTAAATTTAAATTTAAAAACAATGTATAGTTTGTTAGTATATAGTGTACATTGATTGACCAAATTTGATTAGACTATCTTAATCACAGCTTCTGCTGTAAATTTATTAATTTAACAAAATATAGCAAACTCTAAAGGTTGTTGTTAGACTCACAATGTTGAGAGAATGGGCTAATTTAGTAAGAGCGGACGACGGCAACTTTTCAAATGTTGCAAAAAAAAAAACTTTCATGAACAGTTTTTAGATTTCACAGCATATACCCATAAAACTGGAAATAGGTTATTTTTGTTTTGACACTTAAAATCAATAACCGTTTAAAGAGAAAAAACTTTGTTAAAAGACCTTGGTTAATTTAAGTATTGTGTTGCAGAGAGTGTTTGCCGTAAGCAATCACTACAAAATGCGGTTGTACTTTACTGCTGTATCCTCTTCAATTAAGTGCCAATTTTTCCAGATTCTAAAGTTTTAGGCAAAAACAAAATTGTTAGATTACATGATACATTGCTCAAATTTAGTTGATCTTTTAGAGGCAGTACCGTTTTCTAGTAAATAAAATAGGTTTTTAAATTGAGGGCGGAAGGGAAAATACTTTGTGTGTATGACTTTACCCAACTGTGTTTTTAGCCACGAGCCGGTGTAGTTAAAATTACAATTAAGACTAGATACATTGCGGTTTTTGCTTTAGTCAAAATGTAAGGTAAATTCCATAAATAAGCTGCTCTCTATGTTTTAAACGTTTAAAATTAGTCAGAAGCATAGATAAATGCAAACCTAACTCTTAATATTTTAGGAACCTAAGGATAGGGCAACAAGTCTAGCAGATAAAAATATGGCAGATAGGCTGTATTAAACACTTTTGCTGTAGACTTATTAATAATGTCAAGATTTATAACTTTTCAAAATGACTTAAACATATTGTGAATTAAATTTTGAAAAATACTTGTATTTGTTAGTAGTCTATTGGCCGTAACTAAATCATGACGGTATAACCATTATAGTAGAAATTAAGGAGTTGTACTTCAACTATGACATCGTTTTACCATAGTAAGCGGCTACAAACCCAGATTGGGCTGGTAAAACAATCTTGAGCAAGCGCAACATTTTAACTGCTATTAACCCAAAAAAATATAACTAGAGATACAAACCTGGAATCTCACACTTATAAGTTAGTATGCCTTATGGAGTCTAAAGAAGGCAAAAAATTGATAAAAAACAAAAAGATGACAAAATTATTTATTGAAACGTACAATATAAGAACAACGAGGTTAGGAGAAAACAGAAAAACTAGAAAAAAACATATAAATTGGTATTTTTTTAAAAATTAAGCCAAACACAAAAATTGTGCCGTACGTACTCTACCAACAAAACGTTGATATTAATGCTTACAATAACTCAGAAAGATACACAGTTCAACTTACTCCGTGTCCGCCCGTATTTGATTTGCTATATTTTACCCGCGCTCGGAACCGGAGTAACTGTTTTATATTTTGTATTCGAAAGAATCAAAAACAATCGAAAGTACCTACTATTCATAGTACTTTTATAACCTATAGTAGTCGGACACATGCATTACGCACATGCACCTGGCGCAGCTATATATTATGAAATACAAAACTAAAATTTATTTCATTCTTTTTTTTTTTTTATTCCTTAATCATTATTATATTGATTTAATTAAGCTGGTCAGTTGCTCTCAGATAGGCAAAATAGGCTAAAATGTACAAAGAATATTATTTTTACATTGTAATCAGAATCTATTTTAATTTTAATATTTCTTTATTTACTATTACTTATCTACAATAATTTATATTTTGTACAATTTGTAGTTACAGTTAGTTATTAATAATACTGGCAAATAAATAGTACATAAATTTTATACCTGCTTATTGCTAACAAAATAAAAATAACTATAATCATAATAATGAGTTTTTGTTACATTTTTATATGATTATAATGGGCAGGAATTGATATCTTCTGTCAAAATTACTACGTAATTGACGTAAATAAACGATTACTTGTAACGAGTATTAAGTAACGAGTAAAGTACCTAAAAGTAACAAATAGTTACAAGTATAAAAAAATAACAAAAACTTGCATTTCTAAAGTGAATGATTGTATTAGTTTTTTAGACAGTAAATAGCGATCGACTGCCAGCAGCCAACGAGTCTGCACCGAGCCAGACGTCTCAAGCAAGCCCGCAGCCCGGTCCACACAGCAGCAATAAATGCAATTTTAGTTGCACTATCTACAAAGCGACAACGGATAACTTAACGCGTTTAATTACAATTCAAGTTATTCAAATAATTAATTCACCAAAGATGAGCGACAGCTGGCCACCCAGGCTGCTAACTTCAGATGCCTGGAGAAGACCATCATCCGGATGGTTAATGGCAGCGCTAAACAGATCGACGTCCTCGCTGATGACATCAAGCAGTGAACGCTTGATCTCGACAAGGAAAGACATCACAAAAAAGATTGGGGCCAGCGTTGCCGCCGCACAAGCACACCAACTAGCCTGACAACCACCACCTTTCCCTACTGCAGTCAAACCTCCGGCTATCTCCCTCAAGAGGCCAGCCAAGCGAAAGAACTTCCTCAGCTTTGATGACGACGAATCTCTTATGGAGACGTCACAGGACAACAATGCCACCACCCAGATGGAACCCCGCTTCGACGAGGCCGATTTCATCAAAGTGGTCTACTCCAAGAGTAAGAAGATACAGAAGAAGGATTTGGGTGAGCCAAATTTGGTTATTTCAAGGCCTTTAGTCGGCCCCTCACGTCAGTTGCTTTCAGCACCATCAAAGCCATCAGCCACCAAAGTCAAAGGGTTTTCAACCCGGCCCGCCCCTAAGGCGAAACCGACCAACTCTAGTCTGGCTACTAGCACCTTAGGCCAGTCAGGTCAACCGGCTCCCACAGTAGGAGCCGGTACACGCCGCCCTCCTCATATTACCAACCATGATAAGGATGCGTACTTAGCACTAAAGGCAACTTTTGAGTCACTCAACATCACCATTGACCGCGTAGTAAACGTGGTCAATGGCATACGCCTGCACCCCCAAACGCAGGATAATTTCAGAGCGGTGATCGATTATTGCACAAAGCATGACATATTTTACAACTCTTACCAGTTAGAGTCCAAAAAGACCTTAAAATATGTTATTTGGGGTGAGCCCATCTGCATTAAGGCTGAAATAGTGCAGGCTGAGCTCATCGCCCAAAGGTTCACTCCAGTATCGACTACACGCATGGGCAGGGACGGGAAATCCTTCCCAATGGTGTATGTCCAGCTTCTCCAGGAAGCCAAAAACAGAAAGATTCTAATTTTATCTTAGTTGCTCGGGCTTTGCGGAACCACAGAGGTCAAACGCAAAAGTCCCAAAATTGCACATTGTCATCGTTGTCAACGTTACGACTACGGGGCATGCCGGTGCAACGCACCATATCGGTGTGTCAAGTGCGCTGAAGCCCATCCGAGCGCCAGTTGCACTCTTACTAACGAGAACGGTCATTTAGCCAAATGCGTCGCTTGTTTTAGGGCCCACACGGCAAGTTATAAGGGCTGCCTTGTTTACAAAAACTTAAAGGCTAGCCGCAACAGCCAGGCCACCGGTAAGACACCTGCTTCTCGTAAGCAGTCTCACGCCCCTCCACGGAGCGGTCCTAAGGCCGGAACCGCCGCCGCCGCGTCGCCCAAGAAGTCCCCGGCCAAGCCGAAAGCGGCCAAGTCGCCGTCAAAAGCGAAGAAGGGGGAACCCACCAAGAAACCCAAGGCGCCAAAACCGAAACGCGCAAAGCCAGCCGCCTCTCCCAAGAAGCCGGCCCCAAAGAAGAAGTGAACGGCGCGAAGACGATCAACCCGCCCGATTATTGCCTCTGCACAGCCTTGGGATCGGCGCATAGCGCCCCTCTTCTATCAGCTAAAGATTAGCTGTTACTTTTCTTACCACAGACTAGTAATGATGACTTTGCCAAGCTTATAAAAACTTCTAATGTTCTATTAGACGACTAGACGTCTAATAATTTCAGACCCTGTTCGTCAGTCTGACACTCAGACCTAGAAGGGAACCAGATCCCACTCATTCTAGGCAACACCTATATGGTTGGCACATATGAGCATTATGTAAATATTCCCGTGTCGGGAGAAGTTTAGTCGGTCGGCGCCTGTGATTCCGACACTTTGTGAGTTTTTAGGAAAATTCTCCTCCTAGCACAAAAAAAAAAACAATAAAACTATAATTATATAAAAATATTTTTAAAGCCAGACAGTTAGAAAAATCATAGTTCTGTTTAGTTAGTAAAGATCTTAAAAAGCTCTAAGCTGGGTAGAAAGATATGGAAATTATACAACAAATTAAAGGCTTTAGAATAGGAATAAAATGCTACTAAATTATATGCAAAAAAACCTATTTTGTAAAATTTTTTTTTGATAAATACGTGCAGAGAAAATGGACATAGAAAATCAAACAAAAAAATATATAATCAGAGATGTTTTAATAATAAATAAATTTTGTACTGGTAGCGACCACGAGCGACTAGTAAGGGCAATGAGTGATAAGGTTAATACTACAAAAGAACCTCGTTGATTATAATTTCTACCACTTCAGGTTAAACCAAATAACAGATGAAATTACAAATAATTTACACATTGCAACCAGAAAGAAATGTACAATGTCTAAAATTTTGAAAAATAAGAAGATCAAAAAGAAAACTAGTAAACTTATGGAAGAGAAAGAAAACTAATTAGATACTTGGAAAAGTAACAAAACCATACATAAAGCAGTTAGAAAAGATGAAGAGATTATTGTAACAGATAAATAAAACATTTTAAAAGTAATAACAAAATTTTATAAGCATTTATAGTGTTTGAGAAGTTTGGATTTTTAGGAAAAAGTTTTAATTTCCTAATACTTTTAGGGTATATTTTGCACATATATAAGCACGTTTTGATCCATATTTGAGAAAAAAAGAAAATATCCATCATCTTTTTTTTAAGAAAAAGTGTTTTTTAAAGTTCTGGAAAATTTTCAAAATTTATAGAAAAGCATTTCTGGCTGTGAAATAGTATTCTTCCTTACACCTTTTATTTTTAAATATGCAACCTTAAAAAGTTACAAACGAAAAAAGCAAAAAAATCAATTTTTTCAAATTTTGATTGCGTATTACTCAAAAATGGCTAACTGAAAAAATTTACATGATCAAGATATTTGTAAATAATAGCATTTTCAGTGGTTTTAGCAAAATAAAAACTAACGCTTCTTATTGCAGCTGTATAAACTATTGACCAAATCAATTAATAATAAACAAATTAGATTTTTAGAAAAAGTTACAGCCAGACTCAAATATTGTGGCCTCTATAATAGGCAACTTAGTATACACAAATATTATGTTAAATGTGGTTAAATTAATGCCTGCTCGTTTTAGCATTTGTCATTTGCGCTTACATTTTAAACATTCCATGGGCGACGTTGTTCTGGGATTAAAAGATGCTAAAACGGGCAAAAGTTAAAGTTTAACCACATTCAAGATAATTTTTGTGTATACTAAGTTGCCTATTATAGAGGCCACACTATTCGTGCCTGGCTGTACGGTACAACAAACCATCTACAAACAATACAAATTCTAGTAGAAAAAAGCGCAAACTGTAATGTACTTTTCTACCTGGCATTTGTCGACTATAAAAAAGCGTTCTGCTCAGTAGAGGTAATGGGTGCAATGCCTGATGCAAAAATCTATTCGAGATACACTAAAATAGTAAAGCCAAAATGCAACGTCTCATGTCAAACTGGCCTTATAGAACTCAATCAAGATGATAAAAGTATTGTTATAGATGGTAGAAACTTAACAAAACTGCGATTTGCAGACAATTCTACTTAGTAACAGCATTGATTGAACACACACCATTCTACAAAAACTTAAACAAAATACTAAACATTGAGATAAATCTTAAAAAACAAAAATATTTTAACTTGCTTTAAGACCAAGGTGTTTGAAGCAAAAAAATCAACCAACGAGTCGACTGCCTGCAGCCGACCTGTATGCAGCTTTTCGCAACGCTCCAGCATTATTTGCAATTTTCATTGCAACCAACAGCTAACTAATTTTTGATCTATTGTTCTGTCTGTTGTATACTTGTTTACAGCAACAGAACAATTTTTTCTTCTAGAGGTTGATGGCTGCTGCAATGGCACCCGTGCCGAAGCAGCAGCTTGTATCAGTAGCAATGAAGAAGGAATCCGGGGACGTCCCGGCCGGCTTCTTTTCCCAGGATAAGAAGTCCAAGAAGAAAAAATCCCAAACGAGGGATAAACCTGGCACCAAAGCCAGAGTGGCTGCCCTGTCCCACAAAGTCCAGGGGATAAAAGGCCAGATGGTCTCTATGGCGGCCACAATAGTAAGTCTGAACCAGAGGATTATGGATATATCTTCTTCTTTTCAGATTCTTGCCGACTCTGTATTGCTCTGAATAGCAGTGGATGCACCCTCATTGCAGTGGCACCAAAGTTGAAGGCGATGAACCTGAGGGCCTTTACCGGCGGGAACAAGCGCCGCCATGACTTCACCCCCTCCGATGATGGATCCGATCCAGACGAGAGAAGCCACGCCCCTGAAAAGCAGAAACCGGACCAAGTTGCAATCGACGTTTGACAGCGGTCCGTGTACCCGACGCCCCGCCCCCAACTTCCGATAAAGAGAACGGCTTTACCAATGTTAGTAAGAAAAAGAAAAAGAAGGCCGGGTGGGGCTTCCACATTTGGTCAACCGCCGAGGAAGGATGTCTAGAAATTGTTATTCGGCACGTCGTTTAATGTTATACCGAGCAGGACGTGTGTCAGGCTCTTGTTAATTTGGGGTTCTTCTCTTCTAACGTGCATCGTATGTGAAACGAGCACGTAAGGCTTAGCTTGGTTTTGGTGCAGCTTCTTAAAAGCACCAAATCATTTGAAATTATGGGGTTGAAAGAACTCCTAGGTCTCAAGGTCTCAGTTGAACCTAAAAAACGTGGTGGTGGCATTCCTCAATGCCACAAATGCCAACGTTTGAGCCACACGGCTAAACGTTGCTTCTCTCAGACGCCTGTTTGTTGCATCTGTTCCGGGCCCCATCAATCGATGGTCTGACCCAAAGACACACCTCCAAAGTGTGCTCTTTGCGCGGGTCTGCACCCCGCCAATTTTAAATAATGCTCTGTTTATCAAAAAATGTTGGCCTTGCACGGCAAAGCAAATAAATTAGCCTCTTCGACTCCCGCGGCCCTTCCGGCTGCGGCTCAGTCATCTTCTAAGCCTGCAGGTCCCCGCAAACTTGAAGTTGTCACGGGCAAATCTTTTGCTAACGCGGTCGTTTTACTGGGAATTCCTCCGGATGCAAGCCAAAATGATAGGATAGTCGCTCTGTTCTTCAAAATCAGTAATGGCTAACGAGGAACCGTTACTTTGTGTTTGTTTCTGGAATGCCAGAGGCATTTCAGAAAAAATGGGTGAAGTGGTGTCCAAGACAAACCACCGTCCCACCCAATTGTTGAGACTACCAAATATATTTACGTATTTGGAGTCGTCGGGGATTAGACTAAAGCACGGGACTTTGATCTTTACAAAAAGATCATAGGACCACTCCGAGGTCAATTCCCCCGAGCTAGTCTCTCTAGAATCAAATGCGATAGTGGTCAATGTGCCCGGCTTAGGGACATTAAAAATTGCATCTGGCTACCTCAGCCCGAGTAACCAAATCAAAACGGCGGATTTCGAATCGGTCTTATCTAACCCTTTCCCCACAATCATTGCTGGGGACTTCAACTGTAAACACCCGGCGTGGAATAGTTTACAGACAAACGTCAAAGGTTGGACGTTGTTCGACTTTGTAGAGCAAAGAGGGTTATAAGTAGTGGATCCAGAGGAACCCACCTTCTATCATAGCGCAGGGCACCAAGGGGACGTTCTTGATGTGGCTGTATTCAGGAACGTCAACCTTGATTACACCATCCGAGTAGTCAACGATATGAGTTCTGACCACCTCCCGGTCATGCTAGAGTTTTTTGGAAAGGGGTTACCTGGAAAGGGAGAAAAGTCTGTCATTTGTACGGATTTGCCCTTCTTCTCACGATCCCTAAAAGAGAGTATCAGACGCATGACTCCGGTGAGAACGGCCGCGTACATTGATAGGACCGTCGAACTTTTTACGCGCCAAATCCAGCAGGCTTTGGAAAAAGCTTCTAAAACCCATCAGGTTCGCGTGAATAATCCTCTCGGACTATTTTGGGACGTGAAAGATTTAACCTGTAGACAAAATGCCACCAGGCACCTTTGGCACGGTGCCACTGCCAAAGGTGCCTGGCACCCTCTAGAACGCCTGACATTAAACTCTTCATGGTGAGGTGAGAAAAGCCATAAAGTCACACAAAAAATTGTGCTGGAGAAAAACCTTGGAATCCTTCACAGAGGACAATCATCCAATGTGGAGAGTCTCCAAGTCTTTAAGAAAAAAGCCGGTCCCCATTCTAGCTATTCATGGCAAAAATGGGATACAATATTCGCTTGAGGAAAAGGCCAAAGCATTTGCTGACAGCCTAGAACTCCAATGCTCCCCAAACAATTGTTCGCTTTGCACAAAGCAATAATGGTTCTCACCAATATTGCTAATGCGATCCTTTGCACTGAGCATTTTTCTACAATTTGAAAAATCTCAATTGTCATTAAAATCCCAAAACCTGGGAAAGACCGGTGGTTTCCTCAAAACTACCGGCCTATCAGTTTACTATACACTTAGAGTAAGGTCATAGAAAAAGGTATCTTAGATATTATTTAGGATCACGTTGATTCAAATAATTACTTCCTTCGCATCAGCACGGTTTTTGTTGGAAATATTTTTTGGTCCGCCAGTTAAATCAGGTGACTGATTTTATTGTAAAAGGTTTCAGGTTGAAAAAGCTACAGGGATGGTCCTTTTTGACGTAGAAGAAGCTTTTGACAAAGTCTGGCATAAGGGTCTTCTCTACAAATTTTACAGTCAAAAATTTCTTTTACGTCTTATAAGGCTGATAGCTTCATATCTAAACCATAAAACCTTGGCTGTTAGAATTCAAAAACACGTTTCAACCACGTGAAATATCACGGCAAGGGTCGCTCAAGGCTACATTCTTTCTCCGGTCCTTTTTAATCTCTTCGTTGCTAGCATGCCTTTGGGATCGAAGCACGGGGTTAAAATGGCACAATACGCAGACGATACCGCGCTTTTGTACTCGTCAAGGTCACCTCTAGTGATCACTTCTAGGCTACAAAAACCACCGACGATCTGGAATGCTGGTTAGATGACTGGCTAGTAAAGGTCAATTCGGAAAAAAGCAAAGCCGTTTTCTTCACTCGGCGACAGAACGCACCTTATGATAACGTTTGTTTTGATAACGTTCTCATACCGTGGTCCAATTCTGCCAAGTATTTGAGGATTACTTTTGACAAGAGGCTCACGTACAAGTTGCACGAGCAGTCAATACTCAATAAGGCTAAATTAGCTAAAAATCTTCTGGTTCCGATGCTGCGGCGGAACAGTGGTCTTTCTCTTCGGAATAAAGTCCAGTGGCTTACTGGAGCTCCAAGGTTTGTCCAAAATTGCGATATTCAAAGCGATCTCGAGATTCCACCACTACGCAGACATATCGAAGCTTTGGCCGCAAAGTACTTCGACAATCTTGCGGTTCATTCTAATTCTGATCTGGCCCGACTTGCGAAGCCAGATAAGAAAGTTTTGCAACACAAGCACATAGTTAATCAATCAATTAACATTTTCTAAAACTTCTTTCCTCTTCCCTTAGCCTATAAGGCTGTGTGTGTCCCCTCTTTTTTTGACACTGTTTTGTCTAATAACTATCAACGAAAAATTTATGAGCTTAAGGTTTCGAACTTCCAGGCATATCACCAGGGGGAAGTTTAGTCGGTAGGCGCCTGCCTCTTGTGGGTAAATCCAACACTTTCAGTCTTTAGAAGATTCTCCGCCCAAGCCACAAAAAAAAAAAGAAAAGTTTGAAGCATATATACGGCCAGTAATAAAACATATAAACTGAACAAATTGCAAAAAAAAGAACGACTCAGAAATTCCTAGATGTCTACAAAACAAAATTAGAAATAAGCAATAAAGAACAAGCGTCAAAAATCACATCTTTTTAGAGTGGCAAATCTCAAATAAAACTGGCTAAAACACGTAGCAAGGCAAGAACCAGTGAAGAAATAGAATTGTACAGTGCAATACGAAGAGAAGCATAAAGAAGCTTCAGAAAAGGTGGCTAAACAATGTAAAAAATACATTGCCAAACCATGCCATCAAAAAGCCAGAAACAGATTTTAGATCAAATTTGGTTAGATTATAGTAAAACCTCCCCTGCAATAAACTCATTAGTGATGTATTGGTATAACAAAATAATGCAAACTGTTTAAAACTATTTAAAACATATTTTAAATTAAATTTTGTTTTTTTTTAATAAATTTTATTAGTATTTAGTGTAGATTTTTTGTAGACCAAATTTATTTAAACAATATTTTTGCTATAGACTCATTGGTGATGTTTTGGTTTAATAATTAAAAAAATTAAAACTATTTAAAAAATATTTTGAATTAAAATTTGTTTTAAAAACGCTTTATTAGTATCTAGTCTAGATTTAATGCAAAATAATTTTTGTTAAGCTATGTTAAACACTACCTTTGCTATGAAGTCATTGATAATGCCATTGTTTATAGCGATATATATTTATAGATTGTATCAAAACTTAACACATTAGAACATAGATGTCAATAAATTCAAAGTAAGACAAAAAAAAATTAATTACTCTATTAAGCGTTAATTATATGAGGATAGTAAAACTGAGGTTATAGAAATATTAGCGCATCGAATTATTTTATTTGTACATAGTTTGTACTTATAGTATTAAAGTATATAAGTATAAAATTTAAATGAATCAGTTAGTAAGTACATTATGTTTAATAGTAGAATACGTTTTGTTGGTTGTTGTATAAAAATATACACATTTAATACTGATACTAGTGTTTGTTAAAGTATAATTTCAATATAACTTTTGGAAGTTACACATTTCTAATTAATCTATTACGCTATTTTTTTTTTTTTTAGTTTTGTAAAGTCATTAAATTTATGGATTTGAAGAAGTAAGCCTATTAATTTTGATAACGTTTACATATTTTATTCTTATGGTACTAGTCTATATTATTACTCAATTTTATCTCATTTTAATATAAAGTTTTAAAGTCGCAAATTTTTAATAAATCTATTAAGCCTAGTGCTTTAGTTTAGGAAAGTTTTAAAAAGTTAAGTTTCCGATATAAGAAACAAAGACCGTTTATAAAGCTCATTCTATCTACATAGTTTTTGCACTACTTTGTCAATATTGGGGCAATATATAAACACCGCTTTAAGCTTCCCTTTATCTACACGTTTCTTATAAATTAACCGATTTAATTAAATCCAATTACAATAACAATAAACGTAAATTATATTAACAGCTTTCGGTTTAATTAAATTGTCTAATTAATACATCCCATTAATAAATTTATTAATTGAAAGTTAAAATTAATGAGTAATTTTACCTTTAAGTATTAAAAATAAATTCATCTAGTTAGAAGTGATGTATTTGGTTCTATGTGTGGTATAGGAAACGTTACGAATGGTGTAATCGTAGGGGTGGTTTGGGGGCGCCATGAATTGCACCACTTTTCGATCAGTCCGTGGAGCTCAAACCGCACATTCGTATCCGGCTGGCGACTCTATCTGAACTGGATTCCGATAAATGCGCCAACAAATATCAACCTCGCCGCCCGTTATTCGTGTATATATCTTTAGCAAACAATCTACGAGAAGGAAAATTTTGAAATAGTTTAAATCCGTATTTCCATTTAGCCTGTTATCAAATTAAGTGGAGCTTTTAAAAAGTGCGGGACGTAATGCGATTTGTATCTGGATAGACAATCCAATTAATCCGTAAATTTATAAATCCACTTTGAGTACTTCTTTTTTTACTTCTTCTTCTTTAATGATTTACAGCGAGGGGATTTTTATATAAAGGGAAGAGGTGCGTCGACTTAATTTAACAAATCCTTGCACCAAATCAAATGGAAACATTGAAATGGTTTATAACTAAACCTTTTGTTCGTTTTAATTACACAAATTACGTAAATAACTATTTAAATTCGTCTTTTGATCCTGAAGATAGTAAAAAAATAATAATCTTAGCCTGTTTGTTTCTCCAATGCATATTTAATGCAGCGTTATTGATGTAAATTCGTTTATATAAAGAATTATTATAGAGAGAGAAACAACGTTTTTGAATTAACTGACGCTTAAAGTTTTCAAATATTATGGGAGGGTTGCAATTCTGCTCCCCTGCAATGGAGGGACTACGTTTCTGTATTTCTAACACGTTACATGAGTCCTTGAGTTGACTCAATGGACCTTCATTATTTTTTTAAGTGTATTCCGACTCTTACGGAACCGACACCCTTATGTGTTCATATTGAGGATGTTATCTTATCCCCTTTTGAATTTATTGCTTCTTCTTATTTTCTTTTTATTTATGGTTGGGATCAAATAAGACTTTAATTCATGTTACAGTTTCAATTGACTTAAACTAGTTTAATTAATTCTTATTATTTTCAACAAATAATTAAATATTTTAAGCAACTCAATATTTTATTCTTTTGGGACAATTGATTTCATTCTTGATATTATGACATTGACGCTCATTTTTATATTTTTTGTAAATTGATTTAAATCGTTTGAAAGAATATTTATTATTGATTTTTGAAGCATTTAAAACAAATTACGGCAATCAAATCAAATTAAAAAATTTAAATTTATTCTGACACCAAATTGAATAAAAATTATCCTGTTCCACATTTAATTGTATCAAAAAATCCCTCATAAAATCAATACATCCACTAACTGTATTAACTTTTGTGATTGACGCGTGCCAATAAAAAAAATCATTAACACGGAAGGCCCTACACATAAATATTAATCCTGGAAACGGCGCCAACTCATTGATGTAATCGACACGTTACATTTAATATTTTATATACTGACAATGTTATAGATATCGAATAAATAGATAGATTGTATCGCGCTATAATATATATTTATATCGTGTGCGATGCCGAAAATATATCTGGATGCAACCTCACGTAACACCATTGTCTAAGTTGTCAGTGTCTTGTGGGTAGGGCTGCGGCTTCGTGCGGAATTATTAATTATCGATATTAAATCTTGACATCTGGCTCCTAACATTTGTCACAATAGTTCTAAATCGATATTATTTAATTAAATTATTTAATAAAGCAAGTTTTGGAATTTAGTTTGATCTTTAAA
This sequence comes from Tachinus rufipes, assembly GCA_963932245.1. NCBI lineage: Eukaryota > Metazoa > Arthropoda > Insecta > Coleoptera > Staphylinidae > Tachinus > Tachinus rufipes. Next base: position 69,137,671 of record OZ010747.1, on the reverse strand, counting down.
ACTAATTTATAAACATGAGATGCATTTATTACTTATAGAAATATAGAGTTTTGAATTTTATTTAGAAAATGAATACTTGCTAAGATTAAAAAAATGAATTATTAAACATTATTAGATATTGATGCATTTTGGCAACAATTTACCACCTCAACATAGTCAATACTAATAATGTAAAATTTAAATAACTTGTTATATACTCGAAACAATTAACCTAATTAAAATTGCTTGGAATTAATATGGTTTCTTCAAATATATTATAAAACGGTATATTGGATATTAATACAATTCAGTACCAGCACATTGTTGAAGAGTTTAGACTGAGGAAAACTACAAAGGTGATCTTTTTTGACGGCAATAAAGTCTTTGATAAAGATCTTATAACAAAAATCTATTACTAAAACTGCACAGACACAAATTTTCATATCTAAAACGCAAGCAGTTAAACTCTTAAACCATGTTTCACTGCAGCAGCACTTTAAGGCTTTACTATTTTGCTGATGCACATACCTTTAGACTGGAAGCACGGAATTAAAAAACGCAATGTGTTGATGACACAGCACTTTTATACAGTTTTAAGTTTAATAACTGTAAAGTAAAGTTAGATAAGAATAAAACTGTTTTCTTCTTGCGACGACGCATCACATCTTATAAAAACGTCCTCCATTTTGTGTTCAATTCTGTTAAGTATTTGAAAATCACTTTTGATAAAGGACTGTACAAATGCACGTACAGTACATCTTAAATAAAACCAAATTGATAAAATTTTGCTAGTTTCACTGCCCCGGCGTAACAGATAGAGATATTGCTTTGAAACAAAATTCAGATGTACACTACTTAGGCCCCAAATCATGTTTGCATCTCCAGTCTAGGAAACGGTGGCAAAAACTCACTTCAGTTGTCTTAAGGCTTTTCAAAGTCAAACCTTGTAATAAATCATTGGAACCCCTTAGTTCATCAAAAACAAAGATGTTTGTAAAAACTTGACGTATATTTATTGCATCAGCATATTGAGGCCTTGGCTAAAAAACACTTTGCAAATCTTAAACAGTAACTCTGATTTGGCCAGACAAAAAAATAGTTTTATAGACAATAAACTTGAAGTAAGTTTACTTTATAACTCCATCCTACAATCTATTAAGCATCTTATCTTTAATTATCTCCTAATATATCTCCAACCCCCTTCATACAAGTTGTAAGATTTCTGAGGCGATGTAAAATAGCTGTAAAACGCAAAATAAAGAAGAAAAGAAGGTACAAAAGCTTCATGATCTCAAAGTTTCAGGTAACTCAACACTAGGAGGAGTTTAGTCGGTAAGCATTTTTGAAAGTATATCCGACACGTTGAGTCTGTACCAAAATAAAAAAAAACTGTTTATATTTTTTAAGAAACTCTAGTCTAGATATTTTTAAAACTATATCAACAATATGGTTGTTCTAGTAAAAATTATGGAAGATTTGATAATTTAAAAAAGCAAAACTTTGAAGGTCACAAGCATTAAAGATTTTTAGGTTAAAGTTAAAACCATCCATGCTCACTATGATTTTTTTATTAAAAAAAAGCTATCAATAAGACATACATATATGTGATCATGCCTTATATAATAAAGCTTATTAATAAATTTAGAATGCTATACTCTATTATATGCTTTGAAAATGTCTAGAAATACTGTAAAAACATAAACGCTGGTTTTTGGCCAGTGCGGTATTCTGTTTTTATGTCACTACTTGCCTGGAGTACATATGTTTTTATATAACATTTTCATGGATGTTAAGTTAAGGTTGGCAATGTTTTAGTTTTTTTGCAAGGTTGGTTTTTAACGGAAATAAAATAGAATAGAGTAGCGGGCAAAAGAAAAAAAATAATTAGAAATTTTTTTTTTAAGTTTTCTTTCTTTTTTAGAAACTTAAAAAACAACAACTGCAAAGTTTTTTAGGTCTACGCACCTTAAATTACAGGATACCAAAAAACTTTTTGTTTAAACCAAGGTCAAATTTAATTGAAAAGATTAGAGCATTTTTGGATCAACAATTGATGATGACCAAACTAAAACCAAACCTACCGTTCATGCTACAAACGGACGCCTGTAACATTGGCGACGGTTTATTACCAGGTGTGCCAAACTCATTTTTTGCCAAACTAGATACTATTTTCAACAAATTGTAGAGTATGACTATTGCGTAGGTTACAAAAACACACTGAGCCTACTTGGAAACTGAAATGCTTAAGCTGCGGACAGACATCCAAACTTTGTCTAGTTACTTAACAAAGTTAACAAAGTAATCAAATTTTTTGTAAAAATTTAATTTGAAAGTAGATATACCTCTAGCGGGGGTTATTACATCCCCCACCGGACGCCTCCCAAATGGCGGTTAAGGGAATACCTCTTATATATAGGTGATACCAAGGAAATCAAATAACCAAGGCAAACCAAAACCAATAAAACAGCGTCTGTACCCAAATTGAGCGGCTGCACACAGCGTCTGCATCCATAGAATCGTCCAAAAAAAAATTGCCGACTCGCAGGGCAAGCGCGGCGTTTTAACAGGGAAAAACCTTCTATACAAATATCATGAAAATGTCGAACGGAGTAACACTAATCAAAAACCGAAAAATAAAACATTTAGTAAGCAAATATGACTCAATCTCAGAAAGAGTCATTAAAATCATACTAAGACTAAACAACAGATGCAGTATTAAACTAATACTTTGCTATGCAACCGCTACGACAAACTTATAGAACAGCTATCATTCAAGCAAGAAACCAGAAAAAAACCACTCATAGTATAATAACCGGAGATCTAAATGCTAAACTAGGAAGAAGAAACATACATGATACGGAATACGTTGGAAATTTTGGACTAGGAGAAAGAAATGAAAGAGGAGATAAGATAATAAACTACCTTAACAGCAAAACACTATTCTGCCTAAACACATTCTACAAGAAACAGAAACAAAGAAGATGGACCTGGCGTCACCCGGATGGCCGAATAAAAAACGGAATAGATTACATAATATCTAGCGACAAAAGCATTTGTAAAGACGTATTTGTACTTAACAAATTCAATACTGGAAGCGACCATAGGTATGGTCCGAGCAACTATTAAAATAAATACAAAGATGGAAAGAACAAAGATGATGACCAAAAAAATTTTTCCAACTTCAGACTCTTTGCTGCTAAACCAAAAAGAACTGAAGAAGAAACTAAACCCATTAATAAAATCACATCATATGAGCATAGATTAAATAACAGAACAGATAATAATAATAATAATAATAATAATAATAATAATAATAATAATAATAATAATAATAATAATTCTTTATTACCCAACAGTTCAAATAAAACTAATTACAGGATAATATTAAAAACTCAAAGACAAAAATCAGATATAAAATTTTTACAGAAAAATAGTTACAACAACAACTACAAAATAAATTTAAAATATAATAAAATAAAATAAAAATAAAACATAAAATAAGATAAAAATAAAACATAAAATAAGATAACAGATATAAAATTTAAGCAAGAGTTAAAAGATGAACAATCATTTATAAAATATTGGTTTTATTTAAAAGATATGATTTTAGTACGTCACGAGATACATGAAATATATCAATTTCAGAACAATAAACATTTACGTAGTTACACATTTACATTAGTGGTGATTGTTGACGATGAAACGTATTTGCTCTTGGAGTATAAAAAACGTGGTTTGATCGGCTGGTGAGTTGAGGTGTTACAAAATTTAAGTTGTGTAATAGCTCTGAGTCCATAACATCATTATGTAAAATTTGATGGACAAAAAGTACTTGGTGAATCATTCTTCTTTTGTTTAGTGACGTATAGTTAAATTCCTCTAGAAGATTTTGCTGTGAATATCCTTGGACTGGATAAATTTTATATTTTCTGTAGTATAATGCTTTTAAAAACTTCCTTTGTACTTTTTCAATATTGTTACTATGCGTATTATATGCTGGATGCCATATGATTGATGCATATTCTAACTTACTGCGTATAAAAGCATTGTAGAACTTTGATAATGCCACTATACCTTTAAACGGTTTTGTATTTTTCAAGATAAATCCTAAAAGTTTATAACATTCTTTTGGTGATAGAGTTCATATCAAATCCTTGATTAATGCTACTCTGCCCAATTTGAATTCATCCATAAAATATTCATAGTTAATATTAATATGTTTTCTCGAAAAAGACATAATTTTACATTTATCTACGTTTAGATTTAGACAATTTTTATTGCACCACTCGCACAAACGCAATAAATCAGCTTGTAATAAAGTACAATCATTATGAGTTAAAAAATTTCTGAATTTTTTATATTGTCAGCATATATGATGCAGTCTGAGTTTATACAGTATACAACATCATTAATAAATATTATAAAAAGTAAAGGGCCTAGATTTGATCCTTGAGGGACACCATTCGTTGCAATATATACATTTGATTGTATGCCATTATATTCTACAAAAAATTTTCTTGAGCTTAGGTATGATGCCAATAGTAATATTATGTCATATATTATGTATGCAATTTTTTTATCAAATATTGTGTTGCACTTGGTCAAATGCTTTTGATAAATCAGTATAGATGACATCAACCTGACATTGATTATCAAGAACATTTGATATTTTTTCAACAAACGTACAAAGATTAGTAACCTTAGATCTACCTTTAATAAATTCATGCTGCTTAGAACTTAAATCATTTTTTATGTGACAGTAAATAACTTTGAATATGATTGATTCAAACAACTTGGCAAAATTACATATCAAAGATATAGGACGGTAGTTTTTAATTTCATTAACTGTACCAGATTTAAATACAAGAGTTATTTTTGCTGTCTTCCAGCAGACTGAAAAAGATTTGTTTTTAATATTTGCTCTTAGATAAACGACATTTAAGTTGCAACAAAGAAGATCTGTAGCAAAGTAAGGAAGAATGGAGAAACAAAACTAGCACCGGAAACAATAATACAATTGGAGAAGAGAAGAAACACCAACCGGGACGCATCAGAGTATAAAAATATTAATAACTTAGTAAAAATGAAAATACAAACTGACCTAAAAGCATACATAACCAAACAAATTTTGGAAACAATTGAAAACAACAAAAACATGAAAATTCTAAAATCAAAGCTCTCCAAAGGAAAACAAAAAATCTTTAAAATTAAAAGAAATATTACATTAGACAAAACAAAAGTTTCTACAAAAATCTAATCTTTTTACGAAAGACTATTTACATTGGTTATAATTAGCTCCACTTAACTTGAACAACAACCCAAAACTATTCTAAATGTAAGATCAAAAGATTTGCCTGAAATAACCTTACCTAAAATAAAACATGCTTTCAAAAAAATGAAAAACAAACAAAACCCGGCAAAGATCAAATAACTACCAAGATGCTGAAAATGAAAGAAAACACCCTAAAAAAAGCTATAAAACAATTAGTAAACAAGTGCCTTCTAGAAGGCAAAATGCCTAAATTCTGGAAGAATGCAGAAGTGATATTAATACACAAAAAATGGAGACAACACTTATATGGAAAACAACCGGCCCATCAGCTTACTGTCTCATCTATACAAGCTTCTTACAATAATAACAAACCGACTAACAGACAAACTCAATCTATACTAGCTAGTGGAACAAGCAAGGTTTTGGAAAAATTTTGGCATTTTCGACCAGCTGCAAACCATTAGAAGTCTGATAAAAAAACAACAAAATATAGTATACTAATACACATTGCATTTATAGACAACCATAAAGCCTTTAACAACATCAAAACCTAGGCCTTCCTTTCTGCAATGGATAATGAAAATCAACTCTAGGTACTCCACAATTATTAAAGATATATACAAAGACGCAACCTTCCACATAAAAATAGACAAAAAACTAAAAACTCATAAAATACCTCTTGGCAAAGGCGTCAGACAAGGAGATAATATTTGCCAAAATTATTTACATTGGAATTGGAAAACGTTTTAAAACACTAGCGTAGGACACAAAAAGCGTTAACATTGATGAAACATACCTTAACAACTTGAGATTTGCGGACGACATAATGTTAGTAAATACAGATGCCCAAAAACTATCCTCCATGCTAATGGAGTTAAACAAAATTTTAAAACGGATTAGATTAAAAATGAATCTAAACAAAACCAAAATATTATTTACTGATCTTTAAAACATAACTATTGATAACACAACAATAGAAAAAGTTGCACACTATATTTACCTCAGCCATAAAATTAAAACTTAAAACGCAGAAAAGCTTTATACTGAGAGATAAAGACATTCTAAGGAGCATGAAACGGAAGGTATAGAACAACTGCATACTTTCGGTGCGCACATATGGGCTGAAAACCATGGCCATTACAAAAAAAGTGACAGAAAAACTGAGAGTTACGCAAAGAGCAATGGAGCGTGTCATGCTGGAGGTATTTCTAAAAGATCGAATACAAAACAACAAAATCTAAAATAAAACAAAAATAACACAAGTAATGGAACGCAACGCAAGTCTCAAGTAGAGATGGGTTGGACATACAGCAAGACAGACCCAAGATAGATAGACACATAAAATAACCAAATAAAAACTACGAGAAACCAAGAAGAGTAGATGAAGACTACAAATGAGATAGTTAAATGATGTGACAGAAATAACTGGACAAATGTGGATGAAGAAAGTCCAAAATTTAAGTTTTTTTTGCCAACAAAAGACTTAACCATTGCCAAACTTGTTACTCTAAGTTGCTTGTACTAAAACGTTTGTTAAGTCCAGAACCCGCATTAAACCGCATTAAGAAGAAAAAATCTTAACCGCACCTGTTAGAAAACTACAGCAAACTTGCCAATAAAACATAGAACATTTTCAGAGGACGACAAAATAAACTAAACAACCCAAAGTACTTATAAGGATTAGATTTAAAACTAAGGACACATTGGCAAATTTATCAAAACAAATGCCGACTACGATCAACTAGTAGTACCCCCAAAAGCTTGGCAAGAGATTATAAAGCAAAATTACTTTATGTCCACTGCCAAGCATTTGGATACTAGAATAACATCCATATTCCACAGATGGGGCTATCTAAAAAACATTTTGTCAAATAACGGTTTCCGGGTTATAAGGTAAAAAGTCAAATACTAAAGTACTAAAAGCAACAATACGGCAAATAATCGCTAAAAAATATAAAGCAGGAAAGCTGATGGTATAAAGATAAACAACGGTTGAATAACAAATGGCAATTTAATGCTACTGAATAAAAAATAGCCACACTTTATTTTGACTCACTCTACCAATGGAATTACCAATCCAACATTAGAAATTGCAATTTAGTAAGTATGGGGAAATGATGCTGTTTTGTGAGCAAACTATCAATCAAACTTTTACGTTACAACAACAATGATTAAGAAGCAGCGTAAATCAACAAAAATATGTAAGATAGTAAACCGTTTCTACAAAAAACCACAATGCTTTATAGGTAATACAAACAACAAACTCTACAATAATCCAATTTCAGATTTGGACTCTGTTCATAGATTTTTAAACTTCACTCCAACAACTGATCTAAAAATGATGCTTATAACTTCTGGCTTGCACGCAATCTACACGTCTGCACTTTTTCGTAGATCTACTTTTAATCATTACAAACCCCAATTTAAACAACACAACTGGTCTCCGCTATGCCTATTAAATCTTACAACAAAAACTATTTTAAACGTTTATTTACTTTTCCACTCTACATTTTGCCTTGTCAGTGTGGGCTTTATGGTTTACATTTTTCTTTGGTCCAGAGTAAATTAATAATCTTTTTAGTGGTTTAAAATCTACTTTAAGATGTTATTATTGCATGCAGAGAAGCTGTTAATGCGCTTGCAGTAGCGTAAAAAGAGGCTGATAATGATGATGTTCAGTTGGCTACAATTACACGCCAACACCAACTATTGCTTTGGGGGTTTGCACAGACTGACTGCATTGCAACTACCTCCGTAAGTCACCTTCCAAAACCTTACATGTAGCAAAATATTACATTTTCTTGGTTAAGTTGCAATAATTACTTTTTTTATTAAGATGCTTAGGTACCAACAATCAAATTTAACGCTGGATAACATATTTTCGTTAATTATTTTAAATGGAATTCCATCACAACAACTCCAGGTGAATAACTACGGCCAATTACTACCTGCGCATGCAAACAATTAGAAGAGATGTCACACCAGTTTTCTTTGCAACTTCCAACTCTCCCTATCCTCACTATGCAGAACAGGAACAAGTAACATTCTACCAGCAAGTTTTTGTATTATCTTCTAAATACATTCATCTTAGGGGTGGGTTACGTTTATTTTTTTGAAGTTTTGGAGGCAATCTTAATACATCAGTTTTTAATCATTTTTTAAAACGTCTGCAAAAAGGTAATTTGGTTACATACCATACTATCAAATGTCAAACCTAAACGTTTTGCAGTTTTCTTAGCTTCCAAACCAGCGTCACATTAAAATTGTAGTGTCATTGTTTTAAACTTGTTTAGTGTAAGTTTGTTTGCAACGCACCAGTTCTACATATCTTCTTTAAATTTTAAACTTTTTTTAATAAGTCCAGGTTGGTGTTAGATTCTTGGAAAAAGATTGTATCTCCCAAACTGTATATTGAAAAATAACTAAATTTAGTTCTAATACTTACTAGTGCCATGAGTATCAATTTTGTAAATTTGATAAATTTTGGTACGCTCAATATTGCATAACTTCAATTTTACTGGTTTTATATAACAATCAACAACAACTTATTGTACTATTGAAAATAACGTAAATACTAACTGGTGCATTCAAATTTTACAAAAATATGTACTATTTTATTTTAGTACTATAAGTACCAACAGTAAAATATAACTTTAGTTTCAGTTTTCTCATATAATTAACACTAAAAATTTTATAAAACTTAATATAAGTATACATAAGAACTATGAGTACCAATTGTTTCAAAATTAATTATATCGATACATTCAATTGTGCCTAATTTTGATTATATTGACACTTACATAGCCAAAACAAGATGATTATAAAATTTTGATACAATTTTGTAAGTCACATCATTGCTATAAATATTTACTATAAATAAATAAACTACACTAATTGAGTTTATGTTATGTAATGTTTATCAAACAATTATAAATTCAATCAAACATGTTCTGTTTTTATAATTAAATTATAAAAACATTTGCAATTAGAATTTTTATGAACGCCCTATCGATTCACACCCCTAGTATGAATTATAAAATAAGCGATGAATGCTGTTCGATATGGAAAATAATTGCAGGTTGTTGTATAGCGCTGGTACTTTACCACTCGACAGGTAAATAAATAGAACCGGCTGCATAAAACGGAATGCAATGAGAGCGTATTTTTTAATCATAAAAAATCACTAGGTGTGAGAGTAATAAATGGATTTGAATTGATAGTTTTTGTTTGAACCGTTTTGTTATTGTAAAAAATGTATGAGTAGATGAGATATTAATTTGTTTGTTTGTTTTGATTTATGAAAAGTAATGGAAAATGAGATAATGATTTTAACTCATTTGCTTACATTCGCAATAAACTAATTTAGAATAAAATTTATAAATTAGTTTTTTATCAATATTATAATTTTTTTAAAATTAATTGTTGAATAATATGATACAAATTGAATCAAGTAATGACATTATTGGTGGCTTTAATTTCATCAACAAAAAGCATTAAATATAAAATATTTAAAACAAATATTAAAAAAACAGATATATTAAACTATCAGTATACACTATACCTTTGTGATAAAAAAAGTTTTAGGTTGATTTGATTGAAGTTTTATTGTTTAGTTGTGATTTTAATAAACTAACTTTGTGTGAACTAAAAAATATATAAAAAAAACTTTTAATATATAGTGAGTGTACACAAAATAGAGTGAAATTGCTAATTTCAATTTCGTAGTTTGTTTGATAATAATTTTAACAAATTACTATTTTAAAAATTTATAATAAATAAAATAAAACATTAACATATTAAAAATTACAGTGGTATTCAGTGGCGTAGGTTGTAAAACTATAATGTCAAGACATAACATATTTTTTTAATTAATAAAAAATAAAAAAAAGTTAATTTTGCAAAATGTTTCAAAAACCTTTTTAAAATATAGTCAAATCAAATGACGAAAAAAGTTGAAAATAAATATATTGAAAGTTGCAAAACCACAGTGGCGTAGAATGTAGTATTATATCAATATCACATTTCAAAGTTAAAAAATTTAAAAATGTTGTTTTAACAATTAATAATATGTATTTATTCATTAATTAATAAAAAATTGAAACTTTGCAAAATGCATCTTATAGCTTTAATTCAGCAAATTTTAATCTTTTTGACTGGTAACTCAAAGTACAAACATAATTAAAGACCTTGACTATAAAATTGTGTATGAAAATGTTTTTTTTTAACGCTGCGTGTGACAAAGCTGATGCTGATGCAGTCGGTCCCAAGCCTGAATTAAAAAAGAAGGTCCCAAGCAAAGCCAGCGACCTGCTAAGGAAAAAAAAAACACAACGCTCAAAAAACCAACAATTGTTTGCCTCGGACAGGACAGGAACAACAGACCATGATTCGGCTAGAAAAAAGACTAACCAAATTTGAAAACCCAAAGCACTAAGAATTGGATGCTGAAACGTAACATCCCTGAGCAACAAAGATTAGGAGATCCTTTTAGAAGTAGAAAGACACAAGAAACTAAGAGGAAAGGAAAAAAATACTAAGTACAAAAATAGTTATTTGTTTTACTAGACATAAAAGCACAAGATTTAATGCCGCGGCTGGTGTTTCATAGCCGAGCGTAGCGAGGCTATGAAACCAGCCAAGGCATTAAATCTGCTTTTCTGCCGTGTGAAACATATAATTTTTTCTTCAAATTTGTTCCAATTCCACGCAAAATCGACTTTTTCATATTTAAACTGCGTTTCATTATCAATTATTTATTATTTCTTAATGTCATTGTCAATTTTAATAAGCAGTTTGATTTAAATTATTACTTGGAAGGTTGCCTAGCAACGAACTTTTTCTGCCTACTTTTTCAGCCTAGGCAGTAAAAGTGGACTTTTTCTGCCTAGGCATTAAAAGTACAACTTCTAAGCCTGCCAAGTGTCATTAAAAGGCCGCTTTTAATGTCATTTGGAGAAAAATATGTTTTTATATATAGCGGTAAGAATAAAAAAAAAAAAACAGAGTAAGGCGTTGGAATGCTACTGCACAAACAAATTGAAACCAGCATCAGCAACACATAATACATCAACAACAAAATTCTACAAATCAGAAGTACAACATTGACACATCTGATCAGCGTCTATGTTTTTGACATCACCAAACCAAGGTAGGAAGTAGACGCTTTCTATCAGAACTTACAAAACGTACTGGATAACATTAGCTTACATGACAAAGTCTTGGAGGATAACTCCGAGATCTGAACGCTAAAATTGGAAACAAAGTAATACCTGGCGTAAAAAATCAATACAACAAAGAAGACAAAAACAACAATGGGGAACAATTAATACAGCTATTTGCGCAGAACACACAGAATAATTAATACCTTTTTTCCACACAAGCCGCAACAAAAATATACTTTCAAGAACACACAAGGTCAGAAGTCAGAAAAAATGTTCACTCCCGCAGAATAGAGGTCGTTAGAACCCTGACCTCAGCAAATGCCGGAACTAACCACAGTCTTGTACTAGCAAAAATCACAGCTACACTACATTGCAAAAAGAAAAAGCCAACCAAAGGCATCAATAAACTCAACGTGGAATTTCTATCAAACAACTCAACTAGATTCCTATACCAATAATACAAAAAAATGACGAAGTAGAAACCGCATGAAGAAAACTGAAATCTAATATGATCAATGATGCATTAAAAGGGTAGAAAACCCGAATACCAAACCGTGATTTTCCTAAGTTAAGAAGTTGGCTAAAGAAAAGCGGAAGTCATATCTACAATACAAAGCAAAATTTATCACAAACAACAAATATAAGCTAGTATGAGATAGATAGATTTATTCATAATACAAATTACAAAGAATTGTTAGATTTATCATTACATAATACATAAGTAAGAAACAAAACCAACAACAAAATCCAAATAATCTAAACCGATTACTGGGAAAAAAATGTCAAAGATATGAAACGCGACTTTTACGGAAACCAAAAGAAAACAGTAAACAAATATCTACAAACAGCAAAGAACACGATCGACAATTGAGAGAAATACTTCCGAGAACTATATACGGTAAAGACGACAACAACGTCATTAAAACACAACACAAGGATAGCAATACACATCAAAGAAAGCACATCCAAGGAAAAAATAGGATGTTGCCAGGAATGGACAAATTATCCAAAGACATAATCAAATACAAGGATAAAACACTACTAGACCAGATTTATGTGCTATACAATAAAATACTGCACAAGAAGGACATACTAGAGGCATGGAAAGGCATCATAACGATAACTTTATTTAAAAAGGAGTTAAATCTGACCTATCAAACTACAGAGAAATTGGTCTCTTAAGCACAATGTCAAAGCTTTTTACAATGGTTTTTGAGGAGGAAGTAACCAACTTCGAAATATGCAAAAAACAACAAGAATTTAAGAAAAACAAAATCATTATTGACGCAATAATCACTATCCGCCAAATTACCGAAAAATATAATTTAACAAAACATCCTTTATGTGCTACAAAAAGCGTCAAACAGGTCATGCACTTTAAATGCCTGGGGCTAACATAACAAGCGACCGGGACCTAAAAGAAGAAGTGAAAGACAAAAAAACCAAAACAGATCTAATATTGAGGTACCTGAGAGATATAATATGGCAAAACAAGCACATGTCTGTAAAAAGCAAAGCAAGAATATGCAAAACCTGTAACAAGCCTATTATGACATACGCGATCAAAACCAGAGCAGAAAACACCTCAACGAAACGACTCATGAGAACAACGGAGATATGAACCTTAATATGCATGGTAGGATGCAGTCTCAGGGACCACATAAAAAGCAAAAAACGTCAGAGCAAAGTGCGACATTCAAGATGTAGTAAGATGGGCCCAAAACGGAAGGCAAGAATGGAAAAACCAAACTGTCAAAAATTGACAAAAAGGGGCTACCAAAATTTAAAAAAAAAACGGGAACACCACCAACAAGATGGTATATAAGCTGAAACTCAGCGTTCTAACTGCGACTATAAATGTTGAAGAAAAAACACAGGATCTAATATTAACTAAAAAAAAGAAAAAAAATATGTTATCAGCATCACAGCATTATTAAGTAGATAGCTTCTTAACGGTTTTAGAAAAATAACGTACACAATTTTGTTATATTTTTTAGTCTGGATATTAACTATTGAAATGCGCAAAAAATCTATTTATAAAAAATCATAACATAATCCGGTCAAAAAACATAAAAATATTTTTAGATAGAATGAAAACTTAAACAATAACAGTTTAAAAAGGTAAAATTTTATTTTTAAAATGTAAAAGATTACAAAATCTGATCATTAAACATTAAAATAATTTAAGATAAAATTAAAATCTGGCTAAATACGATGGAAAAGTACAAAACTCTTTTTATATGTCAAAAATAACACAACCCAGCTTTAAAATGTTAAAATTATTATTGCATTGAAAAACTTGTTTATGTGTTTTTTTTTAGTTTCTATAACTTATTAGTAGTCCTTTGATCGGTATATAAGAGTATGAAACCCATAAAAAAATTCTAAAAAATTTGCTATTAAAATCACTAAGAAATTTTCCGTAGAATCCAAATCTGGCGCCATTTCAAGTCTATACTCTGTCTAGAAGCCGGAAAAGCCACAAAACCAGTGAGCTAGGCAAAAAAAAGCATTTTTTAAATGTTTTTTAACCGCCAAAGTTGACGTATTTTGATGTAAATTAATTGGAAAATATAAATTTGTTCTGTATATTTGGATTTTAAGGGTCTAAAACTCAAAAAATCTACAAAGTTGGCCCATTCCTCATCATAAACTTTTACAAATGCACATTTAGCCGCGTTCAGAAGAACCCCCCCCCCCCTCAGCTCTGGTCCGTTTGAAATGGAATTGCCCACATTTAAATGTAAGATTTTACTCATAACACGTCAAAATTAACAAATACTGGCTTAAAACATCAAAATATTTTTAAAGAACACCAAAAACCAGTCATAAACTGTTGAAAAGTGAATAGTATTATTTATAAAATATCAAAAATAACAAAACTCAGTCATAAAATATTAAAATTATGCCACCAATCAATATACGACCGTGAAAAATTTTATTAATAAAAAAAAACATTTAATTTAAGAAACACTAAAATTTAAGTTTAATTTTAGTGTTTTCTGTTAAAAAGTGCAAAATTTTATTTATAAATAATATTAAAAATAATAAAAAACGTTCAAAACCGTTTTTTATTATTTTAAATATTTTAAGATTGAATCAAAACTCGTCCAAAAACGGTTTAAAAGTGCAAAATTGAATTCATAAAATTTCAAATATTGCAAAATCCAATCATAAAACTTCAAATAGCAGAAAATACCATTCACTTTTAAAAAGTGTAAATTTTTTTATTAAATTTTAAAAGTAGCAAAAGCTAGAAACAATGGAAAATTATCAAAATCCAGCCATAAACTGTTAAAAAATGCCAAATTTTATTTACAAAATGTTAAAAGTAGCAAAACTCGCCTTCCACAAAGTTTAAAAATAGACGTCGCAAAAGCTCTGTATGCTTGTAGGTTCTTTGCATTTCAGATCTTTGCTTACAGATTGCTACGCCACTATTTGCTGGGCATTTTTTTCAAATAAGTTTTTTACCTAATAATATTTTTGATATGAACATTTAATAAAATATTTAAAAAATAAAAAATTGTTATCATTAAAATTTCCTAAAAACAAGTTAAGTTAAAAGTTAGTTGATGTCTTGCAATTTTTTTTTTTAGTATGTCTACATTACCGTATTGACCTTGCATTTCTGTCTTCAACTGATTTAAATGGTAGAAAATATTATCTAATTATACTAATTTTTTCATCATCTTGTTATTTTTAAAGCAATAAGTATATAGTCTAAACAATTAAAAGACTACTGACTAACATAATAAAACTTGCTGTATCAGTGGCGTAGATTGTATAGTAATTTCAGCAATTTTTGTTTTAATTAATAAAATATATAAAAAATAAAATTTTGAACAATTCTTTCATTAATCTATTTGAATTTTAAATTATAAAATAATATATTACAAAATGCAGTCTTAGTGAGGGAAAAATTGTATTATACTATTTTAACAATTTTTTTTTTCATAATAATTTTGTGCAAAATAAAAAAAAAACTCTTATTACATAGTTACCAAACTGAAAAAAAAAGATTATTATAATATAAATTCTAGTGGAGAAATTATTTTTTAATTTTTGAAAATTAATAAATAAAAAACAACAAAATTTTGCAAAATGTTTTAAACTTCTTTTAGAACTTATAGATTCTTGTAATATTTTTAGAAGCGTAGAATGTAGTAATTTATTTTTAAAACTTTTTCAAAATGTATTAAAATACATCAAAACAAAAAATTTTGCAAATAGCTTTAAAATGATTTTAATATATAGCTTAAACAAATGATCAAAAAAGTTATAAAATAATATATCATATATTAAAGTCTTTTGTATATTCTAGATTTATTTATCCAAATTTTTTAAAAATGTGACAATTTATATATTAATTGAACTCATAAATTGATGAACTTAAACTGCTCGAAACTTTTAAGCAATTTTAATTAAAATTTTAATTACATAAATATATTTAGATCTATTTACAAACAACCTGCTTCAATTAAACAAACATATTAATTTATTTGGAACATTATTAAGAAGATATATGTATATGATAATTATATAAATTATGTACTTAAATACTTTTTTATTTATTTTATATTATTTATAATTTTAATAATATTTCACTTTTTTTTTTAATTAATAAAAAACGTCTACGTAATTTGAGAAAAAACAGTTAATAATGAATTAGTTGTTTAAAATTGCAGTTTCAGTGGCGTAGATTGTAATATTATAGTTTTAACAATCAAAATTTAGTAAAATGAGTCAAATACTATTTAATAAATAGCCTTAACAAATTGAAAAAAAAATATTTACATTATTATATCAAAAATTACGTTTGTAGTATTATGATTTTAACAAATATTTACATTTTTTCAATAAATAACAAAAAAAGAAAAAAAAATTTGCAAAATGTTTTTAAAAACGTTTAGTACTTAGTTTTAATTAAAAATTGTACTCTTATTGGCATGGAATGTGATATTATGATGCACACAATAATTAACATTTTTTCAAAATTTAATAAAGTAACCAAAAAATTTAAAGTTTGTAAAATGTTTTTAAAAGCTTTTAATACACAGTTTAAATAAATTGAGTAAATAATTATAGATTAATATATTAAAAGTTGCAGTGTTATTGGTCTAAAATGTAGTAATATGTATTAAAACATGGCTGTTTTTAAAATAAATTAAAACAATAAAATTTGTTTCAAACGGTCTAAATAAATTAAAAAAATAAGTTATAAATCAATATATTAAATATTGAAATATTAAAAAGGTTTGGTTGCGTAGATTGTAGTATTGTATTTAACATATATTTCAATTTTTTAAATATTGATAATAATTAATAAGAAAAATTAAAATTGTAGCAAATACAATAATTTTTACATTTAATTTTTTTTTCAAAAATAATAAATAAATTAAAATCAAAAAAAATGGTCTAATTACAGAAACTTTATGAATAAGAAATAAGTTTTTATTTTTTGTTTTCAACAATAAGTAGTAGAATTCCCAAGACATTAATCCACCCTTATTTAAACTATTGTTAGCAAAGCAAACTAATTATAACTGCACCAACACCGCTACTTCTATTTTTTCTCTAAAATGTAAAATTAATGAACGTTTGGTGAATGCATTTTCCATTCCGTTACATGCAATAAGAAGCAGTAAATCACGGTTGTACTTCATAATCACGATTATTTATCACATTTTTGCATAAAACAGAAACGTGTAATTTGTAAACAATCAATATTGCTTGAAGAAAATATGAACATAATATATATAAACGTTGCAATTTTATTGAAGGGATTAAGCTTAAAGGATTTTATATAAATCGAATTTAAATTGCATTTTATCATCATATTGGAAAAAGCGCATAGTATGCCCGGCGCTGCCACCATAATTACCTTCTTGTTATCCCTGAACTTGAGCCATCCAGCCATGACCGTCTGTTCTGGCGGTCCTGGTGTTTCGACGAAAAGTTCTCCTTCTCCATCGGAGTCGGTGAGTAGGTCTATGTTATGACTCCCTAAACTTCTAGCAGGACTACTGCAGCAGGAGTCTGTGAACCTACGCAACGGCATCGGTGAATTATACGCACTTTCAGACATGATTACTATGATATGATGAACACTAAGCACAATACTATAGTTATGAATATTATTATTATTATTATTAAATATTAAATACACACTTCACTACTAAAATTTTATGCACTAACACAGCTTTTGTTTAATTAAGATTATATTATTATTATATTTATAAAAGACGATATGTTGGATTATTTTTTTGGTCATTGATTAATTGCACAAAACAATTCTTGTAAATTTTTCTTAGTTAATGTTTGATTATGTTAATATAAAAGTTACGCGTATGTACAACGCGCGTAACGTGATATACACGCGCGACGTGGTTCTCGCGGCGTCGCGACGCGCAATGCCGACGTCGCATTCGTGCTAGTGTGCCGGAGGGACGCGCAGACGTCGGACTGACATCTAGGAAGTGTTCGAGTATATATCTCCCAGTGCGGACTGTCAAGGGAAGTTGTTAATGAAATACTAATACTTGACATTATTAGCTTGAATTATATAAACGGACATTTCAACAAGTTATGTCCATTAAGTGTCTTATTAAGTTCATTGGCATTAAACAACACAAAACAATAATATAACTTCTAATTATTTCTAGATAAAATTAATTCCAATCATATTTGATAGTAACTGTAAGTTATTATTATATTTAACTAATAATAATAAATTTTGAGCAAAAAAGATATATTTCAAATATTTTAAATAATATTTTTACTAACTTTTAAAAATTATTAAATATTTTATTAGTTATAAATAAAACAATTTTTACTAAGGTTTACTTTAAAGATAGATTTCATGCAGATTTATATAATATTTAACTATTTATTATGCAAGTTTTAAAATTTAAAATTCAAAATTATTGATTAGTTTATGAATTGCAACACAAATTTTAAATAGTTTAACTTTAAGGGTAAATTTCTTGCAGACTTATAAGGGATAGGGCTGTTATGTATTTTTTTTTACATAATTTGTAATATATTTAGTAAATTACAGTACAAATTTTAAAACCTTAAATTATTAATTAGTTTTTGAATTTTAATACATTGTTTAAACAGATTAACGTTAAAAATAGATGACATGCAAAATGAATAAAAGTAAAGATAGTACTATTACTTTGACTTATTTTTTAATACATATTACTATCTACCAAATAAGTTTTAAAATTCTTAAACCCAAGTTTTAAAAGTTATCAATTCATTTTTGAGTTTTGACAAAATTTGTACTTAGACTAGATTACTGTCGCTTTTTAGAAAAAAAGGTTTATTTTTTATTAGATTAACAGTGATTATTTTTGTCTTATTTTAAAATATAAAAGCTGTAAATTTTTGTTATATAAAGCGGTTTAATGCTAATAATAACAATAAAACAAAAACATTTGTTATAAAATATTTTATAAGTAAATGATAATAGATCCCCATAGGGGAAAGGCAATCGCTAATCAAACGCAAAGCTCTTCCTCCTTTGAAAATTGTAACCTTGCCGTGGTTATGGGGCTTGCGTATTTCTTCTTGGACGTAATCAATGGGTCCAGTCGGAAAAGAACAACAAACTGCTAAGGCAAAGTTCTAAACTAATTACGATCACCCCGCAAAGTAGTAGTCGCGCTGAAGGTCTGTGGTATGACTACCCACGTGTTTGTGCCGTACGTAAAAACCCGTAAAGAAGGATGAAGGGGTCCTGATGGCTGAGTCACTCTACATATGCGTCTCTAAGGCTTCTCAACACACCACTTTGGCTTGTATTTTTTCTTAAACAGGTGGTCGAGACTAACCCACCTTGATCAATTGGCTTCGTTGTCCAGTCAGATGACCAACAGGGTAAGTTCTTGGAAATGAAAGGGTTTATTTCTTCGGTTACCCAGGCAATCTATTGTAGACGTCCCCAAATTTTCGGGTACCATGGCGGATGAGGAGCCAAAGAATTAAAAAAACAAAATCTCAACAGACTCGATGAGTTTATCTACTGATACCCCATCGACGTCCAAAACTGTTTCGCTTTTCACCTCACAGACCGGTGTCAAAAAACACAGAATCTGCGGGACTGAGGCAAAAAAACAAAAAAATGCGCGTTTGGCTACATAAATACAAACAAACCCCCTTTCCGGTAAGGCAGACATTTTATATGCTGGGCAAGCAACTGCTAACCCAAAACAGAATGCTTCAAAGCTAAACCAAAAGCTTCCTCAAAAGTGGCAAAGTCCAAAGCTTTTGAGCAAAAGAACAAAATAACACTTTCTCCAAAACCGGGAGCACCAAAAAAGTTGATTTGTTCCTCCACACCTAAACCCTCACCTGGTCAACCCACGACTGGCACGTATCTACGTCGGTCTCGATGTTAGATCACAGGTGGATAAAATTTAAGGTAGAACATAAATTTAAAAAAAACAATAATCAAGCCCTACTAAAACTCGAGGTTGACTAATTAGGCTGCTTTTTGAGACAACCTATTGCAGAGTTTAAATACTTGTGCAGATTTAAGTAAACTTATTGGTGTAGAAAAAAAAGAAAACCATGTAAGTAAGTTGGAAAATTCTTTAACACAAGCGTACACGGAATTGTGCTCACTTAGGCCGGCAACCGAATCCGACAACACTATACCTAGGTCAAACTGGATGTTATACAAAAATGCCCAGAAAGATTATAAAAAAACATACGTCAACGTCAACGGGAAACTTAAAGACCTTTTTGCGAGAATGTTAAAAACACCTCAATTGCTGCAAGGCTGATAAAATTTTTAACCAAAGACTCCCAACAGCAACTGGGTTGCCTGATACAAATTGACGGCTCATACGCAGCCAATATATCGGAAACAACAAAGATACTTCTAGAAACTCACTTTCTAGGCTGTACCACTCCCGAACAAGTCTGGTCCGATGCTACGATTCCAGCTTCATCAGAGAAAGACTGGGTAGCTGCTCGCCAGCTTGGTGGAGAGGTGCGTATAGCATGGACAATTAAGAACTTCTTTTCATTAGATGGAGTATTTTATGTCCTTCTACAAAGGGGTGAATACATACTTACTCACCTGGCAATCTATAGTGCATGCGTTGCTTTTTGATACATACCTATAGCATGAAGAGAAGTAAAAGTTGTATTTATTCTAAAACCAGGGCGTAACAATTACACCCTTGCAAAATCCTATTGCTCAATCAAGTTCACGTTCTTTTTCCTGAAGACATTAGAACGATTGTGCAAAAGATCAATTTAGGAAACGGCCCTTATTACTAAGTCAACACTCAAACCAACATGCATACACCCAAAGAAGATTTACCAAATTGGCCCTACATTTTGTAACGGACTAAATCATAAGATCATTAAGAGACAAAATGTCTACCTTAAGCGTGTTTATAGATATTGAAAGCGTTTTAAATAAAACAACCTTAAAAAAAATAGAAACTGCTCTTACAACACATGGTGTAAATAAAGCCCACAATTAGTGGATGGATAAAACACATGTTGAAGAAAAGAGCCGTTATTGTTAATTTAAGGGATTCAACGGTCAAAAAAATCGTTGCTAAATGATGTTCCCAGAGAGTTGTATTATTTCTACTACTATGGGATATAGTAGTCAAACTTGATGCAAAAGGCTTTAAAAATATGTAAAAATTGGTGCAAAAACCACCATAGCAACCGCTACCTTTATTTGTAGTATTTTAACAAAAAAGGTAACTTTGGTTTTATTGCTGTTTCTACATACAGGTATAATTTGATAATCGATTTATTTTTTTACTAGTACATCCAGAAATGACCAAACTGTGATATGTCGGAGTATTTTAATCAAATAATAGTTAGGAAATAACCAAAAAAACTAATTAAATATAGAAATAAAAGCGTTTTTATGATTTTTTTGAATGCATTTTGTTGCTATTTGCAAATTTAATTTGACAGAAACTTTTCCGACATATCATAGTTTAATTTTTTTTATGATAAAAAATAAATCGATTATGAAATTTTATGTAAAAACAGCAATAAAGTCTAAGTTGCCGTTTTTGTTAAAATACTACAAATCAAGGTAGCGGTCGGTATGGTCTTAAAGCCCGTTGTTTTTCTGTTTTTTATTTTATTTTTCTCTAGTTAGACGTAGATTATTGCCATAATGTAATATGTGCTGATACCGGGTTCAAAATTTTTTTTGCAAAGATTAATGTGTGGGTCTCCAATTTATTACCGTGTTTCCGTGTTTGACTGGGTGGTATATGTTTTGTTGGTTTTAGGATTACTTGCCGTAGCGTTAATAGAAGGTAAACTTGTAGTAAGGTCCAGAATATTTGCGGCAATGTCTAGAATGTCTGCAGCAAAATGTTCTTTTTGAGCACCTAGAAGTGGGTAAAAATATTTGTATCGGGCTAACCAATTCTATTAAAAAGTGTGCAGGAATAGCGCTATTCCGAACAACACTAGTGAGTATTAAACCATCTTTATTTTACTTATTTATGTGTACTTTAACATATATTTCATATCTAAAATTATTTTGAACTCCATGATTTATTTTGTAAAACGATGTGATCAAACCGAACTCTAGTCGCGTTCAGACTGAATTTTGGGTGCAGTTTTAACTGCAACAAAGTAACTTTAATCAAGAAATATTTTGTTTATTGGTGCAATCAAACTTAACTCTAGTCGCAGTCAAACTCAATTGAGTTTTTAGATCAAAATTATTTGTTAAATGGTGGAATCTAGTCACAGTCAAACTAGATTTGAATTTTGGTAAAAGTTTATTACAATAAGACAAATTTTCATTTATGATTGGGATTAATTGATCTTTGGATATTGTCTATTAATATTTGTTTTTTATTATTATGATCTTTTTTTTTTTGGATGCACGACCTCACTAACCATATAGGTTGTTTATATTATATGTTCTTATATTAGAGATTGTCACTAAATAAATATAAATGATGTAGATTTTCTTTTCTTTACTGGTAACAGAGTCTACCGTTAAGAAGTGTGGTCAATATTATTATACAGGGTAAACTTCAAAAAGAAATCCTGTGGCGCTCATTCTCTACCACCCCCGGCTTCACTGAGCTACGGCGGCAAGAAAAGCTTTGTCCATCTCCTAAGCAGTTAAACAGAAAAAGAAAATTGGAACCTATTAGGAAACATGCAATTTGTATTTCAGTTTTTTATTAAAAATGGTTTCCAAATTCATTGCAGAGTTGGACCACAAAATAAGTACGTTGTCAAGGAAAACGTTTTTGTGAGGTGTGGTGCATTGCGTTGAGAAAAAAACAGCTTTGCATTTTTTTGGGTTTACTTTAACACGCCATTTATTTAACCCTTAAGATTGCCAGTTTTAAAATTTTATGATAACTACCTTTGGTAACTTTGAGCTAAATAGAAACGTCGTGTCATCAGCGTATTGTGCCATTTTGACCTTGTGCTTAAAAGCACAATGGCATGTCGGCAACGTATTGGTTAAATAACATAAGCAATAATAAAAAGCCTTAAAGTATTTCTGTCGTAATCAACCGTGAGACAAAAACATAGTTTTAGAGTTTTACTGTTAAAATTTTTTTTGTTTTAGATATGAAGCTATCAGTTTTATTAAAAACAAGAAAAATTTTAATCTGCGCAATTTTAATACTAATTTTTGTGCCAGACCTTATCAAAAGTTTTTCTGAGGTAAAAAAACCACCCCACTGGTTTTTCTCAGTCTAAAACATATAATATACATTATTAAATGTCAAAAAATTGTCACGCGGTTCTGACTTTTTTATAAAGTTTGTTTCGGATTTTGCAATCTTTGAGGTAGCGATGCCATTGCTATTGGCGTTACCGGCTAATCAATATCGTATGTAGCCGGGACAATCCTAAGGGGTTGTTAGTGCAAACCTAAAGAATTTAGAAACTTTTTTTGTCGCATTGTAGATTAATTTATTAAACAACTTAACAGTTTTTTCTATGTCTGTAACCGTTTTACTAGAGCTTTTTTTGTTTATGCTATTTTTAAGTATCTTGAAAAAAAAAAGTTTAAACCGTGTAAGTAACTGATTTTTCTCTTGCACATTAAATCTTTTAAAAAAAAAAAACAGTAATACTGATTTGTGATTGAAGATTAAGTCATTGATGATCCTAATCTTAATTTGCAAGTTGACGTCTCTAAGTAAGTAAGTTTGTCTGAACCTAAAATTTTATAAAAATTTTGTTCAACGTAGTTTTGCAATGCTCAACCTTTTACGTTAGTTGTGCGACTGTTCTAAGCTGGATGTTTGAACTTAAAATCTCTAGCTAGAATTTTAGACATAAGAGTTTTGATAAAGTAACTTGAGAAAGTGCCCAACCCCAACATTTTTGCAACAGTCAAATTTGATTTTAGCTTGAGAGTGTCTGGGGTGTTTACTTTGGTATAGTCCAGCAATTTTTTTGCAAATATCATTATACCGTGTTTGCAATCCACTTTCGACATTCCCAAATACGTGAACGTGTTTGAGATTTTTATACCGTGCTTGCAATCCACTTCCGACGTTCCCAAATACGTGAACGTGTTTAAAATCTTTAGAACGGTAGTTCAACACTAGCATGATGTCGATGTTCTGATTAAAGAAACTTTTTCACATTGTTCATTTTGTTTAAAATGCTGTTTATATAAGATTTTTTAATGTACATAAAAATGACTTTGACCGATAATTTTATGGCATTAATGTTTAAATATAATTTTGGTCATGTGACCGCCGCAGCTAGAACGTACATGAGGTAATCTAGAGATCCAATATTTACACACTGTTTGGAGTAATTCAAACTGTATTTCGGCAATGTTTCCAAGTTTCCATTCTTTTTGGTTTAGACATGGAGCTTTATATACCTCCGGAGAAAATAATGTAATGGCGTCAAATTGCAAAAATGTGGTAACCAGTTCTATTTCGTGAAATTTATCGTTTGTAAAATGTTTTTTTTAGTAAATTAATTGCATTGCGAGCTATGTGACATGTAGTGCCGTCCTGCTGAAGCCACATTAATGCTGTCTAATGAAGGCACAAGAAAATTGCCAATCGTATCTCTGTACTGCTCACCACCGTTAACTGTGACCTTTTGAACATTACTACTTTTGAATACATATAAACCAATAATTCCACCAGCCCAAAAAGCGCACCAAACGGGATTTTTTTTTATGTAATGGTGTTTTTGTAATCTTGTATTATTTTTCCTCCAAATGCGATAATTTTGATTGTTGACATAGCCATTTAACTAAATGTGTGCGGCGTCGTACTGAATGCTTATTATCGTTTAGGTTTAGATTAAACGTATTGCAAGAACAATGCACAGTTTTTCGAATTAATCGCTTGTAATGCACTTAATACTCAATGAGTTTCTTGAACTGAACTAAGTTTTTCAAAATAATTTTGCAAACGTTACTCCAACGTATGAGTTTATTTATAATAAATTGCCAAACCAAATTAAAAAACACCTTTTAGTTAGTTAGTATAAGGGTTATAGCATGGTTTTCACTTTAGAAGAGTGCTTTTTGGGCTGACCACTAATTGGTAGGGCCCAAAAAAATTTGGCACACTAATGATGCTTTGAAGTATTGTTTGGCAGTGTGCCCATGACACTGGCACCTATAACAATAGAGCATGCCTTTCCCCTTCCCTATTTTTTGGCTCCACCAAGACTGTTAAGTTTATGAGTTCAGTTAAATTTTTGAAATCCGCGCTTTTTTGTTTATTTTGAGAGTTGCACCGAGATCAATAAAAAACAACCAAAATTATTTTCTATTTTGTGAATGTTGGAGCAAATTCCAGCAATTTGAATGCTTGTTCAACGTCTGCTTCTGTCACTTTAATTAGAACGTTTTGGATAACCACCTTAAATCAACGTTCTTAATGTGTAAAAATTGGTTCTTTAGATTTTAAGAATGCTGTTAAAATTATTCAATTTTTTTTTAATATAGTTATTGCTAAAGTAATTTGAATAATCTTAAAGTTTGTATTAGTTATTTAAGACAAATGGAAGAAGCAAAATTTAAATGAAATGAATGGAAGTAGGGTGTGGTTGAAAGCAACGTTGTCATAGCGGTGTTAAAGTTCGAGACGGCAGACTAAACCTCACTTTAGTAAAGTCCTTATTGACAATCACTTTTTTTACAAAACGGCGTTTTTTTTAAAAGCAACTCTTGCGTTTTTTTGGTCTAAAAGGCCGGCAAGATACAGACAAATATTTTTTAGGGAAGATTTCTTACAGGAAGATTTCTCCAAAAGAAAAATAATCCGAGAGTAGGATATGATCTTAGATAAGGATCTATTTCGGTTTTTCTTTTTGTTTCTCTTTTTGTCATGTTCCAACTGACGTTCTTGTGAATTTTGGAAGTTGTTGTTTGATGGAATAATTGTCAGCTGCTGCTGCACCGGCTGTGTCATTGCAGCAGCGTTGACAAAATATAAAAACAAAAACTAAATATTAATTAGTATTAATAAAAATCAATTCTCAGAAAACAGAAGCTATTTTATTTTAAAAGATTTTTGTTTTCTAGTTCTATAAACAAATACTGTAAAGTATCTAGAAATAGAGTAAGATAAAAATATAGTTTTCAGATTGAACATAATATTATATTGGGTAAGAACAATCTATTTATATTGTTTCTACGCAAGAACAGCAGCAAAAGTACTAGCAACAAGTTGCGTCTGTTTAAATAAATCATTAGCTCAATACTGACATACGTATGTCCAGCGTGGGGATTGCCTGTTATATCCTAACTAAACATTTGGTGTGAATCTAAAAAAGTGATGGAAGGTGATAACCACACCACACATGTATGAACATTTAACCATGACATAAAAATAGTATTACTATGACCTTAAAAAAAATGATGAAAGACGTGATTATGTCGTATAAACATTTGGTTGCGACCTTAAAAAATAAGAAATGTGGTTAAGATCTAATATAGGTGTGGCCACATTCCTAATATAAACGTGAGCACATTTATTGACCTTGAAAATAAATAGTAGAAGGTGTTGCCATGACCTAATATTGGCGTGGCCACATTCATTGTTTTTGAATTTGCAAAAAATTGTAAAAGGTTTCTAGTACGCGCTCCTTCTTTATCTACTGTTTAGAAATATTTAAAAAAAAAAGAGTCGCAAGCGAGCAGCCGACAAGTGCAGAAAAACTTCCGCAATAACTGCAGTTTTTTTCTGCAGCACGCACAACCAGGCAATCTTCAGTCATAACTGCATCAACCTGCAAGGGCCCCGCGCACAAGCTATCCGATGACCAATAGCTAGAAAAAAAGGAAAATCAGCTTGAGAAGTTAATCGCAAAGATAGGCAAAATTATACAATTGCTACCGGATGCACGCGTCCAAGAAAGACGCATTGACACCACCGCCTACCAAGTGTCCCATCAAGACCCCGGAGCACTAAGTCCAAGCTTTTTTAATGAAGCTGGTTGAGAATCCGGTCGACTTCACGAAGAACCGATAGACAAACTGGAGATCAAAGTCATCGCCAACCCTAAAGCCCTGCCTATAGAGGAGAGATTTTAGACTGTAAAAAAAGAAATTGTAGAAAGCCAGGAAAAAAACGAGTGAGTCTTTTTCATTTTCTTGTAACTTTAGGCTTATAGCCAACTCCTATTGGGTACCTTAAAAGCTAAAATAGCCAAAAGGTCTTCAACCCGGCCTGCCCATAAAGTTCAGTAAGCCAACTTGGGTCCGACTGTTGAATCTTTAAGCTTCTTACGTTCTTTCATAACCATTAGAGAAAAGTTTCTTTACCCAGAGTTGTTGGCAACCTTCAAGTTGCGTAATGCTGTGATTAAACATTGCACCGCCTCCAAATACGTCATTCAAAACATTCCCGATTGCATCACGTTTGGTTTGAACCAAAATTTGTCACACGGATAGAAAGAAATAGGAAATCCTTTCTAATGTTGTACGTCCAGCTTCCCCAAGGAGTTAAAAACAAAAACATACTATTTCACACCAAGATCTGCAAGCTTTGTTGTACAAAAAAAATACCGCAGAAATTGGACAGTGTCATTGGCAGCAGCATGGTCACACGGCATCTAGATGCAACGCACAATTTTTATGTGTCAAGTGTGCCAAAACCCATCTAAGCTCCAAGTGTACTTTTTCTAAAAAGTCTGAGCATGTAGCTACATGCACCAAGTGCGGTGGGCCGCACACTGTCAGTTATAAAACCTGCGGGCTGCACAGTTTACGTAACACTGCGTGCTAGTCGCTTCTCTTAAGGGCACCCCTAAAGCTAACAAAGAAGTATTCTATGCACAAACAGCGGGTTCTGCAAATAGCGCAAATCTCATCAATAAAAATCAGCTGCTGCTTTGTCAATCTCAAGCAAACGGCAACAATTTTAAGTTAAGTTAAGTTAATTCACACTTTATCTTTGATTTTAGCCAACTAATAGTTAATTTCTCAGATAGTCTAAATTCTCAGAAATAATAGTGGTACAAGATTACTACAATTATTATGTAACGCCTATAAGGTGACACACTAGGTGCATTCTGTAATTTTCAAACTTGTGATAAAGTTAGTTGTGATAGTTTTTACGCTCAACAATTGTCAAACTTCTATATGACATTCATGTTAGGTAGGTTTTAGTCGGTAGGCGCTCATGAGGGTAAATCCAACACTTTGCCAAGCCTTTTGGAAAATTATATATAAAAAAATAAATTTAAAAAAAATAAATTTAAAGCACTTTACTACATTTAAAGTACCCAACTAAAAAGGTAGCGGCTCGGGTTTGACGGAGTACGGACGTGTTACCGCAGCGATATTGTAGCTATGCTAGCTTAGTGAATAATTTTAATAATTAATTTAAAAATTAATTAATAAAATAAATAAGACAGTAGTGTAATATAACAAGTAAAAATGTAGTGAAATCTATTAAGTGAAACCAAATCTAATGAAAGAGTGCGGTCGTGTTTGGAATATACACGTATCGAAAAATTGCGATACGTGCTGTGTTAGCGCAACAGGGCAGTGACCGGGACAATGAAATTTGCCGAGTAGTGATATAGTGATTTGCGTAAGTGGGTCGAGCGCAAATATTAAGAAACGCTGCGTAGCGTTTCGTAATTATAATTAAAATAAAAAATGGGAAAAATAGAGCATTCGCCACCAATAAATAGAGAGAATCAAAACATGGTAGAACAAACCAAAGAAGAGGAGGAGATCAACACTACCAAAAGGGGAAGAAAAATTGATTCCCCAGGAGGAAATAATGAGGCTAAAAGAACAAACGCCTCAACAACGCTAATGACATTGAGAGTTTTGATTAGAGAGATAAGAGATCAAACACAAACATGTCTAAATACAAAGATTGAAATAAAAAAGCTGCTAATAAACTAGTGGCAGTGTAAGAGAAATTTAAGTTTGAAAAAACTCAAAAAGAAGAATTAAATAACACTAGAAGTAAAGCAAGTATTGAAATGTCAACACAGACGAAAGATATTGAGGAATTACAAAGGAATAATTTTGTAAACAAAAAGGAGATGATAGCAATTGCTACAAATAAAGATCTGCAATTAATAATTAATAAAAAATGAAGAGAATCAGAGTTTAAATACGTAACAATAGAAAAGAAAAACACGATGATGAGAAAGGGATCGGATACTACAATTCTAATAAATATAAAAGAAGTGGTAAAGAAATTGGGTATCTTAAATCAGGCTAATGATAAATAACCAGAACTAATAGAAGAAGAAGAGAAGGATGAAACGCCATACGTGGAAATAATTAAAAAAATAAGTGGAAAAAAAATTGAAAAAATACACATTATCAAACAAAAGTTTGATACAGAGAGAAAATATTCTAGACCCATTAGAAAAAGTATAAAACAAAGCAAAACAGCTTGGTATAGAAGTAATTGATTTACCCATACCGACAGGAATTGCACCAAGGAAAGCAATAAAAATTATGGAGGTAGCTGGAACGCGTACACAAATGAAAATGACATTGTGTGTCCCGTTACAACTGCAAACAACATCAAACATAAAAAGAAGGCCTCAAACAGGAGCGATTGTGTTAAGCAAGGAGAGTGCAACTTACGCTGACCTTTTAAAACAGGCAAAAATACAGATAAAAGGAACGATCTTTAAAGAGATAAGAGAAACTAGAAAAGAAAAGCTGTTACTAGTAACAAAAGGATCGGAGACAAAAAAAGAAATAGAAACAGTAAAAGTAAATGTAAAAAGAGCAAATAATGACCCCACAGGAAAACTAATTTTGATCAAAGGTATAAGCCCGAAGACAAACAAAGGGGAACTGATTGAAGAAATAGGCGGTAGAGTAGGCAACAAAGATATCACAATTATATCTATAAGGAAAGGGTACAAGGATATACAAACAGCTATAATCAGAACAAACAAGGAGACAGCGGAAAAACTGATAAGAAATGGAAGCATAAATATACGACTTATAAGATGCATAACAAAAAGTCTAACAAATAAGGAAAACAAATGTTATAAATGCTGGATGAAAAGCCACATTTCGGCGGACTGTACAAGGGAAGACAGATCAAAATTATGCATAAGATGCGGAGAAAAGGGGCATTAGATAGCCAAATGCAGTAATACAGAATATTGTATAGAGTGTAAAGTAACAGGACACAGAACAGAAGCAAAAAGATGCCCGCTCACATACAAAAGAAAAACGAAAAGACCAAGAAAGAACGTAGAAGACTAAAATCCAGACAATTGGAGACAACACGAGAATGAGGACACAAACCAAAATGTATAACATTATCCAAACAAATATAGGCAAAGGAAGAGAGGCGCAAGACCTATTGATAAGAACAGCGGTAAGAGGAAGAATAGACATAGTAATAGTGGATAAAAGATAAGAATTCAGACGCAGCCATCTTAGCAAGGGGTAAGTGTAGAGATAACGTAGAAAGGTGGGGAACACCCAAGGAAGGAGTAGTGTGGGCCGATATAAGAAGTCTGATAGTGTACCGTTGTTACATCAGTCCAAACTGCAATATGAAATATTATTAGGAGTGGATAGAAAAACTAAAACACAGCCTAAGGAAACAAAAAAGCAAACAAATTCTGATAGAAGGCGATTTATACAAAACATGCAAAATCGCCAAAATGAGGAGGGACCAAGTGCGACAGAAGAGGCCAAATTTTTGAGGAGATGATAGCAGCCGTAAATCTTACAGTATGCAATTAAGGAGATAAACCAACGTTTGTAAGAGGAAGATCCAAATCATACATTGATATTACCATAGCAACATGGGAAACGGCTGGAGTAGTAAGGGGCTGGACAGTGACAGGAGAAGAATCACTGAGTTTACATAAGTACATACAATACAGGACAATCGGAAAAGAGGAAAGAAAAGACAAAAGAGAAGGAAAATAAAACATAAGAAAGATAGACAGAAAAAGGACAAATAGAGCTATGGAAGCAGAGAAAGTGACTGAAAACGAGATTTTAGAAGAAAGATGCAAAAGGTACTCGAAAAAATTGAGGAAGGCAGCGGAAGAATTAATTCCCAGATACAGAAAAGGAGGAACAAAAGGACCATATTGGTGGTGCAAAGAAGTCAAGGAAATCAAGAAGAAAACAATACAAACAGCAAGAAAAGTCAATAGGCAAAGAAGAAAAGCAAAAGATTCCGATGAAACTAAAGAAGAACTGAAAAATTACAAAAAAGCTTTAAAAGAAGCGATCAAGGACAGTAAGAAAAAATGCTGGGAAGAAATGTTAGAATCCATAGACAGGGATCCCTGGGGCAAACCATACAAAATAGTAATAAATAATTTAGGAGAAATGAAAGCAGTGTGCTTATAAAAGAAGAAAATGAAGTAATAATTATTGAAAAATTGTTTCCCACTAGAGGAATGGTAGAAGAATCAGCAGGAATAGCGGACAAAACAGAAGCAGTCCCTGCAACAGTGAAGGAGATAAAACAGATTATAAAAGAACTACCTAATAATAAAGCACCAAGTCCAGACGAGGTAACAACGGTGATAGTGAAGGCAGCACTAGAAGGAAATGAGATAAAGATAACACAAATAATAAACAGATGTCTGAAGGAAGGAACTTTTCCGGCTTGTTGAAAGGATGCAAACCTAGTACTAATTGAGAAAAAGAAGAAAGCAGGTAAAACAACGACGTATAGACCGATATGCCCAATCAACACATTAGCGAAAATTATGGAAAAAATTATCGTGAGGAGAATTAAACAGAAAATAGAAGAAAAAGGAGGATGGGAACAGGAACGAATTTACAAAAAGAAGAACGACTCTAGAAGCCATTGAAATGGTAAAAGCCATAGCAAAAGAAGCAAACAGTGGACCATACAGAAAAAGACAACACTGTGTCATAGTAGCGTTAGATATACAAAATGCGTTCAACAGCATAGTATGGGAAACAATTATAGAAGCAGCAAAAAAAAAGAGAACTAACAAATAAAACTACTAAGATAATATAGAGCTACCTTCAGGAGAGAAATCTACTGATCAAAAATGGAAAATTTAGGCTGACTAGAGAAGTATTACAGGGTTCTGCACTAGGTCCTAAATTATAGAATTTAGTTTATAATCAGCTACTCAGAATGCGGCTGCCGGAAGGAGTGACAATAACGGCATTTGCGTATGACGTAGCTCTGGTAGGTAGGAATATAGACATAGATGTACTAAATGAAAAGTTAGAGTTGACAATAGAGATAATCAAGAGATGGATGAGAAACAAAGGGTAAGATCTGGCTTCACAAAAAACCGAGACGGCAAGGCTATCGACAAAGAGGACAAACACTGGAAATGGAAAAATACAGGTAGGTAAACAAGAAATACCCATAGGCAAAAAAATTAAATACCTTGGAGTAACACTTGAAGTAAAGGGATGGAATGAACAGGTTAAGGAAGCGGTAAGAGGAACAAAAAAAATGAAAAGTATTGCCATGCGTTAGTTATTCTCAAGGGCCACTTGTTGAGGCCAACACCTCACTACGTCCTTTAAAAAGAAAGAACAAAAAGAAAGTACCTAACTTAGAGCTAGGCCCCATCAGAGATTACATGTTAGTTAAAAACGTTCACAAAATAGTTGATTACTTAGTTTTTGAGATATTTTGTCTTGCTGAACAAGACGAGCGATTTATAAATACAAGGAACAAATCAATATGCTTAGAGCGTGGCGCAGTAGTCTAGGCATTTGACAGCTGCACTAAAGTTTGTGGGTTTGATTCCCATATACCATGATATATTTTTCACATGTTTATACGGTTTCCCACTTTCTAACGCGCTTAGCTAGCGTAGAGTTTTATGGCTAAAAATCTTTTCTGGTAGAGTGATGAGTAGGTTGGAATCTACTTAAAACTGTAAGTCTCTTGTAATGTAAATTGTCAGCATTACGGGCTTATATTAAAAAGATAAAAAAGTGTTGATCAAAAAAGAGAAGAAAAAAATCAACATCAACTAAATTAACTTCTACGAGGCTAATGAACTTTTAAAAACGTCACTGATAAAACACTGTCAGATAGAAAGGTTAAACACTGAAATGTATAAATTTTTTGGTGTGTGATTACACTAGTAAATAGTAGATGAGAAAAAAAGGGTTAGTAAAAGCTTCTATAAGAAAAGTGATCATTAAGTCTATTGAAAATTCCCGCAAAATAAAAACGCGCGGCGTCATTATGTACTTTTAACATTGTAAATTTAAAGTCTTAGATCAATTACTGTCTAAATTAAAATGTTTAATAAAACATTTAAGGATTAATGAAAAAATAAAAATACTAGGGTAGTTACTAAACTTTTAATTATTTAATAAAAACTTACTTATAAGAATTAGTTTTATGTAAAACTATAAGAGTTAAGGTTATTATTGTTATTAATTAACTTTTTGTTAATGAATATACATATATTTGTATTTTATGTAAATTTCTATCAGTTAAACTTAAAGTTTAAGAAGTTTTAAGTTATAGCTTAAATAAATTTAAAAAAAAGTAAGAATAGTTATTTAAATATATTATTACTAAAGAGATAATATAGCTATTGACCATAAATTTTTTTAGTAAGTTAAACTCAAAATTTTTAAATTTATAGTTTGTTATCTTTATTTTGCAAATTGATAAATAAAACTTAGTTTGTCAAGTTAATTTAATGCAAAATGGTTAAAGTAGTTTAATTGTTTGTTGATTATTCTTACTTGTAATCAGTTTTTTTTCTTGTTAAAACTTTTATGTCATATAAATCTTTGCGAGTTAAACTCAAAATATTGAAATTTATTATTGTTTTCGTTCTTTAGAATCATCAGCTTACTCGGAGATCAACATAGACCTAAAAAGTTAATGATTAGGTGTCTACGTTACTATCTTTTGCGTAGCAATGTTAAAAAATGTATCATGCAAATAAAAGCAAATTAAATAAATAATTTCCGTTCAATGAAGCAATCATCTGTTAACGAAATCGTCGATTTTAAAAAGAGAGAACAAAAAAAAACTGACAGCATAAAAATTCATTTTTTTTGCCTCATTCCCGACACGAATTGAATTAACATTTCTTGTTGAACGAGCATCAGCGACTCGTCTTTATAGACCCCTCACTCCTCGCCTTAGTAATAGCGCTGTAAATTCCTCGGGCATTCAGAGGAGGTTATCACCGAATATAATCGAAGTGCGATCTGGCTTTATCCCTTGGAAATCTTTTTAACCGAGAAACAACCTTTTTTTCTCATTGCCCACCCAATCTTAATCGACCGCTTAATTTACTGAGACCGCCTTTAATCTCAAGATTTATAGGGTATTAATCCCTTTAACGATTTGCTGCGGTGGGGTGGTCTTTAATTAACGCGTCATAACGCAACATGAAAAACAAATTAAAAAAAAGTTTATTAACAAAGAATTATTTTAATCGATAAAAATAATACTTAGGGGAAATTGCTTGCAAAGCGCCATAAATCAATGAATTAGCGCTAGCAAATCTATTATAATCATGAATGGTTTGACTGTTGGCGTAGACAGGATCTAAATATTCATCAATCAGGACTTAATAGTTGCTTAAAATCGTCTCTCTCTAGTATAATACTGGAAGAAGCTAGCAATACAAGGGGGTTGCTTGATATGGTAGGTAAAACGGTTTTAGGGGAAGTTAAAACAGAGAGTAGTATAAACAAGGGCTAATTAGAAAGTCAGGATAGATAAGCAGGCACTAGAATGGATTGGAAATTCGGAAAGCAATTATTGAAAATTGCAAAGTTCCAACTTGTTCTGGGGAGTGGGTTTTCATTAGCGAATGTGTGCTTAACATTTCGCAAAATTATGGAAACAATTAGGAGATTCTATCAGAGAGGGTGGTGGGTTTATAAAGCGTTCAGTTTCAATTAAATAAAATATCATTTTGTTCATAATTATTCAATTAATATATTAGTTCAAAAAGTAATTTTAATAATTAACAATAACAAAACAAGAAGTTTTTTTTAAGTCAATATTAAATAAAAAAATATGTTGCAATAAAATAATTTATTTAATATATAAAATCAACAAG
This sequence comes from Tachinus rufipes, assembly GCA_963932245.1. Classification (NCBI taxonomy): domain Eukaryota; kingdom Metazoa; phylum Arthropoda; class Insecta; order Coleoptera; family Staphylinidae; genus Tachinus; species Tachinus rufipes. The sequence goes on along the minus strand of OZ010747.1, from coordinate 69,102,748 downwards.
TAAGTTTGCTTTAACTATAGCACAAAATAATACATTTTTGGTTCAGTTTACAACAGAAATTATTTATTTAATTTGCTTTATTTGTATGGTACAATTTTATCAATTTTTTATTACAAATAAATAAATAACTTCTTGAGTCGGTGTGAGTGTGTCTCTTAAGTAAGCAAATGATTCCATAGAAGAATTAACTGACATACAGCCAAATTATTTATTTATTGATAAATAAAATACTTTTTTTAGCATATATAATCTTAAAAGAGTTTTATTAATTCATATTTAAATCATTAAAAATTTGTTGTTGTTTCTAATAACGTGGTTGAGCATTTACAGTCTCGCTACTATAAGATAATCCACAATTTGTTAAAAAAAACTTTAAATCATTTATTTTGCAAAGTTTTGATTCAAAAATTGTATGCTTGTTTTGGAAATATGATTATACAATGAAAAGTTTTAAAATGGTAATAATTTTTTTTTTTATATTTATTTCGAACAAAGCAACGAAAATCTAATAATTTTTGAATTTGCTTAAAAATAATTTTTATCTAGTTAAGCATAGACGTAGAATTGATCCGATACACCTTATAGTGGGTTAAATGCTAGATTTCCAATCTGGTACAATTTTCATCAAATTTTGTGAAGATCAAAAACAACCACAAAGTTGTCGATAATTTTTTAATTACTTTAAAAATCAAAGCTTTTAACTTTTTTTACAAGCAGGTTTAGAATTTCGGATTTAGGTAATACATACGCTTAAGACCATTCCGACCGCTACCTTGATTTGTAGTATTTTTACAAAAACGGCACCTTCCCCATCATCGTTGTTTCTACAAATAATTTGATGATCGATAGTTTTTACCAGTACATTTAGAAAGGATTAAACTATGAAGAATGATTATTGATAGTAGCGTCATTATTTTTAAATCTTTAAAATAAGTTTTGCAGCTGGTTATTTGGGATATATTAGATATTATTCTGATTGCTTTTTTTTGTAGAATAAATATTCTATTACCGACAAACTACCTTTTTTTGTTTTTTTTTTTTGGAGCTAGGCGGTAAAATCTTCTATAAGACTGGCAAGTGTCGGATTTATTTCCTCAGGTTGAAATGCCTACCGACTAAAAATCGCCCAAAAATGAATGCCAAGTGGAAGTTTGAGACCTTACCGCTCATGTACCTTCCTTTGTTAAATTTAGATATAGTTTATTTGTTAGTATCTAGTAGCTCTATAGGCTGCGGAGAGATGGTGGGTTTACCTGATTCCTGTTTACTTGGTTCACCGGGCGGTTATAAAAGAAAGATTTCTTGTCTGGCTCGGCGAGTCGGGCCAAATCAGGGTTTGGATGAAACGCGAGATATCAAAAAACTTTACGGTTAATGTTTCGATATGTTGGCGCAAAAGAAGTATCCCTAGCTTTGACCAAATTTTGCTGTCACGACAGTACTATGGAGCAATGAGGAGGCTCTTCAGAGTATTATTTTGAAATACCTCAAAACAATTGAGATGACAGCGAGAGACCGTGCCCCATATTGGGGATGCGTATGTCAGCATAGGCCTGATGGTAAAAGTGTAAAGTCGTGTTTTGTTCTGAATCGACATGCCGCTGTTTCGACGCAACATTAGAACAAGAAATTTTTTTGCTGTTTTGGCTGCACGTGTAATTTATACGTGAGTCCCATGTCTAAGATAACCTTAAGATACTTAGCAGAATCAGACCATGGTATGGGAACGTCGTTTAGACTGACGTTCTCATAGGGAGTAATTTTCCGGCGTGGGAAAAGAACAGCCGTGCTTTTTTCTAGATTTACTTTGACTCGTCATTCTTCCAACCATTTACATCGGGTGATCTTGAAGAATAGAGAAGAGCTGTGCCATTTGAACCCCGTGCGTCAATCCCGAAGGCATATCGGTGCTTTGAGTTGAAATCCCTAGCGATTATTGTGGGGTGAAGACTGTCGAGAATCGCATCAAAATCTTCCATTTTAATCAGTAAAGCGGTCTGATGTAAGCGGACGCGGTTTTGAGTGTGCCTAACCCAGGCACAGTTACTACTATCGCGTTTGATTCCAGCGATAGACTGTCTGGGGTATCCACTTTGGAGTGGTCCAATGATCTTCTTGATCAGATCAATGTACCCCTCCCCATGGGTACCGCCGACGTTCCCAAGTACGTGAAAGTGTTTGGGATTCTCAGCGCTTGATTGGGTCTGTAAACCAACTCTGATACCAACATGATATAGATGTTCTCGTAAAAAAAGAACTCTTCCACTTTGCTCATTTTATTTTGAATGGTATTAGCATTCCAAAAACAAATACGGAGTAATACATCGGGCGTATTATCCATTATTGTTTAGCAAAACTAGATAAAAAGAAAGCCATCAGCTTTTCTTGCGTTTCTAAGAAAGCGGCGACCTAATCTTGCTGTGCTGGAGAAACTACAGCAGAAGCAAACAATTTGCTCGCAGTTACGTTGGCAGGATTGCAAGGACCTGCAGGCTGTGCGGAAGCTTGAGCCCTTAAGAGAACTTTGGCCGGCGCAGGTTGTGCTGCCGATCCAAGTTTCTTGCCGTTTGAGGCCATCATCGTGATGCAAAAAAACATTTCGGAAGTTGAACCGAAACCATATAGAAACAAATAAATTCATTTTCCATACGATAAACGTTTGACGGGATATATCCAGCGGATTCTAGAGCCTGTCCCACGTCTTCCTCAGTGAGCAATTTAGGAACATGCTTAATAACATACTAAAGAAATTTCTCATCGGCAGTCGCCCACGTGTGAAAGCTGTCTTGCGTTAAAGACATGAGTTGCCTTTCTATGATTGACGCCAGTGGCCGGAGAAATGCTGATACCATCGCGGATATTACGCGCCGTGAAAATATTATTATTCTTCTTGCGAAAAACTTTTGATAGTTCTGGGTATGAGCGTTTGTCGTCCAAAACTATCGCCAGAGGGCGCGTTTTTGAATTCGCAAGTGAAGTCGCGGGAATGTGTGTTTGATGTCATCATCGACGTGGTTGAGATTCGAGGCGAAAGGCTTAAATCTCACCTTAATGTGGCATTTTTTGGCGTTTCCTTTTTAAGCGGAGGCGGCGTCTTTGGGGGCGGAAAACCTCTGTGCTTTTTGACCTGATGGGCAGGCAATGGAAACCTCTGACGGCTATCTATTCGCAACCGCTGATGGCGGAAACAAACTACCCCAAAAAAGAATGCCGTAGCTAAAAACAGATTGTATATACGCAAAGTAGCAAGTTCTTGTAACATTCACGTTTGTACTGTTTGATATTTTGCGCAGCAGATAAATATTGCTGTCTATCTTATTTGTTACCATTTCAGTGTGAATTTTTCACGTACGTCTAGATTGTAAGCAAATACCAAAAAATTTTACATGTTTATCTCTGCCATTATTTGCAAACTTTAATTGTACAGTTTTGCTTTCATTAACAACTAGACCATTTACAGAACACCAGTTTTTAGATTCAACCAAACCATCTATAGTATTAGAATTTATTGATTGTTTATTTTCAATAAGTGTAGTATCATCAGCATACATGAAGGTAATTGCAGACTTGACATTTTTGTCAAGATCATTAATAAAAATAAGAAACAACAGAAGTCCCAAAATAGATCCTTGTGGAACCCCAGCCAACACTTTTTCTTTTGTTGACATTTTGACCAAACACCAAGCAATTGTTCACTAAAGATGTAAAATACAAAAGTAAAAAGACACTTAAGGCTTACAGCAACTACAAACAGACAAGAAACAGAGTAAACCAACAGATAAGAACTCTGAAAAAAAAATGCTGGGAAAGATTTTTCTTAAAAATGGAGCACGACTTATATGAGGCGCAAAAAAAATGAAATATGCTCCGCAGCAAAAAAAACCTGTAAACAAATTTACCCAAACATCTCAATCTCAAAAAAAGAATGAGATTACTATTTCTTAAAATTGTATGAGGACAGATGCAAGGATAAAGACAACCAAGAAATGAGAGACGATGTTGCAAAAAGCAATGACAAAACCAAATTGGACATTAATAAAAACAAGCAATCCCAAAACTATAAAATAAGAAAACACCTGGGACAGACCTGATCAAACATGGGGACTTCGAGTTAAATAAACAAAAAATACATTAGGAAAATTCTTAAAACAACAATACTTATATTCAAAAAAGGAACAAAGAAAGATCCAAAAAACTACAGAGGAATCTGCCTGCTCTCTAATATCCAAAAAATATTCACCAAATATCCCAAAAATTATTAACACAAATACAAACCAGCAAGCAACAGAACAAACTACTCTACCTCTGCTTTGTATATTTCTCCAAAGCTTTTGATACAATACAACTTAAAGACGTACTAAGAGTTTTTTGCAAAAACAACATCGACAAAAAAATTATTATATATATTATAAAGTATTAAAAGAATTAAACACTGAGAACAAAACAAAAATCAAAACACTAAAAGGATTAACAGAAGAAATTTCGGTATCAATTGGCATCAGACAAGGTGACAGTTTAAGCCTATGTTTCTTTAGCATCATCATGGACTAAATAATACAGAAAGTAAAAAACACCAACATAGACTACAACAGCAAAAACAAGAAACTTTAAATCTTAAGCTACGCAGATGATATAGCTTACATGTCCGAAAACAAAGACGACTTACAACGCCTCCTGCAAAAGTAAACACTAACGCCAAGATATTCAACCTTCAAATCTCAATCTAGAAGACACAATCAATGGTGATATCTAAAGATCCCATACAATGGAAACTAGAAGTCGACGCGCGACGAAACACCAATAGAGCAGGTTATGCAATTTAAATATCTCGTGGTCAAAATATTCAGCAACAATTATAACAAAGCTGACGTGAAGACACAGAACAAAGGCAGCAGTAGTTTCGAGTGTTCTCTGCAATACAATATAGAGGAACAACACAAAGTAAAGTTTCTATACATAAAACCTGTGTAAGACCAGTCTTAACATACGCAGCAAGAGCCGACATCACAAAAACAAATTGTCAGAGCAACAGAAATGAGAACATTGAGATCTATCACCAGATTGAACCTACGCGACAGAGTAAACTAATGTTTTTGTATAAACGAATGAAGTAATTTTGATCACAAACAGTGAAAGTCAAAACACCACCCATATATGCATACAATAAAACTTTTTTGACAATTTTCTAGCACTAAAAACATTAAAAGTTGAGAAAGTTTATAAGTAAAGACACCAAAAAATATCCATCTGTTCAAAAAGTTGTAATCTAGAGTTTATCAAGAGCTTATCAATAATGTGTCTTATAAACATAAACAATCTTAAATATGGCCAAATACACTACCAAGCAACGCATTTTGTGCAAAGTTTAGACAAACTAGGTCTGTAAACAACGCCAAAGTATCTCAACATACTTGTAGCGGTTGATCTGTGCAGAATATTGTCAATGTTTGTCAAAATGTAAAATCAAGAACATCAATTTGTCATCAATTGCAGCAACTGGGACGTACTCTATTACGCAACAAATTTTGACTAAAGATTTACAGTTACATTCATACAAAATTAAAATAAGACAAGAACTAAAATTTAGAAATCATTTACGGAAACGAATGTTTGCCAAATGAACGTAGCAACAAAGAAACAAATTTTTGCAAAACATTTTTATTAGTGATGACGCGTATATTTATCTAAGCGGCTAAATAAACAAGCAGAATTGCCGTATTTAAAAATTAGAAACTCTAAAAAAATGTTTGAGAAAAAAATGCATTTCTAAAAAGTATGGTGTGCTTTTTGGTCTGGTGGCATAATTAGCCAAAACTTTGTAGGCAATGCGCAAAAAATGCTGTTACATTTAATTCAGTTTGCTATCAAAACAAGATTAAAAATATTTTATTGGACTAATTAGATAATATAATTAAAAATATTTAGTTTCATTCAAAAAATGTACAAACCCCGTCATTTCAAAAAATATGTCATTATTCCATTGGCCGCTGAAATCGTGCAATATCATTTTGTTAACACTATTGCAGAACTAAAACAACAATATTACCCGTAGTACTCGGCAATATGCCGCAGCGTTATCAAAAACTATAATACGCGGATTACGTCATGTCTTAGGAACTGAAGCGGTTATTTGAAGAACCAGCAAACCAAAAAAAAAAGAGCGTGATCCGACTAAGAAACCGACAAAGGAAAATTGCAATTATTATTGCATTTAAGTCTGATAAATGATTGAGCTAGTCACAAAATTAATCATCAAATCAATCAATTTGAATTAATTAATTAAGTAAACTATCAAAATCAAAGTTTTGAAAACATACAACTTGTTCTTGGTAAAGAGATAAACAGAGAGGATCATTGTTTATAAAAATCAAGCAGATAAAACGCAACTAAAAAAAAAGCTTTCTCCAAGATAAAAACCAGCATAAATTCTACCATCAACGGGCTGCCATTTCAGCCCTTCCGCTCTTTTGCTTTTCTGGCCCCAATCTCTACTAAAGAAGCTCCAAAAAAAAAACTAATGATCAAAGTTACTACAATCTAATTCCGCAAACTAGCAAAAATTTTGGTTCAGACCTCCCTCAAAAGATTTGCTGTAAGTCTAACCAATTCCGCATTTTTCAAAGAGAAAAAAATATATGTTCACCAAAATTACAATGTCACCTTTTACTATAAAGCCTGCCTTTAAAGGAGGGACTCTTCTTTATTAAAGAAAAGAAGTCGATAAAATTGAGAAAGATAACCAGCCTTTAGAGCCCTTAAAGTCATCAATTACCAAAAAAGTATTCTTACACGGCCAATCTTAAAGACGCAGTCGACCTACTCCGGTCAGACTACTGGCACCCTAAGTTTTTCCTCAAGCCCAGCAAATCCGTCTGCATTCACAGAGAGTTATTCAATAAAAATCCGTTTATCAAACATTTAAATTATTGAATACGGCATATTAAATTCTAGTCAGATGAACTACACAAACCCACCAACCCGCAGGGCAATTATGGTGGGTAAATGCCAAAACTCTTTAAACTTTAAACTTGAATACACAAGGAACTACAATAAAGCCCCAAGTTTTCTACGATCTGCCGCCTCCCAGGTACGACAACGGCTGGAATAGAGGACAGATCAGGGGTGCTAAGAATGACTGGGCTTACAAAGGTTGTCATGGAAACCGACTAATAATTGCAACATACAATATAAGGACTATGAGATCAGACAAACACTTGGATGAACTAGAAGAGGAACTCTCACATATAAAATGGGATGTTGTTGGGCTATGCAAAACGAGAAAACCAGGAAAATAATGTACCACTCTTAAATCAGAACATGTCTTGTACCAAAACAACTCTGATACCAACTCGCAAAATGAGAGTGTAAGAATACTCATCAACAAACTTCTGAAATATCTCGTTACAAAAATGGAATCTATCTCGAGCAGGATTATATATATAATGGTACAGATTTCAAAAAGGTATAGTCTCCAGATTATCCTTGTATATGCGCCAACTAGTACATCCGACAAGGAAAAAATAGAGCAATTTTACGACGAAATATCAACAGCAAGGAAGGCTGGAAAACCCCAATTTTCCATTATCATGGGCAACTTCAATGCAAAGATTGGCGAAAGGCAGGACAGCCAAGAAGTAAACATAGGTCAGTTTAGACTGGGATAAAGGAATAACCGAGAAGAAATGCTCCTAAACTATCTGCAACAGGAGAACTTATATTGCATGAACACCTTTTAAAAAAACCGGAACATCGTAAATGGACATGGGTGAGCCCAGGTGGCAGAACAAAAAACTAAATAGACTACATTAGCACACTGGTCTAGTGCAACGACTGTTGTGCAGGCAGCCCGGGTTCGATTCCCGGCAGCGGCAATATCTAATTTGTCGAATATATTTCGATGCGGTCGTCTCCTTTGCAAGGCAATGGCAAACCAGCAAAGTATTTGCCTAGTAAACCCCTCTAGTGGTGTGGTTCGGATTCCACGTTAAAACAGTAGGTCCCGTATGTTTGTGTGGAACTATTATCGCGCACCACAAACATACGAGAGGGGCGCCGAACACTCGTAGCGAGTATGGCACTATAAGAAGAAGAAACGGACGCACCTACAAATCGATGACTTAAAACAACATTCCGAAAAATATCAACTCGAGCTACATTTCAAATTAAGTCCACATTCTTTAAAAAACTTGGACATAGACTCACTGTCCGATAAAATCGCAGCTGATATAAGAACCGTAAATAAAAAAGTATGCATGAAAATCAAAATTTACAAAAACAAAAAAAATAGTCTAAACACAATAAAACTAATAGAACAGCAAAGAAAGCTAGACCACAACTCCTTAAAATATAGACAACTAAACAGAATTATAAAAACAGAAATTTGCAAGGATACAAGATTATTTAATACTAAGAAAATCAAGGAAATCATTGAAGATAATGCAAACATGAAAGTATTACGATCGCACATTTACAATGAGAAAACAAAAATCTACAAAATCAAAAATAATACAGGACAAATTGACAGTAAAAAATCAATTGAGGACTTCTACTCAAAACAATATGCTTCCCTAATACAGGAACCATCAACACTCGCCAGCAAAAGCAAAGAAATTACTAACGTTAATTCCAAAGAAATGCCACATATAGACACAAATGAACTGATGAAGGCCCTACACCAAATGAAAAATAGGAAAGCTCTTGAAACAGATGGAATTACATGCAAGATGCACAAGTTTGGAGGACACGCCCTATTGGAAGCAGTACGCACTCTCTTAAATAAATGCTTGGATGAAGGAAAGATACCGATAGAATGGCAAAATGCACACGTAACACTGATACACAAAAAAGGTGACACCACTAATATCAAAAATTATAGGTCAATTAGTATACTCTTCCACTTATACAAACTGTTAACTAAAATCTGAACTATTAAACTTACAACTAAACTGGATTTCTATCAACCCACAGAGCAGGCAGGTTTTAGGAAAGGCTTTGGTACAGCAGACCATCTTTAAAGTATTTGAAAAATCTTTAGAATACAATATACCCCTACATCTGGCATTTGTAGACTACAAAAAAACGTTTGAGATGTGGGCCGTATTACAGGCAATGTCTAACGCATGTATCAACTCCAAGTATACCAACATTATCAGATACATCTATGATTACGCTACTCTACAAGTAAAAATTGATGACGACACATTAACAGACAAAGTTCCTATTAGAAGAGAAGTGCGACAAAGCGATACAATCTCACCAAAACTTTTCACGTTTGCAATGAAAAATATCTTAAAAAGACTAGACTAGGATAAAAAAGGCATAAACATAAATGGAAAACATCTTAACCATCTACGTTTTGCAGACAATATTATCTTCATTAGTTCAGATTACAGTAAACTAAAAAACATGCTTTTACAACTAAATACAGCATCTAAAAAAGTTGGTCTAAAAATGAACGTTAAAAAGACTAAGATCTCGAGTGAGAATAAAACATCTATTAGCGTAGAAGGACAAATGGTAGAAAAGGCAACCTAGTATGTATATCTTGGCCATATCATTAAACTGGGGAAGGACAACCAAACAGAGAAAATATTACGCCGCGTAAAAATTAGCTGGGCAGCGTTCGGTAAACTAAGATACATTTTAAAAAATCAGACTATTCCATACGGTCTAAAGCGGGAAGTTTATAACAAGTGTATCCTTCCCGTCAAAACCTATGGGCTCAAAACAACCACTCTCACAGTAAGGTCTGCAAATAAACTTAGAACCTGTCAAAGATCCATGGAGCGTGCGATGCTTGGTATAAGCTTGAAGGACTACATCAGAAACGACAAAATCCGCAGAAGAACTGGCGTTGAAGACGTAATTGTACAATTTGCAAACCTCATGTAGAGCTGGGCAGGTCATGTTGCTAGGCAGGATCTATCAAAATCGGCTATAAGAATCATACAGTGGAGACCTTGAATAACGACTCGCAGTGCAGGAAGACCTCAGAAAAAATGTAGGGACAATATCCGCGAGGTTGCTGAACAAAAATGACAACAAACAGCACATAACAGAAACATGTGAAAGAGTTTAAGGGAGGCCTATGTCCAGAAATGGACAACAACAAGCTGAAGAAGAAGAAGAAGAAGAAGAAGAAGAAAAAGAAGAAGAAGAAGAGTATTTGCATGCACCTTGTTTTGCATACGGATTTTTGTTCAGTAATTAGATATTGTAAAACCAACAACGGATTTTATTACACTTTCTAAATAAGGACTAAAAAACCTTGAAGTATGTCATCAGAAATGTATTCAACTGCATCAAAACTGTACAGTATAAATCAACATTAACTGCACGCATGGAAAGGAGAGTAAAACTTTTGCAAAAAGCAAAATGCGGAAAGATCATATCTTTAATTAAAATGGAAGACCATATGCATGCGATAAATGCACCAGAGCTTATCCAAACACCATTTGCACATTTAGCAAAAAGTTTTGGCATATAGCTACATGCGCACATTGCCAGTTACAAAGCCTGCCCAGTTTATTACAAACTGAAAGCAAGCTGCAACAACCAGGTAAACGGTAAAGCAACTTCTTCATTAACAACAGATTTCTGTTTTACCTAGGAGCACTACAAACGTTTGCAAACGTAACCCTATGCGCAAGCAACGGAATCGACCAACTTTCTGTTCAAATGTGTGATTGTAATGAATTGATCTAAAATATTAAACACAAAAAAAAAACAATTTTGTGTTTTTTCATCATTTTTGTTAAATACTATTGTACATCTAACAAAACAACGTCTTTTCTGACTTAATAATATTTTTCATACCGAGTTTAATAAAGATACCAACACTATATTTTTAGTTTATATACTTGGCTCTACACTACTTTTGACAGGATCATGAAAAACTTAAGTTATTGCACATCCAACCAAAAAGATTCTCTGATCCAGTGAATATTCTTGTACCCGGTAATAATATGGAAGATATCTATACTATTAGTTTTGATTCAGAACTCTATAATATGTTTCCAACTATTTTAAAATTTATCAATCCGGTTATTACACAAGCATTATGGTTTAAAAAGTTTTAAACAAAAAATTTTTAAATATAAATTTTTATTTTTTTATTTATTATTTATTACTAAATCAAATTAACCATTAAAATTAGCATACAACCTATTTATTTTTAAACATTTGATAAAAAAAAATTACTACTATCTAAAACTATCAAATCAACCCTTAAATTAGTTCTTAATTGATTTGTAATAATTTTATAATTTTTAAAATGTAGAATTTTAAAATTAGGTTAGAAACTATTCAAAAATTCTTAATTTATAAAAAAATAATCATTACCTTTACTAATTTCATACTATATAATATCAATTCCTAATAATTATATTGTTATAATTTTGAAATAAATTACCAATTTTTAAAATTTTAATTTAAGTTTGAGTAGCAATTATTTATATAAACCTCTAATATAAAAAACAATAATTTACTACCTTAACCTTAATAATACTATGTAAAATTTTAAGTTTTATAATGAAGTTTCTATTGTAACAAAGTAGTAATAATAAAACAAAACAGCATATATTGTCAACGAATTAAGTGATACAAGAGACACAGTAAAAGCTTTCTACATAAAAATAAAACAACCATAAATTCTAGTCTCTTCATCTCACCATTGTAGCGGAAAATGTGTCGAGCTTTCATGTCCGTTCCTTATGTAATAATAAAAAACGCAAAGAAGGAAACGCGAATGTAATGTAGATTTTATTAATTCCATCAACTATAAAATCTGATTGTAATTTCATCGCTTAATCAAAAGTAATAGGAGCAATATACGGCAAATTAATGGTTGGCACAATTGTAATTGATTAATGTGATTAGAACATCTAATCTCGCGTATAATTACAACCGCAGAAATTGATTACAAACTACCTTAGAAATTCCATCCCAGTTATAATTAAATTAAATTTAAATGTTTGCTAAATATTCATTCTTGAATTTTGCTAGCCTTTGCCGCTAGCCAAGTCAAACAACGCAAACGCGAATCGATGGATTTAATCTGTTTTTTTTTTTATTATGTGGTCTTATAAATCATTCGGCTACGTGCAAATGGTAAAAAAATAATAGTGCAATGGATAAATCATGGCAATCGCGACGGTCAATCTAGAAAGTAAAATTGTATACCAATCTGCTGTAATGTAAGAATTTATTGTAGCTGGCAAATTAATCAACTTGTTTTGTATTGGTTTGGGTTAATAATGTATTTAGTATACATTGTTTATGTTAAATTACACAGTTACTTTTGTAAACAAGTTAATCCATAAAAATCTAAAAAAGTAATTAATTTTTAGTTAACACGACACAATTAGGCTATTAGAAGCCATTGATGGCTTTTACAAATGTAAAAAAACAACAATTTTTTTTAAGGTCTTACTAAATTTATTAAATATTTTATTACTTAATAACTTAAAGTTTTTAATATAATTACTAAATTTGCTGCAAAAATGTTATTTTAATTAAATTATTATTGCAAATAACTTTTTCATAGATTCTAAAAATTAAACAAAGAATGCTAATTACAAAATTCTATTTATAAACTCAAATTTCTTAGTGATTTTTTTAAAATTCTATTTTAACAAAATAAATATGCTCCAAAAATTCTTACTATATTTAGTCAATTTTTGTTACAAATAAAGTTTTAAGGCATTTTTATAGGTTTTACAACTTAGTAAATTTTTGGTTTTACAAACAAAATTAAGTTTGTTAAATTTATTTTTTTTACAATCATATTATTATTTTTTTTTTAATTCTTGATTTTATTGTTTTTTTACATTCAGAACCGCAATCAAGCAATAGCTGTAAACAAAATAAATTTATTGCTTAAACAAAGATTATGTCTTAGATCAAATAATCTTTTATCTATATCTCTAAACTGTCAGTAAATATTTGTTAAAATTTTTAACAAGCCTTGCACTACTAGTAAATATGTCTTGTATTTTGTTTCAACAATGTGCATGGAAATATTTATAAACAACATTACGCCGATATTGTAATTTTTATAAGTCATATATGGGTCATTCTATTTCAAGCGGACCAGAGCAGAGAGGGAAGAGTGCATTGAGAAATTTGCTTTAGTTTTTTTTTTCAGTTTTTATAACTTATTATAAAACCATGTTTTTGTTCTCAGTTGGGATAAGCTAATAGATTCTACGAAAAAAAATTGATTAATTTTATTTTTTTTAGTTAAATTTGCAATTGTTAAACAAAAAATGCAATTAAGTTAAAAAACAACAGAAAAACTAAAAAAAAAAATTTTTAAGAGTTTTATGAACAGATTAATATACTACTAATAAGTTATAGAAACTAAAAAAAAAGTAAATTTTTCAATACAACTCCCCCTTCTACTCTAGTCCTTTTGAGATTAAATTGCATATATAATATACGCAAAAGTTGAGTTTGAAAGGAGTTAAGAAGCTCCTCAATGATGGCAGGTTGGCTCTAGCGTTTTGTGTTATGGTTTGTTGTGGGTGTAGCGTCTTGGTTCTATGACGCTTAAAAAATCGGTTTCAAGTATCCGGAGTGCAAAACCACGTTTTTTCATACGTGCAGAATTAGGTTAGATGAGTGAGGGCCAAGAACAAATGGAATGCTTTATGCTTTGTGGAAATTTGATAGTCGTAACAATTTACTTTTCTTTCTTTAGATTGTGGGCACTTCAAAAGCTAGAATTTTTCTCTAGAACACGTTTTTTGCGGGTGAACCTGGTTTGAAATTGTTGGCATGCACTTTAGTGGGAAGTCAGTGCAGTAAGTCCTCTACTCAGTAGCAGTTTCCTCTTGCTGCGGTGATTAATAGTTTGGGCCCATCCATTTATGGCTAAAGCTTCTTGCGCGTGTTGTAGCTCGGTCTGTCGGAGGTAGCGGCGTTTTCTATTTGTGGTTTGGCAATGTTTTGCTTGCTGTAGCTTTTGGTCTGGGTTCTGTTCAGGTACAACAATTTTGCTCCAACTTCCTGGCTAGTGTTAGTCTTGTCTTAACAATAACTGAGTGTATGGGGTGGAGGGTGTAAAGAGTGATGACACTGACATTGATACGTCAACCCAAATCACAACCTCATCTGCACGTGGTACACCTTGCTAGATAACCAACGAGGCTCTGTCGACCAAATAACTACCGGTATAAGTAGTCCCTTTTGCCAGCCAACAGCTTTGGGTGGAAAAGCTGGCAGGAGTAGGGCAACTCTATGTCCCGGGAGTGAGAAATCACTATCAAAGGCGGATGAACCGACAAACTGGTCAACATAAAGATGCGGAAAAAAACGGGAAACTACTGCATTAAAGACCCAAAAGGGTATCTCTAGTAAATCATCAATATGGCATTGTTCAAAACAAAATATTCCGGAGTCAAAAGTTCCCCAATTGGATCTCCGGGGGAACAGTATTGAACAAAGTTACGAAATTGACACCAAACATGAAAATAGGAACTTGGAACATAAGAAGCATGTTTCAAGCAAGGAAACTTGATAACACAGTAAATGAAATGCATAGAATGCGTATAAATATGATGGGAATTAGTGACCTACGATGACCAGGTTCGGAAACACACCCGATAATGGAATAATGTACTATTCAGGTAGCACAGACAGCAAAAATAAATACGGCCCCGCAATTATAGTCGATAGAAAAGTTTAAAAGTCCGTAACAAGTTTCGTACCATATTCAGACCGAGTAATGATGTTGCAAATACAATCCACAAATGGCAAAATAAATCTTATCCAAGTGTATGCACCCACTAGTGATAAACCAGATGATGAAATAGAGGAATTTTATCTACAAGTAGATACCGTTTTGAAGTCCACTAATAAACACGACGTCACAATCGTTATGGGAGACTTCAATTCAAAAATAGGAGAAGAACGGGTAGAAGACCTTGGAGATTACGGACTAGGCATGAGAAACGATAGAGGAGATAGGTTAATAGAATTCTGACAGAGTGAAAATTTAGTAGTGACAAACACGCACTATAAACTACCACCAAGACGTCTATATACGTGGACGTCTTTAGCTCATACAAAAGAAAATATAGTTTACAATCAAATAGACTATATTCTAATTAGAAAACAATATAGGAATAACATCACCTCAGTCAAAACCTACCCAGGAGCCGATGCTTCATCAGACCACAATCCAGTCGTAGCCAATGTTAAAGTGAGGCTCAAGAAACTAGAGTAAAAAAATAAACCTGTAAGAATTGCAATCGAAAAGCAAAAAGATGCTGAGATAAGAGAGCAAATCAAACAAAAAACCAAATCAAATATCCAGAAAATAAGCACATCAAATACAGATAATTCCAATGAGAAATATGGAAGCATCAATAGAGCGCTACTGGAAGGAAACAGTGATATGCTAACACCAGACAAAGTTATACCAAAACAACAATGGATGACAAAAAAAATTTTAGACCTTATGAATGAAAGACGGAGAAATAACGGGAACCAAATAAAATGTAAAGAGGTTCACAAAACCATAAAAAAAAATTTGTTAAGCAATAGAAAACTGGATGTCTGAGAAGTGCAAAGATATTGATTAAAGAACTAACAGGAACTAATAGGAATCGGGTGACACCAATCATAAAAACAAAATCCGGCAAAATAATAACAGACCAAGCCCAAAAACTCATACTATGAAAATAATATAATGAAGAGCTATTCAACGACACGAGATGCCTTCAAAGTAAAATGCAGCAACATCTGCATAGCCCTAGCCCTGAAATAACAAAACACAAAGTAGAGCAAGCAATAAAGATCGTGAAAGTAGGGAAAGCTGTAGGCCCAGATAAAGTGCCTATAAAACTATTAAAACTAATAGATGATGAGGAAATCAAAATAATTGTTGACCTATACAATACCATATATAGAACAGGCGTAATACTAAAAGATTGGCTTAAATCTACATTTAATACAATTCCGAAAAAGTTAAATGCCCAAGAATGCAGTGACTACAGAACAATAAGTCCTATGAGCCATACCTTGAAAGCATTCCTGAAAATAATACATAAAAGACTACACCAAACTTAAGAAAGATATTAGCGACACTCAATTCGGATTCAGGAATGACTTAGGAACACGAGAAGCATTATTCGGCATTAACGTACTACTACAAAGATGTATAGATATGAATGTTGAGGTACACGCCTTTTATAGACTACAAGAAGGTGTTAGATAAAGTACGCTTTAAACTACTTGTAACACTCGTAAGAAGCAAACGTGTTGACTCCGAGGACATACGAATAATTGAAAACCTGAACTAAAACCAAACAGCGACGGTGAGAGTCAACAATGATTCCACAGAAAGCATAAACATCAAACGGGGAGTGAGGCAAGAATGTATACTGTCACCAATGTTATTCAATCTATACTCAGAAGCTATATTCAAAGAAGCCTTATCTGAGAACTATGTGGGCTTGTTGTTTCAAGAGCACGTATACCACCTAACGCAAATCTTCTTATTGATAACACATATATTCAGAAGGTAATCAAGTACAAATATCTTGGTACGTGGATAACAAATACAAACAAACAGACAGTAGAAATCAAATCCAGAATAGAAATGGCTAGAACTGCCTTCCTCAAAATGAGAGATCTCTTCTGTAATCGCGATCTAACGCTAAAGCTTTGTGTTAGAATAGTAAGATGCTACATATTTCCAATTATACTGTATGGTATGGAAGCATGGACACTAAACCAACACCTCAGCAACAAACTCCAAGCTTTTGAGATGTAGACGTATTGGAAAATCCTGAAGATCTCATGGACGGACAAAACTCCGAATGCCGAGGTCCTCACAAAAATGGAAAAAGACCTAGAAATCCTTCACATGATAAAGATCAGAAAACTGAAATATTTGGGACTTACCATGCGAGGGGATAAATATAATGTACTGCAACTGATTATGCAGGGAAAAATAGCAAGCAAGAGAAGTGTCCCGGACGCAAAATGTCATGGATGCGGAACCTAATAGACTGGTTTAGCTGCACCTCTAAAGATCTTTTCCGAGCTGCTGTTTTAAAGATCAGAATAGCTACAATGATAGCTAACCTCCGAGTAGAAGATGGCACGTGAAGAAGAAGAACAATAACTGACTTAAACTTGGTTCTGTTGCTGCGTTTTGTTGTAGTACACGGCTAATGTGATTAGTTTGTTTCAGTGGCGTCTCAAATGTTGTTTGTTCAAGGTGCAAATGCATTTCTTTAGTTTTGCGTGGCATCTTTCCTGCAAGTTATAAACGGCCGTAGTGTAGTAATTGCTTTTCCATTGCTGTATGGCCTTGTCAAAACTGAGAACTATTATTCAAAAACATGGCCTTAGAGTACTCAGTGAAATAGCCTTTTCTCTAACAGCCGCTGCGTAATTTTTGCGTTAGCTGCTGGGACGGATATGGTTTCTGTCTGTTGTGTACAAATGTCCATCATGGTGGTATTAAAAGGACTAATGTAAGCAACGGTTACTTTTTCCCAAAGTCGCTTTGTCGTTTGTAAGTGAGCGAAGCTTTTGGATATTGTGCGTCGGTTTTGGTCTTGGAACACGTGTACACTCACGCACAAATGTGCAAATATTTTTGCAGACCCTTGATCAATAATATTGGTAATGTGGTTTTGTTGCATCTGAGATGGCCCGGTGTGTCTGACAAGTGGAATTGTATTAGCATTTTTTCTGTGTCTTGCTAGTGTTAGTTGTACAGGTTAAAACTACCACATTTCGAAATTTTGCCGCAAATTTAGAAACTCCAGCCTAAATTATTAAATTTTCATTAACGTGTACGCTACATCAAGGCAGTACACGAGATCTACAATTTTTTTTTAATCCATAAACAGGCGTAAGAGGAGTCTTTTTGTCTGTTTTATTATTTTGCCCACTGGTTTTACCTGAATGATGTTTACTCTTTGGCCTTGTATGTTGTGGCGTTGTTCCATTTGTATGTATAGCATCTGGATGCTGTTTGGGGCGTCTGCTTTGCTATATTTTTACCCACCACGTTTAGTTACGGGGTGTCGAGATAATGCATGTGGCTTCTGGGGTATGTTTCACTGTATATTTAGTATTTTTTCATAAAAGGACTATCATGTAAACTTGGCTTTAGCGTTTGTAGACGTGTTCAGCTACACTAAAATCTTATTATCTGTTCGCAGCTTAAAAACAATTTGTAATACAAAACGTCACTTGTTATGATCTGGTCAGTTTCAATGGTTGATCAATAACTTTTTTGAGTTGTTCATAAGCGGCGTTAATAATAACTGTCTATCTAAAATTTATTTTGGGTTTTGCATAGCCATTAGCAGTTCTGCTATTCTGGCAAAGTCGGGGACATATTCCCTCAGCCAGGTGCATAGGTCTTAAAAGCTCCTTAACTGTTTTTTCTGTAATTGGTTTTGAGTAAATTTTAATTAGTTTTAAGTAAACTTTTAACAGCCTGTTTTTGTCTGCTGCTATGCGATGCTTTAAGTATTTAAACTTGCCTTTATCAAACTCACATTTTTTGAGGTTGTAACATAATCTATGTTTTAGAAAGTGTTCTAAAACCAGCCGTGAGTGGGGTCAGTGTTTTTGTTTTCTATTGGAGAATACCATAATATAGTGTAACTATACTGAAACGCAACGTACCAGCAGTATTACTTGGAACAACATTTTTTGAAACGTGGCTGGGGCGTTTTTGAAGCCAAAGAGCATCACCTTGACTGAGTAGGTGCTCCCGTCAAAGGCTGCAAACGCTGTTTGTTGTTTATGTGGCCTGTACATGGGTATTTGAAAGAATCCTGTTGCTAAATTCATTTTTATAAATATTTTTTTATCTCTGAAATCATTGAAGGTTTTTTTTATCTTAGGAAAAAGTTTTTCCTTCTTTTTAGTGGCTTTGCTAAGTTGTTGGTACTTGATGCAGAATTGTATTTTTTTATAATAACGGGCGCGCCGTATTTGCTGTTTCTGCGCTTTATTAAGTCAAATTCTAACAGTTCCTATATTTGTTGTTTTATTAATGCTTTATTGTATGCATTGTAAGAGTATCGGATAGCTCCAATAGGTGCGCCAAAATTTTTGGAAACGTTCGGATAATGTCTTAATAGCATTGTAGTTCATATAGTAAGGGCCCCACCGTGTTGTCGTTCAAATCCCTGTTTTCAATATGCCGTGTTTCTTAGGTTTTGGTCAAAATGCAGATATTTACGGTTATAATCTATTATTGGTTAACCAGAAAAGTCTCAGGATAACGTCTTTGTTTAAATTGAGAACCACTAGGAGTTCTATGTTCTAGGTCTTTTCCTTAATCTGGATAGTTGCGTAAGTTTGGCTCTTGGGGCGTAGCGTCGTTTTTAGGTTTGTTTGTTGGATGTGGTTTGTTGCAAGTTTTGTCGGTTATTTTGTTTTTGTTTGCGGGCTGGTTGTCGTTGTTTGCCTTTTCCAAATGTTTAGTAAGATCAGAACGGTTGTAAGCTTATGTGAAATAGCAAGCGTTTTTTGGCGTTCTATTGCTACTTCCACTTTTTGAGTTAACTCTACCAACTTTTCAAAAAACTTGAAACATCTAGTGTCAATTGACTGCTATATCCGAAGTTCTACAAACGTGGCTAATGTGGGGCTATAAAATCAAAACTGCTCTTCAAAGTTTTTTGCTCTGTCTTTTAAATTTTGCAGTTAAGCTTTATGATATGCTAAACCCGAGAAAGCGCTGTTTTGATTAGTAAATTTCCGGGTAGCGTCTTTGTGTCCCATCC
This sequence comes from Tachinus rufipes, assembly GCA_963932245.1. Lineage (NCBI taxonomy): Eukaryota > Metazoa > Arthropoda > Insecta > Coleoptera > Staphylinidae > Tachinus > Tachinus rufipes. The sequence continues at coordinate 69,082,985 of OZ010747.1, read as the reverse complement.
ATAAGAATACGTGCCCCTTGGGTTTGGGTGCGCCGTCGAAGTTCTAAGTTTAACCCACGGTGATGACGCTGGGTACATAGACCAATGCGTGATTTAGTTTTCCGTGATTCCCACCTCGGCTCTTAAATTAGCCGGTGTTAGTGGTAAGTAGTCCGTTGGCAGAATTGGCGGTTTCTAGGCGATCCATTGTTTGTTGGTGCCAGTGGTAGCTTTTATAGTAGCTCCTTTTGAAAAGATTGCTGCCGACCTATGTTGACGTTAGATTGGCAAGCATCATAGTCTTCTTTTATTCTTCAAACTTTACATTTATAGAAACATCATTTTTCCAAAGCTTTGGACATCTAAAAACAACATGTTTTTGATTATTCATGTTAGGGTGCTATTTGTTACCGGCGCCGATCTCGGAAGTAGTCTTGGGAGTGGCGTCAACTGTCCAAGGAGAATCAGAAAGCCTCTCCGTAACGGCAGATTGTTTAAACGTCAACTCAGCCCTCTTGTTATGGTTGGAAAAACGGTCCCAAGTGCACAAAGTACAAAGCCATTTTTTATCTAACGTGTAGAATTGAATTGAATGAGAAAGGTTTAAAAACGGTTAGAATGCTCCTGGTGCAAGCGTCGGTTCTAAAAAGTCAGCCAAAAGATAATCCGTAGTTTTAGCGTAAGTTGTTATATTTGTTGTTTCAGTTGGTTTGGGTTGAAAGGCCAAGTCAATCTTTTTTGTTTTGTTACTTGGTGTAGTAGTGCACTATGTTTTAATGTTGGTAAGTTGTAAACAATCGTGTTTGCCAAAGTTACGTTTTTTGTGGGATACAACCCCGGATTTGCCTGGTGGTGATGTGTGACGTATTGCCGCTCTTTTTGGTTCAAGAGTGCGCTGTGGGAATGATTAGTGAGTCTATGCAGTGGAGGGGTTAATAAAACCTGGTTAAGGACGTACCAGCAGCTAGGTGTCTGCACGCCTAAGGACGGTGCAACGCCGTAGGTGCAGGTGTGGCCTAAAGATAGTTGTGTCACCTCATGAGCGTTCGTCGTTGTGACAAGACAACCAGAGTATACTGGGTACGTAACGGTGGTTAGCGTTAAAAGGGAGTAAAGTGTATTCCTGGTGCTAGAGATGCACATCATATCTTTAAGAGTCGAGAAGCGGCTCTCAACGGTTGCACCCACCGTTGATAGCCTATATTGTGAGTCGAGTGTAAGCCGGGTTGCATCAAATGCATTTCCGAGGCAGTTGTGGGTAAAGAGATATAGATGTTGTTTAGATTTCCATAAGAACGCTTGTTAAAATGCTTTGAAAATGTCTAGAGGTACTGCAAGATTGTCTCTATGTCTGTCTAAAGTTAAATTTCATTTATGACTAACAAAAGTCAAAAGATTTGATGTCAAATGTTTGATTAAAATCCATATTAAGTATCTGAAATGAAGTTATTTTGTTTTAAAAACTTGACAATAAAGAAATTAATATAGTTTTCAAAAAGTTTTGACAATTTGCAAAAGTTTTATTTTGAACATTTTGAATAGTTTTTGTAAGTTTTTTTGCTACAATACGTAAGTCCATAAAGTTAGTACACACTAGTAGACCATGTTGCAATGTGAATTTCTTAGTCTTATCTTTGCAGTTCACCATGGAAGACATTGATTTGTGTGGAATAAGTTTTTGTTTAGTCCTAATTACAAGTGAAAGAACGCAAAAACGTAAACGTAGACGTGCGCAGTGCTTGCAAAAGAACCTAAGCTTAGTAATGTATTATTAAATAAAATAAGATTGGAAGACGTCATGAGTATTTGAAATTTTACCCAACTGACGCATACTGATTTTGAAATTTGATTCTGATGATAGTTTCCACTCTGTGTATCATTTAAATCTGTGCTTCGGCTGCTATATAAAAAAAAGATGGCGGCTAGTAAAGATGGTAGTCAAAATCTGTCTCCGACCATTTCCAAAAATTCTCACTATTTATGTAATAAATGTGAAGAAGTGATTGAAAAAAGCAAATTGTTTGTGTTATGTGCTGGTGTTTATTCAAAATACTATCATCATGACTGTGTTGAGATGAAGAAAAGTGTTCTAAATGTTATATGTGCACTAAATGGTTTTGCAATACTTGCGTCGTTACTTACGACAATAACAGTGTTTTATTAAAAGCTATAAAGCAAGAAATCGAAAATAGTAAACTTATAACAATTATAGGAGCATTAGCAAAAACAGTTGAAGATCTTAAAAATGAGGTTAGTAGCATGAAAACAATACATAATAACAATGATAATATCACTGGTATAAATTTATACGCGCCAAATTTATTAAAATCAGCGACATCTATTGATAAAAGTTCCTACAACTCTACACTTATTGGTAAAAATAAAGTATTAGTAAAAAAAATTGTACCTGTGAGAAAGGAAATTACAACTGAACAACTCAAAGATGCGTTAGATGGTGCTCATAAACAAAATTTAGCAACAAAAGAAATGATAAATAAAAGAAATGTAATAACTAATGAAAGTACTAAATGAAAATAAAAAATGTAAATTTAAACAATAAGAATAACTTAAATATTGTACAAAATGATAAATGGAAAACAATAAATCGTCGTAAAAAGAAAAATTCAGTAAAACTAAATACAATTTGTGGAACAACTACAGAAGATTCATTGGTAAAAGGAGTTTCCCCACACGGGCATTTACATGTTTATAGAATGGACCCTAAGCTAACAGAAAATAACTTAACAACATACTTAAATGAAAAAAGTTTTGATAATGTTATATGCAAGGAAATGATCAAAACATCTTGAACTATACTCGCCGTTTAAAGTAACAGTTCCTTTGGAAGAAATAGAGTCATTAAGTAATCCTAATATATAGCCTGTCGGTACATGCGTTGAGCGTTTTTTACAATGGCTTACAAACGTAAAAACTCAAAAAACTTAGAACAAAACAACAGAGTTTTAAATAAAACAAATAATACCTTACAGTTGTTTCATATTAATTTACAATCTTTAAGAAATAATCATTATGATTTAGAAATATTTTTGGAACAAAATAAGCAAATATGTGCTGTAACAATTAGCAAAGATTGGTTTAAAAGTGCAGAAATTGATCTTATAACAATCAACAGTTTTAAAGTGGGTAGTTGTTATTGTGATAACCAACAGCCTTTTCAAGCTCCCAAAAAGAAGGCTCTACACTTGGACATCCCCTAGTCATACTTAAGAAAATATTATACAAAACCAGATCGATTACATCTTGATAAATCAGAGATATCAAAATGCTGTCAAACGATCAAAGACTTACCCAGGAGCTGATATTGGTTCCGATCACAACCCTGTAATTGCTGTGATTTCAGTCAAATTAAAGAAAATAAAAAGGCCAAGTACAAAGTCAAATGATGTGAATAATCTAAAGAACGAAGACATAAAAAAAAAACAACAAAAGACATTAATGAAAATCTCAGGAAAACTCAGAAACAAATCAACAACACAGCTAATGTAAACGAAAAATTGAGACACGTTAAAAAAATATTAAGAAAAGCTGCAGAAGAAAACCTAACTCCTTCGCCCAACAAGAACAAAGTTTGGATGACACAAGAAATTGTAAGTCTAATGGAAGAGAGACAAAAATGTAAAACTAACCATCAGAAATACAAAGCGACAGACAAGATTATAAAAATAAAAATTAAAAAAACTAAAGAGAATTGGCTGAAAGATCAATGCAAAGAAGTGTAGGATTATGAAAGAAAATATGATTCATTCAATGTACACAGAAAAATCAGAGAAATTACAGGTGACCAAAACAAAAAGCAGACGGGGTACTTAAAGATGCCCATGGAAACATACTGGTGGACATAAAAGACAAGTTAAACAGATGGACTAAATACATAAAAGAGCTTTTTAAAGATGATAGACCAGAAGAAGATTGAAGAACAGATGGATCAAATCGGACCATCCATATTGAGATAAGAAGTGGAATTTGCAATACGTAACTCTAACACAGAAAATCACCCGGACCCCACAAAATTCCAGCTGAATTGGTAAACCTAATGGACAAAAATTCCATTACAGTCTTATTAAACCTCTTTAATCTAATATATAGCACTGGCACAATACCTGAACAGTGGCTACTATCGACCTTCACTGCGTTTCCAAAAAAAGCTAATGCAAGAGACTGTTCCGACCATCAAATAATATCTTTGATGAGCCACCTGCTAAAAATGTTTCTCAAAATAATACATAACAAAATCTACCAGAAGTTAGAGACTCATATCAGTGAAACGCAAATGGGGTTCAGGAAAGGATTAGGTACCAGAGAAGTACTATTTGCCCTTAACGTGCTAAACCAAAGATGCCTTGACATGAACCAGGATATTCATGCCTGTTTTATAGATTTTGAAAAGGCATTCGACAAAGTGCAAAGTGCAACACAAAAAAAATTCTGAAGAACAAGAGAATATATGTCAGAGATTTAAGGATAATCATTAATCTGTATTAGAACCAGAAAGCTAAAATCAAAATAAAGAATGAGCTTCCAGATGAAATTGAAATCCGCAAGGAAGTTCGTCAGGGATGCATACTATCACCACTATTGTTCAATGTATATAGCAAAACAATATGTCAAGAAGCCCTCTCATGATACAGTACTCTTAGCAGAAAATGCAGTCGACTTACAACAACATATTGAGAATATGAACAACCACTGCAACAATTATGGTCTCACAATGAACGTCAGAAAAACTAAGTATATGGTTATCTCCAAGTCACCAAACAACTTGTCTGATATACGCATTAATGGTGAGCGGATCGAAAAGGTTACGCAATACAGGTACCTTGGAGCATGGATCAATAGCTCTTCCAACTATGGACAAGAAATAAGATGTCGTATTGAAAGTGCCTGGTCAACATTTAATAAATTGCAAAAAATATTATGCAACCGCAATATAAACCTTCCTCTCCGTAGACGAATGCTGAGATGCTATGTCTTCAGCGGTTTGCTTTAAAGAGTAGATGCATGGACACTTAAACAGAACAACATAAAATACATCAAAAGCTTTGAGATGTGGTGCTACCGCCGGATGCTTAGAATAACGTGGACCAATAAAATAACAAATGTGGAGGTTCTCCGGAGGATGAATCAAGAACGCAAAGTCCTTCTCATCATTAAAAAGAGGAAGACGCAATATTTAGGATACGTAATGAAGGAGGAAAAATACGCATTACTAAGAAATATAATTCAAGTGAAAATCAAAGAACGGAGAAGCATTGGACAAAGACAAGTATCATGGCTGCAAAATCTAAGGGAATGGTTTGGCTGTAGCTCTAACAAACTGTTTAGAAGTGCTCTCAACAAAATTAAATTAGCTTTGATGATATCCAATCTCCGATAGGAGTAGCACCAAAAGAAGAAGAAGTTGTTATTGCAAAAAATCCACTGTACATGGAGGCTCTCTCATCCTAGTCAGAAATGATTTTAAGTGCGAATCAATAGAATGTGTCGTTAATTTATCCGTTGAAGGTATATGTGAAGTGAGCGCAGTTTATTTGCCATTTTTAAATATTGTTATTGTATCTGTCTATCGTACACCTCTATCTGATTTTAATGAATTTTATGTTAAACCAATGAACATCAAAAAATGTTTATTGATTTGGTACAAAGTTGGAATTTTAAAATCACTAAATTTGAAATAACCAGGAAAACACTTATCTCAGCAACATGTATAGACAATTTCCTAATTAATATGGACGTACCATATGAAACAACAGTTATTGAACCTAATCTTTTAAATCATTTTGGCTTAATAATTAATACAGCAATAGATGTTACCAATACAAAAACGCATAGTATAATGAAAAGTTATTGTCTTTAAAACATTTAGATCAATTTTACGTTGCGCTATCTGAAGTTGATTGGTTTTTTGTTTATAAATGTTCAAATTTACAGGAGAAATTTACAAGTTTTTTAATACTTTTTTAAATATTTTTAATCATTGTATTCCAGATGAAATTATAAATGTTAAGAATAATAAAAAACAAGTTTGGTATACATTAGAACTAAGGAATCAAAAAAATTATCTTAATTTACTATATGCTATTAGGAAACAAACAAATTTATCTAAACTGAGTGTATTAATAAAAAAAAAGCAAATATAAAAACAAAGTAAAAAAAACAAAAATTGATTTTAACAGTAAATTGATAATGGAATCATTAGACAAACCAAAACAAGTTTGGGAAATAATTAATAAAAACACCAATAGAAAACAAGTAAATAAAATCTCATCAACTATATCTGCTAACAAACATCAAATTTTTTTTGTTAATTCAGTTGAACATGTTTTGTCTAGTTTTAATCATAATGATAACAGCTATCAATTTTTGTTAAACAATTACACAAGTGATACAAGCGCTTCCTGTTTTCTTGAACCAGTTTCGACAATGGAAATCAAATCTGTGATAGGATTGTTAAAAAATTCTAATTGTATAGATCTGTTTAATCTAAATTCTAAAGTACTTAAATATGTGTCAAATGTTATTGTAGAACCTTTGAAAATGTTATAAATGCTTGTATTGAAGAGGGAATTTTTCCTTTTAAACTAAAATGATCAAAAGTAATACCAATATTTATAAAAGGAAATATAAACCAATGTGAAAATTATCGGCCTATATCAAATAACACCAATTTTTTTAAAAGTATTTGAAATGTTATTAAAAAGGCGCTTGTTCTTTTTTTTAGAAAAATTTATTTGTCGGACACAGTTTGGATATATTCCTTCTAGATCTACAATAAAAGCTGTAAAACAACTTGTTCTTGACATCGAACAGGCCTTTGAATGCAAAAGTGTGAAGTCAGATTTTTCTTAGATCTAAGCAAGGCATTCGACTCAGTCAACCCAGAGAAGTTGTTGCACAAACTTGAATTCTTTGGCATAAGAGGTGTAGCATTGAATATTGTTAACAGCTACTTAACTGGCAAAGAACAGATTGTCTTTGCTAGTAGTACTTTTTCGGATAGAAAAAAAATGTACTACTGTGTGCCGCAGGGGTCTATTTTAGGTCCCCTGCTGTTGTACATAAACGATCTTGAATGTAACGTAACACTAGCAAGTACATATCTTTATGCTGCTGACAGAACTCTCATTCAAAGTGTAACAGCTTCTGTGGTAGATGGGTTGAGTCTTTTAAAAGAAGCAAAACAATGGTTCCATGCAAATAATTTAAAGTTAAATGAAGCAAAACAGAACATATGTTTTTTTCATTACTTAATGCAAATGAAGGTGTTAATAAATCAATAAAATTTTTGGGTATTCACTTAGACAATAAATTATCTTAGCAACAGCATGTGGAATCGTTGTCCACAAAATTAAGCAGTATTATTTATTTAATAAAAAAAATAGCTGAGAAAAAGGATTTTACGGTTACACGAATGGCTTATTTTGCATTTATTCAATCTGTAATTGAGTATGAAGTGCCGCTGTGAGGTAGTTCTCATAATGCTAATCGAATCTTTGTTTTGCAAAAGAAAGCTGTTCGTGCAGTTGCGGGTCTTGGTTTCAGAGATACGTGTAGGTCTCAATTAAAAAAACTGGGTTTTTTGACTGTTGCAAGTTTATATGTATTAGCATGTTTGGTGCATGTGAGAAATAAATTGCATAATTATTGTACTAAATCAAGTAAAAACATCTGCTTGCCATACTGCAGACTAACAAAAACATTAAATTCGTTTCATTATATGTCAAAATTTATAATATTTTACCCTATACAATCCAAAAATTACCAGCTAAGGAATTTAAGTTATCTCTAAAATTAATATTATTAAATAATGAATTATATCATGTTAATGATTATTTTAGTTTAAGTTTTTAAGCTGTTTAGTTAATGTTCATAACTATGCATGTGAAAATGTTTTCTTTTAATATTAACTCACAACTTGTACCTGACGTTTTTGTACCACATTATTTTTACTATGTTATTATGTCGACCGTAAAATGAACGTAGTGCACGCACGGTAAGTTTTGCGAACTGAACCACAACTTTCGAAGTAAATTTGCACAATTTGCAAGCGTTGTTCTGGCGTAAGTCTTTTCATAATAAAATAGAAAAACATACTGAGCAGAAATCAGCTGTTACCTTTCAATGTTGCAAGGTCAAAAAACAAACTTCTAAAAAAAACCGATATAACAAAATAGAATTTTAGACTGATATATAACATTAACAAGAAACATAACTGTAAACATTTTTTTTAAATTTTTATTTACCAATGTGTTGTATATACAAAATTAATTGTAAAAAAACAATTAAATATTTTAAATAACCATTCTTACACAACAAGAAATATAGATAAATTGATGATTCAGCTTCAAAATTTTAAATCTGTGATTATATTATTTATTTTCAGTAAGTAAATATGAATGTTTGTCTATAAGTTATAATTTTATTTGAATGTATTGTTTTATACAAACAGGACTATTTTAATGAGTTTGTTTATTGTATTTATGTATTTGACATGTCATGCCAATTTAAAAAAAAAATATTTACCAACTTAAAATTCTTAGCAAATTAAAAAAAAAATTAATTTTACCAACAAAATTTCTCAAAAAGAGCCAAATACAAATTTTCACTAACAAACTCAAAATGATTAGTAATTCTCTAAGCTTTAAATTTACATATTAGAGCTAATTTCTGTTGCAAGTAAATTTTTGCTAATGTTAAATTTTTTACTAATAAAATTTAGAATGTTCAATCTAAAACTTCACTTTTAAATTAATATTTTTTTAATATTTTTAAACTCAGTTTAAGTTATTTCTTTTATTTTCCAAGTTAATTGATTCTTGGACTGCAAGTCCCCACTTTAATTATTTTCATCTATTTATTAGAATTTGCAAGTATAAATTCCATATTATACTAATTAATTTAATTGTAATAATATTCATTAGTATGATAATATTATTAATATGATTGGATAAATACTAATAGGCAGCATGGTGTCCTATCATTAACTTAATCATAAGATACATTTCAATTATAGTGCGTAATAAAGGATATTGCTGTATTATGTAGGAAAATAACCGATGATTTCCCAGATGTTCGGCAAAATTACCGTGGAGGGTGTGCGGCCATAATTAACGCGCGCTGTCTGCCATTTGCAGCCGATATTAATAATTCTCCGATAACAATTTTATTTCGGTCGTAAAAACAATTGCGTGTCTGCAAATATGACCAAGTAGAATAAGAAAGACAGTGTAGGGCGTGGTTTAATTTAGCGGGGATCGTTTTCGTTAATTTGGTGCGTGCCAATCCATCTTGATTGATAGTAGGGCCTATTGATTGTCTATTGTCTGGCTCTAATAGCCTTTGCCCTTCGCAAGGAAATCATTAGAAAAAATAGGGAACTTTTTAACGTCTCTATACAAAACTGTCTGATAAATAATTAGCTCCAAAGAGAAATAACAAAAAAGGCATCATTTGTCCTGAAGGGGAATTAATTCCATTCTTTTTTTCATTTCCGAGCACTTAAATTGTTGACGTTTTCTAAAATAATCTGTTTAAAATAAAATTGTAATAAATCATTGCGCCCCATCATATATTTTTTTAGTATTCATGGTTAAAGTTGTGGTGCATTATGAACCATTAAGGGCGATTTGCGGGACGACGAAGACGCATAACAATAAAAGTTGTAGTAGTGGAATCGCTCTTCTTTTTTTGGTGTACAATGCCTGGCAATCAGAACTTCCTACTTGCTAATGGCCGGGCTTTTTTTATGGCACGCGACCTATTTAGAGTACTCATATAATTTCGAACTACTACTATAAAAGGGATGAACAAACTTTTTTAATGTTTTTATAGGGATGAATGGGAAAAGATGTTTGAGTTTCTGTGCGTAACAATAACGTCTTGGAGGTAAATCTACGTTAAAATGATGAAAAATTATTGGTTAACAATATTTAATTTGTACTTTAAAGTACTACTTTTACATAAACAAAATCAAAATTTGTAAGATTTTTAAATAAAAAATGTAGATATTTTTTTAAAATAAATTATACATAATTAATTCAATTTATACTTGTAAGTAAACTATAATTATAAATTTAATTTTTTTATATTTTTAATAAATTGTTCAAAGTTTTGTATTAATTTAAATAAAAGTTTATTAAGAAACCTGGACAGATTTCTTAAAATAACTTAACAAATAAATAACTATTATATCTTAAAGTATGCAGTACTTGTACGTAAACATAAATTTAAAATAAAAAACTTTTAGTATTTTGATTAATTTTTTAATTTTTTTATCAGTTTAACTGCTTGATGTAAGACAAATATTTGTCTATGGTCTTAGTGCCTAATAAGAACATGACCAAACACGGCCAAGAAAACAAGCGTACAATTCTGACAAAATATTCTCAATAAAAGTGGCTCTTCAACCAATAAGTGCAAAAATAAAAAATTAATTATGGTCATCATAATGTGCTCACACAAATTTGCAGTGAAGGTGCATTGCGGTAAGCGAGGCCGTCAACCTTACTAATTACAAGAACATTAGACAGATTTTTACAAAAAAACGCGTCTAAAAAGGAAGGGAGAAAACAAAACTAAAAAATGTCAGCAAAGAGGAAGTAACGATGCTGCCAACGTTACCAGTAACATAATAAAAATTTGCAACGGCACTTTTACAAAAAAATGCTTTAAGCAAATTCAAAATACTGCATTTTGCTAAAAAAGAAAAAATAGCAGACTGCAAAAATGCTTTCTATTGGCAAAAAGAAAGATGACTAAAGTAAACGGACGCAACCTAAATAAAATTCGGATTAAGGAACTGGGGCAATCCTTTAAGACTGCTAATTAGAAACAACTATTAAAACGTCAATGCTGGCTGAAACTATGTGGCCAAGTTCCCTTAAAAATATTTGAATTTAATAATCTTAGCCTCATAGATTATAAATTTATCACAAACAAGCTGAGCGCAAAGAGTTTTGTCAAAGTTTTGGCAAAAAAACAATATAAGACATAGATCTGTTTTTAAAACACCTAGAAGTAGATGGGTGTATGAGGTGGTTAAAATTTTTTGTTTTGTTTTGTCTGGAATAAATTGAAACAACGTATTCAAAAACATACACCTGTTTCAAAAACTGTTCAAAAGCTAAGACAATTGCTATTGCAAAAACGGAATAATATTGACCAAAATGTGATTCTTAATTGAATTCAAAGTGTTCTTCGTTGACTTCAAGCAGTCATTAATGCAAGAGGGGATAATTCTTGTTATTGGTAATAAGTTCCTTTTTATATTTTTGTTCTATATTAGTCCTAAGAACAAACATTCAAACTTCGTTTGAACTGTAAATTTGTGATATTTCCAAAATACGCAATAAAAATAATAATTATGCTTTACAATTTATTATTGAGTTTTTAATTTAAAGTTCAAAATACAGTGTATTTGTTTTCAATTTTCTAACATAAGGTTAAAACAAAAAAATTCAAAATTAAGTCATAATTTTAAAATCACCTCTATTTTTTGCTTGCCAGTCTATTTTTAAAATGTAAAACAGTAGTGGGTCTCAGAAGTGTTTTAGGATCTAGTTTGCACGGTGATCCATATAGTCTTAAAACTAGTGCATTTTTTTATATTTATTTTCACAGTTAGTTCAAGTCATTTACATTGCTCTAATAGTGATACTTATCATGTAATTTGAAAGCAAATATTTTTGATTTATTATGAAAATCATAAAATTTATAAAGCAAATACAAACATTTAGTATAGATTTACGGATTCTATAAAAATGAAAGAAAAATATTAAAATAGTTCAAAAAGAACGCATAAAATTTTATTTAATTGGTTGCTTATTTTAACTTTCTATTGAGCAAAAAATTGATATTAAAAATATCTTTACTTTTTCTTTACCATCGTGCCATATTGACAAAAGTATTTGTAAAACAAGCAAATCAATGTTTTCAAATGTTTAGAGCAAAAAACTGATATTTACAATCCGGAATAAATAGATGCTGTTAATATTAACGGTATTTTGTTCTACATTTTATTTCATTTAAAAATAGTGCAACATAAATTGCAAACTATTCTTAATTGCAAAGTAAAAACAGCAATTGTTTTAGATTGCTATTTCAAATCTTTTATTAAAAATTATGAGCATTTAAACAAGTTTGGCCAATCAACTAAAAAAAAAACGGATGAGTACAATGTTTAAAGTAATTTTTTTAATTAGTTTTTAGTCGAGTGGTGAGACGGTACCTGTTAACTTGTTGACGTAAAAAAGATGTATAAATCTTTAGGAAAATTTCTATGTAGTTCATTGCCAGGTTTTTACGCCCTAACTGGGTGCAATTTTAAGAAAATTCAAAAAATATTTAAAAAAACATTTATATATCTTGCAAATCTGGCACAGTGTAATTTCAAACAAGTAATAAACTAGTGAAGAATTTATTTGTCACATGTATAACCAAATTGGCGTTTTTGTTAAAATACTAGAAATCAAAGTAGCGGTCAGAATAGTCTTAATAAAGTAAGGTTTGCTATGTTTACAAAAGCATACGCTTACAGTAACACAGACACCTTTCTCAAGCTAAACATTGTCCACTTTGCAAATTCAGCCACATTTAAGAGCTTTGTACATCTCAAATATTTAAAGAAACCCTCATTTAAAATACCTAACATTTAAAACACCTATTGATAATGATTGAAAAGATATCGACTGAAGATATGGCTTTTGCGTTGATTTATTACTGTTAATGAGACTTGGGTTTATTATTGAACCCTTGAAACCAACTAACTCTAAATAATAGACCGCAGAAGGGGAACCAGCTTGAAAGAAAGCAAAGGTAGTTGCATTAGTTTGCAAGGGATAATTTTGTTTATTATTTTTAGAACAAAAAAAAATCAATCAATATGATAACATATTGCAAAAATTATACAAAGAGATTGAAAAAAAAAACGGCCACATTTAGCAAAAAAAAATAATCTCTCACTAAAACCATGCCCCGATTTACACGTCAGTAATTGCAATGGTTAAAATCTACCAATTAAAATTTGAATTGTTTTGCCACCCACAATATTTACCAGATTTAATCCCGTACAACTTTTATCTGTTTTCAAATCTTAAAAAGTGGTTTGTTGAAAAAAGACTTACAAACGATAATAAAGTCTTCGACGCTGACTACTTTAAAGCCCTTGACAAATCAACCTATCAATCGGTATAACAACCTTAGAACAATGTTAGAACAAATGTAAAGACTTATATGAAAATTATGTTGAGAAAGAAACACAAACCAACACAAAGTTTTGTTATCTTGTTCAGGCCCGGAATATTTCACTTTGCTCTCGTAGATGTATTTTTGTTTAAACCATCTATCTAGTAGTGTTTTTAGTGTTTTTAAATTTAAAGTAGTGGTTTTTATTAAATGCATGTTGCGCTAGAACGGAATTTCTTTTTCTCCTGGTATTGAAGTTTGTCTTGCTTGTGATTATATAAACGTTTGCTTAGATTTTGTTCTATATACACTCTTAAAACGGTTAAATTACATATTTGTAGGTATTGTCACTAGATAGCGGTTTTAGTATAGTTTTATAGATATAATTTTTTCCTACCCCCCACTATGATTTAAACACAATTTAGATACTATTAAACCTAAATCTTTAATAAATTTACAATGTTTTGTAGTATTAAAATATATGCAGTTATTTCATTGGATCTAAAATATTTTACCTCTATATAGTTATTTGCAATAGCGTTGCAACCAAAATAATGCTTAATGTATTTATGCTTTAACCTTTCGTAATATATAGGGTTCATTACCAATTTTTGAACACTTTGGCTGTCGTTGTATCAGTTGATGCTGCCAACCCTACTAGTCAATTCCTTCAATAAATTATTCAAGTATATAGCTTTCTTTGTAGCTTCTGTCAGTGCCACGTACTCTGCTTTTATGCTAGATAACGACAATATCCTATCCTTGTCACTTGCCCCGTCATTAAATTTTAATCCTAAACTCTTGGTACCTAAGAGATATCTAAGCACCTTCTATGCGCGTAATGATGTTGCGTATAACAGTTTTTAAACTGGCTTAGATAGCTCATTACAAAAGCTATGTCTGGGCAAGTTAACATTGCTAAGTACATAAAACTATCTATTAGATTTTTGTATGGTAAGTTTCCATTTCAATCTATACTATTTTGACCAGGTGTGCTTTTGTCGCATTCTTAGGAAATGCTCACACATTTGCAGTTTGACATTTTAAACTTCTCTGAAATTTGATTAACATATACTTCTTGGTCCGGTATATTATTATGTTTTTTATGTGGGTCTTTCTGATTTGCATACCAAGTATTTGTTTAGATTCACCTAAGTCTTTGATCCAAACTATTTTTCTTTCTTTTGAAAACCCACTTACATTTCACTACTGTTCCTTTTTTTGGTGAATCTGTTAAAAACCATGTATAATTTTCTTCAAAACTCTCTTGCATTGCCCGCTTCCAACTTTTTCCACCTGGCCTTGATAATGCTTCTTTAATTGTATAAGGATTATTAATTACATATTGTTTTTTAGCGCACATTGATGTGATGCAGTTTTCAAGTATTTTTTTTTGCTTTCTTCTCAAATAGTTTGTCTCTATTAATCACTACTAAATCTGTTTCAGATTTATTTTTGTCAGAATGATTTAAGACTCCCACTAAATCTATCAACTTGCTCTTGTTAATGATTATTTTAATTATATTATTTGACTTTTTAATAATAACAACATATCTACTGGTGGTAAGTCGGTTGCTTATGAGATCGTATAACTTTTAACCCTTTACATTTTCATTAAACTCTATTAAGATAATTTTCACTGCTTTTTTGTTTTTTCCTCTTTTCTTTGAGAACATAGAATATACCTTCACTTCCAAATGTGCAAATGTTACTTCCATCTGTTTTTTTTTGTTCATATCTTGTAAAGTTGCACTGTGAACAAAATTAAAATAATAAGATTTAATAGGATTTAAAACTTAAGCTGCGAATGCCCAGACTAGATTTCCTCAGAGGTAGTTAAAACTTATAAAAGATTCTAGAAAAATTTGAAACTAGTGTTTGTCAAGCTGCCAAAGACAAGCATTTTTTTCAATAACTAAAAAACTATAATTGCAAAACTAAAAAAGAATAACTGAGAATATGAATATTAACCAATAAGTCTGATCAACACGCAGGAAAACTTCTAAAGTATATCCTTAATAATATAGATAAAATAGAAAAAAAAACATATCCACGGTAAACGTTATACATCAAGTAAAAAAGGCAGCAAAAGAGATCAAAAACAAACAATATGCAACCCTAGTCACGGTCGATGTAAAAAATGCTTTTAAGTCAAATAAATAGCTGCTCACGTGCAAAATATTGAGATCCAATACATGATATAATATTGCGTTTTATACCTACTGCTAGGTTAAGATTTGTAGTTAGGTTAAAGAGTATAATTTATAAAGAACAAAGTATTATGGTCCCGGGACAAGAAATTTAATCACCAATCTTCCATACTATAGTCTATAGTATATTAATTATTAGGAGCAAGAAAGCACTGTTTGCAGCACGCCACTGTTTGTCCGCCCGAGTAAGTAAAGTGCTGCAAACGCTTTCTTGTCCGTGGTGCTACGACTGTTTTTTGCCTGCCTCTGTAAGATAACAATAAGATGATACAACTTGATTACAAATATTATATTTAAAACTTCAATTGTCAATGTTTTTTATAAAGGTTTATGTTTAAATTGTCAAATATTGTTATGACGTAACCAAGAAGTCTTGTAATACAATCATTTTACACAAGATGTCAATAGTTCTGTCTTTTGTATATAATATTATCAAATCAAGCAAAATAATATTTAAAATAGTTATATTCAATAAAAATATTAATTTTTTAACTAGCGCCATCTGTGTTTTAAAAGCAGAAAAACTGTTTTTCAAAGCGGGCAGGCAAAAAAGCTTCTTTGTGTTTAAAATAAATAAGAATAAAATATTTTCATTATTTAGGTTTGGGAACGCACAAGATACTACACCTCAAATACTAGATCTGTCTACTCAAATCCATAATACAGGTTTTAAATTCCCAGCCTCAAATGTTAAATTTAATTTCTCTGCAAAAAATATAATTAATTAAAAGTTAAATAACTAATGATTACAATTCCTAAATTCTCAGATTTTTATAGATATTACATTGCATAAAAGTAGAAGCAATTTTGCATAAAGATGACGTACCATGTCACACAAACAAAAGTAATCTTTAGTTAGTTTTTTATTTATTATAAATCAAATTAACAAATTTATGTATACGCATAAATTTTATTACATGTTATACATTTAATTAAATGTAATATAGTAAATAGTAAAACTAAGGAAATTAATGTTATGTTATGGGGATTTACTTTAGTTCAATGACAAAACTAATAAAAATATTTTTAACTTTTTATATTATTCATAAAATAAAACTATAATTTTGGTTTTACAAAGCTTGTCAGTGTGCCTGCTATGACTAAACATTGCATAATAGCAAAAACAAAAATTGAATAAATTTGAATGTACTTATAAACTCAATTGATAATGTAAATAATCAAACAAACGGCTAAGGCTCTATCTAGTGCTATTTAATATTAAATGTCTGCATTGTTTATTTATTTTAATTTTTTGGAAGTTTGGAAGGGGAAGCTTCTTAAAACTCAACGTGTCGGATTTATTTTCACAAACAAAGTGCCTACCGACTAAACCGTTCTCAGTGTTAAATACCTGAAAGTTTGAAAAATTTAGGAAATGGTTAAATAGTGTTATTCACTTTAGGTTATAAGATAGTTTTTCAATTCACTGGTTGTTTGTAAATAAAAATGTTTTTGCCTGGCTTAGTAAATTGGGCCTGATCAAGATTGGCGTAAACCGCAAGATTACTAAAATATTTTTTAGCCAAAATTTTATAATATTTGTGTAGCGGTCTGTTAAAATTTTCTTATTCTGAACAAACCAATTATACTTTGGAAAGGCTAAAAACGATTGAAGTGTTAATTTGAGCAAGTGTAAAATCGGGTTTGGTTTCAAAGCATCAAACTACTGTTCTTACGCAGCATCATAACAAAAATATTTTTATTCCAAATTATTAAGTCCTTTGTCAAATGTCATGTTATCTTCAGATACTTAGCAGCATTAGACTACGGTATAGGAACGTTTTTATAGACCTTTAACCATAAGATTTATTACGTGGTTTATTTGATGGACAGTTAAATATCCCTATTTGAACTCATGTTGGAAAAAAAAATAGTTAGATTCCGTGTAGTCTTAGATTAGATTCTTTCCAAAATTACCTTCTCTAGATACATAGAAGACTGATTAGCCGGTAGTTTTAGAAAAATTATTTTAATTACAAGTAAGCTTTTCCAATCTGTAGGAAAGTGCCCAGTACATTTGCAATGTTGGTAAGTGTCATTATTGCTTTATACAAGAATGACTTTACCAAACGGTTAACTATTTTATTGAGCCCGGAAGCAGAAACAAAATTTTGATTTTTAATAATCTTTTTTAATCGAGAGGGTTAAACGCTTTCCAACGGCGAGTTATTGTCAGCGTTTTCCAGGAAGTAGTTGACTTTTAGTATATGAAAGGGAACATTAAAGTTTCAGGCTGTTTGCAAATGCTTTGGGTTTAGTGTATTAAGCCCCATTTATGTCATAAATAATTAGAATAAAAACTCGCTTGTTTTGTAAGTTTTTGAAAATTTTCCTCATTGAATTGTCATCTTCTGTAATTGATTCAAAAGTATTTTTCCGCATTAATTAGTATATACGCATTTGGCAGTCGTTTTGCATGTATTAATCAAATTTGAGTTGTAAACTAAATTTAAAAACCACATTACCTGGTATGACTAAGGCATTGCATAATTGCACAAACTTGAATAATAATTTTTGTGCTTATAAACAAAATTGATAATGTAAATCATCAAGCAAACTATTGTGAAACTTGCTGTACTAGGGGTCTTGGGTTTGACACTATCTGGAGAGTAAATTTTTCTAGTTGTGCTGTGATAAATGCGTCTTCTTTCAAATAAAAAAAGAAACTTTAGTAGGTTCCGTGTACTGCTTTGATGTTGCGTGCACGTTAATCAACTCAATAATTTAAGTTGGAATTCCTAGATGTAGTAGTCTTAACACCTGTTCTTAAAAAAAAACCGATGTTAAATAATTGAATTAACAAAAAAAAACTATTGTGGCTCAATGCTATTTAGGTCATTTAATAACAAAAAACACAAAGAGACAGTTAATTGTTTAATTATTTCTAAATTTTTAATTAAGACAATAAAATTACTTCAATTTTAAAATATTTAATTTGGAATACAATTCAAGTTATTCAAGATGTTTCACAAAAACATCTAAAAACTTTAGCAACTAAATCAGTTGATTAACAATGGTTTTTATAGAACAGTGAAGCATTTAAGTTTTTTAAAGCTTCATTCTGATGGTTTGAGAAAACTTACAATGTACTTTTAGTACATGCAATAATCAATTTATAATCTACAAACAGTCGAATTAGGTGGTAAAAACTTTTTTTATAAATTAGTGAAGTGGTTATCAATAATGTGTTAAAATTGATCAAAATGCTCAAAGAAATGCAAAACCGCTCCTTTTTATTTAAATAAATTAATCAAACAAAACACTTTGAATGCAAAAAAATTTACCGAAAATTCTCATAAAACCTTTATACTTCACAAAACTGTCCAAGAACATGCAAAAATCTCTTAAAATATTTTTATTTAAATTAAAACAAAAACTTTTGAAAAACAATTTTTTGTACATTATTAATTAAAATTTGACTTAAATTGCTTTTTATTTAAAAAAATTTAAAAACAAGTAAAAACTGCTCATCTATACTATTATTTAACTTAATTGATCAAAAAACTCTAAAGTTTTTTTTATTGTACATAATTGATTAAAAATTAACCAAACATTGTCATAAAAACTTATTTTTTAATATTAAAAAAAAAAATGCAATTAAGTGTAAAATTTACTAAAATTTGTTCTTGAAACCTTTTTATTAAACCTAATTAATCTAAAAACTAAAAAAAAACAAACAAATTTACCAAAAACCGCTTGCGTTTTTTATACTTATTTAAGTAAATTTATCCAAAAACTTGTATTGCACAAAATTATTAATTTATCAAAAACTGCTCAGAAAATCTTAATAACTTAATCAGTTTGGTAAAATATTAGGATTTTGAATTGCCAAGAAAATACAATCCTTATAAAAACTCTAAACGTTTAACTAAATTCTAAAAATACTTATATTGCAAAAAATTGATTAAAACTTTATTTATTATTTTACATAATTTAAAAAATGCAAGCATTGTTCTGAGCCACTTTTTTGACAAACTTGACTAAAAATCTAAAACAAACCACTTTTATTGCACAAAATGATGAAAAAATTACCAAAAATTGCTTACAAATTTAAAAATTAACGTAAGTAAATAATAATACTTAAAGTAAGTAAAAGTATGCACTGTATGTAAACTTAGAATTAAATCTAAATTATCTTAATTATTTTAAAAGTTTTTTATTTGTCTAGTTGAAGATTTAAGCAATTCAGGCCAATTTTTTTTAAATAATTTTACAATCTTAACACCATTTATATTTCAAAGAATGCACTGTTTGTTTTTTTTTTTCTTCTTCTTCTTAATTTAGGTTTTATGCCTGTTTTCCATACTAAAATCCAGCTATTGTTTTGGTGTTTTGCGTATGGGTTGCTTGTTTAGCTATTCTGGTGCCTGGCATTTAAAATAAGTATTTAATCCATGTTTAGCGCTGCCTTTTTCATCAAATGGTTTGTATATTATATTAAGTTTTCCGTTTTGTTTCTAAATGTTTTTATTTTGTTTGTTTGTATAAGTGTTTCCATATTAGATCATTTAAGCTTGAAGTTTTTTCAGATTAGTTTTGTACTTAGGTTTACATATATTAGTTAGTTGATATTTTAATTCCAATGTATTTAAATGACATTATCTTGTCCACTTCTACATTGTTGACTTCTAGTTTGCATCTGCTAGGTTTTTTAGCATCACCCACACAATTTATAGTTTAAGTATGCATAATTTATATTTAAACTTAAATTTCAACTATAAAACTTAAAGTAGTTTTTCTTTTATTTTTTTATTTTCTACCAGTGTAACAAAATTAAACCGGCCAAATTTTTTATATAAAACTATTACCATTTTTATTTTTATTATTTTGTGGTTTGGGAAAGAAATTTTCTAAAACCGTGTCGGATTTAATCTCACAAGAAAAGTGGCTACTGACTAAACCTCTTTCAGTAGTAAGTACTCATAAACCTTTTGTTAAAAAATGTAGATTTAAGAGTTGTTTTAGGAAGCCGACCTGTAGGTTGGGTTTAGAAATGTAGTTTTACCCACTTATAGAAAAGGTAACTCGGTTACTATTAAATTTACCGATTGTTTGTAGATTGATTCTTCCCGATCTGGTTTGGCGAGTCTTTTCAAATCAAAATTGAATTAAACCGCAAAGTTTTTGATGTATTTTTTGGCCAAAGCTTTAATGTGTTCTTGTTGTAGGAGAATCACAAAGCCGGTCCAAATATCCAAGTTTAAGACAAATCATGGAGGTTCAGTGAGCATCCGCAAAGTAGAACTCCTCAAGATGATTAAAGTGGCTATTTGCAACCATTTCCCAAATAGTGGAGACATAGGTCTGATAATCTAGGTATAGAGCCCGGTTTTGTTCCAGAACGACATGCTACTATTCCGACGTAACATCGGATATAGCAGAGCTTTAGCCATGTTGGTTTTCTCCAGAATGGACTGTACATGAAGCTTGTACCTAAGTTCCCTGTCAAAGATTATCTCAATATACTTGGCAGTGTTGGACCACGGTAAGGGAAAGACTTTAAAAATAACGTTTTTATAAGAAGTGAGTGAAGAGAACGGCTTTAATATTTTTTGGATTCACTGTGGCACATCACATTCATCCAACCTTTTAGATTGGAAATAATTTTTTGTAAACGTGAGCTAATGCGGTTGACTTTAATGAATAGATATGTGCTGTGTCATTAGCATATTGAGCCATTTTAACGCCGTGAATGCTTTCCGAAGGCATGCTAACCACAAACAGAATAAAAATATACAGCAAGAAAATAGCCTTGAAAAACTTTAGAAATAATCTGCCGTGAGGTAGAAATGTAATTTTTAATTTTTATTGCTAGACTTCTGAGATTCAGATACAAAGCTATCAACATTATAAGACGCAGAAGAAATTGTTGTTTTTGAGACAGATAAGTTGATGAATCCATGTTGGTGGAAAACAAAAAATTGTATATTTTTGTGTGCTCTTAAATAATATTCAAGATCACCTTTTCTATGACCTTAGTTAAAGTGCACAGTAAGCTATGTAAATTGGTTTTTTCTAGGTTTAACTATGTTGATAACATAATAACCTTTTTAAATTATTGGAAAATGCTTTGTTTGAAGAATAGCATTTGGAATATTGGTAAGAGCCATTATTGGTTTATGTTTCAAAACTTTGTTTAAAATTTTATTTAAACTAGGGCAGAACGGGAGTTGATTTTTTAATAATTTTGTTTAAAAAGATCTGCCGCTGTCTAGGGTTGTGTCATCATCAGCAGTTCTTAGAAAACCTCTGATTTCTCTGCAAATCCGTTTGATGTGCTCCAGATCCGTGTACTCGGTGTATGAGTCAAAACATTGGAGTTCAAGGCGGTCTGAAAATGCTTTGGTTTTTTACTCAATTGTGTAATTTCATTTTATTCTTACCATGAATGATGAGAATGGGAATCCGTTTGCTTTTAAGGGTTTTGGAGATCTTCTACATTGGATTTTTATCCTCCAAATATAATATAATAGTTTTTGTGCTTTCTTATGGCCGTGCTGACTTCGTTGCAAAGTTAATTTAAGATATTGCAATTTTTAGGTTTGCAATGTCCTTGCCAAACATCAATGGCAAATTGATGTTTAGCAATATTTATTGTTCGGATCAACATCTTTGTTTTTTAAGGTAATCCTAGAAGATTATCGACGCAAACCTAAAAAGTTTTAAATGCCTTTTTTAAGGTTTGTTGGATTTAAGTAGTTAAAAGTGCATAGGCCCTTTTGATTTATTTAGTCGTATCTTTCAAACATCAAGAAAAAAGAATCCGCTTTGTATAGATGACAATTTTTTTTTATTTCCAAACCCCTTTCCGTATAGCTCCAGTAATACCGGACAGTGGTCAGAGCTTAGGCCGTTGATTGTTGTTACCACAAGTTGCAAGTTAACGTTTTTTAGTATTGCAACATCAAGAATGTCCCCTTGGTGGCCGCATCACTATATTGAGTAAGTTTGTTAAGACTCAAAATTTCTAAGTTTTTTAGCAAAGTTTGACTCTTAGCATTGGTTGTTAAGCTATTCCACAATCTGTGCTTTAAATTAAAGTTTCCAGCAATTATTGTTGAACGTAAGTTAGCAAAAACTGTATCAAAATCTGCAGTTTTAATTGTGCCAAGCCTTGGCGCAGTTACCACTATCGCATTAGATTTGAGAGAGAGCAAGTTGAGTGCATTCACTTTACAGTGATCCAATGATCTTTTTGCAAAGTTCTCAAATACGTAAAAGTGATTTGGATTCTTAGTGCCTGATTAGGTTTGTGGACCAACTCTGACACCAGCAAGACGTCGTCGACGTTTTTATAAAAAAAAAACTTTTCTATTTTACCCATGTTTTCTGTAATGTTGGCTTTCTAAAAACAGACACGGAATAATTATTGAGTGTTTTATCTATTTTTAGTTGATTAAAGTAAACAAGAAGCGTGACGTAGTGGTCTAGGCAACCGATTGCTGCACCAAAGATTGTAGGTTTCATTCCTGTATACCGTGATATACTTTTCACATATACGCTTGCCCACTCAAAAACCTTCTCTGATGAAGTGATAAAATCTCTCTAGTGGTTTGGAATTTACTTAAAAACTGTAGGTCCCTTGTAATGTAAATTTTCAGCATTACGTGCAGATATAGAAGCCTATATCCAATAAGGATAGAAAACGGCTAAAGAAGAAGGAAAGAAACAAAATGTTTGCTATTAATCTTATGTGAGATTTGCTCATCTCTTTCAAGATAACGGAAATTTGTTTGTTCAATGTCGTTAGTTGCGCAAGAAGAGCAACAGCCGTTGCAAACGACTTATTACGTGCAGGTTTGGACGTAGAAAAAAAACGGAATTTGGCTGCCGGTCTGAAGTTGACAACTTTTCTATAAGCGGCCATCGCGCTCAGGTATGCCTTGCATCCCTTGAAGTTTGTAGGATAAGAACCTGAACACAAAGCACACTTTGGCTTTGATTTGTTAAGGCAAGCCACCAATTGGTAGGGCCCCAAACATATTCTACAAATCAAATCTGAGCTCAATTAGAGGTGGTGGAAGTCGGCGTTGGATATAACTGCGACCAAGTCCTGGATAGTGGCAGCTTGTTTAAGAAAACAATAGTTGCAATTGCTGTTGCATATCCAACAAATAGTTTTCAAACGCCAAAATGTTGGCCTTTGACTTGGTGTGAGATCTGCTGCTGCTGCTCTTGATAGAAGATTGTTTGCGTTTTTTTATCTGCCGATTTCTTATTTCTTGCTGCAAGGGCATTGCGGCTGCAATTGGGCCTTAGAATAAAATATTTCTGTTTGTTAAGATGTAAGTTTTGACAAGCAAATAATTAAAATATTAGATAGCAATAATAATTATTAATACCTTTGGCAATAAGAATTATTTCAACCAATTGCAAAAATAAATGCAGTTATCAGTATTTTGCGTTTTCCTATTGTTAAATCTTGTTGGCCTAGGTTTTACCAAATGTAACCTCACTTCTAAGCTAAATAGCTCTTTTGATAAATTTTAAACTTAAGTATTTTAATAATTTTTTTATAGCTTAACTAAAGATTTTGTCCGGAGTTTACAAATTAATTCAATTAAATACTATTCATACTTAAAAGTATGCAGTAATAAAATTCAAACTAAAATATTTTAGTATTATTTTTTTTTTTTTAATTAGTTTGACTAAATATTTAAACTGTTCAAGCCGGATTTTTTTAAACAACGTAACAAAATTAACATTATACACAATTCAAAGTATGCAACTTAACACTTAAAGTATTATTTTTTAATTATTTTAACTACAATTTTTGTCAATTTTAGCCGGATTTTTAAAATACGTTATTTATTTGAATGTAAACTTTAAATTAAAACTAAAATATTTTTAGTAAATTTTAATAAATAAATAAAAAATTAGTTTATCTAAAAATTTAGTCAATTAAAAAATTTTTTTACTTATTTTTTATTTTTTAACAAATTTAATTTTACTTATACTTTGAAGTGTGCACTATTTGAATGTTAACTTATTAAAAACTAAATTTTGAATCATTTTCAATTTGCCATGCAAATATTTGATTATTATTTTGTATTGTTGACAAATTTGATTAAATTTTCTTTTCTCAATTGCATCTTATTAAATATATTTGCAGCATTCTGTAGCCGTGAATAAGTTTGAGAAAACTTGAATACAAACTGCAATAATGCCTTAGCAATAATATTCAAATGACCCAAGCTGGAAGAAACTAGATGCATCCCCCAGGCGTATTCATGCGGCTAAAAAACAGTTTATTGTTGATCTCTCTCAGTGCATAATTACAGCAGTGTCTGCCCCGCATTTGTTTCTTTTTATACGCAGTGCGAATATAAAGTGTTAACGGCTGTCTAGAAGCAATAACGCTTTATTTCCGTAAATCCAGTCGCGGTTTATTGAGAGTTATTACAGCCGCAGCAGGATTCTTAATTTATTAAATTAAAAATAGTTTGTTTAAATTGCATTACCATTGCAAGTAAACCACCGTCCATTGCAGTCGTATTTATCGGTTCTACCCTCACCCTCAGATAGTAGTGTACCTAATGGTCCTTCAGGCCGGCATTTGACTGTCTGTCACTAAATCTCCGTAATGGTGTCTGCTATCCAGGCGTATATATACGGGTGTTGTGTAAGTGATGACTAGCCTGAATAATACATTTTGTTATTACTTACTCCTTGTGAGGCAGCCGCAAGGTCCATTTAACCACCTCAATAATCATCCTAACACGTCTTATATATCATTTTCAACCCAGGAAGATCGCACCGGATGCAAAGTCTGTCTTGTCTTGAAAGGGTCGCAGATTAATGCGCCGGTTTCCTGCTTAATTGAAAAGTGCCGCCAATTTATCAGAAAACTTAACGAATAATTAACAAGAGGTTTATTAATTGACAAGCTGCTTGACAATTATGAATTTTATAATTAATTGATGGTAACCGAATCGGGTTTATTATAATTGCATTTTGTGTAGTATTAAATGGAATATCAAAAAAGTAAACTTTGTTGTAAAACAATATTTGTAACAAAATATAACTAAATTTTAAAGCTTTTTAATTGATAAAATACTATTAGAAATTAGTTTAAAATATCACTTTTGGCTAATTTTGTTAAGTTTGTCAGTTTACAAATATATTTAAGTAATTTTAATAATTTAAAAACATCTTTTTAAGAAACATGTCAGTTAAATATTTGTGACAGTTTAGAATGATTTTAAAACTATATTTGACAATAATAAACATAATAATAATAATGATAATATTAATAATAATAATAATACTTTATTTACGGAATAAAAACTTACCATTTACATCTACATCAAATATACATAATTATGTTTTACAAAAATATATAAAAATAAAAAATACAACAAGTAACATATACAAAAAATCGCACATATTAAAACAAAACATTAGTCAGCTGACTTCTAAACGTAGACTTAGAGACACAAAATAAATTAAAGTTAGTTGGTAAAGTATTTGCAAATCTACACATTCTACTCAGCGGATTAGTAAACTTCCGAGTGATGATTTTTTAGGATTTTTGATACAGTTTAACACCGCTGCAATGTGTAGAAAAACTTAGTTATTTTTGGATAAAGCACTATCCAAAACTATAGTTTACAAATGGTTTGCAGAGTTCAAGCGTAGAAGACCAACGTTTGATGACGATCTTTGCAAAGATCGTCCATGCACCTCTGTTGTCGCAAAACATATTGATGCTGTGCGTGAAATAATTTTGTCAGATCGGCATGTGACCTATAGTGAGATAGAGGCATCTTTAGGCATTGCAGCAAAACAAATACAAACTATTTTGCACGATTATTTGCATGTCAGGAAACTTTGCAGTCGTTGGATCTCACACAATTTGAAAGAAGAACAAAAACAGGTACGTGTTAAGTAGTGCAAGAAAATGCTAAAAAAAATTGAAGAGGTTTATTCAAATTTGGTATATAACATCGTAACAGGTGACGAATTTTGGATATATTTATATGAGTTTGAAACTAAACCGCTGTATGGGTGCTTCAAAATGAACTTAAACCCACAAAAGTGGTGCGTTCACGAAGCGTTACGAAAAGAATAATTGTTTGTTTCTCTGAAAAAACGGTCATGTTGTAACTGTTGCGTTAGAGGATCGAAGGACAGTTAATGCTGACTAGTATACTTCAATTTGTTTGCCGGAAGTTATTGCTAAAATCAGAAAGAACAACATATATTAGCAAATTATTGTTCATTATGACAACACTACAAACTGTAGAGTTTTTCACCAGTAACAACATTCAATTAATGACTCATTGCTCATATTTGCTTAATTTATTGTCCAATGACTTCATCCTATTTTATCATATCAAAAATAAAAAGCGTGGCAAGCGTTTTTTATCGCCTGAAGAGGCCGTTGAAGCATTTAAATCACTTGTTTTGGAGGTACCTCGCTCAGAGTGGCAAAATTGTTTTAAAGATTAATATTTTGAGAAACAATAAAGCAATTTACATAAAGTAAATTGTGTTTTGTTTTACATTTTCCGCAAACTTTGGCAGTGTCCCTCGTATATGAATGGAAGAGTACCAAGTAGCTCCGGACAATCAATCGCTGAGATAATTAAATTATGCAAAAATGACAAATTGGCACTTTTTCGGCAAAGTTTCAATGACGGTAGATTACAGGTAGTATACCCAATTTATAGAACAAAAAACAACAACATTTCTTTTAAATTTGTTTAATATTAGGGTTATGAATATCATAAGCAAGGCTTCAAACTGACGCAGCATACTCTAAATGCAAACGCACCAACGCACAATATTTAAGTTTTGGTGCGCTGGGTGATAAATCCGTTGACATTCTATAAACAAATCCCAACATTTTTATAGCACAATGTTAATATGTTCAACAAATGTAAATTGCTTAAATCTTTTATTTGTGTTACTTTAGTATCAATTACATAGTTAAAAATTTACACAAAGATCTATAAAAACTTATTGAAAAACATTTATTAGCATTGAAGAACAATTGATTAATAAAACACCAATTGATTATAGAGTCTAAGTCTAGTTGTAAAAGATGGCAGTCATTAAGAAAAGATATTCTTCTGTACTTTTTTAAATCATCCGCAAATAAAAGAAATGACGATGAATTAATATACTGTAGGAGATCATTGATAAAAAGCAAAAATAAAATTGGTCCGCAATGAGATTCTTGAGGAACACCTGATAAAACACAAATGAGCTGTGACAAAAAATTATTAGTTTTTACACACTGCGTGCAATTTTTCAAAAAGCTAAATAACTAGAAAACCACATCATGATGAAAACCCAGAGCTTTGAGCTTAGCAATCAAAATGTTGTAGCTCACACGATCAAACGCCTTTAAAAAAATCGGTATAGATAGAATCAACTTGTACTTTATAATCAAATGCATTTAAAATATTATTTTCATAACAAAGTAAATTAGTAGTAGCAGATTGAATGCGTATACCTCTATAGTTAGTGATATTTTCTTTGGCTACAGATATAAACAATGGCGTAATATCGCTTTGTTTCCATATTTGAAAAAAATTAGTTTCATTCAAAGAAGCATTGAAAAGTAAGTGCAATGATTTTGCAATAGAATAAATGCACTTTTTTAGCAGTAAAGAAGGAACGCCGTCGGGTCCAACGCTTAAATTACATTTAAGGTTTTCAATTCTCTTAAAAACATCACACAAACTAATAGAAAAATTTGACTGAATTACGTTATTATTAAAATTAAACAATAGAATTGGATGAGTTTTGTACTAATAGACTTAAAAAAAAAAATCTGCAAAACTATTGACAAAGTCGTTCCTATTATTACAGATTTGATCCTTATAGTACATTGTGGCTGAAAAAATTATAGTTTTTTTGGTCTTATTAACAAATCTCCATAAATAATTTGGATTATTTTGAATTTTACTTTCAGTTTGTAAAATATATTGTTTGTATTGATGTGCACTGAGATTTTTGCTCGTAGTACAAATAGATTGAAATTTATTATACCGACAGTAGTTTTGAAGATTTATAACGTTTATGTACAGTTTTCTTGAGTTTAGTAATTCTTTCTTAAACCAAATAGGAAAATTGCTTTCACGCCACAGTTTTTTAGGTACAAAACAATCATTAACATAATCAATTACAAAATAAAATACATCAAGACACATTTCAATATCACAGTTATAAAATAATACAAGTTAATCAACATTCAACATATAATTGCTTCTATCACAGAAATATCACAATTGTTGGTAAAACATAAATCTAAAAACACACCTTCACTATTAGGAATTGAAATGCCTTGTACGCAGTTTAAGAACCCAAATTAATTAGCAACTAAATGAGCAAAGTAATTCTTATTACAAATTACTTCTATACCTAAATCATCGTTAACCCAAGACGCTGCAGGTAGATTGTAATTGCCCAATAAAACTAGTTTACTGTTTGGAAACTCGTCGGCAATAGATTCAACAAAATAACAATAGTCAAGATATTTATCACTAGTTGAATTGGGTAGTATATATAACGCACAATTGATATAAGACACAAGATTAAACTTAACAACCATAAACAAATGTTCAACACTAATAAACGTAGTGTAAAGTAATACAGAACTGAGGTGAGTTTTGATACCAATTAAAACACTACCTCCGCCTTGTTTAGGGCTTGTTAGGGCCAAGCAATCACACTTAAATAAATTTTGAAGTTTAATTCAGAGTCAGTGATGTCCAAAGAAAGCCAGGTTTTAGTGAAAACAATTACATTGTAGTCTGATACGGCTACAGCAAGCAAAAGTTTTCTGAGTTTAGTTTTTAAGCCGCCAACGTTCTGGTAGTAGATGGAGAAGCCGTTATTATTCTTAAAGATGAGTGCAAGTTGTTGACAGAATTCATGCTCCAAAAATCAATTGAAGATGAAACAGAAACATTTTGTAAATGACCATAACTCACAAATTTTGACAGCGATGTTAGTTGGTCAAAAGTCTTTGCAAAGAATAGCTCAAATATGGTTATCTGAAACCGAGACTTTAAAGCTAGTTTAGCTTTCAGATTGTACAGCTAGATCTACAGCGTCGATTAAAATATCAGGGTATTTCAATTTAATGTAGTTTATAACATCGGATTAATTAGTTCCGCGGTTAAGTTTTGAGACATGTATATATGAGTATGGCACATATGCTTGCAACTTATTGTTACTTGGACTACAACCAAAAATTGTTAGGGTCTTAAGCTGAACTTTTTGCTTGGGTTTAGTTTGAGCAGTAAGGGTCGCAAAAGAAGAAGAATTATTATTTACAGAATTAATTGCAGGTAGAAGCAATTAAATTTCCTCATTAATAGTTGGTGTAACTACACTAGGCATAGATACTTAAATTCAAGTTTTGTATTCAAGTATAACCTTATCTTTGTCTGCAATCTTCTTTTCAAAATACAATACTTTATCTAATACGGGGCATTAGTGTGACGTCACACGACAGTAGCGCCACTGGCGCCAACGTGGATTATCACAACAACTATTTTATACATAGGTTTTCTTATGGGAGATACTTGTTTGATTTAATTGTGTCGTTATAAGATATTTATTTGTAATCTAATGCACCAAAATGGATTAATATTATATTAAGGCATATTTTGATGTACAATTTGTATATATTAGCTGATACAATATTAAATAAACACATATTGAAATTCAAAAATACAACATAACCTCAAACAAATTGTAAATATTTAATAAATACTTTTTAAATTTAATGTTAATTATACTGTAAAATTATCAACTGCAACAAATTATTATTAAAATTTAAGTTTAAATAAATATTAAGCAAATTTTAAGACTTCATAAATTTAATACAAAAATATTAACTGAGTAATTGAACATAAATATGTTAATCTTTAATAATAAACCATCAGTTTTATAAAATTTTTAATAACATATATTTGTGTTTTTAAATTTAATCATTATACGTTACATTTGTTAAAATCAATAAGTAAGCGATTTGAAAAAGCTTATCGGCAGAGTTTTTTCTGCTATTTAAAATATTTAATATAATATGTATGCGGTTACATTATTTTATATAATAAGAACAAACATAACCAGTTATTTAAATTGTTTTAAGAATTTAATCGAGTAATAATTAATTTTGATTATCTATGTTCCAATTATGTGTAACGAAACTATATATATATATATATATATTGTTTTTGTAATTGTACTGTATTTGATAATGTTGTTGTTTGTTTATTAACAATGAATTTTATAAAATATGTTTTATTTTACAAAAATATTATAGATAATTGCTTTCAATCTGCTAATAACACAATCCGAAACTTATAATAATCAAAATTTACTCGACTAAAATCTTATTTGATTTGATGAGAAGTTGTTTATTATAATTTCATTAATAAAGTCAATAATTAAAAAAAATATAAACTGTTATAAATACAAATAATTAATAAACAAATAACAAAAATATCATCTTGGATAATCGAGACATTAAACCTAATTCTTTAAGTCAATTCTTGAGTAAAATACTACCTATTATCTTAAATTAGTTTTACTAAATATACAATAGTATAGATGTAATAAAAAATATATTAATTTACTCAAATTAACAAATGTGTTTTAAAATTTAATTAAAACATTTTGTGAGGTTATATTATACTGAATGTTTTAATATGTGTTAATTTAAAATTGTGTAAATAATTATCTACATATTATACATAAAATATTACCTTTCTGAACAAATGATTATTGTACAAACACTGAATTGCTGAAAAATATCTTATAACGACACAATTAAATTCAACAAGTATCTCCCATAAGAAAACCTATGTATAAAGTAGTTGTTGTGATAATCCACGTTGGCGCCAATGGCGCTACTGTCGTGTGACGTCACTACTAATGCCCCGTATAGCAATTTATTGTTAGAACAAACTTCATCTAACAAAACTTGATATAGTACAATAGTCTCTTTATAAAGCCTTAGATGTTTAAAACTGTCAAGTTTGAATGACGTACTACAGTGGCATTTTTTGCATTTGCAGGCTTGATCGGACATGATAATAAATTAAAGTTTAAAATATCAAAATTTAACTATAAAAGTAATTAAATATTGAAGAATAAAAATAATACAACAATGATACAAAGATACACAATTTACACCGGTGCGTCGTTCACCTGGTGACTAATTACAAAACAAACAAAAACAGACTACGGTTGGGTAACACAAGAAAACAAAAGAGTGTTTAAAACAAGATTAAAATATAAATTTACAAATTAAAATATAAAATATAAAATCACAAATTAAAAAAAAAAACACAAGTTACGCCACTGTTAAAAATATTGCTTTGCGTTGCGCGGATGAGAATGCGCGGACGTTTAAAAATTTAGGTTAAGTTTCAATAATCAAACTTTACCATAAATTTTACAGAATAATGTTTAAGACCTATAGCACAAATAATTACAAATATAATTATCAGTACGTTAGGTGAAACTTTACATTTAGTTACACTTATAAACACATAAAATTGTAGGAGTAAAATATCATCAACTCAGTGCAGTGCAGAACACATGTTTGATAGTAAAAAATGTTTAATAGTTTAAGTACGTTTTATAAAGTTCTAAAGCACTTAAGATTATTTGTAATAATTTTAAAACTAAGTTTGGATTTTAAAAATATTTGAAAATCATGTATGACAAATTTAAAACGTCTTTGATAGCTTACAAGTAATAAATAAAATATAAAACTTTATTTGACACTTCCAAAATGTTTTTGATAGTTTAAGTACAGTTTAACTTGATTGGTTAAAAAATTATTAAAAACATGTTTTTGATTTTTTTAAATATTCTGGTTTTAAAAATTACGTTTATCAGTTTGAAATATTAAAACATTTTACAATTAAGTTTTACTTTTAGAAACGTTTGTGACAGTTAAGCAACATTTTGACAGTTTTGTGACATTTTTGACATTTATCACCTTTTAACTAATAAAAATATTTTAAAAATATGTTTGACTGTTTAATTACTTAATATTTGCAAAATATTTGTTACAGTTAGTAACAATTTTGATAGTTTAAACATTACAAATTAGTTTGATAGTTTAAGTGTGTTTTTGATCATTGTGACAGTCCAACAACGTTTTTGACAATTTATAAATGTTTTACAAATATGTTTGACAGATAAAGTACATTTTATGCAATTTGTAACAACCCAATGATGTTTTTGACAGTTTAAGTACACTTTATACATTTAGAAACAGTTGTGACAGTTTAGTAAGATTTTAATCATTTTATTTAGAAACGTTTTACACAATATGTTAGTGACAGTATAGGACATTTTTTTTTGTAAAGAACATTTATGAGTTTATAAAAAATTTGTTAGTGATTTTAAAAGAAAATTTTCTAAAGATTCAACGTGTTGGATTTATTTTTAAGAGGAAAGTGCCAACTGATTAAACCACTCTTTCCCTAGTGTTAAATACTTAAAAGTTTGAGACCGTATTGTTCATAGACCTTCCATTTAAAGATAAGATTTTAGGAAGTGGTTGAAAGAGACGCTATATAGCTTGTGGAGTAAAATGTGGTGTCGTCTTCTTTAAGTTTTAAATAGTTAATTGGTTAACCCGACGCTTGTAGATAAAAAAATCCTTGTCTGACTTAGGACCGCTTTTACAATTTCTAGTTAAAGCATAGTTAGGGTTTGGAGGGGAATAAACCGGGGTTAACTTACCCGGTGCTCGAAGCAGTAGTTATACCTAGTATAACGCACATAACCTCTTAAGCGCCGCACATATCATATTTAAAAAAATAAATAAGAAAAAAGTAGGATTTGTTGCTTCAATTTTTGTCTTTTTGTTGTCACTATCATTTAAACACGTTTGCGTTATAGAGGAGACAATATATTTGCTTATAAACGGCACAATTGACGTTTCATTAGGTTATCCTAGAGAATAAACTAACTTAGCAATTGTCAAATGCATTGCGTGTTTTACCAGGTATAACTGTGGATTAGTTTATCCGACGATTGTAAAAGCTGCCCTTAAAGGGAAGTCTAGCCAGGTCAGAATTGGAGTAAACCGCAAGATTATTGATATTTTTAACTTCAATGCGCTATTATAGTAAGAGAATCCTAAAGTTGGTACAAATTTCTTTGTTTTAAACTATTCATAGAACTCCAGAGTGCTTTTGCAAAGTAGTATTTAAGAGTTTGCGGTTGAGTCCTAGATTGAAGATGCATTGAGGTCTGATGTTAGATTTGAAAAACCGGATATTATTCCGGATTGACAAAGCAACTGTTTTGTAGCAGCATTAGAACTAGAAAATTTTTAGCCGTTCTGGATTTGTCAAGAATAAACTATACATGCACCAAGTTATTTACAAATATTTAGAAACATTAAATCACAGTATTAGAACCTTTTTCATGAAACCAGTTCTTATTCATATTAGTGGTAACTTTTTGTAGTTTTATAGTGACCACTTAGGATAACTTTAAAGTGTAGAAAGCATATTGTACTATTTTAACCCTATGCGTCTATCCCATAAGCATGTCAACGGCAAATCGGTTAAATAACAGAGATAAAAGAATAAAGCCTTTAAAAATTCCTAGCGTAATTGTTAAATTTCTTTAGGAAAATTTGTTTAATTAGTTGAAACTTTTGACAATGTGGTCCGTCATGCAGTTTACGTAAAGTAAATAGAAAATTGATTGGCTGGTAATTTTGGGGAATTTAGTATTTACCAGGTTTTAGTATATTTTTAACAAGTAAACTTGTTTAGCAATATACCGTTGTTAAAGACTTCCAGAAACCTTATTTTGACTATGAATGGCTAGAATAGTGAATCGTCTATTTTGTAAGGCTTTGGAGTTCTTCTACATTGAATTGTCATTTTCTGTGATAGACTTCAAAATATTTTTTTAGCACAAGTTTTTGTAAAATCTTATAGCTTTTTTGACTTTACTGTAAAACGAGTTTAAAATTTTGCAATCTTTAAAATCCCAATGCTTATGCCATTAATGTTTAGCTGATTTTTTTTGCAAATTAAGGTTTTTGTAGCCAGAAATAATGTTATCGGCGCAAATTTGATAAGTTTTAGAAACCTTTTCTGTTTTAGTAAATTTAATTAGTAAGTAGTGCAACGGTTCTTATCTGCAACCGTTTTTATTGAGGCCAAGTTACTAATGCTTTTTTTCAAAGATTGTAAAAAAAGAGTTTAATCCGTCTAGATAACAAATTTACCTTCTTCCCCGGATAATCTATTTCTGTAAAACTCTAAGTTAAAGATAAAACTATTGATTGTTTAGATTTAAGCTTAAAAATGTACGTCCTAGTCAAGCAGAGCTCGACTCTTGGCATTGGCTTGTAACCTGTAAGAAGAGTACATGCAAAAAGATTATTTTAAAATCTGCTGTTTTAATAAGTTTGACTAAATTTATCTAATGTTTGGTGTTAGAATAGCGACAACATTTGCTATAATACCTGCACTTTAAGCAAAAAATACAAGACTAGGGCCAGCATAGGTTTAGTTGCCGGTCTTTTGTTTTAAATAATTTTGAATTGCAAGGTCATGATTCATACAAATGCCTTGCATTTTTTTAAATTGTTGGGATGAGGGCCAAAACAAAAAGCATACTTAAGTAGTGTGTTTTTAAAGTAAGCCACTAATTGGTGGAACCTTGCGTAGATGCGGTGTACCGGACATACTATGTAGCAGTGTGCTAATAACGCTGGCACGGTCTCGTTTTTTAGATTTGAATGTAATCTTTAAGTTTTTTAGTTAGGTTTAGTCCATAATTGCTGCAATTTTTGCTTTCTTTAGAAGCTGTACAAAACCAATTAAAAAACAAATAAATTTGTTTTCCATTCTATGGACGTTAGAAAGTAAAAAATCAAAAGATTTATTGAATAAGTCAACGTATTCTTCTGTTAGCTAATCTAAGACGTGTCGGATTACCACCTTAAAGCAACGTTCTTTAGAGGTCAACTACGTGTAGAAATTGGTCTTTTTATATTCAAGACTTTACCTTCTTGTGGTAGGCGCTTATGGCCGGAATAATGCAAGTACTTTCTTAAGTGTTTTGCTCAAAAAATATGAAAAATTTATTGTCTGTAAATTATTTGAACATCTCCAGGTTTAATTGCATACCTCTATGCACAAATGTTAAGATATAGAATTTATAAAACACGCTTGAAGGATGGTCAGTTGGGTTGGATAGGTTGTTGTCAACACCGGTGGGGTCTTTAAGGTCCAAGGCTTAAAAAATACCTTGATGAAAGCTTTTTTTTATTAGCGAAAACTGCGCTATTTTTTAGTGTGGGTGCCCTTTATCCAAAAATGCCGGCACAATTAAATTAATGATGTTGCTTAAAAAAACTAAAAGTCGATTAATAGCCAAATTGGCAATAATAATTGTTAATCACTTGAAGTAGTTTTTGGATGTAGATTTTTTAAACTTCTGGGTGAAGTTAATGAACATTGCTTTTTTCTGCTATTTAAAGTTCTAGATATGGTAGGCAAGGACGTTCACTTGGGTATGGGATCTGTAACTGATTAGGGATTGGTTTATTTTTTTTTCTTTTAAACTGAACCTGCACTGCACTGGTGATCATTCTCTAAAAAAAATGTTGCACCAAGATTTTTCTTGAATAAGCAAAAATTAATAATAATAAATAGTAAACATTAATAACTATTAACATTTAGTGCAATTAAAATTGCAGTTTTTGCTATGGTTTGTTGCTGGGTAGTACTGTTGCAGCAATTGGATTAAAAAATGTCTCGGTTGGCTGCTGGCAGTAAACTTCTGTCTCATCTGCGAATTGCCTGCTCTCACGGTAAATTCTTGACTGTGGAAGATTAAAAACGTTACAAAAATATGTTTGGCATTTTGTTTTATTCAGAAATAATTTAAAAACATTTTTAACAATTTTATTACAATTTATATAAACTAAAGTCATTTGTGAAGGTGTAAAAATGTTTACAAACATTGAAACGCTTAATAATTCAGGTCGGTGGTTGATAACCCAAAACCGTTTCTTGCAATACAGCAGCTTTTCTGTCTAAGTATGTTGCAGTTCTCTAACAAATATCTACAAATTTATGTGGATCAGTCACAATAAGAGACACATAAAAATTGGGCATCGGTTTGTGGAGATTGCTTCATCAATAAAGCACTAGGTTCATCTTTAATAAAATGTCTCAATAGCAACAAAATACAACAAAATAAATCAAAAAGATTCAACAAAACATATTAAGTATACCAATAATTCATTAAGTTAATACTAAAATAAATTAACTGTTTTGCCTATAAGCTTATCTTCTCGTTAACAGAACTAATAATAATTCCGCTAAATGTTTCACACACAAAATTAAAGGGGTTTTATAACCTGTATAGTTGTATAACACAATTTGGAACGTCTAAAATTCATAACTTTAAATAAAATTGGGTTTATAGACCAAACACAATCAATACATATAAACTTAAAATTCAGTACCACATTGGAACCTGGCGTAGTATTCAAAGGGCTTAAAACTTTTGTAAAATAATTTTACTAATTAATTAGAACAAAAAAAACCTTAATCTAAAAGATTTAAAATCTGAAATTTGGTTATATTTTAATAAATATTAATATACACAATCATTTGCTTAGCTGTGCAGATTCCTAATCCTGTTGCAGTATTCAAAAAATATGGGTTGCATTTTGCATCATGGCAGGTAGAAAAAATGCTCATCAAGGCTTTGATCGATTTGGAAGTGAGATAATTCCAACGTATTAAGATTAATTAACTCAACCATGTGTGAATGAATACAACCACAAATTTTTAAAAACCTGCACATCAAATTTAAAGTTGTACAGCTCGCTTTATGTAATTTGATAATAAAGTAGTTAAGCAATTAAACTGTATAATTTATTTAGTAGTTTCCATTATTGATGTTTACCATGGTAGAGCACTTTATTATACTTTTTGACATTTTATGTGTAGCTGTGATGTCCAGAAACGGCGCTAGGCGGTAAGCAAGGTAAGCGCTGCTTTGGGGCACAATACGTCAGGGGCGCAGTGGCTGACCCGAAATAGTTTACATTTGCATTAGGTTATAATGGATGCGTATTCTGTCAAACTGACGTTCTGACAAATTTGTCTAAAGATGCGCAAATAAATCAAAAAATAGAAATTCAATGGGCGTGGTTATACTGCATGCGTATTGTTTGGCAGATACCGCACAAACTTGTCAGAACAGGTTGATCGTTTAAACTAGTTTGATTTTTTGCAAAAATTAATCCGACTTGTGAGCAATGGATATTGAAAAATTAATAAATTTAGTTTTCGAAAATAGATGTCTGTGGGATATGAAAGGCAAAACTTACCATAACAGAGACCAAGCCCGTCAGAAGTAGAAATACATTTCTCAAGAAATGGACAACAATAGTAAGTATATTTATTTTTGTATTTGTAAAATTTTACATTTTATTATTGGGATAATTACATATTACTATTAGCACATGACATACTGTTTAATTTAAAATATTATATTAAAACTGCACTTCACCTGCTGGACTGACAAAGTAATTTTTGAAATTTTCTCGTACTTGATTTGCTGTCCTTCCATGATGATTGTAACGTCTTGATACAAGCATGTTTTTTTTGGATGTACTGATATTTTCATGAGATGTAAGAAAACCCTCCTTGTCTATAACGATGTTATGTAGTAAACAGACGCATTTTACTAAAATGTCGACGTTTTCCGGATACATAAATGCACACTTGACGCACCGTCAAGCTCTAGATAACTTATAATTGAAAATCCGTTTTTCATTGGTAAGATTTTGTCTGAAGTATAGTTTTAATAAATAGGATTTCAATGAATAGGCTTCATCACTTAACAATACAAATAGAACTGAAATGTCAGTTGATGGAATGTTTTCATTATTTGGCATATTAAATTTGTTTTTTCTAAGTGTTTATATACATTTGAAAGAAAAAATATTCCTCTATCACTTTGTTTTCCGTAAGCACCGACATCAATAGTGATGAACTTTTAATTTGCATCAGCTATACCTTGTAACACAATGAAACAATATTGTTTATAGTTATAGTATAACGATCCTGAATTTTGAAGGCATTTGATTCGAATGTGTTTCCCGTCAATGCTTTTAACACAATTAGAAAAATTCCACTTTCTAAAGTAGTCATTTGCAATGGTTTTGAAATGATCCGTTGTAGGTTGAGCCATATGTTTCTCATGAAAAAAATTCCATATTGCATTTTATGTTTCATAAACTATTTGTTGTACGGCACTGTGAAAAATTCTGTATCAAAAACTGAAAGCCCTAAATGACATCCCAGTAGAAAGAAATCTGCAATAAAAAAATGTATACGTATATATTAGCATCATTGATTTTTATTAGTTAGATAACTTAATTACACGCTAAAACCTGTTATATTTGACTATTTACATTTACTAAAAATGAGTTTATCAATATAATTCTTAATCACCCATAAATGTTTTTGTTTTTATTTTTAGTGGAAGCAGTCAAAAATAAGTGGCGAGGTTTGCTGGACACCTTTTGTAAGGAATGAAATAAACTTCCGAAGAAACGATCAGGCCAAGAAGGAGGGGCAGGTAAAGAATCAACATGGCCATATTTTAAAAGTATGATGTTTTTGAAAGATCAATTTTTGCCTAAAAAACTGCATAGCAGGGAGAATGAAACACATTTCCAATTGATGTTCAAGAAATTGATGAGTTGGTTAAAAATGGGCCCAACAGTGAAACAAACTCTATTTAAAATAAATCACGTCTCAAAGAAAGGTTGCGCAATCAGAAAATAATAGTATCTCTGAAAATTCCGCAACTCCTCAGGCAAAACGAGCTAAAAATACAAACAAAAGCAAACGTTATTGAGAAACTATTAAATATCAAGCAACACAAGCTAGAACAGTTCAGATGAAAAGTTGGACTGTCAAATAAGAAAAAAAAACAAAGAAGATGCTGATTATCATTTTATGATGAGTTTGTTACCGTATCTCAGAATAATTTTGGAAGAAAGAAAATTATTTGTGCAAACAAAGTTACAGCAGGTTTAGTTTTGTAAGCAGCAGTGACTCGTACTCCTTGAACCGGAAGTACCGGGATATCCCCCAGAATAAGTAAAATTTGCTGAAAAGTTTCAGAAGACATGCATGTTATGTAACTATCAGTGTCAATTAACGCGGGGAATTTAAAATTACAAATTTTAAGCAGTACCACCGGTGTGTATTGTTGAACTTCTGAGTAAATAAAATTACATTCATCTATCAAAAGGTCTTCCGACAGATTTTAGTTCTGATACGGGTTGACCTTTTGTATCAAATCAACTTCTTCGTCTAGAAAGTTGGGGGAAAAAAGTTTTCCGACAACTGGTTTGACTCTTCTTTAACTTCCGAGCTGTTTATGTCAATATCGTTTAAAGTATCTGGAGATACATTATTTCCTATTTCGATTTTTTCTAGAGCTAAGTTAGCAACGCCAAGGTTAGTTTGAGGGTGCGTTTCAAACCAAGGCCGCAACGTATAGTTTCAACGCAATTGCAGTTGTGGTTGTTCACCGTATGGGCGGTGCCATGTATTCTATAAAGGTGCTGCATAATTTGTTTTTTTTTTAAGAGTATCACGACTTAACAGATATTCTGCGGTGCGTAAACGTGAGAGCGTATCGGATACCGTATTTACTCCAATTAGTGAAGTTGAATTGAAGAATTGTTGTAAATTATAAGGCGGGTCTAAAAATTGGGCTTGTGCAAACAGTTTAAAAAAAATATGTGGTAAATGTTTTCTCCGTGGTTGTGTATTTCCCCATTTTAATTAATCGACGTGTCTCGTGTTGCCGCTCAATGTTCCGTTGGTTTACAATTTACAGGTATGCTCCGTTTTACATAATTGGGGTTCACAGTATAACCGTTTGGTGTTTGTATTCTTGTACTAACATATGTTTGCGGAAGTGGATATAAATATAAATGATTTTGAAAAGATAGTAAACGCGGTGGTGGATATGTCGGAGTTCATATACTATACAATGGTTAGTACAGTTTTGTTGAAGTCTGGTTATTATTATGGGCCGCAAAATTAACACGTTGGCATTGACCTAAATATGGCTTTGGCATATAAGCTTCCATAGATAATAATAGTTGACAGGCAAGTTTAGGACCTGTATATATCTGACTTGTTGTTGCAGTCATATGTGGAAGTGTGTGATTTAACTATACGGGGCTTAAACTTTGATTAATTAATATTTTTGTATGATTATTTACTGTGGCCATTGAATCACTCACTAACACATTAATACAATCAAAATTATTTAAACCACAAGCTGATTCTTGGAGTTGATTATATCTAGTTTCCAAAGTGTTATCGGAATTATAGATTACCTTGTGTGATGGTTTGGATGTTGCTTGATGCTTTATTTAGATATCCTTGGTTTCTTTTCAGTAATTCAGGTTCTACAAGGCTGTAATAATTTTGTCCTACATCTTTCTGTTGTTTATTATTCCAAGTCATATTGCAAGTTATTATTGATGGTTCATTTTTATTTGGTGTCCTGAGTAGCATATTGTAATATTTGTTTTTTTATTAAACAGGAAGAACTTTCCAGGCTGATAAAAACTTGCGCCACGTGTTGGTCGCAAAGATGTACTGTAGTGGGCTTCAATAGTCAAATAAATGCATCAATCTCAAGGTAACTTTTATTAACAACATACAATTGGTATTCTAAAAATATTACATAATCTGAAAAAGATAAATTAAAAATATTTGAAACACAAAAAATAAAATCAATTGTTATTTTATAGAGTAACTAAAACCAATTCAAACATACCTGGGCAAGCTAAAAAGCGGTTTGAATTCAAACCCAGAATTATGAGAGCCACACAGCCGCAGAACTACGACTTATTAAATAGATAGTATGGTGGTGCAACAATGGCCGTGGTTTATCTTCACTCTCAACCCGTACGCAAATTTTCTTAATAGACCCATGCGCAATGCAAACCCAAACAAACACCGAAGACACGCGCAAGACACTTGACCAAATAGAAATATGCGCGCGCATATGTAAAATAACTTAAGACGGGTGTAATTCCAAGCATTTCTGTTTAATAATTGTTACAGCAATGTCACTGGTAGAAAGTTAAGGCATAAGTAAAGCTGTTGTATGCTTAGGTGTGTAAATGCTTGTTTTTAACTTACCGTTTGTAATGTTTAAATGTTTACCAATTTTACAAACCTTCAATTTTACTATCTTTGGTTTCTAGATTATGGCTATTGTATCCTGCATTACTTCTAGTTTGCAGAATAATATTTCCACGGTTGTTTGGCGAAACTTTCTATGAAGGTTTGAAGAAGTATTTTCTCATTCCGGCTTTGTGCAATTGAGTTTTTGTCTTGGACTAGACTGAGTGGTTACCTTCCTGCATTTGTTTGGGTAGGTTGACTTTCTTTTCCACTTTTATGCTTTCTTTTTGTTGCATATTGTTAGTGGCTACTTTAATGGGTAATTTGAGCAACGTGTAGCTCACTTGGCTCACCTTCCCATTTAACTTTTCAATGTCTTCTTTTCCCATACCTAAAACAAAAAGCTGATCATTGACAAAACAATTGAGCACGTGCTATGTACATGTGTGGCTCTCTTATACAATAAAGATTTTATGTTAAAGAGCTTCTGGACTACAATGGCCAGTATAACTAAAACCTTTCTAAGCGTTGTATTTGCATACATCAGCCACATAGTGTAGTTAAATGCTAAGACAACAAAGTGAAGTCATCAAAAATGCAAAGAACCCAACGGGGGCGCTACGTACCTCTAATTCTAAATCCAGAACTATTGTTATTTGTTTAAGAGTAGATTGTTGCATTTTTTTTTCTATTTTTTATTTATGCTAAACGACGTTAATGGTTTTTTAGTAGCCCAAGCCTTTTTGCTAAGTTTCACATAAAGCCAGAACTAAGTAGCAAGCAATATTTCTGCTTCTTTCAGTGGTTGGTAACAACGTTTTTTGTATAATTGTTGATGATTGATAACACTTCTCTTTGGGTTGTTTCTCGACGTGTATTAACGTATGATGCATTTTGTTGCATTTATTGTATCTTTGTTTTGAATAGCAGTTACTTTACGAGTGGTTATTTCCTAAGCAGTTGATACACAGTTTATGTTTTTTGCACAATATCACTTGCTTTCTTTAATTAAGTGACGTAAGTTAGATGATAAAGAATTGTAAATAAAACGTAAAAATACTGTTGTTGCTCTTCTGCATGTAGCATATAGACTCTTTTTATTATAAAAGTATTCACAATGTCATTAAAGGGTGCCGATACTGGGATTTACAGAACGATTGTTGCTAGCGGGTTTTCCGTAAGATCGTGCAATAAACATCTCGTGGATAAAGATAATAATAATGTAACAATAACACAAAAAATACAAATTTCAATAAACTACAAAATAAAAATTTAACGGCAGTATCAAAATGTTTTTTACAATTGAAAAATAATTTTAAAATTTTTTACTGTTTTAGTTTATTTTATACAATTTAGAAATGTCTGTAAAACTTTTGAAACATTTTTGACATCAAACAACGTTTTTGTTTAGATTAAAAACGTTTTACAAATATGTTTGACAACCAAAAAATGTTTTTTACAATTTTACAATAATTTAGAATCATGTTTTACAATTTTAATATATTTCCTACGTTTTACAAATAAAAATTTAAAAATAATTTTAAAATTTATTTAAAATTTATGTACGTTTTAATCAATTTAAAAACATTAGTGACAATTGGAGGGATCCTTTATGTTCTTTAAAACTTGGATTAACTTCATAGGTTCAACTAGTGGTGGATATAATATGTTCTGGCCTGCTAGAGTAAGACCTAGTAGTAGTTGTTGTAACTCTTTGTATACAGAATTAACAAATAACAAACGTAGTTGTAATTGTTGTCCATCCTCAATTTGTTTTCTATTTGAATTTATAAAGGTTTATAATATTTTGTTTTGTTTATTTATTTGGTTTGACAAAGAATTGATGCTTTCATTAACGACCTTAAATATTTTTACCGGTGTTTCTCTTATTAATCGTTGGTTAGCATAGAGTTCTTGAATTGCGGCTTTAAAGGTTTTTGCATCTGTATTATCCAAATTGCCTGTTATTGATTTCACTATGTTGCCAATGATGTTAAATAATCCCCTTTTCTGTCGTTTCTGTCCAAATATTACTGTTAATATTTGCGAAATCTTTTGTTCTTTGATGTAAATAGCATCCCACATTTCTTTAGTGAAATTTGTTGATAGTAAAACATCTTTATCATGATCCTTATACTTCTTCCATGAACCAATCATAACTTGATAATCAAGTTTAATGGCTAAAGTAATTGACTTACGGCTATTGTAAAGAGTACCTTTTTTATCGCTAATAGGGGTAACTTGTTCTATCTTCAGTAGTTCACAAGACCCTTGAATTACGAAGATGGAACATCTGTAATCACAGATTTAATCGAATTAGTGTGGTAAATAAATTCTTTGCCCTTTTCATTTTTTATTTTTACCTTGCTGTGTTCAAGGAGTTCAATTATTTCGAATGGGCCCTTATGTCTAATATGAACTTTGTTTTTGTTGTTATTTAATTTTATAAATATCATGTTACCTACTTCCAATGGTTTGTTAATTTTTTCCTTATTTTTTTCCGAGACTACCTTTTGTTTGTTTTCTTGTTGTAAATCTGCTAGTTGTT
This sequence comes from Tachinus rufipes, assembly GCA_963932245.1. NCBI lineage: Eukaryota > Metazoa > Arthropoda > Insecta > Coleoptera > Staphylinidae > Tachinus > Tachinus rufipes. The sequence goes on along the minus strand of OZ010747.1, from coordinate 69,038,856 downwards.
TATTCATACTTTTAATTTGGGTTTTATAGTTTTGGATAAGTTCTGAGAAGTTATAATTTTCCTTTTCTTTTAATTTTATATCATTGTAGCGTCCAAAATATGCTTCGACGGGTTTAACTTTGGTTACATTTTTTATTAAGTTGTTATAAAACATAATGGCTAACTCCATGAAATTTGGTTTATCCTTAATAATATTTTATGTGTTCGATTAATGTTGAGTGAACTCTTTCTATCTCTCCATTAGATTGAAGGTGGTTTGGCGTTATGAAATGGCCGTCAATGTTATGTAATTTTATGAGTTCCTGAATTTGACAATGAAACTATCATTGTCAAATTCACGACCGTTGTCAAACACAATTAATTTTGATAATCCAAAAATTCCAAAATATTTTATTAAGTTATTGCATACCTCTACTGCTGTAGTACTATTCATTTCATATGCTTGGAGATATTTACTAAAGCTGTCAATGATGGTCAAATTTTTTTTTTTTTATTTTAAAAACATTTACGTGAATTTTGTCCATTGGTTTTAATACCTTTTCGGTTAACTCTAATTTATTTTCTAAGAGGTTGCAATCGTATTTAATTTCTTGGCAAGGTTGGCATTTGTTAACTAAATTTATTATGTCAATATGGTAGTTTGGCCAGAAGTATTTCTTACGTATTTCATTATATATTTTTGTAATACCACGATGGTTACTCTCTTCATGAGTTCTCTTAATAATTTGAATTTGTTCTTCCTTGTCCTCAATCAGTTTGACTCTTCTGGTACATCTGATTAATTTTAATCGGTTATTAAATCTTTCGACTAAAATGTTACATAATAATTTATAAGTTGGATCAGAACAGTATATAAAGTATCTTTTTTCCAAAATATGAGTTCTCAAAAATTCAATGATGTCATTAGCGATATTTTTATTATTAATATGGACAGTAAATATATTTCTACCATTCTTTACATTTTTCTTTACCTTTAAATCCTTATCCCATTCATTAATAATAACTTGATTTTTTTGAGTATCTAGTGCTGCCGTTGAAATCGGAATTGATTTGTTTCTTTCATTATTATTTGAATTTAATGTTTGTTGGCTGTCGGATGCATTGCCTACTATTGATGAATTTTTCAAAATATTTTCTGTTTCCTTCGTTGTTATACCATTCATATCAATTTGTTCTAGGCGTGATAAGGCATCGGCATTTGCATTATACTTTCCTGGTTTATATCATATTCAAATTCTTGCAACTTTAATTTCGATCTTTCCAGTTTGGCATTGGGCTCCTATAGATTGTGTAGCCAAATTAATGGTTTATGGTTTAAATTTTGTTCCCCATATGTAAGGACGGAATTTTTTTTGTTTCGCAAAAATAATAGCCAAGAGTTCCTTCTCAATGGTGGAATATTTAATTTCCGTTTCGCTTAATGTTCGAGACAAGTAGCAAACTGATTGATCGTTGCCTTCATTACTTTGGCTTAATACAGCTCCTATAGCATAGTCACTTGCATCAGTTATGATGATAAACTCATTAGAAAAATTATGGCGCTGTGGTAAAGGGGGGTTTGTTAAAATTTCTTTACATAGCAAAAATGCTGATTTATATTTAGTATCTTCAATGTTAATTTTGAAATTCTTTTTTAGCTTTGACGATGATAACTTGGTTAAATTGGCAAAATTTGGAATAAACTTTCGGTAGTAACCGATAAGTCCTAAAAATGATTTGATCTGTTTTTGCGTTTCCGGAATTTTGATTTTCTGAATTGCTAATATTTTATCCGGGTCTGGTTGAATTCCTTTATTTGTTACCAAATGACCTAGATACTTAATTTTATTTTTTAGAACGTTGCATTTGTCTAAAGATATTTTTAAATTAGCTTTCCGTAATCTTTCGAATACTCTTTAATTTTTGGAAGTGTTCTTGCACAGATGACGAATAGATGATAATGTCATCCAAATAGACAAGACAAGTGTCTTTTAAAAGGTCTATTAGGAGATAACTCATGCAACGTTGAAAGGTGCTTGGGGCGTTTTTTAAACCAAACGGCATTCGTTGGAATTTATAATGCCCGTTCTCGGTGCAGAATGCTGTTTTGTATTGATCTTCCACTTTTATTTCGATCTGGTGATAGCCACTAGCTAAATCAAGTGTAATAAAGTATTCGGCTCGGCCAATTTTGTCTAGTATGTCTGAGATATTAGGAATGAGGAATTTATCCGTAAGTCTTTTCGTTTAGTTTACGATAATCTATTACTATTCGAAGTTTAGAAACACCACTGTGATCTAGTTTCTTGGGAACTAAACAAACAGGCGCCGCATAAGGACTTTCGCTATGCTTGATAATGTTTTAATCCTATAATTTTCTTATTTGGTTTTCTATTTCTTAATGCTGTCTGGGTGACTTTCGATAAGGTTTATTTATAATTGGAGTTTTGTCGGTCAGTTTGATAGCATGTTGGATGTTTGACGTAAACGTTATGCTATGTTTTCATCGTATAATATATCCTTAAATTCGTGGATTAATTTTCTTAACTCTAATTGTTCCTTTCCGTTAAGATGGTCGCATTGTAATTTTTCATTGATATTTTTATTAAGAACTTGGTTTAAAGTTAAATTTCGATCAAGATTATTTGTATTCTTATCAGTTATTTCAAAATAAAAGGGAATTGAAGCTCTTGTAAATGAAGAAAATTGTTTTGATAATCGATTTGAGCATTTAATTTTAGTAACATGTTGGAACCAATCAATCCTTGAAACTTTTCTGAGAATTTAGCCACATTCCATCTAAAATTGTTCTCATTACTTTTGAATGTCTCAAGAGATGGTGTTAGAGCAATATTCTGATCATACGTAGTACCGTGCATAGTAATTATAGAAAAGGGTTGGTAAATTATGAATTCTGTGAAATAATGATTGGCTATCTCGGGGTCAATCATATTTTCAGTTGCTCCAGTGTCTATAAGTAATTTGGCGTTATTTAATTCTGGAATTACTACAAATGGTAGCTTGTTACCTTTATCATTAACAGATGTGGAATTTAGTTCAAAATATTCTATATGATCCTTATTAATTCTAAAATTTTCTGATTGTAATTGATTAAAATAATTATCTTCATTATTATCTATGAATTCTAAGTCGAAATCGTGAATATATGAATTATAAAGTTTGTGATAGTTATTAGATGTTATGTCTGATTTGTTTGTGAGGCTAGACTTGAAAAATTTTCATCCATAATTGCATGGAAATCTGTTTCAGGGTCTTCCGATTCTTCTTCTTCGAAGGTGTCATTTTCATTTGAAAAATCTTCGTTTTCTTGATGGAACAAGCGTTTACCGTTTGAAAAACCCATTTGAGGTTTACTGATAGGAACATTTAGTCTTTGTGTCAGTCTAGAACAATTAGTTGAATCAACATCCATGGGCGTTGGTTATTATTGATTTTGTGTAAACGATGTTTTACCATAACTATTCAAAAATGGCGGTCTAGATTGAAAACGATTAAACAAATTAGGTTGGTGAAAATTATTTGGAGCTTGTTGGCGAAATTGGGGGTAATTGGGATAATTATAATTATTATACTTTTATGTTGGGAAGGTAATAATGTAATTTAAATACTTGTATGCTTGAGATCTTTATTTTCGACTAGTTTCGACTTATTTAGTCATCTTCAGGTATCTTAAATATTAACAATTTTTTATTATTTAATAATAACATATGAGGATATTACTTACAATTTTTTTGTTGTTTTAATGTAGATGTATGGTGGTGACATCTGTGGTGTGTTTGTTGAGGTTGGAATTTGATCTTTTTTATGGTAGATGGAGATTTGTAAAGGTGGTGGATGTGATACTGATACTGGTGTCATCTGTAGTGTGTTGTTGAGGTTACTGGTTAGGTTGTTTTATGGTAGATGGTGTTGTGGTTGTATGAAAAATTATAAGAGTGGAATATATATTTTTTATATATAAGTAGATTTTTGTTTTAGATGTTTTAGCGTGAATAAGAAAGGGTTTGGTACTAATGGTTATTGTATGATGGTTTATAGTCTTTTAGATAGGTATATAGATGTTTCGTGTGGCTGTTTAATTGAGTGTTAAGACATATAACATTTTTGTTATTTTTTAATTTGTCAATTTCCATATTTTCTAATATGGTCATTTTGTAGCCTTTTTCACATTGATGTAATATTTTAAGGTTTTTTGTGTAATCAAAAGTATGATTATGAATGTGAAGATGTTTAGAAAAAATAGATGTTTGGTTATTATCTTGGTGTTCTTTTATTCTGTATTTTAAGGCTCTGCCTGTTTGTCCAATATAGGTTGCAGTGCAGTTATTGCAATTGATTTGGTAAATTCCGGATTTTTGGAGGATGTCAGTTTTTTGTTTTTGATTACATAAAATTTGTTTAATTGATGATTGTGTAGAGAGACTTGCTATAATATCATATTTGAAAAGGAGTTTTTTTATTGTATCACTGATGTTGTTGTAGTAATTTATTTTTCTGTATTGCTTATTAATGTTTGTTTTTGTTATGTTTGTCAAAGATAGGCTGTGGAGTTGTGATTTGATGTTGTTTTTATGTATTAGTTTATTTATTAAATTTAGTGGAAATTTGTTTTCTATTGCAAGTTGTTTGATAGTGTTAACACTATCAAACAACTTGCAATAGAAAACAAATTTCCACTAAATTTAATAAATAAACTAATACATAAAAACAACATCAAATCACAACTCCACAGCCTATCTTTGACAAACATAACAAAAACAAACATTAATAAGCAATACAGAAAAATAAATTACTACAACAACATCAGTGATACAATAAAAAAACTCCTTTTCAAATATGATATTATAGCAAGTCTCTCTACACAATCATCAATTAAACAAATTTTATGTAATCAAAAACAAAAAACTGACATCCTCCAAAAATCCGGAATTTACCAAATCAATTGCAATAACTGCACTGCAACCTATATTGGACAAACAGGCAGAGCCTTAAAATACAGAATAAAAGAACACCAAGATAATAACCAAACATCTATTTTTTCTAAACATCTTCACATTCATAATCATACTTTTGATTACACAAAAAACCTTAAAATATTACATCAATGTGAAAAAGGCTACAAAATGACCATATTAGAAAATATGGAAATTGACAAATTAAAAAATAACAAAAATGTTATATGTCTTAACACTCAATTAAACAGCCACACGAAACATCTATATACCTATCTAAAAGACTATAAACCATCATACAATAACCATTAGTACCAAACCCTTTCTTATTCACGCTAAAACATCTAAAACAAAAATCTACTTATATATAAAAAATATATATTCCACTCTTATAATTTTTCATACAACCACAACACCATCTACCATAAAACAACCTAACCAGTAACCTCAACAACACACTACAGATGACACCAGTATCAGTATCACATCCACCACCTTTACAAATCTCCATCTACCATAAAAAAGATCAAATTCCAACCTCAACAAACACACCACAGATGTCACCACCATACATCTACATTAAAACAACAAAAAAATTGTAAGTAATATCCTCATATGTTATTATTAAATAATAAAAAATTGTTAATATTTAAGATACCTGAAGATGACTAAATAAGTCGAAACTAGTCGAAAATAAAGATCTCAAGCATACAAGTATTTAAATTACATTATTACCTTCCCAACATAACCTCAATGTATGCATCTCTGAATAACAACAATATATTATACTTTTGTTGTGTAATATTATGACTTTGTTGGTTGGGCATAATTTTGTGTGGCGTAAATAGTAAAGACTTAAAATTTCTTAAAAGTTCTTGAGTTTGCCAACACTGGTTAATTTTTCGTAACTCTCGAATATTTCTCGAATTGTGTCAGCCACTCTGACTGATTTCTTGCTAAAGATATAGCATCATCTAGTGTATTTATTTGTTTGTTTAACAAATAATCGCCTAATCTGGGATTTATCAACATAATTGATTTTAAAAATGCCTGTATCGTCATATTTTTGAAACAATCTGATTTTGCTAATTTCATATCAACCGTATAATTTGCGTTAAGATTAATTTTGTTGTCATAAAATGATTTTAGTTCTCTTAAATCATTACAAATTTGTGTAATATTTGATCCCTTTGGGATATAATTAATCACATCTGATTCTAGTGTGATTTCCGACTTAGGGTCGTTGTACATCTCACACAATACTTGGAACATTCTATCTTTAGTATTAATGCCTTGACTGGCGATTATTCTCAACGGTTCTCCATCGAGTCTACTTTTAATAATATCTAATAATAATTGTTGGTTAACATTTGCATCTGCTTGATGCCTTTCAATAAAATTATTTGCTATTTCCAAAAATAGAGGCAACTCGCAATAATTACCGCTAAATTTCGGTATTATTGAGATTTCATTGCTTGTTATCGGTCCTGCCATATTTGCAATATTTTCAGGTAGATTTTCTACTTGATTAAACAGTAAATCTAAATTAAAACTTTGCGTCTCAGCAATATGATGAGGTGGTGAATTATTTTGCAAATATGGGTCAAATCGATAGCGTGGCATTAATTAATACGACTAAATATTGTTTAACACATTAAGTTAATTACTAATTTACAAAATATTTTTCTTTTAAATGATTGTTGTTTAGTTATTATTAATTTTTTTGAATATTATTTTAAATTAATCGCTGTATAGATTAATGTTTAAGGGATTTAAAACATAAATAAATAATTCAATTTATTTGCCGTACAGGTAGTTGTACTTACAGTAAATATACTGTATAGTTCATCCTGAATTCTGAAGATGTTTCTGTTAGTGGCTGGTGTTGTTGTATGTGAAGAAGGCTGGAAGAGTTTTATTCCGGGCGATCTTTTCTCGGTCACGGTGCTGCTGTAGAAAGGGAGCCTTGAAGAGTTTGATTCTCGGCTACCTTCTCTTGTCACTGTCGTTGTTGAAATTCTCTGCGTAGGGGTTCCACCTTTCTGATCTTCCTTCCAGAGTTTTATTTCGGGTTAATCATATGGTAGAAATCTTACCGACTGCGCCAGTTTTGCTGTCGTCGGTGAGGGGGAGAGGCAAAACACATTTATTTTGGAGAATTTCAATTAATTCACTCCGCCGGCTTAGGTTTTAATTCACTTTATTAATTTATTAATACATGTTGGTTATGGGCTGAGTACAAATGAGAACTAACTTAATTAGGGCATGCATTGTATTTTATAGGAGCGTAATTGCTGGTTGGACACATTAGTGATAACACTTCTGCGAATTGAACGCGAGCTCGCTTATTACGGCTTATTATGATGATTTAGGTTGCAGGTGCAGTATTATCAGTAATGGTTTCCATTTCTTAATTCTAATTATATTAATATTTTATAAATTAACATTAATATAATAACATAATATAACATGCGTATATGTATAGTTTTCCGTTTAGCTTTAACTCAAATATGTCGTTAATATATAAAATGTATAGAAGTGGTGCAAGCACACCACCTTGTGGCATACCGTAATCACTATATTTTACTGCAATTAGTGTATTTTTAATTTGTGTTTGTAAGGTTCTTTGTTTTAAATAAGTTTGAATTAGATTTAGTTTTTTTTTTTCGAATTCCTATTTTTTCTAGTTTTTGAATTAGTTTTTGTTTACATACAGTATCAAACGCTTTCTGCATGTCTATAAATACTGTAAAACATTCTTTTCTTACATCAAGTGCATTGTTGACATTGTGCATTATGTCAGTAAGTGCAGAGCCTGTACATGTTTGTTTTTGGAATGCGTATTGCCGAGTGTTTATAATATTATGTGATTCTACATGTTTTAATATTCGTTCTTAAGTTATTTTATCGACTATCTTGGCTACAATAGAGAGTAATGCAATAGGACTATAGTTTTCCGGTAGATGTTTGTTTCCTTTTTTAAATATAGGTATAATTACAGTTGGTTTTAGACACTCTGAATATATTCTTGTAATATTGTATTGTTGATCAATTTAGCTAGTAGCGGTATCAATTCATTTTTTACAGTTTTAATAACTTCTGTTGTTATCATATCTTTTCCAGGTGCTTTTCCATCTTTAAGTTTGTTTTTAATGTTTTCAATTTCTACGTCCGTCGTTGGGTTAAATGTTACGTTTCTTTTGTAATGTAATTGTTTTGAGTGATGTAGAATTATTTGGTTTTTTGTTTGCAGGGTTTTTTCCAATGTTTGCAAAATATATATTAATTGGATATGTCTTCAGGATTTGTGAGTATTGTTCCATTTTCGTCGGTGATTGTTGATATATCATTGCTTATTATTTTATTTTTTATAATTTGATTTATTTCATTCCATATTTTTTTGGATTATCTTGTTCACGTTCTATTCTATTCTGATAGTACATTTTTTTTTTCATTTACCTTTTTATCTACGTAATTTTTCATTGTAATGTAGTTTTGTTTGATTATAGAGTTTGTTTGATTTTGTTTATATCTTTTATATAAATTATTTCTCTTCTTAATGTCGTTTAGTATTTCGGTATTAATCCAATCATTTCCTTGTTTATATTTAAGTTTTACTTCTCTGGTGTTATTTTCTATTAGTTTTGTTATTATTTCAATTAATGTATCAAGAGTTTCAATTTGTTTTTCTTTAATATATTTAGCAAATGTTTCTTTAATATTAACGTAATTTATTTTGTATTTTTTGTTATTTTATATTTTTTTTTCTTTGATGTTCCATGTGGTCATTATTGCATGGTGGTCAGAGTATGGAGCATATTCTATTTCGAAACTTTCCATTAGTACATTTTTATTTGTTATTATTTGGTCTATTATTGATATTTTGTCATTTTTGCTTGTTCTTGTACTTGTATCCTTGTTCTGTTATATTCTGTTCTGTTGGTTTTATTTGAATTTTCTGCTAGATTTATATTCATATCTCCCTTAATAATGTGTGTTTTTTTTTTTTTAGTTAAGTATATTATTTTCAAGAACATTTAGTACTTCTGTATTTGTTATTTCTGGTGGCTTATAGATTGATGTTATGTATATGTTTAGCTCTGTTAGAAATATTGTAATTAATTCTACAAAATTAATTGTTTTGTTAGTTATTATTTTATATTTTATATTTTTCTTAATATACATGTTTACACCTCCTCCTTTTGTTTTTTTTTTTAGTTTTGTACACTTTTGTAGTTTTTCAATAAATAGTAGTCTTCCTGATCTTCATATATCTATGTTTCTGCTATCAATATTATTGATGGTTCATTTTAAATCATTATATAACTTTGGGATAATTTCTAGTTCGTTTAGTTTTTGTTTAACGCTTCTAATATTGTGAAATATAATGTTGAAGAGTTCATTTTGGATGGGTGATTGTTTATATAGTGTAATGTATATTATTTATTTTGATTTTTATCTTCTAGACAATAAATTTGTAAGATCTTATCATTTTCAGATTTTCTAACAAAGATTTTTCTATTTTTTGTCCATATGTATTTGTATGCTTTTGTTTTTTTTAATTGTCTACATTCGTAATATACTTTGCTATTGTAGTTAGTAAGTTGTTCATTTATGTAAATGTTATTATTTTTCTTTCCTTTTAGTTCACAATCTTCAATTTTGATAGTTTTAATTTCTTTTTTCTATAATTTGTTTTTTTAGATCTTCAGTTCTCATCTCAACAACGATATCTTCTGGCTGTTTATCGTTTAGTTTTCGGTAGCAATTTTTTGTATCATTTTTATTAATTTTCATTCCCATTTCATGTGTTATTTTAGTTATTATTTCCATAGCATCTTCATTTTTATCTTGTATATCAATTCCTTTAAATATTAAAATGTTTTTGATTTTTTCTTGTTCTATATAATTTATTTTGATTTCCATTGTTGTTATTTTATTTTTCAGTTCTTGATTATCTTGTTTTACATTTTTTAATTCATTTTTAATTTTTTTATTTTATCAAATCATCGAATTGTGTAGACATAAATTCAATTGATTCTTTTAGGTCATTTATCGTCTCGGCCAGTCCTTCAATTGTATATTCTTTTTCTTTATTTTTTGCTGTTTGGCGTGTATTTGCCATTTTCTAATCTATTTTATTTATTTTATTATTAAATAGACAATAAAAATAAGAATAAACGCCGAGGGCTCGAACTCGCAATTTGTTTTAATACTTTACTACGGTCTTAGCGATTTGATCGTCAGTTATAATGTGCTCTGCTTCAGCGAAGAGAAGATGATTGAATATTTTTATTGTTTATGTAGAGATTCTAACCTATATTAATTTGTTTATTTTAATTTGTTTAATTCGCAATTCAAGCTATCCTTACGGAAATCGGACTGTCCAGGAGCCTGAGGTTCTGTTTGTTATATCTAATGCACTGTATTTAGAGAGATAACACTAATAATTTATTTATTTAGGTACGATACGTCTCGACACGATAAGATACGATGTTGTTTATTCTTTTATTTTGGAGTTGGATTGGGTTTGGGTAATTGATTTTAAACCTTTGTTTTTTATTAAATTACATCTAAGTTTTAATATGATAAAAAAAAGTATTAACTATTGTTAAATTATTAAATTAATTGCTTCTTTTAAGTGTTTATTAATATGCATAGTGCACCGGTAGTAATCAAGCCAAAAACAAGAAATAAAATTATAATCATTTCTATTAATCTATTCCCATTGCTCGAGCGACGGTTAATTAATTGCTTTTTTGTTAAAACCGCAATAAACGTCTGCGCTATATTATGCCGTTAGAAAATTAATCTAGCTACCATATTGCGGTATGTGCATGACGCCTTTTACGGTGTGTATTAAAATCGATGCTGTGAACCCACACCACCCTCGCAAAATATGCCCGAGTTTTGGTCTTTGATTAATCGGACATCTTATCTGGCACTTAATGGGATCTGTTTTGCATAAAATGTGTTTTTCGCGGTACTTTTCGAATCGCTTGTCAACGAACGAAGGAGGGGTGAGATGGCATTTATACCAAGCAAGCGTGTCGATTTGTAGATGACGTTGATATGTGGATGTTTTGCGGAGATAATTTTAATAGAAAATAGGGGAGATTATTGAGGGATGATGTACTGGAACAAAGCAAATTTTTAACGACGTCAACGAACCATAATTTTCATAAAGAGTTTTATATAAATTGATTTCAATTGAAATTAGAGTATATCCGCGTACTTCAATTAAACTATCGGTTAAGACACAATTTCCACCTTGGCCCATTTAACGCTGCTGATTAGTTTCTAATGCCGCATGAAAACTGATCTCGACGCGTCCGGGAAATTTAATTAATGAAGGATTTTCGTCGATTAATTGTCGGATAATTTGATTCTGTGGGCCAGTTTCAGGTCAATTGAGTTCTCGCGGATTATAATTTTCTATTGGATTAGTTTTGCGAAGATAAACTGCAAAAGCAATCGATAAAACAATTAATTCATAGTAAATCAGTTTTTATTTGAATTAATAGAAATGAAAGTTTCAGATTCTCCTCCCTAACATGAATGGACTTCATCAAATAACCCCCTATGGTGTATTGCATAAAAATTGAGCAAAATACAGGATAAATCGTACCTTAATCGACGCAGTGCTCCATGTGAAACCACCGAAGCATCCCACAAAAAAAGTCACAAGCACGTCATTTGGGGCTGATTCCACGCAAAAATTTTATTATTCACGTCTCGCAACGCACGTTTTACGCACTTTTACGTCGCAGCCACACTGAAATTTAACGGCACGAACGGTCGAGTTAAGTGACCATGAATGGGGATTCCAACCATATTACATCAATATAATAAAACAGAATCATCCCAATAAATTTATTTAATTTAACTCGAACCCTCCCCCCAATAATAAAAGATTAACCAATGTTATTCTATTTAAGATTATTTAGATAATGTGTAAGCGCGAAACGGGTCTAATAATCTAGTATTCAAATAGGCCGATGTTTGATGTTTGCATTAAGCCGCCGCCCCCAAAGTCTCGCGTAAGCCGGCTCGCTAATATTTACCCTCAAGAGTTGCGGAGACCTAATCGCAATGGAAACATGACGAATTTTTATCTTATCACTTCTGCAACTTTTCGTTTTAATTATATTAATTAACGTTTTTTCTAATTTGTTTTATCGCAAATTCTATCCGGTGGGGTTGAATTTATTTTATTGGCTTTAACTTGCGAGCAGCAGTAGAAGCGTTAAAATTCTAGTCAGTGACTGTGTGTTATTTACGGATCAAAGCGGCCACAGTCCTGCTGTTAGCAGGAATGTACAGGTAGCAGGAAAGGGAACGTGGCGTTTTACAGGGATAACAAGCCACTTTATATAACTATTGGAACGCAAATAATCCTGCACCCCTCTTCTATACTGTTTTAATAATTATTAAATTGCTTGTTTATTTTGCGTCGTTTGAATGCCGGATCAGGATGCTACAATCCAGGCCATTGCGAAAATTAATAACATGTTTGACCTCATAATGGACGCCATTGTAGTAGAAGTTGTAGTAAACGTAGTAACAGTTTAAACACAATGTTGATTGTTGTGCAGCTTTTGTAAGTCCTTTCAATATGGTTTAAGTTTTAGAAACTCCTTTAAGTAGACTTTAGGAAACATTTGTTGAATTTTTAATAGAACATCAATAGACTATTAAAGACAAATAAAAAAGTCAACCAATTTTGAGTAAATGATTTAGAAACTGTTTTGCAAGATTTTAGTAAATCAAATAAAAAAACTTTTAAAATAGACTGCTTAAATAATTAGAGGAACACATTTAGGTTTTAATTTTTTTTTTATCTCTAATAATATGCAAATCTAATAACAAAGATTCACATTTAAATTTGCAAAAACATAACAAATTTTACATATCACTTTTAAGGCAATAACATTTTATTAAAAAAATCTAATGTGTTTTAGAATAGTAAACAATGTTGATAGTTTATCATAATATGTTAAGTTTGACACCAGTGTATCAAAATGACGCATCTAAATAAGGTAGAAGTCATTTGTCTTGTTGTTTCTACTTAAAATGGCACGAGAATTCGACAAAGTTGCAAGAAATTTGAACTCTGCCCTTTTGTCATTCATTGTGTGTGGAATTAATACCTAGAAACCAAAAAACATAACAGACGCATTGAACAAGGTCTTAAGAAAAAATCAAATCAATTTTAGAACCGGTTTTTAGTTGTATCCTCATTACACACCCACAGATTCAAATCAGGCTCAAAACAATTTAGATATTTGACCAGGCAGCTAGAAGAAATAAACCTTAAACCAAAAAAAAACTCGTAAAAAAACTGTTTTAATTTTGTACCACATAAAGTTTTGTTTACATTTTGCTTGTAAACATGTGGCATAGCAACTTTGGCAGTGAAGACCAGTACTCTTTACAGATAAATTACAATTTTATTTAACTCGTTTTGATGATCTAATACGTGTATACCAACAGTGATATAAAAGCTATTATGCACTATACATACAAAAAATTAAAAAATATAATGGTAGATTTGTGATGGTTTAGAGCGGAGTTAGTCTTGATGAAAGAACAGAGCTTTTGCCAATTCCAGAAAGATTAAACGCTAAACGGTACATTATCTTGTCCTGAAAGATCCTGTTATACCATCTGCTTATAACAAGCTTAAGTTTTGTCTAACATAACTTTTGGGTAAATTACCAGGAGCGCTGAATTATCAACATGGTAACATTGTATCCTCATGAAACAAATCAATTGCCTTCTCAAAATGATAAATCAATTGCCTTTTCAAAATGATGAATTTAAAACTCTTTCAGCATGACTCAAGTAAACCTACGCACCTTGTTGTTTAAAACAAAAACATATATTTAGCGTAAAATGTTCAATTTAAAGCAACGATTGTTAAAATGGCCCGTGCAACTAATGTAGCGGCGGTATTTTGCTTTTGGTACTTACCAAAAGTACCACAAAGCGTCAAAAATCAAAAACAAATTAAACTTTAGCAAACCAAGGATATCAATACCATTTAGCTAGTAATTTGACTGTTTTAAGAATTGGTTACACAGTGCGAGTTAGCATCCGAGCTGCCCTAGTCAGTAACTGCAGTGTATCTACTGGCATCATCACGAGTTACTGTCATGTGCAAGTTGGTCGGTACCTAGCATCCAAGTTACAGTAACATTTTTTTGTTTTTACTTGCCTCTTGCAGTAGCGTTCCACTGTCAGGTTAGCAACGCGTATTGTGTAACTAGGCTATTTCAGACAACAAAGTAAAACTTAAATTCGTATCACTGAGATGCGTCAGTTTAGCGCATGGGGTATTGGGATCTAAAATTTCTAATGTTATGTGTGCTACTTTTTAAACCCAATAAAAGCAAACAAATATTTAATCTTAAAGCTCTACTCTACTCTCTTAATGCGCAAGCTTCTATGCATTAGCAGATTGCAGCAAAGACAAAATGACGCCCGTTATTTATGCTTTATGCAAACATATTGCCTAGCTATTGAAACCGCCCTGTGCACAAAAAAAACACTTTGAAATAAACAAACACTAATTCTGGTCTTTTACGGGCCAAATGATTTAACATACACAACTAAAGTCCAAAACATTTGCCAACAGCTTTAAACTGAACGTTTTAGATCTGTATTACGTAGTAGCGGTTAACGTCCGACGGAGAACGGAAGTGTTTGCAAAAATGCATAACGGTGATTTAAATAATAGTGTTTGAGACTGATTTAACAATTATGTTTGACAGATGAATAATTATTATATTGCGATTCATATCAACTAACGCCATCTATGAGCAACCTGCGCGTTGTAAATAAGGCAAAAAGGCCCCAAAAGGCTCAGTCTGTAAGCGAATCTCGCAGAGCACGCACGTAAAATCATACAGTCCACAAATAAAGCAATAATTAAAAAATGCCGTTTTTTTCTTTATTCAAACGAGTTTGCAATCTCAAAAACGCAGAACCATCATCATTTTGGTCCATCGAGCCGAATTAATTATCTATAATCTAAAAAAAAAAATAGGTTAAGTAGTGAATACAATAGAAGTGCCGACAACGTGGAACCAGACAAACAAAGGGCGGCATTGAAGCAGCACGAGCGTTCCGAGCTGTTTTCCATCGCACTCAACCCACACACTTCGTTGCTTCAAGCATTGAATTGGACCGCATCACGATAAATTTATACAAATTCAACACATGTTCAAGGTTAGATCTTTCCTTTAATTTCCTTTCAACGTATGTTCTTGTTCCTAGCAATTGAACTATTAATTAAATAAAAATCATGCCTGATCCTAACGACAGTGATTCGGGCGATAATAATAAAAAATTAATCAATATTTTAAAGTCTCTAAAAAATAAGAAATCTTATTGTAAAAGAAATCTCACAATCTTACAAACCTTTTATAATGAAGGAACAGATCCAGAAAATTTAAGCAAAATTTTAAAGCAATTTGAAATATTTTACAAACTTATGTCATCATTTGACACGGCCTTGGAGGAGGCCTTCGATGCTGATAATGAAATGGCTTTCGAAGAACTCTTTCAAGAGCGATTAGAAATATTCGAAATATTTTTTAAATTAAAAGTTAAATTAGATTCACGTTTCGCTTTAACTGAAGAGAGAAAGTCAACACAGCAATCTCAAGCAACGTTTAACTCGAGCCATTGCGGAGCAAGATTACCTCTTTTGAATTTAAAAACATTCTCCGGAAAATATGAGGAGTGGATTAGCTTTAGAGAATCATTTAACTCAGTCATCGATTCTAACCACTCATTAACAAAGGTTGAGAAGCTCCAATATTTAAAAGGAGCGCTTACGGGCGAAGCGGCTGCCGTGATCGAATGGCTCGAATTAAACGAATTACGACCAAGCAAAAGAATTGTTAAAGGGTCGCTACGAAAATAAGGCGGTAATTGTTAATAACCATATAAAGGCTTTGTTTGACTTACCCGCTTTCACAAAGGAATCTCACGCCAACTTCAAAAATATGTTAGATTCAATATTACAACATACTAGCGCGCTAAAATTTCTTAATCGCCCAGTAGAACATTGGGATGATTTGTTAGTATACTTACTTACAACTAAAATGCCATTCGTTACGCAAAGGGACTGGAAGGACAAAGGTTCCGTTTCAGAAATTCCCAATTTAAAAATATTAACAGACTGTTTGTTGCATAAATGCCACACGTTAGAGGTAGTCACGGTAAAAGAAACTTCAAAGGAAAATTTTGATCATTCAAAACACAAGGGTCAAAGTAAGGGTGCTAATTGTAATTTAGCAATGAAAAATTCACGCTGTAATTTTTGCTCAAAAAATGATCATTTTACAAATCAATGTCCTGATTTGAATCGTTTGTCGGTAAAAGATCGCATCGATAGTGTTAGATCCAAGCAACTGTGTTTAAATTGTTTAAAAGCTGGTCATAAGACATTACATTGCCGAGCTAGTCACTGCAAAAAGTGCAATAAACCTCATAACACCATGTTGCATTTAGAAAATCTCAATACAAATCAAAATTTAAAGCAAAATAAATTTGAACAGTTACACTCTTCAGCTTCTAGCGCAAATTTAATTCATGCGGCCTCATTGCAATTAAACAAATCTCATAATGCGCCAACAAATATTTTACTCTCCACCTGTATCATTGATATCAGGGACACACATGGTAATTATTTCAGCGCCCGCGCTATTTTAGATTCCGGGTCGCAAATTCACGTAATGTCTCGAAAACTACTTCAGTCCTTAGGCTTAAGCACAAAAGCAATTGAGCTTCCAATCGTCAAAGTAAATAGTAACGTCACCAAATCAAATTCAATTACCAAAGCACATTTAAAATCTAGAGTTGAAAGTTCGCAATATCATTAGATTTTTACATTTTAGAAAAAGTAACGAATTGCTTACCTTCGATATTATTTAAACCTCAGTCTTTGTCTTTACCTACTAATTTAACACTAGCGGACCCTCAATATTTCAAATCAAGCGAAATAGATTTACTTATTAGAGCGGAAATTTTCTACGAGCTATTACTCAACGATATAATTCAAACAAACCATAAAGGGTTAGTTCTTCAGAAATCCGTTTTTGGTTGGTTAGTTGGTGGAAGGTTACCAGCTCAAATTCAAAACAAACGTAATGCGGCATTATGTAATGTGAACACTTTACAGGAATTGAACAATAAAATCGCCTCCTTTTGGGAAACCGAGGAAATTTCTACCAATTTAATATAATCAGAAGAAGAGCGCGCTTGTGAAATTCATTTTCAACGTACTATTAAACAAAACGAGTCAGGTAGATTTGTCGCATCTCTGCCTTGGAAATCGAATCCAAACGCTTTAGGAGATTCATTGAAGGTGTCAGAAAGGCGTTTTTTGAATTTAGAAAAAAAACTAAATTCCAGTATCACAAGTAAATTAGAATACGATAAGTTCTTGCAAGAATATTTAAACTTAGGTCACATGCGCAAAATCGGAGAGTTAAGCAGAGAAAGTCCTTCAGGCTATTACTTACCACATCACGCGGTATACAAATCAAGCAGCATCACAACCAAGATTAGAGTGGTCTTTGATGCATCTGCCAAAACTTCCACGGGTGAATCATTAAATGATGTTTTATTATTAGGACCGGTAATTCAAAACGATTTATTTACCATCTTAGTAAGATTTAGACTTTACCGGTACGTATTAACAGCCGAAATCAGTAAAATGTATCGACAAATTTTAATCAACCCGGAAGAAACAAAATTTCAAAAAATATTATACCGCTTTGATTCAAAAAAACCAATCAAGGTTTTCGAATTATTCACTTTAACATACGGTACAAAACCAGCTTCATTCATTGCAACTAGATGTCTAAAACAAGTAGCGTTAGATACACAAGAAAATGATCCCATCATTTCTCAAATAATTGAAAATGATTTCTATATGGATGACCTTCTCACCGGTGGGGATAATGCGCAAGCTCTTAAGAAAACACAAGAAAGAATCACAGAAGTCCTACTCGAAGCGGGATTTTCATTGTCAAAATGGGTCTCTTACAACCCAAATATACTAGATGGTTTAAACGCTCAAGATAACCAAAATTTATTATTAGCTTGCAAGGATGTCTAAAATCTTAAAACATTAGGTGTTTACTGGTCACCAGTTAAGGATCAGATACAATACAGTAGTCAACTCATATTAAACAAAGCGGAAATTACAAAACGCTCAGTTCTAGCAAATATCGCTTTAATTTTTTATCCTTTTGGTCTCGTAAGTCCTGTCGTAGTCATTGCAAAATTAATAATGCAGGATCTTTGGAAATTGCAAATTGGATGGGACAAAACTTTACCAAAGGATTTACAAACACGTTGGCTAGAATTTACAAATAATTTAAGCGCTCTCTCAAAGTTAAAGATCCCGCGATCTGTCAGTCCAAACGGTGTAAAAATAGTGGAATTACACGGGTTTGCGGACGCCAGTGAAAAGGCGTACGGGGCCTGCGTTTATATCAGGGAAATACTGCCTAATCATTCTGTTAATTGCAATATTCTATGCGCAAAATCACGCGTTTCGCCACTAAAAACCTTAAGTCTACCAAAGTTAGAGTTATGCGCAGCTGTAATATTATCCGAGTTGATGAATAAAATTTTAAATGCTTCCAGAAGAAAGTTTCACTGTATATATTATTATTCCGATTCAACAGTAACATTGTCCTGGATAAAGGGTTGCCCCACTAGGTGGAAGGTTTTTGTCGCACATCGGGTCGCCGATATACAAAATAAAACCTCTGTAGATGCTTGGTACCACGTCAAGTCCGAGCACAATCCCGTGGACGTGGTTTCCCGTGGATCATTTCCAAGTCAATTATCCAGCTCCAGGATGTGGTGGAAGGGTTCTGAATTTTTGAACAATCCCGAATTTGTTCCTTCAATCTTTAAGCCAGTTCATATTGTACCCGAGGCTAAACTATTAACGCTACATACAAATATTGAAAGTAATCAAGTATTTTCCGACTTTTTATTCTCCCGATTTTTGTCTTTCGGTTTTTTGGTAAGGATAATAGCATATTGCAAGCGCTTCGCCAAAAATTGCAAAACCAAACAGCGCAAACTCACAAACTCCCTAAAATTAGAGGAAATTATTAACGCCGAAATGTCTTTAATACAATTAGTCTAAGATATTGAATTCAAAGACGATAAGACCGCTTTAAAGGGGTCAAGAGAATTAAACTCAAAGTCCAAACTATTGTCACTCAATCCATTTTTGGATAATGGACTAATACGGGTAGGAGGTCGTTTACGCAATTCGGATTTACCCTACTTTTGCAATTTTCCTATTTTGTTGCCTAAATCACATCCTCTCACGAATTTAATAATAAGAAACGAACACGTTAAATCCTTACATAGCGGAATATAAGGCACACTATCGTTAATACGTTTAAAATATTGGCCAATTCACGGTCGAAGTTCAACCCGTAATTTGATTCGAAAATGTGTAGTATGCTTTAAACAAAATCCGAAAAAATGTCAGCCAAAAATGGGTAACTTACCGGCTAGTAGACTACAGATTTTCCGACCATTTGCAAAAACTGGTCTTGACTATTTCGGTCCATTTTTAATTAAAGAAGGTAATAAACGCTCTAAAAAATTTACTAAAGTATATGGTTGTATATTCATCTGCATGCTAACAAAGGCAGTCCATTGTGAAATAGCTGAGGATCTAACCACAGATTCCTTTATAACAGTACTAAAAAGATTCATTGCGCGTCGTGGTTTAGTAAAAAAAATATTTTCTGATAATGGCACAAACTTTGTGGGAGCGAGTAATCAACTTTCAAAATTATACAAATTTTTGAACAATTCAAAAAATTCAAAACTAATTGAAAAGGAGTTAAATTCTCTTAAAATAAAGAGGAACTTCAACCCTCCTAGAGCTCCTCACTTTGGTGGCCTGTGGGAGGCAGCGGTAAAATCATTGAAGCGTCACATATTCAGAATTGCTGGTAATTCAAACTTAACATTAACTGAATTTTACACCTTACTTACTGAAATAGAAAGTATTCTTAACTGTCGTCCTCTCACTCTTATTAGTCCGGATCCTAATGATCTTATTTACCTTACTCCTGGACATTTTCTAATTGGAGACAATCTGCGGTCAATTCCAGAAGAAAACTTAACTTACACTCCAACAAATCGTTTATCACGATGGCAATATACGCAACAACTTCAACAACATTTTTGGAGGCAATGGAGTTGTAATTATCTACAAGAGCTGCAAAAGCGGCAGAAATGGAGATCTTTAAAACAAGCTCCATCTAAGGGGCAATTAGTAATTATTAAGCAAAAAGGCGCCAAAAGGCTCAGTCTAGAAGCGAATCTCGCAGAGCACGCACGTAAAATCATACAGTCCACAAATAAAGCAATAATTAAAAAATACAGTTTTTTTCTTTATTCAAACGAGTTTGCAAGCTCAAAAACGCAGAACCATCACCAAATAGTAATTAGTAGATGATTATCAATAAAATTTAAAAGTAGAAAATTGTGAATTAATACAAACAGTAACAAAAAGTACAAGTTTTGTGAAAATGGAAAATGTGTAAAAACTGTGATAAGAACACATTAAAAATTACATTCAAAAAGGTGCGACCGTGTTTTAAAAACACACTTGTGTTGTGACGTGCAACACGTTTAATGTTTAAGCAATAGAACATTTACCGTAGGAACAAAACTAGGAAAAAACAGAAAGGTCAAACTACAAAGAGACATCAGGTTGCCAAATGCAAAAATAGAGAATACTGAACAGAAATGAGAAGAACAACCTTAATAGCTAGAAACAACACAAAAAGCAGATAACAAACCAAAATGTATAAGTTTATACAAAGAAACATAAGAAAGAGAAGAGAGGCGCACACTATAGTGATAGTAAGTGAACCAAATATAAACAAACTAAATGGTGGATAAGTGACAATAAAAGAGATGCGACTATTTTAACTAAAAGAAAGTGTAGAAACAAAATAGAAAATGGGAAACACTAAAAGAAAGAATAGTGTGGGTTAAAGTAGCAATAATAGTATACAGCTGTTATGCCAGTTAAAACTGCATACTGAAATACTATCGGAAGTGGATAAAAGAATTAGAAAGCAGTTTAAGAAAACAAAATTATGAAATTGTTTCTCAAACGAAAACCTGTAGAAAAACCAGAAAAAAAAAAAGTTTTGGCAACAGTAGAAGAGATAAAAGAGATCATAAAAGAATTACCAACAAAGCACCAGGTCCGGACAAAATAACAACAGAGATTGTTAAAGCAGCTCTAGACGGACACAAAGTAGAAATAACTCAAATAATCAATACATGCCTAAAAAGTAGAACTTTTCCAGAATGTTAGGGGCCACCCTAGTACTAATTGAGAAAAAGAAATAAGTAGGTAAAGCAACGTCATAAAGGCTTATATTAATAAACACACCAGGTAAAATAATGGAAAAAGCCATTGTACAAAAAATAAATCAAGAAATAGAAGAAAAAAGAGAAAAGAAAAAAGAGCAATACTGATTTACCAAAGAAAGAACAAATTTAAGAGCTAACGCTAACAGTCCGGGGTTTGATCCCCGATTATGACTAAAATAATAACTTTGCTCTTTAACTACCGGGGTGATTCAGAAGTCACCTAATAAGCCGTTGGTCCCATCAACCCCCTTCAAACAAGTCGTAAGACTTCTGGGGCGATGTAAAATAGTTGTAAAAAACGCAAAATAAAAAAGGTAAAAGCAATAGCATAAGAAACAAACAGCAAAACGCAGAAGAAAAGACAACACATGTGTAATGATAGCGTTAAACATACAGAACGCGTTTGACAGCGTGTTATAGAAAGCAATTATAGAAACGGCAAAAATAAAAAAAACTAAACAAGAAAATGATCAAGATCATATGGAGTAACTTACAAGATAGGAATCTAGTGACCAAAAAAGGAAAATTCAAACTTAACAGAAAGGAACCACAAAGCTCAGCACTAAGACAAAAACTATGGAAACTTGTTTATAAAAAAGTTACTTTAAATAAGGTTGCCAAAAGGCGCGGCAATAACGGCATTTGCAGACGACGTAACACTAGTAGATAGGGACGTAGAAATGGAAGTACTAAAAGGAAGACTAGAGCTGAGAGCTGGCAATTGATATGATACAATTGTAAATAAAAAATAAGGGTTTAAAATTAGCAACCCAAAAAACAAAAGCAGCCTGGCTATTAACTAAGAGGACTAATAGAGGAACAGGTAAAATACAGGTAAGAGATCATAAGAAAACAAATCAAATACCTCGGGGTAACACTTCAAGCAAAAAGATAGAATGAACAGGCTAAGAAAGCAGTCATGGGAACAAAGAAAGTAAAGAGACTCATGTTAACCATCGAAGCTCCAGGAAGAGAAGCCAGAAGGCTAATAGCAACAGAAGCTTGAAACAAATTATTCTACGCCGCAAAAACATCTGGAAAAGCCATAAAAATTAAAAAAAAACAAAAATAAAATAAGAGAAACTACAAGAGCTATTTCGGCAACACCTCCTTTGGATATGATGGTGGACGAAAGGATAGAAATAAAAAAAATTAATAACAGAATGAACTAGTAAAAAGGAAGCAAAGTTAAAAGCAAGAGAAAAGACGATAGAAAGATGGCAGAGACAGTGGAATAGAGGAGAAAAAAGAAAATTAACAAAAAAATAATTCCAATGATAAAAGAGTGGGTAGAAAACAATTCAGTGGCCTGCTTATTATACAACACAAATACTAATTGGACATGGAGCTATTGGAAAGTTTTTGCAAAAAATTTAAAAAATTAAGAAAGACAAAAGATGTATATTCTGTCAAGAAGAAACACACAATAATGCAAAACACACTCTAGTAGAATAGGAAGCGTTAGAAGAAGATAGAAAAGAACTAGAAAATATACTGGAAAGCAAAGTAGAAAAAACTAAATAATTAAAAAATGCCTAACCGCTGGGCCACAAAACAAACGCGCCGCTTGTAGCGTCAAGACGCTGGGAGCGTATTTTAGCAGCGTCAAAAACACGAGGCCACGAGCCTGTCAATTTTTATTAAAGCGTTTATTTTGACATTTCTATTTAGGGTTATGATACATTTATATTTGATTAAATAAACTTTTTAACACTTTTTTTAAATTTAAATTTTCATTCTGCTATTATATTCATTAAAGATAAATTATATTAATGTTACTTTTTAAAATATACAAAATTTTAAAAATGTAAATTATTTACATAAACAAAAAATTATAGAATGCGGAAAAAAACAGAAATAATCTTGCCGCTTATAGCGTCTAAACACAAGTAGCGTCAATACCATATTATATTTGACATTTCTATTTAAGGTTATGATACCTTTATATTTGTTTATGTAAACATTTTAATATTTTTTTTTAATTCAAATTTTATTCATTCTACCAATAAATCTTTTAAAGGTGAATTATATGAATCTTACTTTTCAATATAAGATGTATGTATATAGAAAATTTTAAATATATTAAAAGTATATTTACAAACAGAAAACTACGGAACGCGGGAAAACTAAATTTATTTTAAAAACTAAATTAATTAACTTTTAAAATAATTTTATTTACTTATTTGTCATTTAGAATATGACATGATTTTTGTTATTCAAAGCTTTCTAGCTTTGTTCTCCTAGCTTTTCACGTTAATGATAAAAAATAATAGTTTTAAATTAAATTTAATTTCTTCAAATTTAATAATTAAAAACCTAAAATCTTGGCAGAATTGGGTTTGGCAAACTAAACTTGATAATAGAATATAATCTATCAATGTAGGTTTCATCCATTCTAAAATTATGCCAGTTTAAATTTTTCATTATTAACTATTAATATAAAATTTTAAAAACTGACAAAATGTGTTTTATATGTATAGTGCAAAACCTATACAAACATATCATAAAATTATACATTATTCTTCTTACTTAACTAATAATATTACAAACAAAAATTTAATAATGATTTATTTAATTCAATATAGTTAAATAAGTTAAATCATAATAATGATAAAATACAATTTTTTTTATAATTACAATCTAGACAAAATAATCAATTAAAAAAAAACGTTATGGCGTCTATATTTAGGAGCGTTTGAAACAAACCGATTTGTTTCAGACGCTGATGCTCAAATAATACGCTCCAACGGTATAAACAGTCAAATTTTATTGTGTACGTACTTGATTTTTTGTATTAATTTGTTTTTTAAGAGGCTTATAAGATGAGCGTCAAACGCAACGGACGCTTGTGTTTGTTTTGCTAGAAGCAAACGACGCTGCGTCTTGCAGCGCTATTTCGTGGCTTGGTACGTATAAATCCATGTATTTGAATTAGACGCTTGACGCTCCTTTTTGCAGCGCCGAGCGTTTACGCTCAGAGCGTCATGGCTCGTGGCCCAGCGGTAAGAGATAAAACTAAATGAAGGGCGTTAAGAAATTTTGCAACAAGACACTAAAAAAAAATTAAGAGTTTGACAATAAAAGAATATAAAAAAAATCAAACAATATAAACAAACACACAAAATAAAAGCCATAAAAGAAAAAAAGAAAAATAGAAAAACAATTGCAAAAATAAGGAGAAGAAGAAAAGAAATGATGAAAGAATGCAGAATAATAGAAATATCAAAACAAATACCAAGCAGTAAATACGCTATCTTAAGGCTGACGGATAACACAACTTTTAAGGTAGTTAGAATATACCTGGCAACAAGAGAACACAATAAAGTAATCTCAAATGAAAATACAAGGATATCACTAGAGGTTAAACTAACAAATGTATAATTGCCAAAAAAAATTAATCTACGCATAAACTTTTTCTGAAAGAAAGAGAATACAATGAAGAAGAAATAAACAAAACTTAAGAAAACTAAGAACGCATTTCTCAGATGCGTTCTTCAAACCAAATAATTTGAATAAGTAATACACAAATTGGAAAAAGAAGAGAATGTAAAGCTAAATATCAGTGCAGATAAAAAAGATACAAAAAAGCAAAAGATACAGACAAAAAATAAGGATTATAGGAAGAAAAGGGCTGGGATTAGCATGCGTGTTGCAGATTTTGTGTAAAAAATCCGCAAGGCAATAACCAAACTACTGGCAAATTTAGACTAGTTTGACAAGGACATTATAACAACAAGATTTACGCAAAGAAGGGCCACATGTTGAGGCCAACAATACATTACGTCCACAAAAAAAAATCTGTATTACGTCGACAGTGTTTACCAAAAAATTAACTGCTTCTTTGTTTTAGCATCAACGTGCAAGAAGATTATAGTTTATTGTAAAAGTAGGTCTGCACCAGTTTACAATAATATTTTAAATAAAGCATGTTATTAATATTACTAAACTAGGAACAGATAAGCAGTTTTCCCATTCTTAAAAATATTGACCCTCAAATCTCTTGTGTAAGAAGGTAAGGAAACTATAAAATCTTCAACATATCATAGTTTAATCCTTTCTAAATTTAATGTACTGGTAAAAAAATAAATCAATTATCAAATTATTTGTAGAAGCAGCAATAAAGCCAAAGTTTTGATGGTAGCGGTCGGTATGCTCTTAAGTAACACTATTGTATTTTCAATATCTGCTATTTATTTATTTATTGAGTATTTATCGTTTTTACTAAATGTGTGAGTTGTATCTACCACGTCCCTAAACAAAAATGCAAATCTCTAATTGATTCTGCGTTGCTAGTTTATTTTCTACTGGCATTTTATTGACGTTTGCTGCACTGTTGCTTGTTCCTACTTGTTTGTTGTCATTTTTAATTTTAACATTGCACATCACTTTTATTATTTTTGGTTACATCATATGTTTTACTATCCAATTTTAAATTCAATAATACCCGTATTCATTAATTAGTCATTAAATATATAATGATTTGTTAAAAATATAACGGAACGTTTAATCAAATTTTCGTATTCATAATACTCATTAGCAATAATGTTCAATAAATTATTCATTAAATTTAACGAACTATTTTTGGTCCATTAAAGAGAACAAAACATTAAACTAACACATCTGTTTGACTTAAAAATGTCTAGGTTAATAATTTTACTAATGACATTTTTTTTATGAATATCATAATATTTTTAATGATTATTAAATTATATTGATTTGTTTTATAATTCCAATTTAATTATATTGAGTTTATTTTAAACCTCAACTTAATTTATGTTTTATCAGTCATTTTCTCACCTAAACTCCAAAAACTCTCAAAAATCTTTTGCAATTGTCGCAATTTTTGTTCTCTCTAAAAATTGCACAATGGAGATAAAGATCTTTAATTTAACAAAGATTGTCAGATGAACAGTGAACGAAAACAAGAAAAAAAATTATCCCATCACCTAGACAGATTCTATTCCCGCAGAAACCAAGTCTAATTTCAAGTTTAGAAATTAATTGACCCAATGACGGAGATAGCTGCAAAAGTTGAGTACCTTTAAGCCAGCATAATAGACTTGGCAAACTTTGCCTCAAACGCCTTTGCTCTAAGAGCGGAAATGGAAAACGCGGACATACAAGAGACCGACAAATACAATGTTGGTTTATCAATTTTTTTCAAGCGTCCAGCGACGCAGAATAAGAACAAAAGCAAAACTGCCAACTCTTACTTTCAAGTTATCTCAGGCTAAGACAACATCTTACCCGTTGCCATAAAAGATCTTTTTGTGAACAACAAAAGATACCGGTTAGTTTAATATCAAAAGAAAAAAAACAAAGGCTGAGTCTACCAAATACCTTTACGTATTTGGGAACGTCGGTAATATTTATAAAACGTGGAACTCTAATCTTTGCAATAGAATTATTGTACTACTTCAAAGTGAATCATGATCTTGTTGGAATGCAATAGTAATAAATGTGATATGCATTAAAACGGATATTAATGCTATTCTCAAAAATCTTTTTCCTACAACATTTGCTGGATATTTCAATTCTAAGCACCCAGCGTGACAGTTTCAGAACTAACGATAAAGATCTAGCGTTGCTTAACTATGTAACGCAAAAGAGATTGCTAATAGTGGGTCTTTTTGTACCTACTCATTACAGCTCTGTGAGTTACCAAGGAAACGTTCTTAACTTTTAAGTTGTTACTAGATCTTTTAAAACATAAATTGTTGCTAGATGCACTTTATGCTACTCTGGACATTTTGTTATAAATAAAAATATTATAAATAAAAAAATTATTTATATTTCTGTTACATACAAAACTTATTTATTTTTACATTTTAGACGTTAAAACTATTTGGTTATCAAAAAAATAGCATGCAAAGTTAGCACATTCTTTACTACTAATGGTAGTATAATTTTTTTCGCAGGTGGACAAACAATACATTTACCATATCTCTTTTGAAGAAGATTTTTTGTTTGGGTTTTTTATATTTTAAAAGAAATATTTTTTTATATGAGAAAAACTTTTTAAGTACTGTGACAAAACAGTTATTCTCAAGGTTTTCGGACAGTGGATTCTACTAACTCAGAGATATAAATTACAGCTGGTAATGTTAATGGTAATTTTTATTATAATTATTGTAATATGCATCAGAAGTTTCACTTGTCCATAAACAATAAAAAATAAAATAAACACAGGTTATTTTTAACCTTACCACCATGTAAATGTAAAAATAATATTATGTAAATTTACACAAACTATAAATTAAAACCAATTAGAACAAATAAAATTTATATTTAACTTACCTACCAGGTAATTACATAAATTGTGTTAATTTATTAAAAGGCTCAGAAAGCTGAAGATTTATTGTTGGCAGCACATGTGTTCTCGATGAAGATCAGCAGTAAAACAATTGAGAAATATATATTCTTTATGATCTTATCAAAAGAATTTGAGCTGACCTGATAAAAAAATATAAACCTATTACATGTGCGAATTATTTTAAATAAAAATTGACATGGGGTGGCCTAACTTGTCACAGTATTAGTAATAATATTAAAAAAAAATATTTAAAGAAAAACAAACATTAACACAACATTAAAACACGTGTAACTTTGTAACGCATTGTTCCTCAAATAAAATAATTACACAAACACTGTATTATATCATTCCCATAGGTTAGCTAGACACAAAAATAAAAAACTTTTTTTGACAGAATGGCGTTGCAATATTTGACGCCGGAGCACTTAGAGCATAGTAGTAGCAACAACTTAAGGAAAAACGCAGCAATACTCAATATCAACAGAATTTAAAAATATCAAAAGAAACGTTAAACGTTTTACTAACCAAATCTTTCAAGCTACGGAAAAGACTTCTAAACTCCATCTGGTTTGCGCCAATAATTCTCTTATATTATCCGGTAACACTAAAGCATTGATTCGTTAAGGCAACGGCAACAAAGGTAAAAGAGCAAGCTGCAGCAGTTGCAAGAATAATGCCTAAGTGCGGTGGAATTAGCAAAGGAAAGAAAAGAATCTTTGTTGTTTTGTATAAAAAGTCTTCTCACTACTTGACAATAATACCGCACTTCAAATTTGGCTCAAAGTTGATAATATTATGAAAATAATGCTAAAGCAAAGACAAATGAAAAGAAATAAACATGTCAAAAAAAAAGAATAAACAAAATTAAACCTAAAAAACAAACAAAAAAGTAAGACAAAAAATCTCAGTTAGCCAGAGTAATGCATAAGAGAAGTAATTTTAGTCGGTAGGCGCCTGACAAGAAATAAACAAACGCGACACCCCCCACAGAATGTGAAAGTTTTTTAAGATATATTCTTCTCCAAGACAAAAAAAAATAAAAAAGTTAAAAAAAGCATTGATCAACAGTAGATTGCAAAATCTTGAATTTGTTTTACAGTAGAATAAGAATAGCCGTTAGGTTGCACAAAAATTTGTGTTTAAAAAACATTTTCGAATTGATTACAAAAGACGACATGTCTAAAGTAAAACATCATCTCCAAAGCTTTACCAAACTAACAAATTTTTATTCTAATCATTCAATAACGGCTGGAGCGTTTGACGACAATTTTGAACTTTAATAGTCTCCCTCATACACTAAGGAGCACCGATCTGAAGCACTTCAAAAAGGTCTACCAAAAAGTCAGAAACTTTTTGGAAGCCGTTGACAACAAAGATTGCTGGAAAACGTTCAACTTTTTTCAACCAAAGAAATTATCAAAAAAATTTAAACTTGAGCAGCCCTTGGCTCCAATAAAATCACAATCAAAGCTTTAAAATTGTTTTTGCATAAAACAATAATAGCTCTTAACAACATCGCTAGTGCTGTTTTTGTGATAATTATTATAAAAACCTAGAAAAGATTTTTTTAAAACTATTGGCCTATTAGTCTTCTATGCATTTTATGGTTATAAAAAATGTGATCTTAAAAAGCTAACCATTTTTTTCTCCAACCCCACAAACATGAGTTTAGTTGAGGTCATTTCAACTGTCTATTCCAAAAAGCAAGAGTTCTAGACAAAAAAAGACAACAAGAGTGGTTTTTTTTGACGTTGAAAAAGCCTTTGACAAAGGCTGGCACAAAAAACTTTTTTATAAACTGTAAAAAAACAATTTGCGTCTTGTAAAGCCTTATATCTAAATTTTAAACCACATTTCTATTATACGGTAGATCTCTTTTCTGCTATTTAACTTATTTGTTGCGGACATGAAATAAACGTACGAGATTAAAATGACCCAATTGCTAACAACACAGCACTTCTATACTCTTTAAGGTCATCTTAAAGCTAAAACAAACTACCAACAATCTTGACAAACAGTTAAAGAAATGGCAAGTCAAAGAAAATCCAAATTCTGTTTAAACGGCAACAAATCATTCCCTATAAAATTGTCTATCTTAACAACGTTCCTATACTTTAGTCCGATGCTGCTAAGCATCTAAAAATTACCTTCAACATGGGTGATCCTTGGGAAAAACCGTACAAAATAGTGATAAACAAACTAGGAGGAAGAGCAAAGTGAGTCTACCTAAAAGAAGAAGAAAGAGAAGAAGTCATAATTAAAAAATTGTTTCCCAAGGTAGTACCGGTAGAAAAACCAAAAAATGAAGAAGAAACAGTCATGGCAACAGTGAAAGAGATAAAGGAAATCATAAAAGAATTGTCTAACAACAAAACACCAGGTTCGGACAAAATAACAACAGAGATTGTTAAAGCAGCTCTAGGTGGGAATGAGGCAGAAATAACTCAAATAATTAACAGATGCCTGAAAGACGGAATTTTTCCAGAATGTTAGAAGCTTCTTTCTAGTACTGATTGAGAAAAAAAAAAGAAGTAGGAAAAGCAACTTTATACAGGCCAATATGCTTAATAAACACACTAGCTAAAATAATGGAGAAAGTTATTGAACGGGGAATAGAACAAGAAATAGAAAAAAGAAGAGGATGAGAAAAGGAACAATACGGATTTACCAAGGAAAGAACAACCTTAGGAGCTACAGACAAAGTAAAAGCAATAGCAAAAGAACAGCGGAACGCAAAGGAAAAGACAACATTGGAAAGCAATTATAGAAACGGCAAAGAAAAGAAAACTGAAAAAAAAAACAGTCAAGATCATATAAAGCTACTTACATGGTAGAAACCTAGTGATCAAGAACGAAAGATTTAAACTTACAAGAGGGGTACCACAGGGCTCAGCACTAAGACAAAAACTATGAAACCTTGTTTATAATGAGTTACTTCAAATGAAGTTGCCGGAAGGCGTGACAATAACGGCATTTGCGGACGACGTAATACTAGTAAGTAGGGACGTAGAAATAGATATACTAAAAAGAAGACTAAAGCTGACAATAGATATGATACAGTTTTGGATGAGAAATAACACTAAAAACCAGAAGCGGCCTAGCTATTGACTAAAAGGACTAATAGAGGAACAGGTATGATACATGTAGGAGACTAAGTGATAACCATAAGGAAAAAACTCAAACACCTCGGGGTGACACTTGAAGCAAAGGGATGGAATAAACAAGTTAAAGAAGCAGTCATGGAAACAAAAGAAATGAAGAGAACGCTGAGTAGACTCATGCCAAACAACGGAGGTTCAGGAAAAGAAGCCAGAAGGTTAATAGCATCAACAGCAAGAAACAAATTGTTATACGCCGCAGAAACATGGGGAGAAGCCATGAAGGCAAAAAAACAGAAATAAAATAAGAGAAGCTACAAGAGCCAGTTTGTTAAGGATCTGCAAGTCTTTTAGAACGGTGTCACAAGAGGTAGTAGAGGTGATTGCGGCAACACCTCCTGCGTATATAATTGTGGAAGAAAAAATAGAACTAAAGAAACTAATAAAAGAAGAAACCAGTAAAAAGGATGCTAAGTTGAGAGCAAGAAAGAAAACAATGGAAAGATGGCAGAGACAGTAGAATAGAAGAAAAAAAAGGAGAATAGAAAAAAAGAACTAATCCCGAAGATAAAAAAGTGGGTAGAGAACAAACCCAAGACGTGCTATTATACAACACTTATACTGACCGGACATGAAGCATTTGAAAAGTTCTTGCAAAAAATTTAAAAAATCAAGGAAGAGGATAGATGTATATTCTGTCAGAAAAAAACACACAATAATGCAGAACTCTAGTAGAATGCGAAGCGTGGAAAAAAGATAAAAAAAACTAAAAAAAAATACTAGAAAGCAATGTGGATAAAAGAACAATCATTAAGAAATGCTTAAGAGATGAAAATAAATGGAAAACGCTAAGAAACTTTGCAACAATAGTACTAAGAAAAAAACAGAGGAGTTTGACAATAAAAGAATATAGAAAGAAAACAAACAAACAATGAAAACAAACACACAAAATAAAAGCCATAGAAGAAAAAGGTGAAAAACGAGAAAAGTAAAATAAAACTACAAAACGAAAAAAAAAATCAAACAAAAAAAAAATAAAGAAGGTCAGGACAATTATGCATACCAAGAAACAAAAAAAAATAGAAGAACATTTACAGAAACTACGATACCAAACAAAATTGCAGAGATACGAAGAAGGAGAAAAGACATGCTAAAGGAATGCAGATTAACAAAAATAACAAGGCAAATACCAAATGGTAAGTACGCTATCTAAAGGTTGACGGATAACGCAACTTTTGAGATAGTCAGAATATACCTGGTAACAAAAGAACACAAAAAAGTAATCCCAGATAAAAATATAATGATATCACTGGAGGTAAAACTAACAAATTTAGGACTGCTAAAAAGAATATAGCTAATGGAACTTTATAAACTATTCATAAAGAAAAGATGATACAATGAAGAAAAAGTGGACTAAAAACGCATCTGAGGACAAACCAAATAATTAGAATAAATAACACACGGATTGGAGAAAGAAGAGAATGTAATGCTAGATATCAGTGCAAATAAAAAGGATAAAAAAGAAAATAAAAAGACAAAAGAGCCAGATAAAAGGTAATGGCTATAGAGAAAGAGAGAAGAGCCGGGGACAGCATGCGTGCCACAGATTCTAGGTAAAAGTCCGCAAGGCAATAACCAACTTACCTCAAACTACTGCCAAATCTAGACTAGTTTGACAAGGACACATAACAACAGGATTTACGCAGAGAAAAAACTAAAAGGTATTGCCATGCGTAAGTCATTCTTAAGAACCACTTGTTGAGGCCAACACCTCATTACGGCAAAAAAAAAATCTTTAACATGGGATTTGCGTACAAATTGCACGTGCAGTCTATTCCTAATCAAATCAAAATGGCAAAAATTTTGTTTGTTTTGCTTGTCGTTCTAGAACAAAATTTAATTCTACACATCTACTATCAGGCCCTTAATCACTTATATGTCTTTTAAAAAACGGCCGCAAGCTGAAATACTTTGAAGATGCCTGGAGCTTTATAATTTGTCTAAAACAAAACAATTTGAACCTAAAAATACTCTTGCTGAGCTAACATTGAAACTTTGTCCAAAAACCCTTTTGATAATTTTGCGATTTGTTGAAGTTTACTTCTAGAAACAACCGGTAAATCAAGTAACCGTCCTGTAGCCTAAATACACATCTTAATAACCGCTTAATAACCATCTCTTAAACTTCAATCTCTAAACAAATGGTCTATGAGCTTCTATGGTTTCAAAAATTTTCTTTATATAATTCTTTTTTTAAACCAGAAAAAAATATATTAATGATAAGGTTGTCTGGTAATGTTTGAAAATTTTTTAAACCCATTTGAGACATTTTTAACAATTAAACAATTAATATTCAATATCTGCAAGTAATTTTAAATTATAATGTTTAAAATTGTGGCCGGAGTTATAATATATGCAAACTTTAATTTTTGAAAATTAAAAAAAAATTAAAAACACATTAGACTAGTGTTTCCCATCCTTTTTTGTGCCTTGCCCCACCTAAGCCTTTCTAAAATTCTTATGCCCCTTTATCGGAAGTCACGTTTTAAGCTGTTGGTCCCATCAAACCACTTTAAACAAGTCGTAGACTTACTGTGGCGATGTAAAATAGCCGTAAAAAGCATAAAATAAATAAATGTAACATATACATAATTTTTAATATTAAAAAACTTAAATGATAGGTTTTAGGAAAAAAAATCACTAGCGTTTAGCGAGATTTTAAAGCGTCCGTGGGTCTCCGCGGAGCCTATCGTCTGTCGCAGGGAAGTTAACTTGACGACGCCAAAAACCCAGTTGATATTTTGGTCTTGTCAAACAAATTTATAACATTTATTGTCCGCAATTATTTAAGAGTTTGCTGTTTCTTTTAATTTTGGCACCAAAATGCATTGCATTTAAATGGCCCGAAGCAAAAGGGTTAAACTTGTGTCAAGTTCATTTTCCAATTGCCCCCCTTAACATTCAAATTGCCTCTTCTTCCAAGCATCTAAATTTTAAGAAGATATTAAACTACTAATAATAACTGAAAGTATAAATCTAATTTTTTAAAATTACTGCCGAAATTGCAATATTTGCAAAATTCTATTTTTGAAAAAATTTTATAATACTAAAATTTTATGATTTTTTATAAATAATTTAGTAATAAAAATATGTTTGCTAACTATTGCTTGATACCTATTAACAAATTTTAGTTAATTTTTCTAAAAATTTTTGTTTAAATTATAGTTAAAGTTAAAGTTTTACTGTTGTAGCACTGAAGAAGAAATAGAATATTTTCCAAAACGTTTGCTGTATAATTATTTTTTAATTATAAATTAAAAGCATCAACCTAGCTTCATCGCACTTGAAATCATCACAAAAAAAAGAAGAAAGTATTGTACAATGCAAAAAACATAATATCGAAACAAAATTACACAAAATTTAAAGAATACATTATAATTTTAAATGTGTTTAGCTTTTAAATAATAGACTGATAATGTTTTAAATTTGATTATTATTAATATTAATATAAAAGCATGATTAAACGATATTATATAGATATTACCCATCCATTTAATCCCACACACAGGTTGTGTGTCAGCAGAAAATATATTGCGGAGGTTAAACTGCGCCCTGATGAAACACCTGTTTAATTTTCATCGGCGGCTGTGTTTATCATTTTAACATTTAATTTTATGCACCCCCTCATACTTTTTGCCCCATCATCATCGGCGATTTTAAAAGCGCATTAAAAATATAAATCAAGCTGACGTTTTTATAAATACATATTTTTTATTAATATTCAACTATTTACCTCAAACTATCATAAATATTAATGATTTATTTCTTTTTTATTATTAAATAGCCTGAGTGAATGGGTGTGATTTACGTTGCACAAATTTCGGTTATATTACGATGGCGTGCGTGTGTCATAACTACCTCCGCTTTAGAAATATGTATGTAAATAACTCGTCGCGGCAATTATAAAATTTAATTTATTGTACCCTACCCTTATAAGGGGTGCGCATCCCTATATTGTTTCAAATAGTGTTTTGCAATTAAGTTTTTATTGCTGATTATAAAAATTTTAATTACAACTTTTCATTAAGTTTAAGAATTTCTCTTTCTGTGGAGGGTGTGATATTTTATAGTTTTCAACAACTGGGGAGACCAATCGCGTCATGCTGTGACGGATTACATTTTCATTTTAATTGGGTTTAAAATAATGCCAGGAAGGCACCTTTCGGTTTGGTTACATTTTCATTAATAACAACAACCCTATTTGCAACCCCTTTTTAAATTAAGTAAATATTTCTACATAAATTACAAACAACAATCTTTAAATTGCTTTTCAAGTATATAAATGACAGATATTTTAATCAACGTTTACAATCAATATAGTAAAGTTATGTGTTAGTGCGTTTGAAATATTTTGTTAATTTAAGTGCAAACAAAAACTCAATTCATCTTTTTTTTTTTTTAAGTTTACTTTGAATTAATAAGACTATGATATAACATATGAGCGCAAAAGAATGTAGATTTATGTGGTTAGCTTAGCATATATTTTTAATTTGGTATGCTCCTAACTTCATTTAATTATTAGTCAATTTCCAAGCTTTGAATAATTTAAAAAAAATAAAAAGTGATTTCTTCATTTTAGTTATTGTTTTAAATCTATCCATTCATCAAGTTTTTAATAAATTTTATTGTTTAATAATTACTAAATTAATCAATCACGTCGTGCAGTGCGTGAGAAGCCATTTTCAATTTAAAAGAAGTTGAAGTAGAAGAACGAAAAAAAAATGCAGCGGCTTACACAGCACAGGCCATTAAAACTGCAATGTAAAATCACAGCCCGAACTAAATCTTGCGTTAACTTTCCCTCATTTATCACGGCATAACATATTTCAACGTTACAACTATTATTTCCTTTTTACTTTCGTAACTTATCTCCAGCCGGAATATGTTTGCGAAACTATTTCCCTATACGTGATGTTTTCAAAAACCGGCTAACATCTACTGACGGATACAAATGTACCGTACATACCAGAGGGGTAGAAATGAAACTAGTTGCTGAATGAATAACTACAGCTATCACAACTAATCTAGAGTATTGATTTCTTCATGTTGAAGGACAATTTATATATAATAATTCCCAACACAAATCTATTATTCTGCAGTGTCTTGAGCAATCGTCCCAGCGGGAGTGCATGGAATATTGTTGGAATAAGGGTGGATGGCCACAGTAAGTGGTCAGTGATGGATGGAGTGGGGGGTTAGTTTGACCACAGTAATGACCACAAAGGCACTCGTCACGTCGCGCCAACATGAACTAATGTCCAACTCGGTGAAAGAACACTAAACACACACGGCACTGGGAATTGCATCGACACTACTAAATCTACAACAAAGATGTTCACATAATTAAGATTATATTGTTTACAAGATGAATGAACATGGATACATAATGCTTTACAAACTTTTTGGTGGCAGGCTGTTGTTGGTTATGAAATATTACACCGAATAGATAACTCTTTAAATAAAAATGGAAGCGGGGTTAAAAAACGAGCCACTCTGCGGCAGCGAATGATTGATGTGCATTAAAATTGATTCCCCCTGTATGTTGTAGATGGATCTTTAACATAAAGTGCACGCGACTTGTTCTTAATTTAAAAGCGATCGTTGGATCTCTATAAAACATTCAAAACAAAAGTTGAGATACATTTTTATAAGAGTTTAAAACAATCTTAGTATAAATAGTAATTGTTAAAACGTTTTAAAACAAATTTTACTAAATTTATGTTACGCTAAAACTGCTTTCCATAGCAGCACAGTTAATAAATTCTTTAACTACTTATAACAATTTGGCTTGAAAAAAGACACAAACCAGTTAATACTAATAATTAATTAATAAAGTTTTAAAAATGTTTCTTATATTTTAGAAACATTCATTTTGTAAGTATAAGTAAGAATTGCTTTTAAGATGAACGAAAAACTCATAGGTTTACAATGTAGGCAACCAAATATACACATATTGAAAATATTGAAAAACAAAAGACTATCACCATATGCGTAACATAATTATTTTTGTGGTAATTAATGTGATTATAATCAAATAAAATAAATACAAAATACACAACATACAATAATAAATTATTTGAAAACTTTGTTAAAAAAAACTGCAATTTTAATGATTATATTTATGTACATATAATAAATAAATAAATTGTATTTTTAATTGGCACAATAACCATTATAAAAAATAGCAAATGTATGTTTTTATATCGTTAACCATGATTGAAAATATTAATAATCAGTACCTTACATAATAATAATAAGGTAATTGTACAAAATTGTAAATTGAAATGATTAAATTATATGTACAATAGTGTTTGCACAAGAACAGAATAATTTTATAATAAAAATTCATTCTCGCAGTAAAACAACCAATATAGATGGCACTGGTTGTATTTTTTTTAGTCGTACCTTAATCAATTTAATAGTAAAGGAATTTCTAATAAAATATTTGTGAATGACAAATTATTGAAAAGTTTGACATAACTATCAAATTGTAGATAATACTATTATACTGTCAAATGATAGAAAAAATCGTATTAAAACTGAATTACTTGACAAACTGTCAATTATCGATTTTAACAAATTATTGCTAAGCTGTAAATTTCCTGTTAAACTGTCAAAATATTGGTAAAATTGTCAATTTGTTCAGCAACTTTTAATTTGTTTTTAAACCTATTAAATTGTACCTAAAAGTATCAAATTTTTAGCAAAACTGTTTAATAATTGGCAAAATTGACAATTAAATGACAAAACTATCAGCTTACTGATTATTAAAAGTATCATGTTAATGCTGAATTGTCAAAACTGCAATTTGTTTGTGCTAGTAAACAACCAGCTGTTAGTATAATATGTCAAATTGTTTACTGACAAACTGTCAAATTATGAATAAAATTGTTGACAAAACTGTGTTAAAACTGTGAAATACTTGATAAATTGTAATTGATTTTACAAATTATTGCTAAATTTGTTCTTGAAATGACAAATTGTTACTAAAGTTGTCAAATTGTTAGATGTTAAATTATTACTAAACTGTTAATTTGTTGTTAAACTGTAAAATTGTTGACAAAACTGTTAAATTGTTATTAAAACTATCAACTTGTTAATAAAACTGTTCATTTTGAAACTTTGCAACAAGTTATGATTACTATTGAGTAGTTAAAACTAGAGTAACCAGCCACCTGCTCAAGTTAATCAAGAGATTTAATGTTACTTTTTTTTGCTAGCGTTAGAAATCATTATGTGAAAAAAGGCCATGTTGATACTAATCTTCTATTGACCAAAACTTGAAAGGGTGAATGGTATACTCTAATTTATAATTACCATTAAGTAGTTTAAATTAAAAGGCTTTTCCAAAAGGTCATAACTCACTTAACCAAGTATTTGTCATCAAAGGTTAGTATCACATATTGATGACCTTGTTGGGTAATGTGATATTTATGTTTCGAGTGCTTCGATCACTTTTAAATAAGGACATTTTAATAATTGTGTATTATTCTTGTTTTGAGTCTTTGATGCGTTTTGGTATTGTTTTTTATAGAGGTTCAACTTTTTTAAATAAAATCTTTGTTGTACAAAAAAAGCTTTATGTACAGTCAATAGCATGGCATACAACTAGAGTTGTCGTAATCTATTTACACAACATAATATTTTAACTGTATATGCCTTATATGTATTTGAATGTTTAATGTTTAATTTTAATAATAAGAATAAGTTTAAAAATTGTATTTCTAGTCACCTGTATAATACTCGTAAAAATATTTATGTATATCCCACGCACCGTCTAAGTATTTTGGAAAAAAATGTTCATTATACATCAATGAAACTTTTTAACGCTCTGCCTACAAGATTACAAAATATTCAAACAAAAAATAATTTCAAAACAGAAATTAAGAAATTACTTTTAACTATCGAACCTTACTCTCTTACAGAATATTTCGATAAAATTAAAATCTTCTATTAAATCTAGTCATAAGTTTATAATTGTACTAAATGAATGTTTATTTTATAAAATGTTATTTTTAAAATGTATTAAAACTGTTTTTTTAATTCTGTAACTGTATTTTCAGTATCGCTGTTGACTTGTTTCATATTTATTGTTTTTTATATTCTTTTTGTGTTCTGCAATCTTTATGAAATAAATAAAATTTATCTATCTATCTATCTATCTATCTATCTATCTATCACCACCTCTTATTTGATTTTTTTTTTTAACGCTTGTGGAACGAAGTTACTTCCTATCTTTTGATGAACAACACTTAGGCAGTGAAGTGAGCACATTAGTTTAACTTAATTTTAACAATTTATAACTGGATATTAGTATTTGCTTTACAATCTTTAAGTTTTGTGGCCGGATTTTACTGTTTTTGACATTTTATAGCCGGATTTTGTATGTATTTAGCTAAAAACAGTTTTTATTTTAGAACTAAATATCAATATTTTTTTACTTTAAAATTGACCTTCCAGTGGTGTGTGTGTCCTTTTGTTAGGCATTAGTGTCGGCGGTGCCTAAGACCGCATTTATATTTTTGTAACTTTTTTTCAACACAAAAACTAAAATGCAATAAAAATATTATTTATTCATAAAAAAATAAAATAAAACTTAAAATATATATTTTGTTATAAAACGCTTCAAATCAAATATTTTAAAACAAAAATTTTACAATAATAAATTTTAAAAAAATAACATAGTAATTTGAACTATTAATAATTGAAATAAATAACTAACATTAAATTATTCGGTACAGTATGAAGTTTTCCTGCACTTTTTGCAGACTGTTGTTATATGCTGTAAACACATATGCTTTCTACAGTTGAAACAAGAAAACCTTGTTTTTCTGTTTTTTGTTCTATCACAATAAAAACATCTTCTAATAATAATATTTTGTTGAAGAAATTGAGTTTGACTTTTGCACACCTCTTGTAACCTAAATGAAAGGTCTCTTGGAAGATTGAACATACTTGCTCTAACTTGCAAATGTGGTTGCAGTAAACCGTTTGCTAAATCAATCAAAAGAGTTTGTCTTAAAATCCTAATTTTTAAGTTAATTGACGAATTAGATCCAGCTATGTTCAACATAGAACAAAAAATCACTATCGGCCATTTTTGTTATTTCTGGAACAAACATAACTGGCGCATAGCTTGTCAACGGTGTTAACGCCTCCTTTCTTCTTCTTGTAGAATTCCACTATCTATATCAATTTCATCATTATGATGTAAAGTAGACACCAAAAGTATATTTTTTCCTTATTTTTTTTTGGTATACATAAAACCAAAGTACAGTCATTGGAATACTCAAACATGCTAGTACGAACTGGTCGAGAGGAAGGTTTTGAAAATTATAAAGGCAGTTTTTTTTTGTTTTTTTGATAGTGCCTGCAGTAGACTTTAAACTAGAGGCACTGATGTAAATCAATTGCCTATAGTGACATTTTTGTTTGAACCAGAAATATGCTCATAGAGCCTATAAACCACATAAAATGCACTATTGAAAACCATATAATTCCGGACCGGTTGCTCTCTTGCATATATCTCCAATTTGCTAGTATAAAACATTTTAGCATCGCATAATGCTTGTAT
This sequence comes from Tachinus rufipes, assembly GCA_963932245.1. Classification (NCBI taxonomy): domain Eukaryota; kingdom Metazoa; phylum Arthropoda; class Insecta; order Coleoptera; family Staphylinidae; genus Tachinus; species Tachinus rufipes. Next base: position 68,998,413 of record OZ010747.1, on the reverse strand, counting down.
TTTTTAACCATATTTGGTTTGGATGGTATATATACTCTAAAACTGCATCTTCCTCTAAATGGTGCTAACATTTTATCTATTAAAGCAAATTCCATTCTGGCAATTTAAATTAAAAATATCAAATATTTTGAGAATCGAAGCAAGTTTGTCTATTTTTCTTTTTTTGCTTCGAATGTCATTAATACGAATACATCTTAATAAAAATCGAAACCTTTGAAGAGACATGGTAAGATAAAATATTTCAATGCCATAGCCGTCAATTCTCTACAAATCTTCAAGGTATAATTTTTTCAACTTTTGCAATATATTTATTTGTACAATTGATAATTCTAGTAATTATTGAATCATTAATAAAATAATTTCATATTTTTGTAATATTTTTCATTAACGTTGCTTGAGAAAGGCTAGGAAGACAGTTTATGATATTTTTTGTATAGTTTTAACTGTTCTGCTTAGTCTTGGTATTTTTTCCAATAGATTTTATTGTCTTTTCAAATAAAAGACAAACTAGAACTGTTATTTATGTCACATCACATCATTTTCTCTTCTATCAACCTCATCATTTGTTAAAATTTTGTCCATCATTTTCTGCAAACGGGCCTGTTCCGCTTTATAGGACTCCATAACGTACAAAAAACTTTAGTTGTAATAAAAGTGTTTTTTCTTACAATTACGGTACTGTATTTTAAAACAAAATACAAAACTTGACACAACAAATGTAAAATTAAAAGAAATAACTGTATAACAAGCATAAGTAACTGAAAGTCTGGTTTTAATATAAATTTTTCTGATATTTTTATTAATGCATATTGTTGGTATTCAGAAATTCCTAGAAAGAGTTCAACAGGAATAGAAAAATTAGGAATAAACCCATAATATAAAACATAAATTTAAATGATTACAATAAAGCTTAACACTAATTACTTTCAAATAACATACGGTGGACTGTATTCTGAGAATAATGCAATTAAGTTTTAACAAAAAGTAAATTCATAGAAAAATACTTCCTCAGCTTAATGTAATTATTATTTAAATAAACGAAGTCTACTGCCATCGTATAGAGAGCCAGCCAGCAAATTAGCCAGCAAGCGACAGCTACGCATTTATCACATTGCTTACTATTGTTAGGAGCAAGGTCCAAGGACAGCTCGAACACACGCTCTCGGTCTAAGTCCAAGATGAAAGTTGCCAACTTGGAAGGTCAGCTAGCAGATATGCAGGCTCACCTGGTGGTGTTCACGGAAGATTTCTCAAAGAAGCTTGACAAGCTCCAAGAGACAGTCGACCAGCTCACTAAAGACGATCACCACCCAGGCCGCCATCATCAACGCCGCTACCAAAGAAGCAATCTTAGAGCCAATGGACAGTCCGGCCCCTAACAACGTCTAAGGGGGCAAAACCGAGGAGAACACCGCTGAGGACAACAAACTCGCCTACACTGAGCGGGGCAACAAAGCTACCACCGTCCATGAATTGAAAAATCCGCCAATTCTACAAGAGGACACCCCACCCGACAGCATGGACACTGAGGATTAGGATAAGGATAAAAGAGAAAGCGAAAGAAATCCAAAGGTAAATCAACCCCTATTAAATTAATAAAAAGGCCTTCTGCCAACCTCTAGCAACCTTCAGTTGCTGCAAACAAACGGCCATCAGAGGCTAACCTTGCCGGCCCCTCTGGCATTAATGCATTAATGCACACGCTGTCAAAGACAAGGGCATACCTCAACGAGGTGCCATACCGCCAATCCAACCTGTAGAAAATGCGCCGGACCGCATAGAGTATCGGAATGCCGCAAGGGGACACCATCAAAATGTGCCAACTGCTCAACGTTTCAAATCGCATAAAAGAGTTACCGCGCAAAACTCTTTCGCGCAAGTCACTAATCTTCCAAGAGACAATAGAGACAAGCGAATAACTAAGCTCCAAAAAAAAAGGTAGATTTTTAAATTCAATTCTTCTCTGCTCTATCACAACTTGAATAATGGATAATAACGACACTAATGTAATACTTAGAATAGACTTCTAAAATGCATTCAGCATTATTAATAAAATGGAAGAAGCAGAAGAATTTTTCTTCGATTATCAACTAGACGTTATACTAGTATCGGAAACAAAACACAAAGCGTGGCACCGTCTTAAGTTTTCAATTATTTTCACGTACTTGGGAAAGCAATTTTTGTAGAAAGATTGCAAGACCACTCTGAAGTTGCCACTCCAGACACCGTCACATAAGAATCAAATGCAATCGTCGCAAAAGTGCCTGGTCTTGGGACACTCAAAATTGCATCCTCTAATTTAATAAAAATTACCAATTTTGACAAAGTCTTAAGTGACCAATTTCCAACCATAATTGCTGGCGACTTTAACGCAAAACACCCTGACTGGAATAGCCGAATAACAAACGCAAAAGAGAGAACGCTCCACAAATGCATTTTACAAAAGAGTTTTCAGGTTCTAGCGCCGGACAAACCAACATTTCATCACAACGCAGGGCACCGGTAAGATGTTCTTGACGTAGCAATACTTAGAAATATCAAAGCCCAAGTAAACATAAGGGTAGTTAACGAACTAAGTTCTGACCACAGCCCAGTAATTTTAGAGATTTTTAGAAGGGAATTGGAAGAGGAGGGGAGGTTAAACAGAATTTTCTCTTTTACTCTATATTAGAACTCAAATGTTCCGTCGCGGATCTTACAAACAAAATTAAAGTAGTTATGGAGAAAGCTACCAAATCATTTTACGTTCGGGCCGATAACCCTTTAGGACTCTCGCGCGCGACCAAAAATCTCATGCGAGACCAACAATCTCATGCGCGAATAAGACGCGGCTAGACGGCTTTGGCAAAGAACTCGTGATCGGACTATCGCAAGTCAATGAATATGCTAAACCGTCAAGTTAAAGCCATCAGGGCCTATAAAAACAAGAACTGGAAGAGAGCCATGGAGTCCACCACAGAAAATAAAAATTTAATGTGGGGGATCGCCAAGGCCCTCCGTAATCCAGCTAAACCTCTTCCTATGATTCACGGTGAACGCGGTTTAGTATATTTATTGGAGGAAAAAGCCGAGACATTTGCCGACAGCTTAAAACGACAATGCACCCCAAACCGGACGACAATGAGGTTTGGAAACTTACTGACAGAGTATGCCGAGAGGTACGCAATCAATTGACAGAACACAAAAACCTCGTACTAGAAAGCGCTCGCCCCTCTAAGATTGCGCAAATAATCTCGCGATTTAAACCGCGATTAGCACCGGATCCGGACGATATACCCAATAAAGCTCTTAAAACATTTTTACCTAAAGCAATTATGGCAATCACCAACATAACCAACGCGATCCTTTGGACCGGCCACTTCCCGAAGTCATGGAAGAGGTGGTACGTCATTAACATCCCCAAACCGAATAAGGACTCAAAATTTCCTCAAAACCACCGTCCAATTAGCTTACTATGCACCTTAAGCAAGGTTGTAGAAAAGATCATTTTGGAGCTAATCCTAGACCACGCAGAGACGGAGAGTTTGTTACCCGATCATCAGCACGAGTTCCGTCGCAAACATTCAGTTATTCCAACTGAATAAAGTTTCGGACCATATTGCCAAAGCGTATTGGCAAAGTTAGTCTACTGGAGCAGTATTTTTTTATGTTAAAAAAGCATTTGACAAGGTGTGGCATAAAGGACTACTTGTTAAACTCTTTTGCTTTAATTTTCCAATTTGTCTGGTAATATTATTTGCATTATTTCTGAAAAACCAAACCTTGGCCGTCAAGTTAAAAGGTCATATTTCTACGTTGCGCAACATAACCGCAGAGGTTCCGCAAGATTGATCCTTTCCCCGATTTTATTTAATCTATATGTCTCCGACATGACTTCCAAGGTAAACGGAGTCAAAACGGCGCAGTATGCTGATAATACGGCGCTGATCTAAAGTTCAACTGCACCCTGAGTAATCACCCGGAAGATTCAAATAGTTACCGAGGCATTAGAAAACTGGCACTAAGTTTGGAAAGTTGAAGTCAATTCGGAAAAAAGGTAAAGTGGTTCTTTTTACTTGCCAACACAAAAAGCCGCATAGCACTGTCTTTCTTGATGACATTCCAATACCGTAGACTTACTCCGCAAAATATCTCTGACATTCAGATTGCACGTGCAATTAATTCTTGCTAATGCTAAGATGGCAAAAAACTGTTTGGTCCTGGTTTTACGACTAAACAGTGGAATATCACTCAGCAATAAAATTCGTCTCTTCAAGATTATATTCCATCCACAACTAACATTCGCGTCTCCGGTATGGGTATACATACGCCACCTCATACCTTGCTAGACTAGGAACCTTCCAAAGTCAAACTTTGCGTTGGTTTCTCAAAGCACCGTGGTACGTCCGCAACGCTGGAATTTGCCAATATTTCAAGATATCAATAAAAAAGAAAACGCCAAAAAGTATTTTGATAAACTATCAAACCATAACAACCGCAATCTGGCCAGACTTGCTAAACCAGATAAAAATTACGTCTCTTCAAAACACAAGCGCTCGATCAATATGCTCGGAGCATAACACGCGTGAATAACAATAATATCCTAACCTTAACTAGCCTATAGGGCAATCCTAAACAACTTCCCGTCACCTCAAAAAAATTTTTTTTAGAAGGTTTATAAGCAGAAATGTGCCAAACTTTCAAGCAATTCCTAGTCTGGGTAGGGTTTAGTTGGTAGGCACTTCCGGAAGGGTGAATCCGACACGTCTTGGGAAACAAAAAGTCTTTTGAAGATTCCCCACTCACGCCACCTGAAAAAAAAATTAAATTAAAATTAAAAAAAAAAAAATTTAATGCACACCGAACTTGTACGGGGTAGTAACGGTAATGTCTGACACCACAATAATTTCTACTAGACGCAACAATTGAAATTTTGCAATCAAATTTAAACTACATTTGCAAACACATTAGAAGAGCAAACTCCTAAAATATTAAGAGTCAACTCTTTCTAGGTAAAGAAAAAACTCAAATAACAATTGGCGCGGTGTCACACACTGGCCGTTACCACTGGAAGGCTTAAATAATGTATTTTATGTAAATTGCCTTTTTATCTAGTAAGAGACACATACACTCGTGTTTTATAAGCGGATTTTTGTATTTTTTACGTAATTTTTATTTAAGTGTTTTTAAAACTTTTTGCTGGATTTTGTACCTTTCTTACAGTTTTAGAATTTTTTGTCAAAATTTTTAACATTTTTTTGGATTCTATTATAATTCAATTTTGTTAATTTAAATAAGCGGATTTGAGTTTTTCTTGTGTGTTTCTTAAAATTATTAGCCGGATTTTAATAATTATCACATTTTGTGTTTTGATTTTAGTACTGTTTGCTATTTTATAATAAACAAATGTTTTTATTTTTAATTTAAATTTTGATACTTTAGTTATTTACTAGCTAAATTTTTTTTTTTTTTAATTTTTTTTTATAATTAATTTTAAGTTTTTTTGCAGAATGTTGGTATTTTTGGCTTTTTATGGCAGAATTTTGATGTTTATTAAATAAATTTAAAGTTTTGTGGTAGAATTTTAGTGTTTTAAACATTTATTGATTTGATTTTAGTACTGTTTGCTAATTTATAGCTGGGTTTTAACAATGTTGACATTTAATGAACGGGCGTTGCTACTTTAAAACGGGGTTTTGATATTTTTGGTAAATATTGGGCAGATTTTTTTTAAATTTTTAACACGTCCGTCCAAAAGATCAAAAAATTGTTGGGGCTGATGCTTTTATGTTAGTTTTTTTATTATATACATTTAAAAAAAATTACGTAAGAAAAGTACTTTTTGTTCAAACAATTAAAATTATTAGGGATTAACCAAAAAAAGGAAAAAAAGAGAACAAGCGGAATAGTTCTTAAATGCACAGTTTAAAAAATATGCATCCCTAAAGATGATGTACCATTTAAAGCTTTTTAACAGAACAAAAAAAAACAACAACTACGTCTTTGCAATAAATAACGTTTTTACAAAGTTTAGAGATTTACCCTACAAAATCAACGACTACCACAGAAGTGATAAAAAAATAAAAAAATGTCAGATAAAAGAACGGTATTTACAAGCAATAAATTTAAATAGTTTTGTAAAAATAAAAAGATTGAGCATTGCATAATTAAACAAAGTTATCCAGAGTAAATTAACAATAAAAGTAGATGCACCGCACTTGCATTGAAGTTTTGAGCAAAATTGTAGTAATTTATGAAACAAAATGTTACAAGTATGTTGATGATGCCCAATAATCAATTCAACTGTTCAAAAAGCACAAACATCACACTATTCAAACTACTAACAAAAGTGCAAATAAAAAATCCTAAACATTTCAAAACTAAGAAATTTTTTGATGATCAATGAGTTTCAGATTGACTAAAAAAGCAAGTAACTATCAAGTTCTGGATTCCAAACTTTGTGGCATCTATCTATCTGTCTATCTAAGTAACAAATATCTCTAATTTCTTTCTCTTGCCTGCCAGTAAGTAAAATAAAACTATTGTTTACGCAATCTTAGTAGATAAAAATAATTTATCGCAGATGGGTGGTACCAAACTTGCGCAAGCAATTTCAGTCCGACTACAAACCGGGTTGTTCTATGGAGACTGGTTAGAGCAAATTAACAATTAATCGTGAAGACAAATTTTTTTTTCTAAAAACAAGACTACCCAAATTGTGAACACAACTCTGAAAGCCCAGCATTAGCCTCTGACTTGGCCAATAAATACAAAAAGCAGAAATTGACACATTTCTGCAAAGAAAAACAAAATAATAGTGAAAGAAGCAAATAAAAAAAGGGAATTAAGAAGACCGGCGTTAGCTATAAAAACACTATAGTCCAGCTACTTGAAAAATGTAAAAAATAAAACTAACTTATAGTCGCGGTTCGAGTTCGATAGAGTGCGGACGTGATACGCAGCGACGATAGTAGTGAACAATTAATTCGTTTCGCAATCGCGCGATACGTGTTGTGTAAGTGGTGCAGTGACCGGACAAACAGGTGCTGAATAAGCACAATTACAAAAATAAAATAAATAAATAAATAGGTTGCACGTGCGGGGCGAAGAGAAATGATACCATTTCAGAGAAGGATCAAAACAGATGAAAAAGATCAAGTAGAGAAGAGAAGAGGGAGAGAGATAAACTCACCAGGAGAGACCCAAGAGACAAAGAGAATAAACGCCCAAACAACAATGCATAAATTTGGGGTAATGCTGAGAGAATTAAAAGAATTAACGACAGAGTCAATACAAAAGTTGAATTTAAAAAAATAACAAATCAAATAGTGGCAGTATTTGAAAAATTGGAGTTTGAAGAAAATCAAAAGAGAGAAGAAGAAAATAAGGAAACTAAAATAATGGTAGAAACGTCAACCCAGACAAACCAGTTGGAAACCAATATGTTTGTGAACAAACAGGAGATGAGAGAAATTAAAAACCAGGAAGATATGGAAAAAATAATGAACAAGGAATGGCGTGAAAAAGATTACGACCATGTAAAAATAGAAAAAAGAAACCCAACGATGGGAAGGGAAACCGACACAGCGGTACTCACCAGTTTAGACAAAATAGGAAAAAAGAAAGGAATTCTAAAACAGGTAAAGGAGAAATATCCGGAGTTGATGGAAGAACAAGAAGAAGATAAAAATAACGAAACACCATACGTAAAAATCATCAAAAACCTAAGCGGAAAAAAAGTGGGAAAGGTGCATATAATCAAACAGAAGTACAAAACGGGAGAAAAAGCGGCTATAAATATGCTAGACGCTATTGAAAGAGTGCTGAACAAAGCAAATGACCTGAACATTGAGAAAATTAATATTCCCATACTAAATGGAATTGCACCAAGAGAAACGAAAAAAATTATGGAAATAGCGGGAAGAAGAACCAAGACGAAAATGAGAATGTGCATACCGCCACAACTACAATCTGCGCAAATAACTGGGGAAAAAAGACCTGAAACAGGAGCTATAGTGGTAAGCAAAGAAGAGGTAACATATGCAGATCTATTAAAGCAAACAAAAATTTATATGAAAGGTACGACTATTAAAGAAATAAAAGAAACAAAGAAAGAAGAGTTGCTATTAGTAACAAACGCAAATGAGACCAAAAAAGAAATAGAAAAGATAAGAAAAGGTATGGAAGGATTTAATATAAGAAAAGCGAGCAAAGAGCTAACAGGAGAACTGGTTATGATTAAAGGTATAAGTCCAGAGATCAGCAGAGAGAAACTAATTGATGAAATTAAAGGGAAAGTGGACAATAAAGAAATCGTAATTATATCACTAAAGAAAGGGTACAGGGAAATACAAACGGCCATAATTAAGATGGACAAAGACTCAGCGGAAAATATAATAAAAATAGGAAGTATAAACATAGGACTCATAAGATGCAGAACGGAAAGAGCAAAAGCGAATGAGAGCCAATGCTATAAATATTTATTTATTTATTTATTTATTTACTAGTCAACGGAAGCCATTACAAAATACGTATATATTTACAATTTAAAAAACATAAATTAAACATAAAACAATTAATATTAAAAATAAGAATAAAACTTAAATCGTTACAAAATATAAAAAAGGTCACGTATGGGTGACAAGTGCACGTCGCAAGGTATTAAACGAATCTTTAAAAAAATCCACTTTAACTTCGTTGGCATGCCGCAAAATACGTGTAGATGCAGAGTGCACCGCATAATCAGTGCGTTTGAACGGTATATGAAATAAATAGTCATTGCGTAAAACTCGAGCTGGGACATGAATACCTATAGAGCTGAGCAAGTCAGGACAGTCAATAATCCCACGAAGCACTTTAAAAACTAGTGTCACGTCAAAATTAAAACGTCTTTTTTCAAGACTAGTCATGTTAAATGTAGAGAGCAGTTCCGTGTAGCTGCCTGCAATGTTGCATTTATACGCCAAAAAACGAACAAACTTTTTTTGAATCTGTTCAATTTTTTCTTTACTGACGGCGGTGTATGGTGACCACACATTGGAACAATACTCGAGATGGGGACGTACTAGAGCGTTGTAAAGGATAATTAGAGTACGATGGTCACAAAACTCTTTAGAGTTACGCTTGACAAACCCTAAAAGTTGATAAGCTTTAGCCACAACAGTATCGATATGTAGTGTAAATGAAAGGCTTGAATCAAACGTAATGCCTAAATCACGAATAGTGTTAACTCTTAACAACATTACATTCATGAGAGAGTAACCATACATCACCGTAGACTGACGTCTAGAAAAAGTCATCACTTTGCATTTATTTAAATTAAGTAGTAAGTTATTAGTCTGACACCAACTAGAAAAAATCTGTACTTCTTTATTAAGTAGTATAGCATCATCTAAAGACTGAATTTTCATAAAGATTTTTATATCGTCCGCAAATAATAAACAACGTGCATTAGAAAAACAATGTACCACATCATTGATAAAGATATTGAACAGTAAAGGTCCAAGATGTGACCCCTGTGGAACACCCGACGTAACATCAATATTACGAGAAACGCACTGACCAATGCGCACGAATTGAGATCTGTTAGATAAATAGGACTGAATCCACATTAACAAGGTGCCATTAACTCCAATACCACGTAGTTTCATAATTAGTATCTTGTGGTCAACGGTATCAAAAGCTTTTGAAAAGTCAGTGTAAACTGAATCTACCTGGAATCTGTTTTCGAGCGCATCTGTTATATAAGATTCATACAACAAAAGGTTGGAAGATGTCGATTTGCCCGTTCGAAAACCGTGTTGATTGAGAGCAATTTCAGATTGCAGAATGGCAGTCAATTTACAGGTAATTAACTTTTCAAAAACTTTTGGAATAACTGATAAAATAGATATAGGTCTATAGTTTGTTACATCATTTTTAGCACCGGATTTATGAATCGGAGTGACATAAGCTTGTTTCCAGCAAGTAGGAAAAGTACCCATAACCAGAGATAAGTTAAATAAAAGCCATAAGGGCCGACAAAGGGCAAACGCACATTTGTTGAGAAAAAAAGCCGTTAATCTATCAGGCCCTGGGCAGTTATTAGGTTTTAATAATGATAGTTCGTTGACAACTTCTGATATTTTTAAAACAAGATGCGATTCATTTATATGGGTAGGAACAGATGATAGAGAATATGTGCTGTGTGGACTCATAGATGCCGTCAGCGGACTGTAAACTGACCCAAAAAAATCAGCAAAAAGATTTACAATGCCATCAGTAGTGTCAATTTGAGAATTACCATTTGTGAAAGTAGATGGTATTTGATTACTGCTACGTTTAGATTTGACGTGCCCCCAAAAAGCTTTAGGATTAGATTTAATCAAATCTTCCACTTTCTTAATGTGATTAGAATAACACGTATTAGCCAATTGCTTACACTTATCACGTATTGAACTAAATTTGTGGTAGTCAGCTGCTGATCTAGACAACACATATGCTTTGTGTAACTTTTTTTTAGAAAACACAAGGTCTTTTAGCTCTCTTGTAAACCATATTGGAAATTTATAGGTTTTTTTATAACACTTATTTATTTTGGGCACATAATGGTCAATTGTGTCAAAAAGTAATGAATAAAAACGGCGACATGCTTCATCAATATTACAATCGACAAACATGTTATCCCACCTGGTGTTGAGAAAAACATCATTTAAGGAAACATAATCAGCATCTTTGAAATTATATTGCATCACGTTATCTTCTCCACACCATACGTTGTCAGGTGTATCCTGTAAAGAGTCAAGTTTTAAAACTACATCTAAAGCAGGATGTTGAAGATCGCATGGTACAATAGGAAACAACGATTCTGTAAGGCTCAAGTTTGAAGAAAATGCCAAAGGCGCAAACAATATATCTAGCAAAACCAAATTTATGTTTAATATGTAGTTCAATTGATGCGAATTAATATACCCAAACGTGTTAGCAACTAAAGTACCTTTAAGACAAGTGGATTCCGTTCTTACACCAAATTCATCATTAATCCACAACGTTTGTGGCAAGTTGTAATCGCCAATAATATAAACAGTGTTGCATTCACTAATTAATTCTACACTTTCACAATGACGTTGGTAAGTAGAGTACTCCGAACCAGGTGGAATATAAACAGTACCTAAAACTATTTTCATACTGCCGATATCAACACAAACATACAATTCCTCATAGACAGAGCAATGACTAAATATTTCATATGAATGGTACTTATTGGACACGGCAATAAGTACGCCTCCGCCACGTAATTTTGATGTTGTAATATGGTTACGGTCACACCTGTACACTTTATAATTAAAAAATCCTAGTTCTAAGTCTGTAATAGAGCTTATAAGCCACGTTTCACTAAGAATAAAAATATCATGCTCCTTTAATGGTATATTGGCATTTAAAGTAAACAATTTTGTCCGTAATCCGCGCACATTTTGATAAAATATTCTCACATTTTCTAACTCGGTACAGCCGGAAGTCACATCTAAGGCACGTGCAGACGATGTCGATGAAGATAGACGTTGAGAAGACGCTACATCGATGTTGAAGGTTTGGATGTTGTTGTTGATAAAAAATCAGTTTTTGGCAGTTTATGTTGTCGGCGGCGATTAGTAAATAAACGTACAGATACTCCTTTAGGCCATTTTTCTGCGTTTAATATACAATCATCATTTACGTTGTTAACATCAGCAACAATACCAACTTTAAAAGAACAATAAATGTTATTGTTTGTAAGTGGAATGCAAGCAAGGTCGCTTATTCCCATATTAAGTTCAACATACTTCTTAATATCTTCAACACTGGTAGAAGGAGCACAGTTATTAATATGATAAAAAGTGCGTCGTTTAGCCGCTTGTATGCCTTGAATTTCGGCAGTCCCACGTACAATAGTTGGTTGTATTTGAGTTTTGGTTTTACTTTTTATCACAGTTTTGATTTGGGAAGAAGGCTTTGCAGTAGGTTTTATAACTCTGGTTGTCGTAGAGTTGCTAGCTGCTGCGTCAATTGCAATAGTTGGTCGAATTGCGGTGGTATCATTACTTTGGATTATACCTGATGGATTCTTTGACGGCAAGGCCGTCGATTTAGTTACTGTAAGCTCTGGAAGGTGTTGAAAAAACGATTTAAATAAAGAATTAAGTTCGGAAGAAATCAATTTATTACTTTCAGTAATTAACTTCTCCACAGCCATCAAGCTTGGCATTGATTTGAGATCAATTATATCGCGGATGAAGGGACACGTAGCGGCGGAATGCAGAGGGGAAGACAGATCGTCGTTGTGCATAAAATGCAAAAAAGAAGGACACAAAATAGCGAACTGCAAGAACAGAGAATATTGCATAGAGTGTAAGGTGTTAGGCCATCGAACTGGAGAGAGAAGATGCCCCGCTACAATTAGAAGAGAAACTAGAAGACCAAGAAAGAATATAGAGGACAACAACCCAGAAAGTTGGAATCAATACGAAAGGGAACCTATAACCAAAAATGTATAACATCATCCAAACAAATATTGGGAGGGGAAGAAAGGCACATGACCTACTGGTAGCAACTACGATGAGAGAAAAAATTGACATAGTGATAGTGAGCAAACCAAATAAAAAAAAGTTAAGCGGGGAATGGATCAAAGATGGAGGATCAGACGCTGCCATCCTAGCAAGGGGGAAGCGTAAAGACAAGGTGAAAAGGTGGGGAACTCCCAAAGAAGGAATAGTGTGGGCTGATATAGGAGGTATGATAGTATACAGTTGCTACATCAGTCCAAACAGCGGTATAGAATATTATCGAGAGTGAATTGAAGAACTAGAAAATAGCTTAAGAAAACAGAAGAGCAAGAAAATCCTAATAGGAAGAGATTTCAACGCAAAATCACCCAGGTGGGGAGGGACAAAGAGCGATAGGAGAGGACAAATTCTAGAAGAAATGATTGCTACAGTAAATCTAACAATATGCAACCATGGCGACAGACCAACATTTGTAAAAGGAAGATCTAAGTCTCATATCGATATTACCATAGCAACGTGGGAAACAGCAGGAGTAGTGAGCAACTGGAACGTGACAGATGAAGAATCGCTGAGCTTACATAAATATATAAAATACAACACGATCGGAAAAGGGGAAAAAGAAAATTCAAGAAAAGGAGGATGGAACGTGCAAAGGATGGACAGAGAGAAGATAAAAAGAGCCATGAAGGTAGAAGAAGTAACAGAAAGCGAAAACATAAAGGAAAAATGCAAACGATACTCGGAAAAACTGAGAAAGGTAGCGGAAGAAGCAATCCCCAGGTATAGGGAAGGAGAAAGAAAAAGACCGTACTGGTGGTGCAATGAGATAAAGGAAAGCAGAAAAAAAGCAATACAAACCGGAAGGAAGATCAAAAGACAAAAACGAAAAGGGAAAGACACTGCAGAGACAGAAGAAGAATTAAAAATGGACAGAAAAGCACTGAGAAAGGCGATAAAAGACAGCAAGAAGAGATGCTGGAAAGAAATGATAGATTCCATAAATAAGGACCCTTGGGGAAAGCCGTACAAAATTGCAGTGAATAAACTGGAAGAAAGATCAAAGAGAGTGTGCTTAAAGGAAGAGGAAGGGGAAGAAAAAACAATTGAGAAATTGTTCCCAAAAGGAAGAGCGGTAAAAGAACCAACAGAGACAAGTGAAGAAGAGGAAGCAGATATGACAACAGTGGAGGAGATGAAACAGATCCTAAGAGAACTACCTAACAATAAAGCACCAGGTCCGGACGAGATAACAGCGGAGATAGTAAAAGCAGCGTTAGAAGGAAACGAAATAGAACTAACACAAATAATAAACAGATGTCTAAATGAAGGAACATTCCCGAAATGTTGAAAAGAGGCAAACTTAGTGCTGATTGAGAAGAAGAAAGAAACAGGTAAATCAAAAACGTATAAACCAATTTGTTTAATCAATACATTAGCAAAGATAATGGAAAAAGTTATTGTAAGAAGAATAGAGAAAGAAATAGAAGAAAGAGGTGGATGGGACAGTGAACAATACGGATTTACCAAAGGGAGATCGACGCTAGGAGCTATCGAGAAGATAAAAGCGGTAGCAAAAGAAGCAAACAGCGGCCCACATACAAAAAGACAGCATTGCATCATAATAGCGTTGAATATACAAAACGCGTTTAAGGTGATTCTTTGCGTGCCGAGTAGTTTCTAAGAGGCGCAGCGGCAAGGAACGAGGTAGCGAGTGGGCCGACCCAAAAAGTTTACCCCAGTACCACAAATAAGCTCTATTCTTTACTAATAAAGTGAGACCGTCGCATAGACGCACAGGCATGTTTATTGAAACCAAGATCGGAGAGTACATATTAGCCAGGACGGAATTCTATCTTAAAAATTAAATATAAAAATTATATATTTTATATATAAATTAATGATTTGAAATTTAAAACTTGATAACGCAATGCTGTAATGGTTAATAAAAATATAATGATGTCAATTACATGATCTACATTATAGTAAAAAAAATATAGTTTTATAATAATTCATGACTAATTTAATAGATTTAATAAAACTAATATATTGTCAGAGAAATAAAAAACATTGCGATTGAATGTTAAAAAAGCAAACGTAATGAAAATTTAATAGATGTGAAAGGATGTGCTTAGTTAGTAAAATAAACTTTGTAGTAGTAATATTTTTTGGATATGGTGACTTTTATGTTAATTATAAACTTTATTATTATAATAATAATTTTATGCTTTACAACTTGTGTAAGTATTTTAAAATTAATGCAAACTTGCTGTTTTACTATACATAAATTCAACACTTTGAATGTTTTATTATATACTAATAATGTTATTATAAATGTGTTTAGTGTTTTATAAAGTAATTATTAAAGTTCACTTTGGGAACTCAAGGGTGTTCTCTTTGTGTCACATCGCAAACATCAAAGTTAGTTCATTCCAAAACCAATGTAACATATCTTCATTGAGATTTTCCACAGTTCTTGTAAAGTGTTGTTTTAGCTGATCTAAATAATTAAAAAAAACAAAGAGACGCAAACCAGGACTTTGTAGTTTCAAACTTGGATGTGTTATTGGCTTTTGTGGACTTTGTTAGTAAACAGCACAAACACTGTCACTTTTAACACACGAGGTCTTCCCAGACTTTTCCTTTTACATAAACACCCTGTTGTTTCAAGTTTAACAATCGTAAATTGACTGTCTAGTAGGTGAAGTTTTTCAAAACGTGTTCAAAAATATCGTTGAACAATAGTTACGGATTTTGTTTTTGCAAATTTAAGCACATAATATAATTTCTTTGTAGAATTTGCAGCTGTTACTACTTACTGTACTATCAAAACTATTACAATTTCTAAGTTATCAGCGCAAAATGCATGCCGATATCACAAATAACTTTTGTTTTATACAATACTATAAACGTCTATTTCTTTTGTAGTAACCATGTATATCTAAATTGTATGGTAAAAACGATAAATATATTGAAATTTATTTTGAAGTGAATGTAGAAGTCAAACTAATAAAAAATATGCATGAAGAATTATTTATACATAACTTTATGCATTGTGATTTAATGCTGACAGATTGTGTTCAAAATTGTTTTCTAATTATGCAACACTTATTAAAACCGTCAGAAATTTATTGGTTTACAATTGTATGTCTCATTAGATAATATGCTATCAATGCCAAATTTTAAATATAAAAAAGTTTATGAAAATAGTTGTAATGCATGGCAAGAAAGAGTTGTTGAGTCAATTGTACTGACCGTATTAAGAATAAATCTACTTATCAAAGTTGTTATTATTATTTTTGAATAAAAAGCTCATGTAGGTCAAGAGCCCCTAATTCTTCTTCTAGACGTGCTGCTATTGCTGGGGCAGAAACTAAGAAAATGCTAATTCTTAAAGTCAAAATTAAGTTTAGTAAACATGCGCAATTAAATAGAATTAAAAACATGTGTCAAATGTTACAATAATGAAACAGCATCATCCTTTAGCATGGAACCAAATATACTTTCTGAAAGACTTTTGACACAAATTATTAATGGTGATAGAAACAAAAAAAAAATTTAGAGACCGTGTAAAGAACAAAAGGCGGACCTTTAATATTAAAAAAAAAAACTATTAAAACTTAATAAAATTTCTAGCTATCACAAAAAAAAGAGAATACTACAAAATAAAAAAACAAAAATTAGAGCTACTTGAGACAAACATTAAAAATAGTTGCAGTCACATTTTTGGAGAACATGCCAAATCTAATAACTTGCAATACTTTTGTAAAGAGAAGTATAAGATGATAGTATGCCGATATAAAATAAATTGAATTATGTGACTATTTAATGCTACTAAGTATTTAGCTAATAATGCAAATAGTTTGATATGAATTGTAGATAACAACGCTCTTAAACATTATTGCAAAATTTATAATAAGTAGCAAAAGAATAAGTTTTACAAAAAGTAGATCGTATAAAATCCGTTGTTTTTCAGCAATTGTCGCATATTACATCAAAAAAGTATGTAGAAAAAAAAACAAGAAAAACTTTTTTTTTTTTTTAAACGCACAATAGCAAATAAAAAATTATTTATCAAAAATAAAACGCAGCAGAATAAAAGTTATGGACCAAACTGCAACAAACTGAATATTAATTCTGAAGAGATAAACAAGTGCAAAACTAATATTTTATGTAAAAAACATAAAATTAAAAACACAGAACATCAAACAACACACCAAAATAAGTGTCAAGAGTAGTTTATTCATAGGAAAAATAGTAGTAAAAATTTAGTTAAAAGTTTTATAAAACCAAAAAGAAAAACATTTACCGCAGAATATACACCAGAAGATAGAATTCAAATGGACTTAGTTAAATTGTAGTAAAAATCGAGAAAATTAGTTTATTATAAAAAAGAAAAAAAAATTACAGTTTTTTTTAGGTTTTATGTTACCGGAAAATCTATAAAGTATAGAGATATAGTATACTCATAGATATAGTGTCTTTATGGCATGAGCTTACCTTAGCGGATTATTTCATTACCCTACCCTACATAGCTTATAAGTCTTATAACACATCAGTATTCAATGGTAAAATTTACAATATTTTTACCCTTGGTCAATGGTAAAATTTACAATATTTTCACCCTTGAATACTACTTTGAATTCCAGGTATATACATAATACAAACATAATGGTTGTTAATAAAATAATCTGCTGAGATAATTTAAACCCATGTCGCAAAGACACTACATCTATGGGTAAATAGTATGCCCATAGCACCTTGAGGTGACAATTATGTTTGTATTATATACCATAAATAGCTTATAACACCTCGATGTTCAAAAAATATTATATAAATATATAATGTACTCAAAGATACATCGGCTTTATTATTTTGACTTATCGGATTAGCTCATTAGTAGACTCCTTGGGTGTTCATCAAATCTCTCATTTTTTATACTTGTACTAAGGGGGTAAAACATTTTTTTTTTCAAAAGAAAACAAAACAAGCCGTTCACAGAAAATGTAAGAATAATTTTACACCTGCTTTTATAGCATTTAGGTAACATTTTATTAACCCGTTTCATTCAGGTATAAAAGATGGGAGATTGGTAAGTACTCATTTAATGGACGACCCGAGTGGACTACTAATGAGATAATCCGATTAGTTAAAGTAATAAAGCCGATATATCTTTGGGTACACTATACAATATTTTCACCCTTGAATACTACCTCGGGTTTCAGGTATATAATACAATTATAATTGCTAATAAAATATTCCGTTAAGAAAATTTAAGCCCATGTTGTAAAGACACTATATATATATAGACAGACTATACAATACTATACTACATCGTACAATATTGCAATAAAATAATATGATTTATTATAGTATACATATTATAGTGTCTTTACGACATGGACTTCATTACTAATCGGATTACGGAGACAATTATGTTAATATTATATACCATAAATAGCTTATAACACCTCGAATTTTAAGGGTAAAAATGGTCTTTCACTATCAAGCGGTGCACTAATGAGGATTTGTGAAAACCGTAACAATTGTCAGTACTTTGAAGTTGGATTGGGTATGAGTAATTGATATAAATATATAAGGATTAAAACTTTTGTTTTTACATTAAACTATATTTGATTGTCTACATCATTAGACATGGCAATTTGGTTGCCAGTTGTGATATAAAGTTTTTATCGATGATATTCGGTTCTTTGGTTAAAGCAACATAATGGAGCTACAACTACTTTGCACCACCAGTTATTAACTTATATTCCAATTTAAAAACCTAATATTGTGATTTTTCAAAATATTATATTTTTAAATAATTATATTGTAAAGAATAAATCCAAACTAGATTTATTATTTTATTATTATATAATAGTTACATTTTATAATATACATTAGTTTAATCTAATAAATAAAATACATACTTTAGTCAAAATGTAAATGTTTTTGTTACCGTCGAGTGAATAAAAAAAATTTCGGGAAGATTCCCAAGTTTTAAAGATTGTCGATAGATAGTGTGCGAGGAAGACAGATCATTTATACAGACGGCATACATGTATAGGATGCCCACAAATATAGTATCTTTACGACATGGCCTTAAATTATCTCAGCGGATTACTTTATTACCAATTGTCTTAAAAAGGCATTTATGTTTGTATTATATACCATAAATAGCTTATAACACCTTTTTGTTAAAAGGTAAAAATCTGATATAAATATACAATATTTTTAGCCTTAAAAACTTTCTCGGTTTCCAGGTATATATTACAATTACAATTAGTTGCTAATGAAATAATCCGTTGAGATAAATCAAGACCATGTCGTAAAGACACTATATCTATGGGCATACTATACGTACGCATAAAATGTATATTAACCTTGCGCCTCATTTACTCAACGCTGCTACTCATTTCCATGCATATGCGCGCCGGGAGAATTGAACGAGAGGTGTTCACTAAAACTCTGTCTCTGTTTGGTTTCTGTGTTGTCTCCTTTGTTAACTAACTTCTCGGTAGAGTGTAGCTGATTTTCATATATATTTTATAAATAATTTGCAAAGTTGTCTCGCTAAATTTTACAATAAATTTGCATAATTTTAGAATTCTAAAACATTCAATAATTAGTATTATAGATTAAACATATGTGTGCAAAGTTAAATTAATAAAATAATGTGTCAAAATAGCTTTAATTAATTATTTAATCAAGAAAGAAATTAAAAATATTTAAAAACATTTTTTTTGTCACCGTGTAAAAATAAAACAAAATTTTATTAATTTGAAGAAAAAAAAAATTATTTCGATTTGATGTAAATTAACGTCACAATCATGCATACATTGTTGAGATAAAATTTCACGCTCCGTCATTCCTCTTAAGGTAAAATGAAATACTTTGTAACCTTCACCGATGATGCTACATGTTGGAGGGAAGTAAAATAAAAAAACCCAGTACTTTCAAAATTTATAGAATACGCAAACAGTGTCAAAAATCGAACTAGAAAACAAGTAAAATATTTTAAATCAGATAACGATTAAGTATGTGAACTAGTCATTCGACGAGTACCTAAAGATAAAAGGTATTGCAAAAATATTGACAATCATCTACACACTGGAACAAATAAGCATCTCCAAACAAACCAACAAGACACTTCTAAATCTAGCAAGGTGTTTTTTAATGCAATCCAAACTTCCTCAATTCTTCTGGGCATAGGCAGTAAACACTGCTTGTTACATTAAAAATTGCTGCACATCAAGTAGTTTAAACGGAAAGACACTATTTAAATTATATTGCAAAAAAATTTCAAACATGAACAAATTGAAAAAAATATTGCCTAAATCAAAGCCCAAAAAAAAGTTAGACATTGGTGACTTGGAAAAAATCAGAAAGGTTTTCAAATCTGGCTCGTAGAGGAAAAGGAATTGGAATATTTCCGCAACGTAAAATTTGTGAAAAATAAAGACAAAATTTCGCGGAAAACCAATAACAATTCAACATTAAAAAACGACTAAAATTTGATATAAATTATCATCAAAAATAACGTTAGAAATCAAGAACACGTTAATGAACATCAAGTAAATAAAATGGGATGAGGGGCAACTCAAATTTAGAAGAAATCCCAGCAGACCAAGATTAGAACAAAATAACAATGGCTCACCGAGAAAAATTTACAACATGATTTTTATAATTAAAAAAAAAACAAACGAGAAGCAAACTGTATAAAGACTAAATTTTGCCATTTAGCCAAAATCTCAATAAAAATTGCAATGTTGTCTTCAAAAGCAACAAAATGGATCGAGGCAATGGTAAACAAAATAAAATCAATTCTCCGTTATAATACCTGAAAATTGGTAAATAGACCAACAAATAAGCTGATAATTGAAAACCGAATAAACTTACCTGAAATATTCAAAGCTGACAAAACGGTAAAAAAGAAAAAAGCCCGTTTGGTTTCTCGAAGACATCGGGTGTGCACTTTGTCAGTTCGACGTGTCAACCACATATTTAAACAAGAACCTAAACGTAGAAATTTTATGGAAACTCCTAAAAATTTATCTGAACTACTACAAGTTAGAGTAGAAGAGAAAACTGACCTAAGTACAGCGGCCAAAAAAAAAAGTTATACAAGCTTAAGAAAGACAACTGTGTTTGTCTCTTGAACAAAGGATTGTAAGGCCTAAAGCAAGCCGACAGACAGTGGTACAAAAAATTATACACCACCTTGCGCCAAATAAGAGCTAAATCCACACATGCAGACCTATTCATCTGCC
This sequence comes from Tachinus rufipes, assembly GCA_963932245.1. Lineage (NCBI taxonomy): Eukaryota > Metazoa > Arthropoda > Insecta > Coleoptera > Staphylinidae > Tachinus > Tachinus rufipes. The sequence goes on along the minus strand of OZ010747.1, from coordinate 68,977,646 downwards.
TACTAAAGCAAAAATATTGCAGATTACATAGTTACCTACGTGAATGACATTATTGTAGCGTTAAGAAGCGATGAAACGGCAACGCAGCTACTACATATGTTGCAAACGGAATTTGCAGTCAATGATTTAAGCAAAGCAAAGTATAGTCTAAAAATCAAATTCACCAAGAAAGGCAACCGAATACGACTGAATCAAAACAAGTTTGTAACAAAACTACTAAAACGTTTCAATATGTCGGAGTACAAACCCGTACTGACTTTACTCGACCAAAACACAAAGGTAACAAAAGGCAAAAACGCTTTAACAGATCAAGAAACAAATTATTCATTTTGTAAACAAGTTGGTTTGCTGATTTATCTATCCACATCAACAAAATTTGATTTTGTTATGCTGTCAGCTACCTGGGGCAGTTCAGTCACTGTTATAAAAAAAAAACTTGGCTAGCTGCAAAACGTGTCTTGCAATACCTAAAAGGTACCGCCAACATTAGTTTTTTTTATAGTTCAGCAAATACATAAAAGGTTTTCTGGACTTTGATTGAGGGAGCAATTCAACACACAAAAAATCGTTCACCGGTTATGATTTCTTGTGAGCAAATTCTCCAAAATCATGGGAATCCAAGAAGCTCAAACGAAGCTTAATACATGGCTATGCCCAAAGCAACCAAATAGGCCATATATCTCCAAAACCTAATGCTTAAACTTGGTGTGGTTCAAGGACCTATACTAATACACAATGACAATCAGGTAGCACCAAAACTCTCCGAGAACCCCGTATTCCACAACCAAAACAAGCATATTGATATGCTTTTTATCGATTAAGGATGATTGCCGACATCTTAAGCAAGAGATTTCATAAACCAAAACTCCACCAGTTTATTTAACCGCCGTCCGGAGGGGGGGGGGGGGAGGTTGAAGCAATAAACGATACGTTGACTGATTAGTAGGTAGTAATTTTCTAAAAACATTGCCTACTTATCAATTAACGTAACGTTTATTGCTTTAACACTTTTTATAATAATTGTATTTAAATTATCATGCCCAGATGACTTTGATTTTTTTTAAACTATTTGTTAATATAACCTTACGCTTATTTACACGTTAAAAAAAAAATTTGTGAGGATTTATAGTTATGAAATCTGCTCTATTTTCAGAAATAAAACTATCTGCTATAGTGTTAATTCTTGAATCTTAAATAGTCTTTACTATATCATAATATTTATAGTGATGCTATCTTTTTCTTTTCTTTTGTTACCTATGATTAAACTCTATGCTGCAGATATTTTGATAGAAGATTAAACAATTTTGGAGTTATTATATAAAGGTTTTGCTAATTTCATGACTGCACAATACATTTTTTTTATATTGTTTATAATATAAATTATTTCTGATACTAAAATGTCTAATTTAATAATTTTTTTTTAAATTTAGAGCAGAAATTTTGATATTTGCAATTATCCATTCATTTATTATTTTTAATTATTTTATTATCAATAGGAAAGTTTTGAATATAATAGATATTGTATTTAAATAGTTCCTAAATAGAAGACATTTTCATGCCGCAACTTTTTTTTTTTAATCTGATAAACATACATTGACTAATAGTTTTTATTTCTTGTCCGTTCATTGATGACGTGTATAAAATTAAATGATTTAAGAACATTTGCAAATTTATCAAGTTCTGTAGATTATGCACCATTAAACCCGGAAAAAAACAAAAACAACAAATGTTGAAATTATTTATTTAATACTTGGCTAAATATTAACTGTAGATTTTGATTGACCAATAAACATCATTTTATTTAATGGTGAGTAATGCGAAACAACTTAATGATTCTATTTAATATCCCACAATCAAATTAGAAGTGTTTTTGTGGCGATAATTAATTCAAAAACCATCCTAAAATTCGGTTTGACGCCACTAGTGAATTATGCAAGTCAGCTATTAAATACTATACACAAGTACGAGCTAGTTTACATTGTGTAACGAGATCAAACACCGCAAACTGTATGAAATTAGTACGCGAGGGCATCGCCATAAGACAATAAGAGGCCGACGATGCAAACTAGATTAAAGGGATGATTCATATGCGACGACCCCCGATCATAAGACGCCAGTTTGCATAAACCGACTTTAATTACAAGTATGGGGTAGTCCTTGGCCTTGGTTTCTACTATGACATGACCCACCCTTACCATGTTATAAATGGAACAATGCTTTCAATTTTATTTTTAATTCTACGTTCTAAGAGGGAGATTTATACACCACGGGTTGTCCTTGTAAGATTTTACTGTTAATGAAAATTGTATTTGTATTCAGTTTGCGCACTTCAATTTCATTTTATTTAGTTTTTAATCCGTTGCTACTGCTTTAATCCCTTAGTGGTGAAATAAACTAATAAAAATTTATAATTGGAATTTTTTTTTAAACAACCTTTAATGGTTTTCCAATGATTAAAGTTACCAATTACACCGACCCAATCTAATAAAAATAAAAAGTATTCAATCCTTACCATTGTCTGTTGTACGTAGTTAGTTCCGGTATGGGATTCTTCCGTTTATAGCCCCCCGTTGAAAATTATACGCAGAGTTTCGCCAAAAAGGGGACGAGTTAAGGTAGGGACTATTTATTAAAGCCTGCAGGAAATGGCATGGAGAAAGGGTGATTATGACTCTGAATAGGGGGTGCCCCCAATTCATGTCCCATTGAGATCAATAGTTATTATTTTGTTGGCACTCGTTTCATTCATCTTGTCTGATTGTGTATCTAACGGATTAATTTATTAACTATCCCTTTGAGAATTGAGTTGATTTTTTGTTACTAATCGAATACTGAGATTGTTTTATATTTACATTCAAATGAATTCAAAGTAGCTGCAATTGAATAAATAAAGAGTTTAAAGCTTTTAATTTATTTAAAAAGAAATTAATTGATTTTATAAAAGTTTTTTATTGGATTGGAAAAAGTTCAGGATGTTTTATTGGGGTGGAATTAGGATATTTACACCCAATAGCTTGAATTAATTTATTGTCAAAATGTATTGACTCGACTTTAAAACAGGGTTAAACATTTATTTATCCTCAAATATAATGACATCACAAAAACAGTATAGAAAAGTAGTTTAAAAAAATAATTTATAACTAACATTGGATTTTGATTAAATATAGCAATAATGCAGTTAAACATCATTGCTAGCACCTTAAAATGTAATTTAATTAGCATAGCAACTTTGACTTAATATTGAATAAAAATGTCTTAAATTTTGATGTAAATTAATAAAAATGCATTTAAACATCAGTGCTAGAATCTCTAAAAAACTTAAATAAATTGTTAAAGCAGCTTTGACATAAACTGTAATTTAGTGATTTTGATAAATTTTGGCAAGAATGCAATTTTCACATCAACTGTGACATAAATTGTAATTTAGTGACTTATTATCAATAAATAACGATGTTTTAGGCATAAAAACATTTATAACAACAAAATTTTGATTAAATTTGGCAACAGTGCAGTTAAACAATATTGCTAGAAATTCTAAAAAAATTATTGATTTGACACGTCAACTTTGACATAATATGTAATTTAAAAACTTTTTACAATTGAATGATGATGTCATTGGTATAAGAGATTATTTATAACCTTAAAACTTTACATTATATTTTGATGTGAATTTGCAACAATTAAAAAATATTGCTACTAATTCAATAAAATGTACAGCAATTGACACTGCAATTTTAACATAACATGTAAATAAATGGTTAGTTAACATTAAATAAAATTGTTATGTGTTTAAGAAAACTTTAAAACTCATTTGATAAAATTTGGCAACAATGCAGTTAAAAGTTATTGCAACTAATTTTATAAAATTTAGTGAAGAGGTCGCAGCAACTTTGACATAATTTGTATTTTAAAGATTTGTTACTATTAAATAATAACTGCTTAGGTATAAGAACACTTCATCAAAATTTCACATTGTAATTTGATAAAATTTGGCCAACAATGCAGTCAAACCTCATTGCTACTAAATCTAATTAAATTTAATTAAATTGACACGACAACTTTGATATAACCTGTAATTTAGTAATAAGTTACCATTAAATAATGATGACTTGAGTATAAAAAAACATTTATAACCTCAAAACCTTACATTGGATTTTAATAAAAATTGGCAACGTTGTAGTTAATTATCATTACTACCAATTGTATAAGATTTATTAAAACTAAGACAGCAACTTTGAGTTAACATTTTATTTAATTACTATTAAATATTGGATATATTGGATTTTGATTAAATTTGGCAGCAATGTGTTAAACATAGTTACTACCAACTTTATCAAATTTATTTAAATTTACACAATTTTTTTTACATAATATCTTGTAGTTACTGAGACCATTAAATGAGATTTATTATGTATGAACAAAAGTTTACAACCTCTAAACTATACATTAAATTTTGATTGACAACTATGCAATTAATTGAAATAAGAAAACTAAAAATTCAAATACAAAAAAGAAAATGGTGGAAATAAAGAAACTAAAGAACATGCTCAAAAAATTAATGAAGGAGGCGGCAAAGAACACTAAAGAACTAATAGATGAGATTAGAGAGCTAAAGAAAGAAAAGAAGAATAAAGTAGTAAAGTGAGAGCAACAGATGATACAAAAAATAAAAAATCTGGAAAACAAAGCTAAAAAAAAAAGAAAAAGAAGTAGGGCAGAAAAAAAAAACATTATAATAAGAGAATGAAGAACAAGACAAAGTGGAAAACTTCTTGAAAAAACAAAACTTCAGGTACAAGTCGAAATAGGAAAAGCTTAGCTAATATATAAAAAAACAAATAATAAAAGTCAAAACCGGAACATGAAAAACAAAACAAATAATGAAAGATAAAAGAAATCTAAAAAGAACTAGAATTTACATTGTCATTGACCTAACACATAAAGAAAGATACGTACAAAAAACCGCTGTGAAGTTACTTATAACTCCAACAATAAACGTTGGCTTGGTTAAAGTTTCTTGCTTATTATGCATTGCAGAGTAACTGTGTTTATACCATTATTACTCATTAAACTAAATGTTTTATTCAAAAGAAAGTTTTTCGACTTATTTTACATTATTTAGGGCCGCTTTTACAATCGTCGGATAAACTAATCCATAGTTATACCTGGTACAACAAGCAATGCATTTTACAAATGCAACTTTAGTTTATTTTCAAGATAACCTATTGAAACATCAATGGTGACGTAAGTTGTTTACAAGCAAAATAAGATTGTCTTCTTTATAATGTTACAAAACGTAAATGTGTTTGAATCAGATAGTTTTTTCTTTATTTATTTTTACGAATTTGATGTGCAGCGCTTACGAGGTTATGTGCGTTAGATTAGGTATAACTACTGCTCCCGGCACTGGATAATTTAATCTTGGTTTATTCTCTTCCAAACCCTAACTATGCTTTAACTGCGGATTGTAAAAGTGGCTCTATATAGGATATTTTTTAAGCTATTCAATGGTATAAATACACTTACTCTGAGATGCATAATACAAACGTAATTATGGGCAACGGCGGTGAATAGGTTACCGAAAGTTAATAATTAACAAAGAGGAATATAGATAAAATAAATAAATAAAATGTCTATGTATGTAGAAGATCCAAAAAGTAATAGGAAAACGGCAAAAAAATAGTATAAAAAAAAAGATAAACACAACGACAAACGATGAAAGAAAAAGAAACAAATAGAAAAACTACAAAAAATAAAAATAAAAGAGAGCAAAAAAATAAAAATAAAGATAAAAGAATAGTAACATGGAGTATAAAATTATAAATAAGAAAAAAGCAGAACTTGTGAAAGAAATGATACACTAAAAAATAGAAATACTAGGAATAACGGAAACAAAAAAGAAAGGGCAAAGAATAGTAAGAATACATAAAGAATACTAGTTAATGTAGACAAGACTAGAGAAAAAAGAAAGAGCTAAAGAAGGAGTAGGAATGTTAATAGCTCCGGAAAGGATAACTGATACAATAAGAAAAAACACATAAATGAAAGAATTATGACAATACAAATGAAGCGATACGAACCAAATGAATACGCAAAAAAAGAAAAAAACAGCTTCTATACAAAATTAGAAAGAACAGAAAACATAATGATACTAGGAGACCTAAATAGGAGAGTAGGAAACTAAAACAACAGATTAGAAGAGGTAATAGGAAAAGAAGGAAAAAAAATAAGAAACAACAAAAAAAACTTATTCAACTATGCATCAAAAACAATCTAGTAATAACAAAACACCAAATTCAAACACATGGAAATTCATAAATACACAAGAAAACAACCAACCAGAAACGAGTAATCAATCATCGACTACTACCTAGTTAACAGAAATAACTGAAACAAGATAAAGAATGCAAGAGTAACAAAACAGGCATAAATAGGAAGCGACCATCATTTACTACAAACAGACATGAAATGGAAAACAAAAGTTAAACCAGACTAAAAAGGAAAAAACTTAAGATAAAGATAAAAACATGCAAACAAAATTAAAAACAAATACAAATAGCATACCAAGAAATGTTACAAAAAAAATTTAGAGAACTTTTAAACAAATTATTCTAGAAGCTGCAAAAGCTGTAGATCAGCAAAAACAGAAAATAAAGATATTAAGAAAACCAATTGTTGGACAGTCAAAAAAAAGATAAAGGACAAAAAATAGAAAAAACAAACTTAAAAAAAGAAGACTACAAAAATACAAAAAAAAATAAAAAAACAAAGATAAAACCATAGACAAAATTTAGAAAAAAATTGAATAAAAACTTCAACCAAAACCAAAAACTATTCTACGGAACGTTAAAACATCTAAAAGATAAAAGATAAAAATAGAAAAATATTAACGGAAGATGATAAGATAATGAAAAGATGCAGGCAATATTTCCAAGAACTAACTGAACAAGAAGCAGAAAAATACACAACAAGAAAAGATGAAGAAGTGCTACAAGACAAAAAAAAGAAAGAAATAAAAGAAAATAAAACAAACAAAGAACAATTAAGAAATTTAAGAACAAGAAATCACCAAGAACAAATAAAATAATGGAATATAAAAATAATTGTACCCATACATAAAAAAGGAGATTAAAGAAAAACTACAAAGATATTACACTAACAGGCGTACCAAGCAAAATATTTACAAAAACTATAAAAAAAAATTAGAAACAAATTAGGAACGACAATAGAAGATAGCCAATGTGGATTTAGAATAGGAAAAAGCACACAGGATTTAATATTAAAATAATAATAAATAAACTAAGTAAAAAGATGATAAAAAAAACTAGAAAAAAAAAAGAATTTGGAAAAAAATAATAAACGTATATAAAAACATACACTTACACAGCAAACAAAAACATAGTCAAAATAAATAACAAGGAATCAAAAAATTTCCAAACAAAGAAAGAAGTGAAGCAAGGATGTGTGTTAGGCGTTTTTCTCAATTGTGTTGACAAAGCTATAAAACACGCAAAAAAATTAAAATGGTAAAAATAAGATATTAGAAAATAGAAATAACAAAAGTAACAGAACTGCTATTTGCAGACTATATGGCAGTGATTGCAGAGACAAAAGAAGATCTACAACACAACATAGAAATAATAGAGGAGCAGCTAAAGAAAATAAACATAAAAATAAACTATAAAAACATGATAATTGCAAAAAAAAACTGAATCACGAAATAAGAAAAAAGAAAAAATAATAAAACAGGTTAAACAATACAGATACCTAGGAACAAGAATACAATGCAATGGAAAACTAAACAAAAAGATAGAAAACAAAATAGGAAAAACACCAAAGATATTTAACATGTTAAAAATAATTTTTTTTAACAAAAAAGAAATATCAAAAACCACAATAACAAAAATTGTAAAAAAAAGTAATCAAACTAACATTAACATTTAGTAGCAAAACATGGACGATGACAGGAAAACAAATAAAAAGAATAAATGCAATAGAGATGAGATTTCTTCGAAAGATCAAAAACAAAACAAACAAAATTAAAATAAGAAACAAGACATACAAGACAATCTTAAATATAAAACCAATTCAAGAAAATATTACGGAACGTCAAATAAAATAGTATATATAGACATATCAAAATAAGGAGTGAAGAAAAAACACTAAGAAAATTTATGATTCAAGAGTAACAAGAAAACAAAAAAGAAGAAAAAAAAGAATAAAACAACGCAATAAAGAAAGAAACTACAATAAAAAAAAACACTTAAGAAAAAATAAAAACGATAAAAAAAAGGAAGAAAATATTATACACATTAATAATGTATACGCCTTACACCAAAATGTAAAAAAAAAACAATAGAATAAATAAAGAAATAAAACATAAATATAATAAAGCAAATTTAATATTTCAGAAGTTTATAATTCATTGACATGCTTGTGCATTAAAACAATTAAACGGTTGACAGTTTCTTGAAAAATATTTGTTAATACGGTTGCAAACAACTCTAAAAACAAAATTTCATTTTGTTTTTTTTTTTTATGGAATTTATATCTAGAGAGCAAGCAAGCCAGTCTAACTAACACAGCAATGTGGTCTGGTGTTTTTTACCTAAAAGGTAAATTATAAATCTGATAACATTGTACTAATACATATATAAACTAATAAACTTGGCATTTTGTGTTCTGAGACAATCGATTTATAGGTGTGTGTGAGTCGGTCGAACATTTTGTTCTCCCTAAAACGTAACCGTCTCTCTTTTGTAAGAAATTACCTCACAAGAAAAATTTAGGTTTTGTTGGTGGTCAGATTTTTTTTAAAATTTAAATAGGCAAATTATTGTCATCACTCACAAGTTTAATTTTTATTTTATCTTTTAATAAGACTTACCATTGCCGCAAAATCTAGTCTTTCAGTGCTCATTGTAAACGAGCAACTTGGTGCCGTGAAAATAGAGTGAGTACGCTTAATAGCTTTCGTGAACGCAAATTTGCAGCATAAAGCCTTCTTTGAACCGTAGATGTTAATGTTTCATATCTGAACGTACATTGAAAGTAAGATCAGGAGCTGAAGAATATCGGTGTCTACGGGCATATTGAGCTAATATGCAAATATGGATAAAAAACGTTCTTTTGAATGTAAAGCACGTTTTTTCTATATTTGAAAAAAAAAACCTATAATATTTTTTTTTTTTAAATTGTCGCTTAAAGTTTAGCAAAATATTCAAAATTGAAAGAAAAAAATGTTGTCTGTGAAAACTTATTCTTTAGACAATTTTAATAAAAAAAAATTGTTATAATTGTTTTTTAAAATTGCAATCCTGAGAAGTTACAAACGATTAAAAAATGTAAATTTAAAATTTATGTTTTTTTTGCAATTTTTAAATATTTCTGTAGAAACATTGTAAAATATTTTGAAGAATAGCACACGTCATTTCCTAAAATTTATATTTAAGAAACAAATATTTTTTTTAAGGAAAACTGTCTTTTAAAGTTTTGCAAAATTATCAAAAATTAAGGAAAGCTATGAAAACTTATTTTTTGGATAATTTAAAAAAAAAATATAATTTTTTCTTAAAAATGCAATCCTGAAAATAAAAAGCAATCAAAAAATGTAAAAAAACTCAAAAACTTCGATTTTTTAAAATTTTGTTTGTTTACTACTCAAAAATAGCTTCTGAAAAAATCTGAAAAAATTTACACAATTAGGATTTATGTAGAGAAAGACATTTTTGGTGGTTTAAGCAAAAACAAATTTTTATTCCGTACACATGACTTGTGATGATGTGTGTATGTATATAACATTCAATCAAATTGATAGAAATTTTTGAAAAATGCATTTGAACATTATAAATTTTTTTTTTATTTAAACCAGATTATACAATTTGATCTTAGTTTGTTGCGTCTAGAATTTAACAAAACAAACATTTTTTTTATCTGTGCACGGTTTCTTTATAAAAAAAAACATGTTAGTGGTTTGTGCAGAGAGTCTAAAGTGGTTACAAAGCACCAATAATACAATTATCATTGCAAAACAAAGTGCAAATAATTTGATTAATATTTATTTACCCAAGTCATCTTGACATAATTTACCTAAATTAGTTAATCAAAAATTTGGTTTATTAATTTAGAATTTTTTGCAAAATGGCTGGCGTTGCAGCTTAAACATACACTGCAAAAAACAAGCAGTCGGTCAAGATCAACAAGCTCAAACTATTTTTCAAATTGTTCGAGGAAGGTCAGTCTGAAAAGATTGACCTACATAAAAATAAATTCAAGCAAATTTGGAAGGGAGTTTTGTTAATTAAACAAAAAGTCTTGTTGATTAAAAAGTTTCCCTTAAGTGACCTGTTTGAAACCAAGTCAAGTCCAACGCCACCTTTTCCGAGGAGGAAGAAGAAGGCATAGAGGTCCGTCAAGACAACATTTATGCTAGCCGGTTTAAAACCTTATCTCTAGAGTAAGAATTTGTTTTGGTCTTAGAAAAAAATATGGCAACAAAGCTAAAAAAAGCAGCATGTGAGCATTTTTTAACTTCTATTACTAAGCTTTTAGTCGGCCTTTTAAGTAAGGTGCTCTCAGCACCACCAAGGCAATCAACCAGCAAAAAAAAATCAAAAAGCTAAAAAAAATAGCGGGTTAGCAGTTTTTAACTTCTACTACTAGGTCATTAGCCGGTTAAAAAATTAATTAACTAATTCAAATTTTATGCAAAATGGCGGGTCCCACCGCCGGTACGACTGACGCTGAGAGTACTGCGGAATGTATGTGCAGCTGGCTTAGAACGAGATGTTGATTGAGAAGCAATCCGCCAGTTTAAGCAGATCCGATTGGACCAGATATACGCGTTAATGAAGAAAAAGATGGACATAGATAAAACCATAAAGTTTTCCATCGGCTGACCACCAAACCCGCTTCACCAAAAGAAGCTTTGCATAGCACCAAAAATTCCTCAATAAAGACATCAAATGAAGCCACCACAATCCAGCAAGCGGCAACGCTGCTGACGTTTTATCTAAAAAAGATGATAAAGTAGTCGTCTACCAGGATAGCATTGTAGCCGCCCACCACAACAACTTGGATGATAGATTCATACTGGTAAAAAAAAAAACAAAAAAAATAAGGAAGGAAACAAGTAGGAATTCTTCAATTAATTAGAACAGGCCAACATGGCCAAAGAATCCTTTATTTGGCCTCCGCCTAAAGCGCCGTTGCCCAACTCTGGCGAGGTTAGCTTCCTAGGCTTAAATAATAGTCGAGATAATCTGCCAACACTCACAGAAGGCGCTGGCTTACGCCGCTCATTTCTTGATACAATTTGAGACAAAGAAAAATATCAAGGGCTGATGGCAAATTTTAATTCTGAGTGCATTACTGTCGAACGCGCAGTGGACGTCGTACACGTTATTGTACACGGTATTCTCATGCACTTCTTAAGCATGCGGATTTTAGAGTAGTCAATGCAAAGTGAGCAAGATTTCCCACTACACGTGTTAGTTAGGGTATGAGAAGACACTGAAATAAGTTATCCAGAATGTGACCAACTGTATTACAGCTGCTGTGGTACAAGCGGAGCAAATCTTTCTGAGGTAAATTCTAGACTTGCGTGGAAAAGAGCGGATTTTTTTCCAATGTTTTACGTGCAGCTTATTTAGGAAACTAAAAATTGAGATATAATCTCTTTTACCAAGTTGTGCAAACTTTGCGTTACTGTTGAGTACAATTGTTATATTTTTATTATATAATTTACTATATTTTTTAATTTATACTGAAATTAAATAAAAAGAAGTTTATATTTAAATTAAAAAAAAGTGGAATGAGCAGTAGAGAATGGACCAATAATACCGGTAATTTGAAAGTTTTTTTTAAACAAATCTCAAAAAAGAAAAGGACAGAAGAAGGGGATACAACCAAGATGGAAGCAAAATTAGATAAGATCCTAGATAAATTAGAAAAAATGGAAAACAAAATGGATGTTAACAACAAACATATTGAAGAATTAAAAAAAAAACGTTTAAGAAAAAATAAATAAAATAGAAAGAGTAGAAAAAAGATTTGAAAGAAAAAATATCAAAACTAGAAAAAACAAAAGAGATCAAAGAAAAAAAAAACAAAGAAATAATGTTATAAGCGGACTGGGAGAAGAAGATGAAGGTGACATTGCTGTGTCAAAACTGGCAGAGAATCTTATGCTTAATTTGAATGAAAAAAAAGTATTTAGGCTGGGTAAAAAGATGAAAGAAAAAACGGCCAATAAAGGTTAAGTTGGATTCTAAGAATTAAAAAAAAGTTATTGGAAAAGAAAAGTATTTTGAGATCAACAAAATGCAATTTATACATAGATGGTAACTTAACAAGAGATGAAAAAGCAATACAAACAAACAATACGCAAATGGGCTTACAAAAAAAGAAGTTAAGAAAAAAACAATGGTCAAATACCAAAAAGCGTGTATCGACAGGAAATGGTAGATTCGGAATTAAAATAATAAATAAATAAGATTAAAAGTAGTCTAAAAAACAAATAAAAAAAAGATGTAAAGAGGCGGAAACAACAATGGCAGTTTTATTCTGGAACGTAGCAGGACTAAGCAATAAAGAAGAAGACTTTTGGAATTACATTAGAACGTTTGACGTAATTGAAATGGTAGGAACCTGGGTAGACAAAGAAAAGTAGATAAAATTGATAGAAAATATATCAAACAAGTACAGATAGATTTGTCAACCAGCAGCTAAAGAAAAAAAAAGGTAAAGCAAAAGGTGGAATAATTACGAGAATACGGAGAAAATTAACGCAAGAAAATTATGAAAAAAAAAAAAACAGATAAAAACGGGTTATTACAACAAAACTTTTTGTTGAAAAATAAAAAAAATATGATGATAGTAGAGGAATTGATAATAAGATTGATAATAGGAGGAAATTTCAATGTAAGAATTGGAACAAAAGAAGAAAAAGGAAATTTTAAATATCATATAAAAAAAAATCAAAAGACAGTCAATAAACTTAAAAAGGAAAAATAATGTTAGAAAAAAGGGATGGGACGTGTTAAATGGTAATAAAGCAAGAGGTAAACAACAAGAGTATACATATATAAAAGCAAACAGCCAATTGGTAATTGAGTATGTGGTAGTAAATGAACAAGCGTTGCAAAAAATAGAGAATTTTAAATTAAAAAAAAAGTGGAATCAGATCATCAGCTATTGGAAATATATTTAACAAAGGATGCAATAAATAAAGCAAACAAAAAAAAGGAAACAATAACAAAAGTAATATGGTTGAAAGAAAACATAAAAAGTTACAAAAAGAATTTGGAAAAAATAAATTTTATAAATACGACGTAGAAAGCAAAATAGAAGAATTAGAAAAAATAATACAAGAAACAACAGTAAAAAAGTTATATGTACACATAGAAAAAATATCTAGAAGCAGATAGTAGGATAAAAAATGCATGCAGAAGAAAAGAGAGACAAGAAAGATGCTACGCAAATGGAAAAACAACAAAGCAACCAAACAAGACTACTAAACGACGTTGAAAACGACGACGACATATAAAAACAAATGCAAAAAGAATAAAATAACATACAGACAGAAAGAAGGAATAGAAATAAAAACAATCCTATCAAAAAAAAGAAGCATAGAAACAAACAAACAAAAAATAGCATAAAACAAGGCCAAACCAAACAATTACAATAAAAAAATAGCAAAAACATTTTTCAACACAATTTGATGGAACCGACAAAAAAAAGAAAATCAGAACAAAAAACTTCAAGAACTATATATGCAGTCAGATAAAATTACATAGAAAACAATACAAAGGCAAATAGAAAAATAAAAGAAATCAAAAACGCCAGTTGTAGATGGAATACAGATTGAAGCAAGTATGTATAGAACAAAAGAATTGATTGAAAGATTGGAAAAAGTAATAAATGGAGTATGGAAAAGAGAAGGATTTCCTAGCAAACGGAAAATGGGTCTTGTATGCCCAGTATACAAAAAAGAAAAAAAAAGTTAGTAGAAAACTATTAGAAGAATAACATTAGTGAATACGGCATACAAGATATACGTCATGACGCTAGAGGAAAAACTGAATAAAGAATTAGAGATTAAAAAAAATTAGCAGGATGGGCCATCTAGGTTTAGAAAAGAAAAAAGTACTATAGACAACGTAATACACTTATGCCCGGTTTCACCAACGTCTAATAAAATTTATTTGTCGAATAAATGCCTTATTCGCCCAATAAACGTTTCACCAACGTTAAATAGCGTTATTCGTCGAATAAATCTCCTAATAAACTAACCGGCCAAAATGCATCGAATAACTCGACAAATAACCTCAAAACATCTAGGTGACATTTACATATATATTGTAAATAATGAATGTCATGTTCAATTTATTTGATAATGTTGATTTCAAATTTCATCACTATTGGAAATAATTACAATTTGGATTCTCAAAATCAGCGGAACAATCTCATTTAAAAGTATGTAAAATTCACAGTAGATCATTAATTTTATTGTAGATTGTAATTTTAAGAACATTTTTAAGTTTTTCAGTATAATTACGCAGAAAATGTATTCATTAGCAGTTTAACAAAATAGTTGGGTTTATATTATAAATTCTTTTCTCACATGTGTGATTATAAAAGAAAACAAAAAATGTACTTAAAATTTCAATCTACAATAAAATTGATGACAATTTGTGCATTGACTTTTAAAGCTTTATCTGTAATTATATACCGGCAGTGTAATACGATCATAGCAACAAATATTTTTAATTTTGTGTTGATATATTTTTACTTCATTAATAATTCGAGGTTATGCATGCATAAATACTGGTTCAATTGAACTTATTTGGCGAATTTTCTGTCTAATATATTACCAACTTAATAAAAATCACAGAATAGTTATTTAATCTCTGAGATACCTTGGTGAAACGTAAAATGACTTATTTGATGAATAAATTTTATTCGACAAATAGTTATTTGACAATTTATTAGGCGTTGGTGAAACCGGGCATTAATCATATAGTTGAAAAAGAGTAAACTGTAAAAAAAACAAATACATGCATTGTTTATAGACCTTATTGCGGCTTTTGATAGTGTAGATAGAAGAAAATTGTGGTTATGTCTGAGAATAAAGGGTATTAGTGAGCATCTGGTAAGAAGAATGGAAAATGTATATGCGGAAACGGTAGGCAGAGTATGTGTAAATGATAGAATGATAAACATTTTTAGACAACAAAAAGTGTAAAACAGGGATGCCCACTCAGTCTAAGTTTCTTTGCTAGATATATTGCAAACATTGAAGAAAAGTCTTGCACAAGCAAATAAAGTTGTGGTAGGCAGAATGAAAGAAGAAAAGAAATAGAAGAAATAATTAGATGTTTAAAAAAATATTTTAGAAAAAATTGGTTAAGAGTAAATGTTAACAAAACAAAAATTTTGATGTTTAGAAAAAGGGGAAAAAGGCATAAGAAAAAAGATTGAAAATTGGATCGAAAAACATCAAAGAAGTAAAATTATTTAAATATTTAGGATATGTATTCAGAGTTTCAAAAAAGGCATACAAGGTAGTAGGACAAGTGTAGAAAATAGGTAAAAGAAAGATTAAATGTGTGAAAATAATAGGGACAATATTTGATAGTCTAGTTAAAAGTATGATGCTCTATGGGTCGGAAATTTGAGGGTGGAAAGAACAAAACAAATTAGAAATAATACAGGCAAATTACTGGATAAGGGTACTGGGATTAAATAAAGAAACTTCAGCATACATCGTATTAGAGAAAGTAAAAAAAAAAAAAATAATAGTAGAAGCAAGAAAAAGAACGGTAAAATATGAAGAAAGGTTGAGAAAAAGAAATGAATAAAAATTTTTGCAAGAACGTCTAAAGAAAAAAAATGAATGAAAAATATGAAAGAATAGAACTAGAGAGAAATGCAATTATTATAGAAAATAAAATCCCAAAATACCTTGTGTACTTTGCATTATAAAGTACACAAAAACAGAAAAAAATATACTAAGAAGATTTAGATGTGGAAATGAAGAAAAAGTTTGTAAACTTTAGATGAATAAAGAAAGCAAAAAAAAGAAGCATTATGTTATGTTGATTGTGTAATGTAAATGTAGATAGTTATAAATTATGATATGTTAAGTTTTATTAAATATTGATTTTGTTTAAGTAATGTATAAATTGTAAAATGTAAATACTTTTTAAGGCCAAATGGCAAGAAATTAAACTATTATTATTATTGAGTACAAGCAAAAGACCGCAGACATTGCACAATGCCACTGTTGCCAACAATATAGTCACACGGCAACCCGGTGCAACGTACCATATGTGTGCTCATCTAAGCTTTTTGTGTAATTAGACAAAAAACCGGTCATGTAGCAACATGCGCCGCGTACGTTGGATAGCACACCGTTAGCTACAAAGGTTGCCCGGTTTATCACAAACTGAAGACGCTAGCAGCTTCAGCAACGCTTCTAACTTAAATGGCTAAAACTTTCAGACAAGTATTTGATAGTCTAAATCTAGAATATAGCCGTGGTACAATGATCAACACAACACCTATGTAATGCCTATAGAGCGGCACAAATGCGCAATATAAAATATCAAACCCGCAAATATATCAGTTAAATTGAAAAACTATTCCACATAAAGGCAAACTTTCAAAATGCGCCCGTCAGAGTGAATCCGACACTTTGCCAGTCTTTTGAAGATTTTACCGCCTAACTCAAAAAAAAAGATAGCAACTTTCAAACCATTAAGCATAACAGTCAAATGCGTAGTGAACGTGTTTGACGGGATCAGCATGCACTTTCTAACACATGCAAAATTTTGTGAAGTAATTGAGCATTGTAAGTTGTTTAATATCTTTTACTACACATACCAAACAGAGAAAAAAAAACCTAAAAATACGTCATTTGGAATGATACAACACCGTTACAGATAAAATAAAAAACATAAATGATAATTTAAAAAAAAATTGCTATTCCTACAAAAGACACAATAACACACAGCATAATAGAAGAACTAAAACATAAAACAATACCAATAATAGTAAAACCAATCAACAATTTACTTTAAAAAAATGTTTTTTTAAACAAATTAAAAAATGCTTTAGTTATACCTATTTAAAAAAAAAAATAAACTCTACCTGTAAATTACTAACAACGTTTTTAAAAATTGTAGAGAAGTGGACAAAACACATAAAAGAACATTATTTAATAAGCACACGCCAATATTTATTTCAACACTCAAGCCTAACATCAGTTGTAACGAATAATGTACATAAAATAAAAACAATCTTAAAAGCTGTATCAACACTTATTGATTAAAAAAAAAACATTTTGTATAACATCCAAAAACATTTTGCTACAAAAATTAGAATCCACAAGCAAAGCAATAATTTTTTAAATTGTACAAACACACCAAATGCAGAAAACAAATATTAACGCTTAATTTCATTCCAGTTCCTTGCACATTTTAGCTACTAGCACGTGTATTTTGTCAAATGACATGTCTCTTGCTGGCATGCAAGTTGATTGCACCAAATCAAAAAGATTTAATTTTTTGGCATGCAAGTAAGGTAGTGGGGAACAGCAAAAAACATGTCATGCATACAACAGGTACTGACGTGCCAGTAGACAGTGACTGACAATGCAGTAGCTATTTTACCACAAACCATTTAAACAAGTTGTAAAATAGTAATTTTTTTACTTTATACAATGCTTCTAGATATATATATATATACACTGCGCAACAAAAGTCTAGGTTCACTAACAATTTTTCCGATTTTTCGTACAGAATTTTTTTTATCCAGCTAAAACAAAATGGTAATGCTTATTTATCAAAAAACAAGTTTAATGACGTAGTCGCCAAATGCATAGCCGTACAATTTTTAATATAGTGCATGTTTTCCTTCTAACGTGCCTTATTCAGATTTTTGAGATTTGGTTAACAATTAAGTAGGTGTTGTCAGGGATTTGTTTATCATGCTTCAAATGTTGCTGGCAAGTGTCAGTGTGTGCTGAAATTTAGTTTTGTGATCAAAATGCCGATATCTCCAGTAAGATGTGCACGGATAATTACCCACATTGAAGAAGGACATAGCCAGAGAGAAGCAGGCCGTAGGTATGGAGTTTCTCAAAACGGGGTCCGAAGGATTTGGCAGAGGTATGAGGAAGATGGTCTACTAACAGCCAGAGCACGGTCAGGAAGACCAAGAAAAACTAATGCTCAAGATGACCGATTTATGTTGTTACAATTTTGAGAAATCGCAACTGCAACAATTACAGCTAATGAGCTTGCTGCAGTCAGAAATGTTTAAATATTAGCACGTACAGTTCAGCGACGACTTCGAGAAAATAATCTAAAGTCTTATCGGGCTGCCACTGGTCCAAAACTTACGGTTCGTCACAAACAAAACCGACTGAATTTTGCTAAAACTTATCAGAACTGGTGGGCTGCCGAGTGGCGACATGTCTTATGGACTGATGAATCCCGTTTTACGTTGGATGCTCCAGACGGTCGTACACGGGTATGGAGGAGACCAGGAGAACGATACGCAGCATGTACCATGGCTCCTAGATCCAATTTTTTCGGAGGCTCTGTAATGGTATGGGGAGGGATTTCTGTCGAGGCTCGTACAGAACTACATATTTGTGATAGAGCAGCCCTTAACGCAGATAGGTACATTAGGGATATTGTAGAGGAACATGTTGTACCATACAGTCACTTTATTGGAGAAAACTTTCAATTAATGCAGGATAATGCTCGCCCACATGTGGCGAACATTACCCTCCAATATTTTAACGAAGTCGGAATTAGGTGTTTGGATTGGCCTGCTTGTTCACCAGATCTGAACCCTATTGAGCACGTGTGGGACCAACTGGGAAGAGCCATTCGAGCTCGCCCTGATCGCCCTCGGACCTTAAGAGACCTTGCAGCATGTTTGGTAGAAGAGTGGGACAGACTGCCGCAAGAAAACATTGCAACGTTGATAAACAGCATGTCTAGACGTCTGGACTGTGTTATTAGGGCTTGTGGTGGAAACACCAGATATTGAAAGTTTTGTTCGTACCCATAGTTCGTGTTTTTCACTTTTTTTTATAAACACTATATTTCTTTAGTATCCTAAAATGTAAGTAAATAAAGATTAATTATTAATTTATCACCAAAGGTGGTTTTTCATTTTTGTTTTTTGATAAACAAACATTAACATTTTGGTTTATTTGAAAAAAAAAAAAAAGGACGAAAAATCGGAAAAATTGTTAGTGAACCCAGACTTTTGTCGCGGAGTGTATATATATATATATATATATATATAAATTACCAATATTCTCATATTTCTAGTTTAGTTCTTGCTGAGATTAAATTTTGCAAATGGGTATCTTTCTTTTTAATTTTGTTCTCAATTTTTGCATACAATTTACCAAAAGTTTCTGGAAGCAGTCTTAAATGATTTCTATAACCACTTATATCTTCTTGCCGCATTTCTATAAGCACACAACTAATTGTTTTATAATGTTTTCTTTTGCTGATCTAATCTTTTACCCAAATACATCTTTTTTTTGTTCCATCAAATTATTTTATGTACGCATTCTGTTGCGAGTAACAATACAATATTATTTAATTCAATTCAAATTCTTTTCATGTATGTCGCCAATTGTAAAAACTTAAAACATTTTAAAATATTTGCTTATGTAACTGGAAAAAGCAAATCACAAATGTATTTCTGTTTGTCTGCTACTTGCTTTAGCCGACGTGCCAAGAGCAGCTTGCATGCAATTTTACTTGCACATGTATCTTCACTGTGCCATTAATTGGCACATGCCAAGTTTGAGCATGTATGCTACTTCTTAAATTTCATGAAATGTGTTTTCCAGCAATATATTAAGCACGGAACTATCTGCCAAAAAAACAACATAAAACTTAACCAATCTTTGCTTTCATCTAAAGTTTATTATGCCATAAATGTAAAGCGAAATACTATAAAACAAAATAATAAAACTAAACTTAAATTAATTAAATTAATAGTAAAACCTAGCACTGTATAAGTTACAAAACAATTTGTATCTCAACTAGGATGATGGCAATTGCAAGGCCTAGAACCTTTCTAATGCTGTACAAGGAGGTTATTCAAAAAACAAAAAAAATCAAGGAATCTTATATCTTATCGAAATGTGCAATCTTTGCGTTGCAGTCGAGAACAAACAAAAAACCGCTGATCTATTACAGTACCACCGTTGTCAGCGGTATGGTCACACGACATCTTGATGCAACGCACCACATGTGTGCGTCAATTGTACTAAAAAGATCAACCATGTAGCTACATGCTTTTTGCAAAGGTTGCTCATTATATCATATGACAAACTAAAAGCTAACCGCAACAGCCAGACCCACGGTAAGGTACTTGTTTCTCAACAACAGACTTGCGCTTCTCTTAAGAGCACACCCAATGCACGCAAGGAGCAATCATATGCGCAAGCAAATTCAACAAGCTAAGAATCAGCAGATCTCTCAGACAAGCCACAAAAATTTTATGAAGATGCTAGCATCTTTAGCAACGCTTTTAACCTATAATAATAATAAATAATAACAATAATACTTTATTTACGGTATAATCTAAAGATTTACATCTACATCAAATATACATAAACAATGATGTTTTACAATACAAAAATATAGAATACAAAAAAATAACATACATAAAAGCGCACATATTAAACATTAGTCAACATAACTCAGCTGACTTCTAAACGTAAATTTAGAGACACAAAGTACATTAAAATTAGTTGGTAAATCATTTGCAAATCTACATATTCTACCGACCGGATTATTAAAATCATAATTAATAGAATGGGTAGACTCGGAATAAAAAAGAATGCCTGATGTGTCTATTAGGTGCTGCATAGAATGGAAAAGTAAGCAAGAACGACACATCATCTCTTTTGCGACAAATCTTCAATGGCGGAAGGTTGTACAACAGTGTAACAGTAATCATAACTTACAGATAATATGCCCAATTTATAAAACAATAAACAACAAAATTTCTTTTGAATTTGTTCTATGCAACGGTTATGAATTTCATAAACAAGACTCCAAACTGAATCTATACATACTCTAAATGCGAACGCACCAAAGCACAATATAAAAGTTTTAGTGTACTGGCTGATAAATCCGCAGACAAATCATAACATTTTTATGACACAATTGCAAATGATGTTAATATGTTCAACAAATGTAAGTTTATGATCAAAAATGACTTTAGTGTCAATTATATAGTTAAAAGAAATTTTACTTAAAGTTTTATGGAAACTTATTGAAAAACATTTATCAGCATTAAAGAATAATTTATTAATAAAACACTTAGTATTTATAGAATCTAAGTATAGTTGTAAAAGATGGCAGTCATTGAGAGATGAAATCCTTCTATACATTTTTAAATCATTCGCAAATAAAAGAAATGATAATGAAGTAATATAATGTGGGATATCATTAATAAAAAGCAGAAATAAAATTGGTCCACAATGAGATCCTTGAGGAACACCTGATAAAACAAGAATGGGCTGTGACAAAAAGTTATTAATTTTTACACACTGCGTGAAATTTTTCAAAAAGCTAAATAACCAGGAAATCACATTTTATGAAAACCCAGTGCACTGAGATTAGCTATAAAAATTATGTGGCTCACGTTTTTGAAAAATTGGTGTAGATAGAATTAATTAATTTGTACTTTAAATTCAAATGCATTTAAAACATCATTTTCATAACAGAGTAAATTAAGAAGTGTAGAACGCTCTTCACAAAACCCATGCTGCTCTTTAACTAAGATGTTTTTGCACATTCATTGTAACAGACCAGTTATACATTTACCAAACAATTTAAGTATAACAGATTGAATGCATATGCCTCTATAGTTAGAGATATCCTCTTAGGCTCTAGATTTAAATAAAGACGTAATATAGCTTTGTTTCTATATTTGAGAAAATTTAGTTTTATTCAAAAAAGAATTGAAAAGTAAATGGCTTTGCAATAGAATAAATGCATTTTTTAACAGTAAAAAAAAATTGCTGTCGAGTCCAACGCTTAAATTACGTTTAAGGTTTTCATTTTCTTTAAAAACTTAACACAAACTATTACAAAATTTTGAATAAATTACGTTATTATTAAAATTATACAATGGAGTTGAATGAGTTTCGTTATCATAAACTGAAGAAAAAAAAATCTTTAAAACTATTTACAAAGTTTTTTCCATTATTACAGGATTGATTAATACATTGTAGCTGGAAAACTATTAGTTTTTTTTGGTCTTATTCACAAATCTCCAATAATGTTTTCAGTTATTTTGAATTTTACTTTCAGTTTGTAAAACATATTGCTTGTATTGATGTGCATTGAAATTTTTGCACGTAGTACGAATAGATTAGAATTCATTATAGTCCGACAATAGTTTTGAAGATTTATAACGTTTATGTACAATTTTTTTTTTAGTTTAGTGAGTGATATTAATTCTTTGTTAAACCATAAAGAAAAATTGTTTTAACGCCACAGTTTTTAGAAATAAAACAATCAATAACATGATAACAGATTAAAATACATCAAAACACTTCAATTAATATTACAGTTATAAAATAGTGCAGTCCAATCAACATTCAACAAATAAATATTGATTGCGCTGTAGTCGGCAAGTTTAAAATGATTAAAAACATAACTACAATTTAAAATATTACAAGTAGTATTACATTTTATAGTTAGCAAGTATGCAGTATGGTATTGGTTTAAATTTAACAAAACATCTAAAGCTTTTATCACAGAAATATCACGATCTTTGGTAAAACTTAAATCTAAAAACAAACCTTCACTATTAGGAATAGAAATGCATTGTATGTAGTTTTAAAACTTAAACAAATTAGCAACTAAATAAGCAGGGTAACTATCATTACAAACTTTTTTACACCTAAATCATTGTTAACCTAGGTAGATTGTAATCACTTAATAAAATTAGTTTACTGCTTGCAAACTCGTCGGCAATAGATTCAACGGAACAACAATGGTCAAGATATTTTTCACTAATTGAATTAGGTAATAAATATACCGCACAAATTATATAAGACACACGATTAAATTTAACAACGACAATTAAATGTTCAACACTAATAAACGTGGGGTAAAGTAAAACAGATTTGATATGAGTTTTGATAGCAATTAAAACACCACGTCCGCCTTGTTTAAGGCTTGTTAGGGCCAAGCGATCACACCTAAATAAATGATAGTTTCTTAAATTTAATTGAGCCACTGATGTCTGAAAAAAACAGGTTTCAGTAAAAACAATCAGATCGTAGTCTGATACGGCCACAGCTAGTAAGAGTTTATTAAATTTAATTTTTAAATCCTCAACGTTCTCATTGTAGATTATAAAACCGTTATCATTTCTGAAGATGAGTCCAAGTTGTTAACACGATTCAAGCTCCAAAACTCTATTACAGTTGAAGCAGGAACATTTTGTAAACGACCATAACTCACAAATTTTTTGACAGCAATGTTAACTGGCCAAAGCAAAAAAAAATAACTTAAGCATGGTTGGCTGAAACAAAAACCTGAATAGTACTGTAGTTTCCAGATTGTACAGCTAGATCTACAGCCTCAATTAAAATATCAGAGTATTTTAAGATATTTAAGATTTATGACATGTATGTTTGAGTTTGGCACATATGCCTGCAACTTATTGTGACTTAGATTACAACCAAAACTTGTTGGGGTATTAGGATGAACTTTTTGCTTAGGTTTAGTTTGAGCAGTAAGTGTTGCAAAATAATTATTATTTACAGAATTAATTGCAGGTGGAAGCAGTTAAATGTCCTTATTATTAGTTAGTGTAACTACACAAGGCATGAATACACATTTTGTATTCAAGTATAACCTTATCCTTGTCTGCAATCTTTTTTTTTTAAGATACATTTAGGGCTATTCTCTATGCATATTGCTAGAATGTAAGCAAGATTTATTGCTAGCTGACCATATAAAAGGTCATTTTAACAAATCTTGATAGCTAACAATATAAACTGTCATGTTAACAAATTTTGTTTGCTAACAATATAAACGGTAATCACACCAGGAAGCGTGGCAAATCTCTAAATAAAATAACAATAATATATATAAAAATTTATTTTGTTAAAGTGATAGTTCGTATTGTTATTAATCATGATTTGTTAAATCATTTTGTTAGCAAGCAAGATTTGTTAAAATGACATTTCATATTGTTAGCTAGCAATATATCTTGCTTACATTCTAGCAATGTACATAGAGAATAGCCCCGAATACCTTATCTTATAGCAATTTATTGTTAGGCCAAACTTTATCTAACAAAACTTAATATAGTACAACAGTCTCTTTATAAAGCCTAGGAATTGTTATGTTTAAATGACGTGCCACATTAGCATTTTTTAAGACAAATGGCGCAACTGTTATGAAATATAATTCCACAACTAGTACATGTTACGCCAGATTGAGCAACACTTTTGCATTTGCTCGCTTGACCGGACATGATAATAAATTAAAGTTTAAATTATAAAAATTTAACTATAAAAGTAATTAAATATTAAAGAATAAATATAATACAAAAATGATACTAAGGGCCGGTTTATTCATCTGTTCTGTAAGTTATTGATTAGTTACGTGTTCAATAAACTTATAGGTCACTTATATAAAATTTGGGTGTATTCATCCCATTTTATATGACAAATAATTACTGAACGCTTATAAAGTTTTTATACGGCTAGTACAACTTAATAGAAAAAGATATCTATATACATATCTGTAAGAAAGACAGAGATAGACTTACTAAAAAGAAAACGAGTGTGGTACTACTGCGTGTTTTTATTTGTTTGTGGTTACATTCATGTGAAACAAAATGGCATAAGGTTATGTTCTTTTAGTAATTTTTTTACTAACGAGCCAAAATGATCTATATAATTTATCTGTCTTGTAAATTTAATATGATGACAGGTTGTCACTATTGACAGATGAATAAACATTAATTCTTGGCAATCTTATCAGTAATGCTATAGAGCACTTTATAGAAAGGTGAATAAATCGGCCCTAAGATACACAATTCACACCGGTGCGGTCGTTCACCTGGTGACTACAAAACAAACAAAAGTAGGTCACGGTTGGGTAACAAAAAAACAAAGAAGTGTTTAAAACAAAATTAAAATATAAAATTTCAAATTAAAATATAAAATTTCAAATTAAAATATAAAATTGCAAGTTAAAAGAAAACACAAATTACGGCAATGGTAAAATTATTGCTTTGCGCTGCGCGGATGAGAATGCAATGACAGCTATAAATTTAGGTTAAGTTTCAATAATCAAACTTTACCATAAATTTTACAGAATAATGTTTAAAACATATAGCACAGATAATCACAAATATAATTACCAGTACATTAGGTGAAACTTTACAATTAAAAACACTTATAGACACATGAAATTATAGGAGTAAAATATCATAACTCAGTGCAATGCAGAACACATATAACCTAAATGGCTAACTGATATAAGACAAGTTTTAAAAAAATTATATTATACACATATATTGTATATACAACCAAGAAAATGAGATTAAGGGCCGATTTATTCACCTTTCTATAAAGTGCTCTGTAGCATTACTGATAAGATTGCCATGAATAAATGTTTATTCATCTGTCAATAGTGACAACCTGTCATCAAATTAAATTTACAAGACAGATAAATTATATAGATTACTTTGGCCCGTCAGTAAAAAAAAATACTAAAAAAACATAACCTTATGCCGTTTTGTTTTACATGAATGTAACCACAAACAAATAACAACAAGCAGTAGTACCACAATCGTTTTCTTTTTAGTAAGTCTATCTCTGTCTATCTTATAGCTATGTATATAGATATCTTTTTCTATTAAGTTGTACTAGCCGTATAAAAACATTATAAGCGTGCAGTAATTACTTGTCATACAAAATGGGATGAATACACCCAAATTTTATATAAGTAACCTATAAGTTTATTGAACACGTAACTAATCAATAACTTACAGAACAGATGAATAAACCGGCCCTTACTGTAATACACAAAAATGTTTACAACAGTCATCTCTATAACCAAAGCCTGATATTACCATGATAGCTTTTCTTTGTAGAAAAAAACATGTTGTTTCAAATAGCAGAATGTTTTCATATTAATTAATCATATGTTAGAGGTAAAACACGTAGATAGAGACAGTATCATTCAATTTGTTTTAATAAAATAATATTGCAAAATAATTTTTTTGATAATGCATCTTTATGCATTGACAAAATTAATAAAAAAATGTTTTGTTACTAGTTTTTTGATGATTTTGTAACAAAAATCTAAGAGTGATAGATTTCTGACAGTTTACAATTAAAAGATTACTGCAAAACAAGCTGCAAAACTATATCTCTAACATAGCAATAGCTATATTATGTCAAGTTTTAGCCATATTGATGTTTTTATGCTTAAATGAGATAGTAGTATTATCTGCAAAAAGAACAAGATGTTCATCTTTAATAAGTTGAAATAGATCATTAATATAAATAAAGCACAGCTTTGAGCCCAGTACTGAACCTTGTTCAGTACATCTGTTGTTAAATTTAAAAGTAAAATAATAAAAATAATTATTTATCAAAAAATAAAAATAAAATTTATGAAACATTCTAAAAATTGTTTAACAAGTCCGTTTTAGTACACATACAGTTTTTAGATTATTTGCCAGTTTTAGATAATTTGAACTGCATTAAAAATTCTTTGTTACCGATTTTAATTTCAAAAGCACACACCAAATTTATTAAATGTGATAAAAATCAAATTTAAATTGGGGAATCTTGCAAGCCATAGAGTTGGACTTAGTTTAGCAATCCAGCATTTATTATAAAAAAATTTATTAAGCTTCATATGCGTGGGAGTGCAATATAATGCAGATATTATATTCAATTTAATAATGTAATAGTTACGTCATCAATAAATTTTTGACGCAATTTTGTAAAAAATGCAAATATGTATTACCATTGAAATAATTTGGAATTGCTTTAACTAAAAGTAATTGGTTGTTTAATATAGTATTTTACTCATTAACAATTATTGTTTGTTAAGATATGTTTTGTCTAATACAAAAAGGATTTTTCAAAACATGATTAATATGAATATTATTTACGCTATTTCTGGAAATTGTTGTTTCATCTGACTATAATATCATACCTAAAATGGCGGGGTTTTGTCTATGTTACTACAAAACAGATTCACAAAAAGCAAGTTGTTTCATTTTGTTGCCTATAAATTATTGGGCTTCCTATGTCGGTATACTATCGCAAATTATACACTTATAGTTCATTGTATGTAATTTTAGAAAGCTTACGTTTTAAACTGCATAGACAGTACATATGTTTTACGGATGTTAGGAGCCAAGCATGTTTTATGGATTATAGGAAGCCCTTAAGTTTGGCATCAGTGCTTCTCTATGAAACAGTCTATTGAAATAAAATAAAATTGATGGTTGTGACCTCTACTACGTGATGATTTATGTTTATGAAATAATAGAACAATTTCCTGTGTTTTTGTCACAAATTTATTCTTACAAATACAATAATAGTTTTGGCTTTACTAGAGCCTTCTACAGATGTAATAAGTTATATAACTATAAGTAGAGCCGAAACTAGTAATGTATTTGTAAGAATAAATTTGTGATAAAAAACATAGTAACTTGTTTTATTATTTTATGTTTGAAGAAGTAAATACACAATATAATTTTTTTTTTAATTTGTTTTGTATGGTTATGTACTACGGTTAAGTTACTGTTTCTTTAATTTTAATGCATGCATTACTTTCTAAACTCATCAATCCCTTTTAACAAGTTGTAAAATTCTAGCTATAGCAGCTTTTTAATAATTTTTAAATTTTTATAGCAAGTTCTATCAAATAGTCAATCAATAACAACATAATGCTGTCCAAAAATGTTGCAATGATTAAATTCAAAAGTCATCTAATCATTGAATTGATTTAATTTGTTTTGGTCTAGTTTTGACTTGACTTTACCAAACCAGTTTGTACAAGTCCATTTTTTTTTTTAAATTACAGACACTTACAGACACCCACAGACACTCACAAACACCCACAGACACCTACAGACACTCACAAACACTTACATTTGTGAATATATATATAAAAACAAACATTCATCCCCCAATAATGCTCATTTTATGCAAACATGTTTATATTTGGACTGAAGATCATCTTTAGTACAGTAATAATCTTCATTTTAATTAAGATTATTACTGCAATAATTCTCAAATTGATGCAAACGTAATCATCTTCAGTACCATAATAATCTTCATTTTAATCAACATATTACTGCAATAATTCTCATATTGATGCAATCGTAATCATCCTCAGTACAATAATAAGCTTCATTTTAATCAAGATTATTACTGAAATAATCCTCAAATTGATGCAAACATAATTATCTTTAGTACAGTAATACTCTTCTTTTTTTTTTAAATTTGTTAAATAATTTGTTAAAAATAATAAAATAAAGTTTTTTTTTTTAATTTATAAAGACTAATTTATTGTAATTTCTGTAATAAGGATACTGTTACTTAAATTTTTGTTGTTGTGTTCACTACTTCACATAGTTTATTACAGTTTCCTTTATTAATAAAAAATACTGCAGTTTTCTTTAATAATAAAAGAAACTGTATATGCGTATGCAGATAACTTCACGCTCACAGTCTTGGCGCGTAAACAATTTGTTCTTTTTAAATAATAATTTGGCTTAATCAATTATCCCTATCCCATATTATCCTACAAGCAAAGTTTAGAAAAGATCCTTTAAGAACCGCGCACCAAACAAACTAAATACTTTACCCCTTGTCCATATTTGCAAAGGTAAAAAAGATACGGCCGTTTTAAAGATTCGCGTAAAAATCTAATAAGAATTCCGAAGAAGGCGACGTCCGACCAAAACAAAACTTGGGTTTCTGAAAGAAAATTGTGCGGTGGATCCAAACGTTTGCTGCCCCCGCCGCCGCCTTATATGTGGTAATAAAAATGACTTAAAAATCGACCATTTTGAAAAATCGCATAAAGGATTGTGGGCAAAATAAAAAAAAAAATGTTTTTACAAATTTTGCTTCTAACCTTCCTCTTTTGAACAAGAGTAAACCCGGTCCTCTGCGTCTAACGCCGCGGCACTTCTATTCTTTTGCGCGACTCCACTTTTAGCGTTTTTTTCACCCCCGCAACGCCACACTTGAACACAAAAATATCCGATCGCGACGAAACTCGGGTTCCTTAAGGAAATCGATCCAGCAAATCCATATCCAAAGTCCAAACGGCCCTAAAACGTCCCTCTTCGCACCGCGGACCGTTTAGCGGCAAAAAATGAAAAAAAAAACGTCCAACTGAAAATTCGTAAAAAGGGCCCAAGACAAAAATTCAAAAATTTGATATAGCAAATTTCAATTCGTCTCTTTTTCTTTTGAAAGAAACAACGCGCGATTTTCCACGTAAAAACCGTAGACACTTCTATTGTTTTTTGCAACCCCACATTTTTGCAAAAATCGCGTTTTTTTTACCTTTGACGCTCCGCCGCGGATTGACGCAAAGAGATATCAAAAAACAGTAGAAAAAGTTATCAAAAGACGGGGGACGGATCTCGCAAATGAGGTGAGTGGCAATTTTTTTGCAAGCTCGTGGGGGCCGAGGTCGGGTCTCCAAATTGAGCGTTTAAAGGTCTACTTTGGGGAACTGCGGGTCAAAAACAAAAGTTTAATTCAAAAATCGCTTCAACTAAGGTAAATTTTGAGTGCCGTTTCTTTAATAAAGTCTTGAGGTTTTTTGGCGTCCGACCGCCGCCAGGGGTGGCACGGTGGTTTACTGATTTTCACTTCGGCAACAACCTAATTTTTGACTTTAAACGCAAATTTTTTGGTGACGCCGCCTTCCGATCGAGACAGGGTAAAAAGAGACGGACGGGGTTCTTAAAGAGGAACGTTTTGACGTTTTTGCCGCCCCGTGCGGACAAAAACGGCAAAGTTACGGCCGTATTATCTTTTTTTTTTTTCAAAAAATTGCCTCCGCCCCGGGGCTGAGAGAATGTTGGGCGGTGCTTTAATAAAAACGCAAAGAAACGGCGGTTGTAAAAATTAAAACGCCCGTTTTTCATCTCCAACGACAAAAAAGTTACGGCTCTTCAAACGCGGCACTCCATTGTCCTGATGACGGCACTTCCATGGAATCGAAACGGGGGTTTCATATTTTTATCCCGAAGAGGGACGGCAGTGAAGAAGCCTACGCCAAAAACCGCAAGTTGATCCGACTTTTCGTTTGCCTACGGCAAATTTTTGAGCACCCCGCCCTTTAATCGACGGACTCTTGGCAAACGGGAGTGGCAACGGCCGCAAAAAAAATCACAAAAATGCTCTAATACCACGCGCATCCGAATCTTTGGTCGGATTTTTCAAAAAATTAAAGACGCTCTGGCGGCGGCCATCCGCGTGTCGTTCGCAAACCGGAAAAATTTCGGCACGCGCCGCAGTTTTATGCGCGGGGGCGGTTTTAAAATTTGGAAAAGGTACTAGTTGCGTTGAGATTGGACTGCAGGCGCCGGAGATGCGATCAAACAGAGGGGCGGCCAAAATGTTCCCAAATTTTTGGATCGGCGACCCGGAAAATTGCGGATATCTCAAAAACGGAGATTTAGGCAAACGTTTAAAAAAAAAATTGCGATTTCGTCGACCGGGAGCGGATATAATTTAAAAAAACGCAAAAATAGTTTTTTGTTATTGCCGGAAAACCGGAAAATCTTTCGGGTTTCGGGTTTCGGTTTTCGTTTTTTTTTTTACCCTACGTTTGGCGTGTTAAACCATCTCTTTGCCCGCAGCACCATTTGCGTAAAAACACCTTTTTGAAACCTAAATAGTATATAGCTCAATTGGGCCATAAAATTTTGATTTTTTAATGTTTTTTGCGGTTTAATAGCGAAAAAATTGGCAACACCGTTGGGCGTCAAATAAACTGTGGACAACATAAACATATGCACTTAGGCTTTGCAATATCCGTGTGGTCTCGTAGAGCTCGTATAACTTGACAAATATATACAAAATAAATTTTTAAATAAACTTACCACTTGCATATCAGATAAATTTATATTTATTATTAAAAAATAAATTTGCAAAATATACAGCAGAACTGTTTTTTTAAGACCGGGCTTCTGGTGGCCTGTAGTGTGTACTGGGCTTTGCATCATCCGTAGGGTGCGTATATATATATATATATATATATATATATATTTAAATTTTAACACTTGATATTTAGACATAACTAAATAGTTTTGTTATTAAGATCAGTCAAAAAAAGTTAAACAATGTTAAGCAGAAATACATTTATCGATAAGTGCAAAATTTAATTTGTGCAACAAAACACCATTTTAGTTAATTACAAAATTTTATTAAAAAAAATTTTAAACTAATAATTAAACACATGACAAACAAAATTTAATAAAATATTTTGTGTAGTTTGCTAATATTTGTAAACAACTTTGTTGAAATTGGTACACAGCATATTTTTTTTAACACTTACAATATTTATTACATTTGTTATTTTTACAAAAATTAATTAAAATTAGAAAATAAAATTATAAACAATAACATTGACTAATACTATACATTCAATTTAACGTGAAATATATCAAATGACATGAAATATGATTTATTTGCATTGTATGCAGTTTGTGCATAAACAAGTATGTGAAAAATTAATAAATTTTTTTAAACACTTGATGCAAAATTAGTAATACTATATTTAACAGTGTTATTATAAATGTATGTCTTATAATTCTAGTGTTGCAAAATATTTACTTTATATTAGATTTGTGTAATTGGTAATACATAATAACTTATGGTGAATAATGTGATTCTACTAAACCAACATAATTTATTTTCAAACGGAATTACATTTTTCAGTAGTTTTTTATTACTTTATTATATACTTATGAAAAAATTAATAATTTAACAAATGTTATTCTGTATGTACTATTTTTATTTTTGAATTTGAATTATTTACTTTTTTACATTAATGCAATCAGTCATAATTTCTATTAAATTTTTTTATTAGTTTTGGTAAAAAATGCTACGTTTTTCAGCAGCAAATTAAAGTATTTTAGATTCTTATTCTAAAAATTTATATTGAAAAATTTTCACTTTTAGTACATTCAAATCTGATTTTTTCAATAATAAATACAATAGTAGAAACTATCAATCCAATTAAAATAAATCCAAACGCAAATTCAAAATGTTTGAATGATAAAGAAATAACAACATTGTTATCATTTTCAGAAAAAGGTATAAAATCGGTAGACTTTTTTTGAAGAAGTCCCATCTCAAACATGTTTTGAATGTTTTTAATCAATATTGTTGAAGTTGATTTTCCTCTTATAAATACTGTAAACTGATATATGTCGATAAGTTTAATGACATGCAGTTCTGGGTAAGACATTAAATCAATGTTTTTTTCAATGAGATCTCCATCTTCTAACAGAATAGTAAAATTTTTATACTTGACAATATTTTCTAATATGTTATTACTAATGCTATTTATCTTATTAGAAAAATTATAATTTTTTTTAATGTAATTGTCTAATGTAGTATTTTGTGAAAAATATTCAGAAATTTTATATTCATGTCCAATAAGAATTAAACCTGCATCCATAATATCTTGAACACTATTTATTTGTTTTTGATAAATTTTTTTAAATAAAAATGAATAATATAGTCCCGAAAATGCTGATGTTATTACTAATGTTGTTAGCACCCAAAATATAAATATTATTTTTACAGATGTATTTTTTGGCATTTTTGTTGATTGAAATAATAATATTGCATAAATAATTAACATTGTTTCAATTGCACTTAATCGATCAGATTTTGATAATTTATTTAAAATTAAATAAACAACACATGTTATTATTGTTGTTATTGCTATTCCAGCCCACATAGCTTGATCAAAGATAAACTTAATATATTTCCAAATTGCAATGCTTGCTGCTTTAGGTATTATTATAATATTACTTTTCTTAATAGAATTATATACAAAATCTACTTGATCTATTTTAAATTGTCTAGCATTTGCAACCAAAAATACATTTCCATTTTCACAATTTTTAAACAAAAAATTGTAAAACTTACCAATGTCTTTCAAAGATTTTATATAAGAATTGAATAATAAATTATCTCTAGAGGTAGAACGATAACAAACACTGCAACCTTTGAAATCTTTGTTTAAAAGCGGGTAAAATAGTTTGACATTATTAATATTTACATCATTACATTTGCCTACATAAACTTTACTATAGTTTTGTTTACAATTATCAATAAAAATAGTTTCCATTTTATATAAAGTTCCAGTTTTATCCAAAATTATTGTTTTTAAATTTTTTCTTACTGTAAAAATTTGAAAAAGATAGTCAATGTTTTCGTTTCCTAAGTAAATAATAAAGTAATAAGCTGCTCTATTAATATCAGAAAACTTCAAGCTCAAATATTCATTAATCTCAGATAATTGATCTAACATTATAAAAATTAATTCTTTTCGATTTTCATAAAACTTTTGATCCATTCTAGCAAAAGTAGTTACTTTATGCTTAATATATATTGCTTTTGTCAACTCATTTCTTAACCTATTAGAATTGCCAAAAAAAACTAGAGATGTTCTAAGATTGTTAAAATTTTTATGAATATTTA
The DNA here is from genome assembly GCA_963932245.1 of Tachinus rufipes. Classification (NCBI taxonomy): domain Eukaryota; kingdom Metazoa; phylum Arthropoda; class Insecta; order Coleoptera; family Staphylinidae; genus Tachinus; species Tachinus rufipes. The sequence goes on along the minus strand of OZ010747.1, from coordinate 68,943,862 downwards.
AAGCGCATTCAATAATTCCATTTTCATCTTCATTCTAAATAAATAAAAATAAAAAATTAGCTTAAGTAATTCACTACCTACAAGAAATTAAATAAATATTTATATATATCAAATAATTGTATTTATGTTTGTGTCGCCAGTAATTGTTAGTATTATTTGATGCCAATGAATGTATAAAGTGTTATTTACAATAAAATTTGTTGAAGTTATTTTAACATAAAAAGAAAAATTTTGGAGATAAGTATAACAAAATATATTAGCATTAGGGTCATATTAACTGTCCATTTAGTTAGTAATTATTGACTAATTTACAAAACTATAAATTCCACAAAACAACGGTCAACTGTCTCACAAATCTGTTAAATAAATTGCCATCAAATTAATCAAATTTGTTATAAGAACTTTTTATGTCTCACAAATATATTATTAGTGCCGTTTGACATATGAACTGTTAATTACTTTTGTCATAAACTGCCAATTCAGTAAAATAATTGTTAATTGCTTTACAAATCTGACTTACTTACTTTCAATAAACTTGCAATATAATATTTCTACCAATTTAATTTAAAAGAAATTATAAACTGTCTCAAAAATGTGTCTAGCTATTTTTTAGTAAACTATTTACAGTCAATTAAACAAAAAAAATGTTAATTATGTTACAAATTTGTCAAATAAACTATCAACTTTGTTTTTTAACAAATTTGTCTTTTAAACTTACAACTTGTCATGTAACAAAGCAATTATCACATTGCTATGTCTTACAAATACCTTTGAAAAGCTATACTAGGATATGATAGCAAACTGAATTAGAAAAGATGTAGATAATAAACTTTCATAAAAACAATAGACATAATAAAAGAAGTAAAAAACAAACTGACAAATAACAAAAAAATCTGTATCCTGAAAACGGTTAACATAAAAAATTCATTTACCACAGTACCCTAAAGGAAAATACTGAGAACACTAATGGACATGAAAGTCAAAGAGTCAATAAAAAAAAAGAAAAGACCATAATCACAAACAGAAACCAAAAAGTTGGAAAAATCAAAAATATAACAATGTTAGTGTTATGTCTCACAAAAATCCATAAATGCTAAGTAACGAGTATCTTAACAACTTAACAAAATTAAAAACAACAAAAGAAGTTTAGGTGATATAATTTGCAGACAACACAGCAGTAGTTGTAATATTCAAAACAAAAGAGAACTTAGTGTCCAAAGCAAACAAAATACTAGAAAGTATAAAAAATTAAAAAAATTGAAATTGCGAAAAAATTAGTGATACTATACGGCAAAAAAAACTAACCAAAGTAAATCTGAAAATAACAAAACTGAAAATTAAACCAAAAACGCAACTCAATAATTATGAAAATCACGGAAAAGGCCAAAGAAGTCATAACGATTTTAAACAATTTTATGTGAGAATTCTAATACTGGCTTTAAACAAAAAAATATTGAGTCAGTCTACTCTTTTGTAATGTATGTGTTTAAAACTTTAAAAAAAGATCTAAAATTTAAGAAGTACAATAAAATAATAAATCAACAACGAAGAAAACTTTTTTTTTAAATTGCTAGCGGTTATATGAAGATCTTTACAAGCACAATATTGGTAATAGCAGACGTGATGCCTCTAAAACTAATTGTAGAATACAGAATCCTAAAAGATCAAATTTACAATAATATGCTTGTTAACTGGCTAATGGACACATGGAAGTGGTAAAAATGTTAAAAATGAGTCAACAGGAAACGTGGTATAATTAACTATCAAACAACGCAATTAATGAGCGGTTATAGAAGCTGCAAATCTTACTTTTTAAATTTTAGATAGCAATTAACAAAATAAGAAAATAAAAACGGCAAAGCACATTTTCTTAAATTGCATAAAATATAAAATGAATATAAAAGTAGATGTCAGAACAAACATCACACCAAACAGCAATATAAAAAAAAACTTTAAGAAAAGAATAAAACTAGAACAAAATACAGAACTACGTCACTAAAATCATCAAATGTATATAGATTCAAAATGCGTGTCCAAGCGTACATATTTTAATAAAAAGCTGACTTTTATATTTACAAAATTTTAAAAAACAAATTAGCTATGATAATAATAAATAAACTATTCAAAAAAGAAACAGGTTATTGGGAAAATTTTTGCAAAAACTCTAGTCATTTTTTTTATAAAACTTTTTATGTTTCAAAATCAAAGAGACCATCAAAATGTAGAAAAAAACAACATATGGTACTTATCAGTTTACTTATTGAACATTAATAAGCAAAAATAAAATTTTAAAGTATGCGTGTTTTACCTATTACTCATTCGACATTATGCACAGAAGATTGAGGTGACTACTGAGTTTACTTGTGTCCAAATTCTTCCATGCCAACCTATCTACTGTCCAAAAAACACTTGAGTGGTTTAGAAAAACCGGCAGAAGTACTCGGAAGCCGGGATCTGGCAAGAAACAAAAAACGACTGTTATCGATGACCGGTTTATTGTTTGTACTATTTGTCAAAATTGTCATGTGATTTTAGTAAAGACCAAAAACCAACTCCGTGAGGGTTGTGGTATAGCTGTGATTGTGTGACAGTTTGTCAAAAGTTGCAAGAAGTTGGCTTGTACTCTTGTACACCAGCAGCTGGACCAAAATTACTTCCACGTCACCAAGTCCCTGCGGTTGTTGCCAAAAAATTAAAAAAAAAAACTAGGTGGCGCCTGTAAGTGTGTATTAAAATTAAATTATGGCGCAACATAACATGACCAATGCAGAATTTGTGGATATGATATTGGTGTATGGAAAAGTTCATAAAAATTCAGTGGCTGCATGTTGCCTTTATTCCGAGAGATTTCCTCAATCGTTTGTACAGCGTGCAAAAGAAACTGGGCACTTGCAGCCCAGACTTGGACAATATGGGGAACGTTCTAGACCAAGGCATATTTTTAATCTTGAGGAGGATATTGTCAATATTGCTGAAGAACGTCCTAACATCAGTACCCGGGTAATTGCCGATCAAACTGAAGTATTGCAGTCAATTGTATGGCGCATATTAAAGCAAGAATTACTGTATCCTTTCCATGTGCATGCTCTGTTACCAACAGATTTTCCTCTTAGAGTAGTATTTTGCAAATGGTTGTTGCGTCAGCATGATGTAAACCCAAATTTTTGTACTAACATTTTAGTGACAGATGAGACAAATTTTACTCGTAGGGATGTGCACAATTTTTACAATACGCATTATTGAGCAGTTGAAAATCCACACATTACTCGGCGTACAAACTTTTAACACAGATTTGTGGTGAATAAATAGGCTGGAATTGTAAACGGCAATCTTATTGGATTAATGTTAGACAGCGCATGTGGTATCTTGACGACGGAGCTCCACCACACTTTGCAATAGATGTGCGACAACATTAGAACAATGTGTTTCCGAGGAAGTAGATTGGTCGAGGAGGTCCAACTGCCTGGCCTCCTAGATCACCTGACCAAAATCTCCTAAACTTTTATGTTTGGGGGCATATGAACCATCTGGTATACGCTACCAAAATTCACAGTGTTGAAGAGATGCGACATTGCATACTAGCTGCCGCTGACACAATTTGGCAACCACCAAGACTTCAACGTGCATGTAGCGCAACATAAGTTTGGCGGGCGCAGATGTGTTTGGAAAATAGAGGAAATAATTTTAAGCATTTATTATCATTTAATCTTTGTCTATTATTAGCTAGTAGGTTTAATAAGCGTGTAGGACTAAATGACGCTATTTTTTTTTGTTATTTTTATTTAAATCAGTACTAAAAATGGCTTTTTTTACCATTATAAAAAAAAATTTAGACAGTTTGTAATTATTTGAATTATTTCTATCTAATTCCCATCTAGCGCTGCTTTTACAATCTCTGTAGTTATTTTGTCTAAACCTGGTATTTTGTTGTTGGGCAATTGTTCTATAACCATTTTAATTTTTTTACAGTTTTATTTTATTTTTCTATTTCTGATTTTGCTACCGGTTCTTTTTTAGAAGAAAACTATTTCTCAATTATGACTTGTTTTTTTTTTGTTTTTTTTATATTATAGATTTTTTTTTTCTTTTTTTTTTAATTTAGTTATCACTATTTTGTACGACTTTTTGTTAGGATTTTTATATATAAATTCTATCTTCTTTTTCATCATTTTTTTATTTCATTGTTATCTTTGAATGTTTTTTTTAAGATTTTCCTGTTGTTTTTTAGTTTTTTTGTTGTTTTTTCTGTTCTTTTTTTTAATTTTTGAGTTTCTTCTCTATTTGTAATAATTGTTTTCTACATTATTTTATTTTTTTGCACTATTAATATAATTTTTTTTATCTCTTTTTTTGTACCTGTTAATTGCTTTATTTGTTGTTTTTCTCAGTTTTTATCTTTTGCATTCTTTCTCTTTGTTTTTGTTTTTTTGTCATTTGTTTTGTTCCCATAGTTTTTTAATCTTTTCTTTAATTATTTTTTTACGTTGCATCTATCTTTTTTAATGCTTTTTTGTTTTAATTTTTTCTTTGTATTGTATTGTAAGCTTTGTAATTTTTCTTTTGACACAATCCAATTATTCACTGTTTTTACTATTTGCCCCACTATTTTATTTTTTAATATTTTTTTTAAACCGTTCTTGTATCCTCTTCATCTTCGCAATTTTGCGTTTTTTAAATTTTCTATCCACTTTTTATACTATGTCAGTCCTCAGTTTGGGCTGATACGACAGCTGTAAACTAAAAGGTTTTCCAATAAAAAGTTTTATTTTATATAGCAAGCTATCTAGGCAGCTGTCAATTTTGAAGCTAATATTTTTTGACATTTGACAAGTAAAAATTACGCCATTATTAAAAATAGAACGACACACGCTTTAACAACGCATTGAAATTATTAAAATTTACTACAAAATTGGTAAAAAATTTTCAGTCACAGTTCGCAAAATTAAAGCACTTTTTGGTCGTCGTAAAGCATCTTTTCGGATGACAATAGTAAACCTGGTGAAAAAAATGGAGCTGTTGGGACAAGTTTGTGATGTGAAAAACCGAAACCGTGTGCTTCGCTCAAGAACACATAAGAATATTGCTGATGTAGCCCGTAGTGTTGAAGAAAACCCAGGTTTGTCAATTTTTTGTCAATCTTTGGAATTAGACATTCCACAAATGATATTAGACAGTATCTTGCATAAAGACTTAAATCTTAAGGTTTTTAAAGTTCAGTATACATAAGAACTCTAGCCGGTCAATCACCATAAACGTGGTAGCATTGCTGATCAAATGCATCAAAATGATCCAGAATTTTATCAAAAATTTATCTTCAGTGATGAGACCCATTTTCACCTCGGAAGCTACGTTATTAAGCAGAATTGTTGCGTTTGGGGCTCAGAAATTCCAAGAATGATTGTTGTCTTTGCATCCTTATCCTCGTCACTGTTTGGTGCGGTTTTTGAGTTGGTGGTGTTATTGGACGATACTTTTTTGAAAACAAAGCTGGTGCAACTGTTACAGTAAATAGATAGCGCTACTGAGCTACGAATAATGATTTTTTATGGCCAAGCAACAAAACAATCGCAATTTTGCAATAAAAGTTTCTTGACCGTGTTATTTTTCAAAAAGATAATTACAACTGGCCACCGAGATCTTGTGATTTAACACTTTTAGACTTATTTCTTAGGGGCCACGTAAAAGATAAGGTCTATGCCAATGCTCTGCAATTGATTCAAGACCTTATACTATGTATTTATTTGGTTCACTTACTACTACTAGATCTATTTCCTCCTTCTGCTCTGTTGTTATCAGTATATCTTACTTTTTTTTTAAATAAAATATAATGAATTACAATTTAAACAGTAAACAATACAAAAAATTAAAAAATTAATTGAAAAATAATAATAATAAAAAAATAATAATAAGTTACACAAAGCATTCTCGACCAGCAGCTGACTACTACAATTTTAGTGCAACACGTGATACGTGTAAGCAATTGGCTAATATGTGTTATTCTGACTACATTAAGAAAATAAAAAATTAATTAAAAATCTAATCTTAAAGCTTTTACCCCCAGTACGTCAAATCTAAACTTAGCAATAATCAGATACCATCAACTTTCACAAATGGTACAAAATATTATAAAGGTTACGTATAGATGACAAGTGCACGTCACAGGATATTAAAAAAAAAACACTTTAACTTTGTTGGAGAGCCGCAAATTACATTCAAATGCAAAGTTCTGCGCATAATCTAAACGTTTATACAGTGTATGAAATAAATAGTTATTGCGTAAAAATCAAACTGAAACATGAATACCAACTGAGCTGATCAAGTCAGGACAATCAATAATCTCAAAAAACTAGCGTCACGTCAAAATTAAAACGTTTTTCCAATGACTGGTCATGTCAAATGTAGAAAGCAGTTTTGTGTAGTTGCCAGCTATGTTGCATTTATACGCCAAAAAATAAACAAACTTTTTTTGAATCTGTTTAGTTGTTCGTACTGACGGCGGTGTATGAAAACCACACATTTAAGCAATATTTGCAATAGGAGCAAATTGTGTACTCTTTTCCTCTCCCTATATTTGTTTTTATAAACTTAAAAATTTTGATAAATTATCTGCTCATTGTGTTGTCTTTAGTTATTGGAATTGTTGTTCTTTATATTTTATATTGTGAGTTTTTTTTCTTTTTCCTATATTTGCTTATATAAACTTAAATATTTTAGTTTAAAATCTACTTTTTGTGTTGTTTTTAGTTATCAGAATAGTTGTGTTTTATTTTCTTATTAGTTTTTTTTTTGTAGCCGGAAATTCTCACGTTCTGTGTTTTATCATTTTGCATTCTATTTAGTATTTTTTGTTTTTATTTAGCAATTTAAACCCTTTTCTAAATATTATGACTATACAATGACTTATCTTCCTATTTGCTTTCCGCCGCTACATGTTCTTTCATTCAGCATTTTTTACATTTTTATTTCTTTGCTGTTACTTTCTCTACTCTGCTTCTTTTAAATCTTATGTTTTTTTTTTCGCACTATAGGTTCTGCTGATTTGTTTATCTTAACTACAACAGTTTGTTTTCTCTATAAATTTTCTTTATGAATATAATTGTATTGTTTAATTATCACCAGTTTTTCTGTAGGTTTATTTTGGCTTTTCTTACATTGTAACCTTCATCTTTATTTTTTTTTATTTTTATCTTTTTCTTTGTCTAATTTCCCTGTTATTAGTAAGATTTCCTTTTTTTTGTTTTTTTTTTTAATATTTTGTAAATTTTTTTATTTCTTATTTTGACTGTCTCAGCAAGTCTGCATATGTTGCGCCTTGTTTGTTAATTAACTATGCTAAATTTGCAAAAAAATTAAACAAAGATTGGATAGTGTATACAGTAAACATTCACTTTCTTAATCTACTTTGAAAAGATAATTTACGTTCTAGCCGACCAGTTAAAGTGATCACAGAAGAGTCTATTGCCTTTGTTAAAAACATTAATCCAAAGTGATTGTCGACTAAAAATAAAGAAATTATCAGCAATGTCATTTATTTGCCAATTAATCCATGATTATTTGGATATAAATAAAATGAGTGCAAAATTGGTCCAAAAACTTTAAAAACAGCATTAAATTGATTGTGTTTGCTTTTTTTTAAACTCTGTCAAAAATGACTAAAAAAAGTTCACACCTGTGCACACCGCTAAGGTTGCTCAACTTATTATAAAAAAGTAGTTTTTAAAAAACTGATCATCTTCTTATTGTCCAGACTTTTGGGGTAGATTTCTTGGCTATAAAGAGGTAAAAACTGCTGTTTTAAAGCATTTTGATGACAAATCTTCAGAATATTTTTATGAAGACATAGAATTACTAACTAAGCGATGTAATAAGTTTGTTGGGGTTAAGGGGGATTATATAAAAAAATAATAAAATATTTTTTTCATAAGTGCATGATTTCTTAGTTAGGACTAAAATTTTCGGCGGTTACCTTGTAGTTCAACGTTATCACAAAACAATCCAAAAATTTCTAACACAAAATCTTTCAATAATTTAAATATGCCACAAAACGTTCAAAAAGTGTAACAAAATGTTGTCAACTGTCACAAAAAGTTTTTGAGATACTAAAATAAATAAACTCAAAAAATATTGCTCAACTGTTTCTAAACTTTTTAACTTATTATAAAATATTTTCAACTGTCAATTTTTTTAGTTTTTTTAGTTTTTACACAATTTTTTTAGTAACAAGAAAATCAATTTTAACAAAATGTTTTAAAACGGCTAACAAATGTTTTCAACTGTCACACAATGTTTTGATATATTATTAACTATCAGAACTTGATAAATGATATCAAACATTTAAGTAATGTCTGAAAACTATTATTTATTAACTATCAAAAATGTACCAAAAAAAAAAAAAAAATTTTAGCTGTTGCAAAATACTCTCAGTTAATAAATTAAAATGTTTATTAGTACAATAAAATGTTTATTGTCAAATATGTTGTTTACTATCTCAAAACGTTTAGAAACTCTTTCTAACAATTACATTTACTTTGGTGATTGATTAGTTAGAGTAAGTAAGCAATCAGATTACATACAAACAATAATTAGATAACAATAATTAGATACAAACGACACAAACATAAATTATTCAAATCAATTTAAACAAATTTATCAATTTTTTTTAAGTTAAACTGAATAATTAATAAAACATTAAAAAATTGAAATAAAAAATTCAAAAAAAAATCAATTATATAACATACGTTAGTTTATAAAAAAAAAAATTAAAATACAATTTACCTTTAATGTTGACATTAAATGTGTGTTACTACAAACTGCTGATATTCCAATTGACATTAATATAGATTGAATAATAATCATAGTCAGCTGGAATTATTTAAATTATTTAATATTACTTGAAGTCTAATATTTGCAAAAAACTCAAGTATATATGTTGTTGACTTTAACATGTACAACTGCTCAATGTCTCTAATTCAAATTACTTTAAATATTTATATTAGTCGCAATGCAGATACAAACATAGTAACGCTTATTAACTACGTTATAAATAACTAAATGATAATAATTTGAATAAATAATAAGTACAAAAAATATACTTTTGGACATATCCTTTATTTATATAAATATTCTATATTCTCTCAATTAACGGGTGCGATAGTGTATTTGTGTTTTCTAGTACATATTTAAAAATATCGGCCATTGCAACTAAAAAAAATTATATCCATTATTTATATAAATATAGAAACTATATAGGCCATGTCTGAGTCAAGTGTACGTAACAAAAATTTGATTTTGATCAAACCACTGAAAATGTTTTTCTCTACATAAGTCTTGATCTTGTGAATTTTTTAAGATTTTTTTAATAAGCCATTTTTGAGTAATAAACAATCAAAATTTGAAAAAATTTACTTTTTTGCATTTTTTATATTTTTTGATTGTTTGTAACTTCTCAGGGTTGCATTTTTTTTTTAATATAGATAAAAACGTGCTTTTATATGTGTAAAAGATACCCTAAAAATTTCAGAAAGTGCCGTGTGCTACGTTCCAAAATATCTTACAATGTATTCACAGAAGTACTTAAATAGACTTAGATTTAAAAAAAATTATCGTTCTCTTCTTAGGATTGCATTTAAAAAAAAAAACATATAACAAAATTTTTTCTTCAAATTAGTATATTACTTTTCGACTAATTTAAAAAAGTCGACCTTTGCTCAAATTTTCAAGGATCAAAAGATGGATAAAAAATGAGAATACCAAAATTTTAGACCTTAGAATACTCCTCAGAAATTTTAAAATAAAAAGTTTTTTTAGCTTATATTGTATCTCAATTGTTAAGCTTCTGGAAAAAGATAAAAAGGTTCACAATGGCTCAAATTACTCCTTATTACATGCACTTTAAAACCCATATTTTTTATTAAACGATATTAGATTACGTCCTTCTTCTATGTATTTTCTATTACTCTGTGAGACAGAGTAATAGAAATTGTAAAATGAATTGCTTGGCCATAATGTAATTGTAAATTGAATTTTAAAGTGTTGTGCTGTTTAAATGTAAAAATAACTTTTAATGTGCTGATGAAGGACATCGTTAGTATGTCCGAAACGTACACTATATTAAATGTATTTTATATCAATTGGATGTTTTAATTAATACATCCCAAGTCCTACAGAGCTGTTGTATGTTTAAATAAATATACATGAACATTTCCCATGAATACATATTTTTTATGTTAAATATTATAACAGTCATTTTGATATATTAAGTTTCAAACGTTATTCCAAAAAAACGCAAATTTAGCAAAATTTTGCTTTCTTTAAACAGTTCTAACTTTGTCAAATCTTAACAAAATTTGAACCTCAAAGTCTAGATTTCTTTGTGTTTCATATGTTTTTAAAGTGATTACACAAGACTCATAGAAGCAATACGTATACACCACTATTTTGATGCAGGAAATTGCACATGTTTTCGCAATTTCAAAACTAATAATTTTCAGGTCCCAAAATAGCGCTGTCACCTTATGTAAATTTTAGTCAAAATTTTAGTAAATACTTTTCAAAACACTTGCAAACCGCACATTTTTGTATCTCAATTTTTCGGCGTCTGGAAGAAGATAGAAAGGTCCACAATGGCTCAAAATATTCCTTATCTACATGTACTTTAAAACCCATATTATTATATTTAATGTTAAAGCAGTCATTTTGATGTATCAAGCTTTAAACATTATTTTAAAAAATCCGTAAATTTTGCAAAATTGCAAAATTATGCCTTGTTTAAACAGTTCTAACTTTGTTAAATCTTAAAGAAATTTGGTCTACAAAGTCTAGATTTCTTTGTCATTAATCATTCTTAAAAGTGATCACACAAGACTTAATTTTGATTTGTCGTTTATTACCAAAACTTTTAATTACATGATGGATAATTTAAGACTAAACTAAACTAGGTTATTACAATCTGTTTTATAGTAATAAAATGCCTATTGAGCTGTTTATTACAACAATGACGATTGACCTTGCAGGTGTGCTTCGAGGAAGGCCATCTGCAGAGTTGCAGAGTTATCAAATCGGAGATTGAGTGTGGGCTAACGGATGTTATAATATATAACACCTCCTTTCATAAATGTGAACTTCCACGTTCACTTAAGTTTACTTTTGACGGATTTAAATCAATCTGAGATTTGTTACATTCATCAGTTTTCTTTTTACAAATTTTTGCAACACAATTACTAATGTTAAACTTCTTAAGTAAAAAATACGTTAGTACTAAAATTAAAATAATTGTTATTATAATATATAAGGAAATGTCGTGGCTACTAATTGTTATTAATTCTAGATTGGGAGTTGAATACTGCTTAATAGTTGCAGTGTTATGAACCTCACTTAAATCTAATTCAATGTAAATATTAGGTGTGGCTGTTAGTTCACTGAACAAATTAAATAAAGGTGCCTTGATTTCGTTAAGAGGTTGAATCAAACTTATGTTATCAAGTTTTAATGAACAATTATTCCTATGTAAAATTAAAGGAACATCAACCATAATTTGACTGAGTGAACAATTACTTTGAATGAATAACTTATTTTTTGGTACAATAATTATTTCCGAACTAGTTGGTATTACAATATCATTTATTAATTTAGTGTTGTCAAAAGTACAATTAGTAAATTTATGATTATTTAGAATTTCTTGAATACATGGTGTTACAGGTTGTAAATTCTTTTAATTACAAAAATATAAACTTTCTAATTTTAAACACTGTTTTTGAGTGATCCATTGATTTGTTTGCCCTGATAACAAAAATGAGGGGGTATCCAAAAGTGTTTTGTTTAATATTGGAATTGATAACAAATTGTAGTATGCATACTGTTCTAAAAATGTTGGAAATGAAATAATAAAAATTATTAAATTCTTTTCAATTTGGACATCACAAATTATTAGTTGATAGATTTCATATAAATTAAGAGGAAGTTTAATGAACATATTTTTAATGAGATCTTGTTGAGTTGCAACGTTCAAAATCGTAGGATGTAACATGTGCAATCTTGCAAAATTCACCGCTGTAATCAGCTGTTCTATAAACTTTTCTATTTCAATAAATTCGTATTGTAAATTGATTAATTTTAACATTATTTGCACTTTAAAAGAATCAGAAATTTTTTCTAATTGCTGAACAATTTTAGCTTGATTTTCAATAATATTGTTAATTTTTTGATCGTACGTTTGAGTAATATTTTGCAGTAAAATTTTATCTTTAGTAAATGAATTTTGAATATTTTTTTCATTAGATTGGATTTTCTGAACATACTCTATAATTTCCATTTTGTCTCTGTCATCAACAGTTCAAAAAAATTGAATTAGAATTTTTTATTAACAGTTGTAAAGGTAAGTTTCGAATAGCAATTTAAAATTTTGAAAGTTGATTTATAATGTCAGAAAGATTGATGTAATAGAAATAATGAACATTTTCTAAACTTATGTGAGCTTTACCAAAATATACTGGTAATAGAGGGTTGTTGATTGGTTTAGTGTGGAGTTGAAGATGTGCCGGGGTTAGGACCAAGATTGCAATCATCAGCAGGAGGATAATCAGTTTCATTATCTAGAACAAATTTTTTTCTTACTTTGAATTGTTTTTCATGGTATTTTTTACCATCAAAAAATACAAATTTATTTTCTTGTTTAGTCACACTTATTGGTTGATACTGGGGTTTTGTTTTTTTCGTGGGTTTTTTAATATAAGTAGTTTTTTTGTTAACCGGAATTGGTACACATTCATTTTTAGGAATGGTATTTTTTAAGACTTCACCTTGAATATCGCAAATTTGATTCATATGTTGATCAATTTTATTTTCTTCATCTATTGATTTTAAGTCTGGCAATCTTGATATTATGTCAGTTTCATATCCATAAGTGATTACAAAAGGTTTTTGTTTAACACTGGAATGGTTTGTGTTATTATAATAAATTAAACTTTTAAGAATTAGTTCTTTTGTTTTTAAATTTGGATTTTTTGCATTGAGAATTCGGATGTTTTCTAGTAAAGTAGAGTGAAATCTCTCAATGAACGCTCTTCCTTGAGGTCTCGTAGCAATGTTAAAATGCCAATTAATGTTTGATTCGTTACTAAAATCTCGAATTATATCGTTATTAAATTCTGAACCGTTGTCGCTCGTAATAGATTTAGGTATATTATGTTGAGCAAAAAGGTTTAGTAAGCTATGTTTAATGTCAACCGGGTTTTTACTTTCCATTGTCATGGCTTGACCATAACGTAAAAATGAATCAATTATTGTAAGATAAATGATACTGTCAAGAGTGATTGTGTCTATATAAATATGATCAAATGCCCTTCAGGATTGTGAAGTACTAGAGGCCTGGAAATTGGATTTCTTTCATTTTTTGCTTCCAAACAAATTCTACATTCATTAATAAATTTGTTTAAATGTTTTTGAATATTAGGCCAGTAATATCGTTTTTGAATTTCTTTTAGATTTCTAGAATACCCTTGTGATTTGAATTTTTGTGATACTTAATATTTCCTTCTGCTGGAGAGTGTTGGTTACACTAATTAATTTTTCTTTGCAAATGACAAAATCTATTGGTTTTGTTAAATTTGTTTGTGCAAAGGCTATAAAAAGATTTTGAAGTATCTCATCTAAGAAATAAATTGCATATTTTAATTTTAGTTTTATGAATTCTTTTGTTAGTGTCATAAACTGATCGTTCAAATTTTCATGTTGATTAAGTTTCCATGTAAGTATTTGCTTATTAAATCTTTTTTGTACACGAGATTCCAGTTTTGATCCATGCATGTCTATAAAAATTTGTTGAGGAATTGAGTTAGCTTTATCTGAAATAGGCAGTTCTAAAAGTGTTTCAGAATTTGAGTGAATTGTGGTTTTTCCAGGTTGATTAAATTCTTAAACAATTTCACTAACTGATAGAATACTTGAATTTATTGTAGCTGCGTTTGCTTTTGTTTCATTTAATGTTTCATTTATGTGGCATTCTTAATTTTTAATTCGGCTTAAAGCGTCAGCCTTGATTACTTTTACCTTTGATATATTCAATTTCATAATCGAATTCTTCTAACTTCAAGCGCCATCGAACAAGTTTTGATTGTGGTTCTTTTAAATTAAATAGCCATGATAAAGGTTTATGGTCAGTTTTTAATAAGAACTTATTTCCATATAGGTAAGGTCGGAACATTTTGCAGGACCAAACAATGCCTAATAGTTCTTTTTCAATCGTTGAATAATTATTTATCTGATTTAAAACTGCTCCTATAACAAATTGGGATGCATCAGTAGTAAGAATAAATTTTTTTGAAAGATCTGGGTACTGGAGTATTGGTTTATTAGTAAGGATTTCTTTAATTTTACTGACCCCTTAAATAAATTCTGTATAAATTTTCTATAGTATCCCGCCAAACCGAAAAAGGATTTAATGTCTTTTGTTGTTTTTGGAAGTGAAAAATTTTGGATAGCTTGAATTTTATTTGGGTTAGGCTCAATGCCTTTAGTTGTTACTTTATGTCCTAAAAATAAAATTTCTTTGTGTAAAAATTCACTTTTTCCAGAAATCGCTTTAATATTAGATCTAAATTTAACATGCGTTCCTGGAGACTAGTTGAGAAAATGATTACATCGTCCATATAGACTAAACAAATTTTATTGATGTAATCTCTTAAAACGTAATTTATCATACGCTGAAACGTAGCGGGTGCGTTTTTAAGCCCGAATGGCATTCTTAAGAATTCGTAGTGTCCATCCTTAGTACTAAACGCGGTTTTTTCGATAGAGGCAGGACTCATTCGGATTTGATGAAATCCGCTTGCCAAATCTATATCGAAAAATAGTTACTTTTGCCCAACTTATCTAATAAGTCCGTTATGTTTGGGAGAGGATGTCGGTCGTCAATTGTTTTACTATTTAACTTTCTGTAGTCAATTACCATACGCCATTTAGGCATGCCAAAGATGTCTGTTTTTTTTTTGGGGACTATCCATATAGGAGAGGAGCAAAGAGAAAATGATTCACGTATAATTTGTTTATCTAAAAGGTCATTAATTTGTTGACTTACTTTTTTCTTGTGATTAAAAGAAAATCTATAAGTTTTAGCATGAACAGGACTTTCGTCTAAAGTTCTAATTTTGTGTTGAATGTCGTTCGTAAAATTTAACGGTCCATCTGGGTTAAATGAAGCATTTCTATTTTTATCTAAAATTTTGAATAGTTTTCGTTTTTCTTCTAAATTTAAATGACTAATTCTTAATTTTGTCAGGTCAACTTTGAAATTATTATTTTCATTGTGAAAGTGAATTTCTTCAGTTGTTATATATTCGTTCAAACTTTTTACTTTTTTATTCATTAGTTCATCTAGATTAACGGTTTAACGGTAGGGTTTGTTGATTGAATTTCAATAATATTATCTTTTACAGAAGTTACAATTTCATCAATATTACATAATCCAGATAGTTTGCCTTGATTAACTAAATAATCACCGTTAAGCAATTTAGTAGGTATTTTAAATGTTTTTGTAGTATTTTCTGGAATAATTGTTTCAAAAATAATGTTTTTATTAATTGGGGTATATTTTAAAAGTGGAATTTGATAACATTGATTATATAAAATCATGCTGTTAGGGTCTAATATAAGTTGTAAACGTTTTATCAAGATAAATCCTAAAATTCCGTCAAAATATGAGTGAAAATTATGAAGTAAACAAGGAATATTTTTTGAGATACCAAAATCATATAGTAATTGAATATTAATTTGTTTATTAAGAGGTGTTGATTTATTAAAGGATACAACGTTAGTTTTACAATTAAATATTTTATCGGGAAAGTAATTTTGAGCTATAGAAGGTTTAATTATATTTATCGTACTTCCTGTGTCAATAAGAATGTTTGCATTTAGTGAAGGAATATAAACATAAGAAAGTTCGGTACTTTTGTTATCTATGTTTATAGAATTGAAGAATGTACTTTCTTGAAAATTTATGTCAGGTTCATTTTCATCATTCTCATTACCATTTTCAAAATTCAAACAATCATTTTTTTCTTCAAAATTTTGAATAGTTTCAAACATATCATGATAATAATCTTCCGCATTAAAATTTTGAAAGTTTCCAAAATTATTCTCTTCACAAACTAATGTTGTTTGAGTCGACATCGGTTCCGGCTTATATTGCGGTTTAGGTGGTTGAAAAGTTTGCCTTTGAGACTGATTTCGTTGAAAATTAAAATTTGTCTTCATTTGCGATTTATTTTGTGGATTGAACTGGTTGTTTGGTTGAGGTTTATAAGTATAAGTAGGTTGTTGGTTTGATTGATTTTGATTAAAACTTTGAATTTATTCGTTGGTTTGTTGTTTGTTTTGAAGAAAAGCTTCTGTTCATAAAATTAATTTCGTCGTTAGCGAAAGTTATTGCTTGATCTAGATTGTCAGGTTTTCTTAGGCAAATTTGACAGGATATATTATACGGAATTGATACGAGAAAGCGATCAAAAGCATTAGACGTGTAAAGCTCCTGCCTAAGTTGTTTATTTGTCTCATTTGATAAATTTATTTTTGCAATGAGTTTAGCAAGACTCGAACGTATTCTACTGCCAAAGGAAATTATATTTTCGTCTTAAAGTAGCCGATGCTTCAGCAAACTGCGCGTATCTGTTTATAATGCTTTCAACTGTTACAATAAAAATATTTATTTGTGTTTTTTTTCCCTCAAACAATGGGATTGTATCGATATCGATCTTAAAAAATTGATAATTTATTTTGATTACTATCGGTTGTGCTGGATCAGGCATTGAAATTACAAAATTCCTTTTTTGTGGAATAGAATAAGGTTTGAACATAAATTAATTAATACAATTTGCATCTACAACTTGTTTTCTAATTTGAATTTGTTTATTTAAAAATATTTGAGCTTAGTTCGAATTCAACAAAAAGGGCAATCAATGAATTGACTCGACTCACCGGTTGATATATTTAAACTGGTTTGTTGACCGCCGATGATTTGTGGAGAAGGCTTGATTCACAGGAGGCGACGTTGAATAATCAGCCCGCAGTTCCTGGACTGTCTCGATACTCAGGGAAGCGATGCTGGATGGTTCTGTCCACAATTCCTGGAGTCGTTTGATTATCAGAGAAGCGATGCTGAATGATTTGAATCGGCCTGCAATTTCTGAGATCGGCTGCTTTGCTCCGTGTAATGCGTAAGGGGTCTTGTCGGTTCACGATTTCCTCTTGTTGCGTGGAATTATTTCATAATTTAAAGTAATTTAGAATAATTTTACTATCGCCACGACTGCGCCAATTTTGATTTGTCGTTTATTACCGAAACTTTTAATTACATGATGAATAATTTAAGACTAAACTAAACTAGGTTTTTACAATCTGTTTTATAGTAATAAAATGCTTAATGAGCTGTTTATTACAACAATGACGATTGACCTTGCAGGTGTGCTTCGAGGAAAGCCACCTGCAGAATTGCAGAGTTATCAAATCGGAGATTGAGTGTGGGCCGACGGATGTTATAATATATAACAACTTATAGAATTAATACATATTTACCACTATTTTGATGCAAGATGTTGCACATGTTTTAGCGATCTTCAAAACTTGTAACTTTTAGGTCCCGAAAAAACGCTGTAACCCTATGTCGATTTTAGTCAAAGTTTCAGTAAATACTCTCTAGATTACAAGAAAAAAAGTTATTTATATGAAAAATAGTATATCGGGCATTATCAAGAAGCCATTGAGAAATTGCAAGTCGTTGTGCTGCGTCGCCTGGTTGTAGGTGTTGTACTTTTGATAATAAAATGGGTAAAGATTTTTACTAAAAAACGCGTCGAAAAAGTTACGATTACAGAATCCGTAAACAAAAATGATATCTGGGTATTCTTAGTGGTTGAACAGCGTTTTTGTCAAATTTTACTAACTGAACCAAAGAAAACTGTTTGGACAAGTATCAAAAGTTTGCATCAATGCATACTTGTTAAAATAATGTTGTTTGTGTTTTTTTGCTAAATAATTTTTTTTTTAATATTTTGTATTTGTTAAGTATCTCCAAAACAAAGCAAGATAGACAAAAAGTGATTTAGATTTTTTAAAGAACTAAGCAATTTTGACGATTTTTGAGTATTAAAAAATTCTTTATAATGCCCGATATATCATTTTTCATATAACCTTTTATCTTGTGGTCTGAAGAGTATTTACTAAAATTTTGACTAAAATCGACATAGAGTGACAGCGTTTTTTCAGGATCTAAAAATTACAAATTTTGAAGATCGCGAAAACATGTGCAACATCCTGCATCAAAATAGTGGTAAATATGTATTGATTCTATAAGTCTTGTGTCATCATTTTAAAAAAAGATTGAACACAAAGAAATCTAGACCTTGTGGATCAAATTTCTTTAAAATTTGACTAAGTAAGAAAGGTTTAAACAAAGCATAATTTTTATTTTTGCAAAATTTACAAGTTTTTTTTGGAATAATGTTTGAAAGTTGATATATCAAAATGACTGCCCCAACATTAAATAATCAAATATGAATTTTAAAGTACATGTAATAAAAAATTTTTTGAACCATCGTGGACTTTCTTATCTTTTTCTAGAAGCCCAAAAATTGAGATACAAAAATATGCGGTTCGCCGATTTTGAAAAATTTTGAATACTAAAAAATTCGTTTTATGCCCGATATATCATTTCTCATAGAGATAACCTTTTTTCTTGTGCTTTAAAGAGTATATACTTAAATTTTGACTAAAATCGACATAGGGTGACAGCGCTTTTTTGGGACCAGAAAAGTACAAGTTTTGAAGATTGCAAAACATGTGCAACTTCCTGCATCAAAATAGTGGTGTATACGTCTTGATTCTGTAAGTATTTTGTGATCACTTTAAAAAGAGATTAAGCACAAAGAAATCTAGATTTGGTAGATCAAATTTTGTTAAAATTTGCTAAATTTACGGGTTATTTTGGAATAATGTTTGAAGCTTAATATATCAAAATGACTGCCACAATATTAAACATAAAAATATGGGTTTTAAAGTACATGTAATAAGAAATAATTTGAGCCATCGTGGACCTATTTATCTTTTTTCAAAAGCCCAAAAATTAAGATACAAATTAAGCTAAAAAAGACGTTTAATTGTGAAAATTCTGACTTTCAAATGTGTGTCATTTTAAAAATGGAATCATAATTGGAAGTGATCAAAACAAAATTGACAAACTACTAATAAATCTGACACAAGAATTTAAAGTAACAGCGTATTTTAAATTTGCAAAAAAAGTGCTAGAAAAGTTTTAAATAACTAAAGCCAAAATAGTAACAACCCCAATAGAAGCAAAACGTTTCGAACAAGAGATGGAAATACAAAAAAGTGCATTTTCTTATTGAAAAGCAACAAAAAGCCTCCTATATCTCTTTACTAAAACCAGACCAGATTAGACTTGCGCTGTAAGTTCTATCAGTCGTTTTGTAGAAAATCCAACTTTATCAAACGTAACTGACATGAAAAGATGCATACAATATTTAAAAGAAATAATACACTGTGGCATTAAGTACAAGATAGAAAATGACATAAATATTTTAAATGCATAATGTGACTTGGATTATGCAGGTGATATAAGTACAAGAAGAAGCCCAACAGGCTACGTAATATTTTTGGGAAACGCTCCAATCAGCTTGTGCTCAAGATTGCAACCTATTGTGGCGTTATCAAGCACAGAAGCAGAATTCATTGCTGCAGCAGTGTGCAAAGGAATTTATATATTTAAAAAAAATAGTAATTGAATTAACAACTGTACAACTAAAACTGAATCTTCGAATTGACAACCAAAGTGCAATGTTTCTAATTAAAAATGAAATTATGAACAAATGCAGCAAACACATAGATGTGCGCTACAAGCTTATCTTTAAAAAAATGTCCAAAGGAATAGTGAATAACAAATACAGTAAAGTCCGGTTATAACAAACTCGAAAAATGTAACAAAACCAGTTCGTTATATTCGAAGTTCGTTATAAACGGTAATAAAAAATATAGCGTTGAGATTATGAGAAAATTTTCGTTGTTTCAAATTAAGTACGTTATACCCGAGAGTGCGTTATAAGCGGATTCGTTATAACCGGACTTTACTGTATAGTCGCACTACTACTAAACCTTTAAGACGTCTAAAATTTGAATTGTTTAGAGATGCAATATGTTGTTTGAAAAATGTTTAGTTTAGAAAATCTATAGTTTAAAAATAATTAACTTTTAAAATGTTTGTAGAAATTTATTTTTTGTTATGCGAAGTTGACATTAAGAAAGAGTGTTAAATAATGTCAACAAATATATATAGTTACTTTAGTAGGTTAACATACATACTGGCGAGAACACCATATCAAACTACCGACCTAATATTTATAAACTATGTTCCCGCTCAATTAATTGTTATTAAAATATTAGTTACCTTACCAAAGCCCTTTTTAAGGTAATATTTTATTTGAAACCTACTGTAGATTTACAAAATAATTTTTTATAATTTAATTTTGGTTTCTACTTTAAAATTAAATTTTTAATTAAATATTGATTGGGATATAAATTACAATATTTTTCATGTTTTGTACATTATTATCCTATGATAAAGCTAAAAGGTTTTTTTTCTTTATAACAAAAAATAAAGCAATGTTAAGTCATATATCAATATGAAACCATTTGCTCTATCAACATGTACGTGGACTAATTTGTGCTTGTATTACATTTGTATGTATCATTAGTTAATGCAGTTTGAAATTTTTTATAATTTAATTAATGATAACACTGTTTTAATATTAGAAGTTTTTAGTTACACACATTTGAATTCAACATTAAAGGTAAGTTAAAATTAATTATTAAAATTTTTTGTTTGTTAGAAAACTAACTAAAACTATAATCTTTTTATGTTTATTTCAAATTTGATAATATTTATTTATGTAATTAATCTTTATTTACATATTATTATTGTACAATATATAAAAAGTCAAACTTAACTTGCTTGGGCTGTATTTTCACTTAACCTTTTAATGTTACAAATAAATTTTAGTTTTAAATGAAATGTAAATAAAATTATACATATTCATACTGTGTTTGTTCCACGGAATAGGTATCATTTCAATATTTTTATTTAATTATACTAGGCTCTCTATATACTATTAGTTTTAACAATAAAAATGATATAGCTAAAATTTATAATTACGTATATTTCTTAATTAATTTAATAAAACAATGATTAATATTAATATTGATCATAAAAATTTCAATTGGCAATTTATCATGAATAAACTCACGCAAATTGTTTGAATTTATTTTGAAAAACATGATTTAGTTTCAAAAACTCATCGAGCATTTTGTACATTGTATGGTGCTCATAATCGTCTATCAGAGCAATTAAATCGTTTTTGCAATACAATTAATTTTAACAATAATCAGCATCCAGTACGACGTTGTACAGTGCGCACACAAGAAGCTATTGATAGTGTGTAGCGTACTGTTAATGATGATCCAAATGTGTCAATTCGTCATCATACTCAATTAATCTTGTGTCCATCCACTTTATAAAAAAAATTGCAAAAAAGATTTAACTTGTACAGGAATTGAAGCCACACGATATCTTTTGCGCCGTACATTTGGTAAATGAACAGAGGAAAGCATTGCTATTGATCAACAATTTCATTTAAAAATTTTGTTTAGTGATATAGCACACTTTTGGTTGAATGACTGTGTCAACAAACAAAATTGTTGCATTTAGAGTAATAATAACCGTTTAGTACGATTTGTAGGCTGGTAAAATTATTGGTTTATATGTCTTCAAAAATGGTAATGATCAGAACGTACAATCAACAGAATGCGGTGCAGACACATAATTGTCTACTTTTTTGTGCCTCAATGAAACAGCATTAATGTTGCAGACATGTGATTTTAGTAGGACAACGACATGCCACAACATTTTGCAAACAATTAATTTTAAAAAATGGACCTGATAACTATTTTTTTTTTGGGAAATTGTAAAATCTCATGTCTACATCAATAAACCAAAAATAATTGAGCACTTGAAAATCAATATTCAACGCATTATTGCCAAAATACTGCTTGAATTACTGCAAACAGTGTGTAAAAATTAGAACTCTAAATTACGCCATGTATGTAATGGCATAAAATTATCTATCAAATAAAGCTAATTTCATGTATATTAAAAATATTTTTTTGTGTTTTATTTTAATTTAAAATTTTCCGCCTCTAATAAAACACTTTTTACATACATAGCCCTTTTAGGGTAAGCAATAACACTGTACAATAGCTTACTTTGGTTTTTAAACCTTATTTTGTACACTTTTTTTCCACAATATCTATACACTTGCAAGCTTCAATGACGGTAGGTTGTACAATAAAGCAATGTAAAAGTAATCATAACTTACAGATAATATGCTTGATTTATAAAATAATAAACAACAAAATGTCTTTTGAATTTGATCAATACTGCGGTTATGAATTTTATAAACAAGACTCCAAACTGAGTATATTCTAAATTGGCAACGAAACAGATTAAATTTAAATAAATTTGAACTTAATAGACTAACACTTGGAAGAAAAAGTTTAACTCAGTATTTTCATTTGATAACTTGCTGTAGAAGCTGGTTAGGACTTTTAAAAAGAGTTTTACTCGAACCAATTGATGAGCTGAACAAAGTATTTGATGACAACGACAAAACGGAATTGCTAGTAGACAGGTTTGAATCTGTGCACCATATATCACAACAAAACTTACCTTATCAACAAGGCATAATTGATAAAGTTAACATTTTTATCAATATGCATCATCCATCTACATTTCACAAAAATATTACGTCATCATCAGAAATTGTTCTAATTATACGTATTATATAATTATACCAGTGTGTAAAACATATGGAAAAGATGTGATTGACAATATTTAAATTAAAAATTTGTTGTTTTGTTAACACACATCATAAATGCCATCATTAAACTTAGCCATTTTCCATCTGCGTGGAAAATGCCTGTGATCATTCCCGTCAAAAAAAGGGCAAATAAAAACAAAAAATCTAAACAATTACATTAGCTTATTAAACACTTTGAGTAAGCTGACAAAGAATGTTATCCATAGTCGCCTGCTGAAGCACATTAGGTGCAAACAAATTTTTACCGATTTACAGTTTGGTTTTTAGCCTAAACACAATACTGTTCAGCTGGTAACTCGGATATCAAATGATCTGTCAATTTTAATAAAAGTTACGTCACGCTGATGGCGTTACTTGATATTGAAAAAGCGTTTGATAAAGTCTGGACTAAGGGTCTTATTTTTAAAACTAATGTTATGTAATTTTGACAGCAATCTTATAAAACTTACTCATTCACACATCACTGATTGCAAATTCATTGTTAAAGTTAATAATGAACACTCATCGTATCATATCATCTCTGCGGAGGTCTCACAAGGTTCTATCATAGGTCCCACATTGTTTAACTTATTCATCAATGACATGCTACATTTCACTCGCACCAGTTTTGCTCTGTACGCTGACAATACTGCTATCTAAGCACATTCTTTTGAGGCTAACGTAACAAATAAACAGTTGCAAATTCATGCGGGTATGTTGGAAAAGTATTATAACAAGTGTAAAATTAAATTAAACTCCACAAAAATTAAAAGTATTACTTTCAGTAAAAGGTTTACACATAGTAAAGTATTCTAAGTTTTAAAAATAAACAAAGTAATACCTATAGCAATTTCTATAGAAATTTATTGAAAAACATTTATCAGCATTAAAAAATAATTTATTAATAAAACATCAAGTATTTATAGAATTTAAGTCCAGTTGTAAAAGATGGCTGTCATGAAGATCAAATCTAAAATTGATCCACAATGAGATCCTTGAGAAAAACCTGATGAAGCAAAACTGGCTGTAACAAAAAGTTGTTAATTTGTACACACTGCATGCGGTTTTTCAAAAAGCTAAATAACCAGAAAATCACATCATGATAAAAATTCAGAGCACTGAGCTTAGCTATCAAAATATTATGGCTCACACAATCAAACGCCTTTGAAAAAATTGTGTAGATAGAATCAACATGTACTTTAGATTCAAATGCATTTAAAATATTATTTTCATCTTAAATTCTTTTTTCTTTATGGTTACTTGCTGCAATGGCTGCTCCTACTCCAGTATCTTTTTTAGTTAATTCTTCTACTTTAGTAACTGCTAGAATTTATTTATTAATTCGATTTAATTTATGTTTAAGAAAAAATTTAATAATATTTTTATTATTTATTGATACAAAATAAATTAGTATTAAACGCCCTTTACAAATTCCATGCTGCTCTTCTACTAAAATGCTATTGTACATCTATTCAAACAATTTAGGTAAAGCAAATTGAATGCATATGCCTCTATAGTTAGTAATATTCTCTTTAACTCTAGATTTTAATAAAGGCGTAATATAGTTTTGTTTTCATATTTGAGAAAATTTAGTTTTGTTAAAAAAGGCACTGAAAAGTAAGTGCAATAGCTTTGCAATAGAATAAATGCACTTTTTAACAGTAAAGAAAGAATGCCGTTGGATCCAACGCTTAAATTACATTTAAAATTTTAAATTCTCTTAAAAACATCACACAAACTAATAAAAAAAAATGAATAAATTTTGTTATTATTAAAATTAAACAATGGAGTTAGATGGGTTTCGTAATCAAAAACTAAAGAAAAAAGAGTAAAATACATCAAGATACATATCAATTTCACAGTTATAAAAGAGTGCAGTCTCATCAACATTCAACAAATAATTATTGAATGCGCTGTAGTCGGTAAGTTTACAATCACTAAAAACATTATTATTATTTTATTATTAATTTATTTAATTGCCTTTCTACCTTTTGGTGTAAAGCGTACATTTTATTAATTTGTGTAATAAAATTTGCGCTATTTCTTCCTATCTTTTGCTACCTCTTTTGTTTCTCTAAGTGTTTTCTTTTCTTAAAGTCTCTTTTGCGATGTTTTGCTTATTTTCTAGATCTTTCTTTTTTTTTGTTTTCCTATTACAATTGTTTCATATATTTTCTTGAACATATCACATTTCTTTTTATCTACCTTTTTATGTATTGTTAGGGTTATTCCTTTATTTTATTTCCTTGACGTTTTCCCATTTCATATTACGTCATTTATTAGTTTTATTATTTGTGCAATTTCCTTTTCTCTCATGTATTTTATTACTTTCGGCGTTATTTCATCTGTTCCTTAAACTTTTCCGTTTTTTAACTTCTTAATTGCTTCAATTACATTGTCTTTTTTTTCCGTTCTTCTGTCCTTAAACACTCCTTCATCTTCTCTTGTTTTGTTTTCTTTTATTTCTTGTTCTGTTAGTTCTTGAAAGTATTGCCTCCATCTTTTCATTATGTTGTCTACATCCGTTATTATATTTCTATTTTAATCTTTTATGTTCCGTAAAATAGTTTTTGGTTTTGGTTGAAGTTTTCATTCAATTTTTTTTTCAAATTTTGTCTAGGATTTTATGTATGCTTTTTTATTATTCTCTTTGTTTAATTTTTTTTCTTTGTATTTTTTTAAAGCCTTTTATTTTTTTTGTAGGTATTTTTTCCATTTTTCTTTTTTGCTTCTTATCTTTTTCTTGGTTTTTTCTGACTACCAATTGTTTTTATTTATATCTTTGTTTACTATTTTTGTTGTTTTACTGCTCTTTTTTGCAGATTCTAGAATAACTTGTTTCAAAGTTTCCCATTTGCCTTCTATGCACGTTCTTTTTTCTATCTCTTTGAATTTTTTTGTAGAATCTTTTGATATACCGTTTGTATCTGTTTTTCTCTTAATTTGTATGTTTTTATCTTTATTTTATATTTTTTCCTTCTTCTGTCTGGTTTAACTTTTGTTTTCCATTTTATGTCCATTTGTAGTAAATGATGGTTACTTCCTGTTTTCGCCTGTTTTGTTACTTTTACAATTTTTTTATCTTGTTTTAGTTGTTTCTGTTTACTAAGTAGTAGTCAATGAATGATTTCTTGTTTCTGGTTGGTTGTGTTCTAGCGTATTTGTGAACTTTTTTGTGTTTGATTTTTGTGCATAATAATGCATAGTTAAATAATTGTTTCTCCATTATTGTTTTTTATTTCTTCTCTTTCTTTTCCCATTGCTTCTTCTATTCCTTCGTTTCCTACTCTCCCATTTACATCATCTAGTATCATTATGTTTTTGATTTATCGTCTATTTCTTGTTGTACTTTGCTAATAAAGTTGTATATCTTTTTTTTTCTTTGCGTTTTTATTTAATTCGTATCATAGTCCATGTTTTATTGTCTACTAGCTTCATTTCTATTGTCATAATTCTTTCATTTATGAACTTTTCTTTTATTGTATTTTTTATCTTTTTCGGCGCTATTATCATTTCTACTTCTCTTTTTACTGCTTTGTTTTCCTCTACTCATGTCCACATTAACCAATAACCTCTATGTATTCTTTCTATCTCTTGCCCTTTTTTTTTGTTTCCGTTATTCCAAGTATTTCTAATTTTTGGTTTATTATTTTTTCTACCAGTTCTGCTTCTTTCCCATGTATCCTCTTATATTTATTCCATGTTCTTAATCTTTTTGTTTGTTTTTTTTTGTAGTTTTGCAATTTTTGTTATTTTTCTTTACATCGATTGCCGTCGTGTTTATCTTTTTTCTTATACCATTTTCTTGCCTTGTATTTTTTTAGCCGTTTTTTTATTAGTTTTTTAGATCTTCCACTTTTTCTAAACTTATTTTTTTATTCCATCTATATGCTTTTTCTTCTCTTGCTATGTCTTTAATTTCTTTTTGTACTTATATTTCTTTATGGGTTTGATCATTGTCAATGTAAATTCTGGTCCCTTTTAGGTTTTCTTTTGACTTTTATAATTTGTTGTTTTGATTCCCATGTTCCGGCTTTGACTTTTATTATTTGTTTTTCTTTATGTACTAGTTAAGCTTTTTTTTATTTTGACTTGTATTTGAAGTCTAATTACAGTTTAAAATATTACAGGTAATGTCACATTTTATAATTAGCAAGTATGCAGTATGGTATTGTCTTAAATTTAACAAAACATCTACAGCTTCTATCACAGAAATATTACGATCGTTGGTAAAACATAAATCTAAAAACAAACTCTCACTGTTAGAAATAGAAATGCATTGTACGCAATTTAAGAACCCAAATTAGCAACTAAATGAGCAAGGTAAATATCATTACAAATTACTTCTATACTTAAATCATCGTTAACCCAAGACGTTGGTAGATTGTAATCGCCCAATAAAACTAGTTTACAGCTTGAAAACTTGCCGGCAATAGACTCGACGGAATAACAATGATCAAGATGTTTATCACTAATTAATTAGGTGTTAAAAATACCATACAAACTATATAAGACACTAGATTAAACTTAACAACTACAAACAAATGTCCAACACTAATAAACGTGGGCTAAAATAATACAGATTTGAAGTAAATTTGATAGCAACCTCCGTCTTGTGTAGAGCTTGTTAAGGCCGAGCGATAACACCTAAATAAATGATAGCTTTCTAGATTTAATTTAGAGTCACTAATGTCCGAAAAAAAACAGGTTTCAGTGAAAACAATCACATCGTAGTCTGGTTGTAACATTCCAATTTCTGCTTACGCTGCTGCCGGGGTCCATGAAAATTAAAAAACGTTAATTTAACGTAGGCAACCAAATATTCACATGTCAATTTTGGAAAGTATAAGTACAGTAATTAATAATTAATTTTTATATCTTGCACTACACTAATTAAGTTAATATTATTTAGCTAGGTTGTGTTTGTTTTGTTAGGGAATAAGTTGTGTAACACTTACAGTTTAATTTTAACGTGTTCGGTTTATTCATTCTTCAGTTGTCGGGTTGGAATCCAGTTCGACAGTCATCCTGTGGATCTATCCTAAAATGAGACATGTGTAGACTGTAAGTTTGCAACTGTAGATTATGTTATTGGAAGTTTTTAGATGTCTTAATAATTATTTTGTTCGGATAAATGTTCGGAGGTTGTGTGATTTTTCATGAGAGCAGGAGATTAATTATCGGTTGGAAAGGTTATGTTTAGTAATTTTTGTGTGTTATAATTGCTAGTACTTACCTTATCTAATTAATCTTATTGTTGTTGACATTTACAATCACTGCCATTGGTTGTGAACTTGACTTAGTCGAGTTCACATAACTCACAATATTACTTACCTGATGTAAGGTGTTTGCGGTTGGCAAGCTTGGTTTCGAGTTAGCAAAGGGGTCTTGGAGAAGATCTTCAGTTTTCACATTGGCATCAAGGTGCACAGTTGGTGACGCTTGATTACCACATGACTTAAAATAAAAGTTAATCCTTCGGCATCTGAGCCGGTTGTGAGTATCGAGTCGCACCAAATGTTTTAACACGTCTTAATAGATGACGTGAGTCCGTTTTTGAACGTATTTTGTGTTCAAGTGTGTTATTACACAAAATGAAGTTTCCTAACCTTGCACCTCGTGCCAAGTGATTTGTTGTTTCTAACGCAGTGAGCGTATGGAATATACCAAGCAGCCGCATGACATCTCAGGTTAGTAACTAAATTCTTATTTCACAACAATTTGGTTTATTTGCTTTGTGTAGTGTTGTAATCGAGAAATTATATGTTTTTAGGCTGCTTCAATTGAAAGGCGTTCAATGCCTGTTACTGCTTCAATTGGGAGGCGTTCAATGCCTGTTACTGCTTCAATTGGGAGGCGTTCGATAACTGTTACTGCTTCAATTGAGAAGCGTTCGATGCCAGTTCTTGTTTCATTGGGATCCTTGTTACAATTTAATGCCTGGACTAGGATGTGCTTGTCCACCTAATGGGATAGTTGCTGTTGACGAAGTGGGATCGTGACTCTTTCAAAATTAATGGGTAAAGATTATTTAGTCACCATCGTTTTGGCCATCGGAAGGATTTTCCAATCCAGGTCAAAGTATACAGGACAGATCCAACAATTACCAGTGTGGAAGGAATCCAGTTGAGCTCGTCACACTACATTCTGGCTTAAATTTAATTTTATAATTTTTAATCTTTTGGGTGTAACGATGAAAACTGTTATTTGTGTTGCGATAAAGCTTTCAGCTTCGATTTATTATATGTTATTATCAGGAGCGTTTGCTCTCTGATTTATTGTGTTGGGAGTTGCATGTACGCTGAACTTTTTCAGTTGTAATTTGGGTTATAAGGGATTTTGATTGTGGCTAATGTGTTTAGGACGACAAGCCCTCAGCTTTGAATCACTGGGCGGATATTTAATTTAGTTGTAACGGAAGTTATATGCTTCTTTTTTTTAATTAAAAAGTTGTGGCTACGGATACGTTACTAATTAGATTATTTGAGTGTGGCTACGGCTACGCTACTAATTGTATTATTTGTGTGTGGCTACGGCTACGCTTCTAATAAAATGTTTTGTATGTGGGAATTGCGACAAACCGTCTGCGGCAAATCAAATTAAAATTAAGCGACGCCGTGTTTCGGGTTCTAACGGTTTGGTCATTGGCAAATTGTGCCAACACGGTTAATTTGCTGCAATGCGTTTTGCGGTGTTACCACCTCCTTGTTGTAATTATTAAATTGTGTAAAACTAACTGTCTAAACTGTTAAATATAGTGTTCCGACTAAAGCGGCATACTTATATATTGTTTGGGTTGTGTCCTTTGTTTTTCTTAGGGGTGTTTTCACTAACTTATAGGGTTCGAGTTTTTCCCTGCGGAGGCAATATGGTAGGAGGTAAATACTAGACAATTTTAAGCTTGTTGAGCATCACATGTCACCCGCCCATCTTCACTGAGCTAGACGGCGCAGTCCTTCCTACATATCAACTCTACCGCCACTACCCCAAGTGATTTGGAAAGAATTTAATGCTACATGGTACGGCTACAGCTAGCAAAAGTTTTATGAGTTTAGTTTTTAAACGGTAGAAGTAGTAGATGGAGAAGTTGTTATTATTTCTGAAGATGGGTCTAAGCTGTTGACAGGATTTAGGTTCTAAAAAATCTATAAGAAATAAAGCAAAAATATTTGGTAAACGACCATAACTCACAAATCTTTTGACAGCAATGTTAGCTGGCCAAAAGTCTTCGCAAAAAATAATTTGAACATGGTCGGTTAGAACCGAGACTTTAAGGCTACCGTAGCTTCCAGATTGTAGAGCTAGATCTAAGGCGTCGATTGAAATATTGCGGTATTTCAATTTAATGTAGTTTATAACATTGGATTTATTAAGTCCGCGTTTAAGTTTTGAGACATGTTTATATAAATTTGGCACATATGCCTGCAACTTATTGTAATATGAACCATAACTAAAAATTGTTGAGGTTTTAAGCTGAACTTTTTTCCTAGGTTTAGTTTGAGCAGTAAGGGTTGCAAAAGAAGAAGAATTATTATTTAAAGAATTAATTGCAGATAGCAGCAATTGAATTTCCTTATTAATAGTTAGTGTAACTACACAGGGCATAAATACAAGTTTTGTATTCAAATATAACCTTATCCTTGTCTGCAGTTTTTTTTTTCAAGATACAATACATTATCTAATAACAAATCATTGTTAGACCGAACTTCATCTAACAAAACTTGATTTAGTACGATAATCTCTTTATAAATCCTGAGAATTGTTAAGTTTAAATGACTTACCACAGTAGCATTTTTTAAGACAAATGGCGCAACTGTAATGAAATATAATTCAACAACTAGAACATGTTACGCCAGATTGTGCAACACTTTTGCATTTGCACGCTTGACCGAACATGATAATAAATTAAAGTTTAAAATAAAAAAATTTAAACTATAAAAGTGATTAAGGTCTTTCACCTGGTGACTAACTACAAAACAAACAAAAACAGACCACGGTTAGGTAACACAAGAAAATAAAAGAGAGAGTGTTTAAAACAAGATTAAAATATAAAATCTTAAATTAAATTATAAAATCACAAACAAATTAAATAAAAACACAAGCTGGTAAAAATATTGCTTAGCGCGGACGCCTATAAATTTATTGAAACTTAATTTCAATAAAACAAACTTTACCATCAATTTTACAGAAGAATGTTTAAGACACATAGCACAAATAATTACAAATATACTTATCAGTACGTTAGATAAAACTTCACAATTAAAAACACTTATTTGGGTAATTGATTTTAAACCTTTGTTTTTATTAAACTATATTTGATTGTCTACCCCTTTAGACATAGCAATTTTTTGCCAGTTATGATACTGAAGTTTTATCGATAATATTTGGTTTTTTTGTTGAAGCAACATGATGGAGCTACAACTACTTTGCACCACCAGTTATTAAGTACGTAAGGCTAGTAATACTTAGAAATTAGATTTACTTATCTTGCATTGAGATTAAATAAGAGAAAAGTATTTTGAAACTGCAACAGAAAACAGTTTTCTAAAACTAGATATGGCCTACTCAAAACCAAAATAATGTCCAACAAAAAATAATACAAAATTGGCAGCTTGTAATTATTCATTTAATTCAATTGGAAAACAATTTAAGGCAAAAATATATTTATTGAAGGTTTATTACAAAACGTGTATGGTTTTAAAAAATTATTTTTAAAATACTTATTTAACTTAAAACTAAACAGAGGATTTCAAAAGTTAACATATAATTATATTTTTTAACATCTATGAACATTATTTAATTATTTTTCATAATTATTTAATAAAATATAAATAAAATACACAAATACAAGAGAATAATTAAAATTTGAAAACATATTTAATTACACACATTTAAATATTTAAAGATGTGATAATAAAACAAGTTTATCAAATTACAACAAATATATGTTTCAAATTGTGTGTTAATTTTGCTCAAAATCCATTTTATTATGATTCAAATTTATATCATTTTATTAACACACAAACAAGGTGAGGTTTTTTTTTTTTTTAATTTTACATGCATTATTTCACATTATCTGTGCTTGAAATGTTTTAAAACTGTTCTAGATTAAAACACTAAGTTTTAGCACACAACAAATTAATTTTTATTTCATGATTTTTTTTATATCTTATGTGCGACGTTAAAGTTAACAAATTGTAGTATGCAAAAAAAATAATTAAAAATGTAAATTACAATATTATTTGCAGATAATATATAAAAATCAAAATCAAAATCAAACGTATTAATTATCCAAAACACAAAAAAAAAATCAAATTTAGTTAATATTTATGTTTGTTACATTCAAACCTAACTTTTTCAATAATAAATGTAATTGTAGAAATTGCCAATCCAATTACAATAAATCCATATGCAAATTGAAAATGTTTTGTTGATAATGGCAAGGCATTATTGTCATCATTTTCTGAAGCAGGTAAAACATACTTTTGATATATGTTATTTAAATAAGTTTTTATTAATTTATTATTTTTTTCTAACGGAGAAGTTGGTCGATACAGTCCCATTTCAAACATTCTCTGTATGTTTCTTAGTATTATTTTACCATATGGGTTACCTTTAAAACTCACTGTACATTGATAATGCTTGGGAAAATTAATAGAATACAATTCCAAATGAACGTTTTCCGAATTATCAACAATGTAATAATAATTATCAGTCAAACAAGAAAAATTTCGGTGTTTTGCCAAAACTTTTAAAGCCGCAACTGTTTCTGTCCCGTCATTAAGATGTTTGTGGTTTTGTCGCATAT
Organism: Tachinus rufipes; assembly: GCA_963932245.1. Taxonomy (NCBI): domain Eukaryota; kingdom Metazoa; phylum Arthropoda; class Insecta; order Coleoptera; family Staphylinidae; genus Tachinus; species Tachinus rufipes. The sequence continues at coordinate 68,911,141 of OZ010747.1, read as the reverse complement.
AAGTATCAATAGAAGTTTTTTCTGAAAAATAATATTTAATTTTATATGTATTTCCATAGAGGATTAAACCTGCATCCATAATATCTTGAAGACTGTTAATTTGCTTTTCTTCAATATTTTTGAATAAAAACGAATAATATAATCCGGAGAATGCTGAAGTTATGATTAACGTAGTAAACACCCAAAATGTAAATATGATTTGTATTGATTTATTTTTAGGAGTTTTTATTGCTTGAAATATTAATATAGCATAAACATTTAAAACTGCATCAGATGCACTTATTTGATTAGGTTTTGATAATTTGCTTAAAATAAAGTAAGCAACAATTGTTAGTAATGTAGTTATTGCTAATCCGCACCACACTCTTTGATCAAAGATAAACTTAACATATTTCCAAATTGCAATGTGTTTTGCTTTTGGTACTAATATTATATCTTCGACATTGTTATCAGGAATATAATCAAAATCAAAATATTTTATTAAAGACTCATCTAATCGCGTTTCAGTATGTATGTGTTGGATAAATGGCATTTTTTTCAAACCAACCAAAAAGTTATATAACTTTCCTGTTTCTTTAAGAACAGTATTTATAGAACTGTTTTTGTCTATAAATTTACAACCTTTAAAGTTAGCAATTAATTGTGTATTAAATAGTTTAACATAATCAATGTTTACATTATTACATTTAGTTGCAAATATTTTACTGAATTTTTGTCCGCAATGGTCAGTAAATTTTTCCATTTTATATATATTTCCTGTTTGATCTAAAACAATCGTATTCAAAACCAATTGTTTGCCAAATTCATTAAAAATACTTTTAATATCTTTGTTTCCTGTATAAATAATTAAGTGGTAAGCTGTAATGTTTACAAAAGGACCATTACCATAGCAATCAAGTCTAAAAGCACATTGTGGTAAATATTCTTTAATTTTAGATATATGATCCAATAGTAAAAATACAAATTCTGGTTCAATTTCGAAGAATTTTAACATATCCTGGTTATAAAACCATTTGTCTTTACTGTTGGTTAATACTGCTGATATTTTTTGCTTTGTATATAAAATTTTTGATAATTTATCAATTAACCAACTATTATTAGCAGCCAAAACCAAAGATGTTCTTAGTGTGTTGAATTTTTTATGGATATTTACGGCGCATTCAACAATTCCGTACACATCTTCGTTCTATTTAGAAACAAAAATTAAATAAATCATTTTATTAAATTATTTCAAATAAATGCTTAACTAAGTAAATACTAAATTTTATTTATTTTTTTTTAGTTTAAAAAAATAATTTTAAAATTTGTTGTTTTTTAGAAATATCAAAATAATTTAACTGAATTGTCAGTAACTTATGTAATATTTGATTAAAAATGACAAAAAAATAGTAAGAAAAACTTTTTAATATAAAAATTTAGTTAAATTATTTTGATATTTTGAACAAATTTGTTTACAATTTTGCAAAACAACACAAACAAATAAACCTAATTAATTTAATTTAAAATAACTTGCAATGCAATAGAACAAAGTATAAAGTACAAAGTAAAGTTAACTACATTTTTTAAAAGAGCTATTATAAGACAGAATTTTATCTTACAATTTGGCTGAAATATTATTAATAAAAAATTTTGTTAATTATGTTTTGTTGGAACAATTGAAAGTGTTGATAGCGCTGTACTAAAAAGAGACAAAAACTTCAAAAAGTATATGAATGGAGCAACAAATTTAAAAACTTTTGTGACATTTTTTTACCTACTTGTGTTTAGTCAAATTTGGCAGTTAGTAGAAGGTTTGTAAAAAAAATTGTTGGGTTTTGCACACAATTATTGTAAAAAACATTATGTAACCTCTTTTTGAGATGCAACAATAATCAAATTTAGAATGCTTAAGACCATACCGTCCGCTACCTTGATTTGTAGTATTTTAAGAAAAACAGCAACTTTGGCTTCATTGCTGCTTCTACAAATAATTTGATAATCAATTTAATTTTTTACCAGTACATTTAGAAAGGATTAAACTATGATATGTCAAAGTCTTATTTGTGAAATTATATTTTCAAATAGCAACAAAATGCATTCTAAAATACAAAAAAACGCATTTATTTCTATATTTGATGAGTTTTTTTGGCTGTTTCCTAACTATTATTTGACTAAATGACTTTGACATATCATAGTTTAATCTTTTCTAAATGTACTAGTAAAAAAAATAATTGATTATCAAATTATTTGTAGAAGCAGCGATAAAGCCAAAGTTGCCGTTTTTGTTAAAATACTACAAATCGGTAGCGGTTGGTATGCTCTTAATAGGGTTACTGTTAATGTTGCATAGTAAAATTGTCTAATAATAATAATTTATTAACGCAACTACATTACCATGTTAAACTACATAAAAATTGTTTACAAACAATGATTACAAGTATAACAAACAAACGAATAATCGAATAGATACATACATACATACATACATTCCTACACATTGGCTAAGGTGTTTCGTTAATCTTTTTAAGTTAGCTTTGACCGTCTCGTATGAAATACCCATAAAGTCTACGTTATTTGATACACCGTTCGAGTGTCGTGCAATACGAAACAGTGAGCTGTGCTGATCATAGTTAGTCCTATTATAGGACATATGCAAAAGAGAGCAATTTCTAACCGCACGTTGAAAAACAAGAATATCCATTATATCTAAGATCTGCTGACAGCAAATTAGCCCGCAAAGTACTTTAAACAAAAAATTTACGTCTATCTCATTTCTTCTTTTTTCTAACGCAGACAATCCCCAAAAAATCCCGATATTTTTAAATGATAGATACACACAAGTAAAGCTGAGTTTAAATGATATCAGTTTGTAAAATTTATTTTGAACTGACTCCAATCTGTCAATAGAAGTTTGGTAAGATGGGGACCATATTACGCTACAATACTCTAGATGTGATCTCACCAGAGAATTGTACAAGATAAGAAGAACCTGTATGTTACTAAAATTAACCGTAGATCTTTTAAGAAATCCGAGCATCTTGTTAGCATTATTAATAACAAAATCTACATGAAGATGGCGCCGGCGGATTGGCACTGTCCTGAGTGTGATGCTATAAGATCTGTTCCAACATACGATTTGGACTGTTTGCAAACCGTTCAAACTATGCACACAAACAAATTACTGTGTATAAAAGATTACCTAAGTATGACTAACATTTGTTTGTGTGCACAGTTTGGACGGTTTGCAAACTGTCCAAACCGTATGTTGGAACAGACTTATAATTAATCTAAAGGAAAGTGCAATAAAATGTGATGGCCAGTGTAATAAGTGGTTTCATATTCAATGTATTAAAATAAGTGATAAAAAGTTCAAATCCATTGTTAATTTAAAGGATCTAGTGTTGTGGTTATGTGGAAAATGTATACATTAGTTAAATGGAATGAAGTTGAATCATGTCGACATCACTGCAAACTGGAGGCAAAAATTGACAATTTGAAATGTGCAATAGGTGAAGAACTTAATTCATATAGTGATAATTCATTAGGTCTTTCCTTTTCTGAAATTATAAATCAAGAAAAACATAATAATTATATACATAATAAAAAGAACACTGTGATACATAATAACTTACAGAATAACATACCAAAAATAATAATTAAACCCAAAAATCAAACACAGAATAACTCAGAAACTCTAAGTGAATTAAAAAAGCACATCAATTCAACTAAATTAAATGTTAAAATTGAAAATTCCAAATTTATCAAAAATGGCGGCATAATAATAACCACATAATCTGTAGATAGCAACAACTTAACATGAAATGAAGCAAACCAACTTTTGCATGAAAATTATGACAATAAACTAACTACAATGAACAAACCTAAAATTAAAATATCTGGATTAAAACACAAGTACACCAAAGAAGAACTTATGAGCGAATTACGAACTCAAAACTACTCTATCTCCGGAAATGATGATTTAAATATAACTTACATCACTAAAACAAAAAATTAAATATGTGTTATTTTTGCCGAAACAAATGGGACCACATTCAACAAAATGATTATCAATAAAACAATCCAAGTTGGCTGGAATACGTGTTATGTGGAAAAGGACTTCAACATAAAAAGATGTTTCAAATGTTATGTATACGGCCATAAAACAAAAACAAGCACAGGCAAAATTACATGTAAGTATTGTGAAGATAATCATAAACACACTGAATGTTCTTCACAAACAAAGAAATACGTAAACTGCAACCATATCAACAATAAGTATAATGAAAATAGACCTACAGACCATGCAGCTGACGATGAAACAAAGTGCAGAGTCCTTGGAAAAATGGTTTTATAATGTCGTGAATCGTACTAATTATTCTTGATAGTTTACAAATAGATTTATTTAGTGTTTAAATGATCTTAAGTCTAATATTATTACTTTTTTCTCATTTAACTTTTCTTTTATTACATCATGGATTTATTTTACACACAAAATACTAATAATATAATTATAAATAATTCAACTGAATGCAATAAAAAACTAATAGACATTACAGTTCTGAGTATATTGTATTTAAATCTTATTTAATGAAGAAAAAAGCGACATTGTAGTAATAACATGGTTATACAACACCGCCCGGGTAGTGTAGTGGTTTGCGTACTCAACTGCTATATCAGGGGTCTTGGGTTCGAGCCTCAAGTCCCTTATCAGGAGGGTTAGTTTTTCTGGTTAGGAAAAAATGTGTTGTGATGAGTACGCCTTCTTTTGAATAAGAAGAGAAAATTTAGTAGGTCCTGTGTACTGCCTTGATGTTGCGTGCACAATAAAAAACCCAATAATTTAGGAATTTCTGAATTTGCGGCAAAATTTTCAGATGTAGTAGTCTTAACCTCTGGCGTCGGTGATTAGACTTAGCATCAAAAATAGACCGACGTTAAATAATTAAATTTAAAATAAATGGTTATACAAAAATCAAGAATACTACATACAATTTCCAACATATAATGTATTATTTGAAACACGTGACAACTAGATGGGAGGTGGTGTAGCTATATTATTAAATAAAGAATTTTCATATAAAACTTTACTATCAGTAACTCAAGATATAATAATATAATAATAATATTTCAGCCTTGGTCTGTCCCCTGCAGGACATAAGCTTCTTCTCTGCTTGTAAATGCTGGCAACTTACATTACAAGGGACCTACAGTTTTAAGTGGATTCCGGATGCCTAGATCACTGCGCCACGCTCTGATACTCAAGATAACTGTAGCTATATAAAAGCTAAAATAAATAGCTTAAAACCAAAAATAAGAATATTGGCTATTTACAGACCTCAAGATAGCGACATACACACTTTCATTTCAACACTTGAAAAAGTTATTAACAAAGAAAAAAACTTAATTATTATAGGAGACATATATATATATATATATATATAAATCTTCTAGAAAATAATAAAAATACCTTGCAGTATATGCATAGTTTAATTCTATTCAACTTTAAAATAATAAACAAACTAAATATAGAAAATAGCACTAGAGTACAAAAATAATCTTGTTCTTTAATTGACCATATTGCCACCAATTCAACTAGTTTTAACTTGCAACTAACACAGGAAGACTTCCCAGAGTTAGATCACAAACTAATAAAAATTAAAGTTACACTTATAATTAAAATAAAACAAAAAATTACATCTAAAAAACTTACAGTTACTGATGAAAACAGGTTTAGAAATATTGTTAATGCACAGATCCTACAAACAAACTGCAAAACTTTTCAAGAACTAGTAAATATCATAAATCAAGCAAAATCGCAAACTACAAGAACAAAAACAGTGCGATACAGAAATATAACTTGGATAAATGACAAAATTATTGAACTATTTAAAAAAAGAAAATGTATGTAAGTATGTTGCTATGAACAAAAATGAACATAATAATAAATTGAAAATTGAATATAAAAAATTTGACAAGTTTGTAAAAATGCAATTTATAAAACAAAAAGAAAAAACTATAACTAAACATCTGGAAGAGGCTGGTAGTGATTTAAGAAAGATGTGGAAGATTATTAATGGACTTTTAAGCGGAAATAACAAGAAAGTAAAAACTATACCTAAATTAATAGAAAACAATAAATATATTACTGATCTGACGGACATATGTAACACACTCAACAATTTTTTTTTGCAACCAATGCAACATATCTTCAAAATAATTTACCAACTAGTCAAAATAAAAATAAAAACAGTCTAAATACAAAAACAAGGATTCTCAAGCCTACAAATATTTCAGAAATTTATGCAACAGTAAAAGACTTAAAAAAGAATTCTGCTGCTGGACCGGATAATATCACCGTAAAAAACATGCTACTAATAATTGATATTATAGCCCCAACTTTAGGTAAATTAATAAACAGCTGCTTTGAGTCTGCTTACTACTCAGATGAACTTAAACTTAATCACATTATACTTATCTATAAAATAGGAGAACCCACAAGAGCTGAAAATTACAGACCAATATCTTTAATAAGTACGTTTTCTAAAATAATTGAAAAAATTATAGTAAAACAAATAAATACATTAATTAATACTACAATTGGTTTTGACAGTAGACAGTATGAATTTCAAGAAAAATGCAGCACCCATATAATCATCTAGACAAAGAAAATTATGTAATAGCCTTTTTTGTTGATTTGCAGAAAGCATTTGATACTGTTGACAAAGAACTGCTATTAGAGTATATGGATAAAATGGGAGTAAGAGGTAAACTAAATTAGTTAATACGTAGTTACCTAACCAAAAGAATTTACCACACTAAAGTAAACGGATATTGCAGTACGGGACAAACTGTACAAATGGGTGTAACACAGGGTTCAGTACTGGGTCCTGTGTTATATCTGCTGTACATTAACAACATTAAACACCGTGACCTTTCTGCTGAATATGTTGTATACGCAGATGATACTGCTTTATTATATCAAGGAATCAATCTACACGAACTAAGTACATTAATAAACAACGATTTAATAAAATTTCATAATTGGTTAATCCAAAACAAATTATCTATAAACACCAATAAAACTGAATACTTAATATTTGTTAATAAAAATACTTACTTATTAGAAGAGTAAACCAAACCAAATACTTAGGATTAACAATTGATGACAAACTTAACTGGCAAAACACATCAACAACATAAAAAAATGTATTGTTCCTCTTCTTGGTGCATACCGAAGATGCAATATTAGGTCCATCATAGTATCAAATTACCTGTTTGACAGCATAATTATTTTCAAATTATCTTATATAATTACTGCTTGGAGCTCAACTTCGCAAACAAAATTAAACTCTATGCAGCGTTTACTAAACAAAAGTTTAAAGATACTGTACTGACTCCCACCATAGATTTATACCCAAAACTTAAAAAAACTTTTTTTACCAAAAATGATAAAACTTGAGAAATGTAAGTTAATCTTTAAAATAAAACATAAACTAATCAAGTCTAAGATCAACATCATTGTAAATAATCAGATTCATAATTATTCAACAAGAATAAAAGAACATATACACCTCTACACAATAAATAATAACAAAGGAAATTACGTTATAACTCATGATTATGTTACTGCATTCAACACTCTTCCAGAATAAATAATTAAAAAACCCAATCTTGTCACTTATACTAAAGCACTAAAAGACTTTCTAATTGGAACTTAAATGATGTTTGTTTGTTCTTGAATTATGTAATAACTTAAGTTAGAAATTAATTGGAATATATATAATGTATGTAAATGCAATAAGCATTATACGCCTTTAAACAAGCTGTAGAAGCTTCTTGGCGTATAAGAGACAATTTGTATTATTATTATTATAAATGTATATAATGTATTTAAAAATAAATAATTAAATGAAAAAAAAAAATGAATGACACTTTAGAATCAAACAAAACTTTTAGGTCACGGATTAAGTCAACTTTTTTTAAACCAATACAATTTAAAGTATAGATAAAATTAACAAAATTTTTTTTTTAAATGATATTTACTGACATATTTTAATATAATTATCTATGTGAACACACCATTTATTGACCGCTAGTAAATTCCTTTACATGGCAAAACAATCAGCAATAGAGCTAACTTTACGATATATCTTTACATCATTTGCAAATAACAGGTGGTAACAGTTTAAAATATCAGATATGTCATTAAAAAAAAAAAAAAAAAAAACAGATCCCAAATGGGATTCTTGGGGTACATCTGATGTTGCCTCAATTGAATGAGATAGATAGATGTTAATTTTAACTTGCTGGATACGTTCGTATTTACGACGTTAGAATTGTTATTGGCCTGTAATTAACTAATTAGTTACATTCGATTTGGAACCGGTTTTAAAGATTGCTACTATATAATATTGTTTCCACAAATTGAGAAAGACTTCTGATTACAATGAAACCACATAATTTTGGTAAAGTGGGTAAGATAACGTTTGGCAACAGTTTTGTAAAAACAAAGAATGCAAGTTATCTGGTCTAGGACTACTATCAACTTTCAGTTTTGCCATGTTTCCAGTTAAGTTTGCAAAAATATTGAATATAAACGTTGATTGAATATTTGTAGGTGGTTTATACACCGATGAGAAAAAGTCTATAAAAAAATTGGCAATGGCAGTTCCATTTGTAGCCGTATTACTGTGTAAACACACTGAAAAAAAAATGCCGTTGAATTTGTTTTTACTACGGACAAATCACCAGAACAGTTTTAAAATATTGGGTATAGACTGTTCAACATTATTTAAATACTTTCTATAGCATAGTAAAGTCTCGGATTTGCAGTAAATTGTTAATTTTGTATAGACAGCATAGTCGAAAGCTAAAAGTGATGTATTCTACTTTTTATAAACTTCTTTCTTAGTTAGAATTAAATCAATTAGTTTTCTGAAAAACCAATATGAAAAGCAGCAACTTTTGCTAACTGTGTTTTTAGGTACATACAGATTGATTAAAAAATAAATTACGTCATAAAATATAGCAACCGCATCATTTACAGATTCACATAGATTAAGAATAAACCAATCAGTGCGGGCCAGGAACTTATTAATTTATACGTAGTTAGCACGTTTAAAATCACATTTTAAGTAAGTTCTATCATCAATAGCAACACATTCTTTGATTACAACACTAATAAAAAAAATAAAATATTTTTTGCATAAAATAGTAATGCATAGTATCACTATTAGTAAAACATAAATTTAAAATAGTAATAAAATTATTGGGTATAGAGTAAAATTGGTTTAAACCTAAAACAACGACGCAATAACAAAAAAACGTTTCCACCGTAGATGAAATATTGGTTGGAGTTAACCCAGCTAAGTTTTTATTAGGTAATCAGTGGATATTGGGCAGATTTAAATCACTTGTGACTACTATTTTACATTCAGAAAACTCGAAGATGTCATTTTCAAGTACTTCAACATGGCCAGCGTATAATTCTATAGAGGATCTGAGAGGTATATAACTGCAGCTAACAATTAGTTCAGACTGCTCAAAACTAATTTTTACAATAACTATTTTAATGTTATCATTCGAAGGTCAGTTGTACTTTCGAATAAATAAATTTTAGGTTTTTTTTAACATTTTGATAATAAATTGTGAGCGTGTTTATAGATTATGAGTTAGTTACTACTTCTGCGTGATGTAATAAAAAAATATTATTAGAATAAACAATAATATTACTAATTGCTTGTTGTAAAGTTTAAAAATAAATAAATTTTTAAAAACGTTTATTATTGATACCAAGTTATTTCTGGCGCAGTTGGTAGGTTTGCAAATGATAACAAATAAATATTGTAATCATCAATCTTAATTGTTAATTTGCAATAACAAAATGTCGAGGTAAAAAAGTGCCAAAGAAATACCAGCCCCGCTGAATACAATACAAACAACAAATTGCAAAAAACCAACAAAATTCTATATTCAATAAAAAAATACTAAAGGTTCTTACTTATAAAACACATTTGCTTATATTTATTATCAAAGAAAGAATATTATTGATAAAAATTGAATGGAATTTTATATTCATACTTGTTTGTATCTCCATTAGATAATTGCATTGTAAAAGGTTGAAACTAGTCTCATTTAGTGTGGTCTCTTGCCACGTGTCCGGCGCAGGTCTATTTTATGTTGCCGATATGTTCTATTACGTCTTTTATGTCCGTCTTCTCCTTTATGCAGGCAATTGTCTTTTAGGGATATGCCCAATATCCTTCTCCTTTTCTATTTGGTTAACTTTTTTTTTGCTTTGTATTATTGTTCCTAGGTATCTGTATTGTTTAACTTGTTTTATTATTTTTCCTTTAATTTTGGGTTTTTTTCTTGCAATTATTATGGTTTTTGTTTTATTTTACAAACATGTAAATGGTAGTCCTTCTAGTGGTATTTTTTTAATTATTTGTTATTTTGACAGTGACAGGTCGTTATCGTAGGAAATCTTGACAGAAAGTCAGTATCATATCTCCGCAAATAAAATAAATCGCTTTACGCTTGAACAACGTTGGAAAATATTGCAAATTTATTTCCAAAGTCAATGTTGTGTAGTCCAAACAGTGCGTTTATTGAAAAGAAGTTTTGGCCGAAATTAGGCCCCCACAAGTTTGAGCAAAAAGTTTGTGAGACTGGCATGCTAGTGTCTAACACACACGGTCCCCGCCGTCATAGGGTGCAAACTGACGAGAATGTGGCTGCCGTAGCCGAGAGTGTGCGACTTAGTCCTGGAACATCGACTCTCCATCGATCTTAGCATTTCACGCACCAGCCTGATGCAAATTTTGTACAAAAACTTTGCATTATTTGCTTATAATTAATTAACTTATAATTAACTTAGCAATTAATGCACACCACTATCCGGTTTGTTATCGTTTCTCAGTTTGAGCCTTAGAGCAGCTCGAAATGAACAACGATTTTGCTTAAAATAGTTAACAAGCAAAACTGTTGCATCTGGGGATCGGAAAACCTGCACGTGATTGTCGAAAAGCCAATGCATCCTCAGAGAGTGACAGTTTGGTGCGGATTTTGGAGCGCTGGCATCTTTGGTTTATTTTTCTTAAAAAATGCTGCTGGAAACGCCATTTTGGTTAACGGTGAGTGCTATAGAGGCATGATAAACATTTTTTTGTGGCTAAAAAGTGAAGACATAAACTTGAAAGATCTTTGGTTTCAGCAGGCTGGAGCGCCATGCCACACAGTCCATTCCACAATCGATATTTTGTGCGCCAAGTTTGGTAATCATGTTATCAGCCGTCTCAACGATGTCAATTGCCACTTTGGAGCTGCAATTTGACGTTAAAGACAAATATCAAACAAGCCATTCTTGAGATAGACCCTAAAATCGTCACCAAGGTTTTGAAAAACTGGGTTAACTGGATGCGCTACTGCAAAGCCAGCCTAAGTAGCCACATGAATAAAAAAAATTAAAACCGTTCCATAAATAAAGGAAATGTTTGCTCTTTTGAATAAACCAATAATATACCCAAAAAAAAAATTGATTTTTGTTCATTTTTTATATTAATATAAACATTGATGAAGTATTAAACTTTGCCTCAAAAATCAAAATAATTTTGAAATTAACTGTTATTAATATTATCATGCGTATAATACAAAAAACCAATAACATTTAGCGTTACCTCAGCACAATTATAGCAATAGCAAAGTTAGAAACAATATATATGTTATACCGGCTCAAAAAAAAAAACGTAATAAACATGCAACTAATTTAAAAACAGCCAATACTTGCAACAACAAAAAAACAGAAAGTTTTTTACTCATTTAATTAATTTAATTGTATTGTATTGTGTTAAAATATTGTTTTGTAGATGTTTTAAAAGATTATATTGTAAGAAACAGATTAGAAACTATTGTTATAAATTTTATATGTTTTGACAGTTAAGAAAACTAGATCATTTTAACACCATAAATGCAAGAATTACTGCCAATGTTAATAAAAAAAATTAATAAAATTTAAATTACACATATTGTTTTATAAAATTTTGGTAACAAACAAACAAACATTAATTTTATCTTACCTTTAATGTTAAATTCAAATGTGTGTAACTAAAAACTGTAAATATCAAAGCAGATAATATTATTAATTGAATTGTGAACATCATTAAACTGCATGTAATAACTAGTGTTACATAAAATTATAATACAAGTCCACGTACATGTTGATATGGACATAAACAATAAATGAATTCAAATAGTTTTGTATTGATATATGTATAACATAACAATGACTTATTTTTGTTATAAAAATACCTTTTAGTTGTACATAAAAGATGTTGACGTACAAACCATAGAAAATATTATATTATATATCACAATCAATACTTAATTAGAATTGAAATTTTTATCCAAGACAAGCGTGTATTATTTACATTTACAGACAAACCCTGAATTTACTGAATGTTAGGTTTAGGCTAAAGATTACTTTGAGCTATCGTTTATTCTTAAGATTGGAATATAAAATAAAAATGTTAAATGTTTTTTATAGATAATGTTTAGTTCTACCAGCCACCTTACAAAAGCTTTTGTTCAATTTTGTTATTTATTGGAAATAGTTGGTATATTAATCGAAAAAAGCTGGATCTGGCATTTGAAGCCAGTAAGTGAAAGTTTTGTCTGCTTAGCAGAAAACTGCACTAGTTTGGAGTTACTGTTTCAGCTGCTGCAGCTGTTTTTTACGCATCTATATTAAATTTGTTTAACCCAAGGATGAATGCACAATTTTTTATTTATAGATAGGATGGGTCCATTGGATTCATTATAAAATAATGCAGCAAAATAATTTTAAAACTTATTTATTAACTTTGTACTACATCTTATATTACACTAAACAATTATTACAAATAACTTAATTGTATTTTTTCAAGTATTTTTTTAGCTCATTTGGTAAACTTGCAAAGTTTTTCTGAATATTTTACACTGGCAAACATCTTTTCTGTAGTTTCTACTGCTAAGGTTTTTAGTTTTATAAAAAAATTAATCGTTTTTTTCTAATTGTATAGATTTAGCTTTAAAATGTTTGGTTTTTTAATAAATTTTTATTTTTTAAATACGTTGCTTATGAGTTTATTATGGCTATGGCGACAAAAACTTCAGTGTTAAATAACTGCAAAGTTTGTGTTACACTACACGTACAATGTACTGGCTTTGGCAACAGCAAACAGAGATTACTTAACAGCATAAATTACATAGTGTGGTTATGTCCTACATGTATAAAGTTTCTACAAAAAAAATCATTATACAATATTTTATGTAATATTAAATTAATTCTACAAGAGCAACAAGTATTAATCAAGCAAACTAATTGAATCTAAATAATATTGTTTAAACAATTATCGCAAACAAATGAAGTTATAATAATGAATTACCCCCTTTTTGGGTACCACCTTGTTCTGGCAAGGAGGTTGAGTAACTTTTGCTCAAGCTATGACGGCAGGAGTTTAAATTCTTGGCAGGGCCACCCATGCCGGATGGGTCAATGAGCAGAAGCCAAACCAAATGTACCCAAAGCTATTCCTGGCTATCATTTTTCTTTTTCTTGTCATTTACATTTTTACCCCTAATCTTCTTTTTTTTTCTCATTCCCAACCTGGCGGAAGATAAAACGCATTTTTTATGATGTCACAATTAAATTTACGCCTCCAGTTTGTGTCGTCAGTTAAATCTGCCAGGGGATTCATAATCAGCACGGATTCGGCAGTGAAAGAACAATGCTTCGGTAGCGCAGTGGCTAATTATTCGGAAGTTGGTACAACTGGCGGGGTTGTCCCCGTTCAATGAAAAATCAGATTCTCCAGCATATTTCTCGGTAAAAGGTAAAAAGGTTGGCAAATCTCTTTTGCCAAATACTGGTGCCAGTGATGAGAAGGCGGGACCTGTCCCTTGGTTTATCCTGGTTACTAGAGAAAAGGCTATTTTGATAAAGTAAACCCTTTTTTTATAAATGAGTGATTGTACGGATTGACTGGTGATACTAAGTCTATTAAGAAAGTCAAAGATGGTTTTTTTGTAGAAACCATTTTAGCCTGAGCGGTTTTAGAATTTTTGTAGACTGAGCGTCTACAAAAATTCTAAAAAGAAACCGTATTTCAGATATAAACGTGAAAGTTTCTGCACATAAAATTTAAATACATGCAAAGGCATTGTCTATGCAGAGATTTTTCAAATTGCACGGCAGAAGAATATTGTACGTCAAAGCAGCGACTGCATTGAAAAGCTTAGTGGACGTGAACAAGCTTATAAGTAAACTTTTACCGCCTCTTATTGCTGCACTAAGCGGACAGATTTAGCTTTCTGCGTTAAAGAAACTACCAATACTAGTCATTAAGACCAACATTCCCTCGCCAAATCTTCCGAGGAAGAGAACTTCGGTTTCTTTAACCAAAAACGTAGAAAAGCACCCCCTACACATTTTCAGGTTAGCCTTAACACCAACCTGACCAAACTTGTTTTGGCAAATAAACCAAAACAAACAAACATAGATCAGTCTGAAAAAACGGAATGACCCTTCCAGCAACGGTGACAACGGCATCATCAGCGAATTTGGCATCAGAACTTTCAGCTGTCGACAACAGCAGTAGCAAAGGCAGAAGAAGAAAGAAACCTGGCTAAAAAAAAGCAAATTATGCTCCCAGCTGTAGGCTTTCTACTATGTTTTTTAATTAAGTGTTAATAATAATAATAATAATAATGTTTATTGATGCATTTACAAAAATGTATTACATAGGTCTAAAATATACATATTAATTGAACGTATTTAAAAAGTTATGGTTTACATATTCTTCAATATTGTATAGTGCTAATTTCAACAATAACACTTTTACATAAATTAGAAAACGTTTGAATGGCAGCATTTTTACATTTGGAGGGAGGATATTAAATAGCTTTGGTCCATAGTAATTATTTAATGTTCTAGATTTAATCAGTCTTAAAAAATCAGGTCTGATGTTTTCTTTCTTTCTTGTATTATATCCATGAAAGCTTTGATTACTATTGTAGTTGTCTGTGTTTGTTTTCATATATTTTAAACATTCATATATATAAATTGCAGGCATTGTTAAGAGGCTAAGATTAATGAAAGCATATTTGCAATCCGCTCTATAATCTAAAGCAGATAGTATTCGGACTGCTCTACGCTGGAGTTTGAACAGTCGTTCACTAGCCGAAGAATGACCCCATACTGTAATAGCATATGTAAGTTTTGACATGATATATCCCTGGTAAACTGCAAGACTCACATTCAGTGATGTTATTTTTGCAATATTACGTAATATAAAGATATTTTTACTAACTGAGGAAGCTATGCTGTCAATATGACAATTCCACGTAAGCCCCGGATCTATTTGAACCCCAAGAAACTTTACTACCTCTACGTTTAGTTCCTTGTCGACTGGTCGCAGCGAAAATATTGTATTGACAGTCTTTGAAGCATTTAGGCTTAAGAGATTAGCCGAAAACCATTCTGAAAGCATCAATTGTGTATCCACCAGATCCCGCACTAACTCGTTCAGTATGTATTATTTATACTAGCAGTATCGTCCGCGTAAAGTATTAACTCGGCTTTTGATATTGCATTTGGTAAATCATTAATATAGATCAAAAACAGGATAGGGCCCAGTACGGAACCTTGAGGCACACTATATTCACCACTTAAACTTTCTGTCTGTTTATTTTTGCAGCATATTATGTCTATTCTGTTACTCAAATATGACATAATAAGCTTCACTGATTGTGGGTTAAAATTATAGTGCAACATTTTCTTTTCTAGAACTTGGTGGGATACACAATTAAATGCCTTGCTTAGGTCACAGAAAATGGCTCCCGTGTATTGTCGTTTTTCAAATGCATTTGCAATCGACTCGGTTAATTCACTTACTGCCATTGCAGTAGAGTGGTTGGTACGAAACCCAAACTGTCTAGAGGTATAATAGGAATGCACTTCCATATATTCAGCGATTTCATTTTTCAACACAGCTTCAAAAATTTTATTGATAATAGGTATGATAGAGATTGGCCTATAGTTTGCTAAATCGTCCACATTACCTTTTTTAAAAAATGGGAATTACCCAATTGAAGTTTTTAAAACTTTTGGAAATATGCCAGCATTTATACTAATATTTATTAGTTTAGCAAGGGGTGAGATAATTAAATTTATTATAGCTTTAATAGGTTTTGCACTTAATCCGTACACATCTTTACTAGGTTTGTTTTTTATTCGGTTGACAGCGTTTCTGATTTCGCAATGTGATACTTCACCAAACTTTAATTCTATGTCGTTATTTATTTTGACAGAGGACATATATTCTGAAGGCGTTTTTGAGCTTTGAGGAATATTAGTCACTATATCGAGTGGAATGTTGTTAAAATAATTTGCGAACTCTAATGAAGAGAAATGGTTAGGTTGTGAACTGCAATTAGTCTTATTTAAATTATTATTTACTATATTCCACATAGCTCTTGTTTTGTATTGGCACTGCAATTTTTTAAAACCTCGGCGACATTTGTGTACATGTATTGTTTTTTTTTTCATTTTAAGGTTCTGGCGTAATTTTTTTTGTTTTTGATGTCATCTGAAATATTAGTTTTAAGTTTCATTTATTGTATGGTTCTGGCATTGAAGTTTTTTACAACTCCAATGTCATCTGTGATATTAGTTTTAAGAATGTATCTTTTGTCTTGTCTACGTCCAAACACCGTTTAAACCTTTTTTTTTGTTTTGTGTTATTTAATTTTAATAGCTATTCGTCTATTACGTGTTATATATTCCTTAACTTATTTTATTTATTTCATAATAATTGTTTAAAACTATGGTGACGATAGTACAGTAAAACTGCAACGGTTGCAAACGCAGCTATTGTGAGCTGAAAATTATCTTAGTAAAACACATGCCTTTTTGAGTGTGCCTACAGGATACGCACTTTAAGTCCTAAGAAAATTTCAATCTTTAAGGTTTTACGTGCACAAGAAGTGACGTTGTGCCTGATGTCTGAGCCAAAGGTGGAGTCTCTAATGTTTTATGGAAAATTTACCGTTTACGGGAATAACCTTCAGAACTAAACTGTCGGCAATCGCTATCCGGCTTGCCATTCCAATATAAGCCACAATTTGCAACTTATATCTTCAGGAGTTTGATTAGACTCTGGAAGATATACATAAACTTATTTTGCAGATTTCACAGCTCTATCTCTTAGTGGTCGATTTTAACGCCCACAATTTGCTTTGGGATTTTTTGAGGAAAAACACGTAAGGTCGTTTAATAAAGTATTTTCTTAATCAAAGCGACGCTGTCCTTCTCAACACGAGTTCTCCCATACATTTCGGAGTAAAAAAAGTAAAAGGCAAGCACTTACCAAATGTATTACAAGGACTTCCAAGGTTCTAATTGTTTTTTTTTTTAATGTTATTTGTGGTTTTAAAATATTTCTTATGGTCTCGCACTGATATTGGATTCTTCTGGGATCAAACAAAAAACCAGATGCTATTAAGAATAAAATGGGACTTGGTTCCAAATGCAAAGTTAATACATTTCTCAATAAGACATTTAATAAGCAACTGAGCAAAATATTCACTGTACTATAAAATTAAAAATATATTACCCACACATCATTCACACTTTAACATATAAAGAGAAATTAACATAAGTTGACTGAAGTTCCAGTCACAAAGAAAATTGGGTAAATTAATAATTAATAAAAAATTACCAAAATAAAAACTAACCGTCGATTAAGTTCATCACTCAGATCTTTGAGATACTGACGTTGATAGGGAGTGTTGTCAGAATTAATACGGACATTACTTTTAACTTTATGTTTACTTTTTAAAACTAGTTTTGAATCTTGTGCTGATTCTAATATAACTTTTAAGGGTCGGGCTTTTCCAACGCTTTTGCCTAATCGAATAATCTTTTTTATGCTTATATTTGATTTAGCTGCTCACAGATCAGCTGAGTAACGTTCACTGACAGTACCATTTGACTCAGGTATATTAAAAATAATAATGTTGTTTTCTCTCAGTTTTCTTTCCTCGATCTCATTCATAACATCTGTCATTGTGCCTAAAGATTTGCTGTTATTGGACGTTTTAAGTGTACCAACTCTAGCAGCTAGAGAGTTAATAGTGTTTTTTAACTCCATATTTTTGTTTTTAAGACCGGTTAAATCTTTTAACAATTCTTTTAATTCGTTATATTCAGCTCGTTGATCTTTAAGAACTTGAGAAAGAGTAGATACTGATGATTGTAATTCTTTAATAGTACTTGTTAACATACTAATGTTAAAATTAGCAGCATTGTTGCAAGTATGTTTAGATAAACAACTGGGATGACAATATTTTAAACATTTGATGCAGGTTGTTAATTTCCCTACCACGTTACCACATCCACCTGCACATAATGTATCTAATTGAGTTTGATTATCCTGTTTGCTACCTATTATTATCTTAAGGAGAATGACAAGGAAGACAATTTTTACACTAAAGTGCTTGTTTTAGTGACTTACAGATAAAACGATACAAAAAGAGACAACGGAAGGGTAAAACAAGAGAGAAAACAAAGGATGCAAAATTATAAATATATAAAATTTTGATCAATAAATGAATAAATAAAGTAAATATAATATATGTAAATATTTACTTGTTTTATGAAAATTCCTTATTGTACTTTTTCACGCAAAAACAACAAAACTTCCATCCAAAATGTGCTGCGGCCACGTCGGGAGTATATTCTGCTTACGTAACACAACACAAATAAAACACATTAAAATTATTAAATTAAAACAAGGGTATATAAAATCCTTTTGACATCACAATTACACACAATAAATGTAAAAATCACAACAAAGTATATAACAATAAAATAAAACTTGTTTACTGTTTAAAAACTAATTAATTTAACAATTTTACGGAGCACGTGTTACGGTTATTTTTACGGATAGATAGATAATATGCACGAAGAGCCATTGCATCTTCTTAGATTCATTGTTTGGTGCAGCTTTTGAAATAAAAAAGTAAGTATTAAGTATGGTGTGATAGCTCAATGGTAGAGCACTTGCATATTATGCGAGCAGTCCGGGGTTCGATCCCCGAAATATGACTGAAATGATAACTTGCTCTTTATCCACCAGCGTGGTTCGGAAGTCACGTTTTAAGCTGTTGGTCCCATCAAACCACTTTAAACAAGTCGTAGACTTACTGTGGCGATGTAAAATAGCCGTAAAAAGCATAAAATAAATAAATAAATAATTGTTCATATTTTTTTGAAACGTTAATGCATCATTGTAACCTTAACTGTAGGGGCTACAAACAAATATTAAACTAGTTTTTTTTTGTTAGTTGCTGAATTTGTATTTTAAGCATTGTTGGTTCCAGCAGGACAGAGCAACTGCTCATACAACTATGGAAATATTGAAATATCAATTTAAGCCGTGTTATTTTGTGTTTTGGAGCTAGACCGCCAGATCTAACAGCTTCTTTCTTTAAAACTTATTGAAATATAGCGTTTACCACAACAAATCACAAACCTTGCAAATTTTAAAAACCAACATTTAAGAAGTTATTACCAATTTGGAACTAAATGTTTTGCAAGCAACTATTAAATGCGGTAAAACGAGCACAAATTTGCATCAACTCAAGAGGTAGTCATTTGACCAATATCATTTTTTTATTATCAATTTTAGTCCGATTAAAACATTTACAGGCCTATTTATTAAATGCTTTTTGCTTCTTATTAACTACTTGTTTTGTCTAAATTAAGTACAAGTAAGTTTTGGTTTATAACCAGAGTATGGAACACATTATTTGACAACATTCTGAATAGTTTTTGCAACATTTTCTGTTGGAATTTGTAGATTTTCAAACCATAACCAATGGTTATTGAAAACAAAATTATTAAAAAATTGTTTTATTAGTACTATTTTTATCTTAGATTATTGATAATAAGACGCGTTAGATTTAGAAGTAATAGAAGAATAGCATTTGCGTATGAATTTTTATTAGATTATGTTAATGTCTTTTTAATATTTTTGTCATTTTAATTTGTTTTTTTTATATATAAATTTGTACTGTTTCTTTATTGTTACCGACACGCCTCCTCGAGGTGCAACGGAGGTTGCCGGTCCAATTCCGGGAGACATTCCCGGAGGTGTTGTTTGTACGTGGAATGTACTCTTTGTTTATTATAGTGGTGGACCCGGAGGCCCCTACACACGCGTCGCACAGACGCTTGCCACACAGGCACGCACACGCCACACAGGCACTCGCACGCCACACAGGCACTCGCACGCCACACAGGCACTCACACGCCACACAGGCACTCACACGCCACACAGGCCGTGCACCACGTCGCTCACACAGAGCTGGTGGTTGTTTGTGGATCGACGTGATCCTGCACAAGGCGAGGATCAGTGGCCGTCCTGAAACCCGGGCGGGGGTGTGCAAGCACCGGGTAAGCTGATAGTCCCTGGAAGAGCCAGGGGTAGACTTGCAGGTCAGCGGGGCGGCCTCAGATGAGCCGGAGGTTGGCTTCGCTGATGGCAGTCTCGTTGTTGATGCGGAAGCTGCAGCTGGTGGTGAATCTTCGTGGCACCCAACCGGAAGAAGCCAGTTGATTGGTGTCTTGACGATGTTGTCAGCTTGGGCTCTCGATCTCGAATGAGGTTGGGAGTTGAATGTTTGATCTTTATACCCGCGCGGTCGCGCGCGCGCCGCTGTGATTGGTGGACGGGGCTCCGCCTCCGTGCGGCAACATTATTAATGTATTTTTGTATTGTTTGAAGAAGGCGGAGCCAAAACTGCAGTCACAGTGTGACGAAATAAATAGTGATATAAAAACATAGTAATTGTTTTATTTAATCTTGTATAGGTTATATAGTTTTTCATGCACATAAATGCAAAAAACACAAAAATGACATAAATCAGCAAGTATATATTATAAACTTGCTTGACAAATACTATACTATATAAGAGTTTTTTAGGCCAGATGTACGTATAGATGTTATTGGTATCTAAAATGAAAAAATAGCTTCTAGTATGTTTGGTTAAAGCATTTCTAGACAAAAATAATTATATTAAAATCAATATAATAAAAGCATAACAATGAATACAGTAAACGGTCTGTCAGACTTCATCTATGCTTCCTTGGGTTTGTTTCTAGATTTTGTCAAAAAACAAACTTAATTGAAAAACTTACTTGCAGTTGTTGTTTTTACTATTGATAGGATATCCAAAAATATAATTTGCTCAATGGTTTAGTAATTTTTATTTTCCATGTTGGTAATTGTTTGATTTGTTCCTTTAGTTTTTTGATTTTCCATCCGTTATAAAACTCGCAGTTCTGAAAACGTCAAATAACAAAAGATAGATATCAGGGTTGCCAGACACACTAACTATTAGAGTGTATAGCTTGCTGTACATCTTAAGGGCTTACTCTGTTGGCCTTCTGACTAGATGACGCAGCCAATTAATTGCTGTTTAAATAAAAAACTATTAGGCTAAAATAGAAAGTTGCCAACTGTTAGAAATATAGAAATGTGTTTCGTAAGCATTACTAAAAAACCAGCAAAAAAATTACATTAACTTGTTGGTTTGACGTCATAGTTTCATTATAGTATTGACAACTGTAAAAACAATTAAAAGTAAATTGATAAAAAAAGATAAAATAGATATTAAAAAAATAAAGACAGAAGCAACAGCGTGGAAATACATAAGCAAAGAAAATACACTTTTCAAGTTTGTTTGGAGGAGAAAAGAAAAAATTTGAAAAACTAGACAGACAAAAGCCTATCCAACAAGAGAAAGAAATTTCAAAATAAGCAATATCAAAAAAGATAAAAAAAAAATAGGAAAATGCGAGGTATGGATGGGATACAGAATGAAGCGTGGCGGTACGGAAGAGATGATTGAGAGATTGAGTAAGTTAATAAATATAGTAAAAAAAGGCAAAGAGTTTCTAAGTCAATGAAGAGAAAGTATTTATGCCCTAAACACAAAAGTGAAACAAAAACCTGCTAAATAACTACAAGGAAATAAATCTACTGGATACGGCGTACAAGATTTAAGTCATAATATTAGACAAAAAGTTGAATGAAGAACTGGGTATGAATGAGGTATCTCTAGACGGGCAGACCGGTTTTAGGAAGGGAAGAGGTACCATGAATAACGTATATATTTTACACATATTGTAAAAAAAGAAATAACAGAGAAATGGGAAAAAGTATATGCGTTATTCTTAGATCTAAAGGCGGCATTTGATGGTGTGAATAGAAAAAATCTGTGGAAGTGTATGAGGGAGAAAGAAATTAGCAAGCATCTGGTAAGAAGATTGGAAAAAGTGTATGAGAAGATAACAAGCAGGGTGTGGGTTAACGAGAAAATGAATAAAATATTTTGGACAACAAAAAGAGTTAGTCAGGGCTGTCCATTAAGTCCCATTTTGTTTGCAACCTACATAGCAGAAGTAAAAAAAATATGAGGTTGCTCAAGCAGAAAAGTAGTAGTCAGTATAGAGAAAGTGTGCAGACGTTATGGTAAATCTACCAAAAAAACAAAGGATATAAAAAAAAACTTATTTAATAATTAAAACAAAAGTTTAGAAGTTAATGTAGAAAAAACAAAAAATATGGTGTTCAGAAAAGGGGTAGGAAGAAAAAAAGTGAAAGACTGAAAATGGAATGAGCAAGGTATTACGGAAGTAAAGTCTATTAAATTTTTTTGATTATTACATAAATACATTAAAGAAATGGCTTGAGAAGCAAATAAAATATTGAGACAAGTTTAGAGAATAAGTGAAAAAAAATTTGCTTATATAAAATTAAAAGGATTTATGTTTGATAGTTTAGTTAGGAATAGGATATTGTATGGGTAAGAAATATGAGGATAGAAGAAACAAAAAAAATTAGAAACAATACAAGTAAAATATTGGAGATAGGTGCTAGGTTTAAATAGAAAAACCCTAGCATATATTGGTACTGGAGAAAGTCAAAAAAGATAAGTTAAGAGTAGAAGCATACAAAAAAGCAATGAAATATAAAGGAAAAATGAGACAAATGTGAAATTTTACAAAAATGCATGAAAGAAATAATGAAAGCAAAAAATTTAAAGCTAAGAAAGATCATGGAAATTTATTACAATAAAAATGGGTATGCTAGCCAAGACATTGAAAAAATGAGAGAATCTGGAAAGCAGACATTATACAAAATTATGAAAAAAGATAGAGATGTTCAAAAACAAGAAAGGAAAATACAATTGAAAGAATCTAAGTACAACGCAAATTATGAACATATTATTATTATAGAAAGTAAACCGCCAATGTACCTAGAAAACAATAGATATAGTAAAGATGATAAAAAGATAATTGAAAAATTCAGATGTAATAATGAAAAACAAGTGATAAAAATTTAGATGGAAAAAGATTTGAAAATGTGCAGAATGTGCGGAGAGACTAAACAAACTATGGAACATATGTTGAAAAAGTGTAACAAAATGAGAGAAGAACAGATGGAAAAAAATGAGATACTGAAAGGGAGCGTAAGAGGGATAGAATAGATAAGGGCAATTAAAAACAAAGAAAAGAAGAAAAAAATATTTTTAATTGTGTTAATTTTATAAGAATTGGGTTTTATAATTTTGGAAAAACAAAGATGTATTTATAAATGTAATTTTCAAAGTCAAATAACAAAAAAATAACGTATTATTATTATTAGATAGCTGCTGAGCGCTAAAAGACTTGCTTACATCTTTTGCAAATATTGTTGAATCTTGAATTGCAATCAATCAATCTTCAGTTTCAAGAATCAAATCCGCCTTGTTTAACGCTTCTTGGTCGACAAAAGTGTGATAAGTCATTTGAATGTTGGCCGTGTAAAGCCTCACCACGTTTGTAGTTTTTCTTGCTTTTAAGCTATGTTTGAAGTAAGCTCCGTTTATTAGTGTATAATAGATTTAAGGGACTATAATTATTATTAACTAAGCAAGCGGTTTTATAGACTGACTGACATTTTAATGTCTTTTGAAAAACTCGGTACTTTTTAAAAGTTAGTTAAGCTGATTTTCTTTGACAACATACAATTTAATGACGTCAACAAAAAAAGGTAAAATTTTTCTAACACATGTGAATATTCAGGCGGGTTCTAATTAAACAGCAGTCTTTTGGTAATTTGGTATTTTTAACTCAAAGTTTTTTTATACTTGCGCAGGTAAGCTAAGTTGTCTTATTTATTAACCCTTAACAGTATTTGGCAAATTACATTATTTATTTTTATTAACTTTTTAAACATGTATTTATACAGGGGATATTTTTGCAGATTAAATTTAAAGCATTGTAATGCTACTTGTGATTGCTTGTTCATAAAATGTAAGATTGTCTATAAAGAATTATTGTTGAATATTATTTGCTGTGATTTACACAACCCTTACAAAATTTATGAGGAAAGTGTTTAGGCACACTAGGTGGCGCAAAACAAAAAAAATGATCAAAAAACAATTAGCCAAGATCAACTCTCAAACAATTTGTTTTTCATCATAAAAGGTCAAACAAAAAAGATTCATGTTTTATGAATGAGAAATTTAAGCAAATACGACTGGACCAGGAGGATGCTCTAGAAAATTTGAAAAAAAAGATTATTTTTTCAAAAAGACCGCCGGGCTTCCTACTAAGTTTGTTCTATCTCTAGATACACCAGCTCCACTAGATAATTTTGTCAACTTCTTGTCCAACTGGAAAAAAAAATGACTGTCCACAAGGACAATAACGTTGCCGCCCACGACAAAACCCCGCCCAGATAATAGATTCATTTTAGCAAAAAAAAAAAATGAAAAAAAAAATGTTTTTTTTTAGTTTATTTTATTAACAAGCCATTATCTAGACCGTTCTGTAAAGTGATTTCAGAGCCACAATAGCAATTAACCAAAAAATCAACCCGGCCAGCTCCTAAGGCGCCGACAAACAAATTTGGCACAACTTCTAGCTTTTTAAGTTTTTCTGTAAGCCAACCTAATCCTCCAGCATTCACAAAAGGCGTTGGTACAAGCTCTCCTTTGTTTATCATTATTTAAGACTAATCACAATATCAAATGCTGGTGGCAACATTCAAATCAATATACGCAGTAAACATGTTTGACGATATCCGCATGCACCCCATTTTGCATGAGGATTTTTGTGCAGTAATTTATTATCATTAATATAAATACTACAATTTTCAAATAAAATCTAAAAAAAAAATTAAATTTGTTATCAAAAATGTACCTGAATATCAAAGATGATATGATACAAACTAAGTTCATTGCTTAAGGATACAAGCCAACATCCACGACACCCATAGAAAAAAAAAAAACGGAAAAACTTTTTAATGCTGTACGTGCAGCTTCCACATGAAGCAAAAAAGATGATGTCTTTCAATAAGTTGTGCGGGTTTAACGTTACTGTAGAGTACAAGCAATAGACCGCCTAAATAGTACAAAGCCACCGTTGCCAAAGCTACGGCCACACGGCATCCTAGTGCAACGTACCATATGCGTAAGTAAAATAAGATAGAGCTCATCCAAGTTTACTAAAAGTTTTGTGCATGTCGTTGTATAGACCGCACACCGGTAGTTATAAGGGCTGCTTAGTTTACCACAAAACACATCACATTAAAGAACCTGCTTCTTAACAGCAGACTAGTTCTAACCAGGAGCACACCCAACGCTCATAGAAAGAAATCCTATGCACAAGCAGAAAGATTAGCATAAAGCGCACTTTAGTAACTTAAAAATCAGCTATTATTCCGTTTATTCTATGCAAGCGACAATGATTTTATAAACGTGTTTTAGTAACAGTTTCAGCCTAAACGGTTAAAACATCAACAAGTGCTCAACAGTCCAAAACAAGTACAAAAACGTAGTTCAAGTTTACCACAAGCTTATGTAACGCTTATAGGAGCTTCTCAGGATCTGGAATGTTTTTATAAAGATAGTGGATAATGCTCCGTATAGATATTTGATGGTGTTGAGCCAAAACCTAAAAATTTTTAATATGACTCCCGCTCAATGACACGGAAGGTAGTATACCCTTAAAGCGGGATCCCGCCAATGCACCTAAAGTCGAAAGTGTGGATCCGGAAAAAGAATTCATTAAGTTGGGAGTGTGATGCCGCACTGTTGCCTAAGATAAAGCAGGGCAACATTTCAGTGCAGGAATCAGTGTATTTTGTAGTCTATTTGGATAGTTGTAATTGTAGTTGGTTCAGTAGTAAGTTGGCTTTTCATGATTCTTTGAAGTTGGTGATTATATGACCAGTTTTTTTGTTGTTGTTAGTTTAATCTCAATTGCCTGTCGGTCGCAACAGACACTTTGACTATTTTCTTCTACTGAGCCTTCTCACCGCGTCAAGATGTAATTTCAACAAAACAATAATAGTAATTATTATTATCATTATTATAGTCTTGAGCAAGAAACATGAGAACGTAAAGTTACTAATACTTTAGAGAAAAGTATTTTTTACAAAAAATAATAAAAATTGGCACCATGTTATCATTTATTTAATTCAATTGGAAAACAATTTTAAGCAAACATATGTATATTTATTAAAGACTTATCACAAAACGTGTATCGTGCAACAAAATATAATTGATACAAAATTTTCATTTTTAAAAAATATTTATAAAATATTTATTAAACTTAAAACTAAACAGAGGATTTAAACTTTGTGACTATACAATATTTAAAAAGTTACTATATAATTATATTTTTTTATTATTTAATAAAATATAAGTGAAAAAACACAAATACAATAGAATAATTAAAATTTAAAAAACAATAACTGGTTACACACATTTAAATATTTAAAAACGTGATAATATTATTTGTTAATCAAATTACAACAAATTTATAATTTAAAATGGTGTTATTTAACTTAACTTAAATTTTTTTTTATTGTAATTCAATTTTATATCATTTTATTAACACATAAAAACGGTAAAATTTGTTAAATTTTACATGCTTTATTACACATTATCTGTGCTTAAAATGTCTTCAAACTGTTCTAGTTTAACACACACAAGTTTTTGCACACAACAAATTTATTTTTATCATATAACTTTTTTAACATGTAGTATACAAAAGAATTAATTAAACATGTATATTGCTATATGTGTTTTTTATATATGTTTTTTTTTATCTTATTCTAATATTATTTGTAGATATTATAAAAAAATCAAAATCAAACTATTTATTTATCCAAAACACAAAAAAATCAAAATTATTTCTGAAAACTATTTATGTTTGGTACATTCAAACCTAATTTTTTCAATAATAAATGCAATTGTAGAAATTGCTAATCCAATTACAATAAATCCATATGCAAATTGAAAATGTTTTGTTGATAAAGGTAAGGCATTATTGTCATCATTTTCTGAAGCAGGTAAAACATTTTTTTGATATATGTTATTTAACCAAATTTTCATATAATTATTATTTTTTTCTAACGGAGTAAGTGGTTGGTATAGTCCCATTTCAAATATTCTCTGTAAGTTTCTTAGTATTATTCTACCATATGGGATACTTTTAAAAATCAGTATACTTTGATAATGCTTAGGAAAATTAATAACATGCAATTGCGATTGAGTTTTTTCCGAACATAGATCAAGGTAATCATAATTTTCTGCTAAACAAGCAAAATTTTGATGTTTTGCCAAAACTTTTGCTGTTTCCATAAAGAAATTAATATTATTAATTTGTGGTTTTGTCTTATATAATTATCAATAGGAGTATTTCCTGAAAATAAATGTTCAATTTTATTTTTATCTCGATAAAGTATTAAACCTGCATCCATAATATCTTGAAGACTGTTAATTTGCTTTTCTTTAATATTTTTGAATAGAAACGAATAATATAATCCGGAGAATGCTGAAGTTATGATTAACGTAGTATACACCCAAAATATAAATATTGTTTTTATTGGTTTATTTTTAGGAGTTTTTATTGCTTGAAATATTAATATAGCATAAACCTTAAAAACTGCATCAGTTGCACTTATTTGATTGGATATTGATAATTTGCTTAAAATAAAGTAAGCAACAATTATTAGCAATGCTGAGATTGCTGATACATACCACACAAATTGGTCAAAAATAAACTTAACATATTTCCAAATTGCAATGTGTCTCGCTTTTGGTACATGTATTATATCTTGGAGATTATTTTCAGAAATATAATCAAAATCAAAATATTTTAATAAAGAAATGAATTAATAATTTATTCAAAATCAGTCAATCGAATCACAGCGGCCAAGGGTCAAGCATAGACAATTGTTTCGGTTCTACAAACCTCGTCAGTATGCCTTGTACGACCACGGCATCGCATGATAGCGAAGACAATTTTGAATAAATATTTCTGTTCTTATGAACACAATTGATATTATAAATAATCAAACGAAAGACTGGTTTGCCATCTAGTTGCAATTTTTAATACTAAAATGTCCGCATTAATCGGTATCATTTTAGCATTTATGCAATTGGCAGTCATTTCGCGGCTTAAACGATTTTGAATCGCCAATAAATTATGAAATGAATTAATAATTTATTCAAAATCAGTCAATCGAATCACAGCGGCCAAGGGTCAAGCATAGACAATTGTTTCGGTTCTACAAACCTCGTCAGTATGCCTTGTACGACCATTTGTGTTCATAAGAACAGAAATATTTATTCAAAATTGTCTTCGCTATCATGCGATGCCGTGGTCGTACAAGGCATACTGACGAGGTTTGTAGAACCGAAACAATTGTCTATGCTTGACCCTTGGCCGCTGTGATTCGATTGACTGATTTTGAATAAATTATTAATTCATTTCATAATTTATTGGCGATTCAAAATCGTTTAAGCCGCGAAATGACTGCCAATTGCATAAATGCTAAAATGATACCGATTAATGCGGACATTTTAGTATTAAAAAATTGCAACTAGATGGCAAACCAGTCTTTCGTTTGATTATTTATAATTTTAATAAAGACTCATCTAATTCCGTTTCAGTATATATGTGTTGACTAAATGGTATTCTGTTTGGATTGGAACCAACCAAAAAATTATATAATAAGTAAATAAAACAACTACTATGTTTTTACCACTAATTTAGTTAAATTAGTGGTAAAAACATAGTAGTTGTTTTATTTACTTATTAAATATGAAGTACCACATAGTAACCGTCGCAACCATCTTGATGAAAAAATTATATAATTTTCCTGTTTCTCTAAGAACAGTATTTATAGAACTGTTTTCATCTTCAATTTGACATCTTTTGAAGTTGTTAATTAATTGTGTATTGAATAATTTAACATAATTGATGTTTCCATCGTTACATTTAGCAGCAAATATTTTACTAAAACTATGCCCGCAATGGTCTGTAAAATTTTCCATTATATATATTTCCAGTTTTATCCAAAACAATCGTATTTAATACCAAATATACGCCAAATTTATAAAAAATACTTTCAATATTTTTGTTTCCTGTGTAAATAATCAAGTGGTAAGCTGTAGTGTTTACAAAATAACCATAACCATAGCATTTAAGTGAATGAAAACATAGTGGTAAATATTCATCAGTTTTAGATATTTCATCCAATATTAAAATTACAAATTCTGGATCTACTGCTTAGTATGTCAACGCATATTGATTATAAGATATAGAAACATCTATCCATTTGCCCAATACTGCTGTTATTTGTTGCTTTATGTATAATGTTTTTGATAGTTTATCAGTTAACCAACTGTTATTAACAGCAAAAACCAAAGATGTTCTTAGCTTGTTGAATTTTTTATGGATATTCACGGCGCATTCAACAATTCCGTACACATCTTCGTTCTATTTAGAAACAAAAATAAAATAAATCATTTTAAATAAATGCTAAATGCTAAGTATATACTTAATATCATTTTTTTTATTTAAAAAAAATATTTTTAAACTATTAAAAAAACAAATTATTGTTTTTTTTTATAAATCAAAATAAAATCAACCGTTAGTTAAACTTTTTTTTTGTTATTTGAAATAGCAAAAAAATAGTAATTAAAACTTTTTAATATAAAAATTTAGTTAAATTTTTTTGACATTTTAAAACTGTTTACAGTTTTGCAAAACAACTTAAACAAAACAAACTTAATTAATTTAATTTAATATAAATTGCAATACAATAGGACAAAGTACAAGGTGAAGTTTAATAAAAACATGCTATTATAATGTAAAATTTTGTCTTACAAGTTGACAGAAATTTCATTAAAATAAATCCTGTCAATTATGTTTTGTTGGAACAATAAAAAGAGTTGACAGTTTAAAATTAACATTTGTACTTGAACGTTGTACTAAGAAGGAACAGCAACTTCAACATGTATAGGAATGGAGCAACAAATTTAAAAACTTCTATCACTAATTTTTACTAATTTAATTAAGCAACTTGTGTTTAGTTAAATTTACCAATTAAAGCTACAGTATAAAAAAATTGTTATGTTAATGCTAAAATCAATATGACATTGATATATAAAACTAATTTAGTTGTCAAAGCTGACTTACAAAAACTTTATTGAGTGTAAATTTGTTTTGTTTGACTTCTGGTTGTTGGTTGATTAATTGATCTTTCTACAACAACAACTAATTTAAATACCCAAATTACAACCAGTTTCTTTACAAGTATTGACTGTATAAAAATCAATTAATCGACCAACAACCAGAAGTCAAACAAAGAAACTTTACACTTAATAAAAGTTATTGTAAGTCAGCTTTGACAACAAAATTAGTTTCATATATTATGTCATATTGATATATAGTATATATTATTTTAATAATAAATATAAATGCTCTGTTAAACCTAGTGCAAAAATATAATAAACAACATTTCTCATTTTTACTTAATTGGTTGAGAACAATCAACAAGCAGCCGACCAGTCCACATAGTAGAGAGAATCAGCCAGCAACTTAGCGAGCAAGCAATAGCTACGACGGATAAATGCAATTTTCATTGCATTTGTCACACCGTTAACCATTGTTAATTATTTGTGGTTTATCACATTTAGTTAACAAAATTTTTATTTTCAGTTAACTAGCATCTTCCAAAATGGATGCTGATAAAGCAAGATTAAAGCAGTTTGAGTAGCTTTACTCGCGCTTGATTAGAGGATTCTAACAATGGTTGATAGTCTTAATTGCACTTACCAAAACTATCAACCGCGCTGTCGGGGAAAATTCTACTAGCAATGTAGCCGATGCGCTAATGTCGTCGACAATAAATGCCGTTAAGCCAAGACTGCATAGATTTAAAGAGTCTCTCCAAACCCTGGAAACTTTGCAAACTGAAAGAATCTATTTAGCAGTTTAAAAACACGATAGAGCATTTAATAAAAATGCTTCTAAAGGACCTGTCAATTAGTATCATTTGTTAAAAATAATACAAATGTTAACTGTATGTTACAGATGTAGCAGGAGCCACCGTTACAGCATACAACCAAAACGCCAACCCCCTCAGCTGGCTTTCACACTTTGTTAGACGCCGATGATGCATTAAGAACGAACCAGCTTTTCAAGATTAATGCTTGCGACGTATCTGATGAGACATCGTAGATAGACATTCAGCAACCCGTAGTGCTGAAGCAACCATACAAACTCGTCAAACCAAAAACGATGCATAAAAAGATTAATGGAAGAGAGTGAGAAATATTCCGATTTGTTTTTTTAATCTTTGCAGAAGCCTTTAACTTCTGCAGCTTGTCAAACCGCAACTCCTGTTGTTACGGCACGCATACCATCTGCAAAGCCGGCGGTAAAAAAAAAACGACACCAACGCCCTCTTCAAGCGTTGACGAAAAGCTTCCACCACTTGTTATTTGTAATAAATGCAAAAGACAGCGGTGTTAAAGTTGTCCGCGACATCTACATCAGCGACGGCATTCGTTTAACTTAAAAAAAAATAGAAGATTTTCGTAAGGCTACTGCAATCCTGCATGATGCAAAAACTGCAAAGTATTACACGTTCCAAACGCAAGACAAAAAATCCGTCAAAGCGATAATCAAAAATCTTTCCAAAGAGTCTCACTCTGACGAAAATGTTAAGAAAGAACTTGTTTTGTTGAACGTCGTGCGACGTATTACAATGCATGTTTTACGGAACGTTTATTTATTCTGAGTTTGGAAAGTTTATGCACAAATTATCTAAGTGCCGCATTTTAGATATTTTTAATAAGGCGGAGTTTATATATTTATTTATTTACTAAGCCATTACAAAATAAATATATATTTACAATTTAGAAAACATAAATTAAACATAAAACAACTAATATTAAAAATAAGAATAAAACTTAAATAGTTACAAAATATAAAAAAGGTCACGTATGGGTGACAAGTGCACGTCGTGGGGTTTTAAAAAAATCCACTTTAACTTCGTTGGCGTGCCGCAAAATACGTGTTGATGTAGAGTGCATCCCATAATCAGTGCGTTTGAACGGTATATAAAATAAATAGTCATTGCGTAAAACTCAAGTTGG
Source organism: Tachinus rufipes (assembly GCA_963932245.1). NCBI lineage: Eukaryota > Metazoa > Arthropoda > Insecta > Coleoptera > Staphylinidae > Tachinus > Tachinus rufipes. The sequence continues at coordinate 68,878,615 of OZ010747.1, read as the reverse complement.
GACATGAATACCTATAGAGCTAAGCAAGTCAGGACAGTCAATAATCCCACAAAACACTTTAAAAACTAGTGTCACGTCAAAATTAAAACGTCTTTTTTAAGACTGGTCATATTAATTGTAGAGAGCAGTTCCGTGTATCTGCCTGCAATGTTGCATTTATACACCAAAAAACAAACAAACTTTTTTGAATCTGTTCACCACACATTTGAACAATACTCAAGATGAGGGCGTACTAGAACGTTGTAAAGGATAATTAGAGTACGATAGTCACAAAACTCCTTAAAGTTGATAAGCTTTAGTCACACCAGTATTGATATGTAAGGTAAATGAAAAGCTTGAATCAAACGTAATGCCTAAATCACAAATAGTGTTAACTCTTAACAACTTTACATTCATGAGAGAGTAACCATACATCACCGTAGACTGACGTCTAAAAAATGTCATCCTTTGCATTTATTTAAATTAAGTAGTAAGTTATTAGTCTCACGCCAACTAAAAAAAATCTGAACTTCTTCATTAAGTATTACAGCATCATCCAAGGACTGAATTTTTATGAAGATTTTTATATCGTCCGCAAATAATAAACAACGCGCATTAGAAAAACAGTGTACCACATTTTTGATAAAGATATTAAACAGTATAGGTCCAAGATGGAACATCCGACGTAACATCAATATTACGAGAAACGCACTGACCAATGCACACAAAATAAGATCTGTAAGATAAATAGAATTGAATCTACAGTAACAAGGTGCCATTAACTCCAATGCCACGTAGTTTTATAATTAGTACCTTGTGGTCAACGGTATCGAAAGCTTTTGAAAAGTCAGTGTAATCTGAATCTACCTGAAATCTGTTTTTGAGCGCATCTGTTATATAAGTCAATTGACAAGTAACTAACTTTTCAAAATTTTTTGGAATAACTGATAAAATAGATATAGGTCTATAGTTTGTTACATCATTCGTAGCACCATACTTATAAATTGGAATAACATAAGCTTGTAGCAAGTAAAAAAAGTACCCATAACCAGAAATAAGTTAAATAAAAGCCATAAGGGCCAACAAAGAGCAAACGCACATTTGTTGAGAAAGAAAGCAGTTATGCTATCAGGCCCTGGACAGTTATTGGGTTTTAATAGTGATACTTCGTTGACAACATCAGATATTTTTAAAACCAGATGCAATTCATATATATGGGTAGAAATAGGTGGTGGAGAATTTGTGCTGTGTGGACTTAGATGCGTCAGCGGATTGTAAACTGACCCAAAAAAACCAGCAAAAAGATTTACAATGCCATCAGTAGTGTCAATTTGAAAATTACCATTTGTGAAAGTAGATGGTATTTAATTAATGCTACGTTTAGATTTGACGTGCCCCCAAAAAGCTTTAGGATTAGATTTAATCAAATCTTTCATTTTTTTAATGTGATTAGAATAACACGTATTAGCCAATTGCTTAAACTTATCGCGTATTGAACTAATATTGTGGTAGTCAGCTGCTGATCTAGACAGCACATATGCTTTGTGTAACTTTTTTTTAGAAAACACAAGTTCTTTTAGCTCTCTTGTAAACCATATTGGAAATTTATAGGTTTTTTATAACACTTATTTATTTTAGGCACATAATGGTCAATTGTTTCAAAAACTTATAAATAAAAACGATGACATGCTTCATCAATATTACAATTGACAAACATATTATTCCACCTATTGAGGAAACATCATTTAAGAAAACATAATCAGCATTCTTGAAATTATATTGTATCACGTTATCTTTGCCACACCATACGTTGTCAGATGTATCTTGTAAAGAGTCAGATTTTAAAACTACATCAAAAGCATGATGTTGAAGACTGCATGGTACAATAGGAAACAGCGATTCTGTAAGGCTCAATTTTGAAGAAAATGCCAAAAGCGAAAACAATAAATCTAGCAAAACCAAATAAAAATATCATGCTCCATTAATGATATATTGGCATTTAAAGTAAACATTTTGATAAAATATTCTTACATTATTTAACTTGGTACAGACGATGTCGATGAAGATAGACGTTGAGAAGACGCTACATCAACGTCGAAGATTTGGATGTTGTTATTGATAAAAAATCAGTGTTTGTTGTAGTTTAGGCTATTTTTCTGCGATTAATATACAATCATTATTAACGTTGTTAACATCAGCAACAATACTAACTTTAAAAGAACAATAAATGTTATTGTTTGTAAGTGAAATGCAGGCAAAGTCACTTATTCCCATATTAAGTTCAACATACTTCTTAATATTTTCAACACTGGTAGAAAGAGCACAGTTATTAATGTGATAAAAAGTGCGTCGTTTAGCCGCTTGTATGTCTTGAATTTTGGTAGTTCCACGTACAACAGTTGGTTGTGCTTGATTTTTTCAGTAGGTTTTATAACTCTGGTTGTCGTAGAGTTGCCGTCGAGCTAGTTACTGTAAGCTCTGGTAAGTGTTGAAAGAACGATTTAAATACAGAATTAAGTTCGGAAGAAATCAATTTGTTACTATCAGTCGGTAGGAGCTGCGTGCAAATGCGACACTTTTTGTAAGTCTTTAGAAAATTATCCGCTTTAACCACCAAACAAATTTGAATGGTTATGTTAACAAATAAAATTGGCGTTGCTGGATAGCTTAAAGAATCCACATAATATGCACAAAGAGCCATTACATCCCTTCAAACTGATTGTTTAGTGCGGCATTTGCAATGAAAAAGTGATTTGCGCTTATTTTTTAAAACGCCAATGGCACCATTGTAACCGTTACTAGTAAACACTACAAACAGAAATTAAACATGTTTTTTGCCGCATTGCTGCATTTGTATTTTAAGCATTGTTAGTTTCAAGAAGACAGAGCAACCGCTTATACAACTATAGAAATTTTAAAACATTAATTTCTAAACTATGTGATTTCTTGTTTTGACGCTAGACCGCCAGATCTAACGGTTTGATTCTTTAAAACTTATTGAAATTTAGCGTCTACCACAACAAATTACTAACCTTGCAAGTTTTGAAAGCCAACATTAAAAAAGTAATCACCAATTTGGACCCACATGTTTTGCAAGCAATTATTAAATGCCGTAAAGCAAGCACAAATGTTTATGGTCATTTCCTCAATATCATTGTTTTAATTTAATATTATCAATTTATGTCTGATTGGAACAATTACAGGCGCATTTGTTAAATGCTTTTTGCTTCTTATTAACTGTTTGTTTTGTCTGAATTAAGTACAAGTACTTTTAACTTGTTTATTAACAGTGTATGTAACATATTTTTTAAATAATGTTTGCAACATTTTCTGTTGCAATCTGTATATTTTAAAACATAACAAATGATTATTGAAATCAAAATTATAAAAAAAAGGTTTTTTTAGTACTATTTTTATCTTAGATTATTGATGAATAAGACGCGTTAAATTTAGAAGTAAAAAAAAAGTTATAACAACAAAAGTATAAAGTAAATAATCAAAATTTCTTAAAACAGCTTTAATCTGTTAAAAGATACAAATCTAATAATCTTGGTTTACCAAAAAAAAATGTAAGTTGCTGAAAAAGTTAAGCAAGATTGTGAGAAGTAAAAAAAATTATAGTTTGTTGTCTAGATAGTGTTCTATAAGATAAGTGATTTAATTATTTAATATTATTTACATTAAAATCTTTTTACAAAATTATTTTAGTTTTTCTATAATTAACATGCAGAAATTTGTCAAAACAAAAGTTTGAAATTGCTTTATTTGGAGAACGGTACATGCCTGTTACAAAAAAATTAATTTTAATTTATTTTAGGAAATTTGCTATTCCTCGCTTATTGTTTTTGGATTTTTCTTCTTCTTTACGTGCCTTGTCCTCTACGAACAATCATCAACATTATTTGGGTCTTGTTGACAGCTCTACAAAAAAGAGTTGTAATGCTGACCCCAAACCACTGTCGTAGGTTTTTCAACCAGGACGTCTTTCTGCGACCTGGCCCTCGCCTACCAGCTATCTTTCCATGCATTATATTTTGCAGTAAATTATACTTCGAGCCTCGCATGATATGGCCAAGATACTCAAGCTTACGCTTTTTCAGAAGATATAGAATTTATGTGTCCTTATTGAGGCGTGCAAGAACTTGGGCATTAGATATTCTATCTGTTCACACGATACGTTGCATCCTTCTGTATGACCACATCTTGAATGCTTCTAACTTTTTGCACATAGCATCTGTGAGCGTCTAGGTCTCTGCGCCATACATTAATATGGAGAAAACATCCCATCCCTGTGGTACATAACTTGCTTCATTTTTTTTTAGTTGTAGGCACACAAACTTTGTTTTTTTTGCAAATAAATGTTTAAGATGATATTTGGAACCTAATAGATTAAAGCGATGTAGATCTTTATTATTTACTTTAGTTTTTTGTTTGAGATGATGATAAATAAAATTTAAATTCTTTTTTGAATCACAATTATTAGAAAAATTAACTTTTAGGATATAAACTAAGTCAATAGTTGATTAAACTAGTTAGCAAATCATTGTTTTGCCAATTTAATTTTATTGTATTATTTATGTTTAAAATAAGCTGATTTGTCTGCAAAGGGGAGCTGTCATTTTGACCTCAGCTTTCTATTATTGCTTTGGTCTCTTAAAGCTATTGTACATGTATTTTTTGCAGTATTTAACAAGTTAAGTAGGCCACAAGGGTACTAGCTTGGCTGTACTTGCCACCATACAGTTTTCTATGCTAACGGTAAAAATGCAATACAATCTGATATTAGCACAATTTAGCCAATATGCTACAAATGCAACCATTGCTTAGTCTTTTTGTGTCAAGCAAGCTTGCACTATTTCAACTAAACCAGTATCTCTAATAATATTAGCAACTTTTACTTTTGTAGTACTGGTCTACTGTTGCCCGTATCACTACCACTATAGCACAAAACGGTTAATTAAGAAAATGAAGGCGCTGTAGGCTTAGTATCTGATCCCGTATTTTTATATTAAAAGTAATAATGGTTACATAGACAGTAATTATGTATTAGACTTATGTCCTAAATTAGCCTTCACCCAACTGAGCTACTTTTTATTTATATTATCTAAAACTATATATAAAAAGGAGACAAATTTGTTGCTTTTGATATTGTTTTTCTGTAAGCTAGTACTAATAGTTTTAATGCAAAAAAATGAAATTACTAGAAACCTTGTATGATTTTTTACAAAAATAAATTTATTAAAAAGCTGACAGATTTATTATGAGAGCATAGTTGGACCAGATACTAGGATTTGTAAGTATCTATAGCGTCTCCATTCTTTCAATTAGCGGGTTTGGTAGTACATATTGTACAAATAGTTTACAGATATATACTTAAAGCCAGCTGTGAAAAAGTAAGTCAAGCGTAAAACCTAAAATATTAACGCTTAAAACAAAAAAAGTTTTCACTTTAAAAAACTAATTTTTTTTTTAAAGCCATAACATTTTAATAACTTTATGAGACCTTCACTTAAAAAAAAACTTTTATTAATATAATAATATTAAATTTATCTCACCTTTAATGTTGAATTCAAATAAGTGTAAGTAAGAGCTACTGATACTACGGTAGATATTAATATAAATTGAATCATCATAATTGTTAGTTTTTAAATAGTATATTGTTCCTTGCAGAGCATTCGCACAGGGTGTATTTGTTAAAGTAGATATAAAACAACTAATCAAAGCTATAAATGTTTGGTTTAAATGCATGGTCATAATGCAATACAAACAAGATAAAGATAATGGTATAACTAATTAGATTTATATCAAATTTAAATTAAATGATGAAGAGATATAATAATAATTAATATAATTATAGCGTTAAAAAGTATAAAGTATACAAATATAATAAATTATAATAAATAGTTTTTCTGTTGACAACATAAAAAAAAAAAAAACTGACAAAATATTTTAATTTTTGTTATTAATAATTTAGAAAAATAACAAATAAAATAAGAATAAATTCACTAATCTAGATCACAAAATAATTCAAAAGTTTTATTGAATTAAAAAATGCATCATATTTTTTGTAATAAAAAATCCCTCATGTATTAATATGTTCTGTGGTAAATATTCAGTAATAAAACATACTGAACGCATGGCCACTCTACATACTGAAAGGACCCCATGTAATATTTCCAATTATGCCCAACATAACTAACAAGCACAGGGTGGCAGGACGCCGTAAAATTTTTAATATAACCCAGGCCACACGTCCCGACACAATTTCATGTGTGTGTAGGGACATTGATGCCATAAGTTAAACTCACAAGTAATATAAACAATGCGGTAATTCAGTTTAAAATGCACGTCAGGTTTGCTAGAGCATATTGCGCATTTTTGCGGCGATGCACATACGTATATAATTTATGGAAATCAAGCATTGTTAACTAGCGGTGTGTAAGATATGTGAGATCTCTATTATTTGTGCAAAACGCGATAAAAATTAACAGGAAATTTGAAAAGGGTTGGGATTTTTGTTGCGAGGTAATTGTGTTAAGGGTAACGTTACAAAGGCAATTGTTCTCGTATATATTCTTCTATCTATATGCAAACAAATAGGGTTGGTGATTGTGTTTGTTTGTAAAACTGAAGAATTCATCCATTAACTGGACCCTCGAGCTATTTTAGGTTGATAGATATAAACCGTCGCATTATTTTCAGTATGTTTGCTGTTATTGATGGTTTATTAAATGCATGTGATTATTTTATACTAAAACGAATCAGAATAGTAAATGCAATACTTTGACATGCTTATGTAGATATTAAAATGTAATCGTTATTATGTAAATTCTGTCATCATTTTAAATTCTAATATTTACAAAACCAAAAAAAAAAAATAGATTTATTCAGAGTAAAAAAAAAAGATTTCTGAGAAGAAATTGAATGAAGATTTGTAGACATTTTGTTACATTTTTTTATTGTCTAATACTTTGTTTTATTTATATAAATTAAATCTTTATAATTTATGTAAAGTTGATATAAATCTAATTAGTTATAGCTTTAATAAGTTTTATTATGTTTGTATTGCATTATGACCTTGTTTTTTATCGCGTTTTAATCAAATATTTAAAACTTTGGTTAGTTGTTTGTGTATATTTCAACCAACAAATATACATTTCTGTGCGGATGCTCTGCAATTTAATTTAAAATCAATAATGTTAATTCAATCCATATTAATATTTACTCTGATATCAGTAGTTGTGTAAGTAGGACACACATTTGAAGCCAATATTAAAAGTAAAATAAATTAAATATTATTTTATTACTATATGATTAAAAATTGCTTTTTTTCTTTTTATTCTGTATTGAATTCAGTTGCAATTATTATAATTTTTGAACTGGTACACTGTTGATTGTTATTTTAACGGAAAGCAATTGTCAGATGTTTTAGTTTGTTCATATCGTTTTATTTCATGCTATCAACATAGAGTAATTCTAGAAATCAAACCTAAAGTAATGTTATTTTTGATAGAATTGTTCAAATGTTAAGAGATTTGTGTGAGGTAATGTTTCAACAGAATGGATTTTTCAGATTAGAGTTAAAAACTTGTTTCTGTTTTAAAAGCCGTTAATTTATTTCTTACGTTTGTGTTACCACCTATCTTTGAATAATAACAATAATAATAATAATATTTTATTAATTTAAGGATTATACATGATAATATAAAACAAGTCAATTTACATATATACTACATCAATATAAAAATTAAAAAAAATTAAAATTTAAAACTTATAAAATTACATTAAAAATAAATTGAATAAATATACATCAGTATTACTATCATTATTTACAAATCAAAAGAGTTATCATTGAAGTATTCTTCTATGTTGTAATAGGCTCTGTTTAATAAATAATTTTTGTAACGTATGCTTAATTTTTTTTTGTTCAGCTGCTTGATAGAGTTCAGCAATTTATTGTAGAGTTTGATCTCCATGTAGTAAAGACTTTTTTCATAAAGATTTAAGTTGTGCGCTGGTATACTTGATAGTGTGTGTCTATGTCTTGTGTTAAATGTATAATCTGTTGTGTTTGACTGTTTTAAAATTTGACAAATTATTTTTAACATATAACAGTGTTTAAAATACACAGCCATTATTTTATATTACAAAATCAAAAGCTTTAGATAAGTCCAAAAATATACCAAAACATTTTTTTCTTTCATCAAGATCACTATAAAGATAATCTAATTATTTTAAAATAGCATCTGAGGTTGATTTGCCTTTTCTAAATATGTACCTATCAGTTTTGCTAACTTTTGTTTTATCAAATAAAGACGTCTGATATGTAGCAAATGGGAAGATCCTAGAGTAGCCAAGTTCAGCTCTTCTCTTAGTGCCAATTTTATGACAAATCGTCTTTTGTCGTTATGGTGATAAGTTTGCTGTAAATGTTTTTTGGTCAAATACTTAAACTCTTCCACCTCTTCAATCTTCTAAAACTTTTCTATGCCATTTTGTAGCTCCATTAGTCCTGCAGTACACAAAATTTTTTTTTGGCCATAGTTACATTTCAAAACTATCCATTCCAGTTCTGTTTTTTTTTTTAGAACGAAGCTTTTTTGACACCTGATAAAGCCGAGCAACGAGACGGGTTTACTTAGCCACGTGCAGCAACTAGCTTCTTTAAGGGGGTTTTCAATGGCCAGTCTGGTGATGGAAGCTGGTAAGTTTTTCTTATGAACGCCACTTTATTTATTTAACAAGAGCAAATAAAGAAAACTCTTTTTTAATCATTAAACAATTTATGAATTTATATCCCACACATGTGGTTCACTATATACTACTCTGTCAATCCGCCAAAGCGCTCTCTCATAAGTCCTGCAAAAGTCTTCTTAAGAAAACTGTTGGGGTGGGGATGATTCTTACCAAACCAAGTTAGGCGGCAAATTTAAATTAACAACAATAAGATTGTTACAAACCTCTTACTTACCAAAAAAAAAAATGTTGCGTAATTTTGTTATAACAAGAGAACAACTTTCAATGATTCATCTTTAAAATTTAAAAATGTTAACCCTCAGAACTACAATTTCTAGTTGCTTAACTGAATCAAAACAATATCTAATATTTATTGAATAATTTTATACTGTATAACTATTTTAATACATAATCATAGAACATGTATACACTAACCCAAAATAAACTTACTAACTTAACTAAAACTACTTTATTCTAACTGACCTAACCTAAGTAACACTAATTTTAACTAATTACACATAACCTAATTTTACTAATTATTAAGCTCAGAAAAATAAGGTTTTAAGTCCGTAACATGATAGGCACCCAGGACCTTATTTCCATCTCCTTTATATACACTGTAACTCACTTTATTTTCTATAAACCCTTGTGAACATTTTTGAGCTAAATTTCAACTAAAATATTTTTCTGCATCAGACTGAGGGTGAGCTCGACACCATACTTTACCAGATTAAAAACCCGACGACGTAAATCGTAATATTTGGCGTTTCGCTCGTTAGCACGTTTTAAGTTGGTCAAAATATACCGGCAATTCACCTAGTTTTTCTACCACGCTTTTTGATCATACTGATCAAAACGTTTATGGTTTTTAAGTGGCACGTATTCGGAATTCATAAGTTTTTGTCTAATTTGTATTTTGGCAAATTAATGTCTCGCAACCTATGATTTTGCTGAATAAAATAAACCATCATAGTCTTCAGCACACGGTTGTACTTTTCTCTAAAGTTTTCCTGAGAATGATAGTTGGCAGTGTACAGAATACAATTATAAATTTCTCGGAAGGAGGCACCTATGAACTGTCAACCATTATCAAAGATTATCTGAGCTGAAACTTTATGTTTTAAAATTTGTTGGTCTTTAACAATATGCAAAAGGAAGCTTCAGCTCGTTGTAGTGGAAAGAAAAATGATTTTTTTGTAAACATATTGCATACCACCAGTATAAAACGATTTTGTTTTATTGATAAAAAAAAATAGTCCCATTAAATCCAGAGAAAGGGTCTGATAGGGTCTGTGCGGTTGATGTGATGCTATCAATCCGCCGGGCTTACATTGTCCTACTTTATGCACGGAGCAAACTTTACAACTTATATATAGCTATATCTGCTAACATCCGTGGCCAATAATATTGCTGAGCTATTTGTTTATAAGTTTTAAAAGTGCTTAGATGTCCGGAAGTTTCAACATTGTGATTGTGGTAAAGTATGTCTTTCCGACACAATCGTAGAACTACAATTTTTCATGGTTTAGTCGATTCCTGGTATTTTCTAGTCTTGATAAATTTTCGCAAATGATCACCATCAATTTGCCAGGTAAGAAATTTATCTGGATCTTCCTGTATTTGTACAAACATGAATTTAAACAAACGATTTGATTCAAATGGGACAACGGATGCGGTACTTATGGCTTTTAGTTTAATTGAGCTACCAAACGCACGGGAGAGTGCATCTGGCGCTTGATGTTTTGCTCCAGCACAATGTTTGACTATAAAGCTGTATTGCTGCAGTTTTATTGCCAAACGACAGAGGCTTCCCCAAGGATTCTTTAATTCCCAAAGCCAATTTAATGAAAAGTGATCGGTCACTACCACAAAATGTGTAGCTTCTATGTAACCTCTAAATTTTTTAATGCTAAAGATAACACCAAGACATTTTCGCTTAAACCGCGTGGTTCTCAGCTTGCATATGCAATCACCTTTTTACTTTCAAGGTAACGTTGTGTGAGTATGCATCCTATGCCAACCTTGCTACTATCCCAGTTTACATAAAAAGTTCTTTTTCAATCGGGGACCGACAACACCGGAGTTTTAACTAACCATTGCTGTAAGTTACGAATGGCTTTTACGTGTGGTTCCTTTCATCTAACGTGCAGTCTTTTTCATCAATACAGACAAGTTAGCAATTTTAGTTGCAAAATTAGGGATAAACCGACGGTACCAACCGGCTAACCCGAGAGACCTACGGACATTGCGGGGACAATATTGTACCGGAAAGTTTAATATTGCCGACACTTTTTCAGGATCAACAAGTCCACTTTGGTTAATAACGTAACCAAAATATTTTAAGTTTGGCTTTGCAAACTGACACTTATCGCAATTCATCGTTAATCCTGCCCGATGTAGTTGAATCAAGACTTTATTTAAAACTTTTTAATAAATTTCAAAGTCGTCTGATATAAGAACAATATCGTCGAGATACTTCAATACATAAGGTTAAAGTTCAGGGCGAAGTACTGTATCCATGAGTCGTTGGAAGGTACTCGGGCTGTTGTGCAACCCAAATAGTAAATGTTTAAAATGGAATAAACTTCTGCCGGGTACAACAATTTCTTTCAATTCTTCCGTCAGAGAAACTTGCCAGTAGGCGCTATTTATTTCCAAATATTTATATATTTTGCAGATTGTAGTCGATTTAAAATAGCGGAAACATACGGTAACGCGTATGCATTGCGTTTTGTATCATTGACACGTCGGTAGTCGATATTTGCCGCACCTTTTTTTTTCATCACTAAGGCGACTTGCTATTCTCAATTACACCAACATCTAGCATTTTATCTACTTCTAAGTTTATCAAACGGAACAGATTAGGCGACACCAAAAAGATGATTGAAAGGAACCGCGTCACCTATGATGCTTTTGGTCACTAATTTTTAAGATTTCATAAACTAATATTTAATAATAAAATTTTGCTAGTTTTGATGTTTATATATAAAATGATAAGAGATTTTAACAGTTTATGGTAACTTTTGGTATTTGTAGACAATAGTTTTATACTATATAGCTTTAGTCTGGATTTTGCTATTTTTAACATTCTATAAATAGAATTTTGCGCCCATTTTTACTGTTTATGACAAAATTTTAAATCTTTCTGACAATATTTTTATATTTCATTACCGGATTTTGCTACTTTTGATGTTTTATAACAAATTACAATTTTTTTACAGTTTATCGGCATTTTAGTGCTTTTCAACAATAATTTAATAATTTTTTTCCGGAATTTGCTATTTTGACATTTTAGAAAAAACAAATATTTTAATTTTTTTACCGTATTAATAATGACGCACAGCTCAAACTTGTGGCAATAATCCTAACTAATATTAAACACAATTGAAACAAACTTGCTTTGCAGAGACAGGCAAAAAGCACTATTTATAAACGACTATAGACTTCCGTACCTAACCTAACACTTTACATATTAAAAAACTGCATATATAATTTAGTGGCCAAATTAACAATTTGAAGGTTAAATTAACATTTTAGAGAACGGATTTATAATTTGAATGCAAGATTAACAGTTTTGCAGTTTTCTCCTTAATCGGTAAGGTGCCGTATGTCCCGATCTGCAATTTATAACTTTACTTAATCTTATGTCTACATCACCACTCTCTGCCCTATTTTCAACTTTTTAGGATATTGCGTAATTAAATAATTAGCCGGTGATTGTACACCTTATCGTTTACGTTAGTTTTTTGTGTAATTCATCGTATGGCGGGACCGCTAAAACGTCTATGTTTTAGCAACAATAATTTTGAGAAAATTATTATGCATTGGTTGAATGAAAATGAACATATTGTAAGTAATGTACATATTATATGTAAACATGATAGTGACAGTGTATTAGTACAAAAATTGCATAAATATTGAGAAAGTTTAAGAGCTGCTATGATAATTGTTTATAATTATTTTTTAGATTTTTTGTCCTAAATTAAACTAGTTTTGTATTTTCATATCTGAGTTAAAAAAATTTAAAAACTGTTTTTTTTTTGCGTTTTTGTACTATCATGCGTAAATACCTTTATTCAACTTAATTTTTTATTATGTAAATATTTTTTTAATAATACTTTGTTACAGGTTTAGTAATGTCAAATACATGTTTAAACTGAATTAACAAAGAAAATTCAGATATTTTATCAAAATTTTCAAGTTTTTAAGGTCTCAATAATGCAGTCTCACAGATGGCACTAAAACTAAAATGATTAGATACATAAGTATTAGTGTCAACAAATTAAATATTTTTGCAAGTTTTTGTTAAATTTTAGATTGTTCTTTTATTGCATTATTTGTAACTGTGTGCTTATAATTCATATAAGAGCATCTCAATATTATAGTGTTAATGCCTCTTTGTATAGTATTTGATAAAACTTCAGAAACTTTGTTTTTTTTTCTATTATTGAAGCGACAATTGGAGAGAGAAGAGGTATGTATAAAGATGATTTTGGGCAAGTTTAGAGGAGTGATAGGATACCTACGCCGCGGTGTCATTTGCGTACTGTTGGAGTTTTGTCCGTGTTAAAAAGAATAGGAAAGAAAACAAAACATTGAGGTACCCCTACGGATGGTAAAAAAAAGTTTAAAATTAGTTTGCTGCGGCAGGTTTAAGTAGATCGATTAGCAAATAAAATATTTTAAAGTGGCCGTAATGTGGGGGGGGGGGGGGAGACAATAATTGACTGACCATTGCGCCACAAGCGGTCATAGATTTGGGTGAAATTAAGAAAAATGTTAGTGTTTACAAAAGAGAATAGGTCCAACATGAAGTTAAAGATGGCAAGACAAGTAGAGATTTCTTTCTTAAATCTAAATTGGTATTTGGAGAAAACATCCCGGCCGTCCCAGAAAATCAATAAACGAGATGAGACGGTATAAGTTGGGGGTTGGAAAAGAAAATTGCCAGAAAACATTTATACATTGAGTTTTTGTTTTTTAATAGCGTTTTAATTATCCAGTCTGGTTCAAGGAAAGCGCTTTTTCTAGTCGACAACAGCAGTAGAGCAGCTACTGGATTTTTTTTTAGTGATTGGCGTGAAGTGATCGTCCGGTGTAAGTGGTTGCTGCCTAAAGCTAAGTTGAAACAAAGAGTGAATGGAGACCGCTTTGCAGATCCGGGTCGGTGCTGTCAGAAACATTGGGTCCTAAAAAGTAATTAATGTAGTTTGGCAGTAGTCCGCGATAAGGTCTGCTTCCTCTTGAAGCATGGCGTAGATGACGTCATTAAATAAAAATAAAAAAGCAGAGTTGGGTAACTCTGCGGCCGGTAAAGATATTAAATTTTTGCTAAAACTTGCCTTTATTACAGTAGTCAAAGGCGGCGGTGACTTTCATTAATTTTATTTTCCTGTAACAATTAAGGTTTTAAATAATCAAACGAAAGACTGGTTTGCCATCTAGTTGCAATTTTTAATACTAAAATGTCCGCATTAATCGGTATCATTTTTGCATTTATGCAATTGGCAGTCATTTCGCGGCTATAACGATTTTGAATCGCCAATAAATTATGAAATGAATTAATAATTTATTCAAAATCAGTCAATCGAATCACAGCGGCCAAGGGTCAAGCATAGACAATTGTTTCGGTTCTACAAACCTCGTCAGTATGCCTTGTACGACCACGGCATCGCATGATAGCGAAGACAATTTTGAATAAATATTTCTGTGCTTATGAACACAATTGATATTATAAATAATCAAACGAAAGACTGGTTTGCCATCTAGTTGCAATTTTTAATACTAAAATGTCCGCATTAATCGGTATCATTTTTGCATTTATGCAATTGGCAGTCATTTCGCGGCTATAACGATTTTGAATCGCCAATAAATTATGAAATGAATTAATAATTTATTCAAAATCAGTCAATCGAATCACAGCGGCCAAGGGTCAAGCATAGACAATTGTTTCGGTTCTACAAACCTCGTCAGTATGCCTTGTACGACCACGGCATCGCATGATAGCGAAGACAATTTTGAATAAATATTTCTGTGCTTATGAACACAATTGATATTATAAATAATCAAACGAAAGACTGGTTTGCCATCTAGTTGCAATTTTTAATACTAAAATGTCCGCATTAATCGGTATCATTTTTGCATTTATTATTTTATGCTTGACCCTTGGCCGCTGTGATTCGATTGACTGATTTTGAATAAATTATTAATTCATTTCATAATTTATTGGCGATTCAAAATCGTTATAGCCGCGAAATGACTGCCAATTGCATAAATGCAAAAATGATACCGATTAATGCGGACATTTTAGTATTAAAAATTGCAACTAGATGGCAAACCAGTCTTTCGTTTGATTATTTATAATATCAATTGTGTTCATAAGCACAGAAATATTTATTCAAAATTGTCTTCGCTATCATGCGATGCCGTGGTCGTACAAGGCATACTGACGAGGTTTGTAGAACCGAAACAATTGTCTATGCTTGACCCTTGGCCGCTGTGATTCGATTGACTGATTTTGAATAAATTATTAATTCATTTCATAATTAAGGTTTTGACGAATTTTAAAATTTAATCTGTTTCATTAGGTTTTGATAATGGGTTTACAAATACGAAAGAATTCTTTGTATGTGCGGTGTTTTTTGTCTGATCAAAAAGAGAACAATAAAATTTTGGGCAAGTAATTTGACTTTGATAGAGATGTGGAATAAGAAGGCAGAGCTGATCGCGTCAAAGTAGACGTGTTAATGCTGTAAAGTTAGTTGAGAAATAGGGATTTGGGACATTTAATTAATATGTTTTGTTAAAATTAGGGTTAGGTCATTGATAAGAGTACGCTTTGGCGTCCCTTAACTGGTGTTAAAAGATGCAATAATTGCCGGGTGTACTGCTATTATTGGTTAGGTTTGCAAGTGATGCAAGATTTGAGTTTGTATTTTAAGAATGAGAAAAGCATAACGGTTTACGGATTGGGCCACTTAATTTTTCTCATTAAAAAAAAGTTGAGTAGTACCGTTACTAGTAAACACGTTACCATAGTTTCAAGAAAGTCTGAAGATTTATCGATAGTCTTGATGTAAATTACGGTTTCGTGGAAAAGAGAAGTTTTGGGGCGGACAAAGTATTTATAAAAAAGACCGCAAAAAATGCATTTAAAAAAGTTGATGGTGAATAGTTGTTAAAGGATATAAGCTAGTTGGCTTGTTAATTTGCTTTGAACCGCTTAAAACACTATTTATTATGCTTTTTTAACCTATAAGCATTTTCAAATGGTCAATTTTTCAGATGCACATTTTGTCTATGTACGTTAAGTTGCTTCTCCTTTTCTGGTTTGTGCACCGTTATTTTTCTCAAAACGTTGTCAGAAGTCCAGTAAACTTTGATTTGCCAAATCGTAAACCAGTTTTTTATTGCCTCTGTGGTTTTCTATACTTTTAGAATAACCAAATAACCACTCTAAAATAGCAATGTAGTCTGTCATTTTTAGTTGGTGGACAACTGAGTGTTTGCAACAAAATCCGTTTTGATGAGTAAGTATCAACCTCTTTGTATGATCTTGGATTATATATAAAATAACTTTTTTTTACAACTTTGTTTGAAGTACATAGCAGACTGATAGGACGGTAGTTTTAAAAAAACTTTGCGGTTTTTTTTTTTGGTTTGGGAATGTTAATGTCGTACGACTTCTTTCATGCCTCTGAGCTGACCGGTGCAAAGAATTGCGTTAGTTATGCTGGAGACTGCTATAATAGCTTTTGGCAAAAATATTTTTAAAGATTTTTTTGGTATTCCGTTTGGTCACGGTGCGGATCGCGGTTTTAGTTGCAAAATTATTTGTGCTACCCTGAGGGGAAAAGGGGGAAAAGTCGAGCGCTTTCTAGTAGTACGTGATATGCCAATCGGTTAAAGACCTTTTAGTGTACCCTATCAATGTGGTCCAAATGTGTGTTGATTGGATTAGGAGAACATTGCAGTTCTAAGTTGTCTTAGCTTTTTCTCCAAAAATTATTTTAACCCGCGTTTACCGTGTGTTGCAGGTAGCGGTTTTTTTTAGATTGCGGATGATTTTGACGATAGGTCACATCAAAATTTTATCATCAATGGTAGACTCCATTCTTCTAGTTTTTGTTTTTATGAGCTTTAATGGTTTCTTATACTTGACGGTGTAGAATATTTATTAAATACAATAGTTTGGGTTACAAATTTCGTTCGAAAATGAATGAAATGAAATGAAAAGTTTTTGTTGCGCGCAAGAGTATTTATGATTTGTTGGCCCAAATAGGGTACAATTTGATTGTTTTTTTATAGTTTTTCTTATTTTACTTGTCAGTTCTGTGACTTTCGTCCAACAATCAGGCAAATAAGAAAAAAATTGTAATATAGACAAACCTTCCTCTGTCACCCAAATTCTTTTTAAGAATTTTGAGATTTACCGTTATAATCTGAACTAAGATGGTTTACAACCTTTATATTTTAGGCTTTGATATTTTTGAGTATTGCTACGTCAAAAATATTGCTTCAATGACCTGCCCTATAGAAGTATGTAGATTTGTCCGGTGCTAGAACCTGGGGACCCTTTTGCAAAGTGTGCCTAAGAAGTGCACACCTTTTAGCATTCATACTCAAGTTGTTTGCATGGTGTTTTGCGTTAAATTTGCCAGCAATTATAGTTGGCAATTAGTTGCTTAAAACTTTGTCAAAGTCTGAAAAATCTATTGAATTATTGAATTGGATAGATTTAAATAAGCAGACACAATTCTAAGTGTCTTTAGCACAGGAATTTTAGCTACAAATGACAGCTTTAAAGTGGTCCAACAATTTTTTTTTCAAAAATTGTTGTTCTACACCTCCGCTTCACAATACTGGTCCCAAATATGTAAAAAAGTTTGAAAATTTTAAGACGGTGCTACGTTTTAGGTTTAGTTTTTTAGACTAGTAAAATATCTAATTGTTGGTTGAAAAAGAAGTTTTAAATTTTTTCTTCTATTTAATTTAAAATGCTACATGATTCCAGAAAACTAGACAAAATATTCTAGGATTTTATGCGGTTTGGCGCATCTTATGTAAGTCGGGTTATCGGTGTAGCACTTCATTGAGGTATGCCCTTGCCGCTTGGCTTACTCAAGCTGCACCGACAACATTTGGAACCTTTTATTTAAGTTTCACATATAATTGACGTGTTTAGAGCTAAACCCTATTCTTTCTAGTTTACGCCCTATTTTTAATTTCCCGGAAATTTTGCTTTAGTTTTGATAACTATTGCTAAGGGCTATAATTATCATTAGTTGGAAGCCCGTTGGGTTTTACAATCGCAGTGTTAGCGAGAGCGGCGGCAGCTGCGCACGCGTTGGTGTTAGTAGGTGCGGCGAAGTCTGCAGATGCAACCGTTTACCTGTGCGCCGGTTTTCAATAAATTTATTTCTTTTTATTTAGTGGAAACGGCATTTATTGGGAAGAACTGACAATTCTTGTGTCTATACCTAAACGGCCGGCAAATTTTTTTTTCTTGGTCCTTTAACCGTCTGGAAAGGTTTTTGTTGACGGTGGCTGACGCAAAAATTGCATGCTCTTAGGTGATGAAGTTTATGGCAACGGGTTGAATATTGTCCTTTTGCGGCTGGAAGCTGGTGTAAGTAGTTTTAATTTTGGTCTTTTAGGTTAATTGTTCAACCTCTTCGAACTCTGAGTCTATGTTGGCGCTTTTGCGTTTTAAACGGGCGTTAAGTCGGCAAAAGAAACCACATTTGCGGCGATGTTTGCTGTCAAGTCTTTTATTATCGATTGCAGTGTTTCAATTTTTGCCGTCATCATATTCAACTATTTCTTCATTTTCTGAAACTGTTTTTTTTTATACTGGTTGCTGTGGGAATGGGATTGGTCCCGGCTTTGTTGGAAACGCATTTTCTAGAACCGCTTTCTTTTTTTCTGAAAGATTTTATTTAATGAGGAATTATTTTTGTTGAGGGTTAAAAACTGCTGTTGTGTTTGTTTGGCCATAATAGCAGCTGCTGACAAGTTGCTAGAAATAATAATTTTACTTTTTCAAGATAAAAAAAAAACTGTTTTTAATTAATTATTCTTTATAATTGTTGAACCTTTTTCAACGATTCTTAAGACCAGTTTGAGATGGTTTTGTTATTATAATAAACAACCACCTCAACCAAAATCCAAAGAGATTGCACAAGAGAGCCTACTGCAAGGTCAAGACTCTGAAAAACCAGCTGCTGAAGATGCAGTTGCAGATGGCTACTATAGCGGAAAACTTTGAGAAAAAGTTTGAGGCGATTCAGAAAACTATTGCGTTGCTAACCGCAACCTAATGAAGCCCGCCGCCTCCAAAAAGTCTCTTAAGAAAAAAGACAAAGACAAAAAAAACACTAATACCCTTCCTTCCATTCTAGATACCGCGACGCAGCCGTTCCCCTCACTGCTTCTATTACTGCCACCGCTCATAAGCGAAAAGGAAAGTCGTAAGCGTAAGAGTTCTGGAGGTCAGTCTCCACTTCTAAAAAAGGGCCATTAGCCACCTTCCACCTTCCACCTGCCACCAACAGCTGCGCCAAACGAGCCATTAGCAGCTAATCTTGCCAGCATATCAAACTAAACGGCGCTAAGGCTTTCTGTCCCTAAAGACGCATACCCCGCTAAAAAAAAAACGCCAGAAAAAGCTACACCAAAATGAGGTTTAAGCCTGCCGTTTCAAATCTCAACTACGCCTGAACAATAAACAATTTTACTCTAATTTCTCTAAGACGTTCAAGGACAAAAACTTACTTATTTTATTAGCGCGTAATATCCACAAGAGCATAAGCATGCTTTCAGCTACCATCGACGTAAAAGGCTACCGCTATTTTTAAAGCTTGCAATGCGGGTTTTCAATCATGGGCGCGTTTCAACAAAAAGTGCCTTGAGATGAGAAAGTTGAATGGGCGTTGAAATTTCTATGGTTTTGCCAGTCAAACGTTCATTGTATGGGTAACAAGTTTATCCGATTTTATATGGTTTTTGTACACAACAACAGTCGGCTGTTGTAACTGCGCGGCTTGCGTCAGAGGCACTCTAGCCAAATGCGGCTTAATCTCTTTGCAACGGGCCTCATCCCAAAAATGGAAGCAAAGTCTGCATCCGTATGTTGGCTTTAAACTGACCGGCTGCATAACCCGCGCCAAAACTTCAACTTCAAGCACCCGGCGTGGAATAGCTTGAGAACAAACGCCAAAAGTCGAGCCTAAGCTAAACAAAAGAAACTGCTGATACTGAGCTCAAACAAACTAACTCACTAAAGCGGCGCGGGTCATCTAGGGGACGTTCTAGATGTAATAATACTAAAGAACGTTAAAAACGTTGTCAAAGGCTTTAGCTTTGATCACAGCTTGGTAATACTGAAGCTCTATGAAAGAGGATCACATAAGGAGGAAGTAAAATTTGTAACATGTACGTATTAGTATCTCTTCTCGAGATCTCTGGAAAAGATCATAGGCAGGCTTGCACCAGTACAAACTGTTGATGACATTTAATGAACCATCAAACTTTTTACGCGCCAAATACACCAAGTCACGGAAACGGCTTTTAAAACCCATCAGGTCCGTGTCAATAATTTATGTTGCCAAGCGTGTATAGGAAGGCATTGCAACCCCAGAGATCGCAAAATTCTAAATTTGTATTAGAGCTTGGAATCGTTTACTAACAATGATAATCTTATGTTAAAGATCTCTAATGCTTTACAAAACAGACGGCCTTCCATTCCAATTATTTATGGCAAAACTGAGTTGCAATTAATACACTACTCTGAGAAAGGCCGACAGCGTAGAACAGCCAATGCTCTCCTTATGATACCGGCGATACGAAACACGTCAAAATAATCAAACAAGTTGTTGAAGACTTTTTGGAGGCTACTGACGACAACGCACCGCTGAAAAATATACAACCAAAAATCAAAAAAATTATATTAATTAATTTAAAACTTGCATTGTTCTTGATGCCGCCTAATGGGCAGAGCCACGCGGGCCAATCACGGCGCACCACCGTTTGCTAGCTGGTATAAAGCTTACGCAGCAACGGCCCAACGGCAGTCTTAGCCACGCAGCAAGGATAATTGAACCGGATTTCCACAACCATCTCAAACCCTTTACCTACGATGCCATCACCGACTACTTTCTATCGGAATGATTTCCCGACCAGCGCCATGTACCTGGATAACGCCTTCGGAACTTGCCCTTGACACAGACGACCGCTTCAAAGATGTATCTGCACCCCGAGATGCACACGACTCACGGCCTTGCACCCACAGCCGTGAGCCGTCTCCCACTTGGAGGTGGGACACCATCTTCTACGCTGTAAACTCTCTTGCATCCTTCTCGACGCCGACACCTGCAGTGCCTATAGAAACCCCTAAACTCCACTACTTACCAACGAACGAGCTAGAGGTGATTCACCCACCTTAAGCCCCCAACTGCACCCACGGCATTGAACCCTACGCCGTGGGACAATTAATCCTGAACCCTGGGGATACAAACGCTATGACTACCCCGTGGCACCTGGATCCATCTACTACGTTTGACACGGTGGGAGAAACAACCGTTAAAATAACCGTTGGAGACCAACACCACAAAGTCGCCCTCTTGGTCGCCCCGAAGTTGGAAGAAGATGTAATACTGGGTAGCCCATGGCTGAACGAACATCAAGCAAGCCTTGAATACCTACGCCAGTGCATCAATTATGGCAAAGAAAGCCGATTGACCATTTATTGGATACCCCAGAAGACTGCGCCGACCAAAGCACACAAACCAGTGAAATTACCAAAACACTTGTTCCCCGACGCTAAGAAATTTGAACAACTGGTCCACAATTTTCCAACGGTCTTTAACAAAAATGTAAAGCATCACATTGAACTGACAAACACTACGCCAATACGCACCGCGCGATACACCTACAATGCGCATAAGAAAGCGCTCATCTTAGAGCAAGTGGAAGAACTGATGGCAAACGGCATTATTGAGAGGAGCAACAGCAGTTATTGCGCTCCGGTGGTTATTATGCAAAAGAAAGATGGCTCACCGCGCTTCTGCATTAATTATTGAGCGTTAAACAATGCAACTCAGAAAAAAGCCGCACCCTTGCCAAAAATTGAGGAAACTCTAAAAGATTTCGAAGCGGCAAAAGTGTTTAGCAAAATTGATCTCAGAACCGGATATTGGCAGATTCCCATGAAGGACGTGGACAAACAGTACACCGCTTTTGCCGCACTAAAAAGAAGCACTTACCAATTCCAAGTGATGCCGTTTGGCCTAAAGAACGCGCCAGCAACTTTCCAAAAGCTCATGTTGCAAGTTCTGTCCAGCTTGCTAAGAAGCATTGTTTTGGTGTACCTAGACAATATACTAATGTATTCCCAAAACCACGCCACTCACCTGGTACACTTGATAAAAATACTCAAACACCTACAAGAATACAGATTAAGATGCCACCCCAAGAAGTGCATCTTTGGGACCGATTCGGTCAAATACTTATTCCACCAAGTTAGCGCAGAAGGAAATTAACCTCTACCGCACCATCTAAAATTGATCCAAGGCCAAGAGATCCCACGGAAGAAAAAGCAACTATATACGGAGGTTCTTGGGTATCTGCACCTGGTTGAGAAAATATATAATAAACTACTTCAGGATAGTGGCGTCGTTGATGGCCATGCAAGGAAACAAAAACCGTTTGTAAAGGGTAAACCCAAAAACACCGCCTTCCAAAAGATTAAGGACGCGGTCGATAAACCATTAATATTAGCACGGCCAAAACCAAGACTGAAATTTGTATTACAGACCGACACGTGCAACATTGAAGTAGGGGCCGTTCTGTATCAGGAAGAAGGCTCACACAGACGCGTGGTATCCTACCTCAGCGCAAAACTGACACCATGGCTACAGAGATTCCACTCAAATGAATTGGAGTGCATGGCAATAATGTGGACAATTGACAAGTACAGAGCCTACTTCAAAGACAAACTGATTATTCTGTGGACCGACAACCAAGCGTTAGTCTGGCTAAAGAACTTGACCGACGCCAAGACAAAGTTCTCCAGGTGGTCACTCATACTCCAAGAGTTAGATTTTACAATCAAGCACACACCTGGTGAAATAAACTTAATACCCGATGAACTAAGCAGAAACCTAAACAACAACTTCATCGACGAATCAATTGAAGAGGCAAAACGGCTATTACCAGCCGAAAATACAAACTAGCAGAAGACCGCAACTATATATTGTCAGTATCAACAGCTCGACCGAGCTCATAACCCGCAATGAGGCAGAATACAACTACTGACGGGAGAAACCTTGGCAGTAGTCAGACGCGCTCAGAACAATTGCGAACAAGTCCAAATGATTATTTGACAACGTCAGGAAATGCTGGACAATCCAGAAAACCCAGTAGATATAAATCTTTGTAACAAACTAGGCGAGCACGGAGAACTAATAAAAACGAGCGCAAGGCACGACCAACTAGCCGTACCGCCAAGTGCACAACAAGAAGTAATAAAGCAGCACTACTCCACAATCACAGCCGGCCACCCAGTT
Organism: Tachinus rufipes; assembly: GCA_963932245.1. Taxonomy (NCBI): domain Eukaryota; kingdom Metazoa; phylum Arthropoda; class Insecta; order Coleoptera; family Staphylinidae; genus Tachinus; species Tachinus rufipes. The sequence goes on along the minus strand of OZ010747.1, from coordinate 68,855,336 downwards.
GCGACGAGACCACAGCAGCAATCCTGCGGTCCTACCACTAGCCAAACATGCGAAAGGACGTACGCACGTTTATAAAAGGCTGCATGATATGCGCCAGGGTACAATCAAGCACATTACCAAAGACACCGCTAAAAGCTCTCCCGCTTGGTCAACCATGAAAAAAGATAGCCATTAATTTTGTAGGACCCCTAAAAACAACAGAAACGGGGAACAAGTATGCTTTCATAGTAATGGACATGTGCACCAGGTGGGTAGAAGCAACACCAGTGCAAGCGGCCACGAGTAAGTAACCACAAGGCTACTGGAATTCCACCGTTGGAGATACCCGAAGGTAATATCATCTGACGTAATTTACAAGCTAGCACTTCCAGAAGGCCGTGCAAAAATGGAAAGCCAAACAACATACAACCGCCACATATCACCCACAGGCCAACCCGGTGAAAAGACGGCACGCTTAACTCAAGAAAAGTATACTAGCATTGAGAGAAGAGCAACCCCATAAACAATGGGACAAACTTATCCCGCAGGCCGTATACCATTGCAACCGTCGGACAAACACAGCCACCGGCAAAACGGCAAGCAAACTCTTGCTGGGACAAAACTTAGACAACCCGGGAAGCTGCGACGCATCCAACAAAACCACGGAAGACAAATTTTTAGTTACAACAAGGTAAGCAACGACAAGCCGCATACATAGAGAAAAAGTATCCCAAAAGAGCGAACAGAATAGAATACGAACGGGAGACCTGGTGATGACGCGAGGTCAAGCAAAAAACCTAAACAACAAGTGGCTAGGCCCCTAAAAAATAATAACCCACTGATATTGGGTGGAAAATAACCCCCACAGGCCACCCGTCAAACTCTGCTGGACGACTATTTGCCATCTCCAGAAGTTTCGGAACCCACACTAGTAGAAAAAATCACCGCCCAGGAAGTTGGGGGGAATTGAGGCCGCCTAATGGGCGGAGCCATGCGGACCAATCACGGCGCACCACCGCTTGCCGGCTGGTATAAAGCTTACGCAGCAATGTTACGGCCACCAGGCGGCGCCACTTGCCGAACACACGCCCAATCCGGAATGTGCGAGAGCCAATCACAGGCAAGATGGTAATATAAAATAAATGCATCCAGAAAATTCCAATCAGTCGAATCTCACGATCGCAACTTTACGATACTCCTGATTGGAAATAAATTAACTTGAAAAGCAATGATGCACCGTAACAACGACAACGCTCCGCTCTACCACTACTCGATGCCGACCCACGCTAACGCCTCTGGATATTCTCCTGGACCTCCGCCGACGACCCCTGCTATGCCTTATTGACCTTCTGCTCTTACGACGACGACACCCGCTATGGAAGATGATAACAAATTGGAAACCACGTTCGGACTTTATGGATACAGCACAATGACGACCTCCGCACCAACCCAGGCTCACGCAAACTGGAACTCCATGTATACGACGACGACACCGGGAGCACTAGCTCCGCTCCCGGCCTTCTACCGCCGTGTTGGAAAATATTACGATACCTCCATGACCAATCATGAAGAAGCCCCGACCCCTGGGAGAAATTTTACATTGTTTGGCGGTGGAGACGTAGAGACCGCAACTCCCACGCAAAACCACCCCCACAATAATGATTATCAGTGGCCACCAACGTCACGACTATTGTCCGGCCCCCTTCTCTTCCACTTTGAGGGGGAAACCGGTAACAAATGGAGCCCAACTAGAGGGCAAAATCAGAGGCAACATGCTTCATCAACACGTTACCCTGAGAACAAAGAAATGTTTGAAGCGGATAGACATTACGCTATTACCGAACCGCAAGTAAAAATGGCAAAATCAATGCACCCGCAGAACATACGCCAAGCAGGTGAAAACTGGAAACTGCCGCAGACGTCATACCAGGCCAATTATGGAATCAAACCAAATTGCGATCATGGGTATGACACGGCAAGGTCAAACTTAGCGACAAGACCACGCTACAATACGACCGATTTTAAAAGTCAACCAAAGCCGGACTACCAGTATGGTAGCCAAGCACCAGCTCCCCTCGTTGATCATTAACCACCAGCAATAGAACAAGAAGTGGGACAGGCACTAGCAGCGGCGGTAAACCACTACATGACATTTGCAACCATTGACGAAGAGGTCCCAAAATTCTTCGGGCTGCCTCATGAAGATCCTTTTAAATATTTTGAAAGGCTAGAATATTTCATAAACGAACGCCGGCTGCTAACGAGATCATACTACCCTACGCTGCGAAAAGGGCTGAAAAAAGACGCTAAAGCGTACGAAGACCAGTTTCACGGAAATCACCCAAAAAATTACGATCAATCCAAAAGGAGGTTGCTGCGAATGTACGGGGACCCTCGCCATGTGACGCAACTGGCAGAAATGCTTGTAATGACGATGCACGACCCAACGGAACCAGTGCAGAAGTTTTTACGCAGACAGGCGGCCCTATATAGACAAGTTTACCCTGCACATTCTGAACAACTTATGGCGGACAGTTTGACCACTATGGTGGAACCAAGGCTGCAACAATCACTAGAGCATACAATGTCAGTCAGGCCGACCCCAGTGCAACTCTAAAAATTGACGGAAAAGTCACCGCCAGTGTTAACATCGGAGAAACGACGCAGGAAGTACAATTCCTAGTGGCACCACACCTGGGAGAAGAAGTGATTCTTGGAAACCCCTGGCTCACAAACAACGACGTGAGCATGGATTACACTTGGAAGTGTTTACATTTTGGAAAGCACCGCCGCGCTACCGCGTACTGGTCGCGAATAAACAATGAAAAAGCCGCGCAACCAGGGACAATTACAGTGCCGTGCAACGAATTCCCGGAACCGTTTCTACTAAAACAACTTTTGAACAAGTTTTGTGCAATTTTTTTCGACAGTATAGTTCCGACAACCACGCGCACGGTGACTCATAAAACCAAACTAAAAGACCTTACTCCGGCGCAATCTTTGCGGTACTCTTACAACGCGGCTAAGATGTCCGCTAATTACAAACAAATGACATGCCCGCCAATGGCATAATCGAGCAAAGCACTAGTGAGTACTGTACCCCGGTAGTACTTATAAAAAAGAAAAACGGTGACCCGCGCTTCTGTCTGGATTACCGCAAACTTAACGCGGCAACCAAAGATGAGGTCGCACCTCTTCCAAAGATACACAAAACACTGAAGGACTTTGGCGCGGCGCAAGTGTTTACAAAGATGGACCTTGAAGCAGGATATTGGCAGATCCCCATGGATGAAACCCATAAACATTACACCACGTTCGCGGCACCCAACGGCAGCACGTATTAGTTTTGAGTGATGCCGTTTGGGCTTAAAAACGCCTCCGCCACGTTTCAGAAATTAAAGTCTTTTAAAGAGTTTACCAGGTGGTCGTTGCTCTTGCAAGAATTCTCCTTCAAGGTGGAGCACACCCCTGGGTCTCTTAACCACTTGCCCGATGCATTATCAAAAAACGCGTGCTCATCCAAGATAGTGGACGAAGAAATAGAGGACATCGACAGGCTACTACCTCCAGAAGGCGACACGGATAAGACAAACCACAGTCTAAACCACCTGTACAGCAAGCTGGGCAGGCAGCACCAGGTCACCAAAGATAAAATCTCTGTCCTAGGTGAAGAGACCCTGGCTGCTCTAGTGCGAAGGGCACAAGTCGATTGTCCCCAAACCCAGGAAATAGTGCGGCAATATCGAGCCACGCTAGATGACCCTGACATCCCAGACGGGATTGACGTAGGGTACAAGTTGGGCAAAGCGGGAGAACTTCTACGGACGATAGCAGGACATAACTAGCTAGTCGTACCACCCGCAGCTCAACAGGAGGTATTGAAAGAGTACCACTCTAGCGACACCGCCGGGCACCCCGGCAGAGACAAAACCTTGTCATCCATACTGACGGCATACCACTGGCCACGCATCCGACGAGATGTGCGGATCTTTATCCGAGGTTGCGTAGTGTGCGCCCGAACTAATACAGGCCACACTGGACCTGGAAATCCACTACAGTCGCACCTTGTTTTACTTCCTTGGCTGTCTTCCACAATAACCGGCGAAACAACGCCGCCACCGAACAAAGTCCGAGCCAACTATTACTTGGACAAGCGCTAAAACAACCAGGAGGCTGGGACGAACCTGAACAAGACAGGATGGGAACTCTGACTCATCCTTCTTGACGCCGACACCTGCTATGCCCATAAAAACCCCTGGACTCCACTACTTACCAACAAACGCGCTAGAGGTGATTTACCCACCTTTAGCCCCCAACTGCACCCAAATACCACAATCAACCCCAACACATAAATAACCACGAAAAAGGTCAGGCCACCTTCTCCAACATCACCATCATCCCACCCTTACCACCTCGAGGGCGGGGAGCCAGTAACACTCTAAGCCCCGATTACATATCTAACAAAGTTTTCAAAGCGTTCTAGCATAAAGCAAAATGACGCTCACCAACATTGCTAATGCAATTTTTAGAACTGGACATTTTCCTACAGATTGAATAAGCTTTCTTGTAGTAAACATACCAAAACCAAGAAAAAACCAAAAGTTTTTTCAAAACTATTAGCTTATCAGTCTTTTAAGCACTTTAAGCAAGATCATTAAGAGAGTGGTTTAGGACAGACTCTAAGACCAAATAAAATTGATCAACATTTGTCAGTTTATTAACTAAACCGCGTGACGGACCTTATAGTTGAAGGTTTTAAAGTGAAAAAGATCACCTGTGTGGTTTTTTTTGACGTCGAACAAGCCTTTGACAAGGTTTGGAACTTCTCTTCATATTGTATAAAACCAACTTTTCTCTGCGTCTTGTGAGGCTGATAGCGTCATATCTAAATCCAGCTGTACACAACCTTGGTCTGGATGATTTCAAACGTCGATTGATTACTTCAAAAATAATTATGAACGTTGTATGTTTTATAAAGTAAATACATCACTGACACTTTGCACTAAACAGAGACACTCGCACTGCCTATATTGCTGTCACAAACATTGGTTAAAAATCTCTTAAGCAAGTATCTTAAAGCTTTAAAAAATTGTTTTGGCAGAATCCTTTTCAAGATTAATTTATAAACGTAGCAAAATAATAATTTTGGTTTAATCATTCTTAGATTTAATGTCTATTGATGTTAAAAAACTATTATTATTTTTTATAACGCGTCACTTGCACAGCTATCTCTACTACAAGAAGGTGGATTGCAGTAGCGATTGGTATGGTTCTTTCATGCATCGCAAGATTGATATAAAAACATTTCATATATTTTATATTATTTAATCAAACATTTACTTGTTTTTGCATTGTAAACTTTTTTAAAATAAGTACAAAATGTAATTACTTTTTAATATTTAATACAAATGTAAATTTTAAAATAAAACGTTAACAAAATGTATAACAATTTACAATGATTATATACATATAGATACAATTATGTTATTAAACTCCTAACTGCAGTCCCATATCTCCTTCCAATTATCCCTAAATGCCTTAACAAAAAAGCCTCAACTATATTATAGTAGGCAAATAGCGAACAAAGCACGGACCCTCTAATTGCTTTTAATAATGCACTGAATGTAATAAGGGATGCAATTATGTGCAATAATATGCGAGAATATTTAACTAACAGAAAGGTTTACTAAAAACCACCTTTTATTTACTTAAAATTATAATAAATTTATATTTACTTTGTAAAATATTGTATTCATTTTTTGATCAAATATTTTTTTATTTATTATATATATCATTAATCAAATTATATAAATTAATATATCAAAACTAATCTATAAGCACAAAATATAATGAATAGAAAGTAAAATCATGTTATATGTGATAATAATGTATAGTAATTAATTAATTTACAGCACAAATTACTTCACACAGGCTCCATCTATTAATGAATGGCTGAGTTTGGTTACAAATTAAAGAAGAAAACAATTTCATTTTAATATTTGTTTAGTTCATACTTTAACTTTAATTCAATTTACAATAATATGTTGAAAGCAAAATGTAATAAATATAAAAAATAGCAATTCACCCAAAAGAGTAAAAATATAATAAATTACAATCTGTTCAATATGGATAACGTCTTCTCGTAGACATTTTTTCTCGCATATTTGCTGAAGACAAAATCTGAATGTTTCCAATTTTTCACCTTATATAATCCCTGGAAGCCGATGGACCTTTCTCCAAATAATAAGGTGTCTTTGGGGTGCTGTATGTCGTCGTTCTCTCCATAAAAAACATACATTGGAACTTTTATGTTATCGATATTGTAAGGCACCTCTGGATCGCTAAGCGAATGCCTGTAACGTCGGAACTCGCCTACAAAATGTAAATATAAAAATATACTAACCTACTTATAATATTTTTATTTCATTTATAAAATGCAATAAATAATAATCGAGTGTGAAATATTGTATTGATATTAAGATATGAATCAGTTTAATGATTTAATAATAAATTAGTTAATCTACTTACATTTATTGATAGCTTGAGCGTAATGTATAAACGATTTAACTGATGCTCCGTCCGGTGCATGGGTTAAAATACCGTGTAGAATATCATTATCAATATGATCCATGGAACCAATAGCGACTTGTTCGTATGCAAAACGGCATATTCGATTCATTGTAGGAGAATAACACATGTTGGATAGGTAGTTGTTTAGGTCTGGAAGTCTAGGTGCTACATTGAAGTCCCTAATTTGAAGGCGCAAATCAGTCAACTAAAATAAAGTAGAATAGTGAATCAACATTTTAGATTAAAAGCTTCAATTTTGTATTTAGAAAACACAATAAATTTGCAGTTATTTCAATCAATTAATATTTTTTTAAAAACAAACTTAATTACAAAATTAAATAATCTCTTACCATATTATAATACTCCAATTGTGAAACCATATTAAGCATTCTCATAGCGCCATGACATAAATAAACAGCTCCTGCGTATGAAATCTCAGCTCTAATTTTCTTATTATATTGAGGTAACTCAGCAAGCATAACATAAAACGATGTGCATCCTTGAGAATGACAAATTACAGTTAAATCTTTATGAGAAGTTTCTTCTAAAATATAATCAACTGCTTTGGGTATATCATGAACACCAGCCTCGTGCCATGTATAATTCCAAAAATCATTAGAAATAGTCGAAAGAGTTGTATGGTTAGTAGAATAACTTGTTCCTCTTGTATTTAACATCCAAACATCGTAATTGTTATCAGCTAGATAAAACGCTGTAAAAAAAAGTATTAAATTAAATTTTGATTTTTGTTTTAAACTTACCTAACGCATATTTAGGGCCCGTTATAACCCAACATATTGAAGATACCGCCAATCCATGAAGTAACAAAATTGGAGTTCGTTTGTTTTCTATAGTGTTGTTGGTTGATGGAATTCTATGTAATTGTAGGATGTATCCATCATCTGTTGTAATAAAATGTTCTTCTACAGGGTACCCATATTGACGTACTACATCTGACTGAAAATTATTTTGATAAATATTTATTTAACATTTGAACTTATTTTCTATTATTATCTATTATGCTTGATGCTATATTTTAATAAACATAATTTAATTTTTAGTAACACAGACATGGTTTTTAAAACCTAAACAATTGTCTGTGCTTTACTATTGGCCGCTGTGATTGTTGGGTTGAGTTTGAATTAATTAATTTTACAATTAAATATTTATTACAAATAAATTTAATAAACACTTACTATTGTTATTGTTCGATTGATTTCATCTCCTGCTGAAACTTGATACAGTTTTAGCAATAAACCAACAAAAATAATAAAATACATTGTAAAGCAAAGTTGATTCAATACTAAACACTATATTCTCACAAACTGTTATATATACAAATTCTATTTAAAAACAATAATATCTAATGACGTTATAACAAAAAAATTGATCAATATTATTAATTCAATTGTAAACATTGGAAAAGTTATAAAGATAATTATAAAACAACACCCAAACAAAACTATAAATTATTGAAATAAATATTAGTAAAAAGAAACGGAAATCCATTTGTCTGAGAAAATCGGAAATTATTCAAGGTTATCACCATAGATCTTATTCTATTAAATTTAATGTTATCAATTAAAATATAACGTATAAACTTCTTTAAGTTTATACTAAAAAATATTAAATTAAAATTTGATAGTCACATTTTTTTTTAAATTAGTAACTATTAAAGCAATTCTATATATTTTCAGCTTAATTTGCAACAATTAATACCCAATCAACATTATCTTCATAACAATTTCACGCAACATTAATTTTAAATACTACAACGATTTTAATAACCAATCAATCAAATTTTATGATTTCTTATAATATATAAAAACCTCAAAACTCCATCAAACAATTCAAAAGTCACAAAATGTATTTTAAATTAGCAATAATTTTTACATATTTTATAGCAAACGACGCAGCTTTAATAAATGTAGAGAGAAACGACACCGGAAAAGAAACAAAAGTATCTATTTTTGGATGGACGTTACCTTCATTACCAAAACCACTGAAACAGGAACCGGAAAATAATACACCGTTTTTTTCTAATTTGATACCGAGTTTCTTTAGATCGCCAAGTAGTTATGATACTGATGATCCATTCCTGAGTTTGGTAAGTTAAATGAATAATTTTATTTTAATTCTTAATTTATTTTAAAATTAAATTAATGGGAACGTATACAGAATATTTATAATTAGTTGTCATGGCTACAAAAATTGGCTTTCTTTGTATACTGGTTGCCATGATAAAAGTTATATATTATTTGTAGTTGGTTGTCATGAAAACGTGAGTTTACAAATTGCTTGCTATGGCAACCAAAATAAGCAATTTTATTTAATTAGTTGTTGCGGTAATTATAACAGAATATTTCTAGTTAATTGTTATATAAACATAAATTTGCATAACTAGTTGTTATGGTAACAAATATATAAGTTTTTTTTATATAGTTATATTTAGTAGGCTGAGATGGTAACGCAAACTTAAAATTGGTTGTTGTGGAGACGTTTATAGGTTTTATATAAGTAGTTCTTAATTAGTGATTGGTTGAAAGTTTTAAAATATTTTTAGTTGGTTGGCAAATTCATTGCTGAAGAGATGTTAATTAGTTGCTATATAGTAACGGTTATAAAAAATTTCTAGTTGGTTGTTTTGCTAAAGCAAATTTACTATTAAATTGGTTGCTGTACAGGTGTTTATAAATTTTATGTAGTTACGTTAAGAGCATACCGACCGCTACCTTGATTTGTAGTATTTTAACAAAAACGGCAACTTCCCCTTCATCGCTGCTTCTACAAATAATTTTAAAATCGATTTATTTTTTTACCAGTACATTTAGAAAGGATTAAACTATAATATGTCGAAGTCTTTTTTGTAAAATTATATTTGCAAATAGCAACAAAATGCATTCAAAAATACAGAAAAACGCATTTATTTCAATATTTGATGGGTTTTTTCGGCTATTTCCTAACTATTATTTGACTAAAAGACTTCGACATATCATAGTTTAATCCTTTCTAAATGTACTGGTAAAAAAATAAATTGCTTATCAAATTATTTGTAGAAGCAGCGATGAAGGGGAAGTTGCCGTTTTTGTTAAAATACTACAAATCAAGGTAGCGGTCGGTATGCTCGTACCTTATATCAATATGCTTGCTTCTGTTGTGGAATACTGGGTTCTCGGAGAGTTTTAGTGTTCCCTGATTGTCATTGTATATTAGTATAAGTCTTTGAACCACACCAATTTCAAGCATTAGGTTTTGGAGATATATGGCTTCTTTGGTTGTTTCAGGCATGGCTATGTATTCAGCTTTGTTTGAGCTTAGTGCCACTTTACGTTGTTTCTTAGATTCTCATGATATTGGAAAATTTGATCACAAATAACAATAACCAATGAACAATTTTCTGACCGTTAAGTTGCTTCCCCAGTCAGCGTCCACAAAACCTTTCAATTCTGTATTTGCTGAACTATAACAGAGACTAATGTTAGGGATACCTTTTAGGTACCGCAAGACACGTTTTGCAGCTAGCCAATGTTCTTTTTTGTAACAGTGACTAAGCTGCCCCAGGTAGCTGACAGCACGAGAAATATCAAGTCTCGTTGATGTAGATAGGTAAATCAGCGCACCAACCAGTTCACGAAAAAGATATTTTGTTTCTTGATCTGCTAAAGCGTTTTTGTTTTTACGGGGTTGCAGTCCGACATATTAAAACTTTTCAGTAGTTCTGTTGCAAACTCTTGTTGATTCAGCCGTATACAGTTGCCTTCTCTGGTAAATTCGATTTCCAAACAATACTTAGCTTTGCCCAAATCCTTGACTTATAATTCTGTTTGCAACATATGTAGTAGCTGCGTTGCCGTTTCATCGCTTTTTGACGCCACAAGGATGTTATCCACGTAGATAACTATGCAAGCTGCAATATCCTCCTCTTGCTTTAGTAGGTAGATGCATGGATCTGCATGTGTGGGTTCAGCTCCTATTCGACGCAAGGTGGTGTTTAATTTTTTGTACCACTGCAGCACTGCCGGTTTGTTTCAGGCCAAACAATCCTTTTTCTAGAAGACAAACACAGTTTCCTTTGTTAAACTTGTATAACATTTCTTTGGCAGCTGTACTTAGGTCAGTTTTCTCTTCTACTCTAACTTGTAGTAGTTTGGCTTTTTAAAAGCTTTTATAAAAATTTCTTTGTTCAGATGTTTATTTAAATATGCGGTTAACACGTCCAATTGACGAATTTTTATTTTCTGTTGTGATGCTAATGCCACAACCATCCTTATAGAGCCAATTCTAGCAACCAACCTTTGATTTTTTCACGTAAGATTATTTGGCTTTTAATTATCATTTTATTTGTTGGTTTGTTTACCATTTTTTAGATATTATAGCGGAGAATTGATTTCATCTTGTTTACCATTGCTTTGTTTGATTTTGTTGCTTTTGGAGACAACATCGCAATTTTGAAAAAAACTTTGGCTAAATGGCAGAATTCAGTTTTCACACAGTTTGCTTTACCTTTGTTTTCTTCAATTATAAAAATCATTCTAGCTTTGGTCTGCCGAGATCACTTCTAAATTTGAATTGCTTTTTCATTCTCATTTTCGACCTCCGGCTCAATTTCCATTTTGGTTTCTAACGTTGACTTGTCATTGGAATTCTGTCTTTAACTTTCACAAATTTTACGTCGCAGGAAACTTCTTCCACAAATGTCTAACTTGCCTCTTTTTGGGTTTCGATTTAGGCAATATACTTGAGCCCTAAATTCTTTCAATTTGTTCACGTTTGGTATTTTTTCGCACCATAATTCAAATGGTGTTTTTTCATTTAAATTACATGATGGGCAGCAATTTTTAATGTAGCAAGCCGAGTTGTCCTATTGGTTCGTTTAGAGATGTCATTTTGTTCAGGTGTATAGGCGATTATTAATCTTATTTCAATACTTTTCATCTTTAGATACTCGTCGAATGACTTGTTCACATACTCTGTACCGTTTTCTGATTAATAAGATATACCTTATTATTTTCTAACACATCGTGAGTGTGAAGAAACATTATTAAGAGCTGATACACCAAGCTACAAAATTTGAAAAAATTTCTGACAAACTAGAGGAATCTTTGCAATTGAACAGAAAACCACAGTGCAGAATTGAAGAAGCAAAACATCATTTAATACATCAAAACCAGTTAATGTGTTCAACAATTAATGAACATTAAACTCAATTCTTGACGTTTGTGCAACAATGTATTGCGGACAGATATGTATATAGAAGTGCAAAAGAAAAAAATGCTTCAAGTGTCTACAAGGTAGAAAGTTGTAAATCTAAAAACTGCAAAATATTTAGCCTAAAATATCATAGAAAAAAAATGGAACCAAGCGAGCAATCTAACGTCCAACTTTTAACAATAAAAATACAACTATCCACGGCAATAGTATTCATTTGTTTTTCAGTTTGATTCTCGACACTGTTTACGTATTCTATAAATTTTAAAAGTACTGAGTCTTTTGATTGCAAAAATTTTACTTCCCTCTAACCTGTAGCATCATCGGTGAAGGTAACAAAGTATTTCATTTTTTTCTTAATCCGTTCTCATTGGGCCCCAAACGTTTGAGTAAACAATTTTAAGCATTTTGGTTGATCGTTTGAGGGCTTTCTTAAAACTGGATTACGTCATTTTTGTTCTTGCATCTTCTAATTTTACTTCCGCTGCATGCAAATGCTTGCTTGTTAGAGCGTCCTTTAAGCTGCGCAAGTTTAAGTGGTGGTTTTGCTAAGCATGCTACGTCATTGGAAATGACGTTGCTTTCAGATACTATATACAAGTTACCTACGCGCTTTGCTGTAAGTACAATTTCATTTTGGTTGTTCTTATCGGTTATTTTACTTACGGAGCGCAGAAGCGTATAGTACGTTCGTCAATGTCACGTTTGCTACACTTCCGTCGTTTTTACCCTCAAAATCTACTTTGCCAATTGCCGATATGTTTGTTTTATCCCCGTTAGCTAAACTTAGCTTTTCAATTCGATTTTTGTTAATGACTTCAAAATGTTCAATCAATATCATTGCACAAATGTGACGTGGCACCACTATCGAGACACCACTGTTTGAGAATATTTTCATTTACATTAAAACATGCGGTTGTTGTCTTATTTCTTACTTTGGTTGGGCAATTTTTGGACATGTGGTCTACTTGTCAGCATTTGTGGCACTTGTACTTAAATTCTTTTGTTGGTTCAGCTTGCTTAGGTTTCTCACTTTGTTTTGGTATTGCTTTTTAGGTCGCTTGGCTCACATAGCACCTTGCGCCACGCCGCTTTGTTTTCCTTTTGTTTGCATTGCTTTCTTCCACTATTTTCATTTGTAGGACTTTTGGAGTCGGCCACTCGTCGCGCAATTTGATTGTGCACCAAAAATTTAATTACCTGCCGGGTAGACTGTGTAAAAGCAAAATAGATAATAAATTGTTTATTTCCAAGTTTATGCTTTTTCCTCCCATGCGTATAAGTCTGTTTATGGTACTGACCTTCAGTGTCTAAGCCTCAACACCATAAAGCAGCACAGATAGAATGTAGCATTTTATAAAACAATATTTCAAGTATAGGTTAAGGCAAACTATAACTAGTTTAGATTTTATTACTGGTAATTGCAATGCCAAAAATGCCGCTGGACTATATACACCTCCGTTTTAAAAACTAAAGCATATTTATTCAGGGGTAACAAAGTTTGTTTTCTTTTGTACTTGTTCTTGTACACTCTAGTTTGGCATTATTCTAGTTTTTGGCTCCATCAGATAGTTTCCTTAAATGTTTTTAGGTATTTTTTGTTTGTCTATTTGTTTTGGTAAACGGTAAACAAAGTATGCGTCGCTTTGAGACGCAATACGTCTGGAGCGCCGTGGCCCAAAACGACTTACATTTGCATTATTGCAATTGTAAATTACTGCAGTTTTTGCAAAGTTAAAAAAATAGGTTTAAATTGTTCTTGAAAATATAAAAAATCATATCATTCTAAATCCAGACCAAAGACCCTAGTTTTGTTACACGGCCAGTCAATTTTTGTTATGTTTTGTTGTCTACCGGGTGTTGGACAATTCCCTAAAGATGTTTTTAAGTGTGAAAAAATTTTAAAAGTGGCTTTTTGTTTCAAAGATTCCTTCAAGCGCGTGTGGTAGTAGTAAACCGTTCTTTTGGCATAAAAGTGAGACGTTTGTTGATGTCCAGGTAGTTTTAAATGGTAACCAGTTTATTCCGAGAGTTGTTGAACTATTTCTGTTTGGTTATTCTGTTGCTTTATAATTTAGTCTTGATCTTTAATCAAAATTTTTTTCTGCAAAGGTACTTCCGTAATTTGTGACTATTTAGTCATCTATTTGATATTTTGTTCTGGCCGTCTGCACTAAGCCATGTTTTTGTATTTATTTCTGTGCGCTGAAGGATAATTGCAATGTTCGGTGTAATATTTTTGCAGGCATATCTCGAATGGGCTGCAAGGCAAATGTTGTTTAGTCCTGTTAGCACGTTGGTAAAAATGCTACCTCTGAATTTGCTTGCAGGTGCAATATGAACGTTGTTAATAAACTTTTCTGAACCTAGATATTAGCTGATTCTCACTTTAGTTTGGTTGATGTGTTGATATTACCTCTGTTCTGCTGGTGATCTGCTTCAACTGCACCGACATTTTTTTTTGTGGATTAGAAAGAAAAAATTTTTGCTACGGAAGTTTGAGACCATAAGTCTTAAATACTTTGCATTTAAAGTATTTTAAGATTAGGTTGATTAGGACGTTCTACAAGCTATGGGATAGAATTGTGTGGTAAACTACTTCAGAAAATAATAATTTTGAACGGTTTCCTACAAAAGTAATTATTTTTTGATTGCTTTGAAAAATCTGGCCAGGTTTAAATTAGGGTAAACCGCAAAGTTATCAAAGTACTTTTTGGACAAAATTTTGTTGTATTGACACTGCGGAAAATTACCGAAATTATTACATTTTTGTTTCGCTTTCAACATACCACAAAATAATACTTTGACAGACATCGAGACAGATAAAATGCGTGTGTGCAGCTTTTCTCTAAACTGAAAAGGCAAAAATAATTTGCAATTTGATGATAGTATTGTACATCCGGATTTTGTTTTAAAGCAACTGTACGTCAGTTTTTCATCAAATACTTGGCAAAATTGAACTACGGAATAGAAATGTTTAAAAAAGTATAACTAACAGAATTCCATAACTTAGATGTGAAGCTATTATCTTTATAAAACGCAAAAAAAAATTTAGTCTGTGCAGTTTTAAATTTAAACTTTTGTGCCACATTTTGTTGAAAGTTTCCTAACATTGAAAAAAAAAACATTTTTGTGGTTTTCTTAATTTTAAACTTTTGAAAAGTGGTCAATCTTTTGATTTATTTGTGGCACTACAGAGTAGTTCGGTCCAAACACATGTCAGAATACAAAGAGAAGATTGTTAGATTTAGTGTAGTCTTGGATTATGTTTAACGTGTTTCAGTGTTTAATGTTGTTAGCAACTGACTGCACTACTTAGTGAAAAATTGTTCATTTATATCAACATGTTTTACGTGTAACTGCGTAACGGTAGACACAATCGCATAGAACAAAGTCGGCTATATATGTAATCTTAACTTTTATCCGTTTTCTTTTGCTAAAACATTAATCACACACATTAAATGTCTTTTTAATGTAATAGCCTCTTATAATGTCCAACCTCATCATTAGATAATGCAGTTAATTTGATTGGTTTTTATTCAATAATTTGGTTTTTTATTAGGTATGGATTAAATAGACAAATTAAATTTCAATAATGATTTATTTTATCATTTAGTCAATACTGATAAGTTGTGAACAACTACCACGTAGCAGACGTTTTCAAAACTGTTCTGCTTCCTTCTTCAATACTAAAAATCATCATTAGAGTTTTTTTCTTATAGACGTTTGCTATGGTAAATCTGTAGGTTTCAAGGTTTACAAAGTATTTATTTATCTGCAAAATGTACGATGTTTGTTGTGCCTCCGCCATTACAATCAAAAAATTTGGCGGTACTATTTTAGTTTTTGGTCCCAGATAATTATATTGACTGCTCCTAAGTATCTGTTAATTGTTCATTTATTTTGCTATATGTGTATCACAATAATTGTTTTTTTAATGCATGGACTTTTTATAAAAAGTTTTTTCCTTATACAACACATATGTTTTGCTAGATCTGTAGGCCTCAAATTGTACAGTGTGTTTATTTATTTGGAACATGTACGTTGCTTGTCTTGTCTTTAGCATTACAATCAAGTATTTTCATTTGTTACAAAGGACAATATTTTAGGGCATACGCTTGTGTTACTACCTGACAAGCTACCATCAAATATGTACCTGAAAACAAAAATATACTATTGCACCCGTTAATTGAGAGAATGGAAGCGCTGTAGATACTGACAAAGCCTAGTATCTGGTTTACCTACATTTTTATATTAAATGTAATTATGGTTAAATAGACCCTAATCATATATTAGATACCCTGAATTAATAAATGCCATAATTTCTTAAAAATTCTCTGCCGGAGCTGGAGTTCGAATCTGCAACAAATTAGGCGCTGCGATTTGAGTTAAGCAATTGGCAATAACCTTTAAGCGTTACCTAATTTGATAGCCGTACACTTAAAGTAGGTTTTTTATACAAATAAATACATATGTAATAATGGGTTTTACTACCTCCGTGCTTATCTGGTCATACTTGGTGTCAGGATTTTTTACTGGTGCTTGTGTATTTTGTATAAAAAATGTTAAGCTAATTTGTATATAGAATTTAACCAGAGGCTTTAGTATAAATATTACCTTGACCGTTTTCCAGCTGCTTGGTATATGTGAAAGTGGCTCTAAAGATCTTGCATAGAAACTTTTTAAAACTGCAAAATTTTTTTGTAGCATGATGGGGTAGATTGTATTAGCTCCAGGCAATTTTAATGGCTGATCTTCCATTTTAGGTTGACCAGGTTGATTATGGTCTCTTGCTTGTTCCAGCTTTTTTTGTTTGCTTTTTTGTTTGGCAGTTTTAATTGAGTATCTGTCACTATCTATAGCTTATGTAATGTTGTTGCTTTTTTGCCTTTGGACAGGCTTTGGTTTAGCTAACTAGTATTTTAATACATTAATCCCAGTTAGTTTTGGTTCCTTTATTGCAGAAGAAGCTGTTTTTTTAGATTTTATATTAAACTAAATTTATGTATCATTGGACAATGAGAAATTGTCCGACACATATCAGTTTTTATCGCTTTGTTTGTTTAATGATTTGCTAATGTAAGGTCAATTTGCTACGCAATGCATTGCAAATCGTTGGCGCATTACCTTTATTCAAAATATTGAGATTTTATTCTACTATAAATTCTAAGATTTTTTTTACCATTTAAGTTTATGTCTTTGCAACCAAGAATCAGCAATGCATCATGTCCGCAGTATCTCTACTGGTGATGGTAGTTTCTGCTAATTGTAGAAAAGGTATGTTTTTTTTGTAAATTTAAGGTTCACAACGAAGAGATAAAAAGGTTAACTTGCGGGTTTATTTTTAGACAAATTCTACAAGTGGTTGAAAAGGGTGCGGTAATAAAATTATTGAAACTAAAGTTATAATCTAATAAATCTAAGCAAAATTCTTTCGGTTTGTTTTAATAAAATTTAAAAAAAAAAACAAATCTTGGAACGCGTTTACGCACGTCCAGTCTACCTAGGATCTGTGGAACGTCTTTTTTTTTAAGATCTTACCCACTAAACCCAATTTTTTTTACTTACCCGCGTGCGTGGTATCAGTTTTGCATTCTTGTTTTAATAAAGTTTTGTTAATGTTTTTTTTTCTTTTTAATCTTTCTTCATTTTCTTTTTTAGTCATAATTTGATTTATTATTCCGTTTATGACTTCTCAGTTCTTTTTATTTTTAAGCATCAAGTCCACTTTATTATCTGTTGTCAGCAAGGTTTCTTCTCTTTCACTTCTTTCTTTTTACCATATGATGTAAGTAAGCAATCAGCACATGTTGTGCAGTGTCTGCTTCTTTGCAATACACGCATGTATCATATGTTTTCATACCTATTTTTTCCAGGTAGCTTTGGAAACTGACATGTAAGGCATTGCGCAAGGTAGTAATTTATTTTTCCATGATCCCTGTCTATCTATTTTCTTATGTTGGGTATCAACTCGTGAGTCTACTGTCTCTTTACATTTGTTGCCTACAACTCTTGCTACTTGTTTAATGTTTTGTTTCTAGCTTGCTCTTTTTCCTATTTGTGCCAGGATCATTGCACTTATTATTTGATTGGTTTATATGCCTTACTGATTCTGATGGCTAAATTTTTTTGCAAGTTAAGCGTTTTTACATTTTTATCAAATTTGAGAGAATCACTCCATATTGGCGCAGAGTATAGTACAATTGACGCGGCAACTGACGCCAAATGCTTTTGTTAATTTTTCCTATCCTAGGCATTATCCTTCTAACAAAGCAGTTGCTTTTTTTGTCTTGGCCGTCATATAAAATATTCCAGAGATGAGAATCCATCACTGAACCCAGTGACACCCCTCTTGTAACTTTGTGCTTCTTTTCTTTTTTATTTACTATAATTTGGTCCAAAAGGTAATATTTTATAACTTGTACCAGATATATTTGTATTGGAAATTTTTTTTGTATAGCCTTTACTGTTCTTGACATAAATTGTTATAAGCGCACATAGTCTTTTTGTGTTCAATGTTTTTTTCATGTTTTTTGCAAATTTTTTTACGGTTTCTAATAGTTTTAAGGTTCATAATTTTTCCCTAAAGCAATGATACGCTTCTAACAGGTTCAGCTTTTTTTTTAATTTTCTTTTATTTTGCTTCTATGATTTGCTCATCTTTTTCATTGTGTCAATTAGGCATATGGAGCAGTATGATCTTTCTTGTTTTGTTTTTTAACTGATTTTAGATTAGCCGTTTTCCATTTGTTCAAAAACTTTTCTATTTTCCATAATGAGTTAAACACAGCGAAAATTGGTTGGAACTCTTTTTTTTTTTTTCATTTATTAGCTTTTTTTTTGTTCAACCAATCCAGGGTTGTACCGGAAGTTTATTAGTCAGTAGATTCCTAAGTGTATTATATTGCTTTTCTTGTAGATGAGTATTGTGACTGCGGTATTCCATCTCTTCGAGATCGTACCTGTTTTAAGGTGTAAGTGTACCGGAGTGTTTAATTTATTAAGAAACACATTTTCCTCAATTTCAACAGTCTATTTTTATTTGATACTTTAACAAAAAATTTCAACTAGTCTTCTTTTATTGTTTATAAGGTATATTTTGAAATACGTTTACTGTTTTATGGTTGCTTTCTGTTTCAAACTGTAATTAGTTTATTTATTAGTCTATATCGTTCCTTATTTGTCAATCAGTACTTATCTACGTTCATTTTCTTTGTTTTTTTTTTCTTAAAGTAGGTATTCATTACGTGAATGTTGTGATAGTGTAGAAATTTTTGTTTTTGTTTATTTTTGCTTTTAGATTCAAAAATTCTTAATGTTGTCTCTGGAACATTAAACATTAGATATTAAAGTTTTTAATTATAAAGATGTAGTGGCAATTTGTTTTTTGGATAACCGTTTTGATGTTTTTGTCTAGGTTACGATAGCTCCATTTTAGTGGTTAAATGTAGAGGCGTACACTTAATTAAGAACATTATTAGATAAGCTACTTGTTCTACGATGCATTTTATGCTGTTTATGTTTGCATCAATTTGAAGATTATGATATGAAAATACTTGCTTAAAGTGAAGATTATTACTAGACTGAAAATAATTCAGTCCAGATGAAGAAAGATTTTCATAAAATGTCGATCATTGGGGCGTGCTTCCTAGCACAAATTGCCACTTTATGCAACAAAATTTACATGCTCACTTTATGCAAGTTCAGTTCACAATTGTGTTAACTATGAGATGGCGTTGTAGTCAACGATAAAATTTTAATAGATTAACTGGTAGTTGTTTTACTAAAAAGTATATCCCCTTTAAATGTCTTTGAAAAGCAAGCTTGGTGAATAATAAAAATGCCGGTCAAGGTTAAGAGATGTATTATATGAATAGCGAAATAATCTTTGTTTATTATTAACAGTTCAGAGATATTTATTTTGATATATATTTGTTTTTAATAATGGTTTTTTTTAATTTTCTAATATTATTATGATCATTAATTAAATTGCAGTTATATTAAATTATTGATAATTTCATTTAATACGCGCTTAAACTCTGAACAAATAATTTGAAACTATATAATATTTAAGAGCAAAGAATTTGTTTTATAAGTGTTTGAAATCACATTTATATTTTGCTTGCTCTTGGCTTAACCATACAAAAAAAGACTCTCAGTTAGGTATTCAATGTTAAAGTACACATTTTTTTGCATTTATCTTTTTATAGCTTTCCGGTCTCACATTCCCCATTAAGTAATTATATTAAAATTAAAAATTTATGAAATTTTATAGACAGGGATATTAAATTACGCCGATTACAATAGGGTTAAGACGTTTAAGACGTTATTGTAAAACATATAAATATAGTGTAAACAATGTTTATGTAAATTATTTTATAGTATCCCAGAACATTGTACCCATACGTCCCTCTTGTTTAATAATTTTAAGGTACAAAAATTGCTCAAAAATAATATGGGTACCAAATAAATAAAAAAATATATAGTAGGTTAAACAATTATTTTATGGTACTCCAGAACATTGTACTTTATTGTCGCCCTGATAAACAAACATAGGTACAATATTGCACAAATGTAATGTGGGATTTAAATGAAAGCATTATGATAGGTTATACAAATATTTTATGGTACTCCAGAACATTGTACCCTATTTCTCCCTGCTAAACAAATAAAAGTACAATATCGCACAAATGTAATATGGGTATCAAATGAAAGCAAGTATAGTCGATTATAAAAATATTTTATGGTACCCCAGAACATTGTACCTTACTGTTTCCCTGCTAAACAAATAAAGGTATAAGGTATCGCACTAATGTAATATGGGTATCAAATAAAAGCAAATATGATAGGTTATACAATTATTTTATGGTACCTCAAAACCTTGTACCCTATTGTCTCCCTGCTAAACAAATAAAGCTGTAAATATTGCACAAATGTAATATGGGAATCAAATAAAAGCAAATATGGTAGGTTATACAATTGTATTATGGTACCTTAAAAAATTGTATCCAATTGTGACCCTGCTAAACAAATAAAGCTGTAAATATTGCACAAATGTAATATGGGTATCAAATAAAAGCAAATATGGTAGGTTAAACAATTATTGTATAGTACCCAAGAACATTGTACCCTATTGTCCTTCTGATAAACAAACAAAGGTACAATATTGCACAACTGTAATATAGGTATAAAATAAAAGCAAGTATGGTAGGTTATACAATTAATTAATGGTACTCCAAAACATTGTACACTATTGTCCTCCTGTTAAACAACTAAAACTTATCATATTTGCTTTTATTTGATACCCATATTACATTTGTGGGATTTTGTAGTTTTATTTGTTTTGCAGGGGACAGACAATAGGATACAATGTTTTGGGGTACTATAAAATAATTGGTTAAATTACTATAATTGCTTTTATTTGTTACCTATATTACAATTGTGCAATATTTCTACCTTTATTTGTTTAGCAGGGAGACAATAGGATACAAAGTTTTTGGGTACTATAAAATAATTGTTTAAGTTACCATATTGCTTTCATTTGATACCTATATCACATTTGTGCAATATTTGTACCATTTATTGTTTAGCAGGGGTACAATAGGGTACAATGTTCTGGGGTACTATAAAATAATTATTGTTTAAGTTACTATATTTGCTTACATTTGATACCCGTATTACATTTGTGCAAAATAAAATTATAATATAATTTTACAACTTACCATTCTTGCTTTAATTTGATACCCATATTAGAATTAGGAAATAATTGTAACCTAAATTCATTTAGCTGGGAGCGACAAAATTAAAGGTTTGTTATATTTATTGTAAATTGAATACTTCAAACTTTGTTTTGTAATTATCATTCTATGCTAATGACACTTAAAATAAAAAAAAAACAGATATGCATATATGCCGTTGTGTTTTATGGTAATTGTGTACTCGGTTCAAGAGATATGTTCATTTAGAACGATAGCTTGTCAAGAAAAAAAAATTTAAACTGTATGCAACTCACTATACATTAATGTAACATTTAGGCGTGTAAAAATAATCTTCATTTTGCAGAGTTCTTACATATTTTACAGTTGTAAATATCTTTAAGAATATTGAATTTTATGATAAAATGATTATACTGGCAGGTAGAGAAATGTTTTGCTAGTGTGCCGTAATGATAACTTTATGCAAAATATGTTTCTAATAAGCCTCTAATTGATAAGTGCATTAGCATCTTCAAACTGATGCAAACATCAACAAGGATGTGGTAATGTTTTTTGTGTGAATCTTGTAAATGAGAATTCTAATGCCGCTGTTTCAATTATTGGTGTTACCTTTGTGATATTGTGTGTGGCCAGATTTTAAGGTAAATAGTTTCTTGTTACGTTTTTTTATTTTGCATAATTCTATAACGTCCCAGTGTGTATTGGTTGACTTTTTTTCAGCTTTTTAAATGTTTTATTGTGAGCAACAATTTTACTTCTGTTTGTCTTCTCCAAAATCAAACTAAAGTTATAATGCAGGATAAAATATTTATTCTACTTGCCTGGAGTAATAAGTTTTTGTGGATTAACATTTTATTTTTAAGGGTTAGTGTTATGTAACCAAATTCTGGACAACAAATACTTTACATTTGTTGTCATGTGGTTTATATTAGTGTACTACACCCCCCCAGTTCATGTGTTTGTCATTCATTTTTTTACGTTTTTTATGTTTTTACATTTAAAACGTCAGTTGTTATTAAATTAAAAAAGTGTGGCTTTTAATCTAATATAATTATTTTATTTTACAAAAGTTTATTTCATATTTATATCAAGCTATTTTAGAGCAAATCTTTTCATCTTTCTTATACTAAGATGTCTGCTCCGGAAAGGTGAGATTGGTGTCAAGATTTTTGCTCTCGTCCTATGCAAGAATTGCAATAAGGTTTACTTTTAAAAAATATTTGCTAGGTTGGTTTTTTTATTGGTTATTTAAAATAATTTAAGTTTGAATTAAAATAAACAAAAATTGTTTTTATAAAAAAAATACGTTTCAAATCTAAATTGACAATTAAACTTAGAAGCTTTATTTATTCTTTTAAAAGTCGGATTTACAATTTTAATGGCCGATCTACAATTTGAAAGTTGCGGATTAATAGTTTGGCAGCCACATTTGTTGAAACGCGTTCGTAGCCAAGTTTTCAGTTTTAAATGACTACACTTTTAAAAATCTTGATTTAAATGCTGAATTTATAATTTGGAGGCCGGGTTAACAGTTAAGCAAGGGTCTGCATTTTGGAAGGGGCCCTGCTACACTTGTTTTATAACCTGGTCGGGGAAGAACTTAGTCTGAGGGAAGCTTTGTCAATATTTTGCGGTAGAGCTTCTTGCTACGCTACTAGTTTTATCATTTTTACCGTTCTATAATGTTTATCATGATTAGTTATACTACAATTAAGTTAAAATTAAAGATTTTATTATTTTCTTTTACTGCCTTTGTACTAATCATTGCAAAAACTTTATAATTTTTACTACTTTTATTATTTGCAGTTTTATTAACAACTGTAATAATTTAAACTAAATAAAATATTTTTGTATAGTTTTATTAGAATTAATTTGAAGTATGATATAAGATTTTTTTAAAAATTTTAGACTTTCTATTGCTTTAGTTACTAATTAATTTTATTTGTTTTTCTGCAGCATTCATAATTCTATTCTAATTAATTTCAAAATTTCAAAAATTTTAATATTATTATTTGTTTTCTGTAGCTTTATAAAACATTTAATGCAAAATAAAAAAATTGTGAAAAGTTTTAAAACTAAAATTAAATTAAATAAATTTGCACATTAAAATATGAAAGAATAAGTGTAAGAAAAATAAAGTATTTTAAAGGAAAGGAATATGACTGTAAAGAAATAGAAAGTATGAAAAATATTAGAAAAGTTGTATGAAAAAAAAAAAAAAAACTATGCATGATAAAGATATAAAAATGCAAAAGAGAATAACAAGAGAGGATTGAATTGAGGTACAATGAGAAACATACATACAAACAGAAAATGAAATCACAAAATACTTTGATAACTCAAGGTACACAAAAACAGAAAAAAACTATAGTTTCAAGATTTAGATTTAGAAATTAATAGAAAAAGTTTGCAAATTTTGTATGAATGAAAAAAGCGTAATGTGCAGAATGTGTGGATAAACCAATAAAACAATAGTACATAGTTTGTTGCTGTGGAATTGCAGTTACTGACAGTTGAGATGGCAGCTGGTTTAATAAATCATTTTACGGTTATCTCCGTATGTTTAGTAGATGACGGCTTTTAATCCTAAACATAGTTCTAAAAATTGTTAAAAAAATTTTTGATATGTTTTAAACAATATTTGTAAATTTTTTAAGTTTATTGAGTAGTTTTCATACTTTTTGGTCTCAGCGCAAAGTAGTCTTTAGTCAAAGAGTTTAAATATGTTCTTAGATTCATTAGCGTAGCAACAAAAATTACATATCATCTGCGTATTATATATTATTTAATCTTTGACCATTTACCGAGATTTTTAGTTTTATATTTTCCAACGCGTGTTTAAATACTTTTCATATATAAATTAAATAATAAAGGAGACATTATACACTCTTGTCAAACTCTTTGCTGTATTAACTTTATTTGATGATGTTTTCCTGTGCCGATGCTTGCAATTTGATTCCAGTAGAGGTTAACGATTATTTAGATATCTTTTTTGTCTAAGCCGTTTTTTTGGAAGATGTTTATAAGTTTTGTATATCGTATTGTGTCAAATGTCTTTGTCTATTTTTTCAAAAGGGTTCAGCCATATAAAAAAATAAATTAAGTTAAAAGTTTAAGTTATTATATTGATGGCATTATCATCTATTAGTTTATAAAATATCATAAGAATTAGGTCAGGTCTATGTGCTTTACCGGTCTATCTTTGTTTAATTGCTTTTATGATTTATTTTTGTAGTATTGGAAGGCCAAAGTTACAGTCTGCAATATGTTATTACGTTATCTTTTTTATAGTTCTTAATAACGTGTTGATGTATTGTTTCAGATTTATTGAGGATAATGTTACCGTTTTCATTTGCAAGTCTTTCCACTTTTCTTAAATTTTACTTTAATTTGGTAGGATCTAATATTTGTTTTAGGTTTTGTCTTAACCGATTGAAAACGATTGCAATACCTCTTGTTTACTAGATTCAAGATAAAATTAATTTGATTTTAAACAATGTCTTTAATTATTTTAACTTCTTGTACATATACACAAAACTCAATGTTGATCTTAATAATAAATAAAAAATAAAAATAAAATAAGTTTTTTTGTTTGAGTATTTTATTAATAGTTATTAACTAATTGTGCAAATATCTTAAGGTTGTTAATTAATTTGTTTTTTTTTTATTTTGATTTTTGAAAATGCACAAATTTTAAAGATAATATTGATAACATTAAAAAGTTCAAATATGGTTTTCTAATTAAATTTAAAACAAATGTATATAACTGGGCGTAATATAAATTTGGTATTTTATGTAACTGACGCAACAAACGCTAAACTTCTCACCCACCACACTATGTGTATACGTTGTTTATTAATTAATTAAACACTAACTTTACTTTATAACAGTTTGTAGCCAAATTGCTATATGTTACCAATTTATCTGTCTACGTTAGCATAAAATTTAATTTTGATTTCAATTTTAGCCGCCGTTAATTTTAGTTTTATTTCAGCCTGAATTATTAACAAAATATGGATATCCCAACGAAAAATATGAAGTAGTAACAATGGATGGATATATTTTAACATTGTATAGAGTTGCTGGCAAAAATGAAACAAACTTCAGAAGACACGATCCTGTTAGTAAATCTACTACAAGTGTAACAAGAAGCCGTGATCCGGTTTTACTTACTCATGGAATTGCTGCATCTCCAACGGATTATGTATTTCAAGGACCCGAGCAAGGTTTAGGTAAAGAAATAAAAAATAAACAACAACAAGTATTTAAAAAAGTTTAAAACATTTTAGCTTACATCTTAGCAGATCATGGTTATGATGTATGGATTCTAGGTCATAGAGGATCACCAGAATCAAATCAACACACATCTTTTGATTCTGATGGATTATTTGCAACCAGTACTTATTGGGATTACTCATTTCATGAAATGGGAATTTATGATTTACCAGCAGCTATTGATCATATTTTGGCATTAACAAATCAACCTAGCGTTACACACATAGGGCATTCACAAGGTACACCATCATTAATGGTGCTATTAGCTGAGCGACCTGAATATAATTCAATGCTTAAAAGTCATATTGGATATGCACCAGCTGTGGAAATGTGCCATTTTAATCAACCCATATTGAGAATGATTGCTTCATTGGAGATATTTTTCTTGGTAACAATTTTGTTTGTGTTTTAAACTAATTTAAACCTATAAATTTATTTTACAGTACAGATTATTTATCAGCATAATAGGTTCATTTAATCTAACACCAACTATGCCGTCAGTACAAAAAATTTTGGTAAGCTTGTGCTCACCTGGAACATTAACCTATCCATTCTGTTTAGCAATTTTTCAAATGATGGTGAGCTATAGAGAACCTTTCAGCAATATGATGCCAATGTATGTAGGTCACAATCCATCCCCATCTGCTTTCAAAGAATATGTTCATTTTTCCCAAAACATCAATACATGTAAGACCGCCCAATTTAATTTAAAATTTTGATTTATTTTTTTAAATTTATTTAAAGGTGGTTTTGCAAAATACCAGCCTTGGCCGTGGTCTCCAAGAATATTATATAATTTGGACAATGTAAACATACCAATTTATTTATTTTCCGGACAGAATGATTTTATTGTTAGTCCTATTGATTCAGCAAATTTGGAACGCAAATTGGGAAATGTTAAACAGCATAACTTGTTGCCTAATTTTGGTCATTGGGATTTTATTATTGGTTCCAGTGCTAAGGATCGAGTTTATTTACCAACATTGGATATATTAAAAGAATTACATAAGAAATAAAATGTTTTTACAATAAATTGATTGATTAATCGTAAAGGAATTTAATGTAGATTTATTCAAGGTTTTTATATTGCTATCAGCTGTGTTTTAAAGGTGAAGATTAAGTTTGTTTGTCGCAATTTATTTATACAAAAAATTTAAGTGATTTAGTTATAGCAATTATTTCTTTATTTATTAATATTAAAGGATATTATAACATTCTTAATTAACTAATTGCTAAGTTATGCAATTTACAATTAAATTTTTGTCTTAAATAGGAACTGATTAATATTCAGCAAATAATTACTGTCCTTGGTTGTGGCTTGTTTTGATTGCCAATGATACATCCGATCATAAAATTTGTTTCTTATTATGCGTAATAAAAACGGTTTAGTTTTATTTCTATCTTGATTAGTGTCAGTGCTGTTGTGTTGTGTTTTATTATTTTTAAGTGATCTTGAGAATTGTCATGTTAATATGGATGGGTAAGTTATGTTTTGTAATTATTATGATATTTACTTGTTTGTTGTTGCAATTGTAGTTTTATATCTGGTTTGACATTATTATGAATGTGTTATTGAAGTGTTCAGTTTGTTTGGTTTATATTTATTAATTCTAGTTAGATGTGTTTAGTTCATGTCGTGTGAGTAAAATTATTTATTATTATTTTATTTATATATTGTTTTTAAATTATTTTCAATAACTGAGAGTGGTTTAATTCATTCAATAAAAAAATGTTTTTAAATTACTTATAAAACAATCGTGTTAAAGCAAATTTATAACTCAAAAATAATACAATAAATTTTAACATACCTAAATACTATTAGTACTAACTATAAAATAGTTAAATAAAACTGCACACTTAATTAGTCAAAACTTCAATTTAATCAAATAAAAAAACTGCACTGCCATCTCAACTTATTGTTTTACAATCTAGAAGGGTTAAAAAGAAAAATTATTGGTTTAGAAGAAATTCTTCTTAAAAATAAATATATATTTAATTTCATTGGTATAAGTGAGCATTTTATTGTTGGTAATGAGACTGAGTCACTTCATATTAATCAATATAAAGTTTTAACTATTTTTTTACAAAATGCATTTATTCATGCTGGAGTAATGTAATCACTATATACCGTTTACCTTAAGGTGTATTTAACGAGTTTTTAAGCATTTTTAATGATTTGTTAGGCAAATTAAATTATAATAATATAATAATATAGGTCGTGATTTTAATATTCATTTTAATTCAAATAAATCTAGTGCTTCTAACTTTTTAAAAATGGTAAATTTATATTTTTTTCTATGTTAGAAGCTTTTGTCGTTCCCAGGAAGAATTATCTCTACGGGTTCTAAAAAGTATTCTCGTTGGTTTGATATTAATTTAAAAGAAATGCGTAAAACACTTATGTTGTTAAGAAGTGCTAGCATAAGATATCAAGATCTGGAACCTAACTACATTAGTTATAAAATTAAATACTATTATGCTTTGAAAACCACAAGAATAGCACACAACTCAAAACTTATTAGGGAGTCCGGCAATAACCCAAAAGTTATCTGGTCTTTAATTAAACAACATACACTTTCTATCAGCACCTTATGTGACATAATTCCAGATGAGTTTAACGCATATTTTAGCCAAGTTGCTGAAGTTTAGTAAAAGTTTTACCAAAAACAAATACTGATCCAATATCTCTTCTTAATCAGGTGTACACAATCATTTCTAGTACTAACTTTAAATTTCAAAAGATTAGTTCATAAAAAAATATATAAAATACACAAATTAAATCCAACTCATAGGAAAGACATTTACGGTATGAATACACATTTGTTAAAATGTGTTATCAATTCTATATTAACTACGCTGATAAACGCATGCATTACATCTAGCATCTTTCCAGCTTGTTTACAAAGAGCGTGTGCCATTCTAGTTTACAAAAAAAGTGACATAAATGACAATGACAATAATTATAGCTTAATCTCTATACTACCTATATCTTCCAAAATAATAAAAAAGAATTCTATTGAAACAAATGCTAAAATTTTTGGAAAACATCAAACTTTTATCTAACAAACAGTATAGATTTTGTAGAAAAAGATCTACGAGGAACGCAATTAATTTTTTTACTCAGACAGTATATGACAGTTTTAAAAAAGAGGAATACTCTGTTGCATTTTTCATGAACTTGTCAAAGGCTTTTGGTTGCGAATCTCATGACTTGCAAAAGCTATACTGCTACAATTTTTACCCAAGTAGCTGTTGTATGATCCATTCTTATTTATTAAACAGATACCAAAAAGTATGCGCTAATAAAAAGTTTTCATCAGAATTAGTCTTTAAGCACGGGGTTTTGCAAGGATCTATTTTGGGCCCTTTGCACTTTTTACTATATATTAATGACTTGCCAAATTATTACTTTGATATAACCACAAATCTATTTGCTGACAATACCACACTGCAAAATTGCTCGTTTTCTAAACAAACAGCTATTTCAAATAATAATAGTGCAGTAGAAACAGCTTCTTTTTGGTTTGCTACAAATAAACTAACAGTCAACCCAGAAAAATCTGTTCTCCTTAAAATCTGACACTGTAGTAAATAGCGCTTAACTCTTAGATGTGCACCTGGATACAAAATTAAATTGGCATATACATGAAAATAAATTGTCTAACAATATATCCAAAAACATATTTCTGTTAAGGCAGTTGAATTATCAACTCCCTTAATGATGTCTTAAAAACAGTTTATTTTGCAATGATTTAAGCTCTTCTAAGTTATAGATTATTATCAGTTGGTCATTCCAGCTCTTTAAAGAACCTTTTTTTATCTTAAACGTCAGGTAATTAGGATATTGGATTCGATTGACTATAGGGATGACTATCAAAACTCATTTACTAATTTGAAAATTATGACTCTTCCTTGTCTGTACGCTCTTGAGTGTCTTATGCACGTATTTAACAACAATAACTCTTACAATAAATACAATCTAAACTATCAATACAGTACAAGACACAATAATCATCTATAAACCTAAGTCTCAAAACGGTATCAACTTCTACGGGTTTGAATTATTTAATCTATTACCTGTAAATTTCAAAATTTTTGCAGCAAACAATTTTAAACATTTAAAATCTTATTTTATACTAAAAGAATTTTACAGTATTAAAGATTGCTTAACTAATAAATTTGCCGATTTCAACTAATTTGTCTGTTTTACAAACCGTGATTAGTTTTAGTGATTACTGCTTTTATTTATACTCTAATTTTAATGTGTTATTTATCAGTATTTATTTTATACTTGCTTATTATACAGAGTTTGATTATTTGATTCTAATTATTATTATTATTTACTTGTATTTAAATATTTTTTTAAATTTTAGTAAGTAAACTTTTGACGTATGCAAAACTTTTAGTATATTACATAAATAAATAAATTGAATTGAAACCAAAGTAAACAATAAAGATCCAGATTGCTTTAACCTGTAGATTCCAATTATTATCTTAAAAATTCATTTTCTGTTGAGGTTGTTTTAGAAAATGTTGACCATTTATTTATTACTTCTGTTGTTAAAACTTATTTTTTTATTACTACTAAACCGCGCCTTATGTATCATTACTTTAAGATAAACAATGTAAAAATAATAAAATTTCTTAATAATTTTGATGTTGCTTATATTTTGACTTTGAATTAAAAATATTTAGAAATTCTTCAAATAATTTGTTTTATTCTCTGTTGTTAATCCAAAACAAAAGTAATAAATTTGTACTCAACTCAAGCAAAATATGCTGTTAATTAAAAGCAAAAACCATTTATCACATATATCAATAATAGTTTTAAACAGTCTAAACAGGATTATAAAAAAGCTTGTAAACATTGTAACAATTTAATACAAACTGAAAAAAAGAATTGACAACAAAGTTAATCGATTATTTTAGCTTTTCATAAATAACAAAAACTTTTATAAATCAATTTATTGCAATCTTCAAAACCTTTTTTACGAAATTATTGAAACAATTTTGTCACTAACCTAAAAAAACGAGCAAATATTTTTGTTTGTAATTTGCATCTAATTTTACTATTTCTCCTAGGGTAATTCTACGTTAGTTCGGACAAACGTCTCTACATCGACATCACCGATTTTGCTCAAATTGTACACATGTTTAGGGTAGAAAAATATGACAAATTTTAAAATTTTAGATTTCTAGGTGCAATACAGCGGCTATTTTAATTTTTTAAGAATATTTTGTCTTTTTTCAGTTTTTGTGCAAAAAATAGTCAAAATTTATAATCAAAAGTAGAAGATGATTTCGCCTTTGGTTTTCCAAACTTTTCTGCAAAAAGTGGAAAACCATTTTATTGAAAATTTTATATCTTTGATTTTGCAACACCTGTAGGCTTAAAATTTGAATATAATATTTTTGAAACATAGTACTATTGATTCCAAAAATTAAAAAAAAATTGAATTTGCTTGCCTTAAGGTAAAATATAATATATTGCTAAATTGCTAAAAATAGGTTTCTTTTAAAGATTTTTTCTCGGATTTGTCGTAATTTTAATAATTTCTCTTTTTTTTTTTAATTAAAACAAAAACGGACATAAAAATCACGTTCAAGAAGTTTTTTTTTTACTACTTAGAAATCATTATTTTTTTTTTTATTTTTTTTTTTTTTAAGTATGACATAAATATCAAAAAAATATAATATATATATGGGTAATTACATTACTTTTTGACGTTAAAAAGGTCGACCTTTTTTAATTTGCTCAAATTTTCAGGGATGAAAATATAAATAAAAAAACTTAGATTCCCAAAATTTTGGACCTTAGAATATTGCATGTTTAAAATGACACACATTTGAAGGTCAGAAATTTTACAATAAAACGTCTTTTTTAGCTTATATTGTATCTCAATTTTTGGGCTTCTGGAAAAAGACAAAAAGGTCTACGATGGCTCAAATTATTCCTTATTACATGTACTTTAAAACCCATATTTTTATGTTTAATATCGTAGCAGTCATTTTGATATATTAAACTTCAAACATTATTCCAAAAAAACCAGTAAATTTAGCAGAATCGCAAAACTTTGCTTTTTTTAAACCGTTCTAACTTTGTTAAATTTTAACAAAATTTGATCCATAAGGTCTAGATTTCTTTGTGTTTAATCTCTTTTTAAAAAGATCACACAAGACTTATAGAATCAATACGTATACATCACTTTTTTGTTGCAGAAAGTTGTGCATATTTTTGCGATATTCAAAACTTTTCAGGTCCCGAAAAAGCGCTGTCACTCTATGTCGATTTTAGTCAAAATTTCAGTAAATACTATTTAGATCACAAGAAAAAAGATTATCCATATGAAAAATGGTATATCGGGCATTATGAAGAATTTTTTAGTATTCAAAAATTGTCAATATTGGCAAACCACACATTTTTGTATCTCAATTTTTGGGCCTTTAGAAAAATATAAGAAGATCCACGTTGGCTCAAAATATTCCTTATTACATGTACTTTAAAACCCATATTTGTTTCTTTAATGTTGGGGCAGTCATTTTGATATATCAAGCTTCAAACATTATTCTAAAAAAAACGAAAATTTAGCAAAACTGCAAAATTATGCTTTGCTGAAACGGTTCTAACTTTGTCAAACTTTAAAGAAATTTGATCCACGTCTAGATTTTTTTGTGTTGAATTTTTTTTTTTAAGTGATTACACAAGACTTTTGATGCAGGAAGTTGCACATGTTTTTGCAATTTTCAAAACTTGTAATTTTTAGGTCCCAAAAAAACGCTGTCACCTTATGTTGATTTCAGTCAAAATTTCAGTAAATACTTTTCAAATCACAAGAAAAAAGGTTATTTATATAAAAAATAGTATATTGGGCATTATAAAAAAAATAATTTATATTTAAAAATTGTCAAAATCGGCATTGTTTTAAAAAAAATCTAAATCACTTTTTGTCTATCTTGCTTTGTATTTGAGATAGTCAACAAATACAAAATATTTAAAAAACTTTTTATTTAGCAAAGAAACACAAACAAAACAACATTACTTTAACAAGTGTGCATTGATGCAAGCTTTTGATACTTGTTAAAACAGTTTTCTTAGCTTCGGTTAGTAAAATTTTATAAAAATGTTGTTCAACTACGGAAAATACGCAGATATTATTTTTGTTTACGGGTTTTGTAATGGTAATGCTTTAGCAATTGAGATTTCCCGACAGAAAGCAACTTTTTTGACGCGTTTTTTAGTGAAAATGTTGCCCATATTATTATCAAAAGTACAACACCTACAATCAAGCGACGCAGCACTACAAATTGCATTTTCTCAATGGTTTTTTGATAATACCCAATATACTATTTTTTATATAAATAACCTTTTTTTTTGTAGTATGAAGAGTATTTACTAAAATTTTGACTAAAATCGACATAGGGTGACAGCGTTTTTTTGGGACCTGAAAATTGCAAGTTTTGAAGATCGCGAAAACATGTGCAACTTCCTGCATCAAAATAGTAGTGAATATAAAGTGATTCTATAAATCTAGTGTGATTACTTTAAAGAAAGATTGAACACGAAGAAATTTAGAGCTTGTGGATCAATTTTCTTTAAGATTTGACAAAGTAAGAACGGTTCAAACAAAGCATAATTTTGCAATTTTTCAAAATTTATGGTTTTTTTTTTAATGTTAAAAACTTGATATATCAAAATGACTGCCCCAACATTAAATATACAAATATGGGTTTTAAAGTACATGCAATAAGGAATATTTTGAGCCACCGTAGACCTTTTTATCTTTTTCCAAAAGCCCAAAAATTTATATACAAAAAAGTGCCGTTTGCCGATTTTGACAAATTTTGAATATTAAAATTTTTTTATAATGCCCGATATACCATTTTTCATATAGATAACATTTTTTCTTGTGTTCTAAAAAGTATTTACTAAAATTTTGACCAAAATCGACATAGGGTGACGCACTTTTTCGAGACCTGAAAATTACAAGTTTTGAAAATTGCAAAAACATGTGCAACTTCCTGCTTCAAGATAATGATGTATACGTATTGATTCTATAAGTATTGTGTGATCACTTTAAAAAAAGATTAAACACAATGAAATCTACACCTTGCGGATGAAATTTTGTTAAGATTTGACAAAGTTAGAACGCTTTAAAGAAAGCAAAATTTTGCGATTTTGCTAAATTTACGTGTTTTTTAGAATAATGTTTGAAGCTTAATATATCAAAATGACTGCCACAATATTAAACATAAAAATATGGGTTTTAAAGTACATGTAATAAGGAATAATTTGAGCCATCGTAGACTTTCTTATCTTTTTCCAGAAGCCCAAAAATTGAGATACAAAATAAGCTAAAAAAAAAACGTTTTATTGTAAAATTTCTGACCTTCAAACCTGTGTCATTTTGAACAGGCAACATTCTAAGATCCAAAGTTTTGGG
Organism: Tachinus rufipes; assembly: GCA_963932245.1. Taxonomy (NCBI): domain Eukaryota; kingdom Metazoa; phylum Arthropoda; class Insecta; order Coleoptera; family Staphylinidae; genus Tachinus; species Tachinus rufipes. The sequence goes on along the minus strand of OZ010747.1, from coordinate 68,821,147 downwards.
AATCTTATTTTTTTCATCCATAATTTGATCCTTGAAAATTTGAGCAAAATTAAAGAGGTCGACTTTTTCAAATTAGTCAAAAAGTAATGTAATTACCCATATATATATATATATAATTTATTTTTTTAATAATTATTTTTTTTTTTCATAATTTTGCAAAAAAAAATTTAAAAAAATTTGAATTAGTATAATTGAAAGAAAAAATGTTATAGAACGCAATTTTTATGTCCGGTTATTGTAAATTTTCTTAAAAAAAGCCGGAAAACTAGTAAAATTACGGAGAATCCAAAACAAAAATCTGTAAAGTAATCCATTTATGTGTTATATTTTACCCTAAGGCAAGCAAATCTAGTTTATTTTATATTTGCAATCAAATGTTTTAAGAGTATTATTTTTAAATTTCAAGTTTTTAGACGTAGCAAATCAAAGATATCAAATTTTTAATAAAATGATATTTTTCCCATTTTCTGCAAAAAGTTTTGAAAAACCAACTGTTTTACGGATTTTTTTTATAAGATACACTTTTTTGAATATGATTTTTAACTAGTTTTTGATCATTACACAAAAACTGAACGGAGATCTAAAGATCTAAAATTTAAGCAAAATGTGGGGACGTTTGTCCGATCTAGCGTGAAATTACCACCTACTGTTATATCTTCAATGCCGGCTACTGGAAAAATGATAAGTTACATTTATTTTAGGAAAAAGGTTGATATCTTTTTAAATTAAATATCAGTAGACGGTTTAAATCTAGTCTTTAATGTGATAGTTTTATTGAGTGTAGTTTCAAGTTTTAAAGTAATTTTATGATGTTGCGATGTCACAACGTAATTTCACATTTTAAAACATTTAAAAAAATTGATTTGAAAAATATCAAAAAATTGCATTTTTATTACACTAAAATAATGTAGACAAGTAAATTAAAATTAATTTAAAAAAATAGAACTAACTTTTGAATAAAATGTAAAAATACTGTCAAAAAATTATTGTTTCTGTGTTTACATTATCATAAACCATAAAAATTTATGAATATGGAAAACTTTAAAACAAAAAGTAGCGTATTTTAATAAATGCGTTAACTAATAAAGAAATAATAAACCATTTAATTGAAATGCTATGCAAGGTTGCAGCAATTGAGCTAACTGAATTAAATATAATCACATTCATAATCTACAAAACTCTAGATTTGGATTTTAATATGTGTGTAAAATTAGTTTATTTTAAGATTGTTATTTTACGGCTTTTTAACAATAAGTTTAACACTAATGATTTAAAATTATTAAGATTTAACCAAATTATAAAATTACAAAATATGACCGCTCCTCCATTGATATGCAAGATGTTAGGTGAACGTGCAACACAAATTTAAGGAGTTATTTCTTCGCCTATTCTAAACATATTTTGTCCTATGATAATTTTTGTAAAACCTTTTTGTTTCAAATATACATGTTGAAAAATTTTTTTGACAGTTACAACATTTTACTGTCAAAAAGTACATGTAAAGTTGCTAAATCTACAATAAATATTCAAAATGATTTCTTCCAGCCTGAATACAAGATTTCAGTCTCTTTGTCATTGAGTGCCAATTTTTTTTAAACACACCGGTGTTGTTTCTATTTAAGTTACACCCAGCAATTATCCGATTTTGCAAGTTGTTTAAATTTTCAATTAGAGTAGCGCAAACTTATAACTGGGCCTATTCTATTATGTTGCTGTTAAATAATCTAAAATGTGGTGGTGCACCATTATGCATAAACCACATTGCAATTTTTGTTGTTAAAGGTAGATCATTTAGAAACTGAGGTAGCATGTGTTTCAAAAAGTTGCAATACACTTTGCCGGTAAGTCTTCCTGGTAGAAATACTGGTCCAATTAGACATTTGCTCACAATTCTTACTCAAACATTCAAGGAACTGATGTTGAAAACAATCTTCAAATAACTGATTTTTATCTGCTCACACATGGTTGTTATGAAAACTCCATATTGCATTTTTTGAGAAACTTTATTAGTAAAAAGAATATGTCACAGGAATTGAGAGATTAGAACTAATGTTTGCAAAAGCTATTGATATAACGCAATACGTAAAGAAAAATCAGCAGGTAGTAGTGCCTGAACAAGCTAAATGTGGTATAGATCCAAAAATTGTTCTTAAAAAAATTTCAAACTGTGACTTAACATTTAAAGTATTGGCAATCTTTTGTGTAGAACTACTTAAATCTTTCTTTATCAGGTTTAGCACATTCTGTTTCAGATTACGGCCAGAAAACTGTTCAATGTACAATCGTTTAGTTTGTAATAAATAGTCGACAGTCATCTCGGCTTTCGTATAGTGATTCATGGTAGAAGAATTGACTTACTATTAAAGACACTTTGATAATCAATGACGATACGTATTTAAATCAAATCCACTTGTACATTAGCAGATAAAACAGCCGTTTCAAGTTATTGGTAACAATTAATTGTATATGATAAATTCATTAATTTTTTGTACTTATTATACTCGTTGGCGTACGCCATACTTTTATTTATATTAATAATTTCAACAAATATCAAATATTGTCGCAAATTTTGTTCACTCTATCTTCGAAACAAAAAGGTTTTTAAGAAATCATTATAAGACAAAATATTCTTAGAATAGACCAAAAAAGAACTTTTTGAATTTTTGTAGCATGTTTACCTATCATCCTGTATATTAATAAATTTGTATAATAAAAATTTTGACAATTGACATAAAAATTAACAATCAAACAATAGTCATTTTAAAACATACTTTTAGTCCGATAACACAAGCAAGACAATTTAATTTTTATAAATGCAGAAAACAAATAGATTTTTTTGTTGCACAATATAGTAATATTAATGTTAACATGACATTTAAACAACAATCAATGCTTTTTGTCAAACAACAAATACCATTAAACCATGGGAAATTAAATATAACCTAGTACAATAAAAATTTGAAAAGATCAAGAGAACAATTATTTTTGCTTTATAGCAATTACAAACGTACATCATCAATTGCAAGTAAACAAATTTTATTGAGTCATAAAACAATTTATAGAACATAAATTATAATTGCAAAAAAAACGGCATTGAAAAATATCTACATAACTATGTAAAAAAATATAAAAAGTAAACAAATAATTATTGTCATTTGTAAAAAGTGAAGAGCTGTTTTAAAATTATTTAACAAGTATAAATTAAAACAACAATTGTTACATAAACAACATTAATTTTAATTTTGATCAGAAATATTCTAGCTATTAAACAAAATGTAATGCAAAAATTTTTTTTAGAAGCTATGTTATTGAAGAAAAGATAAATCCGCAAAATCTTTTTTTAGTTGACATACACACTAAAATACTCTAAATTATATATTATTAATAAGGGCCAAACAGCAATTTAGAGACTTTTGAGCTTCTAAAAGTTTTGTCGTATTTGATTGGTTGCAAATAAAACGTTATACCTTAAAATTTTAGAGTAGTGACAGATCTTCAAAACTTCGAAATTTATTAAAAAATACTTTTATTTGAGGCATGCACCTAAATATTGAGTGTAACTAGTGCCAACATTATTTTAACAGCCCTTGGTTTTTAGCAGCACTACTTACTCGCTTTGCTTCTTTGTACTGCTGAAAGCGGCGAGCTGCTTAATACTTTATTAATCTTGCAGAATTTAAAATAAAAAAACATTTTAGTAATATATCTCTTCAATGTTATATATTCATATGTAATACTTTTTATATGAACACAATAACAAGCGTAAAAATATTTACAATCATGTCATAGAAACAAAAATTCGAGCAAATTAGATGAGTTAATTACAAAATTATTTAAATACATTACATTAATATTATTACCATATTAGCTTTTTTGTTTAATAGTGGCTTTGAAAGACGGAGTTTAATATTAAAAATTGCTTTAATGACACATAAAAAAGAAATCATTTAGTACTATCAAACTATGAAAAATAACTGTAGTATCTACACTTTCTAAAATACTTAAAAAAAATTGTATATAAAAGAATGGTAGCATTTCTAGAAAAATATAATGTATTGAATAAATTGTAAAATATTTAAAGACACAACTTAAACCCAAAAAATACTCAATTTAATATAGACCGACAAGTTAGGACTAGTTTAATAAATCCAGTAAATAATAATTTATAAATCACACGCAAAGAAAACAAAAAAATGCATTTTTATGATTTTTGTTTGTTTGTGCATTTGTTTTGATCATAAAAAATAAACACAAACTTAAAACCAAATGTTGCTTTATTTAATGCAGATTGGTAAATTAGTACTGGTATAATAAATCCAGTACTAATTAATAACTAAATTGTGTAATTTAATGTAGAGTTATGGGGTAGTATTAGTTTGATAAATCTAGTTTAATTTATAAGTAAAACACAAGCTATCTTTTAAAAAATTGCAAATTATGTGTTTATGATTTTGATTTTAGCATAAAAAATTGTTAGAAAAGATCAAATTCAAAACCAAAAATTGAGCAGTTTAATGAAAATTGCTGCAATAGTACTAATTTCATGTTACTGATATTATTTTCTAAATAAAACCCAAAAAGCTATTATAAAATTGTATTTTCATGCAAAATACTGTAGGAAAAATGCATTTTTATACATGTTTGAATTTGTATGATTGTGGACTGTATATAATTTTGTTTATTAATAATTACATATGACAATCTTCAATCAATTATTTTCTGTAGTTTGATATTTCTTTGATGTTTATATTCAAAATGATTAACGATATTAACCATTTCTTGAACCGATTCTTATTTAATTTGTTTTTTTACTGTAGAATTTCTGTTCCTTCTTCATATGTTCCAGCTTTCTTCATATAAAATCTCTAATTTTGTAAATTATTTTCCGGTAGACATTAATTATAACAATATAAAAAATAATAGCATCAAATTTAACAAGTGTATAAGTTAAAAGCAATAAATGTTTTTATAATTTCCCAAAAAAAAGATAAACTGAACAGGACAGGGTCAACTCAAAATTTTATCTTGTTTTTTCTTTTCCCTAGTAACGGAAATATATTTTTTGTCACCAAAACAAACAATTTTAAAATTACAGGTATTGTATCCTGTCTGGCGAAGGTAACGTATAAATTTTGGTAACCGGTCTAATGAGTTCACAAGTAGTAGATTTGATTTTTACCACTTGTGTTAAACAAATCAATAAACCGTCTTTTTGGCCATTCTGAAAGTGTAGACTAGGACTAAACCAAAACACCAAATCACCTTTTTTAAATAAAAAATGATTGATTTTACCATTTGAATGCAAAATCTGAGTATGAATATGTTCACAACGTTTTCAAAAAGATTGCAATAAATGATTAGACAATTTTCAGCGTTTGATCAGATTTGTATTAACATCTAATAATTTTATTTTAATCTTGACACAATTAGTCCTCTCAATAAAAAATGCCACAAAGTTTTTTTTTTTTTTTTTTTTAATATTTAGTTTTTATTATAAAATGTTTACATATTTACAGTTTATATTATTTGTTTTTTTTCTCCCCACTTGCTGCTCTACACCGTTTTCATGTGGATGGCTGCAGAGCTTCGTATTCGGGGCACCATTTTATGTTTCTATTTATCTGCTTCTGTCTTCTTCTAATTAGATCTTGTTAATATATAGTGTTTTTTAATTTTAATTTTGAATTCTTTATAATTCTTTATTTTCTTGATACTTTCAGGCAGTTGGTTGTAAGTGACAAGTCCATTGCCTAGTATTGTTTGTTTTGCTTTTTCTGTCCTTGTTGTGTGTACATGTATGTTGCTTCTTCTTCTTGTGTTGTGTCCGTGAATTTCTTTGTTGCATTTTATTTGGAGGTTGGTTTTAATTTCTTTATTTTTAATTTTGTATATTAGTTTGCATTTTTCTATTTTTATTTTTTCGTTTATCTTTGTTTTGTTAATTATTTTGTATACTTCTTCTGTTTGTGTTAGTTTTGGTAGTTTGTATATTATTTTTAGAATTTTGTTCTGTTGCCTTTGAATTTTTTGAATGTTTGTTTTTGTTGTTTCTCCCCATATGTTTATTAAATAATTAATTTTTGCTAAAAATAGTGAATGGTAGATACTTAATGCAGTTTCTTTTGTAATGCATTTCCTAGCTCTATACACAGCTCCTATTGTTGCTGCGCTTTCTTTTAATAGTTTGTTAATATGTGTATCCCAGGTGAGTTTTTCAGTTAATATTATTCCTAAGTATTTTGTCTGTTTTGTTCTAGTAATTGGTATGTTATTTATTTCAATTTTTATGTTAATATCTTTTGTGTTTTTTTGTCTTATTATCATATACGTTGTTTTTTCTTCATTTATTGTTTGTATGTTTTCGTCGTACCATTTAGTTAATTTCTTAATGTCTTCATTTATGTTTCTCTTTATCTCTTCTTTATTTTTTCCGTGATATATAATACATGTGTCATCAGCATAAGTATATATTTCACCAACTAAGTTTATATTATATATATCATTTATGTATAATATATACAATATTGGTGCTAGTACTCCACCTTGTGGTAGCCCATATTCTGCTATTGTAGATGTACTAAGTATGTCGTTTATTCTTGTTTTTTGTGTTCTGTTTTTAATATATGTTTTTAGTAGTTTTAAGTTTGTGTTTCTTATTCCAAGAATTTCCATTTTGTTAATCAATTTGTCTTTGTCGATTGTGTCAAAGGCTTTCCTCATGTCTATAAATATTGGTATTACATACTGTATGTCATCTAGCTTTCCTGCTATGTGTTGTATTATGTCAGTTGTTATGCCCATAGTGTTTGAGTTTTTTTGAAATGCATATTGTCTTTTGTTTATTATGTTATGTTTGTTTATGTGTGTCATAAGTCTGTTATATATTGCTTTTTCTGTTATTTTGCTTAACACTGATATAAGCGATAGTGGTCTATAATTTTCTGATTTTGATTTTTCTCCTTTTTTGTGTATTGGTTTTATAATTTGTTTTTTGAGTATTTGTGGATATTCACCTGTTTGTATCATTTTATTTATTAGTTTTTTCAGTATTGGTGCTACTTCTTTTTTTATAGCTTTTATTACGTCATGGGTTATTTTAACTTCTCCTATCGCGCTTCTTATTTTCAGTTGTTTGATTATATCTTCTATCTCTTCTTCTGTTGTTTCGTCAAACTTAGCTTCTTCTTCTATTCTTACAGTTGTTGTTGTTGTTTGCCTGCCATCATTCTTCTTAATTTTGTTTGCCAAGTTTTTTCCTACTGTTGCAAAGTAGTTGTTCAGTTCGTCCGCTATGTCAATTTTATCTGTTTTTTTTTGTCCGTGTTTTGTTATAATTTCAGTTATTTCTTGTTTTGTTTTTTTCTTTGTTTTATTTAGCATACTATTTATTTCCGACCATTGTTTAGCTTGATTTCCATTTGCGTTTTTTATTTTGTTTTTGTAGTAATTTTCTTTTCTTTCCTTAATTTTGTCCTCTACTTCTTTTTTCTTTTGTTTTAATATTTTTTTAATAACATCATTGTTTGGATTTTTGACGTATCTCTCTTGTGTTTTGTTTCTATCTTGTATCATTGTTATTATTTCCATATTTATCCACTCATTGTTTTCTTTTCTTTTTATTTCCGTTACTTTTGTATTTCGTTTTATTGTGTTTTGTAATATTGTTGTTAGTGTGTCAAAATCGTGTACTGTTTTTTTATCTATGTTTTCAAATTCTTTCTTAATTTTTTCATAGTTTATTTTCTTTTTTAGTACTTTTTCATATTTTGTTTTTTCATATATTATATTCCATTCTGTTATTACCGCATTATGGTCCGATAATGTTAGTTTTTTAATTTTAATTTTTTTGTTATAACCTTTTATGTTTGTTATAACATGATCTATTATTGTGCCAGGTTTATCTGCGTTGTTTCTCGTCACTCCATTTTCATTTATTTTATTTAATATACAATGACCATTTTCAACAATTAAGTTTCTGTAGTTATTTGTTATATTGTTATTTTCTCTTAAATTTATGTTCATGTCACCTACTATTATATTTTTGGTTTTTGTTTTTGTTATTTTGTCTATTACTTTTAAAAGTCATCGTTTTTTGCAGTTTGGGGTTTATATATTGCTGTTATATGTATGTTTGTTTTATTAAGTTTTATTGTTAGTATTTCAGTATTTTTTTCTGTTTTACTTTCTTGTACTGTTGTTGTTATTCCGTTTTTTATGTATATTGCAATGCCCCCACCTTTCATCAATCTGTTGTTAAATATTGCTGCGTAGTTTGGAATTTGAAAATATTTTTCTTTATTTGGATATAGCCATGTTTCAGTTATTACAATAATATCTGGTTTGTATAGTACAGGTATTGTTAGTATTTCATCAAATTTGTTTCGAATACTTCTTGCGTTATGTAGGTATATTTTTATGTTGTCCATTTTGGTTATAGTTATTATTTATATATATATTTTTGTTTTCTGTTTTATTGTTCCTTGTTTATTAGTTCCTTGGCATGTTCAATACCATGGATAACTATTGGCTTGTCTTCTTCTGTTTTTCTTGCAAGTATTCTTCCTTCTTTATACCAAACCCATTTGTATCCGTGCTTTTTTAATTTTCTTGCTTCATAAAATATACTGTTGTTTTCGTATGTAAGCTGTTCCGTGATGTATATTTCTTTTTTTCCTTTTAATCCACATTCATCGGCTTTGATTGACCCTTTTTCTTTTTTCTTTTCCATTATTTTCTTTTTTTCTTCTTCTGATTTGAATTTATCCAGTATTGGTGCATCCGGATTCTTATTGTTTATTCTATAGGCTTCTATGATATTAATTGTTGGTATTTCAATGTTTATATTTGTGAATAGTTTTGCCACTGTTTCTTTTATGTTTTCTTTTTGATGTTGTTTCGGAATCCCTGCTATCACAATATTATTTTTTATTTTATCTTGTTCATATTCGTTTACCTTTTCTTTCAGATCCTTTATTTGTTTTTTCATTTCAATATTTTCCTTTTTTATATCTTTAAGAGTTTTTTTCATTTCCTCATTTTCTTTTCTTCCTTCTTCAAACTTTGCTGACATAAAGTCCACTGCTTTTTTTAGTTCTTCCAGGCTTGTTTTAATTCCCTCGTCTTCGTTATTCTTTATTTTTGGTGGCATTTTTATTTATTTTGTATTATTTTCTTTTTTAAGTTTTTATAGATTTTTTTTATTTTAATTTTTTTTTGATATTTTATTCGATAATAATTTATTATTTAATTTAAATTATAATTAAAGATTAAAAAAAAAACAAAAAAAAAAGTTTTACTTTTTCGAGCTTCGAACCCGTGTCTGAGAGAATGACAAATACTATTCGCTGCGGCTCTTTCCTGTGCGCCACCGAGGTTTTATTTTAGAGAACTTTAATACTTGCTTTAAATTATTATTAGTTTGTTTTGTTTCTTCGCTCTCTTTGGGGTTATGTTTGATTACACTTTGTTTTATTCTCTTTTTCACTTTTCTTTTGCTTCTACACTTTTAATTATAATGTCCACTAAATTCTCTATATTTTATTTATTCACTATCACAACTGTTTTCTATTTTTTCACTTCTTTTTCGATATTATTTGTTTAATGTATATTCACGTAATCTCTTCACAGATGACAAATCCATCATTTGAGAGTTCACATACAGGCTGCAAATTGAAAATAGTTTCAACCTTAATATTTATAATGTCAAACTCTTTATAAGATAAAAGTTGTTGTCCAATTACTCTACGAAAATGATATATGATATAATGATATTACGATTTTACTTCAGCCTTGCAAATACCTTCAAAGTTAGGAGCATAAAGAGGTTAAAATACCCATTCAATTTTCCAAATTGCAATATAATCAAACAAAACTTTATTATTAACAGACATAATTTTAAACATTTTTTTGAGTTCTTTTGCTGCCCTTTAAAAATTATTATTTTGATCTGAACTAAAATTATTAGTAAACCTCTTCGATTTAAAATTGAAAATCTACCCAAAGTTCTCAAACATGTTTCAGATGATAGACGGGTCACTTATTCTAAATGTATTGCTTTAGTCGCCATGCAAACAAACAACACTAAATAACATTATTACATCTAAAAAGTGATGCTTTCTGGTTCTGGTTCTAATCGATATGCGGGTAATTTTGCTATGATTGGCTGTATAGGCTTTGCCTTTAAACGATAGCAAATTAAACATTGAAAAATCTGATGACAAATTAGATTTTGTGCTCCCGGAGTCTAAAACTACAAAAAAGTAAAGACTGAAATAATTTTGGATCACCATGCCCTGAAAAAATATGAAATAATACTAATAAAATTGCTAATGGATTTTATTTGAAATCAAATAAAGATGTTTACTTAAATGGGTTAACTGAGATCGATTGATTCGACCCTCCACCATGACAAAACTCTCAGAGTTGAGAAACGGAGTCAAACCTCTATAATATTTTGAAATCTCTACATCCTTTTCTTTAATTAGTATTGACTTTTGAATTAATTTCACTATTAATTTTATTGCATTTTCAAATTTATGATAAGCTATTGATCAAACAATCTCATTCTCTGCAACTTTTTTTGTAAAATAATAATAAAACGCATCATAAATGCAATAATCCTTTGCAATTTTAATAAAAGATGTCTTCCTAGATTAAGCAAATTTATAAATTCAGAGTAGTCTTGATTCACTACATTAGAAAACACTTTTTTTTTCAATTCAGGTAAATCTTGTATTATTAAAATTGGTTCTTTCAAAAGCCAAGTCACCATTGGATCCCGAACCAATTCCACCAAAGCAAACATTTAACAAGGTCAGAAACAAACAAACCTCGGCTAGTCGGATCTGCGGGATTTTGAGTTTCTGGAACATGTCTCCAAATTGCTTTTGGATTCAACTCATAGATTTTTGCAACGCGATTTGCAACAAAAGGAAAAGAAAAATGCAAATCTATGCCAAAACCGTTATTGAATCCACAAAACAGAAAGGATCTTTTATTGGATAACGCTCAAAAGTGACAACAACCATGTAGCTCCTAATTCCAAACGGGGTACCGTCCAAGTTTTTAGAGAAACCACACGACATTTAGCCACCACCAAATAAATTTCAACAAAATCAAAAATTTTACTTCGCAAATAAATAACTGCTTCCATTCTACCAATATAAACATTCGATAAACCTATTAAACATAGTTTAACAAAACCTTTTGGAATAATGCAACGTAGAATCCAATTTTTTTCTAAATTAATTATTCTATTCATGGTTTGTGTCCAAATATTTATAATGTCTACTGGCAATGGATCACACCAATTACTTTTTAACAACCAAAGTTGTTATAATAAAACTTTTAACAAAAATACAAAAATACTCAAATATCCATTGATCTCAAAATTTGAGTTACTAGATCTTGCTTCAAAAAAATTCTGTTATGTGATTTTATTATATAATAGAAATCACAAGAAAAATTCTAAGAAATTCTCAATAATTTAATCGAATCAGAATCATTTTTAATTAACCGAAGAATGGATCTTTGAGCTAAATAAGGGCTAGAGGTAGCCCCAAAAATTATTCTTGTGTGTTCGAATTCTTTAATTGAATCATTAGAATTAAAGCGCCAAAAGATATGTAAGCATAAAACACGATCTTTTTTATGCAACTTTACCTCCTGAAACGTTTGAAAAATATCACAAGTTAAAGCCACTTGATGAAACCTGAAACGTGTCAATATTTGATTAATGTCTGTCTGCAGCTTTCTACTTGAAAAAAAAGTATCATTTAAAAAAATACCATAAGAATCCTTCTCTGCAAGATTAAAATCTACTCTAGCAGCTACATCAGACGGCTTTTTTTTATTCCGTAATGTGTCAAAATAAATATCACTGTAATTTTGTATGTTTTTGAAATATAATTTCTTAAAATTTTTATCTGGTTCAAAACAAGCTTCCAATTGATAAAAACGTTTTAAAGCATGTTCTGTATTGTGATTTAAAACAGGACAAACATTTGCTTTGAAAAGTAATCGAGTAATGTAACATCTATATTTATCTTCACACAAAATTTTTTTTGGTGGAAAAAAAATTTGAAGGTTCTTTCATCTCCCAAAAAGCACAAATCAATTGCTCCAGAGAAGGACTAACAAATTCCGGATTTATGACTAAGAAATTTATAGCCAAACTAGTTTTAATAATCTTGTCCAGAGGGAAATTGCTTAAACAAAGTTTTTTCAAAGACAGCAGACCGAGATTGATGTCAGAAGACTTGTTGAAACAAAACGAGTCCCTATGGACATACTTCTCTGCATTCAAAAAAGATGGAAGGTTGATGTTAGAGGCTTTGTTGAAACAAGACAAATCACTTACAACGTACTTTTCTGCATCCGAAAAAGATGGAAGGGTGGTGTCAGAAGCCTTGTTAATACAAAACAAAATGTAAAATTATCGCATTCCCGTGTTTGATAGAATTAAACAACTCAACAGCAGAAGCCAGTTTACGCGACATCGAATCTAAATGAACACACATAAAATTTGTTATGTTTAGCTCATTTTCAATTTTATTTTTTACAAAAACTAAGTTAGTTAAGGTAGCACTCAGGTTTTTTTTAATATGTGCTGAGCAAAGTGGAGTATTATCCAAAATAGACTCTACTTCTAACAAAATATCTACAGGTGATATTACATAAAAATAAGATATATTTGAAAACTTTTAACTTTATTAGAAATAGGAACAGTAGGTAGATCAGCTGTAACTTTAGATAACTCTACAGCTTTAAAATTTAAATAAAAAAATTTATAAAATTTAGCGCGTAAAAAACAACTTATACCTTTAGACAAACCCAACGAAGACTGACCCACTTTATTCAAAGAAAAAAGACATCTTTTTCTTGAAAGTTGCAATATGTCAGCTAATTTCTGAGTTTAAAATCCATCAATGTTGCAGATTATTGCTTGTGCAGTTTCTAAAAGTGCTACAGAATTTATGAATGATTGAGGAATTACAGAATTCAAAAACACATTTAAAAGAGACTCAATAATTGCCTTGACAGGTTTTTCTTTTCTATTAATTATTGCATGTAAAATCTTGTTAGATGTCTGGTCAAAACGCAACAAAGTGTTGTAATCTTTCTAACCACAAGTTTTGCACAAAAACTTTGAAACACATCTTTAAGAATGATGAGGACCTAAACAAGCAACACAACATTTATGAGCTTTAGCTATTTCTTATCTGAAACTTGAGGTTCCCGCTAAGAGCACAAGACAGTTAATTAATCGATGGTCAGTCTTACACAAAGAAAATAATTTGGTTTACATTTTTTTGACCCCTTTGTGAACTTTTTTGGATGAGATTAAGATAAATTAGATTGTGTTAGAACTGAAAAAGTCAGCAACAGTTGTATGTTTGGTTTTCTTATGTTAAAATATAATAATCTTATAGAAAGTTCTAACAAAATGTAATCTAAAAGATTATTCACATCTAATAGTTTTAAAGAATTTACATTGACTTGTATCACATCCAAAAGATGCATGACCCGTTTAAGATTATCAAATTTTAGAAGACTTAATTGCAATATATTTGAAAAGAAATGATTTGCAATAAACTATTTATTTGTATAATGTTTTATCAACAGATCATATGCCAATGATTATTATTTGGCATATTGGCAACAGTTTTAATTAATTTTTTGAGAATTACCTTGCTTTATCTCTTGTTGTCGCAAGTTATCGGGATTGTCCCATTGTGTCTTGCTGGTTGCCCATCGGTCTGTTTGCATCTGTGTGTGACTTACTTCCTTTGGTTGTTAGGTCACGATGCATGGCTTTGGTACAGGTAGTTTCTTACTGCGTTGATTATTTTTTTATTTTTCCCATGTAGTTACTACATCTTTTGGTCGTTTGTTGTATTTTCTCATGTAGATTTGTTTTTTGGTAGTATTTCTTATTTCGTCGTTGTTGTGTACTTCCGCCTTCTCGAAGAATGCTTTGGCAGTCGTTTTGATGTGATCTATCAGTGTTTTTATTTTTAGATCTTTTCGTAGGTCTACGTTCCTGATGTACCATAGAGCGTTGGTGATGAGTCTCAAGCAGCAATTCTAGTGTTTTCATGTAGCTTTTTGAAGTTGTTCCCCATACTGATGCCGCGTATGTTACTTGTGGTCGTATAGTGCTCTTATAAAGCAGCATTTTGTTTTTTAAGGTCACTCTTTTGTTAGTTAGCAGTGGGTAAAGTTTTATTGTTGTTCCCATGCTTATGTTTTTTATATTTTGTGTGTGGGCTTTCCAGCTCAGTAGTCAGTCCATGGTGATTTCAAGATATTTTACTTCTTTGGTCCATGGTATGGGAATATGTGTAGGATGGCTGTGTCATCTGCATATTGTGCGGTTATTGTTCCGTTGTTGGCGGTTGGCATATGTCCTACGTATATGTTGTATAGGATAAAAGAGAAAGCTGATCCTTGTGGGACCCCGGTTGTTATGGTTCTTCTGTTTGATAGTGTTTTGTTTATTCTTATTTGAAAATGTTTTTTGTTTAGGAAGGAATTTATTAATTTGCATAGGTGTTTGTTATAGCGTATTCTGAAGAGTTTGACAATGAGTCCCACGTGCCATACCTTATCAAACGCTATTTTAATGTCGAAGAATATGGCACTTGTCGACTTCCTCACGCAGTATTCTCTGCTTATGTAGTCGGTTACTTTTGCCAATTGGTGAGTGGTTGAGTGGCCTTTTCGGAATCCATACTGATGTTTTGGTATTATTTTGTCATGTTCTTCGTTGTGTTGATTTATTATAGATAGAATAACTCTGTCGGCTATTTTGCTGAGTGAGCTGAGCAGACTTATTGGTCTGTAGTTTTGCGGGAATGTTGTAGATTTCATTGGTTTTGGGAAGACTATTATTATTGCGGTCTTCTATGTTTCAGAAAAGTGTCCATTTCTAAGCATTGCATTGATGATGATAGTAAGGCAAACGATGGCTTTTTTGGGAAGACTTTTTAGGGCTCTGTAGGATATGTTGTCTAGTCCAGGAGCTTTTTTGGCATTGACTTGTTTTAATATTTTTGCCACTTTTTTTGGTGTTGTGTGTTGTAGTAGTTGATTGATTGATTGTAAGTGATGTTCAAGTTTATCTTCTATTGCTTCCATTATATTTGTGTCTAGAATGTTGTACGACGAGCTGAATTGATCTTCCATTGTTAGGGCAATGGTTTCTGCTTTTTCTATGTTGGTGTGTGCCATGCTGTAGCGGTCATAAAGTGCAGAAATTGGAATGTTGTTGCTTCTAAGTTTTTTTGATATTTCCCAGATTTTGGGAATGTCGTTGGAGCTTCCTTCAAACATTTGATGCCATTGTTGATTTTTGAACATTTTGATTTGTTCTTTTTCATTTTGTTGGAGGTGGTTGGCTTCTTTTTTGTCTTTTGTGGTTTTGGTACGTTTGAACTTTTGTCTGGCTTTGTTTTTCTTTTTGATTAAATCATTTAAGTATGATGGTAGACTTAGCGGATCTTTTTTGGTGAGTTCGAAGGTTGTAGTCGATTTATACATTGCAGATTGTATATTTGATGTTAGCGTTTGTTCTGCATTATTGATGTCATGGTTTGTTTTTAGTTCTGGAAAGGGGCCAAGTTTTTTTCGGATGTGTTTGTTAAAGTTGTTCCAATTTGTTTGTTTTCGATTGTTGAGGTTTTCTGGATTATGGACGTTTGTTAATTGTAGTTGAACTGGTAGGTGGTCCGATTATAGCTCATTAATAACTGTTAATGTAATGTTGTTGTTGATGTGCTTGGTTATAGTTATGTCTAGGATGTCTGGAGTACGGCCTTGAGTGCTGAAGAATGTTGGTGCATCTGGACTGTGTACGATTATTTGCCTTCTTTCGATGTATTTTAGTAGTGACTTTCCTCTGACATTGTTGGTGTTGCAGTTCCAAGCTCGATGTTTGGGGTTCATGTCGCCGGCCAGAATTGTTGGGATGTTTTCTTGCAGTGCTGAGTTTAGATCTGAGTGTAGGAGTGGCTTAGATGGTGATTGATATGCTGCTATGATTTTGATTTTTCTTATGGGTTCAACTTTGACAATTGCCCCAATTACTTCTAGGTTTGTTATTTTAGGTAGGTCAATTACTGCATGTTGGATTGATCTTCTAATTAGCATGGCAGTGCATCCTTCTTTTCGGTCTACTTTGTGATTTCTGTAAATATAATAGTTTGGGAATTTTATTTTGTTTTTGGTTTTGAGGCCTGTTTTCAATAAGAGCATTATGTCTGTTTGATGTTCGAATAAGTAGTCTTTCAGTTCTTCTGTTTGGGAGACTGTCGCAGTTCTAGAAGCTTATGTTGAGAATTACTTTCCAAATACTCTAACAAGTAAGAAAATTTTTCAATGTCAGTAAGGTTTGCACTATAAATCATGTTTTCATATAAAGCTATAAACAAAGAAAACTTTTCATAAGATCCGTCAAATTTGGCCAACTTAATTTCCGGTAAACGTGATTTTGTCTAAACTACCACATTTGTATTTGAAAAATTCTGAATTGACAGGGAAGCCATCAATAAGTTGCCAGTTTATTAAGGTCAACATCTAATATTAAAGATATTTCAACATTTACTTATAAAACAATATCTTGGGTTCGACTGGAAGAATTTGTTTTGTATGATTGTGAATTGTATATAATTTCGTTTATTAATAATTACATATGACAATCAATTATTTTCTGTAGTTTGATATTCGTTTGATGATTATATCCAAAATGATTAACGATGTTAACCGTTACTTGAACCGCTTCTTCAATCCTTTTATTTAATTTGTTTTTTACTGTTTCTTTCTCTGTTCCTTCTTCATATGTTCCAGCTTTCTTCATATAAAATTTCTAATTTTCTAGATTATTTTCCGGTAGACTCAATTATAACATTATAAAAAATAATATCATCAAACTAAACAAGTGTATAAGTTAAAAGCAATATATGTTTATATAATTTTCCAAAAAAATGATAAACTGAACCGGAAAAGGGTCAACTCAAAATTCTATCTTTTTTTTCATTTCCCCAGCCCAGTAACGAAAATATCTTTTTTGTCACACAATACAAACTGGCTTGCTAACATACAATAAAAATCAATGATTGGTTAATTAAATCCAGTAATACATTTTTAAGTATTGGAAAAACTTTCAGAAAATTTATGCAAATATTTTTTTATTTTATTTTATTACAAAAAAGTGCTAAACAAACACAAACTTAACGTAATAACGTTGCACAATTCAATACAGATTGATTGATAAGTATTTCACCAATATAACTCTGCATTGAATTTTATTACAAAAAAATTACCTTTTTTCAAATTCAATTTTATATTAAATAAATTCTTATTTTTTTGAATAAATTCTGAATTCAATGTTTTAACTATTTATTACACAAGACAAGATAGATTAAATTATTAATTTATTATACATTTAAATTAGTTAATTTTGTCATCATAATTAACTTAATTAACAAAAACATATAAACTATTTACTAAATTAAGAACAGATTTGATTTCATCCTTCACGCATGTCCGCACCTTTCTAAATAAGCACCTTGCAGATAGCAGTTAGAAGGTCATCAAAACAAATCAACATGCAGTACAGTGCAGAATGTGTTAACAGCAACGTGCGAATTAACAATTTAATAAATTCAGTGTTAAATCAATAAAAAAAATTATGAGAAAATTGAGTGTGTGTGGAAAGAAGATTTTTATATGCTCTAAGGTATTATAACAATTATTAATATAATGCAATAATAATAATGTTTTTATATACACAACTAGTTTTGCTATTTTAATATGTGTCATAGGTATATGAAATAATAAAATAAAATTACTACGTTTTTTTATCATATATTTGTAAAATTAAACTTGTTCTAAAAAACACACATTATTTTATAAACATAAATTATTACATAGTAATGGTCACTACCATCAATTATATTAATATTCTTATAACCAAATGCGTGTTTATTATCTAATCCTTGAAATCATTCTCAAATCAAATTATAAATCAATTATGTTAATGGTTAACCTATATGCAGTTAAATTATATTTTTTTAAACACATAATGTTTTTTTAAGCATTCACGGTTAAATTTTAATATTACGCAATAACCTCCAAATCATGATGGTAATAATCCAATTTAAAACTGAAAAAAATATATATATATTTCTTAATCCAATCCAGTTAATTGACCCCCAGACACATACTGTTTATTATTATCAACAGATTTGCATATCTTCCTTTCCGGTTGTTAAGAGCAATAATAGTTTTCCACACACATACACACATTAGTCTGCGTTCAGGTTGGACGGTAAGTGAAAGTTGCGTCGAGTTTATTATTATTCATAAATTGATAGAATGCACCAGGAAGCTGCACAATAATAGTATTGCGTTTACATAGTTTGTCGTTTAGTGCAACGATGTTCAGTAGTCTTATTTATATATGTTTCAGAAATTTTGCCATAAAGATTCTATTTGGTTTGATCATTATCAGTAGTGTCGATTCCTTGTTTTCAATTGAACTTCCCGCTCGCGAGGAGGATGCTGTGTTGAGAACGGTAAGAATAATTAAATTCAATATTGTACTTTTCATTGTCTAATCGATTCTATATTTAATGCATGAATAATCACAATAAAAAAATTGTTGCGTTAGTTTTTCTTTGCGGTTAATTAAACATAAATTAATAATTACTATTTCTTGATATAATAATAATTTATTTTTGGTATATTTTGTTTGTTTAGAATCTATTTATTCTAATTTATTAATTTAACATTTTAAAATTGTGAACCTCGACTATTGACAGATTTACTACATTTTAAATATTTGAAATTACTTTGACAGATTTTTTGTCAATTTACTTTACTTTGGCAGTTTTTTACAAATATTAAAAGATTTGAGCAAAGCCAATTTTTTGAACATTTTGACAGTTTTTCACAATTTGTGCTTGTTATCATAACGTCATAACATGCTGGCAACACCTTTTCTTTTACTTTTGGTTTAGCAGTTTTTTCTAAACTAAAAATATTAAAAATTGTAGTTATAAACAGTAGCAAAAACCAATAAAGTTAAAAATTTTAATTAACAAAAATTTTTTTTTTTATTATTATGTAAAGGTCTTGTTGAATAAAGTATAGATTATTATTGTTACAAATTTTGAATCAATTTATCAAAAACTGTAGTATTAGTTTGAGTAGCAGCAACATAAAAAATTCAAAGTTTTGAAAAATTAAAACAAACTAATTTTCTAAATATTTTTTTTTACTTAAAGAGGTCATCGATTCTTCAAGTCTGAACTATATTTTTGACTGCAGCTACAGTCTGAGTAGCATTAAGACAATTATTTTAAAAGTTTAAAAATAAAAAAAAAATTATTTATTAAAATCATTTTGGCTTAATTAAAACTTTTTAATAAATTATTGTAGCTTCAGTTAGAGTAACAGTAAGACAATAAAATCAAATTTTTGAAAAATTAAGTCTGGACTATGCAATTTTAATTATTTTAATGACCATAATAATTTAACTTAACGTCTGGTGTATGTTGTTTTATATAAATTTAATTCATTTGTTTTTACCATTATAATTTAATTTGTTTGTTGTCTTAATCAAGTTATCTATATGTTATTATATTATTACATTATTAAGTTTATTATATTTTATATGTTTATTTAATATGTTTTTTTATAATTTTTTGTTTTAATACCAATTGCTGAGGAAAACAATAAATAATTTTTGAAACTTCCGACCTTGATGTCGAATGTAATTTTATTATTTAAAAATAAAACATTGTGCTGTAAGCCGTTATTTTATTCAGAAACTTTCAACTATCTTACTAAATGTTAAATTTTAAAATAAAAGAAAATATTTAAAAAGCTTGTCAGATGAAATTCATCTTAGTTTGTTATTATCATTTTGACAATTTTACAACATAATCTGAACATATTATAAAGTTTGTCAGTTAGCTTTTTTTGTTTTTTTTTAACAATTTGACATTTCTATATTTTAACAGCATCACACTTTATTCTTTGATAGTATTTTAACATTTTATCAATGGCAATGTGACATTTTGTCTTTGTCTATATTTTGAAAGTTTTACAGTTCTTTAATATAATGACATGTTTTCTTTATTTTGACAGTTTTAAAAGTTCTCTACGTATTTTGTACTTTGACAGTTTTTGAGTAATTTAACAGTTGGTTAATATAATATTAACCAATTGTAAAATTTGTTTTAAAACTTTTTTAAGTATTTTGATTTTTAACTAGTTTCAAACAATTTTACAGTTACTTAATATAGCATTATACCACTGTCAACAAATTTGTATATATTTTGACATCACATTTTCTGCTTTGGCAGTAATTTAACGTACCAGTTGTTTGAAAATGTAACAGTTTCTTATATATAGACAATTTTACAGTTGTTTAATACTATGACATGTTGTCTATATTTCCTTTAACTATTTTTAACTTTGACAGTTTTTGAGCAACTTGATAGTTAGTCAATATAATATTAACTAACTGTAAAATTTGTTATTTTGACAGCTTTTCACTTTATGTTTTGACATTTTTATTAGTTGGTTGGCAATATAACAAGTTGTGACTGTTTTTAAACAATTTGCAACTTTACACTGTATGCTTTGACTGTATTTTAACATTTTAAAAGTTTAATTAATCAAACGAACGATTGGTGGCGCGAGCTAGTGTCATTTCGCGGGTTAAACAATTTTGAATTATTAATAAATTATGAAATGAATTAATAATTTATTCAAATTCAATCCAACAATCACAGCGACCAAGGGGCAAGCTAGACAATTATTTCGGTTCTACAAACCTCCACAGTATGCCATGTATAAATATGATACCGATTAATGTAAACGTTTAACTATTAAATTGCACTAGCTTTTACCACCAGTTGTTTATTTGATTATTTACATCGTTAAATGTGCTTATATCAAATTTGTCTTTTGCTATTATGCAATGCCGTGGTCATACAAGGCATACTGACGAGGTTTGTAGAACTAAAACAATTGTCTATGCTTGACCGTTGGTCGCTGTGATCTTTAGTTTGAGTTTAAACAAATTATAAATTTGTTTCATTTTAATAGTTGTTTGGCAATGTGACAATTTGTCTATATTTTGTTTTACACTTGTTTAATACTATGACATGTTGTCTATGTTTTGACAGCTT
The DNA here is from genome assembly GCA_963932245.1 of Tachinus rufipes. Classification (NCBI taxonomy): domain Eukaryota; kingdom Metazoa; phylum Arthropoda; class Insecta; order Coleoptera; family Staphylinidae; genus Tachinus; species Tachinus rufipes. Next base: position 68,799,947 of record OZ010747.1, on the reverse strand, counting down.
TAAAGTATCTTTAACTATTTTGTACTCTTATTTCATCATTTTATTACTTGATTTTCAATGTTAGAATTTGTATATATTTTGACAGTTGTTAATTACTATGACTTTTTGTTTATATTTTGTCAGCTTTAAAGTTCTTTTGACTATTTTGTACTTTGACAGTTTTTTTACAATTTGATAGTTGGTTAATATAGTATTAACTAACTGTAAAATTTGTTTTTATTTTTTTGTAGTTTTACACTTCATATTTTGACAGTATTTAATGATTTTATCAGTAACATTTTGTCTATATTTTGACAGTTTCACATGAAATAATGAAACAATTTACTATGTTTTTTATCATAAATTTATTTTTACAAATATAATACTAGTTTCGGCTCTACTAGAGCCTTCTACAGATAAAATAAGTTATATGAGTTAAAGAATAAACAACATCTTAAATATCTAAACCACAAAGTTAGAGGAAATTACAAAAAAGCGATTAACAAAAAAATGACTTTTCAAGATGACAGTAATGAGCATGTGGTACTAATGGTAAAAGGATTATATTACAAACTAGATTTAAAATACGTGGTGATTATCTAAAAAAGAAGAATTAACTAATGGCTTTATATATATATATATATATATGTATATATTAAGGGCCGGTCTTTCCACATCTCGATAAAGTTCGCATTTACTATAAAGGAGATCAATTTATTCCTAAAACTATAGAGAGCATTAAGCCTTTCCGTCTTTCCAATGACATTAATCTGTTCTATAGTTATGGGTTGATTTATCAATAGTTTTTATGTTGGCAATGCTCATTACGCAATCTAAAGAGTGAGATGACGCAAATTCTTACGTGCGTGGAAGCGAGAACGCATTAATACATTTTATAACGTATGTCGGAACTTGTATACATAACCCCATAACCCTACATTAGTTATAGGCAAATAACATTTTATTGTATTTGATAAAATAGGAAAACGCCTTTTCCAAATGCCAAAAGTTCTTTCAATTACATTCTTTGTCCTGATTTGTGTTTCATTATATAATTCTTGTGCTTCAGTAGTTGGATTACTTAGTGGTCTCAATCAATAAGAACGCAGAGGATAGCCACTATCACCCAACATCATTAAGTTTTCTATTTGATAATTGATCTGTTTCAAAACGCATCATAATAGCTGAGTTATTAAAAACGCAACTGTCACGAGTTGCACCAGGCCATCGCATAATAAAATTATTTTACCTTTCTGTACAGTACATGATGGCGCAGACAAACGATCGCGCAGCGGCTGAAACGCTGCAATGCCGCGGAGTAATTTTGTTTACCCTGGACACGCGCCAAGCACGCATCTATCCATCTGAAACTGTTTGAGGTACGTGCATTGCTGCCGCAGCACGTGTTCAAAGACCCTGCCAAACAATCGAACACAACTCAAATCTTGCCGCATCACTGCCGCGTTGCAGCCGCTGCGCGCTCGTCTGTCTCCGCCATAAGTTGATTTACAATTTGATCTAAAATATTATTTACACTTTCTTTGAATAGTTGAAATCTTCTAATAAACACTCATTATTGTCCCACAAATTCATATTTTCTTCTCCGGGTCTTACAGAATATGGCTTAGTTCAAGATTAATAATATTAAGTAAATTAATAAATTCATTATTTAGTAAAAGTTTCAAATCTTCAATTCCATGATGTTAAAGTTCATAAAAGTTTATACAATACTATAGGTTATCTTGTCAATAAATATTTATGGTTTACTTCAACTGTGAAATAACTTATCGATCAGATAAACTAACTTATAGAGAAGATAAGAGTTATGGGTATATGGAAATACACTATTTCTACTTATCGAGGAGATAAATGTTATTGGCAACTTTATAGAGAAGTGGAAAGACCGGACCTAAATCTATTTTGTCATTTAAAAGAGGCGTTACTTTTTCAATGTTTCTAATAATTTTTTTGTGAGTTTTGTAGAATTTTTACGTCTTCCAGTTTTGGAAAAGTATGTTGATGTTCCTGTACGTGATTGACAAACGTTGAATCTGTTTTATTATTTTGAAATGATCTTTTATGTTTTTTGTACCGGGTAATCTCTACGTCTTAGTTTACATACACCGTTTTAGTCATTATGGCGTAGTGGGTTGTGCGGCATTGTGTTTGTGTACGTTTGTGTACGATAACTATATCAAAAGTGGGAATCTGTTATTCAAACACGTCTTTTTCGTCGACATTTTAATATAAAAATAAACAAAATTGCTGATATTGGGACATGGATATCTACAGCAGTTGTATGAACGGTTCCTGCATAGCTCTCAACTGACTGTCTGGTGTGCTGTGGCTAAATTTGGCGTAATTGATCCAGATTGCTACATTGAAATGGTTACCAGTTTTTTGGTGCCAGAACTATAGGCAGGCATAGAATAGATATTGACAATATATAGTTTTAACAGGATAGAACCAGGGCTCACATAAAACAAGAGTCTCAATGAGAGTTTTTTAGGAGATTTTTCAGGAACGAATTATTTCACGTTTTGGCGATGTGATAGCTACCTCGTTCTCCTGACCTGACAATTTTTGATTTTTTTGTGAAATTTTCTAAAATTTCATGTCTATAAAAGTTAACAACAAATATTAGAAAAATTGAAAGATGCCATTGCCATGAATTGCAGAAAATTAATCGGAATTTGTTGAAAGATGTTATGAGCAACAAACAAACATTTAAACAAATTTGCATTTAAGAAAGAAAGTTGTCATTTAAGTGATGTTATTTTCCACACTTAGTTAAATAAAATGGCATTTTGTAAACAACATTTTAATATCAATAAATAAACATTTCATGTAAAATTAACCAAACCCATGCGGTTTTTCTGAATTACAATTGTTCTTTGACAGTATTTTAACATTTTTTAGTTGTTTGACATTTTGTTTATATTCTGATGGTATTGCTGTATTATTGATTGTTTATTATTATAAGATTTTGTCTGTAAGTTTAAACAGATTATTGTAATATAACTTTAAACTGTCACTAAGAATCAATATAAGCAAGCATTTAAATATGCAAAATTTAAAACTATCAAACATTATATTGGTAAATCTACTACAAACAAACAAATAACTATTTGGGATGTGATAAATACAAAACAAACAACAATCTTTTATATTTGAGGTTAAGGTATTTTAATAAAAATTTTATACTTTATTGTGCTGAATTTATTTTTATATATTAAGACCGGTTTCGGCGGTTTTTCACAGGTGTTGTTGTGTGTTGCGGGTGGTGTGAATTTGTTGTGGTTACTGTTACATTAATTGGTTATTGTGTATTGTGGTTATTGTTGTCGAGTGATTAACTGTAGTGTGGTTATTGTTTTTTAAAAATGTATAAATATGTTGGTATGGGTTATTGATTTGTTCGTTTAGGCATCTGTAATTTTTATTGTTTTTTAATTTGTCTATTTCATATGATTCTAGTATTGTCATTTTTAAGCCTTTTTTACATTGGTGTAGGAGTTTTATATTATTTTTATTTTTGATATTGAAAGTGTGTTTGTGTATTTGTAAGTGCTTGGAAAAAGTGGAGTTGTGATTTTTGTGAGTGTGTTCTTTAAGTCTGTATTTAAGTGCTCTACCAGTTTGTCCTATATATGAAGCTGTGCAATCTTGGCAATTGATTTGGTATATTCCTGATTTAGTCAGTTTGTCTGATGTATGTTTTTGATTGCAGATGTTATTTTTGATAGTGTCAGGGTTAGATAGTGAAGCTTTAAGATCGTATTTGTACAATTGTTTTTGTATTTTGTTACTGGTGTTGTTGTAATATGTTAACTTTCTGTATTGGTTGTTTGTGTTTTTGGTGTTGTGTGTAAGAAGTGATATGTTGTCAAGTAGTGTTTTTTGTGTATGTTTCCTAATTATTTTGTCTATTGTGCTGAGGGGAAATTGATTATTTATAGCTAGCTGTTTTATTGTATTATATTCAAGCTGTAGATGTGTAGATGATAGTGGAAGTGATAGTGCTCTATGTATTAGGGAGTGAAAAGCTGCAAATTTGTTGTTGAAACTGTGATTTGAGTTGAAAGGGATTATTATGCCTGAATTGGTTGGTTTTCTGTAAATTTTGAAGTCTAGTTTGTTTGAATTGTTTTTGATTATTGTCAGATCAAGAAAATTTATTTGATTGTTATTTTCTATTTCTATTGTAAATTGTATGTTTTTAGTTAAGCTATTAATATATGAATATAAATTATTTATGTCATTTGGTTGTCCTCTAAATATACAAAATATGTCATCTATATATCTACGCCATAGTATTATGTTATTGTGTAGTGGGTTGTTGTTAGTTAAAATTTTTTCTTTGATTGTATTGAGAAAAATGTTTGCTAGGATAGTTGAGCTTGATGCTCCCATTGGTAGTCCATCGGTTAACCTATATTTTTTTTCATTATATGTGCAAATTGTTTCTGAAGTGAGAAATTTTGCAATTTCTAATATGTTCTTTATTTCTTCAGTGTCTATGTTTAGTGTTGATAATGTATTTTGTAATGCAGAAATTGTTTCAGGTATAGGTATGTTTGTGTACAAGTTGGTGATGTTGAAGGAGATCATCGTATCGTTAGGTTCTATTTTAATGTTTTTTAGAGTGTTTGCTAGTTCTATAGAGTTGATAGTTGTGTGTTTAGGTGTAATTTGTAAGTTTTTGTTAATATGTTAGTAAATAATTTATCCAGTTTATATGTTGGTGACTCGGTTGTAGATACTATGGGTCTTATGGGGATGTTTGGTTTGTGTAGTTTGGAAAGGCCATATAATTTAGGTAACTGAAGGTTCATTGGAATTAAAGTGTTGTATTTGGGATTATATTTGTTAATTGTTATTATAGTGTTTTCTATTGTGTCTTTAGTGCGTTTTATTAATTTGTTGAGGGTTGTGTTGGTGTTGATGTCAATTTCTGTAAAATTATTGGCCATTATGTAATCTTGTATTTTGTTGTTACATTCTTCTTTTTGTAGAAATACTAAACCTGCTCCTTTATCTGCTGTTGTTACTGTAATGTTGTTATTTTTTATTTTATTTTTCAGTCCTTTTATTATTTTCTCCTCGGTTGTTAGGTTGTGTGGAGATTTTCTTTTTTCTTCTTCTTTATGTTCTTCTTGTTTAAGAATTTTAATTGCTTCTCTTTTTATTGATTTTCTTGCTGGGTGACCATATATTGCAATGTCAATTTCTATTGCTTGTAGGTGCAAACTATTGATGTTGGGTTTTGTTGCATATTTGTAGCTTTTGTTTAGAAGGTTTATTTCACTAGGGGTTAGTGTAATGTTGCTAAGATTTGTAAATTTGTTATGAAACTTGTGTATGTTGTTGAATTTGTCTGTTGATTGTACTTTTTCTTGTGTTTCTTTTTGTTTGATTTTAATTAACTTTTTAATTTTCAGTTTTTTCTTTTCTTTGTTTTTTGTTCTTATCGGTGCAATTGTTTTATTAATTTTATTTATTATATTCTCTATTTCTAAATAATGGAAGTTTTTTGTCATGGTTTGGAATATGTTATATTTTTTAATTTCGATGTTGTTCAATTTATTATATTTGTTATGTAGTTCTTTGTTTAAGATGTTTTTCGTTATTCTGTTTCTTGTGTGTTGGCTGATATTATTGTGAAAATTCATTTTTGCAAATGGTGGTATTAAATTTAGTTTTTTGCATTTTGTTATAAGTTTCAGATGTTCTAGTACTTTTACTTTTTCTTTTTCTTTTTTGTAATATTTTTTGATCAGATTGGATGTATTTTTCATATTTATAGTATTTGTTTCTGATTATTGCACAGTTTAAAATAATTGAGGTTAAGGTATTTTAATAAAAAATTTATACTTTATTGTGCTGATTTTATTTTGATATATTAAGACCGGTTTCGGCGGTTAGGCCATCATCAGTTTTTTCTTTTCTTTTTACAGGTGTTGTTGTGTGTTGCGGGTGGTTTGAATTTGTTGTGGTTACTGTTACATTAATTGGTTATTGTGTATTGTGGTTATTGTTGTCGAGTGATTAACTGTAGTGTGGTTATTGTTTTTTAAAAATGTATAGATATATTAGTATGGGTTATTAAAAAAAAATCTTTGCTGCCTGCACTACCAAGTTGATTGTTTTATACTTCTTGCACTTTTTTGTTGCCATCGACGTTATTTCTGTCCAAGAAATTGTTTGGACAATTTACGTTTTTTTTAGTATGATTACACAATAATGCTATGTTTTTTTTTATTTGCAGACATTTTGATAGCTTTAACGTTGTTTTATACACCCCTACAGATTTTCTAACATATTTTGTATAACTGGCAAAAGTGTCTCATAATGTTTTTACTTATATTATTTTTATTCACAAACTCCTTTATTTCTACATTCAACTTATTTGGTTTTTTATTTATTTTATAAAATTCTTTTATAAATTCATTTATTTAAAACCTTTTGCTTGTTTTCTATCTTTACGCGTTTTTATTTTCAATTTTTTGTCCTAGTTTTTTTGAATAATTTTATTACACCAGATTGTGCATATCTATTTCTATCTCCCTATACTCATTATCAAATCAATGCTTTATGGCTTTATTTATTTCTTTTTTTAATATTAGGATCTTATAGTTTTTTTTTCTTTTTTTGTGTTCTAAATTTTTATATTTTTTTAATTTATTATCTTTTGTGTTATTCGTAGTTTCTTTTCTGTTTTTGCTTTCTTGTACTTGATATTTTTTTTGCTCATTTTAGTTCCTATTTTGATAGTGTTCTACTTCCCTTCTATTTTTACTCCATCTTGGGCTACCTTAAGTTTACATATCATTATAAAATACGGTGAGATGACTCTGTTATAGAGCGTTAGCGTAGCACGCTAACAGTTTGGGGTTCGATCCCCGAATATGACTAAAATAATAATTTTGCTCTTTATCCACCGGGGTGATTCGGAAGTCACCTAATAAGCCGTTGGTCCCATCAACCCCCTTCATACAAGTCTTCAAGTGCCTATTAAGTATATTTTTCTTATGGTTTGTTTAATCAGTTCATACTTCTCTATCACTTCTTTTACACTACTTTTGCCCACATTGGCAATCCAGTCTCTCATCATAATATTACAGCAACCTTGTCCTATTTTCTCTAAATGTTTTCTACTTTATACTCCTTTTACCGCATCATCTTTATAACTGTTTGGCATATAAACGTATTATTAGTATATTCTTTGTGCCGCGTTGACATTTATTGCAGTTACCTTATCACAGTCTTGCATTACACTTTACTTACAAGCTTTTCTAGCTTATTTTGCCTTCTTTTTTCTATACTAAAACTTTGTTTTACTGACTCTTATCATATCTAGTTCATTTTTTAGCATTTTACGTTTAATGTTTTCTTGCTGTTTTTTCTTTAGAAGAGTTTGGACGTTCTAAGTTCTAATTTATTCAATTGTTTTTTTTTTATGTTTTTCTTTTTATTTCACATGGTTTTTTTTTTTTCATACTGGTCTTCCTGTAAATCCGATTAGTAAACTGTATTATTAATAACGTCATAAAAAAGTTTTATTAATATTATATGCTAATTACACTAGTATACTAACATCAAGAAATGTTGTTAACATGTGCAAACTGCTAGCAAACTAAGCAATGATCAGGTAGTAAAATAGATGTTAAGTAACAAACAATCTTTAAATCAAAATAAAACAGAGATAATATTTTCCATAAAAACTACTTATAAAAAATGTGTCAACTAATTTTTTAGAATGTCAGATTGATTCTAAACTAAACTGGGTAATACATAGCAAATGTAACCTTGCAATGTTCAAAAAGTTCTATATCTGATAGTTGATTAAGAAATGCGTATTTTGCTTTATGTCACAATCATCTAAGTTACAGAATTTCTGTTTGGGGCTATTCAGTAGTTTGTACTTGCATTGGCTATAGTAGTGGTTTATTTGCAGCTTTTATAGAAAAACAACTTCTAACTTTGATTTTTATCTATATTTTTGAAAGCATAAAGTTTATCTTAAAACACAAAGTTTATTTTTTTACAGAAGTTATAATTTTTATTTTATTTTATGCTATTTTACTTTAAAGTAAATAAGTCGCGCTTTATGTATTATGTGACTGACAAATCTTAATTTTTTTTGTAATTGATAACATGAATAAATTTGTCTATCTATAATTGTATTTTTTTTTTTTTAAGTTTTGACAGTTTTACACTTTATGCTTTTACTGTATGTTAACAATTTATTAAGCAATGTGACAACTTGTTTATTTTTTGACAGTTATTAAATACTGTCATTTGTTGTCCATATTTTGATAGCTTTAAAGTTTTTTTAACTATTTTATACAGTTTAAAAAAAAAACTGTTGAGTACTATTGTATTAACAAACTATAAATTTGTTTTTATTTTGACAGCTTCACACTTGGCAGTATTCTAATGTTATATCAGTCAAGGCTGTTGTGACTCTCATATTCCTACCGTGTTATATCATTTTATGTCGTTTAAAATACCTTTTTATGTATAAAGTTTTTTTTTGTCGTGTAATATATTTTTCTGTCAAGCAAAATTTTTTAGGGATATTAATTTTATTAAAATTTGCAAATAATCTTTTTATCCGTTTGTTTATTTTATTTTGTCGGGCCGATAAATCTAACTCGTTTTATTATGCTCAGCGGCTCTTAACTTAATTGACTGGGAACTCAATGTACAAAAATATTGAACCCGCGACTTTATTTATTTTATTTTAGGTTTGTTTTTTAATTTTATAAAGCTTCTAACAAATTTAATTTTTGTGCCTGTAGAACGGTTGTGAACTAAATGATTTTAAGTTTATCAATAACTAGGAATATGTGACTAACTAAAATATGATTTGCAAAAGAACTATCTGAATGGCGTAATCTGAAAGAGTGGTAATGTTTTTTAAATTTGGTTTCAAAATTTCTTTCTGTTTGTTCTATATATTGTGCATTAAATGTGGGTTAACGTAACTCCTGAAGTTAAAATTGTATCTGTACGGTCTTTTGCGTTGAATAAAATATTTGATAATCTATTTTAACTTTTAAATGCTACTTTATAATTAAATTTACTGAGAATATTTTTTAGTTTCTTTGATATGTTACTAATATATGTTATTGAAATGTGTTTTATGAATCGTTTCATTGATTATTGCAATCCTGGCTTTTGATTGCAGAAATAAATGTGCAAAGTCAGATTTTTAGTTTAGGTAATTTACACAACGTGGAATTCTTATCTCATCTTATTTATTATCGTTTAGATTTTTTGCAACAGCAACTTTAAACATTTCATTGAGGGACTGCCGTACTAGTCTTCACTGATTGCAAGTTAGCGGGATTTCTCCCATGTGCGGGCGGTCCTACATTTTGTGTGGCTAGTTTCCAGTTAAGGTAATTAGTCGCAATGTGTATCTTTTGCAGGTAGTTTACTGCGGGTTAGATCATTTTTATGTTTCAGTTTTTTGCGAGATTAGGTCTATTGGTCTTTTGTATCTTTTTCGATATTGTGGTTGGTCGTCCGTTATGCTCCTGATCCCTGGATTGTCGTGAACTTCTGCTTTTTTGAAAAATCGTAGAGCGGTTGTTATGTGCTCTTTGAGCGTAGTTATTTTAAGGTCGTTTCGAAGGTCGACGTTTCTGATGTACCATGAGGCACCTGTGATGATGTGGAGGCAGTTAGATTGTCGGGCTTCTAAAGTCTTTAGGTGGGTCTTTGCCGTGGTTCCCCACACAGGTGACGCATAGGTGCGCTGGGGTCTGATGGTAGATTTGTACAGCAGCATTTTGTTTATGAGTGTCATTTTCTTGTTGGTTAATAATGGGTATAGCTTCATGGTAATACCTGTGTTGGTGTTTTTCACGTTTTGCGTATGTGTCTGCTATGTGAGTGATTTATCCATTGTTATTCCAAGGTATGTTACTCGTTTTGTCCAGGGTATTTCCGTGTTGTCGATTATGACGCTGCCTTGAGGATCTTTTCTTTGTTTTGAGAAGAGTATGGCTTGGCTCTTTACTGGGTTGATTTTTATGCCCCATTTGTCTGTTCAATCGGATATGAGGTTGGCGGCATGTTGTAGTTTAGTTGTGATGAGCTTTATATAACAGGATCTGTAGAGAATAGCCGTGTCATCTGCGTATTGGGCTATGGTGCCGTTGTCGGGAGTAGACATGTCTCCAACGTAAATGTTGTATAGTGATGGCGAGAGTGCCGATCTTTGTGGCACACCGGCTGTGATTGGTCTTATGCTTGATAGTGTTTGTCCAATTTTTATTTGAAGTTTTCTTTTTGTTAGAATGAATGATTTTTCCCAGTTGCTTGTGAAATCCCAGTCATTTTGACTATAAGCCCATGGTGCCATACTTTATCGAAGGCTTGTTCAATGTCAAAGAATATGGCTCCCGTCGATTTCTTGGCACAGAAACCAGTGCTGACGTAATCCGTAACTCTGGCCAGTTGATGAGATGTTGAGTGGCCTCTTTTGAAACCGTTTTGGTGGTCTGGGATGATATATGGGTTTTGATCCATGTGCTTTTGTATCATAGAGAGAATTACTTTTTCTGCAATTTTGCTTAGTAAGTTTAGCAGGCTGATCGGTCGGTAGTTCTGTGGAAATTTCGGTGATTTAGCCGGTTTGGGAAAAACGATTACAGTGGCCAATTTCTAAGATTCGGGAAAGTATCCATATTTGAGGATGGCATTGATTATGTTGGTACGGCTGACGACAGCTTTCTTCGGTAGGTGTTTTATGGCCCTGTACGTGATTTCGTCCAGACCTGGAGCTTTTTTGGCTTGGACGTTTTTTATAATTTTTGTCACTTTTTTGGGGGTGGTGTGTTGTAGTGGCTCTTCTTCGGCTGTTAGCAGATATTGTTCGACTTCATTTTCAATTTCTTCCATGAAGATGATGTCAAGAATGTCGTACGCAGGGCTACATTGGTCCTCTAGGGACATGGCAATGGCTTCAGCTTTTTCCTTTTCAGTGAAAGCCATACCGAGTTGGCCATGTAGAGCTGGGATAGTGGCTTGATTCATTCGTAGACGTTTTGAGATGTCCCATACTTTAGGAATGTCACTAGTGTTACCTTCGAATGCATGTTCCCATTGTTGATTTTTGAATGTTTTTATATCATTTTTAACTTGCTGTTGTAGTTTGCAAGCATTTCTTTTGTTCTGTTCTGATCTGGTGCGTCTGAATTTTTGTCTTGCTTTGTTTTTCTTTGCAATAAGGTTTTTCAAGGAAGTTGGTAGTCCTAAAGGATCTCTATTGCTGTATTGAAACACTGTTGTTGCCTTGTTTTGAGTTGTTTGTATGGCCGATGTTAAATTTTGAACAGCGTTATCAATGTCAACATTTGTGTTGATTATTGGAAGTGGTCCTAGTTCATCTATCATGTATTTTGTGAAATTTGACCAGTTGGTTTGTCTTCTGCAGTTGTTGAAGTTGGGGTTTGAAACGTTTGATATTTGTAGCAGCACTGGTAGATGATCTGATTTCATTTATTACTGTTATGGTGATGTTATTATTAAAGAGTTTAGTTAAGGCTATGTCGAGGATGTCGGGAGGATGGCCTTGCGCACTGTAGAAGGTGGGCATGTCAGGGTTGCGAATTTTTATTCTGTGCTGCTCACTGTAATTCAATAGAGATTTGCCTCTGGTGTTGTTGTTGTTGCAGTTCTATACTTTGTGTTTTGAATTTAGGTCGCCACCGAAGATTGTTGGGATGTTTTCATTGAAAGCATTATCTAGGTCTGCGTGGAGAAGTGGCTTGGATGGTGGTTGATAAGCTGATATAATTTTAACTTTTCCGATGGAATTCAAGTTGATTATCACCCCGGTGGTTTCTAGGTGTATCATTTTTGGTAAGTCTATTTCAGCCTGTTCTATTGTTCTTTTGATCAGTAAGGCAGTGTCTCCTCCTCTTTTGGTGTCTCTATCGGTTCTATAAATGTTGTAGTTAGGAAATTTTGTTTTGTGTTTGTTTTTGAGACCAGTTTCGGAAAGTAACATGATGTCAATTTGGTGCTCTGTTAGGTAGTGTTTTAGCTCTTCTATTTTGGTTGGAAGGCCGTCGCAGTTCCATAAGCTTACGGATAGTATGTTGCTGTGTACTAACATTATGTTAATTTTAATAGAGTTATGGTTATGATTTGTTTGATTAAATCTTTGTCGTTGTTTGGAAGAGTTGATTACCTTGAGTAATTTGTTTTTAAAAGTGTTGTTTTCTGATTGTTGAGCTTCTGCTACCGTCGCGGGGTGGACAGCTCTGGCGTATGAAGTTGTTTGGGGGCGTGGCTTTGGTTGATCGTATCTTGTATTTTTTTGATTGGATGTTGGTTTTTCCAGCTTTGCTTTTTGCTTCAAATATGTGGGGCATTGTTTGTAGCTTGCCGAATGGTTTCCTCCGCAGTTAGAGCATAATGCTTTTTCCCATCTTACGCACACATATTTATTGGTGCACATTCTTTGGCTGTGACCATAAGCCTGACATCTGTGGCAGTGAGCTGGCTCTCCTGATTATAGTTTTTCCTCGACTTGGACTTTTAAGCCGAGAATGTGAGTCATGTTCATTATTTCTTCGTTTTTAGGGTCTTGATCTAGCTGAACATACATAAGAGAGTAAACTTTCTCTCTGTTATGTAGGCGGCTTATCGAATTGACCTTGTAGAATTCATCTTCAAGCGCGGTAGCTATTTCTTCAGTTGTTACATCTTCAGGGATGTATTTAATTACTACTTTATACGTCTTATCTTCTGCCAACTGGTAGCTGTGTGAGCAGTAACTTTTCTTGTCCAGATGGCTTTTTATTAATCTGTGGTCGTTAGGAGTTTTGGAGTTTTGTGGTAGTTACAAGACATTTTATTTCGGCTTTGAGTTTTCGTTCTTTCAGTTCGTTTTGTATGATTCTCCAGGTTGATTTGCTTTTAACGTAGATTGCTGGTGGTTTTTTTCCTTGAGAAGTGTTAGCGTTAGACTGGGTTGTTTCTTCCTTGTCGGACTCGCTGCTGCTATTGTCAGGTAGGGGGCGTTTCTTCCCTTTAGTTTTTCTGACGTGGGGGTCGATCCATTCAGACGAGGATGAGGCATTGTTAGATGTAGGTTGATTATTTTCATTAAATGAAGTTTCATCATCGTGGATTGGTGGTAGAGGAGTTAGTGGAGGAAATGGCGTTTTCCTCCTTGAGGCCTTGATGGGTTAGCTTTTTTCTGTTTGTTTGTGATTTTTTTTGTTAAAAGCCGGTTTTTCATTATTTGATAAATCATTTGGGTTTGTGGGAATATCGTTTATTATGTTGTTAGCGCATTCGGGTGGGTTTTGTATAAAGGAGTGTGTTTGGTTACCTTTAAATTGCTCCAGTATGGCATTCATTTGAATGTGCATTTGATTGAATCCAATTTGTACGTCCGATGCGAGTGCTTCGTTAGCGGCTTTGAGTGTTGCAATGCTTTGAGCGTTTTCAAGTATTTTTTTATACATGTTTATTGTGTTTTTGCCTATTTGCTTTTTTAGAATCTTGATTTTTGATTCTGGTGAGTCATCTTCATCGTCTTTGTGATCATCTTCATAAATCGATTGTTCGTTATCGCTTATTTGAGTGTCGTCACCCATGGTGATGTCACAAATATTTTTAACTTCACGTATGTTTAATTGTTTATGTCACTTATAGTTCAAGGTTACACTGATTTCCGGGCGTTGGTCCGTCCCCATGGGGGTGGGAGTAGTTAATTGTTTTTGTCACTTTGCACTTGATATTGTCTTCTGGCACAATTTCACTAATCACTTTAGTTCATAACTTTTACACTAATCGCTTTAGTTCATAACCTATCGGACACAGAATCGCAACGTGACTGCACGCTACCGAGGTCGTGTGCAGACTTTTGAGGGACTGCTAAACTCAATGGGATTAAATATGCTTTGTGTACATGACAAGATGGTCCTTTTAGTAATCACCTTACTTTTCAACACAGATTTATAACTAATGGCATGCGTATTAGCGTTTTTATTTCTTGACGCTTTTTGCAGCTTTTTAGATTAAACTTTGCTTTAGATATCAACTTTATAGCTACAATAATGGTTGCTCTCAGCAGAAACAGAGTGGCATTAACCTCATAAACGACCCATCTATGCCTGAAGACCTTTATTTTCCAGCCAATTTGTTTTTTTTTTGGAATTGAAACAAAATTTCTTGTGATATGGGTAGGTTGAAGATGGCCAATTAGGACAAACAACGAATTGAATTATATGAAAAGTGTTTTATTTAATACTAATACACGGGCAAACGTTTCGAGGATATATCTATTCCCCTTCATCAGTGCTAAAAACAGATATTATAAACAATTTTGGTCTTATAAAAAACAACAATAATACAATAAATTACACAATTTAAAAATACTAAACTAAATTGAAACAAATTAAAAATTAATAGACTGAAAAACATGTACGGCAAATTTGTAAAAAATATATTATACATAATAACAAAATAGTTGAAACGACGAATTACAAACTTACACAAATGCCAGAATAAAACAAACCTATTATTAAAAACGTAAAATAACTTACCAAGTGTAGAAATAGTTGAAGTGAACTTATGAAAATCATATTATTTATTAATATAAATTGAGTTTAAATAACATATTATAAATGTGGTTTGAAAAAGGGAATTGGAATGAAAGTGAACCAACATCGTCCCAATCTAGAGAACAACTGCGAGTGGAATTGTGAGCAAACGAGTTTTTTCTAATAAATTTTTTAAATAGCAATGAAAACAAAATTTATTGAAAAGCAAATAGTTTTTGTTATACTCTGTGTTCTTATGAATTAAATTTATATTAAAAATCCTTTAGAACGAAAGGAAATATTATTATTATTTGATATTATATATATATATATACAATTATATTAATAGCAATTTAAATCAATTTAACTATATGTTATTATTCCAAAGATGCATCTATATATCATCTATAATTCGTCCCCACAACCGATAATCTATTAATGCTAACCAAAATCTTAAAAATACAAATAACATATTAAAAACTTAAGATTAGACTTACAACCTAAAGATTACAAAACCATTTTTATATTAAACAAATGAGAATGACATATTAATTAATTAAATAGATTAAAGGAACTACATCACGGATTTTATAATATAATTATATATAACACTTAAGTTAGTGCTATCTGTTTGAAAGTTACAAGATTCATTCTTTTTAATGTAGATCATTTCACTTATTAATCTTTTTTTATAATTATGTTCTACATCCAGTATTTTAGTGTTAGTGAAATTAAAATTATGTCTATCATTAGTATGATGGTCAGCTAACCCTGTATTACTACAATCGTTTCTACAATCCCGTTTATGTTGTTCCAACCTAGTCACTAATTTTTGGCTAGTTTGACCAATATATTTTTTATTACAATTATTAAAATTAGTGACTAGGTTGGAACAACATAAACGGGATTGTAGAAACGATTGTAGTAATACAGGGTTAGCTGACCATCATACTAATGATAGACATAATTTTAATTTCACTAACACTAAAATACTGGATGTAGAACATAATTATAAAAAAAGATTAATAAGTGAAATGATCTACATTAAAAAGAATGAATCTTGTAACTTTCAAACAGATAGCACTAACTTAAGTGTTATATATAATTATATTATAAAATCCGTGATGTAGTTCCTTTAATCTATTTAATTAATTAATATGTCATTCTCATTTGTTTAATATAAAAGTGGTTTTGTAATCTTTAGGTGTAAGTCTAATCTTAAGTTTTTAATATGTTATTTGTATTTTTAAGATTTTGGTTAGCATTAATAGATTATCGGTTGTGGGGACGAATTATAGATGATATATAGATGCATCTTTGGAATAATAACATATAGTTAAATTGATTTAAATTGCTATTATAGTTCGTCCGCGTTAAGACTGCAGTGGTGGGAGTGGTTTATAAAGTCAGTGTCACACAACTGTAATTGCAACATGTCCTCGTTGGTATTATAATAAAGCTAACTTCACTTTGTTTATTATATTATGATAAAATGGTTTTAAATTATTTAAAAACCTTAAAGCAGAAACAATATAATTTATTGCTTCTTAATTAAATATTAACATGTTTAGTAGAAATGTATATTAGTCACTTTTAATACTAAAATTTATTAAAAAGATTTCCTAGAATTGCATGACGTTTACTCATATTTAAGTTTTTGAGGTTATACTGTACATCAGCAACAAAAAATTGTAATTTACAGTTGAAATACATATAGTTATTTACAAATGCGTTAACCTAGTTACAATAACGCAAAAAACTGATAAATATTAAATAATAAAAATTGTTAACTAAATTTATTCAATTACATGTAGCTTTGTTTTAATTTGGTAGATATTCTATTGTAAATTGGGTAGGCTTCTAAGCCAACCAGAGCATTGTTTCCCAGTTACCATAACAACTACTACTGCAGTCTTAACGCGAACAAACTATAATATAATTGTATATATATATATATAATATCAAATAATAATAATATTTCCTTTCGTTCTAAAGGATTTTTAATATAAATTTAATTCATAAGAACACAGAGTATAACAAAAACTATTTGCTTTTCAATAAATTTTGTTTTCATTGCTATTTAAAAAAATTATTAGAAAAAACTCGTTTACTCTCAATTCCACTCGCAGTTGTTCTCTAGATTGGGACGATGTTGGTTCACTTTCATTCCAATTCCCTTTTTCAAACCACATTTATAATATGTTATTTAAACTCAATTTATATTAATAAATAATATGATTTTCATAAGTTCACTTCAACTATTTCTACACTTGGTAAGTTATTTTACGTTTTTAATAATAGGTTTGTTTTATTCTGGCATTTGTGTAAGTTTGTAATTCGTCGTTTCAACTATTTTGTTATTATGTATAATATATTTTTTACAAATTTGCCGTACATGTTTTTCAGTCTATTAATTTTTAATTTGTTTCAATTTAGTTTAGTATTTTTAAATTGTGTAATTTATTGTATTATTGTTGTTTTTTATAAGACCAAAATTGTTTATAATATCTGTTTTTAGCACTGATGAAGGGGAGTAGATATATCCTCAAAACGTTTGCCCGTGTATTAGTATTAAATAAAATACTTTTCATATAATTCAATTCGTTGTTTATCCTAATTGGCCATCTTCAACCTACCCATATCATACATACTAAGGACACTGAGAAAATATTAAAGGAAAATTTCTTGTATTTGCTCTATTAAATTTGTCTTTTTTTTTAAATAATTGTTTAAGGATGGTTTCTTTTGTTAGAAACCAACGCATCAAAAATGTGCTATATTTGTGGTGCTATTTTTCTTCATTACTGGCCGATTGGGCAAATAATGCTCCGGTTTACTTACCTCCTTACTAGGAACTTTTTTTACTACTTCATATGTTAACCATTCAAAGAACACTTCAGTATATTTTTTTCAATAACGAGATTTTTCCAGTATAAATAGATAGATAGATATTTTATTGATCCAATATGCAATTATATAAGTTGATTATTTAAATAAGGTACAATAGTTAAAAATAAACATTTCAAACATTTTAAAAATATAAACAGTATCAGTATAAGAGTGTAGAAGGTATATAAAACTGTTCAATTGTATAAAAACACTGTTCTATTAAAAAGTTCTTAAGGTTATTTTTAAATATTTTTATATTTGTACAGTTTTTTAGAGGATTGCTCAATAAATTATAAAAATATATATTTTGGCGACTTCTTAAAACTTGTGTATTGAGTTTTGTTAGTTTGTAGCTTATTGCAGTACCTTGTGTTGTGTCATAATGGTGTACAGCCTTGACTGACATAAATGTATTTCTATTAGCAAAATTTTAACACAAAATTTTAAACAGATACATTGAAGTAACAGTTTCTCTTTTTTGTTGAATAAACACTCTATTAATGTTTGAAGCAAAACCCCACACTATGATATTATAACTGATTATAGAGTATGTTAATCCATATTAAACATTGATATTGATATTTAAAATATTTTATAGCAAGTATTAAAGTTCTCTAAAATAAAACTTCGGTGGCGCACAGGAAAAAGCCGCTGCGAATAACTCGATCTGGGCCCTGGTGAAGTCGATCAAACGAAAATTAATGACGATACCGACACTGACAAGTGAAGATGGCATTACTACCGCTTTCACTGACGTTGACAAAGCAGAAATGCTAGTGGCGACATTAGAGAAAATACACGTTGAAGACGATGACGAGACCGACAAACAAAAAGAAATCACTGTTGGAGTGGAACGTTTCCTGTCAGAATATCAACCTATTCAGGATGAAATATCTTTGACAAGTCCCAAAGAGGTTAGAGAAGTGATAAGAAAACTACCATCATTAAAAGCAGCAGGACACGACAATATACAGAACATTACACTAAAACACATCACACGAAAAACACTGGTACAACTGCATTACATAATAAATGGGATCATTACGTTGGGTTATTTTCAAAACTGTGGAAAATAGCTCAAGTGATGCCCATTCACAAAACTAAACAATCACATACTTCGCCCGACTCATATCGTCCAATATCACTACTCACGACATTAAGTAAACTGACGGAAAAAATCATAATAAAAAGACTGGATACATTCGAATCGGACAACAAACTGACGACCGATAATCAATTTGGTTTTAGAAGCGGACATGGGACGGTTCAGCAAATTGCTAGAATCGTCAACGACATTCAAATTAGCTACAACAAAGACAAAGTGACTGACATGGTTCTGCTCGACATCAAGAAAGCTTTTGACCGAGTATGGACAGACGGACTAATCTATAAAATGGTGACACAACACTACCCACAACACTACCCACAATACTTGACCAAACTTGTACACAATTATTTAACAGGCAGGCAGTTCCAGGTAAAAGTAAATGACAGTCTTTCCTCCTTAAGAACTATAGTTGCTGGTGTGCCGCAAGGCTCAATATTAGCCCCAAAACTTTTCAATATTTACATAAACGACATACCTGTCTTTGAAAAGACAAATCTTGCATTGTACGCAGACGATACTGCGATTTACTCAAGCTCTTTCTACGCATTCTTCAAATTTTGGAAAATACAAATTAACACTAACAAATCAGAGCGAATAATTTTTACACGTAAATTCACAAATATTAAAACATTTACAAACACCAAACTCGACCAAGATACTATACCGACGAAGCAGCACGTCAAGTATCTGGGAGTCTATCTAGACTCTCGTCTAAATTATCATAAACACCTCACCCACACAATTGACAAAACAAACCAGGCCATAAAACACGTATATCCATTCATAAACAAAAACAGCTCACTTTCATCAGACACCAAAATTCATCTTTTCAAAACAATCATTAGACCGGCTTTGACTTATGCAGCTCCAGTTTGGTGCTGCTTAGGCAAGACCAACCTAAATAAGTTACAGATAATGCAAAATAAGTGTCTTAGAATGGCGCTACGAAAAGACAGGTATGTCAAAATTACTGATTTGCATCAAGAGGCAAAAGTACCACTAATTTCGGACCACATCCTAGAAAATTCTCAAAACTTTTATAAATTTAAACTCGACAACAACGCTCTTCTCACAAGATTAACCAGTATAAGAGCGCACAACAAACCTTTCCGACTGAAACACAGCTACTAGTGTCTTCCAATCTTTAACCAACATGATTGAACCTGTTATATCATATTTGTATCATACTTATATCATATTTGTATCATAATTGTATCATATTTGTAGTATTGTACAAAACTGTTTTTAACTTGTAAATAGTAGGTTAGGTTAGTTTTTTTAGGTAAAATTTGTTAAAATTTGTTACCGTTGTTTTTGCGGAACATTTAATTGTACCAAAACCATAATAATTTAAAATGTTTATAACCTGTGTGAATGAAGAATGAAAGATTAATAAATGTAAGAATGAGAGAAGAATGAATGTGAGTCTGAATGGACGAAATGTATATCGTAATTATCACAATTGTTTATTTATTATGTTGATTGTATACCGATTGTTGTAGTTTCTTAAAACATGAAACAATCTTAACCTGAAATGTACACCAAAAACCCTGTTTTATGTATAAATTTAAAAAATTTTAATAAACGTTTAAACGCCCAAAAAAAAAAACGCAGCGAATAGTGTTTGTCATACTCAGACACGGGTTCGAAGCTCGGAAAAGTAAAACTTTTTTTTTGTTTTTTTTAATCTTTAATTATAATTTAAATTAAATAATAAATTATTATCGAATAAAATATCTAAAAAAATAAAAAAAATCTATAAAAACTTAAAAAAGAAAATAATACAAAATAAATAAAAATGCCACCAAAAATAAAGAATAACGAAGACGAGGAAATAAAAACAAGCCTGGAAGAACTTAAAAAAGCAGTGGACTTTATGTCAGCAAAGTTTGAGGAAGAAAGAAAAGAAAATGAGGAAATGAAAAAAACTCTTAAAGATATGAAAAAGGAAAATATTGAAATGAAAAAACAAATAAAGGATCTGGAAGAAAAAGTAAACGAATATGAACAAGATAAAATAAAAAATAATATTGTGATAGCAGGGATTCCTAAACAACATCAAAAAGAAGATATAAAAGAAATAGTAGCAAAAATATTTACAAATATTAATACTGAGATTCCAAAAAATAATATTGTTGAAGCTTATAGAATAAATAACAAGAATCCTGATGCACCAATACTGGTTAAATTCAAATCAGGAGAAGAAAAAAAGAAAATAATGGAAAAGAAAAAAGAAAAAGGGTCAATCAAAGCCGATGAATGTGGATTAAAAGGAAAAAAAGATATATACATTACGGAACAACTTACATACGAAAACAACAGCATATTCTATGAAGCAAGATAACTAAAAAAGCAAGGTTACAAATGGGTGTGGTATAAAGAAGGAAGAATACTCGTAAGAAAAACAGAAGAAGACAAGCCAATAGTTATACATGGAATTGAACATGTCAAAGAACTGTTAAACAAAGAAGAATATTAAAAAAAAAAAAAAAATTATATATATATATATATATATATATATATATATATATAACGATAACTAAAATGGACAAATTAAAAATATACCTACACAACGCAAGAAGTATAAGAAACAAATTCGATGAAATACTAACAATACCAAAAGTGTACAAAGCAGATATCATAGTAATAAATGAAACATGGATATATACAAACGAAGAAACATACTTCCAAATTCCAAATTATACAGCTACATTTAATAATAGACCAATTAAAGGTGGAGGTATTGCAATATATATAAAAAACGGAATAACAACTACAGTACAAGAAAGTCGAACAGAAAAAAATACTGAAATATTAACAATAAAACTTAATAAAACCAATATACATTTAACAGCAATATATAAACCGCAGACAAACAACAACAACATACGATGACTTTTTAAAAGTTATAGACAAAATAACAAAAGCTAGTACTAAAAATATAATACTAGGCGACATGAACATAAATTTAAGAGACAATAACAATATAACTAACAACTACAAAAATATAATTGTAGAAAATGGTCACTATATTTTAAATAAAATAAACGAAGAGTAACAAGAAATAACGCAGATAAACCTGGGACAATTATAGATCACGTTATAACAAATATAAAAGATAACAACAGCAAAATAAAAGTTAAAAAACTAACATTATCAGATCATAATGCGGTAATTACTGAATGGAACGTAATGTGTAAAGAAACAAAATATGCAAAAGTTCTAAAAAATAAAATAAACTACGATAAAATTAAGAAACAATTTGAAAACATAGATAATAAAACAGTAACTGATTTTGACACTCTAACAACTATATTACAAAACACAATAAAAAGAAATACAAAAGTAACGGAAATAAAAAGAAACGAAAACAATGAGTGGATAAATATGGAAATAATAACAATGATAAAAGATAGAAACAAAACACAAGAGAGATACATCAAAAATCCAAACAATGATGTCATTAAAAAAATATTAAAAGAAAAAAAAAAGGAAGTAGAGAACAAAATTAAGGAAAGAAAAGAAAATTACTACAAAAACAAAATAAGAAATGCAAATGGAAATCAAGCTAAACAATGGTCGGAAATAAATAGTATGTTAAACAAAACAAAGAAAAAAACAAAACAAGAAATAACAGAAATTATAACAAAACACGGACAAAAAACAGATAAAATTGACATAGCAAACGAACTGAATAACTACTTTGCAACAGTGGGAAAAAACTTGGCAAACAAAATTAAGAAGAATGATGGCAGAGAAATAATAACAACTGTAAGAATAGAAGTAGAAGCTACGTTTGACAAAACAACAGAAGAAGAGATAGAAAATATAATCAAACAACTAAAAATAAGAAGCGCCCCAGGAGAAGATCAAATAACCCATGACGTAATAAAAGTTATAAAAAAAGAAATAGCACCAATACTGAAAAAAATAATAAATAAAATGATACAAACAGGTGAATATCCACAAATACTTAAAAAACAAATTATAAAACCAATACACAAAAAAGGAGAAAAATCAAAATTAGAAAATTATAGACCGCTATCGCTTATATCAGTGTTAAGCAAAAAAAACAGAAAAAGCAATATATAACAGATTAATGACACACATAAACAAACATAACATAATAAACAAAAGACAATATGCATTTCAAAAAAATTCAAACACAATGGGTATAACAACTGACATAATACAACACATAGCACAAAAGCTGGATGAAAAACAATATGTAATACCAATATTTATAGACATGAGAAAAGCTTTTGACACTATCGACAAAGACAAATTGATCAAGAAAATGGAAACTCTTGGAATAAGAAACACAAATTTAAAATTACTAAAAACATATATTAAAAACAGAACACAAAGAACAAGAATAAACGACATACTTAGTACATCAACAATAGCAGAATATGAGCTACCACAAGGTGGAGTACTAGCACCAATATTGTATATATTATACATAAATGATATAAATGAGATAAACTTGACTGGAGAAATATATACATATGCTGACGACACATGTATTATATATCACGGAAAAAACAAAGAAGCAATAGAAAGAAACATAAATGAAGACGTTAAGAAATTAACTAAATGGTACGACAAAAACATACAAACAATAAATGAAGAAAAAACGACGTATAAGGTAATAAGACAAAAAAATACAAAAGATATTGACATAAAAATTGAAATAAATAACATACCAATTACCAGAACAAAACAGACAAAATACTTGGGAATAATAATAACAGAGAAACTAACATGGGATACACAAATAAACAAAATATTAAAAGAAAGTGCAGCAACAATAGGAGCTGTCTATTGAGCTAGGAAATGCATACTAAAAGAAACTGCAATAAGTATATACTACTCATTATATTTATCAAAAATTAATTATTTAATAAATATATGGGGTGAGACAACAAAAACAAATATACAAAAAATACAAAGACAACAAAACAAAATACTTAAAATAATACATAAACTACCAAAGCTAACACCAACAGAAGAAGTATACAAAATAATCAACGAAACAAACATTAACGAAAAAATAAAAATAGAAAATTGCAAACTAATATATAAAATTAAAAATAAAGAAATTAAAACAAATCTACAAATAATATTAAACAAAGAAATTCACGGACATAACACGAGAAGAAGAAGTAATATACATGTACACACAACAAGGACAGAAAAGGCGAAAAAAACAATACTAAGCAATGGACTAATCACATACAATGAACTACCTAAAAATATTAAAAAAACGAAAACTTATAAAGAATTTAAAACAAAAATAAAAGAACACTACATAATAACAAGACTAAAACAAACAAATAAATTAACAAACATGATAATACACACAAAATAAGAAAAATGGAAAGAGAAAATAAAAATGGTGCCCCGAATACGAAGCTTTGCAGCCTACCATATATGGAAACGGTGTAAAGCAGCAAGTGGGGAGAAAAAACAAATATAATGTTGTAAATATGTAAATATGTAAATATATTATAATAAATTTAGTTAATAAAAAAAAAAAAAAATAATAGTTTCAGTTAGAAGTGAGTTTATTAGGTAAAAGTGTCTTAAAATATTGTTACAACAGCACTAATCTGAAAATTTTGTTTAGAGTTTGTTTTTTTGTAGATTCTAACTGATAGTTTGATGTTAATGATAGATGTCCTTTTGGCTATGGCAATACATCTTTCTAGAATTTATTTGTGACTAATATGGTTTCATTTAGGTGTACTTGATCCTTAGGTTTTTTTTTGCCAAAGAGCTCCAACTAACGCAATTTCGTTTAACTTACTAATTTAATTTAATTTGTTTAGGTTTTTTTCTATTAAAATCCAACCAACAAAGTATGCAGAGCAATTACACTACAAGGAATAGCCATGGGAATAGCTTGTCTTTTTCCGGCAAACATCTTGCCACTTATGTCAGCTTCTATGAGTACAGCTATTGGCTGTTGTTTTTTGGTGTTCAAACTTATCAAACTCACGTCATATCACAAATGTTTTTGTTCCGCTATTTAAATGTTCTTAAATAACGCATGCACTGTAGTTTCTAAACATTTTCTCAGTCTCGAAGGAAAACTATGAAAGTATAAACGATAGTTAATTTAATTTAGTAGTTTCATATTAACATACAACGGTCAAGCTTTTGTACTATTGCGTCTTCAAACTTGTAATGAATACCGATGTAGTAAAATTTGTTGGCTTCAAAACCTCTTTGTACTGGTATGTTACGCGCGTAAAAGCATTGCGAATTTTGGTACAACGTTTCTTTTAAGCTTCCTAAAGAAAAAAATCAGTGTGTTCTATTAATTAAATTGAAGATAAATATTTACTTTTTGTTATCAAACCCAGTCGTGTCACGATTGCCAAGTTTAAAATCTCTGGGTGCATGGCACCTGTTACCGTGCAAACTACCACATACCGATTTTTTTATAAAGTGTTATTTTATTAAGTAACAAAACGGACAATACATTAAACACACACACAACTTTTTGACAAGTTTATTATCTTTACTAATACTTTGTATCTTGTCAAATTTTGACATTCTGTTATAATAATTATGTTAATTCTGTCAAACTAAAGTACTAATGATGGTAAGGTTTTAAAATGTGTGATATATTTAAAAAAAAAAAAAAATTATTTTAGCCAGAACTTATCAAGAAATATGGATATCCAATCGAGCTTCATGAAGTTGTTACTGAAGATGGATATGTGCTAACTCATCATCGCATTCCTCATGGAAAAAACGATGTAGCTAAAGAAAACGAAAACAGACCTGCAGTTATTTTGCAGCATGGTTTATTAGGTTCGTCATCGGATTGGATATTAAAACAACCTACAGCAATCGGTAAGAATAATTGATGTTGATTGTCTAATCCAAACATTTTAGAAACATCACAAAATTCTAATAATTTAAAAATTTTGTACATTTAAAAAAAATTAAAAAAATTAGACTATTGTCAAAAATATAACTTTTTTTGGTAGATTTAGTTTTTAAAATTATAGTAATTGCTTTGGTTTTATGTAAAATTTATTAAAAAACAAATAAATTACAAAGTATTAAAGACAACAATAGACCAGAAGCAGTTATTTAAAAAAATAATAATTTTTATTAAAATTTGCTTAAGATTTTTAATGCAATTCTTTAAACAAAAATTTATTTAAAATAAAAATAAAAATAAACAATTAAAACACATTAATTTATAATAAAAAATATTTTGAAAATGTTGCCAGATTTTATTATAAACAAAACAATTTTATTTTGCAGGTTATATATTAGCAGACAATGGTTACGATGTATGGTTAATGAATAGCAGAGGAAATGAATATTCAGAAAAACACATAAATCTCCACCCATTCTTCAATCGGAGATCTTTTTGGAATTTCTCTTGGCATGAAATTGGAATCCATGATCTACCCAACACAATAGATTACATTTTAAAACTAACCAAGCAAAAAAAACTCTTTCATATTGGCCATTCCCAAGGAACCACTTCAATGTTTGTATTGTTATCAGAAAAACCTAAATATAATAACAAAATTAAAGCACACATCAGCTACTCACCTATTGCTTTCCACAAACACACAAAAAGCTTGATGTTTAGAGCATTGGCACCTATTGAAAATTTTGGAGGAGTATGTATTAAAATATTTAATTAATTGATTAATTAATTTTAAAATAGCTTACAGCGTTGAAACTTTTTATTGGGGAATTTAATTTTGCTCCCAGTACTGAATTACTTAGATTCCTAACCTCTTATATGTGCAGTGATAAAGATAGAGCACAAACAATTTGTTCCAATATTTATTATTGGCTAATGGGGGAAAATCCATCTCAGATGAATACAACAATGTTACCAATAATTTATGGCCACTTCCCGGCCGGTTCTTCAATGATGCAAATGGCTCATTATATTCAGGAAATGAATTCAGGTTTTATTTTATTTTAATAATTTTAATTTAGATTTAATTTTTAATTTTTAGGAAAGTTTCGTCAATTTGATCATGGTATGTTTGGAAATTTAAAAATCTATAATCAAACTGAGCCTCCGGATTATATTTGTGCAAATATAAAAGTGCCAGTGTATTCATTTTATGGAGGAAGAGATTCTTTTGCACAATTAGCGGATGTTAATAAACTTCATAAATTGTTACCGAACTTGAAAGAAAAAATGTTTGTGGAGAATTGGGCTCATATGGATTTTTTGTTTGGAATTGATGCTGATACTGAAGTTTATGAAAAGACTTTAAAGATTTTGGATGATTTTCCAAATGACAAAGAGTGAATTTAAACCAAAGATTTTTTGGTGCATATAGTTTTATATTTTTTTATGTATAACCAGAAAATAAATTTTATTTAATTTGAAGAAATTTTAAACACTTTTCTTTATAATTTTGTGTATATTGATAGTGATTCTATACAAAAAATACTTGTTGTTTTAAATTGTTTTCAATTTTCTTAATCTTATCTAGTGTGTTAGGTTCAAATTGTTAATCTTATCATAAAATTTTATTGTTTTATTGATATTAGCAGTCTAATAACAAGTCAATACCAACATTACTTTTAATAGTTGTTTTAAAATAGATTAGTAAAGATATCTAGTCATGTGTATCCCTTAATACACACCACCTCTTTGAACCATTACGTCACAAAGTAACGTTCACATCACGTATCGATAGTACTCGTACCTAACACAAGACATTAGACATGTATCAAAGACAATTTATCGTATGATGTTTCGTAACCTTGGTGGTATCGTTTCTACCGTTTGCAAGATCGTAAGCAAACCTAAAATATTACGTTAGCAGCTACTTAGTTACTTACTGACTTACCGTTAAATTTTTTGTATGTGGTTTGATCTCTACTACTTATTGCTTTGTTATAAGTTTTCATTCTATCGACAGCACAAACTCCCGCGTAGGGTTTTTAAGATCTAGTAAAACCTTCCATATTACCAACAAGATACTGATTGTTTCCTAAGACCTTCTCTACGGCGCATGGACCACTAAACTTTTTGCTTTTGCCATTACTTGAACTTACGTTTCTATAAATAAGTACAAAATTGCCTTTTTTGTACATGTTTTTTGCTTTTTGATTATTCTTTAGTTTATTCGTATCTTTGCTATTTTGACCTACAACGTTAAATATAATTGAGTATTATATCTAAAAAATAACTTATTTGGCATTGCTTACAAACATGTCTCATCAATCTTCATCGTTTACACATGAAAAGTATGATCCGACTATATCTTTCAACCTGACCCACTTGCACGTGGGGTAGCTGTTGCGTCTAGTACCAATTTTACATTCAAACTTTTGCAATAGTTTTCAAACTTTTTGCTGGTACAACACTGTCTTCTGTTCGTGACTAACCGCCTTAAAATACCAAACGTTTTAATCACACCGTCCATATACTTAATAACAGGTCCCATTTAAGTATTAGGATATTAGGAACTGCTATCATAAAAACAAACTTTGTAAAAAAATCTACCATAACAATCAAATTCTTTTGTTTGCACTTTACAAAAGGTCCCAGATAATCCACGGGCAAAGTATTAAATGAACGCGGTTTTTTAATATTGGGTTTAAAAATTCATGTTTTTTTTGCCAGATTCTTTATTGCACAGACATTCTATACAAAAACACATACACTTATGGACGTATCTTTTCATTCTTGGAAACCAATAGTTTTTACTTAACGGTCTAATGGTTTTCTTTTTGGATAAGAAAACAATACTAATGTGGTGACTTAGTAATAGTTGGAGCCTTACTAGTTTTGGGACAACCCAACGCTTTCCTTCTAAAATTACACAAAATAAATGATTATCTTTAATTACATAATCCCTGTGTTCTTGCTTTTCTTCATTATTCTGGGGTTTGCGGTTCAGCACTTTAACTAAGTATTTGCACCTGTTGTATTTTAACTGCACTGCCAAAATTTTGTCACCTTTGTTGATGGATTACGACTAAGAGCATCAACATGCGTCATCATAGCGCCTGCTCTATATTTGACTTCTGATCTTAATAACCATTATCTTTCAATTGTCATATTTGTAAAATTTGACGTTTTTTACCTATAATTTAATTGACAATTCAATTTCAAACTGCTTGGTTTCGTTGCAACAAAATTTAACAAAAATAATATTTGTGTGAAAAATAGAAATTTTAAATAGTGATTTACGAGTGATGATTTTTTATGATTTTTGATACGGTTTAACACCGCAGCAATGTGTGGAAAAACTTAGTTTGTTATTTGGGGATGAAGCACCATCCAAAACTATGGTTTACAAATGGTTCGCAGAATTCAAGCATGAAAGACCAACGTTTGATGACGATCTTTGCCAAGATCGTCCATGCACCTCTGTTGTTGCGAAAAATATTGATGCTGTACGTAAAATGATTTTGTCAGATCGGCTTGTAACTTATAGTGAGATAGAGGCATTCTTATTCATTGCAGCAAAACAAATACATACGATTTTGCACGATCATTTGCATGTCAAGAAGCTTTGCAGTTGTTAGATCCCACACAATTTGAAAGAAGAACAAAAACATTCACAAGTCAGGAAGTGCAAGGAAATGCTAAAGAAATTCGAAGGGGGTCGTTCAAATTTGAAATATAACATTGTAACAGGTGACGAATTTTAGATATATTCATATTTGCCTGAAACTAAACAGCAATCAACTGTATGGGTGTTTCAAAATTAACCTTAATCCACAAGTGGTGCGTTCACAAAGCGTTTTGAAAAAAATGATGGCTTGTTTCTTCGGAAAAACGGGTCATGTTGCAACTGTTGCATTAGAGGATTGAAGGACAGTTAATGCTGACTGGTATACTTCAATTTGTTTGCCGGAAGCTATTGCTAAAATCAGAAGAAACAACATAAACCGGCAAATCATTGTTTATCATGACAATGCAAGCGCTTACACAGCACGACAAACTGTAAAGTTTTTGACCAGTAACAACATCTAATTAATGACTCATTGCTCATACTCGCATGATTTATTACCCAATGACTTTTTTCTATTTTGACATAACAAAAATAAAATGCGTGGCAAGCGTTTTTCATCGCCTGCAGAGGCCATTGAATCATTTAAATCACTTGTTTTGAAGATACCTTGCTCAGAGTGGCAAATTTGTTTTGAAGATTGGTTTTATCGGATGCAAAAGTGTATAGATTTTAAAAGAGAATATTTTGAGAAGCATTAAAGCAAATTACATAACGTAATTTGTGTATTGCTTTTCATTTTCCGCAAACTTTTGCAGTATCCCTCGTATTTTAAGCAAATATATTCTAAAATGCTTTATAGAACAAACAACTGTTAAGATTTCTAGCTTATAAAAATAATATTGTTGTTCTTGTTTGGTCGTTTGCCTACTATAGTACATTACCGGTCGTAAAAACTTACCTTGTTATTTTTGTAATAGAATTTTTTCCACGCTCTATATAAAAGCACAGTTTCTTTTCCCTTTCCGTTTTCTTCGTTAATTCTGTCAAATGTTTTGCCAACTTTGCAACATTTTTGACGTACTTACAAAATATCCTGCAAAGCCCAAAAACTTATTTTTTGGAAATCTGTTGAACGTGGAAAAAGCTCTATTGCTTTGGTTTTGCGTTTACTTGGCTTAACTTTATCCGAACTAATATCATGAGTCAAATAATCTATTTGCAAACAAAAGAAATAACATCTAGACAAATTGTAAAACTTGTTGTTTTGACACTTTTTTTAGATTTTTCAAGCCATTTTTAAAATTTGTTGATGGCAATAAAACGACATCCATATAGGCCATTGCAGTACCATAACGTAGTGTACCCAATGCTTTGTTGATAGCTTGTTGGAGTACGGTAGGTGCATTGGCCAAACCAAAAAACATTTGCAAGTATTCATAATGCTTATCTGGAGTAACTATCGTTGTTTCAGATACCGAATTTTTGTTTATAAGAATCTGATGGTATTTGCTTGCCAAATTCAAAATCGTAAATAGACTACATCCTCTCAACTTGTCCGAATGGGCATCTATTCTTGGTAAAGGAAATCTATCCTTTACCTGTAATCCACACACATTTGATGTTGACCTTTTTTTTTGTACCAACAAGATCAAACTAGCATAAGGCGAGACAGATTTGCGGATAATTTTGTTGTCTAACAAATTGCCCACAATACCTCAAACTATATCACGTTTGTAGTGAGATAGTTGGTAAGGTCTATAAACTACAGGCGTTTTGTTAGTGACGTTGATTTTTATTTCTAATTGTTTTTTTCAATTTTTTTGTTGATTGAGAAAAACAATTCCGAAACTCGTTTATTAACCTCAAAGCTGTTTCTGTCAAATTATCGTCAATTTGCTCTTGTATTTCTGCAAGTTTAAAACTTTTCCGACAGGCTACACCAACATTAAATACGTTAATAGAATCGGAACTTGTATCCTCCTCACATAAATCACCTCTAACCACTACTTGCCCCAAACAATATTTTAGTGGTTTCTGAGATTAGTTTGCAAGTGAAACAAAGCTTTCTTTGGCATTTTTTATACAGCTGCTCACCACCACGTGCTCAGGACCAGGCACCATACGATTAGCTAATTCTACAAATACTGAGCCTTTTACATTAGAACTCGCCAGAATATATCCAACGGTGTTTGAAAGAATTACAGTTTCTTTCACCAACCTTAATGCCACTTTCGTAGTGAGAGTTGGTAGATTTGTCTTCACCTGGTAGTCTTCTTCTTGAAATATCCTAAAAAAATCATATGTCGATTTCTCCCAAGATTGCAACTTCTTCTTTGGCATATCTTTTTACAACCTTTGTAGTTGCTTGTTGGTTTAGCAGCAACGCCCGTGCACACATGTGATTAATAATGACATGCTCACTTCCAGTGTTTACGTACCCCCTGAATGGAACGTCATTCACCAAACAATAAACAAAATACTTTTTTGTCGATTTGATTAGTTGAACAGGTCAACAAAACGTTCCTTGTCTTGGTTGACCTTGTGCAATGTTGGATTCGTGACCTAGCCGTTTGCAGTTACTTCATTCTTACAAGGTTGTTTACATGTGTTGGAGTAGTGACTCCTTGCGTTGCAGTTGTAGCATTTTGGCTCGTACGGCTTCTTCCGGTTATCTGCACGATTATGCCTGTTTATCACAGAGCTAACTTTTTGTTTGCTATTTTCTGGTTTTAGTAAAGGCTTACTAACATCGTTAGTTAGAGTTGACAAATAATGTTTGAATGAGTGTCGGTGATACCATCAATTATCACTGACACAGCTTTTATTCCATCTATTTTGCATAGTTAAAGTAGACAGAGCTTAGCAAAATAATACTCTTGGAACGTCTCACTTCTTTCTTGACACGTGCCAAAAGTTTATGCAAATTGCTTGCATAATCCTGGTGCTCAGGAAACGTCTTCCTTGACAGCTTCTTCTATTTTTTCCAGTTTGTCATGGCGTAAATGGTAGTATTTTCCAACCATTTATTTACAATTGACAGCTGGTCAATTTTCTGAATCTACTTCTCTGCCGTTAGAGTGAATGCAACAGGTGAAAACTCCGGCAATCTATCCGGTTGCTCATAGTAGCAATGACTTCTTGCTGCAGTTTGTATGGATCTTGTAGAGTCTATTTTACCTCAAAGAAGTTTCTCTACAACTCTTCATAGCCGTATCAACCGTTCACTATCCGTAATAGCACTCTCACTGCTACTACGGCTCGTACTTGGCTGCAAAATCTTTGTTGATTCCGTTATGGGAGCAGTGCGACTACTTACAGTACAGGTGCTACTATCCGATCCCGAAGAATTGATTGTATCAGAAAAACCACGTGGAATTCTGGTATTGATTTAGTTATTAACACCTAAAAATAAACAAATTGCCAATCGCACACAAAAAGCGTATGATGCTTAATTAGCAACAAAAAGAAATTAGTAATTAACTTGATTAATTAGTTACGTTTATTAATGTAAATTTACTTGTATTATACTCTTAATAATACTGCAATTTACCGGCAAGAATTAATTCAAATAAATCGTTTTATTTGACTTACCGTTCAGCAATACTTAATATTAACAAAAAAACTTCACTGACGTAGTGAGACTCTAATCTGGGTAATAATCGCTCCGCTGCACTATAAATTTGCACTAATATGTGTAGAAATAAAAGACAATATATAACCTTTTAACATAATAATAATTCGTTTTTCACGATCGATCGGTTATTGACTGGTAAATCTATCGATCCCCAGTCCCCGCGTGATTCTCACGCCTACTTCAATCGGTGATTATTTGCGGCGTTTACATAAGTCACTTTTTTTTGTTAGGTTTTGGATTCCAACTAAGAGTATCAGCATGCGACATCTTAGCGCCTGCTTTATATTCGACTTTGTAGTCAAGCTCTGATTTTAGTAACCATCACCTCCCAATTTTTCGCACCAGTTTCTTTTACTCAAGGTTGTCCGTATTGCGTTGCAGTTCGTTGTAAAGAGTTGTCGTTGTAGTCTTTTTCTCAAAAAATTGTGAAGAAATTACCACTGGATATATACGTTATGCCAGAGTGATTTAAAAAACTTTGTTTTGCTGGAATTGACTGCACTGCATTTCCTACAACAAAAGTTACTTACCTGTTTAAAAACGTGGTCTAACTTTAGAGATATGTAAATTTCTTCCAAGATTGCAACTTTTCTTTTGGCATATTTTCTTACAACTTTTGTAGTTGCTTGTAGGTTTAGCAGCAAGGCCTGTGCACACATGTGATTAATACGTCATTTACTAAATAATTGACAAAATACTTCTTGTCGATTTGGTTATTCAAACAAGTCAACAAATCGTTTGTTTTTATTGTTATACTCATATTATTTCATATGTTTTTATTATTTAATATGAGTATAACAATATATATAAAAGAATTTCATAGAGTAAATAAAAAAAGCATTGAATAAATCGTTTGTTGTCTTGGTTGACTTTGTGCAATTATTAGATTTATGATTAGGCCGTTTGCATTGCTACATTCCTAACGTGGTTGTCCACATGTGTTAGACTAGTACGGCTTCTTCCAGCTATTTGCACAATTATGCCCCTTTACAACAGAGCTAGCTTTTTGTTTGCTATGCTTTGGTTTTGGTAAAGTCCTCCTAAAATTGTTAGTCAAGCGCCTCAGGCGTCTTGTAAAGTTTGGCTCTAGCACTATTTTGTAAAGAATCAATTATTACTAACACAGCCATATTCTTTCTATTTTGCATAACTGAAAAAAACTAGTATCCTAAAACCATTTATTAACAGCCAACGCTTATCAATTATTTGGATCCACTTTTCGGCAATTAGAATAAAGGCACATAGGGACAATAAATCCTCCTTGCAGCAGTCTTTTTAGATTTTGTAGAGTCTCTTTTACTTCAAAGAAGCTTCTCTACATCTTTCTAAAGCCGAATTAATCGTTCACTATCCATAATAGCACTCTCAGTGTTACCACGGCTTGTACTTGGCTGCAAAATTTTTGTTGATTTTGTTATCAAAGAAGTGTGATCCCTCACGGTACAGTTGCTGCTACCTGATCCCAAAGAATTAGTTGCGTCAGAAAGATCACGTGGCATTTTGGTGTTAATTTTGTTACTAAAATCACTTGTAGTATTATACTTGTAATAATACTGCAAATCACCGACAAGAATTAATTTAAATTAAAAAAATTATTGAAAACTGTTGTGTAATACTTAAGTATTACTGCGGACTAAGTTTCTAGGCCGTGTCGTCTTTCGGTTTGACCACTACGATTATGCAATGTAACACCAATGGATTTTTTTCTTTGGGGTTACGTAATTGAAAACGTTTATGCGAACATGCAACAAACAGTTGAACATTAAAAAAAAATATACAGTGCGTTATTAGCTAAATAAAGCAACAGTTATGCAAAAACGTGATCCAAATTTTTAATAAAAAAGTGACCATGCGCCAGAGATTTTGTGGTGGCCATTTGGCGGATGTATTATGTGTTTTTATTTATTAAGTAAATGCAGCGTTTTTGTTAAGATACCTTTTATATCATATTCATAAAATAGTTAATACACTCAGATGCATAAAACCGGGTCATTAAGTATTATTTTTGCAAAAAACTCGGATAATTTTTTTTATAAAATTTTTATTGTTTTACAATTAAAAATACCATCGGGATGTAGAAAAAAACAGCATGGTACTTATTAGTTTATTTTATAAACATTAATAAGCAAAAACGATAATGTACGTATACACAAATAAAAATGCATTTCTGCAAAATAAACTTAACAGAGATTAATAATGAAAATTTTATTTGAATAAGATTTCAATACTTTGTGTTGCTTTTTTGAGCCCTAACTATTGCCTGCATACGGCTCATGCCACTAATGAGTTCAAGAATATCATTTTGTGGAATATTCTGCCATTGTTCCTGAAATGCCACACATAGCTTGTTTATTGTAGTTGGTGCAACTGCACGTCTTCTATCACGCCTGCCCAGCATGTTCTAAACATTTTCTATAAGATTTCCATCTGGGGTAAAAGCAGGATAGTTGAATTTTCTTATTTCAACTGCAACCAAGTATTTTGTGACACACCTCGCAGAATGCGGTCTTGCGTTATCCTGCATCACAATAAAGCTATTGCCGAAAAATTAAACAAATAGAACTACGTAATTTATTAAAACCTCATCATTATACCGCTGTGCAGTCAGCTACTTTTTATACTCATACCATTAGAGAACCTCTACCATGAGTAATAATAATAATAATAATAATAATAATAATAATAATAATAATAATAATAATAATAATAATAATAATAATAATAACATTTTGCATATAAATACATATGCAATACCAATCCTCACCTACTCGTTTGGTATAATTAAGTGGTCAACTACAGATCTTAATGCACTAAATAGAAATACAAGAACTCTTCTAACTAAACACAAAATGCACCACACAAATGCCTGCATAGAAAGAATAAATTTACCAAGATCGGACGGCGGCAGAGGTCTAACAAATATACACAGTATACACAACAGTCAGATTACAAATCTTCGAAATTATTTTTATCTCCGAAATGATAGTGAATTACATAAAGCAATTGTAAATATTGATACAAATTATACCCCACTTAACCTGGCTGACAAAGAACAGATACATAAAGATTCCAATACAATACAACAAGAAAATATTCAAAAATGGGCAGCAAAACAACTACATGGCAGATACTACCACCAAAGTCACAAAGAGAACATAGACAGAATAGCTACATTTACATATCTTGAGAAAGGATATCTGTTTCCAGAAACCGAAGGATTTCTACAGCCCATTCAAGACAAGGTAATAAACACAAAAAGCTATAGACTGCACATAATTAAAGACCTACAAAACACAAACGATAAATGCAGACGCTGCAAAGACGAACAGGAAACCATTGAGCATATTACAAACGGCTGTAAAATTCTAGCTCCCACACAATATACAGAACGGCACAACTCGGTAGCTAAAATTATTCATCAAGAATTAGCACTTAAATACAAATTAATTAGCAAATGGGAACCATACTATAAATATAATCCATCAATTATCCTAGAAAACGACGTGTGCAAATTATACTGGGACAGAGCTATTCTGACAAATAAAACAGTTGCACATAACCGCCCAGACATTACTCTTACTATAAAAAATGTAAATACTACGTATCTTATTGATGTAGCAATACCAGCAGACCATAACATCAAGGTCAAATATAACGAAAAAATTGATAAGTACTTACCTCTAGCGCACGAAATAGAAAAAATATGGAAAGACAAAGTGAGAATAATCCCCATAATTATGTCATCAACAGGTATAGTGCCACTAAATCTAAAGGAAAACTTAAATGAATTACAGCTTAAAGAATATGTTATAATACCTATGCAAAAGGCTGTGATACTAAAAACATGTAACATCGTTAGGTCTTTTCTAAAACAATGACAATCTTTACTGGACCTGGTCCCGTACCCGTCCAATAAATAACTCCCAGGATAATACCTGTGAAAAAAAAAAAAAAAAAAAAAAAAAAAAATAACATTTATTATCAGTGTTTGTACAGTAAAACAAAACATAATACAGTACGTACATGATAAAAGGTCAAACAAACATATCAAAATCACAAAATAAAAATAATAATAGTAATAATAATAATAATAATAATAGAAACATAAAAATGATAATACAATTCATGTAGTTTCTTTAAAGTTATAAAACTCTTTGATAGTACAGGGTTCACAAGTATTTAAAAAACATATAAGCTTTTTTTCATAACATTGTAATTAATTCTCTTCTTAATATGTTTTGGAATTTTATTATACATGTTTATGCAACTATAGTGTGCATTTTTTTCAGTTAATTTCAATTTATGCTTAGGTATTCTATATTCATGTTCATGACGTGTGCTATAATTATTAGTTAATAACTCGTTGAAAAATTTGTTTCTGTGTTTCTAGACAAATTTAACACATTCTAAGACGTAGACTCCAGTCGCAGTTAATAAATTGCTTTGTCTAAATACGCCTCTACAACTTACACGTGGTTGCATATGGTTTATAATTTGGATAGCTTACTTTGAATTATTAAAACTGTATCTACCTTGGAACAGTTTCCCCAAAATAATATGCCAAATTTCAACATTAAATAAAAACTAGCATAATAAAACGTCTTAACTATATTGGCATTTGTATTTTTTGAAAGACTTCTTAAACCATAACATGCATTGCTTAACTTTTTTGTAAGAGTATTAACGTGTTCATTAAAATAAATTAAGATGTTCATCTAAAACAATTCCCAAAAATTTTGCACAATTAGTAAATTGGTAAATTTAGTTGTTAAGCTGAATCTCATAAGGTGTATCATAAAAAGTGCAGGTTTTAAAAAGAATACACTGTTTTTTTGATATTCAAAGTTAATTTATTTTCTAAAAACCAGTCTTCCAGTTTCTGCATTACTTCATTCCCTTTGTTAATAGTTTCTAAATAATTTGAAGCTGTTAGTAACAAATTAGTGTCATCAGCATAGTTTAACAGCCTACAGTCACTAGATACGCTTACATTAATATCATTTACATATATGACAAATAACAACAAGCCCAAGATGCTGCTCTGTGGAACACACATCCGCATATCCAAAGTTTCAGACACTATATTACGATCAGTTGTTTGGTTTTTTATTTGCACAGAATGTGTTCTATGGCTTAACCCGTATGTTACCATACAAATCTACATACACTGTCTCCCATACGTGGTACCGAGGTACTATGATGCGCGCTACGCACTTTTTGTGCTTTATCTCTATTTAGATCAAGATTTTAAGAAGACCAAAGATTTGTGCGCTTTGACAATTGCAATACACGTGGCCAGAGACAAGTAAGTGACAAAGTAGCTCCCATCAGGGACATATGGATTATGCTAAATAATAACCTACTACTCTATTTTAAACCACATGAAAATGTTACCGTAGATGAGCAATTATTTCCATACAGAGGCAGAACAAAATTCACGCAATATATACCATTGAAACTTGCTAAGTATGGCATCAAAGTTTTTTGGTTAGTAGATTCATAAACCTGATATCCTTTGAAAGGAAAACTATATACAGGTAATAAACAAAAAATGTTTTATTTTCAAAAAATAATGTTTTGATTTTTTAGGAAAAGAAGAAGAGAAAGCGAGACAAACTAATGTTGGGGAAAAATTTTTTTTGAATTTGTGTAAAAAATACAAAAGATCGGGAAGAACATTAAGAACATTACCACAGATAATTTCTTTGTCTTATTCACGTTAGTAAACTACCTCAAAATGCAAAGATTGACACTAGTAGGAATGCTACGCAAAAACAAACCTTACATCCTAAAAAAACGGAAGTAATCCACATAAAGAGAAAAAAGTTCAATCGACTACGTTTGCTTTTAAGTAAGATGCAACATTATGCTCTTATGTGACAAAGAAAATTAAAGCCGTTGTAATGCTCTCTTTAATGCATACTACACCGCAAGTCGCTACTACAAGTAAAGCTAAGAAACCGGAAATTATATTGTACTATAATTGATCAAATGGATCAAATGGTAACAAAATTCACTACCAAAGAAGAACCAATCGCTGGCCCCTTGCCTTCTTTTATAATATTTTAGATGTTGCTTGCTTAGCATCATATATTATATATGCCGAAAATAATCCATTACCATCAAAACACACCGGTCAAAGTAGAATATTTCTAAGAGATTTGGGAAAAAAACTCTGCGTTCCTAATATTATAAATAGAAATCATGATCCACAAACACCACGGTTCTATTTTATTAGAACAGCTATAGAATGTGTAATAAGAACAAAACTAACACTTGATCAGAATAAACCTAACGCACAAACTATTGCTAAAGATTGAGACCACACTGGATGTCTGAAATTTACTCGATAATGTAAAATATGTAACAACTTACATTAAAAAAAAAACGGAAGAGAAGAAAATCTTGCTCCAATTGTAAATGTCCAGTGTGTGATGAACATACTAACCCAGTATCTACTATTTGCAAATATTGTGTAGAATAAATTATTGTAATATAAAAATGATTAAATATATGTGTATTTTTATTTCATTTTATTTTATTTTTTTCTATTTTGTGGACAATTTTAGCAAACGTAAAACAATTGTATGACTTGCAAATGTAAGAAATAAAAACTACGTATAGAGTACCGGGGTACTTCGTACGGGTGACAGAAGGTGTATACTATAAAAGTAAAAAAAAAACATCTTTGCCATTATTATTTTTATCTAAAATATGTGTCAAGTATAAAAAAACTATTATTTTTCAGATGTCTAGAAATTTCCAGAATATCGGATGACTAATAAAAAAGTTGTGACAGGTTAAAGTCAAAATAGTACCCGGGTATTCCGTATGGTAACATAAGGGTTAAATATGAAGCAAATCATTTGTTTGTGAATTTCGTGAATTGATTCTTTAATTAGAAACATAGGTATTTCATCAAATCCAACGTTTTTTTTATTAGCCATACTAGTAATAGTATCAAGAAGTTCTGTTTTGGCAACTGGTTGAATAATAATTTTTTCACTACACATATCAAATATACAGTTATATTCAGTAGTAACTGATATAATTTGTGAAACCAGTATAGGTGCTGCTGTATTAAAGTAATTATTAAACATGTTTGCTTAACAAATATTACTTAATTTGTTTGGTAAAACATTGGATTTATTTTTATTTTTATTTACAATATTAGTAATTATTTGCCAAGATGTTTTACTTTTATTTGTGGATAATGACAGCTCTCTCTCAAAATGTTTATTCTTTTCAATCTTAAGCGCGTTTATATAATTGGTTTTTACTTCTTTTAAACCAGCTTTAAACTCAAGCATGTATAATGCAATTCATATATATGAAGTTGATCTTTATATTGCATGAGTTCTGGTGTAAATAAATTATATAAGCTTGATTGTTTAGTTTTAATTTTTTTAAGTGGGAAATGTTTGTTAATATATAATTTGTACGTATTGATAAAGCTAACATATTTATCATTAATACTAGATAGGATAAACACATTTTCAAAATGTTCATCTTTGAGATCTACGGAAAACGCACCCATGGCTGTTTTAGAGAAAAATCTTTTGTATGTGTATAGATTTTCGGTATTTGCCTGAATTTCGTTAATAAATAATTGACCAAAGTAATCAGATATGCCTGTTTTTATGACACTTGCTTCATATGGTGTGCTTAAATTAGTAATTATATTATCGAGATAAGTTCCATGACCAGTAGCGATATTCATACGTGTTATAGCTGATATGGTTAGAGTAGCGTTATAAGAGCTTAATAGGTTTTTAAAATCACTGCAATCCCGAGTATCTACTAAAATGTCAATGTTGAAATCACCTGCAATAATAAACGGGTTATCTTTTGAAGAAACATAATTTAGCAAATGATCAAGT
This sequence comes from Tachinus rufipes, assembly GCA_963932245.1. Lineage (NCBI taxonomy): Eukaryota > Metazoa > Arthropoda > Insecta > Coleoptera > Staphylinidae > Tachinus > Tachinus rufipes. The sequence goes on along the minus strand of OZ010747.1, from coordinate 68,759,418 downwards.
TTTGTTAAAAATAGCGTTACATTACTAGTTGGAGATCTGTATATACATATTACATTATAATAAGTTGTATTAAATTTGATAAAAGCACCTACGCACTCAAATTGCCCGATAACAGACATGTTATTAATGTTAATCATATTGGATGATTCTACGTCGGTTCTGCTGTAAATTGCGACTCCTCCGTGTTCATTCTCACCCGTGCAAAAATTTGAGATGAGTTTGAAATGTCTAATGGTGTACACATCAAGTTGCGTGCTGGATTTCCAGTGTTCCGTGATGCAAAGAGTATGAACATCACCAATGTCTTGTACAAGGGCTTCCAGTAAAATAATGCTATTACCTATAGATTGTATGTTATGATGTATAAGTTTGTATTTACTTTTTTAGCAATTATGTTGCGTGTTTTTAAAGATGTTGGTTTTTGTGTTATTTTATGGTTGTAATTTTGTTTCTTCTGAACAAAAAAAAATAAACCTGGATATCATAATACCAGTCTCTCAAAAACTAGCATTTTCTAGTTCCGTTCATAGACTGAATGGAGCTGCAATTTTAAAGCTTTTAAAAGTGGGATTTCAGTACGTAGTACTTAATTGCTTGCATATTATATTTTGCGTATTGAAATGCTTACATAGTATTTCTTTCAAAGTTTCAGCTGTCATGTCCATAGGATATCTAGCGGCATGTAGCCACGCTTTTTTTTTTCTACTGCTTTGAATGTGTTATTGTCGTTTTTGTTTCCAGTAATAATTTTTTTTTTTATTACTTTTCTTGTATTTAACCTTTATAAAATCATCCGACTTTAAATTGATATCAATTTTATTTTTATTCAATAGGTTTTACTAGTTATTTTTTGCACTGCATGCTATTTTAGCGTAGTTTAGACTCTTTATTGGAATTTCTTCTTTCTTTGTTAAGTCTGTGGTATCGAGTTCAACTGTTTTTTCATAGATGGCCAATCAGTCTTTAATTAATTCATTATCTTCTTCGGTCTTATTTGAGTTGTCTTGCATATTTAATTTAGTTATGTTCTCGCAATTTTTCTTTATTAAATCACTATGCTCTTCAAGCGTTAACTGTAGTTTTTTAAATATATCAAGAAATAACTGACCTTTGTTGAAAAATACAGGATGGGCAAGAATGACCGAGGATTTTCAAATATCTATGGGACATTTTTTAGTGATTTTAGTGTGTACCAGTTTGTCAACCAGTTGCCCTTGAACAAAATAATCCTAATAATAATAATCCTAAAAGTCACCAGAATAAACGTCAATTTTCATAGACGTTCGTCACTTTTTATATTTATTAAAAATAATGTAAAGGTTAATTTACTATAATAAAATGTGAATTGTGAAGTATCGAATAAATTTTAAATAGTGTGAAATGTGTTATGCACAAACTGTGATTGAACAGAAGTGTTAATTGAATATTTAAATTATATAATAGTCATTGTTTAAGGTTAATGTTAAGTCAATTTAATAATAAATTATAAATTGAAAGTGCAGTGTAAATTTGAAATATTGTGAATAATGTGTTATGCATGCTATGAATTGGATATTTAAGTTATATGTACAATAATGTTTATACAAGAATAGAGTGATTTTATAGTCGCAGCGGAACTATCAATAAGGATGACAACTGGTCGTACTCTCTTCGGTCTCCAGAATTTTTTATAAAAAGGTTGTGAATTACAAATTAAAAATTATGCACTTGTTAGAAGAAACCACCTGACAGGCTGTTCATTGTAATTGCAGAGGTTGTTTACAATATAAATAATGATGAAATATTGAATAAGATTTTTTTACCGATGAAGCTTTGTGGTTGTTTTCAATCCCTATTAGTTACACGAAACAACTTTACACTCAATTGGTATTTGGGTTTTTAATTTTAAGGTAAAGAATTAAAAAACCTATATTTTTTTATAAAACTGGGCCATATTTATTGATTGTTCAACTAGGATAATAAATCTTTACTATAGAAACATTCTGGTTTTGTGTATACTGTAGTGTACATATAATTTAATAGTTCATTTCACAATTTCTTACTTTCTTATACATTTGATATTTATATAATGGTTAAGTTGCCAATTAAAAAATAGAAACGTTTTATTTTAAGTGTATTTAATTAATCAAATCTTATTTTTAATCATTGAAACTTATTTAAAGTTTTAAAATAAATCATTATTGTTTATTATGTATTTTGTATATATTTTAATTGTTTATAATAACATCAATTACCACAAGAACAAAATTTGAGTTACAACTATAGTAATGGTCAAGGGCAGTCTAGGAATATGTTTTTTTAATATTTACAATAAGTGTATAGTTGATTGCATACATTGCAATCCTCGGTCATTCTCGCCCACCCTGTACTTCACAGGTTAGACATAACCAAACAATGTTTATTTTTTTCATTTATAAGCTTTATCTCGCTGTTATTAAGGCCTGTACACTGTTCATGCACTAACCCATCACATAAACCAAAGCACATGGTTGTAATATCGTTGCTTTTAATTTTATGCACACAAATTTTACAGTTTATTTCACCGCTACTATCACTCGCCATTTCGACGTACTAAGCCAGGGCTTACAGATGTACTCCGCAATTCGTTCTTCCGTTTGTCTCTATTCTTGTGTTTTTTTATCTGGTAAATGTAGGCAGAATCAAGACTAGTCAGTAAACAGTACAGTCTTCTATTATGCCAATGCCCAATTTAAATGTTGCAAAAAAATTGAAGTCTGGCTACTCGGTGACGTAGGAGTAAATTTGGTCCAGCTACTAGCCTAGAAAATTTTAAGCCAGTTTTTTTGCAACCTTTGACGAACTGTCCGTACACTCACAGCTGTATCACAAACCTTACGGAGTTGGTTTCTTGTCTCCACTGAAGTCACATGACAATTCTGTAGAGCAGTAAGAACAATAAATCGGTCATAGACAGCAGTCGTTTTTTGTTTCATGCCAGATCTCGGCTTTCGAGTATTTCTGCCGGTCTCCCTAAGCCGCTCAAGTGCTCTTTGGAAGATAGAAAGACTGGCATAAAGGAAAGTAGACACATACCGCTAACGTCTTCCATCTGCCACAAGAACAACAGCTTTTGCACAATCTTCAGCACTTAGAACCATAATCAACACACCAATCTGTCCTGAGAATGACAGTTAATCGAAAACTAGCAAGTCAACTACTACTACTGGCCACCTTGATCTTCATTGCATAATGACGAACAAACAAATTAAATTTTATTTTTGCTTGTTAATATTCATTAAATAAATTGATAAGTACCATATGTTATTTTTTCTACATCCTAATGGTCTTTTTGGTTGTAAAACACAAAAAAAATTATTTAAAAAGATACCTGGGTTTTTTGCATCTGCGTGTTTAATACACTCAAATAAATATCTCAAAGTTTCAATATACAGTAATTATTGTCAACTAATTTTTTTTACGCATGAGTTAACTAAATATAATCTTTCAATCGTGTTTCAATCAATTGTACCATCACTTTTTAAATTTGCTATAATTTAAAATTAAATTAAAAACAATTACAATTGTAAACAGCTTTAATTAACTAAAACAAAACAATGTAATCAGTAAACGTTAAATATTTACAATTTATTTCAACCATTTTTTAAATTATATTTATAACGATTATTTGTACACGGTACTGCCATCTGCTAAAAGTGTTAAAAACAGTAAACTTTAAATAAATATCATAAGATGGCGTAACATGTAAAAATAATAAAGAAATAATTAATTAACTTCTAGAATATTTGAACACAATTATTATTAATACTATAACATATTAACAATTTTCAATATGTTACTTTTACATCATTTTACTAAAAAGTATGCTAGTGAACGTTAAGTTCTTTCGGGTTGCTCACAGATGGCTCAAGATGCAAACCGAGAAAGTAGTTAACTGAATGTATGCATAAGCGTACACTTTTACAAAGAAAGAAAGAAAGAGTTAAACAATAATTAATTTTATTAAAAATATTTGGTAAAAGATTAGTTTAATTATAAACTAACGTTAATTTAATCTTATTCGTTCTGCACATTATGTTTTAAGTGTAGTTCTTCTCTGCTAATCTATTGGTTGTTGGAATTCTAATTACTAAAAAATACGACTTTGTCTATTAATAGGCTATTAGAAATAATTATTAAATAATTAAAATTTTATTATTATTGTTATACATTGCATTTTTTTGCAATAATATTGTTTATTTACTGAACAGTAATACCACATTGCTTCCAAGGTGCTTTTTTGTGAATCTACATTAAAACTAGTTTTAAGTTGCTGCAATAAGCATATTAATAATAATGTTTTTAAACAAGGTTTGTGGATGGATGCTAGAACAGAACCCAATATGACAAACACAAAAACACGGAAACAAACTTGGAACCAAAAAAATTATTTTGGAATATAATAACTTAAAACAGTAAAAACTAAAATAATAGTTGGGTTAAAACTTACAGTTTTTGAGCTAGAAATAACTCAAATAATCATCAGATGCCTAAAAAAAGACAGTTTCCCAAAATTCTAGAAGAATACAACCCTAGTATTGATTGAAAAGAAAAAAAAACTCAAGGTCATATAGGTCAATAAAAGTAATTAACAAACTAGTTAAAATATGAAAAAATCATTGTTTGAATATAAAAGAAAAATGAAGAATATTAAAAGCTATATAAAGTAAAATTAATAATTTTGTGACGCCTTCTTCTTCCTGGCTGAAAACTAGCGCCTGGTAGTTGCAGTCGTGATCAACAGGGTTTGATCTAATTGGCAAAACAGATGTCTCAGGCAATACCAAACTTTTGTGAAGACATAAAGAAAACAACACAGTAGAGAAAAAGATTTTATTTTTTGTAACAAAATATAAATTTTATCTAACAGAATAAAATAAAAAATATAATGGTTTTTTACACACAAGCACTGGCACAATATCAAGCAAAAATACTGGACACAAGAAAATTGCACTCAGACGGCAGAAGACAGGAGAGGTTTGATGAGAACAGCGTTCAACACTACTACTATCTCCCTGGGAGAAAGACGGAAAATAGTGACCGGTTCACCAAAATATACAAACAAGGCAAGATAATGACTGGAAAACGTACAGGAATGACCCTGAAAAAACTTACAAGTACTAGACGGGTTATTCTCTTTTAATAAGAGACGGAACTTTACTGGTACTGGTTTCTCAGGGTACTAGTTGCTCTTTGAAGCTGAGACAAAACATAACTAGTTCTGATCGGTTTTTTAATGCTTTCGGGCGGCAAGACAGAACTTAACTAGTATTGGTCGGTTTCCCATAGTACTGGTAAGTTTCTCACTAAAACGGAGACAAAATTCTACTGGTACTGGTCAGGTTTCCACTGAAACAAAACTTTTTAATTTAAATTTAAGTGAAAGCAATAACAAAAAAAGCAAACAACAGAACGCAAACTTAGTGACCAAGAAAGACGTATTTAAACTAACTATTGAAGTGCCTTAAGAATCAGCATAAGGACCAAAACTGTGCAATCAAGTTTATAACAACTTACTTTGAAGAAGGTGTAACAATAACGAGATTTGCGGACAACGTAACACTAGTAAGTAAAAACGTAGACATAGAAGTGTTAAAAGAAAGACTAAAACAAGCAATAGATAGTAATAAAAAATATTGGTTAAAAATTAGCAATACAAAAAGCAGAGGTTGCATGTCTATCTACTAAGGGCCGGTATTATAAACCATTAAAATCTGAAGATTTTATTTAGTAACTAAGTAAATTATTTTACTTGGCTGATTTCGGTATTATAAACGTCAAATAATAAAAGTAGGTAACTAAATCTATGGAATAAATTAATCATCCAAAATTTAGGGATTAAAATTTATTCAATGAATAACTTGTCTTGTTTTTTAGAGAACTAATAGAGTTTAGATTATAAAAACTATAATAAAGTTGCCAGAAAGCGTGACAATAACGGCATTTGCAGACAACATAGCACCAGTAGGTAAAAACGTAGACAAAAAATATTAAAAAAACGATTAGAGTTGACAATAGAATATAATACAGATGTAAATAAAAATTAAAGATTTAACATTAACAGAATAGGTAAGATACAAATAAAAGATCAAGTGATAACTATAAGAAAAAAATTAAACACCTTAGAGCAACACTTAAAGCAAAAAGATGCAACAAACTGGTTAAAGAAGCAATCATAGAAACAAAAGTAAGCTTAGTAAAATTATCTCAAATTAGAAAAGTTTATGAGAAGAAGCCATAAAGCTAATACCAACTGTATTAAAAACCAAAAAACAACATTTACAAAAACTACAATTCCAAACCAAATTGCATAGATAAAAAGACACAAAGATGTAATTTTAGATAGATTTACAAAAATATCACTAAAGGTAAATCTAATAAATTTGGGACTGTCAAAAGAAATACTAGTAAACATCTTTAGTGGTGTAGTTTGAATTCTACCTTAAACTGTAAGTTTTGCAAATTGGTGTAGATTTATTATTGCACAACTCAAACAACAAGCATACTAGAATTGTGCCTACTCTCGTAACAAGCACGGCACTATAAAATTAAAAAAATACAATAAATAAAGCTGCATAAACTATTTATTAAAAAAAATACGACAAAGACTTAAGGGAACTAAAAACCCATTTGAGAACAAACTAAATATTAATATGAATAGCTCACAAATTAGAAATTAAAAAAATGCAAAGATGAATGTTAGTGCAGATAAAAAAATACTAAAGGCAGACCAAGATTTGAGCTATACAAAGTGTTAGGTAATTCTAAGAATTCTAAGAATATTTTGTTTTATGATGATTTCAGAAAAACTCAGGGTAAACAAAATTACAAAAGTTGCAACAATTTCTTATCAAAAAGTACATGTAAAGTTGCTAAATCTACAAGAAATGTTTGAAATGACTTCCTCAAGCCTAGATACAAACATTCAATCTTCTCGCGATTGAGTGCCAAACTCTCTCACGCACCACGGTTGTTTCTAATGGAGATACACCCAGCAATTATCCGATTTAATTGTCTAAATTATCTAGTGGAGTAGCGTAAAATGACTTTAAATAGCCTCATAAGAAATAATCCAGAAAATTTAAGTCTGGGTGGCCCACCTCAACCAATCCAGCAATCTCCGTATGTTGCTGTTAAATAATAACAAGCAACTAAACTAAAATGTAATGGTGCACCATCGTGAATAAACCACATTGCAATTCTTGTTGCCAATGGTACATCATCCAGAAACTGAGCAGCAGCATGTGTTTCAAAAAGTTGCAATATACCTCGCCGGCAAGTTTTCTTGGTAGAAATACTGGTCTAATTAGACAATCACTCACAATTTTCAAGCAAACATTTAAGAAAAACTGATGTTGAAAACGATTTTCACATACCTGATGCGGATTTTCATCTGCTCATACATGGTTGTTATGAAAATTCCTTATTGCAATTCTTGAAAAACTTGGTTTAGAACTATCATAGTTTAATCTTTTCTAAATGAACTGGTAAAAAAATAAATCGTTTATCAAATTATTTGTAGAAGCAGCGATGAAGGGGAAGTTGCCGTTTTAGTTAAAATACTACAAATCAAGGTGGTCTTAAGAGCCACTTGCAAAGGCAAACATAAAATTACAATTTTTAGTTATTGATAAATTATTATATACATTATTACGTATTTTTAATAGAATCTAATAATAAATTACAAACAAAAAAATTTCACAATTAAACTATTTTTACAGACATTAATTACTAATACCAATAAAACCAGATAAAAAAATTATTATTATAATTTTATATTTAAATACTACTTGTTGTACACACTACTGGACTCAACAACAATTACACTGCTTATAAATAATAGTTGTTGACAAGAAAATCAACAAAAACATTATGATTTCCTTGAACAGATTTACAATTAAATTATAAATTTATGTTATTCTGGGAAATAATCGCTATATATATATAAAAACGTCTTTTGTAAACTGTAAGGTAACAACAATATTTTTATAAATTATAAAGCATAATTTTAAATCTAACAAATTTTTTTCTGTTTGCTGTAAAAAATACTCATACAAAACACATAATGTAAATTGAAACATTTAACTCATTTTTGAATTTTTGTTGAAAAAATATTTATAACAAAAATGAACATAATTTCCAGTTAGCAGCTAAAGGTTACGGTGTTTGGTTAATAAATACACGCGAGAGTGAAAACACAAATTGCAGAACTCTAAACCAATACACAGATAGTAAATTTTAAAATTATTTACTACACGAAATAGGAGTTTATGACCTACCCAACACAATAGATTACATTTTCAATTTAACCAATAATCCTAATTTATTTTACTATACATGAATATAATAGCAAATTTATTACCTATATAAATTACCGACCTATGGCATTCTAGCATTCTACTAGTTCATTATTAAATTTATTTAAATGTTTTGAAAAGAATAATTAAGTAGTTTTACAAACCAAATTTTAATTTAAAAAATGTTTAGGTGGTTTCAATGTTTTTTCAAGGAAAAATAAAATTAGATTAGCATTGTAAATAAGTTGTTCTGATAATGCGCCAATGCAAATATATTGTTTGCAATTATTTCAAGTATAAAGATGATTAGAAGTCACTACAACAATGCAATCAATGCATTTTGTACAATTTCATTTATCAAGTAATTCTTATTTTTTGCTCAAATTTGCTTTATTTATTTTTAAGGTTTGTTTGGACAATTTGTCTATGGTACTAAACTTAAAATTTAGTAATTTAAATCTTTCAGAATATGAAGTTTTGACTGAAAAGGATTAGTAAATTGTTGCCCTATTTGCAGCACAGTATTAAATTAGATGAGTCACATTGGTCCTAAATTGTATTAAAATACTTTTATATTGAAGTAATATCAACAAAATAAAAATAAATTTAAGGGTTGTTTAAAAAATATTTGTTAATCAAGGGACGTATCTAAGAAAAGAGGCTGTAAGAAAGATTTGACTTATTATATTTGTATTCACAATCAGCAATCATTTAAAATAATTGATTTAAAAAATAATAAAATTGTTACCAATTAAAACAAATTGATTAAAAATTAACTTATCATTATTTGCAAGTGTCATAGTTTTTCAAAAGAACGACATTGAATCAATTGTCAACGGTTTGATATATATATTATTTTATTTAATTTATTCTATTGCCTTTCTACCTTTCGGTGTAAGGCTGTATGGCGTATTATAATTTATAAAATATTTACGCCATTTCTTCTTATCATTGGCTATCTCCTTTATTTCTTCCCAAGTGTACCCTTTTCTTGTAGACTCTTTCTTTATTGCGCTGTTCTATTCTTATTTTGGTTTTCCTTTTTTTTGTTTTCCTGTTACTCTCGTCTCATAAATTTTCTTAGTGTTTCTTTCTTTATTTATTCTTCTGATATGTCCATACCATCTCATTTGTCCTTCCGATATTTTTTCTTGTATTGGTTTTATATTTAAATTTGTCTTGTAATATCTTGTTCCTTATTTTATTTTTTTTTTGTTTTGTTTTCGATCTTCCTAAGAAATCTCATTTCCATTGCCTTAATTTTTTTTAATTTGTTTTCCTGTCATTGTCCATGTTTTGCTACTATATGTTAATGTTGGTCTGATTACTTTTTTACAATTTTTGTATTATCCGATATTTCTTTATTGATAAAGAAAGTGTTTTTTAACATGTTATTTCTGCTGTTTTCCCTATTTTGTCCTCCATCTCTTTATCATGTTGTCCGTTACTTTGTATAATTGTTTCTAGATATCTGTATTGTTCAAGTTTTTCTCTTGCAATTATCATTGTTTTTGTTTTTTCATAGTTTATTTTTATGTTTATTTTCTTTGGTTGTTCTTTTAATATTTCGATGTTGTATTGAAGCTCTTCTTTTGTCTTTGCAATCACTGCCATATTGTCTGCAAATAGTAGTTCTGCCATTTCTATTACTTCCATTTTCTAATACCATATTTTTAACATTTTTTTTTCTTTGCTTGTTTTATAGCCTTATCTAAAACAATTGAAAACAACAATTTGCTTAGCACGCATCCTTGCTTCATCCCTTTGTTTAGAATTCTTTCGATTCCTCGTTGTTCATTCTTACTACGTTTTTATTTTCTGTGTATATGTTTTTAATTATGTTTATTATTTCCTTTTCAATTCCTCTCTCTTCAAGTTCATTTCATATATCCTTTCTCTTGATCCTGTTAAATGCTTTTTTGAGGTCAACAAAGCATACGTGCATTACTCTATTTTTTCTTATCATCTTCTCACTTAGCTGTTTTATTATAAATATTAGATTTTGTGTGCTTTTTCCTCTTCTAAATCCACATAGGCTGTCTTCTATTGTCGTTTTAATTTGTCTTTTATCCATTTTTCTAAAACTATTGTTGATATCTTGCTTGGTATGCTTGTTAATGTAATTCCTCTATAGTTTTCACATTTTCGTTTATCTCCTTTTTTATGTATGGGTAAGATTATTCCTATATTTCATTCCCTTGGCGTTTTCCCATTTATAATCATGTCATTTATTTGTTTCGTTGTTTGTGCAATTCCCTCATCTCCCATGTATTTCATTATTTCCGGCGCTATTTCATCTGTTCCCGGTGCCTTCCTATTCTTTAATTTTGTAATTGCTTCTATTACTTTTTTTTAATTTCTTTTATTTTTTCCGTTCTTCTATCCTGTATCATCTTTTCATCGTTTCTTGTTTTGTTATCTTCTACTTCTTGTTTCGTTAGTTTTTGGTAGTATTCAATCCATCTTTCTATTATCTTGTCTTCTTCCGTTATAATTTCACCATTTGCAACTTTTATGTTCATCATATTGTGTTCTTTCTTTTGTTTTAACTGTTTTAAGGTTTTGTAGAATAGTTTTTGGTTCCGGTTGAAGTTCTCATTCATTTCTTTTCCAAATTTTGTCCATTATCTTTGCTTCTTTTATTATTTTTCTTGTTTCATTTCTCTTTTCTTTGTATTTTTCATAATCTTCTAGTTTTTTGTTTCTAGGTATTTTTTTCATTTTTCTTTTTGTCTCTTATCTCCTTCTTGACTTCCTCTGTCTACCTGCCTCGCGACCTGCCTCAGGTATGTGGTATAATTTATGTATAAGTAATTCACGCATTATTCTATTGAATTATTTTAATTTTAGTTTATGAATGTAAATTTTGTTTTATGTATATGTTTCTGGGTATTTAAGTTAAGAATAAATGAATTAATTTGTATGTACCAACTTTTACTTAAAACCAACCACACCCCTAGCTGGTTTCGGTACATCTTTGGAGCCCAACAAGGCAAAAATAGCAATTGAAGCTACAATTATTATAAATTAACAATAATATCAAAAAAAATAAGAAGAAAAGAAATATATATACGCAGCAAATAAGAAAGACAGAGACGGATAAAATCAACATGCCAAACATAGAATGGTCCCCATATCAGCTCAGGGAAAAAACGACATAGAAGAAACTGAATCGGAAAATACTATGCGGCAGCTCACGCTTCGGGATTCAGAGGCAGATGCAGACGAAAAAAATGGGGATAATTCGCCTACTTGGAGTGCAGCTACCAACACACTACCGAAAAAAAACCAAGATAAGTCTCAATTTAATTTGTTTAATTTTCCATTACTTTGCACGTGTGCACAACCAACATTAACTAATGCAAATAACACTATATTTACTGCGGCTAATACCGCTTATAGAGTTAATACGGTTGAGCACACTGGGGCCATACCTTAAGTAAAGCAGAATGCAGCAACATATTATGCGCAGCTCGCATGTGTTGTTAATAGTAATAGTCCTAACAGATTATTACCAAAAAGACCAAGAGATCTAAAGTTTAAGTGTAATGATAGAGCCTTTAATTTAGATACGTGTACTAGAATCAATCCACATAAGTTAAGTAAATCAACTAAATATAGATGCCTGTAAAGTAGTACCAACGTTCAATGGAAATAATATGAATCCAGTGATGTTTATTAATATATTAGAGATGGCTATGAGATATTATAACATACCTGAGGACATGTGGCATTTCTGGGGGCACAAGTTGTTTGAGGATAAAGCAAAGGTTTGGGTTGAAACAATAGTAGATTGGTACCCACATTTTGCAACCTTTAAGTTAAAGTTTTTAGAACACTTTTGGGGCAAAATCAAACAACATGAAATTAAAATTTTGTTAAAAACGAGAAAATATAATAATCGCGATGGTAATTATACAAATTATTTTTTAAATCTGGCCTCAAAAGGCAAATACTTACAACCACCGTATCCAGAACCGTTGCTTATAAGCGTAATAGCAAGACATTTCCCTCTACAGATTTCCGCCGCATTAATTGGTGTAAATTTTATTAGTGATGCACTAGATAGGCTCAGACAGGCCGATTACATAACAAGACCGAACCCAGTCTGTAGTCAAAACAATAGTTCAAATTAAATGGAAAAACAAACAAATTATCGCCCATTTAATAATATTAGGCCGAATAATACTCCATACGATAGTCGGCAACAAACAATTGCAAATATCGAAATAACTTCAGAAAGTGATGAAACTATTTCGGAAAACTTAAGCGCGGGCCCTCTTCCGGCCTCAGAGTGGAATTAAACCGCATGGCCAACACTTATAAAAACCAAAACCCTTCCGCACAACTGTTAAATGATGATTGATGAGTGTAATTTTCAGCATGATATAATAGATACAGCACGGCTCCCTATAGTTAAAATTAAAGTCGCGCATTTTGAATTCCCTGCCTTCGTAGTCACAGGAAGTGATATTTGTTGCTTATCAGCTGAAACTTATGAACAAATTTCAATTGCGTTGGAAGATATTCTCATGTTTCCAGTACAAGGAATCCGTATAACCGGACCATTTAAATGCAAACATTGAACAATTTCTAATCAATTACTCTTGCCGCTTCAATTGGGAAAATTTAAAACAGAATTTGAGTTTTTAGTTATTCCCGGTTTAGTATATCCGTTTATTATTGGAATAGACTTTTTGCGAACATTTAAATCAAAAATAAACTTGGGGGATGGTAATATTGAATTGACTCAACTTTATACAATTGGAGAAATATATTTTAAACACGAACTAAAAGCCCCCGAAACATGCTGCTTAAAAATCATTCATTGCCAAATGCTAAAAATAATTTAGAGCCTTTGCATAAAATAGAATCTGTTTTAGACAGACTAAATTTGTGTAAGGAACAGATGGATACTTTTAACTCTTTGCTGCAGAAATATAAAGAGATATTTTTTAACAAACTTGGTTTAATCCAATGCTACCAACATAAAATTGAGTTAACAGATCTTTTTCCTTCTACTGTCAAACAGAATCCAATCCCTGTTGCTCATCGGGATGCAGTCCGAAAAGAAATCAAAAACATGGACAGTTTGAAGGTAATAGAAAGATCAGACACGCCATTTTGTAGTCCTTCAATGATTGTTGTAAAGCCGGATAGATCTGTCAAAATATGTCTAGATGCACGCAAGTTGAAAAGTAGGTCAGTATCAGAAAATGAATTACCAAGGCAGATAGATGATCTAATTAAGAATTTGAAAAAAGTTTTATTTATGTCATGCTTAGATTTAACTTCATCTTATTGGCAAATACCAATCAAGCCTTGCCATCGCAAATACACCGGGTTTTGAGTAGGTACGCGGGTATATCAAATTAATGTACTCCCCTTTAGATTAAAAACTGCCGTGTTGTCTTTTACAAGATACATGAACACAATCCTGGGGGAATACTGTAAGGATTTTGTACACATCTATGCTGATGATATTTTGGTAACGTCAAATTCTTTTGAAGAACTCATAATTCATTTAGATTTAGTTTTTCAAAAATTTAAAAATGTGGGCTTTACCTTAAGATTGGGAAAGTGTAAGTTTTTTTGTGAACAAGTAAAATTTTTGGGTTATACAAGGTGACTCAGAGGAGATTTCAGTTTTTAACACGTTATAATAACAGTATAAAAAGTGTTATAATTTTAATATTAATTTAAGAAAGTACAAAGATGCGGATTTCATTTTTTAAACACAATGTTGTCCAAATGTCGACCATCCTTCTCATAGCACTCCTCCAATACTGCTCTTAAATGTTTAAATACCCGTCGACACATTTCAATAGAAATATTGTTAATGGCCTCTCGAATGTTGTTTTTTAACTGCTCTGTAGTGGCTGGAGGATCGGTGTAGACGACACTCTTTAAATATCCCCACAAAAAGTTGTCAAGGAGCGTAAGATCTGGTGGTCTTGGCGGCCAAGAGATATCCCCAAATCTCGAAATAACAGTTCCTGGAAACAATTCACGTACAGTGTCCAATGATGCTGCTGCAGTGTGTGCCGTTGCCCCATATTTAAACATTTAAGATGCGTTGGTCGCCGTCGTGTTTATATTCTTTCTTGTACCATTTTCTCTCTTATTGGGTATCTTTTTTCTTTCTTTTATCTGTTTTTTTGTTAGTTTTTTTAAACTTCCACTTCTTCTAGACCCTGTATCACAATTCCATTTATATTCCTCTCCATTAATTGTTAATTTTTATTATTCTATTCTTACGCTCTTGCCTTTCGCTTTTTCTTTTTTGCTATGTCTTTTTCATGTGTAAGGTCAAGATTAATATGTAAGGTCATTGTCAATTTAAATCCTAGTCTCTTTCAGATTTCTTTTGTATTTCATTATCTGTTGTTTTGTTTCCCATGTTCCGGCTTCAACTCTTATTCTTTGTTTTTCTTTATGTATTAGATGTGCTTTACCTATATTAATTTCAATCTGTAATTTTTCTTTCGAGAAGTTCTCTACATCTTTTTGTTTTTCATTCTCATTTGTTTTTATGCCTGTTATTCTTCTTTATCCTTCATTTCCTTCTTTAGTTTTCTAATCTCTTCTTTTAGTTCTTCTGTGTTCTTTGCCATCTTCTCCTTTATTTATTTGAACATGCATTTTAGTTCCTCCATTTGTGCCATTTGTTTTCTGTATTTGTATTGCCTAAAGTATTCTCTTTGTGTTTTATCCTTGTTTTCTTTTTCCTTCTTTTTATTTTCTATATTTCCTGTTATTTCACTATTGTATTACTTTTCTACTATCGTTTTCCTTTCTTTCTCTATTTTCCTTTGTTCTGGAGATCTTAATATTTTTTTTTACTTAATTGAAACACTTTTTTTATCAATTACTTCTCTCTCCTTTCCTCATTCTCGTGTTGAATTCATTTGTCTTTTGATCCTTTTATAATCCTTCTTTTTATTTTATTTATTTAGTTTTCTTATTACAATTAATTTAATAAATTTAATATAATTTATTTCACTTTTATTTCTTGTTTTATATATTTTTTTTTACTTACTGGAGATTATTTTTTTGTGTTCTTCGTTGCTATCTTCGATATCGATTGTCGTCTGGTTGAGTCGCAGCTGTTCCCGAGTCACTTTTGTCTCTATCCAGGGCGGCGCGCTTGCTGTAGGTCGGTCTCACTTCCACACTGACTGGCAATTTTATTCGATGGTATTTGTTGATGTTTATTATTTTAACACTTGTCCTGTTTGTTTTTCTTTAAAAAAAATTCTCACTGCACTGCATTTACAATATATTGATAAGTCTCGTATTTTCGAGTTGTTTGTCGGTGAGCGAGTTCAATTCACAGGATTCGTTATAGCGGAATAATAAACACAATAGCTAGCAGTTGGTTTCTTGTTGACAACAAATGTTTTTTGCATACTAGGTTACTGTAGGTTTTTTTTCTGTATTATTTATTATAATATATTTACATATTTAGTAACGGTTTTAAATTTGCTGGATTGTTTAATGCTCCACAACCAATTCATTGAACTGTGTTGCTAACAGTAGCAAAAATAAAAAATCAGTTTATTAAAAATCACCCTCAGTAAGGCTTACTGTAATCCCAGCGTCAAGGAGAAATTATTTGCACAAGCAACGGGTTCTGGCAGCAACAAACAGGAATTAAAAAAAAATTATTTTGAGTCAATTAACATAGTAATTTTATATTGACTGACACGCCTAATGTAAACGTTTGCTTCGTATATACTTTTGGAATCAATAACATTTCAAACAGTTTCACATATTTAGAAAACACGTTTGGAGCACAGAGATGACAAACTGCAATCATTGTCAAACAGTTAGTTAATTGCTCAAAAATCCCTACGCCTCTAACTCTTAAATTAAAAGCAACTTTGATCGCAATTAATGTTCTTGTCTTTGAACTGATAAAACTAGTTTTAGCATATTAGTTGCCAACCAAGCAGTTACTAATAACAAATCTTGATACTATACTAAACTGCCAGTTTTCACAAATGCTGCAACAAACTTTATCTCAAAGCATCCAACTTGACACAGCAGACTAACAATTGTTAAAGACAAAGTACTGTTAAAATATATCTAAAACAAAAAAGTATACATTCCAATTTATCATCATTCCTAGGGATACCCTAAAAACGTTCTTGACATTGCGTTATTTAAGAGCATAATAGTTCAAACTATTACTTTAGTTATTAACAACTCAAACCACACCCCAATAATTTAAGATCTCTATAGGAGATGTGAGAAAAGTGTCAAGTCAAGTTTTTACATATCTGCATCAGCATTATTGTCTTTTAATAGAATATGGCCATGTTTGAGTCAAGTGTACGGAAAAAAAATTGATTTTGCTCAGCTTTGCTAAGCAATCAAAATTAGAAAATATTGTTCTTTTGCATTTTTTGATCGTTTGTAACTTCTCAGGGTTGCATTTTTAGGAAGAAACTGTAATTAACTTTTTTTTTAAATTGTTCAAAAAATCATTTTTTATAGCCAAAATTTTTTTTAAATAATTTTCGAAAGTTTTGCACGTATCTACAGAAATACTTTTAACTTAAAATTAGCAAAAAAAGCTTAAATTTTAAATTTACCTTTTTTGATTGTTTGTAACTTCTTAGGATTGCATTTTTAAGAAAAAATTATTACAATTTTTTTTTTCTAATTTGTATAAAGAATAAAATTTTGCAAATAAATAGATGATTTTTTTTAATATGTGCTTTTATTTGTAAAGCAGTTTTTTATCCATATTTAAGAAAAAAAAACTTTTTAAATTCAAAAGCAAAAAAAAGTATCTTCTATTAAAAATAGTGATATCTATTATCACAATACAAGACAGTAGTTTATATGTAGTTGAAAAACATCGCACATTAAAATATGAAAAATCAATTAACTATGCAGGATTTAAAATGTTTAATCATTTGCCTGCACGTTTAAAATGATCAAACTACAACATGTTACAAAAAACAACTTAAATTCCTACTCTGTTGTAAAGGTTATTATAATATGTATTAAAATAATTTTTAATGAAATTTTATTGTAAATTGTGTATTTATTATTGACTATAAATCATTCATTTAAAACGTACTACATTTTGTATTATTATTTTAATGGATATTTCAAAAACCGTAAGTCGTAGACCTATAAAACCTTATATCTTTTGTGACGGTCATATTTAGAAAGAATAATTTAAATAAATAAATTTATATTTTTTTATAATAAAAAATAAAAAAATATGGGCAATTCCATTTCAAACGGACCAGAGCTGGGTGGGGGGGTGCATTGAGAAACTTGCTCATGTATTTTTTTTTTAGTTTCTATAACTTATTAGTAGTCTTTTGATCGATATATGAGGGTATAAAACTCCTAAAAAAAAATTCTACGATTTTTTAAAGTTTTTTTGTCGTTTTTTAACTTAATCGCATTTTTTGTTTAAAAACCGTAATTTTAAATAAAAAAAAACAAATTTACTAACGAAATCAATCAGAAATTTTCCGTAGAATCTAAATCTGGTGCCATTTCAAGTCTATACCCTGTCAATAAGCCGCAAAAGCCATTATACCATGTTTTTGTTCTCAGTGGGCTGGGCAAAAAAGAGCATTTTTTAAATTTTTTTTAACCGATAAAGTTGACGTATTTTTTTACAACAATTGATGTCTCTAGTTGGCACATAAAATAATTTATAAGTTGCGACATATTAAAATAAACTTATTACATCATGTTTATATTTTATTTCAATAATGAGTTACTTTTTTACAAATTTTTGAAGCACAATGACAGTCTGTAGAATTAAATTCCAAGCTTCCTGAATACGCATTCAAATATTATATAGTAACCTTAGTTGTATGCGGCTTGGCATTATTCTGTTAGAAAATAAAGGTTTTTAATTTTCTCAAATAGGACATTAATGTTGGTTTTAAAATTGTGTTAATGTAATTTGCGTTTAATGTTTTTAAATTAAACACTTACTTCTATAAGCAATTGCTCTCCAAACCATTACCCAGCGTTTACGTGCTGTATTTCAGAACAAACTGTATTGTTTTTGTTCTTTTTGGAAAAGTGTAGCCATATTACAACCATTGTTGGCATACGAACAAAATTTCAATTTGTTGATAAAAATAACTTTGTTTCATTGATTCTAATAGAAGAAAAGTTAAAAACAAGCAAAGGAAAATGTGGTACAATTTAAAACCAAATAATTAAATTCTGTGATAAAACTGATCAAACGGAGATTATGATATAATGTTTCAGATTCATAGGCAGTTCATAAACTTTTTGCTACCTAAAATAAAATCTGAAGTTAAGATATTTGTTAAGGGGGGAGAATAGTTGCGCTATTATAAGGGTTTACAGCATCCAACTCAGCAAGAAGCAAGAAAACACCTGAATATAATTGAATAAAATTTTCAGACATTGTAAAAGAAAGTCCAATCTGTGTCTTCAAATTTTTAGAAATTTGATGAAATAAATTGTTTCTTTGCAATTAATTTTTAAAAAGTGACGTTTTTAATCAGATGGTTAATATCTTATCGTTTGAATATTGAGTTGGTTGACGTTTTGTCCTATAAGAACCAATTTTAATTTAAAAACGGCGCTGTACGTGTTAATATTTTTCTATAGAGAAAAGTTCACCGATATTCTCGTAGATGTGATAGGATTTAATATTTTTCCATAACAATTATACTAGTGGCACCACAACAGGACGGGGCGACGAAACCCGGCCTTTCTCTAGCGTTAATATTACAAGCAAAGTACTATGAGATACGTGTGCAAAATTGAAAAACAACAAAATTCCAGCACCCAGAAATTTTCTAGAAAATTTACAGAAAAAGGTAAGTTTTAACAATTTTAGTGCTAAAAGTTTATTAACAACTTTGCAAGGTGCTATTTGTTTTGCTGCAAAAAAAGAAGCAAAACAACGCCCGCGAATTCAACGACAACCTAACCACTATTATAACTTTGTATCTAAAAAAAATTACTTTAGAAGCAGACAACATGATTAAAACAGCTAAAGTAAGCAGTGTTGTCTTACAGGAGTCAGTGATACGTCCAACCCTTTACAACATTCTTTACAACGACCCACTGTGGACCAAGATGCTTAATGAAACTACTTTGATTGGCTTTGCAGACAACGTGAAGATAGTTACAACGGCAAAATGCTACAAACGCTGATTAACAAGGTCAACACTAAACTTTAGAGTGTGACAAATTAAATGGACAGAAAGGGTATAAAGTTAGCAGAGAAAGAAATCAAGGCGGTATTTCTGACGCCAGAAAAAAATAAGTTTTAATTTACTTTAACAACTTGGTACGGTAGTTTTGCTAATCAAAGCAGTTAAATATCAAAGAGTATAGTTTGACACCAAACAATTGTTCACTAAACTCGGCAGAAAGACAATTAAAAATGCAAAAAAATTGTATCTGCCATCAGTAGTCTATTGCTTACAGTTGGATAACCAAAAAAAAATTGTAAGTGTTGTTCAGTTGTGGTATCACTAACATAATATAGAGTAACTAACAATAGCTGTTTCAAAAACTGACTAGAAAACAGAAAGCAATGTCTATCAGAGTATGCAGTGCATACAGGTCAATATTAGCGTAAATTTTAGGAGTTGTTGCTAAAACTCCGCTACTTGAGTTTATAATTAAAGAAAAAGCTAAAGTGTATAGTGGAGCACCAAATGGAACAACGGAGCATACAGACAATAGACATGGAAATTAATAGCTGACTTTCAAAAATGACTTGACAACCCCTACAAAGATGTAGATTATTTTATTACACACGCATATTTAGAGCACGTAGATATCTGGAAAGACTTCTAATCAGGGCAGTCGCAAGAAGTACGGCAGCCTGTGTGCAAAACATAAATATGTCGCTGTTTATAGCATATAAAGTAAAGCTCATAGGTGTTGCTAAGATGATTCAAAATTATTTTAGAATTTTTGAAACTCACTGCAAAGTATTCAAGTATAATTTCATTAGTGCTTTATTATTTTGTCAAAAACAACATTTTTTAGCATTTTAGTCTAATTTTTTTTTTAACTTTTAAGCTGAAACAGTATTTTTATGAGTATTTTGCATAATTTTTGAACAAAAATACGTTTTTTGGTTACTTTTTGTTCTAAAATGCAGTTTTTATTAGGTTTTTATACAAAAACAAAAAAAATTTAACACGTTTTAGTCTAAGATTGATTTTTTTGTTTAATTTTCAGTCTTTTTTTTAAGTTTTTATAACTTTTTTGCATAAAATCACATTTTTTGATTACTTTTTGTTTGAAAATGCAGTTTTTATTAAGTTTTTATTTAAAAACAGCATTTTTTAACAAGTATTACTTGTTATTCTAAAAAACATTTGTTATTAAGTTTTTAGTCAAAAGCATTGTTCTGAACACTTTAATCCAAAATTGTATTTTTTTAGTAAATTTATAGTTCAAAGCAGTTTTTTTTGTACAAAATCACATTTTTATTTATTTTTTGGTATAGAAAGCATTTTTTGTTAATGGTTTAGTCAAAAACAACGTTTTCTAATCACTTTAGTTCAAACTTTGCTTCTTTTGTTTAATATTTACAAAAATGTCATTTTTGTAAATCATTTAAAATTGTTTTTTTTTTCTTAAAGTGGTACAGTGGTGCAGTGCAGACGTCTGCACTGCACTGCAATTAACGTCCAGCTCTCCATCCATCTTTTAGGTAGCCTGCCTAGAAGTTTTCTACTTTAAAATGTTTGGTCTTTATCTCATTTGGCAATTCTGTTGTAGTTCATTTTATCCACATGGTCCTCTATTGCCATTTTTGTAATTTGACCAACCTAGCTATTTTTTTCAGTATTTAGTTCTTTTTTGATAGCGCTGCTTTTAATTTTATTACGTAGTTTACTACTTTTATTGTTCTAAAACTTTTTATTTCTGTGCTCTTCATAAGTTTTTAAATAAAACGTTTTTGCATTGGTTTTAGCGGCGTAGATTAGGATAGGCCGCACACAAGTTTTATAGATTTGACTTGTTACCTTCTATACTCTAATTTTTTGAAATACAGATTACCAAATGAGTTCCTAATGTTTGACTACAACACATTAAACAAGATACTAAGTCTAACCACTATTGAACCAGAGCTATCTACGACAAAACAAGTCTAAATCATCAATTCAAATACATTTTTGGCCGTTTTATTCATTTGGCCGCCGCGCCAAAGCTTATTAAAATCAGTAAACATGCGCACACCACAGTACGTTAAATTATGGAAACGTTAAAACTGACAGTTTTTACACTAAAAAAATGCAATAACCGATGCTAGTGTAAAGTGTGAAGAAATAAAACTAGTTGTTTTAGTACGGTCAGTCTGCTTACACGTATTCAATTCTACACCAAAAATATATGATTCAACAATTTATCAAAACATCTGTAGAACATAGTTATATAAATTATTATTATTTTATATCAAACGCGACGCACGCTAATTCTTCCAATCACCACTCCGTGCTTAAACAACGTATATTAATTAATTTATTACTATTTATCAATAATATCTATACTAATGAAGGAGCGGCCATTGTCAAATCATCTGACCGCATTGCCTTACTGCGCAAAAGTTACTAAACCTCTTTTGTACGTCCCGCGCCAACCATTGCTCCAAGCTGCTATGCCTTACTTCATTTCATTTCTGCCGCGGCTTGGTCCACTTCAACAACCTCCAATCGTTTCCGCTCTGCTTTTCTATAAATTAAACCTGCACATAATTATTGATATGTTCCGCGTACTCAACAAACCCTATTTTTCTGTACCATAGTACTGGTAGTCTACACCTACATCAATCACTTAATTAACACATCCCCAAGGTATACTCAAATACCAGTGTATTTATAACTGCTTCTTACTAATGTAATGTGCCTTGCATACAACCTCATGACCCAACTGGCCTGTGTAAGCTTGACAATCTTTGCAGTTATTGTGCAACCTCAATGCCTCAACTGCCAGTGCACAAGCGTACCTACAACGACTGTTACGTATAAGACCTCAATGCCAAATACTGTGTTAACATGAAAAATGAAAATTAATCGAGTCCTGTCCGCCTCCGACAGCACATTGATTTGAAAAGCTCTAGCAACGACCATAACTGCAATTTTTATTGTACCTTAATTTGGATATATGATTGAACTGGTCACTCAATCAATTATCCACTCATTTATTTATTTATTGAATATATAATGTTTAATATTTAATTCTAACTCAACTGTAATTTTCAGCATGGATTCCGACCTCTCTGACAATCAGGTTCTTTTCATTCTGCTCATTGAGGTCTAGAAGATAACTGATTACATTAAAACGCAAGACAAAAAACTTAGAGAAACGTCTGGTGAGGATGGTCGAAGACGAGCCGGAGAAGATTGACGTTGCCTTCAACAAGATCTAGAAAGCCAAATACGATCTTGGTTCTACTTTCCAGACCCTCTACGACGACATCTCGAATGAAACAAAAAAGATGATTGCCGAGATTGCATAGCAGCCCACACTGCCAGCTATCCTCGCAGGAACCCCGGCGGCAACCCCAACCGAGCCCCAGCTCATCAAGACACCGGATCTCCAGGTACAGGTCTCACCCAAGAGGCCGGCCAAGAATTTGATCGACTCCAGTCCATCTGATGAGGAGCGGATAGAAACGGAGAGCAAAGTCGCTGCCCAACCTGACGCCTCACCCCTAGAGGAGGAGTTTCAGACCGTGGGCAAAACGGAAAGAAAAAGAAGTCTAAGAAAACCAGGAAGGACCCGGGTGAGTCTTCTTAAACCTTCTTGAATACTAGGCCATCAGCCAACCTTTGTCAGGTGCCTTCAGCGCCAAAAGGGCCTTCAGCCGCCAAAGCCAATGAATCATCTTCCCGGCCAGCCCTTATGACTCAGTCGGCCGCGTCGGGCCAGACTGTTATACCCTTAGAGGGCGCTGGCGCCCGACGCCTACCCCTATCACAATCATGGAGAAATTTCCGTATACTGGGTTGTTGGAGACTTTCAAGTCTAACAATATCACTATTGATAAAGCTGTAAAAGTGATGAATGGCATCCGTATGCATCCTCTCACTTCAAATGACTTTTGTGGTGTCATTGACCACTGCACTGCAACAAACGTGGTGCATTACACATTTAAAACAGGGGCTGATAAGACCCTAAAATACGTCATTTGAAACATTCCCGATTTCATCACGACAGATGTGGTGCAAACCAAGCTCATTGCTCAAGGGTTTAAACCTTCTTCCGTAACTCGCATGGGAAGAAACGGGAAATTGTTTCTAATGCTTTATGTACAGCTTCCCCAGGAAGCCAAAAATAAGGAGATACTCTTTCTCAGTGAGATTTGCGGGTTTCGTTGTACGGTTGAGTACAAACTTAAAACCTCAGAGATTGCACAATGCCATCGTTGCCAGCGGTTTGGCCACACGGCATCTTCATGCAACGCATTATATGTGTGTGTTAAGTACTCCAAGGCTCATCAAAGCTCCGCCTGCGCTTTTTCTAAGAAGTCCGGACACGTAGCTACGTGTGCCGGGTGCGGTGGGTCGCACACTGCCAGTTACAAAGGATGTCCAGTTTATGTTAAACTGCGTGCTAGTCAATTTGGCAAGGCCCACAGTAAGGCACCTGCTAAACTTCAGCAGACCACCGACTCTCCAAGGACTACACTTAAAGCTAGCAGGGACGTGTCCTTCAATTAAGCGGCAGGTTCTGCAAATAGCGCAGATATCATTGATCGTAATCAGTTGCTGCTCCGCTTATCCCAGGCAAGTGGGGATAATTTTAAGAAAATAATACTAATTTCTGCTTTTCTGATCAGGTTGGCTAAAAACTAATGTTTAACTTCTCAAACTCGGTCAATGAGTCTGTTCTCCAGAAATAGTGCTGTACAAGACTTCCACAATACTATGCAACGCCTATATGGCTGGCACACTAGGTGCATTATGTAACTTCAAAACCCGTAATTTATTTTTTAGTTTGTTGAGAAGGTACTCTCGTAAAGCGTCGAACTTCCATATGGCAGTCACTTAGGGGGGATTTAGTCGGTAGGCGTCCATGAGGATAAATCCGACACTTGCCAAGCTGTTAGAAAAATTTCCCTCCTAGCCTAAAAAAAAAAGGTGTTAACATACAAATCCAAGGCCTCGTGCCAGTGTATGCATAACCATCTTTTAAACCAAATCTGGCAGCGTACCTGGTATGCTACAACTGTCAAGTGTCTCAATGACCTTAATGTCAATGTTTGTTTAACACACTTCCAAGACTCTTTTCAGCTTTTGTGTGAATAACCTCAGACAGTTGTAAAATACCTTAATGACCTCTTGTCATTGTACTTTTTCACACCTCAAAAACCCACTTGATCTATTTGTGAATAACTCTCAAGTTCTCAGACAACACATGTACGTAAATAACATTATTCACAGTACATCAATAATTATAAGCCACGGTAACAAAAACTACCTCCAACACATCAAATCACTAAATGTCCAAACAAAGAAGTTATGCAATGTTAAAAAATAATCTATTTTCAGTTAATTTATTGGTTAAATATAAACTGTCAAACATGTAGCAACAATGTAAAATTGACGTTTATATCAAATCATTTTAACAAATCATTTTCCTAAAACATCAAATTATTAACTAACAAAACAAATAAACTATGAAAGTTTTTTAAGACTATTTGTGCCTTGTATCTTGTCATTAATTTAAGTATCTTAAAAAAAACACTGTCATAATTGTTTAAAAAGATAATTTATCTTTATTTTTCTTTATTAAACATTTTAAATTATTTGATTAAAACTATTATATTGCTTTAATATAGCTAATGTAGGTGCATACAATTTATTACCAACATCATCACCAAAATAAAAATCCACATGCGACCAGCCTGGCATTTCAACTAATTGTTGCAAATTTGGCATCATATTACTTGTTTTAACAGCATCAATAGGATTAACAAGTGCATCATTACTTCCATAATAAATATGCATTGGTACTAAAATGTTTTTAAAGTTATATTCTGGAGGCTTTTGAGTACCATATTTTTGCATATTAATTTGTACCCCATAGTCATATTGTTGAAACAATCCTATAAAACATTGTAACAGTACAACTGAATTCAGTTTTAATTTAAATAATACCTGATAGATGTAATTGTATGTAATGAATACATTGCTTCAATGATGAGCTGATAAAAATATGTCCAAAAATAATAGAAAGCATAGTTGAATTAAGTTGCTTACTACTACCAACAAATGATTCAAAAAATTGTAAACAAAATGGATAAGTTGGAGAATCATTAACGCAACTTGATGCTACTTCATACCTAATTGCATCAAACATTGGAGATACATTTAAATCTCCTATAACAGACCGCAATGTAGTCAACTAAATTTATCAAAAATTAGTACTAAATATGAAAATAACATCAAAAACTTACTCCACGATTTCTTTCAATATTAGCTAAAGTTCTCAATAAAGGACTTTTAGCATGATTAAGGAACGCAACCGGAGTGTAACCTACATGGCTTATAATTTTGTTATTATATTCAGGTTTTTCTGAAAGCAAAACGTAAAGAGATGTTGTCCCTTGTGATTGTCCTATATGAAAAAGCTGTTTATTATTAGTCAAATTAAGAACGTAATCAATAGTAGCTGCCAAATCATAAATTCCAACTTCATGTAAAGAATAATTCCAAAACTCTTGATCAATTTCTTGGTTTAATCGTGTGTGCTTTAAAGCATGCTCACTTCCACGTGTATTCATTAACCAAACGTCATATCCATCATCTGCTAAGCGGTAGCCTAGTAAAATATATTATTATAATTAATCATTTTTCACTAATTAAATAACTACATACTTAAAGTATCAGTTGATGTCATAACCCAATGATCAGAAGTTCCTAGAAATCCGTGATGTAATAAGACCGGAATAGGTTGCAATTTAGTTTTATTTAATTTTCCATGAGGGATTCGGAAATTTGTTAGAATATAACCATCTTCTGTTGTTATATCATGGGTTTCACAAGTGTATCCATATTTTTTGATTAGTTGTGGCTTTATAAAAAAATAATTTAGATAAGTCTTTTTGATTAATAATACTTACAGTTTTAAGATATGCGTCTTCATGAAGCGCATATATTGCATGGAACGTGCACAATAAAATCAATTTCATCATCATAACATAATCAATGAATGGTTAGTTGACAACAACATGCGTCTATAAATACAAATGAGCAATATTTTTTTTTTTAATTTAAATGAAATTGTATGTTTTGGAAAAGTATTTATAAATAATAATTAAAATAATGAAAACAAATATGTGAACTGGTTTTATAGAATTAATTATTAATAAGTGTTGCATGTGTATGCTAATTTGGTTTTATTCCTTTAAAAACATCTAAAGTCAATTAATTTGTATTTACGAGAAGGATAATTATCTATTTATTAGCAATTTGCATAACTATTGTATAATTTAATAATTTTATCAACAAAGAAGTGTTAAATAAAACAATTATAAACTATTAAGCCATCTTTGTCTATTATTGCAAAACATTCTAAAATTACTTATCAAATAATTTTGAATCAAAATTATTTCAAAATTTTGAAATTAAAAATTATTTAAAAACATTTAGTTTTTTAAGGATTACAAACGAAGAAATTTTTATTGTTTTTGTTGGTTCTTTTAATAGTTTTTAAAATTTACTATTGTGTTCGAAATTTTATAAATTCATACTCAAAGTTTTTAGAAAATTACCTTAAGAAATATAAACAAACTATGACTACAAGCAACAATTGTTTGCAAAATTTCAAAATTTTAAAAAATTATCTAATTATCTAAAATAGTAATACTTCCTAGCTATTATGTATTCAAACTATAAAAATTTTGTAAAATTTTGCGTTTGATTTTTAACATTTGTTTATGTGCGTTTTTTAGCTTTTGCAATCAAACATAAATTTGTTCTTCTAAGACAGAAACTGCAATGTTAACAGATCAAGAATTAAAAAAATACCATGTAGAATAGTTTTAGATCTATCCAAAGCATTTTACACCATCAGCAACAGCATACTTCTAGAAAATCTAAATATGATGTTAGAGAAAATGCATAAAAATGGTTCAAATTATATTTCTCAAAGTGTCTACACAAAACAAAAATTAACAATTATCATTAAAGAAATTGAATTAGGAATTCATCAAGAAAGTTTGACGGATCCGTTATTATTTAATATTTATATAAATGACATCAACCACTTGACAAATAAACGGTTAATTAATTTTAGCAAAAGTGTCAAATGTAAATAACATCAAAAAATTCATTATAAATAATAATGTAGTAACTACATCTACAACCACTAGGGCTAGATCTTAAGACCGCTACCTTGGTTTGCAGTGTACCAACAAAAACTAACTATTATTTGACTAAAATACTCTATCTAAAAGTAGATCTTTGTTTTAGTTTAAAAACTACTAAAATATTGTTTGGGGCAAGTAGTGGTTAGAGGTAATTTATGTGACAAAGATATAAGTTCCGACTCTATTAATGTATTTACTGTTGTTATAGCTTGCCGGAAAAAATGCAGATATATAAAAGCAAATTGACAAAAATTTGACGATTAGTAAACAGGAACAGCTATTGGGGTTGATGAACAAGTTTTAGAATTGTTTTCTTAGTTAACGAACGAATTAGGAAAAACGAATGTAACAGAAATAAAAATCAATGTCAGTAACAAAACGCTTGTAATTTATAGATAGTACCGACTATCTCACTACAAACGTGATATAGTTTTAGGTGTTGTGGGCAATTTGTTGGACAACAAAATTTTCCGCAAATCTGACTAGCTTTATACTAGTCCTATTTTGTTCGTTCAAAAAATGAATGATAAACATATAATGATTGTAGATTATAGCAAATTAAATGCCAGAAGATTTCTTTTACCAAGAATAGATAACCATTTGGACAAGTTGAGAAGATGTAGACTATTTACAATATTGGATTTGGCAAGTGGATACCATCAAATTTCTATGAGCAAAAATTTGGTATCTAAAACGGCGTTGGTTACTCCAGGTAGGCATTATGAATACTTGCGTATGTCTTTTGGTTTGGCTAATGCATCTGCAGTATTCCAGCAAACTGCAGTAATCTATATAGAGCACGTTTTTTTGCCATCAACAAACTTTGCAAAAAGTGTTCATACGGCTCAGAACAAATAATTTAACTTTAAACTTGTCTAATCGTTATTTCTTTTGTTTGCAGATTAATCATTTAGACCATAAAATAAGTTTTGATAAATGGATGGAAAATGTAGGTATGTCAAAAATTTTGCAACGTTGGCAAAACATTTGACAGAATTAACAAAGAAAAGTTCTAAATTTACCTGGACTAGTTTTTGCACTCTATGACTATTTAGCAAAAACAGACTGCATATAGATGCTTCTAAATAAAGCTTAAAAAGAATTCTATTACAAAAACAACAAGACAACTCTTTACGACCGGTTATGTCCTACAGTAGGCAAGCAACCAAAGAAGAACAACGTTATCATTTTTATGAGCTAGAAACTCTAGCAGTTGTTTGTTCTATAAAGCATTTGAAAATATATTTGCTTGAAATAAAATTTAGGACTATTACAAACTGCAACGTCATACAAACAATCTTGAGTAAGAGAGACATGGTGTCAAAAATTGTAACTAACATTAGAGTTTGACTACAATGTCAAATATGGAGCAAGCGCTAAAATGTTGCAAGTTAATGTTTGTAATCCAAGTTGTAACAAAAAATAAAGTAAAACTTAGATGTATTTACTAACATCAACAAAGGTGACTGGATTTTGGCAACACAGTTAAAAAACGACGAAGTATAAGTACTTGATTAAAATGCTGAACCGCAAACCGCAAAATAAAAAAGAAAAGCAAGTACATAGGAAATAATGGATTAAAGATAATTATTTATTTTGTGTGATTTTAGAAGAAATGCGTTGGGTTGTGAGAAAATTAGAAAGGCGCCAAATAATGTTAAGTCACTACGATGGTATTAGATACTTGTCTAAAGAAAAGATCATTGAATCATTAAATAGAGACTACTGGTTTTTAGAAATAGATACGTCCATAGGTATGTAAGTTTATGTATATAATGCCTGTACAATAAGGAATCTGACGGCAAAAAACCTGCGATCTTGAACCCAATACCAAAAGAACCGTGTCCATTTGATACGTTACACGTAGATCATTTGGGACCTTTTGTAAAAAGCAAACAAAAGAATTTGTATTTGGTTGTTATGGTAGACTCTTTTACAAAGTTTGTATTTATAAAAGCAGTTTCTAATACTCAAATGAGACTTATCACAAGTATATAACAAAGGCAGTAAATCACTAACAGAAAACAGTGTTTTACTAGCAAAAAGTTTGAAAACTATTGCAAAAATTTGAATGTAAAATTGGTATTGAACGCAACAGCTACCCCACGTGCAAATTGTCAGGTTGAAAGATATAATCGGACCATACTTCTCAATTAACTTCATGTGTGAACAATGACGAACGATGAAACATAAGTTTTAATTTCAAACGATTTATTGTTAGAAAAATTAATAAAATTTTAAATAACCACTATTTTTAAGATTTAATATTTATCTATTTTTTATACTTTAATTGATGCTGTAAAGCATTTATAATACTCTGGGGATCTCTGATTGGCATACTTCTACTATGTCTGGGAACAACTAATTCTGGCAGAATACGGTCCAAATAAAGGTTTATTAATTTTACTTTTATTTAATATATCATATTCCCAAAAATTTACTCGTCCACATAACAAACAGACTTTTGGCTAACAAATATTAACAATTTAATTTTTCTTGCACAAATTGCGTCATCAGAATTTTGTTATACGCAAAAAAAACATTTAACTTCGACTAAGGATTCCGTATCTAATAAACTATCTGGTGTAGCGCCAAAAAAACCTAACTTTTTATCTATATACAACCCAATTGGTATAACTTTTATCTATTTTTTTTAGTTGCGTAATTGCAACCAATTTGTTCCGTTTGCTATGTGAAAAAGCTGCAAAACATATACACTGCCAAGCATAAAATTAGGGTCACTTTGTAATTTGAATTTTTTTTTGAAATTTTTAGTTTTTTAAAAATGTTTTTTTGGTTACAACAGTTTACTGATTGCTTAAATTAAAAAAAATTGTTGTTTAGAGTTTATTGAAAGTAATAAAAATACACAATTTTATATTTGATATGCTAAGTAATAAAAATAAACAAGTTTACTTTCATATGCTTTCATATAAAAGTTTAAGGACTTCAGTAGCGAGTATTCCCTCCTCTGGCAATGATAACAGCTTGCAAGGCAAGGCATGCTCTGAATCAGATTTTGAATAGCATACTGCGGAAGATTGTCCGATTCCTGCACCAGTATGCTGCAAAGCTCTCTAGAATTTCTGGGGGCCGGCACATGTCTCCGTAAATGTTTTCTCATCTCATCCCAAACATGCTCAATTAGATTTAAATCTGGACTACAAGCAGGCCAAACAAATTTCGTGATTTGACACTCGTCAAGATACTCAGTAACAATCCGAGCAGTGTGGGGCCGTGCGTTATCATGCATAAATATTAACCATAAATAGTAAAACATTGTCTTCTAGAACTTTTATCAGATATCTATGCGCAGTCAACGTCCCATTCGCGATAAAGACTAACTTTGTGCGAGTGTCAAAAGATATGCTTCCCCATGCCATATCTGATCCTACACCAAATGGAAGTTGCTCAACAATACATGCTTGAACATATCTCTCGCCTTGTTGTCGCCATACTTTTACACGTCTATCCGTAAGACAGAATTGCAATTCATCGAAAAACAATACGCGACTCCAATTCGCTATTGTCCAAGCCAAGTGTTTTTGTTCAAAATTCAACCTTGCAATCTGGTGTTCACGGGAAAGCGGCAGTCCAGTAGCTCTAGTTTGAGAAGATACCTCAGCACCACAAAATCGCCTCTTAACTGTCCACTCACTTATGTTTACATTTTTCACTTCTTGCAGATGATTTCGAAAGAAAACTTCCGTTCGGTTTTTCAAAGCACTGGAAACAAGAAAGCGGTCATATCTAGCTGTTGTAGTGTGCCTTGAACCAGGTCTTCAAGTGAGCAAACTAGTCTTTTTGTACCGCCGCCATACTCGTTGCACACTTGAGAAACTTACATCAACGTTTTTTGCGCTGACCGGGGCCGTCTTCTAAAGCTGTCATAATTTGGGCCGCAACAACAGGATTTATGCTCATTGCAAAACACTATTAATGACAACAATACACAAACAATTTGAACAGACAAATATCATCACAGCAAGAAGTATGCTTGTTTGTTTCATCAAAAGCATATGAAAGTAATCTTGATCGTTTTTATTACTTAGCACATCAAATTGAAATTGTTTGGTTTTATTATTTTCAATAAATTTTCAATAAATTTTAAACATAAAATTTTTTATTTTTATTCAAGCAAACAGTTAGTAGACTGTTACAACCAAAAAACAAGTAAAAAACTAAAAATTTGAAAAAAATCAAATTACAAAGTGACCCAAATTTTATGCTCAGCAGTGTATTTGCTAAAAAATATAACAACGTTTTATCAAACTTGGAACAACTTGATTTTCTTTAATTGCAAACGTTATAAAAATTTAAAGCAGTTGAAATCTTTTTTTTTTTAATTTTCCATTCAAACGCTACTTTTAGATTGCAAAATAGTAGCGTGTTGATGTTTTATTCTATCATTTGTACTCAATTTTAAAGAGTTCAAAAATGTTTTTTCTTAATGAATATGGTTCAATATTTATCTCTGATCGTTCGCAATTTTTTTCATAGTTTGGGTCTGGTTGTTGTCTGCTTATTATGTTTTCTGGTAATAGTAATGTTTTTTGAACTGACGTCATTGTTTAAACTGTATAGATTTCTTTGAACGTTTTGCTTCTAATGTTGCAATATATCTGTTTGCAGCGTTGCCATACATTTATCTGTACAGATGAGTTACAGCCAATTGAGTGCTAAAAACACTACTGGTGCTGAACATCTAGCTTGATACAAACCGCAAAACAAATAGTTGATTCTTTTTCCACCTACAAACTTTGCAATAATGCTAATAAATTGCTTGACAATATTGCTATCAAAATCTTGAATTAAACTTCTAGAATTTGAAAATAAACGTGTTTTACACTCTCCAAGTTTTGATAGCATAGCAGAACGCGTTTCAATTTTAATTTCAAGTGTACATATAACAGATAATAAAAGCAATTACCAACATGCCACAACCTACAAAAAAAACATTGCTACAATTTTTAAGCATGGTTAACTATACTGAAAAATTTATTTATAACGTTTCCTGATGCCTCGTTATGCAAGTTAATTAAAATAAGATGTAGTTAAGTAAATAAAACTTATAAAGGCAAAGTTTCTTAATTTACTAAAAACATCTGATATCTAGATATCACACCAAGTGTCACCTGGAAACGCATTCAACAGCTTCTGTAATCATGTGTACATTTTGCTACAATAAAAAAACACAATTTGCCTTTTGTTATATATGTTGGAGTAACAGGCCTGGAGCTGGGTTTCAATTGATGAGAATCCATATTAAACTTGTTATTGTTGTTTGTAATTAACACTAACACAACAATTGTTAAACAACTAAATTGCTATATGGCACGGACTAGAAATCCAATTCTAATTCTCTTGCCACATCTCTTAAGCCACATTGTCTGTCTTTTTTGGCGTAATCCTCTTTTTATATAGTTCCGCTTGCCGACAAAAAAGTTATTATTTCTGTTTTCCAAACGGCGTACGTAACCATGCCAGACGACAACCGATCGATAAAATAAACTTGCCAATACGGCCATACTGACTTTTGCACGTCCTCGTGCACTATTCTTGTTCCGTTAAACAAAAAAGCTCGTTTATCCTAATTAGTAAATCATATCACATACAAATCAAATATTCACAATACACTCTTCACTTTAACTACGTTTCAATATCTGATTTCCGCAGCTATCTGTAATTTTTCACAAAGTACTATCACTAGACTATCGCAAAAGTCTATTACACACTCATATTATTACAAACATTCAAGATTACAAAACTATATTCAAAATGTCAAGTCAGTACCTAAATTAATTTTCAAATTGCCGACACTTGCTCATCACTGACGTTTGATTCAGTATCAAAATCAAAATCAGCTTCTACTGGTGTACTGCGGACCATTCTTAGATGTTTGTGGACAAATTTACTTTGCAAAGTTTTGCCTTTTGCACTTACTTTTTCAACTTTGTATCGGTCATTTGGTAAAATTTTTACAATTTTGTAAGAACCTAAAAATTTGGGGTTTAATTTTGACAACATTTTTTCATTAATATTCGGCAAAAGAAATCACCCACGGTAAAGGGTTTAACCTTGGTTTTATTAATGTTGAATCTTTTTACATCCTTTTGTGTATTTTCAATACTTTTTTGGGTTTGTTCTTAAATATCTAACAAATATTAGTTTTACTATCTGCTAAATTGTCATGGACAATTTTGTTTAGTTTAAGTAATTTTATGCTTGAACCGAACACTAGTTCTGCAGGACTAAAACCTCCCCCAAACTCTCTTGCCATGTTTTATTACCTTTGGCTTCAATAGTAGTCAACATATTTTTTAAAGTTTGCATGACACGTCCAGCTTGACCATTTGCTCTGCTTGCACTATATGCAATGAAATGTAATTTTATGTTATTTTTAGAACAGAAATTTTTAAATTCGGATTTTTTAAAACTATTTCCCTGATCCAAAATGACTGTGCCATGCCCCAAACAAACAAGTAAAAAATTTAAAACGTTTAATTGCTTGCCTTCCTGTTAAAGTATGGAGATGATATAAAACTACAAATACCAATACATATTTGTTTTATCATTTTTTCCGCTTAGTTTACCTAAAAAATCAATATGAACTGTGTGCCAATGATTTGTAATCTTTTTGGTATAGAATGTAATTGAATCTGTTAAGGACCGGATTGTCCTTTAGAAGCTTTACAAATATTTTTATGTTTTTAAACATATTTGGAAACCAATAAAACTCATAACTTTTCCAGCGTCTTTTCCCAACTCAAATGTTTTGAATCTATATGAACTTGATTAATAATAGACCAAACGGAGAACAATACAATAAGTAACCGTTTTGAGCTTTAATAATATTTTACTTTGGAAAATTGAAAGAAATATTCAATTTTCCAAAGTAAAATATTATTTCTAACGTCATAAGTTTTGGCGGAATTAAATGTTAATTTATTATTTCTCCATTCTGTAATTAATTGTGTCATTTCACTGTCTCCTTGTTGTTCAACGTGTAACCAATCATTTTGCAAATCTATCGTTTCTACAATTATTCTTTCGTAAGTTTTAATGTCATTTCGCGGATTACAAGATAAAAAGTCAGCATGTTTTATTCATGATTCTCTTGATATTGAATGTCAAAATCAAAAGCCTGCAAAAATGCCCAACATCTATGAACCCTAGGTGTTAAATCAATTTTATTTCTAGACGATTTTAAAGCATTACAGTCAGCTACTACAGTAAAAAGTGTTCCTTGTAAAAAAATTCTATAATTTTTAACAGCATTTACGACAACTAGAGTTTCCAGTTCATATGAGTGATATCGCGATTCTACGCGTGCGTTTGCTAAAATATGAAACAGCATGTAATTTTAAATTATATTTTTGATGCAAAATCCTTAGAACTAGCATCAATATGTAATTCAATAGGTAAACTAGGATAAAAATTTAATTAAAGGCAATGGATACTTATCTGGGACTGCATTATTATTTAATTCTCTAAAATCTACACACATTCGATCAGAATAATTTTTCTTTTTAACCAAAATAATAAGATTAGCAAAAGTTGAGCAAATAACATTAGCATCCAATAACTCCGAGGTTTTCTTTGCAAATTTCTTGCCACGTTTCCTCTAATGGGCAACATCTTATAAGCCAATCAGTTGTTTTTCTATCCAAAGAATTCGACAAATTTGTTATGATCGATATTCTGGTAATATTGTGAATGTTAATGAATTTATCAATTATGCACACCACTCCTCCGGGTCAGCCAATTTTAAAGCAAGGTTAAAAACAAGTTTACTTGTGTTGTCACCGGTACTTGTCGGTTCTGCCTGGCGCCCAATTAAACGTGTCAATAATTCATCGACTGCTATGCTAGACGGTATATCACTGGATGATGGACAACTGCTTATTTCTTTTTGGGTAAATCCAATTTCTGATGTCGGAGTACCAGGCCTGAAGCTGGGTTTCGATTGATTTTTATAATTAACACTTACACAACGATTGTAAAACGTCTTGTCATATCTCCCAAGCCACACCGCCTGTCTCTTTCGGCGTCATTCCCTTTTTATATTGTTCCGCTTGCCGCCGGGGAAGTCCCTATTTCTGTTTTCAAAACGGCGTACGTGACCATTCTAGACGCCAACCAATCAAAAAATATGTTGCGCTCTGTCATCAACACACAAGTAAATACTTTTAAATGTTTTTTTGTTTTTAATCTACCACTCAGAAACCTGTACTAACTACTGCACAAGATGCACTTCAACTACTTTATTAGTAAACGGTATAGCAATAAACATAAACAAAATTCAGTTGCGCCACGA
This sequence comes from Tachinus rufipes, assembly GCA_963932245.1. Taxonomy (NCBI): domain Eukaryota; kingdom Metazoa; phylum Arthropoda; class Insecta; order Coleoptera; family Staphylinidae; genus Tachinus; species Tachinus rufipes. Next base: position 68,723,426 of record OZ010747.1, on the reverse strand, counting down.
CCGTACTAGTCGGCAGATCGTAATGACCTCATAAGTGAATGTGAAAGTAAATGACCTAGGCAAGTGTTTATTTATTCAGATTTTACAGCTTGATTCTTTTAAATAAATATACAAATGAATATACAAATGAATATACAAATGAATATACAAATTAATGCTCTGTTAGAACAAAATTGCAACCGCAATAAAAATAATAATTTAAACAAAAAAGACAATAAATTATCAGACTGTCCTAATAACTAGAGTCATGATTTATAGCATTTGTTAATATTAAATGCAGAACAAAATTCTTTTGGATATATACGTTTCATACAAAATGCAACAGTTAGACACTATTCTTATTTTGCTTTATTTTGACATAATTGCTTTAAATGTTTAGTTACTGCTTCTTTGGCATTTTTTGTGCTTTATTTGCTTTTTTTAACTATTTTCGGCTTTTTGTACTTTTTTGTTAATTTTTTTAAATTGATTTAATTATTTATCTCCGTTAATGTTTATGTAAAATGAACATATTTTAATTATATTTGAATTAACGCACCCATTTAGTAACTTTTGAAACATTGATTTAACCCGACGTAGTCTTCAAAAACTCAATAGGAGTTTTTATTTAAGATATAAGTATAAGTATAAGTTGCCACTAAATGTTTTCAAATTTGCATCCATTACCTCAGTAGATTTTGAGAAAAGCGTATCATATATTTATGAAAATATTTTGTCAGACCAAAAACAAAACTTTATAATTGCAAATATGAAAAAAAATATTATTGTTAATTTCTTCAGTAACTTAAGATTAGATTAAAATATTTATTAATATGTTATGTAATATATAATATTGTATTTAGTTTTTTATCATTTTTATTTTTATATTATATGTATTATTTTTGTAAAAGTTTAAATAAAACTTGCAATGTCTTTTAATTTATAATATGACTTATCAAACAAAAAATTTTTCCTGCGTTTTTGGCATTTTTACAGCTTATTTAAACATTTTTTATGCTTATTATAAGCGCTTATTCCAGAAAAATAAATGCCTTTTTATCAGCACTCTACTAATAAAACAGCAACAGATAAAAAAAGTAAAAGATAATTCACATATTACTGAAAAATAAATTTTAACTAAAAAGGTCAAAAATTAAAAAAAAAGTGAATACACACCGGGAACAAGAAGATACATGCAGGAAAATTTCTTTCCTCCACTTGCTCCAATAACTATCAATGAACCAAATATCAACCTTAACAAAATGAACAATTGACACCGGAAGACTTGCCAACAAACAATTTTTCTAAATAGGTAAATCCCTACGCAAAAAAATCCAAAAGTAAGAAATGACAATTATCTAGTGATTCAGACAATGAAAACATCCCAATCAAAATCAATTTTACCCAAATTCAATCCCTTCCACTAATTTTTGTTAAAGAAAATACTGAATTAGAAAAATATAAAAAGATCAAACTGACCTTAAAATAAAGGCAGAAATTTAAATGTCTCAATGCATATCCAAAAATAAAAATAATAAAAATAAAAAAAAAATACATCATTACAGAAATATAATTACATACAATAATAAAAACAAAGTTACATAATATTATCATACAGAGAGAATTGATTTGTAATATAATTTAAATTATGATAAACTGTGTTGGCTTATATTCACTTAGTTGTAGCATTTGATGGCGTTATATGAAAAAGATCTTTTGAATAGTTCTAACCTATGATGCAGTATACTCAAAAGTCCCCTACTCCTAACATTAATGTTATGCACAGTAGTCTTAAATGCAAATTTTTGAAAAAGGTATGAAGGATTTTTATTATTAATGATTTTGTAACAGAAACAACCCGAGTGTAGCTTTCGGCAATTTATTATAGATAACCATTTAATTTCTTTTAATTTATGAGAGATTTTCTGTCTTTTTCTTATGCCAAATATTAGTCTTAAACAAGAACTCTGCATTAAATCTGCAGTATATCAATTGCTATTAAAAGTACTCCTATACTCAGACTTAAAATTAGCTTTACAAAAAAATATACCAACAATCTTAGCCGGAAAAATAAATGCAAAACATAAAGCCTAGAATTGCAATACCAATAATGTCAAAGGAATATTGCTACTAAAATACCTTGACTAGTTCTACAGCACCCAAGGCCATACTCCAGGAATACTAGATATAAGCATATCCATAACAACATCTCATTAATAGTTAATGATGAACTAGAATTGGACCATCTACTAGTCCAACTACAACTAACGTCAATAACCCAAATAACAACAACTGCTAAAAACAAACTAACTAAAACAATTTCTACAATTACATTTGAAAAAAATTTGGCCCGCTTCTAGAACTGAAAACAAACCAAGATATTGATAATGATGTATAAACGCTCACATCAGCAATACAATTTTCACAAAAATTAGTAAAAAAGATTTGTTAGATCTACCATCACACCACAATTAGATCTTTTATCTAATTAAGAAGAAAAATAAAACAAAATAAAAGTTCAAACATACTAAAAGTGCATCGGATAAAAAACTAACTAACAATTTTCAACAAGTAAAAATACAAATTAAAATCTTTCAAAACTAACAATAAAAACAAATGTTTAAAGAAAGCATTAGTGACATCTCCAAAATCAAAATTATAAAAAAAAACTCAGATAAAATAACGTTATAATTCCTGCACTTCATGGCCGCAATGGCATGGCCTACACTAAAATGAAAAAAAAAATGCCATTGCCTTAACATTAGAAGAACAATGCAATCCTGCGTATGACATTCTTGACACGGACACAATAGAAGAAATAGAGAATAAATTAGAACACCAATTGCAATCAACTCACCACAAACTACTACAGCACACAACACCAAAAAAAGTGGCCAACATAATTAATAGACCAAATCAAAGGCTAACATTAACTAAAAAAGAACCTTTATATATATATATATATGGGTAATTCCATTACTTTTCGACCAAACTTAAAAACTGAGTATCTCCAAACTGGCTTAAAATTAAATATGTGATAGTAGGTACCAAAAAAACATATTTCCCAAATTTTCAACTTTTTAAGTCATGATCTTGATTTTTGGGAGTCTCTCAAAGTTCAGAAAAACGCCTAAAAATCACATTTTTTTGCTAATTTTCAACATTTTTTTTCTCAGCGTAGAAACATTGGATAAAGCTCTGCAAGGTCTGATTCTTTTTGTAATTTCTTGTACTTAAACTTGATTTTTTTTTTAAGTAGCCAATCTTTATTTCCTTTAGCGTAGACCGTTATGAAATTAGCCTAAAATTACAGAACCAGCCCCACATTGAAAATGCCGTAACAAAGTCAAATTTTAATCAAATTAGGTCTAGTTTAGCTTAATCTGTTTGTTTTGAATTGCTCTTTAAAACTTTGCAAAGTTTTTTCCGATCGAACCAGTAAATCGTGAGATACCACTTTTGAAATATTAGTAATTTGGTCAAAAATGCTCATATGTGTATACATTAAAACGTTGTAACTTTTTTCTACCTAAATTTTTTGTGCTGAAATTTTCAGTAAACCTTTCTCATATAAACCTAAAACATCTCTTAAAGTTTAGTTCTTGGGAATAAAAATGGGCCCAAGCTACAGAACTTTCAAAATTTGTAAAAAACAACGTTTTATACGTTAATAACCTAGTAATAATTTTTACTTACGCTTTTATTTTTACAAAAAAACTACATGTTATTGCATTAGTTTGAACATATCTTAGATTAAAAATGTGTTTTTAATAAAAAATGTATATTTTTATAAATATAGATATATTTTTATTTTTATTTTTATTGACAAATACATAAATTTTGCTAAAATCATATCATAGACGTCTTTATTCTAAGCTTTATGACAAAACACGCCAAAAAATACACTTTTTCTAACTGGAGGCAAAAAATGAAACTTTAGGTTCTTTTTCTAATTTCAAACAGAAATTCTAAATATCTTTTTTGTCTAGCTCGCTTTGTTTTCGAGATAATTTCAAAATACACATTATTTAGAAACTTTTTATTTAAAAAAATTTAAGTAAAAAAAGATTATTTATAACAATGGTATCAACAAACAGAACAATATTACATATTTTAATAAATTCTCAAATTGACTGCCATGAGCGTTGATGCAAGCTTGACAACACACTAAAAAAGAATGATAAACTGTTTCAAAACCTGTTATGTTCTGAATTTGCAATGCAGCATTTGCATTTCTCTATTGTAGCTGCTCCACGTTAATTATTGGCTTTCCATAAACCAATTGTTTCATGTGTCACATTAACGTTCAATAGATTTATATCAGAAGATCTTGCAGGTCAGTTCACTAGACTTTTACTAATCCATCTATCCTTGAAATTATCGTTAAGCTACCGAACTACATATAGCCCAACATGGGGGGGGGGGGGCGGTGCTCCATCGTACTGGTACCACACTCTGTTACGTTAGGCAAGAGGGACATTGTTATCCAACAAATTTTCCATCTGATTTTCAAAAAATTATGCTTATGAAAAAAATGACATGTGTATTCTCCGTTGTTGAACAGCATTTTTAACAAATTTTACTAACCGAACCAAATAAAACAATTTTGACAAGTATCAAAAGCTTGCAACAACACACAATTGTTAAAGTAATGCTGTTTTGTTTGTTTTTTTTGCTAAAAAAACAAGCTTGCATCAACGCTCATGGTAGTCATTTTGAGAACTTTAATCATTCTTTACTAACGGCATATAAAAAAAACCATTTACATCTACATCATCCGGCACATAAATAATGATGAATAATACATAAAATGTGTAATATTTAAAACTAGACAATGGACATAAACAACACAAAATAAACACATAAATTGTATACATATAAAAACAAAATATAAAATTATTCATTAACACATTTTAATTGGTTCTTAAATGTACATTTAAAAACGCAAAACAAATCGATGTTATTAGAAAAGCTATTTGCAATTCTACACATTCTGCCAATAGATTATTGAATCCATAGTTGGTAGAATGTATAGATTCTCTAAATAATGGAGACTGTCTAGTTTGGCGATTATTGTTGGATATCTAAAACGGAAGAGTTACAAGTAGCTCTTGGCAATCAATCTCAGACATCATAAGTCTACTTATTAAAATATGTAATATTGTTTTATTTGTTATTACCATTGTTACAAATGATTTTTTAATAAAAAATGTGTATTTTTCAATTATCTCGAAAACGAAGCGAGATAGACAAAAAAGATATTTAGATTTTCTGTATGAAATTAAAAAAAGGACTTTAGGTTTTATTTTTTGCCTAAAGTTAGGAAACACCCTTTGTATTTTTTGGCGTGCTTTCTCATAAAATTTAGAATTAAGGCGTTTATGATATGATTTTAGCAAAAATTATGTATTTGTCTTACAGGTACAATAAAAATAAAGATAAAATTATATCTATATATATAAAAATATACATTTTCTATTAAAAACACATTTTTAATCTATGATATGTTTAAACCAATGCAATACAATGTAGTTTTTTTGCAAAAATAAAAGCGTAAGTAAAAATTATTACCAGGTTATTAACGTAAAAACGTTGTTTTTTACAAATTTTGAAAGTTTTGTAGCTTGGGCCCATTTTCATTCCCAAGAACTTAACTTTAAGAGATGTTTTAAGTATATATGAGAAAGGTTTACTGAAAATTTCAGCAAAAAAAATTTAGGTAGAAAAAAGTTACAACGTTTCAATGTATACAAAAATGAGCATTTTTGTCCAAATTACTAATCTTTGAAAAGTGGTATCTCACGATTTACTGGTTCGATCGGAAAAAACTTTGCAAAGTTTTAAAGAGCAATTCAAAACAAACAAATTAAGCTAAACTAGACCTAATTTGAATAAAATTTGACTTTGTTACGGCATTTTCAATGTGGGGCTGGTTTTGTAATTTTAGGCTAATTCCATAACGGTCTACGCTAAAGGAAATAAAGATTGACTCTTTAAAAAAAAATCAAGTTCAAGTACAAGAATTTACAAAAAGAATCAGACCTTGCAGAGCTTTTTCTAATGTTTCTACGCTGAGAAAAAAAATGTTGAAAATTAGCAAAAAAATGTGATATTTAGGCGTTTTTCTGAACTTTGAGAGACTCCCAAAAATCAAGATCATGACTTAAAAAGTTGAAAATTTGGGAAATATGTTTTTTTGGTACCTACTATCACATATTTAATTTTAAGCCAGTTTGGAGATACTCAGTTTTTAAGTTTGGTCGAAAAGTAATGGAATTTATTTAATGCGTTACCACAAGCTATTAAAAAAGTAAACTATTTTAACTTGTATAAAATTAAAATATAAACATTGTTACTTAAAATATAGAACTATATAGTTTAAAAAAAATTGATTTACAAATTTATATAAATGTATTTTGTTATCTAAATATGTATTTTTGTAATGTAACTTTAGTTTGACACTGTTATCACATTGCTCAATTTTATACAAGTTTTGTATGTATATTTTATGACAATTTGTTAAAATAAAAATTATATTATTATTAATTTTAAACCATTTATTTAAATCTGTAATACTTTTTGCAATTAATCTTTAATCCATAGGTTATGTAGGTTTATTAAAATACTTTTATATGCTGTGAGTTGTTTATTGTACAGACCGGTTTCGGCTGTTAGGCCATCGTCGGTGTACTACAAAAAAGGAAATTTATTTATTATATAAATATAAATATAAAAAGATAGAAAGACTTAAAAATTGTGAATTACATATACATATGTGATGTTATGAATATAAAATGAATGATGGGAGGAGTTAGTCAAGGTTGTATAGTTGGTGGTTGAAGTTACTATGATGTGTATCTGGTTGCATAGTTGGTGGTTAAAGTTACTATTGTATGTGTTAGGAGTTATCGGTTTATGTATTTTTATGTGGTTTATGAAATGTGTATATGTGTTGAAAAGTATTATTTAATTGTTTGTTGAGGCAGTTATAATTTTTATTGTTTTTAATATTGTCTATTTTGTATGCTTCCGATATGCTTATTTTAAGACCTTTTTTGCATTGGTGCATGAGTTTTATGTTGTTAAGGTTGTTAAAGCTGTGTTTATGTATGTGTAGATGTTTAGATAAAGTAGATTTGTTGTTTTTAGAATTATGTTCTTTAATTCAACCTTTTTTTTAACCTGCTCTTTTCTTTGCAATTTTGCATTCAGGGATATGTCTAGATAGTCCAGGAGCCAGCGACCGTTTAGAGTTAGTAATTTCACAAAAGCTGAAAATATTTCCTAAGCTTTATTTGGTATCACTGGTAAGTGAATAGACCTCCAGGTGGCGCACCTCCGGGGGGTGTAGATGCGGCAGTCTCCCACACACGTAAATTAATAATTAAAAAAACTAATACCGCAATAGCTAAAACTTTGTTCACATGTTGATTATGCTATAAATAAAAGAAAAAACGTATCTAGTCAAATTTAGAGTAGGGGATTATGTCCCAGCTTTTCAGGTAAAGAAGTGAAAAATATGCGCTGGGTAAACTGATACCGCAAAAGCAAAAATTTGGTAAACTAATAGTTAAATTAATAACTTAAACAAAAAAACATCCAGCTGTGCATTTAGTGGGGGAAAAGTGTTCAGCTGGTGCAGTAAAGAGCGCTGCGCATGGGTATGCGCTCGGGCGCGTCTTATCTTTGACTGCATCAGCTGAACACTTTCCCCTCAATAAACATAAAGCTGGATATATTTTGTTTAACTTATTCAGTTAACTATTTTATTACCAAATGTCAGCTCTTGCGGTATCAGATATCTATACTATTCCCATTAAACCGTCCATGCAATTATTATACTAACTCACCTGTTATTGAATTTAAAGGAAATATTTATACATAACATAAACAGTAAATATGTGGACATAAAAGTGCAAATAGAAAATATTTGGAAAGCCACTTTGTATAACACTGCAGTCTTATGTTATGATATACCGAATAGCCCAAACGACCAAAATTTCTAAAAACAAACTTAATAAGCACGTAAACACACGCAAGCCTGAATGCAATTGGTCGTCACAGCATGGGTACATTTGCGGTTGTTAGAAAATATTTATAATTATAGGTATCTGGACTTGGACTCTAATTATGAATATAATCTCTATACTTGTATAATATTCATTAATATGCCTGAACCTATACCAAATAAATATCTTTTTAATTAGTGTTTTTTTAATTTTTTTAAATCTTTATATTTATAACGTTATAATTGACTTATAAATAGTGTAAGGGAAATTAAAGTGTTTGCGCATGTCTATGTAACGTTACAACGTTAAAAATGACAAGTAAACAAACTAAAAACATAACCTCAACATAAGAGCAATCAAATTACTTATATATTAATATTTAATTTTGGCAAATCAGTATGGATTGCAATTTATACAAATACAGAGATAGAAACTCATATTCATTACGTCTAATACACATCAAGTAGGCGATGCATTTAGCGTCGGTGCTAAATGCTATCCTGTCTCTGTAGGCGTGTTTGAGCAGTGCACGTGAACAACGCGTGTATTTGTTTACTTCTAGTCTAGATTTTAGTATAGTGCGACCGTTAAACTTGTACAAATCGGAGCTGCGACAATGTCCAACGTACATCCTTTTTGTGTATTTTGCTCCAAAAAAAAAAACGAAAAATTAAATCTTTTTGATGCAGCCAAACTAAATAAGTGTATAGCTGCGCGATTCGTTTCTAAAAATTTTTGTCGTTTGGGCTATTTGGTGTATCATAAAACTGCAGTATTAATTCTTTGCTCAGTATTATACAAAGTGGCTTTCCAAATATTTTCTATTTGCACTTTTATGTCCACATATTTACTGTTTATGTTACGTATAAACATTTAAATGTGTAAATATTTACTTTAAATTCAAAAACAAGTGAGTTAGTATATGAATTGCATAAACGGTTTAATGAGAACAGTATAGATATCTTATACCGAAAGAGCTGAAATTTGGTAATAAAATAGTTAACTGAATAAGTTAAACAAAAAAAATATCCAACTTTATGTTTATTGAGGGGAAAGTGTCTAGCTGATGCAGTCAAAGATAGCGCATACCCATGCGCAGCGCTCTTCAGTGCATCAGCTAGACACTTTTCCCACACTAAATGTACAGCTAAATGTTTTTTTCGTTTAAGTTATTAATTTAACTATTAATTTACCAAATTTTGGCTGATGCGGTATCAGTTTACCCAGCGCATATTTTTCACTTCTACGTGGGGCACAATCCCCCCCCCCCCCCCCACTCTAAATTTAGCTGAATACGTTTTTTCTTTTATTTATAGAATGAACAACATGAAAACAAAGTTTCAGCTTTTGCGGTATTATATATATATATATATATATATATATATATATATATATATATATATATAATAAGACATTACACTCCATGTGGAGTTTTGGAGTTTTGCCGCTTCTGCTTATCCAGAAGCCCTTACAATCCATTTTTTGGGGTAGATTAGTCCCCGTCCTCATTTGTGTTACTGTAAGTTTTGATCATGTATACTACTTTTTTCCACTTCTGTCTATCGACCGTGTTTTTCTTCCACATTGTTATTCCAAATTGTTGCAGATCTTCTTCTACTTCTTTTTGCCATGTTGTTCTTGGTCTTCCTCTTTTTTTTCTGTTTCCTAGGACCCATTCCATAATGCTTAAAATTATGCTTTTTGGTCCAGATCTCCAAACGTGCCCTAACCATTTTACTCTGCTTGCTTTAATGTGTGCGACGACATCTTCGTTAAGTTTTTTCCTTATTTCTTGAACTGTCCTTCTTCTTATTTCATCTCCGTTTTTTATTGGTCCCATGATTTTTGTCATAATTTTTCTTTCTTCCACATTTATTTTTTGCTGTTTTTTGTCATTGACATCGTTACTGCCGCATAAGTTAAAATCGGTCTTATAACTGTTTCATATATTTTTATTTTTGTAGTGATGCTAACGGATCTGTTGTTCAGTATTTTTTTATTTAAATAATATGCTCTGTTTGCTGCTTGAATCTTTTCTTGTGTTTCTATATGTTTGTCTCTATTTTTTATAATTGTTATTCCTAAGTAATTATATTTGTCTACTTCAAATGCAAAGTTTCCAATTTTTCTTTTTTTTTGTTTGCTCTGTTCGCCAATTCTCATAAAATTGGTTTTTTTAATGTTTATTTTGAGTCCAATTTTTGTTCCTTCTTCTTCAATTTCTGTTATTATTTGTATTATTATATTTCTTTGTTTTGTTATAATAACTATATCATCTGCATACGCTACTATTTGTGATCCTTTTGTTCTTAATGTTCCTTTTTTGTCAATGTTTTGTAACATATGCTCTAAAGCTAAATTAAAAAGTATGGCGGACAGTGCGTCGCCTTGTTTGATACCTCGGTTTATTACAAACTCATCTGTTTCTCCATGTTCTGTGCGTAAGTTTGCATTTGTATTTTTTATTGTCATATGTATAAGACGACTTAATTTGCTTGGTATATGTAGACTCTTCAGTGCGTGCATTAGTTGTTCTCTCTTTATTGTGTCAAACGCTTGCTTAAAGTCTACAAATAACATTTCCACTTTAATATCATACTCATATGTTTTTTCAAATATTTGTTTTACTGTGTGCAATGCGTCTACAGTTGATTTACCTTTTAAAAAGCCGTTTTGATGCACTCCTATTACTTTGCTATTTTTGTTAAGCCTGCTTTGTATAATTAATGTCAATATTTTGTAGGCATTATTTAATAGTGTTATGCCTCTATAGTTTTGACATAGTGTTTGATCTCCGTTTTTGTGTATTGCTATAATTGTACCATTTTCCCACTCTTTTGGCATTTTTTCCGTATTCTATATATGTTTATTTAATTTGTATAGTTCTGTGTGCAGGTTTTCTCCTCCGTACTTTATTACCTCCATGTTTATATTATCTCTACCTGGTGTTCTGCCATTTTTAGTTTTTCTAATTATTTAAATTGTTTCTTGCATTGTTGGTTCTTCTATTTCTTGCAGTATTAGTTTTTTTTTATTATTAATTTGCGTGTGTGGGAGGCAGTTACACTCCCCAGAGGTGCGCCAGCTGGAAGTCCATTCACTTACATGTGATACCAAATAAAACTTAAATTTTTTTTTTGTTTTTAGTGAAATGACTAACTCTAAACGGTCGCTGTCTATTGTGGATCAGACACTATTTTATTGATAAAATTGATATGGTAAGTTTGATGCTTATTTAGTTTAGTTTTGGCTGAAACAATTCTGTTGCAAACTTTTTGCGGTACATTGTTGCATTCTTTGCATTTTGACTTGTTGCAAGCAAGGCTGTATCCAGGGCGGAACGTCATTGTGTCGTTTGTTGTGAGTTTTGTATAATGTCAAGTTTTTCCCAAGTTTTGATTTCTCTAATTTACATCTTAGCGGGCACTTTTAAAGCATTTTTAGCATTTTTTTAAAGTACTTTAAACAGGTGTTGTGATCGGGAAAATCAATTTTAATCAATTTTTGTAAATACTTAGGTACCCCCAAAATTTACTGTTTTTACTGAAGCTTAATAAAGCCGGACAGTAGCATCTTATTAACTTTTTCAACCTTTTCAATTGGTTAAAATACATGTTAGGACATCCTGCTTAAATTTCCTAAAAATAAAATGACTTACGATTGTTATGGTGGCAGTTGGTGTTGGTCTCAGCAAAAATATTTTTAAAATAAGATTTCCAAATAGATTCTACATTTTTAGCTTTATTTTAGTTAAAGAAGAAATTATTTTATTGATCTCCTTGTCTGGCAACTAAAGGTTTTTTATGATAAGATTGATGCCCAACTTACTAGAACAAATTTTTGTAATTTTAAGTTTGCTTTGATCGGCTTGACACTTAAGGTAATAGTCCGTTACAAAACCAAAAAAAACTGTTATCAATAAGTTGTTCAACTGTCTTTTGATGTAAACAGAAATATTAAACAAAACCCAAATAACGCTTTCCAGCTCTTTTGAGAGTTTGAATGCAAGTTATCCACAGATTAGTTTTACGTACAACCTTAAATTAACAAATAATTTTTAAACAGTTCAAACAAATTAGATTTTATTTTATTGATATTTCTTTAATATAGCCAAAGTTTGTGGATACAGTTTAGTATCAACATCATCTTTAAAGAAAAAATCAGTATGCGACCACTCATCCAATTTAATACTTTGCTGCAAATTAGGCAACAATTTACTAATTCTTTTAGCATCTATAGGAGTTACAAGAGCATCATTATCACCATAAAATATATAAATTGGAATCAATACATTCTGAACGTTATATTCTGGAGGGTTTGGATTTCCATACTTTCTTAAATTGAGTTGAGTACCGTAATCAAATTGTCTGAACAAACCTTAAAAAAATAATTAGTCCAAATTTAAGCTGTATATATTAATTACCTGATAAATGCAATTGTACAAAATGCATTGATTGCTTCAATGATGAACTAATGAAACTATGTCCGTACATAATAGGAAGCATTGTTGTATTGACTTCTGATAATCCCACAAATGCTTGAAACAATTGCAAACAATATATTTGCATTGGCGCATTATCAACACAACTTAATGACAATGCTAATCTTATTCCATTTTCCGTGGGGAAAATATTGAAATCGCCCAAATAATTCCTTAAAGTTGTTAACTAAATTCAAACATGTTTTAAATTAAACTTTGGATTATATTACCCCTTGATAATTCTTTTCAAAACGTCCAAATAAATTTAACAATGGACTAGTAGAATGATTAAGGAATGCTACAGGTGCGTAACTAATATGAGTAATAAATTTTCTATTATATTCAGGTTTTTCTGAAAGCAGAATGTATACTGATGCAGCACCTTGTGAATGGCCAATGTGAAATAAATTCTTATTATTGGTTAAATTAAGAATGTAATCTATGGTGTTGGGTAGGTCAAAAATTCCTACTTCGTGTAGTGAATAATTCCAAAACTCACTATCAGTGGATGAGTTTAAGGTTTTGTGTTTTAATGCGTTTTCACTACCGCGTGTGTTCATTAACCAAACGTCGTAACCTTCATTCGCTAACTGAAAACCTGGAAGCAAATAATGAATTTTGATAAATTAAATTTAATAGTTACCTAAAGATTTTGCTTCTTTTACAATCCATATGGAAGATGATTCCATATAACCATGCTGCAATATTACTGGAATTTTATGTATATTTTTGTTATCGATATTTTTTCCAAAAGGAATTCGGAAATGAGTTAAAATGTATCCATCTTCTGTTGTTACATCATGTGTTTCGTATGGATATTCATATTTTTTAATAAGTTGTGTCTAAAATGCATATTTTTGTATATATTGTATATAAATAAATAAAGGTTTTTATTTATAAAAATATTGTTGATAACTTACAGTTCTTAAAAAGGCGTCTTCATATAAAGCAATTATTCCATGAAATGTGCACACACAAATCCATACTTTAATTATAAATCTGTTGAAGAAAACCATTTTTTTTTCTGTACTGTTTTTGTCAACAACTAGTATTTATATGCAATTTAATGTTGTTGATTGTAGTAAAATTTATGCACAAGTTGTAATTGATAAATATTTTTTACTAGGTTTATTCATATTAATAATTGATGTCTTTAAAAACATTATAATTGTTTGTTAGAAATTTATTATTAGATTCTATTAAAATGCGAAATATTATTACTATTGCAAACAATAACAAATTCTTTTTTTATAAATAAATATCAATAGCACAATTTATGCAAATTCTGTTTCTCTTGTCAAATATTATTGTATTAAATTGAGATTTAAAATGTGAGCAATTTAGAGTAAAACGTGGTTTGCTTATAAAATAGATTTATTACAAAGTTTTTGCAAATAACTGCCAGAAAGTTATACTTTTAATACACATGCGTTGCTTGTTATTTTCATTAGAAATCAAATTACAACGTATTAAGATGAAATAGTTGCAAAAAATGAGCAAATTGATGTAGATTGACAATATTAGCTTTGTTTATAAAAGCTTAAAACTAACAGGCGCTTAACGAATTAAGTAAACCAGAGGAATTAATTGCAGCGTTGTAATATATGACTAAGACGTTCACAGTAAAACAGCTAGAAGCTATTATATTGATCCCAGTTATCTGGTAGAGTACCTTTTATAACAGAAAGTAGGTTTCTCACACAAAATAATAGTCATTTTTAGATGTCATTTGCTTATTTTGGCTGTTACCTTTGTTGATCATAAAATAGATTTATATCAATTAAATAGTAGAGGTTCAGCATTTCTAAGCATTTTACCGGACCAAACCAAAATAAAGTTTGCAATGAGCGTGGCTTGTAGACTTGTAGACAATTTAGAAACACCGTAAAGGTAGATAACTTCTAAGCCCAAATTGTTTGACAGGCAGAACAATATGTTCAAAACAACCTATTTATAATATTGTGTCAACAAAATCTAGTAAATTAGGTTTCACGGTTGCTTAATATACGAGAAAGAATACCTATTTTTGATTGACAGCTGTCATTGTACTAACTTGCTTAAGCGGGTAGAAGGCTACATGTTTGCTGAATAGCATGACTAAAACAAAAGTTTTGTAGATGCCAAAGTGGCCATATTATCCGTAATAAAAACGCGTAGAATCTTAAACCAATGCGTTCAAAATTCACATTTGCAATGAAATGTCATTGTCTTGTCTAAAACACAAAAATCTTTGATCTAGCACAAAATGTTTATCCATAAGTTGTCTAATTTGATAAATTATTTTAAAAAAATAAATATCTTATGTAGCATATATAGCTAATTTGCATCATGAAATGCAAAAACATATATTATGAGGTGTATGTAGTCAAAGTGGCGTCAAAAAAATAATGGATCTGCTACAAAATTAAACTTTTCAGGCAAATACTAAATATTAATTGCATAAAAAAACTAGCAAAATATACGTAATAGTCACTTTAGAATAATACATTTTCTGCATAACAAGTAATTACGCCAGCACAACAGGAACGTAGCTACCACTATAAGGTTTTTTTTTTTTAATTGGAGTACCGAATTCTTCAATTTTGTTACCGGGTTTTGTGATTGTAGGGATTCTAATACACTTATCAATTAGAGGCTCATTAGAACGTAACATAACATAACATGTTGCATAAAATTATTAGTTTGGCACACTTGCAGAACATTTCTATACTTGCCGATATAATCATTTTATCATAAAATTTAATGTTCTTGACTTTATTTACAACTATAGAATGTGTAAGAACTCTGCAAAATGAGAATCATTTTTACAAGCTTAAATGTTACATTAATCTATAATGAGTTGCATACAGTATAACAAAATTCTTTCTCAACAAGCTATTGTTCCAAATAAACATATCTAAAATGGCGCAAGTTAATTGGCCCGTGTTGTTTCACCTGCTGGCTGCAATAATTTCACCAACTTTTAAGTTTTTGGTTTTAAATAAACACGGTGATGGTGTCCAGGTATTGTCAATTTTAGCACTATTGTTCTAAACGAAAGTAGTATTTTAATTTAGTTTATACACTTGCGGCACGGGGAGTTTAAAAAACCGGTTATGGTCCGCGTTCCCTTGACGGTCTCAAGAATTCCTTGACTTTCCGAACTGTTTTCTTACAAATGGTGAAGAACGGTAAAGCACAAAGTTTGCTTGTGGAGGCGGTTAGTGACGGTGAGCTTTTGCTTCTTGTTGTGGTTTTTGTTTTAGTAATTTAGGCTAACCCTACCTTGTTTGCTATGTTGTGTCAAAGCTGCCAACATGTCTGGTCTGATTTTTTCTTTATTCTGGTAAATGTTGCGATTGTGTAGGCCACAATCGCTGAGTCAAGAGGTGGTCTTAATAGTTGGTGTCTCTAAGTGGGGGTCTTTTAGTTAATCACTGGGTGTCCAATAACTGTCGGTTTTATTCCGATTTTTATTTTTTGTGTTTTCTTGGACAAAAGTGTTCTGACATGGTTGTTTTGGTTTAGATGTGCACCGCCAATGTAGCAGATTTGTGCAGTGGTTTATGGTGACAACAACTGTTTTGCTGACGACTTTAACAACAACCACTAGTTGGATTTTGATGGTTTTTGGTATAAGTTCTAACTTTTTTGCAATAGTTTGCGCTGTAAAGGTAAAAAAGTTAAATACAAAAATTCAGTCAAAGTAAGCTTTATCTTAAGTTTAATATTAATTGATTTTGGAATTTTTTGCAGGCGTTAGATTTGTTTTGAATCTAGCTTAAAACCCAGATCATCTAAAAAGTTGATCAATTGGTCGCACGAGGTTGAAACAATCAGAATGAATAACTACATTAAATTTTGCAAATTTTTGATTGAAATTTATTAAGATAAATAAATTCTACATCAAAAACATTAATCTTTTGCTAAATGTGCGTTGTTGCCTACAACTGACGTCACACGCACCAAGTATGTTAGCTTCGCTATGTTAGAAAAAAGCGCGTCTATAAATGTATATGGTTTTAAGTTTAACCAATCAATAAAAATAGACATTTTTGACATTACAAATTTTATTTATTTTGACATTTGAGGGGTTTGGGCGAAAAACATGGTAAGTGACAAAACTTTCATTTTAAGACCAAAAACTAAAATTTAAAAATAAAAAAAAAACGATTTTAAAAGCTATAAAACACTAAAAATACTACCAATAAAACTACTAATAGTAGTATTTTAATTAAGTTTAAACGTTTGCGGCACGGGGAGTTTAAAAAAACCGGTTATGGTCCGCGTTCCGTTGACGGTCTCAAGAATTCCTAGACTTTCCGAACTGTTTCCTTACATATGGTGAAGAACGGTAAAGCACAAAGTTTGCTTGTGGAGGCGGTTAGTGGCGGTGAGCTTTTGCTTCTTATTGTGGTTTTTGTTTTAGTAATTCAAGATAACCCTACCTTGTTTGCCATGTTGTGTCGATGCTGCCAACATGTCTGGTCTGATTTTTTCTTTATCCTGGTAAATGTTGCGCTTGTGTAGGCCACAATTGCTGGGTCAAGAGTTGGTCTTGATAGTTGGTGTCTCTAAGTAGGGATCTTTTAGTTGATCAAGGGTGTTCTATAACTGTCGGTTTTATTCTGGTTTTTATTTTTTGAGTTTCCTTAGACAAAAGTGTCTTGACATGGTTTTTTTTTTTTGCTGCATTTAGGGTTTTAATTTAGATGTGCACCGCCAATTTAGCAGATTTGTGCAGTGATTCGTGGTGACAACAACTGTTTTGCAGACGACTTTAACAACAACCACTAGTTGGATTTTGATGGTGTTTGGTATAAGTTCCAAAACTTCTTCCATTTTTATTTATCTTATTTTATTTTTTTGTCAAAAATGTAACATAGATCTGCTGTTCAAGTTTGTAGTTGTTTAGCTTTATCAGCTACCATAACTACAAAACAATATTCAAAGTTGGAAAAGCTATCTTGTAATGCAATTTCAAAATGTTAAGGCAAATTTGGTTTGTTATGTCCACCCATCTAGTCGTTGTGTGGTCGGTGGCTGTAGTTGTCTGGCTAACTGGTGTCACAGCCAATTGTACTTGTAGGTTAACAAGGTTTTTGACGTGCGGATGTTGGCGTTGGTGACATTTGATTGTAATACTAGCATATGCATTATTTAAAATAATGCCTCATTGTTCAGGATACGCAATGTCTAGGTCCAAGCATTTTTGTTTTGTAACGCTTCCTTGTCGCTGACGACCGGAAGCGGCTGTGTAGCGATCAGTCGTGATCGACAGGGCTCGATATTGACCTAGGAGGTCTCGGGCGCCACCACCTATTGCAAGATGGACGGGTGCTTACGAATAAAACAACACAATGTCAGGAGGAAATAAATTTGTATTCAGTAAGTAAATAAAACAACAGAAATCAACTCAGGAAAAAAAATGGGAAAATAAGCCTAAGTACTAATATAACTAGTGTCCTGTCAGGGTCGGGCCACTGGTTAACATTTCACTAAACTAACACTATGTACAGAATCAACCAGTGTCCTGTCAGGATCGGGCCACTGGTTAATATTAACTAAAACTATTATTATTTACAATATCAGTCAGTGTCCTGTCAGGGTCGGGCCACTGGCTAATAATAATTAAAACTATTACAATTTACAAAATCAACCAATGGCCTGTCAGAATCGGGCCACTGGTTAATATTAACTAAAACTAACATGTACTTGAACTTACGGCTCTGGTTCTCAGGACTTGTAATGGTGAGAATAGTCGCACTATGACCTTTCTCGCTCTTACTTATTCGATTCGATTCTTCGGGCGACTGGTTGCTTGGCTTTTTTTTTTTTTTTTTTTTTTTTGGGGCTAGGCGGTAAAATCTTCTAAAGACTGGCAAGTGTCGGATTCATTTCCTCAGGTTGAAATGCCTACCGACTAAAAACCGCCCAATAATGAATGCCAAGTGGAAGTTCGAGACCTTACGGCTCATGTACCTTCCTTTGTTAGATTGTTAGATATAAATAGATTTAGCCCTATAGGCTGCGATAGGTGGTGGGTATGCCTGAACCCTAGGTGAAGATAAGAAGAAATTAGAGTGCGGCTATTTGGTTAACCGGGCGTTTGTAAAAGAAAGTCTCCCTGTCTGGCTCGGCAAGTCGGGCCAAATCGGGATTAGGATGAAACGCGAGATTATCGAAGTACTTTACGGCAAAAGTTTCGATTTGATGGCGCAGAGGAAGCAGTCCTAGGTCAGCCCGAATATCTCTATTCCGACAGTACCATGGAGCACCGAGGAGGCTCCTCATAGTGACACTTTGGAATGCCTCAAGACGATCGAGATGACAGCGCGAGGCCGTGCCCCAGATCGGGGATGCGTATGTCAGCATAGGCTTGATGGTAGATGTGTAGAGCCGGGTTTTATTCCGAATCGACATGCCGCTGTTTTGACGCAACATCGGAACAAGAAGATTTTTAGCCATTTTGGCTTTATCGAGAATGGACTGCACGTGTAATTTATACGTGAGTCCCTTGTCTAGGATAACCCCAAGATACTTAGCAGAATCAGACCACGGAATGGGAACATCGTTAAGACTGATGTTCTCATTGGGTGTAATTTTCCGGCGTGTGAAGAGAACAGCCTTGCTTTTCTCTGGGTTAACTTTGACTCGCCATTCGTCCAACCATTCATCCAGGTCGTCCGTGGCACTTTGTAGTCTTGAAATAATCACATCGAGTGATCTAGAGGAATAGAGAAGAGCTGTGTCATCAGCAAACTGTGCAATTTGAACCCCATGCGTCAATCCCGAAGGCATATCGGCAAAGTACAAGTTAAACAGCAACGGTGATAAAATAGACCCCTGAGGCACCCCTGCCTCTATATTTCGAGAAGTGGATATATGGCCAGAAATTCTGACTGCCAGTGTTCTGCGGTTTAGATATGAAGCAATCAGCCTCACAAGACGCAGAGGGAATTTATCCCTGTACAATTTAAGAAGAAGGCCCTTGTGCCAAACCTTATCGAAGGCTTTTTCGATGTCGAAAAAGACCACACCTGTGATCTTTTTTACTCTAAAACCTTCGACAATTTGGTCTGTCACGCGGTTTAATTGATGGACAGCTGAATGGCCCCATCTGAACCCATGTTGGTGGGGGGGGGAGAAGATTGTTAGCTTCCGTGTGATCCTGTAATCTGTCCAAGATCACCCTTTCTATGACCTTACTTAAGGTACATAGTAAACTGATAGGCCGGTAGTTTTGTGGAAATTTCCGGTCTTTCCCTGGTTTGGGGATAGTTATCACCAGTGAGCTTTTCCAATCTGAAGGAAAGTGCCCTGTTCGAAGAGTCGCATTTGCAATATTGGTGAGTGCCATTATTGCTTTGTGCGAGAACGATTTCAAAGCTCTGTTCGTTATCTTATCGGAACCAGGGGCGGTTCGAGCTTTAAAACTTTTGATAATTTTACGGATTCGTGACGGGCGAACGCTTTCCAGCGGTTCGTCGTCGTCCTCGGCGTTCAGGAAGTTTCTGACAGCCCTGTGGACCCGATCGATTTGATCCAAATCAGTGTCCCTTGTAAATACCTCGGAACATTGGAGTTCGAAGCAGTCGGCGAATGCCTCAGCTTTTCCCTCTTTAGAAAATTGAACCCCATTTTCGCCAAGAATAGCTGGAATGGGGACTCGCCTGTTTCGTAAGGCCTTGGAGATCCTCCACATTGGATGATCATCCTCTGTGAAAGATTCCAAGGTATTTTGCCAGCACAAATTTTTGTGCAACCTTATCGCTGTTCTCACCTCGTTGTGGAGCGCGTTTATAATTTTGCGATCTCTGGGGTCGCGATGCCTCTGCCATTGACGTTTGGCGGCATTTCTGCGTCTTATCAATGCTTTAGCGTCGCGGGATAGTCCTAGAAGATTATCGACGCGAACCTGATGGGTCTTAGAGGCCTTTTCCGAGGCTTCGCGAATTTGAGATGTAAAAGTTTTGACGGCTCTTTCCAGATCATCGACCGTATGTATTGGTGCAAGCCTGCTTATGCTCACTTCCAGGAGACGAGAAAAGAGAGGCCAATCCGTACGAGTTACGAATCTTCCTCCCCCATCTGTCCCCAATCCGTAGAGCTCCAATATTACAGGGACGTGGTCGGAGCTCAGTGCATCGACAACGCGAATATCGTAAGTTAGGTTGACGTTCTTGAATATTGCTATGTCAAGAACGTCCCCCCACGTGACCTGCACCGCTGTAGAAGGTGGGATTATCTGGACCCACCACTTGTAAATGATTTTCCTGTGCGTAATCGAACAACTTTCGACCTTTGCAGTTTGTCCTCAAGCTATTCCACGCCGGGTGCTTAGAGTTGAAATCCCCAGCGATAATTGTGGGGTGAGGACTGTCGAGAATCGCATCAAAATCTTCTATTTCAATGTGATTTTGTGGCCTGATGTAGGCAGACGCAATTTTGAGTGTGCCTAACCCAGGCACAGTCACAACGATTGCGTTTGATTCTAGCGTGAGAGTGTCTGGGGTTACCACCTCGGAGAGGTCCAACGATCTCTTGGCTAAGATCATTGTACCCCTCCCAAGCGGCACCGGCGACGATCCCAAGTACGTGAAAGTATTCGGGATTCTCAGCGCTTGATTGGGCCGGTGAACCGACTCTGATATCAACATAATATCAATGTTCTCATCGAAGAAGAACTCTTCCACCTCGCCCATTCTATTTTGAACGGAATTAGCGTTCCAAAAACAAATACGGAGTAATACATCGGGCGTATTATCCATTATTGTTTAGCTAAACTAGACAAAAAGGAAGCCATCAGCTTTCCTTGCGCCTCTAAGAAAGCGGCAACCTGATCTGCGACAGCTTGTTGAGCTGGAGGAGCTACAGCAGAAGCGAACGATTTATTCGCCGTTACGATGGCAGGATTGAGAGGACCTGCAGGTTGAGCGGGCGCTTGAGCCCTTAAGGGAACTTGAGCCGGCGCTGGTTGTGCTGCCGGAACTAGTTTCTTGCCGTTCGAGGCCATAAATTTAATGTAGGCTTTGCAACCCTTATAATTAGCAGTATGCGGGCCATTACAATTGGCGCACCTGGTTGTGGAGCCACTGGGGCAGGCCGCAGACTGGTGGGGCCCCGCGCAAATACGACACACAAGTGTCTTAACGAAACAGCAATTTGCTGTGTGGCCGTGCCTCTGGCACTTGTTGCATTGGGGAATGCCGCCACTGCGCTTTTTGCGCTCGACGTCGACCTTAAAGCCGCACAATACGTCGAGATCCATAATCTCAGCGCTTTTCGATGTTTTCGGTAATTGGACCGAAACCATATGAAAACGAATAAATTCGTTCCCCATACGATGAACGTTTGACGGGCAATATCCTGCGGATTCCAGTGCCCGTCCCACGTCTTCCTCAGTGAGGAACTCCGGAACATGCTTAATTACAAATTCCAAGCATTTCTCACCGGCAGTCTTCCAAGTGTGGAAGCCTTTGAGATTCGCGTTTAGGACGTCGGTTGCCCCTCTGTGAACGGCGCCCGTGGCAGGCGAGATACGAATACCATCCCGGGTATTACGCGCGGTTAAAATATTTAGTTTCTTCTCGCGGAAGACTTTAGATAGTTCTGGGTATGAACTTTTATCATCCAGAACTATCGCCGGCGGTCGCGCTTTTGAATTCGCGAGTGTAGTCGCGGGAATAGTGGGTTCTATTTCATCATCGACGTGGTTGAGATTCATAGCAGCAGGCTTGAATCTCACCTCGATGTGGCCTTCTCTGGCATTCCCCTTTAGAGCGGGGGCGGCGCCTTTGGGGGCAGAAGGCCTCTTTGCCTTTTGGCCAGATGGGCCGGCAGTGGGAGCCTCTGACGGCTGGCGATTCGCAACCGCTGATGGCCGTTGGGGATTGGCTGAAGGCCCTTTATGTATTTTTAAATGGGATGACTCACCCCTTGAGATCTTGCGTATCTTATGCGAAACTAAGATGTAGCCATCCTGGTCCACCTGGACTCCGCTGGCGGACTGAGATGAGTTGAACTCTGGGACATCGGCCTCCACGGACATCTCAGATTCTACATCCTCCAGGTGATGGCCGGAGGCGGATTCTGAATTTGGACCATGGGTGGCGCCGGGGGCGGCAGAATTTCCGGGGGCGGCAGAATTACCGGGGGCGGCAGAATTACCGGGGGCGGCAGAATTTCCGGGGGCGGCGCCGTCAGCGGCGACATCTCCGGGGGCGGCAATTTTTCCGGTGGCGGCTTCGACCCCGGGGGTGGCTCCGGAGGCGGCAGAATTTTTGGGGGTGGCAAGATTGCTCTTAACAAACGAAAAATAAAATATAATTATTGCAATAATAATTGCAGTTTTGTAGAAATCGTTGTGGCTGGCTGGTAGCTGGCGTAACGGATCTAGATGCGTCTCTGTCGGCTGCTGACAGTCGACCTTTTTCGAGTTTTCAATTTTCAATTTTTTGGTTGCTTGGCTGAGTGCAAGCTTCACCGACTCTACCTGGCCAGGTGATGCCGCCAAAGGGCGGAGCATCAGCGACCAATGGCGACGCAGCACAGCAGAGCGGAATGGGTATAAAAGAAAAACTCGCACGCTGCAGAGACCAGTCTACTTCGACCATCGAGCACGAACAGGCAACTCCGTTCCAATTCCAAGATGAAATCGCAACCAGACAACGAGATGACGACCACCGCTACGACCACGGACAACCCCATGGAAATAACCAGCTCTACACCGACGACTGCACCGGGGAGGTTTACCATCCTCTCCGGCCTCGATACTCCGGATGGCATAGCACACCACGCCACCGGGTATCAACCCACGCCCTTCGGCATTGCACATACCGCCGCAAGGGCCCAAATGCACACGACGACCACCCACGCTATGATCATGGACACCACTTGGAACAACGATCTGAACATGACGTACCACCAGCAGGGAGCTTACCCCAAGCTCGCTCACCACCGAGTCGGTAGCGTTGCACTACCTGCAGCCGACTCACGCCCGACACCTGGGGCACACCGCCACGAGGTGACTACGCTCAAGGAAGTGGTGATCCACTCACCACCACCTCCAATTACACCGAAGATGGAGGTACAGCCACCTGGACCTCATCCCCGAGGCGTAACGGCATTCCAGGTCGTACCAACCAGCCTGGGGCAAGTCGCCACCGACCTGCCTGGCGTAGCTCCGCTTCACGGAGGTCCACCAATGGGTTATACAACCCGGAGGCACCTGGAGGACGGGGCCTGTGTAGCGTGGGAACCAGCGGGTTAGGAGTCTTCGGGCTCGAGCGTCCGTGGGACGTGTGTGTCGGGGCCTGCGGGTCTGTGCGTCCGTGGGACGTGTGTGTCGGGGCGGAACCATACTGTACCAACCAAAACACCTTCACAAGTCAGTTAAAAGAAAAAACTAAAACAAACAACGTTAAGAAAACACTTTATCTAGCCACCGTTGACTGGCAACTTCTATTAGGGTGCGGTGGATGGCTACTGATAGTTGCTACCATAACCTTGTTTAGCCCGCACGTTATTAAATGCGTGTGGCAAAACCTACGGTTTAACACAAACAAAAACAGTACAAAACGACATGTACAACTCCAACGCCTCCGACGCTCTAGAACTACACTCCAAGATAAGTTCTGATCTTAAACTAACTGCATCCGTGGCAATCGCGGAGTCTAGCCGGTGACATAAGTTAATACAAAACAGCGCCAATCTCTTCATCAGTTTGTAAGTAAAATGGTAATTTTGTTTGTGGGTAATATCCAAACACTTTATCAACAAATTTCCTTTTAAATGATCAAATTTATATTGTTGCTCATTTTTTCAATTACAATTTAGACTTTTTTGCAGTAGTTTTTGCTGTAAGGATAAAAAAATTAGACACAAAAACTCAATCAAAGTAAGCTTGCAACTGTTTAATATTAATCGATTTTAGAAATTTTTGTAAGCATTGGATCTGTTCTGAATCTAGCTTAAAACCCACATTATCTAAAGAAACGCAATACCGGCTTCCCAAAGTTGGGTAAAATCAATGTCCAGGTCATTAAATCATCTACACAAAAGTTGATAAATTAGTCGCACAAGATTTAAAATAACTGGTCTATACACTTTGTAATCAATGAAACTGCCGATTTATACTTAACTGTTACAACGTTGAAACAATAAGAATGAATAACTACATTAAATTTTGCAAATTTTTGATTAAAATTTATTAAAATATATAAATTTCGCATCAAAAACCTAATCTGTTGCTAAATGTGCGTTATTGCCTACAACTGACGTCACACGCACCGACTATGTTAGTTTTACTATGTCGCTAAAAAGCGCGTCTATAAATGTATATGGTTTGAAGTTTAACCAATCAATTGATTAAAAATAGACATTTTTGACACTGCAAATTTTATTTGTTTCAATATTTGAGGGGCTTGCGCGGAAAACAGGTTAAGTGAAAAAACTTACCCACCCACCCAAGTGTCCGTCATAAAGAAATTGAATGTTTGACTTCTCTGCAGACGTCAAAAGTTATTGTATCACAAGAGAAGGTTGTGATCCAATTTGTCAACAAATAACACTTGGGTGGGTGAGCGGGCCACTTTAATTTAAACTACTGACTTGTTATCATAGTATGGAATAGTCCACCCACCCAATTAAGTGTCCGTCATCAAGAATTGTGTGGTTCAATATCTCAACAACAACACTTGGATGGGTGAACGAGCTACTTCTATTCAATCTAGTAACTCGTTATCATAGTATGGAGTATTCTATCCACCTATCCAAGTGTCCGTCATTAAGTGATTGTATGTTTGACCTTTCTGCAATCATCAGAAAACATTTTGTCATAAAAGACAGATGTGATGCAATTTCTTTATAACGAACACTTAAGTGTTCGTCATCAAAAGATTGACTGTTTTACCTCTCTGCAAACATCAAAAAAACATTTTGTCACATAAGACAGTTGTGATCTAACTTTTTGATCTTGGGTGGGTGGACGGGCTACTCTAATCCAAACTACTAATTTATTATCATAGTTTAAAGAGTTCCACCCACTCACCCAAGTGTTTGTCATAAAAAGATTGGATGTATGACCTTTCTGCGGACGTCAAAAGTTCAAAAATCATTCTATTACAATCCAATTTCTCAACAACTAACACTTGGGTGGGTAGGCGTGCCATTCCAATCAAAATTACTTAATTATTATCATAGTATGAAGTGTTCCTCCTTCTCACCCAAGTGTCCGTCATTAAGAGATTGAATGTTTGACCACTCTGCAAACATCAGAAAACATTTGGCCACAACACATCCGCTTGGCAAACAACCTATCCCTGACCGGAATGTAAAATAAATGTCTTGCATGCACTTGCACGAGACGTATTTTTAACAAAAAAAAAGGTTTGTAACTTTGCTAAAATTGCAATTTATTGCTGTATTTTATCGTTGTTGTTTTGATTAAAAGATTTTACTAATTTCAACAATGATCACGCTCAAACAATTAAAAATCAAACTTATAATCTTATAAAATATAAAACAAAATCTAATATAACCTCAATTTGTAGTAATGGTACTTTTAAAAAAACAAATAAAAGCTTACCTAACCTCAATCGATGATTTTATATGTAAGGATTGACAAAAAATGGGTAAGTACTAGTATACACAAAACATTTGATAAAAAAGGACTAAAATATTACTTAAGTTCAAATTCTACAATATGGTCACTTACATTTTCCGCAATGTGGCTATTCAATAGTTAGTATTAAAATACACTAGATGGAGTTGCATCCATTAGGTTCATTTTTTATGTTTTTAAGCAGAAAATTAATTATTTAATTTTGTTCTTTGTCATCATGCCATACAAGACACACCGACGAGGTTTGTAGAACGTAAACAATTGCCTTGCTCTATGTGACTGTTGAATTGAGTTTGAATAAACTATTTATTGATTCCTTAAAACTTCAGTTAAAACTACTATCCCGCACTCAACAAAGTTAGCAGACACCAGTTAAAATACTGTCCTGCAATCAAAGAAATTTTAAAGAAAACTGAACGATTTTGAGGCAGAATTTAACATACTGTTGAATTATAGAAGACAGCTACTAGCTAAAAAAATTTAGACGTTCATACAAAAGAATATAAAAAAGAAACATCAGAGATAGTTATAATAATGTTCAAAAACAGAAAAAACGATTCAAATAAATGCAAATAAATCTACTGAGCTGCACAAAAATGAACGAGAAAATACAATTACAGATGTTTGTTCTTAAAAATTAGGTACGGCCGCTCATGCATCAACACTATTTATTATAAAACAAGTAAAAGAAAAACCCTTGTGGTATAACATTCCGGTTTATGTGCGCTTGATAGACCTAAAAAGACATTTGACAGAGTACAAATAAAATATGTTATTCACTTATTATACAGCAAGAAAATCCTACATGACAAAATTATCGAAAAAATATACAAAAACAATAAAATAATCCCAAGATTAACAGAAAAGAAGACAAAACCAATTACACTACAAATCTTCTATGTACTATTGCCATAGATAAAATTATAAAAACTATTAAAACTGGGATTTAAGAGGGATAT
This sequence comes from Tachinus rufipes, assembly GCA_963932245.1. Taxonomy (NCBI): domain Eukaryota; kingdom Metazoa; phylum Arthropoda; class Insecta; order Coleoptera; family Staphylinidae; genus Tachinus; species Tachinus rufipes. The sequence continues at coordinate 68,696,396 of OZ010747.1, read as the reverse complement.
AAAAAATCTAATAAAAAGTTTAACATCATGTACTACACGGACTAAAAACAGCAAAACAATATATTCTGGCACCAAAAAATCTAAAACAATAGTAATAGCAAGGAACCAATCAGATGCAAATTAGTAGTCAAGGACAAATCAATAAAACAAGTAATAGAAGTTAAATACCCAGTCATTAAAATATCTAGTAACAACAAAAATTAAGAAAAGTAATACATCAAGTAAACAAGGCAAATAAAATAGCGGATTGCTTTAACAGTACTATATTTAATAAACATAGTTTCATGTAATAGTGCTGTATCACAAGAGAGAAGCTTGGATTTTGGTATCCCGAAAGGATCGATTATGGGTTATCTTCTCTTTTTATTATATATTAATGATTGACCAGATTTAGGTTTAAAAAGTTTAATAATATTATTTCAAAAGTCAATTTGAGACGTGAACGCGTACGCATGTGCTCCTCAATAGTAGCAGATTTAAGTGGTTAAATTATTGCGGAAATTAATCATATTTATCAAATGTGTTGTTCTTAATACTGTGCATCAAGTGTTATAATTATCAATGATAATACTTTATCGTAAGTAGTGTTATTTAAAGTATTTCCTTATATGGACATATTTTTAAATATGGTAAATTCCACTCACATTTTATTTATTTTTATTTTGAGCAAAAAATAAACAATATAAAAACAATAGAATGTTTTAAAGGAAATAAATATTATAAATAATATAAATATTACAATATTTACACTACTTACATGTCATATCAAAATTATTATTATTATTTTTATAAATATTGAATCAGTTTTGTTTCTCATAATATATGATTAATTATTTAATCATACATTTTATTTGATAATATATTGTATTATATGTAACTTGCTTATTACTAATTTCTCGTTATCAATAACTTTTTACGTTTCCGTGGTCTTCCTTTCTGTCTTAAGTCATCACAACAGACCGGGTGATGTGAAGAGTTTTTCCTTATACCTATCCTTATATATCATATTGCTGTGTGTTTTTATAATTATTGTAAAAATGGTCTCATCTTGCGGGATTTGTTTAAAAAATATTAGTCCTCGATCCAAAGCAATTAAGTGTGTTAAAGGTTGTGCAAAATGGTTTCACATATCATGTGCAGACTTGGATCTGATTAGAGCCAATTATTACATAGATGAAGCCAGCAGTAATAATAGCACTGATACTTGGATGTGTGAAACCTGCCTACCGCATGATGATTCTGCCGATAACATTGACTCCTCTGCAATACCTAAGTTTGAACAATTACTGAATAAATTATTTTGTCAAAATTTTGAGAAATTTAAATTAGATGTTCTAAATCCTGTTACCAACCAACTTAAAATCATAAACTCGCGTATTGTTGCTGTAGAATCTGAAAATATTAAGCTTCGTGCTGAATTAAATCAACTTAACGCCAGAGATGCTGAAACTAACCAACCTACATCAGCAGTTACTGAAAAACTAATCCAAGAAATTATGGATCGTAATAGACGCAAACATAATATTGTTATTTTTGGCTTATTAGAATCTAAACCAAATGAGCAAATAAAAAACGATTCTGTATTATTACGGGATATTTTAAAAGTTCTTGAGGTTGAGCATGGCGAGCTACAACCGATCAGATTGGGAAAACATGATCCTACCCGCATCAATAATTCACGTCCCTTAAAGCTGAGTCTTTCTAGTGATACTAATATGAATAATCTGTTTAAGAACATAAAAAAGCTGAAGAATATGGATAAATATAAAAACATCAACATTTCTCGTGACAATACGCCTATGCAAACCCAGTATTATTGTGAAGTGAAACAAGATCTTTTACGTCGTACGTCGGCTGGACAATTAGGATTGAGAATTCGCCACATTTTTGGAATTCCGACAATTGTAGCTGAAAATTTGTACAACTAGAACGACACAGAAACCACTTTGACATTATTCATTATCAAAACACTCGAGATCTTTGTTCTAAGACGCATATGATTTAAACAATCTATAATAATTCTGAATATTATATAATGTTTCTTGCAGAAACGTCATTAAATAACTCTATTGATAATTTTTAGCTTTCTATCCTATTTTGTACTTTGTATAGATGGAGCATTTTCCATTATCTATCATTTGATCTAAACTATTAAATACTTAACATTTAAGTTTGTTAGTGTCCTTAATTGACAGTTGTTTCCGTGTTCAATTTTAATTTATACTAATGCTAACAAACTATAATAATATAATTTTGCAGCAGTTTTGTTTGTTTTTCTTATTGTTTTTTTTTTTTTAAGTTTTTTGTTTAACTTAAATAATATTGATTTAATTATTTATTTATGTTATTAATAGTATTATTCTTTTTTAATTCTTATTTTTGTTTTGTTTAACATTTACATTTATTTTGCTTTATTATAATTTTATTTTATATTTTATATTTTTTATGTCATATTGTATATTCCTGTAATTGGAAGTTACTTCTGTGGGAATAAATATATATTATTATTATTATTATTTCCTGTACAAGTTGAATCTTGTAAACTTGTAAACCAAGATCTTTATGCAAAATTTTTCATAAAGTAGATAGAAGTTTAATTGTTAAGCACAACGACAAATTGACACATTTAGATCATCATTAACAATACGCTGCACACTATCAATTGCTTCTTGTGTGTGCACTGTAAGTGTGTCAATAATAAGCATCCAGTTATTATTGTTTAGATTAAACGAAACGATGCACAGTTTCTTGAACTAATTGCTCTGATGGACGATTATAAACACCATATAACGCACGTAATGCCCGATGAGTTTCTCAAACTAAACCATGTTTATCAAAATAAATTTGAACAAAAAAACGTTGCTCCGGCGTGAGTTTATTTATGATAAATTGCTAAACCAAACTATCCTCAAAACAACCGAGAACTGTCAAACCAACTGTTACAGATAAAAGTATTGCTAATTTAAAGTTTGCCACTTCTAAAAAAAAAAACACTTTTTATAACTATAAAATACGTTTTACAATACTACTAAATATAAACTAAGTTTAATTATTGTCTGCTAGTTTGCAACTTAGCAAACTTATAAACAATAGATTTTTTTTAAATTTTTATATTAGTCTACTATGCTATGTCTTTGATCATTTTTTATCACAATACAGTTGCTAACAATGCATAGTACTTTTTGCGTGTTTTGAGTTTTTTGTACTCCTGGCAAATGTATAACAATATTGTCTGCTTTTATACAAACACGTAAATTTGATAAATGTTCTTCCATTTTTTTGCTTCTTATTTCAACTTTTGTTTTTTGCTGAGTTTCATTATATTTCATTTAATTTTCTATTGCTATGATCATACTCATTGCAAATTGATAAAAATATTAACCCAAGATACTTACTCAATTTAAAATTTTCCGTAGAATCCAAATTTCAGTATTTTGAAAGCTATAAATGCATTGCAAAGTCACAAAAGCAGAAAAAAAAAACAGTATAAATTGAAGATTCATAAGTAATGTTTTACACATATTGTTGTTATCAGTTAACATCAGCAGATTTACTTCGCATGAATTAAATTGATTATTTTTAATTGTATCTACATTTTTACATACATAATTATTATTAACAATTCTTTTACAAGGTACATTAGTTTGACCGTATTGTTGTTCATTGAAAATAAAGAATTTGGTTTTTGGAATTATTATTTGAAAAATATGAGTTCTATTTGTTGGTGTAGGTATGGAGTATAAGTGGTAATAATCATATTTTTGATGTTCCACTAATGGAATTTTTAATATAAATACGAATTTAAAATTAGTTAGATAAGCTTGGACACTAATAAGATTTTCATAATTTTGGATATTTTTTGTTGTAGTAGAAAATGGGAGTTTGTAAGTATTTACAAATGGTTGAATAACTCTTAGTTCAGTTAAAAGCTCTTGATGGATGCAAAGTATGTAATTTTGCAAAAGCTATTGCTGTCTCTAAATTGGTTAATACCATTTGTATTAGATTTAATTATTCCATTAATATAAGAAATGTGTTTTGGATTATTAAAGTTACTTGAATTTGTGATATATTAGATTTACTTATCATTTCTTCTAAGTTAGTAATTCTTGAGATTATAATATTATTATTTTGTGAAACTTTTACAATTGTGTCATTAATTTCTTTATTAGCTTTTATAGAGATTTTTATTTGCTCACCCATTAAGGTTTTAATTTTTAATTGATTGTCTTGAAGTGATTTTAATTTTGCTTCATATCTAATATCATTATTGGCATTTAAATTTCCTGTAATTACATTTATTACATTTCCTATGCCATCTACTAAACCTCACTTAATTCTATCTTTCTTTAAAAATATTTGATTAAATTTTTCAAACATAAATAAAAAAAACATGTAAAGGTTACATTTAGTGATGAATAGATTGCATGATTCCTTTTAAATTCTAAATATAATGGTTTAAAATTAATTGTTTTAATGATGGTTCAGTTATCCTTAACACTTTGTGCTTGTCCTAATTTATAGAGTAGTAAGGGAAAATTGTTTTCTAACTTGTTTATCTTGACTTCTGTATTGTTTTCATATGATTGAGTAGTTTCTATTAAACGGATGATTATTAATCTGTAACAGGTTTCCTTAAGTTACATAAATGTAGTAATTTATGTTTGTTGTTCCTATCTATGACTTTACAGGTATTTCTATTATAATTAATTTCTAATATTGTATAAGGTCCTAAGTACTTTGGTAGATGTTTACTTTGTCGATCAGATTTTTCAAAAACCTTTTGACCAACTAGAAATATTGAGTTATCTGTTTCTTCATTACGTCTTTTGCAATTTTTTGTTTTATTCTTTTCTAGTTTTTCCTTGACCTTTTCATAAGTTATATCAATATAATTTTTTATATAATTATTATAATAATCATATATATCTCTGGATCCAGTATATCCAAATAATAATTCAAAAGGTGTGTAACTTGTGGCTGAATGTATTGAGTTATTATAAGCAATTATGGCGTAATTAATTAATTTGATTTGAGTTTCTAAAGACAATTGATTGAGGATGTTTTGAGGTAATAAAATGAATGTTTATTTTGTGACCTTCACAAAAAGCTTTAACTAATTTGTTATCAAACTCAGTTCTATTATCAAAAGTTATTATTTCAGGAGTACCATAAAATTGGAAAAAGCTAAATAGTTTTTCAGCAATTTCTAATGCGTTTTTTCTAATAATATGTAATGCTTGTCCAGTTTTTATAGAAAGCATCTACAAATGTAAGACATTTTGTGTTTTCTATACTAAATATGTCTGCATGAATTTGTTGCATGGGTTTAGAAAGTGTTTTGTCAATGCTAAAGGAATACTAGGTGGATGTCGTTCGTATTTACTTTGTTTACATATTTGACATTTATTTATGTAATCAATTATTGATTTTTCAATATTTGACCAAAAGTATTTTTTATTTAATTTATTTAATGTTTTTTTACTTCCTCGATGATTGGTTTTACTCTCATAATAATTTTTAATTATTTCATTTTGTTTATCTTGGTTGTTTATATCTTGAATATTTTAAATATTCTGACTCAAAATAACAATAATATTTTTGTTTTGGTACACAAAACTCTAATAATTTTTTTTTATATACACATTATTATTATTTTTGGGAGTTTGAACATTTCTAACCTTATAGTTTTATTATTTTTATAATAGATTTTGGGTATTTTAAGATTTTTGTACACTGAACTTATAATTAGTTGCTTATTTTTACTATTGATAGTTTTATATATGCTTTCAATTAAGTTCTTATCAGTTGTACATGATCTATTAAAATATTTTCAACTATGTTGACTTCTTGAATTTATGAAGTAACGTCTGGCAATGTCTGATATACCTTTAAATTTTAAATTACTCTATTAATATCCGATTCTTCTTCATCTTCATCTGAATCTTTGATACTTACTTTATTTGTATTTATTTGTATCCTTGAAAATGCATCTGCATTTTTATTAAGTTTACATGGCTTATAAATAACATCATAGCCATATTTTGCTAAGGAAAAACGCCATTGTGCTAGTTTTGCATTTGGTGTTTTCAAATGAGCTAACCAATTTAATGGTTCATAATCAGTGACTATGGTAAATTTGTGACCATATAAATAAGGTCTAAAGTAACGAACTGCCCATATAATAGCCAATAGTTCTTTTTTATAAACGGAATATCTTAGTTCTGCATCACACATAGTTCTTGATGCATATGCAATTGGTAAATCATCACCAATAGGTCCTTCTGACAATATTGCTCCTAATGCAAAGTCTGATGCGTCCGTCGTGAGTACAAATGGTTTATTAAAATTAGGGTATTGTAATATTGGTTTATTACATAAGAATTGTTTGCATTGTTCAAAAGCGTTTATAAATTTTCATCATAAATTATACTTTTATTTTTCTTAAAACAATTAGTCATAGGTTTTGTTATAGCAGCAAAGTCCTTTATGAATTTCTGGTAATAATAATAATAATACTTTATTAAACAAGAATGATCATTAAAAAACGACATTTGTTAAGTCAATACAATAAGATAAAATTACACGAAATAGACAACTTAGATATTAGACAATTACATATAAAGTTAAAACTGAGATTAAGAAAAAAATTCTTCTAATGTATAAAAGCAGTGTTCTAATAAAAAATCTTTTAAACGACATTTAAATATATATCTGTTTTTACACATTTTTATTCTCATTGGAATATTATTAAAAATTTCTAAACATGACAAATATGGTGATTTTTTATACGTTGATGTTCGGTGTAAGGGTATTCTGATATTATCGCAGCTTCTTGTTTGATGTGTGTGATTTTTAGAATTTTTTTCAAATATATTTATATTAGTAAATGCATAAATAGCGCATTTATAAATATAAATGCAGACAACAGGTAAAATTTTTTGTCTCTTAAAAACTAGTCTACATGATTCGTTATACTGCATGTTGTGTATAAGTCTTATTATTCGTTTTTGAGCTACTTGAATTCTATTTATATGTGATGACTTTCCCCATGCTATTACATTATATGAGATATGCGAATAAGCCAACGCATAATAGATTTGCATTACATGTTTATATGAGACAGTTTTCTTTAATTTGAGAATGGCATAATACGCACTACTTAACTTTTTTATTACGTGATCTACATGAATATTCCATTTGAGTTCTGAATCAATGTAAACACCCAAAAATTTCGTACTGTTGGCACTAAATGGTAAGTTTGTAATAGATGACGTCCTTGTCTTAAAGAATTGCACACTTATTGTTTTTCCATCATTTAGAATTAAATTGTTTCTATTACACCATAGCTTTATTTCTTCGATGGCACAGTTGGCTTTATTTAGTAGTTCGTCACTTGTTTCCGCACTGACAATTATTGAGATATCGTCCGCAAAGTTAACTACAAAACCATCCGATATAAAATTGGCTAGATCGTTCACATATAATATAAATATTAGTGGACCTAATACAGACCCTTGGGCCACACCTAATGATAAATTATATATGTTTGAATCTGATGATCCAATGTTAACATACATTTTACGTTGTGACAAAAATGATGTAATTAAATTCAGCGCTGTACCTCGAATACCTAAGTTCCATAACTTGCTTTCTATAAATGTTATGTTTAATACGTCAAAAGCGCTTGATAGATCAAAAAATAGTCCAGCAGTATTGTAGTTAGTGTCCGTCTTCTTGTGAATGTGTTCTATAAAATCAAAGGTTGCTGTCTCAGTCGATTTATTTATTGCAAAACCATGTTGACATTTGTTTAGTATATTATATTTGTCTATAAAGTTCCATACTTGTTGCGATATTATTTTTTCATAAACTTTAGATATTGTATTTAGAATTGAAACTGGTCTGTAATTATCTATGTTTTTCTCGCATCCTTTTTTATATATAGGTACTATGCGTGCAATTTTTAAGGCTGAGGGGAATTTTCCTTGAACTAGTGTGTTATTAATTAGATCTGTGAGCGGTTGGAGTACAACTTCACAAACATATTTTAATACTCTTATTGATATTCCATCTGGGCCTGTAGATTGCTTGTTTTTTAAATTTAAAATGATTGATTTTACTTCGTTTTCGTCGACTTGATAGATTGCCATAGTGTTTGAAAAATTACTAGATGCGGTGCAGGTCGTAGATATATTTTTTCCAAAATGAGTTTTAATTTTATTAGCAGCTGTTGATGAAAAATGCTGCCCAAACGCATTTGCTACATGTATAGGTTGTTCAAGAGTATTTTCCTCATTTTTCAGTACTATAACTTTCTTTTCTTTCTCTCGATTTAAATCATTGTTTATTATTTTCCACAGTGTCTTACTTTTGTTTTCAGATGTTTCTATTTTGCTTTCAAAATATTTGATTTTTGTTTCTTTTACCATTAGTCTATGGGCACGTTTTGCTTTTTTATATAATTCATTCAGTTCAGTACTATAATTATCTTTCAAAATAATAAACTGCGTTTTGAGTTTATTACTAGACTCTTTTAATTCATTTGAGATCCATTTTACTTTTGACTTGCTATTTTGAGTTTTCTTTTTTGTTTTTATTGGACATGACGTATTAAAATTATCTAAGAAATATTCCATAAAATTATCGAAAGATTGATCTACATCATTTGTTATGTTTATTTTCTCAGTATTTAATTTCAACATGTTCTTGAATATTTTTAAATTATCATCATTTATACTTCTATATTCAGATTGTTCCATACATATTATGTCTTTATAATCAACAATTTTAAAACATATTTGTTGCGCATAATGATCAGAGATATTGGATCGAATTACTTTACATGAGAATTTGTTTTCGTATAAATTAGTCACTATATAGTCGATACCTGTCGACGATGTAATTCCGTTTTTATTACAAAATACTCTGGTAGGTTCAGTAATCTTATTAATCAATTTATAAGAATTAAATAGATCTCGGAGCATGTTAGTGTTTATATTATTTGTTAGGTTGTCAATATTAAGATCACCACATATTATAATCGAATCGGCAATGTCATTAATGTAATCGAGGATTTGCCCTAGACGAAAAATAAAAGTGTATATATTACCTTTTGGTGGCCTGTACACAGATACGACGCAAATTTTTGTTTTTTGACACTTGATAAGGATAGAACAACACTCTATTTCCATTTCTAACGACAGCTCATTAACTCGATTTAATTCTGAACTTTCAATATTATCTTTTACGAAAATTGCTACTCCTCCTCTTTGGTGTTCAGTCCTGTTTTTGTACGTTATTAGTTTAAAGTTATTTAATTTAATATATTGTATATTTTCGTTATATGTCCATGTTTCTGTCAGACATAATATATGTAAGTTTATATCGCTTAATAAAATTTCTAAGTCGTCTAAATTATTTATGAGGCCTTGTATGTTGAGATGAATCATTGTGCATTGTCTGCCCTGAGTTTTGTCCATTCGCATAAAAAAGGAGTTTTCTTGGTATCTGGCATGTTCGGAATATTTAGAGATGTAGAAATGTCACTTTCCGCAACTTGATGAGATGTGGTGCATTGGTTTTCTATTATTTTATTATTATTTATTTCGTCGCAGATTTTTTTTATAGTTGCGCGTTTTCCAGCATCATTTATATAAGCATTATCATCACGAAAATGTTGTCTGATAATGGTGTTACAATCTATATATTTTACGTGATGTGCTTCGTTTGCAACTTGTAATAACTGTACATTAAAATTAAAAACAATTTTATTTAATATATTTCTGTTTTCTACATAAGGGCATGATATAATGATAACATTCGTATTTTTTAATGCTGACAAAGTATTTTTCAGACAGTTTATTGGTACGTTAAAAGATTTACAATCTGATATATTTACGCTTCCGCCAAAAATAATAACATAATCAAGTATGTTATAATTTTTTGCCATACTTTCAGAATATTTTATAACTTCTTCTAGTGGTGCATTTGGTTTATATATACAGCTTACTTCATATTTAGTTGGGAGATAAGTTTTAAGATATTCTGCACAGTTTTTTCCGTATGTGTCTGCTAACAGTAGCACCTTTGGCTTGATTTTTAAGTTTGATTGAGCGATTGATGTATTTTTGTTTGTTATATCATTATTTTCTTTTGTGCACTGGATGTTTTTACTCTGAGTTGTGGCTTCTTTAATAACTTTATGATTATTTTTCTTTTTATGCATAGAACTTTTGCGTATAATTGATAGTTGTATTTGCATTTTTTCTATTTTTCTTTCTAATAATTTAATTTTATTAATTAATTTATACGTGCTTGCGGTATTTTTTTTAGTTTTTTTAGATTTATCAATAATTGTATGTGTGCTGCTACTGGAGCTGTTTAAGTCATCCGCACTATCGTTGTCATCATTATCATCTTCTTCCTCGTCACTACAACTTATATAGCTACAGTTCAAGTTTTGTTTTAACCTTTTTATAAGAATGGATTTGTTTCCCGATTTATTTAATCCGCGTTTCTCCAATTGCGATTGTAGGTCACTTTTTTTTAAATTTGCGATTTTATTTGTCATATTGTCTACTTTATTTATCAGTTTCCTCTATATGGATATATTTTACTTCACGTCAATGTTTATGTGTGTACATTTATTTACGAATGTTACACTATTTTTGTTTAATTACTGTGTTATGAGAGTTTTTTGGCGATTTTTTTTACAGTTATACGATCACAAAGTATTTACTTAGCACAGTATTCACTATCTTTAATTTACAGTCATTATATATTAGTTTATTTTAACATTTTTCACGGAGCACATTTTTACACATTTTCATTAGTCTTGTAACTTCTGCTATTTTAGTATCCGGTTAAACCTAAAAATGATTTGATTTCCTTTACTGTTTTTGGTATTGGAAATTTTAAAATAGCTTTGTTTTTATCAACATTTGGTTTTACTTATTTGGGGTTATCAAATGACATAAAGAGTTTACTTTTTTTTTAAGAATTCAGATTTCTCTACTTAAATCTTAAAGTTAGTTTTTCGTAGTTTTTTGAATACTTCGATATGCTCCTGTAAGCTAGTACTGAAAACAATTATGTCGTCTAATTAGACTAGACATTTTTTTTGTAATGTCTATTTTACAATCCATATCGGGGACGACCATGGTGAATGACTTTGTCTAATTATATTTTGATTAAGCATGCTATTTATTTGATTTTTTACCTCTTCACGGTGTTTTTGTAGGTATCTTAAGTTTTTTTTTTAAACAGGGTTATTATTTTCAGTTCTTATTTTATGCTTTATATTTATAAATGTTAATGGTTTATTTTCATTATGAAATATATCCGAACTCATTACAAAGTTTTAATACATCATGCTTTTCTTCATCATTTAAATAATTTAATCTCAATTTTTTTGTAGATTAAATTAAGATTCATTTATGTTATTAAGATTGATTTTTGTATTAACTTCATTATTTTTAGAGATCGAAGTTAAAGGGATATCTTCGAGTACAATTCGTTTATTTAATATTAACTCTTTTGTTTCCTCAGTGGAATTTATTATGCTAGTTAGTGCGTAATTATTATGAACTGTGACCAGTGATTCTGGTATTTCACATAAAATTAATTTCATATATGACAATATGCCTTCGTCATATTTTGAAGTGACTGGTATCTTAATAATTTTTTTAGTCCTAGGTTTAATTATGATTACATGGTTAAGTTAAACTTCGTTTTGATAATTACAAACTTTAAGTTCACAGTTTGTGTTATTGAAGACAAATTGTATCATTGGTTTAATGTCTTTCCATTTAAGTTTATCTAGACCACAACCAATCCTTGGCATTGCTAAAGAAATAATGTTATTTGATAACATATGATTTTTTAGTTAATTAAAGATTTAAATAAGTTACATAATGTTGGTTTTTCATAAGAGCGACAATTGGTATTTAGATAATATATAAATTTATTATCTCTTCAAAGTAGTGCTAAATCGCCTACATTTTGATTTTGTTGCAATAATTTATCAACGTTTTGATATCGTTTTTTAAATGATTTTGCTATTCCCTTGTTCATAGCATTATCCTGTGACACACAATGACAAAGAGAATATTCATTATTTACTTTAAATAGGTTGCATTCTATCTCTTCAACATTTTGAAATTCGATATGTTTACTTCCTTTGTTTCTAAAATCTTCATATTCTTTAAATAATTGAATAATACTATCTGTATTATGTCCTTGTCGTATTTCATTTTTATTATTACAATTATTATTGTTTGTATATTCTGTCAAACTAACAATTTGTTTTGGATATTCATGTTCATAAATATTATTATAATTTACCGATTCATTATGTACGTAATATATTGGTATTTTTACCAAAAGTGTTATTAATTTTTGATTATTTATATCGATGTTTGAATGTAAATATTGTAGAAGGTCAAAATCTATGAAAGCATCAAAACACGGATTAAAATCAAAAAGATAAAATTTATAAGTTACATTATTTAAATTGAATATTTCTGGAAGAATTATATTAGCACAATAAGAATGGGAAGTTTCCAGATGAGGCGTTTTAATTTTAAAATTTTCTCGCCTAATAGTCGATGATAAATATTTATTTGCAAATTGGGAATTTATGAAAGATTTGGTCGATCCTGTATCGATCAAAAATTTTAAATTAAATTAAGGGAATATAATATAAGGTAAATTATTTGTAAATGAATTTAATTCAATTACATTTGACTTTGAGGGTTTTTCATTTGTCAAGTAGACACACCACTGGGGTAGTGGCCTCTTGTTGTTCCTCGTTTTTTATATGATGAAACGATTGGCTTGTAGAAAAAATTGATTGCCAATCCATTGGTTCATAAGATCTATATTAAAATTTTGCGTAGTATTATTTTTTAATCTATGTCTGCAATCTGAAATATGATGTCCATTATTTTTACAGTAAGAATAATTTATATTTTTCTTAGTGTTAACCTTGTTTAAACCGTGCTTATTTTCAAAAGTTTTAAATTTTAAATGTTCTTGAACGTGCATACATAATGTTTTCCTCTTCGAGTACTTGGTTTAGTGCTTTTTCTATTGTTCAAAGTTTTCTCGACCTAATTACGGAACCTAATGGTTCTCGTAAACCACAAAGAAATGCTTTTAATGTCATTTCGTCTTACACGTTAATTTTAACTTTTTTACTTTATTTTCCTGTCAACTAACACTTATTTGTGATAGAAGAATGCTTCTAATATCTTGACACCTAGTACAGAATGAATAAGGTATTTTTTTATGTTCTTGTTTAAGTAACATCAGATCGCTAACGAGTGAATTCTTATCTCGTTGGTCAGCAAAATTTATTTCTATCAACGTTTTCAAATCATTTCATGTTTGGGTATTTTGAGAGCTGGTAATTACTTTTGCTCTACCAGTTAGTTTACTTACGGATGTAATTGACATCCAAAATAAAGTTTATTAGAATAAACACTTTACGTTTAACATCCTACCGACTGCGCCAATTATTTTTGGAGGTTCTACCAAACATAAAAATAATATTTTATTTATAAGTAAAAATGACAAACACAATATAAAATATAATTTATATATTTAAGTATATTAAATGGGTTAGTAGTGTATTTATACTATAATAATGTTAATTATGCACATTCCAATACAATAATGTTGATTATACATATTTCTATAATAAGAGCTTGCCTTATGACAATTGCTCATTAATTAATACAATAGGTTAGTGTTTTAATATAATAATTAATACTATTGTTAATATTAAAGGTGTCATTGATGAGGTGGTGACGTAACACACGCTAGAAAATAGGTGGTTTTAGAGTAATAGGCATATTTATATCAATTTTTGCGTTTTTAAATAGTTTTTTACATTTTTAAGGAAAACTATGCGTTTAGAGCAAAAATTACTTCTTTTAAAAGTTGTAGAGCAAAATTTCCAATTGATATAGCTTATTTGTTTTTTTTTTATAATTTTCCGTTTTTCCGCTAGAAGACGCGGAAAATAAAGTTACAAATTTGCGCGCTTTGGCGGGCAATGCACGCATTATTGAAAAAATCAAAAATTTTAATATTTGGCCAAACATTAGTTATACCAGCCATTTAGATGTTTATTCCGTTACGTCATTGTGTTTTTTGTTGTGAGTGAGTTTAGTATATTCTCAAATCAATTAATAGTGTAAGGCTAATTGGCGTCAAAATTTGTTCCAAATAGTTTTTTTTAATGCAGATCATCTTAGCAGGTACTTTTAAAGCATGTGTAGCATTTTTTTTTAATTCTTTGAAAGGTCGTATTTTACAAAATATGTATGCATGCCAAAGGTTATCAATTGCCTTTTTTCTACCAAAATATTATTGTCTTTGATCCATTTTTTGTAAACATGTATCCCAAATACTTACTGTTTTTACTGGAGCTTGAAAAAGACAGATGCTAGCACTTTATTAACTTTTTCAACCTTTTTGATTGGGTAAAATACATGTTAGGACCTCTTGTTTAAATTATCTAAAAACATATAGCGTATGATTGTTATGTTGGCAGTTGGCGTGTTGGTGTCAGCAAAAAAAATCTTAAAGTTTAAAATCAGATTTACATATAGATTCTACTCTTCTAACGTCTTTTCAGTTAAAGGAAAGACCATTTTATTGATAAACTTCTTTGATTTTTTTGACTGACAGCAATAAGTTTTCTAAGATAAAATTGATGCTCAAATTACTAGAACAAATGCTTCAACAATTTTTTGTAATTTTAAGTTTGTTTTGATTAGCTTGACACTTAAAGTAATGGTTGCTACAAAACCAAAAAATGATGCAACTTGACTTTTGATGTAATCAAGAATATTAAGCTAAACTCAAATAACGCTTTCCAGCCTTTTTAAAGTTTGAAGTTTTTAATGCAAGTTATGAAAGAGCTTTTACACCTTATATTAACAAATTATTTTTAAACAGTTTAAATAAATTATTTTTTCATTCATTGATATTTCTTCAATATAGCCAAAGTTTGTAGATTCAATTTAGTATCAACATCATCTCTAAAGAAAAAACCAGTATGCGACCACTCATCCAATTTGATACTTTGCTGCAAATTAGGCAACAATTTACCAATCCTTTCAACATCTATAGGTGTCACAAGAGCATCATTAGCTCCATAAAATATATAAATTGGAATTAATACATTCTGAACCTTGTATTCTGGAGGATTTGGATTACCATACTTTTTCAAATTGAGTTTAGTACCGTAATCAAATTGCCTAAACAAACCTAAAAAAAAAAAAATTAATTCAAATTTTAGCTGTATATAGTAATTACCTGATAAACGCAATTGTACAAAATGCATTGATTGCTTCAATGATGAACTAATGAAACTATGTCCGTACATAATAGGTAGCATTGTTGTATTGACTTCTGATAATCCCACAAATGCTTGAAACAATTGCAAACAAAATATTTGCATTGGCGCATTATCAACACAACTTAATGACAATGCTAATTTTATTCCATTTTCCGTGGGGAAAATATTGAAATCGCCCAAATAATTCCTTAAATTTGTTAACTAAATTCAAACATGTTTTAAATTAAACGTTGGATTATATTACCCCTTGATAATTCTTTTCAAAACGTCCAAATAAATTTAACAATGAACTAGTGGAATGATTTAGGAATGCTACAGGTGCGTAACTAATATGAGTAATAAATTTGCTATTATATTCAGGTTTATCTGAAAGCAGAATGAATACTGATGCAGCACCTTGTTAATGGCCAATGTGAAATAAATTCTTATTATTGGTTTAATTGAGAATGTAATCTATGGTGTTGGCTAAGTCCTAAATTCCTAGTTCGTGTAGTGAATAATTCCAAAATTCACTATCAGTAGATGGGTTTAAGGTTTTGTGTTTTAATGCGTTTTCACTGCCGCGTGTGTTCATTAACCAAACGTCGTAACCTTCATCTGCTAACTGGAAACCTGGAAGCATATAATAAATTTTGGTAAATTAAATTTAACAGTTACCTAAAGATTTTGCTTCTTTTACAATCCATAAAGAAGATGATGCCATATAACCATGCTGCATTATTATTGGAATTTTATGTTTATTTTTGTTATTTTTTCCAAAAAGAATTCTAACATGGGTTAAAATGTATCCATCGTCTGTAGTTACATCATGTGCATCGTATAGATATCCATATTTTTTAATAAGTTGTGTCTAAAATGCATATTTTTGTATAAATAATGTTTTTATTTATAAAAATATTGTTGTTAACTTACAGTTCTCAAAAAGGCGTCTTCATATAAAGCAATTATTTCATGAAATGTGCACACACAATTCCATACTTTAATTGTAAATCTATTGAAGAAAACCATTGTTTTTTTGTATTTTTTTTGTCAACAACTATTATTTATACGTAATTTATTGTCGCTGATTTTAGTTAAATGTATAAACAGGTTGTGATTGAATACAATATGATGAACACCTTTTAACTGATTTTATTCATATTAATATTTAATGTCTGTAAAAACAATATAATTGTTTGTTAGAAATTTATTATTAGATTCAATTAAATGTTTTTCTATTAATAATATCAATAGCACATTTTATGCAAATGTTTATTTCGTTAAGACATCAAATATTATTATATTAAGTTGAAACTAGCCTTAAAATATGCGCAATTTTGAGTAGTACGTAGTTTACGTAATTTATACAGGTTTATTAAAAAAAAATTGCAAATAACTGTCAAAAAATTATACTTTTAATATAAATACCGTGTTTGTCTATTTTGTTTAGAAATCAAATTGCAACCAACGTATTAAGATAAAATAGTTACAAAAGATAAGAAAATTTATGTAGATTTACGTAATTGGATTGGTTTATAAAAGCTTAAAATGTGTTTACATTTGTCAATTTATTATTCAGTTTTAATGACTTATTTATTTCTACCACCTTTACACTTGACAATTTATTGTTCAATTTTCAAAACTGCCAATTGTTATTGTAGCCAAATTTAAAATAGGAATAAGAGTAGAATCAAACAACCAGCCATTAGAACAGAGCTCAACTAGAGCAACGGAAAAAGCAAAAAAAAAATTAAAAAAAATAGTCAAAACTAAGTAGTTCAAACAAAAGAAATGTATAAAAAAATCTATAATGAAGTTGTATATAGTATAATGCAATAAAGAGTAGTAAAAAACATATAAAAAAAATTAAAAAAGCAAACAGTAAAACAGCAAATGTACTTAGAAAAAACAAAATATATCTTAAAAAACAACATTTATAAAAATAAAAATAAAATAAAAACAGAAGCAGATACATAAAAACACATAAACAGAGAAATAAAAAATAAGGAGATATTAAAGCAACACCAATAAAGACGTAGAAGGAACACTTTTCAAGTTTTCTTGAAAAAAAAAAGTTAGATAAATATAGGATAAAAAATGAAGAGATTGAGTGAGTTAATAAATAGAGAATAAAAAAAAATCAATAGAAAGAAGGTTTTGTATGCCCAATACACAAAAGTGGAAGCAAAAATCAAGCAAATAACGACAGGATCTACGCCATAATATTAGCATAAAAGTTAAATAAAGAATTGAGTAGAAAGGAAAAAAGTACCATGGATAACGTATTTATTCTACATGATCAAAAAAGAAATAACAAAAGAAAAGTATATTTTTCCTAGACCAAAAAGCGGCGTTTAATAGTGTGGATAATGAAAAACTATAAAAGAGTATTAGAGAAAAAAGAACTAGCAAGCATTTATTTAAAATTATGGGAAATGTTAATAAAAAGACAGCAAACAGGCTGTGGGTTAACGGAAAAATGAGTGAAAAGTTTTAGAAATCAAAAAGAGTGAGACTGAGCTGCTTATTGAACCCTACTTTGTTTTTTTTTTTTAATTTACATAGCAGATATAGAAGAAAAACTGAAGTTGACTTATGCAAGATAGATAATAGTTGTAAAAGAAAAACAGTAGGTTCTAGCCACAGCCGTCTCTACTTACAAGCCGTGCTGATACGCTTGGCAACGTCGCATTCGGTCCCATAGGTGGGCCGGCCTACGTGCGGTTCGAACGGGAGAACTCGCTACACAAAATAACAAACGAAAGTTATTAAATTAAATAAATGTAAATTTTAATAATATAAATCAAACTGTAATTAAAAAACATATAAAAATAAAAATAAAACTCTGGAATCAATAAATATGAAGTTATAACTGTATATATGTAAAATGTAATTACACTTACCTATAACAAAATATTATATAAAAATGATAATTTCTGAAAAATGATTAATAATACACACAAATACAAAATTGGCAATAATAATCACAGACTTTATTAACAAAATATGCATTACATAAAAATTATAATTTATAATAATAACCGGTGATATAAATAATAAAACACAAATACAAAATTGGTAACATTTTGTCAAGTAGCAAGTAATTTAATCGAGAGTAGTCAACTAAATTACTCGCTAATTGACTAGTTTGTTATACTTCATATATACATAATAATAAAATGCAAAATGAGTAATAATATAAATTACAGACCAAAGTTGAGTCTTATAGAAGCAAAAATTGCTTAGTCCACATACAAATAAATTACATATAAAGAGCCAACAAATAAATAAAGTTTTAGCTGTAATTTGCTGTTATTCGATAAACCAGCCAAAAAATTAAAAAGCATTGTTATCGCACAATACATTTTTTTATAATAAAAGCTTTAGTGACTAAACAGATGCTTGCAAATTGATATTTACAGTAAGAGTTATTTTTAAATTAGCAACATGTTAATTACTTTTATATCAGTAAAGGAAACTGCTATATTTATAATTAACGGCATACAAAACCATCGCAACAAAAATAACTTACTTACGTACAATAAATATGTTTCCTGTTTTCTATATTAAAAAACATCACTAGCACTAATTTATAATTATATTTTTACAACACTTCTATAACTTATGATAATAACTACAGACCGTTAGAGAAATTTTCTCTTCACAGATTTTATCGATTTCAAAAAGTTTAAAGAAAATATCACTTTTTTTTAAATACTTTGCACAAGCACTATATTATTAAAAGGTCCATTGGTTTGTTTATATTGAACTAGTGCACTTTGTTCTTCATGTTGTAGAAATAAAAAACTACGGGATCCACTTGTCTCCAGTGTATACATCTTCTTGGCATCTAAAATAAAATAAAAAGTACATGTTATTATATGCACAACAGACAATAAAATTAAATCACTTTATTTAAATTATTTAAATACAGCATTTAACTATTATTTAAGTGTGTATTTATTAATTAATATTGACATTAAACTGGTTTTAATCACATAACCTAAAAACAAACTAAACCAAAACACCAGCATTATTTAAATTAAAAACATTGATATTGACTTATAAAGCAAGAAAATAAGTAGTATGACATTTTTCCTATGCACATATTATAAATATTTGTTAGACTTACCTTTATATTTGAATTCAAAACACTTTAATAACACTCTTCCTACCACTTTCCCATGTATTTCAATACAAACTGATAGCCCACTTTCAGTGTTGCCAAGTTTCTATGAGCACGGCTTGTAAATAGAGACGGCTGTGTTCTAGCGTACGCCGACGACATGGTAATAGTAGAAAAAAAAAGTAAGAAAAAGTTTAGAAACATATTTTAGAGAAAAAAGTTTACAAGTAAATGTAGAAAAAAACAAAATCAATGGTGTTCAGAAAATAGGCAAAGTACTGCAAGTTAAAATCTTTTAAATATTTAGAATATGTGTTCTGTACAAACAACTCAATTAGAGTAAAAAAAATTAATTGTATGAGAATAAAAAAGCAAGTGAAAAGTATAAAAAAATTAGAAGCAATGCATGCAAAATGTTGGAAATGAGTTTAAATAGAAAAACTTATCAACAAAAATAAGCTAGAGAAAAAAATAACAAATTAAGAGTGCAGAAAAAAAATTAGGCAGACATACAATTGTAAAATCTTACAAAAATGCATAAAAAGAAAATAAAAAATAAAAAAAAAGCTATGTGAGATCAGGCAAATGAATGTAACAAGATAAGAAAAAAACAAATTGAAAAAAATTAGATACCAACAAAAAGATAAAATAGATAAAGCATTTAAAAAATGAAAAAAGAAGCAAAAGTTTTTAAATGTGTTAATTTATAAGGATTATGATTTGTTATCTTGCAAAATTATAGATTTATTTGTAAATGTGATAGAACTTTTAAGGCCAAAGTAAAGTAACAAGTTTCTCAACCTAAAAGCAATCGGTTGAAATACACAACAATTTGTTATTTCTTCTCAATGAGTTGATACAAATTAATAATTTTTTAATAAATAAATGCATATTTTTGCTTTTTTAACTTTACATTTAATTTTTTTTTTCAAAGTTTAATAAAAGTAAAGTCTAGGTGCTGGATATATTGAAAGAACTTAAAAGTTACTAATAAACCATCTATATATTATAAAGAATGGTTAAAAATAATATAATAATAATAAATAGTAATCCATAACAATAATAAAATAAAACACTATCTAAGTTTTTTACAAATAAATGTATTTGTGGTCAAAAATTTAAATAGTTTTTTATTTTCTTATCTACATAATGATAGATAAATTGGTTGCATAAATTTTTAAATAACTGCTTCATACACCTTGTAAACGTTTCATTGTTGTGCCGTCGTATGACCAAATGGTAAGACGTTACAACAATAAAAACCGGTACATTTTTAGTGTTTTGGAACAACACAGCAGGTGCTAAACCTGCCAGTACAATGCAGTAAACGTCATGTAACGTACCCCAGTAAAAAAAACGCATTGTATCCTCTATTGGTCTCATCATTTTTGTATCAGTCTGCGTTACCAAATTTAGACGCCTAGCATCTAAACAAACTCAAACAAACAATCTCCTAGAGATGAATATGAGAAGACTAAAGTTTGAAAAAAAACAGAAAAAAAAAAACAAAATATAAAAAAAAATAGGAAAATAAATGTCGACACAAACAGTAGAGACTGGAGATAATAAGGAAGAAAATCCAAAACCATTTCATCTTGGACCAAGAGATAATAGAAATGGTTAATGAAGACGACATAAAAAATCATTAAAAAAAAAATGAAGAAAAACGAACTACAAATTTGTAATAGTAGAAAAAAATAATCCAATAATGGGAAAAGAAAGTGATACTGAATTATTAATAAATGATAATAAAATAGAAAAAAAAATCGGGTATTCTAATACAAGCCAAAGTAAAATACCCCGAATTAATGGAGAAAGAAGAGGAAAAAACTTCAAATGTAAAAATTTAAAAAAATTTAAGCGGAAAAAATGTGGGAAAAGTACACATTATTAAAAAAAGAGTCGAAACGGCAAAGAAAAGGGAGATAAATATTCTAATGGCTATAGAAAAAATTCTTAACAAAGCAAAAGTATTAAATATGAATAAAATACGTATACCAATAACAACTGGAATAGCGCCAAGAGAGGCAAACAAATTTATGGAGATGGCAGAAAGAAGAACTCATACAAAAGTATGACCGTGCGTGCCAACACAGGCACAGGTATTAGAGACAAGTAAAGAAAGAAGACCAAGAACAGCAACAGGAGCAATAAAAGTAAGCAAACAGGGCGTAACATATGCAGACTTGCTGAGACAGCAAAAATTACAGATAAATGGATCTACACTCAAGGAGATAAGAAAAACAAAAAAAAAGAGGAGTTGTTACTAATAACAAAGAAATATGAAACCAAAAAAGAGATTGAAAAAATAAGAAATAGAATGAAGGGTTACAATGTAAGAAAAGCCAACAACGTACTCACAGAACTAGTGATTATCAAAAATATTAGTTTGAAGACTACCAGGAGAAATATTAGAAAAATATGAACAAAGCAAACACAGATAAAAGTACAATAATATCTATAAAAAAAGAGAATAGAGAAAAACAAATAGCTATAGTCAAGATGGAAAAAAAAAGCAGCAGAACAGATAATAAAAGAAGGAAGAATAAACATAGGACTCATAAGATGCAGAAAGAAAACAAGAGAACATGTTACAAATGCTGAATGAAAGGACATGTATCGGCAAAATGCAAAAGAGAAAATAGGTCATTGCTAAACATAAAATGCAGAAAAGAAAAACACCAGGTTGCAAAATGCAAGAACAGAGAATACTGCATAGAATGCAAAACAATAGAACAAAACATAAAAGATGTCCGGTTACACAGAAAAAAAAACAAAGAAAACAAAGAAAAATATAGAGGACAAAGACCGCAGTAACTGGAGACAACACAAGGAGCAGATAATAAACTAAAATGTATTAGTTTATACAAACAAACATAGGGAGAAAAAAAAAGGCGCACAATATACTGATAGCAACAGTAAAGAGAGAGAGAGGAAATTGACCTAGTGATAGTGAGTAAACCAAATAAAACAAACTAAATAGTAAGTAGATAAGAGATAATAAAACAGATGCGGCTATTTTAGATAGGGGAAAGTGGAAAGATAAAAATGAGGAACACCAAAAAAGAGAATAGTGTGGGCTGAAATAGAAAGTATGATAGTATACAGCTGTTATGTCAATCCAAACTGAGGAATGTAATACTATCGGGAGTAGATAAAAGAATTAGAAAGCAGTTTAAGAAAGCAAAAAAGCAAAGAAATCATAGTAAGAGAAGATTTTAATGCATAATCACCAAGATGGGAAGGATACAAGAGAGATTTAAAAGTAAAAATTTTAGAGGAGATGATAGCTGGGTAAAACCTTACCATTTGCAACTAAAGAGGCAAACCTACGTTCGTAAAAGGAAACTTAAAATCACATATTAACATTACCATAGCAACATGAAAAATGTCAAGTATAGTAAATGAATGAACCGTGACAGAAGGGGAATCACACAAACATATTTATTATAATACAAAGAAAAAAGGAAAACAGGAGTACACAAAAAAAGGTAGATGTAACGTAAAAATAAAGGACAAAAAGAAGATAAAGAGAGCCATAATAACAAAAAAGTTACAAAAAACAAAAACATAGAGAAAAGATGCAAAAGATACTGCTGAGAAAAGCGGCAAATAAAGCAATTACCAGGTATAGAGAAGGGGGGCAAAAAGGACCATACTAGTAGTGCAAGAAATTTAAGGAATGCAGAAAAAAACAATACAAACAGGAAAAAAAGTCAAAAACCAGAGAAAAAACGACAAAAAAATCTTAAAGAAGCAATTAGAGATAGCAGAAGATGCTGGAAAGAAATGATAGAATTTATAAACGGTGTTTCTTGTGAAAAACAAAATAGTGATGAACAAACTAGAAGAAAAAGCAAAAGGAGTCTACCTAAAAGAAAACCAAAGAGAAGAAGTCATATTTATGAAATTATTTCCTAAGAAAAAAAAAACAGTCATGGCAACAGTGGAAGATATAAAAAAGATCATAAAAGAATTGCCTAACAACAAAGCACCAGGTCCGGACGAAATAACAACAGAGACTTTTAAAGCTGCTCTAGACAGGAACGGGGTAAAAATAACTCAAATAATCAACAGATGCCTGATAAACAAATTTTTTTTTGAATGTTGAAAAGTGGCCACCCTAGTACTGATTGAGAAAAAAAAATTGAAAAGCAACGACATACATGCCAATATGCTTAATAAACTCATTAGCTAAAATAATGAAAATGTCATTGTACGGAGAATAGAACAAGAAATAGTAGAAAAAGGAGAAAAAGGAGGATGGAAAAAGGAACAATACAAATTTACCAAGAAAAAAACAACTTTAAAAGCTATAGACAAAGTAAAAGCAATAGAAAAGGCAACACTGTGTAATGATAGCGTTGGACATACAGAACCCGTTTAACAGCGTGTTATGGGAAGCAATTATAGAGGCGACAAAAAAAAAAGAAAACTGAACAAAAAACAATCAAGATCATATGGAGCTACTTACAGGGTAGAAATCTAGTGATCAAGAAAAGAAGATTTAAGCACTAGGATTAAAACTATGAAACTTTGTTCATATATAGATATGATACAGTTATATGTAGATCAAAAATAAAGGTTTAAAATTAACATCACAAAAAACAAAAGCGGCCTGGCTATCGATAAAGAAGACTAATAGAGGATCAGGTAAGATACTGATAAGAGACCAAATGATAACAATAGGTAAACAAATCTAATACATTAGGGTGATACTTAAAACAAAGGGATGAAATGAACAAATTATGGAAGCGGTCATAGGAACAGAGAAAACGGAGAAAAAGCTTAGTAGACTTATGACAAACGACGGAGGTCCAGGAGAAAAAGCAAAAAGGCTAATAGCAACAGCAGCAAGACGCAAATTGTTATAAGCCGCGGAAACATAAAAAGAAGCCATGAAAACAAAAAAAAAAACAGAAAATGAAATAAGAAAAGCTACAAAAGCCAGTTTGTTAAGAACTAGTAGGGCTTACAGAACGGTGTCACAAGAGGCAGTAGAGATGATTGCGGCAACATCTCCTGCGGATATGATTGTGGAAGAAAAAAAAAACTTTGCAACAAAAGTACTAAGAAAAAAATATGAATTTGACAATGGAAAAATATAGAAAAAAAAACAAACAATAGAAACAAACATACAAAATAAAAGCCATAGAAGAAAAAAGAGAAAAACAAGCAAAATGAAAACAACAAAGCAGAGAAAAAAATAAAAAAAAAAATAAGGAAGGGCAGGAGAATTAGGCATACCAAGAAATAGATGAAAATAAAAAAAAACATTTACAAAAACAACGATACAAAACAAAATTGCAGAAATAAAAAAAAAAAAAAAAGCGTTAAAGAAATGCAGAATAACAGAAATAGCAAAGCAAATACCAAATTGTAGATACGCTATCTTAAAGTTGACAAAAAATGTAACTTTTGAGATAGTCAGATCACACCTGGCAATGGAAAGACACAAAGAAGTAATCTCAGATGGAAATACAAGGATATTATTAGAGGTAAAACTAACAAATTTAAAACTGCCAAAAGGAATACAACTAATAGAACTGCATAAACTATTCATGATGGAAAAAAGATACAATGAAAAAGAAGTGAATAAAGACTTAAAAAAACTAAGAACGCATCTGAGGACAAACCAAATAATCAGAATAAGTAACACACGAATTGGAAAAAGAAGAGAATGTAAAACTAGATGTCAGTGCAGATAAGAAAAGATACAAAAAAGCAAAAAAGACAGACAAAAGGTAGGGGCTATAGAGAGAGAAAGGCCGGGAACAGCATGCAAGCCACAGATTCTGTGTAAAAATTTGCAAGGCAATAACCAGCCTACCTCAAACTACTGCCAAATCTAGACTAATTTGACAAGGATCTTATAAAAAACAAGATTTACTCAGAAAAAAAATTGAAAAGTTTTGCCATGCGTAGGTCATTCTTAAGGGCTACTTGTTGAGACGAACACCTCACTACGTCCAAAAGAAAAAGAAAAAAGTTGCCTGTGTTAAAACTAACCAAGCGTTTTTTACAGTCAATAAACGCATTAAAATGTGTCAAAAATTCTTCTTATAATTACCGCATAAATTTAATAAGAATTGTAAAACGTATTTAGAAAAAG
Organism: Tachinus rufipes; assembly: GCA_963932245.1. Classification (NCBI taxonomy): domain Eukaryota; kingdom Metazoa; phylum Arthropoda; class Insecta; order Coleoptera; family Staphylinidae; genus Tachinus; species Tachinus rufipes. Next base: position 68,670,809 of record OZ010747.1, on the reverse strand, counting down.
CGGCAGCAGTACCTGATAATAATGTCTAATCCCAGTTAATTAGATTTCTCTAATTTTTTTGTACGTTTAACGTTGGTAATTTTGTAAACACAGCTGATATTTGTTGATAAAATTTGGATTCTGAACATAAGCTTTATTAGGCCTTTCGTACTTCTATTAGTAATAAACCTTATTTCTTCTTCTCAACACACGCCAATCTATATGGTTGATAAATGCAAGACATTGCTTGGAAAGATTTTCTTTACGCTGGCTATGTCAAGCCATCAATTTTCTATCATACTTTCTTGCATAAAAAAGCGCCAGGGATTGAACTTCGGACTGCTTGCATGAAATGCAAACAGCTCTACTATTGAGCTATCACATGTTAAAAAATGTATGTGAATTGTTTGTTGTGTTTAATTTAGTTTTTAAACTTAGAAAAGAACCGTTTTTAAGATAATGTTGTTTTTCCAGATTACCGAAAAAACTAAATTGGGCCCTAATTAACCGCTTTTTATTTAAGCCGTAGCTGTGCGCTCGTCAATTGATCTAACCTGGACCGGCACTGTCTGGACTGAAAAGAACAACAAAATTCAAATTTAAACTCTTAATCGCGACTAAACTTGCGTCCGTTAGTTACGGGAACGCAACCCAAAATTTTCTTTTGCCGTTAAGATCTTTGCAAATAAATATTTTAGGAAAATGTTGAATCATTTGATTTATCATTATTTAGTATACATTTTTCAATACTACTGTTGCCAAATATATGACAGTTATTGTTTAATCAATCAATTTAATAAAAACAGTTTTGCATCGCGCTTTGGTGCGTTGAAAACTAAATTATGGTTCTATAATCTATGCTTCTGCAGCACCATCCACATTACGTATTATTGATCCTGTCTACCATACAGGAATTTGGTTAGCAACTAGCGCATTCCGCACTAGTACTAATGCTAGTCTTTTGTGCGAGGCGGCTGAACCATCATTCTGTCTTCGACGTAAGATCTTGACTGTTAGGTACGCCGCAAAACTAAAAGCTAAACGTTTGCATCTTTTCTGTCGTGCGTAATACTTTCTTACTGCCGCTATCTTCCTTGAACGTTTCAACGTCCAAGGTGAAATACTGCATTATCAGGAATGAGCAAAGCATCAACTTTAACGGTTGAATATTGAAGTAAATTTGCAAAAATTCAAGCAAGGCACGTAAATGCTACTTTTACCGATGGCTTAAAAAGTAACGACGGTGTAGGTTGTGCTTTTCTAGTAGATGAGTTTCAGTTTACATTTGGCTTGGTAAGTGTAAGCAGTGTTTTTACTGCAAAATTGTATGTTATCTACAAAGGTCATCTCTACATCCAACTAAGTGCAGGTACATAATATGTTACAGACTCGTTGAGTGCATTAAATGCCATAGATGATCAATATCCTGATTATTATTTGCTGAAGCAAATTTATTCAATTTTGTTTTGGGTGTCTGAATTAAATGCCACTGCCTACTTTGTTTGGATCCTCAGTCACGTAGGTATCAATGACACTAAAAAAGTTAATGCGCTTGCCAAATTAGTTATAACTAGCGCTGATAATGTTACAGACAAAGCTTGCTAGTAATTTTTTACAACAATCAATATTTCTTGCTGGTAGACGGAGTAGTTTGTTATTCAAGACAACAAGCTACAATGTACTAGTAGCGTCATTACACCGTGGAGTTTGTCATGCAGGCCAAAGCGTAGGAAAGAAGTTATCTTTACGCAACGGTCACTGTTGATAGACGTTTGTTGGCATTTGAGGTGCCGCCAGTTTATGATACCTGTAATGTTTCATTATATGTTTGTCATATCTTATTGGATTGTCGGCAGTTTTCAAAACATAGAACTGCTTCTGAATTATCACCCAGTATGTCAATTGTTTTGGGCGATCAGAACGTTGAAGTCTATTGTTTGCTCGAATTTATTTGACGGAGCAGACTGGGTATATGCATATAATTATTAATTTATTGTAATTAATGTTTTGTAAAATCCAACAGTGTTGGGATCTTTTACACCCTAGACACTGTTGGAATTGTCTAGTTATTTTGCTATAATCTTTAATAGTTTGTAAATGTTTATTTTATCTTTGTTATTAATTTATTTCATTTTATTCTTTAATATGTCATTTTACAGCATATTATTTTACACTTTTTATAATTAGAAGAAAGAATTTACATTAGTAGTCTTCTTAGGCTGACATGCCAAAAATCTAATCTAACTAACAGCCGTATCGTCAGCGTACTGTAAAAATTTGACACCAAACGTAATGCAGGGTATGTTTGATACATATATTATGAAAAGCATCAGAAATAATACTGAACCTTAAGGAACCGCAGTTTTGATTTTGCATAAAGTAAACACGTGCTTAAACCGTTTTACAGCCAGTGTTCTTCCTTTCAGATAAGAAACAATAAGTTTTATTAATCTAAGACTAAACTTAAGACGGTGTAGTTTGAGGAGTGATCGTTGGTGCCAGAATTTATCAAAAGTCTTTTAACGTCAAAAAATATAACGGCAATAGCCTGTTTTAAATTAAAACCGGTTTTAATTTGGTCAATTACTCTAGTTAGTTGATGGGTTGTAGAGAACCCATATAATTTGGCAACAAGTTTTTGGCAAACGTGTGATCCCATATTCTATTCAAGATTGCAGTATTTGCCACCTTACTTAGGGTTGACAAAAAGTTGATTGGGCAATTCTTTGAAAAATGTCTATCTTTTCCAGTCTTTAAGATAGGAATAACTTTAGAGCTTTTCCGCAAAGATAAATAATACAAAGCTTAGTTTGGAATGCAATCCGGACCTGAAGCCAATTTAAGTTAGAGATGTGCAATGATATCTTTTACTCTAAACGGTTAAACCAATTCAAAAATTGAAACACTGTCAATGCTGTAGGTACTGTCTTACTTTTTTGTGGACATTTTCTACATAATCCAAGTCTAAATGTTTACATTAGAGTTCAAGGCTGTCCACAAATGCCATGAATAAAAGGAAGAGGTGTAAGTTTATTTTGAAGAGCATTAGCTATCTTTCACATCAGAATATCATCTTTGTTGAAGGACTTGAAAACAAATTCTTAGCACTAATTTTTGTGCACCATAATTGCCTTCTTAACCTCTTAGTTAAGCCGGTTTAACTCGGTTTGGTCTTTTTGCTATTTTTGTCTGGCTTGGTTTTGAGATTAGATAAGCTTTTTAATCTTTTTATTGATACTCAATCTATTTGTTCCTATTCCTGGCAAAACTTTGGTAAAAATTTCAAGTTCAAACAAAATAAAACTAGTAAGTCAACAACCGCACTGCCAACTTCTTCAACCGTTTGAATGTCAGGTGAAAACAAAAATGACTTGTAGACCTACTTGAAAAGCATATACAAAGCAGAATATTATTATGAAGCGTGTCAGCCATTACAAATTTAACGTGTTAACTGACTTGACATGTTTTTTTTAATTATCTTTGCTTAACCTCTACTTCAATTTTAAGGTTGCACAGATATTTTATCAAAAACCATAAAACAGTCGGAAATTCCGCTAAGGACCATCTTGAGGGTCTTTTCGGCCTCAGTTTGGTAAGAAAAGAAGTAGTCCCTTATCAAAATATTTGATAATTTTGTGGAAGTTCTTCATTAAACTTAAACTCATTTTGATTGCTCACTTTGTGTCGGTTGAACAATACAAAATTATGTTGCTTGTGGATATTTAAATTAATCTGTGATGTAAATAAAAAGAATTTTATTCTTATTTTCCGGAGAACTGCCAGTTCACGAGACAGGTTTATATAATTGTTCTTCTGCTACTCTGTGTGCCAGAATTTATTAAAATGTGCTGTGCTACAAAATGTTCTACAGCGTTATCAAGAATGTTATCAGTTACATTAATTAAATTTATCATATTCTTGTAATTATTCAAGCGGATTCTGTCTTGGGTTGTCAGAGGAAACGGAAATCTGATTTGTCAGTATCTATTTCTTTGTTGCCATCGGGGTCTCTGTATCTAAATAATCTTAAATTTTATTGGGATACTATTGGGTCTTTGCGGAGAATCAAACAAGTCACTAAAAGATAGATAAGAAAATTAAAGACGTAATGTGCACATACAATGTAGGAAACATCAACTAATGAATAAAAGAAATAAGTGTAGAATGATATCAACACTTAGGAAAGATGACGGATGACAAGGTATTGAGAATTGCAAGAAACAAGTTGCTAAACAAAACAAAACAAAAAACAGATAATAAAATTGAAAAGATAACAAGCAATATGCCTATTACATATATTTTACTTTTTCACTGTTCTCACAAACTTCACAATTAATGTTTAACTATTAATTACTATTACAATTAATACGACTAAAATCCGATTATTTTTTAAATATTACATATTTTATTTGTTTTAGAATAATTTGGTATAAATTTTAGCTTTTTGACATGTCAGCAATTTGCTAAGAAATAATAAATTTATTGCACAATATAAAATATATAAGTATATAAAGCAATTTATTAGGTACAATAATATTATGTCCATATTACATTATAATTACTTAACAAACAAACATAATTTTGTTTGCGCCAATACAAATAATTGCCACATAAAAAAACTTATATTAGAAAATAAAAACTTATTAACATGTTAATAAAATTTTATTCTCATTGAATTGATTTAATAATGAAGTTGATTTATTTATTTTTACCTGTAGCAATCGCCATCTATGAAGACGCCTTCCTTATGACTGTAAGTTAATTTTACAATAATTCTAAATTAATTCAATTACTTTTAGCCACAAATACTTGAAAAATATGGATATCCCTGCGAAGCACATAACATAATAACCGACGATGGTTACATTTTAACTCACTTTCGTATCCTATTTGGAAAAAATAATACTAAAAAAATTCCAGTCATTTTACAACATGGTTTATTTGCAACATCAGCACAATGGATTTTAAAACCTTTTGAATCTTTAAGTATTAATGTTTTAATAATTAATGTTACAATAATTCAGATTTATTTTATTTAGGTTACCAATTAGCTGATGAAAATTATGATGTTTGGTTAATGAATTCGCGTGGAGGAGAGCATTCATTAAAACATAAATTTTTGAATAGTTCTATTGATGAAGAATTTTGGAATTATTCACTACATGAAATAGGTTTTTTTGATTTGGCTGCCACAATTGATTACATTCTTAATTTAACCAATAGTAAACAACTTTTTCATATAGGACATTCGCAAGGCACCACAGCTGTTTATGTATTGCTTTCTGAAAAACCTGAATATAATGAGAAATTTATAGCTCATATAAGTTACGCCCCTGTAGCATTCCTCAATCATGCGACGAGTCCATTTATGCATTTTTTTGCAAATTTTGAAAAAAACTTCAATGGGGTTAGTTTCTTCAATTGCATACAATTGTTTGTGTTTTATTTATATTTTTTTTTTTAATTTAGTTAACAACAATGAGAGCCATAATGGGTGATTTCAATATTATTGTAATGTCAGATGAACTTAAATATGCAATAACAGAAGGATGTGTAGATTATGCGCCTATGCAAATGTATTGTTTGCAAACATTAGATGCCTTTAGTGGAAAAAATCCTTCACAAATGAACTCAACAATGGTTCCAGTTATGTTTGGTCATTTTTTTGTGAGTTCCTCTTTGAAGCAGTTAATACATTTTATACAATTGCATGTAACAGGTAATTATGTTTTTTAATTATATGAGTTATAGTATATTAATTATTTAATTTTAGGTTTATTCAATCAATTTAATTATGGTTCTCAAATCAATATGAAAAAGTATGGTGTTACTACTGCTCCTAACTATAAGTTTAAAAATATTCTGGTTCCAATTTATACATTTTATGGCAATAATGATGCACTAGTTGATCCTTTAGATGCAGAAAAGACAAGCAATTTTTTACCCAATTTACAGCAAAGTAATAATTTGGGTGAATGGAGTCATTCGGATTTTTATTTTGGAAATGATATCGCTACCAAATTGCATGTTCCAACGTTAGAAATATTGAGACGACATGTTAAAAATATAAAATAAGATTACTTAAGTAGTTTATATAAAAATAAAGATAATCAAATCAACAACTATACATTAAAACAATACATATGCATCTTAAAATTTAAATTCTGAATACAACAAATGTCATAAAGTTGTCACTTATTACAAGTTAATTCATTTATTTAATATTGGTTTATTTCTGCTGCATCTGAAAATTTTGAGTTCTTTAACGTTCACGCAACACCCTGAACAAAAAACAAAAGCCAAGAAAGAAAAAATGTTTAAGAAATGTCAAACTAAAAAAACAATATTGACAAATCAATTAAAAAGATTGCAAAGTGCACGGCTAATCTAGCAAAAGAAGTTGTACAAAATATAAAAGTGGTAATCAAAAACAAGGTGGAAAAATTAAAAACAGCAACAAATATGCTGGGAAAAGCAAGGCAATCTAAAAAAGGCTAAAAACAAGTAGCAAAAAACCTGTAAAAGAAAAAACCAAGAAACAAAGATTTAGAAACAAACAGAAGAATGAAAGTGAATAGATTTTTTTTTGTGAATTTTTTAAAGATTTACGAAAATTGTCGAATTTGCACTAAACTACTGACTAAACTTTGCCCCATTTGCCCCATTGAAAATACCTGGAAGTGCGGCAAAACCTTCTTAACTGAGAATAATTAAAAATGCCGTAAAAAATGTATTGTAATGCGTCACCGACGCCAACCATATAAGCGTTACTTTAAATAGCTTGCGTTTGCCATTTTCATCTCACGTTTTACCTTGCAAAGGTTCTCACTTCCAACAATATAGTAGCTTAAGATGCAGTCATTTGTTTAATTTTTTTTGCCATAAGAATTTACGCGTGAACCGGATTGAAAGCGGGTTCACATCTTTGGTGCATTCCGCTAAATAATGCAGACTGGCGCATTTAGCACAAAAGAAGTTACCATAGCACCTCAATGCCGTGTGTAGCACTGACATGTGTTTCCCAGTACAACGTTTTGTCACAACCTTAATAGTTAGACCTAAAAGTTTAGATAAGATGAAAATATCTTGACTTTTATCGGAGTTTTTGAGCTGTACGTACAGCATCGGATATTCGACATTGAGGAATTTATTTTTCAGCCAACCTTCAGAGAAAACGTTGAATCTCAGAGAATCTTCAAATCCCTGCAGTCTTAGCGCAACGACTTTTATTGTCAAAGACATGAGTTCGAAAATTCTCCAAAAATGACAGCAAAACAAGAAGAATAGAATAACGAAGACGAGAGAATAAAAACAATCCTGGAAAAACTAAAAAAGGCAGTGAACTTTATGTCAGCAAAGTTTGAGGATGGAAAAAAAGAAAAAGAGAAAATGAAAAAAACTCTAAAATAAAGATAAAAAAAAAGGAAAATATTGAAATTAAAAAACAAATAAAGGATCTGGAAAAAAAAGTTAACGAATATGAACAAAATAAAATAAAAAATTATATTGTGACAACAGGAATTCTAAAACAACATCAAAAAGAAAACATAAAAGAAACAGTGGCAAAACTATTCACAAATATAAATACTGAAATTCCAACAAATAATATCATAGAAGCCTATAAAATAAACAATAAAAATCCGAATTCAAATCAGAAAAAAAAAATGAAAATAATAAAAAAAAAAAGAAAAAAGGTCAATCAAAGCCGACGAATGTGAATTGAAAAGTACAAAAAAATACATTACGGAACAGCTTACATACGAAAACAACAGTATTTTTATGAAGCAAAAAAATTTAAAAAGCACGGATACATATGGGTATGGTATAAAGAAGGAAGAATACTTGGAAGAAAAACATAAGAAGACAAGCCAATAGTTATTCAGAGTATTGAAAATGCCAAGGAACTATTAAGCAAGGAACAATAAAAACAGAAAACAAAAATAAATATAAATAATAACTATAACCAAAATAGACAACATAAAAATATACCTACATAACGCAAGATGTATTCAAAACAAATTTAATAAAATACTAACAATACCTGTACTATACAAACCTGATATTATTGTAATAACTGAAACATGGCTATATCCAAATGAAGAAAAATATTTTCAAATTTCAAACAGATTGATGGAAGGGGGCATTGCAATATATATATATATATATATATATATATATATATATAAAAAAAAAACGGAATAGCAACAACAGTACAAGATAGTAAAACAGAAAAAAATACTGAAATACTAACAATAAAACTTAATAATACAAACATACATATAACACCAATATATAAACCTCAAACCGCAAAAAACGATGATTTTTTATCAATAATAGACAAAATAACTATAACCAAAAATATAATAGTAGGCTACATAATCTTAAATTTAAGAGAAAATAACAATACAACAAACAACTACGGAAACTTAATTGTCAAAATGGTTATTGTATATTAAACAAAATAAACAAAGTGACAAGAAACAATGCAGATAAACCTGGCACTATAATAGATTACGTTATAACAAACATAAAAGATTATAATAAAAAAAATTAAAATTAAAAAACTAACATTATCAGACCATAATGCGGTAATAACAGAATGGAATATAATATATGAAAAATCAAAATATAAAAAGTACTAAAAAAGAAAATAAACTATGAAAAAATTAAGAAAGAATTTAAAAACTTAGATAATAAAACAGTACACGATTTTGACACACTAACAACAATATTACAAAACACAATAAAACAAAATATAAAAGTAACGGAAATAAAAAGAAATAAAAACAATGAGTGGATAAATATAGTAATAATAACAATGATACAAGATAAAAACAAAACACAAAAGAGATACATCAAAAATCCAAACAATAATGTCATTAAAAAAATAAGCAAAACAGCAAATAGAAATCAAGCTAAACAATGGTCGGAAATAAATAATACGCTAAATAAAACAAAGAAAAACAAAACAAAAAATAACTGAAACTATAACAAAACACGGACAAAAAAACAGATAATATTGACATAGCGGACAAACTGAACTACTTTGCAACTGTAGGAAAAAACTTGGCAAACAAAATTAAGGGAAACAATAACAATTGTAAGAATAGAAGAAGAAGCAACATTTGACAAAACAACAGAAGAAAAGATAGAAGATATAATCAAACAAGAAAAAATAAGAAGCGCGCCAGGAAAAGATCAAATAACTCATGACGTAATAAAAGCTATAAAAAAAGAAATAGCACTATTACTTAAAAAACTAATAAATAAAATGACACAATCAGGTAAATATCTACAAATACTCAAAAAAGAAATTATAAAACCAATACACAAAAAAAAAGAAAAATCAAAATCAGAAAATTATAGACCATTATTGCTTATATCAGTGTTAAAAAAAATAACAAAAAAAGCAAAATATAACAGACTAATGACACACATAAACAAACATAACATAATAAATAAAAGACAATATGCATTTCAAAAAAACTCAAACACAATGGGCATATCAACTAACATAAAACAACACATAGCAGGAAAACTAGATGAAAAGCAATATGTAATACCAGTATTTATAGACATGAAGAAAGCCTTTGACACCTCAACAAAAATAAATTGATAAAAAAATAAAAATTCTTGGAATAAGAAACACAAACTTAAAACTTATTTATTTATTTATTTAAACATATGCCATTCTACCTTTCGGTGTATGGCTTTCTACATTATTTTGTTTGATATAGTTCTCTCCATTTTTTCCTGTCTAGAGTTGTTTGTTTGATTCCTTCCAACAGTATTCCCTTTCTTTCCGCTTCTTCTTTTACATTGTTGTTCCAGGTTTTTCTCGGTCTTCTTCGGGGTTTTTTTCCCATTCCTCTTGTTTCATATATTCTTTTCGTTATTCGCGTATCTTTCATTCGTCATACATGTCCAAACCATCTTAGTTGTCCCTCCATTATTTTTTTATTTATGGGTTCTATTTGTAAGTTTTGTCTGTGTACATCGTTTCTTATTCTGTCTCTTCTTGTTTTATTTTCTATCTTTCTTAGGAATCTCATTTCTGTTGCATTTATTCTCGTATTGTGTTTTTCTGACAATGTCCATGTTTCGCTGGAATACATTATTGTTGGTCTTATTACCTTCTTTACTATATTTGTTTTTATGTTCTTTGGTATTTCTTTTCTTCCAAAAAATGTATTTTTCATGTTAAATATTTTCCCATTCTATCATTTATTTCGTTGTCTATCTTTTCTTTATTGTTAAGTATCGTTCCTAAGTACTTAAAATTTTCAACTTGTTCAATCTTTTTTTCATGTAGTGTTATTCTATGGGATTTGTTTTTTCTTGATATTATCATTGTTTTGGATTTGCCTATGTTGATCTTCATGTTTATTTTTGTTAATTTCATGTCTATTATGTTGATGTTGTGTTGTAAATCTTCCTCCGTTTCCGCCATTATTGCCATATCGTCTGCAAATAGTAATTCCATAATCTTTGTTGCTTTCATCTTCAGATATCCTACTTTTAGAGTCTTCATACTTTTCTTTGCTTTTTTTATGGTTTCATCTAACACTATTGTAAATAATATTGGACTCAGTACACACCCTTGTTTTAGCCCGATCTTGGTTTCAAACTCTTGAGATTCTTCATTGTTGGTTCTAACAATATTCTTATTTTCTTTGTATAAAGCTTTTAATAGATTTATAGTTTTTTTTGTCTAAGCCTTTCTTTTGAAGTGCTTTCCATATAAATTCTCTTCTTATTTGGTCAAATGCTTTCTCTAGATCGATGAAGCAGATATGGATGTCCCTTTTCTTATTTAAAAATTTCTCGCTTAGTTGTCTTATTATGAATATAAGATCTTAAGTGCTTCTCTTTCTTCTGAATCCGCATTGTGTGTCTTCTATGGTATCTTCAATCTTGTCTCTTATTCTTTTTTCTATGATTCTTGCTAGAATTTTTCCCGGTACACTACTGATCGTGATTCCTCTGTAGTTGTTGCAGTTTCTTTTATCTCCTTTCTTGTATATAGGTAGTATTATTCCCATGTTCCATTCTGTTAGTATTTTTGTGTTTTTAGCTATGTCATTGAGTAGTTCTGTTAATTGTTCTATTCCTTCCTTACCAATGTATTTGATCATTTCCGGTGTTATGTTGTCTATGCCTGGTGCTTTTCCTATTTTTAGTTTCTTTATGGCGTCTATAACTTCTTCTTCCTTTATTTCCTCAATTTCTGGCATGTTAGTATCATCTTCTTCATGTTCCTCCGGGCTTAGGTTTTCTGCTTCTATCAGTTCTTTAAAATATTCTCTCCACATTATTTTATCCTCTTCTGTGATTATATTTTCTTTTCTGTCTTTTATGTTCATCATATTGTATTCTTTCTTCTTTTTCATCTGTTTTAGTGTTCCATAGAATAGTTTTTGGTTGTCTCTATAGTTTCCCGCCATCTTTTTACCGAATTGATTCCATGATTCTTTTTTAGCTTTTTGGACCTCATTATTTACTTCCTTTCTTTTAATTTTGTATTTTTTATAGTCTTTTTCCTTTTTTGTACTAATGTATTTTTTCCATTTTTCTTTTTTCTTTTAATTTTCAATTTTATTTCATTTGTCCACCATTCAGTTTTTTTATTATGTTTGTTCTCTATTTTTGCTGTTCAACAGCTTTCTTTTGCTGCTTCTAGTATGGTGTTCTTGAATGTTTACTTTCTTTGTTTCTCTAATTTTACTACATTTCTTTTTTACTGTCACTTGGAATCTATCTCTGAATTTTTTTTCTTTAAGTTTGTAACTTTTCATTTTCTCTTTTACCTTCTTTCTTCTCTTATTTGTTTTTTCTTTCATTTTTCTCAAGTCCATTTTTACCAAATTTATGTATCCTCTTGTGTTCAAATTTTGTGTTTGTTATAATAAGGTTGTTTTTCACGCTCAGTTCTATCATTCTTTCCCCATTATTGTTTCTGGTTTCTTCTCCCCATTTTTCCATGTATTCTTCTATTCCTGCGTTTTGGTTTCCAACTCGTCCGTTTAAGTCTCCCATGATTATTACATTTTCCAGTCCTTCATCTATTTCATTCTGTAACTTTTCAAAAAATGCATCTTTATCTTCCTTTTTAGCATCTTCGTTTTCTCCATAGGCTGTTATTATAGTCCATATTTCCTTTCCATATAGCTTTATTTCTACTGACAAGATTCTTTCGCTTATGTATCTTTCTTTCGTAATGTTTTTTTTTGTTTGGTGCTATTATTATACCCCTTTTTGCTCTTTATTTTTCATCTACTCCTGACCAGAACATCCAGTATCCTTTGTGTATTTTTCTTAGTCCTTTTTCTTTCTTTTTTGTTTCTGTAATTCTTAATATTTCTATTTTATGTTTTATCATTTCTTCTACCAACTCTTTCTCTTTGCCCTTCATGCTTTGTATATTCCATGTACCTAGTCTAATTTTATTGATTTTTTCTCTTTTTGTACTCATTTTCCCTTTCATTGCTTTTTCGTTATCCAAGTATTTGTTCCGGTTTGTTTTGTTTGTTAATAGTTTCTTCTTTGTCTTCTCTTTTTGTGACCCCCTTTTCTAGTTCATTTCATTCATAAAGTTCCTCATTGATTATTAATTTTCTCTATCCAATTTTAACTCTTTTTCCCTTTTCCTTCTCCTCTCTTGCAATGCTTCTAATTTCTCTCTGTATTTTTTTTTTCTTTCCATGTGAGATCATTGTCTATGTATGTATTTGTATTTTTTAGTTTACTTTTGGCTATCATCATCTTTTTTTTCTGTTCCCAGTTTGATATTTCCAATTTGATGATTTCGTTCTCTGTATTTTTGTTTAGCCATGTTATTTTCTTAATGTCTACTTTTACTTGTAGCTTTTCTTTCATCCACTGTTCAATCTCTCCTTCTGTATTATTTGTTAAATTCAAGCCTTTTATTATAATGTTGTTTTTATTCTTTATTTTTTCTTCTCTTTCAATTTTTTGTTCGATATTTTCTATTCTATCTGTTAGGCTTTTCACTTCTGTTTTCCAGATTTATTCTTTTTTCTCCATTTCTACTTTTATTGACCTTATCTCTTGTTTTATTTCATTCATATTTTCATCCATTTTATTCATCATTGTTTGGACCATTTTCTTTAATTCCTTCATCGCTTTTGTGTCTGTAAAAATCTCTTCTGCTTCCTTATTTTTTTCTTTCTTACTCAATTCTTTTTTTCCTCTTTTCTTTTGATCTGGTGATCTTATGGTTTTTTTACTTCTGTAAAATATATTATGGCTTTATTCTTTTTCTATTTCTCTTGTTCTTTTATTCATTCCCTTGATTTTTTTTTTCTTATTATTAATTTATTCAATTTTTATTTCGGCTGACTGTTGTTTTATTTTTAGTTTTTATTTTTACAATTATTTAAATTATATCTTACTCTTATTATTGGTATGGCGTTTTTATTTTAATTATGATGTAATTTAAGTATAAATTTAAATGCGGACGCCTCTGGGTTTGTTTGTTTCTGTTGAGCGCGCCACGTGCTGTTTGCGTTTCGTGCCACTCGCACGTTTCTCCTTCTAACGAACTCTCCTCTTATCTATCGGTCTCACTTTTACAATGACTGACAATTTTATCCGCCTGGAATTTGCTGGTATCTTTCGGTTTTTGTCACTGATACACTTTTTTTGTTTAATTTTCACCTCTTCACTTTTTAATTCAACTTTACTTTGACATTATTATTTTACTCATGTACTTTGATTTTAGCGATAAGTCCCGTATACGAGATTATTGTCGGCCTCAATCAAAAATACGTGTGTTCGCGTTCGATGTTACTCTTAAACTTAAAACTACTAAAAACATATATTAAAAGCAGAACACAAAAAAACAAGAATAAACAACATACTTAGTACAACTACAATAGCAGAATATGGGCTACCACAAGGTAGAGTACTAGCGCCAATATTGTATATATTATACATAAATGATCTGTATATATATATATATATATATATATATATATATATATATATATATATATATATATAACATAAACTTGGTTGGTGAAATCACAAAAAAAAATAAAGAAGAAATAGAGAGAAACATGAATGAAGATTTTAAGAAATTAACTAAATGGTACGACAAAAACATACAAACAATAATTGAAGGAAAAACAACTTATATGATAATAAAACAAAAAAACACAAAAAATATTAAAAATTGAAATAAATAACATGCCAATTACTAAAACAAAACACTTAGGAATAATATTAACTGAGAAACTCACTTGGGATACACATATTAACAAATTATTAAAAGAAAGCGCAGCAACAATAGGGGCTGTAAATAGAGCCAAGAAATGCATCAAGCAGTAAAGTATCTACTATTCACAATTTTTAGCAAAAATTAATTATTTAATAAACATATGGGGAGAAACAACAAAAACAAACATACACAAATTAAAAAAACAACTGAACAAAATTCTAAAAATAATACACAAACTACCAAAACTAACACCAACAGAACAAGTATACAAAATAATTAACAAAACAAAGATAAACAAAAAAATAAAAATAGAAAAAAGCAAACTAATATACAAAATTAAAAATAAACAAACTAAAACCATCCTGAAAATAAAAAACAACAAAGAAATTCACGGACATAACACTAGAAGATGAAGCAATATACATGTATACACAACAAGAACAGCAAAAACAAAACAAACAATACTAGGCAATAGACTAGTCACGTACAATCAACTGCCTGAAAGTATTAGGAAAATAAAGACAAAAAATTTAAAATAAAAATAAAAGAACACTATATATTAACAAAATCAATACAAACAAATGAATAAAAATAAATAATACACACAACATAAATAACAACTAAGATAAATGGAAACATATAATGGTGCCCCGAATACATAGCTCTGCAACCAAATAAAATTAAAAATTAAAAAAACAGGAACAAATGATAAGAATACGCTCAAACTCTCAGAAGTGCAAAACAAAGATAGTTCAAATAAAACTGAATAGCCACTTTTGACATAACTTCTAATTTAGATACTTTTTTTGTCATAAGAAATTGCTTTATGCACGTCTATTGCATATGGCAGTGTTAAAAGTTAAGTAAGATAGTAAATAACGCACCTGTGCTTTCTAATTATTCAAGGTGTTATATGTATGTTTAGAATACAAAATTTGATTTATTTTTTCTTTTGCCGTTTTGTTTTGTTCAGCGCTACAAAATTTGTAAAAAAACGTTTCACATCTAGCAGGTGTAGCAAATTTGTTCTAGCAGTGACTGTTATCGCTTTGGTAAAAAATGTCCAGTGTACGGAAGTTATGCGTATAGTAAACTTGATACACGCTCTTCAGCTCTTTGGCGTTTTAAAGAACTAGCCGAGGTCCACAAAACACAGAATAACAATTAAAAAAAATATTAAACACTCACCAAGTATTAGTCAGGCGCCAATTGCTTTTATTTTAGTCCGTTTGCACATCGACTTCTTGGGGGAATTCACACATAAAAAAAAAACAATAAAAAAAATATACCTAAAAGGTGGACAAGTAGAAAAGATTCACACAGATATAATTTGTACCAAACAAAAAAATATATTCAAAACATGAAATAAAGTTGATATGCACACATATACATGTTTCACACATAAAAAAATAAACCAAAATAATACAACAAATAATACTTATTTTAACGGAATACCCACAATTAGGAAAGTATTAAATTGTAATATTGATAATATAAATAATATTAATATTTAATAATTTGTAACGTGATCTATATGCATACACACATACACATGCAAATTAAAGTTTAAACAAAACTCTGGATTTGAGTAACGTGAAACATTGAATGCATTTGCAATTGAAAATTGAAAAAGATGAGGGAGGAATAAAAAAGAAAATTAAAAATAAACTTAAATAGTAGCATTTAAAGATTTTTTTAATAAAGACTCGCTGGGTTCTATGTCCGTATATAACAAATTTAATAACTAAATTTCAACCCAACGGCCATTCCGTAGAACAAACTGTTTTGGGCAAAGTCTTGTCAAAAAAGAACCGGATGATCTTATGTTCGCTCTGGGGAAAAGTGGCAAAATTGCCCTGCGCATGATACACTCAGTTTACTATCAATTAAGAAAAAACAGCTATTAAAAAATGAAAAATACAGAAACAATCAATGGGAAAGATACAAGGAAGACCAATTAATACATTTTCTTATTAAGTGGTATTAATAAGTTTAAATAAATCGTAAAAGTAAAATAAAACAAGGACAGTTGGCAACGCCGCCTTTGACGCTACTGGAATGTGAGAACTGAGTGAAGTGAAGTGCGGGGATAATCAAGTGAAATTAATTTAATTAATTACTGAAAATACCAAAGATACAAAAATTAAAGATAAAAATATAAGTCATTATTATTAAATAAACAACAAACAACAAAAATAATTATCTTGGTATTTTTTTCGAGCATGTTAATTTTTTTTTAAAGCACGCGTCATGTAATATTTTGCTTAGTTTGTACGCATCTGGCTTTTAAGTTGGCAATATTAAATATTGCTGTTCTATCATTTTACCGTTTACCTGCTTTATCCGTTTTTTACAAGTTTTAACTATAGCCACCATCGACTTAATGGCTGTGTATGTAACGTAATTTTGCTTGATTTCTTTGGCTTAGTTTGCTTACCAGCTGATACGCGGGCTATTTATTGTAGTACCTGCTTCTTTTACTAGTAGAAAAGTTTTTTGTTGCAATTTTTTGAGTTGTAATTTCTACATTGATTCTATATAGTAGAAACTAAAGTTTTTCTTTTTGCCCAATTTTTATTTTTTAATATACTTAACCAGGTTTGCTGAGCAAATTGTCACGTTATTGCCTTTGTTTAATATAATTAGGGACCTGCTTCTTTGTTTTCTTTCTCTTTCTGGTCGGCCTTGTGTAATCTGTTTTATTATTCTGGTGTTGTTCATACGGTTGATGTGTTTGTTTCAATCATTCTGTTTTATTTTTGCGTTAGCTGTATTGCATTGACGGACGTATGTTTTCCAGGTTTCAAGGGTTTTATTTTGTAAAACGTAACGTACTCTTTTTTTTTTCTTTCGCTATTTCTTTCACTTCTGGCGTAAACCTAGGTGTTTTTATATTTTACAGTGTTCGTTTACCTTCCTACGTCTTATTGCTTTTTTTGTTGCGTCTAAGATGTTTCTTTCTAAAGCTTCCCACTGTTCGTCAATTATTTTGTAGTTCTGTTATGTACTTTGTTGCAGTTTTTCTGTATGTTGGCGTATATATAATTCTTTTGTGTTTTCGTTTGTGAAAGATTTGATGTTATAATTTTGCATAACAATAGACTATGGTTATTGCTTGTATCGGTTGAGTTTAGTGTTCTTACCTCGAGTATTTTTTTAGGGTAAAATGCTCTGTTTATGACTATATGGTCTATTACTAACTCATGTCATCTGCTATTGCAGATGCGTTGTTGAGTTTTTGCATGTAAGTTTGATGTGCAGTAGTCTGTCGTTAGTGTATCTGATATCTTTTACGTAGTTCTCGAGCATCTCGTGAAGTAGTATTCCAACCTCAAATTGCGCTCGATTTTCCTTTAGTATTCTACTATAGATGTATCAACATTTACAATTCCTTTTCTTTCTTTCTTTGTTCCTGGTACGTACTGCACATAACTAAATATTTTTTTTTTAACTTTTAAATTATTTCTTGGTGCTTTCTAAACCAGGAAATTTTATTCTATAAACTAGTTTTGAAAATGTTTTTGTTTATTGAATCTTTTTTTCGTTTTTTGAGTATGTTATCTTATTGTTCATCCGTCCGGAGTCCGAAGGTTTTTGTTGGTTTTTATGAGCTTTATCTCATATTTTACAGAAGGTTAGATGCTAACCTAACCGTCTTTCTTTATAATCAATCCACCCAGAGGTTACCGCCGAACAATTTTTGTTAGCATTTTTTTTTTTTTTATCTCTTGCTTTTTGACTGTTTATAGGGTAATATTGTTTTAGTTTTGTAGCCCTTAGTTTGCACAAATAGCATTTTTAAGGATTTTGACAGTTTTTTTCTTTAAGGTTTTCTTTACCGCATTTATAACAAGAACAATTTGTTGCTATAAACCCCACTCAATGGGTTGGTAGCTTTCTTACGCGCAATTTGTTTCAGCCTTTAAATACGATGTTTTTTGCCCTAAGTAAAATAGCAGACATGTACTTTCATGTTGGCCTAGTTGTGTTGGTGGTAATATTATGGTCTTTACAATTTATCTTTTTTACTATTGTCATATTGTCTTTGGCTATTTTCTATTCGTAGCTCTTTTTATCTGCGTACATACTCTAATAACTTTGGTGATTTAATGGTTTGTGTTCACATACAAGTAAAAAATTAAAATTTGTGTTTGAGATTGGATCTAAACAAAAAATACAAAATAATTTTTTTCTCGTTTAGTCTTTGTTTAGAAAATATCAAAATTCAAACTTTTTAAAGAATTATATTATAAATAAAACAAAAAACCAGTGCAGTGTTGACACCTAGACAGCAAGTACGTACTATATTTTAACTTACCTGCTATTAACTAATTTCACACTGCATATTAAATTAAAACCGACTCAATTAGAAAAAGTTAAGTCAAATCAAGGCAGTCAAAACCCAAACCTCCGGGAATGGACCAACTTGCCAAAATGCCAAAACACAATACTCCTGAGAGCAATAAACAAAACACTGAAAACCGCATGGAGTACACCGGCACTAACACTACATAAACAAGCCAAACGGCTAACCACAACAACACATCGCGTTAGAGGATAACATAAAAAATACTAGTCAAAGCATATGGACAACAAACAACTCTCGAATACAATTAATTCCACCCGGAACCAGCTTACCCGCTACAACAATGCAACATAATAACGCATGCAGAACATACAGAAATGACCTTGGACCATACCTAGTTATAATCCAAACTGACACAAAAAACAGTATACAACAACACTCCTCAAAACTTGCAAAAATACTGAATGGAATTACCGACACAGAAATTTCAGGCCCGAGTAGAATTCGCGCACACTTTTACCAACAAATACAGAAATTAAAAAATACAATTACAACGCTATAATACCGGCTCAAAAAAAACGAACAAAAACTATTATTCAAATTGATACAAATATTGACATACAAAAGCTATTAAATATAGGATGCGGAAAAAACAATAAACACTGAAGAAGTTACAAAAATAACAACCATTACATATGCCAATAAAACATCACACAACAGATTGAACGGCACATTGAAACAATACCATTGGAGATGCAAAACGATCTTACACAACTTATAACTACTATCATAACACAATTAACTACACAAGGCACATCTCAAATAATAAAAAACAAAAATGGTTAACTTAAATATTAATATACTACAGTGAAACGCCCAAAGTCTTACAAAGAAATGGGCTAAACTGCAACAATATATACAGCAAAACAACATACATAAAGCTGCCATATCTGAAACATGGTTTAAAGAAAAACACAAATACAAACTTCAAAACTATAGAATATACATTTCTGACAGAGATAATGAATATGGTGGAATTGCACTAATAATTTGCAACAGTCTTGCCTAAGCACAAAGCATAATTGTCAACAATAATATAACCATATCTAATATCTATATACCACCTAACACATATATAGATAAAACTATGTTACGTTAAATAATGACACATAATTCAAAACACTTTATACTACTAGGTAACATGAACGCCCATAACACAATGTGGGGATCAAATACCAACTGTAAACGAGGAAGATTTATAGAGGAGTTATTAAACGAACTAAACCTCATAACTATTAACGACGTAACTCCTACTAAAATTAATTACAACAATAACACAAACCCTACATGTGTAGATCTAACCATAACCACAAATGAAATAGCGCTAAATACTGAATGAACCGTAAACCAAAACTTACTTGGAAGTAATCATCATCCAATAATAACTAAAATACGTACATCAACAAATAACATAAATTTTGTTCCATCTAGAAGAAACTTCAAACTTGCAAACTGGCCACATTATAATAAAGATATAGAGATAGACAAAAATAACGCACAAAACAATATAATAATTTTAAAAAGCTATTGGAAATAATTCAAAAATCTGCAGACAAAAACATAACTAGAACAAAAACAAAATTACTAAACACCAAACATACTCACAAACAATAGTGGACAGTCGAATGCAATAAAACCATAACTCAAAGACAGCTTTCTTTAAAAACTTTCAAAACGCAAACTAGCAGAGAAAACAAGAAAAATACAAAACAGATTACAAAACCTCTAGAAAAATAAAAAATAAAGCCAAACAAGATAGCTGGCATACGTTTTTATACAAGAATTTAAATCCAAACCTGGAACAAAGAACATCATACAAACAAAACCAAATAAAAACCCACCCAATCCTTACCAAAGCATTTTTCTCACAAATAACTCCTGACTACACAATAAACAAAAAACAGAATATAGACAACTTATACAAACCATACCATCCACTAGAAAAAAACATTACATAGAGGGAGCTTGACTGTGCTATAAAAACAAACAAAAAAACACTTTACCCGGCTATGACCACATTAATTATCAGATGCTAAAACTGCTTCCAGAAAACGCTAAACTCAAACTAATAATCATATACAACATATGGTGGACAAATACCGATGGAAATAAAACAAAGTAAAATTATTTCAATTCTAAAACCAAATAAAGCTGAAGAACAACCCTGTTTGTGCAGGCTCATTGCCGTGTATAATAAAAGTTTTAAATACTATAATAAATAACTTGACTTGACTTTTTTATCAAAATTGATCAATTCCTTTCAAACAACAATTATGGTTTTTGTCAAAACAGGTGCACTACCGACGCTCTATACCAACTATCTACTGAGATCAGGAATAAATACAGCCAACAACATATCACATCAGCAACATTTATTGATTTTACCAGAGCGTACGATAATGTACACACTCCAACACTTCTCAAAATAATGATACAAACACACATACCTCACCGTTTTATACAATATTTTCTAAGTGATTGAAAATATATACTTCAAACCAAAGGTACTGAAATGTCCCGAATAAATAACATTGGTCTACCTCAAGGATCCATACTAAACCCTATACTGTTTAATATTTATACCAGCCAAATCGCACAATCTTTGAACATTAAAATGATACAATATGCAGATGGTTTACTTATATACACAAACAACAAAAATATTAAAGAAAACACCAGCAAACCTGAAAATAAATCCAACAAAATGCACAACATCACACTTCACCAGAAAACATATAACGCCTGAACATAACAAACAAAAACTAAACAACATGGAGATAAAAGAATCAGAAGAACACCAATTTTTAGATATTTAACTAGACAAAAAATTTAATTTTACTAAACAAGTACAAACAATAATAACAAAAGTTAAAAAGAATACCAACATACTAAAAACACTAACATCAGCAAAAACTGGAACCATACAAGAGCACATGCTACGTATATATAAAACTCTAACTAAACCAAAAATACACTATGAAACACTAATATACGCAAACAATTTATCAAAAACTCACCAGCAAACCATTCAAAAAACACAAAATCTATGCATAAGAATATGTTTAAGTGTTCTTCACACTACTCTAATCAACGCCATTCTTAGCAAAGCAGGTGATATTCCAATTGAATTACAAATCAAACAAAAAATATCTACTTATATAACAAAACCAAAAGTAAACAAACAACTAAAAAATAACTTCAGTAAAATATTTCTCAATCATACCTACTGGAGATACAAAAAAAAAACAATTGATCTGAAAACACACAAAAGACTAAAAGCTCACTAAAATTTCAAATATAACATCCAAATCAGCATACCAAATACTGTTACATTCCAAAACAATTAAACACATAGAGAAAAGATATACACATCACTATAAAATCTTCACCAATGGATTCAAAAAGCAAAACTAAACAGCTTTAGCTGCAATTTGGCCAAAAATTTAAAAAACTGCCGACTTAAAAATCCAAACAGAGGCATCAATATCAACGGCTGAACTAACCGCAATGAAGCTAACCCAATTCTTAATGTCCAATAACTCCCAACCTATTCCCTCAAAACATGGCATCCTAATCGACTCCATGTCATTACTCCAAACACTAAAAAATCTTTTACAAACATCAAAAAACAAAACGTTTTAGCAAAAGAAATTTACAAAAACACTATAAAACTAAAACACCAATTGCACCAAATAATCTACCAGTAGATCCCAAACCACTGCGATGTCTCAGGAAACGACCAAGCACAGTCAGTGCCGCTAATAACGTAGAACAACCCTTTACCAGAGTTTCAGCACCATACAAAGATGTCAAAAACTACCGGAAGAAAATACAAAATAATACAGCCTACGCCAACGTATATCTCATGGTTCTCAAACACTGACATACCAAGACAACTTATAAAAAATATTATAAGATACAGAACAAGACATGGACTGACGGCAAACAAAAAATATTTATTTAACCAGGTGGAAACACCTAACTGTTTAACATGTAACAAAGTGGAAACACCAATCTATATCCTAACAGACTGCTCAATACACTCGACTAAAAAAAACTTTTAATAGATACAACAAACACACAGACCTTCAATGACGTATTAAAAGACATTTAAAAACACCTAAAAGACCTTACAATATATCTCAAACAATTACCAGACATATAAATAATAGAAAAAATTACAGCAACTAATAGAGAACTTCATCTAGTATTTATAGATTTACAAAAAGCCTACGATAATGTACCTATCAACAAATTGTGGAATGTACTACAAGAATCCAACCTTAACCATACTATAATTAATGCCCTAAAAATTTTTTACGATGACACAAAATTAAAAGTAAAAACTGGAAATAGATTATTAAAAGAATTTGAAACAAATAAAGGATTACGGCAGGGTTGTTGTATTTCCCCTACATTATTTAAAATGTTTGTAGGAAAAGCGCTTACCAACTGGAAAAAGAAATGTAGCGGCATGGGTATAGAACTAAACAACACTTGCCTGTACACACTTCAATTTGCTGACGATCAAGTTTTACTAGCAAATGATAAAGATGATGCAGAATATATGACTAGAAAACTAAAAGAAGAATACTAAAAATGGGGACTAACAATGAATACACAGAAAA
The DNA here is from genome assembly GCA_963932245.1 of Tachinus rufipes. Taxonomy (NCBI): domain Eukaryota; kingdom Metazoa; phylum Arthropoda; class Insecta; order Coleoptera; family Staphylinidae; genus Tachinus; species Tachinus rufipes. The sequence goes on along the minus strand of OZ010747.1, from coordinate 68,647,597 downwards.
CAAAATATTTATGCGTGGGAGGAAATTCGGGGAATTTAATCTTAGAAAATAACGAAGAGATAGCGGCATGTAATGAATATAAATACCTGGGCACAATATTTGACAATACCGGATCTGACGAAAAGGACATAAAAGCTAAAATAACACAAGCCAAAAAAACAATAGGATGTCTAAACGGAATTCTCTGGAGTGAAGATATCACAATAAAAAACAAATACAACATATATGATACCATGATAAAAAACCAGCTACTATATGGATCAGAAACATGGAGAGTTACAGATAGATATAAAAAGAAATTAGAAGCCGTAGAGATGGACGCCTTAAGAAGATCGACAAGAATATCAAGAATAGAGAGAATTAGGAATGAGATTATTAAACAGCGTATGGGAATAGAAGGGAGTGTCTATAATGATTTAGAAAAACGACAATTAATATGGTAAAAGAATGAACTTAAATAGACTTCCTAGGCAAGCAATGGAATGGGTGCCACAACAAAGAAGAAAAAATGGACGGCCAAACAAAAGGTGGATTCAGGGAATTAAAACGACAATGACTGCAAAAAACCTAGTAGAAGGACAGTGGGATAATAAAAAAGAGTGGCAAACGGGCATCGGACAACGTCAAAAAACGTTCTAAACCGATTATTATATATATATAAATAGACACAGACAGTTTTTGGCCGCATGTCCTATTGAACAAGGTCATCTATACACAACGTAGCATAATAAAAAATGTAATTTTTGTATATAGAAAAATAAAAAAAAAATAAAATAAATAAAAAAAAAACTAGTAGTGGGTTATATGAAAACTTAATTTAATCACCATTACTTTAATTAACAACTCATGTACCAGCCGCAATGCAAACCTGGCAACGCAAAACCTATAAACAACAGCAAAATGTTGCTTATTTTTAATTTGAAATTGTTCATGATTTTGTCTCGTAATTGCTCTTTATTGTGAATTTCCTGCGCGGTTGTTTTACGTAGTCCTAGAAGTAAAAATACAGTTAATTTAGATCTGGCAACCTAGCAGGTCACTGAGTCGGAGTGAGCTTACCCATCTTTCTTTTATTAAAATGGTTGTCTAGCCATTTTGCAACAACTCTTGATATCACATTACGTTGCGCAGTGCAAGTGTAACATCTGTTAATAACTTGTGCAAGTGATTATCTAACAATTCCAAGTAGGACACAGCATTTAAACAACGGCAAAATTTGTATTGGCAGTAAACAACCGTACAAAATCCTACACCACGTGTTAATAAAAAAATTGTGTTAAAAACGATGTCCTCTACACGCGTACGGATTCTCCACATGCTCATTGTGACAGTTATTGATACCGTCAATAGTAAAAGTAGTTTTGTCAAACTACAAAATCAAAAAAATAAAGTTAGGATTTTGCCTGGGTTGTTCAAGATGCCAATGCAAAAATTGCTTATCTTTGTATTTGGTCTCCTAAATGTAAGTGATGAACACGATAATAGAAAAAATACAACACTTTTTTTTAATTTTCAATCAAAGTATTAAAAAACTTGCAGACAAGTTGCAATTTTTTTCCAGTATAATCAACAATGAATTAGGTTTTTCAAAAACTTCTAAAAAAAAGTGCTTAGCAGTTTCTTAACTTTTTTTCTTAATCAAAATAATCTCAAAAGTCACCAAAATAATCGTCAATTTTCATAGATGTTAATTTACTATAATACAATGTGAATTGTAAAGTATTAAATGAATTCTAAATATTGTAAAGGGTGTTATGCAAAATCTGTGATTGAACAGAGGTGTTAATTGATTATTTAAATTATATAATATTGTTTAAGGTTAACTTTTGTTAAAAATATGTTTAAGTCAATTTAATAATAAATTATGAATTGTAAAGTGCAGTGTAAGTTTGAAATAATGTGAATTATGTGATATGCAAATTTTAATTGAATGTTTAAGTTATATGTACAATAATGTTTATACAAGGACAGAGTGCTTTTATGGATAGAGGATGACACTTGGTTGTATCTCCTCAGTCTCAAAAATTTCTTATAAAACGGTTGTAAACTACTAATTTTAAATTATGTAAAAAGAAACTATCCGACAGGCTATTTATTGTAATTGAAGAAGGTGATTACAATATAAATAATGATACAATATTGTTGTATTGTTGTCAATCTCTATTAGTTACACAAAACAACTTTACACTCAATTGGTACTTGAGTTGCAATTTTAGAAAATCTTTTAATTTTAATTTGTTTTTAATACTTACTCTTCTTGTTAAAACGTCCCTTATTTGTTGCTAAATACTTAGATTTTTGGTTTTATTCTTTAGTAGTAGCATACAAGCTAATGATTGTAAGCGTAGCTTTTTTTATATTTTTCTGTTGCTTTGTTTGCGTTTTTCACTGTTCCGTGTTTGAGTATTACTGCGACAGCTACACCTGCTGCTTCATAGACGTCATCTGTAAGTTTTCATTTTTATTGAGGGTTTTAGTCAGTTCTCCACGTTCTTGCTTTTTTAGAATCTATGAAGCAGATTGCCGGAGCAGTAAAGAATTTTCTTTTTTCAAAACTCTTTTGATATATATTATTTTTATAGCCTAACATTTCATTATTTTTTTTACCGTTTTTATCATACCGGCAGTGTTCAGTTTAATTTTAAAAAATGTCTATTTAAAAGAGAAGAGTGTGTAAGAATTAGAGTTGTAAAAAAAAGCTATGGTTTCAAGCTTTTGATATCTAATTGCGAAAGAAATAACGTAACCAAGAGTAGGTCAAAAAAGTTGTCTAAAGACGGACAATAGTTTAAAGAGAAAAAATAAAAAAACGTAGTATTCTCATTTTTCAATTGGTAGCATTGTAACCAAACATTATTACTACTAACTGTATAAAAATTATTAAAATAAACACGACAAATTTTACATAATATTTACTAGATACCTGTTAAGAGTTGATTTGTTAATTGCTAACAAAATTTATTAATTTAAAACTAATAAAATTTGACAAAACGGAAGACATTGTTGTCACTAACTATACAAAGTTTATTAAAATTAACAAAGCAATTTTGACATAGCTATTAGTTTAGTGACCAACAACCCATTGAATGTTGATGCAATTTTGACAAAACCTCTAACCAGTAACCCGTTACCTAAAGTTAATAAAATTATACTTTGGGGTTTTAATCAAATTTGTCGTATAAAAAATTGGGATATTGATTTTTTGGTGCGGCCAAAAACGTATATTTGAATATACAATATTTTTTTTAAGTCAAAACCAGAACTGCTGCAATAGACCTACTGTTCCAACTTAATTTTAGATTCCTTAGCACTTGTTAACCGCGTATGTTTTTTTGTCTAACTTTTTGGTATCGGGTTCTACCTTTAAGAGGTGTGGCCAATTACAGGATAAACTTTATAGAAAGATTCCGTGGCGCTCACAACTTACCACCCCCGTCTTCACTGAGCTACGACGGTAAGTAAATCTTAGGTTACCAAGTTGAAAGTAGCCGTTTTGGTAGCGGTTACTTCTAGTTAGTTCCGTTTTTCCAGGTATAATTTTTTACAATTAGGATAATGATTTTTTGGTGCGGCCAAAAACGTTATTTGAATATACAATAAAATATATTTTTTTTTAAGTTAAAACCAGTACTGCTGCAATGGCACCTAGAAGACAAACCATTAGAGTACAGGCCAAAGACAAAAGAAAAGACCCGGGCTAAAAACAAGCTCAGCATCCGTTCTAAAGTTACTGTGCTTACCCATAAAATGGGTGCCATGAAAACCCAGATGGTGGCAATGGCATACACCATCGCCACATTTACAAAAAAGATTAAAGAGATTGGATCCGCCTTCCAAATGTTAGCAAACTTTGTTATGGAGAAAATTTTGTCTTCTCCCAAAAAACCAGCCTCCCAGGAGGAGATGGACGTGAGAACCACTGCCAGCGGCAAACACCGGCATAATTTTTTTCTCTCAAAAGCGTAGTGTGATAAAGAAACGGTGGTCTACATACGCAACAATGTTTCTGATAATATTGATGTAAATCCTCCTTCTACCGGATCTTCTAAACTCAGGCCGGCTTTGTCTAAATATTTTAAGAACAAGTGCGTGATTATCTTATCTTTTGCAAAATATTTAAGAGGGTATCCGCATAGCTTCGGCCACTGGAAACAACTACAGAAAAGTATCAGTGAGTGCGGTTTTTTAAACGTGGTCTACGACCAAAAAAAGGTGTCTCAAGATTGTAATCCTTCTTTGCAAAGCAAGATGTAAATATAGTTCAGGTGGATCTTAGTTTTTTTCCAACACACGTGCATTGCATGAGAAACAAACACGTGCGTTATGGTAGTTTTTGTATAGCCAGACGGCAGCTGTTTTTCAAAAACTCTAATGTGTAAAGTTTTTACTCCCATCAGTCAGTAGCTTGCCATAAGGACACGCTGCTGAGGTGTGTTTTTTGTTTTGGTTTGTACCCCGCCAATTGGCCTTGCACGCAAATCCAACAATGTGGCAAAACCAGCCACCAAACCCGCTTTGGCATTGGCCCAGTCTTCTTCTGAACCCGCAGGTTTCCGCAAACCTAAAATTTTTACAGGTAGTAAATTATTTGAAGATGTGGTTGCTCCGCCGGAAAATCATGTTGGTTCTTTTTGATAATTAGTAATAGCTAATCCAAATCCATTACTTTAGATTTGTTTTTAAATGCCATTGGTATTTCAGAAAATATGAGTGAAGTAGAACAATTTTTCATCATAGCACTCCGAGGTTGATACATTCAAACTTGTCTTATTAGAATCAAATACAATAGTGGTTAATGTGCTCGGTTTAAATACATTTAAAATTGCATTTGATTATTTCAACCCGAAAAACCAAATTGAAAAGGCGGATTTTAACAAGTAATAAGTATTTGCAACCTTCCTCTTTACAATCATCGCTCGCCAAAAGTCGACTATGTAGAACAAAAAGGTTTGCAAGTAATAGGATCTAACAAACCCACCCACTACCACTACGCAGGACACCAAGTCACCGTTTGTTGATGTGGCTATTTTTAAGAACGTCAACTTTCAAAATAATATTTGAGTAATAAACAACTTAAGTTCCGACCATCTCCCAGTTTTCTAAAGTTTTTCGAAAGGGAGTCACCCAGACAAGGCTGATAGCTTCATATTTAAATTGCAGAACTCAGGCACAGACTGTTAAAATTTAAAACCTTATTTTTCTTTACTCAAAGCACTTTTATTGTGAGAGTGAATCCTACACTTTAAATTGTTAGATGATTCTCCTCCTAAGCCACAAACAAATTGTTGGGTTGGCCATACTTACTCAGAGACGCAGGCGACTAAGGATGCAAGACATGCGACTCAGGCTCTTAAAATAAGCGCATACTTAAAAATAGTTTTGTATTACCTGCAACCGAATTTGAAGAAATAGTTTACTTTATCTAAATAATAAATATGTATAATATTGTTTTTTATGTAAATCTAAATTGAAAACATAGAATTTGTACATATCGTTCTCAAAATCACTCTATATTTGATCTTTAAATTTTGATTTTATAGTCGGTACACACTTGCAACAATCTGCCGTACCGCAACACCGTCGCGTAACATCCTCGCGCAACATTTCCTCGCAACATGGGACTTTTCTAGCGTCCCATCGCTTGTCGGTTTTATGCCGTCGGATCAAAGGAACGTTGCGCGACGATGTTGCAGCTCTCTTTACAAGTTAGTACGGCAGGGCGCAACAATACGGCAATGGAACGGCATTGTGTTGCGGGAATATGTTACACGTCGATGTTGCGGTTCGCAGTTGTGTTGCGGAGTGATGGTACGCGCATTTTATCTTATAAAGTACTAAAACCTGCGTTGCCTTTGACTTAATGTACGCCTTAAAGGTTTTGTCAAATCTATTATATACAGTGCCAACTCAACACTATTTTTACAAATTTATCATAAACTCTTAACTGTCAAATTAACAAAATAATTTTTCATTATTTTACAAATATGTTATATGAACTGCTGTCACTTCTACAAAGTAACAAATTGAAGTTTTCGACAGTTAAATTTGTTATATAAACCGTTAAACTTAAATTTTAACATATCTGTCCTATTATAATTATAATATAATAATATAATTATCAACAAACTCTGCAATAATCCCGTAAAATTTTAACTAAACCCCTAATTTATCAATTCAAATTCTGTATTTATTGTTAAAATCTAAATGCTTAGACAGTCTTTATCCTATCACATGCAAACAGCTTTCACCTGCGAGAAGACATTCAATGCAGCTTGCAACTATAATGCACATATACGCCGACCCCGAGATGCTACAGCTTCCTGTTGTGCTATTACCATCACGGCATCACACAATTGCAAATTTATTAAACGTCAATCAGTTCTTTAATAATTCAATTGCATTGCACATTTTTTTTTATATTATTCAATTAACAAAACAATTAAGATAAAAAAAACATGTTTTTAAATGTATTTTATCTCAAATAATGAATACAATTAAGGAATCTAATCAGCAGGAAAATAAGAAAGCTAGTAGTAACCTTTCGATGAAATTATTTGCAGCTCAAATAAAAATTTATTGACCTTTTTCATACTCTCCACACATTATGAAATTTCTACTAGCGACAATAATACTCAAACGCACTTATTCGATCATTACTAATCATTACAAAAAACCAGTTCACAATATTGTATCTAATCATCCAACATAATTACATTTAAATGATTCATATCTTATTTAAAAATCGGCACACTTTTAGTTTCAATTTAAAAATTGGTGGGGAAATTGTTGTTGCATAAATAGAATATATCTATTGCTACAATGTATTTGTGTGTTGTTGAACTTTGCAATGAACACGTGGATTTTTATTTGTTTTGTGCATGGAATACTTGCTATCCATGAAGACGCCTTCCTTAAAACCGTAAGTGTTGACCTTGCACATTCAGGAAATTGAATGAACCTTTAAATATTAACCAGTTTTTTTTTTTAGTATAATCAATAAATTTTTTCAGCCTCAATTGTTACAAAAGTATGGGTACCCTTGTGAAGCACACGAAGTTGTTACTGAGGATGGTTATATTTTAACACATTTCCGTATACCATTTGGAAAATATAATCAAAACAGATCTCAAAAGAAAGTTCCAATTTTGTTACATCATGGATTATTAGAAACATCAGCTCATTGGGTTTTAAAACCACCTGAATCATTAAGTAATTTTAATTAAGGTTATTTAAAAAAAAAAATAATAAACTAATTTTAGGTTATCAATTAGCAAATGAAGATTATGATGTTTGGTTAATGAATACTCGAGGTAATGAGCATTCGTTTAAACATACAATATTAAATCAATTTGATAAGGAATTTTGGAATTATTCTTTACATGAAGTTGGAATATATGATTTAGCCGCAACAATTGATTACGTTCTTAAATTAACCAATCATCAACAACTTTTCCATATAGGGCACTCACAAGGGACTGCTTCTTTATACGCCCTTTTATCAGAAAAGCCTGATTACAATAAAAAAATTATATCTCATATTAGTTACGCACCTGTGGCCTACCTCAATCATGCAACTAGTCCATTATTAACAACTCTTGCTTCAATTGAAAGAAATTTTCAAGGAGTAAGTATATCAAAGTTTGTTAACAAATTATTAATAAATTTAATTTTAGTTGTCAAAAGTTAGGACTTTGATAGGTGATTTTAATATAGCACCTAGTTGGGATGTCTTAAGACTTGCTACATCATTAGGTTGTGATAAGCGTGCACCAACGCAGATATTTTGTTTACAATTTTTGGACAACTTTGTTGGTAAAAGTCCTTTACAGCTTAATACAACTTTAGTTCCTGTTCTTTTTGGACATTTATTTGTTGGTTCTTCATTGAAACAATTGCTACATTTTGTTCAGTTGAATTTATCAGGTAAGCATGTTTGAATCTAATTAAATAATAAATTTAGCAAATTTATTGTATTGGAATTCGATTGTAACAGCAATAGAATGATTAAACAGAATCAATTTTTAAGAAATATAAAAATTTAATATAAGATTTGAGATTAACATATCAATTATTATTGCTTTGGCTATGTTTGAGTTAATATACAGATAGGATACAATTTTTCTTAACACTAAAAGAAGCAATTTAGATTTTCTTATACTTCATGACGCTAAAGTATTCATTCAGTGAACGTTGCCGAAAACTAATTTTAAAAAGAAGTTAAAAACTGGCTTTTAAACTTCATACTTATCATAATTTTAACTATGTTTGGTAAACATTTTGGGTTAAAATGTGTAAAGTTGTAACAACATAAGAATAATTTTGAAATGATATTAAAAAAACATTTTAAATTTTTTAAACTAAATTTTTAGCCGAGCACAATAAATGTCATTGTTTTGACTATTTTTGTTTTAAACTTTAGTAATTATTTGCAAACCCAGCTCTAAAACAAGTATAGAATGTGAAATCAAATTTTGATTAATTTTCAAAAAAATTTAAAAATTAATTTTGTTTTTAAAAATATAATTTGAAATAAACACATTATTAACATTTTGATTATAATTGGCTTATTTGCAAAATTGCAACCTCAACATTAAAACAAATTTTTAAAAGGTTATTAAAAATGTTTTAATTTTGAAAAATTAAATTTAAGTTAAACAAACGCATTATTATTATTGTTTTAAGTATGTTTGGAAATTATTTTTTTTATTTTAAGAAATAAAATTTGTGCTAATCATATTAATTATTATTATTTTGACTATGTTTGGTATACATTTTGAGTTAGAATTTGCAAAATTATAACCTTTAAAACCAGCAATGGAATAATTAAAAAATGTTTTTTTTTTAATTTTGAAATATAATTTTGTATCAATTTTTTAAAATTTAAATCATCTCATCACGCTAAAATTAAACGCACTTTACTATATGCAAATTATTAATGTCTACGCCTCAACAAGCATATCAGAAGACAAAGAAACAGAACAACTGTACAAAGACATATTGACCGCAAAACAATCCAAAATTGAGAGTAAATATCAAATATATTGGGCAGTATGACCTAGGTGACAGAAACAGTAGAAAAAAAATGCTTGCAAACATCCTCAACAATGAGAACCTCTATTGTTTAAACACGTTTTTCAAGAAACCACCTCAACGCAAGCGAACATGAAAAAGCCTTGTAAATAGTTAATAACAGAAAATATGAAAAAATGTATCAATTTATTGATTAATCTCAGAAAAACATGAAATAAAATCATAAAAACCCAAATTTTTAAAGAAAAGGAAAAAATACAAATAAAAGTAAAAAACACTTAAAATCTTCTGACACGTTAAATATGAGACTAGTGGTGGAATTCATGAAAGCTGATTAACGTTAATCAGCGTTAAATGTGACAACATAACCTCAACTGTCAAAATTAATTTTATTAATTCAATATAAATACTTGATATTTACTTTGCGATAGTTGCAAATATTATTTTCTTTTTATTTCTGATAGTTATATATTGAGTCAAACTTGCCTTTGTGGTAGCATTACTATAAATAGTTTTGCGGTTGTCAAATTTAATCAACCGTTACTTTAACTGGCTTTCATGAATTCCAGCATAGGTCAACTAATTGAGACAATAAAAACAGGAACACAAACGACACAAAAAAAACAATCAAAAAACTTAAAACTGCGCGCATACTCTAAGAAAAAAAAAACAGAGAAAACACATGGAAAAACAAGACCAACATGATTCTATATACAAATGAAAATAATGCCAATATGAAAATCAGTAGTATCAAAAATAACCCGAGAGAAACCAAAACTAACCAAACTTAAAAACCAGCATAGAGTCATAATCTCAATCTAGACCAAATATTCCAAATTGTAAAGAATTTCTATAACAATTTAAAATACGCATACAAAAATTCTAAACGCGGATTTAGAGAAAAATACCAGATATGTTATTATACATAAAATTTGATTTTGCTCAAACTACTGAAAATTCTCTTTTCTACATGAGTCCTGATCTTGTAAACTTTTTAAAAAAATTTTAATAAGCTATTTTTAAGTATTAAGCAATCAAAATTTTGAAAAATTGATTTTTTTACATTTTTTGATTGTTTTTAACTTCTCAGGGTAGCATTTTTAGTAAAAAACTGTAATAATTTTTTTTTTCAAAATTGTTTGAAAAATAATTTTTTACAGCTTAAATTTCTTTTTCCAAAATTTGAAAATTTTACAAAACTTTAGAAGACAGTTTTTCTTAAAAAAAAAGATTACGGGTATTTTTTTTTTCAAGTATAAATGAAAACGTGCTTTTATATGTGCAAAAGATAATTTCAGGAAGTGCAGTGTGCACGCTACAAGGTATCTTACAATGTATCCATAGAAATATTTAAAAATAGCAAAAAAAGATTTAAATTTTAAAACCGGTTTTTAAATTTCAGCAAAATTTTTAAAATTAAAAGAAAAAAAATTTTGGCAATAAAAACTTATTCGTTGAATAATTTTGAAGAAATAAATATCTTACAATTTTTTTTCTAAAAATGCAATCCTAAAAAGTTACAAAGGATCAAAAAATGAAAAATGCTTAAATTTCAAATTTTAAACTATTTCTGTAGATACATATTTCGAATCATAGTGCACGGTATTTTCTAAAATTTTCAGAATATTTTGCACATATAATTGAACGTTTTTATGTAAAAAAATAGAAAATAATTTTCATCTTTTTTTTAAGAAAAACTGTTTTTTAAATTTCTGCAAAATTTTCAAAATTTTACGAACAAAAATTTTTTTGTGATAACTTATTCTTTGGACAATTTTGAAAAAACAGTACCTTTTAATTTTTTTCTAAAAATGCAATCCTGAGAAGTTACAAACAATCACAAAATAAAAAAAAAAATTTTGAACATACCTACCCTGTATGTTCAAAAAAATTTTAGACAAAAAACCGATTTATATGATTCAAAAACCATTTTAAATGGTTTTTTGAGTATTATAAAGGCAGGTGCACACATATACATATGTTTTTAATTTAAGTATAATTGCTATGGCTTCCAACTTAATTTTTTTAAATGGTAACATCCATTTTTTATTTTGTTTTTTAACATTTTATAATATTTTTAATGTAACCATGTAAATTAAAAATATAGTTTAATAACAAATTTTTTTGATAAACTTAAAAACTTATTATTTGTTTTTTTTATTTAAAATGATCGTAATTAAATATTTGGCGTTGAAAATAAATAATGTTTATTTTTTTTGGTGTATTTACGCTGATATGCATAATATAAAAACAAAAAATTAAAGTTTTTAAAAATTAAAAAAAATAAATAAATAGAATAAAAAAAATATTTTTTTAATTTTAAAATTGTAATTTTTTAAGTTACCATATTATGCATAATAACATAAAAACACTCAAAAAAATTTATATTTATTTTTTTCAATGCCAACTATTCAATTACGATCATTTTAAATAAAAAACAAATATTATGTTTTTTAAATTTATCAAAAATTTTCATTTATTATTTTCAATGCCAACTATTAACATATTAAGAATATTATATATATTTAATAAATAAAATAAAAAATGTATGTTGCCATTTAAAATAATTAAGTTGGTAGCCGTAGGAACTATATTAAAAATAAAACAAATATGTGTGTAACTGCCTTTATAATACTCAAAACCATTTAAAATGGTTTTTGAATCATATAAATTGGATAAAAAATAACGGAGATATCCTGCCGTACGTTTTTTGTCTAACAGCCAGTATAAAAACACGTTTTAATCTATATTTAAAATAATAAAAAATACCCGTCATCTTTAAAAAAAAAATTTTTTTTTTTAAGTTTGGCAAAATTTTTTAGTGGTTTGAGCAAAATTAAATTTTTTGTTTCGTACACTTGACTCAGACATGGCCATAATTAAATCAATCCTAAAGCAAATGTTCAAGAAAATACTGCATTACAACCAAAATGTTAAAATTTAGCAAAGCAATGCGGAAAAAATCTGTCTTAACAAATGCCCCCATAAAAATAGTATTTCCAGAAAATAGTGCAATACAGAAGTTATCATACTTAAAAAGGGTTACACATCCGATATCAAAAACTACTGCCCCATCAATTTATTCTCACTATATAAACTGTTTACCAAAATTATTTGCAATTGCCTAACAACAAAACTCGACTTTTACTAACTTTTGAAGCAACCTATCTTAACATAACCTAACTTAATAGAAATCACCACTGTGCAAAATCTCACTCTATCTGGTGTTTGTAGATTTTTACAAAACCTTAGACACTATTAAATTATGGTGAGTAAGTACAAAAGCTCTGGAGAATACAAAAATAAACTTTAGATACTCTGACATACTTAAACACAAATTTAAAAATGCAACATTGCATGTTAAAATCGACGACGGACACACAACAAATAAAGTAAAAACTGCGGCAAGAAAATGATATTTATAAAAGTAAAATAATTATTGAAAAAAATAATGCAATTAGAATTTCAATTAGGTTGACTTAGTGTAAGAACTACTCGTTCACCGAGTTCATATTTTCCTTTTGTATTTTTTCATTTTTTCCTTGGTATACTTCAGAGCAAGAAATAAACCCATTTTGGTCACTAATACACCAACGCTTGTACCCACGTTTGATAGGTTTCTGTGGGTTATACTGCTTTAGAGAACTTCTACCTATAAATCTAATCATACTCTCATCAATGCTCATGCTTCTAGTTGAGTTATACATAAGTTCAAAGTTTTTGGTCAAAGTATTTAGTCAAAGTGTTTGATAAAGGTCTTACTTTGTAGAGTTTATCCTGGTTATTTTTGGTAATTTTATGATTATCATTACAATGCAGATACTGTAAAATTTCTTCAAATCTATTTCTTGACATACAATTTGTAACCAATGGTATTCTTAAATCTAGGCTAGATTTCTAAAATTGTTGATGGCAACTAGTGATAGGACATGAAAAAATTGATTCCAATAAAAGAAAGCAATTCATTTTTTGTCAGTTTCATAGTCTTATTTCGTTGAGTAGCATATAAATTACTGTGATAAATAATACCATCTAATGATTTGCCTAACAATTTTAGATAAATATCATCACAGCTACTGAGCTGTTTTACAATTCTCAAATATTTTGTCAACTGGACCCACGTGCCGATTGTATTCAGGTAAATTTTTCTATTTTCTCCCATTTTCAATTGGGCAAATCAATGATTGTGTTTATTGCGTCATCTTCGTGTTGGACCACATTTGTTACAGTGCATGTTTGAAAATCACAATTGTGTTATAAAAATTCTTTGTTTTTTGAAGTTGATGGTCTAAGTAAAGTTAATTTTGAATTTTATAATATTTGATTGAATTATGGATTTGGTAACTTTATCTTTGATCAATTTTGATGTAGAGCGTATTTCCATATTATTATTTTGTTGAAGCAATTTTTTTATTTTTTGTTGATGGTGTTATGGTTTCACTTAATTCTATATCATTGTGCTGAAAACTAGATTGATTATCTTCATTATCTCCATTATCAGATTCTTCATCAGTTAAAAAACTATTGTCTAAAAGCAAATCATCTAATAATATATTATCGGCTATTTGTTGTAGTTCTGATTCAGATAATGCCTTCTTATAATACCATTTTAGCTTGCAGTCTTCCATTCCTGACGGTACTTCTAAGTCTAACTAAAAAAATGCCTTTTACTACATAAAAAACAAAAATATAATGTGTCTACTTTTATTTGTAAATTACTATATAATGTTATTGAACGTAAATAAACAATTTTTATGATTTATATACAGGTAAATTAAAGTTTACAATAGTTTCAACTTACCTGATTTTTTTACACATGGTAACACCAACGTGTTGACATTCGTCGTCATTATAGGTTAGTAAACGCGATGCTTTACTAACCTATAATGCGCGATGCTTTACTAACCTATAATGACGACGAATGTAAACAGCTGCTACGCTTTGTTTTCAACGATACGTGTTCTATATAAGGCTCATCAGGACTTATACCGTACCGTTGGGCACTAAAAAGTTAAGACAAAACGAGCGATAGATGGTCAGTCAGAGACACGCATTGATTGCCAAGAAAAACAATAAGAAGCAGAGGTTGACCCAAAAAGCTATGGCTTTACAATATTAGTTTAACTGCGGGGAGGATTTGGTTCTACAAAACTTAAGATCAACAGACATGAAAAATATTCAGAGTAGCTTACGTCTAGAAGTGGACTAAAAAAGGTTAAAAAAATTGAGCTAAGCACAATAACTAAAATTTTTTTGACTATACTTGGTACTTTAAGTTAAAATTTGCAAAATTGTAACCTCAACACTTCTTCTTTTTCTTTAGATGCTTATCTAATTTTAGATATTTGCGATAAGCATAACTATCTTCACTTTATTGGTTGCTATTTTAAAGAGTTCTTTCTACGTCTTCCCGTACCACGCTTTAAGATTCTGCAACTATGATATTTTTTTCCGTCCTGAAGTTCACTTTCCGTGTATCTTGCCTTGAATGATGGCTTGTAATAGAGCGTACCTGTTTTTGTTCCTCATAATGTGGCCTAGATATTAAAGTTTACGGGTTTTGATGGGGTCTATGATGTCCGGCTCTTTCTTCATCCTGAGAAAAACTTTTATGTTTGTTACTCTGTCCTTCCAAGATATCTGCAGGATGCGTCAATATAGCCACATAACAAAAATTTCTAGCTTTTTTGTTGTTGTTTCATTGAGTGTGGAGGACTTGACTTCGTATAGTAAAAGTAGTATTGAGAATATGTAGCACCTCAACATGCGTATTTTGGTATCAAGATGGTTTTTGAAGAGGTTATTCATTGAATTAAAAGCGAGTTGAGGTTATTTAAATCTTTTTTTTATCTTTTAACTATTGTCTTAATTTTCGATTACAATTGGGTCTAAGTATGTTGTCTGCTTCACTTTCTCTATTTGTTGATTGTGAACGTATAGATTTAGATTAGGTATCTTTTCATTGCATATGACTATAAACTTTGTTTAGTTGCTATTGATATTAAGTCTAAATTGTTTATTAGCCGCTACAATTTTGTTTAATAGAGTTTGAAGTCCTTTAGAAGAGTCATCAAATATTATTGTATTGTCGGCATATCTTATGTTGTTTAGCTTAGCTCCGTTCAGTAAGATCTTCTGTGTCTTCTAAAGCTTCTTTAAAGTTTTGTTTGGAGTATGCATTAAACAAAATTGGCAAAAGTATGCATTCCTGTCTTACCCCTCTCGCTATTTTGATGTCTTCTACTTGTTCATCTTCAATTTTTATGAACAGTAATAATTTAGAGATCTTTGGCGACGATCCCTACTTAAGTTTTAAGATTTGTATTATTTTGTGATGTTGCACCCGATAAAAAGCTTTCTGGTCAATTAATCATACGAAAATATTGCAGACTGCGTCTCTGCTTCTTTGGAAGAGCACCTATACTGAGAAAACTGCTTCTTTTATACCTACAGCGTTAATGAAGCCAAATTGGTTTGCTGAGATTTGTTATTCGCATTTGTTGTAATTTTTCTTGTGTAATATTTAAGGAATATTTTAAAAAGATGACTTATGAAGCTGATTCTTCTATATCCCTCACATTTTTTTGTTCTCTTTTTGGCAATACAATGAATTCCAAATTCAACCATTCTTTTGGTATGTTATCCGAGTTGTATATTCTATTAAATATATAAGTAATTTCAGGATTTTAACTTGTATGTCGTCAGGTCCTATTGCTTTCCCATTTTTTGTTTGTTTTATTGCTGCATCCACTTTTTTTTCCAGGATGTGCGGACCTGTCTCTTTATTGATGGTTGGTGTTGTTATTCTTTCTTTATCTTCCAAAAGTTTATTGAGATATTCCCACCACGTTTTTTTCTTGGTTTCCAAGTATATGATGATCTTTTCTTCATTTTTTACTAGCTTTTCAAGGTTCTTTTTTCTTGTTTTACCAGTCAATTCTCTAATTCTTCGGTGTACATTAAAAACGTCATATCTTTTCTGCAGCTTTTCTATCTCTTGGCATGCTTCCGTTCTTTTTTTGGCTTTTCTGATTTTTTGCCTTATTGCCTGTTTTTCTGTATTTTTTATTGTTGTTCTTTTGACCTCTTCTTTGCTCTATTAAATTTATTATTACATTTGTCAACCATGATTTCATCTTTTTCTTTTCTTCACCTTGTTTCAGATGTGTTTTTTAAACCGAACTTTAAATTCCCCAATTACTGGTACATGATCGAAATTAATATTTGCACTAGGGAATGTTTTAACACAAGTGCAACTATTTCGAATTTCTTTATTTCTGAGTATAAAATTGATCTGATTTCTGATAAGATGTCTTGGTCTGCCAAGTAAGGATTTCCAGGTATAAGGCTTCCTTGGGGGCATCTTGAATTGTGTGTTCAGTACGACTAATTAATTTTCTTCTTGTTGGTTTCTCTCTCCTAACCCATGCGGTCCGATATATTCTGTACTGTATAAGTTTTGAGTTAAAGGCCACTATCGTGATGATGGTTTTCTGTTTGGCAAAGTTTGTAAGAGTTTTGTAATTACTTTATAGAATATTTCTATCTCTTTGTTTGGTTTATCCGCAGTTGGTGCGATAATATTAATGTTTATGGGAGTTGCGAGTTCTTCACGCTTCTAGCCATTTGTTTGGTCTTAATAACGCCGACTCTATATTTGTGCTTTTTATTATGTTCTAGAATAAAATACTTTGTGGTCATATATATTTATTGCTTCTGTATCCGGCCACCGCATTTTGCTTATCCCCATATATTCAGTCGTTTCATTTCTTTTAGTGCGTTGTAGATTTTACTTCCTTGTGCTATTGTTCTAACATTCCTCGTACAAAAGTTCATTTTACTTTTCTTTCCATCTGTTGATGTAGTTGGTTTGCTCGTCACTGTCTCCTCCGAGGAGGGAGCACAAGAATTATCATTGTTTTTGCTAAGTTTGGTACAAATATTAAATTAATATTTGCAGAATTGTAACCTCATTTACCGTTGTAGTTCCTAAAATTAGTTTTTTTGTAACTTGCTCTTTGATTTGACAAATGTTTGCCAATGTTGTAGTCTATAACAGCTACTGGTTTATCAATAAGACCTTGTTGCTTGTTTATAGTAATTGCTTATTGATAACATAAGCACATTGCGACAATCTTGCCGTTTCAAAACACCACAAAGAATTTTCATTACTAACAGTTTCTCCAACCATCAGTTTTTTTGTTGTACATTTTATTGGGATTACTACTTCTATTTGATTGAAGTGTTCCCAATAGATGTGTTTTGTTATCAAATAGTTTATTAACCAGCTCTAAGCTTGTATAATAATTATCTGTAATCTCTAATCTTCTTAAACTCTAGTTTTGTAGGAACTGAAAAATTTCAAAAAATAAGATTAACGCATTAATATGGTAAAATACGCATTTAACAAATTAAAAAAAAAACAAAATTTGAACATGCAACTCAAAACGTGGTTGTAAAACAATTAGAAATAAACATTATAAGAATATCATGTGTAAACAAAGTAACCAACAAAGAAGTTTTATGTCATATAAACAAAGCAGTGAAGATAATTAATACCATTTAGAAAAGAAAACTGCAGTACCTTGGCTATGTCATAAACAAGAAAAAGTACTCTATTCTACTCCGTCTCATAATGCAGAGTAAATCTGGTAAAAGGAACATAGAAAAACAAAAAAATCCTTGTTAAGAAACTTTAGAGAACAGTTTGCTTACAACTTAACACATCTATTCAGGAAAATTGCAAATAAAGTTAAAATTGCTGTGATAATTTTTAATTTCCAACAGAAGAAAAACCAAAAAAAGAAGAAAAAATACTCTAATACAAAAAACAAATTATAATAAATTTTCAACATTATTTAAAATAAATTTTAAAATTAAAGCAATAATTGTTTTAACTATGTTTGGTATAAATTTTGAGTTAAAATTTGCAAAAGTCATTTTAATATGTATTTAATTTTATTTTTAGGTTTTTTCAGGCAATTTGATTATGGTTATAATATGAATTTACAAAAATATGGAAACCCTTTTCCACCAAAATACAAATTTCAAAACATGTTAGTACCAATTTACATATTTTACGGAGCCAACGATGCTCTAGTAGATCCAATAGATGCTGTAAAGACAGCCAATTCATTTCCCAATTTACAACAAAGTATCAACATGGGTGAATGGGGACATGAAGATTTCTACATTGGAAACGATGTAGCTACACAATTGTTTCCACAAACTTTAGCAATATTAAGAAATTATGTTATAAATAATAAAATAATATAGTTTGATTTAAAAAAAGTATTTATTTATTGTTTAATTAAATATGTATTGCTTAATAAAGATTTTTATTAAAACGTAATAACAATTTATATATACAATTTAAATTTTACTTTAAAACTTTCCTAAAGCATTTTTAAGACTATTTTATTAATATAATATAATTTTGTATACAAACTTTTTGATTACAAATCTGTATAGCTAATTAATAACTTTTTTGAAAAGATTTTATTTAATAAAAATTAATTTAATCCTAAAACTATACACACCAACAGTTTTTCAAGCATTTATTTACGTTTTTTATTTTTTTTTAATTTATATTGATATTTTATTCTTGATAATAAAAATTTATTTCATAACTCATTAAATCATCTTTAGTATGCGGAAACAAATCAATTTAATTCAAGGTTATTAAATATTTGTTAATAGGTATTGATTAATCAAAATGTCAATATTTGTTGATAATTAAATTAAACATTTCCTACTAGGTTTAAAATTAATTTAAAGTATTTTTGCATTATTCAATGATATTGATTCATTAAAATTTGTTTCAAAAACATTAATTATTATGTTCTTTTGACAGAGTAGTTTTAATATCTTAATTAATATATCGCTTAACTAGTTCTAAAGTGAGACAGACATTATTAAAATGTAGTTTTTAGAAACAGTATTAAAAAATAAAAAATATATTTTATATGAAAAATAAATTTTAGTTTTCAATAAACGGTTTTAAGCTTTAAAATTTTTACTATGATTATTTTTTTTAAACGTATTTTTTATATTGTCAAGCCGGTTCTTTTTGAAAGAAGAAGAATTGTACACAAATTTATTTTTTTAGATGTTTTACTTTATATTTTATTACAAATGAATAAATAAATTACAAGATTTTACAAAATGAATCAAATCAACAATTATATTTGAAAGGCATAATTTTATACATTAATATTCAAAAACATTGAACTAGTTTAAAAAAACATTCCTTCCATTAATAGCACATTAACTATATATAATATAATAGCATTACGTGGCTGAATTGATGTTTGTAATTAATTCATTTTACAAAAATATGAACGAATTTAATTACAAAATCGCGGAGACAAACAAGGTGAAGGATTCAGTATTCTATGGTCAAAGTCCCCTCTTTAATTCAGAGTTAAATGTATATATAACGCATGATATTTAATTTTACAAATTTTCTTCAATAATGAAATTGTGCGAGCGAGTTACGTTTGTTGTGTGTTTGCAGTTTAGTTTATGTGTTTGTTATTATTTGGAAGATGCTTATCTTAAAACTGTAAGTTGCAATTTAATTAGTATTTGTTATTACTTGAAAGATGCTTATTACTAATACCAATATTTTTAGTTTTTTTTGTTGCAATTACTGCAGTAGTTCTTACTTTTTTTATTAAGTTACACACAGTTGGGTTTGCACGTTTGGCATCAATTTTATTTTTACAAATTTTGAATAAACAACAATAGTTTAAATTTTTGTAGAACAAAATTGAAATCTTTTAATAATTAATTTACTTTGGACATTAATAACAATTTATTAATTAGTTGGGTTTTCAAAATAAACACTGTTATTAGTTTAATTAAACAATATTTAGCACGTTACAGAATAGAAATGTGTATTGGTATGAACTTTGTGTAACTAACCACAACTGACTGATGTATTGTTGCAATTTACAGCGTTGCAACGTCTACATATTTTACCTAATATTTTATTGTATTATGATACTTCCACTCAATAAAATATTAGTGACAATTTATACCTAAATATAATATACATTTTTTTTTTTAATTACTACAA
The DNA here is from genome assembly GCA_963932245.1 of Tachinus rufipes. Taxonomy (NCBI): domain Eukaryota; kingdom Metazoa; phylum Arthropoda; class Insecta; order Coleoptera; family Staphylinidae; genus Tachinus; species Tachinus rufipes. The sequence continues at coordinate 68,627,487 of OZ010747.1, read as the reverse complement.
TTAAAATGTTTTGTAAACAAGTCAGCTTGTCGGAATTGTCAAGATTACCCTACTGACAAATGGAGCGTGTCAATATTAATAATATTTGTTGTTTCTGATAAGTACTTTTTGTTTTGGGTTATTTATTATGCTTTTTTTAGGGATTGTTTTAGATGTTCAGTAAACTAATATGCTAAAAAGTTTTGAAATTTAAGAATCTGCAAGTTCTTTTGTGTGTGTTGGCTAGAATGCCTTGGTTCACCGCAAGTACGCATATTTATTACAAAACAAATGTCTTCTTAAATAAAAATGTATGCGTCTACCAGAGTTGATTGTATGAGTGTGTAATAAACCATCTTTTGCATCCTTCCTTGACAGTGAAACAAATAAAACCGTTTGAATTAATTTACTACGTTTTCTATCACAAATTTGTGATAAAAAACGTAGTAAATTGTTTTATTATTTCATTAACATGAGTTATCACGTAGTAGGTGTTACAACCATCAATTACATTGTTTGACATGAGTTTTTGGACGTCTTTTTTTCGAACTAGCCATTGGTACTCTTTTAGGATGGGTTTTATTGTCTGCGGTGTTACGTGGCTTTTTTCTGTAATAATTTTAAATAACGTTTTATTGCATTCTTAAGAATATTGCCAGCTGCTTTCTTAGTTTTTTAGTTAAGTAGTTTGTTTTTGTAGAAGCAGTTGTTTCCATAGTCAAGACAGTTGAGCGTTAAAAAAAATATCTTTATCTACTTGCTTGGGTCGTCATTTTGGACTCCTGAGAATGTTTTGTGTTTTTGAACAATTCTTTTGGTATTTGTTTTGTTTATTTTTGATGTTGTGTAGGAGAAGTATCATTTTGCTTCTTTATACTTTTTCATTTTTTTGTTTTCTTTATATTATTATTTGGATAAACTGTTTTGTTAGATGTGCTTACGGATTTTCAATAAAACCTATTGCTTCTAACAGCTATGGAGTAATTAAGAAAGAGATAATAATGTAAATTTTGTTTAACTTAAACTTTTGTTATATTGGTTTATGTGATTACAAAAGGGCGTTTGTTTGCTTAAGTCACGTGTTTTAAATCCGGGCAAGAGTTTGAGCAAGGTTAAAAAATGTAGCAAACTTTGTTGTTTATGGAAACAGTCTTGTTTTAGTTGTTGATTTTAATATAAATTATTGCTATCCAAAGATTAAAACTTTCTGGACAGAGCTCTATTCAGGATGTCTTTGGATCCAAGTGAGTGAATAAAATGAGTAAGTGAGAATGGATGCAAAATTGATGACAAGACAATCCTGCATGTATTATAAATGAGCTCAACTAACCAAACAAGTCTATGATGGAAGAGCGCTCGTTTAACAAGACCAACATAAATAAAATTTTTAATCAGTAGCCTAGCATAAATCAATTATATAGGTTGATTGAGTGTTGGGACGGTAAAGTTAGATTACAAGCAACAAAAGTAAAAAATGCTCAAGTGCAGTAAACTTTGTTTTACTTTTTTTTCAAATCCAGAATTCAAAACCCAGATGCGGCGCATAACTTGTAGCATGTTTAATCCTCAGCTCCGACAAACTTCAAAAAACAGATTAAAAAAATTGTTTGTTTGTCTCTAGCAAAATTATCTATTGTGATTTTAAAATGAAGGCCAAACCTCCAATTTAACGGCACAAGAAAAAGTCTTTTGCGGTATTTGATTGACTGCAAATTACAATTTCACATATCATACCTTAAAGTTTATCAAATTATAATAAATTTAAAAAAAAATTAAAACACTGTTTTTATTTATAGCAGGCAAAAAAATATTGATTGTATCATGCCAAAATGTTTTAACAGTTTTTTGCTTTTAAAAGCTCTTATTTGTTTTGCTTTTTTTTGTGTTGAAAAAGCGTTGTTAATGCCTGTTTTTAGTTTTTTATCATTATATACTATATAGTATTTATTAATTCAATGCAATTGGTAAAATACCTGATTAAAGTCTATTTAAACGTTATTACATTATTACGTTTAATATTAGAGATACAAAACCCTGTAAATACCTACAGTGCTTCTATCTCTTAATTTAATAAGTTTGGAGTAGCTATTTGAATTTGCAAGTTTATATTTAAAGTCAACTGTAAAAGGTAACACAAGCGCAACAACTAAAATATCAGTACCAAACAAAAATTAAGAGTAAAGCATGTTTTTGAATAAGTTTTATCTTAGAGTCTTTGTGCGACAATTTTAAGTGTTCTATATTTCAACGTTTTCAAAAACCTATAAAGAATGTCTGGCCAGTTATTTATACTTAATTAGTTGTACAGCCAGCGCTGCAGCACAAGTGGAACAATGAGTGTAATGGTTTTAATAAACTCATCAAGCAAAAGATTGTCACAACGCTAGTATTTTACAAATAAAAAATAATATGACAGCATCACAACAATTTTTTTTTTTTAAATTAGTTGTTGACACTATTTTTACCGGTTGTATATTATTACAGTAATAAACATGTGCACACGTTAGATAAATATTTTTGTCATCAGCTTTAAAAATTACTATCAACCTTTTAGAACAGCAAGTTTTTGATAAATTATGTTAAGTAAACCCATTTACAGCCTAATCAACAACCATCTTAAGACACTAAAGAAGCACCAGCACTTTAGATCTAATGCTGTTGCTAGCCTTTGTCTTACTGTGAACAAGTATTGCTAAAATTAGTCCATAGCACAAAACAGAACTAACTAATTTTCAAACTTAAACACCAAACAATGCAACAAGACCAAAAAAAAAAAAAATTAAGTGGAATACCTCACAAAACACGTTTGAATAAACATGTACTTGGTTTTAAACATAAAAAACTCAACATAATCAGAAACATTTATTTACAACCCAAATTGACTTTCCAGTAAAAATAAACGCAAGAAAAAAAAATTTAGTATTAAAGCAAAACCTAATTCACCGTAGTAAAAATAAAAATCAGTAAGTTGATCAGGTATTACTAATACAATGTTGTACATTGTAAACACATCAATACATTACCTTACAAAAAAGCATTTTTTTTTAATTTACAAAAAACTATCAGTCTACAATTTATCTACAAGACAAACTTGTTTTGGCTTCATCAGAAAACAAATAAACTTGAAAAACTATTACCCAAAAAATTCAAAAGTCAATCCAATAAAAAAAAATTTAACTAAGCAAATTACTGTTTGAATCCCATCCGCCAAACAAAAGGTTTCTTAACAGTACAAAATATAGTAAAAGAAATTTATCTAATTTAATTTAATATATATTTTATTATCTTTTTCAGCAAGTGCAGTTCACAATTGTGTAAACTTTGTCACCACTCTTAAGATATATATGTGTAAAGAGGTTTTTAATACAGTTAAATCTTTACATAAAATCAGATGAACAATTTTATCTTTAAAATTTAATAAAAGATGTATTTTATGTAAATTGCTTCTTCTACACTAGTGTTTTATTGTATGCACTTATCATTAGTGCCTACTTATCTCACTAGTCAAAAAAACAATTTAAATAAAATTATAATAACTATACCTGTTTTCCAATCACTAGGGTAACTAACCTTACTGTAGCGGTTGCTGGAGCAAGTTACACTTGAGAGTCAAAAACATTTAACTAACTTTAAATCAAACATAAAACTGCACATGTAAAAACCGTAGTACCAACTATCTAATTTAGCAAATAGCTGCATTTGCATAACGTTCTGACAAACCCTGGTGCACGCATTACATTTTGTAAAATGAGGCAACTTGCACAAAGTATTTCTTTCCATTTTTCTTCTAGCACCAACCATTCAATTAGGGGAAGTTGCTATAATTTATCGATCACTTATATCATACTTTACATACAAAAGCACGTTTTTATCAATATTTAAAAAAAAAAAACCTAACATCTTAAAAAAAACAAATATAAAAAAAAATTGTTATAATTTTTTCCTAAAAATGCAATTCTGAGAAGTTACAAACGATCAAAAAAAGTAAATTTAAAATTTAAACATTTTTTTGCAATTCTTAAGTATTTTTGTAGATACATTGTAAAATATCTTCAAACGTAACACACGGCACTTCCTGAAATTTGTAGGGTATGTTTTGCACTTTTGCACAACTGTCTTAAAGTACGGCAAAATTTAAAAAAAATGTAAAAAAACTCAAAAACTTTGATTTTTTCAAGTTTTGATTGCTTATTACTTAAAAATTGGTCACTAAAAAAACTGAAAAAAAATGCATAATCAGGAAGGAGTAGAGTAGAGAAAGGCATTTTCAGTAGTTTGCGCAAAAACAAATTTTTATTTTGTACACTTGACTTATAAATGGTTATATATACATGGATATGGCCATGTATGATGAGTAAAGTAAAGCAAAAATATTTTTTTTAATAATTTTTAAGATTACAGCATTCGATAATAAAATATTTGAATTATTACGCTGCTTGTGTAATAAAGTTTTTTTTTCTTATTTTAGACTGTTCGCAAAAATTAGATTGCTGATTTTTGATAAGTTCTTTATCGCCATCCTAAAAATTTCAAAAAATATCAATCAATCAAGTATTGTTTTACCTATTAACAAAAAAATTAAAAATACCCGACATTTTTTTTAATCTATTTATAATTACATAAAAAACTTTTTAAAAATTAACGGAAATGTCTTCAAATCTTTTTATTTAGAATTTTTAATCAATTTTAAGCAATAAATGTTATCTTCAATAATTAGTTAAAAAAAATTCTAAAAAGACGTTTGAAAATTGCAAAAATAGGTAAAAAATTGACATTTTTAAAAGTTGTAACATAAAAATCTCGGCACTGGGTAGCACAAAAAATCTAAAAAAAAATCAAAAAATCAATTCCCGAATTTTGCGACATAAATTTTTGTTTTGCACCACTTCACTCATACATGGCCGTATACAATTCAAGATATAATTATGATCAGTGTAATACAGGGCTGCGTTCCTAATTACGGAGTGAGGTGAGAGTGACACCTCGGCGAGTGTGATGAACGGGGAATAGATTTTATGAACAAGTCGGGCGTGTTTAGGGTAGGGTATAAGGTAAGGCCAACTTCATTGGGTATGGGCTGTTAAAAACCAAACGTCAAGGCGACAAATATAACCAACATTTATTAGTTAATACGGCACTAGCTAATAAATGAAAAAAAATATAATATATAATATATAATATATAACCTAATAATAATAATATATAATATATAACCTAAGTTCGTTCTTCTTCCTATACTATTTAAACACTTTGTTTTATTTTTGACCATAACTTAATTTTCATTAATTAATTTAATTTTTCCAGTTTCTGATTGTATTTACTTATGTGAGCAAATTGAAATGTTTAAAATATTTATTTTCAAAATGTAAACTATACTACTAAACAAAGTAAACAAACCATAAATAACCTAAAAGCATTGAATGCATTTTACACTAAAACAGACTAACTTTGGTCGGGTGCAATATTTTCTCCGCTCATAGAGGATGGTAACAAGGGTACGGTATGGGTGTCAGTAAAGACGTTTATGAACGCCGGCGAGAGTAAAATTTTTCCCATCACTTCTACTTTAGGTACGGCAAAGGTGATCATTTGGGTCACTCTCGCCCTTGCCCAAGTACTTTAGGAACGTACTCCAGGCATTAGTTACAAATAGAAGAATGTCAAACACGTCAGACACAAAATTAGCATAAAATGAGTTAATAATTTATTCAAACTCAATCTCAATCACAGTAGTGAAAGGTCAAACACAGACACTTGTTTTGCTTATGCAAACCTTGTCAGTGTGCCTTGTATAACCACGGCAATGCACTAGCTAGAGCCACAGTTGTTCGTTTGATTATTTTATTTTTTTAATTTTAAATCAAACATAAAATTGTATATGAGTAAGATGTAGTAGGTTTTTTGGGATTATTAGGTTACATTATTTTTGATAACATTACTTTACATTCAATTAATGCTACAAAACATCTGTTTTTCTATTACGTTCTGACAATCTTTGGTACACGCCAAGATGCTTTGCGTTTTTATTACATTTGCGACAATTTGCAGAAAGTTTTTCTTCCCTTTCTTTTTCTAGCTATAGCTTTTCAAGCTGGACTTGCAATGCCGGACAAAACTAAACTTTTCAATACTTTGCGGGAGGGGGAAGCGGAAAATCTTAGCAACGCAACTAGGGAGGCAAGTTGGGTTTGCTCATTTGATTTATAACTACATCTAATAGTGATTAATTAATTAATTTTAAAAAATCAGAAACGGTCAACAAAAGAAATTACAAATTAAAATGAATAATAAACTGAAGAATTCAAATTTCCAAGCAATAGTTTATTTAAAAATAAGCAACTGAGTTTTTCTGAATAATTTATTTCAGACTGTAGCCAACTGTATACATTTTTACAAACTACATAAACATTAAGTTCCTTAACTTTAAGTTTAATGTTTTTTAACAGTTTCTAAAGTTTTTTGTTAAAGACCAGCTAGATTTAATATATTTCCAATGTTTAATGCTTTTTAATCCCACTTTGTAATATTGTTTGGTTTGATTATTTTCAGTGACGTAGTTTTCTCTAAGCAAAAGTAAGCTATGCAAATGGCCTTACACGCATACATGATACTTTTTACGTCTGTTTCAAAACCTGGAACCAGAATTAAACATTTTGTAAGTTAAATTAGGCACTTTTCGACAGTTTATAGCCAAATTTTGATTTTTTTTAAACAAAATTTTTTATTGTAAACATTATTAATTAAAGATTTTATGTAATGTTTGATTTATTATTTAACAAACATGTTTCAATAAATTATCATCATTTACTATTTTTAATTTTTTATAAATAAAATTTTGCATTTTTTAACAGTTTACGACCAAATTTTCTTTTTATGTAATAATATTGTAATGAAATTTTCTAAAACACATTATGTATATGTAAATAAGTTATAGTAATATACACCCTTACATACATACCCAGTTATGCCGTTTCTTTTCGGGCTAGACAGTAACACTGTACAATAGCCTACTTTAGTTCTTAATCTGTTTTTTGTACAATTTGTCTCTACGTTTTTTTTTTGTACGCATTCATCTTACAACATTCAACCAAGTTTTAAGTGATTGGCCTCTGCATTTTATTCCAAATACTTTTTCATCATAAATTTGCTTTGATATTCTATCCTCACTTATTCTTTCAACATACGTTCATACTGTGGTCTATCCGTGTTACTTTCATTATTCACTCATTTTTAACTCTGTTTATGGAAGTTTTTTCACACACACTTCTTAAGTATACCATTTCAACCGCAATTATTTTATTTTTTGAGTTTCTCTTGAAATATCCATGTTTCAGATTTATACATCAAAGTTAGTGTTAACACAGTTTTATAAACTGCCATATTTGCTTTATTAGACAATACCTTATTCTTTGCAATCATATACATACTACTATTTTTGCGATGCATTTACTTGTATCATAATTTTTCCATCTAAGTATTAAATTACAATTTATATTAAACATTTTTCCTAAATACACTAGAACATTTACCTGCTCTAAACATTCATCATTTAACCTAATTCTACAACCACTGTCTACTTTGTCATTATCAAAAATCATGATTTTAGTTTTTGTTGCATTTATACAGAGATTTTTTTTATTTGCTGCAACATTTGGTCGTTTTAGTGCTTTCTGTAAGTCATTTTTATTCTTAGACGTTAACGTCTTTATAAGCATTCCTTACACATTTATTCATAAATATATTTAACAACCACGGAAACATAGCGCATCCCTGCTTAACACCTTGTTCTATGTTAAACCAATCGCTCAGTGTCCATTCACCCCAACGCACGTTCTGCTACCATAGTACAATAATTTTTGTAAAATTGTAATAATAGTTTTTATTTGAGGTTGATTACTTTGGAAGTAAACTAAAATAAAAGTTTAGCGTATGCTAATGACTGACGTTTTGATAGCTTTGCTATCTTTATCCGAGCTAAAAAAAAGTTAACTACAAAATTATTTAATATCTAAATGATTCGATCCCCAAATTTGACCAAAATAATAACTTGCTTTTTATCCACCCGGGTGATTCGGAAGTCACCTAATAAACCGTTGGTCCCATCAACCCCCTTCAAACAAGTTGTAAGACTTCTGGGGCGATGTTAAATAGCTGTAAAACGCGCAATAAAGAAGAAAACAAATCAAAATTTACATTAAATTAATAAAATTAGGCTGTATCTTTAAACCGTCGTAATACTTGTTAAAAATTTGGTTTAAATTTTGATTTAAAGGATTTTAAACGTGTGTTTTTGTTGTTGTTTGTTTTCATTTAAATATTAAATAATTTTGTAATTAACTTTTGTTTCTTAGCTTTGCTGAAGATAGCAAAACTATCAAAACGTTAGCAAATGATATTATTAACCTACGCTAGACTTTTATTGTATCTTACTTTCAAAGTAATCAACCTCAAATAATAAAAACATATATAATCAAATCAACAAAAATAATAGGTTTTATTGTTTAAAAATGTTATGCTTCTTCTTTTTTTTTTTTAATTTAGGATTAGATCCTGTTATTAACCAACTACTTATTGCTATTGTGTCTCTTGTGATTTGGATGTTTAACTGTCCATCCATCTTTTAGGTTGGCGTCCGGGAGGTCTTTTTGTGCTTGGTTTTAATGTCAATGATTTTTTTGCCAGCTTTTTATTATACATACGTGTTGGTTTTATTTACGTTGCTTTGTTCTTGTCCAGCGTATTATATCGGTAATTTTGCTGTCTATGCTGATGACATTGTTTTGTATCTTGTCTCTAAGACTGAGTCCCGATATGAATCTGAGGGACTTCATTTTTGTTGCTTGCTGGCGTTTCTTTGTCTTATTCTTATCTGCTTTGATTTCTACTACATATGTTAGAATAGGTTTTATGCAGGTTTTATATATGCGTACTTTGCTGTCTTTTTTAATGAATTTGTTCATTTATATTACATCTCACATATTACCGATTTCTTTTGCTAGATATTTCAACTTTTTGATATTTAAACCGCATGACCTGTTTTATTGGTTTAACAACAATCACTAGTTTGCATCTGATCGGGTTCTTTGCTGTGGCCATTGATTTGTTTTTTTTTTTATAGAGACCTGCATATTGAAATGCTTTAATTTTATTTGAAACTGATGGAAGAGCCGCTGCTTTCCTTTTTCTGCAATTATTGCGTCGTCCGCGTATCATATTACGTTGAATTTTTTAATGCTCATTTTATATTCAATATTTATATTTTATGATTTTGTCCATGGTTGTGTTGAACAGTAAAGGGCTCAAGCTATCTCCTTGTTTGATATCATCTAAGATGGGTATTTTACTTGTTCTAAAACGCTTGTGTGAGGTCTATGAAACACACAAACGCTGGCATATTGTACTCTATTGCTTTTTTGGTCAGTAGTCGTAGAATAAATATAGTTATTCTTTCTAAAGTCTTGTTGTTTTTCGGTTATTTTAACTAGGTCTAATATCTCATTTGCAATGATCTATGTGAAAAGTTTTATCATTGTATTAGTAAGCATATTCTTTGGTAATTATTTACTCCTAATTCCATTTTTAAACATGGAGTAAGCAATACTAGTTTATTGTTCTGGGACTGTTCCGATGATAGTATCATTTTGAAAAAAAAATGTTATTTTTTCTACAAGATTTTGTCCTTCATATTTAATCATTTTGTTGGTGATGTTATTGAGGCTCGGCAATTTTTGGTACTTTATTTTCTTAATTGTCTTCAGTATCATGTTGTTATTTAGGTTTAACTACTGTATCTTTTCAGTCGTCATGGTTACTGACTGTAGATTTTTGTATAGTTTTTGAAAATGTTTTACCTATATTTTGTCTAGTATTGATCTTTCTTAGATAAGTTTATTGATTGGTTTTTTGTTTTGTTTTTGAGCATTTTCCTTATCTTTTTCTGCCTTCTATATAAGTGGTGTTCCATGTCTTTAGAAAAAAAACTCCAAAAACTTTTTTTTTCTTGCAATTTTAGTATTAATTCTCTTTCTTGCAGCGGTGTATACTCGGTATTTGTCTGCCGTTTTGAACATTCTGTATTTTAGGTAAGCTTTTTGTTTTCCTGTTGCGAGTGTTTTCACCTCCGTGGAAACTATGACAGTTGAAGGCGTTAATATTGACTTTTCTGGTTCCAAGTGCTTTGTCAGCAGCTGTTAGTATTCTGCGTATTATAGCCAAATGTTGCTGAGTTTGTATTTGCATAAAAAAAACCATTCCACATTTAGTTTATCGATGTGTTGTAGCAGGCAATTTCCTTGCATGTTTTATTGGTATGCGAAGTTTGCCACCAGGTTATAATCACTTGCTTATGCTAGTGATCGGACGTCTAATATTTGTAATAGGTGAATTTGTCTGTTAGTGATAATATGGTCAAATGTCATTTCTTGATCTCTGGTGTTTGTTATCTTGTGTTGGTTTTTGTGTGCATAGTAAATATTGTTATTGTGCAATTTCTTGTGAGTGCATAAGTCTATTAATAATTTTCCATTTGAGTTTAATTCATCTCTGATCATCTTTGTTTTATATTGTCTATTTCTTTGTTTCCGATGCGTGCATTGAAGTCTCCCATTAGGCATATCTGGTTGTTGTTGCATTAGTAAAGAGCAGTAAACACAAGGGCGCAGGACGTTCAGAGGAGCGGGAGTAACTTTTGCGCAGTGAAGCAATGCGGTCAAATGATTTGACAACAACGGCCACTCTTTTATTATTACAGATATTATTGCTAAATAGTATTAAGTTAATTAAAATACGTTGTTTAAGCACAAAGTGGTGGTTAGAAGGATTAGCGTGCGTCGCGTCAGTTATATCAAAAAAAAAAAAAAATTAGATAACTGTTTTACATTTGTTTGAAATCGGTGTTTTGAACATCAAAATATTTTCAAAAACATCAAAATCTATCCCAATACTGTTCAAAAGTGTAAACAAATTAGAAAATTTTCAAAAATATTATAATACTTTTATAAAATATCAATATATTGTTAGGTCATAAAAATCCGTCTATGAAATTGCAAGAGCCAATATTTTAGGTTTTACGCTTACGCCATTACTACACAAACTGTCTTTAAATATGTACTTAAACAAAAATATAATCTATTGCACCCGTTAATTGAAAAAATGATGACGTTGTAGGTACTGAGAAGGCCTAGTAACTCTCATATTAAATTTAATTATGGTTAAATAGACACTTATCATATATTAAACTAACGTCCTAAATTAATAATAATAATATAACTTCTTAAATTTTTTTGCAAGAGCCAGGGCTTAAACCTGTAACAAATTACGCCAAGATTTGAGTTAGGTGCTTCAACCAACTGAGCCACTCTTTAAAAAAAAAAACAAAAACTGGCCCTAAACTGTTGAAAAGTGCAAAATATCAAATCATGTTGTTAGAAAGCATCAAAACCCGGTCATAAATTCTAAAAAAAATAGTAAAATTTGGCCATCAATTTTTTCTAAATAAAAATTTGACCAAAAACAATCGATAACTGGAAAATTCTGTTCATAAAATGTCAAAAATTGCAAAACCCGATCTTAAAATGTTAAACAGCCATAAACTTATAAAAATGTAAATTTTTTTCCAGCTACCAGCAAATGTTGTTAAAAAAAAGCTGAATCTGGCATAAACTGTTAAAAAGTGCAAAACCCAACTATGAAATTAACAAATATTACAAATAATTTTAAATTAAACATAAAAATGCATATGTGTAAGTCGCGGAGAAATGCCGATTACAGTTTAGCTAATTTTACATTTAACATGAAATTAGTTACAGATTGGAAAATGTTAAATACAAACTACTAAATTCACATTAGACACATAGTCAGCAAATATTAAAAATACATTAACATAAAGTTGCATTTATTTAGACCGTAGGTGAATACCAATTACAATTAGGCAAATTTTACACATTAAACAAACAACCAATTTTAAATAACGTTAATTTTTTTTTTCTTCACTGAATTTCAATGTTTTAGCAAACTTTTATTTTATACTAATTAAATTCAATTTTTTCTTAATCTTTAAGACAAAATTCTTGTTCCAAATAAAAAAACATTCTTATTAACTTAAAGTTTGCAACCTTTCATTTTGTATTTCACAACGTAAACCTTCAATCACGGCCACATAGGTCAATTATTATTTCAGTCTTATACTTCGCTTCAATTATTTTTTCCAAGTTCAAGAATTCACACAATTGAATATAATTATAGAAAGCATCGCGAGGTCTTATAAATCACCTGGAATACCATCAATTGCTGGTATTTGTTAAATACATGATATTTAAATGTTATTATAATTAATTTATACGTAATATTTTAATTAGTAGTAATATGCTGGCTCAAGGTTATTAATTACGGATTAGATATATGGGTCAGTAGTGTAACATTGACTTTGAATTCTAAAGTTTTAGTAATTTCTACAAAATAAATAAATTGACAACATCAGATTATTAAGTTAAGTATTGAAATTTGTTAACTAATACTAAATTATTTAGTTTAGCATATCGTTAAAGTAAAAAGATCTATAAAAAATAATTACATACATTTTTTATTTAAAACTAAATTTATTTTCTTATTTAAACCATATTTTCTAACTTTAAATTCAGCTTTCCTAAAAATTACATATTAAGATTACACTTTATATGTATTTGTTTCACACATTTTTTTCAATTAAATTCAGATTATTTTACAACCAGTTTTAATGCTTTTTTATAAAATTGATTAATGCAATAAAATTAAATTATACAAACAACTTTGATTTAGTGTGTGTTAAAATGACCCCATTTTTATAAAATGCAATTAACTCGATAAATGAATTACACTATTACTACAAATTTATTCTTATACATTATCTTCCTATTCATTACAAGGCTGATTTAAATTAACAATTACACTGTTCGCTTGAATCATCTCTAAAATGGTAACATATTTTCAAATTAATAGGGTCAGTGACGATGTAGTGCTTATTTCCAATTAATTCATTTTACCTGCTTGCATAACATCTAAAGTTCAATGATAATACTGTATTCATTATCCATTAATCAGTAGTAATTAATATCAATAGTTAAACTAAATTATATCCAAAACTTGTTAATTTGTCGACATTTCAGGAGCTGGTTCCGGAGGCCGGTTAGTTATTGTTGTTTTTGAAGGTAACCTCATGTGGTAGACCTGTTATAATTACATAGCCCTTAATAGCAGAAGTACTTTATTTACATTATTCATTTTGTAAAGTTTATTGATATTATTTATTATAAAATAAAGATGATTTTACATTAATATTATTATTTATTTCAATTATTATAAATATTAAAATATTATGGTCAATTTAATAATACATTTTATTTTTTTTAATAATAAACTGATTTTTTATATAAAGTTTTAAGCATAAGTGCTTTTTTTTAATTTTATTGTTTTGTTATTGATATATTATGTCATCAGTAACTGATTATACTATTTGCAAATTTTATTTAATTAATTTTTTTATTGCATATAATGTGTTCTATGCTAGTAAATTAAATAATTATAATTTTATTTCTTGATAAATGTATTATTATACATTTATTTTGTAACCTTCATAAAATTATTTATTTAAAAAATTGCACAAAAATGCAAAAACGATATTTTATTTATTATTAATAGTTTCACAATATTAATTTTATTGGTAATAATCATGACTGCACACAAATTATTTTACTAAGACAAAAACTTCTTTTCATTCATTTTATTTAGAGGACGATTTCTCTATCATAATATAAGATTAAAATAAGAATGCTGCAAATATATTTCTTACTATTACTCAATATGTTACAATAAATTTTTAATATGTTCTTGAACTCTCATAAAGTGTTTTCAGAAAATGTTTGAACGCTTAATATACTGGCCACCAAAAGTAAAAGAACACCAAGAACCTGTAGCTTAAATTTTATAGAAACTTTGAATAACATGTTAATTACTTACACCAACAAATTAATAAAAAGTCAACAAAAAACTGTGTTCAATTTTTTTAAATTTTAATAAGGAATTATTCTTCAACGATTTCTGGAGCACTCAGCAATTCCTCTATGCATGTAAGAAATCAAGTTGTCTAACTTAGCATAAAAGATTGCCTATAGATCTGAAAAAATAAAAAAAAGTAAATCAACATTAGCTAATCTAGGAATTCTATAGTGACCCTAGCTGTATGTGACTTTGCTAGCTCTTGTTGGAAAATTAGTTTCCAACTTCCTCAGATAGGGTATTAATGTTTTAAAACCGTCTTAGTGTAGAAATTTGCGTATAATGATATTGAAATGCACACGACGTCTAATCATTTTACAACCACTGTTGGCATACAAACAAAATTTTAATTTGTTGCTTAAAAAAACTTGATTTCATTGATTGACTCAACATCGGTACATATTTTGATTTAAATAAAGAACAAATCAACTGATTTACACAATAAAACTGTAATGTTACTTTTATTCTTTTATGTTTATACTATAAAGTAATTTTATTAAAAATTTATCATAATTTTTTTTTGAAATTTTAATCAGTTTTTAATGTAAATTATTTAAATATTAACTAAAGTTTTGATAAAAATTGGGTTACAAGTTTTAAGTGTTTTTTTAGCTCTTGATCTGTTGCAAAACTCATGTTTTTAATCTGTCAGAAAACGTTACAAAATGTTCTAAAACTACGATAGTCTTAAACTGTTACATGATTAAAAAAAATAATGTACAATATTTAAAATTGTCTCAGTGCACCCATCAATTAATTTTCTGCAACTCATAGCAGATTTTTATTCTTTTTATATTCGGAGCTTGTTTTCATAGACACAAAATTTCAGAAAACTTCACAAGAAAAATCATATTCCGTTAAGCCAAGAGAACGAAGTGGTTAAGGCTCATTGCCGAAACGTGAAATGATTTGTTCCTAAAAAATATTCCAAAGAACTCTCATTTAGAATTTTGCTCTATGTGGGCCCTGGTTCTATTTTGCTGAAACTATATTCTCCCAATATCTAAACTCTGTTTCTGTAGTTCTAGTACTGAAAAGTTAGTGATCATTTTAATGTAGCAATCTGAACCCAATTACGTCAAATTTAGCAACAGCACACCATACTGTCTCTTAAGAGCTAAGCTGGAATCAATAGCTTAATATCAGAACTTTTGTTTATTTTTATATTAAAATGTCAACAAAAGAAACGCTATGTTTGAATAACAGATTCCTTATTTTTAACGTTTTAAAACTATGCGGTTCCCCTGAACCATTTTGTATATTATATAACCTTAATAACCTTAATACTCTTAAATCCAGTTTTACTTAATTATTTATCAGATCATTTTTTTTTTGTTAACGTTGTCATCTATTTTATTCTTTTTTCATCTTTTTTAAAAAATATCAAAAAAGGCTTAGATTTCATGTATTTCTGTGGGTACATTGTAAGATATCTCTTCCTTCCTGAAATTTTCAGGTTTTTTTGCACATATAAAAGTTTGTTTCTATCCTTATTTGAGAAAAAAAGAAAACACCCAAAATCATTTTTTTAGAAAAATCTGTTTTTAAAATTTAAGAAAAAAAATGATTGTGAAATATTATTCTTTAAGCAGTTTTGAAGAAAAAAGTTATTACTCAAATGGCTACCAAAAATAATGAAAAAAAAAAGTTATTTCGCACACTTGATTTATACATTTCTTTTTTATTTACTATTACATAGTCTATTACCGATTATTTTTTTGCTCCTATGTAGGTATATTCATCCTCTTTATCTCCTTTTATATTTTCGATTAGTATTCTCTTCAATCTCCAAAATATTTTTTATTTATTTTCTACTTTATTTTTTAATTTTTTTTTTTTTTTTAGGTTATAATTCTTTCTTCTTTTAGTCTGGTTCCATCGTTGAAATTTTTTCCTGCTTTTAGTTTTCTTCCATGTCTCTCTACCATTTTTCTTTTACATATATCCTACGATCGCTGTCTTGCCTTTTTAAGTTTTACTTTTTCTCCTCTGTAGATTTTAGGTTTTTCTTAACAGCTATTAAGACTGTGCCACCACTGTTTTTAGAGCTATTGTTAACATTCCTGTCCATCCGATAAACAATGTATCGGTCATCGATAAATTTATTATCGGATATAGAAGAGTAAAGCACGGTTTCAGTAAGAGTCAAGACTTGAAAATCTTCCGTCAAACACGAACAGAAAAATCAACTAACGTAGTACGTAGACCCCTTACATTTTAATAGTAAATTGTAAGAGTGTTTATGGATTTTGAGTTAGTTACTACTGCTTTCCCTGGTAATTGCTGTCCGGAAGAAAGTGGCGTTTTGGGTGCCGATTCGTATAAAAAAAAACTCCTTGACGGCAAGAAATAAGAGATTTTTTACACCTAGCTTGAATGAAGAAGTATCCTCATTGTTGGTAAGTGGAAAACATTTAGCATCATTAATGCCGAAAGAATTGCTCATGTATTTGAAAATATCTGTGACTTTTTTCCGGGCATAACAATGACTCCATCGTAGAACTCCCGATGATTATTGGAGCTTTGTGCTTAGATAAGTTAGAACTCGCTTCAGAAGTAGGTTTTGAGTGGTTAAGCACTGTTAAAGCAAATGAAAAAGGGAGTCCGGTATTATTAATAATTGTAGACACGGACATGTTTTGTAAGGGCATTATATTTGGAGTTTTAAGATCAACCAAATCAATTAATGGGCCAGCGCTTTTAGGTCCAGAAGATGTTGGAACAAGAGTAGCATCACGCAAGTTTAAGTTCAAATTTTATTTATTTTGATTATATTATAATGTGCTTAGAATATTATCAAGCACTCATTGTTTACGATAACTAAATTGATACAATTATTGCATTTTCACGAGACTGCTTTATTATCCGTAATAGCTTTGACTATGGTTTCAGTTAGACCCGCACATTTGTTACCATAAAAACAGTGACGACAAACGCTGCACCGTAATGGTCGTTTTTCACTAGCAGTATGCACTTAGCACAGTTAGAAACCGACATGTTATAAATAAAAATACAATGTTTAAAATATAATGAGTAGGGACCGGATTATATTCAAATTCATATTTGCATATGCATTTGGATATTTTGACCATATTTAAGCTTTGTTGCATATTTCATCCTTATTCGGTTTTTATGCATATTTCACCGATTTTTAGAAAAAAATATTTGAAAAACGTAATTTTTTTAGTTATTAAATTATGCGTAGTAACATAAAAATATACCAGAAATTAAACATTAGATATTTTTACTTAACTATTCAATTACAACCATTTTAAATATAAAACAAATAGAACGTTTTTTTTTTTTTTATTTTCTAGGTTATATTTAAAATACCTTGGAGATAAAAAAATAAAATAAATATGTTGCTCTTTAAAAAACTAAAGTTGGTTTTTATTGCAAGTATACTAAAAATTGAAACCTACATGTACCTGCTTTTATGGTACTCAAAAAACCATTTAAAATGAAGTTATTTAACCTTAGGTTTTTTGTCTAAGTACATATGTATTATATTTTGACACATTTTACCTACTTTATTAAAAATTTAAAAAAATAAAAGTTGTTATATATTTCCTATTTTTGATAAAATTATTAAACTATATTTGTTGATGTTATGTTGCATATAGTTGCATATTTTGGCAATTTTTTGCTATTTTTATGCATATTTTGGGCTTTTTTATTGCATATTTGCATGCATATTTTAGCGTTTTTAAGTTGCATATAATCCGGTGTCTAATAATGAGTAAATAAATAAAATCAAATTAATTTAAATGAGATATAGATAAATACACAGAATGTAGGCTTATAGCCTACATTCTGTGTGAAGTGTGTCCTTTGTTTATAACAAAAGACACACTTTACGCCAACGGAGTCTATCTTGGCGACTTCGAAAAAGACAAACAGAGAAGACCGCGGAAGATGAAAAATAATGAAGGAATGAAAACCAAGGACAGGTGAAATAGATAGGTGGTTACATACAAAATAAAATTAAGTTAATAATTAATATAGAAATTCAACTAATTATCTTTAAATAAAATTGTTTTAAGCATAATTTGAAAATGTAAAATAATATAAAAAAAAATTATAAAAAAAACAAAATAAAATAAAGAGTTTATTATAAAATGAGACTAGATTTGAACCCAAGCGGGTATATTACTTTGGCGTTAATGTGGATTATCCAAAACTTTCTTTCTTTTTTTGTTTTGTTTTTTTTTTAATTAAATATTGTAGTATGTATGCGATCTATTATTCCTATTTCTTTTCTAAACCTGGTTTGTTTGTCTAGCAATATTCTATTCATCTCCAGTTCTTTACTAAGTTTTTCTTCTAGTACTATGGCGTAGATCTTGTATGCTGTACTAAGTAACATTATGTCATACAAAACCTACTCTTTACTGACTAAGAAACCTTTTTCCCTTTCATACTTCATTTATTATCTCACTCAATCTCTCAATCAAATTTTCCATTTTACACATCCATGTTTTATTTTGTATTCCATTGTTACCTGGCGTTATTTGTTTTTTTAGTTTTTCATCATTTGTTTTTGTTATTTTATCTACATTTTTTACTAGTTGTGCTGACTTTAGTTTTTTATTGGTTTTTCTATCCAATTCTTCAAGTTTTAAGAAGTGCATCCTCTAGTTGTCTATTAAAATTTGTTTGTTTTTATTCTTGTATCTATTTTTTATGAGTTTTCCTTCTTCAAACGTATTTTTTATCTTTATTTCATACATTTTCTCAACTTTTTTGCATTTTTCTTTAAATACCTTTGGCGCACTGTTATATTGTTGCTTAGTTGCTTTGTTATTTTTCCAATTTTAAAGTACTTTTCTAGCTTCTTTTTTTTGTATGCATTTTGTGTTTTAGTATTGCAATTTTCAAATGTTTCTTCTGTTTGTATAAACAATTTCTTTACTGTTGTCTTTGTAGTTATGTTTTTTAACTTTGCCATTTTTTGTTATACGCTTCTCTCTTCAAAATGTCTATTTATGTACACTTCTAGCGCTGAGTGAGGAAATATTAGGAAGAGACGCAAAGCCAGTATATGTGTGCGAACTCTAGTGCACCTCTCTTTTATATATATATATATATATATCTGTTCCATTCACACACAAGCTCCCTTCACCGCAGCACCGTCCACAACATTGGGTCGTATTAATAAAAAAAAGGAAATGCTTATGCTTGCAAAAAGAGAAGGAAATCCTTCTGTTTTAATTCATAATAATTTCAAGTAAAACCTTACTCTTTTAGAGTATAAGCATAACCTTCTGTGTCAAATGAAGTAAATGGATATTTATAATCGAGACCTTTAACTTTGTTTAAAAAGGATATCCTTTAAATATTCTGAGTCTTGATCAGTAGCAGACTCAGTCTTGCAGTGAGAGGTATTTTTATTCGATTTTGTCAGCGTGATGGCAGACGTTGTGCTTCTGAGGGATGCTAAACATTACAAGCCACGCTTACCTACTCTTTCTCGTGATTTTAAAGAATTATACCGTTTTGAAGAAGAGAATTTACAGTGGATTTCGGACAGATTTTTAGGCGTAAATGAAGAAACTCGAGGAGGTGCGTTGTCATCCATTCATAAATTAAAAATTTGTTTGCGCTATCTCAGTGACCCCGGCTATCAGAAAGGTGTTGGTCAAGAACTTGGCATTAGTCAATCTACAGTATCCCGCACTGTGAACACAGTAGTTGACAGCATAATTGTGCAATCAAATGAATGGATAAAGTTTCCAACTACCAACAACGAAATAATGGAGGCAAAACAGTTATGGCAAAGCAAGTATAAGTTTCCGACCGCAATTAGTGTGATAGATTGCACCCATGTAGGAATACTGAAACCAAATTGCCACGGAGATGAGTATATCAACCGGAAAGGTAAGCCTTCTATAAATGTGCAAGCTACTTGTAATGCCCGAGAAA
Source organism: Tachinus rufipes (assembly GCA_963932245.1). Classification (NCBI taxonomy): domain Eukaryota; kingdom Metazoa; phylum Arthropoda; class Insecta; order Coleoptera; family Staphylinidae; genus Tachinus; species Tachinus rufipes. The sequence goes on along the minus strand of OZ010747.1, from coordinate 68,607,555 downwards.
TGTTTACTAGCGTCGACATTAGTTGGCCTGGCTCCGTGCACGATTCGAGGATATGGAAAAATTCAAAGGTTAGAGCACAATTTCAAAACAAAGCAAATGTTGTTCTACTTGGTGATGATGGATATGGTATAGAGCCATGCCTTATGACTCCATTCAGAAAACCTGCTCCTGGCGCTGAGTTAAATTATAACATACTTTTGAAGAAAGAGAGAGTAATAATAGAACGGTGTTTTGGCCAACTCAAACGCCGGTTTCCTATATTACAGTATGTTTGTCGTGTTAAATTGGAAAATGTGCCTAAAATCATCATTGCCTGTGTCGTTCTTCACAACGTTGCAAAATCTTTAGGAGATCCAGACTTTGAGTTACCTGGAGAGGTGCCAGACAAACATGAAGAAAACTGTGACAACAACGAACTTCATCTTCGTCATCAAGGACAAGAAATAAGAAGAAACTTGAGTATTGTAATAAACAATTTTAATCATTAAGTTTTACATAAACGTAGAAATGACGAGTGACAAAAATTAAAAAACTGTTTTTTATAAGTTGAAGTATGTTTCAATTCCATCTGTAGCAATTGTTGGAATAAAATCCTTGCGTCGAATCAGTTCTAATTTTTTTTCATAATATTCATTTTGAATTTTACTTGTGTGGTACTGCTGTAATAAAACCAAGCGTTGCAGTTCCTTTGTGGTTAGTCCTTTAGTTTCATTAGTTTCATATTTCTCCAACACGGATTTCCTTTTTTGCAGCAATGGTGTAATCCCTTCCGCTGCACTCAATCCAGCTTCACTCCGTCCCCCCGGTTTTACTCCTTCCCGCTTCACTCCTTCCCGCTTCACTTCTTCCCCCAGTTTCACTCCTTCCCGCTTCACTCCTTCCCGCTTCACTCTTTCCCCCAGTTTCACTCCTTCCCGCTTCACTCCTTTCTCCTTCCACAATACCAATCTGCATTGCCTCTCTAATCTTTCCAATTGTTGGATTAGAATCACCTTCCATAGCCTTCAGTAGTTTTCGTTCCCAATCTAGCAGTTTAATCGGCTTGTTTCCGTTTTTTTTTTTAAATCTGTTTTTTTCTTCAACCTTGACTTCATATTATTCACTTTTTTTAATAAACCTTTTGCATTTAATGGCTTACCAAAGGTCCTTTCATACTTTTTCGTTGCCTCCTCAATAGCTTCATCTTTTTTTAGTTTTATCTTTGGTACCTGTGATTTTTCTAGAATAACAGGAGCACTTAAAATTTCATTTGATATGAACTGTAGTTCATTTACATTGTTTTCCACACTTTCACTGTCACTCTCACTACTCGACGAAGACATGTTCACTGATAACAAAATCGGTACCTAGGTACTCATAAAACACGAGACGGCGTGACCCGTGACACAAGTAAATTAAGACTAACAAAATAAAACGGAAGTGCAGAGAGCGGTATATCACGTTAGAACATGTTCAGACATGCATGCGCCATCAACCCTTTTACTCAAATATATGTAGGATATCCTCGCAAGTATAAGGTATTGGTTATAAATACAGAAAGAAGGAAATACTTATGCTTCTACCTTTTACTTAAGAGCACAACCTTATACTTCTACCTTATGCTTAGAAGGATTTCCTTCTCTTTTATGAATACGGCCCATTGTTGGATCGTTTGCTAGAGACAAACTTCACATGCGGGAAGCAAGCCGAACTAATGCTCGCATTGCTTATAAATTTTTCTATTTGAGATCATCCCGACCGCTATTTTGATTTCCAGTATACTAACAAAAACAGCAAGTTTAGCATCATTCCTATTTCTACATATAAATTGATAATCAATTTATTTTTTCACCATACATTCAGAATAAATCAAGCTAATAATAATAATAATAATAATAATAATAATAATAATAATAGCATATTTATTTGATAATGCAATAAGGTATACAGAGATACATATACAAAACTACATAGCAAATAATAGTCACAATACAAATCACAGTGAAATAAAAACAAACAATAAAAATCAATATTTAATCGAAAGTAACAAAGTTATCTTCAAAAAACTCATCTAATGAATAATAAGCTTTCTGCTGCAAAAGTTTTTTAAGACGATTTTTGAATATAAAAGTAGTATTAGCAGTTTTTACAAAAGTTGGAAGTTTATTAAAAATTTTTGAGCCGGTGTAACTTATATTTTGTTTGTAGCTCTGCTTGTTGTGCTGAGGTAAAGCTAAATGTTGCCGGTTTCGTGTGTTATACATATGATAATGGCCGTTAGTTTTAAAATTATTTAGATTTTTGAAGACAAAATTTGATACTTCATAAATGTATACATTAAAATAAGTTGGAATTTTTAAAAGAACAAAAGACATTTTACAAGATTCTTTTGGCTTAAGTCCAGCAATAATTCGCAAAGCTCTTTTTTGTATTAAAAATAACCTTTCGGTAAATTCCTTCTTACAGCAGCCCCAATGAATTATATACTCATAACAGAATGAAAGTTTGCAAAATATAATGTTTTAACAACATCTCTACTGCAATCTTAAGATGCCATTCTCAGAGCACCAACCATTGAACTTATTTTTTTGCACACGTACTCTATTTGTGCACCCCATTTAAGTGAACTGTCAATATAGATACCAAGTATGTAGATACCAAGTAACCGCACTGTATGCTATGTTTTGCAAAAGAATTTAAATCAAACTATAGGTGAAAATAGACGAAAAATATATTCAAATATAGAAATAAATGCGTTTATAGGTACTTTTGAATGTTTTAATATTATTTGTAAATATAATTTGAGTAAAATATTTTCATGAAACATAGTTTGATCCTGTCTGAATGTGCAGGTAAAAAAAGAAATTATATATATATAGAAATAAGTCAAAATAGTTTTAGTAGCTCTTGGTTGAAACAAATAGTATTTGTGAATTAAATATAGAATAGATAGGTATAACATAAATTTATTATAAAAACATGAAGTTATTATAACACACAATTTTATAACATTATGTTGTTGTTAATGTAGTTTAAAAATAAAATATGTTAACAGTAGTTTATGTTAGCATTATTTATAATAGTTAATGTTTTATAAATATTGTTAACTACTTACAGATAGAGCGTCTGAGGGTTAAGGGTAAATAAATAATAGACTAGTTATAGATTGCTATATTTGTTAATGAAAAGGTTTGGTAACACTTTACTTTAGAGAAAAAAGACTTAATTATACGATGGCTAGGTGAGCTTTTAAGGGTGTAATAGAAATTTAATTACACAATGGCTAGGGGAGCTTTAAGGGGTGTAAGTTAGCTATCAGAGGTTATTCACACATAGACCGGTCTTAGAGGTGTGTAATACAAAGTACATTGGCAGGAAGGTCATCGAGGTACTGATATCTATAGCATGATTGAAAGCTGAAAAAATTGTTATTTCACACACTGGCAGCCGAGGCCTTGGGGTTGTGTGAATAACACTGTATACGGCAGTAAGGCCTTATACGTGCAGCCAAAAGTACGTTGTGCACTGGCAGTTAAGGCCTTGGGGTTGCACAATAACTGCAAAAGATTGTCAAGCTTACATAGGTCAGTTAGGTCTAGAGATTGAATGCAGGGCACATTACAGCGGTAAAGAGCAGTTATAAACACACTGGTATTAGAGTATACCTTGGGAATGTGTTAATTAGGTAATTAGTAGTATACTATGTATTGATATAGTTATAGAGATTCTGGCATAACAATTGGTCTTGTGCTAGAGTGATATATATTTATTAATTGGACAAAATGTATTAATAATTGTCTGCAGGTTCAATTTATAGAAAAGTACACGGAAACATTACCGAAGTATTGCAAGAAGACGAGATGGACCGGTTCGGCACGAATGGATTGCAATGCGGCGGAGTGGGAGTCGATTGCGGGACAAAGGAAAAAGGATCAGTAATGTCGGCGCAGCGAAGAGATGCGGTCGAATGGTTTGAAGGCAATAAATTGTATAATAAATTAGTGATAATTAATTAAAATATGACGTCCAAGCACGGTGTGATGGTTGAGAGGTTCAACATGCGTTGCGTCAGTTATATAAAAAAATAACTTTGTATAACTAGGCGTAACATATAATATGAAACCAGATCTTGAAAAGTTTCAATTCACTTTAAATACTTTTTGTGTTATACACAATACAATGCTACATTTTCCCGGTTCTACTATACGGGGCAGAGGCCTGGACGCTAACGGACACATTAATCAAAATGAAGCTGACCTCCAAAAAGTTAACAAAAATCTTGAAATTTTAAACATCATAAAACAAAAATCACAAATTGTTTCATCTAATAATCCAAGATAAAATCACGGAAAAAAAAAGCGTTGGACGTCGTACAACATCATGGCTAAAAAATCTTTATCAATGGTTTGGAAACACATCAGCTCAGCTTTTCCGTGCATCGGTAAACAAGATGATCATAGTCAATATGACAGCCAAACTGAGAGTCAAAGATTGAGATTGGCTATGACACATAAAGAAGAAGAAAATATACAATTTTGAAAAAATTCTAACTTTTTGATGCGGTTTTGTTGAAAACAAAAATTATTTGGTTTGGTAAATCTTCATTTTAATAAAAAGCTTTATTATTGCAAGCAGATGAATTTTACATGAAGTATTGCTATTAAATTTAGTTCATGTAGCATGTTCAGACAAATACTTAAAAAATCTGTCTTTATATTTTTTGCCTCATTATTTTTACATTTATACTTCCTAAATGTTATATCAAATTTTTGAAGCATCACCATTACTATAACATCAAACTGATTAGAAGGTTTTTTTTTAAATTTTATTCTGTTTGAACAACCATAATCTTTGTTTAACAAAAATATTTTATTTTCTGAAACCAATTCAGAATCTTAATTTACCAACAATGATGTACAAATTTTACAATCGATTTTTTTGCTTTGCAAGATAGCTTACTATATATATGTTGGAACATGTTTTCAAAGTTGGTTTTTCATTTTTTAACTGTTAAATTTGAATTTGTAGCTTGTTTTTTATTATTAGAGCATTCTTGAACTTTTACTTTATTTTCCTCAGTTATGTTCAATAATGTTTTATTGGCAGTTTCTACACACTTTATTGTTATTAGCAAACACATTAATTGTTTTAAAATACTCTAAACAGTGTTTAAGTATATTTCCAGATAAGGAGCAGTGGTATTATTTAATTGGCCCGTTGTTGCTGCTGTTTTAATAGTCGCAGAGACAGCGTGAAAAATATTTGAACAGCAAATTTGACTCTCCAATTTTTGACATTGCTCTCGTAGTAGTACTTTTTCTATCAATATCATACGTCTTTGTAATATCAGACCACGCTACTGGTTTCTTATTAATAATAAATTTAAACTTATCCTTTATTAACATCAAAACATGCTACAACTTTTTTGTTGTCAATTTTTATGCAAGTATTTTCTTTTGTAGCACCTAAAAGTTTAATTGCACTTCTATTGTTAGTACCTTGATCGCAAACAATTAATTTTAAAACAAAAATAAGTTTTTGCAAACCTCATAACGTCTATATAATTTATTTTAATGCAATTCTTTTTACAAAGTTATCTGACATATCGTAACACAGCGGAGTATTTCAATTATATTGAATATTACAAATATAAAAAAAACTAATGCTGTATATAAACCTGGACTTTTGTAATGCAAAGAAAATGCCAGTTGTTAATGAAATAACTGCATAATTACAAATGTATTAACAACTTGACTTTTAAATTTTATCAAATTATTGACAACCCTACTTGAAAATGATAATATCTTTTTTCCTAAATCTATATAACTGGGAGTATTGTAACTTATTACGTTTACGCAAATCTGAGAGTTTTGCAATTTCACACTATTTTTGTTCCTATTTAGTAAATATTTACGTGTTTAATCTAATCTATAACTTCTTAATATTGTTAGGTGTCGAGGTTTCAAACACACCGAGTTGCAGAGAAAACATGTGTATGTTTGGATGAAGTAACATACCCATATTGGGAAGAACGCTACGCTCGGCATCACTTTGTGGGGGTCACCTTCCAAGTCGTGACTAAAAAGGCAGTTGCTTAACTTTTGTTAGCGCTGGTAATCATTTCAAACATATTTTTACATAGTGTAAAATTAATTAATTAGATACAGCGTGCTTTATAATCTCACTAAAAAAATGAAGTTATTCTCAAAGTAATATTTGAAATTTTTTATATACCTACGTTTTTTCCAAAATTATTAAACTTTAAAAAAATACATATTTTAACTCTTTAATTATTAATTATTAAATGCATGACAAATTTTTAACGCAACTATTTAAAATATTTATTTGTTTTTGGTTCTTAAATCAAATCAATAGCAACAAATGATATTAAATTAGTTGCGCTAAAAAATGGTTTTATTGCACCAAACTCAATATTAAATATTTGTCTTTTTTATATTTTATGAAACAAAAGTATTTTACAAGAATCTATATTATGACAAAATGGCACAGAACAGATAATTCATTAAAATGTGCAAATATTTTGTATAAACAATAAACAGCATGATATGAACCTGTAACTAGCGAAGAAGCTGAAAAGCCAATAAGCGCCGAAAAGACGCTCGGCTTTTGCAATGCTTCGTGTCGACATCGTGTCATACCGCAACTCTGATGCAAATGAGAATCTCGGGAAAAATTGATGATTTGCCACCTAGATTTGGAGAACTTTGTGGACACTCACAGTTACATTAGAAATTCCTAATATTCTCTAACTCAACGCTTCTAGTTTCTTATAGTTTGACTCTACTCTTTCTCTAACTATAAATTTGTATATTTTTTGCCACGTTTCTTTATTTACCATTACATCCCTTTCGATGTTTCCGCTTAGCATGTTCTATCCATTTTTTTCAATTTTTATGTTTTTTCTTTTTTTTTATTTTTTAGTTATTTTTTTCAGTTTACTTTTGCTTTTTTGTTTGCTTTTAATTCTTTCCTATTTTAGCCTAGTGCTTTTCGTTAAATTTTTTTCTTACTATTAGTTTTTCTCTTTTGATTTATGTATTGAATTGTCTAGCTTTGTTTTAACTATTTTGTTTTTTGTTTAATTTAGTATAAAATATTGCAGCACTAACCCTTCTATTTCCAATTTTCTTTTACTTTCTCACTTTGAAAAAATTGAGGTTTTTGAGTTTTATTACATTTTTTTTTTCTAAAAATGCAAAAAAGTTACAAACAATCAAAAAATCACGTTTTTATCCATATGTAAAAATAAACTGTCATCTTTTTTTAAGACAAACTGTCTTTTAAAGTTAAGCAAAAATGATAAAATTCAAGAAAATTTTTGGCTATGAAAACTTATTCTTTGAACAATTTTGAAGAAAAAAGTTTCTAATAATTTTATCCTAAAAATGTAATCCTGAGATAACATTTGATCAAAAAATGTAAAAAAACTCCAAAACCTTGATTTTTTCAAATTCTGATTGTTTATTACTCGAAAATAGCTCACTGAAAAAAGCTGAAAAAATTTACATAATCAGGATTTATGTATAAAAAAGTATTTTCAGTGCTTTGAGCAAAAACAAATTTTTATTCTGTACACTTGACTTATACATGGCCATATATATAATTTATATATACCGTGTGTCCCAGGATAGAATTTTTGTATTTTAGAATAGCATTTGTGGATCATATCCTGCTTAATGTAAAACTAAGACATACCAAAAATAAGTTGATTCAGTCTTATGCAAGGTGTTTTATAAGCAAGTTTGTAAAAATTATCAAAAATAAAGTACCTTTAATTTTCAATATACAAAAAAGGTTAACAAAGAAAAAATGTTCAGAATGTAATTTTATACTACTATACCAAATTTCTTTTTTTTTTTTTTATCTACACTATTAAATGGCTCCTTTAGGTCTAATAATAACGCAACAGAATGGTGTAGAAGATATACGTTATGCATGGTACCATTCCCTTCCTTAAACCGGCTTGCTCGTCTGGAATTATCTCATTTTACCCAGTTCCTTATTCAACTTTTTTTTAATATCATGGCGTAGATCTTGTATGCCGTTGTAACGTTGCACTGAACCAGCACACGTTATGGAATACATCCTCTTCTAATCCTTCGATTATACAGTCACTAGAACAGAAAAGAAGTTGAATTTACATCTAGTATGGCATTAATCATGCTTGTTAATTATATTAATACTTAGCTTACCTGTGGTGTTTGGCCAAACTCATCGGTCAGCTGGTATTATTCCTTTCAAGCTGCATCCTGTTTGGTTGAGCGCTGACTGAACTGGAACAGCATTCCTCACTTCTGTAAAAAGTGACAAGTAATTAGTAAATACAAGTGGTTATCATATTTAGGTAAATTAATTAAGATACCAGAGAATGAAATGAATATTTTATTATTATTATTTTACTTACCCCAATGCCAGATTAATTGCACACTTGAGGTTCACTAACATTCGCGCGGCGGTAACAACAATTATTTTAATAATAAGTAACACGACCACGACCCTATGCAACTTTACTCGCAATCGGTCCGGGTTATGTATTTCTTTGTTGTGAATTAGAGATGGGCGGAATGTAACGTAACCGTTTCAAGGAACCAGTTCCACGCGTGGAACCGTTTCGCGTGGAACTAGTTATTGATTTTATCAAGTTATTTTTGGAACTTCTTAAATAACACGTTTCGCTGAAACGTTTTAAATAACGTACGTTTCGCTGGAACGCCTGGAACCTCTTGGAACTTGAAACGCTTTAAATAACTCGTTTCGCTGAAACGTTTTAAATAACGTAAGTTCCGCTGGAACGCCTGGAACCTCTTGGAACCTCTTGGAACTTGAAACGCTTTAAATAACTCGTTTCGCTGAAACGTTTTAAATAACGTAAGTTTCGCTGGAACCTCTTGGAACTTGAAACGTTTTAAAAACTTCTTTCGCTGGAACTTTCGTTTCGCTGGAACTCTTTGGAACATTTAATGAAACGTTTTAAATAATACATAACATTAAAATGTTTTGTTTCAGGTATTGTCATGTATCTTATATAACAATTTAAGAATTATAAGACACGGAACTTGAGGTTCCTTTTGGAACTTTTACTATCATTCGTTTTACCTTTACATTTAGTACTCGCTTGCCGACGCCGGCCGGTCTTATATAAGATGCAAGCAGGGATCGTAATAATTATTAAACTTAAATGATGTATGATTTTTAATTGATGATTGCCGCCGGACACGGACTGCGGATAGTGGGCGGGCATTTGTATATTTTATACAACAGATTTTATTGATATATTTTTTTAATTTTTTTTAATTATATTTATGCTTATATTTTTTTATATATTAGTTAAAATTAATTATTTCTATAACTGGGTTTTGTTATTATTATTAATATTTTTTTAAAACAAAAACATTTTATTATTACTCTAAATAAAAATTAATATTAAAATAGGGTGCAACAATACAGTAATAAAAGCTGCAATTAAATTTATGGTAAATAAGAGTGGATTGAGTTTACTTGGTATACAAAAATTTACAACTTTTATACAATTTTTATTGAAAATTTAGAGTTTTATCTTAGATATTATTTAGTATTTTATAGTAATAATCTAAATAAATTGTAATTTTGTTATTTTTATTAAACGCAGATTATAATAATATAAATAATATTACATAAATGAATAAAAAATATTAAAAAGGTTGTTAAAAGTGTAATTCCAAACAGTTATACATATTTGCAGTAAGTAGGTTACTTTATTTATTAGTGGCCCTAGCGCCACCCAGTGAGAAGAGTTAGAATTTCTAAAGCATTGCGCATGCGCATTTGTTCTTGGAACTAGTTCCAAAAATAACGGTTATCTGGAACGTGTTACTCAGCTGGAACTGGAGCGTTGGAACTAGTTCCTAAAATTCAACAGTTCCGCCCACCTCTATTGTGAATTAATTTTTGACATTGTTTAGACACGTGACGTTTATGTTTTGATCTTATAAAAATAGTCTGTTGGCAGTACTCGGTCATAGGTCACGCCATCTTGCGGAGATCTTGCGAACCAATGCGCGTAAAGATTCCTGTAATCTCGCTTAAGTATTTGAATCTCTATGATCTCCTTTTTTATTAATCTGATAATAAAAATTCTTTACGAGGATGATCTTTTCCGATTTACATGTGGTACCGAGAGGTTGTGAAACTAATCCACATGGTGAATTTAAATCAAATGTGCAGTCCAGCTAAACATACAAGGTAATTAATTAAGTTTGTAAATTAATTGAATATATCTATTCATTGTGGCAATTTTGTTTTGTAGCATAATTTTTGAATTATCTAAAATGCAATGCCATGCGTTTTAACCTAAGCCTACCTACATCTAAGGTAATCTAATGAATCGATTAATAACTCCCTTAATTAACACATGTATGTTTAGGCTTTTTAGTTTGGGCACATTCCTGCACATGTATTTATTTCGCAAATAAGATATTTTGAATTGAAGAACTTGGCATGGGATTGGTATTAATGGTTTAAGGATTAACATGCCGCATCAATACCAATTAATTAATCCAATCTTCCCGATTCATCTAATATAAGGATGGTTTAGTTCGACCAAGTCATACGAAGTACGGCAGGCAGAATTTTACCAACGTAAGCCATGCTGGGACTACGGTTTGGAATAAGATAAGTCATTACAAGTATATTATATATTTATGTAAAATGTACATAATGTGTGAAACTACATGTGTTACGATTAATTTAAATTGTAGCTACGTATAACCCCAATGGTTATATATAAATAACGAGTAACACCAAAGGTGTTAAGATATTAGTAAAATATTTGGAATGAATGAACCCGCATGCTTCACATGTTTATTTTAATTAATTATTTTTGATTAATTAAACCTTATCGTAATATTAGTAATAAAATTATAGTTATAAGATATGTTAGTAATCGAGTTGTTAGTGTATTTGTCCAGCGAATGGTAAGCTTACCCTCCGTGAACAATTTATTAATATTAATTTTGTGTTAGTAATATCTAATTGATTTTATGATTTGATTTAGTAATATGAAAGCATATTACTAATTCATCTAGGAATTTATATACTCTGCGTTTATTTATGACAGCACTTTGTTTATGGCCGTCATTCACAAATTATATAATTGATTTAAAATTGGTCACAAATAATTTTAATTAAGGTTGTGTTAATATAGTTTAATTGATTTTGTTAAGCAATGATTTTGTTAATTATTTGTTTTTATTGAATAAATGTTTGATTTGTTTCGGGACAAACCGTGTTCACTTTGTTGCTTTTGGTAAAGTAACTGGAGCCCACTTTTACCCGTTTTTTTTGTTAGTGAAATTAGCAACCACGACCGCCTACCGAATTAACGAGCTGCCGTCTGCCAAGAAGCGAAGGGTAAACGTTTCACCGTGCCCAGTAGTGTTATTCTCCTGTTGTTATTTACTAGATTTTTGGTTTCACTTTTGTGTATTGGGCATACAAGACTTTTTCTTCAATAACGTGGGAACTTTTCTCCTTTTCATACTCTATTTATTAACTCACTCAAGCTTTCAATCAACTTTTCCGTACTATACAACCACGTTTTACTCTGTATCTCATCCATACCTGGAGTTTTCTTTTTTTTTTAATTTCTTTATCTTCTCCCATATTGTTTTTTTTTTAATTTCATCTACTTGTTAGATTGACTCTTGTCTGTCTAGTTTTTCTTTTCTTTTCCAATCAAACTCAAAAAGTGTTGCTTTTCTTTGTTTATGCATATCTATGCTTCTGCATCTGTTTTTTTTTTTTCATTTTTTTTATGTTTTTTTTTAATATTTTTTTTACACTGCTTTTTGTATGCTTTAAGTATTCTTTTTTTTTGTGCTTTTGTTGTTTCTTTAGTGCCTTAACATCTTTCTGGCATCTAGTTTTTTTTAGTACATTCACTGTTTCATCATTTGCTTTTTTTAAATTTTTGTTTTTTTCTTTTATTTTTTTTATTTACTACTGCTTCCTTATTTGTTTTCTCTACTTTCCTTATATATGTTTTCTTGTAAAACAATCGTTCTAAAACGTGACACGTGTAATAAGTTTCTCTACAACAACAGATTTTTTTAGAGTGACAATTTTAATTATGCCTATTATGCGTAAAGTATTGTGGTCATTAACCGTATGCATATATATATATATATATATATATATCAGCATAGTCGACTGCAAACTAAACAAAACTTCCTATTTCTGGTAGTAAAATGTGAGGTTGCGGATGATTAACTGCTGCATTTTCATACAAGCAAACAAGCATGATGAATACAAACTAAAGAAATACATAATATTAATAAGACGTCTGAAACCAAATCTTCTACAAAAAAGTATAAGAAGGCCAAGTTGCAGCCGTAAAATAAATGACTTGTGAAAAATTTTCCTAAATCAACTAAAATATTTCTAACATACCTAAATCAAAAACAATTTTTTTTTTAATAAATGATATACATAATAAACTTTATTTTTCCAGCCACAACTAATTACAAAATATGGTTATCCAGCTGAAACTCATGAAATAATAACAGAAGATGACTACATATTAGTCCACCACCGCATACCATACGGCAAAAACTCCAACACAACAACTAACAATCCTGTAGTGCTATTACAACATGGTTTTGTCGAATCTTCATCTAATTGGATAATTAGAGGACCTGAAGATTCCTTAGGTAATAAAATTATATATAAATAATTTAACTATTAAAAATTTAAAACAAAATATAATTGAATTAATTTTATTATTTTAGCATATAAATTAGCTGATGCTGGATACGACGTCTGGCTACTAAACACAAGAGGCAATGAATATTCAGTAAAACATAAACATTTAGATCCTATTTTAAACAAATCAAAATTTTGGAATTTTTGCTTACATGAAGTAGGAATTTATGATTTACCAGCAACAATCGATTACGTCTTAAAATTAACCAATCAAAACAAACTTTACCACATTGGACACTCACAAGGCAGCGCAACTTTCTACATAATGCTATCAGAACGTCCTGAATATAACGATAAAATTTTTGTCCATTTAGCATATGCACCAGCTGCATATGTAGGTCACATTTTTGGTACATTTGTTAAAATTGTACTATTTGCAGAAGAAACTGGGACATTAGAAAATACTAGACGTTATTACGGCGATGCTCCTTTTTTGGCTCCTAATCCTGCATTTAGACTAGCAACTTCAATTGCATGTATTGATGGTAAACCAACTCAAATTTTTTGTAGTGATTTATTATATAATACAATGGGATTTAGTGTTACTCAATTGAATTATACATTATTGCCTGTAATTTGGGGACAGTTTCCAGCAGGATCTTCTTTAAAACAAGCTATACATTTTATTCAAAATATTAAATCAGGTAATTATTAAAATTATTAAATATTTATAAGTAATTGTGAATTTTTAGGTGAATTTAGAAATTATGATAATGGTCCTGATCAAAATTTGTTAAGCTATGAACAACTCACGCCTCCTCACTATAAATTTATAAACGTGTTGGTTCCCGTTTATACATTTCATGGTAGAAAAGATTCGTTAGCATCAACTGTTGATGTTTTGAAACTAAATTCAGTTTTGCCTAATTTGCAGGAAACGTTTAATATGGGTGATTGGGCTCATGGTGATTTTCTGTATGGTAATGGTATTGGAAAGCATCTGAACCCTATTGCTATGAAAATATTGAGGACTCATGTGACGTGACTGCAGTTTATTTTTAAAATTTTGTAAACCCAAAGATGAATTATAAGACTTTTTGTATTTATTTTGTAGTTTCTATTTGTTTGTATATTAAAAGTGTAACATTTATTATAGATAATGGAATGATTAAACATAGAAACCAAGAGTTTTGTTAAGGTTGATTGGCAACAATAATTTAAATAAAATACGTTTAATTTAACATTTTTGGTTAAAAATAAACAAGATTAGTTGAGTATGAGCAATGTCATGAAAATTGCAACTGCGTGAACAAAATTTTATAACAGTTTTGTGAATGCAAACAGCATAAAAATTCTTAGACATTTAAGCAACAGTCAGACAATTTAATTACACAGATTTTGTAATGCATTGAAACAAGCTTACGATGCTTGTGTTTACTAAAAATAGAATAAAAATTGACAAGTTTTTAAACTACATAGATTTTAGCTAAATATAGAGTAGTTTTGTCCGTTGAAAATCATAGCACAACTAATGCAAACACAAAAAGTCTGCAAAGCTGTATCAAACAGCCACAATGAGACAACGCATACCTATTCCAAGACAAAGCACCTTACACAGTTTGTAATACCCAACTAAAAGCTAACACAATATTTGACCTGATCAGAAATCACATGTTAGTTCTAGCAACAAAATTCTTTGATAAAATTGCCAATTACTTAGATTTTGAGTTGTTTTGTTTTTCTATACAAAGTTAGGTTAAGTCAGGTTAGGTAAAGTTAAATCAGTATGAATAAAGGTAGAAAATTACGTCATCTACAAATGCTACTTTTTATTCAATAAGCCATCAAAAGACTTTGACGACTGCACAAACTAGGCATCAGTGGACATGGACGCAAGCATGTAATTGTAGCCGGAGATTTGAACTCCAAAGCCATGCTATGGAGCGCCAACATCAATGACAGCAAGGGCATAAAGGTTCTAGATTGGATAGGTGGAGCTCAGTTTGTGTTGGCATACGTCGGAAACAAGCCAATCTTTGTAAAGAATGAGTCCCGGTAAGAAGTACAAGAAACGTCCGCAAAGCTCAAAAAAAAGAGCGCCGAAACCAGACCGGATACTTTTTAAGATTGCAAAAGAAGTGGTAAAGGCCACACCTGATATCATTCTAAGGATGATAAACCAAAAATTTCACAAGGTATAAAATAAGTCAAAACTAATGATTCTTCAAAAAACAACAGAAAGAAACAAACAAAACTCTAAAGTATAGGCCAATCTGCTTAATAAATACCTTAGGAAAAATATATAAACAAATAATTGCAAACAAATTGAGGGAAGAGGTGGAGAATCACATATCCGAAAGGGAAGTCCACCATTAATGCCATAGAAAAGCTGATGAACACGGTAGAGGACATAAAGAAGAACGCCTATAAGAACAAAAAAATTTGCATGTTTACTACGGTTAACATTAAAAACGCTTTTGATACTATTCCGTGAGACAAAGTGGTACAAACCCTGATCAAAATAGAAGTATATAAATAAAAGGATAAATAAAAGGTTTATTAAATTAACTCAGAGCATAATGACTAACACGGCGGTATAAAAGATAAAAGCGGAAATCGAGTAGCTGGGTTGGAGATTGCCGCCGAGAAAACGGAAGCCGTCATCCTGTACGGTGGCAGGAAACTGGAGAAGGCGGTAATAACATTGGACAATGCCAATATAACCACAAGGAACGCCTTTAAATACTTTGGTGCGTGGTTTGATAGAAACACCAAAATGATCGTCCACATAAACAAGACGGTAGAAATAGTGGAAAAACATTCAAAGCACTAACCATATTGATGCCCAACATCAGAGAACCTTTAGAAGGGAAGAGGAGGATACTGGCAAGCGTGGCGCACTCGACAATTCTGTACGGTCCTTAGGTGTAGTGGAAACTTTTAAGGTAAGCTAAATACAAAGACACGCTGTTAAAGCACCAAAAAAGATTGGCGAGTACAGAACTATATACACAAAAGCTATTCTTGTAATTGCCTCGGTCATGCCATTTTATTTTGTTATAAGAATCCGTTCATAACGCACGTGTTCCGAGGAACTTTATGTATTAACTATATTTTTATTAAAATAATAACTTAAATAATTTGCTGTGTACTGTGTAGAAAAAGTAAAATTCAAAATGTAAAACTTTTGTTTGTACGGAATATAAAAAAAAATCGAAATAAACGTTTTGTGTAAAAAAATACTGGAATATCTAAGATGCCTCCTCGACGGATAAGTGATTTAAATCTTTGTACTATCAAAGAAAAGATGAAGAAACTTAGCAAAACTCGACAAAGAAATAAAGCTGAACTCCTTAACAAATTAAAAAATTTACTAAATGGCAGTTTTGTAGAAATGAATGCAGAACATAATAATAGTTATATTGACATTGACAAAAATTATGACGAAAAGCCATCATATACATATAAAATTAACAATAACAATCAATTTTTTAAACTAAAAAATAAGATAAGCAAATTAAACAAAACTGTAAAATTATTACAAGCATATGTAAGTGAATTATGAAATCTATCAGAAGCAAACAATATGTTTAAAAAAGATAAAACTACGAATTGTGCATTATGCGAAACAGAAGATAAAATTAAAACCCTCAACTTCAAGAGAAAAAATACTGAAACTAAAACGCATTCCAACATAGAAATTGATTTATCCACAAAAACGAAGAATAAATCTATGGAACTATATTAAATAAATCTGAGAATGAAAATATTACAACTATAGACAATAATGATAATGTTTCAAGCAACAAAATAATTACTGAAATACTTAATACAAATATTGATGAAAAAAGTTTTGAAGAAGAAAATCATCATAAAGATTATGAACATTTAAATTATTTCAACAAAAATAAATATCATAGTGACGATAGAAAACCAAACATACTTTTTGTAGCAGATGAATGTGGACGAGCGATGAGCCAGTTGTTAAGAGCAGTTATCAGATGCATTTACCATACATGTTATTTTTAAACCCGGCGTCACATTCTTATCAATTACGAATAACATTGAAGAACTTGCAAAAGACTTTAATAAGAAAGATTTCATAATAATATTGTATATATATACTGTACTACAAATGTAATATTAATAAGTATTCCATTATGTATACGTCGACCGATCATCAACAAATTTATGAATGAAAATAATGAAATCATATCTAACGTAGCTTGTAAGACTAAAACTATACTGCCTTAATAGATATTAATAAATTATTGAATAACAGTGATTTATGTTATCAACAGAATAGTCGCTGTTCAATAATAAGCAAATCTGGCTAAACTAAAATATCAATTAAACTGGATTACTTAATTCTAAAAAAATATTATACATCTTTTACATCGAATTTTATACACATTGAAACAACAATATTGCAACTTGAAATTGATAAAATAAATACAGAAAATTACACTAATTTTTTTTTAGTATGAGTTTTTCATCGATGTCAAATAACAACGAGGCGTTATTAAATGATTCAAAGATAAAATTAAAAAAATCGATAAAAAATATTACACTTAGCATCTATCATAAGAATATTCGTAGCATTGTAAGCAATTCTAAGTAAATTAGGTCAACTGGAAGTATTTTTGAACAATAAAGAGTATAATATTATGTTTGTCTGAACATTAGATTCGTACTGAGATTGAGTCTATATAGTTTTAAATGGATATTATATAGGAAATATTTATTGTAGATCACAATAGAAACGTGGTGGTTTATTAATATTTGTAAGAAAATTAATAATCTAGCACACAATTTAATTTAAATTCATATTGCAAAGAAAAAACTTTGAATGTACAGCTATTGAACTTGAAATTAATAATAAATACTTTCAGATAGTTTTTTTTTGTATCGTTGTAAGTCCAAAAAGATATATTAAAATATTTTTTGATAAACTTAACAACGTGTTAGATTTTTTATGTTCTAGACGCAAATTGAGCATACTTTTATGCGGCGATTATAATATAAGCTTTTTAGAATAGTAATAACACTACCAAACAATTTTTTATTTGTATTTCTGACAACAATTTAATATACAAAGCAAGTGTTTTAAACGATGGATTATCTGACCATAATGTCCAATCTATTAATATAGAATTATCGAATGACTGTTTTAATAAAAATCGTAAATGTATAAAATTAGATCATTTAAGAAGATTGAAAATATTAAAATGTTTCAAGAAAAAATTTCAACTGAAAATTGGAACTTAATATCGGATCCAAATATCAATATATATAATATCATCTAGATACTTCATTTGTTTTAAAACGTATTAATCTTTTCATAAATCCACTCAAATCAACATCGAATGGTTGGATCACTAATGGGCTAAAAAAATCATCTTAAACTTTAAAAGATTTATATAAACTGACGTTAACTGGTGTAACTGAAACTAAAAATCATTATAAAATATACAAAAACATACATATATGGTAAATTAATTAATAAAACTAAAAAAATGTACAAGCTCTCTAAACACCATCAAGACAAAGAACAATTTTCTACTGATAATAAGAAAACCTGCAAAAGATAGCTAGAGGCCACACTCGTTGTTACTACAATACAGAGTATTTAAACAATATTTATTTTTTTAAGTGGAATAACTTAAAAGTCGGGCTGTCAGACAACTGACCTCAATTTACCAGCCAGCATGTCCAACGTGCAATAAAACAGTAAAAAGCTGTATACGACACTACAACAACGTAGGCCAATTCAGTAAAACGCCGTCATGCAGAATTAAAGAAGAAACTCCGCGTCTTGCACAAAGAACGGCCAAGACTAGAATGGAATAAACATCTACCAATAGCAGTGTTTTAACGCAACCACAAAACAAACTCGGCCACAGGATGCACACTCGGCAAACTACTGTTATGCTATAATTTAGCAGAACCCGAAAATAGGGATAAACCAGAGCAACTCTAAAAAAAACAAAAAACCAAGCTACTGCAAGCCAGACAACAACAAGCAACGTAGATATAGTCTTTTGAAAATAAAAGAGTGTTGCAGAATCTTTAAAAACATCAGCATTTATACTTTTAGGGTCAGAGTTAATCAATTTAAACTTTTTTTTTATTAGCAATAAAGCTATTAAAAAAACTTGCAAATTTGTTGTAACGCCTAATACAATAGACCTTGTTAATAGAACGCATGTCGCTAATCGTTTTTTGTAGAAAATATTGTTGATATAGCAAAATAACTCAACGACTTTCCACTTTTTCTCAAAGTGGTACAACATAATGTAGCGTATGTAAGCATGGTTTTCATGCGTATTTTAATTACTTAACTCATAATATAACTCTTTAATGCAGTTTTAAAAAATTAAATTATGACGTCAAATTTAAATAACAGAACGAACGACGCACAAAAAGCGGAAAATAATTATGCATCAACCTAATAAATAAATATTGAATAACGTTGCGTATCAGAATGATCTTGTATCGTACACTATATGTTAATTGTTGTATTATTTTTTAAGCTGTTTTTTTATTGTATTTGTTATTTTTTTTAACATACTTCTTGATGTTTATTATATTTTTTAGTATTTTTTTTTTATTTTGTTTATTTTATCATCAATTTCACTAATATTAGTCTGGCTGCTTTTATTAAAAATGTTTCTTTAAATTGCTTTTTTATCTAGTTAACTAATATTTGATGTATGCAAAATATATTATTATTTGCTTCTTTTTATTGCATTTTCTTAATTCTTTTTTTATCAACAACTTTCAATAGGCTTTTCAATTTCAATGTTGATTTATGCTTGTATCATTTTGTAATACTTTATTAATTTGTATTTCTATACGTAACTATCTTACTACATAATTTTCTGTCTATTTTGTTTATGCCCATTCGTATAATAAAAATTTGTTAACGTTATATTGTAAAGTTGAGCAATACGCTTATCAAATGTACCCAAATATTTGTTGTATATTTATTTTATTATTTGTAATTATTGTTTATTAATAATATTACTAATAAATTAACCAACTAATTAATATTTTATCAGTGTTTTGATTTCTACTTCAAATCAATATTAACCAACACATTTTATAAACATATATAAACCATAATTTCAAATAGAAATCAATTAAACAATCAACATGAAAGTAGCCTTTGCATTTCTATTATTGGCAGTAACAAGCACTCACGTATGTATAATTTGAGAACCAATTATTTTTTTATTAACAATTTATTCTAAATTTTAATTAATATTTATTTTTGTTTAGGCTCAAAAATTTCCTAAAAATGTGGTACCAATAGTTAACAAAATTACAACAACTGTTACAAAAGAATTTGGAAGTTTCTGGATAATGTTAGCGAGTGGAATAAATACAACTGCTCAGAGATTTGTTAATAGCACAAGCGGTGCTTGGGATAGTTTTGTCAATATGGGTGGTAAGATTATTACTGCTACTAATGACGGGGTTGCATATCTAGGCAACAGGTTAAATACAGTTTACACAACAACTGCAACTGGTGTTGAACAATTTATTGGCACTGTAAACAGTGGAGCCAAGTGGATTGTTCAAAGTACTAGTGATGAACTTGGTAATATATACATAGAAACCGTATCTTTAATAAAAAATTAATTAAGTAATCAGATTTATAGAAATAGTCTTGTAAGAAGTAGGATTTGAATAAAGTTTTTTCATAACAATATTCAAATTTGTTTTTGATAAGCATTTTGTATTTTTTTAATTTATATACTCTATTAGATAAGTTTGACATTATTGGTATTATAATTATTATATTATATACAGGGTCGGGTAAATGTATGAGAACACCCAATAATTGGCAGCATGTTTAGTTTTTGTAAAAAATAACCTTAAAAAAAAAATTTAAAACATTTTAATCTATATAGTAATGTATTTTGATTTTTAATACAATCCTTGTTTCACAAACATGATCATAATTTTTTTTTAAATAAAAGAATGATAAAAGTTTTTTTTATTTAAAAAATTATTATTACTACAAATCCGTCTCATATGGGATAATTACAATATGGCTATTTTTTATCTCTATTTTGTTTAGTGATGCTTTTGCTGCAAAGTAGTTTTTATCGAGGTGATTAAGTTTGATTATACTTGCCTATACTGGGAGTCTGAACTGAAATCTAGAACTTTTTGTGGCCTTTATTGACAACACGTAACGGTTTGCAGTCATTGGTATAATAAGTTTTCTGGTGGTAACAAGTATTGCGATCCAAAAAGTATAAACCTATTGTGTTTTTACTATATCAGAAAGTGGGTAGATAGGTAGAATAGTTCTCCGACAAATAGTGGAGTACGCAATAGAAGTATGTCTTTGATGATATTGTCTTTATCTTCAGTTGAGTTGTTGGCCAAGTAGTTAGACAATTCAATACGTTTACAAAAGTTTTTGTCGTTTCAAGTATCTATTTTGATTGGTTGAACATAAAGCTAGCGGCAAGACGTACCACTTAAAATCTTGCAACTACAATTTGAGAGACTGCAAACGTCTTACGATTTGCCTTGCAATGTGTAATTAAAATTTTTGTTTAGTTAAAATGTGTAAGAGAACTCATTGACACCATGTTTTTGGTTATCTCTACTTTGACAATGTTTATTACCAGAGCATCTCTGCAAAGAGTAGCGAAGATGGTCTAAAAGGTTTTGGTAAGAATGTCCAGTGGGGGTGTTAGTAGCAATAACAATTTTTAAACAAATAAAATTGTCATAACATACGCACTTAGACAGAAATTTAGGCAAGTTTAATTTACCATGAACAAACACGGATTAACCAAAACAAAATCAAAGCCAGCATCCTTACAGCAAAAATAACTTTTCGCTATAGCTTACACAACGTACAGAAAACCTAATCAAGGTCTGCTGATTGATGTTGATCAAGACTTTGACTTCAAACAAAAAATCATAAAGAAATACCCTCGGGAATACCTTAACTAAAAACTTATTAACTTAAAGAATCCAATGCAACATTGAGAGAAAAACCCTGATTTGAAAAACTAAAAATTGTATTTAGAAAAGCAGATAGTGACGTTTATGAAAATATCGGAGATACGGGTGTGAGCTTATGGTGGCGATTCCACGTTAAACTGTAGGTCCCGTATGTTTGTGTGGAACTATTATCGCGCACCACAAACATACGAGAGGGGCGCCGAACACTCGTAGCGAGTATAGCACTATAAGAAGAAGAAGATAGCAATGCGATAGACATCGGCTTTTGATTTTCTTATTTTCTTTTTGCGTCAACTTTAGAGCATGTATTAAATCTTCCAATTATTGTATCCTAAACAGAAAGTAGTTGTTTGTGATTTCAGTTAGTTAGTTAGTTTAGATTTTTGGCGTACCAGCCTAAGAAGACTATTAACGCCGATTCTTTTCTCTAACTATAAAAAGTGTAAAATTATATAATGTAAAATGGCATACTAAAGAATAAAATTAAATAAATAAATAAATAAACAACAAAGATAAAATAAACGTTCACAAACTTTAGCAAAAATAACTAAATAATTCCAACAGTGTCTAGGGTGTAAACGGTCCTAAACACTGCTGGATTTTACAATACACAAACATTAATCACAATAAATTAACAATTCTATCCATACACCCAATTCGCCCCGTCGAATAAATTCGAGCAGACAATCGACTTCAACAATCTGATCGCCCAAGACAATCGACAAACTGGGTGATAATTCAGACGCAACTCTTTGTTCCAAAAACTGCCTACAATCCAATAAGATATGACGAACAGTTAATAGAACATTACAATGGAACATTACAAGTATCACAAACTGGCGGCACATCAGATGCCAACAAATGCCTGTGAGTCCATCGACAGTGACCGATGCGAAGTCGCGTGAGGATAACCTCTTCTCTACGCTATGGCCTGCATGACAAACTCCACGGTGTAATGACGCCTTTAGTGCATCGTAGCTTGTTGTCTTGAATAGCAAACCACTCCGTCTGCCAGCTAGACAACATCAGTTGTTGTAAAATTACAAACATCTCTAACACAAGCTTTGTCTGTATCATTATCAGCGCTAGTTATAGCCAATTTGGCAAGCTCATCAACTTTTTCATTGCCACTGATACCTACGTGACTGGGAATCCAGACAAAGTAAACAGTGACATTTAATTCAGACACCTGAAGCAAAATCGAGTGAATTTGTCTTAGCAAATAATGATCAGGATATTGATGATCAATAGCATTTAATGCACTCAACGAGTCTGTACATATAACATAAAATGTACCTGCACTTGGTTGGATGTAGAGAAGAGCCTGGTATATAGCATACAGTTCTGCAGTATAAACACTGCTAACACTTGGCAAGCCAAATGTAAACTGCAACTCATCAACCAAAAAAGCACAACCCACACCGTCGTTACTTTTTGAGCTATCGGTATAAATCCAAGTGGCATTTACGTGCATTGCTTGAATTTTTTCAAATTCAGTTTGATATTCAACTGGTAAAGTTGAAGCTTGGCTCATTCTCGATAATGCAATATTTAACCTTAGACGTTGAAAAGTCCAAGAAGAGTTGCGACAGTAAGACAGTTGATATGCATCAGGGAGTTGGAAATCCAGTTCCCAAAGTATACTGCAATTTCTTAGAGCAACCAGTTTTTGGGACCGTATCCTGATGTTGTATAGATCGTCGAAACCATTATTGTATACAACAGAAAACGTCGGATGCAATCGTTTAGCTTTTAATTTTGCGGCGTACCTAACAGTCAAGATTTTACGCCGAAGACAGAGTGATGGTTCAGCTGCCTCACACAAAACACTAGCAATAGGGCTAGTGCGGAAGGCGCCAGTTGCTAAACGAATTCCTGTATGGTGGACAGGATCAACAATACGTAATGTGGATGGTGCTGCAGAAGCATAGATTATGAAATCATAATCTAATTTTGAACGCACCAAAGCGCGATGCAAAAGAAGCATTGTTTTCCAATCCGCTCTCCATGACTTTCTACTTAACGACCTGAGCAAGTTTAGTGCCGGAACACATCTTGATCTCAGATTTATTAAATGTGGACGCCAGGTTAACGCACGGTCAAATGTGACACCGAGGAATCGAACACATTCCTGTACAGGAATGGGTTCTTCCTTAAGATATAATAATAAAGGGTCCCCGTGTGGGGTTTGCCTTCTACAAAAATAGATAAGCAACGTTTTGCTTGTAGAAAAAGTAAATTCATTGCTATTAGCCCAGTTCAAAATGCGATTGAAAGTTATTTGGAGTTGACGTTCCAATGTTGGGATGTTTCTCGAAGCGCAATAGATAGCTACGTCATCAACATACCCCACGAATGAAGCGTTTGTAGAATATTGTATTTCCACGTCATGTCATTGGCTTTTGCAATGTCAAAGAATACAGCGACTAGATGTTGATTTTGCACAAAAGCATTTTTAATTGCTGTATCCAGCCAAACAAGGTGATCAGTCGTAGAACGATGACGCCTGGAACCACATTGTATATCAGCAATTAGACCTTTTAAGTCTAATAACCAAGTAAGACGCTTATTAATCATTCTATCTAATAACTTGCATAAGCAGCTTGTTAGAGAGATAGGGCTATAACTTGTCAAGAGCTTTTTATCTTTACCAGGTTTAAGTACTGGTACAATGATAGCCAGCTTCCATGACTCAGGGCAGAACCCTGCTGACCATGCACGGTTATAAACTGCCAAAAGCTGAAGTTTGGCAGAGCGACTTAAATGCTTAAGCATAGCATTGTGTATCAAATCGGCACCAGGAGCAGTATAGTGCGCTTCAGATAATGCCGAGTCAAATTTCCAAACACTAAAAGGTGCATTATATATTTCATCATTGTCGGAAACGAATGACAGATGTTTTTTCTCCATGTTAGTTTTAATCTCTTAAAAAATTTCATTGTATTTATCATCACTTGAAGCGTCAAAATAAACATTGGCCAGAATATTCGAGATATTGAGAGGATCGGTAATAATTTTATCACCTGACAATAACCCACTAACAGGTACAGAGGCGGTTTGGCCAGAAATTTTTCTGGTTTTTTCCCACACCGTTCCGATAGGGGTTCTCGAATTTATAGAAGTAAAGTATTCTGACCATGATTCTCTTTTAGCTTTTCTGCAAGTTCTTTGCGCTTTATACTTTAAATAAGCTAACAGGTTTTCTTCAGTTGGAGAGTGATTAAACCGTCGAAAAGAACGGCGTTTGTTTAATTTAGCTTGTTCACAATCAAAATTCCACCAAGGAACGGGTTCTCTGCGATGTTTCCCTGAAGACAGAGAAATATTGGCATGAGCTGCTTGTATAATGGAATCGGTGAAAGTTTCAACATCTTCGTCAATAGTGGCCTGAATACTGTCATAATAATCAAATACTTGAACAAAACTATCCCAATCAGCATCTTTTATTCTCCAATTCCGATGACGGTTTTCATGGATTTTATGACCAAGCACGCGAATGAGTATTGAAAAGTGGTTACTATCATGAAGATGTTCCGAGACTTCCCAATCCAGCAATGCTGCAATACTTGGAGAACAATTAGTAAGGTCAATAAACGAGAACAATCTATTGGCCACGGAAAAGTAGGTATTGTTACCTTTATTTAAAATAACTAAATCCGTTTCTAAAAATAGATTGGCCAAGTTACGACCTCTAACATCGGTTCGATTTGAGCCCCACATAGTGTTATGAGCATTAAAATCACCCATAAGAAGGAATGGAGACGGAAGTTGTTCAAGTAATTGTCAGTAAAAAAGAAAGTTGTAATTGAACGGCTACTGCTTCTAATGAAGTGTTGACACGGAATTCTTTGCTGAAAACAGTTTCACGAACCACTAATGCCGCTCCACCCTGAGCACGATCAACATTTATACGATCTTTCCGATAAATAGTATTACCACGAAGATTAACTGAACTTCTAACCTTAAAATTAGTTTCCTGTAAGAAAACGCAGATAGGTGAAATTTCAGATAGTAAAATTTTAAAAGATTCGTATGTGCATTATATCCATTGCAGTTCCATTGAATAATAGTAGAAACCATTTTTAAAGCTACGTTGAAAACGTAATTTTAACTCTGTGCTTATTAGCGTTCTTTGGTTTTTCTTCTGAATTATTATCTGGGGGAGTAGAAGAACTCTTACTATTTGACATCATTTCATTTGTCAGAGTAGGTTGTGCGGGAATACCTTCCACATCCATCAACTCTGACGACTTGTCAATATTAGGGTCTGTGGGCGCAGGATCGCTAGAATCCTGCACCTCAGGTGGCGGGAGCCTGGATTGGGCTGCCGTCTTTGCAGGCTTTGACTCAGACTGAGTCTTAGCATGTTTAGGCTTTGACTTGGAAGTCGCCTTAGCAGATTGGACCGTAGTCACGTTTGGTTTTGAGCCTGATGGGGCCGCAACCGGTTTTTGACCCTTTACATTAGAGACATTGTTCTTACTTGAAGAAATTTCTGCAATAACAGTAAATGTCATAATCGGTGTTTGTTGAATAATAGGTGTTTCAGCAACTGAAGCAAACGATCTAGAAAAGTTAGGAGCCGCAATTGCTCTATACTTCTTTTGAGCATCAAAGTAAGAGAGTTTGTCTGTTACTTTGATTTCGGCTATCTTCCTTTCCTCTTTCATTTTTGGGCAGTCTCGGGAATAAACGGGATTCTTACCTTTGCAATTCACACATAAAGGTGAACTGTTGCATGGATCAGGGTCATGTTTCTCCTTACTGCATGTTGCACATTTTGCAACACCTGGACACCTAACTGCAGTGTGTCCAAAACGTTGGCATTGGAAACACCTCATTGAGTTAGGAATAGGCAAACTGGGCAAGTAACATATGCCACCTTAACTTCATTTGAGAGCCGTTCAGAATCGAATGTTAAAATCATAGATGTTGTATCTCTGACTTCACCATCCTTTCTACGGGTTAGTTTTTTAATATCGATAACGCCTTGCGACGCCAGATCTTGTTTGCATTCGTCTACAGTTGTGTATAACAACTCATACCATGAAATTATTCCCTTCGAAATATTTAAGGATTTATGCGGTTCAACTGTCACCGCAATATTACCTAACGACGTGCATTCCTGCATTTTACTGCTCTGCAATTTATCTTTTACTTCAATAAGCAAGGTACCGTCTCTTAAACTTAAATATTAGCCCTTCAACTACCAGGATCCCCTTTTCCTGACTTTTGCACCACCCCCTCCCGCAGGGGGGTGTTTTTGATTTCAAAAATGGTTTGGAAACACTTAGATAACGTTTTAAACATCTTGTTAAAGTTTTTGTTTTAATTTCTAAAGATGAAAAGTACGGGCAAGTACAAATATCAAAACTTAGTCGAGATAATACAATTTAAGTTTACAGTAAGTCATCGAAAAAGTGCTTTACACACAGTACTCAATGCTCAAGAGCGTTTGAAAACAAAGTTGTAATAACTAAAGACAGTCACAATAAATATTCAAAGATAATAACGCAATATTAGTTATTTCATGCTTTAAAATTATTTTTTTAATTAAAAAAAAAATCTGTAAACACTTTAAATACTTGATTTACACCTTTTTGTGACTTCCATCCAGGCGTGGAAAATGTAAACCGAGTAGTAAAAACAACAGTAGCATAATACAAACGCAAAAATTAGCAATAGTAGGATTTGACATTACAAAAAATATTTTTTTATGGGAATTGCAACTCATAAAGCAACAGGATTCGATCCATTATTTTTAACATTTGGACCCAAATTTTACACATTAAGTGAGAGGTTTGCCAAAGATTACAATGCACAAGTTAATATAACAAGTAAGCAAAAACACGCAAATCAGTAAACATCCAAGCTATTTTAAACGAGTTAGAATGAAACTAGCAGATGCGTATACAATAATGCACAAATTTATATCTTATGGCAACAAAATGTTTGGAACAAAGTTAGACAAATAGTGTAAAAATAATTATATTAGTTTAAAATTGGCACCAAAATTTATAGAATATAGAATAACAAAATAGGTTTGAACAAGCTCAACAAGCAAAGTTTATAAAGTATTAAGTTTTGGGTTTAATGTTAAATATGGAAGAAAATAATCAGGAGCAGGTTTCTGAGAATTGTCCAAAAACCCTGCAGCCAGTACAAATCTAGTTGTTTTTGCAAAAAGGAGTTTTATTTATCATTTGCGTATGTAACGATTGAATCCGTTTGGCATAGCAGTTTTTGTTGCAAGTGCGGAAGACGTTTAATTTAATAGTATAAAACACTTCCATGTTTTTATGCCAACACACATGCCCTTACACAAAATCCAAGCCCCGCCGACAGTTAGCCGGTACCGTCACTTGAGG
Organism: Tachinus rufipes; assembly: GCA_963932245.1. Classification (NCBI taxonomy): domain Eukaryota; kingdom Metazoa; phylum Arthropoda; class Insecta; order Coleoptera; family Staphylinidae; genus Tachinus; species Tachinus rufipes. The sequence continues at coordinate 68,579,518 of OZ010747.1, read as the reverse complement.
TCGTCCATTTTTCCAGCCGGTAAGGTGTTACAACTTCTTAATATCCTTACTTCTAGATATACATACGACTAACTTTCAAGCCGAGATAACTGAATAATGGAAATGATTACCCGACAAATATCTGGTAAACATGTGCAAATTCTAATAGACAGCAGAGCAGCAAAGTAAATAACATTGAATTGTGTTGGGTGAAAAGAAACTTGCGCGCAAAAATGTTCTGGACCGCATCACTTAAAAACTCAACGCACTACTAAAAGTAAATACATTCAATGCTTTTACAGTATGGTGGTACAACAACCCGGGTTGTAGACAGACAAAGGAGGCAATAATTAACATTATGTCTAATAAAAGGGGATTTTGTTCTATTTTTATTGTAAACAGAAGCTTGTAGTGTATTCTGTAATATATTATTAATTTTTTTGGTTTTTTTATTTGTGGGTATAGCTGTTGTAAAATTTCCAGAATTTATTTAAATTATACATGATTGCCCGTAATTTGTCTAGCAGAATCTTCTTTAAAACAAGCTATACATTTTGTTCAAAATATTAAATCAGATAATAATTAAAATTGTTAAATATTTATAAAATTAATTGTGGATTTTTAGGTAAATTTAGAAATTATGATAATAGTTTTAATCAAAACTTGTTGAGGTATAGACAACTTACTATAAATTTGAAAATGTGTTGGTTTCCGTTTATACAATATTTAGTAGAACGGATTTTTTAGCATCTACTGTTACTGTTACTGTTAAAATTAAATCCTGTTTTGCCTAACTGGAATGGTTTGGAAGGCATCTTAATCCTATAGCTGAGAGCTTTTGCCGGACTCAGTTATCTGTTTTTCTATCTTGTGTGCTTTTTTAGAGTAGGTATGTATGAGCAAAAAGGGTGTCTCAGTTAAAATTACTATGGTAAGGCCAGCCAATTTCATTGTCTTAGGCTGCAAAGTTTGGTTATATTAAAGGCTTAAACTGAATTTTGTTTGTGGTCTTGGTCTGCAACAGGTTGCGGTTTGCAGTCGTTAGATATTAAGTTTTCTGCTGGTAGCAAGTATTGATCTACATACCAGGCCACTTTAAGGTGGCAGTAATAACCAGGTCAATGCAAATTGCTTCCGAGAATATGAACAGATTGTGTTTTGTTTGAGCAGTAAAGTTATATAGTCCAAAAAATAGTAGAGTACGCAACAAAAGTATATCTTGTCTTTGATAAAGTTGTCCTTATCTTAAGTTGAGTCGTTGGCCAGGTAATTAGACAAATCAATGCCTTTCTGAAGGTTTTTGTCGTAACGTTTTTCAACTATTTAATTTGATTAGTTGAACATAGAACCAGCGGTAAAGACTTCTAGAAATCTTGCAACTACAATTTGAAAAACTGCAAACGTCTCCGAGGCTTGTTGGTCGCTTTGCGCCTTGCACTATGTGTTTAGTATTTTTGTTCAGTTAGAATGTTTAAAAAACTCAAAAACCCCATGTTTTTGAATGGATAATGTTTATTACTGGAGCATATCTGCAAAAAGCAGCAAAAGTGGTCCAAAAGCGGTTGAATGACTTTTAGCAAAAAAGTTCAGTGAGAAAGTAGTAATAGCATTTTCTAAAAACATATAAAATCGTCTTAACATACACACTTACACAGAGAGATAGTCAAATTTAATTTACCATGTACAAACCTAAATTAAAATAGGTTTTTGTTAAATGTAAGCAAGCACTCTTGCAGCAAAAATAGCTTTTATCAATAGCCTCCACAACATTATAGAAACCCAATCAAAGTCTACTAAATAATGTTTGTTAAGACTTTAAATATAAACAAAAGATTTTAAAAGAATACCTTAACTGAAAATCTTTTAAACTAAGCAAATCAATGCAACATTTAGAGGAAGACCCTAAACTGGAAATACAAGTATAGGCTTTTGGTGGCGACTACAATTAAGACCAAACCAAAGTATTTAGCTTTTCTGTTACACTATTTAAAAAAAAAAAAATTTTATTTAAATTACAAAAAAATATTGAATTTAGTTTTAGTTTCAAGTTACATTGTTTCATAGTAGTATATTAGAAAAATCTTTAAATTCACACAAGTAATAGCGTTGGTATGCACGGATTTTGATATTTGTGAATAAACAAAACAAGTTAAAACTCCGCAAAGATGTTACAGACCGCTTTGGCGGATTCATTGGATTGCGTGTGAAATTAAAAGAAGTTTATGACACCATTTTTAACTATTGCAAATAAGGTGCAATTTGACGTCAATAGATTTTTTTTTATATGGCAATGTTTTTATGTTTAACCGGTATTTTTATGCTATTGAACTTCCATTTGCAATTTTTTATTAAATTCCTTGGAGGTTGGTTCGTGTTTGCGTCCACTTCTACACTTAAACCTTGTTTTGAACTGTTTTTTTTATTGTATATGTTATTTCTTTAAACATACTTCTTAGTGTTTATTTTACACTGCCGAGCATAAAACTAAAGTCACTCTGTAATTTAATTTTTTTTTAGAAATTTTACGAGTTGTTTGGTTGTAACAGTTTACTAACTGATTACTTAAACTAAAAAAAGTTTTTGTTGTTCAAAGTTTATTGAAAGTATTTAATGAAAATAAACAATTTCAATTTGATGTGCTAAGTAATGAAAATGATGTTTACTTTCATATGTTTTTGTTGGAACAAACTAGCTTTTGTTTCTGTGATGATATCTGTCTGTTGCAAATTGTTTGTGTATTGTTGTCATTGTTGCGGCACGAATTGTGGCGGCTTTAGAAAATGGCCGCGGTCAGCGCAAAACTGCTAGATACGTTGATGTAAAGCGGAATTTACACGGGCAAACAAAACTTGCTACCACCCTTAGCCTTTTAACACTTCAAAAGACTACCCTAGCTAAACTCAGTGAAGAAGGGGGTGGTTCACTATACACTGGTAGTTTGGGGGTTGCAAATGTAAACACGATAAAAAAAGTAGTAACAGTAATACAGCGAGCGAGAGACAATAACTAAAAAAAAATGTAATTACACTCACCAGTAGCCGAAAAATTACTACCTGGGAATATTGTTGGGCTCCAATTGCTTTTTGGTCTCTTTCGGTTGATTCCTTTTCCCTGAGTTGTTTCGTGGAAGCAATAAACACGCTAAAAAGGGGATGGTAATTTTGGGGAACAGAATAAGGAAACAGAATTGATTCCCAAACATATAATTATAATTTGCACACAAATAAATAAATGAGCAATAATTACCCCAAAAGAAATCAGATTATTAAAAATAAAATAAAACACTCTTGCATTCACACACACTCTGCTTAATACAGTCGATAGACTGCGACCAAATATATATATATATATAATATGTTGAAGTTAACATAAAAAAAAAAAAAAGGCAATAATGAATTTACTAACAAAATTAAAAGCAATTATTATATAAATAATAAAAAAAAATAATGATTGATATACAAAATGAATAGGTTGGTTACAAAACGGGGCTCTTCGGAATTATAGATGTTTTCACAGTATTTCTTCGAACAATGGTTCAATTTGGAATTGCACATATAATGATTTATATACAGGGTGTCCGGAAAATACGTGTACAACGTTTGACGACAGACTCCTGACGTCAAAATAGGTCGATCTAAGCCGACTTAGTTATATCCAAAATTGTCTCGTTTAGCCGGTAGAGGGCGTCAAAAATTTGTAAATATTAAAAAGAAATTACCTGTAACAATAATTTTTTAAGTGACCTTGTTGCTATGGCGTTTAATAATTTGACAATTATTGACAAATTGTCACCGGTCTATGAAATTTACTCAAGTATACAATCAACATTCTTGAATTACAAGTTCATTTTACCATTAAAAATGGAAAATTATACAAACTCTCAGAAAGTTGACATGCTCCTGGTATACGGATTTTGTCAAGGAAATGGGCGTCAGAGTGTTAGGGTTTACATGGAGAGGTTTCCTAACCGTCGAATACCAAACCACCAAACATTTGCCAATATTGAGCGTCATCTTCGGGAAACGGGCAGTTTTGAGAAAAAGTTTGAAGGCAGGGGTCGTATGCGAACAACTCGAACTGTGGAAACAGAAGAGATAATTCTGGAAAGAGTTGAAGAAGAACCAAGTACCAGTACCCGTCTCTTAGAACGTGAGTTAAATGTTCCTAAAACGATTGTCAATGAGGTTTTAAGAGAACAGTTGTTACATCCTTACCACATACAAAAAATCCAGGAACTTTTACCGACTGATCCCCCCATGCGGCTTACATTTTGTCAATTTATTAGAAACAAAAGAATCCTTGTTTCAAATTTTTGTAGAAAAATTATGTTTACTGACGACGATCTGCACAACAAACATATTTATTCCGATGAAAATCCACATGCCATTAAAGTTGCACATTATCAGCATCAATTTAAAATTAATATTTGGGCAGGTATTATTGATCACTACCTTATTGGTCCCATTGTTATTCCAGACAGGTTAGATGGAAATACTTATTTAAATTTTTTGCAAGACACATTACCAATTCTTCTGGAAAATTTGCCCCTTTTACTTCGGAGGGAAATGTGGTATATGCATGATGGTGCCCCGCCCCATTTTTCCGTTGTCGTTCGGCAATACTTACATCATCAATATCCCAACCGATGGATTGGAAGAGGCAATGATGCACCAGTAAAATGGCCACCACGTTCTCCTGAGTTAAATATGTGTGACTTCTTTTTGTGGGGCGCTATTAAAACAGAAGTTTACAAGACTCCGGTAAACACACGCGATGATTTATTGCAGCGGATTTTAAATGCAGGCAACCATTTTAATAATCCCGAGACATTAGATAGGGTCCATAATCATTTTTTAAAGAGTGTTAATAAGTGTATTCAGCAAGATGGCGGCCATTTTACACATTTGCTTAAGTAATGTTTTTGTTTTACTTAGTTTCTTACAATAGATACTTTCAACTTTGTTATACTTTTGTTTTTTTTGACGCCCTCTACCGGCTAAACGAGACAATTTTGGATATAACTAAGTCGGCTTAGATCGACCTATTTTGACGTCAGGAGTCTGTCGTCAAACGTTGTACACGTATTTTCCGGACACCCTGTATATATCACGAATCCAATATGATTTAAAATTCCAAACATATATTTTTGGAATTTGTGGACATTCAGCGTTATCAATTTGAACGCAAATATTTGCAATTAAAATTATATGCATATGAGGGATGATTAATATAAAATGCAGGGCCTATTATAGACCTAAAATAAACGAAAAAAAAATAGGAGATAATTTATATGAAAATTTAAAGGGAAAATAATTAATTCGCTTACCTGGCAGAGCACACACCCACAAGGAATATTGTCGATTTTACCGGTGAACTATTGAGATCAAATAAATCCGTGATTAACACGTGGCACGATGATCGTTTCAATAGATAAAATCCGCAATTGCGATTATGATACAGCCACTATGCTGGTCACTGGTAAAAGGACCGTTTTCAGGCTCAACAGGACCTCCTGAAGACAATTATTCCCAGTGCGCATGTACAGCTACCAACCAAGGAAACTACAAGGAAAAAGAAGTGACTTAAAGGAATTATGAACGGGACTAGATAAGAATAATATAAAAGGAAACCTAATAACATAAACAATTAATCTCATATCGTATGTAATACCGAATAAACATAGAGTAAGATTTGAATTTAAATTAAGTAAGTGAGTAGTGCGAAATAAACTTTGCGCTATTAGTTCAGACTCAAACCCAAACGTCCGTTGGAAGTTCCAACAAGTACGATGTTCAGGTTAGTGTCTAATGTAAATAAATGGAAGTGTCAAAAATAGGAAATAAAATTAATTAACTGCATCAACAATCGGTTTGGAAGTACGGTAAGTACTCAAAAATTAGTTGATATTGTCAAAAAAATAACAGCTCAATTACAAAACATGGTTGCAGTCATTAATTAAATGATAATCTAAATTAATTACTTTGTATTTTAGGTTAAGTGAAATCAAGGAACAAAACAGAAGGTATTCCTGCTGGGAGTGTACAGAATGGAGAAGGAACAATGATATAAGGATATATGGAAAATATAAACAATGACAACCCAGATATCGAAGAAATCAACCGATGTAAACGTAAGTAAATAAATTGTACAAAAATTACATTCAAACATTATTGTCTCTCTGCTATAAAACAATCACTACTAATATCGAGCAGCTATATCATGTTCATTTTATGTAAATATCATGAACTACATAATAATAATAATTATAAACAATTTTTCAGACAACCAGCCGTTCACCAAACGAGGTTGACCACCCGATGTACACATCCCGATAAACAAGGCTGCCTAACGTCACTACATTAATGTTAAGATAAGTACTATCTCCTCTCAATACTATTAACTTAGTTTAACTATTCTTTTTTTTTTTTCTAGAGAATAAATTCTATTCCCCCCCCCAGATAGTGAATAAATAAAATATTAAAATAAAAATAAAATGTAAAATGAAAATAAACAATATTTTTACTATTGAGGATTGAATAATTATTAAATGTCGGCTAACCCATATTTAGGACGTAACAAACTATAGCAAGTTTATATCTGAGAATACTTGCAAATGATTTGCGCAATCTAAACAGTGTCCAAGAGTTTTTTGCCGGCAAGTAGCACAACTTGCGGCAAGTGGTTGCGACATAAATTGCATGCAGGTTTGAACAAGTTGGGAGAGCGAGAAAGTTAAACATTATTTTGTTTGCGACCGATTTGTTTACTTTGAACGTGCCAACTTTAATTTTTGTTGGCTCCGTTATATGATCTTGACTCGATCCAAAACTGATTGAGTTACATGATAATGAATAGATGTTAATAATACTGTTGTCAAAAATACAAACTAGCATTAAGAGTCTATTTTACATATAATACCACGTTATTATTACCGCTTTCTCGTTTCAAGTGCTTTGAAAAACTTAACTCAAGAAGTGAGAAATACAAACATAAGTGAGTGGACAATTAGGAGTGTATTTTGTGGTGCTGGATTATCTTCGCAAACTAAAGCTACTTGACCGCCGCTTTCCCGTGAACACCGGATTGCAAGGTTGAATTTTGCACGAGAACACTTGGCTTGAACAACAGCAAATTGAAGTTGCGTATTGTTTTCTGATGAACCGCAATTTTGTCTTACGGGTTCAGATAGACGTGTAAGAGTGTAGCGACAACAAGGCAAAAGATATGCTCAAGCATGTACTGTCTAGCGACTTCCATTTGGTGAAGGACCAGTTATGGCATAGGGAGGCATATCTTTTGACACTCGCACGGAGTTAGTCTTTATCGAGAATGGCACGTTGACTGCGCATAGGTATCTGACAGAGATTCTAGAAGACCGTTCATAGTTATTCTTGGTGACGACGCAACATTTATGCATAATAACGCACGGCACCATACTGCTTGGATAGTTACTGAGTATCTTTTCGAGTGTCAAATCACGCAATTTGTTTGGCCTACTTGCATTCCAAATTTAAATCCAATTGAACATGCTTAAGATGAGATAAGAAAACGTTTACGGAAAAAATCTTGAAAGCTTCGCGACATATTAGTGCAGGAATGAGACAATCTTCCGCAGAATGTGATCCAAAATATGATCCAGAGCATGCCTCGTCATTTGTAAAATGTTATTATTGCTAGAGAAGGGAATACTCGCTACTGAAGTTGTTCTTAAATTTTCTTTTGTTTCAACAACAGCATATAAAAGTAAACTTGTTCATTTTTATTACTTAGCATATCAAATTGAAATTGTTCATTTTCTTTACTTTCAATAAACTTTAAACATTTTATCATCAATTTTACCAACATTAGTCTAGATCTATGCTTTATTTTAGTCTGGCTGCTTCTATTATAAATGTTTCTTTAAATTGCTTTTTTATCTAGTTAACTAATATTTGATGTATGCAAAACAAATTATTATTTGCTTCTTTTTATTGCATTTTTTTAATTCTTTTTTTATCAACAACATTCAATATTTTATTCAATTTTAATTTTGATTTATGCTTGTGTTATTTTGTAATACTTTATTAGTTTATATTTCTGACCGTAACTATCTTATCACATATTTTTTTTCCAATTTTGTATCAAACTTTTGATTATACTTATCTTTACCCATTCGTATAATTAAAATTTGTTTACGTTATATTGTAAAATTGAGCAATACGCTTATCAAATGTTGCCAAAATATTTTTGTATATTTATTTTATTATTTGGAAATATTTTTATATTAATAATATTACTAATAATATAACCGACTGATTGATATCGTATCAGTGTTTTGATTTCTATATTAACTCAATATTAACCAATACATTTTATGAACATATATAAGCCATAGTTTCAAATAGAAAACAATTTAACAATCAACATGAAAGTAGCCTTCGCATTTCTATTTTTGGCAGTGACGAACACTCACGTATGTATAAATTGGGAAACAATTAATTAATTTATCAATAATTTATTTTAAATTTTATTTAATATTTGTTTTTGTTTAGGCTCAAGGATTTCCTAAGAATGTAGTACCAATGGTTAACAATATTAGAATAGTTGTTACCGATGGATTTGAAAGTTCCTGGAGAATGCTAGCGAGTGGAATAAATTCAACTGCTCAGAGACTTAGTAATTTCACAAGCGCTGCTTGGGGTAGTTTTGTCAATGTGGGTGGTATGATTATTACTGCTACTAATGACGGGGTTGCATATCTAGGCAACGGGTTAAATACAGTTTACAAAGCAACTACATCTGGTGTTGAACAATTTATTGGCTCTGTAAACAGTGGAAGTCTTAGGATTGTTCAAGGTACTACTGATACAATTGAAAATATATACACAGGAACCGTATCTTTAATAACAAATTAATTTGATAATCAGATTTAAAGAAATAGTCTTGTAAGAAGAAGGATTTGAATAATGTTTTTTCATAACAATATTCAAATTTGATTTTGTTAAGAATTTTGTATTTTATTAATTTTTAAACCCTTGAAATAAAATAGTTTGCTTTTAATTTTAATCTATCAATTTATATACTCTATTAGATAAGTTTGACATTATTGGTATTATAATTATTATATTAAATACAGGGTCGGGTAAATGTATGAGACCACCCAATTATTGGCAGCATTTTTAGTTTTTGTAAAAAATAACCTTAATAAAAAAATTTGAAAAAATTTTAATCTATATAGTAGTTTTAATACAATCCCTGTTTCACAAACATGATGTTATCATAATTTTTTTTAAATAGAAAAATGATAAAAGTTTTTTTTTTTTTTTTTTAATTGTTAGCAATTACAATGATATAAGTTTTATGGGTCTACGACTTTTTAAAATATTCATTTAAATAACAAAACAAAATGTAGTAGATTATATTCCAATTACCATATAAGTAAAAACAATTATTGTTATTCTGTTATTCTCAATACAATTTTGAAAAAAATGTAATAAGTGAGTATTTGAAGCAAAAAGTCAACTACAATTAAATATTATTATTATTATTATTATTATTTTTATTACTACAAATCCGTCTCATATGGGATAATTACAATATGGCTAGTTTTTATCTCTATTTTGTTTAGTGATGCTTTTGCTGCAAAGTAGTTTTTATCGAGGTGATTAAGTTTGATTATACTTGCCTATACTGGAAGACTGAACTAAAATCTACAACTTTTTGTGGCCTTTATTGACAACACGTAACGGTTTGCAGTCATTGGTATATTAAGTTTCCTGGTGGTAACAAGTATTGCTCCGCATACCAAGCCAATGCAAGACGCAAGACGCTTCAGAGATCCAAAAAGTATAAACCTATTGTGTTTTTACTATATCAGAAGGTGGGTAGATAGGTAGAATAGTAGAGTACGCAATAGAAGTATGTCTTCGATGATATTGTCCTCATCTTCAGATGAGTGGTTGGCCAAGTAGTTAGACAAATCAATACGTTTACGAAGGTTTTTGTCGTTTCAAGTACCTAATTTGATTGATTGAACATAAAGCTAGCGGCAAGACGTACCACTCAAAATCTTGCAACTACAATTTAAGAGACTACAAACGTCTTACGATTTGCCTTGCAAAGTGTAATTAAAATTTTTGTTTAGTCAAAATGTGTAAGAGAACTCAAAGACACCATGCTTTTGGTTGTCTCTACTTTGACAATGTTTATTACCAGAGCATCTCTGCAAAGAGTAGCAAAGGTGGTCTAAAAGCTTTTGGTAAGAAGGTCTAGTAGGGGTGTTAATAGCAATAACAATTTTTAAACAAATAAAATTGTCATAACATACGCACATAGAAAAAAATTTAGGCAAATTTAATTTACCATAAACAAACACGGATTGACCAAAACAAAATAAAAGCAAACATCGTTTCAGCAAAAATAACTTTTAGCAATAGCTTACACAACGTACAGAAAACCCAATCAAGGTCTGCTGATTGATGTTGGTCAAGACTTTGACTTTAAACAAAAAATCAAAAAGGAATACCTTAACTGAAAACTTCTTAACTTAATGAATCTAATGCAACATTTAGAGGAAAACCCTGATTTGCAAAACTAAAAATTATATTTACAAAAGTTAAAAAAGAGTGACTGGCTATCCGAACCAAGCAGATAGTGACGTTTATAAAAATATTTTAGATACGGGTGTGAGCTTATGGTGGCGACTACAGTTAAGATCAAACCAAAACAGTCAGTTTCTTCGTAACACTATTTAAAAAATATTTTTTTAATTAAATTACAAAAAAAAACATTAAATCTTAACAAAACAAGTTTTTTTCACATTTTCCGCAGAGTGAAACTCTGCATGGATGTTACTGACCGTTTTGATAGATTTATTGCGTGTAAAATAAAGAAAAATCAACGCCACCTTTTTTTAATTATTGTAAATAAGGTGCAAATTGACGTCAAAATATTTTATCTTATCTTTTTCTATACGGCAATGTTTAACCATTGGTTTGTAATATTTGACAAGTTTTTATGTTTAACCGCCATTTTTAGGTTGTTAAGCTTCCATTTGCAAATTTTCAGCAAATTTCTTAGAAGCTGGTCCGTGTCTGCGTTTTTTTTGCACTTAATGACATGTAGGATTTGTTTTACATAAATATGGGCTTTTTGTTAGCTTGTTGCAGTTGAGACCTTTTTAGTCTATCTAAACACACAAATAAATTTAGAAGTATTAATAAACGCTTTAAACAATTTATTATTGATTAGATTGCAATGCGATAGGCAACGCTTCAGATTTTCTTAATTTCTTTTTGCGTCAATTTTAGAGCATGGATTAAATCTACCAATTATTGTATTCTAAACAGAAAGTAGTTGTGATTTCAAAAATAGTTTGGAAACACTTAGTTAATGTTTTAAACGTTTTGTTAAAGTGTTTGTTTTAATTTCTAAGGATAAAAAGTACTGGCAAGTACAAATATCAAAAATAGTCAAGATAATACACTTTAAGTTTACTGTAAGTCACCGAAAAGGTGCTTTACACACAGTACTCAATGCTCAAGAGCGTTTGTAAACAAAGTTGTAATAACTAAAGACAGTCACAATAAATATTCAAAGATAATAACGCAATATTTGTTATTTTATGCTTTAAAATTATTTTTTGTAAGATCAGCAAAATCTGTAATAAACACTCTGAGTTCTTGGTCCTACAATGTAATAAAATAATTGCTAATAATAAAAAACAAGTTATTCTTTTAGTTTTAAACCTTTTTACCACTTTCAAGCACGAAAAATGTAAACCGAATAGTGAAAACAACAGTAGCATAATACAAACGCAAAAATTAGCAATAGTTAGATTTGAAATATTTTTTATGAGAATTGCAACTTATAAAGCAACAAGATTCTATTCATTATTTTTAACATTTGGACCCAAATTTTACACATTAGGTGAGAGGTTTTCCAAAGATTACAATGCACTAGTAAATATAGCAAGTAAGCAAGAACACGCTGACATCAGTAAACTCCCAAGCTATTTTAAACAAGATAGATAGAAACTAGCAGATGCGTATACAAAATTGCACAAATTTATAATTTATGGCAACAAAATGTTTGGTACAAAGTTGGACAAATAGTTTAAAAAAAAAATTAGATAAAAAAATTATATTAGTTTAAAATTGTCACCAAAATTTATAGAATATAAAATTAAAAAAAATAGGTTTGAACAAGCACAACAAGCAAAGTTTTTTAAGTATTAAGTTTTGGGATTAATGCTAAATATGGAAGAAAATAATCTAGTGGGGCAGGTTTATGAGAATTGTCCAAAAACCCTGCAGCCAGTGTAAACCTCAAGGATCTCATCTAGGTCCAATTCTTTTCCTAATATACATTAATGATTTTCCTTCTTTGCTTCAAAACGCAAATGTAGTATTATTTGCAGACGACACGACAATGTCAAACACATCTAACTCTTTGCAAGAGTTATTATTGTTAGAAGAAAATACATTAACAAATGCTAAAAAATGGTTTGATAGTAACCGATTATGTTTAAATCAGGACAAAACCGTCAGAATGTTATTTACACTTAGAAAACAACACGAGTTAGAATTTGCTACTTCTACAAAATTTCTTGGCCTTAACATTGATTGTCAACTCGATTGGAATACGCATGATGAAATTCTGTCTGGCAAAATTCGAAAAAATGTTTACCTTCTTAGGAATTTAATGCGTTGTCTGTCAGCACCAGTCGTAAAAACCGCGTATTACGCTCTATGTCATTTCCTCATATCTTATGGAATACTAGTATGGGGGCACTCATCTATAAGCAATAGGATATTTGCACTACAAAGATAAGCCATTCGAGTAATTTCCAATTTGAAATATAGAGAAGATTGTAGAAGCTAGTTTAAAGAATTAAACATTATAACTGTACCTGGTCAATATATTTTTGATTGTTTACTTTGGGTAAAAAGGAACACAAACAATTACTCAATAAACAAAAATTTCCACAACTACGAAACAAGAAAAAATAATTATATTCGTCCAACATTTTCAAGACTGACAAAAACGCAAAACGAAACAACCTAATACGCCCCAAATTTTTTTAATGCTTTACCAAGTAAAGTCCGTTGTTTAGATTTTAAAATATTTAAATGTACTATAAAATTTTCTATAGCACTAATGAATTTTTTGAACATGTTTGTAACTACAATTTTTAGATAATTTACTATTTATTTTTTGTCTTTTATTTATAATGGTTGATTTATAACTATTTTTTTAATTTTATTAGTCTATGTATACTTTTTTAATATGTTTTATATGTATATTTGAATTTTATTACCGTTGTATATTTATTTTAAATGATATTTTTAATTATGACAATTGTAAACCTTGAAGGTATTAACAAGAAATAAATATGATAATAAATATGATTATGATTAAATCTAGTCGTTTCTGCAGAAATGGGTTTTATTTATAACATGCGTATGTAACGATTGAATCCGTTTGGCATGGCAGTCTTTGTTGCAAGTGCGGAAGACTTTTAATTTAACAGTATAGAACACATGAATTTTTGTATGCCGACACACATGCCCTTGCACAAAATCTAGGCCCCGCCGACAGTTAGCCGGTACCGTCACTTTAGGTAGTGTATTTTTCCAGCCGATAAGGTGTTACAACTTCTTAATATCCTTACCTCTAGATAGACATACAACTAATTTTCAAGGCGAGATAACTGGATAATAGAAATGATCAAATATCTGGTAAACATGTGCAAATATTAATAGGCAGCAGAGCAGCAAAGCATAAAATAACATCAAAGTCATAATGCTTTCTTATTGGCAGCTCGTGTAAATAATATTGAATTGTGTTGGGTGAAAAGACACTTCTGAACCGCATCACTTCAAAAACTCAATGCACCACTAAAAGCAAATACATGCAATGCTTTTACAGTACGGTGGTACAACAACCCGGGTTGTAGACAGACAAAAGAAGCAATAATTAACATTATGTCTAATAAAAGAGGATTTGGATCTATTTTCATTGAAAACATAAGCTTGTAGTGTATTCTGTGATATAATATTAATTATTTTGTTTTTTTTATTTGTGGGTATAGCTGTTGTAAAATTCCAAAATTTAATTAAATTATACATGATTACCCGTAATTTGGAGACAGTTTCTAGCAGGATCTTCTTTAAAACAAGCTATACATTTTGTTAAAAACATTAAATCAGATAATAATTAAAATTGTTAAATATTTATCAAATTAATTGTGGATTTTTAGGTGAATTTAGAAATTATGATAATGGTTTTAATCAAAACTTGTTGAGGCATAGACAACTCACGCCTTCTCACTATAAATTTTAAAATGTGTTGGTTCCCGTTTATACATTTTATAGTAGAAAGAATTTGTTAGCATCTACTGTTGATGTTTTAAAACTAAATTCTGTTTTGACTAACTTACAGATAACGTTTAATATGGGTGATTAGGTTCATGGTGATTTTCTGTGTGGTAATGGTTTGGAAGACATCTTAATCCTATTGCTATGAAAATATTGCGGAATCATGTGACGTGACTGCAGTTTACTTTTAAAACTTTGTTAACCCAAAGATAAATTACAAGATTTTTTTGTATTTATTTTGTAGTTTGTTCTTGTTTGTATATTAAAAATACAACATTTATTATAGATAATGAGATAATTGAACATAAGAACTAAGAGTTTGGTAAGATTAGTTTGCAGCATAATTAAAAAAAAAACATTTATTTTAGCATTTGAAATCAATTATTTAAATTCATCCTTCACTATCAAACAATGCCATACCACCAAGATGCTCTGATAAGGGTTTGTAAAAACCGAAATAATTGTCTGTATTTGGTTGGCCGCTTTGGAGTTGGTTTGGGCTTGGGTAATTGATTTTAAACATTTGTTGTTCATTAAACTATATTTTATTGTTTACTTCTTTAGACATTGCAATTTGGTTGCCAGTTTTGATGCTAAAGTTTAATTGATGATATTTTTGTTTTTTTTGGTTGAAGCAACATGATAGAGCTACAACTACTTTGCAGCACTAATTAAAATAAATAAGTTTAATTTAACATTATCTTAAAATATATGACATACATTTATTTTCAGTTAAAAATAAACAAAAAAAAAACTTATAAAAGTGTGTATAAATTTTATGAATAGATTTAAAGTTTTTCAATCATCTTATATTTTCAAAACTGATAACCTTTAAAAAAATTAATGAATAAATTTGTCAGTTTATTGACAAATACAACAAAATAACATATTTCTTTATTTGCAATGTGCGTTTGACCTTGTATCTAAAAATATAAAAACAAAAATATAATTTAAGTACTATTAACTATTATTTTATAATAAATCATTAGAATAAAAGTAAAATAATTACAAAGTCTTTATAATATTTCTTTCAGACACATTGCTAACCAAAAAAACTAAAAGTGTTCAGAATTAGTAACACAATTATAATAATATTATAAAAATAATAAACGCCATAAATAGTTCTATTAAATGTAATAATATAAAAAATGTGTTATTTTTTGTTAATTTTAATAAAAACGACGCAAGTACGATTATGGCGAATATTGTCGATTACTCAATTGTAACAATATCATAAATTCTAATTTCAGTTCTTGAGAAATCCTAATATTGTCTTCTTTCCAATTTGTTAATGTATTTTAAGATATATTTATTACTTCTACTACTCATTAACCATACAATATATTCAACATTTGCTAATACATATGTAGGATGAAACATTTCATTGTTATTGAATTTTGTTTGTTCTTGATGGCATATTTAATGAAAAGGGTGGTTCTTGAATAAGTCAATTATATAATAAACTCATTAAGCCATGTTGTAAAAATATTACAGGTTTATTAATTAAGTTAGAATTAAATTTGCGATATGCGGAAATGTTTTAGAATGTGTCCATCTTCTGTGATTACTTTATGGAGTTTTGATGAATATTTATATTTGTCAAAAAGTTTAGACTTAATATAAATGAAAATATTTAATACACACAGTTTTACGTACTTGTATTATATACTAAATATTGTAGTTTATGTAAATTGTCTCTTATTCAATTATATTTACTTACACTTGTTAAAAATCTATTAGGTGTTTAGAAAAAAAATTGCTTGTGCTGATAATATATAACAAAGTAATAGTTAAAAATATTTTATTGTTATTGTATAGTTGTTTATTATTTTGTGATTTGTAATAAGCAATAGTTTAAATTTGCATACAATTTATTTATAGTCAAAATTCAAAAATCTATTTACAGTTAGCAAACAACTAATTGATAAATAAATTTAAATTTTAAATTTATGGTAAATATTTGAATTTATGTTTTTTTTTTTAATTGTTGACTGGGCAACTTTTAAATGATTTAAAAAACAATTGGTTTATATATAAAAGAATATTTAGAATGCAAAATTACAAATTAATGATATTGCGCAAATATGCCTAATATTATTAAATACTATCAACAACTGTGTTACTAACTATAAAATCAATATGATCTTTTATATCAAATTTTTTAATCAAGTTTGGTAACAATGGAAAAAACTTTTTTTCACGGCATTTGATTCTCTATAGAAAGCATAAACTGGTACTTACGTATATTACTTATAATATATTTACAAGGTTAAGACATACAATAAATTACCTTATTTAAAGAGGTGTTGGCCTCAACAAGTGGCCCTTAAGAATGACTTACGCATGGCAATACATTCCGGTTTTCTTCTCTGCGTAAATCCTGTTGTTATATGTCTTTGTCAAACTAGTCTAGATTTGGCAGTAGTTTGAGGTAGGCAAGTTATTGCCTCGCGGATTTGCACTCAGAATCTGTGGCACGAATGCTGTCCCCGGCCCTTCTCTCTCCCTATAGCCCCTACCTTTTATCTGTCTCTTTTGTCTTTTTTTTTCCTTTTTATCTGCACTGATATCCAGCTTTACATTCTCTTCTTTCTTCAATCCGTGTGTTACTTATTCTATTTAGTTTGTCTTCAAATGCGTTCGTAATTTTCTTAGGTTTTTGTTTACTTCTTCTTCATTGTATCTTCTTTCCTTCATGAACAGTTTATGAAATTCCATTAACTGTATTTCTTTTTAACATTAAAAAATCAAATTTATGAAAAAATTATCCTAATTAAAAACATCCATAGACGCGTTTCGAGGTTTACCTCTTATCAGTATGGCTTTATTTATCTATACTTAATAATTGGTTTGTAACTTACTTTGTTAACATCGTTCAGCACCACAATTCAAAGTGAATATTTTAAAGGGTGTATTGACTAACTGACTTAATGACTTTATTTAATGGCTATGGTTAATAGCATTCTGAGAAGGAACAAATAAACTAATTATTTCGGGATATTTAGCTGATGTTAATGACATGAACAAGAATTAAAAAGGAAATTTGAAAATTAAAAAAAGAATAGATTTTTTTGCTTAAATTATAATTACTATTATACAATTTCGTGTATATCAGAACATATATAAAATATATAAAGAAGAGACGCAATGTCCTCTAATGAGACAGTTGTAAAGCGCTACATAAGTCGTTGTGGCATTTGTATAAATTTACCTATTTAACTAGGCTTTATTTGAAATTATTGCTTTACAACTGTCTCATTAGAGGACATTGCGTCTCTTCTTTATATATTTTATATGGGTCTAGGACACTTCGGCGCCGCCATTTCGGCGCGGCCGTTTCGGCGCGGCCGATTCGGCGCCGGCCGTTTGGGCGCTGGCCGATTCGGCGCCGGCCGATTCGGCGCCAAAACTTTTCAAATAAAACATAGTATATACAAATATATTATAATCATAAAAATTTATTTGGTATTTTTTACTATTTTATATTTTTAATTTTTTTACTTATTTATTTTAATAGGATATTATCCTTTATATTTTTCAGGTTATTACCTATCATTAAAAACTCATAATTAATTACCCATAAATTATTTGCGGGTCAAAATTATGTTTACTTATTATAATATATATTGTATATTTGACAATTTAAATATGTACGTACATATATTATGATTTTTATGTATAACTTTTGTTTGATATGTTAAGTATATTATACGTATTTTATATTTTATTTATCGTACATTATCTGTTATGTTTCACAAAACAAATCAATTTTTATTATAATGTGTATATATACTTTTGTTTTATTTGAAAAGTTCTGGCGCCGAAACGGCCGGCGCCGAATTGTCCAGCGCCGAGGTGTCCTCGCGCCGAATCGGCCGCGCCGAATTGGCCGCGCCGAAACGGCGGCGCCGAAGTGTCCCATTCCGATTTTATATATGTATTTCTTTTGGCAGCAGTATTAAATTTGTTAGTTTTACCTCCAATGATATCCTTGTATTTCCATCTAGAATTACTTCTTTGTGTCCTCTTGTTGCCATGTATATTCTGATCATCTCTAAAGTTGCGTTATCCGTCAACCTCAAGATAGCGTACTTACCATTTGGTATTTGCCTTGTTATTTCTGTTATTCTGCATTCTTTCAGCATTTTTTTCTCCTTCTCCTTATCTCTGAAATTTTGTTTGGTATTGTAGTTTCTGTAAATGTTCTTTTATTTTCTTTTATTTCTTGGTATCCCACAAAGCACTTTAAAAACTAGTGTTACGTCAAAATTAAAATGTCTATTTTCAAGACTGGTCATGTTAAATGTAGAAAGCAGTTCCGTGTAGCTGCCTGCAATGTTGCATTTATACGCCAAAAAACGAACAAACTTTTTTTGAATCTGGTCAATTTTTCCTTTACTGACGGCGGTGTATGGTGACTACACATTGGAACAATACTCGAGATGGGGACGTACTAGAGCGTTGTAAAGGATATAGGCCTGACTATTATTTTGCCTTGCTTTCAGTTTGAGATAAACTGATCAGCCTTTATATGCCCGAACTTATTAATTGTTTTGCATTTGAAGCTCGGATGTGCTCCGGCGATTTTGACGCACACATAAAACAAGTTTGAATGCCATGTGGCTGTAGCGGTGGCATTGTGCAATCCCAGCAGTCTAGCGTTTGTGCTCAACAATGTTAGCTTGCACGTCTCAATAAGAGACAGAATCATTCTACTTTTAGCTTTTTGGGGAAGTTGAACTTAAAGCGTTAGACAAGGTTTTCCAATCTTTTCTATGCGCTTTACAGAAGTAGATACTTATTTTTCGGCCTCATTTCCATTTATAACTTATTTTAAAGTTTGTTTAGATTTGACTTAATACGTGTAGTGAAAAATGTTATTGTCTTTACAATGTTTGATTATACTACGGAAATCTAAATGCAATGTCGGATGCACCAGGTTGCCATCAGCCACGTTTGCGGCGCAGTTAATTTTGATGTTCATTGACTTGAACAGGGTGGACAACTCTTGGAATAGTTTTGAAAAAGTTAAGGTCATGCCGTTTAAGCTAAAAGACTGAAAAGTTACTTAAAAACATTTTCCTTGGGTACCAAGATGACATCTTTGTGTACTCCAATAAAAACAAAAAACACATAAAACATTTGCGGCAAGTGTTAGAATGCCTGCAGGACAACGGCCTAAAACACCACCTCAACTTGATAAAAGACTATATGGTTACGGGAATACGTTTTCGGGTACACTTAAACGACCACACTATTAATGAAGCTTCTAAGAAACAATAAACCATTTGTTTGAACCCAAGTAGAAGAAACGGCGTTTTAGCAAGTTAAGCGGTTATGTAGTTTTAAAGTTATCTAGACCACGACCTAAAACACTATTTGTGCGACAAACAAATACTTATACTAAATAAATTTAAAAAAAAAAAACACTTAATATCATTTACCATGCCAGACTTGTTGCCACTTAAACAAATTGGTATGCTAAGCCATTGTCTGGGCTATCAATAAGTAACTCAACAGATGCCAAGACAAAATTTACAAATCAATAGAAATAAATCTTCTATCCGGCGCCCTTAGCCAACATTCTTGCTTTGGACTTGATAACAGCAACAAAAAAATCAGAAATATTAGTGCCACAAAAAACATCTAGCACACCTAATAAAAACGTTCCAAACAAATTTTGCAAAAATATGCCTCCTAAAAAAACTTGACCACTAAGGTCGCACTGACATTCAAGATACAAAATTATTACAAAATGGCAAATGACCTAAAACGCCTTCAAAATAAGGCCTAGAATATAAAATATGCAAACAGAGAAAACTTCTGCAGACCAGCTTAGAAACAGACCAATTTATAGCATCATCATTTGACAATTACCAGGCCGCAACAAAACATCCGCAGCCATCCTTTAGCCCAAATTTTGGCAAGACGTCCAAACATCGTTGAAACTATCACATTGAAGACTAGATTTAAACAGTCTGTGCAACCTTAAACATTTGTGACTTATAAGTATCAAGAAATAGTAAATTTGAAAGCTTATTCCATTTGTCAATAATACGGTTAACAATTTTTTTTTTAAAGGTGTTTCAAAGTAAATGCCAGAACTCCACAACCTAAAGCACTTCTAAAAGCTCAACTGTCAGAAAAACCATTAAAGAAAGTACCATAAGCTTTGTAAGCTTTCTAAACACCACCAAGACATTGAACAATTTTCTACTGATAATAAGGACACCTGCACAAGATAGCTAGAGGCCACACCAGTTGTTACTACAACAAGCAAAATCACCATCAGAGTATTTAAACAATAGCTTTTTTAAAAGTGAAATAACCCAAAGGTCGTGCTGTCAGACAACTGACCGCAATTTACCAGCCAGCAAGTCCAACGTGCAATAAAACAGTAAAAAGCTGTATACGACACTACAACAACGTAGGCCAATTCAGTGAAACGCCGTGAAGCAGAATTAAAGAAGAACCTCCACGTCTTGCACAAAGAACGGCCAAGACTAGAATAGAATAAACATCTACCAATAGCATTGTTTTAACGCAACCACAAAACAAACTCGGCCACAGGATGCACACTCAGCAAACTACTGTTATGCTATAATTTAGTGGAACCCAAAAATAGGAACAAACCAGAGCAACTTAAAAAAAAACAAAAAAACAAGCTACTGCAAGCCAGACAACAACAAACAACGTCGATATGGTCTTTTAAAAATAAAAGGGTGCTGCAAAACCTCTAGGCACACCAGCATTTATACTTTTAGGGTAAGAGTTAATCTATTCAAATTTTATTTATTAGCCACAAGCTATTAATAAAACTTACAAATTTGTGGTAACGACTATATAATACAATAGACCTTGTTAAGAAACGCATGTTGCTAATCATTTCTTAATATATATCCTTAATAAAATATCGTTGACATAGCAAAACGGCTTTCCACTTTTTCTCAAAGTGGTACAACATAATGTAGCGTATGTAGTTTGGTTTTTGGATTTTCATGCGTATTATAATTACTTAACTCATATTATAACGCTTTACTGCAGTTTAAAAAAAATAAAATTATAACGCCAAATTTAAACAACAGAACCACGCACAAAAAGCGGAAAATAATTATGCATCAACCTAATAAATATTGAATAACGTTGCATATCAGAATGTTCTTGTATCGTGCACTATATGTTGATTGCTGAATTATTCTTCTTTTTAGTTGTTATTTTATTGTATTTGTTATTTCTTTTAATA
The DNA here is from genome assembly GCA_963932245.1 of Tachinus rufipes. Taxonomy (NCBI): domain Eukaryota; kingdom Metazoa; phylum Arthropoda; class Insecta; order Coleoptera; family Staphylinidae; genus Tachinus; species Tachinus rufipes. Next base: position 68,557,939 of record OZ010747.1, on the reverse strand, counting down.
TACTTTTTTATGTTTATTATATATTTTAATACTTTTTTTAATTTGTTTATTTTATCATCAATTTCACTCACTAATAATATTAGTCTGGCTGCTTTTATTAAAAATGTTTCTTCAAATTGCTTTCTTATCTAGTTAACTAATATTTGATGTATGCAAAACAAATCATTATTTGCTTCTTTTTATTGCATTTTCTTAATTCTTTTTTTATCAACAACTTTCAATAGTCTTTTCAATTTCAATGTTGATTTATGCTTGTATCATTTTGTAATACTTTATTAATTTGTATTTCTATAAGTAACTATCTTACTACATAATTTTCTGTCTATTTTGTTTATGCCCATTCGTATAATAAAAAATTGTTTACGTAATATTGTAAAATTAAGCAATACGCTTATCAAATGTACCCAAATAATTTTTGTATAATTATTTTAATATTTGTAAATATTTTTTATCAATAATATTACTAATAAATTAACCAACTAATTAATATTTTATCAGTGTTTTGATTTCTTTATCAAATCAATATTAACCAACTCATTTTATGAACATATATAAGCCATGATTTCAAAAAGAAATCAATTAAACAATCAACATGAAAGTAGCTTTTGCATTTCTACTATTGGTAGTAACAAGCACTCACGTATGTATGATTTGATAAAAATTTATTTATTTTATTAATAATTTATTCGGAATCTTAATTAATCTTTGTTTTTAATTAGGCGCAAGGATTTCCTAGAAATCTGGTACCAGATATGATTACTGAAATTGCAACAACTGTAACTGATGGAGTTGGATATTCTTGGAATCTGGCAAGCCATGGATTATATACAACTTTCCAGAAATTTATATTTTTCTCAAACGATGTTTGGGATAGTGTTGAGAATATGGGTGGTATGATTATTACTGCTACTAATAGGGGAGCTAAATATCTAGGCAACGGGTTATATACAGGTTACACCGCAACAACAACTTTTTTTGGAAATGTTTTTGACTCTGCAAGCGATATAAGTCTTGGGACTGTTCAAGTTATTACTGATACAACTGAAGATTTATACAAAGAAACCGTATCATTTATAAATTAATCAGATATACTTGTAGAAATAGTCTTGAAAGAAGTAGAATTTAAATAATGTTTTATCATAAAAATATTCAAACTTGTTTTTGTTAAGCATTTTGTATTTTTTCAATATATGAACTTGTAGAATTAATATTAATTTTAATCTATAATTTATATAGTATATTGGATAAGTTTGACATTATTGGTATTATAATTATTATATTATATATTGGGTAAAATGTATAGGAACACCTAATTATTGGCAGCATTTTTAGTTGTTAACTAAATAACCTTAATAAAAGATTTTGTAGGAATTTTAATCTATATAGTAATGTATTTTGAATTTTAATACAATCTCTGTTTTACAAATATGACGTTATCATCAGTTTTTTAGGTAAAACCTCCTGTAGATTTTATCGCGGTGACTAATTTTGATCATACTTGCCTATACTGAGAATCTGAACTAAAATCTACATTTTTTTGTGGCCTTTATTGACAACAGGTAACAGTTTGCAGTCATTGGTATATTAAGTTTTTTGGTGGTAGCAAGTATTGTTCCGCATACTAAGCCAATTTAAAGTGGAAGTAGTAACCAGGCCAATGCAAGACGCTTCAGAGATCCAAAGAGTATAAACAGTTTGTGTTTTAGTTATATCAAGAGGTGGGTAGATAGATAGAATAATTCTCCGACGGATAGTAGAGTAAGCAATGAAAGTATATCTTCAATGAGGATGTTCTCATCTTCAGTTGAGTCGTTTGCAAGGTAGTTAGACAAATTAATGCGTTTACGGAGGTTTTTGTCGTAAAGCTTTTCAAGTACTTAATTTGATTGATTAAACATAAAACTAGCGGCAAGACGTACTTCTCAAAAACTTGCAACTACAATTTGAAAAACTGCAAACGTCTTACGCTTTGCCTTGCAATGTGTAATTAAAATTTTTGTTTAGTCAAAATGTGTAAGTGAACTTAAAGACACCATGCCCTTGGTTGTCTCTACTTGGACAATGTTTATTACCAGAGCATCTCTAAAAGAGTAGCAAAGGTGGTCTAAAAGCGGTTGGATGACTTTTGTTAAGTAGGTCCAGTGGGGGTGTGAGTAGCAATGACAATTTTTAAACAAATAAATTTGTCATAACATACGCACTTGCACAGAAAATTAAGCAATATTAATTTACCATAAACAAACACGGATTGACCAAAACAAAATCAAATTAAGTTTTTGCTAAATGCAAGCATCCTTTCAGCAAAAATAACTTGTAGCAATAGCTTACACAATGTACAGAAAACTCAATCAAGGTTTGCTCATTGATGTTGATCAAGACTTTGACTTTAAACAAAAAATCATAGAGGAATACCTTAACTGAAAACTTCTTAACTTAAAGAATCCAATGCAACATTTAGAGGAAGACCCACAGATTTGGAAAATTAAAAATTGTATATACAAAAGTTAAAGAGTGACTGGCTATCTGCACTAAGCAGATAGTGACGTTTATATATATAAAGATACGGGTGAGAGCTTATGGTGGCAATTACAGTTAAGACCAAACCAAAGCAATCACTATTTAAAAAAATATTTTTTAATTAAATTACAAAAAAAAAACTTAACAAAACAAGTTTTTTTTTACATTTTCCGCAGAGTGAAACAACGCAAGGATGTTACTGACCGTCTTGACGGATTTATTGCGTGTAAAATGAAGAGAAACCAACGCCACCTTTTTTAACCATTGTTAATATGGTGCAGTTTGACGCCAAATTATTTTATCTTATCTTTTTCTATACGGCAATGTTTAATTATTGTTTTGTAATATTTGACAAGTTTTTATGATTGACCGGCATTTTTAAGTTGTTGAACTTTTATTTGCAATTTCTCAGCAAATTTCTTGGAACGATTCATTATCAAACGGATCATTACAATTTAATGAACATTAAAAATATAATGATATTCATAAATAAATTGTCATTAATTAAATTATTCAGTAACTTTTTAGTTACTTTTGTTTTTTATAAGTTATTAATACGTTAACCTATATTATCTAACCTCAAATACTGTGAATTAATACAGATAATTAGACATTTTCAAGTTAAACAGATGTGTCAATTTAATGATTCGTTACGCTTTAATGGACCAAAAATACTGCGTTAAATTTAATAAATAGTTTAATGGGCGTTATTGCTAATGAGTGTTTATGAATACAAACAATTGATTAAACGTTCCATTATATAACAAAGTTGTAATAACTAAAAACAGTCAAAAAAAATATTCAAAGATAATAACGCAATATTAGTTATTTTATGCTTTAAAGTTTTATTTTTATTGTGCTGCACAATAAAGTATAAATTTTTTTATTAAAATACCCTAACCTCAATTATTTTAAACTGTGCAATAATCAGAAACAAATACTATTTTATTTTTTTATTTTTTGTAAGATCTACAAAATCTGTAAACACTTTGAATTCTTGGTCCTACAATGTAATGAAATAATAGCATAATACAAATGCAAAAATTAGCAATAGTAGGATTTGAAATTACAAAAATATTTTTTTTTAATAAAAATTGATTCTATCCATTATTTTTAACATTTGACCCAAATTTTACATATTAAGTGAGAAGTTTGCCAAAGATTACAATGCACAAGTAAATAATACATTAGAACAAATGTCCATTAATACATGACACAAGTGATTAAATAATAATCTAAAAAACGAATTAATCGTTGGGCTTGTGCATAGGCGTCTTACAGTAGTGTAAGACGCCTATGCACAAGCCCAACGATTAATTCGTTTTTTAGATTAACAAGTAAATAAAGCAAGTAAGCAAAAACACGCAAATGACATTAGTAAACTCCCAAGCTATTTTAAACAAGTTAGAAAGAAACTAGCAGATGCGTATACAAAAATCCGTTTGGCATGGCAGTCTTTGTCGCAAGTGCGGAAGACGTTTAATTTAATAGTATAGAACACATGCATTTTTTATGCCGACACACATGCCCTTACACAAAATCCAAGCCTCTCCGACAGTTAGCCGGTACCGTCACTTCGGGTAGTGTATTTTTCCAGTCTGTAAGGTGTTAGAACTTCTTAATATCCTTACTTCTAGATAGACATACGACTAATTTTCAAGCCGAGATAACTGAATAATGGAAATGATCACCCAACAAATATCTGGTAAACATGTGCAAATCCTAATAGACAGCAGAGCAGCAAAGCTTAAAATAACATCAAAACTAAAACTAAAATGTCATAATGCCCTCTTATTGGCAGCTCGTGTGAATTACATTGAATTGTGTTGGGTGAAAAGACACTTGCGCGTAAAGATGTTCTGGACCGCATCACTTAAAAAACTCAATGCACTACTAAAAGCAAATACAGACAATGCCTAGACAGAAAAAAGAAGCAATAATTAACATTATGTTTAATAAAAGGAGATTTGGTTCTATTTTCATTGTAAAAAGATGCTTGTAGTGTTTTTTATTTGTGGGTATAGCTGTTGTGAATTTTCCAGAATTTAATTAAATGATTGCCCGTAATTTGTGGACAGTTTCTAGCAGAATCTTCTTTAAAACAAGCTATACATTTTGTTCAAAATATTAAATCAGATAATAATTAAAATTGTTAAATATTTATAAAATAAATTGTGAATTTTTAGGTGAATTTAAAAATTATGATAATGGTTTTAATCAGAACTTGTTGAGGTATAGACAACTCACGCCTTCTCACTATAAATTTGAAAATGTGTTGGTTCCGGTTTATACTTTTTATAGTAGAAAGGATTTGTTAGCATCTACAGTTGATGTTTTAAAACTAAATTCTGTTTTGCATAACTTACAGAAAACGTTTAATATGGGTGATTAGGTTCATGGTGATTTTCTGTGTGGTAATGGTTTGGAAGGCATCTTAATCCTATTGCTATGAAAATATTGAGAAATCATGTGACGTGACTGCAGTTTACTTTTAAAATTTTGTTAACCCAAAGATAAATTATAAGATTTTTTGAATTAATTTTGTAGTTTGTTCTTGTTTGTATATTAAAATGCAACATTTATTATAGATAAGGGGATAATTGAACTAAGAGTTTGGTAGGGTTAGTTTGCAGCAATATATAAAAAAACCCTTTATTTTAGCATTTGATATCATTTATTTAAATTTATCCTTTACTATCAAATAATGCCGTACCACAAAGATGCACTGATAAGACTTTGTAATAACCGAAACAATTGTCTGCATTTGGTTGACCGCTTTGGAGTTGGTTTTGGTTTGGGTAATTGATTATAAACCTTTGTTGTTCATTAAACTATATTTTATTGTTTACTTCTTTAGACATTGCAATTGGGTTGCCAGTTTTGATGCTAAAGTTTAATTGATGATATTTTTGTTTTTTGGTTTAAGCAACATGATAGAGCTACAACTACTTTGCAACACCAATTAAAATAAATAATATAGGTTATGTGGGAGTATTAATATACTTTTATATGCTGTATAGTTGTTTATTATATTGTACAGACCGGTTTCGGCTGTTAGGCCATCTTTGGTGTACTACAAAAAGAAAATTATTTATTATATAAATATAAATATAAAAAAGATAGATAGACTTACAAATTGTGAATTACATATATATGATGATATGAATATGATATGAGTAATGGGAGGTGTTAGTCAAGGTTGTATAGTTGGTGGTTGAAGTTACTAATATTACCGACTAGGGTCCTGTGCGCATTTGTTTACTAGCTGTCATTTTACAATTGTGAATATAAATAATCAAAGTGAATTTTAAAGATTGTAACTACATATATGATCTTTTTTATTGTTTGTGTTGTTATAGTGACTAAAGTTAATGTTATTTAGTGCATCATTAATATAATATTAATTTTATTTAATTGTGCATACGTCATTGCAAAATCAGCGCACGCGCTCTTTTGAGTAAAACCACAGGTTCGTATCCCGGATTATTATTATTTTCAGTTTTAAAACAAATTAATTTTAATATTTCCTTGTTTGTTTGTTTGTTTATTCATTTGCATACATGTTTGTATTAATTAATTTTAATTATTTCCTTCTGTAATCTGTTGCTGATTTTCCGTGGTCTTCGCTTATCGGTCCGTTAGCCACTACTATCGGCCCAGTAGTGTGAAAAGTCTATCCTCCCCTTTCCTAATTTTAATTTGTTTGTTTTTTTTTTTTAATATGAATGATAATATTAGCAATGCTGAGCTATACAATAAAATTGAATTGTTATTAGACACAAAGATAAATAAACTACAAATTGACTTAAAAAGCTCATATGAATCTAAAATTAATGAATTGGTAGTTCATAATTCTGAATTAAAACGCCGTATTAACAATTTAGAATATAATCAAAGAAAAAATAATTTTATTCTACACGGCTTTGATCATAATCATAATAACACTAATATAGTTGATAATGTAATTCAATTTATAAATAATCGCCTACAAGTACAGATATCCATCTGTGATATCAACAACGTTTATTATATCGGCAAACAGAAAAATTTAATTAAACTAGAGTTAACCTCATATCTAAAAAAACTAAACATAAAAAAGAACTTATACAAACTTAAAGGTACAAAGATTACCTTTTCTGATGATTTGTCGCCTGAAGAAAGAGCTGAACAACAAGTACTTCGAAAGCATTTGCGAATTGCCAGAGCTAAATCTCTAAATGCAAAAATTGTTCAAAAAAACAAGTTGTTAATTCAAGGTGATATTTATACCGTCGATTAGTTAGAAGAAAACGCAATAAACAATATTGCAACAACTACTGAGTTTGAAAATCCTCCTGAAAGGTTAACGACAAGTGCACCTGGAACTCCAAATCCTAATAGTTACATTGATATTGTAGAAACTCAATCGCAGTTACATTCTGAACCTCCAATCAACCAGTCCATAGAGTCGAAGATATTAGTTCAAACGACGTCGAAGACATGCAATGCAGAAATAGCTAATACTCCAAAAATAAGTAACGAATTAAACCGTAAGCTAAGAAGCAACTCATCATCTAATGCCCCAATATCCAAGTTAACATCAAACAAAATATCGAGACTTAAGGCAGTTTAGTTTTCTTTATTTCTACAGTTATTTTGATTAAATGTAATTTTTTAATTTCTTTATTATTTTGCATATCTTGATTATTCAATATATAATACTTTGGTTTAACTATGTCGACAAGCTGTAAAATATACTATCAGAATGTCTGAGGTATAAATACTAAGTTAGATCAGGTTTATGCATTAACTCATGATCTATTTTACGATATTCTAGCATTTACTGAGACATTTTTAACTGCAGATGTTTGCAATTCAGAGATCATGAATTGTAATAACTATTGCATATATCGCTCTGATCGTACATTATCAAAATGTGGAGGTGCTTTAATTGCACTCAAAAATACCATGGAAGGTCATTTAATTGATACTTCTATTTTTAAAAACGCTCTGCCTATTGTAGATATTGTTGGCTTAAAAGTGAAATGTAGTTCATGTGTGTTTTATATTTTCAATCTGTAAGTAAACAGTTTTGCTGCATATTTTAATATTGTTTATACCAAACCAAACGATGCTAGCCACTATGTATTTGAGTCAACAATGCAAACATGCGTCAAAACTCCGACTTTCACTGAAGAAGATATTTTAGAATCAATAAAACTAGTTAAATCTAAGCTAACTTGTGGTGTTGATAATATTTCTAGCTTAATTATAAAAGATTGTCGTTTTGTTCTTGCCCAACCTTTATGTATCTTATACAATCTTTCACTAAAAACTGGCACATTTCCTCGTATTTGGAAAACTTCAAAAATCTGTCCTGTATTTAAAAACGGCGATCCATCTTTAATTGAAAACTACAAACCAATATCTATTTTGCCGTGCTTTGCAAAAGTGTTTGAAAAACTTTTATATAATTATGTCTATAGTAGCACCAAACATATATTAACATCTGCTCAACATGGCTTTGTCAATAACCGATCTACATTAACTAATTTAAGTTGTTTTACTGAATATGCTAGTACAGCCTTAGACAATAAACAACAAGTAGACGTGGTTTATACTGATCTTTCTAAGGCATTTGACAAAATAAATCATGATATTCTTTTATAAAAACTAGATGGTCTTGGTTTTGACGACAACTTTGTATTGTTTTTTAAATCGTATTTATTGAATCGAGACATGTTTGTTAAATATAATGGATTTACTTCATTAACTTTTGTTCCATCTTCTGGTGTTCCTCAAGGTTCCAACTTAGGCCCTCTGCTATTTAATTTATATATTAATGATGTTACAGATGTGATCGAGGTCAATAATTTATTATATGCTGATGACTTAAAATTATATACCGTTATTAAATCTTACGACAACTGCATTAAACTTCAAAATTTCTTGAGTAATTTACATCACTGGTGTAACAGCAACCAACTTAGTCTTAATGTCCAAAAATGCATAACAGTTATATTCAGTCGCAAAAAAAACAAATATCATTTTTCCTTACTCAATCAATGGCAACGTTTTATTAAAAAAAGAAACACACAAAGATTTAGGGGTAACATTTGATTCAACTCTTTCTTTTAAACAACACATTAACGTAATTGTAAAAGATTCATACAAGTCTTTAGATTTTGTAAAACGATCATGCAAACAGTTTTTTAATTTACAATGTGTATGTTTATTATACTTCACCTTAGTTCGCAGTAAACTTGAATATGCTGCGCTGATATGGGACCCTCATTATCAAACAGATATTAACTTAATTGAAAATATTCAACGTAAGTTTTTAAAGTATTTATATATGAAAAAGTTTGGATTTTATCCTGTTCAAGGTTTCAATCATACTGCATTACTTAATACATTCAACTTTATTCTATTAAAAAGTAGACGAATAATCTCTACACAATCATTTCTGTATAAATTAATGCATAATTTTATTGATTGTTCATATTTATTAAATAAGCTTTCATTTAATGTTTCCCGTTTATCATGTAGATTTCAGCAATTATTTTACTTGCCCAGGATATATAGCAATATAGCTTACAGCTCGCATGTATATAAAATGTCTTTTATGTATAACAGTTTGTGTAGTCATTTAGATATACATTTTATACAGTCAATTAAATTATTTAAGGCTAAGCTGATATCTCTGTTAAATTAAAGCTCTGTTGCATCAGCGGATAGTTTGCATTTTTATTAATATTTTATTTTGTGTATTTTATTTGTATATATATAAATATTATATTTTAATATCTTTTTTTATATTTTTTATGTTCTTTACATGTTTTATGTTTTTTGTTTTTGTATTTTTTTTTTTTTTATTTGTATTATATTTCATATACTCTGTAATTGGGTACTTGTACCTGTCTGAGTGTTTACCAAATAAATAAAAAAATAAATAAATAAATAAATATGTGTGTCTGATTGCATAGTTGGTGGTTAAAGTTACTATTGTATGTGTTAGGGGTTAAACACCTCCCTTACATTTTCAAAAATTATTACCTTTAAAAAAATCAATGAATAAATTTGTTTGTTTATTGACAAATACAACAAAATAACATATTTCTTTATTTGCAATGTGCGTTTGACCTTGTATCTAAAAACATAAAAGCAAAAATATAATTTAAGTACTATTAACTATTATTTTATAATAAATCAGTAGAATAGTAAGTAAAATAATTACAAAGTCTTTATAATATTTCTTTCAGACACATTAACCTAAAAAACTAGAAGTGTTCAGAATTAGTAACGCAATTATAATAATATTATAAAAATAATAAACGCCATAAATAGTTCTATTAAATGTAATAATATAAAAATTGTGTTATTTTTTGTAAATTTTATTAAAAACGACTCAAGTACGTTCTGTTGGCGAATATTGTCGAATACTAAATTGTAACAATATCATAAATTCTAATTTCAGTTCATGAGAAATCCGTCTTCTTTCCAATTTGTTGATGTGTTTTAGAAAATATTTATTACTTCAACTACTCATTAACCATACATTATATTCAATATTTGCTAATACATATGTAGGATGAAACATTTTATTGTCATTGAATTTTGTTTGTTCTTGATAGTATATTTAATGAAAGGGGTGGTTCTTGAATAAGTCAATTATATAATAAACTCATTAAGCCATGTTGTAAAAATATTACAGGTTTATTAATTAAGTTAGAATTATATTTGCGGTATGGGGAAATGTTTTAGTATGTGTCCATCTTCTGTGATTACTTTATGGAGTTTTGATGAATATCTATATTTGTCAAAAAGTTTAGGCTTAATATAAATGAAAATAATTAATACACACAGTTTTACGTACTTGTATTATATACTAAATATTGTAGTTTATGTAAATTGTCTCTTATTCAATTATATTTACTTACACTTGTTAAAAATATATTAGGTGTTTAGAAAAAAAATTGCTTGTGCTGATAAATCATAACAAAGTAATAGTAAAAAATATTTTATTGTTTCTATTACAAGCAAGCTGCTATTCTACTTTGTGATTTGTGATAAACGAACAGATTAAATTTGCATACAATTTGTTTAAAGTCAAAATTTAAAAATCTATTTACAGTTAGCAAACAACTAATTGATAAATAAATGTTAAGTTCAAATTTATGGTAAACATTTGAATTTCTGGCTTTTTTTAAATTGTTGACTGGGCAACTTTTAAATGATTTAAAAAAAGCAATTGGTTTATATATAAAAAATATTTAGAATGCAAAATTACAAATTAATGATATTGCGCAAATATGCCTAATGTTATATTATTAAAACCTATCAACAACTGTGTTACTAACTATAAAATCAATATAATCTCTCATATAAAATTTTTTAATCAAATTTGGTAACAATGGAAAAAAACTCTTCTACATCAATTTTAGAAGCCATGACATTTGATTTTCCATAGAAAGCATAAATCGGTACTTACGTATATTACTTATATAAAGGTGCGTATAAATATGCGAGCTGAGCGGTTCGCAAGCCGCTTGTGAGCCGCTCGGCTCTCATATTGGACGGCTTTTGTGGAGTGACACGAGCTGCTTGCGAGCCGTTTTTGTTGAATCAACTATTTTCGGTTTTTCTGCAAACATAAAAAGTATATAAATATCTGAGCCAAGCGTTTTGCTAGCCGCTCGGCTCGAATATTGGGACGGCTTTAGAAGCGCGACACGAGCTGCTTGCGAGCCGTTTTTGTCGAGCCAACTATTTTTGGTTTTTCTTTTTATTTCAAAATAATAATTTTACAATGATAATTTAAGTTATGCTTTACCAAAATAATTTAAGTTATGCTTTACCAAAATAAATCCATTTTTGAAAACATAATTTTTATTAAAAATTAAACTATTATTTTTTCCAACTTCTTTTATTATTATTTTTAAATGTTTATTATGTTTTGGATCCCATAAAAATGATTTAGTTAATATCAATGAGTTTAATATGCGTTTCACTCTATAATAAAAATAATAAAAACTTGCGAGTACACGAAACCCCGTCCTGAATATGCCTTTGTGTTCGCAGAAAAACCGACAATAATTGGCTCGACAAAAGCAGCTCGCAAGCAGCTCGTGTCGCGCTTCAAAAGCTGTCCCAATATGCGAGCCGATCGGTTCGCAAGCCGCTCGGCTCGCATATTGGGACGCTATTTGTCAAGAGAAACTGACGAGCAGCTTGCAAACCGCTCGGCTCGCATATTTATACGCACCTGAAGATGCATGATAAAAAACAATAGTTTAATTTTTAATAAAAATTATGTTGTAAAAAATGGATTTATTTTGGTAAAGCATAACTTAAATTATCATTGTAAAATTATTGTTTTGAAATTAAAAAAAAAAACAAAAATAGTTGGCTCGACAGAAACGGCTCGCAAGCAGCTCGTCTCGCGCTTCAAAAGCCGTCCCAATATTCGAGCCGAGCGGCTCACATATTTATATACTTTTTGTGTTCGCAAAAAAACCGAAAATAGTTGGCTCGACAAAAACGGCTCGCAAGCAGCTTGTGTCACTCCACAAAAGCCGTCCCAATATGCAAGCCGAGCGGCTCACAAGCGGCTTGCGAACTGCTCGGCTCGCATATATATACGCACCGTTATATTAACAAGGATTAGACTTACCATAAAATACCTTATTTAAAGACATCATGTTTTGAAATTTGCGTTAAAATCAAGAAAACAATTACAAATCAATATAGTTAAATTAAAAATCGTGTGTTTTATACTGTACAGAGAAGCACTGTACTTTGCAAAAAATGATATTATGGGTATTATTTATTATTTGTTTTTCAATGTTATTCACTTTTTATTTTATTTTTTAAATCTAAGTGGCAGGTTATTATATATATTATATGTTTAAATTAAATCATCAATTTACTAATCCATATGTATCAAAATTTATAAAATGTTGCAGTGTACCCACAAGATTAAGTAAACCTATTAGTGCATAATTTAAATGCGTTATTATTTTATCTTTATATTAAGGTTATGTTAACTAAAAGACTTGCGTTTTGCGCCCATGCCGTAGCGTTTGCATAGGATTGCTTTTTGCTGGAGTTAGGAGAATTCTAAAATAGAACGTTAGTTTGCTTTAAAAAAAAAATGTTTTACTATAGGCCTAACTATTATTTTGGCTTGCTTTCAGTTTAAGATAAACTGAGCAGCCAATATAGCTTGCAATTCATTACACAAGGCGTAACATGCCCAAACTCATTAATTGTTTTGCATTTGAAGCTCGGATGTGCTCCGGCGCTTTAGACGCACACATAAGAGAAATGTGAATGCCATGTGGCCGTAGCGGTGGCATTGTGCAATCTCAGCCGTCTTGCGTTTGTGCTCAACAATGTTAGCTTGCACGTCTCAATAAGAGACAGAATCATTCTACTTTTAGCTTCTCGGAGTTGAACTTAAAGCGTTAGACAAGGTTTTCTAATCTTTTCTATGCGCTTTACAGAAGTTGGATTATACTCTTAATGCAGTCGAGTATATTCCTAATAACTTATTTTAAAGTTTGTTTAGATTTGACTTAATACGTGTAGTGAAAAATTTTATTGTCTTTACAATGTTTGATATATACTACGGAAATCAAAATTCAATGTCGGATGCATCTGGATGTCATCGGCTACGTTTACGGCGCAGTTAATTTTGATGTTCATTGACTTGAACAGTGTAGACAACTCCTGGAATACGTTTTTAGAAAGTTAAGGTCGTGCCGTTTGAACTAAAAAACGGGGTTACTTAAAAACATTGTCTTTGTGTACCTAGATGACATCTTTGTGTACTCCAATAATTACGAAAAACACATAACATTTGCGACAAGTGTTAGAATGCCTGCAGGACAACAGTCTAAACTACCACATTTAGAAATACGAGTTTAGTGTAGTACCTCGGCAACCAAATCAGCGCTGACACCTCTTCAACTTGATCAGATAGTATATGGTTAAGGAAATACGTTTCCGGATACACTTAAATGACCACACTCCTAATGAAGCTTTAAGGAAGCAAAAAACCATTTGTTTAAAACCAAGTAGAAGAAACGGCGTTTTAGCAAGTTAAGCGGCTATGTAGTTTTAAAGTTATCTAGACCACGATCTTAAACACTAATTGTGCTACAAACAAATACTTAAATAATAAAAGATAAATTAAAAAAAACACTTAATATCATTTACCATGACTTGATGTCACTCAAACAAACTGGAATGCTAGGCCATTGTCTCGGCAATCAATAAGTATCAAAAAAGAACTTAACAGATGCCAATACAAAATTTAGAAATCAATAGAAATAAATCTTCTATCTGACGCCCTTAACCAACATTCTTGCTTTGGATCTGATAACACCAGCAGCAAAAAAAATTGAAATATTAGTGCCACAAAAAACATCTGCCACACCTAATAAAAACATATCAAACAAAGGTCCGCCGTGCATAGACGGAACAAACTAACATTCAAGATTTTATACGAAAATATTACAAAATGATAAATGACCTAAAACGCCTTCGAAGTAAGAGAAGAAAAAGAATATAAAATAAGCAAACAGAAAATACTTCTGCAGACCAGCTTAGGAACAAACCAGTTTATAGTATCATCATTTTACATCCATCCTTTAGACCAAAATTTGGCAAGCCGTCCAAACATCGTTAAAGATATCACATTGAAGACTAGATTTAAGCAGTCGGAGCAATGTTTACCTTCATCATTTGTGACTTATAAGTAAAAAAACATACTGAATTTGGAAGTTTATTCCATTTGTCAATAGTACGGTTAAAGAAATCTTTCTTAAAAGGTCTTTGACGTGTTCCAAAGTAAAAGCCAGAACTCCACAACCTAAGGCACTTCTAAAAGCATGTAAGAAAGTACTTTAAACTTTGTAAGCTTTCTAAACACCACCAAGACAAAGAACAATTTTCTACTGATAATAAGGACACCTGCACAAGATAGCTTGAAGCCACACCTGTTGTTACTTCAACAAGCAAACTCACCATCAGAGTATTTAAACAATAGCTTTTTTAAAAGTGAAATAACCCAAAGGTCGTGCTGTCAGACAACTGACCGCAATTTACCAGCCAGCATGTCCAACGTGCAATAGAACAGTAAAAATAAAAGGATGCTGCAGAATCTCTAGGAACATCAGCATTTATACTTTTAGGGTCAGAGTTAATCAATTCAAACTTTTTTTTTATTAGCAAGAAAGTTAATAATAAAACTTACAAATTTATGGTAACGACTAATACAATAGACCTTGTTAATAAAACGCATGTCGCTAATCGTTTCTTTGTGGAAAATATTGTTGATATAGCAAAATAACTCAAGGACTTTCCACTTTTTGGTACAACATAATGTAGCGTATGTAAGCATGGTTTTTCATGCGTATTTTAATTACTTAACTCATAATATAACTCTTTAATGCAGTTTAAAAAAATTAAATTATGACGCCAAATTTAAATAACAGAACGACGCACAAAAAGCGGAAAATAATTATGGATCAACCTAATAAATATTGAATAACGATGCGTATCAGAATGTTCTTGTATCGTACACTATATGTTAATTGTTGTATTATTTTTTAAGCAGTTTTTTATTGTATTTGTTATTTCTTTTTAACATACTTCTTTATGATTATTATATATTTTAGTATTTTTTTTAATTTTGTTTATTTTATCATCAATTTCACTAATATTTGTCTGGCAGCTTTTATTAAAAAGGTTTTTTTTTAATTGCTATCTTATCTAGTTAACTAATATTTCATGTATGCAAAACAAATCATTATTTGCTTCTTTTTATTGCATTTTCTTAATTCATTTTTTATCAACAACTTTCAATAGTCTTTTCAATTTCAATGTTGATTTATGATTGAATTATTTTGTAATACTTTATTAATTTGTATTTCTATAAGTAACTATCTTATTACATAATTTTCTTTCTATTTTGTTTATGCCCATTCGTATAATAAAAATTTGTTTACGTTATATTGTAAAATTGAGCAATACGCTTATCAAATGTAGCCAAATAATTTTTGTATAATTATTTTAATATTTGTAAATATTTTTTATCAATAATATTACTAATAAATTAACCAACTAATTAATATTTTATCAGTGTTTTGATTTCTATATCAAATTAATATTAACCAACACATTTTATTTTATTAATAATTTATTCAGAATCTTATTTAATGTTTGTTTTTGATTAGGCGCAAGGATTTCCTAGAAATCTAGTACCTGATATGATTACTGAAATTGCAACAACTGTAACTGATGGAGTTGGATATTTTTGGAATCTGGCAAGCGATGGATTAAATGCAACTGTCCAGAGATTTGTAAGTTTCTCAAACGATGTTTGGGATAGTGTTGCCGATATGGGTGAAATGATTATTACTGCTACTAATAGCGGCGCAGAATATCTAGGCAACGGGTTATATACAGGTTACTTCGCAACTACAACTTTTTTTGGAAATGCTTGGGACTTTCAAAGCAATACAAGTCTTCAAGCTCTTCAAGAAATGACTGATACAACTGAAGATATATACAAAAAAACTGTATCTTTATTAAATTAGTCAGATATACTTGTAGAATAAGTCTTGTAAGAAGTAGGGTTTGAATAATTTTACATCATAGTTTTAGTATACCTAAACAAAATTGTTATTAAATTAAAGTTTAGTTTAAAATTTAATTTAATAAAAAATATTTTCACAAAATTAAAAACTTAAATTTGAGCGGACTTAAGTTCCTTAGGAGAGATAGAAAAATGTAATATCATCCAAAAATTGACAATGTTAAAATTTTGCAAAAATTTCCACTTATTACTACCGGTTTATAATTTTTTTTACAAAAATTACTAAACCCTTAAAATTGCTTAAAAAAACTTAACCAAAGTAAGGTTTAGAAATTTTTGTTAATAAATCAATTCAATTCAAAACCCCAATTATACAGAAAAAAATGTTGTAACCACTAAAGCTTCTCAATTTACCATTTTTAGTCAAATTAATAAAAAAGCTCAAGATCAGATATATGTATACTTTAAACACTAAATTAATCAGAGACAAACTACTCAACTATTAAAAAATACTTTTAAGTTTTGTTTAAGCCTGTGAACTGTTTTAACCTTATCTCTACGGAAGTATTTTTTTGCTAAAAAGTTAAAAGAGTTTGATTATAAAATCAAATATATTAAAAAAAAGAGTAACCAATTAACCGATGCTTTGAGCAAAATTTGTCAAGATTGTAATGTAAACAAAATAATAGGTAAAATATAAACAAATGCAGCCAAGCCAGCACATGTTTGAGTATACATTTAAAAAACTTTACAGCTTGAAAAAATAACGATTCACTCAAGTTCGGATAAGCTTTTTAAATGTTTAATTTATTTTTTATGCAAATTCTTGTTGATATGCTTTTCTTTTTCTTTGAAATTTAAGATTATATCCGGTTATTTGTTCTCTAGCTATTTCCAGTTTTCCATTCATCTCTTAAGTAGTCTGCCTTGAAGTTTTTTATTTCTAGTCTTTAGCTCATTGTAATCCATTCATTCACTTTGTCTTTTTCTAGTTGTCTTTGTGTCAGTATGTAGTTTTTTTTTAATTTTTGATTTTATTGTATTAAATGTTTTAATTTTTGTACTTTTTATTATTCTTTTAACTTTAGATGTTTCTGCATACGTTTTAGAGGGGTAGGTTAGGATTGGCTGTACACAAATTTTATAAGTTTTAACTAAGCCATTTGTGGATATATATATATATATATATTTGTTTTTCCATATCATATCGTTTAGACAGCTTAAGATTAAAAGTGTTAATAGCATTTGCTCTGTTTCTGGTTTTTTAGACCTGCAACTAAAAATAATTAAATTTAATAATAATATAATAATATATTGTCTGCTGCTGTTTTGAATCTAAACAAAAACTGTTGTAGATTGTCTTTGTTTTTTGCAATTTGTGCAGCGTCGTCGGCGTAACATAGAATTTTCGTGGATTATGTAGCTTATCTTTAGTTCTTTTATTTTGTTCCGAAAGATATTGAAGAGTGCTAAGCTTAAATTATTTCCAATTATTTGATTCCATATTTTTGCTGTTTTTGTTTAAATCTTAAATAATTAACTAATTATATAATGACGCATAATGTTGTTTTTGAATAGAATTTAAAATAGATAGTTTAGATTCAAATGCTGTTTTCTATACTTGCTGCTTGCTTGTTTGCCATTGATCGAGCAATTCTTAACATGATCAACTCCTTACCATATTTTTCTTTGATTTGAGGTCCACTTTGCTAATCAAATTTTTTAAAGACGATTGCAGTTTAGTACTTGTATAAATACTCACAACAGTGATTACTATTTGTCTGAAGTGTTGCGGTGTTCAAATTATTTTATGGGCAATTTTGTCAAAAATTGTTTAATCCCCGGTTTAAGCAACAATTTTGTTGCTTGTATTTTCATTGGTGGTACACTTTTCTAGAACACTAAACACAAAGCGTTTATCCCCGGTTTAAGCAACAATTTTGTTGCTTGTATTTTCATTGGTGGTACACTTTTCTAGAACACTAAACACAAAGCGTTTATCAGTGTGCAAACTTGATGCACCAAACTCTACAGCATAATGGCAAATTATTTGAAAACATATCGCAGCAACAAATAGGCCAATGTTTTGTCAAGGAATATCTTCCAAGTTTATTTAAAACTATTGCTGTTTCATTGTTAGAGGTTTAATCCACATAAAGTTGTCTTTACTGTGTATAACAATAAAGACGGTGTCTGTTATGCTGAGAGCCTTTCCCGGACTTAGTTATCTATTTTTTTATCTTGTGTGCTTTTTTAGAATAGGTATGTATGAGCAGAAAGGGTGTCTCAGTTAAAATAACTATGGTATGGCCAGCCAACTTCATTGTCTATCTTGTTTAGTAGTGCAACTTAAGCTGCAAAGTTTGGTTATATTAAGGGTTTAAACTGAATTATTTTTTGTGGTCTTTATCTGCAACAGGTAGCGGTTTGCAGTCGTTGGATATTAAGTTTTTTGCTGGTAGCAAATATTGCTCTACATACCAAGCCACTTTAAGGTGGCAGTAATAACCAGGTCAATGCAAATTGCTCCCGAAAACATGAATCGCTTGTGTTTTGGTTATATCAAGAGGTGGGTAGATAGGCAGTATTGTTATATAGTCCGACAAATAGTAGAGTACGCAATAAAAATATATCTTGTTTTTGATAAAGTTGTCCTTATCTTGAGTTGAGTAGTTGGCCAAGTAGTTAGACAAATCAATGCATTTATGAAGGTTTTTTAACTATTTAATTTAATTAGTTGAACATAGAACCAGCGGTAAGGCGTACCTTTAGAAATCTTGCAATTACAATTTGAAAGACTGCAAATGTCTCCGAAGCTTGTTGGCTTTGCCTTGCAGTGTGTGTTTAGTATTTTTGTTCAGTTAGAATGTGTAAAAAACTCAAAAACACCATACTTTTAGTGTTCTTTGCGTGGACAATGTTAATTACTGGAGCATATCTGCAAAACGTAGCAAAAGTGGTCCTAAAGCGGGTGAATAACTTTTAGTAAGAAAGTTCAGTGGGGGAGTAGTAATAGCATTTTTCAAACAAATAAAGTCGTTTTAACATACACACTTACACAAAGAGTTAGACAAATTTAATTTACCATGTACAAACCCGAATTAACCAAAACTAAATTAAAATAAGTTTTTGCTAAATGTAAGCAAACTCCGCCAAGGACGGTCCCAAGCCCGGCTGAAAAAGGAGGAGGGTTGTGCGCAGGGCCAGCAACCCTGCCACGTAAATAACCACAAGCCGCTAACGAAACTTCTACGAGCCTCGGAACAAACCGGACGGATAGAATGATGACAACTACGGCAATGACAATGGACACGAGAAAGATAAAACATATAGGATGCTGGAATGTTCGCACCATGTACGAAATAAGCAAGTCACACCAAGTAGCAGAAGAAATGGAAAGAAATAATATAACAATATTGGCTCTAAGCGAAATCAGGTGGAAAGGAGTTGGGAAAACCAAATTGCAAAATGGTAAAACCGTCATATACTCTGGGAAAACACAGGAGGAAGATAGACACGAAAGCGGAGTAGCCTTTATGCTAGGGAAAGAAGCTGCAATGGCTCTAATAGAGTGGGAAGGGGTATCTGATAGAATAATAACGGCGAGATTCAAAGCCAGATTTAAAAACCTATCGATAATTAACGCGTATGCGCCAACAAATGAAGCAGAACAAATCACTAAAGAAGAATTTTATGCACAACTGCAGTCAACTTACGACAAATTACAAAACAGACATAATAAAGACATGCTAATAGTAATGGGAGACATGAATGCCAAGATAGGGTCATGTAATACAGGAAGGGACACTGTGATGGGAAAAGAAGCACTAGGAGTAATTAATGAAAATGGAGAAATGTTTGCAGACTTCTGTACCCAAAACAGCCTAATGATAGGAGGCAGCATGTTCCCCCACAAAAGAATACATAAAGAAACATGGACTTCACCAGATGGCCAAACGAAAAAACAAATAGACCATATCACAATCGACAAGAAATGGAGGCATTCCCTACTAGATGTACGGGCGATGAGAGGAGCAGATGTGGGTTCCGATCATATGCTGGTGAGAGAGAAAATAAAGATTAAGCTAGCCAGTATAAAAAAACCATCAATAGAAAAGCGAGAAAGATACAATGTACAATGGCTGAAAGATGGCAGTGAGTGTGCAGAAGAGTATAGAACAAAATTGAGAGAAGTAGCCAACACAATCCCAAATCCAGAAGAAAGTACAATTGAAGAATTATGGGAAAGATATAAATGCATATATAAACAAACGGCTAAGGAGGTAATAGGGATACAAAAAAGAACCAATAAACCATGGCTGTCTCAAGAAACGTGGAAGAAAATAGAACAACGAAGACGAATAAAACACAAGATAATAGAAAAAGAACAAGAAGACAAAGAGCGATTAAAAAGAGAATATAAAGAAAAAGATAAAGAAATTAAAAGAAGTGCCAGGAGAGATAGGAGAGAGTACCAAGAGGATCTACTTGTGGAAGCAGAAACAGCGGCGAGACAAAATGATTTAAGAACTTTATATAAAACAACAAAGAAATTGAGTGAAACTGGAACAACATTCACCGTGCATGTGAAAAACAAAGAGGGTAAAATATTAAAAAATGAAAAAGAAATAATTGCAAGGTGGCTAGAATATTTTAGAGAAGTATATGCTAAGAAAGAGATAGAACAAAAACTAGAAGAGGAAGAAATAAGCGAGGAACTAAACTTACCAATAACAGAATTTACACATGAGGAAATAAACAATGCAATTAAACAACTAAAAGGAGGAAAAGCAGCCGGAATAGATAGCATCACGGCAGAGCTACTAAAAGCAGACAGAGAAACCTCAACAAACATTCTGTACATACTAATAAACAAGATATGGAAAGAAGAGAAAGTTCCCGAGGAATGGAAGAAGGGAATAATTGTTAAAATACCGAAAAAAGGAGACCACACGAAGTGCGAGAACTGGAGAGCTATAACGCTGCTGAATGTAACAAGTAAGGTAATGACAAAGATAATGCTTGAGAGGATGAAAGGAGAAATAGACCGAATACTTAGACCTAACCAAGCCGGATTCAGGGGAAACAAAGCATGTACAGATCATATAAGTACTTTGAGAATCATACTGGAACAAACCATGGAATGGCAGAATAAGATATATATAAACTTCATCGACTTTAAACAAGCCTTTTATCGAGTGGATCGAGAAAGGATGTGGGACATACTAAGAAGATACGGACTTCCGTCCAAGTACATCAGAGTAATAATATTATCGCCAACAATATTTCTGATACTGGTGGATTGGATTATGAAGAAAACAACACGAAACAAAACAGGAATAAGATGGAATGCTTTCAGCCAACTTGAAGATCTAGAATTTGCCGATGATGTATGCTTGATATCTGAAAAAAGACAACACATGCAGAAGAAAACCGAAAAACTGTCCAAAGAAGCAAAAAAGATTGGACTCAGCATAAACACAAAGAAGACAAAAATAATAAAAATAAACACTGAACGAGAGATGGGAATATTTGTTGAGAAAGAAGAAATAGAGAGTGTGCAAAAATTCTGCTACTTGGGGAGTATACTAGACAAAAATGGAAGAATAGAAGAAGAAGTAAATGCAAGAATAAACAAGGCACAGAATGCGTTCTACATGTTAAGGAAAATTTGGGGTTCCAATGAACTAACACTAGCAACTAAAGTCAGAATATTCAATACGAATGTGAAAAGCATACTATTGTATGCATCAGAAACATGGAAAACAGAAAAGAAAGTCATAAAGAAGACACAAACATTTGTAAATAAGTGCTTAAAGAAGATTTTAAAGATATACTGGACAAACCGTATAACGAACAAAGAACTATGGGAAAAACTAAACAAGAACCAGTAGCAATAACAATTAATAGAAGAAAGTGGAAGTTTATTGGGCATACTTTGAGGAAAGATGGGAATGACATAACAAAACAAGCTTTAGACTATCAACCAACAGGGAAGAGGAAAGTGGGCAGACCAGCAGAATCATGGAAGAGAAGTACAGCAAAAGAGATAGAGATGAAGGAAATAACATGGCGAGAAGTAAAAGCAGTAGCAAAAAACAGAGAAGAGTGGAGGAAGTTCGTAGAAGCCCAATGCTCCGATCCGAGCCAAGAGGATTAAAGTAAAGTAAGTAAATGTAAGCAAGCACTCTTGCAGCAAAAACAACTTTTATCAATAGCCTACACAACATTAAAGAGACCGAATCAAAGTTTACTGAATAATGTTTGTCAAGACTTTAAATTTAAACAAAAGATCATAAAAGAATACCTTAACTGAAAATCTTTTAAACTAAGCAAATCAATGCAACATTTAGAGGAAGACTCTGATCTGGAAAACTAAGAAATGTATTTACAACATGTCGGAAATACAAGTGTGGGCTTATTAATACTGCGTACTTTTCTATTCTTAAATTGAAAAATAAAGTGGATAGGAATACACTGTTAAATATGTACTACTCGCTAGTGCATTCTTACCTAAAATATAATATATTGCTCTGGGGAAGAGACATGCATTTGCATAGGTGTTTTATAATGCAAAAAAGAGTAGTACGTATGATTTATAACATCAAACCTATAGATTTGTGCAGAATGACTTTTGTAAAAGAAAATGTTTTAACAGTACCTTGTTTATTAATATTTAATGCAATTATATATGTAAAAAATAACATGGATGTATTCACAACTTGTGGTGAGCTTCACAGATATGATACACGCCATGGAAACTTATTAAGAACTGAGTCGCATAAATCCACTATGTTTGAAAATAAACCTAAACATAAGTGCACAATTCTATACAATAAGCTTCCCTCATGTATTAAAGAAATTAATGTTTTTTGTAGGTTTAGACAAACTGTAAAATCTTTGTTAATACAAAAATGTTACTATACAATTAACGAAAATTAAACAGATAACATTTAAAACATGTAAAACACTAAGTTTTGTATCTAGCTAAGTAAGCTATTTTATTTTATTTTGTATTTTTGTAATATGTATCTATTTTTGTTATATGTATGTATTGCTATTGTTTGACTTATCATATCCACATGTAGTTGGCTTAAATGATTAAATATATATTATTATATTATGGTGGCGACTACAATTAAAACCAAACCAAAGTATTCAGCTTCTCTGTTACACTATTTAAAAAAAAAAAATTTTATTTAAATTACAAAAAAATATTGAATTTAGTTTTAGTTTTAAGTTACATTGTTTCATAGTAGTATATTAAAAAAATCTTTGAATTTACACAATTAATAGCGTTGGTATGCACGGATTTTGATGTTTGTGAATAAATAAAACAAGTTAAAACTCCGCAAAGATGTTACAGACCGCTTTGGCGGATTCATTGGATTGCGTGTGAAATTAAAAAAAGCTTATGACACCTTTTTTAACTATAGCAAATAAGATGCAATTTGACGTCAATTTTTTTTTTCTATATGGCAATGTTACGCATGTAGGGGGTAGCTTAGATAAGCACAGAGGTACATAATACTATTATTTATTGTAAACTTACGTAAGGGGATGCCGACAATACCGGCGACATTGCAAGTAGATGGGACTGCGTAGCACTTACACAGTTATAAAGTAAACGAAGTAAAGAGAGCGAGCCCTGTGCGGAGCTAAGTATTTATACATAATTAGTTGCTGGCTCAGCACAAGTAAAATATTAAAAGACGATATACGCGACATTATGTTTCACCGGCAATTTTATGCTCTTGAACTTTCATTTGCAATTTTTTATCAGATTCCTTGAAGGTTGGTCCGAGTTTGCCTGCTCTCCTGCACCTAAACTGTATTTTTTTATTGTATTGTTATTTCTTTAATCATACTTCTTATTGTTTATTTTACACTGCTGAGCATAAAACTAAAGTCACTCCATAATTTAATTTTTTTTTAACAGTTACTAACTGATTACTTAAACTAAAAAAAAGTATTTAATGAAAACAAACAATTTCAATTTGATGTGCTAAGTAATGAAAATGATGTTTAATTTCATATGCTATTGTTGAAACAAACAAGCTTTTGTTTCTGTGATGATATCTGTCTGTTGCAAATTGTTGTATTGTTGTCATTGTTAGTGTTTTGCAATGAGCATAAATCCTGTTGTAGCGGCACAAATTGTGGCGGCTTTAGAAAATGGCCGCGATCAGCAAAAACTGCTAGAAACGTTGATGTAAAGCGTAATTTACACGGACAAACAAAACTATAGCAAGTTTATATCTGACAGTACTTGCAAATGATTTGCGAAATGTAAACAGTGTCCAAGAGTTTTCTGCCGGCAAGTAGCACAACTTGGGAGAGCGCTCTAAGGAAGTTAGAAATTATTTCGTTTGCAACCGATTTGTTTATATTGAACGTGCCAACTTTAATTTTTGTTGGCTCCGTTATATGATGCTGACTCGATCCAAAACTGATTGAGTTGCATGATAATGAATAGATGTTAATAATACTGTTATCAAAAATACAAACTAGCATTGAGAGTCTATTTTACATATAATACTACCTTATTATTACCGCTTTCTCGTTTCTAGTGGTTTGAGAAACTTAACGGTCACGGCAGATTTCCTTCCAAATCATCTGCAAAAAGTGATAAATGTAAACATAAGTGAGTGGACAGTTAGGAGTCTATTTTGTGGTAATCGATTATCTTTTCGAACTAAAGCTACTAGACCGTCGCTTTCCCGTGAACACCGGATTGCAAGGTTGAATTTTGCACGAGAACACTTGGCTTAAACAACAGCAAATTGAAGTTGCGTATTGTTTTCCGATAAACCGCAATTTCTTACGTGTTCAGATAGACGTGTAAGAGTGTAGCGACAACAAGGCAAAAGATATGCTCAAGCATGTACTGTCTAGCGACTTCCATTTGGTGAAGGACCAGTTATGGCATAGGGAGGCATATCTTTTGACACTCGCACGGAGTTAGTCTTTATCGAGAATGGCACGTTGACTGCGAATAGGTATCTGACAGAGGTTTTAGAAGACCATGTTTTACCGTTCATGGTTATTCTTGGTGACGACGCAACATTTATGCATGATAACTCACGGCACCATAATGCTTAGATAGTTACTGAGTATCTTGACGAGTTCAAATCACACAATTTGTTTAGCCTGCTTGCAGTCCAGATTTAAATCCAATTGAACATGTTTAAAATGAGATGGGAAAACGTTTACGGAGAAAATCTATAAAAGCTTCGCGACATACTGGTGCAGGAATAAGACAATTTTCCGCAGAATGTGATTCAAAATCTGATCCAGAGCATGCCTCGTCGTTTGTAAGCTGTTATTATTGCTAGAGAAGGGAATACTCGCTACTGAAGTTCTTAAACTTTCTTTTGTTTCAACAACAGCATTTACAAGCAAACTTGTTTATTTTTATTACTTAGCATATCAAATTAAAATTGTTCATTTTCATTGCTTTCAATAAACTTTGAACAACTTTTTTTTTTATTTTATCATCAATTTTACCAACATTAGTATGGATCTATGCTTTATTTTAGTCTGGCTGCTTCTATTATAATTTTTTTTTTAAATTGCTTTCATTAGTTTTTTCAATTTTAATTTTGATTTATGCTTGTGTTTTTTGTAATACTTTATTAATTTATATTTCTATCCGTAACTATTTTATCACTTAATGTTTTTCCTATTTTGTATCAAACTTTTGATTATACTTTTCTTTACCAATTCATATAATTAAAATTTGTTTACTTTATATTGTAAAATTGAGCAATACGCTTATCAAATGTTGCCAAAATATTTTTGTGTATTTACTTTAATATTTAGAAATATTTTTATATCAATAATATTACTAATAAATGAACTAACTAATTAATATCTTATCAGTGTTTTGATTATTGAACCAATATTAACCAATACATTTTATGAACATATATAAGCAATAATTTTAAATAGAAATCAATTAAACAATTACCATGAAAGTAGCTTTTGCATTTCTATTATTGACAGTAACAAGCACTCACGTATGTATAATTTGAGAAACAATTAATTAATTTATTAATAATTTATTCTAAATCCTAATTATTATTTGTTTTTGTTTAGGCCCAAGGATTTCCTAAAAATGTACTACCAATGGTTAACAAATTAACAATAATTATTACCGATGGAATTGTAAGATCCGGGAGAATGCTAGCTAGTAGAATGAATACAACTGCTCAGAGATTTGGTAATATCACAAGCGGTGCTTGGAGTAGTATAGTCAATATGGGTAGTATGATTATTACTGCTACTAATGACGGAGTTGCATATCTAGGCAACGAGTTATATACAAGTTACATTGCAACTACAACTTTTGTTGAAAATGTTTATGACTCTGCAAGCGATATAAGTCTTGGGACTGTTCATGTTATTACTGATACAACTGAAGATATATACAAAGGAACCGTATCTTTATTAAAATAGTCAGATACACTTGTAGAAATAATCTTTTAAGAAGTGGAGTTTAAATAATGTTTCATCATAATAATATTCAAATTTGTTTATGTTAAGCATTTTGTTTTTTTTTTTTTAATTTTTAAACCTGTAGAACTAATGGTTTGATTTTAAATTTAATCTATTAGTTTATATAGTTTATTAGATAAGTTTGACATTATTGGTATTATAATTATTATATTATATATAGAGTTGGGTAAATGTATGGGAACACTCAGTTATTGGTTGCATTTTTAGTTTTTGTAAAAAATAAAAGTTTTTGTAGAAATTTTAATCTATATAGTGATGTATTTTAAATTTTAATACAATCCTTGTTTCACAAATATAACGTTACCATCAGTTTTTTTGAATAGAACATCCTGTATTTTTTTTTATTTATAGAAAAAAATTTGTTAGCACTTACAATAATATAGGTTTTATAAATCTACGACTTACGGTTTTTGAAATATTCATTAAAATAACAAAACAAAATGTAATACATTATGTTCCAATTACCATAGCAACAAAAAAAAGTTATTGTTATTCTGTCATTCTTAATACAATTTTAAAAAAATATAAAAATAAGTGAGTATTTGAAGTAAAAAGTCAACCACAATTAAATATTATTTTTATTCTTACTACAACTCCATCTTATATGGGATGATTACAATATGACCAGTTTTTATGTCAATTTTTTTGACTGCAAAGTAGTTTTTATCGATGAGACTAAGCTTGGTTATATATAGCCTATACTGAGGGTCTGATCTAAAATATACAACTTTTTGTGGCTTTTATTGACAACAGGTAATGGTTTGCAGTCATTGGTATATTAAGTTTCCTGGTAGTAGCAAGTATTGCTCTGCATACCAGGCCAATATAAGGTGGCAGTAGTAACCAAGCCAATGCAAGACGTTTTAGAGATCCAGAGAGTATAAACCGTTTGTGTTTTGGTTATATTAGGAGGTGGGTAAAATAGTTCTCCGACGGATAGTAGAGTATGCAATGGAAGCTGCTCGAGCACATGATAGCAGGAAGGCTGCTGGAAGCTCTCCAAGGGGATCAAGCCCTCAGCGAGCGTCAGTACGGGTTTAGGAAGGGACGGTCAACCCTGAACGCGCTTGCTGAGGTAAAAGCAGCAGTAAGAGCTGCAAAAAACTTTAAATCCTCAAACAGAAAGGCATGTGTTCTGGTTGCTCTAGACGTAAAGAACGCGTTCAATACGGCCAACTGGGGAAGGATTTTGGAAGCTTTGGAGGGCAGGGGTGTTCCCAAATACTTGTTAAATATTATTAGCAGCTATGTGTGGGACAGGGTCTTGTTAGTGGGAGAGGGTGGGGATCAGTTCTAGGCCCCACGTTGTGGAACGTCCTCTACGACGACGTGGTAGGTCTGGATCTGCCCCTGGGAGTTGAAAGAGTAGCCTACGCCGACGACTTGGCGGTGATAATTACGAGACGCTCTAGGGGGGAACTGGAAGAAACGGAAAACCGCGCTCTAGCCCTCATAGAGCGTAAAATCAACACGCTAGGCCTGGAATTAGCCCCAGATAAAACGGAACTTGTGGTGCTCTCCTGTTCAAGAAGAGTGCCACAAGTGGAGATGACCGTTTCAGGAATTATCGTCAAGTCGCAATGTCGGCTAAGGTACTTGGGGGTGACGCTAGGTACTAACCTAGCGTGGGGAATGCATGTGAGAGAGGTGTGTGAGAGAGCGGAGAAGGCGGCTCGGTCCTTAGCAGGGCTAATGCCAAACCTGGGGAAGCAAGATCTTCCTCCAGGCGCCTGTTGTGCTCGGTAGTCTCCTCCATAGTGCTCTATGGGGCCGAAATATGGGGTGATGCGGTGTGCAACAACAAAAGCCATAGCAAATTAGTTCTGCGGACTCAGAGGAGGTGTTGCCAGAGGGTCTGCAGCGCATACAGGACAGCGTCGACGGCGGGCCTTCTGGTTGTGGCAAGCACGAAGCCGTTAGATCTTGTGGTGCAAGTGAAGACGGCGGTCTGGGAGGGTCGCCTTACTAAGTGTGAAGCGGAAGAATGGATGTGGGGGGAATGGCAGAAGAGATGGGAGGAATGCGTGTCGAGTGGGGGTGGTAGCGAACCGGCATGGTCCAGACGGCTCATCACAGATGTGAGGCGTTGGGTGGGTCGGGGCCATGGTGAGATAAACTACTACCTCACGCAGATACTAACGGGACATGGTTGTTTCCGGGCGTACCTGCATTGGATGAAACTGATTGAGAGTGATGAATGTCTGTACTGTGGGCAAAGAGATACGGTTGAGCACACCGTGTTTCATTGCGAGAGATGGTTGGAGACGCGTGAAAGAGCAAAAGTGAAACTGATGGGAGAGAGCTTGGACCCGGATAACATGGTGGTAGTAATGCTGTCTTCAGTGTCTAATTGGGACATCGTGGCCACCATGATAAGGTCCATGCTACGTATGATAGAAGAAGAAGAGAGGGAGTTAGCTCCATGGTGTGGTGTGAATAAAGCGGGCAGGAGGAAGGGGCCGTAGCTCCTTGTTAATTGTTTTTGTAAATGTAAGATCAGTTTTTATGTATGTTTTGTAAACTGTCTTGTCCAAAATATGTATATTTGCGCGCCCAAAATTGGGTAAACAGCCAAAACCACAAAAAAAAAATTAAAAAAAAAAATTAAATTAAAAAAAAAAAATTTCAATTTATGTAAATGTGTATCTGTATTTTTCAAAAAAAATGTGAATGCGCTTGAAGGCTGGCGCGCGGGAACCTCCACCTCGACGTAATACTTAAGTGCAATTCCGAGGTGAAGAAAGATCGTTATTCCCGCAAGAAGAGGGGGAGGTGTTTTTAGTCAGTAGGAATCTGACACTACCCCTCGGGGTGTCTGATAAAAGATCTTCCACCTCCTCAGGAAAAAAAAAAGCATGTTTTCAATGAGATTGTCCTCATCTTCAGTTGAGTCGTTTGCAAGGTAGTTAAACAACTTAATGCGTTTACGGAGGTTTTTGTCGTAAAGTTCTCCAAGAACTTAATTTGATTGGGGAACATAAAACAAGCAGCAAGACGTACCTCTCAAAATCTTACAACTACAATTTGAAAGACTGCAAACGTCACTGAAGCATGTTGGTCGTTTTGCATTGCAATGTGTAATTAGTATTTTTGTTTAGTCAGAATGTGTAAGAAAACTCAAAAAAACCATGCCCTTGGTTGTCTCTGCTTGGACAATGTTTATTACCAGAGCATCTCTGCAAAAAGTAATAAAGGTTGTCTAAAAGAGGTTGGATAACTTTTAGTGAAAAAGTCCAGTCATAACATACGCACTTACGCAGAAAATTAGAAAAATTTAATTTACTATGTACAATCACGAATTGACCAAAACAAAATCAAAACAAGTTTTTGCCAAATGTAAACAAGCACCCTTGCAGCAAAAATACCTTTTAGCAATAGCTTACACGACATACAGAAAACCCAATCAAGGTCTGCTGATTGATATTGATCAAGACTTTGACTTTGAACAAAAAATCATAATGGAATATCATAACTGAAAACTTCTTAACCTAAAGAAAACAATGCAACATTTAGAGAAAGATCCTGATTTGGAAAACTAAAAACTGTATTTACAAAAGTTAAAAAAGAGCGATTGGCAATCTGCACCAAGCAGATAGTGACGTTTATAAGAATGTTAGAGATACGAGTATGGGTTTATGGTGGCGACTACAATTAAGACCAAACAAAAGCATTCAGCTTCTCAGTAACACTATTTAAAAAAATATTTTCTAATGAAATTACAAAAAAAACATTAAATCTCAACAAAACAAGTTCTTTTTTTTACATTTTCCGCAAAGTAAAACTCCGCAAAGATGTTACAGTTTACATGTTTGACGGATGCATTAGATTGCGTGAAAAATAAAAAAAAGTTAATGCTACCTTTTTTACTAAATAAAGTGCAATTTGACGTCAAAATATTTTTTCTTTTTTCTTCTGTATGGCAATGTTTAACTATAGTTTTGCAATATTTGACAAGTCCGTGTCTGCGTTCTGTTTTGCATTTAATGACATGTAGGAGTTGTTTAACAAAGAGATCAGCTTTTTGTTGGTTTGTAGAGGTTGAGACAGTTCTGGTCCATCTAAACACACAATTGAATTTAGAAATATCAATAACCGCTTTAAACAATTTGTTATTGATTTGATTGCAAAGCGATAGGTATCGGCCTTAAGTTTTTATTAATTTTTTTTTGTGTCAATTTTAGAGCACGGATTAATTTTTTTAATTATTGTATCCTTAACGAAAAGTGGTCGTTTGTGATTTCAAGAATGACCTTAGTTTGGAAACCCATAGTTAATGCAAACAGCAAAACATTGTCAAGAAATTACAGTTTTTACTACATTTAAAGTCACAGAAAAGGTGCTACACACAATACCCAATACTCAAAAGCGTTTGTAAACAAAATTGTAATAATTAAAGAAAGTCACGATAAATATTCAAAGATGATAATAATATGATTAGTTATTTCATGCTTTAAATTTATTTTTTTTATTTTCCGTAAGATTTGCAAAATCAGAAATGATTTAAAAGGGTCTAAGGAGTTTGTCGTACCAGAGTTGGTCAACGGAGCTTTAAGATCTGGCCTGGTTAAGGACCTTTAGATCTTGATGGCTGATTGCCCATTTTGGCGTTAAGTGTGCTTGACCTGAACGGCCGGCTGATACTTTATTATTTACTGAAAGAGGCTTACCAAAATCCTTCTACAGATTCTTCAACTTACTTTCAAAATACGTCACCAAGAAAAATCCCTATCCTGGGGCGGAACTTACATTCTTCTGTTGAATCTCTATCAAAGCTTTGTCTTCGGAGACGCAGGAATCAATTGGGTTTTTGGCTGGTTTTTTGAGACATTTCAGGCCCGAGAAGTACGGGGTCTTGTTGGCTGGAGCTTAGGGAAAAATTGAAATAGATTATTGCCGCGTTCAAAGTAGCTTTGCTGCTTTTGATCTTCTTCTAGATGTGTTTGCAAAGTTTAAGAAGCGTTTCCTTAAAATGCCAGCAGCTTTGCTTTACATCCTCGACCATCTGAACTACTGGATGCTTAACTCTTCCGCTTAAGTTTTCAGATTTGACTGTTTAGTTACTAAAACATTTCATAAGATTGGTGGATTGTGACTCTGCCAATACATTAATCAAATTTTTGGTTTTGGTTTTCTTCATACCGTTTTAGACTCCGCTCACTAGGCGTGTCTGAGTAAGAAATTTAGTTTTTTGGCATCGCCTAGCGGATGCACATTATAAATTGATGCTTTATATTGAAAACTATTTTGCAAGATAGTGCAAGTCGTACATTGTTGGCGCTCTTACTATACAGCTGCAAGAATAAAAAGTTTGGGGTCATTTTGCTGTAATTAAACTCTTTTGCCAGTCCCCGGACAATTATTTCTATTTTTAACTGGTAGCAATGCAGAATATCTGACTTTTTGGGGTATTCTTAATTGCAGTACTGTTAGTTTAGATTGTTCTAATCTCGTTTGGCGTGGTTTGCATTCTAACCTTTTGGTTACTAAATATCTTCCCAAACAGCAGTTGGCTTGAGTTTTGACAAGAGGCTGCGTTGGATAGTCGGATGGTGGTCTTTGCGTTAGCTTTAGTGGCGGATACTGTCTCTACCTACCTAGAGCATACATTTATTATTGTTAGTTTCTTTTAAAGTTACATTAAATGGGCCGATGTAATCAATTAAGTAATCTTTAGACAGAAATGGCTTAGGATATTACGTCTTTACTTAGGTCTGAAGCAATCAGAAATTCCACTCCTTGTCTATTGTACCCTATAATTGCCAAAGTTTGGGCTTGGCCAGTAGTGTTGATTGCCGTGCTTAGATTTGCTTGTTAAACGCGGCCGGTTGTTAGTTGGGTAGTTTTGGCTAATTTTGGAGTCTATTAGTGTTTTATGGTTTAGGCCATTAATAGTGACAAATATGCAAAGTAAGTGGTTAGCTTTGTTGTCATAGATTGGCATTGTTTCTGGATCACTTGGTAAGGTTGAGTTTTGAAACAACCGGTTGCTCATTTTTTGATTATTTTTTCTTGTTAAGTGTTTCTCATCAAACTTCACGCTTTGTCAGCAATAGTGGTAGAGTTGTAGTATAGTTTAAAGCTTGCTTTTAAACCTTTTATAGTAAAGTTAGAATTTGCGTTAAAACTGTTTTTTAATTAGTGTTTTAAATTTTAAAGTAGTCTTTGTGGTAGGTCAACTCCACTTTAGTGTCTTTAGAAGAAATCTTTCAGCAGTTGCAATTTTTTTTACGGTTTTTTCTTCAGGTCCAAAATTTATTATTTCTGACAGATTTTAATTTCATCTGAAAATATTTTTAGTGTTATATGACTGGATTCAGCTATTTTTAATTTTTATAATAGAATTTGCAATATTTAATAATTATTGACTACATTTTTGACGTTTTATAAAAAGAGTTTTGCATTATTTGATAGTTTATAACCGAATTTTGTTACAATCTAACAATATTTTGATGTTTTAAGGCCGGATTATGCTATTTTTGAAGTTTAATAAATAAAATTTTACACTTTTTAACAGTTTATAGCCGGATTTTGGTGCTTTCTGACAATATTTTAATGTTTTATAATTTTGTTATTTTTGACTTTTTATGAATAAAATTTGAAAAACGTTCAAACGTTAATTAATAAGATTAATAAAATGACAAAATTGTGTACGATTGTTTATAAAACCGTTTTAAAAGCCACGTATATTTAAAATAAATGGTGGTAATCCTAATTAATATTAAAAATGATTCCATCCAATTAGTCAATTGTACAAACTTGCCCCGCAAAGACAAGCAAAAAAATTGTTTACTACTACTATACTAGATTAAACACGTTAGTCGCAAGGTTTGTATTTTTGAATTTATACTTTTAAAAGTTGGATTTACAGATTTATAGGCTGGATTTATAATTTAGAGGTTGGATAAACAACTTGGTGGTTAAATTTAACACTTTGAAAAACGGATTTATAGTTGATAAACCGGATAAACAGTTTGACAGTTAAATTTAACATATTTAAGACTAAATTTATTATTTGAAGGCCAAATTTACAATTTTAAAAACCGTAATTACAAATTTAAAGACTGGATTTATAATGTAGAGAAGGGTATTAACGGTTTGGCAATAGACTAATTACATTGGTATTCAATTGTTTTCTAATAGTTTTTGAAATCCGAAATTACACTTTTGAAAGTTGGATTCAGAATTAAAAGACCGGATTAACCATTTGAAAACCAAATTCACAGTTTGGTAGTAAAGATAATTACGCAGGCTTACAAATTTTCAGTTTAAAAGCTGGATTAACAGTTTGTCAATAAAATTTAATACGTTGAATGCCGGCTTTACACTTTTAACAGTTTTAAAGAATTTATCACTTGTACTTTAAAGACCGGATTTACTGTTTTAAAAGTACAAATGCTTTTAATTTTGGTAATAAATTAACGTTCTTTCACTATGTTTTATTTTAATTAACAATTTTGCAGTAAAATTTAACACTACAAAAACCAGATATACACTTTTAAAAGTCGGATAGTTTACAAAATTAAAAAAAGTAAAAAGTGTTCTAACTTTAAAAAGAGTATATGTTACTAAAAAAGAGTATGTCAGGTCAGATGTATCATATTAAATCCTGATTTTGTTTGACATTTATCTAAATTATCAATTTTATTAACTTCTATTTATTATTTTAATTTATTTTGTTGCTTTTATTTAGAGTAGTCATCATCATTATCCCCGATACAAAGAAAGAATATCATGTGTCAACATCATTCAACTAGACATCAAGTTTCCGTAGCAACAACATCAATCATCGACTAGATGAAAACAAAAAATAATAGTAAAAAAGTATAAAAGGCAATTAAAGTGCAGTGTTTAATCATTTAAAAATTACAATGTCAAGGATTATTTTATTTATGTAAGTACTGTTCTTCATTAATGAATAACAAAATTATCATGATAATAATCATATTGAAACTAGTTCATCATCATCATCTGACAACGAATCAGATCAGAACTCCTTGTGTTACATTGACGTCTTCTCAGAAGAAAAAAATAATTTGAACATCAATCATTTAACCCAGTTTACACACTTAATTAATTTAAATCCCAATACAATGGCTGAATTTTCTCCTGTTTATTTAAAGGCTATCTCCAAATATAAGGGTGAGCCTAATGCTCTTGCAGATTTCATTTTTGCCTGTGAGCTTTTAATTAATCAATTCTTTAATCAAGAAATTTTTTTAAATAAATTTTTAGTCACCAGTATTAAAAGTAAACTAACTAGTAGAGCAATGGCAATTACCAGCTCTCAAAATACCCAAAATTAGAATGATTTGAAAACAATGTTAAAATTAAATTTTGCTGATCAACGAGATGAGAATTCACTCGTTAGTGATCTGATATTACTTAAACAAGAACATAACGAAACACCTTATTCATTCTGTAATAGGTGTCAAAATATTAGAAGCATTCTTTTATCACAAATAAGTGTTAGTAGACAAGAAAATAAAGTTAAAAAAGTTAAATTAACGTGTATGACAAAATGACATTAAAAGCATTTCTTTGTGGTTTACGAGAACTATTAGGTTCCGTAATTAAGTCGAGAAAACCTAAAACAATAGAAGAAGCACTAAATCAAGTACTCGAAGAAGAAAACATTATGTATGCACGTTCAAGAACATTTAAAAATAACCACAATTTAAAAAAGGTTAATACTAAAAAAAATATAAATTGTTCTTACTGTAAAAAGAATGGACATCATATTTCAGATTGCAGACTTAGATTGAAAAATAATACTACCCAAAATTTTAATGAAAATTGGCGTTTTAATACTAATCAAAATAATTCCTATTATAATAAAAAACAAAATCCATTTGTAAAGAAAAATCCTCCAACTAATACTAATAATTATGGTTCACATAATAATTTTCAAGATTTTAAAAAAGAATTAATAAGTTTTCAAAGAAAACCTAATTATAACCCTTCTTTCAATCAAGCAAATAGATCTTATGAACCAATGGATTGGCAATCAATTCCTTCTACAAGTCAATCGTTTCATCATATAAAAAACGAGGAACAACGAGAGGCTACTGGGGTGTCTACTCGTCAAATGAAAAACCCTCAAAGTCAAATGTAATTGAATTAAATTCATTTACAAATAATTTACCTTATATTATATTTCCTAAATTTAATTTAAAATTTTTGATTGATACAGGATCGAACAAATTTTTTATAAGCCTTGGGGACTTATGAAAAATTTGTTCGATTGTTGCAAATAAATATTTATCATCAACTATTAGAGAAAATTTTAAAATTAAAACGCCTCATCTGGAAACTTCCTATTCTTATTATGCTAATATAATTCTTCCAGAAATGTTCAATTTAAATAATGTAACTTATAAATTTTATTTTTGTTATTTTAATCCGTGTTTTGATGGTTTAATAGGTTTTGACCTTTTACAATATTTACATTTAAATATCGATATAAATACAGTGAAACTTCTCTAACTCAAACTTCTTCAAATTGAATTATTCTTTAACTCAAATATTTTTTGGAAACAATAAGGTTTAAACAATTTTTATACAGATTTGTATCTCTTACTTGAACTAATATTTATGCCTAGCTAAACTTAAATCGAATTTTTAGGAAAATTCCTACAAGGTTTAACCAATTTGCGGCAACGATAGAATACAAACTTGTCGGGTGCCGCTAGAATTGCATTTCCTAAGCACGTGTAATGTAATCAAATGGCGTTAAGTACATTTAGCATGTTGATCATTTGTCCAAAAACCAACATTTTGAACATTTTTTTTACTTGATTAAAAAAAATTATAAATTGAAGTTTTTTAAAAATTTATAAGCATGGAAATTTTAGACTCTTTTATTTGGGTATTTTTAGACTTTATATCCGCACTGTATATGTGTTTATTCCATAAAAATACTATAAAGTTAAATGTTTTGTTTAATTTGTAGTATGTATTATGTAATAAACTTTAAGACTTAAATTGGGCATATTTTTCTATAACTCGAATTTTCCCTAACTCGAATTTTATTTGGTGCCCCTTGGAGATTCGAGTTAGAGAAGTTCTACTGTAATCAACAATTAATAACACCTTTGGTAAAAATACCAATATATTACGAACATAATGAATCGGTAAATTATAATAATATTTATGAACATGAATATTCTAAACAAATTATTAGTTCGACAGAATATACGAACAATAATAATTGTAATAATAAAAATGAAATACGTCAAGGACATAATGCAATTATTTAAAGAATATGAAGTTTTTAAAAACAAAAGAAAGTAAACATATCGAATTTAAAAATATTGAAGAAATAAAATGCAACCTATTTAAAGTAAATAATGAATATTCTCTTTGTCATTGTGTGTCACAGGATATGGCCATGAACAAGAGAATAGGAAAATCATTTAAAAAACGATATCAAAACGTTGATAAATTATTGCAACAAAATCAAAATGTAGGCGGTTTAGCACTACTTCGAAGAGATAATAAATTTATATATTATCTAATTACCAAATGTCGCTTTTATGAAAAACCAACATTACGTAACTTATTTAAATCTTTAATTAAACTAAAAAATCATATGATATCAAATAACATTATTTTTTTAGCAATGCCAAGGATAGGTTGTGGTCTAGATAAACTTAAATCGAAAGACATTAAAGCAATAATACAATTTGTCTTCAATTACACAAACTGTGAAATTAAAGTTTGTAATTATCAAAATAAAGTTCAACTTAACCATGTAATCATAATTGAACCTAGGATTGATAAGATTATTAAGATACCAGTCACTTCAAAATATGACGAAGGCATATTGTCATATATGAAATTAAATGAATGTGAAATGCCAGAATCATTGGTCACAGTTAATAATAATTATGC
The DNA here is from genome assembly GCA_963932245.1 of Tachinus rufipes. Lineage (NCBI taxonomy): Eukaryota > Metazoa > Arthropoda > Insecta > Coleoptera > Staphylinidae > Tachinus > Tachinus rufipes. The sequence continues at coordinate 68,520,432 of OZ010747.1, read as the reverse complement.
ACTAACTAGCATAATAAATCTCACTGAGGAAACAAAAAAGTTACAATTAAATAAACGAATTGTACTCAAAGATATCCCTTTAACTTCGATCTCTAAAAATAATGAAGTTAATACAAAAATCAATCTTAATAACATAAAGGAATCTTATTTTAATCTACAAGAAAAATTGAGATTAAATCATTTAAATGATGAAGAAATGAACTATTAATATTTATAAATGAAATAAAGCATGAAATAAGAACTGAAAATAATAACCCTGTTTACACAAAAAACTATAGATACCCACAGATATACCGTGAGGAGGTAAAAAATCAAATAAATAGCATACTTAATCAAAATATAATTAGACATAGTCATTCACCATGGTCGTCCCCGATATGGATTGTTCCAAAGAAAATGAACAGTTCAGGAAAACAGAAATGGAGAGTAGTCATTGACTACCAAAAATTAAATGAGATAACTATTGATGACAAATACCCACTTCCCAATATAACAGATTTATTGGATAAGTTAGAGCATTGTCAATACTTTTTTACAATTGATTTAGCCGCAGGTTATCATCAAATAAAAATGTCAGAAAAAGACATAGAAAAAACAGCTTTCAATACTGAAAATGGACATTACAAATTTACACGTATGCCATTTGGACTTAAAATCGCACCTAGTACATTCCAGAGAGTGATGGATAATATTTTAAGAGGTGTCTATTTAGACAACATAATTGTTTTCAGTACTAGCTTACAAGAGCATATCGAAAGAGAAGTATTCAAAAGACTACAAAAAACTAACTACATGATTTAAGTAGAGAAATTTGAATTCTTAAAAATAAAATTAAACTATTTAGATTTAACCGGATACTACCGGAAATTCATAAAGGATTTTGCCGCTATAACAAAATCTATAACTAGTTGTCTTAAGAAAAATAAAAGTAAAATTTTTAATGAAAATTTTATAACAATGCAAACAAATCTTATGTAATGAACCAATATTACAGTACCCTAATTTTAATAAACCATTTGTACTCACGACAGACGCATCAGACTTTGCATTAGAAGCAATATTGTCACAAACACATTGGTTATGATTTACCAATTGCATATGCATCAAGAATTATATGTGATACAGAACTAAGATATCCCATTTATGAAAAAAAAATTATTGGCTATTATATGGGCAATTTGTTACTTTAGACCTTACTTAAATGGTCACTGATCATGAACCATTAAAATGGTTAGCTCATTTGAAAACACCAAATGCAAAACTAGCACGATGGCGTTTTTCCTTAGCAGAGTATGACTATGATGTTATTTATAAACCAGGTAAGTTTAATAAAAATGCAAATGCTTTATCAAGGATACAAATAAATACAAATGAAATAAGTATCAGAGATTCAGATAAAGAAAAAAAAGAATCGGATATTGATAGAATAATTCAAAATTCAGAAGTATATCAGACATTGTCAGACGTCACTTCACAAAATCAAAAAGTCAATATAGTTGAAAATATTTTAATAGATCAAGGTACAACTGATAAGAACTGAGCATAGATGAAGCTATCAATAATAAAAATAAACAACTAATTATAAGTTCAGTGTACACAAATCCTAAAAAGCCCGAAATATATTATAAAAATTATAAAACTATTAAAGTTATAAATGTCCAAATTCTCAAAAATAATAATAATGAGTATATATGAAATTTTCAATTAAACTTTTGTGTACCAAAACAAAAAAATATTATTGTTATTTTGAGTCAGAATATTTTCATAAAGATTTTAGTAAATGTTACATTGACTTATTCAAAGATAACCTAAAACCAATTTTGATAAGATATTTAAGAAAAATTCAAGATATAAACAACCAAGATGAACAAAATGAAATAATTAAAAATTATCATCAGAGTAAAACCAATCATCAAGGAAGTTAAACAAATTAAATAAAAAATACTTCTGGCCAAATATGGAAAAATCAATAATTGATTATATAAATAAATGTCAAGTATGTAAACAAAGTAAATACGTTCGACATCCACCTAGTATCCCTTTAGCATTGACAGAAACTCTTTCTAAACCCATGCAACAAATTCAAGCAGATATATTTAGTATAGAAAATACTAAATTTCTTACATTTGTAGATGCTTTCTTCAAAACAGGCCAAGCATTACATATTAATAGTAAAAACGCATTAGAAATTGCTAAAAAACTGTTTAGTTATTTAAAATTTTATTGCACTTGTGAAATAATAACCTTTGATAATGGAACTGAGTTTGATAACAAATTAGTTAAAACCTTTTGTAAAAGTCACAAAGTAAACTTTCATTTTATTACCTCAAAACATCCTCAATCAAATAGAATTATCAAACGATTTCATTCCACAATTCTGGAACACTATCGATTATTAAAATTTAACTATCCTTCAAAAACTCCAAAAAATTAATTACTTACGCAATAATCGTTTATAATAATTCAATATAATAATAATCCAGACACAGGTTACACACCTTTTAAATTATAATTTGGACATACTGTCTCCAGAGATATATATGATATATTTTACAATATAAATTATTATAATGACTATATGAAAAATCATATATGTAGATAAACTTGATATAACTTATGAAAAGGTCAAGGAAAAACTAGAAAGGAATAAAACAAAAATTTGCAAAAGACTATAACGCAATGTTTCTAGTTGGCCAAAAGGTTTTTGAAGAATCTGATCGACAAAGTAAACATCTACCAAAATACTTAGGACCTTATACTATATTAGAAATTGATTATAATAGAAATACTTGTAAAGTCATAGATAGGAACAACAAACGTAAATTACTACATTTAAGTAACTTAAGGAAACCTGTTTCAGATTAATAATCATCCGTTTAATAGAAACTACTCAATCATATGAAAACATCACAGGAATCAAGATAAACAAGTTAGAAAACAATTTTCCTTTACTACCCTATAAATTAGGACAAGCACAAAGTATTAAGAATGACTGGACCATCATTAAAACAATTAACTTTAAACCTTTATATTTTTGAATTTAAAAAGAATCAAGCAATCTATTCATCACTAAATGTAACCATTACACAACATGCAAAACACATGTTCGAATACCATAGTTATATAATTTTAATATATTTTGAAATTAAAAAGACATTTCAAAAGTTTAATCAAATACTCTTAAAGAAAGATAGAATTAAGAGAAGTTTAGTAGATGACATAGATAATGTAATTAAAGTAATTACAGGAAATTTAGATGCCAATGATGGTATTAGATATGATACAAAATTAAAATTACTCCAAGACAATCAATTAAAAATTAAGACCTTAATGGGTGAGCAAATAAAAATCTCTAGAAAAGCTAATAAAAAAATGAATGACACAATTGTGAAAATTTCACAAAATAATAATATTACAGTCTCAAGAACTACTAAATTAGAAGAAATGATGAGTAAATCTAATATATCACAAATTCAAGTAACTTTAAAAATCCAAAACACATTTCTTATATTAATGGAATCATTAAATCTAATACAAATAGTATAAACCGATTTAGAGACAGCAATGACTTTTGCAAAATTAGATACTCTACATCCATCAATTATTGCACCTCAAGAGCTTTTAACTGAATTAAGAAATATTAAATCATTTGTAAATACTTACAAACTCTCATTTCCTACTACAACGGAAAATATCCAAAATTATTAAAATCTTATTGGTGTCCAAGCTTATCTAACTAATTTTAAATTAGTATTTATATTAAAAATTCCGTTAGTAGAACATCAAAAATATGATTATTACCACTTATACTCCTTACCTACACCAACAAATAGAACTAATATTTTTAGTAAGTAAATCTGCTTATGTTAACTAATAACAACAATATGTGTAAAACATTACTTATGAATCTTCAACAAGTAAAAATTCAGAGAATCGATAACTCTCATTCTTGGTTAGTAATTACGCCAAAAGGAACCTCAATTCATACTAAATGTAATAATGTCGAACCAATTAAACTAATTAATGGAAATAACATTATTGTAATTCCAATAAATTGTGAAGTAAGAATTGATTAATTTAAAATTCATAATTTTTAAAACAATGTTAAAACTATAGGTTCAATTGTTGAAATACCTAACTTTGAAATATTTAATAATTCTATAAACGTTGAAGATATCCAAGATTTACCAAAAATAGACAACATACAGCATATTTCTTTAGATAACGTCAAAGAAATTCAAAATGATTTGTATCATTTGCAGAATAATTTAAAAACTGTAAAACCCAGTAATATGTTATCTAATAACCATTTCTACATTGTTTACCTATTTATTGTGCTGTTTCGAAAAATTATTATAAAAACTTTGAAACGCGTATAGAAACCAATGTGCAAGAAGAAGCCTACTGGAAAAAACAAACATGATGAAGTAATTTCAAATTCAGGACCCACAACTTCATACAACATTCCAATAAAACAAATTTGATTGAAAATTTCTAGAAAACCGTAATTTTCAATCTCTGCAGGATGGTGTTACGTCACCACATCATCAATGACCCATTTATAATTAACAATAGTATTAATTATTATATTAAAACACTAACCTATTGTATTAATCAATGAACAATTGTCATAAGACGAGCTCTCATTATAGAAATATGTATATTCAACATTATTATATTGGAATATGCATAATTAACATTATTTTAGTATAAATACGCTTCTAATTCATTTAATTATGTTCTTTTATTCTAATACGTCCACACAAGTAGATCACTTAAATATATAATCTATATTTTATATTGTGTTTGTTATTATACTTATAAATAAAATATTATTTCTATGTTCGGTAGAACCTCCGAAAATAATTCGCCTCGTTCGCTGAATATTCGTCTTCCTTTCACACTGACATTCACTTTTATATGTTGGAATTTATTTTTTTGTCTTTACCATTTTACACTTTTTTAATTGTATTTGTATGTATGCACTATGTGTCTCTATATATTTATAGATATCAATAGCTTATTACTCATTCTTGGTTTACCGATAAGCCTTGTATTTAACGAGATTCTTCGCCGGCCGTATACATACATCTTTACAAAACTAAAAACCCAATATCCAAAAAAGTATAATCAAATTTTGTGTGCTTAATACCTTGTAATAATTATGACAAAGTGTACACTGGACAAACAAATCTCATCAAAAGATTATACAATCATAAGCAAAACACAATTGTTTTAACAAAAATCATATTTTTAACATAAATACACAACAATACTAGACAAAGAATCGAGGTACAAGAAAAGATTTATAAGTGTACATCATTGTTAGCATAACAAAAGATAAACACATAAATTAAATAAGAAAAGACCTACAAGATAAATTATCAAACATGTACTTTAATTTAATTCAAATGTACAAATAACATATGCAACCAAATAACCATCATAAGTAAATGTAAACAAATCAAAGATCTATATAGTCATCGTAAATGTTTACTTTAAAGTGTGTGTAGTGTTATGAATTATATTAACAATCTTTTAACAAGTATTGCGACAATTTAAAGGTATAATGACTTAATTTTATTAAAATTTCAAATTTTAAAAAGGATATAATCTACACAACAAAAATTAAAAACCAATGTAGAACATATATAAAATATATAAAGAAGAGACGCAATGTCCTCAAATGAGACAGTTGTAAAAGCAATAATTTCGAATAAAGCCTAGTTGACAAAGTAAGTTAAAAATCAATTAGTTTAAATAAATAAAGCCATACTGATGAGAGGTAAACCTCGAAACGCGTCTATGGATGTTTTTAGTTTAGAATATTTTTTCATAAATTTAATTTTTTAATGCAATGTAGAACAGTTACTTAATTTATATCTGTTAATTCATAATTCATTATTTTTGCACATACTGTTCTAAAATTTCTAAAGTGGTTGCATAAATTCTTCTAGCAACTGTATTACTAACTAAATAATCGTTATGATTACACTCTCCCATATTAAATTTATTTTTTAGATTATGTAACATGGATAGATACTTTTCTACATCAATTTTAGGAGCAAATTTGTCACTTTCTCCATAGAAGACATAAATAGGTACTTGTATATTGCTAATGTTATATTCACGAGGTTTGGGATTATTATTTATAGAAATTCCATTGTCGTATTCTTGAAATTTACCTAAAAAATCAACAAGTCAAGAAAAATTAATTCAAAAGAGTAAGTTTACCTGAAATAATTAATTGTAAATAATGAATTGATTGTTTAATAGATGCACCAGCCGGAAAATGGCTCAAAAATGTAGGCAAAGTGGTTTCATTTATTTCATTTGGTGAATAACCAAATATATTATATACTAATAATTTGCATAAATGTTTTGTTGGCATAAATGATTGGCAAAATATATTTGCAATTAATTTAAAAATCCAGCTTTCAGGTATGAAATTAAAATCACCAATAATTTGTCTGAATATGGTTAACTAAAATAAAATAATTTAAAACAATATTAAGTAATTAGAAAAACATTTTACCAATCGTAATCTTTCCAACGTTATAACAAAACTGTCTTCAACATTTGGCATTAAAACCACAGGAGAGTAACTAAAATGTGTTATAATTTTTTCATTGTAATCAGGTTTTTCAGATAATAAAACATGCATTGATGTTGTTCCTTGAGAATAACCTATATGAAATAATTTAAATTGTTTGGTTACATTAATAACATAATCGATTGTATTGGGAATATCATAAATTCCAATTTCAGCCCAAGAGAAATCCCAATATTCGCTTCTTGTCAATTTGTTGATGTGTTTTTGAGAGTATTTATTACCTCTAGTATTCATTAACCATACATCAAACCCAGCATCTGCTAATACATAACCTGAAATATTTTATTATTATTGAATTGAATATTAGTTGTTGGTTTTGTACTTAATGAAAGTGGTGGTTCTTGAATAAGCCAATCAGATGATGATCCCATTAAACCATGTTGTAGTAATATTACAGGTTTGTTGGTTAGATTGGAATTAAATTTGCCGTATGGTATGCGAAAATGTTTAAGTATGTATCCATCTTCTGTGATTACTTCATGGGGTTCGCATGGATATTCATATTTGTCCAATAGTTCTGGCTTAATATAAAAAATATTATGTACACACGTACTCGTCATATATATATATATTAATATAATTATTGTAAATTGTTTTTTGACCAGTGAGTAGCTAGGCATATTGATAAAGGGTGCAAACCTTAAAACATTAATGAATGTGCCTTACACTAAGTAAATACAACATTTATTAAGTTTAAATAAAAAATATTATTATTCAAAAATTACTCAATTATATTTACTTACAGTTGTTAAGAATCCATTAGGTGTGTCGAAGAAAAAGTTTGCTTGTACTGTTAATACGTAGAAAAGTAATATTAAAAAATATTTCATTGTTACAATTGCCAGCAAGCTACTATTCTACTTTGTGTTTTGTAATAATCAAACATTTTAAAGTTGCATACATTTTATTTAAGGTCAAATTTCACAATTAGTAAACAACTAATTGTGAATTGAAATTTATTGTGAATTTTTGATTTATGAAAAGCAATAACATATATAAAAAAAAACATTTAGAATGCAAAAATATGTTAAAATAAAAATATAAAAATTCATATAAACAAATAATCTTGGTTAATGACGTTGCACCAATATGCCTAATGTTATATTATTAACCCTATCAACAACTGTATTACTAACTATAAAATCCATATGATTACACTCTCCCATATTAAATTTTTCAACTAAATTTGGTAACATTGAAAGAAATTGTTCTACATCAATTTTAGAAGCCTGAACATCTGATTCCCCATAGAAAGCATAAATCGGTACTTGTATATTACTTATATTATATTCACGAGGTTTGGATCTACCATAAATTATCTTATTTATAACCAGACCATTATCATATTCTTGAAATTTGCCTTAAAATCAATAAAACAATTACAAATCAATAAATTAGAAAATTTGAGAAGCACTTTGCATTGTTTATTACATTTAAAATATAAAACGTTACCTGAATTAGCTAATTGTGCAAAATGCACCCATTGTTTAAATGAGGCTCCATTAGGCCAATGACCAAATGTTGTAGGTAAAGCAGCTGCTTTCAACTCATTCGGTGAGTAACTAAATAAGTAATATATAAAACAACTTGTCTTAATCAATTCATCTACAATTAAACAAATTAAAAAATGATTAAACATCAAATCATTAATTTACCAATCCATATTTTTCAAGAAACTTAAATGGTTGCATTGTGCCCGCAAGTTTAAATAAAGCAACTGGTGCATAACTTAAATGGGTTTTTATTTTATATTTGTAGTGAGGCTTTTCTGATAATAAAACATACATTATTGTATTTTCTTGTGAATGTCCAATATAAATCAAGTTTTCTTGATTAGTTTCATTAAGAATGTAATCAATTGTATTAGAAACATCATAAATAGCAATCTCATTAAATGAAAAATCCCAGTAATTTTCTTTTAATTCGTCAACATGTTGTGTGGAGTACCTATTCCCTCTAGTATTCGGTAACCATACATCATATCCAGCATCTGCTAATATGAAGCCTGGAATAATTTAATATTGTTGTATTGAATCTTACATATTAATTCTATACCTAATGAATGTAAAGGGCCTTGGAATAGAAAACTTGTTGATGACGCCATTAAACCGTGTTGTAGTATTACCACTGGTTTATTAGTTATATTAGAATTTAATTTTCCATGAGGTATTCGGAAATGTTGTAGTATGTATCCATCCTCTGTAACTACTTCATGTGGTACGCATGGATATCTATGTTCTTTTAATAGCTCACACTTAATACAAATAAATTAGTTAGTAATATTAAAATATATTTTATTGTTTTCTGTCTGTTGTTTGCTTTAGATAACATTATCAACTAAAACCTAAGCATTCATATTTTTTTTTTACTTATATACTATATATTTACATATTGACAATAGATTTGTATTGTTTTGCATACTTGCTGCTCGTATTTGGGACATCATTCTAATTTTTATGTTTCCATTTATTATGTTATTTATGTTGATCTGTGTAAATTATCTTTTTTTATTCATATGGTTGTTTTGTATTGTTTTTTTAATTTTAATTTTGAATTTTTTAAAAGTCCTTGTTTTTTAAATATTTTTAGGCATTATGATATACTCCGATCAAGACTCTGTTACCGGCTGCGTTCCGCAATGGGTTGCGGAGGCGGCAGGTTCAAGTCCGGGGGCGACGCAGCTGCTCCCGGTGGTGGTTCTCTGGTGGACGAAGTGCATTTTTATTAACGAATTATAAGTTTTCGACAAACGTGTTCACCCAGAACACCCATACACAAGGTATGACTCACACACGCACTCACACAGAGTGCCGTTCACACAGAACACGTGTTGTTTGTATGGTACGACGTGATAGCGCATAAAGCAACTAACAGTAGCCGTCCAGAAACTCTGGCGGGGTGTGCAAGCACAGAGTCAATGTTGTGGTTTGCCCTGGAATCTCCAGGGGTCGAACTGCTGATGATGAAGTCGGCGTCACCTGGGTTGTGGTGAAGGAAGCTGCAGCTAGGACGGTGGTGGCACTAGTGGTGGTAGCAGACGGAAAGTGTCGGTCTATGTGCAATCCCTAGTGTTGGTCCGGTCCGATGTTGGCTGTTTGGCTCCTGGGTCTCGCTCGACTGACTGCGGGCAGAAAAGTTTGAAATTTATAGAGGGAGAAGGAGACAAGGTGTTCCGCTATTGGTGGAGCGTGGCTCCGCACACTCGCGGTAACAATTCCCCCCAGCTCCCCGAGGCTGAGCTCCCGGTTTCCATTTCGCTGTTCGGTGATGGCATCTTGGTGACGTCAATTTGTTCTGACACTATTGTTCACGGACGGGATTATTCTATTGTAATAAAAGTGTCCACATGGGTTTTACTGAGTTTGGTGGCGCGGTGTTTCAAAAAGTTTAAAGCACTCGAGGCACGGGTGGGCCACTTGTATTGCAACGTCTTGGGGTTCCAGTTTGAGACAAGACGGTTTGTTTCCGGTGCAAACCTCTTACGGTGTCTCTTGTTTGCAACTTTTACAGATGTAGTGTGCAGGATTGGGAAGTCGGCCGTGAAGCGGCTTCTGTCGTGGGCGTCTTCTTTTTCTTCTGTCGTGTTGCTGATGGTGGACGCTGCCGTTGTTTATTATTTTGTGTGAACCGTATTCAATTGATGAATTTGTAGAATTTTGTAAAAAACCATAATTTGTATGTATTTGTATTTTGACTTATTTTATGTTACTTGGTATTATGTATGATTGTATTTTATGTAATATTTTGTCTTTGTGAAATAAATGATATTATTATTATTATTATTATTATTATAAATATCTAACGTTTGTGTTGCTGTCGCGGAGGCGGTTGCTCCAAAGGTGGCCGAGTTACAGCTCTCCAAAGTCCAACCTAGGGCACACGCGCTTTCACCATCCGAGGCCCCCAACGCTGAATTCTCACCGACGTTTTGTCACCAACCTATTCGATGGCCAAATCCACGTCAGCTGGACTTGGAAATTGAGCTACCACTGATTAGAATCGCCCACGCCGACCCCGTCAACTAGGACGCCGCCGATCGTCAACGATCCGCCACAACCGCCATAGACGACCGAGCCTGGGACATAGCAGGATTTGCCCCTGCTTTATTGCACCGGCAAACATTCAGAAGAGCCACTTATTTGGCAGCCTCCGGGCGTCATTTATCGTCCTACGATCTTACTGATCGCAACCGGGATCGATCTTTTCAGACTGACCCCGCGCTAATTGAACAAGCGCAATCTTGTAACTTTAATTAGTCATCGTTTAATTAATCTTTTTTTCTGCCAACAGTAACCCGGAAGTAGCCGTCACCATTGACCCAGTCCGACGACAATTGGAGCCCAACGCGTGGGGCATTGGAGAAACAAGGATTTCACACCCCACTACCCTATTTACCACCGATAAGAAACTAAAAAAAATTAATTACAATATTTTTTTTTTCAGACAAAAATTAAATTTTCAAATTAACATTATTTTTCTAATTACAGAAAAATGGTAGGAAGATCGAGAAAAAACACAAAAAGATGACAACCCGATCGACGCGGATGCCAGTGGGAACCCCAACCGCAGGATCGTCAAACCCGACTGCCGCCACAGCAGAGATTGCCGTCGCAGAGATCGCCGCCGCACAGACCGCAGATGTCGCCACCGCCGCTAAAACTGCCGCCGCTGCCGCAGAATTTGCCGCAGCGGAAATTGTCGCCGCAAGAATGGGCGCTGCCGCTGCCGCACGGCCTACGCCGCTACACCGACTGCCGCTGCCGCACCGATTGCCGCTGCCGCCGCACCGACTGCCGCTGCCGCCGCACCGACTGCTGCTGCCGCATCAACGGTTGCCGCTACACCAACCACCGCACCGCCGACCACCACCGCTGCATTGCCAGCTGCGGACGCCCTCCTTATCGCTACCCAAGCGTTGAGGATAAGAGAACTGGAGCTCCAAGTCAAGGAACAGAAGATCAAAGTACGTGAGGAAAAAATCAAGACGGAAGCGGAAACAAGTAAGACATGGACACTGCCGCACACCAATCCGGCGGCCTACCAACCGGAAAAATATCTACCCAAATTCAACGGGTATTTCTTCTTTGAAAAGTTGGAACGTCACTTCAAGGAGTTCAAGGTTCTCGCGGTGGCCCACCGACACCAATTCCTGGAAGCGACGCAGGGAAAGGCACACCACTTCTTGACCACCTACGAAAAATGCCTAGAATCTTCGTACGAAGACAGCAAAAAGAGGCTGATACGGAAATATGGCGACCCACTCCTGATGGCCAACCTGTCTAGGGAGCTATGCACGGGTCATCAAGGAGCCGGAGAACCTGCCGAGGCGTTCTTGCTGAAGAGGAGGCTGCTGTATAAGAGGGTGCACCCACAACACAGCGAGCAACAGATGGCCAACGCGCTCATCAACAAGCTGAAACCAAGGATTGCCAACCAACTTCATTTGACGACCTGATGAACATTGCCATGAAGATCGAAGCCCGGATCGACGACCTCCGCCAGCACAAGCCAAAAACAGGCAAACAACCAGTTGGGAAACTCCCGACGGGCCGGAGACCACTAAAAGTCCCAAGATCTTCGGCCCAAGTAGGCGTCCTAAGAGATTCGCAAGAGCGGCCCCGGATCCATGTCACCATCAACGGACAGCCACGGATCGCTTTTATTGACAGCGAAGCGAGCGTAAACCTAACCCGGTTTGAGCTGCCCAACCTTCGCCCAAACAAGACGACCGTGACCCAAGCCGACCAGTCCCACCTCACCATCACTGGAGTGGCCGAAGCGGAAGTTTGGGTAAGAGATGTCGTATTTACCACTTCCTTTCTGGTAGTCTCCCAGTTAGGGGAGGAGACGATCCTGCGACAAAACTGTTTTTGAAATGGAGGCAAACCTAGACTACAGCCGGCGATGCCTACACGTCGGAAAAAGACCCAAAACCGACGTCTACTGGATTCGAAAACAACCCACCGGATCGACACCCATCAAACCAACTGTCTTCGACGTAGAACTACTAGATAACGGATTCCCGGACCAGCAGAAATTCAAGGAACTGATGGCCGCGTTCAACTTGACGTTTGCGGACTTGCCGTTACCACGTACCACCAAGACGGTGACGCATCACTTACAACTTGAGGAGACCGCCACTTCCATCCAAGTCAGGCCGTACTCATACACCCCGGCGAAGAAGGAACTTATCTACCAAGAAGTGGATCAGCTTCTAGCCGATCGGATCATCGAGCTTAGCTCAAGCAAGTACTGCGCGCCGATAGTGCTTGCAAAGAAGAAGGACGGTTCACCAAGGTTTTGCGTGGACTACCGAAGGTTGAACGACGTCACCAAGCATGAATTTGCTCCACTATCAAAGATCCACGAAACCCTACACGACTTTGGAGGAGCAAGCGTTTTTACGAAGATGGACTTGAAGAGCGGATACTGGCAGGTCCCTATGACGAAGGAGTCAAGACATCTGACGGCGTTTGCCACTCCAGACGGCGCCACGTATTAGTTCAGGGTGATGCCATTTAGAGTGAAGAATGCTCCAGCCACCTTCCAGAAACTAATGGCCCAAGTCCTGGCAGGGCTGCTGGTTAAGTTTGCACTCGTCTATCTCGACGACATTGATGTATTTTCCAGGAACTACGACAAACATTTAACCCACCTGAGGTAGGTGCTGGAGAGACTTCAAGGATACCGACTAATCTACAAGCTCTCTAAATGCGAGTTCGGACGGCCAGAGATAGAGTACCTGGGTCACCTAGTCACCGCCGAAGGCAACAAACCTCTCAGTACACACTTGACCTCAATCCGGAACTACCTTACGCCCACGACGAAAAAACAACTGTGAAGCTTCCTGGGGGTCTGCACCTGGCTGCGAGAATACATCCCGAAGTTTGCGGACATCCCTGCCCCGCTGACGGATCTACAAGGAAAACACCGGCCATTCCGATGTGACGAGAAAGCTGACCGAGCGTTCGGAGAGGTGAAGGCAACTCTGGACAAACCACTACATCTACACCGACCCAAACCTGAAGTTTGTTCTGCAAACGGACGCTAGCCACCTGGGCCCAGGAGCGGTCTTATACTAAGAGGACGGAGGACATCGAAGTGTAGTCTCCTATGACAGCTCCCGCCTCAACAAACAACAACAGAGTGCCAAGCTGTCGTATGGGCAATTGGGAAGTTCCAAGCGTACTTGGAAGACGGGCCATTCATTTTGAGGACGGACAATCGGGCCCTGGTTTGGCTAATCCTCCTCAAACCACAAATCAAAAATCACCAGATGGGCCATTTTTCTAACAGAATTTAGCTTTCAGGTTGAACACGTCCCAGGGGAGACTAACCACCTGCCAGACACTCTGTCCCGACTACCAGATGGCGAATCGATGGAAGAAAACAACGACGAAGTGGAACGGATGGCGTGGCCCCAACGTTACGTCGAATCGGTAGCAGTCAACACAAATTAATCGGAAGAAGTAGAAACCCTTGCAGCCAAAATAAGAAGAGCCCAGAAGAACTGCCAGTTTACACGAGAAATCCTTCGACGATTTGAGGAGCTGCAGAATGAGGACTAATACCCAGCCGAAGTGGACAGCGGCTACCAAGTGAACAAAGACGGAGCCCTAATCAAAACACTGGAAGGACGAGACCAGTTGGTCGTACCCCCCGAGATGCAAGACACCCTCATCCGACACCACCACGGAGAGGGGACCGCCGGACACCCCGGACGGGAAAAGACCATCCGAAGTATCCGCAAGGCGTACCATTGGCCCAACAAGAACGCCAAGAACGTCAAGAAATTTATCCAGAGGTCCTTGATCTGCGCCACGGTGAAAAGAGAAAGAAAGCAAGAGATAGCCCCACTGCACTCACAACCGACGGACCGGCCATGGGAGAGAATATCGATCGAATACGTGGGCCCATACGACGTCACCCGAGGAGGAAACCGCTTTGCCCTGACGGTGATGGACATGTGTACCCAATGCATCGAGGCATTCCTAGTGTCAAGCGCCACCAGCAAGAAGACATGCCGACTCCTGGAACACAAGATTTTCCATCGCTTTGGCTACCCACGAATCATCTTGTCCGACAACGGGACACAATTCACCAGCCAGATCTTTGCCGAAGCACGCAAGAAGTGGAAATGTCTCCACGACACCACCGCTACATACCACCCTCAAGCCAACCCGGTAGAACGTCGACATAGAGAGCTGAAAAAGAATCTACGGATCCTCATCGCAGAGAACCCCAGAAAAGACTGAGACGGACTAATTTCTCTTGCTTTGTTTTAGCACCAGCGACGCTCTAACAAAGCTACCAATCTAACACCCAGCGAGGCCCTGCTAGGAGCAAACCTTACGGCGCCAAGCACCTAGGACGACCCGGAAGGAAACCGCAGGATAGAGAACGACCCGGAAGACCGAGAAGAACGACTATAAGAGATCCGACATCGGCAGAGCACCTACTGAGACAAGAGGTACCCCCAAAGGAAGAACGCCGCTACCACCTACGGATCAGAAAACGAGGTCCTCGTCCGAGGGAGAACAAAGTTATTTGCGCCAAAATGGATTGGAGCCAAGAAGATCATCTCCACGGCAGGTAAGAACTGTTACTGGATCAAAAATAATCCCCACAGGCCATCAACCAAGGTCCACGTAGACGACTTGCGACCGTCCCCCACAGAAGACCGTCCGCCGACCCCAGACAAAGCCCTACAACAGCAACTACCCCAAGGCTCAGTCGCCGAAGAAAGGGCGATTATTGCTGTTGCGGAGGCGGTTGCTCCAAAGACGGCCGAGTTACAGCCTTCCAAAGTCTAACAAGGGGCACACGCGCCGATCGTCAACGATCCGCCGCAACCGCCATAGACGACCGAGCCTGGGACATAGCAGGATTTGCCCCTGCTTTATTGCACCGGCAAACATTCCACTTATTCGGCAGCCTCCGGGCGTCGTTTAACGTCCTACGATCTTACTGATCGCAGCCGGGATCAATCTTTTCAGACTGACCCCGCGCTAATTGAACAAGCGCAAACTTTTAACTTTAATTAGTCATCGTTTAATTAATCTTTTTCTTTGCCAACAGTAACCTGGAAGTAGCCGTGCTGAGTCACCATCGACCCAGTCCGACGACATTTGCTCACAGATCCTCAGTCGAGACCAAGCATCAAACCAGCCCACATCGGATCGGAACACTCTTGTCAACAAAAGCTCAAGAACACCTAGAAGAATTTGAACAGGAACTAGTAGAGAAAGAATGGGGAGGCTTGTGGCCTTGACCCCAGACAACCTTGAGTTTATTGACTACATTCTAAATGCTTTGTTCCCATTCAACCTTGAGTTCATTGTTGACCCCATTCAGCCACGTGATAAATGCGTTGACTCCATTCAGCCACCTGCTAAATTACCAGATGACATGAGAAATCATTCTTAAATAGATAATTACCTGCTAATAAAGAATCAGACGACCTTCAAAACTGACCTCGCCTGCAACCACAACTGTTGATCTGTCTAGGCACGTTGTCGTAGACATGGTGATATTTAGACAAACAGATGTTACTTTATTTTAAAAATAGATGTTTAGTCATTCACCTCTAAATAACCTTGCCAGCATCCGAGCGTGTTGGCCTGTTTAGACATGTCTAAAAATAGTTTCTACTTGCAATTGAGGATTGTAAAAATTGCACAAATAAAAGATTAAGTGAAGAGAAAATAAAACTAAATAAATTAAACAATATGAGGAATCTTCTTTCCTTTGAGCTAAAGTATTTGGGTTTAAAAATAAAAGAAAAAAGCAATTTATATAATATTTAATTTACAAATTCATTTTAATGAAACTTCATCTAAATCCTCATCAGTAAAATCAAAAAGAATTTTAGGTGTTGATTTCTAGTACGTCCAATATTAGAGCAGCCTTCTTTAAGAAATATTTTTTCATCAGTTGTGGCATCATATCTTGATAAAATATGTGTTCTTTGTAAAATACTCTATCTTTTATTAGAGCCATTTTAAACAGCGCAATGAAACAATAAATTATTACTAAACTAATATATCAATTATTATTGAATATTAAATTAATGATATGTGAAGGAGTGGGAGAAGATGGGAATAATTAGCGCCAAGTCCAATAATTACTCAATTTATGAAATTATTGATTGAAAAAATAATTTAAATTGTTTAAATAATATTAACTACGTGCAAATAAATGCAGTAAAAAAAATTAATTATGTAGTGATTTGAAGCAGTTGAAGACTTTAACTTCAACTAGCGTTAGTACGTCGTAATATATAATAATATAGGGTTTTCCAATAAGAAGTTTCATTTTTAATAGCAGGCTATTTGGGCAGCTGTCATAAAGCTATTATCTTTTGACATTTGACAAGTAAAAACTACGCCATTATTAAAAATGGAACGATACACGCTTCAACAACGCATTGAAATTATTAAAATTCACTACAAAAATGGTGAAAACAGTTTGCAAATCTAAAACACTTTTTGGTCGTCGTAAAGCACCTTCTCGGCCGGCAATAGTAAACCTGGTGGAAAAATTTGAGCTGTTGGGACAAGTTTGTAATGTGAAGAATCAAACCGTGTGCATCTCTCAAGAACACATGAAAATATTGCTGATGTAGCCCGTACTGTTGAAAAAAAAACAGGTTTGACGATTCCTTGTCGATCTTTAGAATTAAACATTCCACAAACGACATTACACCGTATTTTGCATAAAGATTTAAGTCTTAAGACTTTTAAAGTTCAGTTAACACAAGCTCAAGCTGGTCGATCACCATAAAGGTCGTATCTTTGCTGATTGGGTCTTTCAAATGCATCAAAATAATCCAGAATTTTAACAAAAAATCATCTTCAGTAATGAGGCTCATTTTCACCTCAAAAGCTACGTTAATAAGCAGAATTGTTGCATTTGGGGCTCAGAAAATCCAAGAATGATTCTTGAAAAGTCTTTGCATCCTCAACGTGTCACTGTTTGGTGCGGTTTTTAGGCTGGCGGTGTGATTGGGCCCTACTTTTTTGAAAATGAGGCTGGTGCAACAGTTACGGTGAATGGATGGCGCTACCGAGCTATGATTAATGATTTTTTATGGCCGGAATTGGAAAATATTGATGTAGACAACGTTTATTTTAAGCAAAACTGCGCTACGTGCCACACAAGCAACTAAACAATCGCAATTTTGCAAAGAAAGTTTTCTGACCGTGTTATTTCTCGAAGAGGTGATCACAATAAGCCACCAAAATCTTGAAATTTAACACCTTTAGACTTTTTTCTTTAGGGCCACGTGAAAGATAAGGTCTATGCCAATGCTCCACAATCAATTCAAGACCTTAAAGATGGAATTCGTGAAGTTATCGACGACATAGTGCCGCAAATGTGCGAATTGGTTATGGAAAATTTCATAAAAAGAATGTGATACTGCAACCGTAACCGTGGCGGCCATTTGACTGATATCGTTTTCAAATGTTAATGACGTACTTTCCTCTTTACTATAAAATAAACATTTATTGATTTCTTTTAAAAAATACTTTTTTTTTTAATATCAAAATAAAACCTCTTATTGGAAAACCTTATATAGTTAATTTATTAGTGCTACACCCGCAACTACTACTACAATAATAGCGGAATAGATCAATAAAAATGGAAAATTGACTGTAAGCTACTGTTTATTAAACAATTTAATTTATGCTAATCGGGGTTATTTTCTATGTACATACATTGCTAGAATGTAAGCAAGATATATATTGCTAGCTAACAATATGAACTGCCATTTTACAAATCATGATTACTAATAATACAAACTGTCAATTTAATAAAATAATTTTTTTATATATATTATTATTATTATTATTATTTTATTTAGAGATTTGCCACGCCTCCTGATGTGATGACCGTTTATATTGTTAGCAAACAAGATTTGTTATCATGACAGTTTATATTGTTAGCTAGCAATATATCTTGCTTACATTCTAGCAATATGCATAGAGAATAGCCCCGAATATTTAATATTTTTTAAATGTATGAACAGTAGTTGAATGAAGAAATTCCATCGCCAACTTCAAAAGAAACACGCGTTTTGAGTAACTGTAAACTTTATTAATTTTTTTATTATCTAAATGTTATTTTTTAATAAATAAAAATAAAGAAGTTGTTAATAGTTCAGTGGTAGGTGCAGTGAAAGCAGGGACATCAACATCAAGTAAGTTAAATGTTTGACCTTATTAATAAATTTGCAGCATTTATTATTTTTAGAAATAAATGTGGTAAAATATAACCCTCTTAGCGGGTTTTCACACTTTAAATTATCACATTTTATTTCTAAAAAATCGGCGGTTTTAAATATAAATCGTGATCAATGCTGCTTTGCCTGGTCCGTAATAGCGGGTGATAAGTATGGCGATTTTGTAGTAATGTCAGAGTATTCTGAATCATATTAGGAGCAACTCAGTTATAATTGGATTACATAGAAATATTAAAGTAACTTACAACTATTTTATAGTACCCCAGAGCATTGTACCTTATTACCCCCTGCTAAAGAAAACAAAGGTACAAACACTTCACAACAAATGTGGATTATTATTTGAAAACAAATACAACTAACAAATATTTTAGAATGCCCCAGAATATTATACCTTAATGCCTCCTGCTAAACAAAATAAATATGTAATATGAATATTAAATAAAAGCAAATATGGTAACAAACATTTATTTTACAGTAGCTTAAAGCATTGTATCTTTTTGTTCACCCTGCTAAGCTAATTAAAGGTACAAATATTACATAAATGTAATATAGGTATCAACTGAAAGCAAATATAGTAACATAGAATTATTTTATGGTGTTCCAGAACATTGAACCCTATTGCCCCCCTGCTAAACATAATATAAGTACAAATACTGCACAAATGTAATATGGGTACCAAACGAAAGCAAATAAGGTAAAAAAACATATAAAGAAGAGACGCAATGTCCTCAAATGAGACAGTTGTAAAAACAATAATTTCGAATAAAGCCTAGTTCTACTCCCTTTTTCATATTTCCCATTACCTCCGCATAGGTACTTCCTGCTTTTGGTTTAATTATTAAAGTTTCTTGTGTTTTTCTTTCCGTGTTTTTTAAATCTGTACTCGTTTTTTTTCTTTTTCTTCTATTCCAAAAAATATTGATTTTTATTTTATCTTCTATTTTTTTGCTACTTCCATTTTCAGTTCAGCGGTGACGATGCAATCAATCTCATTTCTTCCTTTCATTTTTACAATTTTTCGTATATCTTGCATAGATTTCATTAGGTTATCTATACCTTTCCTCGTTTTGATGCTTTGCTTCACACTCACTATGAATGGGTATTACTCCTTTTGCTTTACCATTGTCCCATTTTCTGTCAGGGTTAGGTTTTTTGAGACAGTGTATAACGGTTTTTCCGGGTCTAGTTTATTTTCTCTTAATCTGTTTTCTACTTCTGGGTTTTTTGTTATTGCAAAGTTTGTGATCCTTCTCTCTCCTCCTTCATTAGCACTCAATATTATTATGGTGTCATCCCCTTGGTGCTCTTTGCTGTCTTTTTGTATAACTGTTCTTATCCGATACGTTTCTTCTGGCCATGCCAGAACAAAAACCACTTTTAGCTTAGTTATTCCTTTTTTTTCTTCCAAACAATTTTTTTTTATTTTTATGTGATCAATCCTTCTTTTTCACATCTTCCGCAGTTTCTGTCTGTGTTTCCCCGTTTGCCGTTTGTATCGATTTTACCATCAACTCTTCCACTATTTCTAGTGTCCCATGTTGATTTCTAAGTTGCTGAACTTTCTTCTGCAATTTATTCAGATTTTCCATCATAATTTGCTCTCTCCGGCTTCTCATCATCTCCAGTGCTGTTCACCCTAACCGTGCAATCCCATATTTTGCCTAATCTTTGTATATTTTCCTTTACGTATAAATGTACATTTTTAATCTTTTTGCTGAAGGGTACTAGACTTTTCAGTCTTTCCTCTAGCTCAACTTTGCACTTATTGTTTAATTTCTTAGCTTTCTTTATCTCCGCAGTCTCTTTCTATTGTACAGGGCGCGTCGGTGAGTCTTGAGTTTTTTTTTTTGCTGCTCTGGTGCTTGTTTAGATTTGTATCTAGCGCAGTGCTGTTTCCCATTATCACCGCGTCAACTACCGCTTTTGCGGTTTCTAGACATTCTCCTATTAGACTTCTCTCTAGTTTACCAGTATCTTGTTTTCTTTTTCGGAGGTCTTTATTTTGTGTTCTACGCAATTAGAGTTGTGAGCTTCGAAGAAATCTGCTTCCGCTGCTGCAAGGTAAGAAAGTGACCATCGGTAGAGCCTTGCTGAGCCCCTACTGACTTCAGGGCCTACCGGTAGAAAGAGAGTTTTACATCTGCAAGTTTTTATCTCGCGCGGAGGAGCATTTTGTGGCTTTTGGCTGCCGCGCACCCTGTTCGTAGTTTATAGTGTTGGGTTCTACTTTTCTTGTTTTATTTTTTTTTTAAGAAGAAAGAAGTTTTGGCTACCTAGCCCTTGTTATCTAATAGCATCGGTAGCCAAAAAGTGGTCAAGAGTAGACCGAAGAGTTTACCAAGAAAGGTTGACAGTTTAAAGAAGGAAAGATAGAGGAAAGTGACTGTCTCATTGCCGTAGCAAGGCCGTCGTACAATGGTGTTGGTCTGCGTGTGCAATCCTCTATCCGCCACTTGTGAACGCGCCTGGAATGGGTTTGACCTTCTTTGCCCCCAAACTATAGGGTCCAGGAACCTAACCTAACCTAACCTAACAACAGGAATTCTAGCGCCGCTTACTGTAATCTACTTTACCAACATTGCGCTAAATTCAAATACTGCTGTGCTGTTAAGATCCATATTTTAAGTAAAAACCAAAGACAGATAAAATTCCTATACGTATTCTAACATTTGTTAATCCATAACAATGTTTTTATTTAAAAAAAAAACGACAACGATAAGTTATTACGCAAACAAATGACGGGCGTAAGAACTCTTGCAAAAAAATATTTTATTCCTGAAAAACTCATTTTTTTTAAATGTTTTTTGACTGTTTGCATAGAGTTTTTAGCATTTTTACCACAGTTTTGTCACAAGCCTAGAAAAAAATTTGATGAGCATGCAAATCTCGTTTTTTTTTTAAATTTTAAACTGAGTTTGCATACTTGCAACTGAAATCGAACGGGGGCCGCCACACCCATTTTATCCCGCTACCATCTTTTTTTGCTGTTGTTTCTTTATTAATCTGTAGGTGGTTTTCCAAGCTAATTGTTATTGTTTTGATTGCATAAGTTACTGGTTGATTATCTTGTAACAGTATT
Source organism: Tachinus rufipes (assembly GCA_963932245.1). NCBI lineage: Eukaryota > Metazoa > Arthropoda > Insecta > Coleoptera > Staphylinidae > Tachinus > Tachinus rufipes. The sequence goes on along the minus strand of OZ010747.1, from coordinate 68,498,499 downwards.
GTTCTTCAACTTTTTCTTTTTGCTTAAAATCACAGTGTTACATCTTTATTTACTTTGTAAAATTTGAGTAGTAGTGTTGATAATGTATCTTTTATTTGTTCAAAAAGTTTTGCTCTACATCCCAGTACTACTTTGCTTTTTTTTTCAGTAAACTACTACTGTCAGCTCCAACATGTTTGAAATGAATTTGTTTTGATTCTGTAAAAATATTTTATTGGGTGGTATTTTTAGATTTTTTATTGCTATTACTTTTTGTAGATCTATTTCTAGTTCTATTTGACAAAATGTAACTTTAGAATGTTATCCGCATTTGACATTTTTTATGTCTTTTAGCTCAAAGCTAAATAATTCTTGAAAAACTTTTGGAACTGAGTTTTAAGCAACTATATTTTCTTCAATTAGTGTAAACAAAAGTTGATTTGCTTACTCCTTTCTAAGTATTGAGTTGAACTTTGTCAGCTACTATTTTGAACATTTCTGAACTTAGCATATAACAAATTCTTCTTCACTTTAGTTACTATAGTCTATGCATAGACACGCTGGACTTGAAGTAAACAAATACATGCGTTGTTCACGTGCACGGCTCGAACACAACTACAAAGACAGAATTTCAAAACAATAAAAGAAAATTTATGTAAGTAAGAATATAGGTTCAGGTATATTAATAAATATTATACAAGTACAAAGATTAAGTCTAGGTATCTACAACTATAAATATTGTTTTGACAACCGCAAAATATTTTATTATATATACAATATCACTTTAATGTAGTCTGGATTGAGCAATTGCATGTAGACTTGCATGTGTTCACGCGGTTTTGTTTACATTTTAGTGTAGCGTGGTATTAAATAGACTTTAGATTCTCCTATTATTTCATTGACTTTTTGGGTTTGTTTGTTGGTTTTAATTTCATAATGCTCTGTTTTGATGCATTGTTTACATTTTTGTTTGTATGCTGAACATTTTTGTTTTTATACTTGAACGCAATTTATAAACATTTGTTTTGTTAATTTTATTACATATTACATTTTGCTTGTTTTTTGTATAAAACGGTTAAAAACAAGACAATCAGTTTAATTAGAATTTTTTATTACAAACATCCTTAATTATTAAATTGTAAACATTTTATGATTAAAACGCATTAATAGTCACAATAAATACATAAAAAATATATCTACATTGAAACTTTAATAATACATTTGCTAATTAAGCTATATCATTTACCAGATACATTTTATCTTGGTTGCAATCCAACCCACATTCCATTTACAGCATTTAATGTAAATCCTTGTTTGGCCAATTTTAATGGAATATCAGTCTTCTCCACAACAACTAATTTCATTTTTGACAAAAGATGTACAAACAAAGTTTTAGTTTCCAATAAAGCAAACCTTGATCCAATACAATTTCTGGGTCCCACTCCAAACGGCATGTAAGTATAAGGTTTAATGTTGTCTTTATTTTCATCACTAAATCTTTCCGGATCAAATTTCTCAGGTTTTGGGAAATACTGTGGATCACGATGAATTGCCCAAGTAGGAATCCATACAAGATCACCTACTTTTAAATGAACATCAGTTTCTCCTGGATTTATAGCAAGAATTGTGTAAGGTTTGGTACATTCCCTGTCTGTAGATATAGCAGATGGCCATTTTCTTAATGTTTCTGGAATGATTATTAACTAAATTGCTATTTAGATTTGTTTATTAATACATACCAGAAATGATCATGTCTAAATAATTCATTTTGTTGATGGCTTCATATGTAATTTTACCACCACATTTTTCTAAAGTATCATCAATTTCTTGGTGGAGACGTTCTTGGATATCTGGGTTGATTGTTAATTCATAGCCCATAAAACTCATCAAAGAGCTTACAGTATCAAAGCCAGCAAAGAAAAATATTAATGCTTGAGCGGTCATATCGACATCTGTAATTTCTTGTTTATGTTTTTTGGCAGTTTTTCCAATATTAGATTCTTCAACAGTTGCAAATCCGGTTTCTTTACTTGACTGTTGCTCTTCATCATAAATTAATTGGCCTTTTCTAGCGGCCATTAATATATTAATCATGTCAGGTCTTATTATATTTTTTTCCTCACGCATTTTTACAGTATCTACAACTAATGTAGTAAAGAATTTTGATACTGCTTCTGAAAATATTCTCAATCCCAGAAACTAAAATAAATTTTAGTAATCATTTAAGTTTAAATTTAAAAATAATCTTACATTACTAAGTTTAGGTAATGCAAACAATAGCATAATTTTTAAATTGTTCCAAAATCCCGTTGAATCTGTAGCTTCTTTTCCCATAAGATAAAATTCATTATTTCTAATTTTTAAAGAATCGCATTTTACTCCAAAAGCGCATGTAGCTATTACATCGTTTGCATATCTTGTAAAAACATCTTTTAATTCTATACAATTTTCTGAACTGTTTTGCAAAAAATTTGCCAACTGTTCTCCGCATTCCGACATTAATGAAAACATAGTTTTCATCTTGCTGCTAGTAAATGCAGGACTTAAAGTAGCCCTCATATCACGCCATTTATCACTACAAACTGTATTTTTTAATATATTAATAAAAAAAATTATCAATTACCTTTTAATGATATCAAATTCCTAGTCCACAGAGGCTCAACATTATCGTAAATAAATGTTTGATGATCCACAAAATGATCAAAATCTTTGACTGTAATTTGTTTAATTATTTCAGGGTTTCTTAACACCAGTATTGGTGTTTGAAATTGGTACATTCCTGAATATCTAAATCAATTAATTTTCATTTTAGTTGTTTGATACGTAAATTTGTGTTTAACTGATTCGAATTAAAATCATTAAATTAATAGTTTTACTTTCTATAAATATTAATATTATAAAGTTATTTTATTTTAAACTAACCTGTTCTTTGGACTTTTATTATAAACATATTCAATAAGATCGGCAAAATTGTGTTGTCCAATTACTGTTCCTAAACTATCTCCAAATAAAATAGATTGCTTTCCTTGTTCTACTCCTCTATTTGTCCAGTATTTGTGAGGTAGAATTATTTTCCAATAAAATAAACCAACAAGCACTATTCCAAGCAGTATCCAGAATAACATTTTTACAGACTATCTTAAAATACAAGTATAAATATTAAAAAAAACAATATTTTAAAGTTGTTATACCTTTCAAAATTGAAAATTGTATTAATAGTATTAAATACAGTTATTTATATATATTTTATGTCTACTTATGCGCAATAAAAGTAATTTTTATTATTATTATCAGAGTATTATTTTTAAATTATGATAGATAACCTTGATGTCTCTCTAGAGATAGAACAGTTAAACTTGCAAATCATAGATAATATTTTTTTTAAGTTTTAATAAAAAAATGTTCTAATGATAAGAGATCATTGAGTTGAACATAAAAACTTTGTCGCTAAGATACGCCTTGGTAGAGAATACTAGCCAATATTGTCAAATTCTTTTTTACAAAATTTAGTTGTTTTGTGTTTATAATCTCTCAGACTAATGTTTAAAGATATATTTTGCGCTAACAGTATATTTTTGAGACAATGTTAGCATATTTGTTCCTCTGGTATGATGTGTGGATTAGTTGTTCAATTGTTTTTAATTTTGTTCAATTAGTTTTTTGTTTTGTGATTTAGAAAGAAAATTTTCTAAAAACTCAACGTGACAAACTTACTTTCAAAAGTAATCACCCGACTAAACCTTCTTTAATGTTTAAGTCCGTATATATCATAAATCTTTTGTTTTGTTTATAGACGTAAACTATTTTGTTTGTCTCAGCAAGTCTGGCCAGATCAAAATTAGAGTAAGCTGCAAGATTATTAAAGTACTTTTTGGTCAAAGTTTTGATGTGTTGGCGTAACTGAGAGATACCGAAATTGTTACAAACTTCTGTGTTTTAAACAAACTATAATGCTTCAGCATACATCTACAAAGTCACACTTTAGAAAAATTTGAGATAATTGAGGTGCAAGCTTATATGCAATCTGGAGTGTAAGGGGGGACGGCAACGAGACCAAAACCCAAAAGACAATCTCTCCTGCACGTGGTGCACCCTGCTAGAAAACCAACAAGGCTCTGTCGTCCGAGTATCTACCGGTATAAGCAGACACCTCCTGCTGATTAAAGGCTTCGGGCGGATGAATTAGCAGGAGTAAGGGCACCCTCTTGTCCTAGGAGTGAAAAACCGCTTCTAAAGGCGGATGAGACAAATTTGACCAACGGCATGAGAGTGCAGAAGGCAACGGGAAACCACTGCATTAAAGATCCCTAAGAATATCTCCAGGACAATCATGACAATGGCTGAAGAATCAAACAATGGCCCCGAGCACGGGCGTCTCTTAGCTGAGACAGGAGTGAAAAGAATCTCCCGGTCAGCCACTATCAAGATAAACAAAAACCTAAATAGGAGAATAGGAACCTGCACCATACGTGCAAAGTATGTATGAAGCAGGGAAGAACAACAATACTATCAAGGAAATGGCAAGATTAAATATAATCATACTAGGCATATCGGAAATGAAATGGCCAAATAATGGAAAACGTGTACTTGATGAACATACCATATACTATGCAGGCAAAGATAGCATACACCACCGGAACGGTGTTGCAATCATAGTGAACAAAGAAATTAATAAAGCCGTTACAAACTTTTTGCCAATATCAGATAGTCATAATGTTACAAATACAGGCAACGCCGCTGAACATCAATATAATTCAAGTATACGCGCCAACATCAACAAGTGACAAAGACACAATCGAATACTTCTACAACAAAATAGATCAACTACTCAGACAAACGAAAGACAACAACATAACAATCATAATGGGGGATTTAAACACAAAAATAGGAAATGGACCCGAAGGGAACGTCGTCGGCAAATTTGGGCTTGGGACAAGAAACAAACGAGGGGACAGATTCGTGGATTTCTGCACAGTAAACGACTTAATCATCACAAACACACTTTACAATGTGCCTAAACGCCGCCTGTATACGTGGATGGCTCCTGCTGACTCAGATACTAACATAACCCGAAACCAAATCGATTACATCACAATAACAAACAGGCATAAGAACGTAATAAAATCAGTTAAAACGTTCCCCGAAGCGGAAGTGTACTTAGACCATAACCTCCTAGTGGCCCAAATCCGTGTCCGATTGAAAATAACGCCGAAAACCACAAAAAAAACAAAATATTGACCTGAAACAGCTTAAAGACCCTGACACAAAACAAGATATAGAGAGACTAGAGAAAGAATTAGAAAACAAACAAAACAGACTAACTATTGCGATTAAAGAGGAGTGGGAAACTTTCAAAACAACGGTGAACAAGATAAAAAAGAAACCCTAGCGCAGAGCAATTACACCACCAAAAAAAGAAAGTGGATGAAAAACGAGATAATGGATCTTATGGAGGAAAAAAGACAACATAAAAACCGAATCCGGAACAAATACAAACAGATAAACAGTGAAATTAGAAGCAAAATAAGACTCGTTAAGGCAGAATGGCTCTTCCATGAATGTGCAGAAATAGAAGATTACGACAAGAAGCACGACATGTTCCATCAAAATACACAAAAAAGTCAAAGAAGCAGCAGGCTTCAAACAGAACAGAGGTCAGGACAAATTTAGACACACGCACACCACTGCCACCAGACATGCAAAATATTTCGACTGGCCCTCCAATAACTATTGAGGAGGTAAAGAGAGCAATCAAGAACGCAAAGAACAAAAAAGCCATAGAGCCAGATAAAATCCTCACAGAAATACTAAAAGTGCTCCAGACTAGAGGCATTGCAATCCAAACACAGTTGTTTAATGCAGTATACGATACAGGGGAAATTCTAAATGACTGGCTCAAATCTACTTTTGTAGTATAACCTAAAAAGAATAAGGCAAAGAAATGTAGCAACCACCGTACAATTAGTCTAATGAGCCACGTCTTAAAGATATTCTTACACATAATACATCAAAGAATATACAGAAAAATAGAAAAACACATAGGCAAAACACAATTTGGGTTTTGCAAAAGACTAGGCACCAGGGAAGCTTTATTTAGCCTACAAGTCCTAACACAAAAATGTATAGATGTAAACCGGAAAATATTCCTATGCATCATTGACCTGAAAAAAGCGTTTGACAAGCTACAACAAAACAAAATGCTAGAAACACTGACATGTTCATTCTCAGAATGCTATTAACCATAGCCATTAAATAAAGTCATTAAGTCAGTTAGTATAAATAGTCAATACACCCTTTAAAATATTCTTTTTGAATTGTGGTGGTGAACAATGTTGACGAAGTAAGTTAAAAATCAATTATTAAGTTTAAATAAATAAAGCCATACTGATGAGAGGTAAACCTCGAAACGCGTCTATGGATGATTTTAGTTTAGAATATTTTTTCATAAATTTAATTTTTTAATGTTGTTATTGGGTTGTCCGATTGAACAAATAGTAACGAGCGCTACATATGTCGTTGTGGCATTCGTATAAATTTAACTATTTAACTAGGCTTTATTCGAAACTATTGCTTTTACAACTGTCTCATTTGAGGACATTGCGTCTCTTCTTTATATATTTTATATTTTTTTTTTATATACCCTCATTCATAAAGCATTCGAACAAGTTTAACTATTTATTTTAATTATAAAATATAGAGTAACATTCTAATACAAGCTTATTATTGCGGCAAATGCTTATGAGACGAAGCGGCATGCTTATGAGACCAGCGAAATAGTTAGTGAGACCAGCGGCCTTATAGAGTTTATATTTATGTAACGGTTTTCTCACACAATTATTTTATAGCTATCAGTTCTTACTGTGTTTCAAGCATCAAGTTCACAGCTCAAGTAGATGTACAGATTGCTGGGCCTTCTAGAAACAAACGATCGAGAGTGGATTGATTTTGTTGATGATTTTTATATTCTTCAAAATTTTTATATTTTATGTATTCTTAAACATGTTCATTAATTATTTAATAAAGTTGATTTCATTTTCTTTTATCATGGTGTAAAAAGTTGTAAATTTTATCTCCACAATGATCCAACGTGTAGGCAAAACATTGTCAAATATTGATTTAAAAGTATCTAACAAGTAATAGTAAAAAGTACACTTTCTTTTTTCTTGCTTTGGCATCTTCAATAAATTACATATTGTGCCGTATTAACTTTTATTTAAAAAAAAAAAACGTAATCATTAGCGTTCTGTAATTTTTATTGCAAATTTTATCAGCTTTTATTATGTATATAGTTAACTTTTACCTCTGACCTACAGTTCTCATGATATTAACAAAAAAACAAAAAAGATGCCTTGTTTTTGGTGATTGCCGTTAGAGCTCGTGTCATATTTGTCAGGACTGTTAACATATTCTATAAATTAGTGTAAAAAGTTTCAAAACTTTTGAATTTTTTCAGAGGTGAAAAGCTACTTTGACTGGACTATAACTTTGTAGCAAATCGTGCTTGGACTAAGTTAAATGATCAATCTCAGTGTAATACCTGTATATGTTATACTATAAACAATATATTATAATATTCCAGAGTCTAAAATTAACCATGTTGACATGTGGTCTTACTAATGCAGATTTTTACTCCCAAACAAAAACAAAGCAACGTTAATATAATAATAATTATTGGTAATACGACATACCTGCGCAAGTTGAAGTTGCAACTTGAATAAAGTTGTAATAAGTTAACCAAAAAGATTTTAAAATATATGACACTAGCTAAAGCATCATTTGTTGCTATAGTTTGCAAGAAAAGAACGAGTAAAATACAAAAAATAGGCAAGGCTTTTGGTCAATTGCACTAAATTTCAACACAATGTTTTCTATAGTTATTTAATTACAACTAAATTTTTAAGTTTAAAACTTCATGAAAACTTAAAGATGCGGTAAAAGGAACATTTAGTAGATTTATGCTAAACAAGGAAAAACCAGGAGAAGGAACAAAAAATCTAAAAGCAACGGCGAAAGATGCCTTAAAGATAAAAAAACAGAAAAATAAATAAGAAGAGCCACGATAGCAAGCTTGTTAATGATCTGTAGGGCCTACATGACGGTGTCACAGGAAACACAAGAAATAATTGCAGCAACACTACCTCTTAGATTTGATAGTAGAAAAAAGATTTGACATAAAAAAAATAGTAAATGAAGGAACTTATAAACAATAAGCAAAAAGACGGACAAGAGAAAATACGATGGCAAGATGGAACAGACAGCAAAGAAAGAAGAAAAGAGAGAATGGACAAGAAAACTAATACCAGAAATAAAAAGTTAGTTAGAGAGTAAAACAGCGACATGTTATTATACAATACAACTATTCACCGGACATGAAACCTTTGGTAAGTATTTACAAAAAATATACGCTAGTAGAATGCGAAGCGTGGGAGGAAGATAGAAAAACGCTAGAAAAGGTATTTGAAAACAAAGTAGACATATCTACAATCATTAAGATATGCCTGAATGACTAAAACAAATGGAGAGCACTAAGAAACTATTCAATGGCCGTACTGAAGAAAAAGATAGATAGGTTAAATAAAAAAATATGAAAAAAATAAAAAGGAAAAAACCAAGATCGTCAAAACAACTATGCCTAGAGAACTGCCCAAGAAAAATAAGTTTACAGAATTGACTAAGCAATTTTCAAACAATATATATGCCATCTTGAGGTTGACAGAAAATGTAACTTTTGAAATGGTCAGAGTATAACTGGCAACTAGGAGACACAAAAAACTAATAATAAATGGAGATTCAAGAACCTTACAAGAAGTTAAACTGGCAAGTGTAGGACTACCAAAGGGGATGCACTTAATGAAGCCGCACAAAATGATTATGAAAGAAAGAGGATACAACAAGGAAAAAGTTAATAAAGATATATAAAAACTGAGAAGATACCTAAGAACAACGCAAATATCTAAGCTGAATAACACAAGAATGAAAGAAAGGAGAATGGGATCTCATTGTAGAAAGTAGTTAGTTAGTTAATTAGTTAGTTTAGATTTTTTGCATATCAGATTAAAAAGATTGAGATAGGAAGTAGGGCAGAAAAATATGGTATAGGGATTGATGGGCCGGGGACAGCATGTGTTGCCGCAGCAGACAGAATTCCGAGAGGCTAAAACCAGCTCACCTCAAACTAGTACCACATTAGAGACAATGACTAGGACAAATTAACAGCACAAAGAAAACCTAAAGGTATTGTCATGCGTTAAGAGCCACTTGAAGCCAACACCTTACAACGTCCTTAAAAAAAAATTGTTATGTTATCTGCATAACCAATTCTATAGAAAAATTATATGGCCAATTTGGTTGATTATTTTGGGTGTATGCATGTTGGTTTGAGTGTATTGGCTTAGTAATAAATGCAGTTTTTTAAATTGATGTTTTACACAATTGTTCTTTAAGAGAAAAGACGTGAGGCTGATTAACCAATAGGATTTTGCAATAGTGTAATCGTTATGTTACGTGTTGATATAAATGCAACTTATACTTCCCTCTATGGCATAAATATGTAACAAAAAACAATGCATGCCCTATAAATTCTTGCCAGGTGAGTTAGTAGTGATATCTTTGTCCCATTGTAGAATAGCAGAAAAAATCCTATGTAATCCTGGCGCTTTGTACAGCATCCGGGAGGTTTAGGTGATTAAATCACCCGGACAAAACCGGGATAAAGATACACCACTGTCCTCAAAACTGACCGATGACGCAACACATTAAAATTATACAATGCAACTTGCATCACTGTTGAGCGGCCGTAGTAACACTATGCCGCAAAATTTTATTGCTTCCTACTGCGGCTACACATTTTTGGTTATTCTGATGATAGGTTTGCTAAACATATAGTTTAGCAAATTTTCCTTACTATTTAGTGAGCGTACATTTTTCTCGTCTATTCCTAGAACAAAATATTGGCATTCCAATTTCTTTAACTTGGCGGTGTGGAATATGCACTAATCGTTAACTTTAAGCCACTGGTTCTGCATTCTTAAGCAGCTCATAAAGCCATTGAGCAGCCTTTGTAAGTTTAGGAAGCCGGCTCAGTGGTACAACGCCTTGTTGTAATTCTGGCCATTAAAGTTGAAAACCGGAAATTACTTTTTGAAGCCACCCCGGCGTCATTATCACAGGTAATTCTAAAGTTATATCAATATTTTATATTTTGTACAATATATTATTATTTTATATGCTAGTGATCACTTTTTTTTAAGTTTTGAATAAAGCACATACTTACTTACTTACTAAAGGTAGGAGGTGTTTTGCTTGCAGTGAATTAAGTATTATCAAGCTTCCGAAAAAGAGCATGTTTTATTAAATTAGCCTGTTCTAGTGGTTTTACCCAGGTGATGAATCAGGATGGTAACCGCTACACAAAGCTACAATGATACAACTTTTTTGTAGCTGGATCACTCATTTTTTCTTGAAGGAATGATCTTGGGTTTTCCTTCCGTGTCTTTGACCCTGTTCTTGGGTTGTCTAGGTAAAGACTCTCTCTTTTTTTTGTGCCCTTGATTTTGGGAGAAGTGCTTCTTTGCTCTTTGGACTTTGCCTCTTTTGAGGGGTCTTCGGTTTGGCTTTGACGCAATCTGTTTTGGGTTAGCAGTTGCTGGCTCAATACATATAGTGTTGCCTTGCCGAAAAAAGGAGTTTAATTTTTTTCAGCAGCCAAACGTGCATTGCTTTGTTTTTTTTTTGCCTCAGCAATTGATACCGGTCTGTGGGGTGTGGTTCATTGGCGCAACTGTTTTGGACGTCGTTGAGGTATACGTAAATGCACTCACTGAATCTGTAGTTTTCAGGGTATCTAAAGATTTATTTGATAAGTTGGTTTTAGGATTTTATTTCTCCATAGTTGAAAGATTAAAAATTCTTTTCTCTGGCTTTATAGACGTCTAAAATAGATTTCCAAGGTTACCAAAGAAACATAGCTTTGAAAGTGGGTTATGTACAAACAAGTGACGCACACCAAACTAATAGGTATTCGGCCCGCTGCATACCTTTTCACTTCTAAAGGCTCACTCTGTCGGCCATCTGAATAGATGACGCAGTCTATTGATTGAGGTCGCTTTAGCCTTAACCACCCGTATAAGAAGAAATTCAGGCCAAATAGAAAAATATAACAGAAAGGATGCAATAAATATAGTAAAAACAATTGCAAAAAGTTATTTAGAACAAAACAAAAGTAATCAAAATTAATTTAAAAAAATCAATTTGTAATTTAAAAGAAAAAAACAACACTTACAAGATTTATTTATTAAAACAAGTATGTGTTGACATACATTTTTATATAAGTTTATAAGCATGCATTTTTACTTTCACAAATTTCAAGCTCATACAAAAAATCAAATTAAACATTTATAGATGTGTACACAGCTTAATATGTAGTTAAAGATACTTACCAATGTTTATAATTTATGAATAATTGTTATTTATGATTCATTAGAGATGGTAAAAAAGCATCAGGCACATCAAAAAAGAAATTTGCATTTGTCATCAATATATAAAGAACTAATATAAATGTTATTGTAACCATTGTTTGTTAGCTACTAGTTTATTTAATTTTGACAACATATTATAAACATAAATATAAGGTTATACACTTTCTAAAATTTAAATAACAAAAATGATAATTTATTATAAAATGTATAATAACTTATGCACATACTGATGAGGGGTGCATACCTTGAAACACTAGTGTATGTTTTTTGAGCCAAATCAAGAAATTAAAATACTTAATTTTTCTAATGAATTAGTTATTTTGCCCACCATATTAATACAATTTATTTAAAAAAATTCACTTTGAGTAATCATAATAAATGTTTATCTAGAAAAAAACATGAATCCTTATCAAGCTGATAACAAAATTACTTGGAATTAATAATATATTATAATCCTCTGCTAACCTACATAAGTGTAGTAAAAGAAAACTATTCAAAAAATTACAGTTACGACATTACAAAATATTTTTAATGTGATCAATATTGAAAAAAAAAATTGAATTTGAAATATTTTTTTTAACTCAAAATACTTTTTGGTAACAGCAAAACATTCAATTTATAAAACACTTGAACAAGTAAATCAGGTAATTGAATTAGATAAAAATTTTAACAATTAATGATAAAAATTTAACAAAATATTAAGATAATTAATATATTTTAAATTAGATTTGATCATTTTTATATACTTCTGAAAAATAAATATTACATTCCCAGTAAACACAGTTACGTTTAAGATACGTTTATTTTTGGTATTACACCTAAGTGTAATATTTGTTTATTTGTTAAGTATATTATTCGGAAAAATGTCCGGCGACTAAACGGATATATCTCGTATATTTAGTGTGTAATATACGTATAGGTTATATGTATTTTAAACGTGTAATTTACACGTATTATCAACGTAAAAAAATGCGTTAAAATATAATAAATATATTTGTAATTTTTTCAATTGAAATACACGTGTATTATAGGTTAAACTTTATCCGGCGAGAAGTCATGTGTATGTTTGGATGCCTATACGAGATAACGGACTCCTATTGGGAAGAATTGGGTCACCTATCCAAGTCGTGACCGGAGCTGACGTTGCTTAACTTTTGTTAACGCTGGTATTTGTACATGCCCTCTCTGCCGTACTGCCTACTTTCTCGGATCTATAATAATGTAAAATATGTATATCATTTTAACATAAAATACAAAGTATTACATCTAAATAAATAAAACATTATAATATTTAACATAGATATTAAAGAACATTACAATTAAATTAAAGATTCATTTTGATTTTTCAACCAGTCTTTTGGTGACATCTGAAAAATATACTGTGTGTATTTCCACAACCTCATATGACACACATATGGTAATCTTTATTTTAAATAACTTGGCTAGTTTGCTATTTGTATTTATAATACTATATATGACAATAGCAATTAATAATATTAAATTTAAATTAAAAAAAAAAAATCGATGAATTGATTTTATGTTACTGTAATGGCTATAAAAACAAGTTATTTGAAACAAAAATGTCATTGCATATTTTCAGACTTAGCACAAATTAGGTATTTCATATTAGTACTCCTAAACCTGCGCTTCCAGTTCAATTAAACAACACTTCAGCACTGTTGTGTAACAACAAACAACTTAAAACTGTATGGTTGATAAAAAATTTAAAAAAAAAAGATGAATCATGCATCTCAACATACACTTTGCAAACTATATTCACGCGCTCGGGTAGCTTCGGACGTACGAATATCCAAGACAACATTGATCAGCAAACTAAACCCAGAAATAATAAACGTTAAATATACGTAGATATATTATGCAGGTTATTTATACAAGTATTCTAATGGATAATATACGTATATTAATCAACGGTAGAAAAAAAGGAAAATATTAACGTATAATATACAGATATACATATCTTACGTGTACAAGAAATGTATATTATACAAATACATATATACTATATACGCTTTTTACACCATATATACGTGTAATAAACTTATATTATCTAAACTTGTGTTTACTGGGTTGCTTTTAATAATTTTGTTAAATCTAAAATTCTATTTTTTGTTTTGTTGGTAATTTAAAATTAATTAATTAATTAAATTTTGATTATTATTATTATACAATTAAGACTTGAAATATATTTTTGCGTAAAATTTGATTAACAAAATAGTAAGATTTTCATATTATGACCTTCAAATGCAAATTTTAATAATTATTTATAATAATACAAAGGTAACGTAGAATAGTATCTCACTGGCAATAATAACGATGAAATATTTTCTTATATTACTTTGCCACATACTGACGGCGGACGCAAACTTTTTTTTTGACACACCTGATGGATTACGAACAACTGTAAGTAAATATAATTTGTTTAATAGTTAATAATATTTTAAGCCCGAATTATTGGACAAGTATGGTTATCACTGCGAACACCATAAAGTAATTACAAAAGATGGATACATACAAAAACCTTTCCGCATATCTCATGGCAGATCTAATTCTAACATAACCAACAAACCGGTAGTATTACTACAACATGGTTTGATGGGATCATCATCTGATTTTTCAAGAACCTTCATTTTCATTACTAAATGAATATTTAACGGTCAAAACAATAAAATAAAAAAATTTAGGTTACATATTAGCAGATGCAAGATATGATGTATGGTTAATGAATACTAGAGGAAATAAATATTCTCAAAAACACACCAACGAATTGACAAGAAACGAATATTGGATTTTTTCATGGTCTGAAATTGGAATTTATGATATCCCCAAAACAATCGATTATGTTACTAATATAACTAAACAAACTAAATTATTTCATATTGGACATTCTTAAGGAACAACATCAATGTATGTTTTGTTATTAAAAAAACCTCATTACAATGAAAAAATATTAGCTCATTTGAGTTACTCTCCTATAGCTTTAATGGGAGGTGTTGAAGAGATGTTGCTTATAAGGTTGGAAAGAAAAGGATTGGTATATTGTTACACTAATTAGTTAATATTGTTTACAGTTATTTTATTTTAGTTGAACTTATTTAGACAAATAGTTGGTGATTTTAATTTTGTACCTGATAACTGGATTTTTAAAATATTAGCAAATATATTGTGCCGACCTTCTATGCCTACAAGTCATTTATGCCGTTCTTTTGCATTAAAAATGTTAGGTGATTCACCAAATCAATTAAATGCAACCACAATACCTACATTGTTCAGTCATTTGCTAGCTGGTGCTGCAGTCAAACAAACAATACATTATGTACAATTGATGATTTCAGGTAAAATTAATTATTTGATTATATTTTTATTAATAAATTGCTATTTTAAGTAAATTTCAACAATATGATAATGATGTGTATATGAATAAAATAATATATGGTACTCATAATACTCCAGAATATAATATTAGCAATATACAAGCCCCTATTTATGTTTTAATGGAGACAAAGATTTAGTTCTCACAACTGATGTAGAAAAGTTTCTCTAAATGTTACCTAATCTGAAAAACAAATTTAATATGGGAGAATGTAATCTTGGTGACTATTTACTTAGTAATACAGTTGCTAGAAAAATTTATGCTGAAACTTTAAACATTTTAAAAGAAATTGTACCACAATAAGATCAAATTATTTTAATTTGTTTTCAAAACTGTTTTGTTGTAAAATTAATAAAGCATACAAAGTTAAAGTTTTAATTATAATGTGTTACGGCAGTTTTCAAAGAAAAGTTGTGGGATATTTATTAGGATATTGGTATTAAATGCGTTTTAATTAAACAAAATGATTATTGCTAGAGAATTGTCAGGTTTAGTCGCTCCGTCCTGTTGGGGTGCCACTTTGTATGTATGTAGTATTGTTATGGAAAAATATTAAATCTTATCTTATCTACAAGAATATTGGTAAACTTTTTTCTCTAAAAAATATTGACACGTGCAACGCCGTTTTTAAATTAAAATTAGTTCTTATGAGACAAAACGCCAACCAACTCAATATCCAAACGATAAGATTTTAATCATCACTTTTTTTATATGTTGATCTACATACAATATACTATGTCTTTATGTTTTTGGTTAAAAATTTGAAGTTATATTTATCAAGTAAAAAATTGATAAAAAATTAATTAAAAACGCCACTTTTTTAAAAGTTAATTAAGGAGAAACCACTTTTTGCATAAAATTTTTACAAATTTGAGAACACAGATTAAACTTTCTTCAACAATGTGTGAAAATTTTATTCAATTATATTTAGGCGTTTTCTTGCTGAGTTTGAATCTGTGAACCTTATAATAGCGCAACTGTTCTTCCCCCTTTAGTGAATACACAAAAATAAATTAAAACGCGGCTGTCTTCACGGCGCTATTTTCTTCCTCTTCCCTTGTTGCCGGTTTAATCCAATCATCCTGTGTTGCCATTTAAATCCTGAATCTTGGCGTACAAGTGGTCGTTTTGTATCTCTTGGCTTACTTCTTTTACAACAGTATACGTGTTAATTAGCTTGACTCTCGATACTCGGTATAGCTCCAAAATATTTCTCAGCTAATTTAAAATGCGTGTATTTGATAGTTACTAGGTCTGCGACAATGTAGTTTTTATTGCATTAAAATAATATTTGTTTTATTTTTGCAACTTTAGTATTTGCTTTGTAACGTCTTTCAATGCATTTCCGTTTACCCAAAAGTTTGAGGTTTTAGGAATTTTGCCGACTCTTGTTATTATTTAACTGGAGATGTCTATACTCCCCTGCAAAGTTAATTATTCTCTGTACGTCATTAACATACTTATACTATTTGAGCGCATCTTGTACGGCAAGATTACTTAGTACCGCTGTAATAGTGGTGTCCAGCCTCTCTACTCAGCCCCGTTGGGATTAGACAATGTACAGTTTTCTCTTTTTTTACTGTACTCTTTCGCTTTCCAGGACAGTTTTTGTAAATCTGTTTTTGTCCATCCGTCTTACAAAAGCCTGTCGTTTCTCAGTACTTGTTATTTACGTTTTCAGTTTTATTTTACAATGCTTATAAATAGTTTTATTGTTGTATTTAGGAAAATTACTCTTCTATGGTTTTCTAGGCAAGTTTTTTTTTTATAATGATAATAATAATATATTTTATTAATAAACATTTATATAATACAATACTGTGCATATAATATGTAATAAATAATAATAAAATAGATAACATAAACCAGACTTTTTCTGATAAGAAAGCGTCCACCGAGAAATGTAACAACACCAGCCACCTGCTGCTTAGCTCAGCAAATTGATTTATATAAATGTAGAAGCACGTATTAGAATTAGTCAGTTAAAAACTAGATCTTCATCGGGTTATGACCTATATTGTCATTTAATATTTAATGTTATTTCAATAATAAATAAAATATTACATTAAAATTAAAAAGTGTGTACATTAATTATTAGAAAACCATAATTGGCGCTGCGAACAGGATTCTTCGACGGTTCAATAAGTGAAACGGATTGTTTTTACAATTTACGAAAAATCAAAAGGACACAAGAACATAATTCGAGAAGATTCCATCAGCAAGCCAGATCCGAAAGGGCGTTGGACCGCATTCATTGAGAATAAATCCACCGACACGGAGTACGTTCTGATTGCCAAGGAAGCGATGAAAGTTACCGGAATAATATTCAGCATTATCCAGTAAGTCCAGTAATCCCTTCAACATATCCTTAATATAAGTATATCGATTTACAAATTGATTCTGTATCTTTGTGACGCAATTGATTAATTCAATTCATTATTATGTCCTCTGAATAAGACAAATTTAGATTTGATTTTATAAAAATATAATAATTAAAAAATTATAATTTTATTATTTCTGCTCAAGTGTATGATTTTTTGATGTCAGTTAGTTTTGATAAAGAACAAGAAGTAATATATATTGGTAATTTTTTGATCTTGAAATTGATCATTTAATTAAATCAATAAAAAATATTAGAATTCAAGATTCTACTGCATCCACATCAAATTTAAGCCACAATCTTATTAATATTAAATTAAACATGACTGCAATTAGTAATGAAGAACTTAAATTATTCTGCCAAACCATTCCTGAATACAGTCATGATAAAGGTAATCTTACGGATTTTATTACATCCGTCAATAAAATTACACAACTCTTTCCGACGACGTTCGCAATGTGTAATAATGCACAGTTGCATTTATTTAATTTATATATACTTAATAAACTTCGTGGTTTACCAAAGGATTTTATTATATCCAACAATTTTGATCAATTTATTCCTGATACATTTGATACTTGGCATAATATAAAAAGACATTTAATTAGTAAATTCGG
Organism: Tachinus rufipes; assembly: GCA_963932245.1. Lineage (NCBI taxonomy): Eukaryota > Metazoa > Arthropoda > Insecta > Coleoptera > Staphylinidae > Tachinus > Tachinus rufipes. The sequence continues at coordinate 68,480,655 of OZ010747.1, read as the reverse complement.
CGAAACACGTTCGGAAAATACACTTGAACGATTGCTTTGTACTTGTATCCAGAAGCCGAGCGAAACGTATAATGATTATTACATAAGTTTAAACATAAAATTAAATGAACTCTTTCAATTTGTTCGTATAAAAAATGAAGGAAAAATTGAATTAATAAACGCTCAAACATGTCTATATACCGAAAAAACTTTAATAACATTTAAGACAGGCACTTTGCAACCTTATAGAGATCTTCTTTGCAATAGATCTCCAAATACACTGGACGATTGTTTAAAAAAATGTTCCGATTATGACAATTTGATGGCACATCGAAAAAATTTAAATTTAAATAACAATCAATCAAATTTAAATAAACAAAACTTTCAACAACAAAATGTTAATAAGATGACTCAGGGATTTAATCATAAAATCATTCCTTTTAATCAGAATCAAAATCGAAACGGAAATTTATTTAACTCTCAAAGACAAAATTTTCAAAATAAACAAAATTTTCAAAATAAACAAAATTTTGCCAATTTTAATAATCAACAACAGAGACCTCAAAATTTCTTTCAACCTACACCCATGTCAACACAAACTAATCAATCTAAAAGATCGAATGGCTCATTTAACCATCATAATATTGAACAAGGTAATTCTAATTATAACACATTTTATAATTATCAAGATACAGATGACTACTCATCTGATTATCAACAACCACCTCAATATTATGCTCAGGCAAGCATGTTTTAAGGTGAATATGATGAACAAAACAATCAATCATTAGAACAAAATTATGAAAATAGCGATTGTGAATACGATCAAAATTTTCAAGATACAAGCCTCTACAAACCTGTCACGTAGACTTAAATAACTTGATGAATCTTCCCAAGTTACCATATTTTATAATCCCGGATTTAAATATTAAAATATTAATTGATACTGGTGCCACTGATTGACTAATCAATATTTTTTTAGAGAAAAATTCGCAATACGGTCACTAACTAGGACCTATACTGATGATAGAAATTTACGTTTCCCAATTCTGCAGTCATTTGATATTCATTTTAAATTTCGATTTAGAGTGATTGATTGGCACTCGCAATATGACGCTTTGATTTCATCTTCTGATTTAAAATCATTAAATGGAAATATTGACTATAAAACCAATACATTAATCATCAATAATATACCAATAAAATTTAAATATTTCAAACAAAGTGTAACCAAAATTCCAGTTTCTGTTCCTCAAGGAGATGTATTATTACCAGCAATTATAAATAATTATGAAGTTGTAGTTCCTGAATCCATACATACTGCAACCAATAGTTTTGTAGAAATTCCCCATACTTATAATATTGTTTTTTATAAACCTCTTTCAGTAACTCCTCTTGAACTTTATAACTTTGACCATACTTCCATTAACAAAACACCTATGGACATATCACAACTAAGGTTAGAACACCTTAATTTGCAAGAAAAAGGAGCCATCATTAAACTTTGCAAATCCTATTCTAAAATTTTTTATAATGAATCTCAAACTTTAACGGCTACAACATCAGTCACTCATAATATTGCAACTACTTCAGATATTCCTACTTATACTCAAACATTTAGACATCCACCTGGCATGCAAAAGGAAATTTCTAGACAAATTCAAAAGTTACTTGATAACGAAATTATTAAACCTTCTATATCTCCATACTCTTCTCCAGTGTGGATTGTACCGAAAAAATTAGATGCTTCCGGTGAACGGAAGTACCGCATGGTGATTGGTTTCCGTAATTTAAATACTAAAACAATTGAGGACAAATACCCATTGCCCAAAATTGATGAGATTCTTGACAATCTAGGTAGATGTACTTATTTTACTTGTCTTGACTTAGCACAAGGATTTCACTAAATCCCCATGCATAAAGATTCCATTCAAAACGGCTTTTTCCGTTAATAATGGTCATTACGAGTACGTTCGTATGCCATTTGGCCTAAAAAATGCTCCATCTACATTCCAACGAATGATGGACGAAATCCTTCGCGAACATCTCTACAAACGTTATTTTGTATACATGGACGACGTAATCATATTTTCTAAAATCCTTCAAGAACATATAAATGATGTCAAATTAATTTTTGAATGTCTACGTAAAGCAAAGTTGAAAATTCAACCCGAAAAGTCGGAATTTCTAACAAAAAAGGTAGAATTCTTAAAACATGTCGTCACTAATGTCTTGAACCAAATCCTAGAAAGATATCGGCGATCCAAAAGTATCCCATTCCAAAGACGGTTAAAGAGATTAAATCTTTCTTAGGACTGATAGACTACAACAGAAGATTTATCCCTTCTTTTTCAAAAATTACTTACCCAATTTCTAAATGCACAAGAAAAACGATAAAATTGATATAAAGGATCCTAAGTACATTAAAGCGTTTGAAAATTATAAGCTTCTAATGACCCACTCTCCCATACTACAATACCCTGACTTTAACAAGCCTTTTTGTCTAACCACAGATGCTTCAGATATTGCTGTTGGTTCTGTCCTTACCCAAGAAAATAGACCAGTAGCATATTATTCAAGAGTCCTAAACTCCGCCGAACGCAATTACTCCACTATCGAGAAAGAACTCTTAGCCATAATTGCTTCTACAAAATATTTTCGACCATACTTGTTTGGTAAACGTTTCACTCTTGAAACAGATCACAATCCGCTAGTTTGGCATTCTAAACTAAAGACACCAAATTCACGTTTAATCCATTGGAAAATAAAACTCGACGAGTTTGATTATACAATTCAGTACAAAAAAAGCAAAGAAAATGTTGTTGCTGATGCACTATCTAGCATTGAAATTAACAACACTGAAGATAGTGACTCTTTGGTGCCGCAAGTAGATGAAACCGATGATTTCAACCTTGACAATTGTCAAGATCTTATAGACAACGTTCAGGATTTCGAACAAACTCAAAATTTAGAAATTCCAGAAACAGGTAAAAGTACTGTTCATTCACAAGTCGATAATACTTCTGCTAAACTTCCCATTTCAGATAAACCTATTAACAAATTCAACCAACAGCTTTTTATAAATGTTTCTACAATACAAGCCCATTCTGTTGTTAAAAGATTCAAAAACAAAATTATTCATACTATTTGCATACAAGAACCAGATTTAGAAATTCAGTTGAAATCTCAACTAAAAGAAATTATTGATCCTAATAAAACGTACCATATTTATTTGTACCAACCTAAAAAAGTACGCCCACTACTTGAAAAAATTCTCAATACTCTCTTTACTATATCACTAAAACTAATCTTATGTAAAGATAAGTTAGAAGATGTTATTGACAAAGATAATCAACAAAAGATTTTAGAAGATTATCATACATCTAATTATAACGGTATTAACGAAACATAGGCTCAACTTAAACTAAAGTACTATTGGCCCAATTTAAAAGATTCAATAACGAATTACATCAATAAATGTGAACTATGTCTCACAAACAAATATGATAAGAATCCTTATAAAATCCCATTTCAAGGTAATATGTTGCCAACACAGCCATTCAAAACCCTTTATATAGACGTTATTCTGTATGTAAACATAGTTTCCTTACTATTATTAATCCATTTACCAAATATGCCAAATGTTATCATCTTTCTTCAAAAATCGCAATTGAGATTCTTTCCAAACTAAGGCATTACTTTTCACATCATAATTACCCACAGACCCTGGTCTGCGACCAAGGCACTGAATTCTCAAATAACGTACTTAACGAATTTTGCAAACTTTATAAAATACAATTGCATTTTACAACTGCAAGAAACCCAAACTCCAATTCTCCTGTTGAAAGACTACATTCAACAATAATAGAGAAATTACGGATAATGAAAGAAACTAATCCAAATGAATCTATTCCTGAACTTATGACATCCATTGTAACTATATATAATCAGTCAATTTATTCGAGCACTGGATTTTCACCATTTTCATTGATATATGGTCCGTATGCTCATGAGAAAAACTTTGATAACAACTTAAAGTTGTATGAACAATACAATCAAAATCAAAAAAACAAGATACTTCCTTTTATAGATCATGTTTACAACAAATCTAAACAACGTGCAGAGCACATTTTGCAAAACGCAAATAAATGTCGTACTGACAAAACACCTCAGTTAATAGATTCTGAACAACCATCCACCTCAAACCCTGTTGCATATGCAAGATTAACTGCTCGTACTAAAGATCACCCTCCTTTCAAAAAAATAGAAATTTCTAAGCAGGAAGGTGACAAAGTTACTGGTAAGTCGTCAAAAAATCGAACTACCACTTGTAATATAAAATCAATAAAACGCATAAGAAAACAAAAGTAAACAAAATTCTGTTTGTTGCAGAATAACCATCGCACTGCAGTTCAAATGTTATCCAAATAACGAGTACTTTCAGGATGCAATTGGTATCCAACAGGAACTTGATCATTATCATCGAATAATACTTACCATCGATTTACACCTTATAGAAAATACCTTGAGTAACGTTCACTTAAAAAGAAATGATTATCATTCTATATACAAACGTTCGAAACGAGGTCTAGCTAATTTTCTAGGCTCTGCAATAAAATTTGTAACAAGAAATATGGACAAAAATGATCGGCAATTAATTAATCAAAATATTCATCTTATATCAGATACCACCAATGATTTAGTTTTCAAAACGAATCACTTGATTTCTATTGCAAATCTAACCCAAGAACGTTTTAAAACATTTATTACTAACAATAATTTTGAAGTTCTTTCAACCGCATTTGATAAAACAGAAGCAAATCTTGAAGATTTCTTTCAAATTCAATATGCAATGCAAAATATTAAAAATATAAATTCATTCCTTCTTAGTCTTATTTGTACCATTAGCATTGCAAGAATGGAATTAACTGATATTGAATTAATTTCACTATCAGAGATAATTAACATTGAAAAAGAATTATTAAAATATTACAATCTAAAGCAGCTTGTCGTTTCAGAAGAACATCCTTATAAGTTATTGCAATACAGTAAATCAATTATCATTTCCACTCATAAGAGAATGATCGTTATGCTTAAAATTCCCATTTTAAACCAAAAATCATTTCCTTTGTTCAAAATATTGCCTATCCCCAATGCTGATAAACTAATGATAATACCACCTGCAACATATTGGTTAAATGAGTTAAAACAAAGAATGCATACAACATCAACCTGAAAAATATATTTGTGAAAAGCAGATTCAATCCCGATGTACCTTAGCCAAACCTCTACAATGTTTGACTGCCAGATTTCAAGACAACATTAGTTACCAACTTCAAGACAAAACTGTCCTTGCAAGTTCTAATCACTTGGAAGTTATCAACTACTGTACATCCAGATTGCAACACCGCCATTTTTACCAACAAATGTCCTTTGCTAATTAATGGCAAATTGTACAATGTTAATGAAACCATCAACATTCATGTTCCTAACGTCTTTTTGCATCCCTTGATACCAACCCACCATGCGAGTCTAGAAGTCATAAAACTACCCGAGGATATCGATCTGAAACCAATACAGCCGCTACACTTACATCCTGTTGTAACTGTTATCAATTGGACAATCATAATTATTTTGGTCATCTTGATAATGCCGGCGGTCTACATGATAATCAAGAAGAGGAAACGGGTTCATCACTTCGTGTCCCAACCAAATTTATCGCTGAAAAACCTTGAGAAGATTCTTCAGACTAGCGATGGAGGAATTACGGTCGCGCCAGCGAAACCAGACTCTTTCTGATAAGAAAGCGTCCACCGAGAAATGTAACAACACCAGCCATCTGCTGCTTAGCTCAGCAAATTGATTTATATAAATGTAGAAGCACGTATTAGAATTAGCCAGTTAAAAACTAGATCTTCATCGGGTTTATGACCTATATTGTCATTTAATATTTAATGATATTTCAATAATAAATAAAATATTACATTAAAATTAAAAAGTGTGTACATTAATTATTGGAAAACCATAATTCGCGCCAGCTAGTCGAGGAATTGTCGTGATCCCGGGCCGCGGACTCTCGCGTTTGTAAAAAGTACATCGCGCAAAAAGTCTACCGTACAAAAACTCGCTAAATGAGCACGATTGACGCGCGAAAATCAAGCAAAATCATATTTGCTCGACATGTGCTGGCTCCTGATGGTAAATAGCTGAAATAAGATTGTACGCACATATGACATCATTCCGGGTATAGCACATAGTAAAACAATTCGTATGTTTAGAAAATAATTTATGAAATTACGTATTTATATAGATTTGCATCAGGGGCGCGCATAAAATATTTATTATTATTGAACTTTTATTATTGTTTTTATAATTAAATATATTATGTATATTTCTTTTAAAATATTTTATTAAATTAATTTTTGTGTACAGTTTGTATTGAAACAGTGTTAAATAAAAATTGCAGTTTTACAAACAATTAAGTTATTTTTGATTACTACATAAACAATAAGTATTAAACAAAAATCTCTAAAAATTGCATTTTTGTTTAATAGTTGCGGGTATCTATTGTATTATTAAGCTAAGATAAAATTATACTAAAGCTTATTGTAACATAAATAATATGGGAATATTAGGACGTTTAATCTATTTTCTTGTTAGTGTATGTTATTGTTTTACCAATTTTATATATAGAATGTTATTTTAATTATTGTATTGAAATGTTTTTTTGTATATATGCAATTCCATTTCAAACAGACCATAGCAGGGGGATGCATTGAGAAATTTGCTTTAGAATTTTTTTTTCAGTTTTTATAACTTATGAGTGGTCTTTTGATCGGTTCATAAAGGTCACAATTTTTTTAGTTTTTTTGTCGTTTTTTAACTTAATCGCATTTTTTGTTTAAAAATTGCAAATTTAACTCAAACAAAATAAATTTAGTAATGCAATCAATCAGAAATTTTTTGTAGAATCTAAATCTGGCGCCATCTCAAGTCTATACTCTGTCTATAAGCCGCAAAAGCCATAAAACCACGTTTTTGTTATCAGTAGGCTGGGCAAAAAAAAAACATTTAAAAAAAATTTACCGCCAAAGTTGACGTATTTTGATGTATATTAATTGGAAAATGTAAATTTGTTTTGTGTATTTGGGTTTTAAAGGTGTAAAACTAAAAAAAAACTGTAAAAATATGCTTATTTTTCATCATAAACTTCTACAAATACACATTTAGCAGTTTTTAGAGAAACTATACACCAAATATTATTAGAAAATTAAGTTTTGCAAACAATTCTACATGGAAAATAGTCAGTATCGTGCATAACTAGCGTAGGAAACCTTATCTAGAAAAAAAAAATTGTTCAACATTTTCTTAATTTTTTTTTTTTTATTTTTCTTAAAGATTATTAGGATTATATTTTTTTAAGCTTATTTCAGAAGTTAAACAAAGTCATCTTTTGTTGCTTGAGCCAATTTTGGGCCATTTTACTCTTTGTTTGATTGATAGTTTTGCGCTTGCGGCACAAATTTAGACGAACAAAATTTGTGTTGTTTATCAAAATTAAAAAAAAAAAAGTTTTAAACTACACCCTGGTGTGTTTATAAGTATTTTTGTAAATATAAAAAATAATTAATTTTTAACGCATTTTTTGCCTAAAAATTTTGTAATCATTTCTTTCTAGATGGACTTTTATATAGACGATGAGTACAACATTAACTATTTTTTATATAAAATTGTCCTCAGAATTCAAATGTTTAATAATATTTTGTGTATTGTTCTTCTGTAAGAGTTTATGTTGAAGATTAAGCCTAATAGATTTTTTGAGTTTTCCCTTAAAACTCAAATACATAAAACAAATTTATATTTTTCAATCAATTTACATCAAAATACGACAACTTTGGCGGTTAAAAGAAATTTAAAAAATGCTTTTTTTGCCCAGCCCACTGAAAACAAAACATGGTGTTATTGCTTTTGCGGCTTATAAACAGGGTATAGACTTGAAATGGCGCTAGATTTGAATTTTACAATAAAATTCTGATTGAGTAGTAAATTTTTTTTTTTTTTTTTGAGTAAAATTTTTGATTTTTAAACAAAAAATGCAACTAATAAGTTATAGAACCTGAAAAAAAATACATAAGCAATAAGCAATAAGCAAGTTTCTCAATGCACCCCCCCCCCCTTCCTGCTCTTGTCCGTTTGAAATGGAATAAACGTATATTATGACAGTTCATGTAAAACATTATAAAACATCATTTGCCAATTAAATTACTCGTAATGTATTTAGTGGGTGATGATTTAATAAACTGTGAGTCTCTATTCAAAAGACAACAAATTGGAACAGTACCTCTGTGAGTGTTATGGAAACTTGTCCAAACAAACGTTTTTATTGATGTCCTACACATTAATATATTTGATAAATAAAGCAACGTAAACACAATTCTATTTATACATGGTAAATTGTGGTAAATGAATTGCATGTTAAAAACTAAAATCTTATTTTACATTTACAATAAGAATTATTTTAAATTGCGGTGTTGATTTCAATTTATGTCTAAATGTCTAATCTTATTTTTCAACTTGTTTATGTCATTTAGTATTGGTGTTGTTTTGCAATATCTAGTGTCAATTTGTATAAAAAAATTTTGTTTACGTTCTTTTGTTTATCAAATGAAGAAAGTTTTATCTAAACTTTTCTCAGAGTTACTAAGAGAGATGTAGACTTCCTACTCTTTACTAACTGAGGCATCGGGTATATTCTTCTTTTAAATTTTATGTATTATAAAATTTACGTATACTTGCTTATAATTCTTACCCATTTTTTATAAGTAATTTTTTTTAAATTATTTCCTGTATATCAAAATTTGACTAATATAGGGTTAGTCAAAATTGCTGGAACACTTAAATAATTCTCTATCCGTAAAAAAACTCTTGTTTAAAAATAATTATAATATACAAGATGTTTATTTTAATGTTGATATTTAGCCAACTTTATTTTTAAATAGAAGACCTTGTATAATTTTATATTTTTTTATTCTGAGATTAATTTTGATTTTTTTTGTAAAAATGCACCATTTTTAAGTTATAAGCAATTAATTTAAACATTTTCTACAAACATTGATTTTATCTAAACGTTTAACATCAAAAACAAAAATGTAAAAATACACGCAACGTTTATTTTATTATAAAAGTTTGAAGTTTTTTAATTTTTTTAAATATATATTCAACACAACATAAATACAACACCCTATATATTTTTACATTTTTCACTGATTATTTTGTTATTTATTTATTGTTATTGTTCTTTTTATCTATTTTGTTAAAATAAATGTGTATGTGAGAAAACGTTCTTTATTTGAAGTTCAGCAGTTTGAATTAGTTGTTTAGTAATAACTCAAAAATGATGCAGTTTATAAAAAAAATATTTCTACTAAAGATACTCAAAATTAATTTTAAAATTTTTACCTAACCCTGTATATGTACGACATATTCGTAAACACTATGGCAAAAAATCCTTTTGCTATTTTTACATCTAGAATGCTAAAATAGTATGTTTTGATACATAGTCAGAAAATGCATAATTTTTTTCCTAATTTTAAAAAGTAAATAATTCGTATATTATTTTTTGTATTATTTATTTCGTATTATTCATACAATCGTAAAACGAAGGCCGAAGTCTGAAAAAATGCAATCCACGACAAAATAATACATTACACAACAAATAATATACGTTGCACTTCATATAGCACGACAAAAAATATATTCCACGACAGAATTATATAATCACGACAAAATAATTCTGTATCGTCAATATTAACCGAATAGATAAACTGAATATGAATCTCGCATCCAATCAATAACTTTCTTCACCATCACATCTAATATTAAATAAATTATATCAAAATAAATAACTCTTTCAAAATAATTAAATATTTAACATAGAAAAAAGAAATTACGAGACACGGCTTGTAGATGAATTTACAACCTTGCTATATATGTAGATACCGGCTTGGCTATAAACGCTTTGCTAGTGACAAATCTCTATAAACAAAAGTAAAACATATCAATGTAATATAATTATGCAATAACAAAAGCAAAAATATAAAAAATAACTGGTTTTTTCATATTGTTTTAATTATTAATTAGAATAATAGTTTAAACTATTTTAATTATTAATTTGCTGTTGTTCAAACATCCTATTATGTCGGCATTTGTTTTATTTTGCCTTGTTAGTTATCGTTCTAAAAACTTTATTTTGCTGTTGATATGTTCTATTCAACTGTTCATATGTTATCGTGGTTTTCATATTCTTACCGTGCATATATCAATATTTTTCTGTCGTGCAAAACCTTTTAGGGATGTTCAATCAAATTGAACTCAAATTGCATTTGTATACATTTTCTACGTCCCTGACTATTTCTTTTGCAGTTCGCCGATTACATTCCAAGATATGCATCAAAAACACGAGTAGTGAGCCAATGCAATATTAGCGCCACATACGAGATAATAGTTGACGGAACTAAACAACTTAACTTTGTACAAAAAGTTGCCTAGTAATTTAATAATTCAACGTTACAAAATATTGAAAAAGGGTTTATTTAAAAATTACGTGGAACTGTTTTATAAAAATGGTTTTAATTCAAAGATATGTTATTAAAGTTGGATATAGGTTAATCTGATTGTCATAGAACATCAAGGATATGAATAAACAACGTATTTACGAAGATTTTGGAAGTGCCGGTTTATAATAATTAATATAAAATTCTATTCTCAACTTATAAAAATGAATCCTCTTTTATGACTTGCATGACATGATTAGTAGAGACCGGATTCCTAGCTATTATGCTTACGCTAAATAGTTAAAGCATCGAAAATATGTCTAAATATATGCACGAATTGTGAAGAATGTAATCATTTGGCACTAAGTTTTTTACGCTTTTTTTGCTTTTTTAGTACTTTTTTTGAATTTGGTGCTTATTTTAAGATTTTGTGCTTATTTTTAAGCTTTTTTTTCAGTTTTGGTGCATTTTTTTTTTTTTTGATAAATCTGTTTTCTATGAAATTTAGTGGATTGAAATGTAAATAAAAAAAGTGTATATTATTTTATTGTTTAAAAAACGTAGAGCAAAATTTACGTATTGAGATCTTGCATACTTTTTATAATATTATTTAGACAAGTTTAATATAATTTTGTAAATCCCGACTGAGCTCATAGCGTATTTTAATGCCATCTCTTCAAGCAAGTCAAATAACTGTATTTTGTAATTCCTAACCGAATATGACCGATAATCGAAGATTCTCTCAATTAAAAATTATTGGATCCTGCAAGTAAATCAGTGAAAAACTTCCAAGCAGTTCTAAAAAATTAGAAACTTTAATATAATTTAGCATTCGGTTTTGTGAGTCATGTCATAAAATTGCTAGGAAAACAGGAAAATACGTTAAATAGAAATCTAAGTATAATTAGAGATTTCAAAGATGCAATTTTAAAAGTACTAGGCTGTATTAGGCAAACAGTGAAATCAAAATCCGAAGATGTATTTTTTAAAAATAGAGGTATGTTTACATTAAATAAAATAAACTGTATTTTGAGTGGAGAGAATGTTCCAGATTTTGATAGGAATCCAGCTTTAAAGCAAAATTTAAACATGCACCAATGTGCAAGTGTGCATGTCGAAAGAAATCTTTCCCTTTCAAAAACATTTTAAGTGATTGAAGACAGAATTTTACAGTTGAACACTTAGAGCAACATTTAATTATTAACTGTTGTTTTTGTAGATAGTTTTTTTTTAGTTATTTAATTGTTTTTTTTTTAATATTATTTAAAACGTGTGTGAAAAATATTATCACTCAAACTGTTGTAAATATAAATGTTATAAAACCTTTATTAAAATATTTTATAGTTTTGGATTTTTTAAGTTTTCTTTTTTTTTTTTCAATTGTTTCTTGCTTTTTTAATGCTTTTTTACGTTTTTGGTGCTTATTTAATGCTTTTTTAGTTATATTTTCATGCCTTTTTAAGCGCTTTTTTTCGTATTTTTAAAGTTTTTTAGTCCGGTCTCTAATGAATAGTTATGTAATTTGCTTGTAAAACGATGAAAACGTACTATATAATTTCCCATATACAACGCAACCAGTCGTACGTCGGTACCGTGACCTTAAACACAATAATGTGTGTTGAATTTACCCAGCACTGTATCGTGAGTGATTATGTATAAAAAAATATTTTTTATTACAAAAACGAACTGAGTTCTGTATGGTTATCAATTTTAGTTACGAACCGGATTGGACCCATTGAACTGTATACAAGTAACTGGAAGGGAGTCTGCTATGCAATGTGTATAGCAGCGAGTAAAGCAATAGTATCGGCCAGTATTGCATAATATATTATGTTGTTTTATTATGTTTTTGGTTAATTTTATGCATATATTTAAATAAATTTTTAGTTTGTTAATGTATTTATTGTTACCCGTTTGATTACAAAGCATCAACTGTCTAATTAATTACACATAATACTTTGCTTGGCTACATTAATTAGTTATGCATGATCTGTTGCACTCCAACATTTATTAAAAACTTTACTTAGTTATTATATCAATTATTTCATAAAATATTTATAAAAATAATAAGATAAGTTTAAAGATATAATTAATTAATAAATGATGTATTAAATATTTAGTTTAAACCTAAATTAGATTAATTGGCGGACAAACGCCAAGTAACTTTGTAGACCGTGCCAAAAGAAAACGAAAATCTTAATTCCAAAATGCTGAGAAACTCTTTGTTTGGCCTCAAACAAGTGTATTGTCATAATATTATGAGTATCAGAATATCATCATAGTCAAATACGTGTTATTTACATAACAAACAACCAAGTATCGGAATATTAACTAAGTCTGCTTTCCAGTGCCAGTGAGCAAATATCATCTATGACAAATTGGATGAAATTACTACCTACTATCTATTTATCTACTATAAAAAAGGTACATTCCAATATATTTCTAAAAGAATAATTAGAAATGCAGACGAAGTCAAACACATAAGAGTATCTTGTGATCTATCAGTCATAAAAAGCTGAAACAAGAATCTGATAGTTATTAGCAATCAATAGAGAGCGAAGAAGACAGAGATAGATCAATGCAAACAAAACACAAGGCATTACTGAAACGTGTAAAGATTAAATAGAAAAACCCAGCCGGCCAATACAAACAACCGACGGCCCAGTAGCACCTTGCCTCACAACCAGGGCGTAAAGAACCACTGGTAATGAATCTTAAAGTTACTGAGATCATCAGGCAGACTGCCAGACTCTAATTGCAAGGTATAGCAGGGACTATTACTTACTATTACCATGGGGCAACCTGCAAGCGTCTAAGAAGAACACGGATTGAAATAAATATTATTATTACTCTAGCAGCAAAAACTAATCTTTGCGCTTGTTGATCATGCGGTAATAAACAGTAAACTACTGCTACCAGGAAGAATATTTACAAAGGGTTTACAGAAACAGACCACACTCGCACCCCGTTTTTTTCTTTTAAAAGTTTGACATTTTAGATTTTTTCAGTCAAGTCCCATCATCAAGTATTGAACAAAAACTACAGAACCCATAGGATAGATTTTAGTCCAAGCAGCTAAAACATCTACATTTCACGCCGTAATTGTCAAAACAATTAACAATTTAATCTGCCCGCAACACAATATAATTTGATTTTTTTTTTATTGCATTTATTGCAATTTCTTCTGAATACATATTATTTGCTAATAAATTTTAGTAAAAACTAATTGTCTCAAAAAAACCTATAAAGACTAAACTTGATGATGAACTCAGTTTTATGACCAACCGCAAGTCAGACATGGAACACAAGATATATAAAAATTCCAAAAAGGCATAAGCAGATTGACCGCTTTATTGAAACTTTTGGTAACAAAAACACCAATGCAACATACTCAACAATCTGCCGCAAAAAAAAATAGAAGAAAAGCCAACCCGCTACAAGTGCGCAGCCAAATAACTTTTCTAAGCTAAAGTCGGAAGCGGAAAAACCTGAAATTACCTCTTTAGAGAAAAATGCATCTGTATCTAGCAGAAACAGCATCTTTTCCAAATTGACTTCCAATTTGAGCCGGTCAACAAAGACAATTGCCCATTCCAGGTAATAGTGAGCACAACTTTCCAGAGCCACAGAAATTTTGTGCACTGTTAGAAGAATTTGCCGATATATTTGTCAAAGGGTTTATACTACCCACACAAATGCAGCAACCTACATTATTGACCTCAAAGACAACACACTTGTCCAAGTTCAACAAACACTAATCTACTAAAAAGTGAGGAAGATGTTAGCCAACAGCATTATCAAGTCATCTAGCAGCAATTACTGCTCAGGCGGGAGCTTTTACACAAGGTATAAAACTCGACTGGCGCGATAATGAGTGCCCATACACGTACAATCAGGAGTGACAATTCAATTGCTGGTAGGTCATTTATCCAACCGACGTTGCCAACTGTGGGTTATTCGCAAAATCTGGATTTTGAAAATGCATTTAGCGGCATAAAATAGCAAAAATTTTAACTGCTTTATATGTATTGTTTAGTGATGCCATGATGACATCACAACCGATAATTTCAGATACTTCAAAACATTCAATAAAATGAGAGAACAATGTAACTGGCCACAACTTAAGCAAGATATGCTTAAGTGTATTAGAAATTGTAAGAAATGAATGCACCTACTTTTCATAGACCTGGCAAAAGCGTATGACAGCATGCCCATACAGAAACTATGGAAAGCTCTAGAAAACACCAATACAAGTACGAGAGTAATAAAAGCCATTAAAGAACTTTACCGTGATACCAAAATTAAAATTAAAATGGGAGAATCAAGCTCGAATGGAATCAGTACATCTAAAGGCTTTAAACAAGGATGCTGCCTATCTCCGACTTTATTTAAAATCTACATCAAACAGTCCTTGAGAACATGGAAACGGAAATGCAAAGGCATGGGAATTAATATAGGAGATAACAACATATACACACTCCAGTTTGCAGATGACCAGGTGCTCATGGCCCAACACAAAGACGAAATTCAATACATGACCAGGAAAATTAAAGAATAATATGAAAAAGTAGGCCTTTCGATGAACCTCGACAAAATCAAATACCTATATATATTTTTCAAACATGTGGTCCTTTTTAACAGAAATTGCCCAGTTCTATATTATTATTAACTCTACTTTGTACGTTATTTAATATTAATCACATTTAGTGTTATACATTTTCAATTAACTTTGACTTTTCAAATCCAACTGAATATGATATTAATGTTTATATGTAAATTTTTAGCCTGAAGATGATGCATGCATGCATCAAAACCGGTCGCTGAATAAACTTTTGTTTTTTTTTTAATTTTGGATTCAGGTTTTTTATTCCCTACACTGACTCCAAATCATCGCAGGTTATCTTTCAACTTATTTATTGTTGAAAACATCGATAAAAATCAAGATCAGAAAACAATAGATTCAATTTATGTAGAAAACTCACAGTTAACAAATTTTTAATAGATTGCAGCGACAAAAACATAAAAAATACAAATAAAAATAAAATAAATATATTGCATCAGAATGTTCAAAGTTTACTTAACAAAATTGATATGGTTGAAATGTTTTTAATTAATAATGAAATAGATGTTTTAGTGAAACTTGGTGTAAAGAAATACATTTTGAAAATTTAGTTATAACAAATTACAATATGGTCAGTTCTTTTTGCAGAAAAACTATTAGCCATGGTGGAGTATCGATTTTTGTAAAAAACGGTTTTAGATCAGAAACATTGGGCCATCTTAACTTATTATCAATAGAACAATGCATTGAAATAGCTGCAATAAAAGTCTTTACAGACGAGCAAGATTACTTTATTACAATTTGCGTATATAAAAGTACGGAAGCAGATAATAATATATTTTTTTCAAAATTTGAGGAATTGTTGATATCGTTACTAAACTATTCAATAAAAAAAGTAATTATTTGTGGTGACTTTAATATTGATATATTAAAACAGACCAAATCAAGAAGTCAGTGGTTCGATCTTCTAAGTTCATATAGCCTCACAGTATCGATAGAAGAACCTACACGAATAACTAATGCAATTAGTACATGCATTGACAATATTATTTTAAATTTCAATGAAACCAAACAATGCAGCCAAGTAATGTATGCAGGCTTTTCAGATCATACTGCGCAATTACTGAAGTTGCAAGTAATTGCAAGCACAACGAAAAAGCAGAGCTTTATTTTTAAAAGGTTGTTTTCTTAAAATAATATAAATCAAAACTTGCTCGACCATGAATCATGGACAAATGTGCATAATGCTGCAGACGTAAACAGCAAATTTCATAACTTTTATCAAATTTTATTGAATAATTTTGAATTATCATTTCCTTTTAAAAAAATCTCCGTAAGTAATAAACCTCCAAAACATAAATGGATTACTCGTGGCATTACTATTTCATCTCAAAAATTTAAGATATTATTTAAAACATCTCGCAATAATGTAGAATTGAATAACTACTATAAATTATATAAAAAAACGTATCAGAATATAATTAGTCTGGCAAAAAAAATATACCATCTTAAATTCAAATAATATGTCAAAAACTGTTTGGAATATTATAAACAATAAAATAGTTAACAAAAATACTGAAGGCACTGACAGTTATAAGTTAGAAATAAATAATAGTATAGAGAATGATATGTCAACTCTCAGTAACTATTTTAATTCACATTTTATACATTCACCAATAAATAACGTAAATAATGTAAATACATATAATAAATTTTATCATCATTCTATGTATTTAAAGCCTGTGGATATTGATGAACTAGATAAAACTATTTTTAATATGAAAAAATCAAGTTCGGCAGGATTTGATGAATTAAGTATTAATATTGTTAAAGCGGTACGTTCTTCTATTAATACTGTTTTACTTCACTTAGTAAATGAATCATTTAGAACAGGTATATTTTCAGAATATTTTAAAACTTCTAAAATAACTCCATTGCATAAAAAAGGATCATAATTACAATACCTGTCACGGATCTCTTAATTTAACTATGCCAACTCATAAATTAACTTTATTTGAAAATAGTCCAAACTATATGGCAGTTAAGATTTATAATAAGTTGCCTTCACAAATTAAATTATTGCAATTTTAACAATTTAAACATGCAATTTAATCTATGTTAATAAACAAGTCATATTATTCTCTAGACGAATACTTAAATGATAATTTGTCAAACTTTATGTTAAGTGCTATTTGATGTATTTATTGGTTTTAAAATTTGTAATTACTTTTACTTTTATTTATTTATATTTTTTATAATTTTATATTGTTTTATCAAATGTATTTGTATTGACGTGTCTAATATCTGTATTGATCAAAAGACTAATAAAGTATTATTATTATTATAATTGTTATTATAAAAAGTATCGTACTCTACGGAGCAGGAGGATGGAGGTGGACAGAAGCTGACAAAAGAAGACTAGAGGCTCTGGAAATGGATGCTCTTAGAAGATCATGTAGAATATCGAGGTTGGGTAGGGTACGCAATACAAAGATAAAAGAACTAATCGGCTTAAAAAAATCATCGTACAGGAAGCAGGAAAACGGCAACTTATCTGGTACGGACACGTGAAAAGGATGGCAGATCATCGACTACCAAATATTACGATCGATTGGGTCCTTCCCAAAAGACGGAAACGAGGCAAGCTCAGGAAATCCTGGATCGACGGCATCCAGAAATCGATGAGCAAAAGGAATCTGCAAGACGATCAATGGCAGGATAGGTTAGAACGGAGGAAGAGTCTGGAGATCGGACAGCGTCGACAAACGTTTTAAAACCGATAATAAAAAAAAAAATGAAGGTCGCATAAAACATTAAATACACTTAAACCAGGATTAATGGGAAGAATGGAAAAATTAAATTTCTTGTTTTGAGTAATTTAGACAGGCATTATAGATCAAGCAAGGGACACCAACATATTTTGATAGTTTCTGATTGATTCAGTAACTTTGTAATATTGTACCCAATAAGACAAGCAATAACTAATGTTTAAAATACCACAGATAATAGTTATAGTAGATAACAAATTACAGTTTTGGAGTAAAGAGTTTCAGTTCATATTAAATAGTTACCAAGTCAAAAAACTATGGTACAATGCTAGATATCAATAGAATTTTATGAAGCTAAATTAGCGCTGCAATATATTCTATGTTGGGTTAAAATTGTCAAATCGAAACTAGAGTATACGTTGAAGATTGAAGATGATAAAAGAAAGATGGGAGATTGTCACGTATAAGTTGATACAAAATCGTTTTTTGGTGATGAATTCAAGCGCAAATAAAAAAAGTTAATTAATTTAATTAACGGCTTTATGTCATTTTATGTTTAAAACCAAGATTGGGTTTTAAATTAGTTAATAATTTTGGTAAATGTACATTAGCAAGTTATTTGACTTAGTGCCGTTTGCGCCATCTCGCTTAACTGCTTAAGTTTTTATTTCCAAGTAAAGCTTATATCTATCCATCTACTAAGTGAAACATAAAAATCTCTAAGTAGATCTAAACTTTTAGTTTGGTTTACGCATTTAAGGTGCAGAATATATCCTAAAATCATTACATTGCTTTGTCTTTTATTATACAATAATTAAAAATTGTGTTTGAAAAGCGATCACACACTATTTCAAGTTTCACAAATTGATAAATTTTTAGATGTGTTTAATGATGATCTTGAAATCCTTAAAATAATTTAACAAAAAAAACAGCTCCTTACTTGTTCAACCAAATTAAGAATAAAATAGAGTTACAATAGGTAAGTGCACTAATGCCTTGGCTAAATTTAACTTCTCATAATTATTACTACAAATGTAATTTTTGCAAAAATAATTGCGTGGTTTCTATAGACCAGCTGTTACTAACATTGCAATTTTTGCAAACTTTCTAGAAGTGCAGCTGTTTGCAGCATCTTGCATTATAGACAATACAGTGATGCAACAAATTATATTTTTAAGCTTAGCTTGAATATAAGTAATACTTGACTAAGGTCCAGTTTTAAACAAAATGGTGCAAGTAGTTCTTAAAAGTGTTATTTATGATATTAGTTTGGTTGGGTTTCATTATAAAAAATACTGCAATTTGAGTTTCTCGTAGATCTTTTATATGAGGAAAACAGTAGTGCAATAGTTAGAAATTTCTTGTTAAAGGCTTATTTAAGAACAATATGTAAAGAAAAACAAAGTTATTATCACGTAAGGTTCAAAGAATCACAAAATAAATTCAAAAGCAGTTTGTTCAGCAAAACCAATTGGGTCCTACTTATGAAAACCAAAGTGATAATGTTCACTGGGTACCGATTGAATATTGGTCGGACTCCAGAAACAGAACAGCCTTTGAGAACTGTTACTGTACGGGATACGGACGCTGTTAAACTACCCGATTTAGTTTATGTAAATTTAAGTTGTTAGAGTTTTTTTTTTTTATTGGACTTTTTTTTAAACACTAGAAAAGTGTTGAATTAGCTCTTACAAATTTGAATTTTAGTGCTAGCCTTATTTTAGTAAATGTTGTCAAAACGGAAACTTAAGAATGCACGTTTTGTGCCAGCTATATAAGCGTTGCATAGTGTTTTGAAAAAAACTTGTACCCCAACTATGTTTGGATTCAGATTAAACCTACTTGTTTAGACAAGACCTAGAAGATTTAACAAAGATAATAATATTTTCTGGAAATCATTTTTGTTAGTTTGTGCCAAGCTAAAAAAAACGGGAGTTCGCCTTTGAGAGGCTGCTGTTTTGGAATAGGGTTTAAAATATAGGCTTGCTTTCTGCTTGATATTAGCTGAACACAATTTGTAACTTGCGGTGTAAGGCCCTAAGCACCCTAACCTCCTAGTAAATTTGCACGCCGAGCTGAGATAAGCTTCTGCGTATTTGACGCATATTTAAAAGGAATTGCATTTTAATGCCGTGTGGCCATTACGATAGTAACGGTAACATTGGACAATGTCTCTTTGACTTGCGTTTAATTTTAACGCTAACACTGAGATTGCACAATTTAGTAAGGGACAGAATCTTGTTAAACGTACAACATGGAGAAGAGTTTACCATTCTTTCCCATGCGTTTAAAAACTCTGCCTGCGCCACATTAACCGTAATGCAGTCGGGTATGTTCTTAACAACATACTTTAGCGTCTTTTCAAACGCTAACTGCACGTCGTTGCTTTTACAGTATGTAATAGCAATTTGAAACTGAATGCATGAGAATGCGCTCTCTGTAAGTACTGAAGGAGAGGAAATTAAAAAGCCAGATGGCGCTGTGGACGTCTGACTTGAAAAGCTGACTGATGGCCTAATACAATTAGAACCGAAAGACTCACTCTGTATCTTCTTCTTTTTTTTCATAGATTTTTTAGAATTGACCACGACGGTGAATCCTTTTTCTTGCAGCGGAACTTCTTTGTGGGCGGAGACTTTGCTGTCCGTCTGGAACTTCATAGGTTTTTAGTCTTCTGAGGAGCTAGACATGAGAGAGGACTGGGTTAGTTCACCTGGAATTACTGCACTAACTAGTGGAGAGTCTTTGGTCATCACGGCTTCTACATCGAGGGTATAGGCCAAAGCATTCACAGGCTGTGCAACCTTGTCAATTTGCTTGACAACAAAGGACATCATTGCCGCAGTGGAGGTGAAGATTCTATTTGATCTTTTTATTGATATCAGTGCGGAGGTCAAAAAGCGTGTTTTTGAAATCATTGTTGAAGGCGTTGTCGATTCTTTCCGAGTTATCTATAATCAGGCAGGTTAAGAACTTTTCAAGTTTCTAGAGCTGGACCTACATGACACCAAACATATGGCCGTCGCTGATTTTTGGCATAAAATTCTTTAATAAGCTACCAGCAGAAACAAAACAATTAAATTTAAGCTAGTTTAAATTAAAAATTACTGAAATATAAAAGTTTTAATATGATTTGAAATGTGCAGAATATGTATATCATGTTTTATGTTGTAATTTTAAACCTTTATGTATATTTTTACTTACTTTTTAGTTTGGCTTGTTCTATCAATGATCTTTGGATTAATAAATATTATTATTATTATTATTATTATTATTGGTGGTTTCTCTGTTTTAAAATAAAGTTTGAATTAATTAATTAATTTTTTAATTAATTAATTTAAACAATAATTAAATTATGCAATGAAATGATTGGCAATTGACTAATCAAATCATTAGCATGATTTTGTTGCAATAAAAACTGCAGTTATCTAGGCTACGAACTTGCTTTTTTCAGAGTAATGAAGTTGATCGCTCTCAGTGTGGTTGTAACAACTGCTAGCTGTCAAGTTCTGCAGCTGTCAAACAAATGCTAACAACGGTTTGGTCGACTAAATAGTTAGTGTTTAGTTTTTCTGGAAGTCATGTGTTTCACGACCCGCCTTCGACTTTTGAGTTGCCGTATGCAAAAGAAGCTCTCAAGAGACCCAGGCCTAAGAAAAGCGTTTCATGATTGATTAATAAACCATTTATTAGAAATAATTGAAATAACTTTCTATTTTATTGAATAATATTGATTCACGTTTGATTTTTGAAAAAAATGAGTGCAAGTATAACTGCAAAAATTAAATTTTGCTGAAATAATTTCTGTATTAGTTTATTAAAAATAATTAAAATAATTTTTTATTTAATTATTGATTAGTTTTTAGAAAATTATGTAATGGTTTAATAAACTGTTTATTAGAAATAAGTTAATTAACTTTTAGATAAAATATTTAATTTAAGTTTTAAAACAGTATTTACATTAATTTATCGTTTATTAAAAACAATTGCATTAATGTTGAAAATAAATATTAGATCATATACATTTTTTTGTTAATTAAAAACAAAATACACAATCTAATTTGTTACAGTTCATTTTTTGCAAACATTTTAAAACAATTAATTGATATACAATTTTATTGGTCAAGTAACAAAAGGTGAAAATACTTAAAAATGTTTTCAATATTAATAATTTCATCATTAACAACATATAAAAACAATATTTCTTAATTATATTTAAATAATTGTGCATAAAATTATAATAGATATTTTTGGTTGTATATTTAATGATAAGCGCAGTTGAAAAATTACTATAGTAGTAACTAACTAACAACAATGGCTTATTTTTTATTGTTATTTTTATGCAATGTACTATCTGTACGTGCAAACTTCTTTTTTGATAAACCAGATGGCATCCGCACAACTGTAAGTAAAATGTTAATTGTTTTTTTTTTTTATATTTTATTTATAATTAATAATATTTTTTATACAAAGCCTGAACTATTAGATAAATATGGATATCCATGCGAAGCTCATACAGTGATTACAGAAGATGGATATATATTAAACCATTATCGTGTACCTTACGGCAAATTAAATTCAAACCAAATTAAAAAACCCGTAGTAATATTACAGCATGGCATGCATGGATCATCAACGGATTGGATTTTGCAAGACCCAACACATTCATTAGGTTACAATCAACTACAAAATTAAATAAATTAACAATAAAATGTTTCAGCCTACAAATTAGCAGATGCTGGATGTGATGTATGGTTAATGAACGTCAGAGGTAATGTTTATTCTAAAAAACATATTAAAAAATTAAATAGGAGAGAATATTGGAATTTTTCTTGGAATGAGATTGGAATACATGATATTCCCACAACAATCGATTATGTTTTAAAAATTACTAAACAAAAACAATTGTGTCATATAGGACATTCCCAAGGAACCACATCTATGTACGTTTTATTATCAAAAAAACCTGAGTACAATAAAAAACTACATACACATTTAAGTTATTCTCCTGTCGCTTATTTAGAACATTTTGAATTGAATAGTATTTTAGTTTTTTTGATCAAAAATGGTTTGGTATGTTGTTAAATAATTTGCTATAAATATTTTAATTTATTTTATTGTAGTTTACATTATTCAGTGAAATTATTGGTGGGTTTCCTTTTATACCCCAAAGTTGGGTCTTGCAATTAGTGATTTATATATTTTGTCAACCTTATATGCCTACAAGTGGTTTATGCAAAACATTGGTTTACAAAATAGCCGGGCATTCACCTAACGAATTAAATTCAACAGCATTGCCTATAGTTATGCCTCATTATCCAGCAGGTGCTGGCTTCCGACAATTCCTACATTATGGACAATTGATAACTACAAGTAAATTTTTATATTTACACTTATAATTGCTCACTTACACTAATTTCAGGTAGATTTCAAGAGTATGACCATGGTACACTAAAAAATTTGCAATTATATGGTAGACCTAAGCCTAATGAATATAACATTAGTAATATAAAAATACCTATTCACGGCTTTTATGGAGAAAACGATATTGTAAAGAAAGTTGATGTGGAAAACTTTCTTTCCAAGTTACATAATGTACAACAATTTAATATGGGAGAGTGTAATCATCTTGATTATTTAGTTAGTAATACAGTTGCTAAAAGGTTATATGATATTACTTTAAAAATATTATCAAAATATGTAAAAATAATTAGTTAAAATAAGATAACATTTAAATATGTATGTTATTAATTTTTTGTTGTCTTTTTGCAGTTGCAATTTAATTTAAAAAAATAAAAAGTAAACACCTGTTTAAAAAATGATCGTAATAAATAAAATTCCATGTATCTTGTTTAAAACTGTAAAGATAAAAATCCAAAATACATATAAAGTTGTTCTAAAATACAACACTAAACTTCAGTACTTCCAAACAACTTAGATTTTTTAGGGGTTTGGCATAAATTCATTCAAATTAACGCAAACTTTTGTTGCCCAAGTGCTATTAAAACAAAATAAAACAACAAATTTGTTTGCATTAATATTTATAACAAATTTTGAAATATTTGCCGTCCAAACTAATGCAAACGTGGAACAAACAAATTGGTTAATTTTTAAATAAAGTTGGGGAGTAAAAGTTTTATTGTCTAAACTGACATTGTAAAGTTTATTTTTCTACTGTAAGCATTGCCTATTTATTAAAATTATTGTTTGTCAATTCTCACATCCACTAGGTGGCGTTATCCAAGCTTAACACACACCCGTCTACAAAAACATGTTAATTGCAAATCGATTAAAAGAAATTTAAATTAGCCAATCTTAAAATCATCATAGCAACAACATGCAATTTGTATTTTGTATTCTGTATTTTCTGATTTAGTTTTAAGTTTTTTTTTTATATGTATTATTATTCTATTTTATCTATATTTTGACCCTTCCTATATCTGTAATCTATTTAAATAAAGTGATTATTAGTATTATTATTATTATTATTATTCCGGTTTTGCACGTCATTTCTGACGATAATTAGTAAGTACGGTTTTTTTCAAACAAGTTGCCTACAATTCTATTAATCAAAGTTGAGATGTGACCGGACTATTGATGTTGTGTTTAAAATAACTGTTTTTTGAAGCTGGATGTAAGTCAGAGGATGGAGCTGTAATTTAAAAAGACTTTCATGTAGTTTCTGTGGAACAATGCCAGTTGTCGATATAACAATTGGTATTATAAATACATTCTTCTGTTTCCACATATTTTTAATTTCTTCAGCCAATGGTCGGTATTTATTTAATTTTTCGTTCCATAAAGTCTGAAGGTTGTGTGAATTGGAAATTGTTATGTCTATTACATACGTCGTGTCTGACATTTTGTCTATATGTGTAATATCTGGGCGGTTACAATTGATGGTTTTGTCAGTTATGATGCGGTTCCAATATAATTTGTGAGTGTTATTTTCAAGTATATTGGCGGGCGTATAGTTGTAATATAGGGACGTATCTGTTGTTAGTTTATGCAGTTTTGCTAACTTATGATGTATTATACTGCTCACTTGGTCATGCCTGTGTAGATAGCTGGTGGGCGCTAAATCTCTGCAAGCTGAAGTTACATGTTGAATGGTCTCGGTTGCTTCATTACATCTTTTGCAAATATCGTCGATATTTGTTTCTTGCAATATAAATTTACGGTAGTTTTTGGTTGCAATGACTTGATCTTGAATTGCAATCAAAAAACCTTCAGTTTCAAGAAATAAATCCGCTTGAGTCAACCACTTGTTCGACGCGTCTTGATCGACAAAAGTGTGATTGAGAACATTTGGGTGTCGGCCGTGTAAGGCTTTTCCTGCCTCAGTTTCATTCGTGTGTAATAAATCTAAGGGGGTATAATTGTTATCAACCAAGCAAACGGTTTTATGAATTGATGTTTGCTTGCTAAGAAAATAGCGTTGTAAATTTTGAACAGGTTTTGATAAAGTTTATTAACATATATTAAGCCACGGCCTCCTTTGTGTCGTGGTAAAGTTATTCTTTCAGTGGCGGCTTTTGGATGGTGGGCTCGAAATTTAGTTAATGTGGTTCGTGTTTTAATTTGAATGTTTTCCAAGTCGGTCTTTGTCCATTTAACGGTTCCAAACGTATATGTTAATACTGGTATGGCATATGCATTTATGGCTTTAAACGTGTTTTGCCATTTAGTTTTGATTTTAAAATATCAGTTAATCGTTTTTTGTATCCAACTAAAACTGTTGTTTAATTTCTTTATGTTGTTCTTTATGTGGTCATCATTGATTCAATCGCTTTTCCATTTTATTATTATTATTATTGTTCTTGTTTTTCTCGGTTAACACCGGTAGCAGTTTATATAACGCGGGGCATACACCAAAGGCGTTATATAATCTTAAAAATTATTTTAAAAATTTTCTGACTGTACTGCAGGTGTTTAAAATTACAGATTTTTGATTTTTTATATAAATATTGTTTTGTAAGTTTAAAAGTTTTATATTTTTATGAAAACTGTGGGGAATAATTCCGGTGCTTGATATTATAAGTACAATTACTACTTTTTCCATTGCCCATATTCTCTGTATTTCATCTGCTAGCGCTGTATATTTATCCATTTTTTCGTTGTACGTTTTTTCGATGTTATTAGTGTTATTGATTGCAATATCTATAACATATGTAGTTTTATTAATTTTATCTATTAATGTAAGGTCCGGTCTATTATGATGTATTGTTTTGTCAGTTATT
The DNA here is from genome assembly GCA_963932245.1 of Tachinus rufipes. Classification (NCBI taxonomy): domain Eukaryota; kingdom Metazoa; phylum Arthropoda; class Insecta; order Coleoptera; family Staphylinidae; genus Tachinus; species Tachinus rufipes. The sequence goes on along the minus strand of OZ010747.1, from coordinate 68,454,554 downwards.
ATTGCCCTGTCATAATATAACTTGTTAGTACCGTTTTCTAAAATTGGTTCAGGCATATATTTATAGTAGGGATTCTGATCTGTTTTTAAGTTTTTATTTTTTGCAAGTTGTTGGTGAACTATGTTTGCTACTTGATTGTGTCTGAATAAATAATCAGTTTGCGCCAGTAGTTTACAACCCGATGTTGTATAGTCTCCGACTGCGCATGACATCGCCTACATTGATCAGTTTGCACATTACAATCTTTTATTATGTATTTTTTGTAGTTGTTAGTGTTAATGACCTGATCTTGTATTGCTAACATAAACCCTTCAGTCTCAGGAAATATATCAGCATGAGTGAGCCACGCGTTTGAGGCTTCTTTGTCGACATAAGATTGATCTAAATCATGAGAATGTCTTCCATGCAACAATTTTTGAGCCCATTTTTGTTTTATGGTTAGATCTGTAGAGATGTGTATCGAATAATCTGTAGTTATGTCTTGTAGATTTAATGGCGTATGTTTAGTATCGGCCAGAATTATAGCGTTATGCAAAGGCGATGAAACTTGCTTGGAATAAATGAACTGCCTTCACAATACAATTTGCTTATAATGCAGTGCAATAATGTTGATAAAACCTCTTCCCCCATGTTTTCTTGGTAGAGTGAGCCTATCTGTGTTAGCTTTTGGGTGATGTGCTCTATATTGTGTAAGAGTAGTCCAAGTTAACCTTTCAAGACGCTCTAGATATGTGTTGGTCCAATTTATTATGCCAAACGAGTAGGTAAGTACAGGCACTGCAAATGTATTTATGGCTTTAATAATGTTTTTGCCATTCAAACTGGTTTTTAATATATTGTGAAGTCGTTCTTTATACTTGTTGGTCAGTTCAGTTTTAATTTTACTGTGTTCTATCTGTCTTAATTGATAAAAACCAAGGTACTTGTAAACTTCTCCATCTTCCATCGGTTTAATGACTTCTCCGTTTTCTAGCTCATAAGCTGACATTTCTCTAGTTCCTTGACTGATACTTTGTACTTTACATTTGTCAATGCCAAACTCCATTCAAATATCTTTTGAAAAAGTTAATGCTATCTTTGTTAATTGTTTTATTTGAGATTGGGTAGTACCATATAATTTAATATCATCCATGTACATTAGATGGTTCAGTTTATATTGAGTTGCTTTATGATGTTTTATATTATACCCATAATTTAATATTTGAGATAGAGGATTGAGAGCAAGACAAAACCAGAGCGGACTCAAAGAATCACCTTGAAATATACCTCGCTTTATGTAGATATGGTTAGTGTTTATTTGTAGATCGTCTGATTTTAATTTAACTACGGTGTTCCATTTACTCATAATTTCATGCAAAAAAGATGTTATTTGTTGATGTACGTTATATATATGTAGTGTTTCTATTAACCATGAGTGTGGCACTGAATCAAACGCCTTTTTATAGTAAATAAAAGTCGTAAATATATTTCTGCGGCATGTTCTAGCTTGCCGAAGAATTACTGAATCTATAATCAGTTGTTCTTTACACCCATGTGAACCTTGTCGACAGCATATTTGTTGTTCAGTGAGAATATTGTTGTTAGAGATGTGCATTTGTAAATGATGAGTAATGTACAATGTTATAATTTTGTAAATAGTTTAGAGGCATGTTATATATTTACTAGGATTACCAAGATCATTTTTGTCTTTTGGTATCAAATATGTAACACCCTGCGTTAAGAAACTTGGCAATGTATTTGGATTTTGCATAAAATGTGATATATGCTGTTTGATATATTTATGTGTGCAAGTAAACATTTTGTACCAATAGTTATGCAGGTTGTCAGTTCCGGGTGATTTCCAGTTGTGTGTTTTATTTATTATTTCTGAAACAAGTTTAATAGAAATTGGTAGTGGTGTCATGTCAGGTAAATAATCGGTTCTAGTCTTTTCTTCTTTAATCCAGTACGCAGAAGTGTTGTGTTCTATTTTTTCCGACCATATTGATGACCAAAATGTCTCAATGTTTTGTTGTGTAGGCATAGAGTTTTGTTGTAGAGGCATAGACATTGGTTGTTTGCGGTCGGTTTTATCATTAATATTTCTGTAAAATCCTTTCTCATTACGTGTAAAGCAGTGATTTTCCTGTTTCCTTTTAGTGCACAGTTTATACCGTTTAAGCCTTCCTCTGAGTGCCAAAAGTTTTTGCTGTAGCGTATCTCTGCACTCGGTAGCGTTTTTGTTTTTATTTTCATGTATTGAGTGGACTTTCATTTTATTCATAATAATAATAACATTCTTATGCAATCTGTTTGATGTTTGGCCTCAAATATATTGAGTAAGTCGTCCTAGATCGCGTCGGATATTTTCAATTCTGTTTTCAATGCGTCTCTCCCATGGCGGTTTTATTTTTAAATTTTTAGCTGTAGATTTTTCCAATGTTTTAAAGCCATTTGATTGTACAGCAGCAATAGCAGCACAGTATATAGCAGTATGAGTGTCTATAAAACTGTTACTTTCTTCCAGATGTTTTGGGAAAAATTGCGTGTTAATTATATTTACAATTATTGCCAGTTTTCGGGATGGATGTTGTTTAGGAATTACGTGTTTCTGGGTTGGATCTGTTCCGGTATATTCTGTTAATGCTGCATAAAATAACGTTTTGATTTGTTCAACTAATGATGTCTCTGGGTTGACTTGGACTGCGGCATTATCTTGTTTGTCTAAATTTAAATTTAAATTTATATTATTATTATTATTATTTTTTCTTTTTTAAACTTACTTGTTGTTGTGTTTTATCGATATATACGCGGGTTTCCCAAGGATAACTATGTTATATGATTTATTAAAAAATTAATTTAGTTTAAGAAAGCACGTGTTATATGTGCTGTGTCTAGCAAAACGGATTTTTGTAGATCTGCCAGTGTATCTTTAGCTCCTATTAAGGTATTAATCCTGTTGCAGAAATTATAATTGGTAATACTTTTATGTTTGTTAATTTCCATATTCGTTTTATTTCATATGCTAGTTCTGTGTATTTTTGTATTTTTTCATCTGTTTTCTTTATGATACTTTCACTTGCTGGAACTGCTATGTCTATTAAATATGTTGTTTTTGTGAGTTTGTTGATCCAAATAATATCTGGTCTGTTATGTATTATTTGTTTGTCAGTCTGTATAGAAATGTCCCATAGTATCTTATGATTGCTGTTTTCTTTAATGGGTTCTGGAATGTATTTATAGTATGATATCTTGTCATTTTCTTCTTCTAAATTTGTATTACTTATCATTTTTTTATGTATAATTGCCGCTACGTTGTTATGTCTTTCTGTATATTTAGTTGGAGCTAGTTTTTCACATCCTGTGGTAATATGTGTTATAGTTTCTGATGTATGATAACATTTTCTACAGTTATCTGTTGTTATGTTGGCTTTCAGTATATATTTTTCATAATTCCTAGTTCTTATTACTTGATCTTGGATTGCAAGAATAGATCCTTCTGTTTCTGGGAATAAATTACCTTCGGTTAGCCACATGTTTAATAATTCTACATCTATGCCTTCTTTATGTAGTTGATAGAAATGTCTGCCATGAATTTCTTTTTGTGACCATTCCAATTCTTTGTATTGTATAGTATTAGTTTCATTAACTTGAATGTTGTTGTTTAGATTCAAGAGTGTTAGTTGAGTGTCCGCTTCTGATATGGTCATATAAAGAGTGCCGTTTGTCTGGTTTTTAAAATATGTCGTTAGATTATTAATTTGTTTGTAGTGTAAGTGTGTTACATCAATTATACCTCTTCCTTCTCTAGATCTTGGAAGAGTAATTCTTTGTAAACATGCTTTAGGATGATGTGCCCTGTTTTTAGTTAGTTTTGTTCTAATTTGTCTGTTTAGATCTTCGAGTTCTGTATTGTTCCATTTAATAATACCAAACAAATATGTTAGTACGGGAATTGCGTATGTATTTATTGCCTTCATTAAATTTTTTGAGTTTAAATTGGTTTTAGTTATAGATTGTAGTCTAGTTTTAAATTTGAGTTTTATCATTTCTTTCATTTCTTTGTTGTTAGTAACTGTGTTTTGCATAATTCCTAAATATTTGAAAATTTCCGTTTCATTCATATTTTGTATTGTTTGGTTATTATCAAGGTTGATCATTTCTGTGTTGCTCCAACTGCCTTTTTCCATTGCTACTATTTTACATGTATCTAAGCCAAATGTCATATGTAGATCTCTACTCATTTTTTCTACTACGTTGATGAGATGTGTGAGTTGATGTTTGTTGGCTCCGTATAGTTTGAGGTCGTCCATGTAAAGTAGATGGTTTATAGTATGATTTGTTATTGTACCTTTTAGTTTATATCCATATTGTGTCCTATTTAGCGCATTTGATATAGAATTTATAGCTAGGCAAAATAATGTAGCGCTAAGTGTGTCACCTTGAAATATTCCTCTTTGTATTTTTATTAATTTAGTTGTTACGGTGGATTTTCCGTTACTAATGTGCATTTCTGTTTTCCATTTTTCCATAATATAATTAAGAAATGTAGTGATTGTAGGGTTTATTTTATATATTTCAAAAACTTGTTTGATCCAAGAATGAGGTACAGAATCGTATGCTTTTTGATAGTCAATATATCCCATGTATAAATGTCTGTTTTTAGTTCTAGCTTGGTTAGTAATGACCGAATCTATTATAAGTTGTTCTTTGCAGCCGCGTGATCCTTTTTTGCATCTTTTCTGTTCTTCTGTCATTATGTTGTTCCCCTCAAGATGATTAGATATTTTAGTTGTTATTATAGATGATAGTAATTTATACAAAGTAGGTAAGCATGTGATGGGTCTATATTTTCCAGCGTCTTTGGTATTATTTTGATCTTTAGGTTTTAAATATGTGACTCCTTGCATCATGAAATCTGGAAATTTTTTAGGGTTTTTTATTATGTTGTTATAAAGTTTTGCAAGATGTTTGTGTGTAGATGTTAAGGTTTTAAGCCAATAGTTTTGTATTTTGTCTTTTCCTGGTGCACTCCAGTTAGGACTTTTAGTTAATGCGTTTTTAACATCTAGTTCAGTTATTTCAAATAATTCCATTTGCTCGATATGCATATGGCTTTTGGTTTCTTCTTGAATCCAATGAGCTTCTTCTTTGTGTTTATCTGTGTTACAATTTGTTCTTTGTGGGGCATTGGATAGTTTTCAATATTGTCTGCATTTAGTTTGCGGTAGAAAAGTTTTTCGTTTTTTATGAAATTAGTATTTTGAATTTTTCTTTCCAAAGATAATTTATATTTCTTTAGGCGGTGATAATATACTGATAGTTTTTGTTTTAACAACTCTGAAACGAGCTTCATATCTTCTCTATGGCATTCGGTTTTTATTGAGTGATTAGATTTTGATTTTCTGAACACGTGAATCAGTTTGTTTGTGAGTTTATTGGTGATATTTCCCTGTATATATCTCGTTAACTGCCCTATTTGCCTTCTTGTTTCCTCTATATTATTTTCTATTCTTTTTTGCCATAGGGGTTTATGTATAAAATTTGCAGGTTTAACATTGTTGTTTTTTATTGGATTTGTGAGATCTGATATTGTTTTTGCAGCGCAATATATATGTTCGTGTAGTTCTTCGAACTCAGTTTCAAAAGAGCAGATTTTCTTTGTGGCTTCGTGGATAGTTTTCGTTATTTTGGTAGCTAGTTCGTTTAAGTCAAGGTTATTCAAAGTTCCGATTGGTTGGAGTTTCCGTTCTACTTGGTTATAGAACGAATAGCGACATCGAAGTGGCAATGGGCAGGTCAAGTAGCACGAGACGACGTCAAGTGGACGAAAGCTATAATGCAGTGGCGACCCAGAAGAACAAAAAGAAGTGTTGGCAAACCTCAGGCGAGATGGCGTGACGATCTGCAGCTACTGACAGGAAAAAACTGGATGCATCCAGCACAGAATAGAACGACATGGAAGAGAATGGAGGAGGCCTATGTTCAGCAGTGGACGTTTAAGGGCTGAAGAAAAAAAAAAGTTTCTAAAGATAATGTTTTGTCTAGTATTTTATTAATTATTCTAGTAACTGTACCTACTAGCTTTATTTGTGGTCTTTTGATTGTTTCTTTTTGTGTAGGATCTAATCCTGAATATTTTGCAAGTATTTCTTGATAATTAGTTTCAGCTATTAGTTGTTCTTCAGTATAAATTTCTACTATTTCTGGAGCTTCTTCTTCTCTTATATTTATTGGATTTTCTAGCGTTGCTTGTGTTTCATGTTCTTGTACGGGGGTGATTTTCTATTCTGTTTAATTCTTGCAATACTTCCTCTTTTAATCTCTGCAATTGAGGTTCTGGTATTAGGTTGTTTCGGATAATAGTACGTTTTTGGACTGCAATACGTTGGCTTGATAGTTCTGCAAGTTGTGGTATTTTTTGAGTTAAATATTGATAAAGTTTTTGCACATATCCTGTACTATCGGTTTCATTTTCGGTTACTATATAATAAGCACGCATTATTTGTGTGTTTAATTCATTTGTCCACTTCATGCGTTTCCTGAATTTTCCAGCTTTAGTGGTGGTTTCAGAAAGAAACAAAGCATTTTTGGCTGGTTGAGTTTGTAGTTGTTCATTGCTCTCTATATCGTGTGTTATGGTAGTAGGACCTGGTCCAATGCCATTTCTTTCACCGGGTTGCAGGGGTGGCTGTAACAAACTATTCAACAAAACTCCAGCTCCACAAGTATTATCGCGGGATGTATTATCCTGGTTTCCCGATCCATGTTCCAAGGCTTTAATATTAGTGTACTCCATTATAAATGAGGGTGTGGCATTTTTGCGTTGCTGCTGCCAAAGCTTAATTTTTACAGGTTGTCCCACTAGGATACAAACACCTGCGATAAGCCGCCTCTTTGAGGAACAGAGGCTTATCTCACAAGTAACTCATCTGCCCTAAGCCGTTGGTTATCATGTGTCCTGTTGGTCCGCGGGAGTATAAAATCTTCTACCCTCTATATCTAGAGGGTTTTCCCCTATCCGCCACCTTGGGGACGCGATCCGTAGGGGTTACAGGATTTCCCCCGGAATTTATTATTATTATTATTATTATTATTATTATTATTATATTATTATTATTATTAATTATCTAAAAAGAAGCGGGGAAGTTAATATTTGTGGAAAAAATGGCGTGTTCCTTCCCTAGGTTGTAGTAGTAAGTTTGTCATAAAAAACTTTTTTCTTTGGATTTAGTTTATATTTAGTCTACTGAGTGGTCATAATTAAAATACAGTATCTGATTTACTTGGTGCAGGTAAACATGTTTAGTTTTTTAAACGTCAAGAAAGTAAAGAGCGTCTATAGTTAGTGTCTTCATAAACCGCAGAGGTTTTGTTTTTTTGACGTAGTGAGGTGGCCCTTAAGAATGACTTACACATGGCAATTCCTTCCGGTTTTCTTCTCTGCGTAAATCCTGTTATTATATGTCCTTGTCACACTAGTCTAGATTTGGCAGTAGTTCGAGGTAGGCTGGTTAATGCCTCGCGGATTTTCACACAAAATCTGTGACACGCATGCTGTCCCTGGCCAATCTCTCTCTCTATAGCCCCTATCTTTTTTTCTGTCTCTTTTGTCTTTTTTTTTAATTCTTTTTATCTGCATTGACATCCAACTTTACATTTTCTTCTTTTTCCAATCCGTGTGTTATTTATTCTAATTATTTGGTTTGTCCTCAGATGCGTTCTTAGTTTTCTTAGGTCTTCGTACACTTCTTCTTCATTGTATCCTATTTCCTTCATGAATAGTTTATGAAGTTCCATTAGCTGTATTCCTTTTGGTAGTCTTAAATTTGTTAGTTCTACCTCCAGTGATATCCTTGTATCTCTATCTGGGATTACTTCTTTGTGTCCTCTCGTTGCCAGGTAAATTCTGACCATCTCAAAAATTGCTATATCCGTCAACCTCGAGACAGCGTACCTACCATTTGGTATTTGACTCGTTATTTCTGTTATTCTGCATTCCTTCGGCATTTCTTTTCTCCTTCTCCTTATCTCTGCAATTTCGATTGGTATCGTAATTTCTGTAAATGATCTTCTATTTTTTTCTATTTTTTGGTATGCATAATTGTCCCGACCTTTCTTATTTCTTTCTGTTTGATCTTTTTCTCTTTTTTGTTGTTTCCATTTTGCTTCTCTCGTTTCTCTCCTTTCTCTTCTATGGCTTTTATTTTGTGCGTTTGTTTCCATTGTTTGTTTGTTTTCTTTCTATATTTTTCCATTGTCAAACTCTTCATTTTTATTTTCCTAATACTCTTGTTGCAAAGTTTCTTAGCGCCCTCCATTTATTTTCATCTTTTAGGCATTTTTTAATGATTGTTGTTTTATCCACTTTGCTTTCCAGTATTTTTTTTTAGTTCTTTTCTATCTGCTTCCCACGCTTCGCATTCTACTAGAGTGTATTCTGCATTATCGTGTGTTTCTTTCTGACAGAATATTCATCTTTCCTCTTTCTTGATTTTTTAAATATTTTGCAAGAACTTTCCAAAGGCTCCATGTCCGATTAGTATTTGTGTTGTATAATAGCACGTCTCGGGTTTGTTCTCTACCCACTCTTTTATCTTCGGGATTAGTTCTCTTGTCCATTCTCCCTTTTCTCCTTTATTCCACTGTATCTGCCATCTTTTCATTGTTTTTTCTCTTGCACTTAACTTAGCATCCTTTTTACTGATTCCTTCTTTTTTTAGTTTTGTTATTTTTATTCTTTCTTCCACCATCATATCCGCGGGAAGTGTTGCCGCAATCACCTTTACTGCCTCTTGTGACACCGTTCTGTAAGCCGTTCAGATCCTTAACAGACTTGCTCTTGTAGCTCCTCTTATTTCATTTCTGTTTTTTTTTGTCTTCATGGCTTCTCCCCATGTTTTTGCGGCGTATAACAATTTGCTTCTTGCTGCTGTTGCTATTAACCAGCTAACTTCTTCTCCTGGACCTCCGTTGTTTGGCATAAGTCTACCGAGCATTTTCTCCATTTTCTTTGTTTCCATGACTGCTTTCTTAACCTGTTCATTTCATCCCTTTGCTTCAAGTGTCACCCCATGGTATGTGATTTGTTTCCCTATGGTTATCATTTGGTCTCCTACCTGTATCATACCTGTTCCTATATTAGTCCTCTTATTCGATAGCCAGGCCGCTTCTGTTTTTGTGTTGCTAATTTTAAACCCTTATTTCTCATCCATAATAATAATAATAATAATAATAATATTTATTGGTGTTGTTTATACTACAAAGTATTTACACAGGTCAATAATACAATATGATAGATAGATATTAATATGTACATTAATAATACAGTTAGAATCATACTAAAACATGTTCAAGATAATCATTAAATGTATAAAATGCATTGGCTGTAAGCAGGTTCTTAATTTTTACTTTAAATTTATCTCCATGTAGTTGTTGAATTTCATTGGTTAGTTTATTGTAAAACTTAATAGCATAGTAGTTTGCACCATCTCTAGATTTGTTAATTCGTTTAAAATCAAATCTTAAGTTATGGTTCTTGCGAGTAGGATAGTCATGTAGGGATTGCTGTGTAGTATACATGTTAATATTGTTTTTTAAAAAAATAAGACATTCGTATATATAAATGCAGGGAGCAGTTAGTATTTTAAGATCAATAAATTTCTGTTTGCAGTCATCTCTATATTTTAGACCACCTACTATGCGAACAGCTCTTCTTTGTATTTTGAAAACATTACTTAGTCTTGCCGCATGTCCCCAGTTTAAAATTCCATAATGAATTGAAGAATGTATATTTGCATAATACAAAGACAGCATTAGTGACTGAGACGTAACTTCAGCTAATCTTCGCAACAACAAAATATATTTTGAAAGTTTGTGGCTTAGATAAGTCGTGTGTGCTTCCCATGTAAGTTTAGGATCTAGTTGCAACCCAAGAAATTTTACAGTTTCTTTTGAATTATCTCCAGGTTTTAATGAAAAAAGTATATGTTGAGTCTTATTTGTGTTAGGACTAAGTTTGTTTGCTAAAAACCATTGGTAAGCTTTGGACTGTGTTTCTTCAATATCTTGAACCAAAACATCAAGTTGTTTATTAGACCTTAAAGCCGTCGTATCATCAGCAAATAATGTAAATTGAGCTTTAATGTCACAAAACGGTATATCGTTGATGTAGATTACGAATAGTAACGGTCCTAAAACCGAACCTTGTGGAACACCCAAGCTAATTTCTTGTATGTCAGAATTTTGAGAATTTACGGTAAAGTATTGCATTCTATGCTGTAGATAGGATATTAAAAGATCCATCGATGAATTACTAAAATGAATTTTTTTTAATTTTTCTATCAGGATATCATGGGATACACAATCAAAAGCCTTACTTAAATCACAAAAAAAAGCAGACGTATAACATTTATTTTCAAAACCATTAATTACAACATCTAATAAATTTTTCACAGCAAGTACAGTAGATTTCTTATTTCTAAACCCGTATTGTTGTTCAGAGAGCAGATTGTTATTTTCAAGATGATCACTTATTTGCAGAGTTAAACATTTTTCAAATATTTTACCTAATATTGGAACAACCGATATTGGTCGAAAGTTATTTAATTCAATGTTTCCCTTTTTAAATATGGGAACAACTTTAGCCACTTTTAAGATGTCTGAAAAAATATTTGATTTTATACATTCATTGATTAACTTTGTCAAAGGTACCAATATTAAATTAATTACGGTTTTAATCATTTTCGAATTTAAATTAAGATAGTCTTTGCTATTAGAGTTTTTTAAGTTTGTTGTTATATCTCGTACTTCGATGTATGTGACTTCTCGAAAACTAAATTGATTTGACATTGGTATTTCATTCATGTACTCTGTATAATGCATTGTACTTGCTGGTAAATTATTTATTATTTGAGTTGCAACATTGCAGTAATGGTTATTAAACTGGTTTGCAGAAAATGTATTAGCAGTAGAAGTAATGCTATTGTTATTATTATGATGAGATCTAATTATTTCCCACATAGCTCTATGAGGAGATTTAGAGTTTTTTATGTAATTATCGTGTGCTTGTTTTTTAGATTTCTTGATTTCAGTTTTATAATGTTTTGTAAGTTCTTTAATTTGACTAGATATTAATTGCGAGTGTACATGTTTGTTTAAAACTCTTAAATCAAGTATATTTTGCTTCATATTATGTAGCAAAGAAGTAAACCAGTTGACTTTATTGATTTTGTTTAGTATTTTGCATTTTTCAGGAAATACTTGACAAACTGCTGATGTAAGAATGTCAATAAATATTTGAAATTTAAACTCTGCTTTTATGTTTGAATTATGCACAAACTCCCAATTTACATTTTCAACTACTTTGTATAAATTAAACAATCCATTTTCTGTAATAGGTCTGTAGTTTACTCTTGGCTTATTTGGTAATGAATTGACTAAACACGAGACTAATTTTACACCAAGATGATCTGAAAATCCTGCATCCATAGTATTAATTTCATACTCATGCTCACTCAAACCACTGAATATGTTATCCAGAGTATTCTGCTTTCTTGTTGGTTCTTTTAGCTTTGAGTTCAGTCGAAAAGAGCAGAGTAAAGAAATCAAATGTATGGTATTCAAATCATTTTGGTGGTTAAATTTTGCGTTAAAATCACCAGTTAGAAACAACGTTTTACATAGACTTGTTAATATTTCTAAAGCTTCCGTTAAAATATTAAAAAATATGTTTATATCACTTGAAGGTGGACGATATACTGTGGCAATAATTATATTTCTAGTTTCAATTGCTGCTAGTTCGATATGGTAACAGACAGACAAGTTTTTAAATTCTACTATTGGAGTACATTCAATAATTTCATTAACCATTACTGCAACACCTCCATGACTACCCTTATCTCGACAATAACCTGAAATAACATTATAACCTGGAAATTTTAAACAACTTAATTCATCTTCTGACAACCAATGTTCATTTATACAAATATAATCATATTTAGTATGGTTGCAGTTATTGCAATTATCACAGCCATTAAGTAAAGCTTCAAACTGATTCATTTTATTGCTAATACATTCGGTATTTAAATGCAGCAGTTTAATATTTAAGTTTTTATTGTTTGATTTTTTTGTAGATCCGGTGGTTGATTTGCAATAGTATTCCGGAAGAAATTGTTGATAAATATGCCCTTGGGCCAGAAAGATGTAATGTTTACTTGATTTATTATTTCAACAGGAATTCCGATTTTAAAAGAACTATATCCTTCGTGTTTTGTTTTTAGCTGCTCCACTATGCACTGGAATGATGTTTTTTGTGAAGAAAATCTTTAATTTGATTTGCAGTACAGTTATCCGCAAGTCTTGAGACAAATAGCCATTTGCGTTTACTTGATGGTGCTGTTGGAAGTTCGCTAGATGTCGCCGATCCTTCAAAACTAGTTTTCTTCCGTTTATGGGATACTGTTTTCCACGTATTAGTTTGTATATTTACATCAGTTATTGGTGTCTTGTCCGAGTTAGCCGCTAAAGCATTTGCGTACGAATCGTTTTGTGTTAGAACAAAGCCATCTGTTTGTACGAGATTGATTGTATTTGTATTCTTTGTTTTCTTGCTGTTACTTTTTGTGTTTGAGTCTGCACTAACAGTACGCTGTAACGTTCCAGGTTCGGATTGTGTTGGTACTTTACATAGTATGTCAGTTTTTTTGCAATTTTTATTGTTTTCAGATAATTTATCTACTTTATAACTTAAATTTTCAATTAAAATATCCTTACTTGCAATTTCCGTTTTAAGTTCGCTAATTTCCCTTTTTAGCAATAAAAGCAGTTTAAGAGTAGTTCTCTACACTCCATTTCCATCACATTTTGTGCATGCCCCTACTCCCAGCTTATCTTCCGACTTGTTACAATCATCATGATAAAAAACTTCACAAATACAACATTTAAAATAGTCTCCAAATATAGCTTTATCACAACTTGCACAAACTGAATTTAAGTCGATTAACGTTGTGTTTAACATAACTGTATCATATCTATTGCCAGCTCTAGTCTTCCTTTTAGTATATCCATTTCTACGTCCCTACCTACTAGTGCTACGTTGTCCGTAAATGCCGTTATTGTCACGCCTTCCGGCACGCTCATTCGTAGTAACTCATTATAAACAAGGTTTCATAGTTTTAGTCCTAGTGCTGAGCCCTGTGGTACCTTTCTCGTAAGTTTGAATCATCCGTTTTTGGTAACTAGGTTTCTGCCCTGTAAGTAGCTCCATATGATCTTGATTGTTTTCTTCTTCAGTTCTCTTTTCTTTCTGCCTCTATAATTGCTTCCCATAACACGCCGTTAAACGCGTTCTGAATGTCCAACGCAATCATTACACAGTGTTGTCTTTTCCTCTGCGTTCCGCTGTTTGCTTTTTTTGCTATCGCTTTTACTTTGTCTATAGCTCCTAAGGTTGTTCTTCCCTTAGTAAATCCGTATTGATCCTTTTCCCATTCTTCTTTTTCTTCTATTTCTTGTTCTATTCTGCGTACAATGACATTCTCCATTATTTTAGCTAGTGTGTTTATTAAGCATATTGGCCTGTATGATGTCGCTTTTCCTACTTCTTTCAATTTCTCAATCAGTTCAAGAGTGGCTTCTTTCCAACATTCTGGAAAAATTCCGGCTTTCAGGCATCTGTTGATTATTTGAGTTATTTCTACTTTATTCCCGTCTAGAGCTGTTTTAACAATCTCTGTTGTTATTTTGTCTGGACCTGGTTCTTTGTTGTTGGACAATTCTTTTATAATTTCTTTTATCTATTCCACTGTTGCCATAATTGTTTCTTCTTCTTCTTTATTTTCTGGTTCTTCTACCGGTTCTCGCTTGGAAAACATTTTTTTAATTATGTCTTCTTCTCCTTCTTCTTCTTATAGGTAGACTCCTTTTGCACTTCCTTCCAGTTTGTTCATCACTATTTTGTACGGATTTCTCCAAGGATCACCGTCTATAGATTCCATCATTTCTTTCCAGCATCTTCTTCTGCTATCCCTGATTGCCTTTTTTTAAGATTATTTGTTTTTTTAGTTCCTCCTCCGTTTCCTCTGTATTTTCTCCTTTTTTCTCTGTCTTTTGACTTTTCTTCCTGTTTGTATTGTTTTTTTCTGCATTTTTTTTATTTCCTAGCACCATCAGTATGGTCCTTTTCGCCCTCCTTCTCTGTACCTTGGAATTGCTTCATCCGCCGCTTTTCTCAGCTTTTTTGAGTATCTTTTGCATCTTTTCTCTATGTTTCTGTTTTCTGTAATTTCTTCTGTTTCCATGGCTTTCTTTATCTTCTTTTTGTCCATTCTTCTTACGTTCCATCTACCTCCTCTTGTGTACCCCTGTTTTCCTTTCTCTTTTGTATTATATTGTATATGTTTGTGTAAACTCAGTGATTCCTCTTCTGTCACGTTCCATTCATTCACTATACCTGCTATTTCCCATGTTGCTATGGTAATGTCAATATGTGATTTTGAGCCTCCTTTTACAAACGTAGGATTGTCTCCTTTGTTCTCTATCATCTCCTCTAAGATTTTTCTTCTTAAATTCTTCTTGTATCCTCCCCATCTCGGTGATTTTGCATTAAAATCTCTTCCTATTATGATTTTTTTGCTTTTCTGTTTTCTTAAACTGTTCTCTAATTCTTCTATCCACTCACGATAGTATTTCATTTAGCAGTTTGGACTGATATAGCAGCTGTATACTATCATACTTTCTACTTTAGCCCACACTATTCCCTCTTTTGGTGTTCCCCATCTTTCCACTTTGTCCCTACATTTTCCGTTAGCTAAAATAGCAGCATCTGTTTTATTGTCTATTATCTACTTACCATTTAGTTTGTTTTTATTTAGTTCACTCACTATCACTAGGTATATTTCCTCTCTCTCTGCTGTTGCTATCAGTATATCGTGCGCCTCTCTTACCCTCCCTATGTTTATTTGTATAAACTTATACATTTTGGATTATGATCTGCTCCTCGTGTTGTCTCCAGTTACTGGGGTCGTTGTTCTCTATATTCTTCTTCGTTTTCTTTGTTTCTTTTTTCTTTGTAACCGGACATCTTCTATCTCCCGTTCTGTGTCCTATCTTTGTACATTCTATACAATATTCTCTGTTCTTGCATTCTGCAACCTGATGTCCTTCTTTTCTGCATTTTATGCATAGCAATGACCTGTATTCTCCTTTGCATTCCGCCGCTACATGTCCTTTTATTCAGCATTTGTGCATACCCCCTGTTAACTAATATATAACTATGTTGTTAGTGAGTTTAGGTGGTCTTTGGACGCAAGTTAATAACTTTCAAAACGTTTGTTTGATGTTTCAAAAAACTATATAAATTGTCAAAAATTGAAATAAATTATCTTTATAAGTTGAAAAGCAACTGACAACGGTAAGTGCAAGTCTATAGGTCAAGTGCAAACTAGAATGCATGAGCGTTGTTTCTAGGGCGGACGTCAATGTAAAACTCAACTTTTCAGTTGCGTTGTCTATGATTGGTTACTTTGTTGGGCAAATAGTTGTAAAAAGAAAGTTGCATGTTAAAGTTTCTGTGATAGACGGTTAACTTCAGACTATAGTTTCGCAGATTCTCATTAATCTAATTATTGCAAGGTAATGTTTTAAGAGCGCAATTTGAATAGACGTAGATTAAAAAATAAACGAGAATCAAATCTGAATAACCAGTCAGACCTAACCCTGGTGCTGGTAATACAATCACACGTAATCATATTCTCATGGTAGCCCGAGGGATCACATATGTACACCGCCGTTTAGATACCAAAATTCAAAGTACAACATTGAATCACTTGACAATGAAAGTACACAACAATTTTATCATAATAAAACAGAACAATGTTAAAAAGGGTAAAAAAAGATAAACAAATATAAGCAAATTAAGCTTAATGCTCAATACAACACAAAACAGCAAACCAAGAAGGTTACAACATATATGTCCTAGTCAGAAACCGTACCACGGCTAGATGGATATGGCAAACCAAACTGTGTGAATCCGCAAAACAAAAACGCAAAATTGAAACCGCGACTATCTGCAAAGCAACGTTGGAGATGGAAGAAGTTTTAAAACTTATACCAAAAACCATAAACATTAAAGTAGAGTTTGTCAAAAAAGTTGTGGTCAAAACAGCGGTTGCTACCACAAATCACTTACATGAATCCGCTACTCCAGGCTAAAAACTCCCAAACGCGACAGAGATATAAAAACAATATCAGATGAAAGGATCGAAAACAATTTTCAGTTATTAAAAACCCGGTGGTCAACAAAAAAGCCGTGGTCCCGGAAAAACTAACCTTTAAGCCCAGCCAAATCCTTGACCTAGCAATTGTGGCTCTCACAAGCGCAACCGACTACGTCGCAACCATCCACACAATGAAAACAAAGCCGGACCAAAAACTTTTGCAACACAGACTTGACTTGGATAACAAGTAGAGTAAGCCTAATCTACAAAAACAAGAAGCAAAAGCTTAACGTCACCAACCTCTTCTACAAAGACAATGCTCTCCCGTGCTACACCACATGTACGGGAACAGTGCAAAAACCTCAAACTATTGGTAAGCGTTTTTTTTTAACACTTTAAGAAATTGCGTCGTTAAAACAAATTTTGAAAACCTAGTGGACACTTTTTAGTTAATAGACTACTCCCGTCCTAAACCATAGTGCTAAAACCAAATAAGCTTAACCTGGAAGCTTATCTCTAGAAGTTGGTAGAATTGATGTAACACAAATCAACTACATTGCGTCATTCTTTCTTTGACTCCTATAAATTTTTAACTTCTAAATTTTTTCAGCTGTTGAGCCCAAATTACAATTCGGCAAGAAAGTCTACGGGACCTACACAGACCGGATTATAACCGTCTTTGGTCTCTGTCAGATACACTACCACAACTGTCATATCCCCAGTCCGAAGAACTACAAATATACACTTTGTTCTGCACACCTCACCAGAGTTTCAGAACAGCCACTAACAGCTGATTTGGCACTGCCACGTGGTTTTCCAAACGAAAACAAATACAAGTTCTGTGGAACTGCACTATATGTAGAAGAGTTAGCTGCACTGCGTGAGTGTGCTTTCTGGGTGAGTGTGTTAGACAAACTTTTAATTTGACATTACACACATGCTTCCGACGTTCCAGAAACTACTACCAAGACATCTTTTAGATTTAGACCAACTCCTTCCGTCATCTCAACTCGTCAATCAATTTCTACTGAGAGCTTACAACATTGACTCAAGACCAAAATTTAAGCACCAAAAACTTTTTAGAAGAAAAGTCGCAAATTGTCAGGAATCTCCAAACACCTGAAAAATTCTTTTCAAAAATTGGCTTAATTGTAATTGGAAATGAAACCGACCCATTCCAAACAACCATCGTATGCTTCTACTACCTGAGAAACGTCACCAACATTACTTTTGGTTTAAGTTTGAGTGAATCTCAAATTGTAAACCGAAAGCTTAATTCACACAAAAAAAGTAACATAGGCTAAAACTTGTAAACGGGTACTCCCCTTACCAAAAAAAAAACGTAGCCCTATAACAATTGTAAATTGACAATATTAGGTAAAAAAACAAAATATTTAAAAAAACTGAAAAGTCCTTAGCCAAAACTAAGACACCACCAACCGACAAACCAGTTCTTCAGACTTACCAACAACCCAAACTTTTCAAAGATACGAATTTATAACAAACAAGTCTTAGCCAACTAAAATGACACAGCCGCCACATGGCTTGGATTGGAAAAAGACCCACAATTCAACGCCGTTGCAAAAGCCGGTCTACAACATCTAAACATTGTTTGAAAAGCTTGAGCATAAAAATCCCCAACAATTTTTTAAGAAACTAAAAGATCATATTTAAGTTCTGGCGTTGATACATCACACCACCACAAAAGAGCTTAAATTAAAGCCAAAGCATGGCGCGAGCAATTAAACATAGATTTGAAGTACGTGTACACAAAATCAAAACAAGCTTTTTTTGGAAACATGTTGACTTTGACCTGTTTGTCAATCTAAATCAACAACTTTGAACAAAAAGGCACCAGACCAAAAAACGCCTCGTAAGCTTTCTACGCCGCAAGGTTACATTATATTGGCACATTACAGCCAAAGCTACCAAGGCTACCATGTCCAATTGGTTAATTAATCTGATTGACCAACAAATTCAAAAAATAATCGGTTCAATAGAATTTACGGACCTCAAACATCTGATGACAAAATCAACCCTTGCTTCCTTCTTACAGTCAGAAAACAAGCAAAGAGTTAATTAATCGTGACTTCAGCACAACCATCGAGCCCTGCTCAAGTAGAAGTAGTAGGCAACTACCAGCATCTGCCATAAATTCACTTATTGGGGTAAAAACTAACTTGATAGACATAACTCTACCCAGCTGACCTTACCTGGTTTGCGCGTAACTAATAATGTTGTACACCGAGCTAACCACCACTAACAACTGCCCTCACTAGTGAGTAAAGCGACCATTACCATATAAGTCAACACATTATAACAAGCCGTTACACTTTTACAAGCGGCAGCACAAGGCAAAGAACTAATTCTAGATCACAAAACTAAGCCACTCTTGGTTAAGTCCGTTATCTTGTTCACTTTGAGATAATTAAGAGATAATTTATTGGGTTGACTTCCAAACATAACTTGCTACAATACAAGCGGCAAGACTAGGCAAAAAACTAAATTTAGACTCCAAAATCAAGCCACTCTCGGTTAAGTCCGTTATCTTGTTCACTTTGGCATAATCAAGAGGTAATTTATTGGTTTAATTTCCAAACATAACTTGCTACAATACCAACATCCGACATAAATCGACATACAATTTTTAACCGTCTCGAATTTTACCGGCTGGTACAAAAAGTTTTTAGTTTCTTTGTAAAGAATTTGGAACCATTGACTACCAACGCGTAATGCACCGCATCAAGCTGCAAAGCACTATTTTGTTACAAATCCGGCTGTACTTGTATAACGTGAAAAAAAAGATGCTCATCTACAACCAGGTAGAAACTGAAACCTGATTCACAAACTCACAAGTTATAAAACGGACAAACCTTTGACTTTAGACCGCCCAAGACCTAGTTTGCGGTTTGTATAACAACAAAACTTGCAAAATAAGCAATGAAGTTTTGCTGTATCAAGAGAAAACAGACCAGAATTGCATGGTTCATTATACCAGCTTGCGGTTTAGGGCCCCCGAGCATATGTACTACAGCATCTAACAGGAGTGCTACTGTATAGCGTGGGCAATTAAAAAATACTGTACTTATTTAGAGGACAGTTGGTTTCTGATAAAGACTGACTACCGAGCGCTGATGTGTCTAACCAACACACAAAACACGAAAACCAAGTTTATGCAATATTTGTTACCAGCATCAACGAGTTTTACTAAAAAACAAAATTAGAAGAAGACGTGGGCTACTGACAAGGTGCTAACAAAAAACTATATTGTACCTTTTTTGATTGAGACCAGCTATGCAGAAGTAAGTAATAAAACAGCATTACACATAACGATGTGACCCAGAACAAGATGGAACTTGCCATAACATTAGCATCCTAGGCTAACGGCCAAGTAGAAGGGTCCAAAGAAGTTACTTATCTTTGCCGAAATATTTATGTGGGCGATTTGGAATTGGCTTCACCGCTAGACCAACCCAGTAACCAGAAACAGTGCCGCTTTTAGACAAATTTCCCAGAAACACCACCGTGGAGACACACACGTTTGTGGGTATTGCACACACCGTTCCCGCTAACGTATTTCATACGGCTTTCAACGCCGATCCACAAAACAATCTTAGGCTACAGCTAGGAGTCCTTGGTCCAAGAAGAGTTTAACCAACAGACCAGCTTCACGTCTTGCCTAAAACAAAACATAAAAAATACGCAACAATGCCTATCAAACAGTTTTGGTGTATACACAATACCAATTACGTGTTATTTTTATTTTAAGGGATCCGAAAACTGTAAAAAAAATGGCGACCAATAGCATAAAAAAAACATAGTGCTTTTACAAACCCCAACACTACCTCTAATAGAATAGAGGACACCGACAACGATATTCATAATGTAACACAAAGAAACAACAAGAGAGTAAAAAATTAAAAATAAAATTAATGAATAGAAGAACAAATAAACAAAAAATGAGAAGATAGTTAAAAAGAAAAAACGTACAGAAATATAGAGAGGAAAACATGAAAACCCAAAAAAACTTCAATGTGTTTAAATAATATTTTTGCAATCAAGAAAGTGCTGACTCAACAACTTTGAGAAACTGCTAAAACCTTTAAAGGCTAATACAACTAAAAGCCTTGTTTGACACATCAACTCTAAATTAAATTCTAAAGCAGTGGGCAGACCCAGTAGAATTTGTTAGAATGGCCAACCAACTAACTACGTCATAAGTTACTTGCGTTACCAAGCATCTGTATATTACTCAGTGTGCTCGTATTATTCAGAGAAAGTTATCTCTTAGTACAGCCTCAAATATAGCAGTTGTTGTACATTATCAAACTACTAGTAAAAACCGCCATCATAGTAGAAACCAACTTGGCCTGTTTGCAAACTTTCTCGGCCTAGTCCTCGACCACCAACCACAGCAAACACTAATTAAATTCTACGCAATCAAAAAACAAATAGAAAATCAAATTTAAAAAAAAAAAATCTTCAACAACAATAAAAATTACCAAAAAAAAAATAAGGAACATACCCTGGGTCAGAAATAAAATAATTTCTATAAAAACCCACATACAAAAAAACAAGCATCAAAAGTCGAGAGAGTAAAGCATTTTACTCTGCATTGCCATAAACATTAATAGACACCAAATAAAGGTTTTGATTGACTTTGGTAGCATGCTAAAATTTTACTTGGTTTTGTCTACTCAAAACTCAACCATCAAACAGAGAAGTAAAATAAGCTGATCCAAAAACCACGTTGCAGATCGACCAATAAAAAGTTTATTTCTTTTTAATTACTAATTGTCAAAAATTAAGAAATTAACATTGACTATATCCGCTAATGTCTGTATTACAGAAAAGAGCGCTGGTCCACAATTTATTAATCCCAACAAAAACCAAAATAAGTTTTAACCAAAAATTAAATTAAAACGCCTACCAACTTGTCTTCATATCAGACTCAATTGAAAAAAATACTACATACATTTCATATGGTTTTCAATGATAGCATTGTAAATAAAACTATTACCCATCATTTAGACAAAACTTTGAAATTCTCAAATATATGCATAATGCTTGCTGGGAGGCTCAAATCTTTGAATTCTAAAATTATTAACAAAAGAAACAGCAGCAGCTACTGCGCTCCCTACCATGACCAAATTAGATTTGGTTTTAAAATTTCAAAAAACTCTAGTAATACTTGAGTATTTACCAATGGCCGCTAATTGAGACCAACCAAAACATAACAACAAAAAGCAACTTTTTGTGTTCATACCTATCTGCACCTGACTTTGTACATACGTTCCAGAATTCTCAAAGATAGAGCAAATTTTCTCAAAGAATAAAAATACCATCTTCTTGATTAAAAAAAGCGTTAGAAACCATGGATAAACCTAAACCAAAATTACCATTTGTCTTACAAATTGACTCGTGTAACTTAGGTCTTCGAAAAAGAATCAAGTCTATTAAATATTTTAAGTTTATTTATTAAATTTGTGTTTGAATTCTACTTTTTAAATTTAAACTACATTATTATACTTTCTTAAAATTGTTAAGGTTTCTGCATACATTATTTGAGCAACATTACCAACCAAAAAATCATTATGCGAACAATTTTCCATTTTATATTTTGTTACTAAACTGGGTAACATTGGAAGAAATCTTTCAACATCAACGGCAGGAGCTAATGCATCTTCTTGTCCATAAAAAGCATAAATAGGTACTTCTATTTTATTAACGTCATATGCAGGTGGTTTGGAGGTACCATATATTTTCATATTTAAAGTCTTCCCATTATCATATTTTTGAAATTTACCTAAAATCAATATAAATTATCAAATTATAAACATTGATAATCAAGTTTACCTGCTAACGATAGTTGCACATAATGCACCGATTCTTTAAAAGAAGCACCTGCTGGGAAATAGCAGAAAATTAGTGGTAGTGTGGTTGAATCCAACTGAGTAGGCGAATAACCATACAATTTATACGATAAATATTTGCAAAAATAACTTGAAGGCATATAAGGTTGGCAAAATACAAATGACATTGTTTTTAGAAACCAACTTTCTGGTATGAAATCAAAATCTCCAAAAACTTCCCTATATGTGGTTAGCTTGAATAAAATAAATTACAAAAATGTTAACAACAATTTACAACATACCATTTGGATACTTTCAAAAGGTTTCATAAGTTTAAACAATATGCTGTTAAGATGTTCATTTAGAGCTACAGGAGAGTAACTTATATGTGTCAATATTTTTTGATTATATTCAGGTTTTTCTGATAACATAACATACATTGATGTAGTTCCTTGAGAATGACCACAATGAAGCACATTATTTTGTTTGGTAACATTAAGAACGTAATCTATTGTATTGGGGATGTCGTACAATCCAAGCTCATGCCATGAGAAGTTCCAATAATCGCTTTTATTAATATTTTTAATGTGTTTATTTGAATATGAATTGCCTCTAGTATTCATTAACCACACATCATAACCAGCATTTGCTAATATGTAGCCTAAAATATTTTATTATTATTGTATTAAATGTTAGTTGTTGATTTAGTACCTAATGAAAATGGAGGTTCTTGATAAAGCCAATGATTTGATGTTCCCATTAAACCATGCTGTAATAATACTACAGGTTTGTTGGTTATATTGGAATTAGATCTGCCGTAAGGTACACGAAAATGTTGTAATATGTATCCATCTTCTGTAATTACTTTATGGGGTTCGCATGGATATCCATACTTTTCTAATAGTTCACACTAAATAAAACATTATAATATAAACTGAAATTAATTTTTGTTATATCGTAACATTATGTTCCGAAGAAACAATAATGAAATTACAAAATGATAAGTTTTTTAAGAGAGACAAAAAACGAAGGCTATTTATTTTATTAGTAATCATTTTAATGCAGATATGAGTCCAATTAAATAGTATTTAAAACCAATGATTCTGTAGTTACGTCATTGTTTTTTTAATACTTTTATTGTACCTACTATTGGTAGTACACTTTTTTTGTATATTTACATAAATTTAAGAAATAATGGCGTTGTTAACTCAAAATGTTATAAATTTGCATTTGCGTCATTGTTTGACTTACAAATTGAACATAAACCGTAATATGTATCGCCAGATATGTAAAAAAAAGTTTCTTTGCCTGGAATACAATTTAATATTGCCCTTTTAAATGACTAGATAAATTTATTATATATGAAAAAAAATGTTCCTTTGTGTTGCAAATCAACTATTTTATTTGAATAAGGTTGCACTAAGTTTATCTAGTGCTGCCATCCAGAAACGTTATTAGTTGACAATGAATCGATAAATACAGACCATTATTATAATTTAATTATTTTTGTACTTACAGTTGTAAGAAAACAGGTAGGTTTATCAAAAAAAGAATTTATATTTATAGACAATACAGGGCAAGCAAGTAAAATTAACAAATAATTCATTGTTTATTATTTTGTTGCTTTCAACTAATTTAGTAATGTGACAGCTTTGCTATTATATACCTAGTCTAAAATTAACATTTATATATTTGTAACTAAATGACACATAAATTTAAAACATTTGTTATCTATTACAAATATTAATAAACGTTTCGGTTGACTCAAAAATAATTCCAATAAATGGTTATAATTTTTATTTAAAATACTACAAGATTTTAATTATTGTGTTTATTAGATTGTTTTGCAAGGCAACCGTATCAAATAAATTTAAACATTTTTTACTGTTTTTTATGATTACTTGTAAATGTTTTTATGTATTTATGCATTTGTGGGAAATATGTAAAAAAATAGACGCAAGAGGACAAAAGTGTCTACGCCACGTGCATTCTAAAAACCACTATTTTTTAATCTTTTCTCTACCTAATAATCTATTTATTTTCTTTTATATAATTGTATGTAATTTATCATTTTTTAATCATAATAATTTTAATGTAATTGTTCACCTCTGTACTTTATGTTTATAATATATAACTGCGTTGTACTTTTTTTATATTCATACTTGTTTGTATCACCGTCCGATGATGGTTTTGTAAAAGTTGAAACATGTTGAGGTTTTTTAAATATATTTGTGATATAGTACACAGTAAATGTGTTTTATTTATTCTAGAAGAGATCATTACAGAAAAAAACAGATTGAACTAGGATGGTTTAGCACTTCTACCACTACTACTACTCTGTACAACTAGTCACAACAACAACCAAACCAAACTTAACAGAAACAAACCATTTTAAACATAAAATCAGAAAAAAAATTCCAAACGTTGAACTCAAAGCTTAATAAAACATTGCAAAACACCTGAGTCCTCTCCAAGTAACAAACAAAATGTTAGAGGCTGGATCAAAATTACAAAAAAAACTAATGCTAATATTACTGAACAAATGTTTAGAAGAGATAACACTTCAGAAATGTGGCAAATCGCTGAGGTAATACTTCTATTCAAAAAAGGTGATTCCATCTTTAAAAACTTACGGTAGGGTTAAAAAGATGTGTGTGTAGATGGAAAATACTTACCGCTTTGCAGACAATGTTGTACTAGTGAACCAAGATGCAAATTTACTTACGGAAATGGTAAATTTTCTTGAGCAAACTTCCCAGGGCGTTGGTCTAAAGATACACTTCCAGAAAACCAAAATATTCTTTCCCGACAATGCCCAAAAAACACTAAACAACTACTTCTTAGAAACCGTGAAATAAAATGTTTATCTGGAACTTGACATAAAACTAGGACAACCAAACACCAAATATTACAAAGTTAACCTGGGAAAAATTTATTAAAGCCTACGGGATCATATAGTTACAATCTGCTTCAAGAGAAAAATATACGAATGGCTTAGAAACGGCAACTCTCATGGTTCATAGCACAAGCCGTCTGTCAAAGAGAGAGATAGTTTGCATCGCCAAATTAAGGTCACGATGCTATTTTATAAGGATTTCAATTCCTATTTCCTAATCTACTTAAGTTTAGACAAAATTCATTTTTTTTAATCAATGAAAAAACTAACTGAAAGCAATTCCATTAAATAAAGAAATGCACAGAAAATAAAACAGTTTAAATGTAACTAAAAAAGTACTACTAGTAAAAAAAACATGAAAAGAATATAGATGTCTACTAGAATAAAACATATAAATCTGGGACAATTATATTTATCAATGTCATTTGTAATCTAACCATTAATTTTAATAAATTAGATATATAATAATTATTGCACTAAATTGACCCAAAAAAATTATTGTAAATTAATAATACCAATAATAAAAATAAGGATTTGAATGTGTCAATATCCGTATTTTGAACTATACCTTAATTAATTTTATTTAAAAATAAACTGATTAACATTAATTAAACTGATAAAAAATTATTTTAATTTGAAATGTCAACATGTAAAAAATCTCAAGTTTACCAAACAAGGTTAAAATTAGAATTTTTTATCAATTTTAAAACATTAGTTTATATTATTGTTATTTAGTTTATTTAAAAAAAAAAAAAAATTTATAAACAATTAAATGCTTTTTTTGTTTGCACGTTTGATATAATAATTCTTTATTAACGGCATATAAAAAACCATTTACATCACATAAATAAAAATAAATTACAAGCAATGTGTAATACTTAAACTAGAAAAAGAATAAAATAAATACAAAATAAACACAGAAAATGTATACATATAAAGACAAAATATAAAATTATTTATTAACACAATTTAATCGAATTTTCAATGTACATTTAAAAACGCAAAACAAATCAATGTTATTAGAAAAGCTATTCGCAATTCTAAACATTCTGCCAATTAGATAATTGAATCTATAGTTAGTAGATTATATAGATTCTCTAAATATTGGAGACTGTCTAGTTTGGCAATTATTGTTAGATACCTGAAACAGAAGAGATACAAGTAGCTCTTGGCAATCAATCTCAAATATTATAAGTAAAAATAATAAATTGGTTTTTTGCGCAGAATGCATTAAAAGAAAATGCTCAATTTGTACTTATAGTAAAAAAAATTGTTTTAAAAGAATTTTATATTGCGTTATGAATGCTGTTAAATGGGCACCAAACTGACAGAGCATACATACTCTAAATAAAAGCGTGCTAAAGCGCCATACAGTAGTTTGAGTGTGTTTGGACAAGGTCAGTAGACATTCTGTAAACAAATCCTAACAATTTTATAGCACGGTTACACATATAATTTATATGCTCAACAAAAGTTAGTTTTGGGTCAACAACTATGCCCAAATCTTATTGTCAATAGTATAATCATACGATACTTTACTTAAAGTTCTATTGATGCTTATAAAAAAACATTTATTTTGCCTTAAACAACAAGTTATTAACAGCATGAACGAACAAAACCCAAGTCATTTTGTAAACTAAAATTAAAAGAGTAAAAAAGATTAATAGAGTAAAAAAGATTGGTAATAAAGAATAAAAACAAAATTGGTCTACAATGAGATCCCTGAGGAACACCAGATAGAACGATAATTGGTTGTGATAAAAAGTTAATAATTTTTACACACTGGGTACGTTTTTTTCAAAAAACTCGACGACTACTGAAAACTCTGATAAGAGAACACATTGCCAACTCAAATTCAACCTTTGAAACTCATATTAAAAATAATAAACATCACTTTGACCCATACATGCCACTTTATTACACCACACTAACAAGTTTCATGATTGCATCTCAAAGATAACAATTATTATTTGGTAAATAATCAAAGCATATACAACAACTGAATTCTGTTTGAACGTTTACCGCCATAATTTTTTAGGGTTTTTGTTTTTCTGGGTTGTAACTAGGTTTAACATTTAAATATTCCATTTGTTCTTTACTCGTAAGCGCGCGCTTCAATCAGAGCTGGTTATGTCGTCCTGTGTGTTTGTTTTTTTTAAGTTTTTAAAGTGTTAATTTAAATTTTAATCCGTGTGCATCAGTGCTTTTTTATATTAGAAAATGATGTTTTGGTGTATGCTATCCGTATATGATGATATATTTTTACATTTTTGTTTGTATTTGGTTAATAAGTTGAGCTGTATGTAAAATCCTTAACCTAACTTTTTAACACATGTTAGTCCATAATTTATTTATTTTTCAATCCATATCAAATCTTATTTTCACTATTAATTTTGTAATCTTTAGTCTTAAAATTTTAATTTAATTTAATTTTATTATAAATTTTAATTTTCAATTTCATTGTATAACGTTAAACACATTTTACTTACAGTGTAATGAATCTGCTGACAATGTAATAATACGAAACGCGTACAGATCAATTAAATAAAAATTAATTTTGAGGTAATAAAAAGGCTCTATTAATTACCCTACCTTAATCTAACAAAATTCTATGGTTAACGCGATCAAAAGCTTTTGATAAATCTCTGTAAGTAGTATCAACTTAGACTCTTGATTCAAAAGTAATTAAAAAACCATTTTTGCAAGAGGACAATAGGGTACAATGTTCTGGGGTACCATAAAATATATATTTGTATAACCTACCATACTTGCTTTTATTTGATACCTTTATTACATTAGTGCGATATTGCACTTTTGTTTGTTTAGCAGGCGGACAATAGAGTACGATGTTCTGGAGTACCATAAAATAATTAAATATCTTAGCGTATTTGCTTTCATTTAATATCCATATTACATTTGTGCAATATTGTACCTTTATTTGTTTAACAAGGGGACAATAGGGTAACATGTTCTGGGGTACCATAAAATAATTGTATAACCTACCATACTTGCTTTCATTTGATACCTTTGTTTGTTTGTCAAAAGGACAATAAAGTACAATGTTCTGGGGTACCATAAAATAATTGTTTAACTTACCATATTTGCTTTTATTTGATACCCAAATTACATTTGTGCAACATTTACAGCTTTATTTGTTTAGCAGGGGGACAATAGGGTACAATGTTCTGAGGTACCATAAAATAATTGTATAACCTACCATACTTACTTTCATTTATTATCCATATTATATTTGTGCAATATTGTACTTTTGTTTGTTTATCAGGGCGATAATAGGGTATGTTTTGGGGTACCATAAAATATTTGTTTAACCTACCATATTTGCTTTTATTTGATACCCATATTACATTTGTGCGAATTGTACCTTTATTTATTTAGCAAGGGGACAATAGGGTACAATGTTCTGGAGTACCATACAATAATTAAATAACTTAGCGTATTTGCTTTC
Organism: Tachinus rufipes; assembly: GCA_963932245.1. Classification (NCBI taxonomy): domain Eukaryota; kingdom Metazoa; phylum Arthropoda; class Insecta; order Coleoptera; family Staphylinidae; genus Tachinus; species Tachinus rufipes. The sequence continues at coordinate 68,426,144 of OZ010747.1, read as the reverse complement.
ATTTATTACCCATATTACATTTGTGCAATATTGTACCTTTATTTGTTTAACAGGGGGACAATAGGGTACAATGTTTTGGGGTACCATAAAATAATTGTATAACCTACCATACTTGTTTTCATTTGATACCCATATTACAATTGTGCGATAGTGTACCTTTGTTTGTTTGTCAGGAGGACAATAAGGTACAATGTTTTGGGTAGTATAAAATAATTGTTTAACCTACTATATTTGCTTTCATTTGGTACCCATATTACATTTGTGCGATATTGTACCTTTGTTTGTTTATCAGAAGGACAATAAGGTACAATGTTTTGGGTACTATAAAATAATTGTTTAACCTACTATATTTGCTTTCATTTGGTACCCATATTACCTTTGTGCAATTTTTGTACTCTTATATTATTTATCAAGAGGGACGGATGGGTACAATGTTCTGGGGTACTATAAAATAATTTTCATAAACATTGTTTAAACTATATTTATATGTTTTGCATTAACGTCTTAAACGTCTTATTCTTATTGTAATCGGCGTAATTAAATATCCCTGTCTATCAAATTCCATTAATTTCTAATTTATATAATATTTACTATTTATTCTACATATTTCTTCTTTAATATAACATTTAATATATTTACTTAATAGGGAATATGAGACCGGAAAGCTATAAAAAGATAAATGCAAACAAAAAATTTGTACTTTAACATTGAATACCTAATTGAGAGTCTTTTTTTTGTATGACAAGGCCAAGAGCAAGCAAAATATAAATGTGATTTCAAACACTTATAAAACAAATTCTTTGCTCTTAAATATTATATATAATATATAGTTTCCAATTATTTGTACAGAGTTCAAACGCGTATTATATAAAATTATCAATAATTTATTATAACTGCAATTTAATTAATGATCATAATAATATAAAAAAAATTAAAAAAACCATTATTAAATACGAATATATTTCAAAATAAAAATCTCTGAACTGTTAATATTAAACAAAGATTATTTCGCGATTCATATAATAGATCTCTTAATCTTGACCGGCATTCTTATTTTTCACCCAGCTTGCTTTTCAAAGACATTTAAAGGGGATATACTCTTTGGTAAAGCAACTACCAGTTAATCTATTAAAATTTTATCGTTGACTACAACGCCATCTCATATTAACTGTAAAATTATGTTGCTCACTGTAGTTTACCGGTTTAGATAACACTGACAGCATAGAATATAATTCTAAATCAATATATTTGTTTCCAATAAATAAAATTGAACTATCTCAAGTTGTAAAAAAATTAAAAAATAGCAAAAGAGCAGGTTACGATGAAATCTCCATGAATTTAATTAAAAACATATTAAATAACATTTTAACGCCTCTATGTAACATTATAAACTCATCTTTTATCCAAGGCAAATTCCCTCAACGTTTGAAACTATCCCTAATAAAACCATTTCACAAAAAAGGTAATGCTGATGACTATAACAATTATAGACCTATTAGCATTTTATCATCTTTTTCAAAAATATTTGAAACAGCAATGGCTAACAGAATTACTGATTTTTTTAACAAAAATACACTTTTACATAATTCACAACATAGTTTTACAAAAGGAAAAAACATCAACACAGCTATCTTTCAGTTTACTAATAATGTAATAAACTTGTGTTTATGTTTCTTGATCTATCAAAAGCTTTTGATAGTATTGACCACAAACGTTTACTTTTTAAACTCAACAAATATGGCGTAAGAGGGCTTCAAAAAGCTGGTTTGAAACCTAACTAATTGGTAGAAAGCAGTTTGTCCAAGTAGTAGTTGATAACAAAACATACAAGTCAACTAAACTTGAAACAATATTAGGGGTTCCTCAAAGTAGTGTAATGGGTCCTTTATTATTTAACATTTATATAAATGATATGTTTACAAGCTCTGTTGAAATTAAACAACATATAATTAATTATGCAGACGATACAAACTTGATATTGCATGGACATGATTTTATGCAACTATGCAGTAATGCCAGTGTGCATATGAAACAACTGTAAAATTGGTTTACAAGCAACAAACTTGTGTTAAATAAAGAAAAAACAAAGTGTGCGTTGCTTAAATTAAATAACACAATTAAAACTCCAAACAACATACTTCTTAATCATATACTTTATAATTTTGTCCCATCTACAAAATTTCTTGGACTTATTGTAGACCAAAACTTAAAATGGAAAGAACACATTGATGAACTGTCTATAAAACTAGGTAGAGTATGCTATATGCTTCGTGTTTTATCAAATAATATTCATACACATATGGTAAAGATAGCGTATTATGTAAACTTTGATTCTTTGCTAAGATTTGGTATTGTGCACTGGGGAATATCAACAGACATTAATCGAATACTTATTATGCAAAAGCGAGCAGTAAGAATAATGTTTAAGTTGCGTCAATTTGATTCATGTAAAACCTTATTTAAACAAAATAATTTATTAACAGTCCCGGCAATATACATCCAAGAATGCTTGATATACATGTTTAAAAATAAAAATGACTTTTAAATGTTTTGTCTCAATCATGATTATAAAACTAGGCACAAAAGTAGCTTAAGATATCCGATTGTAAAATATACAAGTTCACAAAAAGGACCTCAATACATGTGCTTAAAATTACACAATAATCTACCTAACAACATAATACTTGAAAACGACTTCATTATATTCAAAAGAAAGATCTTCAACTTATTATGTAATCTTAAGCCATATTATAAACTATTTTTGACCTTATTTTATGTATTATGCAAAATGTGTACTAGTATGTAATGTGTTTACATAAAATAAAGATATATTAATATTATTATTATTATTATTATTATTATTACCGCTAAAAGTGGCGACAAAGTTTACACAATCGTGAACTGAACTTGCATAAAGTGAGCATGTAGATTTTGTTGCATGAAGTGGCGATTTGTACTAGGAGTCACGCCTTAATGATCCTCATTTTATGCAAATCTTTCTTCATCTGGACTGAAGATTATCTGCAGTCCAGTAATAATTTTCATTTTAAGCAAGTATTTTTATATCATAATCTTCAAATTGATGCAAATATAATGCAATTGTTTTGGTTCTACAAACCTCATCAGTGTGCCTTGTATGGCTACGGCATCGCATAATAGCATAAGACAATATTTTTCTGTTTATTTATTTATTTAAACACAATTGATGATGTTAATAATTAAACAAACGACTATGGCAGTTAATTTACTTCTTCTTTAATTGTCGTGACCGATTTGATCGTTAACAATGGTGCTGGCTAACAAATTCACTATCTTAATTTTATCAACTGCTGCTCTAAACAGCTAGGCTGTTGTTTTGCCATACCATGTTCTTAGGTTTTTTAGCCATGATGTTGTCCTTCTACCTACACTCCTTCTTCCCATTATCTTCCCCTGAATAATTAGATGCAGCAAACCATATTTTTTCGGGTGCCGCATAACGTGTCCAAAATATTTGAGTTTACGGGTTTTGATGGTGTTTACCAGTTCCGTATTCTTATTTATTCTCTGCAGGATCTCTTCGTTTGTAATTCTTTCTACTCAGCTAACCTTCAATATCCTTCGGTAAGCTAAATTCTGTAGTTGAGTTTCTGAGTTTGTTAGAATAAGAGTGTCGTCGGCATACCTGATGTTATTTACAAATTTTCCGTTGATTATCACGCCATCGTTAGTGTCTTCCAAAGCTTCATTACATATGTGTTCCGCATACAAGTTGAATATTAGCGGCGAGAGTATGCAGCCTTAGACCTCTCTTTTTATTTCTACATCGCTCGTCAGTTTTTCTTCGAAACGCACATTTGCTCGTTGTTGCCAGTATAATGCAGTTATCACTCTCAGATCTTTATCGTCTATTTCGGTGTCCTCTAGTATCTTTAACATTGTGTTGTGCTGGATCTTATCAAAGGCCTTCTCAAAGTCAATTGCGCAAATGTAGACACCGTGTCTGTGCTTGATTTTTGGCCGCTGTGATTGTTAGATTAAGTTTGAATAAATTATTAATTCATTTTATATTTGTAAACTATCAAACAATAAACATAAAAATTATTCTGCAAGGCATTGTTGATAACTGCCGATCCAATAATACATCAAAGAAAAAATACACAAATTATTGCGGCGTTGAAAGAAACGTACCATGTCAGTGACAACAAAAGTTGTATTTGAAGTAAGGCAAGAATCTTGATACGGGAGCAACTCTCTATACGGATAAATGGTAAACCAGCATAAAATTAGCAGAACAATTACAAAATTAAAATACTTACCTAGTAGGGACAATTTGGAAATATAGAAAAAGTATACCAAAAGAAGTATTGTCTGCACAACTACATCGAGGCAAAGTTATATATTTATTTTTAACTGGAAAAACAAACGTGACGTTTTAATGCTTACTACTAAACCACTGATAAAATGAATAAAGTTTCTGGTAGGATTCAAGCTCAATTGAAGCTTCAAGCAATTTTTGTTTACAGTCATGCTAAAACGTTTATCAATGTAAGCGATTAGCAAACATAGTAAAAAGGCATTATTTAAAATAATAAAAATAAGCAGAAAATCAAAATATTTAGAAAAAAATTATGCCTTAAGTTACTAACCATAAAAAAATATAACAAATATTTAGTATTCACCTGCACAAGAGCGTAAACTAATACAAGCCGCAAAAAAGTCTGTGCGTAATTTGCTTAACGCAATAAGCAAACTAAAAGGCGTCAACGTCAGTCAATACGCAATGATGAAAACAAAATTGGTCATCACAAGATGTCAGATATGTAAAGAAAAGTTCTTTTGCCTGGAATACAATGCAATATTGCCAACACCTTTTTAAATGACCAGATAGGTTTAACATATACCCCAATATTTTGGTTATTTGAGAATTCATTGTAAACAGTCGCAGTTTCTGTGTCGCGAAATAAATCTATTACAAAGTTGGTTTTTACTGAAAAATAATTATCAAGTTTAACATCAATGTAATTGCAATAATGTGCTCTATCTGCAAAAATAAACAAAAACTGTGTTCATAAACGACAATCTGTAATTTTTAACAAAATGTGTTACATTTATAACAACATTGAGCTACGTACTTTAATTATTAAAATATCGTGAATGACATTCATAGTGAGATAGAAAATAAAGTGATAAAATTTTATTGGAATAAAAAATTGAAAGGATTTAATAATTTAAATAAAAACATTTATATGTAGGACATAATAGATGTGTTTACGATCATGTAGATTTAGTGCGATGTTATAAATGCTACGGTTTTAATCATTTTGCAGAAAAATGCACCGGGTAGAAATTTTGTTTAGTATGTGCAGTAGAAGATCACATTCATACTGATTGCAAAGCTGATTTTATGAAATGTGTCAACTCTGCTAAAGATAAAACTATAAATAATATCAATCACTCAGCGATGGATCCAAAATGCCCGACATTTAAGAAATGTCTTCAAATGCATAAACAGCAGTTTTAATTACTACACAGAATAGCAATTACAGGATGAACAACAAAACAAAAAACCTACTTTACATATCAATAAAAATGTAAGTAATTCTAAACTTCAATCAGTTTATAGAATTAAAATATGCAGTCAATAGCTACATCTTTTGACACTCTTGTTAGCATAGTTCAAAATGATAAAACGTGCAATTTTATTACTCTCTGTGAACATTGGCAGTCTGAGGAACAATTAATTAACTACAATATCTTTGGTTTCAAAATGATTTCAAGGTACTGTCGACAAAGAAATGAGAATGGTGGGTTGCGGTTTATGCTCGTCAACAATTATCCAACATCATCAGAATGAACGTAAATAAATTGGCTTCCTAATATGTGATTGAACTATCTGGAGCCGACGTAATAGTAAATAAATTTAAAATAACAATTATCTCTGTATATCGGCCATCGGGTGGCAATGTTGCATATTTTATAGAAATATTTCATGAAATGTTAATTAGGATGTTTCAAACTAATTCAAGTTACTTCATCTGTAGTGATTTTAATATTAATTTTAAAGAAAACTGTAAAAACACAACTGATTTTATTTCACTCTTAAATTCATTTAACGCCACATCACTAATTAATGAATACGCTCGAGTTACTAGTACATCCAAATCATGTATAGATATCAGTATATCAAATTTAGCTTAGAATGTTATTAGTAACAACATCAGACCCCACATTAGAGATCATTATATGCAAAAACAAGTTTTTATATCTAGTATTTAGAATGTAACATTTTTTATTACAAACAAATCATAAATGAAACAACTTTAAAAAGTTTTGTAAATCAACTTAGTGCCAAAATTTGGCAGAATTTGAGAAGATTACTGATGCAGTTTAAATCGGTCTGCACAGACTGGTGATCCTTGATTCATCTTGTTAGCAATAAATTAATCTACTAAAACTTTTCCAAAAATTTGACTAAATTGATTAGGTCTTGACCGAAAGACCAAAGAGCTTATCCGTGCTCTAAATTGTGCAGATATAACTGGCAAAATTTTCACAACCCCACTGACCAAACCAAGCTAAACAAAAATTAGTGCTGAAAATCCGCTCACCAGTTTTCAAACTATGATGAAAATCAGATGTGGAAAAGAGAATAGCTAAAGCTCTTCAGAATAAGTGTACTCCGCTTCCTTTCATTCATGAAAAGAGATATTTGGAATGCCTTTTAAAAAGCAAAGCTAAAGCATTTGCTGACATAACAGCCTTGAACTGTAATGTACACCGGCCTACAATAAAGACTTTAATTTTGATATCTGTTGGGCTGTTTAAAATGAGAGAAGTTATCATTTATCTTAAACCTAAATCGGCATCAGGTTTGGATTGCATTGCAAACAAAGCTTTGAGAATTTTCTCACAAGGTTATAGTGTTCTTTACAAACATTACAAATGCAATGTTAAGAACGTCGCATTTTCCGTCTTTATGGAAAAGATCAAATGTCATTCCTATACCAAAAGTTGGGATAGGTAAACATTTTCAACAAAATTATCGACCAATTAGTTTTCTGTCAACCCTAAGTAAGATGGCAGAAACTTTAATCTTGCCAAATCATCAGCATGGTTTCAAATATGCAATCCATCAAATAACCATAATTACCAATCAAATTATAACAAAGTATTGTACAAAACAGGCTGTCATATTCTTTGATGTTAAAAAGACCTTGATAAAGGATTACTCTAAAACTTTATTGATTCAAGTTCAATCCTAGAATGATCAAACTTATTGCTTCTTATCTGAAAAAACCCCTCGCACAATTGAGGCTGGGGTACCTCAAGGTTATTATTATTGCCGGTGTCAAAATCAAATTTATTCTTGTTTTATGATATTCTGATAATGTCCGTGTTTTACCAGAGTACATATTTGATTTTTGGTGTTTCTTTCTCTTTGAAAGTAAACATCTGATATTATTGCAATATTTATTGTAAGTTCATATATACTATATAATATTTGTATACTACAAGACCAGGTGTTAGACAAGTTATATATAAATTTAAATGTAGAAATACTTTAAGAGATTGATAACAATCTACATAATTAGTTCAATATAGATGAACAAAAAATTGCAAATAATTCGTGTCGAAAGAGAGAATTTTAAATGTGCTAAATCAAAGAAACAATGCAATATATAGTATATTAAGTATCGTATCAAAGCAGGAAAGCATTGTTTGCTGCCGATGTTTTGAAGTGCTGCATATACTTTCTTGTCCGTGATACTTACAACTATTTTTGCCGCCTAACCGTAATTAATATGAATAACATGCAAATAATTTTTAAAAAATTCTATTTTTAATCAAACAAATTTAAAAAAAAATTAAAAATTTATAAAAAAATTATTTTTGGTATATTAAATTTTTAGATTTTTCCGCACTAAAATCGCAAAAAAAATATTTTTTTTTTACTTTTTAGCTGTAAAATATTATTCTTTGAATAATTTTAAAGAAAAAAGTTTCTAACTACTTTTTTTCTAAAAATGCAACCTTGAAAAGTTACAAACAATCAAAAAATGTAAAAAAACGCAAAAAATCGTTTTTTCAAATTTTGATTGCGTATTAGTTGGAAATGGCTAACTGAAAAAATCTGAAAAAATTCACATAATTAAGATTCATGTAAAGAAAGGCATTTTAAGTGGATTAAGCAAAAAAAAATTCATTCTTTACACTTGACTCATACATCGCCATATACAATAAATTACTAACTTTTAGTATACCTAGTATACTTAGGCAAGGTGTCAGGTACACCAAGCCACAGAAAATAGATGTGTATGTTTAAATGCATATATACATATACTGCTTGTACTTTCCAAATCGTCTAAAACAATAAAAGTTGACATACATAATAAATAAAAAATAAAAATATAATATTGCTGCCCTAGTTCTAAAGTAAGGTAACCTTTATATTTATTTTTGCACAAATATGTTTTTTAAGTTACTTACAAATATTGTTTATAAACATAGTAGTTTATTTATTTCAATAGAATCATTGAACTTTTATCATGTTTGTAAAATGCACTTACTAAATGTATTGTAATATACTATTTATTTTATTAATTAATTTCAAGACATTGACCTCACATATATTTAAATTCTGATGTTTTACAATAACTTATAAATCAAATAAATTTAAACAAATATTTTTGTCATTTAAAATGATTACAAAAATAAATAATAAGAACAATAAAAACGTTGTTAGTTATTGTGCAGCAAATTTCTTTCAGTGGTTTCCACTTTAATTCACACATTTGCTCAGTGATTTTTTTATTAAACAATTGGCGTACTTTGTCTACTTTTTTTTAACCTTAATTTTCATTAGTCCGCAACTTCTTTGAATAATCTCTTTCTTGATGGTTATTTAGAATATTTAATATATTTCTTCTATTTTAATATATTTCTTCTATTTTCTGTACAAAACTAATTAAATATTTAAAAAAATAATTGTTTGTATAAAATTCGACGTCTTTCTTGTATTAATATGGGGAACCGATTAGGCGGTAATAAAGGACTTAAATAAAATTAGATATTTAGTGTGTTTCTTTTACACCATTTCAGACGTTTTGGAGTAACAGACCGATTTTTTCTTCTGTGCTAAAAATATGAACACAATTGTAACTCTTTAAGTCACAAAATTTTCTGTTAATATTAATTATATTATTCTTTTAATATTTGCGTTAAAAGACGTTTAAATAACACAATAATAACATAAAATATATGAGGATACATGAGAAAAGAAGCAGAAAAAATAATAAACCAAAAAATAGAAATTTTAAGAATAACGGAAATAAAAAAGAAAAGAATAGTAAGGATACATACAAGATACTGCTTATAAACAGGAGTAAAAAAAAATAAAGAGCAAAAGAAAGAGTGGGAATGTTAAAAGCTCAAAAATAAATAAAAAATACAATAAGAGAAAAACACATAAACAAAAGAATTATGACAGTAGTAATGAAGCTAGTTGAGAATAAAATATGGACCATGATAATAGCATATGAACCAAATGAATACGCAAAAAAAAACCAGCTTCTATAAAAAAATACAACAAGAAATAGACGATTAAACAAAAAACATAATGATACTAGTATCTAAGATCTAAATAGGAGAGTAGGAAACCGAAACAATTGAATAGAAAAAGCAAATAAAAAACCACATCGGAGAAAAAATTATTCAACTATGCATTGAAAACCATTGTAACAGATTCAAACGATGGGAAATTTACAAATACACAAAAACGCAACCAACCAGAAACAAAAAATAAACCATCAACTACTAGCTAGTTAACAGAAGAAACTTGTACAAGATAAAAAATGTAAGAGTATCAAGACAGGCGGAAATAGGAAGCAACCACTATTTACTACAAATGGTCATAAAATGGAAAACAAAAGTTAAACCAAACAAAAAATAAAAAAAAAGTTAAGATAAAGATTAAAATTTTGGTGAACAAAGAAAGTCAAGAAAGACTACAGAAAAAATAAGAAATAAAACAAATAAAGTAATAAAAGAAGTCAAAATTAAATCATGAACAGTATTTGGAAATGAAATTAATAAAAACTTCAACTAAAACCAAAAATATTTTGCAAGTGATAAAACATCTAAACCAAAAGAAAAAACATAATATAGTGAACATAAACAATAGAAAAATAATAATAAAGAAAACAAGATAATGGCAAAATAGAAACAATACTTTCAAAAACTAACAAAACAAGTAAGAAGTAGATAATAGCGTGCTACAAGATAAAAAAAATGACAGAATAAATTTAAAAAAAAAAAAACATGTAATAAAAGCAAAAATTAAAGAATGAGAAGGCACCAGAAACAACAACAAAAATAATTAAATTCTTGAAAAAAAAGAAATTTGCACAAGTAACAAACTAATACATGACATAAACAAAAACGTGAGTGTTATTCAATAAACAGACCAATCAAGATATTAACAAAAAATATTTAAAAAAAATGAAAAACAAATTACAAAAACCACAATAAAAGACAGCCAATGTGGGTTTAGAAGAAAAAGAAGTACTCAAAACCTAATATTTTTAATAAAACAGCTAATTGAAAAGATGATAAGAAAAAAAAGTAATCCACGTAAAAAATATAATTGATTTTTAATTATTGATTTTTAAAAATAATAAGTTTTATTATTAAATGTTACTTTTACAAGTATAAACATAAGAATGCATGTTAATTATATTTAAATTTATTTTTATATTAAAAAAAGTACTTATCAGCCATTCTTAGAATTATAAGAATAAAATAACATGTTTATTATAACAAGATTTTCTGTTTAGTTAATGTTGCTAAATTTTTAATACATTTTTTTTATAATAACTCAATAATTAATTTTGTCTAGATTAGATTTAATTCTACCGGGTGTAATAATATGTCCAAGGTAACTTACTTCTTTTTGTATAAATTCACGTTTGAATTTTGAAGTTAAAATTACGTAACCGTTCAGAAACTGTTGTCAATCTTTTAATGTGTTCTTGATGTGAAGTCTAAAATATAATGATGTCTAAATAAACTACACAAAATTAATTTTGTATTCCAAGAATTACGATATTCATAACCCGTAGAAAGGTTGATGTCAAGTCAAACGGCATACGAAATGGCCATTTTCTACTAAAAATGCTCTTTTAGACAAATCGTCAAAATTTGTTTCTATTTGATAAAATCCTGAGGCAAGATCTAAAATGGAAAAATATTGGCTTCTGCTAAGTTTATCTAAAATGCCCGTAATGTTTGGCAATGAACACCAGTCGTCTATTGTCTGTTTACTTAACTTATGACTATTCTCCATTTACCAGACGCTTCAAGTTTCTTTGGTACTACTCATATAGGAGCAAACCAAGGTGATTGTAATGGTAGAATAAAACCTTGATTTAACATATCTTTAATCTGACTTTTTAGTACTTCAGACTTATAGACGTAAGAATATCTATATGTTTTAACATCTATAGGCGTATTATCTTTTAGTTTTATGTCATGTTTTACAGCGTTAGTAAAAATTAAAGGTTGGTTTTCAATGTGAAAAATGTCAACGTATTTGTTAAATAGTTTAGTTGATTTTTGTCTCTCATCTATATTGCAGTGGTTAATTCTTACTTTAAAAAAATTGTTTATTATCATTATTGTAATACAAATTATTTTTTAAATTTGGAACTTATTCTCATAAATGACATTAAAAGGATTTTATAAGTTTGCAGATGTATATTTATCAGTGAGGTTCAATATTGATGTGTATGCCAAATTGTTTTCTACTTTAATTAAGATTTCAGGAATTTCAAGGTTGGAAATTTTTTAATGGGGTAATATTGCAATTTTTTTATTTATATTTGCAATTTTGACTTTATTTTTTGTTCAGAATTTGGTGTTACGATACAATTATTATAATCTACTAATTTTTTAAATTTAATTTCAATTCATTTGTAACTAAATCTACATTAGCATATAACTGTTTTAGATTATTGATTCCTAAAAGACAATCAAAATATTTATGAAATTAAACAATGTGGAATTTGAATAGAAATATATTTAAGTTAAAAATAGTTAGACATAGAATTGTACGCTAAATTTTTTCTTAGTAGTGTCATAAGCAAAGTATTTTTTTGCTATTTTGGGGTTTATAAATTATTTGAAGAAACCTAGTGCGACAAGAGAAGCCAAATTCTTGAGGAGATAATAGCAGCCGTAAATCTTACAATATGCAATCAAGGAAATAAACCAACGTTTGTAAGAAGAAGATCCAAATCATACATTGACATTACTATAGCAACATGGGAAACGGCTGGAGTAGTAAGGGGCTGGACAGTGACAGAAGAAAAATCACTGAGTTTACATAAGTACATACAATACAGCACAAACGGAAAAAAAGAAAAATAAGACAAAAAAGAAGAAAACTAGAACATAAGAAAGATGGACGGAAAAAGGATAAATATAGCTATAGAAGCAGAGAAAGTGACTGAAAACGAGAACATAGAGGAAAGATGCAAAAGATACTCGAAAAAATTGATGAAGGCAGCGGAAGAATCAATTCCCAGATACAGAGAAGGAAGAAGGAGAAGACTGTACTGGTAGTGGAAAGAAGTCAAGGAAAGCAATACAAACAACAAGAAAAGTCAAAAGACACAGAAGAAGGGGAGAAGATTCTGATAAAACTGAAGAAGAACTGAAAAATGACAGAAAGGCTTTAAAAGAAGCAATCAAGGACAGTAAGAAAAGATGCTGGAAAGAAATGTTCAAATCCATAGACAAGAATCCCTGGGGCAAACCATACAAAATAGTAATGAATAAATTAGGAGAAATAAAAGCAGTGTGTTTAAAGAAAGAAGAAAATGAAGTAGTAATTAATGAAAAATTGTTTACTACTGGAAGAATAATAAAAGAACCAGCAGGAATAACTGACAAAACAGAAGCAGTCCCTGCAACAGTGGAGAAGATAAAACAGATAATAAAGGAGCTACCTAATAATACAGTACCCGGTCTAGACAAGATAACAACAAAGATAGTAAAGGCAGCGTTAGAAGAGAAATAAGATAGAGATAACACAAATAATAAACAGATGTCTGAAAGAAGAAATTTTTCCGGTTTGCTGAAAGGATGCAAATCTAGTACTAATTGAGAAAAAGGAAGAAAACAGGTAAAACAAAAACGTGTAAACCGATAAGCCTGATCAATACACTAGCGAAAATTATGGAAGAAGTTATCGTGAGGAAAATTGAACAGGAAATATTAAAAAAAAGAGGATGGGATCAAGAACAATATGGATTTACAAAGAGAAGAACGACTAGGAGCTATTGAAAAAGTAAAAACCATAGCAAAAGAAACAAACAGTAGACCATACAGAAAAACACATCACTGTGTCATAATAGCTTTAGATATACAAAATGCGTTCAACAACATACTATGGGAAGCAGTTATAGAAGTAACAAAAAAAAAACTAACAAATAAAACTACCAAGATAATATGGAGCTACCTTCAGGAGAGAAATCTACTGACCAAAAATGAAAAATTTAGGCTGACTAGAGAAGTACCACAGGGTTCTGCATTAAGTCCTAAATTATGGAATTTAGTTTATAATCAGCTACTCAGGATACGGCTGCCGGAAGGAGTGGCAATAACGGCATTTGCGGATGACGTAGCTTTGGTAGGTAGGAATATAGACATATAAGTACTAAATAAAAGGTTAGAATTGGCAATAGAGATGATGAAGAGGTGGATGAGAAATAAATGATTAGATCTATCGACAAAGAGGATAAACAGGAGAAATGAAAAAATACAGGTAAGTGTACAAATAATAACCATCGAAAAAAAAAAAAAATACTTTGGAGTAACACTTGAAGCAAAGGGATGGAATGAACAGATTAAAAAAACGGTAAGAAGAACAAAAAAATTGAAGGAACCAGGAAAAGGGGCAAGAAGGCTAATAGCAACTGCGGTTAGAAGTAAAGTATTGTATGCCGCAGAAACATTTGGAAAAGTTTTGAAAAGAAAAGAAAAACAGAAAAAAAGTAAGAAGAGCTACAAGAGCAAGTTTTTTAAGGTGGGAAAATTGTCACATAAAACTATCGTGCAGCTTTTCTTGGAAGTTATTTAAGATAATTCATTTCTGTTTTTGGCATTATTATAAGTATAATAACAAGATTTGAATTAGCTATTTTGGTAAAAATATATTAATAAATAAAAAAGTTAAGTGGTAAAAATTGTTCAATTTATTTCAAATTTAGTTCATATTAATGATATTTATATAAAAAAAAATATGCCGCAAAAATTATCACAAAATGATTATTTGTTTGCTTTAAAAGCAGCACCAAAGATGAGGATACTTTTGGATGTAAACAATAAGCCCACCGATGGCTCCGCCCATTACGTTTGGTACTGTTTTTATTACACAATTGGTAGTTTGATTTTATTGGGTGATCGGCGCCAAAGGCGGTATTTTATTTCAGTGCGAGTGAAGCGCACCCGGTGGTTTCCCAAGGAACCATTCCTGACAATTCTGTCCTTAAGGATTTGCAGGGCATACAGAACGGTGTCGCAGGAAGCACTAAAAATAATTGCGGCGACATTACCCGCAGATTTGATAGTAAAAGAAAGATTAAATATAAAGAAAATAATAAATGAAAGAACTAATAAGCAAGAAGCAAAAAGACAAGCAAGAGAAAATGTGATGGAAAGATGGCAAAGACCGTGGAAAGAAGAAAAAAAGGGAGAATGGACAAGAAAACTAATACCAGAAATAAAAGAATGGGTAGAGAAAAACCGGAGAAGTGTTACTATACAACACAACTACTTACCGGACATAGAGCCTTTGGAAAGTACTTACAAAAAATAAAAAAGATGAAGAAAGAAAAAAAATGTATATTTTGTCAAGAAGACAAGCCTGACGACGCAGAACATACGCTAGTAGAGCGCGACATGCAACAACAGTACTGAAAAAAAATATAGAGAAATTTAAAGCTTTGAGATTTAGGTGAACCAAAATAGAAAAAAAACACACAAACTAAAAACCACAGAAGACAAAAAAAGGAGAAGCGAGAAGCTAAATGAAAGCAAAAAAATATGGAAAAAAGTAATAAAGAGAAAAGAAACAAAGAAGGTCAAAACAATAATGCCTGCCAAGCAATGGAAGATAAACAGATAGACAAGAGAAGAACATTAGTACCAACAGAAATTGCAGAAATAAGGAGGAAAAGGAGAGAACTGCTCAAGAAAAATAAGTTGACGGAATTGACTAAACAATTTCCAAACGGAAGGTACTCCATCTCGAGGTTGACAGAAAATGCAACTTTCGAAATGGTCAGAGTATATCTGGCAACCAGAGGACACAAAAAACTAATCCCAAATACAGAAGAATCTCACTAGAAGTTAAACTAACAAATGTAAGACTACCAAAAGGGATGCACTTAATAAAGCTGCAAAAAATATTTATGAAAGAAAGAGAATATGACAAGGAAAAAGTTAATAAAGATATAAAAAACTAAAAAGATACCAAAGAACAATGCAAATATTTAGGCTGAATAACACAAGAATGGGAGAAAAGAGAGGAGAACGCCAGTGTAGGAAGTAAGACAGAAAAACAGTGTATAGGGAGAGATGGGCCGAGAACAGCATGTGTTGCCGCAGCAGACTGCGTGAATTCCGCAAGGCCAAAACCAGCCCACCTCAAACTAGTACCACATTAAAGACAAATTAACAGCAGGCCTTACGCAGAGAAGAAAACCGAAAGGTATTGCCATGCGTATCAAATACTGTGTTTCTATTACATCATCTATTGTAGTTGCTATATAGCTTACTTGAAGGTTAAAATAATTTTGAATTTTTGTAAAAAATTCTAAAGCTTTAAGGAATCCTTGTTTCATGTTATACAATTCTAAAATAAGTGTTTGGTGATTGCGTTTATGACCGTAAGGCATTGAGGTCCTGCCAAGATGTTATGTTATAAAATGCAATGTTATTCGCAGCATCTTCTTTAATTTTATTTTTTATTGATTTTAAGACCATTCTGTTTGTAGTATTTGAACAAAAACGGCAACTTTGGCGTCATTGCTGTTTCCACATATAATTTAATAATCGATTTATTTTTTTACTAGTACATACATTGTTTTAGATAAAGCAAGAAAACAAGCAAAAAAAAATTAAAATATTAAAAATAAAATTTTAAAAGATGGAAATAACAGAATAAACAGAATTGCTATTTGCAAACAATATGGCATCAACACAACATGAAAATAATAAAAAAGCAACTAAAAAATAAAACTATAAAAAACAAAGACCATGATAATTGCAAAAGAAAAACTAAATTACAAAATAAACATAAAAAGATAAATAATAGAACAGGTTGAATAATACAGACACCAAAAAACAATAATACAAAACAATAGAAAATTAGACAAAGAGATAGAAAACAAAATTAAAAACACAGCAAAACTATATAACATGTTAAAAAACACTTTCTTCAACAGAAAAAAAATATCAAATACCACAAAAACAGAAGTGATTAAAAAAGTAATCAGACCAACATTAATATTAGCAGCAAAATATGGACCATGACAAGAAAACAAATAGAAAGAATAAATGCAATAAAGATGAGATTTCTTAGGAATATCAAAAACTAAATTAAAAAAAAAAAAAAATTGAAAACGAGACATACAGAATGAGTTTACAAACAAACCTAATACAAAAAAAATTAAAAAAGGCCAAATGAGATGGTATGGATATAACAAAAAAATTAGTGAAGAAAGAAATACCAAGAAAATACATGAGACAGGAGTAACAGAAAAACAAAAAAAGAAAAACCCAGAAAATAATGGAACATTAAACATAAAATAGCTTTGCATTTTTTTCAATTCCATTGATGATATATTATCGAGTGAAGCTAAATCTGAAACTGCTGTAAATATTATAACATAAAATTGTATTATTTTAGCCAACCTATTGCAAAAAAATTAAAATACAAACACTCGTATAGTTGACCAATATAGATCAAACATCTATAATTTGGTGAATTAATGGAACCAGGAATCGTCCTATAGAAAACAAATAAATACATATAAAACATAAATAAAGTTTTACGATCAACAAAACCTGGACAAGCCTATAGAATTTATATTTGTCTTAATTATTTAAATTATATACGTCAGCAAAACAAAATAGTTGTAAATCGAAAACGTCCAATGATACGAGATTCAGATTATATCAATAATTAAAAAAAATAAGAAAAATAGTTTAGTAAACATAATTGCCATTTTTTTATAAAATCTTATTTTTACTAATACATACATATATATGTTGAACATATTTACAAAATTTATTTACAATGCAAATTGAATTAATAGTTTTTAAAAAATAATTTATTTTAATAAAATAAATTTAAAAAATATATAAATACTGATGCTTCAAATTAATCAGGTTTTTCTTGTTTCTATATTTAAATTTATATTAAAATGAATTTTATATATTTAAAAAATATGTTTTTATCTCACAAACATATTAAATTCTTTATTGTGCAATAGCCTACATAATGCTACATTGTTTTATTGTTAAATTATTTGTTCAGTCAAATAGTTATTATATTGTCATTTTTTAATTTAAAATGAAAAGGCAATTTACATAAAATACATCATTTATTAATGTTAATTTGCATAGTAGTACTCTACCAAGTTTCAACCCAATCTACATTTACCAAATAGGCCGCTAACAAAACAAATATAAATTTTAAAATAAAACTACTGTTCAATAATTCGTTTATTTAAAAACAATTCTTAGCAGTTTCAGCCTGAAATTCTAATTCTACTTCAGATTCTTTTAAAATTTCTAAAGTTTCAGAGTAAATCCTTTTAGCCACTGTATTACTAACCAAATAATCTTCATGAGAACATTCTCCCATATCATATTTTTTTACTAAATAAGGCAACTTTGAAAGAAATTTTTCAACATCAACTTGAGGAGCTATTACATCCGTTTTTCCATAAAAAGCATAAATAGGTACTTGTATATTGTTAATGTCATATTCAGGCGGTTCAAGTGTACCATATATATTCATATTTAAAGATTTTCCATTATCATATTTTTGAAATTTACCTGAAATTGATACAAATTAATAATTATTAACAAAAAAATAAAAATTACCTGAAATCATTAATTGTACATAATGCACAGCTTGTTTAAAAGCAGAACCTGCTGGAATGTTGCCTAATAGTATAGGCAATGAAGTTGAATTCAATTCGTTTGGTGAGTAACCACTAGCACTATACATCAACAAATTGCAAAAATGTCTAGTTGGCATAAAAGGTTGGCATAATAAATACGGTGTTAATTTAAGCAACCAATGTTCAGGAATGTAATTAAAATCACCAAATATTAGCCTCAATATAGTTAGCTACAATAAAATAAATTACAAAACTATAACATAATTGTTTACCAAACTTACCAGTCCATATTTTTCAAAAGGTATTAAACTTGTAAACAATATACTACTAGCATGTCCAATAAATGCTGTAGGAGAGTAACTCAAATGAGCAATTAGTTTATTTTTATAATGAGGCTTTTCTGATAACAAAACATACATTGACGTAGTTCCTTGGCAATGACCTACATGATACACTTGGTTTTGTTTAGTAACATTAGTAACATAATCAATTGTATTGGGAATATCATAAATTCCAACCTCATTCCATGAAAAATCCCAATAATCAGATTTTTTATGTTTTTCTATATGTTTGCTTGAATATGTATTACCTCTAGTATTCATTAGCCATACATCATATCCAGCATCAGCTAATATGTAGCCTAAAATATGTTATTATTAATATAATGAACAAGATAAATTACAGTGCACCACTAATTAAGAATAAATTTTTATCTTGATTACATACCTAATGAATGAGATGGGTTTTGAAGAAGCCAATGGTTTGATGATCCCATAAAACCATGTTGTAATAATACTACTCGTTTGCCAGTTTTGTGAGAATTTGATTTGCCATGAGGTATACGGAAATGTTGTAATATGTATCCATCTTCTGTAATTACTTTATGAGTTTCGCATGGATATCCATATCTTCTTAATAGTCCTTTCTAAATACAATTTTTTTTAGAGTTTTGTTAGTCAGTATACAGATTAAACTGTATAATTTTCTAACATATAATAAGATGGGCTAATATGGTAAAAAGTTAATTTAATTTCATCAAACAGTTTAAAAATTATTTCAAAACTGTTTACAATGATAAAACTAAATTTCACGCTTACACTTCATGGTGTTATCTATAAACTAAATGTATAATTTTTATTAAATTTTGTAACAACTGACATTTGATTTCATAGCTACAGATTCATCTAAGTAAAAGAATTTTTCAATCTTATAATTACAATTACATTGGCGACTAAACAGGATTTACCGGTGTAAACCACCTATTCACAATTAAAACAAAGGTACCCCATTTACTTGTCTAAGTGTTTATTGTTCAATAGTTAATTGTCTCACAAATTATAGAAAAAGATAGCGGTGGTATTTGCCGGGTTGCAGTATGTGCCTGCGGATATGGTGATAGTAAATCCAAATATGTAATTGTAAATTTTAAGCCGTAACAGAGTTAATTTAAGTGGGGCTTTTGTGCAATGATATAAAAAGTAGAAACCTTCTATGACAAAAAAATGATTTGCAGTTGCAGTTATTAGGCTTGAAAACTATGAAAAGTAGGCCAACTCTTTTGCAATGACTCACAAAGTTGAGAAGGTTTTGCCACGGTCTAGCAATCGTGACACCAAAGCAAATTAATAGTGTTCAATAATTTCAAAGTAAAAGTTTTGGAGGTGCGGTAGTTGTTGTGAAATTTTCTATATAATTAGTTCTTAGAAGTGCCAATGCTCCGGTATTTTAACTTTGTCAACTATGGTTTAGACTTATCTGGTAAATTTTAAAATTGTATTTACTTTATACTCTCTATTAGGTGTTGAGAATAGCAAAGAAGTGTAGATTACGCGTATATAGCCGACAAGTAGCCGCAAAGTAGACAGGCTCAAAATCCCATAAGGTTTACATGAGGGGTCTAAATTTACTTTTCCGCCATTTTAAATTTTTAGGAGTAAAGTTTGAACCGCTATTTAAGTGGTTTGTTTTGAAAGACGTTGAGAGACACTTACCAGACATCTGTCGGCTTGTCTCTCATCCTATAACTAGCGGTTCAACACAATAAACCGCTTAAGTAACGGTTCAAACCTTACTTCTGAAAATTCAAAATGGCGGAAAAGTAAATTTAGACCCACATGTAAACCTTATGAAATTTTGAGCCAAAATTCTCTTAGTCTATCTACTCAATATTCAATTTTTTTATCACAAACACTTGAACAAGTGTGTATACTATACTAGTATAAACTACCCGCTCCTAATCATTTACTAGGCCCACAATACACTAACCATATCTTTTAAAAATATACAAACTCTTACAGAATATGTTGATGCACGTGTTTGCAAAAATTGTGGTTTTAGAAAACCCGCCAGAACTTGCCCCAGCCAATTTTTTCTGTAAGGTTTAAAGCCACAACAACAACTTTGTTTTTTTTAGTAACTCAACATAGTCCAGGATCAACATCGGCTAAGATGCATCTATTGACCGCAATAGTCCAAATACTTTAAACCAGGATGACTAATTTCCTGAAAAGACTTTGACAACCTTTAGCAAGACTTTGCCGTATTTAACTTCATTAACCTATCGGTTGCAATGGACCATAAATAGTTTAGAACTGAAAGTAACCGGGAGAACTAATACATATCTCAGGCACAACTCTAGCCAAAAAAACGCCGTCAAGAACCACCTCCGACAATACCTAAATTGTAACAATTAGCACCTAACGTGGGTCATCTTAAAGTAAAAGCGCCTCAAACCCCTCAGACCTGACACCAAAGAACTCATATTTAGAGAAGCTTCTCCAAAGGATTAGAAGAATTTTAAACTTAAAAATTCAACACCGCAACGATTTTAGGACCCCTTACTACCTAAGAAACGTCTCCAAAAATCTCAACCTATTTTTGTTAAACTTGTTTTGTCATTTGAACCTAGTTTAAATTACCAGTATATCAAAACCTGATCGACAAAAATCTAAATATGTTTGTTGCAACATGTAAGCAAGTACTCTTGCAGCATAAAAAACTAAATACTTATATCTTGGGCTGTTAATAATAAAATAACTAATAACTTTAAGCAATTAAGACCAGTAGAAAAAAGTCAATTCTGATTAAAAATACCTAAAAAAGTATCTGAGATAAAAACTTTTTAAAGTCAGGAAATCAAACCATTTTTGGAGATTCTGAACTAAAAAGCTTAGAATCATACTTCCACGCCTTGAACATTAGTGAGTGAAATCATCAACCTTAAACATGATAATACTCAAAAGTGACTTTTGGACATAATTATAGTGGGAAGTTTATCTACCGTGATCCTAACCCGGATGTACATCCCAGAAAAAATTGACAATGTTTAATTATTTTTTGAAAAAAGTACAAAGACAATAGTGCGTGCTCAAAGGACGCACAACTTGTTGTAAATTTTTAAAGATAGAAACAAAGCTGCAAAAGTCGAGTAGAGTGTTGCAAGCACGTGGCCGCAAGAAGCGTGAGTTTAAAGATAAAAAAAAACCCGCCGCACAAAAACTTGCCACCCAGTTCCTTCGCAAGATTCAAAGCTACAACAAACACTCTGCGGCCACCAACTTATATTATTCAGGATCAAGAACACCTGAGATGCATCTATTGACCACAATGGGCCAAGTCATCTGAATTAGGATAACTCATTCTCTGAAGGATAACTTCGACGACATTTGCAGTAAGCACCTTGCTTTTACAGTATAAAAGAGAACAAAATCTTAAACAAGTAGATAAGAACAAAGACAGCGGTAGTAAATTTATCCAAAGGCAACACTTGTAATAAATACGCCCAGAGCGTTAAAGCGCCCATCTGGGCTTTGTTGATTTGCCAATTAAATGTAGTTAACTGTGCATGTGTGCAGAGTGGGTGCCATAAAGTGTGTGAGTGTAAAGGATATACAAAAATGGATGGAAAATTAGTACTCGTCAACGCTGCCGTGGCTGAAAGAGTAACTTGAGATAAAAAATAAGTATACGTCAGCGCTGATAAACCAGAAAAAAATGTCGTAAGTTAAAACTGTTAAATTGGGGTGACGTATTAAAAAAAACAATGGATTATTGACAAGAAGTGCATTGTGCAAGCTGAGATTTGTCAGAAGTTATAATCATGTAATTGAATCGGCGTAATATTGAATTATTTAGAAACAAGGTTTTACAATCATTTGATTAGTGGGGTTCAGTTACTTGATCTTTTTTGTAAGATAGCGAGTCTATCGGCACCCTCGTCATTGACGCAATCTACGTAATCACGACTGTTTGTAACGAGTTTAAAAACACACTTTGAATACCACAACTGAGTCTATGGCGGTTTGAAGAAGTCATCCAAAACTGACCGCAAGATAAGAACTTAAATTGGCAAACACCGACAGGATAGCAAAAAAAAAGCAAAAGTTAGTGAACTAGCTCGACGACTATTTGAAGATTCTCTCGGAATAAACCATGACAAAGACAGTTGCCACCAGCAAATCCCGATTGCAAAAAGCTGTATTAAGACATAGCCAACAAACTTATTTCTTTGCTAACACAACAGACGAAGGCAACCCTAATCAAAGCAAGTAAAAAACTGTAAATGCTTGTGTAGCAGCATAACTCTTACAACAAAAAGGCTTTAGCAAATACTTTAGCACGGACGGATTTTACAAACAGAGATAAAAATAAAAATATAAAACTAGCTTGTGTATTTAGTGTAAAAAGAGTGTTTTTCTTAAAGACCACTAGTTGTCAGCTTGCAGTTATTTAAGTCCTCAAACACATAAATCAGTTACCAAGTTGTGAATCTGGTATGAATATACAAAGTGAGTTAGGAGGAGCGGCATAATGCGTATGATGTATACAATGTTAAAATTTATTTTAGTTAGTAATTACACTGGAAAAATTAATTAAGTTTTTAATTTCAGCACATAAAGTTTACAAATAAAAATCTTGCAAATTATTTGTAATGCTTTACGATTGTTGCCGATTTTTGTATTGTTTTTCGTACAAAAGTTATATGGTTTTTTTTTAATTACTGTACCGCAAAACCTTTATATGTACAAAGTTTATCTAAGATAGTAAAACGTCAGCAATACGTGTGTTGTTGTTCGGGACATTTTAATAGTTACTTTACAATGTCAACAGCATACACTGCTTGTTTTAAATGTTTAAATTGCCGTTTATTGCCGTAATATAATTTGCGTTACTTACTATAAACGCAAGTCGGGTATCTGTTATATCTATGACTTGGTATTAGAAATAGTTTGATATCAGGCAAGCTTAGCACGGTAGCAAAGATTGAGTTAACTTTATTACTTGCCAGAGAATTTTGCAATTGCTAACATAAAAAAAAATAAAAAAATAGATTAAACATACAACAAATTACAAACAAATTTTATTGTTACTGCTCGCAATCAAAAGTAGAAGAAACATTATTTTTTTAATCACAAACACAAGGGCAGGTGAGTGGTATACATTATTCTAAATCATTTGCTCATATCATAAAATGTGCAAACTATTTGTTATTCAGAAATAGTTTTTTTGACATTTTTCCTAACGTTTAGTGACAACTAATTTCAATTTTTCAATATACTACACAAAGGTCAAAAATATAAGAAACATTTAGTTTTTTTTACAAATAATTGGGTGGGTGACAGGATGCACTAATCTAAATCACCTGCTTATAATTACAGAACTAATATTATATATAAATAACCTGTATACCCGCACAAGTGACAATTCTCCTAAAATTTAGTAAAAACTTTAATTTTTTAACACCTCCAAGCTACAAAAACATTAAAAGTCAAAGTAACATCTAATCTCTTGATTATTAAAACTTGAGATGGGCAAAGATACACCAAATTAAACTATTTTTTGTAATCATAAAATGTAGGACCCACCCACCCGTCCTACTGTTTTTATCAAAAAACTGGTTGTTTGACAATTCTATTAACGTTTATTAAAACTAACATGTCTTAACTAAAGAAACATTAACTGCAAAAGAAATATTTAATCTTTTAATCAAAAACAGTTGAGCGTTGCTACACTTGCTGATAATCTAAACTGTGTGTCTTAACCCACTCTGTCAACTGTTTCCTTTTCAGAAACTGGTAGCCTTACAATTGTATTAACGTTTAGTAACAACTAACATAAGTTTTAAAATGTGCTAGTTATAAAGAGTGATCCATTTAGAGGAACATTATTTAAGTAAATACAAAAATTATTTCTATTGGGTAATCTTTATGATCATACAAAAAACCATTTTGTAGATTTATTTTTTAAAGATTATTTTTTTCAAATGTTGGTTGTAACTAAGGCTAACATGGTTTATTCAGAAGTTTCAATTTTTGATAACGCATTCAAGCATTTTAAGTGGTATTTCTCAAATGATGGAAGAAAAGTTGATCTCCAATTTCCCAATCGTAGTCGGCTTATCCATGTAGACTTTAGACTATACGTAGTCCTAAAAGAAAAAGTCTAGAGATGCGATTACATTATCTAGGCGGCTAATTCACTGGTCTCAGTTGTGAAATTAACTGTTCACCGAATTGTTCTTGCAATAAAGCCATGGTTTTACGGGCTATGTAGCAAATAGCGCCGTTTTGTTAGAACCAATGTTGTCAAAATTACCGGTTTCAATTTTAAGCAGCAAATAGTCTGTTGTCATTGTGCGATAACGGGGCGCTATTCACAGTTAGGTTCAGGCCGGTCTTATTTAAAAAAAAAAGTTGCACTAGCTCATAAACCATACCTGTTGCTTTGTTTGAATGTAATGGCAACTCTTGAATGTCTTATGATTGCTATTCAGCTCAAATTTGTCAATTTTGCCTATTGACATAGCCATTAAGCCAGAAATGGGCCTCATCGCTGAACAAAATTTTAACCGAAAACAGTAAATCTTTTTGAAATATTTCAAGAGCTCAAAGGCTAAAACGGTAACAATTTGAAAAGTCGGGTGGCTTTAAGTCTTGCATGAGTTAAATTTTGAATGCTTGTAAACTAAGATTCTTACGTAAAATACGCCATGTTGTTCCATACGACAAGCAAAACTGTTATGAATGGTTCCAAATCGATTCATCATTTTCTTCATTATATCTATGGTCTATTTGGTTGCGTATTTTTTAATAATAAATATTGAATTTTAAATTTTTTAATGGTACAACAAATTGTGCGTTCGGTAGGCCAATTATGTATATCATATGTTGCTCTAAGCGTACAAAACACTTTCCTCATAAAGCGCGGATTTTTGTAATATAGCTGAATAATTTGTAGACGCTGTGCCATGCTAATTCTTTCCATGATGAAATATCAAACATTACTGGACAAAAATACTATAACAGTTTGACTCAGCGCACGCTTTATCTAACATAAAACCCCGACTGAAAAAAGTACCTCTAAATGAATCATCCATTATAAACAAAAAAAGTAAAAGAAACATGCAAACACTTGAGTAAGGTACAATACAATTCTTTAATGTCTTAACTATAAAAACTTCAAAAGTAAAACACTAATCTAAACAACCCGCTCACTATTATGAACTAAATGTTCCAACTACCCACCCGAGTTTGTCATCCAGAAATTAGTTATTAGTCAATTCTCTTAAAGTTTAGTGACAATGAACATTAATTATGAAAACTATTAATAACTTTTTGTTTGCCAAGTTTAACCGCATAAACAAGCTGACGGATACTCATATTTGACTGTTTTACTTTTGCTTATGCTATGGCGTTGCAACGGTTATCTTAAGACAAAGTAACGTTATATCTTGTCATCTAGATTATCTTTACAAAACTTAAGTTTATATTGCAAAACTATACAGAGAAACTCCAACTTCTTGGTTGTTCCCACAAAACTGACCAACAAACACACTAAACTAATAATAAAATAAAACACTATTCAAGTTTTTTACCACAAATACTAATATTTGTGGTTAAAAACTCAATCATCGTTTACACTAAACTAAACTTTATGGATAATTTTATTGTCTGCATAAGAAAGCACTTGCAGATTTTGTTTATGATTTTAATTAAAAAACGGCTTTAAAAAGTAAAGCACTTTCTATGAGCAAACATTTTGCCAATTATTTTAAAAACAATGTGGCTGACAATAAAAAAGCAATTATAGACCTGTAAGTGCAACAATACTGGTAAAATAAAAACTAATACAATTTTACTTAAAACTTGTAACAGCGGCAATCGGTAAGTTGAAGTGATTTTTATTGTTTTGATATTGTTTCTGTTGTTGGTTGTTATCCTTTATTACAAATAAATACTTTAAAGATATTAACAAAATTATTAAAATATTTTTATTTTTATTTCTAATCAACAACAGCAACCAGAGACGAACAACAGAACAGCACCGGTACAATAAAAACGAATGCCGTTGAAAGTGTGTGATAACGATAAGCTCTGAGTTGTAATTTTGTTTTTGTTCTAGGTTTGTTTTTGTTAGTTACCAATTGTTATTGCTGGCTGCAAACCGTGGTACAAATCTGGCTTCAAACAATCAAACTGCGCTAGTTTCAAATTTCTGACTTTGAACAACTAGTTTTAAAGCATTTTATACTTTGCCGCGTTAAAGATTACAACTGGAGCAAAACTCAACACATTGTTGTTAAATTTATTGTAAACATAGTTTAATCTTGTAAGTCTCTTGATTGCTATAAAATATTTTTAATTAGAAAGTAAGAAAGTGACAGATTTTATCCTTTAATAAAAATAATTGGGTAGGTGGGTGGACTCAGTTTTTTATTACAAGCAAGTAATTTTACCTAGAGTGACTCACACACTCGCCCAAGTTTTGGTCGTCCAGAAACTAAATTTGTCTTTTTTTTGCAGATGTTGGTAATCTATAAATTGGATATTTCTCTTATCTGCAAACGTTTTTGTAACTATATTAAGAAAAAAAGTAATAGATCCAATCCATTAATAACAAATAGTTGGGTGGGTAAGCGGGGCATTAAGTTCTAGACTGCGGTAGAGTGTATCAACTGGAGTGTTCCACGCAATCAGCCAAATGTTGGTCATCCTAAAACTGGATTTTTTCCTGCAAATGTTATTTGTAGCTAAATTAGAAAAGAACTTTGCAAAAGAACAAAAACCGAGTGGATCAAGTAGTTTAGTATGTATGTTTTTTGCCGGTTCCAAACACAGATAAAAGAAAAGGGTTTTGATGTTATACTGGCATGAGGCAGATGCTCATGACAAGAAGTAGGAATATAGCTCAACAGACAAGAAAATTTACAAAAAAAATTATTGTAATACTACAATTGTTTCACTACACAGTGGCTTCATCAAGTACAATAAACAATGATTGATCAAGATTATGTCCTGATATTATTAGATAAAAACAAAAACAAGCAGCATATAGCTCTAGAGTAGTAATAACCAACAAACTAGCTCAACTAATTACTTACATTTAGTATCAGAGCATATAATACTTCAAGTTACACTAAAATTAGGCCAACATATACCAAAATTATATGCAGATTATATCATTTTGGTATATGCTCTAGACAATAAAAGATCAAAAACAAAAACAACATATTTCTATAAAGAACTGCAGAAATAATACCACGTAAAGATAAGTTCATAGTATTAAGTGATTTAAAGTGGGAAATAATTCCAGGCATCAAAAACAAATTCAACAAATCATCTCTTAACAGCAGAAGAAAAACACACATAATTGTGAATCAGTAACACATTCTTTGAACACAAAGCGCAGCATAGGATAACTTTTTCAAACACAAAAAGGAATCAATTATAGATTATATTATTAGAAACAAAAACATAAAACCAGAACAAGTACTAGACACCAAAGCACTAACATACGCAAACATCCAATCCGGTTGTATGTAAGTTGTACTAGAACTGTGCAGAACAAACTTTTTATTTATAAACTAAATTGCCACAAAAGCATTGGGAAAGAAAGCCATAAAGAAGACACCAACAAACTAAAGAAGATTCAAGCCCTGGTTAACAGAAAAAGTCAAAGCTTTAGCACAAAAGATTCCCACTTACTATACAAAACAACAAAATACTATAAATGATATCAGAAGATAAGAAATAGAATTAACGACCGAACCCGCACCGTTAAGTACATTGAGATAAATTCAGTAAAAAAATAAAAAATTCTATGTTACACAGAAAAAAAATTCCCTATAGAACTATGAAAAAAATATCAAAATAATACAAATAAACAGCGTAAGCATGAACAAGTTTCTTTACAAAACTCTATTCACACACAAAATAAAATCTACAGAATGTGACAACAATAACAAGCAAAAACTATTTCGCACGCAAAAAATTAGCATCTAAAGACGTTAAACTAGATAGACTAAATAAAAGCAAAACGCCCGGTCTTAGAGACATACTAACAAGCTACTAAAATATTAAGCATAACTACTAGCAGGGCAGTTGGCACAACTATACATATACAACATGTTATGTCAGCATTGCAAACACCACCAGATTAGAAAGAGAGTGTAAGCATAGCTATATACAAAAAACAAAAATACGATAAAAAAAACTACATATGTATCTCTTTGCTACAACACATCAATAAAAACATTTACAAAGCATCTAACGGACACTATATCCGAAAAGACCACTATACAAAGCAATCAACATGGCTTTCAAAAAAATTGGTCAACAATAGACGCCATCTACGTGATACGGCAAATCTTAGAGAAAGCGCTGAAATTTAAGAAACCCTTCCGTCTTTGTTTTGAAAACCTGGAAAAGACGTTTGATTTTAAAATAAATTAAGAACACATCTTTACAAATAAACTAATAAAAATTCTTGACCCAATTCAACATAGCTACAGACTGGGGCACAAACAATTTAAATCAGTGTGCTACGTAGACAATGTTCTGTTAATTGCGCACTCAATAGCCACAGCAAAAACTAAAAACTTGGTTATTGCAAAATGTCCAAACAAGTGTAAGCTAATCAGAAACAATACTAGTGTCAATCAAATCTCTAAATTTCAATATATAGAGATCCACACGCATACAAAGACTTAAAAGCCAGCATTATAAATCAAATTAACAAAGCTTTCAGAATATATAGCAGAACTAATGCAAAAACCTATTTGGAAGAAGAAAAAAATGCAAAAACCTATTTGGAAGAAGAAAAACAACGCAATCAACCCTAAAATTTACAAAACATGTATGAGACCTATTTTTACTTACTCAACAGGAGCAAAACTCAATACCGCAAAAACAAAACAACGACTAAAGAATACTATTAGAAGAACTATCACTGGTCACTTATTAATGTTATAGATCAAAAAAACTAATGGAATAAGTGCAACTTTGGACATTGTAAGGAATGTTTGCAGCAGAAGAAAACAATGAAATAAACATATATCACCCATAAAAGATGACAAGATTGACAAATCCGTAAGACAAACACAACACGGCCGCTCGGTTGACCACTTTTTTGGTAGAAGAATAATTAGACATCAACATCACAAGAACAAGACCCCAAGAAATAATTTGGCCAACACAAGCCATTAGGTTTAAAAAAAAAAGAAATTAAATAAGGAAAGTGCTAGATCTAATTTTTTAATAGTAAATAGTTGGGTGGATAGACGTTGGTTCTTGATTGCAAGCAAACAACTTTAATTGGAGTAACACACTCAACCACTCAAGTTTTGGTCATCCAAAAACTAGATCTTTCTCTTCTCTGCAAATGTTATTTATTACTAAATTGAAGTAGAAGTGACTAACAAATCCAATTTTTTGATAATAAATGCATTTTGTAACAAAATTAAAGAAAAAAGATGACAGATTCAATCCTTTAATAACACTCAATTCTTGATAGCGAGTTTCCAAAATGACCTAAATTGAAAAAAGTATTTTTTTGTAATTGAGGTAGCGGATGACAAACGTTTAATAATAAATAACAAGATGGATGAGTGATGCACTGTTAAATGAATGTAAGTAAATTTTAACTGAAGTAACCCGTCTACCCACCTAAGTGTTGGTCATCCAGAAACTAAATTTTTGTCTTTTTTGCAAATGTTTTTCTTTTAACTAAAATGAGGAAAAAAAGTGGCAGATCCAATCTTTTGATAATAAATAGTTTAACTGGAGTTTACCAACCCAATTGTTTGTCATCCAGAAATTAGATGTTTTCACTTTCTTCAAAAGTTTTTTAATACTAAATTGAAATAAAAAAAAGGCAAATCTAATTCTTTGGCAATAAATAATATACACTTAGTTTAATGATTGTTATTGTTCTGGGTTGATTTTTGTTTTAAGTTACAGATCGTTATTGTTAGCTACACACCTGGCTACAAACAAACATTCTTTTTTATTTGTTAGTTGTTCTAAGATTTTTTATTATTGATCTAGTCTTCGACTACTTTTAAGACATTTTACTCGTATACATTGGCAATAATCTAAACATCTGACTCATGAGAGGAGAAAAGGAAGGAACCACTGCTGCAAATGGAACTTACTCAATAAACATAAACAAAAATGTAATTTAAGAGATGTGTGCGCTGATTTTGGCCGCAATAGTGGTTATAATTGTAATTATAGCCGCAACCGTAGTCTTAAATGTGGTTGCACCTGTAAGTGTAATGTTTAGATCTGGGTTGCAACCTACTAAAAGCCAACTGTCTATTAAGTTTTAAATTTATGATTAAACCTTTAAGGTGCTTGTTTTGTAATCAGCGACCGGTACTTATGACGGATGCTGGCAAAAGAAACAATACTAACTTTATTTTTTTGTCTGAACAACATATAATAAAAACTAATGCAACACAGTACAAAATCTGCTTGCCAGTTGCTAGCTGCTTTGCTTTTTAGAGCGTAAGTATTGTTATTGAGACAATTACGGGCAACAATAGCTAAAGACAGCTTTGAGCGACAAAAACTGACAACAACACTGTTTTGAAATTGTTTCGATCACGTTCAGCTTTTTGATCGTGGGTTTGTTTGATCTAATAAACTATTATTAGATCTGTCGTTTAGGTATAATTGAGAATAAAAACTCGTAATGTTTAGGCGTATGTACTCTATTTGCTTTCAAAATATAACTAACTTTTTGTTTTACAGTGTTTGCCTTATATACTAAAAATATTGAGTGGAGTGGGTACGCAGACCCAAAAGTATTAATATATGGCTTAAAAATGCATCTGGCATTTCCTAATTACATCTGGGTTTTTCATAGCATTAGTACCCGCATCAATAACCTATTAAATAATACAGACATAAATAAAGCCGTAAGATATACACTAATCCAATTACACTAAGCTTACTAATACAATTCAAATTAACAACCCGCCAATATACATTACTGAAGTAATAAAATAGTAATTATTTCTTAATCCTAAACATGCCGCCGCCGTTGAAACGCCTTGTTTCAAATTAGGATGGGTCATCGGGCAAGATGCAGAGCTTATGGATAGCCCGTTTTATTAATCCATCTGATGTTTTTAATGTAGCTGCTCTGGTTATTCCATCTTTTCCCTGATGCAATTCTTGGATCCTGGCCAATTTCCATAATAGCGGGTGAGTGCTGCCATCTTGAATAACTGCTATTTGGTTCTTTTTTGGAATTGTACCTTTGTTTACCATCCATTTTGTCCTCTTTTGCAATTCTGATAAGTATTCTCCTTTCCAGCGATTCCAAAAATGTTGCTGCAATCTTTGCACAAGCTGCCATCGAGATAATCGATTCAATTTTATGTCTTGCAGATCAGGTTCTGCCACTACATTCAATGGCCTTCCAATTAAAAAGTGGCCTGGCGTTAGAACATCCAAGTCATTTGGATCTGCTGAGAGAGAAGTTAATGGTCTGGAGTTTAGTATGGATTCTACTTGAGTCATCAGTGTATACAATTCCTCGTAGGTTAATGCTGTTTCTCCAATTGTTTTCTTTAGAAGCCGCTTGGCAGATTTAACTGCAGCTTCCCATAATCCTCCAAAATGGGGTGTACGGAGCGGAATAAAATGCCAGTTTATACCTTCTTCTATCAGTTTGTTTTTTAGCCGCAGATTATTAACACAAAATAAGCGCTGCAACTCACCCAATTTGTTATTAGCACCTACAAAATTGGTTGCGTTGTCGGAAAATATTTCTTTAATCAATCCTCTTCTGGATACCAATCTTCTTAAAGCTCCTAAGAACGCTTCGGTGGTTAAGTCGGTTGCTAATTCTATGTGCACCGCCTTGGTAACCATGCAAATAAATATTACCACATAACATTTTACAAGTTTCTTAGATTGCCGGTTGCCTTCTTTCATTGGAATGGGTACGCAATAATCAACTCCTGTTTTAAGAAACGGATGTTTAGGTATCACTCTTTGTCTTGGCAAATCTCCCATCATAGGCGTACTCATCGTGGGCTTGAATCGAAGACATCTGGTACATTTTCGTAGTATGCCTCTTACTGTGCTTCTGGCAGCTAGAGGCCAGTATTGACTTCTAATTACAGCAAGTGTTGCTTCGGGTCCAGAATGCAAGTTTCTTTCATGCTCGTATCGTATGATTAATTTTGTAAAAGGATGCTTTGATAGTAATACTATTGGAAATCGCTTATCATAAGGTAATGCAGCATGTCTTAATCTTCCCCCTACGCGTATAAGCCCGTCGTCATCAATAAATGGATTCAAGCATAACAACTTACTTTGTTTATTAACACCCTTTCCTTTCTGCAATTGTAATAACTCTGTGTCAAATTCGGTGGTCTGTATCATTTTAACTAATCGAGTCTTGGCTTGTTGTAGTTCATCTGTTGACAGTGCATCATTTTCAGATTTGTTTTTTAGTTGACATATGTTGATAAATCTTAAGCACCACGCCGTGATTCTTACAAGCCTGGTGAATGAAGAGTATCTTTCAAACAATTCTAAACCGTTTAGCCTTGGATTTGTTTGTATTATTAATATTTTTCTTTCAGGTACGTCCAAGTTTTCGTAGTTAATTATGGGCAAAGATGGCAGATTGGTTTTACAAAGAAACTGAGGCCCATGCCACCATAGGTATGAACCTTTCAGTTTGTCAATGGTAGTTCCCCGGGATATCAAGTCTGCTGGATTTTCGTTTGTGCTTACATGATGCCAATCTTCACCTTTGGATATTGATTGAATTTCGCCTACGCGATTTGCAACAAAGGTCTTCCATTTGTTTGACGATGACTTAATCCATGCCAAAGTTATTGTTGAATCAGAGTAATATGATATTTTCTAAAATTTGAGACCTAAAGCTCCACGTAGTTTGTTAACTAATTGTACAGTTAAAACAGCTGCACATAATTCCAGGCGAGGGAGACTTATTGTTTTCACTGGTGCTATTCTTGATTTAGCACATATTATATTGCATAATATGCTACCCGTTGCTTGGTTAACAGATTTTACGTATATGCAACATCCATATGCCGACTCACTGGCATCTCCAAACGCATGCATTTCTAGATTACAAGCTTTATTTGTTGCCAAGTATCTTGGTATGCTGATGTCATGAATATCCGTTAACTGTATCAGAAAATTATTCCATTCTGTGTATATATGCGCTGGTACGGATTCATCCCAATGGATCTTTTCCTGCCATAGTCTCTGCATAAGTATTTTTGCTTTAATTATAATAGGCCCCATTAATCCCAGTGGGTCAAATATTTGAGATATTCTTGCGAGAATAGACCTCTTTGTAGTTCGTTTTTCTACATTAAATTTAGCACCTTTGTACCCGAATGTATCCTCTTTGGTGTTCCATTGGATTCCTAACGTTTTTACCATATCAGATTTTTCCAAAGTGAGAACCGTTGATTTGCCTGGGAGACAGTCTAGCAGCGCTTCTTCGGTGTTAGAGGCCCATTTATGAAGTATTAGTAATTTATGCACAGTTTCTTTTCTGTTATTAGATTCAATCTCTCTGCCGGAGATTTATTAATTAATTTTGGACATGTGTATACTAGGTGTTCTTGATTGCACAAGTAACATTTCAGTGCTCTTGTTGCGGTCGTAATTGATAAATTCCTTGCCATTTTGGGTTGCGGCACTTTCATGTCTTCTTTGCAAGATCGCAGCGTTCTACATTTAATTGTCAGAAATTCTCGCAATTGATTAAATGTTGGAACATCCTTCGTCACCAACGATTCTTCCCACTGGCTTCTTGTTTTGTCGTCTAATTTCTGAACTATTAAATGTATCAACATGTCATCCCAATGTTCTACCGAGCGCTTTAATATACGAAGCGCATGTATGTGCTGTGTAGATTTATCCAGTAGTGAACGAAGCGCCTCATGCGAAGCTTTTGGCATCAAAGGGAGTTTGAATAATCCCTGTACATGGCACTGCACTATAGCTCGAGCATCTTTGTATCGCTCTTTTTATAGAGCCCACGCTACATCATAGTTGTCGGCAGTTATAGATAAGGCACTAATTACTTCCGCCGCTTCCAGTTTAGTCGCTGCTTTTAGGTAATGCATTTTCTCAATTTTCTTGATGTCGGGGTTTTCATCTATTAATGAGGCAAAAGTATTGTGAAATTCTACCCATTTGTCGTATGCGCCAGCGAATTGGGGTAGGTTTAACGCCGGCAATTTAATTTGTGACGTAATTCCGCTTCCAGATGATGCTGTCATCGAAGTTGTTTCTACTTCAGCTTCGGATATAAATTTCCAGGCTTCATCTCGTACTTGATAATATCTAGCATCCAAATCCTCATCTGAGATAAATTCGGTTTCTTCGTCGATTCCATATAATTGTTCTTCAAGTTGCGCTAGTGTTTTCATAGTGTTTTCGCATAAATCTAGACGATTTCTGATGCTGCGTGCTGTAGGCTTCGGATTTGCTTTGAGCGTATTTGAGAGACGCGTTAATTCTTGTTTTAATCGCTTACTTGCTCCCTTCAATTGAGCTATGATTTGTTCAGCCATGTTTTGTTTTTATTTCCAATTTGATTAGGAACTGCTGCTTGCTTGAACTACTGGTTGCTTAGTTGTGTTTGGATTTTAACAACAAATTCGGTTCGAAGGACCATGTTTCGATCACGTTCAGCTTTTTGATCGTGGGTTTGTTTGATCTAATAAACTATTATTAGATCTGTCGTTTAGGTATAATTGAGAATAAAAACTCGTAATGTTTAGGCGTATGTACTCTATTTGCTTTCAAAATATAACTACCTTTTTGCTTTACAGTGTTTGCCTTATATACTAAAAATATTGAGTGGAGTGGGTACGCAGACCCAAAAGTATTAATATATGGCTTAAAAATGCATCTGGCATTTCCTAATTACATCTGGGTTTTTCATAGCATTAGTACCCGCATCAATAACCTATTAAATAATACAGACATAAATAAAGCCGTAAGATATACACTAATCCGATTACACTAAGCTTACTAATATAATTCAAATTAACAACCCGCCAATATACATTACTGAAGTAATAAAATAGTAATTATTTCTTAATCCTAAACAGAAATTAATATTTTTTTAGTATTATTTTTGGATTGTTTTTAATGACAATTTTTTGTTATTGTTGCTGGCAATTCAAAAGTAATTGTTATTAAAAACCAATAAAGACAAACAATTTAAACTTTTAACTATGACAACATTGATATAATAGAATTTAATTCGGCTTTGTTTAAAGTGTACAATGGAAACAGCAAATTACTGATTATAAACGCATTGGCTTACAGAAAATAGGAGGCAAAAACCGCTACATCTGTAAATGAGAAAACCCTTACAAATGTAGCAATCTTTCTATACGCACCATTGGCTGCGTTCAGAACAACACATCAGTCGCAATCGCTGAGTCATCAATCGGAGATAAGCGTTGAGCCCGTCTGAACGATATATTTTAGACTGTTGCTAACCGTGTAAACTTTTATCAACTACATAAACAGAAAGCTTATAAATTTTGAATTCGAATAAACGATTTAATTAGTTTACAATACCGCTACTTAACGAGATATAATATATTCTCAATATGTAATGTTGTTTAATCCCACTTTGTAACGTTTTTGGTTTGATTATTTTGATTATTTTTTTATATTTTTTATATCTTTATCCAAGTGATCAACTAAAATTTAACTATTAGTCAAACTTTTTATTTATAGTTTTTAAATGTTTGTTTCAAATCCAGTGATACGTGGCTAAAAAGGATACTGGCAACACCCACAGCATTGGTAAATACCATTTAATTGGCATTTTTCTTAGAAACGTGCAACAACGACTAGCGCTGAGTTGTTGTAGTTTTAGTTGTACTAAGATTGTCTTTACTATTCTTTATTATTTATTAGTCTTTTCTCACTGCTGCTTGGTACAAACTCTAAGACCTTTTACTTACGCTGCTTGTCTCTGTCGCAAGCTTTAATAAAAGTTGTATTGGCTTCTGTTTTACAGTTACTGTTGCTTGTTTTGATCTCTTCTTGCTGGTGACAAATGAGAACATGTAAAATGTCAAGCTTGCTCCGGAATAAACTGCAAAAACTTGAACTTGCCATGCCGGATGCCTGCAAGTTAATACTTTTATCGTATTGACTACTTACTACTAAACTACCAATCAACTGCCAGTCTACTCAACTGATTAGCTACCGCATAATTTAGTGCAAAATCATACAAATATTCAACATTTTCTAAGCTATTTATCTGCTTACTAAATTAACCACTAAACATCATTGTTATTAGCTAATTTACATTGCCCTAAAACTCATAAGATTTGTTTAAAGAGACTAACGGCTTATTAGGTTACCTTCAAATCACCCGATAGATAACAAACAAATTATTTTAGTCATATTTTGCTACTTGCTAAACTAACGCTCTATCACAGAGCTATCTCATATCTAAAAAAATGTACTTAACGCTAGAGAATTGTAGGGTTTAGTAGCCGCGAACTGATGGTGTGTTGTTAGTAGTATTGTTATGTAAAAATATTAATAGCTAATATTACATACTGAAATCTTATCACATCTACGAGAATATCAGTGAACCTTTTCTTCTAGAAAAATGTTGACACGTACGTAAATAACGCTCATTTTTAAATTAACATTGGTTCTTATGAGATAGAACGTCAAGAAACTTAATATCCAAATGAAAAGATTTCAGTAATCACTTATTTTATATGTTAAACAACATACAATATTGTATGCCTTCATTTTTTGGGTTAAAGATATGCAGTTATATTTAACGAGTAAAAAATTAATAAAGCACTAAATAAAAACTTTTTTAAAATTAAACGCAGAGAAGCGTCTTAGCGCATCATTTTTTTAAGCTCGAAAGCACATTTTTTTTATTTTCAGGCTAAAATTTTTATTTAATTATACTCATTTCTAGCTTAGTTTAATTTTGGTAACCCTTATAATAGCGCAACTACTCTCCCCTTTAAGCAAACTTCTCCTATGACAGTTTTTATTCATTATTTTATTTTGCAAAAATGTAAAATTTTAGAAAATATTGTAAAATATATGAGACAATTTATATTACTCCATATTTTTCAATTTATTGTACTCACAGTTGTTAGGAATTCGTCGGGTTTAGTAAATTTAACTTTAAATGCACTTATGGACAATACGTGGAAGGCCAAAAATATTAAAAAATATTTCATCGTCCACTATTTTTATTTTACGAACTGATTTTAGTAATCTATCGACCTTGTTGTTATATACAATAAATTATCAGTTGAGAATTACCATTTTGTATGTTAAGTATAAATAAACAAAATTAACGAGGTACTTAATAAATAAGAAAAAACATTTTTCCAATCCAATTCTGTCGTTAAGGTTTTTATTATTAGATACAAATTGTAAACAAGAATTTTGAGATGCAAATTAAAGATTTATATTTTGAAATCTTAAGTATTTGTATGCAAAAAATAATAATAATGAGCAGATGATTCTACAGAGAAATTTGTAATTCATATTGTTGAAATTGAATTTGACGTTTGGAAAGATAAGAATTAATTATTTTTTTTATAATTTAATATTTATGATATTTATTTAAATAAAACCAATTTTCAAACAATGGTACGATAAGCAACAAACAAAACAGTATTCATATAAGAAATATTTGCATCAGCAGAGCAGCGCTTTTATCTGTAAAAATTTATGTTAAATTTTGAATAATCTATACTAGCATACAAAATTGTTGCGCATTTAAAATTCAATGTAGAAATATTTATAAATGTAGACGCAGCGTTAAGCATCGGTTTATTGTTCCCAAACCAAGATTACAAAACCAAAAATTTTTAACGTTTAATATAATTAGAACAATAATTCAGTTTTAAATCTAAATTAATATTTCTTTATTGTAAACTTTATTTTAATATGGCAGCGTATTTAAGAAAAATACAATTGATTTATAACAAAACTAATTACAATTATTTTATTCTGATAAACTTCTTAATATCCTCATGGTATCAACATAAATCACGTCAACAGCATCAATACCCATAATATAATCATAATGGCCCCATTCAGGAATATATTTCGTCCATTTCAGATTGGGCAAAACATTAAACAATCGTTCACTATCCTTAACATGAGCAAGTGGATCCTTTCCACCATAAAATATATAAATTGGAGCTTTAACATTATTAAGATTATATTCAGGAGGATCTTTCCTATTATAAATTCTCATATTTTCTAAAAGCTTATAATCAAATTTAGCAAATTTTCCAGAATTTACAAGTTGTACCGAATGTACAAATTGTTTTACTGATGATCCAGCTGGAAAATGACCGAAAAAGAGAGGTAGATAGGATTTATCTAATTGGGACGGATTGTCACCCAT
The DNA here is from genome assembly GCA_963932245.1 of Tachinus rufipes. Classification (NCBI taxonomy): domain Eukaryota; kingdom Metazoa; phylum Arthropoda; class Insecta; order Coleoptera; family Staphylinidae; genus Tachinus; species Tachinus rufipes. Next base: position 68,387,262 of record OZ010747.1, on the reverse strand, counting down.
TATACTTAAATATACTCTCTTGCAAAACTCAATGTTATTACAATGTGTTATTGGCCTGGGTGCTAAATTAAAATAACCAAAAATTGTGTTGAATATTTTAACCTAAAAAATAATATTTGATTGTAAATTTTGTATAAAAATTCGATTATACTTACCCCATGTGAAGCTTCAAGTCTAGTTATCGCATTATACTGCTTGCTTTCCATGTTTGCTCTAAATACAATAGGAGAATAACTTATATGTGCCAAAATTTTGTTATTGTATTCAGGTTTTTCAGACAATAATACATAAAGTGCTGTTGTGCCTTGTGAATGGCCAATATGAATCAGTTTTTTGTGACCTGTTAATGTTAGAATGTAGTCTATAGTAGCCGGTAGGTCAAAGTAACCAAATGAATGCCATGAAAAATCCCAGAATTGGCTAGATTGTGTGTTTAATTTTGTGTGGTTGGTAGAATATTCGTTTCCTCTGCTGTTTATCAACCAAACATCAAAACCGTTGTCGGCAAGAATGTAAGCTAAAAATTAAAATTAAATTGTGAATTAAATTTTTTATATTTATGTAAGCTAAAATAAAATTTGTATTGCAAGTATAGCAGGAAAAGACCCGCCAAAAAAAGGTAAAAAACCAAATAATAATTCCTGAAAATTTGCTTGGTAAATTGGAAAAAACACCTGATGATTCTAATGCAACCATTAATAATACAATGAAGATAAGTGTAGATTTAATATCTTTATCTGTTAATAAATTGGATGCTCTCATATTACAGTTAGAAAAATTGCATCATCTGATATTACCATTAGCTTAAAAAAATTACCCTAAATGACTATATGGGGTATGATCACTATCTCATATTGACTAAAGTCAATTTAAATAAGGACGTAAACAGACTTTAGTGCGACTTGCCAGATTGAACCTTGAGAGAGTAAAATGAGATATGTATAGGCACGAAGTAAATCATTCATTAAATAGAAAGCAAAATAAGGTTGATGTAGTGGAGTTTATTGAAATTATGTGGGATTCAGTCACAAGAAACGCACCTAAATACAAACCTACAAGCTTTTTTCGAAATCTTTGATTATAGTGGTATGACGAGTGCAGTTGTAAAAAGGAAAAGGTTCTTGAAGATTTTCCAAAGAACTGGTAAATTGTAAAACTTTAAAACTTAGACAATGTTGTGAATCATTAAACAGTCAGTCTAGAACCACGGACGTATAGACAACAATTAAGAGGTATAACCAGTTTTTCAACCAAGAAGCAGTTCCAGTAGCTCAAAAGTAAAAAAAAAACTTTTTATCTTAAAGATTGCTCTAAAAGCAGCACTTGTTGCACACAAAATAATTCTAAATCTAAGTTTTCAATTAAGATTCTAGTACAAAAAATTGAAGGTATGTCTAAAAACAACTAAAACCACTTCTCCTGATGTGGATAATATAGCGTATAATTGTTAACAAAACTTGGACAAAAAAAATCTATTCTTTTAAAATTAATGGCCATAAGAAAAGGATTTGATTTAAAAGCATCCAATTTAAACAGGTACAGGCAAATCTTTTTAATCTAAGTGGTAAAAAAACGATTTTCTGATTTTTTTATCTAGAAGCGTCGTATGACCTGCTAGACAAAGAAATTTTGGCTGACATTCTCAGAACAAAAAAACTAAATCTTTACATAATCAGGGTGCTGTAGAATCTGCAAAGAACAAAGTTTTCAAAATAAAAATTAGAGCTGGATTCAATAAAAAAGTTTCTTATGCTGGGTTTCCACAGAGTAGCCCATTGGCCAGTATTAAAACATACCTTCCGACCAATGTAGAGCTGCTCTCTTACGCGGTAATATACACGAGCCATAGGAACTCACCCCAGGCATCAGTCTAATTAAACGCTGCTATAGAGCTACCAAGATTGTTTTGTGTAGAAAAGAAGCTTGAAACTGTTAAAGAGCAAGCAAATGTAAAACCATGTGTTTTTCAAGAAAAAAAAACTCTTTACTTGCTATACATCTACAACTACAATAGATTAAAAGTAGTAAATTCATACAAATATTTGAGTATTTGGCTAGATTCTAAATTGCTATAGAGTATGCAAGTGAACAGTATGGTAAAAATATGTTGAGTCATTGAGAGAACAGCTTGTGGCGCAATCCAGTATTTTATAATGCATTTATAAGATCTAAGTTAGAATACATTATTTTTATTCCATAATTTTGTAGCAAAGAAAATATTGCCAAACTTAGAACACTTTAGGATAATTAATCCATTTTAAGTTAGCAAAGGTACTCCATCTTTAGTACTGACCCTGGAACAGGTAAAACAATACAAAAACCTTGTAGAGAAAAACAACGTGTACCAAACGTCAAAGAACATTAATACTAACATAAAAGTGTTTTCCAGTAAAGGTAAAGACAAAGTCTTTGCAGAAACTCATCTCAGGGAAATGCTAAAGAACAAATGACCAGATTTTTATAAAGTGTTTAAGGATGACTCAGATTCAGTCAGTAGAAAAGAAAAAAGATTGTAAAATTTTGGTCTAAATTTGATTTTTATTGCAACTTGATTCATCAATATATTCTTTTGCAACGTTATAATCCAGGAATTGGTGACAAAAAAGTGCAAGAGTTTTGAAAAGTCTGATATTTTCAGATCAGACAGTATTTTTGCCACAGAACGTATCTGTAGAGTCTGCCTGCCTGCAAGCACGCTAAGAAAGGTGTAATTTTAATTAGTACCCAAAAATTGTTTTGGAAAAACTAAAATTTCATTGGCAGATAATCGATGTATTACAAAACTTTAATTAAAAATTCAAAAAAAAAACATTTGTAAGAAAATATTTTATATGTAATAAAAAAGAACACTGCAAAAATACTGTCGCAAAAAATAAGCAAACACCAAAAAAAAGTAGTGATTGTCTAACCGGTAAAGAAGCCTCAACACTTTATGACCAAAAAGCTAAGGTACTTATAAGTTACAAAACTTCAATAAAAAAAAAATTAAAGCTCTTAAAACAGAAATAGTAAGGTTTGAAACCAAAATAAATGACAAAAAATACCAAACATTACCTGAAGGACGTTTGGTAAGTACCTAAACTAAAATTTAATGTCAATAGAAAAAGCGTTAGATAAAATATTTCTATCTAAAGCAACCAAGGTGAAAAAAATAATCAAAAAAATTTACACTAGTAAAATTGAGTGGAAGAAAGACTGCAAAAAGCCTGTATGTAGTTTGAGCGTCATCTTTGACCAAGCAAAATAATCATATCCAACAAATTCATCAAAAAGGGAAAAAGAAAGCTTACATACATAACATTAACGATTTAGACACAACATGTAAAGAAAATATTAAAAATCTATAAAATATAAATTGAAGATAAAACCAAACTATGCCATGGATCTTAAAGTAGCAAACACGGCTACCATTTAAAGTAAAAAAAAAAGCTAAAGGTATGAGCTACTAAAGCAGACTCTCGTGTACGCCGATGTCTGTAGACCTATGCAGATAATATCGATAGGTAAATGTTATGTGTGTTTTAAAGACAGCTTTATAAAATTCAAAAAAATATCATTATCAGTCAAAAACTTGCAAATATTTGTTAAAAGGGCAAATGTTGCGGGAAAACAAAGAGTTCCTATCTGAGAGAAAAAATCGATAACAAAATTTGAAAGCAACAATAAGGAAGAGTACAAAATCCATAATATCAATACGTGTCTTATACATATATTAAAATAAAAACAACACAAATTCAACAAGAAAAACAGTATTGATTGGTTGGATACTGTGGAGAAAAGGATAATTTTAGAATCTGGTTACCCACAAAGAACAAAATAATCACAAGTCAAAGATTCTGCTAGTCAGAAGAAGAATGTGGCTGCAATGGAGATTAAAAAATTTAAAAATATTTTTTTGTGTGAACATGTTTTTATGTAATTTTTAATAATCAATAAAATTATTATTTTTTACAAACATACAACCTATATCATGATACTAAGAATAGAAGATATGTCCGTACGCAGCTATCTTCCCCAACAAAGAAAGCGCTCTGTAAAATGAAAAAAAAAATACATTTTTATACTTTTTCCCCAAATGAAAATACTAGAAAGCCGTTTAATACGGTTACTGCACGAGTATTTTCCGCACGTTTTATTGATAAGTATTATTTACTAAAGTATAAACTTCTGTACTATTCTAATCAAAAATATTGATGCAATTTTATCTATAAATCTACCCTAATACAGTTTGCACAAATACAAATACATATTCCAGCAGCAACCGTTTGAAGAAGAGAAACATAGTAAATAATTATGTTATTATCATTTTTTAAATAAAAACTTAAATAAAAATTAATAGCATATATTTTAAAGATTAAATCATTGTCTTCTTCTTCAGTAGTGTTAATAAATAATAACATTAAACAAATTAAAATATTTCAAATTTAATATTTAAATAATTAAAATTTAAAATGTCTAATATCAATTTTAAATATATTATTATTATTATCCAAAAAAAATATTTAAAAAATAATTAAAAAATTGAACCAACAGACGTTAATGCAGTGGCGTAGCTAGAATTTTTGAACCTTGTCGCAAAGTATTGCAAAAGGCCCCTTCAGACAGTTTTGGAAAAAAAACGTCCACAATTTTGTTTTTTTAATCCAGTCTGTAACTTGAAAAGTTCAAAATTCTATTAATAAAAAATCTAAAATAGCTAAACCCAGTCATAAAACAATAAAATATTTTCAGATAGAATAAAATTCAACCAAAAACGGTTAAAAAGTCAAAAGTTTTATTTATAAAATGTCAAAAATAGCAAACTCTATCTTTGAAACACCAAAATATTGTTGAAAATTTGGCCATCAGAAAGTGTAAAATTCTATTCATAGAATATCAAAAATAGCAAAAACCAGTCATAACTTATAAAAATATTGTCAGAAAATAGCAAACTTTACCATAAACTGTTAAAAAAGCAACATTTTATTTATAAAAAATCAAAAACGGCAAAACTTTGTTATAAAATATTTAATAAAAAAACAAAATCCGGCCAAAAACAATTGATTTTGTTCATGAAATGTCAAAAATAGCAAACTCCAGCCATAAATTGTTGTCTGTATACAAATCCTAAAAAAAACAAAATCTGGCATAAACATGTTTATGAAATAGACTCCATGTATGCTTGTCCACATTGCAAACTTTTGCTTACAGCTAGCTACGCCACTGGGTAATGTACTTAATTTTTTTGATTTATTGTACTTTTTATTTCTCTCTATTAATATAATGCTTTATGCTTTTTACGGCTATTTTACATCGCCACAGTAAGTCTACGACTTGTTTAAAGTGGTTTGATGGGACCAACAGCTTAATACGTGACTTCCGAACCACGCAGGTGGATAAAGAGCAAGTTATCATTTCAGCCATATTTCGGGGATCGAACCCGGGACTGCTCGCATGATATGCAAGTGCTCTACCATTGAGCTATCACACCATAATTAAATAACATTTAAACAAATCTTAGTAAAACTACTTAATATATAACATATTCTCAAATGTGACAATTGCAAATACAAATAAAAAATAAATTTAATAAGTTCGTATTTATTTATGTTGAAATATCATTAGACGTCATTCTCATCAAACCCTGTAATGTCATGCGCAAGACAAACCAAAACGTATTTACGTATTTTAGACGTTTTTAAGTCGTCCCGGTTAGGTACACCAAACACACCAAAAGTAAACTAATCTTATTCAAATGGAAACAAATAACATCACCTTTGTCAACCGTACTGTACTTTAGAGTAAAGTAAGACTGATATGTATCCCTGTGTCTCTTTGTAGTATGCACAAATCCAATCTGAAAAATTGGATGAATAAATAGCACTTTGGAGTAAACCCAGAGAAAATCAAGGCCCTACTCTTCACTCGGTGTTGGTCACTTAAACCGCGTCACCTTCAATGACGTTCCCATACCGTGGTCCGACACTGCCAAGTATCTTGGGGTAATCTTGGACATGGGTCTCTATTACAAGCCTCAGGTTCAATCTATTTTTGACAAATCAAAAATAGCTAAATCTCTTTTCTACCCGATGTTGCGTAGGAATAGCGGCATGTCGCTCCGGAATAAAATTCGGCTTTACACCTCGACCACCAGACCAATGACCACATACGCTTCCCCCATTTGGGGAACAGCGGCAAGTAGCCACCTAAATCGCTTAGAAGCTTTCCAAAGCAAAACTCTCACAGGAGCTCCATGATACGTTCAATATCTGGACATTCGGACAGACCTAGAGATTTCTCCACTTCGTCAACATTTTAAAGCTTTAGCCGAAAAGTATTTCAAAAACCTCGCGGTTCATTCCAATCTCAATCTGGCAAAACTTGCCAAACAAGATCGGGAAGATTTAGTCTACAAACGACCGGTGAATTCAATAGTAGCCAAGTAACTTCGTACAAAGCATGAGTAAAACCACATCCAAAAACAAAACCCCAACCCGACCTATAAGGCGACTCCTAAACAACCTCCTACATACACATCTCCAAACGTAAAGTACATGAGCCGAAAGGTTTCAAACTCCCAGGCAATTCGCAGATGGGTGGGGTTTAGTCGGTAGGCACCCTTAGAAAGGTAAATTCGACACGTCCTGGGAGCAAAGTCTTTAGAAGATTCCACACCTACGCCTAACAAAAAAAAAAATCTTGAATTCTTTAAACTGTAAGCCTTGCTTGGTCAAGCTTTTTGATCTACTCTGGATCACGTTTTCAACCAATAATACTAGGTTTTTAGGGCTAGGGAGTAAAACATTTTTCTGTTCTCTATTTTTCTTTTTTTTTTTTCTAGGGCAAAACTCAACGCCGACAAAAACAAACAGCAGAGAGCGCAGCTGCCGGTAGCCAAAGCCAAAAGACTTCAACCTTTCATCGGTAGGTCACAAAGCAAGTAGTGACCCAGTAGGGCGCTGCCGATGGAGGTGTATACACCCTACAAGCTGTTCAGTAGCCGTAAAATAATGAAAAACTTATTAATAAAATCACCAAAAATAAATGCCTCACAGCAACAGAAATGACCAAGAGCATAGTAACTACACCTAAACATACAAAAGAAGAGAAACTGAGCAAACTCGAGCTCACGCACAAAAAAGATCTAGAAGAACATTTCAAAAAGACGAAAGACTTTATCAGAGAAAACAGAAACGTGAATATACCAATAAAGAATGCTATAAACAATCTATCAAAAATCAACAGAATGAGCTAAACCAAAATTGAAATTAGGAAAGAAAAAGCCAATACTGGAGCACAGCTCATAGAGCAGATACAAAAACTGGCAAACAAAGTCAAGACTATGAAGAACATAGAAAAAAACAATTAAAAAAAAACCTAAAAAAAACGAAAAAAAAACCGAAAAAAAACAAACTAAGAAAGCAGATTACAAATCTGGCTGAAAAAGTAAAAATTAGAGAAGGTACAACCATCAAAGAAGAAGGAAAAGTCTCTAAAGGTTGACACTAAAAAAATTAAAAAAATAAAAAAAATAATGGAAACAGGGAAAGACCTTAAAAGCTTAAAGAAAGCCATGAGGATGAAATAACCAGAAAAATCGTACAAGAGCAAAACGATAAACCTTAGCAATGCAACAAATAAGAAGAGGGAAAACACCGTAATATTTACGGATGTCCTTAAAACGGAAAGCCCAAAAACGGCAATAATCCTAGACAAACTCAACTACAAAAAGGGGGAATGATAAAAATAGCAATAAAGCAGGCTGTAACAATAGAAGAACATGAAAGCAAACAAACAAACAAACAAACAAACGGAGGGGAACCTATACATCGTAGGAGACAATAAAGATATTGCTGTAAAGGAATACATGAAAATTGCTCTAAACAAATTATCAGCGATTCAAAAGAACTGCGACAGCAAAAGCATAACGTGCATAGTAGATATTGAGAAAAAGAGTGCACAAACCCGAAAAGTAATAGAGTATGCTTTCAGGAATCAAAACATTGAAACGGCAACACAGGAGGAAGGAACAGAAAAGTGAGAGTCCCAAACAAACAAAACAAAGGCAAAGAAAAAACGGAGTGCTAATTATCAAAAACCAAGAAGAGAACAGAACAAATGCAGACACACTGAAAAAAATAAACAAAAAAAGTAGCCTGGAAGGAACCGTAATTCAGGTGCGAAGAATAGAAGAGACAAGCAAGGAATATGTAAAAATAAAATTTACAGGTAAAAAAAAAACAGGTTTAAAAAAATGATAACATAAGAAAAGAAACCAAGGCAGTGAATGTAGTAGGAAGAAAATCTCTCATAATACTAAACATACATAAAACGGCAAAAAAATAAGATCTAGAAAGGCTTAGAAAGAATTACAAAAGAAAAAAATAAGGTTAAAGGAAATGTCAAGATATCAAAGAAATTAAACAAACACAAACAAAAACATGCAGTAGTCACGTTGCAAGGACCAGGTGCAAGGTAAGAAAACTCTCAACCTCTACCAGATGCTACAACTGCCTAGATTTTGACACAAAACTAGAAGCTGATAAAAAGAAAAAAAATACTGCCACAAATGCAAAGAAAGCGGCCATCAAGCAAACAAAAAAACGTGCCAAAGCTATAAGACTCCTAGAAGAAACTCTAATGAGAGTTTTACAAACCAATCTAAGTAGAGAAAAGGCAGCTAAGCAATACTGCAATAGAAAACAACGTAAACATAAGTATCATAGCAGAACTAAACAAAAACATAGTTAAAAATGGGAAATGGATCACAGACAAAAAACTAAAAGCAGCAATATATATTTACAATAAAGAGGCTGAGGTTATCACGTATGACCAAAAACAAGAACGGTTTGTATAAGTAAAACTCAAGAACAACGTGCTATACTCATGTTACTAGTCACCAAACAAAACAACAGAAGACTTTGAACGCTACCTGCAAAAGCTAAGCAATAGTGTTAAAAAACAAACAAACAAAATATCCTCATAGCAGGAAACCTCAACTCAAAAGCAAAGATATGGTGCGGCAAACAAAATGACAAAAAAGGTAAAAAGCTACTTGACTGGATGGCAGGTCTACAATTAACAGTAGCAAATATAAGAAACAAACCAACATTTGCCAGGAACAGTTCAGAATCACACATTAAGGTAGCCCTGTGCACGGAACAAGAAGCAAGACAAATATTAAACTGGAGTATAAGCAATAAACAAACCTTAGTCTGCATAAAAACATTTATTTCAAGCTGAAACAAGCAGACATTAAAAAGAAATCTAAAATAGAAAGAAAATGGAAGATTAAGACGGAATTGTTTCCTAAGTTTCGGAAAACAATAGTAGAGGAGCTAAATAAAAACAAAAACATGAATGTTAAGGAAACCATAAAAATCATTAAAAAAAATCTAAACAAAACTTTTAAGAAAAATAGTCTACAAAATCCCAGAAGAAACATAAACTGGTAGAATAAAAAATTATCGAAACTGAAACACAAATGCAACAAAGCAAAAAAAAAAAAGAGGTAAAAAAAACAAATAAGCCAGCAAAAAAAGACAATAGACTGAGAGAACTTAAAAAGAAACAAACAAACTTCAATAAAAAAATAATTGCAGCTAAAAGAGAAGCTTGGAGAAAACTAACGAACAAAGTGGAAAACGATGTTTGGGGTCTGGGATACAAAATTGTAACAGAAAAACTAAACCAAAGAAGCGGTCACAATGAATAACAGAGAAAGAAGAGACAACTCCATTTATCATTAAGAAACTCTAAAAAACGACAGAAAAATTTAAAACAAACAGTCACCGGAACCAGATCTCATACCCCCAGCTATTGCAAAGAAAGTAGTAAAAACAGCTCCTGAATCATTCTTTAAACTAATTAACAATGAATTTAAAGACGCTAAATTTCCAGAAGTATTATAATAACATAACTTGCAACGTAGCCTATTCTAGGCCCATTACTTTGAATTGCTTACCTTAATACAATCTTAGAAAAAAAGATGCCTCAAGGAACAACAATAATCTGCTTTGCGGACGACACAGGGATTATCACCACAAGCAAAAACAAAACAAAAGTCACAAAACCAACCTGGGAAATATGAGAAAAGCGTTTAAGTTTAAGAGCTACAAAGCTTGGCAATTGGAACAGCCAGCGGTTACAAGACAATAAAAAAAAAGATTAAGTTTGAATAGGCTAGATATGGCGGATTTTTTGTCTGTAACATTTTTGGTCACAAATCAAAAATGACGGAGTTATTTGAGAAGGCGCAGAAAACAACAAATTGCGACATTGCTTTCCAAGATGGCCAAGTAGGTAAATAAATAAAGCTCGAGCTCTGCGCTAAATATTTTATCTACCAGGAATTAAAACGTGCCTGGTGCTTTACTTAACCCCATAGCATTCGGTAAAATGAAACAAACCTCTTCCTAGTACCATAAATGCAGTTGCTTTTTTCGTGCACAGGAATTTGCCAGTACGCATTTTTAATGCCAAGGCTACCGAAAAAACAAAAAATCTACTAAGATTGTCTAATTTGGCCAAAATAAAGTTGATGTAGGGCAAGCAATACGCACACGTCTAAGACATCACATTAAGTTTTTTTAAATCTACGCAAATCTGGTCCCGTCCCTTTTTGTTATCATTAAAATTGAGAAACTCCCTACTGCTACAATCAATGACCCCAAATTTTAACATTTTGCTGACTTCAGAAACAATAAGACATTGCATAAAGAAACTTACTGGATAATAACGGGATTTAATTGGTAGACTGTTTGTAACTATAGCATGCAAAACGTCACCTGTACAACTCAACTTTACAACTTTTTCTTTTTTTTAATAGAAATCTACAAGTTGACGCAGTTTTGCTTGTTCCGACCTCGACATATCGTCCGAGTTGTGCAATAAATAACTTGGAGGCACCTATCAAGATCGAGAATCTTTGCATTCGACCCAAATATCCATTCAACAAATCTCAAATTAATAAATTAATATTTCAACATGTAATGCAACTCTCAACCTTACCCTGCAACTCGATAGGTACAGATACGGGGTGATTATAAATGTTTGGAATTATGTAACCATCTAATGTACGTTTGTGCCGCTCTAGTGAAAATGCGTAAATAGTTGCCTATCTTAGGATTCAATAATAAAAATATTTTCATATGTTTACATGTTTATAACTATTAGTTGTAAACAAAATAATAACAACAGAACATAATCCGGAATAGAATAGAAAAATTCCCCATTATCAAACCGCTCATTCCTAAAGTAGGATTCAATAATAAAAATATTCTTTTCATTTGTATACATTCTTATAACTTTCTGCTTGACAGCTGTCAAAGTTAAACTATCAAAAGAAATAGTATAGTAGACAATCCCATTCATTTATAAACTCCCTGTACCTTGCCTATACATTGGATGACCTAACTGTTTGCAACTGTACAATTTGTGGTACAATCGCGCCCTCATCAATTGAAATTTCTCCCATCCCGACATGCCAAAAAAAAACTCCATTAGTCCCCGAGTCTAATAAGCCCATCATAAAAACACAATACAATTGACCCAGAATAAAATTGAGGATTAATTTCTTATCACTAACAAAGGCCTATGAAAGTTAAGAAACCTGTACACTCTAAAATCACTAAACATTTTCCCAAAATTATTTGTTTAAATGCTGGTTCAACTTTTTTGTTTCACGTGACGGCTACTTAAATTCGAAATTTCATCAAAAATGAACAAAAAAATACCACTGAATGCGTACAGGAAGGCGTGGTCGGACTGCTCTTTTTAAAAGTATTTGTTGCTTCCGGAAATAAATAACAAAACTTTACAGCTACCAATTTGTGACGGAAAGTTGCCATTTTAAAAAGATTCCTTTTTTGTGCTCGTTTGGTAGCAGCGGGAATAAGGCGTTAATTCCGTTCAGAAAAAGAGCGCCTATAGAATGCGGCCCGCTACCTAAAGAACGAAAACCGCTTAAAAAAAAACGATCCGCTCACGACTTCCTTTGTTTTTTTTTTTGACAAGCCGCTTAAAATTTTTAATCGAAAATAAAATTTTTAATCGCGAATAAAATAAAAAATCGGATGAGTATAAACGAGATTTGCAGAAAATTTGAAAATATTTTATATAACTCAATTCAATACAAATAATTAAGAGACAACTTCATACCAATTACAATGCGACTATACTCATTCAAATATTAAATTTAGCGCAGTTAATTATAATAATAATAATAATCTTTATTTACGGTAAGTAAAACCATTTACATCAAAACTAATTAATTAAAATAATAAATAATTAAAAATTAATTAGGCCAATTTTAAAATTATACATGTTAAAACTTTATATTATATTAATATTTAAAACTCAAGTGGTTTGAGATTTCAGGAATTTATAAAAAAAACTGCGACATGTTTTAAAACAGTGATATCATCAAGCAGAATTATTTTTTCAATTAAATCTTTTAAACCTAAAACCACCTGTATATTATTGATTCTAATGTAATAAATTACAAATACATTTACCTAATGCCTTATCGGGTCCAGTTAATATCCAATCAGATGACGTGCAAAGAACTCCATGCTGTAATATAATCACTTGCCTCTCATTATCGTATAAATCTGGCCCATTTCTACCATACGGAATCCTATGTTGCGTTAAAATATATCCATCCTCAGTAGTTACATAATGAGATTCAAATGGATATCCATATTTTCTAATTAACTCAGGCTAAAAATATAAGCTGTATAATACATTAATTGTTAAATAAAATATAATTACCGATCTTAATATTGCATCTTCAGTGATATTAATTGCACCAGTTACAACAAAACTTGTAGTTAATAGAAGAATCAAATTAAGCATCATGCGTGTCCGCTTGATTTTTACTAACTCATTTTTTTATTTGGGCGAAAGTGAAAGTTGAAATTTTATTTATTTGAAATGGATCCAATTTCTCGTCACTATTATTTAATCAAATTATGGAATTTGCTATTAAATTATGTAATTGCTATTTAAGCAATAGTATTGCTTAGGCAACTACGTATACAATTATTTATAAAGATTTTGGGTAAAACTATTTCCATAAATGGTTTTAGCTTTAAAATTATAAAAATAGTTATAACATTATTTAAAATATTAGGACAAAATTGTATATATATATATTATTATTTGTTTATAGGCAACCAAACGAACTCAAGTAAATTTATGCATCAACAGAGTGCAGCACTATGACCTGAAGTTTGTAGCCAGGTGTGGCACAATGGCAATAATCAATTATCCTAACCGGGTTATGCCGTTTTCAGTGCCAATTTATTCAAATATTTAACAAAAACAAACATTTGAATAAATTGGCGTTAAGCTGGGACAGACCAGTAATTCAAGAATGGTATTGGTAACATTTTCTGAAATATATTGTAGTTCCTGATAAGACAAACAAATTTAAAACAACAAAATTTATTTCAATATCTAACTTTATTGAAAACACGCCATAAAGAGCATTCGTCGAATAAATAAAATAGCACAACATTGATTTTAACAAATATAAATTTGACTTATGTAAAAAATTGTACTGCATTCAAAATTCAATGTATAAATATTTATAGATGTGTACCAATGTGGACACATCTTTAGACGCCAGTTTATTGTTCTCCGAACCAAGGCCACAAAACCCAAAGTTTGATATAATTAGAACAATAACTAAACACTCAGCTTTAAATCAAAATTCATTTCAATATGGAGTCACATTAAAAAAAAAAATACAATTGATTTATAACAAACTTAATTACATTTATTTTATTCTAATAAACTTCTTAATATCCTCATGGTATCAACATAAATCGTTTCAACAGCATCAATACCCATAATATAATCATAATGACCCCATTCAGCAATATACTTCTTCCATTTCAGATTGGGCAAAACTTTAAACAATCTTTCACTATCCTTAACATGAGCAAGTGGATCCCTTCCACCATAAAATATATAAATTGGAGCTTTAACATTATTAAGATTATATTCAGGAGGATCACTTCTATTATAAATTCTCATATTTTCTAAAAGCTTATAATCAAATTTAGCAAACTTTCCTGAATTAACAAGTTGTACTGAATGTATAAATTGTTTTACTGATGATCCAGCTGGAAAATGTCCAAAAAAGAGACGTAGATAGGATTTATCCAATTGAGCTGGATTGTCACCCATTATACTTAAATATACTTTGTTGCAAAGTTCAAGCATATTACAATTTGCTATTGGTTTGGGTGCTAAATTGAAATGTCCAAAAATTGCGTTAAATATTTTAACCTAAAAAAATAACATTGCTAAACTCGTATTTTTTAAATAAATGTAGCTAACTTCAAGTTGATTATAAATATTGTATAAAAATTCAATTATACTTACTCCATAATATGCTTCAAGGACAGTTATTGCATTATACTGCTTGCTTTCCATATTTGCTCTAAATACAATAGGAGAATAACTTATATGTGCCAATATTTTGTTATTATATTCTGGTCTTTCAGACAATAATACATAAAATGATGTTGTGCCTTCAGAATGACCAATATGAATCAGTTTTTTACGACCTGTCAATGTTAGAATGTAGTCTATGGTAGCAGGTAGATCATAGTAACCAAATGAATGCCATGAAAAATCCCAAAATTGGCTGGATTGAGTGCTGAGTTTTGTGTGGTTGGTAGAATATTCGTTTCCTCTACTATTAATTAACCAAACATCAAAACCGTTATCGGCAAGCATGTAAGCTGAAAATAAGAATTAAATTAGACATGTTAGTGTGGCTAACTTCAAACCAGTGCTTTGGTGGGCATTGTTGAAACAGATCAGCAGTTGAATCAACAAAAACTGACTGAAAATTATTGTCATATACGTTTCTTTTACTAATTTTCACACAAATAACGGCATCTAAACTTAACAGACTGACTTTTGAGAAACATTATTGACAAAATCATATTTTTTAATAAAATTCCGCAACGTTGCTCATAACTTACTAACTTCATTTTGAACTTTAAGGGGGCATGCGGCTATACTCATTTTAATTTTAAAAATATTTTATGTAACTCACTTCATTGTTAATAATAAATTAAAAGATAACTTCATACTAATTACAGTGCAACAAATTTTATAATTTGGAAAGAGATTTAAAAATAGTTAATTAGCCAATTTTGTAATTAATTAATTAAGCAACTCGTTCTAATGTAATAAATTACAAATGCATTTACCTAATGCCTTATCAGGGCCAGTTAATATCCAATCAGATGACGTACAAAGAACTCCATGTTGTAATATAATCACTTGCCTCTCATAATTGTTTAAATCTGGACCATCTTTGCCATACGGAATTCTATGTTGCGTTAAAATATATCCATCCTCAGTAGTTACAGAATGAGGTTCAAATGGATATCCATATTTTTTAATTAATTCTGGCTAAAAAAATAATAATATTAAACTGATTATTACTATCAATATATTTACCGATCTTAATATTGCATCTTCAGTGATATTAATTGCACCAGACACTACAAAACTTGTAGTTAATAAAATAATCAAATTAAGCATCATGCGTGTCCGCTAGATTTTTACCAACTAATTTTTTATTTAGGTGAAAGTGAATGTTTGGGTGTTGGAATTTCATTTATTTCAATTGGATCCAATTTCTTAATAAGTTCGTTATTATTTAATCAAATTATGAAATTTAACATTAATTAATGTAGTTGCTTTTTAGGCAATATTATATAGTCTTGGTTGATTAGAAAATTATCGCAATAAATGGTTTTAACTTTAAAATTTGAATTTAATTGCATTTATTAGATTGATAAGCAACCAAAAGTACATCAAGTAACTGGATGAAATAACAGAGTGCAGCACTGTGAATGACCTGAAGTTTCTAGTCAAGTTTAGCACAACCGCAATATTCAATTTTACTAACTGATTTAGTAAATATTCTAAATTTTGTAGTACCTGATAGTCAAACATTTTAAAACACTACAAAATGTGCAGTCCTCAAGTGGGCAACAGTGAAGAAGTTCTTCACTTCTAACTAATAAAATTTTATCAATTTACAAAACATTTATTATAACAAACGTAAACTACAATTATATTTCCCGTTTACATTGTATCGATACAGCAGCATCACAATTATATTTACTAGGATCTAATACACCACTTTCTGCATCAACCAGCACTTTATTAATAATGTTTTTAACAAGAATCGAGGTGCTCTCATCGAAACTATTGAGTTTCTGCCTCACATGCTGTATAAATGCTTCGTTTGTTGAAACTTGGCGGAAACTGGATGTAGTTGCGCTGCTGCATTGCCCTAAGTCTGTAGGGTTGATGTAGTAATCTTCTTCCTTTTTAGTATCGTTGCCATCATCAAAAGGATCGTAGTCAGGCTGGAAATTAAATTAATTAATTGTGATTTAATAATGTGATCACCCAGCTAAATACTGAAGTTAGTTGCATTATTACATTTAAAATTAAAAATCTAATAATAAAACTCAGTCTACTAGAACAGGCTCTCAAGCAGAGGCAAAACAAGCCAACATACAGGCTGCTTTGTCTTTTAGACTGTCTGAGAAAACTGCTGAAACACAAAATACTAACAAAACTAGAAGAAACGGTAAGAGCAGATCGACAATTGATGCAATAAATAAAGTGCTGGAAGAAGTTGACAAAGCACAAAGTAGAAAATATATAAAGGGTTTTCCAATAAGAAGTTTCATTTTGAATAGCAGGCTATTTGGGCAGCTGTCAATTTTTTGACATTTGCAAGTAAAAACTATGCCATTATTAAAAATGGAACGATACACGCTTCAACAATGCATTGAAATTATTAAAATTCACTACAAAAATGGTAAAAAAAATTGAGTCACAGTTCGCAAAACTAAAGCGCTTTTTGGTCGTCGTAAAGCGCCTTCTCGGCCGGCAATAGTAAACCTGGTGGAAAAATTTGAGCTGTTGGGACAAGAAAAATCATCTTCAGTGATGAGGCCCATTTTCACCTCAGAGTCTACGTTAATAAGCAGAATTGTCGTATTTGGGGCTCAGAAAATCCAAGCATGATAGTTGAAAAGTCTTTGAATCCTCAACGTGTCACTGTTTGGTGCGATTTTTGGGCTGGCGGTGTGATTGGACCCTACTTTTTCAAAAATGAAGCAGTTGCACCACTGTTACGGTGAATGGATGGCGCTACCAAGCAACGATTAAAGATTTTTGATGGCCGGAATTGGAAGATATTGATGTGGACAACGGTTATTTTCAGCAAGACGGCGCTACGTGCCACACAAGCAACAAAACAATCGCAATTTTGCAAGAAAAGTTTCCTGGCCGTGTTATTTCTCAAGGAGGTGATCACAATTGGCCACCGAGATCTTGTGATTTAACACCTTTTTCTTTGAGGCCACGTGAAGATAAGGTCTATGCCAATGCTCCACAATCGATTCAAGACTTTAAAGATAGATCTCGTGAAGTTATCGAGGACGTACAGCCGCAAATGTGCGAATTGGTCATGGAAAATTTCATGAAAAGAATGTGATACTGCAACCGGAACTGTGGCGGCCATTTGACTGATATCGTTTTCAAATGTTATTGATTTCTTTTAAAAAATACCCGTTTTTTTTTATATCAAAATAAAACCTCTTATTGGAAAACCCTATACATAGCAAGTTTAGTGTTAGAAATGCGTTCCACTCTGCGCATTGGAGAGTAGTGGTAAGTGCTCTACAAGAAACAAATCTCGCCGTACCTGTTGCAAATAGTAAAATGTTATATTTCCGAGAAAACAAATGCCACAACAGTTGAGTATGTAGAGATCTATCAGTAGTAGTCACGGTCAAGACAGAGGAGACACTAGTAGCAACTGCCAAAAATGCCATACAGCAAATCACAGATTGGATAAAACAAATAAAATTAGAGGTAACCGCAGAGAAATCGGAGGCTGAGCAATACAAAGATCCTAAAATAATAACAATTGAAGTCTTAGTTGAAAAACAACATGTTACTGAAGGTGCAGAGAACAATGGCCATATGTGTATATAGTGCATACCGTACGGTGTAGATGAGCGCAATACTTGGCAACTACAGTGGCAAGCATGCCCCCCATAGATCTCCAGGTAGAAAAGAGTAAAAAAGAGTACGAGAAAGATAAAACAAAAAGGCAGGCAGAGAATAAAAATACTATTCAAAACCGGCAGATTAGATAAAACAAAGTGGCAAATGTGGTTCAATAGAGTAAAAGTTTAATCCCAAATATAGATCAGTGGGTGCAAAGAAAACATAGAAACAACAATTATTTTTTTTAACACGGGTGCTTAAAAGCATACCTACATAGATTGAAATTAAAAGCAACGCCAACGTGTGCTTATTGTTCATCTTTAATTGCCATCGCTAGGAACACAAACAAAATACGGCAGAATAAAAAATAACCAAGGTAATCACAAATATAAATATAATAGAGACTATGATAGACACCACAAACGGCTTGAACGTCATAGCCACCATAGTAGGCAACAATATGCAAGCCAAAAAAAAAAGAAAACAGTAAGACAGACAAAGAGAGGGCCCAACAACAATAGATGAATAAGCGTAAGTAACAAACTGGCAATAATAAAGCAATACCAAAAGGTGTTTTCGTTATTCCTGATTGAAGAGGGGGAGGGTGGTGGTTTAGTGAGTAAAAATCTCATATTACCATGCCTTTTAAAAGTTTCACCTCCTTCAAAACCAAAAAAAAATACTTTAATTGCAAAATGTTTCAAAATTTTGAGCCAAGCGTCCACGTCACCAATCCAGCACTACAGCTAAGTATCACTTTACCTTTCATCACCTCCTAAAAAATGCTTTAACCCCTGTAAACGTGACTATTATTACAATAAAGATATTCAAAAACACAGCCTACTTCAACCTGGATAAGTACATCAGCCTCATTGTCGATAGTAGCATAAGAGAAGCGACTTTTCTAACACCTTCAAACTCCAAACCTCTCCTCCCCCTACCTTATCATGCGTCTTAAAAAACGTATCATTTGATATCACTGACGCCGACGTTTCTCAAGCCCTACAGAAAGCCGGGCTAGAAGCAACAAAAGCTATTCGAATCAAATCCAGGTTAATGAAACGCTTTACTTCTTAATTCTAATTATATCTGCCAACCCCGCTACAAGGTCGGATGTAATAAATGGATCAGTTACATCTCATCCAAACATACACATGTCCTCTCTGTGGCTCGGTGTGCCCGACACCTCAATTGCCAACCCCGAAAAGGAACGGCGTGTGAAGTATACGTAATGCCCCGTTACAATTCATACCATATTAACCTCTAGTCTAGTTATATTTAAAACACTCCATCATGCCAAACCCTCTCTCCCCTCCCTCACCAACCCCTCCAATGTCCCCGCTGCTTTAGGTTCACAAATCTCGTAACCCCTATCATGTGTAGCACCTACTCTAGTTTCCACCCTATCCGCAATTGCCAATCAACAGTACTTAAATGCACCCTCTGCAACTCGACCGATCACGCCCCTCTATCCAACGCCACCTGCCCCAGTAGAAGTCAACATGATGCAATTTGTGATGCTATCCATGCTGGACCTCTTTCCGAATAAAAAGAGTCGAGTGGCTAACACAATAAATCGTTACACTACACAATGCTTCAGTCTCCTAACATAAGTCCACCATACAAGCAATATCACCTGTAAAGCTAAACAATACGCAAAAGCGTACACTCGTCCAAAATCTGTTCTAAACGAACAATATCTCCATCCTCGGCCTCCAGGAAATAAAATCCTCTCCCAAAACAAACTTTGTCACTTCCCAAATTCATACTCCATTACAAATACGCGATGAACCAATCAGAGGGCGTGGCTATAACCTACAATGCCCTCCTCACAATCTCTTCCATCACCCCCCCCCTCACGGACGGACCTGGATGTGGTGACGGTTACCCCGCAAAGCGTTATCGGCAGCACGCACATCCATCTTCTCCATCTACAACAAACCATTCCCGTCAGAGTTCTTCACATATGTTCCCAACCAGGAAAAATTGATCATCATTGGCGATATGAATGCCCGACACTTATCGTTCGGGGTTCATTTATCAAATCTGAAAAAACATCATCCCGGCAAATCATCTTATAAACTTTCCTCTGTTTCGATCAAGATGCCCAGATCCCACTTTTGCAAACCACAACGGTCACTCATCAACCACATTGTGATCACACTGAGCTTAATACCATATTTTAACTTTGCTGTCAAAGTATCTCCTAACTGCATCACCAGCGACTATATGCCCCTCCTAGACTTCACCTCGCTAATTATCTCCGCTCTCAATATATATAATAATATAATATAAACAATAATTAGCCTGCGTTTCAACACAATATTTCTATTAAAATTTTGAAACCCCGACGGCAATCGACGTCTACTTCGACAAAACCAATTCTACCTCCTCCTCCCACATCCCCACCAAAATTAAATTACTATCACAAAATTTTATTCCCCCATCAAGAAAAAGCACCGTACCTACAAACAATTTCTTCGCACTTGTGACCCCTTCACCAAAAACCATTGAAACAAACTCGATGCTAAAATCCGCCGTGAGTGTTCGGCGCCCCTCTCGTATGTTTGTGGTGCGCGATAATAGTTCCACACAAACAAAGAAAGGTACATGAGCCGTAAGGTCTCGAACTTCCGTAGACACTCACTATTGGGCGGTTTTTAGTCGGTAGACATTTCAAGCTGAGAGGAAATGAATCCGACACCTTGCCAGTCTTTTAGAAGATTTTACCGCCAAACCAAACAAAAAAATCACAAAACACTTCTCCGAACCTTCGTAGAGGCAACATCGTTCATAACGACAAAAAAAAAACAAGAATATTCAGCAATTCGAGCCCCCGCACTCACTCAGTCTGACTTATTAGATTCTTGCTAACCCCTGAAAGCATTACCCAAGGACCCCCAAAAACAAAACAAGTACAAATTGACAACTTCTGAGGCGATTCATCACCCCGCCACCCGGAGCACCGCCATCAAGGTGAGCATAATCTTCTCCAAACCTTACTTCTTTCTCGACCACTACCATCCATGTTCGGCACACCTTAAAAAATCCCCTGTTCTTCTGCTGTTATCCTCCAGCATTCAGGAACCTCTTATATAATTTTTCACTTATTTTCAGATAATATAACTTGTAATATAACCAGGACCCCACTGAAATATGTTCGACGCCCCCGCACCCTATTGTAACTCATCTACCAGGTCATTGCACGGAAGCCGCACCTCTCCAGGTCCAAAACACCTGGTGCAACGTCGAGATCCCGCATCAATCTTCCGACCATTGCATAGCGGCCTTACACTCCTAACACAAAAGTTTTTATCACCTTCCGTGTCATTGCACGAGAGCCGCTTCTCAGTCCTCCAAGCTACGACTCAACACTACAAAATATCTTTATGAATCGACATACGCCATGTCTGCAGAAACGTACCAAACCCTGAGAAACTGCATCGTTGCTCCATGCCAAAAAACAACACTGTGTAATGGAAGCGTTGGACATACAAAACGCGTTTAACAGCGTGTTATGGGAAGCAATTATAGAGTTAAGAAAATACAAACTTACCAGAGGGGTACCACAGGGTTCAGTACTAGGACCAAAACTATGAAACCTTGTTTATAATGAGTTACTTCGAATGAGGTTGCCAAAAGGCGTGACTGTATAAACTAGTCATGAAGGAGAAAGGATACGATGAAGAAGAAGAGAACAAAGACCTAAGAAAACTAAGAACGCATCTGAGGACAAACCAAATAATTAGAATAAATGACACACACATTGGAGAAAGAAGAAAATGTAAAGCTGAATGTGCAGATAAAAAAAATACAAAAAAGCAAAAGAGAAAGATAGCGGTAGAGGCTATAGGGAGACAGAGGCCGGAGACAGCATACGTGCCGCAGATTATGTGTAAAAATCCTCGAAGCAATAACCAGCCAACCTCGAACTACTGCCAAATCTTGACTAGTTTGACAAAGACATTATAACAACTGGATTTACGTAGAAAAAAAAACCAAAAGGTATTGCCATGCGTAAGTCATTCTTAAGAGCCACTTGTTGAGGCCAACACCTCACACGTCCGCAATTTTTTTTAAAGCATTTAGAAGAAAGAGCAAGATTTTAAGTAGCAAATAGCAAATTAGATATAAATCTAGAAAAAATAATTGTAAACTATTACGTATGGAGTATGTTCCTTCACGAATGTGAAACAATAGGAAAATAAGATGAAAAACGCCTGGAATCTCTAGAAGAGATTAATGAGCATAAAGTGATCAGCCAAGATCCGGAATAAAAAAGTGTTGAAAAGAACAGAAGAGCACAAACAAGTACAATAATAAAAGAACGAAAAAGTAGATAAGGCCTGCATTAAAAAGAAATTGTTTATCAAAGTAATTGTATATGAAAGATGCCAGATGTTCTAAAAAAAGAAGAAAGGTACAGTAACCTGATAAAAAAAAAGGAGAGAGAACCGAGAAAACACTAAGAGAAGCATGTGGAACCTACAAAAAGCAGAACACCAATAATAATATAAAAATAGAAAAAACTTTTTGTAAATAAATCAGTGTGCTTAGATAACATAACCTAATGTGCCCACCAAACCAAATTAAGGTCACTAATAACATTATGCTTCCATACCTCAAATAATTTTAAGACAAAACCTTCGAGCGTTAAAATAAATATAATTAAACTATTCTGAAGTTAACTACATAATTATAAAACTAAATCTAAAATTGTAAAGCAAATCATTACCTCTTCTTTGACGAGTATTTCATCTTGTTTTAAATAAATCTCTTCAGGTTCCGGTTTGATTGAAATTTGAAGAGTTTCGTCAACATTCTGTATAGTAGCTTCTGGTTGTAGATCCTAGAATACAATTTTGTTTAATGATTTGATTTATATGTTTGAAATATAACTTACGGTGGGATGTATGATGCCGTTTTTTTTGTCCAATTTTCTTTGCCTGGAACAAATTATTATAATTATTGCCAAAAGAAAATAAACATAAAAAGCAAATATAAAATTAGTATTCACATCTTCATAAAAAAATTGAATGTTGTTGCCAAAAGAGTAGAAGGGAACAATTGTCCAAAAATATTAATTTTTAAAGATGAATCAAGTTTTATAGAAATTGCAACTAGCTAAAATGTTTCTGAAAACAATATTTTTGCAAATTTATATTCAAAACTTGGCTCAACATAGTATACTAGTAAATGTTAATATAAAAAAAGATAACACAATTCTCTGAAAATAAATCAAGTTTTATAAAAATCGCAGCTAGCTAAAATATTTTCTGCAAACAATATTAATAAAAATTTAGGTACAAAATTTGGTTTACAATTAGTATACTTGTTGGCTATTAATTAAAAGAAGTGACAAAAAAATAATTTTGGTCCAATATTTGACTCAGACATAGTATACTGTAATTAGCTTGTTTCAGTTTCTAGATTATATGTTCTCTCACAAACAATACATTTTAACGTTATTGCGTAAGACCATGCCTAACTTCTCTACCAATTTTTAAACTTCCCCAGTGCAAATCTCGGCATGCAATTGAGGCCGTAGATATATCAATCTTTCAACAACGTAGCCCATATCGACGATGTGATTACCAATCATTTTGCTTGGTGAGTTATCTGGCTGAATGCATAATTGTTCAGACATTATTCTACAAAAACAAAAATGATATACCAGTAAAAATCGTATGGCAACTTGTGCCGTAAATAATATAAAAAAAATATATACATATGTATACAAGATGTTTCCTAACTGGAAGCAAAAAATAAAACTTTAGGTACATTTTTTAATTTTAAACAGAAAATCTAAATAACTTTTAAAACTAAACGGTAAACTTTTGTTGCCGTGATGTTTTAAGCCATCCGGTGCGCTCGGCTAAGATCGCCTTGTGATGACGTATTTTTAGATCATTTTACGACGGAATGCGCACGCGTACGTACGTGAATTTTAAGAGAATCTGAGGGTTGGGGTAAAAATGAGACAATATAAAGGATTAAAATGAAACAATTATTGTACGTACTATATTATGACGAGACCAGAGACTCTCAACGGGTTATAAGTTTGCAATTAGCTTCGACAAATTTAAAGTAAACTAGAGTCACTTTATATGTGTATTTGTAGTTGTTATCTTTTTCAAAGTTTTTTTGATATAATAATAAAAATATTTATATTAATACTGTAATAAATATGTAATTATTTGCCTGAAAACATGTCTCATTTTATTATTATTATATTATATTATTATTCGGTAAACAAATACGCACATAATGCATATTTTTTATTTAAATATATTGTAAAAAATAAAAAGTTTTTAAAATTGTCTCATTTATACACCACTTGACTTGATATAATAAAGTAATAATATAATAATGTATTGCTTACCTTTGTTGTAAATTCATATTTTCTGATATATCTTGCCAATTTAAAGCTTCTCTGCGTTTTTTGTGGTACTTTACCATAGCTTTTGAAATTTTATTTCTTTTTCTAGGAAGTGGTTTTTTCTTGCCTAATTTTTTGCCCATTTTTCAAATAACTGTTTTTTTCAAAATTCACTAGTAAACTACCGAATAAGACTAAAAGTAATGTTACCAGTATACGGTATATACTGTGTGTCCCAAGATAGATGTAACTAAAGGTATATTGAACACAAAATTTGGAATTTTGAAACAGCATTTGGGGATCAAGCCCTGCTTAATGTAAAACTAAGACATACCAAAAATGAGTTGATGCTTATAAAACACCCTGTATAAAGCTGAATCGACTCATTTTTCGTATGTGTTAGTTTTACATTAAGCAGAACTTAGTCCCCATATGCTATTCCAAAATTCAAAAATTTTGTGTTCATAATACCTCTGGTTACATCTATTTTGGGACACACGGTATAAACATTTTTTCTAACAAAAAGCTGTATACTGATGATGGCGCGCGACTCTAATAGGCGTGGCTTAATGTTGAACAAAACACCGCCGCAACTTGATTCCCCGGCAAACTTCTCCAAACTTTCGTTGAGGCAACATCGTTACACAGCAACCGAAAACCAATACCAGATTACAATTCGAGAAGATCATCTGTCCCGCAACCTGTCAATCATCCCCGATTGACAATGTGGACTCAAAGCTCCGTCTGATACGTTGGATCTCAGCAACACTGGAAGCATTACCCAGGGACCCCAAAAACAAAGTACAAATTAACATCCTATGTGACGATTCATCGACCCCAACACCCGAAACACAAATAGGAGTAGTCGGCAACTACCACCATCTGACAAAAATTCACGTCACCTATCAAAGGCAAAAGCAATTGACATCGCAGCCAGCCAAATTTTATGAGGCTAAAACTACCTGGATTGCACCTAGACCAACTTTGTCGTCCACTAAGCTGCGGGAATACGTGAACAACTTTGCAAAAACAGCCGCCCTTTGACGGACCAAGCGCCCGTTCCGTTGAGGTAAGACGGCCAAACAACCGTTTAATGTCAATAAGGCATTGCTCGATTGTCCCATGATTTTAAACCTTTAAACGTATTGCCATAGGTTACGTAGGCCCACTGAATATAAAAAAACCACCAATAAATGAAAATGTCTACCTCTAGCCACTTTTCCACTTCGCCGCCAAACCAACGCAGCTACCGACCTCACGCCGAGTGAAGCCATACAGGGAGCAAACATTGCTGAACCCGGAGCTTGGGACACCTCTCGGCCGCAAGTCTAAAATGCAACTTTGGTTAAAGCAACATCGTTTCACAGCGACCAAAAACCAATACCAGACTACAATTCGAGAAGATCATCTGCTCTCGCAACCTGTCAATCATCCCCGATTGACATTGTGAACTCAAAGCTCCGTCTGATACGTTGGATCTCCGCAACCCTGGAAGCATTACCCACGGACCCCCAAAACAAAGTACAAATTAACATCTTATGGGGCGATTTATCAACCCCAACACTCGGAACACAAATAGGAGTAGTCGGCAACTACTACAAAAGCACTTGCCCTAATTGACAGCGCGGCCAGCATAATTTTATGCGGCTGAAACTATCTGGATTGCACCTAGACCGACTTTGTCGTCCACTAAGCTGCGGGAATACGTGGACAACTCCACGTATTATTTGCGGAGACAGCCGCCCTTTGACGGGACCAAACGCCCGTTCCGATAGGGCAAGACGGCTAAACAACCGTTTATTGCCAATAAGGCATTGCTCAATTGCCCCATGATTTTAGAGCTTTGAACGTATTGCCATGGATTACGTAGGCCCACTGGATAATACCCCCACGAGAAGAATTTGCTATGCAGCACACTTTCGGCCCCTAATTTGGAAAAGCCATTAAGAAATGGAAATGTCTACCTCTGGCCACTTTTCAACTTCACCGCCAAACCAACGCAGCTACCGACCTTACACCAAATAAAGCCCTACAGGGAGCAAACATCGCTAAAGCCGGAGCTTGGGACACTCGGCCGGAAGTCTAAAGTGCAACTTTCGTTGAGGCAACATCATTACCCAGCAACCGAAAACCAATACCAGACTACAATTCGAGAAAATAATCTGTCCCGCAACCTTTCAATCATCCCTGATTGACATTGTGGAGTCGAAGCTCCGTCTGATACGTTGGATCTCAGCATTACCCAGAGACCACCAAAACAAAAAACAATGTACAAATTAACATCTTCTGGGGCAATGCATCAACCCCAACACCCAAAACACCGCCATCTAGGCATTCACCGCAGAGCTAGGCGGCAACAATACACCCACAAAGTTATATTTGCGCTAGCCTATTTACGAAGAGCATGCGCACTATGGGCGTTTAGCAACAAACAACTTTGAGTCAGACACAAATGTACGAGTTGAACTGAATCAAGCAATGTTTAACTTTCCATGCATGGGCAAACGATTGAAGCGGGTATGACAACAACTGATGCACAAAATGAGTAACTGTTATATAGATCTTTATCAAACAAAACTGATGAATTGAATTTAAATAATTAAATCTCCGCCAACGCCTGTCCCAAGCCAGGATGAAAAAAGAGGAGAGAGAGGAGTAACAACCTCTTTAAAAACCAGGGTTCAGCTGGCCCGGCTGATAGCACCCTGTAAGGGCCCCCGTCTGGGGTACAGGTAAAAACCAGTCAACGGTCCCGAAGGCGGAAGATGACAAGAAAGTCACAATGGCGGAAGAAGCAAAAGAGCTAAAAATGGCGACAGAGACAAGCCACCTAAAGTAACCAAAAGGCTCTGGCTATGATAAGAACGGCAGTATGGCGGCGGAAGATTCCAACCAAGGAACAACGGCGGCGTGCAGATTCCTAGAAAAACACCTGGATTTATAATAGTATGGAAATCATGGGGAAGCTGTAGTTGCTGCAGAGCGAACATTAATTTAGTGTAATATAATTTTTTTGTAAAATTTAAGGGTTAAGTGGAAGAACAGCAAATAAGCTGAACTTCGCCCTTTCATATGCATATAAAATGTAGTGAATAAAGACTAGTTATTATTATTATTATTATTATTATTATTATTATTAGTTAGCTGAATTATACAAACTCACCAACCAGCCATAACCCTTTAAATATGCAAACAACGTCTACTAAATGGCCCCGAGTTCCCAGCGACCTGTCACTCCGCAGCCAAGGCAACGGTTGCACTGGAAGTCAGATCAGGGGTGCTAAAAATTACTGAAAGAATAAAGGTTGCCACAGAAACGACTCTATATAGCGACATACAATATAAAGACAATGAAATTAAACGAACACGTAGAAGTACTTAAAGAGGAGCTCACAAACATAAAATGGGATGTGGTCGGACTGTGTGAAACTAGAAGAGCTGGAGAATCGTGCACCAACTTAAAATCGGGACATGTACTCTACCTAAACAACTCTGAAAATAACTCACACATGGGCGGTGTCGGTATCATCATAAACAAAACCACCAAACAGCTCTTCACAAAGATGCAACCCATATCCAAAAGAGTAATATATATTATGCTACAAATCTCCAAGCAGTATTCCCTTCATGTCATCCAAGTATATGCACCAACAAGTGTATCCGAAGAGGAAGAAATAGAACAATTCTACGACGATATCTCGGCTGCAAGAAGAGCAGAAAAGCCTCAGTTTTCCATTATTATTAGCAAAGCTAGGAGAAAAGGAAGACATAAATGAGAACCATATTGGCAATTTTGGACTAAGTAAAAGGAACAACCGCGGAGAAACGCTGTTAAATTATCTACAGCAGGAAAATCTGTACTACATAAACACATTTTTCCAAAAAGCTAGTGGACCTGGGTCAGCCCGAACGGCAGGATACAAAAACGAGATAAATTACATAATTTCGAATAACAAAACTGTAGTAAAGGATGTCTCAGTTTTTAACAAATTCCAGACAGGAAGTGACCATAAGCTGGTCAGAGCGACTCTTTTAATGAACACTAAAACTAAACAAACAAAAATAATCATAAATCACCCGACACCACCAATAGACAAACTTAAGCAAAACGATGTTGCATACCAGCAAGAACTAGATAAAAAACTAAGCCATATCCATAACCTCCAGGATCTAGACATCAACACCTTCTCTGATAAAATTGTTAAAGACATTAACACAGGAAAGTATGTACAAGAGCAAAAGTACATAAAAACAAAAAGATAAGCCTAAATACAATCAAACTCATAGAACAACAAGGACATACAATTTTCAATACTGCAAAAATTAAAAAAGTCATAGAAGATAATGGAAATATGAAAGTTCTAAGAGGACACGTATCAAACGGAAAACCCAAAATTTATAAAATACAAAACAACGAGGGTGCCATTATTAGGGACCAGGAGAGAATCAATAAATAACACCAAAGAAGTCACTAACGTAAACTCTGAAGAAATGCCAGATATCGATACTCATGAACTACGGATGGCTCTAAATCATATAAAAAACAGAAAATCTCCAAGTACAGATAGAATAACTAGCAAAATACTGAAAATAAAAGAAGATACCGAAGATACCTTAATAGAGGCTGTGCAAATTCTACTAAATAAATGTTTGAAAGAAGGAAAGATACCAACAGAATGGCAAAACGCTCAAGGTACCCTAATTCACAAAAAGGGCAACAATACAAACAATAAAAACTACCGTCCAATCAGCATACTCTCACACCTGTATAAATTGCTCACAAAAGTTATAACAAACCGCTTAAACAAACAAATTCGACTTCTACATTTATGAAAATGCGACACTCCAAATCAAGTTGGACGATGACACCATTACTAACAAAGTTCCTATTAGAAGAAGAGTAAGGCGGAGTGATACCATCTCACCGAAACTCTTCACGCTGGCAATGAAAGATGTTTTTAAACGCTTGGACTGGGAAAAGAACGGTGTAAACATCGATGAAAAACATCTGAACCATTTGCGCTTTGCCGACGACATCGTTTTTATTAGCTCGGACATCAGGGAGTTAAAAAGCATGACTCAAGATGAACCTCAAGAAGACCAAAATTATGAATGATTCTAAAATTCCCATCTCCATAGAACAAAACGTGGTGAAAAACGTAGCAAAGTATGTGTACCTGGGTCATGTAATCAGACTGAAAAAAAACCAGTGCGCCAAAGTAAAACGCAGAATTAAGATGAGTTGGGCAGCATTCGGTAAGCTCAGTTACATACTAAAAGATCAGAGCATCCCATACGGACTAAAAAGGGAGGTGTACAATAAGTGCATCCGGGGAGTAACTACGTATGGTCTTGAAATAACTACCCTTACCAACAGATCAGCAGACAAACTGCAAACTTGCCAAAGCGCAATAGAAGGTGTAAGCCTAAACACCAAAATCCGCAAGCAAACAGGTGTCGAGGATGTTATCACACGAGTCGCAAACCTTAAGTGGAAACCACTTCTAAGAGAAGTGTGGGAAGACTCCAAAAAAAGGTGGTGGAGAGACAACATCCAAAAAGTCGCCGGCTATTCGTGGCAACAGAAAGCTTAAGATAGGACCGTGTGGCAGAGTTTAAAAAAGCCCTATGTCCAGAAGTGGATAGATGGCTGATGGCAGGCTGAAGAAGAAGAAAAATCAAATTAAATGTTTTGTAAATTATTAATAATAATATTTATTTTTACATTCTTTGTATTTTAGTTATCATCTGAAACGGCGTTGTCCATAGATTATGGGTGCGAGACATAATAATGTGCCCTTCCTGCTGTAAAATTATGTTGTTCGCAATATTATTGTAATTCCTTCATGCTTATAAGAATCATACTTTATTTTCAAAGCAAGAAGTATAATTTATTATTTTGTTGTTATGAAATATGCACGCTGCAAAGTTTAAAACAAATTTTATAAAAACTTAGCAACAAATATACTCTCCTTAAATAATATTTTCTCTCTTATTACGAGTCCTATGTCAATTATAAATATACCGTTAAATTGACCAATAACGGTATATTTATAATTGACCTATGACTAACAATAAGGGAAAAAATGTCAATGTCACAAATAAAAAAATCTTAGACCTAAAAATATTCTGAAAAGTTTGGAGAATTCTGTAGAACTCAAACATCTTCTAGAAAAGGCAACAAAAAAAGTCTTGGAGATCAAAAAACTTTAAAAAACGTCAGCAAATTTTAGAAAGCGAGTCTTAGAGATACATAATATTTTCAAATAAAAATGTTAGAAACCTGCAGTAATTTCAAAAAACATTAGAAGCTACTAAATTTGTTTATTAAATATTAAAAAGCTTTGAAAATGACTAGAGAGGGTCTTAGATATTTGAGATAAACCTAAAAATATTCTAAAAAGTTTTGCAGAACTTTGCATAATCTTTGAGAGCTACAAAGGGCAACAAAAAAAGTCTTGGAGATCAAAATATTGTGGGAGCGTTAGAAAACTTTGAAAGAAGTTCTCCATGCATTTAAGAAAGTCTTCTACAAAATTTGTTTATTGAATATTAGAAAACCGCTAGATAAAGTCTTAAATACTAAAAACAAGCTTTAAATTTTTTAAAAGCTACTAAATGCAACAAAGTATGTCTTGAAGATCGAAAGACTATAAAAAAATGTAAAAAAAAATTTATGCGGTTGTCTGGAAAAACCTATGAGGCTACTAAAAAAGTCTTAGAAATTGATTATATATTTGAGAAAACTTTGAAAGACTTAAAAAGATTTTAAAAAACATAAAAAAACTTTTAATTTATTTTATTGAATATTAAGAAACTTTGAGCATGGCTAGAGAGAGTCTAGAGATACTAGAGATAATTCTAAAAATATTCTGATTTTTTTTACAATACTCTGCAACTCAAGAAAACCTTTAAAAACTACTAAAGACAACAAAAAAAGTCTTGGAAATCAAAAGACTTTAAAGGCATAAAACAATTTTAAAAAATTCTCCTCTATAAAACGACTTTATAATACACCGAAAAGTTTATGAAAGTCTCTAATAAATTCTAAATACAACTCTTAATTAAAAAAATCAAATAGTTGCCTAAAATTAAATTTTTCTTCTGAATCTCAGACAAACCCTTAAAGTCTCTTAAACCCTCTCACACATTTTAGAAACAGTTGTTATAGAAGTTATACAGTTTCAAAAACCTGAAACAAGTTGTGGAGCAACTGGGAAACCCTTCAATCTACCCAAGAAACCTCAAATTTGCTAAAAAAAGCATTTCAAGAGCTCATAAGTTTACTGACTGTACAAGTACTACTTAGTAGCAAAACTCACAAACAACTTTAAAATGTTCCTAATGTCTGTACTAAGTACCAAAAGCTTTAACCTAAAACTAGAAAATTTTACAAAAGTTCTAAAAAGCCTCAATAAAGCTAAAGAAATTTCTAAATAATATCAAAAGTTTTAAAATAGTTTTCAAAATATGAAATACAAAGCAAAAACGTGAATCAAGTTCTGGAATAAATAACAAAAGCTTCAACCTAGTCCTAAAAACCTCAAACATGCTCAGAAAAGATTACAAAAGCTCCTAAAGCCTACAGTCTGTAGTACTTAAAAGAAAAAACTACAAAAAACTTCAAAATTTTCCTAATGTCTATACTAAATAGCAAAAGCTTTAACCAAGAGCTATAAAACTTTATGAGAGTTTTAGCAGACTCAAAAAAGCTCAAAAACTTTCTAAATAATGTTAAAAGAAAACCTGAAATAAAAAACAAAAACCTAAAACAAGATCTGAAGTAACTGGCAACACCTTCAACGTAGTTATAAAAACCTTAAACATTCTAAAAAAAACTTAAACAAACTCAAAAAGCCTACTAAATATAGTACTTAATAGCAAAAACCACAAACAGCACAAAGCTAAAAAAGTTTACGGAATTTGTACCTATATCTATACCACACAGCAAAAGCTTTAACTTAGAACTAGAAGACTTTACAAGAGTTCTATAAGCCTTAATAAAACTCAATAAATTTCTAAATAACAAAAGTTTTAAAACAGTTTTGAAAACCAGAAATAAGAAGAGTAACTGACAAAAGGTTCAAAGTAGTTCTATAAACCTCAAAAATGCCAAAAAAACGTTACAAAAGCTTAAAACGCCTGCTGAATGTAGTACTTAATAGCGAAAACCACAAACAGCACAAAGCTAGAAGACTTTACGGGAGTTCTTTCAGAAAAGTTAAAAAAAAAATCAAAATAATAACAGAAGTTTAAAAACAGTTTCAAAAACCTGAAATAAAAAGCAAAAACAAGGAACAAATTCTAGAGCAACTCGCAAAAGCTTCAACCTAGTTCTAAAAACCTCAAATATGCCCAAAAACAATTTTACGGTAGCTCAAAAAGCCTACTTAATAGCAAAAACCACTTCAAAATGTTTCTAATGTCTACACCAAGTAGCAAAAAACTAGAAAACTTTACTGAAACTGCAGAAAAGCTCAAAAAAATTCAAAATAATGTCAAAACTTTTAAACAGTTTAGAAAGCCTAAAATGAGAAACAAAAATCTCAAATTACTGGCTTCAATTTAGTTCCAGAAACTCCTTAATGTTGCACCTAATAACAGAAAACAATTTGTAGTTATTAAGAGTTCTAAAAACTTTCAAAATCATCTTGATGTGCAGAAAAAGTAATAAAAGGTTTAACCTAAAACTATACAAAAGTCCAAGAAGACTCAAACAAACTTATACATTTTCTAAATAATAAATTTGAAAGCTTAAAATAAAAATCAAAAATTTGAATAAAACCTGGAATAATTAACATAATCTTCTTCAAGTGAAAATGCATAAAAACCCAAAACAAGCTTCTCAAAACAGTTCAAGAAACCGGAAAGTAAAAACTCGAACAAGTTCTGAAATAATTAAAAAAGCACAAACTTAGTTTTAGAAGCCTAAAGCATGCTCAAAATGTGCCAAATAACCCAAAATAAGCACTAGAATTAGTTTGCCTAATAGCAGACTTTTAAAAACTTCCAAACAATTCAGGAAGCCTAAAATAAAAAGCAAAAATTTGAAACAACTTCTGCAATAAGTAACAAAAATTTAAACTTAGTTTTAGAAGCCTAAAACATGATTAAAACCAAAAACCCAAAACAAGCTCTTGAATATTTCAAGTAGTAGCAAAAACTTTAATAAAAGTTTCTAAGCAGTTTAAACTTAGATTTAAAAACCTTAAGCATGCTAAAGTGCTTAAGAAACTCCTAAATATGGTACCTAACAGCAAAAACTTTAAAATTTCTAAACACTTCAGGAAGCTTAAAATAAAAATCAAAAATCTCAAACAAGCTCTGAATAAGTTACAAAACTAAGACTAGGTTTTAGTAGCCTAAAGTATGTTCAAAAAGTCAGTAAAACCCAACAATCTTCTGAATATGGTACATAATAGCAAAAACTTCAAAAGTTTTCAAATAGTTCAGAAAGCCCGGAATGAAAGACAAAGATCTGAAACCAGTTCTGAAATAATTTTCGAAAGCTTCAATCTAGTTCTAAAAGCGTCAAGCATGCTTCAAAAATATTTTACATAGTTCAAAAAGTCCAAATCGATGTTGCTCCTAATAGCAAAAGCCACAAACAAACATATTAAGAGTTTGAAAAGCTGATTCCGATATACGATACAAGGCCCATCTAATAAGATAAGAATTTGGAAACCTAAGAACTGAAAACAGACAGAATAAAAAAAATCTCAAAACTTGTTAAAAGATTTAAAAGGCTAAAACTTGTCGCAGAGCTTGAAAAATTATTATAAACTCTAGCCTAGTAAAACAATATTTTTCCTAGTTTTAAAAAACTACAAAAATTTTGGATTTTTTTAACTTATAGCAGATGCGACTCATAAATTCTAGATACTAGTTAGAAATTACAGGAGCTTGTCTCTAAAGTAAAGAATAAATTATACAAGCTTGAACATATGCACAAGCTTTCTGCTAGTTTAAAAAGATTTTAGAAAAACTCTGTAATTTTGAAACTAATGGCAGATGAGACTTACTAACTCTGAATACTTGTTTAGAGTTACATGAGCCTGAAACGTGCCTCTAAAGTATGAAATAGAAGATACCAGCTTCAAGATATAGACACAAGCTACTTCATAATTTAAGAATTTTTAGAAAAATTCTAAAACCTAGAAAGACAAGACTTCAAAAACATTCTGCAACTTTGTAAGTAATGAAGACGCAACTAACAAATTCTGGATACTTGTTATTAGTTACTGAAGCTTGTAGATTATCTCTAAGGTATAAAATAAATGATACAAACTTCAACCTACAGACACAAGCTTCTTCCTAGTTTAAGAAGACTTCTGGATACTTAATAATACTTACGGAATCTGAAGCTTTGCCTTTAAAATATTAAATAAGTGATAAAAGCTTCAATTTATAGACAAAGTTTTTCCTAGTTTAAGGCAACTTGAAAAAAATTTAGAAGAGTAACTGAAGGTAGATGTGACTAACAAATTCTAAATACTTGTTAGGAGTTATAGAAGCCTGAACTTGTATGTATGAAATAAGTGATACAAACTTTAACCAATAGACACAAGCTTCTTCTTTAAAGATATTCTGAAACCTTGTAACTAAAGGCAAACCAAACAATTCGGGAAACTTGTTAAGAGAATACGTTATACAAGCTTTGATCTACTTATAGAAAATGTTCTACAAAGCTTCAATAAGGTCCCGAGTCTTATAATTAATAAATAATAATAAAATTTCTAAAAATTTAAATCCTAAAACCACCACCAAACTCTAGTAGCTTGGAATTAAGTAGCAGAAACTCCAATCTCTGATTCTAAAAACAAAAATTTCAGAAAACTTTATACATGCTTCCAGAAATTTTTTTTAAAAAAATCAATATAGAACAAATAATAATTGACTATCAGTAGCATGTTAAAGCACCTAGCAAAAGCACCAAAAATATTTGAGCAAAAAGTGTAAATGTTGCTACACTTTGGCAACCTCCAGCAACTAAAAAAACCTGAAATTTTGACAAATGCCAATTTAAAAAATCAATTTATTTATATATAATCTAATAAATTTCCTTATAGTGGCTACGCATCAGCTCCATACCTAACACTAGACGACGACGTCTTTAAACACCTTTCATTAACTTACTCCACAAATCACGCTAAAATGAGTTGCAAAATTGCTTGCTCATCATCAGAATCAGGATTCCAAAGAGTAAGCAAATTACACAAAAAAACTCAACAGTTCAATTTCTAAAGTTTAGGGAATCACCAACGGAGCGGCATGGTTCCACTAACAACAGGCATGCAAGATTACAATTACGTATGGTTTGGATGCATAGAAGTCACCTTAGAAATATCCTGCAGCAAATTCCTTCCACACAGCGAATTACCAAAATATTGGGAAAATAATCGGTTATCTTTGATCAAATTTTTAGCTGAATCTCTTAGAGGAGTACAAGGTTTCGTAATGGATGAGAATTAAAGTAAAATCCATAGAATTTGGTTTTCAGACTACTAAATATGGAGAATTTTAGAGGATTTTAATGCCTGGACTATATAAATTAGAGGTAGTTTAAAAAATGTGTGACTTCATTCTTAGTATCATTTCATAAAAAAGTTGAAATTTAATATTTTTTGCTAATAAAGCCAAATTCATCAAAATATAAAAAACAAAGGTTTCAATTACTCAAACTCGATCGGTTTTTACAAATCAATCACTGATAATTTATTAAATTTGCGATTTTTTTAAGTTCATTGTGGTTGAAGAACATCCAACTTTATTAAATGTTACATTACATCCTGCTAAGGTAGGTTCGGTAACTTAGTACTAATGCAAGATTTGTATATATTGCATGAAATAATCTTATTAACTAACAGATTTAAACTATAAATTTGAACCAAATAATTCTTTGCGTTCAGCTACGGCAAAAACGTGTGGCCGTGAAAATTCTACACTCGTCATGAATAGAAAGAGGCTGATACGATCGTCAATACGCATAGTTACAAACACTTTATAAGGTCAAATGGTATTTTGCAAAACTATTTCACAAAAAAGTAAGATATGTAAGTATTACCTTTCAAATTCCTCATCGGTTCCCCACATATCATTGCCATCAGTAAACAACGCGTTTTCAGATTTAATTTTATTATATATTCGCGTTGCTTTTGATTTAATTTTCCTTAGTTTAGCCTTATCTCCTCTGCCACCAAGAGATTTCTTTCTTGCACGTCTATATTTTGGCATCTTACAAAACTAAACTTGCTATATAATACCTCAAATATAGAATAATGTCGTAGTGTAAGTATACAGGTGTGGCAATGCGCATCTATATCTATCTCTCTCTAAACCGTGACGTCAAGTGGGCAATAAGAACTCGCATTATTATTATTATTATGAATTAAAGTGTTAAATAAGTGTAAATATAAATAAGTATATATTTACGAGCTAATTAATATAAAAACAGTACATAAAGGGTGTCCCAAAAATAACGCAAGATTTAAATTTGCCGCCATTTGTGCAGTAAATTGTTAGCAACCCTAAAAAAAACAATTTGACAGCTGAGAGTTTAGGGTGCTATACAGCCAGTGAAACACTCAAACAATTTGTGACGTTTATGAAATTTAATTTGACGTCCACGTCTAATGATATTTTTACATTATTTATTATACCTCTGGTTTTACTTAATTTTCTCAAAAACCGTGCATCTGATTAAAATTTATCAAGAGACAAAAAAGTTTTCAAATTAAATTTTCCACACAAAAAATAAAAAGTTCCAGAAGGTTATACATCTAAAAAAATCATAAAAAACTATCTTTTTGAAAACTTTTTTAATTCAAACTTTAACAGTTTGTGTAAATAAGAAATAAACAAATGTAAACAAAAAATTGTTACAAATTATTATAAATTAAAGAAGTTAATTAAAAAAAATCAATAATTTCTGTAAACTTTAAAGAGCTATAACTCCGAATTTATTAAAAATAATATACTACTTTATTAGATCAATATTACTCAATTTGCTTGTAGTTTCTGGCATTCATTTTATGACCAGTTAATTCGGGACACCCTGTATAATTGTAAAAACATTGATTTTTGATCTATTAGTACCATAATAAAGTTAATTAGATTTAAAATAAATTGACAGCAATTATTTTTAATTATTTTTATCAAGTTATGTAAAAACTAAAAACAAAAACAAAATACACTTACAGTTCTTCAGCTGGCATTTCTTGTATATTATTTTCATTAACATTTAAAACATCATCAATTTGTTTGTGTCTATTTCTTTTTAACAATTTCTCTGTTGAATTTGTTGTCATTTGAGTTTGTGATGTAGGTAATTTTAAAGTAGGAAATGCATCTGCTTTTAACGTGCGAGAGTTTATTGGTTGATAATTTAAAAGTCTATATTTTAATGATAATTCAAATGATAAATCGTCAAAGTGAATTGAACAAATTCTAGCTATAAAAAACATATTAATAAAATTGTTATTAGATATAACTGTAAACATTACCATTATCAATATTAAACTTATCTTTCCGTCGACAAGCGTCAATCCAACTCTTTATTAAATCATTGTTTTTAGGAAAACGAAAATATTTAATATCAGTAGTTCCTTTGGTTTTTTTTGAATGATTTGTGCATCCATACACAGAACAAGCTGGCATAATGAATAGTTTTTAATAATTATAATCTGTTTCGTCTTTAATCTTTAAAGCAGAGCATACATTTAGTAATTCACTGACAACGCGAATAATATACTGATTTTAAACACACGTGTGTAGATTGTGAGCTGCCATGATAACTGCCGTGTACTAACTACGCTACAAGGTCAATAGTTTGTATTACCCACTTGACGTAATGCGCAAGACGGTTCAAAATGCGTTCTTGAAACTGCCAGTCCACCATTATACTCACACCACGGAATAATAATAAACCTGTTTTACTAGAATTACGCGCTAGCAAGGACCGTGTTAGAGCATACCGTATCGGACAATTTCGTACCGGGGGCGCCCGATGTTATAGGATTTTATTATGTAATATTCGCTATTAATATTTTCCATATACATACTAGTCTACTAAACCAGTCAATTCTCTCGCGTTAACGGCCTGTAGAACCGTTGATTGACATTGGAAAACATTCAACCACTATGTACAAACGCGACCACACTCACCACACTACCTCTACCACTCAATGGGAGGAAGTAGAAACCGTATAGTGCTGCCATACGGCTAAATTAAAAAACACTATGAGCAGATGCGAGGAAGAATTCTCGTCGGCTTGGCCGGCGGTGTAATTTCTATCGCTGCTGCGCAAGTAAACGAGATTTTGGAGGCGCTTACTATTTACGCAGTACATATCAATAAATAAAATCATTTATTTAGTATAATTGCGAGATATATTTTATATTGTTAACAGTGGTTTTTGTTAGCATTTTTTATAATAGTTAATGTACTGTATATGATACTATTTACGTGCAGGTAGTGTCTGATAACCTTGGGATTATAAAAATGAAAAAATGATTTTAAAAATACCTAAAGAGATTAAAAATAGGATTAAATAGCATTAAATATTTTATGTATGAAAATTTCCAACAATTCTAATAAATTTAATTTGATTCGCAAAGGTTGAACCTGACTTGTTTTTGTAAATAATACGTTTTTTATTAATTACCAGAAAACACCAAAATTTTGCCACAACTTTAAAAAGTGTAAAAATATTTATAAAACCTCAAAAATATCACAATCCAGCTATAAAGTATAAAAAATATTACCATAAACTGTCGAAACGTGCCAAATTTTATTCACAGAAAATCAAAAATAGAAAAATTTGCCTCCCCTCCCCCACAGGTCTTAAAATAGACGTCATCTGTATACTTGTAAACATTTCTGCATTGCAAGTCCTTGCTAACAAATAGCTACTGAATATGACCAACTTGAGACCTGGAATGTTAATGCTGCTAAATTGTATTCCACTACACACCAGTTTTGTGGTCAAAATGAGACAGAGAAGATGTGATAAATCTGTCATTTGCATCATCAATCACTGGTTTCATAAAAGAAGATAGTATTTATAAAAAGAACATCACAACTTTACCTAAAAAAAGGTCTATGTGTGACATTTTTAGATATCATAAGAGCCTACAATAATGTTTGAACTGTACTCTCCTGGAAAAAGCTGTTAAGAAATCACATCTGCTATAGCGTAAACAGATAACATGTCTTTGTGTTTAAAAGACCCTACAACTTGCGCACACATGAACAAAAAAAGCAAAACGTGGGGTCAATAATTCGATTAGAATCTACACGGATGACTCAAAAACCAATAAAGGTTCTGGAGACGGAATCTTTTTGCAAGAGTTAAAACGCACTATCTTCCAGGCAGAAGTAGTTGAAATAACCTATAGGGTTATGGAAATAGTGAACCGCAAAATACCTAAAATAATGTTTGAATGTCATCGTGCCCTTACTGTAGCTAGCTGCCTGTAGAAATAGCAAGCTGCTCTGAGTAAAAAGACATTCAACAGAGTAGGCAACATTAAGGCGGACGGGCTTGCGCTTAAAAGATCAACCCTCATGGTGTGTGGACTTAAACCCTGGACCGCTTTAACACTCAAAAGCTTAAATAAACTGCTAAAAATTAGCGCACACAATGTAATCAGAAAACGTTGAGATGTCACTCCGGGCTGCAGACAGACAAAGGAAGCAATAACTGCTCCAAACGCTAAGATAGCCATTTAATACTTACAACTGTCCAGAAAGAACTTGCAAATTATGACAGAAACCTTGAAAGCCAAATAAAAAATAGATGACGAGACAATCAAGCACGTGCTATGTACATGCCAGGCCCTCTCATATGATACATAGTTCATGTTGGGGAGTTGCTAGCTTGACATGGCCAGTATAAGAGAGACCCATCCAATCGTTGTACTTGCATACACAGGACAACGTAGTGACGTCACTACTAGAGAAAGCACAAAGGGCCTAATAAAGCCTAAGTACAGTAGACTTTGGTTTACCCTCCAACTTTCAATCCAGAATTTTTTTGATTATTCTTAAAATGCTTCCATTTTTACAACATTGAGAAAAAGGTCTTAAAACTTGCTTCTTTCAGGCTCCATCTGTTAGATATAACTTAGTTTAATCCTTGATTCTATTGGTAAAAAGTATTGCTTTTGGCTACTTTTCAGATATTGCTATCCGTAACATTAATGCAGTGCTTTTCGAAACCTTTACTGGCCCAGAAATTTAAAACTTCTTCAGAACAAGTGTAGATTGGTGCTGCTTTCTGGTCGTTTGCGTAGTATTATACCTAATAATGTCTCACATTTGACAATAAATTATGGACAAATGTGGTTAATAACGTCAATAGTCTCCAAAAATCTTATGCTGAAGGCATTAACATTCCAAGACGCTTCACTTGGAAGGTTATACCAAAATTTTCTTAATATTTTATAAAGCTTTTCCTTGCCTAGACTTCTGTCCTTCTGTAGTAAATCCAACCTAAACATTTTAGACAGAATGAGCTTAAGAACTCTACACCTAACCTAACTTAACCTAACCTATCAACATCATAAAAATAGAAGCCGGAATAATGTTTTTCAAAGCCATGTCACTTTTAAGTAAAAACTTTGGTAACCATCCATTTGAGCCCGCAAAAAGCTCCCCTTTCGTTATTACATCGTTTAACAAGATATCATTAAAAGCGCCTTTTCTTATTATTCTTATCTTTTTTGCAGTCTTCAACCTTACAAGTTATTTACAATACTTTCTCTCTTAAATCCTCATGTCCATCTGTGATGAACACCGTGGTCGAAGAATTTAGATTCCAACGTTGGCACGAGCATCTTCAAATTTATACTGACGGTATGGTACAACTGAATCTAATTCTGTCGCTTATGGTTTATGGATTCCATTATTGGAATTTAAAGAAGCAGGTAGATTTCCTGCGTTTTTACTTTATAACTTTATGCTATCTATAAAGCCCTTGTTTCTGATTTCGGCAGATTATTGTCCAGGACATAAAAAAATATCTGAGCATCTCGCATTAAAATTGAAATTGCAAAATAGAGGTTTTTTTGACTAATTTTTGTTGGGTGCCAAGTCATAAAGATACAACATGTATGATATCACTATCAATTACATCAAACTTGATACCAATTTCCTAAAGCAAAGCATTCAGATTAGATTAGATCAGGACACATTTGCAATCACTCTGGTATCTCTACAATTTGCAATACTGTAGCCAAATCTGTACTATAGCCAAATTTGACCTTGTGGATATCAAAACATTGTTTTTTTTATGATATTTATCATATTATATATTGTGAAGCAATAAATTAGATCTAATATTTTTAGGTTAGACCATACCATATATATACCATACCATTACTGAACAAAACAATATATAAAGTCAAAATGTACATTTGTAGGTTATGTCCAATTAATTGACTATGCAAACTGACAAATAAAGTGACAAATATAAACTGTGCGTACTACATTAAACATACCATTTTTAGGTTAGGTTAGATTATTAAACCGGAAAGTGGCTTAGTTGGGTGAAGCGCCAAACTTGAATCTCAACGCATAAATTGTCGCAAGTTTAAGTCACAGCTCCGGCAAAGCATTTTAAGAAATAGTGGCATTTATTAATTCAGATCATTAGTGTAATACATGATTAGTGTCCATGTAACCATAATTACATTTAATATGAGAGAGAGGACACAAGACCTGCTCTTTTTAACAGTTTTTGATTCTTTTTCAAAATATTTCATTTTTATAAATAGAATATTGCAGTTTTTAACAGTTTATGGTAAATATTGGTACTTTTTGACTATATATTTTTTACTTTATGACTGAATTTTGCTATTTTTGCATTTTATGAATAGAATGTTGCACTTTTTGACAGTTTATGAGCAAATTTTTGACATTTTATGACAAGTACTTTGCACTTAATAGATTATAGCCAAATTTTGTTACTTTCAAACATTATTTTGATTTTTTAAAACCAATTGTTTTCAATTTTCAATAGTTTATAGCCAAATTTTTGTTCTTTCTAATAATATTTTCATGTTTCAAAGCCGGATTTTGTTATTTTCAATATTTAATAAATAGAATTTTACACTTTTCAACAGTTTATGATTTTACCAATTGCAGTTTTTTCGAGTTTTATACCCATAAAATTTGTGGTAGTTGAAAAACATTTTATAACATTTCTGACAACTGAAGAATATTATATGACAGTTGTATAATAACTTTTCAGAAGTTCAGAAACATTTGTAGCAATTAAAGAAGAAGTTCAGGAACATTTCTAGCAGTTGAAAAACGATTATGACAGATCAAGAACATTATTGATAGTTAAAAAATATGACAGTGCAATTGTTGAGAAATATTTGTAGCAGTTGAAGAACATGTTATAATAGTTTTAGAACATTATTGACGGTTCAAATTTTTTTTTTAGATTTCGGACAGTTATGGAACATTATATGGCAGTTCAACAACATTATTAACAGTTTAAATCAATTTCATGTAA
Source organism: Tachinus rufipes (assembly GCA_963932245.1). Lineage (NCBI taxonomy): Eukaryota > Metazoa > Arthropoda > Insecta > Coleoptera > Staphylinidae > Tachinus > Tachinus rufipes. The sequence continues at coordinate 68,344,320 of OZ010747.1, read as the reverse complement.
ATTTTGATAGTTGAAAAACATTTTGTTTTTTTGAACTTCTTTACGACTGGATAATTAACTTAGTCTAACCCCATATAATACAATTCTGAGTAGTCAAGCTGTGGCATTGAAATCGTTTTAAAATGTTACGCAATTAAAAACTATAAAAATAGAATTGGTAAATATAACAAAATTCATAAATACATATATTCTCAATTCTGTACTGAACTGAAATACGGTTACGCTTTTTTGCTTCGCACTTAACAATCCAGGTCCTGAGTTTCAACAAACGCAATCTTCATGTTTAGTTAAGCTTTTTTCCAATTATATTAAAGTCGCATTTCATTAAAACTTCAAAATTTGCAATGCATATAAAATGAATGCTGATATCACCAATAGTGATGAATTTAGTAAAGAAGTTTTGCAAGCTGTACTTCTAACACTTCATAAACTTCCAACTCTTTGATAACTAGCCCTCGGGCAAGAGGTGGGCACTCCAGTTCAAACTATTCATTGATAATCATGATCTGAAATGACCCATCCATCCATCCAAGTGTTGTTAATCAAAAAATTGGATACCACCTCCTTTTTCTTTGACAAAAAGACTTCGAACGCTTAAAAAAAAAACTTCTTTGATAACAAACACTCAGGTAGGTAGTTAGATGAGTAGACACCCAATTCAAACTACTCACTGGTAATCATGACCTGGAATAACCAATCTATTCATCTAATGCCCGTTTGAACCGCTTCCACTTATCTCGGATTATCTATTAAGTTTCACTTAAGTGGACCTTAAAGTTTTAAATGGTTTGCATGGCACACACAGTAATACTTAAGTATCACCCAAGTTAAGCCTCAGAATTGTAAGGCTTAAGGTGCACATAAACATAACCTATTATAAAAAGTCAGTTTTACAAATTCAAAAGATGGATTTTATCTTTGATTTTTATAATGATATATATGGTTACATTAGAATTAATTGAATATGACATTTATTGTAAAACTGAATTTTTAAACAATTAGTTTTGAAATCTGTAATATTGTAACAAATATTAAAGTCAATAATCTAAATTCAAATTAAATTTCTACAAAACATTTTATTATTTGTTTGTACTACATATTATTTTTTATAGCTTTCATTATATAGTAGATAATAATGAAACTATAAACAAGCGTGAAGTTATTCACATATACTATTTAATCAAAAACTGTTGTTTCTTTTTCCTAAACCACGTCGTAGCTAAGAAAACAAAATTATTTACACGTGCAAACCAATTTAAGATAAGGTAGACCTTAAACTTAAGTGTAACTTACGAAAGGGTAAGATAAGCAACATAACGGTGCAAACGGGCATAAGTGTCAATCGTCAAAAAATTAGATAATACCTATTTCTGACAGTTGCAAAAAAAAAATAATTTTGAAACACGAGGGTAAAAACATAATTTCAATCAAATTGTTTGAACTGAAGTTCTAGTAAACCCACCAAAGTGCTAGTCATCAAGAGATTAGATGTCACTTCTTCCTCTTATGACATATTGACTACTGACGTTTCCAAAACTAAAATATCTAATTCCTTACTTTAGAGGTTAAATTGATTATTTATTTTAGACAATACCAATAATTGCAAATGGATTCATATGTAAAATTTTCATGTAAACGTATTTGAAAGCAAAAATTGATTTATTTAAATTTTTGTTGTTAAATTGATTGATGCACATGTAAAATCTAAATACGTTTTATAAAGAAAAAAATCGTTTGCCGTAATGACCAAATATGGCCACCACTTAACGACCGCTAACTGATCAAGACGGGATCAGCACCGTCTGAACCGGGAAGAATGGCAAAACCCAAATGTATGTTAGAAATCGCATAGTAGGACGAGCAATTGACAAAAGCTTTAATCTACTTATAGAAAAATTCTACAAAGCTTCAATAAGGTCCTGAGTCATATAACTAATAAATAATAATAACAATTTCTAAAAATTTGAATCCTAAAACCACCAACAAACTCTAGTAGTTTGGAATTAAGTAGCAGAAACTCCAATCTCTAATTCTAAGAACAGAAATTTCAGAAAACTTTATGTATGCTTCAGAAAAAAAAAACTAAAAAAACACAATATAGAACAAATAATAATTGACTATCAGTAGCATGTTAAAGCATTTAGCAAAAGCACCAAAAATATTTGAGCAAAAAGTGTAAATGTTGCTACACTTTGGCAACCTCCAGCAACTTGAAAAGCCTGAAATTTTGGCAAATGCCAATTTAAAAAATCAATTAATTTTATAATCTTTTGAATTTCCTTATAGTGTTCCAGAGTTACGAATCAGCTACATACATACACCAGACGACGACGTCTTTAAACACCTTTCATTAACTTACTCCACCAATCACGCTAAAATGAGTCGCGAAATTGCTTGCTCATCATCAGAATCAGGATTCCAAAGAGTAAGCAAATTACACAAAAAAAACTCAACTGTTCAATTTCTAAATTTTAGGAAATCACCAACGGAGCAGCATGGTTCCACTAACAGGAGGCATGCAAGATTACAATTACGTATGGTTTGGATGCATGGAAGTCATCTTAGAAATATCATGCTGCAAATTCTCTCCACACAGCGAATTACCAAGATATTGGGAAAATAATCGGTTATCTTTAATCAAATTTTTAGCTTAATCTCATAGAAGAGTACAAAGTTTCGTAATGGATAAGAATTAAAGTAAAATCCATAAATTTTGGTTTTCAGACTACTAAATATGGAGAGTTTTGGAGGATTTTAATGCCTGGACTATATAAATTAGAGTTTGAAAAAATTGTGACTTCATTCATAGTATCATTTCAAAAAAAAGTTGAAGTTTAATAATTTTTGCTAATGAAGCCAAATTCACCAAAATATAAAAAACAAAGATTTCAATTACTCAAACTCAATCGGTTTTTACAAATCAATCACTGATAATTTATTTATATTTGCGGTTCTTTTAGGTTTACGCTGATGGTTATGTACCAAAGGATGTTGAATTCATGGTGGTTGAAAAACATCCAACTTTATTAAATGATACATTACATCCTGCTAAGGTAGGATCGGTAAGTTAACGGAGACGCAACCGCAGGCCTCCTGTACATAGATGGTAACACTTAAAAAAATTAAGGTTTTTTTATTTAATCTATTGTTTTTTTTTTCAGTATGGTCAGCACTTTAATCAACCTGTGACATCACCTTCTCTTAGTATGCTCTCCAAACCACAACTTGCGCTTGTTCAGATTTAAACTACAAATTTAAACCAAATAATTTTTTGCGTTTAGCTACGGCAAAAACGTGTGGCCGTGAAAATTATACACTCGTCATGAACAGAAAGGGGCTGAAGCGTCGAAAGAACGTAATAGGCGGAGCTCCGGCAAGCTTATTGTTAACACCCATTATTCTTTAAAAAAATCGAACACAAATTGGCAATTTACTTTTTTATTTATTATTATATTTTAATAAACTCATTTCACAAGAATTTTGCTATTATACTAATCACAATTCCAAAAACAGAAATAAATTATCTTTATTAAGTTCCGAGATAACTACCGAACAATTTTATAAAACTATTTTTCACCCTTAATAGAAAAATAAACATGTTTTAATAATTAAACATGTTTATTTTTCTATTAGTCTGATACGATCGTCAAAATGCATAGTTACAAATAATTTAGAAAGTCAAATAATATTTTGCAAAACTATTTCATGAATAAGTAAGATATGTAAGAATTACCTTTCAAATTCCTCATCGGTTCCCCACATATCATTGCCATCAGTGAACAACGCGTTTTCAGATTTAATTTTATTATATATTCGCGTTGCTTTTGATTTAATTTTCCTTAGTTTGGCCTTATCTCCTCTGCCACCAAGAGATTTCTTTCTTATACTTCTATATTTTGGCATCTTACAAAACTAAACTTGCTATATAATACCTCAAATATAGAATAATGTCGTGGTGTGAGTATAAAGGTGTGGCAATGCGCATCTATATCTATTTCTCTCTAAACCGTGACGTCAAGTGGGTAATAAGAACTCGCATTATTATTATCATGAATTTAAGTGTTAAACAAGTGTAAATATAAATAAGTATATATTTACAAGCTAATTAATATAAAAACAATACATAAAGGATGTCCCAAAATTAACGCAAGATTTAAATTTGCCGCCATTTGTGCAGTAAATTGTTGGCAACTCCAAAAAAATACAATTTGACAGCTGAGAGTTTAAAGTTAGTAAAAATAGAGCCAAGACGGTGCCACATGCCTTACAGCCAGTGAAACACTCAAACAATTTGTGACGTTTATGAAATTTAATTTGACGTCCACGGCTAATGATATTTTTACATTTTTTTATTATTTTTAAGAAATAATGACCTCTGGTTTTACTTCATTTTCTCAAAAACCGTGTATCTGATCAAAATTTATCAAGAGACAGAAAAGTTTTAAAATTAAATTTTCCACAAAAAAAATAACAAAAAAAATAGAGTTACCTAATTAAAAAGTTCCAGAAGGTTAAACATTTAATGAATCTTAAAAAACTATCTTCCTGAAGACTTTTTTTATTCAAACTTTAACAGTTTGTGTAAATAAGAAAAAAACTAATGTAAAAAAAAAAAATTCAAAATATTAAAAATTAAAGCAGTTAATTTAAAAAAAGCTATAACTCCGAATTTATTAAAAATAATATACTACTTTATTAGGTCAATATTACTCAAATTGCTTGTAGTTTCTGACATTTTATGACTAGTTAATTCGGGACAGGGTGTAAAAAATTGTAAAAACATTGATTTTTGATCTATTAGTACTATAATAAAGTTATTTAGATTTAAAATAAATTGACATAGCAATTATTTTTAATTATTATTATCAAGTTATAGAAAAATAAAACAAAATACACTTACAGTTCTTCTTCAGCTGGTATTTCTTGTATGATATTATTTTCATTAACATATAAAACATCATCAATTTGTTTGTGTCTATTTCTTTTCAACAATTTCTCTGTTGAATTTGTTGTCACTTGAGTTTGTGATGTAGGTAATTTTAAAGTAGGAAATGCATCTGCTTTTAAAGTGCGAGAATTTATTGGTTGATAATTTAAAAGTCTATATTTTAATGATAATTCAAATGATAAATCGTCAAAGTGAATTGAACAAATTCTAGCTATAAAAAACATATTAATAAAATTGTTATTACATATAACTGTAAACATTACCATTATCAATATTAAACTTATCTTTCCGTCGACAAGCGTCAATCCACCTCTTTATTAAATCATTGTTTTTAGGAAAACGAAAATATTTAATATCAGTTGTTCCTTTGGTTTTTTTTGAATGATTTGTGCATCCATACACAGAACAAGCTGGCATAATGAATAGTTTTTAATAATTATAATCTGTTTCGTCTTTAATCTTTAAAGCAGAGCATACATTTAGTAATTCACTGACAACGCGAATAATATACTGATTTTTAACACACGTGTGACACGTGTGAAGATTGTGAGCTGCCATGATAACTGCCGTGTTACTAACTACGCTACAAGGTCAATAGTTTGTATTACCCACTTGACGTAATGCGCAAGACGGTTCAAAATGCGTTCTTGAAACTGCCAGTCCACCATTATACTCACACCACGGAATAATATAATAAACCTGTTTACTAGAATTACGCGCTAGCAAGGACCGTGTTAGAGCATACCGAATCGGACAATATCGTACCGGGGGCGCCCGATGTTATAGGATTTCATTATGTAATATTCGCTATTAATATTTTCCATATACATACTGGTCTACTAAACTCGTCAATACTCTCGCGTTAACAGCCTGTAAAACCGTTGATTGACATTGGAAAACATTCAACCACTATGTACAAACGCGACCACTCAATGGGAGGAAGTAGAAATAGAAACCGTATAGTGCTGCCATACGGCTAAATTAAAAAACACTATGAGCAGATGCGAGGAAGAATTCTCGTCGGCTTGGCCGGCGGTGTCATTTCTGTCGCTGCTGCGCAAGTAAACAAGATGTTGGGGCGCTTACTATTTACGCAATACTTATCAATAAATAAAATCATTTATTTAGTATAATTGCGAGATATTTTTTATATTGTTAACAGTGGTTTTTGTTAGCATTTTTTATAATAGTTAATGTACTGTATATGATACTATTTACGTGCAGGTAGTGTCTGATAACCTTGCGGTTATTCACTCATAGATCAAGTGGGTCCTTGGGTAATGGGTTACAAATTTGTATAGTGGTGATTTTCTATGCTCCCCAATTTAAAATTATTATGAAATAAGTACTTACGCATTTCGAAACTGGGATGCGTATTTGGCTACAGATTTTCTGCTTCTTCTAAAGGCTGATAAACTTTTTTACTCTTTGGCATTATCACAATATTAATAAGACAAACTAAATCACACACAGACGAAATCAAACTGAAATACAATGTAAATATAAAATAAACAACAACAAAATATATGTATATATACTAAAAGGTGGCAAAGGTAGGGGTCAAAAAAGTTATTAAATGAGATAATGGCATTATGGAATATAATAATTATCATGTGAAAACTAATTATATAGTAATGAGTTTGGGGATTATAAAAATGAAAAAGTGATTTTAAAAATACCCAAAAAGATTAAAAATAAGATTAAATATCATTAAATATTTTATGTTTAAAAATTTCCAACAATTCTAATAAATTTAATTTGATTCGCAAAGGTTGAACCTAACTTGTTTTTGTATCCGGTCATAATATTTTTTTTATTAATTACCAGAAAACACCAAAATTTTGCCACAACTTTAAAAAGTGTAAAAATATTTATAAAACCTCAAAAATATCACAATCCAGCTATAAAGTATAAAAAATATTACTATAAACTGTCGAAACGTGCCAAATTTTATTTACAGAAAATCAAAAATTGAAAAATTTGCCTCCCCTCCCTCACAGGTCTTAAAATAGACGTCCTATGTATACTTGTAAACCTTTCTGCATTGCAAGTCAACTGTATTCCACTACACACCAGTTTTGTGGCCAAAATGAGATAGAGAAGATGTGATAAATCTGTCATTTGCATCATCAATCACTGGTTTCATAAAAGGAGATAGTATTTATAAAAAGAACATCACAGCTTTACCTAAAAAAAGGTCTATGTGTGACATTTTTAGATATCATAAGAGCCTACGATAATGTTTGAACTGTACTCTCCTGGAAAAAGCTGTTAAGAAATCACATCTACTGGAGCGTAAACAGATAACATGTCTTTGTGTTTAAAAGAACCTACAACTTGCGCACACATGAACAAAAAAAGGAAAACGTGGTCAATGATTCGATTAGAATCTACACGGATGACTCAAAAACCAATAAAGGTTCTGGAGACGGAATCTTTTTGCAAGAGTTAAAACGCACTATCTTCCAGGCAGAAGTAGTTGAAATAACCTATAGGGTTATGGAAATAGTAAACCGCAAAATACCTAAAGTAATGTTTGAATGTCATCGTGCCCTTACTGTAGCTAGCAGCCTGTAGAAATAGCAAGCTGCTTTGAGTAAAAAGACATTCAACAGAGTAGGCAACATTAAGGCGGATGGGCTTGCGCTTAAAAGATCAACCCTCGTGGTGTGTGGACTTAAACCCTGGACCGCTTTAACACTCAAAAGCTTAAATAAACTGCTAAAAATTAGCGCACACAATGTAATCAGAAAACGTTGAGATGTCACTCCGGGCTGCAGACAGACAAAGGAAGCAATAACTGCTCCAAACGCTAAGATAGCCAATTAATACTTACAACTGTCCAGAAAGAACTTGCAAATTATGACAGAAACCTTGAAAGCCAACTAAAAAATAGATGACGAGACAATCAAGCACGTGCTATGTACATGCCCGGCCCTCTCATATGATACATAGTTCATGTTGGGGAGTTGCTGGCTTGACATGGCCAGTATAAGAGAGACCCATCCAATCGTTGTACTTGCATACATCAGCCACATAGGGTAGTTGATTGACAGGACAACGTAGTGAGGTCACCACTAGAGGAAGCACAAAGAGCCTAATAAAGCCTACGTGCAGTAGACTTTGGTTTACCCTCCAACTTTCAGTACAGAATTTTTTTGGAAGGTTATACAAAAATTTTCTTAACATTTTATAAAGCTTTGCCTTGCCTGGACTTCTTTCCTTCTGTAGTAAATCCAACCTAACCAATTTAGACAGAATGAGCTTAAGAACTCTATACCTAACCTAACCTAACCTATCAACATCATAAAAATAGAAGCCGGAATAATGTTTTTCAAAGCCATGCCACTTTTAAGCAAAAACTTTAGTAACCATCCTTTTAAGCCCGCAAAAATCTCCGATTTTGTTATTACATCGTTTAACAAGATATCATTAAAAGCGCTTTTTCTAAGTTATTCCTATCTTTTTTGCAGTCATCAACCTTACAAGTTATTTACAATACTTTCTCTCTTAAATACCCATGTCCATCTATGATGAACACCGTGGTCGAAGAATTTAGATTCCAACGTTAGCACGAACATCTTCAAATTTATACTGACAGTTTGCTACAACTGAATCTAATTCTGTCGCTTATGGTTTATGGATTCCATTATTGGAATTTAAAAAAGCAGGTAGATTTCCTGCGTTTTCACCTTTTAACTTTATGCTATCTATAAGGCCTTGTTTCTGATTTCGGCAGATTATTGTCCAGGACATCCAGCATTAGAGAAAACATCTGAGCATCTCACATTACAATTGAAATTGCAAAATAGAGGTTTTTTGACTAATTTTTGTTGGGTGCTAAGTCATAAAGATATATGTAATGATATCACTATCAATTACATCAATCTTTATACCAATTTTCTGAAGCAAAGCATTCAGATTAGAATAGATTAGGACACATTTGCAATCACTCTGGTATCTCTACAATTTGCAATACTGTAGCCCAATCTGTATTATAGCCAAATTTGGCCTTGTGGATATCAAAACATTGTTTTTTTTAATGATATTTATCATATCATATATTGTGAAGCGATAAATTAGATCTAATATTTTTAGGTTAGACCATACCATATATATACCATACCATTACTGAACAAAACAATATATAAAGTCAAAATGTACATTTGTAGGTTATGTCCAATAAATTGACTATGCAAACTGACAAACAAAGTGACAAATATGAACTATGCGTACTACATTAAATATACCATTTTTAGGTTAGGTTAGGTGAAGAGGTTATTAAACCGGAGAGTGGCTTAGTTGGGTGAAGCGCCTAACTTGAATCTCGGCGCATACATTGTCGCAGGTTTAAGCCAGAGTTCCGGCAAAGCATTTTTAGAAATAGTGGCATTTATTACAGCCAGACACAAATAGTATGGCTTCTATAATAGGCAACTTAGTATACACAAAAATTATGTTATATGTGGTTAAACTAATGCCTTTGCCCGTTTTAGATTAAAAGATGCTAAAACGGGCAAAAGCATAAGTTTAACCACATTCAACATAATTTTTGTGTATACTAAGTTGCCTATTATAGAGGCCACTCTATTCGTGTCTGGCTATAATTCAGATCATTAGTGTAATACATGATTAGTGTCCATGTAACCATAATTACATTTAATATGAGAGAGATGATACAAGACCTGCGTCAATATCTACAGTGCAATATCTTAATTAACGAGTTCGGTTGTATAAATTATGTAATTAATTAATTAGTATGTTCAAAAACTACTGTGAAGTAGTAACACAAGCATAAGTCCTAAAATATACCGGCCTCTGTATCTGAATTTTGTTTATAAATTTAATTTAAAAAAAATGATTTTGATTCTTTTTTAAAATATTTTATATTTATAAATAGTTGTAGTTTTTAACAGTTTATGGTAAACTTTGGTACTTTTTGACTATATATTTTTTTACATTATGACTGAATTTGGCTATTTTGCTTTCTATGAATAGAATGTTGCACTTTTTGACAGTTTGTGACCGGATGTTGAATATTTTTAACAATATTTTGACATTTTATAAATAAAATTTTACACTTTTTAACAGTTAATGACTAAATTTTTGACATTTTATGACAAGTACTTTGCACTTAATAGTTTATAGCCAAATTTTGTTACTTTCGAACGTTATTTTTATGTTTTAAGACCAATTTTGCTGATTTTGACATTTTTGAAGAAAAAAAATCAATTTTCAATAGTTTATAGCCAAATTTCTGTTCTTTCTAATATAATATTTATGTTTCAAAGCCAAATTTTGTTATTTTCGATATTTAATGAATAGAATTTTACACTTTTCAACAGTTTATGATTTTGCCATTTGCAGTTTTTTCGAGTTTTATACCCATAAAATTTGTAGCAGTTGAAAAACATTTTATAACATTTCTGACAATTGAAGAATATTATATGACAGTTCAAAAACATTAGATGCTTTCCTTTCACTGTTCTGGACGGTCCAGAATAATTCTGTGCTTGACGCCCCTTGTACCTTTCACAGAGAGCGCAATGCCCCAGCTTGTTCCATGTTTCCTTCCCCTCTCCCTTCATACCCACCTACCACGACGGTGCATCAGAACGGTTCTGTGCGTCAAGCCCCGGGAGCGTGTTGCTCTTAAAAAGAAAGCAGTAATTGTAAAACTTTTCAGAAGATCAGAAACATTTGTAGCAATTAAAGAAGATTTTATAACAGTAAGGGAACGTTTCAAAAGTTCAACATTTCTAGCAGTTGAAAAACGATTATGACAGATCAAGAACATTATTGATAGTTAAAAAATATGACAGTGCAATTGTTGAGAAATATTTGTAGCAGTTGAAGAACATTTTATAACACTTGTCATAGTTTAAGAGAATTATTGACGGTTAAAAAGATTTTTTTAGATTTCGGACAGTTATGGAACATTATATGACAGTTCAACAACATTATTAACAGTTTAAATCAATTTCATGTAAATTTTAATGGATGAGTAACATTTTGTTTTTTGAACTCCTTTACGGCTGGAGAATTAATTTCGACTAACCCCATATAATACAATTCTAAGTAGTCAAGCTGTGGCATTGGAATCATTTTAAAATGTTACGCAATTAAAAACTATTAAAATAGAATTGGTAAACATAACAAAATTCATATACATATATTCTCAATTCTGCATTAAACTAAAATACGGTTACGCTTTTTTTCTTCGCACTTAACAATCCAGGTCATGAGTTTCAACAAACGTAATCTTCACGTTTGATTAAGCATTTTTCCAATTACATTAAAGTCGCATTTCATTAAAACTTCAAAATTTGCAATGCATTTAAAATGAATGCTGATATCACCAATAGTGGTGATTTTAGTAAAGATGTTTTGCAAGCTGTACTTCTAACACTTCAAAAACTTCCAATTTTTTGATAACAAACCCTCGGGCAAGAGGTGGGCACTCCAGTTCAAACTATTCATTGATAATCATAATCCGAAATGACCCACCCATCCGTCCAAGTGTTGTTAATCAAAAAATTGGATATCACCTCCTTATTCTTTGATAAAAAGACTTCGAACGCTTTAAAAAAAAACTTCTTTGATAACACACTCAGGTAGGTAGTTAGATGAGTAGGCACTCAATTCAAACTAGTCACTGGTAATCATAACCTGGAATAACCAATCCATCCATTAAAAAATTAGATATTACCATTTCTTCTTAAACAAAAAGACATATGACGCTTGCAAAAAAAAAAAATTAATTACTAGGGTAAAAACATGATTACAATCAAATTATTTGAACTGAAGTTCTAGTAAACCCACTAAAGTGCTAGTCATCAAGAGATTAGATGTCACTTCTTCCTCTTATGACATATTGACTACTGACGTTTCCAAAACTAAGATATCTAATTCCTTACTTTACAGGTTAAATTGATTATTTATTTTAGACAATACCAATAAATGGATTTATATGTAAAATTTTCATGTAAACGTATTTGAAAGCAAAAATTGATTTATTTGAATTTTTGTTGTTAAATTGATTGATGCATATGTGTAAAATCTAAATAAGTTTTATAAAAAAAAAAACCGTTTTGCCGTAATGGCCAAATATGGCCACCACTTAACGACCGCTAACTGATCAAGACGGGATCAGCACTGTCTGAACCGGGAAGAATGGCAAAACCCAAATGTATGTTAGAAATCGCATTCCAACCTCGCGTCCGCGAGCCACGAACACGCAAACCAAATTTTTCTAGTAAAAGGGCAAAGGGCGTGTTATTAAAAAAGTTGTCATCTTTGCAAATGTTGTTAGTCACTATTAGAAGAAGTGATAGTGATATCTAATCCCATGATGGCTAACACTTTAAACTAGAGTTAACGCCAACGCGCCCAAGTATTAGTTATCAAAAATTTTAAGTTCCTCTTCTCTGTAAGCGTTTAAAGCTTCTTTGTCAAAGAAAGTGATGGTCCAATCCCTTGATGGCGGACACTTGGTAAGTAAGCAGAACACTTCCTAGCATGATTACTAACTAGTAGTTTAAACTGAAGTTCCCGCACACCTACCCAAATGTTTGATTATAGAGACTTCCAACGTTTGTAAAAAAGAAAAACTTCCAATTCTTTGTTAACCAATCCTTGGGTGGGTGATACCACTTATTAAATATTACTACCAGTGATAATCCGGCCTCCAAGTTATATATCCAGCCATTTAAATTGTAAGTCAGGCAATTTGTAAATTCGGCTTTCAGAACTGGAAATTCAGCTAACAATATTTGGTTTTAATAAACAAAAGTAAGAATACGCCAATTTATTCATTATTAATTCAAAGATACTCTTCCAAGAGCAGATAAAGCCAATGCTGTTGACGGAGTAACTATTCTAATCAAAAACTCTATTCAATATCAAAAATTGAACATAAGTGTAGATAGCAACATAAAACACGTTGATATTCGATTGTAGGACGAACTAGTGTTAATAGCATCATAAAATCCGGCAACCATCAAATATCAAATGACAATATACTAAACATTGCTGATATAGAAAATCGTGTCTTGATTTTGTGCACTTTCAACCTAAAACACAACACTTGGAATTATCATCGTGGCAACACCAACGTCACTACTTTATACAACATATCAATTAAATACAACGTATCAATCTTACACCCAGCAAGCCACACACATCATCCACCAAACGGTTCAACACCAACCACAATCAACTTGGCCTTAAATAAAATAAAATGTTTTAACTTAACTTAACAAATTCAAATCATAGCTCGATCAAAATTTCTATTAACAGTAACAAGCAACTTTTTAAATACTTGTTCTAGACCACACTACAAGTCGGCAGATGTGTGGACAGACAAATCAATATAAATAACAAAATTGAGACTGTTGACAACATCGAAATTGAAGTGGATAGAATGACAAAAGCTATTCAATTTGCAAAATCAAAAACTACCACAACAAATTGTAGACTATAAAATTTTAGAACAATTTTAGAAAAAATAGGCAAAGAACAAGAGCTATTACAGACAAAATTATCATAATAATAATAATAATAATATAATACTTTATTCACGGTATAATCTTACCATTTACATCTACATCAAATATACATAAACAATGATGTTTTACAATACAAAAATAAAGAATACAAAAATAACATACATAAAAGCGCACATATTAAACATTAGTCAGCATGACTTAGCTGACTTCTGAACGTAGATTTAAAGACACAAAATACATTAATATCAGTTGGTAAATTATTTGCAAATCTACACATTCTACCGAGTGGATTGTTGAAACCATAATTAGTAGAATGGGTAGACTCGCGAAATAAAGAAAAATGTCTGCTATGTCTATTATTAGATGCTACATAGAATGGAAGAGTACCAAGTAGGTCCAGACAATCAATCTCAGACATAATTAAATTACGCAAGAGCGACAAATCAGCTCTTTTGCGGCGAATCTTAATACTAATCATAATTTACAGATAATATGCCGGATTTATAAGACAATAAACGACAAAACATTTTTTTGAATTTGTTCAATACTACGGTTATGAATTTCATAAACAGGACTCCAAACTGACGGAGCATACTCTAAATGCAAACGCACCAAAGCACAATATAAAAGTTTTAGTGTACTGGCAGATAAATCCGCGGACATTCTATATACAAATCCTAACATTTTTATGGCACGATTGCACATGATGTTTATATGTTCAACAAATGTAAGTTTATAATCAAAAATAACGCCTAAATCTTTTATTTGTGTGACTTTGTTTAACACTTTAGTGTCAATTATATAGTTAAAAGAAATTTTACTTAAAGTTCTATGGAAACTTATTGAAAAACATTTATCAGCATTAAAAAATAATTTATTAATAAAACACCAAGTATTTATAGAATCTAAGTCCAGTTGTAAAAGATGGCAGTCATTAAGAGATGATTTTCTTCTATACATTTTTAAATCATCCGCAAATAAAAGAAATGACAATAAATTGATATACTGTGGGATATCATTAATGAAAAGCAAAAATAAAATTGGTCCATAATGAGATCCTTGAGGAACACCAGATGAAACAAGAATGGACTGTGACAAAAAGTTATTAGTTTTTACACACTGCATGCGATTTTTCAAAAAGCTAAATAACCAAGAAGTCACATCATGATGAAATCCCAGAGCACTGAGTTTGGCAATCAAAATATTATGGCTCACACGATCAAACGCCATTGAAAAATCGGTGTAGATTGAGTCAACTTGTACTTTAGATTCAAATGCATTTAAAATATCATTTTCATAACAGAGTAAATTAGTAAGTGTGGAACGCCCTTCACAAAATCCATGCTGCTGTGATATTCTTTTTGACTCCAGATTTAAACAAATGCGTAATATAGCTTTGTTTCCATATTTGAGGAAATTTAGTTTCATTCAATGAAGCATTGAAAAGTAAATGTAATGGCTTTGCAATAGAATAAATGCACTTTTTTAACAGTAAAAAAGGAATGCCGTCGGGTCCAACGCTTAAATTACATTTAAAGTTTTCAATTCCCTTAAAAACATCACACAAACTAATAGAAAATCTTGAATGTATTACGTTATTATTAAAATTAAACAATGGAGTTGGATGAGTTTCGTTATCAGACTGAAGAAAAAAAAACTGCAAAATTAGTTACAAAGTCGTTACCATTATTACAAGTTTGATCTTTATAATGCATTGTGGCTGGAAAACCATTAGTTTTTTGTTCCCATTAACAAATCTCCAAAAATATTTTGTATTTTACTTTCAGTTTGTAAAATATATTGCTCGTATTGATGTGCACTGAGATTTTTGCACGTAGTACGAATAGATTGGAATTCATTATAGTCCGACAATAGTTTTGAAGATTTATAACGTTTGTGTACAGTTTTCTTGAGGTTAGTAAGTGATATCAATTCTTTGTTGAACCAAATAGAAAAATTGCTTTCACGCCACAGTTTTTTAGGGACAAAACAATCAATAACATAATCGACAGAGTAAAATACATCAAGACACATATCAATATCACAGTTATAAAATAGTGCAGTCCAATCAACATTCAACAAATAATTATTGATTGCGTTGTAGTCGGCAAGTTTAAAATCATTAAAAACATAATTTCAATTTAAAATATCACAGGTAGTATCACATTTTATAGTTAACAAGTACGCAGCATGGTGTTGGCTTAAATTTAACAAAACATCTACAGCTTCTATCACAGAAATATCACGATCGTTAGTAAAACATAAATCTAAAAACACCCTCACTATTAGGAATAGAAATGCATTGTACGCAGTTTAAGAACCCAAATGAATTAGCTACTAAATGAGCAGGGTAACGATCATTACAAATTACTCCTATACCTAAATCATCGTTATCCCAAGATGCTGCAGGTAGATTGTAATCGCCCAATAAAACTAGTACTGCTTGGAAACTCATCGGCAATAGATTCGACGGAATAACAATGGTCAAGATATTTGTCACTAGTTGAATTAGGTGGCAACATTCATTTTATTCAGTTGACGAATTTGTTAGTTTTTGTCAAACACAGTAATGAATCTAACACTAACACAGTGATAGTGTTAGATTCATCACGAGTGATTTTTAAATATTGGAACTGTTTTTGATTTATGATTTGTGATTTAAGAAATGAGATTTACTGTTTTTCATTTATTGTTTTAGTTTTATGATTTATGATTTATAATTTATGATTTATGTTTTATGATTTATGATTTATGATTTATGATTTATGATTTATGATTTATGATTTATGATTTATGATTTATGATTTATGATTTATGATTTATGATTTATGATTTATGATTTATGATTTATGATTTATGATTTATGATTTATGATTTATGATTTATGATTTATGATTTATGATATATGTTTTATGATATATGTTTTATGATTTATGATTTATGATTTATGATTTATGATTTATGATTTATAATTTATGATTTATGATTTATGATTTATGATTTATGATTTATGATTTATGATTTATGATTTATGATTTATGATTTATGATTTATGATTTATGATTTATGATTTATGATTTATGATTTATGATTTATGATTTATGATTTATGATTTATGATTTATGATTTATGATTTATGATTTATGATTTATGATTTATGATTTATGATTTATGATTTATGATTTATGATTTATGATTTATGATTTATGATTTATGATTTATGATTTATGATTTATGATTTATGATTTATGATTTATGATTTATGATTTATGATTTATGATTTATGATTTATGATTTATGATTTATGATTTATGATTTATGATTTATGATTTATGATTTATGATTTATGATTTATGATTTATGATTTATGATTTATGATTTATGATTTATGATTTATGATTTATGATTTATGATTTATGATTTATGATTTATGATTTATGATTTATGATTTATGATTTATGATTTATGATTTATGATTTATGATTTATGATTTATGATTTATGATTTATGATTTATGATTTATGATTTATGATTTATGATTTATGATTTATGATTTATGATTTATGATTTATGATTTATGATTTATTTTATTTATGATTATCATGTTTTAATTTGTCTGTATATGACTAATCCCATCTTATCTAAATATACCGCACAAATTATATAAGACACAAGATTAAACTTAACAACTACAAACAAATGTTCCACACTAATAAACGTAGGGTAAAGTAATACAGATTTGAGGTGAGTTTTGATAGCAATTACAACACCACCTCCGCTTTGTTTAGGTCTTGTAAGGGCCGAACAATCACATCTAAATAAATGATAGCCTTTTAGATTTAATTCAGAGTCACTGATGTCTGGAGAAAGCCAGGCTTCAGTGAAAACAATCACATCATAGTCTGATACGGCTACAGACAGCAAGAGTTTCCTGAGTTTAATTTTTAAACCCCCAACGTTCTGGTAGTAGATGGAGAAGCCGTTATCATTCCTGAAGCTGTTGACAGGATTCAGGCTCCGAAAATCCATTGGAGATAAAGCAGGAACATTTTGTGAACGACCATAACTCACACATTTTTTGACAGCAATGTTAGCTGGCCAAAAGTCTTTGCAAATAATAGCTCGAGCATGGTCGGCTGGAACCGAGACTTTAAAGCTACTGTAGCTTCCAGATTCTACAGCTAGATCTACAGCGTCGATTGAAATATCGGGGTATTTCAATTTAATGTAGTTAATAACATCGGATTTTTTAGTTCCGCGTTTAAGTTTTGAGACATGTATATATGAGTTTGGCACATATGCCTGCAACTTATCATGCCTTGGACCACAACCAAAAATTGTTGGGGTTTTAGGTTGAACTTTCTGTTTAAGTTTTGTTTGAGCAGTAAGGGTTGCAAAAGAAGAAGAATTATTAATTACAGAATTAATTGCAGGTGGAAGCAATTGAATTTTCTCATTAATAGTTGGTGTAACTACACAAGGCATAGATTCTTGAATACGAGTTTTGTATTCAAGTATTACCTTATCTTTGTCTGCAATCTTCTCTTCAAGATACATTACTTTTCTAATAGCAATTTATTGTTAGACCGAACTTCATCTAACAAAACTTGATACAGTACTATAGTCTCTTTATAAAGCCTGGGAAGTTCGGAATCGTCAAGTTCGAATGACGTACCACAGTAACATTTTTTATGACGAATGGCGCAACTATTATGAAATATAATTCCACAACTAGTATATGTTACGCCAGATTGTGCAACACTTCTGCATTTGCACGCTTGACCGGACATAATAATAAATTAAAATTTAAAATATAAAAATTTAACTATAAAAGTGATTAAATATTTAGGAATAAAAAATGATACAAGGATGATACAAGGATACACAATTCACACCGGTGCGGTCCTTCACCTGGTGACTAACTACAAAACAAACAAAAGCAGACCACGGTTGGGATAACACTGGTAAGAATATTGCTTTGCGCTGCGCGGATGAGAATGCGCGGGCGGCAGTTATAAATTTAGGTTAAGTTTCAATAAACAAACTTTACCATAAATTTTACAGAATAATAATTAAGACAGATAGCACAAACAATCACAAATATAATTAACAGTACGTTAGGTAAAACTTCACAATTAAAAACACTTATAAACACTTGAAATTGAAAGAGTAAAATATCATAACTCAGTGAATAATATTGTCCAAATATCATAGACAATATAACAAAACAAATCAGTCATGACATTAAAATACATAGAAATAAAGTGTCTCTTTCATAAAAAAACATTGTTAATGCAATGCTAAAATTGTCTCACTTTCCTACACAGTGAAAGCTTGCCCACATCACACTAATAAAAAAATACCAAAACCCTTCATCCCCATCGTTATACATACTATACCATTACTGACGACCATCAGTAAAATAGTTGAGAGAGTCGTCATAAACAGAAAAGACAAACATAAAAAAAAGGATCAAGGATCCATCCTCGCTCCAAAACTTTTCAACATGTACCTCAACAACATTCACTAATACACAAACACCTGTTTATGCAGATTATAATGCAATCTATTCAAGCTCTTACTATGCCATCACTGCCCAAAAGCAAAATCAAATACATTTAAACACTCGCGTATGGTGGTCCATTCTGTATGATCCCCAATTAAAAATAATCATGAAATAGGTACTTACGAATTACGAAACTTGGATGCGTATTTGGACACAGATATTCTGCTTCTTCTAAATGCTGATAAACTTTTTTTACTCTTTGGAATTATCACAATATTAATAACACAAACTAAAACAAACTAAATTATACACAGACAAAATCAAACCGAAACACAATGTATAAATATAAAATAAACAACAACAAAATATATGTATATATACTAAAAGATGACAGGGGTGGGAGCAAAAAAAATGATAAAATGAGATAATAGCATTATCGAATACAATAATGATAATGACGAAACAAATTAGTACTAATGAGTTAGGAGAATATAAAAATGAAAAAAAATGCTAAATAGATTAAGAAAAGAAATTAAATAGCATTAAATATTTTATGTTTGAAAATTTCCAAAACTTCTAATAAATTTAATTTAATTCGCAAAGGTTGAATCTGACTTGTTTTTGTGGAAAGATCTCTTATGTTCGTTGTACATAAGACAATAAATATTAAACATATTCTTAGAGTAAAACAAAGGCTAGACATAAACTGTCAAAAAGTACAAAATTCTATTCATGGAATGTCAAAACTAGCAAAACATCAAAATATGGTCAGAAATATTTAAAATCCAGCTGTTAAAAAATTGTAACATCTATAAAATAGGCTATGAAATAACAAAATATTGTTAGAAATAGACAACATTTTAGTAATAACTGTTAAAAAGAGCAATAATCTATTTATCAAAAATAGCAAAATTTTACTATAAAATATCAAAACGTTGCTAGAAATAGCAAAAAAATGTCAAAATGTGCAAAATTATATTTATAGAATGTCAAAAATAACAAAATCTGGCTATGAATTATGAAAATATTCTAAGAAAGCACCAAAATTCAATCATAAAATGCAAAATTCTATTTATAAAAAGTAAAAAACAAAATTCTTGCAAAAAACGGATAAAAACTGCAAAATTTCAAAAATAGCATAATTCAGTTTTGAAATATTAAAAATATTGTTAAAAAAATCGAAATCTATAAATCTAGCCTTTAAATCCCGCTTTTAAAAGTGTAAATAAGATCATCAAAAATAAAAACCTGACTACCAACGTGCATAATCTACTGCTAAACTGCTAATCCGGCCTCTAAATTGTTGTATCCAGTTGATTATAGTGTCAATAGTTGAAAGGGTATTCAAGTTTTGTATGCGGAGATAGATTGTTGAGGTAGGAAAGATTGATGCGTCCGGTAGGAGTGTATGGTCGCATATGAATAGTGTTTTTTGCCTGTCCCTGCAGAGCAATTTTGTTCCAATTGACTGATTGGTTGGAACCTATTTTTATATCAATTAGGATTTCCTGTTGTTTGCCGTTATTGAGACATTTAACATAAAAAATCAAAATAACAAAATCCAGTCATAAAATATTAAAGTACTTTCAGAAAAAACTAAAATCCGGTCAAAAACAGTTAAAAAGTGTAAAATTCTGTTTATAAAATGAAGAAAATAACAAAATTTGGTCTTCAATAACATCAAAATATTGTCAGAAAGAATCAAATTCTGGCCATATACTGTTGCAAAATGTAAAAATATAATCAAATCTTAAAAATAGCAGAATCTGGCTATAAAATATCAAAATAATGTTAAAATAGCAAAATGCTCATAAACTGTTGAAAAGTGCAAAGTTTTATTCATATCGTCTAAAATAGCTATAAATTATTAGCAAAAAGCACCAAAATCCGGCTATAAACTGTTAAAAAGTTAATATTCTAATCATTAAATTTCAAAAATAACAAAATTCGGCCTTGAAATATGAAAATATTGTTAAAAAGAAAGTAAAAAATCCGGCTATAAGCTGACCAAAATATATTTTTTTAATAAAATGTAAGTTGTATTGTATTGTATTAAACTTTATTTCTAAAATATATTACATATCAGAAAAAAGGCGATGTTTAGCAAATTGCTGCTCTTCTACATAACCATTTAAATTTTACAATAATTTTATTTATTTATAAATATAAACCTTCTGCAGTATAGCCATATTAAAGATGCATCTTGTGTTAGATTGTTCCTATATACTTCATATTAATCTTCTATGTAAATACTGCAATTACTCATAAATTTATAGTAAAGAAAATATTAGTCAATCTAATATTTTTGATGTTTAATATAATATTGTTTAATCAAATGTCAAAATTGTTTATAAACATCAAAATATTGTTAGAAAACACTACATAAAGCTTATTATTTATTTATTAATGTATTATTATTTTTTAATAACATTTTCAAGTAAGTATATAATATAATAAAAAATTTTGATTGATTTATAAATAAATTAAATTTTTGTTTCTCCCGCATAAAAAATAACAAAACATGTTGTATAAAATAATACATTAATAAATAAATAATAAAATTATATGAAATAATATGAATATAATAACAAATATAAATGAATTTCATAGAATTAATAAAAAAAGCATTGACTACATAAAGCGTTACAAATTTGTATAGTGTGGTCCATTCTGTATAATCCCCAATTTAAAATAATCATGAAATAGGTACTTAAGCATTACGAAACTGGGATGCGTATTTGGCCACAGATATTCTGCTTCTTCTAAAGGCTGATAAACTTTTTTTACTCTTTGGCATTATCACAAAAGGATTAAATGGCATTAAACATTTTATGTTTTAAAATTTTGAACGATTCTAATAAATTTAATTACCGATAGTGGTAATTTTAGTAAAAAAAGTTTTGCAAGCTTCTAACACTTCGAAACTTCCAATTCTTTGATAACAAACACTCGGGCGAGTAGGTGAGCACTCCAGGTAATAAATGATAATAATATTAACGCTGTAATAGCTTGGATAAAAGGACTCAAAAATAGCAAAATTCGGTTATAAAATATCAAAATATTGTTAAAAAGCACCAAAACCTGGGAAAAATGTATTTATAAAATATAAAAAATAACAAAATCCGGCCATGAAAAATAATAATATTGTTAGAAAACCAAAATTAAAAAAAATAAATATTCAGAAATTGTTAAGAATAATCAAATCCGACAATAAAATTTAAATATTGTCAAAAAGCACAAAAAAAAACTATAAATAAAATGTTAAAAATCAATATTGTACCAAAATCCAGCCATAAACTGTTGAAAAGTGTAAAGATGTTCATAAAATAAAAATTTGACTATAAAATATCAAAATATTGTTAGAAATACCAAAAACCCCATAACATAACGGATTCCTAAAAAGTAAAAAATAATTAAATGTGGTCTCAAATATTAAATAATTTTCAGGCATAATCAAAATCCGGCCAACAACGGTTTAAAAGTAGCAAAATGCGGTCTTAAAATAACAAAATATTGTTAGAAAGTATGGTAACTGTTAAAAAGTGTAAACATTTTCAATAACTGCAAAATCCGGCTATAAATTATCAAGATATTGTTAAAAAACACCAAAATTCGGCCATTAAACTTTTAAAAACTGTAAAATTCTATTCATAAAACGTTAAAAATAGCAACATACGGTTATAAAACATCTACATATTGTTAAAAAGAACCAAAATCCGGCCATAAATTGTTAGAAAATGCTACATTCTTTTAATAAAATGTCAAAAATAGCAAAAAATGGTTATAAGATTTCAACATTGTCAAAAAAAAAAAAAAAAAGCAAAATCCGGTCATAATCTGTCAAAAGAGGCCAAATTATATTTATAAAATATCAAAAATAGCAAAATTCGGCCCCTACGTTTTGAAATAGACGTTTTCATTTATCACTATGGCTTACCGCGGTACGACAAATTCAGATTTTTTCTATCCGACAAGATATCGTTTGTTTTTCTGGATTGCCGTAATGACCGATTCGAGCCCTGGTAAGCCGCATCTTCTATGAGCCATCGCTTGGCGCCAACCGACCGATCAAGACGGGACCGGGATCTTCTGAACTAAAGTCGCCATCCAAAGAGGGACAATGCGCGTAATATTAAAAAAGTAGTAATGATGATATCTAATCCCTTGATGACAAACACTCCAGAACATGAGTACGGACGGATGGTTTCAACTAAGGTTTCCACCCACCCGCTCAAGTATTATTATTATTTAAAAAAATTTCTTCTCTAAAAGCGTTGAAAGTCTCTATGTCAAAAGATGATGGTAATGACGGACACTTGGTAGGTGGGCGGAGAATTCCATGGTATGATTATAAACTAGTAGTTTAAACTGGTGTTCCCGCCTTTCCACCCAAATGTTTGTCATTAAGAGATTTGTTATCAAGGAATTAAAAGTATTTCCTCTCTGCAAGCAAGCGTTAGAAGTCTCTATATTCAGAGTAAGTAGTGATACCAACCCTTGATGACCAACACTTGGTGAGTGGATTTACACTCCAATTTATGATTACCATCAAGTAGTTTAAACTGGAGTACCCATCCACCCGCCCAAGTGTTTGTCATCAAGAGTTGGTATCACCACCTACTTTTTAAATATAGAAACTTCTAACGCTTGCAAAAAAGAAAAACTTCCAATTCTTTGATAACAAATACTTGTGCGGGTGAGTGAGCACTCAAAATACTTGATAGTAATATGTCCCACATACCCACTTAAGTGTGTCCACTTCGTACACGGATGCACAACAATTGCGGCAAAAAAATAGTGCGTCGGCCCCGGGCCATTCCTATTCAGGCGTTTCAAATATCAAAGTGTTAATCTTACTACCAAACTGGTAATTTGGCCTCTGAACTATAAATCCGGCCTTTAAACTGTCAGTTCGGTTTTCATAGATGTAAATGCGCCGTTTAACGTATTCAATAGGTCTGTTCCAACATACGATTTGAACAGTTTGCAAACCATCCAAACTGTGCACACAAATAAATATTTGTCATCCTTAGGCAATCTTTTATACACAGTAATTTGTTTGTATGCATAGTTTGAACGGTTTCCAAACTGTCCAAATCGTATGTTGGAACAGACCTAATATTATTACCAAATTGATAATCCGGCCTCCAAGTTATAGATCCAGCCTTTTAAATTGTAAGTATGGCATTTTGTAAATTTGGCTTTTAGAACTGGAAATTCAGCTAACAATATTGGTTTTAATAAAAAAAGTAAGAATACGCTAAAGAAAAAGTATTTGTACCTTTAAAAGTGTAAATATGCTTTTCAAAGTGTTTTATCAATCCGGTCTTTAAAACTGTAAATCTTGTTATAAAACGTTTTCAAATTAGCTGCCAAACTATTAATTCGAACTTAAAATTATAAATCCAGCCATTAAAAGTGTAAATACTGCCTTCAAAATGTTAAATTTTTCTGCCAAACAGTTAATCTAATTTTCTCTGAACTAAGCGGGATTTAAAAATGTAATTGCGGCTTTCAAAAATAAAAATAGGGCATAAACGTATTAAATTCTACTATCAAACTGTGAACTAAGTTTCCAAATTATAAATTTAATATTAAAACTGTAAATCCAGCTTTTAAAAGTGTAAATCCGGCCTTTATAGTGTTAAATTTTACTGCCAAATTGTTAACCCTGCTTTCACATTATAAACACAATCATTAAAATTGTAAATTTTTTTAATCCGGCCAACAACGGGTTTAAATTTACTGTAATACTGTTAGTACGGCACATAAAACTGTAAATCCGGCATTTAAAACTATAAATTTAGTTTTTAAAAGTGTAAATCCGGCTTTTAATCCGGCCTTTAAAGTGTCAAATTTTACTCCTAAATTGTTAAACCTTTAAATCTGTAAACTTGGTTTTTAAAAGTGTAAATCCGGCCCTAAAATAAAAAATACGGCATTTAAAAATGTAAATCCGGTCTTTAAAATCTTAAATTTAACTGCCAAACTGTTAATACAACATCCGGTCTTCAAAGCGTTAAATTTAACCGCCAAATCCAACTTCTAATTTATAAATCTAGCCTTTAAGAGCATATCAACCTTGATTTGCAGAATTTTAGTGAAAACAGCCACTTTGGCGTCATTCCTATTTCCACATATAGTTTTATAATAAATTTATTTTTTTACCAGTACATTCGGAAAGGATTAATCTAATCTTCTGGGAAAATATGGTTTAATCCTTTCTAAATGCAGTGATAAAAAAATTAATTAATTATCAAATTATATGAGAAAATAGGAATGACGCCAAAGTAGCTGTTTTCACTACAATACGGGAAATCAAAGCAACGTCTTCAAAAATGAAAACCTGACTACCAACGTGCATAATCTACTGCTAATCCGGTTGATTATAGTGTCAATAGTTGAAAAGGTAGTCAGGTTTTGTCTGCAGGGTTAGATTGTTGGGGTAGGAAAGATGGATGCGTCCGGTAGGAGTCTATGATCGCATATAAACAGTGTTTTTTGCCTGTCCCTGCAGAGCAAATTTGTTCCAATTGAGTACTTGGTTGGAACCTTTTTTAAAATCAAAGATTATCACCATCTATTGCAGCTGTGCGCCGTTATTGAGATTCATAAAAAGTCAAAAATAACAAAAAAGTACTTTCAGAAAGAACTAAAATCCAGTCAAAAACGGTTAAAAAGTGTAAAATTCTGTTTATAAAATTTTGAAAATAACAAAATTAGGTCTTAAAACAACAAAATATTGTCAGAAAATTCATGCAATAAACTTAAAAAAAATCTGGCCTTGAAATCAGTATAATGTTAAAATAGTCGGTCATAAAAGTGCAAAGTTTTATTCATACTGTCTAAAATAGTTATAAAATATTGTAAGTTTCAAAATCCGGCCATAAACTATTAAAAAGTTTAAAATTATAAACAATAAATTTTAAAAATAACATAAGAAGACCTTAAAATATAAAAATATTGTTAAAAAGTAACAAAATCCAGCTATAATCTGTTGAAAAATGTATTTATTTTTTAATAAAATGAAAAAATGACAAAATTAGTTATAAAACATTAAAATATTGTTAGAAGGCACCAACATCCGGCTATATACTGTTAAAAAAAATAAAATCATAAAACTTCAAAAATAGCAAATTCCGGCTTTGCAACATCAAAATATTGTTAAAAAGTATCAAAACTCGGTTATAAACTATTAAAAAGTGCAAAATTGTTTTCATAGAATGTCGAAAATTTTGTCATTAAATGTTAAAAAGTGTTTAAGCAAAATCTTTGCTAAAAACGGTTGAAAAGTGCAAAATTCACATTTACATCTTAAATAAAGGATTTTTGACAGTTGATCATTTTTCATAGGTTATATTTTGACAGCTGCTATGTAAGATTTGGCAATTTTAAATATATTTGGTTAAATAAGATCATTTTGACAGATAACATTTCAGATTAAATATTTTTGACAGTTTTGGCAATTTTTAACATGTTTTAAGTACATATTCTTTGTATGTTTATAAAAACAACTCAATCATTTCAGTCAATCTTGTAATATGTCATTATTTAACTTTAAAAATAAATGTAAAAGTATATATAAAAAAGTTTCTTACTTTGCATTATTTATATGTCGCCATTTTGCCGACCTTGCAGCTTTGCCTCTCTTGGGTCTTTTGCTTAACGGTGGTCTTGTTTTTGGCATATTAAACAATCAAAAACTAATATAATCACTATTTACTAAAATATTCACTGTAATATGACTAGACTATACCAATGTTGCAAAGAAGGGGGCGAATTTATTCACACGTGGTCGTTTTCTATGGGATTCGCTAAAATTTCCTGGAGCGCCACATGTGAGCAATGCTTTGAACTAAACGACGCGCGCATGCAATTATTATTGATATTTAATTTCGTAAATAACTTCAATGATTATCAACATATAAATTTGAATTTTGAAATTGTTACTTAAGTAATAGTTATCCAGAAAATAAGACCAAAATAAATTTGCATAGTAAATTTATTCATTTAGGAACAACAATTCTAAATGCATTTTCTTCCATGTTCAGTTTTACAAATAAATTTTATTTTCAAATTTTTTTATAAATATTACATACTTACTAAGAAATTTGCGCGGTTTTGAAGCTCATCTTACCTCACAAATATTTGATTGTTGAAAAAGTAGTTTACTAAACATAAAGTTTATAAAAATATTTTAAAATACTTATTTTCGTTTAATAAATATAATATAACAAATATAATAGTCAAATGTAGTGTAAAATGGCAACAACTATTTGCCTTTTTATAATTAAAATATACAATTTTATACTTTTTTAAAATTTATTTTACAAATTTCAATCATAACTAATCCCTACTTGTGATTCTCATCCAGGGATAGGTCGCCAGAGGCAGATGGGAGGATTTCGCATTAATGTACTTAAGCATAGTTTTAATTGCCCAATTTTATTAATAAACTCATAGCTTATAATAACCGAAAAGTTATAATCAATACACACTACATACCAATTAAGTCAGATGCCGCCACATTGAATATAAACAATTCAATTACCTATTAATATATTTTTTGCCTTCTTTGTTCATTTTTTATAATACCCTAATTTGTAAACAAACTTATTTCAATACCACATGCAACCGTTAACTGTAATACAACTAAATTGATTCATAACTTTGCTAACCAGCTAACTTCACTTAGCAGCTGATTATGTGTTTAGGTATACAATAATTAAAAATAGTATTATTTACCGTATCTTTCTTTGAACACTTCTTCTACGAGTAGATAAAGTTAATTTTCGTCCTACAATTACTTTAAACATCTTTTATAATCAATTTTCCTGCATAGTTCACTTTGATGCACACAAAAGCTTGGATTAAAACCAACTGTAGAATAGTTGTGCAAGCTTGACAATAGAGGACATTAGTAATTATTTGTCCAAGTTTCTGCACAATAATGTTGAACTAAAATTTAATAACTTATAAAACTGACACTTTAACAAAAAAAATTGTAGTTGTGTTAAAATAATTTTCCCTAAAACTTGGAAAAACTGAACACAAAAACACAGAAAATACAAAACATCTTTTTAATAAATTTTATTATTAATTATAAATGTTTAAACATAAAGGAGAATTTACTTCCTCTGTTGTTGTCCGGCACGAGCGTTATCCCTGCCTGGATAATTACGCTGTGGTGGAGTTCTCTTCCTCCTGTCTTCCTTGCTTCTGTTACGGACTACTTTGCTGTGAATAGCGCAGGAAACGCAATAATGGAGCTTCGCGTAGAGTTTTGGGAGAACGTATTCTAAACAAACAAAAAAACAATATTAATAAACAAATTCTTAAAGGTTATGTATAAAGCTTTGTTTTACTCGATTTTGTTGCAAAACATCCACTTAAAGCGCAAGCTTTAGTATGTTAATTTAATTACGTTAAAACTTACGGTTGTATACTGATGCTTCAGTGATATCCCTAACAGCAGCGGCTTCTACAATGTTACGAATAACAAACTTCTTAATGGCCTTATCCTTTGGTACGCAGCGAGCACAGTTGGTGCAACGTACTGGCTTAACATGGCCACGACCATGTTTAGCCCGACCTCCATTACGCCTCTTACAAGTCTAAAAACAATTAGATTGTAATAAAAAGTAGTAAAAACATACATGTAAATACAACAAACATAATTAAGCACATGGTTAAAAAAAAAATAGGTTAAGATTTTTATTTGGAATATTTACTTCCTTAAATTGGATTAAATCAATACTAACAGATAAATTAATGCTTTAAATATGATTGTTATAATGTTTATTATTAATTAACTCAATTTATCTTATTAAAATCAGCAACAACTTACCATTTTGTGTTGATGCCGTCAGCTACAAACGGAAATAAAGAACCTGTCAAGGCTTTTAGGCGGTGAGGTTGGTGCAAATGAACGGATGTTTATTAATGGCGGGAGATTTGAATTTAATTTTTTTAAAGCGTATAAAACGTGCCGATGTTATACTTCGGTTGCTTTATAGATTTTACACCTCAATTGACTAATCATGCAAAACGGTACTAGAAAATTTGCGGTTTTAGGTGAAAGTGTAATTGATATAAATATTGGGAAATGTTTTGATGAGACGCATTATTTTAACAGTTCTTTAAGTGTACACTACAAGATGAAATTGGTAAGTTATATTTGAAATAAATTATATGATTTTTATTTAATACACGATCTATCAAATATTATACGTTTTTGTTGTTTAGTCATGAAAATTATTTCTAATACTTATTACTAATTGTTTATCGAGTTTTTAAGAAATAATAAATTTATTTATAAATACCAAAATTAAATTTTGATATGATCATATGTAAGCCACATTATGTTAAATTAAACAAATGTAACTTTAGCATTAATGGAAGCAATTAAAGAATCATTAAAAACATTACAATTTTTGAAAAATAATAAAACTTAGTATCAATTTCCAAAATTAAATTTTGACAATACACAAATAATTTGCAATTTTTTAACCATATCTGAGCTAAACTTGATTAAAAAACTATAAAAAGTGTAATATCTAAAGTATTATTAAAAACTTCCTAATTTTTCTAAAAAGTGTGACCTCAGCAATAATGGAATCAATGTTATAATTTTTTTTAAATATAACAAATTTTCAAAATGTATTTTTGACTATATACAAATAGTTTGCAATGTTTTGGCAATATTTTTTTGTGACTTCAGCATTGATAGAAGCAATTCAAAAATTATTAGAAACTTTTTAATTCTAACTGTTAAAACCAATAATGCCGATATATTTTAGTTGAGTTTAAATTATAAAAATATAATTCTAATAATAGAATGACGTAATATGCGTTATTTAAGTAAACTAAAGCGTTAGCAGCATAATTTATTTCATAAACTGCAGCTTTGATTGGACTTAACTAATTGAATATAGCAAACTTTAATGTCAATTTTTTTTTAATTACGTGTACTAATTAGGTTTAGCGGCCATTTTAATTAATTAACGTAAATTGGCAGTCATTTTAATTAAAAGGCGTAGCTTAGCGGCCATCTATATATTAATAATCTTGATTATTTAATATTTAATAAATAAACTAAAATACTAAATTGAAAAAAAACTTTTTATGTTTTTAGATTATTAGACTGTTATTCGTTGCCATGTGCATAGTTTTAATTGCTGCATATCCAAGCAGACAACAACCTAAACAACAAGTACAACAACAAGAAGCAGAACCTGTAGTAAGAGCACAAAGGCAATCAGGCGGAGGAGATCATCATGATGCTGTTGATTTTGGGGCCCATACTGGTGATCATGGTGCTTTTGGATGGTACGCCGACTTCCCAGTACATTCGCATTAAAAACCAATTTTTAATATGGACTGTTAACTCATTTTAAGATTGTTAATTATATTCAATTAATTGCATGTCATTCATATTTCTATTTAACATCAACGTATGATTAATTTCATTTCTATTCTATTCATGCATGCTCATAATCTATTGCTATTTCATTTTCATTTAACTTAACTGATTACTTTCATCTGCATTACATTTATCTTCATATCATTTACTTTAATCATTTTCATTCCTACATTAATCATTAATCACAAACTTATTGCCACTAAATCTTTGCTTTTCTTAAATCTTTTTACTTCTATTCTTATAAATGCATGCAAACTATTATTTTAGCCATAAAATTGACATGCGGAGTACGTTTGAGTCATTGTAGGAGTCACTACTGGTTTCAACAATAATTTTAAACAATATTGTAGATACTTAAGGCTACTAGTTATGACTTAAAACCGAAGAAACGTGGTGGTTAGAGATTGCTAGTCTTAATTTCTTATTTTACTTTAATTTTGCATTTTTTAACTATTTTTTTCTATATTTCTTTCTCATCTTTTCTTCTACTTTGCTTTCCAAAACTCCTTTTTTATCTATTTTTTCATTTTCTAACCAAATCATCAAGCATTTTTGTTTTTTCTACTAACCAAACTTTCTTCTAGTCTCATCAAAATCACTGTGCTACCTCTACCTTATATTTCTTATAAAAATTGTATTAATTACTGTTTCTAATTTTCTTTTTAATAAAAATTATAAATGTTACAACATTTATTACTTAAATCTAAACCTTTATTATTATTTATTAAACAGTAAAATCCTGCTTTACAGTAGCGTAGCTAAAAAAAACTTTGCATAATATTGAGACGGTATTAAAAAAAAGCGCAATGTGTAAAAAAAAATATTGATTCAGAAACAATTTTTCAATTGGTTTAATTAATTCTTAACTATTTCTTACGTTTTGGAGCGACATATGTTTATTATTAAATATTGACAATAAATTGGACTCAAAATATCAGTGGCGTATCTAGCATTTTGGGCCTTATTTATACATATTTTTAATTTTTTTACTATATTTTGTTTGTAATTTTTTCCTTCACTTATTGTATAAAATGAACATTAAGGAACCCCTTCTGCTACTAATTTTTTTTTTCTTGAGAAGGAAAAATGCATTACTAACATTGTGTGGGGCTCCTAGTTGCCCGTATACTCAATAAAACTTTAAACTTTTGTATTCTCCTAGGGTTTATTTTTGGCTTCCTAGTCTTGTCTTTTGTCGCTATTATTTTCCTTACGCTTTAATTAATAGTTTTCTAGTTGTTTGCACTTTTCAGCATAAGTAGTGACAGGTTTGTTGACGGTTATTACTTTTTTAACTTTATCCTGCATCTCTATTCTGATGTCTTTCTAGTGAAAGCACTTTACTATTGTATGCTCAGGGTCATCTGTTGTACCACAGTACGAGCTAACCGTCGTGTACCGTTAAACATAATTTCTTCATATACAAACCATGGCTTGTGAGAATATGTGTGAGATGGTAGTTTAATTTTCCTGTTTACTTACGGTGCCAATAAAAATATAGGAGTCTGCGTCTATTTGGCAACATTTCTCTTGATCTTTCATTATTTCTTTAATTTTTTTATCGTCTCTATTCTCTTGTTTTTTTTAGTTGTTTTTTATGTTGCCAACATGCTTTTGCGCAAGAAGGTGTATTGGAATTGTTTTGTTTATTGTCCCCTATTACTTAACGCGTCTCCGTTCTCGGAC
The DNA here is from genome assembly GCA_963932245.1 of Tachinus rufipes. Lineage (NCBI taxonomy): Eukaryota > Metazoa > Arthropoda > Insecta > Coleoptera > Staphylinidae > Tachinus > Tachinus rufipes. Next base: position 68,312,251 of record OZ010747.1, on the reverse strand, counting down.
CATTTTGTTCGATCTTTCTTATGTGGGGTTCCATGATTCAGTGTTTACCTATTCTCATCTTTAAGTATTTAATGTTACTTTAAAATTTAATTGTAGAATTCTCTAGATTAATTTTGACTATAATGTCTTTCCTTTTGCCCACCAAAACTACAATTTTCGTCTTTTGTTGCAAATCATATCTTAAGTTTTTCTACAGCTGCACACTGTAATTCTATTCTGTAGATAGTAGTACAAGGTGCGGCAGAGAAACTTGCTGATTTGAATTGAGCGCCAATGAGCGAGACGTGGTCAGAAAGGGGCAAGTTTTGTTACCGGTTAAGCCAGTTGTCGTCATGCGTTGGACAAAGGAGAAACATGCGTTCGCCGTCAAGTCCTACTTTTTCAATAGCCGTTCGGTGGTCACCACCCAACGTGCTTTTCAAACTCGGTTCAATATTCATCCCCCGGGTCCCGTTCCTGGCCGGCAATCGATCGTTTTGTGGGTGAATTCAAGGAAAGTGGCAGTGTGGCAAAAAAAAGGCGTGGAGGTCAACGGACTTCCAAAAAAACCCCAGAAAACGTTGAGAAACCAGGTGCTCTAAAGATTTCTGATTGCAGTGTGAGACAAATTCTTCACAACAAGTTTTATTCCTACAAACTTGCTGTGATGCAAGAGCTCAGTGAACGCAATTTTGTTTTTTGCCAAACTGCATGTGAAGCGCAAAGAGTTAAAGAAACTTGCCTTACAACGTCCTTGTGTTTTACAGTAATTACTGTAATGAGGCTCGTTTCCACCTTTCCGGATGCGTAAACAAACAAAACATGCGTTATTAGTGGTGCCAATCCCCATAAACTTTATGAGAAAAAACTTTATTGTGAAAGTGTCATTATGTAGTGTGCATTGTCAAAAGTTACAATAATTAGGCCTTACTTTTTTGAGGAAGAAGAACACACTGTTATTGTACATGCAGTTTGCTACAGAATTTTTTTTCTCTCAAACGGCACACACAATTTTTTTTTTTTTATTAAACATTTAAGAGAACACTTCCACAAGCGTTTAATCTCCTTGAGGGGTGACGTACTGTGACCGGCGCGCTCCCCCAATTTGGCTTCCTGTGACTTTTTTTATAGAGATATTTCAAATCTATTGTTTACAATGACAATCCACGGACCCTGCAACATCTGAAAGACAACATTTGCTAAACTATCGCCAACATTCCCGTCAATATGCTTGAAAGAGTGGAACAAAACTTTAAAAAGCGTGTGGATCAGTGTATTGCTAATGAGGGCTGCCACTTGTTCGATGTTATTTTTAAAACCACTTGAAACAAAATCAGGATGTGTACAATACAATAAAAAAAGAATTAAATAAATATGTAAAATACTTTTTTTTTATTGAACTTTCAAATTAGCAAGTTTCCCTGCCGCATCCTGTATATTATTTTCCTAATATATGTTTATATTTCTACCGGCAGCTATCTTAACATGCCTAAAGGCATTAAGTGTAGAGTGATTTCTTTTTAACCCGTACCTTTAGACAGATCTGTAGACTTTTATTAGTTTTTTACGGCCATATCTGTTTTTGTACATTCTGGTATCATAAACACGTTTACTTAGCTGCAATATTTTTACTCTATCAATACATTAGTTTGTAATTTGATCCATCTTCTATATTGTTTAGTGTCCTTTTGCAGGTTTTAATTATAGTTTTTTTTTAGTTTGTCCGCGGTGTGTAATGTTTCTTTTGTTTTGATATGTCTTAGATAAATCTTATAGATTGGTAAATGTGTACCAAATCAATCAAATTGTATATTAAACAGTCAACAAGCTACTACGTCTATGAAAATGTTCCTAAAACTGTAAGACAAGTTACAGTAATAGTTGACAGGAATATAGCAGATCTGTCAGACAGTATTCTAAATTGTCAACAAAAATTACAACTCAGAAATAGGTAAGCCAAAGATACTACATCTGTCAAAAATCGTATTCTATCTTGTCCAAAAATGTTATGTTACAAAAAATTACAAAAACTGTCATATAGGTAGCAATTTGATAAATTGTCATAAATCAGTCAAACTTCAAAAATGTTACTACATCTGTCAAAAAGTTACTAAAAACTTTACAAAGTTACTGTCTAACAATTTACAGCAATGTAATAAAATGGGTATCATCTGCCTGATATATTATATTTTATTCTAAATTATCAAAAATGTTACTACATGTGTCGCACAGTAACTAAGAACTTCAAAAAATGTTTTATCTTTCAAACAATTTACAGTAAAAATATATGTTAAAATGTATTTTAAATTGTCAACAGTGTTACTAAAACTGTCAAAAAACTATTGGAAATGTCAAAAAGTTACAAAAATTGTCAAACAGTTTACAGCAATGTTTATCACAACAAATACAATCTTCCAGATAGTTAAAATTTTATTCAAAATTGTCAAAAACTTTACTACATTTGTCAGAAAGTTACTAAAACTGTCAAACAGAAAACTTTAATGCCAAATACGAAGTTAACAATGCTTCAAATGTCAGTGTATAACAATCTTTTACAGTCTAATACATGTATGTATACCCTCACATGGTTTTTAACTTTTTTTAATTATTATAAATTTTCTTAGATTTTCTAAAATGTTTTTAAACCTTTTTAAATTTTTTTTGATAAATTTTTTCTAAGTTTCTTGAAAGTTTCAAAAATATTTTAAAATTTACTAATTAAAAAAAAATTAGATATCCTTAAATTTCTTTTATTTTTTTAATTTCTTTGTAATTTTTCCACAGTTTTTTAAATTATCTTGTTTTATTATTGTTATTATTAAGTTTTTCTTATAAAAAAAAATATTTTAAATTTTTTTATAATTTTTTTAAAATTTTCTTAATCAGTTTTAAATTTTCTCAGGTTTTCTTAAAACAGGTCAGCAAACCTTGGTTAGTTGTTATTCGTTAGTCATTACTATGCAAATTTTGATTGGTGACTAATAAATCAGTAATCGTTTTTTACCAACTAAATTAGTCACATCAAATACCGATATTCGTTAATCAAAAAAGACCTTATTTATAATTATTAATCATTATTTGTTAATCGTGCTGGTAATGATTTGTTAGTCAGTATCTGTTTATTTGTTAGCCAGATACACTTTGCTCTACTCTGGTTGAAACTATCACATTAAAGCCTAGGTTTAAGCAGTCTGTGAACATTTGTGGCTTATAAATCTCGGGAAATACTAAACTTGGAAGTGTTAATACGATTGAAAAGGTCTCTCTTAAAAGTTTTGGTCCTACATCTCTGAACTGCCAGTGAATATTTCTTAGAATTCTTTGTACTATAAGTAATATTTGTTTAGATAGCAAAATGTTTTTTATTTTGTTTGAACAATGTCCATGAAAATATCTATAAAAAATGCAAAGATTAGTCAATTTTGGATCGGCAATATTCCAAATACTTCGTTTTTGAATAGAATTTTGAAGAGATAGCATTAACTGCCTGTTTTGCCTGAATTAAAACTTGTTTCAGTTTAATAATAGAGAACAGAACAAATTTTTTGATGACATTTTGAATAGTTTTTGTGAGATTTTCTGCTGCAATATGTAGATTCTTAAATAATAAACAATGAGTATCAAAGTCGAAATTATTAAAAAAAACTTTCATTTTTACTATGTTCATCTTGATCAGAATTTAAGATATATTTGACAGAATATTTTAACATGTATTTAACTGTAAAAAAATAGAAACTGTCAATGGTTAGTTTCTAAATTATTTTTTTTTATATTTATTGATATATTTAACAGTTTTGAGTCATATTTTAAAATTTAATTTGTAATTTAAAATATGTTTAACTTAATATAATATATTTAATAGTTGAGAAGCCATTTTTATTTAAAAATAATATTATCAACATTTTTGTTTTTAAATGTTTTTATATTTTATAAACATATCTGATAATTTTTAAATACTTTTTAAGTTTATATGCAGATTTTACAAATTCAGGAGCTTTTTTTAAATTTTCAATATGTTTTTTTGTAGTTTATGAAATGATTTGACATTTGTTTGATAGTTGTGATTGTCTTTTTGTGGTTTATATATTTTACAGTTATTGTTTTTAAGATTTTGTTAGCATATTTGACAGCCGTCAGATGCTTTTAACAGTTTATCGACATTTTTGACAGCTCACAAGTCACTTTTTGTGTCAAACTGCTTTTTGTAATTTATGAAATGTTTTGACAGTTTAGTATTTTTGTCAGTTATATATATTTAAATTTTTTTTTGATGTTTTATTGACTCATAACAGTTCCGAGTCACTTCTGAATATGTTTTTTTGTAGTTTATGTCCTGACTGTTTCAAAACACGGTTTTTAGATTTTTTTAACAACTCATTGTTACATTTGACAATTTTAAGTAATTTTTTTAAGACGTTTTTTACTATTTATGAAACATTTTGACATTTATTGAACAATTATAATACTTAACAATTTTAAAATGTATTTTATATTTGATAGTTATTAGACACATTTTGACAATTTATGACCACATTTAATAGTTACCAGACACATTTTGACAGTTTACAAACTTATTTAACAATACAAGACACATTTTGACAATTTAATAAGTATATTTGGTAAATTCTAGACATTTATAAGCATTTTAGCAATAGTTACTAGATACATTTTGATAATTTATAAATACATTTGATAGTTACTGGACAATTTTTGACAGTTTATAACTATATTTGGTAATTACTCATATTAAAAACATATAAGCACATTTTACAGATACAAGACACATTTTGACAAATTAAAGCACCTTTAGTAATTACCAAAAACATTTTGATAGTTTTTAAGCATATTTGCTAACAACTAAAAACATTTTAAAAGTTTATGAACATATTTGACTAATGCCAGACACATTTTGACAATTTATGAGCACTTTTAATAATATTCAAATTTATTTTGACAGTTATGAGCATATTTAGAATTAAGACACATTATGAAAGTTTATGAGCAAATTAAACAAATACCAGACACATTTTAGAGACTTTGTAATAACCAGATTTATTTTGACAGTTATTAGCACAATTTACAATTACCAGACATATTTTGACAGTTTATAAACATAGTTAGTAATTATCAAACACATTTTGAAAGTTTATGTTAGAGGTATTTAGCATATTTGTTAATTACTAAAAACATTTTAAAATTTTATGAACATATTTGAGTAACACCAGACATATTTTGACAGTTTATAAGCACGTTTGTTAATAACCAGGTTTATTTTGACAGTTATGAGCATATTTAACAATTATTTAATATATTTTGACAGTTTGTAAGCGTATTTGGTAATTATCAGACACATTTTGAAAGTTTATGAGCATATTAGACAGATACCAGACACATTTTAGACACTTTGTGAGCCCGTTTGGTAATAAACAAATATATTTTGACAGTTATGTGCATATTTAACAATTACTAAACACATTTTGACAGCAAATTAGACAAAGACTACTATTAGAAAAAATAAGGTATTAAAATGTATACATTTTTTTGGGATTAATTATTATAATAAATAATTCTCAATCATAAATATCATGTCAAACAACTGTATAATTTTAACATATTACAAAACAACCAGCCATAAAATGTCAAAAATGTCTGAAATCTACTTATAAATTATAAAATACTTTCAAATTATAAAAGATACTACAAAATTACTCAAGCAATGAATGTCAACAAACTGTCATAAAATGTTTCAAAAATATTATAAGTATTACAAAATGTTTTCAAACTGTATCAGAAAAAATTAAATAACTAAAACTTTTACAAAATGTCAACAAAACGTACAATTTTGTTTAAAATATAAGTGTAAGTTACAACATCTTCTCAAAATGTAACACACGTTAGAATTTAACCCAAACGGTTATAAAATATTAACAATGTGTCATAATTTTTTTTAATTAGTCAAGTTTATGTTCATCATTTTCATCTGGTAAAACAATCTTTTTTCCAATGGGTAACAGTATGCCATACAGCTGTTGCAACTATTACTATTAAAGTGTTTTTAACTTTTAAACGACAACCATATGCGTTAACTGGAAACTTACGTTTTCAAACACCAAACAATCGTTCAACAGGGTTTTGAGTGTTTATATGAGAATAAGCAAAAGGTTTAATGGTTAGGCAATTACCTAAAAATAGAAATAATTTTAATTTTTTTTACAAAATAAATTTTGATGATTTTAAAATTGAACCCAAGTTTGTGTTATTACATATTGTGGCATTATGAGCCGATGCAGGTCATCTTGCAATCAAATTTTGGAATTTTGAATTTTATGGCTAGTAGACTTTAGAAGCTCAAGATGTATGTCTATAGTTGCTGATAGTTTGTGACGGTAAGATCTTTTAATCTTGCAATTTCCAAATAATTTTATCATGTAACAAACAGGAACGTTTTTTTCAATTTTTATTTGTTTTTTTTTTTAGGTCACAATTATCAAGTAATTCATGATACTTTGGTGACAATTTGATATCATTTTTAATAAAAAACTTTGCAATTCTAGGAAATTTTAATGCACATTTTTTATCAATAAATGTATGTATCTTGCAATTAAATGTATCATTCAACTTCTTTGATAGTGGGCTTTTTTAATTGTCTATTAGACATGTAAAACGTTTTAAAAATGCACTCCATGTATTTGGTAAGAAATACTTTTTTCAAATTAAAAATTGCATTTTTGCTTTTACTTGGACAGTTATGTAACTCAATCTCAGATCTTTTTGGTAAAGACTCCTCCACTTCACTCTTTTTCAACTGTTTGCTTTTACGTTTAGAAGTAGATTTTTCAAGTAATGAATGCTTCTTTTTTGAAGTACTTTCAAAATAGATTTACTAAAAGCAGCATTTTCTTCTTCTTGGCCTACTTTTTCTAAATGTTTTATATCGTTATTTAAAAGTTTACTTTTTCTTTTAAACCTTTTATTCTTTTTTTCAGAACTGACTCAAAGAATGTTTTCAAATTATAAAAATATGTTATAAAGTAACTCAAACGGTCATAAAATGTCAATAAAAAGTATTTTTTTTTTTATTTAATTTAATGTACAAAATTTTATAAATTAATCAAAACGGTCGTAAAATGTCAACATATTTCAAATAATAATAACAATAAATGTTAACTAAGTTCCACAAAATGTTTCTAAATTGTTACAAATAATATTTAACTTGACTTAACCTAACAAATTATAAACGTTTAATAAACTGTCATAAATTGTTCATACAATGTGTTAAGGTTTTACAAAAAAATTTCAAACTAAATTTTTCCAAACAATATCTTTTTTTGTGAAAAGAAAAAACACTGAGCTGTCCAATTGTGTCAAATTTTTACTTCACTTGACCACTGATAAAGAACTAGTCTATGTTTTTTTCCTCTCTCTCTTGTTCTTTATCTAGTTTCAATTTCTATATGTATGTTTATGTGGTCACTCAGATTATTTTACCTACGGGCAAATGTCTATTTTTTGTTACTATTTTAGTCGAGCACAGAGTGACGTTTATTTAAAGTGCAGAGTTTAACGGCAGAGCTACCTGTAGTGCAAAACGGCTAACATGCACGGAAGCCTTAATGTTTATTTCAACGTAAAGAAAATATTACAAAATAAAGTTAAAAAACTGACAAAAATGTACTTTTTTCCAAAAAATTTTTAAGTGTTCTTTTTAACATTTTGTTTTGGAGTCTAAAAAACCTGACATCAGATCTATCAATACAGTTTAGGGATAATTGAAGTACATTTCACCTAAAATCTACCTCAGAAGATTTACACAAACTACAATCAGCAAAAACATTACACACTCAACTTTTAGAGTGCCAAGACAGTATTTGTCATAAGGAAAACTAACTATTGTTTTGACTTAAAAAAAACTTAAATGCAATTTGAAAGAGAACGTAGAAGACTTCTCCAAAAGCACACATTATTAATTAATGTGATTTTATTAAACAAACTTTAACGTTTGGCAATCTGCTTATTTCTTACAATTTTAGTTAGTTTGTAGATCATCAAACTAATAAATAGTTTTAGGCTAAAACCTATCAGTTTTAATACATTGCTGCTAATTTTTGTACACAAATCATTTTTTTAAATAATTTTAGTGTTTTTTAAAGATTGTAACTGTTTTGAGTAGTTTGCATTTCTGTAAACATTTTACAGTTTTAGTGTAACTTTTTTGACAGTCGGCAAAGTAAACTTTGACAAACTTTGGTTATTTATTCCAACTTTAACATTTTACCAGTTTATTGTTACTTTAGTAACCTTACTACAATTTTAATAAACAATCTGACAGTTTTGCCATTTCTTAACTGTATATTAATTTTGTTATATTGCTATAAGTTTAAAGACAAAGCTATTTATTTTTGACATTAAAATATTATTTAACAGATCTGATACATTTCTGCCAAATAATAATACTAATGTAAACAGTTTTACAGTTTTAGTAACTTTTTGACAGATTTAGTGACTTTTTGACAATTTTGAACACATTTTACACATTTGGCGGATTGTATGCATTTTATTACATTGCTGTAAACTGTTTGACAATTTTAGTAACTTCTTGACATTTTAAATAATTGGATTTAGTAACATTATTGAATAAGAATTTGACTGTGAGTACACGTGTTTTAGTGTTGCCGACAAAACATTTCATAAATACAGAACTTAATCAAAAAACGTAATCGATAAAAACTGACTTAATACTGATTTAATATTAAAGATAGATATACACTGCAGTAATGTGCAATTAAAAAAGCGACTCGCTATAGGGAGACAAGTGTGGCACAAAGAAAAGCAAAGCTGTTCTCTTCTCACGGCGACACACCACTCCTCATGAAAACATTTTCCTTAACAATGTCCTTAGTCCGTGATCAAATTCTGCCAAGTATCTGGGTATTGCCTTCAATAAAATTGCACGTACTGTTCATTTTAGTTAAAGTTAGAATAACTGTATTAAAACTACTTTGGCGGTACGGCGAGATGTTGTTCCAAAACAAAATTTGGATGTACACTACTACCATCCCTAGTCTGAGGAACGGCTGCAAATACTCACATCAATTGTTTTGAAGTCTTTCAAAATCTAACCTTGCGTTGGATTGTTGGAGCCCTATAATAAGTTTATCAAAACCTTGGTCAAAAAATACTTTGCAAATGTTGCGGTTTATTCCAACTTTGATTTGGCTAACCTTGCTGAGCCCTTCTATAGGAGACAGGTTAACTAACTATTAACCTAAAGTAGGTCAACTCACAATCCCACTCTATAAAGAGTCCCAATTAACCATTTCCTGAAATTCCATTTCCAAATAAAAAGTACATTGGCATTACAATCTTAAACTTTTAGGTATGATGCGGAAAGAGTTTAGTCGGTAGAAACTTTCTTTTAGAGGGTAAATCCAGCACTCAGTTTTTAGAAGATTCTCCTCGCAAACCATAAAAAATTGTGGCACAAAAACAGCAGCGTCACAATCAGCACGCCATGCCGCTCTAAAAAAAATACATATTTAAAATACTCAAATTAATCAAAACAAACAAAAATATTAAAAAAAAAAACTATAAATAAAACAATTATACAAGTAAATTAAAGCTAAAAACAGGGACAAAGAAAACGACATCACGGATGGGACAAACATATGTGCATTGAGCAATATAGTGCTAAAATCATCAAAACAAAAGAAATTGCAAAAAAGTAAATTATTATTAAGTAGTGAAATAAAAAAATACAAACAGAAATAGGCAATGATCACAAAAAAAAAACAGAAAGTTGAGAAGTTAAAAAAAATTATGAAAGAGATGAAAAATATTACTCAAGAGGCAAAAAAAGTAAGAAAAAAATACGTAAAAAAAGAAAAATGGAAACAAGAGAAAACATAAAAGATACACAAAAACTTAACCATCAACCGTTTATCTACATCCTCTAAAGTTTTTTTAAAGATTTTCTTGGAATACCCGTTAAAGAGCATGGAAGATAAAATACAACCTTGACGTACACTTTTTTATTTTCAGTTTTTTATTTTTTTAGCGATTAGCTCGTTGTGCCTTACCTTGTCAAAAGAGTTTTGATAATCTATGAAGCAAATGTAGATATTTTTTTGTAGTCTATGCATTTTTGTAGGAAGGTTTGGAGTGGAAAGGCGCCTTACGTGCTCTAAGGTTGTTCTTGTATATTCTATTTTTTTTTTAATAATATTCAGAAGCACTTTGAGGGTACGACTCTTTAGGCTTAAGCAAGTTTTAGTAATTTGGGGCTATTATTGACTTTTTTTGTCATAATATTGTGGTTTTCTTGAGAAGTTTAAACCCAGACAATTGTACCTTAGTTTTTTAGATCCTGCCTTACTGAGAATTTTAGCCGCCCTCTAGAATGTTATTATACAATGATAACAATTGACCTCAATTACCCAACAAGTACCGGTAGAATACAAAAAATATTTTACAAGACAAGAAAATATGCGATAACTACAGAAAGATAACACTAGCAAATGTACTAAAATATATTGTGGCAAGAATGTTGGATCAAAAAATACATGAAAAAATAAATAAAACAATAAAAAATAGTCAATGTAGTTTTAGGAAAGGAAAAAGTGTACAGAACTTACTATTTGCATAGACAAATGAACAAAAACAAAAAGATATACACATACTGGTATGCTTTATAGATCTGGAAAAAGAATCCTAATTAAAAAAAAAAAAAACAGTATATAGAAAGCACTATAAAAAAGAGAAGTTGACAAAAATGTAATAACAATAATAAAAATAACGTACAAAAACTGCAAAAATATAATTAAAACATGTGAACGTGATCAACCAGGAATCTCATAGAAAACCTGCCACAGGAAGAAAAACCAATAACCTGCAACTACGTAAGAATTTGAGCATGGCAACATGGGCTGCTACGAGTGGGAAAGTTACATATTCTCAAACAATTCGAGAAAAAATAGGTATATGCGGAATATTAGAGACGCATTGGAAGGATCAGGGCCACTTTGAAACTGCCGACCACGTAATTTATATCTCTGGCGCAAATAAGACAGGCTGAAATAAAGTTGCAATAGTAGTAAACAAGAAATACGTAGAAGAATACCAACCTATAAATGACCGACTAATTAAAATCTTAATAAATGCCAAGCCTGTAAAGATACATATACTGCAGGTTTACATGCCCATCTCGGATGCCACGGATGACAAAATAGATGAAATCAAGGATACAATAGCAACTATCCCACGGAAAGACATTGTGTTGATAGTTGAAGATTTTAACGGAAAAATTAGCAACATATTCAGCGACGATCATCTGCGCAATATTGTTGGTAAATTTGGGCTTGGTATACAAGGAGTATCGACCAACCTCATCAACGACAAGATACTCAAATGTCAACCTCACCTGCACGCGGTACACCCTGCTAGATAACTAACGAGGCTCTGGCAACCGAACACTAGCGGTATAACCATAGACTGGACTAAACACAGGCCCAAAATCCCTGTGGTTGAGAAAGGCAAGGAGAAACCATCTCAACATTTGCAAATATTTTCAAGAGAACCATGGCTTCACTCAGAGACATTATTTCCAGAGACATAAACTGTTCCCCACTCGGATCTCTAGGGGGGGGGGGGCAACTTTGAGAGACGCTGCGCGTTCACTTAAGAGAAAAACATCAATTAGATTTGGCAAGTGGAACGTGAGAGGCCTGCGCCAAACTGGCAAAACGCATATAATTGAAAAAGAGCTACAAAGATGCAAAATGGCAATAACCGGATTAGCTGCAACTCATTGGAGAGGAAAAGGCTATTTGACCACCAACAATGGCAATACCATTATATTTTTCAGCAATAAAGATAATAGCAGGAATGGTGTAGCAATCGTACTAAATCCCAAAACCAGCAAATGCTTAGTAGGTTACAACATCATAAGCGACAGAATAATAACAGCAAAACTAAGTGCAAAACCCACTCCACTAAATGTAATTCAAGTGTATGCACCTACAAGCACAGCCACCGATGACAAAATCAAAAACTTTTATAGAGCATTACACGGAGCTCTAGAAACACTCCCCGGCAGAGAACTTGTTATAATCCAAGGCGACTTCAATGTCAAAGTGGGAAACACCACAGACAACGACAATATGAGAAATATAGTGGGGAAATACAGCACCGGCACGCGCAATGAAAGAGGCGAACGTCTAATATCCTTCTGTTTGGAAAACAACTTTGCAATTGCCAATACTATATTCCAACACCACATAAGACAACTTTTCACATAGCAGTCCCCCGATGGAAATTACAAGAACCAAATAGACTACATCCTCATACGTTTACGATGGAAAACATCTATTAAAAATACAAAAACACTACCAGGAGCTGAGTGCGGCAGTAACCATAAATTAGTAATGGCAAAATTACAAATAAAACTGAAGAAACCACACAATCAAGAACTCCCAAAATTAAAGACAATGAACTATTCCAAAACAACTTGAACTCACTCCTTAACAGATGTCCACTTAAAAATCCAAACAATTTGTTGTCAGAAACTGCATGGAAAGAAAGGATATCATCATCAAATCATTAAAAGAACTTCCGCAAAGCCAACAGACCGGTAAAAGGCAACACTAGATGTCTGACAACACCTTAGACATCATAGAACAGAAACAAACACTTAGATGCTCTGTCCTAAACACTCAAGAAGATCGTCTGCAATACTCAAAACTCAACAAACATATCCAGAAACTATGCAGAAAAGACAAAAACAAATATCTAAGGGAATTATGTCATACAGCCCAGCAACATGCAGACCACAATAACACGAACGATTTATTCCAACTGGTGAAACAGATAAATAGGCAGTGTTCCCGTAGAGTTTGGTCGGTCTGTAACCAGGATGGCAAAGATGTAACAGAAATACATGGAATTCTAGAGACCTGGAGAACATACTGTGAGAAACTGTTTTCAGAGACGAAGCTACCCAATATAACAGAAGTGCAAGAAGAAGAAGAGGAACCATCAATTCTAAAAGATGAAGTAAAGAGAGCTATTAAAAAACTGAAACTCCATAAAACGCCTGAGATTGATGGAATTTCAGCTGAAATCATAAAGTCTATGGGAGACATCGGGTACAGTTATTTCACAGAGTACGTCAAAAGATATGGATGACAAAAAAGTGGCCGGAAGAGTGGACAAAATCCATATTTATGCTTTTACATAAGAAAGAACCAAGAGAAGACTGTGAAAATTACTGCCTGATAGCCCTCATCTCACATTCTAGTAAAATATTTCTGCATATACTAAATAAAAGGCTGAAATCATATTTTTTATGGCAAATACCACCGGAGCAGGCAGGCTTTGTCAAAAGACGGGGCACAAGGAAACAAATCTCAAACGTACGCTAGATGATTGAGAAATTCAGAAAATTCAACAAACCGCTATACCTTTGTTTTGTTGACTACCGAAAGGCATTCGATAACATCGAATGGACAAAAATGTGGGAAATACTGAGAGAAATGGGAGTACCACAACACTTAACTGTGCTTCTCCACAACCTCTACGTAAAAAGCGAAGCCGTCGTACAAATAGATAACCAAACATCAAACTTCTGCTCCATCAAAAAGGAGTTAGACAGGGTTGCATACTCTCTTCCTTGCTTTTCAATATATATGGCAAGTACATAATGAGAAAAGTAACAAACAAAGATTGTGGTCTACTGGTTAACTACACAAAAACAAAAATAATGATTATTGATAGAGCAAACAACAACCAGCAACGCATACAGCAAATAGGGCAATGTAAAGTAGTTAACCAGTATATATATCTGGGGGCACTTATATCGAACGAAGGAGGGTGTACACAAGAAATAAAAAGAAAATGTGATATTGCAAGGCGAGCAGCAAAAGGGCTGGAGAATACATAGAAAGATCAGAGTATCACGCTAAACTCAAAAAAACAAGTTATAAAAACATTAGTGTTCTCCATGATTTTCTACGGCGCCGAATCATGGACAATGAAAGCCCAAGATTAAAGAAAAGTTGATGCTTTTGAGCTTTGGTGCTGGAGAAGGATACTTAGAATCCCGTGGACGGCTAGCCGAAATAAACGAACCACAACGGCTATCAAAAATTGTATACTCGCGGATTCTAAGTTTCTTCGGTCACATTCAACGAAGACCCAGCAAAAATCTGGAACTGCTCATAATACAAGGCAGAGTAGAAGGTTCCAGGCCAAGAGGTAGGTCTCCTCAATGTTGGGCTAATCAAGTTAAAGAAGCCACCAGCTCAACAGTCTATGATGCAGCAACACGGTCACGCAATAGAGAAAGATGGCGTGGCGTCATTAAACGGGCCACAGTTAATTGAAATGACATGTCAGTCAAGGTCACGACTCCTCTGACAAGAGGAAATACAAAGAAGAAGAAGAAGAAGAAGAAGAAGATACAAAACGATAGAAGAGAGCGTCTATTGCAGTTTGCTGTTAATAATGATATGACATCATCCCCGACGTCTTTCTACTTGAACACCACCGAATAGCATATATAAAAACCAAATAGATTTTATATTTATCAGAACACGATAGAAAACATTACTAAGGAAACGTGAAAGCAAATCCTAGTCCAGACTGCGAATCAAACCATAAACTTTTTTTTGCCAACCTATTAATCAAACAACATACAACAAGAAAACCAACACCCAACAAAAGAATGGTGACACCAAGGTTAGACAAATTCCAAAAACTCTTAAATAGCTCTATAACACAAAGAGCTATTCATGACATCGACAAATCTTGGCAAGAGACCAAAAAATAGATTATAGATGCTGCAAGCAAATGCCCTCTAGTTCAAAAAACAAGCAGACAAAAACACTAGATGTCAAATGCTACCGTCCAAAGCTTGCAGACACAACAAAAATAAACAGATTAAGGAAATAAATTTTAAAATCAGAAGTGGAAAAAGCAATTAAAAGATTAAACTACCGAAAAGCTGCTGGTACCAATAACATAACGGCAGAAACTATTAAGTCAATAGGAGAGGTAGGAGTTGAAACAATTCATACATTATGTAACGCAGTCTGGATCTCAAGACAATGGCCTGCTAAGTGGTGCGAGTCGATTTTTATTTCATTTTTTAAGAAAGGCTCTCTTACGGAATGTAGTAACTATAAGACAGTTGCACCAATATCCCACGCCAGTAAAATCATTTTTATCATAATCAACAAGAGATTAAAGCTTTTTTTCTGCCACAAATATTAGATAAACAGAGTGGATTTGTTTCAGTGAAAGGCACAAAGGAACAAATACTAAATATACGCCAGATGATAGAGAAAGCGCTCAAATTTAATGTTGCTATGTTTATGTGCTTTGTTGACTACTCGAAAGCGTTCAATTTCATCAAATGCCTTCTGGCAAATTCTAGAGCAAATGGGAACACCTCCCCATCTGATACAGCTTATACAAAATCTATACAAACACAGCATAGCCAAGGTGAGAGTACATCAAATGTACTCAGGCAATTTCGATGTCAAATCAAAAGTGAAATAAGGCTGTATTCTATTAGCGAGTACGTTATGCGAAAGGTGCTGGACGAGTGGCATGATACGCTTATTATAGCATCGGACCAGCCTGAACTAGAAGTTATCATGACAAGCCTGCGCAACACCAGCAAAGACTATGGCCTAGAATTGAATATACGTAAAACGAAAGTAATGATAGAACAGAAAACAAACAATTTCCAACATATCTATCAGGTGGCCGGTTTTGAAGTGGTAGATACATTTATATATCTTGGGTCACTAATTACCAATAATAAAGACAGCAAGAACAAAAACAACCAAACTAACGCGGATATGAAAGGATACGGCAATTAGCAGATTAACAAAGCTAAGGCTGGTTTCTACATTAATTTTTCCAATCGCAACATATGCATCTGAAACCTGGACCATTAAACAAACATAGCTCAAAAAAATAAAAGCATTTGAGATGTGGGTGTATCGGCAAATGCTCCAAATATTGTGGACGGAGCACCATACCAATGCATATATATATTATATTAGAAGCTCTGAAAATCAAAGACCAGCTCTTTAAGAGAGTGAACCGGAAAATTCGGCCACGTATCTAGAAGATACTCTGAAAAAATTTATCTCGGTGGATAGACGGTGTTACCAGGCTGGTTGGTCATACAATGCATGAGGCCACAGAAATGGCTCAAGACAGAGAGGCATGGAAAGTCGCTGTTGATATGATTCCATAATAGTGCCACTAAACCCTCACGAAGGGAACAAGGATCGAGAAGGAGAAGAGAAAAAATAGTAAAAAATGACTTATGCAAAAAACACAAAATAAGAAAAAAGACTTACAAACAAAGTTTACAGATCGAATCTATAATAGAAAAGATTTAAAGAAAAACGTATGCCATATAAAAGACGTTAGAAACACACACAAAATTATAAAGCACATGCAAGAAAGAAAAACCAGAAAAAGACCAAGAAAAACTAAACAACTAGCATATGACAAAAAAATATAAAAAGGAATATATATATATATATATATATATATATATATATATGGGTAACTCCAATACTTTTCGACCAAACTTAAAAACTGAGTATCTCCAAACTGGCTCAAAATTAAATATGTGATAGTAGGTACCAAAAAAACATATTTCCCAAATTTTCAACTTTTTAAGTCATGATCTTGATATTTGGGAGTCTCTCAAAGTTCAGAAAAACGCGTAAAAATCACATTTTTTCGCTAATTTTCAACATTTTTTTTCTCAGCGTAGAAACATTGGAAAAATCTCTGCAAAATCTGATTATTTTTGTAATTTCTTGTACTTTAACTTTTTTTTTTTTTATTTAGCCATTTCACTATTTCCTTTAGCGTAGGGCGTTGTGAAAATAGCGTAAAATTACAAAACCAGCCCCACATTGAAAACGCTGTAACAAAGTCAAATTTTAATCAAAGTAGGTCTACTTTAGCTAAATTTGTTTGTTTTGAATTGCTCTTCAAAATTTTGCAAAGTTTTTTTCGATCGAACCAGTAAATCGTGAGAAACCACATTTCAAAGATTAGTAATTTGGTCAAAAATGCTAATTTTTGTATATATTGAAACCGCTGTAACTTTTTTCTACCAAAATTTTTTTTGCTGAAGTTTTCAGTAAACCTTTCTCATATATAGCTAAAACATCTCTTAAAGTTTGGTTCTTGGGAATGAAAATGGGCCCAAGCTACAGAACTTTCAAAATTTGTAAAAAACAACGTTTTATACGTTAATAATCAGGTAATAATTTTTACTTACGTTTTTATTTTTGCAAAAAACTACATTTTATTGCATTTGTTTAAATATATCATAGATTAAAAATGTGTTTTTAATAAAAAATATATATTTATATATATATATACATATATATAGATATATTTTTATTTTTATTGTACTTGGAAGAAAAATACATAATGTTTGCTAAAATCACCTTAATTCTAAATTTTATGAGAAAGCACGCCAAAAAATAGACAGGGTGTTTCCTAATGTAGGCAAAAATAAAACTTTAAGTCTTTTTTTTCAATTTCATGCAGAAATTTTAAATATCTTTTTTGTCTATCTCGCTTCGATTTCGAGATAATTGAAAAATACACATTATAAAAAAAAAACATTTGTAACAATAGTAATAACAAACAGAACAATATTACATATTTTAATAAGTGGACGAATGATGTCTGAGATTGATTGCCAATAGCTACTTGTAACTCTTCCGTTTCAGATATCCAACAATAATTGCCAAACTAGACAGTTTCCATTATTTAGAGAATCTATACATTCTACCAACTATGGATTCAATAATCTATTGGCAGAATGTGTAGAATTACAAATAGCTTTTCTAATAACATCGATTTGTTTTGCGTTTTTAAATGTACATTTAAGAACCAATTAAAATGTGTTAATAAATAATTTTATATTTTGTTTTTATATGTATACATTTTATGTGTTTATTTTGTATTTTTTATGTTCATTGTCTAATTTTAAATATTACACATTGTTTGTATTATTCATCATTATTTATGTGCAGGATGATGTAGATGTAAATGGTTTTTTTTATATTCCGTTAGTAAAGAATTATTAAAGTTCTCAAAATGACTACCATGAGCGTTGAGCAAGCTTGTTTTTCTAGCAAAAAAAACAAACAAAACAGCATTACTTTAACAATTGTGCGTTGTTGCAAGCTTTTGATACTTGTCAAAATTGTTTTATTTGGTTCGGTTAGTAAAATTTGTAAAAAATGCTGTTCAACAACGGAGAATACACATGTCATTTTTTATAAGCATAATTTCATGAAAACCAGATGGAAAATTTGTTGATAACAATGTCCCTCTTGCCTAACGTAACCGAGTGTGGTACCAGTACGATGGAGCACCGCCCCCCCATGTTGGGCGATATGTAGTTAGGTGGCTTAACGATAATTTTAAGGATAGATGGATTAGTAGAAGAGGTCCAGTGAACTGACCTGCAAGATCTTCTGATCTAAATCTATTGAACGTTTAGGTGACACATGTAACAATTGGTTTATGGAAAGCCAATAATCAACGTGGAGCAGCTACAATAGAGAAATGCTGCATTGCAAATTCAAAACATAACAGGTTTTGAAACAGTTTATCATTTTTTTTTTAGTGTGTTGTCAAGCTTGCATCAACGCTCATGGCAGTCATTTTGAGAACTTATTAAAATATATAACATTGTTTTGTTTGTTGATAACATTGTTATAAATGTTCTTTTTTTACTTAAATTTTTTTAAATAAAAAGTTTTCTAAATAATGTGTATTTTTAAATTATCTCGAAAACAAAGCGAGATAGACAAAAAAGATATTTAGATTTTCTGTTTGAAATTAGAAAAAGAACCTCCAGTTAGAAAATGCCCTGTGTATTTTTTAGCGTGCTTTGTCATAAAATTTAGAATTAAGGCATCCATGATATGATTTTAGCAAAAATGTTGTATTTGTTTTACAGGTACAATAAAAATAAAAATAAAAATATATCTATATTTATAAAAATTAACATTTTCTATTAAAAACACATTTTTAATCTAAGATATGTTCAAACCAATGCAATAATATGTAATTTTTTTTTAATAATAAAAGCGTAAGTAAAAATTATTAACGTATAAAACGTTGTTTTTTACAAATTTTGAAAGTTCTGTAGCTTGGGCCCATTTTTATTCCCAAGAACCAAACTTCAAGAGATGTTTTAACTACATATGAGGAAGGTTTACTGAAAATTTTAGCAAAAAAAATTTAGGTAGAAAAAAGTTACAACGGTTTCAATGTATACAAAAATGAGCATTTTTGACCAAATTACTAATCTTTGAAAAGTGGTATCTCACGATTTACTAGTTCGATCAAAAAAAACTTTGCAAAAATTTCAAGAACAATTCAAAACAAACAAATTAAGCTAAACTAGACCTAAATTGATTAAAATTTGACTTTGTTACGGCATTTTCAATGTGGAGCTGGTTTTGTAATTTTAGGTTATTTTCACAACGGCCTACGCTAAAGAAATTAAATAATGGCTACATTAAAAAAAAAAACAAGTTAAAGTACAAGAAATTACAAAAAAAATCAGACCTTGCAGAGCTTTTTCCAATGTTTCTACGCTGAGAAAAAAAATGTTGAAAATTAGCGAAAAAAAGTGATTTTTAGGCGTTTTTCTGAACTTTGAGAGACTCCCAAAAATCAAGATCATGACTTAAAAAGTTGAAAATTTGGGAAATATGTTTTTTTGGTACCTACTATCACATAATTAATTTTGAGCCAGTTTGGAGATACTCACTTTTTAAGTTTGGTCGAAAAGTAATGGAATTACCCATATATATATATATATAAATATTATTGAAGTTTAACGACTTTTCTTTAATATTTGTTAAAAAAGTTAACAGGTTGAAGTCTTTTAAAATTTTAAATATAATAAAATACAAAAAATAATTATATATTTTATATATTTAAATAAGTAGCGACGTTTCGAAACGTCGCTACTTATTTATTTAATTATTTTTTGTATTTTATTATATTTAAAATTTTAAAAGACTTCAACCTGTTAACTTTTTTAACAAATATATATATAAATAAATATAAAGAAAAATAAACCCTACACAACCCCCTTAAACCAAATGGTAGATAGGCATATGATTCTTTTTCTTTCAGCCGTACACACGCCACTACTGTGCGCACAAACAAATTCACAGCAGCAGTTGGATGCTAGACTAACACGCCACGAGGGTCTTATGGGCACATGATTAAAAAATAATAATAACATTATTGACAGATTAAAATATAATTTATCATGTTATATGGCTGTTTGACAGTTTTTGTAATGTTTTGACAGTTTTAGCAACAGTTCAGAATACAATTTAACAGATTTTCACTCTTTACTATAAAATTGTTTGACAGTTTTAGTTATTTTTTGACAAATGTAGTAACATTTTGACAGTTTAAAATATGATTTTGTAATTTATTGACTGTTTAGAAAAAAATTTAACATATCAGGTACAGCCAAACACTAATATTGTGGCCGGTGACTCCGTAGACAAAAGTGGGTTGAAACCATTAAGCGAGACCAATAATAATTTAGGTACATTCACATGCAAAATCAATTTTAAATCGCGTCAGTCTAGCATGAACTGCGAGGAAAATAACATCGATGCTGCGAAACATTTATTTGTTATTTTGCGAAGCCGGCGCTACCCGGGAATAAATTCAGTTTGTGTCTCTGAGTGTATTGTTTCCCTTTCTCGCATTATGCATCCTTCATTCTGGCTATAGTTTTCTTTCTCTCAAGATGCGCGGAAACGCCTGTCATGGGCCACAGTATTTGTGTTTGGCCAGCCAAACACTAATATTGTGGCCGGTGACTCCGTAGACAAAAGTGGGTTGAAACCATTAAGCGAGACCAATAATAATTTAGGTACATTCACATGCAAAATCAATTTTAAATCGCGTCAGTCTAGCATGAACTGCGAGGAAAATAACATCGATGCTGCGAAACATTTATTTGTTATTTTGCGAAGCCGGCGCTACCCGGGAATAAATTCAGTTTGTGTCTCTGAGTGTATTGTTTCCCTTTCTCGCATTATGCATCCTTCATTCTGGCTATAGTTTTCTTTCTCTCAAGATGCGCGGAAACGCCTGTCATGGGCCACAGTATTTGTGTTTGGCTGTAGATGTACATATTTTATTGCATTGTTGTAAAAACAATTAGTAACTTTTTGAAATATTTAGGCAGATGTAGTAACATTTTTAACAGTCAGTCAGACTGAATACTATTTTACAGTTTTTTACAATTGTAGTAATACTTTAGACAATTTAATAACTTTTTGACAGATGTACTGGGTTTGGCAGTCAAACGGCACGATTCATAATGCTTATATAGTGAAGGGTGTCTGTACCTACATTTTTTGACAGAAGTGGTATATTTGTCCAACTTAAGACATTTTTACAAGGTAATAATAACTAAAATTTGTAGTTTTTTGTTGACAGTATTCTAACTATTTGACAGATCTGTTATATATCTGTCGACATAAATTATTACTGTAAATTGTTTGACAATTTTAGTAACTTTTTGACAGTTTAGTATACAATTTGAATGATTTGCCAACTTATAAAATCTCTGTAAAACTGCAAAATTGTAGCTTTTTCCAAAACCGCTTCTAGGCCTCCTCAGAAGCGGTTTTGAAAATTTCAATACGTTGCGGTAGAATCCAAAAATTCTAGACACTAAAAGTTTTAAATAACAAAATCCTTAGCTTTGTCAAAAATTCAATTGACAGAAGTCAAGCTTACATGCCGTTAGTTAAATACCTATAAACGTTATAAACTGTTTATTCAATAAAAGCCAATCATTTTAACTTTTTTTATTAAAAATATAAAAAATCATATAAATAAATAACAATCATATTAATACTTCAAATTCAATTTATCGAACATTTCCTTTTTACTATCAATAGAATTCATATAAGCTAAATAACTTTTTAAAATTTCTTCATATTCCTTAGATCTAACAATCTTATATTTATCCTTAAATTCAAGCAATTCCTTATATTCCCTTTCGCAAGCAATCTGTTCCTCCTTAATATCGTTCAACAACATCTTGTAAGCATTTATAGCAACCGGAATCTCCATCAACATATCAATACGAAACTTCTCATTTACAATCTTCATTTTATGTTTATTAGCTTCAATTTTCAATCTCGCTTCTTCAGTCTTATCCAAACATATTTTCGGAAGATAATTTTTACGAAAATCAACAACTTCATGTAATAAATCGTTCTTTTTTAATAAATTATCGTAATATAATCCAATCACATCATTTAATTTACAACGAGTTTCTAATGTTAATTTATCGTTACACTCAAACGATTCAATTGTTTCTTCATTTAATGGTTTGATTTGAAATAAATTATTAATCGATTGTTTATCGTTATATGTTAATGATATTTCAGGTGGATTTGCAATGCCTAGTAAATTTGTGTTTGCATTAAGGTTTATATTATCTCCCAATTCATGTGTGATGAAAATGTTTCTTACTTTCTCTGCTAATTGATTGCTGATTGATTCATGATGCAAGTGTTTTGTGATGTGATTGCAGATTCTTTGATTTTCTCTAAGTTTATGTTTTTCAATTCGGATTTTTTCCATTAATTCTTCCATTTCTTTATTGTAATCCATGTTGTGATATATTATAATCACAGAATAACATAGATTGGAATTACTGTATTTACAGTTGAATGAAAAACTTAACTGAATTTCATCAGTGTTGCCAGTAGAGCAAACTTAAATTTATTTGTTATTTATTTAAATTCAATTTTAATATTATATTAGAAAATGAATATTGAAATAATTGCTTATTAGTTTCAAATTATTTATTTAATTAACAAATAATTACTATTAGAACTATTAGATATTCAAACATTTAAGCTAGGCAACTAAGTATGCACATGCCAAAATAATGTGGTTAATGCCACGTCATTAAAATATACAAGATAGTTCTGATTGGCTGCGTTCAGTACAACTCATCAGTTGCCAGCGGTGAGCAATCAATGGTTGCGTTCAGTACAAGTCGTCAGTTGCCAGCGCTGACTCATCAATTGGAGATAAGCAATAATTAATTTTTTTTAAATATATTTGCCAATTAAACGCTGGTGGCTAATAAGTTGCTTTGTCAGCATAAAAGCGTACCTAAATGTATGATGAGTCAAATGACAAGCGCTGCCAGCAAACGATGATTCCCGCCGCCCGTTCAGTTTGAATGATTGACAGCGATGAGTCGTTCTGAACGCAGCCGAAGCTACTTACCACTCAATCAAATTATTACTGTTTTAATAAAACAATTAAATAGAATAATGCAATCTTTACAAAGTTACCAATTTAATTATTATTGAACGGTATATGTTGCCACTGTTGCCAACCGTGTAAACTTTTATCAACTACATAAACATAAAGCTCAGAGTATTGAATTTAAATAAATGATTTAATTAGTTTATGAAGCCGCTACTTAACGAGATATAATATATTCTCAATAAGTAATGTCATCTAAGGTGAATGTGTAGGATAAGATTACCTTGAAATTGGCAACGAAGTATGGCAATTGATTATCTTTATCATTTTTTACTTCTCTCACTCAAGTTATTACAGCGTTAATATTACGTTGTAATCTCATTTACCTATGTTGCTCCTTTTCCCGTTTAAAAACATATATAACTGCTATGTAGTTTGGTTTTGACATGATGAATTTATTTTTTAAATAAAAGCGCGGACTTAGCGAACCTAGATGTATGATGAGTAAAATGACAAGCGCTGCCAGCAAACGATAGTCATCAAACGCGTTCAGTACGCATGATGGGTCGTCCTGAACGCGGCCATTGTTTCTGAGAAACACAATACTTTAATCATAATTTAATCCTTTGTTTTAATCAGTTTGTGATCTAAGATTAATATGTTTATTATATAGTATAGTATTTTAAGTTGGTAATGAAATCTTTGAAATATCTTTTATTTTTAAATTCATTTTATTTATGACATTCTGCAAAATGTTCGCAGCAAAATGATAAAATAAACATATTTAAACTGCATTATTACTACGTTTTTTAATGCACAACATTTTTAAACAACTATTCTATTATCACAATTTTATCAAAATTTTAAATTCAAATGTTTTGCTTTTTCTTTATTTAAACATAATACATAACCTATTTAGAAAAGAATAAGTTTTAAAAATACATACTCTTGATATGTTACACTCTTACTGGCAGATTCTCTTGCTATTAAGTGAAGAGTACACAAAATTTGTTCATAGTACACGATCGTATCAAATTTTTGTCTTTTTTTACTTAAAAACCGCGGTTGCTTCTTGTAAACGCGTTATTGATTAAATTCTGTAGCGAATGCCGTTGTTTAAGCATTTTTAATTTGACAAATATACCAGTTTACTTTATCATATTTAGGTAAGTGTCATTTGCTGATCTCAGATAACTAATCTGTTACGTTCCTGAAAAAAAAAATATAATTTACTCTTTTGTTGCAATCTTTACCAATTGGTTTTTCTACGCCGGCAATCAATTGTTTTTAGGTATTAGGAGCGCAGTTTGACCATTTACCGCTACAACAAGTTTTAGAGTTCCGCTCACTGGAAGTATTCGAGTGAAAAGCATGTCACACGTGGCGCCGTCTGGCCGCTAGTAAATGCAAAACTAAATTACAGCCAGTGCTCATCAAATTGCGTTCTATAATGCTTAATAATAATATTTTTTTTAATTTGTTAAAAAATCAAGTCCTTTTTGTAAGCGTTGTATGAGTACCAGGTCGGCCAGCTCAATTTTGTACGTACAGGTCTGCGTGGTTGCAAGCCTAGAGTTTTGCTGAATACTGATAAAAACGTTTCTATAATGATCCCGAAGCGCTGTTGAAAGGGAGTACTTCCACTTTATGGTTTTTTGACTCGAGCCAGAGTTGTTGGCTTTTCCGTTTCAGTAAGCAGTAGAACAAAAGTAGTTGCCAAGTGGCAATCAACCAGGGGTTTTTTAGAGTCCAGCTCGGAGGCAATCAGAAAGTCTACTTCCTGCTGTTTGTCACCGATAGTGACGGACGTTTAAGCTTGACCGGTGGTGTTGCAGCATGCCCCAAACTGCAACGCTCCTGAAACAGTTTTAGAGCCGAACGTGGAGCAATGATACAATTAAGTAGAAATTAAGCTCAAAGCATTTAAGAAAACCGTTTTTTGGTAAAGAATTTACATGTGTTCACACACAACAACACCTGTGAAAAGAAAAGAAAAAACTGATGATGGCCTAACCGCCAAAACCGGTCTTAACCGGTTTCGGCGGTCTTAATATATAAAAATAAAATCAGCACAATAAAGTATAAAATTTTTATTAAAATACTCTAACCTCAATCTTTATGTTGTTGAAAGTTGCTAACAACCCAAAAAATTTGGATCGGTTCTGTTACCGGTTTGCGTCTGCAAAGGGTTACAAGGGCGGCTGTTCCAAGTCCGGGAGCGGCAGTTTTTAAAAGTTTTTTTCCGGTTTAGCATTGATATAAACAAACTAAAAGTTCTTACAGACATCTTTACCCAAAAGGCACAACACGTTTACTTAGAACGGTACAAACACACTCTCACAGGTTGCAGTTGGTAGACCAGAAACTGTTAAAATCTATTCTATAAGGATTTTGTAGACTGGTTCCTTGCTTGTTTGTAGCTAGAGCTCGACTGACTAAAAATCACAAAAATCGGAAATTTATAGGAGTCGGAAAGAGAGTGACTGTGATTGGTCTAAGTTGGTTCAAAATTGTTATCCGGCACGTGCAGGACTTCTTTACTGAACAAGATGCATTGATTGATCTAGGATTCTCTCTTACACATGTTCACCGTATGAGGAACAAACATGTTAGATTTAGCATAGTCTTGCTTCAGCTGCAGAAAAAATCATGGAGTTGACCAACTTTTTCTCGCATGGCAAAGCCAACAAAGTGGCAAGACCGGCAACTGAGTTTGCTTTGGCCTCAACCTAATCTTCTTCTTAAGCTGTGGGTCTCTGGAACCATGCAGTGGTCATGGCAAACAAATTGTTTGCTAATGTAGTTGCGCTGTCGGCTTTTTCCCGGCTAAGAACAACAAGAGAATAAACACTTTTTTAAATGTCTTTAACAATTTTCATAAAAAAATCATAATGGTCCTTTTTAAGAATCAGTAATGGCTAACACAGAACTATTACTTAGGACCTGCTTCTAAAATGCCAACAGCTTTTCAAATAAAATGGGCAAAACAGTTCTTTACTTAAGAGAATGTAGACGTCATGTTGGTGTTTGAGTTAACCCACTCTCCCACCCAAGCGTTAAGACTTCTAAATACTTTCACGTATTTTGGAACGTCGGTGGCTATGCCGAGGCGTGGAATTTTTGTAAAAACATTTTTGAGCCGTTTTGAGGTTGATACACCAGACTTGGTTTTACTGGAATCAAATGTTATAATTGCAAATGGGCCCGGGCTAGGTACATTTAAGATCGCATCTGGCTACATCATTCTGAACATCCGAATCAAAACGGCAGATTTCAATCCGATTTTTGCAAATCTTTTTTCTACAATTATTGCTGGGGGTTTTAACTGTAAATACCCGGCGTGAAATAGTTTAAATTAACAGACAAATGTCAAAGATCAGGCGTTGTTCAATTATGTAGAGCAAAAAGGATTGCAAGTCAATAATCTTCTTTTTTCCTATCAATATAAATTCAAATAAAAACACTCGGCTGTCCACTAACTAAATTGAGTAATTGACCCTATTATTAAAGGTTTTAGGTTAAAAAAAATACAAAAGTAGTTTTTTTTTAAGGTGGAAAAAGCATTTGACAAAGTCTAGCATAAGGGTTTTCTTCAAATTTTACAAACAAAACTTTACTCTGCGTCTTATAAGGCTGAAAGTTTTATATTTAAATTGCAGAACTCTGGCTGTTAGAATCCAAAAGCATATTTTTACTTTACGGTAGTAGTTTCTTAGGGCTCTATTTTTTTTCAATCTTCTTTGTCGGAGACATGTCCTCGAGATGAAAGCGTGGGGTTAAAATGGAGCAATAGCTGACGACACAGCGCTTCTATACTTTTTAAAATTACCAATGCTAGTTACTTTGAGGCTACAAAAAGCTACCACCAATCTGGAATGCTGGTTAAATGACTCGCGTGTCAAAATAAGGAGAAAAACAAAGCTGTTCTTTTTACACAGCAACGCAACACCCCTCATAAGAACGCTTGTCTTAAAAACTATTCTCGTTAAAGCCAAAAAAGCAAAATATCTTATAGTTGTTATATGTTGCGGCAAAACAATGGTTTATTTCTCCGGAATAAAATTTGACTGTACGAGTCTACCATTAGGCCTATGATAATTTATCGTGTTTTGTTTGAAAAACCGCCGCAAACACGCATTTTAAAAAATTGCGGATGCTTTTTGGAGTTTTATGGTTTCCAACTGTGAAATTCAAAACAATTTTGGTATTTCTTTATTGCACAAACACTTTAAATCTTTGACCGCAAAGTACATCAACATTCTTGCGGTTTACTTCAGTCCTAATTTGGCCCTACTCGTCAAGCCCACCCCTAACCTAAAGTGGCTAACACCACATCTTTTCCCCTTAGCCTATAGAGCTTCCCATCTTTATACTTGTCAACATTTTTTCTTCTCTCTAACAGAAAGTCCATGAGCCTAACGATCTTAAACATTTGAGCAATTTAATATTAAGAGGGATTTAGACGGTAGGAGCTTTCCTTGTGAAAATAAATTCAACACGTTGAGTATATAGAAGATTCCTCTCTTAAGCCACAAAAAAAATGTCAATCAACAATAATTTGAATACGTTGCGTCCGAGTTGCCACCGATTGAAATCGTAAGACTTTCTGCAGTAAATGCAGTTTTAATGCCCCAAAAATTACTGCATCAAACAACAAAGGCGCCCGATCTGTCCAATTCCCAGATTCTGGGAACACTGTACGTAAAGAGACTCAAAAGCTAAAGGACTAGCTTGAAAAGTTAACTACAAAGACTTAAAACGTAGTCGACCAACTCTGGGCCAACAGTTGAACCACAAGACTATTCACCGCATTCCTCAAATTTGCTGCCTACTACAGAGAACGCTGGCTTACTATGCTCTTTTTCCATAATCATTTGAAAAAAAAATCTATATCCAGAACTGTTGGCGACTTTCAAGTTGCTCAATATTGCCATCAAAAGCGCCGTAAACGTCGTCGATGGCATTTGTTTGCATTACTTTTTGCATTTGGATTTTTATGCCGTGATTCAGCACCTACTACTACCTCCAACGTTGTGCACTATACTTCTTAAACAAGGGCTGAAAAGACCTTAAAATGTGTTATCAAAAACATTTCCGACTGCGTCACGGCAGACGTGATGCAAACCCAGTTCATCGCTCAAGGGTTTGAACCGTTTTCAACTACACGCATGGAAAGAAATGTGAAAACCTTTCCAATGTTGTACGTCTAGCTTCCTCAAGAAGCTAAAAACCAAAAGATTCGTCTTTCACTAAGGTCTGCGGGTTTTGTTGTACGGTGAAGTACAAAAGAAAGTCCGCAGAGATTACACAGTGCTTTTTTGTTAGTGCCATGACCACACGGCATCTAGCACCGCACCATAAGTGTGTGTTAAATGCACCGCAGAGCCGCACACTGCCAGTTACAAAAACTGCCCGGTTCACTTAAAACTGAGATCTAGTCGTTAAGGCAAGACCCACGGTAAGACACCTGCACAAGTTTGCCACAAAATCTATGCAACGCCTTTAGGCGGCACACTAGATGCATTATTATTTAAACTCGCAATTAATTTTTTAGTTAGTTGGAAAGGTCATTACGCACGACAAGCGTTAAACTTTCATGGCATTTATTTTAGAAGAATTTTAGTCGGTAGGCACCCGTGAGGGTAAATCTGACACTTTCAGTAAAAAAAGCAATTAGTCAAGAGCTAGGATCTAGGAGTAGACATAGGCTAATTGTCCGACTTTTGCCAACCCCACACTACCGTCTAGCCGCCAACCTCTACCACTTTCAATTCCTTGGTAACTCTAGAGCGAAGAACTTCACAATATACTCTGGACTTGCACAACCCGCCAGAGTTTTAGGACAACCATATATGCACTTCTACGTCAAACCAAACAAACAAACAAACCACCTAGTTCTGGGTTAATTATTGTTGATCAGCACATTATGTTATGTAATCTATGATGGACCTATCTACCACACATCAACTGCTTCTCAAGAGTCAGTAAATATTGTTTGATTTGGTAATATGCCATTTTTTAAATAAATTTAAAAAATGTGATAATAACTCAATTTTAGTCTGTGATTTTTGAAGCGATTGAAATTACAATGCATTAATGTGTAATTACAATATCATGAGCTAGATCGTAGTTTGAGGAAAACAATTTATTCATTTTTAAAATATTTAATTCATTTAATTTAACAAACTAAAAAATAACTAAAATTTGAAGTAGTTGTAGTTTTAAAAGTTGATAGTTTAAAATTAAGGTAAATCTACCGCAATTACGGTACTTGGCAACGCTGGCAATAGCTGATCGCTTACCACCAGACATACCTGAAGTTGCAAACACTCACCCAAGAGTTTGTTTTTAAAAGTTTGGTTTTTTATTATTATCAAAGTTGACAATCATTTTTTATATGTTATGGATGTTAAAATGATCAAAATCTATTATACAAGTTAATCATAGCATTACAATTAAATTTATCTTTAATAGTTTGTAGGCAACTACGTATACACAGAAACAGTTACTAAACAGATTGGTTTGTATCCTGACTAAATAGCTAATTCAGCTTTAAATAGATAAATTGATAATGCATAAGATAACCCATAATTTATATTATGGTTGAGTAAATAATTAGCAATATTGATTTAATAAATCATTAAAACATTATCGATTTGAATGCGACAAACTTCGCCATGCCAACAGGTTCGCGTCAAGGCTAAAAGTGTATTTTTAGCTAGAATTAATATTGATTTTTAATGTTACTTTAAAATAGCACATTAGAAAATAAAACGCAACAAGAAAACAATGAGCAAACCACCAAACAACGAGTATTGTAAAAGCAAATCTGGTAAATCACCACCGTTCTAAATTTTCTAACCTAACTTACATAAAATCACTTTTAATTTAATAATTTTTTCACATAATGCATGCGTTGAACGCTGCTTTTTTTCTATTAAATTTCTTTAAATTTGTCAGTGTTTGTTAGGCTCCATATCGAGCAGAGATAGATCAAGATCCAGATCACCAAGACGAAATGATGATGAACAAGAAGTACGGAAACCAGATAATGTTAGTTTGGGTGCTAAAAGCCGGTTGAAAAGTATGGGAATACAAATGAAATTAAACAGTCAACGACCGAACACGCAAAAACCGAAAATAACAGTTGCCGCTGCATTCAATCAAGAAAGCGATGATGAACCTGAAGAAATGCCACCCGAAGCTAAAATGAGAATGCGGAATATTGGACGGTAATTTATTAACTTAAATAATTGAATTGTATTAATTATTTTGTTTTTAGTGATACTCCGACATCGTCTGGACCGAATAGTTTTGGTAAAACAAAACAGGGTTTTTCCGATGCGAAAAAGGTTTTCGAGAAGAATCTAAAGGAAGCAATGGAAAATGCTCTAAAAGACGATTAATTTTAGTAGATTTTACATTTGTAGATTAATATTGATATTGTAATAGCGTACAATTGATTAGTGCACAAGATTTGTAGCCCATTAATCTTTAAAAATTTAATTTAATTGAACCTGACTGACTTGATAAGATGATCGATTATGTTTGTTTTAGAGATTGTAATTATGATTACTTAGTATGTGTACGATAAATTTATATTCTATGAAAATTTTTAATGAAACGATTTATAGTGCTAATAAATAGGTGAGAACTAGTTTGTTGTTTGATTTTGAAAGTTGTTAAAGAAATATTTGGTTGGAACTGATGTTATAAGAACGGGGAAAGGTTCAATTGCTTTTTTCTGCAATTTTTAAATTTTGGGACACTTTCCATGCTTTATGCAATCTGTCGAGGAGATGTAAATTAGTATGATGATAATGTATCATATTGTATATTCACTTTTATTGTTTGTTCACATCACATAATATATGTCTGTTGCTATTTGGCACTATTGGAATCTGGTTGTAAGTCCAATGGTTTGAAGCGTTTCTGTTGGTTCTTTTGTTGGATGCATCAATTTATTTGCAAGTTTATTGGGATGCACTTCTACACTTTTGTTATATTTGATACCAAGTTTTTATATTTCTTTTTTAATACAGGGCACTCGTAAGGCTTTTTATAGAGTTACATACCAGGGTGTGTTTGTTATTAGGCGTAGCACTTTATTTTAAAATTTAGTATTATATCTATAGTTGAGTTGCAAGCTGATCTCTATAATTGGTCTAAATAAGCTTCAGGACTGTTCTGTAGATTAGTATTTTGTTGCATAGGAATTTTCTACCTATCATCCAGTACATAAGTTTGATCCCAACCTGTTTTCTTTTGGTAAAAATGTGTTTTTTTCATGTTAATCTTTTGTCTAGGGTAAACCCAGATATTTTGAACTGTCAGACTGATGCAGTTGAATGTTACATGGATGGACTTGTTTGCAGTAGCTTTGAATCTCTATTTTTTGAACTACCTGTCTTGTAAAGGTAAAGTATATTGAGGCCATTTTGAAGTTGGTGTGGGATGCTAGGGTTGCGGCATTGGCTGCAAATGTTGCAGTTGTTGTTAGTCTTGTTGTGAATAAATGGATGTTTACAGCAAATACACTGGCGAGCAAAAAATAGAGGTCACTTTAAAATTTTAACTTATTTTTGGAATTTTTTATTTTAACTTTTTGTTTGCAAATTGAAAACCAAAGTATGCGTTTAATAATTCATTTTCTGACAAATGTATCTATTTGTTAGTTATTATCACCGTGTAACAGACTTTTATGAAACAGCATCCATTTTGCTCTAATTGAAAACCTACATTTTGTTGTGGTTTTTTTACTTAGTGTTGATTTTTTTTTTCAAATAAAGAAGCAGAAACCACTAATAGAAATATTACAAACTAATTTAGAATGGACGGTAGCTGCCTACGACCTGCTTGATACTGCCGTAAAAACTGAGAAAAAAGACATACTGATAATAAGTGAATCTAACAAAAAACTTGCAAACAAGAAAGAAGCTTTAAGTTACAACACCAACTTGGACGCCGCATTAAGATAACCAACAGAAATCTTAGAATTGGTCAAAAGAAAAAATGTAAAGGAATTGTTTGGGTAGACATAGAAAACATTAATCCTGATGTTTTGCTATATCTCGCTCAACTGTCTTATCGCAGACTTTGAGGAGTTCATCTCTGCACTGGATAGAGAAACCTGAAGAAAAAATGAGACCCTTACAGAATAGATGGCAAAAGAAACGAATAACTATAATAGACAATAGAAAAAGACCCACATTTGAGAAAGAACCTCATACCTCATATATCAACATTACCATATGCACCAAGAATCTAACAAGTAGGATAATTAAGTGGCATGTCATGGAAATAAAAACACTAAGTTTACATAATTACTTAGGATACAACCTTGCAAAAGCAACAACAGCAGCAGTGGCAAACAGTGGTAGACAGAGGTGGAACTTACTCAAACTTAATGAACAAAAATTTTGAAAGGTGATAAGGAATAAAAGCGCGGGGTCCACAGACACAAGTCACACAACTCTGACAAATATAATCAAGGAGTTATGCAACGCAGCAATGCCTAAAATAAGTTTAAAGTAGAACAAAAAGATTGCAACCTAAAAAAAATACATATATACAAAACAAACGGGAGACAATAAGAACAAGAAGAAGGGACAACAAGGAAAATACCAAGCTAAAAGAAAGTAAACATAGAACTGCCAAAAAAGCCCTAAATTTACTCATTAATAAAGCAAAGAAAAAAGAGTAGAACAAAGAAATGAAAGCCTTGTGGAATCAAATTGGTCAACTTCTTTCAAAGCAAAGAAAGATCCTTACTACTGAAATATCACCAGAAGAACTGCCGCAAGTAAAATAAAAAATGATCCCGGCTGAAATTGTCAAAAGAATAACCAAAGAATTTCCGAAACAAATATTAGCAACACTAAATGCGATGTAAACAAAAAAAGAATTTCCGACTTTGTGGAAGACAGCAAACCTAAAGTT
The DNA here is from genome assembly GCA_963932245.1 of Tachinus rufipes. NCBI lineage: Eukaryota > Metazoa > Arthropoda > Insecta > Coleoptera > Staphylinidae > Tachinus > Tachinus rufipes. Next base: position 68,279,005 of record OZ010747.1, on the reverse strand, counting down.
AATTTAAAAAATCGGAAAAAATAAAGAAGACCCGAGGTCCTACCGCCAAATTTGTCTCATTGACTTGCTGGGAAAGCTATATATACGAGCAAGTCATTGTAGCAAGGTTGAAAAAAGAATTGGCAGAAGGAAAAGACCTGTCAGTTCTCAGTATGGTTTTAGGGAAAAAAGGTCTACTTTAGGCTCAATAAAAATTGTCAAAAACATCGCAGGTATAGAAATGAAACAGACAAAGGTGTTGAAGGTGTTAACGCAATGTCCTTTATTAAGAAAAACGTTAAACTGTTTGTGTGTAAAAGAAACTGTAATATAGATAAATCTTTCCCTAATAACTGACGTCAAAAAAGCGTTCAATACGATGGCGTGGAATAAGACAATTGAAGCCCTTAAGAAGAAAAATATCTCCAAACACCTGACCAAAGTAATAAAGAGCTACTTTACAAATAGGGTAATTGTGGATGAAAAAGAAAACAAGCACGAAGTAACTGGAGACGTACCACAAGGCTCTAAACCCTTACCTCTGGAACATCTTGTACGACAACCTACTAAAAATAGATGTCCCAGGCAAATGACTGACTATAAGCTAGAGCTAACAGCTGAAAAGACAGAAGTAATCATGATTATCGGCAAAAAGAAGTGCAGAAAAATAAACTTTAAGCTGGGAGCAGATACAATTACGCCAAAAAACAGATTAATTTACATAGGCATAACTATCAATAAATTTCTAAGATTTGAAAAACACGTCCAAAGAGTGAACGCAAAAAAAATTGCGGCGTCCGTGCGTAGAATGGTGCCAAGATGCAGACGCATTAGTAAAGAGAAAAAAATATTCTGGCACCGGGGTTACATCTGTCGTCATGCCCCAATGTGGACGGAAAACCTGAAATAGCGCAAATATGTCGGCATACTAAACAGCTTACAGAAAACCGTTCCCATCAAAGTCTGCCGAGCATACAAGACCATACCAACAATGAGATGAGTGCAATGGTGCTGGCCAGAACGATTCTGTACACGCTCTTGGGAGAAAAGAGACGAATTACTTGGGGTGTGGATAAAAAAAATAAAGCGCGAACAAGATCAAAGACGATGCTAAAATGGCAAACAATGTAAGAAGCCAACAAAAAAGATAAGTAAACCAATAACCTTATCTCAAACATTGAAACGTTTCTCCCGACCTTACTACTAGCCGACAGAACGTTTGTTGCTAACGGCAACTCTTATTGTCGGAGAGCAAGTCGTGAGCTTAATTTTTGTCTATCTTTTTAAAGGCTGGGCTTCAATTGTTTATTTGTTTGGGCAATCTCAGGTATTAGGGTGCCTCTTGGGTATATACAATAATTCCCCAGAGGTGTTTATGAAATTAAATTTGTATCATTTACCCAAACATAAAAATTTAATTAAAACCTTTAAATGTATAGACAAAAAAAAAAAAAATACAATTTCAAAAAAAAATCGTATAATTAAATTGACTTTGTACATTACATATTCTGAATTAATATTATAAATAGAAATTTTATTATTAAAGCTGGATAGGTCAGACACCCTTATCCAATTTACCTACCAAGTTCTGGACTGGTCATGTATCTTAATCCTACTCGGTTTTGGCCTGGTCAAAGCACCCAGTCCAATTCAGTTGGTCTGGTCAGTACCCTAGTCCAACTATTTTCAGATTTAATACATTTATTAAAGGAAATATACATGTTGTTAGAAAATTACATTTGATGCTGTGGTTGTAGATCTAAGATCTTTTCCACATTTGAAATAGTTACATTGTTAAAAAGAAAAAAAAAAAGGTTACATTTGGTGTGTTAATTGCCTGGTGGCGTAGGGTACATTCGTATATATAAAAGATACATAAAGAAATTCTGAATTAATGGTACATAGGTTACATAGCATGATAAGTTCCTGAAAGAAAACATAATATGCATAATGGGTGCAGGGTACAAAAACATAAAAGGATTCTAAATTAATGGTACATAGGTTACATAACATGATAGTTCCTGGAAGAAAACATAATATACATAATATGGGTGCAGGGTAGTACATTCTGGGTAATATAGCATTCAAATTAAATATTTATTGGTTACCTAGGTCTGCGTGGTCTAAGTTACATTACCTGTAAGTGAATGGGATATTATCCAGGAGGTCAAGGAGGTGGGGCGCGAGGGAATTTTACTAGGACGAGGGGTGTTGATAGTACCGCGAGGCTAGGTGATGTTGGGTAGCTGGCCGCAATGGCAAACTTGCCTTGGAGTTGCTGAAGGCGTGAGTTGATGGGGGGGATGTTTGCGAGTGCCGGAAGGGCTGCTGAGGGGTGACGGGGATGAAGGTTTAGTATTTTCCGTAGAATTTTTCTCTCAAGGCTGGCAAGCGGGGCAATATGGATATGACGCGCGATCGACAGGGTTATGGCTTGGTAATCAATAATGGGTCGGATGAACATTTTGTAGGTGTGTAGTAATGTTTTAGGTTGGTACTTAAAGGTACCGTGGAGGACCTTGAGGAGGTTGAAGCGTTGTCGGACCTGAATGCATATATTCGAGACTGTTACTGAGGGGTTGACCGTGGACGCGAGGGTGATGCTTAGATAGGTAATTTTGTTAACCGGAGTTATCATCTGGTTCCATAGGTTGATACGGATGTGGGTGTTACTGTGGCGGGTGTGGAGGTTGGGATGTTGAAATAGGATTAGTTGGGTTTTTTTAGGGTTGGCGGTGAGTTTCCATTTCTGGAGCCACAGTTGGAGGGTGGAAAGATATGCTTGGAAGAGTGGTGGGTTACCCAGGCCGCGGTGTCATCCGCGTACTGTTGTAGTTTTGTTCGGGGGTGAGTAGGTTGAGGGATATCTCTAACATAAATGTTAAATAGGGTGGGCGAGAGGACGGAACCTTGGGGCACCCCGGCGGTAGGTGAAAAGGGATCAGAAAGTTTTGTATCGACGCGGGTTTGAATTGACCGGTTTGTAAGGTACGATTTAAGAATAGCTATGATGTGAAGCGGCATGTTCATTGTTTTCAGCTCGTGAATAAGGCCGTCGTGCCAAACGCGGTCGTACGCCCGGGTAATGTCAAAAAAGATGGCAAGAGAGCATTTTTGTGTGGAGCAGTTCTTGGGTTTCTTCTTCCGAGATCGGCGGGAAGTGTTTGTCCAATTCTGGTGGCTGCTCCCTGAAGCTGGGTTGAAGCGACGGGTGGTTGGATGTTGTCTCGCATATCCTGTTCTGTGCTGTCAGGAACATCGGGTCCTGCGTCCGGTGAGGATGTTGAATTTCCTCCAGAATTTTCCTCCGTCTCGGTAGTCGAGGGCAGCGGTTTTTTCCATCCATTTTCTTTCTCTGAAACAGTTAATATCTCTACGTATCTTTGCGTTTAATCTGTTCCATTGGGTTTATATGGAAGGGTCTCGGGTGCGTTGAAAAAGTTTATAAGTGCGGTGTTTTTCTCTTATTAGAGAGACTATGGGGGAGGGAGGGGGTTTTGGGTAAGGTTTTTCCCCTTGGTGGGGATGTGGGAAAGAGAGGCCGACTGGACTGCGTCAAAGTAAATATCAATCGCGAAGTCGATGTCTCGAAGAGAGTTAAGCGAGGGTGGATCGGATAATTTTGTCGATATGTCCCGTTGGAACGCGGTCCAATTTGCGTTTTTGTAGTCGCGATAGGTAATAAAGGTTGGTGGAGGGAGAGGAGGGTTAATTATAGAGGTAAAGCCTAAGAGGGGCATATGGTCACTTGTGACGCAATTAGTGGATACTTGGGCCGAGAGGTCAAAGTGGGCAATGAAGTCGTGTGCGATCACAATGTGGTCTATTAAGGAGTGACCATTATAGTTCGCGAATATGGGGGTAGTGCAATTAAGGCGGAACAAAGGGTAATTAATGAGAAGGTTGGCTAACGCGATGCCTTTGGGGTTTGATGAGTGATCTCCGAATAAAAGGTGGCGCGCATTCATGTCCCCGAGGATGATCGACTTTCCCTTGCGGGCGGCATACTTGAAGAAGTCCGTCGGGAATGGGTTGTTGGAGTTTATGTAGATGGAGAAAATGGAAACCATGCTGATCGCGCTTTGCAGCTCGATCGCCACAACGTCCAAGTCCGTCCACGAGGGGTCCGGGTTGGTGACGGGTGAGACCGGCAGGAGGGCATCGTAGACCAGGGCCACGCCCCCCGCCTGTCTCACCGCGTGTTTGTAGTGGAGAAGGAATTTGGGGAGAGATAGGTTGGATTTGAAGGTAGATTTTGTTTCCTGGAGAGCCAAAATTGAAATTTTGTCCGCGACTAATAGGTCTTGGATTAGTGCGCGTTTTCGCGACCACCCGCAGGTCTTGAGGGACGCTATAATGCCTTGGTGTGCGGCCATTATTGGGATGGTTCGCAGGTGATGTGCACGGTGTTACCCGTGTACAAGATTCGTGTTTGGATCCCGAGGACGAGATTGGCATGGCGGTTTACCGACTCCGCCGCTCGCACTCTTTCGTTTGGGAAGAATGCGAGCAGCATCATTGTCGTGAAGCGCACCATGTTGGTCTCGACGGAGTCGGTGGGTTTGTTTGATCGTTTTAAGAGGCACGACTGTCTCTTGGGAAAGAGGGGTTTTGGGTCTAGAGGGACATTTATGCGAGAATGCTGCGTGGTCCGACGCGCCGCATAGTGTGCATTTGAGTACCGTGGAGTTGCACGTGTGCGTAGGGTGGTTGCCGGCGCATAATCCGCAGGTTATGGGGTTATGGCAGGGTTCCCTGGTCTCGTGATATTTGTGGCATCTAGTGCATTGGAGGGGTTGGGGAAGGGAAAGGAGGGATGCTTCTGCTTGGTGGAGGGTTTTAAAAATAATTAGGCCGTTCGCGAGTAGGAGGTCTATGGTATTTGAAGAATACGATATAACTCTTACAAGAGTGGTGAATTGGTCGGAGGCGCGCGATTTGATTCTTAGTGCTTTTATCGCGTCGACTCCGGAGTCTATCAGGGCCTGGTTTACTTCCGCGTATGTGATGCTGTGTGACACGTTTTTTATTACGCACGAGTAGGTATTAGGCTTGGGGGTCGGTTAGGCGCGTGGGGTTCTGGGGGACGATGGTTTTATGTAAATCTGTTCTCCGATGTGGTTAGAAAAAGGGGTCGTGTAGCTTTCAAGGTTATTAACGTTTGCAGTGATATAGGCCGTGTTTTTGAAAATGTGGAAGGAAACGATCGCGTTGTTCATAGGGGCCATGGCTTTAAATAGGGCTTTCGTTTCTTGGAGGGCTTTGGGGAGGGGGGATAAGGTGTATTGATACTTAGCTGTCTGGTGATCTTGGTCCGCTTTTTTGGCTGCCGGGTGGTTTGGTGACATCGAAGCTGGTCGTTTCTGGGTGTTTCTGCGTTGGTGGCGTTGCTGCTGAAAACCAGAGTTGTCCTAGGCGTTTTCTTCCTCTTCCATCGGGTCCGGGTTGCTGAGGGCGAAAGAGATGCTAGTGATGTTGCTGATCTGGTCCGCCGGGTTGAGGTCGGCGGCAGGATCGTTAACGTTGAAGCTAGATGTGGTAGACTGGCGGTGATTCGAGAGCATGGTCAGGTTCGTAGCTGGGGTCGTCATTGGTAAGTGATTGGCGGTATTGTCCAATACTTGTACGCTTGGAGAATTAGGGTCAATGTGGCCGGAGCAGCTCGACTGGCTGTTCATGATGCTTCTCTGATCGATAGGCATTTAGAACTGTTGCCGGAACGACACGCTGCACGCGTTTATATAGCCCTCTAAAAAGGAGTGGGGGAACATACATTTAGCCTGATTGGTTGTTTGAGTCACGTGTCACAGAAGTGACCCAACTCACAAAAAAATAAATAGGGTTGTCAACCTAAATTATTGATTAAAGTAAACACAACACGCTACAAAAAAAATAATGACAATTAATTGTCAGATTCAAAACGAAAAAATAAGCAACATGAAATACTAAACAATGAGTAATTTAAAAAATACATTAATGGTGACATGGCTGCCTATATATGAAATAATAAATAACAATGTCCTTACATAAATTTAATAGGTATTTAACTCGTAAAAACTATCTACCAATCACTCGCGCACTAAGTGTCTCGCGGGTGTCGATAAAATTTAAATGTCTCGGTCTCTGAGACGCGTAATCGGTAGCGCCGCACTCTGGGCTTTGCATCTTTTCTTTTTCCAGCAGTGGGTGTTGTAGTTGTTGCAGGTGGCGGATGCGGACGAGTCACAAGGACTGCTTTCCTTTCCGCAAACCATGGTTGCTCTACTTTGGAAGGATAGGTGTACATTGATTGCACAACCACTGGAATTCTTGAATCGGTCTTCCCAACGGCGTTGTCGCTGGATGTGGATGGCAACGGATTAGGCCACTCCAAAAAGACTTGCGACGGTGACGATGCTGGACAGGACTTTGGTAGAGTGTATAGGCCGAACAACATAGCCTTTCGAAGGTCCCATTGCTCCTGTAGTTTCGCCGCTCGACCAGGAGATGGTGGCAATGTTATCGGGGAAGCATTCAATTCCAGGACATCCATATTTGCAATCTTATCCCTTTTTTCTGATCGCTATATATTAGTTAGAAATGCGGGACTTAACAAAGATTGAATTCAATAATATATAAATAATAAACCGGTAATAAATTAAATTGGTCACATCAGCGCTCAATGAACCAAAAAGGTGTTCTTAAGAGTAAAACAGGCTCATCATTCGGTTTGGCCTAACCGAATGGCAAGAAAGGTAAGCAAAATATGTAAACAATATTTTAGCTAATCCCTGTCCTCCTTCTTTTTAGATGATGAATTTGCAACCAGTAACGAAGAGGAAAACGAACGTTACAACATCGCTAGCTAGATCCAAAGAAAACACGGCCAAATAAGATACTCTCTCACCCAATGCCTAACTCAGTGGTACTCAACTTGGTCCCTACCGCCCACTAGTAGGCGGTAGAAATTTTTTGGTAGGTGGTAGAGGTTTTGTTCAATGCTGGCTACTTTCTGTTTTTTTTTTTTCAATTTAATTGACGTTTTAAACTATAAAATGGAATTTTTTAAAAGTATTATTTAAAAAAAATTTATATCATTATTGAAAAACATTTTCATTAAGTTTTCATAAAATTCTTTATTGTTTATAGTTAAATTTCTAAAAACATATAATTTTATAGATATTTTTGCATAAATTTTGCAAAAGTGCCACAAGTATTTGGTAAGTTATTATTATTATACAACAGGTGGGCGGTATAATTTTTTTTCTACCAATAGAGATACTAAAGTGGGCGGTAGGTATGAAAAAGTTGAGTACCCCTGGTTTAGACCAGGAGACACGGGTACTTTAGGGCTTACTGCGAGGATGCGGATACAGCTCAACACACGCTGCTCTCCTGTCCAAAATGAGAAATGGAGAAAAGAGAGACAAAGACTGTTTGCACAAAGACAGTAGCCTAAACTAGTGTATTATCAATAGAATAATAAACCAGATCATAACAAAATAGAAAAAGAGAAAAGGATAAAAAAAGATGATCTTAATAAACAATTGGGTTTTTGTGCAAATTTTATGCAACAAATAAGTTTTTTAGTCAATTTGTATTAAATTCTTTGAGTTAAATCGGATTTTTGTGCAAATTTTATGCAATCTATAGGTCTGCGCAATTTATAATATTGCGTTTCAAGCAATAAATGCGTTTTTAACGTAATTTGTGATGAATTTGATAAAATAAATTAGTTTTCTGCTTGGTCTTTGTGCAATAAATGAATTTTTTTGTGCAATTTATAATAAATTTTATATGATAAATTGTTTTTTTGATCAGCTTTAATAATGAAGTTGGTTTTATTATGAATTTTATGTAATAAATAAGTTTTTTGTGCAATTCGTAAATAAATTTTACAAGTTTTGTTCAATTTTACAAAAAAAAAATAGTTTTTTGCGCAATTTATGATAAATCTTATGAAATAAATCAAGTTTTTAATAATTAATAATATAATAATAATACTTTATTGACGGTATAATCTTACCATTTACATCTACATCAAATATACATAAACAATGATGTTTTACAATACAAAAATAAAGAATACAAATATACCATTCATAAAAGCGCACATATTAGACATTAGTCAGCATGACTTAGCTGACTTCTGAACGTAGATTTAGAGACACAAAATACATTAATATCAGTTGGTAAATTATTTGCAAATCTACACATTCTACCGAGTGGATTGTTGAAACCATAATTAGTAGAATGAGTAGACTCGCGAAATAAAGAAGAATGTCTGCTATGTCTATTATTAGGTGCTACATGGAATGGAAGAGTACCAAGTAGCTCCGGACAATCAATCTCAGACATAATTAAATTACGCAAGAACGACAAATCAGCTCTTTTGCGGCGAATCTTCAATGGCGGTAGATTGTACAATAAAGCAATGTAGCAGTAATCATAATTTACAGATAATATGCCGGATTTATAAGACAATAAACGACAAAACTTTTTTTGAATTTGTTCAATACTACGGTTATGAATTTCATAAACAGGACTCCAAACTGACGGAGCATACTCTAAATGCGAACGCACCAAAGCACAATATAAAAGTTTAAGTGTACTGGCTGATAAATCCGCGGACATTCTATATACAAATCCTAACATTTTTATGGCACGATTGCACATGATGTTTATATGTTCAACAAATGTAAGTTTATGATCAAAAATAACGCCTAAATCTTTTATTTGTGTGACTTTGTTTAACACTTTTGTGCATTATTCAAATTTTTTGCGCAACTTATAATTGATTTTATAAAATAATTTTTTTTTTGTAATCTATATGTATGTAATAAAGCAATCATAAAGTAAATTTTAAGAGATAACACGTTTAATTGCGATTTTTATGTAATAAATGTGTTTTATGTAAAATTTATGATAAATTTTATAAAATAAATTGGTTTTTTGTTCAATTTTTATGCAATAAACAATAAGTTTTTTTTGCAATTTGTGATAAATTAATTTTTGTGAATTAAACTTTAAGCAAAAAATTGGGGTTTTGTGCAATTTAAAATAAATCATTTTTTGTGCAATAAATTGGTTTGTTATGTAATTTTTGTGCAGTTAAATTAGTATAATTCTAGGAAATTATGATGTACCTGGCAACGCTGTATCAATTAGGCAACTATGCCCTCCAACTCACAAGCCTAAAGTTGGCTATAGAGGAGTGGTCTACTTGTTTATTTTTACTTTTTAGGCAACCAAATATACACCAATCATATAACTAATATTGATTAAACTGCAACAAATATTTATTTATGTATCGATTGCAACATTTTTATTAGAAATCAATATTTTATCTCATTTATAGTTTGTAAGATTTAACCATAGATGGAGCAAAGATTTAAGTTGTCAGCTAACTTCATGCCTTTGTCATTGTGCAAGGGGAAAATTGCAAAAGACCAATTATTCCATTGATTTCCCTCAATTTTCCATCAAGAAAGTGCATACTATGTCCTTGTATAGTTCATTAATGGGCGATATGGAAGAAGATCCCTTTTTTGGGTAAGTAAACGTCTCAAAACATACAGAAAACATGAAAATATTTTGTAAACAGTCCGCCATGCTGTTTTCTATAAAAAAATGGAAAATATTAAAAAATATGTTGTAAACAATTTCAGATCTCACATGAGAACTATGCGCCAAATGAACAATATGATGAACTCCTTATTTGCTGATCCTTTTGCTATGATGGCACCTCCTGATTTTGGCAACCATGCAATTACTCATCATCGCAATAGTTTAAACAACATACACAACTCATTAATGCCTTTCGGTGGATTTCCACCAATGCAGAATTTTAATCGAATGTTAACTGGCTCATTAGATTCACTTGGTGCTGATCCGCATCGGCAATCATCTTATTCCCATTCTTCCACTGTTGTCAGTATGACTTCTGGTCCTGATGGTAGACAACAGGTATTTGTTTTGAATTAATTGAATTAAATCATTAATAACTTATTCAATGTAGGTTTATAAGGCTACGTCGAGTACCAGAACAGCACCAGGTGGTGTAAAAGAAACTCAACGCACCGTTTCTGATTCCAGAACAGGAACTAAAAAAATGGCGATTGGTCATCATATTGGTGAAAGGGCTCATATAATCGAACGCGAACAGAATTACCGTTCAGGTGATCAAGAGGAACGTCAGGATTTTATTAATATTGAAGAGGATGATGCGGAGGAATTCAATCATGAGTGGCAGTCGAAATCGAGGAGCCGTTCTGAAATACCTAGAATAACTTCAGGAAGTGCGCGTCCGAATAGACATAGTTATGGAGGATCGGGGTATTCCGGATTGCCTGCTATTACAGCCGGACCGAGGTGAATTGAATTTGATTTTTGGTTTATATATGCACCGTTTTATTTTTTAGAGCTTTCCCCTTTTTTATATCTTACGGTGCTGATTCTTGTCGAGCTTTTTTGTAGAACTTTTCAGCTAACAATCGACAAGTTGAAGTTAGTATTTTAAATACTAGTATACTAAATGAAGTTTGTTACAAAAATTATGTTATCAACTTTAGACAAGAAAAAATTAGTTGATTAAAGTTAGCATTTAATTATAGATATAAATATCAAGGTATACCAATTTTACTTACGTAGTGTTCACATTAGTATCTAAATTTAGTTACTATTTAGTAAGTTATCTTAATCAATTTCCAAAATTTAGCAATTTCCCATAATTTTTTTTTTTATTTTTAGTAACAATTTTCAAAATGTTGATTCAAATTTTGTTGCACATATTGCAAATCATTTCTTTAAGCATTTTTAATAATTTGGTAATTTTTCTGAAAACATGTTTATTTATTTTTTTTACAAAAATAGTAATTTCAGTAACAAATTTAAATTTTTTATTCAAGTTTAGTTGCATATGTGACGAATAATATTTAGATTAAATCATAAATGTTGTCAAAATGTTTCTTAGTCGGTTTCCAAAATTGAGTAGTTTTTCAAAAAATTGAATTTTCAAATTTGTTTTTTTTTCTATTTACAGAAATTGCAATTATTGCAATAATTTTCATAATTTTGATTCAAATTTTGTTGCATTTATTGCAAATAAGTTCTTTAATTAATTTTCAAAAATTTGGTAATTATTAAAAGTTCCAAACATGTTTTTTGATTTTTGAAATTGTAATTTATTTTTATATTAAAATTGCAATAACGGCAACAATAATTTTTAAAGTTTTTATTTATTTTTTTGTGAATTTGTTGTCAATAGGAACGTCAGAAGTTTTGAAAATATAGTAATTTTATAAAAGTTTCAAAATTAGTAAATTTTCAAAAATTTCAATCATGTTGCTTAATTTTACAAATATTGCAATGTTTGTTATAAATTTTCAAAATTTTCATTTAAATTTGATCACGTGTAGTCAATAAGTACTATTATTAATTTCTAAAATTTGGTATTTTTCAAAATTTTATAGATGGATTTTGATTTGTGAAAATTATTTAATTTTTTCTTGTTATAACAATTGCAATTACAGCAACAGTTTTAAAAATATTGATTCAAATTTTGTCGCACATGTTGTCAATAAGCTCCTTAATCAATTTTCAAAATTTAGTAAATTTTGTTTTGATAATTGAAATGTTAATTTTTTTCTCATTACCAAAATTGCAATTACAGCTAAAATTTTCAATATTTTGATTCATTTTTTTTTTTACCAAAATTTAAAATAGCAATAATTAAAAAAAAAATTGATTCAAATTATATCCGAAATGTTGTGAATAAGATAGTTAACCAATTTTGAAAATTTGGTAATTTTTCAAAAATTTTAAACAAGTTTTTTGAATTTCCAAAGTTGTTTATTTTATTTTGTTTTTACAAAAATTGCAATTACAACAAAAAAATTCAAAATGTTGCACTTGTAGTCAATAAGTTTCCAAAATTTGGTAATTTTCCGAAAATTTCAAACATGGTTTTTGTGTTTTCAAAATTTAAATTTTACTACACATGTAGTAAATAATTTTCTTAAGATTCCATAGATGGTTTTTGCTTTTTCAAAGTTTTATTTTCTTTTATTACAAAAATTGCAATTACATCAACAATTTTTAAAATTTTGATTCAAATTTTGTTGCACATGTTTCTGGATTTGATTAGGACGGTGAAATCATTTTCACTGCACTTAGGCTTCATTAGGCTCTTTGCATTTCCTCCAGTGGTAAATAGCCAACCCATATGATTGATGTTTGCTAAGACGTTTGGAGAGATTTCCTTTATGCTGGCCATCTTTTTTATACATTTATCTTGTCCACTGCTGGATATAGTCTATCCTGGGCTTTTTGTATCCAGTTAGTAGCAATGCATTTCACATGATCTGTCCATCGGGTTGGTGGGCTTTCTCTACTTCTGTACGCCTCTTGCCTAGGTCGCTATTCCAGGATGTTTTTGGTTTATCTGCTGTTTGGCATCTTTGCGATATGCCCGGACCAGTTCCATTTTAGTTTTGTTATTTTCTCAATTGAATCTGATCTTTTGGACGGACTTTTGTGTGAGCACTGGTAGAATGCATTGGTCAAACACTTTGCGTTTTAGACAGTTGGGGATGTTGGATTTAAAAATGTGTTTTAAGTTTTTCGTAGGCTACCCATGTTAATCTCAGCCTCTTTTCTTGTATACTTGTATGAGGTGACCTGCCGGATCTCATTCCCTTCCATTATATAGTTTTGGGCAGGGACTAAGTTGGTTATAAATTCCGTTTTGGATATGTTTATTTTACGGCCGACTTTATGTGATTGTTCTGCCAGCTTCTTAAGAATTTTTCTATCTTATCTAGGCTATCTGAAATTAGCACAATGTTTTCTGCGAACCATAGAAGATTGATGTTTATGCCTATATCTTCTAGTTCTATCATCTACTGCATGAGGGTAGTGAATAGTTTAGGCGAGATGGTGTCACCTTGTCGGACGCCGCGTTGTACTCTGAATCTGTCTGTTTCATCGAATGCCTTCTTGTAGTCTTTAAAGACTAGAACTAGTGGCCTATTGTACTCGACACATTTTTCAATCAGTGTTCTGATGGTTTGCAGGTGGTCGTTCGTTCAGGAGGTTGGTAAAAGTCAAGTTTGGTTGTGAGACGTCTAGTTATAAATCTAGTTTTTATTTCCGTCATTGATTTTGATACTTCCTCTTTGGTTATCTCCGGTAGATCTTCCGATCCTTGGTTTAGAATTTGCGGAATTGTAGGTGTATATTCTGCATGTGTTGTTCCGTGAGCGCTATACGGTTTGAATAGAAGCGTTTTACGGTTTACGGGATTTCTTTTTTGTTTCTGATAGTTTGGCCGTTTTTGCCTTTGAGTTGGTGATTTCTGCTTTAAATGCATTGCTTTTACTATGGTATTAAGGCATTTTAGTGGTAGTGCGGTCCAGGGTACATCTTGAGGGTTGATCCTTTGCGCGCCAATCTATCAGCCTTAACGTTACCTATTGTGCTGGAGTGCCATTTCACTCAGCACAGCTCAATGCTGCCAATGGGAGGGCTTTATGGCATTCTAGTATTAGCCTTGATGTGATTTTAGGCTTTTTTTATACCTAAAACTGCTGCTCTGCCGATGAGTTATTCTCTGTCTGGAGAATAGACGTATATGTCCTAGTGGTAAGGATATTGAGATATACGTCTAGATCTTGGGAGTAAATTTCCGCTCCAGAACCTCAACAAGTTTTTGAGCCATCAGTGTAGATTTGAGTGAGTTTGTCTTTTTTCACTCTTTGCTCTTGTTGTTTATGTGTGTGTACACTGTAGGATCTTTGCATTTAGGAAAATCTTTAAAAGACACTGGTCAGCCTGTACTGTCTAGTTGTGTCAGGTTTTTACTGACTAAAAACCCCACTTTTTTTCTTTCTTACCTTAAGGTGGTTTGCTTGACGCCTCTTACACTGGGTATCTGTTGGACCTGTTGAACACAACAGCTCTGTCTCTTTGATGAAGTCTAGTACCTTTAGCCAATGGATTGTTTTTAGCATATCTTCGGTTAGGTTATGTTTGTCAAAGATGGCTGTGCGTTGCTGTTTGTAAGTTTTGCATTCATTCAACAAGTGTATCGAAGTCTCATCTACTCCGTACATCCGCGGCATAGAGGGTCTTTTCCTATTTCAATTCTATGCAAGTGTTTGTTCCGGTTATCAGTCCTGTGAGCCTTCGCAGACTAATGGCAAAAACAGACCACATGCTTCAACAGGATTTGAGTTGTGTTCGATCGTTTGGCAGGGTCTTCGAACACGCGCTGAGGCAGCAATGCAACGTACCTCGAGCAGTTCGCTGCGACCCGCTTCTTGTCAGTTGTCGTTTGGTTTGTTTGTGGCTCCAAACGCGCACGTGCCTGAGGAAGGACAATTTTTTATTAAAATTTCCTTTTATTCGATTCTCATAAAAAATCATAAAATTATATCCAAACTTCTGGAATCATTCACATAAAAACTATTACAAAAAAACAAATTCAAATGTGACTTATGGAGAGAAATACCTTTCAATTTAGAGCAACCCGCAGAAGAGTGCAAAAGTAAGGTTTGAGGTAAACAAAGTTACCCCGCGGCAATGCAGAAATGCCGCGTTGCAGCAGCTGCGCGCTCGTTTGTCTGTGCCATAATGCGACTCATTTGTGTTACCACTTTATTTATATCATGTGATGGTCCTGATAGGAATATTCTTGAATGTGTCAATCTCTTACAGCCCTTCCACAGGGTGCTGTGTTCCGTCTCAAGTTTGCTCTGATCCAGTGAATATCTTCTTTGCTTCTTGTTTGGCAAGCTGATTTGCTATGAGGTTTCTTTTTGTTTTCTGTTTTGCTCTGTTAAAAGATTTTCTTGCGGTCGCTTTGAGTCGTTCGAGTTCGTCATACCTTTAGGGTATGGTATTATCAGAAACAGACATCGACTTTAGTGGGCAGGAGTTTCTGTATGCCTATGCCAAAGAGTTTTCTAACTTACCTACGTAGTTTTTTTTAAATTTTTTCAAACCTTTTATGTTCACATAAAACATTATACTTATACGCTGCGATAGATTGTCTTGAAAGGCAGCCGTCCGTTTTTAACACTTGGAAGAGTTAATCCTCAGCTATAACGTTGCTGCTGGAGAGCAGCGGCATAAGAAGTGCTGTTATATGCTTAGCGCGGCATTGCAGAAATGCCGCGTTGCAGCAGCTGCGCGCTCGTTTGTCTGTGCCATAATGTGACTCATTTGTGTTACCACTTTCTCAAGTTTGCTCTGATCCAGTGAATATCTTCTTTGCTTCTTGTTTGGCAAGCTGATTTGCTATGAGGTTTCCTTTTGTTTTCTGGTCTTTTGGATGTTGCTACTTACTACATAGATGTCGAGGGGTTGCAGACACAGCATTGCTTCTATTGCTCTGCTTTGTTTGTCTTTGCATTTTTTAATTATTTTTAGTGTCTCTTGCATTAGGCTGCAGAGTATTTTCTCAAATTTGCGACTGCAGAATCGTTGTATCATTTGCGTATTCAATTGTGTAGAAATCACGGCCATTGAGTCGTTCTATAGTAGTGGTGATAGTCTGTCAACCACTTTCCTGACTATTATGTTGCCTACAGTGACTGCTACGCTTACAGTGACTGTTACGGTTGTTTTCTCTAGCATGTGTTTTATCTATCCACTTATTGTTGGATTAACACCATGTATTGAGAGTGCTGTTTTTATTTTATGGAAGGTAGTTTTATCAAATGCACCTATGTCTATGCATACTCCTATGGTGTACATCTTGTCCTGTAAAGCCAAATTCGTAGATTTTCTCTTGAGTCTTTGCGTGTTGGTTTTTTTACAGTTTTTCAAGTGTCTTCAGAAGAAAAGACGTAAGACTTATCGGGCGTAATTACAGCGTCCTGGTTTTGGTATAAATACAACTTTTACTTCTCTCCATCTTTGGGAATGTAGCGGAAGGCGATACATTCTCCATAGATTTTTACAAGGTGGGCTAGAATGATATTTTCTCCCCATTGCAAGAGGGCCGGGAAAATTCTGTGCAGTCTTGGTGCTTTGTATGGTGAGCCTTGTATGATTGCCCAGGTTATACGCGTATCTTCTACAAGCGTGTCAGTGATCTTCTGATGCTGCTGGTGTTGCAGCGCCAGACCACCCTTGTGTCGGGGTCTTTACAACCTGAGAAGTGAGTGTTCAAGAGTATTTTGCTTCCGTTGAGTTGGCTGTATATGTGCCATTCGCGCGTTTTAATTGACCGAGTTGTTGTGGAGGTCTTTTAATAAGGTTTAGCCTTGCGCCAGTGGAGGTGTTTTCAATGGTTTTCTTTGTCGTTGATGTAATTTTATTGGACGTCTTTATAAGACATCCAGTCTGATTGGCGTTTTGAGTGTTTTGCTCTGTTAAAAGATTTTCTTGCGGCCGCTTTGAGTCGTTCGAGTTTGTCATACCTTTAGGGTATGGTATTATCAGAAACAGACATCGACTTTAGTGGGCAGGAGTTTCTGTATGCCTATGCCAAAGAGTTTTCTAACTTACCTACGTATTTTCTTTAAAAAAATTTCAAACTTTTTAGGTTCACATAAAACATTATACTTATACGCTGCGATAGATTGTCTCGAAAGGCAGCCGTCCGTTTTTAACACTTGGAAGAGTTAATCCTCAGCTATAACGTTGCTGGTGGAGAGCAGCGGCATAAGAAGTGCTGTTATATGCTTAGGTGCGTAAACGCACGTCCTTAGCTTACCGTTTGTATGGTTTGCAAAAACATTTTCTTTAAGTTTGCCAAGTCCACAAACCTTGGGTTACCAAGGCGGCTCGACAGTGATGCAGGTTGTATTGAATTACATAAATGCGACCTGGAACCTTCTGCAGGGGTTTGAAGAGGTGCTTCCCCTTCTCGGTTTTGTCTGGGTGGGTTTCCGTCCTGGCCTTGACCGGAACTTTCTCGGCTTTGTCCGGGTGGTTTTCCTTCCCGTCTTTGTCTGAGTGGTTCTCTTTTCCGGCTTTTTTTGGATGGATCGGTTTCCTCTTCCATCTCCATGCTTTCCTGTCGCATACCTTTGGTGGCTACTTTAATGGTTTGAGGAACATGAAACTCACCCGGCTGTCTTCCCAACTTAACTTTTTAACGTCTTCCTTCTCTATACCTAGGGCGAGGAGCCGACCTTTCGAGTCCTCCTCGGTTGTACGGAAGATACTGCACCTCTTTACGTTCAGCTTCTGCTTCTGTCTCCCCAGGCTACTCAAGACTGTCTTAATGGCAACCGCAGCTTCAGGAAGCCAGAGAGTCTGCACGACGCTAAGTTTTGACTCCGGCCACTGTGGTTTTATGCTGGTGATTGTTCTCTCTAGCCACCTTAAGGATCTGTCATCATCACAAGGGATCTTAAAGATTTCTCCTGTGTGACCAGGAGGTGGACAGGGTTTTATCCTGCACATGCTGCGAATAAGTGTAAACAATTTTCAAAATTTAGTCCAAACATCTAAACATGTTTTTTGCAATAAGAAAAAAAATTAATTAATTAATTATCAGTTTTTAAAGTTTAGTAATCTTTTTAATTAAAAAATTGCAATTAAAGCCACAACTTTTAATATTTTAGTGAATTTCCAAAATTGTTTAATGTTTTCTTATTATAAAAATTGAAATTGCAGGAACAATTTAAAAAAATTTGAATCAAATTTTGGCACTCATGTGAATAAGTTTCATAATTAGTTTCCAATGTTTAGAGATTTTCAAAAATTTGGTTATTTTTTAATAATTTCAAGCATGTTTTTTGAGTTTTTAAAAATGTTACAGAATAGAAATAATTTTCAAAATTTTGATTCAAATTCTGTCGCACATGCTGTCAATAAGTTAATCAATTTCTTAAATTTTGTAGTTTTTCAAAAATTTTAAACGTGTTTTTTGAGTTTCTAAAACAGTTTTAAAAATATTGATTCAAGTCACTTTCCAAAAGTTAGTAATTTTTCAAAAATTATTTATTTTGAGTTTTCAAAATTGTTTAATTTTTTCTTATTACAAAAATTGCAATAGTAGCAACAATTTTTAACATTTTGTTGTCAAACTTTTTAATCAGTTTCCAAAATTTTCCAAAAATTAAAAAAAATAATTGTTTTTTTTACAAAATTTGCAATTACGGCAACATTTTTCAAATTTTTGATTCAAACTATGGTACACATGTTGCGACCAAGTTCTTTAATCAATTTTCAAAATTTAGTATTTTAAAAAGTCAATTATTGCAACCTTTTTTCAAAATTGCGATTTACAATTGCATAAATCTGGCCGTAAATCAAAAATCAAGCACAAACATTTAATTACAGATATAAAATATCAAAAACAAGATGAAGTTTTATTTAAATGTGTATCAACTTTAGATAATCAAAAATCACCAAGAAATATGAAGTTAGCTACATTCAATATTATAAAAAATATAATTAGCATCAATCAACATTATTTGATACTTAAAATTTTGAGGTTATGTTATGTTTTTTTAATTTTGTAAATTTTATTTTGATCGTTTGAATGTTGTATTGTGGTGCATGGTAGCCGTCGACATAGAGACCGATCATCCATAGCGTCACCCCGCCGAGGTATAAGATCATCCCCATTGTTGGCCCTTCCTCCTTCCAGCTCACCAAGGTAGGACCTTTCTTACTTTTATCTATCGCACAGCTATTATACAATTTGGGACGCTTTCTTTCAAATTGCTTGTTTATGCTTATATGTTTATATTATCTATCATCATCATCATCATTATTATCACAAAATAAAACAAAAAACTACGACATATTCATGGGATTGGAATTTGTTTGCAGGTATTCACGAAAATATTAATGCGAACACGAAATAAATATAATTTTTTCTTAGAACTTCCGATTTTTAAAGCGCAAGTAAGTTCCGTGTATATAACCCTCTTTAATAATCTTTGTAGTGGTATACGCTGTAGTACTTTTTTTTCTATCTCTTGCTTTGAGTTTTGCTTGCTATTTTATAATTAGATTTTATTAAAGATTATAGTTATTTTTGTGCATGGACTTTACTAATACTAACTATAATAATAATTTTTTGTATACAGGATGTTTTTGTTTTTGACAGATTTTTTGACATTAATTTAAATATTCAAATCTAGTATCTGGGTGAAATTGTAAGTTCAAACCAATGTGCAAATTTCAAATAATTAACCAACTCGATTATGCAATATTGACGCCATGGTGACTTGGTGTAAACTTTATAATTTCTACATTAAACTGAAGTTGGGAGGCAGTGCTGTTGCTTTTTTGTTGGTTATTTTTTTGTTTTCACCGTTTGGCAGAATGCAACGTCTACATATACTTTCTATTCCTGTTATTTATTGGACGGCAGTATTGAACGGAAAGCAACGATGGGGGTGGTGATAAGAAATACTTTCTGTTATAGTATAGCTGGGTGCATGGGCGCAGCACATTGGTTTAAACTTCAAAAAGAAGTATACGTAAACATATAATTAAATTTACAAGTTTGCTCATAGTTGTTACTCAGATACTTTTCAAAATAGCAAAACCTTCATCACAATTAAGACAGGTTCATACTGTGACAGATAAGGATTACCAACTTAATGTATGCCAATCCTGTCATCTCTTCTTGTTTCCTAACTACTAACATATTGAGTGCATTTAACACAATGCTCTCAACATGTTAAAATAATAAATGTTAAATGTATTACTACTAAACAAAAATAATGTAAACGATTGCAATAGGTTCAAAAATATGTTTCCATTTCTAGTTCGATGTCGTCTAACCGTGGACCTTATAATCCACCGGGACAACCGCACGTTAGGAAACATAAAAATATGAAATCAGTATCTGGATCACCACCACCTCCACCTTCACCACCAGGAACCGATGATTAAATTAATTTATTGACAACAAATAATTTCCGTTCAATGTCAACAAAATAATAACAAACAAGGTTTTGTATTATTTTTTCAGTACTTCCGGAGACATGACATTCAAAGACTTGGTTTCAATAGTGACACTAAGCACACACACTTTTTGCGCTATAACTGTTGTATAATGTGATTGAATTAGTATTTAGTGAGTTAATTCTCATTATAAGTTTTTTCCTATATTTTCGGCTTTTCTGTTACCTTAAATATAAAAGGTATATAGTTTGATAAGTAATGTTTGGCTCCCTAAAAATGTAGAAATATTTTAATTTTAATTAAGCAGGGCACAAATTCTAAAAATAATTAATGTGACGTGTTAATTAAAAGCACATATCTCTGTATTAATTTTAGTTGTAATTATGATGATGAATCTCCTGTATTTTCGTCGTGTATGCGGAGCCAATATTATGTTTTAAGGATATTTGGTTATTTTTTATCAACTAGTTCTCTCTTAACAGTTTATGCTTTGAGATACAATCGTAGTTAGGGGTGAACTGTATTTATTTTTGCTAAATATGGAATTATATTTATTTTTAAGTCATAGATATAAGTTTGTATTATAATAAATAAATGTATCAGACTTTATTTTATCTTGGTTTTAATTTAGTTTTCTAATATGGAATTTAGATAAAGGTAGGTTTTATTAACTAAGTTTGTAGATAAATATCATGTTTTATTTTAAAGTCTTTTTTTCATGGTTGTGGTATTGTTGCGAGCGGCTCTCGGCGATGGTGTCCGGTGTGTCAGAGTTAAGTACGAATGAAAGCATTCACACACCCATTCACTCTCAACATATAGTTATGATGGTAGACCAGACTTCGGATTATTCTGAAGAGCTGAACCTTAACTAATTTCTCAATTTTAATGTATTTTTAAGATAAATAAAGTGCTATTATTATATTATATTATATTACATACGCACTCTTTCAGCGTGGTCTCACACGCACTCACACAGAATGCCACTAAGAACTGTACTGGTTTTGGTTTGGAACGATGTGAAAGTGCATATAGCAGCTATCAGTGGTCGTCTTGAAACCCTGGCTGGGTGTGCAAACACAGGGTATGATGTGTAGGGTTTGCCTCAGAATTTCCAAAGGGATCGAACTTGTCGTTCATCGGGAAGGTGCAAGGAGGGACAGTGTTGGCACTAGATGGTGGCAGCAGACGGAAACTACACTATATTTGCGGTAGTGTCCAGTCTGTTGTTTGCTTGTTGGCTTTTTGATCTCGACTGACTAAAAATGTAGGAGCGGAGAACAAAGGGGTGCGATGCCATTGGTGGATTGTGGCTCCGCGTCAGTATACTGTCAGGTTAGGTCTTCAATCCTCTACAGACGGTTAGCGAACGTGCCCAAACTTTTGCGGTTTGTGGTTTGTGCAGGATTGTCAATCGCCCATCTGTGTACCCTACACACCATGCGCGTATGTCTCCCAACGTTCGATTTGCCAACATTCGCGACTCGTCGAATGCACGTATTACGAACGTTTGGGCAAGTTCGCGAACCGTCTGTAAAGGCTTTTACAATCATTTTGGAAATGGGCGTAGCCTTAAAGCCTCCTACAGACGGTACGCGAACGTGCCGGAACGTTCGTGATTCGTGCATTCGACGAATCGTGTGTAGGGTAAACGAACCGCAAATGTTGGCGTTCATCTAAGTTCGCTTAGTAAGCGGTAAATATTGCACGAATCAAAGGAAGGCGAATCGAATCTTTTCTCCCTACACACGGTTTGTCTAGACTCGTCTATCTGTTGTGAATCGTGCGTTTATTATTTATGATTAAATGATAGTTTCAACTTTATTGTGTGGTAATTTTTATATGAAAGTAAAACAATTACTGTTTTTATCAACATATTTTATTACAATATAGGTAAATATATATTATGTATTAAGTAATTCCTAAATATCGCATTTTAAAATTAACAGAAAAAAAAAATGCTTGCAGTTATAATTTTTTTTCCATTACTTATTGTACAACGTGGTTTGTTTTTAAAAACTTACAAATTACAAAGTAATCACTGCGCACTACTATGGTCGCGTTTGTGGCCAAGTTCGCCTATACTGACAATGCCAACGTTGGGAGACGAACACGCATCGTGTGTAGGATACACGAATAGGCGATTGACGAACCTTAAATCACAAATCTTAAATCACGAACGTTTGGGCACGTTCGCGAACCGTCCCTGTGTGTAACCTTTCTGCAATGTCAACAACTCGAACACAACATACCTGTCGCTGTAGATACAGACTCTAGTACTAAAGTCAAAAGACGGAAGTTTAACATTTGAGTAGATGTGCTGGGCGGGGCATTCCAATTGAAACTACTAATTCCGAATTGTTGTACTGTGTAACCCACTAGCCCACCCGACTTTTTCTTAGCAAATGCTGAATGTATGATCCGCTTTCCAACTCGATTGTTTGAGATCTATCACCTTCCTCTTCTAGTTGACATTTTCAGACAAGAAACACATCTTTGGATAACTAACAATTGGGTGGGTGGTCTATGTTAAATTATGCCACTCTTTAGAATAGTTAAAAATAAAAATTACAAAATTTGGCTAAAAACTAAAGACATTTGGCCGAAAGTATAAACCTGTTTGCTAAAATCTGGCCAAATGTGTTGTAAATAATAGTTTTATATTTTATAAATAAAATGCTAGATTTCAACAAACTAAAGCCCGATTTTAGACATTTGACTATTACCCTGTTTGTATAAGGGGCCCTAATAAATATTTTGCACTTGGGCCCCTTTATAGAGAAGGTCGACTCTGTGGAAGCTGGTAGCTAGAAAACTACGACGTTTTACGGCCGCCACCTACCAGGTCATTGTACGGCAGCCGCACATCCCCTCAATGGGCCCAGGTCTGATATCTGGAGCAACCCGCATTGGTCTACCGAACTTTATTCTATTCTTCTTTTCGGCTTGAAATTCTTAATTAGTCAAATGGATCCACTTCCAACATATCTACAGGCACTTATTGTACCTTGGGGAACATCACCGTTACCACTTTCTAGATCAACCCTTCGGGACATGTCGGTAACATGAACATTTACCGGTCGAGTCCAAGTGATAGCTACAAGTATGACTCTTCGATTATAGAGTCTTGATGTTGATTGTAGATAACTGAAACTTAATTAAGTTAAAAATGATTATGAAGCCCACGTGTTAGTTATTAGTTAGTTTAGATTTTTGGCATAACAGCATAAAAATTTATTGTTGATTCTGAAGGTTGATGCTGAGTATACGAGCTGCTGGCGTAAGTGTATAGTATCGTCTATTTTTGCGTGGAGAGGAAAAAATATTTAAAAAACACTGGACAGTTCGTACTGTTCAGTAAGGATTTTACTGACTTAAAACCTCACCTTCTTCTCTTGGCGCTCTTTGTGGGCCTGCTGGCTTTTTTATGAACCTCTGATGTCTTACTCCTCTGTCTCTTTGATGAAAACTTCTCGCGTCCGTCATTACAAGAAATAGATGAAAACAAAAAAACATTCACAGAGACCACGATACCAAACGAAATTGCAGATATAAGAGGAAGGAGAAACTAAATGTTGAAGGAATGCAGAATAACAGAAATAACGAGGCAAACACCAAATGGTAGATACGCTATTTCGAAGTTGACGGATAACGCAACTTTTGAGATGGTCAGAATATATCTGGCAACAAGAGGACACGAAGAAGTAAGATACAAGGATATCAAAACTTACAAGTTTTTTAGGACTGTCAAAAGGAATACAATTAATGGATACAATGAAGAAGAAGTGAACGAAGACCTAAGAAAATTAAGAACGTTTCTGATGACAAACTAAATAATTAGAATAAATAACACACGGATTGGAGAAAGAAGAGAATGCAAAGCTGGATGTCAGTGCAGATAAAAATATACAAAAAGGCAAAAGAGACAGACAAAGGTAGGGGCTATAGGGAGAAAGGGGCCAGCATGCGTGAAAATCCCTGAGGCAATAACCAGCTCACCTCGAATTACTGCCAAATCTAGACTAGTTTGACGAGGACATTATAACAACAGGATTTACGAAGAGAAGAAATGCTGTGGACATCGTTCTCATTGCCACCGTTACCAGCAGACAAGCTAGTCTCTGAACGTTACCTAGTTTGTTGGCCATACTTTTGAGGGTGGGTTTTTCCCATGCGAGCAATTCATATTTAATTATGGGTTGTATCACCACCGTATAATAGCCATCTAGTCATATTAGGTGTCTGTCCTCATGTGTGTCTGATTATTATTTTGGTTGCAAAAAGCATCTGAATATAGATATCTAGATGAGTGTGGAAGTTCAGACAGGTGTCAAGCGTGAGTTAAAGATATTTTACTTTTTTTTATCGGGTGCGTAGCTTCATACATAAGAGTATTTTAGTTCTGTAGTGTTTTGCCGTCTTGTGAACAATTGCCGTTTTCCTTGGGTTTACTGATAGTTCTTTTATACGGTGTTTAGTGCACTGTGTAGTAAATTTGGCACAGTTGCTTCAAACTTTCTGGACGTACGTGTACGAAGACGTCTAAAGAGTCCATTACAAGGCACTACGGTAAGGGCAAAGTACACCTCCCTGTGTGCACTCGCCGGCGACTTTAGCTTTTACAGTTTTTTTATTTAATGTTATGGTTACACTTTGAATTTTGAGTATAGTATTGGAGACTACAGGGTCTATTGTTTGAAAAAAGCTCTTTTAATATCCAGAAAGTCACTCAAAGCTATCTTTTTACGATTGATGGTGTTTTAGCACTAGCTGGTGTATAGATAGTTTGCACGGTTATTTTGTTTGGTAGGCATAGCGGTCCTAGTGAGTCTTTAATAAATGTCAAGTTGATAGGTTTATAGGATTTAACCGAGACGTACGTGAGTTGCTCCGGCTTTGGCATAAATACTAAAGTGACCACTTTCCAGCAGTTCGATATGTGTGAAAGTGCTACGTTTGCTCTGAGGATCTTGAGTTAGCTTAGAGACTTTCTGAGAATGGCGATACCTTTTTGTATTATGATGGGATAAATCCTATCGTCTCCTGGCGACTTATATGGTTTAAATGTGTTGATACCCCATTGTAAGCTTTACTGATTGATTATGGTCTTTGTTTTGTCCCAGTTTCTTTTGTTAGGTTAGGTTAGGTTTTTTATTTGGCAGTTTTAGGTCTTCTGGATGAGGAGCTTCCATCAGCGCTCGAGAAGTGTGTCTGCAGCAGCTCTTGAAAATTGCTCTCGATCGACTCTGTAGATTTGCAAAAAATCAATGTTTCCAGTGCGGTTTTTGCTTTAAGCTTTTTGGAGGAGAGGTGTGTTCCAACCTACAATTTGCACAAACTGTGCACATAAACAAATATTTGTCATTTTTAGGCAATCTTTTGTAATTTGCAAATTGTCCAAAACGTAGGTTAGAACAGACCTATTACATGCCGTGAGACTACTTCTATAAGGGCCAAGTCATTTTTGCTTTATTGAACAGTATTCTAGTGTTTGCTTTTGCTTTGTCAAGCTTCTTGTTTCATTAAGTGATCTTGTTTGAGGTGCGTTTGATAGTAGTGGACAGCTTTCTTCAAATACGGTTTTAATGGTGTTGACAAACTTATCTATTTTTTTCAGCTCCAGTATTTTCTATAGATTCTAGTTAGTTTTTTTCAGATTTCTGTATTCTAGAAAAAGCGTTTTTTCTGATTCAATATTAAACCGGATGTATGCATGATTAGATAACGAAGGCTTATCTAACACGTACCACTTTACTTGCTTTATTAGCATTGCGAAACGTTAGCGCATCACCTCTGTTTATAATATAATCTACTATACATTTTAGGAGTTTCTTACTTCTTAGGTTTATGTTTCGTTGTCGGCGTTGGAATCAAGGACCAGCGGTGCATCATCCACGCTGCTTGTCAGCTGCAATATCTTTACAGTTGGTGGAGGTCCCTGCTGATTGTAGGGAAGGTACACGGATTTAAGAATTATCTCGTTCTTGGTTTCCTTTCCTACTTTCATTATCTTGGCTGTCATTAGGTCTCTTAAATGGCGTTAGATTAAGTACATGTTTTGCTATGATGCATGTACGGGCTTTGCATGAGGGTTGGGCTGCTCAGCCATCTGCGCGGTATGCTTAACCCTTATTTCTTTCTTTAGAGAATTTAGAACTTAAGGTTTCTGGATAAGGGCGATATTATGGTTGTGTTTGACATATATATTCTGCAGAAGCTGCCTTACAGTGATTTAGATTGATTTACACAATGTTTAACATTAACTTATTGTTACAGTTCTTTGGGGACCGGATTTGGTTTTTCTCTATTTTTTTTAAGGAGGAACTAATCCTATGAGAAGTATTGTGGTGCAGTTTATCACTTTCTTTCAATAGCCTTTGTTTACATAAGCAGAACGTGTTGGGTACTTTTGGGATTTAGTTTAGAATTGACAACTTGCCAGGTATCGGTGCTGACGACGTTTTGCATCTCCCAGTACGGTTGCAGGCTTCGATTGTGATCCAGGTACCCATGTCATGATTCTTCTTGGACCAGACAAGTTTTTCAGATCAAAGATCTGAAGTTTTTTTACCCGTCAGCATGTTCTTTTTGGCTAATGTACTGAAGGAGTCACTCTTTGGTTGACTCGTCTGTACATGTGAAAGAAACTTTTTTTTAAGGGTAGATTTTAAAAAACGGGAGTGTTTGATGCAGGTACTGTTTAGTGTTGCTGTTGCGTCTTTGCACTATTACCTGACACTTGTGGAGCTTACACTTGTCTCCCCCCAAGCTGTAACGGTGTAGTTATTGTTGGAGGTGGTGGTTGACGGCGGTTTTTTGGCTGGTGGAATGTTAGTATATGTGCACGTTTGGGCTTTGTTTCTCCTTGGAAATGCCACAGGGAGAACTCAGTTACTAATGCAGAGACAAAAATCTAGTGTGTTTTTGACGTCACTGACCAAAATAAAATTTTAATTCAAAAATTGTTTTCGTTAAGAACACTTTAGGATTTTCTACTTTCAAAAAGTCTAACGATTTCCAAAAATCGCATTTGTTGAGATTGCTGGAAAACTTAAAGTTGTGCCTGAGTTTGCTTTAACTTTTCTTAAACTTCATTTGGGGACCGCTATATTTTCTAAAATTTTTACAAAGAACAGAGTTAAAGAAGATGTTTGAAGTGACCTCTTTCCATTTCCTAACAGGTACGATATCTTTGTCTGAAGGACATTCGTACTTTTTTTAAAACCCCTTCATTGGCGATTTCTTAGCACTTTTGATTAATTTTTAAGTGCAGTTTCTTGAGGTTATTTACAGGAGCAGCATACACTAATAATTTCAAATGTCTCAAAAAAAAATCAAGATGGTTTAAATCAGGCGATCTTGCTGCCCATAAAACTGGTCCGTCTCTTCTTACCCACCTATGTGAAAAAGTTTGGTCTAAATGCTTTCTAACTGCAATCAAAAATGAGCTGGGACACTATCATGCTGTGGGCCAAAGGAATGTCGTCCAAAAGATCATACATTGTGTTCTGCAAAAAGTTGAGGTAAGCAGCGCCTGTTAATCGGTTTGCTAAAACAACAGGACCTAGAAAAATGCCGCCTACAATACCCATCCAAATATTTAATAAAAAATGTGTCTGATGTCTACATTCAATTACAGCATGAAGATTTTTGTCGGCCCAACAATGTGCATTATGAAAATTAACAATTCCATTTCGTGTGAACCCGGCTTCATCCGTAAAAAGAATTTTGGCAAGAAACTGCGGGTCTTTAGCATCCTTGCGTAGAAACCAGCAACAAAAAACCAAACGTGCTTGATGATCAGTTAAATTTAAGACCTGTACTTGTTGTACATGGTATCGATAGAGCAGCTGCTTGTGGAGGGTTCTCCAAACAAGAGTAGCACCAATTCCTACCTCGGCTGATATTCTCCGCACACTCGCCTCTAGATGATATAAGTGCTATAATTTCTTGTTCTACTTTAGGAGTAAATACCGACCTTGACCTTTCAAAAAGATAGCACTGTTTTTGAAGTATTTTTTAATATCTGGTGAATTCTTCCAAACATACGATGTGAAGGAATCTGGCGATTTAGATAAGCTTCTACATAAATACGTCGCGATTTGGTGGCAATTTCATTAGCACATACATGAAACTCATGTCGGCTAGTTCTGAATTAGAGTAATCAGTCATAGCAATAAAAACTTGTGCACTAACAACAACTGTCAAATACTGAATGTATATTTCACAAAACATCAGCCAACTATGATAAGAAAACGCAAAAGAATAATAAAAATAAATAATGTTCCATATCTTCTAAACCATTGCTATGACAACCCATGTTTATTAAGACTTTTTTGTTTGTTGTGGTTTGTACTCCATCTCTTTAAATATTTTACGTTCTTTTTTGAACAATCTGTACAAAATCCAGTTAGTATTGAATAAAATCCGGGCAACAAATATCAAAATCCGGTTAATCAATCTGGAATTCATAAAAAAAAACAAACATTAATATTTTTCTCATTATTTATCACTATTATGTAAACACAATTCACTTTAATCATTCTATTCAACAAATATGATCGATTCTATGTTGCAACATTATTCACTTCACGTCCGCTCGACAGCTAGCTGGCACATACTTGTTGCATTCCACTCTCGTTGATGCTTTTTTATGGTCGACCTGAAGATAATGCGTTTGGAGAACCGTGAGATGACAATCGTAAGTAATCCCACAGAATAGTGAAGAGCAATCATAGTGTAGTAGAATATCGTCTGTTTTTCAAGTAGCGTTTCCGTCTATGTAGGTCCCGACCTCGAACCGGATCCTGTTGCTTAGAGACAGCGAGCGAACACTAGATCCCTGCAAATCAATATTGATTTATATAAAAATGTAGATTTGTTCAATTTTAAATAACATAATTAATAAATCAATTTCAGCATTGCTGGAGTTAAATTGTAATAAATAATACGAATTTTATAAACTTGAAATAATATAATTAATTGCGATTCTAATTTTGATTTAATTGTTAGTAATAATAAAACATTATTAATAAAAATGATTTGTTGGTTTGAGTATGTAACGGCGCTCTACAAATAAATATAGTTCGTTGGAAGGGAGAGAGGGCTTCTGCTTCTCGTTGGCAGCCAGCGCGTTGAAAATTCAGTCGGCTACGTGGTACCTCGATGAGAGGAGCGCGGAATCTCCACTCCAATCATCCGCCAACAACACGCCCTAGCTAACAACCCACCGCAGAAGTTTTGTAGGTCCAACAACAACACACAATATAAAATATAATTAAACAGATTTCTCCAGGTATATCATCATCTCGACAAACAACAAACATTTTATAATAAAATAATTATTATTAATTATTTGGGTGAGATTGATGTTGAAGCATATTGTATCAATGTCATCCTTTTAGATTTAAGTTTTTTATTTATTGCTTTTAAATGTTAAATGTTGCTTTTTTTTTAATGCTTTTTGCTGATTAATAATTGCTTGGTTTTTACAGACGTGTTTCTATTCAATGGCCATCTGTTGCTTCTTCCAAACATTCTAAACATAATTGCCTGAACCCATAATATTTATGTTTGTGTAATATGTATTCGGTGGAATGATTGTTACTAATTGTTGTTAACTAATAGTATTAATGTAATGGTGAATGCGCCGGGCTCAAAATTATTAACATGATTAAATTTAACACATTTTTTCTTAATTAGTTAATCGGTTTAACTGCATAATATTATAATTAAATTAAAATTTTCTATTTTGATTGAAGTTAACCGAATCCAAAAATAAGTAGATAATTAGGTAAGGTAAGTTCACTTCGGTTTATGGTTAACCCATTAATATCAACTAAAACAAAATCAAGCAAGATTTAACTTAGTTTGTTATACTAGGACAAATTTAATTTGAAATATTTTGAGAAAATTCCGAAAAAAGTTTGCTGTAATTAGTTAAAGCCAAAAATAAATTAAACTTTTTTTTATACTTTGAGTCTAGGGAATGGTATTAATTATTTGTGTAAAGTAATTGCTTAAATTTAAAATATTATATTTATTTATAGTGTTTTTTTTTTTAATTTTAAATATTAACCAAATCGGTTACTACAAATGCCTAAATTTATTTTAAACTGAAACATAATCCAGATATAATATGGACAATTCCATTTCAAACGGACGAGAGCAGGAGGAAGGGGGGTGCATCGGAAAATTTGTTTTAGTATTTTTTTTTGTGTTTATAACTTATTATGTAGTTTTTTGATCGGTTTATGAGGGCATAAAATCCTTACAAAATGCTACAATTTTTTTTTTTTTTTTTGTCTTTTTTTAACTTTGAATTTAAAACATCTCATTTTTACTTTAATTTACTAGTTAAATTGATCAAAAATGTTAAGTCTATACTTTGCCATAAGCCGCTAAAGCCATAAAACCAATTTTTTGTTCTCAGTGGGCAAAAAGGAGCATTTTTGGAATTTTTTTAACCGCCGAAGTTGAAGTATTTTGATGTAAATTAGTTGGAAAATATAAATTTGTTTTGTGTAATTGGGTTTTAGACCCCTTGTCAACTTTGGTTAAAAAAATTACAAAAATGCTTTTTTATTTGCACAGACCACTGGGACTAAAATATCGGTTTTTTGGGTTTTGTGGCGTATAAAGAGGGCGTAGACTTAAAATGACGCCAGAATTTCTGATCAATTTTACTAGTAATTTTTTTTTGCTTTAAAATTGAAAATGTCAAAAAAACTTGTAGAATTTGTTTTTGACAGTTTTATATTCTCATAGATATTAATAAGTTATAGAAACAGAAAACAAAACTAAAGCAAATTTTTTGATGCACCCGTCTTAGCTCAGGTTTGTTTAAAATGGAATTGCTTATATATGAATTATGAAATTAAAATAAATATAAAATTTTATTAATCCGGTTAAGAGTTTCGATGATTATTTAAACCGGTTAATAATCAATTTAAATTAATTAAAAAAAAATCGTTAATTAGACCGATTTAGTCATAACAAAGCGAATAGGATATAACCCGCATTTATTTTTAATTTAATTTAATAACGAATTCTGATAAACCGGTTTCAATTTAGAAAAAAATGTTAAGAACACGTTAAGAAATTTGCCAAAAGTAAGAAGTAGAATTACTCAAAATTAATGAAAGCAATTTTTTTAAAAATTTATTTCGTGTTTTACAGCTTTTTTTACATTGCCTCAGAAGTTATGACTTGTTTGATTGAAGGGGGTTTCAAAAATTGACTAAACCGGTTTGAAATAAATCAACATTAAGGGTGTTATAAAACTACGAGCAGAACTCACGTAATTTAACTTCTTTTTAAAATCGTTTTTTTTGCAACGTGTATAGAATGAAATTTCTTATCTTATGAAATATATAAAAATAATAATAAATGTCATATTGTAAATTGATAGGTTATAGTGGACGGTGGCTTGATAATAGGTACGTTCCTTTTACCAGTGAAGTAAGCCAAAATACTCACTTAACCTACAAATATTTGATTTTTTTTTTAAACTTACAGTTTTATAGATTTTTAAGGCCCGATTGCACCAACGTCGCATAAATCTTAAACTGCCCTTAAAACGTCAAGGGTGGCTTATTGCGTTGCACCACATATTTAAGGGAGTTTATGACTTTAAGGTACCCTTAACTTAAGCGGTCAATATTGTTGGCTTAGTAAAAACTTAACCTAAAAATATAATTCAACGTCAAAATTTATTTTTTGCAGTGATATTCTGGCTTTATTTCCGTTACTATGCAACAGTATTTATAAAAACGTCAAAATTTAATATAATCTACACTGACATACGATATTAAAGGTTAGGTTTTACGTTATTTAAGCATTTTTATTATAGAAATAGACACAAATACCAACAATTTTCGTAAAATAACTAGAAATGTGCAATGCTGTTATGTGTAATCTATTTTAAACTTCAGTTTGCTAAACTACGCTTAAAACGTGTTGGTGCAATGCAATGAAAACTAAAACAACCCTTAAAATTAACTAGAGTTTAATTAAGCGTAGATTTAAGCCAACATGGTGCAAACGGGCCTTAATCATTTAAGAATGTGTAACATTGTAACCAACTACAACAAATGAACATTAATTACAAAAAAAAAACAAATATTTGTAGGTTAAGTGAGTATTTTGGCTTACTTCACTGGCAAAAGGAACGTACCTTATATGTATAATATTGATTTAGCTAATTGTTTATTTACTTTACTAGAATTATTTAAACGGCTAGAATTTAATTTATAATGATCTAGCAAATAATATACTATTTGTTTTTAATTAATTTGCAATATTATAAGACACCGTCCGCCATAATTTGTCATTTATAATATAATTATATTCATTCATTTTTAATTAATCAGTACCAAACTGTTAAAAAAATTAATACACGCTGGAATTTCAAATTTCACATTTTATCATTCATTCACAACTACGGACAGAACTATAATGCCCGTATTCATAAAAACTGATTAAATTTAATGACTATTAAATGAGACAACGTAACCTCACAATTCAATAAAACGTCACAACTATTTTTATAAATTTGATAGAAATACATGTTATTTAATTTGCGTTATTATTAAATATGATTTTTCATTCATTTCTGATAGTTATTTATTATGCCAAACTTGTTTTTATGGTAGAATAAGTATTAATAATTTTACGGTTGTCAAACTAAACGATTCGTTACTGTAACTGATTTTTATGAATACGGGCATTACAATTGTTATTTTAGAAAAATAACTTATAGCACAATAAAAAGTCTACTAAATTTGATGTTTAATAAATGTATAATTCTTTAAAGTTTAAGCAAATATTTCAACAAAAAAATTACAATTTAGTTTAAATGTAATAGACAATTGATGGTTTTGGATTTTCATATATTTTATTAGACTGGAAATTGCGTGAAACCGCGCCTTAAGTTTAAACCGGTTTTAAATAGGATAACTAATTAGATTGTTCAATGTGTAGCTTTGCAATTAATCATAACTAGATTTTGTAGTTTTGTCATATTTTGTAACTAATTCAGAGATGATTCAAAGCAATTTAACAACTATTTATAGCTTTGCTGTTTGCTTTGCGAAAGATTGTTAACTGATTTATTGATATTTTATAATACTTTATTGCTTTGCGATTGATTGACAAATGATTCAGAATACTAAATTTCTTTGCGATTTACTAATAATTGGTTTATGAAAGTTCTATGATACTTTGTTGCTTTGCAATAGATTGTTAACCGATTTACTAATATTTTATGATAATTTGTTGTTTTGCAATTGATTGACAATTTATTAAAGTTGTATGACATTTTATCGTTTTCTGATAAAATTTTAATTGATATTTTATGATACTCTATCGCTTTGAGGTTGATGATTCAGAATACTAAGTATTTTTACGACTTACTAATAATTGATTTATTAAAGTTCTATGACACTTTATCGTATTGCAATGGATTGTTAACTCATTCACTGATCCTGTATGCTATTTCATTGTTTTGCTATTGATTGACAAATGATTTAGAATACTAATGTTTTTTACGACTTATTATTGATTGATTTATTAACGTTCTATGACACTTTGTTACTTTGCGTTGGATTGTTAACTGATTTACTGATATTTTATAATACTTTATAGCTTTGAGATTGATTGACAAATGATTCGAAATCATAAATCTCTTTACGACTTACTAATAATTGATTTATCAAAGTTCTATGACACTTTGTTGCTTTGCTATAGATTGTTAACTGATTTACTAATATTTTATAATAGTTTATTGCTTTGCAATTGATTGACAAATGAATCAATATACTAAATCTTTTACGACTTAATATTAATTAATTTATTAAAGTTCTATGACAG
Organism: Tachinus rufipes; assembly: GCA_963932245.1. NCBI lineage: Eukaryota > Metazoa > Arthropoda > Insecta > Coleoptera > Staphylinidae > Tachinus > Tachinus rufipes. The sequence continues at coordinate 68,245,300 of OZ010747.1, read as the reverse complement.
TTTGTCGTTTTGCGATTAATTGTTAACTGGTTTACTAGTATTTACTGACATCTTATAATACTTTATCGCTTTGCGATTGATTGACAAATGATTCAGAATACGAAATCTCTTTGCAACTTATTAATAACTGATTTATTAAAGTTCTATGACCCTTTGTTGCTTTGCAATAGATTGTTAACTGATTAATCATATGTACTGACATTTTATAATATTTATATGATTGACGAATGATTTAGGATACTAAATTTCTTTTCGACTTAATATTAATTGATTTATTAATTTTTATTAACAACTTTTTGCTTTACGATGGATTGTTAACTGATTTACTCATATTTACTGACATTTTATGATACTTTATTGCATTGCAATTGATTGACAAATGATTCAGGATACTAAATTTCTTTACGACTTACTATTAATTGATTTATTAAAATTTTATGACAATTTTTTGCTTTGCGATAGATTGTTAACTGATTTACTTATATTTACTGACCTTTTATAATAATTTATTGCTTTGCGATTGATTGACAAATAGTTTAGAATACTAAATATTTTACAATCTCTTCTTTTATCCCGAGGATCCTGAAGGACCATGGGGCGCCTAGAACATTTCTATGACGGGGTGTTGATCCAAAGTTGTCAACTTTGGTCCCATATTTCTCTATCACTTATAATTGTACTCTACTCTCAAAAAATTTGGAAAACAGAACACAGACAGATGTTATCTACACTGACTTGTCCAACGCGTTTGATTGTATACCTCATGATATACTTTTGGATAGACTTCAAGAACTTGACATAAGTGGTAATATTATTTCTGTGATAACTTCGTATTTGTGTGATCGTGCTCAATATGTGGAATATTATGGATGTCAATCTGTGATGTACTCTGCAAACAGTGGTGTCCCACAGGGTTCTAATCTTGGGCCACTCTTATTTCTTATATTTATTAATCCAATCTGTGATATCTTCAACTGTGAATTTTTAATGTATGCTGATGACATCAAGCTTTTTAACTCTATACGTGATATAACTGACTGTGATATGCTGCAAGCTAATCTTTTAAAAATGTATGAATGGTGTGACTGTAATGGCTTAAACATAAATGTAAATAAATGTTGTATTGTGTCTTATACAAGGAATGCCCAATTTGTTAACTATAACTACAATGTTAATGGTTCAGTTTTAAAATCTGTAAATGAAGTTCGTGATTTTGGTGTGTTATTTGACTCTAGGTTAAGTTTTAATAGTCATGTTTTAAAAGTGTGTTCTGAGTGTTTTAAAACAATGGGTTTTATTATTAGAACGTCCAAATGTTTTAAGTCTATATCAACAACAATTTTATTGTACAATTCATACATAATCAGCAAACTAGAATATTGCTCTGCAATTTGGGCGCCAAACTATGTTAAATACATCAATCTGCTAGAATCAATGCAAAAACGTTTTTTAAAGTACTTGTACTTTATTAAACATGGTTCATATCCTGAGAGACATTACTCTTATAACCTACTACTAACTGAATTTAGTATGAAATCAATACAGAGCAGGCATACTATAGTTATACTGATGAACTTGTATAAAATAATACATTTTAGATATGATACTCAACTTATTGATAACTTCAGTTTACATGTACCTTGTGTTGCCTTGCGAAATCCATTAACATTTTACTATGCTACACCTAATACAGCTCATTGCTCCAGTTCGCCTATGTATAGAATGGTTAGGTCATATCATAATATTCAATACAGTGTTGATATATTTTGTAAATCACTGCAAACATTTAAAAATTCAGTTTTAGATCTAGTTGATTGATTATAAATTTTTATGTGTTCTCTTTTTTTTTTATTATTTTATTTTTAATATTATATTTTGTTAGTTATTACTTTTTTTATATACCTATTTTTTAAATTAATTGTTTAATTGTTTATAATACTTGTATTAATATTATTACTAAATTGGATGTTTCCCTGTTATTGGAATGTATTTTCTGTTGGGAAATAAATATTATTATTATTATTATTATTATTATCTAGAGTTGAGTTTATAATTATGACTAATGTCTAATGTCACATATTTTGTACAAACTTTTTCCATTTGGTTTTGTTTTGTGCGCGCTTTTTCACTTCATTCCATGTTATGTTCATCTGTTTACATTCATTGGTGATCATTCTCTTCCATGTGAGCAATGGTCTATCTTTTCTTTTTTTCTCTCTAATTGTGTATTCCAGAGCTTGTTTGGTTATGTCTGTGATTGGTTTTCAAAGCGTATGTTTTAACCATTTCCACCTTTTTCTCTTTATTATGCTATGTACTGATTCTAGTAGTGCAGTTTGTTGTTTGAAATTTTGTCCGGCTAATATATTTGTAGTATTCTTTGCAATGCTCTGTTCACAAATGTTTGTAATTGGGTTGTCTGATATTTGTTCAGTGCCTAAGTTTCTGCACCATATAGAAGTACGCTCATTACATTTGTATTAAAAATGCGTATCTTAGTCTTATTCAAGTTTTCTTTTGAGGACCACAGCTTCCTTAATATCTTGTATGTATTTTGATCTTTTATTATTCTCGTTTGGATGTCTTTTTGTGTACCTCTTTGTTCGTCCAGTATGCAGCCTAGATATGTCACTTCTTTTACTCTTTGTATTTTATCTTCGTTCAGTATTATGTCCGTTGTGTCTGTCGAGTGTGAACTTAAGGTAACTGTTTTCTTTTCATTTATTGTGAGACCCACTTCTTTGGCAGTTGTACTCAGTGATTTTAGTTTTCCTTCTAGTTGCTTCAAATTTGCTGCTATTATGTAAATATTGTTTGCGGATTCCAGGTCTTGTTTATCAAATCTCCATGTTATTCCTATTTTGTTGTTGGATATTTTGTTCATCACCCAGTCTATTTTAATTAAGAAGAGCAATGAGGACAGAATGCATCCCTGTCTCACTCCACTTTTTATGTCGAATTTCTCAGATCTTTTCCTGTTGTGTAATATGCATGCTTGATAATTTTCGTATAATAGTTTTATTATTGTTATGTATTTGTTTGGTATTCCATATTTCTTTAGTATCTCCTAAATTTTTGTACGATATACTTTATCAAATGCTTTTTTAAAGTCTACGAATCTTATGTGCATCTCTTTCTGCCACTTGTTCTCTAGTGTTATCCTAAGGGTGCTTACTTGATCGATACATGACTTCTTTTTTCTAAATCTCGCTTTATTGGTTTGAAATTTGTTTTCGACATTTTCTTCTATTCTATTTTAGTGAGAATTTTGCTGTCGGTATTTAAGATCTTATTTGTTGTTGCATACCTTTTTGTCTCCTTTCTTAAGTAGTTTTATTATTGTACCTTCCTTCCATTTGTTTGGTATTTCTTCTTTTTCCCAGATTTTTTTCAGTAGCTGATGTAGCGTTTTTAGACATGTTTTCCCTCCAGTTTTGATTAGTTCTGCTGGTATGTTGTCCATGCCTGGTGGTTTATTGTTTTTCAGCTCGTGAATTGCCATTTCTATATTTTTCTGAGTAGTTTCACCTATTTGGTCATCCTGTTTTTGGTTGAATTTGCCTTTTGATATGTAAGGTTCTGTTCTTGTGATCACTTCTTTTGTGTTTATTTTCTTGAAAAATTCCAATCACCTGTTTAGTATCTCTACTTCTGTTTTGAGCATGTTTCCATTTTTATCTTTTACGTTGTGTGTCTCATAGTTCTTTGCTTCTCCCAGCGTTCTTGTTGTTTTGTATAGGGTATTCAAATCATTTAGTCCTGCCGCTTTTTCTGCTGCTTTCATTAATTTTCTTTGTTGTTCTTTACGACCTAATAATAATTAAGTAGGTTAGGCTGTGTTTTGTAAATATACTTTTATATGCTATATGTTTTTTATTATGTACAGACCGGTTTTGGTTATTAGGCCATCTTCCGTGTAATTAGATTTACATATATTGTGATGTTATAATATATAATAATTGATTTATTAAATTTCTGTGACACTTTGTTGCTTTGCGATGGATTGTTAATTGATTTACTAAAATTTTATAATACTTTATTGCTTCTATCTGCTGATTTATGACTTTTTGTTGCCTTGCTTTGATTGACAGATGATTCAGAATATTAAATCACTTTATTGATTCAATTATTAAACTTCTATGACAATTTGTCACTTTGCGATGAATTGTTAACTGAATTTCTGAGTTTTATGATATTTTATTGCTTTGCGATTGATTAACTATTGATTCAGAATACTAAATCTCTTTACGTTCTATAACACTTTGGTGCTTTGCGTCGAATTGTTAACTGATTTACTGATACTTTATATTATAAGATGCGGTTTCCTAACAATCATATTGTTTTGATTAATTGTTCCGTAACAATTACTAAGTTTATTTATTAGACAACTGTTATCGTAACAAGAATCGTAATGTAAATTGTGCATAATAACCGTGCTAAAGTTCTGAACAATTATAGTTTGGGAATCGTACCATAACTATGATTTATAAAATAAGCCTGTAAGTTATTCTGCGATTGATTCAGAATAATTTAAAATATTTTTATAATACTATATCTTTTTACAATTTATTACTATTTGATTTAGTGGGGTTCTATAATACTATGAACCGTTTTTGGCAGGATTTTAGTTTTTTTTCAAAATGTCTTAATATTTTATGACTTAATTTTGCCATTTTTGACTTTTCATCATAAGACCGGAGTTTGCTATTTTTTGATGTTTTCCAACTTTATTTTGACATTTTATGAAATTTTGGACTTTTTAATCGTTTTTTTTTTTTAATCTTAAAATGTCTTAATGTTTTAAGACTGGATTTAGCTATTTTTGACTTGATTTTGCATCTTTCTTCTTTCTTTTGATAAAAATAAATTTTTAGAAAGCGGCAGCGTGGGATAGTTGCTTTGATGCTTGTCTTTCATGCTGGGGTCCTGAGTTCAAATCCTACTCTGCCGTATATTATTTGTGAGTTTATTCAACGCTTTAACCGCTTTGGCATTCATGGCTTCAGCGACAAACAAATTTACAATCAATAATCATCTTGCTTCATTTTCATCCCTTATACTTGGTAGGATCTTCGGTTTGTTAAAACCAGGTTTGTGAGGTTGATATAGTATAAAAACGCCAATTTCTTTATTAAAGTTTTTACTTTTCAACAACTTATGGCCGGATTTTAGTGCTTTTTGACAATATTTTGATGTTTCAAAGCCGGACTATCAGGATGTAGAAAAAAACAACATATGGTACGTAGTTTATTTAATGAACAAGCAAAAACAATCATGTACGTATACACGAAAGAAAATGCATTTCTGCACAATAAACTTAACAAAGATTAATAATGAAAATTTCAGTAAGAATAAGATTTTAATATTTCGTATTGCCTTTTCAAGCTTTAATTATTGCATTCATACGGTGGCCCATGCCACTAATGAGCTTACGATCATTTTGTGGAATACTCTGCTAGTCTTCCTAAAGTGCCACACAAAGCTCGTTTATTGTGGTTGGAGAAACTGCACATTCTCTAACACTGCCCCAAACATGTTCTATAGGATTTCCATTTGGAGTACATGCAGGCCAGTTGCATTTTTTTAATTTCAACTGCAATCAAGTATTCTGTGACGAACCTTGCAGAATGCGGTCTCGCGTTATCCTGCATCAGAATAAAACCATTGCCGATGAATGGAGCAAATGGGACTACGTAATTTTTCAAAACCTTTTCAATGTACCGCTTTGCAGTCAGCGATCCTCCATCAACGACAATTAATTTGGTGCAGGCATCTATTGATATTTCTGCCCATACCATCGGAGAATTTCCACCATGGCTAAGCCGGGGCTTAAAGGTGCACTCTGCAAATTGTTCTCCCGTTTGTCTCTATTGTTGTCTCGTTCTCTTCCATCTGGCGAATGTACGCAGAATGTAGACTCGTCAGTAAACAGTACAGTCCTCTATTGTGCTAATGTCCAATTCAAATGTTTGCAAAAAAATTGGAGTTTGGCTACTCGGTGACGTGTGAATAATTTTGGGCTAGCTGCGGGTCTACAAGATTTTAAGCCAGCTTTTTGCAACCTACCTTTGACGAACTGTCCACACACTCACAAGTGTGCCACAAATCTCACGGAGTTGGTTTCTGATCTCCACTGAAGTCATATTACGGTTCCGTAGAGTAGTACAATCGGTCATTGATAGCAGTCGTTTTTTGTTTCTTGCCAGATCCCGGTCTCCGAGTATTTTTACCGGTTTCTCTAAACCGCTATTTGGAGAGTAGAAAGACTAAATTGAAGGAATCTAGACATATACCTCTGCTTTTTTCTATCTGCCACAAGAGCAACAGCTTTTGCACAATCTTCAGCACTTAGAACCATAATCAACACACCAATCTAAATAAAATTACTCGTTTTTTTTTCAAAAAATTACCCAATAACCCGTTTTTTGCATCTGAGTGTATAAAACTACTTTAATTGCGCATACATTTATGCCCGTATTCATAAAACATTTTTGTAACGATTCATTATCAAACGAATCATTATAATTTAATGAACATTAAAAATATAATGATATTCATAAAAAAATTGTCATTAGTTAAATTATTTAGTAACTTTTTAGTTACTTTTGTTTTTTATAAGTTATTAATATGTTAAACTATACAATATAACCTCAAATACTGTGAATTAATACAGATAATTAGACATTTTTAAATCAAACAGATGTGTCAATTTAATGATTCGTTTTGTTTTAATGGACCAAAAATAGTGCGTTAAATTTAATGAATAATTTAATGAACATTATTGCTAATGAGTGTTTATGAATACAAAAATTCGATTAAACCTTTCGTTATAATTTTAACAAATCATTATATATTTAATGACGTTTTATGAATACGGGCATTAGTTTTATTTATAAAAGTAAAAACTAATTCATTAATTAAAATAAGTAAGTAATTAAGTATATTTTCTGTTTGCCAGTTGATAATTTATAATGCCTTGGTTTTGATTTTGAAACAGTAAGAAACTGACAGTAAGTTTTAGAGTTAAATTTGGCTATGTTGGGAGTAAAATGTCTGTTTATAGATGTTACAGATTCTAACCTCAAAGTTTCAAGACGTTCTGCCATATTTGTTAAAATGGTTTTAGAAAATATTAAGTATGAAGGGTGCTATCATATGCAAAACTATAAACAGAACTTTTAATTATTTGACAAAGTTTATTAACGTAATTGGTAAAAGAGCAGAATTTGAGAAACACCTGCATTTATGGTTTTGGGGTCTGAATTGAAATCATCAATTTTAACTATAGTTTTTTATTGTCTTGAAAACTATTGATAAGACATACAGATTTATGATTAACACCTATACAATAGAGCTTGTTGATAAGATTAGGATGCCAAACCTTATCAAATGCTGCAAGATTTCTTTCATGTTTGTCTAAAATAGAATTCTATTTGTGACTAACATAATTCAGAAGATCTGTTATCGAACTTTTTGATAGAAATGAATATTGAGTATTTTAGTTAAAGTTATTTTGTACTAAGTACTTGACAATGTGAAAATTAATATATTTTTTTAATTTTAACAATCTGCAATCTTCCAACAGTTTGGGAATGTTTATGACCGGTTTTTTGTTATTTTGACATTATATTAAAAGAATTTTTTATCGGTAGCCGGATTTTGTTTTTTGCTAACAGTAAAACTGGATTTTGATATTTTTGAGTTTATATATATATATATATATATGTTATTTTTTAAATTTTCGCGGATATAATTATTTTTATTTAAATTTATTTTCGGATTATCCCGCGTTTTCTTTTTGAGTTGGACTCGACGTTTCGGCTGAATCTCATCAGCCATCATCATGAGATATTTATTATTAATATTTATTAATATACATCAATATGACATTTATTTATAAAACTAATTTTGTTGTCAAAGCTAACTTTCAAGAAACTTTATTGTGTGTAAAGTTTCTTTGTTTGACTTCTGGTAGTTGGTCTATTAATTGATCCTTCTACAGTCAAAACTTGTAAAGGAACTGGTTGTGATTTGGATGCTGTAATTAAATTAGTTGTTGTTGGTAAAGAAGCTGTTAGTGGTTTTTTTAAATTTAATTTAGTTGTTGCCAATGCTGTTTTCCAAGTAGATGGTAAACGTAAAGCATCATCTCTCTTATTGAGATTGTCTGGTCTTTTTTCAATTTCGATGGCTTCTCTAGTTATTCTAGTATGAAAATGATTAATTTTTGCTAAAATTTTAGTTCCTTCAAAGTTAATTTTGTGATGACTTGAATTTACATGTTCCGTTAAAGATGAAGTAGATTCATTTTTTTGAACTGCTCGAATATGTTCTTCTTTTCTTGTGCTAATTTTGCGGTTAGTTTGTCCAATATAAGATCTCGTACAATCTGCACATGGAATTTCGTACACGCCTTGACTTTCTAAAGGGATAATATCTTTTGGGCTTTTTAAAACTTGACTTATTTTTAAATTTGTATTGAAAACTGTTTTTATGTCGTATCTTTTTAAAACTTTAGAAATTTTGTTTGTGGTACCTTTGACAAATGGTAAAAAAGCGTATTTTTGTGTTTCATCTTTTTCTTTGTCGTTGTTTGTAATTTTATTGTTTAATAACAGTTTTAATGATGCTTTATTGAAACCATTTTGTAAGAGGGCGTTTTCTAACGTTTCAATTTCTTCTTTTATGTGATTTTGATCACATAATGTTAAAGCTCTATGTAATAAAGATTTTGTTACTGAATTTATTTGGGCTGGATGATGATGAGAAAGTGCATTAAGATAACGGTTTGTATGAGTTGATTTTCTATGAATAGTATGCCCTAAACTACCATTAGATTGTTTAATTAATAAAATATCTAAAAAGGATATTTTATTTTCTTTTTCAATTTCAATTGTAAACTGAATTTTATTATTTATATTGTTTAGATGATTTAAAAAAGTATCTAAATTATTTTAAAAAAAAAAAAAAAATTAATCATTTTCATACTAGAATAACTAGAGAAGCCATCGAAATTGAAAAAAGACCAGACAATCTCAATAAGAGAGATGATGCTTTACGTTTACCATCTACTTGGAAAACAGCATTGGCAACAACTAAATTAAATTTAAAAAAACCACTAACAGCTTCTTTACCAACAACAACTAATTTAATTACAGCATCCAAATCACAACCAGTTCCTTTACAAGTTTTGACTGTAGAAGGATCAATTAATAGACCAACTACCAGAAGTCAAACAAAGAAACTTTACACACAATAAAGTTTCTTGAAAGTTAGCTTTGACAACAAAATTAGTTTTATAAATAAATGTCATATTGATGTATATTAATAAATATTAATAATAAATATCTCATGATGATGGCTGATGAGATTCAGCCGAAACGTCGAGTCCAACTCAAAAAGAAAACGCGGGATAATCCGAAAATAAATTTAAATAAAAATATATATATATATATATATATATATATATAGGGTTTTTCAATAAGAGGTTTCATTTTGATATTTAAAAATAAACAGGTATTTTTTAAGAGAAATCAATAAATGTTTATTTCATTGTAAAGAAGAAAGTATGCCATTAACATTTAAAAACGATATCAGTCAAATCAGTCACGGTTACGGTTGCAGTACCACATTCTTTTCATGAAATTTTCTATGACTAATTTGCACATTTGAGACTGTATGTCCTCGATAACTTTACAAATTCCATCTTTAAGTCTTTGCATCGATTGTGGAGCATTGACATAGACCTTATCTTTTACGTGGCCCAAAAGAAAAAAATCTAAACGTGTTAAATCATAAGATCTCGGTGACCAATTGTGATCACCTCTTTGAAAAATTACACGGTCAGGAAACTTTTATTGCAAAATTGCGATTGTTTTGTTGCTTGTGTGGCACGTAGCGCCCTCTTGCTAAAAATAAACGTCGTCCACATCAATATCTTTCAATTCCGGCTATAAAAAAATTATTAATCATAGCTCGGTAGCGTCATCTATTTACCGTAACAGTTGCACCAGCTTTATTTTCAAATAAGTAGGGTCCAATCACACCGTCAGCCCAAAAACCACACCAAACAGTGAGACGTTGAGGATGCAAAGACTTTTCAACAATTATTCTTGGATTTTCTGAGTCCCAAGCGCAACAATGTTTGTTTATTAACGTAGCCTCCGAGGTGAAAATGGGCCTCATCACAGAATATGATGATTTTTTGATGAAATTTCGGATCATTTTGATGCATTTGAAGGACCCAATCAGCAAAGATACGACGTTTATGGTGATCGATCGGCTTGAGTTCTTGTGTTATCTGAACTTTAAAAGCCTTAAGACTTAAGTCTTTATGCAATATATGGTGTAATGTCGTTTTTGAAATATCTAATTCTAAAGATCGACAAGGAATTGACAAACCTGGGTTTTCTTTAACACTACGGGCTACATCAGCAATATTCTCATGTGTTCTTGAGCGATGTACAAGGTTTTGATTCTTCACATTACAAACTTGTCCCAACAGCTTAAATTTTTCTACCAGGTTTACTATTGCCGGCAGAGAAGGTGCTTTACGACGACCAAAAAGTGCTTTAGTTTTGCGAACTGCGACAGACATTTTTTTACCATTTTTGTAGTGAATTTTAATAATTTTAATGCGTTGTTGAAGCGTGTATCGTTCTATTTTTATTAATGGCGTAGTTTTCACCGGAATGGGACACTTCGGCGCGAGGACACCTCGACGCTGGCCGTTTCGGCGCCAGAACTTTACAAATAAAACCAAAAAATATTTATACATTTTAATAAAAATTGATTTGTTTTATAAGACATAATAAATAATGATGATAAATAAAATATAAAATACATATAAATTACATTACGTATCAAACAGAAATTACAGATAAAAAACATAATATATGTACGTACATATTTAAATTGTCAAATATAGAATATATAGTATAATAAGTAAATACAATTTTGGGCCGCAAATAATTTATGGGTGATTAATTATCACTTTTTAATTATAGGTAATGACTTGAAAACTATATAGTATAATAGTCTATTAAAATAAATAACAAAAAAAATTAAAAATATAAAATGTTAAAAAATACCATACTAAAGATTTAATTTATCATACATTATTTATTATGTATAAAAATAAACAAATAAATTTTTATGATTATAATATATATGTATGTATATACTTATTTTATTTGAAAAGTTCTGGTGCCGAAGTGTCCTAGACCCGTTTTTTCTTCTCAAATGTCAAAAGATAATAGCTTCGAAATTGACAGCTGCCCAAATAGCCTGCTATTTTTTTGCAAAATATTTTAATAATTTTATAAACTGTTATGACTAAATTTTGAATTTTTCTGCCAATATTTTAATATTTTATAAATGGAGTTTGCTATTTTTTGTGATTTGATTATTTTTATTTTTTTTTAGTTTATGGCTGAATTTTGATTTTATGGCCAGTTTTTGCTGATTTTGATATTTTGCAACTGTTGAAGTTCATGTCCGATTTTGGGTTTTTTCAACAATATGTTGATATTTTATTTCAAGTTTTGGTGCTTTTTGACATTATAGACATTTTATGATTAAAATTTTGTACCGTTTTTGGCAGGATTTTGTTTTTTTTTTAATATTTTAATATTTCATTACTAAATTTTACTATTTTTGATTTTTCATAAATAGAATGTTGCATTTTTTAACAGTTTATAGTAAAGTTTGGTAGTTTCTGATAACATTTTTATAGATAGATAGATAGATAGATAGATAGATAGATGTTTATTCACAAGATCTAGTACATGTATGTATAAAATAAAGTACAGTATGTGATCGTCAATAAAATAATTACATATAAAAAATAAAACAACAAATTAAAATAATATGCAAACAAGCATTACATAAAAATTACAAATTAAAAACAAACAAAAAATAATAAAAACTACTACACAGTTTTACTAAAATCTATATTAAAATCTATATTATAAAAATCATTAACAAAATACAAAACATTATTAGTTAGTAATCTTTTAATCATTATCTTATATGGTTTAAAATTTAGCTTTTTTATTTGATCTGGTAATTTATTAAACATTTTAAGTCCTATATACACGTGACAATTTTCAAACTTGGATGAATTATGTTTAATTAAGAGTAATTGCTGTCCGTGTCTGGTACTGACGAATGATTTTCTCCAACTGTCGAAAAATTATTTATATTTTCTTTAATAAAACATAAAGTCTTAAATACATATATTGCAGGTACAGTTAACAAATTATTTTCTTTAAATGTATATTTACAAGATTCTATGTAATCAAGATTAATCATAAGTCTTAGAATGCGTTTTTGAATTATAAATATTCTATTCGCTGCTGACGAGTTGCCCCACAAAATGATATTAAAACTAATATGGGAATAAACCATTGCGTAGTAGACATCTATTAGTCGTTTTTTATCGAGAACTGATTTTAGTTGCAATATTGCAAAATATGACTTATTTAGTTTACCACACACCGCATTTATATGATTTGACCAGTCTAATGTATTTTGTATTATCAATCCAAGAAATCTTACTGAGTCGGAAAGTGCATATAACAAATTGTTAATAGATATGGCATTTTCTCTTAACGTTGAACGCTTTTTTTGAAAATACATTAGTTCAGTTTTTGTGTTGTTTAATATTAACCTATTTTGTGTACACCAGTTTGTTATTCTGTTTAATATTATTCCAGCCATTCGATTCAATTCGCTAATATATTTGGATGAGCAAGCCATAAATATGTCATCGGCATACATAACTATTTTAAAATTAGGTATATCTTTAAATATTTCTGGTAAGTCATTTACAAATAAAATAAAAATTAGAGGACCGCATACACTGCTCAATTTTTTCAACATTAGAAATATGTCCATCAATCTTAACCCTAATTTTCCTGTCTGTTAAATATGACTTTAATAATGATAAAAAAGTGCCACAAAATCCTATGTGTTCCAATTTATCAATAATGAAACTAATATCTAATATGTCAAAAGCTGAAGTCATGTCAAAAAAAAATCCATATAAGTATTCGTGTTGATCCAGATGACGATGTACAAACTCTACATATTCACACGTTGCCGTTTCAACAGACCTTTTGGTACGATATCCATGCTGAGCTTTGTGTAAAATATTATTTTTTTCTAAAAAAGTTTTCATGCAATCACAAATAATTTTTTCAAATATTTTTGAGATTACTGGTGCTATTGTGATGTTGCGGTAATTAATTACTAATTGAGTGTCTCCTTTTTTATGAAGGGGTGTGATTATGCCAGTTTTTAACGCATTTGGATATATGCCTTGTTCAATTGCAGCATTAAAAAGCATTGTTAGTATAGGAACTAGTGTTTTTGAAATTAATTTAATAAGCTTAGTATTTAAATCATCTATGCCTGAAGATGTTGTATTTTTTAAAGAACTAATTGCAGTTATTATATCAGTTTTAATAATAGGCTTCATAAAAAATGAATTAAATGTTTGACATTCAGATACGGTACTTTGGCTTATTGTTGATATAGAATAATATTGATTTATTTTAATTTTTGCTAAAGAAGCATAATATTTAACAAAAGTATTACAAATTTCTTCGTTGTCATTAATTAATACTCTATGGTTTTTTAAAGAAATTTTTTTATTAATTTGATTGTTGTGTGTGGTTGTTTCTCTTATTATTTTTCATGTTTCTTTTACTTTATTATCATTTTTTAAAATACGATTTGAATAGTGCTTTTTTTTTGCAAAACATAAATTAGTATTATGAAGTTCTTTTTTTCTTTTGTAATCGTTAATTAAATTATTATCTTTTAGATTGTATGCCAACCAAAACAAATGTTGTAGCTTCTCAGTTTCATTAACTAACTCTTGAGTAAGCCAAGAACGATGTTTATTTGAAGCTTTAATAGATTTTAAAGGGCACGAGAGATTTAATAGAGTAGTCAATGATTTTAAAAGATTATCAAAACTACCATTTATGTCAGAGCTTTTGCAGATATTATTCCAATTCTGATTGGATACAAAAAACAAAAAAGTTTCTAAATTTGAGTGTGAATATACGCGTTTTTTGTGAAATTGCATTTCTTTTATGGTCTGATAAGTTTCAATTTCTAATATAATTGAAAAATGATCTCCTAAAAGTGGGTTAATAGTAATACATTTATATAAGTTCAAGTTAATATTTGTGAGCATATAATCTATACCGCTTATAGATGTTTTATTATTTTTATCAGTAAATACTCTCGTAGGACTTGTGTTTGCAAGTTGTAACCCAAAAGAATTTAGTACATCAAACAACATATCTTTATGATTTGAAGATTTTAAAAAATCATTGTTTAGATCACCACACAAAATTATCTGACTATTTATATTGTAGAAATCGTTTAAAATATTATTTAGTATTACTATAAAAGTATTTACATCTCCCATGTGAGATCTGTAGAGGCAAATAGAAAATATTTTAATGTCTTCTAATACAAGTATCGCAGCGCAAGGTTCAAATGACAATTCATCACAATACTTAAGAACATCACACGAACAAATATTTAATTCATTTTTACTTAATACGCACACCCCGCCATGAATATGGATTATCCTACAAAAATTAGTAACAAATTTATAACCTTCAATTTTAATGCTTTCCAGTTCAGCTGTCTTACACCAATGTTCACTTATAAATAAAACGTCAATATTCTGAATTTCTAAATAAGCTTTAAGCAAGGTTAATTTATTTTTAATAGACTGTACATTTAGGCAAGCTATCTTCAATTTCTTATTTTTATTTATGGTTGGTTTGTTATGACCTGAGCGATATAAAAATTTGTTTGCGAGTCAGACAGTGTATCTGGTATATTACTGGAGTTATCTTGATAAGTTTCTTTTTCTTCTTCTTCGTTATTTCTATTTTCATTTAACGTACCATTGATGTCCTGGCTTTGAATTATATTGTTGTCTATTGTTGCAGTTAGCACAACTGCTTTCTTTTGATTATCAAGTTTATTTTCTTCTACGTTTTCAGATTCTAGATTTTGTTGACATTGTTGTTTGTATTCTTTGCAACATAGATGGAATTTTTTTAGCGGAGGATGTGCTATTTTTGTTGTATTTATGTTTTTGTGTTTGTTGATGTGATCACTGACTGTTGTGATAATTACCCTCTTTGCAGCATCGTTAAATTCAATAAAACCATTCTTAAAATGATTAAGTAATTTTGTGTTGCTATCTAAATAGATTACGTTTCTTAAATTTAATTCTTTTACTACGGAGTGCATAGTTAAGTTGATCGTATGTATAAAATTATTTAGCACTATTCTATTTTTATAATATGGACATCCAATAATAATTACATTAGTATGTATTAGTTTCATAATAGCTTTTTTAAGTATTCGGCATTAATATTATTTCCTTTGTGTGCGTTGCTAGTACCAGCCATTATTACTACATAGTCAACCATACTAAAATTTTTAGCACTGCTTACGTTAGATATTACATTTTCAAGAGTAGCAAAAGGTTTGTAAATATTTGTAACTTTGTGTTTAGGCAAATAAGTATTCAATAGACTATAACCGTTACTACCATGACTGTCTGCAAGTAAAAGTATTTTTTGTTTGTTTCCTTGATCATCAAGTTTTCCCGTTGTAATGGTGTTTTTAGAAACTAATTGTGTTATAGATGTTTCAAATGATTTTTTATTACTGTTGTGTTCACATAAATCAGCTTTAATAGTTTGTGTATACTTTGTGTTTGTTTTGTTTAAATTAGTTTGTGTTGAAGCCTTTCTCAGTTTTTTTTCTTGAAGGTCTTTTAACATTGATGTAAGGGTGTCAATTTGTTAATTTTATCTTATATATTTTATAAATTAAATAAAACACATAACTATATTGCAAGATATATTTTTATATTTTATTATTACTATTTTTGATATTCTATGAATAGAATTTTGCATGTTTGATAATATAACAATAATAATAATAATAATGTTTATTTCCTATATTAAATCAGTAACATAAAATAACTTAAAAATTATAAAGAAAAAATGGTAAGGTTCAGAGTTGTATACATAACATAAACTACTTAGTCATAATGTGTACGTTCTGATCTATCACTTTACCAAATAAAAAAAATAATTAAAACTTAATAACTTAAAAACAATACAAAAATATAAAACTACAACTAAACTATTTTAATTGTGCACACATTACATTCAGTTTTAATATAAAAAAATAAAAATCAATTAAAATATTAAATTCAAGTATATTTCTTGTTTGCTAAGTTATAATTTAATTCAATAATAAAAACATATATCAACATATGAGAAAATATTCAAAAATATTAAAATGAGTAATATAAATAAGCAATCTATTTAATATTATTATACTGTGCACGTATATTATGTTTTGTTATTACACAGACTTGCTGCCTGATAAGAAAAACATTGATTAAAAAACTCAGTTTTATGTCATAGTATAGAAAAAAAGATTTACTTTTTACATTGACGTTATTCATAGCAGTTATTTTGTTAAGTAAATACTTTTTGGATTGTATAATTTTATGAATGAATATTTTTAAATGTGTAAAACACAGTTATATATATATTAATTTTTTTATATAACTGACGCGACGCACGCTAATCCTTCCAACCACCACTTTGTGATTAAACGACGTATATTACTTAACTTAACACTATTTAGCTATATCTATAATAATGAAGGAGCGGCTTCTGTCGTCAAATAATTTGACCGCATCGCTTCTCTGCGCAAAAGTTACTCTCGCTCCTTTGTACGTCCCGCGCCCGACCATTGCTCTAATCTGTTATGTCCCACTCCACTCCACTCTATTGGTGCCGGCTCGGTCTATCTCATCTTTAGCGCGTCATCATAACGACCTGCAATTGTTCCCTCGCTGCTTTTCTATAAATTAAACCTGCACATAATTATTGATATGTTCCGCGCACTCAACAATTATATAATTTCTCTGTAGCATAAGACTGGTAGTCATACCGCAAACTACAATTAGATCAATCATTTAATTACCACATCCTCAAGGTATACTCTAATACCAGTGTGTTTATAACTGCTCCTTACTAATGTGCCCTAGATATAACTTCATGACCCAACTGGCCTGTGTAAGCTTAACAATCTTTTGCAGTTATTGTGCAACTCCAATGCTTCAACTGCTAATGCGCAAGCATACTCCCAACGACTGTTACGTATAAGACTTCAATGCCAAATATGGCGTTAACATACAACTCCAAGGCCTTGTGTTAGTGTATGAATGTCAGTACAACTCCAACTCTGGCAGCGTACCTGGCATGCTACAACTGTCAAGTACCTCAATGACCTCAATGCCAATGTACTTTGTTTTACATACCTCTAAGACTTTTTTCAGCCTATGTGTGAAAAACCTCAGACAGTTGTGAAGTACCTTAATGACCTCTTGTCAATGTACTTTTCCATACTTCAAAGACCCATTTAATCTATGTGTGAATAATCGTAGACAGCAGTTTTTCATCTTTTGAATACGGTTTGTTTTCTATGAAACATAGCGGTAGTTATGTGACAGTATTACGCTATTACTTAGAAAGATCTTTGTATTTTTGTTTAATATATAAGCTTACAAAATGCTTTTCTACTACATGCTGTTACATTTTGATTTGTCGCTATATCCTTTTTAAATTAATTTAAAAATAAATTATTTTTGGAGGTAAGATATTATTATAAGCTAGTAGTTTAACTACTAGCTTATAGCAGAAAAAAATTAATAGCTAACGTTTCAGAGCTAAAAACAAACATATTGTATAAAACAGTAAAAATAAATATAAAATTGTAATGACAATGTCAAGGACATAACTAATAAATCAATTTTTAAAAACATATATCTAAACACAAAAACTTTTGTACCACTACAATTTACCTTTAAAATAATTGCTAAAATTGTCATTTATTAAAACTCTACAAACGAACTTGCACATACATACACTTCAAAATACTTTTTCATAAAACACAAACGGTTTGTTTACTATTTGATATGCCGTTGTAATTGCATACCTTACATTTGTTATTTACACATTAAAATTAATTTTGCGTACATATTTGAAAGTTTTTCTTTTTCCGTTTTTAAATTGATGTTTAGGTTTTTTGTTATTGATATGAACCACTTAGACGTTGGTTTGGCCTATATAAGATTTATCACAATCTTAACTAGGTATTTCATAGACCATGTTAACTTTTGTCTCTTTACGATCTTTGGTTTCAAGTTTGGTAAACAGTTTTCTTACTAGTACAAGGTGATTTAGAGAAACCGCATGGTTTTGATGTAATGACAACTAGGCTAATTTTAAATGATTGTTTAATTATTAACATTAAAATGTTTGTTACAAAATGCCATTTTATTTAATTAAGTGCGGAAAATAACATCACTTAAATGACAACCTTCTTATCAAATGCAAATTTGTTAGAATGTTTGAAGTTGCTCATAACATCTTCCAACAGTTCCTGATCAATTCTCTACAATTTACAGTAAATAGCATCTTTCAACTCTTTCAATATTTGGGGCTTATCTTCATAGCTCTGTACTCCTGAAAACTTTATAAAAAAAATCACAAGCCGTTGAGGCATGAAAACGATGCCAGGGCACATTGCCAAAACGTAAAACGATATGTTCCTAAAAAATCTCCAAAAAAACTCTCATTAAAGTTCTTGCTGTATGTGTGCCGTGACTCTACTCTATCCTGCTAAAACTATACACTCCCAATATTTATTCATCGTATCTATAGTTAAATGTTTATCAAACGTCACAATTTTTATACATATTTATTTGTATTATATATTATAATAAATAATACCATTCCATAATGATATATACTCGTATATGACCATCTATGAGTCGAGTGTACGAAATGAAAATTTGTTTTTGCTCAAACCACTAAAAATGCTTTTCTCTAAATGAATCCTGATTATGTCAATTTTTTAAAATTTTTTCAGTGAGCAATTTCCGAATAATATGCAATCAAAATTTGAAAAAATCGAGTTTTTTACGTTATTTTACTTTTTTTGATCGTTTGTAACTTCTCAGGCATTTTTAGAAAAAAAATGATAAGAAGATTTTTTTTCAAAATTATCCAAAGAATAAGATTTTATAAATTTTTTTTCCTTGAATTTTGAAAATTTTGCACAACTTTAAATGACAGTTTTTCTTAAAAAAAGATGACGGGTATTTTCTTTTGGGATATCTCGGAGCGTAGCACACTGCACTTCCTGAAATTCTCAGGGTATCTTTTGCACATATAAAAGCACTAACATGACCTGCTCTGGAAAGATCTTTATTATTATTAACTTTAACCTATGTCCTATCACATCTGACAGCTTCAGAAGTTTCCTTATTTACTTTTGCTGCGTTTTACAGTGATGCTACATATTTCATACGAACAACATAATTTCAATTCCGTATACCGTTCGAAAATACGTTTCTTTGTTCTCATGTAAATTTTTCCATTTGAATTGATTCACATACGGTACTATTTACATAGATTCGAGAATAGCACCCCAGACCGTCACTCGACGGCTATGTAGGAGCCGTTGATATAGCTATTGTAGATTATCTATGGCCCAATATCAGCATTTTTGTTTATTTGTATATAAAAATGTCAACAAATGAGATGCTGATGAACAAATTCCCGACTATACAATAACAAAATGACGAAGTTCAGTATATTGCTAATTTACCACTTAACCATTACATTTTTACAATAAAATTTTATGTTAATTGTTCTTCCTGTAATTACATCAAAGTCATCACTTTTCACTCGGTAATGCGTGCATACCGTTTTTTAATTTAATATAACTAACGTCTACAAACATACAAAGCCGCACATTCCTCAACGTCCTAGTGACCAAAATGGCATAGTTTGCAAAACCGAATGACACTGTACCGGTTTCCCTCACTCTTCTACTTGCTGTATACTGGGCGTTTAACAACAGTGCGGTTCCACTGTATATAATATATACAAAAGAGATGAAGTATTGACTATTGCGCAACACCGTTACATGTTTCAATAAATGTTGAAGTATTAGAATTTAATTTTATTAATTGTTTTCAATTCCTTAAAAAAAAACTATTATCAGTTGAGCAGTTGTAAATGACATTTGTCTATCAATACTTCAATATTATTTCAATATTATTCATTTCAGTATTATGAGTTTCTTCAATCTGGTCAGTAATATTTTATGGTATTGAAAGCCTTACTGTAATCTATCAACACAAAAATTGTAACTTTATGACCGGATTTTGAATCATTCTGACAATATTTTGATATTTCTTAACCAGATTTTGTTGTTTTTTGCATTTGATAAAAATGTTTCCATTTTTTAACAGTTTAAGGCTAAATTTTAGTGATTTGCACCTTATTTTGATGTTTTTATGCCGGAATTTTCTATTTTGGTTTCTATCTAAATATATTTTAATGTTTTATGGCCGGATTCAGCTGTTTTTGTTTATAGAATTTAGCATTTTTTAACAGTAATTAAATGTTGGTGCTTTCTGGTAATACATTTCATACTTTATTGCCGTATTTTTGTTATTATTGACATTTTATTAAAAAGATTTTGCAACTGTTAAAATTGATGCCGGGTTTTAGTTCTAACAATATTTTTGATATTTTATAGCTAGATTTTGCTATTTTTAAAATTTTATAACTTTTTTTACAGGTTTTTAACTGTTTATCGTCAAATTTTGGTGTTTTCTGACAATTGTTTAAAATATTAAGAATGGATTTTACTATTTTGGACATTTTATAAACAAAATGTTGCACTTTTTAACCTCTTCTATCTGGATTTTGGTTAAAAAAAATAGAAGTTTTAACCAGTTTATGATAAATTTTAGTACTTTTTGACAGTATTTTTATAGTTTATGGATAGAATTTTGTACTTTTTGATAGTTTATGACTAAATTTTGAATATTTCTAATGTTTTGATGTTTTATAATTTGATTAACAATTTTTGAACTTGCATATTTTTTTTTTATTTTTTTAATAGTTTTGATGCTATTCATCTTTATTTTGACCGCATTTTGCTATTTTTGACATTTCATTAAATTAATTTTAAAACTGTTGAAGTTTATGGGTGATTTTAGTTGTTTTTAACATATTTTTATATTTAATAGCTATATTTTGCAATTTTTGAGATTTCATACGCTTTGTTTAACAGTTTATGGCCGGAATTTATTGCTTTCTGAGAATTGTTTAAAATTTTAAGGCCGGATTTTGCTTATTTATTTATGGGATTTTGTGAAAGTTTTTACAATTTTAATTTTTTTAATTTTATGAACGGATTTTGTAATTTTTAATTTTTATAAATAAATAATAATATTTTATAGCCGTTTTTTACTATTTTTGACTATTGAAAAAAATGCACCATTAACAGTTTATAGCCATTTTGTTATTTTTAAATAATATTTTGATGTTTCAAGGCCGAATTTTGTTGTTGTATAGCCGGATTTTTGTGCTTTTTAAAAATATTTTCTAGTTTCAATGCCGAATTGTGCTATTTTATAGCTATTTGACTTTATGAATAAAATTTGTCACTTTTCAACAGTACTTTTATTTCTAACAATATTATATTCAACAATTCAGTTTTTCCAAAACCGTCTGAAGGGACTTTTCTTAATATTTTGCGGTAAATCTCAAAAATTCAGATTAGTTTCATCATATTGAAATTTGCAATTAATTTTCTTAACCGTATTTTTCTATAATTTTATTATGTAATATACAAGGTGTCCGGAAAATACGTGTACAACGTTTGACGACAGACTCCTGACGTCAAAATAGGTCGATCTAAGCCGACTTAGTTATATCCAAAATTGTCTCGTTTAGCCGGTAGAGGGCGTCAAAAATTTGTAAATATTAAAAAGAAATTACCTGTAACAATAATTTTTTAAGTGACCTTGTTGCTATGGCGTTTAATAATTTGACAATTATTGACAAATTGTCACCAGTCTATGAAATTTACTCAAGTATACGATCAACATTCTTGAATTACAAGTTCATTTTACCATTAAAAATGGAAAATTATACAAACTCTCAGAAAGTTGACATGCTCCTGGTATACGGGTTTTGTCAAGGAAATGGGCGTCAGAGTGTTAGGGTTTACATGGAGAGATTTCTTAACCGTCGAATACCAAACCACCAAACATTTGCCAATATTGAGCGTCATCTTCGGGAAACGGGCAGTTTTGAGAAAAAGTTTGAAGGCAGGGGTCGTATGCAAACAACTTGAACTGTGGAAACAGAAGAGATGATTCTGGAAAGAGTTGAAGAAGAACCAAGTACCAGTACCCGTCTCTTAGAACGTGAGTTAAATGTTCCTAAAACGATTGTCAATGAGGTTTTAAGAGAACAGTTGTTACATTCTTACCACATACAAAAAGTCCAGGAACTTTTACCGACTGATCCCCCCATGCGGCTTACATTTTGTCAATTTATTAAAAACAAAAGAATCCTTGTTCCAAATTTTTGTAGAAAAATTATGTTTACTGACGAGGCATGCTTTACAAGATCTGGGGTAACCAATCTGCACAACGAACATATTTATTCCGATGAAAATCCACATGCCATTAAAGTTGCACATCATCAGCATCAATTTAAAATTAATATTTGGGCAGGTATTATTGATCACTACTTTATTGGTCCCATTGTTATTCCAGACAGGTTAGATGGAAATATTTATTTAAATTTTTTGCAAGACACATTACCAATTCTTCTGGAGAATTTGCCCCTTTTACTTCGGAGGGAAATGTGGTATATGCATGATGGTGCCCCGTCCCATTTTTCCGTTGCCGTTCGGCAATACTTACATCATCAATATCCCAACCAATGGATTGGAAGAGGCAATGATGCACCAGTAAAATGGCCACCACGTTCTCCTGAGTTAAATATGTGTGACTTCTTTTTGTGGGGCGCTATTAAAACAGAAGTTTACAAGACTCCGGTAAACACACGCGATGATTTATTGCAGCGGATTTTAAATGCAGGCAACCATTTTAATAATCCCGAGACATTAGATAGGGTCCAATATCATTTTTTAAAGAGTGTTAATAAGTGTATTCAGAAAGATGGCGGTCATTTTACACATTTGCTTAAGTAATGTTTTTGTTTTACTTAGTTTCTTACAATAGATACTTTCAACTTTGTTATACTTTTGTTTTTTTTACGCTTTCTACCGGCTAAACGAGACAATTTTGGATATAACTAAGTTGGCTTAGATCGATCTATTTTGACGTCAGGAGTCTGTCGTCAAACGTTGTACACGTATTTTCCGGACACCCTGTATATTGAGCCAGCAGCCAATTTCAGTTGATTATATTATTTAGGATACGATACCCACGTTTGTAAACATTAACTAACATATTTACCCAGTAATTTTTTTATCAAGAAATTGTAAATATAATTTAACCTATTTACTTTTCTCTTCAGCACCAACCGATGCTTTGATTAAATTTATACCCGACCGGCATTTTCAAGTGGCCGCAGGAACAAAAAATAAAAACTCTAGAAATGAAATCAATGATTTCCATTAACTCAATTGAAGTAGAAACATTTACAATAGAAAAAAAAGTAATAAATATGAATATTTTGCTTTCCATTAGTATATGCGCTGACATGTTTTACCATTAGTTCCATTAAAGTCTAACAATGCAAGACAGCACTTTCTTCACTTTTAGCACAAATGGGAACATTTCATTCCTCACGGAACAGAAATAAAAAGAATGAAAACCCGCATAGACAGAATATATTAAACTTTTCCACCCGCATATATTTATATAAAATGTTGTAAGATTTTAGTATCTTTAAAAATTTAAATATAATATTTTATTTTGTTTGTATTTTCTTGCAATGAGGCAACTACGTTGCTCGTAAACAAGTCGATAAAAGGAAGCCTTAACGTTCGTTTTTTTTTCTGTATGTAAGCAGCGAGCGATGGTAATAAAATTGCCAATTTATTCCAGCAGCAGTTCTGTTGTATAGTAGAAAGTAATTTGTATGTTTGCAATTTCATCAGGAAGTAACAAAGAATTATTTTTTTGTAATTTATTTGAATAATTTTATGTTTCATCTTATTGAGATTTGTATGTGCTTAAGTGTGCTGTTCACTTTTTATTACAAAATTTCACTGACTCAATTTATGATTAATTACGTAGAAATAAAACATCACAAAACGCTACTGAACTTATAATAAACTGCAAATGGCAAAATAACAAAAAACTGAAATTTTTAATTAATGAAATGCAATTGTGTCTTATACTATACTAAATTCTACAATAAATTACAAAGCGGGAAAGTATCACTAAATTTACTCTACAATAAATTGAAAAGCAAGAAAATATTACTGAAGTTTAGAGACTTAGTTTACTGACAATCGCAAAAGAGACAAAATATCACAAAATGCTACTGAAATAACTTGTAATTAACTGCTAAGCGTTTTTTAGTGTCTTAAAGTATACTGAATGATTTAATAATAAATTATAAACGCAGTATATTTTCAGCTGTCCGTTTTGAAATTGACTATAAAAAAATGTTCTTTAAGTCTACATTTCTAAATATACGCGAGTTTTGCAACTGGTCAAGTATGTCCTCTATCAGTGAAAGTGCGTATTGATCACCTTATTGAATTTGCGGTAGTCAATGCATATTCTAGACTTGCATATTTAAAATTGCTAGGTTTTATGATGCCATCTTTCACTTGATCATCCACTGTTTTTTGTTATGTGAACGGTAGTCGTCTAGGGCTGAAGAATATAGCTTGTTCAATCTTTACCATTACCTATTTTTAGATCAGCTGTTTTGATTGGTAAACTGTAATTTTTCCGTAAATCGTGGGTTTCTCTCCAATATTTAGTTCAAAATTATTACGTATTTGCATTATCGGTAAGATTTTTTTTTCATTTATTTAATATTGGTCTGTTTCATAAACGCATTGGACAGTGTAGCATTTACAGTCATTACGTCATTTGGTACCATGTACATTTGGCTGGAATAACAGTCATCATCTACGTAGGTGTTGCGTTCAAAAAAGCTCAACACTTTTCAAAATAGTGAAAACTTGTGGTTTTGAACGTCACAGTTATAACAAAAAAGATGATCTGTTAGTTTTAATCCCAATTTTTGTTTTTGATTTATGTTTATCTTTATTTAAATGGGTCGTCATCTATTTTGTCAGAATCATTTTGTTGCTGGAATCATCTGGTATTTTGTCAATTACATATTATTATAACTGCTTTATGTAACTCTAATCTACTCAATTAATACTAATTTTATTACTAGGCTTACTACTATTATAATATGCTACAGCTAGACACAAATAGTTTGGCCGGTATAATAGGCAACTTAATATACAGAAAAATTATGTTGGATGTAGTTAAACTCATGTCTTTTCTCATTTTAGCATTTTTCAATCCCAGAAAACGTTGCCAATAAAATGTGTAAAATGTATGCGCTAATGAAAAATACTAAAACGGTCATAGGCATGAGTTTAACAAAATCCAACAAAATTTTTGTGTATATTAAGTTGCTTATCATACCGGCGACACTATTTGTGTATAGCTGTACTTGTTATTCACTATATAATCTAATACCTATTTTTACATTATACACCGACAATTTTTTTAAACTAATCTAGATTTTGTTTTTGGGCTAGACGGTAAAATCTTTTAAAAAATTGGCAAGTGTCGGATTAAATTTTTTTCAGATTGAAATGCCTACGGACTAAAAACTGCCTAATATTGAGTGCCAATGGAAATTTGAGACTTTACGGCTTATGTACCTTCCATTTAAGAGATTAGTAGTTTGGAGTTGGTTAAATTACGCTCTATAGGCTTTTGAGGTGTTGGTTTGTTGGTTAGTAGTTGGGGTTAGTTAAGGTGCGGCTACTTGCTTCACCCGTCGTTTATAAAAGATGTTCTACCAGTCTGGCTCGGCGAGTTGAGCTAGATTAAGGATGGGATGATTTGCGAGATTATCAAAGTATTATACTGCCAGAATTTCCAGGTGTTGACTCATAGGGGGTTCCAGAGGTCTGCCCAAATTTCTGTGTATGCACTATGGAACTCTGTGGATCACCCTCAGAATTTTATTTTGAACGACCTCTCTTGTTAAGATGACAGTTAACTGCAGTTTTCCAAACTGGAGTCGCAAAAGTGAGGATAGGTCTGATAATAAATTAGTAGAGCCGGGTTTTATACTCGGTCGACATGCTATTGTTCCGACGCAGCATCGGAACAAGAACATTTTTAGCCATTTTGGCTTTATTGAAAAGACCATTTCAGGCGACATAGCATAGCATAGAAGTGCTGTATCGTCAGTGAATTGTGCTATTTTGACTTTGTACTTACATCCCAAAGGCAACGTACAGGTTGAATAACAGCGGAGAGAGGATGGAGCTGTAAGGAACTTCTACCGTTATCTGCTAAGGGGTAGATGTGTGATTTTAGGTAAGTCATTTGTGCCAGACTTTCTCAAAGGTTTTTTTGACGTTGAAAAAGACCACCTCAGTAATCTTAAAACCTTCAACTAAAAGGTCCGATTTAGTTGATAAACTGACGAGTGTCCCCATCTAAACCTATGCTGGTGGGGGGAGAATGTCGATCAAATCTGTGTGGTCTTGGAGTCTGTCCAAGACTAAAGTGGTCTTGGAGTCTGTCCAAGACCAAGGTGGTCTTTGACAGACTTAATGACCTTGCTTAAGGTGTAAAAAGACTGATAGGCCGATAGTTTTGAGGTGTTTTACTGGTTTTAGAATGTTTATTACCAGAAAGCTTTCTAATCTAAAAGAAAATGCCCAGTTCTAAGAATTGCATTAGTAATGTTGATGAGAGCCATTATTGCTTTATGCAAAAACGCTTTAAGAACCTTATTAGTTACGTTGTCGGGCTCTGGAGCCGTACGAGCTTTCAATCGTTTAATAATTTTTTTTGATGCAAGAAGGTTGTACGCTTTCCAGCGGCTTGTCGTTGTCAAAGTCTTCTAACAAGTCTTCAACAACTTGTTTGATGTGCACCGTATCCGCCGTTTCTGAGAGGGAGCATTGGTGTTTAAAGTTGTCGGCAAATGCCTCGGCCTTTTCCACGATAGAGTGTTGCAGCTCATTTTTGCTGTGAATAACTGGAATGGGAGCTTGTCTGTTCCGTAAGGCTTTGGAGATTTTCTACATCAAATTTTCATAATCAGTGATCGATTCCATTTTGGTTTGCCAACCCAAATTTTTGTGCATCTTTATAGCCTTTTTAACTTTGCTGTGGAGCTTGTTTAGGATCTTGCAATTTCTGGGGTTGCGATCTCTGAGGTTGCAATACTTCTGCCATAGACGCTTGGCGGCAAGACCTGATGGGTCTTAGAAGCTTTTTTTGTGGTTTGGTGAATTTAGCGTGTGAAGTGCTCGACGGTTCTTTTGATGTCATTAACTGTTTGTACTGGTGCAAGCGTATGCTATCTTCCAGCAA
Organism: Tachinus rufipes; assembly: GCA_963932245.1. Taxonomy (NCBI): domain Eukaryota; kingdom Metazoa; phylum Arthropoda; class Insecta; order Coleoptera; family Staphylinidae; genus Tachinus; species Tachinus rufipes. Next base: position 68,217,798 of record OZ010747.1, on the reverse strand, counting down.
TTTTGAGAAGAGAGTCCAATCCGTATGGGTTACAAATTTTTCTTCCACTCCGGGTGTTTCGTTTCCGTAGAACTTCAGTATTACTGGGTTGTGATTAAAGCTAAGGCCATTGACGACGTTTATGGTGTATCTCAAAACTAATATCTGATCCCATGTCTCAGACATTAGTTCTAAGATTGGTATGTTATATTAACAAAAAAATTGGGCATTTCTGCAATTTATAGACCACCATCTACTAATATTGAGCAGTTTATTCAAGATCTTGACATATACTTATGTAACTTTGAAACTGAATTAGTTATAGGAGATATTAACATTAATATACTGGATAATACTAATCATTTTGCAAATGAATATCTAAATATCCTCAACGAAAAAGGTTATTCTTCATTTATTAACTCTCCCACTCGGGTTACAAAATTTAGTTCAACGTGTATTGACCAACTTTTTATTAAAACCTCACCAAATAGCTTTCATAATTTTAATACTGCAATAATTGAAACGGATATAACAGATCATTACTCAATATTTGTCAACGTTTCTACAATAGAATATCCTAAAGTAAACAAAAAAGTACAAAAGATAATTCATTACATAAATTATGAAAAACTTATTGAAATACTAAAAACAGAAAATTGGAATAATGTATATAACTGCCAGTGTCCATGCGCTGCTACAACAAATTTTACAATTAATCTTTAACATTTTATTAGAGCAACTACTTCAACAAAAAGTATACAGTTGCATAACAAGCTAAAACCTTGGATTACGGAAGGATTAATTATTTCAATAAAAAAACCGTGATAATTAAAAAAAGCTACTTAAAAATGTAGATAATGTAATACTTAAACAAAATTATAACAAATACAAAAACACCCGCAAGAAACTATTACGTAAAACCAAACCAAAATATTTCAAAAAAAAACTGGAGTACGCGGGAAGCAACAATGCAAAAATCTGAAACGTAATCAAAGAAATAACCGATACGAACTCCATAATAACAAACAATATTACACAATTAGAACATAACAATAAAACAATTACCAATAAAGCGACCATTGCAAATCTTTATAACAATTATTTTTTACATGTTGGCAAAGAGTACGCACCTAAAATAACAAAATTAGGCCCAATAGAAGATTATTGTATAAATTTTCAACAAAATCCAAACTCACTCTTTTTAAGCCCGACAACAGAAAACGAAATCATCCAACTAATTAATTTGCTTAAATCCAACAGTTTTGCAGAACCAGACGGCATATCTAGTAACATCATTAAAATCATTTATCAATATATTCTTAAACCTATAACTTTTATTTTAAATCTTTGTTTCATAACAGGTACTGTACCAAAATTGTTTAAACAAGCCATTGTCACCCCAATATACAAATCTGGTGTTAAAACCTATATGCACAATTACACGCCCATATCAGTTATTAATAATTTTGCCAAAATTTTCGAAAAAGTGTTAAAGACTAGATTAATAAAATTTTGTGATAAATTGAACATACTATCAAACAATCAATATGGTTTTAGAGCTGGCGTTTCAACAGAAAATGCATTAGTACACATTTCCAATTTAATTTCAAATAGTTTTAACTCTAATTACAAGTGTGCTGCTGTCTTCCTCAATTTGGCCAAAGCATTTGATACTGTATCACATAAACAACTGTTACCAAATCTCTAACAATACGGGATTAGAGGCGTGTCATATAAATTGTTAAAGGATTACTTAAATCTTCGGTCTCAACAAGTAAAACCAAGTTAAAAGTGAAACAGGTTATATAAATATGGGGATCCCACAGGGTACGGTGTTAGGTCCTATATTATTCATCTTATATATAAACGACATATTTAAAAACAATATTCTAGGTGAGCTAATATCTTACGCAGATGACACAGTTCTCTTTGTAAAGGATACATTTTGGGAAAACGTAAATGCAACTACTTGCAAAGATATGAGAATTATTAAGCAGTGGCTTGATAACAATCTTCTTTCACTAAACTGGTCTAAAACAAACTTCATGGCGTTTACACCAAATAATTATAACCGTCCTAACTTTAGTAACATAAAAGTACACAACATAAATTGTGAAACAGATACAGTTAATTGTAATTGTAATAACCTTATACAATACGTGGACAAAACTAAATATCTCTGATTACTACTTTATTCCAATTTAAAATGGAATCTGCATATAGATATGACCAAAAACAAAATTAAAAAACTTATAACTAAATTCTACTTTTTGCAAGAAGTATTTAATGAAACTATTCTTAAACAAATTTATTCCGCGCTTGTAGAATCAATTTTAAGATATGGTACTGTCGTTTGGGAAACAGCCTATGAGTGTTATTTAAAACCACACAAAATTATATAATTAAAATAATTTTTTGGAAAAACAAACGTTTCAGTACGGAATTATTGTATGAATCATCACAGCTCTTGAACTTTATGCAATTACATCATCTAACTACTGTTATATTCATTCACAAAAATAAACAATTGTTTCTACTGCCTGATCATGTACACAATACTAGATTTAACAACATGCACAAATTCATATTTCCTGCTGTTAAATCCAACTGTACACAAAAGTCTATTGTATACTACGGCATAAAATTATATAATGATTTACCTACTTCATTAAAAACAATTACAAACGTCAAGCTATTTTTAAAAAAAGTTAGATTATGTATAGAAACATAACAACCTGTGCTTATCTATCTATTACTTTTTTTTATATATTGCATTACATTTCAATTTTTTATCTGTGCTTATCTATCTATTACTTTTTTATATTGTATAATTTTTCAATCTTTTTTCACCTTCTCTAACTAAACTTTTTTTCTTTTCCACTTTACTCTTACTGCATTATTATTATTAAATGAATTAATTTTATCTTGGTAGTCACGACACAAATACACTTGTATTTAGGTTATCTGAAAAGATGTATATATAAATACATATAATATGTTAATATTCTTATTATAGAAAATTTATTATTTATATTTTATGTACATTGTATTCATTTTGTTTGTTAAATATACTTATACTTATACTTATTGGTAGTTGACGTTTTTCAGTATTGCTACGTCAGAACGTCCCCTACGTGACCCGCGTTGCTGTGAAAAGTAGGTTTGTTAAGGCCCACTACCAGCAATTCGTTTAGTTTGTCGTATTCAAACAACGCTTGACCTTTGGCGTTTCTTACTAAGCTGTTCTACACCGGGGGCCGAGTTGAAGCCATGATTGCGGGGTGTGAAAAATTGAGAATCGCATCAAAATCAGCTATTTCAATGCGATTTTCTACGCTTTGCGGGCACCGCTGACGTTCTTAAATACGTGAAAGTCTTTGGGATTCTCAGCGCTTGATTAGGTTTGTGGCGCGACTCGGACATCAGCATGATGTTGAGTTTCTGTTTGATGAAGATCGCTTCTACTTTACCTAACTTTTTTGTAATGTCTGCATTCCAGAAGCAAATGCGGCATAATACATCGGGTGTATTATCCATTTTAATTGTTAAGTTGATTGAGAATATTTGCCATGAGCCTTATTCCTTTTTTGTAAAATGGCGGCAATTTTGTTATAGAAGACTACTTGTTGTTTTTTTTGGGGGCAACAGCGTTAACAAACGCAGTGTTTGCTGATGGTGTTGCAGAGCTGCATTTTTGCCGTGCGATGCCAACATGCGAATATATACTTTGCATTTCCTGTCATTTGCACTAATCTAGAACTAAACGTTCTAACTGTGATATTGATTATTGATTAGTCATCAACTATCTTCTTTTCCTCAAAGTAGAGCTTAAGATCCTTAATGTGCCATTTACCTACCAGCGCGTTATCGTTAATTCTTTTAAATAAATACACAATAGAAAAGTGGGCATTTATTACTTCGCAAAGTATAAATGTAGAGGTTAACTTTGAAGAAGACCCTTCAACTGCTTTTGAGAAAACGTAGTTTCTTTTCCATAAAGTTACAAATTGAATATCTTATAGCACGCTTAAGTTGTAGCTTTTAATTTTACGTTTGTAAATTTCATTCAAACATTTGACGATTTCTGACTTTACTTCTTAAACATATTTTAAATTTTTTGTATGCAGCTTGCAATCAGTTGTTTAAAAATTATCGTTATTTGCAGTTTTATAGTATATTTTGCCTACAGGCACAGTGTTAACATATAAGAGAAAGTTAGATTAGGTTAGGAAATCTGCTTGCATAAGCTATACTAGTTATAATGTTCACTACAGTCGACAATTTGGATAAAACTGATAAGAGTCCAACTTATACTTTATACTTTGGGTCTTTTTTTTTGCCTTGGTTGTATCATATATAGGAGCCACAAGTGTGGAGTAATGTGGAATAAAACTCCTATTCCCATTAAAACTTTTGACTTCAGTGACATTGTAAAATATGGTATATACATAAGCCTTTGTTGTGCATAGGCAACATTGACTAAAACAAATTTATAAAGGTCTCTTTCAAGAGTAGTAAAAACTGTTTTTTTACATGATGAAGAATTGAGTGGGATCTGCCAAAATGCATTTTTCAAGTCTATACTAGAATGCTTTGAAGTAGAGGTAAAAGATAAGCGTCTTTATTAGTTTTGGAGTTCAATTTGCGGTCGTAGAAACAGAATTGGTATTTGTTATTAGTTTTTAACCAGAACTACTGGAGATGATCAAGTACTATTAGATAAACGGATAACTCTTAGAGACAACATAGGTCTACTTCAGTGTTTAAATGTATTTGCATGTAGGGTAAAATGGCATGTTGGCGTTGCTTGATTGAAGCTGCGTCACCAGTATTAATGTAGTATTAAACTAAGTGTGTTCTACTTAGTGTAGAACTCAAAAGTTATCGGAATTTAAACATAACGTTGTTTAATTTGAATTTTTGAGTTCAGATTAAATCTTAATCAGGTTGCAGACCAATTAAGTTAGTCGGAAACCGTTAAAGTATTGAGAAAACAATTGTTAATTCACAAACAATTAGGCGGGTGAGCGAGAACCAAAGTCAGAACTACAGTCTCGCAATTATTGAACTTAATGCTTAATGTCTTGATCACAAACACTTGGGCGGGTGATCGGAAACTAAAGTCAAAACTACTGATTTGCAATAATTGGTGCCCCACTCACTCACTCATGCATTTATGATCCATTTTTTTTTTATTACAAACAGTAGGGCGGGTGGGCAAAAACTAAAGTCAAAATTACTGTCTTGCAATTATTAAACTTAATGCCCCACTTACCCATCCAAGCGTTTGTGGTCTAATGTGCATTTTCATGGGCGTGTGGGCGGAAAGTAAAATCAAAATTGCTGTTCCGGAATGATTAAACTTAGTGCCCCACCCACACACATGATCACAAATACTTGGGCGGAAACAAAAGTCAAAATTATTGTTTTGCTATCATTGAACTTAGAGCCCCACCCACCCAACTAAGCGTTTGTGATTCAATGTTTTGATCACAAACACTTTAGCGGGTGAGCGGAAACTAAGTTAAAACTACTGTTGAGCATTCAATGAACTTGGTGCTCAGCTACCTATTTAAATATTTGTGATCAAGAAGTTAATTCACAAACAATTATGCGGGTGAGCGGGAACCAAAGTCAAAACAACAGTCTCGCAATCATTGAACTTGGTGCCCCATCTACTCTCCCAAGCGTTTGGGATCCAATGTCTTGATCACAAACACTTGGGAGGGTGGGCGGAAACTAAAGTTGAAATTACTGTTTTGCAATCATTGAACTTAGAGTATACTTTTATTTGAAAACTGAATTTACATTAGTTTTAACAGGTCTACAAAAATTACTGACAAGTTCTAACAATTTCTGTCAATCTGATTGTAAAAATTTTACTGTCTGTTTACTATTTGATTCTTCAATACTACGACTGTTAATAGTGTAAGATGCATTTAATTTTTGTGCATTTTGGGCAGTTCTTTTTAGTAACACTAATGACCAACATCTTTACAATTTCAACATAAAATATTTTTTGTTAAAATCTGAGTGTTTACTGCAAGATTTTTTGCAATTGAAGCTTGCGGTAAAGTAGTTTCAAGTTTCAATGTTATTGTGCTTATATCAAGCAAACTTAACCTAGTGATATAAACTGGAAAAAGGTTTTTTTATGAGCCTAATTTGAGTACTTCCTGGAGAGATTTTAATTAGTTTAAAAAAAAAAATTCTATGGCTGGAATATAAATTTATATTTTTTCCTACTTAGTTTGTTTTTTTTTGTCTTCTTTTGTTCCAGAGCATTTTATTGTAGTCCTCTAGTAAATTTTTTTCAAAAAGTTGTACTCATTCCTAAGCCATTTTTAATATTTATATATGGCCATGTATTAGTCAAGCGTACGAAATGAAAATTTGTTTTTGCTCAAATCACTGAAAAAGCCTTTCTCTACATGCGTCTTGTAATTTTTTTTGATTTTTCATAAAGTTATTTTTTATTAATATGCAATCAAAATTTGAAATAATCGATTTTTTTGCATTTTTTGATCGTTTCTAACTTCTCACAGTTGCATTTTTAGGAAAATACTGTAATGAGTTTTTTTTTTCAAAATAGTACAAAGAATCATTTTTTACAGTTTTGAAAAAAATTTTGGACTGTAAAAATGATTCTTTGAACAATTTAAAAAAAAAGTTTATTACAGTTTTTCCTAAAAATGCAACCCTGAGAAATTACAAACGATAAAAAAATTAAAAAAAAACGCAAAAAATTGATTTTTCAAATTGTGAATGTTTATTACTCAAAAATGGCTTTATGAAAAAGAATTACAAGATCAGGTCACAAGTAGAGAAAGACATTTTCAGTGGTTTGAGCATATTTTTGTTCCTTACGCTTGACTCAGACATGGTCATATACTTACGGCAAATGTGACTTCTTCTCAAAGTATTCTTTTCCTACTATTGTAGAAAGTTCTTGTGACCGAGGAAAATTTGAATAATGTTTCCTACTAATGAGAACGGTTTTTCCAAAAACTAATGCAATCAGTGAATACCCAGTTATTGATTAGTTGATACGTTTTAGAAAGATTTTTGAAGGTTTTACTAATGAACAACTATTAAGGTATGGAGTACCCCAAATGTAGTTTTCTACAAACCGACAGATTTCAGGCGCAGTAGCTTGTCGCATAGGATTAAAAAGTAGAAACCTAATGAACCCATCTGTAATTACGAGAAGCAAACAATTCTATTTCTTAGACCTAGGAACGGTCTCATTAGGTCTATAAAAATAGTCTGAAACAGTAAATCTACTATTTTGGGTTTTACCATTAGTCCCGGATGTGCAACATTTGGGTTTGTTTGAAACTTACAAGTTTTGCATCACTGCAACATCTTTTCTCATAGATGGCCAGTAATATAATTTTTTAACTCTTTTTAAAGTTTCAAAAACCCAAAGAGTCTAGATGTTGGTGAGGTGTGTTTCGCATCTATAACTGCATTTTTACTTTCTTAAGTTATAACTAATTTCCAGTCAGGATTATTAATGGGCATTGTACGTTTTACAATAACATATATAAAATTTTACCTTTTTTAATTCTCTAATTTAGAAACATAATTGGATTTTCAGTTACGTCCTGAAACCTTAACGCATTCCATTTATCTTTAGACATAAACTCCGCAAAAAAATACTTTTAGAATGTGAGATAAAGCATCGGGAATCATTAAGACTTTATTTTTGTGAACTACGTATACATCATTCTGACACAATTTTATAACTCCTTGGCTAATTTGCTTACGAGATCTTTAAAATTCATAAGCCAAAGCAAAGAATAGTGATCCGTTATTGCTGTAAAACGGGTCAAAAGCATTCTATCGCAAACAAAAGCGCTAAGCATTTCCGTTTTGTGATGGGGTAATTGCGTTCTGTATTGCTTAACATTCGGTTTACGTAAGAAATTACTTGTTCTTTATTTTTTCATTTGTCTGCAGTAGTACCGCTCTAAGACCAACATTGGAAACGTCGATTTGAATCACAAAAGGTGTAACAAAATCATGTGCAGCTAGGATTGGTGCATTTGCCAAGGCCAAGCGGTCTAATTGACACCTCGTCATTTTTTTCGTTTTTTCAACAAAGCTGTAATGGGTGCCATTGTGGTAGAAAAATTAGGCACAAAACAGCGGTACCAACCAGCAAATCCTACAAATTGTTTGACCTCAGTAGTGTTACGGGGTATGCCAACATGCTTACCACCTAATCGGGGTCAGTCTTTAATCAATCCGTCTACTACAAATCCTAAGTATTTTAAGGAAGTCTTACAGAACTTGCATTTTTCAACGTTAACTGTTAAATTTGCTTTATCCAACTTTGAGCACAATTCTTTTAACGTTTCCACGTGTCCTTCAAAACTTTTTATTTACAACAATATTATTTAAATAAACAAATACATTTGGTTCTATTTTAGGATCAAATATACCGTCCATTAAGCGTTGTTGAACCTGTTCAAGGTTGTTCAGACCAAACGGAAGCATTTTAAATTCAAACCACCCTCTGCTTAACACCAAAATCGCAGCCTTTTCTTTCAAGTACTCTGTCAGGGGGATTTGCTAAAAAGCGCTTTTAAGGTTAATATTTGAAATATAGTTGTCATCTTTCACTTGTTTAATATGCTGACAAAGCGCGGCATCGGATACGTTAAAGGTTTGGTTGCATAAACTGTAAAAAAACGTAAAACCTTTGTTTAATGGGTTTACAGTTTTCAATGGCTATATTGTGCGTGTAAAGATTTGTCGACCCTAGTGGTCTAGAATTTAATTCAAAATATACCGCTTTAGTTTTCTAAATTGATCAGCAGTTAACAAGTCTTTTGAACTAATTCTACAAATGAACTGAAGTGTCTATAATCTTAACTTAATCCTAATATTTTCTTTAACTGCCATTAGCCAATCTTACTTTGTCTCTGTTAGACAGTTTTATTTCTATCATTCCTCAGTTGTTCTAAAACTTTGTTTCCTATAAGTGAACAGGTGGTGCCTGTATCAACCAATGCTGGAAACTTTATGTCAAAAATGTTGACAATAATGTAAGAATGAATATCTTTTTTTAATTTTGTAAAGGTAGGTGCTGTAATCGGAGTTGTTAAAAACGCTTTTATGTGGCAAAGTCACTTATCCCACTATTTTTTATTAACCATAGGTATTTGATGGAAAGTGGGTTAGTCGGTGTGCACTTCTATTTGGTGTTTTTTTTGAGCACTTGGTGCAGGAATAAGACAAAACTTTTCTGCTCTAGAAACCTTACAAAATTGAAAACTATAACCTTGTTAAAATTCTAACATTTTTTATTAAACCTTACCCCTGGTGTCCAAACAAACTTTTTTGATGCACTAGGATTAGGTGCTAAAACTGCTGAAATTATCAATTTTGGTTTTGACAAATTCTCTAAAAATGTTGTCTTAATTTTTTAACATAGAGTTATTAACTGTTCTATTAAATGGTTTTCAAAAACGTTTTTTCAATCTAAAAAAAAAAATTCTACCACCGCTATACAAATAGTTATTTCTTAAATTCTAGCTTGTTTTTTTGATCTAATTTTGTTTCAAAATTTGTCCTAAAAGTCACAAGAATGAAAGTTTTTTTTCAAAGCATCAACCAAACCTTCTCAGTTAGTTACTCGATTTTTAGCAGACATGTACCACGCAATTGCGTCACTTGAAAACAAATCTATTGCGGATTTATATTAATTTTAAAACTCTTTGTGCCAAAAGTAAACCCTTGACCTTCTCTAAAAAATATAATAACCCTTCAGATCCTAATAAACTGTTGGACTTTGCTTTTTACCACTATACTTGTACGATTCCTCTTCTAGAAGAACTGAGCGTAAAACTAGTAGTAGCAACAGGTGGAACACCATCTTTATTACCAAATAAAAAAAATTATTTGTTGTTGCTAGCAAACTTCTCCTATACTACTGTACTGTACTGGCCATGCACTTAATAAGACTATTAACTTTAAGATCCAAGCTAGTTTTTAATCTTACACATTAGATATTTTTAACTTACTTTTTGGATTGGTATATCTTTTTAATCTAGTGGTAACATGTGTCCTGGGTAATAACCTATAAGTTTTGCTACGTTGTCAATAATATTCATAATTTCTTTTTTCTCACCACATCTGACCATTGGTTAAAGCTGGTTTTCTATTTTGTTTCTTTATTTTCCGATAACTCAAACTCTTTAGTTTTAATTTCATAAACTTTTTTGCAGCCAACATTAAAAATTAAAAATAAAACTGAAACAAAAATCCAAAACACTAACACATAATAGTTCAACTAAATCAATTAAGAGTAGCCAGCAAGAACAAATATACTTAAATCTAATAATATTATGTACGCCGTAATTAATTTTTTCTCAACCTCTGCTTCTTTTGCATAAAAAATTTAAATTAAATTTGATTTTTGAAATTAATTGAAAATAATAATTAGGCAAATAGCAGTTAAGTAAATAAAAACTAAGCAAATAACAGTTAGGTTAAATAACAGATAAGCAAATAATATTTAGCAAATATTAGTTTGACAAATTATAAATAATCAAATAATAAGCAAACAATATTTAGCAAATAAAATTAACAGGTGCAATTTAAACAGTTTTTATTTTAAATGATAAGTATCTAGAGTTTTGTAAGCAACACTTAACTTCAACCAATCGTTGGTCGCCCACAAAACAATTTGCAAATCGACGCAGTGTTTTACATTATACTGAATGATACAATAAATTACAAAACGAGAAAGTATAACTAAAATTTGGAGACTTCACTTTCAATTGCAAAACAACAAAATATCACAAAATTAACTGCAAAGTGACACAGTGTCGTAAAGTTTACAGAGTTACTTTACACTAACTGTTTGTTTAGATTTATATCCAATATTTGCAAACTCATCAAATTCATTATTGTGTTTGCGCTTATAGTATCAATACTTAAGTTTCCTACAATATTTTCAAACTTGAAACTTTTTTTACTTTTGAAGTCGTTCTTCTACATTTTTTTCTTTTCATCATTTTCTTTCTTTAATAATAATATATAAAATTAGATGCTAAAGTATTTTTTGTCTTGTTTTTTCAAAAACTATAGTAACCAGGTTTTTTGTTTTTTTACTGAAAATACAAGCTTTCTTAATTTTTTATTAAGACCAAACATACTTCTCACCAAGTTGAACAATTATAAAACGTCAAAAAATGCAGTTTTAGATATATATATATATATGGCCATGTATGAGTCAAGTGTATGTAATGAAAAATTGTTTTTGCTCAAACCACTGAAAATGCCGTTCTCTACATTAATTTTGATTATGTGATTTTTTCAGATTTTTTTAGTGAGCCATTTTCAAGTAATAAGCAATGAAAATTTGAAAAAATCGAAATGTTTAAGTTTTTTACATTTTTTGATCATTTGTAACTTCTTAGGATTGCATTTTTAGGAAAAAATTACAATTCACTTTTTTTTTCAAAATATCCAAAGAATAAGTTTTCATAGCAAAATTTTTTTTTCCTTGAATTTTGAAAATTTTGCAAAACTTTAAAAGACAGTTTTTCTTAAAAAAGATTACAAATATTTTCTTTTTTTTTTCAAATATAGATAAAAACGTGCTTTTATATGTGCAAAAAATACCCTGAAATTTTCAGGAAGTGCCGTATGCTACGTTTTGAGATATCTTACAATGTATCCACAAAAATACTTAAAAATAGCAAAAGGCTTCAATTTTAAATTTACATTTTTTGATTGTTTGTAACTTTTCAGGATTGATTCAAAATACGTTTTCACAACTACAACTACTTTGCACCACCAACTAACTTGTGTTGTTTTCAATTATTCGAATTCATCTTTCACCATCAAGCAAAGCCGGATCACCAAGATGCACTGATGAGGATTTGTGAAAACCAAAACAATTGTCTGTATTTGATTGACTGCTTTGGAGTTGAATTGGGCTTGGGTAACTGACCTTTGTTTTTTATTAAACTGTCTTTTAAAGTTCTACAAAGTTTTCAAAATTAAAGGAAAAAAAATTTGGCAATGAGAACTTATTTTTTGGATAATTTTGAAGCTTTTTTCTTATAATTTTTTTCTAATAATGCAATCCTGAGAAGTTACAAACGATAAAAAATGTAAAAAACTCAAAAATCTTGATTTTTTCAAATTTTGATAGCTTATTACTCGGATATGGCTTACTAAAAAAATCTGAAAAATTCATATAATCAAGATTCATGTAGAGGAAAGCTTTTTTAAAGGTTTGAGCAAAAACAAATTTCTATTCCGTACTTATACATGATCATATACAGGGTGTTTCAAAACATGTGTCGGAAAATTAAGAGATTTCTTGGCTAATTATAAGAAAAAAAGTTCCTATTAATATGGTTCCGCAAACGCAACGTTATTGTATAAAAAACATTTTTTTTTTAAATTTTTTGACGATATCTCAGGAACGGTTAGAAAAAATTGCAACATGATCACAAAACCTTTATTTTACAAAACTAAGCAATAACATAAAAAACAAAAAAAAAAAAACACAAAAATTGTTAAAAATGGCTTCCTTCTACGGTAACGCAGGCTTCCAACCTACGTCTTAGTGACTGACGTACCCGTTCGAAAATGCCTGGAGTGTTTTGAATTGTATTGCAAGATGCAATAATGCGATTTCTTAGTTCTTTATCTGTATTAACTGATGTAGTGTAAACTAAACTTTTTAAGTGACCCCACAAAAAAAAAATCCAAAACATTTAGATCTGGAGACCGAAAAGACCAATTTTTTTTTTTTTAAACCATTAAAACATAGCCAATTTTAGCGGAAAATCCGCTGGTAAAAGGGCTTGTAGTCGCTGTGTGTGTTAAGGATATAACATTTGTTTTTATTTTCTTCTACATTGTAACGTGACTAAGGTTTAAGGTTAAAGCTATTCTTCTAGTGCTAGTTGATGGATCGTCTTCGATTTTTTGAAGAACATCTTTTTTATTTTGCGGAGGTTGCAGGCAAGGTTTCCCATTTCCTGTAGCTCTTTAATGTACACTTCCAGTTTGATGTAGACGTTCGTAAATACGTATGAATGTTCTTTCATTTGGTACCTGTTGGTTAGGAAACCTTTCTTGATAAATTCGACGAGCTTTTGCTGCAATTCCATCGCCAACGTCATAAACAAAATGCATTTTGCACATCTCGCTATTACTGTAATTATTCATTTTGCTATCACCACGGAAGCAAAATACTAAGAATGGGCAAATTAATTGGGTAATAAAAATAATAAGTTTCTGCGATATTGACTCCTTTTGAAAAAAGGTTATTTAACAACTAAACGACAATAGTCAATAACTCAAATGCATGAAACAAATGCAAGAACGTTGACGACTAGATCAAAAACAAATGTTTTTATCAACAACAAAACATGTTGCTACTTTTTTTCATGTTTTCCATCATAAAATGCCGTATTTCTCTCGCTTTTGACTAGGAGTACTTTTTTGTGTAGAAATTATTGGTGGTTTATAATGAGCTTTCAGAATGCCAATTTCCCAAGTGTCATAGAAATTAGAGCCATAAAAACCTCACGCTACCCTAAAATCTCCGTCAATAGCACATGAAAAAAATTGAATAAGCGCTTAAAAAGTAGCTAATATTAATGCTAAGATGTGTACAAAAGCTGAGTTTTGTATCTCAAACAGTTCTTGAAATATCGTCAAAATATAAAAAAAAATTAAAAAATTTACACCCTGTATCTTAAAAACGGAGAGTTAATGGGAACTTTTTTCTTAAAATTAGTCAACCAATACCACCCTTTATTTTTTGACATATGTTTTGAAACACCCTGTATACAAGGTCGTTATAAAAGTTTGGAATTATGTAACCATCTAATGTCAAAACAAAGTAAATAGTTTAGTGCAAATTTTTAAAAGGCGCCATATTTAAATTAATTACATAATCTCAGACATTTATGGAGACCCTGTATATCAAACATTATAATAACAACTAAATTATTTCAACATTTATAACAAAAGCAACGCCTAAAGTTTATTAACTCACCAAATGCAAATTTAATTTAAACTACTTGAGTTGCCTACTAAGATTTTTAAAATTTATTTTATTTGCCATTTGGTAGGTCGTAAACTTTTTTTAAGAGTAAAATGATTTGCAACATTTTTTGGACGAGAAATTTGGGTATGATTATATTCTCTACTCCAACACACCCAAAAAGATTGTACTATCTGTTTAAACAGTTCCAACAGTCTAGCCAAATTTAATTTAATATCTACAAGATATTTACATATTTACAATTTGTATTTAAATATATAATATTCCAGCAGTGCCGCCATCCATCTGTTAAAGACTCGAGGGGCCTGGTATTGGAAATAAATTTCTGCTGTCTTCTTTTGTTTTTTGTTTGTGTCTTAGTTTTGTGTTTGTTCTATCATTAGGTGTTGTTTTAATTTTGTTTTAAATTGTTGAATGCTGGTAAGGTTTTTTATTTCATTAGGCATTTTATTGTATTCTTGGATTCCTTTAACAGCCAAGCTTTGATTTTTTGTGGTTGTTCTATTAAGTTCAATATGGAAGTCATTTTTTTTTCTAGTGTTGTAGGTGTGAAATTCTTTTCTGCTTTTTAATTTAAATTCCGTTTTTATTTGTCCGAGTTTGATCTTGTGAATTAATACTATATTTTGTTGTTTTATCTTGTTTTTAATAGTTAGTTGTTTAGATAGTTCATGTATCTCTTTAGTAGGTGTTAGTTTTTCCAGTTGATAAATTGTTTTTATATCTTTGTTTTGTTGTCTTTGCAATTTGTTTATGTTTCCTTGTTTGGTATTTGCCCATATGTTCATTAAGTAATTTGTTTGTGAGCTGAATAGTGCATTATAAATCATATTTCTTGTAGTTAGATTGATTATATTTTTTAGTTTATATAATGCGCCTATAGCCTTTGTATTTTTCTTAATTAGAGTTTGAATGTGATTGTCCCATTTTAGATTATTATTTATTGTTAGTCCTAGATATTTTGTGTTAGCTACCTCTCCTATGTTTATGTTATTAATCTTTAATGTAAAATTTATATTTCTTTTCTTACGTGTTATAAGCATGTATATATCGATTCTTGATAAGAAAGTTTCCCTCACTAAAAAATAATTTGGGATTAGATAATCAAAATTATTACCTGGACTATTAGAGTTTGAACAGTGGTTTTGAATTTAAAACTTCCTCTGTTCAAATTATTGTTGTATTAAATTTCTCAAAAGTCAGAGTCTGTTTATATATTACTTGACAAAATGATATTTAAAAGATTTAACTCCAATCTTTTAAACACTTCCAAAATTAATATAAGAGGATTTTCTTTATCGCTAATTAATGTATCAATTTTTTATTTGTTTTTAACATAGTCTGAAACATTTTGTGTAGTTCTTTTGCAGCACTACTAAAATTAGTTCCTTGACCCGAATAAATTTTTCCAGGCAATCATCGTTGATTCAAAAACTAATCCAAAGCACTTAAACAACTTTTAGTAGAAAGATTAGTTACACATTCTAAATGAATGGCTTTGTAATCATACAAATAAATAACGCCAAATAATAAGCTTTTAATTTTTAAACATGAACATTTTATCAGAAACAAACTTGCATAATCTAGTTCTACATTACTAAAAGTCTTGGAAAGCTATAGATAAGATGATGGCAATTTTGCCAATATTGGTCGGATGGTCTTTGTTTTGAATCTATAACAATTCAAACATCAGTAAGAGCGTTGTCTAATTAAATTTTTAGTTTTTTAAATTTAATAATGGCAATGAAGCAATGGTAAAACTAATTTTAGTTTGCCGTGGCAAAAATAGGTGCAAATGATTAAAAAGATAGTTGAACAAGTTTTATTTAGAATAAAAAAAGGATGACAACTTTTTTTTACTAATTTAGAGCAATCAATTCTCGTTATAAAACTTTGAATTGATAAAAGGACTTAAACCTAGGTAACATTTTAAGAGTTTTCTTCCTTTTCTTAATTAATCTTATTACTCAAATGAATAGTTTGAGTAATTTTAATGATTTAAAACTTAAAGCATTGTGGTATTCAAAATGAGATAATGAAATCAGAACAATATAACATAAATAAAACACATTTACTATGTTTTAGATTACAAATATATTTAAAAACCGGAACATGTTTCAACCTTCTGCAAGGTTTACTATCAGACGGTGAAGAAATAATTATTTTATTTAAATCAAAACGTAGTAGTAATTAGTTTGAATTATTACAAGCCAATCCGTTATAGGTTTCTAATTAAACTCAGGTCAATTTTGCCAAACTTTACAATCTATTAACTTAGAAGCAAATAAACTTCTGCTAGCAGGATCAGTAAAGTTCTATTTTTCCAAAATATGTTTTCAACCACATTTTGGATTAAATTTATGTATTCTCCATAATTTTTTAACAGATAAAGAATAGTGTAAACCCAATCCAGAACTGTAGTGGTGTCTACAAAACCTAATGGTGGTTTTAGATAAAACCATCAAATGCATTGAAAAGATTAATTTGGACATCAATCAAGCCGCACCTGATTCCAATAGAAAAACTCTCCAGATTTTAACAGGCGCTATACGTAATTTGCAACAACTAAATTTACTAAAACAGAATTAGTTGATTCCATTTGGAGATAAATAACAACTGTCATGCCACGAGTACTGGCGTTCAAAAATCCTATAAGATTATTCAATAAATCAGTTGGAACATCAACACAATCTTTCAAATTTACATGTCTCTACCATAATTTGATTTGATTTATTCAAAATCTCAGGAGACAATAAGTTATAAAAGGTGGGCCATATAACTTTTGGAATTTGAATCGGTTATAAATGAAAAACTAATGAATATTTTTTTTTTAAATTATGAGTTTATTAGAAAGATTGGACAATTTCATTTAAAAATGAATCACATCATTCAAATGACTGTCACGGCTGGCTTGACAGTAACCCATTCAATTAACCTAACTATTTAGTACATTTTTTATTGTTTGGGCTCCAATCTCATAAATGGCAACATTCAAGGGATCCATCGTCTCTGAATGGTTTGTATAACATTTATCTTTAAGGTCCCCTACAAAAAAATTTAACGGGGTCAAATTACAGCTTCTAGGTGGCCAATTTACATCAGAATTTTGGCTGATTATTTGATTTAAAAAAACAGTACGCAGAAAATCGATTTTTACGTTGGCTGTATGGCAAGGTCTGTTGAAGCCAAATGTTATTCATTTTATACTCTTTAGTTTTTGAAAACAGAAATTTGTATAGCATGACACAGTAACGTTTGCTATTGACGGCAACGGCGGCTTCTTGCTAATTTTTAAAGAAAAATGGCCCAATAATGCCGCCGGATCAAAAACCACACCAAACGGTTACTTGTTGTGGATGCATAGGCTGTTCAATAAGAATGTGTAGATTCGTTTTTTGATCTCCAAATGCGACAATTTTGGTTATTGACATAGTCTCCGAAACGAAAATGAGTTTAATCGGAAAACACGATTTTTTAAGAAAAGTGCTCATCTTTGGCCAAACAATCTTTAGCCCATTGGGCAAATTTAAAATTTATTGGATGGTCATGAGGCTTTATTTTTTAGACTAATTGAACTTTGTAAGTTTTTAAACCGAGGTTTTAATGCAAAATTCTCCTTAGAGAAGTGCAAGAAATGTTCAGTTTGTGAGAACGATGACAAGTTGATGTTAATGCATGTTCACGCACACTCTGAGCAATAGCATTATTTTTTTTGATTGAACGTACTGAACAAAGACGTGAACGTGTTGTTTTATCTACTAACAATCTAGTTTAGCAAACTTGTTTTACAAATTGATCTACAAACTGCGTTGAAGGCACTTTTTTTCTATCAAAGTTCAAATTTTTTACCATTTGAGTAGAAAACTCCACTCCACTTTGGAAGTATGTTTTCATTATTTTCCAACTTTGTTCAAGTGTAAAACGTACTATTTTGTAAATGTCAAACATAAAACTAAACTTTTGTCAACTAATAAATGTCATTATACATTTGAAAAACAAACTAAACGGTAATTTAAATTCTAAACGTTACATGGCCGACTCTTTTCCAACTAAGCTTCAACAGCCACAATTTTTACAGCAATTTTTTGAAAGAAAAAAACTAAAGAGCCTTATGTAAAAGTATAGTCCTCTTAGAGAAAACTTCAAATTCATTTTTAAATATGTAATGACAAACATCTCGAGCAGAATTTCAAGATAATCCCAACAAGTTAATTGTATCAGACAAACTATTAAATTTATTTTTATATCTTAGAATTTACAATTAAACGATGCAAACTAGCCAATTTACTCAATGTAAATTCTCTACATTGCAAAAGCCCAACCAACTTATTAATTACTTACGTTTTAATTTCAATGCTATAGATTCTGATGCACCTCATAAAATTTCATTAATTCCTAATTTCAAAGCTTCAATTGCTAGATGAGAACAATTTTTTTTATCTTTCACTAATTGAACAAAGGTACGCTGCGCTAGGTATGTACTTGATTATGTTCCAACTCTAAAATGAGTTCATCATGATGAAAAGGCTAAAATATATATTGAAAGTACAATAATACTACCTCTCGGAACATCTGACAAATATCACATGTCAAAGAAAACTTGATTTAACCGAAAATTGGTCAGAATTGATTGGATTTTTCTACATAAAATATTTTTGATGTTTTTTTTTTTTAATTTCATGTTGAGTCAATATATAAGAAATTAAATGTTTTGCAGGCTGTAAATGACTTTGTTGAATATAACCTAGTATATTATCAAAATACAAATCTTTAAAAACAGTATATTGTTAAAAACGATTTTTCGATTAAAGAATACGTCTTAAAGCATGCTCTTTATTGGAACTTAATTTTAGACAAACATTGTCTTTAAAAACCTAATGATATATATATTGTCTATCACTACTGCTCATCACACAAAATTTTATTAGGTAACAAAATCTCAGATTGAAATGGATTCTCATTTTCCAAAAACGCACAAAGCATTTGATAAAAAAATGAACTGTCAGTTTTTTATTAGCTAATATAGGTTCTTCATTTCAAGTTTTGTTAAAACAAGGTCAGAGTGGTCTTCTTTGACTGAAACAGTCAAGTTGAAGATTGAGTTCATTTTTAGATGTAATATAAATTTTAAGTGAGCAGATATAGAAACTATTATCTGTGGATTGTTGCAACTTGGAACCCATAATTATCTAACTAAGTTGGTCAGAATATTATTTGGATTGTTCTTAATATGAGCTAGAATAAACTAGTGTGATACCTAAAACAGCTCAACACCCACAAATTATTAATGGGTAAAACTTCATTAATTAAAGATCAGTCTAAGCTAAATTATATAAAAAATACCGGATTTAAATTTTACTTGAAATTGTAACAGCGGGAAAGTCAGAAGTGATTTTTAGTAACACTACCGCATCAAATTTTAAAGTAAATTTTGAATTATTGAATGCAAGTAATATGAAGATTTTGTTATGCATCATTTTGCAAATTGTAAATTTTATGTAATAAACATGTTATTCTTTCTTATAATTCTAGGAATGCTGAAAAGCACTTATTTTAATATAAAAACATATGTAAACATAATTAACCCATTTTTTTATCTAAACTTGTAGAAATTACATTTAATAATAAAAACTTATAATTTTTAAAAATCAATAATTGAAAATCAATTATATTTCTAGCGCAGTCGGTAGGATTGCGATAACGAATTGATTGAATCGATAAACACAAATAAAGTGATTTCTTAAAATTAGTGACTTTTATCGTAATTAATTCGGTGTGTTTCAACACTTTAACCGGCGATCGAACACAAAAAATATTAGTGCAAATAATCACAGTTGGATTATAAATAAATTAAATGTTTCACAACCCATTTGAAAAAGACGACTTCTCCTGCTGAATACGGTAGACGCTTGGGTTCATTTGGATAAGCAGCTCATTTAAAAAAGACGACTTCTTCTGATGAAGACGGTAGACGCCTGGATTCATTTCGATAAGCAACTCAGAAAAGGACGACTTCCTTATAAAATATTAGTGGACGCTTTGAAATGAAAACAATCTATTGGTAAGGCATAAGTATCAGTTAACCCCTAGCTTTGATTCAGATTTAAGAAAAAAATATTATTTTGTAATAGATCTAAATCTTTATTAATAATTGTAAATTTAAAAATAAAATTGATATAAATAATATGGCTCAGATTATAAAAGAATATCTGAACATAATTCCGGATTTTGAAGGTAATCCTGGGATATTAGCAGATTTTATTTCTTCCAGTGAACAATTAATAAATCACTGTTATAATAGACAAAACGTTGATGACTTTCAAAACGTTTTATTATTAAAATAAATAAAAAATAAAATTAAAGGAGATGTTGCAAATAACATTGCATCTTATAACATAACATCTTGGCAGGATCTCAAAAATGCGTTATTTGTCACTTACGCTGATAAACGCAATCACCAAACACTCATTTTAAAGTTGTGTAGCAAGAAACAAGGTTTTCTTAAACCTTTAATTTTTTTTACCAAAACTCAGAATAATCTTAACCTTCAAGTAAGCTACATAGTAACTACAATAGCTGATGTACAGTATTTGATACATTTTTCTCAAAAGTTTGCTTTGCGGGTTCTATTAAAAAACCTAAACAACCCCTTGGGAGATTATTTGAGTACAAGAAATCGTGATTCACTTAATGCTGCGCTTCTAATTCTAACAAATAACTTTAATGTAAACGAAATGAATAAAAATTCTCAATTAATGAAACCCAAAACTTATGTTGCTCCAAATAAAATGTCATTTCTTCAAATGCCACAAAATAATAATTTTGTTAATAAACAATTTGCGCAACAGAGCTTCCAACAAAAACAATTTAATCAAAAACCATCAACATCAAGCAATGTATTTAGACCAAATAAAAATTATACTTTACCTAAACCAACTCCAATAAGTTGATGACTAAAAATACAGTTTTTCAAAATAAACTCTAATATAGACCTAGTCAGTCTTATTATAATCTTCAACGTAATTGGACATTTGAGGAACTTTATAATAATGACAATGAACAAAATTTTGAATTAATTGATGAAATCAACGATGATCTAATGCAAAATTCTAATTTTGAACCTGAACGATTTGAAGTAGCCTCAGAAATGAACAATACGCTGAACTCTTAAATATAGACCAAAATTCATCTCAATTACCATTTATAAATATTCCATTTCAAAATTTTATTCTTAAATGTTTAATAGATACTGGTTCAACCAAATCATTTATAATCCCCGAAATAACAAAAAAATACTTTTCAGATAATATACAACCAGATCCATTTATAATTTCCACTGCTCATGGCACCACTAAAGAAAAGTTTAGCATATCAATTCCATGTCCAACTATTTTCAATTTAAACATATTTCCATTCAAATTTCACATTTTTCAATTTCATAAATATTTTGATTGTCTTTTAGGAATCGATAATCTAAAACAGTTAAATGCTAAATGAGATTTAGTTACAGATAAATTATTATTGTCTAATACAAAAATTGAAATTAAATTTAAAAAATTAGTTGATTATAATAATTGTATCGTTGTAGCGCCATATTCTGAACAAAAAATAAAAATAAAAATTGCAAATATAAATGAAGGAGTTGCAAAATTACCCCATCAAAAGTTTTCCAACCTTGAAATTCCTAAAAGCTGAATTAAAGTAGAAAACAATTTGGCATACACATCAATATTAAACCCCACTGATAAATGTACATCTATAAACTTATCAAATCCTTTTAATGTCATCTCTGAGAATAAATTTGAAATTCCAAATTTAAATAATAATTTTTGTCACAATAATAATAAACAACAATTTGATTTTTCTAAAGTAAGAATCAACCATTGCAATACGGATGAAAAACAAAAATTAACTAAATTATTCAATAAATACGTTGACATTTTCAATTATGAAAACCAACCCTTAACTTTTACTAACGCTGTAAAACATAACATAAAATAAAACGCCTATACATGTTAAGACATATAGATATCCGTACGTTCATAAATCTGAAGTACAAAATCAGATTAAGGATATGTTAAATCAAGGTATCATTCAACCATCACAATCACCCTGGTCTGATGATGCGTCTGGCAAACGTAAATGGAAAATAGTCAATAGACTATCGAAAATTAAATGAACAGACAATAGACGACCGGTTTCCGTTGCCAAATATTACTGACATTTTAGATAAACTTGGCAGAAGTCAATATTTTTCCACTTTAGATCTTGCTTCAGGATTCCATCAAATAGAAATAAATCCTGACGATATGTTCAAAACTGCATTTTTAGTAGAAAATGGCCACTACAAATTTGTTCGTATGCCGTTTGGCTTGAAAAACGCCTCATCAATCTTTCAACGGGTTATAGATAACGTTTTTCTTGGAATACAAAATCAATCTTGTATTGTTTATTTAAACGACATCATTATATTTTCAACTTCTCTTTAAGAACACATTGAAAGATTGACAAGAGTTTTTAAACGCTTGCGTAAATTTAACTTCAAAATTCAATTAAATAAAAGTGAATTTCTGCAAAAAAAGTAAGTTATTATACCCGCTGGAAATAAACCTAACCCAGACAAAATTAATGCTATTCTTGATTATTTAATACCAAAAACTCAAAAAGTATTGAAAGGATTTCTTGGACTTTTGGGTTAATATAGAAAATTTATTGAAAATTTTGTGAAATTTAACTAAACCCCTAACTAGCAGATTAAAAAAGAATAATACAATTGACTCTAATAATTCAGAATAAAAAAACTGTTTTGAATTATGTAAGAAATTATTAACCAATAACCCCATCTTGCAATATCCCAATTTTGAAGACCCATTCATTTTAATGACCGATGCTAGCAATTATGCGATAGAGGCTGTTTTATACTATCAAAAAAAAACTACTTGCTATAATATGGTCTACTAAGTATTTCCGTCCCTATCTGTATGGAAATAAATTTAAAATTATAACAGATCATGAACCACTCCAATGGTTTTTTTCCCTTAAAGATCCCAACTCAAAATTAGTCAGATGGAAACTATGTCTTGAAGAATTTGATTGTGAAATATATTACAAAAAAGATAAATTAAACAGCAACGCAGATGCTTTATCTTGTCTCCCAAACTTAAATGCAATCGAATCTGATAAAGAAGTTAAATTTATTTTTGATTATATGGATAAATTTAATGCTAAATTTGCTTCAAAAACATCTTTTAATAATGAAGAAGTAAGTTTACTTATTGTAAAAACTCCAGATATATCTCATATCGACAGAGAGGAAATTTCAGAAGACATTCATACTGCTTTAGAAAACCCAATTTACTCTATTTCAATTTCTGAAGATACTTTAAATACCTCAAAAAATCATATACATTTTATAAGTATTAAATCTCACCCATCCGAGACTATGGCAAAATATTTATTTCAAAATTCTAAGCAACGCCTGATAGTACAAATTTCTTTAAACTTTATAAGAAATTATGTTGTACTTAATATCTTATATTCTTGTTACTTCGAAACAGAAGAATTGTATAAACAATGTAATCTAATTCTAAATCAGAAATTTTCTAATAAAATCAAGTTTAAAAAATGTTCAAAAATATTAAAAGATATTGAAACTCTTGATGACTATAATGAAAAAATTAGAAATTATTATGAAAAAAATTGTAATCATAGAGGAATTACTGAAACAATTCTAAAATTAAGTTCTGAATATTATTGGCCTAAAACGCATGAACGTATTCAAAACTTTATAAATAATTGTGAAACTTGTAAACTCGTTAAATATGATCGAAAACCATTAAAGTTAAAATATAATATAACTCCAACCCCAACAAAACCTTTTGAAATAGTCCATATCGATATTCTAAAATATGAAAAACTTAAATTTCTTACCATTATTGACGCGTTTAGCAAATACGCTTAAGTGCATCTACTCTTGAATATGCAAGCAATTGAAATAGAAAAAATTTACTTAATTACTTTTCACATCATTCAGTTCCAGGTTTAATTATCTGTGATAATGAACCAGAATTTGATAACAACTTGATAACAGATATTCTCAACCTACATAAAGTTGAAATACATTTCTGTAGTCCACATCATCCGGTTAGTAACGGATTAATTGAGAAATTTTACTCAACCTTTCTAGATCATTTAAATTTATTAAATAATCAAGAAGAATTTAAAAAAAGATTCAATTGAATCAAAAATACTATATTCACTAATTGCTTACAATAATTCGATTCACAGCATTAACACCCTTTAATATCCTTAACTTTGACATGCATGAAGTGACAGATATTAATTTAGGACCTTTAATCCTAAATAATTATATCCAGACACATAAAGAAATACTTCAGATAATGCATAAATTAATAAATGATCGGTTAATGGAAAATAAAATTATAACTATTTCAAATATAAATAAAAAAAGAGAAGAATTACCAAAAATAGCAGAAAAAGTGTATGTAAAAAGTAATTTTAGATCAAAAAAGAGAAACCGATATAAATAAAAAAGTTTAAAAAATAGATGTTAATCAAAAAACAAGAGAACCAGAGATAGACAAATTCAAAACTGGTTGAAAATTTAAAAAATTGCACATCGATAACATCAAACGTTCTAATAAAAATTTGTCTCCAATTCCAGGTACTTCCTCATCTTGTAGTCTTCCACAATAATTATGGCCCAACAAAATATAAAACTAACCCTGGCATACTTCCTGTAAACTTAGAACATGCAGGAATACAAACAACTTTACTCACACCTTTTTACATTATTTTGATTTAACACATTTTTTAAACGAATATGAAAGTATTTTACAACAATATAAAAATATATTGAATTCAACTAAAAATAAACACAAGATTCACTAAAGAATTAAGTAATTATTACAAAATCTGTAACTATGTAACAAACCAAATTGATGAAAAGCTAAAACTATTTCGAAAATTGTCACGAAACAAACGCGGCTGGAAATCTTGATGCAAACGACGGCCGAGATATAAAAAACAGATTTAATATAATAAATAAAAATCAAAATAATTTGGTTTATCAAATTAATAACCAATATTCAGTTAACAATAAAATTATACAAAAGTTTAATAAAACTATTAAAATATAAAACATAATAAATTAATTCTTCTTACAAGAATTAATTAATTAAAAACATTATTAAAATCCACAGCAATATTTTCTGACGTTCCGTCTGCCAAAGATGTTTTAAATCAAATTATTCACTTATTGAATTTTATTTTAAATGTTGCACAAGACATTGAAAGTTCACTGACGTTCTGTCATTTAAAACAACTACATCCAAGCATCATTACTGATGAAGAATTATTGTTTGAATTACAGAAAATATTCCCTTTCTATAAAACCAATTTACCTTTTGAAGTTTCTTTACAGACAATTTATAATTTCAAAAACCTAATTAAACTTTCAAACGAGCTATATTATTTTATACTAATACCAAATTATGATTTTCAAGTAATTATTCTAATAACTTAATATGCTCTTAAATCTGGTTCAGAAGTAATTTCGTTTTCTGTTGTTTGTGACCTTTTTGAAAACTAATACCTTTGTTCACGAGAAAAACGAACATATGAAAATATTTCATGTGAAATAGATATATTAACGAATAATAAATTTGATCACTGCTTTCACAATCAATTACAAAAACAAAATATTTTAGAATTTATTCCCGAAATTAACCAATATTTGGAAGCTTTTCCAAAATCAACTATATTAAAATCAAACTGCAAAGAAGTATGGACCACACAAACCATACATGGCATTTTTCTGTTTGGCAAAAATCTACATTACACATACATTTTTAATGATACCACCAGAAGACAAACCCTCCTACTAGAAGCTTTTTAACTGGATTTAAACACATCAATGAAGATTCATCTTCCGAAGCTTCAACTAAAAACAGTACAATTGGCAAAACTAAATGACCAATTGCACCCAATACAATTATTAGAAAAAAATTAATAATGTTAACCCATGGCATTTATCGGGAACAATCCTGATGTATTTAATATTATTACTATTAGGATGTGCTTTTATCATCAAATATTTTAAGAAGAACAGAGACCGACAAAAACAATCCGATGAAGATTCAAGACATCAACAACCCATTGCCCTTCAACCAATGGCAAGTTTCAAGATTTAATCTCTCCGGAGTATCAAACTTAACGATGGAGGAGTATTATGAAGATCTTGTTATGCATCATTTTACTAATTGCACATTTTATGTAATAAACATATTATTCTTATAATTCTAGGAATGCTGATAAGCACTTATTTTAATATAAAAACATATGTAAACATAATTAACACACATTCTTATGTCTAAACCTTTAGAAATAACATTTAATAATAAAAAGTTAATATTTTTAAAAGTCAATAATTGAAAATCAATTATATTTCTGGCACGCAATAAACAAATTACAAAACTTTTAGGAGTTTTTATAGATCCTACTTTTACTCTATTCAATAAAAATAGATATTTCATTCTTGATAATTTCAACTATTTAACAATTTGTTGATAAAATTGACTTGACTTCCCAAGTCATTTTTGATCACAAATCTTAGCATGTGTTGTTCCCAAATGCGCAATGTAATTATAATTAGATTCACAATGAGAAGTTATGGAATTAAAAAAAAAAAAATATTGCAATAAATTTTCTGAATTTGATTTTGTTGTAGATTGATCATCTTTATCATATTGGAAATCTTGGTAAATTTATTATTAAAATGTAATAAACTGTTATGGTATTTTATATCGCAGGGCAAAAAAAAAACATTTTAAAGAAGTATTTTTAGACATAATAAACAGCATTTATGTGCTTTGGCAATTTCAAATCTTGGATTTGCTGCCAAAAAACAGGGCAATGTATTAGTCTTACACATCGGACAAAGTACTATAAATTGCTTTGAATAAATTTGTTCGACCTCTATATGAGTTCTATGATCTTTAGCATTCAAATATTGAGTATTGGATCTTGGTGATGGAAATGAAGTTTTTGCAATCGCCAAAATAGTTGACTGATTGTTTAAAAAATCAACCAAATTATGAAACGTTGGAAATTCCGACTCTAAACGCTGAGCCGTAAATTCTTTTTGCAACTTGCAAACTCATAAACGTAAACTCAATTTGAGTAGAATGAAGTTTGCTAAATCATTCAATTTTAAAAAATTCAACAAATTTGCATTAGTTTATAAATTATTTAAAAGTTAATAACGGATTTCTATTTGCTTGTTAGTATAACCTTTTATTAGGAGATCGTAAGCTAAATCATGATGTATGAATGGATTGTATTTTTGCTTTTTAATTCTATATAATTGTATAATGTTACATTAAATATATTCTACTGACTGAATTAAAAAAATTAATGCAAATAATTATTAAAAATTATTTAGTTTAAAAACTTACTATTTTAATTTGTATTTTCAGATAAAATTCCAATACAGTTTTAACCAAATCCATCAAGATGAAGACATCTTCTTTCTCTCTCCGCGTCATGCGCAGGGTAAGTGCTTATAACACAATAATCTAAAAAGAAAAGAAAATACAAAATAACAAATAAAACTTTTTTATATAAAAGCTGCAATGCTGTAGAATCATTAGTTACAATCGCCCGCGTGATAAATACTCCCCATCTTTTGCCTCAACCATAAATATCCATTAAGTCAAGAGTAATATGTAGTAACGTCCATCACTTTGAGAGTAATAAGATAAAACATTGAATAATTGGTTTGACAGTCATATTGTCTGCATAAATATTTTTATTAATGGACTAAACTCAATTCTCCAATTATTTGTTGTAATTGTAGCCTCGAGTGGATATGAGGAAAGTTTTCAAGTAGATTCGTTTGGAGTTTGGGGATAACATGTAGCGAAACCACTGCAATACTTAACTTGTCTAATTCAGTTAGAAGGAGTTGTATGGTGGAAACTTCAATTATAAAAAGGATTTAAATTTACTGGAAATTATAAAACTAGTTCAATGCCAAAACAAACAGATAAAAATCAATGAAATGTTATCTCTGCGATTATGTATGCTGCATATAGCAAAA
Source organism: Tachinus rufipes (assembly GCA_963932245.1). Lineage (NCBI taxonomy): Eukaryota > Metazoa > Arthropoda > Insecta > Coleoptera > Staphylinidae > Tachinus > Tachinus rufipes. The sequence continues at coordinate 68,189,656 of OZ010747.1, read as the reverse complement.
ATTACGAATCCATTCCGAGCGATAAATCGCCTTCTAGTGTATCATTGCGTTTTACTGCGACTCGATTATGGCGGAGGCGCCGGGCACGCCCAAGCTCTACCCAAATATACGAGTTAAAAACTATTCTATGCTTAACCAGAGCCAAGAATTTATTTATTTATTTATTTTGTTACAATTTTTAATCAATTGTATGACTTTAATGAGAAGTTTAATTGAAATGAATCGATGATGTAAAGAGTAATTGCTTTGAGAATTTAATTTTGCTTCTGTCTTTCAAGTATGCAGGAAATTAAATCCTATTGAAGTTTAAATTAAAGTCTTTGTGCAAACTAAGACGGTGGAATATATTTTTGTCTTAAACATATTATGTCTCTTAATAAGATCTTAATCAAATCTGATGTATGCAACAAATTTTTGCCTTATTTAAATTTATTTTTAAAACATGTAAAAATTATAATCCCACCTTAATTAGAAAATTAATCAATACTAATTTTGAAAACAATTTGAGTTATTATTTTAAAAATTGTATTTTTATTACACTTTAGTTCCAGTATGGTTTAAAACATGGCAATTACTTTATCAGATTTAATTCACGAATCTCATATAATCGCAAGATTAACTTTTAAGAGCATCATCTCCGTCGGCATCGGAATTACAAATTACGGATTACGAGGCGGTTTTCCACGCATGCAAAACTACACCGCAATGTTAATTTATTTTATAGTTTGTTAGCTGAAGCTTAATAAATTTCCAACACAAGAATATCGCATTATTGGATGCGTTCCAATGTTAATAGCAATTTTGGCATCACTAAAACAGTTTATTTTAATAGAATTTTTATAATAATGAATAGCAATAATAATATAATACCTGCTGATTTGTATGCGCAAAGAATAAATTTTCACTAGATAAACTGCGGGCTTTGATTAAATTAGCCGGGTCGTTTGTTTCCATCGTACCCTCGTCCGTTCAATCTTTCAGGAGATCGTGGAATGGGTTATAGAAAAAAAAACAACAAGGTTAATGCATCCTACCTGATCCTTGTCAATCGATACGATACAGAGATTAACAGTTGGCGAGGATAACTGTTAATTTATTCTAAGAGCATTAAGTCGATCGGCTTTTGTTCGCTTAAGATAACATTGAGTCAAACAGTGCAATTTACATGATTTGAATTAGTTACTGAATTTTAACATTTAATGATTTATTTTTGTCTGTAATGTTAAATTGGCACATCTTTTTAATTATTAGGTTAATGTGATTTGTTGAAATATCTATTTCTATATAATAAAACTGCAATTTATATAATATACTGTCAAGATATATGTATTACAATTGTAATAATTAAATATCATACCAACAAAACTATATTTAAGGTTATTTATATTATAAATTGCGTAGCAAAAAAGTATTATAGCAATCTGCCAAGAAAGAATACAATAAATCGCGACAAAATATATTAAAAACTAAACAAAATAGTTTCAATTCAATTTATTTATTTAATGTTTAAGACCACAAACATTCATTTACAACATAAAACTACATACATAATATTATATTAACACATATGTACATATAAATATAGTAAACAAGAGCAAATATTTCAATTTAATATAAATTCATTTAATGTATAAAAACAATTCTTGGTTAACTTTTTCTTTATTCATTCTTTGTAGGTTCACAATACTCCCAACATTTTTCAATAGATCCACATCTCAATTGCTTTTAGCTTTTTGCTTGTTGTTGTAGTGAGTGTCTATGACTCTACACCTTATAACAGAGTTGAGAATATGTAGCAACGCATAAGTCTTACTTTTGTGTATAGTGTGACGTTGTGGTTCTTGAATATGGTGCTCATTCTGTTGAATGCTGTTCTGGTCTTTTCGATGTGTGCTTTTATATTTTGTGATGGTAGTTGATGTTAGTGCCAAAGTATGTGTATTTGCTCACCTGTTTCGGTATGTTGGATTTGCTTATAATTATAAACTTGGTTTTGTTTGTGTTGATGTCAAAGTTGTACTTTGGGCAACTTTTTGTTATTCTGTTTATGAGTCTTTATAATTTTTTTATAGTGTCGGCAAAGATTATTATATTGTTGTTTAGATTTTCTCCATTTACCCGAACTCCCAATTTTGATGTTTTTTAGGGCTTCTTTGAACATTTGTTCCGCGTATAAAAATTATTTAAACATAAGCATGGTTAGACGATTTAACGAAACAGGTTCTCACTTACAAAGACCAGAACAAGAGCAAAAACGGTGTACTAATCTAATAGATGAGCGTTTTTTTAGACGATTAGCTCTAAGGAACTGGAGAACGACTAGTAATTTCTTAAAAAATGAGTTTGTAGCTGCTTACAATCTTCTTGTGTTTTCCCGAACGATTAGAAAGCGCTTAAATGAAACTGGATTGGACAGCAGAAAACTGGCCAAGAAATCTTTGCTCACCAAAGAAAACAAAATTCAAAAATTGCGTTTTGCGAAAAATTATCAAGATTAAACTTTTAATGATCCATCTTCTAGGTGTTATTCTCAAATTAGTCTTAATTTTCTGATGGACGTGAGCGTGTCTGGCAAAGGCTTGGAGAGAAATTTGTCCCGTTTGGTGGTGACTCTGTAATGTTTTGAGGAATCATCTGTTTTGATGGCCGCTCAGAGTTGGTCCCTATACGTGTTAGGTCAATGAATGCGGATTATTATCTTAAACACATCGTTGTTGCCTATATAATGCTATCTGCTGGTTTTGTGGGGCCAAATTTTTTGTTTATGTAGGATAATGCTTGTTTTCATGTGGTTAGGCAAGTTATTGTTACATAAATGCTGTTGCTATTCTGTTCATGGAATGGCCAGCTAATATTTCTGACACGAAGCATCTATGATATTAAAAAAAGTAAAAAAATACTTGTCAAGAAGTCATTCAAAATTTGATCTCTAGTATGCAAAGACGCATGGAAGCAGTAATTAAAAATAGAGGAAGACATACACAATATTAGAATAGTTCTAAGTCTTTAAATTCTATTGTTTTTGTTTGTTTTTTTAATAAAAAAATATTAGTAATAACGCCACGTTTTGCTGATTTTAATTAAATCTACTAGACAATACCTAACAATAAGCTTTTATGGACATTTTATTGCAATATTAACTTTAGTATTGTAATTATATATATAATTTTGTCTATGAGTTTATATAAATTAAACATAAAACAACTAATTCTAATAATATTAATAAAACTAAAATACTTATAGTCACAGGATATTAAAAAAATCCTTGAAAAAATCATTATTGGTATGCCGCAAAACACGGGCAAAGGAAGAGTCTGCCCATAGTCTGTACGTTTATACGATAAATGAAATAAATAGTCATGGCTGGGATATGAATACCAATTGAACTAAGAAAGTGAATATAATAATCCTACATAGCATTTTAAAAACTAGTGTCACGTTAAAGTTAAAACGTTTTTTTCAAGACTGGTCATGTTAAATGTATAAAGCAGTTCCATGTTGCATTTATACGCTAAAAAAACAAACAAACTTTTTTTGGGTTTGTTTAATTTTTCTCTTACTGATGGCAGTGTATGGAGACTACCCATTTGAACAATTTTCAAAATGGGGAAAAGGATAATTATTAGAGTATGAAGGTCACAAACTTCTTAGAGTTACGTTCGACAAATCATAAAAGTTGATAAACTTTAGCCACGACAATATCAACATGTAGTGTAAAGGCTTAAATCAAACGTAATGCTTAAAGCACAAATAGTGTTAATTTTTGACAAAATTTTATTCGTGAGAGAATATCTATACATCACTGTAGACTGATGTCTAGAAAACGTCATTACTTTGCACTTATTTAAATTAAGTAGCAAGTTATTAACTTGGTTTTCTCAGGTAGATTTCTACATGGTTTGGAATCAAATTGTAAAATTTAATGCAGTTGTAATTAGGGCCCATTTGCGATTTTGACAATCTGGGCAATAATTAATACAAAGTTTGACAAATTAATCAACTAAAGTGATATAAAATTTATTTAAATTAGTTTCTAATTAATTTCAAAGCAAAAACTTGTAACAAATTAATTAATAACAAAGCAACAAACTGTACAAATTTGAGCAAAATAGTACAATTAATTGCAAAGCAACAAAGTGTGACAAATGTTACCTAGGGTCGTTACTATGTAGTTGAATTATTTCAACCAAAGGAGATTTTTACAAGTTGGATTGATCATTAAACAAGTTTACTGAAAAATTATTTTTTGATTTAGTAATTTTAAATGTTTCTAACAAATTTAATGTTCTATCTTTAGAACAGTTGTGAATGATTTTAGTGAGTAATTTTTAAAATATGCAAATTTGCAAAAGTATTTAAATAGCGTAATCTAATATAAAAGAACACTAATGTTTTTAAATCTAGTTTAAAATTTCTTCCTGTTACGGTTTTTTAAAATATATTTGTGATATAATACATGGGCAATTCTATTTCAAACAGACCAGAGAAGTGGGAGGGGGGGGGGAAGTATTTTTAAATTTATTATTTTATTTTTTAGTAGTCTTTTGATAGGTTTATGATTTTGTAAGTTTTTTGTCGTTTTTTAACTGGGAAATTCCACGTCAAGTGAGCAGTCCATTTCACGCGACCCTCTCCGATTTAGCTCAAATTTTGTATACTTTTTTGGGTACCCAAAATATGACTTCTTGCCAAATTTAAGACCTTTAAGTCATATAGTTTGCCTTGTAGAGCAAATTGAATTTTACGGCAATTTTTTAAGTTCAACTTTATTTTTTTTTTAATTTCATTTATCTTAATTGCATTTCAGCTTAAATTTTTTTTTAAATAGTTATAATTGATAAGAAATTTTTCAAGGAATTGAATGCAGGAGTCAGATTTTTGATATCTAGCCGCGCATGCAAATAAAACGCAAAAAACGTTGTTTTTTTTTAAATTAATTTCTCAAAAGTTGCTACTGATTAAAACTCCAAATTTTGAGCAAAAATAGCCAAAAGTATGTAATTAAGATGTTTGAATAAAATTTTCCCACACTAGTGATAGTTTTTGCTCTAGAGCCTCTTGAACGCACAAACCCATTTTTTATTCAAATTTTTTGCACATATTGATTATTGATATAGGGTGGATAGGGAGATACATTTTAAACACTTTTTATTTATAAACTTATAGGCAACCATGTTCACCATAGAAGCTTTTTCTTAAAAGTAAAAAAAAAATAATAAGATTAAAAATTATATTCAATTAAATTGTCCATCTTTTTTGAACAGCATATCTAGATCTATTTCTAACCGTACTCATGTCATAAATCAAAGAATGATTTTTTTAAATTTTTTGTAATTTTTATTAAAAATCATGCTTAAAAGTCAAAAATTTAAAAAAAAAAATAATATTTGAAATTAAAGGTCATTCAATTGCGCTTCTTTCGCCTAATAACATGTTTTAATGTAACATTTTTTGAAACTTTAATGACTAACTTTGATGCAAACATTGCACCTTTGCAGCATATTTTTATAAACCCTCTCAAAATTTCCAGGCATTTCTTGATCTTTTTTACATTAACCCCACAAAAAAAAATAGGAGCGTTAGGTCCGGGGATCGTGGTGGAAACGTTACTAGCCCTTTTTGCCCAATCCATCTATCCCCAAACTGTTTGTTGAGGTAGTTTCGAACAGCAAGCAAAAAATATGCTGGCGCACCGTCATGTTGCACCCACATCTGTCGGCGAACAACAATGCCAACCCGCACGTTGATTCCAAACTTTTGTTGAAATTTGGATTGTCGAATAGTATGAGGGTTTTTGTTAGCCCAAATATGGTTGTTGCAAGAGTTAAAAATGTCTTCTTTGTTAAATGTTGTTTCATCAGTAAAAAGAATTGTGGAAATTAAGGCTGTAAGCAACAGTGATTTACAAATCAACGAGAAAAGTTAATACGTGGTGGAAGACCGATTGGACTTAAAGCATGAACTCCGCAATTTACCTTGTTGACTGCAAAAGCTTTTGTATCTTGCAATAGCTGATAAACTTTTGCAAACACTCTATTGGAAGGTATTGTACGATTTGGAAATTGGGCTGTATACAAGCATGTTGCAAGTCTACCATTACAATGTGCTTCGCCGTCAACTAAGATCAATTTTTATGTTTAAATTCTAGTGTAGACCAAGTTAAAAAAAAAAGATTAGATAAATGTTACAAAAATTCAATTTAATCTTAAACCCATTGCCCGAACATTTGTTTTTATATATACTTTTGTAATTATGTAATTGTTAAATTGTACTATGGGCAATAAATGTATTTATTATTATTATTATTATAATCTTGAATAGTATGTTAATTCATGATTTAAGTAACAAGTAACACAAATTTAATGAATGAAATACGTCAAAGTTATAAGCAACTTAAGACATGAAACATAGACAACTTGAAAAAAAAGTTATGGACGTGCAGCTTCTAGGGTGAACATGGTAGCCTATGAGTTTATAAATAAAAAATGTCTCAAATGTATCTCCCTACCCACCCTAAAAGTTTGTTATTCCTATTCATTAACACTTTGTATATATTAATAAATATGTGCAAAATTTTTGATTGAAAAATGGTTTTGTGCGTTCAAGAAGCTCTAGAGCAAAAATTACCACTAGTGTGAGAAAATTTTATTCAAGCATCTTAAAGTACATACTTTTGGCTATCTTTGCTCAAAATTTGGAGTCTTAACTGGTGGAAACTTTTGAGAAAAGAATAAAAAAAAAACAACGTTTTTTTGCAACAAAATCAAAAATTTGACCCCTGCATTCGATTCCTTAAAAAATTTCCCATTTATTATGACTGTTTTAAAAAATTTCCAGGCTGAAATGCAACTAAGATAAATTAAATTAAAAAAATGAAAGTTGAACTTAAACAATTGCCGTAAAACTCAATTGGCTCTACAAGGCAAACTATGTTATGTAGAGGTCTGAAATCTGGCATGAAGTCATATTTTGGATACCCTAAAAAGTGAACAAAATTTGAGCTAAATTGGAGAGGGTTGCGTAAAATGGACTGCTCACTTGACGTGGAATTGCCCAACTTTGACTTGTATTTTTTTTAACGCAACATAAAATTTTACTAGTGTACTACTGGCTTTATTTTAAGTCCACGCTTTTATTATAAGCCACAAAACCTAAAAAATCCAATATTTTGGTCCTAGTAGTCTGGGCAAAAAGAAGCATTTTTGTATTTTTTTAACCGCCAACTTGTTCTTTTCTAGATGAACTTTTTTAAGCCCAATAAGCACGACACTGACAATTTTCCATGTACAATTATTTGTAAAACTTAAAATTTTAATAATATTTGGTATTGAATGCTGCTAAATGTGTATTTGTAAGAGTTCACATCTAAAAATAATCTTATCAAAAAATGCTCTTTTTTGCACAGCACACTAAAAACAAAAAATTGGATTTATGGCTTTTGGGGGTTATATACTGAGTAAAGATTTAAAATGGAACCGGAGTTGGATTCTACAAAAAAATTTCATGAACCAATTCAAAAATCAAAAAAACTATTAATAAGTTATAGAAATAGCAAATTTTTCAATGCGCCCCCTCCCCCCCTCTTTGTTGGCCCGTTTGAAATGGAATTGTTTACATAGTAAATGTGTTTCATTTATTTAGAGTAATAATTACTGCGAGGCAACAAAGTATTTTAAAATTTAGTTAAATTAGTTTACATACAAAGACGTAATTATTGTTTCGGATGTAAAATTTCTATAAAATAAGTGTTTTAAAAAACTTAATAATATTGTGAAATATGTGTGTTAGTAAATAAAAACACCTCAAACATAGTGAAAAATAAACAAATAATAAATCATTGTCCTATTCTGTGTAAAACAATTAAAAAGAATGAAAATAAAATAAATTAAGATCAATCACTACATTAGAATGCGAACTAAAAAAGAAAAGGTAATAAAATATATATTCTGTGAATGTTTTGTTAAAACTTAACCAACATCATAATGCTTATGTGATATAGATGTAAAATATGATACTAGCCGTGATATTTTAATGTGTAATTATGTTGTTAATGATTTTATACTTGCCAACGCAATTAATAATTTTTTGTTGAATGTTGATTGGTCCGCTTTTTTAATAATTGTGATGTTGATAATTATGTTAATTTATTTTACTGTGTGTTGCATTTTGCTATTGACTGTTTTGTCCTCAAAAAACTGTGATAAAAACAATTTTCTTGTTTGGTTTAATAAAGAGTTGATTTCACTTACTAGACTTAAAAAAACTGTTTATAAGCGTAATAAATCTTAAAGATTTTTGTCTGATTATAACAAGTTTCAATCAATTTGTACTTTGTTTAAAAGTCTCAGTACATGTCTATACAAGCATTATATTACTCGAACAATCAACATTTAAAGTAACCCTTAAACACTTTTGGAAATTTATTAGTGACACTAAAAAAATTAATAAATTTTTTAAGCTACAATGTACAGTAAAAGAAAAGTTCTTCAAATCAAATTATTCTTTAACTCAAATATTTTTTGGGAACAATAAAGTTTAAACAATTTTTATACAGATTTTTATCTCCTTAAGTCGAATTTCTATTTCTCGATTTTTTTTCTAACTCGAACTAATATTTTTGCGTCAAATTTTTCGGAAAATTCTTACGAGGTTTAACCAATTTGCGGCAACGATAGAAAACAAACTTGTCGGGTGCTGCTAGAATTGCATTTCTAGGCACGTGTAAAGTAATCAAATGGCGTTAAGTACGTTTAACTTGTTCATAATTTGTCTAAAAAACAACTTTTTGAACAATTTTTTATTTGATTTAAAAAAATTATAAATTGAGGTTTTTCAAAAATTTGTAACGCATGGAAATTTTTTCACTTTTTTATTTGGGTGTTTCTAGATTTTATATCCGCACTGTATATGTATTCATTCCATAAAAACATTATAAAATTAAATGTTTTGTTTAATTTGCAGTATGTTTTATGTAATAAACTCTAAGACTTAAATTAAGCATATTTTTTTATTTTAAATCTTCCCTAACTAAATTTTATTTGGTGCCCTTTTGAGATTTGAGTTAATAGTTTTGCTGAATTTTTTTCTTTTGTTTACAAATTTATCCAACTTCATTGTTAAACTTTAAGGAAATTGTATTACTTAAAGCATTTTTAATTAGACTGTTGAATATATTTAAAGGGATTAAGAACTTTAAATGTAACTTTAGCACTGGACCGAACAGTGTTCCATGTATGCTGTTAAAACAATGTATTTATTCAATTTTTACGCCATTGCATTTACTTTTTAAGGCTCCTCTTAATAAAGCTAAGTATCCTCAAGTTTGGAAATAAAGCTACGTATGCCTTTGCATAAATCTGATGCTAAAAAGGATATTATATAAGGATACTAATTATAGAAGTATATGCATTGTATTGAATTGAATTTTAGTGGAACAGCAACATGAGTTTGTGAGGATTGTTCTACTTTTACAAATCTGTTTTGTTACAAAAATGATCTTTTAAATGCGTTTCAATCAAAAATTCAAATTGATTTTATTTTGAGTTTTTATAAATCTGTTGGTTGTCAAGCTTTTTAAAAAATTGTACTCAATCTCTGAAAATTAATAACTTTTCATTACAACCAATTGTTGTTTCATTTAGGATTTCTCAAGGATCTCATTGTGGACCAATTCTGTGTTTACTCTTTATTAATAGTCTTTCTTATTTTATTAATTCTTTGTCTCATCTGTTATTTGCTAACAATCTTAAAATTTATAAAAGAATATCATCTATAGATGATTGCATTAGTTTGCAAAATGGTTTGGATTTTGTTCATTTATAGTGTCTTATTAATAACTTCTTGTTTAACGCAAAAAAATGTTTTTTGATAAGCTTCAACAAAACTTTAAGTAAAGTATTATATGATTATACTATCAATAATGGTGTTTTGGAATGTTACACAAATAAAAGATTTGGGCGTAATTTTTGATCCAAAACTATCTTTTGTTGAGCATATCTACTATATTCCAAATCCTTGTGGAGTATTTTTGGATTTAGTATTTACTAGAGATAAATCTAACATAATAATAGCAGCAGAAAATATTTTGTTTTGTTGGAAATTGGTGTTCACCACATAGCGTATGTCATCACTATAGACAACTGCAACTCAAAAGTTCAAATAAAATTTAAGGAACTTGTACAAAATTTTAAACAAGCAAATTTTACGCAAATTAATAATTTCATAGCTAATTAATTTTTTATGCAATGTTAATAAAAATTATACATGCAAGATACAAGAGTTCAAGTTTGCATCAAAATTATATTTAGTTTAAGAATTTAAGAGATTAATGTAAAACTTTGGGAAAAAGATTTAAAATACACTCATTCTTCTAGCCAAATGATATGTGATAATCCAAAATTATTCTGCAGGTATATAAATAAAAAAAAATACGGGTGGTTATCCAAAAATTATGCAATATAAAGAACAGTGATAATGAACAAAAGTGTGTAAATTTATTTGCCAAATTTTTTTCATCGGTATATGTTAGTGAAGTGTGTTCTGTTTCGTTTTTTGAAAAATAGTTCATTTGTTAATGCTTCAAATTTTTTGTTAAATGTTTTAGATGTATTTAATGGGGTATTAAATTTAAAGGATTCTGTGTTACCAGGCCTTCCCGGAATATCAAGTTTCTTTAAAAAAAAATGTACATATGTGTTAGTTAAACCTCTTTTTAGTTTATTTTCAATTTCTATAACTAAAGGCAAATTTCCAGAGTTTTGGAAACAATCTTATATTACGCCAATTTTTAAATCCGGCAATAGAAATGATATTACTAACTACAGGGGTGTGTGTAACCAATCTGCTATGCCTAAATTATTCGACTCTTTAATTGCCGGTCAATTAAAATGGATGTGTAAAAACATTATTACAAAAAATCAGCATAGTTTTATGAAAGGACGATCGACTTCAAAAAATTTTATGATCTATTAATCTAAGGTAATTGAAGCATTTGAAAACAAAGCGCAAGTTGTCGCAATTTACACAGACTTTGCAAAAGCATTTGATCGAGTAGATCATGGTACCTTGATTAGAAAATTATTGGTAATGGAATTTGGTATACGTGTGGTAAATTGGTTACATAGTTTTTTGATTGGCCAAACTTAAGATTAAAAATCATGTTTCCAAAATTGTAAATGTTACATCAGGTATACCACAAGGTTTACACTGTGGTTCTATTCTATTTATATTATTTATAAACGATTTATGTTTAGAAAAGTAAGCTCAATAGCGGATTGCATTGCCATTCAACAATATTTAGATAGCATTGGTAAATGGTGTAAAGATAATAATTTGTTTTTAAAACAATCTAAGTGTTATGCAATGTCATTGAGTAGAATAAACAATCCAATAACTCTTTGTTACTCTATTAATAATGAGTCTTTAAAAAGTGTGAACAAGGTATCTAATTTGGGAGTTATATTTGATTCAAAATTAAATTTTAATAACCACATAAATAGCATGTGTTTAAGATGATGGGTTTTCTAAAGAGATCATCATGGAAGTTACATAGTGATGCTTGCATAACTTTACAGGTCCTTGGTACGCCCAATGCTTGAGTATGGAGCATCAATTTGGTCTCCTTACCAAATAGGTAATATTGACAAAATATAAAAGTACTAAGAAACTTTATAAATTTTTTCTCATACAAATTAGGCATGAATAAAGAAAATATAAATTATGAAATGATATTAGAAACCCACAATCTAAAATCTTTGGCAGAGAGACGATTTATAGGTGACATAAATTGGATCAATAAGTTGATAAACAATTACTTAGATTGCTGGGAACTTCTAAGCAATTTTAATTTTAATCAACTAAGAATTACGCGCAACATAAATATATTTAGATGCAACATCCATGCAAAAAACTACGGACATTTTAATCCAGTGTCACGCATGATGAGAACATGCAACCTGCTTAAATTAAGAACGCATTTTAATTTATTTGAAGCATCACATGCATTGTTTAAAAATCAGTGCTGCAAAATTAATTTAAAAAGTATATGTAAACGTGTTTTTGTGAATTATGTAAATTATGTACTTATTTATTGTATTAAGCAATATTCACAAATGTAAAAGTAATTATGTAACTTTAAAGGCGCTGCCGTAAATAAATTTATTATTGTTATTATTATTATTATTAGTGCAACCGCACTATGAAAATGTTAGGGTTTGTGTACAGAATGTATGTTATTGCGCTTTGGTACGCTCTTATTTAGAGTACGCTCCCTCAGTTTTGTGCCCATTCTACAGCATTCATAAAATAAAACAATTTTTGTTACAAATTAGGCATTTTATCCAAAAATTACAATTTTAACCACATTGCATTGCAATATAATCTTCCGCCGCTGAAAATTCGGCGCAAAAGGGCCGATTTATCATTTTTACATGGACTAATATTGTCTGAGATTGATTGCCAAGAGCTACTAGTAACTCTTCTATTTCAAGTACTCCACAATAATTGCCGAACTAGACAGTCTTTATTATGTAGATCTGTACATTATACCAATTATGGATTTGATAATCCAATTGGTAAAATGTGTAAAACTGCGATTAGTTTTTCTAATCATATTGATTTATTTTGTGTTTTAAAATGTACTTTTAAAAGTCAATTAAAATGTGTTGATGAATAATTTTATATTTTGTTTTTATATATGTATGTATATATATTTTTTTCTATGTTTATTTTTATTTTATATTATTCAATATTCTTTTGTATATTTTATGTAATTGTAATATTGCCTGTAATTTATTATTATTTGTGTACATAATCATGCAGATGTAAATGGTTTTTTTAATATACCGTAAATAAAATAATATTTTATTATACAAATGAACAACTAACGGCTCAAACTGATATGCTGTCAATGTCAAAACGTCAGTCAAATTATTAAAAATGACTATCAAAACGTTTGTGGTTGCATCTTTAAGAGCGTTTACTTCAATTTTTGGTGGTAATAAGTAATAATTGCCCTACCAGACAGGCCGTGCGTGCTGTAGTAAATAAATTCGAGTAAACATATTTACTATTAAATGTTTTTGTGCTAGCAAAACAACGCACCAGTCAAATTACCAAAAATATTGCAGCATAAAGGCTTTAGTTCAAAATGAACGAAATCAGTCGTTTACACGCTGTTCACAGCAATTAGAAATCTCTCAGTCTATATTGTGGCAAATTTTGCGTAAAGACATTTGCTTACACCTTTACAAGACTAAACTAACTCAAAAATTGAAATTTTTTTATCATTTGAAGTGCTAAACCTTCTCTAATTGGGCTTTGCAAAAGTTTGAAGAAAATTCTGAATTTTATCAAAAAAATATCTTCAGAAATGAAGCTTTATTTTGGCTTAATAATTGTGTCAATAAACAAAATTTGCGTTATTAGACAGCAACATACCCACATGTGTTTCAAGAAACTCTATTGCATCTACAAAAACTGACCGTGTGGTGTGGATTTTATGCAAAAGGTGATTGGACCGTATTTTTTTTTTGTGGATAAAAATTATCTCCACGTTACGGCCAAAAGAGTTTGCTATTGTGCAATGTTGCAAGAATTTTTTTAGCCAGAATTAGATAGACTTGACATCAGTGATATGTGATTTCAACAAGATAGCGTCATGCCTCACAGCTGGTCAAACAATTGAAATGCCCCCATCACAAATATTTAAAATACGTCATAAATTACTTTTTTAGCATCAAAAAATCATGTTTAGTAGGATTTAAAAATGTTGACATTCCCCTCTTTTTTCTAGGGGGCGAAAAATAGCATTTATTTGTTTCCTTTTTTTTTCTCTACACTTGTTGTATAAAAAATTCTAAAAAAGTCATGAAAATATAGTGGAAAGTAAAATCCATAAGAATTGAAATTGATTTTTGGTTATCTAAACTTTTGATTGCATAGAATTTTATTTTTTTACTTCATAAAAAATTAAAAACCTTACCTTCATGATTTCTTTTTAGAATTTTATAATTAATAGATGTGAAAAAAAAACAAAGCAATGCTAAGGGAAAAGGGAGGATGTCAAAATTTTTAAGTTTTACTAAACATCTTTTTTTGATGCTACAAAAGTAATTTATGAGGTATTTTGAATATTTGTGATAGGGGGCATTTCACTTATGTTAACTGGGGGGTCCCTTCCAACCCAATACAAAATTGTTATGTTTTTATTGAAAAACTTTTTACCATGTTTATATCTACTGTCACTCAACAGGAAATGTTAAACACAGTAAGCCAAATGAATAGCAAACAAAGTACTAGCTTAGATAATATAAAAGGTGCCATCTAACTTTTGGAATTTGAATTAAATAAGAAACTAATGAATATTTTTTCAAAATTATGAATTTATTAGAAAAATTGGATATTTTTATTTAAAAATGAATTACAACATTACTCAAATGACTGCCACGGCTGGGTTGACAGTAACTCCGATGAACCCAATTTTTTAGTACATTTTCAATTGTTTGGGCTCTAATCGCATTAATGGCAACTTTGATTTTGTGTTTCAAAGCATCAATCGTCTCTGGATGGTCAACGTAGCACTCCAACGGGGTCAAATCACAGTTCCTAGGCGGCCAATTGACATCAGTATTTTGGCTGATTATTCTATTTTCAAAAACATTGCGCAAAAGATTGATGGTTACGTTGGCTGTATGGCATGTTATCATCTCATACTCTTCAATTTTTAGAAACAAAAATTTGTTAAGTGAACCAAAAATCATACCAACCGGTTACTCGTTGTGAATGCATAGGCTGTTCAGTAGTAATGTGTGAATTCTCTGATCCCCAATTGCGACAAATTTGCTTATTGAACTAGCTTCTGAGATAAAAACGCATAGGATGATCATGAGGCTTCATTTCTTGGACTAATTGAACTTCGTAGGCCATTAAAGCAAGGTTTTTTTGTCGATGTTGATGCATGTTTACGCACACACTGAGCAACAGCATTAATTTTTTTGGCTGAGCGCGCTTGACGAGAACGTGAATGTGCTGTTTTATCAACTAACGTTCCTGTTTTGCAAACTTGCTTCACAAATTGGTTGGCACTTCTTTTCTATCAAATTTGTTTTGTAAATTTCTTACCATTTCAGTAGACAACTCATCACTATGGAAGTAAGTTTTCATTATTTCCCAACTTTGTTGAAGTGAAAAGCGTCCCATTTTGTGAATGTTTAACATAAAACTAAATTTCTGTTTACTCATAAATGTCATTATACTTTTGAAAATCAAAATAAACGGTAGTTTAAATTAAAAAAAGAATATCCCATTCTTGGTTAAAAGTAGCCATATTAATATATACAAATTTGGAGATTCTCAACATTTTAACAACTTTATACCGGTCAGTCTATTGTAATTTCCAAAATCATTGAGACAATTATATCTGTTAGATTAACAAATTTTTTCACTAAATTTAATTTATTGCAACATCACACATGGGTTTTATTAAGAAGAAAAACACTTTTTAAATTTAATCAGCTAGTTTTAAAAGTATTGTAAAAAAGGAGCACTTTCTTGTAGCGTACTTGTAGACTTTTCTAAAGCATTTAACAACATTAATCATAACATATTTATATCTTCATAACTAGAATCTGTAGGTTGTACTGAAGGGAATTAATGCTAAAGTGTTGTCAAAACCATTTGAGATTTATCTGGTAGTATTGCAGGGAAGTGTTCTGGGTTTATTGCTTTTTATTATTTATATCAATAATATTTTTAAAACAGTACAAGAGTCTGATTTTATTATAACATCATAAGTTACGCTGATGCAACAAATCTTTTGATTTTAAGTCTAATTTTGTTGAACTGACCGATAGTAGCTTGAGGCTTATAGCACTAATTAAATAATTAATAACAAATTGGTTTTAAATGTTAACAAAACTAACTACATTCTTTTTAAAACTAATAAAAATACTGAAACCCTATTTTGCATTAAACTGGATGGAAATAAAGTAAAATTTCAAACGTGTACAAAAATTTTAGGTATACAACTAGATGACAAGCTAAAGTGAACCAAGCATGTAAAGTATGTCAACCAAACATTGCAAAATATGCTACAAATTAAAAATATTAAAACTAAATTTGTTATAATTTAAAGTACTAAGAATGGCGTACACTGCAAATTGTATAGCATTGTATTCTGGAAAAACTTGCCAAACTTACAAAAAACATTTATTCTACAAAAGCAAGCAATCAGAATTTTTTTTGGCTTTAAACCAAATAAATTCTGCAAACCTCATTTCAGAACAATATATTTTACTTACTGCTCCAGCAATATATAAGGTTTTCCAATAAGAGGTTCCATTTTGAGATTAAAAAAAAACGAGTATTTTTTAAGAGAAATCAATAAATGTTTATTTTATTGTAAAGAGGAAGGTATGCCATTAACATTTGAAAACAATATCAGTCAAATGGCCGCCACGGTTACGGTTGCAGTATCACATTCTTTTCATGAAATTGTCCATGACCAATTTGCACATTTGCGGCTGTATGTCCTTAATAACTTCACGAATTCCATCTTTAAGGTCTTGAATTGATTGTGGAGCATTGGCATAGACCTTATCTTTAACGTGGTCCTAAAGAAAAAAGTCTAAAGGTGTTAATTTAGAACATCTTGGTGGCCAATTGTGATCATTTCTTCGAGAAATAACACGGTTAAAAAACTTTTCTTGCAAAATTGCGGTTGTTTCGTTGCTTGTGTGGCACGTAGCGCCGTCTTGCTGAAAATAAACGTCGTCCACATCAATATCTTTCAATTCTGACCATAAAAAATTATTAATCATAGCTCGGTAGCGCCATCCATTCACCGTAACAGTTGCACCAACCTTATTTAAAAAAAAAAAGTCCAATTACACCGCTAGCCTAAAAACCCCACCAAACAGTGACACAATGAAGATGCGAAAACTTTTCAACAATTATTCTTAAATTTTCCCAAATGCGACAATTCTGCTTATTAACATAGCCTCCGAAGTGATAATGGGTCTTATCACTGAAGATGATTTTTTAATAAAATTCCAGATTATTTTGATGCATTTGAAGGACCCAATCAGTAAAGATACAACGTTTATGGTGATCGACCGGCTTGAGTTTTTGTGTTAACTGAACTTTAAAAGCCTTAAAACTTAAGTTTTTATGCAAAATACGATATAATGTCGTTTGTGGAGTGTTTAATTCCAAAGATCGACAAACCTGGGTTTTCTTCAACACTACGGGCTACATCAGCAATATTTTCATGTGTTCTTGAGCAATGCACACGGTTTCTATTTTTCACATCACAAAGTTGTCCCAACAGCTCAAATTTTTCCACCAAGTTTACTATTGCCGGTCGAAAAGGTGCTTACGACAACCAAAAAGTGCTTGAAATTGCAAACTGTGACTGAAAATTTTTCAAAATTTTTGTAGTAATTTTTAATAATTTCAATGCATTGTTGAAGCGTGTATCGTTCCATTTTTAATAATGACGTAGTTTTTACTTCTCAAATTAAATAGCTTCAAAATTGACAGGTGCCCAAATAGCTTGCTATTCAAAATAAAACTTCTTATTGGAAAACCCTTTATATACTTGACTGCGGTTTTTGCTCAAAAATAAACATAAGTATAAGGACATTCAATTTATTTATTCCTATAACTTAAGACGTAAAACCATCTATCACCTGACTTAAAATCTGAAGTTCCAACATTGCTTCTTGCAAAAGAAAACTGTCACTCTTATTAATTAATTTAAAACCTTATACTTCAGAAGATTTTTTCAAAATCAAGTTTTAAAGGCAAAATTTTTTTTTACACTATTTTATATACTAGGTACCTATTGTAATCTGTGATTGCTTTGATGTTGTACATTTGCATAAAATAAAGAATTTTATTCTTATTATAATTAAGTATAATAGTAAAATAGTTTGCAAACAAATGCAAGGCAAAAAATTATCACAGAAAACATTGCAGTAATCAATTGTAAAGCAATAAATTATTATAGAATGTTTTCAAGGTAATTTGCAATCTAATTCTAGTAAGATAGTTTACAGTCAATTGCAAATTAACAATTTATGACTGAAGTTACGTAGGCGATAAATATTTGATTGCAAAGCAACGAATTATTATAGATTGCTATTTAGGTAGTTGCAATCAATGGCATAACATAAAATATTATAAAATTCTACTAAATATGACCAAATTATTGAAAATATTGTTACATTTATAAATCATTAAACGCAATGCAAAAAACATAACAGCCATTGTTTACAATCAATCGCAAACCCTCAAAATATCACAAAATAATTTTTATTAATAAATAATTAATTTAAAAAGCAATATAGTTTTATATAAGTCATTGCTTTAATCAATTTAATTTGTATAAGTTTTGTAAGTAGTAAAGATTTATAAAGAAGTATTAAAAAATTATGCACCACAAATTGCAATTCAGTCAAAGATCTTATATTGTTAGTTTAAAATAATTTGCAATGCAACTAAATGTTAATAAGATTACTTATAAATAAATTATCACAAAATCAGTCAAATTATTTTCTTATAAATTGTGTTTGAATTTCTACGTAATTTAATCTTAAACTACTTTTCTTTTTAAATCAAAATCAATTTGCCATGATTTAATCATCAATAAAATTTCAACAAAATAATCATAAAGATTTATTCAATCTTATTTTATTAACAAGTAACTGTAGCTGTTAAAACAGAATCCGTAATTATCCTTCAGCATTGAAAATCCACTAACGTTCACATTTTACAACATCGCACATAAAATATGCATTACATTTTTTTACGCCGTGTCTTTCCTTCGAATATCTCCAACGCCACCGTGGGAATTTCCACTTTCAGCAAAGGGCTCATTGTGCGGTCCCTTTATACCTACTTAACATTCCAAACATGAACCTCATCAGTATACCAAATTATGCAAAATTAGATTTGTTATTTATAATAATTAGATTAATATCTTTTTTTAATTTACTTTAATTTAATAAAGATAATAAATAATGTTTGAAACCTCAATGGATTTGCAACAACATGCAATAATTTAATTAAACGTAAAAGTTAGAAATAAATATTTTTCTCTAGCTGCAAGTATGGTAATAAATTAAAACCAAATTATTTTTTATTATGATTAATTCTTTTTAAATTTTTAAAGTGGAATGATTTACTGAATTTGAAAGAGGGGTTGTTTTATCATCATCGTGCCGGCTACGTTAAAAAATAATAATAAAGTTTTGCAACGATGGCGCTTCGGGGTTAATTAATTTCTGAAGAGCGAGGCGTGCGAGGATCCAATTATAATCAAGATCATTATTATTATTACTAACGCAAAAATTATTAAAGATAATTAAGTCAAGTTTTATGAGAAGAGAACACTAAAGATGAAGTTTAATGAATATTTGAGTGAACAATTTAATAACTTTGAATAATCATAAAAATTACATTATTGGGACTGGGAATAATTATTTTCTGTCAACAATTTTTGATAAAAATTAAATGCATTTTGTCACTCCATTTAACATTTTATTAAATGGAACACTACATGAAGCAGAAATAATTAATCTTTAGGAGCGCATATTGGAAATTTGAAAATGGATGCTTTGAAACTCAATGATGCAGCGTAATCACTTCCTTTAGAGATCAGCACATTCAATAGAAAATAAGTCAAATATATCTACTCGCAGCAAACATCTAGTTAAATCCTATGCAGGAAGTGTCGGCGCAAATTCCTGCTGTTGCTATGGCAATACCAAAACTGCAATATGTGGGATTAAATCGGCATTAGATTAATGAAACTTAATATTGCGTTTCGTATTTGCTGAGCTGAATCGAAACCAATACTTGACCTTTAACATTACGTTGCAATATTTTATGGCTGCATTACAACAAGAAATTGCTTGTAAAATTTTTATTAAGAATAAACATTTCAAATTAATTAGTAATTACAATTTATATAGTCGTAGTGAATATTTATGGGTCGTATAGCAGCCACAAACGGGTGCATAATGCTCTGTCGACGCGAAGGGTTTCAATTGATTGATTATTTGTACGAACAAAAGAGGAAAAATGGGCTGGAGGTTCCGCACAGTTCCCAATCAAATATGCCGCTTTGATCATTATAATGATTATTAAATTCCACATGGCATTACATGAGGCAACTGAAGCTTTAATTTAGTGCATAAAATGCTTTTAACATGGATTTATGAAATATTGAAATTACATAATAATAAAATTGAAATTTCTAAAATAAATCAAGTATGCTACATACAAAATTTTAATTAACATCTCAAGATTTTGATTGCTTACTAAAATAATAACAAAATTTATGAATTAGATTTTGAAATGAAATGATTTATAATTTACAACAAGTTTTTGAGATGGTTTTTAAAACTACATAGTTTTAAAATAGCAATTTTAATCATAAATCGAGTCTGCTTTAACCAAAATGTTAATCAACTTTCAAAATAATTCCGAAATTCTTAAATTAGATTTTGAAATTACCAATTTATAACAAATTTTGAGTTTTGGTATAGTTACATAATTTTAAAACAGCAGTTTTGATTATAATTCAAGTATTTTAATCAGTTTAAAAACATTCTAACTCATTTTTAAAATAATCACTAAATTTTTTAATTAGATTTTGAAATTAATTTAAAGTTTTGGATCGTTTTTAAAATTATATAACTTTAAAATAACAATTTTTATCGTAAATCAAGTATGCTACATCTAAGTTTTCAATCATTTTTTAGATATTCTAACTAATTTTCAAAATAATTGTAATATTTTTAGTATTAGATTTTGAAATCACAATTTTTTTACAAATTTTGTGTTTTGAGATACTTTTTGAAGTTACATAATTCTAAAATAACAACTTTTATTATAAATCAAATATGCTACATCTAATTTTTTTAATAATTTTTCAGAGATTTTAACTAATTTGCAAAATAATTACAAAATTACTAAAATTATTAATTTTAAGTTTTGATATGTTTCTATTTTTTTTATATTAACTGGACCAAATTAATAATAAATTCATAAAATTACACATAACATTGTCTACAATTTCATAAATATAACCCAATATAATATTCATTAGCACCACCCTTTGATCAATATCACAACCTTAATTGATTTAATGTAGGAAACTCTACTTCACATATCGATTTTCGTAGTAGAAAGCTTTTCCAACCTTCTATTAACAGTTTCCAGAACCAGTTACTAGATGTCGCTTCTCTTTACAGAATACAAATTTGCGAGGCGATCGAAGATTCGGAGATTACATAACGTCCTCGCTTTGGGAATTGTATTTGTTTAATGAAATTACATTATTCTACATTAAATGGAAACTTTGTCGAATTAATTGGGATGTACATATATGTTTCAATTAATTAACACATATAATCAATAACAGTTATTTAAGGAAAATGATAGGAATTAATTTCTGGATTTAAAAATAATTAATAAAATATTTTAGTGATGAATTAATATTATGTGATAAATTAATATATATAATTAAGAAAAATAACAAAAACAGAAATTATGAAATAATTTATTCAAATTCAATTCAAAGAACGCTGTAAGCCAAGAATCAAGCACATGCAATTCTTGCGGCTCTACAAACCTTTTCAGTGTGCTTTGTGTGACTACGGCATCGCATGCTGGCAAATTTTAATTTGAATTTGAATAAATGATATTTTTTATAATTGTGAATAACCCTTTGCATTTTCTCTAAAAATAAAATAAAATAATTATTTGCAAACATTTTGAACATTTTTTTACAGTAAACCATCTGATTAAAATCAGAACATTTTTGATAGTACTTGCAAACATTTTTTAAATTAACAAATATTTCTGACAGTTTTGAAAATAACATATACAAAAAATTGCATACTAAAACAAAATATTAGTCAGCATGACTCAGCTGACTTCTAAACGTAGATTTAGAGACACAAAATAAATTAGAGTTAGTAAATTATTTGCAAATCTATACATTCTGCCCAGCGGATTATTGAAACCATAAATAGTAGAATGAGTAGACTTACGGAATAAAGAAGAATGCCTGCTGCGTTTATTATTAGGCGCTATATAGAATGAAAAAATTCTAAGTAGCTCCGGACAATCAATCTCTGACATAATTAAATTATGCAAGAATGACAAATCAGCCCTTTTGCGGCAAAGCTTCAATGACAGTAAATTATAGAGTGAGGCAATGTAACTGTAATTATAATTTACAGATAGTACGCCCGATTTAACAGGACTCCAAACTGACGGAGAGTACTCTAAATGCGAACGCACTAAAGCACAATATAAACGTTTTAGTATACTAGCTGATAAATCCGTGGACATTCTATATACAGTTTCTAACATTTTTATGGCACGATTGCACATGATGTTAATAAGTTCAACAAATGTAAGTTTATGATAAAAAATGACGCCTACATTTTTTATTTGTGTGACTTTTCCTAACACTTAAGTGTCAATAGTTATAAGAAATTTTACTTAATGATCTATGAAAATTTATTGAAAAACATTTATTAGCATTTAAGAATAATTTATTATTTATAGAATCTAAGACCAGTTGTAAAAGATGGCAGTCATTGAGAGATGATATTTTTCTATACATACAGTTTAAATTATCCGCAAATTAAAAAATGACGATGAATGTGGGAAATCATTAATGAAAAGCAAAAATAAATTGGTCTACAATGAGATCCTTGAGAAACACCTGATAAAACAATAATGGATTGTGACAAAAAGTTATTAATTTTTACACACAGCGTGCGATTTTTCAAAAAGCTACATAACTAGGAAATCTGATCATGATGAAAACCCAAAGCACTAAGCTTAGCTATCAAAATATGGCTTACACAATCAAACGCCTTGACATAAAAAATTGGTGTAGATAGAATTAACTTGTACTTTAGTTTCAAATGCATTAAAAATACATCAAAGTAAATTAGTAAGTGTGGAACGCCCTTTACAAAATCCATGCTGCTGTTACTAAGATGATTTTGCACATCCATTGTAACTGACCAGTTACTATCGAACAATTTATGGACAGCAGATTGAATGCATACGCCTCTATAGTTGGCTGCAGATAAAGGCGTAATATAGCTTTGTTTCAATAATTTGAGTAAATTTAGTTTAATTTAAAGAATCATTGAAAAGTAAGTGAATTGGCTTTACAATATAATAAATGCACTTTTTTAACAGTAAAGAAAGAATGCCGTCGGATCCAACGCTTAAATTATATTTAAGATTGCTTTAAAAACATTAAACAAACTAATTGAAAATTTTAAATAACATATGTTATTTTTAAATAATTTTAAGAAGTTGCATTGGTTTTGTTATCATTATTACAGGTTTGATTCTTATAATACATTGTGGCCGGATTATTTGGAAACGTTTTTTTCAGTATTTAGAATGTTATTGTATCAGTTAAGAACATTTTTTGTTGTGTTCGAAAATCAGTTGTAAACAGTTTCCAAGCATTCTGTCAAATTTAGAAAAAGTATTTTGTAAAGGTTAAAAAACATATTGACAGAATTTGAAACATTTTGACAATTTTTCATATCTCAAAACACCTTGTAACAGTTAAAAACAGTTTGTCAACATTTTGAGCATTTTTGACTATGCCAAACATTTTTTTTAATTTTAAAATACTTTGTAAAATTAGAGAATATTTTGGAAAAATTTGAAACATTTTTGCCAAATAGCAAATGTAAGTTGTTTATTAAATGTAAAAAAGATACATATATAATTACATAAGTAAATAGCATGTAAATTTACATACAAAAATATATTACATAAGTATAAAGCATTACAGGGTACATTCTGTATAATATAATATATTATATAATAATTAAAAACATTACAAATACTTTTTAAACTTATTACTATAAGTCTAATGAATCATAATTTAATATCATATATGTTTTTAGCAGTTTCTTGAATTGTAGAATACCCGTAGCAGCCTTAATGTGCAAATTTAATTCATTAAATCTTATCATTTCTTCGTAAAATAAAGATCTATATGTTGCTTGCTTGTGTACTGTATTAACATGAATGTTGTGTCTAGATCTGGTGGAGAGGAAAAATAGACATAGTAATAGTGAGTAAACCAAATCAAAACAAACTAAGTGGGGAGTGGATAAAAGATAAGAATTCAGACGCAGCTATCCTAGCAAGGGGTACGTGTAGAGATAAAGTAGAAAGGTGGGGACACCCAAGGAAGGAATAGTGTGGGCCGATATAAGAGGTCTGATAGTGTATAGTTGTTACATCAGTCCAAACTGCAATATGGAATATTATCAGGAGTAGATAAAAAAAACTAGAACACAGCTTAAGGAAACAAAAGAGCAAACAAATTCTGATAAGATGCGATTTCAACGCAAAATCGACAAGATGGGGAGGGACCAAGTGCGACATAAGTGGCAAAATTTTTGAGGAGATGATAGCAGCCGTAAATCTTACAATATGCAATCAAGGAGATAAACCAACGTTTGTAAGAGGAAGATCCAAATCATACATTGATATTAACATACCAATATAGGAAACGGATGGAGTATTAAGAAGCTGGACAGTGACATAAAAAGAATCACCGAGTTTACATAAGTACATACAATACAGCACAAACGGAAAAGAGGAAAAGGAAAACAAAAGAAAAAGAAAATGAAACATAAAAAAGATGGACAGAGAAAGGATAAATAAAGCTATGGAAGCAGAGAAAGTGATTGAAAACAAGAATTTAAAGGAAAGATGCAAAAGGTACTCGGAAAAATTGAGGAAGGCAGCGGATAAATTAATTCCCAGATACAGTGAAGAAGGAAGAAGAGGACCATATTGGTGGTGGAAGAAAGCAGGAAGAAAACAATACAAACAGCAAGAAAAGTCAAAAAACAAAGAAGAAGGGGAGAAGATTCCGATGAAACTGAAGAAGAACTAAAAATGACAAAAAAGCTTTAAAGGAAGCGATCAAGGACAGTAAGAAAAGATGCTGGGAAGAAATGTTAGAATCCATAAACAGGGATCCTTGGGGCAAACCATACAAAATAGTAATGAATAAATTAGGAGGAATGAAAGCAGTGTGCTTAAAAGAAGAAGAAAATAAAGTAGTAATTATTAAAAAATTGTTTCTCACTGGAGGAATGGTAGAAGAACCAGCAGGAATAGCGGACGAAACAGAAGCAGTCCCTGCAACAGTTGAGGAGATAAAACAGATTATAAGGGAACTACCTAATAATAAAGCACCAGGTCCAGACGAGATAACAACGGAGATAGTGAAGGCAGCACTAGAAGGAAATGAGATAGAGATAACACAAATAATAAACAGATGTCTGAAGGAAGGAATTTTTTCGGCTTGTTAGAAGGATGCAAACCTAGTACTAATTGAGAAAAAGAAGGAAACAGGTAAAACAACGACGTATAGACCGATATGCCTGATTAACACATTAGCGAAAATTATGGAAAAAGTTATCGTGAGGAGAATTGAACAAGAAATAGAAGAAAAAGGAAGATGGGAACAGGAACAAGGAGGAGCCATTTAAAAGGTAAAAGCCATAGCAAAAGAAGCAAACAGGCACCATACAGAAAAAGACAACACTGTGTCATAGTAGCGTTTGATTTACAAAATGCGTTCAACAGCATACTATGGGAAGCAATTATAGAAACAGCAAAAAAAAGAGAACTAACAAATAAAACTACTAACATAATATGGAGCTACCTTCAGGAGAGAAATCTACTGAACAAAAATGGAAAATTCAGGCTGACTAGAAAAGTACCACAGAGTTCTGCACTAGGTCCTAAATTATGGAATTTAGTTTATAATTAGCTACTCAAAATGCGGTTGCCGGATGGAGTGACAATAACAGCATTTGCGGATGACGTAGCTTTAGTAGGTAGGAATATAGACATAAAAGTACTAAATGAAAGGTTAGAGTTGGCAATAGAAATGATCAAGAGATATATGAGAAACAAAGGGTTAGATCTGGCTCCACAGAAAACCGAGGCGGCATGGCTATCGACAAAGAGAACAAGCAGAGGAAATGGAGAAATACAGATAGGTGAACAAATAATAACCATAGGCAAAAAAATTAAATACCTTGGAGTAACACTTGAAGCAAAGAGATAGAATGAACAAGTTAAGGAAGCTGTAAAAGAAACAAAAAAAAAATAGAAGGAATGCTTAGTAGGCTTATGGCGAACAAGGGAGGACCAGGAAAAGGGGCAAAAAGGCTAATAGCAACTGCGGCTAGAAGTAAACTATTGTATACCGCAGAAACATTGGGAGAAGCTTTGAAGACAAAAAAAATCAGAAAAGAAGTGAGAGGAGCTATGAGAGCAAGTTTGTTAAAGATATGCAGGGCTTACAGGACGGTGTTGCAAGAGGCACTAGAAGTAATTGCGGCAACACTGCCCGCAGATTTGATGGTGGAAGAAAGATTAGGTATAACAAAAATGGTAAATGAAAGTACTAGTAAGCAAGAAGCAAAGAGACAAGCAAGAGAGAATATGATGGAAAGATGGCAAAGTCACTGGAAAGAAGGAGAAAAGGGAGAATGGACAAAGGAACTAAAACCAAAAATAAAAGAATAGATAGAAAAAAAAACCGGAGACGTGTTACTATACAACACAACTACTTACCGGACATAGAGTGTTTAAAAAGTACTTACAAAAAATAAATAAGATGGAGAAAGAGGAAAAATGTATATTTTGTCTAGAAGACACGCATGACAACGCAGAACATACACTAGTAGAGTGCGAAGCGTGGGAGGAAGATAGGAAAACGCTAGAAAAGATATTAGAAAACAAAGTAGACAAATCTACAATTATTAAATTATGCCTGAATGACGAAAACAAATGGAGAGCACTAAAAAACTATGCAACGACAGTACTAAAAAAAAGAAGAGTTAGAAGCTTTGAGATTTAGGTAAACCAAAATGGAAGAAAACACTCAAATTAAAAGCCACAGAAGGCAAAGGAAGGAGGAGCGAGAAGCTAACTGGAAGTAACAGAATATGGGAAAAAGTAATAAAGAGGAAAGAAACAAAAAAGGTCAAAACAACTATGCCTGCCAAGCAATGGAAGATGAACAGAAAGACAAAAGAAGAACATATACTGAAACCCAAGTACTAACGGAAATAAGGAGGAAAAAGAGAGAACTGCTCAAGGAAAATAAATTGACGGAATTGACTAAACAATTTCCAAACGGAAGATACGCCATCTTGAGGTTGACAGAAAATGCAACTTTTGAAATGGTCAGAGTATATCTGGCAACTAGGGGACACAAAGATCTAATCCCAAATGGAGATTCAAGAATCTCACTAGAAGTTAAACTGGCAAATATAAGACTATCAAAAGGGATGCATTTAATAAAGCAGCACAAAATATTTATGAAAAAAAGAGGATACAACAAGGAAGAAGTTAATGAAGAAATAGAAAAACTAAGAAGATACTTAAGGACATTGCAAATATGTAGGCTGAATAACACAAGAATGGGAGAAAAGAGAGGAGAATGCCAGTGTAGAAAGTAGAACAGAAAAATATTGTATAGGGAGAGATGGGCCGGGGACAACATGTGTTGCCGCAGCAAACTGCGTGAATTTCGCAAGGCCAAAACCAGCTCACCTTAAACTAGTACCACATTAGAGACAATGACTAGGACAAATTAACAGCAGGAAGAGAGCAGAGAAGAAAACTGAAAGGTATTGCCATGCGTTAGTTATTCTCAAGGGCTACTTGTTGAAGCCAACACCTCACTACGTCCTTAAAAAAAAAAAATATTTTATGACATCTTGCAAAGGTTAGATTACAACATCTCAGTACATTTTAATAAAAAATATTAACATTTCGGATCATTTTGTAACACAAATAGAGAATATTTTGATAAAATTTAAAACCATTTTGACAAAATGCAAACATTTTATTATATCTTAGAACATTTTATTATGTCTCAAAACATTTTGTAAAATAATGAAAACATTTTGTCAAAATTAAACGTTTTTGATAATTTGCTAATATTTTATTACAAATTTAATTCTATTGACATATGTATATAAAATGGGTGCGTTTACTGTATGCAAACGTTGACAACTGTTGCCAACATGTTTGCTTTTTACAATAATTGATACATGAATGCGTTGAATATATCTTGCAAACCAACAGTAATTTTAGTCAACGGTAAAATTTTAGGTTGTTTAAGTGAATGCTTGCAGTAAGTTTTTTATTTTTGACAATAATTAAATTGCGTTGCAAGTTAACGGTATTTCCTTAAACGCGTCCTTTGTGTTTGTAAAAATCATTGTCTATTAAATAAAATAATTTCATCACAATAGAAAACATCACGTGTAGTACCTGTTTCAAAAAAGGAATACATTATAAAAGCAGAAGAACATTGACCTATTAATATGGTACCATTCACAGAAAAAAAAAAATTAATAAAAAACAATCGGGATT
Organism: Tachinus rufipes; assembly: GCA_963932245.1. NCBI lineage: Eukaryota > Metazoa > Arthropoda > Insecta > Coleoptera > Staphylinidae > Tachinus > Tachinus rufipes. Next base: position 68,161,186 of record OZ010747.1, on the reverse strand, counting down.
TTGCTTCCATCATTCATGTAAAACAGCTTTGCAACTTGTTATAAATAGATGAAAAAATGCACTATATAATCCCATAAAGAAAACTAAAATAATTGCTGTTTTTGTAGATTTAAAAAAAAAACATTTGAAGTAATTAACAGAAAGGTATTACTCGCCAAACTAAATCACTTAGGAATTGACAAACCAATGTTGAAATCAGTGGCGTAGCTTCAAATTTTGGGCCCCCCCGCAAGAATTTTCCTGAGGCCCCTATCGTGTTTGTATTATACTTCAATACAAATTTTTAACGCCTTAGACTTGTTTCACACGTATAGGGTTCTATTTGGTTCAGTTCGTTTTTGGTTTGTTTTTGGTTTATTTTTGGTTTCTATTCGGTACCTAATAGAAACAGTATAGCACCAAATACTCTCCCGTAAAGTGATGAGAGGGTGCTCCTAATGAGTTCTAGTATTTCTTCTTTGTTTTTTATTCTTTTATAGAGAAGCAACATGGCAACAACTTGACTACTGAGCCTGTGTACGGAAAAAACACAAAACCAAATATAAACCGTGTATGTGTGAAAAAATTTTATTCGTTTTTGGTTGCAACCGAACGTATACATAAAAAAACTTTTTTTTATAAAATAAAATAAATACTGAAAATGTAGGTACTCCGATGATTGGATTGATGTGTTGATAAATTCTTAGTTTTTAATCCTTAATTTAAATATTGGGTTAATAAAATAAAAGATCTTTATAATCTACATTTGTATTTTATTAATTAAATATATTAACGACCGGTTTTGACCATGTGGTCATCTTCAGGTTTTTGCATTGAAAACCAAACGTTGAGTGAAGTTAGAGTTGTTGTTGCATTTGAGATTAATAAATTGAAAAAATATCTTCCTTCATCGACAGTAAATCAAGAACCAATTCTCAATGATGTCTTAATCCTTTTGATGAGGAGGCTAGAATAGCTATTGGGGGTTTCCACTAGGACCGCGTTCATTGTTGAAAATGTAGGTACTCTGATGATTGGATTGATTATCAGTTGGAACAAGTAACGTTTACTTTAAATGTACTAAATAACATTATGCTCGTCAAGAAAAAACACACAAAACACAAGAATTCGAGAGAGCAACAGTATGATGAACAACTCAAATGCAAAACTAAAGTTATTCTAGGCTATAACATCACTTGCTCTACAACTATTGCCGATTAAATACCGCTTCATATGTATGCTCATTAAAGAATTGTGCGCATGTGGCTGGAACAACAGAGTTCTTTATTGGCTAAAGCATGCAAACAAACCAATGCAAATTACGTGTAAAGACAGAAGCACTAAAAGCAGCCTAATAAACAACGACGATCCAGTCCGGCTAAAATACTTTTATACTAAATTAAAATTTTTTTTTTATTATATTAAAATTTTGTATTATTTCTTTTATTAAATAACAATAGTGATCACTTATTAATGTATCTAATTAATTGGGTTATTTAACTCTTGAGGCTTAGTAGGGGCCCCAAAATGTGTCAGGCCCTTCCGCACCGCGGGGCCTGCGGGGCCTTAGTTACGGCGCTGGTTGAAATGGTTTAAAGAATATTTGGCAGACCAAAAACAAGTAACATCTATAAATGGAGTAGAATCAAAAGAGTTATTTTTAACACATGTTGTACCTCAAGGTACTAAAATTGTACCACTACTATTTACGTTGTACATAAATGACATAAACAAAATAAGCTTGAATGACTTTGAGTAAATTACATAATTTGTTTGCGGATGATACTCTGTTGGTTGTGGAAGATGACAATATAAATAAAATAGTTATAAAAATGAATGCTTAAATACAAACATTTGAAAATTGGACAAAAAAATCATTTAATTGTCAATACAGACAAAAAAATAATGATAATGGGCTATGATATAGCCAGTCTTAATGTCCGAGTGTGTTTGCTGGGTGAAATATTAGAATGTGTAAATTAAATTAAATATCTTGGTTTGATAATTGACAACAAATTAAACTTTAAACGCCATTGTAAACAAGTGACATGTATATAATGTAAATACTTTCATCGTATATGTCAGTCTCTTGTAGAAATAGATTTGTGGTGTATCAATCAATTATTAGTCCGCTTTTTGTTTACTGCCCAACAGTTTTATTTAATTTAAAACTGAACTAGATAGGATATAGGTTCTCTAAAATAAGTGTCTTTGATCTATACTTCAATGTGACTGGCGCACACCTATCAAAAACATGTAAAAAGTTAAAATTATTTTTAGTTGAAGAGTCACTCTATTTTTGAAACATGTGTTTTATATACAAATTATTATATAATAAAATTGTTTACCTGAATATCTATGTGGTACAATCATCATAAACTGAAAAATGAATTAAATCCGTACATTAAAAGCATATGGGCAATTCCATTTCAAACGGACTAGAGCACGGGGGGGGGGGGGGGGGGGGGGCGCATTGAGAAGTTTTTATAACTTATTAGTAGTCTTTTGATCGGTTTATGAGGGTATGAAACAATTAAAAAAAAAACTATATGACTTTTTTGCTTTTTTTGTTGTTTTTTAATTTAATCGCATTTTTTGTTTAAAAATCGCAAATTTAACTCAAAAAAAATAATTTATTATTGAAATCAATCAAAAATTTTTCGTAAAATCTAAATCTGGCGCCATTTCAAGTCTATTATATAAACAAATCGAGAAGGTTTAAATACGGGAATATATTCTGAGAGGGGTTATCCATACAACAACTTATTACAAGAATTTAATATTTTATCTAAAAAAGTGCATCATCAACATCTTTTAATAATCAATCTGCACAAAATTGTACACGAAACATATGATAAAGCAAATTAAAAAAAAAACACGTTTTTATAGACCACATACAGCTAAATCGCTCACATTTACTTACGCAACATCAAGAACTCTTCATCATCATAATTCACCACACACCATACATTCATGAAAAATGTTAAACTTATCACAATATCCAATACTATGTAAACATTTTTACATAACTTTACCATAGATTTAACAACACATATTTAAAAACATTAAAGTTCTGATGATGAACAAAAATTCTATTATAATGACAATGTTATCAATATGGTTGCTAACAAAAACATCTAATAATTTAAAGATATTTAAATAGCATTTTTATTATTGATGTCATTTGTAGCTCAAAATAGTATGAAGATATTTTTCAAATCATAGAACTACATTTTGTCTTAAGAGATTTTTTAAGTTTTTTGGTCAATAAAATAAAAAACAAAAATTAGAAAAAATATTCTATATTAGTTAAAAAAAACTAAATTATAGAATACAATTTGGGAGTGTTACAAGAAGGAAGAAGACATTGCAAACAACAAAGCAAGAATGCGATAGTATAAATTCTCTAAAAATTAAAGATGTTGATAAACTTTTAACTAAACATTTTGGCAATGACTGGTATATAATACAAGAGCCTCAACTTTTTTAAACTATTTTACAGCGGCCAATACATGTTGCAGCAGAAACTGAAAACAATAAATGTAGCCACGAAGCCAATATTATGGAAAAGCATACGAGTATCTACGTATAATATGAAGAAGAAAAAAATATTAAGATTTACCAATAAAAACTATTGATTATATATTAAAAAATGTCAAAATTATATTTATTATTTAATTTCCATAACCGACAATGTTCTACAATTAGTTTCAAATTTTAATCTTTAAAAATGTTTACATAATAACTTTTGGTATTAAACAGTATTGCTATCTTATTATTATGATATTAATTGCTCGATGTACTAAATGCAAATTTGAACATTTTGATACAAGAAGCTGTAAAGTGTTTTTGCATTTTCTAAACAAACATTTATCACAAAGATGGCCGGTTCTAGAACTGACTTATAAATTGACGTATACGTTGTTTAAAATTTGTTGTGCGCGTTATTTGGTAACTATACTAGAGATATCTCAGTTCTATAGCGGAAAATGCGCTCACTATCGGGAAATCCAAATAGTCAATATCAATCAGAAATTTTTTTCTCTACAACTTTAGTCTCTTATAATTTTTCAACAAAATGCATAGTTTTTGCTTTAAATGCAAAAAATTTAAATCATATATACTCTCTCTAGCAAAAAAACAAAAAATTATAGAAAAATTCAAATGACCTATATCGATTGGAAATTTTCCGCTCTACAACTTTTAATAGAAATAATTTTTGCTGAAAATGCATAGTTGTTGCTAAAAATGCAAAAAATAGTTTAAAAACGCAAAAACTTATATATTGTGTCTATTATTCTAAAACCACTTTTTTTTATACGTGCGCTAGGTGAAAATAGTGTTTAGACAGTCCAAATACACCTAAGTATATAAGTCGCTAAGCTGTGGGTAAAATTTTTCTGAAAAATGTCTAATTTGAAGGGACTATAAGGTTAAATTAAAATCATTTAGATGTCTCAGTAATTTTCAATTTACATTATAATATTCATTTTTGCTTTAAAATTATTATTATTATTTTTAATTTAATTAATTTAATTTTTTTAAAACAATTTTTTTATACTTATTTATTAACAACACTCTAATTTTTATTTCATGTATATAAAATTGTATGATTTTTCCTGTATAAGGCATAGTACTGTTGAAAATAAAGTATTATTATTATTAGATCAGTTTGCAAACAATTGATCATATTATAGAACATTTTGTGAAAGTTAGATTTTGACAAACATTTTTAACAGTATCAAACTTTTTATTACATTCCAGAACATTTAGTAAAGTTTTTAAAACATTTTGTCAACATTTTGACTGTTGCAAACATTTTATCACATTTCAAAACACCTGATGACGATTAAAAAACATTTTGTAATAGTTAGAAAACATTTTGACTTTATTACATCCCAAATTTTGAATTGTTCAACGAACGTTTTTTATTACATTGCAGGACGTTTTGCAACTGTTAGAAAACATTTTGTCAAAATTTGAACATTTTCAATTTTTGTGACATTTAGAGAACATTTTGATTATTATTTTTTTTAAATGCAAACATTTTGCCACATTTCAAAACATTTTGTCAAAATTTTGAGCTATTTTGACAGTCGCAAATTTTTTATTACTTTTTAAAATATTTTGTAACAGTTAAAAAACATGTTGGCAAAGTTTTCGAACATTTTTTAAAGTGGCAAACATTTTATTACATTTCAGAACACTTTGTAAAAGTTAAAGAACGTTTTGTGATAGCTAGAATACATGTTGTTAACATTTTAAACATTTTTAACAATCTCGAACACTCTATATATATCTCAGAATATTTTGGAACAGTGAAAAAACATTGTGTAATATTTAAAAAAACATTTTGTTAAGATTTTGACGGTTGGAAACGTTTTATTACATATCAGAAAACTTTGTAACAGGGAGAATTAGAGAATATTTTGATATAATTGCTAACATTTTTGCCAAAAAGCCACATATTAGCAAAGTTTAGAACAATTGATTACATCTTAGAATATTTTGTGACAGATCGCAAACATTTGATTACATCTCAGAACATTTTATTACAGTTTGAAACATGTGATAATTAGAGAACATTTTGATAAAATTAATAATAATAATACCAATTCTTTGTTAACTGCATATAAAAAAAAAACATTTACATTTACATCATCTTGCACATAAACAATTTGTAATACTTAAAACTAGACAAAAATTATAAAAAATACAAAATAAACACAGAAAATGTATACATATAAAAACAAAATATAAAATTATTCTTTATCACATTTTAATCGGTTTTTAAATGTACATTTAGAAACGCAAAACAAATCAAAGTTATTTGAAAAGCTATTTGTTATTCTACATTCTGCCAATTGGATTATTGAATCCATAGTTGCTAGAATGTATAAATTCTCTAAATATTAGAGACTGTTTACTTTGGCAATTATTGTTAGATACCTGAATCGAAAAAGATACCAGTAGCTCTTGGCAATCAATCTCAAACGTCATAAGTTTCAGCGATGGAAAATTATATTGCGATGCAATGTGGTTGAAATTGTAGTTTTTAGAGAAAATGCCAAATTTGTATGACAATTAACAAAAAAAAATTGTTTTAGATGCGTTCTAAATGAGAGCGTACCAATGCGCAATAAAGTAGTGCTTGGAGATAGTTCAGTTGACATTCTGTACACAAACCCTAACATTTTTATAGCACGGTTGCACATATAGTTTATATGCTCAACAAAAGTTAGTTATAAGTCAAAAATTACGCCCAAATCTTTTATTTGTGTAACATGTTCCAAAACATTATTATCAGCAATTAAAAGATAAGACAAAGCATTAATAAAATAAACAAGATTATTAATAAAGAATAAACACAGAATTGGTCTACAATAAGATCCTTGAAGAACCCCAAATGGAACAACAATTGGTTTCATTAAGAGAAGCCTCAAAAAATAAATGCAATTGCGTACAAATTGAATAAATATATTGTTTTAATAGCATAGATGGAACACCGTTCGGTCCAGTGCTAAAGTTACATTTAAGGTTCACAATCCTTTTAAATATATCCAGCAAACTAAATGCTTTATGTAATATTCTTAATGACAAACAATAGATTTGGATAAATTTGTGTATTGTAAACATACTAAAAGAGTTCAGCAAAACTATTAACATAGTCATTTCTATTACTGCAAGTTTTTTGTTATATAGTACATTGTAGCTGGAAAATCATTAGTTTTTTTAGTGTTACTAACAAATTTCCAAAAGTGTTACTTTGAATGTAGATTTCTGTTTTAGTAATATATTGTTTGTATAGACATGTACTGAGACTTTTACACAAACTACAAATTGATTGAAACTTAACTTAACTTTTAAAACATTTCATCCCATTTTGACAAAATTGTGAACTTTTTTGATAGTTTACAAATATTTTATTACAACTTAAAGCACTTTTTGAAAGTTAAAAAATATTTTTACAAAATCTGAATTTTTTTATTAGTTTGCAACCATTTGTTTATATAGTAAGTACAATAATAAAAAAGTCATAATTTTGAACATTTTTGGCAGTCGTAAATTGCAGCTCATAATATTTTGTGACAGTTAAAAATTACTTTTGATAAAGTTTAGAACATTTTTGGCAGTCACAAATATTTTATTACATCTTAAAATATTTTGTGAACATTTTGTGATAATTAAAGTACGTGACAATTAGAAAACTTTTTGTCAAAACTTTGAACATTTGGACAATCTCGAATACTTTAAAAAGACATTTTCTCAAAATTTTGAATATTTTTAAAAATCGCAAACATTTTATTAAATTTTAGAACATTTTGTGAGAATTAGAGAACATTTTGGTAACATTTGAAACATTTTTACCAAAAAGCAAATATAAAAAACGTAAATCTTAGAGTTTTGTTACACTTAGAGAACATTTATGTTAATATCTAAACATTTTATTGCGTTTCAGAACATTTTGTAAAAGTTTGAAAATATTTCGTCAAATGTTTTAAACTTTTTTGAAGCTTTGCTAATGTTTTATTACATTTTAGAACATTTGAAAATGAAAAAAAATATTTTAACACAATTTGTATTTTTGTTGTCAATTTGCAAACATTTGTTAAACTTTAAAACGTTTTATTCTCTACTTTGAAAAAGTTTTGAAATATTTCTAACAGTTTGCTATAGTATATAGGTGTATGAAATGCTGAACATTTTGTTAGCAGCACAAAGCAAAGCAAGTGAGAACTGCTAAAAACAAAAAAAAACCCAAATCACTTTAAAGTTACACTCAATATTTTTGCTTGTTTCAGTGTTTTATGAAATTTTAAAATTTATTATAAATTGTCAATATTGTCAGATTTTAGGGTATGACGTGTACTACTGTGATTTACAGTCAATCAAATACCGGACAAACCTTTTTGACTCCTTGACCGCTAAATAGAAGCAGGCAAAAACATTTAAATGGTTTTTTTTTATTTGGAACATTTTTGACAACTAAGGATAGTTTTGACATTTTAAAAACTATTAGAACATTAGATTCTGGATTCTGGATTGAAAGTTGGAGGGTAAACCAAAGTCTACTGCACGTAGGCCTCATTAGGCCCTTTGTACCTCCTCCATTGGTGACCTCACTCCGTTGTCTTTGCATTTAACCACCCTATGTGGCTGATGTATGCAAATACAACGCTTGGAAGGGTCTCCCTTATGCTGGCCATGTCAAGCCAGCGGCTCCCCAACATGGATTCTCTATCGTATGAGAGGGCCGGCATGTGCATAGCACGTGCTCGATTGTCTCGTTGTCCATTTTACATCCTCTACACGTTGGATTGTCTCCAATACCAATCATGTGCATGTGTTTCTTTAGTTGGCAGTGTCCTGTCAAGATTCCTGTTATAATTTGCAAATTCTTCCTGGAAAGTCGCAAGTAGTAATCGGCCGTGTTGGCGTTAGGAGCAGTCATTGCTTCCTTTGCCTGTCTGCAGCCCGGTGTATCATCCCAACGCCGTCTCAGTGCATTGTGTCTGTTAATTTTTAGTAGATTATTTAAGCTTTTGAGTGTTAAAACGGTCCAGGGTTCAGGACCACACGCTAAGAGGGTTGACCCTTTACGCGCCAGCTCGTCCGCCTCAATGTTACCTACTTTGTTGGAGTGTCCTTTTACCCAGAGCAACTCAATGCTATTTCCACAGGCTGCTAAAGTAAGGGCGCAATGACATTCATAAATTAGCTTCGATGTGATTCTAGGCTTGTTTATAGCAATTAGGGCCGCTCTACTATCCGTTAGAATTTGGACATTCTTGCCAGATATTTTGCGGTTCACAATTTCCATAACCCCATAGGTTATCCCAACTACTTCTGCTTGGAAGATAGTTGTATGAGCTCCTAGTGGTAATGATATTTTGAGGTCCAGGTCTTGCGAGAAGATTCCCGCTCCTGAACCTTTATTAGTTTTTGAACCATCCTTGTAGATTTTAATCAAATCATTGACCACGTTCTGCTTTTCTTGTTCATGTGTGCGCACGTTTTAAGGTCTTTGAAACACAAAGAAGGGTGACATGTTATCTGTTTGCGCTCCTAACAGAGGTGTTTTCTTAACGGCCTCTTCCAGGAGAGTACAGTGTTTGCCAGCCCTCCCTGCAGTGTGCCAAAGTCCAGCTGCATTCAGACGCAAAGATGCCATTGTCGCCATCTCCTCGACGTAAATGTCGAGGGGCGGCAGACACAACATTGCCTCTATAGCTGCAGTTGGTGTTGTCCGCATGCCACCTGTTATACTTAGGCATGCCATTTGTTGCAGCTGATTTAGTTTGCTTGCAGACGTTTTGTGTCTAGCTTTTGGCCACCATATTAGTGCCCCATATGTGATCATAGGTCTTAAGACGGCTGTGTACAGCCATAGCACTATCTTTGGAGACAGTCCCTATGTTTTCCCCACAGCTCGTCTGCATTGCCAAAAAGATATATGAACTTTTTTGCATCTCGTATTTAGATGTGGTCTCTATGTGAGCTTATTGTCAAAGACCACCCCAAGATATTTTACCTCGGTTGATAGCGGTAGTGGGGTATTTAAGAGTTTTGGTAAGTTTAGATTTCTATTTTTCCTTTTTTTTGTGAAGAAACCAGTTCGGTTTTCAAAGGGTTGACCGTAAGAGCCTGGTCTTTGCACCAATTTTTGATTATTCTTAAAGCCTCTTGCATCAAGTTACAGAGTATGCTTTTGAATTTACCGCTTAGTAAGATTGTTATGTCATCTGCATAACCAATTGTGTAGAAACCATGATCATTGAGTAGGCGTATAAGACTGTCGACTACTATATTCCATAGTAGTGGAGATAATACACACGGCTCTTTTTTCCAACATGTGTTTTATCCATCCATTAATTGTGGGGTTTACACCATGTGTTGCAAGAGCAGTTTCTATTTTTTTGAAGGTGGTTTTATCGAAAGCGCCTTCAATACCTATAAATACGCCCAAAATAGACATTTTGTCTCTTAATGATCTTTCGATTCGGTCCGTTACGAGATGTAGAGCCGATTTGGTAGATCTTCCTTGAGTGTATGCATGTTGGTTTGGGTGTATTGCCTTAGTAATAAGAGCCGTTTTCCGAATTGATCTTTCGCACAATCGTTCTAATGTCTTCAGGAGAAAAGACGTAAGGCTGATTGGGCGATAGGATTTTGCAAGAGTGTAATCGTTACGCCCTGGTTTTGGTATAAATACAACTTTTACTTCCCTCCATGCTATAGGTATGTATCGAAAAGCAATGCATGCACTATAGATTCTTGCCAGGTAAGTTAGTATGATATCTTCGCCCCATTGTAGAAGAGCAGGAAAGACTCCATCTAATCTTGGAGCTTTATACGGAGAGAAGTTTTTAATTGCCCATGCTATACGCACTTCTTTAACAAGTTGGTGAGCAGCTACCCAGTCTTCTTCTGATGGAGCTGGATATGTAGCGTCGGACCAGACTTGTTCCGGAGCGGTACAACCTGGAAAGTGAGTTTCTAGAATTATTTCCGTTGCTTCTGATAGATTGGCTGTGTATTCGTTTCAGGCAACCCAGTTGCTGTTGAGAGTCTTTGGACAAGATTTTTTTCAACCTTGCAGCAGTTGAGGTGTTTTCAACATCCTCACAAAAAGATCTCCAAGTTTCCCGTTGACGTTGTCGTATGCGTCTTTTATAATCTTTCTGGGAATTTTTGTATAACATCCAGTCTGATTGGTTTTTTGAGTTTTTTGCTCTGTTGAAGGATTTCCGTGCAGCTTCCTTAAGCCGATCGAGTTCCTCACACCACCAAGGTATGGTGTTGTCGGATTTGGTAGCCAGCCTAAGTGGGCAAGAGTCCTTGTACGCTTGAGGTAAAGAAGTTTCCAACTTACTTACATAGTTTTCCTTCTACTCTGATAGGTTCAATTAAATTTGCACAAGTACTTAAACTCCGCGATAGGTTGTTTTGAAAAGCAGCCTTATCGGTCAGCCTCGGGTTTCGGTAGGGCCTGATTATTGTTTTTTGTTTATGCTCTACATTAAATTTTATCCACTTGTAATCTGACATTGAGACTGACGTAAATACGTGCCAGTCGTGGATTTTCTTGAAATGCTAAGAGTTGCTAGTGTGATATCTATCACAGTCTGGCTGCGGGACGTAACGAACGTTGGTTCAACAATTTAGTATTTTTAGGTTAGTACTGATAATAAAATCGTGAAGTTGCTTACCCCTGCCATTTGTGTCTTCACTTCCCCGGACAATATGATGGGAGTTGGAGTCACATCCAACTATGAGGTCAACATTTCCTCTCGTACAGTAATGCACCAAATCCTCCAGCTGTGTTGTTGGAGGTGGTACGTCGTGCGCGAAGTATGCCGACGCCACAATGATGCCTGGCTTCTGTTTGTCTGCCGAGCTGATTCTGATGGATGTGAGGTCACCGTCGGAAAGCTGTGGCATAAGAAACGCTGTTATGTGCTTAGGTAGGTATATACACGTCCGTAGCTTACCGTTAGTTGAGTTTGAAAATATCTTCCCACTTAGTTTGCCCAATCCGCAAACCCTGGTTTGTATGATCCAAGGTTCTTGTATTAGGGCCATTGTGTCCTGCATCAGCTCTAGTTCGCGGCATAGTGTCGGTGTATCTCCATCCCGGTTTTGACAGGGTGGATCAATCGCCTCTGTTTCTATTGCTTCCTCCTGCGGCGGCACATTTTTTGTTATTTAGATGGTGGGTTTGCTAAACATATAGCTTAGCAGATTTCCCTTACCATTTAGTGTGCGTACATTTTCCTCACTTATTCCTAGAACAAGGAGTCGGCCCTTCGGATCCTTGGACTCGGCGGTGTGGAAGATGCACCAATCGTTAACTTTGAGCCACTGATTCTGATTTCCCAGGCGACTCATGACCAGCTCTACGACATCCGGTTTTCCCGGAAGCCACAGAGTAGCCTTTGTTAGCCTAGGAAGCCGGCTCAGTGGCACAACGCCTAGTTGTGATTCCGGCCACAAAGGTTGTAGACCTGAAATCACTTTTTGAAGCCACCCAAGTGAGGCGTCATTATCACAGGTGATCCTAAGGATCTCTCCTGTGTGTGTCAGCCCACTAAAGGTGGAAGGTGTTTTGCCTGGGGTGGATAAGGTATTATCCAGCACCCGGAATCTATCTATTCTTCTAAGTTTTGTAGAATAGTATTAAAAAAAACATGTTTAACAGAATTTTGATTTTTTTTAATTAAGAACAGTTTTGATAATTTATAACATCATGTTCAATGACGCTTCCCAACATTTTTTTTAACATTTTTTACACAATACACTGTGACAGATTGCAAACGCTTTATCAAAATTTAAAACATGTTCTAACAACTTACAAAGCAAAGCAGAGGCTTTTTTAAAGTTATTACTAGAGAGCGGATTCCTAGCTATTATGCTTACGCTAAATAGTTAAAGCATTAAAAATATGTTTTAATATATGCACAAATTGTAAAAAATGTAATCATTTGGAACTAAGTTTTTTACGCTTTTTTGCTTTTTTAATAATTTTTTTGAATTTGGTGTCTATTTTAAGATTTTGTGCTTATTTTTAAGCTTTTTCTTCAGTTTTGGTGCATTTTTTTTTATAATTTAGTTCATTTGTGCAATTTATTGGATTGAAATGTACATAAAAAAAAACGTAAACTATTTTATTCTTTAGAAAACAAAATTTGCATATTTTGCATATTTTTTATAAAATTATTTACACAAATTCAATATAATTTTGTAAATTTCGACTAAGCTCATAACGTATTTTAGTGCCACTTCCTCAAGCAACTGTATTTTATAATTCCCAAAATAGTCGGAAGGTATTGTAATACAATTTTCGGATCTTGCAAGTAAGTCAGTGAAAGACTGCAGTTCTAAAAAACAAGGAACTTCAAGACAAATTAGATTTCTTAAAAGCTAAAACAGATTTTAATGATGCAATTTTAAAAATACCAGGCTGTATTGGGCAAACAGTGAAAACAAAATCCGAACTTATTTAAATAAACTGTTTTGAGTGGAGAGAATGTTCCAGATTTATAAAATAATATAACAAAATTTAAACATGCATCAATAACAAGTGTGCATGTCAAAAAAGTTTTTTCTCTTTCAAAAACATTTTAATTGATTGAAGGCAGAATTTTACATTTGAACACTTAAAGCAACATTTAATAAATAACTGTTTTTGTGGATAGTTTTTTTTAGTTATTTAAAAGTTTTTTTTATATTAATTAAAATGTATATGAAAAATATAATCACTCAAACTGTTGTAATTATAAATGTTATAAAACCTTTATTAAAATATTTTACAGTTTTGGATTTTTTAAGTTTTCTTTTTTTTTTAATTGTTTCATGCCTTTTAAATGCTTTTTTACATGTTTGGTGCATTTTTAATGCTTTTTTGGTAACAATTTCGTGCGCTTTTTTTCGTGTTTATAATGCTTTTTAATCCGCTCTCTAGTTATTACTAATGTAAAATTGTACTAAACATGAAACATCAAAAATCACTACGCGCCGTTGCGGATTTTTTAAAATTAGAATACATGTTTGTTAAGCATTGTAAAAAATACTCATAATATTAAAAGTAAACGTTTTATTGGACGCATAACTGCGTCTGTTTAACCCAGTATTAGATTCCAAGACCAAATAGACGGTGGTTTAGGGATCATTGCAAAAATATGTAAATCTAAAATCGAACTCCAATCTCAAATTTCTATGCAAACATTTACAGGTTTATTTTGTATAATTTGTGGCTTTAGTAACGACATTCGAAGCCAAACACAAGATGTGTTTTTTTTATTTTAGAAACCATTTAGATACATTGTAGGTAATTTATAAACAATTTAAAACTACGTTTAAAAATTTATTTGAACATTTTTGAACTCATTAAAGCTCAAAATAAACGGTACAATTTAATGTATTTAATTATGTACAAATAAGCATTAAGCATTTCTGTTTGTATAAAAATAAAACAATTACTTCTACTATCAGCAATAAATTAATTTTAAAAAAATATCAGATCAAGAGTAATAGAAAATTAATCATCATCGTTTTTATACACATTCAGTTGATATATTGAGTAAATTGAGACAATTCTTTTTCGACTCCCTAAAATTGAAGAGAAGAGATATCGATTGTGCGACACTCACTCTCCAAGATTACGAATTCATTTTCGTTGCGCGAAAACCGTGCCGCCGCATTAATTGCGATCCCACTTTGGATTATTTAAAACGATAAATAATTTAATTTTAAATAGTTTCTGCAAAAGTTTTAAGCAGCTGCTTAAGTTTCACAAAATTAATATGCATTGTAGCACAAAACAATTCCGTTTCTTTTCTAAATAAATTTCCCCCTTTTTTCCTTATTTTTCTTCTTCGCATTTAAAGTGGATGTATAAATTCGGGACGACCTACACATATATACATGGCGCAAACAAAGTTGTCAAGAATTTCTTGTGGGAAATTACTCCCAGGCTTCATCAATGTGTGGCATCTAGCCAAATGGATAAGACGGGGAGTTAACCCAGATGTCAATAATGCAAGTTTTTCAAGGTTGATATTTTTTTATCATGCTAATGTATTGGTTTTATTATTGAGAGTAGTTATTTGTAAATGTTGTATATAGGATACAATAACAATTAATTCTTAAAAATAATATGAATGAGGTAATTTGTTTTCCCTTGTCGCTCGTAAATATTAGGCGCCCGTTGCATTTGAACTGAAGATATAGTGAGGTTGGAATCCTTCATTGGTAATTCATTGCTTTAACTCATGAGATCATAAAGGTAATGGACCATTCTGTATTTTTTATTGTTTGGGCAATCATTAAATAGTAATATTTTTAGCAGTAAAATAAACTATTATGAAAAAGTACATTTGTTAATGTTAACTATCAAAATAAAAAAAATAATCAATTTTTAAAGTTTTTAATTGAAATCATTTAAATTATGTTGTTTAAAAAATCAATGATAGAATTGAGTACAATCGTATAGCACTTATGATTAATTTTGCAGAAACGAGATAAGTATAACATTCATCTCATGAATAATTATCCGCCACATTTGCAGTTGTCTGTGTAATTCGGTCGATGGAGCATCAATAAATAAAAATGATGGGAAAAAGTTGCAGACATAAAAGAAGAACTGATATCAAATCGGCGCTGCGATAAAAAGAACCTTTTCCTCTTGCCTCCCATTCTACTTTTTATATGAATAAAGAAAAAATGTTATTTATATCAGATAGATACGCAAAAGTTTATATCAATCAAGTTGATGAAATCAATTATTTGGTACTAAAAGTAAATCATATTTGCTCCATTTCTTTAATAAAATCTTTCAATAGTATCATTTTATTTAAAAAAAAAGAATATAATCATAGATGTGTCCAAGAATATTATTTATAAATATTTTAGACGTGTTGGAATTTAAGCTCGGGATAAATTTTTATCGCGTCTTAACATTCATGAAAATGCCGGCACAGGTATATATGCATCCCTATTCCAGCTTCATGTTTTATTAAAGTCAGCCGCTAGGAAAATTTTCGCTCAATTTTCTCCCTCCCACCATACCTACCCTACGGCCGGTCATGAGGAACACATAAATTATTACCCCGGGTGACATAATATTCGCGTTGTATCCTTTCTTAACGCGTTCCGGAACAATAATAAAAGCTACGAAACAGAATTGAAATCGATCGTAAAAGTGCCCGAGGTGTATATGATAATTAACACATTATGTTGTCGAATACTTTTACTTTCGGAGTTTTTAAGAAGGAGAATGAAATTATAATGAGAATCTATAAACATTTTTAGGTAATAATTAAGGGATAAAATGTTTTTGCTTAAATAATTCATTTTGAACTTTTGTGGTTGTATTATTTTTAGGTTAATTTAGGTTTAAATTGTGCGTTTTAAAAATTTTATGCTGAGATACATTTTATAATAAACATTTTATAAAAGTTGTAAACATTGTATACCAAATTACAGCATTTCAAAACACTTTTTGACAATTTTTTTAATATTTAATGCCTGGCATTTGAAATATTTTATGAAATTTCAGAATAATTTACATTAGTTGAGAACGTTTTATAATAAAGGGTGTTTTTAAGAGCTTGAGAACTTTAAATAATAATACAAGACAGAAATATTGTTGGAATGAATTTTTAATTATTATAATCTGGTAGATAATTTCATGGCATTTATTTATTAAATATGATTTCCGGCATATGTCCGACGCGGCTACGAGTTACATGGTCCATTCGGTCAGTCCAATTTCTCACTACATTTTCTAATAAATCTGGCCATATGGCGTCAATGGTGGTTTGAATATTGGCTTCTAATGCTTCAAGAGTTGTTGGTTTGTCGCCATAAACCAATGGCTTAACATAGTCCCACAAAAAGTAATCGAGAGGCATTAAGTCGCACAAACGAGGGGGCCAGTTAACAGAACCACTTCTGGAAATAAAGTTGTCACCAAATTGATTTTGCAATAAATTGATGGTTAAGCGCGCTGTAGGGCAAATGCGCCATCTTCTTAGAACCAAATGTTGTCGATGTTTAGCTGATTAATTATTGGAAACAAAAAATCAGTCAGCATGGCTCGATAGCGCTCGCCATTCACCGTAACGGGAGCTCTTTCATTTCGAAAGAAATAAGAACCCATGATGCCGTCAGCGTGTAAACCGCACCAAACAGTCAATTTTAATGGATGTAATGTTGTTTCGCTAATGGTTTAAGGGTTGTCTTTGCTCCATATCCTGCAAATTTGCTTATTGACAAAGTTATTTAACCAGAAATGAGCTTTATCATCAAACACAATTTTTCGATAAAAATGCTCATCTTCGGCCAGTTTTAAATTAGCTCAATCAGCAAAAATGCGCCGTAAACGATGGTCAGTTGGCTTTAATTGTTGCACGAGCTGTATTTTATAAGCACGCAATCCAAGATCCTTACGTAAAATTTTCTACGTAGTCGAAGGACAAAATGCCAACAAGTTGAGAACGACGACGAATCGACATTTTGGCGTCTTCTTCAACACTTTGCGCTACAACAGCATTATTCTCTTCGGTACGCACATTTCTTTGTCTCGTTGATGGTTTTGAATCAAGATGAGTAAAATTAGTGCAAAAACAATCAATAACTGCACGAATTGCTTATATTGACCGTAAAATGAACAAAGTGCTCTATAAATTTTGCAAACAGATTTATTTTTTTGAAAGTAAATTTCCAATATTTAGAAGCGAAATGCTTAAAAAAATACCCTTTATTTGTAGAGCATTATCTATCGTTCAGGAACATACATACACATATTTTACAATAGTTGAGAACATTATTTTATATTAGAGAACATTTTACAATTTATTTTATAACTTTTCTAAAACTTTTTTTAAAATTTAAAAACATTTTATAAATTTTGAGAATATTTGATAACAATTTCCAACATTTTACAGTTTTAATCATTCTATTCTTATAACATTAAAAATATTTTGTGAATATCAAAAACAATGTATAACAACTCAGAACGTTTTATACTATTTCTAGAACATTTTCTAAAGCGCAAAGAGATAATTTTATAATATTTAGAATATTTAGTAAAAGTCTAGAATTTTTTTTAACAATTTAGACAATTTTATATTATTTTTAGAATATCTGACGATTAAAAACATTTCAAAAAAGTTCAGAACATTTTATAACAACTCTTTTAAGAACATTTTACAAATCTTGAAAACGTTTTATAAAATTTCTAAAACATGTCAAAAATTTAAAAAAATGTAAAAATCAAAGCAGTTTTGATTTTTTTATGACAGTTAAGAACATTTTATAATACTTCTAGAACATTTGATGACAATTCAGAACATTTGAGGATATTTTATAATTCGAAAACATTTTGTAAAAGTTGAGAACATTTTGGGATAATTAAGAACATTATAGAACAGTTGAAAATATCTTTTAGTGTCAAAATTATTTTATAAAAAATTCAAATATTTTATAACAATTTTTTAAACTTTTAACATTTTATAATATTTAAAAAAAAAATTTTGGCATTTGAAGACATCTATAACCATTTAAAAAAAAGTTTTTCAAATTTTTACATTACAGGGTTTATTAAAAATATTTTATTAAATTAGTTTGTTTATTTTTAAAGGTTAGAGAATTATTTAGGTGTTCCAGTAATTTTGATTTCCCCTGTATATGGCCATGTTGAGTCAAGTGTACGGAATGAATTTTTTATTTGCTCAAACCCCCAAAACTGCTTTTCTCTACATAAATCGATTTTTTGCGTTTTTTTAAATTTTTTGTATTGTTTGTAGCTTCTCAAGGTTGCATTTTTAAGAAAAATTTGTAAAAAACATTTTTTTTAAACATATTTTGGCGTTCTTAAATATTTTATGAAAGTTTAAAACATTTTATAACAATACAGAACTTTTGAAATCATCATATCATTTCAAGAACAATCTCTAGCATTCGAGAACATTTTGAAAAAATCAAAAAAAAACTTTTTATAACAACCGAGAACATTTTATAACATTTCTGGCGCTCAAAAGCATTTTATAATAGTCTAGAATATTTTATAACATTTCAGAATATTGAAGAACGTTTTACAATAGTTCCTGAACAACCTCCGACGTTCATAAACATTATTAAAAACGTTCTCTAGCATTCGAAAACATTTTGTAAAAGTCGAGAATATTTTATAAAAATTTAGAACATTTTACGACAGTTGAATACATTTTATTATTCTTTTCAAGCTCCTACGTTTAAGAACATTTTATAATAATAATATAATAATCATTCTATAACATTTGAAAACATTTAGTCAAAATTTAGAACATTTTATGACAATTCAGAACATTTGATAAATTTGAATTGTAGAATTCAAAAACATTTTGTAAAAGTTGAGAACAAATGGAGCAAGATCATAAATGATTGTAATTTTGTTTTGTTTTTGTAATCTGAATGCTGAAGCGGTTAAAGCGTTGAATAAGTTCATACATTATTTTATAGCAGAGTAGGAAGCATTTAAATAACTAACACATTTCTGCAACTTTATGGCACTTTATAAAAATTCAAAACACAGTTACAGATATTTCTAAAAAAATATCTAGCATTGGAAAACATTTGATAAAATTTGAAAATATTTTACAATAGCTATTATACCATTTCTACAATTTCTGGCGTTTGAAAACATTTAATAAAACTTAAGAAAATTTTATGACAATTTAGAACACAGTTAAGAATATTTTATGGCATTTCTAGAACTTTGGAGAACATTTTATAATTGTTCTAGATCAAACTATTTTAAGACAATTAAAAATATTTTTAATAATTGTAGAATGCTTTGTGAGAACAAAGAAAAAAAACTGCAATATAATGGAAACATTTAATCACATATTTGGAAAAATGTCAACATATTTTGTAGATTTTTGCAAATAATTTGTGAACTTATGAATATTCAAAACCAATTTTGAGGTTTTCTAATTGACTATTTTCTATGATAGTTTGGAACTTTTTCTGGTATCACAGAAAAATTTATGATAGTTTAACATATTTTATGACAGTTGAGAACAATATTTTTTATTAATTTTACTAAACTTAGTGACAACTTAAAAATAAAAACGTTTGTTTACTGTTTTGTACATTGTGCAACTAGCAGAAACATTTAATGACAGTTGAGAAGATTTCAAAACATTTTATGACAGTTAAGAACATTGCAAAACATTTGATGACAGTTGACACTATTTTCTAACAATTTTTAATACTTCTAAAACATTCTATAGCATTGTAAAACGTTTTATAACATTTTGTAAAAGTTAAGATTATTTTATAACAATTTAGAACACTTTACAACCTTTGAGAACATTTTGTAAAAGTTGGAAACATTTTATAACAACTCAGAGCACTTGGACCATTTTATGACTATTTAGAATACTTCTTCTTTTTAAAGTTAAGAATATTTTAAAACATTATATATTATTTTATAATAGTTGAGAACATTTTAAAATATTTTTAGAAAATTTTTAGCATTTGAAAACATTTTATAAAGTACGCATACCATTTTATGACAACTCAAAATATTTTACGACAGTTGAGAATATATTATAATAATTCTAAAAATTTCTTTGGTATTTGAAAACATTTTTTATTAGTTAAAAACATTTTAGGACGTAGCAGATATTATTCAAAAACATTTTATAAATGTCAAGAAAACAATTTAAAAACAAAAAAATAAGACAATTTAAAAACACTTTAAAATAGTAAACGTTGTGTACAAATTGGGAACATTTTATGACAATTTATTTCAGAAAATTTTACAAAAGTTACAAACATTTTATAAAATTTCTAAAACATTTTGTAGCGTTTAAAAGCATTTTTTTAAAGTTGTGAAAATTTTATAGCTCAGAAACGTTTACGACATAAGAAATCATTTTAAAATATTCTATAACATTTTGTTTAAGAACAGTTAAAAACATTATATAATTTTTGAAAACATTTTAATACATTATTGAAAATTTTATGATAGTAGAAAACATTTTTAAAAAACCCACTCATTCAAAAATATTTTATAAATGTGAGAACATTTAATGACAATTCAGAACGTTCAGAACACTCTACAGAACATTTTACAAAAGTTGAGAACATTTTATAATATTTTTAAAACATTTTGTGTCATATGAGAACGTTTTTCAAAAGTTGAGAACATTTTAGAACAAAATGGAACATTTTATGAAAGCTGAAAAGTTTTAAAACAGCTCTAGAAAACCTTTTGGCAATTGAGAACATTTTATGACAATTCAGAATATTTATTTTAGGACGTTGTAAAACGTTTTATGACAGTTGAGAACATTTTAGAACAAAATAGAACATTTTATGAAAGCTGAAAGTTTTAAAACAGATCAAGAAAACCTTTTGGCAATTGAGAACATTTTATGACAATTCAGAATATTTCAAAACACTTTATGACATTCATAATATTTTAAAACAGTTTTTTATAATATTTTCAAACTTTTTTTTAAAAACATTTTAAGACAATATAGGACATTTTATGACATTTTAAAAAAATCAAAAAACATTTTATAACAGTTGAGAACATTTTATGATAGCTGAGAACATTTTGATAAAGTAAAGAACAATTTATGACAGTTAAACACTTAAAAACATTTTGTAAAAATTAAGAACATTTTAAGACAGTTTATAACATTTCAAAAGTTTGAAAAAGTTGCAAACATTTTCTAATTTTTTTAAAACATTTTTTAAACATTGAGGAGATTATATGATAATTCAGAAAGTTTTACAACAATAGAGAATATTTTATAATATTTGGCATACGAAAAGGTATTTTGAAAGTAGAAAGTGCTTTAAGATATTATAGTACATTTTATTTTACTACAATTGAGCACGTTTTATAATATTTTTGAAACTTTTTTTAATATTTCAGAACGTTTTTAAAAGTTTAAAACATTTGATGACAGTTAAAAACATTTAAGGACATTATAAAACGTTTTATACCAGTTGAAAACATTTTAAAATCATTCTAGAAATCCTTTTGGCATTCAAAAACATTTTACAACAATTCAAAACATTTCAGAACAATTTTTCAAAAATTTAAAACGTTTTATTATATTTCTATAAAATTTTCTGTAGTATGAGAACGTTTTATCACAGTTCAGAATATTTTACGAGATTGAGAATATTTGTAGTTTTAAAAATGTCTCTATTGTTTGAGAACATTTTTTAAAAGTTAAAAACATTTTAGAACATTGTTGAAGATCTTTCGACAGTTGAGAAAATATATTTTTAAAATATTTTTTAGTATATGAAAATTTAACAACATTTTATAATATTTTTACATGGCATTTGAAAAGATTTTTTAAAAACTTAAAATATTTGAGAACATTTTATAAAGTAGTAAAAACATTTGATGACAATTCAAAACATTTAAGAGTTCAGAAAAGATGAGAACATTCCAGAACATTTTTTATACAAGCAGTGTAGAATTTGTTTTATCTGAATTATTCACACATAGACCAAGTGGGTGTGAAACATTACATTGCCGATGAAGTCGTTAAGATATTTCACAACTGTCTGGAGTTATTTACACATAAGTTAAAGAAGCTTTTAAAGGTGTGTAAAACAAAGTTATTGGAATGTATTTTCTGTGAGGAAATAAATATTATTATTATTATTAATATTATTATTAAAAAAAGTACATTGGCATTAGGGTTATTGAGTTATTTGACAGTTGTAGCATGCCAGGTACGCTTCCAGAGTTGCGGATGTAAAAGGTGTTTTTTGTAAAAGCTGCAAACTTTAAATTGGCAACACTCTTGTTTGTGTCAGCTGATTTGACAGTTCTTGTTTTGGTTTGGTTCGGTTTGGCAATTTATCATGAATAAACTCACGCCGGAGCAACTTTTGCAAGTTGTTCAAATTTATTTTGAAAAACATAATTCAGTTTGAGAAACTTATTGGGCATTACGTGCATGATTAATTCAAAAAACTGTGCATCGTTTTTGCAGTACGTTTAATCTAAACAATAATAAGCATCCAGTACACAAGAATCAATTGATAGTGTGCAGCGTAGTGTTAATGATGATCTAAATGTGTCAATTTGTCATTGTGCTCAACAATTAAAATTGCATTTAGAGAGATAATAATCCACAAACCATTGTCAAAACACCATTACAGAAAAAAAATATCGTTTGATGCGCTTTATAAACCGGTGAAATCATTGGTCCATATGTCTTCAAAAATGGAGTTGGTCGGATCGTTACAGTCAACGGTGAATAGTACAAAGACTTTTTTGTGCCTCAATTTGACAGCATTATTGTTGCAGACAAATGGTTTAATCAGGACGGCGACACAGCGCGCGGTACAATATTTTACTAAAAGAAACATTTTACAAAACAGATCTGTTAACTGGCCCTTTGTTCGTGCGTTTTGACGCCAATAGATTATTTTCTCTGGGGATATGTAAAGCCCTATGTTTACTCCGAGAAACAATTGAGCACTTGGAAGCCAACATTCGACGCATTATTGCCAAAATACAGCCCGAATTACTGCAAACAGATTGCAAAAATTAGATCTCCAGATTACGCCATGTACGCTCCAGCCGCGGCGGTCACATTCCCGAAATAATATTCAAACATTAATGCTTTAAAATTATCTATCAAATAAAGCCAATTTTATGGATATTAAAAACATTTTTTTTGTGTTTTATTTTAATTGAACACTCTTTACTAGGCTGTAAGATATTGTTATTTAAACACTGGCATAAAGCTTTGTAGTAGTGTTTTAAAAATCATTGGTATTCATTTTTTAAAGTTAAAAACTTTATATAACAATTCAGAACATGTTGAGAACATTTTATAATACTTCTAGAACAATCTAAGGTATTTTAGAAACGTTTTATGATTATTCAAAATATTTTACGATAATTAAGAACATTGTACAGGGTTGTACTTATATAGGATTGACTTTATAGGTTGTTCAAAAAGATGTCACCTCACTCATATAGTACTATAAATATGACCACATGACTTACTTTGGAAAAAAGAATGAAAGTAGCAGCTTAAATGGAAGTGGTTGGATCACCATCGGTAGTAAAAAAAATCAAAAATGGTTTTAAAAAATTCTCCAAGCTGTTAAACTATTTGTTGACTAAATTTTGTTTGTTACTACTGAGACCCAAAGACTTTTTATTCAAGCTGTTACCTTTTTTCTCTTTTTCAAAATACTAATAATTCTAGAATATTTTGTGATATTGAGAAATAAATACGACAATTTTCAGATTTTATGACATAATATTTTGAACAAGGTGCGGCATAACAATTTCCTTATTTTCAATACGGACTTGTAAATCCGGTTGACGTTACAGAAATGTATGACTATTGTTTATTGAAAGAGAAAGAAATATAGTTTTGTTTGAAATAGATTTTAGTCAAACAAAACACAATGTCGACCAACTTATAGCAAATCAAGATTTTCACTTTCATTCATACAAGACGGTTTTTGCACAGAAATTGTTGGACCAATTAAGTTGATGCATGTAAAAACATGCTTAAATATTTACTTCAGGTTTATTTTTTAATACTTTTTGTTTAGTAAAACAATTTAGAAACATTATATTTATAACAATCAACATTATTTTCTATTAATTAATGTCAAACTTTAACTGAAAAATAATATAACATATAAAAAGATTTATATTGAAAACATTTTTTGACAGATCTGGAACGTTCTGTAACTAATGAGAAAATTTTACAATAGTTAAAAACATTTTAAAACACTTTATAACAGTTGAAATTGTTTTCTAACAATAGTTGATATAATTTTAAATTAGACAAAAACTTTGGTCATAACAGAAACAATACGAAAGGTATTTTTTTTTCTGCAGTAAACAGCAACTCTTTTATGATCGCATCGGGTAAGATTTGTAACGAACCCCGTGATCATTTATTAAAATAATGCCCAAACCGTTCGTCTGTTTATGGCGGATAGTATTACGAACGCGCGCTTGTTATGCAGCGTTATTCATAGACATTCTTTCCGAACGCACTCATAACAAGCCGCGTGAAGTATACCACATATACTAGGCAACCTTGGTTGCAACTAGCTGTATTTCGGGTGGCCTGCTTTGCTGCCATTAATTAAACATCGTAATTAGCCGGCTACCGACACTTTTTATGTCCGCGACATGATGTTTAATTGATGGCGCAACAAACCTGCGTGTTTGTCGGCTTGCCACTCCGTTGTTTGAGGATGCACGCGGATCTAACCTATCAAACCACGTGCAATCTCATGTAATCAATAAGGCCCCTAGGCGTCCCATGTGGGGTTCGCCATGGGTGAGACAAACCTCCGCCGGAAGTAAGAAGTATAAAGGAGCTTCTGTGTGCAGTAATTAGTGATTT
This sequence comes from Tachinus rufipes, assembly GCA_963932245.1. Classification (NCBI taxonomy): domain Eukaryota; kingdom Metazoa; phylum Arthropoda; class Insecta; order Coleoptera; family Staphylinidae; genus Tachinus; species Tachinus rufipes. The sequence goes on along the minus strand of OZ010747.1, from coordinate 68,136,299 downwards.
GCCATTAATAGGTAGATCACTAATTACTATATGCAACCGTCCGAACCCGGCGGACGTTTGTTTATTTTGTAAATATCTTTGTAGTTAAGGGGAATGGGATTTTAAGTTTTTGTGAAATTGTTTATGTATCGTCAGGGGTTATTTTGTTTAATTTAGTTTTAGTTAATTAGTTTGGGGTGTATAGCCCACCCCCTATGCACTCCCCATATATGTTGGTATCCCTGTTCCCGCTCTTTCCCTTTCCACCAAATTTTGCAAAGTTTATCCCCTCTCTTTTCTTTCCCTTTATATACCGCCGTTCAGTCCTCATCAATTCAATTGAGTCCGAGCCGAATTAACCATAGTGAAAACCAAAGTCCGAGTCCGAAAACCGAAGAGTACGAAACCGTAAGTCGAGCCGACAATCTCCCAAGCCCAATTGAAATTCCTTTTTTTTCTTTCTTTCCTTTCTCCCTAAAACCCAGCGTGTGCGGTAGCCGGAAGGCAAGCCACCTCCAGATTCCCGACCCAGTCTCAAATTCTTACCAACGTCCCCCGATCCATCCATCCATCCATCCATGCTTAATAATTACTTTTTTTTTTATATTATCTTTCGATTTTTTTTGTTTCAAATAAAATAAATGTTTATCTGATTACCCTATATATTTTATTTAAGTTGTGTCCACACTCCGGTGTGGTGGCGCCCGAGCACCTTCAGTCTCTGGCCAATTAAGCGAGGGGACCCTGTCGATCACGACTGCAGATACCCCCGCACAGGTGACGCCTCAAAGAGTAGAGACGTCACAGATTTAATACATTAGGGTAATTTCACAATAACTCGGACAAACGTCTTTACATCAACATGACAAAATATGACGATTTTTGAAATTTTAGATCTTTATGTGCCATTTAAATTTTTTAGGAATATTTTGTCTTCTTTCAGTTTTATCTCTTGTTAATAACCAAAAAATAGTCAAAAATCATATGCAAAAGAGTGTATCTTATAAGAAATTTTTGTAAAACACGATCTTGTTTTTAGTTTTCCAAAATTTTTTGCGGAAAATGAGAAAAATACCATTTTATTGAATATATATGATACTTCTGAAACATAGTATTTTTGATCGCAATAATAAAAAACTAGATTTACTTGCCCTAGGTTGAAATATAACACATAAATTGCTAAAAATAGGTTATTTTTAAGGGATTTTATTAGAATTTTCTGTAATTTTATTAATTGTCCAGTTTTCTTTAGGAGAATTAAAAAAAAAACGGACATAAAGATTGAGTTTTACAAGAAATCTTTCGATTACACTAACTTAATATTTTTTTTGACCTTTTTTGCAAAATTATGAAATAATCTACGTGTGTTCTATGGGTAACTTTGTTATTTTAGTTAAGTTAGGCAGAATTTTCAGAAAAACATAATACCATTTTTAAATTTGTATTTCAAAAAACTAAAAAAAGTTGTTTTTTACAAATTTAATAACTTTTAGTCTATTTACTCTAGAGCAAAAATAAAAAATGTATTCTGTAGATATTTTTGTGTAAAATTTAAATAAATTAACAAAAAATTATGGCATTTTTAATTTTAGAGATATAAACCAAACTTGTTTTTTTTTAAAAGGCACACACCTTAGTTGGCTATGAGTTTATTGAAAAGCTTATATTTTTTTGATTTTAATAACAAACATTTAAAATAACAAAGTTACTCATAGAATAATTTCGTTTTTTGAACATTTTCTAAAAAACTCGGACAATTAGTAAAATTACAAAAAATTCGAAGAAAATCCCCTAAAAATAACCCATTTTTAGCAATTATGTGTCATATTATTCTAGGGCAAGCAAACTTAGATTTTTTAATTTTTGTGATCAAACGTTCTATGTTTCAAGAGTATCATATTTAAATTTCAAGTTTTTAGGTGTAGCGGAATCAAAGATCATACTTTTAATAAAATAGTATTTTTTCCAATTTTCGAGAAAAATTTCAAAAACCCAGGGTGGGATTGTGTTTAAATTTCTTATAAGATACACCCTGTTGAATGTAATTTTTGACTATGTTTTGCTTATTTACAGCACAAAAACTGAAAGAAGTCAAAATATTCCTAAACAATTAAAATGTAAAAATATTTTTGTACCCCAAACATGTGTAAAAATTTGAGCAAAGTCGGAGATGTTGATGTGGGGACGTTTGTCCGAACTATCAGAGAATTGCCCATTAGAAATTCAGTTACATTTAAAAATTACAATAAAATCTAAATTGAATTCAATACGCAACTGATAGCCGACGTATTTGCTAACCTTGATGCTCCTGTGACGATCAGTTCGGAAAACGTTTTCACTCTCATCATAGGTAATGTTGATAGTCCAAGGAAATGATTTTTACGTCACATGCGCAAAATACTCTACATTTGATGATAGTAATAACAACTGCGTTCGCCAGTAGAACACTGAGTGAGATGAGCGCTACAGGTACGCACCCTATTTAACTATCAACAAAGGTCAGACAATATGATTTGCAATAATTGATATTTTAAACAAGATTTAATCGTTAGAAATTATTCACAATTTGATTAATATTACGCCGTAAAATTATTAAATAAGAAATAATAAAACTTAATAATAATTAAATAAATCAAACAAATAAAATTTTATTAATATAAAAACATTATTATTTTACAATTTGAATTAACATTAAAAGCCATAAACTAAGCCAGCCATTAAAATATAAATAATAAAACTTAGTAACAAATAAATAAAGTCCATAAATACTGAACGTCCTCACTTTATATTTCTCCTTGCATGTAGGTCAGTCTAGGGTGGATTGTTTCTCTTTTTCATATATATTTTTTTCTGACTGTGTGTAAAACTACCGATCAACAAAACGCCGTAGTAATTCAGCGAGGGCTTATCAGACATAAGTTATGAGCGCTTTGGGGGATAAAATGCTAGTGGAAGCTTTTATGTGTTTCTTTTTTGCGGTTATGCCTGCTTGCTTGTGTGGAATATTTTAATTATAAATACAGTTGGAATTATTATTATTTGCATCAATTGTCAATAAAATGTATGCAACTCAACATATTTTACATAATGTAAATGTGTAATGCAAGATATTATTTATTTGTATAATATTCTTGTACTATTGAAATGAGTATTATGTTAACGTATCATAAAGAAGTTGTGTTACTATTATTTTTAAATTATTATAAAAAAGTTAAAAAAATATAGCTTTAAGTTTACAAAAATATTAAAAAAGCCAAACTATTAAAATGGTTGTAAAATTTTATAGCAAATTAACTATAAAATTTCTTTTTAATTTGCGATGCTTTGGTATTCAGACCAAGCAAACTTTGTAGATTGTGACCACTGTTTCCAAACTGTTTATGCAGGTTATAACCAGTTTAGATTTTATTACTGGCAATTGTAGTGTTTGCAATGCCGCTTGATTATTTGACATAATAGTTATTGGTCTGTTAGGGTAGGGTATAGTCAAGTCTCAATTGTGTCTGGCGCACCTCTCGATGATAGCTTCTTTGCCTAAAAAACCGAGACATATTTGCCCAGGAGTAGTGAAGTTTGTTTCTCTCCCTTAGTCTTTATCCTTGTAGATTCTTGTCTTAAAATGTACACGATTTTGTAATATAATTTTTCATTCCGAACAAGCGTTCATTCAGGCGCCGCTTGCTCTTAAGTCATAGACGCGTTTGTAATCAAAAAATTAATTAAATATTTCAAAACCGTGCTTTGCCTACATGTTTTTATGGTTTATTATTCTGAAAACTTTATAAAATAGTATATTTATATTAAGTACTAAATCGCTTTAATCCGGATGTCCTTGTAGATCGGACTAAATTGGAAAATGTAAGTTTTACATTATATACTTTGTAATCCGAACCGATTTAATCCGGACTGGCCAACCGACCACTGTTTTCCGTACCTAGCATGCCTATTAACAAAAAAAAAGAAAGGGAAATCCGAGAATTTTTAGTTTATTTCAACACGGCACCAAAACGGTCACACAAAACATTAACTCTATTAAAAAAACAAGAAACAATACAAAAGTTGCGCAACGGAGGTTAAGCAAGGTTGCATTCGCTAAACTAAAATATCGGAGTTTTTCTTAAGAGTTTAATTTTTTCTTGAAAATTTGTTCTATTGTCATTATAATAAAGCTTTATTATATAATGTGGCTTTTGCTTAATTATTTTATTATTGTTTCAGTAATCCGGATTGTTCAATAATTTGGATCAAGCTATGTTTTATTTGATCCGGATTAGCGGAGCTTTACTGTAACTTTAATCTAAATGTTATTATTAATTAAAATAATTTTATTGAATACACCTTTGCATATAAAAAAATAAATTACTGTATAAAATAGACATTTTTTTGCATTAAAATGTCAATCAATTGTTTTAAAATAAACACTGTAATATAATAAATAGTAATATTTTTTATTTGACATGAACAGAAATTGTTATATTTATGTCAGTTTAATATAAATATAATAAATTTATTACAATTTCATTAAACTTACTTATAGAATGTAGTATTATTATATCAAATGACCCCATTGTTAGAAGTTTTTCTTTATGCAACATATTTGTTATGCTAGGTTATCTACAGTCTGTATGCTGTTTGTCTCGTTTCCGCTTTTATCATTAAGCGAAATGGCAGTAACAATAGCAGCGCTTTCATAGCTGCTGTGGGCTTCGTTCTCATCATCAGTAGACATGCTATCCTCTAAACGTTACCTAGTTTGTTAGCCGTACACTTGAGAGTGGTTTTTTCCTCTAGACAAGTGGAGCATATGTAATAATAGGCATATAGCTGTTACCGCTAATGTGCGTAAGTCCGTTAAACTAAAAATAACTAGTAAATCCGCAGATTATCTTACTATACATATTAAACTGAAAAATCTTAATGGTGTTGCGCACATTACCATAGTAATCTGCAGATTACTCAGGAAATTTTCAGATTACCGACTGAACCTTGGTAAAAGTGCATACATTATTGAAATAAACTATATGTGAAAGAAAGTTATATAATTAAAGACGCAAAGTTTTTTAATAATAAAAATACAGTTTGGTTTATAATGAACACATTCTAAAAAATGCAATTTAGTCTTATCATGTAACTCTAAATTAAAGAATAAATTCTGGAACAAAATAAAAAAAAACAAAATTCAAAATTCTCAACAAAATTTAACACTAAAATTTAGTACAATATTTTAATCAATATAAAATTAAAAAATTAAAAAATTAAAATTGTGTTTAGAACTATTTTGGCTTATCATGCAACTATACTTTAACTAAACACTATACTTCTATACAGTTAAGTATTAAACAAAAAAAATAATCAAAATTCTAAACTACGTTAGTACTTAAAATGACTACAAAAATATTCATTTGAAAATGGACATGAACATAGATTAAAAATAATTAGAACTGTTGAGATAATTAGAAAAATTATTTATTAATGCAATCTAAGGATTGGTGGCACTTAGAATTGCATTGTAAATTGTTTTTACGACAATGCATTTAGTTTTACACATTTTTTAAAATTTTAATTAAACCAATTTGTTGCGGTTTGGCGTAAAGAAACTTCTATGTTTGAAACTTAATTTTTTGTAATAATATTTTCTTTACAATCACTGAATTATAATCTAGCATATAATTGTTTTAAAACTTCAGTTTTAATGCCTATCTTGTAAAATTCATCATCAGTTTTATTAAGAATTACTGCCAATACTAAACGAGCATCCGATTTTGCTCTATCTACATCTAGCACTTTAATTCTTACAGTAATACCCTCATCGGCCATTGAGTGATTAGCATTGTTTTGGCTTGTATTTCTAAACCTTTCTTTGCTTTTTCTTGTTGTTTATCTTGATCAAACTGCTTTTTGCAAATTATGCACAGCAAAGTTTGACCAAAACCTTCTTTTTCAAACAAACTGGTTACATTTAAAGCACCTGTGAACACCCGATGTCTTTTTGAAACAAATAATACAAAACAGATTATCTGCTTTTGGTAAACTTTTCCGCCTAGGGTCAATACTAAATGTTTCCTGGTTTGGTGTCAACTCCTGAGAATTGAAATTATGTGGTACAAAAACGTCGTTGTGAGTTAATAATAAAAGAAAACATTTTTACATGCACACTTATGAATATAACAACAAAACAATTTAAAAACTTAAATTAAAATAATCATTAACATGATATAATTCATTGTTTAATAATATTTTTTAGAGATAACTTAAATTCTTTAGCTGGTAATTTTTGGATTGTATAAGGTAAAATATTATACATTTTGACTGACAAATAATTAAACAAATTTAATGTTTATGTTAGTCTGCAGTATGGCGAGCAGATGTTTTTACTTGATTTGGTACAATAATTATGCAATTTATTTTGAAACTTGTAATTTTTCAGCATCTATACCTTCTCTCACATGCACCAATCATGCCAATACATATAAACTTGCAACAATCATAAAACTCAGTTTTTTAAAATGAGACTTACACGTATCTCTGAAACCAAGACCCGCAACTACACAAATAGCTTTCTTCTGCAAAATAAAGATTTGATTAGCATGATGAGAACTACCCCACAGCAGCACTCCATACTCAATTAAAGATTGAATAAATGCAATATAAGCCATTCGCGTAACCGTTAAATCCGTGTTCTCAGCTATTTTTTTTATTAAATAAATATTACTGCTTAATTTTGTAGACAACAATTCCACATGCTGTTGCCAAGATAATTTATTGTCTAAGTGAATACCCAAAAATTTTATTGATTTATTAACACCTTCATTTGCATTAAGTAATAAAAAAAACATATGTTTTGTTTTTGCTTCATTTAACTTTAGATTATTTGCATGAAACCATTGTTTTGCTTCTTCTAAAGGACTCAATCCATCCACCACAGAAGCTGCTACACTTTGAATGAGAGTTGTGTCATTGGCATAAAGATATGTCCTTGCTAGTGTTACATTACATTAAGATCATTTATGTACAACAGAAACAGCAGGGGACCTAAAATAGACCCCTGCGGCACACCGTAGTACATTTTTTTTTCTATCCAAAAAAGTACTACTAGCAAAGACAATCTGTTTTCTGCCAGTTAAGTAGCTGTTAATAATATTTAATGCTACACTTCTTATGCCAAAGAATTCTAGTGTGTGCAACAACTTCTCTGGATTGTATAATATATCCAAACTCTGCCCGACATATAAATTTTTCTAAAAAAGAGAAGAAGCGCTTTTTTATTAACATTTCAAATACTTTTGAAAAAATTGGTGTTATTAATATAGACTGATAATTTTCACATTGATTTATATTTCCTTTTTTAAATATCGGTATGATAATTTTAGTTCAGAAAGAAAAAATCCCTCTTCAAAACAAGCATATAACATTTTTTAAAGGTTCTACAATAACATTTGACACATATTTAAGTTCTTTAGAATTTAGATTATACAGATCTATACAATTAGAATTTGTTAACAATCCTATCACAGATTTGATTTCCATTGTCAAAACTGGTTTAAGAAAACAGGAAGCACTTGTATCACTTGTGTAATTGTTTAATAAAAATTGATAGCTGTTATCATTATGATTAAACATAGACAAAACATGTTCAACTGAATTAACAAAAAAAGTTTGATGTAGTTGATGAGAATTTATTTACTTGTTTTCTATTGGTGCTTTTATTAATTATTTCCCAAACTTGTTTTGGTCTGTCTAATGATTCCATTATCAATTTATTGTTAAAATCAATTTTTGTTTTTTGACTTTGTTTTTATATTTGCTTTTTTCTTTTTTTATTAATACACTCAGTTCAGTTGAATTTGTTTGTTTCCTAATAGCATATAGTAAATTAAGATAATTTTTTTGATTCCTTAGTTCTGATGTATTCCAAACTTGTTTTTTATTATTGTTGATATTTATAATTTCATTTGGAATACAAAGATTAACAATATTTAAAAGAAGTATTAAAAAAACTTATAAATTTGTTTGTGAATTTGAACATTTATAAACAAAAAACCAATCAACTACAGATAGCGCAACATAAAATTGATGTTTTAAAGACAATAACTTTCCTTTATACTGCGTATACGTTTTTGTATTGTTAGCATTTATTGCTGTATTAATTATTAAGCCAAAATGATCTGAAAGATTGGGTTCAATAACTGTTGTTTCATATGGTACGTCCATATTAATTAAGAAATTGTCTATACATGTTGCTGAGTGTTTTCCTAGATATTTCATTAAACATTTTTTGATGTTTATTGGTTTTGATAAGATCTATATTAAAGTTACCACCTATTATAATATTTTCATATTTCTTGTCTAGATAACACAGAAAATTATCAAGTTTAACATAAAATTTATTAAAATCAGATAGAGGTGTACGATAGACAGATACAATAACAATATTTAAAAATGGCAAATAAACTGCGCTTACTTCACATATACCTTCAAAGGATAAATTAACGACACATTCTATTGATTTGCACTTAAAATCATTTCTGACTAGGATAAGAGAGCTTCCATGTTTAGTGGATTTTCTGCAATAACAACTACCCACTTTAAAATTGTTGATTGTTATAAGATTAATTTCTGCACTTTTTAACCAATGTTCGCTAATTGTTACAGCACATGTTTGCTTATTTTGTTCCAAAAATATTTCTAAATCATCATGATTATTTTTTAAGGATTGTAAATTAATATGGAACAACTGTAAGGTATTATTCGTTTTATTTAAAACTGTGTTGTTTTGTTCTAAGTTTTTTGAGTTTTTACGTTTGTAAGCCATTGTAATAAACGCTCAACGCATGTACCGACAGGCCATATATTAGAATTACCTAATGATTCTATTTCTTCCAAAGGAACTGTTACTTTAAACGACGAGTATAGTTCAGGATGTTTTGACATCATTTTCTTGCATATAACATAATCAAAACTTTTTTTATTTAAGTTTGTTGTTAAGTTATTTTCTGTTAGCTTAGAGTCCATTCTATAAACATGTGAATGTCCGTGTGAGGCAACTCCTTTTACCAATGAATCTTCTGTAGCTGTTCTACGAATTGTATTTAGTTTTACTGGATTTTTCTTTTTACGACAATTTATTGTTTCCCATTTATCATTTTGTACAATATTTAAGTTATCCTCATTGTTTAAATTTACATTTTTATTTTCATTTGATTTAGTACCTCTATAAGTTTTTAAATTTCTTTTATTTATCATTTCTTTTGTTGCTAAATTCTGTTTATGAGCACCATCTAACGCATCTTTGAGTTGTTCAGTTGTAATTTCCTTTCTCACAGGTTCAGTTTCCTTTACTAATACTTTATTTTTACCAATAAGGCCTCTTTCACACGCAGATTTGGAATCCCAGATTCAGAATCTCGGATTCCGGTGATGCATACGTTTAAATGGGACTTTTCGAACTTGGATTCCGAAACGTGATTCTGAATGCCTGCGTCTAAGATTCTCTAGCGATTCCGAATCTGGGATTCACGCTATAAATTACGTTATATGTAGCCTTTCAGACAAGGATTTTTTCATAGGCGCACATTTATTATTTACGCATATTGTATATATTCTACGAGATTATTATTCTACGGCACTGTACTCGCACAGGAATCCGGGCGGCTGTATGCGTATACGGATTCAGAATCTCGCATTCAGAATCTGGGCGGCTGAATCTACGTGTGAAAGGGGCCTAAGTGTAGAGCTGTAGGAACTCTTATCAATAGATGTCGCTGATTTTAATAAATTTGGCGCATTTAAATTTATACCAGTAATATTATCGTTGTTTTTATATATTGTTTTCATGCTACTAACCTCATTTTTAAGATCTTCAACTGTTTTTGCCAATGCTTCTACAATTGTTATAAGTTCACTATTTTCGATTTCTTGCTTTATAGCTTTTAATAAAACATTGTTATTGTCGTAAGTAACGACGCAAGTATTGCAAAACCATTTAATGTTTACATTTGCACATATAACATTTAGAACACTTTTTTTTATCTCAACACAGTCAGGATAATAGTATTTTGAACAAACACCTGCTCATAACACAAACGATTTACTTTCTTCAATCACTTCTTCACATTTATTACATAAATAGTGAGAATTTTCGGAAATGGTTGGAGACAGATTTTGACTACCATCTTCACTAACCGCCATCTTTATTATATTTTGAGGTATGAATGATGAAACAAGTTTTACTTTTGCAGAACACCTAAACATTGTTTTTTGTAGTGACTCCGTTTAATACCAGAATGGTAAGCACAATTTTTAATAAATTGTACAAATTGCACACTTTTGCTCTATCTATGAGTTTTATTGTCAGTCATCCAAGTGATTAGCATATTCTCAATGTTTTGATTTGTTCGTTCCACACTACCTTGACTCTGGTTGTGTTTTGGTTTACTATGAATCATTTTTAATTCTGGCCATATTTCCATTATGTTTTTAAAACTTGATTGCAAAATTCCCAACTATTGTCAGATTGTAATATACATGAAGTTCTCAGCAAAAAAAAATGTCAAGAATGTGATAAGCTACTTTGTCAACTTAGACGTTAGTGCTTTTAAAACAACAAATGGTCTTAGTAAACAAGAAGATATTTAAACCTTATCTATATAAAACATTTGTATCTGAGCCCGAATAATATTTTTGAAACGTTTAACAAATTGTTTTATTATTCTATTCTTTAAAACAGTATGTCGAATAATTCATTTATGTGGATAAACAGCTTTACTTCTTTTTGAAAATTTAAGAGTGTCTTGGTAAGTTTTTCGCAACCATTTAATGTATGTACATCATACTGTTTAATAATGTGACTGTCTCGGGATAATTTCTATTTTTTAGTTTTAATTTGTTTAACGTCTTTAATTAATAACATATGTTTTTCCTTTGTAACTACAACACTATTATATTTAGCATCTTGACTTGAAAGTTTGTTGTTGAACTTATTTTTTATGTTTGCATACATCGTACTAATGGTTGCTTGCATTGTTATACACAAAAAATAAAATAACGACAAACACGTCTGATTTGGCTTCACGTGTATTGAGCACTGACACGGTATAACCTGTAATCGTTCGTAATACAGTGAGAGGCAACTCAAAGGCAAAGAGCGTGGCATGATTTATTTCTGGATGTATTTCCGCACTTTAACGAACAGCTTTACGGTAATGTGCAGATTATCTAGATAATGTTAGAAAAACATAATAATTTCTACATTAACTGAGTATTGCAGTTAATAGTTAAATAATTGATATATTTTCAAATAAAATATTAATAGAAAATAATTAAAAATCAATAAAAACAAAAAATAAAACAAAAATAAAATAAAATAAAAATGCCACCAAAACAATTAAGGAACAACGAAGATGAGAAAATAAAAACAAGCCTGGAAGAACTAAAAAAGGCAGTGGACTTTATGTCAGCAGAATATGAGGAAGGAAGAAAAGAAAATGAGGAAATGAAAAAAACTATTAAAGATATATCATTGAAATGAAAAAACAAATAAAGGAGCTGGAAGAAAAAGTTAACAAATACGAACAAGATAAAATAAAAAATAATATTGTGATAGCAGGAATTTCAAAACAACATAAAAAAGAAGACATAAAAGAAATAGTGGCAAAAATATTCACAAATATAAATACTGAAATTCCAAAAAATAATATCGTTGAAGCTTATAGAATAAATAACAAGAATCCGGATGCACCAATACTGGTTAAATTCAAATCAGTAGAAGAAAAAAAAATAATGGAAAAGAAAAAAGAAAAAGGGTCAATCAAAGCCGATGAATGTGGATTAAAAGGAAAAAAAGATATATACATTACGGAACAGCTTACATACGAAAACAACAGCATATTCTATGAAGCAAGAAAACTAAAAAAGCAAGGTTACAAATGGGTGTGGTATAAAGAAGGAAGGATACTCGTAAGAAAAACAGAAGAAGGCAAGCCAATAGTTATACATGGAATTGAACATGTCAAGGAACTGTTAAACAAAGAAGAACATTAAAAAAAAAAAAATTATATATACAACAATAACTAAAATGGACAAACTAAAAATATACCTACACAACGCAAGGAGTATAAGAAACAAATTCGATAAAATACTAACAATACCGAAAGTATACAAAGCAGATATCATAGTAATAAATGAAACATGGATATATACAAACGAAGAAACATACTTTCAAATTCCAAATTATACAGCAATATTTAATAATAGGGCAATGAAAGGTGGAGGTATTGCAATATATATATATATATATATATATATATATATATATATATATATATATATATATATATATATATATATATATATATATATATATATATAAACGAAATAGCAACAACAGTACAAGAAAGTCGAACAAAAAAAAAAACTGAAATATTAACAATAAAACTTAATAATTAATAATAAAACACAAATAGTGTAAAGGTTCAAAAAAGTTTTATTGTTTACTACAATTGTTTCGCCACACAGTGGCTTCATCAGGTATAATGAACAATGATAAAAAAAAGGGTTACACTAATTACTTATATACTAAAACAAATAAAAATACTATTTAAGAGACAATAAGAATATAACTAACAACTACAGAAATATAATTGTAGAAAATGGTCACTATATTTTAAATAAAATAAACAAAGAAGGAGTAACAAGAAATAACGCAGACAAACCTGGGACAATTATAGATCACGTTATAACAAACATAAAAAATAACAACAGCAAAATAAAAGTAAAAAAACTAACATTATCAGATCATAATGCGGTAATTACGGAATGGAACATAATGTGTAAAGAAACAAAATATGAAAAAGTTCTAAAAAATAAAATAAACTACGATAAAATTAAGAAAGAATTTGAAAACATAGATAATAAAACAGTACCTGATTTTGACACTCTAACAACAATATTACAAAACACAATAAAAAGAAATACAAAAGTAACGGAAATAAAAAGAAAAAAAAACAATGAGTGGATAAATATGAAAATAATTACAATGATAAAAGATAGAGACAAAACACAAGAGAGATACATCAAAAAACCAAACAATGATGTCATTAAAAAAATATTAAAAGAAAAGAAAAAGAAAGTAGAGGATAAAATTAAAGAAAGAAAAGAAAATTACTACAAAAACAAAATAAAAAATGCAAATGGAAATCAAGCTAAACAATGGTCGGAAATAAATAGTATGCTAAACAAAACAAAGAAAAAAGCAAAACAAGAAATAACAGAAATTATAACAACACACGGACAAAAAAAAACAAATAAAATTAACATAGCAAACGAACTGAACAACTACTTTGCAACAGTGGGAAAAAACTTGGCAAACAAAATTAAGAAGAATGATGGCAGGGAAACAATAACAACCGTAAGAATAGAAGAAGAAGCTATGTTTGACAAAACAACAGAAGAAGAGATAGAAAATATAATCATACAATTAAAAATAAGAAACGCCACAGGAGAAGATCAAATAACTCATGACGTAATAAAAGCTATAAAAAAAGAAATTTTGACACCATCGACAAAGACAAATTGATCAAGAAAATGGAAACTCTTGGAATAAGAAACACAAACTTTAAACTACTAAAAACATATTTTAAAAACAGAACACAAAGAACAACAATAAACGACATACTTAGTACATCAACAATAGCAGAATATGGGCTACCACAAGGTGGAGTACTAGCACCAATATTGTATATATTATACATAAATGATATACATGAGACAAACTTGACTGGAGAAATATATACATATGCTGACGACACATGTATTGTATATCACGGAAAAAACAAAGAAGCAATAGAAAGAAACATAAATGAAGACGTTAAGAAATTAACTAAATGGTACGACGAAAACATACAAACAATAAATGAAGAAAAAACGACGTATATGGTAATAAGACAAAAAAATACAAAAGATATTGACATAAAAATTGAAATAAATAACATTCCAATTACCAGAACAAAACAGACAAAATACTTGGGAATAATAATAACAGAGAAACTAACATGGGATACACAAATAAAGAAAATATTAAAAAAAGTGCAGCAACGATAGGAGCTGTTTATAGAGCCAGGAAATGCATAACAAACGAAACTGCAATAAGTATATACAACTCACTATATTTATCAAAAATTAACTATTTAATAAATATATGAGGTGAGACAACAAAAACAAATATACAAAAAATACAAAGACAACAAAACAAAATACTTAAAATAATACATAAACTCCCAAAGCTAACACCAACAGAAGAAGTATACAAAATAATCAACAAAACAAACATTAACAAAAAAATAAAAATAAAAAAATGCAAACTAATATATAAAATTAAAAATAAAGAAATTAAAACAAATCAACAAATAATATTGAACAAAGAAATTCACGGACATAACACGAGAAGAAGAAGTAATATGCATGTACACACAACAAAGACAGAAAAAGCGAAAAAAAAAAAAACTAAGCAATGCGCTAATCACAACAATGAACTACCTGAAAATATTAAAAAAAAACGAAAACTTATAAAGAATTTAAAACAAAAATAAAAGAACACTACATAATAACAAGACCAAAACAAATATATAAATAAACAAACATGATAATACACACAAAATAAGATAAATGGAATGAGAAAATAAAAATGGTGCCCCGAATACGAAGCTTTGCAGCCTACCATATATGGAAACGGTGTAAGCAGCAAGTGAAAGAAAAAAAAAATGTTGTAAAAAAATAAAAAATTAACAGCTTTCTTGTTGGTTTAATATCAAATCACTAGATCACTAACACTTAGGTGGGTGGGCGGACCACACTATTTTAATACTTCGGCGTGATTATGTTTATAGTGTAATAATTAAATTACTGAAAGTGTTATGCCCGGCAACTTTGATTTGAAACATTATTTAAAATTTTTGCTATTTTAAATTTAATTTTTTTTTTTAATTTATGTATGGTAAGGTAAAAAACACCTATTTTATAATAGAATATCGCAAGCAGAACACATTGTTTTGGTTCTTTTTTTCTCTTTCTTCTTGGCTCAACTACGGCATCTTCTTTTAGTTTTTATCACTATTAGTAGGTGATCTCCAACATTTATTAGGTTTTGAGCAGAAGTATTTGGTTTACCATATGAGCGTTTTATAATTATTGCTGCATTTTTGCGACCTGTCAATATTCGCGCTTCTACTAGGTTTACCAAAAAATTGATAAAATGCATATTAGATTTATTACAAAACTCTTTGTAGATGATCCAAGCATTGACAGCAGTTGTCAAGAGAGATTTGTACAAAAACTTTTTTCCATCACTTCAATAATTTTCTATAGCCCAGTGAGCTGGTCTACGCCGCCCAAGTGAAAATTATAGTACTGTATCGCTTCTGGTCCCGTTATTTTCACTTGTGATCTATGTTTTTCTTTTTAATTAACTTGAACAGTTGTACTTAACCGGCCACATTAGCGTTAACTCTCACATAATTACCAGTTTTATAGTGCTATAACCAACAACAATTGCACTGAATTCTTACTGCACATATCTTCAACAACATAGAATGAAGTCAAACTAGTCATGCATGAAAATCGTTTCTATAAATAAAATGCAGTGATTCCCCTAAACATTTAAATGATTGGGACAACATTCATATCAATTTACAATATATTTTAAACCTACAGTATTTTTTAACATTTGGCTGGGACAAATATAACCCAATAGTAATTTCAAAGCAAAAATTTGCAAAATAAAGTCTTTACTTTGTATTGCTATTCTGAGATTAGTTCTTCTTATCAAACTTGCCAACGGATTAGGGGTTATTGCCTAATATGATACGCATGTGAGTATCACGTGCGAAATGCGTATCAGGCGCCTTGGCAAAGTTGTTCTGCTTCAGCACCGGCTGGTAAATGTTCATCGTGTCTATAGAATTGTCACAATTATCATCAAACTGACTGTAAACTTGCTTAAACTTACTAAACACATTAGGAGCACCGAACACGGGCATTATGCACCGGACTTAATAGAGGTGAAGCGTAAATCGGACTCGAACATTGTTGGCGTTGCTGCGTGAAGGTAAAGGTTAACTTGCTGCAACTGTTTTTCCTCGATTGCGTCCTTTTCCTTTTTTCGACTCAATGAACTCGATTCTGTTAAATTGAAACTTAATTTTAAATTCAAGCTGTGATTTTCAATCAAATGCACCCGGATATAATATGGCCACTAATGGTTTAGCGTTCATGCTTTTCTTGCGCAGTTATTCCTAAAGCTGTTGATTCTTGATTGCGGGTGTGATTGTAAATTGCGCCGTGTTCTAGGAGGATTTTCACTATGTCTTCGCCAACTAGCGGAGTGTAAAGAAGTACGGTTCTCTAAATCAACTGCATCAACGTGTGCGTTGCAATAACGTAACCATTTCGGTATGTCCTTGCCATGTGGATGCGTGTAAGCGGGTTCAACCTTTCAAGTTTCTTGTTTTAACGTTGGCGCCTTGTTGGATAAAATATTTGCTTATAGCCAATTGGTTATTAAAGGTTAATACGTATAAAGTGCTTCTACTATCCGCATCTTTCATATTAATATTAGCGCCCTGCGTTAGCAAGATTTACGCAATAGTGTAATGACCTTTCAAGACTGACAATCTGCAAAAAGGGATTTAATTATCATAACTTCTAAAGTAATTATTGGATTTTCATATAATTTGGCAACAATCTACTCCAATAGCAACTGCCAAGTTTGAAGTTGAAACAGTTAAACTCATGGGTGATTGAAATTATGGCATAACTTTTGTATTATTTATTGGATTTTTATTCAATTTTGTAACAGTGCATTCCAATTATATTGCTACTAATTGTGTAAATTGCAGTCAATTTGATACGATCAGTTTTGAGTAATCTAAATTTATTCAAGTTGACTTACAGCAAACTTTAAGTCCAACTCATGTTATAACTTTTAAACTAATCATTGGATTTTAATGCAATTTTGTAAGTAAGCATTCCACTAGCATTGCTACCAATTGTATAAATTGCAGCTAATTTGTTAGGGTAACTTTTGAGTAATCTGAACTTATTCAATGTGACAAGTTAGGCCACCCCATGTACATTTTTATTTAAAATAATACTCTCATATAATAAATTTATACTTACCTATCAGGTCAGGTCAAATTCTTTTGATAAGATCATAAAGAATTTATCCTTCCTGGTTCTTTTACTGCTGATCTTCATCTAGAACACATGTGCCTACAACAATAATTCTGCCGCTTTCTGGGCCTTTTCATAAATTAACACAATTTATGTCATTACCTGCGTAGGTGAGTTAAATATAAACTACATTATCTAATTAGATTTATTTTATTAATTGTTTAAATATTCATACAATCATTTTTACATTTACATGGTGGTAAGGTTAAAAATAACATGTGTTTGTTTTATTCGTAGTTATTTATTGTTTATGGACAAGTGTGACAACGCTTGATACAATACATATTTTATTAATGTTAATTAATAAAAGATATACATTTGCTAAACCAGCTGTAATTTATTTCTCGGAGTTGGTAGAACCGCTGTCCAAAACCCTGAGATAATTGTTTCGCCACATCAAGTTCACTTATTATCAAGCTTGAAGTCATGGGTGATTAAAATTATGTCATAACTTTTGTATTGATCATTAGATGTTAAAGAAAATTTAACAAGAATGCACTTGAATAGTACTGCTATCAACTGTGTAAGTTGCAGCTAATTTGATACGGTGACTTTTGAGCAATCTAAAGCTATTCAAGTTCACTTATAGTTTAAGGATTTAAATTTATATAATAACTTTTGTTTTAACCATTGAATTTATATGCAATTTGACAACAAAACATTCTAATAACATTGCTGCCAACTGTGTAACTGCAGTTAATTTGATACCATCGGTTTAGAGTAATCTGAATTTATTCAAGTACTTATATCAAGCTTGAAGTTATGGATGATTAAAACTAAGTCATAACTTTTGTGTTATTTATTGAATTTTCATACAATACAGTCGAGTACCATTACTAGCAACTGCGTAACTTGCAGCTAATTTTATACGGTCAGATTTAAGTAAACTAGATCTAGCAGAGATTACTTCTAGCAAGCTCAAAGTCATAACAGATTATAATCATGTCACAACTTCTAAACCAACTTTTAAATTTTGATACAATTTGGCAGCTTGTACATATACAAATTTGTCCGTATATTTAAAAATCGTTATTATTAAATAACATTAAGGTTTTGTAATGTTATAGTACATTTACATTATACTTTAAATCTTTTATGTAAAGTAGTTTGTAAACTTTTTTAAACAAATGTAAATCTTAAATTATGAAACATAACGTTTCCGGTACGATATCGATCTATATTTTTTTTACTTATTATTGTTGTCCCACCGAACTAATTTAACTTTAAATCCTCTTTGCCTGCCTTCGCGCTCTCGCGCATTTGCAAAAATCATTTCATTATACGCTTGTCGAATGAATGAAGAGATTTAAAAGCTGAAAATACTTTTTCACATTGACAACAAAGTGTAACTCATATTAAATATTATTTTAATTGTAAAGTTAATATATGCTGTAGTAATAATAAACTATAAATTAATATTATTTAATATATGATCGTTGTGATATCATTATTTATTTAAATAATCAAACGAACGACTTTGGTTTCAATTATAAACACAGAATTATTTATTCAAATTTGTCTTTCGCTACTATGCAATGCCGTAGCATGCAAAGCACCCTGACGAGGTCTGTAAAACCAAAATAATTCTCTGTGGTTATTAATTTGAGTTTGAATATGTTATTAATTTATTTATTCATTTTGCAAAAATGATTTTATATTTTATATTTATTTAGTAAAGGTAATAACAAAGATAATTTTACAAAAACAATTAGATTTTTTAGTTTAAATTTATAATGCGGATGTAACTTCAAACCGTATCATTAGAAAAACAAAAAGATTTTAGGAATAAAAAGGGTTAGTTTAATTCAACAAAATTACCTTCTTTTAAATTGCTTTCTATTGATTAATAATTAAACAAATAAAAAATTCCACTGCAGCATTCCACTATGACAAAGATAAAATAAAGATCTTTTTCCCTACATAATAATAAGCCCCATTTTATTTTTTCAACCCTTATTCTGCATCCTATATTTCATATGTAAACATTTCAGCACTGAAAGAAAGAATGAGAACGGAAACTACGCAATAAAATTGAAACCGCTGCGAGGCTTGAAAATCTACATGAATATTGTTGCACGGAATAAAATAAATGTTATAATAATAATGTTTGTTTGAGTTGATCAATATTACTACTGAATGGACAACAAATCTATAAAATGTGATTGAAAAAGTTTTTATTCAATCTTGTTTCCAAGAAAAAGAAAAGTATTTTTTTATTAAAACTATTTTATTGTTGGAAAGTTATCTGGAGTTTGTAAAATTTGTGGAAAGATTAGTATTGATTCATAATTTTTTCAGTTATGTGTTTTTTTTTAATTGAAATGCTTTAAAAAAAACTTTAAAATAATTGAACAAAACTTGTAGATTACACTTTAAACTTAACATAACAAAACTGTCACTTTGTTTTTATAGCTACAACATAAAAACTCCCCTCGTATTTAACTATGTATACAACACAAACATTGTAAGTATGCCGGAATACAACATTCATACATGACATCGATTATCATTACTTTGTTATTAATATTTCATTACATTAATCATTCCTAAGAAATAACATAACTTGTTGCATTTATAATTACCTCCATTAGAAGTTTGAATGAATACTTAACTAGTTTGCAAAGAAAAGTTTCAGAATAATTTATTAATAAATAAATACGTCATGTTTACTTACATATAGAATAGGTTTACAATTTAGGGTAAAATGTTGGACGAGGCGAGGATTATTTGGATTTGTTCCAAAAAATATATTCAAGCACTGTGTGATCCTGTTTTTATATTAATATTTGTCGTGATTTATGGACTTTATTTAGTTTCATATTTCAATTTTTATAAATTTTATTGAAATAAAAACAAATCGATCATCGTATTAACTGGGTCATATATTTATTATTCCATATAAATATCAATCGTTTCTAATAAATTATAAGATGGGTAAAAATGTAAATATTTAAATTAATCGATGTGATAAGATATTACGTATTAATTAATAGGATAAATATTGGATTATAATTATTTTGTCTATCCTAACTCACGTCGGAGTATAATATAGCGGCTTTAGTTCACTCCTGACATGAAGGACAGCCCCATTATTATTAACGAACTAATGAATCCGTGATAAATTGTCGTGTTAATCTTTAATATTCATCTCTGACAAATGTAATACGTTCGGAATTGTGTGTCATGTTTATGTATTATCCTGAATATAATAATTTGATTATTGTATTGTTCTTTTGTTGAAAGTTAAGAAATATTTGTAATACAGGTAATGACTTGATTATGCTTGGTATAAATATTGAGTTAATATATTAAAAACTGAAGTCTTAATTTAAGTAACAGTAAAAATACAAATTAAAAATTAAGAAATGAAGAAAAAAATGATGAAATTTTTTAACTTAAGCAACATATTATTTTTATTTGCGAGTAAAAGATATAATCTTCTAAAGACACTAGGCAGCCCGTACTGTCCTGTCCTGTAGTTATTGTAATTATTTTTGCACAGTTGGTACTAACAGTATAATTGCACTATATTAGTATTAAATTACACTATATTTTAATATACCGTTTTTGAGTTATAATGTTTAGTTTTATGACTTCTGATTCTGCAAAGTGATTCTGATTGATTTAAGGTAATGTCAAATTAAGCGTATGAATTTTGATAACTTTTGTGCAGTTAGTAGTTATAATGTTGAGCTATATTGGTACAAGTTGGCACTAATTTCCAATGTACCATTTTTGAGTTATGAGTTATTATAGTAATTCTTGTAACTTTTAATTTTGCTAAGTCAGATTGATTGATTTGAGGTTATGTCATATTGAGCGTATGAGTTTTGACTAATTTTGCAGAGTTTGTACTTATAGTTTTGAGCTATGTTGATACTAATTTGTACCGTTTTTGAGTTATAAGTAGTCATACTGTTTTCTATAATTCTTGCTTCTGTTAGGTCAAGTATATAGATTGATTGAAGATTATGTCAAATTCAACGCATGGATTTTGATAAATTTTGCACACTTAGTATTGACCATATTGAGTTATATTAGTACCAAGTAGCACCAATTTCCAATATATAGTTTTTGAATTATAATTAAATACGTTAACTCCAATTACTTTTGGCTTTGCAAAATGATGGTGTTGACTACTTTGAGGTTTTATCAAATTGAGCGCAGAGAATAAAATCAATTTTGCACAATTGGTACATATGGTTTTGAGCTAATAAGTAGCACTAATTTTCAATGTATGATTTTTGAGTTATGAGTAATTATGGTAACTTTACCAACTTATAATTTTAGTATGTCAGGTAAATTAAATTGAGATTTTATTAAACTGACTGTATAGATGTTTTATGTTTCTGTATAGTTTACTAATAGTGTTCAGCTATATTGGTACCAAGTTGTACCAATTTCTGATGAATTGTTTGAGAGTTATGAATCATTATATTCTTGCTTGCATTCTATACTATCTTACCCGCTCACCCAAGTGTTGGGTATTAAAAAATTGGGTTAGTTTGTTTTATTTTTTAATTTAATTTAAAGCTTCTTCTGTTTGTGAGCTGCAGAAACGCGCCTGGAAAAGTATCATTCAATTTGTTAATGTCAATCATTTTGCGGGTGAGCGAGGACACTTGTCTAAACAACCCGCTTGCGTTTTATAAACTAAATATTGGTTATCAAGCAATTGGTTTAGTTCACTTTTATACTTAACATATTAACGTCTGTCAGTCATTCTTTTTTGTTTGTAAGGTTCAGGAACGCGATTGAAAGCAATTAACATTCATTTTATTAATGACAAACACGGAAACATTTTTCTAAACCATCCGCTTGCGTATTATAAACTAAGTACTCAAGATTTTTGGGCTTTACTGCAAAATACTTAAAAAAGGCTCATTCAGACGGTTTTGAAAAAAAGCATTTTTTATGATAAATTAAAAAAAAAACAAAATCCGGTTTTGAACTTCAAAATTATGTCAGAAAGTCTAGCCTAATCTGTTGAAAAGTGTATGAAATTTTAAAAGTAGCAGGGTTTGGCTATGAAATATTAAAATATTGTTAGACATAGCAAAACTTGATCATAAACTGTAGAAATATCTAAAATTTTATTCATAAAGAGTTCAAAATAGCAAAATCCGGCCTTAAAATATCAATAATAGTTAAAATGTACCAAAATCCGACTACAAACTGTTCAAAAATGTAACATTCTTTGTTTATAAAATGTTGAAAGTAGCAAAATCAGGCTTTAAAACATCAAAGTATTGTACTACAATTGTTTATAAAATTCAAACTGATACGCAAATGCGCTTCTATCTCTCAAATATTGTTTCTTGTTGCTTACTTGAAGAATACAAAAAGGGCATATTACAGTTTACAGTAGAGTTTTAGAGTTTAAATATATTCAAAAATTAAAATCCGCTTAGAGTGGAAAGCGTTTGGCTAGTGACGGAAGGTTAATAGAGCAATCCTAAAAAGAGGACAATGTTTGTTTTTTTTTCTAGATTATCAATCTTACTTAAAATAATAATCTTGATAATTTTTGCTTTTACAAAGTTTGGGTAGCTATTCTTGAGAGTGTTCTTAAAGTTTCTTTTTAAAGCTTTTTTACCATCTTTGTTTTTTTTTGCGATTACGGAGTGTTTCTGCTGAAGAGATTTTGTTTTTGCGTCTTTGATGCACTAAACACTTCTCGGTGCATTAGTGAAATGTACCGTTATTGTGTCTTTGTTATGTTACCTGGTGTTTTAGTGGTTTAGTTTTCTAAATCTCTTGAGCGTTTCTTAATCTTTGGAGTTTACGCCTGACAGCCCCCAAAAGTCTTGGCTGTGCAGTTACGTCTTTGGCTTTGCTTGCTAAATTGAGGTTTTCTAAAAAGTTTTTAATTGTTACGTTATCAGTCATTGGTTGCCTTTCTCCTGAATTTATGTTAATATATCAAAAATTGTGGCAGTTGAGCAGATTCTCAACTGCTCAACTATGCAAATAAAAATTATTCTTAACTAAAACAATTTGTTAAGTGATGTTTAGACTATATTTGGTACAAATTCTGTGTTATATATCAAAAATAGTAACTTTAGTTTGAGTAACAATAAAAGGATAAATTAAAGTTTTTAAAATTAAAGCTTGATATGTTTTTTATGAAATAAGGACAAGAATAGAAGTTTGTGTGACTAAGAAAAGTATTATTTTGTCAAAATATTAACTAAAGGTTTAATGAAGTAAAGTCTTGGACTTAAAAAACTTAACTAGAGAAATTACAAATGTGGCGCATATTTTAGACTGAGACTCAAATGAATGAATAAATAATGTAAAGTTATTAACACTAAACAAAGAACAAAATTAAAGTACTTAAAACACGTCATGAGGGACCTAAATATGTTTTATTTCAGTTAATTATCCAGAAGAATATAGTAGGGAAACGTAATGTTGGTTAAGAGAATTGTTTGGACGCAGTAGTACTGAATTGTTTTGTAAACGGTAAACAAAATAAAGCAAAAAAAATATTTTTAAAATTTTTTAAATTAACAATTTATTATAGAAAGTTATAAATTATTTTTTTTACTTTAGCAACATGTTAAGCTAAAATTAGACTAAATTGGCTGCAAAGTATAAATTAATATTAAACATTGTAACTTTAATTTAAATAACAGTAAGAGACAAACTTAAAATTTTAAAGTTAAATAAAACATATTAATAAAAAAAAAAAAATATTTTTTATTTAAACAAAATGTTAAGTAAAGTTTAGATTAAATTTGTTACAAAATAGTAAATATATCATAAACTTTATTGCTTGAATTTGAATAACATTAAAAAAAAAAATAAATTTTGAAAATTAAAAAAAAAACAATATTTATTTTTAAAAATTATTTTTAATATAAGCAACATGTTAGGTAAAGTTTAAAAAAATATTTTCTACAAATAGTAAATCAATAAATTAAAAATTGTAATCTTAGTTTGAGTATCAGTAAGAGAATAAATACAACAAAAATAATAAAAAACTCAAACATAGTTTTTAACTTAAACAACATTATAATTAAAATCTAGATTATATTTGCTACAAATTTTAAGTTAATTTATCAAAAATTGTAAGTAAAAGTATAATAATAAATAAATTTTGAAATTAAAAAAAATTAAGTATATTAATTTTTTTAAATTATTTTTTATTTAAAAAGCATGTTAAATGAAGTTTAAACTTAATTGTAGCTTCAGTTTGACTAGAATTAAGAAAATAAATACGAAAATTTAAAAAATGAAATAAAACCAATAATTTTTTTAAAATTTTTTTTTGACAACAGTTTTTGTAACAGTAAGAGCGGGACTACACCAAAAGAAGAAAACCAGGAGCACACGCGGCTTGGCCTGCCAAAAGCCACGCGGTCTAGCCTAGGTTAATTCGGAAAAATGTACGTTAAAATAATTTCTTGTTTGTTTATTTAGCAAACAAAACTTATTTTAAAGTAAAACTAAAACTTGAACGTTTATTATTGTAAATCTGAATCAATACATTTTTTTCTTGCTTATTTTACAAAAAATAAAAATATTATTTTTTACTTTTATTTTGCACTCAACAATACTTTATTAATTTTAAAATAAAACTTTATGAAAAATCAAATTTTAAATCTGAATAAATTATTTGATTGGTGCCAAGCAATTTGAGGCCGCTCGGGTTGTGCCGCCAGCTTTATATGGCCGTGAGTTTCAACATGCTAAGCAAGTTTTTTTTATTAATACAGGCCGCTCGTTTTTTTTGTTTTTAGTATAGCTTTGTCAAAATATTTATAAAAATATTAAACTAAAAAATAATAATAATAATTTTTTAAAATTATTTTTGATTTTAACAACTTGTTAAGTAAAGTCTAGACTATATTTGAGCTAATATATCAAAAATTAAAACTCCAGTTTAAGTAGCAGTAAAAAAATAAATCAAAAATTTTGAATATAAGAAAATTCAATAATTGTTTTTCAACATTATTTGTGACTTAAACAACTGTTAGGTCAAATTTAAACTATATTTGCTACAAATTTTAAATCATTAAATCAAAAGTTGTGGCTTTAGATAGAGTAGCTAAAAGAGAAATACGTTTAAAACTTTAAAATTAAAAAAAACAATAATTTTTTAAAATAATTTTTTATTTAATCAAAAATTGTAGTCTTCGTTTAAGTAGTGGTAATAATAATAAATTTATTTCACATAAATATCACTACAACATGACTATAATGTGAAAGAGTCAAAAGGAATCAGATACATTAAACATTTTAGTACAATTACATTAACGTAAGTTAAAAAAATACAGATATATTATAAGGGCAATTTTATTTCAAACGGACCAGAGTAATGGGGAGGAGGGGGGTTGCGTCAAGAAACCTGCTGTAGTTTTTTTTTTCTATAACTTATTAGTAGTTTTTTTATCGGTTTATAAAAGTATAAAACACTTCTACAATTTTTTAAAGTTTTTTGTCGTTTTTAATTTTGACTTTAAAAAATCGCATTAAAATAAAATGATTTAACTGCTGAAGTTGACGTACTTTAATGTAAGTTAGTTTGAAATTGTTTTGTGTGTTTGGGTTTTAAAGATCTAAATCTTAAAAAAACTGGAAAAATATGGTAAAAATGCTTATTTTTTTACATTAACTTTTTCAAATACATCTTTAGCAGCGCTCAAAAAAACTATAGACCAAATATTATTAAAAATTTGAATTCTGCTGACAATTCTACATGAGAAATAGTTGGTGTTGTGTTTATTGGCAGTAGATAAGTCAATCTAGAAAAAAATGTATAAAGTGAAAAAAAAATTTTCTTTATTTAAAAATATAATTTTTTAAAAATGTTATGAGATTATTTGGCTTATATCTTCTTTTTAAGTTTAATTCAAATTTGACAAAGACATCTTTTTTTGATTGAATCAGCTTTGGGCAATTTTACTTTTTGGTTGAGACTGTAAAAGCCCACCTTAGTGAGTATATAATATTTTTTGTAAATATAAAAAAAAAATTATTTTTAACGCATTTTTTGTATAAAATTTTTTTTAATACATTTTTTTAAGAGGGATCAGTACGATACTAACTATTTTTTAGGTAAAATTTTCTGAAGAATTCAAACTTTTAATAAAGTTTTATAGTTTTTCTGAGCGCTGCTAAACGGGTATTTGTAAGAGATAATGTTGAAAAATAAGCATTTTTATCATATTATTGCAGTTTTTTTTTACTTTTAGACCTCTAAAACCCAAATACACTAAACAAATTTATATTTTCTAACTAACTTACATCAAACTATGTTAACTTTGACGTTTAAAAAAATCTAAAAATGCTCCTTTTTACTCAGCCTACTAAGAACAAAAACATAGTTTTATAGCTTTTGCGGCTTATAGACAGAGTATAGACTTAAAATGAAGCCAAAATTCTACAGAAAATTTATTATCGACATTAGCGGTAATTTTTTTAAAACCAAAAAAGAATTTTTTTTAAAATATAGTTAAAAACGACAAAAGAACTTAAAAAAATTGCAGATTTTTTTTTAAAGGTTTTATACCCTTATAAACCTATCAAAAGAACACTAATAGCATATAGAAACCTTCCTGCTCTAGTCCGTTTGAAATGGAAATGGAAAAATGATTATTTTACTATACTTGCTGGAAAAGCATACTTATGCAGTTATAAAATTCCGACTATTTTGTTGGTTCAAATTATGTTTGGGGTATTTGTAAGTAATTATTTTAAATTGAGTAATGCAGACAAGATTCTTTTCATTTATACATATTCAAGGTATTGTCAATATACTTTTTTGTTCAAAGATATTTCTGCAAGAATCACTGAACTTTATATTATAAATTATTTGTTTTTGATTTTTTAAAATAAAGTCAATATTGTTGACTAAGTTGTTTCCAAAACTAATTTTGTATTTTAATATTGACTCCCCATCCCAGTATTACTATTTAGATTTGGTTGACGTTTTTGCAAATTGTCTTGTCAATCACTGGAGGCGGTTACAAAATTAGCAAAGCAATTTTTTACAAGGTTTTAATGAGATTTACATTTTGAGCATCTATTTTCCTTTGTTTCTACCCGTAATTTCCGTATAACACCAACTACCGTATTAACATTTAGGATTCTTTGACGCTTTTGTAAATTGTACTGTAGATCATCGGAGCTAGTTATCAAATTAGCAAAACAGTTTTTTACAAGATTGTTTAATAAAATATACATTTTGTGCTACACACTTGCATCTTTATTCCCTTTTTTCTATAAGATTATCAACAAAATTAAATTTTGCATTTTTTCAAAAACAGTAAATAACCACTAAGTGATTTTAAGAAGACACACATTATTGGCGACTGATAAACGAGTACTTGAACTTCTGTGCAGGAGAGATTTTTCCAATGTGCAGATTTGCGGCCAGTGGAGTGGGACTGGGAGTTTATTTTTTTAACGGCAAAACGCAAATGGTTTTTTGCAGTTGTTTTAATAATTATAAAGATATTTATTTTCATAAAACAAAACTAATATAAACATATAATACACATGTGGACTGATGAATACAAGTCATAATAAAATACATTTAAAAAAGTTAATGGTGTCCAGTTCAAACTGACAAAGTTTAATATACAGTTTTTTTAAGTATTGAGTAACTAGAATAATTTATATTTGTAGGTAAATGATTTAAAGTTTTCATACAAGAGTAAGAAGTACTTTTTGCAAACAAATTTAGTCTGTGAATAGAGTAAATATAATCCGATCTATGCCTGGTATTGTGACAGTTTGTAAATAGATGTGAATTAAATAAATATTTGTTTCCTGCAAAAACTTTACACACTTATATAGGGTTTTCCAATAAGAGGTTTCGTTTTGATATTTAAAAAAAACGGGTATTTTTTAAGAGAAATCAATAAATGTTTATTTTATTGTAAAGAAGGTATGCTATTAACAATTGAAAACAATATCAGTCAAATGGCCGCCACGGTTACGGTTGCAGCACCACATTCTTTTCATGAAATTTTCCATGATCAATTTGCACATTTGCGGCTGTATGTCCTCGATAACTTCACAAATTTTATCTTTAAGGTCTTAAATCGATTGTGGAGCATTGGCATAAACCTTATTTTTTACGTGGCTCTAAAAAAAAAAGTTTAAAAGTGTCAAATCACAAGATCTCGGTGGTCAATTGTGATCACTTCTTCAAAAAATAACACGGTCAGGAAACTTTTCTTGCAAAATTGCGATTGTTTCGTTGCTTGTGTGGCACGTAGCGCCGTCTTGCTGAAAATAAATGTCGTCCACATCAATATCTTCCAACTTTCGTCATAAAAAATCATTAATCATAGCTCGGTAGCCATTCACCGTCACACCGCCAGCCCAAAAATCGGACCAAACAGTGACACTTTGAAGATGCAAAGACTTTTCAACAATTATTCTTAGATTTTTTGAGCCTCAAATGTGACAATTCTGCTTATTAACAAAGCCTCCGACGTAAAAATGGGCTTCATCTCTGAAGATAATTTTTTGATAAAATTCCGGATTATTTTGATGTATTTCAAGGACCCAATCAGCGAAGATACGACGTTTATGGTGATCGACCGGCTTGAGTTCTTGTGTTAACTGAACTTTAAAAACCTTAAAACTTAAGTCTTTATGCAAAATACGGTGTAATGTTGTTTGTGGAATGTCTAATTCCAAAGATCGACGAAGAATCGACAAATTTGTGTTTTATTCAACACTACGGGCTACATCAGCAATATTCTCATGTGTTCTTGAGCGATGCACACGGTTTTAATTTTTCACATTACAAACTTGCTTTATCTCAAATTTTTTCACCAGGTTTACTATTGCCGGCCGAGAAGGTGCATTAGTTTTGCGTACTGTGACTGAAAATATTTCACCATTTTTGTAGTGAATTTTAATAATTTCAATGCGTTGTTGAAGCGTGTATCGTTCCATTTTTAATAATGGCGTAGTTTTTACTTGTCAAATGTCAAAAGATAATAGCTTCAAAGTTGACAGGTGCCCAAATAGCCTGCTATTTAAAATAAAACTTTTTATTGGAAAACCTTTTATTTGTAGATAGCTGGCAACGTCAACAATTTGTTTTTTTTTTAAATAAACTACAACAGGTCATGTTTAATTTTAAATTAAATAATATTTGCAATGCTTTGTAAATATCCGAACTATTTTTTTAAAATGTTATACCATACCTTAGAACTGCAACTTTTAATAAAATATATTTTTGTATTGAATGATGATGGTAAATATTCTAATATAAAACATTTTAAAATTAAAACAAAAAGTCTGTTATGTGAAAAAACATATTATAGCATTAATGAAATGATTGTTAAATTTAATTAGTTTTAATCTTTGTATATTATTTTAATGTTACTTCATTTACTTCAATGTACATCTTATATTTTTACTATTTGTGATTTTTTTTACTTATTAAACTATATTGACATGGCAAAAGTATCAATAAATTATCTAAGGTGTGAGTAGATGTTAGAAAAACAGAACAGCCGTTATAGTGCAATTTGGGTTCTTAGATAATACTTTTAATTTTGTACAAATATATTTAATTTGCTCAGCGTACTTTAAATTCTGGTCAATTACAATTCCAAGAAGTTTAGCACATTTTTCAAATCTATGGTTTTTATTATTTAAAATAATTTTAGTTTTTGTAGCTCCGCTTTGGCTTTTAAAAAATAAACATTTAGTTTTTCATAATTATTAAATTGAGTCTATTTTTAAACCATTATTCTATTATATCTGCAAACGATTACCTTTAAACAAGATATTTGTGTCATCCGCATAACAAATAATTTTATTGTTTTGATATTCTAAAGGCAGATCATTAATGAAGAAAATAAAAAAAAAGTAGACCTATTATAGTACCCTAAAGGAAACCAGTGGAAACCTCAAAAACGTCCGACCGATCATGAAGGTAGGAGTTTTTTTTTAAATTTTTTAATGACAACTTTGGTATTTTTAATAGGAAAAAACCAAATTATTTAAAATTCAACAAAGTTTATTTCATTATTTAAAAAAAAAAATTTTAAGTTTAAAAACAGTCTCAAAATTTTTGGACTCAAATTTAATTAAATAAATAAATGATAATTTGTTTCTAAGATCTAATACTAATTTTTTGCTTAGCAGAAACGAATTTTTGATTTAGGTTTTTGTTCTCAACGTTCTAAAAGTAGCGATTAAAAGTACTTTTTGAGAGTGCGTTTTTGGTCAATCCAAACACAAACGGCACTGAGCCTAGTTTCAAAGAAAAGATCTGTTCTTTGTCCAGAAATTAATTTTTGTAATAATTTTAATTATGTGTACAAATAAATCAGTGACGATTTGTAAAAAGTAAAAAAAAAACAATTTTTTTCAAAAAGTAGTGTTACGCAAAAACTATATCCTTATCCAGTTTTTTAGATTAAAATTTGCGCATAGTTTTATACAAAAGAAAGGGAGTTTTTGCATTCATAACACATTTTTGAACTTTTTCTCACAACTCAATTCATGACCTTCTAAAGTTGATTATGACTTATTTGCAGATTTTTAAATGTCAGATTTGTTTTTTTAGAATCAAATTAATTAAGAAATACTGATTTACATCAAAATCACTTTTTTGACAATTTTAGAACTTTTTGCATTGCAAATATTAAAACTCAAAAACGGTTGGTAGTAGAGATACCGAACAAGTTTCATCATCTTCAAAAAACTTTTTATCTATATATTAAAAAAATGTTAACCCTTATTTTTAAGATAAAAGCTAAAATTGTTTGTATTGGCTGCTATTTCTGGTTCACACTGTATATTTTTTTATGTTTTGATTTTAAGATTAATTTTGAGTATTTTTTGTAAACATAATTTATTTATTAAATTTATCATTTTTGAGTTTAATGCAAAAAATGTTTTTTATTTGAAGTTCACTTAAAATTGTCAATATTAAAGAATCTAAATTTAATATTGCAGATGATATATTTATAGAAAACCTTATCAAGCAAAACTCAATTGAAAATCACAACTGTTTTGAAATGCGGGTAATAAAAAAAACAACTGTAAGAAAGAATAGATTCAATATAATAATACAAGTAGATCCAAAAACTTTCCAAATCTTGATAAAAAAGAGGTGACGTTGCTATTGAGTGGAATATTCATAAATTATATGAATATTTCGACGTCTTGCAGTGCTATCGGTGATTTCAATACAATCACAAAGCTACCGATTGTAAAAATTCAGCAATTTGTCTATCTTGTAGCCTAGTACATGAAGGTCTTGATTGTTCAGCAAGTAATGTGTTTTAATTGCACAAGCATGAATAACAAGTTTAACACACTAGTCGAAACAAACCACAAAGCGTATGATCCAACTTGCAGCTGATATAAGAAGAAAATTTCCACTTTAAAGGAAAAAATAAACTACGATTGGCCATCTCCAACAGCATAGCAACCACAGGTTGTCCATAGAAATACAAAAAATGATACTACTTTTTTTTCATATTAATGTCAGTTCAATTCGAAATAAAGAAATAGATTTGGAAAACTATCTCAAAGAAAACCGTACCATTGAAATTATTTCAATTAATGAACACTGTTTTTGTAGAAAAAATAACGAACGTGGCGGACCAATGCTAATGGTAAAAAGAGGAATAGAGTTTGAAAAATTAACTGATATTAATATTCTAGCAAAAGAAGTTACATGTGAACTTTGTGCTATTGTTTTAAAACAATTTGATTGTATTTTTGTATCTGTGTATCGCACGCCCTTGGGTGATTTTAATGAATTTATTGTTGTATTGTCTCAGGTTTTAAACAAACTGGATAAGTACAAAGAATTGGTTTTTATTGGTGGTGATTTTAATGTTAATCTTAATTTAACTAACTTAATGAAACAGAATTTTTGTGATACAATTGTAAGCTTTAATTTCAAACATACTGTAGAAAGTTACCGCTACATCTGCTACGTGTATTGATAATATTTTAGTTAATACAGTCGTTCCTTACAAAGTGAGCACAGTTGAACCTTACTTATCCGACCATTATGGCATTATAATGAATTTATTTATTATGAAAAAGAAACCAGTGACAAATAAAATAATGAGTAGTTTTTTTTTGTATAAAAACATAACAAATAAAGTGGATAGACGTAATTAACAATTTACACACAGAAACATCGTTTGAAATGTTCCATACAGTTTTTTTAAATAAATTTGAAATCTGTTTTCCGTTGTGCTCCAAAAATTATCCAAATAAAAACAGCGGCCCTTGGTATTCAAGTGAATTGAGGCAACAAAAAACTATAATAAATAGTATATGTATAATGCGGAAACATATAAACACATTGAATTAAAAACACTGGAAAACTTAAAAAAGTCTTACAAAACTAACATAGATGTGGCAAAAAAGATTTGTATGCTACAAAATTTTTAAATTCTCTTAATAAACCTAAGGAGATGTGGAGAGTAATTAATAAAATTGGCAACAAACCCAAAACTAAAAGTGCAATAAATACCACTTTATCTTCAGATACATATTAAAAATACTTTCTTAACATTGTTGAGTCAGTCACAGCAAATGTGCCTGAAGATAGTGATCATTCAATGAGTCTACTTTGTGAAGGTCAACCTAGATTGGTCAATTTGTTGTTTTTGGAACCCGTTACGAGTACGGAAATTGTTCAAATAATAAATTCATTAAGTAATAGTAAATGTGGGGATGCTTATGAGTTAAATTCATTTTTGCTCAAAAGTATTTCAATCGAATTACGTAAAGTTTTAGCACATTTTGTAAATTTATCATTTGAACAAGGAATTTATCCTCAAGAATTAAAACTGGTTAAAGTGGTACCTATTTTAAAATATGAAAATACAAACGAAGTGACAAATTACAGACCTATCTCTATTATTCCTGTAATTTCTAAAATATGGGAAAAAGCAATATCTAATAGGTTGTACAACTATATTGAAAAAAAATTATGTAATGCTCAGTTTGGGTTTAAAAAAGGTAGATCTACAATGAACGCAATTTACTCACTTGTTCATGATATATCTAACGCATTTGAAAATGGGAAATCTGTGAACGCCGCATTTATTGACCTGGGTAAGGCTATTGACTGTGTCTCACACTCAATATTACTGGATAAACTTGAACACTATGGAATCCGAGGAAACACGCTGAAATTAATGGAATCATATTTATTGAACAAAAAACAATATGTCATTAAAAATAACGTACCGTCTTTTAAAGCACATGTTAAAATAGGTGTTCCACAGGGTTCAATTCTGAGTCCCATACTTTTTCTGATTTATATAAACGACCTCAAAAATAACATAAAAGCTGCCTCAACATTTCTCTACGCGGATGATACTACTCTGTTAGAAAGTCCAACTATTTCAAATTCAATCTAACGGATTAGTATTAAATAAATCCAAAACTATTCATATTAAATTTTATTTAAATAGTACTGATAAAATGAAAAGCGTGAAATTTTTAGGGGTGTACTTCTAACCTAAATTATCATAGGAAGTACATATAGATATGCTGGCTAATAAACTAAACAAAAATTTATACTTGCTAAGAAGAATTGCTCAAAACACAGATCAAAATATTACCAGAACCTGTTACTTTGCATACATTCACTCGATTTTGAGCTACGGTATTAATATACCGTATACTCTGGGGTAATTCGGCAATGTCTAATCGCATTTTTATAATGCAAAAGAAAGCAATAAGAATTATCGCTGCTATATTGCAACTAACTAGTTGTCGTGAATATTTTAAATCTTTAAACATACTAACTGTACCATCTGTGTTTGTCCTTCATTGTCTACTATTTGCAAAAGACAATGTATCAAACAAAACAAAACAGAGTAATTTACATAGTTACAACACAAGATCAAATGCTAATATAGTTCTTCCATCTATTAGACTTAGCAAAGTTCAAAAAAAGCTATGAATATCTCTCTATTAAAATGTATAATCATTTGCCAACTATTATCAGGGAAATGCCTAAAAATATATTTAAATCTGTGATAGAAAAAAAACTGCATCAAGAAGTGCTATATACCTATGAACCCTTTTTTATCATACAATTTTAATTATTTATTATTATTTTAATATGTAGTGCTGTGCTATTTGATATTGTCATCTTTTTTAATTAGCTCACTGTTCTTGTACTTATCCAGGATTTTTTTTTTGTATGTTTTATCTTTTCTTGTAATTTATTATCTAATATGTATATTCAAATAAAATATTGACATGATTTTACCATTTACATGGTTTGTAAAATCTAATAAATTTTATTCTATTCTATTCTATTCAGGAGTTTGCTATAACTCAAAAATAGTGCATTTTATATTTTTACATAAAATACTCAAAATCAATCTTAAAATAAAAAATATAAAAATATACAGGGTGTTCAATTTAAAAAAAAAAAGATTACCAAATTTCACAATAAAATAAACATCTTGTATATTAAAAATATTTTTAATCAATAGATTGTTAAAAACTTTTGTTTGAAACTTTTTTTTGAATTTTTTTACGGTTGAAAAATTATTTAGGTGTTCCGGTAATTTTGACTAACCCTGTATATTAAAAATTAAAGCCTTATTTTGAGTAGCAGTTAAAGATAAAATATGTACAAATATTTTGAAACTAAAAAAAATTAATAATAAATGCAAAAATTTGAAATAAAAAAAAAAATTGTAAAATTACTATTGATTTAAACTGTGTACTAAATAGAACATTTTAAGTAAGTATATTAAAAATTGTAGCTTCCCTTTGAATAACAGTAAGAACATTTTGTTAAACATATATTTAATTTTTTTAAATTAATTCTAACAAAAAGAACTTGTTAAATGAAGTCTGTACTATTTTTGATACAAATTTTGATTCAATCTATTAATAATTATTTCCTCAACTTTATCATTTTTTTAAAACAAATTTTATTGTTTTCACAACCATTTAATTCTCAATGAAAGCGTTACATGTTCCTTAACAAAATTTGTTCCAGTTCTACAAAGTCAGCTTTCTCCCGGCAACATCTTTCGCATGTTAAGAAAATTCCATTGAGCGGCCGGGTCGCGTACATCTAGCTGGTAGAACAAAAAAAAGTTAAAATAAAATTCGCGTGCTCCTTTTGTATGGCGGTAGGTCAGTGGGGAGCGTGCGCGAGGGGTGTCTGTAACCGTGTTCCGAACTGTTACAACCGCCCCCCATAAGACCGATTCAGTTACCGTTTCACCCCCGAAGACGCATCCCGTGTGCATCTAGGAGACCACGTGTTGTTTAGATGTATAAATCAAGCTAACAACTCATTCATTAAAAAGAAAGAAAAAAATATAATAACACAGCACGCCGGAAATTAATTTGATTAAGCAATTTATTATACGAACGAATAATAAATATCGCGTGTTATGTATCGATGAATTGAGTGGACTGGTGGTGCTCTGATTTATTGAAAAGGTTTGCCAATTGTTTTTTTATATTAATTAAACAATTTTTAATTAATCAATCAATCGAAGAACGTCTTGTTATTTTTTTGTAAAATTTTACAGACATCTGAGAACAATAATTTATTTGATTATTGTTTGAGATATATATCCACAATTGTCAACTTATTAAGTTAACTACTGATTTTTTTTTAAATTTTAATACAATATTATGGTAGTAATTTTAGTAGGTTATGTTTAAATTTTAATCTAGTGACTTAGGTCATTTAATGTGATTTTTAAATTAATATTATTAAATTGCTTATTTGTTAAAAAAAATTAGAAAGTTTTTTAAGCATGTTGCGGGAGTAAATATTAAAGATTACATAAGCATTTAAAAAAAAAACTAAATATTATTTAATCTTATCAATAAGGTTTGTATAACAATCTGCAAATATTTCTAACAAAATGTTTTTTAAAATATATTAAAATTTATTGTATCAAACTGATTATTTTTTTGATAAGTTGTACTTATATTGGGTACATATTAAACAAATTATTAAAATTATATAACGTCTTATTTTAGAGTTATTAATTTGATACTATATTTATTATCTTCAATAGAATAAATCCAACTCTGGATATGTAGCCTACGTAAAAATTTATTGTATCAAAATGATGATAAAATTTTATACATCAATTGTACTTTTATTTGATAAAATTATTCAATGTTTTATTACAAAGATATTATTGGTTAAGATGTATTTATTATCTTGTTTAGAATTAATTCAATTTTGATTATTAGCTTAGGCTTAGAACACAATTTATCGTATTAATATTGTTCAAACTTTTAGAATTAATTTTGCATTTATTCAATAAAATTCAACTAAAATGTTTTATTTCACATATGTTGAACTAAAAATGTATCAAATTGATTCAAGTTTTTATCAACTGTTTATATTGGATACAAATTGACCAAAGTATTTAAATTATTCACTGTTTTATTCTAGAGATGTTGATACTAAATGTATTTATTATCTTTAGAATGAATCTAATTTTGGATATTTGCCTAAAACAAAATGTATAGTATTAAATTGATTCAAATTTTACAACTAGATAAAAACTAACTAAAATATATAAATTATCCAATGTTCTATTTTAGAGATATTGATTTTGAAACTAGATGTATTTATTATTTGTTCTAGCATAAATCCAATTTTGGATATTTAGTCTAGAGCAAAACTTATTGTATCAAATTAATCAAATTTTTTGATTTAGTTGAACTTACATTAGATAAAAATTATTTAAAATATCTAAATCAACCATCGTTCTATTTTAGAGATATTGATGTTAATACTAGACGTATTCATTATCTTTAGAATAAATCCAGTTTTGGGTATTAGCCTAGGGCAAAACTTATAATAAAATTGATTAAATTTTCTTAACCTGAAAAATTGTATAAAAATTAACCAAAATACTTAAATTATTCAATGTATTATTCCAAAGATATTGATGTTTATAATTGATGCATTTATTATCTTGTTATAAATCCAATTTTGATTATGTAGCCTTAAGCAAAATTTATTCTATTAAATTAAATAAAATTTTTGATTGAAACTGTACCTAGATTGGATTCAAAATATTTAAATTATTTAATGTTTTATTTCAGAAATATCTATGTTAATATTAAAAGTATTTATTATATTTTTAGAATAAATACTATTTTGGATATGTAGCCTAGGGCAAAATTTATTGTATCAAATTAATTCAAATTTTTGGATTCAATTATATCTAGATTGGATAATACTTATCCAAAATATTTTAATTATTTACATTTATTTATTATCTTTTTTAAAATAAATTGATTATTTTTAATATTAACCTAATGCAAAATATATTGTATCAAATTGATTCAAACTTTTTGGTTTAATTGTATCTAAACTGGATATTAATTAGCCAAAAAATCTAAATTATTCAATGTTCTATTTCAGATAAATTGATGTTGATACTAGAAGATTTATTATCTTCTTTAGAATAAATCTAATTTTGGTTGTTATTAGCCTGTTAAGTTAAAGTTTTGAGGTTTTAATGTCAAATTTAGTCATATATACTTATAAATATTGTAATAA
This sequence comes from Tachinus rufipes, assembly GCA_963932245.1. Lineage (NCBI taxonomy): Eukaryota > Metazoa > Arthropoda > Insecta > Coleoptera > Staphylinidae > Tachinus > Tachinus rufipes. The sequence goes on along the minus strand of OZ010747.1, from coordinate 68,098,573 downwards.
ATGATTAGAAACAAATTCAGCCAATTTTAAACATATAAAAAAAAAACGTTTTAGTTAAAACCAAATCACATTTTACTATAAATGCAAATAAAATAAATGTGAAGTGAATATTGATTGATACAAAACAATTTTTTAGTGTGGTTGCGGTTGTTAATTTGCGATTCGTGTAGTCTACGAACGATTGGATTATATGGTCGGTATGTGCGAATTGAATTACAAGTTTAATGCATTAATGAATGTGCGCCGACGTGTCGTAAAACTCTAATAATTATGATGCAGAGACTCATAGCCGGCTAAAAACGATAAATTTTTATGCACAATAATACTAGGATTTATATGCCGCATTTATATTGCTTTTATTGACCAATAAATAAAAAATAATAAAAACAGCACAATAATAAAAAATAAGTCGCAGCCGTTAAAGATTTAATTTATTAGTTGAAAAAATTTTTTTTGAAATATTTGTTTAATGAAAAAAAAAAAGGATTTCATAATACTTTGAAACATTGGCTTAGTGTCTGCAAAATTAGGCCAATCAATATATTTGAAACTATTTATATTACATAAATTGTAAATTTTTTGGTTAAGAACCAAATTTGTCAATGATGTTTTAAGTAAAATAATTTATATTTTCTTTAAAATAACGTGCATTTTGTAAATTTGTATACAAAACAGTAATTTTATTATTTTAATCACTGCTCATTCTAATACTAAATTTTGACATTATAACACAAGTTTTGATATCAAATATTTATTAGTTATATTATATGGCCAGATTTCTTTAATTTATAACTGGATTTTTTTAAATGCCAATTTTTGTAAACAAAATAAACGGCTATTAGATTTTTTAAATTTTATTTTTTTGCTTTTTGACAATTTTATTTTTGATTTACATTAATAAACTGTTGTACAAGGTTTGGTAGGAATTCCAACAAATCTTTACTAAAAGTTTAGAGATTTTTAGAAACTTTTAAAGAGATATTTGTAACCGTACTATTGACACATGCAATAAACTTCCAAGTTAAGTATTTTCTAAGACTTATAAGTTGCAAATATTTAAAGTCAGCGTTCACAGACTGTTTAAATCTGGTTTTCAATGCAATTAGCAAGTGTGGTTTCTCTCTATCAAATTGAATTGGGCATGTCTTTCTTTGGTGAGAGAAGGCAATATGCTGAAATTTAGTTTGATTGACCTTGATTCACTAGGTTTTAAGCTATTATTGGGTGTTGTAAAGAAAAGTTTGAAGTTTTCTAGAGGCAAATCTTGGAATTTTACTGACCACTGGGCTGTGTTATTGGTAAACGTAGTTGTGAAGGTGTTTGATGACTCTGAAAAGTAGATTTAGCACTGGTTTAAGAATACTTTCCAGTGGTACTTTTGATTTGATGGGTATAAGTTAATTGCTTCTTTTAGATGTTATAGAATTAAAAAATTATTGGTTAGGTATGATTGAAATACCCATGGGTATACTGGATACCTGACTTGCGTTTATAAAGTGACGCAAAATATTTTACGGCGGCCATTTTGTCAGTGACTTGATAATATTAAAAATGTATTAAAAACATCTTACATTTTATCATTTTAGTTTTTTAAACATTTAAAATGTGTATTATATGCTACTAACATTGGAAACTAACTATTAAAATGTTCCGGACAACAATTGGTTAATTGGATTCAATGTTAAGAACAATAAAGCGTTTTTGATAAAAAATTAATATCTTCTAAACGAGTCTACCAACTTGAACTAAAATTTAAATCAACATTACTACACGTATTGCTTTTTTGCGGTATAGTTGACAATACTGGAAGTAAACTTCTTAGGCAACAGGAAAAAGTTGCAGGTTATCCATGTTTTGGTATTGTGTCATCTTTTATTAAAACTAAAAGTGCACAGATCGTAGTATAGCATTGGATAGGTAAGTAAGTACTGTTAGCACATTTTTGGTAATTACTTAAAAACTATACTAGTAATGAAATTATTGCCAGGCACTAATTTTGCTATTAAAAGTTTTTAAATTACGTGTTTGATCTCCTATATGGTGATTGCTTGTGGTACTTTGGAAGAATATGGTTGAAAGGTTTTTGCTAGGTGTTTAGCAAATACGTCTGTCTTTTGTTTACCAATTCTGGATCATAAATTATTTATACATTTATTCTTATACAATAAAGGTTTTTTTATTTAGTTTTGTTGTTGTCTTCTATAGCAAGTACTTTATAACTTCTGTTAGTGTTGTTTTTTTTTTTAAGGTAGGTTTTTAAGGATTTTACAGTTTTGTTGTATTTAGTTTTGTTTTGTGATTTTCTAATAGACATATTTTGTTAAGCTTTTTTAATACTATTATTACTATTTTAGTTTTATTTAAACAGTTTTGTAGCTTGATTGTAAAGTTTAAAAAAAAAGGTAATTTTTAAGCTGTTTAATATTTTTAGTAATATTTTTCGCTATCTTATTGATTTCAAAAACTGTTTTAAGCAAGACATTTGTGTATATTTCTTTTTCTAATATGCTTTGGAATTGGTTCCGGTTAGTTTTCTTATTAGTTAAAGAAATTGGATTTGGTTTATGGATTATATCTGAACTAAAGTGAATTAAGATCTACTTAACAATTTAAGAAGATACCTTTCAGTACACAAAAATTAAGGACATTTGGTAGTTTTTTATGTCACTTGGCCAGTATGATGATTTACCGGTTAATAATGTGTTATTTGTGGTTATACACTTCTGAAATGTGTTTTTTGCGTTATTAGATGAGAACCTTATCTATGGTGTTTGGCATTGTAATTGTTTCCTGACAAAATCTATTGCCAAAAGTGGCAGAAAATCGAGTAAACAAGTTTTTGTTGATTTAATGTCTAGGGCGCATTAAATTACTGAAACACACTTATCACCAGTTTCTGCAGTTTGATATTTTGTAGTTTTATAATGTTTTTAATTAAGACAGCAGCTTTTTCGTGTGCTGTTTTAAGTAATTTGTACTACAAATCTTCTAATTATTTAATAAAAAAACTTTAGCTTGTAAATTGAGTTTTCAAGACCAGCATTATGTCAATGTTTTATGGCTTGGTAAATGTGGAAAATTTGGGTCCGTGGTTACAGAGGTTATTGGCGTTTTATAATGCAATAATTATGTTTGTTCTATTAAAGCTTGCTAACTAGTTTTGTAATTATGGTCATTATAGTGTTCATTCTTTTGCTAGTTTTTTTAATTAGCTTTTCATGTTTATTTATTTTTTTATTAGATTGTATGTAAAAGTTGGTCTATTTAGTGGTGTATTTTAGAAATTCAAAAAAATTAACCAAATTTAATTTTTTTGGGATATTATTGGTTTATTCAAAGAGCAAACACTCTTATTGTTTATGGAACACGATTTCATTCATGTGGCTACTTTGACTGGCTTCGCAGTAGCGCATCCTGTTAACCTAGTTTTCCAAAATCTTGGTGACGGTTTTTGGCTCAATCTCACAAATGCCTTGCTATATATTTGCTTTAAGGGCCTGAATCGTTAATGGATTGTTCGCATAACATTAGTCCTTCACGGCACCAAACAAAAAAATGTTTAATGTTTAAATTGCAGCTTCGAAGTGGCTAATTGACATCGCCGAGACGGATAATAACATGATTACCGAACTTGGCACGCAAAAGATCGATTATGGCGCGCCATCCTGCTGAAACCAAAGATTGTCCAAGTCTATGTTTTCAATTTTCGGCTACAAAAAAATGTTTATCATGTCTCTGTAGCGCTCACTGTTGATCGAAATGGCGTTTCCAGCAGCATTTTTAAATAAAAATGGGCTAATGATGCCACCGCTCCAAAATCTGCACCAAACTGTCACTCACTAAAGATGGTTTTCCGATTTCCAGATGCGACAGTTTTGTTTGTTAACATAGCCGCTAAGGTAATAATTTATTTTGAGCTGCTCTAAGGCCCAAACTGATACCGAACCGGTCGTGCGCCTTTAATTGCTGAGTCAATTAGACTTTATAAACAAATAATGCGAGGTTTTTGTGCAAAATTTGTATCAAGCTAGTGCGTAAAATGTTGAGTTGTTAAGATCGATGGCGAGTTAATGTTTCAGGACTGACTCGCACACTCTCGGCTACTGCAGCTACATTCTTATCAGTGTACGACGGCGGGGACCATGTGTGTTAGCCACTAGCATACCAGTCTCACAAACTTTTTGCACAAGCTTGGGTACAGCACGCGTGGTGGGGGCTTCATTTTGACCAAAACTTCTTTTCAATAAACGCACTGTTTCGGCTACACAACATTGACTTTGAAACTAAGTTTGCAATATTTCCCAACGTTATTCAAGCGTAAAGCAATTGGCCAAGTTTTAGGTATCAGCGCTGGAATTTATTTTTGCTGCATTTTTTGTAAACTTTACAGCCTTACAGTAATTTGTGTTATGCTCAAGTCTTAGAGTATTAAAAGTGTTGCAGTTTATATATTAACTTGTTGATCTTTTGTCGTTCTAAATCTAGAAAGAACATTGGTAGTGGCTTTTTTGCTTTTGCTCGTAATTTTGTGTTCTATATTTTTAATTTCATTGCCGCATGCAAGTGTGCAATTGCATTCTTGCTTTAATTAAAAAGTGTCTTATTTTACATTACGATCTGTTAGTTCTTGAACAGCCACTTGATATGTTAGCATATCTGTTGTTGCCAGACTGATTTAATTTTTATTAATTATTTTAAAATTAAATTTTTGTTTAATATTTTGATTGTTGTTTAGCATATCAGTAAGTTTTTTAAAGTTTGCTACTACTAAAATATAGATCGGTGGAAGTTGTATGTCATTTAGTAGTTTTTTACTTTTGTTTTTGGATTGACTTTTTTCATTTTTTGGCTTATTTTCTAAGTATTAAAATTGGTTTTTTGCGTTTGGTTTACAAGTTTGTGATAATTTGTTAATAACCATTGCTTCACATTTTTTGGTTTTCCTAGTCTGGCTCTGAATTTTCTTTTTCTTTTTTGCGTATTATTTTTTTAATTTTATCAATGCTAGATTGTTTGTTGATGTTATAGTTTGGTTTAATTTTTTCTTAGGGATCAGTTTTATTTAAAGTAATAATGATAAACTGATAATGGTTTGTTATTGATGTTTGGGCTTATGTTTTTCAATTCACACTCATGGCAGCTCCAACTGGAGTTTTTGCCATTTGTGTTGAGATCATTAGAAGCTTCTACCGAGATATTGACTCACTTAATGTAATATATGGAATTACACTTCATTTTACAATAAATCTTTACAATTTGTTGGAGCAATATTACATACGTTGCACTTTTTTTTGGGGGGGCTGGGCGGAATTTATTTTGTCAGGTTAAAATGCTTACTTGTTAAAAAAAACGCCCAATAATGAATGCTAATGAAAGTTTGAAACCTTTTGGCTCATGGACCTTTCTTTATTAGATTAGAATCTGTATATAGTTAGTATTACGCTCTATAGGCTGCGGAGAGATGGTGGGTTGACTTGATCTCTGTTAGTATTTTAGAGTGCGGCTACTTGGTTCACCAAGCGCTTGTAGATGAAAACCTTTCTGTTTATCTCGGCAAATCGAGCCAAATCGGGGTTTGGATGAAACGCAAGATTATTTAAGTACTTTACGGCTAAAGCTTCAATGTGTTAGCGCCGCGAAAGCATTCCTAAGTCTGTCTAAATGCCACGAGACGATTGAGGTGATAGCGCAAGGCCAAGCCCTAGATTGGGGATACGTACGTTAGAATAGACCTGATGGCGTAGAGACGAGTTTTATTCCGAATAATCAACATGCCACAATTTTGACGCAACATTTGAACAAAACTTTTTTTTCTAATCTGGCTTTATCAAGAATGGACTGCACGTGTATTTTGTATGTGAGTCCTCTGTCTAAGGTAACCTTAAGATACTTTTGGCAGCATTGGACTACGGTATGGGAACGTCATTTATATTAACGTTATCATTGGGAGTGATTTATCGCCGTGTGAAGAGAACAGCTTTGCTTTTTTTGGATTTACTTTGATTCGCTAGTTGTCCAACCATTTATCCAGGTCGTCGGTGGCATTTTGTAACCTTGTAATAATCATCTTGAGTAATTTTAAAGAATAGAGAAGAGTTGTGTTATTAGCAAATTGTTCCATTTTGAACTCGTGTGTCAATCCCAAAGGCATATCGGCAACGTATAGGTTAAACAGCAATGGAAATAAAATAGAGCCTTGAAGCACCCTTGCCTTTATCTGTTGAGAAATAGATATGTGGTCAAAAATTTAAACTGCCAGTATTCTGGGGTTTAAATATGAAGCTATCAACCTTACAAGATGCAAAGGAAATTTATCTTTGTACAATTTAAAAAGAAGGCCCTTATGCCAAACCTTAGCAAAAGTTTTTTTAATGTCAAAAAATACCACCTTTGTCATCTTTTAAGTCTGAAATCTTCAAAAATTAGGTCCGTCTTGCGGTTTAGTTGATCGATAGCTGAATGGCCCCATCTAAACCTATGTTGGTGGAAAGGAAGAAGATTGTTAACTTTCGTGTGTTTCTGTATTCTGTCCAGGATTACCTTTTCTATGACCTTACTTAAGGTGCATAGTAGACTGATAGGCTGGTAATTTTGTGGAAATGTCTGGTCATTCTTAGGTTTGGAGATGGTTATCTCCAGTGAGCATTTCCATTCTGAAGGAAAGTGCAAAGTTTGAAGAGTATTATTTATAATATTGGTGAGTGTTATTATTGCTTTATGTGCAAGAACGATTTTAAAGCTTTGTTTGTTTATCTTATTAAAACCAGGGGCAGTTTGAGCTTTAAATGTATTGATATTTTTTTTTAATGTCGTCCTCGGCGTTTACGTTGCACTTTACCATGACGTCGTTTGCGTATGCGTGACCGCGATGAAATATTGTTCAATAATTAAATTTCTAAGAAACTTGTTTAGTTTGTAACAATTGTACAAATTTGATTTAAATTTGTTTTAATATTAGTACTAAATTTTGGAAAAAAAATAAATTAGATTAAAATTTAATTTTAAAACATTCAACATGGTAATAATGTTACAGTAAAGAATTTTTTTAAAAACATTCTGAAAAAAAAAACGATTGTATAAAATTTATAATAAATTGCTACACTATTAGAACTATAAATGTACAAAATTTTGTTATAGATTTAAATTAATTTCATGTATATTTTTAAAAACATTCAACATGGTAGCATAAATGAATAAAAAAATCTTAAAAATCTTGTTAGCATCATTTTGAAAAAAAAATGTACAAATTTTATTTAAATTTGCTTAAATATTAGTACTATATTAATACTAAATTTTGTTAAATAAGTAAATTACTTCAATGTATAGTATTAAAAATATTCAACACAGTACAAATAAAGAAATTTATATTGATAGTTTCTTTCTTTATTTATATTCACAAACTTTCTAAATTGCTATATTTTAATATGAATACAACATAAAGGTGTTGTTGTTGAAAATGTGCCGCGCTTACGAGGTTGCTGTTTGTTATACAAAGTATAACTACTGCTTCGAGCACCCGATATGTTTTCTCGGTTTATTCCTCTCCAAACCCCAATCATGCTTTAACTGGAGATTGTAAAATCTCATTGTTGTAATTATTCTGTAGATAACGTTATTCCTGGTTTGATTGACAATTGTAATGTAATAGTGGTGCTAAGACTTGGGTTTTTATATTTTTGCGCGAGTTGTGCTCAAAGTTTTTTTAAAATTGTGTTGTTTTTTGCAACGTGTGATGATTAAAATTTTTAGTGATAAAATCAATGAGAATCTAATACATTCAAATATTTCATAAATTTTGTTTTTTTTTTATTAAAATGTTTGTCAAAACTTTAAGGGTATAACTTCTAAGTATTATTTTTTATTGCGTTATAAGTTTTTTTTTTTAATTAATATAGTTTTGCACTATCACATAGTCAATGTTTTTTTTTTATTTTTAATACAAAATAATGGTTATCTTATTTTTAAAACAATTTCTTTCATTTTTATACTGGATTTTTATAATAAAAAAATTATTAAAACAAAAACTTGACATTACTATTATACGGCCGTAATTTTGTACAAAACAACAGTTTAATTTTTTTAATTGTTAGAATTCTTACATTTAAAACCAAATATTTGTTGTTATTAAACGGTCGAATTTATTTATTTTGCAGTCGAATTTTCATACAAAACAACAATTTTTATAGTATGTACTTTTTTTTTAAAACTGTATTTTTACATTAAAAACCTAACAATAAAATTTATTATTTTTATAACAATTTGTCTTATTCTAAACCAGAATTTGATGTAATTACTAAACTATTTCTTTACTTAACGGCCGGTTATAAAGTAATAAAATAATGTCAGAAATCTGACCAAAAACTGAATATCTTATTACTAAAATCCGTCCATAAACTGTTAAAAAATGCAATATTCTGTTTATAAAATAACAAAAATAGTAAAATGCGGTTTAAAACATCAAAATATTGCAAAAAATCACTGAAAATTATTATTCATAAAAAATAAAATACAATATTTTCAGATAAAATCAAAACACGGTTTAGCAGTGCAAAATTTTATTTATGTAATGTCACAAATAACAAAACTTGGTCCTTAAGCGCTAAAACTTGAACTGTTAAAAAATGTAAAAATATAATAAAATTTCAAAACTAGCAAAATCTTGTCATAAAATATTATAAATAGCAAAATTTTTTACCATTAAATGTATAAAAAAACAAAAATAGCAAATCCGTCTATAAAACATTAAAATATTGTCATCAAACACCAACATTTGGTTTTAAACTGAAATAAATAAAAAAAATATTAATAATAAGAAACGGTTTAAAAGTGCAAAATATTATTTATAAAATGTCAAAAATTGTCAAAAATAGTCAAATGTGGTCAATAAACATCAAAATATTGTTATATAGCGCTAAAATTTGGCCATAAACTGTTGAAAAGTATAACTTTTCAAAAGTACAAAATTTTATTTATAAACAATCAGAAATAGCAATATCCGGTTATAAAATATTACAACATTGCCAGAATGAGCTAAAATCTAGATATAAACTGTTTAACAACACCTTTATTTATTTTTTTGTCAAAAAATGTTTTTTTTTTTAACACGCCTAAAAAGTCCACTGACTCGGCAATATTGAACTATGTACAAGATGTCATAACGGCTATGGAAAATCGGAAAATAACATGTGGTTTATTTCTTGATCTTTCTAAAGCGTTTGACTGCTTAAACCATAATATATGTCTACATAAACTTGAGCATGCCGGTGTCAGAGGTAATGCAAATAAATTAAATTACAAAATCGAAAGCAAAAAGTAGTTTTAAATACAGTGAATAAAGTATACCAATCTGATATCAAAACACTTAATGTTGGGGTACCTCAAGGAAGCACACTGGGGCCTTTAGTTTTTATTATATATATAAATGATATTATTCAGTGTCTTATACCACATATAGATAAAGTTAAAATTGTGAATTATGCTGATGATTCTAACATGGCAATACAATTATTAAGAATACAATGACTTGGTTCAGTGATAACAACCTAATTGTCAGCAAGAGTAAGTCTGCGTGCGTAATATCTATCTAATATTTTGTGTCCAGATAAATTTACATTATATAAAACTGAATTCAATATGATTAAGAACACTAAGTTCCTATAATAATAATATATTATAAATGTTTAAGCTATCTAGCTAACAGTCCTACTATATTTGATAAATATAAAATAAGCCACTCTTATAACACCAAGAAAAACGGCTATTACCAATTTGCAAAGCATAGGTTAACATTAACCAAAAAAAACTGCGAATAGAGTTCTTTGAAAAACTTCAAAAAAAAATTAAAGACTTGCTTTTTTTGACAAAAAGCTTTTTGTTTGAACAAACTTTACAATCATGTAAATATATGAGATATTTTCACTATGACCTGACACATGTGTACTAACCCATTTCTATGTATGTAATATATGTATGTATATTATGTTTGTACGTACTATGTCTACTGAAATAAAGCTTTTCTTATCTTTCTTATGCAAAATTTTGTTTACAAAAAGACAAAAATACTAATATTTTGTTAGACGTAGCAAAATTCGGTCAGACGTATAAAAATATTTTAAGACAGCATCAAAATTTGGTCATAAACTGTAAATAATGTAAAATTCTACTTATAAAAAATCATAAATTATTAAAAAAAAAAAAAACAAAAAGTTGACCAAAATTGATTGATAACTGAAATTTTTTGTTCCGGTCTTGAAATTTTAAACAACTGACAGAAAGCACTAAAATTTGACCATAAACTTTTAAAAAGTGATTTTTTTTATAAAATTTAAAATATTGTAAGGACAAATCAAAATCCAGCGTAAACTGTTAAAAAATGCAAAATCTGACCATAAAATTTTAATCAATTTTTAGAGATTATTTGTACGTGTAAAAATCTTTATAAAATTGCAAAAATAGCAAAATTTATAAGAAAATTAGTCCCTAGGTTTTAAAATAGACATTGAGAAAGCTCTATATGCTTGTAGACCTTTTTGCATTGCAGACTTGTGTATACAATAGTTACGCCACTGTTTGTAAGTTTTATTTTGGAAAATATTTTTTTAGTACTTTGGATTTTGATTTTCTAACCTAAAATTATTTTTTAATATGGATTTTTTATAGAATATATCTTTCTGTTTTATTTTTATTTTTTTAATATTCTAAAAAATAAGCATTGTTTTTACAAGAATATTATTGTCATTAAATCCTTCCAAAAACAAGTTCAATATTATGTTGACGTATAACAATTTTTTCTTGTTAATGTCTGCTAAAATACAGTTTTAACTTTGCATATCTGTGTGGTAGAAAATATTTTCTAAATATGCCAATTTTGCTATGCTTTTTGGCATTGAAGCGATTAGCACATTTATTTTTTTATCTGCCAAAAATACTATGTTAAATAATAGCACTAATATGACAATACTAGTAAAGTGACATAACTATCAATTAAAACTATGTTATCAAATATATTGAAAATATGTTTGAACTATGAAATATTATTTTTTCAATTTTTTTTTTGTGTTTTTTGCAACCCACCCAAATACCTCTAGCCTGGGTCGCTTGTGTTATGACATATTGGAAAATATTAACTTTAAAAACATTAGAAACAACAACTTTCAAAATTGTTAACTGTCAAAAACTGCAAAAGTTAAAATAATAACTTTTAAAAACATTGTTGCAACTGTCTAAAATAGTAAAAATATCAACTTTAAAAACAATGAAGACTACAATTTTCAAAAATGTCAACTGTCAAAAATATGACAACTGTAAAAAATAAATTTTTACAAACATTGAAAATTGCAGTTTTAACTTTAAAAACATTGAAACTTTAAAAAAAGGCAACTGTCAAAAATATCAAAACAGTAAACAATGCAAAAATGCTAAAAAAATTCTTTAAAAAAAAACTACAAAAATAGTAGAAAAGTCATTTTTAAAAACACAGAAACTGCAACTTTTAAAAATATGAACTGTAAAAAAATGTAAAAAAGTGAAAACAATACATTCAAAAACAATGAAAATTGCAACTTTTAAAAATAGTAACAGTTAATTTTAAGACCGAATTTTAATTCAAAATAATAATTTTTTTGTTTAGTAACAATTTTTCTCATTTTAAGACCGAATTTTTGAAAGGAAAACTTAATGTTACTTTTGCATGGTCAGATTTTTTTTATTTAACAGCCGGATATTTATACAAATTAACAATTTTTATCACAATTTCTTTTATTTTAAAACTAGATTTTTTTATTAAAATTTGTATTTAAAAAAAACTTGTGTTATACTATACGCCCGGATTTTTTTACTTCCGGTCAAACTTTTATACAAAACAACAATTTTCATATTTGTATAACTTTTTTGTTCTTAAACTTGATTTTCACATAACAATAGTAAAAAGTTAAAAAAAAAAAATTTTGAATGTCAAAAATATTAAAAATGTCAACCTTAAAAATACATTGAAAGTTGCAATTTTAAAAAATGTAAACTGTCAAAAATATGACAAGTGTAAAATACTGCATAAATGTCAAAAATGTTTACTTTTAATATCAATAAAAATTGCATCTATCAAACATAATATTACTGCAACTTTTAAAAATGTAAACTGACAAAAATGTAAAAAACTACTCTGAAAATTTCAACTGTCTAAAATAGTAAAAATGACAATTTTAAAAGCATTGAAAGTTGCAGTAATTTTAAAAATGTTAACTGTCAAATGTATATGTCATGACTTGTCAAAAATGTAAAAAATGTAAAAAATAATTAAAAAAAATTGATATGATATGTCAAAATTAATAAAAATGTAAACTTTAAAAAACATTGAAGAAAATAGAGCAACTGTAAAAAAATGCAAAAATTTAAAAAAAAAACTTTAAAAACATTAAAAATTGTAACTGTCAAAAATAGTAAAAAGGGGCAACATTAAAACACAATTGTCTTTGAGTAAAATATTGAGAATGCACATAGTGTGCCAGCCATATAGGAGTTGTTGATTTTCTGTTGCCTGTGCTCAGAATTGCTCTTTGCGGGCGGTAGGTGTGCTCCGAGAAGAAGCGGGTGTCTGCTTTTAATAGACAGTTGTTTTGGTAAAGGTTAACTCGTCTTCAACTTAAGATAAGTTGGGCAGTTTTTATTACCAACTGTATGCAGCTTTTTACACGCGGCGCATGTTGCTACATGCCCTGACTTTTTTGTAAATTTGCAAGTAAAGCTGAGATGGGCTCTGGCGCAATTGATGCAATCGTAAAAACAATTCTATCTAGTTGCAGTGTGGTCATAACGCTGGCGACGATGGTATTGGACAATATTCCCGTATTTGCGTTTGTACTACAAACTCTAACTGTGAGTTCACACAACTTGGTGAAAAATATGATGAATATTAAATCGGTGGTTGTGAGCGGGTCACCTGCCTAAATGTTTGTTATCAAGATAATGGATTATTCTCACACTTGTGTTCCTGCTGTTTTTTAATATGACAGGTTGAACGTAGTACTTGATAACAAACACTTGCGCGGGTGGGTGAGAATGCAGTTTACAAATAAAGAGTGATCCATTTAAAGGTACTTTTTTAAAATTAAGAAAAAAAAACAAAAAAAATATTTTTATTGGATAATCTTTATAATTATACAAAAGAACCATTTTGGACATTTATTTTTTTTAAATAATAAGTGTTGCTGTAACTACGGGTAACATGGTCTATTCAGATGTTCTAATTTTTGATGACGCGTTCAAGCATTTTTAGTGGTATTTGGAAAATAACGGAAGTAATATTGGTCTCTAATTTCTCAATTGTAGTCGGCTTATCTATGTATACGTAGTCTTAAAAAAAAGTCTAAAAGTTTAATATTACATGATTTAGGCGGCCAATTCACAGGTTTGAAAAGTAAAGTTAACTGTTCACCGAATCGTTGCATAGTTTCAGGAGCTATGTGGCAAGTAACGTTGTTATGTTAGAACCAAATGTCGTTGAGATTACCGATTTCAATTTTAGACAGCAAATAGTCTGTTATTATTGTGCGATAACGGGCGCCATTTACAGTTACTTTCCGGCCGGCCTTATTTTTAAAGAAATGTTGCACTAGCCCATAAACTACACTAAACCTATGTTTTGTTTGAATGTAATGGCAGTTCTTGAATATTTTCTGGTTGTTTTTCAGCTCAAATACAGCAATTTTGCCTATTGATGTAGCCATTAAGCCAGAAATGGGCCTTATTGCTGAACAAAATTTTGGTCGAAAACAGTAGATCTTTTTAAAGCTTTTCAAGAGCCCAAAGGCTGAAACGGTGACGATTTGGAAGGTCGGTCGGCTTCAGTTCTTGCAAAAGTTACATTTTGTATGGTTTTAAATCAAGATTCTTACGTATGCGCCAAGCTGTTTTAAACGCTTAAGAATAGCTCCAAATCGATTCACCACGGTTATCGCGTACACTCTTAGCTACCGCCGTTTTATTTTTTTACTACGTGCTGGATATGGTCTATTTGGTCGAGTATTATCTAATAATGAATATTGAGTTTTAATTTTTTTAATAGTTTAGCGATTTGTGCGTTCTGTATGCCAAACTAAAAGTTGCTCTAAGCGTACAAAACATTTTCTTCATAGAACGCTGATTTTTGTAATACAGCTGAATAATTTGTAAACGCTGTGGCGAGCCAATTCTTTCCATGATGAAATATCTAACATTACTGAACAAAACTAACATAACAGTTTGACTCAGCGCACGCTTTATTTAACATAAAACCTCTGCTAAAAAAAGTACCTCTAAATGAATCACCCATTATTAGGTCGGTGGTTTGATATAGTGTTTTTGCCTACCCGCCCAAGTGTTTGTTATCAAGATATTGGATTATTTTTACACTTGTTGTATTCTTTGAAAATAACAGAATGAATAACAGTTGTCACTGTTACGCCAGAGGTGAACATAATATAATTTTTTTGTTAACAAACACTCGGGCGGGTAGGCGGGAACACAGTTTATAAGTATTGGGTTGGTAGTTTGATATAGTGTTTCCGCCAACCCTCCCAAGTGTTTGTATAAGTTATTAGATTATTTCCACACTTAGTATGTTTCTGATGTTTTTTAATATAACAAAACGTAGTTGTCACTAATAAGTCAGAGAAGGGTGCAATAGAAAAATTATTGATAATAAACACTAGGGCGGGCGGGCGGGCAAAAACACAGTTTATAAAAATTGAACCGGTTGTTTGATATTATGTTTCTGCTCAAGTGTTTTTTATCAATATATTAGATTATTTCAACACTTGTTGCATTACTGCTGTTTCTTTTAATGACAGATTGAAAGATAGTTGTCACTAATACGTTTGAGGTGGGCACAATCACCAATTTCTTGATAACAAACACTTGGGCGGGTTCACAGTTTATAAATGAATCACCCATTATTAGGCCGGTGGTTTAATATAGTGTTCCCGCCTAACTGTTTATTATCTTTGTTGTAAAATTGATTCAAAAATCCACAATTCTTGAAAAAAAAATTATTATAAATCTCGTAAAAACGCATTTATTGTTAAAATTTGTTTACAAAATTTATCAAATTTGCAAAGAATTACTCCAAAAGTACATTTTGTAAATGTAAAGTAACAAAACTTGTTTAAAAAATGCGTTCTAGTTTTTAATTTTGTACAAAATAAAACTTACTAAACATTGCTCAGAAAATTCTATTTTGAACAAAAAGCATTAAAAATTAATAAATAAAAGAGCATTGGGCAAGATTTCCCATCACTTCCTATGCGTTTGACTAATAAGGGGACATACTTTAGAGCGCTTAATGCAGTCGGGTATGTTTTCTATGACATATTTAACTGAAATGTGTAGTGATACACATTATTGCTGTTTCAGTAAAAAAATCCTCGTGCTACTCTTTTGCACGCGGATACTATCGTTTACGCTACTATTGAAAATTACATTCATGTTTTTAAATAAAGCCGATAGCTTTTAGAATACGGATTTATCCCATGTTAAAATGGGGGATAGGCGTTGTGAAACAGCATCTTTGGTGCATGTTGTCTAGGTCTAAGGCTTTTTGGAGGCTTAGGCAGTTAGAAGACGGAAATGAAGTGGTTGATTGGGCCTAATGGTCTAGATGGTGCTGAAAGGATCCTGACGTGATGATGGTCTAATAGTTAAAGTAACAGAAAAGGACTGTTTCTTGGATTTTTTTTTAAAGCGGGGTTTTGAGGTGCATGCAAAAGTCTGGACCAGGGCATACAAAGTTTTGGTGGGTTGAAACGGCACTGCAGTAGCTAGAGAAGGCGTTGTGTTTCTAGCAAGATAATCTTTTGCAGCTTGAAAAGGAATTCTTGGTAGTCCAACTTAATTTGTTTAAATTTGTCTATGTAAATATTGATCTACTCAGACTCTTTGTTAATCAGGCTGGTAATGTACTTTTCAAATTGCTGTACAAACTTCAACTTCATGATCTGGCTGTTGCTCAGTTTGAGGTTCATGGCTGGAAGAGATTCTGAATTATTTATTTAATTGCTTAATTAATTAATTGAATTCAATTAGTTCTGTAGATGCTATGATTAGTAAATTAATAAGCAATAAAAATTGCATTTATACGGTCTTTGGCCCAGCTTCAGTTGGGTATTGAAGTGGTTTGTTTTCGGTGTTAACAGGTCACCTACTGGCAGTGTTTCGTGTCTTATTTAAAAACGTTGAAAACTGCAACTGTCAAAAATAATAAAAATATTAACTTTAAAAACATTGAAAACTGCAATTTTTAAAAATGTCAACTATAAGTTAACAACTGTAAGAAATTGAAAAAATGTAAAAAAACTTTTAACACATTAAAATTTTAAACATACAAAAATAACTTTCAAAAGTATTAAAAATTGCAACTGTTAAAAATAATAAAAATGCCATTTTTAAAAACATTTAAAAATATCAGCTGTCAAAAACTGCAAAATTGTAAAAAGACATAAAAATTTGCAACTGTCATAACGAGTAAAAATGTTTATTTTAAAATCATTAAAAACTTCAACTTTTAAAAATGCAAGTGTCATAAATACAAAAATGTAAATAATGAATGAAATTTTTAAAAACATTTTATATTACATCTGTCAAAAATAGTAAAAATACCATACCATCAAAACAAAATAATTTACAAAAAAATTAAAAAAAGTCAACTGTCAACAATATGAAAAATAAAAAAAAAAGTTTTAAAAACATTAAAAATTGCATCTGTCAAAATTAGTAAAAATGTTAATTATAGAAACATTAAAATCAACAACTTTTTAAAATGTCAACTGTCAAATTTTTATTACAAACTTTTATTGTTGCTATTATAATACAACCGGATTCATTTATTTAGGGGCCGGATTGATTTACAACATTACAATTTTTATATTTCTATAAAATATTTACTCATTTTAAGATTAGATCTTCAATTTTTAAGCCAGATTTTAAAACAAAAATTTGATGTATATATTTTAGATCGAATTTCGTTATTTGAATGCAGGATTTTTACACGAAACAACAAATTTGTTATTTTATTTTTATTTTAAAACTTGATTTGTACATTAAATGTCAAATTGTTAAAACAAAACTTAAAGTTACTATTACTTGGCTTAATTTCTTTGTTAAAATGCCGGATTTGTATGCAACAATTTTCTTATATTTATAACAATTTATTTTTGAGTGAATTTTTACATTTAAAGTCTGATATTACAAAAAAACGTATATACGGCCAGAATTGATTATATAGAGTCCGGATTTTTATGCATAATAATAATAACAATTTTCTTATTCCTATAACGAGTTTTTATGATAAAATTTTTAGTTTTCAAACTGGATTTTAAAACAAAAGCGTGATGTTAATATTTTAAAGAAATCCGTTTGATTTCGTTTTGAAAGTCAAATCTTTACACAAAAAACATTTGTTATTGTTTTTCTAATTTTTAAACTGGGTCTTTACATAACAAGTCAAATTTTTGAAACAAAAATTTAATGGTATTTTTTTTTAAATTTTACGAACGGATTTTGGTCTTAATTCATTAATTGTTTTATTGTTATAATACATTTTTATAACTGAACTGAATTGAAATTAACCTGATTATAATATTAAACAAATATTATACAGTTTTTTAACTTAATGGTTGATTTTTTTGTCAAAATAAAGTTTTCTTATTTACGCAACATTAAAAATTTAGTCAAGAACTAAGATCTTTATATAAAAAATAACAAGCTGGTTTTTGCACTAGTAATTTGATGTTAATATTATACAGATAGATTTTTTTCGGCATTTTAACAAACCTAAGATTTTAGCACCTAAATGTTGGTTTTTGACAATTATTAGTTATTATAATAAAGTCAAATTTCTTTATTTGAAGACTGAATTTCTTTATTTAACAGCCGGATTTATTTATTTTAAAACCCAATTCTCAATTTTCTAAATTTAAATTACTTTTTTACTAACATTTATTGGGTTTTTGCACTTAACATTTGGATTTTTAAATAAAAATCTAACATTTATCATTAAATCAAATGCAGGAATTTTAATAAATATAAAAGTGTATATTATTTTTCTATTTTAAAGTTGGATTTAAAAAAAAAAACGATTTAATATAAAGCCGGGCTTTTTATTTAAATTTTCTTTTATTTACTGTAATTTAAAGGTTAATATTATTAAATATTTATAGTAATTCTAGTTGGTACAGTAATCCGGATTAACTTCCATATTTTAATATGCTAAATACAACATTTTGTTGTATACAAATCCGCTCTTTAATAATCAGTAACAACATAAAATTACATTCCACCCTTTGATAAAAAAAGCTATTACCCGGGCAACATTAACACTAACGAAATATCCAAAGTACATTCAACCATCACTACCTTTCCTTGTCTATGCTATTACACTTCCATTATTTTTATTCCATTACACGTTTGACCTATAAAAGATAATTAATATGGAAATAAATCCAACAAAACAATACGCGTATGTGTATAAAACCAGTAGGCTAAACACCACCAACCAAATCGGTCGTAAATCAATTGGAAGCAATGGTTTCAAAAAACAATGTAAGTGCTGGTAGTATCTAGATACAATTTAGCACTGAGTTGAATTTAAAAAAATACAATACACGCTTTCATTAATGCAAAGTAATTATGTTTGACTCACTCATTAATTATGAACAAAAGTGTGAAAGTAAATTCTTCAAACTACTCCTTTTTATCGATCCGCGACGGTTTTATGGGGAATTAATAACTGTTCGCAGCCTGTCGACGTTTATTAAATATTATTTTCAGAGAGAGTGTTTGTTAAAACCATTAGCTTGATTTATTTAGCGGTAATTAATTAATGGCATTCATTAAGCTTAGCAAACAGGTATTTATTTTTTGAAATGTTAAAATTATAAATTTGAGTAAAGGATAGAATGTAATAAATAAACTTCACGAAGCCGGCTCGCATTTTTCTGCAACAAAGACGGAAATTAATAAAGTTGATAGCATTGTATGGTATGCTTTGTTTTTGCTTCAAGGAGCACTCTTCTGATATAAAATGCATGTAAAAGTTTTGAAAACAATTTTTAAAATGTTTATTGGATTCCGATAAGATTTTTATAAAAAAATTACTCAATTCTAACTGTGCAATAAACCAAGCAATTTATTTATCCTTTTTTTTTTCTTTAACGACGTAAAACCTTGGCGCCTTTATTATCTCTACAGTAACGATGTAGTGAGTGCGATATCCGAAAAAGATACGGCGTTCTAAACTGGAACATATTTCAGATAAAACGACGCGCAATTCCCTTTACTCCTGCTTTACCCCCCTTGAGAGGGTTGCAATATTTTAAACATTATATCCTAACGGATAATATCTTGCGTCCAGGACACGTTGCACGGAATTGTCTCGTTCGCTTGTCGTCGTATACAAACGGTACGGTTTTAATGAAGTACATAGCGTGAAAACTAGTTTAATCTAGCTTTATGTAATTCTGTCAGTTTACAAAGGATTGATGCACTTCTAGGATTATTAAATTATTAAATTATATACATCCATGCATAAATTCTAGTTGAGTGATTAATTTGAAATTAGTTTCAATACAAAACTAATTCTGCTTAAAGCAAAACTTAATGTTTTAAATCAAATAAAATTTTTAGGTATTAGATAAATTTTAACCAAAATTTCTTATATATCTAATGTTTCATCTTAATGATTTTTAAAAATTGATTTATAAAAAGTTTAACATATCGAAATACATATTTTAAACTTACAGGTTCAATTGTAACTGAATTGAATAATTTCAACATCCAATGTTCCGTTTCAAAAGTATTGATGTTTATATGGCCTCAATTTAATATTGCCGATAGAAATAATTAAATTTTTAAAATTAATCTACAAAAAAATTATTAAATTAAATTAATTCAAATTTTCATGTTGAATTGTATCTAAATTAGATAAATAGTAATCAAAATATGATAGTTATGCAATGTTCTTTAAAAAAAATATTTTTTTGTTTATGTTTATTCAATTTAATATTGTCTAAGAATTAAACAAACTTTCAAAAATGATCTGAGAAAATTTGTATAAAAACTGGTTTATAAAAAAAAAAAATCCTAACTGGAAGCGAAAAATGAAAATTTAAATAACTTTTTTGTCTATCTCGCTTTGTTTTTCAGGTAATCAAAAAATACACATTATTTAGAAAACTTTTTACTTAGCAAAATTTAAGTAGAAAAAACATTTGTAACAATGGTAACAACAAACAAAACAATATTACTTTAATAAGTTCTCAAAATGACTATCATGAGATTTGATGCAAGCTTGACGACGCACAGTGGGGTCAGTTACTCTAAAAGCTGGTATTAATTCAAAAATTAAAGTGCAATAAACATATTTGTCTTTATGGCCTAGTGTAGCCAACACTTAGGCCTGTAAAAATGTGCGTGTGTAAGAACCGATAACGCTTTTCTTGGCTTTTGCTGCAGTTGAAAAAAATAGGTTTTAAAGATTGCGCTTAACGTTGTATTCAAAACAATTTGTCGAGTGAATTTTGAAGACTGTGTTTTTGATCTTAAATCGCTTTAAATTTAACTTTTTTGTCGTGAAGTTGTCAACCTCAGATATGTGTTATATTTTCAGTAATTTTTGTTTTGTGAAAAAGTAGTAACACGTAAATAAAAACGTTTAGAAGTTATCATTGTATATCGTTCTGCAAAATAGTGTGCTTGCAGAAATAGGTGAACTTTTAGTTGTGTATCGAGCTAGATCAAGCACGTTTGTTTACATGGTTAAAATGTGTAGTCATAGTAGAATTAGGGCACACTTTAAAATTTTGCGATTTTTTGCGATTTTAGTTTTAACAGTTAAAAACATACCGATCGCTGTCTTGATTTGTAGTATTTTAACAAAATCAGCAACTTTTTTGTCATTGCTGTTTCTACATATTATTAGATAATTGATTTATTTTTTTATCAATACATTTAGAAAGGATCAAACTATAATATGTCGGAGTATTTTTTGTCAAATTATATTTGCAAATAGGAATAAAATGCGAGTACATAAAAACGTATTTATTACTATATTTGATGATTTTTTCGGCTATTTCCTAACTATTATTTGACTAAAATACTTCGACACATCACTGTTTGATTCTTTCTAAATGTACTAGTGAAAAAATAAATTGAATATCTAATAATATACAGAAACAGCAATGACGCCAAAGTTGCCGTTTTTGTTAAAATACTATAAATGAAGGTAGCGGTCGGAATCGTCTTTTTTGATTTCAGCATATTTTACAAATGATTTTCTTTTTTGGTTTAAACAGCTTTTGGTAATAAGTTTATAACTTAATAAGAATTTATGAATGAGAAGTTCCGGACAAAATTAAATTGAATATCAGTTCATTTATTAACAAACCAAATTGAAGAATGTCAATGTGTTCTGAAGAACGATCTATATACTAAAATATACCTCTTTAAGTCTAAATTCAAGTCAGAATGGATATAGTAATTGGCTAAAAACATGAAAAAAGAACGGTGCTTATCAAGAAGGTAATGAGCGCACTAAGCTCATAACATCAGAATGTTGTAGGATATTTAACATGTTTTTTGGTTTTTGCTACCCTAAAAACTACCCTATTTTATCCAAGAGATTTGTTTCACTATTTTTTGTTAAATTGTAGGTCAAAGTCTATACGAATCTAAAGTTTCAGATTTTTATTAAGCCATTTCTACTTCCATCCTTTAAAAACTACTAAATTTATTAATAGATTTTTTTAATCAGTTTTTTCGTATTCACAAGCTTAATTTGGACTAGTTTTATAAATTTCAGATTTTTTGCCAAAAAAAAATGGTTGCTCCGTCCCACTGTGCGACGGATTAAAATAAAATGATAAACTGCTTCAAAACCTGTTGTGTTTTGAATGTGCAATGCAACATTTGCAATTTACTCTTGTAGCTGCTCAACGTTGTTTATTGGCTCCGCATAAAACAATTGTTTTATGTGTTTCCACACATAAAAGTCCAATAGATTTTGATCAGGAGATCTTACAGGCCAGTTCACTGGACCTTTTTACCAATCCACCCATCATTAAAATTATCGTTAAACCTATAAACTGCATATTGCCCAACATGGGGCGGTGTTCCATCGTGTGATACTACATCCTGTTAGGTAAGACAAGAGGGACATTGTTATCCAGGAAAATATCCATTTGATTTTTGAGCAATTGTGGTGGTGGTATTTGAATTGGCAGTACTTGCTCAATAAAAATCCTACACCATGTGTTAACTGAAAATTTGTTTTTATGCTCGTACCCTAACTGCGTACGGATTTTCTAATGACGAAATATACTTATTGTGTATAGTATATTATTAATGCTATCTTTTGTGATTATAGATTTATTGCTCCACAATATTGAACTAAAAAAGTTAGGATCTTGTTGTTGTAGTTCAAGAAGCCATTGAGAAAACGCAAGTCGTTCTGATGCGTTGCCTGGTTATAGGTGTACTTTTTAAAAATGATATTGGTAAAGAGTTTCTTTATTTAAAATTTTCTAGACAAAGTTTTTAGATAGTAGTAAGCGAGCGAAAAGTCGCCTAACGCTGACCCCTGATTAATTGAGAACTGCGTCAACTATTTGTTCCTTTTCTGCCACGGTGTGCTGTTATTGAGACTTCTACTACAACAATTTCTAATTCTAAATTCTAATTATTTATTTAATGTTTCGTCTTAAAGATTAAAGTTTTCAAAAACAATCTGAGAATTTTTTTTTTAACAAATTAATTCAAATTGTAACTATATTGGATAAAAATGAACCAAAATATCATACATTGTGTTTTAGATTAGATTTACTGATGATATACAAATTTTGAGCTTTCCAAAAACAATTTGGAGGTGCTAATTAATTTTACATCTTTGCGGGCGTCTCAGCGCCAGGAGTCCCGACGGCAGACCTGCTGACTCTAGGCTGGCTTTTTATGATTGAAAAGAAACCCAATCTCAAAAAATCAAGCTTTCAAAAACTTTTGCATTTTTTGACGCGAGTTTTCCGACTATAATGTTGATATTGAATTAGTGTAATATTTTTTTATATAACTAATCAAATTATCCAAAATTTTTTTTTTTTATTTTAATTATTATTTAATGTTTTTTTTAGCGAGTTGTTGCACACTATTAGACGTAAACTTTTCTTTGTTTTGGTGCTATTTTTTTTTAGCAATAGTTTTTATATTGTCATTTTTTTAAAGTCTTTTTACGCTGTTTTGGTTTATTTTTCTATCTTGATGTTCTTGTTTTGCGACATGTTCTGCTCACTCTCAATAATATTTTTAAAAACCCAACAGTATTTGGATCTGCCACCGGTTTTATAAAAATAAAAGGTATTGAACGACAAAGCTACTTTCATATATGTGGATTAACTTCTAATTCAGAAGAAAATGATATTGTAGAATATCTAGAAAAAAAGAAATTAACGACATAAGCCAAATGAGAAAAATTACAGTCTAAGCAACCGAAATACTACTCTTCTTTTAAATTAAGTTATTCTATTTTTAAGTGAATAGTTTTTTTCTAACTCTATGAAGACCAGCAGAAAAGAGAAATTAAAAGACTTTAAATCATTATTTATTTTTCATCTAAATATACAAAGTGTTACAAATAAAATATTAAGGTTGGAAGTTTTAACAAAAGAATTAATTCCATTGTTTGTAATATTAAGTAAACATTGGTTATCTGAAGATTATTTGCAATTTTTCAATTTGGAAGGATATATTTTGCGTAGCAGCTACTGTCGTTTTTCCAATCAACGTAGAGGTGTTGCATTATTTTATTGCGTAGTGATATAAATGTTTTTTTAGTTCAGAATCATTTTGAGTGCTGTACAGCTAAAGTGTTCTGGATAAAAAATAAATATTTAATAATTGATGTATATAGAATTCCTGAAGGTGATACAACTATTTTTATGGAAAAACTGCACAAGTTATTAGAAAAAGTGCACACTAAAGAAATAGCTATTTTATTAGCTGGTAATTTTAATATTGATATACTTAAGACAAACAATAAACTTACAGTTAATTTTTTAAACTTGTTGTTAAACTATAATTTTTATTTTACCATCGTAAAATCAACTAGAGTAACAAAAAACTAGCTGTAAAAAAATATAATTTAAATGTAATCTATCTGATCCTTATGGTCAGTTTTTAGAATTAAGTTGGTTATTACAATGTAATGTTCCAAAAACAACCAGTTTAAAAAACGTATTGTTAATGAAGATTGTATTGCTTTTTTTGTATTACACTTGCTAGGGTTAAGTATTTAATAAAATTTGTCCAAATTAAGCTCCAGATTCTTTTTATAATATATTTGATATTTTATATGAACAACACTTTCCAATTAAAGAATTTTGAACTGATTTGAACTGAAAAGAATTGTAAAGGTGATTATATTGTTGCAAATAATTTATATCAACAAACAATATCTAAAACAAAAAAGAAATACCATGATAATATTAATAATATTGTTTATAATGCTGCAAATGAAAATAAACCTATGTAGCAAATTATAAATAAATTTTAAGGAAAGTCTGTTAGTATTACAGCATTTCCTAAATTGTCTGGAAATAATGCAAAAAATGTCTGCAATGCATTCAATTTTTTTTTCAACAATTACTTCCAATCTTACAATAACACTAACGGTAACCTAGACTTTGTGAATGAAGATATTGACATGTGTAGTTTTACAATATTTGATATTGACGAGTACGTCATAATTCAGATAATTAAAAAAAATAAAAATAATAACTCCAGTAACTCTGAGAATATTTTAATTTTTATGCTAAAGAAGATTATTAATTTTATAGTTGTTCCAATTAAACAAATGTATTTTTTAATACAGGTATATTTCCTGATAGGTTTAAATTAGCTACTGTTTAATACATACAGGGTTATTATAAAAGTTTGGGATTATGTAACAATCTAATGTACGTTTGTGTCACTTTAGTGAAATCGTGAATTCAATTTAGGTGTGTGTAAATATAGTTGAAGTTAAACTATGAAAACAAAGTAAATATTGATTACATAATCCTAAACATTTATAAAGATCCTGTACCCCTTCATAAAAAAGGCAATACTAATACACTTGCTAATTATCGTCCTATAAGTATATTATCTAGCTTATCTAAGATATTAGAACATCTAATGAACAATAAAATTGTACATTTTTTTAACTCTAATAGATTATTTGCGTTTAGTCAACACAGATTTACACAAGAAAAGTCAATAGAAACGGTGCCAAAGCCGTTTCTATTGACTTTCCTTGTGTTCACTGAAAATGTTTTTGGAGCTTTTTATAAGAAATTATTAGCACTTGGTGTTTTTATTGACTTGTGCAAAGCTTTAGACTGTCAATTTTAATTTTACTAATAGCAAAGTTAGAACGATATGATATTAGAGGTATAGTAAGCAACTGGTTTAATACGTACTTAAAAAACCGTTACCAAAGAGTAGTAACCTGAGGTTTTTTTTTCAGATACGCAAATGATTACTTGTGGTGTACCACAAGAATCTGTACTAAGACCTACCTTGCAAATGATTTTAATAAATGTGTTACCAGTATTATCACTTAGTCTATGTTGGTATCATATGCTGATGATTCTAACATATTACTGAAGGGTAATCTAAACACTATTCTTGTAAACAAAAATGTGGTGTATAAAAACATATTACAATGAATTGATAGAAACTGTTTTGCTATCAACAAAAACAAAACTGCTATTATACTGTATAGAACTGCTCAGTCAAATGGTCAAGTTGGTGATTTAGTTGCATCAAATAATGACTTACTGAATGTTATTGATTCTAGAAAAATTTTAAGAATAGAAATAGATCAGAAACTCAAATAGCAATCACATCTTAGCACTCTCTCTTCCAAACTTTCTAGTATTTGCTATAATCTCCAAATTTTATCTAAACACTGTAGCAAAGATATATTAAAAACAATGTACTATGGTAACTTTTATTCAGTTATGCGATATGGAATAATGTTTTAGGAAAGAGCGAGTGGTGCAGATAGAATCTTTATTATTTAAAAAAAAAGCTATTAGAATTATATATGGTTTAAAATAGAATGTATCTTGAATGTATCAAACACATAATAAAAATGATATTTGATTACCAAAACATAACCTAACTCTTTATAAGAAAGGTTATTACTATACCGGATGTAAACTATACAATGCTCTACCAAATAAAATAAAACAGATAAATATTCAAAAGCAATTCAAGAGGTTGTTAAAAAATTTTTTGTAGAATGTTATTCAATTGAAGAATATTATACTTTCTGCAGGAGAGATGCTGTATAATATAAATTTTAGTTTTTACTGTGTACTCTGTCATGTTAAAGTTTTGTATCAATGTGTTTGTGTTTTTTGTTTTAAGTTTATATATTATTGTATTAATATTTAACATGAATGTTTGTGTAAATTTATCTTTGTACATTTTTTTAAATGTTTTAATAAATTTATCAATCTGTCTATCAGCTCCACTTAAACTTAGCAAAGCAGTGAATAATATTGATAACTTTACTTTGTCTGCGTATTTTTTTGTTCCTTAAAGTTATGCTAAGCATACTTTTTTTATTGCTTGTTGTGTACATCTACACCTTTTGGCGTTTGTTGCATTTTAGAGTTTTTCAAATGCCTAACTTTGCCTAAAATTTCTGCTTTTTGGTTATTTTTGTCGTTATCTATTCTTCTACATTTTTTTATTGGTTCCATGTTAGTTGTGATTTGCTGGTTGTCTTTCTCATCGTATTAGTTCTTGAAAAGTTTATTTTAAGATCAGTTTTTCTATCAAAAATGATCTTTATTATCACTGATCAGGACTATTCTTCTTCTTCTTTCCATGCCTTATCCGTTGCGAATATTGGCGATCATCATGTCTATCTTCACTTTATCCACGGCTCCTCGGAACAGTTGTATTGAGGTCACTCCATACCACTGGCGCAGATTTTTAAGCCAGGATATTCTTCTCCTCCCCGGACCTCTCTTTCCCAGCACCTTTCCTTCCAGAATAAGTTGGAGTATTCTGTACCTTTCCTTGTGCCTCATAACATGCCCAAGGTATTATAGTTTTCTAATTTTTACTGTAGTTATTATTTCTTGATCCTTCCCTACTCGCCAAAGAATCTCCTTGTTAGTAACATGATCTATCCACGTTACCTTTAGCATACGTCTGTAGGTCTACAACTCAAAAACACTTCTAGCCTGCTTTCAAAATCCTTGGTAAGAGTCCAGGATTCTGCGCCATACAGAAGAGTGGAAAATACGTAGCATCGTAGAATTCTGATTTTAAGTTGTAGAGTCAGGTCTGGACTGGTGAATATTTTTTTCATTTGTATGAATGCAGCTCTTGCTCTCTCAATTCTGCATTTTATTTCCACAGAATGGTTCCATTGTTGGTTTATGCAGGTACCTAGGTATGGATATTTATCTACCTGTTCGATAGGCGTTTTGTCAAGAAACAGGTTCACCGGTGGCGGGTTATTTTTGCTCACTACCATATGTTTGGTCTTTTTTATATTCAAAACAGATTCCGTATTTCTCACTAGTGGACTATATTGTCTGCAAATTATAAGTGGTTCAATATCTTTCGTCAAAAATATCGTCTATTGCAAGAATAAATAGCTTCACCAATATAGTGTCTCCATTTTGAACACCTTTTAAGGTTTGTATGGTTTTGGTGATCATATCCTCATTTTTTTAAATTTTGATTGTAACATTGTCGTAAATATTTTTAGTAAGGTAAAGTATTTTGAATCACATTTCTAGGATATCATCGAACTCATTTTTGTAGTCAACAAATGCCAAATACAAGGAAATATTGTACTCAGTACTTTTCTTTACGGATTTGTGTAATGTTTGTAAATGGTTATGTGTACTATAGTTTTTGCAAAATCTTCTGTTTCACTGGTTGATAGAAATTGAACTTTTTTATTAAATGGTTGGTAATTATTTATTAATAATTTTGTTTTTTCTTTTGGCTTTGAAAATCATACAACTTAACATAACGTTTACCATGCAATCTATTCAATACTAATATAATATATAATAATTTATTAGTTTTGTTTTTTTTTTGTTACGCCATCATCTATTTTATTTCTTTTCTATCTTTTTATTTCTTTGTACCTTATTTCTTTCTATTTCTTTTCTCTCATTGCATTCTTTTAGCATGTGATTTTTTAATCCATCCAAAATTTGCACACTCATTTCTTTACTTCTGAATTTTGCATTTTTGTTTTGTTTTTTTGTTTTTTTTGTTTTTCCAGGTTCATATTTGGTTGGTAATTATTTTAAAAAGTAATTTGTACATGAGAGAAAGATTTATTGGTAGAAAATTTTCTTTATATCTTCTTTGAATAACAATGTTTGCATTTTGCTATTTTTTTTTCTTTTGTAGTCACTTGCTTAATAGTATTCTAACTGCTTTTAGCAGAATTTTTAACCTAATTTTTGCTATGTCTATATCTGGCATATCTTTTTGTCTATTCATTGTTGATTTGAGCTTTTTTTTGTGCAATGAAGAGAATCTTCTTAAAGACTTGGCAAAGATTCACCATAGATTTATATGGAAATTTGACGCTAATAGACCGTAAAGACCATTCCAACTAACTTAGATCATTTTCACAGATTTGGTTTTACTTAGTGTGTCAGCCTTATAAGCGTTACTTAGTCGCAATCTTATACCACGACTAGAATGCAGCAGACTATCTGACAGAATCTGAAAAGTTAACCATTAGTTGGCTAAAATCTGAGTTAAAATTACAAGGTTTGCTCTGTTTTTGCAGATCACGCCACTTGTAAGTAGGATATATTTTTGCTAGCTTTGAGAGTGCCCCATTTCTTCCCATGCGTATAACAAATTTTGGCTTAATGACGCGGTCGGGATTTTTTTAAATAACGTATTTGAGTGTTTTTTCAGCCACTACTTGGAAAGTGTGATGCATTACGTTAGAGTGCACAAAAGTTAGTATGCGTAAAAGAGTGCATACGGATGCCGTCAACAACGTTTACGGCGCGGTCAATAATAATATTCTGCAACTCAAAGGTCGCCAAAAGCCCCGGATAGAAGGATTTTGTTCTGATTAGGGAGAGGGCGTAGTGTGCCAGCGCCTTCTGTAGGTACCGGCAGTAGTAAGCGATGTGAGAGGCTTAAAAGATCAACAGTCGGATCCCAGTAGGCCGACTGAGCCTTACGGGCAGGCCGGGTTAAAGACCTTTTGGCTTTGGGGGTTGATGGCCTTGTTGGCGCTGAAGGCACCTGCCGAATGATTCACCTGGATTTTTCCTGGTCTTCTTTGAGTTCTTCTTGTTCTCCACGTTCTAAAATCTTTTTTCTGGAGGAAGGGCATTAGGGTGGACGGTGACTTTACTTTTCAGCGTGTTTATCGGTTACTTGTCGGATGGGCTGGATTCTTGGCTGTTTTTTTGAGGGAGGCCTGCACTTGGTGCGCCGGAGGCTTGGTGGGTGGAGGTGTCGTTACGGCCTTCTTTGGTTTTTGTAGTTGATGGCCGGTCGAGAATTTTTTAAACAAGCAAATTTGTGGCCACAAGCAAAGCATCTACTCTGACAAAAAACCAGTTTAAATTTCTTTCTAAGCTGGGTGAATGAATTTTGCAAGTCCACCTTGATGATTTTCACGACGTTTACGACAATTTTCTGTTTCATAAGACAAACGTTGTATACCACGCAATTCACCCGGAATTCTTTGTAATACGTATGTTTCTGGTATTGGGTGTTTTTACCTTGAAGTAGTTTGCATAGTGCCCTTTGCACTGCAATCCAATTTGGCTTGTTGTATACTTTTGCTGTTCTACTTCTTTAACAGCTCTGTCTCTTCAATGAAGTCCAGTACCTTAAGCCAGTGGGCTGCATTAATATCATGCAATATTCTTGAATACTGTGCTGTGTTCCGCCTCAAGTTTTCTGCGGATTATTTATTTTGCTGCCTCGTATGGAATTCTAAAATCCAGTGGATGTTTCTTTTGCTCCCGATTTTCTATGAGATTTTTTTCTGTTCCCTGGTCTTTTGGCATCCATACCAGGCAAACTTTGCAGGTTATGGTCACGCTTCCAGACTGTAGATGCATATATAGTTTGGATTTTATTACTGGCGATTGCAAGGCCTGCAATGCCGCTTGACTGTTTAACATGATAGTTATCAGTCGCACGTAAATTTTTTGGGGTTTTAAAGTTCCAAAAACTTGCAATTTTTTGCGGAATTAAACTAATATTATCAACCCAAACAACTTGCCTAATGCATCTTCTAACACAAAACACAACTTCTTTCACTTAAGTCATTTAAACGGATTTTGGACATATATTTTATTATAAGTTTAAAACAAGATTGGAACCTTAAAGGATCGTGGTTTGTTCATTTTATTTCCAATTTAAGGTCATCTGTTGTCACACGTGTTACTTCTTTACGGCGGTATGTGCCCGCAATTCAAAAAATTTAGTTCTCGGAAGACAGTTTTTTTTTTTTTGAATATCAAAATTACCAAAAACCGGATATTTTTTACCTGACTATAATCATCAAATTTTTTATATGTTTTTTCATATATTAAAAGCAAAAAAAAATGTGTTTGAGGTTGGATTCTAAACAAAAAATACGAAATAACTTTATTCTCGATCTGTTTTTGTTTTGGAAATATTTTTGAATCATTATACGGTATAATCACTACCTTACATAAAAATTGCATTAATTTGTTTTCTGGAGCTTAAATAACCAAAATAAAATCAAACATTAGATTTTTATGTTTTTTTATATTAATATACAGTGAAATCACTAACTAGTCTAAAAATTGCATCGATTTAATACGTTTGTTTGCAGCATCAATAAAAATTGATGTGATTAAAAAATATATATATTTCTGTAGATTTATATGCTAATTAAAAAAAATGTATTTTAAATAGTTTATTAAAAACCAAGCATATTTACAATGCAATAAATTAAATATTAGATCATTTTGCTATTCTATCATAATATTTTATAACATTTATTATCAGTTTGACCTATTTAGTTTTGCTGCAGCAAGATTTAATTTTGATGACTAACTAAATTTATTGCGTTGTAAACAAGTACTACAAAGTTTACAATGCAAAAAATCGACCCTTGTACTAGTTCTTTATTTTAACTACCACAATATATAAAACTTACTAAACTTAAATTTTAATAAAATTATCCTTCTTATTATTCCTCTCACATACTAAATTTTAAAATCACATACATACTCTGGTTTCATGAAGTTATACGATGAAATAAGTTACAAACCTATCAAATTCATGTCATCCTGAAACGAGATTCGGCGATCGATATATCGCGCAAGAAAGCAAACGAACAAAAAAATATTAACTGCAGTTTGAGCTAAAACGCGAAAAGCGCATGAGGAAAATGTAATAAGCAATTTTCTGTTCTGGGTCGACTTAAGGGTGTGGAGCCTTGTTACTTTAAGCGCAATTAGTAATTTCAAATACTGTTATTTCAGTATGACCTGACCTATCCAAATATTATCAACGCAATTAATCAGTGTTGTGCGCAGTTAGCAATGTTTGCGTAAAACTCAAAATAGAAACGATAAATAAAACGTAATCAGTTAATTTATCAAAGGGCAAAGGGTTCTTTTTGTAAGGGAGCATTAAAAGAGCTCAATGCGTGCCGCTGTACCACACGAAATAAGATATACAATCGCGCACGATAAATGTTATTTTTTCTTTTCTTTATTTTGCGGGTGTTATTACGCAATTACATTCGTCCTATATACAAAGTTGTATATCGTGTAACTTTAATAAAAGATTTTAATCTTGTTGAAATAATATTTAAAAGTACCCGGCACATTCAACATTTTTTTTTTCCAATTGAGCTATAAATAATTCTTTTTAATTGTTTACTGAGATTTATTACAAATTTGGTTTTAGTTTTTTTTTAATGATTCCTTCGGACGACTTCCAGGCTCCACAGCCAAAACATTTTCGCCCCAAAACTGGGGATATCGATCCGCACCACCGCCCATTCCCTACTAGTAGGAGGGAAATATAGTCCCGCGCGAGGCACTCTCCTTCCGGGTATACATTGCAACTATCCGACTATGCCTCATTATCGTTTGGCTCCGGCCTTATCCTTTGATCCCGCATCCAATAACAAAATTCGGGAGCATTTAATTAATATCCCTGACGAATTGAATCGGATCAAGATAACACTATCTGCTTTTATCACGTTTTTGTATCAATTGTGTTAAATATATTGGGATTAAGAAACATTTTAAGACAGTTTAAAAAAATATTATGATAAAAGAGCAAATTGATTTAAAGTTTGGATTTAAAGTAAAATAAATATATTTGATTTTATGTAGTACACTATTGAAGCAAATGAAAAAATAAAAGTGTCAAATTGAGCTAAAATTGCAAATTAATCTAACGTTTTTTTGTAATTTCAAAACTTTGGCTTTTATTTTATTTATTACAAATGAACGTATTAATATTTTTGAAATCATTTTGTATTTAATTAATATATTGAGGTCTAAAAAATTATAACGGTTTTATAGTTTTATTTAATTTGAATTTTAAAATCATTTTTAGCAAAACTTTTATTTTGTATTAAACGCATTAAATCTTATTTAAGCTGCAAAAAACTAAATCTTTTTTTGAGGATTTAAAGGAGAATTTTTCTAAAGACTTACAAAGTGTCGGATTTACTCTCACAAACCCCTTTCCGACTAAACTTTTCCCAACTTAAATTCTTGAAGTTTTGCATCTCAGATGCATAGACCTTCATGCCTAAATAATATTGGTCTTAGTGTAGAAGTATTTGTAGTGCACCTAATGTGGGAAACTTGTATAACGTCTATACCTGAGAACAAACTGTCGGTCAATCTATCTATCTTTAGTTTTTATGGTTTTTGCCTAAAATAGTGTTGGCCTGATTTCCCGCTGTATTTGCATAGGAATTTTCTTTGCGTACATTGAAAGTGCTCCAGGAATGAGCAGGAATTTGCCGTTGAGAGGTTTGGTTTGCTTTTATTTACTGATCAACTAAAAGTCTTGGTGCAAGTGGAGCTGGGATGGGATCCAGTGCATTTTACGCAAACATACAGTAAATTGCATCTCAATGCAGTCTGGCCATAACGCTGGCAACGGTGGCATTGCACAATGTCATCAGGCTTACGTGTATATTCTACTCGGACCGTAAGATCGCACAATTTTGAGAGATACATAATCTTTTGGTCTAGTGCATAACACATGGAGAAATGTATTTATCTCTTCAGCTCTGTTTGCACCGCATCAGCCTCAATGCGGTCGGACACGTTTTTTATAACGTATTTTAATTTTTTGTTTGTCTTAACTGTCTAATAAAACACATTTTTGCTTGTGCAGTATGCGATTGCAACACGGATCTTTATTCAAAAATGAGCGTATTTTGATACCATCTTTTAAGTTTATGGTGCAATTGATAGAGATCTTTGAACACCGCCGACAACCTTTAAAATATGGTTTTATCCAGTTTACTAATAGAAAGTGGGCGTTTTGAAGCAGCACCCCTTGCAGATGCTGCCAAAATGTTTGAACTTGATGGAGAGGTTATGGAACTATTAAGCGGACCAAAGGTGGACGTTTTGGTTTTAAACGCTAGCCAAGTTAAAGACTCATTGACTTTGTTGAGTCATGGCTTTGATGGCGTTGAAAACGCATGACTTGTTAAGCTGGCTGATGGCCTAGTAGTAGCAGAAACAAAAAAGAGCTCACCCAATTCTTTTTTTTGTTTCTTTAGTTTTTTTTTGGAGTTGACCACGATGGTGAATCCTTTCTTTGTGGTCGGCGACGTTACTATCTAGCTAGGCATCGATTAGATCTTTGACTTTAGATGAACTAGAATTTACCGGATTTTTGGCAGGCTTCTTGAGGGAGGTCTATACCGGGGAGTTTTTAAGATTTGATTTGGAAAGATCTGGGCCAGAACTTTTAGTGATTTGGATGACTTGTTTGGCAATGAGGTTAATCCGAGTTGCGGTAGAGGCGGTTTCACTTTCTTGATTTTCTGCGTAATAATTTTACGCAAGCCAAAAATAGTTTCTTAAAGATCTAGCCGGTTTTGTTTAATCTTGTCTATGACGATGTCAATCTGCTTTGACTCATCGTCTGTCATCCTGATGACATAGTTTTCAAATCCGTTGATTTTCTTCTTTTGCTTCTTTAGATGATTTTTAAATTTTTGAAATTAAACGTACATTGCTAAGGTCTATACTAAAAGAAAATGCAAAATCAATCAATTAATTAACAACTAAGCAATTTATTGCATGCAAAAAGGAAAACTTTTAAAAGACACAAAAGCTCTTTGCACTGCAACCTACTGGATTTGTTATATACTTCTGATGTTTTAATCTTTTTGCAGAATTGTTTTTTTGATAAAATTTTGATTTTTTTGCAAAAGGATTACTTTTAGCTCTACTTGGGTTAGGTTGTGTTTGCCAAAGATAAAGTTGTGCGTTGCAGTTTATAAGCTTTGTTTTCACTCGGCAAGTGTAGCAAAATTTTATCTTTTTCCATACATCTGCGGCATAAGGAATCTATTTTTATTCTTGACAGCTTTTCAAAAGTTATTGCGTTTTGCCTCAAGTTTTGTTTTTTGATTTTGAATGAGAACCCAAAATCAAGTTTTGGTTCAGTAAATATCTCTTATGCTCTTTTTTTGGCAAGCTGTTTTAACTTGATATTTTTTATATCTTCTATTTTTTTAGTATCTAGACCAAGCAAAAAACTGAGGCATATTTGCCGCAAAGTAACAAGTTTGCTTTCTTTGGTTTTTGTCTTTGTAGATTCTAGTCCCGATGCTATTATGGTTTTTAGACTCCTCCAATGCCGGTCCCAATGCCGGTCCCAAGCCCGGAAGAGAAAGGAGGAGGGGGAGGAGTATCAACCTTGTAAAAAAAACAGGGTTTAGTTAGCTCCGACTGATAGTACCCTGTAGGGCCCCTTGCCTAGAGTTACAGACGAGAGCAGACGAAAATCCTAGATCTCAATGGTCAAGAGAGCGGAAGAGCCAGATCTGGATAGACAGAGTCCAATAGTCCAGTAAAGCAATCTGTTTAATGGAAGAAAACCATAAATAAAAATTGACTGGTCCTCCTTATGGGATGTTGGGGCAAAGGGTTTGCAGCCCATCACCCGGAAAAGAAAACAATTGAAAAAAGAAACAGACAACAGCCTCGGAAAATGGACGACAACCAACATAGACAAATCATGCGGAGGAAACGGATTATGAGTATGGGAACGTAAATGTACAAGGTATACGTACAAAACAAGCCGAAGTAATAAATGAGATCAAGAAAATGGACATAGATATTGTATCTCTTACATAAACAAAGAAAAAAGAATTTGGAACTAAAGAAATAGATGAGTATATTTACCTTTTTAGTGGTGTATCAGTGTTAATTAAGAAGAAATATAAAAAACTTCTGACCAACTTTGAAGCAATCAATGAAAGGATCACCAAGATGAATATCAATATATTTGGAAGACGACTAACCATCTTTGGAATTTATGCACCTAATAAAGACAAAACAGTTTTACTAAAAGATTTATTCTTTGAAGAACTCCAACTAGCGTTAGATAGCATATGGGATAATAGAGAGATAATGTTGATGGGAGACTTTAATGCCCATACAGGGAGTAGAAGAGGCGATAAAGTTATTGAACAATTTGGAGAAATAAATATCAATAACAATGGAGATAGATTGGCGAATTCCTGTACTCAAAATACATTAAAAATTGTAAATGGATACTTTAAACACAAAAATATACATAAAAACACGTGGATTCAGCACACCAGACAGCTAAAATCGATTATTGATTATATCATTACCAGTCAAGACAAATCAACCGGGGTAATCGATGTAAGAGCATACAGAGCACCGGAATGTGGGTTAGACCATTATCTGGTAAGGGGACTACTCTACTTCCCATATAAATTTTCTAACATACAAACATTAAAAATAGGAAGAGAACTTATGGAAGAACTAACAAAACTAGACAGAAAAAAGTATAATATCGCAAACTTTAAAGAAGAAAGCATTAGGTACTTATACCAATAGAGGTTAGATCAAAAGCTAACAGATAACGCATTTAATGATGTCGAGGAAATGTATGAACATATAAAGCAAGCCATACATGAAGCGTCATACGAAGCTTTATGTTAGGTTAGCTTTAGAAACGAAGAAGCCCGCCAACAGGAAAATTTGGTGGAATGATGAGATCAAAGAGGAAATTAAAAGCAAAAAGCAGGCGTACTTCAAATAGCTCAATACTAAAGCAGAAGCAAACAGACAAGCGTATTCTAGGAAAAGAAATACTGTTAGAAAGCTAGTAAAAGAAGAGAAAATAAAGACATGGGACAACAAATGCCTAGAGATCGAAATGTGCATAGGTGGGAAGAGATGTACAGAAGCATGGAGATTTGTCAACAATATACAAGCAGACAAGAATCAAATACCCCTGAAACAAATATCGGCAAAAAAGTGGGAAGAATATTACGGTAGGCTGCTATCTGAAGATCGACCTCAATGAACAAATAAATATTACGGTGGATGGAGAGCTCATTGAAATTGTAATAGATATGGTACAGAAAGCAATAAAGAACATGATGAATGGAAAGGCGAGTGAACCGGGAGATGTATCTGCGGAGATGTTAAAAAACGGGACAATAAAACTTAATGAAATGATTACTAAATTACTAAATAAATATACCAACAAAAATAAAGTCTATGAAGAATAGAAAATGGGGTTTATGTCATCTATACTTAAGAAAGGCGACCCTCGCAAGTGCGAAAATTACAGAGGAAGAACGGTTACATTAACATTTAGTCGCTTGTATGGAAGAGTACTACGCCATCTTGTTGAAACAGAATATGAACTAATAGAAGCAGAGGAACAAAATAGTTTTAGGGCAGGTCGATCATGCATAGACAACTTATTTTGCTGAAAACAACTAATGGAAAAGAAAATTAGCTCAGGAAGAGAGTTGCACCTACTTTTCATAGACCTGGCAAAAGCGTATGACAACGTGCCCATACAGAAACTATGGAAAGCTCTAGAAAACACCAATATAAGTACGAGAGTAATAAAAGCCATAAAAAACTTTACCGTCATACCAAAATTAAAATGAAGATGGGAGAATCAATCTCGAATGGAATCAGTACATCTAAAGGCCTTAAACAAGGATGCTGCCTATCTCCGACCAGGAAAATTAAAGAAGAATATAAAAAAGCAGGCCTTTTGATGAACCTCAAAAAAACTAAATACCTATGTATTGGGGGAGAATCCGACGACTTGGAACTTGAGAATAGAGAAATAATATCAGCGTGCATAGTTACAAGTACTTGGGGGTGAAATTACAAAAAGATAGAAAGGACGAAAAAAAAATCAGGCAAAGAACTGGACAAGGTAGAAGAGGTAGCAAGAGACTAAACGGCATATGGTGGAGTAAAGAAATTACAAAAAAAAGAAAGTATAACATATACAACACAGTAATAAAAAGTATCGTACTCTACGGATCAGAAAGATGGAGGTGGACAGAAGCTGACAAAAGAAGACTAGAGGCTCTGGAAATGGATGCTCTTAGAAGATCATGTAGAATATTGAGGTTAGATATAGTACGCAATACAAAGATAAAAGAACTAATTGGCTTGAAAAAAAACATCGTACAGAAAGCAGGAAAACGGCAATTTATCTAGTTCGAACACGTGAAAAGGATGGCAGATCATCAAAAGACGGAAACGAGGCCGGCCTAAGAAATCCTGGAATGACGGCATCCAGAAATCGATGAGCAAAAGGAATCTACAAAGACAATCAATGGCAGGATAGGTTAGGATGAAGGAAGAGTCTGGAGATCGGATAACGTCGACAGACGTTTTAAAACCAATAATAAAAAAAAAAGAAAAAAAAAAAGACTTATTTGTGTACCAGATAGTTTCTTTGATTATTTGTCTATTTCTTTTGCGGTAATGTTATTACATCAAATGTCTTTTTGATGCAATGCCCGTTTAAAAAGTCCAATCTTATCATTAAAGTGTAATCTAACTAACGAATAAAAAGATACTGACAACAAATCATTACCAGCACAAATAACAAATAATGACTAATAGTTGTAATTGTAAACTTACTCATAATATATTATAACATCACAACATATTACAGTTTCAAATATTTAGCCTAAGAAAATAAAAAAAATCTAAAAAGATTTAAGAAAATTTTAAATACATAAAAAAACGTATCAGAAAGAAAACTTAAAAAAAAAATAAAACAAATTTTAGAAATTACTCACACATAGGTCAAGGAAACTTTAGATGTGTGTAAAACAAAGTACATTGACATTAGGGATATTGAAGACTTGACGGTTGTAGCATGTACGCTGCCAGAAAAAAACCAAAGAACTTTGAAAAATAAAAGTAAACAAACACTTTCTTAACTTGCTAAACAATTATCTCAGTAAAAGGTCAATATTAATTGATGACAAAAAAGTAAAAGTTGGATGTGGTATACCACAACGTTCAGTATTAAGCCTGGTTTTCTGGAACATTTTATACAACTAGGTACTAATTAAAACAAGAAAAGAAAATCGCAAAAACATGTGCAATTTCCTGCATCAAAATAGTGGTGAATATAAATTGATTCTATAAGTCTTGTGTGATAACTTTAAAGAAAGATTGAACAAAAAAAAAATCTAGACCTTTTGGATCAAATTTAAAGATTTGACAAAGTTAAAACGGTTTAAACAGAACATAACTTTTGCTAATTTTTTTTTTTTTTTTTTAATTTTTAAAGCTTGATATATCAAAATGACCGCCCCAACATTAAATATACAAATATGGGTTTTAAAGTACATCTAATAAGAAATATTTTGAGCCATTGTGGACTTTTTTATCTTTTTCAAGAAGCCTAAAAATTGAAAGACAAAAATGTTTGGTTTGCCGATTTTGACAATTTTTGAATATTAAAAAATTCTTTTTAATGCCCGATATACCATTTTTCATATAGATAACCTATTTCTTGTATTTTAAAAAGTATTTACTAAAATTTTGACTAAAATTGACATAGGGTAACAGCGCTTTTTTGGGACCTAAATATTACAAGTTTTGAAGATCGCGAAAACATGTGCAACTTCCTGCATCAAAATAGTAGTGTATACGAATTGATTATATAAATCTTGTGTGATCATTTAAAAAAAAAGATAAAACACAAAGAAATTTAGACCTTGTGGATCAAATTTTGTTAAGATTTGACAAATTTTGCAATATTTGCGGTTTTTTTTGGAATAATGTTTGAAGCTTAATATGTCAATATGACAACCACAATATAACACATAAAAATATGGGTTTTAAAGTACATGTAATAGGGAATAATTTGAGCTATGGTGCACTTTTTTATCTTTTTTCGGAAGCCCAAAAATTGAGATACAAAATAAGCTAAAAAACACGTTTTATTGTGAAATTTCTGACTTTCAAATGTGTGTCATTTTGAACAGGCAATATTCTACGGTTCAAAATTTTGGGAATCTCATTTTTTTCATCCATGTTTTGATCCCTGAAAATTTGACCAAAATCAAATAGGTCAACTTTTTCAAATTAGTCAAAAAGTAATTCAATTACTCATGTACATTGTTAAAAATTTATTTTAATTGACTCAAAATTTGGTTTAAGTTGATAGGTCCGTGTAGAAGATATTAATTATTTACCACAAACGCGTTTTTGGTTTTAACTTTGGATCCAATTAAACAATTGTTGTTCGGAACAATATTAATAGCATACAGTGCATGTTTTAAATGTTTAAAAATAAAAAATGATAAAATGTAAGCTGTTTTTAATATATGTTTAGTATTATCAAGTCACACACAAAATAGCCACCGTATTATGATTTGTGTCACTTTATAAACGCGAGTCAAGTAAAATGAGCAAATAGATTAAAAAAAAAGCAGGGCGTCGGTAAGGCTAGCTCTACTAAGTCACTGATCAGAAACCAAAAAACGTGGATTAACAGAGACCACGAGGAGGTAAACTACTACCTTGCCTACAGTTTGGGGTAGCACGGATGCTTTGGTAGTTCCTTCCAAAGATTCCAAATAAAGAAAAGTGACTTATGCCAGCAATGCACTCACATTAAAGAAGAAACTGAAAAAAACGTTGAAAACAAATATTTAAGGGCAACATGGTTGAAAAAATGCTGAAAAACACATACTTGTGAAGCCAGATTAATAAAATAGTCTCACACATTATTAAAGAGAAAAGCATTTGCCATTTGATGTCATAGGATGATGTGTTAACACCATATTTAGCATTGAAGTCTTATGCGTAACAGCTGTTAAGAGTATGACTAAACATTCCTACCTCCGCCAGTGCGTTACTGCAAATAGTTTAACAGTTTAAAATATTATTTGATCTGATACGTTTCTACCAAATTATGATATTATAGTAAACTGTTTAACAGTTTTAGTAACTTTTTGACAGACATAATAATGTTTTTAGCAACATATTATATTTCTGTAAACTGTTTTTGTAACGTTTTGGCAGTTTTAGTAACAATTTAACAAGTTGCTTTCAACTTATTACATTGCTGAAAATTATTTAAGTTTTAGTATTTTTTGACAGAAGTAGTAAACTGTTTAGTAACTTTTTAACAAATGTGATTACTTTTTGACAATAGTTTTGGCAGTTTAGAACATTATTTAACAGGTTTGCTATATTTCTGTTAACATAAATTATTACAGTAAATTAATTTAAAAATATATATATTTTTTATTATTCTTAGTTACTGTCTGACAGATGTAGTAATATTTTGGACAATTTAAAATAAAATTTGATATGTCAGATAGTACGCATTTTATTACATTGTTGTAAATTGTTTGACAATATTAGAAATTTTTGACAGTTTATGAAACAATTTCATTGATTTATACCAATTTATCACATTGCTAAAAACTATATGACAGTTTTTGTAATTTTTTTACACAAAATGTTTTGACAACATTTTATATTGCTGAAGACTATTTTTGAAACGCTTTGACAGTTTTAATAAGAGTTTAGAATACAATTTGTCAGATCTTGCTAGTTGCTTCTAACTTATTACATTGCTAGAAGCTATTTGACAGTTTTAGTGACTTTTGACAGATGTAGTAAACTGTTTAGTAAGTTTTTGACAAATGTGATTATTTTTTGGCTATATTTTTGGTAGTTTAGAACACGATTTGACAAGTTTGATATATTTTTGACAACATAAATTATTACTGTAAATTGTTTGACAAATACAATTTTTTAAGTTTTCATTTATTGTTTGACAAATGTAGTATTATTTTTGACAATTTAGAATAAAATTTAACATATCGGGCATATGGAATCCATTTTATTACGTTGCTGTAAATTGTTTGACAGTTTTAGAAACTTTTTGACAGATGTAGTAACATTTTTGAAAGTTTAAGAAGCAATTTGACTAATTTTTGCCAAGCAATATAATGCTAATAACAGTTTTTGTAACTTTTGACACATACTGTATTTGGCAGTTTAATAACAATTTTTGACAGATGTAGTAGCTTTTTTTTTTAATATGACATATTTTATATTTTAAATATTTTGTTGTTGACAGTTTAGAATACTATTTAACAGATCCGCTATATTTATGTCAACATAAACTATTACTCTAACTTGTTTTAAAGTATATGTTACAGTTGTGGCATAACAAGACACACGGCTAAAAGTTATACAAATAAAGTGAACTGTTATCTATGCAATAAAAACGGTCACAAAGCAAACAAAATACTATGTCTAAGATACAGGAAAGCAAACGAGAAAATAAGAAAATTGAGGTAGCTTTAAACTAAAATGTAAAAAATGCTACAAAGTATTGGGGAAAAATGCAGAGCATTTACAGATTTTTTTAATATAAATGTATTGCATAAAAATATAAATGTTGGTATAGTGCGGAACCAAACAAAAAAATGGCTGAAAGCATATCTTCAGTAGTGAACAATAAAAATGATGTGGTTATTAAAGTTATTAGAGTATACAGCAGTTAGGACATAGTGACATACACATGTTATTGGTAACCAAATAAAAGTTGTAAAAAATTTGAAGCATACCTGGCTGAACTTTCTCAGTTTTGCCAAGTACGCTTCAAAAGACAAGATAAAAGTGTCATAATAGCAAATGACTCTAACACAAAAGTATTGGGTAAAAAGATAGATTATACTGATGGAATGAGTAGGAAGTCTTAAACTAATAGTTGTAAACAATGGAAAAAATCCAACTTTTGTAAGGGGAAAATTGGCTTTCTGCATTGACTTAACTATATGTAAAAATGCAATAGTCTAAAACTAGGAAACAAAAAAAAGTTTTTACCAACTCACATATTTTGATATAGCAAAGTCCAAGGAAAAGAAGGAAGATACAACGCTCAAAAAAGGTAAAAAATTAACAAGAAAGTATACAGAGGGGCAAGGATTGCCTAATATTAGATGTAGTAAAAAAAAACATAATTATTGGAGTTTTATGGGATGTGTAAATAGAACGATAATGAAGTCTTTGCATTAAATGGAAAAGATTGTGCAAAAGGAAATAAAAAACGCAAAAAAAAGAAACTTCGAAGAATCTATGCAACAAGGTAGACAAAGATGCTTGGGGCGTTGGATACATGATTGTTGCCAAGCAGCCAAATCTCAACCACAACATTACCTTAACGGAAGAAAGGCCGATAGAATTAGCAGCAGAATTGTTTGCAGAACACCCGCAAACAAAATGAAAAAATATTGTTGTAAGTTAATCCATTAACTGCTACGTCAGGAAACACAATGTGGAATCTGTGTGTTGGGTTAGGAAACGTCTAAAAGGTATAAATGCGGAAATAGTTTTTTGTACGTATATATACGGATATAGCATGCGATTTAGTATTTTCTTATATACCCTCGTACGTATATATATATACGAATATTACGTACAAAATTATTTGCATTTACAATCGATTATTTTTTTTATACACAAACATAGATGATCATAAAATAAGTAACAGAAGTCAGAATAATATGTTTATAATAGAGAACATTAACGTTTC
Organism: Tachinus rufipes; assembly: GCA_963932245.1. Classification (NCBI taxonomy): domain Eukaryota; kingdom Metazoa; phylum Arthropoda; class Insecta; order Coleoptera; family Staphylinidae; genus Tachinus; species Tachinus rufipes. The sequence goes on along the minus strand of OZ010747.1, from coordinate 68,055,442 downwards.
TTTTTTTTGTTTTTGAAAACTCACATTTAGAGTTTTTTCATCAGCATTCGCATTCTTATTTAAATCCGCATTGGCATTTAAAATGGTATTATTATTATTTGTTATTTTTAAAATTATACTTTTTGATTTAGTGTTTATTTGTTTGTTATTTTTATTGACACTTTGTCCAACAAAACCATTTATTTCCATATATTATTCAGCACGCGCACACCTCGTCATAAAACCCATACGGTTTTTTGCTTAACTTTGACGGTTAACGCTTTCTGTGTAGGAGATGGCGGAGTTGTCGAAGGACTTATCGTGCTAGTAAACGGACCAGAGTTGGTTGTCTGCATTTTAGTGGCTGGCCGGGTTGAAAACTTTTTGGTTTTGGTGGTTGATTGCCTAGATGGCGTTGAAGACGCTTGTTGGGAAGAGCTGGCTTATTGTCTACTAGTGCAAGTAGATAAGTGAGGCTCACCTGGTTTCTTTCTTATTTTTTTTTTTACTTTTTTTTTCTACCAATATAAAACCTTCCTCAGGAAACGGAGCTTTGTGGTGGGAGTCGGCGTTGCAGTCTTGGAAGGTTTCCATATATTTTTTCTTAGAGGAAGTAGAGTTGGTCGGACCGGCGGCAGGTCTGGAATTTTGATGGCTTGTTGTTCTGGATTTGGTTGGCTAAACAGGTTTTTATCTAGGTTTTAATAATGGTAGGCAACAATGGAGCTTTTGGTGCGGCTAGGAGCTAGATAGGCAACCCGCTGTTGGTGGTTGTCATGAAGGCTTCTATCTTGGAGAGGACGTTCTTTGCTTCTTTCATGCCGCGGCTGTGGTTTTTTTTTAGGGTAAATTTTTTTGGTCAGATGCTGGACAGTCAACCTGAGCGTATTGGTATTTAAAATTAATTGATACTATTTGTTGTACCTTTTGACATCTTAAGAGCTTCAAGTTTTTGGTTTTTGGGTCGGGTGGCCGCGCGCAATTTTTACTGTTTCTATTCACATGATATTGAGCAATAATAGTAATCAGTGATGCATTTAGATGTTCTGTTTTAAATGTTTTAAATGTTTTAAAAAAATCAATATTTAGTTAATAAACAATAGATTATAATCTAAAATTTCCAAAAAGATCTAATACAAGAGCGGAGTAAAAAGTCTGGTAAAAATGAAACAAAAAATATAATTTTTGGCAGAAAATCATTTTATTTTTAGCTAGATACTCTTAGTCCAACGATTTTTTAATTTTTTGATTTCTTCCGAATAATACAATTTTTCCAAGCTTTTAAAATAAGCGTTTGTTGCATCAATAATCTCTTCATTGAAGCCAAATCTCTTTCTGCCAAGCCAATTCTTCAAGTTCAGAAACAGGAAGTAGTCGGAGGGGGAGAGTCTGGAAAATACGGCGGATGTGGAAGCAGTTTGAAGCATAACTCATTGATTTTGGCCATGGCAACTACACACGTGCGCAACCGTGCATTGTCTTGATGAAAGAATAAGTTGCAGTAATATTCGCCGTTGACTGTTTTTTCCTTTTGGAGGTAATCAATGTAAGTTATGCCACGTGCATCTCAAAAAACTGTGACTATGACCTGGTTGGCCGATTTGCTAGTAGAAATCCACTGTTTAGCCTGTTCCTTGGTCTCTGGTGTATAGTGATGGGTCTATGTTATGAAACAACGCAAAAAATTCTTTTTATTGCGCTTGATCATTGCCAAACCAGCCTGTCAAGTTGTCACACGTGTGCGTTTTTAGTCGATTGTAAGCAAACGGGGCACTCATTGCGCGGATAACATTTTCATATTTAAATGTTTGTGTAATATATTGCGCACACGTTTATCTGAGATGCCTACTATATCAGCTATCTTGCGCACTTTCACTCTGCGGTCTTGTAATACCGTATCATGGATGTTGTCAACCATTTCTGGTGTGGTTTCATTTGGACGTCTTGAATCTTCGGCTTCAGTTGTGCTTGTACGACTACAACAAAAATCAGTAACTTGTGAATCATTTTAATCGATGATGAAGAGTCGCCATAATATATATTAAGCTTTGTTTTGGTTTGCATAATGGTTTTTCTACGCAAAAAATAATGTTTAAACACACAAAATTCACTATTTTTTATGTTTGCAAAAATACGATGACTTGTCTGGTTTCAATAGCTGTCAAAAGTGAACTAAATGACAAATCTGTCTAAAATTTTAATTTGGCTTAGTGACAGATGGTATTGACAAATGACATCTGGGATTTGCGATGGTGGCGCCCTCTGTGGCAATTTTAGCAAATTTCTCACTCCGCCTTTGTATCTAATTTAAAATTTATTTTAATATTACTCGACGCAATTTATTTATTTTGTTTAAACTTTATGAATTGTTATAAAACTGCAAAAAACAATATTTAGTTGATCAACAATAGATTAACATCTAAGAATTTCAAAATAATTTAATGTCTAATTTGAAATTTATTTTAATATTACTCAACGCAAATGATTTATTTTGTTTAAATTGTATCAGTTGTTAATAAAAATACATTTTTGTTCTGAGTTACTTTCTACATTAAAAATAAATTATTTAAAACTAAAAAGAAAATACCTTCATGCGAATAATTTACGGTGGCCTTACTGTAAAGTCTTGCGTATTTACATAAATATAATATTATACCGGTTAAAACATGCGAGAGGATTTATTGCGGGGCAATATTTCCGGCCTGTTACAAGTTCTCTTGACTGGAAAAAAAATGTAGCAGCAGGCGAATTTATGGAAAACCCTTTTATTGTGTCGCTTTTTACTACTGCAAAAATACTTTGGACTTCAAATCAATTGACTCGGCTCAAAAATAGTTATTATATCCCTTTGTGCGTGCAATGAAGTGTAAATAGCACTCACGCAATTTTCTTTTAATGTTAGTGACAAGCGCAATTACGTCCCATTTAGCCGCAACAATGCAACATTAAAGGATTCATCAAAGGGGAGTTACATTCTTGTTTGCTTTCCTCTCAATTTATCCTATGAAATTGGAAATGTTTGTTCCTTCAACATGTTAACCGCAGAATTAGTTTCAATGATAACATCATTAGAAATGGAAACGTTTGTCCTTCTGTTAGTTCATTACAAAACGCTGTACAAATAATATGTAGAAGGGTTCGCAGTTAATCATGTTGACATTGCACACCGGCACCAATATATCCGGATGGAATGTTTGCACGGGATACGTTACATCCACGTTTTACTTTTAATTACAGCATTATTAGAACGTTTAACGTGCCAGCGAGTTTCAAAGCTAGGGGATGTGTTTGTAAGGTAAAATATTTTTGTTTTAAATTATGTTAGAAGGAATATTTTACAAAATATTTATTAATATAACTGAGCCTTGTTTTCACAGCACGTACAGCATCGGGTTTCCTTTGCCGCATGGAAAATCTATTAACGTTTATGAAAATGTATCGCTGAATATAAATGAGGCTTGTTGGGAAACTGAATATTTTCTTCACGTATCAACAAATGCTCTAGTTAGGTATTCAAATTAATACTCACCAATTATTATAAATAGAATAAAATAAATTTTAATATTTAAACATTTTTTTAAATCCAATATTATTAAGCGTGAAACGTTTTCTCTTCAAAGATTTTTATATTCCCCAATGGAGATTTAAAACGTGTTACACTCGCTCCTATTTTATGCGTAATCATGAAAAATATTACGGAAGAAGGTGGTAGCTGCGGCTAAAGGATATTGCGCCTTCAGCCAACTGGAAATTTGCAACGATCCAGAAGATATTTGTAAATATTGTGCAAAGCAAACTCTCAAACATTACACTTCAAGAAATCAAAATCAATTTTTGCTTTAATTTGCTTCAATATAATATCAATTAATGCAAAATTTGTGTTGATATTTAACAAATAAAAAGTCAATTTGATTCTCATTAAATCGGCAACAGTGTTTAAATGGAATTATCTGTTTACAATCATCGGGTGGATGTTTTTCAGCTCCGGAATTTGTAAAACTGGTTGGATATATCCGGTCATAATTAAACCCGATTTAGATCATTATTCAAGACTCATGGGAAACATGTTTTAATGTGGTTACAATGATGTTGTAAAGAGGAAAATAATGAAGGAATTGAATTGGAATATATGGATCTGATATTAGCTTAACGCCGAATTTATTGTAATATACAAACATTTAGGTTTAATTGTACTTGTATTGAGTAAATATTAGACAAAATAAAAAACCAATTTTATTTTCTATTGAACTACAATTTTGGTTATTTGCTTAAGATAAAATTTATTGTATTAAAATAATTTAAATTTTTGATTTTGTTTTTATCTATATTGGGTAAATATTATCCAAAATATTAAAATTATTCAATGTTTTATTTTAAATATATTTATGGCTATACATATATGAGTGAAGTAAAGCAAAAAATATTTGAGAATCGGTTTTTTGACATAAATTCTTATCTATTAACAAAAGTACACTTGTACACACACCTTGTTGGTCAGCAAATGAATGTTTAAGATATTAATCAAAATCTATTAGATTAAAGCAATCAGGGTTTTTATTATTTATTTGGTTACAGTTAAAAAGAAAATATGAGGTTTTATATTTTTAAGAAGCTGATGAACAAAATTTAAAATCTTTTTAAGACTACTAGAAGATAAGTAGTTAGGTTAAGGAGTAAGTTTTATAAAAGACAAAGTATTATACTTGCAGAACAAGAAGTTTGGGTACGCCAAATTACTAGTTCTTCAAAAACATTTACTTTTTTGCGTTTAGAATAAGTAGAAATAAAGTATTTTGGATCCGGAACACAGAAGTTTGAGTACGCAAAAACATTACTCTTCGAAAACAGAATTATTTTACTCAAACCAATCCTTTGTTACTGGGTGGACGGGCAGAGCACATAGTTTATAAAACGCTAGCAGGTGATTTAGAAAAATGTTTCCGCTTACCTATCTAAATGTTTGTCATTTAGAAATTGGATGTTTCTTTCTCTAGTTAACAAACATAAAAAGATGATTGACATACAATAGCAAATTTATGCACAAGCGGATAAAGCGTCCGCCTTGGGCTCTGCATGCTCAGGGAATCGGTGATAATAAATTAGTATTATAGTAATATTATAAAATGTTTGCAGGCGCCCTAACGCCTAACGCGTTGCGTCTACTACTATCTAATTTTGCCTTTGCTCACAGACACTTACGGCGTTTTTGGCTTTGTTACTTTTTGCGCATTGGGGTGCCGAGGGTTGACAACGCTACCACGCTCTTTTTCAGAACCGCGTGTTTGGCTTAGTCACAGCATATTAATCTGACACGGAGCGCTTTTTTGTTGGCGAGCAAAACAACACGGCGCTAAATACCCTATTATCAACGAACCCCATTTGTAAAAAGTTTTTAAATTATAATAGCAACAGTGAAGAAACAAAAATTTGCAATATTAGTAAGCAAACATTCATTTACGCGCCATATTGTTGGATCGACAAATATGCACAGGCAAAGTTTCTATTGCTCTTACGTCAAAACTCGGGGCGCCCCAAGGCGCCCCAAGGCGCCCTCAAATATCACAGCCAAAAACGCCATTACAAACACATACACTGACACTCATAAACACCTTACAGACAACAACAAACACCTTATAAACAAACACAAATACCTTGCAAACTTATATGGAGAGATGCATGTTTATTAAAAAAAAATATTTTAAGGATTAAATGTTGGCCAATAATTTCATTTTTAGTTTTTAACCCAAAAATAAAAGTTATGCATTTTTTTTATTTTTTAATATATGGCAATTCTATTTCAAACGGACCAGAGCAGGGAAGGGGGAGGTGCATAGAGAAACTTGTTTTTTTTTTTCAGTTTCTATAACTTATTAGTAGTCCTTTGATCGGTTTATGAAAGTATGAAACCCTTTAAATAATTCTACGATTTTTTAAAGTTTTTTTGTCGTTTTTTAACTTTATCGCATTTTTTGTTGAAAACCGCGATTGTAACTAAAAAAAATACTAATGAAATCAATCAGAAATTTTTTGTAGAATCTAAATCTGGCGCCATCTCAAGTCTATACCCTGTCTATAAGCCGCAAAAGCCATAAAACTATGTTTTTGTTCTCAGTGGGCTAGGCAAAAAGGAGCATTTTTTAATTTTTTTTAATCACAAAAGTTGACTGATTTTGAAGTAAATTAATTAGAAAATATAAATTTGTTATGTGTATTTGGGTTTTAAAGGTCTAAAACTCGAAGAAACTGCAAAAATAGGACTAGTTTTCTAGTTTTTTTTATAAATGCACATTTAGCAGTTTTCAGAAGAACTATACATCAAATAATATTAAACAATTGAGTTTTGCAAACAATTCTACATAAAAAATAGTCAGTGTCGTGCATATCTGGCGTAGAAAATCCCACCTAGAAAAAAATTGTTCAATTAATAAAAAAAAAAAAATTTAAATTTTTCTTAAAGATTATTTGGTTTATATTTTTTAAGGTCATTTCAGAAGTTTACCAAAGTCATCTTTTGTAGCTTGAACCAACTTTGGGCCATTTTACTTTTTATTTGATAATTTTTGCGTTTGCAGCACAAATTTAGACTCGATTTATTGGCGCCAAAATTTAAGAATATTATTATATTTGGCATTCAAACCTAAATCCGCCTGGCGCTTATCAAAATTTGTTAAAAAAAAGTTTTAAACCACACTCTAGTGTGTTTATAATATTTTTTGTGAATATAAAAAAATAATTAATTTTTAACGCATTTTTTGTCTGGAAATTTTGTAAACATTTCTTTCTAGATGGACTTTTCTATAGACGATGAATACAGCACTGACTATTTTTTATGTAAAATTGTCCTCAAAATTCAAATTTTATTAATATTTGATGTATTGCTCCTCTGAACGCGGCTAAACGTGCATTTGTAAGAGTTTATGTTGATGAATAGGCCAACTTTGCAAATTTTTTGAGTTTTAGACCTTTAAAACCCAAATACACAGAACAAATTTATATTTTCTAATTACCTTAGATCAAAATACGTCAACTTTGGCGGTTAATAAAAATTAAAAAATGCTCCTTTTTGAACAGCTCACTAAGAACAAAAACATGGTTTTATGGCTTTTGCGGCTTATAGACAGGGTATAGACTTTTAATAGCGCCAAATTTGGATTCTACAGAAAATTTCTGATCGATTTTACTAGTAAATTTTTATTTTTTTCATAAATTTTTGTTTTTTTAACAAAATATGCGATTAAGTTAAAAAACAACAAAAAATCTTTAAAAATCGTAAATTTTTTTTAAGGGTTTTATACCCTTATATGCCGATCAAAGGACTACTATTAAGTTAAAAAAACTAAAAAAAAAAAAATACATAAGCAAGTTTCTCAATGCACCCAGCAGGGGGAGTGCTTTGGTCCGTTTGAAATAGAATTGCTCATATAATACATTCTAAAGATAACAGATAACAAACTTTGTTTGAAGTATTTACTTTTCACGTTGAATTTTGTTAAGCAAAACGTAAAAAATCTGAGAAAAAAACTGGCATTTTTGACCAGAAACCATTTATAAAAAAAATTGTCATTAACAACATTGACGTCTAGTTTATCTGTAGAAATTTAAAAATAAAATGAAAGTATAAAAATGTATAGAATTTTAAACAAATGCGCACATGGTAACAAACCATTAAAAAGTGCAAAACTCTATTAAAAAAATTTAAATTCTAATTTCAAACTTTAAAATGTTAAAAAAAAACAAAAACCTTGTCAACAATTCTATAAAGTGTCAAAAACATCAAAATTTGGTCTTAAAACATTGTCAAAAAACAACATAATCTGGCTATAAAACTGTTGAAAAATGCAAAATTCTATTTATAAAATTATACATATATAATAATACATATTAATAGTTTTTTGATCTGTTTATAAAGGTCCTTTATAAAAAATTCTACGTTTTTTTTAGCTTTGACTTTAAAAAATTGCAATTTTACCTAAAGAAATCTATCAAAATTTTTTTGTACAAACTAAATCTGACGTTATTTCAAATTTATACCTAGTTTATAAGCTGCAAAAGCTATAAAATCTTTTTTTTTTGTTTTTAGTGCAAAAAAGAGCATTTTTAGATTTTTTTAACCACCAAAGTTAACGTATTTTGATGTAAATTAGTTAAAATATAAATTTGTTTTGTGTATTTGGGTTTTTGTGGTCTAAAACTCAGAATAATAATGCATATTTTTTAACATAAACTCTTAGAAATGCACTTTTAGCAGCGTTCAGAAAAACTATACACCAAATGTTATTAAAAATTTGAGTTTGGCAAACAATTCTACAAGAAAAATAGTCTATCCAGAAAAAAAAATTCCTACATTTTTATTTACACGTTTTTTTTTTCATTTTTCAATATTTTTAAAGATTATTTTTTTTATAGTTTTTTTTTAAGTTCATTTTAGAAGTTTAACAAACACATCTTTTGTCGCTTGAACCAATTTTGGGCAATTTTACTCATTGTTTGATAGTTTTTGCGTTTGCAGCACAAATTTAGACTCGGTCTACCGGCGACAAAATTTGAGAATATTATTATTTTTGGAATTCAAAGCTACTCTACTCTAGTCTGTTTATAATATTTTTTGTGAATATAAAAATAAATAACCTTTTTGCCTGAAAATGTTGTAATTTTTTTTTTATTGCCGATGAGCACGACACTGACTATTTTCTATGTAAAATTGTCCGCAAAATTTAAAGTTTTAATAATTTTTGGTGTAATGTTCTTCTAAGCGCCGCTAAACGTGTATTTGTAAGAGTTTATGTTAAAAATAATCTTATTTTTGCAGTTTTTTTTTTTTTTATTTTGGACTGGTAAAACCTAAATATACAAAACAAATGTTTATTTTCTAACTAATTTACGTCAATTTTGGTTTTTAAAAAAATTACAAAAATGCTTCTTTTTGCTCAGACTACACAAAAAAACGTGGACTCAAAAGGACTTTATAATTGGATTCTACGGAACATTTATGATTGATTTCACTAATAAAATTTTATTTTGCGTGAAAATTGCAATTTTTATTCAAAAAATGCAGTTTTTTAAAGTCAAAGTTAAAAAACAACAAAAAAGGATTCATATTTTTATGAACCAATAAATTGACTACTAACAAGTTATAGAAATTTGATTTGATTTGATGATAGCCTTATAAAGGTTGAAACTAGTTGTGGTTTTTTAAATATATTTGTGATATAGTACATGGTAAATGTGTTTTATTTATTTTATATATTCAAGTCTTCAAAACCGAATAAATTTAATCACAACTTAAAGTAGTTGAGACTATGCGCACACCTTCATTCACAAAACATTAGTTTTTTTTTCTATTTTGACAAACAGTCACTGTTTTATTTGTATAGATTTAAAAAAATGAGTTTTTTTTTAATTTAAACACCAGTGGCGTAGCTAAGGTTATTGGCATTGCCGCAAAATATTAAAACCACGATTCTGAAAAAAAGCTCACATAACCCTGTTTTACTATAGTCACAAACTATTAAAAAAAAATTAAAATCCGGTCACAAACAATATTTTTAAAAAGATTCAAAATTGAGCCAAATACGACCAAAAAGCGCAAAATTTTATTCATTAAATGTCATAATCAACAAAATCCGGCCATAAAATTTAAATATTATCAGAAAACACCAAAATTCGTCATTAACTGTTAAAGGTTGCAAAATCTTTTAACACCTCAAAAATTGTGACACAAAATATTAAAATATCTTCAAATAACTTTTTTTATAAAATGTTGAAAATTGCTAAATCCAGTCTTGAACATAAAAAACTATTAAAAAGTAGCCAAATTCGGTCATAAACTGTTGAAAAATTTAAACAAATATGAAACAGCAAAATCCGAAGAAGAAATATTGTTAGAAAGCACCAAAATTCAGCAATAAACTGCCAAAAAGTAGAAAAAATTATTCATAAAAACCAAAAATAGCAAAATCCGTCTATAAGAAAAAAAAAAGACCGGCACAATTTGTTAAAACTTGCAAACTTTATTTATAACAAATCTAAAATAACTAAATCATAAATTTTTTAATGTTTTCAAATAAATTAAAAATTGGTCAAAAACGATGACCAAGTGCAAAATTTATTAAACGTCAAAAATGGCAAAATCTGGTTTCTAAACATTAAAATATTGTTAGAAATGATCAAAATTTGACTACAAACTGTTGAAAAATGTAAAAAAATTAATGAAATTTTAAAACTAACAAAATCCGGTTATGAAATACAGGGTGATTTTAGGAAATTGCATGGTTTTGAAATAATGAGTACTCGGTTAATTTTACATTGCTTATTTAGCACTATTAAACTTTTTGTTACAGAATGCCATTTTATATAATTAAGAATTAAAATTAACCTTTCTTAAATGATTTTTTTTCCAAATACAAATTTCAAGTCTATGTTTGAAGTTGCTCATAACAAATTCTAACTGTTTCCTATCAATTCTCCGCAATTCACAGCGAAAAGCATCTATCAACTCTTCTAATGTTGTTTATCTTTATAGACACGGAACTTTAAAAAAAACTACTTACAAGACATTAGATCAGAAGAAAGAGGTGGCCAGAGCACATTGTCAAAACGTAAAATAATTTATTCCTTAAAATCTTGAGAATTTTTTTTATATTAACGTTTTTGCTGTGTAGACCGTGATTTCATCTTGCTGAAACCATTCTCTTTGAATGTCTACTTCCCGTTTTTGTAGTTTTAGCAACAGAAAGTAGGTAATCATTTTAATGTAGCAATCTGATGTGACGGTGACATGTTTCTTCCCTGTTGTTATGCAAAGGTCGCTGATGCAACTGTTGTAAATTATCCTTCACCCAATATGAACAGTTTTGTTTTTAGCCGTTCAAGTAGAAGAGCGCTTCATCACATATCATAATTAACACATTGTTGTAGTTTTTTTTAAATATTATATAATATATTTTCAGCAAATTGTAAACGTTGTTGATTAATGTTGTCTAGTATTTGCGCAATACGAACGGCACATGGTGGTTTGTGCCAAGTTACTGTTTTTGTTGTTTTGAAATTGTTGACCCATCTAAAGATGTTGTTGCAATCTGGTACGTTTTTGTAACGATATTTAACAGATTTACTACTTTCAACATAATTATTGCACACAAACACACAATACAGCACATTTTACTGTGCAATAATAACTAAAATTACGTAGCCTGCGGTGTTGAATGACACTGTACCATTTTTTCCCACTTTTATAATTGCTGTGTACTGCGCGTTTAAAAATTATGCAGTTTCCGGGAATCATCTTGTATTAAATATTGTTAAAAGCAGCAAAATTTTGTTTGAAACTTACAAAAATAGCAAAATCTGGTTATAAAATATTGCAATATTTTTACTAATAACCAAAAATACGACCATAAACTTGTAGCAGTGCAAAATTTTATTTATGAATTGTCAAAAGTAACAAAACTTGGTTATAAACTATTAAAATTGTGTGTTAAAGAACTAAAATTTGCCTAAAAACAGTTGAAAAGTTTAAAATTTTAAATACATAAAATTAAAAATAGCAAAATCCAGCTATAAAACATTGTTAAAAAAAACAAAATTTTCCATAAACTGTTAAAAGCTTAAAATTTTTATTAAAATGATATTTTTTGTTTTTTTTTTTTAGTTTGAACAAACTGTAGAAAATCAAAATTTTGCCAACTGTCAAAAAGTTTACTATTTTATTCATAAAACATCATAAAAAGCAAACATCAAAATTTGTGCTGTCAGAAAGCACAAACATTTGGCTGTAAATATTGTATAGCAATACCCGGCTATAAAATATTAAAATATAGTTAAAAATAGCAACATTTTGGTAATAACTAGTAAAAAGTCGATATTCTTTCAATAAAAATATAAATATAAAGTTTAAAAAAATTGTCAAAAAACACCAAAATTTAGTTATAAATTGTTAAAATAACAAAATTCTATTTATGAAAAGTCAAAAATAGTAATATCCGGCCATAAAATTATAAAATATTAAAAGAAAATTTGGCACATTTGGCTAAAAACTGTTGAGATCTGCAAAGTTTTTAATATCTCAATTAGAAAGTTTGTTGAAAATATATATCCATTTATAAAGTTTTAAACAATTATTAAAAGCATCAAAATCTTTTTATAAACTTTAAAAAAAATCTCAAAAATAGCAAAATCTAACCATAACTTATAGAAATAGTTAAAAAAAAAACAAAATCTTGCTGGGTAATTTCACGGAAATTTGGACAATTGTCCCCACATCATTATCTTTGATTTTGCTCAAATTTTGTACACATGTTTGGGGTACCAAAATATGACAATTCTTAAAATTTTAGGTTTTTAGGTGCAATACAGTGTAAATGGCGGTAAATGTGTTGTAAATAAGCAAAAAAATAGTCAAAAACATTTAAAAGGGTGCATCTTATAGGAAATTTTCTGTGGAACATAATCCCGCCTTTGGTTTTCCAAAATTTTCCGCAAAAAATGATAAAATAATTATTTTATTAAAAATTTGATATTTTTGATTCCGGTACACCTGGAGACTTGAAATTTAAATATGATACTCCTGAAACATAGTACTTTTGATTGCAAAAATAAAAAAAACTAGATTCGTTTGCCTTACGGTAAAATATAACACATAATTGCTATAAATGGGTTACTTTTAAGGATTTTTTCTCGGATTGTTTTTAATTTTACTAATTTTCCGGCTTTTTTCAAGAGAATTTTAAAAAGTCTGCAGCTGTAGCAGAATCAGAAAACTCAACTTTTTTATAAAATAGTATTTTTCCAATTTTTTGCAGAAAATTTTGGAAAACCAAGAGCAGGATTGTGTTTTACAAAAAAATTTCTATAAGATACATTTTTTCCAATATAAATTTTAATTATTTTTTGCTTATTTACAGCGCAAAAACTAAAAAAAAAACAAAATATTCTTAAAAAATTAAAATGGTCGCCATGGAAATATCGATGTGGGGACGATTGTCCAAACTTCAATGGAGTTAATATATTTTTCAAAAAAATTTGACAGTTTCAACAATAATGCAATTAGGCTAATTTGAAAAATTAGACTTGTCTTTCTTCTTATATATAAGTTAAACATTTGCAATTTTTCAACAAATTTGGAATGTTACTTTTTTATATGATAAATAAGGCAAATATTTAATCAAAAAAAGCTAATTAATTTGTAAATGTTTTAAAAATAAGTAGAACTCCATCTATACCTAATCTTTCTAGTATTTAATTTAAGACACTAGCCGGCATTGTAGATACATCAGTAGAAAGATTTAGAATAATAGAATTAAATGCAAATTGATTGCAAAATTATCTGATTTTGCTATTAGGTCAATAATATTGTTTTGATTATTTTGAAAGAACGTTTTGAAAATTTTTAACTACCTTGCAATGAATTTTTGTTGTTTATAGAAAGCTGAAAAATTTAATTTTGTCAATCCTATTTTTTTCAAATTGTATTAGATTATCACAATAATTACAAACTTTTCTATAATATAGATAAGTCTGATTGAAACAATTACTGGCATATTTGTTAAATTTTGTACTTGTTAATCTAAAATATTCATGTTGTTTGTGGGTGTATGCACAAACACCATGTTGGTCAGCAAATAAATGTTGAAAATGGCAATTGGAATTGAAAAATATTTTAGTTTTGGTAGTAACAGGAAAAATAGTTTATTAAATCTGCCACTGCTCACAGACACTTACAAACATATACATTGACACTCATAGACACTTCATAGTTAAACACAGACAACTTACAGATAACCACAAACAGATATAGATACTTTTAAAATTAAACACAGAGATTTATATTTATTTTTAACAAATTAACAAAAAAAAAAAAAAAAAATTTTTTCTGAATAAAAAATTGTTTAAAAATGGCGGCCTATAATATAAATTTTAGTTTTCACTTTAACAATAAAAGTTATAACTATATTTGTTTTATCTTTTATAATAATACATTGCGTCTAAAAATAAAAAAACTTATCCAAAGTTTTCACTATCAGCTTTTATAAATTTATTAGTGCAACAAGTTGCTTCTACCGATTTTGATGGAAACCATATTTTTGATTAATTTGATTATATATTAATATAATCAATAACCTCTTGATACCGAGCCACAGAGAAGACATGTATGCTTATATAAGGTAACGAACCCATATTGAGAAGAACGCTACGCTCGGCATCACTTTGGGTTTACCCATCCAAGTTGTGACCAGAGCGGCCGTTGCTTCTGCCGTACTGCCGACTGATTAATTTGATAATAATAATAATAATAATAACAAATTCCTTTATTTGTATAACATATATAAAACACATCTAAGATAAAAGTGAAAATATTTTTTTATTTATACAAATCATAAGGCTAGATTCAGTTTTGAGGTAAACGTCAAACTGCTCTACTATCCATACCTTCTAAAATATAAAAAAAAACGTACTAAAATATTTAATCAAATATAATAACAGTATATAATTAAAAAATAAAACAAATTCTATCATGAAAAATAATAGGGTTTAATATTTTGGTACTAAAAACAAATCAGGCATTTAAAAATCTTAATAAAAAATTTATTATTATAATAAAATTTAAAATTATTTGTTGTATTTTAAATGACACTATGTGCAAATCTTTATTTCAAAAACTGTACTAGTATTAATTATAATTTTAGTAATAATTTTTACAAATTAAAAAAAAAATTAAGATACAAAATGTATAGACAAATAATAGATCTATCTTTTAATACTTATCACTAGTGGCGTACCTAGAAGTTTTGGGTTTTATCGCAAAATATTGAGGAAAGCCTCCTTACAATCTTGAAAAAAAGCAAACACAACTTCGTTAAATCTAATCACAAACTCATAAAAAGTGTTAAACATTAATTAAAAAAAAAAAAAAAATCAGTCTAAGAAACAAAATACTTAAAAAAAAATCAAAACCTGGCCAAATACGGTTAAAAACAGCAAATTTTTTTTTCATACAAAGTCAAAAACAACAAAAATCTAGCCTTGAAACTTAGATTGTTTAATAGCACTAAAATGCTTCTAATAAAACTGTTAAAAAATAAAAAAATCTATTTATAAAATGTCAAAAATAGCAAAATCTGGTCATATAACAACTAAATATTGTCAGAAAACAAAATTAAGTTATAAACCGTAGACAAGTGCAAAATTTCATCTATAAAACGTCAAAAATAGCAAAATTTGGCCATAAAAATTAAATATTTTTAAAAAGTATCAAAATCTAGTCATAAACTGTTAAAACATGCAAAGTCTCTTTATAAAACCTTAAAAATAGCAAGATGCTTTAGATATAATCAAATCCGGCAACTTTTTTCTTTACAAAATGTTGTAAGTAGCAAAATCCGGCCTTAAAACATCAAAATTTTCAAAAACATTCTTGCATAACTGTTAAAAAAACGTAAAATTTAACTTTAGTTACATTAATATCAAGATACAAAATATTGTTAAAAAGCACTAAAATCTGGCTATAAACTGCTAAAATACAAAGCACAAAATACTATTTATAAAATGTGAAAAATAGCAAAATTTGCCTATAAAATAATAAAATATTGTCAGAAAAACCAAAATTTGAAACAATTTGTTGAAACCTGAAAAATTCTATTTATAAAATGTCTAAAATAAGTTTTAAAACATCAACAAATATGATTAGAAAACACTAAATTTTTAATTTTAATTATAAAACGTAAAAAGTAATTAAATCATACAACATTAATATATATTCAGATAAAATAAATCCAACCAAAAACGGTTTAAAAATGAGTTTTAGACTACAAGAAGTTCAAAAATAGCAAACTTTGACCATAAACTGTTAAAAAAAATTAATATTTTTATGAAATTTCAAAACGTCTTAAATGAAATATTGAAACATTGTTAAAAATAGCAAAATTTGGTTTTAAAGTGTTGAAAATGCATAATTTCACCTACAAAATACGGTTATAAAATATTAAATTTTTTTTTAAATAAACCACGGCCATAAACTGTTACAAAATTGTATTTATAAAATGTCAAAAATAACAAAACCCTATCATAAAACATTAAAACTATATGAGAAAACAGTTAAAAAGTTAAAATTATGTATATAAAGTCAAAAATTCTAAAGTCTGTTATTAAAATATTGTTAAAAAGAATCAAAATCTATTGAAAAGTGTAAATTTTTTTTAATAAAATATTAAAAACAACTAAATCCAGCCATAAAATATTAAAACATTGTTAATAAGAACAAAAATACAGCCATAAAAGTCGACTTCAGTAACGCAACGGTTGAGAGACTAGTTACGGTGCTGGAGGTTTTAGGTTCAAATCCCTGGTAAGGCATGGATATTTATTCTGATACAAAAAGTTGTTGACTAAATGAGTGTAAAGGTAAAAAAAAACAGCCATAAACTGCCAAAAAGTGCAAAAATCTATTCATAAAACTATAATTATATAAAAAACCATACACATTGTATAGCAATATTCCGCTATAAAATATTAAAATATTCTTAAAAATAGCAACATTTTGGTAATAACTAATCAAAATAAGAACTGGAAGAAAACAGTTTTATACCTTAAATATTTATTTTATATTATTTGTTTTCATTATTTTAAGTCTTGTTAACTTAAAACTTGAAAGCACAACTTAAGTTAGAAGTAAAAATTATAAGAAAATACTAAACTTATGTTCAAAATTAGCGTTAATTCTCTAATCAATATTAAACAAATTACAGAATCAAATTTAACTTAATGCAAATCAAGAAATAAAAAAATGTTAATTAATTGTGACCGCATTTTCTAATCTCTACCAGAATAAATTCAATTTAAAATTTCATGCATTAACACATGAAAAATATTATTCCACATGCAATTTTAATCTGATTATTTCTATTCCAATAAAATGCACACACTACTCATGCATTTATGAATAACCTCATAAAATATACAAAACACGCCACTGCGTGTAGTTTAGATGCCTTATGAATACTGTATTTACTCCATTCGGTGTAATAATAATAAATTAATATACATTTGTAAACTAAATATATCATGCTTGATAAATATTGATAATATAATTGCATTTCTTGGAATCAACAATTATTTTTATTAAATATATTTTTTTGTGTTTTGCTTAATTAATATTGTCATGCGATGTGGAAATTAACATAAAAATATATACGCAATGCCGTAATTCATTAAATTAGAAATTACGTAATATAATATTTTATAAACTGTATATTCATGTAAGAAAATGTTTTTGCTTTCAATAGCATTTTACAGCAATTAAGAAACGTTTCATGCTGCATCAATTAAAAATTATAAGGATCGCACAAAAGCCGATTCTAATGGAACTCTTAGAACTTTACGTAAACCTTTCATAACGAACAATGAAGCATTTAATAAAGACACAATTTCTATGAATATTTTGTTTCAAAGAATTTAATATAAATTTAATTCCAGGTAAAATACGAATTTTTTGCATGAAATCTTTTTATTTGAGCGACTAATTGCTACGAATCCGGTGGGGATTTCTAAATAAATAGCTCTTAATTTCACAGTTCGCTTGTTGTCTCGATGGGAAAAAATAACAAACAAACAAACGGCGCAGTTTAATCTGATTAATTATAAACGCCTATGTTGTCTCGGAGGTTTAACTTTGTCAGTTATTGTGCCGGAGTCCTGTCAGGAGCACAATGCATAAGTTTAGACAGCAGCGTCGAGGCATTCAAAGCTCACATACTGGATTGTCTGTGTGGTAAATGACTTTAAGCGTTACACATATCATATCATGTTCTAATGAGATGCTTTCAATGCAGAATTTTACACACAATATTACAATAAACAAATGATGTTGATTTTTTTTTAATTTAGTTTATTTTGTTTTTGATTAAATTCAAATCTTTTGAAATTGCGTTTTGATATTTTTAACCAAAATGAGGTTAATTTTATTAGCTTTATTTAAACTTAATTTATTGCAGTTTTGATTTATTTTAAATTTAAAAACTAATTTGTAACTACAAATTCAAATTTTAAAATTGTGTTTTGATATTTTTAAACAAAATATTAGTTTTGTAATATTTTTAAATTTTCTCTCATCATTATTAAACTCAATTTATTTTTGATAAAATCAATTTTTAATTTTTAATTAAAACTAAATTTTAAAACCGCGTTTTGATGTTTTAAACCAATATGACGTAAACTCAATTTTACTTAATATGTATTATTTTTCAATCATAATTTAAACTCAATTTACTGTATTGCTACATATCAACGTCATGTTATTTCATATTTTATAAATTAATTCACATTAGACTTTTATTGATATTTCCTCATGTACACCACATACATGGTTGTTTTGTATGTATTGAAGTTTTATTGATTAATATTTGTTGATATTACAAGTGGGTTAAATATTCATGTAACATATTCGATGTAAATTGTATTAAATTAAAACGAAATATTGTTACTAAAATTAATTAACAAACTAAGCTACAACACATTATAAATCGCTTCATTCGCGAAAATCCTTGGCTTATATTCGAATGTTGATTAAGTGAGAGCTATCAGATTTTGTTGCCAGATCAAAACAGGCCATAAATCACTGCGGTTTATAATAAATTTTGTGGAAAACATTTTACAGTTAATCGAGACGTTCTTTGAATTGATTTCAATAATTTATGCATCCACAAAAATGTTTTTTATTTTATTTTTCAGATTGCAATCGATATTTGTAATAAAAAATGGGATATAAGAGTAGATTCCTAACGAATTTAAAGATACACCAAACGTAATTCAATCACATTAATTATATTATATTGTAATTTTGTGATTTGCTGTGAGATATTTATTGTATCAATAATTTTTATTAAAGAAATTAAATTAATATAAGATGGCGTTTGCTGCAGCTCGTATGATCCTTAAGGACAAAAGGAGGAAACCGTCTAAAGAAGATTTAAAACCAAGAAACAGGAGCAAGGTAAATTAATTAAACTTATTTTCAGAATAATTTAATAAAAGATTGTTAAAATTAATTATATTATTAACAACGAGTAGCTCTGCAAGAAAATTGATCAAATTATATAATATAATTAGTACTTAATAATATGAATGAATGATCCAATGACTAATTTTAAAATAATTGTTATTGCTTTAATTAAAGGAATAATTAATGCAGCGCTGATTAGAGTAGCACTGCATTAAAACTAATCAAATAAAGTTAGATCAAATTTTTACTATAATTACTACAATAACAGTACTTGGAAATGAAGACAAATATTTAATGTTTAATTTTAATATGATTGCAATGGTTTTAATTACATTATTATTATTAATACGTTGCTTAGTTTTGCAAAAAAAATTGATCGAATAGAATTAGATCAAATTTTGTATTTAATTAGTACATAGTACTTAATAAAAAAGATAGTTTCAATATGATACAATGTCTAGTTTTAAAATTTATAAAATTTTATAATTATATTATTATTATATATATTATATCTAAACACCATTAGTATCAACTGTAAAAAAAATTCCAAAATGGTATGTTGGAGTTTTATGTAATTTAGTACGAATATAGCTGAATACCATTACTGCCAAATGTAAAAAATGTATATTTCTAAATTTATTTTTATTAAAATCTTTGAATTATATGCAAATTAAAACTTTCTCAACTTTTAACTTTAAAATTGTACATTAGAGTTTTATCTTATTAAGTACCAATGTAGCTGAATACCATCTGTAAAAAATTAAATCAATTCATACGCCTAATTTGACGTAAACTTATTTTAATCAAAGTTACTATAATTAAATTATAATTAAAATCATTAGCTTTTCTTCAAATTCACTGTGAAACATAGGCTTTCCTCAACGTTTTTTATTGAGTTTGTTCTTGGATGGAACAACGTTTTATGCCGCTTGTCTATTGTGAAGACGGACGCTCCTTGCTTTTGTATGCATCTTATCAAGGTTTCCATTTATGAACCTTTTTGGTCCACCTTTCAACGTTCATTTGGGCAACATGGCTAGCCCAGTTATATTTCAGCGTTGTTTGGTTCTTTTCCTAGTTTTATATTTGTTCTCTGCGCTACTTGTAGTTTGTTGGTGGTTTTTCTTGTTAATGTAAAACTTTCTGCTTCGAAAGTAAAAACTAGGAGTATGCATTGGTTAAAAACTTTACGTTTTACACTGATTGATATGTTTGCTTTAAACACATGCGTAAGCTTTCCAAATTCAGTCTATTCTAAACCAATTTTTTGCTGGATCACGTTTGTTTGATTATCTTGTTTTATTTGTATTTTGTGTCCTAAGTATAGGCGTATCTCCTTTTTTAAGGTTGTTACTGGCGGAGGAAACAATTCCTAGGTACAGGAAAGGCGGACAAAAAGGACCATACTGGTGGTGTGAGGAAATAAAAGAATGCTGGAAAAACACAATACAAACAGGGAGAAAAGTCAAATGGCAGAGAAGAAGAGGAGAGAACACAGAAGAAATAGAAGAGAAACTAATAAACGACTGAAAAATCTTAAAAAAGGCAGAAAAAGATCCTGGAAAGAAATCTATAGATGGGGATCCTTGGGGAAAACCGTACAAAATAGTGATGGACAAATTGGGTGAAAGATCAAAAGGAATCTGCTTAAAAAAAGACGAAGAAAAAAAAAGTAATATTACTATTTCCCAAGGGAGAACCATTAGAAAAACCAGAAACAGAAAAAGAAAAAGAAACAGTTATGGCAACAGTGGAAGAGATAAAAGAGATCATAAAAGAATTGCCTAACAACAAAGCACCAGGTCCGGACGAAATATCAACAGAGATTGTTAAAGCAGCTCTAGACGGAAACGAGGTAGAAATAACTCAAATAATCAACAGGTGCCTAAAAGAAGAAACTTTTCCAGGATGTTGGAAAAAAGCCACTCTGGTATTGATTGAGAAAAATAAAGAAGTAGGAAAAGCAACGTTATACAGACTAATATGCTTAATCAACACACTGGCTAAAATACTAGAGAAAGTTATTGTATTGATCTTAGAAAGAAATCTATAGATGGGGTTCCTTGGGGAAAACCGTACAAAATAGTGATGGACAAATTGGGTGAAAGATCAAAAGGAATCTGCTTAAAAAAAGACAAAGAAAAAAAAGTAATATTACTATTTCCCAAGGGAGAACCAGTAAAAAAACCAGAAACAGAAAAAGAAAAAGAAACAGTTATGGCAACAGTGGAAGAGATAAAAGAGATCATAAAAGAATTGCCAAACAACAAAGCACCAGGTCCGGACGAAATATCAACAGAGATTGTTAAAGCAGCTCTAGACGGAAACGAGGTAGAAATAACTCAAATAATCAACAGGTGCCTAAAAGAAGAAACTTTTCCAGGATGTTGGAAAAAAGCCACTCTGGTATTGATTGAGAAAAATAAAGAAGTAGGAAAAGCAACGTTATACAGACTAATATGCTTAATTAACACACTGGCTAAAATACTGGAGAAAGTTATTGTACGGAGAATAAAACAAGAACTAGAAGAAAAAGAAAAATGGGAAAAAGAACAATACGGATTTACTAAAGAAAAAGAAACTTAGGAGCAATAGAAAAAGTGAAATAAATAGCAAAAGAAGCAAACAGCGGAACGCAGAGAAAAAGGCAACACTGTGTAATGATAGCGTTGGACAAACAGAACGCGTTTAATAGCGTATCATGAGCAGCAATCATAGAAGCGGCAAAGAAGAAAAAACTGAACAGAAAATCAATCAAGATCATATGGAGCTACTTACAGGACAGAAACCTAGTGACCAAAAAGGGAAGATTCAAACTTACCAGAGGGGTACCGCAGGGCTCAGCACTGGGACCAAAACTGTGGAACCTTGTCTATAACGAGTTACTTTGAATGAAGATGCCGGATGGCGTGTCAATAACAGCATTTGCGGACGACATAGCAGTAGTAGGTAGAGACGTAAAAATAGAAGTACTAAAAAGAAGATTAAAGCTGACAATTGATATGGTAGAAATATGGATGAGAAGTAAGGGTTTAAAACTAGCAACACAAAAAACTAAGGCGGCATGGCTATCAACTAAGAGGAATAATAGAGGAACAGGTAAGATAAAGGTAGGAGATCAAGAGATAACCATAGGAAAAAAAATCAAATACCTCGGAGGCTCGGAGTGACACTCAAAGCAAAGGGATGGAATGAACAGGTTAAGGAAGCGGTCATTGGAACAAAGAAAATGGAGAGAAAGCTTGGTAGACTTATGCCAAACAACGGAGGTCCAGAAAAAGAAAGTAAAAGGCTAATAGCAACGGCAGCAAGAAGCAAATTGCTGTATGCCGCAAAAACATGGAGGGAAGCTATGAAAACAAAACAAATAGAAATGAAGTAAGAGGAGCCACGAGAGCAAGAAGAGAGAAGATTGGTAGAGCTTACAGAACAGTGTCACAAGAAGCAGTAGAGGTAATTGCGGCAACACCTCCCGCGGATATGATGGTGGAGGAAAAAATAGAAATAAAAAAAATTGTAAAAGAAGGAACGAGTAAATAAGAAGCAAAGATAAGAGCAAGAGAGAAGACTATGGAAAGATTGCAAAGAAAATAGGATTCATAAGAAAAGGGGAAATTAACGAAAGAACTAATCCCAGAGATAAAAGAATGGGTAGAGAAGAAAACCGAGACGTGCTAACACAAATACTGACCGGGCACGGAGCATTTGGAAAATTCTTGCAAAAAATTAAAAAAATGAAGGAAAAAGAAAGGTGGACATTTTGTCAGGAAGAAACACTCAATAACGCAGAACACACTCTAGTATAATACGAGGCGTGGGAGAAAAATTTAAAAAAAACTAGAATATATACTAGGAAGCAAACTGGATAAAACAACAATCATTAACAAATGCTTAAAAGATGAAAATAAATGAAGGGCGCTAAGAAACTTTTCAACAAGTGCACTAAAAAAAAAATTGAAAAGTTTGACACTAGAAGAATATAGAAAAACAAACACAGAAGCTAAAAGCTATAGAAAAGAAAAGAAAGAGATGAGAGAAGCTAAATGGAAACAAGAAAACAGAGAAAAAGATTTAAAAAAAAATAAAAAAGGTCAGGACAATTATGCATACCAAGAAACAGAAAAAAAAAGAACATTTACAGAAACTACGATACCAAACAAAATTGCAGAAATAAGGAAAAAAAAAAAAGAAATATTAAAGGAAAGCAGAATAACAGAAATAACAAGGGAAACACCAAATAGTAGATATGCTATCTCGAGGCTGACTGAGAACGCAACTTTTCAGATAGTCAGTATATACCTGGCAACGAGAGGACATGAAGAAGTAATTCCTGATGGAGATACAAGGATATCACTAAAGCTAAAACTTACAAATCTAGGACTGCCAAAAGGAATACAACTAATGGAACTGCATAAACTAATTATGGAGAAGAAGGGATACGATAAAGAAGAAGTAAACAAAGACCTTAGTAAGCTTAGAGCACATCTGAGAACAAATTATATAATTTGAGTAAATAACACACAAATGGAAGAAAAAAGAGAATGCAGAAGTAGATGCCAGTGCAGATAAGAAAAGGCAAAATGACAAAAGAGACAGACAAAGGTAGGAGCTATAGGGAGAGAGAGGCCAGGGACAGCATGCGTGCCGCAGATGATGCGTGAAAATCCGCTAGGCAAAAACCAGCTCATTTCAAACTAGCGCCAAATGTAGGTTAGTTGAGACAGGGACATTATAACAACAGGATTTGCGCAAAGAAGAAAACCGGAAGGTATTACCATGTAAGTTATTCTTAAGTGCCACTTGTTGAGAGCCAACACCTCACTACCAAAAAAAAAAAGGTTGTTACTTTTTAGCATTTCTTGTAAATCTTCTAAACAACTAAACTTGACTTTTTTAAACATGTATTTTAAGAGTGTTATAAATTATTTTAGTAAGATAATGTTTTCTTGGCGTACTCTTCTTTTTATTCTAAAGACGTCGGTATTTGGTATTTTTATGGAGCTGTAAGCAGGCTGTGGCGTGCTTATAGATTTGGCAAAAAAGAGTTGTGTATCTGTGGTCTATTCTGCAGGAACCTTTAAAATTTCTTAGTAATTAATAGTGTCAAATGCTTTCTTGTAATCGAAAAAAATTAGGATTAACGGCTAATTATACTTTATGGATTTTTCAATTAGTATCTTAATTACTTGTAAGTGATTGTAAATACCAAAATCTATTCTAAATTCGGCTTGTTTTTGAGGCTAATAAAATTTGAATTTTGAGTTAAAGCGTTTTGTTATAATTTTGGTTAATAATTTATAAAGATGTGAAAGGAAGTTAACTGGTCTATACTTTCAAAGGTTTTTATAAAATGTCTCAATTGACATTTTTTAAAGTATTTAAATTTTAGTTATGCAGTTCAAAAGGTAATTAACAAAAGAACACGTTTTACATCAAACATTTATTGCAGGAAGTTGGCAAAACTTTAAAAACAAAAGATTTAGATCAATTTTTTTGTGTAAATTAAGGGTTAAGTGGAAAAATACTGCTGCATTGAACTTCGCCTTTTTCATGTATGTAAATTACTTGAAATAGACATATTATTATTATTATTATTATTATTACTATTACATCAGTTTTATTCTTAAAAAACGGTGTTTTTTTAAGGCTTTTTTAATAACATTGATAACAACCGAGTTTTCTCCCGGTGTTTTGTTATTCTTCATTTTGTATAGTAAGGCTTTTACTTCTTCTGTAATAATATCCAATATATCTTTGGATCCTTAATTTAGCATAATTGGAATGTCTTTTATTTATGTTTTGGTATTGTTCTTATTTATTTATTTATTTATTAACGGGGTTACCCAATTTTTAATTTAATTACAAATAACAAGATGATTACAACATATCATTTGAGTTGCAACAACTCAATCAAAACATTTAAATAATATTAATACAATAACAAATAAATACAAAAAAAATACAATATTAATAAAGATTATTCATTAAAAATATTAAGTTCAGATTCTTTTATAAATTGACACATACGCTGCAATGGAGAGTCCTTAAAATAACTTGATCTACAAAACTCGGAATAAAATGTTTTTACATTTCTAGTATGTCTTCTAGATACATTAAATTTTACTAGACACAAAAGATTAAGACAACCAATAATCCCATTTGCTATTTTTACAATACATTCAACATCAATTTTTTTTCTTCTATCACAGATCAATACGAATTCCATAAAATGGAGACCATACCACGGAACCGTATTCTAAGATAAGGCAAACCAAGCCGCAGAATAGCAATCGAAGAGCTGTTAGCGACGTAAAATGCTTTGTATGGCGTTTGATAAATCCTAATATTCTTAAAGCTTTGTTGGTAACATAATTAAAACGTTTAACAAACGTCAATTTGGTATCCATAAATACACCAAGATCTTTTAAAAAATTGACTTTTTCTAATATTTGTGAGTTTATACTATAGTTGTATGCAAAATTAGATTTTGATCTATCAAATGTCATTAACATTTTTTTACATTTAAGTCCATACCATTATTAGTACACCATTTTCAACATTTTTGATGTCATTATCAATTAAAAATGCATCTTCAGCTATTGTTACTGTTCTAAAGAGTTTTAAATCATCAGCAAAGAAAAGGAATTTACACGATTTTACTGACTGAAAAATATCATTAATTAAAAATAGTAATAAAAGCGGCCCCAGATGTCTACCTTGTGAAACACCTGAGGTAACTGCTACTATATCACAAATAAAACCAATAACTGTGACATATTGTGATCTATTATTAAAATAGTTGCTTAACCAGTTTAAAAAATTTCCTGATACGCCTTTATTTTTCAATTTTTTTATTAACACATTGTGATTAACTCTATCAAATGCCTTAGATAGATTAGTATATATAACATCTACTTGATGCCCATTATTGAAATCATTTAGAATATATTGTTTAAATATAAGAAAATTAGAAGAAGTAGATCTTCCTTTGCGGAAACCACGCTGTTGATCATTTAAAATATTTTTAAGTACCACATTTGTTTTATCATAGACAATATGTTCAAAAAGTTTTGGTATAGCACTTATAATAGAAATTGGTCTATAATTTTGTATATTAGATTTATCTCCCGACTTATATATTGGTAACATAACTGGACTTCCATATAGATGGAAAATAACCTGTATTTAGGCTAAGATTGAAGAAGTAATTTAAAGGGGTGGCAATTTTATTTTTACATTGTTTAAGTATAGATGCTTATATACCATCAACACCAGGTCTAATAACCGATTTAAATCCAAATATTTTGTTTTTAATTCCTTTCAAAGTGATGTTACAAAAGTTAATGTCGATAGCAGAGTTAACTGTAAGCGGTTCGGGCTTCAGTAATTTAGTGAAAGAGTATACTGATAAAAAATATAAAAAAAATATGTTAGAAATATCTTCTCCTGTAAAATGTAAATAGTCTTCAAATCGACCAAAATCTTTATAGGTTTTATGTGCAATTTTTTTAGATGTTATTAATTTTTTTAATTTTTTGGAGAACCAAATAAGATAACTAGGAGACAAATTTGTGGTAAATTTAGGAACAAATAACTCGATGCAAGTATACAGTGTATCATAAAATACTTGTGTGCAGTCTTTAAGATTTAAACCCTCAAAAAGAAATTTCCAATCCACTAAATGTAGGTAATTCTGAATTTCCACTAAATTGTTTTTTTTAAGTTATACGAATGAACTCTAGAATGATTTAATGTTTTGAATTCCATATTAGATGTAATAGTTGTATAGTAGTTTGTAAAGCCGGATGATATTTATCGCAGGAAAGTAAATGATTGTCAAAAGTACTAAGAAGCATGTTCTTGTTAGTGGAAAACGCCAAGTCTAATAAAGAGCCTTTACTATTTCTTATTGTATTAACCTGGTGCATATTTAGATACAAAAAAACTTATATTTAAAAGATGTCCTGACAAGTTTAAGGCACTGCTTCCTGATTCAATTACACTATTTGCACAGTTAAACCATGGAACGTCATAATCTTCAATTATATAAATATTGGCATCTACGTGATTGTCCACAATATCTTCAACACCTGAACAGTGATCCATATACTTTGAAATATTACTTGATGGTGGTATATAAACTGCGCCAAAAATGTAGCAATTTGTTTGGTGCTTAATTTTAACAAAAACATGTTTGACTGTATTAAAATAAGTAGCTATTTAATTTGTAATCAAATCTGAACGTACAGCAATTAAAACACCACTTCCGTTCTTTTTAACACTACTTTCTGTACTTCTATTTTTCCTATAAATACAAAATGATGTTAATCCTAGTTCAGAAAAGTTATTTGACAAATTTTCTAACTTGGTTTTTAACCCATCGACATTTTGATAATAAATAGCTAATGTCCGTTTTTTAAAATATTTGAGACTTTATTTTCCACTATCCTTAGAACTTCTTGAATAAACTGCAAGCTGATGTTCTGCTGACCTTTTAGTTTGCGACGATTTGATTCACTGCAAACTTTCTTGAATTCTGCCGGTTGTTTGGGAGTGTTATCCACACCTACAAGAACATCTCCAAGTTCCGTTCTTCTACAATGTTTAGTTATTTATTAGCTGATTCCACACTATTATAAATTACCTTCATCGGGCGAGATAATGATTTATTAGAGCCAACACGCACCACTTTTTTAATTGTATGATTGGATATAATTTCATTTCCTCTTAATTTAATGACATTTGTTTCATCTTCAGATTGACGTTGAGTTGGATTTGATAAACGAAATTTGAGAAAATTAAAAATCATTACGTTCACTGCTCTTCGTTGACGGTCCTGAATCTCAAATATAGTTTTATCCAAACAATGTGGTTGGTTTTCTTTGAGGATTACTATATCAGCTTTGAGTTTAATGTTTTCTTCCTTGAAACTTTTATCTCTTTCACCGATATCATTAATAAGTGCGGTACATGTTGCAAGTAGCAATAAAATTTTTTCGGAAAATGCAATAAATTGTTCTAAAAAGAACGCTTTTGAAAGGTAATCTTCTCCTGAATCGACTACATTTTTGCTAGTAGAACTACGACTATCTTCTTTCTGTGATTTCATAGATTTTGTGCAAGTAGGACATATCCAATCTTTATCATTTATTTTATTAAAATTTGCAAAATGATGGATTTGTAAATCTTTCTGACAATTTAAACACTTAAGCATATTGATTAATCCAAATAAACAAAGTTAAAATTAAGAAATTAAAAACAAAATTAAAAGGATTAAATGATATAAACTAGAACAGTTTTCACACTAGTAGGGTCGTTTACCAAGTGCCTTACAAAAACGAACATTAAGTGGCAGACCACGGAAATGGTTACAAAAATAAAGACAAAGAAAAAATGTGAAATATGTTAAATATCAAATAAATAATAACAGAATAAAACCCAGCTGTTACGCCACTGGTAAAAATAACACCAAGCAGGTACGGTAGGTAGCGTTTATGCGCTTAATGGCGGGAAAAGTACATACAGGTTATTTACTTACAAACTCCAATTACTTCACTTAACAAAAATACAAATCACAATTGTAGTATACTATATTGAAGACTAGACTATACACGATATCACAGCACTCTTTATATTAATTAAATACAACTAAATCATTAAAACTTTAATCTTGCAAACGTAAACAATAAAACACGTCTCATAGGCGTAGACAGTAATTCTTGTAGAGGTTTGTATAGAAGTCTTTTGCAACCTTTAAAATTTTTTTGTATTTATGTTTCCGTCTACTCTTTCAAAATTGCGGATTTGTTATTTTTAAATATTTAGTTTTGTCTTTAGCATTTTTAATTTTTTGTGGTTGTTTATTGTCTAATTTGTAGTCTACTTCTGTAAATCCTGCCTCATTAATGTCAAACCTTCCTGTTGAGATTTCTCAGTTTTTTTTTAATTTTTGTATTGTATTTGCATTTTATATCTCAACGTGCCAGCATTATTTAATTTGTGTTTATACTAAAATTTGATTTATTAAGCTCATTTTTAATATAATGTTTTTTCGTAGTTTTTTTTTACAGTTGTTAGAATGTTGTCGTTTAGTTGTTCTATATTTTAATGTGTCTGTCTATTGTGTTTTTTACTTTAATCTATTTTGTTGTGTTTTTGGTAAGGCTTTGTATTAGTTTTTGTCGTTCTTTTTATAGACTAAATACTACTTTTGCTATTACCAGCCTGTGGTCATTGCCCGCTGATACTCTGTTGAGTACTGTGACGTTTTTTATTTTTTTTTATCTGTTATTATATAGTCAACTTTTTTATTTGGTATTATTATTAGGGCTAACCCAAGTCTATGGTAAATAGGTTATAATGCAGTAGGAATTGTACTAGTGTAGTCTTATTTTTGTTTTAATTTCTACTGTTATATTGGTCTACATTTTTTTTTTGGTTCACCTTAATTCTTACCTATTTTAGCGTTAAAGTCTTTCACCAATAAGGTGTTGTTGATTTGCATTTTATTCATAGTTCGAGGTATGTTTTGGTAAAATGTTTCTATCTCCTTATTCGTATGACTAGATAGCATAGTCTTAGTCCGATGCTATTAAATTTAACTATTTTTTTTGCGTGGTTTTTATGTATTAAGAAACCTACTCTCTCTAAGCTTGTGTTTTTTTTTTTGGTAATTAATCGTAAGTTTTGAGTTTAGACTTAGTGTGTTCCACTTTATTTGTTCAAGTTTTTCTTTTAATTTACTTAACTTTTTTTTCAGATGACAGTCTTCTATAGTAGCCTAATCCATTTCGAAAATGTTTAGCACCCTTCCGTTCATCGTTTCTACTGATTGTTACCTTGATCAAAACTTAACGAACCGCCGTAGAATGAAGGCCATAAATATTAGTTTCCATTTATGTTTGTTGGAGTTTTTAACCATACTGTACCACGCCGGCCATTTCAAGTTGATAGCTGTAGAATTTCAATTCACAGTACCAACTGTACAAAAATTATTTAAATTTATATGCCAGATTTGGCGTAACAATAAATCAAAAATTTTGAATATAAAAAGTAAATTTAAAATTTATAAATTAAATGTGAATTTTATGTAATTTGGTACCAATATAACCAAACACCATTAATGCTAACTGTACAAAAATGATAATAATCTATACGTTTAATTTAACTTTATTTTAATCAAAATTTTAAATTAACAAACATAATTCAAAAATTCAAAAATTAAGCGTTGGAAATTTATGTAATTTGGTAGCAATATAACTATACAGGGTGTAGATTAATTGGCGGACAAACTCCAGGTAACTTTATAGACCGTTCCAAAAGAAAACGAAAATCTTAATTACAAAATGCTAAGAAACTCTTCGTTTGGCCTCACAAGATCCTCAAAGTTTTGTTACGCTTGGCAACATAGCAACATTTTTATTTCTATATTTAAACCTATAATGTAGGCAACTTAATAAACATTTCAAATGTTATTATTTATTATAAACTACAAATGTTTATATTGACCACCGTTTAAATCTAAACACTATACGGTATTGAATTTATGACATTCTCAATCATCACCCGCGCAATTTGCATATTCATTCAAAGTAAATATCATAATAAAATAGAAATATCAACTGACATTTATTGCATAGCCTACGTTATAATTTAAATTTTATTAAAAAATTTGCTACGTTGCCAATGGTATTTTTAATTTAAATTTGATTTATTCTTGGAAAGTAATTTGCACATTTTTCAAAAAAATTTATTATTAATTTTTAATAAACCTTGTAACTTTTATTATACTAAAAAAGAAAGCAACTTGGCATATAAAATACGCAATTAAAACAATATTTGTATTGACAAAATTAAAACTTTGAGAACCTTGTGAAGCAAAACAAAAAGTTTCTCAGCATGTTGAAATTAACCTTTTTGTTTTCTTTTGGCACGGTCTACAAAGTTATCTGATGTTTGTCCGCCAATTAGTCTACACCCTGTATAAAACTTAATTTTAACCAAAATTTTATATTTAAAAACTTGCATTAACTTAAATTAAAATTAATTTAAAAACACGATAACACAAAAATGAATCTTTAGAGATTTGCATAATTTGGTACCTATATAGCTGAACACCATTAGTACCAACCAGTTGTAAAAAAATATAATAATTTATACCAACATAGCGCAACACCATTAGTACTAACTGTACAAAAAATTGTAATAATTCATACGCATAATTTGCCGTAACCTGATTTTAATCAAAATTTGAAAACTAAAAACTTAGTTTAAAATTTAAAAAAAAACTTAATAACTTAAAACTTTAAGGGAAGAAAATAGTTCTATAAAATTGTAATGTAGTTATCTCGGAATATAATAAAGATAATTTATTTCTGTTTTCGGTATTGTGATAAGTATAATAGCAAAATTCTTGTGAAAAAAGCTTATTAAAATATAATCATAAATAGAAAAGTTAATTGCCAATTTGTGTTCGATTTTTTTCAGATTGTTTTATACGTTTTTCTTGCATTAAAATAACAATTGAATTTTATTAAAATAATGGGTGTTAACAATAAACCGGCCGAAGCTCCGCTTATTATGTTTAATAAGCAACTCAAGTTGCTGTTGAATTAAAAATATTTGGAGCTATTGTGTGATCTTGGTATTATTTGATTGGCTGATGGGCGGTTTTGGCCCCACTGTGTAAATTTGTGCAAATTATGCGCCCTCCGACGGAAAGTCGCCAAATGATTATGACTGGTCCGCTCTTAACATTAAATCTATACATTAGTATTAATAACAATAACATGTGGTAAAGCTATAATAGTTTAAACGTCTTATTTAACGTAACACTGGTTGTGTTCATAACGACATTACTGGTTATCATGCAAACTGAACGTCGCTGCTGACTACCGCTGGGTCATCGATTGCTGACAAGCGCTTGTCATTTTACTTTTTACAGTCAGGTACGCTTGCTTGCTGCCAACGCAACTTAGCAGTCACTAGTAGTTAAGCGCACAAGTTATAATTAAAAAATATTTTGATTAACAATAATAATATATATTTATTAATAAAATTTATATAATACAAAACAATACTGAATGTATAATAAATAATAATAAAAATAAAAATAGATTCTTCCCTCTATCATCACTTGAGGTTTGAGGGTTTATTCCTATCTCAAGTTATCGGTATTGAGGGCTCTTGGTTGTTGTTGTTTTTGTTTATTTTTTATATTTTGTCATGTAATAACATATGTTTTATTTTTAAATTAAATGGTACATAATTTAAAGTTTTTATGTATGTTGGTAGGCTGTTATATTGTTTTATTGATTCTGTTGTTAGTATCTGGTTGCACTTGACTGTTGAATACTTTGTTGTTCTTATGTGTGATTTTCTTCTTGTTTGGTGATTGTGTATTTCTTTGTTGGACTGTAACGTTATATTGCTTTTTATCATTTTGTTGTTTATTTTATATATCATTAATATGTTGTTTAAAGTTATCATTTTGTTAATATTTAGCTTTTCTCTGTATAGTTCGGTTGTTGGTGTTCTTCTATCTATTGTGTATAAAGTTTTGATAAGTTTGTTTTGTTGTCTTTGTAGTTTATTTATGTTTTTTTTGCTTGTGTTTTCCCATATATGGTTTAAGTATGTATTATATGATGTAAATAATGCATGGTATATAGATATTTTTAATTGTTTTGAGAGATAATTTTTTATTTTCCATACTGCTGCTATAGTTGCTGAATTTCGTATAACAAGTTTATTTATGTGTGTATCCCATTTTAAGTTATCTTGGATTGTTAATCCTAGATAGTCAACTTCTTTAATTTGTTTAATCTTTTTGTTATTTATTTTTATTGTGATTGGAATTTCTTCTTGTTTGTTATTAAAAATTATGAATTCTGTTTTTGTTTCGTTAATAGTGAGTAGGTTATTATAATACCATGTTTTTAATTTTATTATGTCTTCTTTGATAAGTTTTTCTATTTTTTTGTTTTCTTTTCCTGAGTATATAATGCAGGTGTTGTCGGCATATATGTAAGGTGTACCGTGTAGTTTTAGTTCTAATATGTCATTTGTATATAGTATGTATAATGTCAGCGGTAGGATTTCTCTTTGTGGATTTCCGTATTCAGCTTGCATCGGTTCGCTTTCTATAGAGTTTATTTTTGTTTTTTGTGGTCTGTCTTTGAGGTATGTGTTTATTAGGTTCAGTTCGTTGCCTTTTATTCCTATCGCGTCTAGTTTTTCTATAAGCTTTGATTTTGATACAGTATCAAAAGCTTTTTTTATGTCGATGAAAATTGCTACTACGGTTTCTTTTTGATCTACTTTGTTTTTTATGTGATCTACAAGATCATAGGCTGCTGTTGTTGTTCCCGAGTATTGTTGAAAAGCATATTGTTGTTTGTATATTATACTATTTTGATTTATATGTTCTGTTAGTCTAATATGGATTACTTTTTCTAATATTTAATTTAATGTTGATAGCAAAGAAATTGGTCGATAGTTTTCTGGTTTTGTTTTATCTTCTTTTTTATGTATAGGCACTATTATTGTTTTCTTCATGTAATTTGGATATATACCTGTGTCAATGACTTTATTTATTATGTGTACTAAAACTGGTGTTAGTGTTGTTTAATTTTGTTTTATTATGTTGTTTGTAATTTTGTCAAAGCCGGGTGTTTTGTTTTCTTTCAGTTTTATTATTATTTTGTGGATTTCTTCTTGTGATGTGTGTTCAAAATGTATGTCGGTTAGTTTTTTTTTATTGTGGTAGTATGTGTTTTGTTGCTCGTTTTTTTAATTTGTTTTTCTGCTAGAGTTTTTCCAATATTTGTAAAGTATTCATTTATTTTGTTTGCTATTTCTATCGGTTCTTTAGTTCTTGTTCCATCTTGTTTTACTATTTCTTCAATGTTGTTTTGTTTTGGAGTTTGTTTGTTAAGTTGTTTATTTATTATTACCCATATTTTTGTGGGGTTATTTTTATTAGTTAGAAATTTTCTTTTACAGTATAACATTTTAGTATTCTTTATGATGTTTGTAGTTTTTTTCTTTTGTTTGTAGGATTCATTTCTTGTTGTTTCATTATTTGGATATTTAAGGTAATTTTTTTGTAGTTTGTTTCTTTTCTTAATGTTTTTCAACACTTCTTTGTTGATCCATGGGCTTTTTTCTGTTTGTTTGATTTTTATTTTGGTTTGGTTGTTTTCTATAATTGCTTGCAGTTTTTTTGATAGTTCTTGAAAATTAAACAACAACATTGGCAAAGAGGACAATTTAAAAATATTAACGTTGTAGTAGTTTGCGTAAAAATTAAAAAATACAAAAAAAGGATAAAGATGATTAGTGAAACAGCTAAGATTTTTAGGCTTTACCGCAAAATATTAATATAAACCCCCTCAAAATTTTGAAAAAAAAAATTACAACTTAGTTTCTATTAATAAAAAGTCAGTAATAAGTCTGGCCTAAAACGGTCTATAACCGCAAAAAATCTGTTTATAAAATACAAAAATAACAAAATTTGGCCTTAAAAGATAAATAGCAACATTTTGCTATTAAATATCAAAATATTGTTAGATAACATCAAAATCCGGCTATAAAACTGTCAAATGTCAAAATGTTAAAAATAGCAAAATCCGGCTATTAAATGTAAATATATTGTTGGAAAAAACTAAAATCTGGCCATAAACTGTTAAAAAGTGTAAAATTTTATTTATATATAAAATTTTTATCAAGTTACAAAAAAGCAAACTTACACTTAATTTCAACAGTTAATTTAATTAAAAAAAATAAAAATTAATGAATGGTCTGGCCTGGTTTTTAATAGTAGATGGTTAGCTTATCTTCTTTCATTTTGTTGTAGTCTATTTTGTATTCATGTGATACACAAAAAAAACATTATATATAAATATATATAAAATGTTAAAAATGGAAAAATTCGAGAATGAAATATCAAATATTGTTAAACAACACTAAGATCCAGCTATAAATAGTCGAAAAGTGTAAACATTTTTATAAAATTTAAAAAATTGTTAAATCTGGCTGGCTATAAAATACTAAAACATTTTTAGAAAGTATTTTAAAAACTGCAAAATCCGGCTATAAAATATAAAAACATTGTCAGAAGTAGCAAAACTTTTATTTATAAATTAGCTAACTGCAGTCATAAAACGTTAAAATATATTCAGATAGAATCAAATTTGACCAACTACAATTTAAGCGTGCAAAATTGTATTTATAAAATATCAAATAAACAAAATTCATTTTTGAAAATATTGTTAGACACAATACTAAACTTTCTAACAATATTTTTGGTTTAAAACAGTTAAAAAGTGTAAAACTTGTCAAAAATTGCAATATACAATATATTATTAGAAACCACCAAAATCCGACTGCAACACGTATCCTTTTGACTCTTAAAGGCTGACATTTAGCATGGGTTACTTTTTTTGCATAAAGATCACTTTCTGAAAGTGCACTCAAAGAAAATCTAAAACAAAAGTTTAAGAACCAGTCTAATATTTATATAATAATATTGTTAAAAACCCCAAAGTCTGGCCAAAATGTTAAAAATAATTAAATGCGGTTATAAAACATTAAAATATTATCAGATAGAATCAAAAACCGGCCAACAATAGTTTGTAAAACATTTTATTCATAAAATGTCCAAAATAGAAAAATTTGGTTTTGCAACATTAAAATATTGTTAGAAAACTGTTAAAACGTGTAAAAAAAATAAAAATTTCAAAATTTTTCTGTAAAATATTAAACCATTGTTAGAAAACATTAAAACCCGGTCATAAACTGTTGAAAAATGCGAAAATGTATCCACAAAAAATTTTACAACAAAAAAATCCGACTATAACCTATTTATAAAATGTTAAAATCCGGCTGCATTAAAATATTTTCAAAAAATCCCAAAGTACAGCTATAAACTTTAAAAAATGTGAATTTTTTTATGAAATTTAAAAAATAGCAAAATTTAGCTATAAATATCAAAATTTTGTTAAAAATAGCAACATTTTGTTAAAATTAAAATGTGCACAATTCTATTTATAAAAAATCATAAATAACAAAATCCGCTTATAAATATAAAATAAGTTAAAATTGGTTATAAAATAATACAACGATTAAAAAAAAAAACAAAACGCGTCCAAAAACGGTTAAATACTACAACCTATTTTTTTTAAATGTATAAACATTTGTTAAAAAGCAACAAAATTCAGCAATAAGGTATAAAAATGTCAAAAATCCAGCTATAAAATGTCAAAAACATTGTTAGAAAATACCAAAATCCGGCCAAGCTGTTGAAAAACACTAAAATTTGGTCATAAACTAAAAAAATTATGCAAAATCAATAATACAATTTGCTCATGAAATATGAAAATATTTTTAACAAGAAAAAAAATCCGGCCTTAAAAACTGTAAAGTTCTGTTAAAAAAATGTCAAAACTAGCATAATCTGGTTTTGAACCAAAATCTGGCACAAACTGTTGAAAAGACCAAAACTTGACAATAAAATTATAAAAATTGTCAGAAGCCAGAAAAACCCAATTATAAATTCTTAGAAACTGTAAAAAATTTCATGAAATTTTATCTTCTTCAATGTGCCTTCTTTTTACAAGAAGTTAGCGACCATATGTCTAAACTCGTCTCGGTTTTGTGCGAATCGTATTAGTGCAGAAGCTTTCTTGATTCCGAACCATTGTTGCAGGTTTAGCAGCCAGGAGAACTTCTTCCTTCCAATTCCCCGTTTAACTTCTATTTTCCCTTCCATGATTAATTGCAGGAATTGGTATTTGTCATTTTAGAATGTGTGTCTAAAATATATTGCCTTTCTACGTTCTACCATCGTAAGTAGTTCTGTATCTTTGTTCATTTGCTTAAGTACTTCGTTGTTTGTTACTTTGTTTGTCCATGAAATTTTTAGCATCGTCCGATACAGCCACATTTTAAAACCTTCGATTTTATTTATAGATGATACCTTCAGTGTCTAGTGTTCACCTCTCGACTTCATACAATAATACCGAGAAGACAACATTTGATCGATTTCCACCCAATTTTAAGTGAAAGATTGCTGTTGCATACTAATGGTCGGAGTTTTTGAAAAGTGGATAATTCAATTCGTGCCGCTGTCTAAGTATTTGAATATTTGCACTTGTTCAATTGGTTTACCGTTAATGGTAATAATCATTAATTTGGTTTTTGCGATGTTTATTTTGAGTCCATACTCGGAACTAGCTTGTTGAACTTGGTCTATAAGGCATTGCAGATCTTTGATAGTGTTTTCTAGTATCACAGAACTAACTTCATATCTGATGTTATTTACTGGTTTTTTGTTTACTTTTATGTCTTTTGTGCATTTATCTAGTGCCGTCCGGAATTTGTTCTCGGCATATAGGTTGAACAGGAACGGTGACAGAATACATCTTTGTCGGACGCCACTTAATATTTAAAACTCCTCCGTTTGATCTTGCCCGACCTTAACCTGTGTTGTTTGGTTCCAGTATAGTTTTGTAATGATGCGGATGTTTTTATCATCGATGTTGTTTGTTTTAAGCATTTCAACTAGTTTTCTATGTTTAACATTGTCAAATGTTTTTTCATTGAAATTTTATAAAAAAAGCAAAATCTATCTATAAAATATAAAATACATTGTTAAAAAAAATCAAAATCCAGTCATAAACTGTCAAAAAATGCTAAATTCTACTTACGGAATGTTAAAATCTGGCCCCCAGGTTTTGAAACAGACGTCAAGAAAACCCTTGCATACAGATAGCTTGCTACTGAAAATAATTAAACCAAATAATATTACAAAGTAGGATTAAATGACATTAAATTGTAATGTATTAAATCTATATGGTCTTTAAGTAGAGGTTTTATAAGTTTAAAATTTAAGAGCTGTATATTTTAGTAGTTGGTAAAAGTGTACACTGTTAACAACAGTATAAAATAAACTGTTCAAAGGAATTCAGTTTTTCTGATTGATGATTTGGTTTTTGTAACTGATGAGTTGTTCTGCACACAACTATTATTTTAAAATTTAACAACGTGATAACTTAAAAATGGAACTTTGAAGTATTATTTAATTTGGTACCAATATAGTTAAATACTTTTAGTACCAACTTTAGAAAATTTATATTAATTTATATTTTATTAGCTCAACAATCAATCTAAAATTTTAAATCAGAATTTAATTAAACTTAATTCAAAATTTAAAAACTTTATAACATAAATATGAAATTTTAGAGTTTTATATAATATAGTTAAATTCTATTAGTGTTAACTGTTTAAAAACTATATTAATTTATACACCTAATTTGTCATAACAATCAATCAAAAACTCTGAATCTAAAAATTAAACTTAAAATTTAAAATACTCGATAACTTAAAAGTAAAACTTAGCTGAATACTATCAGCTTTATTTATTTATTTATTTATTTAATTATGAGTTATTCCAGCTTTCTGCTTTTTGATGAATACCATTAGTACCAACTGTAAAAATATTATATTTTTTTAATTCAAAATTAAAAAAAACTTGATAAAATTAATGAAACTGGATATCTCAAAAGTAAAATATAAGACCTTTTTGTAATTTAATATCGATAGCTAAATTCCATTAATATCAACTGAAAGAAATTGTAATAATCAATACGGTTAATTTGTCTTAAACTTATATTAATCAAAGTTTTAAAACTAGTTAATTCAAAATTTGAAAACTCAATAGCGTAAAAATAGAACATTGAGGATTTATGTTATTTAATTTGTTATTTGTATACCACTAATATTAACTGAAAAAAAAAAAATTTGCCCATTTGCTTAGTAAAAAAAAATTGTTTTATAAAATTTACTTGTGCATTAATGAGCAAACGCGGTACTTGATGTCTAAACAGTTTTTTAAAGTTTGTATTTATAAATTAAGGTCAGTTATCCACTATGACTGTCTGCGGCATTTTGAATATGAAAAATAAATTATTTTCTACATAATAGCATATTTTGGGTGTCGTGGCTTGTCTCAGAGGATTTAATAAACAAACTTGCTAAACCATCTGTAGTTACAAGAAGAAATCTGTTTTGACTTTTGACTTAGAGGTTTCATCAAATCTATAAAAGAAGGTTTGTAAATAAAATTCAACACCAGTTTTGGTTTGCTCATAAGACCCGATTGAGATACATTGATACGCTCTTATGGATGGCCAAAAATGCTTTTGCAGAAGTCGTTTTAAGGTTTTTTTTTAATTAAAAAAGATGGGCGGGTTGTGCGCAACTTCTGTAGACAATTTTCTACTGTCTGAAGGAACTACCAATTTTTAATTAAGTATACTGATGGCAATTGCACATGTCACAAACTTGAAGAGATTGGTTTTTTTTAACCAGTCAATTTCCAAACTGACAGTTTGGAAATTGACTTTGATCAATTTTCAAAGTGGCTGGTTGAAGAATATTGGTCTTTTAAATTTACCAGTCACAAAAGCGAGTAGTGGTTGGTTATTGCAGTAAATTATGTTTTTCCTATGGATGGTCTGAACAATTTTACTGCAAATAAATGAGCCAAACATTT
This sequence comes from Tachinus rufipes, assembly GCA_963932245.1. Classification (NCBI taxonomy): domain Eukaryota; kingdom Metazoa; phylum Arthropoda; class Insecta; order Coleoptera; family Staphylinidae; genus Tachinus; species Tachinus rufipes. The sequence goes on along the minus strand of OZ010747.1, from coordinate 68,015,915 downwards.
CCCCTTATTTGTTTGGTTTACTACGTTATATTTGCATAAGCAATAACTCGGTTTTAGATCTTGTTATCTGAAGCGTCACTTTAAATTATAAATGTTTTGTTAAAATTTGCTTCAGCCAAGATTTGAGTACTTACCAAGGCATCTTTTGGTGTGTTTGTATTGTCTAAGTAATGCTTTAGTTTTTTGTTCTTTAAGCAAAATAGTAAAACCATTATAGTGGACAAATTTGTCACAAAGCGTTGGTACAACAAGCAAAGACCAATAAAACGTTCTATTTTCGTTGTGATAGGTACCGGGCATGTATCATTACTGCTACCTTTTTAAGAGATTTTTTCTGTCTACCACAATACCTAAGTATCTAAGAGACAACTTGCAGAATTTCTTTTTTTTTTCGAACATTTTAACAAAATAACTTCATTAACCTAGACAACCTAATACACACGTACCGATAGCTAAAAATATTTTCTTTTTAAATTAACTTACTTTGCAAACCGTTATGTCATCTGTAAAAATACTATAATAATCCATAAATTTAAAAAATTACCAACTAAGATATTTAACCAAATATAAAACATTTATAAAAATTCATCATTTTCATTTGTCATAATCTCAAAACATATTTCTGATATTATGATGCTCTTAGTAAAAGCATGATGATATAATATCTCAAAAGTAAAGGTTATCTGCAATTATCAATCATTTTTGTTTTATGTAAAAATGTGTATAGAGATAATATAAACTTATAAAAATAATCATAAATAACATAAAATAACTTATAAGAATAATTAATCAAAACAAAACTGAATCTGTATTATTTTTCCTAAAAGTTTTAAGTCAACTAAATAACTAAAAATTCCGATTGGTTTTAAACCAAACTGGATAATACCTAGCTAATATTATTACAAGTTAAAATAAACAAATCAATATTCACTTCACAAAGCTTAACGGATTCTATACTTAGTGATTATTTATAGAAATAAATAATCAATAATACAAATTTTATTAATTAGCAATTAAAATATTATTTGAACGTTGCAATACATTGAAAATAAGATTACAAAGAATTTCTACAACCGCAATAATATTGTTAGAGAACGCGTCGGAAGCTGCAAATTGACTGATTGTGTTCAATGCGAGTTTTTTTGCCCAGCTCAACTCTTTTCATTATTGATATGCTTTGTTTGTATAGAGGAAGAATGGAGAGACAAAATTGATTGCCTTTGTTGAACATAAAAACGCCTTGTAATTTCCACGATTGTCCAATATCTTTTTGTATGAGGATTAATAAAAGCCTTGTTTTCTTTTTCCAATTATATTAATGGAATTTTATCTCTGATTGATTCAAAAAAATATTTTATTTAACAATTAAATATATAAAATAATTCAATAAAAAAAGTTTATTATTGATTGCATTGTTGTTGTTATGGTAGTATTGTTGAGTTACAAAGAAAACACACATTCATAGAAAACTTTTACGTCTATTTCCGCTCGAATTGAAATGCTATTGATTTATTAATGCGTTCTATATGTGGGACATATTTCACTCTAACAATAAAACATTATTATCTTTGAAAACTTTGCAATTACATTACGAAAGCATTCATTAATATTCTAACTTCTTAAGATTATCAAAATATTAAATTTCCGGCTCAGTTCTCATCCGACATTACATTTCATCCGCTTTTTATCCCGCATAACTATCAAAAACACGTGAGCCGGATCCAGAAAACTAGTTTATTCGCCGGAAATTAGGAATCGATTGTCGACACATAACATGCCAAAGCGCTGACCCTCACTGTATAAATGCACACGTAAGCGAAAATTAACGGAAAGAAGAACTAGAATTTTCTCAAATTAGTTGTTGCAAAGCACACTTATGATAGTTGCATATTTTGAAACAATTATTTGATATTTTTAATTACCTAAGCTAAATTATCAATTATACTAACACATACAAAATAAAAAACAAAATTTGGGCGACATATTTATGAAAGGTCTTAATATTTAATTAAAATCATAAATCATCACTTAAAAAATTTCTTAGCGCACATTTTTGTCTCTAAATAGCTGGAATTTAGTCGAAGGAGAAGGCAATGGGAAGCGCAGAACGATAATGGTTGCTGGCAGGTTCATTAAGCTGCAGGTGACAGGGATAACGTAAGGACTCTTCGTTCAATTTGATGCTGAAAGGGCTGCTCTCATGCTTTTTTTATTCTTCTACTATATTGTCTTTTATGAAACATTAACGCAAAACATTCATTTATATTTAAAAAAAAGTTTTAGAAAGTTTATTCATTCTATGTTGGTTAATAAAAATAGCGATGTGTCACGTATATAATGCTGAAAGAAGTTGGCTTTAAAAGTTGTAACATGGGAGTGGGTTATTGGTTGGAGTGCAGTGGAAGTGATATATCATGTCGGATAATATGAACTGCTGCCAGCTCATATTATGGATTACAATTGGAATGTTTACGCAAACATCGATTTTGTAAAAAAATATAAAAGATGTGTATCGCGTGTACATTATTATTATTTTTTGTGTCATTGCGGTAGCGAATTGATTAGCTTCTATACATGCGACGCCACTTTGTAATTTAAACATAGTGCAATTCAATTATCATTAGACGTTTATAGAATTGCCATATAAATTGATTATGTAAAGTATGTAAATGTATTAACTAAGTATAATGTCATTATAAAAGTTTAGGATTATGTAACCATCTAATGTACGTTTGTGACACTCTAGTGAAATAGTGAATTTAATTTCGGTGTGCGTAAATACAGTTGAAGTTCAATTGTCAAAGTAAAGTAAATAGTTTGGTGCACAATTTTAAAAAGACGGCATATTTAAAGTGATTACATAATTCCAAACATTTATAAAGACCCTGTATTACTTTAATTCATGAAATAACTAAATCTACTAAACAGTGTTGCATTTTAAAAATTGAATGGTAGTGGCCGTTACTATGTGTTAAAATGTATTAAAAAAACCGTTACTAGTTTCAACCTTTATTAGGCTATCATGGGACGTAGATACAAACAAGTATACTTGTACAAATAAATAAGTTAATACTAAACATAACCTAACCTAATATCATAAATGACACCAAAGTTGTAAAAGACTATAGTGTTTTAAATTAATTACTAAAATGTACTAGTCAATAAAAACAAATAAATAAATTAACATAAAAAACATACAATTTACACTTTATTGAAAAGTTTAGAGTTGACGCATCTTTATATTGATTCCTTTTTATTTAACAAAATGGACACCACATTGTCAGGGAGGAAGGTAGGCTTGGCATTCCTTTAGAATGCGCTTTACTGTCAGTGAGTTGAGACATGTTTTGTTGATGTAGGCTGATTGTCGCCGGTCAAATTGGTATATCCTATGCGCTAGCTGCATAGGGCAACCTCTTCTTTCCTGCTGAGATCTACCGGCAACATCCACGCTGTTACGGAGAGCTTGATTTCTTTGAACTTGCTCTCAAAGCTGTTTCACTTGATAACTTTTAAATATATATATATATAAGTATATATATATATATATATATATATATATATATATATAACAGTTTAGGTCATTGAACCGAGAATATTGTCCGTGATTTTTAATAAAGTCTGATTCAAGCGTGCTTGTATCAACTTTGTATTCCGCAGGAAGACGTTAGAATTTTTATCAGTTTTTGTGCTTAGACGCATATTAGTCTACAGACAGTAGACTTAAGTCCGTACATTTGCTGCTGCGCTTTACCATTAATACTAATTTGTTGGTCTGTGTCTCTCTTAGCAGGTGTTACCGCTTTGTATTAAAGTACAAAACGTTTGCAACGTATGGTTAGCAGTAGAACACTCAACTTGCAGCAGATACTTGGTGTAGGATTTGTCCGGAAAGCGGAAACGAGGTGTTTGTCAATAAAAATCAAAAACTCTTTGACTCAGCATCTCGGTTTACTTTATCTATAGTGGTCTATCTACCGCAACATATACCACAAAATTATTAGGATACAAACATTTTTTAAATAGTACAAATAACAATGCTGCAATCTTATTGACCGTTATAGCAAAAAGGGTGATGTTAACCGTTGACTCTTAAAAAACACCGTATTCTAATCATTTTAGAAAAAGTGTATATTATTACTCTAATTTTAAATTTGTTGGGCTTTTATGACTCCACAAACAAAGCAGATGATTTCTCAGTTTTTATGCGTGCAAGTTTTAAACTTTTCTACGTTATATCGTACGACTTCTCTAGATCAAAAAACATCGCTACAAAATGTTTTTTTTTTAGTAAAACGTTTTGAATAGAATTCTTTAACTGTACCAATTGGTCAACCATGTTATGGTACTTTTGGCGGGGCTAGTGTTTTTCCAGAAAGCCCTCCAAAGGTCTTTACAATCCACATCAAACAATTATTAAGCGTTTTTTTTTACCAAAATTGGCAAATTAGAAAGATTGATTGATAATGGTTAGCATCGTTTAGGTTTTTGCCTTGTTTTAGTAGTGGCAAAATTTTAGTTTTTTTTCTAACATGTGAAGTAGACTCCCAATTACCTTATCAAATTATATATTTTAACAGCCTATTAAACTGATGCTGAACATTATCAGAACCGATTGACGTAGTTGCACCAACTCAACTAAGTGTTGCTTTTAACTACTCTTGTCAGCAATCTTGGAAAAGACTTTCAATTTTTTTTTGTTTTAACAATTTGGCTTACTCTGCTGAATTTGTAGGATGAATAGACTTGCAAAAACATTAAAGTTACTTCCTTGTTAATACATTGATTGACAACGTAGTATAAAAAACCAAGGTTTTAATTGACTCTAGCGTATTGAAAAATTTAGATTCTGGGACTTTCTGAGGTTGTTCTGGTGTTTTTATCTGCTCCGGACTACTTAATGCAGCTTCAGACATTACAATCTTTTCTGGTTTTTTCAAAGACCAATTTTTTTTTTAAATTTTGTTAAACTTATCACTCATAATTTCTTATAAAGTTTTGATAAGCTTTGGTATTGTGTTGCTAATGATATCACACCTGCTACTAATTTAAAGTAAAATACTCGTTCTTTGATCTTTATTTCTTGTATAACTAGTTTTTGTTTAAATATTGGACAGTTCCTTGACGTTACAGAGTGTTGCCCATTACCGTTTATACGTGTTCTTTATGTGGTGCTTTTTCACATATGCAAACCTGCATTTTTTACACTGAGCACTAACATGTCCAAATATTTGTATATACGCTCTGGCAGGCAATTTTATTGAAACTTTGTTACGTTTTACGGAAATGTGGCAAATTTTAATGACTCATTAACTACTTAACCTTTTTACTATTTCCTTAATAGAGGAATTTAAAAAATCTTTTTAAAACACTACTTCTTTACATGTTTTAATAGTCTTTACGGTAAAACTATAATATTAAAATTTTCCAAAATTTTAAGCTTTAAAAACCGTTTTGTTTGAGCATTTGGAGTTGTTTCTACTAAAAAATTATCTTCAACTTTTACAATGTTTTTAGTTTCACCGAACATTTAAATACATAGATTTTGCAATTAAAAATGAACTCACTTTATGAAAGTCGCCTTCTCTTATTGATACAAGTAGGTACCAAGAAATTGATTTTGTTTTCACTCTGCTTGATTGCAAACTATTTTTGCGTGCATTTTTTGAGAGAGATGCTGTGATTTTGTAGTCATATCTATTAGTGCAGCCTGCTTAACTACACCAACTAAAAAATTAGTCAAACCCCTACCGGAGCATTGTTCTACAACTCTGATAGTTGATTGACAGGTTCAGATTTTAAAACCCTGTCAGATTTAATAGAATGCACGGACTTAGGGCATAATTTTATTAATGAGCAATTTTTTGATGCAAAATATGCAACAGCAATAGACACGTTGTAACAATTAAATTATTTATTTCATAGAATGAACCTGACGGTTACCAGTTTACATATAATGCGTTCCGTATATCAACCGAAGTAACCGGCGGTCAGGTTACGACTAAAATTGGTCGCTGAAAGTTTTGGTTCATTTATGGAACGGCATCGGTTATAAAAACGTCAAAATACAAAACTGAAATATTATAGGCTCAAACTTCATGAATTTATTTTTTATTAGCTTTAGAGTTATATTTTTTTAAATTTCAGTGCTTAATCTTAGATGATTGTATGTATTTATCTACTTGCTAATACAGTAATCCCAGTAGAGGTTGGCAGGTACAACAGGCAACTATACACAATATGTTTGCTCTGTTGCACTCATGCTTTTGCTCGTTTTAGCATTGACAGGAACATACATATACATTATAACCTATAATTAAATAAAATACACGAGCAACATTTGACGCTTTTGTTCACTTTTGATTGCATTTCAATTTTACCATAACAACGATTAATAGAAATTCACCGACGTTCGTTCATGGTGAGTGCGGTCGCAACCTTTGTAACCGCGTTCCGTCTATAAACCTGTTTCAGGATAACCGGAATTTCGGTCGCTTCGGTTGATATACGGAAGATACGGAGATATAAAACATTATTTATTTTTATATATTTTTACAAAAAACAAAGTTATAGAAGATGTTTGTAGTACATTCCTTTTATTTTCAAACAGGCACGACATCTTTGTCTGAAGGACATTCTTTCTCAAACCCCATTATTGGCTTGGATTTCTTTGCTCTTTTAATTAATTTTTAACTGCAGTTTCTTGAGGCTATTTACAGGAGTAGCATACACTAATGATATTAAATATCCTCAACAAAAAAAATCAAAAGGGTTTAAATTAGGCAATCTTGCTGGCCATAAAATTGGTTTTCCTCTTCTTACTCACCTATGTGAAAAAGTTTGGTCTAAATGCCCTGTAACGGTAATCAAAAAATAAGCTACAGCACCATTATGCTGGAACCACATTTGTTGCCTGTGGGCCAAAGGAATGTCATCCAAAAGATTATATATTGTGTTCTGCAAAATTTTGAGTTTCCAGCGATATCGGAAGCAGTATATCTTGGATGATTAGCAAAACTTTTGATCTAATACTTGCAGCGGCGCCGTTTCTAACAATGTTTCTAGTTTAGCATTTACTAGTTATTGGAGCTTAGCACACAAAACCTGACAAAGTAACATATTGTAATTCTACTTTTTAAAATCTAGTTGTTTACAGGAGAATTTAAGTTTTTAGTAATTTCTGAATTTAATTACGCTGTAATTTTTGCATCCAATTAGCTATTACAAAATTAACCTTAAAGACTATTCCGCCGTTGCATAACAATAAAATGCCCTAAGCTGCAACCTAAGAGTTTGTCTAGTCTATTCACAGCCAAATGGTTTTTATTATTTTTAAAGTATTTTTTTGTAGAAGAACTTTTGTTTTATAAGCATAGAATAACAGATAACTATTTTTTTGTTTTAAAGCAATACTCTATCCCGATGACTCAAAGAAAAGTTGTGCAAATTAAAATTTAAAAAAATAAAAGCCTAGGGAGTCAGTAAGCAGTCTGATACGCAGTGTGCAAGTCCTTTTATAACTACAGTAAAGCAATATAGTACAGTATGTTTGGCCTAGACGCTAGAAGATTAAATGCCGTCACTAATTTGGATAACAAGTTACACCGTTCCAATAAAGATATATTATATAGGATAGCGGGTGTTTGTTATATGTTTATATTAGATTTTTGTTCATCTTATTAGTTTATTAAACGCCAACTTTTTTGTTATACAAAGTTTATAGTCGTTACTCCAGTTTATCAAGTCCGTAAAATTGCAGTAGCAAGTTTTACTATGAATGCATGCATATAATTATGTTTTTAAATGTTTGCTTTAGTTATTAATTACAATTTATATTTGTTTTACATTTGACTTGTGATAATGAAGTGACGCTTAGTGCGCCATTGCTAGTTAATAATACCTTGCACTTTTGCTGATCATACAAGATCATATATCATTAAAAACTAAATAACATTTTTTGGTAGAGGTGTGATAAAATGTGCATACACATAATTCCTCTCTCCATACGATAAAACGTCCACGTTTAATTGTTTTTGGACTTTCTTTTTGCAACTAATTCATTTTTTATAGCCTATTATAGCTATTAAAATAGTAATTGATACAAACTTTATAAAGATTACTGACAAATAGTTTACATGTACCAATGGCCTTAATTGGATTTCTTTGATTTCTTTCACGTCATTTAGTATTTCATTAACATCTTCAAGGTGTTTTGGTTCTAAGTGTAGTTCAAATTTGTTCTGAAAACTTACATTTTTAATTTCTGGCATTGTTATATTATATGATGTATTACAATTTTCAAATATTTTGTTATTAACGAAAATTTTGCAATTTGACATAAGTAAGGCATTTTTCTTAACAATAAACTTTTCTACACTAGAATTACATTCTTCAAAAACTTCGATAGTATCAAAGCTTGAGATTAATACTTGTTTAGTATTTAATTGAAAAGAAAACTTAAAATTATTCTTAATTAAAACAAGTACGCAATGTTCCGGATGTTCCAAAAAACATTTATTACTTTGCGGAGTTTTGAAGCACAAAAGTTCATTTTCAATTTTGTTGCACTTCTCGGTAGTCCAGAGTTCTTCGTTTTATCCAATGAGATGAAACTTTGCAGGTGTGACCAAAATCTGCATCTTGTTGTTTGGGATGGGATAGATTTTATAATAATAATATATAATATTTATTTAGCAATATTGCTACATATACAGAAAACACAAATATTACGCAATATACATAAGGTACACTTAAAATATAAAAATAAAAATAGAATCAAAATTATACAAAACAGAGTCATAAAAATATAAAAAAATAATAAAAAATGCATATTGCACTATAACAATTTAAAATGAATTTAAAGTTTAATTTTAACAATTTGTTTTTTTGTGAGCAACCGACAGATGGTCTGTTATGTCTAAAAGTTCTTCAGTTGAAATTAATTCTAGATTAATTATTTCATTGAAAGCAAAACTGATTGTTTGTTCTGTTAATTTTAAAGTATCAAGCAACTTAGATAAATATAATATTGTAAAATTGATTGTAACTCAAATTCGCTTTTGATTGATATCAGTGCGGATAAAGAAATAATAATATTGTTTTTAATTATTTCTAAATTGTGTGAATACTTAAGTGTTAAACGGTTTGCAAATGAGGTGAATCAACCTGTTTGATCGTTTTTTCTTGATTTTGAAACAAAATATTAAGATGTTTATTAATGTTTTGTAAATCATTATCATCTAAATTTCCTGTTATAAATCGAATTCTTTGTCCCAAAGCTTTTATTAAGCCTCGCTTGTTTCTTTGGTGAAACATTAATTTGGATAAAGCATTTTCAATTTCAAGACAATTTGGTTCAAGTATTCCATAGTCTAGCTCTTTAAGTTTTAATTGCCATTTTGTTAAACGTGAGTTGGGATCTTTGATAGAGAACAGCCATACAAGCGGTTTATGATCGGTTTCAATTATGAAGTGGTTTTCGTAGATGTATGGACGGTAGTGTTTAGTACATTCAACAATTGCTAAAAGTTCTCGTTCAATTGTAGAGTAATTTCTTTCTACGCTATTTAATGTTCTTGAATAGTATGCGATGGGTTTGTTGTCTTGTGATAGTACTCTACCTAAAGCAGTATTTGATGCATCCGTTGTCAAACAAAAAGTTTTCTCAAAATCTGGGTAGATCAGTATTGGTAAATTTGTTAAAAGTTACATTTATTAAATAATTCAAGATATTCGGTATTATTTGTATTAATTTTGGAATTCTTTTTCAAGCATTTAGTAAAAAGTTGTACTATTTTTGCAAAGTTCTTAATGAAGCGTCTATAGTATCCGGTCAAACCAAGAAATGATTTAATTTCTTTTGCCGTATTTGGTAGCGGATAATTTTCTATAGCTATAATTTTATTGGGGTTGGGTTTTATACCTTCTGGTGTGATGACGTGGCCAAGAAATTGTACTTCATTTCTTAAGAACCCACTTTGGTCTAGTTGGATCTTTAAATTAAAACTTATAATTTTGTTTTAAATTTTAAATTTAATGATTTTGAAAAAATAACAACGTTGTCCATGTAAACAAAACAAAATTTATATAAATATTTTTTCAAAATGTTGTCCATAACACGCTGAAACGTACTAGGAGCATTTTTGAGACCAAAGGGCATTCTGGCATACTCAAAATGTCTATTGTTGACTAAAAAAGCAGTTTTTTTCAATTGAAGAAAGATCCATTTCAAGCTGATGAAATTCTTAAGCTAAATCAAGCGTTGAGAAGTAGGTACATTTACCGAGGTTATCAAGAATTTTGTCTATTCTTGGCAAAGGATACTTATCTTCTATAGTTTTTTTTGTTTAAGTTTCTAAAATCAATGACTAGTAGCCATTTTTTTATTCCTGAGATATCTGACTTCTTAGGGACAATCCACACGGGAAAGCTGTATGGTGATATTGATGGTCTAATAATCTTGTTTTCTAACAATTTTTGAATTTGATTTTAAATTTTTTGTTTCAAAGAATATGGGTATCAATATGACTTACTATATACTGGATCTTCGTCAGTTTGTTTGCTTCTTCTTGATTTAAATGTTTTTATTACTTTGTCAACATTAATTTTGTTGTTTTGATTGTCAATTTTATGATAATGTATTTCTATATTTGTAAGCGGTGTAAGTTAAGTTGTTTTTCAAAATAAATGTAAATTTTTCGTTCTTTTTCAATTGGAATAGTACAAAATCCATTTTTAGAATTACAGATTGATTTGGAAATTGTAACGTCACTGACTGTGGTTTCTGGAATTAATACTTGTCCTTTGTCAACGTCAACTGGAATTATTATAAAAGTTCTTGATGTTTGTTGAAACGGTTTAAAATTATTTGGGTTTATGTCAAAGAAGAATGGTATCTTAATGTCACCAATTTCTAAACATTCAGTTTTATAGTTAATGCAAGTTTTTAATGATTTATAATCGTCATTTCCGATCAAAGCATCAAATCTGTCATGCCAATCTATTACTCTAAACTCAATGTCATGATCAATGAAAAATTCTTAAAGTAAAGGGTATCGCATGTTTTTGTCGCTGTTTACAACTCTTTTTAAGCTTTTAACTATAAATGGTTTGTGAAATAAGTAATTTTTAAAAAATGTTTGAGCAGGGCCTGGATTCATTAAAAAAAATTTAAGTTGAAACTTGGTATTGTAATAAATGGTAATTTTGGTTTAATAATTCCTATAGAATTTAAATCAATTCCGAGGCAAATGCGCAAAAGTTTTCATTCTCGTTATCATTTGTTTGTTCTTGATAAACATTGTTGTTTTTGTTATCCATGTGATCTGGATTAAACTGTGTATTTGCGTGGGAATCATAAATTATATTCTCGGTGTCAGTTTCTTTCTCATATTTCAACGTATCGGAAGAAAATAATTCTTCAGAGATAAAATTTGCAGGTGTTGCATTATTAAAATAATGTGACCTATTTTGTATAGGTTGATTTCTCATATGTGAAAAAGTGTTGTTTGTTACTACAGACATAAGGGTAGGTTTATTTACTGTTGATTTGCCAAACACTTGAGAATTGGTTGAAAAATTGGTTTTATTTCTTAGCGGTTGAGGCATGTTTATGAGACCTCTGGGAAAGCTATAATTTGGTTTTTGAAAATATTGATTAGGTTTTTGAAATTTTTAAATATTCTCATTTGGTCTTTGAAAGTTTTGAAGTTTTTCATTATTTTTATATATATTTGAGTCGCGTGGTTATCAAAACGCCTACAACCATAAAGACATGCTTCAATTGTGTTGCAGGTGGTGTTAAGGAGATGCGTACAATAGGGCTCAGTGACACCGGCCTTGAGAGTCGCAAGCGCTTGATGTTCGTACATGTTTCTTTTGTGCAATAAAATATCATTATTTAATTCTTGCAGATTTACATGTTTTACTACTAATCGCAATTTACGTTTTAATTTTTCAAAAAAATCTCATAGGATTTGTTTTGATTTTGGTAACATGTTGTTAAGTCATGTACCAATAATTCTTCCGATCTTGGGTTTCCGTATTTTTGTATCAGAGCGTCTTTTAATTGACCCCAAGTCGTACAATTTGAACTTATTAATATTTTTCTAGCCTCACCTTGTATTTTAGCTTTTACACTTTCAAAAAGTATTTTATTAAATAAACGTTCTGGTGAATTTTTCCTTAATAAATTAATAAAACTTTCAGATTGCTTTAAAAAATAAGGGAGATTTTTTTATCCTCCTTTATAATCGGGGACCATGTCCTTCGCGAGTTGAACTTCTATATTAGTCGGTTCAGCCATTGTGTTATTGCTCAAAATATTTTCTGAGTTATTAATATTATTGTCGATATTATTTTCGGTATCGTTTTTGATATCACTTTCAGTATTGTCTGAAATGTTATTTTCAATATTGCTAAAATTATTTGGGAGATTTATTGGACTCGACATAAATAAAACAATTGTATGTTTCTTAAAAAATATAGAGATAGAAATAAATGGGATCGACTCACAGTGTTATCGGTGCAAATAGCATTTCTGATGCGATGATGCCTTGCGGTGATGAATAAGCGGCTTCTTGGTAGATGAGCGGTGTTTTCAAGTATTCCAGTGGATTAAACAACGATACGCACAATTCCGTCTATTATTCCAGTTAAAATTTAATAATTACCAGCACTTTTTAAAATTGCTTTAAATTTTAACAATCACTTGTGCCGTACTGGAAATCTGTTCGCAGCGCCAATTATGTTTTTAAATGTTAGCTTTATTTATTAATTACAATTTATATTTGTTTTATATTTAACTTGTTATAATGAAGTGACGCTTAGTGCGCCATTGCAAGTTAATATACCTTGCTGCTTTAGCTGATCATACAAGATCACATATCATTGAAAAACTAAATAACATTTCTTGGTAGAGCTGTGATGGAATGTGCATACACATAATTATATGTAGACGGTCTACTGATTACGTCCACTTTGTTTTTAAAGCACCTAAACAATATAAATTTAATCTTTACACGGTTTCGGGAGGCAGGTTTGATGTTAAACCTTAAAAAGTCTATCTTTTTTGTTCCAAATTAAATTAGTTAACGCTAAATCCGGAATGAATTTAAATATTACAAAAATGTCTTCTTCCGTCTTCAGTAAAGCAGCTACAAGCATTTCTTGGATTTGCCAATTTTAACAGGGCGTTGCTCAAACTTTGTCAACAATTACAGCAGTTACTCAAGGCATAAAAGAGCTAAATGAGTTTAAGGATAGGCACAACTGGATACACTTTTAACTTTTAAAAAATGTTAGCACTAAAAATTTATTGTTTTATTTTATGCCGGAACTTTCTTCTAAAGAGCAGTGTGATGCTAGTGATCTTAGTGGAAGTACAATTTTGTATTAACAAGTTGAAAGCTATTGCTATGTTGTTTGGTTATTTTAGTAGATTACTGTTAGAACGGCAATATATTATTGCTGAAAAGTCGTTGCTGCATTAAAACAGTTGCGAATATTTTTAGTTGTAAAGTTTTTTGAGCTCATTACTGCTTGCCATGCATTAATGATCTTAAACACTTTCACTGGGTTTTCTCTTTAGACGACCGTACCTTTCAGATCATGACGCTTGTAGCTTGCCCCATGTCAATTTAAATTTTTTTACTTACACTATTGGCAAGTACTCTAACTTGTTTCCGTGATAGCGTTGTTTGGTTTTATGGAACGCTTGTTTGCATAACTTATGATGCGTTTCTAAAAACTACCTTTTTGGTACAAAATTTTGCTTTGGTGTTGCGGGATCATTGCAGAACTAGCAAACAGACTAGCATCTTCTGCATAGAAAAGATGCTAGCCAAAGACAAGTTAGTCTAAGTTTCTAAAAAAGCAAAATATCAAAATAGTCTTTTCTTCAGTTTGCTTTTCTCTGAGAAATACTGCTAAGCAAGTTATGCAAAAGTTAGGTAAATTCTTCCACACCTATTGTTCTTTTACGGCATTTTTAAATTTTGTTGTTCATAAATCTATTGGGTTTTCTGCTATAAAATTATATTTTGATAAATTGTAAGTCATGCCCTCAAATTACAATACCCATTTCTCATTTGCGAATTTTCTATGCTCGTAAACGATTAACTCTGATGCTCATTCTACATACGTAAAAAACGTTTTATATTTTTGTCTCTTAAAGTAGAAGAGTTATTTTTTACGAGCTAACCCTATTTGCTCTTCAATGATTTTTAAGACAATTTTTTTTTTCCTTTAAGAAGGAGAAACATACATTTTAGCTTTACAACAATCAGACACAATCCTTAAATCCTACATGTCGTTAACTATTTCCTGTCTTTGAGTAATAAAAGTAGTTGAAACAAAATGCACATAGTCCGGGCTTGTCTATTCAATTTATTTTTTGTTTATGATAATTACATTTATTTTGTTTTGTTTTATTTTGAGATTCCTTTTAGTTTATTTGTTCCAATCTATGAAGAATAAAATAATTTGTGTCTAATTGCTAATTTATTTCTGCAATACTACCAATTATTACGGCACAATTGCAGACATCATTTTTAAAATTTTGCGGCTGACATAAGGTTTGTTATAAAAAATAGCAAATGGTTTTCAATTGAATCTAAACACTAAAAATACTAAAAATGCGTCAATTTGTAATTTAAAAGATAAATAAAATGTTAGTCAATTGCATAATGACTTTCTCAATCTAACCTATTTATTAACCCCTGCAATCGATAATTGTAACTTAACAATCATTAAAATATTTTTTTATAGTAAATATACTGATTACAATTTTATTATAATACATTTATGTTTTTTATACTTTAAAAATTTGTAAAATCAAATAATTTATGTAATAAAATATATCAATTTAATTAAAATAGCTTTGTAATATAAGTAACTAAATAATATAGTAAAGATATTTATTTCAAACCATTCGGATCGCATCGGATTTATTCGTGCAAAAAACATGGCCGCTTCAACTCTATTCTAACTTACTTATATCATGTATTTTAACAGAATATTTTTTACTTTTTAAATTTTTAAATTTAATAATAAAGCGCTTTATTTAAAATAGCAAATTAAAGCAAAGTTTATTTGATTTACGTGTGAAATCAAGTAGAATTTGCTTTAATTTGTTTAATTTTACTTTAAACGTGTAACATTTGAATGCATGGAATAATAAGTAAGTTACAATAAAGTTGTAGCGGCCATAATTGTTTATACGAAGTAAGGCGATGCAATCCGAATAGTTACGAACAATTAACATCAAACAAATGTTTATAAAATAACATAATTATGTTAACTTAGATTATTAAGTCATCTAAATATTCAAGAAATGACAACATAATACAATTTAAAATACAAAATAGCTATAACTAATGCCTAAAACCCCTTTAAAACAATTTTAAACATTAAAAATATTAAAAACACTAAAAAGTTTTGCTATTGTATTTTAACTTTAAATTATAACTATGCTTTTAAAAAACTGTAAATTATTTACAATTAATTCTAAACATTAAAAATAATTAATTTGTTTTTGAACTTAATCTAATATAAGTTCATTTGATGTACATAAAACAACTAAAAAAGTTTTAAAAAAATTGGTGATAATTTTCAAATTCAAATTATTTGAAACTATTTTTAAATGTTTATAAAAACTAATTATTTTATTTAATACTTCAATGTTTTTCATCATTTAGGTTTAATTTTTTTCTAGATTCATCAATTTTGTAACAATCTTTTCATAATAAAGTTACAAAAGCAGCTTTAACCAGGAAGCGATTTAATCGTTGTAAGTAAAACGGAGCACTCAAACTCCAATAATTTCCATCACACGTAAACCAAACCAAAACTTACGTAACTTGTTTTCTTCGCGGCCTTATAAAACACTTCTCTCAGCGAAAGACAAACAAAACATATATAAACTAGCTGCATTATCCTCATTGCCTGCGCTTACACAATCTAAATGTGATCTTTCTACTTTTCAAAAACAAACTTTTCTTTACAAAAACAGTATGATAAAGCACTATTCCTTCCAATCTTTCTGTAATATATGTCTATTTCTGTCATAAATGAGCTCTTTTCATTTATGATCCAATGCTTTAAATGTTTGTATTTACTGTTTAGGTAAAAATAAAACTAATTTTAAATCAATTTAGTTCTATTTTTATTGAAATGTCCTTCTTATTTCTGCAAATCTATGTATTAGTTTAGTTGTCTTTCTGTATTTGTTGTGAACTGTTTATTGTTTATTTGCAGGCGCGCAGTGGGAGCGCGGGTAGCTATAGAAGCCTGAGTCAGGTAATTAACATGGGAGACTTAATTAATAATAATTAGAGTTTTTTTGGTTACTCACAATGTAGTATTGGTCTCACTAGTTTTAATTTGCTATAAAGTAGTTTTATATAAGGTAAGTGCTGTGTTGGGGTGAACATTTGTGTCGGATTTATTGTTTTCAGTATTTCTATTAGTGGTAAGTTTTTGTGTTTTCTTGTAGCTGTTTTGCATGCCTGTTTCTTCTTGCACATTTTAAACACACACAAATTAATATATATTTTACCAATAGCTACAAATTTGAACTACCATTAAGTTCAAGAGGTAGATTACGTTTTAATTAAATGCTAAGCGTTGACCTTTCTCATAAACCACAAATATCTCAATTCCAAACTCAATCAGAATCTAATTGAAAATTTAATTATAATTAAAAAAGTTAATTAAAAATAATAATTGAATCAAATTTTGCTGTATAGCAGAAAAAAACTCAAGGCTGAAGCTAAATTATTTGTTAATTCATATACACATAATTTAACTCTAAATTCCACAAGCAATGTAGGAAATAATGCGAATGTTTACAATGGCCTGGCTTAACTTACATGTTTATTGTAATAACAGTGAGTGGCGGTCAGTTAAATTAAACGTAAACACGGTAAACTTTTAATTTAATTAACTTTGAGAACAACAAAAAGTATGGTTTTGTTAAAAATAAATTAATTGTTTTGCAGATTTCATAAAGTTATTTTATATAAATAAAATATATTTTGGTTTTAATTGAAATGTAAAATTAATGCAGAATATTAATTTATTAAATTTAATGAAATTTTTATGTAAAATAAATTGAACTATTTATAAAAAAATAATAAATGAAATATTGGCTACATGCCATGTTACGAATTTATTAATTCTATATTCGAAATGTTTTATTAAATATGAATCCTGTGTTGTGGGTAGGCAGTGAAAATGTCACTACTGGGAACATTAAATTGAAATAAATTTTAATTGGAATGCGCAATTATCCTTTGTGATTTAGTACGAGAATCAAATTCTAATATTAACTAGTAGATAGGGTTTATTTTAATAACAAAAAAACTATAAACACATTAATGAAAATGATTACTAGATAATTTATAGATTGCATAAAATATGAGAATTATCACTTTAAGTTACTTACTTCAAGACTTTATTAGACTATTTTATAAATTCCTAGTTGACATTGACTTCTATTCAAGTGTTATAAATTTGAGTGTTTTGAAGTATTTCTTGACTATTTTGTTGTTCTTTGGGAAGAGAATGTTCAAAAGACTGAGTGTCAGAGTAACTTTTTGAAGGCATACCGACTAATCTCCCAGCGGCTTAAATCTGGAAGCTTGAGTACGTTTTCAAATAGAATTTAAAGAGATGCTGTGGGGTGAAATTGTGGGGTAAACCACTTTAAGTTCTTAGTTGGTTAATCAGTATACTTTTTTGATTTTGCTCTGAAGCAACATGCCACTGTTCCGTCAAAGCATTAGAAGTTGCAAGTTTTTACCAGCTTGGTTTTGTCACAGATGAATTTTATGGGCAATTTGTACGTAAATCTTTTATTGAAGGTGATACCTAGATACTTGGCAGCATTGGGCCACGGTATGGGAACGTCATTTAAAAGGATTTTTTTTAAGAAATGGTTTATTGCTCTGAAACAAACAGTTTTGTTTTTCTTTGGGTTTACTTTTATTTGCCAGTTATTAAATCAATTTTAAAGATTATTGGTGGCACTTTGTAAACTTAGAGTGAACACTTTAGGTAATCTAGAGCCGTGTCGTCAGTTGCTATTTTAAAACCAGTGCGTCCTGCTTATAGGCAAGTCAGCGACAAACAAGATAATTAACAAAAGCAAAAGAAGAGATTTGAAAAACTCTTGCCGTGATTTGCCAAAAGGTAGAAATCTGATTTAGAAGTTTAACTGCTAGAGTTCTGTAGCATAAAGCTTAGTTAGACAATGCGAGCTAGCATGCGAGCTGTCCTAGTCAGCTACTGCAGTGCAGCTACTCGCATCATCACGAGTTACTGCCATGTCCAAGTCGGTACCTAGCATCCGAGTAACAGTAAAATTTTTTTTTGTTTTTACTCGCCTCTCGCAGTAGCTGTTCACTGTCAGGTTAGCAACTCGTATTGTGTAACCAGGCTATTAGATGAGAAGCTATCAATTTTATAAAACGTAGAGCAAAGTTTTGTCTATGCAGTTTTAGAAATAGATTTTTGTGCCAGACCTTGTCAATAGCTTTTTTAACGCCAAAATAAACCGCCTTTGTAGTTTTCCTTAGTTTGCAACCTTTGACTATGTGGTTAATTGCGCTTTTTAATTGGTATACTACAGAGCGACTCTATCAAACCCATGTTGGTAGGCGGGTAAAGATTGTTAGCTTTCGTATGGTCTTGGATGTCTAAGATCACTCTCTCTACAACTTTACTTAAGATGCATAAAAGACTAATTATTCCAAGCTTTAGAAAAATGCTTACTGAAAAAAATTGTACTAGCAATGTTGGTGAAAGTTATTATTGTTTTGAGCAAAAATTCTGAGGGTTATCAGCGCGAATCTGATGGGTCTTAGAAGGTTTTTTTGTGGCTTTGTTGAGAGAGTTGTTTGTCGTGAGTAGATAGTCCAATCCGTATAGGTTACAAATTTTCCTCTTTGCTCATTTGATCTACTTCTGAAGAGTTTCAGTAATATTGGGTTATGGTCCAAGCTAACGTCTATAATGGTTCTGATTTTAACTTGAAAGTTGAAAGTCTTTAAGTATTGTTATGTCAATAACGTTCTTTTGGTGACCAGCAAACCTATAGTGCGTGGATTTATCTAAACCTAATATTCAATTTTGTTTTGCTTAACATAGTCTAGCAATGCTTGACTTTTGTAGTAGGTTTAAGAACTGTTCCAGGCAAAAGTGCTTTGTTAAAGTTTCCAGCAATTATAATGGGGAAAGAATTTGTAAAAACAGTTTTGATAGGGGTTGACTGAATTGATATATGCAGACGTGATCTTGAAAGTGCTCATTCCAAGCACGTTTCCAACAATTTTTTTAGAATGTCAAAAGTGTCCACTTTAGAATGGTCTAAACATATTTATTTTAACTTGCGACGTACGTAAATATGTTTAAAATTCTCAGCGAGTATTTCGATTTGTAGTTTGACTCAGACACTAGCATGGCATCAATGTTCTGTTTAAAGATGAATTCTATTTTGCTCATTTTTTTTTTTTTAATGTCGTCTGCATTTCAAAAACACGCTTTGAGTAATAAGTCTGATGAATTGTCTATAATTTTGAATACTTAAAACGGCAAACATGATAGTTTGTTGGAAAGCAAGAAATTGTTTGCATATTAAAACAATTTTTGCGTTTACTGTGTTTAGCGGCCTGGTGGCTAAAGAATGTTAGCAAACAATTTGTTTGCTGTTACAACTGCAAGTTTATAAAAGCCGGGGTTGTCACAGGCTCTAGCGCAGAAAGACGCCAGTCTTTCTTATTTTTATTTTAAAAAACCATTATTTTGATATATGCTTTGCATTCTTGGAAGTTGACGAGTTGAGGGAAGGAGCAAAGACATTTAGGAGATGTAACCTTGAGGCAGTTTGCCAATTGATGAAGCCCAAACAGTTTTGATAAACTAAATGCTTTGTAGCATTACCAATAATGAATCAGGCAATACAACAACAATATGCCAACACATTAGCAAACATTATAGAAAAAGTTATCGTAAGGAGAATTGAACAAAAAATAGAAGAAAAAGGAGAATGGGAACAGAAACAATATGGATTTACAAAGAGAAAAACGACTCTAAAAGCCATTAAAGTAGTAAAAGCGATAGCAAAAGAAGCAAACAGTAGACCATACAAAAAAAGACAACACTGTGTCATAATAGCGCTAGATATACAAAATGCGTTTAACAGCATACTGTGGGAAGCAATTATAGAAGCAGCAAAAAAATAGAACTAACAAATAAAACTACCAAGATAATATAGAGCTACCTTCAAAAGAAAAATCTACTGACCACTGCACTAGGTACTAAAACTATAAAATTTAGTTTATAATCAGTTATTTAGGATGCGGCTGCCGGAAGGAGTGACAATAACGCTATTTGAGGATGACGTGGCTCTGGTAGGAAGGGATATAGACATACTAGTACTAAATGAAACGTTGGAGTTGGCAATAGAGAAGATAAAGAAATAGATGTGAAATAAAAGGTTATATCTGGCTCCGCAGAAAACCGAAGCGTCATGGCTATTGACAATAAAAAAACAAACAGGGGAAATAGAAAAATAGAAGTAGGTGAACAAATAATATCCATAGAAATAAAAAAATAAATACTTTGGAGTTACACTTAAAACAAAGGGATAGAATGAACAGATTAAGGAAGCGGTAAAAAAAAACAAAAAAATGGAAGGAATGCTTAGTAGGCTTATGCAGAACAAGGGAGAACCAGGAAAAGGAGCAAGAAGGCTAACAGCAACTGCGGCTAAAAGTAAACTATTGTATGCCGCATAAACAAATGAAAAAGCTTTGAATACAAAAAAAAAATAAGTAAGAGGAGCTATAAAAGCAAGTTTGTTTAAGATCTGCAAGGCCTAAAGGACAGTGTCAAAGGAGGCTCTAGAAGTAATTGCGGCGACACTACCCGTAGATGGTGGAAAAAAGATGAGGTATAAAGTAAATGAATGAACTAGTAAGCAAGAAGCAAAGAGACAAGAGAGCAAAAATATGATAGAAAAATGGAAAAAGGAGAAAAGAGAGAATAGACAGGAAAACTAATACCAGAAATAAAAGAATGGATAGAGAAAAAACCGGAGACGTGTTACTACACAACACAAATACTTACCAAACATGGAGCTTTTGGAAAGTACCTACAAAAATAAATAAGATAGAAAAAGAGGAAAAATGTATCTTTTGCCAAGAAGACATGCATGACGACGCAGAAAATAGGCTAGTAGACTGCAAAGCGTGGGAGAAAGATAGAAAAACGCTAAAAAAAGTATTAGAAAACAAAGTAAACAAATCTACATTCATTAAAATATGCCTGAGTAACAAAAACAAATAGAGAGCACTAAGAAACTATGCAACGACAATACTGAAGAAAAAGATAAAGGAGTTTGAAGCTTTGAGATTTAGTCAAACCAAAATGAAAGAAAACACACAAATTAAAAGCCACAGAAGACAAAGGAAAGAAGAACAAAAAGCTGAATGGAAAAAAAAATATGAAAAAAAGTAATAAAGAAGAAAGAAACAGATGGTCAAAACAACTATGCCTGCTAAGCAATAAAAGGTGAACAGAGAGACAAGAGAAGAACATATACTGAAACATTAGTACCAACAAAAATGGCAAAAATAAGGAAAAAAAGAAAAAAACTGCTCAAAGAAAATTAGTTGACGGTATTGACCAATTTCCAAACGGAAAATACGCCATCTTAAAGTTGACAGGAAATGCAACTTTTGAAATGGTCAGAGTATATTTGGCAACCAGGGGACACAAAGAATTAATTCCAAATAGAGATTTAAGAATCTTACTAGAAGTTAAACTGGCAAATATAAAACTAGCAAAGGTAATGCACTTAATGAAGCTGCTCAAAATGAATGAAAATAATGAAAAGAATGAAAGAAAGAGATTACAACAAGAAAAAAGTTAATAAAGATATAGAAAAAGAAGATATTTAAAACAATGCAAATATCTAAGCTGATTAACACAAAAATGGGAGAAAGGAAAGGAGAATGCTAGTGTAGGAAATAGGGCTGAAAAATAGGGTAAAGAAAAAGATGAGCCGGAAACAGCATGTGTTGCCGCAGCAGACTGCGTGAACTCCGCGAGGCCAAAACCAGCCTACCTGAAACTAGTACCACATTAGTAAACAATGACTAAGACAAATTAACAGCAGGACTTACGTAGAGAAGAAAACCGAAATGTATTGCCAAATTGCGTAAATTATGTCAAGGGTCACTTATTGAGACCAACACCTCATACGTCCTTAAAAAAAATGCTTTGTAGCATCAAAGCGTAGGTAGGTAGAGATATGCTGCCTCCCCGTTTTTTAGGCTTACATTAACTTTCAGCTGCATAAGCTAATTCATGATTCTTGAACTTTTTGCTCTCTTTAGAAGTTGAACAGAAATGAGTGGAAAACAAACTCATTTGTTTCTTATTTTTGTAGCAGTAATGAAATAAATACCTTTGCAGATATTGCGGGCAAAAAAATAGCAATGTTGTTGTTGGTAAAGTATTTTGAAAAACCCGGGAATTTACTGAATTAAACTGATCTACAAACTTCTCAGGTTAATATAAATGATTTTGTTTTTGAAGATCAGACAAAATAAAATTGAAAACAGTTTTACAAAAATGTTTGTACAAATAAACTTAGTTTTATATCTTCTGGTTGATACAAAATAAACATGCATTTAACTCTAATATGATTTTAAAACCTTTGCTAAAAAATAAGTTTTGTTTTATACCCACATTACTTACTAATCTAAAGTTGTAAATTTTTTGAGGTTTTATTTTATTTATTTTATATGCTGTGAGAATTTTAAGATAATCTTATATCTGCAATGTAAAAGATTTTTTTTTGTACAGTATAATGATTTTCTCTGTTATTTAAAAAAAAAAGATGTGGGTGTAGAACCAATACACAGTTCAAAGTTTGACAAAATGTTTTTTAACTGTCACATAATGTTTTAACACGTAATAAAGTATTTGTGACTGCCAAAAATGTTCATAATGTTAACAAAATGTTTTCTAACTTTTATAATACATATATTCTAAAATATAATAAAGTGTTCTGTTAATAATGTTCCAAATTCTGTCAAAACTTTTTTTAACTTTTACAAAATGTTTTAACGTATAATAAGATATTAACAAACCATCAGAAATGTACCAAATTCAGTCAAAATATATTCTAATTTTTACAAAATGTTCTAAAGTATAATTAAATGTTTGCAAACTGTCAAAAATGTTAAAATGTTCTTCAAATTTTAAGAGTTTTAAGGTGTAATAAAATGTTAGTTTTAGGTTAGTTTTCTATAAATAGTTTTAGATTACTCTAGAACTTTATTTAATCAGTTAGTCTTTTAAAAAATTGAGTTGGGATGTTTTAGTATTTCTGAGTGTCTCTAAATTGTTCTAAAATTTTGTTTGGAAAATTATTGTTTTGTTATTGTTTTGTTAAATTGGTTTTTTATGCAACTGATTTAGGTTGCTGCTAAACGTTACTCATAGGTTGTTTTAGAGCTTTGTTTGTTAAG
The DNA here is from genome assembly GCA_963932245.1 of Tachinus rufipes. Lineage (NCBI taxonomy): Eukaryota > Metazoa > Arthropoda > Insecta > Coleoptera > Staphylinidae > Tachinus > Tachinus rufipes. Next base: position 67,992,378 of record OZ010747.1, on the reverse strand, counting down.
TTAATTTTTTGGGCATTTAATTTGGGTTGTTGTTTCAAATTCTAAGTACCTCTAAATCTTTCTAGAGTTTTGTAAGTTATTTTTTTCTAAATATTTTTTTTTTCTACTTTTGATTTAGGTTGGTGCTAAATGTTCTAAGTATCTCTAGATTGTTCTAAACTTAGCAAAGATTGGCAAAGAAACTTTTTTCGCATTGGCATCAAAGTTCAAAAAACGTTATTGTAACTATGGTTTAAGTTCAGCAAATATATCTGCAGTAATTTTTTTTTATATTAATTTGACCCGCGGGCCGGAGTTTGCCGACCCTTTAGAGTATTGTTTGCTAAGTTAATCCTTTCTAAATATTTCTAAATTGTTTTAGAGTTTCTTTTTGAAGTTGAGTTTTTAAGTACATAATTTAATTTGTTTTTAGTAGTTCTAAGTTTTTCTAAATTGTTTTAAAGTCTTGTTTGCTAGGTTAATTTTATCTAAATATTTTTAAATTGTTCTAAAGCGTTTTTTGTTAAGATGGTATTTTACGCAATTAATTTAAGTTGCTGATATCGATTCTAAGTATTTAAACTGTTCTAACTTTTTCTGAATTTAAAGTTTTATTTGTTAAGTTTTCTAAATATTTTAGATTGTTGGTTTTTTGAATTATTGCTAAAAGTTTTAAAGTATTTCTAAATTAATCTAAAGTTTTATTGTTAGGTTACTTTTTCTAAATGTTTATAGATTATTTTAGATTTTTGGTTGTTAATTTGGTCGTTAGGCACTTAATGTTTTAAGTATTTGTGAATTATTTTAAAGTTATCTGGGTTAAATTTTTTTAAATTCTAGAACCTTTGGTTTTTAAGCACTTGACATTCAATTGTTAAAAAAACAACCTACCCGTAATTTATAAACAAAGCGTTTCCCTGCTTTCCCAAATGTAAGATATTCAAAAATAAGATGTAATCTCGTTTTTTCTTAACTAAGTGACATTTCTTCATTTACAGTGAAAAAAAAAACTTACAAGTGGGCGAGTTACAGAATTTCAAACCACTTGCTCATAATTTATGAATTAAATGTTCTACGCACCCTAGTAAGTGTTATGTTCAAAAATTAGAAGCAATCCCATTTTTTGTTAACTAACTAACACGTTGTTTATAATCTTATTCTTTTTAAACTATGTGACATCATCACCGGCTCACCTAACTTTATTTTTCCTACAGTAAGTGACATCAATCATTTACAGTAGGAAAAAATATTAATTTTTTAAATTATTAAATTTATTCTTCTTTAGCTAAGTGACATATGTCATTTACATTAGAAAAAAAAACATTTAATTTTTAAAACTGACACGTGGGCGGAAAGAACATTAGTCTAAACCAAGTTAGATATAGCTTTATTCTTTCTTTACTAAGTCAAATCCTGTCTATAACTTTTAAACTAAGTGCCCCAGCCACCTGCCCAAGTGTTGGGTAACTAGGAGCTAGATGTGTATTTTTATGTAACCGTTATTTGGGCGGGTGGACGTGTTATAGTATTTCAAACCACTAGCCCATAATTGATCAACTAAGTGCTCCACTTACTCGACCGAGTGTTATTTATGTAGGAATAGGATGTTCCTTCAATCTTCCTTAACTAAGTGGCATTTGTCATTTACAGAAGAAAAAACCATTCATACTTTAGTTAAACAACACTAAGGCAGGTGAGCGTGGTACATTATTTCAAACCACCCTCCTAATTTATAAACTAAGCGCCCACCTACTCTCCTGAGTTTTAGGTATTCAGGAGTTAGATGTAACTTTATTGTTTCTTTACTAACTGACAATCACCAAGTGCCCCATTTGCTTGTCTAAGTAGTAGGTACCCAGGAGTTTGTTGTAACCCCATTTTTCTTTAGCTAAGTAACATTTGTCGTTTACAGGTTAGCGGGTTACAGTATTTTAAATTTTTAGACATTTAATTTGGGATGTTCCTATAGGTTTTAAGTAACTCTAGATTGTTTGTTGACATCGTTTTTTGGCAATTAATTTGAGTTGCTCCTAGTGGTTCTAAATATCTCAGATATTTGTTTGTTAAATTGATTTTTTTCAAATTATTCAAAAAGTTTAAAATTGATCAAATTAATATTTTGAACTTTTTAAGTTGATGTAGAATATTTTACACTTAATTTGCATTGCTTTAAGTAGTTCATAATATTACTAGCTTACTTTAAAACATTGTTCGATTTTGCAAAATTGTTTTAAGTAGCTACATTATATTAAGCAGTTTAGATCATTTCAAATCTTTATTATTTTTTTGAAAAATAATTCTTAATACAACTTTGGTTCAAAATTATTTCAAGCATTTGCAAACAATTCTAAATACTATTGATCAGTCTAGAATGTTCTCAATTAATTTTAACTTATTTTTGGTAGTTTGAGGTTGATATAGAAAACTATTTAGATAATTTTGAGTTTTTCAAAATTGTTCTACAATTAATTTAAACTTTTTCAAATAGTTTTACATAGTTCTACATTATTGGTAGTTAACTTTAGCAATTCAAAATAGAATTCAAGTAGCTCAAAGATGTTACTACATGAATTTGAGTTTATCTAGTAGACATAACAAATTTACAATTGGTTTTTATAGCTCAAAATATTGTTTTGTTGTTATATTCTTTTAAATAAATAAACCTTTCTAAAGCTCAAAATATATATATATAAAAATCTTTAAAGATAAATATATAATTATAAACATTTCTAAACTATTGTAGATATTTGTTGACTAACTATTTTATCAACAATATTAAATATTTTAAAGTATTAAAGGTTTGATCTAGATTGACTAAAAAATTATATAATTAGATGTAGCTGTGATAAAGCTAAGTTATGGAGCATTAGCTTAGCACGCTAGCAGCCTTGAGTTTGATCCCCAAAATGAGTCTAATAAAAAAAATGCTTATTATTTATAAGAAAGTTGCCTAATAAACCTTTAGTTCTATCAAATAAGTCGTAAGACTTCTGAGGCAATGTAAATTAGCTGTAAAACGCACAATATCAAGTTGAACGCACAATTAAACGTCTATAAATAAAGTTGATGATGATTGGTCTATGTTTAAGTGGCTGGATTAAGTTAAATTATTTATTTTGGTTGACATAAAATACAAACAATATTACACAATTTTTTATTAAATATTTGTACACAAAATTATATAAAGAAAATATTTTTTAGAAGAAGTTAAATAGTTTAAATAATTTTTGTTAGTAATACAATTTAACCAACCATGCTAAGTTACTAACATTAATGCAATTTGTTGGAAAAACATTATTTATTAATCTGATTAACAACAAAGATTATTAAATATTATAATAATCCACCCAAGCACACAAGAAACTGTTTTGAATACATTTAAACTCAAAACAATTTTTTGTAATATAAAATGCAGAATATAATGGTCAGTCTTTTTAATCTGACCATAAACATATTATCTGAATCATTTCAACCAATTTGCATATTCTTTTGTTTGTTACAATGCAAATGAAGTGAGTTAGTACAAACAAAACAAAAAATTTAAATGTGTTAAATCACAGACAGGATATAAAAAAAGAAAATGAATTATTCATTCATAAAATAAATTAATCCCCAGTCATCATTTCCATAAACTCTGAAATTAAAAAAAAAAAAATTACTCATCTATCAAACAAATAAAATACTCTTACCCTCGAAATCTACTGTGCCAGATGAATCTGAATCGATCTCGGCAATCATCTCGTTGAGCTGATCGCCGGTTAGCTGGTCGTCAAGTGCTGCAAGGATTTCACGCAGACTCGACGTAGGGATATAACCGTTTCCTAGAAAATTGTAACGATTTCTCTAAAATTTATTCAATTCAATTTATTTACCTTCTTTATCATATAATCTGAATGCTTCTTTTAATTCTTTTTGAAGCGCTTCTTCATCAACTGTTTCTAAGAAATGAGATGCAACACGGAAGAATTGATTGAAATCCAAATAACCAGAACCTAAAAAATAATTTATATTAATTAAAATATGATCAATTGCATAATTTTCTAATTATATTTATGTATGCGATTTGAATGGTTGCCAAGTGGTGTAATTCTGTATCAATTCTGAGTGCATCTACACAAATTTTTTTAAATGTACTTTAGAGGAACGTCGTCGCCACATAAATTAATCGCTGACCTCATTTTGTGTTGTTTGTTTTAGTGATTTATATTCATGAATTGATTAAGTGTTTGTTCATAAATAACATTGTGATTGATGCTGTAATAAATTAAATAAAAATTTATATACAAACAAATAAATTGAAAAAACTTTACCGACTTCTCCATTTGTAACTAAAAGGTTTTAATCCTAAACAATACAGCAGTTTTAATTTTATTATGTTTTAATATTTTATTTTACCAACAATTTCTAGTTTTATGGTTTTAGTCTTAAAAACTACGTCAAAGTTAATTTAATTAAATGTTTTCAGACAGATAGAAATATACTCAAATTGTAAAATTGTCAAAAATGTGGTAAAACTGTTACAAATAGACACAAATTGTTACAAAAGTTTTTGAACTATTATAGGTAATCTTTGCAAATAGTCCAAAATATTCTTAAACAATTACAAATAATCTCAAACTATTAAAAATATGCTTAAATTGACACAAACGTCCTCAGATTGTCATAAAACAAAACTCAAGCTGTTTTTATTGTGTTCACACTGTCCTAAATGTTCTGTAATTGTCACAAATATCTTCAAAATGATTCAAAACTGTCACAAACTTTTTGTAATTGTCATTAATCAATAAAACTGCCACAAACGTTTTCAAATTGTTTCAAATGTTATTAAATTTTTACAATTTTTCTTAAATTATAACAAATATTTTTTAAATTTTCAAATGTCTTAGATTTATTAAATCTGTATCTAAATTAACAAACTTAGATAATTTTTTTATTGAACTATCGAAATTGGTTTATTATTTAAAAATTCGTTATTGATACAAATGATTAAATATGTTCACAGCAATAATGATAACAATAAAATAGTAAAAATATAATTGAAAAATCGCGTGTTTATTCCCTCAACGGATTTACCAATCAATTATTCACATCAAATTACCGCTTTCATATTTACAAACACACTTAAATAATTTAGAAAAGTTCCTGCTACACGTCTCCGAAAATGGATTAATAAATTTATATTATCGTCGACGTCGGTGGAAAGCAAAGGAAAGAAGGGCGCCATATTTAGAGAGCGTCCAAACTTTTTAATTGACTTACAGCGCCCCACTTTCCAGGCCTGGAGTTTTAATTGTTCTTTGCTTATCACAAAATTCCTCTCTAATTGTTCACTTATTTGCATTGGCACAATCAGCGGAAAATTATTTAATTGGAACAAAGAAAATTTAAACTTTATCAACATGATTTTAAAACATTTCCGGATTAAATTTTAAAAATGTAGCAACAAAAAATAACAAAACTGTCTTGGGATAGATTATGTTGTGCTCTTGGGGAATAATAAGTGTTGAAAAACGGATGATGAGGAATAACGTTATATTCCCACAGGTTCCTTTACAACTTTTTTTTCTATATAAAAAGAAATGTAATATTTTGTATTTTTTTTATTTGATTATTTATAATATAAATTTTGAATTAAGCGTCATATGTCCAAACTGAATTGCAATAAAGTAAGCTACATTTCGAAATAAATAATAATTAATTTTATTTATAATAAACTATTAGTAAACTATATAGCAACTAATTAATGTATTAACAAATTAAGATACAAATATATCATGCGAGCAGTCCGGGTTCCTGATATGACTAATTAAGAACTTGCTCTTTATCCACAGAGGTCACCTAATAAGCTGGGTCCCACCAACCATTTTTAAACAAGTCGTAGATGTAAATTAGTCGTAAAAAGCACAATAATAATATCACAGTTTAACATTAGGTATCCTTAGCCACAATGTAAATTTGATTGCTTATTTAATTTAAATGTCAACTTGATAAAAGGTTTTGCAATATGTTGGAATGAACATGAAATGTTCTTATTTTTAATAACAGCCAACATATTGACTATTGAAAAAATAAATACGTCCAGATGTCCTCTTCATATGACATTTCTGCAATATATTTGCTGAGGGGTGTTTATTGGCTCTTCCATATATTAAATTTCTACGTTTCCATTTAATATTTGCTAGTTTCTTGCGTATTTAATAATCTTTTATGTGCTGAATCTAAATTTCATACTGCAACCCAAAATGTCTGATGGTTATGCACAAACTCATTTTAAATTTTGTAATATAAGCTTTGCAAAACAAAGTTATGAGTGTACTGCAGTAAGTTTCACAAATCTCTTTGCAATAGTTCTAAATGTTTAAAACATTTTAAAAACGTCTCTCAAATGTTTTTGAAGTTTAATCAAAATTGAACCAATTGATTTGAATACAATTTACACATTATATAGATATAATATTACAGTAAAAAGTTGCCAAATTTGATTAAAATTTTAATGTTTAGTTTACAAGTTATAGCTTTCTAGACCAGTCTTCTAGCTTTTTATGAGAAAGTGTGCTTAGAATCAAATTAATTAAAATTAGGCTTATTATGGTCTACTTTTATACATTTTATAGTAATAATATGAAAGTGCATTTTTGCCAAATTTCATTAAAATCCAATATTCAGTTTAAGTTATTGCAATCTATAGCAATAATATAATTCACTTAGAGTTGACATTAGTGAGCCTACCTAAATTTAGTTTGTGTAGAATTGGAGATTGGAATATTAGTTTTATAATAATATTAACAAAAGGCATTGTTTATGTCTCGTTATATTAACCTAATCAATTCAAGCTTGATTTATTTTAAACAAATTAAGTTTATTTAAACCGAAATTGAACTAAATTTTATTTATTTTATATTAATACTCATAAAGTACATTGTTGGCAAATTTGATTAGAAGTTAATCTTTGGTTTAAAAGTTATTGTTTTTAGTATGAACCTTATTGCTTTTTATATGATTTAAGTGAACCGGACTAAAATCAGTTTGCATAAAATTTATCTTATCAATTTGGGTATTAATTTTATACTTTATAATAATATTACCAAAATGCATTGTTGCTAAATTTCAATTAAATTCAATGTTATGTTTAGAAGTTATTGTTGTCTACATAAAATCTATTGCTTTTTGCACGTTTTAAGTAAGCCAGGTTAAATTAAATTAATAAAAAATTAAACCTATCCAATAAAGTACAATTTATAAGTTTTATAATACTGCTATTAACATATACTGTTGCCAAATTGTATTAAAATCTAGTATGTGGCTTAAAAGTTATTGCTTTCTATATCAAGTCATTTTTAATAAAAAATAAATTTACTAATTTTAGTACAATTTACCTAATTTATAACAATGATCAAAACGTGCTATATTGCCAAATTTTATAATATTTGGTTAAACAATTAAAATGATCTGCAGTAATCCATCGTGTACAGTTTGATTTAAATTAATCCAATAAAATATACTTCAATCAAAATTGAACGTATTAATTTGAGTACAGTTTATACATTTTATGAAAATACTACTACCTGAGTTCAAAACCTACTCTGCCGATTGTGAATTTGCTCAACGCTTTAACCGCTTTGGCATTCATGGTTTCAGCAAGAAACAAATTTACAAACAATAAGCTTCTCGCCTCATTTCATCAATCATACTTAGAAGGACCTTCGGCCTGTTAGGACCAGGTTGGTAAGGTCGATAGATTATAAAAACGATAATTTTATTACTACTAAAGTGCATTATTGCCAAATTTTATAAAAAAAGTTATTACTTTCTGAGAAAATCTTTAGTGTTTTCAGTATGTTATAAGTGTAGTAGGTAGGGCACAAGACCTCCAACTGCAGCATAATAGAATTCTGTCACAGATGTGGTAAAACTAATAACAGGATTAGAAATGGCACTCAGAAGCAGCCGTAACTCCGTAACCGATCATAAAGCGGAGTCAATAAAATGCCCCAAATACAGGGATCTAGTCAAGAAAATCAGACAAGAAAGAAGCACGATCAGCAAATCAACTTAAACAGATGTTTATGGTTTTGGAGCCAAATAAAAACATGGCCATTTACGACCAAAACATGGATGCTGCTATATACCAGCTCAAATACCAACTTTGCTCTACACGGCAAAGAGCATGGGAAAGGTTTTGATTGGGTGGATTTGGAAAACTCGGTCTTTTATTCATGCTATGTATTGCCAAATAACACTATGGACAAATTTGAAGTTTTTTTTACAAAACTGGGTGAAAATTTAATGCTAAAAAGTAATCCGTTGCTGATTGGTAAAGACTTTAATGCCAAATCCTTTATGTAGGGCTCTGACAAAAAAGACGGGCTTAGTAAAGTCTCGATAGAATGGCGCATCGGTTTGGATCTGGTAGTCCGCAATAAGCTTAGTTTTCCCACCTATGAATGCAATAGTAAGAGGTTTATTGTGGAAATCACAATGTGCTTACTTTATATATCAACGGTGCAAAGCTGGACGGTAACCCAAACCGTCAATCTAAGCGACTACAAGAACATCGAAACTAACATCACAAAAAAAAGTAAATCAAATTATCTAGCAAAGCGTAAGTAACAATATTAAAGACTATACCGATAATTATAATCTAATTAAAGTTTGCAACAACACTTTTGCTAAAAAACGGTTTACTCTGAACCAAAACCCTGCCTTTTGGGGAAACAAGGAAATTGCCGTACTGCAAAATTTATGCCTAAGTAAATAGACGTGACCTAAATAAAAACCAAATTAAAGAACTAAGGCAGACTAAAAAGACCTGAGGCTATTAAGGCAACAAAAAAGAATACTGCCTAAAGCTTTGTGGCCTAATTGACGCGAATATATAAGGCTCAGGTTATAAAATTGTGACAAATAATCTAAACACCTGAAGCCCCGTCAAGATCACAACAGAAAAACAGTACAAGACGCTACAAGATTTGTTCCCAAGATATTCGGTAGTAGATTGGGTCCATAAAATGGTTGAAAAAAAAATCCGTCTGCCCTGTAAAATAAATCGAAATAGCAGAGTTTAAAATTAAAGCTGAGAAAGCTGCAGGCCCAAACCAGATCCCTCCAAAAGTAGTTAAAGCTGCGTAGAGAAGACTCCGAAAAAAAAAAAAACTGGTACTTAGCATGCTGCTAAAGAAAAGTTTTTTTAATGACTGGAAAAAAAAAACAAAAAAAAAACTGTGGCCCGGCTTATAGATCAATAAGTCTGATCAACTTCTGGAGCGTACCCTACACAGGTTTCTAGAGAAAATAGAAGAAAATGAAAGCCTGTTCAGAGAACATTAAAGCTTTTGCAAGCGCAGATCCACAAGGTAGACGCCATAAAACAAGTAAAAAAGACCGCATAAGAGGCCAAAAATGTTGATGTGAAAAATGCATTTAACTCCGTTCCCTGCAAAAAAGTTATACAAGTATTCAAGGAAAAAGGTATCTTTTCTATTTTATTAACATAATTAAAGCATACCTAATAGATCAGACAATAACAATCGAAAATTGCATTATACCAATGACGTGCAGTGTTCTGCAAGGATTGATTTTAAGCCCGACTATGTGGAAGATTTACTATGACGGTGTACTGAAGCTTAATATAAAGAAAGGTATTGCGTACGTTAATGACCTGGCAGTAGTAATCTCTGCTAAATTCAAGAAAGATACAGAGATGCTAGCAGAATAAACGCTCAGAAGTATCGAAAAGAGATTGGACGGGAAAGCTCTAATACTAACAGACAAATATAAGCTAAAAAACATTATTGAAAGAGTAGGTGGCGTAAATATTGACAGCCAAAAAGCCATCATATACCTCAAAATTACCCAATAAAAGATGTACGTTGTGGTCGGTGCTCAACTCGATTATATAAGGGGCACCAGTGTGGTATGATCAAGTGACCAAAAAAAACTCAACAACGTTGAAAGAAAACCCATAGAGGAAAGCGGCAATTAGGGTAGCTAACGCTTACCAAACCAATACGGGCTATACAGGTGGTAGCAGAAATTATTCAATTTATCTGCTCACCAGCGAAAAGTTTTATGAAAGGAAAAAACCAAAGCAGCCAAGAATTTCTTGCTAACTGGAAGATAAAACAGCAGGACCCGAATGTCCTTACAGCTGCGTGGACCAAGATGTTAATCAAAGAGGTCATACTATGGGTCACAAAAAAAACATAAGAAGGTAGGGTATTTTCTGACGCAGTTCCTGACAAGACACGGATGCTTCAAAAACTACTTAAAACGTATGAACTTCAGGACTCACAACAATTGCACACAATCTTGAAATGCAAGAAGTGGGTTGGCAAAACTTAAGAAAAGAGATGAATATCGTATTATAAAAGTCAACAACATCATTGACAGGATGTTAAGCCACAAAAATGCATAGAACTTTAACGTCATACAAGAGATTGTGAGTAGGAAAAAAGAAAACAAAAAAGGGAATATTTCACCTTTCGTGGCGAAGCGGTAGTTAAGTCGGTATAATCAGTGCCATAACTGGAGCTTCCCCTTAAAAAAAAATAAATAAAAAAGTGAGTTTATTTAGATTCACTTTAATTAAGAATTGAACCTACAAAATTTATACAATTTACACATTTTATAGAAATCATATAAAATGCAGTGTTGCCAAGTTTCTTTAAAATGCAATGTTTGATTTACAAGTTGTTCCTATCTAAAACAATTTAAGTGTTTTTGATTTAAATTAAGTAAGTTTGCTTAAGAATCATGTTAATTAAAGTTGAAGCTATCAACTTAGGTAAAATTTATATAGTTTATTGTAATCATTTTTTACATTGTTGCCAAACTTTATTATAATCCAATGTTTGGTTTACAAGTTATTTCTATCTAAAGCAACTTGAGTGTTTTTAACTTGAATTAAGTAAGTTTGCTGAGTCAATATAATTATGTTTGAACCTATTAATTTGAGTATAATTTATACATTTTATTTAAATAATAATAGAATACTATGTTGCCAAATTCCACCAAACGTTAATGTTTTCAAAATTATTGTTTTCTATAACAACTTTAGTACTTAAAGCTTGTAAAGCATGACACAGAATAGTGAAAAAACCAAGTTTTGCAACTCGGAAGTGCTACTGATCTATGAAGACTATAGTCAAAGTCTACAATATAAAATAGCGACACAACTGCCCTCTAGTGGAAATATATTTAAGTTAGAAATATCTCGCTTTTCCATAACAATGAAGCAAATGCTTTTTTCACAAGTACATATTGTACTAAATCAAAATGGCACAATTTTGAGTGGTGTTACTTTTCTATGCTTAAAATCAATTTAATTAAAACTGTGCTTATAGATTTGAAAATTGTTTGCACATTTTATAGTAATAATAATAAAGTACATTGTTGCCAAATTTTATCAAAATCTAATAATTGTTTTTGTAGTTATTGTTTTCTTTAGCAACTCTAGCTTGTATTAAGTAAGTCCGCTTAAATTCAGTTTAATGAAAATTGAACCTATCTACTTGAGAAAAATGTACACATTTTTAGTAATATTATTAAAATACAATTTTACCAAATTTGATGAAAATCTAATATTTGGTTTAAGTTATTGCTTTTTTACAATTAAGTGACTTAAGTGAGTTTAATTAAAACTTGAACATGAACTTACCGATTTGGATACAAATCACACATTTTTTGTTAATAAAATTAATGTACATTGTTGCCAAATTTCATTAAAATGCAATCGTTGGTTTAAAAGTAATTGCTTTTTATCATACTCTAATATTTCTATGTAATATAATTACGTGAGTCATTTGGAATCAATTTAATTAAAATTGAATTTATTGATTAAGGTACAATTTATACATTTTATAGAAATAGAATCAAAGTGAATTGTTGCCAAATTTCATTAAAATTCAATATTTGGTTTAAAAGTTATTTGCTTTTTTTAGCATCCCTAATACTCCATCTATAATTTAGTAAATCCGTTTTAAATAATTTTAATATAAATAGAATTTATCAATTTGAGTACAATTTACATATTTTATGGTAATCATATTTGTGTGCATTGTTGCCATTTAATTCAGTAGTTGATTTACATGTTACTTCTTTATACAACAAATTTAGTGTTTCTAGCTTGAATTAAGTGAGTTTGCCTAAAGTTAGTTTAATTAAAATTAAACTTACCGATTCGGGTACAATTTACACATTTTTTGGTAATGATATATAAATGCATTGTTGCCAATTTTTGCCAAAATTCAATGTTTGGTTTCAAAGTTATTGCTTTCAATAGCTACTCAAGTACTTTGTGTTTAGTGAATCAACTTAAAATTATTTTAAATAAAATTGAATAGATTTAGGTCATATTTAAGCATTTTATAACATTTAGTGTTTGATTTTATTGCTATTGTATGTTATTAAATTTTATTAAAATCCAATATTTGTTTTAATTGTTAATGCTTTTTATAGCAATCCTAATACTTACATCTATAATTAAGTAAGTTTGTTTGGAATTAGGTTAATTTAATTTGAACATATCGATTTACGTAAAATGTACACATTTTATACTTATAATATCAGAATGCATTGTTGCAAAATTTCATCAAAATTCAATATGTGGTTTTAAAGTTATTGCTTTCTATAAAAACTCTAGTACTTCTAGCTTGCATAAGTGAGTTTGCTTAAGAGCAGTTTAAATAAAATTAAAGTAATATTTATACATTTTGTGGTAATCAAATTTGAATGCATTGTTGCCTGTGAGTCCGTTTAGAATCAGTTTAATTCAAAATAAACTTATAGATTTAGGTAATATTTACACATTTTATAGTAATCATATTAGAGTGCCAACCAAGTTTTGCCAAAACGTTTAGTTTTGAAGTTATTGTTTTCTATAACAACTGTAGTACTTCGACCTTGTATAAAGTAAGTTTGCTTATAACCAGTTTAAATCAAATTAAATCTATAAATCTGGGTAATGTTTACACATTTTATGGTAATAATATTTGAGTAAGTTGTTGCCAAATTTCACTAAAATTCAATGTTTATTTTCAAAGTAATTGCTTTCGATAGTAACTAAAGTTACTTCTCGCTTCAATTAAGAAAGTCCTTTTAAATGTTTTTTAAATAAAAGTAAATAATTACACATTGTATGATTATAGTATCAAAGTACACTGTTGCCAAATGTCATTGAAACACATTTTATGATTATAGTATCAAAGTACACTGTTGCCAAATGTCATTGAAATTCAATGTCTAATTTACAAGTTATTCCATTGCTAAGAAATTTTAGTGTTTTTAGCTTGATATAAGTGAGTTTGCTTAGAGTAAGTTTAATTAAAATTAAACCTATTGATTTAAGTACAATTAACACATTGTACAGGGAGTTTATAAATGAATGGGATTATGTAATCACTTTAAATGTGCCGTTTTTTTTTAAATTGTCTACTATATTATTTGTTTAGACAGATCAACTTTGACAGCTGTCAAGCAAGCATATGAAAACATATGTAGTATAGTAAACAATTTTAAAAAGGCGGCATATTTAAAGTGATTACATAACCCCATTCTTTTATAAACTCCCTGTATAATAATCATATTAGAATGCATTGTTGTCAAATTTAATTAAAATCTAATGTTTAATTTAAAACTTATTTTTTTCTGAAACATTTTAATTGCATTATTTAAATCAAATAAATCAATTCACTTATTCAAATTTCTAAAGCAAATAACCCAAAACACTAGGAATTAATAATCAAATCCTACGATTTGCAACAAAAGCCACATCCTTAATCGCGCGGATAAAAAAAATAAAATTCATTTGATAGTTCGCTCGCATCAAATGAATGCGTTACAATGATATCAGGCCCTTTTGTCACGCGCTGGATTATTTCATTCTACGCTACGGCCTTTGATGCGGGAGAGAAAAAGCCGGATGTAATTGGATAGATTCTGTACGAAGAGAATATCCATCGATATGTCCGATTAATCAGACAGTCGTTATCGTTTGATTTATTCAAGCGTTCTTAGTGAGTGATGGAATCGGGATAAATTAACGATGCAGAACTGTTGTTACTCTGTGGTTTGATGGCCGAATTAGTGGAATAGAAGCAGAACATTTTTGCCTACAAATTTGCAATTAAATTGATTAATTAAAAAGAATGGTAATTGTACGCACCCTTTTTGGCAACGGAAACTTTTTAATTACGGATTGATCGGAAAAGTTTTTTTTCCGACACGATTTACATTTTAATTATTTTCTTTAATGTTTTTTTCGTCTTTTATCATTCAATTTCCGGTCTATATTTAGACCATTTGAGTAGTTATTTATTGCGGTTTTATTGTGACGTTTTCATATAGAGTTCTTTCCATTTCTGGCAACAATTGAAACAGTTTTCCAGATGATTTCACATTTGCGGCGTATAGCTTTATTTATTCCATCGTTTTGAAAATGCGATGGATGACTTATATATTTACATAAATATCCGTAGGTCAGAAATGTATGTCATAAATTTTATGTTTCACTGCACAAAATGTGTTCTTTAAAAAGGCATTTGAGCTTATAATTTCTTTTATAATTTACATTTTTTTATTTTCTATGATTTTAAGCGTGCTTGTAACCTGAGACAATATTTACTCATAAATATTTTAAGTAGTTTTTATATATTAAGGTCATTTAATAAATATTGTAGCCTTAATATGACTTACAAAAATTTTTTAAAAATTTATAAAATTAAATTTTTAGTTTTTACAGTTACTCACAGATACTATACTTTATGTATACTTTACTGGATTTTTAAGACCATTTAATAAAAATTGTGATCTCAATATGACTAAGCTAAGCTGTAATTTAGCACAATATGTTTTTATTTAATTTTAATTTTTATTTATTTAAATCATTCGTTAGTTATGACAGCTGACAACAGTTTCATGTCAGTTGACAATGTACAATAACACACTTTGACAGCTGACATTGTTTTGGCAACATTGTTGCTGTTACTGTGACAGTGAGGAAATATTCTTAATTTTTGAAAGCTGCTTAATGACACAATTTTACAGCTTGCGTTATTTTAGTTTAATAACATTTTCACTATCAATTTGATAATTGACAAACATTTTTGACTGTGCAGTAACGTTTTGAGAGCATTTTAAACTACATAATGATAACATTTTTAAGTTAAAGAGAATTTTAACTAACATGTTTTCTGACTTAACAAAATTTTCTTAACATTTTATCAGTTATTACACATTTTTAAACAATTTAATGGCATTTTGGGAGTATTTTAATCTAATTAGTAATACTTCTTGACAACTGAGAACGGTTCAATAACATTTTGACAATATATTTTGACAGTTGTAAAGCAATATACTGTTTTTTTTTATACAATTTAATGATCAATTTTTGACATGTTCATTTCAACTGTCCAAAGTTTAAAAAACAGTGACATTCTGAATTTATTTTAAAAAACGTTGTAACATTTTTTGTTAGCTGACATCATTCAGGTGACATTTTGACAGTTATCAAAAAAACTTGACAATTAATTACATTTTGATGTTTGTTGATAATGTCGTGTTTTTTTTTTAAGTAAAATGCTAAGCCACCTAAGTGTCCGTCATCAAAGAATTGGATGTCACCATCACCTCTTTTGACATGAAAACTTTTAACGCTTGCAGAAAGAAAGCACTTCTAATCATTGAATAAGTGGAAACCTCGGTTTAAACTACTTGCCCCTAATCATGCTCTGGAGTGCTCAAGTACCCGCACAATTGTTTGTCATCAAAAGATTGAATATTATCTTTTGTGACATAGATACTTTAGATAACGCTTGCAGACAGTGAATAAAAACTTCTAATAACTAATACTTGTCTGTGTGGGCGCTAATTCTAGTTCAGACAATCTGTCATGCTCTAGGATGACTCACACACACCCAAGTGTTGGTCATTCAAAGATTGGTATTACCATTGCCTCCTTGACATAAATATCAAAATATCATCACCTTCTTTAACATAGCAACTTTTAACACTTGCAGAAACAT
Source organism: Tachinus rufipes (assembly GCA_963932245.1). Classification (NCBI taxonomy): domain Eukaryota; kingdom Metazoa; phylum Arthropoda; class Insecta; order Coleoptera; family Staphylinidae; genus Tachinus; species Tachinus rufipes. The sequence continues at coordinate 67,976,380 of OZ010747.1, read as the reverse complement.
AAACTTTCAATTTGTTGATAACAAACTCTTAGGCAGGTAGATAGGCATTCCAATTCAAACTAGTTTAGAGTGACTCACCCACCAGCTCAAGTATCCAAAATCAATGGATCAGATGTCAAAATTGCTTCCTATGACATAGATACTTTTAAGGTTTGCACAAAAGACTAACTTCCAATTTCTTGATAATTAACATTTTAGCCGGTGATCGAAAACCTTAAATTATCCGTTCGTACTTATGTTTTAGAGTGACCCATTTACCCACTAAGTACCCGCCATTAAGAGATTGGATTTCACCATCTGTTTCTTTGACATAGCAACTTTTGACGCTTCCATAGAAGAGAAACTTTTAATTTCTTGATAACTAACACTTGAGTGGATCGGTTTGTTTCTTTGTTTTTGAGCTATTATTAATGTCATAAATTGTTTGTTAACTGTTATGAACGTCATAAGTTGTTTCTGAACTGTCATAAAATACTTGCCATAACTGTCATAATATGTTTGTAAACAATCGTAAACCTTATAAGTTGTTCCAAATCAGTTATAAAAGTTAAAACAAGTTTGCGAGCTGTTCTTTAGTTATCATACACGTCATAAAATGTACTTGAACTTTTGTAAAATGTTTGTGAGACATTATAATATGTTTGTGAGCTGTCAAAAACCATATAAAATGTTTGTGAACTGTCATAAAAGTCCAATAATTTTTCTGATTTATCATCAAAAATAAAACATGTTTGTGAGCTGTCATAAACATCATAAAATGTTTTCAAACTGTCATAAAATGTTTAAATAATATCATAAATGTATCCACCCAACTGTTGGTTTTTAAGAGTTTGGTATTATCATCGCCTCCTTTGACATAGAGACTTTTAACTTTTGCAAAAGAAAAAAACTTACAATTTCTTAATAACTAACACTAACACTGTCATAAACGTCATAAATTGTTTCTGAACTGTCATAAAATACGTGTGAGATGTCATAACTGTCATAATATTTTTGTGAACCGTGATAAACGTTATAAATTGTTTCAAAACTGTTATCAACGTCAAAACATGTTTGTGTGCTATAATAAACGTCAAAAAACGTTTCCAACCTGTGATTAAATGTTTAAATGATATCATAAAACGTCAATGAGCTTTCATAAATGTTTGTGAATGTTGTGAATGTAAATGTGTAAATTAATTTTGAGCTGTTATGATTGTTATAAAATGTTTCATGAACGTCATAAAATGTTGCTGAACTATTATAAAATGTTTGTGAAATATCATGATTCTCATAATATGTCCGTGAATTCTTAAAAAAGTTTTAAAGCGTTTAATGAGCTGTCATAAAAGTCATATGTTCTTTCTAATTTGTTATAGAAGTCAAAATATATATTTGTGAGCTGACATAAACTGTCAAAAATTATTAAAATAATATCATAAACGTCATAAAATGTCCGTAAACTGTCACAAATGTTATAAAACGTAAATTGATTTTGTGCTGTCATAAATGTTATAAAATGTTTCTGAATTATTATAAAATGATTGTGAAATATCATGATTGTCATAATATATCCGTGATAGTCATATAACTTTTCGGATCAGTTATGAAAATCAAAACATGTTTGTGAGCTGTTATAGACGTCATAAAATGTTTGCAAATTGTCATAAAATGTTTGAACGTTCTAAAATATCTGTGAACTGTCATAAAAGTTATACAATTTTTGTGAATGTCGTAAATTAATTTTATTCTGTAATAAATAATATAAATAGTTTCTTAGTTGTTATAAATGTTATAAAAAGTTCCTAAACTATTATAAAATGTTTGTGAAATATCATGATTGTTATATAACATTAGTCAATGTTTGTTAACTGTCATAAGCCATAAAAATCATATAATAACGTAAAATGTTCCCAAACTTTTACTAAATGTTTAAATGATATCATTAACGTCATAAAATGTTTGTAAAATGTCATAAACGTTATAAATTGTATGTGAACGTCGTAAATTAATTTTGAGCCGTTATAAATGTTAAAAAATGTTTCTTATTTGTCATAAACGTCATAAAATGTTTCTGAACAGTTTTAAAATGTTTGTGAGATGTTGTGATTGTCATAATAATGTTTTGAGCTGTCAGAAACGTTATAAAATATTTTCAAACTGTCACAAAATGTTTCAAGTTTCAAAAACTTATAAAATGTTCATGAACTGTCAATTTATAAAATGTTTGTGAATTGATTTTGAGCTGCCATAAACATGTTTTTGAACTATTATAAAATGTTTGTGAATTATTATGATTGTCATAATATGTCCATGAGCTGTCAGAAGCTTTATAAAATCTTTGTAAGCTGTCATAAAAGTCATATAATTTTCCTGATCTGTCACAAAATGTTATTGAGCTGTCATAAAATGTTTGTGAACTATCATAGACGTCATAAAATGTTTGTGAGGAATTGAAAATGTCTTTTTTTGCAAGCGTTACAAGTCTCCATGTCAAAGTAAGTGTTGATCACGTTCAATTTCTTTACTTTTGGATTGTGGTTAGGAAAAATTGGTAATCTATTCATTTTTCTTGCAATGTTCTGTGTTTTCTGGGTTTTTATTCACATTCTATGTGTCTAATTTGAATCATAATGATATAAATTCATAATGTCTGAACGGGAAATTAATTAAACTCTATTTAAAAAACGCCCGTACTAGAGGCCATTGTAAAGTTCTTCAGCCATAATAATAATTTTTTGAAAATATTTATAGGAAATTTCTAATGCAGAATTTTTCCGTGGTTATTTGCATGTTTGTGCCGTTGACTATTTTAATAGTTTGTTTGCCTTTAAGGACAATTTCTCATTCTTAGAGCAAGAGAGTGCCCTTGTTTATGTTAGTTTATTCACTTAAACCAGAAAAACGGCATTTAATCAAAGAAGACTACTATAATGTGAGCAGAAATAGATTGTCTAAAAGTTGTTGCCCAAAAATTTTTTTGTAACATTGAAGAAGAATTATTTCAACAATATTTTATAACAGAAAAATTGGTAGCAGAACAACATTTTTAAGAAAACCATTAAAACAAATTGTCTGGCTCTAATATGTAGTGGTACTACCATTTAATGAATGACAAAATAAACTCAAAATATAAAAAAAATATATTGTTGAAAAGATTTTACAAGTTAGAACAAAAATTTAAACGTAATGCAAAATAATATAGGGCAGTACTCTCAGAATGCATACGTTTAGGATACATAACAATAATATAAACAGTCAATGCAGCGCAATGCAAAATATGAAATGACAATTATTACATTTATGTAGCAAAATACAAGCCTAGCCAATTTCCTATAGTAATCTTGAAAAACGAATTAATCGTTGGGCTTGTGCATAGGCGTCTTACAAAGACGAAAACAAGTTTCTTAGAAATATCAACAAACACTCATCACCCAATTTTTGCTAGTCTTGGAAAAGTACCAATGCTATCATTGCCTAGGTGTTGTTCCATGATGCACCCCAGCTGCGTGCGTTTTTTTTTTCTATAGGTCTATTCAATTTTGGCTTATAATGTAATTTGTTAAGATATTTTATGGACTATTTTGTCTAAAATTGTTATTATTTTCTGTATTAATGTCAGTGAGATAAAGTAATTTTTTTTAGGTGCATAATATTTGGTTTTTGAAACGTGAGAAAACTTACTTTCAAAGTGGTGAGTCTTTTACTCAAACGGTAAGAAATTTACAAAACAAATTATATAAAAAAGAAGTGCCTTCAACGCAGTGAACATGTATCAACGTCAACTTGTCATCGTTTTTAAAAACTAAACATTTCTCGCATTTCTCTGAGGAGAATTTTGTATAAAAATCTTGATTTGAAAGCCTACAAAGTCTCATGACCATCCGATGCGTTTTTAGTGTGCCCAATGGACTAAAGATTGTTTGGCTCTTTGGCCAATCTTTAGCATTTTTATTAAAAAATTGTGTATTTTGATAAAGCTCATTTTTATCTTAGAGGCTATGTCAATAAACAAAATTGTTGCATTTGGGGATCAGAAAATCCACACATGAATATTGAACAGCTTATGCGTCCACTACAAGTAACCGTTTGGTGTAGTTTTTGGCTTGGCGGAAACATTGGACCATTTTTTTAATGAGCAATGAGCCGCCGTTACCGTCAACAGCAAACGTTACTGTGCCATTCTAAACAAATTTTTATTACAAGAACTGGGTCATTTGCTATACAGCCAACGTAACCATCAATCTTTTGCGCACTGTTTTTGAAAATCAAATAACTAGCCAAATTGCTGATGTCAATTGACCGCCTAGGAACTGTGATTTGACCCCCTTGGATTTTTTTTTTTGGGGATACTTTAAGGATAAGTGTTACGCTAACCATCCAGAAACGATTGATGCCTTGAAACACAAAAAACAAAGTTGCTATTTATGCGATTGAAACCCAGACAATCAAAAATGTACTAAAAAATTGGGTTATTGTCAAGCCAGCCATGGCAATCATTTGAATAATGTTGTGTTTCATCCGTAAATGAAAATGTCCAATCTTTTTAATAACTTTGAAAAAATATTTATTAATTTTTTTATTTATAGCCAATTCAAATTCCAAAAGTTAGATGGCTTACTTTTTATATTTTGGCATATAGCAATAGATTTGTTTTTCCACGGTTATTAAATATTATATCAGTTAGCGTACTTTTAGGTATGTTTTGTTGTTTTCTTAAAAATGAGTTAACTGGCAATTTTTGTGTTTTTTTTTTCGTAATACATAAAACAACCTTAAATATTGAAGTTACTTTTTGATGCACTATCTAATAACAACTTACAATGATGATGATCTCTATGCTGATCGACTTCGGTTGATAATAATGTTATTTGAATTCTGAAAACTGTCATTTGCAGCAGAATAACAACCGCTTAATGTGAATAAATATGTACCCATCAAGTCTTGATGGTCATGTAATAATAATGTGTTATATTGTTTGCTCCGTGATTTGGTTTTAAGCAATTGATGCAAAGTTTTTGTATGTATTGCATCGGTATAGCTTATGTTGATGCTGTTGACATAGTTTGCATTTTAAATGAGTGTCGCGCGTCAAAACTCAAAAATTTGGCATTGTTCTTGTAAAAAAGTGGTTAGTTTTTGAATTGATATATTTGTGTATTTGAAGCAATGTTTGTCTTTAGAAAATGCATCCAGTTTTTTTGTTGATAGATGTGCCAATACCGTATCTCTTATTAGTTTGCCTAACACGTCTAAAGCATTTACGTGCTTTAAGAATGTGTTGATAGGATATTTAATTTAGCAGAATTCCTTAACCATAGGCAGTTTTCATATTGGCTGCGTAGAGTTTTCCAAGCTATGCTATAGTTTGCGTCCGTGATAGATAATGCTTGAATTGTATTTGATGTTAAGAAAACCGTTTCTATTTATCAATGAATTGAATGTGTTGTAAAAAACCAATCTTCTAAAATTTTGGCAAACGTGAGCAATGTTATTTTTAGCAGTTGCATTTGTTGAAAAGCTGAACTGACTGATAGAGCTGGTGTCTCAATTCTATTTATTAATTTCCTACTCAAGGCATCTTTTATTCGAGTTATTTTAAAATATTGATCCTCAAACTTTTGTCGATTTTTAGCTTGATTTTTTGTCACCAAGCTCCTCTATTTTTGATTGAATTTTATTAAAGTCTGAATACGCCAATGTTAATAAACTACTCTTTAGCTGCTAAACTCTCGAAAAACTTGTAAAAATGTTTCCAATTGTGTTGTGCGAGTTTAAAATGTCTTGCGCTTTATAGTTAATGCTGTAATTTTAGTTTTTAACATTTTAAGTTCAACTTTTAAAGTATTGATCAATAAAGCAGTTTACAATCCAGTCTTAGATTGCAACATGAACTATTTTCTGGCTTATAAAAATGTTGAAAGACCAGTAAGATTGACATCTTACAAAAAATATGTTTTTGATATTTAATTGATTATTATTATTATGGTTTTAAACTTCATTAAGTTTGTTTAATGTTATTCCATCAATAGCAATAATTTTTCTACTATTTATTTATGTAGCTTAACAACAACTAGGAACATTGAAATATGGAAATCTACAGTTAAATTATTTCAACATTATCTGCTGGGAATAAAATGCTTACTTTTGAAGAGTTTAATACGTTTTATTACATTTTAAATTAAAAGAATTATTGTCCATTGAAGCCATTTTCAAATAAAAATTATAATTTATTAATACTAACGCTGAGCCATTTTTTTATTGATAATTCTCTAAACAGCGTACCCATACAAAATTATAGCAAGATTCCCACAAATAGACTAACACATTGGAAACATATTTAAAAGACTTTTGAGTACAGTGGCATATAGAATATCTAAATGAATTAAATATGCAACCTAAGTGAAAGTCAGAAACTTACTCATTTACAGTAAATAGTGCTGTTCTATTAAAAGATGACAACTTATTGCCAAAGCAGTGAAAACTTGCTAGTCATCAAAATTTATTTTGAGCCAGATGTAGTTGTACGTGTGCACATTTGCCAAACAAGATCAATTCATGGAGAATAACCATTGCCTACCACACAAGTTACTTGATTGAGAATCTGTCAACGAAGGAAGGATGTCGCGTCGCTAACAAAACATTTTTTAATTTTATTGTATTTATTTGTATGCATTTGTAACTGTTTACTTTATATTTTATTTTATATTAAAATCAAGCATTTGTTTGTTGAAATAATAAAAAAATTAAGTTAAAAAAACAATTAAAAAATCTGATAGTACAAAACAACTGTCATGACTCCGACTTTAAGTATACTTTATAATATTGTTAAGACAATTTAGTAAAATATGTGGTCACAATATAATTTTAAGCTAAGCTGTATTGTGATACAACAATTAATAAAGTTTAAACATTTACAAAAAGTATTTATGTTTTTCAAAATTTAATTTTGAGTTATTATACTTATTTGCAAACAATTTGAGTGCAGTTTACAAAAATATTAAGGTTATTTAATAAAAATTTAATAAAGTTTAAACATTTCCATTTCCAAAATTTAAGTTTGAATTATTTTAATTACTTACTTAGTAAACATTATGCTTTTACTACGACTGTAAGCTAGGGTTTAATTTAATACAATTTTTAATTTAGTTTATACATTTACAGAAAATATTTAAAGTTTCCAACATTTTTAAATAAAGAAATATACTCATATTTTACTAAAATATTAAAGCCACTATACAATATGTAGTCTCAATATTACTCCAAGCAAAACTATATTTAATAGTTATAAAAAATAATGTTTAATAGTTTTGTTCATTACTCACCGTCAATATCTTCTTCATGTAAAACATTTTCAAGCTCATTTTCATCATAAGAGTGACCAAGTGTATTCAGAATCATCCTAATTTTCTCAGTTTCTATTTTTCCTTGTTTGCTAGAATCGAACATTGTGAACGCCTTCTGCAACACTAAAAAAATATATTAATTTAATCAATTCATGAATAAATTCTTATTTTGTTTTATTCTTTTCAACATTTATAACTCGCTTTCGATTATTGATCTTAAAACTTTCGTTTCTATCAATAAACATTGCTGGGAAAGAGTTATTAGCTTTCAGCGGACGCGAAACCTTCATAAATAATTCTTAAGGGTAATATTTTATTTTGCTTGCATCCTCGGATGTCAGCAAAGACATAAATATTAAGATTCGACTCAATAACGGAAGACATTATCATATTTTTGAGTAAAGGAAAACATTTATTTAAGAAAAATGTACTGATAAAAATTCAGTAACAGGATGTGAAGCTGAAAGATTAATACTCTTATTTTTGTAATTAATTAATTAATTATCTTTTTTAAGTAATAAAACTACGTACTTTGAATGTGTTCCTTGTCCATGGTTGAAACTTCTGCAAAGTACAAAATTACACAATTAGTCAACGTTTAATAATTCATATCTCTTGCGACCGCTTTATCATGAACGATCTTATTGAAGCCAGATGTTACTGAAACTATAACCGCAAAGCCACATCCTTAGCTCGACATTTATTATGAATTAATTAATAATAATTTAAAATAATAATTACCTTGTCTTTACTTTGCAACTAGTCAGAACAAACTGATTAATAAATCGCCCGTCGAAGGGGTTTTAAAATAAACTCTGTAGCACTTCCAGTTGCTTACAAATCTGCAAATACCCAGGTCAGGGGGATATGCAGACGGATTTTAATTATAGAAACCAATGTAATGGCTTCAACTTCATAAACGGATAGTAAAAGAAAGTCGCGTGGGGATTGTATGCATTCAGGAAGAAAAAAAAAGGGTGAGGAAATGTGTTTATGTTAGAATATGCATTATTTACGTTTGTGAAAAAATAGTTGGCACTGTTTTGACAATATTTTCAACAAATAGTTGTACATAATATTGACAAAGAATGTGGGTAATTATATTTTAGATGCCAAATAAGACAATTATAATATTATAATTTATAGCCATTTCTTTTTATTTATAAACCGAATGAGACTATATATCTGTTTTCCTGTTCTCCGAGCTAAATTTTTACGATGATGATGATAAAAAAAATGCTTTATGGCATATAAAATAATAAAACAAACATAAAATATTGTTTATGGATGATGTAATAGTGTTGGCTGGGAATTTGCCGATCGTAAAACTAATAGAATGAATAAGATTAATTCAAACATATTTTCTAGAAATTGTAACATTGTGAATTGTTTCCCCAAACGTGCACTCGTCACTGTGCAAATCAATCATGCTCTAAAAAGCAATGCAAGCCAAGCCAGCCAGCTTGCAATACTCGGAAACTCCACTGTTTATTTTACTTTTGCTAAATCAATAGTGAATACGCATCATTAACGATAACACGTAAATATTTTCAATGATGATAAAAAAAACTTGATATTTGCTGTGAAAATATCGTTGATGATTTATTGGGTATAAATAAAATATATTTAAAGTATATTGAGATCAAAGAAATTTATTAATTAGAGAAATATATTTTATTGACTGCATTAAAAGAAATGATTCAAAAATAAAGTTGAACTAAATAAAAATACAATACAATGTATTTTACAGTTTTATTTTAATCTTTGTTGTTGAAAATATGTTCTAGAACATATGAAAGTTCCTAAATATCTTTGAAAACTCCTAGATGTATTTGACAGTTTCTGAAAATATCTATTGTTTTTTTTTTATTCAAAATAAGTCTAACAGTTTCAAAATATATAGGATGTTTCTTTAATATTGCAAAAATTTTTGGTTAAAAAAACCAAAAAAATCTTATAAACGTGTGTCCAGAAACGTTTAATTACTGAGATACATACTGAGTTTTGGCGTTAGTGACTAAAAATTTAGTCAAAATACTAATCAATCATTAGTCATTAATCAAAATATTTTTTTACATTAGTCAGTTTATTTACCATTACAGATTGATCATTACTCGATTAGTTGCAAATGGTTAGTCAAAAGTACTTTGTATTTGAGTATTTGTCAATCATCAATCACATCGCTATTACTACTAATTATTTTTTAATATTTTTTTATTAAATTAAAGTAAATACTATAAAACATATATTTTTTGACATTTTTGACAAATTAGTAATTCAAAATTACATCCGTCTTTTTAAATTTAAAAATATTTAAAAAAAAATTAAAAAATAAATTTTTAAAAATTAAAAAAAAAATAACTAAAAAAATATATAAAATTTAAATAAAAAGTTATTAAAATTGTGTTTTATATAACTGACGCACGCACGCTAATTCACCTATCCACTACGTTTACTTTATATATTAATTAACACTAATTTATTTTAAAAACGGCAATTGCCGTCAAATTATTTGCCTGCATAATTTTACTGCAAAAAAATTCACATCTTTCTTAGTCCCGTTTTAAGTTGTTTTTGCCTCACTGCGCTGCACTTAAGTTAGTCCGGTCTATCTTATCCTTTTGCATCAGTGTAAGCTTGAGAATCTTTTACAGTTATTGTACAATTCTATAGTGGAGCTAAGATTTTTGGGCCGTAATATATTGAAAAGAGCTTTCTGTGAAACGGCTTTAAAAAAAAGTTTACAATTTTGCAGTTTATAGATATTTGTAAAAGTTGTATAGATTGGTAAATCTGTACTAAATGAGTCAAATTGTATACTAAACTGTCAACAACTTACTACGTCTATCAAAAAGTTTCTAAAACTGTCAAACAAATTGCAGTAATAGTTTATTTATACATAAATATAGAAGTTCTGTCAAACTGTATTCTAAACTGTTAACAAAAAATTATAACTCAAAAATTTGTTGACAGTAATCTGTAAGTATTATAAGTAGACCAACAGTACTACATCTGTCAAAAATTGTATTCTATATTGTCAAAAGCTGTAGGTACATTTTTCAAAATAGTTATGTGTCAAAAAATTACTAACAAAAACTGTCATATAGATTTTAACAATGTGATAAATTGGCATAAATCAGTCAAATTGTTTTTTTAAACTTTAAAAAATTTTACTATATCTGTCAAAAAGTTACTAAAAACTTTAAAAAGTTACAAACAACTTTAAAAAGTTACTAAAACTGTCAAACAATTTTCTGCAATATAATAAAATGCTTTCTAAAAGGTTTTCCAATAAGAAGTTTCATTTTGAATAGCAATATTTGAGCAGCTGTCAATTTTATCTTTTGACATTTGACAAGTAAAAACTACAACATTATTAAAAATGGAACGATACACGCTTCAACAATGCATCGAAACGATTAAAATTCACTACAAAAATGGTAAACAATTTTCAGCCACAAAGTTTGCAAAACTAAAGCTCTTTTAGTCGTCGTAAAGCACCTTCTCGGCCGGCAATAGTAAACCTGGTGGAAAAATGTAAGCTGTTGGGACAAGTTTTTGACGTGAATAATCGAAACAGTGTACATCGCTCAAGAACACTTGAGAATATTGCTGATGTAGTCCGTAGTGTTGAAGAAAACTCATGTTTGTCAATTACTCGTCGATCTTTGGAATTAGAAATTCCACAAAACGACATTACACCGTATTTTGCATAAAGACTTAAGACTTAAGTTTAGTTAACACAAGAACTCAAGCCGGTCGATCACCATAAACGTCGTATCTTTGCTGATAGGGTCCTTCAAATGCATCAAAATGATCCAAAATTTTATCAAAAAAAAAATCTTCAGTGATGAGGCCCATTTTCACCTCGGAGGCTACGTTAATAAAAAGAATTGTCGCATTTGGGGCTTAGAAAATCCAAGTATGATTGTTGAAAAGTTTTTGCATCATCAACGCGTCACTGCTTGGTGTGGTTTATGGACTGGCAGTGTGATTGGACCCTACTTTTTTAAAATGAGGCTGGTAAAACTGTTACGGTGAATAGATGGCGTTACCGAGCTATGATTAATAATTTTTTATAGCCGGAATTGGAAGATATTGATGTGGACGACGTTTATTTTCAGCAAAACGGCGCTACGTGCCACACAAACAACAAAACAATCACAATTTTGCAGAAAAAGTTTCCTGACCGTGTTATTTCTCGAAGAAGTGATCACAATTGGCCACCGAGATTTTGTGATTTAACACCTTTAAATATTTTTTTTTTAACCACATGAAAGATAAGGTCTATACCAATGCTCCACAATTGATTCATGATCTTAGAGATGGAATTCGTGAAGTTATCGAGGACATACAGCCGCAAATGTGCAAATTGGTTATAGAAAACTTCATGAAAAGAATGTGGTACTACAACCGTAACCGTGGCGGCTAATTGACTAATATTGTTTTTAAATGTTAATGCCATACCCCTCTTTACAATGAAATAAACATTTATTGATTTCTCTTAAAAAATTCCCGTTTTTTTTTTAATATCAAAACAATATTATCTGTCAAATAATTTACAATAAAGTCAAGTTAATCAAAATATAGCATGTCAAATAGTGTTTCAAATTGCCAAAAATATAACTAGATCTGTCAAAAATTACTAAAACTAATTAAATTTACTAGATAATATTTTAAACTTTTAAAAAATTTACTACATTTCCCAACAAATTACTAAAATTTTCAAAAATTACTATAACTGTCAAATTACCGCAACGTGTAAATATATAACACAAATTGAAAGCAACTTGCCAGATCTGACAAATGTATTCTAAATTGTTGATAAAACTGTAATGTTAAACAGAAAATCTGAATGCCAAATACAGTGTTAATGTCAGTGTATGAATAAATAATTGTTTACAGCCTAATACAACCTCATGTGTGAATAACCTTAGATAGTTTTTTTTAGAAAAGTTTAAATTTCCATAAATTTTCTTAGATTTACTAAATTTATATTTTTAGATTTTCTTAAATTTAGTTTTTTTTTTAATTTTATTTAAAAACTTTTAAATTTTATTAATCAGTTTTATTTTTTTCAGATTTTCTTAAAATAGTAGTATTCGTTAGTCATTCATTACTTATTGTCATTACTATGCAAATTTTGATTGGTGACTAATAAATCATTAATTGTTCTTTACTTAATAATCATTACTCAAATCAAATACGGATAGTCGTTAATATAAAAAAAGCTTATTTATAATGGTTAATCATCATTTGTTATTCGTGCTGGTAATGATTTGTTAGTCAGTATCTTTTTATTTATTAGTCAGATTACACTTTGTCCTACACTGCCTCATACCTCTACGTTTTCAAGAAAAATAAAACAACATTTGCAAATATTTCATTTATTCTATTAATACACATTAGTGAAGAAATACAATAAATTAATTTGCAACAAAATATAGTTATAAAAATTGCTAGAAGTGACCAGTTTTAACGTCAATACATGCCTCGATCCTACGACGCATTAAATGCCAATCACTTTCAAAAATACCGGTGGTGAGTTGTTTTACACAATCCGGCATTGACATTTTTTGAATTTGTCTTTATATCTATTGAAATAGTAAAAACCAGTTGTTTTAGATAGCCCTAGAAAAAAAATGTAATACATTTAGATCAGAAGACCGTAGAGGCCAGAGTTGTGGGCCTCCTCGACCGATCCAACAATTTGGGTAAAATTTATCCAAATATTGACGCTCAACTAAACTAAAATATAATAGAGCCCTAACGTGCATAAAATACATTTAGCTACCAATAGTATTAGCAACTCATTTTGCAAAAAATTGTGATAAGCTTCTTTAGTTAACCTACTCTATAAAAAAAATGTGCCAATCAAATAGTCCCTAATGGTTCCGCTCTACACATTGACAGAAAATTTATTTTGATGCCAACTTTCTCCATATGTGTTTATTGTTTTGTCGTTATTAGTAAAAAGTATTAACTGAAGGTTTTGTACACTTTTTTCTAACATTCTAACAGTTGTATATTTTATTAACTTAAAAAACTGTTTATATTGTACCTGACAGTATTCACCTCTCAAGGCTGTCTCAACTACATCCAAATTTTTACTGACGGCTCTGTTCAACTTAACCCACGATCAACCGCGTTTGATGTATGGATTTCATCATTAAAGTTAGAAAAATCAAGACAACAGAACTATATGCCATGTTTTTATGTATCTAGCATTAAAAACAACATTTAGATCATGCAACTACATTATTTTTGACTTGCAAAGCAAAAGTTTAGTAACTCAATGTTGATGAGTACCAAGCCATAAAGGCATACGTAGTAATGAATGAGCAGATTATGTTGCGGGACTGGGACATGGGAAGTAGTGTAATAATTTTACTATCAATTACACCAACTTGTATGCCAGTTTTCTGAAGGATTGTTTAAGTTCTTGGCAACAACACTTCAATCTCATTAGCCAAAGCAAAAGAACTACCACTTTAACCAGATCAATTAAGTAGTAAACCAAAAGCTTTGGCTTAAAAAATTTCCATTCCATTCTAAGACAGATGTATGTCTTCCGAGTTAGATCTGGACATTTAATATCCTCCTGGCTTGTATTCAAAATCAATATTGTGGATAACCCACTCTGCATCTGTGGTGAAGTAGGTAATACCTACGATCATTTATTTCTGAATGTTTTTGATTTACTATGGCTCAATATATGTTATGGCAAAATCTTATCTTAATGAATATCCAGAGTATAGTTCTACTCTAAAAAGCCAAAGCATATTGTTGTTTACTTCTGTACATTAATAGAACAAACAGCAGAAAAATTATGAATGTAATAGTAACAGCAAAAATAAAAGTTGCAATAAACGCAAGTAAAGCCAAAACACTAAACGCAAACACAAAAAACATAAAAAACGTAAAATTAAGAGTAGATAAATTAAAGAACAGACAAACAAACAAAAATTTCAAAGTACTAAAAAAGAAATAACAACACATAACATGTTTTTCAAAATACTTAAAAAAAAATGTAAAAACAGAAACAAGCAGATTATGTAAGGTATCGTTCTAAGGAAAGAAACTGAAATAATTGAAAAAAGGATAAACATTTCAAAAAACAAGACACAAGATGATATAAAAAAAGTTTTAGGGTACTATAATATTAAGCCTAAACAATTGAAACACATGGGTACAGAAAGAGAAAAATTGTTACTATTATTGTTAAATCAAATATGAAACAAAAATAAAACACCAAAAGATTAAGAAAAAGTGATTATATTTTCTATACACAAAAAAGAAGACACTAGAAACTGTGCCAACTACAGAGGTATATCACTAATTTATTTTGAAATGATAATAAAAAGTGTCACAAAATTAACGCAAAATTTGAATTAAATAGAAAACACAGTTTTTAGTTTTGAAATTGTTATTTTTTTAATCATGAAGTATTGCGGAAATGGTTTCCATGGTTTGTCTGGCACATACATATTCTATTGTCAAATTTTCCATGATCATTCTGCATAAATATGGCTGAATTTTGGGTGGTTGAGGGATTATTGACATAGACCATTGACTTCAAATAACCCCATAAAAAGAAATCTAATAATGTTAAATCACACAATCTAGAAAGCCAGTTCTGATTACCAAAACGAGAGAGTACACAACCAGGAAATGTCTTATGCAGTAATTAAATTGTTTAAATGTATTTATATGGCATGTCTTGTTGAAATTTTTAATAACCCTTAACTCTCAGCTGCCAAATTGTTTTTTTCAGGGTTACCAACAAATTTACTGCACAAATGGCGGCCAATTCAAATCTTGCGTTAATTTTGAAAAACTTTTTATATAAAGCTATTCCATAAAACAAACTTGCAAAAGAAATCAAAGTCAATAGAAAAAATTGCAAAGTGGGTTTAGAAAAGATTACTCTGCACAGGATCATATCTTTACATTAAGGAAGGTTATTAAAAAGACAATAAAATAACATGGCACAGTATACATCGTTTTTTATAGACTCAAAAAAGCATTTGAGAAAATTCTAAAAAAACAATAATCTACACATACTGAAAGAATTGAAATACTACTCAGAGAAATAAAAAAATTGTACAACATAACATCAAACTACATAAAGACTAAAAACAAGACAAATTTTTGACAACGGGTTTAAAACAGAGAAGAGTAAAACCCCGGCTTTCTATAATATTTTTAAACAACATCCTAAAAAAATAAAGAACATAACAAAAAAAGTACAAATGGGATATCTAACTATGAAAAAAACTGAGGTTGAAAAGAATACCTTTGCCGACGACCAAAGAAAACTTTAATTAAACATCAATATTTGGAACAAAGCTTTAAACAAGCACAATATGAAAATAAACGTAGAAAAGACAAAATTAATGGTTATAGCAACTGATAACATAGCAAAAGACATAAAAATAGATAAAAAAAGAATAGAACAAACTGAAACGTTTACATAAGTAGGAATAACCATAAATACTAAAGAAAACTTGGAAAAAGAAATTAATAGTAGAATACAATCAGCATACAAGACACGCAACTAAAGCAATTGTTATGAACAAACAAATAAATCGTCTAATTTTAAAAGCAGCCGTCTTCTCTGAAGTTGATTCTGAGTAATAATTAAAAAACTTTCAGAACAAGCTATTGTTATATATGTTATAATACTAAAAACCTTGTTAAACTTGTTTACCTGTGATTTAGTTTATATTTTCCTAGATATAAACAACCAATTATGCATTGTTGAGTGTTAATTAAATACATTAAGAATTTTGAAACTCATTTATGGATTTGGCTTGCATTGAAACTAACTGCATAGAACATGCCGGTTTTCAAAATCACATAGAATGTCTTGTAATAAAAATTACAAAAACCAAAAATTAAATTCACAAAATTGAAATTTAAAATGTTCAAAATTTAAAAATTATACAATAATAAATTTACATTAAATTGAACTCTTTCTTTCTTCTAACACTTCACAAGTAAAGTTTTCTTCGGTGTTTGTTGCTGCTAACGTTTCTACACCTGAATAGAACTGTTTCTTTTCCAGGTTTTGCCAGTTTTTTTTTCCAAAATGTGCTTTTAAAAGGGCTGTAACATCCTCAATTTTATTGAAATTTGGAATTATTGGAAGTTAATATTGAAGGAATTAGATTGGAAAAAGTTTTGCCCTTTTTGGTAACAAATTTGCGAGTTTTAAGGTCTGTATGGTATGCTTCTTCACATCGGATTGTAACATTGTGTTTTTTTAAATCTTTTATTTATATTAAATTTAAAATGCCAACGTCCAGGTGGTTTAAAGATTTCTTGGGTTGCGCTCCTCCAGTTGTGTATCTGTAAATCTGATCCTAATTTCCATACACTACAGCTTCTGCAAAATTTTATAATACTCCTTAGGTTTAACTATTATTTTTATCTTCTTCAACTTTTTATCTATACGGACAAAAACTCTATCTGAAGGAATAAACAAGTGGCTAACGATTGAAAATATTATTTCTCTGGTTTTTATGTTTTCAAGAGCAGTCAAATACCATTTTCTGCACCAATTTTTAAAGTTGAAATGTTTTAAAATTTATAGTGGTGTATAACCAAATTAACAGTAAACCGCGCTAGCTATCTTTTTTGAACTTTTTGGCCTTTCTGTTTTATTCCAGCAATACATATGGACATTACTTTTCCAGTTCCACTTTGTCTTCCGGATCAGCAACTTTATTTTTTTTAGTAAAATCTAGACATTTTGAGCACACGTCAACTTTAAGACTGACGAAACCCAAGTTATATTTTTTATAACTTTAAAATACTTAGATGATTTTAATTTGTTAATTTTCAATTCACTAGAGTTTTAGACCTCATCCTTGCTATTTTTTGTAATACAGGTAACTTATTTACCGCGCACTTTTCTATATTCTGTTATAGATAGTTACTTTGAAGTAACGTTAAACTTTATTAAGTTGTCTGTATTGATACAACACAGACTATTAATTATGCTATTATTAATAATATTCCACAACTTCAACGCTTTTGATTAGTGTATTGGAGAATGCCGAGTTTGTATTAAAGACGGCATTGGAGATGGCGGGTCTTGAAATTAACATAACATTTTAGTACAAAATGTTTGTGCATTTGGTAGCCCTATTAATGTCGATTACAACTCTAAAATTATTATTTTTGAATAATTGCTGTTTTTGAAACTAGACAATTCAAATATTAAAAACTAAAAATGATTTTATAGAAAACAATTTGCAGACCCGCACTAACATATACCAAAGAACAGTAAGCAAATTGCAAGTTGCAGAAATGAGGTTTGTAAGTAGTGATTACACAAGAACTAGAAACAAATAAATGGCAATAAACAAAATGCAGTGGAAGATAAAAGATATTTAAATAGATTCTATGTTTATTAAAGTGGAGCTTAAATATTTTTTGTCAAATTTTTATAAGAACCTGGCAAAAGTATTTTTGAATACCAAAAAAAAAATAAATTTTGGTGCCAATAAATTAAATCTTATATAATAAAATCTTAATTAACATTTTAAACGTTGTTGGGTAATATTTAAAAAACTTGCTGGCCGATTGGCTAAACAGTTTTTAAAGCAATGCCAGTTAAATCTATGTTTTAAATAGACCCGTAAAGCACAAAAACTACCAAAAAAGTAAAATTGCCCAAAATTGGTTAAAACAACGTCAAACTTTTGAAATGAGTTGTTATACGTTATGGTTTTTGCCGACCTATTAGCACTTAAATTTGAAAATGATATTTTTGTTTTGTTTTTTAAACATAACTCCGCTTGGCTTTTATCAAAATTAAAAAAAAAAGATTCACTCTAATATACAGGGTGTCCGGAAAATACGTGTACAACGTTTGACGACAGACTCCTGACGTCAAAATAGGTCGATCTAAGCCGACTTAGTTATATCCAAAATTGTCTCGTTTAGCCGGTAGAGGGTGTCAAAAATTTGTAAATATTAAAAAAAAATTAATTAAGTTCATTTTACCATTACAAATGGAAAATTATACAAACTCTCAGAAAGTTGACATGCTCCTGGTATACGGGTTTTGTCAAGGAAATGGGCGTCAGAGTGTTAGGGTTTACATGGAGAGGTTTCCTAACCGTCGAATACCAAACCACCAAACATTTGCCAATATTGAGCGTCATCTTCGGGAAACGGGCAGTTTTGAGAAAAAGTTTGAAGGCAGGGGTCGTATGCGAACAACTCGAACTATGGAAACAGAAGAGATGATTCTGGAAAGAGTTGAAGAAGAACCAAGTACCAGTACCCGTCTCTTAGAACGTGAGTTAAATGTTCCTAAAACGATTGTCAATGAGGTTTTAAGAGAACAGTTGTTACATCCTTACTACATACAAAAAGTCCAGTCCCATGCGGCTTACATTTTGTCAATTTATTAGAAACAAAAGAATTCTTGTTCCAAATTTTTGTAGAAAAATTATGTTTACTGACGAGGCATGCTTTACAAGATCTGGGGTAACCAATCTGCACAACGAACATATTTATTCCGATGAAAATCCACATGCCATTAAAGTTGCACATCATCAGCATCAATTTAAAATTAATATTTGGGCAGGTATTATTGATCACTACCTTATTGGTCCCATTGTTATTCCAGACAGGTTAGATGGAAATATTTATTTAAATTTTTTGCAAGACACATTACCAATTCTTCTCTAAAATGGCCACCACGTTCTCCTGAGTTAAATATGTGTGACTTCTTTTTGTGGGGCGCTATTAAAACAGAAGTTTACAAGACTCCGGTAAACACACGCGATGATTTATTGCAGCGGATATTAAATGCAGGCAACCATTTTAATAATCCCGAAACATTAGATAGGGTCCAATATCATTTTTTAAAGAGTGTTAATAAGTGTATTCAGCAAGATGGCGGTCATTTTACACATTTGTTTAAGTTATGTTTTTGTTTTACTTAGTTTCTTACAATAGATACTTTCAACTTTGTTATACTTTTGTTTTTTTTGACGCCCTCTACCGGCTAAACGAGACAATTTTGGATATAACTAAGTCGGCTTAGATCGGCCTATTTTGACGTCAGGAGTCTGTCGTCAAACGTTGTACACGTATTTTCCGGACACCCTGTATATATATTACTGTTAAAAATAATATTTTTGACAAATGCTAGATGTGAAAGATTTGTTGACAGTTTTTAGAAATATTTATTTCTGTTAAAAAAATATCTGACTGTGTTTGACAGTTAATAAAATACGTTTGGCAGTTTCTAAAATTGTATTTTATTGTTCAAAATATAATAATAAGAAAAAAAAATCCCATTAACATGGTTTTGCAAACGCACCGTTTTCAAGATACAGGGTGTAAAAAATTTATTTTTTTTGACAATATTTTAGGAACCGTTTGAGATACAAAACTCAGCTTTTGTACACATTTTAGCATTAATATTAGCTACTTTTTAAACGCTTATTCAATTTTTTTCATGTGACATTGACGGAGATTTTAGGATTGCGTGAGGTTTTTATGGCTCTAATTTCTATGACACTTGGGAAATTGGCATTCTAATAGCACATTGTGAACCACCAATATTTTCTACACAAAAAAGATAATCTTAGTCAAAAGCTGTAACGTAAACAGCTTTAGAGAAATACTGCATTTTATAATTTATAATGATTATAACATGAAAAAAAGTAGCAACATGTTTTGTTGTTGATAAAAACATTTGTTTTTGATCTAGCCGTTAGCGTTCATTCATTTGAGTTATTGACAAATGTCGTTTAGTTGTTAAATAACCTTTTTTCAAAAAGAGTCAATATCGCGGGAACTTATTATCTTTATTACCCAATTATTTTGCCCATTCTTAGTATTTTGCTTGCGTGGTGACAGCAAAATGAATAATTACAGTAATAGGGAGATGTGCGATATGCATTTTGTTTATGGCGTTGCCAATAAAAATGCAGCAAAAAAACGTCGAATTTATCAAGAAAAATAGCTTTAAACCTAAACGTTAGTCAAGTAAAAGTGTAGAGGATAATAAAAAACCAGATGTTATATATAATATAAACCTTTTTACCAGCGGATTTGCGCAAAGATTAGCTATGTGTCAATAGTTTCAAGAAAGAATTGCGCAAAATCTTCGATTCTTAAAACAAGTTTTATTTACGGACGAAGCAAATTTTTCTCGCGATGCGATTATAAACTTTCATAATAATCATGTATGGGCCGACAAAAATCTACATGTCATAATGGAAAGCTATCATCAGCAAACATTTTCCGTTAATGTTTGGGCAGGTGTTGTAGGAGATCAATTAGTAGGTCCATATTTTTTTGTCGTTCAGGCTAAATGGTCAATCATATCGTCATTTTTTTTTTAAGAAGAGCTGCCAGGACTTTTAGAGGACGTTCCGGTTCAATTAAGAAACAAAATGTGGTTCATGCACGATGATGCTCCTGCACATTTTAATTTAGTTGCGCGTCAATTCTTAAATGAACAGTATAGGAACCGTTAGATAGGTCTAGGAGGCTTACAAGCTTGGTCTTCTTGGTCTCCAGATCTAAACGTTTTGGATTTTTTTTGTGGGGTCACTTAAAAAGTTTAGTTTACACTACATCAGTTAATACTGATGAAAAACTAAGAAATCGCATTATTGCATTGTGCAATACGATACGAAACATTCCAGGCATTTTCGAACGGGTATGTCAGTCACTAAGACGTAGGTTGGAAGCCTGCGTTACCGTCATTTTCAACAATTTTTGTGATTTTTCTTGTTTTTTATGTTATTGCTTAGTTTCTGCTTGATCTATCTATGCATGCAAAACCACATTTGGTTTTTGGAATGGCACATTTTTTGCAGTATTGACATCCTCTTCAAGAAAGTAGCAGTATGTGTTAAAAGTCACCGATGATTTCAATCTACACGTGTTTGCAAAAATCTTTGGCTCATAATAATTATGAAAATTAGTAATGGCTGCCATAGAAAAGTTAGTTTTATCAATTTTGCTGCAGTTTTTTTTTTCTGTATTTATCTATACAAACCATTGGCACAAAACAATTTTTTTCAGAACAAAAAAATTGTAATAGTGCTTGTAGCGCTAAATGTGATAGGATAACAATAATTCTTTTTTTAAATTCTTGAAACTGCTTCTTGTCTTACGTTTAGGTTTAAGATCAATCTGCCATTTAATTGTATTCAGACGTTTTTCAATTTGATTAATACAATCAGATGTTTTTTGTTTGACAACTTTCATTTTGAAATGAATTAATAATTTATTCAAAATCAGTCAATCGAATCACAGCGGCCAAGGGTCAAGCATAGACAATTGTTTCGGTTCTACAAACCTCGTCAGTATGCCTTGTACGACCACGGCATCGCATGATAGCGATTTATTATTTATAACTTTCATTTTCACAAAGATTTTGGTTGGAGACGCGCAAGTAACTAGTAAAAAAAATAGTAAAAAACAAAAATAGACAATTGTCAATAAAAAATAGCGTAACACATAGCAACAAACTAGTTTTGGACATATGTTAAAAAAAAATTCTTTAAATAACCCAGTAAATTTTTTTGTATTTATTTTGGAACACCCTGTATTTTATAATTTCTAAATTATTTTGAAAGTTGCTTGATGTGTTAAAAAATACGTTTAACCGTTTTTAAATTGTTAAAAATGTATTTGACTGCTTTTAAGTATATTTGACAGACAAAAATAAAATTAACAGTTGCTGAAAAACTTTGCTAAACGTGTTTAACAGTTTATAAAAAAATTACCAATTTCTAGATACATTTTTTTTATTGTTGAAAGTTTATTTTAGTTCATAAATAAGTAGCTATGTATATTTAACGTTTAATGTTTAAAAATTAAATTTTTTGTTATGAATTTTTACATTATCATTAAGTTTTAAAATCTGTAAAAAAAATATTTTTTAATAACTTTATTTCTATCATAATGAATCTCTCACTCTCACACTTGTTTAAACCAAGTTTGCAATAAAAGCTTTCACTCTCAGCTTTTAACACTAACAATAATAATTACAACCGACATATTATATTAATGAAATTTTGAAAATTAAATTCAGCAGCAGCCAAGGGGGTTAATTTATGGCGTGCATTAAAATTAATTTGTACGGTAGTTTGAATATTGGGGCGAATGGGGGCATTGAGTCGCTTCGGATATTTCGCACATAATTTATAGCTCAAATTGCCACGCCATACTAGTTTATTGCAGTTTTAGGGCATGATCGTGTTCCCTATACGGCCGTTATGGGCTGTTCCGCTGCGATTTAATTGTGCATCGACGATTTAAATAAACGATCCGCAACCAAATCGGATCTAATATTAAAACTACGCGAATTACAATTTTGCGTTCTATTTCACTATTTTATTAAAATTTATTTTACTTATTTATTTTTGTTTCTTTTCTAGGCTAGAAATAAGCCGGCGGATGGAAGCGTTGGTCATACTCAGAAATCTGGATCGGGTCAGCGTACCCCAACACCTTCAAGTCAGGGAAAGAATGTTGGTAAGCCGGGTCAAAAACCCGGTGGTGCTCAACAGAAAGGGCAGCCTATCAAGCAAGCTCCCGCTAAGGCTGCTGTTGCTGCAAGCACTACTTCATCCAAGAACAGCAAGAATAAGAAGAAGGGGAAACATCATCAACATGATCTCATTGTTACAATCAATCTGGTAAGTAAATTAATAGATATTCAAATAAATTATTTCATTAAACAATTATGAATTTTAATGTTGATTTTGAGGTTAGATCATTTTATTACTTTAATTGACGTTTTAAGATTTTAACAATGTTTCAAAATAATTACAAAATTGAATTAGAATCTGAAATTAATAACTTTTAAGAAATTTTAAGTTTATGGTTATATGTTTGTAAATTATCCATTTCTAATATAAATCAAGTGAATTACAATCAAATTTTTAATCGGCATCTTGAGATTCCAAATAATTTTAAAAATAATTATAAAACTCATGAATTAAACATTAAATTGTATTTTTTTGTTTTTAATTTCAAAATAGATTTTGAAGTAAATGTTTGTAGAATAGAAATTTCTGTAAACTAAATATACTACAAACAAATTTTTAATTAGTGTCTTCAGATTCTAAATATTATTAATTTTTTTTAGATTAAATATAAATATTAAAACTTTAAAAAAAATAATTATTTAATTTTTTACAAATTTTAATTGTAAAATACCAATTTCTAATATAAATCAAGTATGCTACACAAAATTTTTAATCGGCATTCTAACTGTTTTTGAAAATAACAAAATTTCTAAATTTGATTATGAAATGATTATTTTTTATGAAATATTAAAGTTACATAATTTCAAAATATTTTTGTTAGTACAAATCAAGTGTTTTATTCAAATGTAATTATCAATTATTAAATTGTTATTATTTTACAAATTTTTAGTTTTGGAGTAGTTTTTGTAAAATATCAAACTTTTAATTGTTTTTACAAAAAAAAAATCTGAAATTAATTATAAATTTTTTTGTTTTAGTTATAGGATAGTTTTTGAAGTTACATAATTGCACAATGATAATTCCTGATATAAATCAAGTAGGCTAAATTAAAATTATTAATTAAAATATCGGAATTATTGATGTTTCTTAAATATTAAAAAAATTTGCTTTATATTTTTAAAATATTATTTTTTATCAAATTTTGAGTTTTTGAAATAATTTTAGAGGTTAGGTTAAGTTAGTCATTTTTGATATAAATTTAGTAGGCTAGATTCAAATTTGTAATTTTAAAAGATTTTAGCTATATTTTAAAAATTTAAATATTTATAAAAAATCTGGTTTAGATTCTAAAACATTATTGCTTAACAAATAATGAGTTTTAAAATAGTTTTAAAGATTACATATTTTATATAAATCAAATAACCCAGAACAATTTAAATTAGAATTATGGAGTTTTAGCCATTTTTTTAAATATTAACAAAATTTCCAGATTAAATTTTTTGACAAACTAAAGTTACATAACTTCTAAATTATTTAATACAAATTAAATATACTACACGCAAAGTTCTAATCTGAGTTTTAAAATTCTAATTGTTTTTTAAAATAATTACAAACATCACAAATTAGATTTTGATTTTAACAAATTTTTACTTTTGGGACGGTTTTTAAGGTTACATAATATCTTTTTTTTTATAAATCAAGTAGGTATGTTTTTTTTTTAATTAAGTATCTTGAGATTTCAACTATTATAAAAATACAATTTTTAAATTAGATTTAAAATGATTTTTTTTATGTAAATCAAATATGCTATTTCCAAATTATTATTTTTAACATATTTTGAGTTTTATGTTAGTTTTTGAGATAACATATGTCTAAAATATTTTATATCAACACTTTTAATCGACATCTTAAGATTCTAACTATTTTTGAAAGTAATTGCAAAGTTCCTAGATTAAAGTTTTTAAAATTAATAATTTCAAAACATATTTTTCAATATACAGAGTGTAGATTATTTGGCGGACAAACGCCAGGTAACTTTATGAACCTTGCCAAAAAAAAAACGAAAATCTTAATTCCAAAATGCTGAGAAAATCTTTGTTTGACCTCTCGAGGTCTTCTTATCTTTATATACGCAGTGATTTTTGCAGTACATTAATTAAAAAAACAACTTAAAAATTCCAAAAAAAAGATAAAACTGCACAACTTTTGTATGAGCAATAGAACAAAATTGGCAACAATTGTAAAGCAGCAAAAAATATAAGTTATTTACATGGTGCAATTAAATTTTTATTTGTAAACGTTCTGTGCGTGCTATCTGCAGTAGTCATTTTTTATATGCGCAGCATACTGAATTAAATCTTCCAGTGGAATTTCCAACTAAAATAAGTTTTAACATTGTATACACTATATGCATTACGTATATGGTAGCAATGTTGAAATTCTGTAATAATAAAAAAAATGGTTTTTTAAATACAACAGCAACGTGCAAAAGAACAAAATTTGTTATTCTTAAAATTAAATATTATTTTGTTCTTTTGCACGCCGCTGATTTATTTACAAACCGACTTTTTGAAACTTTTACAAAACTTCAACGTTAACATTATATAAAGGGTTTTCCAATAAGAAGTTTCATTTTGAATAGGTTATTTGAGCAGTTGTCAATTTTGAAGATATTATCTTTTGACATTTGACAAGTAAAAACTACGTTATTATTAAAAATGGAACAATACACGCTTCAACAACGCATTGAAATTATTAAAATTTACTACAAAATTGGTGAAAATTTTTCAGTCACAGTTCGCAAAATTAAAGCACTTTTTGGTCGTCGTAAAGCACTTTCTCGGCCCGCAATAGTAAACCAGGTGCAAAAATTTAAGCTGTTGGGACAAGTTTGTGATGTGAAGAATCAAAACCGTGTGCATAGCTGAAGAACACATGAGAATATTGCTGATGTAGCCCGTAGTGTTGAAGAAAACCCAGGTTTATCGATTCCTTGTCGATCTTTGGAATTGACATTCCACAAACAACATTACACCGTATTTTGCATAAAAACTTAAATCCTAAGGCTTTTAAAGTTTAGTTAACACAAGAACTCAAGCCGGTTGATCACTATAAACGTCGTATCTTTGCTGATCGGGTCCTTCAAATGCATCAAAATGATCCGGATTTTTATCGAAAAATTATCTTCAGTGATGAGACACATTTTCACCTTGGAGGCTACGTTAATAAGCAGAATTGTTACATTTGGGGCTTAGAAATTCCAAGAATGATTGTTAAAAAGTCATTTCATCTTCAACGAGTCATTTGCGGTTTTTGGGTTGGCGGTGTGATTGGACCCTACTTTTTTTGAAAATGAGGCTGGTGCAACTGTTACGGAGAATGAATGGCGCTACCGAGCTATGATTAATGATTTTTTTATGGCCGAAACTGAAAAATATTGTTGTGGACAACGTTTATTTACAGCAAGACGGCGCTACGTGCCACACAAGCAACAAAACAATCGCAATTTTGCATAAAAGTTTCCTGGCCGTGTTATTTCTCGAAGAGGAGATCACAATTGGGCACCGAGATTTTGTGATTTAACTCCTTTAGACTTTTTTCTTTGGGGCCACGTAAAAGATAAGGTATTTGCCAATGCTCCACAATCCAATCAAGACCTTAAAGATGGAATTCGTGAAGTTATAAAGGACATACATGAAAAAAAAGGTCATGAATAATTTCATGAAAAGAATATGGTACTGCAACCGTATTCGTGGCGGCCAATTGACTGATATCGTTTTCAAATGTTAATGGCATGCCTTCCTCTTTACAATGAAATAAACATTTATTGATTTCTCTTAAAAAATACCCGTTTATTTTAAATATCAAAATAAATCCTCTTATTGGAAAACCCTATACATAATGCATATAATATATACATTGTTAAAACTTAATTTAGTTGGTAATTACTTTAGAAAAATTTATTCAGTTTATTGCCTATATAAAAAATCACACTTCAAGTTTTAAAGTTACATATTTTTAAAACAGTAATTTCTGATATTAAACAGATTAATATTTAATTGACATTACAAGGTTTCATCTAGATATTACATATTTTTAAAGTAGTAATTTCTGATATAAATAAAATATTAGTCAAATTATAATTAGAATAAGTAAAAAATAACAAATATAGAAATAACCGAGTATTTAAGTACTTTTGAGTACATTTTAACGCTATTTGCAAATATAACTTGAAAATACTTTGAAAAAATATAGTTTGATAATTCTGAAGGTAATGGTAAAAAAATAAATTAATTATCATGTTATACGTCAAAGTTTTAAAATTTTGAATTGATCTATTTTTAAAATAGCGATTTTTGACATAAATCATATAAACTAGTTTCAATTGTTTTATTGTTATTATATGATTCTAGCTAATTACAAAATTTTCAGTCGACATCACAAGATTGTAGCTGTTTTTCAAAATATTTAAGATTCTGGTTTTTTGAAATTATTGTTTTGTGCTAGTTTTTAAAGTTACATATTTGCAAAATAGTTATGTAAATCAAATAAACTAGATTTAAATTTTGTATTGGCATTATAGAATTCTATAGTCTATGTAAATCCACGCTGGACTCGAAGTAAACAAATACAGGGTGGTCGAGAATGACCGAGCATTGCGATGTAGGCAACCAAATATACACTTATTGTAAATATTAAAAAAACATATCCCTAGACTGCCTTTGACCATTACCATAGGCGTAACACAAATTTTGTTCTTGTGGTAATTAATGTTAGTATAAACAATTAAAATATATACAAAGTACATAATAAACAATAATGAATTATTTTAAAACTTTAAATAAATTTCAACGATTAAAAATAATATTTAATTAATTAAATACACTTAAATTGTACTAGATTATGAATTAAATTATTAAATTATATGTATAATGGTGTTACGCAAGAACAACAATTTTATTTGTGACAACGCTAACAATTAAAATAAATACATAATGCACAACGACGAACATTTTAAAACTTTATTTAAAAAAAAAAACAACAATTTTAATGGTTATATACATATAATATACAAATAAATAATAAAATGTTTCTATGTTTTAATTAACAAAATTACCATTATGAAAAGTAGCAAATGTTTATTTTATTTGGTTAATTATTAATAAAAAATATTAATATTCAGTATTTAACATAATAATAATAATAATAATAATAAGTAATTGTAAAAAAATGTGAAATGAACTATTAAATTATATGTACACTACAGTATACACAAAAACAGAAAGTTTCTATAGTAAAGATTTATTATCCTAGTAGAACAATCAATAAGTGTGGCACAGGTAGTACTCTCTTCAATCGTACCTGAATCAATTTAATAAAGTTTTATAAAAAATATTATTATTAATATTTATTTATTTTTTACCTTAAAATTGCAACCCAAATACCAATTGAGTGTAAAGTTGTTTCGTGTAACTAATAGGGATTGAAAACAACCACAAAACTTTATCGGTAAAAAAATCTTATTCAATATTTCATCATTATTTATATTGTAAACAACCTCTTCAATTACAATGAACAGCCTGTCAGATGGTTTTTTCTAACAGGTGCATAATTTTTAATTTGTAATTCACAACCGTTTTATATGAAATTCTGGAGACCGAAGGGCGTACGACCAGGGGCCATCTTTATTGATAGTTCCATTGCGACTATAAAATCACTCTATTCTTGTATAAACATTATTGTACATATAACTTAAATATCCAGTTCATAGTATGTATAACACATAATTCACATTATTTCAAATTTACACTGCACTTTCAATTTATAATTTATTATTAAATTGACTTAGGGCCGGTTTATTCATCTGTTCTGTAAGTTATTGATTGGTTACGTGATCAATAAACTTATACGTCACTTATATAAAATTTGGGTGTATTTATCTCATTTTATATGACAAGTAATTACTGAACGCTTATAATGTTTTTATACGGCTAGTACAACTTAACAGAAAAAGATATCTATATACATATCAGTAAGAAAGACAGAGATAGACTTACTAAAAAGAAAACTATTGTGGTACTACTGCTTGTTGTTATTTGTTTGTGGTTACATTCATGTGAAACAAAACGGCATAAGGTTATGTTCTTTTAGTAATTTTTTTACTGACGGGTCAAAGTGATCTATATAATTTATCTGTCTTGTAAATTTAATTTTATGACAGGTTGTCACTATTGACAGATGAATAAACATTTATTCATGGCAATCTTATCAGTAATGCTACAGAGCACTTTATAGAAAGGTGAATAAATCGGCCCTTAAACATATTTTTAATAAACATTAACCTTAAACAATGACTATTATATAATTTAAATATTTAATTAACACTTCTGTTCAATCACAGTTTGGGAATAACACACTTCACACAATTTAAAATTTATTCGATACCTTTACATTAATTATTTTTAATAAATATAAAAAGTGACGAACGTCTATGAAAATTGACGTTTATTCTGGTGACTTTTAGGATTATTTTGTTCAAGGGCAACAGGTACACACTAAAATCACTAAAAAATTTCCCAGGAATATTTGAAAATCTTCGGTCATTTGGTTGTTCACGTACACAAGGTCGCAAGGCAATAAAAGGGGATTTATAAAGAAAAACACAAATTAAAAAAATATTTATGGGGTATAGGTTCAAGTATATTAATAAATATTAGGAAAGTACAGATATTACATTCATAAAGATTTTCTTAACAACCGCAAATATTTCACAATGCATAAAATCTCACTTTAATGGGGTCAATTAAAAACTACAATAAGCAAAAACGTAACATATAATAACAGAACCTATTTACAATTGTTATATTTGGGTTTTACAGTTATTTTTAGAACAAAAAAGCTTAAAATCAATTTCAGACAACGCGTTATTAGCATATCTACACATTCTACTAAGTGGATGATTAAACCCATAATTAGTAGAATGCGTAGGCTCCCTAAATATTGGCACTTGTCTAGTACGCCTATCATTTGAGGAAACATAAAATGGTAACGTTTTTAGTAGATTTCCACAGTTAATCTCAAACATTACAAGCCCACGCACAAAGGAAAGATCTGATTTTTTTTGCCAAAGTTGCAATGAAGGGTGATTAAGCTGTAGGGAAATCAAATTTTGGTCAAAGTTTTCCGATAAAATCACAAATTTATAAGACATTAATCTAAAAATCTTTTAAATAATAAAGCTTTATTTCAATTTCCAAAAAGGATATGAAACGTCATAATAAATTACAATAAAATTGTGAGTAACACTAAGTACAATTTATTTACAAACATTTAAATAAAATATAAAATAACGTACACAGAAATTCTAATTGTGAACAAACATAGGTTTAACAAATAAACATAAATGTTGCTAAAATTCACGTATATCATACAGACATTTTTCGACTAGATAGGTCTTTAATGTAGCCTTGAATACTTTTTGGTTTGATATTTCTTTAATATTGTTTGGCAATTTGTTATAAAATATAATAGCATTGTAATGAGGTGATTTTTCGTAAAGAAAAAATTTATGTGGATCTGCTCGAAATGCTTCTTTATTTCTGGTATTATAAGAGTGAATTTCATCATTTTTGGTGTAAGTAGAAAAATGGTTTCTTGCATGTATTATTAGTTTACAAATATAACTTGCCGGTACTGTTAATAGTGAATACTTTGTAAAGTAAGGTTTACAAGAGTCGCTTGAACTTATACCAAACATAAGTCTTATTACCCGTTTTTGTTAAATCAGAACTCAATTTATATTGTTTGCTTTTCCTTAAACCACTATATTGTAGGAAATATGTGAATATACCATAGCATAATACACATTTAATAGTGAAGTTATGTTAAGGTATCGCTTCATGTTTAGTATAGCAAAATATGACTTGTTAAGTTTATTACAAATTGATTCAACATTTTCGTTCCATGAAAGTTTGCTGTCAATTATAGTTCCTAAGTATTTAGGTTTCTTGGACCTGGCAATAATTTTACTTTGAATTTCAATCATATTTGGAACTTTGCTGTTGTAAAATTGGATAATTACTGTTTTTTTCTGGGTTTAATATAAGCCTATTTATTTTGCACCAATTTGCAAAATCTGAAACAATTTGCTTAATTTTTGTTTTTAGGTCTTCTAACATTGCTTCTGACACAAGTACTGTAGAGTCATCGGCAAACATTATCAATAAGCCTGTTTTGATAAAGACGGGAATATCATTTGTGAATAACAAGAACATTATAGGACCTAATACTGATCCTTGTACAATCTCTATATTTGAATTGTATGCTTTAGACTTAACGTTATTTGTTGTCACAACAAGTTTTCTATTTTTATAATATAAATCTATCCAACTTAGTAAAAGTTCTCAAATACCCAAGTTTTTTAATTTTTCCAAGAGAAATTATATTTTTATGCTGTCAAATGCTATACTAAGATCGAAAAATAAACCAGCTACGTATTTATGTTGGTCTGTTTCTTTATGAATAAAATCAACACATACTATACTTGCTGTTTCAGTTGATCTATGTGTTATAAATCCATGCTGTGAATCTGTTAATAATTTAAACTTACTTACATAACTAATAATACGATCACAGATTATACGTTCTAACATTTTTGAAATTATTTAATTTACTTGTTTAATTCTGTAAAAGATGAAAATCCGCAAAAGATGATATGTTTTTTTAAATTTTAAGAATGTCAGCAAATAAAAGAAATGAAGTTGAATGAATACAACATGAAAGGTCATTGATAAAAAGCAGAAAAAAGATAGGCCCACAATGTGACCCTTGAGGCACACATAATAGGACAGTAATAATTTGTGACAGAAAAATAGCTGGTTAATCAGCAAACCACAGTGTCATAAAAACCAAGTACATAAAGTTTAGCAATTAAAACACTATGGTTTACACGGTCAAATGCCTTTGAAAAATCAGTGTAGAGTCAATATGCAACTTTAATTCAAAGGCATTTATTAAATCGTTTTTATAGCAGAGCAGATTTGTCAGTGTGGACCGCCCCTCACCAAAACCATGTTGGTATTCTACTAAAATATTTTTAGACATCTATTGTATTTTACTAGTATTTTACCAAATAGTTTAGCTATGGCAGATTAGATACAAATACCTCTATAGTTTTTAATGTATTCCTTTGCTCCAGTTTTATGCAATGGCGTGATGTAGCTTTGTTTCCACACATGAAAAATCGTCACTTTGTTTAAAAACACATTAATAAAAATTGAATAATTGCAATTCTTTAATAGTAATGAAGGTATTCCACCAAGTTCAATAGCAAGGTTATCTGTGAGGCTTTCAAAATTCAATCCCATTGAAAACATCTAATAAATTTATTGAAAGTTTTTTATGGAGTACTTGTTTGTCGTATTTATACATAGGTACAACATGAGTATGCAAATCATCAACAAAACAAAAAAAATCAGCAAATAAATTAACACAATTGTCTCCATTATTAGGGTGTAGACACAACGGCGATCCGACCATCGAACAGAGCAATCATCGAAGAGCGCTCTGACCATCGAACATAGGACACTAAAACTCAGACCCTCGCACACCGCTTGAGCCTTGTATTTATATTAAACTGATACTTTTTTATCGACGTGAGAGTAAAATTATTACATTATATTTTTTAATTACTAAATAATTTTACTCTTACGTCGATAAAAAAGTATCAGTTTAATATAAATACGAGGCTCGAGAGGTGTGCGAGGGTCCGAGTTTTAGTGTTCTATGCTCGGAACGCTATTCGATGGTCGAAGGGCTGTTCGATGATCGAAGTGCTGTTCGATGGTCGGATCGCCGTTGTGTCCACATCGTAATAATGGAAACGATTGTGTTAATTTGTTTGCTGATTTTTATTGTTTTGTTTATAATTTGCATACTCACGTTGTTCGATAGTCGGAGAGCTGTTCGATGATTGGAGCGCTGTTCGATGGTCGGATCGCCGTTGTGTTCACACACTTACTCGTCCGCTTGCTGTAATGCATGGAATGCATGGTAGTAGAAAAACTCTTTGATTTTCTAGATTAGTTAACAAACTTCCAAACATTTTTCCATTAATATGAATGTCATTCTCGGTACAATGTATTGACTGTAAACGTTCACTTAGATTTTTACAAGAACTGCAAAGTGATTGAAATTTAGTATAATCTGATAATAGTCCAGAAGACTTATATCGCTTATGTACAGTTTTTTTAGATTAGTAAGCAAGATTAGTTCTTTGCTAAACTAAATTGGAAATTTATTTTGACGCCATATTTTTTTAGGGACAAAACAACGACAGCACAATACAACGCAGAATAAAATAAATCCACACACGCTTTAACATCACATTTTAAAAATAGTATAGTCCAATCAATCTTAAACAAAAAATTATTAATTAATCTAAAGTCTACAAATTTAAAACCATAAAAAAAACATTATTACATACTAAATTATCACAGCAAGTTTAACATCTATCACATAAGCATTCAACATCAGTAGAATCTATCACAAATACTTCACGGTCATTAATAAAACAGAAGTAAACTGTTAGGAGAACCAAATGAGTTTGCAACTAAATGCGCAGGGTGATTGTTATTACAAATCACTCGGATGCCTAAGTTATCATTTATCCAACAATAGTATATAGTGTACCAAAGGCCAAAATTAGGCTTTAGCAGCGCAAACGAGCAAAGCAAGTGAGGGCAGCTAAAGCGAAGAGCTGCTAAAGCCTTTTGGCACAAGTTACACTCGATATTTTTTTGAATGCCACAATTAAAAACATTATTTTCAATGTTTATTATAATTTGTTACTACTGTCAGATTTTAAGGTATGACGTCTAGATATAAAATTGTGATTTACAGCCAATCAAATACCGCGATTAGTTTAGTGGCCCAATGGCCATATGCGGGCCAAAAAGGCAATTTTCGGTAAAAGCTGGCAAGAAAATAAGTTTATGTCTCGGGAAATCGTTAGCTATAGTCTCAACAGAATAACAATTATCTGCATATTTATCTACAGGCGAATACAGTGGAATATATACCACACTGAGAATGTAAGATATATGCTTAAACATAACAAACACAAACAAATGATCAACAGTAACATAAATAGGTTGTAATAATGTACATTTTAGTCCTGTTCGAGCCGCAATTAACACACCGCCTCTTTCTAGTTTTGAGCTAATTAGAGTAAACCCATCACTTTTAAATAAATTTTAGTCAGATAAATTTAATTCCAAATCACAAACTTCTGGAAAGAGACAAGTTCCGCTAGCACTATGAAGTCATAATTGGACACAGCAACAGCTAACAATAGTTGTTTGAGTTTGGTTTTCATTCCCCCAACGTTCTGGTAATAGCAGGAAAAGCCGGTGTCATTTATGAAAATGGGTCCAAGCTGTTGGCAAGGTTCTAAGTGCAAAAATCTACGTCTAGTTCAGATGGTAAAGTGTTGTGCACGGCCGTAAGTCATAATTTTTTTAACGGCAGTACTGGCAGGCCAAAAGTCCTTTGAAAGTAGTTGACGAGTATAATTAGATGGAAGGGTTACTTTAAAGCCGCAGTAGCTTCCAGACTTCACAGTTAAATCGATAACATCAACAGTAATAGACAGATATTTAGACTTAATGTAATCAACTTTCTTTGTTCCACGTTTTAGTTTGGATACATGGATATGTGATGATGGAACATACGCTTGAAGTTTCTCGTTGCTAGGACCATATGCAAAAATAATAGTTTTTAGCTACACTTTAGGTTTGGTTGGATCTTAGAACGGAGCTGAGTAAAAAACTATAGTTGTTGGTTGGAGCAAACCAACCACTGCACCATTAGATATCACCTTAAATATTATAGGTTTAGACTCACTATCGGATTTTAATACAAGAATTTCATTTTTTTTTTTTATTTTTTTTTTTTTCAAGAAAAGAAATGTTATTTATAAGTAATTTATTATTAAAACGAACATCATCTAACAATATTTGGTATAATGAAATATTTTCTTTATACAGTCGTTCAGCTCAAAAAGTGCACCACAGTGACATTTCTTATGTCGAATAACACATCTGTTATGAAAAACAATTCCACACAAATAATGCCAGACTGCGCAACACTTTTGCAACAGTTAAAGTATAAAACAGGGACACCAAATTTCACACTGGTGCGTTCTTTCACCTAGTGACTAACTAAAAAACAAACAGGCAGACCACAGATAGGTTTAAATAAAACAATAGAAATAAGATAAAACTGTTAAAATCAAAAATTTTTTTTTTTTTTTAAACCAATGGTGCAAATAATAATAAATATTGCCGCAAAAGGCTTAGATGTAGCAAAAGGCGGTAACAATTATTGTAGGTTAAATGCTACTAATTAAATTAACATAAAATATATTAATTATGCGTAGTGAACTACTAGCGTAATAAAGTTTTAATACAACTACCAGATTGTGCGGCAGAAAAAGATTTAAAATATAACTATTATACACAAAATCACACTAGCACAAAATTAACTAACAACATACACTCAGTGGCGCACCGCATTAAGTAGAGTTAAGAATTAGTTTTCAAAATATTAAAATCATTATTTCTAATAAGAGTCGAGTTCAAAATATCATCATTTTTTTTTAAAACAATTGAATAATTTAAAAAATCAAACAATCGACCCTAATACTAAATGTGCGCATTAATGACATTTGGCTACTGTGATCATTAGATTGAATAAATTATTAATTTATTTCATAACTAAATAATTATTTCTGGTTACAAATTTAATAAAGTTTTGCATAGAAGAGTTTAAAATAAATGTTTAAAAATTGTTATGTTTGACAGCAAAATTCTTATTATTTTTCAAAATATTGACAAAATTTTAGAATAGATTTGATGAATTTAGTCAAGTTTTGCTTTACTAGAGTTGAAACCAAATTTTTAAAATAACTTAAATAATCATTTCTCATAAGAATCAAGTATGCTGAATCCAAAACCACTATTAGAACCCAAAATGTCTTGATATATTTTAAAATATTGACAAAACTTACACAAAATTTGGTTTAAAATTTTGCGTCTGTTAAATTAACAAAACTTAGATTTAATAAATTTGAACCAGTTTTGTGTATTATGGTTAATACTTTTTTTTATATAAAAATAATTATTTTTAAAAACAAGTATGCTAAATTTAAATTTACTATCAGAACCGCAAAATTTCAGTAATTTTCAAAACATTCACAAAACTCCAAAATAGATTTATTATATTTATTTTTATGTTTATATTAGAGATAAAAATTAATTTAAAAAAATATAAAAGTATGTGTGTAAGACATTTATTGTTAATATTATTACATACATACAAACGATATTTTTATTAGGAATTTAGTATGCTGAATCCTAAATCACTATCAGCAACAAAAAAACTATATTTTTCAAAATATTGACAAAATTATAGGATAAAGTATGTTGAATTCAAATTTACTACTAAGTTTAATCAAGTTTTGCATATTAAGGTTAAAAATAAATTTATAAGTAAGAATTATGTATGTTGAATTCAAATTCAATATTAATTTTTTTTAAATACATATGTAGGTTTAACAAATATATAAAATAATAATAATAAATTCATTATCAAAACCTCAAATTTTTCATAGTTTTTAAAATAAAGACAAAACTCAAAAAAGTTATAATAAACTTTTGCACCGTATAGTTAAAAATATTTTTTTTTTATATACAAATACAATTGTTAGTCATCTAAAATCACTATCACAACCTCAAAATTAAAATATTAACAAAAATCTAGAATTGATTTATTGAGTTTAATTAAGTTTTAGATATTAGAGTTAAAAATAAATTTTCAAATATATTGAAATATATATTTCTAATAGGAATCAAGTACGATAAATAAAAATTTCAAAATTGGGTTAATTCAAAAATATTAAAATAATTATATCTGATAAGAATTAAGTAAACTGGTCCAAATTGACTATAAGAAAACATTGATAAAATTTTAAAATGGATTTAACAAATTTAAATTTTTTGCATATTAATGGATGAAGTATGCTGAATTCAAATTTACTATCAAAATTCTTTTCCTAATTAAAAATAAATTAATATAAAACAACTCAATCATCCTCCATCATACAGAAATTAATTAACTAAATGAAAACCAAATGATTAGCTAATGTAAAAGATATCCATAGCGTGTTTATAGAAAACTTATGACTCTCAGCACGCAAACTAAATGAAAAACTTTTAGTATAACTTTTCATTGGCCACTTTTCAAATTAGCCAACCCTTCCATCACACAAAACATTTAAGTCCACTTTAATGCGAATTAAAGTTGAACTAACAATTAGAATTAAGCCTATTAATATATGTTTGTTGGAGGTTTTGTTAATCTTTGCAGTGTTCGCGGATGCCCGCTTGCTTCTATTTGCTCCACCTGCTTAATTATGGCAGGATTAAATGATTTAATTTATGTTCAGTCTGTGTGTATGCAATTTGCATTAAATTTACGTTAGCCGAGGATTTAATACCGTATTATCTCGCATAAAAATATTTTCATGGAAAATTTTAAATTTGCTATATTATGATATGCAATTGTTAAAGTTAATTGTGTACTGGGTTGCATAGAGTTAATTTTAATATTGAATCCAATCTGTTTAAAAAATCATTAAACATTTCAAACCAGTATAAAGAAATTATTTAAACTAAACAGTTAAAATCCATTAGCAGCAATCTAAATATAAATAAATTAAATCACAACATAATCCAAAAATACTTTTATTTTGCAATAAAAGCAACAATGGTTAAAATAAAATTGCAATTTCCAAGCTCTTATAATATCTGTGTGCCAAAAAAAAATAATAAAACGCGCATCGTAAATAAACTCGTCTCGCGGACATAGCATCGCAAAACAAAATTAGTTGACCCGCCAAATTCTAACGAGATAGTTCTATTTTCTTTAGGCGCGAACTATTTTAAGAAGATTGGGCGACAAACAAGTTTTACTATTGAGAATCCGTGCGAAAACAAGAATTTCAAATTGTTGTTGTGATTCAATGCTGTGATGTTGTGACATTCTTGTTGATTTAATTTTGTTATAAATTAAGTGCATATAGTTATCATGGGTACCTATAATCAGGAGTATACAAGGCTCAAGAGACTTACGAGTAATGTTGATGTCATTGAAACTTCAGTAGGTAACATTTTTATTTAATTCGTTATATAAGTTTACGTTAAACTTTTTATAATATTTATAAGAGTATAAAATACGGTTAATCATTTAATAAAACTGTTAAATTAATTCATAATTAATTGCAAAGCGACAAATCAAAGCACACATGAATAAATTGGTTTGCAATCAATCGCAAAAGCGACAGAGAATGTTAAGATTGATTGCAATGCGACACAGTACGTCGACACTTAGTTGAATCAATTTGCATACAGCAACAGAAATTATAAAGATTAATTGCAAAGTAAATTTAAAGTTAGCTTACATGGTTTACGATTAACAGCAAAGCGATACAGTACGCCAACAGTTATTTGAATCAAATTGCAATCAATCGCAAAGTCCCTGAAATTATAAAGATTAATTGCGAAGCGACACGAGTTGTAAAGATTAATCGCAAAGCGACACACTAAATTTAAAGTTACTTCAAATAATTTACGATTAATTGCAAAACAACACAGTACAACATCGCTTAATTAAATCAGTATGCATTCAATCGAAAAGCAACAGAAGTTGTGAGTTATATAATTCTATTAAAAAAAAAACAAGGCAATTGAGAGAATACTTGAGATTCAGCTAAAAAAATCTAACAGATCTTTAAATTGTCCTACAAACCAATCTGGCTTTTGTAAAAATTATATCTGTTCTACAGCACAAATGTGTTTGATGATGTACTAAAAGCTAGGTAAATTTGCAGCTTAAGATTTATAGGTTTTGATCATTCTTCTCTAAACTTAATAGGTAGTTACTTAAAAGATCAAATTTAAGTTGACAAAGTTAAATCAAATGAATCTCCTCCAATGGTTATAAACAAAGGTGTTCCACAGAGATTGGTATTGGGCCGTATACTTAATAATATTTATACAGCGTTCATATACAGGGTGTTAGGTAAACATGCGATAAGAATGTAAGGCCTATTCTAAGAATATTTTGTCTTATGATGATTTCTGAAAAACCCCTTTGTTTTTAGAAGATATAAGGTGAACAAAATTTGCGACAGTTACAACATTTTATTATTAAAATGTACATGTAAAGTTCCTGAATCTACAATAAATGTTTGAAATGACTTCCTCCAGCCTAGATACAAGCATTCAATCTTCTCGTAATTGAGTTCCAAACTCCTTCAAACACCACAGGGTTAATGCTAATTATTCGATTTTGTAAGTCGGCAAAATTCTCCACTAGAAATAATCCAAGGGGTTTAAGTTTGGGGATCGAGCAAGCCATGTGTGTAGTCCACCTCGACCAATCCAGCAAAAAAGTTGCGATACAATTTGCCTGTAAATATTCTTGGTAGAATTATTGGTCCAATTAGACAGTCGCCCACAATTCCAACCCAAACGTTCAAGGAAAATTGATGTTGAAAACAATCTTCACATACCTGATGCGGATTTTTATCTGCCCACATATGATTGTTATAAAAATTCCTTATTGCTTTTTTTCAGAAACTGGTTCTATCGGTAAAAAGAGTATGTCTCAGAAATTGAGGGATTAGAACTAATGTTTGCAAAAGCCGTTGACATAACGCAATACGCAAAGGAAAATTAGCAGGTAGTAGTGCCTGAACTCGATAAATGTGGTATAGTTACAACAAATCATCTTTAAAAAAATTTCAAATTGTCCAATGACTAACATTTAAAGTATTGGCAAGTTTTTGTGTAGAACTACTTGGATCTTTTTCTATCATGTCCAGCACATTTTGTTCCAGTTGTACCGTCTTTACTGCCATTGATTGTCCTGGAACTACATTTTGTTTGTACATTTTGTTAATAAGCCTGTTTCACGAAGACGTCGATAAATGTTTTTGAAGATTTTTTCAGTCAGGGATATTACGGCCAGGAAACCGTTCAATGTAAAGAGTGGTCTATTTAGTGGTATCATTTTAATCATTTGTTATTTTAACAGTGACAGATTTTACCCGTAGTCAATGTTATGTAGCCCAAACAGTGCGTTTATTGAAAAGATGTTTTGGCCAAAATGAGGCTCCCACCGCGCGTGCTGTACGCAATTTTGTGCAAAAAGTTTGTGAGACAGGCATGTTAGTAGCCATCACACACGGTCCCCGCCGTTGTACGGTGCGCACTGACGATAATGTGGCTGCTGTAGCAGAGAGTGTGCGACTGAGTCTTGGAACATCGACTCGCCATTGATCTCAACAACTCAACATTTCTCGCATTATTTGCTTATAAGGTCTAATTGTCGCTTTTCAGTTTGGGCTTTAGAGCAGCTCGAAATGGACAATAATTTTGCTCAAAGAATCATTTTTTGTGACAAAGCGCATTTTCATCTTGGCGGCATCTAGGAATTGAAAATCCGCACGTGTTTGTCGAGAAGCCAATGCATCCTCAAAGAGTGGCAGTTTGGTGCGGATTTTGGAGCGAAGGCATCATTGGCTTTTTTTTTTTTTTTTAATGCTGCTTGAAACGCCATTTCGGTCAACGGTGAGCGCTACAGAGGCATGATAAACAATTTTTTGTGGCCCAAAATTGAAGACATAGAATTGGACGATCTTTGGTTTATTTTTTTAAATTTTTAAATAGGGACCATTAAATAGACCACTCTTTACAATCGTCTAGCTTGTAATAAATTGCCATCAGCACGTCCATACATGAAATGCATGTCAATCATTTTGGCGTTTCTATAGTAATTTATGGTAGAGGAATTTACTAACTATTAAAGACAAGTCAAACAACTAAACGTCGCTCAATCTAAATAACTGCGACCAATACATGTAATGATCAATGACGAGACGTATTCAAATGAAATCCACTTGTACATTAATAGATAAAGCAGCCGTTCTAAGTTATCGTTAACAATTTCTTGTACTTGATAAACTCATTAATGTTTTGTAATTGATATACTCATTAGCGTAAAATATTGAATAAGGTTGTTGCAAATTTTGTTCAAATTGTGTCTTCAAAACAAAGGGGTTTTTCAGAAATCGTCATAGAACAAAATATTCTTAGAATAGACCAAAGAATAACCCCTTTTTGCCGCATGAGGTTTGAGGTATTGGCCGTGCATTGTTTTTAATATGGTATTTGTTTGATGTTAGTCCCTTTAGTTGTAAGTTTTTGGCAAGTTTTGATGTGGATCTGTGTTTTGAGAACTTCTGATAAAAGTAGATTAGTTTTACAAACTAATCTGTTATTTTGTTTTGTAAATAATTGTTTATATTAATAATAGCACTTTAAATGTTGCTTCAATTTGTTGTAAGCTTTGACATCTTTCTTTTCTTGACACATAAATCTTGTCTGAATCTACTGTGGGGTGATACATCATGTACATGGTCAATAGTTTTCTTGTACCTTTATCAAAAATTTTTTTTTTTATTTTTTAATTAATTGCCGCAACGATGTATTGAATTACAGGCACCGCTAATTGGCTACCTGTCATGCATTCTATTTTTACTGCTTAGTTGTGTGTGTAATATAAGTTTAATTCTTTTACTATACCTTTTTTTAAACTGTCTTTGGTTTTTTGATGATTTAACCGTTCTTTTTCCTTTATTCTTAAGCATTTGTAAGTTTGTTCTTCCTCTATACAGGGTCGATTATAAAAGTAATGCGCATTTTCAATAAAAAATTGGTACAAACGCTTAAAATTCTTCAAAATACTTTCCCTTGCATCAATACACTTTTGGAGAAGTGCCTGGAAGGCACCCTAAAACTCCTCGACAGGAGTGTTTTTTAATAACCTTATAACATGCTTTTGGATGTTTTCCAAGGACTTCCAATGCTCTCCTTTCAGCTCTCTGTTCAGTCGGAAAAACAAAAAAAAGTTGCACGGAGCCAAATCGTTAGTTAGTTTAGATTTTTGGCGTATCAGCCTAATAAGACTATTAACGCCGATTCTTTTCTCTAACTATAAAAAGTGTAAAATAATATGCTGTAAAATGGCATATTAAAGAATAAAATTAAATAAATAAATAAACAAACAACAAAGATAAAATAAACGTTCACAAACTTTAATGACTATAGCAATGGAGCCAAATCGGGATTGTAAGGGGACTGGGGAACCACTGAGGTGTTGCTCCGGCCAGAAAGATAGTAACGGTAAAGCACCTCGAGATAAAAGGCTGAGTTGACAGTTTTTCAGTTTCTCTTTGCGGTACAATTTCAAAATGGACAATTCCTCGGACGTTAAACAAAATAATGAGCACCTTTTTGATGAGAGACTTGCTCATTTGCGTTTTTTTTTTTGGTGAAGGAATGATTTTGTGTGCAACGCCCTGTCATGCCTTTTTGATTCTGGGTCGTACTTGAACGTTCAGAGTTTGTCTCCGGTTACGCAGAGTTAAGAAAATCCGGCTCATTTTGAATCAAATACAAAAGTTTTTGAACAGACAGTCGGAACAAATTGGCGACCGGTTGCGTTGGAAGGGCATATCTGCCACCACATTTATTAACCGGTTTTACTGTGCTGGGATGGATAGTCGGAGCACAATAAAATTATGCGCATTACTTTCATAATGTATGTCGGAAACAACACTTGTTTTACTATTTTTCTTTCGTTGTAAATATTCTCCTTTAAAAACTGCTTTAGCACGTTTGTCAAAACCAAACTGCATGCATGTCATTACTAAATTTGTGGTGGTATCAGTAGGAGTTTTTAGTTTGATATTTTTTAACCATTTGTTCATCCTTTTCTTACATAGGTGTATTATTAGTGTGGTACGCTGTCGTAACCTTTTCTATAGTCTATCTTAGCAAGTGTAAGATAGTTAAAATAAGTAAGTAAAAGTTAGTTTTTTTTTTATGAAAATTTGAGACCTTACGGCTCATGTACCATTTATTTAGAAGATTGCCTTATGAGCTGGGTTTAGGAATCTGAGTTTATCCACTTTTGAAAAAAGTTACTCGATTACTATTAGGTTCACCGGTCGTTTGTAGATTGGTTTGGCGATTTGTGCCAGATTAGGATTAGAGTGAACGACAAGATTTTATAAGTACTTTTTGGCCAAAGCCCAAGATCCAGTTGGTCCAAATATCCATGTTTTGGACAAACTATATCTCCATCCGCAAACTTTTGCTTTAGAAGGCCTCAAGACGACTGAGATGGTAATTTGCAAACGTTTTCCAAACCGGGAACGCATACCTGATCATTGGTCTGACAATCGAGGTGTAAAGCCGGTTTTGTTCCGGAGCGACATGCCATTATCCTGACGTAACATTGAATATAACCATTTTAACCATTCTGGATTTGTCAAGAATAAACTGTACAAGATGTAAGTCTTTACACCTCTTAGATTCTCTACAGCAGCTTATTTATTCCATTGGCATAATACAATGTTTCTTTAAGTAAGTAAGTTATACCTTTTGCTAAACATTCTGAGAAACCTTCTGTTATTAAAATATTATTATAGATACAGGCCAAACGTGTGTGTGTGTGTGTGTGTGTGTACTGCAATTATTTTTTTATCTAAAAATTTGGTATCATGTCAGCTCCTTGGACTCTCCAGTTAGCTGATGTTTTAAAGCATTTTGTTACATATTGTTGAGCTATTGGTTTCCAGTTCATTTTATTTTTTCGCGGTCAACCTATTTGTTTTTTTTTGTTGTGAACTATTTTTGTTTCTTATAATTGTTTCCAAAATATTTTGACTTTATCTTCTTCTTTTCTGCCAACTATTTTGGTTTGTTTTTTCTTCAACTTTCAGAAGCATTTTAATTATTGTTACAGGTGCCGCGTGGTATTATTGAGTTAATTTGAATTAAACTTTTGTGTTTTTTTTTTGTTTAACCTGATCTTTTGCAGTTTTTTGCGTCTATTTGTTTAAAGTAGTTATACTTACTAAGTATTAAAACTTCTAATTCTTGTTCATGAGATAAAACTTGTTCGTACATAATTTTAATATTGTATTCTTTATTTTCTTTATTGTTACCAGAGACGGTGCTAGGCGATAAGCAAGTTGCTTCAGGGCGCAATACGTCAAGAGTGCCGTGGTTGACCCGCATTATTTCACATTTGCATTATACAGGGTGTCCCAAATTAAATAGTTATAAAATGAATGCCGGAACTACAAGCAAATTGAGTAATATCGACCTAATAAAGTAGTATATTATTTTTAATAA
Source organism: Tachinus rufipes (assembly GCA_963932245.1). NCBI lineage: Eukaryota > Metazoa > Arthropoda > Insecta > Coleoptera > Staphylinidae > Tachinus > Tachinus rufipes. The sequence goes on along the minus strand of OZ010747.1, from coordinate 67,932,256 downwards.
ATTCGGAGTTATACCTATTTAATTTTTAATATTTTGTAACAATTTTTTGTTTACATTAGTTTATTTCTTATTTACACAAACTGATAAAGTTTGAACAAAAAAAGTCTTTAGGAAGATAGTTTTTTAAGATTCTTTAGATGTTTAACCTTCTGGAACTTTTTAATTGTTAGGTAAATCTATTTTTTTTTTGTAAAATTTAATTTGAAAACTTTTCTCTCTTGATAAATTTTGATCAGATACACGGTTTTTGAGTAAATCAAGTAAAACCAAAGATCATTATTTCTATGAGTGAAAGTGAAAACTTTTTGGATTTTAACGTTTTGTTGTCCAGCAGATTTTAAGCAACTTTTTGGAGATGTCCTGCGGGTGTACTTGGGGCTTCTTGTTTTAATACAACCTGGGGTTGGCATCGTCTTCAAAGCGCGTGTGATCTACGTAATAATGTGAAAACGCTCATTCGGCTTGAGAGTGTGCCGTATTCTTGTGCAATTAGTTTTCCTTTCTTCTGTTAGTCAGTTTAGAGATTATTGATGATTTTGTTTGGTTGTTGTGTTGCGGACTTGATCCATTGATTTACAGTTTTCAATTTTTAATTGGAACTTCACTTAGATTTTTTTTCTACGGAGTTACTTCCGTGATTGTGACTGATTAGTAGTTTGTTTGTCATCCAGTTTTTGTCTTGCACTAGGCCATACGCCTGGATCCGTCTGTGTGCGCAGGAGGATAGTTGCTTCATTTCTGTACGATAACTCCGCAGGTACACTTTAATTTCACTAAGATGAAAGGCAGATGTTGCTTTGTCTTGTTGGCTTGTTGGCAGGTAAAAAAGTTACTCTGAAGTTTGCTTACCGATGCAACCAATATGTGCATTGGTGATTGACTTTTCTGAACCTGGATATTATCTAGTTTGATTGATGTCTGTGTGGTGTTTTTGTTATCTTGGCTGGTGGTCTGCCTTGACTGCACTAAGTTTTTTTGTGGTTTGGGAATAGAATCTTCTAAAGACTAAACTTTTTTCGAATCATGCTTAGAAGTTTGAGACCGCAAGGCTAATACACCTTCCGTTAGTAAATTGTACATCCAGATTTTGTTATAAAGCGACATGCCGCTGATTCTCCAAAGAATTAAAATTAGTAAGTTTTTTGCCAATCTGGCTCTGTCTAGGATAGACTTTACGTGTAATTTGTACGTAAGTCAAAAGTAATACCCAGATACTTGACAGCATCGGACACGGTATAGGAACGTCGTTTAGAAGTTTAACACTAAAGTTTTAAAAACCAAAGAAAATTTTAGTATGTGCAGTTTTTAAAATAAACTTTGGTGTCAGGTTTTTCTTAGGCTGAAACCTTTGATAATGTGGTCAATTATTCAATTTTTTTGTGGACTGCAGAGTAATCTTGTAGAAACCTATATTAGTGGCCGGGGAAAATATGGTTAGATTCTGTGTGGTCTTAGATTATATCCAAGAGCAGATTAAGTTTTTAATTTTGAGATTTTTTCTCTGATTCGAGGTTAAACAGTATGTAACGGTGTGTTGTCCGTGTCTTTTAAGAAGTCATTTACTTATTGGTAGACCGACCTGCTCCAGATTAGTGTTTTTAGTAATTGAGAAAGAAATTCAGAAACGCAGGCCTATAGGTCTGATACATGACAAAACTACGTAACAAGCGACGCAATTGCATAGAATGAAGAAGGTTAAATATGTAATCTTGACTCATTTTCCGTTTTTTTTTTTAATCTATGTGAGGTCTAGACTTAAGTTTTTTATGTACCAGATTTGGTATACAGTATTATAGTTTTTTTGCAGTACAGATTACAACACATAAGTTCCTTCATTTTGTCCTTGGTCCACGTTTTCCTATTTACTTTATTTCTTTCTTTATTTATTTAGTGACCAATGCGGTCGCCTATAGGTAAGCTTTATTGAATTTTCTTCATAAGGTGATGAACTGCAGGTTGTTGCGTAATTGCTCTCTCGCTAAGTGATAGTTATATGTTTAATTAAGAGATTTGCATTTAGAGATACTGTCTTACTTTTAAAAGTTTTCTTCTTTCTTGTTGAAGTCAAGTTTCTTTAGCAGACTGCTAGAGCAGTGTCTGGAGAGTTGCTCAGTTGGGAGAAGGGCCTAACTCAAATCTATATTTGTATTTTTTTCAGGTACATATTCAAAGGCAGTTTGTGTAGTAGTAGCATAACCGTAAGCCCTAAAACATCAGCTGTTGTATATGAAAACAAAAAGTATAAAATTCTGAAACATTGTTTCTGCATACCTGGGGTAGTTCTTGACATACCCATAAAAATGTGGTTTGTGCCTGTTAGCCGACAAGCATTAGTTTCAGCCGTTCTATTAGAATCAGACGCTATCGCTAAACTGTTCCATTTTGGAAAACAAGCGCTTTGCTTACACATGACTCATCAACCCGTAGCTGTTGGTCATCCTCTGTCTTGTTGGTCTTCAAAAGCATATATGTTTAGAAAGCTTTCCTTATCTGACACCTAAGGCACAATATTAGTAAACAACAAATAGCAGAAAGCTTTAATTGCACCATTGTACAATTAATTGCAAACAAACAGGTAATAATAGAATTTAACGCAAAACTAGAATCTTAATAAAAACTTAAATAAATCAATTCACGACTAATTGCAAAGCGACAAATGACGGCTTGTTTTAGTTGAACTATTGTACAATCAATTGTAAAGCGACAGTTGATAATAGAATTAACCGCAAAACAACAAACTTAACATAAACTTTAATAAACCAATTTGCAATTAATCTCGAAATGACAAATAGCAGCAGACTTTAGTTGAACCTTTGCACAATTAATTGCAAAGCAACAGATCATGATAGAATTACTTGCAAAGCGACACAATAAGTATAAACTTAGATAAATCAATTCACAATTAATAGCAAAGCTGAAAAGATTCTTTACTATTATTAAGATGCAACCAATTGCAAAGCAAAAGATGATAATCGTAAAGCGACAAAATGCAGCAGACTTTAGTTAAATTAGTTTACAATAAATCGAAAACAACAGATGATGAATAAGTCTGTAATATTACCGGCATCCTTTTTGATGAGTGATAAAGGTTGCCTGACAAGTCTAGTAGTGATTCCCAGACAATGGTTGTACGTGGTTTGTACCTTTGTTTTATTAATTGTGAACGAAAGTTTCTACACACACGCGCCTCACAGACGCATGCCACCTAGATGCTCGCTCGTGTTCACACAGAACTGGTAGTTTGTTACGGATCGACGTAAACCTGCACAAGGCGAGGTACCGGCTATAGATCGACGGTTCCTGGAGGAGCCAGGGGTAGACTTCGATGTCAGCAGGGCCGCCTCGGATAGAGCCGGATAAATGGCTTTGCTGGTAATTGTCGTCTTGGTGGAGTTTGGAAGTTGCAGCTATGGTAGACAGATCATCAAGTGGCACCCAACCGGAAGTTGCCAGTTGATTGGTGGTTTAATAAGTTCTGGTCCTGATGTTGACTGCTTGGGCTCTACGTCTCAACTGAGGAGCGAAGGTGAAAGTTTAACCTTGCTTCTTCTAGGCTGAACTTCCGTTTCCGCCTGGTAAAGATATTCACTATTAGTCTGGTGTCGCGGGGGACTAACATGTCAATCACTCGTGGCACGAGCTTGTCCAAAATGTTATTTTCCGAGTTCCGGTTGTGGTTTCCGCGGTTTTAGGCACTGGGGAGGCACCCAAATCATTTCGGCCACTTGTCGCGCACTAAGTCGTAGAACACTACGCGGTAAGTCCACGATGCACGCGATCCACCTAAGCTGTTGGTCGCTGAATATTGCTTTCCTTTTCTTCTTCTTCTTTTTCTTCTTCCTCACTTGTCCGCGTTTGCTGTGCCGGACGTCAAATATATTGGTATTATACTGTTCAACCGGTTTCAAACTCTCCTGCCTCCAGAGGTTGTCGTCCACGTCGCGATGGATAGGAGCGACGGTTTTGGTGACATATGCATGGACTGCATACGTTACTGCGTAAAAGGTTACGCCGCGCTCAACTGCAAGTGTGTCCGGGGTGGTATCTGTAGTCATCTTCGAGAGATCGGCTTCAGGGTTAGAAGGAGTGCTTGTCTTCTTTCGACTCTTTTGGTTTTGTCACATTCAGTGTTGTGATGTCGGCCGTAAAGCGGCTTTTGTCGTTTGCATCTAGTGCTACAATGTTGCAGATGGTAGCGAATGCCGCTAGTTCCGAGTCAAAACATGTCGTTTCTTTTTGGAACTCGGTATAGACGACTTCGGCTATGTGGTTCTTCTGTATGGTCGTAAGCGGTTGGGCCAGCTCGTAGTGCACCTTTTTGACGACTACGTGATGAAGTTTGGGTGCATCCGGATGTACTGCCAGAACATGTTCAAACTCGAACTCGACGGTTGCAAACCGGATTTGCAATTTCCACTTTAGCCACTGGATTGCGTTCCACAGGCGGTTGGATGCGCTGTGTGCCAGTTGTTCTTCCACATAGTATTCGCCGTAGTTGATCATGTTCAACTGTGCGGTATTAGTCTCGATCATTTGGTAGATTTGATCGCCATCTCGCATACCAGATAACGCTTCCTCTACGTCTTGTTCGAGCGGTTCTAAAGTGATCATAGTAAACCTGATTATGTCGATGAGTCGCTGAAGGTTTTAATTTTGCTAATCGCACAACCAAGAAAGTAAAAGCAAACGTAAACGTCGGAGATCAAACTCACGACATCACCTTTGTGGTCACGCCGACCTTGGTTAAAGAAGTGATTCTTGGCAACCCGTGGCTAATTGACTATCATGCCACCATGGATTATATGCGCTCAACCATCTATTGGGTACCACCAAAGGCCCAAACACCAGCGCCACCCAAACCGGTCAAGCCGACACATACCTTTCGGGAACCGGCGGGATTCGAACAACTAGTACGCAAATTTTAGTCCGTCTTCTGCAAAGATGTCACTCCTATAACGACGCCGACCATAAAACACAGCATTGAGCTGACTGACAGCACCCTGGTCTGGTCGGCAAAGTACGCGCAGAACGCGCAAAAAAAAGCAATGATATTTGAACAAATCCTCGAGCTACTCGCTACAGGCATCATCGAGAGGAGCACCAGCAACTAATGTGCCCTAGTGGTAAAGTGAAGAAAAAAGGCGGGCCACAATTCTGCATAAATTATCAAGGCTTCAACAAGGTCACTCGGAAAGAGACAGCCCCACTGCCTAAGATACAGGAGACACTGAAGCATTTTGGGGATGCCAAGGTCTTTAGTAAAATTGATCTAAAAACCGGCTACTGCCAAACTCTCATGGAAGAAAGTTACCGACACCTGACCGCCTTTGCCGCCACCGACAGTGGCACTTACCACTTTAAAGTGATGCCCTTCGGGTTAAAGAACGCGCCTGCTACCTTTCAAAAACTGATGTCGCAGGTACTAGCGGGATTATTAGGAAACATCGTGTTGGTATACCTTGACGATAACTTGGTTTACTCAAAGGACTACGAGAAATACTTGGTACACCTCCGCCTCGTACTAGAAAGGCTCCAAGAATATCAATTACGATGCCACATGAAAAAATTTAAATTTAAGAAGAATTCTGTCAAATACCTGGAACATTGGATAAGCGCTAAAGGGAATGAACCGCTGATACATCACCTGGAATTTAGTAAGAATCCGGCCACCCCCGAAACAAAAAACAGTTACGTAGCTTTCTGGGGCTATGCACATAGATGCAAAAATATATCCCCAATTATTCTAAGATAGGCGCCCTTCTCATGTCTTTGCAAGGTGCTAAAAAGCATTTCGTGTGGACAGAAGTCAAGGCAGTCGCATTCAAAAACCTTAAAACTAATCTGAAATAGCCCCTGATGCTCGCACTGCTGACACCAAGCTTACCGATTGTCCTGCAAACTGACGCTTGCATAATCGGCGTAGAGGCAGTTTTCTACCAAGAAGAAGAGCAAACGAGACACATAATCTCGTACGATAGTTGCAAGCTGACTCCACGCCAGTCCAGGTACCATTCAAACAAACTAGAATGCTACGTGGTACTATGGGCCATAAAGAAGTACCGGGCATACCTAGAAGATGAACCGTTTACGCTCCGGACCAATAACCGGGCGTCGGTAATATAACCGCAGAACCAACGCGGCAACTGGGAAAAATCCGAGCAAGTTGTTACTGGGGCAGAACCTAGCCGACCCTGGCAGGTAGGATGCACCTTAGAAGGATACGGAAAACCGGGACAACAGAACAAGGCGGTCTACAAAGAGCAGCAATACCCGAGACGGGCAAACGTCCGAGAGTATCAAGCCCGAGAGTAGTGCGCAGCAGAACCAAAGGCCTAAACAACAAGTAGCTGGGTCCGAAGCGGATTAAATTAACACAACGGCGGGAACTCACTGCTACTGGGTGGAAGACAACCCCTACAGACCACCAGTAAAACTACATTAGGCGACATGCAACCTATTCCGCCAACAGAAGCGCAAGGTCCAGTATCAGAAGCACCGGCTCCAGCACCAAAACCGCCAATTCCACCACCAGAGGTTGCAGTCTCCATAAGTGAATGGAAGGGGGGGGGGGGGGGATTGATGCCGCTTTATAGGCGGAGCATCAACAACCAATAGAGCAAAGACAGGGGGTATAAAGGTAAAATTTTCACGTCGCAGCTTCAGTGTTCATCAAGCATCGCAAGCCTCATGAACGACCTCGCCAACGGATCCATGACTATCGCTAACTACATTCCAACGTTTGCCCTAATAGTTCCCCCATAACTCTTGGGCTGCACCAGATCTAGCGGCCTGCACTCACCGCAGGAGATTTGCACTCGATAACCAGGACCCCTGACTGGAAAACCCCTACGCCGTCCCTTGCTACTCACCTGGACCACCACCCACAAATACATTTGAAACCATCGACGGACTTGGGGCTTTGCACCTTTGCCCCAAATCCACAGCGGGCTCACGACATTGCACACACTGCCGTAAGTCTGAGTCTTGGCAAATGTTCTAGCCACCTTAGTCGAAGCTAGGATTCAACAGTCACTAGATGTTGTGCACTTTCAAATCTTTGACCAGTTGCTTGCAATGACGTTGAGTCACAATCACCATAAATGAAAAGACGGTAGAAGTTCTGGTAGACTTGGGAACCAGCCACAATTTTACAAAATTACTACTGCCGAAGACAACATCTGTGACAATGGCTATTTTACAAACGGACCCCACAATTTTGCTAGTCGCTACAGGAGAAGTAAAAGCCAAAGTGAACGTCGGAGACTAAACTCACGACGTCACCTTTGTGGTCACGCCGACCTTGGGTGAAGAATTGATCATTGGCAACCGGTGTCTAATTGACTATCATGCTGTCATGGATTATATGCAACATTGCATCCACTACGGCAAAAAGCGGCGCTTATCTATTAGGTACCACCAAAGACCCAAACACCAGCGCCACACAAACCGGTCAAGATGCCGACACAAGCCTTTCCGGAACCGGCGGAATTCGAACAACTAGTACGCAAATTCCAGACCGTCTTAAGCAATGATGTCACTCCCACGACAAAGCCAGCCATAAAACACTCGGAAAAAATAAGCGATGATATTGAGCAAATTCTCATGGAAGAGAGTCATTGACACCTGACCGCCTTTGCCGCCCCTGACGGTGGCACTTACCACTTTAAAGTGATGCCCTTCGGGTTAAAAAAAGCGCCTGCCACATTTTAAAAACTCGCAAGTATTAGCGGGACTATTAGGAAACACCGTGATGGTATACCTTGACAATATCTTGGTTTACTCGAGGGACTACGAGGAACATTTGGTACACCTCCGCCTCGTACTAAAAAAGCTCCAATAATATCAACTACAATGCCACATAAAAAAATGCAAATTTAGGAAAGACTCTGTCGAATACCTAGGACATTACCTGGAGTTTATTGAGGATCAAGCCACTCCCCGAAACAAAAAAACAGCTTCTTAGGGCTATGCACGTGGATGCGGAAAAATGTCCCCAATTATTCCAAAATAGCTACCCCCCTCATGTATTTGCAAGGCGCTAAAAACCCTTTTGTGTGGACAGAAGTCTAGACAACCGCATTCAAAAACTTTAAAACTGCTTTGGATCTGCCCTAATGTAACCGCAGAACCAACGCGGCAACTAGAAAAACTCCGAGCAAGTTGTTACTGGTGCACAACCTACCCAACACTGGCAGTTGGGAGGCACCCCAGAAGGATCCGAAAAACCGGGACAACCGCTTGCAATAAGCCCGACAGAGGTAAGCAGCACACAAAAAGCAGCAATACCCGAGACAAGCAAACGACCAAAATTATCAAGCCGGAGAGCAAGTAATGATGCGCGCCAGAGCCAAAGTGCTAAATAACAAGTAGCTGGGTCCGAAGCGGATTAAATTAACACAACGGCGGAAATTCACTGCTACTGTAATAAATGTAAAATTTTCACGTCGCAGCTTCAGTGTTCATCAAGCATCGTAAGCCTCAGGAACGACCTCGTCACACCGAAGCCACGGATCTCGCCAACGGATCCATGACTACCGCCAACTACATACCCTCGCTACTCACCTGGACCACCAACCTCAAATATATTTGATACCATCGATGGACTTGGGGCCTTGCACCTTTACACAACGGACTCACGGCATTGCATTTCCTGCCGTGAGTTACGTCCCTAACTCTAAGAGCAACATATGTTGCTTCCACAGCAACCTCACGAGCACCACTCCGGCAACCACTGGGGCGTGCATTCTCTGGGCTGAGGGTTTGTTTTTAACTCAGTTGCACTAATCCATGCACCTTATAGGTTAACTTCATACACGTGCCAGGCGTTCTCAACCTCTGGAGCACGCCTCCTGCAAGATGCTCTTGAGCAACAGGTAGACGCCAGGTGACATCATCATACCAACTATCCGGTTGGCACCACAGAGTCGTACACGACCACTAGAGATGACAAACCTTTCTCTCTGCGACAAAATTCAGTAAATTTTATTAATTTTGTTATACAATCAATCGTGAAGCAACAGATAATAATAGATTTAATTGCAAAAGCAAAGCAACACACTAAAAGTAAACATGAGAAAGGACAAAAAACAGCAAACTGTTAATTTAATTTGGAATCAATTGCACAACGACGCATTATAACTTGAATAATTCAATTTACGATTAATTGCAAAACAATAAAAGAGCAAAAGCAAACTTTACTATTATTACTTTACATTAAATCACGATCACACAAAATATAAATAAATAATAGATAAAACACGGCTTTCACCATCGCAGTAAGCCAACATAATCGATGCGTGTGACTTCAGTTGTGGGCAAAAACTTCTGCGTAGCAAAAGACTTGACGTGTATGTAAACACATTTTTACGCACTTAATCTACCAAAATACTAATGAGTCTTTTACTTAGTGTACACTTGTTCATGACTAAATTATCCAATAAACAAACAATATTTACTTCACATAAATATTGAATTGATAAAAATGAGCTGATTTATTTATTGTTAATTAACAGTTATAAAAGAAATTTATTTGTAGCCATTGAAATTTATTACCTCAAAATGTTTTATAGTTAAAATCGTTTACAAATTTTAATTTGTAAACGATATTAAAACTCAAAATTTAGATATAATATAGATAATTTATTGTGTTTATTAATGTTAACTAAAAATTGTAAAATCAACTTAACTACTTATAAGATATTTGTCTACAATTGACGCGTAACGTCTGTTGTGGGCATATAACGTTGTTATGTTGACTTCACTAAGCGGAAAATAGTTTATAAATGAATATGGACTAAGATAAAATCAATTCTTTTAAAGGTCGCTTATTTTATTATTAATGTTTTTACACAAAATAAAACGGTTTGTTTAGGACCTAAGTGAGGCAACCCGGGTTTGATTCCCGGCAGCGGCAATATCTAATTTGTCAAATATATTTCGATGTGGTCGTTTCCTTTGCAAGGCAATAACAAATCAGCAAAGTATTTGCCTAGTATACCCCTCTAGTGGTGTGGTTCGGATTCCACGTTAAACTGTAGAACCCGTATGTTTGTCTGGAACTATTATCGCACACCACAAACGAGGGGTACCGACACACTCATAGCGAGTAATGGCACTATAAGAAGGACATAAGTATCTGCAATTTTTTTCAAAAAATTATAAAACGTCCGTAAAAATATCGAGTCGGGGCAAAGTTCCAAATTTTTCTGTATAGGTTTACAGAAGTTTGGCATAGAACAAAAATATAAATAATAATAAATTTTAGTAAAATCTGTCAAAATGAGGCATATAGGTTTTCAAATTCCACCAATCTTTAACTATGATTTGGAACCAAGATCAAATTTTTCAAAAAAATTATAAAAGCGAAAAAATTTTAAAAAAACAAAAATTGGTAATACCTTAAGTAATTTTGACCAGGATAGTAAAAATTGAACCAAACATATTTTTTTTGATAAGTTTTATCCAATTTTTTAAAACGTGTTTATACAAAGTTTGTAGCGTTATTATTTGAACAAACAAAATTAACTTTTTGAAAGTAGAAGTTTCCAAACGTGTTAATTTATTTTTTAAGCACTGGCGTTCTAAAAAGGATATAATATTAATTAGTTAAATAGACAATTAATTGGAAATACACAAAACTGTTATAAATTATGAATTGCAAACCGACAAATTATATTAGAATTTAATTTCAAAGCCATTTAATCTTAGTTAAATTAGTTCACGATTAATTGTGAAATGATATAGAATTCTGGTGCTTACTTAAATCACCCCTGGGAGTGGCTGCCTTAATTTGATTTTAATTTATCTATAAAGAAACTTGTTATTAAAAATATCCTATTTGTAAACATTATATTTTGGTACTAAACCGTAAATTTAATTGAGTATAATAATTGGCAAACTACATTGCAATTTGTGCAAAACATTTACTTATTTCTGTTGGCAGCAAATTTTCTTCGCTTACTTGAACAGACCGGATGTTGCAATTACATTTCCATTAAATGCAAATGAAACAATCGAATGTAGTGCTACGATAATTAAATCGCCATTGAGATGAGAATAATTGCACCGTATGGGCGAGACTCCAACCAATTTGTCAAAGCAATATTTAAATTTGCAAGCTTTTAAGCATCGTAAACGTTTGCCAAGAAATGTTTAAATAATATATTTATTATTTTCAGAATGAATACGGCCTATCCGAAGATCAAGTGGCTGAATTTAAAGAAGCCTTCATGCTATTCGATAAGGATGAAGATGGCACCATCACAATGGCTGAGCTGGGGGTGGTCATGAGGTCATTAGGACAGCGCCCCACTGGTAAAAATATACAATAAATAAATCCAAAATCAATACGCAAAAACTGAATCTCTCTGAGAGAGAGAGAGAGAGAGAGAGAGAACTTTTGATTCAAACTGGAAACTTTTTAAGTCGTCATCATTCCAGGCTGTGTTTATGAGGGCGCCACAAAACGCATTATATGTCTGAGGGGTATCGATTGGTCCATTCAAAGTTTTTATTGAATTGAATTTATTTTTATATTGTGATTGATAATTAATAAAATATTAATTTGTAGAAACTGAGCTTCGCGACATGGTTAACGAGGTTGATCAAGATGGGAATGGGACTATCGAGTTCAATGAGTTTTTGCAAATGATGTCTAAGAAGATGAAAGATTCTGATGGCGAAGACGAGCTGCGAGAAGCTTTTAGGTAAAACTTAAATAATCAAACAACAATGCTTCAAAAGAATTATAAACAATTTGAAAAGCATTACAAATCTGAATAAGAAATTTGTTTTTATAATTTATACAGTATTAAGTTGCTTTATGCTGAAACTAAGATTTAATTTATAATTATTTGTATTTTACTATGAGTTTGCTGTCTGGTTTTAATTATTTTATCCAAAATCGTGTTTGATATAAGGTGATTGCGTATTCTTATCAGCCGAGGACAAAATACAAACGAAATTTATTTCAAGCACCTATTGAATCAAATAAGTGTTACTATTTTTGTGCAATGATATTATCGAAATTAACAAGTAGCATTGATTATTACAGACGAAGATAATTTTATCTGATATTACGTGCTGCATTATATTTAAAAAGCAATCTTAATTCATTATGTAGCAACAAAAATAAATATTATCAGATTTTACACAAAATAAATCATTTCTTATAAATGCTAATTAAACAATGGAATTTATTTCCGGTTAAATAAATTGAAATATTTGTAAGCCTTTAATCTTTGAATGCTATGCAATATTTAGTTAATGATAATAAAAGCGACAACATTATTTAAGTAAATTTTAAGCTGATTATAATTTTGGCTAAAAATAGAATCAAGGGTTTTTGAATTTGGAAGTAGAAGGATTTTTAGTACATAAATAATTAAATATTTTGTAATAGATTACACTTTTATTTTAATTTCACAATAAAATTTGAAGTGAATTCAGAAAAAATATTTATTTAAAAAAAAATGTGTTGAGTTTTAGAAATCTTAAAAAAAAAATTTTATTTTATTTTTAATATAATTTCAGAGTCTTTGACAAAAACAATGATGGTCTAATTTCATCAAACGAGTTGCGACATGTAATGACAAGCTTGGGAGAACGGTTGTCTGAAGAGGAAGTTGACGATATGATCAAGGAGGCTGATTTGGATGGCGATGGTCAAGTCAACTATGATGGTAACCAATAAAACTTAAAATCAAACAACAAACTAATTAATAAATTTGTTACAGAGTTTGTTTCCATCCTCACATCAAAGCATTAAATTTTTAATCCACAAGATTTTGATGGTCCAAAATACCAAACAAAACATATATTAAATTAATGTAATTTTGAGGAACGCTTTGACAAAGTAGCAGCAAATACGCGTCGTTATTCCCAAATGAAAAATTATAATCGAAACAAATCTCAGCACTGCTTTAAACGAGGAAATAATAATTCCAAATAAATTTCTGCAAATTTTATCAAAATCATGGCATAGTTTTCTATTCTACAGGGTCTTTCCAAAACAAAACTAATTGGGATTAATAATTGATTTTAAAATTATGGTGCAAAGAGATTTATTTAATTTAATTTTAAATTATGGAAATAATGTTTGGTGTCGGTTTAAATATATAGATCAATGTTCCTTAAGTTGTGCAATGTAATAGGACAATAATTCAGTTTGAATATTTTATGTTGTTATTGTTAAACATATATATTAGGTAAAGAATTCAATATGACATTGTTTTGCTATATTTGGCTGCAACAATAGTCATTTGTAGTTATATGGATGTCTTCCTTTTAATGTGAATTCTTTGCCGGATTAATTAATTATTTTAGTTCGATTTTAGAGGTCGCGGTTCTACTAAGTAGAATCCTTATCTTTTCTATTTGCTTGTAAACCGATGTTAGAAAATGCCCTGTATATATTAATTATATTATAAATATTTAAACAAAAATAATAATAATATTGGTGAATCAAATTGTTCAATAGTTCGAAATATATTTCATTTTCAATAAAAGTCAAAATATAGTGTAGAGTATTAGGATTGGTGTTTTTTTATATTTTAAACCCACACTGATTTTTAGATATTAGGAAGAATCTAATAGAGTATTAGTGAATTGTACTAACTAAAGTCTAATTAAATATACTACAAAAAATTAATCATTAAAAAATTTATAAATCTCAAAATTGTGCGTATCAATTTGTATCAATTTTATACAGTTAGTACTTATACTATTAAGGTATATAAATTGATACCAAATTGCATCAAGTTTTAAAATATAGTTAGCAAGTTATGATTGTTTTAGTAATATCTCGGAGTAAAGCCAAATTTTCGAAGAACGGGTCCTTAAAGTGGCGGCAACCACCAAAAGTACAAAATCACAAGTCGTTGCTTGTTAAAAAAATCAGACCCAGCAACAAACTGGTAGCAGCTCTACTCACTATAATTATTATTGAAAAATCATCAAATAAAAAGAAAATATTCCAGAAAAGTACCAAAAGCAAAGAATATTTTACTCCTACTCCTACAGTCTGCTCAACGCATTCTAGGGGGAGCAATTATCTGACAAACAGCAAAAAAAAACATGACAAAACTGGCCAAAAAACCGGACCCAAACTTCAATCCGTTTCAAAGACAAGGCTTCATAACAAGGTCACCTACTATACCAGGTAAAACTAAAAACGCATTAAGAAATATATCAAATTCAACAAGGAACGTAGGCTAAAGTCGAAAATTAATACAAAACACTTAAAGAGAGCAAAAGTAAAAACTACCAAAAAATCAAATAGATAAAGCGAGTATAGCAGAAATACAGTCCATAGTGGATAAAATAGTGAATGAAGATTTTGAAGCGTATAGGAACTACAAATGTGGGAATTAAAACAGGGATAAAAGCTCTTGAGAGCACTGCAAAAATGGTAAAAAAGACCGCATATAGAAAGAGCTGCAAACAGAAAACCAAGAAATTAAATACTGAAGAAAAGCGAGATGCGGGCACCCAAATAGAAGTTATTCAAAAAGAGATGCTATTTTTATTTGCTTACAAAAAAAATAACACATAACATGACAAAAATTGAAATTATTTTGCAAAGTTGATGGAAAAAACTGTTGAAAATTCTAGATAAACAATATCAGGAAAACAACCAACAAAGCTAAAGATATTTCTATGCAAAACACACAACAAATATTGTAAATACAAAAATTAGTTGAATAAGAAGCTGGACAAGGCAAGGACGGCTACTAGAAAACTGTTCAACAAAGCCAAGAAGAACGGTGACTGGCCCGCATATAGAACTAGTCTCACGGCATATAATCAAAAATCGTAGAGGAGATACTGTGAAAACGTTCAAAACGGTCATGCTTACGCCTTCAAAAAGCCTTAAGCAAAGACCAAATTGGGAACATTGGTTCCTTGCAGACCAAAAACGGGAAACACACAGAGTTGGTTAAAGGCACTCTGCAAGAGAACCTAGAACTACCAAACAAAAAGGCAGACAAAAAAGACTAAGAAAAAGCTAATACTATAATCAATCAGAGCAACTTGAAATGAGGAATCAATACATTCAAACCATTCAAGTCTCCAGGAGCCAATGGATTCTATCCCATCATGCTACAAAAAAAAGTACCTAAGCGAGTTCTCAAAACGAGCTTAGCACTTTCACAAATACAAAATAGCTGGAGAACGGTAAAGGTGGTATTTATACCAAAAGTCCTACAGACCAATCAGTTAGTAATCTTTTATGCAAAAACTATTGAAAAAAATAGTA
This sequence comes from Tachinus rufipes, assembly GCA_963932245.1. Taxonomy (NCBI): domain Eukaryota; kingdom Metazoa; phylum Arthropoda; class Insecta; order Coleoptera; family Staphylinidae; genus Tachinus; species Tachinus rufipes. The sequence goes on along the minus strand of OZ010747.1, from coordinate 67,917,000 downwards.
GACAGGCACATAAGGGATGGAGTACTAAAAGCCCTATACACCAGTTAGTCAACAAATGCGAGAACACTATACAATTCCAACAAAATGCTTTGGGTGTTTTTCTGTATATTGAGAAGGCATTTGACAATTTTGCCTTAGGCTACGCAGACGATCTTAGTAAAGCTAAACTTCAACACACATCTGACAAATATAATAGCCCATTCGGGTGCTTTATGCAACCAAAATGATGGTCGGACGTACATGGGAATTAACACCTAACATAACCAGATGGTTATACACGGTAGTGGTAAGACCCATTATCACATACAAAGCGATTGTATGAAAAAAAAACACTCTTAAGTGTACAGCCAAAAAAATAGACAGTGCTACAGAGGCATGATAAACAATTTTTGGTGGCCGGAAATTAAAGACATGGACTTAGACAATCTTTGGCTTTAGCAAGATGGCGCGCCATGCCACACAGCCCATGCTACAATCAACTATTTGCGCGCCAAGTTTGGTAATCATGTTATCAGCCGTCTCGGAGATGTCAATTAGCCACTTCGGAGCTGCGATTTGAAGCCGTTAGATTTTTTTTGTGGGGTGCCGTGAAGGACCGATGCTATGCGAACAATCCATTAACAATTCAGACCCTTAAGGCAAACATCGAACAAGCCATTTGTGAGATAGAGCCAAAAACCGTCACCAAAGTTATAAGAAACTGGGTTAACAGGATGCGCTACTGCAAAGCCAGCCGAGGTAGCCACATAAATAAAATTGTGCTCCATTAATAATGGGAATGTTTGCTCTTTCGAATAAACCAAAAAAAAAATTAATTTTTGTTCATTTTTTTTGAATTTGGACCATCCTTTATGAATTCTAGTTTTATGATTTATTGATGTTTCTGCTTCAAAGCATTGAAACAGTCAATTTATTTAGTAATTAGTAATCTTTGTGTATAGTTGCAGTTTATAAGCTTTAGGCTAGGAATTAAAAAATATTTGATTTTCCAATTTTTTGCTGGATCAGAATTTCAAATATTTTTGTTAGTTAACTTTTAGTTTTTTAGAAATTTATTGATTGATGATAAAAGTAAAAGTAGATTGCGAATATTTTGATTAAAATTTTGTTGTCTTTAGAAATTACAAAATTCCAATAAAATCTGTAAGAGTTAGACTTACTTAGGTTTTTCAAAAGTGACTACAAAAGATTTCTAACAACAACAAAGTCACTAAGTACAAACTACTAAAAGCAGCGGAGGAGTCCGTTGGAAAAAAGAAAATAAATACTGATAAAAATACTAATAAATGTAAACCTTGGTTCTGTGAAAATATTAAAATCTTAGCACCAGATAAACAACGAGACTTCCTACGATATCAAAGATATAAAATAACTTACAAAAAATATAAAATCACAAGAAACAGAATAAACGGAAACATAAGCAAGATCAAAGAAAGATTATCCGCAGATATAAAACACGACCTATATGTAGGCCAAAAGAAAATCTGAAATCTACTCAAAAAACAAAGAAAATCCATAAACGAGCTAATTGCAATCAACACAATAACACCGAAAACAATACTTTACCTCGCTATACTAAAACACTAATAATGACATCCCAACAGTTAAAGACATCAAAAGTAAAAACCCAATTGCATACAAAACATCAATGCACAAAATAGAGAGTCCTCAAATTAAAAACAAAAAATATGATGAAACATAAGAGAGATCCATGCACTATTCATAAAGATATACAAAAAACAAGCAGTCATTATGATGCTCATTTGCCATTGCAGTGGTCAATGGCAAATGAGCATCATAATACCGGTCTATAAAAAAGGGAATAAGAAAAGTAAGGCGCTTCCGGAAATGTAAAAAAACAATAAAAAAAAACAAACAATATTTCAAGCAGAAATTAAAGCCGTTAAATAAAGAAGTTTTCTCACGCATAAACAAATCACTTGGCACGTCCTCCCATAGTAATTTATTAAAAAAAAAATCCGAGGCTACAGTTAAGTCAATAAAATGTCATATTAGAAAATAACTTCCTCAACTATAAAGAAATGTGAACACTTTTGTCTCAAATAAAAACTATCCTCAACTCCAAACCATCAACTTATGTTGACAAATACAAATGTCTAAAAACTTGACATAACAAAACAACATTAACACCCGGACATTTTTTGTTCTAAAATAATCTAATAACATATTATTATGTAGAACCCAATTTATTGTCACTATCACAAAATAGATTATCAAAGCAGCAATAGACTGAACAACTACGACAACATTTTTGGAAAAGATGATCCAAGGAGTACTTAGAACAACTACAAACTCGGACAAAATAAAAGGCTAACAATCCATTTTCTTTCTTAATAAAGACTTAGTGACCAATCTGTAATTTATCATTCAAGTACTACCGGAACTATGGATCACAGCAGTGCTTGAAGCTCACCCAAAACCAAACGGCATAGTACAAACAGTCTCTATACAGACTAATAAAGAGATCTGTCTCAAAATTGTACGTACTACCAATCGACAAATAACATTGAAAGAAATCTTTCGGAGGGTGGAATGTTAAGAGACTTTTCTTAGCACTAAAAAACTATGCAACAAGATTACTGAGAAAAACGATAAAGGAGTTTGAAGCTTACTAGTTAAACCAAAATAGAAGGAAACGCACAGCTCAAAAGCCAAAAAAGACTAAGAAATAAGAAGCGAGAAGCTAAATGGAAACAAAAAAAAAACAATAAAAGCCAAGACAATTATACCTACCAAGGAATGGACAATATAAGAATAGACAAGAGAAGAACATTTATTGAAACATTAGTACCAACCAAAATTACAGAGATAAAGAGAAGAAGAAAAGAACTGCTTAAGGAAAGCAAACTGAATGAATTGACTAAGTAATTTCCATACGGCAGATACGCCATCTCGAGGTTGACAGACAATGCAACTTTCAAAATGGTCAAAGTATATCTGACAACCAAGAGACATGAAAAACTAATTCCAAACAAAGAATCTAGAATCTCGCTAAAAGTAAAACTGGCAAATGTAAGACTACCAAATGGGATATATTTAATAAAACTACACAAAATATTTATGAAAGAAAAAAAATACGACAAGGAAGTTAATAAAGATATAGAAAAACTAAGAAGATACCTAAGGACAAAGCAAATATCTAAAATAAATAAAGCAAGAATAGAAGAAATTAGAGATGGATTTCAGTGTAAGAAGTAGGTCAGTTCAAAGGCTAGCATGTCTGCTGATAACGGGAGCAATGAGAACAACGCTCACGGCAGCTATGAAAGTACTACTATTGTTACAGCCACTTCACCTGATAATAATAACAAGAGCTAGACAAACAGCATACAGGTTGCAGATAAACAAACACAATGTAAACCTTGAAACCCACAGACCTAACATAACAAATGTGTTGCATAAAGAAAAGAAAAAACTCTAATGATGAAGTCGGACTTCATAAAGAGCCACACTGCATCAGTAAGAAATTTAATGAAACAATACTACATTAAAACAAATAGATAAAGAATAGATAACTGAAATCAGTCAAAAATACTATTTGGTACACAAATGGATCTAAAGACCAAATTGGTGGCGGAGCTAGAATCTACAAAGATAATCATCAAAGAAAACAAATGTCTTTTTTTTACCTCTGGGCAAACATGCTTCAATTTTTCAAGCATTGGTAGCTGCCATTGAATGGTGCGCCATGTCCCTGGATCGAGAAGGGACTAAAACCGGACAGACTGAAAACTATCATGTCAAACAGTCAAGCGGCATTGCAGGCTCTGCAATCGCCAGTAATAAATTCCTAACTGGTTATGACCTGCATATATAATCTAAAAGCAGTGGCCACAACCTGCAAAGTTTGCCTGGTATAAATAACAAAAGACCAGAGCAAAAGAGACTTTTACTAGACCAGAACCCGCTATATATATATATATATATATATATATATATATATATATAATCTACAACAAACTTGAAGCAGAACACAACAACCTGTGGAAGGGCTGTAAAGAATTGACACATTCAAAAATATCCATCGCATGATATTGAAACAGTGGTAACACAAATGAGTCGCATAAGACCGCAAAAGCTCACAGAACTGATAACCGAACACTGTAGATTCAACAAGCACTTGCATAGAAGGAAGAATAAGAAAAGACTCTCTATGCCGCGAATGTATGGAAGAAGACAAAACTCCAATACACTTACTGATTGAATGCAAAACTTGCAAACAGCAACGCATAGCCATCTTTGGCAAACACAACCCAACCGCAGATATGTTAAAAACAACCCATTGGCTACATACTAAACTTTATTGAAGAGGCAGAGCTGCTAAAGGAGTAGAACAGCAAAAATGTACAACAGGCTCAATAAGAACGCAGTGCAAAAGGTGCTAAACAAACCACCGCAAGGTAACAAAAGAAAAGGTGGAAAACAATTGCAGTATTACAATAAATCTTTTTTGAACTTTCAAACTATATTTGTGTTTTATTATAAATGTTATAATGGAGTTCAAACATGTATCATCCTCAACTATTCAATATTTATAAGTAAACGTCAAATCAAAATAGGTTAGGCGTCTTCTACAGGATCATTATAAAAGTTTGGGGTTATGTAACCATCTAATGTACGTTTGTGCCGCTCTAGTGAAATAGTTTGGTGGTCGTACCCAGTTAAAGTTAAACTGTCAAAACAAAGTCAATAGTTTGGTAAACATTTAAAAAAAAAAACGGCACATTTAAAGTGATTACAAAATCCCAAACATTTATAGAGACCCTGTAGAAAAAATGGATGAATATACTTGCAGAGATGTAACAGATGTCTAGACTTTGGCCATAGAAAAGATGCACGCCAATGTAAAGACAGATCAAAAAAATGTGTAAACTGTAGGCAAAAAAAACATTAAAAAAAATGTAAAGCACGACGCAGAGTAATACGTGTAAGACAGAGCAGACCATCGTAACTCTTTGCAATTCAGAAAACTAGTTGGGAAAAACAAAAAAAAGACCAAAAATAAATTAAAAAGCACCTCAGCATAGCCAAGCTTAGAATACTACAAATAAACGTAAGAAGAAGGAGAGGTGCACGAGATGTAGCAAACGCAATTACTATGCAAAATAGGTAAACATAATAACGTTATGCAAACCAAACAAAAAAATGGTAAAAAAACAGCAAATAAATAAAAAACAACAAAAGCAATACAGCTATGACTTTTTAAACACACGTGTGGGAGTGTGTAATATAGTCTGGGGAAATAAATATGTATGTAAAAACTAGCGGATTTCAAATCTACAAAAAAAATCAACAGCGTAGCAAGGCCATCACAAATCCAAAAGATAGATGCAAATCACACGTACACGTGACGGTACCAACCAAAAAAACTGGAAGGTATTGGATATTAATATTTATAACACAAAGCATAAATATCTGTTTTATAAAATCTCACATAAAATATCAAAAAAAAAACAAAGCATATACAATCAAGACTAATATAGACTGAAACACATTTATCCATAAAGCTGCAAATATTCTGCAAAAAATAGAATGCTGTCACATTTAATAATAAAGCAAGCCTACACTGATAACGTAGTCAGAAACACAAATACATTAAAAAACAGTCAACCTTACTAGTAGAACCTGGAAAACAACAACAACAAAATGCAATAGAATAAAATAGAAACTCTATGACAAATTGGGTATTCATCTCAAAAAACACAAGAAGAGCTTAAGTAAAAGTATATGGAGGAAACTTTGCAACAACCTAGAATACAACCTCTGAAAAAATGGATTTAATATAAACAATCTGAAGTATAAAATACCGTTCAAACTGGACACAGAGACACAGAAAAGAGTGTTGATAAAGATGTTTTTAAAAATTTACATTAATTAAACAGAAAAAAAATTAACAAGCCAATAACACTCTTTGCCAAGGTGAAATTTCTGAAAACAACAAAAAAAAACAAAAAAGCACCCAATTAAAGTTTATTAAAAAAGTAACAAAACAGTAGCATACATAACTTTTATAAGCCTTAAACATGATACTTATGCTTAGAAAATTTCTTACGGAATAGAAAATTGCAAAACTAATTCTCCTGTCAAAAGAAGCAAAAAATAAATACTTTAGCTCAATATGCTTACTAAAAAAAAAACAAACAACAACAAACAAAACAAAACAAGCTGTTGGATATTATGCTAAGAGAACAATTAATTACAGAAATTGAAACTAAAAAAGACACAAAAATCATGATGGGTTTTAAAGAAGTAAGTTGACTATCCAAGCAATCAAAAAACTGTTGCAAAAAGAAAAAAGAAAAAAAGAACAAATGCGCCTTGATGAACGTAAAAAACGCATAACACAGCAAGTCACAGCTTAATTATAAACAAAATGCAAGTATTTAAAGGACCAAACCAAACGTGTTTAACCAAAATCCTAACAATGACTTATTTTACAATGGCTGCAAGTTTGTACACAATACATCCCAAATTTATTCACTAAATTTTGCTATAAAAATTAGCCGGCATTAATTTGTTTATCTCACAAGTACTTTCAACAGAACTTTTTACCCAATCTACCAATCTTTCCTTTAAAACTAAACAAAGTTATGTCACTTATTAACTTATGTAACTATTTTCACTGAGTACATTCTCAGCTACATTTAAATTTTTGGTAAAAACTCAGTCATACTAGGAATTAATTTATTAAAGCGTAATAACGTAAATATAAACTTGAAAAAACAAATAGACAATCACTATTTTTGATGACAAAAATATTTTTCCACTTACAGAGATTAATGTTTTCAATGAGTTTACACCGCCAACAACATGTGCTCTTTCGTTTAATTAATTAGCCGGATGCGGAAAAGTTTAGTACCAATAACACCAAAATTGACATTTCTTCTGCAAAACCTGAAATAAAACTTAAAACACGCAAAAAAACATGTTTTTAGCCTTTCAAGATTAACATTAACTTAAAAACAGCAAATTAAGTTAACGAACACAACACTGCTTGCAGTAAAACAGAAGCCGGTTCCAGTTGTGTATCAATCAACTAAAATTGATCGTATAAAAACCTAAAGAATTACCAAACAATCAGTTACCGCTTTAGCAAATACCTTGCATCAAAAGGTTTACATAACAATTTGTTTAGACGCTCGTTGACTAAAGTCGGTAAATGAAATTAAATCTACACAAAGCCAACTATCTAACTTTTTATTGAAAGGTTTTATTTAAAAAAGATCATTGTCATTGTAGGGGTTTACACGTTGGCTCGCAAGCTTACAGTTTCAGAGTACTACCATTTTGATTAGCTCATTCACGTTGTGAACAAAATTGTAAGAAAGATTGTACATGCTTACGTTAACGACTTTTTCATTACTTCATATTGAACATATTGATTGCATTTTAGCACGTTATGTAAAGCGGAACAGGTTACGGCTCAACAAGTGTATTTTTAGAGTGCATTTTTAACTCCGTTCTAAAACATTAAACAACTACCAACTTTTCTTGGCCTTGCTAATTTTGATCTAATGTTTGTGCAGCGGTTCAATCCTAATTGCTCTTTTATGTAAGTTACTTAAAAATAGATATGTCAAGACATGTAGATGTAGAATTACAAAACTTAGCAATGCAATTCTTTCCAGAAAATTTAAAAAAAAATCTAAGTACAATTTTTTTATTTAAATTCAAGTACTAAACTTGCAATTACTTGTGAAAAGTAATATACAGTAAATTCCCACCTCGACTTGTCTACAAATAATAATTTTTTTGAAAAAAAGTGTTGCAAAACATTTTTACACTACTATAGCTTTATCTAACAGCTCAAATATTGTCTTTTAAATCTAGAAATGTTTGCATAGCATTAGCGTAGACTCTTTCCTTCACCTAGTCCTAAAGGAAAAAGTCTAGCAAGAGTTCACACGATCTAGAAGGCTAGTTTATGTCATAAGAGTTTTGCAAAATAAAAAAAAGTCAGTTAGCATTTTACGTTATCTGTAATAAACGTTTATATCTTGCCTTTCGGCCTTGAAAACTCTACAACTTAACATAACATTTACCATATAAACATAATTCACTTCTTATATAACATATAATCTTAATTATCCAAAACCATGTTTTTAATTAATTATTTATTAGTTCTGTTTCAATTTGTTTTCTTCTTTTCGTTATTGCCATCATTCATTTTATTCCTCCTCCATCTTCTTTCACTACCTCATTTTTTCTCATTTGTTCGACTCTCATCACATTGCATTTTAGCATGTGATCTATGTTTTCCCTCGCTTCTCCACACATCTTACACATTTTCTTTTCCTCATTCATCCAAAATTTGCACACTTTCTCTTCATTTCTACATCTGAATCTTGCAATTATTCTTTTTTTCATACTTTACACTTTTTAGGTACTTTAGTACTGCATCCGTTATAATATGTACATAATTTAAATTGTACCTAGATTTATTTATCCGTGTTCTACGCTTTTGCACTTGTACTTCTTATCATAATTTTATTCCACATACTTCTATCTATTCTCAATCTATCTACTCACTTGCATATCCATTCCTATTAAAAAAAAAATTCTGCATGTTCTCGTTTTTCCGCATTTTCTTGTCATTCAAGCACTCTTGTAGTATTTTACATTCATTTCTTTTTCTCTCTCTTTCTTCATGCCTCATTATACTCTTAATTTATCTATTTTAACTTATTTCATCACAATGTATGCTGGGGTCTTTTTGTTTACTTTTAATACCCATCACCAGTATTTTGTTTAAATAACCTCTAATTTTTCCTGCTCTTTTCACCACCAAATTTTTGCTCCGAACAATTACATACTTTTTACTAAACTATCAAACAGCATTCCTTTTATTCTCATACATTCAAATTTTCTTTCACCAATTCCCTATACTTGTCTTACCGCTTTACTAGCCTTTCTTGTCATATTTTTTATGTGTTCATTTTTATTATTGTTTGTACAAAAAACATATCTTAAATATTTAAATGTTTTTACTTCTTTAATTTCTTTTCCATCCCATTTCCTACTGTTAATTGATATAGACGGAATTTAATTTAAAGTTTCCATGGAACTGCAAATGTGCTGCAAAAAAGAAAAAATGTCACCTTTAATGATAAAGCAAACATACAGTGATAGCGTAGTCAAAAACACAAATACATTAAGAAACAACCAATCCTATTAGTAAAACCCGGAAATAAACCAACAACAAAAAGAATGTAATAGAATTAAAAGGTAATTCTCTAATCTACTAAGAAAACAAAATGTAGTTATGAACAAAATTGAAAAACTGAGTATCCAACTGAAAAAACACATAAAAAAGTTAAACAAAAGTATCCCGGAATCTAAAAAAACGCAAAGAAGAAGCTCTTTAATAACTTAAAAGACTAAATCTGAGAAAGTAGATTTAAGATTATTATTATATATATTCTAAAATATAAAAAACTGTCTAAACTGGACAAAGAGACACAGAAAAAAGTAGTCAAACTGTTTAAAATAACAATAATTTGTCAGAGAAAAAATCTAATAAACCAATAGCACTCTTTGCTACAGAGGAATTGCTAAAAGCAACTCAAAAAATGAAAAACAGAAAAACAGAAAAACGCTTGATTTGAATAAAAAACAATTGCATCCGTGGCTTTTAGAAGTCCAAAATAGAATACTTATGCGTAGAAAGTCTGCAAACCTATTCCTTCTGTCAAAAAGAACAAAAACATTGAAAATTAATTCTTCAGACTATAATGCTTGCTAAACTCCATAAGCATGCTGTAGGAGATTACGCTCCCAAAATAATTTGTTACAGAAATTAAAACTAAAAAACTACACAAGAATAAAAATGAGTTTTAAAGAGGTAAGTCGACTATCCAAGCAATCAAAAAGTTGTATTAAAGTAATTAGTCCTTGAATTTTTTTTTATAAAATCTGCTTAACGATGTAGTCATAAAGGTACCACTGATGTAAAAAGCCACAAAAATTGCCTTAGCAGATGACCTAGTTCTACTAAAAAAAGCAGTAAACAAAAAAAGCTTAATGACATGTAGAATTAAATATTTATATAAAATAAACCTATGGATAAATAAAAAACTTGGTAAAAAAATATATTTAAAGAAAAGACAAATGAAGGGTGTAGTTTCAAAAAGTACTTTTTGAAATTATTAAGTTAGTAATGTCATTTTATCAAATTACGTACTCTACAACGTAATACTAAAACTTTATTTTGTTTCATACAATACAATAAAATTGAGTTTTGTTTATTTATGTTTTTTAATCTAGTTTTTAATTAAAAAACAGATTTTGGCAAGATTCAGTTTAAAAACAGACATTATACAACCTATAATTTGATTTTTTTTGATAATTTATTTATCAAAAGATGTTTTGTTAATAACGGAAAACTCACAGAAATCAGTTTTTAGAATTACTTTAGTTGTGAAAGTTTTTTGAAGTTTCTGAAAAATTGATTACGGTAGAGATTATACTTTTTGAAACTACACGCTTCAAATATAAAACAATTAAAGTTGGATAAGCATCTTAAAATGCACTTGTAAAAAAAAGTGCTAAGTTTGTTACAACAAAACAACAACATACTACCGTAGCTTTAAACATCGTAGCAGAAATTGTAACAATAGACCTACTAGTGATAGAAAAAATCATACCAACATACCAAACACAAATCTAGACAAAAAAAGCATTCAAAACTAGAACAAAAAAAATTCTTTAAAATAATTAAATAAATGGCAAGAAAGTTGAAACGCAAATGACGCAAAAAGTCATTAAACTAAAAAGTTCATTTTAAACATTAAAGAGTGGGTAGAACGCAAACACAAAAACCTAGATTTTTAGCAAACACAAGAGTTCACAAGACTTGGATTGTTTGAAACATATACTAAACAAATAAACATTACCAAGAATGATACGTGTGCACATTGCTTAGAAAAAGATAGTCAAAATTAAAAAAGAAACATAAGATAAAATTGTCAGTGAAATAACACCCAAAGTGGTATCAAAACCATACAGCAAATGGTTGTGCATATCATGCAAAAACTTTAAAAAATTACAGAGAAGGAACAATAAACTTTTTTCCTGTTGATTTATTAAAAACGGTGAACCAAAAAAACACAAAATAGACAAATAAGCAAAGGGTTTTAGTGGGTTAGAATGGTAATAGAATATATCGTTACTGAACTTCGTCAAAATTTAATACACCGTTTAGGAGTAATAAATTTTGAAATTGTACAACAAAACTCTGGTTTTAGTTACGTAAAACCAAATAAGTTATAATTATTTAATCAAAGACGTATCAATTTTGATACAATTTTAGCAATTGGCATTTATAAGGATATTGTTTATAAGTATTTAACCGCATTATTATTCAATTAACCGTTTAAAAGTTAATATTTATATTATAAAACTTTGCTTAACCCTCTAATGCCCAGCGCCGTCTCAAGACGGGGTACACTTAATAACATATAACGTAAAGTTCAAATATGTTTTATTCTTAATATACAATTTTTTTGGAAAAACTGTAAACAACATTAGAATTTACACAAAACTTTCCTTTGCAAAAAAAAATGCACCCATACCTGGCAGGTGTAAACAAATGATTCAACGTCGATGAAGATTAAAAATTGGGGCATCAGAGTTATGTAAAACTTAAAGTATCAATTTAATTTAAACAATTAGAACCTATAGTTATGTAATATATTACTGCCAAATTGCACTATAATTCAATCAACCATTTAGTAGTTACAATTTTTTAAAATATTGTTCAATGGATTGTTTAAAAATTATAATTTTTTTATTTCACCAACCTTCTCTAGCATGTATAGATGATCTCAACTAAATTGAAGTTAGACAAATTTGAGTGTTTCAGCTTTTACAATAGTTACGCAGTTGGTACTTATGTTCATGTGGTATATTGGTACCAACTTGTATTGAAATCCAATGTACTATTTATTAATTTATTAGTTAGTAATTTGTTATTCATTCATTATTTTTGCGGTTAGGAAAAGTTGAATTGAATTAAAGTTTTGCAAAATTTAGCGTAATTTATGTAAATTTTATGCAGTTGGTAATTATTTTAAACAAGTATACTGGTACTAAATTACATCAATATCCAATAAATCTTTAGATTTTTATTAACTTGTTTAATTTTAATATTAAAAAAAATTAATTAAATTAAATTAATTGTTTCGGTTTTTATAAATTGTATGCAATTAGTACACATGTTTATTTCATTGACATCACGCTACTGACTTATTTCTTAAAATGATAAGAATATTAATTTATAGAACAAGGATAAATTCTTTGTTTCAGACTAAGCACAATGTGTGCTTGGGTTTACTAGTTGCGTACGATCAAAATTTTAATTTTAATTAAATAAAATTTGAATACCCAAATTTGCGTTTAAAAAAAACGCCTTTTTCAACTTTGACTAAAAAATATTAATGATCATTAATTACACAAATCATAATAATAATAATGTATTTAGCGTGTTACGCTAAATATATTATGATTGATGTTATTATATATTAATTGTTATTAAGTGAGCGATGTGTGACATACATCGCAATTTTTACTTCAAAGGACACCTTCAGTTAATTTACATATCTGTACTTGATACACATGTAATATTATTATTGTTAATATTTCTTTGACAACACAATAGGTGATTGAATAGTTTATTATTAACAATGTATGCATAACTTTTGTTATTTAATGTTAACTTATGACTTATTTTTAAACTGCCGCATAAAAAATCGATTGTTTGTGACTTATGAGTTATGAAACCACAAACTGAATTTATACATAATGTTTTGAATTTATTAATGATAAAATAATTAAAGGTAATAACAATTAATTACTTGCCACTGAAAAATAGTTTTTACCGATAATAAATATTATTATTGTTAATAATAAGTTATGCAATCATTATTATAAATTATAAACTAACATTTTTTATATTATTAATTATAGAATCATAATTGGTACCAAATGTATTTTATTAAATATTCAATGATTTTATTTTTCATTATAATATTTACTCTCTAATTAAACTAAACTAACTATTACTATGTATGCCTTAACGACGAGTACAAGTTATCAACTTTTGGGTCACTTCTACAACTAATTAAACCATATACAAAGGCAGTTGAAAAGTTATTAAAACTGAAATACCGGCGCTTAATACTTAAAAATTAAAATTAAAAAATATGCACCTACTTATGTACAATTTAATTATTTATGAGTACTAAATTATTAATAGTTTCATATGTACATACAATATAATAAACAATGTATATAAATATAATATAGTACAATTTAATTAGTAGCAATTGTGTAAATATTAGTAACATCGATACGCTGATATCTTTATAATCTTATTTGTCATCTTTCATACGCTTATTATAAACAAATAAAGTATAAACATTCTATTAATTTCTTAACTATTATTGCATTTTAATTGAATTACCAATTCACTTAAAATTAATAAAACTAATTGACTAGATACTTTATTTTTTTTTTTTTTAAATATATAATTAAAAACTATAAAATTATTAATATTATATAAAACTTCCCGTAATAGTTTTATATCACAGCTTTAAATTTAATATTGTGATATAAACAATACAATCTGTATTGTTTTGTTTTGTAAAATAAATATCCTCATGCACAATGCAGAACTGCCCAAAGCAATATAGCATTGGTCAATACTGAATGTATGTAGGCAAAATAATAAGTTCTTGTTCTAATACTAACTGACTATTATTCATATTTTTTTTAGTAAATATATATTTGAGTTTAGGCTTCAAGTAGATGCCAGGAAATTTTACGTAATCCATGTTTAACTACTCATTGCAAATTTAATATAAACGGTCTTGTCTTCATTAATTACTAAGCCGTTTGCATTTTGATTCAATAAGAAGTTGTTGTACTTTTGATTAAGTTATTTTATTATTTTTAAGTAAAGTAGTGTCATTAACATACAAAAAAGTTGTTTCTCAAATAATGTTTTTTTCTAAATCATTAATATAGAGTAAGAAAAGTAAAACATTACCAAAAGTATACAAACATCAACAAAGTTGATAAATGCAACACAAAAAGAAAACATGGGTAAACTGAGCTCACAAATTAAAAAACTATTGAAGCAAAAAAAAAAACATAACAGAAACCTAGACAAAAACTACAAAATACTAAATAAGGACATAAGCAAAAATATACGAAAAGACCTAAGAAAATACAACACAAAATTTATAATAGATACTATCAAAGCAAACAAAAACTTAAAAGTCCTGAAATCCAAATTGGCCCAATGAAGAACGAAAATAACAACACTGAAAAATAAATAAACTTTCTACAGCTCCACTTATCAGAACTGCCAATATCACAGACCCAAAATATTGGATCATAAATCGACCGAGAAAACTAAAAGCAGCTCTAAACCAATTAAAGAACAAAACAAGCCCAGGCAAAGTGTGCATAACGACTGAAATACTCAAAATAAGAATAGAAAATCTACAAAAAAGTGTCCAAAACCTATTAAATAAAGTTATAAAAAAAGTCGATACCAAATAACAAACAACATAAAAAACTACCTATCCCCCTCCCCCTTAAGCTTAATATTGCACCTGTACAAACTCCTAACTAAATTTGTCACCAATCACTGACACATAAACTGGACTTCTATCAACTAGTCAAACAAGCTGAAATTCAAAAAATATACAGCATAACTTACCACCTAAAAACACTCAGAACCCTTATCAAAAAAAGCATCAAGTACAATACCATTTTCACCGCCTTTGTGGACTACCAAAAGGCATTTGACTCCGTCAAAACCTGAGCAGTTCTGAGAGCCCTTGATAAAGCTAGAATCGACTCAAGATATTCAAACCTCATACAGAACATATACAAAAATACGTCAATAGAAGTTCAAACAGACAAAGATAAAACTGCAATGGAAGAAATCTTTAAGTAACTTTTTTTTTTTGCACAAATTTAGATGACCTACAGACAATGCTAGTACAATTACATCAAGCATCAAAAAACATCGTTTTAGAAATAAACTTGTCTTCTTCTCACATACGGGACCGAGATCATGACAATAACAAGAAATACGTCAAACAGACTCCAAACTACACATCGAGCAATGGAGAAAGCCATGTTAAAGATTAGCATTATTGATAAAATCAAAATCAAATAAATCTGGAAAAAACTCAAATAACGCATGAGATGACTAAGAAGGTGACACAATAGCAACCAAAAAATAGTAAAAGAAGCGCAGGAATACCAAAAAGAAAATATCCAAAGCATAACAAAAAAAAATGAATTTAAACAGCCCAAGAGAGAGACAGATATAGGAAATTAAGAAAAGCCTATGTTCAGAAGTAGACACATACAGCTTAAAAGATTTCTGGGACCTCAGAACTACCTTTTTCTTTTTTAAGACCTTTTTGTTTATTATAAGTAATAACATACAATTTAAACAGTTTAAGTGCATCACCTCTAAAGTTATAATACTTAACTTTACTTACATCAAGCATCCGTAGTTTTACCTTTATCAAACATTTTGTAAATTTGATGATTAAAGATATAAACTGCATTCATAGTTGATCTACCTTTTCTGTAGCCATATTGTAAATTGCATAACTTTGTATTGATGTATTAACACAATCTTAAGCATTGCTATTTTTCATAATTGTTTAATAACAGGAATAATTAAAATTGATCTGTAGTTAGCCACGTCATTCTTGTTACCATTTTTAATATTGGCACAACTTTTGCAATTATTGCAGGTATATATCCTGTTCAAAACGTTTTAAATACAGTTTTAAATTTTTTTAAATATTTTATTATTTTTAATGCTTCAATTATGTTATACATCCGTCCGGCAGTATCACTTATTTTTCAAGACCTTCACGAAAGATAAAAAATAATAACTATTATATGCAATTTCAATTTTTTTAAATTATTTTATTTAAATGGTTTTTTCTTAAGCCCCAATGCAGTACTGCAATCTTTGCCTAAAGTTTTGAATCACTTTTCTCAACAATTCTAGTTCAATACTCTCAATTTCTTCTGAAATACACATTTAAGATCTTGTATTGTTTGAAGACGCCTTTCATAAACCTTTAGCTTTAAATATCCCTACAAACATAAATCAGGAGCCGTCAAATCAAGATAGTTAGACGGCCATAATATGTCACCAAACCTCAAAATCAAATGACCAGAAAACATATTTTGCTACACAGTTTTTTGTGCATACTTAGTTTTGCCCAAATCTGCGTAGTTTGGCATTAAACATGAATTTAACTTTTAGAATTAATGATAACCTTTTAATCATTTTCTTTAAAAAATATAGTCTTACAATACCAAGTATTGAAACCCCGCACCAAACGGTGATTTTACAATCATAAAACTACTTCTTGAAGCTGGTGTAGATTTTCTTTAGTCTAGTAGAAAAGTCTTGCTTGTTAACAAATTCACTAAAATGGAAATGAACTATATTTGACAAAAAAATATTTTTATTAGTTTTCAAAACTAGCTTGCTAATTTTATACAGGTAGAAGTACAAATCATAATGCAAAATTCTTAATATGTTTTTTTTTTGTAAAATGGTAATGCAATTAAATGTCTTGTTGCCAATTGCCTCAAACTTCTTTCTGCAGCTTGTCTGACGCGTTTGATATTTTTGTATTTACTGTACGTGTTTACAACATAATAAAAACTGTTCGTGTTTCTCAACATAAACTCATAACAAATCTGCCTTTGAGTGTTCACAACTGATTCATTTCATATAAAGCTTTCAATCACGTATACGCTTTGACGTTTGACAGTTACTTAGTAAAACTTACTGATAGATGTAGTCATTATTTTGTATGACATTTTAAATAAATTTCAAGTAATGTTTTTGCCAAAATAATATTTTTATACATTACTGTAACTCTTTTACAGTTTTTGTAACTTTTTTGACAGTCTTTAGACTTTACAAGTTTTGTACAGATTTTACAATGTTTATATTCGTTAATACAAACAGTTTGACAGTTTAAAATATTATTTGACAGATCTGTTACGCAGATGTAAAAACGTTTTTGAAAATTTTGGTATTTTGTTTTTTTTTACAGTTTTTGTAACATTTGCGATAGATTTTGTAGCGTTTTAGTAACTGTTTAAAGTATAATCTGGAAAATTGATTACAAATTATAGCATATTTACACGTTGATGTAAATTGTTTGGCAGTTAGTAATTTTTGTTCCAAATGTACATTTTTAATAGTTCAAAATATGATGTAGTATTCTTATACTTCTGATAAATACAACGACCCCGAGTACGGGCGTCACTTAAATGTCACAGGGGTGCAAAGAATCTACCGATCAGCTAGATTAAAGTCTGAAAAACTACACAAAATAGTAACTTGGAACATCAGAAGTATGCATAAAGCAGGAAAGGTGCACAATACCATTAAAGAAATAAAGCGCCTAAAAATTAATATACTTGGCATCGATGAAATGAGATGACCAGGACGTGGAAAATCTATAGTTGATGATCACACCATATATTATTCGGGTGACGAAGGAAAGGAAAACAGAAAGGAAGTAGCAATTATTCTTAATAACAAAATAGCAAAATCTGTTAATACCACCGTTTTACACTCAGATAGAATAATTATGACACAACTTACAACAGATAAGGTAAATATGAACATTATTCAAGTATATGACCCAACATGTGATCATGATGATGAAGAGGTAGAAAGATTTTACGACGCAATAGAGGAAATCCTAGACATGACAAAAACTAACGAAATTACAATTATCATAGGAGACATGAATGCAAAAATTGGTGAAGGAAAAGAGGATTTTTCGATTGGAAATTATGGTTTGGAGGAAAGAAATGAAAGGGGTGACAGATTTGCTAGATTTTGTATGGAGAAACAATTAATAATTACCAACACTTTTTTCAAACTGCCCAAGAGAAGACTATACACATGGAAAGATAAAATAATAAAGAACCAAATTGATTACATATGCATAAATGAAAGATATAAAATCCTGGCGCGGATGTACCATCGGACCATAACATGTTGGTGGGAAAAATACACCTGCGATTCAAGAAACTAAATAAAGCAATGAAAAAGCAAAATATCGATAGAGAGAAATTTAACGATGCAGAATGTAGAGAATCAAGTCGGAATGTAAACGACAAATGAATAAACATGGTGTGGGAAAAGGAACCTGAAAACATGTGGAACAAATGCAAAGATATAATACTAAAAGTGCAGAAGAAAAAGTTGATGGCAAACAAAATGAAAAGAACAGCCAAGCAAACGTGGGTGACCGATGCCCAAAATATTGCAAATGATGGAAGAAAGAAGAAAGCACAAAGACATAAACGCGGCAAAATACAAAAACATCCATACAAAGATAAAAAAAAAGATCAGGGACGCTAAAACTGAATGGCATAAAAAAGAATGTGAAGAAATAGAAGGCTACCAAAGAAAATACGACATGTTTCATCTACACAAAAAAATTAAAAAAGTGACAGGGTTAAAAAAGACTCGATCCCCCAATATCTTAAAAGACAAACAGTGAATCGCGATACATGATATAGAAAAACAACTGGAGAGGTGACAAGAATATAAAACGGAGCTGTTTGACAACGAAAAAGATAGCATAAAGAATTTAAACGCACAAACTGGGCCACTCATAACAAACCAAAAAATGGAAAGGGCAATATTTCTGACAAAAACAATGAGGGCAGCTGGACCAGATAAAATCTGCGCGGAGACGTTGAAGATAATGAGAAAATCTAGCATCAAAATATTGACAAAATTATTCAATTCAATCTATGACACTGATGTGATACCAAAGGATTGGTTGCATTCAACCTTTGTAAACATTCCAAAGAAGTCTAATGCGAACACGTGCGGAGAGTATCGTACTATAAGTTTGATGAGCCATGTGTTCAAAGATTTTCTGCGCATAATACAGGGTAGACTATATAAAAAACTAGATAGTAAAATTGGAGAAACACAGTTCGGATTTAAAAACGAACTTGGGACACGAGAAGCACTATTTAGCACGCAAGTACTGGTGCAAAGATGTCCAGATGTAAATCACGATGTCTACATTTACGCAATTGACTTTGAGAAGGCTTTTTATAAGATCCAGCACAACACGATGTTAAAGATGCTAGAGAACACCAAAATAGACGATAAAGATCTGAGAGTGATAACTGCATTATACTGGCAGCAACAAGCAAATGTGCGTTTAGGAGAAAAACTGACGAGCGATGTAGAAATAAAAAGAGGAATCCGACAAAGCTACATACTCTCGCCGCTAATGTTCAACCTGTATGCGGAACACATATGTAATGAAGCTTTGGAAAACACTAACGATGGCGTGATAATCAACGGAAAAATTGTAAATGACATCAGGTATGCCGACGACACTTTTATTCTAACAAACTCAGAAACTCGACTCCAGAATTTAATTAACAAAATTTCTCAACGCTCTGAGAAGTATGGTTTAACACTGAACATCAACAAGACCAAGTACTTAATAGTGAGTAAAAGTAGAATGCAAGATGCAGGCATAGTCTTAAATGGTAAGCAGCTTCAAGAGTAAGAAATCTGATATATTTGGGAAATTTAATCAACAAAAATTGGGATCCTAGCAAAGAAGTAAAGCGTAGAATAGCAATAGAAAGAACAACTCTTACCAAAATAAAACGCGCGCTATGTACCCACGATCTAACAGTTGAGGTAAGAGTAAAAATGCTTAAATGTTACATATTCCCAGTTGTATTATACGGGGCTGAAGCATGGACAGTAACAGACACGCTACTGAAAAGAATCGAGGCATTTGAGATGTGGGCCTACCAAAGGATATTGAAGGTTAACTGGGTGGAAAGAATCACAAACGAAGAGATCCTGCAGAGAGTAAATAAGAATACGGAACTGGTAAACACCATCAAGACCCGTAAACTTAAATATTTTGGACACGTTTTGCGGCACCCGGAAAAATATAGTTTGCTGCATTTAATTATTCAGGGGAAGATAATGGGAAGAAGGAGTGTAGGCAGAAAGACAAAATCATGGCTTAAAAACTTAAGAACATGGTAAGGCAAAACAACAGCCCAGCTGTTTAGAGCAGCAGTTGATAAAATTAAGATAGTAAATTTGTTAGCCAGCATCATTGTCAACGATCGAATCGGTCACGACACTTAAAAAAGAAGAATTTTTATAATAGATTAGAATACAATTTGATATATCTGGCAGGTTCTAAACATTTGATTACATTGATGTAAATGGTTTGACAGTTTTAGTAACTTTTTGAAGTTTTCAGTAACATTTTGAAAGTTGTAACAGTTTAAAATCTTCTTCGACAGATCTAGCAAATTCATGTCAACTTATTACAATGCTGAAAACTAGTTCATAATTTTAAAAACTTTTGACAGATTTAGTAATATTTTTGACAGTTTATTAACTTTTAGACAAAAGTATTTATTTTTTTCTTTTTGGCCGATTAGAAACTCATTTGACAAGCCTGCTATATTTTTGCCATGGTATATTATTAGTGTAAATTTTTTATTTTTTTTATTTTAGTAACTTTTTAAAAGATAGATTAACATGATTGACGGTTTAAAATATTTAAAATATAATTTGACATATCAGCAGATGTTACGCATTTTATTACAATATTGCTGTAAATTGTTTGACAGTTTTAGTAACTTTTTAATTTTTTTAGTAAATTTTTGACAAATTTTGTAACATTTTTAAAAAAGATTAAACAGATTTATGCAATTTTATTATAACTATTTAATAAATGTAATAATATTTTTATATATTTACATTTTTTGACAGATAGAATACAATTTTTGACAAATGTAGTATGTTTGGCCAACTTATGACTTTTTACACATTACTATAAACTGTTTCTGAATCCCAGTAACTTTGTAACTTGTTTAAAAGTTTTAGTAACTTTTTGATAGACGTAATAGATTTTCTAGAGTTTAGTATACAACGTGAGAAACTTTGTACATATTTGCCAACTTAAAAGATTCTTACACATATAATAGCAAGACTATCCCTAGAATTTATCAAGTTTTTTAGTTTTTTTTAAGAAATAATGCAAACACAAAATAATTTTTTTAATGTTGATTTATTTCTCACCAGGTAAGTACCTAATCATATTTTAAAATACATGATTATTTTGCATTTATTCTAAAGAGAGAAAAACGCTAAAGTATTTAAGAACAGGAAACAAAATTTTTCTTTTGATGCACAGGTCATGTACTACTTTAAAAATAAAATTATTGATTAAGGGTAATATTCATAGACAAAACTCAATCTCCGACTCGGCGCAATCTCCGAAAAATACTCGTACAGATAAACTTAATTTTTTTATTACTTCCTTTTGGTTAATACAAAAAAGTCATACGTCTAACTCATATGTTTTTGCAAAGCCCTTGCTTCCTCCCTTTAATAAAAGAGAAAATCAATAAAATGTAAAAAAAAAAACTTCATTATCTCGCAAAGTACATGATCATCTTGAAATTCTTATAGCATATAGACAAATCCAATCGCAGAAGATTTACAGTTCCAGAATAATAAGTTGTCGCTTTTGTTTCGGAAATATAACCATCTTCGCAAATAGAGTGTTTGCAAAAAATGTCGCAATTTTATTTTACCATAACTTTTTTATCACCCTGTCGATTTTATTACACACGATTTTCATCAAAAAACATAAAAATTTTATACACCAACCTCAAAAAAAAAGAAATCCAATGCTTTAATTTTGATCTAGTAGCTTGGGAGTGAAGTTACTTAACATTAAGGCAAATTGAAAATAATTGCTCCACTGTTATTTAAAAGAAATTTTGTAGTTTTATTTGTATGTCATAATTCTACGTACAATGGGCGAGTTTACTATTTTTTTCTGTAATAAAAATAGTCTATTTTTTTCGTCTGTTTTGATTAATTCGAAAAATTTAACACAAGAGTCTACTTCCGGTTTTCATCATTTTATTTTAAATCTATGCACCCATCATCTGTTAAAATTGTAAACCTTAATTACAACAACATTTTATTTTTAACCGTACTCAAAAACATTATTTTATGGTAGTAATTGGTTTAATTAAAAATAAATAATTTTTAAATTTTTAAATAATTATTATCTATCTAAATATGTTTATTTTAAAACTAAACACAATATTCTACTTCAGCCAGACTCGGATTAAAAGTTAAACAATTTTGTTATTGTTGAAAGTAGGAGATTGTGATATTATTCATAATATTTATCTCAAATATGTTTTACAAAAAAAAAAAAAAGTTTCTTAAAACGCTATAAACAATAATATTGTTCTTAATACAATAATGCGCATAGCCTCGTATAATTGTTTAAAAAAAAATTGAAACAAAGAAATGAACTACAAATTAAAATATAAATAAAATGTAAATGTGCGCATTGTTGACAACTGGCAAGTATGTAATATATTGAGAGAAAGGGGAATTTTAAAGTCTTAAATATTTTTTTTTGCATTTAAGTAGTCAATAAAAAAATAAATAAATATTTACATTAAATTTTTGCTATGGGCATTATTTTTAATGTGTTATTTGCAATATTTTGTTATATTTATTTATAACATAACTTGTAATTTTAAATTTTCTTTGTAAAAAGTATATTTGAGATAAATATTAAAATTATGAACAAAATATCAAATGACATTACTATAAATACTCAAACAAATGTTTACCTAGTTAAACTAAGTCAAAAAGATGCAAAGATGGTTAAATTTCTGAAACAAAAGCAACAACTTAATACTCTGGAACTGTGAATCTTCTGCGATAGGATTTGTCTATATACAGTAAGAATTTGAAGATGATCTTATATGTACTTTGCGATATAATAAAGATTTTTTTTTTACATTTTATTGATTTTCTCCGTTATTAAAAAGAGAAAAGATGTGGGTATAGAACCAAAATTTACATCTTAACAAAGGCTTTGAAAAAACATATTAGACGTTAGACGTATGACTTTTTTGTATTAACCAAAAGGTAGTAATGAAAAAATTAAGTTTATCTGTACGCGTATTATTCGGTGATCGCGCCGAGTCGAAGTTTGAGTTTGTCTATAAATACCACCCTTAGAAAAGTGTCTAACTAGAGTGAAATACTTTAAAAGCAAGCTAAGTTATCATCAACATATTGATACCATAAAAATTGAAAATCTTTTCTTTGAACAAAACCATAAATATTTCAGCTAACAAGGAACTTAGGGGTGCGCCCATAGCTAAGCCTGTGTTTTGTTTGAAGAACTTACTATTAAATTAAAAGAAACTATTTTTAATGCAAAATTTTAATCAAGACATTATTACATTAGCTTTACCTTTTTTTTATAAAACAATCAAAAATGTGTTTAAAGTGTATTACACACTATTTTAAGTGTAATAAATAGATAGATTTCTGGATATTTTTGATAAAAATCTTGAAATTCTTAAAATAATTAATCATGAATTTTGCAGCATTATTTTGATAATTGAGATGAATGACATTTTTTTGATGTTTTTGCATAAAAAGCATCTTGCATAGCTCAAGGTTACAAAAACAGTTAGCAAAACTATTCCCAAAATTTATCAAGTTTCTTAGTTTTTCCCAGTAAATAATGCTAACACTAAATGATTTTTTTAATGTTGCTTTATTTCTCGTATTTCAAAATAGATGATTATTTTTAATTTATTCTAAAGGGGAAAATGACGCTAAAATACTTAAGAACAGAAAACAATATTTTTTTTAGTTGTAAATAGTTGTAAATAGTTGTAAATTACTTTTGCATATAGTATTTATATTTTAAATTGTATAATTAAATTTTTTTATACTTTTATATGCTTTATTTTTATTATTTTTTTTTATTATAAACCGGTTTCGCCGTTTAAGGCATCATCAGTAGCTATAAATATAATTATAATTGTATAAAATTAAAATTAAAATATTATATAAATAATAATAACTAATATTTTTTTTATTAATGCACAGGTTAACTTTAAAAGTAAAATTATTGATTTAGTGGCTCAATGGCCCGGGTCAATTTTGATGCTACATTACTAATAAATAGCAGTCAAATTAAGTTAAGGGTTTTTCAATAAGGACATAACAATTGTGTAGTACACATGTTATATTTAAGTATGGAATTTAATCTTGTTTATATGATCAGTGCACAATGACAGCAATTGATTTTTTAAAGCCAATTTTCTACCACTTATCCACACATAAGTTCTTCTGACGTTGTTGGCTTGTTGGCGTAAACCAACGACTTAACAGTAGCTATAAATATAATTATAATTGTATAAAATTAAAATTAAAATATTATATAAATAATAATAACTAATATTTTTTTTTTAATGCACAGGTTAACTTTTAAAGTAAAATTATTGATTTAGTGGCTCAATGGCCCGGGTCAATTTTGATGCTACATTACTAATAAATAGCAGTCAAATTAAGTTAAGGGTTTTTCAATAAGGACATAACAATTGTGTAGTACACATGTTACATTTAAGTATGGAATTTAATCTTGTTCATATGATCAGTGCACAATGACAGCAATTGATTTTTTAAAGCCAATTTTCTACCACTTTTCCACACATAAGTTCTTCTGACGTTGTTGGCTTGTTGGCGTAAACCAACGACTTAACGCGGCCCTATAAAAAGAAATCCAACTGCGTTAAATCGCATGAGCAAAATGGCCATTTCCATTTATTAAATCAATTGCATAGGGCATGTGACGCCTTCTTGTTGGAACCACATATCACTGACGTCTATTCAATTCTGAACAAAAATATTTATATCCACAAAAAAATACGGTTCAATCCCACATCCGGCATGAAATCCACACCCCACGGTCACTTCTTGTGGATGCAATAGAGTTTCTTAAAGCACATGTTTGTTGCTATGCAATAACGCATATTTTGTTTATTAACAAAACATTAACAATTATTACAATGAAAAATTGAAGTAAGCGCTCTTAAAGTTGCGACCACAAACTTAAAATTTTGGTATTAATTTTTAATAATTTCCAATTCACCTTGATAAAATTGTAAGCTTTGTCTGACAAAAGTGCGTTTTGTATTTAAATACAAAATTGCTGTTAAAAAACCCAATGTTTTTAAAGAAGCAGTATGAAAATAGTTTACTTTTAGGTAAGATCAAAGTTTTATGTTTTTAAGCAACTTGGAATATCATCTTTAATCATATGACTCCATTATTAAGCCCTATTACAACGGCAAAAAGCTAAAATTTTTGGACCTCATCGCAATATAATGCAAAAAGTCCCCCAAACGTTTTAGAAAGAGAGGTACATAATTCTGCCATGTTTTTAACATTTAAAAAACATTAACAGTTAAAAAATACAAAATTCTATTGATTAAAAGTCAAATATTTTTAGAAAGAACTAAAATTTGGCCAAAAACGGTTATAAAATGTAAAATTCTGTTTATAAAATACTAAAAATAAGAAAATCTTAAAACATTAAAATATTGTCAGAAAGTTCGGTCGTAAACATTTATTAAACGTCAATCAACAAATTCCGGCTTTGGAACATCAAAATATTTTTGAAAAACACTACAATTTGATCATAAATTGTAATAAAATGTTTTTTTTTTATAAAATCCCAAAACCGCAAATCATTGCTGATTTAAAATCCGGTCATACCGTATAAAAATATTGTCAATAAGTACTAAAATTCACAATAAACTATAAAAAAAAATTATAAAATATTAAAATATTTTTAAAAATAACCAAAATCAACCGTTTTTATAAAATGTCAAAAATAACAAAATTTTGTTATAAAAAAATATTTCTAGTCTGGCATAAACGGTTAAAAAAATTTTATTCATAAAATGTCAAAAATAGCAAAATCTGGCATAGGTTTTGAGTTAGACATCAGAGGGCTTTGTACACTTGTGGTTCCATTCGCATTGCAGACGCTTGTTGAAAGAAGAAAAAAAATTATTGACAGATAATTGCCACATTTATATCTATTTTACGTAAGTATACTTTAAAATGCAGTAATGCAACAAATTATAGTTTTAAGTAATAAAATAATAAAACAATTTACTATGTTATTGCAAATTTATTTTTACAAATACATTACTAGTTTCGGCTCTACTAGAGCCTTCTACTGATGAAATAAGTTATATGAGTTTAAAAATAAACAACAACTTTATATATATATATATATATATATATATTATTATTGATATATAAGGGTTTATGAGACCAAGGAATTATGAGACCATTGCCGCTGGTCTCACTAACCTTCTCGCTGGTCTCATAAGCATGCCGCTTGGTCTCATAAGCATTTGCCGCAATAATAAGCCAATATTAGAATGTTACTCTATATTTTATAATTAAAATAAATGGCTAAACCTATTCGAATGATTTCAAATAAATTAGGGTAACATGTAATATAGGTAATAAATTAAAACAAATTAGTAACTCATACAAAAATTACGTAGTAGCCTTAAAATTTGATTTCAAACCCTTGAACTATATGAATTTTAAGTAAACTTATTTTACAAATGTACTATAGTAATCAAATAAGAACAAAATAGAAACTTGTATAAATATTTTTAGTACTTTCAAATAGTATAATTTTAATGTAATCCCCCTGCTCCTTCCTAAACATTGCACCAACCAAATATAAGCATAAGAGTACAATTATCGCACAAATGCAATATAGGTATCAAATAAAAACAAATACTGTAACATACAATTATTGTAGAGTACCCCAAAACATTGTACCCTATCGCCCCCCCTGCTAAGCAAATTAAAGGTACAAATATTGCCTTACTGTAATATGGGTAACAATTGAAACCAAATATAGTAACAAAAATTTATTTTAAAGTACCCCAAAACATTGTACCCCATTGTCCCCCCTGCTAAGCAAATTAAGGGTACAAATATTGCTTAAATGTAATATGGGAAACATACATTTATTGTAGAGTACCCCAAAACATTGTACCCTATCGTCCCCACTGCTAAGCAAATTAAAGGTACAAATATTGCATTATTGTAATATAGATCAATTGAAAGCAAATATAGTAACAAACAATTATTTCAAAGTGCCCCAAAACATTGTACCCCATTGTCCCCCTCCTAAGCAAATTAGGGGTACAAATATTGCATATTTGTAATATGGGTATCAAATGATAGCTAATATAAAAACATACAATTGGTGTAGAATACCCCAAAATATTATACTCTATCGTCCTCCCTGCTAACCAAATTATAAGTACAACTAACGCATAAATGTAATATGAGTATCAATTGAAAACAAATATGATAACAAACATTTATTTTAATGTACCCCAGAACATTGTACTCTATCGTCCCCCCCGCTAAGCAAACTAAGGGTACCAATATTGCGAAAATGTAATATGGGTAACAAATGAAAACAAATATGGTAACATACAATTATTGTAGAGTACCCCAAAACATTGTACCCCATTGTCCCCCCTGCTAAGCAAACTAGGGGTACAAATATTGCATTACTGTAATATAGGTATCAATTAAAAACAAATATAGTAACAAATATCTATTTCAAGTAGTACCCCAGAACATTATACCCTGTTGTCCCCCTGCTAAGCAAGATGAGGGTACAAATATTGCATAAATGTAATATGGGTACCAAATCGTTTCCCCTGCTAAGCAAATTATGGTACAAATATTGCATTACTGTAGTATGGGTATCAATTAAAAGCAAACATAGTAACAAACATTTGTTTCAAAGTACCCTAAAACATTGTACTTTATCGTCCCCCCTGCTAAGCAAATTAAGGGTACCAATATTGCGTAAATGTAATATGGGTAACAAATAAAAACAAATATGGTAACATACAAATATTGTAAAGTACCCCAAAACATTGTACCCCATTGTTCAACCTGCTAAGCAAAATAGGGGTACTAATATTGCATAAATATAATATGGGTATCAAATGATAGCAAATAGAAAAACATACAATTGGTGTAGAATACCCCAAAATAACGTACTCTATCGTCCCCCCTGCTAACCAAATTCTAGATACAACTATTGCATAAATGTAATATGGGTATTAATTGAGAGCAAATATGATAACAAACATTTATTTTAAAGTACCCTAAAAGATTGTACTCTATCGTCCCCACTGCTAAGCAAATTAGTGGTACAAATATTGCGTAAATGTAATATGGGTAACAAATGAGAACAAATATGGTAACATACAATTATTGTAGAGTATCCCAAAACATTGTACGCCATTGTCCCCTCTGCTAAGCAAATTAGGGGTACAGATATTGATTAAATGTAATATGGGTATCAAATGAAAGCAAATACAAAAACATACAATTGATGTAGAATACCTCAAAACATTGTACCCTATCATCCCCTCTGCTAAGCAAATTAAAAACTGCATTACTGTAATATGGGTATCAATTGAAAACAAATATAGTATTAAACATTTATTTCAGAATACCCCAGAACATTGTACCCTATTGTCCCCCCTGCTAAGCAAATTAGGGATACAAATATTGCGTAAATGTAATATGGGTAACAAATGAGAACAAATATGGTTACATACAATTAATGTAGAGTATTCCAAAACATTGTACGCCATTGTCCCCTCTGCTAAGCAAATTAGGGGTACAGATATTGATTAAATGTAATATGGGTATCAAATGAAAGCAAATACAAAAACATACAATTGATGTAGAATACCTCAAAACATTGTACCTTATCATCCCCTCTGCTTATAGTAAGATACAATTATTGTAGAGTTCCCCAAAACATTGTACCCTATCGTTCCCCCTGCTAAGCAAATTAAAGGTACACATATTGCATTATTGTAATATGGGTATCAATTAAAAGCAAATATAGTAACAAACATTTATTTTAAAGTACCCCAAAACATTGTACCCTATTGAGTTCCTTGCTAAGCAAATTAGTGATAGAAATATTGCATACATGTAATATGGGTACCAAATGAAAGCAAATATGGTAACATACAATAATTGTAGAGTCCCCCAAAACATTGTACCCTATCGTCTCCCCTGCTAAGCAAATTAAAGGTACACATATTGCATTACTGTAATATGGGTATCAATTGAAAGCAAATATAGTAACAAACATTTATTTTAAAGTACTCCAAAACATTGTACCCTATTGTGTTCCTTGCTAAGCAAATTAGGGGAAGAAATATTGCATAAATGTAATATGGGTATCAAATGCAAACAAATATAAAAACATACAATTGTTGTAGAATACCTCAAAACATTGTACCCAATTGTCCCCTCTGCTAAGCAAATTAAGGGTACAAATAAATCATTACTGTAATATGGGTATCAATTGAAAGCAAACATAGTAACAAACATTTAATTCAGAATACCTCAAAACATTGTACTCTATTGTCCCCCCTGCTAAGCAAATTATATATTGCATAAATGTAATATAATATCAAATAAAATCAAATATGAAAACATACAATTATTGTAAAAACCTCAAAACATTGTATTCTATTGTCTTCCTGCTTAGCAAATTAAAGGTACAAATATTGCATAAATGTAATATGGGTATTAAATAAAAGAAGATATGATAACAAATATTTATATTGCTTGAATGTAATATGTGTATCAACTGAAAGTTAATATGGTAACATAGAATTATTGTAGTGTACCCCAAGACATTGTACCCTACTGCTTCTCTGCTAAACAAAATAAGGGTTCAAATATTATACAAATTCAATATGAGTATCAAATAAAAGCAAATAATGTAACTTACAACTATTTCATAGTGCCCTATAACTTTGTTCCATATTGTCCCCCTTGCGAAACAAATTAAGGCTACAAATATTGTATAAATTAAATATGGGTATCATATATGAAAGCAAATAAGGTAACATAAAATTATTTTCAATACCGAAACACATTATACCCTGTTATACCCCTTGCTAAGCAAATTAAGGGCACAAATTGTGAACTCTATCCTGTTAAATAGATTAAGAGTACAAGTATAGCATCAATGTAATATGTTAAGTTATGGTAACATACAATTAGTTTATAGTACCGTAGAACATTGTAGCTTATCATCTCCTGATAAAACAAATTAAGAGTACAATATGACACTAATGTAATATGAGTGTCAAATGAAAGCAAATGTTATCTTGTACAAATATGTTAATTTTTTTTTTACCTTATTGTTTTTTGAGTTTAATTATTTAAAGGTAAATGTAACGCACAACATTTCAAATATATATGTAAGATGAGTTTCAAATTAGAGTAAATATGTTAATTTGTACATTTTTTATAAAACTAATAACTTTGTACCCTTTTGCCTTTATCTAAATTTATTAAAGGGATATTCTTATATCACCATTGTAATTTGCTTACTTAAAACCAATGTTTATTAAATTTCATTTAGATCTGAAGATGTTATTACATATTATAATAAATAATTAAGCCGCCCCTAATATGAATTTACATAATTTAAAATCGGTTATGTATGAAAATCTCTATTTATATTTCTTTTGTAATTGGCTTTGCTACAGTTTAGAGAGGAACAATTTTGTAAGCATTTATCTTTTTATAGATTTCTAATTAGATTAAAAAGTTAAATCATTCATGTTAAAAAATAAATTCTATTTTGAATGAAATATTTGTTGAGTGAAATAATTATAATTAAAAAAACTCCGCCGGTCATGTCTGAATGTTTACTCATGTTCCTGGCAAAATACACTTTTTATAAGCGTTTCGACGCGATGGGTTTCGGTGTTCAAATAAAATACTGATATAAAATTTGTATATTTCTAATAAAATTGTAATTTTGTATATCTACTAAATCAATAAGTAAACAAAATGAAATTATATTGTTCTACATATTTCTTCTATAATATAACATTTAAAATATTTCCGTAATTAGGAATGTAAGAGCGGAAAGCAATAAAAACATAAATGCGTATAAAAAAGGGTATTCTATTGATGCTTTTGTGCCTTTTAAGTGTGGCAAGGACAAGCAAGCGTACGTGCTGCATAAACCCGAAAAATATGAATGTGATAACAAAATCTTTGCTGTAAACATTCTATAGTGTTAATTCTCATTTATTCTTTCAGAGTTAAAATTTTATTAATATAGTTTTGATCAAATTAAGTTTATCATAACATAATCAAGTTAGTTACAGTTGTCCTAACATATAAAAACACAGTCATCACTCACTCTCAAAACTCATTTTTCACACCACAGGACTGTAGATTTCATATTGCGGGCGGCTCAATTATGATTATATTGTACTCAATCTTCATATCCAAATGAAATTTAGTACATATGAGTTTTTAAGTATACCGATTTCGAATTATCCTAAATTTTTATGGCGGTAGGCTCAGTTAATACATTATTATACAAAACATAAAAGTCAAAATAAAATAAGTACACATATGTTTTTAAGAATGTTAATTACAATGATAATTATAAAATAAATTAATAATTTTTTCAAATTCAATCTAACGATTGCAAAATGGAATCAGTCATTATTTATAATGATAATGTTAGAATCAATTGAATTGATATTTAGCTTGCTCAATTATGATGCTATTGTAGTTATAGTTATAACTTTTGTCATCCGACACCTATAATTTATTTGTGTTCTACCTGAACTCTTAATTGAATTACATGGGGGTACAGTTTGTTACTATAAAATAATTATACATACCATGTAATATGTTTGCTCTCATTTGAAGCATTATTTATATCCTGAAATTGTTTAACAAGGGGGACGATAGGGTACAGTGGTTTGGAATACTATACAGGGTTGGGCAAATGTATGGAAACACCCTATTTCTGACTGCATTTTCAATTTATTTCAAAAATGACTAATAAATGTTTTTGTATATTTTTTAATCTATACAGTGACGTATTTTGTTTTTGAATGCATGCTTTGTTTCGCGTGATATAACGTCATTATCAGTTCTTTTAAATGGAATACCCAGTATAGTTTTTTTTTTATAGAACAATTACAAATACTTACGGTTTTTGAAATATTCAATAAAATAATAAAACAAAATGCAGTACGTTTTAAATGATTTATAGTAATAATAATAAGCATATTTAATTGTAGTTGACTTTTTGCTTAAAATATTCATTTATTTTTACATTTTTTTTAACTGTATTGAGAATAACAAAATAACAATCTATTACATTTTGTTTAATTATTTTAATAAATATTTCAAAAACCGTCAGTTGTAAACCCATACAACCTTATATCATAGGAATTGTTGAAAAATTCTCTTTCTAAAAATAAAAGAAAATACAAGGTGATCCATTTAAAAAAACTGATGGTGACATTATACCTCGTAAAATAGAGCTTGTACTAAAAATCAAAATACATCACTACACAGATTAAAATTTCTACAAAAACTTTTATTAATGTCATTTATTACAAAAACGAAAAATGAAACCAATAATCGAGTGTTCCCATACATTTACCCAACCTTGTATATTTATGTTACTATACTTGTTGCCATTTGATACTCAATCTGTTAGCAGGAGTGCGATAGAGTACAATGTTCTGAGGCACTATAATAATTATATAATACCTTATTTACGTTCACTTGATACCAATATTACATTTGATATGTGCACCTTTAATTTGTTTACTAAAGAGGCAATTGAGACAATGTTCTAAGACACTATAAAATAGTTGTACGTTACTTTATTTGCTTTCATTTGATACTCATATCACATTTGTGCAATACTTGTACCTTTGTTTTGTTTAGCATGGGGTAATAGGGTATAATGTTCTGGGGCACTATAAATTAGTTGTAAGTTACTTTATTTGCTTTTTTTTGATACCCATATTACACCTGTGCAGTATTTGTACCTCTTGTATTGTATAGCAAGGAGTACTAAGGTACAAGGTTCTAGGCCACTATAAAATAGTTGTAAGTTACTTTATGTGATTTCATTTAATACCCATATTACATTTGTGCAGTAATTGTACCTTTATTTTGTTTAGCAAGAGGTAATAAAGTACAATGTTCTGGAACACTATAAAATAGTTGTAAGTTACCTTATTTGCTTTTATTTGATACCCATATTACATTTGTGCGATATTTGTACCCTTAATTTAGTTAGCAAGGGGGCAAAATGGTATAATGTTTTGCGGCACTACAAAATAGTTGTATGGTACCTTATTTGCTTTCATTTGATACCCATATTACAATTGTGCAGTATTTGTACCCTTAATATGGTTAGCAAGAGGGCAATAGGGTACAATGTTCTAGGGCACTATAAAACAGTTATAAGTTACCTTATTTACTATTATTTGATACCCATATTACATTTGTATAATATTTGGACCCTAAATTTGGTTAGCAAGGGGGCAATAGGGTACAATCTTCTGTGGTACTTTAAAATAAATGTTTGTTACCGTATTTGCTTTCATTTGATATACATATTGCATTTATGCAATATTTGTACCCTTAATTTAGTTAGCAAAGGGGCAAAATGGTATAATGTTTTGCGGCACTATAAAATAGTTGTATGTTACCTTATTTGCTTTCATTTGACACCCATATTACAATTGTGCAGTATTTGTACTCTTAATATGGTTAGCAAGGGGGCAATAGGGTACAATGTTCTGGGGCACTATAAAACAGTTATAAGTTACCTTATTTACTATTATTTGATACCCATATTACATTTGTATAATATTTGGACCCTTAATTTGGTTAGCAAGGGGGCAATAGGGTACAATCTTCTGTGGTACTTTAAAATAAATGTTTGTTACCGTATTTGCTTTCATTTGATATACATATTGCATTTATGCAATATTTGTACCCTTAATTTAGTTAGCAAAGGGGCAAAATGGTATAATGTTTTGCGGCACTATAAAATAGTTGTATGTTACCTTATTTGCTTTCATTTGACACCCATATTACAATTGTGCAGTATTTGTACTCTTAATATGGTTAGCAAGGGGGCAATAGGGTACAATGTTCTGGGGCACTATAAAACAGTTATAAGTTACCTTATTTACTATTATTTGATACCCATATTACATTTGTATAATATTTGGACCCTTAATTTGGTTAGCAAGGGGGCAATAGGGTACTATCTTCTGTGGTACTTTAAAATAAATGTTTGTTACCGTATTTGCTTTCATTTGATATCCATATTACATTTATGCAATATTTGTACCCTTAATTTAGTTAGCAAAGGGGCAAAATAATATAATGTTTTGCGGCACTATAAAATAGTTGTATGTTACCTTATTTGCTTTCATTTGATACCCATTTCACAATTGTGCAGTATTTGTACCCTTAATATGGTTAGCAAGGAGGCAATAGGGTACAATGTTCTGGGGCACTATAAAACAGTTATAAATTACCTTATTTGCTTTCATTTGATACTTATATTACCATTGTGCGATATTTGTACCCTTAATTTAGTTAGCAAGGGGGCAAAATTATATAATGTTTTGCGGCACTATAAAATAGTTGTATGTTACCTTATTTGCTTTCATTTGATACCCATTTTACAATTGTGCAGTATTTGTACCCTTAATATGGTTAGCAAGGGGGCAATAGGGTACAATGTTCTAGGGCACTATAAAACAGTTATAAGTTACCTTATTTACTATTATTTGATACCCATATTACATTTGTATAATATTTGGACCCTTAATTTGGTTAGCAAGGGGGCAATAGGGTACAATCTTCTGTAGTACTTTAAAATAAATGTTTGATACCGTATTTGCTTTCATTTGATATCCATATTACATTTATGCAATATTTGCACCCTTAATTTAGTTAGCAAAGGGGCAAAATGGTATAATGTTTTGCGTCCCTATAAAATAGTTGTATGTTACCTTATTTGCTTTCATTTGATACCCATATTACAATTGTGCAGTATTTGTACTCTTAATATAGTTAGCAAGGGGGCAATAGGGTACAATGTTCTGGGGCACTATAAAACAGTTATAAGTTACCTTATTTGCTTTCATTTGATACCCATATTACATTTATTTTGTATAATATTTGGACCCTTAATTTGGTTAGCAAGGGGGCAATAGGGTACTATCTTCTGTGGTACTTTAAAATACATGTTTGTTACCGTATTTGCTTTCATTTGATATCCATATTACATTTATGCATTATTTGTATCCTTAATTTAGTTAGCAAAGGGGCAAAATGATATAATGTTTTGCGGCACTACAAAATAGTTGTATGTTACCTTATTTGCTTTCATTTGATACCCATATTACAATTGTGCAGTATTTGTACCCTTAATATGGTTAGCAAGGGGGCAATAGGGTACAATGTTCTGGGGCACTATAAAACAGTTATAAGTTACCTTATTTGCTTTCAATTGATACCCATATTACATTTGTGCGATATTTGTACCCTTAATTTAGTTAGCAAGGGGGCAAAATGGTATAATGTTTTGCGGCACTACAAAATAGTTGTATGTTACCTTATTTGCTTTCATTTGATACCCATATTACAATTGTGCAGTATTTGTACCCTTGATATGGTTAGCAAGGGGGCAATAGGGTACAATGTTCTGGGGCACTATAAAACAGTTATAAATTACCTTATTTACTTTTATTTAATACCCATATTACATTTGTATAATATTTGGACCCTTAATTTGGTTAGCAAGGGGGCAATAGGGTACAATCTTCTGTGGTACTTTAAAATAAATGTTTGTTACCGTATTTGCTTTTATTTGATATCCATATTACATTTAATCAATATTTGTACCCTTAATTTGCATTGCAGGGGACGATAGGGTACAATCTTCTGGGGTACTCTACAATAATTGTATGTTATCATATTTGCTCTTATTTGATACTTATATTACATTTAAGCAATATTTTATTAAAATACGATTTTATTTAATAACATTGTCATTCAAAATGCTTTTATAATTTTCTAGGGATCAAATAAATGTGTGAAAGTCACAGTCTATCGCCTGGTCTCATAATGCTAACCGCGAAATTCTTGCCGCTATGGATATACGCTTTGTCGACAACTTCACATTATTGAAATTGGTCTCACTATCCTGTGATTTGAAGCGTTGCTTATGAGACCAGGTCTCACTATCAAAATGGTCTCACTATCCTGCGATTTGAGGCACAATTGGTCTCACTATCCTGTCGCCGGAAACATATATATATATATATATATATATATATATATATAAATATCTAAACTACAAAGTTAAGAGCGGAGCGGAGTTATAAAAAGGTGAATAACAGAGAAAATAACTTTTAAAGATTACAGTAATGAGCATGCGGTAGTAATGGTAAAAGAATTATATTACAAAACAAATTAAAAATACGTGATGATTATCTAAAAAAGAAGGATTAACTAGTGGCTTTAAATATTGGAGAATATATTAAATTTATTTAATCATTTAAAAGGGGTGCGGCGTTACTTTTTTATTTAAAAATTACCAATGCTTCTAATAAATTCAATTTAAGTCTTTTTTGTAAATTATGTAGAATTTTTACGTCCTCTAGTTTTGAAAAAGTATGTTGATGTTCTTGAACGTGATTGGCAAACGTTGAATCTGCTTTATTATTTTGAAATAATTTTTTATGTTCTTTGTACCGGGTAATAAAATTCCTGCCTGTTTGTCCTATATATACGCTAATGCAATCTCCACATGTTAATTTATATACTCCCGATTTTCTAAATTTGTCCGTTTTTTCTTTCGCGTTAAATAAGATGTTTGATAATTTTGACGTTGACCTAAACGCAATTTTCATGTTAAGTTTATAAAGCACATTTGATACGGATTCGGTGACTGGACCAAAATATGTGAGACAAGTAAATCTTGAATCAACCGTTCTCGTTATTTGAAGATATATGTTTTTTTAAGTTTTTTTTTTATTTTCTTAATTATTAACTTCTCCATAGTATTAATAGCTATTGTTGAGTGCATTTTAACTTGCACTTTTTTGACAAAAATTGATCCCGAAAAAAAAATTATTATTTTTGAAAAAGTTAGGTTGTGCTTTAAATTGTTTAGGATTTAACAAAAATTTATTTTATTTTATCAAAATATTTACGGTTCCAGAATTCTTGTATTCAAATTTGATTAAATTAAAAAAAAAATGCTTTCAAGATGTAATACCAATACTCCGTTTACCAAAAGTAAATTTTCTATTTAAACTTTTGTTTTCAAAAGCCTTTTCTTCCTACATTTTTTTAGATAGAAATTTACATCATCTTATTTAAAAAATGTGCATCAATTTATGACAGACAAAAACCACAACACAACTTAAACTTTTTGGTTTTATTTTTTAAGTATAGTTACAGTTGATCCAAATTTTCATTTTTCCGGAATCTTTTTATTTTTTTCCATATTTTCTTAGTTTCATATTTAAATAGTATTTTTCTAATCATTTTTGGTTTTTGCATTTGTTTATTACTTCTATTATCTCTTTTATAGTGGGCTTTTATGTTTTCTGTAAAACTTTCTTCTTTAGGTATCACTTATTCCTCGTCAGTTATCTGCATTCCATTTAATAGCTCTCTAAAGTGTCTTTTCCATATGTTCTTTACTTTATCTTTGTTTTCTGTCACTTTTTTGGTTTTGTCTTTTATTTTCCATTCAAGTGTTTTCTTTTACTAGTATTTTTACAATAACATACTTTTAACTAAACTATCAAACAAACCTACCTACCTACCGCTTTATTAGCCTTTCTTCTCATATTTTTATGTGTTCATTTTTATTATTGTTTGTACAAAAAACCTATCCTAGATATTTAAATGTATTTACTTTTTCAATTTCTTTTCCATCTCATTTCCAGTTTTCTACTCTGCGTCTTTCTCCTCCCTTTCTAACGTTCATCTTTTTTGTTTTATTTACTTTTAATTCTTTTTTATAAAATATGTATCAAGACATCTTATCATTTTGTTCATTTCATATGCTTGTTTTGCTACAATCACCATGTCATCTGCATAAGCCAGCAACCACACTTTTTTTTCTGCCCACCAACACCCCACCCGTTTGCGCCCTATATAGCACCTCTTATACATCTGCAATGTATGCCGCAAACAAAGTGTAGCCCTACTTTGTTTGTGGGCATCCTTGTCTCACACCTTTTGTAATCCAAAAAATATCACTCATTTTGCTGTTTCCACTGATACTTCTTTCATTATTTTTACTAGATGCTCATTTATTCCTCTTTTTATCAAATGCATTCACAATTTCTCTCTATTCACACTGACAAAAGCCACGTTTAGATCCAAGAATAATGCATACAACTTTCCTTTTTTTTTCTGCTATTTTTTTTTCTACTGTATGGTGTAGTATGTATACATTATCCATGGTCCCTCTTCCTTTTCTAAACTCGGCTGTTCGTATGACAATATCCCATTCATCTCTAGTTTTTTTTTTCTAGTACCGTAGCGTAGATCTTGTATGATGCACTTAGTAACGTTATACCTCTATAATTTTCTGCAAGTTTTTTATTTCCTTTTTTGTGTATCGGACATACAAGACCTACTCTCCACTGACTAGGAAACCCTTTTCCCTTCTATACTTCATTTATTATCTCACTCAGTCTCTCAATCAAATCTTCCGTACCATACATCCATGCTTCATTTTGTATTCAATCCAGATCTGGAGCTTTTTAATTTTTTTGTCTTTTTATTTGTTTCCATATTACTTCTTTTGTTATTCCATCTACATCTTATTTTAGTTGTTGTGTTGTCATTCATACAATTTTAAGAAGTGTATCCTCCAGTTTTCCATTAAAATTTAATTGTATTTTTTTTTATTTACTATTTCTATGCTTC
The DNA here is from genome assembly GCA_963932245.1 of Tachinus rufipes. Lineage (NCBI taxonomy): Eukaryota > Metazoa > Arthropoda > Insecta > Coleoptera > Staphylinidae > Tachinus > Tachinus rufipes. Next base: position 67,878,164 of record OZ010747.1, on the reverse strand, counting down.
TTCGTCAGAACAAATTTCTTTTATTTTTAATTGTTCTTTTTTTTATACATTGTCTTAACTTCTTTGCATTTTTCCTTGTATACATTTTACGCCCTCTGATATTGTTGTTTAGTCGCTTTATCATTTTCCCAACATTGTAGTACTTTTCTAGCTTCCCATTTTTTTCTGTGTTTTGCCATTTGCGTTTTCCAAATGTTTCTTTTGTTTCTATAAACGTTTTCATTATTGTTGCGTCTGCGATTGTGTTTTCTAATTCTGTCATTTTTTGTTCTACGCCTTTCTCTCAAAAATCTTTTTTATATAAATTTTGCTTGTACATTTCTATACAAGAAAAGGTTTTTTTTTTTTTTTAAGGACGTAATTTGGCCTCAGCAAGTAGCCCTTGAGAATAACTAACGCAGAGCAATACCTTTCGGTTTTCTTCTCTACGTTAGTTCTGTTGTCATTTTACTGCTGCGGCAACACATGCTGTCCCCAGCTCATTTCTCCCTATACTTTATTTGTTGTTTGTCCTATACTGACGTTCATCTCTCCTTTCTGCTATTCTATTGTTATTCAGCCTAGTTGTTTGATTTGTCCTTAGATGTCTTCTTAGTTTCTCTTTCATTCACTTCTTTGTCGGCGTATCCTCTCTTTTTTATGAATATTTTGTAGAGCTCCATTAGCTGTACCCCCTTTGGTAATCCTAAATTTGCCAATTTAACTTCTAAGGATAATCTTGAGTCTCCATTTGGAATTATTTCTTCGTGTACCCTGATTGCCAAATATACTATGACCATTTCAAAGGTTACATTGTCAGTCAACCTCAAAATGGCGTATCTACCATTTGGAAATTCTCTGGTCAGTTCCGTCAGTTTTTTCATTGTATTATCTCTTGCTTGTCTCTTTGCTTCTTGTTTACTATTTCCTTCATTTACCAGTTTTATTATGTTTAATCTTACTTCTACCATCAAATCTGCGGGTAGTGTTGCCGCAATTACGTCTAGCGCTTCTTGCAACACCGTTCTGTAAGCACTACATATCCTTAACGAGCTTGCTCTAGTGGTTCCTCTTATTTCTTTTCTGTTTTTTTTTTGTCTTTAAGGCATCTCCCCATGTTTTTGCAGCGTACAATAGTTTACTTTTGGCCGCCGTTGCTATTAGCCTTCTGGCCTCTTGTCCTGGTCCTCCCTTGTTTGGCATAAGCCTACTAAGCATTCCTTCCATTTTCTTTGTTCCTCTTACCGCTTCCTTAATCTGTTTTTTCCATCCTTTTGCTTCCAGTGTAACTCCAAGGTATTTAATCTTCTTCCCTATAGTTATTATTTGTTCACCTACCAGTATTTTTCCGGTTCCTCTATTTGTCCTGTTTGTCGATAACCATGCCGCTTCCAATTTCTGCGGTGCTAATTCTAGCCCTTTACTTTTCGTCCATCTTTTTATCATACTAATTGTCAACTCTAGCCTTTCCTTTAGTACTTCTATGTCTGCATCCCTACCTACTAAAGCTAAGTCGTTAACAAATGCCGTTATCGTCACTTCGTCTGGCAGCCGCATTCCGAGAAGCTCATTATATACTAAGTTCCATAATTTGGGTCCTAGTGCTGAGCCTTGTGGTACCGCTCTGGTCAGTCTAAATTTACCCTTCTTGGTCACTAAGTTTCTTCCTTGTAGATAACTCCATATTATCTTGATCGTTTTCTTTGTCAATTCTTTCTTTTTGCTGCTTCTATAATTGCTTCCCATAGTACGCTATTAAACGCGTTTTGTATATCCAACGCTATTATGATGCAATGCTATCTTTTCCTATGTGGGCCGCTGTTTGCTTCTTTAGCTACCGCTTTTACCTTCTCGATAGCTCCTAGCGTAGATTTCCCTTTGCTAAATCCGTATTGTTCACTTTCACAAATAGAAGAAAGTGGTGGATGGCACTTTCTTCTATTTCTTTCTCTATTCTTCTCACAATAACTTTTTCCATTATCTTCCATTATGCTAATGTATTGATTAAACAAATTGGTCTATACGTCTTTGATTTACCTGCTTCTTTTTTCTTCTCAATCAGCACTAAGTTTGCCTCTTTCCAACATTTCGGGAATGTTTCTTCATTTGGACATCTGTTTATTATTTGTGTTAGTTCTATTTCGTTTCCTTCTAACGCTGCCTTTACTATCTCCGCTGTTATCTCGTCCAGGCCTGGTGCCTTATTGTTAGGTAGTTCTCTTATGATCTGTTTCATCTCATCCACTGTTGTCATATCTGCTTTCTCTTCTTCACTTGTCTCTGTTGGTTTTTTTTACCGCTCTTCCTTTGGGGAACAATTTCTCAATTATTTTTTCTTCCCCTTCCTCCTCCTTTAAGCACACTCCCTTTGATCTTTCTCTCAGTTTATTCATTGCAATTTTGTACAGCTTTCCCCAGGGGTCCCTATCTATGGAATCTATCATTTCTTTCCAGCATCTCTTCTTGCTGTTTTTTATCGCTTTTCTCAGTGCTTTTCTGTCCATTTTTAATTCTTTTTCTGTCTCTGCAGTGTCCTCCCCTTTTCGTTTCAGTCTTTTGATCTTCCTTCCGGTTTGTATTGCTTTTTTCCTGCTTTTCTTTATCTCATTGCACCACCAGTACGGCCCCTTTTTTCCTCCTTCCCTATACCTGGGGATTGCTTCTTCCGCTGCCTTTCTCAGTTTTTCCAAGTACCGTTTGTATCTTTCCTCTATGTTTTTGCTTTCTGTTACTTCTTCTACCTCCATGGCTCTTTTTATCTTATCTCTGTATATCCTTCGCATGTTCCATCCTCCTTTTCTTGTGTCTTCTTTTTCCCCTTTTCCGATCGTGTTGTGTTTTATATATTTATGTAGGCTCAGCGATTCTTCATCTGTCACGTTCCAGCTGCCCACTACTTCTGCTGTTTCCCACGTTGCTATGGTAATATCGATATGAGACTTAGATCTTTCTCTTACAAATGTTAGTCTGTCGCAGACCAACAAGAAAGTGTCCATACTATTTTTGCTACAACTTCCTTTTTTTAGTTTTCTGTTTATACTTCTATTTATATACACATTTATTGGCTGATGATCCGACTCTACTCTTTCTCCAACCTTAAATTTATCTATCTCTTACCACGCTTTTTTATTAACCATTACGTAATCAATTACGGATTGTCCCTTTGCTCTTATGTAGGTATATTCTTCCTTTTCATCTCCTTCCATATTTGCGTTTAATATCTCACCCATTCTCTTCAGTCATGTCTATCATTTCTTTTCCTTCTTTATATTCTAGTTTATCTTTTGACTCTCTTTTACTTTTCTCTCCGTTTTTCATTTTTTCTTCTTTAATTCCGGTCCTAGCGCTGAAATCTCCTCCTACTATTAGTTTTCTCTCTTTGGTTTCTTTTATTAAGTTTTCCAGCGGTGTTCTAATTTTTTTTTAATCCTCTGCTGTACACCGTAACCCTCTTGTATTTTGTTCCACTCAGTATAAAATTTTGTTGCAGTAACCCCTTTATTTCCAATTTTACATCATCTTCTTGTGGTATTTTATTTCGTATTCCTGTTATGATACCTCCTTTTGCTTTTTCCGTTACTAACAATACCAAATTAGAACAAACCAGAAGGTAAAAATATAATTAAACACATAAAACAGCAACAAATTTGATAGTCTGAAGAGCAAGTCCTAAATCTACAATTAGAACAATTTTTAAACGAGAACCGGAAGAAAAAAAAACAAGAAAGTCTCAAATCTAGATGAATTGATAAAGTAGAGATGAGAGAAGAAAGAATCAGAAACTGAACAACAAAAACAAATAACAGTAACAGAAAAAAACAAAAAAAAAGAATGATGAAACTTGTACAATAAGCAGTAAAATTGGATAGATTATAAAAGCTTCAAAAATAAAGCAACTAAATTAACACTTGGAATGTAGCGCTTATATAATCAAATTGTTTTTGCTCCTAATAAACTTTTCTGTATTTGACCCTGTATTGGGAACACTCGACAGAAAACTCCAACTCAACTATTGCGTATTTTTCTGACACGACAATTTATAGTTTTAGTTTAGACATAGAATTCTGAATAGAAAAATACATGACAAGAACATAAAAAACTTCATCACTTGATTTGATAAATATTCTTGTTTCTGGAAACTGTATGAATGCCAACATTTATATTTTTCGTTTTGTTATAAGATCTTATATTTTCCCCACTATTTTACAAAAAAATATAATACAGAAATTTTATAATATAATATAAGTATTTTTTTTGTAAACTACATGAAACAGATGTTTACTTTACATTCTTACACTTTTAAAACTTGAATCGATACTAGGGCTTAATACAATTAGAATCGGTTCCATCTACTTATAACAATTTTTTTTTAATTACTAACTAATGACACAACTCATAAACCACACATTGATTTTTGTTCAAATTTAATACCAATACTCTTCAATATGATTAGTAAAAATAATGTAAACATAAACTAAATTGATACAATAATTTGATTTTTGTTGGTCCAATCAATAATACTAAATCAAACATTAAATCAAAGCTGACATCAATACATTTCTGAATAACTTTTTCAAGAATCGATAAAATATATTCATATCTGAATTATTTATGTAATTCAGATAGCAAAAATGTTTTGTTCACATTTCTTGGCACAATCTATGACATATTTTGTGATTTAAATAGAATAATCATAATTACTCGTCGCCTGCATTTTTAACAAAAGATAAAAGCACCGTTTCTTATCAAATCACACACCTTGAGTAGAGAGACATTCAACTCCATTGTTGCTTATAACATAACCAATAAGTAACAATATTAACAACGTATCAAATTTATTTATAAAATAGAATTTAAATTATGTCATGGGTAAAGTAGTTTTTATCAACAAAAAAAATAACAAGAAATTTAAGTTATTTGGTTTTATTTGTTTACAATCGAAGGCATATTAGTTTCCAGAACTTGTTAATATTAATACAATTCATTTAATGTAATTTCTTTCAGTAATATAAAGGTTTGTAATATCGGTGAAGGTTTCCGTCTTTTTATACATGATAGAATACCGCGGTGCAACGATCCGTGATTGCATTTAATTCAATTGATTGCCCACTTTCATCATCGCGAATCTGTATCAATGCCATACGCATAGAATTACTCAATCTATGCGTACATAATTAACAATTATAATAAAAAAATAATTAAATTTGTAGGCCACTTATATATTTTTATAAACAATTGATAAGCGATTTCAATTCTTTATCACAAAGTGGTAGGAGGTTATGGACTAAAGTGTTAGTATATAATTAGATGGGAACCAAAACGATCGCGCACTCTGGTGTTGCAGGTAAAACTTGTAGTAGATCCAGTTTTTGCATCGAAGCATGTTAGTTAAGGTGTTATCTGTCGCGCTGATTGTGGTGCACTTGGTCAACGCCAGGCCGGAACTGCAAGCCGTTGATGATGGTGGGTGAGAAGTGTGTGAGAGTGTAGTGTATTATTAGTTTTTGTTATATTTAGATATTGTCATGAGTGTTGCTCATTTAACTTGTCATCATTTAGGATCAATGCTAATTACATAAAAATTTAGTGTAATTAAATTAGCACTGTTAGGAATTTTAATCAGTTTAGCATATTATTTTGAAAACGCATTAAATGTGCAAATTATTTAAAATAAGTTTTAACAATTTTAAATTAGTTTTTTAATGTTAAAAAATATTAAATTTTTGATGCTTTGATTAAAACATTTAGATTCATCATATTTAATTTCAATAAAATACATTTATTTTGGCATTTTATAAAAATTATTACAAGTCCTAAACACTTGAGGTCATATTCAAATCATAAATTTTTAAATTTAATTCTATTTTTTGCAATTATTTGTAAAAATATTGAGTTCTAAAGTTTTACTTAAAAAAATCAAACTCAATATACTTGGTTTTAACAAAAAAACATTAATTTTGGCGTTTTATAAAAATAAAGTATCAAACTTAGATTAAAATAATAATTTTTGAATTCAATTCTGATTTTTGCATTTATTTTGAAATATACTGAGTTTTTAAGAGTTTGATTACAAAAATTAAATTTAGCATACTTGATTGTAGAAAAGTAATTTTAAAATTTTACAAAAATTAAAATTAGATTACAAATTTTTGAATTTAAATTTGATTTTTGCAATTATTTTTAGGTTTTTTAATGTTTTATTAAAAAAATCAGATTAAGATTAACTTACTTAATTTTAATAAAAAAATGCTAATTTTAAAATTTTATTAAAATTGAAGCATACACAAAAAATGATTTAAATCATATTTTTTTAATTTAATTCTGATTTTTAGCAACTGTTTTAATTTTTTGAAAGTTTTAATTAAAAAAATCAGAACCAACATACTTTATTTTAATAAAAAAAATTGATTTCAAAATTTTATTTATATTAATCAAAACAACCCCTATTACTTAAAATTTAATTCAAGTCTTAAATTTTTGAATTCAGTCAAATTATTAAAAAAAAACACACCAAAACACAAACAACCTTTAATATTTAAAATTTGATTTGATAAAATTCAACATTTCTTCGTCGATTTAAATTGTTAAAGCTTGCACAATTTCCACATTGCTAATTTATTTAAATGCATACAATAACTTTTCAAACAATTTATTAAGAAATACCAAAAAAAAAAAAAAAACTGGTTATCACACTGACTAAACTACAAATAATTTATCTTCTTTAATACAATAAATTATTAAAAAAAACAATGGTAGCATAATCAAGTCATGCAGCAATTTTCTGATAAATAATTTACATAGTAGCAGACAGCATAATTTCACATCGATTAATTTTTATCGATTAAATGGACGCTACTTTAATTTGAAGTCGCGTTTGTCATGAGTAAAATGAAGCCAAGATGGCTCCAAGCCAGGAAAGCAAGGTATAAATAAATAAATATAAAAACAACAATCTTGAAATATAATATGGAAATTATTTAGGTTCACATAATTATTAAATAATGATTAAAATAAAACTACATGCATCGTCGAGGTATTCCAGCAATTAAACAAATTGTAATTTTATAAAATTATTGTTTATTCAAGTATAAACAATCAAGGTGAATAAATATAAATAATTATGCATTATAAAACTTATTGCATACTAGTCACGTATTGGGTCAAGTTTGGAATTAAAAGCCATAAAATTTTTGTTAAAAAATCTTAATATTCAAGGATGGAAGAAAGAATTTTGTGTAAATGTTAATAGTTTATTCAAAAACTTGTAGTCCTAACAATTAAAGATTAAGTCATTTTTATTACAAACCAGTTTTTTCAAAATGCAATTTTCTTAATGGAAATTTAATTAAACAGTTACATTCAAGGTTAGTACAAATTATTTTTTATATTTTAATAATTGGGTTTTTAAATCAATTGAATCGGTCATAAAATTTTTGTTTACTTTAGATTTTATTACCTAAATTTACTAAGAATTATGGAAATTGTTGTTATCTAAGCACGTTTTTTTAATAAACGTGATTAGATAACATAATTATTTTGTTGTCAAAATGTATTTCCTGATTAGAATTAAGGTTAGTTAACTATTTCACTATACAATTAATTGATAATACTTTTTTATTTTTAAAGTATGATTAGAAAATTTGCATAATAATTTAGATTGAATTTAATAAAAATTTGATTAAAATTAAATAAATTTGATTAATCTAATTCTAGTTTTATGCAATTATACTAAAAAATATTGAGATTTTTTATGTATTTTTTTGGTACTTTTTCTTTTATTATTAAGGTATTGATTAGGGCCGTTAAAAGCTAGATAAAACTAGATACTTCATCTTTTAAAAAACTAGTGTGCATTTTATCTATTTTCGGCGATTGGTGACTGTTTAAGCTCATTATAATGTTTTATATACTAGTATCTGTTGCCGTTTAAAAATTATGGAAGTAGAATGATTAAATGTGTAAAGTGGAAATAACTTTAAATCGCAATCATGCTGAGTGCCTTGTACCTGTTGTAAAAATGTTTCTGCAAACTTAGTTCTTCATTGATAGTTTATCAAGTATTTTTTATATTATTATTATATTTTTTAAATAATCCTCAATAATAATAATAATAATATTTATTGGTGTTTTATATACAATAGTATTTACACAAGTCATTATTTAATAATATAGCTATCCAAAATTAAATTGAAGGAATTCATTAACAGAATAAAAAGCATTTTCTAACAGAACATGTTTTACATAAATTTATTTGTTGAACAAAGATAGGTAGACTATTAAAAAAATTAAGAGAGTGATAGTTTATCCCATCTCTGGATTTCTTTAGACGTTTGTAGTCTGGTCGTAGATGGTGGGTATATCGTGTATTATGATTATGTATAGTGCCTTGCATATTATAATTATCTAAATTACTTTTTATAAATTTTAAACATTCGTAAATGTATAAACATGGTACAGTTAGTATACCAAATTTAATATATACATCTCTGCAATCATCTTTATATTTTAGATTACCAATTATTCGTACAGCACGTCTTTGAATTTTAAACACATCATTTAAATGTGGTGCATGTCCCCAATTTAATATAGCATAAGATAGAGTAGACTGGATCTGAGCGTGGAAAACAGATATCTGCAGTTTTTCTGATGTTGTTTTTGATAATTTTCTTATTAGATATATTTGTTTTGCTACTTTTTTAATTATGTACCCAGTATGTTTATCCTATACCAATTTGCTATCGAGCATAACTCCTAGGAATTTACTACTACTATTATCTTGGATACTAATTCTCTTTAAAGAAAATATTAAGTGATTAGTTTTATCTACATTTAAACTTAATTTGTTAGCTAGAAACCACTGGTTTGCATGGAACTGGGTATCTGTTATCTCTTGTTTGAGCGTTTCTATATTCTTATGTGTTTTTATTATAGTAGTATCGTCCGTCAATAGTAGTCTTGTTTGCATTTGCAAATCAAATTTGTTATTTTATTTCTCTTTTTATTGTATTCCTTGTTTGTTTTGTTTTGATGTTTGGGATCTGCTAGATATGAATTCCATTGTTTGAATAGTGCACCCTTTTCTTTCATTTCTTGTATGATCTTTTTGGTTATCTTTTTTAAACTTATTTTCTTTGCCTTAACGAACGGTAATCTTGCTTGTTCAAAGATTTGTGCAAGTTTTGGCTCATCCATTGCGTTCCAGTTCATTTTGTTTAAATTATTTTGCATTATAGTTTTTAGTCCATCATATATGATTGATGTTGTGCAAAACTCAACATTTTGGACCATTACTTAATAATCCAAAATTTTAGTTTTGGTGTTAATGCATTTTATTTTATACTAATTGCCTCTAAAAAAATTGAAGACCAATACATGATTGTTTTAGTTGATTCAATCCGAATTCTTTTCTGTTGGCTAAATTTATCTTAGTGGCAAAACCTTTTTGTGCTAGAGAGCTTATGTACTTATTAACATGTTGTAAAGTCACTAGTAGGCTAATTAGTATCACCTATTAATAACAATAATAATAATATTTATTTCCCAATAGAAAATGCATTCCAATAACAAGAAAACATCCAATTTAGTAATAATATTACAACTATTATAAACAATTAATTAAAAAGTATAAAGAAAAAGTAATAACTAACAAAATATAATAGAAATAGAGTAATAAAACAAACACAAAAATTTATAAGAAAACTTAATTAATCAATTAGTTCTAAGACTAAGTTTTTAAATATTTGTAGTGATTTACAAAACATATCAACACTATTAAATATTATGATATGACCTAAGTAGCCCTTAAGAATAACTTACGCATAGTAATACCTTCCGGTTTTTTTCTCTGAGCAAATACTGTTGTTAAAATGTCCGTCTAAACTAACCTACATATGGCCCTAATTTGAGGTGAGCTAGTTTTTTTGACTTTCGTATTTTCATGCATCATCTGCCTTCCCTATAGCCTCTACCTTTGTCTGTCTCTTTTGTCATTTTTTCTTATCTGCACTGGCATCTACCTCTTCATTCTCTGCTTTCTCCCATCCGTGTGTTATTTACTCTAATTATATAATTTGTTCTCAGATGTGCTCTTAGCTTACTAAGGTCTTTGTTCACTTCTTTTTCATCGTATCCTTTCCCTCCATGAATAGTTTATGCAGTTCCATTAGTTGTATTTCTGTTGGCAATCCTAGATTTGTAAGTTTTACCTCCAGTGATATCCTTGTATTTTCATCTAGAATTACTTCTTCATGTCCTCTCGCTGCCAGGTATATTCTGACTATCTGAAAGGTTGCATTCTCAGTCAACCTCGAGATAGCATATCTACCATTTGGTATTTGCCTTGTTATTTCTGTTATTCTGCATTCCTTTAATATTTCTTTCCTCCTTCTCCTTATCTCTGCAATTTCGTTTGGTATTGTAGTTTCTGTAAATGTTCTTCTATTTCTTGGTATGCATAATTGTCCTGTTGTTCCTTATTTCTTTCTTTTTGACATTTTTCTCTGTTTTTTTTTTGTTTCCATTTAGCTTTCTTTCCTTTCTCTTCTATGGCTTTCAGTTTGTGTGTTTGTTTTCATTATTTTTCTATATTTTTCCATTGTCAATCTCTTAAATTTTTTAGTACAAAGTTTCTTAGCGCCCTCCATTTATTTTCATCATTTAAGCATATGTTAATGATAATTGTTTTATCCACTTTGCTCCCTAGTATATTTTCTAGTTTTTTTTAATCTTCCTCCCACGCCTTGCATTCTACTTGAGTGTGTTCTGCGTTACCATGTGTTTCTTCCTGACAAAATATACACCTTTCTTCTTCCTTTATTTATTTTTTTTATTTTTTTGCAAAAATTTTACAAATGATCCGTGCCCGGTCAGTATTTGTGTAAACACGTCTAGGGTTTCTTCTCTACCCATTTTTTTATTTCTGGGTTTAGTTGTCTCGTCCATTTCCCCTTTTTTCCTCTAATCCATTGTTTCTGCCTTCTTTCCATAGTCTCCTCTTTTGATCTTATCTTTGCTTCTTTTTTACTCGTTTCTTCTTTTACAATTTTTTATTTCTATTCTATTTTCCGCTATCATATCCGAAAGAAGTGTTGCCGCAATTACCTCTACTGCCTCTTGTAACACTGTTCAAGCTCTACTAATCCTTAGCGGCATACAGCTAATTGTTTCTTGCTGCCGTTGCTATTAGTCTTCTGCTTTCTTCTCCTGAACCTCCGTTGTTTGGCATAAGTCTACCAAGCTTTCTCTCCACTTCCTTTGTTCCCATGACCGCTTCCTTAACCTGTTCATTCCATCCTTTCGCTTTAAGTGTCACTCCAAAATATTTGATTTTTTTTCCTATAGTTATCACTTGATCTCCCACCTGTATTTTACCTGTTCCTCTATTATTCCTCTTAGTCAATAGCCATGCCGGCTCTGTTTTTTGTGTTTTTAGTTTTAAACCCTTACTTATCATCCATATTTGTATCATATTATTTGCAAGTTCTAGTCTTCCTTTTAGTACTTCTATTTCTACGTCTTTTCCTACTACTGCTGTGTCATCTGCAAATGCTGTTATTAACACGCGTTCCGGTATCTTCATTCAAAGTAACTCGTTATAGACAAGGTTCCATATTTTTGGTCCCAGTGCTGAGCCCTGCAGTACCCCTCTGGTAAGTTTGAATCTTCCCTTCTTGGTCACTAAGTTTCTATCCTGTAAGTAACTCCATATGATCTTGATTGTTTTTCTGTTCATCTCTTTCTTCTTTGCCGCCTCTATGATTGCTTCCCATAATACGCTATTAAACGCGTTCTGTATGTCCAACGCTATCATTTCACAGTGTTGTCTTTTCCTCTGCGTTTCGCTATTTCCTTTTTTTGCTATTGCTATTCACTTTTACTATAGCTCCTAAGGTTGTTTTACCTTTGGTAAATCCGTATTGTTCCTTTTCTCATCCTTCTTTTTCTTCTTTTTCTTGTTTTATTTTCCGTACAATAACTTTCTCCATTATTTTAACCAGTGTGTTGATTAAGAATATTGGTCTGTATGTTGCTTTTTCTACTTTTTTTTCTCAATCAGTACCAGAATGGCATCTTTTTAAGATCCTGGAAAAGTTACTTTTTTTAGACATTGTTGATTATTTGAGTTATTTCTACCTTGTTTCCGTCTAGAGCTGCTTTAACAATCTCTGTTGTTATTTTGTCCGGACATGGTGCTTTGTTGTTAGGCAATTCTTTTATGATCTTTTTTATCTTTTCCACTGTTGCCATAACTGTTTCTTCTTCTTTTTTTTATAGTTCTCCTACTGGTTCTCCCTTGGGAAATAGTTTTTTTTAATTATGATTTCTTCTTCGTCTTCTTTTAAGTAAATTCCTTTTGCTTTTCCACCCAATGTGTCCATCACTATGTTGTAAGGTTTTCTCCTCTTCTTCTCTGCCTTTTGACTTTTCTCACTGTTTGTATTGTTTTTTCTTGCATTCTTTTAATTCCTCACACCACCAATATGGTCCTTTTTGTCCCCCTTCCCTGTACCTAAGAATTGCTTTCACGCTTTTCACAGTTTTTCTGAGTACCTCTCGCATCTTTTCACAATATTCTCGTTTTCTGTCACTTCTTCTGTATCTATGTCTCTCTTTTCTTTGTTCATTCTTCTTACATTCCATTTACTTTCTCTCGTGTGCTCTTGTATTCCTTTCTACTTTGTATTGTATTGTATATGTTTGTGTAGACTCAGTAATTCTTTTTCTGTCACGGTTCATTCATTTATTATTGTTGCCATTTCCCACATTCCTATGGTAATGTTAATATGTGATTTTGAGATTCCTTTTACAAACTTCGGTTTGTCTCCTTTGTGGCAAATTGTAAGATTTAACCCTACTATCATCTCCTCTAAGATTTTTCATTTTAAATCGTTCTTGTAGCCTTCCTATCTCAGTGATTTTGCGTAAAAATCTTCTCCTACAATATTTTTTTTGTTTTTCTGTTTTCTTAAACTACTTTCTAATTCTTTTATACACTCTCAATAGTATTCCAGACCGCAGTTGGGGCTGATACAACAGCTGTATACTATCATGTTTTGTACTTCTGCTCACACTATTCCTTCTTTTGGTCTTCCCCATCTTTCCACCTTGTCTCTACATTTCCCCCTAGCTAAAACTGCTGCATCTGTTTCTTTATCTCTTATCCACTTACCATTTACTTTGTTTTTATTAGTTTCACTTATTAGCACAAGGTCTATTTTATTACTCTCAGCTGTTGCTATTAGTAAATTGTGAACCTCTCTTCCCTTCTCTATGTTTATTTGTATAAACTTATACATTATGTAATACAATTTCCTCCTCGTGCTCCCTCCAGTTATCTAGGTTGTTGTCTTCTATATTATTCTTTGTTTTTCTCATTTCTTTTTTTTTGTAGCTCTCTTCCGTTCTGTGTCCTAACGCTTTGCATTTGATGCAGTATTCCTTGTTTCTGCATTCGGCAACCTGGTGTCTCTCCTTTCCGCATTTTATACATAGCAAAGACCTGTCTTCCCGATTGCATTCTACCGCTACATGTCCTTTTCTCCAGCATTTATAACATTTTCTTTTATTTGCTTTAACTTTCTCTTCTCTGCATCTTATGAGTCTTATGTTTATTCTTCCTTCTCCTATTATCTATTCCGCTATTTTTTGTCCATTTTGACTATAGCGCTTTATTTTTCTCTATATCCTTTCTTTTTGGATATTATTGTACTTCCTTCTGTGTTTACTTTGGTCATAATTTCTTTTAATATTTCTTCCCTTTTAACTTCCGGGCTAATATCTTTGATCATCACCAGTTCTGTGGCTTTGTTGCTGGCTTTTCTTACATAGCAGTTTTCCTTTTCATTTTTTCCATCTCTTTCTCTGTCTCATTACACTTTGTAATTAGTGATAACTCCCCGTTTTTGTTTCTCTTATCTCCTTAAACGTAGATCCTTTTATCTGAATTTTTGCTTGTCTCAGCAAATCTGCATATGTGACACCCTGTTTGCTCACTACTAAAGCACCTGTTTCTGTTTATGGTCTTCTTCCTCGATTTATCTCCGTATCATATCTAAAATGTATTATTTTATACAAGTTAATTAGTATAACTATAGTATGCCTGCTCTGTATTGATTTCATACCAAATTCAGTAAGTAGTAGATTATACGAGTAATGTCTCTCAGTATATGAACCATGTTTAATAAAGTACAAATACTTCAAAAAACGCTTTTGCATTAATTCAAGCAAATTGATATATTTAACACAAATTGGCGCCCAAATTGCAGAGCAATATTCCAGTTTGTTGATTAAGTAGAAATTGTACAATAAAATCGTTATTGATATAGACTTAAAAATTTGGACATTCTAATAATAAAGCCCAATGTTTGCAACATTTTTAAAACATGACATTTTTAAAAGATTAGCTTGCACCATACCACGTATTGAGTTGATGTCATCAGCATACCTTAAAAATTCACAGTTGAAAATATTACAGATTAGATTAATAAATATAAGAAATAAGAGTAGCCCAATATTAGAACCCTGTGGGACACCACTGTTTGCAGAGTACATCACAGATTGGTATCTAAAATATTCTACATATTGAGCACAATTACACAAATATAAAGTTATCACAGATATAATGTTACCTCTTATGTCAAGTTCTTGAAGTCTTTCCAAAAGTATATTATCTGTCTGTGTTCTGTTTTCCAAATTTTTAGATATAGTTTCACTAATAGTTTGTAGTAGTTAAGCGCTTCTTCATAAGTTTATTCTGGTAAAGCAAAATTATATTTTGAACACGAGAATAAATATTCTCTACAACTAAAGATTCAAATACTTTTAAAAAACTTCTTAGTAATTGCATGAGTTTGTAGTTAAAAACCTCAGCTTAGACAATTTTCTCAAATGTTGGAACCACCTTAACATTTTTGCAGGTATTGTTTATAATATTAAATTATATAAAGGAAGGGCAATTTAACTTTTAGAATTTGAATTGGCTTTAAATAAAAAACTAATAATTTTTTTTTCAAAATTATGAGTTTATTAGAAAGATTAGACATTTTCATTTAAGAATGTAATCTATCCGATTATTCTAATTTTTTTGTACATTTTCGATTATTTGAGCTACAATCGCATGAATGGCAACTTCGATTTCTTGTTTAAAGTCATCAGTCGTTTTTGGATGGTTAGCGTAACATTTATCCTTAAAGTTTTCCCACAAAAAAATCCAACGGAATCAAATCACAGTTGTGAGGCGGCCAATTGACATCAACATTTTGGCTAATTATTTGATTTCTAAAAACAATGTGCAAAAGATCGCTGTATGGCCAGTTGAAACCAAATATCATCAATTTTATACTCTTCGATTTTTGGAAACAAAAATTCATTTAGCATGGCACAGTAACGTTTGCTATTGACGGTAACGGCGGCTCCTTGCTCATTTTCAAAGAAAAATGGCCCAATAATGCCGCCCAAGCAAAAACCACACCAAACGGTTACTCGTTGTGGATGCAAAGGCTGTTCAATAGTCATGTGTAGATTCTCTGATCTACAAAATTGTTGCATTTTGCTTATTAAAATAGCCTTCGAGATAAAAATAAGCTTTATTGGAAAACCCAATTTTTCGATAAAAATGCTCACCTTCGGCCAAACAATCTTTAACCCATTGGATAAACTGAAAACGCATCGGATGGACATGAAGTTTTATTTTCAGACTAAAAGGTTTGTAGTTCTTTAAACCGAAGTTTTTTGTATAAAGACCTCGGTTTGACAAAATTCTCTTTAAAGAAGTGCGAGAAATGTTCAGTTCCTAAGAACGATGTCAAGTTGACGTTGATGCAACTTCACGCATACTAAGCAATAGCATTAATTTTTTTGGCTAAACGCACTGAACAAGAACGTGAGCGTGAGCGTGTTTTATCCACTAACGATCCAGTTTTGCAAACTTTCTTCACAAGTTGGTCCTGCGTTAAAAGCACTTCTTTTCTATCAAATTTGTTTTGTAAGTTTTTTATCGTAAGAGTAAAAGACTTTTCACTTTTGAAATAATTTTTTATTATTTCCCAACTTTGTTCAAGTCTAAAGCGTTAAACTCTAGTTTAATCTATCTGCCTAAACTCATGTTTTGGAGTAACTCATTACCATCACCTCCTTTAACATAAAAACTTTTAACGCTTATAGAAAAAAGAAACTTTCAATTTCGTGATAATTAACACTAAGGCGGGTGGGCGGAAACACCTGTTCAAACTATCTGTCTGTACTCATGATTTGGAGTGACCCACCTACTCGCCCAAGTGTTCGTCATCAAAAGATTGAATATTCTATAAAAAAATCCAATTTATTGATAAGTAACACTTAAGCGGTTGAGCGGAAACCCCAATTCAAACTACTTGTCCGCACTCATCTTCTGAAGAAACTCACCGACCCGCCCAAGTGTTTATCATTAAAAAATTAGATATCACCATCATTTCCTTTGACATAAAAAACTTATAACGCTTATAAAATAGAGAAACTTACGATTTTTCAATATCTAACACTTGGGCGAGTGGGCGGGAACCCCAGTTCAAACTATCTGTCCGTACACATGTTTTGGAGTGGCCCACTCATCTGCCCAAGTGTTTATGAACAAAGGATTAGATATCACCATCACCTCCTTTGACATGAAAAACTTTTAACGCTTATAGAACCAGAGAAACTTCGAATTTCTTAATAACTAAAAATTGGGCGGGTAGGCGGGAACCCCAGTTCAAACTACCTGTCCGTACTCATGTTCTGGAATGACCCACCCACCCGCCCAAGTGTTTGTCATCAAAAGATTGGATATCACCATCACCTTTTTCAACATAAAAACTGTTAACGCTTATAGAGAAAAGAAAATTTTAATTTCTTGATAACTAACACTTGGGCGGGTGGGCGGAAACTCCAGTTCAAACTATCTGTCCGTACACATGTTCTGGAGTGTCTCACCCACCCGTCAAGTGTTGGTTATCAAGAGATTGGATATCACCATCACCTCCTTTGACATAAAATATTATATGTCATCACTCCAGGGATAGTTGTATTATTTTGTTTATTATAAATGAAAGTCTTAAGATTGTTTTTAATGTTAGTTTCAGATGTTCGAACAAAATTGAAATAAGAAATATGTATTTTTGATTTTAAGTTCTGTTTTACTCTTTTGTTTTATTCTATTACCACATATTGGTTGTATTCTTGTGTTGGCAAAGAAAGTTGTAAATTTAGTCTATGAACGTGTTGACACTGAAATTAGGTAGCGCGATGTAATGCATTTAGTTGATATTGCAGGATTATTAAGAGATGTTTGTTTTTTGTTAATTTAACTTCCAAGAGAATTATTATATCAACGTATATTAATGTGTCTTTGATGAATTCACAAAATCTGTCTTGACTGCTTAGATAATTATTTAAATTAAATAATAAAATTAAACTAGTTAGTTTTAGTTATTTGCATTTTGAAAAATTTATGTAAACAAACAAAAAAATAATTAAAAACTGATAAATAAAAATAATTTTGTAATTTAATAAAAATTAAATTACTCAAAACTTGATTAAACTTGATATTTATTAATCTTATTTTACTTGTATGCATTTTGAAATCAATTAAATTTTAAATTTGAAATAAACATTTTACGGTAATGGGAAACATATTTTGTAAGTTAATAAAAATTAAATCTACTCTTATTGCTCAATATATGATTAAACTTAAAATTTATTAATCTAATTCTAGTTTTAAAAAAATATTTTAAAAAATATTAAGATTTTTGATGTTTACTTAAAAAAATTTAATCAAACATATAGTCCAGTCAAAGTAGCTTTTCACCTATAAAAAATTCCAAAAGTTTTAAAACTTTGTACACTGATTTATAGGTACCTAGTGATGGATATACTTTTTTTTGGTTTTTTAGTAATATCTCAAGAACTGTAAGCCAGAGGTAAAAGTTAACTATATACACAATGAAAGCTGATAAAATTTGCAACAAAAATTATCGTATAATTTTTTCTAGTATTCTTAGCGATTCTAGAGCACTAATGATTGCGTTTTAAAAAAAAAAAGTTAGCACGGCACAATATGTAATTTATTGAAGATGTAAAAGCAAGAAAAAATAAGTGTACTTTAACCATCATTTGTTAGATACTTCTAAATCAATATTTGACAATGTTTTGCTTTTTTGGATACGTTGGATCATTGTGGAAGAGAGGTTATATTTGCAAGAAATAAGATTGAGGACTGCCTCAGGTTCTGCTGCGTCTTCTGTAGTTACTGGAATCAACCGACTGGGTCAAACTTCCAACCCCGCTTTTCGCTCGCATCTTGAACAAATTTAAACAGACAAGTTTCTATTTTCGATATGCAGCGGAAGTCGTACCACATTTGCTAAATGCATGCACAAGAAGTATGCAGTTTTTTATTCCCATGGTTTGCAATTGCTGACTCAAATATACCCTTCTTTCTACATTGGTTTAACAAATAATATCTGTTTTTCAAATGGAGTTAAAGCCAAGAGGAGGACAATAAAACAACATTTTTGCCAACTATTGCTACTTTGTCACTAGTTTAGGATTTTATGACTCCTGTGCGGATGATCAATTTACCAGCGTTATTAGATTCTTGTTTTGTTTTAATTCCATGGTTGTGAAGAGCAGTTAAGAAGAATGGAATAAGTCTGGATTTATTGTGTTCATTAAAAAAAAACATCCTGTTTGACTGTAATTTGTGTTTTGTGTTCAAAGTTTATGTCAAATGACCTCTTTAGCTTGTACTTTAGTTCTAATCAGACGTCTACGTACTGGATGGTGCCGCTGAGTAGCCATCAAACGCAACGGTACAGCTCTTGACGGCATAATGCTTGAGAACATAGGCTACATAACATTGGCAAATTGTTGAGATTGAGGACTTTTGGGCCACACTATCTTGTGTAACAGTAATCCTCCATCCAAAACAACGTCAAGATCAAAAAGATTAGCCTTCTTCATGTAGTACAGGAAAAGTATTGTATAAGGCGGATTTGTTTGTTTTCAGCATTCCAGTTTCCTAAAATAAAGATAAAGGATAAAGAGCAAGCTTATGTTATAAGTAGTTGTTTAAGTTCTTATTACTCTGCTTGTTGATAGCTATCTTTAGAAACATTGTTCAAGAGTTGATTACCACCTTTCTCCATGAACAAAGAAAGTAAAAGAGAGACCACACTAACACTACAATTTGACGCGTATGCCACAAGTATCGTGAACGCTATGTGGAAGAAAGAGCAGGTAGTTGGGGGAAAGGGAGAAGACTGTCAAAATGAACAAAGGACCAAACAAAAAAGACCGGTTTCTTGGCTCGTAGCAATACATAAAACTTTTTTTCTATTCTTTAACGCCCTATAACTCAATAACCGCTGTGAATACAAAAAAATGTATGTGATCATTTTTATTGCAAATTTTATCAGTTTTCATTATGTATATAGTCAACAGTTACCTACAGTTCTTGAAATATTAACAAAAAAACAAAAAAAGTGCCCTGTTTTCGGTCATTACCGCTAAAGCTTGTGTCATATTTGTCAGGACTTTTAGTATATTTTTCATTAGGTACCTATAAATCAGTGTACAAAGTTTTAAAACTTTTGTAATTTTTTAGAAGTGAGATCAATATTTGAGCATATTTGACTAATACTGCAATGCAATGCAATCCAATGCAATTGAATAATTACAAAAATCAAATCAAATATTATAGTTTTATTAACATTATCAGGCAACTAAATATACTAGTTGCAGTGGTTACAGCTACAATAATTTATTTTTATTTTTTTACAGATGAACACATGCACAAGCATGCTCGGGTCAAACGACTATCCGATCCAAAAGCCTCGGTCAAAAATAGTGAAAACGATGCTGAATTCTGGAGAAACAATGCACAACTCACTCTAAACGCCATCCTTCAACAGAAAGAAAACACAAGTAAGTAATACAATTGTTAAAATAAATAAGTTTTTTGATCAAATGTACTTAGTATGTTTTGTAAAATAATTATGGTTTGATTTAATATATATAGTTAATGTCTATTTAACGGTAGCTTTTTACAAACTAGTAAAGGTACGTACATAGTATATCGCTCATGAGCTGCAATAGTGGCACAACTCAAAAAATTAAGTTTTGAGATAAATGAGTTTAAATATCTTTCTGCAACACTGACATAACACAAAATGTGTCAAGAAAGAAAACAATATATGTCTGCAACACCGTCACAACTCAAAATGTTCCAGTAATAACGTCTGAAAAAAGCAGGTGTTCCACAAAGCATTTGAAACATTCTAAGAAATGTCAGTAATACCGATTTAGAAAATGCAATAGAGACACTTCTGCCATCTAGCAGAAAAATATTAAACTAACAGATATGCCAGTTTTTTACATTGTGATCTGTATTACTTCAAAAATTGCATTTTTTGAGTTGTGCCACTATTGCAGCCCATGATCAATATGATAAATATCTACACATGTTCCAACACTCCCACTGAACTGAGAAGATTCCTGACTTTCTATTTTAATAACACAAAACTTAAACGCTGGTAGTGCCAGTGGTTTAGTCATAACATCAACAATAATTTTTTTGGATAAATTATGTATCATTTTAATAATGTTGTCAATTAACTTTTCTTGTATAAAGTGAAGTCATATCAATATGCGTGGTGCGTTGTTAGTTATTGTCACAATTAATTATTGTTAGGATTTATTTAAAAACATTTTTTTTTTTTGCTACCAGATTACATTTTTTCTGTCCGGTTGCAATCATTGATATATATTCTGCTTTAGAAGTTAATAATGCTACAGTAGTTTGTAGTTTCAGTTTGATAGATAAATGCATATAGATCATATATACTATTTGCCCAATCAACATCGCAATATTTCTATAACATCTCATTAGTATTACATAAATATAATCAATTGTCTTTTTTCTTCTCTGCCCGTAATGCTGGCAACTTAGATTGCAGGTAGACATCAGAGATTATTAATCTACTCCGGACCAGAGAAGAATCTTAGTCATAAAATCCCACGCTGACAAAGCAAGTTGGAAGGTTGGAAAGCGTATAAACATTTGAAATAGTTTCAGTTGAAAGATTCAAACCCACAATCTTTGGTGCAGCAGTCGGATGCCTAGACTACTGCGCCACGCTCCCCCCCTTCTATTTTGTAAACATAGAATATTATTATTAGTAATTCCTTTTACATGTCTTTGTATATAATATAAAAACTAGCAACGTCGCAAAAAAAATCATTTTAGTTTGGCTAGTTTTTGAATATTTTCCATCCTTATTGACGATAGGTAGGGACGGGCAGCGTCTGGCGGCGTAAAGCGGTTGCGTATACTTTGTAGCGCCACATCGCTGAAGAGGTGAAAATTGAGCATTTTCAAAACATTTAAAGACAAAAAAAAATTCCATAATTTTCTATGTCACTTTACCATTATAAATCCATTTTGCCAGAAAGTTATGCCATCATTAACATTGTGCCCGACATAATTTAAATAATTAAAAAATAATAATTTTAAAAACAATTTTAAATGTCTGGCAATTTAATATATTGTAATTCCATGATAAAAGAATATACTGTTAATTTGCCCGACAAAAATTTGTCACGCACCCGAGGAATTACATGCTGCGCTCTTCCAACTCACCTATTCTTTCCTGGATGATCAGTTTACTTATTAAACAACAGAATTTCTGTCTGGCAAATTAACAGTGTATTCTTTTATCATAGAATTTCAATATATTAAATTGCCAGACAATTTAACATGTTTTTAAATTACTTTTTTTTAATATTTAAATTGTGCAGGGGACAATGTTAACAATGGCAAAATTGTCGGGCAAGATAGATTTGAAATGGTAAAGTGACATAAAAAATTATGTACAAAAAAAAATGTTTTGAAAATGCTTAATTTTTACCTCTTCAGGGAGGCTGCGCTACCAGGTATACGCAACGTCAATAAAGATAGAACATATTGAATAAGTAGCCACTAAAATGGACTCTCAAAAACGTTGCTAGCTCTCGTACTAATTCGTTTCACAGCATTTCAATGTTTCTTACTATTGTTAAACCTAATTTACGGCAAACAAAAAAAGTCGGAAGTTAGGAGTTGCTTGACAAGGATACATTAAAGAAACAATTGCTTCTTAGTATGAAATATTCTTATTTCTTTGTCCATCGCTTGGATTATCTATATTTTTAAGTTTTATACTTACGTCCACAGAAGTCTCAACACTGTCATATTAAATCAAAAAAGGATTCTTGGCAATATTTTGGTTAGTTTAAGCATATTATTCCTTGTTTTCTATCACTTTTTCTTTTAATTCCTAAACATTTGTTGCATCTTAAACTTCCTGATCAATTTGTGGTTTCAAAATAGAATTATTGCAAAATATTAATCATCAACGTAATGCAATCATTATCATAATATCATTCATAAACTTAAAATAAACAAATTAGTATCTTTTTGATGGTTTAAATTTTATATTTTTTCAATGCTTCAAACTTCTTATTCCAATTTCTCCGACTTTGTTTTAAGCCATACATGAATTTTCTTATTTTAAAGATCTCATATTTTTTTGGTTTTCTGGTATTCTAACGTAAACTTCTTCTTCTAATTCTCCTTATAAAAAAAGAACAACTGCGTCCATATGATTTATATCTAAGACATATTTTACGGCTATTCCAAAAAGCAGTCGTTAATTTAATCACAGATGCAAAGGTTTCTACGTAGTCCATACTCTTCCTTTGTAGACATCCTTTTACGACTACACGTGCTTTGAATCATTCAACATTTTCTTCTTTTTAAATACTCATTTTAGTTATTTTTTTTTTCTTAGCGGTAAAAGCTTTGCTGGTTTTTGAAAAAAGATTTTAGTTTTTCACCCATTGCTTTACACCATTGAGATTTTTCAGGTCTTTTTAGTGCTTCGTTTACAGTTAGTGAGGTAACTTTAGGGCAATTTAATATATATGTATAAAAATCAAAAATTGTTTTGGTTTGGGTCTCTTTTATCATATCTTTAAACTTTTCATAGTTGCTAAAATCATTGAAAATATTTGCACTATTTTATTTTTTATCATCTTCTCTGTAATCAAAATGTTTTACTGGAATTATTTCAGGTGTACCATAGAATATTGATTTTGTTTACAATTTTCTTACTGGATTCTTCTTCAAAAATTACAAATTTCTTTTTTTTGCAGACTGCTTGGTTTTTTTATGAACTGATCTTTGATAAATACGGTTTTTCCTATTTTCTTTGTAGCCAAATTATATAGTCAAACACTCATATTTCAAAAATGAAGCAAAACAGCTTCTCTTTTGAAATATGAGCAAATTTGCACACAAAAACTTTTAGGTAAGATATACTAGAATATATACCATGCTTTCTATAGAATCTTGATTAGAATGGCTTTTGTTGGTAAGTGACTGATCACATACAGCGCTGTATTGATAGCATCTGCCTAAAAAACTTCTTTCAAGTTTACTGTAGTCAGCATATATCAAGGTTTCTTAATTTCCCAGTAGTTCCATTTTGCTGCAGAGTGTAATAGTCCGGGAGCCAGCGACCGTTTAAAGTTAGTCATTTTAGGAAAGCTGAAAATTTGTCCTATGCTTTATTTGGTATCACTGGTAAGTAAATGGATCTCCAGCTGGCGCACCTCCGGGGGGTGTAACTGCGGCAGCTTTCTACACACGTAAGATAATAATTTAAAAAAAACTAATACCGCAAATGCTGAAACTTTGTTCACATGTTGATCTTGCTATAAATAAAAGAAAAAACGTATCCAGCCAAATTTAGACTGAAGGATTATGCTCCAGCTTTTCACGTAAAGAAGTGAAAAATATGCGCTGGGTAAACTGATACCGCAAAAGCTGAAATTTGGTAAACTAATAGTTAAATTAATAACTTAATCGAAAAAAACATCCAGCTGTACATTTAGTGGGGGAAAAGTGTCCAGCTGATGCAGTAAAGATCGCTGCGCATGGGTATTCGCTCGGGTGCGTGTCATTATTAACTGCATCAGCTGGACACTTTCCCCTCAATAAACATAAAGCTGGATATTCTTTTTGTTTAACTTATTCAGTTAACTATTGTATTACCAAATTTCAGCTCTTGCGGTATCAAATATCTATTCTTTTCTCATTAAACACAGCGTGCCGTCTCTACAGTTATTGGATGATTAAATGTGAAAACGTGAACTCACGACTCGCTCCCAGACACTAAAAGCCGCTGCTAGCAAAGAACGTTCTGACCACTAGTAAAGTCAGGAAAACGTTTCACTGGAACAGGACAGGGCCGGTTCACAGCTATTCATCTGCACGTATATAGTATATTCGATGCCGGATCTGTGGACGGTGTGGTGGGGAGAAAGGAGCTTTTCATGTTAGGTATAATTGACCGATCGCAGCGCGGTTTGTTTCTAGAAATTTTGGTCGCTTGGGCTATTCAATATATTATAAGACTGCAGTATTAAATCTTGGCTCAGTATTATACAAAGTGACTTTCCAAATATTTTTTATTTACACTTTTATGACCACATTTACTGTATATGTTAGGTATAAACATTTAAATGTGTAAATATTTAGTTTCAATTAAAAAACAGGTAAGTTAGTAGAATAATTGCATGGACGGTTTAATGAGAAAAGTATAGATATCTGATACCGCAGGAGCTGAAATTTGGTAATACAATAGTTAACTAAATAAGTTAAACGAAAAAAATATCCAGCTTTATGATTATTGAGGGAAAAGTGTCCAGCTGATGCAGTCAAAGATACAACGCGCCCGAGCGCATACCCATGCGCAGCGCTCTTTACTGCATCAGCTGGACACTTTTTCCCCACTAAATGTAAAGCTGGATGTTTTTTTTTTTGTTTAAGTTATTAATTTAACTATTAGTTTACCAAGTTTTAGCTTTTGCGGTATCAGTTTACCGAGCGCATATTTTCCACTTCTTTACGTGAAACAAACGGGCCTAATGATCAGTTAAATATAAGGCCTGTACTCGTTGTACATGGTATGGATAGAGCATTCCTACCTTGGCTAATATTTTCCGCAGACTCGTCCCTAAATTATTCTCTATCCGTACTATAATTTTTTGTTCTACTCTAGGAGTAGATATCGACCTTGGTCTGCCGGAAAAATAACACTGTTTTCGAAGTGAACCGGTATCTCTCAATCTCTGCTAAATTCTTCCAAACATACAATGTGAAGGAATCTGGCAATTTGGATAAGCTTCTACGACGTCGCGCTTTGGTAGCAATCCATTAGCACGACCATACATGAAATGCATGTTGGCTAGTTCTGCATTAGAATAATCAGCCATAGCAATTAAAACTTGTGCACTAACAACAAATGTCAAATACTGAATGTTTATTTCACAAAACATCAGACAACTATGATAAGAAAATAAACGTTTTTGCAAAATAAAAAATGGAGGCTAAAAGAATAATAAAAATAAATTATGATACATATCTCCAAAACCGTTGATATGACAACCCATGTTTATTAAGACTTTTTTGTTTGTTGTGGTTCGTACTACCACCCCCTTAAATATTTTACATTCATTTTGAACACCCTGTATATTTATTACTTTATAACTTTGATATGTAATTGATATTTTGATCAATAAATATTATTATTAATATGATTAAATAAACGTCATTTTAAGTCATTTTAATCAACGTCTATGTAGTGATATAATACATTTTTTTTGAAATTTTTTTAAACAATAATGCTTTCAGATGTTGCAAAAAATGTCATTATGTTCCTTGGAGACGGTATGTCAATTTCTACATTAGCTGCAGCACGCGTTTATCAAGGCCAACTGGAAGGTAAAACCGGAGAAGAAACTTATTTATCATTTGAAGAATTCCCATACACGGCTCTTTCAAAGGTACATTTAAAACAAATTAATGATAACCAAGACAATAAATAAACATTTAATGATATAAATTTGTTTACCGTTTAAATATCAAATCTATTAATAAATATTTTGTAGACTTACTGTGTTGATACCCAAGTAGCAGATTCTGCGTGCTCAGCAACCGCATACCTTTGCGGAGTTAAAGGAAACATGGGAACAATCGGTGTAACCGGAGCCGTTCCGTTAAGCGAATGCGAACCATCAATGAATCAATCCACACATGTCAACTCAATCGCAAGATGGTCACAACTGAAAAATAAATGGACTGGTTTGGTTACAACTACTAGAGTCACCCATGCATCACCAGCAGGTAATAATCATTATTTGCTTAAAATAAATCAAAAAATCATAACAGTATTTATACCCAAGTTATTTGTATTAGTTTATTATAGGCAACCTAATATACATAAATCATTGCAATTAGGGATACGTGTTTTTGAAGCAGTTTAGTATAAACAACCCATTTATATAAATTATATTATTAAACTAAAAAATATCAATTTATTTATAGTAATTTAGTATAGGCAACTTAATGTACATACACCACAGAATTAATTTAAACCTAGCTTCTAGTCATTTAATATAGTAAACTTAGCATACATAAACAAATGTGGTTACTCTTACAAAAAGTTTGCATCTATTTTCATAGCAGTTTAGTATAAACAATCCAATATACATAGCATAAACCATTCATACAGTTATTTAATAAAAGTAATCAGATAAACCTAAACATATATAGTTAGAATATTTTACTTTATTCAGGTATTTACGGTAACATCGCCGATCGCGATTGGGAATGCGATGCTGATGTAAAAAAATTCAACGTAAGCACTGAAGATTGTGCCGACATTGCGCACCAATTAATTCATGGAGAAACTGGAAAAAATCTTCATGTAATCCTGGGCGGAGGTAGAGGTAAAATGTTGCCTAAAGAAACAATCGATGAAGAAGGTAAACCAGGTCAACGTGAAGATGGACGCAATTTAATTGAAGAATGGAAAACATCAAAAACAGATCAAAATTCTGAATACGTATGGAATAGAGATCAATTACTCAATGTAGAATCTTCAACTGATTACTTATTAGGACTTTTTGAATCCGACCATTGTAAATACAATTTGGATAAAACTGATGATGAACCCACATTAAAAGAAATGATGGAAGCTGCGATTAAAATACTATCAAAATCTAAAGATGGCTACTTTTTGTTTGTCGAAGGTGGTAGAATAGATCACGCGCATCACGATACTTTGGCAAAGAAGGCATTAGATGAAACAGTACAATTTTCGGATGCTGTACGTAGAGCTCGAGAAATTACCAGTCTTGATGATACATTAATTGTTGTCACTTCAGATCATGCTCATACTCTGACTGTTAGTGGATATCCAAACAGAGGAAATGATATTTTGGGTATTACAGCAATTGCTGATGATGATTTGCCTTATTCTACTTTGAGTTATGCTAATGGGCCCGGATACAGAGCTGAAGTTGATGGACATAGACATGATTTATCACTAGATGATATGAGTAAGTATTGTACTAACAATAAACGTTCACACAAAAGTTTACAACTATAAAAATTATAAATTCTAAACTTTTTTATGTTGCAGGAGATAATGATTATAAATTCCCGGCATCTGTTCCGTTAACTGATGAAACTCATGCTGCTGATGATGTAGCTATTTTTGCCAGTGGACCATGGAGTCACCTTTACAAAGGTGTTTTGGAACAGAATGTGATTCCTCATATCATGGCTTTTGCTTCGTGTGTAGGTGATGGAGTTACTGCCTGTGATGAGTTTAATAAGCCTCGTAAATGATCTTAATAATTATTTTTTGTGATAAATGAATTATGCTTTAATTGGATTTTATTTTAATTATTATATTAATGATGTAAAGATATAGTACAAATTGAATGTACATAAATTTCTAAACAGATGGCGCTGTGAGTATTTTATTAAAATTATGTAAATAATGAGATAATAAATATGCATTTCTTTAATATTTTTTTAATTTATTGCGTAACCTTTTTTTAATTGTTTTAAGATCAAATTTATGATTAAATCATTTATTTAAATTTTATTTTAAGTTTGGTTTTAAATGAGTACTACTTTAAACTGGTACCATAATACTCAAAATTTGAATCAAATTTATATTGTTGATAATTATTTAAAGATTTAATGATGAGTTTAAATTGCTTGATTCTGAAACTTGATTAAATTTTATCAAAAATAAGTATTACAGCTTGACACAAATAGTTTGGCCGGTATAATAGGCAACTTAATATACACAAAAATTATACTGGCTGTGGTTAAACTTATGCCTTTGCCCGTTTTAGTATTTTTTAATCCCAGAACAACAAATTTGTAAAATGTGAGCACAAATGAAAATTGCTAAAACGGTCAAAAGCATAAGTGCAACCACAGTCAACATAATTTTTGTGCATAATAAGTTGCCTATTATACCGACCGAACTATTCGTGCTGCACCTTGGTAATATAAGTACTCATAATTTAAATAAAATGTATACGATCAATTTTGTAAGAATGTGGAAAAACGCAAATTTGAGTGCCAATTACTATATTTCTAAAGCTACACGTTTAAACTTTATTAAATTTGGCTTAAAACAAGTACTACCTTGGTATTATAAGTACTCAAAATTTAAATAATATTGATACAATAATTTAAAAAAAAAATTGAAAAATGTTTCAGTGCCACTTTAGGTTAGAGGACGATTTCTTAATTTATAATTTATCGTTTATTCTTTTTTGTCTAACTTGGCGAGTAGGGCCAGATCAGGGTTGGAATAAATTGCAAGATATTGAAATTAAATTTCTTTGTCTCGGACAAACCATAGAGCTTATTTATTTATTATTATGCTTTTTACGGCTATTTTACATCGCCACAGTAAGTCTACGACTTGTTTAAAGTGGTTTGATGGGACCAACAGCTTAATACGTGACTTCCGAACCACGCTGGTGGATAAAGAGCAAGTTATCATTTCAGTCATATTTCGGGGATCGAACCCCGGACTGCTCGCATGATATGCAAGTGCTCTACCATTGAGCTATCACACCATTATTATTCAAGAAGTTTTCTCAAATATTACTTTAAAATGTCTCAATACAATTGAAGTAATAGCTTGAAGCCATTCCCCAGACTAGAAACGCATAAGTGATCATGAGTTTAATAGTAGATGTACAAAACCAAATTTAGTTCCAACGCAACTTCAGAACAAGAATTTTTTTTTTTTTACTTTATTAAGAATAGACTGCACGTGCAATTTGTACGTGAGTTTGTTAAAAAACAATTTCCAGATAGGAAGTGTTTTGTTGCCGTGTAAAAAAAACAGCACTTTGAGGTGACCTTGAAAAGTATAGAAGTGCTGTGTTGTTAACATTTTGTTCCTTTTAACCTCCTGCTATCAACTTTATAAAACGCAGAGTAAAATTATTTTGGTACAGTTTGTAGAAAAATCTTTTATACCAAACTTTGTCAAAGGTTTGCCAATGTCAAAAAAAAAACGTCACGTGGTTTAGTTAATAGACAGTTAAATGTTTTTATGTAAACCCATGCTAGTGGAGAGAAAATTGATAGTTTCCGTGTGGTCCAGTAGTCTTTCCAAGATTACCTTTTCTATAACCTTACTTAAGTTGCATAAAAGACTGATAAGCCCTTAATTTAAAGTTTTGACGTATTTATAACCAGTAAGCCTTTCTATTTAGTAGGAAAATGCCCGGTTAAAAAAATTGCATTAGCAATGTTGGTAAGCATCATTGTTGCTTTATGACAGAGCAATTTTAAAGCTTTGTTTGTTATTTTATTGGAAACAGGAACAGACTCGAGTTTTAAATCTTTAGGTTTTTTTTTTAATTTGTATAGGTGGACCTTTTCAACGTGTTCTAGACCAGTATCTTTGGCGTATGAAGGAAACAAAGTTTCAAACTTTGGCAAATGCTTCGGCCTTTTCCTTAATAGTGTATTAGAGTTCATTTTTACCGTAAATAGATAAAATGGAAACGCGTTTGTTTCGTAAGGCTTTGAAAATTATCCACATTTGATCGTTGTCCTCTGTGATCAATTCCAAACTGTTTTTCTAGCAGAAATTTGTGTGCAACCTTATGGCCTTATTTAGCTGTAAAGCAAATTTAATATTTTGCAATTTCTAGGGTTGCGATGTCGTTGCCACTAATGCAATGAAGGTATTTCTACTGTAGATCAATGTCTTAGTGTCGCGGAATAACCCAATAAGATTATCGGCGCTAAGCTGATGGGATTTAAAAAACTTTTCGTGGATTGAAAAATTTGCTTAGAAAAAAAATTGGCGATTCTTTTAATGTCTTCAACTTTACTAAGGCAAATCTGCCAATGCTTTCTTCCAGAAATTGTAAAAAAAAGTCTAAACTAAACCGTACGTGTTACATTTTTTTTTCTCCTTCTCGGTCAAATCCGTTCCTTATTACTTATTATTGATAACGTTTACGTTGATTTGAAAGTTGACGTTTTTGAATATTGCTACGTCAAGAGCGTCCTCTTAGTTGTCCGCAAAGCTGTAATGAGTGAGTTTAAAAGAGTCCACTATTTGCAATAAGCCTATAACATTCTTTTTCTAGTTCTAAAACTGTTCCACGTTAAATGTTTAAAATTAAAATCCTTGGCAATTATTGTAGAAAAAGGATTATCAAAGATTGCATCAAAATCTGGAGTTTTGTTGCAATTTGGTAGTTTGATATACGCCGATGCAATCTTAATTGTGCCTTTTCCAAGCACATTTACCACTATTGCGTTTGATTCAAACAAAGTCGTGTACCCTCGACATTTACTTTGAAGTAAACCAATAATCATTTTGCAAAGATCAGTGTTCTATGCTCTATGAGTGCCACCAACGTTCCTAAATACGTAAAAATATTTTAGAGTCTCAGCACTTGATTGGATTTGTAGATTGTCTTGGACACCAGCATGATGTCGGAATTTTATTTGATAAAAACTCTTCCACGTCATCTATTTTTTTTCTGAAATGCCGTTGACATTCCAGAAACAAACACGGAGTAATACTTTGAATTTAAAAAAGAAAAATAAAACATAAATTTTATCTAGCATTGAGGAATACCCCCGCTACGTTTTTTAGGTTCTAGCGCATTTTTTAAGCACAGTGAGATCTGTGATCTCGGCGCTTTTGGTACTCTATCTGAGCTGCACCAAAAATATGTAAAAACAAGATTTTAAAGCCTGTTCCACCTCTTCCTCTGTAAAGAATTCTAGTACGTGCTTAAATACTATCTTTTTTTTTTTTCAATTAGTATATTACAGTGTATCACTGCTTTCCTTCTTTTAGCCAGGTTCTCTACTTCTGTCGGTTTTTCTATTCTCCATCCCGTAAGTTTCTTGTTTCCATCGCTTCATCTACATCATTTTGCCATAATATCCTTAGCGTACCTCTTTTTTGTTTCCCCA
The DNA here is from genome assembly GCA_963932245.1 of Tachinus rufipes. Lineage (NCBI taxonomy): Eukaryota > Metazoa > Arthropoda > Insecta > Coleoptera > Staphylinidae > Tachinus > Tachinus rufipes. Next base: position 67,846,804 of record OZ010747.1, on the reverse strand, counting down.
TTGGACTCCAATCAATTACTATTCGATTTGCTAACGTTTGCTCTTCTTGTGTGTTCATACTACATTAATCTCTTTTCCTCTATGTATTTCTTTATGTCGGATTCCACGACCGTCTTTTTGTTCCTTATTTTGTCCATCCTTGTCACTTTACAGCATCTATTTCAGTATTTTATTTCCACTGCACGTATTTTGTCTTTGATCTTTTTGTTTGTCACCCAGATTTCCGCCCCATACGCTATTATGCTTCTAATTAGTGTGTTGTATATTTTATGTTTTGTCTTCGTATGTATGTTTTTATTCCATATAATGGAGTGTAACTTTCTTATGCTCGTTTGTCAGTCTATTTTTTATTTTATTGTCATTGTTCGAGTATTTTGTTATGAGGACGCCCAGGTATTTGAACTTAGACATGCCTTTTATCTCAATGATACTGTCGATGGTTTGCTGTAGGTTATCTTCATTTTGGCTTTCTGGTATTCTTTTTTTAGTTTTCTTAACATATAGCTTAGATCTTCTTCATCCTGTGCGGTTATTACTTGGTCATTGGCAAATCATAAGGTGAATAGATGTTTGTTTCAAATGGGTAGTTCCATCCCTTGACATTTTGTTTTCCATGTTCTTAAGGTGTCTTCTACATTTATCTTAAAGAGCGTTAGAAACGTACAGCATCCCTGAAGTAGTCTATTTAATGTTTCAAAAAGAGTTGTTATTATATAACCTATTTTGTTTCCTTTATATAAATTTATTACAGCATTTATTAAGCTTGTTTGGGTTTTTAAGTTCTTCATTGCCTACCATAGTCTTTTTCGAGGAATCGTGTCGTATGCCTTTCTGAGGTCTCCAAAAACCAGGTGCACCAATCGTTCTTTGCTTTCTTTTTTTCTATCATTTGTTGGAGAGTATATATATATGGTTCACACATGACTTCCCCGCTGTAAAGCCCGCTTATTCGTCACTTATCTTGCCCTCTATATCTTCCTCTAGTTTATTTTTTAGAAGTTTTTCATATATTCTTGCTATTGAAGGTGTAACTGCTATCCCCCGATAATTTTTACATTTTCCTCTGTTTTTTTTTTTAAATATTGATGTTATGTAGGCTGTTTTTCATTCTTTGGGGTTTCTTTTGAATTTATAATTTTGTTGAATAATGTCGTTATCACTTTAAATAGTTTATCTGTGCCATGTTTGACTAGTTCCGGGTTTTTGACTCCTGGTTCCGCTTGAGTTAATAGCATTCCTTCTTTTTGATTTTTTAGTGTTGTTATGTTCTCTAGAAATTCTTTCCGTGATTCCGTTAGCAAGTTACTATAGTATTTTTCCCAGTTCGTAGGTTTTATTTGTGATATATTTACTTTCTCTTTCCTAATAGTTTGCAGACTTTTTATTACTTTCCAGGATTCGGAGCTTTTTGCGTCTTCCACATATTGGTCGATTTATTATTATTAAAGTTCCAATTCGATCTTATTCAATCTTTTGTATATTGGTTTCCATGATTTTATGAATCGTTTTAGTTGTTTTTTGATTAGTATGCCAACACCCGCCTTTGCTCTCTGGTCTTTATCCACTCCACTCCAGAACAGCAGCGATTCATCTACCTCTTCGGACCTACTTCCTTTTTTTTTTTATTTTGCTAGTTATGAGAGTGTTGATATTTATTCTATGGAATTGTTATGTAACTTCCATCACTTTATTTCTCCAACCCACGTTCCATGTACCTACTATCATCTTTCTTTTGGTTTCCTTATTTGTTGTTTCTTGACTAAAATATCTAACTGAGTTTCTAATATTTCGAGCATCACTGTCTCCTCGTGTATCCGATTGGAGGCTCCTTCTTAACGAGGTGAGTGTTTCCATCCGGGGTCTGTTTTTGGTTTTGCTCTTCATATCTGTATTCCTTATCTTTTTCTCTGTGCTAGGTTTTTAATGCCTAACGCCAGAACCTCCTTTAGGAATGCCATTTTTAGCTTTTCCGCTTCTTTCGCTATTGTGACTTTCTTGTCATCTTCTGCCTTCGGGACTGCTGACTGGTTTTTTTCCTGTACCCTAGGAGGCCCTATCAGGGTGCTATAAGCCGAGCCAGCTTAACCCTGGTTTTTTAACAAGGTTGTTACTCCTCCCTCTCCTCTTTTTTTATCCTGGCTTAGGACAGGCGTTGGCGGAGTTTAATACTACTTCTAACCAGCGTTTATCGGCGTTCAACAGACCTAGTGTTTTTGAAAAATTTGCCATGCGGGGTCAAAACTTTGATATATTATAGTTACTTTGGCACTCTTTAAAATTAGCGAGGTAGAGCCGTTGCAATTTGACCAGAATGCTTTTGTAGTTGGTAGTGCTCAGCGCAGTTACAACAAATGATGCCCGTATTGCTGGCATTTTTGGCGTAGAAGAATGCCACTTCTCTGGGTTCTACCGCAACCTATAAGCACAGTTTCATTATCTTGTCTTTTTTTGCTGTTTTTGAAAGTTGCACCAAAACCATGTAAAAACAAATAAATTTGTTTTCCATCCGATAAACGTTGATGACAAAGAATCCGAGAGATTCCAAAATCTGTTTTACTTCTTCATCTGTAAAAAAATCAGGTATGTGCTTAATTACAAATTTTAAGCAGCGTTTATCGGCGGTCGACTTCGTATAAAAGTTTGTTTCCTGAGATTTAAAGTGGGCGGTTGCCCCACTTGTAATTGTTGTTAGTAGCCGGAATCATTTGTAGACTATTACAATTGCCGGAGAAATGGATTGAAAGTTTGAGAAAGTGTCGGAAGAAGAAGAGTCCGACTCAACTTTACCGGTGTGATTAGAGTTTGAAACGGCAAGTATAAACCTCTATTTCTAATTTTTTGCGAGCAGAAAGCTTTTGTGCTCTTTATATTAAAGGACCGGCAACGTTAACCGGTAATGGCTGTCTATTTTCAGTTGTTAAAAGCAGCTGGGAGCTGGCAAAAAACCCTTTAAATAATTTAAAAAAAAAAAAACTCATCCTTTTTTCTTCTTTCTTTGGCATTAGACCAGCTAGTATTCCTTGTTGTCAAAAAGGGCTCTTTAGTGAAGGTAGCTTGGAAGAAGGTTGCCTGCTCTTAGACGGTGAGGTTTATGATGGTGCAGAGCATGTTATCCTGGGCTGGGACAACCTGGAAGTTAGAGTTTGCGGTTTTGGCCTTGTCCTTTGTGCGCTTTTGAACGCCTTTTCAATTTCTGCTCTTAGATCGGTAGCAGCGGCATTTGACGCGATGTTTGCCATCAGGTTCATAATAATGGCTTAAAATGACTTAATTTTTGCAGCCCTCTTAGTCATTTGATTCTTGAGTTCAGACCCGGTTTTAAGAGCGGTTTTTCTTCTGCTTTTGCCCTCTGTCCATCTGGCGATCTTCTTTATTCATTTGGTTGTCTTCAAGATTTTTTTTGAAAAAGTAAAAAGCGTTTTTGTTAGTTTAACTTAACACAAGTAATAATAAGTTGAGAATTTAAATAATACCCGGCAGCTTAATGACACATTAAACAGTTTTAATCTTACATTGACCATCACTTGTTCAAGTTCAAGTTGATTATGTCAATGTAAACTTACAAAATAGCCATGGTTTCAAAAGCACTGTAATAGAAGCCGGATTCTCCGACCACATAGCGCAGTTTTTAGAATGCTCATTTTCTGAAAAGGTTGTTTCAACTTCTAAAAAAATAATAAATAAAATTATTTTGAATAATGATATCATGACTAACTTTGTCAAAGATTTTAACAAATATCGCACTAATTTGACAACAATTACAAGCAACAGCATTAATGAATATATGGATGCTTTCTACAGCACACTTGTTAGATCATTTAATGCAACATGACCAAAAAAAAAAAAAAACAATTAATTATACAACGTCATAATCATTGGATCACAGGCAATTTACAAAATCAAGGTGAAAAATTAAAAGAACTGCACTGTTTGAAAAAAAGTACAAACAATCCAATCATAGATATCATATACAAAAAGAAAAAATCAAATTACAATGAAAATATTATTAAAAGAAAACAACAATGTAACATAAACAAAATTTATAATTCTGCAAGCAAAAACAAAACAATCAGGACTTTGGTCAATAATCAAATTGAACGAACAAAACTCAAAAGCGACATTGTAATTAAGGTTAACGCCAAGTTAATAACAAAGTCTTATCCAATGTATTGGCTAATCACTATGCTACAACTGTTTCTAATAAAATCAAAAACTTGTTTACAAACAGCTTATGCAATACCGTCAAATCGTTTCAAGATTCTTTCTATTTTTATGAAACCACACCATATGAAATTACAAAAATTATTTTATCTCTAAAGAACAAAAGTTCAAGTGGACTCGACAATATTCCTATAAAACTTCTTAAATTTGCGGTAGACATATTAGTAGAGTAGCTAGGAGAGTTCTGAACCAAAATCCCATAAGAATTTACACAAGGGTCTAAAATCGCTTTTTATCCCCACTCCTCCTCCATTTCGGTCGCGTGGCCCGGCCCGCTATGGTCAACTCGTCATGTGATGATAAGAGAATACTGCTGTCGGAAAACCCAATTATGGCGAGATGGTCAAAATGGCATTTGGGGATAATCAATTGAGGGGTTGGGGGATTGAGGGGTTCAAAAATTTTTTAGATTTGGGGTAGGACCACCCCTAACCGAGATACCGCGCAAGGATGTCGCCGTCCAGTAGATGAGTCATCCGCGCTTCTGCGTCGAGTAGGTGACGTCATTGATCAGCCGCTTATCGGTCACGCAAGTCGATTTTATAATTTAATAATGATATTAAAAATGAATGATTATGGATTTATAAACAAATGGATTTATACAATGATGTGATAGTAAGATGATGATGTAGAAATTGTCGATTTTCCGCCATAGACAGATTTTAGTCGGCTGATATGAATTATAGAAATCGCTATCGCTGAACATCCTGTTTATCAAAAATCGACTTGCAAATATAGGAAACAGTTCGAAATTATTTTCATGTTACTTATTTTGTTATACGCGAAAAAAATAATCGCATCAAAACCAACTTGCGGTTTACTACTGGAAATAATCCGAAATTATTTTCATGTTACATATTTTGTTATGCATGAAAAAATCATCACATCAAAATGGACTTGTGGTTTATAGTAAATGAGACGACGTAGAAATTTTCCACGTTGTTTTTATTGTAAATTATAAAATCGCTATCGCACAACATCCCGTTCATCAAAATTGCTATCGCACAACATCCCGTTCATCAAAATCGACTTGTCAGGTACTACAGGAATATTCTTATGGAAAAGTGCGACTTATTCGTAGTTTTCGCGGAAAGCTATAAATAAGGGAAATGATTGAAAATCATTCAGTCATCGACCGTCTTTGTGACTTGTGTTCGAGAGCGTCTTTGTGTCAACTGAAACTTGTGCTATCTTGTGTTTTACGAAAATTTCATCGAAAATCAAAAGGTAAGTTGAATTTTGCTTCGGATGGTAGCCTTACCATTCTTCAGAACATTTAGTTACTGCGGATGAACACGTTACCATTCTTCGGCAAAATCGTCAATAACCAGAAGCTTTTCTATATTAATATAATTTAAAATCACAGTTTTGTGTGAGTTATCTATCAATCAGACAAGGTCACGCGAACTCATCTTTTAAACGGAAAGAGATAACTTAAAAATTCAAATTTTTTTGAAGGCGCGCCCTTTTATTAGCCCCAGGCACATATTTTCAAAATTATTAAAATTTATTTAGAGCCCATCAAAATTAGTAATTATTTTATTAGAATTATTAATTAATATTAAATATTAGTATTTACTAGAGCGGAAGTTGCGCTTGATAAGGAGTTTATATGATAGTGGAATTTGCTATATAAAAATAATTATTTAATATACATTTTAAGAAAATATTTATGATGAAAAAAGAAAACAATTTATTTATAAGTATTATATATATATATATATATACACTAGTGCAATGTAACAGTATCCTGATCATAAATGTAGGACGTTTATATCAATACAGAAATTTTAATTATATTTATACTTTTCACTCGATACAGTATTGGCTGTTGTTTAACCACCGATTAGCCGCCACTTAACTGCTATTCTTATAGATTTCGACTACTTTTAACTGAAGTATATGATTGTAAACAATTTCTCGATTGTTTCAGATGACAACTAAAAATATCAACCAAACCTTTAAACGAGTAGTCGAGGAGACTAGGAGTCACCTAATTACAATCCATAATAATCCTCATGCAATTGAACCGGCAATCAAAAAGTGTGGACGACACATTTGAGCCATGAATGCTGCGCTTAAGTCCGCATCTTCGGTGGGTGATAAGCAACACATCATTGGTTCTGTCGCATTAATGAACGGATTCAGGAGTATGATGAAGGATCTTCGTCGGATTAGCGGTTCAGGATATAAAAAATTCGACCCAAACAAACAAAATTATGCAAGCCTTAGAGTTAAATGGATTGATCAGGAGTCCGCTTTTGCTGGGAGAATAAGGACGGGTCTTATTGTCAACTTAACTCACAAAGAGTTCCTGGCTGCGTGCAAGAACATGTTTCGACGACGCATCACCAACATGCTCAAGAAGAAACCGGCTGTAAAAGTTAATGCATCTTTCTGTGGAGAATTTGTTGTCATAAAAAGTGATGAGGAGATTTATGAATTTAAATACATGAAGTCTTAAAACACTTCTATTTACCGAGACACCGATATCAGTCTCTAGTTTCTGGATAATATCCACAAATCAATCCTTACACAACTTGAGGATTTCCAAGAAAAAGATAGTGGGTGGAGTTTGGCTACAATCATAAACAGCACCTTCAACATCAATAAGTTTACACCGCAACAGGGCTCTTCCTACATTAGCCTACCTCAAGAAATAAAAAATAAACATGCGTGCGTCAATGTTAAAAACCAAGATGATGCTTGTTTTGCGTGGGCGGTAACATCAGCTCTCCATCCGGCTACACGTCATGGTGATTGCGTTTCGTCCTATCCTCACTATTCCACCGTCCTTAATTTAAAAAACATAACGTTGCCAATGACGATTAAACAGATACCCCGGTTTGAAGCTCAAAACGCGGTATCTGTAAATATTTATATATTGGAAAAGACGAGCAGGAAAAAGTTCAATGTCGTTCCCAGGTATTTGTCAAAATCAAAGCAGTCGAGACATGTCAACCTTCTCTTACTTCAAGATTTTTACATCAATGATGAAGATGACGATGAAGCCAAACCGATATACCACTACGTGTGGATAAAAAGCCTTTCTCGACTTGTCTCATCACAACTTAGCAAACGCAATGGGCTAAAATATTTTTGTGATCGCTGCCTTTACTACTTCCGCACCAATCAGAAACTGGAGGCCTACGTTGAAGATTGCACCAACATCAACGAGTGCAAAGTGCGTTTACCTAGAAATGGTGAAACAGTGCATTTTAAAAACTATATGAATAAAGAAGCAGTACCATTTGCCGTGTACGCTGATGTAGAATGTATACTAGCACCAGCAATAACAAATAAAAATAGCGGCACCCAGAAGCTTCAAGAGCATGTACCGTATAGCATAGGGTATTATGCAAAGTGTGCTTATGATGATACGTTGTCATTCTATAAATAGCGGTGGTTAGCTGCTAAAATGAAACAGCTGGCTGAGGATGTTGAAACGGTGTTCCTTTGCCCGTTACTAATGGAGCCTCTTACACCAACGCAAAAAGCAGAATTTATTTCCATCCCCCACTGTCAAATATGTGAACAGGCTTTCGATATCTGCGACATCAGAGTTAGAGATCATTGTCACCTTACCGGTAAGTATCGCGGCCCCGCACATGAAAAATGTAATCTAGAGTATCAGGATAGTCATGTGGTTCCAGTTATTTTTCATAATTTAAGTGGGTACGACTCCCATTTTATTATAAAAAATTTAACCAAAGATTTTGAGGGTCGCGTCGACTTGCTTCCAATAAATAAAGAGAGGTACATCTCCTTTACCAAACATGTTAATCAAAATTTAATAAAATTTAGATCTATAGATTCTTTTAGGTTTATGGTGATGCTTTAGAAAAACTAGCCTCATATTTACAAGAATATCCAAATTTAAAGTCACAATTTTTCAATTTAGATGAGCTAAAATTTAATTTACTCACGCGGAAAGAGGTGTTTCCATATGATTATATAGATTCTTTTTCAGAATTTGATGAGATTCAATAACCAGCCAAAACAAAATTTTATATGTGAAACTTGTTTGGTTGTCGAAATTTAGGAGACTATTCGGATTTATATTTAAAAACGGATGTTTTATTGTTGGTTGATGTGTTTGAGCAATTTTGTGTAACTTGTATACGAACTCATGGACTAGACCCAGCGCATTATTACACTCTACCCGGATATCTTGGGATTGTATGCTTAAGTATACTTCTATTAACCTCGAATTGCTAACAGATATCGATATGGTACTGTTCGTTGAACGTGGTATCCGGGGTGGGTTGAGCCAGTGCTCTAAAAGGTACGCAGCAGCCAACAACAAATATATGCCGAATTATGATCCAGCAATACCGTCTAAAGTTTTAATGTATAACGATATCAATAATCAGTACGGGTGGGCAATGTCACAGTGCTTGCCGTATGGTGGATTTGAATGAATTGAGGGTGATTTAAGTAACTTCAACTACATTGTGCCTGAAGATCACCCTGATCTTAACTTGCGTTGTTCCAAATCACCAAGCTGTCAACACTACCAATTATTTATTGCAGCGATTATTTAGATTTTAGTGTACTCTGAGATAGTTATCAGAGTATTAAAAAACAAAATATAAACAATAAAATATATTTCCTATTAATACAGTTTTAATAATGTTATATATTATCAGCAGTACAATTTATTATACGATAATGCCCCCAAGCTAATGAATTCTCATTGTTTATCCAGTAGCGTGAGTCATCCCAGTACACAGCTGATTTGGCGATTTCATCAACAGATAAGCATCCTCGCCACAATTCATAATTTCGAATGTTCAATTTTACGTTTTTCATGATATCTTCTGCGGAAATTCTTGCAAAAAACAGGTTGCGTAAATTCTTGTATACCACTCTTCTATATTTTCGAGTTGTGTTAGTTGAACAAAATTGTTTATATAGTAATAATTTCCATCATTCGGTCGTCGAGTTAACAATTCTGTAGATATCCACAGATGCGATTGAACTAGTTGCAGCATTCGACGTGTTTCAGCTTCAAACGGAATAAAGCAATTGTCAAAAAACGTGTTGTTATCTTCACTGAACGGTGTAATGGATGCCGATATCATAGAAGCATTAGGCCATACAATAAAATCCCAATATACGTTTTCAATATTTTTGCAGTTGGTGCTCTCATCAATACAACCGTCCTCGGTGAAACACATCTTAACACTGAGCACTAATCTTTAATTGACGTAGATGATTTTATGCGATGAGTAAGTAAAAATGAGCAACTCATTTATTAATATTTTTGACGGCATCATTAAAAGAACATTTATATCAATCTATACTGGCAATATTTTTTTGATTGATATGCTTCCTCTTTAAATGTCTACCATAAGCATCGCTACGTGAAAATGTGGATGTGCAATGAACACACGCAATTTTTATGTCATTATGATTTTTCTGATGCCTTTTTAATATTTGAAAACTTGAGAGTTCTTTTTTACAAACTGAACAAACAAACATTCCGCTTTTGTGCTTTCTGTTGTACGACACATCACCATCCTTTGTCAGATACTTCAGAGATGTTTCGGGTATTGTTAAACTTGCAGTATTATTTTTTATCAAATTTGGCGTTTCATAGAACCAAATATTTAAGTCACTAGCTTCGTTTACGTTGTACAGTATCCCCATCTTAACTGTAACACGTTTGTCTCAATACTGAAATGTTGATGCTATTAATATTTCTATTTATACTTTTAAGAAAATCAATTGTCCTATCAGCGTCGGCTAACGGTGGCTAATCGGTGGCTAACAATGGCTAACTGTGGCTAATCGGTGGCTAATCGGTGGCTAACGGTGGCTAATTTCTGGCTCCATCTACTTTCCATCCACTTCCATCTACTCACAATCCACTTTCCATCCACTTTTAATCCACTTGCATCTACTTGCATCCATTTACAATCCATTTCCATCCACTTTCCATCTACTTACATCCACACATCACCAAGAGCTGCTACATAACCTCAAAATATGTGATATTTGGTTAACATGAGAGAAGAGGTAGCGCTTGGTGATTAAGAGGTAGCGCCTGGTGATTAAAAGGTAGCGCTTGGTGATGAAGAGGTAGCGCTTGGTGATTAAGAGATAGCGCCTGGTGATTAAGAGCTAGCGCTTGGTGATATAAAGGTAGCGTTTGGTGATGAAGAGGTAGCGTTTGGTGATGAAGAGGTAACGCTTGGTGTTATGTATTTATAGGTTAGGTAAGGTAAAGTTCATCACCAAGCGCTACCTCTTCATCACCAAGCGCTACCTCTTTATCACCAAGCGCTACCTCTTTATCACCAAGCGCTAGCTCTTAATCACCAGGCGCTACCTCTTAATCACCTTTGTACTAAATTAATTATAAAGTTTATGTTTAATTAATCAATTAAATTGCATTGAACACAATTAAGTTCTTTTCTACAAACCGTTTCCATAGCGTAATCGTTATTAAGAATCTAACAATATTTTTTGACAGCTTGCTTAATAAAATTGTAATACAATGACAATAAGTGTGTGGCCACAACGGCGATCCGACCATCGAACAGCGCTCCGACCATCGAACAGCGCTCCGACCATCGAACAGCGCTCCGACCATCGAACAGCGCTCCGAGCATAGAACACTAAAATGTGTTCTAAGCTCGGGCCCTCGCACACCGGTTGAGTGTCGGATTTATATTAAACTGAAACTTTTTAGCGGCGTGAGAGTAAAATTATTACATTATATTTTTTGATTACTAAATAGTTTTACTCTCACGCCGATAAAAAAGTTTCAGTTCATATAAATACGAGGCTAGAGCGGTGGGCGAGAGTCCGAGCATAGAACACATTTAAGTGTTCTATGCTCGGAGCGCTGTTCGATGGTCGGAGCGCTGTTCGAGGGTCGGAGCGCTGTTCGATAGTTGGAGCTCCGTTGTGGTCACACCCTTAGGGTGAAACTCAAGTCAGCAAGATGTAACGTAGTATATGTAGTATATAAGATATAGTGTTAAGGTGTATATATTGTAAATATTATTGTATACTATTATAGGTGATTGTTTGTAATATGTAAATATTATTTAAATATTCGCGCTTATGCGGAATGGGAATATATCCGGGTGAACGAGGGTCGTGAGGACCGCGTGCTTCGGGAGAAAAAGGAGAAGGCTCTGAACCACGGGTGTGGAGACAGAGAGCTAAGAAACAAGATCCACGTGTGTAGTTGTTAACCGCGTATGCGGACATATGGATTGTATTGTATAATTAGTGTTTAAGTGAATAAAGTTTAAGTTCAACTTTGGTTTCTAATTTGTCCTTTTAAACAAATTAGTGGAGCTCTTAAATTCCTCCACCCACGGATCCACGAGTTATCACCCAGCCGGAAGCACGCCAGTACGCGTGGCAAGTTTGGATCTCAACGTGAGGCGTAAGTTTTTTTTTCTATCTGTGCAAAGATGGAAAAAAAATCTAAAGTGTGGAAGAAATCATTATTATGGATGAAGAAAATTGAGATTATTAAAAAAGTTAAATTTAAAAGAAACTCATGTGAAATAAATTAGTGTAAAATAAGTTAATTTGAAATAAATTAATTTGATATAAATAAGATGCATTGTTCATCGGAAACGCTGGAAGGATTAGACTTTGCAGTGGCGGAAGAAGAATCCCGCTGCACTCCATTGGAATCATATTGGAATTATCCCGGAGAACGGACAGCCGCGCGGTGAAGGAAGCACCGCTGGATCAATTGCATTTAGACCGCTTGGACTGCAGAAGGTGTGCGGTAATCTTAAGGTACGGTAAATAAGAGTTAGAAACTTTAATCGGAACACATAAAAATACTTTTTTTTTGTTATAATAAATGTGGAAAATTTTGAAATAATTTTTTTTGTAGATATACGTTTTTGTAAGTGCGTGAATTTTTATTCGACCTTGCGTTTGGTATTTGGAAGAGATAGATTTATTTCTTATGGGGAATTTTCTGGGATAATTTTATTGAATATTATTTAAATACTTAAGTTTACCTATTATTATGATAAGATTGTTAATAATATTAGATGTGGTTTGGAAATTAAATTATTTTTTGTCACTGATTGTTCATTCGGAAATATTTTCTTTAGTTTGGTTTTTCAGTTAATGTTGTTTTTTTTCTATAATTAAATATGGCAGTGGCTAAAGATAATTAGAATTTCAAATATTTTTTTTTTAATTAATTTTTATATTAAATATTAAACAAAAGCCTGTTGTTAATTTTAACGATTGAAATAAGAAAATTGTAATTTTTATCAAAATGGAGGTGATACGTCTAACAAAAGACGAATGTATGTATGAATTGATAATACGGGATAGGGCTGTACTTCGTAAATTTACATTAAACCAACTACGTGGCAAGCTTTCCCCTATCCTGGCGGAAGAGGCAGATGACGCTAATTATGTTATTATGTCGGAAAATTATGATTGGGATAAAGAAATTTCAGTATGTAAATCAAAAATTGACTTATTGAGGGCATTAGTGGTTAGTTACGATAGAACCCGTAAATCAAACGGGGCAAAATGTGTTGAAACTAAACTCATTCATCTAGCGGGACAGGTGGATCGAATTCCAGATAATTTAGAGGAATATAAAGACATGATACTCCAATTTAAAAAATCATTAACAGATTTAGAAAATGAAACGGAGGAAAAATGTAATGCGGCCGAATTAAATTGTTCAGTCATTAGTAGTGTGGGGAGTAACAAAAATGGTGTGATAACTCAATGGTAGAGCACTTGCATATCATGCGAGCAGTCCGGAGTTCAATCCCCGAAATATGACTGAAATGATAACTTGCTCTTTATCTACCAGCGTGGTTCGGAAGTCACTTATTAAGCTGTTGGTCCCATCAAACCACTTTCAACAAGTCGTAGACTTACTGTGGCAATGTAAAAAAGCCGTAAAAAGCATAATAATAATAATAATAATAATATTTCTGAGCGGCCTGTCAGTTTGTTGGGGGGGGTTCAAAAAGAATATAACTGATTGGAATGTACAATTTTCGGGCAATTTGCATGAAATAAGTGTATGCGCATTTTTAGAGAGAATTGACGAACTCCAATTAATTTCTAAAGTTACGGATTCAGAACTTTTTGTTGCGATACCAGAACTCTTAAAAGATAGAGCTTTGACTTGGTATAGAGCATACAAAAATACTATTTTATGTTGGGATCATTTTAAAACTAAACTGCGAGGAGAATATTTACCCGCAGATTACGAGTACGAGTTGCGTCGTTAAATTGATAACCGAAGGCAAAGTAATGATGAGTCTATTAGCGAATATTTTTCTTGTATTTTAGCCCTTTTTAACCGTGTCCCCAGTCCAGTATCTAGTGACGACAAACTAAACACTCTTAAAAGAAATCTTTACCCCTACTTTATTGAAAGACTCGGGTATGATCACATCAGTTCTGTAGAAGTGTTGCGGTTGCGATGCAATCAGATTGAAGCTAATTGGCGATTAGCAAAAAAAGCAGAATTAGAAAGTAAGAGTAACAGGTTTACCCTTGAGCCGGATTTATCTGGGTTTCTAAAGCAAAATGGAAAATCTGAACATCATAGAGATGAATTCACTCAGCTGCGCTGTTGGAATTGCGGAGACAAAGGCCACCCATCTTCAAAATGCAGGCGTCCTAAAAATATATTTTGTACTGGTTGTGGAAGGTCAGGGGTTACCAAAGGACAATGCAATTGTAACAAAACTGCATAGCAATCTTATTGACTTCGTTAAGGGAGAAAAGAATGGGGCAGTGACTAAACAGGATTTGAATATCGACAAGAAAGGCCGTTTACAACAACTGACTTCTTATTATTTTAAGAGAATGGGATCTGGATTAGGATGCACTAACATGGTAAAGCATGTAATCGATGTGGGAGCTACGACTCCAATCAAACAACGATACCGTCCAGTATCACCAGCCATGCTTAAAATAATAAATGAGGAGGTTGATAAAATGTTGGCACTCGATGTTGTAGAGCCAAGTCACTCACCAAGGTGTTCTCCCGTTGTAATGGTTAGGAAAAAAACAGGTGACTTCAGACTCTGTATAGATTTTAGAAAAGTCAATGAAGTTACTAAGCGTGATGCATACGCATTACCGCATGTATCGGCAATTCTCGATCGGTTACGTTCAGCAAGGTATTTATCATCTCTGGATATAGCCAGTGCATACTGGCAAGTACAACTTGATGAAAGTAGCAAGGAAATAACAGCGTTTGCTATTCCTGGGCGCGGACTTTATCAGTTTAAAAAACTACCTTTCGGTTTTCATAACAGTCCAAGCACTTTCCAGAGATTGTAGGATACAATACTAGGCTTAGACTTAGAACCTTTTGTCTTTAAATACCTTAATAATATCATAATAGTAACCCAGGATTTTGAAACTCACATAAAGGTATTGCACAAAGTTTTTAAAAGACTAATCGCAGCAGGTTTAACTCTTAATAGAGATAAATGTAAATTTGCTATGGCCAAAGTAAAATATTTAGGGTATGTAGTGAATAGATCAGGTTTGCTGGTAGACCCTGATAAAGTACAGGCAATCATCAATTACCCAGTTCTACGAGGGCAACGTGATGTTCGAAGATTTATCGGATTGGCCGGGTGGTATCGCCGGTTTATCGACCATTTTGCATCTCGTGCTGCCCCCTTAACGGACTTACTAAAGAAGAAAAAACGATGGGATTGGGGAGTTATTCAAACGGAAGCGTTTAACAATCTAAAAAATTGCCTATCGACCACTCCAGTGCTAGCTGTACCTAACTTTGAATTACCTTTTGTTGTAGAATGTGATGCTAGTTCAGTTGGACTTGGGTGCATACTGAGTCAACTGTTCCCCGAAGGGCAACGCGTTATAGCTTATGCCAGTCGATCAGTAACTCCTGCTACTGAACTCGAATGTTTAGCAGTACTTTTTTAGCATTGAAAAGTTCAAAGGATATGTCAAAGCAACACACTTCACTATTATAACTGATCACTATTCATTAAAGTACTTATGGGGACTAAAAGATCCCCCTGGTCGCTTATGCCGATGGATAATGAAGCTCCAGCAATATTCTTTTAGTAGTTCATCGTCAAGGCCACAAGCATCAAGCTCCCGATGCGTTATCAAGGGCTTTTCAACCCCAACCGATTTCGTTATCATTGGTTAACATTAGGAATCAGGATCATGATGCCTGGTATACTCGCATGATTCAAAGGATCAATGCCAATCCTAATGATTTCCCTACTTGGAAGGTTCAGGGCGATCAACTTTTCAAACTGGCTCGTGAGACAAAAACAACCATCAGTAGCGAGCATATCTGGAAAAGGGTAATTCCAAAAATGCTCCGCAAAACCGTATTACAGGAATGTCATGATCTGCCGACCTTGGGCCACTTAGGTATTTTTAAAACATTTTGTAGGGTTGCCCAGCTGTACTACTGGCCTCGCATGTATGCGGACGTGGTACACTATTGCAGACATTGTGAAGTCTGCTTAGCGCATAAAGTAGTTCAGAATAAACCGGGTGGTTTAATGGGCAACCATGTAATTGATAGACCATTTCAAATCTTATCGAAAGATATAATGGGACCTTATCCGTTGAGTAAGAATCGGAATAGATTCATATTGGTGGTGTGTGACCTTTTCACAAAGAATGTTTTCCTGTTTGCGCTCAAAAGCGCCTTTGCTAAAACAGTTACAACGTTAATTGAAAACGAAATCTTTATGAATTATGTTAGTGTAAAATTCCGGGAGATGTGTGAATTGTACAAAGTAAAAATAATGTTCACCCCACTTTTCCATGCTCAAGCCAACCCAACAGAACGCTACAATAGAATTTTGAAAACAATGGTAGCATCTTACATCAAACATAATCAGAGAGAATGGGATATGAACTTGCCAAAATTTGGTTTTGCTATGCGTTCTAGCACAAGCGAAGTTACAGGCTACACTCCCGCCTTTTTAACTTTTGGGCGAGAGTTGGTTATCTTAGGAGACCAGTTTGGACCTCATGATAACAACAAACCTTTTGATATAGAAGATAGAAAAGTGATAATAAACCGGTTAAATGAACTACCTCATTACTTTGCCAAATTAAGGTCCAATCTTGCAAATGCATCTCGACGTAATACTCATTACTATAATCTAAGACATCGACCAATAACTTTTAATGTAGGAGATACAGTGTGGAAACGAAATCACTTTTTGTCTAACGCTGGCACTTATTTCAATGCAAAATTAGCACCCAAGTTTAGTCGATATAAAATTCGGAAAAAAATGTGTGTTAATATGTATGAATTGGAAACAGAGAACGGGAAAAAGTCCATCGGTACCTACCATACTAAAGACCTCAAGGCTCATCCTCCAGACGAAGAGACTGTGTAGTAGAAAAAAAAAACTTAAATGTTTTTTTTTTTTTGCCAGGAAGAGGTGGAGTTTGTAACGTAGTATATGTAGTATATAAGATATAGTGTTAAGGTGTATATATTGTAAATATTATTGTATACTATTATAGGTGATTGTTTGTTATATGTAAATACTATTTAAATGTTCGCGCTTATGCGGAATGAGAATATATCCGGGTGAACGAGGGTCGTAAGGACCGCGTGCTCCGGGAGAAAAAGGAGAAGGCTCTGAACCACGGGTGTGGAGACAAAGAGCTAAGAAACGAGATCCACGTGTGTGGTTGTTAACCGCGTATGCGGACATATGGATTGTATTGTATAATTAGTGTTTAAGTGAATAAAGTTTAAGTTCAACTTTGGTTTCTAATTTGTCCTTTTAAACAAATTAGTGGAGCCCTTAAATTCCTCCACCCACGGATCCACGAATTATCACCCAGCCGGAAGCGTACTGGACGCGTGGCAAAGATTTAAAAACAAGAATTTACCTACTTATAGATTAAAAATCATTTAGTAATTAATAATTTATTATTGACCACTTAACCAATATTATAATTTATACTAATTAATTATTACAAACATAATTTTCTACACACTCACACGCACTCACACATTTCAACTAAATGCGTTTATTTAAAGATAATAATAATAATAATTTAATTAATTAAATTAAATAATAATTGTTTAAATATAATAAAATCATTTTTTAATAAATCAAACCCATTTAAAATAAGATTATTGTTAATGTAAAATGTGCCACCGTCACTTTGCTTGCCATATCCATCAACATCAATATTTATGAAACGGTAGTTGGCATCAACCAGAGCTTAAAGCACTATTGAAAAATATTCTTTATAATTAAAAAACATTGATCCTGTATTACTTGGACAACGCAAACGAATATGTTTTCCATCTAGAGCACCTACGCAATTAGGAAAATTCAAAATCTTATAAAAATCTTCAGCAATTATCTTAAAATCGTTTGTAGATGGAATTGGCATGTGAATTTTACATAGGTTGTCCCACAAGCAATCTGCTAACTCCATAACAATGTTTGCAACTGTACTTTTTCCCACTCGAAATGATAACGCTAAACTTCTAAACGAACAACCGGTTGAAAAGAACCTAAAAATAAATACGTAATTTAAAAAAAAAATCAACAAGATTTAACATTAGTTAACAATTTATACAAATAACAAAAAACTATCAAATTTTTTTCCAAAAAATAATTGGGATGTAATAAAATGATCAGAAAACGATATATGTAAACACTTTTGAAGAATATAATATTTTATTCTTTTAAAATATTTAATTTGGGTATCAGTTTACCTGTTTATAAAATAAAATTTAAACAAAAAAACATATATTTTGAAGATTTGAAATAATTTATAATATTTTGGTAAATAAATATTAAAAAAATAAGTAATCCATAATATTTTAGTTTAAAAAATATTTTTCTACTTACCTGAATGTTACCATAAGTTTTTCTTCAATTAATATTGGTTGAACGTGGCAGTTTTTGTATGTTTTTTAAAATTTGTTTTTAATTTTGCTTACAATATAATCAAATGTTATTATTTGCATTTGCATATAAGCAAAAAAACGGTTTGGATCTTTTCTAAGGTCTCCATAAAGATGGTGAAATTCGCCATACTGGAGACGCTTTTTGTTTAGAGGATGTATAGATTGTTTTTAAGATTGTGTAAGCGTGCACCATTTTTTTAAACTACTGTTTAATAAAATGTCTTCTTTGTCTGAAGAGGATGACAAATCGTCCATGTTGACTGAATGGCAGTTACATCAAAACCAATCTAACAAAAGAGTGTCGTTTCAACGTACTTTAGAACTTTTATAAACTAGCCGTGGTGAGGGTGGAAACGTAGATGTCAATTGAGCTTGGTATTTTCTATAGCCCCATCCTGACGATAGAACAGTGCACGGAGATAATAAATTTTGTTTACGTGGCTAAACAACGAGTGTTTAAACGCGTATATAATTACTTATTGTTTTTGTGTGAAAATGTACACATTTCTCGATTGACTATTATTATTTTATGTACAATATTTAATTAATAAATATGGACAAAGAAAAATTGATAAGTGCTGTGTTTAAAAGAGAAACGTGAAATAAAAAAAATAAAAACCACCACAATTGTTAAGTTTAAAAAAAATTGTGGACGGAAATTGCAGTAGAATGTAATTTGACAGATAATAAAATATTTACTGTTCATCATGTTGTTGTTATATTTTATAATGAGATACTCATGTCTTGATTTTTTGAATATATTTTTCAGTAAAAGCCTTTCCAAACATTTATAAAAAAAACTTTTAGAAAAACCAGTAAAAAAGTCTGGTGATGGAGCTGATGATAGCGACAACAAAACATCTTCTTGGCCATTTTTCAATTCTTTATTATTTTTAAAAGATACTTGCCAGTCTCGTAAAATTACGGGCAATTTTTCTCTAGTATTAAATTGTGATGAAGTAGAGTCATCAGAAAATGATGAAAACAACTTTAATGATTACACTACATCTCACATCTTCTCAGATTCGCCGACAAATCTAGTTTCCACTCCAGTAAAAAAAAAAACCAATATGAAAAAGAAAGCTAAGACAACACACGATATTGGAGACGCTCTAATTATAGCTGAATGGAAAAGGTTGAAATATTTAAAACAAAAAGATGAACATAGAAAAAATAGAGAAGAAAGAGAAACTTACAAAGAAGTTGACGAAGACGCGGCGTTTTTTAAAAGTATGTTGCCTCATTAGATTAATTTTATTATTTATATTAGATGCAAAAACAAAAATACAATTTTGAATTAATGTTATGCAATTATTGCAAAACTCAATGGCAAAGGCAAATAATAACGGCGTCTTAAACGTTACACAATCTGAACATATTTTTCCAAACACAAATCCGCCGCTGACATACAATGCGTATGCGTGTAACACGTTTTCGTCCGGTAAGGAAGAGAAACGCGGCTGAGGTAGCTGCAGCCGTGATCACAAGGTTCGCCGGAGACCGGGAGGAGCTCGGGCGCCACCACACTTTAGTGTGGACACAAAGAAACAACCATGTGGAAAGGAAAAATAAAATTTATTGTTAAACCAAAAAAAAAAAAAGAAAACAAATTAACTCAAAATGGCGGTTGTCCACCCACAACAACAAAATACGCATCCACGGGGATATTTGACAGTGAAAACTGGCAGGAATAAGGGTAAGGTCTGGAATTCGAGGTGGCTTGTCTTGCGACGCCGCACAACCTCGGACACACAAAAGGAGGAAAAGAAAAGAAACGGGAGGAAATGTTCAAGGCGGGATTACACTTACTGCGACTTCTAAAACTTCGGGAACTGGTGCTGGTGTCTTGGCTGAGTGCAAGGCTGACTGTCGGTACTAGGATGGGACGGCGGTATATATAGGAAAAGAAGAAAGAGAGGGGATAGAACAAGGACTCTGATTGGTGGAGGAAAGGTGGGGGAACAGAGATGCCAACTTAAACTATGGGATGTATAGGGGGTGGCCTATACATCCAATAATTAAAAACTAATTAATGCTAAAATTAAATATATACAAACAACAATAAAATGTACATAATTGCACCCCGCAAACCCCGGTTCAATATGCCCTCTCGTTAGGACGCTATGCTAAGAAAAGAACCGAGGCTGTACGGGTTGCCTATAATCTAACATAAATTAATTAACAATTCTAATTAATATTTGGCCGGTAAAATAAACAATCAACATAAACCCCATATGCTACGCCACTGGGCTCCGCAGCTAATTTCAACCCGATCTCGAGAAAACACGTGTGCTGCGAGATAAATGGAGGCTGTGAAACGGGGCCCCGGCGGGTTTTCAGTGACTGTGAACAGTGCTAGTTGCTACAGTGCTTAGTACAGGATTATGAATGTCGCGAGGTAAGTTATAAATTACGTTAATTGAATTTAAAACACGTGTCCGTGGTCCTACAGGTTAGGACCGCGGCGTGCTAAATAACGGGGGCATGGCGGCGTAATATAAAACAAATATATTACGCCGGCATACAGTATTCACGGCGGACCTTAATATGGCCCATAATTGATACTTAATTAATTAGTATAAATGTTATTTTAACGTAGGCAACCCTACTTTCACATCGAAATACATTTATATTAAAAAGTATACCGGGTGGCGATTGGAACCAACGAAACCGACGATTCATTGTACAACAAAATAAGAGAATAATTAACAATCAACAATGGAAATCATATTTTGTTGTGAATAAATCCCCGGGTTTGTTACTTGCGTACAATCGCATTCTACATATTATTTTTTAGATACGCAAACTTTTAATGCTAATGGTAGTTATTAATTTAATTTATATAGTTTATTTTAGTTAAGATATTCGTAATATGGTGAGTTTAATAAATTAGTTCAATAAATATTTTTCTACTTACTTTGATGTTATTACAAGTCTTTTTTCAGTTAATATTTTTTAAGCGTAGCAGTTTTTGTGTTTTTTTAAATTGTTTTTAAATTTGCTTATAATATAATATTTAATGTTCTGATACTTCATAAAATTAAAACTACAATAGAGTAATTCCACGGAAATTCGGACAATTGTCCCCACATCGATATCTCCGATTTTGCTCAAATTTTGTACACATGTACAAAAGTACTATGTTTCAGGAGTATATTCAAATTTCAAGTATCCAGGTGTAGCAAAATCAAAGATATCAAATTTTTCTACAAAAAAATTCCTATAACATACACTCTTTTGGATATGATTTTTGACTATTTTTTGCATAGTTACAGCACAAAAACTAAAATAAGACAAAATACTTCTAAAAAGAAAAATTTACACTGTATTGCACCTAGAAATCTAAAATTTTAAGAATCGTCTTATTTTGGTACCATAAACATGTGTAAAATTTGAGCAAAATCAAAGATACCGATGTAGGGACGACTAATAGAAATTATTTTAAATAATTACTGTTTTTGCGTCGTTGATATTTTCTGTTGTTGCCTATAAAGCAATAGACTTCGTTTATCTTTGATTTTTATTGTCTGTGTAAATTAAAATTTTCAGAACGCGTTTTAAATAAAAATGTCCGCAATTGATTACAGCATATAAAAGGTGATTTTTAAGCATTTGGTTTTTAAAAATAAAAAAAAAACAGAAAATTTTCAATAATAAATGAAATATTTATTTGGAGCGATACATCAATGTTTGCCATTACGCTTGAGGTAGTCCATCCGTAAACTCCAATTTTGGCATACTTTTTCCAGCATTTTGGCTGGTATCTCACCAACGGCAGCTGTAATCTTGTCTTCCAGAGCTGCAATTGTGGCTGGCTTGTCCCTGTACACAAGAGACTTAGCCCCTCAAAAAATAGTCTAGTGAAGTCAGATCCCATAATCATGGCAGCCAATGAACTGCTTCAAAACGTGAGATTAATTGCTCACCAAACTCGCCTTTCAATTGGTCCATGGTATCGCGTGCCGTGTGGCATTTGACACCATCTTGTTAAAACCACATATTAACCAGGATTTTCAACGATTTCCTCTGCATTTATGATTGAATAACATTTTGCTATGGTAAATTAATCATAGCATAAAGGAGTTGCCCTTCGTGTAATGGATGGTAGTGGATTAAAGTGCTGCGGCTAATACCGCCCCTGCTACCGCCTCCGGAGCCACCCCCAGGGTAGAAGCCGCCCCCGGAAAAATTGCCGCACCCGGAGCCGCCCCCGAAGATGTCGCCACTGGCGGCGCCGCCCCCGGTGATCGTGCCGCCCCCGGAAATTCTGCCGCCCACGGTCCACATCTAGAAGATGTCGAATCCATGATGTCCGTGGAGGCCGTCGCCCCGGACATCTCATCCCAGTCAGCCAGCGGAGTCCAGGTGGACCAGGATGGCTACAACATGGTTTCACATAAGAAACGTAAGATAACAAGGGGTGAGTCAACCCATTCTAATATACATAAAGGGCCATCAGCCAAACCCCAACTGCCATCAGCGGTTGCGAATCGTCAGCCGTCAGAGGCTCCCACTGCCGGCCCATCAGGCCAAAAGGCAAAGAGGCCTTCTGCCCCCAAAGGCGCCGCCCCCGCTCTAAAGGGGAATGCCAGACAAGGCCACATCGAGGTGAGGTTCAAGCCTGCTGCTATGAATCTCAACCACGTCGATGACGATATTGAACCAACTATTCCCGCGACAACACTCGCGAATTCTAAAGCGCGTCCGCCGGCGATAGTTCTGGACGATAAAAGTTCATACCCAGAATTATCTAAAGTCTTCCGCGAGAAGAAATATAATATTTTATAGTTACAGAAAACCTCAAAAAGCGCTGAGATTAGGGATCTCGACGTATTGTGTGGCTTTAAGGTCGACGTCGAGCGTAAAAAGCGCAGTGGCGGCATTCCAAAATGCCACAAGTGCCAGAGGCACGGCCACACAGCAAATTACTGTTTTGTTAGGACACTCGTGTGTCGTATTTGCGCGGGGCCCCACCAGTCGGCGGCCTGCCCCAGTGGCTCCACAGCCAGATGCGCCAATTGTAATGGCCCGCATCCCGCTAGTTATAAGGGTTGCAAAGCCTACATCAGATTTATGGCCTTGAACGGCAAGAAACTAGGTCCGGCAGCACAACCCGCGCCGGCTCAAGTTCCCTTAAGGGCTCAAGCGTCCGCTCAGCCAGCAGGTCCTCGCAACCCTGCTATCGTAACTGCAAACAAATCGTTCACTTCTGCTGTGGCTCCTCCAGCACAGCAAGCTGTCGCGGATCAGGTTGCCGCTTTCTTAGAGGCGCAAGGAAAGCTGATGGCTTCCTTTTTGTCTAGTTTAGCTAAACAATAATGGATAATACGCCCGATGTATTACTCCGTATTTGTTTTTGGAATGCTAATACCATTCAAAATAAAATGGGCCCCAGACACTCTCTCGCTAGAATCAAACGCGATCGTGGTGACTGTGCCTGGGTTAGGCACACTCAAAGTTGCGTCTGCCTACATCAGGCCACAAAATCGCATTAAAATGGAAGATTTTGATGCGATTCTCGACAGTCCTCACCCTACAATTATCGCAGGGGATTTCAACTCTAAGCACCCGGCGTGGAATAGCTTGAGGACAAACTGCAAAGGTCGAAAGTTGTTTGACTACGCGCAGGAAAATCATTTACAAGTGGTGGGTCTAGATAATCCCATCTTCTACAGCGGTGCAGGTCACATGGGGGACGTTCTTGACATAGCAATATTCAAGAACGTCAACCTAACATACGATATACGCGTTGTCGATGCATTGAGCTCCGACCACGTCCCTGAAATATTGTAGCTCTACGGATTGGGGACAGGTGAGAGAGGAAGATTCGTAACTCGTACGGATTGTCCTCTCTTTTCTCGTCTCCTGGAAGTGAGCATAAGCAAGCTTGCACCTATACATACAGTCGATGATCTGGAAAGAGCCGTCGAAACTTTTACATCTCAAATTCGCAAAGCCCCGGAAAAGGGCTCTAAGACCCATCAGGTTCGCGTCGATAATCCTTTAGGACTATCCCGCGACGCTAAAGCATTGATAAGACGCAGAAATGCCGCCAAACGTCAATGGCAGAGGCATCGCGACCCCAGAGATTGCGAAATTATGAACGCGCTCCACAGCGAGGTGAGAACAGCGATAAGGTTGCACAAAAATTTGTGCTGGCAAAATACCATGGAATCTTTCACAGAGGATGATCATCCAATGTGGAGGATCTCCAAGGCCTTACGCAACAGGCGAGTCCCCATTCCAGCTATTCTTGGCGAAAATGGGGTTCAATTTTCTAAAGAGAGAAAAGCTAAGGCATTCGCCGACTGCTTCAAACTCCAATGTTCCGAGGTATTCACAAAGGACACTGATTTGGATCATATCGATCGGGTCCACAGGGCTGTCAGAAACTTCCTAAACGCCGAGGACGACGACAAACTGCTGGAAAGCGTTCGCCCGTCACAAATCCGAGAAATTATCAAAAGATTTAAAGCTCAAACCGCCCCTGGTTTCGATAAGATAACAAACAGAGCTTTGAAATCGTTCTTGCACAAAGCAATAATGGCACTCACTAATATTGCAAATGCGACTCTTCGAACAGGGCACTTTCCTTCAGATTGGAAAAGCTCACTGGTGATAACTATCCCCAAACTAGGGAAAGACCGGAAATTTCCACAAAACTACCAGCCTATCAGTTTACTATGCACCTTAAGTAAAGTCATAGAAAGGGTGATCTTGGGCAGATTACAGGATCACACGGAAGCTAACAATCTTCTCCCCCCCCACCAACATGGGTTCAGATGGGGCCATTCAGCTGTCCATCAATTAAACCGCGTGACAGACCAAATTATCGAAGGTTTTAGACTGAGAAAGATCACAAGAGTGGTCTTTCTCGACGTCGAAAAAGCCTTCGATAAGGTTTGGCACAAGGGCCTTCTTTTTAAATTGTACAGGGATAAATTCCCTCTGCGTCTTGTGAGGCTGATTGCTTCATATCTAAACCGCAGAACACTGGCAGTCAGAATTTCTGGCCATATATCTACTTCTCGAAATATAGAGGCAGGGGTGCCTCAGGGGTCTATTTTATCACCGTTGCTGTTTAACTTATACTTTGCCGATATGCCTTCGAGATTGACGCACGGGGTTCAAATGGCAAAGTTTGCTGATGACACAGCTCTTCTCTATTCTTCTAGATCACCCGATGTGATTATTTCAAGACTACAAAAAGCCACGGACGACCTGGATGAATGGTTGGACGAATGGCGAGTCAAAGTTAATCCAGAGAAAAGCAACGCTGTTCTCTTCACACGCCGGAAAATTACACCCGATGAGAACATCCGTCTTAACGATGTTCCCATTCCGTGGTCTGATTCTGCTAAGTATCTTGGGGTTATCCTAGATAAGGGACTCACGTATAAATTACACGTGCAGTCCATTCTCGATAAAGCCAAAATGGCAAAAAATCTTCTTGTTCCGATGTTGCGTCGAAACAGCGGCATGTCGATTTGGAACAAAACCCGGCTCTACACTTCTACCATCAGGCCTATGCTGACATACGCATCCCCGATCTGGGGCACGGCCTCGCGCTGTCATCTCGATCGTCTTGAGGCATTCCAAAGTGTCACTTTGAGGAGCCTCCTCGGTGCTTCATAGTACTGTCGGAATGGAGATATTCGGGCGGACCTAGGGTTGCCTCTTCTGCGCCATCAAATCGAATCTTTTGCCGTAAAGTACTTCGATAATTTCGCGTTTCATCCGAACCCCGATTTGGCCCGACTCGCCGAGCCAGACAGGGAGACTTTCTTTTACAAACGCCCGGTTAACCAAATAGCCGCACTCTAATTTTTCTTAACAGTACTAACAGGGTTCAGGTATCTATCGCAGCCTATAGGGCTAAATCTATTTATATTAACTATATATCTAATTAAAGGAAGGTACATGAGCCGTAAGGTCTCGAACTTCCATTTGGCATTCATTATTGGGCGGTTTTTAGTCGGTAGGCATTTCAACCTGAAGAAATAAATCCGACACTTGCCAGTCTTATAGAAGATTTTACCGCCTAGCCCCAAAAATAAAAAAAAAATAAAAAAAAAACAGATTAACCAAGTCCAATTCTTCCATTTTGGGCAAAAAAAAGTTAGTAAGCATCGCACGGTACCTTACTCCATTGACAGTAACGTTTCGATTTACATTATTTAAAAAAAAATACGGGCTAATGATGCCGCCGGCCCACAAACCGCACCAAACAGTGCATATTTTAGGTGCATTGGCAGCTCTTGAACTGCTTCTGGTTGCTCGTTAGACCAAATTTGGCAATTCTGTTTGTTGACGTACTCTTTGAGTCAAAAATGAGCTTCGTTGCTGAAGATAATTTTTCGATAAAAAAATGGATCTTCAACTTTTCTAAGGCCCATTCAGCAAACAAACAACGTTGTGGTAGGTCACCCGGTCATTATATTATATGTTCAATGTAATATTTTAGGAAAAATATTTAATATACACAATAGCCGAGTCACAAATTTGTCTTACATTCTTTACTTATGAAATAATTTTACTCTCACGTCGCTAAAAAAGTTTCAGTTTAATATTCCGCTAATCCGATTTGCTTTAATCCGGATGTCCTTGTAGTTTGGACAAAATTAAAAAATGTAATTCTTACATTATGTACCTTGTAATCCGGACCGATTTAATCCGGACCAGCGGACCGACCACGGTTCCCCTACCTAGCACGCCGGGGATGTCCCGACCAACGAAAAAGAAAAAGGAAAATCCCAGAATTTTTAGTTTATTTCAACATGGCACCAAAACGGCCACACAAAACATTAACTCTAAGAAATAATACAAGTTACACAATAGAGGTTAAGCAAGGTTGCATTCGCCAGACTAACTTATCGGAGAATTTCTTAAGAGGTTTCATTTTTTCTTAAAATCTTGTTCTGTGTCATTATAATAAAAGCTTTATTATATATTGTGGCTTTTGTTTAATTATTTTAGTATTGTTCCAGTAATCCGGATTGTTCAATAATTCATATTTTAATTGATCCGGATTAGCGGAGCTTTACTGTATGTAGATACGAGGCTCGAGCGGTGACCGAAAATCTGAGCTTAGAACAAATTTTAGTGTAAAAATCCCCAACATTTTTGAGTTTATATAATTGTAATATTTTTTATCTATATAATTATCTAATTTAGATAAATAATTAAAAAGTAAAAAAATAATTTTTTAGGTTTCTAAATAAAAAAAAAATATTCACATATAATATTTCCAAGCTGTCATAAAATGTTCTCAATTGTTATAAAACGTTCTTTATTCACATTGATCATTGACTGAGTTAAAGAATGAACAACAACATATATACCTAAACTACCAAATTATAAAGACAAATTTAACAATTTATTTAACATTGCAGTAGATTAGATACATATTATTATGTTGTTGTTTAATCTTTAACTCAGTCGAGTGACAACCATGAATTAAATTAAATTTTTACTTATTAATACATTTCAAATATTTTTATTTATCAGTAATATGTTTTATTTAATAATTCATTATCACAAAGATACATAGGTTATCATAAATAAAATATAAAGGCCAAGAACTAAAATATTTTGTTATATTTGTTCATAACTACTCAACAAATCAATTAACAAATTATTAACTTATATCATATTCAATAAAATGTCTGATGTAGTGCATGGATTCCACGTAAGTGCAGAGGATCTTGCTATTCTTGGAGTTATAACTTGCAATGCTGTAACAATTACATGTTCAACTCCAGCTCTTGTTGCTGTTGTTTGTGGTACAGTGGTTGCTGCTGGTGTTATAGCAATATGTTATTATTGCATGGATAAATTTAAAGTAAGTAATTTTATTTCTTAACCAATTTTAAAACGTAATAAAATTTAATTATATTTTCTGTTTTAGGCAGCAAAGAGTGGCAACGCATAATAGAAACAATTAAATGTAATTATTTTATTTTTGCAATAAAAAATGATATATTTGTAGTTTTAATTAAAGTATTAGTATGATACAATTTAATATTAATATCATTTATTTTGACGTAATTGGTAAACTAATTGTAAAACTTTGTTTACAGTTTAACTTAATATTTTAGAGTAACAAAGCATGGGTAAAAATATAAAATTAAATTTGCCGACACTTTAGCATGCACTCTTAAAGAACTAACAAGCAAAGATTATTACAAAGTAAGATTAATTGTAGCTTAGTTGGTAAGGTCAAAAAACTGATATTTTTACTATTATGTAGAACTTCATTTAAATGAAATTAGCGTTTTTATACTCTATCGACCTCACCAATCTGGTTCTAGCTGGCCGAAGGTCCTTCCGAGTATGGAGTGATGAAATGAGGCGAGATGATTGTTGTTTGTAAATTTGTTTGTCGATAAAACCATGAATGCCAAAGCGGTTAAAGCGGTGAACAAATTCACAAATAATATACGGCAGGGTAGGATTTGAACTTAGGACGCCCAGCATGAGAGGCGAGCATCTATATTTAAGCAACTAACCCACGCTGCCGCTTGGAACTAAATTTATTTATCCATTAGCATGTAAAGCATGATTAATTTTGGCGCAAACAGTTAAAATATAAAACTAAAAATGCTAAATAAATTTGCTCACAATTTAGCTCAAATTCTTAAAAAACTGACAAACAATGATTATTGTAAAATACACTGTTCAAAATAATTAGAGAAATTCATATTTAAGACTTAATATTTTTTTAAATTTTTAACAATATGCAAATCTAATAAGATTTAATTCAAAGATTCAAACTTTGTTAAAATAAATTTGCAAAAAAAAAACAAATAATTTTTAAGATAACAATAATAACTCAAAGCAACAAATTGAATCAAGCAATAATTTTTTTATTTTTAAAATATGTGTGCTTTAGAATAGTGAACAATGTTAATGGTTAGCATCTAAATAAGGTAGAAGTCATTCGTGTTCTTGTTTCTATCGAGAATGGCACCAGTATTCGACAAGTTGCAAAAAATGTCATCCAACGTATTTGAAATCGATACCTATAAACCGGAAGATATAAAAAACGCATTAGACAAGACACAGGATCAGTTTTTAGTTGTATCCTCCTTGCGTTTTGCACATTCACAACCAAATATCTTGAAATCAGGCTTAGAACAACTCATAGCTTAGAGATATCCGACCAGACAGTTAGGAATAGACTGAGAGAAACCAATCAAGACAAAAAAGACCTGTGCAAAAACCTGTGCAAAAACCTGTGTTAACTACGTACCACATAAAGTATCGTTTACATTTTGTTTGTGAACATGTCGCATGGCAACTTTGACAGTCGAGACTAGTACTCTTTACAGATGAGTCACAGTTTTGTTTAACTTGTTTTGATGGTCAAGTAGGTGTATACCAACTGCCATATGAACGCCGTTTTGCACAAACCATACAAAAGGTCAAAAAATATGGTAGTAAATGTGTTGGTTTGGGGCGGAATTAGTTTTAATAAAAAAACAAATCTTGCGTCAGTTTCAAGAAAATTAAGAATGAGATCATGTTATTAGCCGCTTATGGTATACGCCCAAATTTTGTGTTTATGCAGACAACGCAAAGTTGCATGCTGCGGCCATCACTATAAACTACTTTCAGGACCACGGGATTCAAACCGTGAATTGGCTTTCCTTAAGTCCTGATCAAAACCCTATTAAATATTTTAGGGATTTGTTAGATAAACGTATTTAAAGGTGCCCAGATTCATCTCAGGCCATTCAACAGCCAACAAATACCCTAATGACAAAATAGGAGAATATACCACAAGAAAACATCGGTTACCTTGTACAAAGCAATGTCAAACAGTAATTCGTTCTAATAAAAAACACACACATTATTAATGAACCAAATTTTGTTAACAACTTTACGTTATACAAACAGGATACTTGCTTGCTTTACTTTGTTTCATGTAAAATTGTTGTTATTTTAAAATATTATATGTTAAAGGGCAATTCCATTTCAAACGGACCAGAGCTGGGAGGGGGGTGCATTGAGCAACTTGCTCATGTATTTTTTTTTAGTTTCTATAACTTATTAGTAGTCTTTTAATCGGTATATGAGAGTATGAAACCCATTAAAAAAAATTCTACAATTTTTTTAAGTTTTTTTGTCGTTTTTTAACTTAATCGCATTTTTTGTTTAAAAACCGCAAATTTAACTCAAAAAAATAAATTTACTAATGAAATCGATCAGAAATTTTCCGTAGAATCCAAATCTGGTGCCAGTTCAAGTCTATACCCTGTCTATAAGCCGCAAAAGCCATAAAACCATGTTTTTGTTCTCAGTGGGCTGTGCAAAAAGGAGCATTTTAAAAAAAATTTAACCGCCAAAGTTGACGTGTTTTGATGTAAGTTAATTAGAAAATATAAATTTGTTCTGTGTATTTGGGTATTAAAGGTCTAAAACACAAAAAAACTGCAAAAATAAGCCTCTTTTTCAACATAAACTTTTACAAATGCACGTTTATCAGTTTTCAGAGAAACTATACACCAAATATTATTAAAAAACTGAGTTTTGCAAACAATTTTACATAGAAAATAGTCAGTGTCGTGCTTATCTGGCGATAAAAAACCCATCTAGAAAAAAAAAATTTGTTCAACATTTACTTAAATTTTTTTTTTTTTAATTTTTCTTAAAGATTATTTGGGTTATATTTTTTTAAGCTTATTTCAGAAGTTTAACAAAGTCATCTTTTGTTGTTTGAATCAATTTTTGGTCTCTTTGTTTGATAGTTTTTGCGCTTGCGGCACAAATTTAGACTCGATCTATCGGCGTGAAAATTAGAAAATATTATTATTTTTGGCATTCAAACATAAATCCTCCTGGCGCTTATCAAAATTTGTAAAAAAAAAAGTTTTAAACCACATCCTAGTGTGTTTATAATATTTTTTGTGAATATAAAAAATAATAAATTTTTAACGAATTTTTTGTCTGAAAATTTTGTAAACATTTCTTTCTAGATGGACTTTTCTATAGACGATGAGTACAACACTGACTATTTTCTATGTAAAATTGTCCCCAGAATTCAAATTTTTAATAATATTTGGTGTATTGTTCTTCTGAGCGCGGCTAAACGTGCATTTGTAAAAGTTTATGTTGAAGAATATGCCTACTTTGCAGATTTGCAGAGTTTTAGACTCTTAAAACCCAAATACACAGAACATATTTTAATTTTTCAATTAATTTACATCAAAATACGTCAACTTTGGGGGTTAAAAAAAATAAAAAAAAGCTCCTTTTTGCCCAGCCCACTGAGAACAAAAACATGGTTTTATGGCTTTTGCGGCTTATTGACAAGGTATAGACTTGAAATGGCACCAGATTTGGATTCTACGGAAAATTTCTGATTGATTTCATTAGTAAATTTATTTTTATTAAGTTAAAATTGCGGTTTTTAAACAAAAAATGCGATTAAGTTAAAAAACGACAAAAAAACTTTAAAAAATCGTAAAATTTTTTTTTATGGATTTCATACCCTCATATACCAATCAGAAGACTACTAATAAGTTATAAAAACAAAACAAAAATACATGAGCAAGTTTCTCAATGCACCCCCCCCCCCTCTGGTCCGTTTGAAATGGAATAGCCCAAATTCATTTGGATAAAATGTGAGTTTTTAAGTTAAGCGCTATTAGATTTTATGTTGTTAAAAATTTAAAAAATATTAAAACCGCGTGTTGTTCCAATTCAATAGTATTCTTAACGCACTATTCAATGGCAGCTATTTTTGCTTATAAAATTAAAGCATGGTTTTCGAAAAAAAAAACATCTTACGTCTCATGGTTTTTACCTTTATATACACCGGCTCTGGTGCTATTTATTATTCAGTCTGTCGGTTTGTAATACCCGAAACTTTTAGTATGTTTGGCATTTTTTGGTTGAAGTGTGATAGCAGTGTTCTCATAGCAGCTGTGGAAGTTGTTCTCATTGCTCTCGATAGAAGCAGACATCTCATACAAGTGTTCCGTACGTGGTGATGGGTCTAGTCACCACAGTGTATAACTATTTTAATATATTATTAGGTGTTAAACTCCATCTTTGTCCAACCATCGTTTTAGTTGCAAAAAGCACTTAGATGACTATTGTAGTCAGATTTTCTAAATGAGTATAAAAAGATAGTTTGAAAAAACAATATTTTACTTTTTTGATTATGTGGTTTTCATACTTCTTTAGATTTTTAAGTTTTTAATTGTTATTGTCATTTTGGTTAAGTTTACTGATGTTTCTTTTTTTTTCACCAACTTTTGGCAGTGTTCAGTGCATTTTTTCATAATGTTAGATACAGTTTTTCTAAGCTTTTTGCTTAACAGAATAGTGCGGTCATTGTCATAGCTTAAGACAAAGACGCCCAAGTTGTTTAATATCTTCAGTAG
The DNA here is from genome assembly GCA_963932245.1 of Tachinus rufipes. Classification (NCBI taxonomy): domain Eukaryota; kingdom Metazoa; phylum Arthropoda; class Insecta; order Coleoptera; family Staphylinidae; genus Tachinus; species Tachinus rufipes. Next base: position 67,814,275 of record OZ010747.1, on the reverse strand, counting down.
GCTGTTCATAACAAAACACTTTAGTAGAGGTAATAACAAACCGCTGTGTAGACACCCGCCAGCAACTTTAGCTTTTACAATATTGCCATTTAATGTACCTGTTACAGTTTGATTCTTGAACATATAATTTATCCAATATTAATCAAAAGGTTTTTTTCTGTTTTCTATTTTTGTTAAAAAAGATAATGGATTTTTGTACATTTGTGCAAAACGTCTAAAAAATTAATAAAATACAGTTTCAACTTTCTTTTCTGATAACTATCTGCCGTCACAAATGTCAAAACGCGTACAAATTTTCCTATCTGCGCTGACCGCAAACCTGCAAATTCATCAAAGGTTGTACAAATCTGTCAAAAAATACCTGGTCACTCAAGCGGCCGCAACGTCAGTGCACTCCTTCCAAAACAGCTGAAACGGTATACTTAAGAACAAATAAAAAACAAGCAAATCTTCACGCTAAAAAACTAGTAAAAACAGCAGAGAAAGTTTAAATAAAACTTAACAAAACTACATGTTCTTATATTCCCAATAAGAAACATAAAATAACCCCGCTAGACATCACAAAGCATATTGGATAACAGTATGTACCAGGCTCAATAACAAAAAACAGCAAAAGAGTTTTGGATAAATCACGCACTACCCGCACATGGACAAGGAGTACATGGCACAATTGATTGAATACTCTCGACCGCAACATATGACCCAATAATAAGTATAGACTTACACACAACAAACAATCTGATCATTGCTACGACGCCCAAGCGATGAGAACAAACTACGCCGCAGACAACAACAAAGAACAGCCTTCCCGTACCAATTACAGCAACCACGTAATTTGTTACAAATGCCCTTTTTATTACCACGCAAAAAAAACTAGAGCTTTAGCTTTGGAAACAAAAAGTAACAGCACAAAAAGAACAAATTCAAAAATAAATAAATAAAAGAGGAAGAAAGCCATAAACAAACCCAAAAAAAGGCAAAACTCTAGCCTAAGTTCAAATAATAATAATAATAATAATAATAATAATAACTTTCCTTGGTTTAACAAAGAATTAGTTTCACTTAGTAAACTAAAAAAATTGCACATAAACAATTTGAATCTTCAGAACTTCTTTCTGATTACAAACAGTACATTTTACGCACCGAGAATAACATTCGGTCTAATCCAAAACATTTTTAGAGATTTGTAAATAAAGCTAGGAAAACTAATGCTTTTCCAACTACAATGTATTATGATGATCAAACCTGTATTAATGGTGACGATTTTGTAAACAAATTTGCAGATTTTTTCTCTTCCGTTTATAATTCTCAAATTCATCCAACTCCATTGTTTGAGTTTGATAATAATGTAATTTATACAAATTTTTCAGTCAGTTTACTACATATTTTTAATGGAATTACAAGCCTTAAAGCTAATCTTAGCATTGGATCTGACCATTCCTTCTATGCTCTTAAAGAATTGTATTTATTCAAATCAAATTATAATTGATCAAATACATTGGATGTGCAAAAGTATTTTAGTAAAAGAACAGCATAAGTTTTGTGAAAGTCGATCTACATATACCAATCTACTTTCGTTGAATGCAAAACTTAAGTTGACTCTATTTACACCTTTAATTTTGTGAGCCACAATATTTTTTTGATTGTTAAGCTTTGTGTTTTGGGTTTTCATAATGCAGTGGTTTTTTTGGTTATCTTGCTTTTTAAAAAACCAAACGCAGTGTGTAAAAATCAATAACTTTCTTCCACTACTTATTTTAGTTCCATCAGGTGTTCCTCAGGGATCTCACTGCAAACCTATTTTATTTTTACTTTTTATCAATGATCTTTCTGACTGTATTAGTTCATCATCATTTCTATTATTTGCAGATGATTTAAAAATTTATAAAAGTATTTTATCTATCGATGATTGTAATTTTTTTTTTTTATTTAGACTGACTAGATGCTTGGTGTCTTATTAATAACCCTTTGTTTAATGTTAATAAATGTTTTGCAATCAGAAATTTTGTTTAGCGTTCTATTAAATAGAACGCTAAGCAAAAGTTTGAACAATTATATTATCGATAACAAGGTGCTACAACAAGTGACACAAATTAAAGACTTGGGTGTAATTTTTGATTTTAAACTTACGTTTGTTGAGCATATCAGCTACACGTGTAATCGTGCTATAAAAATTCTGGGGTTTGTATATAGGATGTCAGCTGATCTTTCTCCAAGTACTCTTGAATTACTATACTGTGCCTTGGTGCGCTCTCATTTAGAGTACGTTCCGTCAGTCTGGTGCCCTTTCTATGAAATTCATAGTCAGAATATTGAACGTGTCCAAAACAATTTTTTTTGTCTGTTGTCATATAAATCTGGCATATTGTCGGTTACTTTTGATCGCAATTACATTGCATTACTATACAATTTACCATCAAATCTCTCACTTTTGCGTGGTCTAGTGATGTCTGAAGTAGACTGTCCTGAGTTACTAGTATCTCTTCCATTCTTCATTCCTATTAGTGAACAACGTATAAGACAGACTTCATTATTTAGAGAATTTACACATTCTACTAATTATGGATTTTACAACCCCATTGGTAAAATTTGTATATTTGCAAACTGTTTAGCAAACAATTTCAATTTTTTTTGTTCTAAATCAATGTTTAAGATTCAGTTGGGTCATATTGAATAAATGTTATGTATTTTATACTATATTATGTTTTATGTGTCAATCTTTTTCTTCTGTTTTGTATATTGATTATTTTATATATGTATTATATTGTTTATATTTATTGTATTTTTATGTAGATGTAAATAGTTTTACTTATACCGTAAATAAAAAAATATTATTATGATTATCTTTATTTTGCAAAATTACAAAAAAAAGTAAAGATTGTCACATTGCTGTTTTTCCATTTGACCTTAATTTCAACAGTTAATTATGTATCAAATAAAATAAAAATTATTAAATTAGTTTTTTGTGGTAGATGGCTAACTTATCTTTTGATCTTGCAGTTATTTTGCATTTCTAAATGTTTATTATGCGTAATAAAATATTTTAATTTTGAAACGTTTGTAAAAGTAAGATTTGCCCTTTAGCAATCAAGTAAAAAAAACAAAGAAAACCAGCAGAAGCCAAAACTAGACACTAGATGACTTGGTAAATAAACAGAACTTGGAGAATAAAATTAATGACGCACAGCCATTCCCATTAAAACGAAGCTAAACCAAGAGGTCAAACTCCATCAAATGTTTGCACACTGAAGACCAAATAACAAGTAAAAAAGAAAACCTTTATCTGTTAATTGACAAATAAATACACCAAACAAGACCCAGAAGACAAAGTGGAAGATTGTCCGTTCCTGACCAAACTAATCCAATTGTCCAACAACAGCGCCAAACTGGTTTTTTTTAACCAGGAACAACAAAACAGAAAAATCAAAAATACACAAAAAGAATCGCAGCTTACACTTTAACACGTAGTTACGTGCAATAAAAAAAACGCAAACCTAACAAACTGAACCAGCAATAAACAAAAAATTCCTGGTAAACTGGATTACCTACAATGGCAGCGGGCCAGCGTCATCATCAGAAAAACGTGAACTCGTCAAAGCCATCTAAACCTAAATGAAGAAAAGTAGAAATAAATAATGAGTGCAAATTGACCAAACCAGACCAGCAACTAACAACGAATTCCTAGCAAATAAAATTGCAGTCCAGCACTAAAAAAAAGAAAATATTCAAGTTTGGCTGGAAAGCTAAAAAAATCCAAACAAAAGCTGACGCCAGCATCAACGCAACAAAGATAGATAAGCCACCCGTCAAAAGAAATAACTTTTGAACAGGAATAATAAACTTTCAACTGCTGCCTCAAATAGAAAAACCTATCCCAAAGCCACCGAATTTCAAGACCAAAGCAAACAAAAACCCCGTGCTACAAAGGCCTCACGTAGAATTAAACTACCCAAAAAAAAAAAGACAACTAGCTACCTTTCAGACGTCATTTCACTTTTTAACACAGTACTTTAAGATCCGCTGCGTAAAAAAAAAGAATTATAAAAAAAAAACATCTTTAAAACACAGTTCCTCTATTATTACAGGGCTTTCTCAATACTCTAAACAATTTTTTTTTGCAGAGAGAGCCGCTGCCATCACTAGTTGCCATGCAGACCCTCTGCTCAACGATAAACTTAGACCACTGCCTTTACCAACCAAATTGCTTGCAAGACACTACCAGAGATCGACCACAAAAACAGTTCTAAAAAAGTAAAAAATATTCCTAAGTGCACCAGCAATACTGCAATCGGAACAATTATTCGACAGCCCCTAGGCGTCGTTTAACGTTTTTTAAATTAAGACCCAACCCCAAGCACACAAAATGCAAATACACAAGTACTTAGTCACTCACTCCTCTCTTTTTTGTTAATTATTATTTTATTTTTACAGAAAATCAAAAATACCTTTGCAGAACCCTAAAACAGACGTAACTATTACATTATATTATCACAAACCAGGACCGACAACATTTCCAGCAGTTTAATATAAAGGGTAGTCCATTAAGTCTAACGGCGTCAAATCGCAGTTCCTAGGTGACCAATTGACATTGCCAAGACGGCATAACATAATTACCAAACTTGGCGCGCAAGAGATCGATTGTGGCATGGGCTGAGTGGCATAGCGCGCCATCCTGCTAAAACCAAATATTGTATAAGTTCATGTCTTCAATTTTCGGCCACAAAAAATCGTTTATCATGCCTCTGTAGCACTCATCGTTGACCAAAATGACGTTTCCAGAAACATTTAACAATAAAAGAGCCAATAATGCCACCGCTTCAAAATCCGCACCAAACTCTCTGAGGATGCATTGGTTTTTCGACAATCACGTGCAGGTTTTCCTATCTCCAGATGCAACAGTTTTGCGTGTTAACATAGCCGCCAAGATAAAAATGCGCTTTGTCAAAAAATATGATTTTTTGAGCAAAATTGTTGTTCATTTCAAGCTGCTCTAAGACCCAAACTGAGAAGCAATAACAAACCAAATGGTTGTGTGCTTTCAATTGCTGAGTCAATTAGACCTTATAAGCAAATATTGCAAGGTCTTTGTGCAAAATTTGCATCAAGCTGGTGCGTGAAAAGTTGAGTTATTGGAGCCTCATTTCGGCCAAAACTTCTTTTCAATAACGCATTGTTTGGGCTACACAACATTGACTTTAGAATTAAGTTTGCAATTTTTCCAAACGTTGTTCAAGCGTAAAGCGATTCATTTTGTTCTGCAGAAATATGATACTGACTTTCTGTCAAAATTTTCTACAGAAAAAACCTGTCACTGTCAAAATAACAAATGATTAAAAAGACACCACTAGATAAACCACCCTTTATGTATATATGTAAAAGTACTAAGTAGACTCTAAGAATTTTACATAGTAGCCCTCTTAAAGTAGACAGCCCTTTTGTAACATGATAGAATTCATGGTGACTTAAATGGTTTAAATGTATCAATTTATATTCTACAATTATATTCTATTTGTTTGCTTTTTTGTTTTGACATGTCAAGGTTTTTTTAGTTAGGGGTTTTTGCCATCGTACAACCTGAAAAGTGTACGTGCGGTAACTTCTGCAAAGTTTATTTAATTGTGTTTAGATAACCACTTTTATTACCTAAAAAATCCAATGTTTGCAGTGCTGTTTTTGATCAAAAGATAAAAACATGTAGATTTGCTTTGGCTGGTCCTTTATGAAGCTCAATCAAAATTTATGTTGACTTTGTTGAACAGATTCCTAGTGTTAACACTTGCTCCGCCAAGCTCTATATTTCACCAAATCATTGTTGGAGGTGTGTTTAATGATGTTTGGGCAGGTATTTTCAAAAGCGGTTTTATGCATACAAACATGTGTGTTATTATCTTTAACTCGCAATTTGTTCATGTTGCCTTAGAACAGCCCCCAATTTGGCTAACTAGTATGTTGTTAAATACATTCCAGTCAATTTTCCTTAGATTCCTATATTACTTTAATGCGTTTTTTTTATTCAATGTTGAATCAAATGTATGCGTGGTTTGACAGCAAAAGTTCATCAGGCAAATTTCATTTTTTAATCACTTACTCGTTTTATTATTTGCTAATGTTAAGTAAATAACTTTACCATTTGCCGTCGTCTTTGAGAGTAGTGTTGGGTACGCCAAACCACAAAAAAAAACATGTATAAAGTGATACAGAGCAAAGTGTTTTTTTCAAATGAATCCGTTACTTCATATACGCATCCACACGTTTAAAATATATTTTTAAAAATTTTCTTTTTCTGATATTGGTGCTCACTTACGCGATGTAATGTGTATTTGCATAGCATTCAAATATAAGTACTGTTTTGAGCTTGCAACTGATCAGACTCTGCTGACCGTAGGAAAGGTTCTGAATAAATTCTTTCTAGATACTCCTTTCTACAATAGTCACATTAGCTGCCACTTTGTCTCTAAAACTAAAGTCGCAAAATAACGTTCAGTTTAGTTTATGTTTTGCTATGATACATCTACGGAGATTACATGAGGGCTTGGCTGATAAAAACTATCTACCCGAAATGCTTAGCACTTGTATCTTTTTCTTGTTAACCTATGGTTCCTGCACAAGGGCAATGTCAATACTAATTTTTATAATGTACGCGTTGAAGATTGCGAAAGCTGCTCTGCAGTGATGTACAAACTTTAACATTTTAGTTACCGTATTTTTTCTTGTTGTTCTCTTCTTCCTTGTCTCTTTAATGAGACATTCTTCCTATCTCTATTTTTTTTAAGACAGGACAATAATTGAAAAAATATTCTGGAGAAAATCAGATGCATTTTGCACTCTGAGGTTTTTATTGTCTTTCAAGTTTCTTTATCCATAAGTGCATAGGACCTTCGTTGCCAAATGTAGAATTAATCTGACCTAGAATTTAGCTATTTATGTTTAATACCGTATTAATGTTAATTTAAACATATATTTTTAGCGCAGTCAATAAGATATTAAAGTTGAATAAAACCAATTTTTTAACTTTTCACTTATAATAAAAAATATATTAATAATACAAAAAAACATTTATAGTTTAAGTAGATTTAATTTGATTTTTCAAACCAGATTTGTTTATAATCCAAAACTTAATAAATCAATTGTGAGCTTATTTATCACTCGTGTATTAAGTAGATTATCATCATTCTTATCAATTTAATCAACATAACAAACGTTTTTAAAATAAAATCATTTACGCACATATAAGATTAAGATTGCAATTTTTTTAACCAAAAATAGTAATAAATTGAATGGAACACCGCATTCGCTATTTAATTAAAACTAAAAATGTTGCTGAAATTTTTGGGATTATTCTTTGTGCTGCAGTTGGTTGCAGGAAGATTACAACATGTAGATATTAAAAAATTATTGGAAGGTAAATAAAGTAATATTAATTTTTATTTTTTTTAATTATTATTTTTTTATATAGATGATAGATACATGCACCCAAAACTACCTCAGCAACCAATAAATCAAGTGAAATCTCTACCAGGTGAAGAAACATCTAAATATTGGAATGATAATGCTCAAGAAAAGTTGACTAATAAATTGGCAAGCAATGTTAATACAAGTAATTATTTAAACAATTGATTTGATTAATAATATTAATATAATAAATTGCAGAAAAAGCAAAAAATGTTATTTTATTCCTTGGTGATGGAATGTCGTTAGCAACTGTAGCTGCTACAAGAGCATATGTTGGACAACAGAATGGTCAACCAGGTGAAGAAACGCTTTTATCATTTGAAGAATTTCCATACTCAGGATTATCAAAGGTACTGTTTTAAGTATCTTGAAACATTAATATACCAAAATCCGGTCTTTAAATGCTTAATTTTAGTACTATGTTTACTTTAGAAATTAATTAGTTTTATTTTTAATTAGACTTACTGCGTTGACTCACAAGTAGCCGATTCAGCCTGCTCAGCAACAGCTTACTTAACAGGTATTAAAGCCAACTATGGTACAATTGGTGTTAACGCTCAAGTACCAAGAAAAGATTGCGAGGCATCCAAAGATCCATCAACTCATGTATCTTCAATAGCAAGATGGTCACAATTAAAAAACAAACGTACTGGATTGGTTACCACTGCTAGAGTAACACATGCATCACCAGCTGGTAATAATTTAGTATATGTTTGTAATTAATTTATTAATATTGCTTTAATGTAGGAGTCTATGCCAATACAGCCGAACGCAAATGGGAAAGCGATCATGATATGATACAAGCAAATATTAATGAAGGATGTGAAGATATTGCATGGCAATTAATACACGGAGAAACTGGGAAAAATCTTAATGTAATAATGGGAGGTGGAAGAATTAATATGATACCAAAGGATGAAAAAGATGAGCAAAACAAACACGGCGAGCGTGAAGATGGAATTAATTTAATAAACGAATGGAAAAATATGAAATCAGCAGAGTCAGCACAATACGTATGGAATCAAACTGATTTGCTTAATGTACCAGAAGAAACTGATTATCTTTTAGGATTATTTGCAAGCAAACATTGTGCTTATAATTTAGACGCTACTGAAGTTGATCCAAGTCTGGCTGAAATGACAGAAGCTGCTATCAAAATATTAAGTAAAAGTGATGAAGGTTTCTTTTTATTTGTTGAAGGTGGAAGAATAGATCACGCTCATCATATGGTGTTAGCACATAAGGCTTTGGATGAAACTCAACAATTTTCAGAAGCTATTAAAAAAGCAATTGAATTAACTGATGTTGAAGATACGTTAATTGTGGTTACTTCAGATCATGCTCATACCATGTCATACACTGGATACCCAGTTAGAGGTAATCCAATATTTGAATTTGCTGGAACTGCTAATGATGATCTACCTTATACAACATTAAGTTATGCTAATGGGTTGGGTTATCATATTGAATGGAATGGTGCTAGATATAATTTAACTGAGGATTATATAAGTAAGTATTGATTAAATAAATAAAAAAATATTAATAATTTTTATTTTAGCATATAAAAATTATGTATTTCCTTCAATGGTTCCAAAACTATCTGAAACTCATGGTGGCGAAGATGTAGGTGTTTATGCTTCCGGACCATGGGCGCATTTATTTACAGGTGTTATCGAACAGAATGTTATTCCTCATTTAATGGCTTATGCTTCCTGCGTTGGAGAAGGAAGCACAATGTGCGATTAATGTAATTTATAAATTTGTATTAATTAATTAAAAGTGAAACAAATTATCATTTTAAATGTATGTAATTTTGTAATAAATACCTAAATTGTATTTTGCAGAAACGTTAATTTTAAAATTGATTTGTTAAGTTATTAACAGATTTTAATATTTTATTCAAATAAATTTTATCTGTTTATTATTTGTAAATGTAGCAAATTTAAAAAAAATCTGATTTGTTTAAGACGTAACCAATCAATTTAATTTATCAAATGGATTAAACGGATTAATATAATCCTAAAAAATGTCTCAATATTTATACAATCTAATCAAAGCAATCTAATTAAATGATTGCTAACATTTCAACAATCAAGTAGGCACTTCTTAAATAAAAGATTAAACATTTGTAGTGAAAATAAAATTTATTTCATAGATGATAGATATATGCATCCAAAACTACCCCAACAACCTATAAATCAAGTCAAATCTCTACCAGGTGAAGAAACATCCACGTATTGGAATAAAAACGCTCAAGAAATGTTGTCTAATAAATTAGCAAGGACTTTCAACACAAGTCATTACTTTAATAATTAATTTGATTTAATAATGTTTAATAGAATAATTTGTAGAAAAGGCAAAAAACGTTATTTTGTTCCTTGGTGATGGAATGTCGATTGCAACTGTAGCTGCTGCTAGGGCATATATTGGACAACAGAATGGTCAACCAGGTGAAGAAACGCTTTTATCATTTGAAGAATTTCCATACTCGGGATTGTCAAAGGTAATGTACCCGAATTATATTAGAATATTAGGTACCTTTAGTTGTTGGGCGGCCTTCGAATAACACTAGGGTATTATTTATAATATTGTAAAGCGTGGCATCGCCTTCAAGAGAGCGAGGCGGTAAAGAATCGAGCAAAAAATACATTTTATTTTTCCAGATTTTATCACAACATTGATATCAAATTTCTGAGTCTTTTTATAATAATAATAAAGACTCAATTTGTTGTTTTAAATTCTATTAAAATTTGTTAGATGTACAGACGTTTTGACATTTAGTTTTCTTCAGTGCTTACAAAATATAAAAAACGACATATATTCTTAAAAAGATACCACAACATATATAATAATTAATTAAAAAATATATTAAAAAAATTACCAGTTAATGTAATTAGATTAATTTTATAATAAACATTACTTTTTTTAGTTCAGTTTCATTTGTAGGAACATGATAGCTTGAACCTTTTCTAAATCTGCATCTCTAAGACGTGTTTTTAAGATGTCTAAGTGCTTTTTAAACGTAGATTTAGCAATTACAATATCGTCTAGATCCACAGAAAGTGGAAACCATTGCAGGGATGCAGATGGGTGCAGCGGTTAACTTCTAGGATACTACTAGGTTTTGGTGGAGGTTGTAAAAGGTTATCACAAGTCCTGGCAGGAATGTTAGGCAAATTTGTCCTAGCTTATTTAGATAACATTGTAGTATACTCCAACAACAAGCAAGAGCACCAGGACCACATGGCTGCAAAACGGCTGCAAAAACATGGGTTAAGCTGTAATCTGGTCAAGTATAAGTTTGGCAAGAAAGAAGTCAAATATCTGGGCCACTGCTTTACCCCAAACCTTTAGCTCGCCACTTAAATTGAGTAAAAACACCGCAATCCAAGCACAAAAAAGCAACCACGCAGTTTCCTTGGTCTATTTCGTTAAAATAGCAATGTCTCAAACAAAATTTTTGCTACAAAACCGACAACCTTTTTTGAATAACTCAAGAAGACTATTGACTAACTGCTCCAACTAACTTGATTGCAACCCAGTTTGCCTGCAACACAAGCGTGGGCGCGGATCTTTACCAAAAGGAAAACCTCAAACGCCACATTATCTTGTATGATAGCACAAAACTAATGGACATACTGACTTGCTATCACTCCAACAATTTGAAGTATAAGTACGTCTTCTGAGCCATAAAAAATACGGGCTACACTTGAGAGTAAAATCTGTACACTAAAAATAGACAACAAGACGCTGGTTTGGAATATTACATTTACCAACGCCAACGCAAAGTTTACCAAATAATCACTCCTACTGCAAGTATACAACTACAACGTAGAATAAATTTTATAAACTTGTTATCCCAACACCTAGAAGACATATTGTATAATGCCCCAAAAAACCTACACTTTCAAAAAACCAAATCCAAAAACAGAGTTCAAGCTCTCTAGCAACCACTACGCCGACGGACGCCACCACCAAGGATGCAAACAAACTAACGTATTCTAAACAAAAACAGTAGTAAAAAATAGTCAGGTGGGCACAACATGAATGTCCCCATTCTTAAGTGATAGTTCAACAATACCGAAAATCGCTCGCCGATTTCCAAAATCCAGCAAACATAAATTTCAGCTACCGAGTGAGCCAGAACGGCAAACTATTTCGGACAAAAACCGACTAGAAACAACTGGGCGTACCGCCAGTAGTTCAGAAAAAAATCACTTAAATACTGTCACTTGTACAACAAGGTTGACCACCCCAAAATCTTTTTCGCCATTACTATGGGCTCTGATTACAAAATGATATACGCACGTTTGTGCAAAGGTGCTTTACGTGTGCACGTACCAAAACCGGCTCAATTCACTCAACGGACTTGATGAAATCACAAACAGCAAAAAAGTCATAAAAGAAGAAAGCCATTAATTACATAGGTCTTTTCGATGCACGCTACAACGTGAAGATTACCGCTTTGTATTATTAAAAAACAACTCAACAATGTAAGAGCGCCCTTCATACGGCGGCCATCTACCACCATCAAACAAAAAAAAAAACATTTAAGCGCTGACACAACAACATCCAAAACAGCACTAAGACAAGCCGCTGTCGTTGGCTGTCAACCACAACAATCGATGAATTAATGCGGTCACAGGACACAGCTTAAACCAACTACTGTTGGGACAAGATTTGCACTAACTATGAGATCAAAACAAGAACAATGCCAAAAATGATAACTGGATATGAAATTAAAATACTTTCAATTTTATTTTATGAGACATTATAAAATTAACCTCTTTGCGGCTACATCAAAAGAACCAATTAATATACTAATAACTCTCAGACAAAAGAAGAACAACATTGACTTTTGTGTCTGTCAAATACTTATTTAGAATGCAAATTAAGCTTTGAACTATCATCTTAAATTAGATAGTTAATTTTTTTTTAAATTTTTGCCTTTTTAACTTAAAAAGTCTATTAATTGATCTATTATGGGACCACATCCGGTAAAAACTATGTTAATCGCTAGCTATGAAACTATAATAATTACACAGCATTTTTTTTCTTTTATACAACTAAATGCTTCTTCCATTAGCATACATTTTAAATTAACCAAAAGCTACAGAACATCACTTCTGTGCTATAATCTGTTTAGAGCGTTACACCAGTTAATAAGACTTCAAATAATAACCAATGCCTATAAAAGCCAAGCTAAAAAAAATGATCATAAAAACAGAACGCAATCAAAGAACCTCACAGCTCAATTGCTCAATTTAAAGCACTAAAATATCCGTACAAATGTACTTAAAAAATCTGATTGCAACTTCCAATACAAATTACTCTTTATAGAAAACAACTAAAAGAACTAAACATCCTATGATTTTTTTACCGTTTTCTGTAATATATATATATATATTCGGAAGTCACGTATTAAGCTGTTGGTCCCATCAAACCACTTTAAACAAGACTTACTGTGGCGATGTAAAATAGCCGTAAAAAGCATAATAATAATGCAATTAGTATTGCTAATAAAAAACATGTTATTTTATACGTTTTATTGCGCAAACACAATGCGTGTGAAAAGTGCTTATTACGCACGACGCCATCGTAAAAGTGACAGATAAACCTTGTTACCGGTCAAGTTTGTCGATTGTCTTATAAATGTTGCTGACGGCCGTGGTTTAGCAGCAGTTTATTTAATGTAAAAGATATTCATACTTTTCTCAATATGACCAGTGAAAGATTTATTGTTCAAACCAAAACTTGTTGGGCGGTTGACCGTGGACGGTGTTTCACTTTATTAATCGCTCGTATGACGATGTCGTACATATAACAAGTTATTGAGTTTCTCGGCATTATTTTATAGCAAACAAAGTGCAATGCTGTAAAGTTGATGTTAACAAGCATTTATTAACAATAAAATGATTGAAAACTCGCTATGTTACAGCCAAAAGTAAAGATGTTCAAGTAGTTTGTCGTAAATCCAGTCCAATATGTCAAATACGGTATCTCCAATATATGTTCTGGTTTAGTGTTGCTCCTCTTTGGATTAATGTTGCTTTGATGTTTTGAGATTGACTATTAAGTAGCTTACGGGCATGCAATTGAGTTGACTAGCATCAATTGCAAAGAACCGTGTGTTTTGCAGTTGACTTCAGCGATAAAGCCGCTTCTATCTTTCATGTTAATGATGCAATCAAAATTGTCATATCCAAAATAAATATTGTTGTCAATAAGATGTCAATGGTACAATCGTTGTTTACTGTTTGCTGGAAGGGCATTGTTGTACTTATGGTTTTGCGCAGGCCGTACGTTTGATAAACACGTTAAGGTAAGTTTTTATATTTGCCACTTGTCTGGCGGAGTGATATAAGTTGTGCTTGGTATTGGCATTGAAGCAAAAAAATCATTTGCTCACAGACCAATCGAAACTTTGGTATAGCATGGCACATACCTCCATAGACCCGCTTCCAAACCTTGCAAATGATACGAGCAGCACAACCTCTTTACAAATTGTGATGAAGCACGTAAAGTATTACTGAAAAGAAATATTTAAATCTTTTTCTAAGCCGTTTAGAGTGGTATAAGACTTACAAATCCTAGCTACGCCACTGGCTAGAGGTTTTGTGGTGGCCTTTTAGCGGATGTCCTATTTTATGTTTAATTGCAATTATGCCTATTTACGTTCAAATAAAAATATTTAAAAAACTATTGTCAGGTACAAAAAAACTATATATAATACTTAAGAACTATAATGAACAACAAACTTATACATGAAACAAAAATATTATATTTATAAGTAATAAATTTATCAAGTCTTACTTTGCTATACTAAATATGAAGCAATATTTCAACATAACTTTATTATTAAATGTGTATTATGTCATAGTATATTTACATATATTCCAGCAAGTGGGCAAGTTTCATGCAGTTCAGTCGTGATGTAGAATCTAAATAAACGGTTGTTTGCAAAGTTTCAAAGTATAAGCAATTTATTATGGTTTCTAATTTAAAAAAATCACCATATGGACTCATTTCAACAAAGATAAAAATTAGCAAATAGTAGTGTGTAAATATTGTCAAATAAAAATTTCAGGCTTCTACGTCAGGAATAATAAATCATTTGAAACACAACATACAAACTCTATAAGCATAAATGAGAAGAAACTGCGGATCAAGGTACGAGTAAACTTAAAATAAAACAACTGAATCTTCTTGAATGCACCGATAAGCTTAATCAATAGGACATCAACGATCCAAAAGCACAAAAGTATCACTATTTAATAGCTGAAATGTTAACTGTTGATAATGATCCGGTTAGTATGGTTGAGAGAACCGGTTTCACAAGGTTTGTTAAAATGGTTTTACCACGGTACAAAGTACTAAGTCGGCTCTACTTTTTAGATAAAATAATACCAGATATGTATTTGATGTGAGAGACAAAACTAATAAATTGCTTTTCGAAACTAATGCCATTTCTGTCGCTACTGATATGTAGACTTGTATGCATAACAATGTTAGATTTTAAGTTTCACAGCGCACTAGCTTGATTGTGAATTTAATTTAAAACATGCTGTTTTGAATATAAAGCATTTCTAAGAACTGGGTAAAATATATCAAGTATTTTTTTAGAAACACCGAACTAATAGGAAATTGATTTGTCAAAAATACATGTCGTTGTTCATGACAATAATCGTAATATGGTAAAAGCAACCAGTGATGCCAAATTGAAATCTGTAAGTTGCTTTATACACACCCTTCAATTAATAGAAACCGATTCTATAAAAATTCAGGCTGTGTTAGAAATGATTACTGTATGAAAAAAAATTGTAACGCATTTTAACCATTCTGCTGTATCAGAGTGGTTAAAATGCACAAGAAAAACTGCACAAAATCTAAAAAAGTTTACATCTTCCGGAGCACAAATTAGTGCAAGATGTTAGTATTTGCTGGAATTCCACTTATTTTATGCTGGCAAGGTTACTAGAGCAAAAACGAGCAATTTCTCTGTATCTTACATATTACAATACTTCAAATTTATCTACTGCTCAATGAAAACTCTTAGAGCAACTTTTAATGTTACTGCAGCCAGTTGAAGACATTTCTGGACATTCATGCATTTTCAAAACTGATTACTGTAGGAAAAAAAAATGCTGGAATTCTACCTATTTTATGCTGGCAAGGTTACTGGAGCAAAAACGAGCCATTTCTCTGTATCTTACATATTGCAATATTTCAAATTTATCTGCTGCTCAATGGAAACTCTTAAAGCATCTTTTAATGTTACTGCAGCCATTTTAAGACATTTCTGGACATTCATGCATTTCCAAAACTATACCGCATGTAGTCACTCTCTTACGGTACTGTAATAAAAATAAAACAGCTGAGCTCACACATAAATTTTACAGAGCGAGAGCTGCACTGCAACAGAGGTTAAACTATCAACTTGCATACCTCACTGATGCAAAAAACTTTTTGTTAGCTACTTTTCTGAATCCACGCTTTACAACAAATTTTTTTATTGAATTATTTCAAAAGGAACAGGCAGACAACATATTTTGCTAAAAGCTTTAAAATTAAGTGGCAATACTATAATAATTTAATTTAGTGTTAAATACAAATGTACATTTGTTTACACACGTCATACAACAAATAAGTAATAATATCATATGTTATAAAAAACACACATTGATATAACATCTAATTAATACATATGTTACACTTTAAAAATTCATCGAATGAATAAAATGCGTTCTGCAGTAAAATATTTTTAGTTTTAATTTTAAATTGATTAAGATTCAACGTTTGGATTTCTGTTGGCAACTTGTTATAAAATAGAGGTCCGTAATAGCTACCTGCCCATCTACTTTTATTTATGCGGCCATATTTGATTTCTATATTATTTTTAGTTCGAGTATTATAGTCGTGAATAGTTGTACGTTCTAAATAAACTGTCAAATTCTTTTTAACTAATAATACACATTGATAAATATACTGCGAAGGCAATGTTAAAATATTATTATTTTTAAAATGTTCTTTTACATCTATTCTGTAACGTAATCCTAATATATATCGTAGAGCTTTTCGTTGCAGGCCAAATAATTTACTAACATGTGGAGAATGGCCCCATGAAAGAATTCCATAGACTAATTTTGCATTAAATAGTCCGTGATAAGCTTGTAATGCAACATTTAAAGGAACGACTGGAGCTAAGTTTCTGATTAAAAAAATAACTTTTGACAACTGGTTTGCAGTAGTGGTTATGTGGGTTTCCCACGTTAATTTTTGATCCAACTGTATACCTAAAAATGGTATGGCAAGAGAATTTGAATTTAGTTTTGATTGTGAAAAAATCATATTCTTCGTCTTTTCCTGGTTTAAACTTAGTTTGTTTGCTAAGAACCATTGTCCTATTTCTGACATTGTGACTCTCATAGCATTTTCAAGATCCTCTACTTCACAATGTGTGTTGATAATGCTGGTATTATCAGCATATAAAATAATAGAGTTTTTGGTGCACTTATGAATATCATTGACATAAATCACAAATAGAAGTGGGCCTAATATAGAACCTTGAGGAATCCCGTGACAGACTGGTTGCAAACTGGATGAATTGTTTTTATGACATACCATTTGTGATCTATTTTTTAAGTATGATTTTATAAGTGCTGCACTTTCTTTACAAAAGCCATAGTAAATTAGTTTCTCTATAAAAATGCTATGAGAGACACAATCAAAAGCTTTGCTAAGATCGCAACAGGTCAGCCCAATATAGTTGCGTTCATCAAATGATTTAGATATGTGTGACACTATTTCATTTATTGCCATGCCGGTGTTTAAACCAGATCTAAAACCATACTGATGATCATAAAAAAGATGATTTTGTTCAAAATAACTACTTATCTGTTTTGTAAGTAGAGATTCGTATATTTTTCCTAAAATTGGTAACAGCAAAATTGGTCTGTAATTAGAACATACTGTTTTGTCACCTTTTTTATGGATTGGTAAAACTTTGGCTATTTTTAAAGCATCCGGTAACTTATTTAGGTTTATAGACTCGTTTATTAAATTTGTTAAAGGAATTATGATAACGTTTAATATAAATTTGATTAATTTTAAATTAAAATCATAATAGTCTTTGCTATTTAGACTTTTAATAGTCTTGATTCTATCTCTGACTTGGTTTATAGTAACTTCTTTAAATGCAAATTGTGTGGTGATATTGTCTTGTAAAAATGAATCATATGAAATATTAGTTTTGTCCAAGTTGTTAAGGATTTTGTCAGCAATATTTGAAAAATATTTGTTAAATTGATTTGCATCTAACCCTGTTTCCTTGTTTTCACTGGTGTGTTTTGTTTTAATAATATTCCACATAGATTTAACAGAATTATTGTTATTTTGCAGATATTTTTCATTCGCAACTTTTTTTGCAGTTTTGATTTCTTTCCTATACATGTTTCTATAATTTAATAACATTTCCTTATTTGCAGTTGTAGGTGTACGGTTATAGTTACTGTAGAGCAAAGATAATTGTTCCCTTAACCTTCTCAATTTATCATTATACCAAATAATACTAGGTTTACCGTTTTGAAATAACATTTGTTTCTCTGGAAATGAAAGAATAATAGATGAATGCAAAATGTTGTGCATTATATCAAATTTGGTATTAATGTTTATGTTTTCGTTTTTTACAAATGAGAAATCAGATTTTTAGGATTTAAAATTATCTTTAAAATTGATTAAAATATTGTCTATGCAATTGTTTTTGCGTGTATTTTTGGATATAGTTACCGACAATCCATAAATATTAATAATTTCGTTGAATCTTAAAAAAATTGTATCATTACTATTAAAATAAATATTAAAATCACCTAAAATTACAACTTTAAAATTAATTAAATTTATTCTAGACAGAACATTGTTAAAAATCTCTAAAAACATATTAAAATCTGATTTAGGTACCCTATAAATTGTTACTATAATGACATTAAAATCAGGTAATTGTACTGATGCAATTTCACAAGTTTTTTCACAAGAGAATTTAATTATTTCACTTTTTATTATAAATTTAATATTTCTTTTTAAAAATAACATTGCACCACCATGCTTGTCAGTAGAGCGGGAGTAATGTGATGCAAGTACATAGTTACCCAAAGTTAAATGTTCATCAACTTCATTCTCAAGTAGCCAATGCTCAGTAAAACATAATATATTGTAATAGTCGCCTATTTCATTTAAGTACATTTCGATTTCATTGCATTTATTCCTTATACTTTGTATATTGATATGAAATATGTTTAAACTGTCAAAATTATCTATAATTGACGATCCTTGTAATTTTCCATTGTTCTTATTATTTTGTGGTTTTCTTTGATGTGGTTTTTGGAAAAATATAACGGCTAATTTTAATTCTCTCCGGCCAGTTCTCTGGATTCGTCAGTACACTGTTTTCTTTAAAATGCGCACTAATTTTATAACTCAAATACGATGATTTAGTTTTAACTTGATTACACGTAAATTGCTTGTGATTTAAAATATTAGAGAGATGGTTTATCATCATGTCATCTGTTACATTTGAATTAACACGTCCTATATAAATCCACGTTTTTTGAGGAGCTGCAGTTAAAGCAGATGAGAAGTTGTTTCCAGTTCCAGTTATAAAATTGCGATTATTATTTTTGTTTGTATTGTCATTTGTTGCATGATTTTTATTTTTCGTATTATTATTACTATTTTCTTTTAACATTCCATATCTTGGAGTTGATACCGGTTGACTTATCACTTTATGTACAATAGCAATATTTTCTTCCTTTTTATTCAGTTTGTCCTTCATTTCATTGCCAACTTCGTTTTCTTTGCATATTGTGATTGTTTCTGCACGTTTTTCATTTTCTATTGCGTTATCATTTGGAGTGTCTAATGTTACATTTAATTTAACACTATTTTCCATTAACTTTATTAGATTAGTATTTGTGCATTGTAGTTCTTCGTTGTCTTTTTTTAATTCACTTATTGATTTAACTAAAGGTTTAAGTTCCTTTGTAATCACTTTTTTTTAAATATCTTGAAATTCTGCACTTCGTAAGAAGGTTGTTATAGTTTCACTAGTTGTTGGTTCATCACCGTTAGATCTTAGCCCTGAAGCCATATCGATTTATTATTACACTTTATTGAGGAGCTCGCGGTAAAATACGTCTACTCGCTATGAAATAAAACATGAATAGAGTAGTGATAAAAGTTTGCAGACATCACCTGTTCAATCTAAGAGAAAAAGAACTGAAACCTGAACACACAACATAAGATACGCAGACGACACAATCATCTTTGCAGATAGCTTGAAAGATTTGCAAGTGCTAGTTACAAAATTAGCAGATGTTAGCTAACAATGTGGCCATGATTTTAATGTAACAAAGACAACGTACATGGTCATTAGTAAAAAAACAAATTCTTCCTGGACAATTGCTAGTAAACCAACGCCCAATAGAAAGAGTGGAGAGTTATACTTATCTTGGCACAAATATAAATGATCAATGAAACCACGCAAAAGAAATCAAACAATGCATTGAAAAGGCCAGAGCATCATTCACCAATATGTCGAACCTCTTCAAAAGCCTATCCTATCATTATGAACAAAACTACGCCTATTGCATGTATTTTCAGTCCTCCTCTATGAGGTTGAATCTTGGACAGTGAGTGATCAATAAAAAAACTGAAAGCATTTGAAATGTGGCTATAGACGGATACTTAGAATATCCTGGAAAGACTATGTCTTCAACACTGCTACAAAAACTAAATAAAGAATGCAAAATACCTGTTAGAATAAAACAACAAAAATTTGAAATGCTCAAGAAATGCACGTAGATACGATTTATTACAGCTCATTCTGCAGGGGAAAATATATGAAAAAAAAAAAACGCTAAAAGAAGAAGAAACTCCTGACTCCAGAATCTCAGACAATAGTTTTCCTTAACAACTACAAAACTTTTTAGAGCAGCAGTTAGTAAAGTGCTAATAGTCATGTTGGTTGCCAACATCCGAATTGGATAGGCACTACAAGAAGAAGAGCCTAAACACACACTTATCTTTTTAAGATTACTATGAGTGAAAGAGAAAAAAAAATTTTTTAAATGAACTTAATACGTATTTGTAGATGGGATGCATATACAGACGAAATAATCTTTATACTTGATGGGCTACAAATAAAAACTTTCCACATTATTTAGCAAAATTTGCATCAAATATTTGTCAGCACCTAGAAGCAGCGTATATTCGGAACGGCTTTTCTCAGAAGCAGACAATGTATATGAAAAGAAAAAAAAACGACTTTTTATCACGAATATATTTAAAAACCATAACATGTTTCAATCTTCTACAAGGTCATCATCAGACGGTGATACAAACAAGTATAAATATATAATGTACAGAGATGTAGAAAATTACATTAAAGTTATTATGACTAAAATGATTATGAATTGCATACAATAATACAAAAGAGAAAAACAGATTAAGCAGGTAGAGAAAAGACTAAAAAGAATAGCGGCTTTTATTTAAAAGGTAATTAAGACAGAACATTCCACAAAAAAGGTGTAAAAGGATTAAATTATTTCAAACAATAGAAATTTATACAGGTTTGTTTGATCATTAAGCAAGTTTACAAAAGGATTATTTTTTGATTTATAAATTTTATTTCAAAAGCTTCTAACAAATTTAATTTTCTGTCTTTAGAGCAATTGTGAATGATTTTAAATTTATCTACTCTACTATTCTGAATCTAGTTTCAAAATTTTTTTTTGTTTGTCCTATATATTGTGTATTACATGTGAAACAACTTAACTCATACTTCTGATGTTAAAATTGTATCTGTACCGTCTTTTAAACGCTACTTTATAATTAAATTTACTGAAAATATTTCTTATTTTTTTGGATACGTTACCAAAATATGTTATTAAAATGTATTTTATAAGTTCTATGACTTTTATCTTAAGATAAATTAACTATATACTGAGGTTATCTTCATTCTTAGTAATAATGATTTTAATTGTCTTTTTTTTGAAATTTGTTGTTGACTTATTGATATAATTTTATCAAGCTCCTTTTGCCGAGAATTTGATGTAAATGGTAGGCTGAAGGATCTATGGAATACTATGGACCATTAAATAGTAGACTGTAAATTTGTGACTGTTAGGGTGTACAGAGTCAAACTGAATGGTTGAGTCTGTATAGATTGGCTTAAGGAAAATATGAAAGACTAGTATTATCGTGACATATCGTTAAGTTTTTAAAATTACTCATATTCTGAGTTTTAGTCTCTACTGTAAACTTAATACTAGGATAAATACTAATGATGTAAGTTAGAAATGTGTCTAACTGGCGTGAAATACTTTTAAAGCAAGCTAAGATATCATCAACATATTAAAAAAAAAAGAATGTTTCTTAGCAAGGTCTGAATTGAAAATCTTTTCTTTGAAAATAACTATAAATATTTCAGCAAACAAGGAAGTTAGAGGGTGAGCTCATAGGTAGGCCTGTGTTTTGTTTGAAGAACTTACTATTGAATTAAAAGTAGCTATTTTTGCAAAATTTTAAACAAGACATTACTTGGTTGCAAATGTAAGAACATACTAATTATCAATTAATTAAGGAGTTTCAAAACAACTTTTAAAGCTTGAGTTTGTTTCTACAACAGTCATACAAACATTTGAGATAGTTTTCTTGTAATATTTGACAATATTTATGACAGATGCAAAACATTCGTGACAGATTAAAACATTTTTAGCGGTTCAAAAACATTTTTAAAAGTTTTATAGCAGACAAAGTTTAAATTAATGATCAAGTGTTTAAAAACATTTGTTACGGTTTTATTTATTTATGACAGTTTGTGAACTTGTTGGCTGCTTGAATTATTATTTGACTTGTTTAAAAACAGTTCTAATGTTCCTAAAATGATTTTTTAAGTGTCGTCAAATGTTTTCAAGTATTACAAAATGATTTCAGAATATTTTAAAAAGTTATATGATGTTCTTATGTATCATGTTCTTAAGTTTCCAAATGTTTTCAAAATGTTTCTAAATGTCATAAAATTACTAAAATGTAACTAAATGTTTACAAGTGTAATAAAATGTTTACAATTGTCTGTAAGTGAAGTGTCATGCAGTTTTCACGTGTCATATAATGTTTTTAAATGTAACAAAATGTTTTCAATAGCCCACGGCTTATTACTGCTCAACGTTTATTATAAAATTAATGCTATCTGCCACTCAATATTCACTACCAATAAAACTTCAAAACAGTAGCAATATCTCGGAATCCAAACATTGAACATTACTCAACTTTTGTCAGAAGCAGGTACTACTATAGTACAGAAGCAATATCTCAAAAACTAAAGATTAAACTTTTTTTTAATATCTTGTTAAAAGTAAGTACTATTGCGGTATTTTGACAGTCTGTAAACATTTTTGATTGCAATTAAGTTTTTAATAACATTATGAAGACATTTGTAAAAGTTTAAATCCTCATGTAATGTTTGAGTACATTTATGAAAGTTTAAAAACATTTGAAACAAAGTTTTTTATGACATTCTGTAGATGTATATAATAATTTAAGTCCTCATGTAATAATAATTTGAGTAAAATTATAATAGTTTAAAAACACTTGTGACAATTTGTAAATGTTTTTGACAGATAAAAACACTTGACAGTTTTGATATCTTGGTTTTTTATTCATGACAATCTGAAGACATTTGTGAATTTCTTGATTTTTCTCAAGCGGCAGTTTAGAAATATTGTAATATCGTAAACCCTCTAGTATATTTTTTTGAAATTTTTTTTTTTTTTTAATAACATTCTGGATATATTTGTAACTGTTTAACGTTTGAGAACAAATGTGTATTTTTTGTCAAAGTGCAATAACCAATAAAAGTATAAATTAGATTTGTCACTAGTGAATCATTGAACTGACGGTTATTTGCTTATAACTGAAAAAAAAAGTGAAACAAGTTTATAAAATGTTGCTTTGACAATCTTGTAATAATATCCTAAATGTGTGTTAATTAACTCGTAATAATAACAAAATTGCCGCTCAATAGTTGTCTTCTATTCTATGATCTGTATTATAACCAATTCCGTTACTCAACCAGCAAATCGTTAGAGATATAGCAGTTTTGCAACGTTGGTGCTAACCATGCAAAATGTCCAATAATTAATCATAATGTTTAGCAATAATTCAAAGTTATTTGCTAATTAAAGTAAAGTGTTAATTAACATCAAGTTTGTTTACTTAATTTTTCTATTGCAGACTTATTGTGTTGACTCGCAAGTAGCCGATTCAGCATGCACTTCAACAGCTTACCTATCAGGTATTAAAGCCAATTATGGTACTGTTGGTGTTAATGCGCAAGTTAAACAAAAAGATTGCGAGGCATCTAAAGACTCAGCAACGCATGTATCATCAATAGCAAGATGGTCTCAATTACAAAATAAACGTACAGGATTTGTTACCACTGCAAGAGTAACGCATGCATCACCAGCTGGTAATAATATTAGTTAGAATTGATGCATTTAAATTATTACAATTAATTTAAATTAGGTGTTTACGCCAACTCTGCTAATCGCCATTGGGAAAGCGATCATGATTTAATAAAAAATAATATTACCGGATGTGAAGATATTGCACAGCAATTATTATATGGAGAAACTGGAAAAAATCTTAATGTAATAATGGGAGGAGGAAAGATTAAAATGATACCAAAGGATGAAAAAGATGAAGAAAACAAACACGGTGAACGTGAAGATGGAATTAATTTAATAAACGAATGGAAAAATATGAAATCAACAGAACAAGCACAATACGTATGGAATAGAACTGATTTGCTCGCAATACCAGAAGAAACTGATTATCTTTTAGGCTTATTTGCAAGCAAACATTGTAGATATCATTTGGATGCTACCAATGCTGATCCAACTCTAGCCGAAATGACAGAAACTGCTATTAAAGTATTAGATAAAAGCGATAAAGGTTTCTTTTTATTTGTTGAAGGTGGAAGAATAGACACAGCTCATCACATGAGTTTACCAAAAAAAGCTTTAGATGAAACGCAACAATTTTCAGAAGCTGTTAAAAGAGCATTTGAATTAACAAATGTTGATGATACTTTAATAGTTGTTACATCAGATCATGCTCACACAATGACATATAATGGATACCCAGTTAGGGGTAATTCAATATTTGAATTTGCCGGAACTGCTAATGATGATCTACCTTATGCAACATTAAGTTATGCTAATGGGTTGGGTTATCATATTGAATGGAATGGTGCTAGATACAATTTAACTGAGGATAATATGAGTAAATATTGATTAAATAAATTATAATTTATTAATGATTTTAATTTTAGCTTATAAAAATTATTTGTTTCCTTCAATGGTTCCCGAACTATCTGAAACTCATGGTGGCGAAGATGTAGGTGTTTATGCTTCCGGACCATGGGCGCATTTATTTACAGGTGTTATCGAACAGAATGTTATTCCTCATTTAATGGCTTACGCTTCTTGCGTTGGAGAAGGAAGCATAATGTGCGATTAGTATAATTTATAAATTTGTATTATTAGTATCATTTGTGTTAAAATAAAATATATTTAAATGTATGCAATTTTGTACTAGATACTTATTTGTAATTTGCAGAAAAGTTAATTTAAAAATTCTAAAAATTATTTGATTTTAATATTTGACTCAAATGAATTTGACCGGCAATTTATAGTTGAAAAAAATTAAGTCATTATTATTACTAAAGTCAATCATACCAATTAAATTTAAACATTGCAAACACAAATTCATTACAATATTATGAAATAGATTTCAAAAATCTGCCAAGCAATTTAATTTATCTATCTCGCATGGATTAAACAGATTAATATGATTCTACATATCACAATATATTTATAATCTAATCAAAGCAATCTGATTAAAAGATTACTAATATTTCTCAACTATCAAGTAAGCACTTCTTAAAGATTAAAAATTTATTTTTTGGAAAATAAAAATAAAATTCACTTCTCATTTAGAAGCCACAATGTTTACAAAGCTGTTAGGACTATTTTTTGTGCTGCAATTAATTTCAGGAAAATTAGAACATGTAGATATCAAAACATTATTAGAAGGTAAATAAATATGTTGTTATTATTATTATTAAATAATATTATTACTTTCCCAACATATTAAATAATTGTTTTAAATAATATTTAACTAATTTTATCTCTATAGATGATAAATTTATGCACCCAAAACTACCTCAGCAACCATTAAATCAAATCAAATCTCTACCAGGTGAAGAAACATCCACTTATTGGAATAAAAACGCTCAAGATATGTTGTCTAAAAAATTGGCAAGCACTCTTAATACAAGTACTTACTTCAATAATTAATTTAATTAATAATAATAAAATAATAATTTCCAGAAAAAGCAAAAAATGTTATTTTGTTCCTTGGTGATGGAATGTCGATTGCAACTGTAGCTGCTACTAGGGCATATATTGGACAACAGAATGGTAAACCAGGTGAAGAAACGCTTTTATCATTTGAAGAATTTCCATACTCAGGATTAGCAAAGGTATTGTACCTGAAACTAAAAAACTTAACTCCAAATTAAGTTTTAAATCAGTGTCTTTGAAACTTAAAAAATTTAATCCAGCAATTAAATATCAAAATTCGGTCTTTAAGGTATAGACTTTTTAGCTTGCTGTAAAAACATTTTAGTTACTTTGCTTTTTCATAAAAATTCTATTAATTTTTGGGTTATTGAAAATGAGCATGTCATATTTCTTCAGCTTTAGATTTGTTACTGTTGATAAAGTAATGTGACCATAATACGTTTACTGGAGCTATTATACCACGTCTTGCGTAATTAATAGGTAAAGTTTTATATCGTTATAATAATTTTAGATGACGTTCTAAAAAACCGACTGCGTAGAAATTTTTTACTAATACCAACCAAATTTTTCATTTGCACTATCAATTTTGTTGTCTAAATTTGTTAAATATACAGGGTGTTAAAAAAAATATATTTAAGGGGTAGTAGTACAAACCACATCAAACAAAAAAGTTATAATATATATGAGTTGTGATAGCAACGGTTTCAGAGATATGGAACATTATTCATTTTTATTATTCTTTTTTTCTTTATTTTTTATTTTGCAAAAAAAATGTAAAATATTTAAAAGGGTGGTAGTACAAACCACAACAAACAAAAAAGTCTTAATAAGCATGGGTTGTCATAACAATGGTTTTAGAGATATAGAACATTATTTATTTTTATTATTCTTTTTTCCTTCATTTTAGATTTTGCAAAAACGTAATTTTTTTTATCATAGTTGGATAATGTTTTGTGAAATAAACATTCAGTATTTGACAGTTGTTGTTACTACACAAGCTTTCGTAGCTATGACTGATCACTCTAATGCAGAACTAGCCGACATGCGTTTTGTGTATAGTCGTGTTAATAGGATAGCCACCAAAGCGCAACGTCTTTATGTAAAAGCTTATCCAAATCGCCAAATTTCTTTTACATCGTATGTTTGGAAGAATTCACCAGAGATTGAAAGCTACCGGTTTATTTCAAAAACAATGCAAGCTTTCCGGCAGATCAAGGTCGGTATGATCAAAAAATTATAATTTATATATAATTTAATTTTCATAATGCACATCACACTACTACTGTAAATAGCCTGAAAGAGCTGCAGTTAAAAATTAATGAAAAATGCCAAGAAATTCAAGCCAATGAGAGAGTTTTAGAAAGAGTACGAATGTCCTTCAGACAAAGATGTTGTGCCTGTTTGGAAATAGAAGGACTTCAAACATCTTCTATAACTTTGTTCTTTGTAAAAATAAATAATGTTCTATATCTCCAAAACCGTTGCTATGACAACTCATGTGTATTAAGACTTGTTTGTTTGTTGTGGTTTGTACTACCACTTCCTTAAATATTTTACATTATTTTTTTAACACCTTTTATATCAACAAAACCGTCGCGTCCTATTATGCGGTGTGAAGCGGCCAAAAATAAATTAAATATTTATAAACTGTAAACTTTGTAAATTAGAGAAGAAAGCTTGCATCCAAAGCTTCTACCAAAACCATTTGTTTTTACCACAAAATGCAAGCCAAACCCACAATTTAACGTCCCAAGGGTTAAAAAGTATATGCATTTTTTACGGTATTTGAGTAGGCTGCATTACGATTTTACATGTCACACCCTAAAATCTTTTGCTTTTTGCAACTTGTAATGCTAGTAAAATATGCATCCTACCAGCATTACTTTTCTGTTGAGCTTTATTGAGTTACACCGATGTTTTGAAATAAAGTTTAATTTTCTACA
This sequence comes from Tachinus rufipes, assembly GCA_963932245.1. Classification (NCBI taxonomy): domain Eukaryota; kingdom Metazoa; phylum Arthropoda; class Insecta; order Coleoptera; family Staphylinidae; genus Tachinus; species Tachinus rufipes. The sequence continues at coordinate 67,786,461 of OZ010747.1, read as the reverse complement.
TGCTGACAATGTTAAATCAATTCTTTTATTTACTTTTCTGTTTAATTTGCTTTGCTTAGTTTAATGTTGTGAAGATATACGTATTTATCTACGTTTTCAATCATTTTATTGTCTATTTGGATCATTACTGTGCTACTTTTTATTATTTTGATTTTATCCAGTTACATTTGTAGTTCTACCTACTTGCAAGCATTATTTAGTTGTTGCTACAATATTGAGTTTTTCTACGTCTCTTGAGATTAAAACTAGGTCATCTGGAAAAAGAAAGTGGTTCAAATACAATCAGTCTATATTTATTTCTTAATTTTTCTATATTAGAGAATTTAACACAGCTTCCTGTGTCTGAGTAAATAATTTTGGGAAGATGGGATCTCTTTAGAAAACTTTTTGTTAGATTGAGATTCTGTTTGTTATCAGATTGGTGTTAATTTTTACATAAAAAGACATATTATCATAAATATATTTCATTATTTTGAAATACTGTAAATCTGTTTTTTCTTCGTCTATAGCTTTTATAAACGCTTAATTATGTCAAAAGCTTTCTAAAACTTTACAAAAAGCAAAAGTAAACCTTGCCTGCTCAACGAATTAGTATGCGTTGAGTTTGTTAGTAAGAAGGTTGGTTATTATTCTTTTCAAAAGTTTTTATAACTGTAATAATAAGCTGAATGGTTGGTAATTATTTACCTTTGTAATTTCACCATTTTTTAAAGATTATATTCTTTTTTGTACAAGCAATTGTTTAGTAATGTTTGGATTGCTACTTCAACTGCTTTTTCTTCTAATTTTAGCATTTTGGCAGAAGATTGCATTGGACATTTTTTGTTTTTATTTTTTTTAACTAATCTTATTTTTTGCAGTTCTATCTTTGAAACATTTTCTGAGTCTGCAGTTTTAAATCTTTGCATCTCTAAATTGATTGCAACACTATTCAAATAAAATAAAATATTTTAAGAGCCTTTCAACATCTTTATTAACCAAATGGGTTTTGACAAATGAAGCCAAAATAACAATATTAATTTCTAAATAAACATTTTGTTCTAATGCGTCATAAAAGGTTTTGCAAATTGTCAACTTTTCATTGCTCTGCTAAATAATTTAACAATCTCTAACAAACTAAGTTGTAATTGAAATTTCTACCTTTAGGTTTGCGTTCACGTGTTTTTTTTCAAAAAAATTAATGCTTCATTGAGGCCATAATTTTTAACCATTACAGTAACAATGCGTATTACTTTAAATTTATCTAAATTAAAATCTAAATCTATTTTTTTAAATATTTTGTAGATAATTTATATTAAATTTTTTGTGTCTTGACTCTTAGTATTTAAGTTTTAAATAAGGCGCTTTATTTGTAGTATTGGAGGTTGAAAATAGTTTGCTAAATGAAAATTTTGAAATTTTGGTAGTTAGTTTTTCGCCTCATTTTTCTGCTAGTTGGTTGACCAAATTTTTCGTATAAATTCTGTTATAATTTGTAGCATTGGTATTACTATTTTAAAAAAGGAGATTTACTTTTACAAAATTTCTGACCAATATCAATAATTCCAACAATTGGCAAAATATTTGAAAAATGTATTACGTTGCAAGTTACAAACTGTTTACAATCTAATAACTTACTCTATAATAAACAATTTGGTTTTAGAAACAACAAATCAACAACACATGCTATACAAAATTTTACAAACTTAATAAGAAGTGGTTTTGAAAATAATAGTTACACATATGCGCTTTTTTGTGATTTAAGCAAGGCGTTTGACTGTGTATCACACTCAATCCTTTTAGACAAACTAAAATTGCTTAATTTCAGCATGGAAAATAACATGTTGTTATCATCGTATTTAACAAATAGGTACCAATATGTGAATGTAAACGCAACGCAATCAAAGTTACGGAATGTGTCTATCGGTGTTCCATAAAACCTTAGGGCCCATTCTTTTTTTTTTAATTTATGTAAATGACCTTCCTCATTGCAATATGCATTTACATTTTACCCTATTTGCTGATGACACAACAATTGTAAATCAAAATAACAACATGGCAAATCTTAAAACTGATATGCTTGATACACAGTCAAATGCTAAGGAATGGTTTCTAGCAAATAAGCTGCTTTTAAATGAAAATAAAACTGAGCACTTAAAGATTTATATCCTACTGAATGTGTAAAATTTCTTGGGATCCAAATTGATACAAAATATGGGACAAACACACTTCTTATGTTTCAAATAAAATATCTAAACAAATATGCTTATTGCGAAAATTGGGAGAAGTTTCTTCCCTTAAACTTCAAATGAGTGCATATTTTGCTAATATTCACTCAATATTATCTTATGGTATTTTAAATAGGGGTCACCCAGCAACAGTTTGTAATATATTTCGAATACAGCGAAGAGCCATCAGAGTTATTGGTAAACTAAATTACAGAGACGATTGCAAAGCAAAATTTATTGAGCTGAAAATTCTCACCGTTCCTTGTATATATATTATAACTTATATAAAACACAACATAACTTCATACAATACACAATCAACATCTCATGACTATCCAACTCGTCATGCACATCATTTAAGAACAGATTATTTGAGGTTAAATAGATCTCGAGATGGCCCTAACTATTTTGCAATTAAATTTTTTAACGTACTGCCAAAGCAAATTCAAGACTTAAATGAAACACCATTTAAGACATACATTAAGAACATTTTAATAACCAATGCCTTTTATACATATAACGAATTTTTTGAATTCAGATTTTGTTAATGTATAAAATTATATTGTACTTATGTATTGACTTGTGTAAATATCCTGTATATACTTAACATTAATAAACATTATTATTATTATTATTATTATATATAAATAAATAAATAAATTAGTACTAAATTTAATCAAAATTTAATGTAAGGTTAGAAATTGTAATATTTTCTGATTATTTTCAGAAATATTAATTAATTGGCGATTCTACCAAATTGATCGTATAAATTTTGTTATATTAAAATAAGTGGCATAGCTATCTGTAAGCAATAAGGTCTGCAATGCGACAGTTTATTCTAGATTTAATTTTTTTCTATAAATATTTTCTCATATTATTTTTAAAATTGCTTGAACAGAACTTTCGCCCTTTTAATCATTTTTGTTAGAATTGAATCTTTTTAAAAATATTTTAATTTTGTCATTTTTGACTTTTCATAAATGTTGTATATAAATATTTTTATACTTTATGACCGGATTTTGCTAATTTTAACACTCTATAAATATTATTTTGCATTTTTTGACAGTTTATGACCAAATTTTAAATATTTCTTGCAATGTTTTGATATTTTTTAGCCGGATTTTGTCAATTTTGAAAGTTTATAAGATTTTTTACATTATTTTTGACAGTTTATGGCCAAAGTTTGGTGCTTTTCAAAAATATTTAAATGTTTTAAAGCCAAAATTTGTTATTTATAAATTAAATTTTAAATTTTTTAACATTTTTGGCCGGACTTTGATTCTATCTCAATGATTTTAATGTTTTACGACTGGATTTGGCTATTTTTGACTTATTGTTAATACATTTTTGCACTTTTTAACAGTTAATGACTAGATGTTTTTGTTTTCTAATAATGTGTTCATACTTTATAGCTAGATTTCTTTATTTTTTACAATCCATATAAGGTATTTTGCATACAAGAGTTGTGTCCAAATTTTGTCCGTTTGAAATTTTAAGGCCGGATTTTTCTATTTTTATCACTCTAACAAGATTTGTGCATGTTTTAACCGTTTTTTAAACGGATTTTTGTTTTGTTTAAAAATATTTTTATATTTTTTGATCTTTTTTTTTGACATTCTATAAATAAAACTTTGCATTTTTCTACAGTTAATGAATCAAATATGGATAAAAACGTACTTTTATATGTGCAAAACATTCCCTAAAAATTTCAGGCATTTTGTGCACTACGCTTTAAGATAACTTTCAATGTATCCACAGAAATACTTGAAAAAAAAAACGTCATTTTTTTGTTAGTTTTGGAAAATTATCAAAATGTAACAAAAAAAATTTTTGCAGTGAAATATTATTCTTTGAACAATTTTAAAGAGAAAAGTTCCTTACAACATTTTCCTAAAAATGCAACCCTGAAAAGTTGCAAACCATCAAAAAATGTGAAAAAACGCAAAAAAATAGATTTTATTCAAATTTTTATTGCTTATTACTCGGAAATGACTAACTGAAAAAACTCACATGATTAGAATTCATGTAAAGAAAGGCTAAAAATTAGTAGTTTGAGCAAAATAAAATTTCATTCCGTACACTTGACTCATACATGGCTATATATATAATTTGCAGCAAGGTGGTGCAAAAAAAAAAATATATTTTTTTGCATCACCCTTTTTCACGTCACTGCTGGTACATTAGTCTTTTCTCTGCCGGTAAGGCTTTATTTATATATTTATTTATTAACAAGGCTACCCAGTTTTTAATTAAATTACAAATAACAAAATAATTACAACATATCATTTGAGTTGCAACAACTCAATCTAAACATATAAATATTATTAATACAATAACAGATAAATACAAAAAATACAATATTAATAAAGATATCAAGATCAGATTTATTTATAAATCAACACATAAGCTGCAATGGAGAGTTCCTAAAATAATTTGATCTATTAAGAGCATACCGACCGCTACCTTGATTTGTAGTATTTTAACAAAAACGGCAACTTCCCCTTCATCGCTGCTTCTACAAATAATTTGATAATCGATTAATTTTTTTACCAGTACATTTAGAAAGGATTAAACTATGAAATGTCGAAGTCTTTTAGTCAAATAATAGTTAGGAAATAACCGAAAAAACCCATCAAATATAGATATAAATGCGTTTTTCTGTATTTTTGAATGCATTTTGTTGCTATTTGCAAATATAATTTCACAAAAAAGACTTCGACATATCATAGTTTAATCCTTTCTAAATGTACTGGTAAAAAAATAAATCGATTATCAAATTATTTGTAGAAACAGCGATGAAGGGGAAGTTGCCGTTTTTGTTAAAATACTACAAATCAAGGTAGCGGTCGATATGGTCTTAAACTTGGAATAAAATGTTTTTACATTTCTAGTATGTATTCTAGGTACATTTAAATTTACTAGACACAAAAAGCTAGGACAGTCAATAATCCCATTTGCTATTTTTGCAGTACATTCAACATCAATTTTTTTTTCTTCTATCACAAAGTGTTTTAAGTTGGAATAGTTTTCTCATTTCAGTACAAGAAAAGTTAAATAAAGTATCTTCTCTATTAAATGACAAATAATTAAGAAACTTGTTTTGCACTGTTTCAATTTGATCAATGTGGAGACTATACCACAGAACCGTATTCTAAGGTATATAAATAATTTGATAAATCCTAATATTCTTAAGTCATTTTTAGTAACATAATTAAAATGTTTAACATACGTCAATTTGGTATCCATAAACACACTAAAATCTTTAAAAAAATTGACATTTTCTAATATCTGATAGCTTATACTATAGTTATATGCAAAACTAGATTTTGATCTATAAAATGTCATTATCTTACATTTTTTACATTTAAGTCCATACCATTATAGTACATCATTTTTCAACATTTTTGATGTCATTATCAATTAAACATGCATGCTGTTGTTACTGGCTCTAAAAATTTACACAATTTTATTGACTGAGAAATATTATTGATAAAAAGTAGAAATAAAAGCGGCCCCAGATAACTACCTTGTGAAACACCTAAAGTAACTGCTATTGCATCAAACATAAAACCATTAACAGTGACATATTAAGATCTATTATTTAGATAGTTACTTAACCAGTTTAAAAGATTTTCTGATACGTCTATATTTTTCAGTTTTTTTATTAACACATTGTGATTAACTTTATCAAATGATTTTAATAGATAGTGCTCATTATTAAGTTTTCAGAATGTATTGTTCAAATATAAGAAAATTAAAAGATGTAGATCTTCCTTTGCAAAAACCATACTGTCATCATATAAAATATTTTTAATCACTACGTTTATTTTATCATAACAATATGTTCAAAAAATTTTGGTATAACACTTATAATAAAAACTGGTCTATAATTTTGTATATTAGATTTATCTCCCGACTTATATATTGGTACAACATAACTGGACTTTCATATAGATAAAAAATAACCTGTATTTAGGCTAATATTGAAGATGTACTTTAAAAGGGTAGCAATTTCGTTTTTACGTTGCTTAAGTATAGATGCTAGTATACCATCAACACCAGGTCTAACGTCCAATTTAAGTCCAAATATATTGTTTTTAACTTCTTTCAAAGTGATGTTATGAGTTAATATCGATAGCATCGCTAACTTTATGTGGCTCGGGCTCCAGTAATTTAGTGGAGGAGTATACTAAGAAAAAATATGAAGAAAATAAGTTAGAAATTTCTTCTCCTGTGGATGCCGTCACATTATCATTATGCATAATGTTAGGAATGGTATGATCAAAATTTTTAGATTTGACATATTTTCAAAAACTCTTTGAGTTAGTATAAACTTCTCTTTCCAGATTACTAATGTACTCTTTATAACATAAATCATTTTCCAACTTGCATTTATCTGAGATGTCAGTAAAATGTAAATAGTTTTCAAATCGACCAGAATCTTTGTAGGTTCTATGTGAAGCATTTTTTATGTTATTATTTTTTTTATTTTTTTGGAAAACCAAATGGAATAACTAAGGGACAAATTTGTGGCAAATTTAGGAACAAATAAGTCAATGTGTATCATAAAATACTTTTTTGCAATTCTGAACTATAATATTGACTTTTCACTAGTGAAAAAAAGTAAGCACTTTTTTTCACTACTAATAAAATTTAATTATTTTTAAAATAGCAAATGATATGTTTTTTTATTATTTTTTATCAACAAATTAAGCGAATATTAAATATATAAAAATGAACAATTATTTATTTAATATAAATATGAACGGTACAATTTGTTAAATCATTCAACTGAACAGAACCTAATGAACCGGTTGTACTACTATTATTAACTTCTCTTGAGGTTGCAGTACAATTAACAACTGATAAATTATTTTCTCCGCAGTCTTTTAAAATCGTAGGTTCTCCTAAAATTTTTGCCGCAATTTGTTTTTTATTCTCAAGCGAGTTCTCCACATAACCTTCAGCAACGCTGCTAGATTTCCATCCTCCATGGCGTTTGAGAATTGACGTATCTACCCCGGAATCAGCTAACAAAGAAGCTGAAGATCTTCTGAAAGCGTGACCAGTATACTGATCACTATTGGGCAAAGCAAGAAAATTAGCAATTATTTTTGGAAAGCTTCCCATTGTGTTTATTCCTACTGGTTGAGTGATGCATTTCCCGTTTCGTAATCTAACAAAAAAGCGGTTGATAGATTGTGGTCGTAGGTTTATATATTTCCTAACTATTTCAAGCAAGTTGACGCCTTGGATTTTTCCCTCTGTTACAACAAACTGTCTTGAAACTTTTGTTTTACTATCTGGCACAGAAACTTTTATGCATCCTCCAATATCTTCAATATCAGATACTGTCATCTTAGTTAGTTCATCTCGGCGACATGCACCAAATATACCCATAATTAAAGCCACCTAAGAAATATAATCGAAAAATTAAATTTAATTGAAAACATGTTAATATATTTTTACCTTCACTAGTAGATATGTTTTGTCATTCGCTTGCTTCAAAAATGCATCAATTTGATTTTTCGTAAATATTTTGGATTTTTTAGGTTTATATCCTTCTGACTTTCGTTTCAAAAAAGCTATTACATTAGTAAATTTGCTGATATCTATGTTCGTTTTCATATTCAACGTAGCTCTTAACATTGAATACTGGGTCCAAGTTGTTGAAGCTTTTTGATTCGTCATTTTTTGTGCAAAATAAGCAAGTATTACCTTCTCCGTGATTATTTTAATATTTTTCAGTATGCACCATTTCTCAAATTTCTTATATGCGGCTTCATATAAATGTTTTGATTTTGTTGGCAGCAAGGTTGATATAGCAGCTTGTGCAGCTGCTTCTATATCTGCAGGTATATCGTCGTCGGATTCACTCATATTTAATAATTGTTAATTCACAATGGGGTTGACAGCATCCACTATACTTTTTTATCGGTTTGTTTATGTGTGTATGGCAACGCAAAATAAAGTACGCTCAAAACTTGACGCAATATGTTAACTAGATTGTAATAACATCCATAAAAAAACAATAATTATCAGAAACTTGCGGATTATACTCCAAAATTGCAAAAAATAGTGTATGTTACACGTGTAAAATGCGTGTTTTTTTACTCGTCGCATTATAGATCTCGTTCTTCGAACTCGATCTATAATTTGCGACTCGTTAAAAAAACACTATCATTTTACAACTTGTAACATAAATAACTAGTGTGCAGTCTTTAAGATTTAAACCCTTAAAAAAAAGGTTTTCAATCCACAAAATGTAGTTAATTCTAAATGCCCACTAAGTTGGCTTTTTTAAAGTTTATATATATATGTAACTCTATAATGAATTAATGCTTCAAATTCTATATTAGATTTAATAGTTGTATGTAAAAACAGATGATATTACGAAAGGCACTGCTAAAGTTTGCAGAATCAAGTACTGCCTGTATTCTGCAGTTACCATATTCGTAAAATTTGACGTTTTTTACCTATAATTTAGTTGACAGTTTAATTTCAAACTGCTCGGTTTTGTTCCAACAAAATTTAACGAGAGTGATAATTGTGTGAAAAATGGAAACTTTGAATCGTGACTTCCGAGTGATGATTTTTTATGATTTTCAATACGGTTTAACAGTGCAGCAATGTGTGGAAAAACTTTGTTCGTTATTTGGGGATAAAGCACCATCCAAAACTATGGTTTACAAATGGTTCAGAGAATTTAAGCGTGGAAAACCAACGTTTGATGACAATCTTTGCAAAAGTCATCTATGCACCTCTGTTGTCGCAAAAATATTGATGTTGTGCGTCAAATAATTTTGTCAGATCGGCATGTGACCTATAGTAAGATAGAGGCATCCTTAGGCATTGCAGCAAAACAAATACATATGATTTTGCACAATGATTTGCATGTCAGGAAGCTATGCAGTCGTTAGATCCCACACAATTAAAAAAAAGAACAAAAACAGGCAAGTGTCAAATGGTGCAAGAAAATTCTAAAGAAGTTTGAAGCGGGTTGTTCAAATTTGGTATATAACATCGTAACAGGTGACAAATCTTGGATATATATGGGCCTGAAACTAAACAGCAATCGACTGTATGGGTGTTTCAAAATAAACCTAAACCCACAAAAGTAGTGCGTTTACAAAGCGTTTCAAAAAGAATGATTGCTTGTTTCTTCGGAAAAATGGGTCATGTTGCAACTGTGGCATTAGAGGATCAAAGAAAAGTTAATGCAGACTGGTATACTTCAATTTGTTTGCCGGAAGTTATCGCTGAAATCAGATGGAACAACATAAACCGGCAAATCATTGTTCATCATGACAATGCAAGCGCTCACATAGCACGACAAACTGAGTTTTTGACTAGTAACAACATTCAGTTAATAACTTATTGCCTACATTTTCCTGATTTCAAGAATAAGCTTCTAACTTAATTCTGTAGCAATGAAACCTTGTTGATATTTCTATTTATATAGTTTATTAAAAACATTACTTTTTCATTGTAAAATTAGAATTTTCTATTCTTATAAATACTTAAAAATAATAATTATTACCCTAATATCTTCAATATTATGCTCTTAATTTAAGCTATTTAAGTATAAAAATATTGTTAAAAAAATAATTCAAAAAACTAATATTAATAAATAAATTTTTAAATTATTCTTAAATAAAAATTGTGTAAAAATTGAATAATTTTTTAAATTATTATAGATATTTTGGCCTCCAAAATATTCGGACCAACCTTGATCAATATTTAAATTAATTCATTTTCCAAGATAAACAGTATAATAATTAACTCCATATGTAGATAAAACAGGTATGTATATTTCATATTGAAGATAAAAATAATCTTAATTTTAAATAATTTAAAGAATAAGAAGTATCTCTTAAAGTAAACTTTGATAATAAATAACCTAATCAAGCATCAATAATTGTAACAATTAAGGCTATAATTTTTATAATAAAAGGTAAACAAATAAAATAAGGAGTAGGAAATATTAATCACATTAATTTTCTACCTCCAGTAATTACAAAAAAAATTAAACCTATTATTCCTCCTAGTATTTTATACCTTGTTTCATTTAAACAATTTAAAGACAAAAAATTAAAATCCCCTATAATTAAATAATATATTAAACGAAAAGTATAACAAACAGTTAACCCTGTAGAAATAAAAAAAAATAATATAAATATAAATATTTAAATATCTTATAGATAAAATTTCTAAGATTAAGTCTTTTGAATAAAATCCTGATAAAAATGGTAGTCCACATAACGATAAATTAGAAATATTAAAAAAACAACATACTAAAGGTATATGAATTACCATTCTTCTCATATAACGAATATCTTGAAAATTATTTAAATTATGAATTATTTCTTGACTTCTTCCTATTTTGACATATCAATAATAAAATGCGTGGCGAGCGTTTTTCATTGCCTGAAGAGGCCGTTGAAGCGTTCAAATCACTTGTTTTGAAGGTATGTACCTCGCTCAGAGTAGTAAAATTGTTTTGAAGATTGGTTTCATCGGATGCAAAAGTATATACATTTAAAAGGAGAATATTTTGAGAAGCAATAAAGCAATTTACATAACGTAATTTGTGTTTTGCTTTACATTTTCCGCAAACTTTAGCAATGTCCCTCGTAAACGCTGTATACCGAGCAGAAATTAATCTGTGTGTAATAATAAATCAACAATTTTCAATCCAAAATATAACCATTCAAGATGTTATGGGCCAAGGTACATTTTGTTGAAGATAGCATCATTTAACGTCGTCATTTTGTGTGATTAAGTTTTAGTAAATTTCAGTTTTGATTAGTTTTTCACCTGCATAATGACTATAGCAAAGTACAAATATAGCGTGATAAAGTTGGACGTCACTAATTATTTTAATTGAAAGTTTTGTCTCAAAATGATCTTGAAAGACAACAAAATTTGAGATGCTTGAGATTGCTTGGATAAAAGCGGACAAAAAGACATTTGCAACAATAGTTTTGTCCATCAAAAACGGTCAGCTTTGTCCGTGAAAGTAAGTTTTCAAAAAGCGCAAGCAAAGCGCTAAAAGATTTTTACAAGAAAGATAGCCCAGGCTCAAGAGTAAGCATTTTATGATTGATTATGCGATCAAAGCCAGATAAAGAATCAAATATTGAAGAACATGTGAATAAACTCAATAAACAATTTCAAAAATTAGAGGGTAATTTAAATTAAAAATTTAAAAATTGAAATACTCTGTCCAAAAACAACAAGATTTAAATCATAAATTTGTAATTAATAATACATATTGACTTTAAAAAATACAATTAACATAAAGTTTGGTATCAAATTTATATTACTAGATGGTCTTGTAGTAGCAAAAGTGATCACCGGCAGATTTTTTGAATTAAAGATGACGTGATTAAAAGCGATCAGAAATATTGCCACATGCCAGAATAGCCCCTCTGTTTGAAAGTAAGGTTGTCATTTTTGTCATAAACAAGGCCACATAAAAAATGAGTGCAGATATGAAGATAATCAAAGTTGTTTAGGAATTGTGAAAAAACAACGTATTAGTATGCGTACTAAACATATTGGTGTAAATGCATATCATATTAAAGAAACCATAAATAAGGAATTTGGTCACACGTAATCGACACGTTTTTAATTACAGAAAAAAAAATAGTATTTTTATATTTTACAAAATGAAATAGTAAATTGAGAAATTAAGGAGGAGTATTGAAAGTTAATTTAGCAATCCAAATAACTATGTACTTTATAAAATATTATTTAAGTATGTATTATGCATGTGTAACTGGTCATATATACTTCATACTGATTAAAATATACGCGTTTAGGGAATAACCGTTGTTTTGCAGCGCAATTTGATTACTGTCAAAAATGGAAAATTTACTGAACACAAGCAAGCATTCGCTTAAACAACTTTTAACGTTAACTAAAATGGTCAACTGTTAGTTGGCAAGATATATTCAACGCATTTATTTAGCCATGTGTGTTAATAAATCAACAATTTACAATCCAAAATATAACTATTCAAGAATATTATCTCTGGCACATTTTTTGAGCTTGCGTTTTTAGATCTTTGCATCTCTAAATTGATTGCAACACTATTTAAATTTTTTAAAAGCTTTGTCAACTTCATTATTAACTAAATGGAGTTTGACAAATAAACCCAAAATGACAATATTAATTTCTAAATAATTATTTTGTTCTAACGCGTCATAAAAGGTTTTGCAAATTGTCAACTTTTCCTTGCTCCGCTAAATGATTTAACAATCTCCAACAAACTAAGTTGTAATTGAAATTTATACCTTCAGGTTTGCGTTCACGTGTTTTTTTCAAAAATCTTAATGCTTTATCAAGGCGCTTGTTTTTAACCATTACAGTAACAATGCGTAATACATTAGATTCATCTAAATTAAAATCTAGATCTAATTCTTTAATTTTTTGTAGATAATTTATATTAGACCTTTTGTATCTTGATTCTTTGTACCTAAGTTTTAAATAAATTGTAGTATTAAGGGTAGGTAATAGTTTGCCAAATGAGAGTTTAGAGATTTTGGTAGTGAGTTCTTGTTTCATTTTTCTGCTAGTCGGTTGATCAAATTTATCGTATACATTCTGTTATAATTTGTAGCATTGGTATTACTTAAATACAAATAAATTGATAATAAATTTAATCAAAATTTAATGTAAGGTTTAGAAATTGTAATATTTTCTGACGTTCTCATTATTTTCAGTCTAGCTTAAAGAAGATTAATTAATTGACAATTTTACCAAATTGATCGTATAAATTTTGTTATAATTTGCAGAGTTAGACTAATAAATAAGTAAATTAGTACCAAATTTTATTAAAATGAGTGGCGTAGCTATCTGTAAGCTAAGGTCTGCAATGCGACAAGCATCTAGGACTCCTGGCGGCTACTTTAAAATTAGGCACACATTTTGCGCTTTTTAACAGTTTATTCTAAGTTTAAGTAATGTTTCCTTATATTTTTGACATTTTTTTAACAAAATTCTTGCACTTTTAAACAAAAATGGTTTATTTTGAATCTTTTTAAAAATATTTTAATTTTGCTTTTTTGACTTAATTTTTTTCATTATTAAATATTAAATGTAAATTTTTACAAATTTTCGTAACATAACAAATATCCATGCCTTACCCGGGATTCGAAAACCCAGAACCTCTAGTACCGTAACTAGTCTCGCAACCGCTGCGCCACCGAGACTTATCACAAATGTTGCATTTTAAGTTTATGTTAAATTTTAGTACTTTCTGACAGTATTTTTATACTTTATGACTGGATTTTGCAAATTTTAACATTTTTTGAATATAATTTTGCACTTTTTTACAGTTTATGACCGAATTTTAAATGTTTTGATATTTTTTAGCCGAATTTGATTTTTTTAACTTTTTTTTAACAGTTTATTGTTCAATTTTGGTGCTTTTCATCAATATTTTATTGTTTTGAAGCCAAAATTTGCTATTTATAGATAAAATATTAAAAATTTTAACCGTTTTTGGCCGGACTTTGATTCTATCTGAAAATATTTTAATGTTTTATAATTGGATTTAGCTATTTTTGACTTTTCATGAATACAAATTTGCACTTTTTAACAGTTAATGACTAAATGTTTGTTTTTTGATAATATATTCATACTTTATAGCCGGATTTCTTTATTTGTTACAATCCACATAAAGTACTTTGCACTTTACAGTTATGTCCGGGTTTTGTCCGTTTAAAATTTCAAGGCCGGATTTTGCTATTTTTAACTTTTTATATACAAGATTTATGCACGTTTTAACCATTTTTTAGACGGATTTTGGTTTTGTTTGAAAATATTTTTATATTTTTTGACCAAATTTTGTTATTTTTAACATTCTATGAATAAAACTTTGCACTTTTCTACAGTTAATCAATCAAATATGAATAAAAACGTGCTTTTATATGTGCAAAAAATACCTTGAAAATTTTAAGTATTTCTGTGGATACATTGTAAGATATCTCGGAGCGTAGTGCACGGCACTTTCTAAAATGTTTAGGGTATCTTTTGCACATATAAAAGCACGTTTTTATTTATATTTAAAAAAAAAATACCCGTCATCTTTTTTTAAGAAAAATTGTTTTTTTCAAATATCTGGAAAATTTTCAAAATTTAAGGAAATAATTTGTCTGTAAAACATTATTCTTTAAACAAGTTTAAAAAAAAAAGTTTCTTACAACTTTTTCCCCTAAAAATGCAACCCTGAAATGTTGCAAAACATCAAAAAACGCAAAAAATAGATTTTTTCAAATTTTAATTATTATTACTCGGAAATGGCTAACTAAAAATATATTCATACTTCACATGATCAAGATTTATGTAAAGAAATGCATTTTTAGTGGTTTGAGCAAAAAAAATATCATTCCGTACACTTGACTCATACATGGCAATATACATATATACGAGTATATATATAATTTGCAGCATTTTTTTTTTCTTCTTCTTTATCAGCCATTTTTTTACGTCACAGCTGGTGTATTAGTCTCTTTTCTGCCCGTGATGCTTTAATTATTTATTTATTATGTTGGGAAGGTAATAATGTAATTTAAATACTTGTATGCTTGAGATCTTTATTATTTTTGACTAGTTTCGACTTATTTAGTCATCTTCAGGTATAATTTTTTGTTTTAATGTCAAGCATACAAGTATTTAAATTACATTATTACCTTCCCAACATAACCTCAATGTATGCATCTCTGAATAACAACAATATATTTATTTATTTATTAACGGGGCTAACCAAAAAAATATGTTTATTTAAGAAGTTCCAGAAGGTTAAACATCTAAAGAATCTTAAAAAACTATCTTCCCGAAGACTTTTTTATTCAAACTTCAACAGTTTGTGTAAATAAGAAATAAACTAAAGTAAACAAAAAAATATTACAAAATATTAAAAATTAAAACTGATAATTAAAAAAAATCAAAGATTTCTGAAAACTTTAAAGAGCTATAACTCCGAATTTATTAAATATAATATACTACTTTATTAGGTCAACATTACTCAATTTGCTTGTAGTTTCTGGCATTCATTTTACTACTAGTTAATTCGGGACACCCTGTATATTGATACAACATAACTGGACTTCCATATAGATAGAAAATAACCTGTATTTAGGCTAAGATTGAAGATGTAATTCAAAAAGGTGGCAATTTTGTTTTTACATTGCTTAAGTATAGATGCTGGTATACCATCAACACCAGGTCTAACGTCCGATTTAAGTCCAAATATTTTGTTTTTAACTTCTTTCAAACTGATGTTACAGGAGTTAATGTCGATAGCAAAGTTAACTGTAAGTGGCTCGGCCTCCAGTAAATTTCTTTTCTTTTGTTTGCCGTCACATTATCATTATGCATAATGTTAAAACTCTTTGAGTTAGTATAAACTTCTTTTTCCAGATTACTGATGTACTCTTTCTAACATAAATCATTTTCCAATTTGCATTTATTTCGGATGTCTGTAAAATGTAAATAGTCTTCAAATCGACCAGAATCTTTATAGGTTTTATGTACAATGTTTTTTAATGTTATTACAGATTACTAATTTTTGTGAAATTTAGAAACAAATAAGTCAATGCAAATATACAGTGTATCATAAATGTGTGCAGTCTTCAAGATTTAAACACTCAAAAAATAATGTTCAATCCACAAAATGTAAGTAATTCTGAATGCTCACTAAGTTGGCTTTTTAAAGTTATATGTATAGGCTCTAGAATGATTTAATGCTTTGAATTTTATATTAGATTTAATAGTTGTATGTAAATCCGGATGATATTTATAGCAGGAAAGTAAATAATTGACAGAAGTACTAAGAAGCATGTTCTTGTTAGTAGAAAACGCCAAGTCTAATAGAAAGCCTTCAGTATTTTTTATTGTATTAACTTACATATTTAGATACAAAAACATTTCATTTTAAAAATAATTAAAAAAATGTCCTGACAAGTTTAAAGCACTACTTCCTGATTCCATTACACCATTTGCCCAGTTAAACCCTAGAACGTAATAATCTCCAAATATATGAATATTGACGTCTAGGTGATTGTCCACAATATTTTCAACAGCTGAACAGTGATCCATATACTTTGAAATATTACTTGATTACTCCGCTCTTTTTAACATTACTTTCTGTACTTCTATCTTTTCTATAAATACGAAATGATGTTAATCCTAGTTCAGAAGATAAAATATCCTCATAAAGACTAGTTTTACTAAAAACTAAAATATTAAAATCACAAAGTCTTAAGTTATATGACAAATGTTCTAACTTGGTTCTTAACCCATTGACATTCTGATAATAAATAGTTAATGTCCGTTTTTTGAAATATTTAAGACTTTATTTTTCACTATCCTTAGAACTTCTTGAATAAACCGTAAGCTGATGTTCTGCTGACCTCCTAATTTGCGACGATTTAATTCACTGCTAACTTTCTTGATTTTTGCTTGTTGTTTGTTAGTGTTATCTACACCCAACACCGAACTTCTCTAAGATCCTTTTCCCTACAATGTTTAATTATAGTTTTAGCTAATTCCTCACTATTAAAAATTACTTTCAACGGGCGAGATAATGATTTATTAGAGCCAACTCGCACCACTCTTTTTTAATTGTATGATTGAATATAATTTTATTGCTCATTAATTTTATGACATTTATTTCACCTTTAGATTGACGTTGATTTGGATTTGATAAACAAGATTTGGGAAAATTAAAAACCATAACATTTACTGCTTATTGTTGACAGTCCCGAATCTCAAGTATAGCTTCACCTAAACTTTGTGATTAGTTTTCATTGAGGATTACTATATCAGCTTTAAGTTTCATGTTTTCTTCCTCAAGACTTTTAACTCTTTCACCAATATCATTAACAAGTGCGGTACATGTGGCAAGTTGCAATGAATTTTTTTTTTCAGAAAAAGCATTAAATTATTCTTAGAAAACGCCTTTGAAAGGTAATCTTTGCCTAAATCAACTAAATCTTTTGACAGGCTACTAGTAGAACTACGACTATCTATTTTATTTACTTTCATAGATTTTATGCAAGTAGGACATATCCAATCTTTGTCATTTATCTTAGTAGAATTTGCAAAATAATTTTTTTTGTAATTTTTTGTAATTTTTATTGCCAAAATTGTCATACATTAAACTAGTAATTTTCATTACCATTAAACAATATTGATTGGCATAATGACGCCTGAGTTTAGAACTCGTGTGCGTCGTGAGGGCAAACAATTTTGTTATCGCTACTCCAATTACTTCACTAAACAAAGATAAAATCACAATCGTAGTATACTATAATAAAGACTAGACTATACACGGTATCACAGCACTTTTTATAATAATTAAATACAACTAAATCACTAAAACTTTAATCTTGCAAACAAAAACAATAAAACACGTCTTATAGACGTACAAAAATTTCTTTCTTACTTAATGCTGTCAACTTACATCACGGGTACTAGAATACTGAGTAAATTTCGTACCACTGAATTAATCTACTCCGGACTAGAAAAAGATCTTAGTCATAAAACGTTTGAAATAGGTTTTGTTGTCAAAGTTGAACCCACAATCTTTAGTGCAACAGTGTAATTTTTCAATTTTTTTATTTAAAAATATTTAAAAAACTTAAATGTGTTAACAAAACAAGTTAAAAAAAGTATTTCTTGTCTCCAAGCTACAATAATTAATTGTACATTCACTCACAGAGTCATTCTTTTTTTACTCACTTATGCTCGCTCCTTTTATTCAGATTAAAAACAGTTTTTTTTTTTTAATTTCTAAATTGTTGTGCTTTAATTTTAACAATTTTTTGTTTGGACTTAAAACTAACTAGGATAGTTATCTTACTATTTACATTAATACATGCAAAATTAAACCTAATGTAACCTACTATGTACAATATTTATAATTTTTGTACAGTATGTACAAAGATAACAGGTGGTAATAGTAACAGTTTCAATTGCGTTGGATGAAGATTGGCCAACACTGGTAGCTAAGTTTACGCTTAAATCTGATTGATGCTAGTAAACCCAGTTAAGAAGGCATTGTTTTTAAATTTAAACTTTGATTTTGGAAGTAAATATATAATATAGTCCAAGAAAAACCTTGTTTCGACGTTTACTTCTTCTAAACAATCAAGATTTATTATCTTTACAGCAACATCGGTAACGTCGAGACTCCACCGCGTATCGGTCCAAAGACCTAATTAATCGTTTAATTCATAGTAGTCAAAGGCGGTGTGTACAAACAGCAGGGCTTACTGGGAATTTCTAGTTTATGGGAAACAACTGCCAAGGTCCAATCCATAGCACAAAGAAGATTTAGCAAGTTACCTGTGCCGTAGTGTAACATCTAAAGGCATCACAAATCTTTTTTTTTTGTCTTATTTTAGCTTTTTTGTGCAGATCTCTAATTTAGCATAACATTTTATATACCGTTTTGTCTTGCTGCTTTAAACGGTAAAAGCTTTTTTATTGTTTCTCAAACCTCTATTGGACTTGTTAAAAATATATCTTTTTAAAAAAGTTAGTACTCCAACAGAAATTTCTTTGTTTTTGATTCTTAGTTTTGTCTTTGCTAAAAACGTGTCTTTTTTCCAGTGTTGCTTCTAGCATTTTTACGTCATTGAAGGCAGTAGTAATACCGTCTTCATTTGTCAGGGTCGGAATCAATACAGTTTTTTTTTTATTGACTACCAGGGCTCAATTCTGTCATTCCAAGATTTGTTTCTAAACTCTTTAATGTCAAGTTTAATTTGTTTATTTAATTTGGTTATGTTATCTTTGTCGATCCAGTTTCTTGTCCTTCAAATTTTTTGTATTCTGTTTTAGAATTGAATTTTGTCTACTATATTTTGTAGTAGTCGGCTCTTTTTTATAGCGTTTTGTTTGTAAATTTGTTGACATTTTTGTCTTTGTCCAGGACCCTCCTAATGATCGTAGTAGTAGTAGTAGTAGTAATAGTAGTAGTCAAATCTACAAGCAATCTGTCTTGGTCTGTTGATAGTGTTGTGTAGTAAACATGTGATAAGTGTGTGGTTCGAGCTTAATTCGTCACGCTTACATTTATTGCCAAATTTATAGTTGTCATTCTATTTGATAAGTATGAAAAGATAGATACATGATGTATAGGTTGGGTGCAATGAACATGTTGTAATGACATGTGCTATTGGTGTTGTTACAATCACAATTCTATATATTATGTTTGGTATTCAATTTCCCGACAAGAAAAACTTTGTTTTCTTAGTCAAATAGGTTTAGAACATCGTCCTTCTCAAACTAAAAACAACAACAATAGACACCCACCGGTGTCATGTTATCTTTTAATCTAATGGCAACATGTTTAAGATTTCTAACGCAATCTATTTGCAAACTTTTTTAGAGTACAAAGCACCACCGGCATTATTTTGATCTTGTTGTTTAATGCGATATCCCTTCACATTTCTACTTAACAGTAGGGCCTAATTTAGTTTTTGTTATAATCAAAATATTGACATCCAATCTTGCTAGAAATTTTAAAAATTTGCAAATTTTTAATTTTAAGCTGTTTAAATTCCATTTAAGAATATTTAATATATTTGCCATATTAATTTAAATAAGACATAAAACAATTGTTTGAAACTTTTTTGCCTCTGAGCGACAGTCTTCTAGCCTATCGTTCATGTCTCTTAAGAGACTAAACATTTTTAAATGGTCCACTATACCTTTTAGCCTCTTATTTTGCCTATCACATTATTGTAGTCACTGTCGGCAAACATAAAAGTGTTAGAACAGAAAGAACGGTCTGTTTACTGCCATTGTTGTTATTGCTGCTACCGCTGTATCTGCTGCTGTTTTTAACTGTTTTTTTTTCTGCTTCCAAGCATTAGTTGTGGGCGCTGAAGCATCTACACACTTCTAGATTGCTGTATCTTTTGAAGTTTTTTTAAGTAAACGGAGTATTTAGTGGAGTTCGCTAAGTTGCATGACTCCATTTTTGGCATCGGTGGCACTTGCTGATAATTTTTTTATTAACATATTTGTCAAACCTGACTATCGAATGATAAATGCACTTAACTTTAACAGTCAGTTTTTTAACATAAATGTTGTTGGAAGAAGTTAAAATATATACAAAAAAATTTGTTTTTCTCATTTGGAACACTTTAAAATTTAAATATGATAAAACTCAAATAATTTTATCAGATATGAAATTTACCTAGAGTCATCACAAAATTGTAAGTTTTTTGTTCTTTTTAAAGAAAAGTATGGAACTTCAGTTCTTCTATCTTAAATGCCTTTTCAAGAAGATTATAGTCTGATACAAAAATTGTCTGTTTTTAAAACGTGTTTGTGTAAAAAATTATCATTTTTTAATTAAGATTAAAACAATTAAAATGAGCCCCTCAAATTCCTTCTAATCCAAATCCCAACTCAATTCAGTAGAGTCCAAAACAGTTAATAGTCCCTTCAAAGTAGATATTTTTTAGAGAAATTTTATCCACAGCTTAGCGATCTGTATACTTAGGTGTATTTGGCCTGTCTGAAGACTATTTTCACCTAGCCCACGCATGAAAAGAGGTAGTTTTGGAGTAATAGGTACATATATATAAATTTTCGCGTTTTTTAATAGTTTCTTGCGTTTTTAGCAAAAACTATGCATTTTGGCCAACAATTATTTCTATCAAAAACTTGTAGAGCAAAAAATTTCCAATCGATCCAATCCGCTAGAAGGCGCTGAATGTAAAGTACATATTTTGTTTTTTGCACTTAGAGCCAAAACTATGCATTTTGGTAAAAAATTACAAGAGATCAAAGTTGTAAAGCAAAAAGTTTTTGATTGATATTAGCTATTTGGATTTCTCAATAGAAAGAAAATTTTTCGCTAAAGAATGTTGCAAATTGTGACCTTTTGCTGATTTTTGGATTTTTAACCAAAATTATAAATTCTTTGATTTTTTCAATAATGCGTGCATTGCCCGCCAGAGCGCGAAAAATCGTATTTATATTTTCCGCGACTTTTAGAGAAAAAACCAAAAATTATAGAAAAACTTAAATGAACTATATCGATTAGAAATTTTCTGCTCTACAACTTCTAATAAAAGTAATATTTGCTCAAACGCATAGTTTTTGCAAAAAATGCAAAAAACCATTCAAAAACGCAAAAATTGATATAAATATGTCTATTACTCCAAAACCGCCCTTTTTCATGAGAGCGCTAGTTGAAAATAGTCTTCAGACAATCCAAATACACCTAAGTATACAGGTCGCTAAGCTGTAGGTATCATTTTTTCTTGGAGAGGGGAGATATTCCATGCGGTATATTTCTAGATCTCTCCAAGGCTTTCGATTGCGTATGCCATAACATACTTTTTAAAAAATTAGATAGATATAGAGTTCGCAATTCCACACTAAACTGGATAATATCATACCTGACAAATCGAAACCAATGTGTTCAAGTGAATACTGCTTCGGAAAAAATTACATCACGTTTTAAAAAAGTTGAAATGGGGGTGCCACAAAGCAGTATTCTTGGGCCGCTATTATTTGTTATTTACATTAACAATCTACCAGATACGCTAAACCATAGTGATCATGTTTGTATGAATTATGCCGACGATACCACCTTACTAATTAATGGGTGCGATATGCACAAGATAATATCCGAAGGAAACATTTAGTTGGCAAAAATAAAGCAATAGTTAAAAACAAACAAATTAATCTTAAATTCTAAAAAAACAAACTGCACTATTTTTAAAACAAATCGATCAAAAATTATAACACCAGATCATATTTTACTCAATAACAATACAATAAAAACTGCTAAATCAAATAAGTGTTTTAGTATAATATTAGACGAGACTCTAAACTGGGGAGAACACATTAACTACACCATTTCAAAACTACAATCAATAATATATGGTTTGAGAATTCTAAAAAAACAAATTAATCAACAAGATCTTAAAACAGTTTACTACTCTTGTTTTCAATCTATTATGTCTTTTGGTATTATTGTTTGGGAAAGTAGTATGTACACAAACAAACTGTTTGTACAACAGAAAAGGGCAGTTCGAGTTATGTTTAGTATGCAGCCTCAAAATTCTTGCAGGACAGTGTTTAAATCCAACAATATGCTTACCGTGTATGGACTGTACATATATCAGACACTTTTGTTCCACCAAAAAAATAAAATTCAATTCAATGACAACTCAAAAACATAGCCACTAAACTAGGTCAAATATTTATTTCTATTCCAATCACAGACTTGATGTTACTGAAAAAAATACTATATATACCTCAATTAAATTATATAATCAATTACCTAATACTATCAAAAACATCACTAGCTTTAAACCTTTCAAGCGCAAGCTACATCAATTTGTGATAAACAGTGAACCATACAGCATGGAAGAGTTCTTTAATATCTGCCAAAACACTATTCAATAACTTTACCTTTTATTATATTAATTATGTGACGCTTTTTACTTTATTTACATGTATTGTATATTGTATATTTTATGTGTAAATCTTGTTAAAATAAACTTTAAAACAAAAAAATTAAAAAAAAAACGTCGATTTTTTGTCTAATTTGAAGGGACTATAAAGTAATTAACTAATTAACATTTTTGTTAACTTGGATTCTTTTTTATACAATTCTAAAAACAGTTGTGCTAGTTTCAATCCCCTTATAATGTTTATTGTAGTAGTATATTGAAAACAATTGTGCCAATTTGTTTAAACATTTTTGACAGATTAAAAACTATTTGCAAACAATTTTAACTGCGCTTGAATTTTTTATAACATTCTAAAAACGTTTGTGACAGTTTAAACCGTTTTGTAATATTTGAGTACATTTATGATAGTTTAAAAATATTTGTGACAAATTGAAAACATATTGTGACAGATAGAAATTTTTTTTGACAGATTGTAAACATTGTAACACTTTCACTACCCTCATAAGAAAAAAAAAACCTTCACCATACACCACTCAGTAAAAATGGCCACATAGTCTTGTTTTGTATAAGAATAACCTATGTAAGTGTGATTGATTGAACATTTTCAGTTATTTTCAGTTTCTGTTTCCGTCACATATATGTGACGGTGGTCTTTAGTCAAAAATTTTTAAATGAACTGCACGACTTATATGTGTGAATATAATGAAAACAAGTTTGAATTGAAAATCAGTGTTTATTCCAAAAAAGAAAGACAAAGAATATGAGAATATGAGAATATGAAAAATGTTAAACTTATTGTATTATTGCATTACTTATTGCACTTGTTGCGAACAAAAACAAAGTTCACACATGGTACTGTGCAAAACAACCATCAACACATAGACCAATTGAATTTCCTTTTTTGTTCTTATATTCATCACACACAAAATAAGTGGCTTTACGTTTTTTCTCTTTCTGGTGGCAACTGCGACACCTGACTCTTTTGTCTACTTTCGTTGGAAAGTGTTGAGATTTAGTTCGTGCCTAAAGAAAACAAGATTACAAATATGAATGAGTCAATTTTACTACAAATTTGACTTACGGTACGGCGACAAGCTGGTGCAAATCCAACAAGATCTCTAACGATGTCATCTCTAATCTCTATAACTTAAATATGTCGTCTTCTTCTTCCCAGTGACTTTTTGATTAATCCAGTTTTCATTCCACAGACATACATCCAGTAAATAGAAGAATAGTTTGATGTACCATCTGATGGTCTATCGAGATGTTGTGTAGTAGGAAACTATTTGGTCTGTTCTATCTATGCCTCACATGAATTTATTATAGTCTAAAACGATATTTGGCTTCGTAAATTTCCTTTTCTGTTAGTTCCTTCAGCCATTTCAAATTTATGTGCACTAGATATGACCAATACTTCACTCTTATCCTTCTAGTTGGCTACTACAACCTTGCCCTTTCGCCTCCAAATTGTCTCCACACTTTTCAATTTTTTGCCAGTAATCACTTTAGAATTCTTCTTCTTGCTTTTGCGCAAGTTTTCAACTACATGAGAATCCTTCTCCAACATTTTTTTAGCCAAATCCACACTGTTGTATAAATTGTCCAAAAATATGATATGACCTTTGTTCAAATAAGTCTTGATTAGTTTTTCAACATCAGCCACGGTGAATTTTGAAATGTTTTTTTCCCACAGTAGACTAGTAAATTCAAAAGAAACCCGTCAGGTGTGCACAATTCGTATAACTTTATTTTATATTTAGCAGCTTTATTTTGGGATATACTGCCAAAAATAAAGTCTGCCACGCCACAGCAACAATACTTTATCCATAACATTGTTTATTTTGTGCAACCGGCTGGTCTTGTCATCAGTATCTGAATAAAAACATCTCAAAATTATTTCAAAGCGGTTGCGCCCTATAGTTTTGTTGAATATTGGATGGTTATAGATGATATCTGTAGACCAGTAGTGCTTTATACTTGGCATTTTTACACTGCCCATAGTAATACATAGACAAAAGAATATTTTGAGTTTAGCAATAGTAATATTTTTCCACTTACGTAGATTTGACTTTTTTGAAATGCCTTTTGATAGAAACAGTTGTGCTTTGCTATTTGTCCAGTCGACAATTTTTTGTAGCAAAATAACATCAAATAACAATTGAAATACTTTGAGAGGCGTGACAGTGGCTGGTATGGGAACTTGGAATCCCTCCTGCCCTGTAAAATCGAACAAAACAGAATCTTGTTCGATGTGAATCCATTCGTCATCGTCGTCTATGCCACTCTGCATCATTTTCTTCTAAATTATTATTTTCCAGGTTAGCACTTTCCAAGTTACTAACATCACTGCTGCTATCATTGCCGGAAGACAGAATTGTAGCCTCAGAACTCGAACCTTCATAATGCTCTTCCCATTCGTCTTCAGATAATTCCAAATCGTAATCTAGTATTTTCTGAGATTTAGCACACAGTTCTTCATCTGTTAGTTTACGTTTTTTGGAACCCATGGCTATTCAACTCGAAAACTAGTCGCGAATACACTCAAGCGAACATGCGCTGCTGCACACATCAAAACAACATAACCTCAAATTATACTGTGAGACCACGCGTCGCACATGTGTGTCACACGTTTCTACAGACTACCACAAAAGCTCGAGCAGCTCAGTACAGACTGCGAGGTAGTATACGCCAGTGAAAATGTCCAAGCTTGCGACACATATATGTGACAGTAGTCTATCAAATGAAACTGTCCGTCACATATATGTGACGAGCGGTAGCCAACGTGTTTGTTTGTTTGTTTATAACATTTTGAAGACACTTGTGACTACTTAAGTTCTTGTGTAACATTTGAGTACGTTTATGACAGTTGGTAAAAAAATTTGATTGCGTTTAATAATATTTTAAAGACATTTGTGATAGTTTAAGTTCTGATCAATTGTTTCAGTAATTTGAATAATATTTTAAAGACATTTGTGATAGTTTAAGTTTTGATCAAATGTTTCAGTAATTTTGGCAGTTTGTAAATAGTTTTGGCAATTTGTAACATTTTTTTTTTGACTGCGCTTGAGTTATTTTATAACGTTCTAAAGATATTTGTGATAGTTTTCATGTAATGTATAGTACATTTGTGGCAAATTGAAGCGGCACATTGAGAACATTTTTAACAGTTTGCAAACATTTTGAAACACTGCGCTTTTTATATCATTCTAAAGACATTTGTGATTGTCATATGTGTAAGGTTGGAGTAGATTTATGACAGTTTAAAAACGTTTGTGTACTATTGTGAAATTATTTGTGATTGCTTTTTGTATTATGTTTTTGTCAGTTTCAGAATATTGTAATATTTTAAACTCTTGTAATGTTTGAGATTTTTTTTTAATTATGATTAAAAGCTTTAATTTTCTATTATAACTTTTAAGAACTATTTTGGTTATTTATTTTCATTGTTTAATAACAGTCTGAAGATATTTGTAACTGTTTAACGTTTGAAATCAATTGTGACAGTTTAATTTCTTATTTGTTAGAGTATAAGTTAGTTATTAGTCTCTAATGGGTCATTAACATATTTGAACGTTGACAATTATTTACTTGTAACTGAAAAAATAGTGAAACTAAGTAAATCAAATTTTCGCAAAACTTTCTTTGATAACCATTTTTTAATATAGTTTCAAAACTAAGTTAATTAACTCGGATTAATAACAAATGAACTGTGATTAGTAAATGTCTAATAAATATGAACTTTGCTCGTAATTTTTAAATAACTTAAAGAAAAATAAAACTAAGTTGATAAATAGTTCACAAAATATGCTTTGATAAGCAATTACTAATATCCAAAAATTGTGTTAATTAATTTGTATTAATAATAAAATGATCGCACATTAACTGTCATTAGTAAATTATAAATAAATATGAAAGTAGTTTGTAATTCCGTAGTAATTTGAATAAAAATTCAACTTTTTATAAATTTTACTTTGATAACCTTTTTATAGCAATAATTGTTTGCAAATTGAAACAAAGTGTTAATTAACATCAAGTTAGTTCACATTTAATTTGTCTGTTGTAGACTTATTGTGTTGACTCACAAGTAGCCGATTCAGCCTGCACTGTAACTGCTTACCTATCAGGTATTAAAGCCAATTATGGTACTATTGGTGTTAATGCTCAAGTAAAACAAACGGATTGTGAAGCATCTAAAGATCCATCAACGCATGTATCATCAATAGCAAAATGGTCACAATTAAGAAATAAACGTACAGGGCTCGTAACCACTGCTAAAGTAACCCATGCATCACCAGCAGGTAATAATTTATTTTTTTATAAATAATGATTGATTTAAATTTTAAATTAGGTGTTTACGCCAATACTGCTAATCGCGTATGGGAAAGCGATTATGATATGATAAAAAATAACGAAACTGGATGTGAAGATATTGCACACCAACTAGTATATGGAGAAACAGGAACAAATCTTAATGTTATAATGGGAGGCGGAAGGATTAAAATGATACCAAATGATGAAAAAGATGAGCAAAATGAATACGGCGAACGTGAAGATGGAATTAATTTAATTAACGAATGGAAATTAATGAAATTAACCAAACAAGCACAATATGTATGGAATCGAACTGATTTGCTTAATCTACCAGAAGAAACTGAATATCTTTTAGGCTTATTTGGAAGCAAACATTGTGCTTATAATTTAGACGCTACTGAAGTTGATCCAAATCTGGCTGAAATGACGGAAGCTGCTATTAAAGTATTGAGTAAAGGTGATGAAGGTTTCTTTTTATTTGTTGAAGGTGCAAAAATTGACTCCGCTCATCACATAAATTCAGCAAAGAGAGCTTTGGATGAAACTCAACAATTTTCAGAAGCTATTAAAAAAGCAATTGAATTAACAGATGTTAAAGATACTTTAATTGTAGTTACTTCAGATCATTCCCATGCAATGACATACAATGGATACCCAGTTAGAGGTAACCCAATACTTGGATTTGCAGAAACTTCTGATACTGATCATCTACCTTATACTACTTTAAGTTATGCTAATGGATTGGGTTATCATCCTGAATTGAATGGAGCTAGATACAATTTAACTGAAGATAACTTATGTAACTATTAATTAATCAATATTATAATCAAAATTTGATAATTATGATTTAATTTTAGCTGATAAAGATTATGTTTTTCCTTCTATGGTTCCAAGAGCAACTGAAACTCATGCTGGTGAAGATGTAGGTGTTTATGCTTCCGGACCATGGGCGCATTTGTTTACAGGTGTTATTGAACAGAATGTTATTCCTCATTTAATGGCATATGCTTCTTGCGTTGGAGAAGGACGCACAATGTGCGATTAATATTTGTTATAAATTTGTATTAACAATAATTAAATAACAACAAAAAAATATTTTGTTTTTAATTAAACAAAAACTTTATTCTTGTTATTATTTCAAAAATTTCTCTAGAAACAATTTATGGCTTTGCGATTAAATTTGCATACTTTCATGAATTATGCTACAAATTTTAAATATTTTGTTTTGAACTTGATGGGAAACTAGAAAGAAAAATTATATGAGAAAAAAAACAATACAGTTTACCAAGGTAACAATAACCTTATGAGCTGTAGAAAAAATGACAGCAATAGCAAACAATATAAATAGCAAACAGCGCTATGCAGAAAACATTGCGTTATAATAGCGTTGGACACACAAAATGTGTTTAATAGCGTGTTATGAAAGCAATTATAGAAAAATACAAAGAAAAAAGAGCTGAACTAAAAACCGATCAAGTTAGTATAAAACTACTTATAGAGTAAAAACTTAGTATCTAAGAAGGGAAAATTCAAACTGTCTAGAAAAGTTGCTGCAACTGAAACAAAACTGTAAAACCTAGTTTATAATAAACTTTGGATAAGGTTTCTTGGCCGGAGAGCACTGGGAACAACGATACTCAAATTGAGGCATGGGACAAGGGCAATGGAAAAACAACATTGGCAATGTTGTCGGCGATTGACAACAATCAACAACCGTTCATGACGGCATGTAAAACTGTAAATGACATGTGAACAATGTTACTATCAGTGTATGAAAGAACCAATGGAAATAACAAAATGGAAGCTAACAGAAAATATCTTGCATATCGTTACACTGGCGGGCCGATGGTTATTCACATTGCTCGCATAAAAGAGTGGTGATGTTAAATCACCTGAAGACATTATGGTAAGAATAAGGAATAACTTATCAAGAGTGTATTCAACGGTGTTTAGCAAGTGACAACAAAAAGACGCCAAAGAAATTAAAGAAGCTTATTCTCAACAAAGAGGCTCGTTTGAATCTTGACAAAACTAAGAGTTGCAATATCAAAAACAAAAGCAACGTGTTACACATGTGATAACACGAGCATTTTAAGCGTAATTATCCGAAACAAAATAAACAAAACAACAGTGGCAGCGGCAGCGCAGGAAATATGTGTTCTAGTGCGGTCGAGACAGCAATAGTCGGTGATCGCAATGACAAAGTGTTGTGCGACAGCGGTGCAAGTTGACACATGTTTAATGACAAAAAATGATATATTGAACTGAAAGAATGCAATGAAAAACTAAAATTGGCGTAAAAACATGAACTAGAAACAGTTGGTCGCGGTTTTGTGAGTACGTTAGCAAAATCGGAAATGTGTGGAAACAGGTAGACTTTAAGAATGCAATGTACATTGCAAATTTAATCAGCACTGAAACGAAATGCATCTTAAGCCATTAGAAAATGAAATTGCAAACTCAGTTAAAGTTGAAATCATAAAGTGGCATATGAAGCTTGGTCATCCGTGTTTGAGTCAAATGCGTTAAATAGCAGACAATGGACAAATTAATCTTAATATTAATACTAATGCTAAGCTGTTTTGTAAAGCATGTATTTGCAAAATTGACAAAGAAATCATTTGAAAACACACAACCACGTAACTATCTGTCTGGTAAGTTTTTACATTCGGATGTTAATATATGGATGGCACGTGAGAGTCATGGTGGCCATCAATATTTTGTTACTTTTGTTTGCGACAGCACAAATATGACAGTTGTTTATTTTTTAAAAACAAAAGATGAAGTGTTTGAAAAAATCATGCTGGTGGTAAAATTAATAGAGATACAAACTAGACATAAAAATTAAGTTGTTGAGAAGTGATAACGGTCGTGAGTACGTTAATCAACGAATGCAGAAGTTTATGGCAGACCATATACTCCATAGCAAAATGACGTATCGAAACGTAAAAATTGCACATTAGTTGAATCAGCAGCATCAATGTTATATGCAGCAGATTTGGAAGAAAAGCTCTGAGCTGAGGCTCAATTAGCGGCGAAGTACTTGGCTAATAGATTGTCATCAACACGGTCTGGAAAAAAATCTGCATATAAACTATGGTTTGGTCTGGCACCCCAGTGCAACCATATACGCACATTTGAAACGGTGGCATATGAATATTTTTCAAAACAACTACGAAAGAAATGGCAAAAAAAAGCAATTAATCAAATTATAGTAGATTATGACTCAAATAGTCCAAATTATTGTCTGATAGATCTGGTTACAAAGAAAATTATAATCAGTCGGCATGTAACGTTTAACAAAGAAACCATGACAAAAGAACAAAAGATAAATTGGCCAGCAATTGACATAAGTGAACCAGACTTGGTGATTAAAGAAACCGAAACTGAAATTGATGAGAAAGTCAAATTAAACAAAAAACCTGAAGTACCTCATGGACTGCGTCATAGGAGTACACTAAAAAGACCTACTAGATATGAACAAAATTCAGTTCAGATTAATGAACCAATGTCACTAACCAAAGCCTGTAGCGGTCTTGAATCATTCTATTGGAAGGACGCAGTAAAAAAAATAGATTTTCAAAAAAAAAAAACAAAACATAGACTGAAGTTAATACAGTGCCAATTAGTGCAAAAGTTGTTGACTCTAAATTTGTGCTTAAGAAAAAGTTTAACAGTACGGGGCAAGTAGAAAGGTATAAAAGCGCGTCTGGTAGCTTGTGGTTTTTCACAACGCAAAAGAATAGACTACCGATGGTTAGGTACAAGACAGTAAGACTTATGCTAGCTCTAGCAGCTAAAGAAAACTGGGTGCTTGCTCAGTTTGATGTCAAGATTGCGTTTTTATACGGCAAACTGAAGGAAGAAATTTACATGCGTTTACTAAAAGAAGTTGCATATAAGCTCGGTCGTATAGTACTTCTGAAGTAATCACTCTATGGTTTGAAGCAATTGCCACGTCAATAGAATAAGTGTTTCAACAATCTTTTACAGCAGTTCAAGTTTAAAAACGGTGACGCTGATCCGTGTTTGTATACAGAAAACGTAGAGGGTCATTTGATTGTATTGCTGCTCTACTGTTGGCACCCAAATATACCGCAACCGTGCAAAGAAACAAATAATAATTAATTAAGTAATTATTTGATGCGTGTTGTTGAAAAAATTAGAATAGAAGATGCAAAGTCAGTGTCGGTTCCTGCGGATCCTAATGAACACCTAAATATTGGTGGTAAACATATTGAGCACACTGTGCCATACCGTAAAGCAATTGGATCGTTGATGTTTGCAGCATGTGTAACTCGACCTGACATTATGTACGCAGTGGCCGTAGTTAGTCGATATTCGGAAAAACTACTGCAAAAACATTGGAGAGATGTCAAGAAAATAATCTAATACATTAAGGATACTGCCAGTTATAGGATTACATACGGTAGTGATCAAGCTTTCACAACATTAAAAGCGTACTCCGGCAGCGACTACGCTGGTGACTCTAATAAGCGTAAGTCAACAAGCGGCTATGTGTTGACATTCAACAGTGAGCCCGTAGCCTAGACATCTCAACGTCAACGAGTTGTGGCCATGTCAACAACAAAAGCTGAATATATTGCAGCCCGTTATTGCACCAAAGAAATCATATGGGTTACTTTATAAACTAACCGTGTTCCAGCAGTTGCTTTATACGTGGAAACAACAACAATTTATTATTAAATTTGTAGATTAATAAATAGTTTGCAATATAAATTTGAAAAATGATTAAGCAATTTGTTGTTTTGCCGAAAGGTTAAGTTAGAAACCTATTTTATTTAGTTTTTATTTTAGTATATTTGCTTGTCCAAGTTATTTACAGTTATGGCTAAACGCTTCGAAAACGTATATTGTGCAAATTAACGCTTTTTGAACGCATGTTGTGTGTAAAGTCGGCAGTACGGCAGAGAGGGCATGTACAAATACCAGCGCTAACGAAAGTTAAGCAACGGCCGCTCTGGTCACAACTTGGATGGGTGAACCCAAAGTGATGCCGAGCGTAGCGTTCTTCCCAATTTGGGTCCGTTACCTCATATAAGCATCCATACATGTCTTCTCTGTGGCTCGGTGTGTCCGACACCTCGACACCTAACGGTATTAAGAGGTTATTGAATATATATATATATATATATATATATATATATATATATATATATATATATGTTGTGTGTGTTGATAATTAAACATTAATAATAGATATGATATAATTGACTTACCATTAAATTATCTAACTATAGATAAATTAATAAAAAAATACTGAATATTATTTATTTGAAATTAGAATACAACTAGTTAAAATTATGGCCCGTGTTACAACCTGCGTGTGAATCAATTACTTATTATTGCAAAAAAAGTGTTAGTTAGTTTTAGCATTGAAATAAATAGTTTTAAAAATAGATCTATTCTTAGTATTAAATGAGTTTTATGGTGAAAAAAATAGAAAGTTTGTTGACATTCCCACTGCAATGCGAGGGTAACCTAACATTTTATTTAAACAAAATAAGTATAATGGTTACATAAGCAATATTGTTTTTTTTTAATACAGTAAAGTACGGTTATAACGAACTCGACAAATGTACCAAAATGTACCAAAAAGTTCGTAATAAACGGTAATACAAAATATCGTAATTTGTTTTATATATTTATTATTCTATGTTAAAAGTAACGTAAGGATCTTTTTTACAAAAAAAATACGGTATGTTGACATATATGTATGTATGAAGACCTACAATTTGTAAAAAAAAACTTTAAGCGTTTAAAGACGGTTTTCCATTAAGTTTTATTATTTCAAAATAGTTATTTATCATGAAAAGAAGACATTTAACTAGTTCTCTAAAAAAAAATGCGATTTAGGAAATAATGAACATCCTAATGATGTAAACAAAATACAATAGTTTCAAGAAAATACCGCGCAAATCCATAAATCGGAGAACCCCATAAAATAAACCCCGAAAAGTACGTTATAACAGGAAAATTGTGCCAATTTTAGATATATTTATTGTTGGTTTGCTATAACCAGTAAAGAATAATGTGTTTATGAGAAAATTTTCGTTGTTTGAAATTAAGTACGTTATACCCGAGAGTTCGTTATAAGCGGGTTCGTTATAACCGGACTTTACTGTAGTTTAATTAAATAAATTATTAATTATATGTAATATAATAATTATAATCAGTAATAATTGATTATTATTATGATATTTATATTTCAACTAAGATGTTAAAAATAGACAGTTTTTTTGTTTGTTTAATAGTATGTTATTTTATTTATTGTTATTTGTTGTCATAGCTGCCGTTTATGGTTAATTTAATTTTAATTTTTAACATCCAGCTTGAAAAATGCACACCATAATAATAATCTTCAAAACAATTTCAATTTAATGACCTCTATAATCTAATCTATTTAATTATAAGAATATTGTATGCATTAATGTTATAATTGTGCCGCCTCTAACAAAAACTTTGTTGTTTTGACTTTATTAGTAAGTGGCATACATAAATAATATAATGTTGTAAACATTAATGTCATAATTGTACCACCTCTAACAGGAATAAAAAAACTTATAATAATGTCTAACAAACTTAATTAAGATTATAGAATGTTGTGCATTAATGTAATAATTGTGCCGCTTTTAGCAAAAATTTTGTTATTTTGACTCAATCATTGAAATTAGCATAATTAAATACTCTTGTCTATTATAATAATATTTATTAAAATCATATAACATTAAGTTATTATTGTTATCGTTGTGCCGTCTCTAACAGAAATTTTATTATTTTTACTTTATAATTGTAAAAGGTATACTTAAATACCCTTGTCTATCTAAACTTATCAAGATCATAGAATATTGTGCAATAATAATATAATTGTGCCGCCTCCCAATAGAAATATTGTTGTTTTGACTTAACCATTGTAATTTGCATACTTAAATACCCCTGTCTACCAAAATTTATTAAAATCATAGAATGTTGTGCATTAATGTTATAATTGTGCCTACCAAAATTCATTGAGATCATAGAATGTTGTGCATAAATGTTATAATTGTGCCTCCTATAACATAAATTTTGTTATTTAGCTTTATCAATGAAATTTCTTTTTTTTGCACTTCAATACCCTTGTCTACTAAACTTTATTAAGATTATACAATATTGTGACGCAATTTTTAATTAACTAACACTGGTCATTAAAATTGCCGGTTTGATATAAAGAATGGGTGACTTGTTCGAAATGGTTATTGAGCCCAGGCTACCCAGTGAAGAGGGCTGGTACAAATTTTTAATTTAATAACTATTTTTGGTGTCACAATTCACGTTACAATATTGTGCATTAATATTTTAAATGTGCCGCCTCCAACAAAAATTTTATTATTTTGACTTAATTTTTGTGATTAGCATACTTAAATACTCCTGTCTACCAAACTTTATTAAGATCATAAAATGTTGCGCATTAATGTTATAATTATATCGTCTTTAACAGGAATTTTGTTATTTTGACTTAATCATTGTAATTTGGAGAATTAAAATACTACCAAAATTTATTGAGATCATAGAAATGCCTCTCAACAGAAGTTTTGTTATTTTGACGTTATAATTGTAATTGCATACTTAAGTACCTCTATCTACCAAAATTCATCAAGATTGTAGAATGTGCAATAATTATATAACTGTGCCGCCACCAACAAATATTTTGTTATTTTGATTTTATCATTCTAGTTGGCATACTTAATTATTTACCAAAATTATCAAGATCATAGAATGTTGTGCAATAATAGTTTAATTGTGCCGCCTCCCAATAGCAATTTTGTTATTTTTACTTTATCATTGTAATTAGCTTATTTAAATGTCTTTGTCTACCAAAATTCATTAAAATCATAGAATGTTGTGTATTAATGTTATAATTGCGCCGTCTTCAACAGGAATTTTGTAATTTTGACTTTATCATTGTAATTAGCTTACTTAAATGTCCTGTCTACCAAATTTCATTAAAATCATAGAATGTTGTATATTAATGTTATAATTGCGCCGCCTCCAACAGGAATTTTGTTATTTTTACTTGATTATTATAATTGGCCTACTTAAGTATCTCTACCTACTAAAATTCTTTAAAATCATAGAGTTTTATGCAATAATAGTAAAATTGTGCCGCCCCTAACAGAAATTTTGTTATTTCTACTTTATCATTGTAATTAGCTTACTTAAATGTCCTTGTCTACCAAAATTTATTAAAATTATAGAATATTGTGCATTAATTTTATAATTGCGCCGCCTCCAACAGGTATTTTGTTGTTTTGACTTTATCGTTGTAATTGGCATACTTAAGTACTTCCATCTACAAAAATTCATCAAGATCATAGAATGTTGTGCATTAATGTTATAAGTGTGCCGCCGCCCATAGGAATTTTATTATTTTGATTTTACCATTGTAATTGGCATATTTAAGTACTTCTATCTACGAAAATTCGTTAAGATTATAGAATGTTGTGCATTAATGTTATAATTTTGCCGCCTTCATTAATATTATATAATGCTGTGTAGATTATTGTTCTAACTTTACCGCCTCCAACAAAAAATTTATTATACTGACTTTATCTTTGTAATTAGCATACTTAAATACCCCTAAATACTCAAATTTATTAAAATTATAAAATTCTGTGTATATTAATATAATACTTTTGCCGCCTCTAATTTTTCTTAGAAGCAAAATTTTTTTGACATTATCTTTGTAATTGGCGAACTTATCCTTGTCACTTTTATTATTTTTTAATTTGTATTATTACACCATTTACCCACACGTCGGCATCGACCTTAAACTTGGTGCAAGACCTAGAAAAATGATTGACCTTGAACTTCAACTCCTAATAAAACATGAATTCATGCATAAAAAATAAAAACAATGTTGTGTTAACATGTAAACTAGTTATAAAATTTATATTTTTTTATAGCAAGTAATATTTTAGTTGTTTTATAATACAGACAGAATAATTTTAACTAACATTTTAAACAAAAATTTATTAAGAATTTGTAAAAACATGTATTATATTAAATTTCATAAACATCACAAATTATTTGGGTGTAATTGTGCTTTTTATATTTTGTTGTGTTGCAAAAATAAAAATCAATTGGATTTAGGTCTGGAGAACAAGGTGGCCAAGCTACAAATACATCATTACCTCTTCCAATCCACCTTTGGGGATAATTCATTGTTAGCCAATTTCTAACAATGCGCCCATAATGTGGCGGTGTACCATTGTGTAAATACCACTTGTTCCTTCTTGTAACAAGAGGTACCTCCTCTAATAAAGCCGGTAGATCTTATATTATGCCATTGCATAAATCTGGTGCTAAAGAAAATATTACAAATTATAGAGGAATTTGCATTCAATCTGCTATCCCAAAATTATTTGATCAAATTATAACTGGTCAAATACGTTGGATGTGCAAAAGTATTTTAGTAGAAGAACAGCATGGGTTTCGTGAGGGTCGATCTACACTTACCAATCTACTTTCTTACGAAAATTACATCTTAAACGCATTTGAATGCAAAACTCAAGTTGACTCTATTTACACTGACTTTTCAAAGGCCTTTGATCGTGTGAGCCACAATATTTTGATTGCTAAGCTTCGTGCTTTGGGTTTTCATAATGCAGTGGTTGCTTGGTTATCTTGCTTTTTGAAAAACCGAACGCAGTGTGTAAAAATCAATAACTTTCTTTCACAACCTATTTTAGTTCCATCAGGTGTTCCTCAGGGATCTCACTGCGGACCTATTTTATTTTTACTTTTTATCAATGATCTTTCTGACTGTATTAGTTCATCATCATTCCTATTATTTGCAGATGATTTAAAAATTTATAGAAGTATTTTATCAATCGATGATTGTAATCTTTTACAACAAGATTTAGACTCTGTTAATGATTGGTGTCTTATTAATAACCTTTTGTTTAATGTAAATAAATGTTTTGCAATCAGTTTTAATAGAACGCTAAGCAAAATTTCGTACGATTATATTATCGATAACAAGGTGCTACAACAAGTGACACAAATTAAAGACTTGGGTGTAATTTTCGATTTTAAACTTACGTTTGTTGAGCATATCAGCTACATGTGTAATCGTGCTATAAAAATGCTGGGGTTTGTATACAGGATGTCTGCTGATCTTTCTCCAAATACTCTTAAATTACTTTACTGTGCCTTGGTGCGTTCTCATTTAGAGTACGTTCCGTCAGTGTGGTGCCCTTTCTATGAAATCCATAGTCAGAATATTGAACGTATTCAAAACAAATTTTTTCGCCTGTTGTCCTATAGATCTGGTATATTGTCGGTTAATTTTGATCGCAATTACATTTCTTCACTATACAATTTACCGTCACTAAAAGTTCGGCGCAAAAGATCAGATCTCTCATTTTTGCGTGGTCTAGTGATGTCTGAAGTAGACTGTCCTGAGTTACTTGAATCTCTTCCATTCTACATTCCTATTAGTGAACGACGTACTAGGCAGACTTCATTATTTAGAGAATTTACACATTCTACTAATTATGGATTTCACAATCCTATTGGTAGAATTTGTAGATTTGCAAACAGTCTAACAAACAATTTAATTTTTTTTTGTTCTAAATCTTTGTTTAAGATTCAATTGGGACATATTGATTAAATGTTATGTATTTTATATTGTTTTTTATGTCAATCTTTTGCTTTTGTTTTTTATATATGTATTATATTGTTTATATTTATTGTATTTTTATGTAGATGTAAATGGTTTTACTTACCGTAAATAAAGATTATTATTAGATCTATCCAAAATGCAAAATACTTTTTTTTTTTTTAAACGCAAAATCTGGCCAAAAAGTATAAACATATTGTTAGATAGAATCAAAATTCACCATACAAAGCTTTGCTATAAACTGTTGAAAAAAAAACAATCAATATTTGGTCAAATTCTGTTAAAAACTGCAAAATTCTACTCATTAAATGACAATAATAGCTAAATTTGGTTATAAATTGTCAACAAGTGCTAAATTCTATTCACAAGATGTTAAAAACAGCAAAGCTTGACTATGAAGTATCAAAATATTTCAAGAAAGAACTTTAATCTGTTGAGAAGTGCAAATTTCTGTTTATAAAATGTCAAAACTATCAACATTCGGTTATAGTCTGTTGAAATGTGCAAAAATCTATTCATAAAATGTAATATTAAAAGAAAGCACCAAAAGTGTAAAATTCTATTTATAAAATATCAAAAATTGCAAAATACGGTCATAAATTGTCTAAAAGTACAAGATTCTAGTTATAAAGTGTCAAAAACAGCAAAATCTGGCTATAAACTGTTGAAAAATGCATTTCTTTTAAATAAAATATCAAAAATAGCAAAATAACAGTCAAAAGGTACAAAATTGTATTTAAAAATGTCAAAAATAACAAAATCCAGCCATAAACTGTTGAAAAGTCCAAGTTTTACTCACGAGATGTTCAAAATAGTAAATTTTTGGCAAAAATATCAAAATATTGCCAAAAAGAACCAAAAAAAACCTAAATTTGACTATAAACTGTTGAAAGATGCAAAATTCCGTTTATGAAATAAAATAAAAAAATAAGCAATATCCGCCTTAAACTGTCAAGAGGTGCAATATTCTACTCATAAAGATGTAAAAACCGGCTATGAAATATTAAAATGTTGTCAGAAAAAAACAAAAAATCCGGCCATAAAAGGTTGAAAAGTACAAAATTCTATTTATGAAGTGTTAAAATGGAAAATATCCGGTGATTAACAGTCGAAAAATGCAAAATACTGTTCATAAAAAATTAAAATTGCACAATTTAGCTATAATGTATAAAAATATTGTCAAAAACTTTTTAAAAATGCAAAATTTTATTTATGATTGCCAAAAATAACATAATCTGGTAATAAAGTATCAAAATATTCTCCAAAAAACGGCTATACATTGTTGAAATGAGCAAAATTCTATTCATAAAGTTTAAAAATATTAAAATCTGGCTATAAAAATATTTTCCGAAAGTTTGTTCATAAACTATTAAATGCAACAATAAAATACTTAAATATTGTAAGTACAAAAACTCGGTCCACGTTGTTAAAAAGTGTAATATTTTATTTATAAAAAGTCCGGAGGTGTTTTGTTGTTAGTGTGTGCCGTGTACACACATTTAGGTACGGCCCCTAAATGTGTGTACACGGCACAAGAGTGTGTGCGAGAGAAAAAAAATTAAAACTTGAAAAGTGTGGTTTTGAGAATAATTGCATATCTTGCGTAATCTTGAAATTTTCTTTAGCTGGAGTCTTTAGTTTGTTTTCGGTGTGGAATCCAGAAGTTATTCCACGTTGTGTACTAAATGTTATCTTAGCACGAGAAATGCACGGAATAAGTCGTTGTTGGGTAAGTGATTCAATGAGACTCAGAGTAAAGTAAAGTTTGTCGATTTTGCGGTTGCGGGCAGGCAGAGATTTTGCTGGGTTTATATAAAATGTAAATCTCTATTAAATCCAAGCGTTAATTTCAACGCAGAAAAAATAAATTTTTAGTACTGGGTTTATGTAAAATATTATAACTACCTCTTGGTTGTCTAGAGATAAATTTAAGGGTGGTAAGTTCTAAGTTTTTTTTTAATTAAATACAAAACGCGGATTAAAATCTAGCTACAAAATAATTTGGCCAAAAACTTTGATAAAATTGGTCAAATTTGTATATCTTCTCAAACTAACATTTAAAATCCAGCCTATGAAAATTAAAATCCGGTCATAAAGTGTTGAAATCCGGCGAAAAACATAAAAATCTGCTTAAAATAGGCAAAATTTGGTCATACTTTTAAAAATCTAGTCATAAAATACAAAATCCGGCGCAAAAGAATTAAAATCCGTCTATAAAGTAATTAAGTCTGGCCAAAACAATTGTAAGCAGATTAAAACTGGTAAAATACAAACATAATTTTAAAAATTTTGCCATTAAAAATTAAAAACGACAACCTAAAATTTTCAAATGCCATAAATTTTCAAATTACATTTTCTACTTTCTGCTAAAAATTTCAACTTTAATGTAAGCAAACAAATAGATTTTGTTTGAGCAACCCACTTGCCGCCTAAAGTGTCTGTGATAATGATATTGAATGCAACATTTTAAATTATGTAGAAGCCTAAAATATCCAATCTTTTAATGACAAACACTCGGGTGGGTGGTTGGGCAACTCCAATATATGTTTGCAGGCAATTAGTTCTTGTTGCAGTATTTTACCCACTTGCCCAAGTGTCTGTGATCAAGATGTCATATGCTTCTTTTTAACTTAGTTTCTGTAGAAAAAAGATCTATTCTTTTAACATCAAACACTTGGGCGGGTGTTTGGACAACTTTAATTCACATTTGGAGTCAAGTGGGTTTCGTTGGATTAACTCGCCTATGTACCTGTGATTAAGGTATTGATTGTGTCTTACAGAGAGAAGAAAGATCCAATTCCTTATTCTAATGTATGAGTTTCATTCGTCCAAGTGTATGTGATCAAGATATCGGAAGTCACACTTTTCTCTTAAATTAGTTTGTTATGCAGAAAAATATCCTTAAGAGCTTGGATTTAACACTTTTCTTTTTAACTTAATTTTTGTTAAAATACAAAGTTTGCTAAAAAATGTATACACACTTTAAAAAACAAAAACTGTTTAAATGTTTGTTTTACAATTAAATACTAATCAGTCACACATGTTGTACTGTCTTCAATTTGAGAAGCAGGTGCCTTACTGTGGGCCTGGCTATTTTGGCTTGTCTTTAGTTTATGATATAACGGGCCAGTGGCGATTTCAAGGGTAATGGGGTAATTACCCCTCCTAAGAATTTTTTGTTTATTAATTTTTATTGTTAAAAATTATTATTTAAAACGTTAGAAAAGGTTCTTTTCTATATTGTTTCTTTGTTGTACTTACGAAAAAAAAAATACTAGTCGTCTGGAAACGCCCTTGTAACGAGCAAGTTTTGTAGGTAGTGGTGTGCGGCGTGCGGCTTACAGCACGCGGCGAATGCCCGAATTTTTTTGAAAAGTTACACGAGAATAAGCCTTGTGACCATATCGCTGGCAACGGTAGCTATTGTACTATGTCTGCGGTCTTTTGCATGTGCTCAACAGTAACGCAAAGCCCGCACAACTTAGTAAGAGAGAGTATCTTTCGATTCTTAGCTTTTTGAAGAAGCTGTACGTATATATATATGGGTAATTCCATTACTTTTCGACTAATTTAAAAAAATCGACCTCTTTGATTTTGCTCAAATTTTCAGGGATCAAAATATGGATGAAAAAAATGAGATTCCCAAAATTTTGGACCTTAGAATATTGCCTGTTCAAAATGACACAGACGTTTTATTGTAAAATTTCTGACCTTCAAATGTGTGTCATTTTGAACAGGCAATATTCTAAAGTCCAAAATTTTGGGAATCTCATTTTTTTCATCTATATTTTGATCTCTGAAAATTTGAGCAAAATCAAAAAGGTCGACTTTTTCAAATTGGTCGAAAAATAATGGATTTACCCATATATATACAGGGTGTCCGGAAAATACGTGTACAACGTTTGACGACAGACTCCTGACGTCAAAATAGGACGATCTAAGCCGACTTAGTTATATCCAAAATTGTCTCGTTTAGCCGGTAGAGGGCGTCAAAAATTTGTAAATATTAAAAAAAAATTACCTGTAACAATAATTTTTTAAGTGACCTTGTTGCTATGGCGTTTAATAATTTGACAATTATTGACAAATTGTCACCAGTCTATGAAATTTACTCAAGTATACGATCAACATTCTTGAATTACAAGTTCATTTTACCATTACAAATGGAAAATTATACAAACTCTCAGAAAGTTGACATGCTCCTGGTATACGGGTTTTGTCAAGGAAATGGGCGTCAGAGTGTTAGGGTTTACATGGAGAGGTTTCCTAACCGTCGAATACCAAACCACCAAACATTTGCCAATATTGAGCGTCATCTTCGGGAAACGGGCAGTTTTGAGAAAAAGCTTGAAGGCAGGGGTCGTATGCGAACAACTCGAACTGTGGAAACAGAAGAGATGATTCTGGAAAGAGTTGAAGAAGAACCAAGTACCAGTACCCGTCTCTTAGAACGTGAGTTAAATGTTCCTAAAACGATTGTCAATGAGGTTTTAAGAGAACAGTTGTTACATCCTTACCACATACAAAAAATCCAGGAACTTTTACCGACTGATTCCCCCATGCGGCTTACATTTTGTCAATTTATTAGAAACAAAAGAATCCTTGTTCCAAATTTTTGTAGAAAAATTATGTTTACTGACGAGGCATGCTTTACAAAATCTGGGGTAACCAATCTGCACAACGAACATATTTATTCCGATGAAAATCCACATGCCATTAAAGTTGCACATCATCAGCATCAATTTAAAATTAATATTTGGGCAGGTATTATTGATCACTACCTTATTGGTCCCATTGTTATTCCAGACAGGTTAGATGGAAATATTTATTTAAATTTTTTGCAAGACACATTACCAATTCTTCTGGAGAATTTGCCCCTTTTACTTCGGAGGGAAATGTGGTATATGCATGATGGTGCCCCGCCCCATTTTTTCGTTGCCGTTCGGCAATACTTACATCATCAATATCCCAACCGATGGATTGGTAGAGGCAATGATGCACCAGTAAAATGGCCACCACGTTCTCCTGAGTTAAATATGTGTGACTTCTTTTTGTGGGGCGCTATTAAAACAGAAGTTTACAAGACTCCGGTAAACACACGCGATGATTTATTGCAGCGGATTTTAAATGCAGGCAACCATTTTAATAATCCCGAGACATTAGATAGGGTCCAATATCATTTTTTAAAGAGTGTTAATAAGTGTATTCAGCAAGATGGCGGTCATTTTACACATTTGCTTAAGTAATTTTTTTGTTTTACTTAGTTTCTTACAATAGATACTTTCAACTTTGTTATACTTTTATTTTTTTTTTACGCCCTCTACCGGCTAAACGAGACAATTTTGGATATAACTAAGTCGGCTTAGATCGACCTATTTTGACGTCAGGAGTCTGTCGTCAAACGTTGTACACGTATTTTCCGGACACCCTGTATATATATATATATATATATATATGTTATTTTTTAAATTTTCGCGGATATAATTATTTTTATTTAAATTTATTTTCGGATTATCCCGCGTTTTCTTTTTGAGTTGGACTCG
Organism: Tachinus rufipes; assembly: GCA_963932245.1. Classification (NCBI taxonomy): domain Eukaryota; kingdom Metazoa; phylum Arthropoda; class Insecta; order Coleoptera; family Staphylinidae; genus Tachinus; species Tachinus rufipes. The sequence continues at coordinate 67,743,266 of OZ010747.1, read as the reverse complement.
ACGTTTCGGCTGAATCTCATCAGCCATCATCATGAGATATTTATTATTAATATTTATTAATATACATCAATATGACATTTATTTATAAAACTAATTTTGTTGTCAAAGCTAACTTTCAAGAAACTTTATTGTGTGTAAAGTTTCTTTGTTTGACTTCTGGTAGTTGGTCTATTAATTGATCCTTCTACAGTCAAAACTTGCAAAGGAACTGGTTGTGATTTGGATGCTGTAATTAAATTAGTTGTTGTTGGTAAAGAAGCTGTTAGTGGTTTTTTTAAATTTAATTTAGTTGTTGCCAATGCTGTTTTCCAAGTAGATGGTAAACGTAAAGCATCATCTCTCTTATTGAGATTGTCTGGTCTTTTTTCAATTTCGATGGCTTCTCTAGTTATTCTAGTATGAAAATGATTAATTTTTGCTAAAATTTTAGTTCCTTCAAAGTTAATTTTGTGATGACTTGAATTTACATGTTCCGTTAAAGATGAAGTAGATAGTCACTAGACAAAATTTCCAGAATGTGTATTGACGCAAAAGTGGGATTAACTGGTTTATTTTTCAACCACGGTGCGTGTACGTTTAATTACCAAATTACCTTGTGTTAAGTTTATGTTGATATTTGTGTTATTTTACCGATGTAAAAGTTAAAAATTGTTAGGTAAGTAAAGTAATATATAGTAAATATGATAGAATAATTATATTTACTGCATGAGTAACTAACAAGATGTTATTAGACATGTATTTTGATATAACTTAATTCTCCAGTGATTTTTTATTTAGCTTTTTATAAGCTTAAAATTTACTTATTACGTTAAGTGTCGTATTTCACTTGTTGAAAGTGTTTTTATTTTGTTATGTCATATTAAGTACATTACATTTTAAACTTAATAAAATAAGTTGGAAAACCATTAAACTCAAAAACTGCAATGTGATCATACAAAGTAATTATAGAATTTAATTTAACTTCGATATGAATTATAAACTATGACCAGTCATAATAATTAAAAACAAAGCAAACTAATCAATCACACATGGATAATCCACAGATTAGCATCATATTACAACACTATTTACAATCTTATCAATTTAATTAATAGATTGCAAATATTTTTAAATCTTTTTTTCATAAAGTACGTACTCAAATGAGAGATTAAGATCCGTTTTTTAAACGGAAATGAAAATAAATTGAATCGAACAACGCGGACTGAATCTAGTTCAAATCAAGATGTTATCAAAACTATTAGGGTTATTCTTTGTGCTGCAATTAGTTGCAGGACAGTTGAATATCAAAACATTAATGGAAGGTAAATTAAATAATATTACATTATTTTGAGTTCTGAATAATTATTGTTTTCTACAGATGATGGACATATGCATCCAAAACTACCTGAACAACTATTGAACAAAGCCAAATCTTTACCGGGTGAAGAAACATCCGCTTATTGGAATGAGCATGCTCAAGAAACCTTGGTTAATAAATTGGCAAACATTGTTAATACAAGTAATTATTTAAAACATTCAATTGATTAATAATGTTAATGTATTAATTTGTAGATAAAGCAAAAAATGTTATTTTGTTCCTCGGAGATGGTATGTCGCTTGCAACTGTAGCTGCTGCTAGGGCATATGTTGGACAACAGAAAGGTCAACCAGGAGAAGAAACTCTTTTATCATTTGAAGAATTCCCATACTCAGGATTGTCTAAGGTATTGTTAGATATTCTTTATTTAAAAAATTATTTTTAGTTGCATCTTTAAATTTAGAGTAATTGTCTTTTGACTTATACTCTACGCAAAATATGTAAGCTTCTGAAATTACCAATAACAATTTATACGATGCTGGCATAACTTCATTGGCCACCGGGCTAATCTACCTACTGGGTTCTTAAAATTTCTGAATCACAACAAGAAATAATAATCTGTAACCGCTGTAAAGCATTTTTTACATACGGCCAAAAGCGTTCTATAGCAAACAGGAACTTTAAACACTCCAGTTTTCTTTATTTTTCTGCAATAATACCCCCCCCCCCCCAAACCAATATCAAAAGCGTCGTTTTGTATAACATGTAGTTTGGCGCAGATAGAATTGGAGCACTTTCTAAAGATTTCTTTGTAACTTCTAAAACTGTATCTGCTTTCACGGTCCAACTAATCTCTTTTTTTTTAATTTTAATAATCTTGTTGTTGCCATTATAGTAGAAACAAAGCGGCAATTCTAACCGGTAAGTGCAACATTTTTTTTAACTTTGGTAGTATTAGTAAGTACAAGATATGCCAATTATTTGTCACCTTACCAGGGTCAATCTTATAATTTTTTTTGTTCCTACAAGTCCTATGTATTTTAAACAAACTTTTACAAAACTGCCATTGACTTTGCCACGGATGACACGGATTGATATTCTTTAAAAAAAACAAAGATCATTTTGTTGAGTTTTATATCATCCACTTCCAAAACAATTACTAGAGGAAAGAACTGGACAACATAAAAGTAAAAACTAAAAATCATATCCGTGATTTTTATCTCAATCGTAACGATTCCTTGATGTTACCGGTTTGACATACTCATCAGCGACTCTCACTGACTTTGTTGATTTCTTTATAATTGAACATTTGGCAAAATCAACTAATGCTCTCAAACCTTACTATCAACTTTTCATATTTGCTTAAAGATGCGTTGATCAATGTGCACTTCCATTTGACATTCTTTGAACACTTGGTACAGAAAGAAGATGTTTGACCTTTGGTACCACATCTAAAATAAAACTTCCCGTTCTAGGAGCTTTACAAAACTAAAAATGATGACCTTTTTTGTCATAGTTCCAACATTTTTCAATAAACTTTACTGCTGGTGCATGAACCACATCTTTTGATAGTCTACTGGTGATTGGAGCTGAAACTATTATTAATTTAGACAAATTTTCTGAAATGGTTGCTTCAGTTTTTTTTAGATAATCAGCTGTACTATTGAGTTAACAAGACTAATAAAGCCTAGTAGCTTCCACAACTATTTATTAAGTAAAAAACATATTATTAGAGTAGAAGATCAAAAATTTACTCTAATACTTCACTTCAAATTCAAATTAAACAAATTAATCAAGCCTCACGTTGGTCGCCAATTTTGTGACGCTTCTTTTTTAAGCATAAAAACCAAAATTAAAAAGCAACTAAAATAAAATAAAAGTCTTTAATAGAATTTAAATAAAAACGTACTAACAAAATATGCACTAATGTTAATAAAAACCTGTGGTTGTTATCCAATAGATCTGCAATTCTTGTATATCATTTCTCAATCCGCAAAAAAAATAATTTTACCCACCTATGCAGTGATATTTGCCGGAATTATAGATCACACGTACTTAACGTACGATGAGATAAACAAGTCTAAAAATTACACACGGATGCATGAAAAAAAGGAAAACTTTATTTAAAACTACTGTCCCGCAACCAATGAATTGAGTGCCTTATCTACCCACCCGAGTCTTTGTTATCCTGAGGTTGGATCTGTCACTCCGACAAAAATTCAATTACTAGATCACTAACACTTAAGTGAGTAGGCGAGAACTCTAGTTGACTACTGTCTACAACCAATGAACATACGCCCAACTGTTTGTTATAAAAAAATGGATCTGTCATTTCAATTCTTCAATTTAGTAATAACAACATTTGCAGAGAAGATAACAAGCAACCGCCAACCTACCCCGGGTTTTCCCCGCCTAGCCGCCAAAATATTTGTCATAAAAAAACTAAATTGTCACTGATAATAATGTTTGCATAGAAGATCTTTGGATAACAAACACGGGTGAGCAAAGTACATCAATCAAATGCACACGCAAACAATCAATAAACCCAGCATCACGCTCACTCGCCCGACTGTTTGTTATTCAGGGATTAAATTTGTCATTAAGTGCCTCGCCTACCCACCGGACTGTTTGTTATCTAGAGGTTGAATATGTCAATCCAAAAAAATACAATTTTTGGATTACTAACACTTGCGTGAGTTAGCGCAAACTCCAGTTAAAACTACTATCCCGCAATCAATAAACTGCGTGCCACTCCCACCCATCCCACTGTTTATTATCCAGAGGTTGGATATGCCATTCTCAAAAAAATCTAATTGCTGTAATTTCTGGATCTGATGCTTGGGTGGGTCCCGCGCAACCAATGAACTCAGTGCCACGGCTACACACTCGAGTGTTTGTTATCTAGAGGTTAAATAATGTCACTCTATATATCTCTATCAACACTTGAGTAGATATGCGGAAAACCCTGTTAAAACTATTGTCCCGCAACCAATAAACTGAGTTTTCCGCCTACTTGCCCGACTGTTTGTTATCAAAAAATTAGATCTGTTATTATATTTCTTCAATTTAGTGGTAATAACATTTGCTATGAGGAGAAACATCTAATCTCGGCTGTTACTGGCCTGGAAGTTTGTAGGAGAAAATCCCGCCACAAATCCAGAAGTTTACTAAGAGCAGTTGCAGGGGTGCAAAGAAATCGGATTTCCTTTTGGTGCCGCTTTGTGGGCGGAGCATCAAAGGACCAATGAAAGATCAGCAAGGAAGTATACAGCCTAAACATTCACGAGCCAGAATTAGGTACAATCAAACATATTTCATCGACGGTATATATTAGACTTTAACCATTTCCCCCGAATCAACCATGCTCATTAGTTTTTACTCCAACCGCTACCACTACGCTACAACGACCGCTATGCCTACTGTTCACGGTTATAGACACTATCAGATGTCGACAATTGCCTCAAGTGCACCACCTTTTGCACCTGGCGTGCACCAAACCTACCGCCATGCACTCCCCGCCGTAGGTCATCTTCTAACAATTGGCTATTACCAAGAAAGCCTGCTAATGACGACCACCGCTATGTCATAGTCTACCTCCGGCAATCCATAAGGGAATCTCTTGGCTGCGAGTTTGTTTCTAACCAAGCTGCACATACCTTTGCAAGTTATGAAGCAACTACATACACTTGCCAAGTGCCCTCAACCTCTAAACAGCATATATACTACAATGCTCCCAGGCACAAGGTAAATTCCAGATAGTCAAACCAACCAAGCATCACGTTCGGACCTGTCACAACATGCATGACATTGAAAGGAGTTAACTCCAATCAACACCAGGCAGATAACTACAGTTATCTATCCCAAAACAACAGAACAACTTACAAAAGATTTGAAACACCCCACCAACTAACCTCCCTTCTTTACCACAAAAGACAGAAGCCGGTAACACTGTCTTTAACTGCAGCAAGACTGACTGCGGAGCTGTAAAAACAATTTCTTTTATGAATTTTGGAGGCGCGAGGTTCTTCAACTTAAAAATTGCCAACAGCCCTTGATATTGAAAATTTTCGCAAATAGTAATGGGAGGAGAGCGGCGTGTAGCAGCGCTTTCTATAAGTTGAAAAGCGTGAGAAAAGACCAAGGGTGCTAGTGGTTGGATCAGAGTTGATCAAATACGTCTTAGAGGCTAGTCGGGTCTTGAACCCTTTGGCGTTGGTGGCTGAAGACTTTTTTGGCGCTGAAGGCACCTGACGTGAGTTGTCTGAAGGCTTAGAGGTACAAAAAATCAAAGAGGACTCAAACGCATCTTTCCTTGATTTTTTTGTCTTCTTGTTCTCCTTAACCAGAGTAAATCCCTCCTCTAAAAACAAAGGCTTTGTAGTGAGAGTCCACCGCACGCTGCGGTTGGATCACCATCATCTCTTCCTGTGGTGCCGAGTTGGCTGTGTCGGCGCCTGATCTCTTGCGTAAGGCCTAAGGTGCTTAGTTGACTTGGTAGTGGTGATGGGGAGGAGCTGAGTGAACAGCACAATGGTAGCAAACTTCATGTCGGCTTTCATCTTGCCGATTGCAATCTTTGCTTCCTTTGCGTCGCAGGAAATCTTCTTGGATTGCTGTTTATGTTTTTTGAACCTCCTTGCTTGTCTCTCCACTAGGGATTTTTCCATGGCAATAATCTTCTTTGCCTGTTGTTTGATTAGCTTCTCGTTCTTTCGAGCTAATCGTACATCATCTATAGGAGCTTGCGGTTCATGTTGGACAAAAATGAATTGATTAATTAAATAAATAATTAAGTAATTCAATTGAAATAGTGAGTGGAAATTAATTGATTATCCGAGCTTGGTTGCAATGAGAATTGCAATTATTCGGTCGCTGCAGTCAAGTGTTTCTGTAATACATGTTGACTTGTCGGCTGCTTCAAATATGTATGAGCCAAATAGCTTCCTTTGCACCTTCACTGGCGGCCAAATATTTGGCTTCCGTAGTCCATAATGTGACGCATCGGTGCTTATGGCTCATCCAGGTCACAGCTGCGCCGGCGTTCTTACTAACAACGCATGTTCTTGAGCGTCTCGATGTCTTATCTGAAGCGTAGTCGGCATTGCTGTAAACTTTTAGAACATTGTTTGGGTCACTTACGTAGAGAAGTCCCCAACTCTCGGTTCCACGTAGATAGCGGAAAATACGTTTTACAGCTGCCCAGTGAGATGCCCTTGGTTTTGCCAGAAATTGTGAAATTGCACTGACAGCGTTGGTGACATCAGGTTGTGTTGCCACTGATAAGTACATCAAACTGCTCACAGCTTCTTGAAACGGTACTGAGTCGTTCAACAACGGATCATCCTTGGAATCTTCTAGATGTCCATTACTTGAGGTTGATACTGAATTAGCCTCAGACATTGAATAACGGTGCAGAACTCATTTGGTGTACAAAGTTTGTTCTGCAAAAATACCGTTAGATTTTTGACACAAATTCACACCGAGAAAACAGTTTAAGTCCGCATAGTTATTTGAAATTCTTTTTGCAGTTCATTTACAACAAACGCTTGACAAACGAACACGAATCCGCGACACTTTGTTCAAACTTGTGTTCCATCAGGAACCCACTTAGGCGGTGATTCCAACAGCATGGGAACTGTTTAAAGCCATATATACAGCGATTTAATTTACATACACGCTTCAATCTATCCTCAAAACCAGGAGGCTGCAGCATATATACTTCCTCCTTCAGCTTGCCATATAAGAAACCGTTTTTATATCAAACCGACTGAGTTGCAGCTTCTCCAACGCCGCGTTGCTCAGGAGTGATTGAATGGTGTCGTATCTGGCAACTGAACTAAAAATTTCGTCGTAGTCTATGCCCTTCCGCTGGACATATCCCTTGGCAACTAACAGCGACTTGTAACGATAAATCGACCCGTCCTTCTTTAACTTTTCTGTCAGCACCCAACGACAACCGACAGCTTTCTTGCCTTGGGAAAGGTTCACCAGGTCCCATGTCTTGTTCTCAAACAAAGATTTGATTTCTTCCAGTTTCGCTTTGGTCCACTCAGACTCTGAAGGTATCACAAAATTTTCTGCAAACATAACAAAATCTTTAAGATGTTCGGAGGGGTTTTATATTTTGCTTGGGACAATCTGAAAGCTCATCTTAATGACATCCACTGGCTCAGCGTGGACTTCCTCTGCAGCTAACGTTCCTAGCTGGACGACTCGAAATTGTTATCTTCTGGGTCGTTGTTATCCAGCACTTGAGATGGTGGTTGTTGTTTTTCAACGACTGTTTCCATTGGCAACGGTTGCGGTAGAAAAAGTTGCACTTAATTGTTTTGTGGTGCTTCCTTCAAAACAATCGATGATGCTCGTTCGTTGAAGATGAGATCATGACTACTGACAACCTTGTCTTCGGTATTCAGCCACACACGACATTCTTTCTTCTCCCCGCAGTATCCGTAATATCGGTCTACTTTTCGCGTCCTATTTGTGACGCTTCTGGACTGGCACGTGCACATAGCACTTTGTCCCAAAAGCTTTTAGGTGCTGAGGAGCATAAACATCTCAATTAAAACAATTCATATGAGGTTTTACCTGCTACTGGTGTTGGTCCCGTCCTGTTAATGACATACATAGTTTTGACTTTGGCCCACAATTTCACTGGTAACTTTTTAGCCTAAAGCAGAGTTCTTGCACATTCTACAAAAATTCTGTTTTCACGTTCCGCAGTACCATTCTGTTCTGGCGCATATGACATTGCCATAAACGACTTCACATCTGCGTTAACAAACTCACTTCCACTGTCACTTTGAAATTGTTTTATTTGCACACCAGCCACCTCAGCTTCTTTCACAAAGTCTTTAAGACATCCTGCTACATCACTTTTATGTTCAAGAAAAAACACGCGTCTGTACTTGGTAAAATCGTCCTTAAACACCACATAATACAGGTGCTTGCCCAAACTCACTGGGTGCGGCCCACAAACGTCTGAATGCACAAGTTCCCCAGCAAGTTTTGCTTTTACTTAGCGAGTATGATCGTCGATGCTACTTCCCGATAACGCATGCTTCACAAAAGTTTTCACGAGTATTTATTTTAATTTCAAATCGTTCAAGAACGCGATATATGTCGCACTACTTTTCAACCCGTCGTTGCCGAGTAAATACACACGCATTCCAAGTTTCGAACAAACAACGTAAGATCATTTTACCGACAAGATGGACACCATTCTTTAAAAATTCACACACGGAGTCATCTGCTGACAACCCATTTTCAACGTTGTAGTCACCGAGAACAAATTTTGTCCAACGTCGGACACGTACCATCCTGTAGGTGATTCTTCCGCCACACACCGTTTACTCGCATTTCAACAATGACAGTGCAGCATCCGATCGCATCAACTGTGCGATCAAATTTTGTCACCTCTTCAAAATATTCTTGACGGCCACTATCGGCAAACCATTTTTGCTCGTTGCAAATGCCCGGTGTGCTTGGCTCTGGACTTGAAGAACAAATAAATGCTTCACCAACTTTTGACCCACTTTTGTCGCCTTAAGTATATCCGGACAATCCTTAGAAATATGTCCTATTTTTTACATCTGAAGCACTTTATTCCTGCATAGTTTTTCTGCACTGCGTTTTTCTTATTTCCAATCTTTGAAATCAACGCAGTTGAAATCCCCTTTTTTTCTGGTAGACGAATTTCTATAAAATGCAACCGCTCTGTCAGCCTGTTGATGGATCGCTCCTGCATCGGTATTGACTCCCACACACTTTTAAACTCGAAGTAATCCTTAGCAATGTTGACATAATTTGGCTTAACAGAACAACTTCTGGCAGCATTGTTTTCACCTGTTCGTTCAGTTCTTCATTCAGTTCAGAAATATGTGTTACTATATCTTCACATGGGCCCCTTTCGTATGTAAAAATGAATCTTTCAAACAATCCAACCGTTGACCTGAGCTCTGCTTGTATATAGAAATAAGCTTTTCCCATATTGCCTTTGCAGAGTCATTCGTGGCTGTCAGATCCACATTTAAGTCGTTCATACTTCCTACCAAAATTAGTTGTGCGAGAGCATCCGCTATTCTAAACAACTTGGCTTCAATTTCATACGCCCTGACGCACTGCGTTGGTTGATTGTGCCCCGGGCTCAACTGGTGCAACTCTACTTCCATCCGCAACATCAAAAACCTCTTAATGTTTGAGAACAAGTTATCTATCGTTGCCACATTGCCAAACTGCTTGATCCATCCAACTTTTCGATTTGTGGCTTAAAATCCATCTTGTCTTTATCTCCCCACGATTACTGTGATAACGTAATTTGTTTCAGCTAACACACTGATTTTAATAACACCAACACGTCAAAAAACAAAACACACATTTCTTTTAGGTTAAGTCAAAAAGAATTTGATTAAAACACAGTAGAAGTTAATTTGTTTGAAAGCGTTAATCTGGGCCCATAACCTGTTGATTATATCTATCTATATTTATAGAGCTCTACCTAATTATCCACTTAACTTCCAGGTGTTACAGGATTTATATAATAAAATACATACGTCTATTGCGTACCACGTTTATTACAACAAGGGGAGAGCCCGCTCGTCATTGTAGCAAGCCTGGCTTGTTACAAAGAGAGAGGGCTAACAAATCTTATTTACAACAAAAAACATCAAAAAATAAGTTACAGCCGTCAAAAACAAAGCTTACAAATTTCAAAATATTAGCTGTAAATGTCAGAATCTCGCACTGCTCAACTCAAGTTATGTCAAATTCTAATTTTTGAATTTAATTTCAGACTTACTGCGTAGATTACCAAGTAGCCGATTCAGCCTGCACTGCAACCGCCTACTTAACAGGTGTCAAAGCCAACTATGGTACAATTGGTGTCAACGCTCAAGTACCAAGAGAAGATTGCGAAGCATCCAAAGACCCATCAACTCATGTACCTTCAATAGCAAGATGGTCACAATTAAAAGGCAAACGTACAGGTTTAGTTACCACCGCTAGAGTAACCCACGCATCACCCTCAGGTAATAATAATTTTAATAACTTATTACGAATAATTTATTAATATTGTTTTGAATTAGGTGTCTTTGCCAATACCGCAGAGCGCGATTGGGAAAGCGATTATGATATGATACAAGCTAATATTACCGGAGGATGTGATGATATTGCATGGCAATTAATACACGGAGAAACTGGAAAGAATCTTAATGTAATCATGGGAGGAGGAAGAGTTAAAATGTTACCTGAAAATGTCGTTGATGAGGAAGGCTACGCCGGAGAGCGTCAAGATGGTGTTAATTTGATTCGCGAATGGAAATCTTTGAAATCAGAAGAGAAAGCTGAATATGTATGGAGCAGAAATGAATTGCTTAATATACCAGAAGACACCGATTATCTTTTAGGCTTATTCGAAAGCAAACATTGCCAATACCATTTAGATGCTACTGATTTTGATCCTAGTTTGGCTGAAATGACAGAAGCCGCTATTAAAGTATTGGATAAAAGCGATGAAGGATTCTTTTTATTTGTTGAAGGCGGAAGAATAGATCATGCTCACCACGATGTATTATCAAGAAAAGCTTTGGATGAAACGGAACAATTCTCAGAAGCTGTTAGAAGGGCACGTGAAATAACTGATGTTGAGGATACTTTAATTGTTATTACTGCAGATCATGCTCATACCATGACATACAATGGATACCCAGTTAGAGGCAATCCTATTTTTGAATTTGCAGGAACTGGTGTTGATGGTTTAAAGTATGCCACCTTAAGTTATGCTAATGGAATGGGTTATCATGCTGAAGTTGATGGTGCTAGATATGATTTAACTCAAGATGATATGAGTAAGTATTTTTATTAACAATCATAACAAATAATAATTTATTGTTATTGCAGCTGATAAAGATTATCTTTTCCCATCTATGGTTCCAAAAGGATCTGAGACTCATGGTGGTGAAGATGTAGGTGTTTATGCTTCCGGACCATGGTCACATTTGTTTACAGGCGTTATGGAACAAAATGCTATTCCTCACTTTATGGCTTATGCTTCCTGCGTTGGAGAAGGACAAACTATGTGTGATTAATTATATTTGTAATTAAATTTTAGATAAAATAAAACATAAAATAGTAAAAAACTTCCCTTTTCTCTTATATTAATGAATTAAAACCTATCATATTACTTACACTCAAAAATAATGTTAAGAAACTTTTATTTTATATTGCAGGCTTGAATTGACAAAATTTGTTGCTTACTCCAAAGTATTGGTCATAACCGCAGCCATTTTGTATAGTCGACATGACGGTCATTTTAGTTAATAGTTGTCACAACAGTAACGAAACATTAATGTGAAAATCATAAAGAACAGCATTAGAAAATTAATAATAAAGAAGGTGCGCTAACTAATAACAAAGAAATTAAATAAAAATGTTCAAGTATATTTAAATAAACTTTCAATTAAGGCTAAATACAGATATGTATATATTCATCCTTTATTTTAAAATACAGCCATCCTCACGTCTTGTACATGATTTTTTTGAAGCTCATCGTTCTTTCATATATATTTTTGTCAACTATTGGTCACATCAACGAAGTTATGTTTATAATATCTTAACATTATAATACAATATAGATACAGATAGTGTACAATATTTTCAGTAACGTTTAAAAGCTGGTAACATACAGCAAATAGAGGTATAAACCAAACCAATTTTGAGCAATACCAATATTCAAACGGTTCTTATCACATGCTTTATTGCTGGTTTTTTTTCTGAGATCCTCAATTAAATTCAATCGAATTGCATCAAACCCTTTTCAAGCATTAGTTTTTATGGTGGAAACAAATTGAAACAATAAATATATTTATATTAAGCGTATTAAGGCAAAAACCCTGTAAATAGTTGCAATATTACATATTGCTAATACTTATAGGTTATCTGTCAATTTGACATTTAACTTATAAATATTTATAATAAAAACAATTTACTTTAATAACACGAAATGAGATATTGCACAATATTTAATAACCATAAGGACTAACATTGAAAATGATCACGTAATTTATACTAATTCAGTGCGAACTAAATAATTTGAACTGTCTAACTTGGCTTTCCGGCAGATTTCATTAGCTGCTATAAAATTTGGCATTTTGTAACTAGATTTAATTTCAAAAATCATATTGACAGTTCTAATAGAATCAGACACATTTGTGATATTATTTTGACATCTATCAAAATAATATCAAATAGAATTTCATTTTTAATAATAATAATAATAACTGGTAAAAACAATTGCACTAATACATATATAACATGCTAACACTAATGACTATATATATATATTAATATATTTACGGCTTCCAACCCATGATGACTTTCTTAAACGGAACAAAAATACCATGATGTGGTTCACTGCAATAATAAATTTATAAACGATTATATTAATAATTTGTTGATTACATTACCATTGGAAATATCTTCGATTTTTCCAAGTTCCATCAGAATGTCCATCTGGAGTACTTAATTGTACCCCGACGAATTGTTCAGATTGCGATAACAAATGCCCAATATATCTCACTCTACCGCCTCTGACTCTACCTTCAGGTGAAATCACTTTAACCCAATAATCCAGTCGAAGATCACGAGGTAATCTAGGTAGAAACGGTTGCCAACCTTGCGGTGGTATATTATCACGTGCTGGTTCCGGTGCTGATGCTCTTCTAGCTCCTGTTTTCTGAGATGAACTAAAAAATATTTTTTTAATTTAAATTGTCGGCAGTTTTGTACATTTTCATTGTTGACGTGCATGCGGCCATTTTTAACATAATGGCAGCCATTTTGTTTATATTGGTGGGAACCATTTTGTGATGACGTCATATTGACGCCCATTTTGTTTTTATTGACGGCCATTTTGTGATGACGTCATATTGATAGCTATTTTTTTATTGTCATATTGACGCTCATTTTATGGTGACGTCATATTAACGCCCATTTTGTTATTATGTCATATTGACAACTGTTTTTTAATGAAGTCATATTAACACCCATTAACAATAATTCATTCATTTTGCATACAAACTAACCTGTAATAATCTCTTCCACTAACGATACAATCGATTGATCTCCTCAAATACTGTTCGGCTTCTTCCACTAAACTATCGGTCGAATCCCCACTATCAACTGTCGAATTCCAATCCCCTCGTAATTCTGGTAACGAACCATTTGCAAAACGTACTTTAGAAGGACCGCGTTTGAGCATGGTTCTACGGCTAGGCGATACAGGAGCCGAACATCTCCTTGAAGGAGCTGGAGGACTTGGCAGTGGATAAAGACTTGAGTAACGTGATTGCGTGTGACTGTCAGACGGAGATGCGTTTGTCCACATAAATTTCTGTGACTATTGAAACAATTAAAAAATATTTTAAACAAATTAAAATCAACTTACAGTAAATCCAGGCGAATACAAATCGGTGGTTTTCAAAAATTGTCCGTAATTAGTAACCGATGACGTTTTCAAATGTGGCGGAAATAGATGATCAGCTGATCTTGATAATTCAGGAACCATACTCGTGAATCCAATATCGGATAACAATATGCGTCTTGCTTCCACCGTTTTTTCTGATAATCGGAGACGAGTGCCTGGTAGAGGATACTTTGACGGTAGGGTGGTAAAATTGTCTCCAATTTTCACCTACATCAAACATTTGTATTGAAATTGTTATCATGTTTAAATGTATTTGAAGTACCTTGTGCGCTAAGCTACTTTCAGATCTCCAGGATGATTTATTCGGCAATGCCGAGATGTCCGTTTGTGCTCCAGATTCCTTTCTTATTGCATTCGAATGAGCTAATATAGGTCTCGTCTTACGAGAACTTATACCTCTTCCAATTGCTTCCCTAAATATTAAATAAAATTGATTTTATTTAACAAAAAACAAGTTACATTTTGATAGTTTAAAGCAAGTACAGATTACTTATCATAGTGCAAGCAAGATTGTTATAAGTTACAAAGCCTAAAAAATGTTTTTGTTGAAAAATCGCGCTCGAAAACAAAAACTGGAAAAAAAATCGCTTTAAAAATAAACCGTTTTAAGTTTTTTATCAGTTTAATCAATCTAACCGGCTCGACGCACTTCCCACCACTTTTTCCAAAGACAAAGTCAGGTGGAAGAAGTTGCTCTGTGATTGATTGTTTTTTCTGTCACAGACCATACAACAAAACAAAGTTGGCCGTACCCAAGCTTGAAAGTTTAGGGGACTTATGTTTGAAAAGATTTTGAAATATTTATTTCCCGACCCAATAATACAAACTGTACTGTATAAACCAAATAAAACTGATAAAAAAACAAAAACCGGCAATAAAACAAAACTGCCGAATACAGAAAATATCAAAAATTAATTTCGAAATCAATGATACAAACTTTGTAAAGAAACAAAAAAAAAAACGAAGCATAAAACATTGATCATCAATAATATAGAACATATGCGGACTTATTAAAGAAACTAAAGTTTACGTAAAAAAAAAGAAATGAAAACAAAGAAATGTGGCCTGATGGAAAAAAGTCAAATGTTTCAAGTGCTGCAAAAATAGCGGACTTCAAAGACCCAGACAGAGAAAATCAGTGCATAAAATGCAAAAAAGCAGTTAAATACAAAAATAATGCGTACTGCATTCTCTGCAAGAAGAAAGGACGCCAATACAAAAACCCTAAACGCCAAGGAAAATGGAAAAACCGAGGCAAACAAAAACCAATAATTATCAAAATCCATCAGATCAATACCAATTGAAGCCGTCCTGCTCACAATCTAGCTCTGGCAACTGCAAATACCATTACGCCAAAACGCCATTAGGAATAGGAAGACTAACTCTATGACGATAAAATAAACACGGCAATAATAGTATTAGATACTAACTTAATAAACAAACAAAGATGAGCATAGTCTTCGATATACCTTCATCTCAACAGTTTTCACAATATATACTACTCATCTGGAAACAATCAATGCAAAATCGCCTCAGTGTGATATGCACCTTACTGATAAAAGAGAAGAGAACACGATAAAGACCGTCTATGTAAGCAGTGGAGTCCCACAGGGGTCAGTGCTAGGCCCAACTCTTTGAAACATTCTTTACAACGACCTACTGCAAACCAAGATGCCCGAGGAGACAACGTTGATTGGCTGACATAGTCAACACTAGACTTCTGCGTGTGACAAATTGGATAGACACCCAAAAAAAAAAACGGTGGTACTTCCAACTCCAAAAAAAAATTGCCCTAATTCACTTTAACATCGTTAGTACGGTAGTTACGCTAAGCAAGACAGTTAAATACCTACGAACATAATTCGACACCAAACTAACATTTGCGGAACATGTCAAGAAGATTCAATTGTCAGAAAAAGTAGTCTGGTGCCTAACGTAGAAAGACATAATTCATAAAAAAAAATCACGCAGTTGTTGTTCAGTCGCCGTTGTTGTAAAAACAGACTAAAATACAGAAGACAATGTTCATTAGAGTATGCAGTGACAATGAGTGCGTACAGGAAGACAAAAGCGGACCGCTACTTTTGAAGCAGTACTTGTTGCTACTGGAAATAAACAACAAACTTAGATAAATACACCAGCCTCATTGCTGATAACATCTTACACCTTCCAAAATCAAACACCAACGCCCCATAGAAACCCCCATCGGGGTTCTCATGCGTCTTAAAAAACGTATCGTTCAAAATAGCCGACTCAAGTCATAGAGTAAGCCGGACTAGAGACAAGCAAAAGCTATTCGAATCAAGTCCAAGGCGACAGAACGCTTCACCTTTTTAATTCGTATTATATCCGACACCGATACAATTGACACCATTCTGACCTCTGGTCTAATTATATTCAAAACACTCCACCGTGCCAAACCCTCTCTTCAATCCCTCCCTCAACCCATCCAATGCCCACGCTGTTTCAGGTTCCACAAATCTAGTGACAATGGTTCCACAACCCCATCAAATGTAGCACCTGCTCTAGTCTCCACCCTACCCACTCCTGCAAATCAACAGTGCTTAAATGCACCCTTTGCAACTCGACAGAACACTACTACTTCTCGCAAAAATACCCTGCCCGCCCTACCGCCTCTCTATCTAGCGCCACTGTTGTGCCCCTAAAATCCGCAGACAAGCCATCTGACTCAGTAGAAGTCAACATGGCGCAATTTGTAATGCTATCTATGCTGAACCCCTTTCCGAATAAAATAGACCAAGTGGCCAACACCATAAATCGTTACACTACACAATGGTCTCCTAACGCAAGTCCACTGTACGGGCAACATTGTCCATATCACCTGTGAAGCTAAACAATAATGGCTGCAGAACCCGTAACAATCTCCTCCTTAAACACCCACGAGTAAACGCAAAAGCGTATACTCATCCAAAACCTAGTCCAAACGTTCCAGAGAACGAAACCCTATCCCAAAACAAATTTGTTATTTCCCAAATTCATATTCCATAACAAACACGCGGTGGGTCAATCAAGAGGCGTCGCAATAGCCTACGATGCCATTCTTCCAATCTCTCCCATCACTACCCCGCAAATCGTAAACGGCAGCATATTCATCTCATCCATCTAAATCAACCCCAACAAACTATTCCCGTCAGGTTTCTTTAAATATGTTTCAAACACGTTTCGTTCGGAGATCATTCATCCTGACGGACCTCTTTATTAATTTTCCCCTATTTTGATTAAGCTGCACAGACCCCACTTTCGCTAAACACAACGGTCGGTCATTGTGATCACACTGGACCTGATCCCATACTTCAATCTTGCTGCCCAAGTGTCCCCAAACTACATCACCAGCGACCATATGCTCCTCCTAGGCTTCACCTTTTTAATTAATTCAATCTTATATCGGACTTATCCTCTTTTTTACTAAACGTCCATCAGTTGATAGTGGAATACATTTAACGGGAGGCCAACTTCAGATAGTTTAAGTTTCTTAAAATCAACAAGACCTTTCAAAACTAGAGAAAAATTAGCAAATAGGTTTGATAGGAGTATGTCATTGCCTCTTCATTCTCCATTGTCCAGTCCGTATAACTCCTGTGATAATGACAGCATCGACCGTAAAATAGATTTTGCTCTGTGGGAGCAAGATGTGCGTGTGCTCACCTTAGCCGAGCTGCTATTTCTAAACGAATCAAGAATGAAAGTAAAGATATGATGTTGGATGGTAGTCCAGGACTTCCTGATACATTACAATGCAGTGATATTTTATCAAATGTCTTTATGAAGCCTCTACTTGATCAATCTTCTTTCAGTTTTGAGTCTAATGAGTTCATTTTTGAATTCTCTGATCATAATTATAGATATTATGATGTCAGCACTCCATGTTCAAGTCTAAGTCCGGCTTCATCTAGTTGTCTACAGTCACCTTGTTCGTTCACACTTGATTCACCATCACCACCACCTACAGCATCAGATTTCTGCAAATTTTTTCAAGCTTCCGGAACAGTTTTTGAAAAAGATTTCTCAAACTTGACATTATCAGATCGTGAACAAAGGGAGTTATATAAAGCGGCCAAGATTATCCAGAAAGCTTACCGTTCCTACAAGAGGCGCAAGCAAGAGCAAGATAAAAAAAGAACTTCTGCAGTCCTAATACAAAATTATTACAGACGCTACAAGCAATATGCATATTACAAGCAGATGACACACGCAGCCATGGTCATCCAGAATAGTTTCAGAAGAACCTATTCTCAGAAAAGGCAACATCAAGCCACTAGGAAGATTCAACAGTTCATGAAGCAATCCAAAAATAAATTGCAGAGAGAGCGAGCAAAAAAAGAGAAGCAGGAAGACCAGTCAGTGGATGTCCCCCTAAAGTCACTGTCTCGCGCGGTCAATTCCAACACAGGCCTAAATAACAGATCTAAAAGCGCTGAGGAACATAGCAAAAGGCCAATGAAGAAATAATGATAAAGAAGCAAAAAAGAAGTACTTAAGCAGCATTTATATATCACTTAGAATAGTAAGTTGATACACACTTAACAAACAAAAACATGTCACTAAGTGGCTTTACTATTAGAGCTATATATCTACTAAAAAACGCAGTTTTATCATCTTCCTAGACATTACCCGGGCCTACAACCACCTGTGGTGACGGCCTTATTCACAAACTATTTTCTATTAAACTCAATTTTCATAATAGCTACTATCAAACATTTTCTCAAAAATAGGTCTACTCAAACCCCCAATCTTGCGTGCAAGCATCTCCAAACCTACCTCTCCACACTCCAACGGTGGCTCCAGAAATGGAAGCTAACGCAAATCCCAAAAAAACACAATTTATCCTATTCCACCACCTTAACCTCCATCCACATCTGCATCTCCCTCTGAACCCAAATTATCACCCCATTCAGTCAAATTACCTACTTAGGCATCACCTACCTTAAGGTTGTACTCAACCCTTCAGTAACTCTTTCGGAAATTTGCTCCTAAGTCCGCAAAAAATTTAACCTCCTCAAGGAACTTAGTGGTACATTCACTTGTACCAACCTAAAACTTTTCTTTACCTATATAAAACATTTATTCGGCCACTGATAGACTACCAGGCTATCACCTTTTCCATCGCTCGGCAAAACCACATCAACCCCATCGCCAGACTTGAAAGGACAACCATAAAACGGATTCTCAACCTCTCCCTCAGTCAGATCTCAAATATCCCCCTATAATGTCACGCCTTCAGCACTCCTATCATAAATGTTCGGCCCCCCAAAATTTTTGTAAATCAAAATATATGTTCAATTGTGGAAAAGGTCCTAAGCGACCTAACTACAGCCACCCAGTGCCGTGGTATAAATTCTCTCTGACTCCAATCCTCAGGCATATTAATCAGACATTCATCAAATCTAAATTACAAACTGTTATTATTTATTTGAATTCAATTTATCGCAGGTCCCAGCTCCGGCTGAACATTTCAAAGATATTCTGGCATTTATTAATTCAGGACATTAGTGTCGATGTAAACTATAATTACATTTAATATGAGAGTGTAGGTGGACCAGATACTAAGCCCTCCAATCTCTCAATTAACAGATTTCGGTAGTATATATTATGTGGTTAATTTACAGGGAAATATTAAAAATGCAGCTGTGAGGTAGCGTTACAAGCATAAGCCCTTAAATATCAGCCCTTGCAACACATCAAATGTTGTTATAGCAACAAGAATTTTAGCTAACTTACTATTGGAGGTATATTTACATTCGTCGTTGATTATGTTAAAGTCACGCCAAGGATTAGGCAACCGCACCTCCAGAGCACCGACCAGCAAGAGCCGATGGAGTCCGATAGCCAAACCCTAAGGCTCATCTACGCCCAAACTCTGCCTGGACTGCGTCATCGACGACATCAGGCACAATAACTCGTCGCTCAACGATACCCTCACTCATCGCCCTGCGGAAGGATATCACGCAGAAGATTAGAAATAGTAAAGCCTCCTCCATCGCGGCCATGTACTCTCTTATCGAGAAGCACGCACGGCCAACCACGTCACCAAAAGCACCAACTCCAGCCCAAACCTCCCCCAAAAAGGTCGGGATGTCTTCTTTGTCTGCCCAGCCCCACCTCATCATGACCCCGGAGTACCAGGTCTAGGTCTCTCTCTCAAAAAGCCGGCCAAGAATCCGATCGACTCCAGCCCTGCCGACACCAAAAAGACAATAAAAATCCTGCTGGAGAATGATGTCGCCGCCCACACAAACGCCCCGCCAGCAGAAGAGGGATAGAAAAAAAAAATAAAAAAACCAAGAAAAGATACGAGTGAGTCTTCCTCAATTACTTGCACTACTAAGCCATCAGCCAACCCAAGTCAAGTACCTTCAGCGCCAAGAAGGTCTTCAACCAGGCCAGCTCATAGAACGCAGTCGACCAACTCTAGTCCGGCTACTTGATCCTTAGGCCCTCCCTCAAACCCCGCAGCTCCGCCAATACCCACAAAAGACGCCCTCCTCCCATCACTATTCAGAAAAAATCCCAATATCAAGAGCAGTTGACAACTTTCAAGTCAAAAAACATCAACAACGCGCAGTAGACGTGGTCCCTTCTAGCATGCGGATTTTTAGATCATGTCTCTCACCGAAATACATACGAAAGTCGGCAGATACTGCATAACGCCATCGTCGCCAGCGTTATAGCCACACGGCATCCCGGTGCAACGTACCATGTGTGTCAAATGCTCCGGAGCTCATCCAAGTTCCGAATGCAGTTTCAAAGAGTCCGGGCATGTAGCTACATGCGCCGGATGCGGTGGACCGCACACCTTCAGGGCTGTAAAAGGTTTATGTTAAACAGAGAGCTAGCCACAACAGCCAAGACCACGGTAAGGCACCTGCTTCTCGACAGCAAACTCCTGCTCTTCCCAAAAGCACACCCAACGCACGCGTGCATCTATCAGCTAAGAACCAGCTGTTACTCCGCCTGTCCAAGCAAGTAACTATGATTTTAGAAACATTATTATATCTTCCGCTCAGATTCTAGCCTACTAAATGGCAAAAAGTGAATATTGAATTAAAAAAAAGAAATGGTTTTTGTCATTTTACATATATTTGACTATTATTAATATTTAATTAAATTAAAATAACAAATATTGTAAAAATAATTTTATAAACCAGTAGATTATAGGTTATGTTTATTTTCGCTGTTTAACTGTCAAGAAAGTAAGAACAACAGCTTAGTTAACTGTTCCTTTTCAATAACCAAATATTTGTGATCATGTTTGCTTACCTTGACTTACCTTGGTTGACAAAAAGAAAGCACCTATAACCTGATGTGCCCACCAAAAGTAAGTAAACGTCAAAAATTACAGTATCCTTTCATACCTCATATAATTAATTTATAAATAACCTTCATGTGTCAGTCACTACAAATATTATTAAAATATCATTATATCGTTCATGTGACCTTGTAGTTGACATTTCAACCACTATGGCACTAACAAGAAAGTCTTCCATATTTTTCATAATTTACTGTGGTTTGGTTAGGTTATGTTAGGTTAACCTATTTGACAGTTGACAACCACTGAAGCATATTTTATTAAAATAACTTAAATTCAAACATATTTACCTCAATATTTGATAATTAACGGCATTTTATTATGTAACATTTTAATCAAAGTTTCTTTTTCAAATTTTACGTTGTCTCACTAAAAATCATTTTAATACAAAAACTATAAATAATCAACATACCTATGCATTATAGGCCTGTATTGAAGTGGATTGGGACATGTATTCCTCCTCCCCATTGAATACTCGACATCCTGTATACCAACTTTCGACATATCAGTTTCAACAATTCGAACTCTCTCATCAAATCGATCAAAACTTTCATCCTTTTCCAAACTTTTGTTTTCGAAACTAGAATCTTGATAGGAATAGTAACTTTTTAAACTTTTCATCTCATCCTGATTGATGGAATTATCTGATTTTGAATTGTAAATTTGCTGTGAATTTTCTCGTGTAAAATCAAACGTTTGACTTTGAAAATTTGAATTTTCTTGATTTTCATTTTCAAAATTATCATTAAATACATCATCTTCTAATTCACGATCGGATACATCAGCGGATAAATTCTGATCAAAATTAGGTTCATTGAATTGTAGGTTAGGTTCATTTGTTCCATCGATTGATATTAATGGTTCTTTCAAATTCGTCTCTTTGGTATCCTCATTGGTAAATATTAATTCTATATCGTCGACTTCCTGATCTAATAAATCTGTGCTTGACGAATGTTGAAGAACGAATTCATTTTTATCAGTTCCGTTATTGATTGGTTTGTTATCCATTTTTTTATGTTTGCGATAAATATCTAAATTGATTGAAACCGATAACTTTTTTGATTTTTTTTTATTTACATCTTTTGCCGAATCAATTTCAATCAATTCTGTTTCAGAATCAATTTTAGTCAATTCTGTTGCAATTTTTTCTGTCAATAAATTGTCGGAATTGCAAAATAATGTTTCATCAATTTGTTCAAAACTAACTTTTTTATCTCTATCAAAAACCGGTTTATTATCACGATTACTTAAACCCAAACCCGAATCATTTTTATTAGGAGTCGAAGTAAAAACTTCCTCATCGGATAATTCATTTAAATTTGTAAAGCTTTTAGTTCTATTGGGAGACTTATCGTGTGATTTTGTTGATACGTTTTCTAATGATTCAACAATTGATTTAAATCGTACATCTATATCATTTTTAATTTCTTCAGTTTCATTACTAACATCATCGCCTGTAATTTTTTGTCTCAATAAATGATTCTCGATACTTAATGCTGTTATAGCTGATTCTAAATTTTCAAGCGGCCATGCTTTTGTTTTTAATTCAATTATTTCATGTCTGCTCTGTTCTAAAGCACTACGTAAACTGACAACGGTTTGATGCAAAGCCCTAACTGTATCTAAATAAGGCCCGCTGTTCAAATCATTATGGTCCATTTTACACCACCAAAAACATCCATGCTGTAGATGTTTCTCATCAAATTTGTTGCTATTATTTCAATTTGCTGCACTGCAACAATACAGGAAAACAATTGAATTCTGTTTTCCAAAACATTGGAATCAATAAATTTGTTTTGTACAGGCCCGGGGAATACTGAATCAAGCTGCAACTTACGTTACACAGTGTAATAAAAAAGGATGGACAAAATTAATTTCACATTATTGCAAAATTATTATTCGACCAGTAATAAATATAATTATACTTACAATAGATTTTACGAGGAAAACACTCTCTTCTCTTACGCGATCAAATAAAGATTAAATTTTACCTTGACAACAAACCAACACCAGGCAACTGCTCAATACCACAACACTGGGTCAACTTTTACTTATTACAAAAGATGAAACGTTTGTTATTGTAGCGGCTAGCGTCCGGACCCGAAGAATGAGATCACCCAATTAAATGCAATTATCAACATGCGACTTTGATAAATCGTTTTGTGTTATTTATAAACGCAATTGAATGGTGTTGATATGCGCACACAGTTTACATTATTTCGAATTTCGCGCTTTTAATCGATTTCGAAAATGGCGTTGAAAGCAAGGGGCCGTTGTAGGGCAATTGTAACGACCACGGCCCTATACAAAAATCATTAATGTTATTTCCATAATTAATTCAACAAATCAGAGCTAAAACTAGACACGAAGTTAATATTTTGCATTTAAAATAGTAAAAAAGACTAAAAATTGTATGAAATAATTATAACAAATATTTCAAATACTTATTTGTGAGCAGGTTGACCAGACATACTATTTTTTAGTAACTCTTTTAGAAGTTTAGAAGTCAAAATTACAAAAAATATACTCTTTTTTTTACCAACTTGTTAATTTTTACTGCAAAATTGTTAATCCAACTTTCAAATTATAAAGCCAACCTTTAAAACTGTAATTTTGGCCATCAATTTGTTAAATTTGACTGCCAACAAATTCAAATCATAAATACTGCTAATTTGGCTTTTAAAACTGTAAAAGCGGCTTTCAAAGTATTAAACTTTACTGTCAAGCATTCAATTTGATCTTTGAATTACAAATCCGGCCTTTAAACTGTAAATCTGGTTATTACTGGCAAAGTGATAATCCGGCCTCCAAGTTATAAATCCAGCATTTTCTAAATTAGGATTTTAGAATTAGAAATTTAGATAACAATATTTAGTTTTAATTAAAAAAACTGATTGTACGCAAATTTGTTATTAAAGAAAAAATATTAGCAGCTTTAAACGTGTAAAATTTTACTACCAAACTCTTTATCCGGCTTCTAAATTAACAATCCGGCTTTTAAAATTGTAAATTGGGCTTATAGAACTGAAAACCCAGTAACTAACGTGTTAAAATTTACTGCCAAACTAATAATCCAATCTTCAAGTTATAACAGCGGCTGCTAAAATTGGAATTCGTCTTTGAAAGTATAAAATCGGTCTTTAAAGTGTTAAATGTATTTGCTGAACAGTAAATTTAAATATAAATCCGCTAACTAATATGTTAAACTATACTGATAAACTGTTAATTCGGTTTTTAAATTATAAATCTGGTTTTTAAACTATCCGGCTTTTAAAAGTATAAATGTGGTCTTCAAAAACAAAAACGTTGTCACAAACGTGTCTAATCTACTGCTCAACTGTTAATTCGGCTTCAAAATTGTTGTGTCTAGTTAGTAACAGTGTCAATAGTTAAAATTAGACAGTGTTTTTGCCTGAGTTTGTAGGGCAAATTTGTTCCAATTGACTAATTGATACATTTTTAGCACTTATTAAGATGACCACCACCTATTTCAGCTGTACGCCGTTATTAAGACGGTTTAAAAAAAACCGTACACAATTTGTCATTTTCTTTATTCTATTATTAAAGTTTAAGCACTTCTCAAATTGTATTTATATAAAGTCAAAAATAACAAAATCTGGTCATGAAATATTAAAATGTTTTCAAAAAGAATCTAGACAAAATCGGTTAAAAAGTGTTAAAAACAACAAAATTCTGTCTAAAATATTAAAATATTGTCAGTAAGCACCAAAATCCAACCATAAAGTGTTGAAAAGTGTAAAATTCTATTCTTAAATTTCAAAAATAGCAAAGTTTAGCTTTTAAACATCAAGCTATAAAGTTTTAAAAAGTTATTTGTTAATTTTTTTTATAAAATATCAAAACTATCAAAATCCGGTCACAAACTTTTAATATATGCAAGATTCTATTACTAAAAATTGAAAAATAATAAAATATTTTCTTAAAAACTGCAATAAATTGTTGAAAAGAGCAAGTAGAAGATTCTATTCTTAAAATATTAAAAACAGCAAAAGCTGTTAAAAAGTGCAAATGTTTATTCATAAAAATACAAAAGTTCGTGGTATCAAAATATTGTCAGAAAGCATTAAAAACCGGCCCAAAACTGTTAAAATGTTTAAAAGTAGCAATATTTGGCCATAAACTGTCGAAAAATGCATTTTTTTTTAAACGCTAAATCCGGCAAGAAGTATAAAAAAAATGAAAAATTCTATTTATTAAATGTTAAATTTTATTCACAAAATGTTAAAAATAGCAAAGCTTGACCATGAAATATCAAAATACTTCAAAAAAGAACTTTAATCTGTTGAGAAGTGCAAATTTCTATTTGTGAAATGTCAAAACTACTACATTCGGCCATAATCTGTTGAAATGTGCAAAAATCTATTAATAAAATGTCAAAATCTGGCCATGTAATATCAAAATATGATCAGAAAGCATCAAAAGTGTAATTCTGCTCATAAAATATCAAAAGTAGCAAAATACGGTCATAAATTGCCTAAAAGTACAAGGTTCTATTTATAAAATGTCAAAAACAGCAAAATCCGGTTATAAACTGTTGAAAAGTGCAAATTTTTTTTAATGAAACGTCAAAGATAGCAAAGTAACAGTCAAAAGGTACTAAATTCTATTCATCAAATGTCAAAAATTACAAAATCCAGTCATAAACTGTTGAAAAGTGCAAAATTCTATTTACGAGTTGTTAAAAATAGGATTTTTTTTCCAAAATATCAGAATATTGCCAGAAAGAACCAATATTCACATAAACTGTTAAAAAGTGCAATCTTTTTTTTATGAAATGTCAAAATAAGCAAAATCCGCCTTAAACTGTAAAAAGGTGCAAGATTCTATTTATAAAGTTGTAAAATCCGGCTATGAAACATTAAAATGTTGTCAGAAAAACGAAAATCCGGCCATAAATGGTTGAAAAGTGCAAAATTCTATTTATAAAGTGTCAAAAATAGAAAATATCTGGTCATTAACCGTTGAGAAATTCAAAATACTATTCATAAAAAGTCAAAATTGCACAACTTGGCTATGAAATATAAAAATATTGTTAAAAACTTTTAAAAAATGCAAAATTTTATTTATGAATGTCAAAAATAACATAATCCGGTAATAAAGTATCAAAATATTCTTCAAAAAACGGCTATACATTGTTGAAAAGAGCATAAATTGATTCATAAAGTTTAAAATGATCAAAATCCGGCCATAAAATATCAATTTTTTTTCGATAATTTGTTCATAAACTGTTAAATGCAGTGATAAAATACTAAAATATTGTAAGGCAAATTCTTAAAAAGTGTAAATTTTTTTTTACAATAAGTCCGGAGATGGTCCTTTCTTAGTGTATGCTGTGTTCACACATTTAGAGGTTGCGTAATCTTGAAATTTTCTTTAGCTGGAGTCTTTAGTTTGTTTTTGGTGTGGAATATAGAAGTTATTCCACGTTGTGTACTAAATGTTATCATAGCACGAGAAATGCACGGAAATAGTCGTTGTTGGGTAAGTGATTTAATGGAGACTCAGAGTAAAGTAAAGCTTTCTCGATTTTGCGGTTGCGGACAGGCAGAGATTTTGTTGGGCTTATATAAAATATAAAACTCTATTAAATCCAAGCGTTAATTACCCCATTAACAACGCAGAAAAAATAAATTTTTAGTACTGGGTTTATGTAAAATATTATAACTATCTCTTGGTTGTCTAGAGATAAATTTAAGGGTGGTAGGTTGTAGGTTTTTTTAATTAAATACAAAATGCGGATTAAAATCTAGCTACAAAATAATTTGGCCAAAAACTTTGATAAAATTGGTCAAATTTGTATATCTTCTCAAAATAACATTTAAAATCCAGCCTATGAAAATTAAAATCCGGTGATGCTGTTTTGAGACCAAAAAGTACAACCATACACGCCAATGTAGTCAGCCAGTTGTTGAAGTGCATGTTTTTCTGATTTATAAGGATTTAAGAGAAAAAACTCATACTTTTTTACTTGTAAAAATCTGGCCACCCTGTTTGTGAGCGTATATGTGTATTTTTTAAGAAAACTTTAAAAAGGTGAAAGGAAGGTCGGATTGAGACAAAACTCTGAAGCAAATTGGCACTGCGAATCTGTGTTTGGCAACAAAGCAATCTAAAAACGTTTTATCATAAGCCTCTGGTAAATTTGTAGCAAAAGTTGACAAATTGGCAAATAGTTTCTGTTAGAGTACCGCACCCACTCGCCCAAGTGTCGGAAAATTTAAAGCAATCAAAATCGAATGTAGAAAGCAAAATTCTTCATTGTATGTTTGCAGCTAAATAGTTTCTGTTAGAGTATCTCAGCCACCCACCAAAGTGTCTGTGATCAAACGATTAAATATCACACTTTTTTCTTTAATTAGTTTTTGTTAACGTTTGTAGAGAGGAAAAACATCTAATGCCTTGACTTAAGCGGATGGGTGGGCAGCTCTCATGTAAGTTTGCAGGCAAATAGATTCTTTTTGACTAACCCACCTAACTAAAAAGATTGGATGCAACACACTATTTTTTGTTAACATTTGTAAAAAAGAAACATCAATTTCAATTTCATGATGACAAACTTTTAAGCATATTGTCGGCAACAATGTATGTTTTTAAAAAAATATAGTTTTTATTGGAATACCTTATCACCTAAGTGTCTATGATGAAGAAATTGGATGTGTTGCACCTTTCTTTAATTAGTTTCTACTCATACTTGTAGCGAGGAGAAATACAACTCCAATACATGTTTGCAGGCAAATAGTTGTTGTTGAAAAAACTCTCCTTCCCCCCCAAGTGTGTGATCAAAAGATTGGATGCAACATTTTCTTTTTTAACTTAGTTTCTGCTAAAGTATATAGAAAAGTGAAACATCTAATCTCTTGATGAACAGTAACTCGCCTAAGTGGCTGTGATTAAGGTATTGAATGTGTCTTACCTCTTTTTATCTTAGTTTCCACTGACATTAGTAGAAAAAATAAAGATCCAATTTCTTATTCCAATGTATGAGTTTCATTTGTCCAAGTGTATGTGATCAAGATATCGGTAGTCACACTTTTCTCTTAAATTAGTTTGTTATGCAGGAAAATATTCTTAAGAGTTTGGAAGTAACACTTTTTTTAACTTAATTTTTGTTAAAATACAGAGTTTGCTAAAAAATGTATACACACACACACATGTAGTACTGTCTTCAGTTAAGCTCATGGTTATTTTAAATGTTCAAAATATTGGCCTTTGATAACCAGATACATAACGGAATGACAAACGTTTTTTTTTTTTTAATATAGATTGCTGATTGATTAGCAAGAAAAAGTTTAAAGGGGTTACTGGCAACCGGAAAGGAACTCAATGAGCTTTCTTTGTCTGATCCTATGTTGCCGCAAATTATCATCTAGGTATGCTCGTATGGCTAGGTAGTAGGGTGGTGGCGCTTTTTCTTGTTGATAGAAGACGTTATCATCAGCTTCATAAAACGCACGTACACCTGGTAAAATAGATGTGCGTAAGATTGCCAGGTATACTTATTCAGTCAAAGAAATCGGTTTCTACTAAGTCTTTAGATGATATTTTAACCCACACATAAACCCGACGCAGTTATGCCGATAGAAAAATATTCTATTAAGCTTAAACGGTCATTATTAATTGCCTGCAGTAATTGTCTGATGTAAACTTTTTTTACTTAGCAAATTTCAGAACTTGTCGGACTTTTGTAAAGAAGTAATACATTTTTCCAACACGAGAACCAACGTCTTCCCCATCTTTCTTTGTAAATATCAAAAATTGTTCTATGCGCTTTAAACTTGTCAATAATGTTTCTAGTTGTAAAGCGAGTTAAGAGTTTTGTTTCAAACTCCTGCCTTCACTAACGCTGCACTTCAACTGCATGCACAAAAATAACTACTTCAGAATACATTTTTGTTCTCCAAACTTTTGCCATTTTTAATGTATGTTTGCTGGTAAATAGTTTTTGCTAAAATACCCCACCCACTCGCGCAAGTGTCTGCAATCAAGAGATTGGATGTTACACACTTTTTTTTTAACTTAGTTTCTGTTAAAATTTGTAGAGAGAAGAAACATTGAATCCTTTAATGACAAACAGTTGAATGGGCGGTTGGGCAAAAATGTATGTTTGCAAGCAAATAGTGTTTGTTAGAATTTACCATCTACCCGTCCAAGTGTTAGTAAGTTAGAATTGAATGTCTTCTTTTCTAACTTAAGTTTTCAATGACATTTGTAGAAAGGAGATACATCCAATCTCTTAATCACATACACTTGGGCAGGTTGATATGAAACTTAAATTTATGTTTGCAGCCAATGGTTTGTTTGTAGTGCCTCACATACTTCCTCAATTGTTTTTTATTGAGGGATTGGTTAGCACACTTTTTATTTACTCAACTCTAATTTATGTTAACAGCCAATTTGTTTTTGTTGAAATACCATATCCACTTATCAAAACGTGATTAGATTGTATTGCTTCCTTCTGAGCAAGAGACGGCAATGATCCCTCACGAGCACTTACCGACTAAAAACCGTCCGTTGATTTGCCTTTGGAAGTTTGCCATTTCAGTAGCATGTACTTCCGATCTAACTGATAATATTTGCGGGTATGATATCACATAAAGCACATTCGTGCCGCCCTGTAGATGTTACATACGTGTTGTGGTGCTCAAGATTTAGACTATTGAGCACTTGTCTGGAAAGTTTAGTCATTTAGGCTAGATGCGTTGCTGAAGCTGCAATCATCTTTATGAAATTTGTGTTGCTTGTCTGGGAAAGGCAGATCAACAGCTAATTTTTAGTTATTGCTAGTCCCGCTGTTTGCGCGTAGGGTTGCTCCTTGCATGCATTGGGTGTGCTCTTAGGAAGATCGTAAGTCTGCTTTTAAGAAACAAGTGCCTTACTGTAGGCCTGGCTATTGCGGCTTGCTTTTAGTTTGTGATAAAACGGGCAACTTTTGCAGCGCATGCCCGGACTTTTTTGTAAGAATACACGAGACACTCGTATGAGCCCCCGCGCATTTAACGCACACATATGGTGCGTTGCACCGGGAAGCAGTGTGATTATATTGGTGGCAACGGTGGCATTGTGCTATGTCTGCGGTCTTTTGCTTGTACTCAACAGTAACGCGAAGCCCAGACAACATAGTAAAAGAAAGTATCTCTTGATTCTTAGCTTCCTGAGGAAGCTGTACGTATAGCATTGGGAAGGTTTTTTCTTCCTTTCCATGCGAGTAGTGAAGGTTGGAATGTACTCTTGAGCAACTAGCCCAGCTTGTACCACATCAGCCGTGATATAATACTCTATCAACTTTTGGTACTTTGCTTTATCACAAATTGTCATGGAAGGTGGGCGGCGGAAGCGCTTTTTGTGAGTGTTGGCAGATTATCTTGGCTTGTTAGAGGGCCTAGGGAGTTAGTCGCGCTAGAGTATGGCAACGGTGCTTTTGGCCGTGTTGGCTGAGTGCTCTGATAGCGCTGAAGGCGCCTTACGTGACGGGCCGGCTGAATTAGAGAATTTTTAACCTGCTTTCTTCTTTGATTTCTTTGCTTTCTTTTCTTTGACCTGGATGATTTTCTTTTCTTTGCTGGACAAAGCATCGGCGGGGTTTTGGAAGGAATAAAACCTGTAGCGGTGTTGCCGCTTGCTGGACCGTGGTGGCGTTGGTAGAATCTCCATCTTTTTGGTGGTAGACAAAGATTTTCTTGGTAAAGCTGGGCTTGATGGTTGGCCCGACGGAGTTCTTTATGGTTTTCTCCATGTTCATCTTTATCTTCATTGCGTTGATGGCCCTGTTGGTCTAGGTGGATCTGCTTGAATTCGTCCTTGTGACAATCGATCCTTTCGGATTGACTTTCAATGACGTGGAGGACAAATTGCTCAAGAGAGTTAACTTTGGCAAATTGTTTTTCAATCAACTTCTTGTTCTGAAACAGCTGCACATACATCATTCGCAGGACTTCAGCGTCGGTTATACCGACGGTGGAATCCGCCATCCTGCAAGAAAATTTGAATTAGTTAATTAATTTCTTAATTAGATTCAATTTATCTGGGGTGCGTCCACTTGATAGGATATGCGGACAGGTAACGGTAGGAAATAATGAAGACAAAATTTACAAAGTTAAAGTAGTTTATTGTACAAACAAATAAAAATGCAATTTATAAAGTTACAATCACACTGAGAAATTAGAAAAACTTTGTAAAGAGACCGGCAATGTCTTTTACAATATACGTGGGTTACAGGTACTGGCAAGCAAATGGCGAAAGAAATAGAAGAATATTATGATAAGACAGACAATGTTTGCACCAATAGAACAGGTACCGTCAAGTAACTGACAACAACAAAATCAAAAAAATAGAAGATAGAAGGCAATGTCCGCACCAACACAATATTCCTACAAAGAGGTTAGGACATTTTGTAAAACTCTTTCTCTGTAATTATCGTCGGCACGTGGAGGCAGTAGTATGAAAATAGAATATCCTTTTACGCACTGCCTAGGCCCTCAAACCAACACATACAAACTATCACCTGGGGTAATACACCAAACTTAGGGTAACTTGGTACAACCTAAAGGATTTTTTATTGTAAATCACACGCAATACCCCACCAGGGCTTACACCAAAACCTCAACGCATCTGAAACACAAACCCAGAAATGCTAACCGCTCTAGTCAAAACCTCCCTTCCCAGCGAGACCGACCTAGCCACCACCTAGCTCAATTAGAAAGAGGCCCATAAATCGACACCGCTGCTCGACTCAACTAATGAGGTCAATATCATTGTCAAGCTAGTGGTGTCATACACAAAAACCCAAAAACAACCAAGTTTTTACCAAAATCCGGCATGAAGACTACCTGCCGACATTCCAGGAGTTTGGTCACAAAGATTCTCACCGGTTTGTTTCTTAACTTGAAGATTACTTTTGGGTGTTTCAAGTGCTCAAGCTGTGATGCATGCAGCTGTCTCGTAAAAACGTTGAAAGGCAAGGTAAGAACATGGCAAGAGCAAGCGGATAGAGATCTTGAGCCGATTTACAGAGAAACCAAAAAAGCTCTTTTGCAAAAGTATGCGGGCTCAGACTTGATCGTAGATCTGAGCCAGCAACTATGAACAGAGGAGTCCAAACGGTTGATCAGCTCGGTCGACTAGCAAATCCAACAAATATTGGCATTATGGAGTTCAAATTTTTGCAATTTTAGCCTATTGACAAGAGATTATTTGTCAATTTTGGCAAAAAATGTTGGATCCTCGTTGAGCATCAGCATTTGCACGCTCTGTGCGAGAACCCAAAAAACACAGATGCAGATGTCTTGAAAGTTAACCGTATTTTGGCAAACTGGTAAAACCGATCTTGATTTTGGTTGACGCGGAGCTAAAATTTTGATCACAAAGTTATGTTTTTAAAAACTTACAAAAGTTGTGTTAAAATTTTGTACAGTCTGATTTTATTTTTTCAGTCCCGGTACTAAACTTTCTCCGCATAGAAATATTTTTTTCAAAACTTAATTCAAAAAATGTATTGACCGTAGTTTGTAGTGTTTGTTCGTTTTGAAAATAGTTTTGGAGGTGGTCCGCTGGGTATTGTTATGATTGGAGCGTTTGTTTAGTTTGTTTTAGTATGCAGTCAGTCCTTCCGCGGCATAGACCTAGTTTTTCCGTTATACAACATAACAAAGACTTGTGCACAACATTGTTCAGTTGCTCAGAAAACTTAGGTATTGTTTTAAATTTCAATAGTAATATTAATTTTTAGATTAAACGTTCATTAGCTGTTTTTTTGTTGTGTATCTGCAAACGTAGCATTAAAGTGTTAGTTAAATAATTTACTAACCGTCAAACGTGAATCTGTCAAATTGTTTTCCTGTCAAAAGTCAATTAAAACTTTGTTTACAAATTTTGCACCTAAAAAATAAAGTATGTGTGATTGTTTAATTAACTAATAATCGGCGTTAATTGCCAAATTTTAGGTTAAAAAGTTTATTTTCAAAAATATTGTTTATCTGTCAAAATAGTGAGAGATTTAAGCTGTCACTTTAAAAATAATTGAACGTTATACTTGACAGATAATTGAAGATTATGTCACGTTCATTTGACCTTACATACAACATTGTTTAGTTTGCCAAAAAGAACTTTCCACTAAAACTTTTTTGTCAGAACATATTATTAAATACCAGATTTTGTCAATATTAAAATGTTACGTAATTGTGCTATACTAGATATACTTATAAAGTTTGTAATGAACGGGATTTGTTTAAACTTAATTTTTGTTGAGTTCAAGCGGCCACGATTGTTTTGATAACAAAACCATCATGACCACAGAATATCCAATATATATATAATATACCATGACTGCTTGATTCTGACCAATCACGAATGATATTGAATAGATTGCCAATAATAACTTTCTTGTGAATGAAAATGTTAATTCAAAGTGCTGACGTGCTTAACGGCCTTGTTTTATAAATAATGTAATCAATAGTTGTAGATTCATTTACATATATACAACGTATTGAGGTTAATCTTCAATTCGATGTAAGTTTGGTTGCCTACAACACTCAGTCAATACTGATTTAATCAAAAAAGATGAAAATTTTTATTGGAAAAAGAAAATGCATTTATTGTTATATAAAATACATTTTACATGGATCTAACAAATTTATACGCACAGAAAAATAACATTTATTATAACCCTAAATTTTATATACAAATTTTATGACAAATTACATTAATTATTGTCCTTTCTTCCATTTTTCGGCAGTGGAAAATTCAGTCATAGGTTTCCCGCTAATACCACAAGTGCCAATACCCACACGACCATTAACGGAATCTGGCGATGCAAATATACTCTTTGTTTTAACACCGGCCTTCTTACTCTTGCTAGCCTTATTATTAAAATTCAGCCATTTATTCTTTTCGGTTTCGCGTTCCTCTTCCAATTCCTTAAAACGTGCCAATTTCTTCTGTTTCTTCTTTTTGAGATATTCCTTATTGTTCATTTTGGCACGTTTCAGCTTCTCAGCCTCTGTGAGTTGTCGCTTTTCCCCTGTGAATTCTTTTAATTCTGATAAAGTAGTAACACCTCGATTTTTATATGCTTCAAATGTAACATTTACCTGTCCGTCTGGATTGATTGAGTTTA
The DNA here is from genome assembly GCA_963932245.1 of Tachinus rufipes. NCBI lineage: Eukaryota > Metazoa > Arthropoda > Insecta > Coleoptera > Staphylinidae > Tachinus > Tachinus rufipes. The sequence continues at coordinate 67,709,029 of OZ010747.1, read as the reverse complement.
TACGAGCCTCATAATATTGATTGTTGTCACTCCATTTTGCCATACAAACATCACCGACTCGCCATAATTTTTTCTTCTTATTCATCGCAACGAACTCTTCCACAGCCAATAACGATTTGGTGATTTCGTCATCTTCAGTTGGTTGATGGATCGGTACCTCTGTATATTCGGGTTGATTGGCAGCTTCCTCCGCCTTTGTTTTTAAATCTAATGTTAATTCGATCACCTCATCTAAATCGATCTTTAATTTTTGGAGCTCCTTATTATCGGGATCAGTTAGTAGGGCTGCTTCTACTTGTTGCAGTTGCAGCTTGTAGTTTTGCAAATCATCGGCCATAATTGAGTTAGTTTATTATGTAATCTTAAGATATAATTTGTTATTACCTTAATGGACCTCTTATATTGATATTCATTAATTAATATTGATATACAAGAAGTTTCTGTTTACAAAATGGCGTTTGGTTTTGTGCTTGTTTGACAGATCAGTTGTACTAACCTGAACGTAGCTTAATTATAATGCCGCGGATTATTATCGTCAACTTCACGCTGGTGGTTTAATTGATCTATTTTATATATTTTAATTTTTTTTTTTAATTTGTTGGACACTAGCGGCACGTGCCTGTCGGAAATGTTTAGGTTCCAGGTTTTGGCGGTGGTTTTTGTGATATCCTGCACTAAGGTGGCACATGGTTAGTTTCTGCAGTCTCTTGCGCACTAACAGAACTAGAAGAAAGAAGGAAGACGGGACAGATCCAACTCTAGGGTCAAAAACCTGTCCAGTTCAAGAAGCGACAGTTGCTAACCTGTGCCACCAATAATAGAACAGAATGCCATTATCCAGGCACTCAACATGACAATTTTTGAGCTTACACGCGCCCTTATGGCAGCCACCAACGCCACTACTACACCAACCTCTTCAGAGTTAAAGAAAAGAATGAAGCCTCCATCTCCAGAAAACATTTTTGTTGACGTTGCTACGAGCTTCACCGTCCAGAAGAAGGCAGCCAACCGTTTCGGTACCGTCGACGCAAGAAATTCTAAGCAACTGTGGACCAAAAACCATCAGCGGTTAACTTTGCAGGTTTTTAAGGCCATATAGCACAAGGGTTTTCCTACTCCAAAGAAGAAGCCGTTTCCGCCAAAAAAGAGTGTTGCAGATGACCATCCAACTTTTTTAAACCTCCCGCAAGAGTAACTTTTAAGTCTTGCTTTCCGCAATAATTTTAGTAAACAAGGACAAATTTCCGGAATATTCTAATATTTTAACGATAACTATATTGGCTATCTTTCTGCGACAAATACCTATAAAGGTATTTGCATTATTTCGGCAACAAACGTCAACCACAGGAAGGCAACGGACTTTCTCAATTTAAAAAATGCCAATTTTTACACTTGGTGGACCGTCAAAGAACGCTTGAGGTGGTAATCCGAAAACTTTTGTGTTACAGCATTGAGGTTTAGCTTTTGAATCTCTGAGATTTACACCTAGAAATGTCTATAGAATAGAAAACAAATTTATTTGTTTTTTAATGACGTACTAACCTTTTTTTTTAGAAGAAAAAATGCTTTATGCACTGCCAGTTTACCTGGATCTGTGGAACTTGGTCGCCTATTCAAAAGAGCCATACCCACTAAAACCTCCCTTCATTTCTCCGGTTGTCCGCAAGGAATCTCCTTTCGATACTGCTTCTTGTCGTTTTCCTTCTTGCCGATTATTGCATGTGGCTGACGATGTTGTCTGCTGTTAGGTTGCTTCCAAATACCTGTTTTGTTTATCTTTTTTATTGTTTTGGTGCGGGCATTTGAATATTGTATGTTTGGCGTTTTTTTTTGTTGTTGCAGTACTTGCCTTTTTTTTCAATTAAAATTTTGAACTTACGGAGATAGTCTGCAAAGCACCCATGCTTCGTAAGAAACTGAGTGATGTGGTATCCTATCTCCTCGTGTCTTTTTCCTATTCTGCCACGTTTGGGATTAGCCATTTAGTCCGCTTAGAGGTCTGTGTTTTATCTGCCCATTCCATTTTCTACAGTCTCATGTGGTTTTCGTTCTTTTGTCTTTTTTGTTAGATTTAAGTAGATTTCCACGTTTGCTTTTTTTCCCAGGCCAGCAGATGTATGGGGATTGAGCCTGTAATGACCTGCAGCGCTTTTGTTGAGGCCGCAAGATATGCAGAACTGACCTATGAAAATCTTTTTATACTTTTGTGTGTTTAGCTGCTCAGTCCATATTAGTGCTGCGTACAGCATGGTTGAGTTGACGATGGTACCCATGATTTGCGTCTTGCTAGACCTGGGCTCGTTTATTTTTGGCAGAATTCTAACTAACTCTGATTTTTTGGCCTTTTCCGCTGCCTTTGTGATGTAATAGGTTATGTTTTTATTTTTGCCTAGGTGGACTTTGAAGTATTTTACCGTTTGCCTACTGGTAATTTTCTTTCTGCAGATGTTTGCTCTTATTACTTTGAGCGTTTTGTTTTCTCTCTAGTATGACCATCTCGGTTTTTTTGGGGGGCAATTCTCAGTTTCTTGTCATTCATACATCTTTCAACCCGGCAAGAGGTTTCTTTGATGTCTTTGATTATTTTTTCTTTATTATTTCTCCAGACCACCATATTTAGGTTATCAGCGTAGCCAATTAGGTCGACTGTGTCAGCAACATCTAGCTTTAGCGCACTGTTATAGAATATATTCTACAAAACTGGGCCGGCAACTGAGCTTTGTAAGACTCCGCATGTTATTTCTAACGAGTTTTTTTTACCCGATCTTAATGTACCTTTTGTCAAAGTAATGGATGACATTTACCAGATATTTTGGTACTTTTTGCTTGTTTAGCTCTTCCACAATACTTTGCCAAGGCGTTTTCCACGTCAAATGTGACATGGATTGCGTACTTTTCATGTACTTTTTCTGCAGATGTTTTAAGAACTGCGTTGATAGCGTAGATAATCGATCTGCTCCTTCTGAGTCTGTATTGTCACTCGGAAAGGTCTTTGATAGACTTTACGCTGTTTGTGATTCTGCTTCGACATTGAATTCAGAACAAGGATTGGTCTATAAGATGTTTTGTCATTTATATCCTTCTTTGGCTTCTCCACTAGGACTACGGTACCCTGTTTCCAGTTTTTGGGGATTCGGCCTTCCTTCAGAACTTCCACCGCCCGTTGGAAGATGTTGGGACAGTTGTTAGCGATAAGTTTTATCACCTCCGGTAATATGCCGTCAGGATCAGATGTCTTCTTGGTTTTAATCTTCAGTCCGGCTTTGCGGATCTCCTCGGCTGTACACTTGGGTACATCTTGCTTTGTGACAGTGTTGCTTTGTTGCTTTGTGACAGTGTGCTTTTCCTAGATCTCTATCGATTTTTGCGGAAAAAGATTTGTTGCTAGTTGTCTTTGTTTTGACAGTTTGGTAGGATGCCGTGCTCCTACCTTCTTGGTTACAATTTGAGGGGGGTATCCCCAAGTCTCAAATGTCGTTGCCGAGCTTGTCACATAAGTGTTTCCACGCGGTTTTCTATGCTGTTTTAATCTCCAACCTCAGTTTTTTTTGGCTGTAGAGGTTTTGTGCTGCTTTCTTCGCTTCGCTGGTGCTTTTTTTGTTGGTTTTAGTAAGTTTTTGTCTATTTTTGTTACAGATGTTTTGTGTCAGAGCAATGCCATTCGACCACCAGTAAACTCCTTCCTTCCTTCTTTTTAAAGGTTATGTTACAGGCGTTTGTTATAAGCTTGGTAATGTTTTCTGAGGTTATATCAATATTTTTTGCCAACCTTGTCATCTGTTTTAGGAACCCGTCTTCTTTGTCTTTGCTGTATTGCCATCTCCTGCAGTTAATTGAGGTTTAATTTTTGCTTTGTTTTGTTTTGACCAGCTTTATCTGCATGTATATATTGTTGTGCAGGCTCAGATTTTTCGCTGACAAACCATTTACTTATTTTCCGGGCTACATCTTCGGTTCCCAATGTAATATTAATATGCGAGAATTTACCTTTTTTTTTAAAGGTTGGTGTTTTACCCTTGTTTAGGATGAGTAGATCTTTGCTTGCTGTCCATTTTGCAAGTATGGTTTTCTTGGTGTCTTTTGTCTTTACACTGGGCTGTAGGACTTTGCATTGAGGTCTCTTCCTACTTACTAATGTGGTTTTTTGTTTCTTTGCTCAGTATTTCAAGAAGTTGTTGCAGCTTTTGGCCGTCAGCTTTAGGCGAGAGGTAGCAGGAGTACACCTGGATGCCGTACTAACCTAACTGAGCTCACAGGCTTTAAGGTCACTGTAAAGCCAAAAAAGAGAAGCGATAGTATTCCACAATGCCAAAAGTGCCAACAGCTTGCCAACAATTTAACTCAGCACCGGTTATCAATGACTTTAGCTCCAACTACAACTCAATAATATTGGCACTTTACGGAAGAGGATCAACCGGGAAAGGAGAAAAATTTAAACACGTACGGATTAGATTCTTTTTTTATGATCCCTGAAAAATAGTCTGTCAACTTTTTCGCGTTTTAGCATTTAAAACTCGGACTGCTCTTGGCTCCAAGAACTTTTAAATTGTTCTAGCATACAGCAATAATGGCGCTCACCAATATTGTTTATACAATTCTTCAAACCGGGCGTTTTCTTACAAAATAGAAAAGCTCACTGGTGATAGATGTTTCAAAATCTGGAAAAAACCGTAAATTTTCTCAAAACCAGTGCATATCAGTCTTCTATGCACTTTAAGTAAGGTCATTGAGAGAGTGATCTTGGTCACAATCCAGGACCACACGGAAGTTAACAATCTTTTTCTCTCACTAACATGGTTTTAGATGGGAGGATATTTTGCTGTCTATCAATTAATCCTGTGACTATAAGGTCCGTATAGTCTTTTTTTATGTTGAAAAAGTCTTTAACAAGGTTTGACGGCTGATTACGGCAAAAGTCCTTTAAAGTTATATTCTCTTATTTCTGCTGTTTAACTTATACGTTGCTAACATGCTTTTAAGATGAACGCACGAGGTTAAAATGAGCCAATACGCTGACGACACGGCACTTCTATACTTTTCAAAATCACTCATGGTAGTCATCTCAAGGCTACAGAAAGCCACCACCAACCTTGATAAATGGTTGAATAAATGGCAAGTTCTAAAGAAAAGCAAAGCTGTTTTCTTCACACGGCAACAAATCACCCTCTATGAGAACGTCCATCTTAGCGACGTTTCCATACCGTGGTCCGATTCTGCCAAATATCTAGAGATAACTTTTAACAAAGGATTTGCGTACAAACTGCACGTGCAGTCTATTCTTGATAAAGCCAGAATGGCAAAAAAATCTTATTTTAATGTTGCGTAAAATCGGCCGCAAGCTGTCATCTCAATTCGCCAACATATCAAAACTTAACTTAAAAAGTATTACGATAAGCTCGCGACTTATCCCAACTCTGATCTGGTCCGAATTGCCGAGCCAGACAAAGACATTTTTTTCTACAAACGACCAGTGAATTAAGTAACCGTACGTTAACATAAATTGGATAACCACAGCCTACAAAGCGTAATTTTAACTATCTCTTAAATCTAAATCTTTATAAGTCTGAACAATTTTAAGTTTCCAGGTACTCAACACTGAGAAAGGGTTTAGTTGGTAAGCATTTTTTTGTGAAAGTGAATTTTACACGTTGACTTTAAAAAAATTCTACACCCAAACCATGAAAAAATAAAAACAGTTAAAAAGGTTTGTCTTCCGATGATTGGATTCGATTCTTATATTAATATGTTGATTAAAGTAAGTCCTTGCTTCAATTTATTAAAATAAAATAAATTTATTTAATGAAAAACATTTATATTTATTTTGACCGGTAGCTTTTTCAAAATAAATATAAATGTTTTTCATTAAATAAATTTATTTTATTTTAATAAATTGGATCAAGGACTTACTTTAATCAGTATATTAATATAAAAACAGTTAGATTGGAAAGTCTATGTTACGAATTGAAGTGACAAACGGCATTCATTTTGAAAGCGAATCCAACACAATGCAAAGTCTTTATGCGCAATTTACACGGGCAAGTAAAACTATAGCAAGTTTATATCTGAGAGTACTTGCAAATGATCCCTCTTTTAACCTAAAAAACAAATCCAGTAAACCTTCCAAGAGCTGCTGGACGAGCAACATCATCGTCACAGAGAAGAGGAGAAGGATGAATAATTAAATTTATCGGTAACAGAGTTTTTATTTTACTCACGCGCTTTTATAGATAAATATAAAATAAAAATACTATAAAGTAAGGTTTTAATACTCTTTTGGGGATTCACCTTTCAGTAAACTGCTTAGTAGCGTTACTAATAAGATTACCGTGAGTAGACGTTTACTTATTCATCTGTTAGTAGTGACAATCTTTCATCAAATCAAATGTACAAGGCAGATAAATTACACAGATCACTTTGGTTCACTAATAAAAAATAATTAGAAGAACATAACCTTAAGCGGTTTTGATTGACAACAAGCAGTAAAGCAACAACGGTGTTACTAAAAAAATTCTCTTTAAATATATATAACTATTCTTTTTTTCTAAAATGTACTACCTAAAAGCCACACAAATATGACCAATGGCCAATGTTTTGGTAGGCATTGTTGTTGTTGTTGTTGTTTTACGCAGTGGCAGCTCCGTTGTAACGTGAAGTTGCACTGTCTCTCACTTGGCATGTACGTCATTAATTAATCATTGGCTGCGTTCAGCACGATTCATCACTGTCCAATCATTCAAACTGAACGCCGCCGCTGAGTCGTCTTTTGCTGGTAGTGCTTGTCATTTTACTCATCATACATTTAAGTACGCTTCTTTGCTGACAAAGCAACATCAGCGTTTAATTGGCAAATATATATAAAAAAAAATTATTATTGCTTATCTCCGATTGATGACTTATCACTGTCAATTATTCAAACTGAACGCCGTCGCTGATTCATTGTTTGCTGGCATCGCCTGTCATTTTACTTATTATACATTTAGATACGCTTTTTTGCTGACAAAGCAACTCATTAGACACCAGCGTTTAATTGGCAAATATATAAAAAAAAATATGTTTATTGTTTATTTCCGATTGATGACTCATCATGCGTACTGAACACTGACTACCGCTGAACATCGTTTGCTAGCAGCGCTTGTCATTTTACTCATCATACATTGGTTGCTGACCAAGTAACTCGTCAATCAGTGATTGATTGATGAGTCGTTCTGAACGCAACCACTGATTGATGAGTTATTTGGTCAGCAACCAATGTATGATGAGTAAAATGACAAGCGCTGCCAGCAAAGGTAGTCAGCGAGCGCGTTCAGTACGCATGATGAGTCGTTCTGAACGCGGCCATTTTTGCCTGTTACCGCTTGTAAATAAGTTCTATATTCAAATTGAATTTTAATTGACCTTAAAACCGTCGTCAGGTAGAACATATACATGTATATATGCTTAAACATATATACATATGGATGCGGACGACCGCAGAAGGAAAAAGGTATACATAAAAAAAAATAAAAATTAGTTTCAAAATTGACTTTTCTCGAGCCGGAGCCCCAGCAACTCTGTCACAACACAGGGGAGATGCTTTGATTGGAATATGTTAGTAATTATTAATGTTAGAGGTAAAAATAGGGCGTTGTTGTAATAGCATTAACTTTCAAACCGCATATTTAGCTAGCTGGTCAAATTAAATGAATACTTTCAAAATGAACAAAGTGTGCTTTCATAACTCATACTTAATTCAAAATTGACAACTTTTTATAATCTATAGCACACATGTAAATATACACACTACATGAACTTAGACATTAATTAAGTTTGTTTGTAAACATTTAGACACCATTTATAAAAATCTTTTGACAGCGTTTTGGATTGCTTTACTACATGTATTTCTAACTTCGTGATAGTCATAAAGAACACTGCTATTGAATGGTTTAGTTCAACTACTTTATCAAATGTCAACTATTTTTACTATTGCAACAGATAGATGTCACTGCATTCGTGTAATCAGAATCTAAAATTATTTGAAACTAAATTAAATTAATGAATAACAACTAATTTACTTAACAAAATTAATAATTTAGTTAATTTCTTAAAACTAACAATAATTAAATGATTGAAAAAAAAATTTGACCTTTTCAGTTTAATATTAAGGTCATGCAAGCAATTAGTGAATACAAGAAGTAAACATTTAAAGAAGTAATTTTATAATAAAACTGAGTGAATCAATCTATTTTATAACATAAAATAAGCAACTAAACGATGGAATTCACTAATAAATCAATAATTGTTAAAAAGTTTGGAGGTTATGACGGTTTGGATGTAAGTAAAACTGACTTAAGTTAAGCCATATCAATCCTTAACAACGTGGCTTAATTTAATTAATGTTTAAAATTCATTTTTACAATAGAAAGTTTTAAACAATTTTTATAGCTTGAAGTTAACAGCATGTTAAAATTTGCCGCCATTTTAGGTTTCAAAATTTAAATTACCCAAATTAGAAGGCCTTATTGAAGTTAAAGTCCATTATTGCGGTTTAAACTTTGCTGATTTATATACTAGACAGGGACTAATACCTCATGAGCTTCCTTTTGTTATGGGAATGGAATGTAGTGGAATTGTTACTGGGATTGGATTGGAAACAAATGAATTTAAAGTAATTTGATAAGCTTCTATTAAATTATTACTTAATTAATTAATTTTTAAGGTTGGAAGCCGTGTAATTTGTTATAATTATAATGGAGGCTTGTATAGTGATATAATACGCATTCCTTTAAACAAATGTTATTTGTTACCGGATGATGTTGATTTGCAAGATGCTGCAGCTTTATTTGTTAATTATTTAACGGCTTATTTTAGTTTGATTTATATGGGGAATTTGCAGGAGAATCAAAATGTTTTTATTCCTGCCTGTGCGGGTAATTTGAAACTATTTTTATGACAATTGTTGCTGTTTAATAAATTTTTTTAATAATTTTTAGGAGGTGTTGGATGGGCAGCTACACAAATATCACGTACAATAAAAAATATAACAATATACGGAACATCTTCGCCCCATAAACAAGAATTATTGCATAAAAATGGAGTTGATCACATTCTCCCTTACGACAATTTAGAAACAAATTTACACAATCTCTGTCCTGAAGGATTTGATTTAATTTTGGAAACTCAATCAGGCACTCAACGAGCAATACTTGAACAACATTTAAAACCTCTTGGAAGGATAATATTTCTAGGTGCTAATTGTTTAATTACAGACAACAATCGTATTTCGCCTTTATCTATGTTGAAAATGTGGTGGAATAGTAAATCCATTCAACAAATTGATTTGGTAATGAAGAATCGTGTAGTAGGTGGATTACATTTAGGTTTATTAACTGACAAAGAGCCGGGTAAAATTAAGGATGGATTGAATTGGGTTTTTAAGATGTTAAAGGATGGGAAACTAAAGCCAAAAATTGACTCCGTTTGGGATTTTGAGGAAATTGTTGAAGCTACTAAAGTTTTAGCCGAGAGGAGGAATATTGGAAAGGTTTTATTGAAACTGGTTTGATTATTATTAAATTGTGTTTATTTTTATATTTTTATAAAACAAATATATGCCATTATTATTGACTATTTTTTCTTAATTGTAAAAAAATGAATATTTGTTTTTAAATAAATTTGACAGCGTTTTTGAATGTTCTATAATAATTTTTGACTTATTAAAGAACTCTGCTAAAGCATCAAAGTAGTTCACTCAATAACATCTGTCAGAAAGTAGTTCAAGTAAACTTATTTATTTTACTTTTATGCAGACACAACAACAATAATTAAATTAATAAGCAATAAGATTAAATTCTTGTAATAATTAATGTTTCTACAAATTATTTTGTTTTAAACTTTGTCTATTGTATACTAGATGACAGCACAGTAAGCATCATGTGCTCATAATTCTACATGCGTAAAGCCCCCGAAATGTCATTTAATTGTCAAAAAATAAACGTAAAATGGTGAGGTAACCTTTGCATAAATCGCGACGGTTGTTAATTGTGTTTGCAGGCTAATTTATAAAAGTATCGTATAAATCTACACCATGATGTCAGACGCATCTTTCACAAGGAACGAAATCATCGGATTAGTCGTTAGGTTATCTCTTGTATCAGCGGTCACATTTTTCAGCATAAAATGGATCATGGAACGTGTCGATCCTACAAACAAATCAAAGAAAAAGGCTAAACAACGGGCCGAAGAACAACTCAGAAAGTAAGTTAAAAATTTATCCAAATTAATATTAAAATTTTGTTATAAATGTTGGCTTCTTATCAGTCAGTATTAATTGATTGATTTATCAAATAAATTATGATTTGAGGCGACCTTGCATTGTTTAGGAATTAAATTGTTTCGATTTAAATGTTTTTATTTTAATTATTTAATATAATAATCATTGTTTTATAATGCACTTTTATGAGGAAATCTACATTGCATTTATCAATTTATTTACATAATATTATGCAACTAAATGCACACATGTAGAAATCTGCAAATTGTTTACTACTTTGCTATTTGTGAATGATATAGATTTCATCTTAGTAAACAGTAATTTACACAAATTATAATAATACAATTTATTGAGTAGTGTGATGACTGGGTCATAAAGGCTACAGATTTCTGTTTGCATTGGTTTATGCTTGTGGTAAATGGTTTTAATGTCTGGGGTATGCTAATGTAGTTTTAAATAGAGGAATCTGTAACAAATTTATCTTAGTCACAAATTTGTTACAGAAATCTATAAAATTTGCGTGTCTTAGATAGTAGTATGAACACGAAAATATTGTTTGCTTTGTTGCACTAATGCTATTTTAGCATCATTGTCTTGAGCTCACATTTTATGGGCCAAAGTAAAATGAGTGTACTGTAAACTCTTGTTCAAAGCCTATGTTGTTTGCACATTGTATGCTGGTTTGTAACTTCTATGAGGCCACGTGGTTACAATAAGCATGGCTCCGATCCAAAATGCAAGCGGAAAAACTGTTTTTCAGTGTGAGCATGGAAAAAAGAACTTTTAAGTCTAATGGTTTGTATCCAGAATAAGGCCACGTGGTTTGCACACAAGTAATGGTTATTGTGGTTTGCGTTATATGATAAAGACAAGTTGCGAACCGCAACTTTTGCGCAATGACACGTTCGATAGTGACACCGTTTTGGGAGTGTAATGACAATGACGCTGTTTTAAAACCAGTTTTTGATGATGGTTTTTGGTGCAGATTTATGGGTTTTATTGTCTTTGCATGGTTGTCGTAATTCTGTTTTGTTTTAAATGGGTTGTGCTGATTTGGTTCTTTGGACGAATTTTCAGTCTTTTGCTTTGTTGAGACTTTATTGATAAATTTCTGGTTTTGATTTAATTTATAGGTCTATGCTATGCTGTAGTTGGCGTGGTGTTTGGTCGCTGGTTCTGTCGCCTAGCGACCGCAATAGAGATGATTTTATTTGTTTGGTGCACACGAATTGCATACGAAACGGCCCGATCGAGTGTTACTGGGGTGGTTGTAGGTTACTGGGCTAGTTTTTCTGAGTGGGGATGACGAGTTGTCGGCGCTGGATTGTTTTTCTTGGGGACGTCAGCAATCGCTGAGTTAGCGATGATGCGGGACTTGCGAGAAGCAAGGCAAAAGAATCGTAATGAGTTTGTAAGGTGAAAGATAGGTGGATTACGGATGTTGTCTGATTAGATGGCGTTTGTGAGACGGCCGCCCGGAGGGTAAAGTGATTTTGGGAAGCTGAAACCGCGGTAAAACGAGGGCATCTTGATGATGGAGGAGCTGCGTTTTAAGTGATATATTCTTGTAATTCTGTACGCGACAACAGTTTTTGAGCGGGGTACATTATACCAAATCACCTTCTTCTTATTCATGAACTATGTGTTACACGCACTCGCCCGAGTGTTAGGAATCCAGGAGTTAGATGTAACCTCATTCTTCCTTAGTTAAGTGACATCTGTGATTCATAGTGAAAAGAAACATTCAATCTTTGGTATATCAATAGTAAAAGTGCACGGACCGACAACGGCTTTTTTTATAATGGGACCGTGCAAAATTGGTTTTTTGTGGTTTGGAGGAGAATCTTCTAAAGACTGAGTCTCAGATTTATTTTTTGAAGGAGAGTGCCTACCGACGAAACTTTTCCCGGAATATACCTGAAAGTTTCAGATCGTAAGGCTAATTATCTTGTGTTTGGAGAATGTATTTTAGTAGAAGGTTGGTTTAGTCCTGTAGGCTGTGGGGTGAGCCACTTTAGGTGGTATATTTTTTATTGGTCTTCTAAAGGAGTATACTTCTTTATCTGGCTCAGCATGTCTGGCCAGATCAGGGTTGTTGTAAATCGCGAGGTTATTGAAGTACTTTTTAATTACAGGATAACGTTACGAGTTTCTTTGATTTGAACATACTATGGTGCACTGACTAGCCAAGGCAAAGTAAGGCTTCGAGGCGATTGAGGTACGTGTTAACCGCCGTTCCAGACTGAAGACGCAAAAGCGATTTGTGGTCTGATGATTGAGGTGTATTTCCGGAGCGTCACTGTTCTGCCAAAGATTTGGAACTAGCAAGTTTTTAGCCATTCTGACTTTGTCTAAGATGGACTGTACGTGCAATTTGTACGTAAGTTCTTTATCGATAGTGATACCGAGATACTTAGCAGCATCGGATCACGGAAGAACGTTCGTATGAGGGGTGGTTTGTCGCTCTGAGAAAAGAACAGCTTTGCTTTTACAATATATTGATATCAGCTTTCTTGCCAGACCTCGTTGACAACTTTTTTAGCATTGAAAATCACTACCTCTATGGTTTTTCTCAGTTTGACACCTTTAACGATGTCATCAGTCACTTGATTTATTTGGTGAAATACGGAGTAGTCCCGTCGTAATCCATGTTGGTTAGCGGGGAAAAGATCGTTAGGTTTCTTGTGTTCCTGGATTATGGTTAATATCACCTTTTCTATAACCTTACTTACGCTCCATAGAAGACTGATTGGCCGGTAGTTTTGAGGAACCATCCGGTCTTTTGCAAGTTTTGGAATATTCATTATCTGAGACCCTTTTTAAGCTTTTGGAAAGTGCCCTGTGCGAAGAATTGCATTAGGAATGTTGGTGAGGGTTATTGTTACTTTTTGCGAGAAAGATTTAAGTAGTTCTGTCAGGGCCAGGAGCAGTGAGTTTTTAGTTTTGAGATCATTTTTTTGATTTGAGATGGTAGGTCGCTGTTCAACGGTGTGTCGTCGTCAGTGTCTTCTAAGAAGTCATTGACTTCTTGAAGGACCCATTTGGCGTGCTCTAGATCTTAGTATCTGAGGCTGATTAGAAAGTTTTTTGCCAGCACTGGTTTTTGTGCAGCTTTATGGCCGTTTTGATTTTGTTGTAAAGAGGGTTTAGGATCTTGCGATCTCTGGGGTCTTGATGCCTTAACCATTGATGGCGGCATTTCTTCTGCGAATCAATGCGAGTTAATTCTAGAGGGTTATCGGTATGAACCTGATGGGTTTTCGAAGCTTTCTAGACTAGATTAGAGAACAGTTTCACGACTCTTTTGATGTCCGCGACTGATCTTACTGAGGCTAAGCTGCCAATGCTCTCTTCCAGGTATGACTAGAGAGTCTAGTCCGTATGGATATTGAATCTTCTCCCCTCTCATTTGATCCCTTTCTATAGAGTTTCAGTAATACTGGATTGTGATTGGAGCTAAGGTCATTTGATTTTGACTTCAAACTTGACGTCCTTGAGTATTGCTTTAAGACTCTTAGTGACCAGCAGAGCTGTATTGTGCGGATTCTCTTGGATCCAATAATTGGTAGCTTTTTTGCTCAACGTTGTCTAGCAGTGCTTGATTTTTGACGTTGGCTTTGGTACTGTTTTACACAGGGTGCTTGGATTACTGGGAAAAGGGTTTAAGAAAACCATTTCGATGAGGTTAACTGGGTTAATGTAAGCAGATGCGATCCTGAATGTGTCCAGTTCAGGTACATTCACGATAATTGCATTTGTTTTGAGAGTGAGAGTACTTGCACACTAGCATGACGTCGATGTTTTGTTTGAAGAAGAACTCTTCTACTTTGCTTATTTTATCTGGAATGCATTTCAGTAGCAAACTCTGAGTAATACGTCAAGCGTCGAGGACGGCAGATTGCAGCTGTCTTTGCGTTTAGCGTGTTTGGTGATGGAAAGAATACAAGCTAACGATTTGTTTGTTTTTAATGCGGCTGGTTTGCAGCTGTTTTTTGTTACTATGACTTTTAAGAGGTAGACGGGGCCGTTTCAGGCGCAGGCGCCTTGTGAGGTCGCACTGTTCCGGCAGACAAGAGTTGCTACAAAGTATCTTTTAGCATTGAGCTATGACACCGCCGTTTTTTAGGCTCGACTTTGATCTTTAGGTCTAAGAGCTGTGACATCTATGATTTCCGTGATGTTTGTTTTCCTTGGGAGTTTCACGGAGATCATTGGGAAGCGAACAAATTCATTTTCTGTTTAGTAGATTTTAGAGGGCGCGAAACCGAGAGATTTCAGTGATTGTCTTACATCTTCTCTTGTTAGATAATCCGGAGCATTCTGGATTACCACTATGATGCATCGTTTGTCTGAAGATGTCAGCCCTTACATGCTTGATGAAAGAGGTTGCCTTGTGAGTATTGCAGTCAGAAATAATAGCGGTTTCACTTCACCACCAGCTTGTATTTTTTGGTTAACACGAATGCCGGAGGGCGGGAGGTATATGAAGAGTTTGTTGTAGGTTGGCTGGGGTTATTATCATCGGTAGGGTTTAGGTCTATAGCTGCAGGCTTGAACCTAACCTTTGTGAAAGCTTTTTTGGTTTTTTCTTTCTTTTATTAGCGGGGGATAACTGCTGAGTCAGTCACTGTAGGTTATTGTTTGCGCTTTTTTGATAATAAGAAGAGGAGGAAACTTGCCCTGGATTTTCTTTTTTATTTGTTTCTTTTGGACCGTGATGTATCCTTTGAAGTCGTTGTTGTCTATTACAACGTTGTTGGTAGATGGTTCAATTTTCTCTGGTGCGGGGGAGTCATCGGAGACGTTCTCTTTAGCCATTTGGATGTGGATATCAAATTTGCCCTTGTGATCTAAGGGAAAATCTGAAGTTTATGGTTGAGAAAATGGACCACTTCTTCAACCTATTCTTCCATATCAGCTAGGTCTACCTGTATGTCCTTGCTGATGATGGGTGGTGGTATGGTATCGACCGTTGCGATGGTTTTTACTAGCCTTGTGGTTGTTACATTTGGGGCTTTTATTTGGAGGTCAAAGTTGGAGACCATGTTATCTATCATTACCCTCATCTCCAGGATCTGGTGGGAAAGGACGGTCATCCTGGATTCAGTTATCTCCTTTTTCAACACAAGGAGTTTGCGGATCTTCTAGATTGTGATGTTGCTGCTCCGGCAGGGGAGCCATTGCAGCAGCATTTCCAGATTCCTCTTGTTACTAATTTAGTTGCAATAAAAATTGCATTTGTTGCTTTCAATATGCTGACTGGAGGCTGGCTTCTTAAAGTAGCTGCGGTCTGGTCAGCTGCTGGCAGTCGAATACTTGCTCAACAACAGCAAAATTGTGTGCTATAGTTTCTTGTTTACAAATATTTTATACAGGCCGCCATCAAAACACCTTTTATTTATTGAGATAAACTAAAACATTTATCAGCCATGACATACATGTTAATATAAGTTTAAAATAATGCAATTTTAGATTACAGAGTAGCGGGAACGCGCCTTTAGCCATCGACAAACTCTCCGATTACGAGATGATGATTGCAGCACACATAATAAATCCACAAGACATATCAGTGACTTGGCAAAATATAGCCGGACTTGAAAATACAATCCAAGAATTAAGAGAAACTGTAATACTTCCCATTCAACGCAAAGAATTATTTGCCGATTCGCAACTAACACAACCACCTAAAGGTGTACTATTACACGGACCACCTGGCTGCGGAAAGACCTTAATAGCCAAAGCAACTGCCAGAGAAGCAGGCACCAGATTTATAAATTTAGATGTATCAATATTAACCGATAAATGGTACGGAGAGAGTCAGAAATTAGCAGCAGCTGTATTCTCCTTGGCCATCAAACTCCAACCTTGTATTATATTCATTGATGAAATAGATTCGTTCTTGAGGGCGCGTAACAGCACTGATCATGAGGCTACAGCTATGATGAAAGCACAATTTATGTCATTTTGGGATGGATTAATTACGGATTCTAATTGTACTGTAATTATAATGGGTGCTACGAATCGTCCACAAGATTTAGACAGCGCAATTTTACGTCGTATGCCAGCAACCTTCCACATCTCAATGCCTAATGTATCACAACGCAAACAAATATTAGAATTGATTTTAGATCAGGAACCAGTATCAGAGGATCTTGATATTAATCGTGTTGCGAAATCATCTGATGGATTTTCAGGTTCAGATTTACGCGAGTTGTGTCGGAACGCTTCCGTATATCGTGTTCGCGATTATATGCGTACCGCTAATAGTAAAGTGCAACCTAATATGAACGACAGCGAAGATGAGTTTCACGATGCGTTACGACCGATTACAATGGATGATTTGATTGTTTCTTTAAATAAAATGAAGGAATCGAAAATGCACTGCGGTTCTTTACCTATGCAAATACGGCTGGACTAGCATAGGTTTCCCATTGTGGAAAAGTATATTGAGAATATAGATACTTATATAGATAAATCTGTGGAGTTTGAAAAAATGTTTAAACATGTTAATGTTAATAAATAATAGCTAAATTACGTTTTGTCCGTAGTTAGATTTATGTTATTTTTCGGTGATATTATGCTTTAGGGATGTTTTTCAGTGCTTGACAAATGAAAATATATAAATAGTTTTATCATTATAAACAAATTTGCTGTACAATTCCTTTAAAATCTACTAAACACAATATTTTGATTTGATTTCAATAAATTTTTGTTTTTTTTTTTTATTTATTTGGTGATATTTTATTGAGACTTTTTTACGTAGATGGCATTTAAGTGATTAGCTGAGTTAATTTACGGACAAGCAAATGTACATTATAAGCACCATACACAATTGAAGCGATTTTAACCATAAACGCAAAAAATAAGTTGCAAAATGGGTGTTTATGGAGTAACAAACACGCTGATTTGCTTTGACTTGTTCACAATTTTGCTACTAATGCCCGTATGACACTTGTCTATAATTCTCTGTTGAATATATAATTATAGATGGAACTTTAAAAGTCTGTAAAATGCACAAATGATCATCAATTTTATTGTGGATTGAAATTTAAGAATATTTTTTGTTTTTGTTTATAAATTTATAATTGACGTAAAATTTGTACGCATTAACAGTTTTAAAAAAATTGTTGGGTTTTATAATAAATGCCATTTTTCTCATTTTATGTGTTAATTATAAAGAAAAATTAAAAATGTACTTAAAATTTCAATCTACAATAAAATTGATGATCATTTGTGCATTTTACAGACTTAAAGTTCTATCTATAATTATATACATAATACAATAGAGAATTATAGATAGTGTCATACGGGCATAAGTGACATTTACGTCTGAGTGTGTTAATGCTTTACAAAAATTATCTTTAAAAAATAAAACGATGCTTACTATTTTATTGATGTTAAATATATGTGTCTATCATCTGTTAAATAATTTATATAATAAAAATAAATCGACAAAGTATATTATATATAGAAATGGTTGTTATCTGCGCATAGTTTCACTCTACAGATGTAAATAATTCTATAATTTTCCTATAAATTAATGCGAAATGATTCTAAATTGCATGTGATTATTCCTAACGATTATTTTATAATTAACTGACATTTTGTGTAGTATTATGTTGTTTTTTTTTAGTTTCTCACAAGTCATATTTAAGTTTATGTTTGTAAATTGTTAGTTAATAAAATATCCAAAGGGTTTTAATTACTTTATGCAATTTTTTATTTTATATAGGTATGTGCTGTCTGTAAGGTATGTATCTAACTAATTGATTGTGTTTTACGCAACTGTTTAAGGTTAATGTAAAATGGAGATTAATTTTCTTGGTAAAATTCAAAATTTGTAACTTTCAAACACCGTTCAACCGTTCTATACTATTTAAGTTTGGAAAAAAACTTCAAAACTGTTGGCGTGTAGGGTTTGAAAAGTTGCACACCAAAAGTTATTAATCTCTAAAGTTTGGGATAAAAAACGCCACGTCTCGAAACTAACACGATAGGTTTTTGTGAAATTTTTACTGGAGTTGGAGAATTTTATTTCAAAATTTTAGGTCGTGGATTTCATTTCGGAGATACAACCATCTTTCAGAAATAAGATTTTTGAAGATTAAAAAAAAATAGATGGTCGTAACGTTTTTGACGAGACATGCACCATTCGCGACGAATACACAAATACTTTAACCTGTATGCAGGAGCAAATTTACACCCAGTGGAGTGGGAATGTATTTTTTTTTAAACGGCGATTTGCAATCCGATTTTCTATAGTTACATTTTTTTATTAATCTAATCGTAGAATTGTTTTATACTACTTTTAATTAATTTGTCATTCCGGATACAGGGGACGACCTTGAACTCTTACTAGAGTCCGGAGAATGGACAAGGAAACTAATACCAGAAATTAAAAAATGGGTAGAAAAAAAACCGAAGACGTGTTACTATACAACACAACTACTTACCGGACATGGAGCTTTCGGAAAGTTCTTACAAAAATTAAATAAGATGGAGAAAAAGGAAAATGTATATTTTGTCAAAAAGACACGCATGACGACGCAGAACATACGCTAGTAGAGTGCGAAGCGTGGGAGGAAGATAGGAAAACGCTAGAAAAGAAAGTAGACAAATCTACATTCATTAAAATATGCCTGAGTGACAAAAACAAATGAAGAGCACTAAGAAACTACGCAACGACAGTACTGAAGAAAAAGATAAAGAAGCTTGAAGCTTTGAGATTTAACTAAACTAAAATGAAGAAAACAATCAAATTAAAAGCCACAGAAGACAAAGGAAGGAGGAGCGATAAGTTAAATGGAAGCAAAAAAAAAATGGAAACAAAGAAGGTCAAAACAACTATGCCTGCCAAGCAATAGAAGGTGAACAGAGAGACAAGAGAAGAACATATACTGAAACATTAGTACAAACAAAAATTGCAGAAATAAGGAGGAAAAGGAGAGAACTGCTAAAAAAAATAAGTTGGCGGAATTGACAATTTCCAAACGGAAAATACGCCATCTCGAGGTTGACAGAAAATGCAATTTTTGAAAAGGTTAGAGTATATCTCGCAACCAGGAGACACAAAGAACTAATCCCTAATGAAAATTCAAAAATCTCACTAGAAGTTAAACTAGCAAATGTAGGACTACCAAAGGGGATGCACTTAATGGAGCTGAACAAAATATTTACGAAAGAAAGATGATACGATGAGGAAGAAGTTGATGAAGATATAGAAAAACTAAGAAGATACCTAAGAACAATGCAAATATCTAGGTTAAATAACACAAAAATGGGAGAAAGGAGAGGAGAATGCCAGTGTAGGAAATAGGGTATAAGAAGAGATGGGCCGGGGACAGCATGTGTTGCCGCAGCAGACTGCGTGAATTCCGTGAGGCCAAAACTAGCCCACTTCAAACTAGTACCACATTTGAGACAATGACTAAGACAAAAGGTATAATTAAAAAAAAAGGATATATTCAGCAGCTTTCGACATTAGATACTTAATTGAACTATACCTCGCAACTGGTAAAAATGTTTCTTGGTAGTCGATTTCTTTTTTCTGGCCACAACCTTTTGCCACTAATCTAGTTATTGTCTGTTTTAGTTTTAAACACTCACTTGGATTTAATAACATTACAATTGTCAAGTCTTTTAACTAAAGTCCGTACACTGTTTTCTATTAAGAAATTGTATTCTTTATACAATGCTTGTTTCCAGTTCTTACTATTTACACCTGATATTGCTTCATCAACTGTGCACGGGTCAGTTTCTATTTTAACATTGTTATCGCACAGATAAAGCTCATAGTCCTTAAACTTTTTTTTCTTTGCTATTGGATTTGTTTTTTTTTTCTTAACGGTTCAATTTCATTTTCTTTGTCTTCATCATACGAATGCGTTTTATCGGATACTTTTTCAGGTTCAACTTCATCCAATTCTTCAGGATGGATTTTTTTTTGTTGTATCTTCCACTGAAACTAAATTCAGATCTGGTTCTTGAACTATTTGAACAGATTGATGTGACTTAGTTTCTATAAATCTTACATCACGACTAAATATGACTTTATTTTTGCTTGGTAAAAACAAGCAATAGCCTTTTGTTGCATCACTATAACCAACAAAAATCATTTTGGTTGACTTAGTGTTCCATTTAGTTTGTTTTTGTTTTGGAACATGCGCCAAACCTCTGATCCAAAGACACTTAAATGTTCCAAGTTTGGTTTTTTACCTGTTCAGCATTCTTTTGGTGTTTTGTTAACACCCATCAGACTTGTCGTATATAAACGATTTACCAAGTATACAGCTGTATTGATTGCTTTTGCCCATAATTTTACATCTAATTTTGCATCTGCTAACATACACTTGACCTTCTTAATTATTGTTGAGTTCATTCTTTCGCGGGTACCATTTTTTGGTGTATTATACCACTTCTTGTTAGAAATTTGGCAAATTCTCTGCTACAATATTTGGTACCGTTGTCAGTTCTGAGTACCTTGATCTTCTTTTCACATTGTTTTTCTACTAAACATATTATTTATCAACTTAGCTCTTGCTATCACATTGTTGTTTTTATTTAATCCAGAACAACCCTTCTTATCAAATTTTATTATGTTGTCATTCTTTATAGCCATCCAGCCAGGTTTGTATTTCTATGTCACCAACACATTTTACTTTCAACTTGTTGTCGTTGGCTATTACTATTTATTTAATTAAGATTTGTTGTTTTGCAACCAGTCTTCATGAAGCGTCATGTGTGAAGATGCTCCCGAATCAACATACCATTCATTTCTATTAAATTTTCCGGATAGAAACGCCACTGATTACATTGATTTATGTGATTTGAGGTTTTTTGTAGAGTTTTTGTTTGTACTTTTTACTTTCACTTGCATTTTTGTGACAATCTTTTTTTTGTGTTCATATGGACCACAATTATAACAACGCGGACTTTATTTTTGAAAGTGATTTTTAAAACCTTTTCCAGCTAAAGCACTTTCTACTTTATCAGTTTTAATGTTGTTTCAATTGCATCAGCTGTTATTGAAGTTCCGGAATGCTCTATTGCCATTATCATTGGACTGAATTTGTCTGGCAATCCTGCTAACAATAGACAGCCAATCCACTCATCCGTTATAATAAACCCCGTGTCGGTTAATTTGAGTCCGGTATCAATTACCTGATTGATATATGATTTATTTGCCTCGTAAAACTTGAGTCAGCATAAATCGTCTTTAGCTTGACCCATACGTCTATTGCAAATGTTTCATTTCTCACGTGGATATAGTTTGGGGGTTCTATTGTTAAGATTTACTTTGACTTTGCCTTTGCATTTTTATCTACATTTGTTTCTTCTTCACTCACTGTAGTTCTCTCTGCCTTTTAGTTTAGGTAGATTTGCCAAAAAGTTTGTCCCCATTGTTGTGCCGGATTGAATTTACTCAATTACACTTATTAATAACCTTTTTAAACAATTTTTTTCACTACTTTACGCACTGCATTAGCCCATAACCTGTTAGATTGACAGTCTAGTTTATTATATTAAAACAAAATATTACAAAGCTGCCTATGCTAAATACAGAGTTATCAGTTGTATTGTATTTTTTTAACGTATTATTTTAACAATAGCACAGTTTATTGTGTTTTTCCTAAAACAATTACTAACTTTATTTTGTAAACAGGGCACTTTTTGTGGTTTTTTGTTAATATCTTGAGAGTTGTAGGTTGGAAGTAAAAGCTAATAACATTTTTTAATAAAAATCATATGAAGATTTTTTGTATTCCCAGCGGTTACAGAATTATAGGGCGCTAAAGAATAGAAAAAAAAGTTTTTGTATTGTTCCGAGCCAAGGAGCCGGTCTCTTTTGTTTGGTCTTCGTCCATTTTGACGGTCCTTTCCCTTTTTTCCAACTACCTGCCTTTTCTTCCACATAGCGTTCACGATACGCGCGGGATATGCATCAAATTGTAGTGCGGTCTCTCTTTTATCTTATTTGTTCATGGAGAAAGTGTGGTAATCAACAGTTTAACAATGTTTCTAAAGATAACTATCAATAAGCAGAGTGAAAAACTTAAAGAACTACTTATAGCATAAGCTTGATCACTCTTTAATTTTATTTGAGGAAACTAAAATGCGGAAAACAAACAAATCCGCTTTATACGATACTTATCCTGTACTACAAGAAAAAGCCAATCTTGTTGATTTTGACATCATTTTGGATGAAGGATTACTGTTACACAAGGTGGTATGGTCCAAAAAATTGTCAATCTCAACAATTTGCCAATGTTATGTCGCCTATGTTCTCAAGCATTATGCCGGCAAGAGCAGTACCATTGTGTTTAATGGCTATTCAGCGGCACCATCCAGTACGAAGGCAGCTGAACAGAACTGAAGTACAAGCTAAAGAGGTTAGTTGACATAAACTTTGAACACAAAACACAAATCACAGTCTAACAAGATGATTTTCTTTCTAATGAACACAATAAATCCAGACTTATTTTATTCCTCTTAACTGTTTTTCACGACCATGGAATTAAAACAATAGTCATAAAATCTTAGTGACAAAGTAGCCATAGTTGGCAAAGATATTATTGTCCTCCTCATGACTTTAAACCCACCTAAAAGACAGATATTATTTGTTAAACTAAGCTTCGGCAAAGTAGAAAGAAAGGTATATTCAAATCAGCAAATGCAAATTATGGGATTAAAAAACTGCATACTTTTTGTGCATGCATTCATACGACTTCTGCTGCATATCAAAAGGAAAATTTGTTTCAATTTGTTCAAGATGCGAGCTACACTGCAAAGTATTACTGATGTAATAAAGCTGAAGCTGGAAACAAAATATTCTTGGCATTGTACAATGCACCCCACAAGCAAACTTCTCTTAACATTCATTGTTACAATGTTTTTACCAAATTGGTTTTGAATGCTAAACCAGACCTCTCTGCGCTGTCGCCCACCAATGAAGCAGCAATGCATGCTTTTCGTGTATACCACCAAATCCAAGTTTGGCTAAAAAATAAACTTCCTCCAGAACAGTGGGGTTAAAAATTTGAGCCAGCCGGTTAATCCCAGTAACTACAGAACACGCAGCAGAGCCTGAAGCAGTCCTTAACCTCATTTTTTGCAAATGTATAACTAGATATGGAAACAGATATAGTCGCCAAAAAAACAAAAATAATGTGCACAAACATTTGCCACAACTGCTATGAAAAATGCTTGAATGGCATTACTTCTACCCCCGAAGAAGACTTTGATGACCCTGATAATCTGAATTTTGTCTTACTTCTGGAAAAAACACAACAGTTTGTGAAAAGGCTTATAAATAAGGATTAAAATGCTGAGTTTACTGGATTTTAACCAGAAATCAGGTGAGATTGCAGTTTTTCTTCACTGATTACGTGCAGCTTAGCAGTGGTAACCAGTAATGTTCATACATTGTTTTATTGCTTGTTTATTTTATATATATATATATATATATATATATATATATATATATATATATATATATATATATATTATTGTATAGAGATTATATTTGTGTGACGGTTCTCTCACACAATTATTTCATAGCTACCTGTTCTGACTGTGTATCAGGCAGCAAGTGTCACAGCTCAAGTAGATCTACAGATTGCAGGGTCTTCTAGAAACAAGCAATCGAGAGTTGATTGTTTATGCTAATGATTCTTTTATTCTTCTATTCTTCTGAATTTCTATATTTTAGTATTCTTAAAAAAAAAATCATTTTGTTTTTGTTTTGAAAAAACGCAATCTACCTTATAACTCTGTAACCGCTGGAAATACAAAAAAAATGGATATGATAATTTTTATTGCAAATTTTATTAGCCTTCATTATGTATATAATTAACTTTTACTTCCGGCCTATAATTCTTGAGATATTAACAAAAAACCGAAAAAAGTGACTTGTTTTCAGTCATTGCCGCTAGAGCTCGTGTTATATTTGTCAGAACTTTTAGTATATTCTTCACTTGGTACCTACAAATCAACTTTAAGGAAAACAATAAATTGTGCTACAAATCTATGTAATAAGGTATCATGATAAGCGCCATTCACCGTGGTATTGCTTTTATTAAAATCAATCATCAAGATGTTCTCACGATCCTAAAAGATTGTGACCATGATTTTTTTGGGTGACAGGGATACCCTGGCTTTTCTTGGTAGATGTTCACCTGTACGTTGCCATTTCATGGATTCTCTTTTAGACAGAGGATTATGATACAATACCATAGTTTTATCTTCGTAACAATGAATTGCAGAATTTCTTTTCCCCTCTCTCACAAAGCTTCAAAAAAGATCAAACACAATCAAATCGATGCTGTTTTTAAACAGCAGGTAGAAGTTTTGAAACTCATCTTGCACTTACTTTATTCATGCCCAAATGGTCATGAAGTATTTGGTGAATCGATGTATCTAACAGCTTTGACATTGATAATAGTTTAGTAAAGTGAATCATTACCGTATACGCCATCTAATCTTTGTTTAATTTGATGAGGTGTAAGATCTTTCAATATGAAAAATGTAATGGCCGCTCGATACTTATTTTTTTGGAGATATGGCATAGTTGAAACCTAACGATGTCTGTCTGGATGTCACTACAAGACTAGAGGATTAAAATTGCACATATACGTTATTAAAGCATCACACTTTACTAAATATTTGACATTTGGTCAAAAGTTTTTAATAATGTAGTAGGCTAGGATGTATGGCAGTTACCTATATATACTTATTTTGTAAGCTTACCTCATTATTAAAACAAAGATAATGTGCTATCATACATTAAAAATTGATACAATTTGGTACTAATACAGTCTATTTTACAATTTTGCATAACCGTAATTCAATCGACTCTATGCAAACAAAGCAAACATTGGTTTTTGTGGTGGGCTAAAAGTTGTGTTAAGCCAAAGCCTAAACCTTCTGAGCGTAGTCCTATTTGGAAAAAGAACAATTTGCTGTACTAACACTTTAAGACTTTTTTTATAGTTTAAAAATATTTTATGGCGGTTGTCACCTGCATAAACATTTTATGACTATTTTAATGGTTAAGCTCACAAATGTGTTAAGTGCATTTTCAGTACCATAGTTGCTTAGTGCATATTTGTTCTAAGTGTCTGACCAATAATAACGGCTCAAAACTCATTTGATATCGGTGTTAAGTGCTTACAAATAAGTAGTATGTTGTTGTGACATATCAAGTAATTAACATATTTTTTGCTCTGAGGCCTGTAAAATTTTATTTTTGTAAGCTTAACAATCGATTTATTAATAACATAAACAATGTATGGGAATTCACTAATATTTTATTGCAGTTTGCGTTATTCTATAACATATTTCTAAATTTGAAAACTATTTTATAAACACTTATAGCACAGAAGTAAAATGTTTTGACAACTAACTATTGTTTCACAAAGATTTTTTAATTTTTTATTATGATTTAACTTTTTCTCTGTACGCCACTGGTGACGCTGTTTGCTGGTAGATGGCGCCATCTGTCTAATAACTAAAATGGTTGACACAAATATTTCACACAGTTTCCAAAAGATGACGGTACGTGAATTGTTGGCAAATAAATGTTAGGCGCATGAGTGAAGGATCACGATCTTCGTTCTCCCTCGCACTCAGTAAGTGCATTTTAGTTTTCGTTTCATGTGTCCCAGCTCGAAACTCGTATGTGCTTTCAGTGAACAAAGGCAATACACATCAGGCCCCCCTAACAACATACATAGAAGTACTGCTGCAACGAGTGGTGGCCCCGAATGTATGCTAACCGCCCCGTCAACAACACACTTGCTGCAGCGGACAGAAAGAAAAATTAAAGAAAAAAAATCAACCACACCATCATAGCGTAATGTGTTTAGGAATCCAGAACAAGAATTAAATGAAACAGTGCGATGAGATAATTATCCGAAACGGAAACGAAATTGTGTCTCGATATGTGTGTGATCATACAACAGTCTCCTCAATGCTCCGGGATTTGACAGTGGAGGTGGAGGAAATCCGTGTAGAAGTCACCACCATCATCACCACATCACTCCCCCTCTGAATATAATAAAATTACAAAAAAAAAGGATAATCAAGCGTTTTATGGGTTTGTGTTTAAGCTGCAAGACATCAAATGCCCCCATAAAAGGTGAGTCTACATCAAACAAACTTTTATTTAGGTTAGGTAAGCCACAACTTTTCATGATAAGAGGAATTGATGATACTGTGGTTATGTTTTATCAATTTGCTTTTATTTTCATTGATTGAAACAGTCTAATTACACAAATCTGGAATTGGATTTAACGTAAAGTGTTAACCTATCATGATTTAAATATTTGAGTTTTAATTCACTTTACTGAATTATCAACAATCGATTGGTTTTACGGTTATAACGTTTTGATTTGTTGATTATCATAGAAGGCATCTTTCAAATATTGGAAATCAATTCTTATAAGATGGTCATCATATTTTTAGTATGTTTTTATTTGAATCAAAGCTGTTTATTATTATTATTTACTAGTGGTCAAATTGTAATCTTACGATTGCTTAACGATTGATTATTAATGTTGTTACGTTTATAGATTGGAAGCAATTTATTGATTGAAATTATAATTAATGAGATGCTTACATGAATTACTTTTTAAGGTTATGTAAAGTTTAAAGATGGCAATCTTGTAATTTTAACAATGTTGCCAACTTAACCTCACTTTTAAAATAAGATGTTTATACGGGAACGATTTAAATTTTTTGATTTAATTATATCAACTGTGCAAATCACTAATTGATATAATTTTGTTTTACAATCTGTCGAAATAATTGTAATTCGATGTCAACCACTTGTTATTTATTAGATTGGTCACAATTTTTTTTCTAAAAGTATTACCAACTAACAAAATGATTGGAAATTGTTACTAAATGTTTTTTTTTATTTGTATCGCTAAATGTCATTCATTTTTCTTTAAATGTGTACCAACTGTCATAATTATTTCTCACTAACTGTTACCAATGTTATAACTTGCTATTTTGTTTAAAACATCAAAATTGATTTGATTTGTATCACTAAATGTCTCTTCTCTTAAGATGTACTAACTGTCAAAATTATTGAAATATATTAACTGTCAAGAATGTTTTGATTTCTGTTACTTCTTTTCTTAAGGTATCATTTGCAAAAGTTATTGAAATTTATCACTGTTATGTTTTGATTTGTATCACTAAAGGTAATTTTTTTTAGTAATAGTGCTGTCAAAATGATATAAATATATCATTAACTGTCATCAATGTTTTGATTTGTATCACTTAATGTCACTTTTCTTTTTAAGGTATATCATCTGTCAAAGTTAATGAAATTTTTTTTATTGCTAAAAGTTATTATTTTAAAAGTAACTTTCTAACTGAAACTGTCAACAATGTTTTAATTTGTATCACTAAATGGTCAATTTTTATTTTATTAAAACTAAAAATTATTGGAATTTGTTATTACTGCCAACAATGTTTTGACTTGTTAACTAATAATTGACAGCTGTCAAAATGGTTTTGATTTTGATCACTAAATGTTACTTATGTTGTAAAAATTATAAGAATATATTGCTAATTAATTAATTAAAAATAATTCATTAAAAAAAAATTGTAAAAAATGTTGTGACTTGTTTACTAATAATAACAGTTATTAAAATTGTTTTGATTTGTATCACTAAATGTTAATTTTTTTTATTAATCTGTCAAAAATTTTTGAATTGTCAAAAATATGTAAACTACTTACTAATAATTGGCAACTGTCAAAATTATTGGATATGTCACTAAAGCGGTCAAAATGGTTTTAGAATGTATCACTAAATGTCTTTTTTTCGAAATGTTTATGAACTGTCAAAATTGTTGGATATGTCACTAAAAATGTTTAATTTTACTAACTAGTTGACAGTTGTCAAAATTGTTTGGTTATGTATCACTGAATGTTTTTTTTTTTAATATAAAATGTTTACCAACTGTTAGAATTGTTGGATATGTATGTCAATAAAAATATTTTAACTTGTTAACTAATTGATTGCCGTCGAAATTGATTTGATATGTATTACTAAATGTTTTTTTTTCTTCAAAATGTGTACCAACTGTCAAAATTGTTGGGTTTGTAAGTAAAAATGATTTAACTTGCTATCTATTTGACAGTTGTCAAAATTGTATTGATATCTATCTCTAAATTACTTACCAATTGACAACTTATTGACAGCTGTCAAATTGTTTTAATATGTATCACTAATGTTTTTTTTTTCTAAAATGTTTATCAACTGTCAAAATTGTTGGCTAAAATGTTTACCAACTGTCAGAATTGTTGGATATGTTACTAAAAATGATGTAACCTGCTAATTGACAGCTGTCGAAATTGTTTTGATATCTATCACTAAATGCTTTTTTTTTTCTTCAAAATATCTATCAACTGTCAAAATTGTTGGATTTGTCAGTAAAATGTTTTAACTTGCTAACCAGTTGAGTTTTCAAAATTGTTTTGATATGTATCACTAAATGCTTTTTTTTTAATATTTACCAACTGTCAAAATTGTTGGATATGTCAATAAAAATGTTTTAACTTACTAATTGACAACTGCCAAAATTGGTTTGATGTGTATCACTAAGTGTTTTTTGTTTACTAAAATGTCTATCAACAGTAAAAATTTTTAGATTTGTTACCAAAAAAAAACTTATTAATTGACAGATATCAAAATTGTTTTTACATGTATCACTAAATACTTTTTTTTTCTTCAAAATATCTACCAACTGTCAAAATTGATGGTTTTGTGACTAAAAATGTTTTAACTTATTAACTAACAGACAGCTGTCAAAATTGTTTTGATATGTATCTCTAAATGCTTTTTTTTTCTAAAGTGATTACCAACAGTCAAAATTGTTGGCTAAAATGTTTACCAACTGTCAGAATTGTTGGATATGTCACTAAAATGATGTATCTTCCTAACTAATTGACAACTGTCAAAATTGTTTTAGTGTCTATGTATCACAATTTTTTTTTTTTTTTAATGTCAAAATAGTTAGATTTTTTATTAAAAATGTTTTAACTTGCTAACTAGTTGACAGCTTTCAATATTGTTTTGATATGTATCACTAAATGTTTTTTTTTAAATTGTTTACCAACTGTCAAAATTGTTTGATATGTTACTAAAAAGGTTTTAACTTATTAATTGACAGCTGTCAAAATTGTTTTATTTGTATCACTAAATGTCTTTTTTTTTTCTTCTAAAATATTCCCCAACTTTCAAAATTCAGAAGTCAGAATTGTTAGATATTTCACAATTTTTTGATATGTATCAGTGAAGGCTTATTTTTTCAAAATGTCTATGAACTGCCAAAATTGAAGGATTTGTCAATAAAAATGTTTTAACTTGCTATTGATAATTGCCAAAATTGATTTGATATGTATCACAAAATTTTTTTGTTTACTAAAATGTTCTATCAACTGTCAACATTCTTGGATTTGTCACCAAAAAGGTTTTAACTTATTAATTGACAGCTGTCAAAATTGTTTTATATGTATCACTAAATGCCTTTTTTTTTTCAACATGTTTCAACTGTTAAAATTGTTGGATTTGTCACTTTTAGTGACAAATCCAACAATTTTATGTTTTAATTTGCTAACTAATTAACAGCTGTCTAAATTGTTTTGATATATATCACTAAATGCTTTATTTTCTTCAAAATGTCTATTAACTGTCAAAATGATTGAATTTGTCAGTAAAAATGTTTAAACTAATTGACAGCTTTTAAAATTGTTTTGATTTGTATCACTAAATGTCTTTAATTTTTACCAACTGTCAAAATTGTTGGATATGTAACTAAAAATGTTTAATTTTGATAACTAATTGACAGTTGGCAAAATTGCTTCTTTATGTATCACTAAATGTGTTTTTTATCTAAAATGTTTACCAACTGCCAGAATTGTTTGATATGCCATTAAAAATATTTTAACATGCTAACGCTAATTGACTGCTGTCGAAATTGTTTTGATGTGTATCACTAAATGTTTTTTTAGTATTTACCAACTGTCCAAATTGTTGGATGTCACTAAAAATGTTAACTTTTGCTAACTACTACTATTGTCTTTTCTTTTAATCTAAAATGTTAACCAACTATCAGAATTGTTGAATATATCACTAAAAATGTTTTAACTTTCTATCTAATTGACAGCTGTCTAAATTGTTATAAAATGTATCACAAATTTTTTTATTCTTAAATGGCTACTATCTGTCAAGTTGTTGAGTTTGGCACTAAAATTGATTTAATTTACTAAATGACAGTTGTTAAAATTGTTTTGATATGTATCACTACATTATTTACTAACTAATTGACAACTGTCAGTTGTTTTGACATCTATCACTAAATGCCATTTTTTCTCTAAATTGTTGAATTTGTCACTAAAAATGTTGCAACTTTAACTGATGTCAAAATTGTTTTGATATGTATCACTAACGTCATTTTTTTTTAATGTTTATCAACTGTCGTTGGATATAATATTGGATTTGTCACTAAAAATATTTTAACTTGCTAACTAATTGACAACTGTCAAAATTGTTTTGATATGCATCACTAATTGCCTTTTTTCTCTAAAATGTCTACCAACTGTCATAATTGTTTAATTTGTCGCTAAAAATGTTTTAACTTGCTAACTCATTGACAGCTGTCAAAGTTGTTTTGATATGTATCACTAAATGTCTTATTTGCTTTTCTACCAATTCCCAATTCATCTTGTAACACTCATCGATATATACATAATACTAGACATAAGATGCTTTTTTTGCCACTATTTTTAGTTATTTATTATATATTATTACTATTAATGGTATCTTTAAGTTGTACATTATCTATTAAAATTTACGACGTAAATTGATTCTATCGTCAACAAGAAAAATGTTTTCTAACGTCACATTGACGATCATGAGTCAGTTTTATATAAGGTGTCAATAGATACAGTAAACCACGAATACTGTGACCGGTCACTCCTGAGACAAAAGTGGGATGAGAGCGATAATCAATTTTAAAACGCGCCAGTCTAGCATGAACTGCGGCGACAATAATATCTATTTATGTACATGCGAAGCCGGCGCTACCTGGGAATAAATACATATATTTATACTGCATAACAGTTTGTCTTCGAGAGTATTGTTTCTTATTCTCGCATTATGCATTCTTCATTCTGGCTATAGGTTTTTTTCTCTCAAAATGCGCTGAAACTTCTACCACCGGTCACACAAATGTTGGCGTACTGTACTTATTGCTTTATATGAACTTTATTTATTTAAGCGGGTTGCATAATTTTTTATTTTTGCGTCAGTGCGACTGCGCCATATTGATTTACGTACATTTAAGTGTTTTGCTCACTAAAAATTGCGTTAATTTATTTTATTGAAATGTTACTACTACGCTATTTGGTAATATTACACAGGTTTTCTTTTGTGCACACAAACTTTTATTTGATGAATCTTGTCGAGTGAAATATTTAATAAGACGAAATTTAAAATTTGCTTGCGCTATTTTAATTAATATTTTATTATCGGCGTAAGTGTGTTAGGCTAGAATAACATTTATGCTATGTGTTTAACAAGTTAACTTTAATAATTTATTTAGCCTTTCTATTATGTTTCAGATAAAAGCGCAAAAATATGTGGCGATATAAGTACTTCGCGCATCTGCACGACGGTAGAAGAGGTTGTTGTTGTTAATGGGCTCTCAATCACGAAACAGCCCCCAAACTCGAGCATGGCAAACTCTTTTAATAATATGAACTTTACGAATCCGATAAAGGAGTTGGTGAGCAAGAACAAGAACCGGTACATCAAGGATGGATTCAATTTAGACTTAACATGTATCCTTTCACACAATAAAACAAAACGGAAATAGCGAATGGGCGTGGTTTATACCGTAGCGGGCGGCTTTGTATAAGAGTGTCTATTATAAATGAAGGGCACGGTTTAAATATGACTCTTTAAGTTTGAGCAAAAAATGTTGACAAAAAAATTACAATTTAATTTTAAAATT
Organism: Tachinus rufipes; assembly: GCA_963932245.1. Lineage (NCBI taxonomy): Eukaryota > Metazoa > Arthropoda > Insecta > Coleoptera > Staphylinidae > Tachinus > Tachinus rufipes. Next base: position 67,676,754 of record OZ010747.1, on the reverse strand, counting down.
TAATAGACAATTGAAGGTTTTGGATTTTTATTTATTTTATTAGGCTGGGAATTTCATTCTCTATAAGTTGCAAAAACCGATTTTAAAAAGGAGTTAAATTGCATGAGGTCTGCTTGTAGCTTTATGACACTCCTTAAACCGCGCTCTTAATGGGGTTTATACCTTGATGCAATAGTGGGACTAGTTTTTACTTTAGTAGGCGGGATTTATAAGCTTAATGAATATGGTTAGCGATTTGTAATATGCGGTTTTCTTAACAATTTTTTTTAGACATAACTAAACAGATAATAGCGATGGGATATCCGGCATCGAAGATCGAAGCGGTGTATAGGAACCACATAGACGACGTTGTGAAAATGTTGGAATCGAAACACAAGGACCACTACAAGATCTACAACCTGTGTTCGGAGCGTTCGTACGACACGACGAAATTCCACAACCGCGTCCAGGTCTTTCCATTTGACGATCACAACCCGCCAAAAATCGACCTCATCAAACCGTTCTGCGAGGACGTGCAGGGTTGGCTGGGACAACACCACCAGAACATTGCCGCCGTCCATTGTAAAGCCGGCAAAGGACGCACCGGCACCATGATCTGCTGCTACCTCCTCCACAGCCAGATATTCAGTACGGCCGACGAAGCATTGAGCTTCTACGGTCAAACAAGGACGCAGGATCGCAAAGGTGTGACGATACCGAGCCAAGTAAGATACGTGAAATATTACGAACGGATGGTGCGCGAGAACTTAACATACGAACCCGTAAACGTGTACATCCAACAAATCGTATTGGAACCGCCTCCCGCTTTCACGAGCAGCCAGGGCGGTCTCTCGTTTGCCCTTTCGCAAAATATAAGAACGGACGATATGCAATGCGGAAAGTGTCCGAGACTCTACAAGAGTCCCGTGTACGAGGTGAAAAAGGGTCAAACGAACATGATTATCAATGTCGATCTGTGTTTACCAATTATGGGTGATATTAAATTAGAATTGTATAGTAAAAATAAGATTTCCAAAGTGAAACAGTTCCAGTTTTGGTTCAATACGTTCTTTGTGCCCGAGGAGAAGGCGGTAGTGGTGGTGGGGTCGTCCGAAGCGGCCGCGCACGACGGCGACGGAAACGGCATCGTCTTAGATCAAAACGGCGGCGTGAACAACGCCAACGATAGCAACGGACTTGTTTTAACGTTAAGTAAAAATGAATTGGACATTGTCTACAAAAAGGATAAACAAAATAAAACATTTAGTTCGGATTTTAAGGTGAGTCACATTATTACTTTTATCACAACTTTACAATACTCAGTTTATACTGCGCCCGTTAGCGCATGCGCTCGCATAAAACCCCACTTGATTTTAGTTAACTGTTTCACTGTTTTAGGTGCTTTGATTTGTAACAAATCTATTTTTACTTTTTTTTAAACAAGCTTTGATGCTCTGAATACGTTATATTGATTTAAGAGTTTTAGTGCTGTAGAGTGCGTTTTGAGTAACGTCCTACGTGCTTCAAAATTGTTCTTAGTACTGGTAATGTTCTACGTTTTTTTTGGATTGATTTTGATGCTTTACGTACGTTCCCAAAGGTGTGAGTAATGTTCGAGGTTTTTTGAAAATGTTCTTATTGCTTTAGAAATTTCTAAAAATGTCAGTAATGTTCTATGTGCTTCAAAAATTGGTCTACATTTTTTGGAAATGTTGGCAATCCTTTTATATCAGTATTTTATATATGTTTGCAAATATTCTAGGTCTACGAAATATTTTAAGGTTTTTGGATATGTTCTTAAAGATTTGAGTAACATTTTAGAAACATTAAAAGTGTTTTTCAGTTTGAGCAATGTGCTTCAAAAATGTTTTATATTTTTCATTAATGTTCCATGTGATTCTAAAAGGTTCTATATCTTTTAGGTCATTTGAAAGTGTTAAAATTTATTGCTCTAGATACATTCTGAAATGTTAAAAAAAAAGTTTTCAGATGTTTGAGTAATGTTCTGTATGCTTAAAATATGGTTTGAAAATGTTCTCATTGTTTTACAGGGAGTTTATAAATGAATGGGATTATGTAATCATTTTAAATATGCCGCCTTTTTAAAATCGTCCACTACTACATATGTTTTCATATGTTTGCTTGACATCTGTCAAAGTTGATCTGTCAAAACAAATAGTTTAGTGAACAATTTAACAAAAGCGGCACATTTAAAGTGATTACATAATCCCATTCATTTATAAACTCCCGGTAGATGTTCTATTTGCTTTAGAAATGTTCCAAACGCTCTGATTATGTTCTTATGGCATTGAGTGGTTTGGAAGGGTTTCAAATCTCTTCCAAGAATTTTACAACCTGTTTTGAGTACTGTGTAAACATAGATACTTAAAAAGTTTTCTACATTATAATTCAAGTGTATTAAGTAAGTTCTTATGGCTTTGAACTCTATATTTTGAGTGTTTCAATAATGTTTTGGGCGTTAAGAACATTTTCACATGTAAACTAGGCATACAAATAATAAAATAACTAAATAATAGCAATAAAATAGTCTAATATTGATGACTTAATGGTTAATTAATAAAAATGAATAGTTCATTAGTTCTTGATAAAGCATTATCAACATTAAAACGAGTTGAATTTATCGATTGACGTTAACAAGTTTGCTTCCTATCATAGAACATAAAAACATTACATTAATTAACAAACACTCGTTACAATTTAAAAGATTAATAAAACTTATAATTAGCACCAATTATAAAGTGATAATCCAATTAAAATAGAAACAATGACATGTTTTTAATTACATAATAATATTATATTTATAAGGAATTGTCTGAAAGTGACAATCAATCAAAAGATCTAAAACATTTCTAAAGCACTTGAACACACACTACTATTAGATCATTCCTAAATCAATTCAACTGTAGAACATTTTAAAGTATTTGTAACATTCTCAATTCTCTCAGAAATGGCTTTTAAGCAGTTTGAATATTTTTCAAGGAATTTATCTAAGCATTATTGATTTTTAGAACACTTGAGTGATTTTTACAGCAATTAAGGTTATTTTATAGCATTTACAACATTTCCAAAGCATTTAGAATAGTCGGACTACTTAAAAAGCTTTTTTGATTGGGCCTCTAATAATCGGTTTTCCGCTCGTATTATAGATCGGAAAGTGGTGCTAAAAATATAATATATCAATTATATTTTTAATTCATCTGATTCAAAAAATTAAATATTGTATTTTTTATTTTGCTTGTTTTAAGCACCACGGACAAGAAAGCATTTGTAGCACTTTGATGTCTGCCGCGCTGCCCTATCTTTGCTACTCGTACGTCCAAACATCGGCGTGTTGTAAACAATGCTTTCTGCTCTTGATACTTAATATACTATTAATGCCCATCAAAATAATTGGAATGCTTTTGAGGTCAGCAAAAAGTGTTAGGAATGTTATTAATAATATTTAAAGCACCTAAAATGTTTGTAAGCGTTTGAATAACTTTTTTTGAAATGTGTGTGTGTGTCAGTTAGAGAACATTTTATGACATTTTCGAAAATGAAATGTCACAACAGCGGTATTTTTAGAGAGCGACCATTATACGACTTTAATGCCCGTACTAATACTTGGAGATTAAATCTCGGATTGATCCTAGATTCACGAATCTGAGATTTATTTTGCTAATTGTTGATTGGGTCTAAGCCAATTCACGGATATTATTAGTAACGATCGACCAATGCATTGCTCGCTTAATTCTCGGATTGAGTTCAAAACTACGCAACCGTCAATATAATCTTAGATTCAAATAATCTTGGATCCACCCAAGATTGTTTATTAATGTGCCATATATTAATTTTGACGTTTGGTAATAAAATACATTGGCCGATCGCAACTGTATTCACCATCACAATATCCGTGAATTGGCTTAGAGCCAATCAACGATTAGCAAAATGAATCTTGGATTTATGAATCTGAGATTTAATCTCTGACTATTAGTACAGGCATTAGGAACATTTTTTTACAAAAGAAGATTTTTGACAGTTATGCGTTTGCTAACATGATATGATATTGTATGACTTTGAGAACATGATATCAAAACAGGTATTTTTGACAGTTGGCGACCATGATACGACTTTTGCGACTATTTTATGACATTTAGGGAATATTAATGATCTGAGTACGTGATATTTTACGGAAAAAGATTTTTGACAGTTTAGTAACGCATTTTACATATTTACGATTATGAGAACATTGTATTACATTTAGATCATGATATGTTACAACATTGCTATTTTTGACTGTTGGCGACTATAGTACGACATTTATAAACATTTTATGATATTTGGGCAACATTAGTAGTATTTGAGCACATGATATTTTAAAGATGAATTATTTAATTACATAATGTTGCAATACATGCATTTTTGACAGATGGAATGTTTTTTTACATGGTATTGGAACATGATATGACAGTAAAGAGGCGTTTATGACGTTTGGAGAACATTATACGTCTTGATATGTCACAACAGAAGTATTTTTGACAGTTAGCATAATACATCTTTTATGAACATATGACATTTGGGGAAGATGAATGATGTTTAAGAAGATGATATTTTACAGAAGAAGTATTTTTGACAGTTTAGGAATATTTTTTGTATGTATTTATGAATTTGGGAACATGATATGTCAGTGTAGAGGTGTTTATGACATTTTGAGAGCATTGTATGATATGACTAATAACGTGTTCTGTCATAACTGACATATATTTGACAATCGGCGACCATAATACGACTTTTGCGAACATTTTATGTCATTTGGGGAACATTTATGAAATCTGAGAATATAATATTTTACAGAAGTATTTTTGAATTTGTAGACGTTTATGACATTTCGAAAATATTGTATGACTTTGAGAACATGATATGTCACAACATATGTAGTTATTTTTAATAGTTGCGGACTATTATACTACTATTGTGAACATTTTTAACATTAATGATATTTGAGAACATGATATTGTACGGAAGTGTTTTTGACGCGTCATGAATGTTTTTTTTTTAATATATTTATGAGTTTGAGAATATGATATGTTACAACAGAGGTATTTTTGCTAGTTGGCGACTTTAATTTGATTTTAAGAAACATTTTATGACATTTGGAGAAAACATTAATGCCGTTTGAGACCATTATATTTCATAGTAATAAGTTTTTTTTAGCAGTTTTCGAAGTTTTTTACGATTTTATGAGTATGGGAGCATGATATGACACTGTAGAGGCGTTTATAACATTTGGAGAACATGATTGTCACGGCAGAGGCTTACATTAGATTTTTAGCATATTTATGATGTTGTTGAACATACATACATTTCATGACAGTTTAGGAACATTATGCAATTTTGGAACAGTTTATGATATCTAGGAAAGTATTATTTATTTACAAAAGCTGCAGCACATTGTCCGACATTTGGGAACATTATACGATTTTGGAACATTTTTGCGAACATATGTGTCACAGCATAAGTATTTTTGACAGTTTGAGGAATGTTTTCATTTATGATAATTTGGGAACATGATACTACATTGTGGAACGTTTTATGACGTTGGAGAACATGATATGTTGTTAGAGTTAGAGAACATTTCTTGAAATTTGAGAATGTATATCACAGCAAAAGCATGTTTGACTGTTTTACGTATTTATGATAGTTCGAGAGCATGATACGGTATTCTAGAACATTTTATGACATTGGAGAACATATGTTTTTTTTTTCTAAAGCTGGAAAGTATTTTTGAAATATTTATAATAGTTAGCGACCGTTTCACTTTTTTGGAACATTTGGTGACATTGTATGAAACAGAAATGTTTTTGACAGTTGTGGTTGAAATTTTTACGTATTTATGATAGTTCGGGAACATGATACATGATAGATAACAAGATAAGTTGTTTTTAACAGTTGAGAAGTATGTTTAAAATATTTATAATAGTTAGGGAACATTACGTCACATCAGAAGCATCTTTGACAGATTTTTTTACATATTTATGATTATGGAAAACATTATATTACGTTTTATGTTATTTGGGATTATCATATGTCACTGCAGACATCTTTTTGACAGTTTAGGAATATTTTGTTACATGGGGAATGTTAAATAGTCGTTTAAGAACATTATTGAGATTGTAACGGTACTTATTTGAGAACGTGCTGCGTTTTGCATTCTTAACTGTTGAAAAGTAACGAATTTATGACAGGAAGATTTTTTTGATGTATTTGTAATGATAATAGGAACATTTTATGACATTTGAGAACATGATATGTCACAGCAGAGGCGTTTTTGAGAGTTGACGAATGATTTTGATATTGATTATGACAGTTTGGTAACATTATGGTACGACTTTCTAGACCGGTGTTTCCCAACGTAGGGCCCACGCCCCACAGGGGGACAATTTGAGTGTTAAGGGGGGCAATTCTAAAATGGACTTGACACGAGTTTAACCCTTTTGCTTTAGGCCATTTAAATGCAATGCTAGATTTTGGTGCTAAAATTGAAAGAAAAAAAAAAATTCTTAAATAATTGCGGCCAATAAATATTATAAATTCGTTAGACGAGACCAAAATATCAACAGTAGGCTCCGCGGGGACCTCCGGACGCTTTAAAATCTCGCTAAACAACGCAGTGTTAACAATTTCTTAGTGATTTTTTCCTAAATCCTATCATTTAAGTTTCTTAAGTGAACAATTCAATTTTTTAGTATTAAAAATTATGTATATGTTACTTAGGGGGGCATAAGAATTTTTGAAAGGCTTAGGTGGGACATGGCACAAAAAAGGTTGGGAAACACTGCTCTAGACTCTTTTATGACAGATGATAACATGATAAGTCACAACAGAATTAATTTTAATAGTTGAGAAGTGTGTGACATATATATGACTAGAAACATTTTATAATATTTAATGACATGGCGTTACAGAGCAATATATTAGAACATTGTTGCAAAGGGGAATTCTGTACGAATGTTTATGTAGCTGAGCAAATTTTTTTGACTATTGGGAACAGTTATACGACATTTTGGAACATGATATGACAATGTAAAGGCGTTTATAACACTTGGAGAACATTGGTTTGTCACAGCAGAAGTATTTTTGACAACTAAGGACATTGTAGTAACGATTTTTTGTCAACAGAAGAACATTGTATGACATTTAAAACATGATATATTACAGTAGAAGCATTTTGTACAATAAAGGAATGTTTGAGAAAACAATATACGAAATTTTTGAACATGATGTTTATATCATATCTTTGACAATATAATGTTCTTTCTTATACTAAAATAACATTATTCGACATTTTAGAACATTATATGTGATTGCAGAGGCATACTTGACAATTAAAGAGTTTTTTAATACGTTTGTTTGACAGCCGATTAGAATATTTTATGATAGGGAACATAATATGACATTGGAGAACATTGTATGATGTTTGAGAACATTATATATCACAGCAAAGGCGTTGTTCACAGTTGAGGAATGACTTACATATTTACGACTATTAGGGATCATTGTATGACATTTGGGAACATTGTATGTCACAGCAGAGACTTTTTTTACAGTTGAGGAATGTATACATTTGGGGAACATTATATGACATTTGGTAACAAGGTATGACAATTGAAGAACATGATATGTTACAGCAAAAACAATTGCCAGTTGAAGATTGACTTCTTTATGACAATTAACATTTGGGAACATGATATGTCACAGCAAAGACAATTATGACAATTGGAGAATATAGTATGGTAACTGCAGAGGCGTTATTGACAGAATGTCTGGCATATTTATAAGAACATTTGTGAACATTGCAGAGGTTTTTTTTTTACAGTTTTATGATTTCTGGGAATATGATATGACGATATTATGCATAGTTGGGGAGGGTGAATTGATTAGGTTATGATACCTCGAACATATTTATGACGTGTGGGATCATCATTTTGCAATTCAAGGGTTGTTCATAGATTACGAACGTTTTTTTACAATTTGGTTGTTTTTTGAATTAAATTTCATAATTGATGAATGTTTTTGACATTTTGTTTACGTTTTTGACATCTGTAAAAAGGTAAACAAGCACAAAAATTGATTGCAATGTTAAATTTCTGTCTCGGATCACCTCCTAATTGCCATAAATAGTTTTACGCGCGTAAAATATTTAATCGTGGTTACGTGAACAGCCGTTGTAGACTGCCATATTGACAGTTGTGGAACGTTTTGAGAAAATCTCTTCGAATATTTTGACAGTTTTGAAATGATATTCAGCATCTTGATTATAGCGAATTAATAAGTTTTTGAGAATATTTTGGTACAGAATATAACGCTTGAAAGAAGTTTTTGATATTTTGCGCATTTTAACAGTCAAAAATCATATTTGTGTTGCAAAAAAGTAAGGTTACGAACTGAAAATATCATATTCAATTAAATCTGTCAAAATGATTTTGAATAAATAGTGCTAATATTTCAAATATTATTCTAAAATCTATGATATAATCATTTGGAATATTAAAACGTCCTTGAACTGATAATCTAGTCAGTCATGCAATATTTATTTAATAGCAGCAAGGTGATGGAATTCTGAGATAATATCGAACTATATGTTTCCTGGAATTGTCGGGAGAGAGAGACAATCCGTCGCATCACCAGACACACTGACCGGCCTTATCAGTACCGTGTGTAAACTCGTTTTATTATTGCCATGCGAGAGAGAGATAATATTAATTGTTTAACTAACTCGCTAAATATGTCATTAAAGGAAGGAACTGTGGTTTTATGATTTCTACATAAATAGACGATTGCCGCAATAGGTGATGCAATCTATGATTCAATATTACAAATTGCAATTTAATTAAACGTTTTTTTTTCTTTTCTTCTAGATAACGCTAAAGATGCAGAAAGTGCCGAAAAAGTCTGAGGGTTGGCTGAAACCCGCACAAAGTGAGATCGTGGTGCCGATATCGCAGGACAGTCCGAGCGGTAGTTCCGAGGGAGATTTTTCCGACGAGGATGAGTACGAGGAATCTGAATGGGATAGCGGTGAGTGTGCCCTATTGTATAAACAGGAACAAAACTGTCAATGAAGACTTTTAATAATCGTCCGTAGCAACTAATGTGTATGTAATATTTAGACTAATTTTTAAATAATGTGTCGCATACTTTCAGCAACTAGTGTCAGTTGAATCTCGGGAGTATAATAATGTCCATCCAATATTTCTATATTTTAGTTTTTTTCTCTCTCGAATTCAACTCTGTCCTTCTATGTTTATTCTATCATTCGGGGACCCACGTTTTTAACAGGTTCACTGCTTACATTTGTCATTCAGGGTTGGCAACACTCATGATTTACGAACTATTTAAGTCATATTTATAAGTCGGTTTAAAAATCCGAAACAGGGTTTAATGTAAATTTAAAAATAAACCGTTAGTTATATATAGAATACTTTTGGCAGTTGGGAACATTTTTTGTTGCTATTATGACATTATTTGTCTATGAGAACATGAATTGAGAATTTTTTATCATTGGAGAACTTGATTTTGTATTCTCTATTGTTTAGGGTTTTGAGGTCATGGTATGATTTTCCATCTGTTTGGAAACGTTTTACTTGGGGGAGAAGCGCGTTTAGAATTCTAAAATTTGCGCGGGAAGGGGGGACTTGGCACAATAAACGTTTAAATTGAAAGATTGGTAACAGTTAAATAATAGAGGAACGATTTGTGACAGTCTATAATGTGGGAATATTTGGTGGAACATGGTTTGACGTTTTGATCAACATTTAAGAGCATGCTATCTTTTAAATCTTGTTATGTCATTTGGTAAAATTGTTTTCTATTTTAGGGGGGAAAACGACGCGTTTAATTACGTTTTTGATATGTAATCATGGGTTTATATGGTGGGGGAAAACCGAAAATGTCATTAGTTAGTAGGGGACGTGATATTGTGTAGACTTTATCTTGGATTTAGAATTGATGGAGGGGGGGGGGGGGCGAGATTTGAGAATATTATATGATAGATTGACTTCCACAAATTTTGCGGTTAGTTGACGGTGGGGGTGTCTGTCTGGGGACATTTTAAAGGGACAATTGGTGATCATTTTGCGATCATTACGTGGACTGGACTTTTGATGACATTGAGAATCTGATTTGATCTGATAGTGGAGATGTTTGATGACATTTGGGAACATTGTTTGACATTTTGGGGCAACAGTTAAGAACATGTGCTATGATGATTTAAAAACTTTAACAAACCTGTTTACGTTTTGGATCATTTTATGATCGTTTGAGAACATGATACAATAGTGGGGATTTTTGAACTTATTTGGTATTTTGTAAGTCATTTATAGATATTGCAAAGCATAATATAATAGTTTGAGAGCATCAGGGGACTTGGATTAGTTTATGGGAGGGGGTAAACATTAAACTGGCAGCCAAAGCGACGTTTAAGAGAACATGTTATAATATAAAATATTTTCAAAAAAATGGGGGGGGGGGGGGGAACATGTTTCCGAAAACTGTATCATGACCTCATCCTTAAGAAGATGGATCAATAGAAAAAGTTACTAACTGTCAAAAATAGTTAAAAATTTTGGCAACCCTGTAAATAAATATAGTATAAAACCAACCAAATGTGCAGTGAACATGTTAAAACAAACAAAATTGATACAAGATTTTATTGTACAGAATGTTTATACTATTGTACAATTTTGATAACGCAACTATATATACTAATGGAACACATGATATTGCCAACCAAAGAAAAAAATCTAGTATATATTAAAAAAAGGGATTTTATAAAATCACAAAATTTTAATCTCAATTTTGTTTTGTTTTTTTATAAGTTTTAACCTAACTTTTTGAAAACTAAGCTGTGTATTTGTATAGCCGAATCATCTCACCATCATTGTTTCGTTGTTTAGATTGTGCCTGGACATGTTAACTGTCACTTAGTCACAGTTGGCGTGTTTATTATAGCGGCTTTGCACTAAGGCAACATGCGTAGCATGCGTAACTGAGACAATTAACAAACAAAAAAAATCGATAATTTGACTTATACTGTTGCCTTGGTGTAAAGGCCGGCTTTAGATTGATATGCGAGTCTGTATCTGTTGTGTTTTTGTTGTTCACATGCAGTCGTGGAAAGTGAAATGGACCCTAGGGGTGTTGGATATAGACTGCTGTCCGAATGCGAATTAGCCTCACAACTAACCTCCGCTTCTCACGAACAACATGCCGAACTACTCGCTGCTTGATTGTCTCCTCCTCCCAAATTCAATCCTATTTATTTATCCCCTATTAGGATTTTTATAACAAATTTTCTCATTCCTAATCATAATCGAATGGATGGAAGTTGCTGCTACAGTGATTCCATCCGATTTTTTTCTATTGCCAAAAATATGAATCAAATACACCAATAAAAAAAAGAGTATACAATGCACTCCAATCCTAAGCAAATTTTTATACTATACTACCAACACAAACACTTCAAATTGATTGGCACAAAAATAAGAATTTGTTTACACTTTACGTGGGTATTTTAGAAGACTGAGAAATCTTTGAAAAATCCTTTTCTTTTTGATAAATATATACACATACTGTTTAAGCGACGAAACGATGTCATTTACAACAAAATGCCGAACATTTTTTTATTACAGTTGACATTTGACATTTCTTGTAAATTACGTCGTTTCTATTGAAACAAATGAAGGAGGCAATTTAGGATTGCCGAAATCGAGTCGTCATTACATGTATTTATAACCTACGTAGACATTTGTGATTTTCATTGAGAGCTGTCAAAGTAATTTAAATCGAATCGAGTCGTGATTGAATAACGAGAAAAGGCATAAGCGAGTGCGGAATTTTTGTTGCGCGAGATATTTTATTGGTAAAAATTAACACCGACTGCGTCTTTATGTATAAATTTACATTTCAGACAAACAACTGTGAAATAAAACTACAATTAAAAAAAAATCATTATTATTATTAGTATTATTAGTATTATTTTTTTTGTTTTTTTGTGAATTTGTCGATTAAAAACAGTTAGTTAAATACCTACAGTGCCATTTATATAATTTCACATTTTAGACATAACAAACTGCATCGACTGCGCCGTTTGTATAGTTTTACTTCTTTATTTTTATACATAAAAGGCACACATTAATAACAATTTAAAAAAGTCTTCTACTTTTGATGTTTTTGCAGTTTTGACATTTGACAGAATGAAGAATATTGTCAGAAAACATTTGGTCGGGTGGGCGGGCCACAAATATAATAGCTATGGGCGGACGCCTTACATTGGTGTGAAAAATACGATTAGATTTTGAAATTGGTGATATGTTATGAAGAAGACAACGACTGCGCCAATTTATTAATATATTTCAATAGCGCAGTATTTAAAATAGGAGAAATGGTCGCAACAAAAAAAACTAAAATAAGAAGCGGCTGCGCCATTTATATCAATCTTTCAAATGTAACGATGAAATTTTATTTTGGTTTATTTTGGCGCCGATCTTCAGACGCATAAATAGAACTTAAATCAATTACTCAAACCCAATTTAACTTGACCAATTAATTTGTTTTTAATTTATTGAAAAGAAAAAAAAAACGACTGCGCCATTTCATTTTATTTGGATACGTTTGAAAAGAATATTGTTTAGACAAACTTTATTTAAGTCATTAATGCAGGCGTTTGTTTTGTGAAATTAGCATGATTAAAAACGTGTAATGGAAAAGACTGCGCCATTTTGAGGCTTTTTTTTAATAGAGGGTTGGTCAACTGGAGAGTTAACATAAAATGATTTTGCATAATTAACTCTTCCAAATTTTGAAGAAAAAAAATCACCTATATGGTCAAATTTAAGTTTGAGATGCTTTTATAAAATAAATTACAAGTACGCAACATTAAAAAAACTAAACACCAATTGCAACATTAAAAAAATAAAAAATAAACAACCACCAACTGCAACATAAAAAAATCAGACCCCAATAGGATAGTGTTTACACAAAACTAAATTCATTGGTAAAATTTGACAATTAATTCTTGCAAACTTAAAGCAAATTTTCACAAAAATAATACTCTTACACCTACTGCTTCGTTTGGTAAAATTTAATTTGGGTGTCGCACAAACTTGTTTTATATCCTCAATATAGGAGTTCTGTAAAATTAATTTAAAAAAATACATATACCTTAAACAATTACAAGTAAAATTGTTGCTATTTTAGCATAAAAAATTAGACTCCGATAGAATTAACTTTTTGCGAATTTAACAAACTTTTGAAAAAAAAATACCGGCTGCGCCATTTAGTAAAATTTTACTAGGGCAAACCTTTGTATTGCAAACTCGTTACACATCATCAATATAGGCGTCTTGTGAAGTTAACGGCATTAAAAATTTTTTTTTAGAAAACTACTACATCGGCTGCGCCCTTTGATATAATTTTACAAACCGTTAGATTTCGTTCATTCAAACGCGATAAATTATTTACCTTTAAATCAGATCAATGAAATTGGTATATTTAAATTGCTTTGACAATCCGCTCGACGTTAACCTTAACCGCAAGAACTGATGACAGAATATTGAAAAAAAATAATGGAAACAGTACAAAATTTTAGTTTATCCTTATGTGTAATATACATTCTCTCTTGTATGCTTACAATTTCCTTTTCCCTTATTAGCCTGCGAAATGATTATAAAATATATTGTATCATATGTATTTTTTAACATAAATATAAAAAGTTAAAATTTATGAGGTTTTTAATTGATTTTTTTCATAAAAAACACAAATACAATGATGAGAAGCAGGTATTTCCAACAATTCTTTTTAATATTATTATTTATGTACATTTATTTTCTGAAGCAGAATTTTAATAATTGATTTTTTTTTTGCCTGAAAGATATAAAAAAATTCTAAATTTTGTAAATAAATTCTTAATTTATTAGAAAAAGAATAAAAAAACGTTTAAACTTAAAAAAAAAATGTAATAAAAATTTTACAAAAAAATTAAATTAAATTTTTTTTAACGCGATTAATTTGAATTTAGCTCTGGAACTTTGCCAAAATTAAAATTCTGCTTACAATTTGTGTTTTTTGCTTTAAAAAAATTCGGCATATTGTTTTTATTATTATTATTATGATTTCTGCACGCTAATTTCATAAATTGCTTTATAAGCACATACACTGCATTGTTTTTCCAGGCTTAAAACAAAACTGATGGTGTATTTGTGTATTTGCAGGAGAATCGACTGTTGTGTGAAAAAACAAAAAAAAAGGGTCCCCGACACTTTTCCACCAATCAATTAAAAAAAAGCAGCACACAAGGCACACGTGCATATGCATGTAGGTCATCACTCATACACATTTAACTGTAAGATTTATTAATTATTATTTTATTGCATAATAACTATGGTGGAAATAATTTCAGTACTTAATGTAAATTTTTTAGTAGAATTCCGCTTTATTTACAGATTTTTTTTGGCGTTTTAATTTTTACAACAAAAAAAATTCAAAATAATTTTCGTTAAAACCCAAAAAAATATTGTGAGTTGTCCTCAATGTTTCCACTTTAGTTATATTTAATTTTTTTCCCCGATGCAGTGTTGTAATGTAAATATTTCAAATGAATATTTTTTGTGTATCTCGAATAATTTTGTTGGCAATTTTTTAATTAGTTTCAAATTTAATTAAATTTTTTAGCTTCGTCTCATTAAAATGAATATTAATTTGTTGTGACTCAAAAATATTCAATCAATTGCATTATTTTTATAAATTCATGTGACTCAGACTATTGATTTAGTGTTGTTAAATTGAGCGAGGATATTTCAAGGGCATTTTTTGTAATTTCGTTGCAAGTTATTTCAAATGAATCCTGGGTAAATGGTAGAAAATTTTGGGAAATTAGTTCAAACAATTTTGGATCCAGAAATTTTTCTTGTATTGATATTGAGTGCCCAATTTCAGGCGCCCATGCAGGAATGTTTGAACATTGTTTAAACATTCCTGTTTGGGAGCCTGAAATCGAGCGCGCAATCTACGTTAAAACAGAAAGCACTGTAAGCAGACGGTGACCTGTTTATGTAACTTTTTTTTTAATATTGGTCGCGCAATTGTTTTCAGGAGCGAAATCGGGAATGTGTTTTTTTTATTAAATTATTATACGACTGTGCCATTATATAAAATTTATTAATTGTCTCAAAAATTTCATTGCAAAACTACTACTTGTTTTAGGTAATTACAGCAAGCTCTAGAAGTAATTAAATCATTTTATTAATGTTTTTTTTAATAAATAGCGACTGCGCCATTAAATTTTAAGGAAGGTTTGATAGAGTAAACAAAAACTGGGCTTGTTTTAGTAACTTTTTTTTTAAATTTGCGATTGTTTTAGGAGCGTACAGTTTTTTTTTTGAAATTTTATTAAATTATACGGCTGCCCCATTATATAAAATTATTATTATTTGAAGCATTATATAAATAATTATGCAAAAAAACATGTAAATGTGAATGGCGCAGACCGACTGCGCCATTCACATTTACATTTTCGATTTAATTAGAAATGTGTCAAAACCGAATTCTTGATATCATTTTTTTTTCAAAAAGCTGGTAGAAACATTAATTTAAACTAAGCATGTGGTTTAACGCCAACAAATTAATTAATTAATGAAAATTGGTGCAAATATTGCGACTGTCCCAAGTATTTTTCTAAAAGAAAACGAAAATTTTATTTTCAGATGCCGTATTTTTGCAATAATGTGTATGTCAATATTTTATTTGTGATTATTAATGTCTTAACTTGTGTTGAAATGGAATGTGCTTTTCATTTCATTTCAGCATCAATAAACTAAAATTTATTATGAGCGAATTTAAAAAGTTTTTTTTTTCGCTCCATTTCATCACAGCAAAAAAATTAATTTTAAGTGAAAAAAGTTTTATTAATTCCATTTAAGCACGTTAAAAAATGTGTCATTATGACAAATCAATTTAATTAATACATATTCTAACGTTAAAATTTATTTCTTAATTTTACGATTTTCTCACAGTATTGCAAAAAAAATCTTTATGGAATTTGTTTCAAAAAGAAAAAGAGTTTTTTTATTTTACTCGTAATTGTTGTAATATATATACGATTATTGGAAAAAAAAAATCTTTGTTTATTTTGAAACATAAATTTATAAATAATTGAAATTTAAATTTGACTGTGCAGTTAAAGCAAAATTGCCAGATATTTGTTTCGTAAGTAAATATTAGAAAGCATATTTATTTTAATAAATAATTAGCGTTTTGCGGGAGTTGCAAAATTACAATTAAAGATTTTAAAAACGGCACCGAATGCGCCATTTTTGAAATTTTGTACAATTTCATTTCAGATGATAAAAACACTTTTAATAAAATGGCTTTGCCTTTTTGGGATTTTTTTCTTATTCAAATATGTTTTAAAATATAAAGTAGTAAGTAATAGTAAGTTTAAAATTGAATAAAATAAACTCGTTTTAACTTATTTAAATATATGGCGAAATTATTAATATTAAAAAAAAACGACTGCGCCATTTGATAAATTTTATTTTAGGTGCGTTTTTTTAAATCTAAACAATTTCTTTTAGTCTCATTAAGAGATAAAAGAGAGTTGAAATGGGCGGCATTTGCAGAAATACAAAAAGGCTGCGCCATTTAATAAGAGAAATTGTAATTTTTACTCGATGTTTTTATTTTTAATATTTTTAAATAGACCCGAAATTAGCGAGATTTATGTTTTTTAATAAAAACGAATGCGTCATTTAATATAAAATTTGACATTTTTAATTTTTTTTATCCGATTCAATATTCTTTATTGAACTAAACGACTCCGCTATTAGATGAAAATGATGTTTTCAGGCCTTTAAACTTGTTTTAATTGATCGATATAAGCGTCTGATGAACTAGCATTTTATTGAATAATTTTGAAGGAAAATTAGACTGCGTTGTTTGATAGAATCAGAAATATGTTTGTTTTAATTGAAATTAACGTTTGTTGAATTAATTGAAATAATTTTGAAATACACGACTGCACAATTAACTCAAACTTATTTTAATTTACAAACATAAACGTCTTATAAGGTAAAATTTTCTGTGTTTCTATTGTCGCTTCAACTATTTCTATTTGTTTTAATTAATTAAAATGGTTCTTGGCTATTATATTTGTTAATAATATTTTTAAGTATACTACTGCGACATTGTATAAGAATGGCAGTTTCTCTAATGCAAAAACGACCTTTTCTTTAAATTTAATGCGTTATTAAAATATGGTTTTTATGTTTACCATGGATTTTTATTTTGCACAAAGTTAAAATTTGTTGTTAAATCAAACAAAGTTAACCAAAATTCAAACAAAAGTTAATCAGAATTCAAACAAAATGTTAACAAAAATTAGCCAAAATACCGACTGCGCCATTTTAATAAATACATTTTTGGGAGTTATTTTTTTAATCTTTGATTAAGAACGAAAATGTTAGATAATTGAAATAAAAGAAAAACGACTGCGCAGTGCAAACACGAACATTTATTTTTCAGAATTAAAACCCGTTAGTTAATTGATTTCTCCCAATTTTATGGACAATTTTTAAAAGCAAAGTATAAGAATTAGTTCTTCTGCTATTAAAAAAAAAAATATAATTTTTTTCTCAGATTTTTATTTTACACAAAATTAAAATTTGTTAGTTGATACGATCACGCTCCTGATTAAACATATTTCTTGAAGAAAAAATCGACTGCGCCATTTTTATTATTAGATTTTTGTACGCCAATTTTCAAAAGCATATTTTAAGAAAAAAAAATATATTAATGAAATAATAATAAACGGCTGAACCATAATTATGAAGATTTGTCATGCACCTACTTCTTTTTGTCCAAGTAGGAATTGGATCATATTTTACAGGATTAATTGTACAATTCTGCAAATTTTATAAAAGTTACTGACTTTTATATATAATTTAATTAATTACAAATTATTAATTTTAATATTGAAGCTTGGAAATTTATGCGAATTAGTTTAAAAAAAAATGCCAACAATTATGCATTATTGCATGCATAAATATTACAACGAATTTCCAAATTGGATGAAGCCAATTTTGTTCGAATCGAACAAAAACACTGCTTTGGGAGAAGAAAAAATAAACATTATATGTTAATACGCGAAAAAAATTAAAAGAAACAAAAAAATGTAAAAGAAAAGGAGCTTAGTATTTTAAAATTATTTTGTTTCTTTGAGTAAAGTACAAATTGTTATTAATTAATAGTTTTTTTGATCTCAAGATTAAATTTAATCTTGCCAATTAAATTTGGTTACCGTATAAAAAATGGACGTTTTTGCCATAATTAATTAATTCAATTTATTTTAGAAAAAAAATTAAGCCGTACTTTTTGTGTTATGTTGAAAAAAATTATTATCCCGGTAAATTTGTTTAAATGAGGCTGCGATTTTATTTGTTATTCAAATTTTTGCTTTATTAAAAATAAAACATAAAAAATCGCAACCTCAATGGCTGTTAAGTAAATTATTATTTTAATATCATGTGTTATGTCAGATTTATTGTATATATATATATTATATTATTATTATTTTTAATGTGGAAGCTTGTCTATTTATTTATGGACTACGATATCAACGTTTTTTCTTTTTTTCTTTTTAGAATTATAGATACAATTTTATTTTTATTATTTTTCATATTTTTAACGCTGTTGAAATGTACTTAGTGCCAAATTTTTAATTATTTCCTTGTTTCGGCTAATCAATTTATTTATGTGTGAATTGATTCATTATGCCGTGATAAATGCTTTTACTTAAAATTTACTTATTTTAATACAGAATCGAAGTTGGTAATGAAATTATTGCCAAAACATAGACTTATAATAAAATAATTGATTGTTTTAAAGGGTTACAAACTCTCTGAGAATAATCTGGTAGTTTAATTTAATAAATTTTATTGGGGCGTTTTTTTCATCACGAAATGCCTAGGGTTATTTTTAAACAATTTCATATTTTTTTAAATTAGTTTTATGCCTTTTTAGCATTCAGCATTTTATTAGGGTGAGTGGGGGAGGTTTTATTTTAACGATAATTTTCCATTTTCTTGGTTCTCGCAGTAATAAATAAATTAAATTTATCTTAACATGTGCAACTCCATCCATTACCACGGTGGGAGGGGCATATAGTTTAAGCAATTGAAGAGCGTTGTTTATTGTTGTCATGCCGCATGAAGAGAAATAGCTTATTAAACGATGGAGTGATTCCACCCCCCCTTCAACTAAACAGCTCAGCTTTTGCCAACCTACATCATTCAGAATCGACGGGAAGCAATATCCCCCCCCCCCCACTGTATCTCTCTCTCTTCTTTGATACAAACTGGGTTTGAAACATTTCAATCGGTAAACAAAAATTACCGGGAGGGTAATAAGTAATAACTGGCTCAATATTACATTCAAAAACAACAGAAAGCAAATTAATAGTAATGAATACTTAATATATTCTTAGGGCGTTGTTAAATTCAAAAATTCAATAGGGACCCAGTGTTGGTGGGGGTCCTAGGTACTTTAAATGTGGTACAAAATCAGTAAAGCGAACAGTTTTCTTACTTAAAACTTTTGAAGTGATGGAAATTGCAGATACTTTTTAGTCTTGTCTCCCCCTCCACCACCTTAATAGGGACACTAAAAAATCCTCTTTGCGTGAGTTGGGGGGGGGGGGGGGGGGGGGGTATTTTAGTGGGGTTAAATTAATTTAAGATTTTTTAACTGCAAATGAGCCCTAGAAGATTTATTGAAAACCACCTATTAAAAAAAAATTGCTGAAATTAATTTCAAACAGTGCCCGGGGCGATGAATAAAAATTCCCGTCTTTAAAATATGAATTGTAGTCATCAACGTCTATAATTTGAGTTTGCAACCCAAATATCTATAACAATAAAATTTCATTATTAAATAATCGATTCTGTTTGTAATTAAAATGGTACTTATTTAAATATTAATTCGTCTCCTTTACCCTTGCATCCCTGAACTTTTTAATTAATGTAAAATTAGTTTCTTTTGTAAAAATCTTAGTATACGATAAATAAAAATACTCCTGTTTTTTACATTTAACTATGTTGATTAATTTTGGAAAAATTAATCGTTTGTATAAATGCGAAACCAATGTGATAGCAATCAATATATATTTTTAAAAAAAGAAAATTAAGTTATAGTTAAAAATTATTATTATTATTCGTTGATAATTGCTATTTTTTTATTATAAATTAATCATTGTATTTTTAATTACGACATGGGTTTGTGATTGGTGCAACAAAATGTAATGCGATGTTTTTTTTTTGTTCTGTTTATTTTTTACCAATATAAACGATAACAAATAATACCTTGTGAAATTATATTAGTGCCTCTTAAAACTTAACCTAAAATTGTATTAATTATCTGCCCCTGCCACGGCCTCTAGAAAAGCCGCCTCTTCCACGACCACCGGCATTACCTTTACCTTTCGGCGGTGGAGATTTAGGTCTCAATGCTTCGATACGTTCGGTACAACCAGTCGTTAAAGTACTAGGATTGAAATAACTATTATACAAATCCGAATTAAAATTAGTGTTCGTTAATTCAGGGCCTAATGTAAGCCATCCTGGACGTATGGTGGAATCACGACCGAAAACATGTAATCTACGACGTCCTAGACAGAAATGTTCGATGATGTGGAAGATTTCGACTGGTTTTTCTAAGCTGCCGTATTCGGTTTCTTCGGATATGATGAGATCTATGTCGACGTTGGCGTGGATGAAGTCGCCGTCCGTTGATCTACGCACTGTTCCTTTAATACCCATAAGGCAATGTTCTTTGGTGCGCTGGAATACGGCTTTTGCTTCCAGGTTTTTCGAATGGCCGGGATTTTTTATGTTGGTACGTATCCAGCATATGTCTTCACATCTGAAACAGGTAATTGATTTTTAGCATGCATTTATATTTTAGCAAATTGGATTAGTACAACACACGCACACTGATTCTTGTAGGAATGAGAAACTTCCAATGCCTTGATGACAAACACTTGGGTGGGTGGGTCCAATTTTTGTTTTCTGCCAAAAATTTTTGGAGTACTCCACCCACTCAAGTATTAGTAATCAAGGCATTGGATATCACACTCACCTCTTAATTATAAATGATTAAAATAATGGTTTATTATATGTAAAATAAACTCTCAATTGGCGCCTGCAACTATCTACAAAGGTAATCTTTTTTGAATTGGGTATATGTCGATACCCGAGTTAACTGAAAACTGACACCTGACGGTGCCTGTAAGAGCAGTGCAGATTTAACGGTTGTTAGGTATGACGGCTTTATCTTTTTAATTTGTATATATACACTCCGTTTCAAATTAAAACCGCCCAGTGAACATTGCGCTATAATTTTAAAATAATGCTTTATGTTTAAGTATGAATCGAGGAGTTTTACTAAAAAAAATTACATTTATCACAAAAAAATCAATGGGTGACATCTTCACTTGCATCAATAATTCAAGAGTTTACTTTTAATATACGATAATAACCTGGGGTATCTCGTTCCACGCAATCTGAAGGAAGTGTGTCGTCCAAATTGTCCCCTCCGGACCACCATGTCCCAAACGTGTTTGATCGGTGATCGATCTAGTAATCATGCAGGCCAAGACAATATTCGGAGCTGTACTTACTTGCTCTAATCTAAGTACCTTCCGGTAATGTTAGCAATGTGTGGCCTAGCATTATCCTGCTGAAGATGCCATTTTATATCGTCTGAATGAAAGATACTAATACAGCTTCCAATACATTATGGATGTACAGATGTGCATTCAGAGTGCCTGGTTTGAACACAAGAGGTGATCTTCCACCAATACATATTGCACCGCAAAGCATAACACCAGGTATTAATGTTGTGTGGCGTATTTCAGCAAACTCCAAATTTCATCATTATCTTTGATACCGGCGAACCTTTCTCCGGCAATAATTTATCCACAAACAAAACCTGGATTCATCACTAAAGACGATTTCATTCCATTGGTGACCTCAGCCTCGTCGCTCTTGACACGATATAAACCGGCAGCCTTGTGAGTTGCAGTTATTGGAAGCCTTTGATTCGGTCGGTATGAATGAAGACCAACAAAATATTTTTTCCAAGTCTACAACAATGGACTTTGTTGTTTAAAACCGATATCTCGTATCCGTCTAAGGAGTCGACCTTCACGAATATTGGGGCTTCTAGACGCCTTGCTGGACGATTCACTGGAAACCTTCTTCAGTCCATGCAGACCATATTCTAGCAATTGTAGTGTGGTTTCGATTTACCCTTCTACCGATTTCATGAAAGATCAGACCTGCTTCTTTTATGCCGAAATATGGAAGAAATTTCTTCGATTATATAGGGTTTTCCAATAAGAGGTTTAATTTTGATATTTAAAAAAAAAACGGGTATTTTTTAAAAGAAATCCATAAATGTTTATTTCATTGTAAAGAGGAAGGTATGCCATTAACATTTGAAAACGATATCAGTCAAATGGCCGCCAATTCGCACATTTGCGGCTGTATGTCCTCGATAACTTCACGAATTCCATCTTTAAGGTCTTGAATTGATTGTGGAGCATTGGCATAAACCTTATCTTTCATGTGGCCCGAAAGAAAAAAGTCTAAAGGTGTTAAATCACAAGATCTCGGTGGCCAATTGTGATCTCCTCTTCGAGAAATAACACGGTCAGGAAACTTTTCTTGCAAAATTCCGATTGTTTCGTTGCTTGTGTGGCATGTAGCGCCGTCTTGCTGAAAATAAACGTCGTCCACATCAATATCTTCCAATTCCGGCCATAAAAAATCATTAATCATAGCTCGGTAGCGCCATCCATTCACCGTAATAGTTGCACCAGCCTCATTTTCGAAAAAGTAGGGTCCAATCACACCGCCAGCTCAAAAACCACACCAAACAGTGACACGTTGAGGGTCCAAAGACTTGTCAACAATCATTCTTGGATTTGAGCCCCAAATGCGACAATTCTGCTTATTAACGTAGCCTCCGATGTGAAAATGGGCCTCATCACTGAAGATGATTTTTCGATGAAATTCCGGATCATTTTGATGCATTTGAAGGACCCAATCAGCGAAGATACGACGTTTATGGTGATCGACCGGCTTGAATTCTTGTATTAACTGAACTTTAAAAGACTTAAGTCTTTATGCAAAATACTGTGTAACGTCGTTTGTGGAATGTCTAATTCTAAAGATCGAGGAATCGACAAACCTGGGTTTTCTTCAACACTACGGGCTACGTCAGCAATATTCTCATGTGTTCTTGAGCGATGCACACGATTTCGATTCTTCACATCACAAACTTGTCCCAACAGCTCAAATTTTTTCACCAAGTTTACTATTGCCGTGCTTTACGACGACCAAAAATTGCTTTAGTTTTGCGAACTGTGACTGAAATTTGTTTACCATTTTTGTATTGAATTTTAATAATTTCAATGCGTTGTTGAAGCGTGTATCGTTCCATTTTTAATAATGGTTTAATTTTTACTTGTCAAATGTCAAAAGATAATAGCTTCAAAATTGACAGCTGCCCAAATAGCCTGCTATTCAAAATGAAACTTCTTATTGGAAAACCCTTTATTATTGGAGGCATTGTAAGGTATTAATTAATTTTGGTTGAGAAGTACCAAACTACGACATTTATCAAGTGAAAACTCTTTAATCTCTACAGATGCGTTCCGCTATTAATCCTGAGTGAGAGTAGAGTTGGAATAGATTTTTTTGTCACGTGATCAGAGAGTATATGGAGTCAAACATAACCGAAAGCTAACGGAGCCTGACAGGTTTTATGTTAGGTTAAAATTAAAGTTGTGTTTTAATATTTTCTATATTAAATATTTAAACTGAGTGTGTATACAGGATTAGTTCGGATTTTTGAAATCCAGACCAAGGGTCCATGCTTGGAGACTCTCGAAATGTTAGGGTAGTTTTTCCTTTATTATGACACATCATAAAGTATGTACCTATTTGGGATATAATTCTACCAAGGCAATATAAGTTACTGTGACGTATATTGTGATAATGAATTAATAATTTATTCAAAATTAGTCAATCGAATCACAGCGGCCAAGGGTCAAGCATAGACAATTATTTCGGTTCTACAAACCTCGTCAGTATGCTTTGTACGACCACGGCATCGCATGATAGCGAAGACATTCCCACGTTTGTTCGCTAAAATGAGTCTAACTAACTTTGCTCATCAAAAGAAAATTCATTAAAAAATATATCCGCTTCTCTGACTTCCAAATTAACTCAGGTGCAGATGAGTAAAAACCAGAGGTACACAATAGGGCCAAAAGGCCGCTTGCAGGTCTGTGAGCACTATTGTTCGTGCAGGCAAGATACGCACGTGTTTAAGCTTGTCGGGACGGATTAAGACTTGTGTGGCGCTAACCATTGGCAAAGAGTGCATTTGTTGATGTTAACGATCATTCATCTGGGGGGTCCAATGTGGTGGCTGAAGGTTGTGCTCCTCTATGGATTGATGTCTCTGAAGGTGGTCGTTTGACGTCCCTACATTATCTTGGTCCTATTGTACGTGCACTTTTGATTGTTACTCTAGTAGTAGTTTCGTTTCTTCAATTAAGTCCAAAAACTTTTGCCAAGAGAGTGTATTGAGAACTTCTTTGGTTAGCTTGTGCATAGCTGACCTGAACGTTAATTCGTCAGAACAAAATGCAAAGAAGACTCGAACGGAACTCGGCTGCATAACTTCCCGTCGGGACTTGGACTGACCACCATGTTCGATCCCAACCGGTTGTTATGGTTAACTAAACCATAACAACCGGTAGACGACCACGCTTGAAGCAGCCAAGAACATAATCGCGTAATACGTTTTGTATAAATCAGAAGAATTAACGGTAACACCTGCCATCAACATTGGCCAGCCCCTCTCGCCTCTAATTCGAGGGAGAAACTGTTGACAAATAGCCGCCGACTAAGCCCGCGCTTCCGAATCAATTACAGACGCACATAACAAACCAAAGAAATTTTATATAGCAAGCAGCATCGGAGCAGACACAGTTCCGCCTTGTGGTATTGTTTTATTGTGCACACCTATTTGACATCGCCCCAGAATTCTTGCTACTTGTTTGAGGGGGTTAAACAGACTTATTAGATGACTTTCGAATCATAACAGCTATCTCAACGTATAGCCTGATCAAGCTAGGACAGAAAATGTTTAAAGGTCGATTAACGTTTACGTGCAACTTGAACCAGTAATTGAAAAAAAAAACAAGAGAAGCCTATTAGTAATCTAAAGAACAAATCAAACGTTCCTAGAACGACGTGAACCCTTACTTTACCCATACTGGTACCAACTAACGAGAAAACAAGACGGCTATTGGATCCCACGATTCAGTTAAAAATTTTGGTCCAGAAAATTGTGCCTAATTGTCTACCGCATGGGACTACGCTCAAA
Organism: Tachinus rufipes; assembly: GCA_963932245.1. NCBI lineage: Eukaryota > Metazoa > Arthropoda > Insecta > Coleoptera > Staphylinidae > Tachinus > Tachinus rufipes. The sequence goes on along the minus strand of OZ010747.1, from coordinate 67,651,266 downwards.
TCTATTTTAAAAACTGTTTGGGCTTTAGCGTAACAAAACTTTTAGCTCAAAACAATTATTTCTGTTTCCTGCTTTTTGTTCCATGAAGTCGATCGACTTGAGGTTATGCAAAATTGCACGTGTGAATTTTTATTAATTTTATACAGATGGTACTAAAGGTAATGAAGTAAATTGGTACCAAATTCCAATAATTTCTAATGTACAGCTAGCGAATTATCTTTGTTTTAGTAATGAGGTGTGCGTATGGAATGAGCCTGCTCAATCAATTAATTTAAGGTTGTGTCAGATTAAACGTATCAATTTTAATATTTTTACGCAGTTTGTACTAATGGTGATGTAGTGAACTACTAACAATTTGCACCATTTTACAATGCATGGCAAGCGAGTTATCTTTATTTTAATAATGAGGTAAGCGCACGGAATTAATCAGCTCATATGAATTAATTTAAGGTTATGTCAGATTGAGTGTATCAATGTTAATATTTTTTACGCAGTTGGTACTAATGATGATGGAGTGAATTGCTAACAATTAACATCATTTTCCAATGTATGGTAAGCGAGTTATCTTTATTTTAGTAGTGAGGTAAGCACATGGAATTAATGAGCTCATATAATTTAATTTAAGGTAATGGCAGATTGATCATATAAATTTTAATCTTTTTTTTCTAAATATAAAATGTCTTTAGAATACAATTTTACAGACCAATCCACCTATTGGTATTATCTAAATGATAAATTTAGTCTTCAGAATGTTTCTTTCTTGGATTTAACAAAAATTCAGACGCTGTTAATATATAACATTTTCTCAAAATTTCTTCAAATAAACTTTTTTGTTCTTTATATAAAATGTTTTCAGAAGACAATTCTACATACAAATCCACCTATTAGTATTGTCTAAATAATCAATTTACCTTCAGAATGCTAATTTCTTGGATTTAATACAAGTATAAATTAATGCTGTTTCAAAAAAACTATTTTTTTTTTCATATATTTTGTGTTCAAAATACAATTCTATATATGAATCCATTTAATAAATATTGTCTAAATAATAAATTGAACCCTCAACAAATTTCTTAGATTTAACAAAAATTTAAATTAAAGCTGTTGTTTCAAATACAATTTTCTAAAAATTACTTCAAATAAAGTTCATGCAAACTGTCTTCAAAATATAAAATATGATTTAACCTCCAAAATGCCAATTTCTTCGATTTAACAAAAATAAAAAGTATAGTTTCAAAATATGTAATTTTTTTCAAAATATAAATCCACCTATTGACAATGTCTAAATCATTAATTTTAAACTTCTTCAAATCAACCAACTTTTTTCTTCACATGAAACGTCTTTATAAGACAATTCTACATATTAAATTACAGACGAATCGGCGCCCCGTTTGTCAGACGTCCGCCCCGAAGGGCGCAAAAAACTTGGAAAATGGACTAGCAGTTTTCGGCGTCGGCTTTCTTGAGGCGGCCACCCCTTTTATGTGGTGTGCTTGTGCAGTAGTAATTGTTTCAATGTTTTTTTACAAATGATAATCTGACATTTGATGGTTTGTTGAATAGTTTTTGACAGAAGAAGACAGCTTTTGATACAAACAATGCATAATTTTGATAAGCTTAATGACATATAACAGGCTGGTAAAGATATTGACACATCTAATAATGACTTTGAATTATTTTTAACAAATGACTTGTTGAATGTGGAATGCAAGCTGTCAATTATCAAAGATTTTTTGACAAAATCAGCTGACAAACTAATATTTTTTGTACAAATTTATGGTTTCAGCAAGTGAGCTGAATGTTGTCCTTTCATACAAGTATAAAGTTGAATAAACACAACAAATAAAAATATTAATACAAATACGTAACCTACCTTCGAAATCCCCATTTCCTCAAACACACACGCCCCATATCCAATCCCTCCGAGCTACCGCACCACAAAAACACGAAACTCCTTTGTGCCGCCACTTCCCCAATATCCAAATTCATGATTTGATCCCACGACCAAAACTGCATGTTAGTAACACCCATAGTCCTCTGATATTCTTCCAACGGTGGCTCGATTAATATAACATCATATTTACAATTCAAATTTTTCATATCGTAATTCATTAAATCACATTTCAAATACATAGGTGGAGTCGCTGTTTGTTGTATGAGATCATCCTTCAATTTGATTAATTCACGTAATTTAGGATATTCTTCAAATCGATCGGCTAATCCGACATCACGTATAAAATTCTGCGGACGTTGACCGGTGTCTACAAAATGTTGGCAGTAATCGTTATGAGGATTCGATGATTGTGTACCCTGTAGGATAATTAAATTAGTTGAATAATAAACAAAATTTTTAAATTACCTTAAGGAATGTTGATGAATCGCGATAAACCAGTTCATCGGCTTCTGATTTAATTTCATTTTTTTCGACAACATCGTTGCGAACTGTAGTTTCACATTTTTCTATTTTCCTTTTTGGAGCTTCAGATGTACCCAAAACTTGTCTCAACTCATCCACCCCAGAGACACCAAGCTAAAATTTAAAAAAAACATGCAATGTTTACATTATAGGTTATGTTTAATTTTTTTTTACCATTTGTGCCAATAATGCTTTGCGTTTCTTGGATTTTTCACGTAATTCCTTTAAAACATCCCCCATTATAATTAAAATATTTCACAAATAATAAATAAACAATAATGTTTGGCTTAGCCGAGCTGCAAACCAACATCGGCCATTTTGGAATCAATTAGTTCAAACAAAGCGTAGTTTAAATGAATCAAATTTGCAGAAATCTTTATGAAAATAAATAGCTTGAAGCTAGCTACAAATTTTATACTTCCCGCTTAATTTTTTGCTTTTGAAAATGCGCAAAAAAATGTCACAATTTTTTCCTGAAAGCATGTTGGAATTTTTAAGGCAGTTGCGTTTTCCCCTTAAAAGAATATAGTCACCAGATTAATATCCGCCATAAATAAAATTTCAAATACAAACGCACGCATCCAATGTACTGGTGACTAGTATCATTATAATTTATTTAATGCACAAATGACTGAAAGCTATTAATAATTAAGAGTGTGATTGCAACGTGTTTATTTAAAATTAAATTAAACAAAAATGTCCTGTAATTTCATGCAACCGCGTGCTACGGATTTAAGATCCGATACGTTATCGGAAATATCAGAATCGGGAACTACTAATTCCGGATGGACTTCCGGATGGGATTCTAGAGAGGATTTAAGAGACTTTGTTACTAAGATTGGATTAAAAGATGTTTCTGATCTTTATCAGGACCGATTTAGAGTTGACAGGAAGAAATTGGAGCAGATGTTGAGTGGTAAGAAGTTTTTTTTAAACCAATTCGTTGATATTAAATTGAGTAATTTTAGGTGATAATGAGGCTCCTTTACCAGCTGATATATTCTTTGAACAGGTTAGATTGATGATTTATGTTAAAAATTTAATTAAATGAAATAATTTTAGATAATGGACGATACTAGTACATTTATAACATGGCCGAGCAAGCTTAAAGTAGGGGCTAAATCAAAAAAAGGTAATTTATTTAACAATTTTTGGTTTAAACTAATTAAACTCAATTTCAGACCCACATGTTAGAATTGCTGGACGACCTGAAGACGTACGTGCTGCCAAAGAAAGAATCATGACAGTCTTGGATACAAGGGTTTGTTAATTTAATTAAAGTTGAAATAAATATTAATAACTCTATTGCAGTGCAACCGTGTAACAATGAAGATGGATGTCAGCTACACCGACCATTCACACATTATAGGCAAAGGCGGACTTAGCATCAAGCGTGTTATGGAGGAAACTCAATGTCACGTTCATTTTCCGGACTCTAATCGGTCTAATGCTATGGAGAAGAGCAATCAGGTTTCAATTGCTGGCGATATTCAAGGAGTGGAAATGGCTAGGAGCAGAGTTAGAGTAAGAAAATTGTTTTAAACATGTTCTTAAATTAATGATTTATTATGACGTATCACCTATCTAAAGTGTTCAATCAAAGTTTTTTAATCAAATTTTCTTGAAGTAGTCATTAAGTTGTGTTACATTTCACCATTATATCATAAACTGTTTTTAAATTAACGATTTGTTGACATATTACCAGATATTACTTACCACAACGCGAAAGTCTCTAAAACTTGATATAGAATCAACGTTTTTTTTAATGTCCTTGAAGTAGTCATTCGAGGCAATTCTCTATGCACAGATTAGCCACGTCTTCTGATGCAATAATTGTTTATATTGTTAGCAAACAGGGTTTGTTAAAATGACAGTTTTATATTGTAAGCAAGTAAGATTTTTAAAATGACAGTTTGTATTGTTAGCTAGTAATATATATCTTGCTTACATCTAGCAATGTGCATAGAGAATAGTCCCTATTCAGTGTTGTTGCATATTACCAATGTAATGCAAATTGTTTTTAAATTAATGGTTTGTCATAACATATTACTAAATATTGCTTACAACACTGCTAAAATTTATAAAGCTTTATAAAACGTCACAAGAGTTAAGGTTTTTTTAATAAAACGTTTTTGAAATGGTCATTATGTGTTGTTAAATATCACTATTGTATCACAAAATGTTTTTAAATTAACTATTTGTTTTGACATTTTACTAAATATTACTCACAACAACGCCAAAGTCCATAAAACTTTATAAAACTTTACTAGAATCAAAGTTTTTTAACAAAATTATCTTGAAGTTGTTAAATTAATGATTTGTTATGACGTATGACTAGATATTTCTTACAACAACGCTAAAGTTCTTGAAACATTATAAATTGTCATTAGAAACCAAGTTATTTACAAAATGTTTTTTAACTTCTTTCGGAGTGTTGCTTGAGGTCTCTACAGTATCATAAAGTACCTATAATGCTGTAAAAAGTTACTGAAACTTTATTTATTTATAACATGTTTTTTAACTTATTACGGAATGTTGTTAGAAAAAATACAAAAACTTATTTGTTGTGCAAGTGTTTGTTGTACAGTATCATAAAATATTGCCAGATTTTTAGTTGATTCTCTTATGTTACTAAATTGTAAGTGTAGTAAAGATAAAGTCTGCTAAAACCTCATTTATTTACAATTTTTTTAAGTAATCTGCCTTATGGCAATAAACTATGGTTGTAACAGTTTGGTTGCTGTTTGCTTGCCAAATTAGCGTGCGGTTGAAGATTTATATTAAGGTCTTAACTAATTTAATTAGGTAACATATTGATTGCTTTCTTGTCTAGTGGATTTAGGCGTTTTAAGCGGTGGCTTGCAGTACTATTGTGAAGGAGGTTGGCAGCATATGTGTTGATTGAGGATGATGATCAAACCGAGATGAGTATTTGCTGCATTCTTGGTATCTTGTAGCACATAAGAGATATTTAACTATTTGTGAAGGGGTTTATTGGTGATGAACCATATAGCGTTAGTCATTTTCCATTGAAACTGCTGCAGCTTAGAAGCAATAAGTTTTGTACATTGATAATTTGTTATTTAAAGAGAGAGCTTAGAATGACGACTAATTAACCAGTATAATTTAGTTAACTTTAGAACAAGTTGTTTTGTTTTTTTAAGGATGTGTTCTTTTCAATTGAGGCCTCTGTCCCAAGGTCTTTTACATTGATAGATTGTGGTATTTTTTTGCCGTTTGGCTAGACCCTTGGGCAGGTCACTCTCAGGAGAGAATGTGACATGTAGAGATTTAGTTTGATTGTCGTTGTTTGTCCAGGTTTTAAGTAATTTTTGGATGTTGTTGACAGCAATTTGAAGCTTTTCAGAGAAACGCGAACGTTGTCTATGAAAGTGTTAGGTGACCTTGGGAGGTCTGTTGTAAAAAGTAAATATAGCACTGGTCAAGAATACTTTCCTGTGGTACGTTTGATTTGATAGAGTGTCAGTTACTTTTTCTTGATGTTTAACCATGAAAAATCTATTGGTACTATATGATTGAAGTACCTGTAAATATGTAGTCAATAATTTGTTTTTAATTTGTTCAACAATTTTTGATATCAAATTTTGTCAAAAGCGTGTGTGCGTGTGTGTCCAGGAAAGCAGCCGAACAAAATTTCTTGTTTTTAAAGGCGTTCTTAGTTTGTTCTACTACTTTTTGAACTTGGTCTATAATTGCGTGTTTGTTTTGAAAGACAAATTGGTGATCCGGGATTAGATTGAGTGTTTCTAGTTTTTTTAGAAAAAAAATTTCTAAGACTTTTGACAACACTGAAAATAAATTTATGGGGCGATATGAAGAAGTTTCTGTTGCTCATTTTCTATGATTGGTATTAAAATGATTTGTGTCACTTTTTTATGTTGAGATGGAAAGTGTTTAGATCTTATTATACCATTGAATAGATGGGTGACTGCTTTCATACATTTTGGTAGTTTTTTAATAACTATATCAGTTTGCTTTTAGGCAAATAAAACAAATATAAATTTGAGATGACTTTAATGTGCGTTGTCATTTAATAAGGATATTCTAGGGCTGATATAATTGCTTCTTTGTCTGTTTCTTGTATTTTGGAAGACAATGGTTGAAAGGTTTTTCTAGGTGTTGCAAATACGTCTGTTTTCTGTTTATCAATTCTGGCCTATGAGCCATCATTATTCTTATATGAGGGAGGTTTTTTTTTTAGTTTTAGGTGTTGCTTTCTACAGCGAGTACTTGGTGGCTTTTATTGATGTTAGTTTTTCCAGATAAATTTGTTTGTAGTGTTTGTACTAGGAGTGAATTGGCAGGCTACTTGTTGAATTTTTTGTGTTTGCCGTTTTATCTGTTTTAATAGCAGTTTTAAGCGAGACATTTGTGTGTATTTCTTCTTCTATTATGCTTTGTAGTTGGTTTTAGTTTGTTTTGTTTATTAGTTAAAGATTTTGTATTTTATAATGTTTTATTGTGTTATTAATTATAACGGCAGTTTCTTTGTGTGTTGTACCATCTGAGTAAATTGCAATCTTGTAGCCATTTAATTGAAAAAAACGTTTGTGAATAAAGTGGATTTTCAAGACTAACACTATGTTTATGTTATGTGTCTTGATAAATGATGATAGAGTTTAGGCCTATGCTTACAAAAGTCATTCATTACCTAGTCACATTTCACATCTCTGGCGCATTGGCCTCTTTTTTGCCTGTAATGCTAGTAACTTTCATCAGGGGTGGACCTACAATTTTGAGTTGATTTCGAAGCATTGGAGAGGTTATTTATCTACTCTGGACCAGAGAAGGATTTTAGTAATAATTAGTATAAGTTTTGCTTTGGACTGGCCAAGTTTTTGGTGTTTTTGCTGCATTTTTTTTGTAGACTTTATTTTTTTAATTGGCAGAGCAATTGCGATTGACTTCATTTAATACATCTTTGATCATAAGTGCAGTAACTTTTTGTATGTCCTAATCAAAAGCAGTTAGCACATTGAGGTATGATTTTTCTCTTTGCATTGTTTAAGGTATTGTAATTAACATATTAACTTGTTTTTCTTTTGTGGTTCTAAATCTACAAAAAACATTGAAAGTGGTTCTTTACTTACCCGATTAACTTTGTGTTTTTATCTTGTCAATTTCTTCCCGCATTTTTGCTTGGTCAGCTGCAGCATGTAAGTGTTTCAACACTACACAAAATTGGATGGTGTTGTATTTTACATCACAATATTTTAGTTCTTGAACAGCTGCTCAGAAGATTGGCTTATCTGTTGTTGATATGATATAGATTGGTGGAGGTTTTATATCGTTTAGTAGGTTTTTTTGTGTGTTATTTGCAAAATGTTTTTAACTTATTGCGGAATGTTACTAGATGTTTCTAGCGTATCATAAAATCTTGTCAAACTTTATGTTTATTATTTAATATTACTGAATTTATTTACAAAATGTTTTTTAACTTATTTTGGAATGTTGCTAGAGGATTCTATAGTATCATATATTATTGTCAGACTTTTAGTTAATATTAGATGTAAATATAGCCAGCATAAAGTTCATAGAATGCTGTCAAAAGTTACTAAAACTTTATGTTTTTCAACTTTTTGTAGAAGTTTTTAATGAATCCTTAAATGTTGTCAGGCTTCTACTGTGTTGTCTAATATTACTAAATTGTAAAGTGTCCAACGTAAAGTTTCTAGAATGCTGTAAAACGTCACTAAAACTTCAATCATTTACAAAATGCTTTTCAACTCACTACGGAATGTAATAACTAACATTACTAAATTGTAAGTGAAGCTAACATAAAGTCTCTAGAATGCAAATAAAGTTACTAAAATCTTATTTATTTAAAAAAATGTTTTTTTTTTTAACTCATTACAAAATGTTGCAAGAGGTCTCTACGGTGTTATTAAACGTTGTTAGATTTTTAGTTTATTATTTAGTATTACTAAATTCTAAGTATAGCCAACATAAAGTCTCTAGAATTCTAAAAAAAACTAAAACTTTAGCTTATTTAAAAAAAACTATCTCTATTTAGTTACAAAGTGTATATCACAAAATATTCTTAAATTTTTATTTTAGAATAAGAAACCACTAAACTTAAATTAGAATAATAATTAAGTTTCTAGAAACATTACTAAAACCTTATTTTATTTAAAAAAACTTTGAGTGTTAACTATCAACTAGTTTGTAATTCTTTCTTTATGTTAACGGGGCGTGTCCGCTAAAGGTTGCAGGCCGGCTGGTCCGAGGTCTATAGAGTGATTTCCGGTGGTGTTCTCCGGAGCGTCGGAGATTGTTGTGGGGCCGTTACGGCATTGTTTAAACGAACTAGAAGTTCCGACTAATGCTCTCACACAGAGATTTTCAAACTTACTCAGAGCGCTACTAACTCACCTACACAGGGCGCAGTTTGGTACGAACCTATACTAGGGAGTGAGCTGTTGTTGGTTGTCGACGGCATCAGGTTGGAAACTGTTTGCTTGGCAACTGCAGCTGCAATAGCGCGGCATACACACAAAGATTTATCTGCGGGTTTTGGACCGTCCGTTGTTAACGCACTGATAAAACTGTGTGTTGATGTATACAAAGGAGACGGGTCTGAACCAGCCGAAATAACTGTATAGTTTTACCCCGGCACTTCTCCCAGTAGCACACAGTTAAAACTTAAAATAAAACTGTGCTTATTTTTCAAGTAAAATGTCGCGCGAGTTTTTAACAGATTTTTTTTCGATTATATAAAGAAAATCCATGTTTATGGAAAATAAAGAGAGCTTGCGTCAAAAAAATGCAAGAGTTTTTGGAAGCTTAACATTTTGAGATTGGGTTTCATCATGAAAAGCCAGCCTATATAGAGTCAGCAGGTCTGCCGTCGGGATACATGGCGCTGAGAGCCTCGCAAAGATGTAAAATTAATTAGCACCTTCTAGTTGTTTTCTGAAAGCTCAAAATTTGTATATCATTAGTGAATCTAATCTAAAACACAAATCCAATAGTCAGACAGCAAAATAACGGGACGCGTGAAGTACATGTTAGCAAATGTTTCCTCAAGGCTCAAATATTGCAAAACATAAATTTAATGTATAAAAACTACAAAACTAACAGTAAAACACATTTTCTTTTTACTAAACTAAGTAAATGTTGGAAGGTGTTTTTGTCCATCCAAAGATAATTTTTATAATTATTTGGATCTTTGGATTCTTTAAATAGTTGCATGTAGTTTAAATTTTCCTTGTTAAATTTGGATAACCAACGCTTTACCCATTTTGATCGTTTCTTTGTTAGTTTTTCCGATGCTATATTATTGGTATATATAAGAGCCATGCAAATAACCTGTTTTTTATTGACGTTGCACATTTTTATTTATCTGACATACAAATTACTTTTCAAATAAAACCTTCAAAACTTTCAACATGTTGAAAGTTTTCGTGCCGGGCCAAGGGTAAAGATAAATCTGTGGGTTTCGCTCACTAACACAAAGTTTTTCAATCTAGAAGTTTTATCTGTCGGTTCCAATTTTGTGTTAGTGTGCGACAGTGGTTCTGAACCAGCGCGGTCCAAAAACTGTAGATATAACCGTACAGGTCTAACCCGCAGATAAATCTTTGTGTGTATGCCGCGCTAATGTTAGATTGGTATGTTGGTTTGCAGTGACTTGAGCTCGACTGACTCAAAAGTCGGATTTTTATAGGAAGAGGGATAGGAGTAGCGCGATCTGATTGGCCGATGTTGCTCCGCCTACTGGTTGCAACAATTCTCCCTAACTTTTGGGTTGAGCTTCCGGCTCTTGGCACGGTGATGATGGAGTTTTACTATGTGTTTTTGCGCGAGTTATATAATACGTTTATTTTTTGCCTTTTGGCCTTGAAAATAACATTTACAAATACATTTTTATCTTCCCAAAATTATAAAACCTAATCCTTATAAAATTAACACAACTAAAAGTATTTTCTTCTCTGTTCATCTACTTCTTTTCTTCGTTTTTTAATTGCCTTCATCCATTCTATACCTCTTCCGTCCCTTTTCAATATCTCATTTTTTCCCATCTGTTCTTCTCTCATTTCGTTACACTTTTTTGCGCGAGTTTGAAATGTTTAAACACTTGCGGGACGGAAGTTCGAAAACCGGCTATGGTCCGGGTTGGGTATTGATGATGTCTGGTATGAGACCCAAGACCTTGCAAATTTAATTTATTCTATTTGTCAGTTTGGTTTTTTTCCAATCAGAAAGTTCGCAGCTTGGAGTTTAAACTTGGTGCTGCAGATGTAGTTGGAGTCCATGGTCCTCGATGGTGATAGTACTATTAGGGTTATAAGAGATAACCTTACCTTGTTTTGACGCTGTGATTTTTGGATGTTTTTTAAGTTACTTGACCAGATTTTTGTAATCTGCCACATGATGGCGTGTGCAGGTGCAGGGTTGCAATTTATCTTCTTTGCAGCGTTTTTAACGCCGCGTTTTTTTCATCTGTTCACTTTTTTTGGGTTTTGCTTTTAATTGTCTTACGTTGGGCGCCATTTGTTACTGGCACGTGTCCGCAAGGGGATGCGGGGGCGAGTGACTCCCGGTTGTGTTTTCCGGATCGTCGGAGGTCCCGGTGGGGTGTATAGCACTGTTTAAACAAACTAAAAGTTCTAACGCTTTTACACAGAGGGCTTTGAACACGCTCACCTAGTCCACTATTAATTTACCCACACAGGGCGCAGTTTGGTACAAACTTGTATTTGGTTTGGTGGATTGACGTAGTAGTGCCGGAGCATCTACCAGTGGCCGTCCTAAACGTTGGCGGGATTTGCAAGCACAGGGTGTATTTTGGTGGCACCTGTTTGCTTTGAAACCGCAGCTACGGTGATAGATGGGAACAGGTGGTTTGTAAACAAACAATCTTGTCTTTTGACGGTTTTGAAGATTGACGTTCCGTTCTTGGTGGTGGCTTAGGCTTCACTGAATTAAAAACTCGCAAGTTGTATCTTTATAGGAAGATGGATAGGAATGGCTTTATCTGATTGGCCGTTGTTGTTTTGACTACTGGTTGCAACAATTACTCTTAATTTTTGGGTTGAGTTTCCGGTTCTAACTTTGCACGGTAATGATGTCCAGATGACGTCGATTTGGTTTTGGAACTATAGTATGGAAGGGGAATAGTCTACAAATGAAAATGTGTTTACTGGGGCTTTATATATGTCTTTGTGACGCGGGTTTAAAATGTTTAAACACTTGCAGCACGGAAGTTTGAAAATTGACTATGGTCCGGATTCTGGTGGCGGCTTCAGGGGTTCCTTAAGCTGGTTGGGGCACTAACCGAAGAGTTGAGATTTCTCGCACTGTTCCTGTACATGTGGTGGTTCTGCGACTTTTTGATAACTACTGATAACCACATATTGATGGTGTCCGGTATGAGATCTAAGAGGTTTGCGGTTTGGATTTGCGACTTTATACGTATCTAATTTATTTCATTAGTCAGTTTGGTTATTTTTTTCATCAGTATGTTGGCTGCTTAGAGTTTGATGGTGATGGAACCATCAGGGTTGTTGGAGATAACCCCACCGTGTTTTGGCGCTGTGATTTCTGGATGTTTTTTTTTAGGTACATGGTTAGTTTTTTGTAATCTGCTACATGGTGACGTGTGCACTTCTCTATGGCCTTTGTTTGATCTTTTGATATGTGGTCACTATCGTACCTCTCATCGTTGGCAAGGTGTTTTGCTAAGGGTTGCGATTTGGCTTTTTTTGCGGCGTTTTTGTTGTCGGGCCTTCCTCTTCTGATTACATTTCTTGGGTTTTGTGTTGCGGGTACGTGAAAGCACTATGTTTTCAATTGGGTGACATTTGTTATCGGCACGCATAAGCAAAGGGTTGCGGGGGCGATTGCTTTAGATTTGAAGTTGATGGAGTGTTCTTCGGAGCGTCGGAGGTCGTTTAGAATTGTTTAAACGAACTAAAATAACGCTCTTACAAAGAGGACTTCAACCACGCTTACCCAGAGCTCTATTAACTTACCTACACATATTTGTTTTGGTGGATTGACGTAGCGCCGGAGTATACCACTAGTGGACGGCCTGAAATCCTGGCGTGGTGTACAAACACAGGTTGTATTTTGGTGGCAGTTTGTCGACGGCGCCAGGTTGGAAACCGTTTGCTTGGAAGTTGCAGCTGCGATGGTAGATCGGTACAGGTGGGTCGTAGATGGACAAGTCTTCTGATTGCCTTCACCTACTAGTTGCAACTGACAACTGACATTTTTATATCTTGGATTTTCAAATAGAAAAACCATCAACAGTGGTCAAAGAGTTAATTTCTGGACAGCAACCAATTGGATTGGGCTTGATTATTTCAATAATATTCTCCGCCTACCTACCCGAGTCAAGTACTTTGCAGTTTCTTTCTCCTCGCATATTTTTTTAGCAGAGGAAATGTTTAACCACTATTTAACATGGCATTGCTACTTATTTGAAGGTACGCATTGGCGGACTATCTATTGGCGTGACATTGCTTTGCCTACCCGGTTTTGAGCCGTGATTTTTGTGCCATCTGATATAATGTAGCACCGTGTGTTTAGGAGTATCACTCAGCCCGCAGTTTTTGCACTTGTCACTGACCCTTAGTTTAAATTTGTGCTGATAGCTAGAGAAACTTAGTCGACAGAACTGTGTTTTTGTTTGATTTACGGAGATGTTTTTGAAATTAGCAGCTTAATTTACTTGCCCGTGACGCTGCTTGTGTTTTATTTGTTTTTTTTTTTTTGGATCTTACAATAGTAATTTTCCTGGTCTTTTTTCTGTAGTGGCTTCATACATTTTTACTTACGCCAACAGGTGTAGCGGCATTGTTCTAGCAACTACTAGTAGCGTTCTTGTAGATGCCGTTTTGTATAAGTGGGCAACTTTCTTTTGTGTTTTAGAAAGGATACCCTTGTAATATTTGGCATTAGTTTATCTGTTTTATGTTGGACCGTCTAATGCCCGTACTAATAGTCAGAGATTATATCTCGGATTCATAAATCCAAGATTCATTTTGCTAATCGTTGATTGGCTTTAAGCCAATTCACGGATATCGTGATGGTGAATATAGTTGCGATCGGTCAATGTATTTTATTACCAAACGTCAGAATTAATATATGACACAGTAATAAACAATCTTGGGTGGGCCCAAGATTATTTGAATCTTGGATTATATTGACGGTTGCATAGTTTTTAACTCGATCCGAGAATTAGCGAGCAATGCATTGGTCGATCGCGACTAATGATATCCGTGAATTAGCTTAGAACCAATCAACGATTAACAAAATGAATCTCGGATTCATGAATCCAGGATTAATGCAAGATTTAATCTCTGACTATTAGTACGGGCATTATAGTATTATTGAGGTTACAACGCTACACAGAACATTTCTTGTTTTTTTCTTGGTCCGTCTATGTTAGGCATTAATTAGGCATCAGTTGGGCTAGGGACGTTACTGCTCTGTTCGAGTTGTTGCGGTTTACTTGTTGTGATGGCGCATGTTTATATTGTGCCCGAAAGTTGCACCTAGGCACTTGAGGCTATTTTTGGTTTCTAGTTTATGTTTTGTGTGTTGCTAATTGAGGGCCGCGTTTTTCATCCATCTTGTTAATCTTGCAGCCGCTTATTTGTTTTTTTAATTAATTTTTGTTTAGACCTAGCAATGGTCGTGTTAGATTGTTTGCATATTCTATCAAGGTATAGTTTTCTGCAGAATATCGACATTGCTGACATTCCACAGCGTTGGACCTTTTATCATTGCGGAACTTTACCTCTAATGTTCTGTTTATGCTTGTTTGTTTTTCAGTTTTTATTTTTTTGTAGTGTAGATAGCTACATGTGACCTTAACTAGTTACGGCGACATATTTTTTTTGGATTTTTAACTAAATTGGGCCATCTAACTGTGTTAAACGCGTTCTTAATATCTAGCGTTAAAAGTATGATTTTTTAACTTTTTTCTGTATTATCTTCTGGACTTTACTGGTTGCGTCAATAGTGTATCATCTTTTTCTAAACCAGGTTTTGATTTTTCTAACAACTTTTTTTAATTTTTTTATAGTGATTTTGGGGATTTTGTCTGGGTTGCAAATGATGTTTGGCCATCTTGTTATCTGCTGCTTGTAGCATACTAACGACAACTGGCATTTGATATCACAGATATTTTAGCAGAAGGAATATCGTGGTTGAAGAACAAATTTTTGGATAATAAACTGTGGGGTGGGTGGGCGAGTCAAAGTGTTTTAACAATTGAGCATGATTATTTCAATAACGTTTTTAGCTACCCATCCAAATGTTAGTTATTAAGTATCTTTGTCATTTTTTTTCCCCGCACATACTAGTGACAACTGACGTTTAATAAATTGTCTAATAGAAGGAACATCAACAATCAACAGTGGTTCAATAGTTCATTTTTGGACAAAAAAGAGTTGAGTGGATTGTTTCAATAGTGTAATTCATCCACTCACCGGAATGTTAGTTATCAAGTTAAGTAATTTTTTCCTCTCTTTGCAAATTACTGACAACTGACATTTGATATCTTGGGTTTTTTAATAACAAGAATATCAACAATAATGGTTGGATAACCAATTTTTGGACAATAAACGGGTGGGTCAAAATGTTACAACAATTGAGCGTGATTATTTCAATAATCTTACTTGCTCATTCACCAGAGTGTTAGTTATTAACAACGCTCTTTTTCAGAACCGCTACATTGTAATATAGGATATGCACCAGCAAAGTTGATATTGCTTAAAACTCGAGGCACCTCAGGGCGACCTCTAATGTCATATCCGAAAACATCATTAATTTTTAAGTAGTTTGTCATTTCTTTTGCTTATACTAAGAACAACTGACATTTAAGAAAAAAGCTTTGAACTACTTATAAAGTGTTATTTTTATAATATCACAAAATTTTCTAAGAATGTTATTTTATAATAATAAATTTTATAAATAACACTAAAGTCTCTAAAATATTATAAAAATTCCTAAACTATTATAAAACTACAGCTCATATAATTTTAGCAAAAGACTCCGGTAGTATTTGGGTTTGAGCTACCAATAATGTCCCAAAACGTGGACCCTACATCACCATACATACTAAAAGTGCAAGAACAATACAACGTTCAAGTCATGTTAAGAACAAGACCAAAACTACACGCAACATTGGTTCTTGTAAAAGGAGTTGAATGGGAAGTGGAACAAGTAAAACGAGCTACTTTACTTTTGATTGAGTATCTATGCGAAAATTTGGCTGTAAGTAACTACAATTTTTTGAAACCAACAATAATTAATTTTGATTAATTTGTAGAATCAAATTCCGATACAAATGTCAATGGAAATTTCTCCACATCATCATCAAATGGTTATTGGTAAGAATCATGCAAATTTGAAGGAAATTATGCGTACAACTGGAGCACAAATTATGTTTCCCGATGCACAAGATCCAAATATTCCAAGTTTGAAGAAGAGTAATGTTACTATCACTGGAAATATACATAATGTATATCAAGCAAGACAATTACTAATTGTAAGTAATAAGATTGATGAGTAAAATGTTACTAAAATGTTTGTTTTAGGGTTCTTTGCCGCTTTTGTTAATGTTTGATTTACCCGAAAATTCATCAGGCTTACCAACCAGGCCGGAACAAATTGCTGAATTACAAACAAAATTTGATGTTGTTGTTAATATTAGAATGAAAGCCAAACAGAATACCATGGCTTGCATTATTAAAGGAACTGAGCGATCTGCTTGTAAGTTATTTATAACTGAAGAAATCTATTGTTGATAAATTATTTTTAGCAAACATCTATAAAGCCCGTAATGAGATTTTGGCAATTGATGAGTCATCAATATCAGCAGATATTCCATCCAATTATAGCATGCCTCCTCAACAAAATCTACATGAATTACCAACTCCAACTCCTTTAAATCCGCAACCAATGTCACCGATGTTGAGTCCATTAGTATCACCAATATGGCATTATCCTTCAACTTCTTTTACGCAACCACAAGCTCCATTTGTTGGAATGATGACTCAACAACCACAATTCGTGTACAATCCAAGCCTACAGCATTCAATGACTAGTAGCGGGTATGTTGAATTTCAAAACTAATTTAAATAAATCTAATTAATGTTTCTGTAGATATCATTCATTGGGTCAATTTTCATCTGGGAGCTCATTATCATTGGAACAGAGCAGGGAAAACAGCACATACTCTTCAATTTCAAGCACCAGCTCAATGTCAAGCCCAGTTTCAAGTCCTAGGAACAATTCTCCGTATCATCAAAGGAATTTCCCGGAATCTCCTTTAGAAAAAATGGGTTTGTTAATTGATTTAATAATTATTTTTTGTTATTGTAGCAATTTTTTGTTTAGAATTGTCTTCATTGTTGTCGGAAATGAATATGCCTGGTGGATATCACGGTCCTACAGTTGAGAAGCGCCAGGATCGCAGTTCGAGTAGCAGTTATAGTTCCGATTATGAGCAGAAAAGGATTGCTGGATTTAAAGCAATGCAGACTCGTCAAACGGGACCCGGATATCGGTATCCGAATAATGCTTGGGCAGGATATGGGATTAGTCATACTAGTCCGGCGCCATTAAATGAGAAACTGAGTGGAGCTAACAACAATAATAAGGTTAGAAATAATTTGATTAGAAATAATTTGTTTTGTTAAAAATTAAATTTATGAAAAAATTATCATAAACTAAAAACATCCATAGACGCGTTTCGAGGTTTTACTTCTCATCAGTATGGCTTTATTTATTTAAACATAATAATTGATTTGTAACTTACAACTGTCTCATTAGAGGACATTGCGTCTCTTCTTTATATATTTTATACAATTTGTTTTGTATTTTATTTTATTTGATTTTAAAATGTATACAGGGCGTTTGCGAGAAAATGATGATTTTTATACAGTAATAATGAAAATCATTGGTGCTAACTTGCATAATTATTTAATCAATAGTTTACAAGTCAATCATTTTGTAATATACTTTAATCAATTTTATACATTTGCTACTATTGATAACAAAGTAAAATGGTGCCAATTTGCATAAATATACAATGAATAATTTAGAAGTTACAATTTATTTTGTAATTGCTGAACAACCCAGTTTGCTTAAGTCGAATAGTTTAAGGTTATAGAAAATTGGGCGTGCTAATTTTAATGCATAAATATCTAATCTATCAGTTTACAAATTATAAATTTATAACTTATTTATCAGTTGCCGAATCCTGTAAGCTCATGCCATGTATTTTGAAGCAGTGGCGGAGCTAGGATTTTTGGGCCCCACCGCAAAACATTTGAAAGCCCAATCATAGACAATTTTGAAAAAAGTACAGTTTTGTCTTTTATTTAACTTTTATTTTGTACATTTTAATCGTAGGAGGGCCCTATATGCTTGGGGGCCCTTCTGCATTGCAGACCTTTGCTTCAGGTAGCTTCGCCCCTGGTTTGATGTTACATAAAATTGATCATATGGATTTTGACAATTTTTGTATAACTGATAGTGTATTGAAGCCAACTTCCATATATATCTAATGAATAGTTTAAAAGTTACAAGTTTTCTTTTTGTTGCTGAATGCAGCTGGTTTATATAAAGTAATTTTGAGGTTACATCAAATTGATTGTATCGATTTTGTACAGTTATATAATTATTGGTACTATGCTACAGCAGCAGGTGCCTGAGGCATACCCGAAGATGTTTTATTTTGTTTGATTTTGTGTGTTGAATGTTGAGGGTATTTGGAGTGCTTTGCGGGGTGACTCCGTGTGTAGAGGGAAAAAAAAACTATTTGGCAGCGGACTAGATGATAATGCTGGGTGTGATCTTTCTCACCCGATGAAGGTAGAAGGTTTTGTAGACCTTTTGAGTTATGCTTCAACAAGGGTTGATTAACTTGGAGGGGATAGAAAATCTAGTTTGTTTGTATTTAGTGTGAGGAGTTCTACAGTTTTGCCCGGATTTTGTCATGTCTACGACTGAGGTGCAAGGTTGCATTGTCTAGCAGCGGAGGAGGTGGTGTGGTCCCCTCTCATTGAAGATGGCATTTTGGGGATGGTCTTTTACTGTAAATTTTTGGTGGTGGCGGAACATCGTGTTTGTCCTGGAGTCTTTTGCTTTCTCTTCTCCACCACTGGTTTCTTGGCGGCTAATTAATTTGTGATTTTTTATAAATATGGTTTAGTGGCTTTTAGTATTATACGCCCGTAGGTCTGCTTACGTTGGTAGCAAGGTTTTGACTGACTTTTCGATCAAAAATTGTCATTTTTTATTACTGCTTTGTTCAATCAATTTTTGTTTGTAGAGCTCCCATTGGTGGACTTCTTTTTGGTTAGGTATTGCTTGCTGCCGAGTCTTGTTTGGTAGATTCCAATGTCATTTGGCAAAGCCCAGTTACATGGCATCAATATTTTCTTTTTTTTTTGACAATGATATTATTGGAAATTGGAACGCCACCGCCGTAAATTGGTGACGTGGATCTTTGCCGGTGCTTGGTAGTGTTGTTTTTTGTTTAATAATTAGGTTGCCCAAATGGCTACATCTTAGTTGCTAGATTTGCACAACTGGGTTTTCTTCTTGTTGCGGCGACAATAGTTGTGAAACCGTATGTTGTGATGGATTGACTTCCATCTATTTACCGCATTATTGATGATTTTGCTGACAAACTGAGAAACGCTGTCAGTCAAGATGATTTTTGGATAGTCATATTTGTGAAACAAACGGCCTTCCAAATTTGTACGGTGGCTGGCGATACGGGGATTGCTTTCACTCATCTGCACAAGTTTATGCACGTTAAGACGTATTTGTTTTGGGCTCGCGTTGTTTTGTAAGACCCAATGTATACCAAAGCCACCCGCTCTCATGTCTCTCCGGCTTGGTGTGACTGCAAAGTGGCTTCTGGCTGCGCAGCATCTGGTTTTGTTCTGCGGTAGACCACACATTCTCGAACAAATGTCCGCAGTGGTATGATCAAAGGACGTTGGTGGTACTATTGGCCGTGGCCGTTGAAAGTTTGGTATAGCTCTTCAGCTTTGCCGAGCTAGTAACTCAAATTGATATTTGGTGGTTTATCACTCTTTACAGCTTTGCACAGTGGGGTTGGTCCATCAAAGTCTTCACATTTTTAAATGCTTGACCATTTGAAGGGTTTTTTTATGCCTTATAGCTTCATGAATGGTTTGGTTATTTGTTCAAAGTTGAAGCATTTCTTTAGCCTGGTGTATAAGTTTACTTGTTTCTTGTTGGTAGGTTGAGGGTGCTCTTAGATCAGTTTTAAGTGGTGTTTTATGGATTAGTTTCTTTCGGCCGTGATGTTATGGCCCAACTATTCTAGCTCTTTTTCTCCGAAGCTGTATTATATTAAATTGCATTTTTAGCCATTTTTTTGCAATCGTTGCAGTATTTTCCGTAAGTGGTTTAGATGTTTACCTCCGAGTATACTATGATGTGTCTACCAGTCTAGCGAGCACTCTAGACAATAGTTTTTGGAAAGTTTTCGGGTCGCTTTTCAACTCGAAAATAATCACCCTAAAATAATAGGTTTTCTTATTTGGTGCTGCAAACGTGATGAGGTGTTTGCTTGCCTCTTTTATAGATATTTTCTAGAATATAGGTTTTATTTTGGTAAAGATGCGTCTGTTTTTTAACGTTTTTTGGTTACGAGGCAGGGGTGCTGTTAATGTATTGGGTTGCCTTGTTTACTTTGTCAAAGTCTATGCAAAATCTTGCCGTGCCATCTTTTTTGTTTTGTTCTAATACCACTGGTCAATAGTAGTTGCTTGTGCTGGCTTCTATTATGTCCATGGTTAGTAGCTTCTTTACGAATAATATTGCTTTCTTGTAGACATTATACGTACTTGTACGGGCGTGATTCAATAGGTCTTGGTAGTTGTGATTATTTGTTCTCTGGGAAAGACGGCATTGAGTTCTTGTATGATCTTGCGCAGCTCCGGATCATCTGGGTGAGCCTTTGCTAGTTTAGGTAAGGATGTTAGTTTGCTTGACGGATGTTTTTTTAGTAGATGGTGGCTTGAATGAATGCAGCGGCATGCATAGTTCAGATTGGCTTTCCTTCAGTCAAAGGTGGCTCAGTTTTAGGTGTTTGCCTAACTGAGAAGTCATTAATACTTAAATGGTTTGTGATTGATGGCTCACTTGCATGTTGATGGTGGTCTTTATCGTGATTTTTAATTTTGCAGCGGGAGCGTACGGTGAGATAGCTCAGTTATAGAGCGTTAGCGTAGCTTGCTAACTGTCCGGGGTTTGATACCCGAATATGACTAAAATAATAACTTGCTCTTTATCCAGCGGGGTGATTCGTGAGTCACCTAATAAGCCGTTAGTCCCATCAACCTCTTTCAAACAAGTCGTAAGACTTCTGTAAAATAGCTGTAAAACGCTCAATAAAAGAAGAAGAAGGAAAAGTATTTTTGGGTTTTTCAACTTTGAGAGTAGTTTTAATTTTGTGACATTTTTGCTTGTTCTGAGGGTTTCTACCAGTTTTTTTCATCAATTTTAATTTGTTTAGACTCTCAATGGTGTTGAATTACATACCAGACTGACCAGTGCATTTGCCATTATTTTCTTTTTATGATGAAGATGAGCAGGTACCTTTTTACAGGTTTTCTGGGTTGTTGGTGTGTCGTTATCAGGACACTGGCGAGTTGCGCTACCAAGGTAGGATGAAGTCATATGTATAGATGTTTCTGGCATTTGATAGACTTTTTTGCTAGGAGGGAAATCTTCTTAAAGACTTGGAAAAGTGTCAGGTTTGCTCTCACGGGCGCCTACCGGCTAAATCTCCCATAATACGCTTGTTGAGCGTAAGGACTTTCCCAACTAACTAAGAAAATTAATCGCGGGTTTGAAATTAAGTAAGCGTTGCATAGATTTTGTGGCAAATTCGTACTACGAATACGTCTGGAAATTAGACTGTTGGGCATAGTGAGTGAGAAATTAGCCATTTAATTAGCTATAAACTGGGCAGAAGTTAGAATTAATTTCTTAAAATCAGCGTCGCTCGCTTGAGACAGACGGAGCAACAGCTGATCCTTAACTAGAAGCTGTGCAGAACCCGCCGCTTGTACATAGGTAATTCTTTGCTTGCTTTGGGGGTGCTCTTGGGAGGAGCAGTAGTCTGCTGGCGATGAGCAAGTGCTTTACCGTGGACCTTGCCTTGACGTTTAGCACGCAGTTTTACGTAAACTGAGCAGCTCTTATAACTGGCAGTGTGTGACCCATCGCACCAGGCGCAAGTAGCTGCATGCCCGGACTTTTTGGAATTCAACACATACATACGGTGCGTTGCACTTAGATGTCGTGTGGTCATTACGCTGGCAACGATGGCACTGTGCAACCTCTGCGGAATTCTTTTTCTACTCAACTGTACAACGGAGTCTACAGATCTCAATGAAAGGCAGTATTCCTCTGCTTTTAGCTCTTTGGGGAAGCTGGACGTACAGCACTGTGAAGGATTTCCCGTTCTTTTCTATGCGTGTGACTGATTTTGGTTCAAACTCTGGAGCGATGAGCTCGTTTGCACAACGTCTGCCCTGACGCAATCGGGAATGTTCAAACGATGTATTTGAGAGGTTTTTTAGTCCTTGTTTAGTATGTGAAATGCACTAGATTGGAGGTAGTGTAGTGCCTATCACGGCACAAAAATCTTAATGCGTAATGCCCGTATTACACTGTCAATAATTATATCTTGAATTATATATATAAAAATATTTAAATCTTAAAAAGTCTGTAAAATGCACAAATGATTATCAATTGTATTATAGATTGAAATTTTAAGTACATTTTTAGAGTTTCTTTATAATTAACACATAAAATATAAGAAATAGCAATTATAATATAACTCAACTATTTTCTTAAAACTGTTAATGCGTACATTTTTTGTGTTAATTCTAAAGAAAAACTAAAAATATTCTTAAAATTTCAATCTACAATAAGATTGATGATTATTTGTGCATTTTAGAGACTTTTTAAGATTTAAATATATTTATATATATAATTCAATAAAGAATTATAGATTAGTGTCATACGGGCATAAGGGGTTACAAATTAATACCATCAACTACATTAACAGCGCGGTTGATGGTAATGTTACGCGACTTGAAAGTTGCCAAAAGCACTTGATAATGAGATTTTTTCTGAATGGTTATGGGAGGAGGGCTACGTGAGCCAGCGCCCTCTGTGGGAGCCGCCGGGTTTGAAGGACGTAGAAGAGAGCTTAAGGATTCTATGGCCGATTTGGAGTTGGTCGGGTTGAAGACCTTTTGGCCTAGCTGGCTGAATGCTTGGGTTGGCTGATGGCTTAGGATTGCAATTACTCAGCGAGGATTCACCTGTATCCATTCTGCGCATTTTGGACTTCTTAGACTTTTCTCTCTGGGGGCTGGCTACTTTGTGGGCGGTGACATTACTCTCCAGCTGGGTGTTCATCGGCTTCTCAGCGTTGGACGGGTTGGAGTCGACCGGATTCTTGGCCGGCCGCTTGAGGGAGGCCTGGAGCTGGTGCTCTGGGGTCTTGGTGGGGAATGGCTTGTTAGGCACGGGTGGTTTTGCGACCTCTTTGGGGAAGTCCTGGATTGGGTATTCCGCGGGTGGCCGGGCGAGAATTTGCTACACTAGCAAATTTGTGGCTACGAAGGAGGAGTATCCGTCTTGAAATGACGGACGTCATCCGCGACACAGTCTAGACGTTTTTTTTGTTTTGGCACTTAATAGATTATTTTTTGGGGTTAGGCTGTAAAGTCTTTTAAAGACTGGCAAGTGTCGGATTCATTTCCTTTTAGATTGAAATGCCTACTAACTAAAATCCGCCCAATAGTGAGTGCCAACGGAAGTTTGAGACTTTACGGCTCATGTACCTTCCTTTTAAGAGATTGGTTTTTGATGTGTTTACGTATTGGAGGTAGTCCTAGGTCTGTCCGAATCTTTTTGTTTTGGACAAACCATGGAGCCCTGTGGAACGACTTCAGAGATTTATTTTGAAAGATCTCTAATTTTTAGCTGCTGTTCCTCATACTGGTATGGGTAAGTGAGGATGGGTTTAATGATAGACGTGTAGAGTTGGGTTCTATTCCGGGTCGACAGACTGCTATTCCGTCGCATCATCGGAACGAGAACGTTTTTTGTCATTTGGGCTTTATCGAGAATGGACTGCACGTGGAGTTTGTACGTGAGTCCTTTGTCAAGATTAACTCTCAGATACTTGGCAGATTTGGTATGGGAAAGTCATTAAGAAAGACGTGGCATTTTGAAGCTTTATAGTGACCATCTCAGGCAACCTGGAAGAGTATAGAAGAGCAGTATCGTCAGCGAATAGTGTCATTTTGAACCTGTGCTTACATTCCAAAGCCATGTCGGCAACGTATAGGTTGAATAGCAGCGGAGAGAGAATGGAGCTTTGAGGAACTTCTGCCGTTATCTCCCGGCGGGCAGATGTGTGATTTTTGAGCTTTACTTTCAAAGTTTTGCTGTCTAAAAATGAGGCTATCAGCCTTACAAGCCGAAGAGGATAGTTAGTTCTATACAATTTGAAGATAAGTCTCTTGTGCCAGACTTTGTCGAAAGCTTTTTTGACGTCGAAAATCTTCGACTATAAGGTCCGTCAAGCGGTTTAGTTGGTGAACTGACGAGTGCTTTCATCTGAACTCGTGCTGGTGATGGGGGAGGATGTTGATTGATGTTGTGTGGTTCTGGAGTCTGTCTAAGACCACCTTTTCAATGACCTTGTTTAACGTGTTGAGAAGACTAATAAAAATAGGCCGATAGTTTTGAGGAAACTTACGGTCTTTACATGGTTTTGGAGTATTAAAATTACCAGAGAGCTATTTCAATCTGTAAATGCCCAGTTTTAACAATAGAAATTTAAGAGCTTTGTTAGAGTAATTGTCAGGGTCAGGGGCCGTGCGAGATTGAAAACGTTTGATGATTTTTTTGATACGAGAAGGTTGCACGCTTTCCAGCGGCTCGTCGTTGTCAGAGTCTTCCAACAAATCTTCAACCACCTGTTTGACCTTTTCGACGTGCTGTCGTATCTGTCGAGGGGGAGCATTGGTGTTCCAAGCTGTCGGCGAATGCCACGGCCTTTCCCACGATAAAAATTGAAGCTCATTTTTGCCGTGAATGACTGGAATGGGGGTTTGTCTGTTCTGTAACGCTTTGGAGATCTTTCACATAAGATTATGATTGTCTGTGGTCAATTCCAGGATGTTTTTTTGTGCAACTTTATAGCTTTTCTTGCCGTGGAGCGAGTTTAGGGTCTTGCGATCTTGGGGGTCGCCATGCCTCTGCCATTGACCCTGGCGCATTTCTTGTGCCTTGATTTTGCGTGATAGTCCGAGTGGATTATCTACCCGGACCTGATGAATCTTAGAAGCCCTTTTCGTGGCTTGGTGTATTTGGATATAAATGCTGTTGGTTAATCAAAGCGCCGCGCGCGGAGGCCGACTGAACTCGTGCGGGGTCTCGCATTCCTTAGAAGCTGTGT
Organism: Tachinus rufipes; assembly: GCA_963932245.1. NCBI lineage: Eukaryota > Metazoa > Arthropoda > Insecta > Coleoptera > Staphylinidae > Tachinus > Tachinus rufipes. The sequence goes on along the minus strand of OZ010747.1, from coordinate 67,626,343 downwards.
GTGGGTGCGGAGATATTTTAATTTAATTTTAATTTAAATATTTTATGTTAAAGACACAATTGATTGTCTAATTATTTCTTAATTTTACTTTAGGAGGAAGATATTTGGAAAACTCCTTCATCAAAGGATTATGGTATGCCATCCTCATCGGCCGCATCTCTGAATACCAGCAACTTTATGGACCATACACCGACGAACGTTATCAATCGCATAACATCAACTAAGTGGCCCGATCTAGCTACACTGTTGACGTCGCTCAGCTTGGAGAAGTACATTGGACTGCTTTCTTCGCATGAAATTGATTTGACCACATTTTCCTCCATAAGCGACAAGGACTTGATCGAAATTGGAGTGACTGCACTCGGGGCACGTCGCAAGATGCTACTGGCGATATCAGGTAAATAATTTTTTGTTCGAAAATAAAACAATTGTAAATTTTAAATTATTTCAGAATTAAATAAAAGAGCCAATCCTTTCTCTCCTGCACCTGGTGCCGAAAGGAAGAGTTCATCTTCGTCATCCACATTAAGCAACAACTCTTGCAGCTCTCGGGAAAAATGGTAGATTCTAAATCTGTAATAAATTAAATGACCGTACTTGGATGCATGTTTAAAGTAATTTGAAATATTATAGATATTTATTTATTTATGTTAAGTGTAATGCATGCATGTGAGAATGCGTGGCCGTAATTTATTTATTAATATGTGTTATAAAACAAAAACTGTATTGATATTACTTATTTGTTAACTTTTACTGAGCGATTAATAATTTCGTAATTTAGATCCGACAGAAAAGTAGTATCATTGAATTTCATATTTCTAAGGGCGTCCCGGTCGAGGGGCGGCAGCAAAGATTAAACCTCTATAAAAAGTTGTCGCCGACAAGTTTTTATACATTTTTAATTCAATCCCGGTCGGATCTTTGATCGGGTGACCCTTTTGGAAAAATAATTAACTATTTTTTATTTATTTATTTATTATGTATTCGTTTATATATATCCGCAATTTTACAAGATGTGATAAATATTTCTCTATATTAAATATTGTTTTATACATTTCGCTAAAAGTAAAAAAAAATATTGGTATAATTTTAGCGCGATATTTATTGTATTGTTGTTTCTATTAAAAATTATTTGAAAAATATAAAAAAAATATTAGTTTGTAAGTGTTTTTGTAAACAAAAGTTTTAATTTATTATTTTTGATTGATTATGTGATTTTTACCTACAAATTAAAACTTTTGTAATTTATTCGATGTTATTGTTTATATATTGTCTTTGAAGATATTGATTTATGAATGTTATGAATATATTAAATTTGTAATGCTGCATTTAAATTTAAAATTAATTGTTTAAACATTGTTGGTTGAAAAATTTGAGGACCACGTATAGTAAAATATAATTCTTCTCTTTTTGGTGTGGAAGTGGCGACAAACAAATAAAACTGAGACAAAAAAAATATACGGCCGATATAAAGCAAACATTCACTCTTCCAGTGTTCAAAACATAATTGAATTTTTTTGACAAATCTCAAAGCATTTATAACTTTTGTGTTATATCAGATCGGAACAACGCGTATTGATTTTGTTGATCGAACTTTGAATCGACATTAATAGTTTTAATTATGAAAACACACCGAAATGCTTTGGTAAGTTGGTAAATGTAAAACTCCTAAAAATTTTATCAGTAAAAGTCAAAAATTGTGTTTTTTTTTTAATAGAAGACTGTATTTTTTAGTTAAAGCTAAAGATTTTGGATGAAGTGAAGTTCAAAAATGTTATATAAAGAAACGTTTTAAAAATACCTCACCGGTTAACCCGAACACTATCTACCTTTCAAGTGCTTCACCTACCGCCTAAGTGTAGTCATCAAGCGATTAAATATTGCCATATCATTATCTAACTAATGACGTTTATAGAAACAAAAAATATTCAATCTTTTAATACAAATATTTGAGTTTGGGCAGAGCACTTCTTGCATGTAATCATAATCAGGAATTTTCCGTCAATCCGCCTAAGTGTTAGTTATTAGTTATCAAAAAATTGGATACCATAATTTTTTTCTGTAGTACTGACGTTTGCAGAGACAACAAATGTCCAATCTCATGATAACAAACACTTAGACAAGTGGGCGGATCATTCCAGTTTAAACTAATGATCCGTTATCTATTATAAACTGGTGTAGCCCGCCTACCCACCTATCCACATGTTAGTTGATTACAGACGTTTTCAGGGACAATAAATGTTCAATCTCTTAATACAAACACTTGGCCGGGACACACCATTTCAATATTCTTCTTCTTCCTCAACCAGTGTTAGTCCATTGCTGGACGTAGGCCTCCTTCAAACTGTTTCATCAATGTTGGTCTTGTGCGACTTGGTACCATCTTTTTTCTGCAGTCTTCTTTATGTTGTCTATCCACCTTCTTTGATCTCTAGTCTAGCAGTAGGTGTTTTCATTTTTCTTTCTCATCTCTTGCTACATAGCCTACTCAGTTTGATTCAAGTTTAGATGTTTATTGGATTATGTCTTTTACTCCAAGTGCTTTGATTTGTAGTCGGTGTGTATGTTGGTGTTTTTGAGTATCTATCCGAGTCTACCGAACGTTGCCCAACTTTGTCTAATATGTTGTGTAATTTCTACAGCTTGGTTCGCTTTGCCAACATTAATCAGATATCCAATATATACATACTCGTCAACTTGTTTTATAATCTAGTCAAGTTTATTGTTAGGTCCACCCGGTTAAAATTATAATCACCTTCTCCAGGAAGTTTTTTGGGTCTGGACTTATTAGAACTATATCATCAACCATAAGTTTTTGAAAATATCTTTTAGGGCTATATAATAGCTTGGGTGATATTGTATTTTTTTGTCGGACTCCTCTATTTATCCGTGGCTGCGTTCTTGTTTATGGCATTTTTCTAAATATGGTTTAGTCAACTTGTGTACATCAAATCTATCATGTCATTTTTCATAGCAGTAAATATTGCCCACAGTTTGATCAGTTCAAAGTTTTAGATAGAAGTTTAATTTATTAGTTTGTAATTATAAATTGCGTCCGCCCACCCGTCCAAGAGATATTATCAAAGAATTAGATATTACCATCCGTATCTTTAACATAATAACTACTGACTCTTGCAGAAACAAGAAATAAACAATTTCTTGATAACAATTGTGATCATAAACTGGTGTGCCCCGCTCAAGTGTTAGTCATCAAGAAATTAGATATTTTTATCTCTGACATATAACTACTGGAGTACGTTCCTAAGGTATTTGGACGACGGCGAGAGTAATTCAAATGATCTCATGCCGTTTTTATAGGCGAATGAAATATTGCACTCAACCAAAATTGGTTTGCCTATTGCAAAATTCTAAACTTACTTTTTGCTTTTGTATTTTGGCAGATCTTCTAAATCATCTGCATGCAAATGATACACTAATGGCAATGATCAAATAAATACTGCGTCAACACCTAAAGATAAGAAGCCAGCAGCACCAGCTTGCAACTTCAGCGGGTTTGATCAATGCAATTATGTTTGGAACCAGTTTATTTATTTACTTTTTTTATAATAAAATATGGTTAAGTAAACTTATGTACCTCAATTCTATCCTGGCATTTAATAAAAAATTCTTTTCAGCATATTATTCAAAACTACTGCGATGATATTCATACCGGCGCAGCAACCCGACAGTTTAAGCAGAAGTCAAGATGGACCTTATTGATTTCTAGCACATGAAACAGAAGAATGACAAGTCTTAACCAAGGAACAAGGTCAGAACCAAGGTGGCTGTAGTGCACGTTACTTTCTAAAATTTTCAGGGTATCTTTTGCACATATAAAAGCACGTTTTTATATATATTTGAAAAAAAAAAAGTACGCATTCTCGGAACTGTCAAAATATTTTAGCGACAACCATAGCTATTCTTTCTTCACAAAACACCTACGAGGATATTTGCATGACTCCGGCCTTTATTCCCAACCATAGAAAGAAAACAGCTCATTTCAAAATTTGTTGGTGCGACTTTCTACACGTGAAATGCTTTCAGGTACTAATCAGGCATGTCTCGAAATACTTGACAAAGCAAAAAGTGGGGGGCTTGCACTGGAATTTTTCAAACAAATGTTTATTGGATGTTCAACAAATTTATCCGATTTAGCATGGTTTTGGTACAGCTCCCAAAAAGGAGCAAACAGCGCCGAGTTTATTGGTTTGACTGAGCTTTTAAGCTTGAAGGTATCAGTTGAACTAAAGAAACGTGGCGGTAGCATTCCACAATACCTAAAATGCCTAAGACTCGGGCACACCTCCAAAAGATGTTTTACAACAAAGCTTGTCTGTTGTATCTGTTTGTGCCCTACCTCAAAGACACACTCCAAGTGTTCATTATGTTCTGGCCCGCATTCTACCAATTTTAATGGTTGCAAAGCTTATCAAAAAATGTTTATTTCTTATGAGAAAGATAATAAAAACATAAGACCGACAACTGAGCTCGCTCTGGTCTCCGTCCCGTTTTCATCTCAAAGCGCAAGTCCCCGCAAACATGCCAAGATTTTTGTTGAAAAATTATACTCGTTCTTTTAGAAAATCAATAATGTACAATACACCAAAAACTTTAGTTAGGGTTTGTTTTTGGAATGCCGACGGCGTTACAGAAAATATGGGTGAAGTGGAAAAGTTCTTTATCCAACAGATCATCGACGCTATGTAGTTTGATTTGGACACTTGTTGAGTCAAACTACACTCTCATTTAAGCGCTGAGATTCTTTTACGTATCTGAGAACGTCGGTGGTAAATCTGAGACATGAAACCAAAGAGTTCTATTATAACTAAAGATTTCAAGTTAGTGTTTTGCCATACAACCTCAGTATTTCTGTTTTGTCGCACAACACTGTACTCTCTCTCTCTCTCTCTACTAGCTTTCTTGCGTACGGCGATACGTTGTATGTAATAGAGAAACGTCATGGTGCAACAAATACGTTGATACTAAGAATGTACTCTGCTTAGAATCTCTAGCTATAGAACTCTTTGCATGGAACACGCACAAACACATAGTTAATACACCCAACACAATTACGTTTGAATCAATTGCAATTGTAGTAGATGTGCCAAAGCTAAGCACAATCAAGATTGCATCTGACTACATCAGCTCGAGCAACCAAATAAAAAATGCGGATTTTGATACGGTCTTTACAAATCTTTTCAAGGGACGTTTTTGACGTAGCAATACTTAAGAATGTCAATTCTCAAGTCACTATTCAAGTAATCAATGACTTTAGCTTTGACCACAACTCAGTACTACAAGAGCTTTTTTAAAGGGGATCAACCGGGGAGGAAAAACAATTTGTAACACATACAGATTGGCTTTTTTATAATTCTTGGAAGAGAGTATTAGCTTAAACTATGTTTAATTTGTGGGCAAGTAGTATTTTTTACAATGTCTTACTCAACCGCTTAAATGTTACTTTAAAAGATCTCTTATTTCTCCCACTTCTTGTGTGCTTGCGTTTAGATATCAAAGAATTGTTTATTAATAAATTTTTTGATAACTTATATTTAGGTGGGCGGGTGGGAACTAAGTTTAATTTGTGTGCGAGTAGTTTTTTCTACTGTAATCTATCCACCTGCCCAAGTGTTACTTATCAAAAGATCTTCTGTTTCTTCCACCTCTTGTGTGTTTGCATTTAAATATCAAGAAGAATTGTTTAACAATAAATGTTTTGATAACTAACGCTGGGTGGGTGGGCAAGAACTAAGTTTAATTTGTTGGAAAATAGCTTTTTTAACTGTAACCCAACCATTATCTCAAGTGTAAGTTATCACAAGATCTCTTATTTTTTTTTTACCTCTTGTGTTTGCATTTAGTTATCAAAGAATTGTTTAACTATAAATGTTTTGATAACTAACGCTGAGGTGAGTGGGCGGGAACCAAGTTAAATTTGATAGCAAGTAGCTTTATCTACAGTAACCCACCTACTCACTCAAGTGTTACTTATCAAAAAATCTCCTGTTTCTTCCACCTTTTGTGTGCTTGCATTTAGATACCAATACATTGTTCAACAATAAATTTCTTAATAACTAACGTTGAAGTGGGTTAGCAAAAACCAAGTTTTATTTGTGGAAGAGTAGCTTTTTCTACTGTGATTCACCTACCCGCCCAAGTGTTACTCATTAAAAGATCTTTCGTTTCTTCCACTTCTTGTGTGTTTGCATTTAGACATCAAAGAATTGTTTAACAACAAATCTTTTGATAACTAACACTGGGGTGGGTGGGCGGAAAACAAGTTTAGTTTATAGGAAAGTAATTTTTTTTACTTATCAAAAAATCTTCTGTTTCTGCCACCTCTTGTGTGCTTGCATTTAGATATCAAAAAATTGTTTAACAATAAATTTCTTGATAACTAACACTGAGGTGGGTGGGCGGGAACCAAATATAATTTGTAAGAGAGTAGCTTCTTCTACTGCGATTTACTTACCAGCCCAAGTCAAAAGATCTTTTGTTTTTCTCACTTCTTGTGTGCTTGCATTTAGATATTAAAGAATTGTTTAACAATAAATGTCTTGATTACTAAAGCTGGGGTGGGTAGGCGAGAACTATAAGTTTAATTTGTAGGCGAGTAGTTTTTTTTGTACTGAAAGCCACCTACCCGCCCAAGTGTTAGTCATCAAAAGATCTCTTGTTTCTTCCACTTCTTATGTGCTTGCATTTAGATATCAAAGAATTGCTTAACAATAAATGTCTTGATAACTAGCTGGGGTGGGTGGGCGGGAACCAAGTTTAATTTGTGGGAGAGTAGCTTCTTGTACTGTGACCTACCCGTGTTGCGGCAAAACAACGGCTTATCGCTTTGGAACAAAATCCGGCTCTACACGTTTACTATCAGACTAATGATCACTTATATGTCTTCCATCTGGGAATCCTCCGCAAACTGGCAAATTGATCAACTTGAGTCCTTTTAAAGTTTGGTTTTGCAGTTGCTTCTTAGAGCTCTATATTTTGTCCAAAATTGTAAAATTTAAAAAATCTCGGGATTTCTCTAGTGCAAAAACGATTTAAACCCTTTGCCGAAAAGTACTTTGACAATCTCGCGGTTTACTTCAATCTTGGTCTGGTCTAACTTGTTTAGTTTAAATTGTTGATCTGTATGCATAAACCGGTGTGTCTTGCTCCCTCGCATAAGTGTCATCATCTTTTGATAATAAACACTTCAGCGGAGCGCACTACAATTTAAACTTTTAGTTAAAAACTAACTGACTGACGACTAATAGCTAGCGTCTGAGTCAAAAATAGTTTGAAACTTTCTGAAATGAAAAGGATCTTACTCGATCCAAAGCAGCTTTTTGTTTAAATAAAAAATCTGCAAACAAAATAAACAAGGAAAGATTACTCTCGCATAGTTAACAAATTGACAGGATAGAAAAATTTACTTACCTTAAAAACCTGATAGATGAACAAGCAATGTGACAATTTAATAAAAATAAAAAGCATGTAAGAAAAAACTAGAACGGCGTTTAGGAAAATTAGCACAATCTTAAAGAACACAGCCTGAGCATTAAACTTAAGCACTGACTGATTAAGTGCTACGTGTTTTTGGTGCTTCTGTACGGAATAGAGGTTTCAATAAAAAACTGAATGCTTTTAAAATGTAGACAAACAGGAGGATTCTTAAAGTTAGACTGTTTATGTTACTAACAATGAGGTGCTGAGGATGGGTGTAAAGACAAAAGAGTCTAGAATGTAAAAAAACAAAAATTGAACTATTCACATTATGAGGAGTCAATTAATACTTCAGGGAAATGTATAATGGGCTCTGGACAAAGAAAGATTTTGTGGTTGAAAAACCTGAAAACGTGGTTCAATACAACAACTACTGATTTGTTTTGGATTGTCGCAAACAAAATTAAAGTAGCGTTGTAAATAATTAACATTTGGTAATGGAAAAGCACGCAAAAAAACCGCTTTGAGGTATATCTAAAATTAAAAAAAATATTTGGTTTTGGTTTGAGAGAAAGTAGATTCAACTATTTAGATAAATCTCAGAATAGGAAACACCGATGTAGAAAATATACAGACCTATAGATACAAACAAAAGAGATACGAACACGAATCAAAATTGCCAGGTCAACATTTATAAAAATGAAAAAGCTATTTACTTGTAGGGACATTAATATAGAACTTAGGATGAGGATGCTGTAGTGCTATGGATTTTTCACACTGATGTATGGAGGTGAAACATGGACCCTCAAGAAAACTACATAGACAAAATTCAAGCATTTGAAATGTGTATCCCCTGGACAGATAGGATTACTATCATCAAAGTGCTAACCGGAATTCAAAAACGAGCAGAGGTTATTAATACCATAAAAAAGAATTCAATACTTACAACACATAATGAGAGGCCCAAAATATAGACTTCTCCAATTGATTGTGCAGGAAAAGATTAGTGGAACAAAAAATATTGGAAGATTGTATGGCTTAAAAATCTTAGAGACTGCTTTGATTGCAGCAACATTCAACTCTTCAGAGCTGTAGTCAATAAGGTGCAAATAGCTATGATGATAGCAAACTTCCGATAGAAGATGCACTAAAAGAAGAAGATGATTCAACTGCAGTTTTAGAATAAAAATTGAAAGTAGTTTTATTTGAAAGAAAAATAATGCAGTTTTCTTTACCAAATTTTTCAAATTGAACTTTCAAAAGCTCTTCATATATTAGGTGGTTTTATAGGTTAGTCGCTTAATTTTTTTTTTATATAAAACATTTTAATTGGGAAGAGAAAACCTCACAAAACCTTCAGATAAGCTTTTGATCAATATCATCAAATGTTTAAAATTTCAATATTCATTGAATATTTTTAGGTTATTATTAAACAAATTTTAATTATTATAAAATGTTAATAAATATTATTAAATAGTTCAATAATGTTTCAAAACTTTCCATAAAATGTTCATTTGTCAACAATTTCTTTTTATTAACAAACAAATTTGATCAATAGTTATTTTAACAACTATTACAAAATAAGTTCGCTTTGCTTAATTAAAATTTAAACTTAATTATTGTTGTTACATTATAATTCTAAGCTAACAAAATATCCTAATTGGTATCTAATAAGAATGTTTGGGATTTATTGATTTTTTTTAACTTTTACTGTATGCAACCCAATATACCTGTCATCGATCGACAAAATGCTTGTTTAGTGGCGCCGCCATATTACAACGTGACATAAACAAACTAATAAAACATGCAAAGCGCATGAACGTGCCGCTTACACAAGTACATGTCGAAGTCGTCCCTTGACTTTCCCGTTGTAATGTCGTGTTCCGTGTAATTTTCAACAACACTATCTACATAATTAAGTTCTTTTTCTATCTGTCCATGTTTTGTGTTTGCAAACCGTCGATTGCGTTAACTGTGTGCTCATCTATGATTAATATTTAAATTAAATTGTTGTGTCAGTCAGTGTCCGCAACGCCCCTCTCTTTGGATGTAAGTAACAAATTTTGTTAAATCTAATCAAATGTTTTTATTATAACCAACAGCAAAACAATTGATTTTAAATCAATTGTTTTTCTATTAATCAGGGAAAAAAATTTAAGGTTATGTCTAAATGTCATCATAATATAAATTAGGTTGGCTAATTGCCAATCGATATGTTTGAATCGATTTTAATTAATCAACGCCCTTTTGAATATTATAATAAAAAATATCGATATTTTTGCGTCGCCTAATATTGTAATAAAATCTGGTCCCCGGCGAATCGATAAAATTGCATCATGCCACCGACAAGCCAGCCGGTTTACAAATTCATTGTTTAGAAATTTCGTTATCGCGAATATTACTATGTTTACATATCGATCCGTGGATTTATTAGATCTAGTGAAAACAATCGATGCAGCTAAAAATAATGCATAGATTGCAATTCAATTTTCATCACGTTTAACCCCATTTGAAGATATTTGTTAGACAATGTTATTTTGCCGGAAATGGATTTATTACGTAATATTCATAGCAAATTTAAAAACAGTTTTTTATATTAATTTGTTTACAGCATTCTTGTTAATAATTAAATAGACAATTTATCATGAAATTGCCATGACAAATTTTGTTATCTATAAATTTTGTTCAATATTTATTTATTGAATTCACAATGACTCCTCGTCGCCGCATTCCTATTTTGCATATAAAAAGCTTCATTATCTGACAGTGACGGAATATACAACAGCATTCTATGACGAGTATTTTGGAATAAATGAGACTTCAGGCACTGGAAATATTTATTTCATTGCTCACTGCCATAGATCAATCCTTATTATAACAATGTATGTTGTTTTATTACTATTCCAATGCGACTAAACTAAAATTTTATGACACTTTGACATATATACTATGACAAATTCAAATATTTTAATGACATTTTGGATCTTTTATTATCAATTGAGTTTGTTCTATAACATGTATATGATAATCACAAATATTCTATAACAACTGACAACTACGGTGATATCGATATATAGAACGCACCACGTTAACCCGACCGGTTCGATCCCCGAAAGATAAAAACTTGTTCTACCTTATGGCCAAATAAAATAGCTGTAAAAACGCACAATAAAAAAATAACATACTTTGACGATTGGGAATCTTTTTTAACAATTATTTTTTTATATGACAATTGGTTACATTATATGACAGCTTAGAGTATTCTATGACAATGAGGAACATTTTATGAGAATTGACAACGGGGAACATTATATAACAATTGAGAACATTTTTATAACAATCGGGAACATTGTATGACAGATGACTATATTTTACGACAATGGGGAACATTGTATGACAGTTCAGAATATTCTAAAAATCTTCTTTGACAACGGGGAACATTATATGAATATTGAAAACATTTTTTAACAAATTCCGATTGTTAGAAATATTTTGGAACAATTGGGAACATTATATGACAATTGCAAACAGTTGTGAACATTTAGTATGACAATTGGGACAATTCAATGTCAATTGGGAACATTCTATGACAGCTGAAACTATTTTATGACAGTTGAAAATCTTCTATGACATTATTTAACAAATTGCGAGCATTACAAACATTTTGGAATATTTATATGAAAGCATTGTATGTCAATTGAATATATCTTGAAACATTTATATTAAAATTTTATACTAATTGGAAATATTCTAAGACAGCTAAGAATATTCTATAACAATTGAGCACATTTTATGATCATTAAGAACCTTATATGACATTTAAGAACATTCTGGAGCATTCATATGCTAATTGGAACATTATATGACAGTTGAAACTATTCTACGACAATTGGGATGATATGACAGTTGAGATTTTGGGACATTTTTATGACAATTGGAAATATGCCAGTTGGCAACATTCTATGACAACTAAGAGTATTCTATGACAATAGGGAACATTTTATGATAATTAAGAACTTTCTATGACAACGGTGAATATTATAGAACAATTAAGAACATTTTTATTAAATTTTGAACGTCAGAAACATTTTGGAATGTTCATGTGACAATCAGAAACAGTATATGATAGTTAAGAATATTCTATGACAATTGGAATTATTATATGATAATTGAGAATATCTTTAAACGTTTTTATGACAATTGGGTTAGCGTAGTACGCTAATAGTCCGGGGTTTGATCCCAGAAATATGACTAAAATAATAACTTGCTATTTATCTACCGGGTGATTTGGACGCCACATAACCTCTTTCAAACAAGTCATAACAATTTTTGGGCAATGTAAAATAGCTGTAAAACGCACAATAAAGAAGAATTTGGAATATTCTATATTAATTGGAAACAACAAAATTTAAGAGTTCTATGGCAAGGGGAACGTTTTATGTCAATTAAGAATTTTATATGATGTTTGAGAATATTCTAGAACATTTATATGACAGTTGAAATCTTGAAACATTCTTAGGCTAATTGGGAATATTTTATGCTAATTGGAAAAATTATATGACAGCTAAGAGTATTCTATGATAATGTGGAACGTTTTATGACAACTCAGAATCTTCTACGACAACGGGGAACATTATATGACAATTAAGAACAATTTTTATCAAACTACCAACGACAATTAAGAACATTATATGATAGATGAGAATATCTTGGAAATTTTTTATAACAATTGGAAATATTCTATGTCAATTGGAAACTAGCTTAGAGTTTTTATGACAATTGGGAACATTTTATGGCAAATGAGAATCTTCTATGATAACGGGAACATTATATGACAATTGAGAATACTCTTTAACAAAGTTTAAGCTTAGAAATATCTTGATACATTCTTATGATAATTGGGAACATATTTTTGTAGTTTAGAATATTGTACGACGATTGGGAACTGTTGATAACATTTGAAAATATTTTTATGACGATTGGTACTCTTACGATATTTAGGAATATTATATGACAGTTGAAAAGATTTTGAAACATTCTTACGACAGTTGGGTTTATTCTATTTCAATTGGAAAGAGTATTCTATGACAATGGGTGAACATTTTATAATAATTGGATATTTTTTTGGGACACATTATATATTTTATATTTTCTCTATTTATTTTATAAAATCCTTTTATTTTATTCATATTATCGAAGTAATGATTTTATTTATTTATTTATTTTATTTCAACATACATGTTTCGATGATTAATCATCATTATCAATGTATTAATGTAATATAATATTAATCAATCAGTTTGAAATATTATATTACATTAATACATTGATAATGATGATTAATCATCGAAACATGTATGTTGAAATAAAATAAATAAATAAATAAAATCATTACTTTGATAATATGAATAAGACACACTATATGACAATTGAGCACATTTTTTATCAAATTGCGACCGTTAGAAACATATTGAAACATTTATATTGCGACTGGGAACATTATATGACAGTTAAGAAAGTTCTATGACAATGGGGAAGAGTACAGGGTCCATTATGAAAGTAATGCGCATTTTCTATGAAAAATAGATTTATTGATCGTACTGGTCCAAACGCTTAAAATTCTTCGAAATACTCACCCTCTGCATCAGTATACTTTTGGAGACGTGTCTGCTACGCCTGGAAGGCACCCTAAATCTCCTCAACAGGAATGTCTTTTAATAACCTTGTAACATGCTTTTGGATGTTTTCACGGACTCCCACTGCTTTTCTTTCAACTCTCTCTTCAGTCTGGGAAACAAAAAAACTTGCACGGAGCCAAATCGGTACTGTAAGGGAGCTGGGGGACCACCGAGGTTTTGCTTTGGGCCAAGAAGTTGGTAAGATTGACGGCTGTTTGACTGGGGGCATTGTCATGGTGGAGCTTAACCGTGTTTTTGATGTCATTCCTCACGCACCCGATCCGGCGTTTCAATCTTTTGAACGCGTTGAGGTAAAAAATTGAGTTGTCAGTTTCTTTTTGCAGTACAAACTCAAAATGAACGATTTCTCGAACGTCAAAGATGATAATGAGCAACGTTTTGATGCGAAACTTGTCCATTTACGCTTTTTTGAGGCGGGAAGGATGATTGTATGTGCCACGCTTTACTCTGCCTTTTCAGTTCTAGGTCGTACTCGAACGTCTAAGATTCGTCTCTGGTTACGACAGTTAAGAAAGTCCAGCTCATTTTGAATCAAATCCAAAAGTTTTTGACAGCGCAAAATTGCGCCGTGTTGCAAAGTCAAAAACCACACTTCACGCGGAGACACGTCTTTCTGCTCAGAACAGTCGGAGCAAGTTGGCGTTGGAAAAGCAGATCCTCCACCACATTTCCTGACCGGTTTTACAGTTTTGGGATGGATAGTCGCGTCACAATAAAATCATGCGCATTACTTTCATAATGGACCCTGTATATGACAATTAGGAATGTTGTGAGCGTTAGAAATATTTTTTATGACAATTGAGAACATTTTAGAACATTCTTGCGACAGTTGAGAATATTCTATGACAATTGAGAACTTTCTATGACAATGGGGAACATTGTATGACGTTAAAGTCATTTTTGTAACAAATTGCTAGCGTTTGGATCATTGTGGAATATTCATATGACAATTCGAAATATTAAATGACAGTTTAGAACCTTAATGGGGAATATTTTATGACAATTGAGAATCTTCTATGACAACGGTGAACGCTGTATGACAATAGGGAATATTATATGACAATCTAGAACATTTTTTAACAAATTGCGAGAGTTGGAAACTTTTTGGAACATTTTTATGACAATCGGGATCATTTTATGACAATTAGGAACATTCTATGACAGTTGAGAATCTTTTATGACAATGGGGAACATTATATGACACTTCAGAACATGTTTTAACAAATTTCGAGCACTAGAAACTTTTTGGAACATTCTTGACATGACAAATTTTAACATTTTATGACAGTTGAAAATCTTGTACGACTATTCAGAAAAAAATTGGAACATTTTTATAATAATTGGGACTATTCTATGACAGTTTATAACTTTTTATGACAATGGAAAACATTGTATGACAATTCAGTATCTTTTATCAAACTGCGGCATTAGAATCATTTTAAAACATTAAATGACAATTGGAAACATTATATAACAGTTGAGACTATTCTATCACAAGATAAAAAATATTATGACAATGAGAAACATTATATGACAATTCAGAACATTTTTTTTAACAAATTGCAAGCGTTAGGAACTTATCTTAAAAGTTTATGACAATTGGGATTATTCTATGACAATTGGGAACATTCTATACTAGTTGAGAAAATTTAAACAAATTGCGTTTTTTGTAATCATTTTATGACTATTTTTTAAACAAATTGCGAGTGTTAGGAACATTTTTATGACAATCGGGACTTTTTTTTGACAGTTTATGACATTTGTTAACATATATGATAGTTGAGAATGTTGCTGTGACAACGTGGAACATTATATGACACCTTAGAACTTGTTTTAACAAATTGCGAGCACTAGAAACATTTTGGATCATTTTTATGACAATTGGGACTGTTTTATATCAATTGCGAACATTTTACGACATTTGAGAACATTCTTTAACAAAACGCGAACATTATAAACATTCTCCGAATATGTAGGAACATTCTTTGCAAACAGGAACATTATATATAAATTTAGAAAAAACAAAACAAATTACGACATTCTATGACAATTGGAGACATTCTATAGCCGGTAAGAACTATTCTATGATAAACTAGAAATAAGAAATAAGAAACGGTTTGGAGCATTCTATTATAATTGGAATAATTTTGTTACGATTGCGAACATTCTATGACAATTGAGAACATTTTATGACAATTAAGAACATATGACAGTATGTATCAAATATAAAGACAGTTAATCTATAATCAGTTATATTCTATTACAATTGTTAACATTTTATGACAATGCGGAGTATTCTATGACAATTAGGATTATTCTTTTATTTTTGGGAGCCATTTTATGATAGTTCTACGACAATCGAGAAAATTATATGACAATTTAAACTATTCTATAATGAGATATTTGAGATTAATAACAAAATTACACACATTTTGGGACATTCTATGATAATTTAGAACGTACTTACATTCTAAACTTACATTCGCGAACATTCTATAACAAATTACGAAACTTTATATGGTATTAGAATGTTTTACGACAATTGGGACATTCTATGACAGTTAAAAATATTTCGAAACATTTTATGACAGTTGGGAGTTCTACGGCAATTTGGTTAAGAACATTTTGATCTTATGACAATTGGGATTATTCTATGCCACATTCTATGAGAGCTGAGAGTATTCTATGACAATGGGGAACATTTTACGACAGTTGGGAATCTTTTATAACATCATGTAACATTATATGATAATTGAGAACATTTTTTAACAAATTTGCTGGCGTTGGAAACATTTGGAACATTTATATCACAATTGGGAACATTATATGAAATTTGATAATTTTAATTTTGATAATGACAAACTCAGAAAAAAAAATTATAATGTATGGGACTAATCTATATGGCAATGAGGTGTATTCTATGACAATTGAGAACTTTCTATGCCAATGGGGAACATTATATGACAATTCATCATTAGCGAGCGCTAGAAACATTTTGGATTATTTTTATGACAATTGGGGCTATTCTATGACAATTAGGAACATTCTATGACTGTTGGGAACATTTTTTAACAAATTTTGATTATTATAAACATTATATGAATATGTAGGAACATTGTATGTAAATTAAGAACGTTTTTTAGAAAATTGCTAGCGTTGGAAACATTTTCGAACAGTTGGAGACATTCTATATGCGGAATGATCTTTTCTATGATAAACTGCGAACATTTGCAACGGTTTGGAGTTTGGACAATTGGAATTATTCTATTACATTTTATATTTTATGACATTTGAGATCAATTTATGTAAATGGAAATATTCTACGACCGAGATCATTCTATAACAGTTGGGAATATTAAACAGGAAGGAAACATTGTATGATTGTTGAAAACTTTCTATGACAATGGGGAACAATCTATGACAATTAAGATAAACATTTTTTACTAAATTGCAACCGTTATAATGACCATTCTATGACAACTGAAAACTTGCTATGATATGATGAACATTCTATAGGCGATAAAGATATTTTTTTAAATTAAATGTGAACATTAGAAATGGGTTTAGAACATTCTATGACAATTGGGAACATTTTATGACAATTAACAACATTAAATGACAGTTTGATACATACAAAGACAGTTAATAATATTTTATAATGAATTACGAACATTAAAAACATTCTATGACAATTTGAAATATTTTATTACAATTTGGACTATTCTATGATAATTGGGACTATTCTTTGTCTTTTGGGATCTATTCTATAATTGTTGGAAATAATCTAAAAAAATTGAGAACATTATATGACAATTTGAACTATTCTGTTCTTAGATATTTGAGATTAAGTCAAAAATTATATACATTTTGAAACATTCTATGACAATTTATATTGTTATATCTACATTTGAGAACATTCTATAACATATTACGAAAGTCAAGAACATTACAAACGTTTTGTAATATTACATTGCAATTGCTTTGAAAGTTAGAAACGTTTTGGAACTTCTATGGCAGTTTATAATGATTAGAAATATTCTAGGACAATTGCAACATTTGATTGGCAATTGGGAACATTTTATGACAATCAGGAGCTATTCTATGACAATTAAGAGTATATACTATAACAGTTATAAACAAACTATGACAATTAAGAACATTATATGACAGTTTGAAACATCCAAAAGCAGTTAATAATATTCTATAATCAATTACGAACATTAGAAACATATGACACTTGGAATTATTCTATAACAATTTGAGTTATTTTACGTTTTTTTTGTAGCCATTTTATGAGAATAATTTACGACAATTAAGAACATTATATGACAATTTAAAACATTCTATAAGAATTTACAATTATTTGGTAACATTATGACAATTTGGTTTATGGTATGACATTAAGAACGTTTTATGACATTTGAGAACATTCTATAACAATTTATAACATTCTACGATGATTTTAAATATTCTATAACAATTTGAACATTTTATGACAATTAGGAACGTTTTATGATAGTTGGGAGGTGCTCTATGTTAGATAGAAGCTATTCTATAAGACAGTCAGAAACAATTTATAATAATTAAGAACATTATATGACAGTTTGATACATGCAACGACAATTAATAATATTTTATAATAAGTTACGAACATTAGAAACATTCTATGACAATTAGGAACATTTTAGATATTTTTGAAGACAATTGGGACTATTCTTTGATTGTTCGGCACAATCTATGACAATTTGAAACATAATAAATTACGAATGTTTTGGAACATTCTATAATAATTAGTACTATTCTATGACAATTGGAAATATTTTTTTTCTGTTGAGCAATCTATAACAAATTGTCTGAAAGTTTTGGAATATTTCATGACATTTGGGACTGGTATTTTATGACAGTTTAAAACATTCCATGACAATTGGGAACTTTTTATGGCAGTTGCGATCATTCTATGCCAATTAGAAATGTTTTATGATAATGCGTGTCATTCTATGACAATTGGAAACATTCAATAACGAATTGGAAACATTATATTTTGTAACTATTTAAGTTTTATTAGTATTTTTAATATTAGTTGTTTCATGTTTAATTTATGTTTTTTAAATTGTAAATATATACTTATTTTGTAATGGCTTCCGTTGACTATTAAATAAATAAATAAATAAATAAATTTGATGACAATTTGGACTATTATATGAAACATTTAATGACAGTTAAGAACCTTCTATATTAAATTAACAACATTAAAAACGGCGTTTTTTGATAATTGAGAACAATTTATGTCATTTGGGAACATTCTACGATAGTTACTTAAAAGATTATTTATTGATAACATTCTATAACAATTGAACTCTTTCTATGACAAATTTATGATAGTTTGAAATATTTTTGGATAATTTAAATCACTCTATGACTAATGTGTAATTATTTTTGTTTTGGGAACATTCTATGTCAATGTGGATTACTCTAAACACAATTAGGAACATTGTACAAGTTAGAATATCTTTTAACCAATTTGGATTGTAGAAACGAGGTTGGGAACTAATTACATTCTTTGACAATTCTAGGTGATATGGAATTGTTGAGGCTGATACGTGATTGAACTCCATTATAAATTTTTATAATAAAACACTAGAAAAGTTTTAGAGTTATTATTTTATGACAATATTACAATATTTTATGATAGTTTAATTTGTCACAACTAAAGTAATTTTATAATATTTGGGAACTGTTTATTGGGAATAATTAAAATCATATTGTATGACAAGTGAAACGCTGCTGGAACCAGGTTTGTAAGGTCGATAGAGTATAAAAACGCAATACTTATTAAAAAAAAACAATTTTATTTTACAAAATATGTTATCTGTTTTAAAACGCATTGGGTTTTGTATCTGAATTCCATACTGTCTACCCATCCGTTGCTTCTAATCCGATTAAATTATTTTTGGTTTTCTATCGAATTAGATTTTACTTTCACTACTTTCGAGTGAAAACACAGTCTAGACGGCCACATCCTTTCGTGACTTTATAAATTAAAATCTAATTGAATTCGGTTGGATCAATTTTGAAGTATGTCCGTCTATCTATCTGTTGGCACCTAATTTGTACAATAATATTACGCGATATAAGCAATATTATTTCATTTCTTATCTGTCACAATGAATAAAATTAATGTTTGTTTCATAAACAATTAAACATTGCGTTTCTATTTTGCCGCATGAAAACTAAATACGCTTCTGCTGCTACTGCTTTTATGTCCATTTACCGCCGTCCCTACCGTCGTTTTGTTTATGTTATAAAAATAACATCATAAAACATATCAAGCCGCAAAACAAAACAATAACGAGTGTGTGAGTACAACTGCATGAAGCTGACATATGCCGTGTATATAAATCTTGTGACTTAAAAAAAAAAAATTTGCATAAAAAGGACATTTTTTATGATGTCATTCACCCCAATTTAATGTTGAATCGAGATATTTTAGTTTGATAGAAATATTTTAGTTAAGTTTTAAATTACGTTATTAAAATCATGGTGTGAACTAGTTTGTTACAAGCAAATACTGTTGGTAAAGTTTACGAAATGAATTAATATAAGATTGTATGCATTTCACAAAAAAGCTTTCCATCTTATTTTTACATTTGCAATTTTAATTACGATAAGTGATATCACCAAATGACGAATCATTAATCTACAGTCATTCGTAGCATGCCGATTGATTGTAGTTGCTTGAAAATAAATTGAACAATTCAACCGTAATGAAGCAATTATATTAACTACTCTAGTTATATAAAAATCTGTAGTACATTGATACATCTTCAAATGTATATAACTCCTTATTATTAATCGAGAAAAG
This sequence comes from Tachinus rufipes, assembly GCA_963932245.1. Lineage (NCBI taxonomy): Eukaryota > Metazoa > Arthropoda > Insecta > Coleoptera > Staphylinidae > Tachinus > Tachinus rufipes. The sequence continues at coordinate 67,606,348 of OZ010747.1, read as the reverse complement.
ACTGGAGTTCATCCTGATAACCAATTAGTATTTGCATTTAACGATCTTCTGATTTTCAACAAACGCAATCTTTACGTGTAGTTAAAAAAATCCGATTATTGCGTGACATTAAAGTAGTATCTTTGTGGAAAGCAACGTTTGTTGTTAAAAAGGATGCTGGTTTTACCAATGGTTGTGAATTCAGTAAAGAAGTTTTGCAAGCTGTACGTGTTTTTTGAAGGAAATTAATTGGTATTGCGGCTTCAGATGGACGACAGGAAGATAAAAATGTTGAAATGATGAACAAGCTGTTAATGATGTGAATAATTCTTTAAATGGTAAGCGATAATTAATTGTTTTTTGTTTGATTCTTTAGTACTGGTTAATAATCATAAATTGGAGTGACCTTGCTACCCTCCCAAGTGTTGGCCATCAAGAGATTGGATTCATCTTATTCTCTTCTGACTTGGAGACTTCTAACCCTTGCAAAAAGGAAAAAACTTTTAATTTCTTGATAAGAAACACTCAGACGGGGGGGGGGGGGTGTACACTCCAGTTCAAACTACTTGATGGTGGATCTTGATCTGGAGTTGTCTACCTACCAAGGGGTCAGTATTACCTTCTATTTCTCTGACTAAAAGATTTCTACCACTTGCAGTGAGAAAAAAAATTTAATTCTTTGATAACAAATGGATGGATCGTTACTCTAGTTTAAACTACTCACTGGTAATCATAATATGGAGTGAACCACTCACCCTTCTAAGTGTTGTTTTCTTGGATAAAAATAATTTTAACTCTTGCAAAGAAAAGAAACTTTGAATTTCTTGATAACAATCTCTTGGTTGGGCACTTTAGATTAAATTACTTGATGGTAATCATGGAGAGACCCATGCTGGGAATCAGCATCAGAGACCGAATCAGAAACGAGGAAATCCGAAGAAGGAGCCGGGTAACCAACGTTCTTAAGAGAATAGCACAATTGAAATGGAGATGGGTTGGCCATGTAGCAAGGCAGGACCATAGAAGATGGACAAATAGATTGGGGCGATGCCGCCCGAGGGACTTAAAAAAAGCGTGGGAAGACCCCCGATAAGGTGGAGGGACGACATCCAGGAGGTTGTAGGAAAAAACTGGTTACAAACTGCCCGAGACAGGGAGGCATGGAGAAATTTGGAAGAGGCTTACATCCAGGAGTGGATAGATAATGGTTGAAAAGAAGAATCATGATTTGGAGTGACCCGCCGAAGTACTGGTCATTAAAGATTGGGTATCACCTCCTTCCTCTTCTGACTAAAATACTTCTACCACTTGCAGAGAGAAAAAAGTTTCAATACTTTGGTAATTTAATAATTCTTCCAGTTCAAACTATTCGATGGTAATCGTGATCTGCAGTGACCCACCCATCCTGCTAAGTGTTGGTCAACAAGAGATTGGATATCATCACTTCATTTTTTGACTAACTAACTTCTAATACTTGCAGAAAGGAGAAGCTTCCAATTATTTGATAACAAACACTTAGATAGGTGGGTGGGTACTCTTGTTTAAACTTGCTGGTAATCATAATATGGAGTGACCCACTTACTCGCCCAAGTGTTGGTTATCAAAAGATTGGATATTACTTTTGCTTCTTGGGCAAAAAGGCTCTTCAACGCTTCCAAAGAGGAAACAAAATTTCTTGATAACAAACTTTAGATTTAATTACTTCACGGTAATCATGATTTGGACTGACCCACCTACCCTCCCAAGTTTTGGTTATTAAAGATTGGGTATCACTTCTTTCTGCTCTCACCAAAAGACTTTTATCAACAAACACTCGAACAGGTGGATGGTTACTCTTGTTTGAATTGCTTGCTGGTAATCATAATATGGAGTGCCTTAGCCACCCGCGTACCAAAAGATTGGATATCACCTTCTCCTTCTTGGACGAAAAACTTTTAATTTCTTGTTAACAAACTTTTGGATGCTTACCCGGCACTCCAGTTTAAACTACTCGATGGTAATTATGAAGGTTGGTCATCAATGTTTGGATTTATCATTTCTTGCTCTAACATAGAGACTTTCAACGCTTGCAAAGAGGATAAACGTCCAATTTTTTGTTAAAAAGTTCAAACTATTTGCTAATAGTCATGATCTGGAGTGACTCACCTAAGTGTTGGTTATTAAAAGATTGCAGAGGGGGAGATACTTCCAGTTTCTTGTTAACAAATTTTTGTGCGAGTTGGTGGGCACTCCAGTTCAAACTACTTGATATTATTTTTCTTTTTCTGACTAAGTGGTTTCTAGCACTTGCAGATAGGAGAAATTTCTAATTCTTTGATAACAAACACTAGGGCTAGTGGGTGGGTACTCCCGTTTAATTTACAAGCTGGTAATTATGATCCGGTGTGATCCACCTACTCATTATCAAAATATTGTTGATCACATTTTTGCTTGCAAAAAGTTTTCAATTTCTTGAAAGCAAACACTTTGACGACTGGGCGGATTACAAGCAAATAGTTTGAACTTTAGTCGCTGCTTACCAACTTAAGTGTCGGTCAAGATATTGGATCTTACTTATTCCTCTATTGTGGTCCACATAGAGACTACTGAAGTTTGCAGAGATAAAAAATATATATTTCTTTTTTAATTTGTAGCTTGAATTGATTATTAAGTGGATTCATATCTAGAATTGTTTTTTTAATTCTATATGAAAGAAAATAATGGTTTTTAGAAGGAATTTTGAGAAATTTAGATTTGAAACATCTGTAAATAGAAATTGACAGTCTAGAGATTATATTGATAATTTAGAAATGTTGAGAAAATTGGATTTTAAAAAGCTTTGCTCTGTATTTTTATTAAATAAAAAAAAATATATGTTGGAGGTTAAATTGAACATTTAGACAATACTTATAAGTGGATTAATTTGTAGAATAGTCTTTTATAAAGACATTTTGTGTCGGCAGTACGGCAGAGAGGGCATCATGTACGAATACCAGCGCTAACGAAAGTTAAGCAACGGCCGCTCTGGTCACAACTTGGAGGGGTAACCCCAAAGTGATGCCGAGCGTAACGTTCTTTCCAATATGGGTCCGTTACCTCATATAGGCATCCAAACATACACATGTCTTCTCTGTGGCTCGGTGTGTCCGACACCCTGACACCTAACGGTATTAAGAGGTTATAGATTAATAATAATAAAGACATTTTGTATGAAAACGAAGGTTTGTATGAAGAAATTTTGAAACAATTGGATTTGAAACATTTTTACTACGCATTTTTGTTAATAAGTAAGTTAAGTAAGGAGTTGAAACCCCCCTCCCCCTCTAACTGGATTCTATCAAATGGAGATTCATAACACCACTGAAGAAGAACCGGTTTTACAATCTAATCATACGAAACGACAAAATAAGAAGAAAAAAGAAGACCGTTGACTCACAAATGAAAACATGGAGAAAGATTTATTTTTTCCACTTCCAACCCATATAAACGATAATTTTTATAATCAATCAGAAGATAATCAGAACGAAAATCTATAAAGCAACTCAATTGAACTTAAAGATGACTCGACCAAGTGTATAGACCCGGGAAAAGGTAAAAAAAACGACATCATTCAAACACAAGCAGCTTTGATAGCGACTATGAAGAATCTCATCAAAACAACATTCAAACGGAAATTACAACCAAAAGTCCTCCACTCACCATAGTCAAAGAAAAATAAAATGGAGACAGATTCAAAATGACAGAAAATCTTAAACTGGAAGCAGACATTACATGCCTCTTCTCATTAATCAAAAGCAGCCAGAAAACCCTTACTGACCAAAATACGTTCACATACATAAGAATTGCAAGATGAGAAAACTTTCAAAGTATCTAGCTGGTCGTAACCACAGACGGAGCAGCAGAAGTTCTTTAAGCCAAAGGGTATACTAATGTATGTCCAACTTGAAAAAGACGACTCAAACGAAAATAATGCTTTTGAAGAAACTGCTAGGACTTAAAATAATAGTTTAGGAAAAGGTTAAATCTGGCGAACCAGCACATTGCTATCGATGTCAATCTTACGGCCTCTCTGCAAATATGTGTACAAATAAATATGCATGCATTAGGTGGGCCAAAAACCACCGTTCAGTCCACTGCAAAGCCAAATGCGCAAGTTGTTATGGAAACCATCCAGCCAGCTATGACGGATGTTCAACATATCAAGAAAATGTTGAAACCTTATCAACCACAATAACCTCCGGTCAGATAACAATAAGCACAACAACTTCTTTTGCAAACCACGACATATGCAAAAGTTGTACACCTATCAACAGACCAAACAACATCCAGAGAACCGACGCTAAAAACAGTCTTCCAGAATGTTTTAATCTTACTAAATCAAAATCTCAGGACAGATCTTAAAGAAAGTTGACGATATAGAACATTTTTAAGGAACGTTTAATGTTCTATGACAACGCTGGAAACATTCAACAACTTTGTTTGACTTTATTGGATAATTATGACAATATAAATATCCTATGACAACACATTAAATATTCTAGGTAACTTGCAACATGGAACATTTTATGACAACTCGGAACATTGTAAGACTGCATAGAACCTTATTTGATTTTATTGAATAATGTATATGACAATATAGAACATTTTTAAGGAACGTTTAATGTGATATGACAACACATGAATTATTCTATGTAAACATGGCACATTTTATGACATCTCTGAACATTGTAAGACCACATGGAATCTCGTTTGACTTTATTGAATAATGTATGACAATATAGAACATATTGTTAAGGGATATTTAATGTCTTATGACAACACATGAACCATTCTATGCAAACATGAATCCTTTTATGATATTATGGAACATTCTTCATCAACTTGGACTATTGTAAGACTACATGGAACTTTGTTTGACTAAAATATTGTATGACAATATAGATTTATTTTAAGGAACATTAAATATTCTTTGACTGCACATGGATCAAATAGGAAATCTGTAAGAGTACATCGAAACTTCTATGACTTTCTTGAATATTGTATGACAATATAGAATATTTTTAAGGAACATTAAATTTTTTATAACCCACGCATGCATCATTCTATGTAAACGTGAAAGATTTTATGACAACATAGAACATTTTGTGACAATTTGAAATATTGTATGACTGCATGGAACCTTGTTTGACTTTATTGAATAATGTGTGACAATATAGAAAATTTTTAAGGAACATTAAATATTCTATGACAACATATAAATCATTTTATGTAGTTATGCAAGGTTTTATGACAACATGGAACATTCTATGACAACTCGGAACATTGTAAAGATTGCATATAACCTTGTTCAACTTTATTGTATAATGTATGACAATATAGAACAGTTTTAGGAACATTAAATATCATATGACAACATATAAAACATTCTATGTAGTTATCTAACATTTTATGACAACTCGGAACATTGTAAGACTGCATGGAACTTTGTATGACTTTATTGAATAATGTATGATAATATAGAACATTTTTAAGGAACATGATATATCTTATGACAACATATGAAACATTTTATGTAGTTATTCAACATTTTATAAGAACATGGAACATTCTATTACAACTCGGAACATTGTAAGACTGCTTGGAACTTTGTTTAACTTTATTGAATATTGTATGACAATAAAGGAACATTAAATATCTTATGACAACATCTGAAACAATTTATGCAATTATGCATCAGTTTATGACTACATGGAACATTGTAAGACTAATTGGAACTTTGTTTGACTTTATTGAATAATTTATAACAATATAGAACATTTTTAGTCACGAAGCGACAAGCATTTACAAATGCTGCTGCGTTATTTGCAAATTAATTGCGATGATACAATAAAAAGTTTTGCAATCAATTGCGAAGCGACAAAGTGTTACTAAATTAATCACGAAGCCACAAACGACTTCAAAAGCTCCCGTGTTATGTCTATATAATTGCGAAGCGACAATTATTTTTAACGTTACTCCTTAATTACGAAGCGACTAAACGTCTATAGAACTCTCCGTGTCACTTTCTATAAAGTTGCGAAGCGACAATTATTTTTAACGTTATTCCTTAATTAATCGCGAAGCGACAGACTACTACAAAAATACATTAAACAGTTTTGTAATTAAGTGTGAAGCGACAAAGTATTACCGAACTAATGGCGAAGCGACTAACGTCCACAAAAGACGGGGGCTTCTGTCTATGTAATCGCGAAGCGAAAGTAATTTTTAACGTTACTCTTTAATTAATTGTGAAGCGACTGAGTACTATAGAAATACATTAAACAGTTTTGTAATTAACTGTGAAGCGACAAAAAAGGTATTACTGAACTAATCGCGAAGCGACTAACTTCTACAGAAGTCTTTGTGTCACTTTCTACATAATTGCGAAGCGACAAACAACTTTAACGTTACTTTTTTTATTAATTGCGAAGCGACAGAGTATTACAGAAGTACATTATTAAACAGTTTTGTAATTATCTGTGAAACGACAAAGTATTACCGAATTAATCGCGAACCGACTAACGTTCACAAAAGTCCCCGTGTTACTTTCTATATAATTGCGAAGCGACAAACATTTTTACGTTATTCCTTAATTAATCACGAAGCGACAGAGTATTACAGAAATAATTAAACAGTTTTTTAATTAACTGTGAAGCGACAAAGTATTACCGAACTAATTGCGAAGCGACTAACGTTCACAAAAGCCTCCCTGTCAGTTTCTATATAATTGTGAAGCGTCAAACATGTTTTACGTTATTTCTTAATTAATCACGAAGCGACAGAGAGAGAAATATGTTAAACAGATTTGTAGTTAACTGTGAAGTATTACCGAGCTAATCGCGAAGCGACTTAAGTCTACAAAAGCCCTCGTTTTACTTTCTATATAATCGCGAAGCGACACATTTTTTTAACGGTACTTCTTAATTACTCGCGAAGCGTTAGTGTACTACAGAAATACATTAAACAGTTTTATAATTAACTGTGAAGCGACGAAGTATTACCGAACTAATCGCGAAGCGACTAACGTCTACAGAAGTCCTTGTGTCACTTTCTATATAATTACGGAGCGACAAATATTTTTACGTTATTAATCACGAAGCGAGAGAATACTACACACATACAGTAAACAGTTTAGTAATTAACTGTGAAGCGACAGTGAATTACCAAACTAATCGCAAAGCCACTAACGGCTACAGAAACCCCGTGTCATTTTCAAAGTTTCACCAAACTAATCGCGAAGCGACTAACGTCTACAGAAGTTCTCGTGTCACTTTCTATATAATTGCGAAGCGACAAACATTTTTAAAGTTACTCTTTAATTAATCGCGAATCGAAAGAGTATTACAGAAATACATTGAACAGTTTTGTAATTACCTGTGAAGCGACAAAGTATTACCCAACTAATCGCGAAGCGACACGCCTACACAAGTCCTCGTGTCTTTTTCTATATAATTGCGAAGCGACACAGGCATTTTTAACATTACTCTTTAATTAATCGTGAAGCGACCGAGTACCATAGAAATACATTAAACATTTCAGTAATTAATTGTGAAGCGTCTAAACATTACAGAAATAATCGCGAAGCGACAAACGACCACAAAAGTTGCTGTGTTACTTTCTAAATAAATGCGAAGCCTCAAACATTTTTAACGTTACTTCTTAATAAATTGTGAAGCGACGAAGTACCACAGAATTAAAATAAGCATTTGTGAAGCGACAATGTAACATAGAATTGCGAAGCGACAATCGACCACAAAAGCTGCCTTGTTACTTTCTAAATAATTGCGAAACGACAAACATTCTCAACATTACAACTCATTTTGAAGCTACATACATAGTAGTCGTTTTATAAATAATTGCGAAGCGACAAATATTGCAGAACTTTATTACATTACATTAATCGCGAAGTAATTTTAAACAAATATTTTAACAAACTGTAAGCGAATTAAGTTACAACAAGTATATTAACATTTAGCTTTAGACAAATAACCCAATTTCCTGTATTACATTACACACCCCTTACATCATCACATTCTAAATTGGGTTAAAAAAGAAAACAAATTAATGATCTTCAAGAGATGGACACAACATTTTTTTCCGTTTTCATTAATGAATTCATCCTCCTGCAAAACGATTTTACAGTACAGTTATTCTGGATTAAGGACTCGGACTCTGTCGCATTCTAATGCTGCAGTGGCGTCGCGGTGCTATATATAATGAGAGCGAGAAAGGGAGAGAAGAGAGCCAAAAAAGGGGGTGAACTTCAAAGGAACGCGGGTGGTGGCAATGGTGGTGGCGTCGATTGTGACGTCACGGGGCGGCGCGATCAATGAAATCTCGTGAGGGGGCACCTGTAAATGCCGAAATATTCTACTGGAATACTAATAGCGTTTGTTACCTTGAGGTAGAATTAGAATTTTATAACATGAAAAATATTTAATTATTATTAACAAAATTAAAATTGTGGAAGGAGTAGCTGAGTATTATTGCAGCAATGCGACGTGTGTTATTGGTAAGTGGTAGGAAAGGAACCGAATGCGAGTCTCCCCACCCGACAAGGTCATCCTCAGTCAGTAGTGAGGTGAACAGCTGACTGTGATGTGCGTTTGTGACGGTGCTTGCAAGAAACTATAGAATGAGTGTCATGGATTTGTAATCGATTTGATTTTGTGTGTATGGTGTGTATGTGTGCGTGAATCAGGTAACTTATCAAATATTACTTAGTTTGTATATTGAATAAATCATAAAGGTTAAATAAACCGAATGAGTGTACTGATACTGTAACAAATCTTCGTCATGCAACTGAATAGTTTGAAATTTTTAGAAATGATTTCAATGCTTCCACTTTGTTTTTTGATTAATAAATTGACAATTATATTTATAAAACTTTTCAAAATATCAATTAAATTTTCCAAATTGTGAATAATGATTATAAAACTGTCATTCTATTTCTCAAACTGTCAATAATGTTTTAAAGCTGTCAATTATATTTATACAAATTTTAAAATTGTTAATTAGATTTTCTAAACTGTCAATAATGTTCTCAAGCTGACAGTTATTATTGTAAGATATCAATTATATTTATAAAACTTCTCCAAATACAATGGCGAGCAAAAAATACAGGTCAATTTAATATTATGACTTATTTTGGAATTTTTTGTTTTAACCTTATGTTAGCAAATTGTAAACAATTGTACTATATTTTGCACACTAAATTAAAAATTTAATGTTGAATCGCAAAGCATTGTTTTTATTGCCTATTTTGGAAATATCACAAATTTACAGTTTAGACGAAGTTCGGGTTTTTGTTTCTAGGACTAATATGGAACAAAAACTATTAAAGAAAACTATCACTAATAACTCTTGCATTAATGACTGCTTGAAGTCGACGAGGAACACTTTGAATTAAATTAAGGATCACATTTTGGTCGATATTATTCCATTCCTGCAATAGCAACTGTCTTAGCTCCTGAGCAGTCCTTGGAGCAGGTGTATGGACCTCAGAAATATCTGGGTTGAGTTGAGACAACATATCCGAAAGCATACACCTGCTAAAAGCTTTCCAATCGAACCACGAAATTCTCACTTCATTCAGATAATCTCTGACAACTGTGGCTACGTGAGGTCTAGCACTATCTTGCATGAAAATGCCGCGCTTGCTCATAGTTGTCATGAAGGGCATAACATGATCTTCGAGAACCTACATAATGTATCTGTGAGCTGTCAGGGAGACATTCTTTATAAAGACCAACTCTGTGCGTGCTTTGGTAGAAATTCTTGCCCAAACTATAACCGACTCACCGCCAAATGGAAGTCCTCATCAATACGAACTGAAGTGTATCTTTCTCCACGTCTTTTCTACACTATCCGACGTCCGTCTGATTCATTGAGGCAAAAGCGCGATTTGTCTGAAAACAGTACCCTGCTCCGGTCTTCATTATTTCTTGCCCGGACTGTTGCAGAAACGAATTCCGGCCGACGGTGGAATAGCCGACCTAAATAGGAAACTCAAAGAAAACAGAAATGAATTAAGAATAATGATCTGCTTCCAAACGAATGCTATGGAGGAAACTATGTGATGAGCTGGAATATGATATCTGGGGGAGCGGCTTCAAAATTGTTATGAGCAACTTAAAATACAGACTACCATTTAGCTAGACCCAGAAACAAATAGGCAAATTGTACTAGATCTGTTCCCAAGAGCGGATGACAACTGGATAGAGGAGCCGTGTGAAAAGCAGGTTACACTTTTTAATATGGAGGAACTACTCGAGGCAACACAAAAAATGAAGGGCAAGAAAGCGCTCGGCTTAAATGGAAACCCATAGAGGTAATAAAAGAGGTAGTAAAACGGTGGCCGGATGGTGTTTTAGAAGATCTAAACACATTACTATCACAGCAGAAGTTCCCAACGGAGTGGAAATGCGCTAAATTAATTCTATTGCCGAAAGGTGTAAACAGCATTGAGAAGTTATCGTTCAGACCGATAAGCCTGCTAAATTCCGCAAGCAAGCTGTATGAGATCTTGTTAAGGGAAAGACTTCTTTAGGAAATCGAGAAAACAGAAGGACTTCACGAAAATCAGTTTGATTTTCGGAGAGGCAGATCGACTATACAAGCCATCGAAAAGATCTACGAAGTTGAAAATAGGGACAAGGTGGATTGGTGCGTGTTAGTGCTTCTGGACGTTAAAAATGCCTTTAATACAGCTAGACATAGCCTAATAATAAACGAACTAAGGCGCAGAAATATATCACCTTATCTGATAAATATCCTGTCTGCGTACCTAAAGGACAGAAAATTAGTGTATAATAAAACCGAAGAGATGGACATATGTGCCGGTGTTCCACAAGGATCGTTCCTCGCCTCAGACCAACCTTATGGATCGTGCTGTACGATCCAATTCTGCAAGTACAAATGATGGGGAATGCTACAACAATCGCTTTTGGAGGTGATCTAGCGCTGCTGGTGACCGCAGAGATGACCTAGAAACCTGCACAAATGAGTGCCTGCACAGAATAAACCGCTGGATGAATGCCAATAAGCTATCTCTGGCACCAACGAAAACGAAAGCACTAATGTTGAAGGGAAAAAAAGGTAAAGAAGACGTAGTTTTTAAAGTATGTGATACCGAGGTAAAACCGTCAAAATCGGTTAGATATTAGGAGTATATCTAGACATACCCCGTTTGACATTCACGTCAAGGAAATTACCAAGAAGGCAGAACAGCGAATCGCAGTTCTGATGAAACTGTTGCTAAATACAGGAGGACCAATTAGCTCAATACGGGAAGTTATAGGCACAGTAGTGCATAATACTATACTGTACGGATCACCGATTTGGAGTAGTGTGCTGAAAAAGAAAAAGTGCAAAAACATGCTATGCGCTGTACAAAGGAAAGTGTTGTTGCGTGTGGCCTCCGCGTACAGGACAGCATCGACGGTGGCTCTAAATGTGATCACAGGAATACCTCCTATAGAACTATTAGTAGCAGAAAGGTCAAAAATACATCAGTGCTTGGAATCTGACAAAAAAGAAACAAAGACAAGGATGAGAGAGTGTTTGTTAAACGAGTGGCAGGAAAGCTGGTCTGCAAATACGGAGAAGGGACAATGGACTAAGAGGCTCATACCAAACTTGAAAGAGTGGATGAAATGCAAGCATAGAAATCAGGACTACTGGCTTGCTCAAGTGTTGACTGGTCACGGATCATTTAGGACGTATACAAAACGAATGCGCATCACTGCTGCGGATACCTGCGCCTACTGTGGTGAAATGGATAGCTCTGAGCATGTTTCTTTGCCTGTCAAAGATGGGTGGAAACAAGGAAAAGTGCGAGTGAACAACAGGGTAGCGACATAACACCAGAGATACTGGTACAGAAAATGATGGATTTGAAGGAAAATTGGAAAGTAGCGCACCATATGAAATTTAAAAAGAGCTTGTTTTGCTCCTGTCGACATATCGGAAACGGTGAACTGGGAATAAAACAGTAAGAAGCAAAAAAAATGAGGTTTTTTAGTGGGTAAACATTTTAAATAGTGGAGTCTCACACTCCCATGCGTTCCAAGCGTGTGGGGTCGTCTATAAAAGATTTCTCTTCAGGAAAAAAAAATCCTTGCCCGGTGATTTCGAGCAAACGCCAATCTTGCAGTACGATGTCGGCTTTGTAAAGGTGGACTTGTATCTATCTTTCTACAAGACAATCCAGCAGCTTGAAGCCTTTTCCTAACGCATTCACTAACATTTACATTTCTAACTTCATGGAGTTGGTTTCTTAGATAAAGTGCAGAAGTTTTTTTCCGCAAACTTGTGGACACCAAAAAACGCGTCATCTCTATTCGTGATGAATTTTATTTGCCCGGATCCTGATCTTCTGGTTGCCAGGCCAGTATACAAGTAACGCTGATACACCTTTTGTACAGCACAAAGGCTTTTACCAACAATCGCCTTGCTCATCTTCAATCGACGCTATAATTCTTGCCACCGTGTGTATGACAAGTTTTGCAGAGAAAAATCAACACTAAGTAAAAAAACCATAACGAAATGTACATTTTCAATTAGAGCGAAATGGATGCTGTTTCATAAAAGTCTGTAACACACTGATAATAACTGACAGATAGATAACATTTGTCAAAAAATGAATTATTAAACGCCTACTTTGATTTACAATTTGCAAATAAAGTTAAAACAGCAAACATAAAGTTAAAACAAAAAATTTTAAAAATAAAATTAGAATTTCAAAGTGATCTTTATTTTTTGTATTAATAAGGTTTCTCAAACTGTCAATTATGTTCCCAAGCTGTCAATTATTTTTGTAGAATATTTTCAAGTTTACAGCAATGAGTGTAAGCTGTCAATATTGTTCTAAAGCTGTCAATTAAGTTTATAAAACTTTTCAAATTGTTAATAAGTTTTTCCAAACTGTCAATTATTTTTGTAGAATGTTCTCTAGCTGACAGTAATGATTGTAAACTGTCAATAATGTTTCAAAGATGTCAAATCAGATATTTGATATGGATTTTGATCAAAACGTTCGACAACAGATCTTCTCTTATATTAGTCACAATTGGAATTCTACTTTAGACAAACAAGGAGAAAATCTTGCAGTAGCTCTAGACATTTCTAAAGCGTTTGATAGGGTATGGCATTCTAATCTTGTCAACAAACTCTATTGTATAGGTCTTGATAAAAAAAAACTGTAAATCTCATCAATAGTTTTTTTGACAATAGAAAAATTATAGTTAGAGTTGATGGTTTTAACTCTGACCCCAAAATCATAAATACTGGTGTTCCTCAAGGTTCTGATTTTTTGCCAACTTTATTTTTGATTTACATTATTGAACTTCTTCAAATAACTAAAAGTCTTATTCATAGTTTTGCAGATGATAGCATACTTCATGCTTCATACTTTCCAAAGACCATATCGACACATATGACAGAGCGTCTTGAAATTTTTAGGTTAGATTCTGTAGCATCTATAAACAAAGACCTCAAAACAATAGCTGAATGGGCACTCCCAACATGGTCAATTTTAACTCTAAAAAACTTCTTCTTACTGTTTCAAAATCCAAATCCGGCAACAACGAAATTTGTTAACATAGCTTCGAAAGTATCTAGAAAACTAGGATTTCTTAATACATGTAAAAACATTTTCATTTCCAAGTATGGGGAGGAAATTACACTATCTCTTCTAAACTCTATTTAGAAACGAGCTATTCGTATCATTGCCGATCTAAAATTGACTAATAACTTAAGATACTTTAGAACACAGGCCTAATGTTGCAGATTTTTGCATTTTTTATAGATATTTATATTATAATTTTATATTGTTGTGGCATATTATGTAATTCCTAAATATCATATTAAAAAAAAAATATGAATGACATTCCAAAAGTTTACAATAGTTTTTATCAACAAAATAGTTATAATTCTACTACAACTCGATTTGATCCCTATAAATGCGCACATTCCCGCCATTCATTCACAAGATACGCTGTCTTAGGCACGCTGTCAACTCAACCCTCGTTTCAAGAGAAATGTGATTAAAATTACTTCGGATTGAATTAGTCCTGTGAAGTGAACAGTTTTAAACTGCTACCGCTTCATTCATGCAGAATTAGCCAACTTGAAAATGTTTAACAACAATTATTCTTTTGTTTCAGGTGCAAAAATTCGTTTCTACAACAACTCCATTTCCATCAGGTAAAGCTTAGAAAAGTTTGTAAATTATTGAAGTTTTAGAAAGTTTTTGTAACAATTCACATTATAGGTCGGGTTGAATACTTTAGCAAACAATTTATAATTTTAATCTATTTTAGTGGAAAGATAATTTCTTTAAATCTTGTAAATATTCAACTAAAATGTAATGTATCCGTAAATTAGTTTAAGTAACTTTATTTGTATTGAGTTTTGATCGCTTTTCGATTAATTGTAAATTAATTTAATGGTTGCTTTGCGATTAATTGTAGCATTCTTTGTAATTTATTGTAAATTGATTCAACAAAGTTCTTGCGAAAATGAATTTAATTTGTTTAAATGCATACTTGAAGCACCCTTTCATGTAAACTAAGACAAAGCTACATTCAAACACTTGGTAATACTCCAGATCTATTACATAGCTTTGACAAACCAAAACCGTCGGAATGTTTATTACAGGTCTCTCGTCCTTTATGAGATATTTCATTGAGTCCTAACAATTTTTACGATTTCACATCCGCTTCAATCGTCCCTAGTTTCCTTTACATTATGTAATTGATTCGATTTTCTTCTTCTCCGTGCAAACAAATCGATGTTGGGACAGCTTAAGTGGGCGGATGCAGTTCGCTTTCGGGTCTTCTTGTCTATGTCCTTACAGTAATTTCCAGAACATCCGTAGCGGTCTTTAGGAATCCCACCCCTGGGGATCACTCCTTATTAAGATTACGTGTGAATTGATTGTGATTAATTGTGTTTCACTTTCGGGTGGGAATGCGATATATTTTGGGATTGATTTATGGCTTTGAATATTGCTTCATTGCACGTGTGCTGGGTTACAAGTTTAAGGATTAATTATTACGTATGTAAGCGATGTCATTAATCTATGTTGTATGAATTAGTTAAAAGCTGTAATTAATCAACGTTTTAATATTTTATGCGTATGACCTCAGCTTTTATGTTTGGAATTAAATTAAATTTTAATTATAATGCTTAATTTCTAGAGTTTATTGCCAAAATTTGGAATAGAAATAATTATTATCAAGGGCGTTGTTGGTGCAGATGTAACTATGATTTTTCATAGTGTCTTTAATTTAATAAAATAAAAAAAATAAAATAAAAATTATTATCAAATTTTCATATATTAAATGTTAATCTGTGATGTTTCTAGAGTATATTGTGAACATTAGGAATTGAATTTTAAATATAAAGACGTTGGTGCAGATGTGAATTCAGAAAAATCATAATTTATTTTTCAAATTTGCATACATTACATGTTAATCTGTGATGTTTCTAGAGTATGTTGAAAATTGCATTCAGTTCTATGCATTCGAACGCCTTCTGGTAGTCCATGAAGGCCATTTCTATTACACTTTGGTTTGTTTGCAGATGGTCTGCTGTTCTGTAGCCTTTTCTAACGCCAGCTTGTATGCAAGGTTGGAAGAAGCATATTTGTAATTCTGTTGGTGATGATTTTAATGAAGAGCTTATACATGTGTGACGGTACTTTTCTATATTGCTTGTATTTCCTTTTTTATGTATAATAACTACTTGCGAGCTTTGCCATGTTTTAGGAATTTTTCCTTTTCTTAGTAGATATTGACTTCTGGATTTAAGCATTTTGCAGGTTATTTACATTGGTTATTATTATTGCGTGGTAGTCTTCTTTGCTCTTGCTATTGTTTTCTTTATAACCTTTATATTCTTCTTGTTTTTAATATTTATTTTTTCTGTGTTGTATGTTCTAATATTGTTTTGAACTTTTTGAAATTCAAAAGTTTATATTCTGCAGAGTTGCGACTAGTTCTTTGTTTGTCCATGAGCTGTATTGTGTCGCTGCTTATTTTCTTGTTTAACCTCCCACTTAGCTGTGCAAATACTTTCATGTATGCTGTAGATTGGTTTTATTTTTTTTCTGAAAGTGTATCTAGATCTAGTATGTCTAGCCCATGGGTGGGAGTTAATTTCTTTGAAAGCTCGATTGCGTATTTTTCTGCATTTTGTTGTAGTTGCTTTGCTTGTTGTATCAATGTTTCTGATCTGGTGTTTATAGTTATTTTCGCTTTTATGAGTATGTGGTCCTTTCGCAGGTTAAATCGCTTTAAGACTGACATCTGGGACGATGTTTTTTGTTTGCTATCACGTAGTCTATTTTGTTTGTGTCTTTGCCGTTTGGGCGCTTATCTACATTCATCTTCTTTGTTCAGATTTTTGGAAGAATGTATAAAATAATTGTTTGCTTTATAGGTAGTTTATAAGCCGTGTTTGTCTTTCTTGCGGTGGTGATATTTTCGTGTCTTGTGGGTGCCCAAAGATATGATTACCGACAAAATTCACTATTTGGAAGACACTTTTAAGAAGTTTCTAACAAAAGGTATCAACACCTGCAGTTTGCAGACGACATTGCGCTATTTAGTAATAATATCGAAGAACTGAAGATAATGATTTCACAGCTAAGCGAAGCGTCAAAAAATGTAGGCCCGAAAATGAACAATCATCGATGGCCAGACGTCCGAAAATCTTGATGAAATGTATACCTTGACCACAATATAAAACTCGGCAAAGAAAACCGACCGCCGAAATTAACTAACGCATCCGAATGAGCTGTGAAAGAAAAACTGGCGTGACTGACGTGATCAGACGAATATGGAACTGGGTAGGGCATGTCTGCAGACAAGACGAGTGGTAGAATAGCGTCTAAGAAGAGAAGATGGATGGTTGATGTAAAGGAGGTTGCCGGAAAGCACTGGTGTCGGGCCGCTTAAGACTGAAAGAGAAAAACATTTTTAAGGGAGGTCTACTTTCAGAAGTAGACAACGATGGCTGAGAAAGAAAGAAGAAAAATATTTTTAATATTATTTTTAAATTTACTTCAAAATTTCTAATTATAAAATGTTTTGAATCATATGTTTCTACTGACGCTGTCAATTTTTGCGTCACAATTACATGAGAAAATTGTGGTTAGATACCTCAGCAAACAGGAGATGCATCAATTTACTTTGGAGCAACGTTTTGAAATACTGAAAATTTTATTTTGAAAATGGGTTTTTGTCTGCAAATGAAGCGCCATCAATCGAAAGAATGCAAAAGTTTCTAATGAAAGTGCGTAAAACTGCAGTGCTGGTAGACAATGCGTGCACCAAGCATACTCATCCGAGGCGTTTTGTCGAATTTGAAGGCTTCTGTGGCTTGAAGTGTATACGAGAATCCAGAAACATCAACTTAGCACAAAAGTTAGCAACTCCATATTTGGCGAACTACTCTGAGGCGAATTCTTTACAAAGACCTTGGTATGTTTGCTTACAAAGTATAACTTGTTCAAAAAATTAAAATATCGGCCGTTTTAATTTTTGGAGCTCGTTTTTGCTTCGCTCAGTGGGCTTTAAACAAATTGAATGTTGACCTAAATTATAACTGAAAAATCATCTCTTTGGATGAGGCCTATTTCCATCTTGGCGCCTATTTGAACAAACAAAACTGCCATATTTGGGGAACAGATTATCCACATGCCATAGTCGAGAAACCAATGCATTCACTGCAAGTTACTCTTTGGTGCTGATTTTGGAGTGTTGGCGTTATTGAGCCATTTTTCTTTGAAATTGATGATTGTGCCAACTTTACTGTTACTGGATATTGTTACAGAGGCATGATCACTAATTTTTTTGTGGCTTGCTCTGGTTTCAACAAGATGGGGCGACATTCCATACTGCGCATGCTACGATCAATCTTCTGCTCACCAAATTCAATAAACGCGTTATCAGCCGTTTCGGGGATGTGAACTGGTCACCTCGCAGCTACGATTTGATACCGCTGGACTTTTTTTGTGGGCGCATTGAAGGAAAAGGTGTATGCTGACAATCCACAGACAATTGACCAGTTGACCAGAACATTCGCGAAGTTATCGCGGAAATACCACTAGAAACAGTGGCGCCTACTGCGGCGGCTATCTAAATGAAATCATGCTCCATACTTAATTGGAATATACACTCTCTCACATAAAATTAAAGTAATCGAAAAATAAGCCGTTTGTTCTTTATCCTATATTATTAAAATTTCAATTTAAAGATGATCCACCCTTTAAAATGTATGAATTCACTTATTGGTATTGTCTAATTAATTAATTCAACTTTCAAGAAAAGTTTCTCCTTTTTGAAAGCGTTAGAATTATCCTTGTCTAAAAAAGTGAAGGTGCTAGACACTTTAGACTATGATTGCCATCGAGTAGTTTAAATCCCACACATCCAAGAGTTTGTTATTAAGAAATTGGAAGTTTTTTCTTGTGTTTAAGAGGTTGAGGTGTCTTGCCCAAGAAGGAGGAGGTAACATTCAATCTTATGATGACCAACACTTGAGTGGGTGGGGTGTCATTTCACATTTGTTATCAAAGTATTAAATATTTTTTTTCTCTGCAAGTGTTAGAAGTCTATTAGCCAAAGGAGCAGGAGGTGATTATCAATTTTTTGACAACCGACACTTTGGCGGGTGGGTGGGTTACACTAGATCATGATTATCATCGAGTAGTTTAAACTGCAATAACTAACCAAACCGCCCAAGATTTAATTACTAAAAAAATAGAGGTTTTTTTTGCAAGCATTAGAAGTATCTCTGTTAAGAGGAAGGGATCATGAATCCAATCTTTTGATGACCAACACTTAAGTGGGTGGGTGGGTCACTATAGATCATGATTACCATGGAGTAATTTAAACTGAAGTGTCTACCTACTCGCTCAAGAGTTTGCTAACATGAAATTTTAAGTCTTGATATGCTGAATCTAATCTTTTGATGGCCAATACTTGTGTGGGTGGTTACTCCAGGTTATGATTACTACCGTATAGTTTAAACTGAAGTGCTCAATATCCACTCAAGAGTTGGTTATTAAGAAATTGGAAGTTTTTTTTTTTCAAGCGGAAATGTCTTTATTTAATTATTTGATGAGCAACACTTGGGCGGATGGGTGGATTACTCCAGATCATGATTACAAGCGAGTAGTACGGCGTTAATAGTCTTCTTAGGCTGATACGCCAAAAATCTAAACTAACTAACTAGCGAGTAGTTTGAAATGTAGTGCCTACACACTTACCCGAGTGTTTGTTATTAAGAAATTGTTTCTTTTTTTTTTTAAGTTGTAGAATTGTCTTTGCCCAAGAAGGAGGAATTTAATTCTGTGATGGGCAACTCCTGGGATGGTGGGTGGAACATTCTAGATTATGATTACCGTAGTAGTTTGAACTGAAGTGTCCAACTACCCATTCAATGGTTTGTTATTAAGAAATTAGATGTTTCTTCTTTTTTCAAGCGATAGAAGTGTCTATGTTCAAGAAGGTGGAGGTAATATTCAATTTTCTGATGACCAACACTTGGGCGGGTGGCTAGGTCACTCCAGATCATGATTACAAGCGAGTAGTTTGAAATGTAGTACCTACTCGAGTGTTTGTTATCAGTGAATTGGAAGTTTTTTTTATGCATGTGTTAGAAGATCTTTAGTCATAGGAGGAGGTTCTGATATCCAATTACTTAATGACCAATATTTGGGCGGGTGGTTGGGTCACTCCAAATTATGATTACTATCAAGTAATTTAAACTTTAGTGCTCACTCACCCTCCCAAAATTTTGTTAGCAAGCAATTGGAACTTTTTTTGTTTGCAAGCGTTAGAGGTCTTTTTGCTAGAGGAAGATGAATCTAATTTCTTGATAACCAACACTCGGGTGGGTGGGTGTATGGGTTGGTTACTCCAGATCATAATTACTAGCGAGTAGTTTGAATTGGAGTGCCTGCTCACTTTTGGAAAAACTATTTGCAAAAGAGCAGTATGGGGTTAGGCAAAAATTTACCAAAACAGCAACAATTAACTTTGTTCAACATATAATGGACAACTTAAATTAAACAAATAATGAAAATTGTTGCAGGTATATTTTTTGACTTGACAAGTGCTTTTGATAGACTGAAGTTACGAAGGGTACCGGGAAATATGCTAAAATAAAAAAAAACTACTTACAAAATCGACCACTTTGTGAGTTAATGACGTCACTTTAGACCAGTATGAGTATTGGGTGCTCCAAGGTGGTGTTACCGGACCATTAATATTGTTTATAAATATGTTTTTTATGTAGATGAAGCATCTATCTTAGTATCCGCGGATTCAGTAGAAGTAAACTACCTACATAGTTAGAAGTGTATTAACGGAATTTTAAGATAGGTGCTGTTATAACAATCTTTTAATTAATATAAATAAGACAGTAGTTGTTACTTTTTGATTAATGACCAACTTTTGGGTGTTTGGCTGTGTCACTCCAGATCATGATTACCATTACGTAGTTAGTGCTCAACTTCCCAGTCAAGGGTTTTTTTAATTTAGAAATTGGAAGTTTCTCCTCTTTTGAAGCGGTAAAAGGTTTTGCTTAAGAAGGAGGAGGTAATATTCAATTTTTTGATGACCAACACTTGGACGGGTGGGCCAATCACTCCGGATTATGAGTAGATCAAATTGAAGTGCTCACTCACTCACTCACCCATGAGTTTGTTATTAAAAAATTGGAAGATTCTTTCCTTTTCAAGCGGTAGATGTGTGTTTGACTAAGAAGGAGATGGTGATATCGTATTATCTGATGACTATTACTTGGGTGGGTGGTTGGGTTACTCCAGATTATTATTACTATCGAGTGGTTTGAACTAGAGTGTACATCCACTTGCTCGAGTGTTTGTTATCAAAGTAATAGAAGTTTATTAGTCAGAGGAGGATGTAATATTCAATTCAGATCATAACTATCGAGTACTTTGAACTATAGTGCCTACCCACCCGTTCAACAGTTTTTTAACAAAAAATTGGAAGTTTTTTTCTGTCAGTGTTACAAGTATCTGTGTTATAGGAGGGGGTGAAGAATTTTTTGATGACCAACTCTTGGTTGTGTCACTCTAGATTATGATTACCATTGAGCAGCTTAAACTGAAGTGACCATCTACTTGCTTAAGAGTTTGTTAACATGAAATTGGTAGTTTCTCTTCTTTGTAAGCAGTAGAAGTTTGTTTGATCAAGAAGGAAGAAGTGATATCGTCTAATGACCAACGCTTGGGCGGGTGGCTTGATCACTCCAAATCATGATTACAAGCGAGTAGTTTGAAATAAAACCTACCTTCCGCCCAAGTGTTTGTTATTAGTGAGTCGGAAGTTTATCTTCTCTGCAAGTGTTAGAAGACTTTTAGTAAGATAAGGAGGATCTGTTATCCAATCTTTTAATTACCAACACTTAGGCGGGTGGGTGGGTCACTGGATCATGATTACCATCGAGTAGCATAAACTGAAATGCCCACCTACTTGCTCAAGAGTTTGTTAACATGAAATTGGCAGTTTCTCCTTTTTGTAAGCGGTATAAGTCTGTTTGCTCAAGAAGGAAGAGGTGATATCTTTTGATGACCAACACTTGGGCGGGGGGCTGGGTTACTCCAGATTATGATTACAAGCGAGTAGTTTGAAGTATTACCCACCTGCCCAAGTGTTTGTTATTAGTAAATTGGAAGTTTCTCTTCTCTGCAAGTGTTAAAAGACTTTTAGTAAGAGAAGGATCATCTGATATTCAATCTTTTAATGACCAACACTTGGGCGGGTAGTAGGGTCACTCCAGATTATGGTTACAATCAATAAGTTTAAACTGAAGTGCTCACTCACTCGTTCAAAAGTTTGTTAGCAAACAATTAGAACTTTTTTTTTACACCTGTTTGAGGAGTTCTGCATCTTTTAAAAACTAGACTTTTCCATGGACTCCTCTCTATTTGATAAAGTAGACGCTACGTTATTAGAGAGCTCAAGCCGATTACCGTGTGGTAGGTAGGCTCGGCATTTCTCCAAAATGTGCTTTACCGTTAGAGGGTCGTGACATATTTGGCATGTGAGTTGTACGTCGCCGGTCAGGAGATACGAAGAGGTCAAGTTGGTATGACCTATGCGCAAGCGACATAGGGCGACCTCCTCTCTCCTGTTGAGATCTACCGGCGACTTCCATACTGTCACGAGAGCTTGATTTCTTTTAATTTGCACTCGAAGCCGTTCCATACTCTTTACCAATCTTCGATAATCTTTGAAATGACGTATTCTTTGAGGTCATTGGGTCTTATGGGAATGTTGTCAACTCGCTGTCCAAACCCGGCTAGACGAAATATTGAAGCTTGAACGAGGGGCCAGCGGATCGACCGAGTACATAGACTGTATACTCAGGATGGCACTCAACGAATTGGAACAAAGGAGGAACGAGCTGTGAGATATCTCACAGTTTATCAGGGCTTTATGCAATGCATGTAATTCTGCGGTGTATTTGGAGGCTTCTTTAGGTAGAGACCATGAATGGGCCATACCATCTAAGACAAGGGCACTTCTCCGATCCGTTTTCGAACCGTCCGTATACAATCGCGGAGAGTTTGGGTATTTAATATTAAAGAAAATTGCTTCTTAAGACGTCGGGGTAAGTTTTTTGTTTGCTCTGGGAGGACAGATCGAGACGAACTCTTGGCGGTAAATATAAGTCGTTTGTTGTGACCTTTCTTTGCTCGCATTGCGACAAAGTGATTGCGACGAGCGGCTAGCGGGGGTACACTTGATTCGCATCAAAGACTGTGCAGGACTCGTTCGAAATGATTCTGTGGCGTAACTGATGGCTGCGTTGTAGATTTTCTGACGGATGAGTATATAGCGCAGCCGTAGTCGACCCTGGACAAAATCAGGGCCTTGTACAGCCTCTCTTCGCGCACATTTAATCACGTTTAAGGATTTTTTGCACTTTGTGATTAATTCATCAATATGTGCCCGAAAGGAAAGAGTCTTATTGAGCACGAGCCTTAAGAAACGAACTGTTTTGACACACGTGATTCTGGAACCCTCCTCATAACAAGCGCGGGGTCTTGCTGAGGACTTTTGAGGCGGCAAAAATGTACGAATGAGGTTTTTGTCGTAGAGAATCGAAAACCTTTTGTCTTTGCTTCGCTTGTGTTTTTTATAAAGGGTTTTAAAAAAGGTTGTAAAATATTCAAAAAGGTAGTAGTATGAAGCTAAAGTTAAATCAGACCAAAGAAGGAAAAAAGTTAAGGTAAAGATAAAAACATACAAACCAAAAGAAGAACAAATGCAAAATACATACCAATAGATACTACAAAACAATTCAGAGAGAAAGAAAAAGGAACGTGCATAGAAAGAAAATGGGAAACTTTCAAAAGGATCATTCAAAAAAAAAAAAGTAAATAAATATATCAAAAAGTCACATGGTGGACATAGAAAGTCAAGAAAGAGATAAGGGACAAAAAAGAAGACTGCGAAGAATACAAAGAAAAGAGAAATTAACCAAAAAGATTAATAAAATAAACAAAGATAAAATTATGGACAAAATTCGGAAAAGAAATGAATGAGAACTTCAATAGGAACAAAAACAAAAGAAAGCACATAATATGATGAACATAAAAGATAAAAATGGAAAAATAATAACGGAAGAAGACAAGATAATGGAAAGATGGAGGCAATACTGAATTCAAGAACAGAACAAGTAGTAAAAGAAAACAAAACAAGAGAAGATGAAGGTGTAGTACAGGATAGAATTAAGAGTTAAAGAATTAAAGAACGGGAAGGCACCAGTAACAGATGTAATAACGCCGGAAATGATGAAATTTATGGGAGAAGAGGGAATTGCACAAATAACGGAACAAAACGGGAAAACGCCAAGGGAACGGAATAAAGGAATAATCCTAACCATACATAATAAAGGAGATAAAAGGAAATGTGAACATTACAGAGGAATCATACTAACGAGCATATCAAGCAAGATATTAACAAACATTATAGACAAAATGGATAAGAGTCAGATTAGAAACGACAATAGAGGACAGCCAATGCAGATTTAGAAGAGGAAGAAGTACATAGGACCTAATATTTATAATAAGACAGCTAAGTGAGAAGTTGATAAAAAATAATAAAGTAATGTATGCTTTGTTGACCTCGAAAAA
Source organism: Tachinus rufipes (assembly GCA_963932245.1). Lineage (NCBI taxonomy): Eukaryota > Metazoa > Arthropoda > Insecta > Coleoptera > Staphylinidae > Tachinus > Tachinus rufipes. The sequence goes on along the minus strand of OZ010747.1, from coordinate 67,582,173 downwards.
GCATTTAACAGGATCCAGAGAGAGGATATATGGAAAGAACTAGAAGAGAAAGGAGTTGAGAAGGAAATAATAAACGTAATTAAAAACATGTACACAGAAAAGAGAAACAGTAAGAATGAAAGGAATGGAAAGAATTCTAATCGAAGAAAGGGATGAAGCAAGGTTGCGTATTAAGTGCATTGCTTTTTTTAATTGTTTTTGATAAGCCGATAAAACAAGTAAAGAAACGAATGAAAATGTTAAAAATGGAATATTGAAAGATATAAGAAGAAATAACCAAAACAGTAGAACTGCTATTTGCTGACGATATGGCAGTGATTGCAGAGACAGAAGAAGAGCTTCAACACAACATGGAAATAATAGAGGAGCAACTAAAGAAAATAAACCACGAATAAACAAAGACCATGATAGTTGCGAAAGAAAAACTAAATTACGAAATAAGAATACAAGGAAGAATAATAGAACAGGTTGAACAATACAGATACCTAGGAACAATAATACAAAGTAACGAAAAGTTAGGCAAAGAGATAGAGGACAAAATAGGAAAAAAAAAACACTTACTTCAGCAAGAAATATCGAAAACAACAAAAACATAAATATTTCAAAAAGTAATCAGACCAACATTAACATATAGTAGCGAATCATGGACGATGACAGGAAAACAAATTAAAAGTATAAATGCAATAGAGATGAGTTTTTTTTATAAAATCTTCTAATATTTTGTTCTAGATTGTAGATTGAGAGTTAGGTGTCCAATGTCTCTAACGATACGCAATAAATATAACAACAAACTTCACGTCGTCTTTGAAGTTAGTTAGAGAAGCTGTTTATACATCCTTCCGTACATTCTGGTCACAATTTAGTTGCATTGTTCGCTTCATTATCGCATTTCCGTGCCACAAAACCACAGAGAATGTGGGCTTCAGGCGCGGTCGTATAAATCCTAAATTAAGCTAATTTATAACGTGGACGCAATTCATTATTTATAAAAAAAATTACTGACCTAGTTACCACCAATGATGCGTCGCAGTTTACAAATTGTCACGCTAACAAAAATAGTCGATTCCTATTTATAAATCATATTATTTTTACAATATACAACTGATAACAAATGTTATTAATAATTTTCGATTTAATGCATCACTGTTATGCGATCAAATTGTTTTATGCGCTATCAATAATTCATACTGATATCAAGGGCAATTCATTCATACATAATACAATCGTTTGTGAATCAATATTTCTGATTTTTTGTTGGTTGAATTAATAATAATTTAACTTGCTTTTATACGATAAGACTTACTTTTGAAATTGGTTCATTATTCATCTAGTAAGGAAATTGAGAGTGCACGTGGGACCCCTGCAATGCACACATGTGTGAAGAGGATTTTGCACGCAACCATTAATAACAATAAGCGAGTACTATGTAAAGAAATTCTATCACGAATTTCAAATATGAATTCTTTTGCATTGCAGGACTTTTGAAAGTGCTTGCAAAATTTCTGAGACTTTGTAAGATGGAGGGCAAACCTTTTAACCCATATTTATAAATAATTATTAAATTTTTAATGAGCGTGGTTTTAATTCGTAAAACTCATAATTAAACAAACATAATCATTGCAGCTCTAAATAACAATTACTTAAGAGCTTCAAGACCATCTATTAATACAATCCCAATCAATTTCGAAAATATGTTAAATTTGCAAAGTTCTAAAGTGATTGATTAGTGGAAGGGTTGGTTTCACCACTGAAATGCATAAAACCATTACGTATCTACACCCCTAATACCGTAAAGCTATTGATCTCTTTAAGTTTAACTTTGAAATGGGTTGGCATTTAATTATATTATTCAGATTTAATTCATTAACGAAATATTTCTTTTTCAAATGATAAAGTTTACTTTAATGTATCTGCTTCGATTTCTTTTTCATTTCTTTACACGCATGTTTGGTAGTAAGCCAAGGATTTGTTTGTAATGAATTCAGGATGGTATCAATATTTGAAAGCGAAAAATAAGGGCATGATGGGATGTGTATTTTAGAAGGGGAATCATATAGAATTTATTTCAGGCTTAATTTGATTTATTTATGCTAAAAGGAAAGTTATATGGAATGTTATTTTTTTTTTAATTTTGAGTTAATGACTTGATTGCTCAATTGCTTGGTGCAGTTTTTTAGTTTTATTTGCAAAAAACTGTAGCTTCTCTGCAAGCGTTAAAAGTCATTATGTGAGAGGAAGCGATTGTGATACTAATCTTTTGATGACCAACATCTGGGTAGGTGGATGGGTCACTCCAATTTGTGTTTGTCATTGAGTAGTTTGAACTCTACTGTCTGCCCATCTGCCCGCATGTTTGTCATTGAGAGATAGGAAGTTACTACTCTTAGCAATCGATTTATTCGAGGTTGCAAGTGTGTGTAATTTTTATTAGTTTATATTTATATTACAATTTTTGAGTTGTCAGATTGTAGTCAGATTTTAGTGTTTTTATCATTTTATGGCCGGATTTTGTATATATATTTTATGTTTTGTAGCCGGGTTTTAATATTTTTGACATGATTGATTGTTTTTTACAGTTTTTAAGTTTTTGACCGAATTTTTGACATTTTATTATTCTATTTTGTCATTTTATAGCTAAAGACATTTTCTGGATTTTGGTATTTTTACGCGATTCTTGAGTTTTGTTGCCGGGTTTTAGTGTTTTTCAAATATTATAGCCGGATTTTGTACTTTTTTTTACAGTTTTTGCGTTTTCTAGTTGGATTTCTGATATTTTATTAGTATATGTCAACGTTTTATAGCTAAATTTTAATATTTTTTACGTTTTATAGCCGGCTTTAAGTTATTTTTACGTAATTCTTAAACTTTGTGGTCGAATTTTTACTTTTCTTACAGTTTTTGAATTTTCTGGCTGAATTTTTGACATTTTATTATTGGGTTTTGGCTAATTATAATAATTTTTATTTTTATCATTTTATAGTCGGAATTTGGTATTTTCTACGTATTTCTTAAAATTATTGGTCAGATTTTAATAATTTTGAAATTTTGTGTACTGTTTGCTATTTATGGCCAGATTTTTGCATTGTTGACATTTAATGAACGGGTTTTGGTACTTTAAATTGGAATTAAGATATTTTTAGATGCCGAATTTTTATTATTTTTTAATTAGATTTTGAAATTTTTGATAGGAGTTAGAATTTATTGCTTTTTATAGTCGGATTTTGTTGTTTATTAAATAAGTTATATTTAGTGTTGTGGCCGAATTTTAATATTTTTAACATTTATTGGCCGGATTTAGTACTGTTATTACTGCTATTTTATGGCCGGATTTTTTCATTGTTGACACTAAATGAACGGATTTGTGGAACCTTAAGTTGGAATTTTGATAGTTTGGTATTTATTGGCCGGATAATTTTGTTATTTATTGGCCGGATAATAAATAACAAAACTATCAAAATTCCAACTTAAGGTTCCACAATTCGTTCATTTAGTGTCAACAATGCAAAAATTTGGCCATAAAATAACAGTAATAACATAATATTTAATTTTTATTATTTTATAATTATATTTTGACAGAGTTTTGAAATTTTTTGTTTTTTATGGATGGATTTTGGTGTGTATTAAATAAGTTTTAAGTTTTGTGGCCGGATTTTAGTATTTTCAACATGTTCTGGTCGGATTTTAGTATCGTTTGCTTTATAGGTGGATTTTTTATTGATGACGTTAAATGAACAGATTTTTTTCCTTTTTTAAAACAAAATTTTGATATACATATATTTGTTAAATACTGGCCGGATTTTTTAAAAAAATTTAAATTTTACGAATAGATTTTGATATATTTGTTATTTGTGGCTTTTTATGGCAGGATTTTGTTATTTTTTCACATAAATCTTAAGTTTTATGGCCGGATTGTAGTATTTTTAACATTTAATTGCCGGATCTTAGTACTGTTTAACATTTTATGGTCGGATTTTGACATTGTTGACTTTTAATGAACGGATTTACTACTTTAAAGCAAAATATTTATATTTTTGATATTTACTGGCTGGATTTTGGTTGTTTTGAGCAACATTTTTTATTATTTATATTATGGCCGGATTTTAGCATTGCCGAATTTTTTGTTTTATTTGGCAAATTTTATATTATGTGAAATATGACTTTTAAGGTTGTTTTTGCTAAACCTACGCACAGCACGGACTGTTGAAACAGTGGTGTTGATTAACTGCCACAAAATATGTTGTATTCTCTACTTCTTCTCTTTTAAACTCACAATTACTTTGTTTTTCATACAGAAGTAGTAGAGTGTGAGCTCTTTAACATATTTTTTATTATCTAAATTATATTTTATTTTATACTTCTCGTTACCATTTTAAATTAAAGAACAAAAGAAAATTGCAAACAACACGAATAGGCGCGTAAAAGTTAGAAAAAGTTATTGGAAGCAAATATTGTATTTTGAATTTTTTTGAGTTATTTAGTTTCTTCTTTTCTTCTTGGTTATTTTTTCGTCAGATTTTGAGCTGTTTAGTTTTCCTTTTTGGTTATTTTTAGAAAAAAATATGAGTTTTTTAGTTACTTTTTGGTAATTTTTTGAGAAATGTGGAGTTTTTTGTTTTTTGGTCATTTGATTTTTTTGTAAAACTTTTGAGTTATTTTTGATAATTTATTTGTTAACTTTTGAGTTTTTGATTTACTTTTTGTTTTTTTGTGATGAAGTTAAGTTTTCTAGTTGGTTTTGGTTTTGTGCTAAAAAATATATAAAGGTTAAATTAAACAAGCGAGCAAATGGCTTTATGCAGCACGATTTTTTGAGTGTTATTTTGCAGAATTGTTGCTTTGGCCTGACTTACATTTTTCATTAATAATAATAGTTTTAAGTTTTTAAATATAATTTTGAGTTAGTGACCTTATTGCGCATATAATGGAGTATGCTTGCTGCATTTTTGAGATGTTATTTGGAAAACTGTTTCCTGAGCTAAACTTTAGTAAAGCAACAAAATTTGATTTTTTTAGAAAATCATAAAATTTTGAGTTAATGTCTTTATTGCGCAATTAATGCTTCATGAAATTATTGAGGTACCATTGCAAAATTGTAGCCTCAGCATAACATCATGTAAGACAACGATCCACAAATTTATCTAACACCATTGTCTTCATTTAGTCTGTTAGATGTATTTAAAGGGATTGAGAACCTTAAATCTAACTTTAGCACTGCTGTTAAAACAATGTATTTATTCAATTTCATTTTCATTGCATTTACTTTTTGAGGCTTCTCTTAATGCTTAAAGCTAAGTTTCCTCTAGTTTGGAAACAAAGCTACATTATGTCTTTGCATAAATATGAAGCTAAGGAGGATATCACTAATTATAGAGGTATATGCATCCAATCTGCTATTCCTAAGTTGTTTGATCAAATTGTAACTGGTCAAATACAATGTATGTGCAAAAGCATTTTAGTGGAACAGCAACATGGGTTTCGTGAGGCTTGTTCTACTCTTACAAATCTTTTTTGTTACGAAAATGATCTTTCAATTACTTTTCAATCAGGAGTTTAAGTTGATTCTATTTACACAGATTTTTCAAAGGCTTTTGATCGCGTTTTCATGAATCTGTTGGTTGTCGAGTTTTTTGGAAAATCGTACTCAGTGTGTGAAAATTAATAATTTTTTATCACAACCAATTGTTGTTCTATCTGGGGTTCCTCAAGGATCTCATTGTGGACTAATTCTGTTTTTACTCTTTATTAACGATCTTGTTTGTTCTATTAATTCTTCGTCTTATCTTTTATATGCTGACGGTCTTAAAGTTTATAAAAGAATATCATCTATCGATGATTGCATTAGTTTGCAAAATGATTTGGATTCTGTTTATTTATGTTGTCTTATTAATAACTTGTTGTTTAACGCAAATACATGTTTTTTGATAAGCTTTTTTTATATACCGTGAATAAAGTATTATTAAGTATTAGTATTATTAACAAAGTTTAAAATGATAATAAAACTATAAAAAATAGTTAATATTTGATTAAATTTAATTTTGAGTTAATGACTATTGCTCAATTAATGGAGTATACTTGCAATTTTTGAGTTGCTATTTGCAAAATTTTAATCTCAGCTTAGCTTTAAGTAACGCAACAAAATTTAAAAAGGTTAGGGCCGCTTGCATCGTATTGCTTAAAACTGGATCTTAGTCAAGTATTACTTATATCCAAGTAAACCTTAAAACTATAATTTGTTGCACTTCTGTATTTTAATGTACATCTTCGTAAGGTATAGATAAATATGGCAAACACAGCAAAGTTTGCTTTATCTGTTATTAGTTTTTGACAGTAGATAGGGCAGACAAAAATTTGATATCAAATTAACCTTTTTATAATCAGTGCAATAAAATTTCCATTCATTTTAGTATTATTTTATATAATAATAATACTTTATTCACGGTATATACAAAACCATTTACATCTACATCATTATGTACATAAATAACGATGAATTACAAGCAATATTACATTTACACAAAAATATATAAAAAAATATTGAATAATAAAAGCATGGAAAAAGTATACATAAATTTAAACAAAATATAAAATTATTCATCAACACATTTTAATTGACACTTAAAACTACATTTTGAAACACAAAATAAATCAATATTATTAGAGAAACTATTTGCAATTCTACACATTCTACCAATTGGATTATTAAATCCATAATTGGTAGAATGTATAGATTCTCTAAATTATTTTTGATTATTGTTGGGGACTTAAAATGGAAGAGTTACTAGTAGCTCTTGGCAATCAATCTCAGACATCATTAGTCCACGTAAAAATGATAAATCGGCTTTTTTGCCGATTTAGAATATAGGTTATATGATCTATTGAACAAATGATTAATTAAATTTGTTCTAGCATTATATTCAGCTTTTACTAAATTACGTTTGGGAGCATCTCTTACTACTCTTTTTTCAGGAATTTTTTTTTCATTGATTAGCTGTTGCAACACATGTTCATTCACTTTATCCGGAAATTGTGGTTTTTATTCACTATTACAAACAACAATATTGTGTAAAACAGCAACGACAATGGCGTACTATCTTTAAGCTGCAATGCGGAAAGGTCCACAAGTATACAGAGCTCTCTGAACTCTAATTCAAAATTGGGCCGGATTTGCTATTTTATGAATAAAATTTTTATCAGTTAATGCTAGATTTTGATTATTTCTAAAAATATTTCTCATAGCTTTATTTTGCAATTTTTGACATTTTATAAAAACCGTTGGTTTTGATTCTTTTATAAATATTTTAATATTTTATGAAAGAATTTTGTCATTTTTGACTTTTTATAAATAGAATGTTGCATTTTTAACAGTTTATAGTGAAGTTTGGTACTTTCTGACAATATTTTTATACTGTGACCGGATTTTAAACCTTACTGACATTTTTTGGCATTTTATAGCTGGGTTTTGCTATTTTTGGGATTTCATAACATTTTATGGCCGAATTGTAGTGCCTTTCAACAATATTTTGTTTTAAGGCCGGAATTTGCTGTTTTTGATATTTTATGAATAAAATTTTGCAATTTTTAATTGTTTTTGAACGGATTTGGATTCTATCTGAAAATACTTTAATGTTTAATGACCAGATTTAGATTTTTGAGTTTTTATAAATAGAATTTGCAACTTTTAAAAAATTAAATGTTTTCTGACAATTTTTTTATACTTTATGGCCGGATTTTAAGGCGGAATTTTGGTGTTTTCTGGACATACATATTTTGATGTATCAATGCCGGATTTTGGTTCTTTTCAACAATATGTTGATATTTTATGGCCAGATGTTGCTATTTTATATTTCATTAAAAGAGTTTTGAACTTTTCAACAGTTTTTTCCGGATTTTGGTTCATTCTAACAATTTATACACTTACTTTTTTTAACAATTAATTTTGACATTTTATGAACAAAACTTTGCACTTTTTAATAGTTTTTAGCCGGGTTTAATAAAAAAAAAAAAAACTGAATTTTGCCATTGGGGCAGTCCCACTCTGCCGTACATTATTTGTGAATTTATTTTACCGCTTTGCCAGCATGGTTTCAGCGACAAACAAGTTTACAAACATTAATCATCTCTATGAAATAATGAAACAGTTTACTATGTTTTTTTATCACAAATTTATTCTTTCGAATACATTACTAGTTTTGGCTCTACTAGAGCCTTCTACAGTAGAAATAAGTCCCGAGCTTTCTAAAGATGAAATAAGTCATTTGTAGGAAGCTCTAGTAGAGCCGATACTAGTAATGTATTCGTAAGAATAAATTTGTAATAAAAAGCATAGTAAATTGTTTTATTATTACATAAACATGAATTATCACGTAGTAGAGGTCACAACCCATCAATTATATTAATCATCTCGCTTCATAATATTACTCATACTCGGAAGGACCTTTGGCCTGCTAGAACCAGATTGGCGACGTCGATAGAGTACAGAACCTCAATTTCATTTAGAATATTTAGTTTTTAGAGCCGTCTTACACGAGACTGATTTTAATACAAGTGTCAGTACAATAATTTTGCGCGCCAATTTTTCAAATATTTAGCAAGCTTTTAAGCAAGAATTTAGAACAGGTTCTAATTTTTTGGATGAAATCTTACTAAATAATTGACACATACATCCGTCAATGTATATATATGTCGCCAAAAACACTGGATTATAAAATTAAATTTTTAAATAATTGGCGCGTAAAATTATTGTACTGACACTTGTATTAAAATCAGTCTCGTGTAAGACGGCTCTTAAACGTTTATGGTAAAATTTAGTATTTTCCGGCAGTTTTTTATACTTTATGACCGGATTTTGAACCTTTTTGACAATATTTTGCTATTTTTGGGATTTCATAAATAGAATTTTTATTTTTAAGTGTTTATATTTAAATTTTGGTTTTTTCTGATTTAAATTCTATAGCCGAATTTTGCTATTTTAGACTTTATACAAAAAAGTTTGCATTTTTTAATAGTTTATAGCCGGATTTCTTTCTAACAATATTTTAATGTTTTATGGTTGGGTTTTGTCATTTATAACATTTTATGAATTAGAATTTTACATTTTTTGAGACTTGCTAGTTTTATGAATAACATTTTGCACATTTGAACAGTTTTTGTCAGGATTTTAGTTCTAACAATATTTTATAGCTATTTTTGACTTTATTAGTTTTGCACTTTTTAACAGTTTCTGAACGAATTTTGCTCTTTCTAACAATATTTTATTTATCGGGTTTTGCTATTTTTGAGATTTTATGACATTTTTGTTGTTGTTCAGTTTATGGTGTTTTATGACAATATTACCAAAGTTTGTTATTTTTTAAAATAGAATATTCTACTGTTTTTGGCCTGATTTTAGTTTTTTTAAGAAAATATTTTAACATTTTTGACTCGATTTTGTTATTTTTGGCTTTTTAAGAATAAAATTTTGTATTTTTCAACAGTTAATACAGGATTTAAAAAAAAACGACAAAATTATGTACGTTCAAAAAATATTTGAAATTTAAGCTTTTTTCGCTATTTTTAAGTATTTCTGTGGATACATTGTAAGATATCTCTGAGCGAAGTGCAGTTTTTTTTCTTTTGCACATATAAAATCACGTTTTTATCTATATTTGAGAAAAAAAGAAAATACTCGTATTTTTTTTTAAGAAAAACTTTTTTTTAAATTCTTGAAAATCAAAATTCAAGGAATACAATTTTTGGGAAAAATTATTTTACAATTTTTTTTTTAAATGCAATGTTGAGAAGGCACAAACGTTAAAAACATGGGAAAAAACGCAAAACTTTTTTTTTAAATTTTGATTGCTTATTACTCTGAAATGTCTCACTGAAAAAATCTGAAGAAATTCACATGATTCACAGGATTCGTATAGAGGAAGGAATTTTCAGTGGTTTGAGCAAAAAAAAAATTAGTACACTTGACTAATACATGGCCATACATATTTTTTGATCAATTTTGAAGAAAAAAGTTTCTTACAATTTTTTTCTAAAAATGCAATCTTGAGAATTTACAAATGATAAAAAAAACAAAACTTTTCAAATTTTGATTGCTTATTACTCGGAAATGGCTCACTGATTTACATGATCAGGATTTATATAGAGGAAGGCATTTTCAGTGGTTTGAGCAAAAAAAATCATTCCGTACACTTGACTCATACATATTTAAATTCAGCAACGAAAGCTCAAAAACACTAAACCAAGAACGACTTAAAAACAAAATAACAAACAACACTATCGTAGAATGTGTGTGTAATAGCTTTGGTTTACAAAGAAAGTGAAGTAGTTAGCTAACGAAAAACGAAGCGCTTACTTGGAATACAGAAGACATCAGAAAAACACAATTACAAAGAAGTCCGAAATCGTGTAAACTAAGCAATAGATATGCAACACGATCTGTACGGATGGAAGAAAATAGTCTGGAGAATGCTTAGATGTAGGAAAAAATTAGTAAACGAAGTTCAAGTGATGACCATCAGCCTTAAAATGTGGGTTACATATTTTGAAGAATTATACAAAGATTAAGAAGTATATGAAGGTTGACTTGAAGACAATATAGAAATCACCAACCTTTGCTACGGAAATTCTATGTTACGTCGAAGACGCTAGTGTTGCAAAAAATGAGGATGGTCTGCTATTGCTCTTGTTTAGATTTAAGACAGCAGCAAAAAAATAAACATGATTATATCAACGGAAAAGGGAAATGGAAATTTTGAAGGATGCCATCTGGTGCAAACTAATGGTGGGCAATGAGTTTATAGAACAAGTAATGAAATTTAATTATGTTGGGTTGCAAATATCAGGAACTTGATAGAAGAAGAAAGAGCAAATAATGCTATGAAAGGAAAAACAAATATATGTTCACACTGGTCAAAGGTATGATCTATAAAACTTGTGAACGGTTAATCCTAACCCACGCCACTGAAACAATAGATAAGTAATCCTACGTGATAAAATTAGAAGCAGTGCTATCACAAAAGAAATAGATACTGAAGACGTAGCTAGTTGGGCCAGATCACACAATAGAGAAATTATGTGGATAGAATGGAGCACAACAGAATCGCTAAATGGGCTAAAGACAAAACACCCCAAAGTGCAAGACCCACAGGCAGCCATCTAAAAGATTGATGATGAACTGGACGTCAGCATTTGCAAAGTTATAGCTTCCAGTTTGACTTTAAGCAATGCAACAAAATTAATTTTTTTAGTAAATGGTAAACAATACGGGGTGTGCGTTCAGAAACTTGCTTTAGTTTTTTGTTTTGTTTTTATAACTTGTTAGTAGTCTATTTATTGGTTCATGAGAATATGAAAATTTAAAAAAAAGTTTTTTGTCGTTTTTTAACTTTGACTTTGAAAAATTGCATTTTTAGAATCCAATTCTGGCATCATTTTGAGTCTATGCTTTTTTTATACGCCGCAAAACTCAAAAAACCAATATTTTGGCTCTAGTGGTCTGTTGAAAAGGGAGCGTTTTTGTAATTTTTTAACCGCCGAAGTTGACATATTTTGATGTAAATTAGTTAGAAAATATAAAGTTGTTTTGTGTATTTGGGTTTTACGGGTCTAAAATTCGAAAAAACTGCAAAAATAGGCTAATTTTTTAACATAATCTCTTACGAATACACGTTTAGCAGCGCTCAGAGGAATACACTAAATATTATTAAAAATTTGAATTTTGCAGACAATTTTACATGGAAAATAGTCAGTGTTGTGCTCATGGGCCGTAGAAATCTTGGAAAAAAATTACAACATTTTCAGGCAAAAAATTAATCATTTTTTCATATTCACAAAAAATATTATAAACACACTAGGGTGGGGTTTAAATTTTAAAAATAAAAATTTTAAAATAATAATTTTTCAAATTTTGGCGCCGATAAATTAAGTTTAAATTTGTGCCGCAAACGCAAAAACTATCAAACAAAGAGTAAAATCGACCAAAATTGTTCTAAGCGACAAAATATGTTTTTGAACTTCTGAAATGAGCTTAAAAAATATATATTTACGCCCGATAAGTACGACAATAACTATTTTCTATGTAAAATTGTTTGCAAAACTCAAATTTGTAAAAATTATTGTGTGTACTTACCTCTAAAACCCAAATACACAAAACAAATATTTTCTAACTAATTTACATCAAAATACGTCAACTTTGTCGATTTAAAAAAATGACAAAAATGCTTCTTTTTGTCTAGACTACTGGGACCAAAATATATGTTTTTTTTTTTTGTTTTGCCGCGTATAAAAAGGGCGTGGACTCGAAAATGACGCCAGAATTGGATTTCACTAAAAATTTATGATTGATTTCTTAATTACGAAGTCAAAGTTAAAAAACGACTAAAAAAATTTAAAAAATCGTTAATTTTTTTTAAAGGTTTTTTACTATCATAAACCTATCAAAAGATTACTAATAAGTTATAGAAACTGAATAAAAATACTGAAGCAAATTTTTCGATGCACTTGTTCTGGTTTGTTTGAAATCGAATTGCCCAAATAGAATTTTACACTTTTCAACTGTTTGAGACCGGATTTTTTTTTTCTATAACTTATGAGTAGTCCTTTGATCGGTATGTGAGGGTGTGAAACCCATAAAAAAATTCTACATTCTTTTTTAAGATTTTTTGTCGTTTTTTTTTTTTGCGGTTTTTAAAAACGACAAAAAACTAAGAAAAATTGTAGAATTTTTTTTATGGGTTTCATACTCTCATATACCGATCAAAGGACTACTAATAAGTTATAGAAACTAAAAAAAATACATAAGCAAGTTTCTCAATGCACCTCCCCCCCAGCTCTGGTCCGTTTGAAATGGAATTGCCCACATAATAAATATGTTTTATTTATTTTATAATGAACTATCACATAGTACCGGCCACCACCATTCAATCTATAAAAAAATATTTTTAATTGTTTTATTCTATTGTTGTGTTAAAAACCTTGAATGTTGATGACATTTTTGAGTTTTTATATGCAAAATTTTAGCTTCAGATTGATTTTAAACAAAGCAACTTCCATTATTGTTTTATTAAAATTAATTTAAATACTTAGTTTCTTACTTTAGTAAAATATTATGATTAACTTAACAATATCCTGTGCATAATTTATTTCATAAATATGTAAATATTCTGAGAATTGAATAATAAATTTCGTTATTTGCACATGCTAATTGTTGAAGGGGGTTGCGAAATGCATTTTTGAACTAATAATTTCCACTTAGCATTTTCCACCATTAATAGACCACTCTAACGACTTTAAAACTCTATTAGTGACTGTTGTTATTATTATATAAATGTAAATGTTAACACTTCAGGGATCGAGTTTTCATGACTTATATACTTAAATGTAAATTTCTGCAACGTTAGCATGCAACATAATACATTCGTTGGATTTTACGAAAGCTTTTAATATTTCAGCGCAAACCAAGCCACCCCTTTTGGAATCTTTACACCGCGTAAAAAGGTCCACCTGCAAAGGGTGGTGTATAATTAACGCCAACTCAATTATGAACAGATTGTTGGCCAAATGAGTAGTTAGTTAATATGGCATGATGCACTAGGTTTTGGAGGGTGTGGCTTCTTTATTGATCTGGCACCCCTTCAGATACGGGTCTGTTTCGGCCCCGGGGTTGTAGGGATCGTGGAGAACCGGCACCCTTCCAAAAACAAGCGGTTAAACACGCCGTTGCGGGGGTGGTTTTTCTCTCGTTGATTTTTTTTGTAGTTGGTTGTCGATGAACAATGGTTGCTGTGGTTGTTGTGTTACCACCTGATGATTTTTTAAATTAATGCAATTAATCCTACCGACTGCGCTATTTTATTATAATTAAATTATTATAATTTGTTTAGTGATTTATTCGTAAAATTTATTTATTAATTTTCTATATAATATTTAATACAATAGGCACCAGAATTAGAATGTAAGAAATAAATTACACAATTCTCATTGTTACCTTAATCTTGAGATCGCATGCTGATTTTAATTAAATATTTTTGTTTAAATAAATTCGGGTTATGTCGGCGATGATACATTTGTGAAATATAAATCGTACCTGAGGGTATATTAGGCATGCATAACGACCTTGCTTATGGCGCACTTTTAACAATTCCTTTGCGAACGAAGCGAAGTTTTAAAGCGTTTGTTCCTTAGGGTATTACCTTTTTCCTGTGACGGTTTCGTTTCTACAATATAGGTCATTTGTTTGGTAAGAATCTTAAATCAATATCGAACGTATCAATTTGCATCAAACGTTGTCATATTGCGTAATTAACTCAAATTAAAGTTAATTAAAATTGTTTATAATTAATTTTGCTTAAAGTTATGCGGAAGCTGCAATTTAGCAAATAGCAACTCAAAAATTGCACTAGGTCTATTAATTGCGCAATAAGGTCATTAACACAAATTGATCAAGATTTTCTAATAATTTTAGTTGCCCAAGAAATTACATTAATCAAATCTACTTTAAGATGAGACAAATTTCATTTCATCATTGATAACGTAATCCTTATTCAAAGACAGATACTAATAAATATTTAACAACGTTGACTTTATTACCTCAGTCAATGTAACGCATGCAAGGACTTTAATTAAATCACATGTTTAAGGACGATCCCACCGAAAATCAAACATGATCCTACTAACAGTTGCCGGTAAACATAGCAGCACACTACGTGCCTTTGTGTATAGTTTAATTCTACTAATTCTACACATTATACAACCTGGATCAAATTTAATTATAATAGAAGAATTTTATTATCGTATTTTATTTTCAAATTTATATTGTTCAGGAAAGTTTTAAGGCTGATTTACGATGGCATAAATTCCGTCTGCTCTGCAAGCAAGCACAAATATCAAACTTATCTTGTCAGGCTAATAATACCCAAGTTGAAAACTATAGGTAAATAGGCTTTGCATAAATTACTAAAGATATATTTATCAATCTTATGGTTGCAATTTATGGTTTCTGCAAGTAATTACAAGAAGCCTTCTTAATGTAACCAATCGGACACTGTTTTAGAGATTCACATACAATACAATTGATTAATTTAAAATTAAATTTCTTTTTACAGACTGATATCTTTATGTCGCTCAAACTATACAGACTAATTTTCCACCTTGTGCTTCCTCCATCGTCCATCAAACTTTTCCAATTGAAATTTTTGTTAGTAAAATAAAAGTGGATACAATCAATCATCCGGTGGTGTGTGTTTGACGCTGTAGTCCTTTTTAAATTTAACATTGGTTTGCATTTTATACGAATAAGGGATAGGTGACGGAAAGTGCTCCTATATATCAATTTATAAATCGATTCGGGCACGCCTGAGTGGGGATAATGCACTCCATGGCTTCCGACGTTTATTATTCGTTTTGCATTAACACCTACAAAGGTGTCGAGTAACAGAGTTTTTATTTTTAATAAAAGATTTAATATCTATTAGTCAGCTAAGAGCAATTTAATTGAGATTGTGCTAAATTCAACGTATGGATTTTTACTATACCTTATTCAATTGATTTAGATTATAAGAATTTATCTTCTAATAAACTGTTTAAAAGTTATGATTTAATCTAGTTTTAACATTTGTTTAGGATTGATGCGCTTTATTGAGGTTATGTAAAATTTAGCTTATGGATTTAGATCAAATTTATTGCTTTGTTAGCTATCATAGCTGAGGTATATTTGTACCTAATTACATAAGTTTGCAATGGTGGTTAAGATATTATGACTCAATTAGTTTAAGTAGGATTTGTTAGAGAGCCTATTAGTTGAGGTTATGTTAAATCAGTCGTATGAATTTTGATCAAATTTACAGCGTTGGTGGCTGTGGTAATGAGGTATATTTGTACTAAATTGTTTTAATTTCTAATACCTGGTTAAGAAATTATGACATGATACGTTTTTTTGGCTGTTATATAAGGTCTAATTTATTGAGGTTATGTCAAACTATTCGAATGAATTTTGATCAAATTTGCAGTGTTGGTTGTTGTGGCAATAACATATTTTTGTACCAAATTACATAAGTTTACAATGTATGTTAAGAAAATTATTACTCAATTGGTCTGCTTAGGTTTTGTTACATGGGAATCAATTAGTTGAGGTTATGCTAAATTTGTCGTATGAGTTTTACAATTTCTGGCGTTTGTGGCTACACCAATGAGGTACATTTTGTAATAAATTGTAGTCATTACTAAACGTGGTTAAAAAAAAAGTGATATTATAAGTCTTTTTGGGCTAAGATATATGAAATCTAATTGATTGAGGTTATATTAAATTAGTCGGATGAATTTTTATCAAATTTGTAGCTTTGGTACTTAAGGTAATGAGGTAAATTTGTACCAATTTACATAAGTTTGCAATGTGTGTTTAAGAAATTATGACTTAGTTGGTTTTTGTAGGCTTTGTTAGATGATAGCCAAAGAAGAGGTTATGTTAAGTTACATGTATGAATTTGATGAGATGTTTAGCGTTGGTGGCTGTGGCAATAAGGTATATTTACAGTGGCGTAGCAAGGATTTTTTGATTCCACCGCAAAATATTGATACGGCTTTGGAAAAATGCATACATTTTTTTCATTTTTTTTAATTTAATTTTTTTCTAAAATTAGAAATAAACAGCGGGAGTACTGTGGCTTGTAGGCCGGTTTTGCATTGCAGACCTTTGCACACAGGTAGCTACGTCACTGTTCAAAGTTGCTTATGATGTATTTTTGGTTAATATTGTTGTTTTAATGTGATTTGAGTAGTTTTTAAAGTTACCATTTGCACCTGAAATGTTTCAGACTGTACCTAAAGTATTGTAACCTTTTCATTAGTCTACTGAGGTTGTTAATGTTTCAATAATGCAAGAGTTGCAATCAAGAGTTGCAAAGTGCATCTGAAATATTTCAAATGTGCTTGTACTGTTGTAAACTGTTCTAAGCTGTTCTGATTAACATTGATTTGTTTTAAATTGAATTCCAGTATATTAGAAATAGCTCTAAAGTGTTCCAAGATGTACCGGAGGTTTTCCTAACTGCACCCAACTGTTCCTAGGTGTACTGAGCTATTTTAATTTAAATTATTGTAATTTAAGTTCTCAAAGTATTATGAATTATTTTAAAGTGTACTGAAACTGTACCAAAGTGTTCCAAGCTGTTTAGTTATTTTCAATTAATATTGATTTAATTTGAGTTGCTTTTAAGTGTTCAGAGTTGTACCTGAAGTGCAACTTTCTAATTAATTTTTAACTCATCCAATAAATTACGAATTTTTATAAAGTATTCCTGTACCCCTTACAGGAACTGTTTATAACTGCACTTAAAGCGTTTTAAGCTTTTCCTGGGTATACGGAGTATACGTAAAATACGTTAAAATGAATCTGTTTTAATGTTTCCAAATTAAGCTAGCTATTTTCAGTTAATTTTTATGTATTCGGAGTTGTTTTAAAGTTTTAAGGTGTACCGAAACTGTTTTCAACTGCACCTAATGTGTTTCAAACTCTTTCTGGATGTTACGAACTGTTATTAATTTTTTTGAATGTGTCTTAACTATGTCTAAAGTGTTCTAGTTGTTCTTAAATGTATTTAAACTGTACATAAATGTACTATAAGTGTTACTATGTAATATTGAGCTTTTCAATGTTGTTTCTAGGAGTTTCAGTTGTACCTACATTTTTCTCAACTACACTAAAGGTGTTCCAAGCTGTTTCCGTGTTTAATGAAGTTTTGGTTAATGTTGATCTGTTCCAGTGCATGTTTTTTAATGGAGGAAGAGGAAAAACTTCTAAAGACTTTGTTCCGGATTCATCTGGAATACTGTATCATGTACAATCGAGTCATCGTTAAGTATTTTGTTGCAGCGGCTACTTGTTTTGTTTATTCATTACTTTATCCTATAGACTTTATTATCTATGTGGGTGCTCCGTATAGTACAATGGAGTTGGTCACCGAGCTAATAGCCAGTCTTCTGCCCGCTCTGGCTCCTCCAATATTGGGCATTAGGCGCGCAAGTGCTGCTCCTACCGCTTTTCTCTAGTCTTTCTGTGTAGATTTCTGCCAAGAAGGACTCTAAGGTGTTTGCCGCTGTTTTTGCTGGTGACGATGACATTCCCTACTCTTACAGACACAGATTTGAGTGTGTTACTTCTGACCAGTACAACCTCTTTAGTTTTGTGCGAGAACATCCGCGTACCCTACTAAAGTTGTATCTTCTGGCATGGTTTTGCTGAGCACCCCATCGTAGTAGGTGTTCCATAACGTGTGGCCAAAAACTGAGACTGTGGTTCCCCACAGGTCATCTCCAACTCGCCGCTGCCAACCTGAATTACCCTGTTGTGAAGGTAGTGGCAAATTTGTCTGAATAGATACTTGCCTCTTCTCCAGTTTCATAATAATGCCCTTCTACGGAGCCGAGTTGAAGGCATTTTTGACGTCCATCGTCAACACCACTGAAACTTATTTTTTCTTTTGGTTTCCTCCGCTATGTTCTTGTTCCTTTGGATGGCGTCTACCGTTGACCTGCCCTCCGTAAAACCATACTACTCAGGGGACAGTATGCCGGTTCTCAGATGCTCTTCCTGCAGCCTCTTGTTTAGGATCAGCTCGAAGAATTTCTTCAAGCTGTTTAGGATGCATAATGGTCTGTAAGCTGCTGCACCGATGTTTTGGCTGGTCTTGATTAGGACCAACCTTGTCAACTTCAACTCTTAGGGAATGGAGCGGTATTCCATCAGTGCCTGCAACTTTTCTTTGTTTCAGTTGCTTACCTACTTGCCTTCTGCCGTGTTTGTAGCTCTTTCCGGCCATTCGGTTTTTTTCCCGT
Source organism: Tachinus rufipes (assembly GCA_963932245.1). Taxonomy (NCBI): domain Eukaryota; kingdom Metazoa; phylum Arthropoda; class Insecta; order Coleoptera; family Staphylinidae; genus Tachinus; species Tachinus rufipes. The sequence continues at coordinate 67,563,354 of OZ010747.1, read as the reverse complement.
CAGGGCTATTGGAGAGCGTGTTTGTAATTTGTTGGTTACTATTTTATATTCAGTGCCGCCTCATAAGTCGTCGACTACCTCTGCACATAGCTTTGCCCATGATTTCTTTTTTGATGCTTTAATTGCTTTTTTGAGGGTCTATCTTTGATTACCGTAGGTCAGGTAGAGTTGCCTCCTTTGTTTATTATCTACCCTGACTCTGGTCAATGCTCGTCTTGCCTTCACACAGATTTTCCTTAATTCAGCAAAATTGCTGTTTCACCAGTGCACCTGTTTGTAAGTGTTGCTGGAGCTTTTCCGATTGAAAGTGTCGTTACAGGCTTTGCGGAGTGTTGCATTTAGCTCCTCAGCCAAGTGGTTACGGCGTCTTTTTTCCGCTGCCGCCGCAACGCAGAAGTCTAACTCGCTCACCCATTCAGCCCTAATGCTGCCTTTTCTGTTGGGTAGCCCCATAGTGCTGATTTGCATTAAAATCACCTCTTATCACTACTCCCTTGTTGTGGCGCCTTGTATTCTTGCCGAGTTTTGCTAAGAAGTTATATTTGGGGAGATGTAGCGGGAGTAGACTACCACCGCACTGGTCTCAAGCCATTTCTATCTCCTTTCTCCGTGGTTGTCGAACCGGTGTGCGGGATGAAGATCGCCGCGTCTTTTTTTTTATCTGTGACCTACTTGCGGTTGTTTTTGGTCATGTTCCAGTGCACTTTAAGTTGTTTTAAAGTGTTGCATCCTAACTGTTCCTATATGCATCGTCTTTGCATTTCAATTTAAATTGTTTCCAACTGGTTTCGGTTACACCCGAACTATTTTCAAGTTTATCGAGCTTTTTGAATTAATTTTAATGTAATTTCAATGTATTTGGAATTGTTCTAAATTGTTCTTAACTACACTTCAAGTGTCAAGCTGTTCATAGATCGTACTGAGCTATTTTAAGCAGCTCCGTAGTTAGGATTTTTGGGCTTCACCGCGCTTCTTAGTACGTTTATGGGCCTTTCTGCATTGAAGATCCCTGTTTACAGATAGCAACGTTACTTACAAAAAAAACAATACGATCAGTGTTTCTAATTAGTTTAGTTATTAAGGGACACCAACACTTCTAGCTTTTTTTTGCATTGCAGGGCATGCGGGGCTTTAGCTACGGAGCTGTATATTTGTACTAAATTGTATTAATTTAAAATAAATAGTTAAGAAGTTGTGGAATGATAACTCGTTTTAGATTAAGTTATACGAGATCCAATTGGTTGAGGTTATGTCAAATTAGTACTACTTAAGGTAATACGACAAATTTGTACTAAATTACTCAAGTTTACAATGTATGGTATGAAATTATGTCTTAATTAGTTTTCTTAGACTAGATTAGAGTCAATTAGTTCAACTTATGACAAAAATGTTTTATTTATTTTATTGAGTATTGATCAATGTTTTAGTTTTGCTACTAGGGATGAGGTGGGTATTTAAAATTAAACTTAGGACGCCAATTACTAATAAACTCCAAGATTGATGCAAAAATAATATATTCGAAAATAGTGTTAGTAAAGTTTAACACAATTGAAGCAATAAACAAATTATAATAAGCGAGATACTCAAACGCGTAAACCATTTATAATTTATAAAAATCTGGATGGATTATGCTCGAGATCACGTGGTTGTTTGCTGGTCATTAAGCACGAGGAGTGTACTTAATTTTCTCTTTTATCTCTCTTTTGTCACGTGTTGGATGTCCGTTTTTTTTTTCTTTTGGCACTTGGTTGTGTCCGTTTTGCTAAGATATACTCCCTCATATATTATTTTAAGGTACTTATTTATTAAAATTGTGCAAACTGCAAGGAAGAAGCTTTAAAAAATTATCTCTTTTGTCGTGGTATGGTTTCAGCTATTTAACCTGTACTTCTCTTCTGGCTTTTGTCTAAGTTTTCTAGAACATATATAATATCGGGCACTATTGTTTTTATTTGTTTCATGACGTATTTTGGAAATAACTTAGAGAATATAACTTTGGCAGCATTGGAGAGCGTCATATTCTTCTTCAAAACTAAGTCTTCGGCTGAGAAAGTCTGCACGCGTTTTGTCAGCTTGTACTGGCGAGAGTTTGTCTTGTAACTTTTCCAATGCTTTTCTTTAATGTCTAAATAGACCTTTGGCGAGTTTTGAAATTTTCAATTGTAGAAGGCTCTTGTGACAGATTAAAATCTGAATCATATTTTCTACTAGTTACTACGTTTCTTCCAAAAACTAATGCGTTTGGTGAATACTTTATGGACTGCAGACCATATGGCACACCCCAGTTTTGAAATTTTTATCCCAGCAGTTATGTTCCTGTCGCTGAATATAACATCTTATCGAAGTATCTATAACCCGGTTGACAAGTTCCGTAAAATTTACTTGAGGGTGGTACTTTGCGTTGTAAAGTAGCGGCGGAACTTGATACATTTTGGAGAGGTTTTTGAAGGTTTTGCTAATGAACTCGGGACCGTTATGTACCATTAAGGTATCCCACATATCAAAAACTAGTTGTTTTCTACAAATTTCAGGCGCAATAGCGATTTCAAATTGATTCTGTTTTTTAGACCTATCGAACGGGCCTATTATGTTCATAGAAATGGTCTGGTCCATCATTTAAGGTTTTCCCATTAGCACCGGTTGTGCAACATTCCCGCTTTTTTGAGACCAACAAGTTTTGCATTGTTTTACAAAATCTTTTATGGCCAATAATATAATTCCTCCACTTTTTTAAAGACTTAAAAAATCTAAAGTGTTCGGATGAGGAATTGACTGGCGCAGCTAGAATTGGTGCACTTGCTAAAGCTTTTTTCATTAGTTCTAAAGCTTAGTTCGCTTCAGCGGTCTAGAAAACGCTTTCTGGTTCTATACTTTAAATCTATTTGGCGTCTCTCAACTTATGAAATGAATGAATAATTTATTCAAAATCAATCAATCGAATCACAGCGGCCAAGGGTCAAGCATAGACAATTGTTTCGGTTCTACAAACCTCGTCAGTATGCCTTGTACGACCACGGAATCGCATGATAGCGAAGACAACTTGTTTAATATGTTATCTAAGCGCGGCAACGGATGTGCTAAAGTTTTGGTTACGGCGTTCAATTTTCTGCCGTCAAAACAGAACCTGTAAGTTTTATTGTTTTTTTTAACTAAAACGACAGGCGAACTCTAAGGGCTCGACGAAGGTCTTATTATCTTCAACTCTATCATCTTGGTCAATTCTTTATCAAGATGTCCCTGCATAAACTGAAAATACGTACGGCCTTTGTTTAATGGGCTCACTATTTTTATGTTGTGCTTGTAAAGGTTTGTACACTTTAATGGTCTAGAACCCAATTCAAAATATTCTTCTTTGATCTTCTTTAGTTTTTTAAATTTATTAGCAGTCTTTTGAACTAATTTTACAAATGAACTGAATGGGCATGGCTTTAATCTATTTTTTGTTTGTTTCCGAGATGCCAAATGTTTGTTACAAAATCAAAAACTATTCTATTACGTTTTATAAAATACAGCAGAAGTGTATGTTATCTTACCTTAATCATAATAACGGACTGGACAGATCCATCAGCTACACTTACTTTGCTTATGTTAGACGGTTTCAATTCCTTCTCAAAAATTTCATTTTCCAGTTTCTTTTTGCTTCTTGCATTACAGTGGAATTACTTTGCGGCGTTCTACTTTTTGCTTGTTTTGACTTTTTCTTTCTTGTTTGTTATTGATTTGATCATTGGTTCTACGACCTTCCAGTTTTTTTCACTTTCTAGCATAGTATTAATTATGTTGTCAGTGGTTATTATATAATCGACTTCTCTAATCGTCTCACTTCTACTTCCTGCTCATCTTTTGCATGACAGTGCGGTGTATTTTGAAGTATTTTTTTTCCAACAGTAGATGCATGCGCTGTTGTCAGCCAGGTTTATTCTTTTCAGATATGTTTTGAAGTAGCCATGCCCTGTAAGAAACTGATGTGAAGTAAGTTAGCTACGATGTTATCATGCGTATCAGCGTTTTGCACTACTGACCGGTCTCACTCGGTTTAATTTTTATTTTTTTTTTACTTTCAATGGTGCGCTGTTTTGCTGCAATTATTTATTGTGTACTTTTGGTTTTTGGTTTGTAGCACCACATCCTTGCCAGTTAATGCATTGGTACTACTTGTATAGCCCGTGCCCATACCGTACGGTAGGCGAACATGTACTATACAGCATGATGAAGCCACACAGCTTTTTTTCTGCGTTTTGTTTTTATAACTTAGGAGGGAGGTCGACTAAGTGCATTTACAGTTTTTTTCTGGATGTTTCTACGGTGTGCGCTCCTACAGGTTTCTACCGAGGCTTACACTTAGATATCTTATGCTGCTTTGACTCGTTACTACATTGTCTCCCACACTCAAGCTTATTTTTCTTATGGTATTAGTGAGTACTACTACTTCCGTCTTCTTGTACTCCAATTCCAGACCTCTTTTTCTAAGCCAAGTACCTAGCCACAGCTCATTCTGCATTTTCTTTGGTTTTCTCTCCGTTTGGTAAGCCGACTACTATCTCCAAGTCATGCTTCTTTAGGGGACCGAGTTGACGGCATATATTTTTTTGCGGCTTTTATGTGCTTCCATCGTCACAGCTTAATAGCATCTTTGGCTGAGTGCACCTTGAAGCCATACTGATGGGTTAAAAGCTCACCGCGATTTGCTATTGCTTAGACGTTTGTTTAATATATGCTCGAAGAGTTGACTTATTGTGTTGATCAGGCGCAGTGGTCTATAAGCCACATTTTTAGTGCTAGTTTTGTTCTTCAGTAACTTTAGTTTGGTCAGTTTTTATTTGAATGGAAAAGCTCTTTTGGTTAGCAGACCGTGGAAGACGTTCGTCACTAGCCTTGTGTTTTTTTTTTGTTAAGCTTTTGGTGCTATGCCGTTTGAATTTTTCTTCTTGCTTTTACAATCTCTTTTGTCTATTTGGTCAGTTAATTTTATAGTTGCAGGTCTTGTACTATCTTAAGTTGATCCTTATCAGTTAGTATAATGGGGCTATGCAATTTCAGCTACCTGGTCACTATTTTGTAGCTAGTTCTTTATAGATCCCGGTTAATCTCTTTGCAGAGTAGAGCCCAGGCTGTCTTCTTTGCAGTCTTTGTTTTGTCTTTTAGGTCTGCTTTCTTGTTCTTGTAATCTCGGTTTGTGTTTCTTCTTATCTACGTAACGTTGGCCGTTGGTTCTTGTCACTTTTCTTCTAGCTGTCAGGCATTGACTTCTTAGTTTTGCAATTTTCTTGTTTTACCAGAATGATGGTCGTTCACTTCTTGTTGAAATTTTTGTTGCACACTTACAATAATAAGGTAAATTCGTACTTAATTATGTTAATTTCTAATAAGCTTTTATGAAACTGTGGCGTTATTAGTCCCCTCAGAATAAGCTAGAAGATATTCAATTAATTGAGGTTGTGTGAAATTCATGGTATGGATTTTGATCAAATTTTTAGTGTTTGTACTTACAATAATGAGGTAAATTTGTAGTCAACTGTATTTATTTCTGAAATTATGGCGTAATAAGTCTTCTCAGCATAAGTTAGAAAATAGCATAGATAGAATTTATTGTATGAATTTTGATCAAATTTGAGCACTTCTTTAGCTTTTGAATTTGTTATATTTTCAGTATTTCTGTAGGCATTGGTGTACTGCTAGACTAAAATATGTCTAACAATGTTTTTGTAATGTATAACTGATTTTAAATCTTACTGACAATTTTTTGGTATGTTATAGCTGGGTTTTGCATTTTTGGAATTTTATAACAGTTTAAATCTGAATTGTGGTGCTCATCAACAATATTTTGATATTTTAAGGCTGGAATTTTCTGTTTTTGATATTTCATGAATAAAATTTTCAATTGTTTTTGGATTTGGATTCTATCTGAAAATATTTTAATGTTTTATGACCAGATTTAGCTATTTTTGAGTTTTTATAAATAGAATGTTGCAGTTTTTAACAGTTAACGACTAAATTTTGGTGTGACAATATTTTTTTTACTTTAATTACTTTTAATTTTTGACATTCTATTAAAAAAAATTGTTTTTTTGATGTATCAAGGCCGGATTTTGTTTTTTTTTCAAAAATAAGTTGATATTTTATGGCCGGATTTTGCTATTTTTGACATTTTATTAAAAGAATTTTTGCACTTTTCAACAGTTTATGCCGGATTTTGGTTCATTTTAACAATATTTTTCCTAAATTATGAAATGAATTAATAATTTATTTAAAATCGGTCTAACGAATCACAGCGGTCAAGGGCCAAGCAACTAGATGGCGTACCAGTCTTTCGTTTCATTATTTATAATATTTTTGGTATTTCATAGCTAGACTTTTGAAATTTGTATAATATATGTAACATCAGCATGCTTCTATGCAACATTGTGATTTATTTAAAATGATCCACACTAAAGTGATTGATTAGTGGAAGGGTTGGTTTCACCACTGAAACCCACTAAACATCGAATGTACACCCTAATTCCGTAAAGCAATTGATCTATTTAAGTTTAACTTTGAAATGGGTTGGCATTCAATTATATTATTCAGATTTAATTCATAAACGAAATATTTCTTTTTCAAATGAAAAAGTTTATTTAAATGTATCCGCTTCGAATTTTTTCATTTCTTTACACGCATGTTTGGTAGTAAGCCAAGGATTTGTTTGTAATGAATTCAGGATGGTATCAATATTTGAAAGAGAAAAATACGGGCTGAAAAGAGGGGAAATTATATAGAATAGGATTAATATGATCTTTTTATGTAATGAGTTATTTTTTAAAATAAAAAGAATAGTGGAATTTACAATCTACGATTTTTGACTAACGGTAGAATTTATGGACAATTATTAAATAACTATATTACTGCGGAAAAAATTCCAATCGCTTTCCATAAAAATCTTGCAACATCTCATATATGGATTATTAGAAAAGGAAAGCATTATTTATCGTCCTGCGAGCATTCAACTCAACACGCGCTACGATATTAATGATGCCCTTCTGCAAAACTATTCATCATTTTTTAAACCGAAACTATGTGAAATATAATTGGCGCTTAACGTTACGACAATTATCCAACCCAACACAAACAAACAACAAACAGTATCCATCACTTTAAGCTTCCGTAGCAGCAGCAGGATCATTTGAAATGTTAATGCCGGATTCCTGAAAGCAGATTTATTATATCTGCTGCTGCTGCGATGTTATTTGCCGGAAAGTAAATGGACGAAATCATAAGCTGCTGTCTCTCGATGTTTATCGAATAAAGTAAAAATTCCTGCTTGCTTTATCGAGCTGAAATTGAATCAATGAATGGATACTAATAAATTTATATTTGTGCTCAATACGTTAACAATTTATGCTTTTGTATTTTGTAAACATTTGTTTCGAACTTTTGACCTGGTGCGATTGATTTTTTGGTTGTTTCAGATGCTGTTTGGTGTTATTTTCCAAGGAATTTATTATTAAACAAGGTAAGGATTTGTTAAAATAATTTTTTTTATCATTTTATATGTTATCAGTGAAAGCAGATGGACGTAGTTGAAATTACTTAGTCCTCGAAAGAATCCAAAGTTTTCTAATTTTTTTAAAATTTAAAATATAAATTTTATGTTCATATTTTAGACAAAAATAAATGCATTGATTTCTGTACAACTTAAAAGTTGCGTGTAGGAATATTGTTATAATTTTGTGACATCTGTACAAGTAAAAAAGTGGCGGGTTGTTAAAATGTGTGTATAAAAATAGATCGGCTTATTGGATGAATTAATAATTATTTTTATAAAATGGTCTAAATTGTCATTAATCATAAAATGTCTCTTTAAAACTGTCATTAGCGGTAAATAAAGTCTATTAATGGTCATAAAATGTCTAAATTGTCATAAAATGGTCTAAATTGTCATAGAGAAGTTCTAAATCACCACCAAATAAATTATTATAGAGCCATTTTAAATAGTCACCAATGTTATATAAATTTACATTAAATGTCTCTAAATTGTTGTTGTTATAAAATGGTCTAAATTGTCATTATTATCAAATGAATGTTTGTTATTGATCATAAAATGTCTCTAAATGATCATTAACGGCAAATGAAAGTCTGTTAATGGCCATAGAATGTCTAAATTGTCTTAAATTTGTCTATATTGTTAACCAAACGCTCTAAATTGTCATAATATGTCTAAATTGTCATTGTAAACTCTAACTTGTTATAAGATGATCTAAATTGCCTCTAATTGTTATAACAATGCTCTAAATTATAAAATGTCTTGAAATGATCATGACATACTTTAAAATGACATAAAATTTCTCTAAATTGTCATTAAAGGTTCTTAAGATTTTATAAAATGATCTAAATTGTCAAGCAATGTACAAAATTGTAGCTAAATAATATAAGTTGTTCTAAATGACTTAAAATGTTTTAAAAGTCTTGTCAAATGCCTTAATTTTACATAAAATGTTTTCAAACTATAATCACATATTTCTAAATGACCTTAATTTAAGATAAATGTCTCAAAAATGTACAATATTCTAAAAGTCTCGAAATAGAAGTGGAATCTTTTTAAAGACTTTGCATATTGCGTCGGATTGACTCTCACGAGTTTTCTGTGGAATCTGAACGTAAAGTTTTTTTTTGTCTTTTCTCATGCGCGTTTCAGAAGTTGGAAATACTCCAGAGCTCTGAGCTCTGTTCATAGACTTGAATAGTGCGAATTACTTCTGGAATACGCTTTTATTACGTATTGTAGTAGGAGGAGACCGGCTTGTGTCATTCGTGAGGATTTACGAAGATGTTGTTGAGCTTGATTGGGGCAACTGACGCTCCAGATTTTAACTTGAAAGGCCGGCTGAGTTGAAAACTATTTGACTTTGGTGGCTTATGGCCTTAGTGGCGATGTGGGCACATGACTTGGGACGGTTGATGGCCTGTTAGTTTTAGAAGAACTAGAAATAACCTCACTTTGGTTTTTTTATCATCTTCGACTTCTTCTTATTGACCACTGATGAAAACTCTCTCCCGCTTGTGGTTAGACTTGTTGATGGGCGTTGGATATTAGTGTAATTTGGTACTAATATACTCGATTAGCATCTAACTGCGTAAGTTTTATAAAAATTGGTACTTTAATTTTGTATATACATATATAACCTCAATTTAATTGACCTTTTCTAACCGCAAATAAGACTAAGGAAGGAATTAAATAACAAATTGATAACTTACAAATGGTGCTATTGGACATTGACGTAAGTTGGTATCAATATATCCTATTAATATAAGTACCAACTAGGTCAAATTGATAAAAAAGTGATATGCTCTAATTTTTCTTAGTTTCAGTTAGGCTCATAGAATCAAATCTGGATAGAGAAGTAGAGAAAAAATAAAAACTTCTAAAGATGCATTAGATATGGGTGCAATTAACTCCATTCTTTAAAAATTAACCACCAAAATTGGACAAGAATTGAAGCTATTTTACATAAATAGATATTGGTACCAACTGTATACATTTTATTAAAATTAATACTCTTTATATTGCACAACATAATTTTATTGATTCTTTGTAATTCAAGCAAAGGTTCATTGTATAAATTTAAAATGAAAACATTTGATACCAACAGCATACAATTTATAAACGGTGGTAGGCTTACTTTAGCATAACCCCAAATTGTATAACCTAAATCTAATCAATATTTTTAAAGTATTGGTTATTGCTGAAATATGGTACACATATAATACTATTGGTACCAACTGCATAAAGTTTAATAAAAATAATACAAATTGATATACTCAATTTGAGATAACCTTAAATAAATTGATTGGAACTTGGGTTCTACATTTAATGTATCACTAAAACAATCATAACTAGCGAACTATGCATTGAAATCTTATACAATTTGCTACCAATGTATTTTATTAGTGTAAGTATTAACTGCACACAATTTATACAAATTGATACGCACAATTTGACATAACCTTAAATAAATTGATGTGAGCTAACTTTGTTTCTACACTTACTGTATCACTAAAACAATCGTAACTTGCTAATCATGCATTGAAACCTTGTACAATTTGGTATCAATATACCTCATCAGCATAAGTACTGGCTGTTCAAAATTCATACAAATTGATACGCACAATTTGACATAACTGTTATAACTCGCTAACCATTAATTGAAACCTTATGCAATTTGATACCAATGTAGCTCATTATCATAAGTACGAGCTATAGAAAATTGATAAACAGATCAACACATCTTCTTTTTCTTTTTCTTCTTTTTCTTCTTCTTCTTCTTTATAAGCTGTTTACTATCCACCTCTGGACATTCTTTTCTATTTGTCTCTGTCTTGGGTCTGTTTTGGGTTTTCTGAAACCACTTTTTTCCTGCTACCTGTTCGTTGTCAATTTATCTTCTTAAGCTCTTCTTTGTTTCTTTTGAACACTATGTTTTTATTCTTGTTGTCTATCTATCTTTGTGCTCTCTTGCGACGTATCCTACCCAGGTAGGATGCATGTTGCTGAACAATGCAACCATGTCCGAGGGTTGCCTATTCACGGTGTAACTCGGGCTGCAGTGAAATCTGCATTTACTGCGGAAGCTCTTCTGCACGCACTTCCACTTTGGTTTGCTATCCAGCATGTGCTTTTTAATGTTCTGTATGTTGACTACTTCTGCACCAAAGGAAGATGCCGAACTGCATTTCATCTAGTCATTCTAGTGTTCAGGTGTATCAATTGTGCCGCAATATTGGCTGTATTTGTTTGCACGCAGCTTGAACCCAAACAAGGACGACTAGAAGCATCCGTTCTTGCTTACCAATTGGATGAGGTAATAGTCTAGGCTATCGTTCTTCCTGGTTATCTTAGTTGTTATGTTTGGAATGAGAACGTTGGTCCAGTTTGCAGTACTACTGTTTTCCTGTCACTTTTCTACAGTTTTGTCAATCTTCTTGTCTACATTTTTGGCCCGCTTTCCTAATTTTGTCCTCAGTAATGTTCAGTGGGTGTGTATACGATACGCGCCACACCTATATTTGCTTATTATTTGTCAGGCTTTCCGGCGAGCGAATACTGGTTTTGCCAGTTACAGTTTTGAAAACTCTGCCTTAGAGGTCCATGTCCACGTTTTTGCACAGTGAATTTTATACCTTTTTTTGGTTTTTGCTATTGCGGTCTTTATCTGCTTACGACTCTGCTTGTAAGTTTTTATCGGTGACTCCTTGATGTACAGGAATTCTAATGTTTTTGGTTCTTTATCTGGAATTGGTTTGTACTCTGTCTATTGACCGCCTAGATGATGTAGTGGGTTAGCTTACTCGACTACTACATTGGGAGCATCGAGTCTCGTACCTGGAGGGTTAGTTTTTCGGTTTAAGAAAAAATGTGTTGTGATGAGTACGCCTTCTTTCAGATATGAAGAAAAACCTTAGTAGGTTTTGTGTACTGTGAACCGAATAATTTAGGTTGGAGTTCTTAAATTTGCGGCATTTTTAGATGTGGTAGTTAACCTTTGGCGTCGGTGATTAGCGCTGGCAGCAGAAGTAGACTGACGTTAAATAGATGAATTAACTAACCAAATCTGTTCATGATCTTAGAAATGGCTAAGTTTCTATAGAATCAAATGTTTTGTGGAAGTTTAAGAAAGCCAGATGTATAGGAACGTTATACTTGGTGGTTTTTTCTATTAGTAGTTGTAGTTTTTGTAGATGATTTGTTGCCTTCTCTAAAATATTTTACTTCTTTCTACTCTGAGCAGCTTGCAAACAGTTTGGGGCCATTCTTTTCAGGTCATTTGTACATCTAGTCAGCGGTCTACCTCTGTTCTGTTTATCTTTTTGGTGCTTCTACTCTAAGAGTCGTTTGTGCCAACGGCCATGTATCTCTGTTTTAGAGTAGAGATCTTCTCGATTATGCCAAATATTCTTGTTCTTGGTCGGATAATGTTCGTAATTTGGCGCTACTCTTGTCTTTTCAGCGGATTTGTTAGTTAAAGTTAGGGTTTTTAGTTATTACTGGTAGGACGCATTGTTTGTAAACTTTTCGCTTTAGTTATATTATTATTCTCCAAGGGAATGTTGAAGGGAAGAGATGGGTAGGACGTAAGAATCTATCATGGCTGCGCAACATCAGACAATGGACAGGCTTAATAGTTGAGGAACTGTTTTAGGCAACGCCTGAACACAGACAAGGCACTTCAAGAAGCTCAAACCAGGTCTATTGTTTGCTGGATTTTGCAAGTTTGGTTTTCTTTGTCAGCTATTTATACGCCACTGCTAGCGTTTTAGCCTCTTCTCTGCCAGTAAAGCTGGCAACTTACATTACGAGGGACCTACAGTTTTAAGTGGATTCCGAACTACTGGAGAGATTGTCTATCACTTCATCAGGGAAGGTTCTACCCGTAAAACCCTACGAGTTATGGGAGATATAACAAATCGACGAAAGAAGTACTATGGAAATTATCATCGAAATGCTGGCGTCAGAGAAGTTAATCGAGAGCTAGGACACATAAAATGAGATACAGTCGGACTGTGTGAGGTTAGGAAACGAGAAAAAGAAATGAGAACTTTTAATTCTGGAATATTTTTTTATTACAATGGAGAACACGATAAATTGACAGGAGGAGTAGGTAGGTTTCTTCATGAACAATAGAATTTTCAGCACATTATGACCATAAAAATATATCCGCAAGGGTCATATACCTAATACTTGGGCTGAATTCTCGATATAGCTTAAAAACCATCTAAGCCTATACACCAAGAAAACTTTTACGAAGATATTTTTTGCCCACTTTGTTTACGATAATAGGTGGCGATTTTAATGCCAAAATCGGCATAAAGGCAGACAAAACTGAAGCCGAAGTTTGAAATCATAGGACAGGAACCAAAAATTGTCGCAGGGAAATGCTGTTCAATTTATAAAAAAACTTTTCTTAAGACCATACCGACCTCTACCTTGATTTGTAGTATTTTAACAAAAACGGCAACTTCCTTTTCATCGCTGCTTCTACACATAATTTGATAGTCGATTTATTTTTTTACCAGTACATTTAGAAAGGATTAAAGAAAGGTTTTTTTGGCTATTTTCTAACTATTATTTGACTAAAAGACTTTGACATTTTATAGTTTAATCCTTTCTAAATGTACTGGTAAAAAAATAAATCGATTATCAAATTATTTGTAGAAGCAGCGATGAATGGGTAGTTGCCGTTTTTGTTAAAATACTACATATCAAGGTAGCGCTCGGTATGCTCTTACTGAATAGCTTCTTTTACAAGAAAGAACTTTGTTGTTGGACACGGGTGAGCCTAAAAGGAAACACAAAAAAGGAGATCAATTTTATTCTAACTGATAAAAAACAGACCGTCACGGATTTCACTGTGCATTGTTTACTGGAAGTGACCACAGAAGGGTAAGGGCGACAATAAGGTTAAATCTAAAAATCTAACTACAGACAATGATTAAAATGAAAACAATTGTAAGGTGGAGCCTTTCAGACAAGGATTATGAATACCTTGAAATGATAACTGAAGCTAAGCGTTAAAATACTTGATCTCGTACATAAGACCAACAAGACGAACTGTAAGACATTAAGGACAAAAGACGAAAAAAAAATTGTCGGAACACTCGAAGGAAATTAATCTTAAGTAGGGAAATAAGATGCAAGAAGGACACAAACTCAAAAGAACTGAGAGATTTTAATAGGAAAATATCAAACAAGACAAGATATAACACAAACATGATAAAACAAACCATGGAGGAAGATAGGAGCTTCTAAAGAAACTGTCAAATGAAAGAACAGAAATATTAAAGCTAAAGAACAACAGGGAGGACTTTTCTAACGACAAAAGACAAGACTTTTTAAACATAACATGAGTTCTATGAAATACTATAGAAAAGTTAACGTGTGAATACAGCGGAAATTGTTGGTAATGATAGGGTAATAAATGAAGGAATAGAAGACATGTCTGAGATTAAAAATGCTCTTTCACGTATGTACAACAACAACTCTCCAGGAGAAGATGATGTAGTAATAGAATCGGTGAAGCTGAGAAGCAAAGGACTTGTTTAATATACTCGAGGGTATTATTTTCAGCAAATGTAATAAAGCAATAACAATTTTTCAGCATAAATAAAGGAGATATAATGGAGCTTGACAATTATAGATCTATTAGTTTTTTCTCTCATTTGTACAAGTTTTTCACAAAAATGTTTACTAAGCGATTGGAGACTAAGTTTGTTTTCTGTCAATCTAAGGAGCAATCTGAATTAGGAGAAGGATTTTTCTACCAACAATTAGTGGAAGTGCCAAAGTAGGAGAAGGGGCAATAACTGGATAACTTAGTGGTAAGACACGGACTAGGAAAAAGACATCAAAGAGGAGAAACATTGATTGAATTTTTCCAAAAAAGAAATATAGCGATCATTAACATTTGGTACTAACTACCTAACAAGAGAATATTTACTTGGACATCACCTGCACATAAAGAAGGAAATTTCATAAGGACCACAAGCTCAGATACAGAAATGTCATCACGTCAGCAAAGACATATCCTGGGGCTGATATAGGATCAAATATGATAGCGACAATAAATATAAAACTTAAAAACAAAGAACAAATTAGAAAACTAAACAACTATAAAAGAAATTAGGAAAGACATAGAAGAACATATAGAAAAAGCAATGATAAACACTACAAACAACAAACAACGATAATGACAAATGGAAAAACACAAAAGAAACAATTCTATACCAAAACAAAGTAGACAAAATGCTAAGAAGAAATGGATGACTGTTGAAATTCTCAGTCTTATGGAGGAAATAAAGGAACGAAAAGAATATAATATGGTAAAGTATAACACCATTCATAAAAATATTGGGAAAATGATTAGAGAGACAAAGGAGAATTGCATGGAACAACAATGCACAGAACTTGAAGAATTCCAAAGAAGGTATGATACGTTTAATACACACAAAAAATAAAATAAAACACGGAAATAGGCAAAAAGAAACAAGGGCTTCTAAAGGATATAAATGGAAATATAATTATTGACCTTCCTAAAAAGCTAAAATGATGTGAGGAGAACATCAGAGAACTATTCCATGATGAAAGAGGCATAGAAAAAAGCTTAGAAACACTAACAGGACAAAAGACAACAATAACAGAAGTGAAATGTGCGATTAAAAACTTCAAACTTAATATCAGTAGAACTACTGAAACTACTAGAAGAACCATACCTATAAATATTGGTTGACTTATCATCACTAGGCATCATACCAGATAAATGGTTCCGATCCACTTTTATAGTAATCTCTAAAAAAAGAAAAGGGAAGGGAATGTTCAGAACATCGAACACTGAGTCTTATGAGCCATGCGCTGAAATTACTTTTCAAAATAGTACACAGGGAATTTAAAGAACTAGAAGAAAACATTGGCGTAAATGGAAGAAACATGGAACAGCATAAGATACGCAGATGATACAGTAATTATAGCGGCCCGCATAAAGGCATAAGTTTAAAGATATCAATACTTAGGCACGATAATAAATGAGAATAACAATTATACAATTGTACAAATAAACAAAAAAATTTAAATCACAAGATCTGCGTTCGTAAAAATGAAACCACTACTAACTAACACAGAAGATATTAGATATAGAATTAAGAAAAATGAAAACCTGAAGAAAAATGATATCTTTGAAATGTGGATATACAGACGCATTCTCAAAATCTTGTGGACAGCTAAAATCACCAACAAAGAAGTAATTCAGAGAATTGGAAACGAAAAAGAAGTGTTCACCATTCAGAAACGAAAACTAGAATGCCTGGAGATGAGCGATATATGAGATGAGAATAGTTTCAATGCACATCGATAGATCTGTTCAAACCAGCAACATCTGAATAAAAATTGCTTTGATGATGACCAATACAGCAAGTTTAAAACTACATGTCCCAACACAGACTAATTTAAACTCCAAAATTAGAACAGCATTTTTAGAATATGTTTTTAAAATGTTTTTTTTTCTTTTTTTAAGCGATATAGGAGTAAATGTGGATGGTGAACAACTAAATTATTTAAGATTTGCTCACATAGTTTTGATAGTAGACAATATAGGGGATACAAAAACAATGCTAAACGATCTTAAAGAGGCAATGGAAAGTGTAGGATGATGATCATAACAAAGACTAAAGTGGTGACAAACCTTGTACTTAGCGGGCCATTATTTCTCTCAGACTTAGTTGCTTACTTTATTACTAAAACAAAGGTAACTTGCTAATCATTTGTTCAATAATAATACAATTTGGTACTATTGCATTGTATTATCTTTAGTATCAATTTTATAAAATTAATAAAAATCTACATGTAGAATTTTGCATTATCATCATCAGCCCTTTTTCACTTTTACGCTATTGCTATTAGCGTATTCTGCTCGTAATGCTGGCAACTTACATTACAAGTGGACCTACAGTTTTAAGTGAATTTTGAACCACTGGATTATTAATCTACTTTGGACCAGAGAATGAAACTCCAAGCTGACAAACAAAAATGGTTGTGAAGTGGGAGAGCATATAAACGTTTAAAATAGTTTCTGTTGTGAGATTTGAACTCCGGTGCAGCAGTCGGATGCCTAGACTATTTGCATAAGCATAACCTCAACTTGACCGTTTTATTGCTAGATGGTGTTGCTTAGTCCTATGTCCCCCGTGCATTGATTGTAAATATCGTTTACTATATTTAAATTTATTGTTATATTGATTTTGATTTAAATATTGATTATTGCGTTGTTGTGAACTATGTGTGGTTGATACAGTTATGATCAATATGATATAATGCCAGTAATTAATTAAATTTTCTCGAAACGCGTTCATTAAGCGTAAAGTTTAGTTTGGGTTATCAGAGTTATGTGAAGTTTTAAATGGCTCTACATATTAATTAATGCCATTTTAATCCGTTTTGAAACAACATTTACCTTACGCAGACAAGGTAAATAATTAGAGGAATATTGTAGAATGAAAAACAAATTAAATTATTTTACATATATTGTGGGTATTTCTTAAAACTATTGATTTAATTTGTTTAAAGTTGTATCTTCAGTAGCAATAAAAGCAGCAATAAATTGTTCCTAACAATTTATTGCTATTTTGAAAATTAATTAAAAATATTTTTGAAATGAATATTATTATTTTTATAACAACACAAAATGTTAACATGTTTTGAGGGTATTTTTATTATAAATTGTATCTTCAGTAACAATAAATGCACAGGAACAATTTATTGCAACTTTGAAAGTTGATGAAAAGTATTTCTGAAATAAGAATTAATATTTTGTTATTAACATAATATTTTTTTATGTTTTGAGGGTATTTCTATAAAATATTAATTGGATTTATTAAAAATTGTTTTTAGAAGTTGCGATTGACTATCTGATTAGTGATGAGTGATGACTATTCTAAGCTATAGGTTTTATTAATATTTTTATTAAAATAAACATGTAAGAAGTCTTGATGCAATAAACATTGAAATAAACTATAAATTCCTAGATCTAACTTATTGAAATATAAGTAAAGCAAATCGTAAACATTATTTTCAATAAATCAAACGTTGCCCTCCGAATACAACAACGAAACATTATACCGAATCGGAACCGTATACATAATGCAACAAACTGACAGACATAACATAGCACAACGCCTCTTCAGTTTCCTTCCTTCCATATCTCACATAAAACATATATGCTCTATGACACATCCATTAACTATTTACGTAAGGCCCTAAAGTAACAACCCGATTGAAAATCCATAAAACCTGAAAGGGGGAAGCTATTCTTTATGAGCGGCATAATTTATAAATATTCTTAAAAGGGATGATGGATACTATTACTTCTAACAAGAAAAATACTGAAATGATTTTTCTTGAAAAAAAAAATTGTTTTCGTTTTCAAGAAATACAATCTGTGGTAGGTTATTAATGCAATCCTGCTGATAAGCGATGACCCAATTTGTTATAACAAGATGGAAACTTGATTTGCTATCCCCTGAATGTAGAGATAATTGACAATTGCTTCCGTCGAGGGTGCATTTGGCTTAATTGATAATTTCATTGATGCATGATATGTTTCACTGCATGAGGTGAGACGATGAAATCTGTATAGAAATGTATATTACACAATTTGCGAATTGTGGTCTATAGTATAACGAATTCTTTGTTTTTTGTTAGGATAATTTATTATCATTAGTGGAGCGACATATGATGACGAATCACAACTAATATCAATTGCGAAGCGAGATTTTGTCATTAAGCTAATTATAATTTCAAACACTTTGTTCTCGAACATTGTAATGAAGTACCCATTGCGAAGCGACATTTGGACATTAAGTATGATGACGAATCACATCTAATAGCAATCGCGATGCGAATTTTTGTCATTAAACTGTTTATTATAAGGGCTTTTTTTAAATTTATAATTGGAATTTGAATCAGAATTATTGCAATTCTTATAAAAAAACTTTTCCAAATATGAAGGCACTTATACTGAATGCACGCGGTCAATATTGATTTTAGTATAAATAAATATTTGGGTCAAACATACCGCATTAAAGGCACGAAGGGAATACACACAAAAAAAATCTACATTAAGCAAAATTCTTTGTTAAAATAATAATAATAATTTCTAATGAATGAGAAGCAACTATACGCAACAAACCCCCAAAACACATTTGCATTTAAACTCCTCAAAACTTTCCCCTTTGTCTTATACTAATTCGCAATTTAGGCAACAAAACTAAAAGCAGCTTTCAGACAAAACTAATAACTTTCATGTTCTTTTGCCTTGCTTGTTGTTAGTTCAAGATGTTCGTAAAATCAATTAACGAATTCTTCTTGGTGGTTGGTTTGTATTGGGCAACCATCCAGAACATGTTTAAAGAAAAAATATATAAACGCCCTAGTTTCAGGCTGCAATATCAAGCAAGCAAGACAGTTTAGATAGGGGTTGAAAATATATAGTCGCAATTAATCCTTATTGCGGTTAGATTGTTAGTTAAGATAGTATAATTTTTACAACTATTTTAAATAAATTACTTTAATTGCCGTTTTAAGTGTTCGGATTTTTTAAATACGTAATTCGAATTAATTTATTAATTTGAGTTATTTTAATCTTTCATACTGAATAGTTATTTTATTAATTACTTAATATTCTATTCGAATAACATAATAAAAATTCCATTAGCTTAAAAGCGTTTCTATTCACACATCTGCATTTTTTTTTATATAGAAATCTGCAAAACGTAATCCGTTCAATCGTAATGCCGCAAGCAATCAATTCTCCGATATTCAGTGAGATAAGCCGTCGGTTGCAGTATGGTGGAGGTGCCGGGCTCCACAGAACAATCTGCTCGTTTTATCTGACAAGATGCCTATC
Organism: Tachinus rufipes; assembly: GCA_963932245.1. Taxonomy (NCBI): domain Eukaryota; kingdom Metazoa; phylum Arthropoda; class Insecta; order Coleoptera; family Staphylinidae; genus Tachinus; species Tachinus rufipes. The sequence goes on along the minus strand of OZ010747.1, from coordinate 67,543,930 downwards.
CAGATGTCACTTACTACCTGCGCAAATAGGGGTTGAAGACACCGTTACATAATCCCTTCCCACATCTTTGTGTAACTTTACACTATTGTTATCAAGATGGTAGTAATAACAACGCAACATACACAAAGAGTAATGATAATGCGTGCAACATGTGAAGTATTAAGTTACACCCCGTGTTAAAGACGGGGGCTAATATTTGCTGAAAATTTAATTTATGAAACATTTGCAGAGTTAAATATTAACTTTAGAAAGTTTTTGGAATTATGACGTAATTTAAATCTGGCGCATTTGGAAGTAGTTTGCTTAATAAATATTGTTTAGTCTTGTAATGAAGCAAGCCATTATTACAATTTTTGGTGCGACTAGTGCATGTCTTGAGGACATTTAAAAAATATATTGTTTGGATTTATTATAAATTGTGTCCTCAGTAGCAATAAATGCTTAAGAACAATTTATTGTAATTTTATAAATTAATTCAAAATATTTTTGAATAAAAATTAATATTTTTTTTCGTGAGGCTATTTCTAAAAAGTTTTAATAAGTTTTATTATAAATTGTGTCCTCAGTAGCAATAAATACTTACGATTAGTTTATTGTAATTTTGAAAATTTATTTAAATAATTTTTGAAATGGAAATTTATGTTTTCTTATCAACACAATATGTTTACATATTGTGATGGCATTCAAAAACAAAATTGATTGGATTTATCATTAATTGTGACCTCAGTAACAATAAATGCTTAAGAACAATTTATTGCAATTTTGAAAATGGATTAAATGTATTTTTGAAATCAAAATTGATATTTTTTTATAAACAAAATATTTTTAGATGTTTGAGGTAAGTTTTAACTAACATTAATTGGATTTATTATAAATTATGTCCTCAGTAGCAAGAAAACCTCAGAACGATTTATTGCAGTTTTGAAAATTGATTAAAATTATGAAATAAAAATTAATGTTTTTTTAGCAACATTATAGTTTTACATGTCTTAAGAGTATTTCTAAAAAATAAAACTTTTTATTATTATGAATTGTGTTCTCAGTAGCAATAAATGCTTAGGAACAATTATTGTAATTTTGAAATAGATATTTTTGAAATTAAATTAATTTTTTTTATCAACACTATATATTTACATGATTTGCGAGTCTTATAAAAAAAAGATTGATCAGAGTTATTATAAATTATGTAATCAGTATCAATAAATGTTTAGGATCAATTTGTTTTATTTTGAAAATTGATTAAAAATATTTCTGAAATGAAAATTATATTTTCATATCAGCACAATATTCTAACATATTATGAGGGTATTTTTGTATAATATTAATTCATTTTATCATCAATAGTGTCCTCAGTAGCAATAAATTTTAAGGTATAATTTATTGCAATTTTGATATGAATATTAATATTTTCTAATCGCACAATATTATCAAATATTTTGAAAAAATATTTAATGGATTTATCAATAGAAACAATTGATTGCATTTTGAAAATTTATTTCTGATATGAAAAATATTGTTTTATCAACACAAAAGATAAGCTAAGGAACAAAACTAAGATGTGGCTTTTTGTATAAATTTACTTGGCACGTCGTGATTGATTGACTAACATTTAGTTTTTAATGTAACCTTAGTTAGCATATAGAGCAGCAACTTAAAATGTCTTTAATGTCTTTAGTTGATAAACAATAATGATAAATTTACAGTTTTGTATTCGTCATTGATATCTAATCACCATCCCTACAATATTTAACAAACCACACACGTGCCGCTTCGGCATTTTAATAAAGTTATCACATTTAATAGCCGACGTGGCATGCTGATGCCCAATAAAATATTTCGTTCAGTAGTCGGAATGGAAAAAAACTGGGGCAAAAGTCCATCCCTTTCGAGCACCCACACATTTCTTTTATTGTATCATTAAACCCTTGATTTATATTTCATTACACGCATTTTGTAAATAATTATTTTATTTAATAAAGAGAATTTATGAAATTTTCTTTTCCAACTCATTAATTAACAATAATACCGCGACCTTAAATTATTTATTTGTCATCAGTATAATATGAAATATGTCCCCATTATGTAGTTTTTCTTGGCTTCATTTCAGTTTTTTTTTCTCTCTTTAGACGCCTGGCGCCGTTAATAGATACGTTTGTACAATGCCACCCAATGAAACTGTGTAATAAATCAGGCTTGTTATTATTTAAAGAGAATGAAAGTGGTAATTTTTATACAAGCGGAAAAAACAACATCGTCGGGAAATGCGTTCTATATATAGATTGGAGGAAATGTTATGTGTGTTTTGTAACGTAACACATAAACCTCTAATGGAATTACTTAAGTTGGAAAATATTTTTGTTTATTGTTTTTTTCTATCTATCAACCGGTGTCTTCGTAGTAAATGTTTATTTATTATCACTGTTTGGCGACTAAATTTTTCTAGGTGACGTTTTTCCGTCTGGATTAACCTGGAGCTATAGTTTATCTTTTTCGAAATTTGGGGATAAATATTTTGTTATAATATTTGTTGTGAATAATAAAAATAAAAATATTGTTTAAGCCATTTTTTAAATATTTTTTATGTAGTTTGTTTTTATGCGACTTGTGATTTCATATAATTAATAAAATGCATTTTATGAGCAATTTTTAACGTACATAATGAAATAAATGCGTTTAGTATGCAATTTTTAGTAGATTTCATTCAAGAAGTATGTTTTCTGTACAATTTTTATTTAGGAAATGCGTATTTTTAATATAAGTAATTAGAAGATTTAAAATAGATTTTTTTTATATGTTTGATACCATTCGGATCGCATCGGATTTATTCGTGCTAAAAAACATGGCTGCTTTAACTCTATTCTAACTTACTTATTTTATGCAATCCTGCAGCTTATTTTTTGTATTTTAAATCTTTATATTTTGTTTAAAGCAAATTGAATTATATTTACTATTTAAAATGTTACAATACTATAGTGATTGGTTTTTGTTTTATGACACAATTAGTGATAAAAAGTCGAAAGTTTTGAAAATCTTGAAAAAAAATTTGTTGGGGGAAATTTAATGTTTTCTACTATTGAAGCACTAATTGATGATCATTTATTGCAAATTTTTACAAAATTTATTGTTTGCTTTCTGTTTTATGTTCATTAGTGATGAAAAGTTAATAACATTATTTAACTTTTGAATGTTTTGAAGAAAATATTGTTGATGGAAAAATTAATGTTGTATTTTCTGTCATTGAAGCACTAATTAACGACAATTTTCGGCAAATTAAAAGAAAATTTATTGGTTGGTTTTTGTTTGAGTGATTAATAGTAAATATTAATTAAACAATTTTGAAAGTTTTGAAGAAAATATTTTTGAGCGGAAAATTAATGTTTTTGTATTTTTTTATGGCAAATTATAACAAAATTCATTGATTTGTATTGGTGGTATGTGAAAATTAGTGATAAAAAGTAGAAAAATTGATTTAAGCAATTTTAAAAGTTCTGAAGAAAGTATTGAGAAGGTGAAATTCAATGTTTTACTATTTTCTACTATTGAAGCACTGATTGATGACAATGTATGGCAAATTGTAACAAAGTTTATTGATTTATTTACAATTAGTGATGAAAAGTCGAAAAATTGATTTCACCAGTTTTTGAAAGTGTTTTAAATGTTAAAAAAAATATTGCCTAGGAGAAATTGAATATTTTTGTATTTTTAATTATTGAAGCACCGATTGATGACCGTTTTTGGCAAATTATAACAAAATTTATTGATTGGTTTTTGTTTTATGTCATAATCGTGATGAAAAGTCGAAAAATTGATTTAATTAAACACTTTTAAAAGTTTTAAAATGTTGCTGAGGGGAAGTTTAAGGTTTTTGTATTATTTATCGTTAAAGCTTAAATTGATGAGCATTTATGAGTACAAATGGTTTAGAACTAATTGTAAACCAATTAATTTCACGTTTAAAGATTATTATAATGGTTATGCATGAAAAAATGTTTTGTTTTTGAAAATACTGGTTAACTTTACTCATCTATCACTTCAATTAGTTTTGACTTTATATAATCAATACTAAATTTGTTATAATAAATATTCTGATTACAGTTTTATAATCATACATTTATGTCTATTATACATTTAATTTCTGTCAAATCAAGTAATTTATATAGTAAAATGTATAAATTTGATTAAAATAGCTTTGTAGTACAAGTAATTAGTGGATTTATAGTAGAAAAGTTTTTTATTTGTTTGTAATTATTCGGATTACATCGGCTTACTTCGTGCAAAAATAAACATAGACGCTTTAAATCTATTCTAACTTACTTGTTTCATGCATTTCTGCGGCTTATTTTTTGCATTTTAAATATAAACATTTTATGGTATTAAAGCAATTTGAATTTAATTTGTTTGTTTTGTGCAATGCTTCTTTAAATAGCTTTATTTAATTAATCAATAATGAATTAATCTAATGAAGATAGCAAGAGATGTGTGTTTTATTTATTGCGAGAGCTTATTTTTGACATTAAATAGTTTTTATGGTAATTAAAATCAAATTAAATTTTATTTGATTTACGAATCAAATCATATATAATTTGCTTTAATTGTTTAATTTTACGTTAAACATGTGACATACATGCATGGAATAACTAAGTTAGAGCAGAGTTGTGGCGGCCATGTTTTTGGCACGAGGTGACGCGATGCAATGCAAATAGTTACGAACAATTAATATCAAACTTAATTTTTTATAAAATAACATAAACATTGTTTAGGTGATTTAAATATCTAAAAGCTGCCAACATAATTCATTTTATAGTAAAAAAATAGTTATAACATAAAGCCTAAACTCATTTTAAACACTTTTAAAAGTTCTTAAGAAAATATTACTTAGTAGAAATTTACTGTTTTTATCATTGGCGCTCGAATTGATAAACAATTATGGCAAATTATTACAAAAGTTAGTGATAAAAATTCGAAAAATTGATTTAAACCATTTTGAAAGATTTGAAAAAAAAAATTAAGGGACATTTGCTGCTTTTGTATCATTTAATTTATGGCAAATTACAATAAAATTCATAGATTAGTTTTTGTATTAGGTCTGTTCCAACATACGATTTGGACAGTTTGCAAACCGTTCAAACTATGCACACAAACAAATTACTGTGTATAAAAGATTGCATAAGGATGACAAATATTTGTTTGTGTGCACAGTTTGCAAACCGTCCAAGGTTTGCAAACTGTCCAAATCGTATGTTGGAACAGACCTATTATATCAAAATTAGTGATTAATTGTTGAAAAATGTATTATATATCACAATTAGTGATTAATATTTGAAAAATTGATTTAAACAATTTTTATAGTATTTTACAATTTTTGACAGATTATGGCTGGATTTTTCTGTTTCTAACAATATTTTAATATTTCATAGTCCGATTTTAAGATCTTTAAGGTAATTTACATATATCAACAGTTTATGGCCGGATTTTGACGTTATTTTAATGTCTATGAATAGACGGATTTTGCTATTTTTATTTTTTATAAATAGAACTATTTTGGGCCGGATTTGTATTCTTTCTGACATCATTTCAAAATTTTATAACCGGATTTTGTTGACATTTTATAAATAGAATTTTGCACTTTTCAACAGATTATGACCAATTTTCTATTTCTAACAATATTTTGATATTTTATGGTCAGATTTTGCTAGTTTTTGGGAATTGGTCGAATGGTCGAATTTTGTTACTTTATAACAATGTTCGATGTCCAGAGACTTTATTTTGCTATTTTTGATATTTTAAGAATTTAAATTTTGTCATAAAGGCCAGATTTTGGTGCTTTCTGACCATTTTTGTATTTCATAACCAAATTTTGCTATTTTTGAGATTTTATGGAAATGTTTACAGTTTTACCATAATTGCTGGATTTGGTGCTAAATAAAGTTTTGCACGTTTTGACCTTTTTTGGTAGGTTTTTGGAATTTTTTGAAAAGATTTAATATTTTATGATTGGATTTTGTTATTTTTGAGTTTTTATGAATAAAGTTTTGCACTTTTAAACTGTTTTTGATCGGATTTTGGTTCTATCCGAAAATATTTTAATGTATTATGACCGGATTTTGTTATTTTTGAGTTTTTATGAACAGAGTTTTGCACTTTTCAATAGTTTATGACCGGATTTCTCAATATTTTTCGTTGACCCCAACAATCTTAGCTACGCTGACCAAATGGTATGTGCACAATTTTTATAAACTTTGTATAAGTCTTCTTTTCTCAAAAATACAACACCAGAGTAGTCACTAATTAATGATGCTTGTGCTAATTAAAATACTAAATTAAAAAAAATATTTCTATACACAATTGTTTTTATTATTATTTTCACATTTGGGTAATTTCACGATAGTTCGGTCAATCGTCTCCAAATTGACATCTTCGATTTTGCTCAAACATACACATGTTAGGGGTCCCAAAATATGTCGATTTTTAAAATTTTAGATCTTTAGGTGCAATGCTGTGTAATTGGCGGCCATTTTAATTTATTAGGAATTTTTGTCTTCATTCAGTTTTTGTGCTGTAAATTAGCAAAAAATAGTCAAAGATCATATTTATAAAGGTGTATTATATGGGAAATTTTTCGTAGAACCGGGATCGTGTTCTACGGAAAATTTACCCCTTTTGATTTTTCTCGGAAAATGGGAAAATACTATTTTATTGAAAATTTTACATCTTCGGTTCCGCTACACCCGGAGACTTGAAATTTGAATATGATTTTTCTGAAACATAGTACGTTTGATCGCAATAATAAAAAACTGGGTTTGCTTGACTATTTATGACAAATTATAACAAAATTTATCGATAGGTTTTTGTTGTCACAATTAGTGATGGAAAGTCGAAAAATATATTTAAATAGTTTTAAACATTGAGAATACTGAAATGATCAAAATCACTGAACATTTTTGCTATTGTCACTGTAATTTTCAAAATTTTGAATTTAAATTTAGGTTGACCTTTATTGTATTTTAACCTTAGGTTACAAAATTTGCTCGAATCTCGGCGCATAATTGTTCCAGGTTTGAGCCCCAGTCTATTCTTTAACTTGTCAGTTACAACTTTTCCAAGCAATTTACATGTCCGGCCAAGTAGGTTAATAAAAAATGGTGCTTTTTTGAGCAATAGCACTAACTTTGCACTTTTCGGATTTTAAGATTTTTTTTTTGTTCTGAGGGCATTATTGTGCAAATTTAGCGGCTAGCACTCTACCACTAAGTTTAAAGATTTTTTTGTCTATTGCTTTTTTGCTACGTCGTTTAGTTTGTTTTGTGTAATTAGCCGGTTGGTATATTCTACACAGGAGTTTCTGGTTCAGGCGCTCCAACAATTATTTTTTTTTGTCACAAGTACATATGTTGTGGCCTTAAAATGCGGGCAGAAATAACTATTTAGAGTGTCTTAGGCCTCTAAAAATGTTGCGGTATTTGATTGGCTGTAAATTATGATTTCACATGACGTCATACCTGACAGTAGTGACAAATTATAATAAACTATGAAATTTTCTGAAACAATGTTTTTTTTTCGGGCTGCCTTAGTATGCAGTGTATCTAAGGGTTGCTAAAACATTTTGTCACGAGTTACACTCAATATTTGTTTGCCAGCCTTAAAATAAAAACATTATTTCTAAAAGTTTATTTATTATCTGTCACTACTTTCAGTTTTAAGGTATGACGTCATCATGTGAAATTGTGATTTACAGCCAATCAAATGCAGCGAAAGTTTTTTAGGCCTAAGGCTTATAAATTGTAGTTTTGGCCCGCATTTTAAGGTCGAAACAGATGGTTTTGGTATTGGCAGTCGAAAATAGCCTGATTTTGGCTCTTGATACACTATATACTATTTAGAAGTTGTTGTCCATATTGTTGCAAGGTTTTTCCCAAAATTTTTTTTCTTTGATTAATATTGTTTTTCTGATGTTTTTCGAAGCCTTTTTTTGTTTTTTTTTTTTCATTTTCATCTTATTAGAGGTGAGCTTTGGTCAGTTCTATGCAATGTTTTTGGGATTTTTTGCGAAGTCCGATACCATTTTGCGCTATCAATATACCGGAAGCATATATCCTGATCACAGCCTTACTCTTACCGCTGAGCCACGAAACAAACGCGCCGCTTGTAGCTTCAAGACGCTGGAAGCGTATTTTAGCAGCGTCAAAATCACGAGGCCACGAGCCTGTCAATTTTTGTTGGAGCGTTTATTTTGACATTTTTATTTAGGGTTATGATACATTTATTTTTGTTTATATAATTTTTTTAACACTTTTTTTTAAATTTAAATGTTTATTCTGCCAATATATTCATTAAAGATTAATTATAATAATGTTAATTTTAAAAATATACAAAATTTTAAAAATGTAAATTATTTACATAAACAAAAAATCATAGAATGCGGAAAAAAACAAAAATAATCTTGCCGCTTATAGCGTCTAAACACAAGTAGCGTCAATTCCGTATTATTTTTGACATTTCTATTTAAGGTTATGATACCTTTATATTTGTTTATATAAAAATTTTAATATTTTTTTTAAATCAAATTTTATTCATTCTACCAATAAATCTTTTAAAGGTTAATTATATTAATCATACTTTTCAATATAAGATGTATGTACAAAATTTTAAATATATAAAAAGTATATTTACAAACAGAAAACTACGAAACGCGGGAAAACTAAATTTATTTTAAAAACTAAATTAGTTAACTTTTAAAATAATTTTATTTACTTATTTTTCATTTAGAATATGACATGTAAAACCTTGTGATTTTTGTTATTCAAAGCTTTCTAGCTTTGTTCTCCTAGCTTTTCACGTTAATGATAAAAAATAATAGTTTTAAATTAAATTTTATTTCTTCAAATTTAATAATTAAAAACCCAAAATCTAGGCAGAATTGGCTTTGACAAACTAAACTTGATAATAGAATATAATCTATCAAACAATATAGGTTTCATCCATTCTAAAATTATGCCAGTTTAAATTCTTCATTATTAACTATTAATATAAAATTTTGAAAACTGACAAAATGTGTTTTATATGTATAGAGCAAAACCTATACAAACATATCATAAAATTATACATTATTTTTCTTAACTAATAATTTTACAAAAAAAAAATTTAATAATAATTTATTTAATTCAATATAGTTAAATAAGTTAAATCATAATAATAATAAAATACATTTTTTTTTATAATTACAGTCTAGAAAATTATCAATTAAAAAGAAAACGTTCTGGCGTCTATATTTAGGAGCGTTTGAAACAAACCGATTTGTTTCAGACGCTGAAGCTCAAATAATACGCTCCAACGGTATAAACAGTCAAATTTTATTGTGTACGTACTTGATTTGTTGTACTAATTTGTTTTTAAGAAGCTTATAAGATGAGCGTCAAACGCGACAGACGCTCGTGTTTGTTTCGCTAGAAGCAAACGACGCTGCGTCTTGCAGCGCTATTTCGTGGCCTGGTACGTATAAACCCATGTATTTGAATTGGACGCTTGACGCTCCTTTTTGCAGCGCCGAGCGTTTACGCTCATAGCGTCATGGCTCGTGGCCCAGCGGTTATGGTTTATATAACCTGCGCCAAATCTAACTTTAGCTAACCTAATATAATATTTAAAACTTTTTTTTTCAATTTTTTTATTTTGTTAAAGGCTTTGGCAATTATTAAAGCAGCTGTATTCTTTTTAGTTTATGTTATACAATTGACTTTTAAGAAACTGTATCTCTTATAATAGCGACCTTGATAACGAAAGAATGAGAAAAAATTGCAATTATATATTGGCCTCTGCTACTGCAGTATTTACCACATCACGCGTAGCTGTCCTTGAACTTTACGAAAGCAGTTTACAGATTTTATCACTACCTAATACACTGGCGAGCAAAAAATAGAGGTCACTTTAAAATTGTGACTTATTTTTGGATTTTTTTTTTTTTTTAAGTTTATGATTGTAAATTGACAAATGTTATCTATCTGTCAGTTATTATCACCGTGTTGCAGACTTTTATGAATTAGCATCCATTTTGCTCTAATTGAAAAGCTGGGGTGATTCGGAAGTCACCTAATAAGCCGTTGGTCCCATCAACCCCCCTCAAACAAGTCGTAAGACTTCTGGGGCGATGTTTAATAGCTGTAAAACGCGCAATAAAGAAGAACCTAAGTATTGATTTTTTTGCGAAACTTGTCATTTGCACTGTGTACTGTATTTAACAGGTCATAATGTCTTTAGACCCTATTGTTGTGGCAAGAATTATAGCGTCGATTGAAGATGGGCGAGGAAAATGTGAAACTGCAAGGATTGTTGGTAAAAGCCTTTGTGCTGTACAAAAGGTGTATTAGCGTTACTTGGATACTGGCTTGATAACCAGAAGATCAGGATTTGGTCGAAAAAAAGTCACCACGAACATAGATGATGTTTGCGGAATAGAACAACTTCTGCAGTTTATCTCAGAAATCAACTCCATGAAGTTAGAGATGTAAATGTTAGTGAATGGAATGTTAAGAGAAGGCTTTGGGCTGCTGGATTGTTTCGTAGAAAGATGGCTACAGTGTTGCAAGATTGTTTTTTGCCCGAAATCACTGGACATGGAATAATGAGGACTGGAGCAGTATACTGTTTTCAGATGAGTCGCGCTTTTGCCTCAATGGATCAGACGGACATAGGAAAGTGTGGAGAAGACGCGGAGAAAGATACGGTTCAGTTTGTATTGGGGAGCGACTTCCATTTGGCGTTGGGTCGGTTATGGTTTGGGCAGGATTTTTTACCGAAGTCCTTTATGACAACTATGGGCGAGCACGTCATTTTTATGCGAGATAATGCTAGACCTCATATAGCTAGACTTGTCAGAGATGAAGTGGGAATTTTGCGATTCGATTGGCAGCTCTCAGCTCGGACATAAATTCCATAAAACATGTCTGGGATAAGTTGGGACAAAGTATCCGAAAGCATACACCTGCTATAAGAACTGCTCAGGAGCTAAGACGGTTGCTATTGCAGGAATGGAATAATATCGACCAAAATGTGAATTAATTTAATTCAAAGTGTTCCCCGTCTACTTCAAGCAGTCATTAATGCAAGAGGGGGTAATACTCGTTATTAGTAATAAGTTTTTTTCATATTTTTTGTTTCATATTAGTCCTGGGAACAAAAATTTGAACTTCGTCTGAACTGTAAATTGGTGATATTTTTAAAATACGCAATAAAAACTATAAATATGCTTTACGATTCAACATTGAATTTTTAGTTTAGTGTGCAAAATACAGTTCAATTGTTTACAATTTGCTAACAAAAAAATCCAAAACTAAGTCTTAATTTTAAAGTGACCTCTATTTTTTGCTCGCCAGTGTATATATGAATTGCTGTGTGTATGCGTGTGAAAGAGAAAAAGGGAAGGAAAGGGGGCTATTTTGCGGTACAAACTAGTGACAGAATTGGTCAAAATTAAAACAAAACTTTGTCTTTACTTATCAAAACAAAAATTTGTACAAATCATTACTATTTTTGTCATTGTTAAAGAAGTCGAAATTCAAAAAAAAAAAAAAAAAAAAAAAAAAGTATAAATCTTTTTTTTATCTAGACTATTGACGAGTGTGAACATAACCTAATCACTATCATTATTTTAAAGACTTATGCCGCTTTGTTCATTAGGTACATGGGCACTAACGCACAAACATTGGTTGAGAGCCACGGTAAACTTTTTGGGAACTTCTTTAGTTATTTTCAGGATTTTGTTGGAGATGCTATTTGTCTCTGCTACTTACTTACATATGAACATTGCGTTGATCAGACAAATGCTACAATTGTTGGTATTTACTGCATGGAAAAATGGTAAAAGATGAGTTATTTAAACAAGTTTTATTGGAACTCTTATTATGCGTTTTATAGCCAGTGTTCAAAATATTTTATGCAATAGGTGCGTTTAGTTTAAGGTTTTTAGTAGATATCATGCAAGAAGATTATTTTATCGGCATTTTTTGTTTTATTAATACAAGACATGCGTTTATTTTTAGCAAGTTTCTAACAATCTAGCGTCCTTTGGGCAATTATTGGTAGGTTTTTTGCTAGAAATTAGTTATATCGACAATTTTGTTTACTTTTTAATCAGTTTATGCTTTTTATGAGCGGCATATAAGGTGATTTAGTATAGATTTTATGCTGAAATGTGTTTAGTTGATGATTTTTAATAGATTTGATGTAAGAAGTAGGTTTTTTGTTTTGTTTAATTTGATTTTTGTAGATTTTGTGCTAGAAATTAATTTTATGGTCAATTTTATTTACGTTTTAAACAGTTTATGCTGTTTTTGAGCGAATCTTACTGAAGTTTTTGCGATACTACGTTTTTACAATAGGCTTTTTTGTATATTTTATGCTTTAAATAGTTTATGGTTAGAAATAGAATATTTTTTTGCAGAATATATTCTAGGAATTTTGTTTTATGGATAATTTTCTTTTTTTTTACTTATGTTTAATGGAGTTTACATAATAGCATTGTTTTTTTGGGCTATTTTTTGTAGATTTTATTGTAGAAATTAGTTTTATGGTTATTTTTTTTACATGTTTTAAGTATTTCTTTGCGCTTTTTAATGGAGTCTTACAATAATAGCGTTTAGTCAGAGCAGGTGAATGTGATATTTAATCTTTTGATAACCAAGACTTGGGCGGATGGGTGGGTCACTCTAGATCATGGTTACCAGCCAGTAGTTTGAAATGAAATGCCCACCTACTCGACTAAGTGTTTGTTATCATAAAAATTAAAATTATTTTTTTTGCAAGTGTTAGAGGTCCTTTAGTCAGAGCAGATGAATGTGGTATTTATTGTTTTGATGACCAAGACTTGGACGGGTGGGTGGGTCACTTCAGTTCATGATTACAAGTCAGTAGTTTGAACTGGAGTGTCTACTTGCCCGCCCAAATGTTTGTTATAAAAAAATTGAAAATTTCTTTTCATTGAAGTTTTTTAGTCAGAGCAGGTAAAAGTGATATTTAATCTTTTGATGGGCGGGTCACTCCAGATCACGATTACCAGCCAGTACTTTGAACTGAAGTGCCGCCCAAGTGTTTATCAAAGAATTGATTTTTTTTTTCTTTTTGCAAGTGTTAAAAGTCTTTTAGTCAGAGCAGGGGGAAGTGATATTTAATCTTTTGATGGTCAACTCTTAAGCGAACTGGTGGGTTAGATCAAGATAACCAACCAGTAATTTGAACAGAAGTGTCCAACCTCCCGCCCAAGTGTTTGTTATAAAAAAATTGAAAATGTTTTTTTTTGCACGTGTTAGAACTATTTTAGTCAGAGCAGGTGGAAGTGATGTCTTATCTTTTGATGGCCAACACTTAGGCGGATGAATAGGTCACTCCAGATTATGATTACCAGTCATTAGTTTGAACTGGAATCTGTGATCTGTTTGTAACTGGTTTGGTCGCATTTATTTTCTACTTGCTTCAATTAGATTTTAGCGGCAATATTAACGCTTCATACGAATATTTTTTGCCACTTTTAAACAAACTTTATCTTCTTTTTTTTCTACTGGTGCTCTAAAAACATTCTAAGAACGTCGTCTTTCTCAATCTTAATTAATCAATAAACTTCAAAAGTAATAGTAATATTTCTTGATAGCAATTCAAAGTAGATAATGTACAAAATATTACATTATATAGCTGGCTACTAGCCGTTGCACAAAAAATTGCTTGTCTATTTGTTCACCATTCATTTTTGTTGTTATATTGATGTAAAAAACACTATTTTTTCACCAGTAACAATTTAAAACAAAATTGGTCAATGTTTTTGTTAAGCTAAACATTGACAAGGAGGTTGCAACAGATGGAAATTTGGAATTTTTTGCTACTTTTGATTAAAACGTTCATATGACACCCAAACAATAATGGAACCATTATATTGACTAACGCAAATCATTGCAAGTTAAAACATTTATTTGTCTTCTTCAAATTCAGATGTTGGAACTTTTTACTAAAACTCAAAGAACATATATTTCGGTTTGGAATTGGCCAAATATCGGATGCAAAGCATACTAAAGCAAGCAAAAAAGACTACTATAAGATGAAAAGCAAAACAGACATTTGCAGACCTTGATTTGTTACAAACCAACTGTCAGTCAAAAAATACTTTCACGTCAGTCAAAAAATACGTTCACAAAGAAACAGTTGTTAGTACCAGGATTCAATAACGGGCTAACCTAACCTAACCGGCTTGTCGCAACTCAACAAAAAACAATAAATTAGTTTTATGGTCAATAATGGTGATTTTTTATAAATTCTATGCTTGAAGTTTTTTTATAGACAAATCAGTTTTGTGGATAATTTTGTACACGTTTTAAGCAATTTCTAGTATTTTTGAAAGATTTTTGGTATAATTTACGTCAGAAATTTGTTTTAGGGCAAATTTTGTTTACGGTTTAAACAGTTTATGTGTTTTGTGAGCGATTTTGATACAGTTTTTAAGCGGCCTATAGACCAATATTAAAGTCAATATATTGCACAATAATTGATACTATACAATAATATTGACCGTCTGTAGATCATATTGAAAGATAAATTAAAAAATAAATAAACAATAAATTGAGTCAATCAGAAAAAGTTTTGATTTTTATTGTACCCTTTTTGCCTTTAATCCTTCTTTTTTAAAGCTATAACTAAAGCAATGGTCACACAACTTGCTTTATTTTATTCTACATGTTGACTGCAGAAGTATCAGTAATTAACAAAAAGATTGCGCAATTATATTGCAACGTCTAGGTGGTCTTAGCAATATATGGTTCAATATTATTGATGATAATATTGGTTGTCTAGGGGCATCTTTACAATAAATACAATTTATGAGCGATTTTGATTGCTGTTAATGCGTTTTGTTGTGATTGAAATTAGTTTTATGGTCAATTTTGTTAAGAGAGAATAGTTGCGCTATTATAAGGGTTCACAGAATCAAACTCGGCAAGAAATCGCCTGAATATAATTGAATAAAATTTTCACACATTGTAGAAGAAAGTCCAATCTGTGTCCTCAAATTTGTAGAAATTTGATGCGATAAGTCGTTTTTTTGCAATTAGTTTTTAAAAAGTGACGTTTTTATTTAGTTTTTCATTAATTTTTTACTCGTTAAATATAACTTCAAATCTTTTACCAAAAACATGAAGACGTAGAATATTATATGTAGTTCAACATATAAAAAGAGTGATGACTAAAATTTTATCGTTTGGATATTGAGTTGGTTGGCGTTTTGTCTCATAAGAACCAATTTTAATTTACAAACGGCTTTGTACGTGTCAATATTTTTCTAGAGAGAAAAGTTTACTAATATTCTCGTAGATGTGATAGGATTTAATATTTTTTTATAACAATACTACTATTGGCACTACAACAGGACGGGGCGACTAAACGCAGCAATTCTCTAGCGTTAATTAACAGTTTATGCTATTTTGAACGATTTTAATGGAGTTTACACTTAAATAACTTTATGCTACAAATTAGTTTTATTGTCAGTTAATATTCGCGTTTTTGTTTAAGTTTTAGACAGTTTGTGCTTTATCTGACTGATTTGTTTTGTAGATTTTATGCTATTTTGTGGTCAATTCTGTATACATTTTAAACAGTTTATGCGTTTTGTGAGCGATCATGATGCGTTTAGTTGATGATTTTATATAAGAAGTATGTTTTTTGGGCGATTTTTATTTAGTTTATTTAGATTTTTGTAGATTTTCTGTAAGAAATTAGTTTGTTATTTTTGAACGATTTATAATGTTTTTTCAATTATAGCGTTTTATCGGCGATTTTTTGTATATTTTATGCTTGAAATTAGTTTTATGGCCAATAATGGAAGTTTATTTTTATGGACAAGTTTGTTAACGTTTTAAACAGTGTATGCTTTTTCTGAGAGATATTTAATGGAGTTTGCACAGTAATAATACTTTGTAGGCGAATTTTTATTTAGAACATTTTTATTAGAAAATTGGTTTGTGGTAAATTTTGTATACGTTTTAAACAGTTTTTGCGATTTATGGGTGATTTTGATGCAGTTATTGTAATTAATACATTTTATGAGCGATATTTATAGCAATTAATTAGTTTTTATGTCAAAATTATGTTTTTTGAGCGATTTGTGTTATGTTTAATTAGATTTTTGTAGAATTTGTGCTATAAATGAATATTATGGTGAATTTTGTTGACGTTTATGGTCAGTAATGATGATTTTTGTAGGTGTTATGCTAGATATCTTTACAGTTTATGGTTTTTATGAATGATAAGATAAAGTTTGGACAATAATAGCGTTTAATAATGGCAATTTTTTGTAGATGTTATGATAGAAAATTGTTTTATGGACAATTTTGTTAATGATATTTACAAACGGGGTACACAATAATAAGCGTTTTTTGTAGATTTTATTCTAGTAACTTGTTTTGTGGTCAATTTTGTATACCTACATTTTAAAGAGTTTATGGTATTTCTGAGTTATTTTAAGTGGATTTCTTACAATAATAGCGTTTTTGTGCAATTTTTGGTAGATTTTATGATAAAATTTTGTTTATGTTTAAAACAGTTTATGCATTATTTGACTTATTTTTAATGGAGTTTGCACTATAGTAGCGTTTTGTAAACGGTTTTTTGTAGATTTTATGCCAGAAATTTGTTTTTTGGTCAATTCTGTATACATTTTAAGCAGTTTATGGTATTTTTGAGCGGTTTTTAATGGAGTTTTAGTTCTAATGGCATTTTAACGGCGATTTTTTGTTTTTTTTGGGCTTGAAATTAATTTTATATCCAATAGTGGCGATGTTTTGTGGATTTTATGCTTGAAATTACTTTTATGATGAATTTGGTTTTTGTTTTAAACAAATGAAGCTATTTCTCAGTGATTTTTAATGGAGTTTTTACAATAATAGCGCTTTTGTGCGGTTTTTGGTAGATTTTGTGATAGAAATTTCTTAACGTTAATTTTGTTTTCAGCAATTATATATAATGTATTTAATTGGTGATTTTGAATAGATTTGATGTAAGATGTATGTTTTCTAGGCGATGTTTATTAGATTTTATGCAATGAATGTGTTTTTTCTGCTGAGCAATTTGTATGCATATATATATTTGCTTTTGAGCTATGGTATGTTCTGCATTGTTACAATAGTTTCTCTAACATTTCAAGTAATTCTTACCCTCCAAATGGCCATAACTATAAATCATACATTTATATCAAAAATTTTCCTTAAAAATCGGGGTTGAAAATAAAAAAAACACAGTACGAGAGGGTTGGATGTGAAGAACGAAAACTGCGTGTGCTGCCGGAGAATATCGACCCGAAATGGCTAGGAGAATTCAGCGCCTGCGTGATCTCCGGAGTCGGTTAGTGAACTAGAACCCCCACCCACACATCTCGACACAACCACCCTATTATTACATGCTATATATAAACTTTACGATATTGTATTTTTAACTACACCTATCTTCGATATCAATTGAATAGTTGCAGAAAGTTTGAATAAATTTGTTAAAGGAAGAGATCAGATTATTGTTGTGTTTTAGGGGATGTTATTTTCCATGTAGATAAAAACAAAACTTGAATTGCAAATTTCTGGAATGTCACGTATCGAGTGATAAAGGTTTGGTTATGTCATCCTTCTCTCGGATATAATGTCTCAATTTTTGAATTTATGTTACCATAAATGTTTCACTATGCTAATGGAATTTCTTATCAGACAAATATTTGTTTCGGCAACTACGCAATATTCTTATTTTCAAGGATTGAGTTCCGCGTAGCGTGTGATTCTTTCGACTAATTACCATCTTGTAATTTAACACGCAATTAAACCAACCACGAAACTTTCAGTCGGGGAAAACTACTAATAACTTTCCGTCCTTGTTTTTTTAAACAAAACTTTCCAATCGCAACTTAGTTGATAGCAAAGTTTTCCAGGTCATGAATTATTAATATTTAATATATAAAAAAATGCTATTAAAATAAATTAACGCAGTGGTTCTCTACAAACTAATAAAAACAGGGTGATGAATTTAAGTAACAGCAAATAAGAAAAAATATAAATCGCAGCTATTTATATTCACGGCGACGTTAAATAAAGATAATCCTCGCGTAATGTTTATTTGCAGAGATTTTTTCCTTCTGCAAGCGACGTCTGGCGATTTTAATTAAGCTCTCACCTTTCGACAGCAATCTCAAAATTTATGACGTGCTTTGCGATGAATCTTGGAGGCTTTTTAATTAAAACAAACATTAGGGAATAATTTCTTGCTTTAGCATAATTAGCAACTGTAAATAGTGATATTGGTGTCCTACAAACATTGTTCATTCATAGAGAACGGATTTATTAACTGGAATTTATGATTTTTAGCCGAATTTTATTTTATTCGGTCCGATTTTTGAATGTTCTCAAAAGTGTTTACTTAGTTCATGATTGCGGACGGGAGGTTTGTATTGTTGTTACACGCCTATCCGCTCATTATTCTTAAGTGATTGGATGTTTCAAGCACTTTTGATGTTTTACTGCTATTATATTTGAAGCATCAATGTCAATTTTTAATTAAATCACAGCGGGAGACGCAGACTACCGAATATCTTGATAATAGGGGCTGTGGTTACACCAATATAAACTTCCCATTCAAAATCATGGGCTTACTTAGGCGGGTTGGAAAGTCACTTACCTTCCTACCCGCCTAAGTATATGTTATCAAGAAATGTAACAATTGACATTGATTCTGTATACGTAACAGTAGCACATTAAAAGTGATTGAAATATTTCTTGATAACAAATACTTGGGCGGGTCACTTAGTTCATGATTGTGGGCGGGTAGTTTGCATTGATGTAAATTGCCCACTTGCTCAAGTGTTTATTATCAAGAGATTGAGTGTTTCAACTACTTTTGATGTCCCTGCTGTTATTACATTTGCAGGATAAAAATCAATTGTTACTAAATCACAGCAGGAAAGGCAGACAACCATTCGCTTAGTTACAAACACTGGCGGATCACTTAGTTTATGATTGTATTGGTGTAACTCGTCTACCGACCAGGGCCTACCGACCAGGTGTTTATTAAGAAATTGGTAGTTTCAACTACTGTTACATTTGGAGGATCAATGTGAATTGTTATTAAACTACAGCGATAGAAGCACACAATCAATTTCTTAGTACTATCACTTGGCGGTCGGGCCAGTTACATCAATACAAACCTCTCCTCCACAATCATGAGCTAAGTGATTTGACCACCCGCCCAAATATTTGTCATCAAGGAATTGGTTACTTGTCTTTCCTGTTGTGATTTAATAACAATGGATGGGCGGTTTACTTTGTCCATGATTGAGGGCGGGAAGTTTGAATTGATGTATATTTTGGTTTGCACTAGGATGGTAATTTTCCTAAAGACTCGCAAAGTGTAAGATTTTCTCTCACGAGCCGACTAATATAATAATCATTGCGAAGTGACACGTTTGCTAAGAAAAGTGCTGGGTCAAATTAAAATTAATTCCGAAGCGACACATTGTCCCTAGAAGACTCAAATCAGAACTAATCGCGAAGTGACTTATTGGCTCTAGAAGACGCTGGAGTAAATTTAAATTTATTGCAAATTGAAATCTATTTGCGAAGCGACATGTTTTCTAGGGAATGTGATGAACCAAATTAAAATATTTTGCGAAGCGACATATTGTCTCTAGAACTCGGCGGATTAAATCAAAATTTATCACGAAGCGGCACATTTGCTACGGAATGTGCTGGAACAAATTAAAATCAATCACGAAGCGACACATTCTTTTTTAAAGACTAGAACAAATTAAAATCAATTGCGAAGCTACACGTTGTCTCTAGAAGAAACTGGAACAAATTAAAATCAGTTGCGAAGCCACCCATTATTTCTAGAAAACGCTTAAACAAATTAAAATTAATTGCGAAGCGACACAAGTCTCTAAAAGACGCTGAAGCAAATTAAAATTTATCGCGAAGCGACACATTGTCTCTAGACGACTCTAGAACAAATTAAAAACTATTGTGAAGCGACATAATGTCTCTAGAAAAAAATTAAAACCCTTGCGAAGCGATACATTTGCTAGGGAAGACGCTGGAACAAATGAAAATCAATCGCGAAACGACATATTAAAAAAAAAAACGCTTGAACAAATTGACTTTGCCTATAGAAGAAACTGGAACAAATAAAAATTAATTGTGAAGCTTTGCGAACAGAATGCGCTGTAAGAAGCTTAAATTCATTGAGAAGCGATACATTGTCTGTAGAAGACGCTGAAACAAATTGAAATGAGTCGCGAAGTAACAATTTATCTCCATAAGATATAGTGGATATGGTATAAATTAAAATTAAGCACGAAGCGACACGTTTGCAAGAGAATGTGCTGGAACAAATTAAAATCTATCGTGAAGCGACACAATGTCCCTAAAAGACTCCAGAACAAATTAAAATCAATCGCGAAGCGACTCAGCCAAAACAATAAACAAAAAACCTATTTATAACTGCTGCGAAGTTGGAAACAAATTAAAAAAAAACTTAGCAACAAATATACTCTCACATAAATGACATTATCTCCCTTATTATGAGACCTAGGTCAATTATAAATGTACCGTTAGATCTACAAGAAAAAAACAGAAATCTCTATAGCAAACGCGAGCAATAATTGAAGGGTATTAACTAACTAATTGAGTATTTCATTAATTAGCAGTAATTGTTTAGCACAGCTCTTACCCAAGGTCAAATCTTAATTCTTTTGCACGCGCCAAAATGAGCAACCTTTAAAATAAGCAATTACCTAGATTAGACCAATTAAAGTAAATAGACAAACAAATGTTAAGTCGATTATTTATTAACTTATTTTAAATTTGAAAATCAATTTTGAATGATAAAACAAGTACATTGAACATATATCGATGACCCAAATCAGATTTAATTAATTACTGAGATATGAACCTATAAAGTGTGCGCTAATATAAAGCAGTCGCTATTTTTGTTGCCAGGTTATTTAAGGGTAATAGAAATTGATAAAATTAAATTTTGAAAACTGCTTTCGATAGATAAAACATGTTAAATGATCATATATCAATTACCCAAATCAGATTTAATTAATTACTGAGATATGAACACTAACTAGTACTAGGACAACGAATACAAGGAGACCCTGCAAACATTGGAAATTTTGGATCAGGCAATCGAAACTCACGAGGCGAAATGTTGTTAAACTTTCTACTTAAAGACAACCTATACTGACTAAATATATTTTTCTAAAAACCACCACAACGAAAACGGACATGGAAAAGATAGACTACATAATATCAACCACCAGATCTATATGCAAAGATGTAACAGTTCTAAACAAAATGAACACGGGCAGCGAACACCGCATGGTAAGAGCCGAATTCTATTTTGACCTAAAAGAAGAAAGAAACAAACTAACCAGATAACAACGTGACTTATCGAGCTGACACTGAAGAAGGACAAATACCATAGCGAGTTTTAAAGACGATTACAACCTACAGACGGACGAAATATCGAGCAACTAGCCCAAAATATAGAAACAAGTATTCAAGCGTAAAAAAGTTATGCACCACCACCGCAAAGAAAACAATAAACTTTCTTTGTCTGCACTAGATTTAATAAAGACACGTAGGAATATGGTTAGAGGAACAGATATATACAAAGAAACCTACAAAAACATCAAAAAAGGGATACGTAAAGATATAAGAACCTATAACACAAAGACTATACAGGAAACCATCGAACAGAACTGCAACATGAAGGTACTGCGATCAAGAGTATCTAACAACAAATCCCACATAATCAAGCTACGAACAACGAATGGCACAATACTATTCAACAAGAAAGCCATACTTAAAGAAGTGGAGAATTTCTATGCAAAACTTTACTCAACAACTAAGAGAGATCACGGCTTAAGAACCCATGTAACAAACGTGGGTTTGGAAGAAATACCCGACATTACTACAGAAGAAAAGGAGGAGGCTCTTAGACAACTAAAAAATAGTCATATTTAAGAAAGGAGACACGACCAACATAGAGAACTACAGACCTATCAGTCTTATTATTCTACGTTTATAAACTTTTTACAAAGATAATAACCAATAACAACTAAATTTGACGAGTATCAACCGGTAGAACACGTCGGATTCCGAACGAGCTTTAGCACGACCGACCATCTACAAACGATTCAACATCTTATTGAAAAGACCACGGAATACAACGTACCCATCCATATGACCTTTATCGATTTCCACAAAGGCACATATTGAAATCCATGGAAAATGCACGAATTGACTACACAGCGATCATCGAACATATATACCCAAACGCCCTATTGTACGTAAGAATTAATGAAGGAGACTTGACCAACACCATCAAAGTGGAACGAGGAGTAAGGCAGGGAGACACAATTTCTCCGAAGTTGTTCACAAGTGCTCTAGAAGATGTTTTCAAAAAGACTTGCATGGGAGAACAAAGGAATCAAAATTGATGGAGCACACCTGAGCCTCCTACGTTTTGCAGACGACATAATACTGGTATCATAAGACCCAGACCAACTCACTGAAATATCGGAAACGGTAAGGTTAAAAATGAACTACACCAAAACGAAAATGAGCCCCGAGAACCCATTTGTACTCATAAACAATATTATGATTGAAAATGTTACCGAATACAACTACCTGGGCCACATAATAGTGCTGGGGAAAGAGAACCGATCAAAAGAAATATCAAGACGAATACAGCTGCCATGGGCAGCATTCGGGAAACTAGGATACATACTAAGAAACAAAACTATACCCATAAATCTTAAGAGGAAGGTTTTTGATACATGTGTACTTCCTGTGACCACCTACGGGTTAGAGACAACCGTCTTAACAAAAACAGCCGCAAACAAATTGAGAGTGATGCAGAGAGCTATGCTCGGCATAATTTAGAGACAAAATCACAAACGAAGAAGTCAGGAAAAGAACAAGAGTAAACGGCCTAATACAAAGAAGCAAGACGAACAGACAGCTGGACAGCTAAAATTGCGCAATGGCGACCCAGGGAAACGAAAAGGGGCAGCGAAACGATGGATTGATGACATCAAGCAAACCGCCGGCAAAGATTGGTACGAAAAGGCACAGGACAGAGACAAATGAAAGAGTATAGGAAAGGCCTATGTCCAGGAGTGGACGAACACGTGCTGACAAAGAAGAAGAAGAGTTAAGCGACACATTATTCCTAGGATACTCTGGAACAAATTAAAATTAATTGCGAAGCGACGTATTGTCTCTAGAAGAATCTGGAATAATTGTTTTTTGAAGCTAGAGTCTTAAATTAAAACCATAATGATTTAGAACCAATTGTAATGCGATACTACTTGTCTCTAGAAGACGCCGGAACAAATTAAACTGAATTGCGAAACGACACATTTGTTAAATATTTGAGGTTAGGGTAGTTTAATAAAATTAATATATACTTTATTGTGCTGATTTTAATTTTAATTTTTATTAAGACCGGTTTTGGCTGTTAGGCTATCATCAGTTTTTTTTCACAGGTGTTGTTGTGTGTTGCGGGTGGTGTGAATTTGTTGTGGTTACTGTTACATTTGTTAAAGAATGAATTGTTGCTAGAAAAGGGTGGAATAAACTAAAATCTATTGCGAAGTGACACATTGCCTCAAAGAATACTGGAACAAATTAAAATTAATTGCGAATCGACGACTAGAACGTCTTTGAATGATTTAGAATCAATTGATAAGCGACACATAGTTAGGACGTATTAACAGCTATCGCAAAGCGACTTATTTGCTAGGAAATGCGCTGGAACAAATTAAAATCTATCGCGAAGCGACACATGTCTTGCAAGATATTTCTCAAAGACACTGAAAAATTTTGATCAAGCGTAAAGCGATACATTGTCTTAAGAAGGCTATGGAACAAATTAGAATTAGTTATAGAGACAATCGGGGTATTCTCTATGCATATTGTTAGCTAACATATGAACTGTCAGTTTAACAAATCTTGATTGCTAACAATATGTGTATATTTTGTTAAAGTGACATAACGTCACTTTAACAAAATATACACAGACCGTGAAGGCCCTATTTCAGATCCTGGGAGCCAGATTTTGCTAGTTTTTACATTCCGTGAATAGAATTTAGCATTTTTTTGACAGTTTATGGCCGGGTTATGATTTTTTTTACAAATTTTTTAATATTTTACTCCTGGATTTTGATATTTTTGAGATTACATGAAGATTATTACACTTTTTAAGAGATTATGGTGCTTTCTGACAATTATATAAAGCTTTAAAGGCGGATTTTGCTGTTTTGACATTTTATGAACAGAATTCTACAGTTTTTAGTCGTTTTTGGCTAAATTTTTGTGTTTTTTTAAAGTATTTTAATATTTGATTACCCGATTTTACTATTTTTGACTTTATATAAATAGAATTTTGCATTTTAACAGTTTTATGACCAAGTTTAGGACTTTGCTATTCTTGATATGCAACATAAAGCTTCTAGAATGACCTGAGTTGAATAGCACTAAATAACGATTTAATGTGACCTCAGTTGGCCTACAGCATAAGGTGAAAATTGTCTAACATTTAGTTTTTAAAGTAGCCTAATACGAATGATCAAGGAGCAACATAAAGCTTCTAGAATGACCTCAGTTGATTAGCACTAAATATAGAATTAATGTGGCCTCAGTTGTTTTATAACATATAACAATAACATAACGTGTATATTGATCAACATTTAGTTCTCAATTTATCTTTATAAGAATAATAAAGAAGCAGCATAAAGCTTTTATAATAAACTCGGTTGATTAGCAGTAAATAACGAATTGAAATTACTTCAGTTAATCTATAATAAACAGTAACATAACACTGGTAACTTAAGGTAATTCAGTTTAGAGAATTGTGAAGCGACATATGGCTTTCAACGTGACGTCAGTTGATCTATAGTGAATTGTAAAGTGATGATAGTGCTTGCAAAGCAATATGGGATTTCAAAATGACCTCAGTTGACCTATAATAAATTTTGAAATGGATTCTAGTATTTAGAGCCACGTTTTTTTTTTTTTTTTCTAAATGTGACATTTAGGAATTACATAATATACCACAACAACATAAAATCACTTTTGAATTTAAACGAGTGAAACCACTCTCGCTGAAACTATTACATAGAAGACTCGATTTAAACAGTTTGTGAACATTGACTTTGAATATGTGTGGCCTATAAGTCTCAGGAAGTACTGAATTTGGAAGTTTATTTCATTTGTACAGTTAAAAAAATCTCTCTTAAAAGTTTTGGTCCTACATCTCTGAACTGTCGATGAATATTTGTTAGAATTTCTAGAAAGCCTTGTTGTTAAGTTTAATATTTGGTACTGATGAAACCTTTGATTTGGATTTTGAAACAGTAAGAGTTTTTTAGAGTTAAAATTGTCATGTTGGGGGTGCTCCATTCAGATATTGTTTTGAGGTTTTAGTTTATAGATGTTACACATTCTAACCTAGAAATTTTAAGACGCTCTGTCATATTTGTCAATATGGTCTTTGGGAAGTATGAAGGGTGCTATCATCTGCAAAACTATGAATAGAACTTTTAGTTATTTGAACAAGTTTATTAATGTAAATCAAAAGTAAAGATGGCGAAAGAGCAGAACCTTGAGGAACACTAGCATTTATGATTTTGGGGACAGAATTAAAACT
Source organism: Tachinus rufipes (assembly GCA_963932245.1). Lineage (NCBI taxonomy): Eukaryota > Metazoa > Arthropoda > Insecta > Coleoptera > Staphylinidae > Tachinus > Tachinus rufipes. The sequence continues at coordinate 67,518,211 of OZ010747.1, read as the reverse complement.
ATCAATTCTAACTATAATTTTTCTATTGTCAAGAAAACTATTGACGTTAATTGATTGTTTGTGAAAAATGGTAACAGTTCACCAATATTGGTTGTGTTATATTTTGGTGTGACTTTTGAGAATTCCGAAGCGGCATATGGATTCTAAGACGCAGTTGATAAATGTAAATATAGTGTATAAAATAAATAATGAATCTTCTGGCTTACTGAGTGTCCTCAGTCGGTTTATAACAAATCTCAAATATTTATTTTGTAATAACCTCAATTAATTATTAGTGAATAACAAATCGATAAATGGTTTTCTGGTCGTCCTATAGTAAATCATGAAGAACATAGTTTTTAGAACAACTCTTTTCTAGCTTTGTTTTCTGCTACAATAGAAGCATATTATTATTTTGCAATATATTATTAGAGCAGAACTAATCCCAATATTTATTTATAAATGGATTTAATAAGTGAGATGGAATTAATACTGTTCAAATGATTGTTCATTAATTAAAATTTATTCTCTTTTGTCATTTAAGGTGTGTGTTGTGTGTGTACTAAAGCATAACATTAGATGGATACTACCACTAAGGGGGTGAAATCGTGCCGTGCGTGAAAGGGTTGCTTAGTTTCCCCTCTCTATATGTTGTACGCCCCGGTTCGCGTATCCGTTTGTAGGTGTGTAATGGAGATGTTTTGAGCGTGAAATAGTCTAGTGATTATGCAGGTTTATGTGACAATGTTTCCACTAGATCTAACAACAGTCCATTTATCAATATTTTGATGGTAATAATAATAAGTAAGAGGATTTACAATTGTATTTGAGTTATTAACATGAAATTGATTTATGTGATTTGCACAGTGTAATTGCATTAATTATTATATGTATGCATGAATTAATCTACCATATGTTGCTGCAATTATTTAATCAGATTAGTAATTAAGCTTGCAATATTGTATTTGTGTACTGTTTTGTGTTAATGCTTTATTAATTTATGTTTTCTTGTTGTTATAGGTGAGTTATGAGTCTGCTAAACATTTGTAAGTAATGGAATAAATACCTCAATATATCTGCACTCTTGATTATTTACACCTGAAAAAATATTAGAAATTTGTTTTTAATTTTTGTCTTATTATAAAATTGTAATGAGACCTATTTTGAATCTTGTGGAATACCAGTAATCAATCATGAAGTTTCAAAAGATTTTTAAAAATTTTAACATTTTTAAAAATAATAAATTTTCAAATAATTACTGACAAGAAAATGTGATGTTTTGGAATTACTTAATATGTCACACAATCACACATCAACATAAAAATATCTTTAAATTTGAACGAGTGAGCCACTCTTGTTGAAACTATTACATTGAAGACTAGATTTAAGCAGCCTGTGAACATTGACCTTTGGTATTTGTGGCTTATACGTCTCAGAAATTATTGAATTTGGAAGTTTCGATAAAAAAATCTCTCTTAACAGTTTCGGTTCTACATCTCTGAACTTTCAGTGAATATTTGTTAGAATTTTTAGCAAGCCTTGTACTACGAGTAAATATTTGTTTAGATGGCAATATATCTTGTATTTTGTTAAAACAATGTCCATGGAAACATTTATAGAAAATGCAAACATTTGCAACATTACGCCGGTGTTGTAAAATATCTAAGTCATTATTTAATTTTGGGTCAACAAAAATCCGAATAGCTTGTTTCTGAATAGAGTTTAAAAGAGATAGTGTAGTTTTTGATGCTTTTTTTATACTTTGGAACAATATTCAATACAAGGACTAATATAAGTTTTATATATAAATATAATTATATGCAAAAATTGAACAAAAGTAAAAAACTTTTTACATCTATTAAGAAATCCTAGTTTTCTAGGTACTTTCGAAGCTATGTCGACAACATGGTCGTTTCACAGAAGATCATGTGAGATTGTAACCCTTAGAAGACAAATTGAAGAAGATTTAGATATGGATTTGTTGTTTAGTTTAATATTTGGTACTGATGATACCTCGGATTTTGATTTTTAAACAGTAAGAAGTTGAGGCTTTTTAGAGTTAATCGACCATATTGAGAGTATTTTATTTAGATATTGTTTTGAAGCATTTGTTTACAGATGCTACAGATTCTAACCTAGAAATTTCAAGACGTTCTGCCATATTTGTTGCAATGATTTTTGGAAAGTATGAAGTATGAAGGGTGCTATCATCTGCAAAACTATGAATAGGATTTTTAGTTATTTGATGAAGTTTATTAATGGAAATTAAAAATTAAAAAAGTTGTTGAAATAGCAGAACCTTAAGGAACCATCAATACTAACTATAATTTTTCTATTGTCAACAAAGCTATTGATAAGATTTACAGATTTTTGATCAAGACCTATACAATGGAGCTTGGTGATTTCTGTTTGGAGTTGAAGGGTGCTAATTTGAGTTACTGTAGTTCAGACAGTTTTTAACTTACCGTAATATAATTTGGTAGAATTATAGCTCAGCTTTTTGACTTCAATATCCATAGAACAAATATAAGTTTTTTTTTTAATTTTTGGTATTTATTAATTAATCACTCAGAGGACTCGATGAATATTGTATCAAATAGGCTGATTTAAACTGGTGTAACTTTTGTTAATAAATAACCTAGGTTAAATTAATTTGGCAGAAATATAGCCTAAATATATAAACCCATAATGCATAATTCAAATTAAATTTTTCTAAAATATTTGGAAATTATAAAATAATCACCGAGAAGACTCAATAAATCTTGTATCAAAGGGGTTGGTTTAAAACGGTATAACTTTTTTAATAGTCAACTTAGATTAAAATAATTTGGTATAAATATAGCCCTACTATATAATTCCATAATGCATAAATCAAATTATATTTTTTATAAAATTTATGGAAATTATTAAATAATCACTAAACACACACTAAACCGGTTTAATGTTAATAATTAACCCAGGTTAAAATAAATTTGGAGTTTTTTTTTTTATTAATATCCTAATCACTGCTTTTTCGATTGTTTTCCACTTTGCTTTGCTCTCCAGCATGTGTGCCTTTATGTTTTCGGTGGTTAGTAGCGCTCAAACCTCTTGTAGTAGTTTCTTTTGTCGGATTTTATAATCTTGAAATGCAGCAGAAACGTCCGTGGAAAGTTAGAAACCTAAGCTTTGTTTGCGCAATATTTATAGCGCTACTTCTGGAATTAGTGCCCTAGTTTATTTAGATGGCTTAGTTTCTTGGCTCCACACCTGTTGTTATTTTGTCATTGTAGCCTCCAGTTTTGTTGCCTTGTCTGCGGTCTTGCTGTTGTAGCCCTCGTCCTTTAAGTAGGTAGCCTTAGTTGGCGTTGTTCTCTAGGAGCTTACTATTACAGTGGAAACTTTTCTTTGGGCATTTGGGTATAATGGAGTTTTTTACGCTACTGAGGATTTTTACTTTTTTTCTGCTTTTGGGCTGCTAATGCCACATTCTACTTGCTTTTGCAAACACTTTTTTTATATACGTTCCTATATGCATGTTATTATGATTGAATTAGGAGGCTTAGCTTGATTTATTTTTTAAGGTTTTTGTATATACTACCGCTTTAGTTTTATATGAGCTCAGTTGAAGGCCTTTTTGCATTCATTTGTCTATTCTACCCATAGTTCATTCGATCAAGTCTTCTCGAAAATTTGCGTGTAGAAAGATCTGACGTCATTCCATTTGGGACACATGGACATGATTTGCGTCATCAACTTCTTGGCAGTAAGTGCATTCATTTGTTTCCGCTCTACTGAAATTGTGTAGATATTTTCTGAAACATCCGTGTCCCAAAAGTGATTGGGTGATGAAATAATCTACTTCCACATAGGTTGAACCACTTTTAGATGTATTAACTTTATTGTTCATATGTCCCGTTGTCTTATTTGTTTTGCCATCTGGATATTTGAGTTTCTACTGTCAGTATTTCTTGGTGCTTTACTATAAACTTCAGCTTTTTTCTTAATTAGGAATTCAATAGGTAGAGTTGCAGCAATAACTCCCACAGCTTTTGCCGATGTTGACCTGTATGCACTGCATACTCTGATGGACATTAGTTTCTATATCCTAGTTAATTTTTGAGACAGTTTTTTATTGGCCGTTACTGTATGCCATGCTGCTGCCCATACACCAACTGCGACTGAACAATGCTTGCGCAAATTCTTTTTTTGGATGCTTTAGATCTTTCAACGTTTGGGCATCAGTCTACTTGTCTGTCCATTCAGTTTATTACACGCTGAAGTCCAGTGGTGATCATGTTCATCAGCGTTTTTTTTTTTTACTTTTTGCTGTTGTGACTATTGCCAACCTGTCTGCAAAGCCAATCAATATAGTTCCCTCCGACATCTTGGTCCGCAGTAGGTTATAGTAAAGAATGTTCTAAAGTTGGGCTTAACACTGACCCCTGTGGGACACTACTGCTTAATTCGACGGTCTTTATACTGTCATCTGCCTCTAAAATAAATTTTCTTTAATATTTGTTTCTGATTATTGCCCGCAACACACAACAACACCTGTGAAAAAAAAAGAAAAAACTGATGATGGCCTAACCGCCGAAACCGGTCTTAATATATAAAAATAAAATCAGCACAATAAAGTATAATTTTTTTATTAAAATACCCTAACCTCAATAAATTTTCTTTCTTTTAGATAAGAAGCTATAATGGCAGTCAGGTTGTTTTGTATACTTTTTTCTTCAAGTTCTCTATGATCAGCTGCCTTGTTGCACTGTTGAATGCATTTTGGACGTCTATAGTTACCATCACACGCAGCCTCCGGTGCGCTACTGAACAAGCAGCCGCTTTTCTAGCAATGTCAATTACTTGTCTGAGGGCATTCATTATTGGCGTTCTTATCGAAAAAAAAAAAAAACTCCTCTTACGTTGATTTGGGTCCTTTTTGCAACAAGAGAAGTAACATCTGTTTCTACACCATTGGAAAGGTTGCTGTGGCTGCCAAGTTGTTATAAACTTTTAGATGTACAGAGTTACTTCCTTCTACTGGAATATTTTTTGGTTTTGGACATTTTTGTTGTGTTTCAGTTTTTCACACGTCTTTTGTAGTTTTTTGTTTGTAAAATTGACAAATTTATTGCTAATGGCACAGTCAAAATATACTTTTGGTTGGGTAAGGAACAAGTGCCTTACCACTTTTGCCATAGTTTTTATCGTCTGTTTTGATCTTGGCGGGAAACCTACCAACATTTTTGTTACTATTTTGTAGCCATTACCCTAGATGTCATAGTCTACATTTAGAAAGGGGTTTTCCAGCTGGTATTTTTAACTTTTTTTATTTGTATTACAGTTTCTATTTGTAATCTTTATACTCCTCCCATAAATAAAGTTTTATGTGTGGTAGACTGCGTTTGACCTTTCTAGAGTACTCTGTTCTTTTTGTTGCACACAACCGACGTAATTCGGAAATTTTTGCTTTCCACCAATACAACGGCAGTTCTCTCTTAATGTTGATTTTGTAGGGTATCTTCCAGGTTATGTATATTATTGTTTCCAGAGGAGTAGCAACTATGTATATATTGTGAAAGCTGTTGCCGTGATGAAGGTATATCCAAGGTTTTTATTGCAGTGCCAATTTTATTAATCTTATTTTTAATGACGTTTTGGTTTGGTTCACTTATTATTTAGCTTTGATATCTTTTCAGAGGTCAGAGCTAGATCTTTTAACAGGACGGATTCTGTTGGTATTGCTATGTGATATATCACCAGCGTAGCTTATAATGAAGGTTTCTTCAGGTGTATCAAGTTTGAGTATGCTATCATAGTGTAAGTTCTACAGCGTTGGATTCAGAATGGAACCTAGTGGCACTACACACGCCATGATCAGATATAGAATTTTTTCTGTCTTTTTTGTAGTTGCGGATTAGCCTGGTCAGGTATGGTTCTATTTGTCTACGGTCGAGTTCTTGAGTTTTCCGACCACTTTGCAGAGTTAAAGGTATTTTTAACTTACAGCGTTTTCTACGGGTTTTTTCTATAAATGTTAAGCAGTTGGCATTCTTGACAGGTAGTCAAAAGGTTCTATCACTTTTTCTATTATCACCATAAGCGTAAGCCCTAAAATATTGGCCTTTGTAACTGAAAAAAAAATAAACGTTTTTCAATTCGGTTGAGGAAGTCCTATGAGATAGGTTGAGGTGCATGAAAACAAACTAGATAGAATCTTTGATAACAATCGGTACCTAATAGCATCGGTAATTCAAACGTGGTTGAGAGCGGACCGAAAAGTTTGCCAAGGGTGGCCGATAGATCATAGAAGAAAGGAGGTGGAGAGTTGGTGGTCTGAGAGCTAGCCGTAGCTCGGCCAGTGCAATGATGTTGATCTACGAGTGCAATCTCTTAATAACCTTGATAAGGTTTTTACCTTCTCCTATTCTTAAAGCCAGGTCGCAGGCAGTATAGCCCAACTATCATCCTCATCAGCTCTTTTTTCCCGCCACTGTAGGCCCATTAGCTTCTATTTTGCCCTTAATGCTGGCAACTTACATTACAGGTGGACCTGCAGTTTTAAGTGGATTCCGAACCACTGGAGAGATTATTAACCTACTCCGGACCAGAGAAGGATTTCAGTCATGAAACCCCACACTGGCTTGGGGAGTGGGAGAGCGTATAAACGTTTGAAATAGTTTTCGTTGTGTGATTTGAACCCATCATATTTGGTGCAGTAGTAAGATGCCTAACCTAACCTAACTGTAGAAACCCATAATACATAAACCAAATTATATATATTTTAATTTTGGAAATTATTAAATAATGATTGAGAATAAATCTTGTATCAACAGGGTTGGTTTAAACCGGTATAACTTAATTAACTACTGATCTAGGTTAAAATAATTTGGTACAAATATAGCCCGACTATATAGTCCCATAATACATTAACTAAGTTATAATGTTTTTAATTTATTTGCAAAGTATTAATAATTTTATAATCTTTGATTTTTGAGCTATGAAATTGCCTCCTAATCTTAACAATAAAGGAATGCGATGGCACCTGCTGGCACAATAAATTATAAAGTTGGGAGGAGATTTTAATATCAGTCTTAATCTAGATGGAACTTTTTAATAAATAAAACGCTCACTAATGAAAACGTAATTTATTTACCTTCGCAATCTCGGCAGAAAATTAGCAATTTTCTTCCAGCAAAATGTTTTATTTTAATTAAAAATATATTAATAAACAATAAAATTAATGATTAAATAGAAATTGCTGTCGAGTATTTTTTTGTGTTGCACAATCCAATTAAGATTGACGAAAGTTGAAAGTTTCAAGTATGCTCGAAACAGTTCGATGCTATGCTGCTGGTTTAATTATTTTTCTCTGCATTTTTTCTCTGTTCGTACAAAGCCGCAGAATCGAATAGGGGTGGTTGTATAAAAAAAATAAAAATAGGAGGAGTGGTAACCGCATTATACACTAGCGGAGACCGTGGCATGACATTAAATGAGGATTTCCATGCGAGGAAAACGCACCTAATGGAAAATCGATTCTAGACGCGTTTTTTTTTTTTTTTTTTTACTTTAACTCGATTGATTATACAAATATTTTAATTAAATCTAATTGAATTCATAGCTTTAAGATTGTGTGTTATAAATACTCTGTATAACTCGTTATTTTTTAAGGTTTGTTAAATTTTATCACAAATTCGTGACTTGTAAAGTTTAATTATACCGAATGGTCTATAGCGTTGATGAAATGTGACGCACTAAATTATAGATAACAACGGTATGAATTCCCGACTCTAATAAAGCTTTATTCATATTTTATAAGTACTGCTGCTGTTTGTGCGACAGTAACACAATATTTAAATTAAATTGTTGCAATATTTAATCAAATTTTCAAACCCATAACTCGAAACAGGGAGTGTTAGCATATTGAAACCATCACACTTGTTAGTCATTATTAAATAAATTAAGTTAATTAAAAATTTTTAATTAGTTTATTGCATTATGGGATCATATAATTTGGGTATATTTGTACCAATTTGTATTAACCTAGGTTAATTCTTAACTTAGTTATATCGGTTTAAATCAACCTTTTTATATTGGGATTGTTAAGTCTTTATCAGAAAATATTCAGTAATTTCCAATTTTTTTTAAATTTTGTTTTTACATTATTGGATCATATAGTTGGGCTATATTTGTTTGAAATTATATTAACCTAGGTTATTAATTAACTGACCTACAACTATTTTAATAAATGTATTTATTGTCGCCAATAATTTTCTTATTAAATTAATAAATTGTATTTTTTTATTACTTCTTTGATTGATGAAGGAAAGCTCATTCACTCATAATAAAAAAATATGAAATCCTGCGGAAATTTCAATAAATAATACCGTTCGAGTTTTCATCCCCATCAAAGATGTTCGGCGCGACCCTTATTCAATCATATCCAATTTATCGACGCCTGAAAGTGATTTCATTTTCACATGCGTTTATTTATTTTATCATTATTTTTTTATTATTCTATGCGATATTGATCCTGCATTGCAGTAAGGGCTTCAGGTGGCGTTCCAGTGTGTGAATTGCATGTTCTAATTATAAGCTCCCCGCTTGTTTGCATAATTCACTGATGCTATTGGCAATATGCCCGAGAAATTTCTATTCACTTTTCGACTCACAATGACACTGAATGTATGTTTTTATTTTCAAGTGCGTTGCTGTACAAATAATAATGAAATAATGTAATTAATATTGCTTCGTTTTTATTGACGCTTGATGCACACTCATGCATTTAGATATAATTATAATTCTGAGAACAAATATAATTTTTATTTACCGAGTTTATGATTTCCAAGAATACGTTTCTATTTTTTGGTTATTTGTTATAATTTGTTTGTTGTATAAACAAATTATTAGTTACGCTTCAATGCTTGCATGCTTTAAACATGAACAACGCGCGTGTTTACTTCTTTTGCCATTTCATTGAACTTGCCGTTAATTGGTCTGCTTTTTTATTTGGAAGTAATTTGTTATTATATAATACAGAACAAATTATTTTGTTTTATTATTTTTTAATTATTTATCTAATATTTTTCAACATTCACTTTTAATGGAAACATTTGATTACGTATCTCTAATCAATATTTTATTAAAAAATAAACTGCTATGACTCTGTTTACTGATAATAATTTGTTGCGCTGTTTACGATGGAATTATCGTAATTACGAGCCGACTTTACTCAGTTTAATACTAATATGTTACTTTGCGATTGAGTACATTAAGTTGCGTTGCGTTTCTTTGCGTCGAGTAGTTTGGTTCAATTATAGTTTGTCGATTGACTCAGTTTAATCCTAATAAGTCGCTTTGTAGTTGCGGTTATAATACGTTTTTTGCGATTGGTTGTGCGTAGAGTAGTGTGATTCAATGATAGTTTGTCGTTTTGCGATTAACTGTGAGCCGGATTGACTCAGTTTAATGCTAATATGTCGCTTTGCGATTGAGTACATTTGGTTGCGTTCATAATACGTTTCTTTGCGGTTGATTGTGCGCCGAGTAGTTTTATTCAATGATAGTTAGTCGCAGTCTCGGACAATTAGATTGTTAAGGGCAGTGGTTCAAGTTTGTTGTTGGGCAGAGGTGCTACACGGCAAGTAATTTTTTCTTTCTCCTGGGACACCTCTAGGCCGGTAACAATCTCTCCTGCTTATTCGGCGGAGCTTAAAGTGTTGTTCTGGAGAATGGGATGGCGTCTGGAAGGTTATTGTTGTTGCTTCGGTCTTGAGGTTCGGTGGTTTTGGGATGGGTTCTTTCATCTGAATTGGTAGTTAGGGGTTTACCATTCGTGTTCAAAAGCTTTTTCTTTTAGCGGGTGGTTTGTTCATTTTCATAGAGTTGATGCTGGCGTCAGCTTCGGTTCGGGTTTCTTTGGCCTTTTCTACCCTAGCTTTTTCTTGGTGCTGGTCTGCGGCTTTTGGGATTTGTCGTCGGTTGCTGGTCTGGTCTATTTGCTGAAGTGGGAGTCGCGATCTTCTTTGGGGACTTTTGTTTCTTCCGCTTTGTTGTTCCTTGGTCGTTCCCTGGACGTTTGTCGAGGGGAACAAGGCTGCCGATGGTGTTGGGCACGGACAGTTTTTCGTTTCTTCTACCGAGTCTCGTTCAATGTATTTATTTGTTGGTTAACTGGACACAGTTGAAGTTGCTTTTTTCTTACCTGTCCTTTGATCATCAGTGTTTAGGCATTTGCTAGAACTTGGTCTTCGGGTTTGACTTGGCTCGATTGGAAATGGTTCAGCATTATCTTCCGGGTTCTATCCGTCTATAGGGTCATTTAGAGTCCATTGGTGCCTGCATACGTTTTGGCCTTTGCTTATTGGGAGTTTTCTTTGTTCATTGGCAGGTGTCCACGGGTTGGATATTTTTCTTCTTCTTCTCGTCTTTGGTTGGTTTGGTATTTAAAGGGGGAATCTTATCTTAGGATTTGGCTTCTTTTTTTTTTGTTTCTTCAGTGTTTCTTTCACCCTATCGTCTTCTTCTTACGAGGTAATGAAGATTGCGTTTGCAGCGGATGACGTGGTTGCGGCAATCGGTTTGGTGGCAACCGGTGTAACGGGGTTTGTCTTTATTGGTTTGGCGTTCTTTGCAGCTGCAATCAGGTCGTTTATTGTGGGTAACTCTATACGCGTCCTGTGTTGTGATTGGAAGTACGTATCGGAGCGATTGTGCCATGTACCCCTCATCTATATGCGGGTAGTACGTCTCAAGGCTGCGAGTTATAGCAGGAACTCGACTGTTGTGGTTTTTGAGCCTAACGTTTGCACAAAGTACGAAAATCCAGAAAAATTTTGAATTATTTTTTTCTGAAAAATTGTTTGTGATTACTTAGTCACGCTTGCTTCCCTGTTTTGTGAACATAAAATTACTAATTAGTGGGTTTCGAAGTATTTGTGTAGTTGCACTTTGTTTAGTTTGCACGGGGTTGGTCTGAAAAGATTGAGCCCGGTGATCTGAAAAGGTCTTAGTCAGCGGCTGTCAGACTTCTTTTGTGACGAGGCCTCTTATAGGTACCTTGTTGCTGCTTTGACATCTGGGCCCAGAGAGATATTTGTGGAGAAAAACGTTAGTTTAAGGCTGAGCGCGCGGACCGCTTGCAAAACTTTCTTCGAGAAGGCTCTTGATGGTGGAAGAACCGTTTTTTGGAGAAGTTCTTTTTTTTCTTCTGGGACGCCTCCAGGTCGGTAAAAGAGCTGGCACCATGAAAGTTGAAGTTTTATACTTTCTCACGAGTCTCTCATTGGTCCGTTGATGCTCTGCCTAACAATGCGACATCCACTGTAACTAAAGTCTCAATTGTGCGTTACCAACATGGTTTGCGTCCAGAAGAGCACAAAATCAAAGTTTTCTGCTTCAATGGCGAATCGAATCGAATTCAAATCCCGACAACCAATAAGCATCACACTTTGCTCTGAGGCTTGAAAGATGAAGCTTGGCGCTACGAAGAACAGTTCAGCAAAGAACCTCAGCCAAGTTACGAGGGGAGCAAACAACGGCTTTTGCGTAAATGTACTAAACTTACGCTACTACTACTACTACTACTTACGCACTGATTAATAATGTGCACCAGCTTAAGGAACCAATCGAGTACTACCTTCGGAAACAAGCTACGCTGTATTAGAGAGTGCACTCGCACCACGACGTCTTACAAATGACCAATGTTTTGAATAGCTGATCGAGTAAGCAACATAGAACATCGCCGAGGCTTATCTAACACAAAGACAGAAACCTTGAAGAATTCTGGAAAAAAACATAAACGCCGGCCAGAGTTAAGTAATATTATTCTACCGGTCCACGTCAATAAATCTGACGATAAAAACACACCAGTCCACAGTGTAGGGTCCATAGGCCGTGCAAAGAAGAAGCCGCGCTTTTGCCAAAGATCCATGAAACCCTTAAGGCCAAAATCATTGATCAAAATTGGTTTGTAAACTGGCTATTGGCAGATCTCATATGAGAAGCAGCACCGCCTTTACAACGCCTGTTATGCCGTTTGACCTGAAAAACGTCACTGTTTTATTCCAAAAACTAATGTTGAGTGCGCTGGTGGGCTTGATATTCTTGTATATTCAGAGATGTATTAAGATGACGTCAATATCTTACGCAAGGCATTACAGCACAGACTAAAGTGCAAATTAAGGAAGAGCGAATTTGCCAAAATTGAGGTGGAATGCTACCCCTACAACATCATGTAACTCTTAATGTAGCTTTTTGGGACTCTGTACTTAGCTGCGCGAGTACTGGGCTATGCCTAGATGGCGACGCCGCTAATGGAGATGCAGGGCAGCAAAAAGCCTTTTGTGTGAGACAAAGTCTTCTAGCCGATAAAACTCAATATGGACAAACCTCTAAAACTAGCTTATTCACGAGCAGTCCTATGATACGTCCAACAAACTGGCGCATCCAAGCTGGTTTAAGATCGGTACTTTATCAAGAGGAAGGTTTTTGCAAACATATCATCCAGAATCAATTCTATTTGAACAAGCTCGAATGTCTGGTCATTGCAAGGCCATAAAAAAATACAGGCAATACCAGAAACACGAACCTTTTTGGCAGCAAGGCGAAGTTTGCGCAGCGGTCATTACTACTATCAGAATTTACCTTCAGTATAGAGGACGCTCTATGTTACATCAACTGGAGCTAGCAACAAAGCTTTTTCTAAAAAAACAAAGAAGACTTGAAAAAGGCACATTGTTACCATGCAAGACATACTAAAATTCACTGTTGAAGAGATCGGAGAAGCTGGACTGAAGATAAAGACTAAGAAAGCGCCTAGTTTAAACGGCATACCACCGAAAGTGATGAAACTCATTGCAAAAAACTATCCGGATATTCTCGGGTGGGCGATGGACAAAGTCCTGAAGCAAGACCAGATTTCCGAAAGCTGGAGACAAGGTACTCTTAGTCTTAGTGGAGAATCCGAAGAAAGAATAGAGCGACGTAGCAACTTACAGACCGATCTGTCTTCTGAACTCAATGTCTAAGCTCTGCGAGCAGATTGTCATTGGCAGAATTACAGAAAGCATAAAGCTTACCGAAGACTTGTCTGAGCAATAATATGGATTCAGAAGAATAAAAAGCATCTGTAGAGAGGGAACATGAGAAATATGCTGTTCTTGTAACATTTGACGTAGAGAACGCCTTTAACGCGGCCTCGTTGCGTATTAAAATATCTGGTAAACGCTATTTTGACAAAAGGTATATTAAAATTGGGGAAAAGAGCATAATGGAAATGACATGTGGTGTCCCACAAGGCTCACCTGCTGGCTCAGTTCTGTGGAATATATTTTACGATAGTGTGCTAAAACTGGATGTTGCCGACACGGTTAGCCTAATCGGATATACAGATGACCCACCTGGCCATGGTGTTTAGGAAAGAAACGAAGACATTATCGCAGATGTCAATGAAACTTTTTGCCGCATCGAAAGATGGATGAGAGATAAGCATCTAAAAATTGCTCTCCAAAAACAGAGATTGTTATCTTAGAGGGAAAAAAACGCTCAAAGAGGTAAGAGCGAATATCTGTGGAATGGAAATTTCTAGTAGCCAAACTGTAATAAAAATGTTCACTTAGGCAGGAACTAAAACATTGCTTGTTAGAATTTTGCCAAATATAAATGGGACGAGGTCTAGCAAGAATCAAATTATGTAGCAGAATGAATAGAAGCATGGCGAGAAAAGCTACTACATTACTCAGTTTCTCACGGGACATGGATGCTTTAGAGACTACCTACACACATTTAAAATCTTAGAAGATAATTGTGATTGTGTCCGCACTGGAGCGGCTAGAGAGAAGAGCTGTGACAGGTTTTTGGTGGCAACTTAACACTAATCAGCATCGTCAGCCACATGAAAATGACAGAAAGTTGGGACCTGATAGTTACACCATCCAGAGCATAATCAGCTAGAAAACAGTAGACGAAAAGTGATGGTACGTACCTTAAAGAACAGCTTCCGCAAGACGCAATACCAAAAGGTGATTCTTTGTGGACGGCCGGAAAACGAGCGGACGTTTTAGTGGGTATGCTTCTTTTGAATAGGTGGCCCAGTCCTACAGGCCCAGTTAGACTGGCGGTGCATTAAGCATTATCTGACGTGTTGTCGCGAAACTCTGGCGACGAGCTAGTTACAAACGCATACTACCCCCAGAAGATGAACTGGCCTCACCGCCACCGAGCTTAAACGTTCTGGGCAATATCAAACTAACCATCATCGAACAAACGTGGATTACTTGCTAATACAAGAAACTATCCGGAAATATTGGGAGTACAAGGCAGATTTAGAAGACAATAATAAGCTTATTCGCACCAAGGTTGGGTGGAATCAATTAGTACTACCTTCACAAGCGCAGCGCGAGGTGTTAAGAGCACATCACGCCACCGAAGCCGCCGGACACTCTAGGAAAGAAACTATTTCGGCCATTGTAAGAGCCTACAACTAGCCTAAAGTGAGAAAAGATGCTTGCACCATTGTAAGAGCCTACAACTAGCCTAAAGTGAGAAAAGATGCTTGCACCTTTGTCAGGGGTTGCTTGATCTGCAAAAGAAGAGAAGCACCGGAATTACCAGCACCGCTGGGTAGAGGTAATGTCAGCACCTTTGGCCACCAACGAGTTCACTATTTGCCTACTGGAGAAACACTCCCAAAAATACCATTGAGCGATAACGGCCCACAATTTTGAAGTAAATAATTTCATGATGCTACCAAACGCTGGAAGGTGATTCATCATACCACAGCGACCTATCATCCATAAACGAATCCGGTGAAAAGGCGGCATGCAGAACTAAAAATGAGTATGCGAGTACTAACTGCACAATCAACAGTATATCACAACAATCGCCGGACAGACAGGAAGAAACTTGGGAAAACCGTCAGAATGGGATGAAACCGAAGAAGTACAGCTTCTGAATCTAGGCACAAGACTCCAAACGACAGACATTGCCAAGCCACTTATCAGGAGCGCCAATACCCACGCCTTCAGAATGCGGTACACTAATACCAACCGGCTGATGAGGTTGACCGAAAGGCTTCACTATTTGGGTGGGTCCGAAAAGGATTATAACCACCGCCGGCATACATTGTTTCTGGGTAGAGGACCAGTACTACCGTCTTTTTATCAACTTTACGTGTATGACCTCAAACAAGCACCCAGCACCGAAGAGTAGACAAACTTTGTGGAACTGCCAGGATTTGCTCCACACAAAGGAAATGGTGGGGTATTGCGGCCGCTAAGCGGCTATACCTATACACAGACCAGGTCACTCTGCTGGGTGTAAAGTAAATCTATTTTTGCCGGAAAGATTAGTTCTAACCAAATTACGACAACCTACGGACTACCAAAATGGATTGATAGCTACACCAACGCCTGCATCGAGATGTTACTCTGCTTCTTTTCTTGCTGCATTGTGGCATTACACTTCCGACCTGGTGGATTATTGCATGGGGACCGCTCACTCTCTTAACTCTCCTTCTTTGGATCCAACTTCCCGATGCATTGCGGTTTTTCACTCCTGACACGGGAGTATACCACCCTCTGTGTCATTGCACTGGAGCCCAAACCTTTGAGCTACGGCTTAACACAACAAAATACTCTATCTAATCTCTACAGAGACGTTCCAGTCCTGGGGACGTGCCGGTAACATGTGAAGCGACAGATTAAATTTTATTATTTTTTAGATTAAGTTTCAATCGCGAAGCGACAGACTAAGTTTTATTATTTTTTACATTAAATGTTTAGGGTGGCACAACAATTAATCGCGAAGCGACAAATGAAGTGTTAAAATGTTTGAACTATTTTGGTATTGTAACTAAAGTGACAATCGCGAAGCGACATAGGAGTTTTTTTAAGTGTGCCTTAGCCATTAATCGCGAGACGACAAATGAATCTCGAAGTGTTTGAACTATTTCTGTTCTGTGACTATGTTCCATCGCGAAGCGACAGACTAAATTTTGTAATTTTTTTGATTAAATACATTACGCGAAGCGATAAATGAAGTGTCATCAGGTTTGCACTATTTTTGTACTGTAATAAAGTGTCAAATTGTGAGGTGACATTAAATTTTATTATTTTTTAAATTTCAATTGTAGCCTGGTACAACGATTAATCGCGAAGCGATAAATGAAAAGTCAAGTAATTTGAACTATTTCTGTACTGTAAGTATAGCATCAATCGTGAAGCGACAGATTAAGTTTCATTATTTTTTAGACTATATGCATAACGTGACGCAACGATGAATCGCGAAGCGACAAATGAATCTGGGAATGTTTGAACTATTTCTGTACTGTAACTAAAGTGTTAAATAGCGAAGCGACAGATTACATTTTATTATTTTTTAGATTAAATGCCTAGCGTGGTATAACGATTAATCGCGAAGTGACAAATTAATGTCGAAATTGGAACTATTTCTGTTCTATAACTAAAGTTTCAAAATCGAAGAGATAGTTTAAATTTGATTATTTTTTAGATTTGATGAAATGAAGTCAAATTGTTTGAACTATTTGTTCTATAAAGATTAAATTTTATTACTTATTAGATTAGATGCATAGCGTGGCACCTACAACGATTAATCGCGAAGCGACAAATAATAATAATAATAATAATAAACTATTTATTGCCAGATTTAAAAATACATATAATAATACATTAAAACACATTAAAAATGGGGCAATAGGTTTTAGGATCAGTTTAGCTGTAATACTACAACTACGCTGTTCTTCCTCCTAAACCTTTAACAAACAACAACAAAAAAAAAATATAAAAATAAAAACAAATAAACAAAATTATATAAAAAAAAATAGTAATAAAGTAAAAAAAAAAGTAATAAAATAATACATATTTATAAACAAAGACGAAAACTAAACTTAGTAAAAATGTTCACCAAAAAAGTATATATTAAAACACAAATTATTTTTACATATTGTTGTCTTGAAGTACCGTTTTAATATAAAATTTGTAACTTTTAACAGATTTGATGTATTCAAAATTATGATAACTATTTAGCGTTTTAGAGACGTTATATGTAAATGACCTTTTAAAAATTTCTGTTTTATGAGCTGGGATGGAAAGTAAACCTTTTCGTCTAACATTTACATTGTGCACATCTGTCCTAAAAGATATTTTATTATACAAATATTGTTAAAGTGTTAAAATGTTTGAACTATTTCTCTACTGTTACTAAAGTGTCAATCGTGAAGCTACAGATTAAGTTTTATTTTTTCATAGGTCTGATGCATCTCGTCGCACAAGTATTAACCACGAAGCGACTTATAAAGTTTTAGATTGTTTGAATGATTTTTGTACTATAACTCAAGTGTCAATCGCGAATCGACGGATTCATTATTTTATAATATAATAAAATTCTTATATAAAGAAAGTCAATTTAGCATATTTTCAAGTAGTGATTCATTTTTGTAATGATCAGTCGATTACTTATTATATATTATAAAATAATTAGTCACGCTTGAATGTTGTTGTAGTAGCTACATAATTTAAGCATGAATCATCACTACACAAACATGCACATTCACCTGTAATTTCACTACAAAAAATTCAATTCGGTTAATTCTATGTTATTTTTGTCATAAAAACAAATATTAATATTTATTTACTTCAACGCATTCACCCTGATTCATACAAAATGGAAGTAGCAAGTATAAACCGCGCTATATATAAAATAATCCTCTAACTAAAATATATATGGTGTGTGCTCAGTGGCTGAACAAACTTGTAACAAATGCATAATCCTTTTTGCTGTTTGCTGAGCAAATAAAAATTTTCCACTATTGCAAAAAGTATTTATTTCACTTATATTGAAGATTGTAGGGGGTGGATTGTAAGATCAAACAAATATTAACATACGACCTCGTGTAACCCTAGTGGATTTTACCGGCACTTTATAGACTAATTTGAACTTATAGCGACAATATCCACCCTTCCACACATAAATCTCAAACATACATAAATGTGGCGTCATCTTATTTTTATTGCAATATAGCCAGCCCACCCCTGGCAGCGACATTTTATTTCATTTTTATTTCTTCTAATTTTAGTTTGCAATGTCTAAAAATGTCTTTCATTCATAAAATGTGCCTACTAATAATCAGGCGCGTGGGTTAGTTAGTATGCGATTCAAAAATAGATCGAATAACAATCGGGTGTTATGGATTTTGAGGAAATGCTTAGGATTTTTGTGTTGGTGGTTCAATATCATCAAAGCAAAATTAAACTTTATGACTGGGCTGCATGTGAGCATTACTTGCTTTAGTCATCTTTAGTTTACAAATTAATAGTTAAATAAACATTGATTCAAATGTTTTGGTTTTGCTGGAAATAATAACAATTAATAATCATTTTATATTAAAAAAATATAATTATTGTAAAGAACTAAAACAATTAAATGGAATGGGGGCACTATCTTGTATACAATAGAATAAATTAATAATTGGGATAGGGAAACGTTACAAAGAAATACGAGGTTCTAAACACTACACTATCCACAACCTCATTGTCGCTTTGCGATTAAAGATGACTTAACGATGTTCTGTAAGGCACCCAATTGTTGCTTCGCGATTAACAACGATTGTGTACTTTTCTATAATGAAGCACTACACTATCTCCAACGCAATTTTTGCATCGATTATTGATTAACTATTATGGTTCTCTAAGACACCCAAATATTGCTTCGCGATTAATAATGATTAAGAGCTAATATATATAATGAAGCACTACGGATTGTGTACAAACCCAACCCAATTGTTGCTTTGCGATTAATGATTAAACGTTATTTTGAATGAGACGAAGTTATACAGCTTCACGTTTTTTATAAGACACATATACATGCTTTTGTAGCCATAAAATCGATTACGTCTGATTTGAAAATAAATATTGTTATTAATGATCAATCATTGATAATTCACTTAACACAATTATTCAGAAATATAATTTTCTTCTTTATTAATAAATCTAAAGATAAAATAAAATTGAATTATAACAATAAATCACTGTCTGCTTTTCTTATAATTTACGATCCTTTCAACAACTTTTAAAATATTCCGAGCACACTCTACTACCCGAGCTTAATTTTCACCAACAGAACTCGAGATAAAAAGTTGCGTATTGCGCAGACTTCTTTTATGTACATTTCCAATTTGCTACGCATAGAATCAGTTTATTGTTGCTTACAAAATAAAATAAAATAAAATAAAAAAACATGAAATCTAATAAAAGATTCTTGTTTTTTTTTATCTCTGAACGTTTCGTCAGATTAAAATGTTCGGAGCGGTGTTTTAAATCGTCGGGATTTTGTCGGATGATGGGATGAGATATAAAACTCTGGAGGCTATTGTAAGCCCAATGCTTTTCAGTTAGAATATAAAAGTTGAATGGGATTGTTAAACTATAATCCTTGTTTGTTTTAGATTTATTATAATATGTATTATTATCAGACTTGGATAAATGCCATGTCACTTTGAAAATGTAAGTTGCAACTTTTGCGAAATCTTTGTTTGGAATGCAGATTATTATATATTTCTAAAATCAAAATATGAATACATTATTTTCACGTTTGGTAAAAGTTTTTGAAAATATTGTTTAGAATCAATAATAATTGTTTTCTTAAGACCATTCCGACCGCTATTGTGTAAGAGCAACTTGCACATTACAGTTAGTACTACTAATACTGCAACATAGAAAAAATAAAATTGAAAAATGTGGTTAAAATTAAAAAAAATAAAAATAAAATTAACTAAGTCTAAAGTGAAGCCATACTGATGAGAAATAAATTTCGAAACGCGTATATGGATGATTTTAGACTATTGTACTATATTTACAATTTGTACTTTTCGTAATTTCTAGACTGTTTGATATTGTTGCAGGTTACATTTTGTTTACTTGAGACACATTGTGTGTTCATTTATGCTAACATGTTTTACCTGTTCTAGTGTTGTATAGTTTAGATGTTAAATAATTTCCAATTCATTTTTCCCTTTATCTATATTTTATTTTTAATTTTCCCTTTTTTGTTTTATTTTATTTTTATTTTTAAAAATTTTAACCACATTTTTCAATTTTATTTTTTCAATGTTGCAGTATCAATAGTACTACTGTAATGTGCAAGTTACTCTTATTTTCTAAGTAACTTGTTTTTGTCTTTGTAAGACGCCTAAGCACAAGCCCAACGATAAATTTGTTTCTCAAGATTAATATTTAATCAATTTCTAATGTTTTTTGTATTATTATATTGTAATATTATTATATGCATACGTATTTATTTCTATATTTGTATACTTTTTTTTCTATTTTCAAATATAGTTTTATTAAAATATTTTGAGAAAATATAGTTTGATCTTTTCTGAATGTACTGGTGAAAAAATAAATTTATAGTATGTAGAAATAAGATTGACGATTGCTGGTTTTGTTAGAATACTGAAAACCAGTAGCGGTTGGGATGCTCTTAACAGCAATAAATGCTTAAGAACTATGGTACTAAGCGAGTGGCGTAGCTAAGGCCTTCCTCCATACTTTGGAATAATCGTTCTAGGATCGTAGGTTTTTTCTGTAGGGCTGGAACTACATACTCATCTGTATCAGTGTATTAGCTGTTCTAAATTCTGTAATTTGGGAACAAAATTGCTGAAACGGTTGCAGTATACTTCAGTTGAGTAAAGGAATATTAGGAAGAGGCGCAACGCTAATGTATTTTGGTTTTTGTGATTTGAATATGGCGGATAGTTGCTAGCTTGTCTTGTACAGATAGATTTATAAAAACGGCAAACAGAAGTACGCACAAATATAATAGCGTTGCTCTTTTTATCTAACATTTGCTCAACAGTCGTACACTATCTTCTATAACATTGGTAGTATAACTGTTAGATTTTTTTGTTTTTAATAGTTTAGTTTTTGTTGTCAGGATAAGAATTACGCAATGTTTTCTTTTTTGTATCAAGTCGATATTTGCATCATTTGTTGGTATGTTGTCTGGGCAACTTTTGCGAAACCAATACTGATTTTATGATATACAATTTACTATATTTTTTATGTAAGCTTTAAGATTCTATATAATACTATTTTGTTGTTAATAAATCTTTACGATTTTTAGAGGTTTTGGAAGCATTATGTCATTTTTAAATCAGCTATTAGATTGTAGTATGATGCTCTAATCTTCAAAAAGACTTATTGTGGCGTCTAAAGGAGTAGACTAGGTTCTATTATGATCTCTATCAACTCTAAATAACAGACTACTTAACTGCTATTGGCAGCAAATGGAGGTTATATAATGCCGGTTTTTTTTTATTATAATGTTTTTTTTTGTTTTGGAAGAACTATAGTTTTCAGGTAAGCAATGTTAGATACAAATTTTTACGCGTTATCAAACCCGAAGTGTCAGGGTGTGATACTTAGCAAAGTTAATATCTAATTGTTGAATTTTTTTTATGTAGTCGTGATATTTGCAAAGCAGTGGTAAATCATAGGGGAATCTGACTATTACGCCTTTCATTGTAGTTTAGGTTCTACGCTAAACTGTAGGTCTTGTATGTTTATGCACAATTATGATTACACTTTACAAAAATTTGTGTAGTTTGCCACAAAATATTGAGGGCTACCTTATGGTTTTTGAAAACAAAACTCTGATTATAAAAAGTCAAAAATAACAAAAAAAAAAAAAAAATATGGTCAGAAAGCAAACAAATCTGTTGAAAACTGAAGAAATTTTTATGAAATCTTCAAATATTAAAATATTGTTAGAAAACACCAAAATTCGCCATAAAGTTATTAAAAGTTGTGAAATTTAATTTATAAAATGACAAAAATAGCAAAATTTGGTTGTGACACATCAAAGGATTTTTTAGAAAGCAACAAAATCCAGCCATAATCTATAGAAAAGTGAAAAAATATTGATGAAATCTTTAAAATAGCAACATTTAAAATTTTATTTGTAAAAGGTCAAACATAGCAAAATCTCATCTTGAAACATTAAAATTTTGTTTGAGAGAACTAAAATCCATAAACTGTGGAAAAGTGCAAAAATATTGATGAAAATTTAAAAGCTGCAAAATTCCGCTATGAAATATCAAAATATTGTTAGAAATTACAAAATTCTGTTAATAAAGAATCAAAGCAAACTAACTTCGGTCATAAAATACTAAAATATTTTTAGATATTAATCAAAATCCGGCCAACGGTTTAAAAATGCAAAATTTTATTCATAAAATGTCAAAAATTGCAAATTTTGGTCTTTATTATTAGAAAGCATTAAAATTTGGCTATAAACTGTTGAAAAGTGTAAAAAAAGTATTTAAATACTGCAAAAACTGGCTATGAAATATCTAAATATTGCTAGAAAGCATTCAAATTTGTTGAAAAATGTAAAATTCTATTCATAAAATGTCAAAAATAGCAGAATCCAGCTGTAAAATATTAAAATATTGTTTGTAAAAACAATTTGGCTTATAAACTGTTAACAAGTGTAATATTCTATTTATGAAATGTCAAAAATTGTAAAATTTGTCTATGAAATGTTAACATATTGTTAAAAAGTGCAAAATTCTATTTATTATTTCATAAAAAGTCAAAAATAGAAAAGTGCTTATAAAATATCAAAGTATTGTTAGATATAGTAAAATCCGGCTACAATCTGTCGAAAGGTATAAAATTCTATTTATAGAATGTCAAAAATTAGCAAAATTTGGTCATAAAGTATAGTCCCTTCAAAATTAGACATTTTTCAGAGAAATTTTACCTACAGCTTTGCGACCTGTATATTTAGGTGCATTTGGACTGTCTGAAGACTATTTTCACCTAGCGCACGCATGAAAAAGGGTGGTTTTGGAGTAATATATGTCAATTTTTGCGTTTTTGAATGGTTTTATTGCATTTTTAGCGAAAACTATCTATTTTGGCCAAAAACTATATAGGTTATTTGAATGTTCCTATAATTTTCCGTTTTTCCGCTAGAAGGCGCGGAAAATTAACCATATATTTTATTTTTTTGCATTTAAAGTAGTAGAACAAAAAATTTTTGATTGATATTGGCTATTTGGATTTCCCGATAGTGAGATCATTATTTTTCGCTAAAAAATGTTGAAAAATGTCGCAAATTGTGGCCTTTTGCTGATTCTTTGGATATTCAACCAAAACTATGCATTTTCTGGAAAAATTATAAGAGTCCAAAGTTTTAGAGCAGAAAATTTCCGATTGATATAGGCTTTTCGATTTTTCTAATAATACGTGCATTGCTCGCCAGAGCGCGCAAAATCATGACTTTATTTTCCGCGTTCTATATCGGAAAAAAGAAAAATTATAGGAAAATTCAAATGACCTGTATCGATTGGAAGTTTTCCGCTCTACAACTTACAATAGAAATAATTTTTGGCCAAAATGCATAGTTTTTGCTAAAAATGCAAAAAAACTATTCAAAAACGCAAAAATTGACATATATATGTCTATTACTCCAAAACCACCATTTTTCATGCGTGCGCTAGGTGAAAATAGTCTTCAGACAGTCTAAATACACCTAAATACACAGGTCGCTAAGCTGTGGGTAACATTTCTCTAAAACGTCGATTTTTTGTCTAATTTGAAAGGACTAGTATAAAAATATTGTAAAAATGCATCAAATTTTGGTCATGAACAGTTAAATTTTTTTATATTTATTTAAAAAATGTCAAAAATAGCAAAATCGGGTTTTTGAAATTTTAAACAATTATCAGAAAGCATCAAAATCCGGCTATAGGCTATTAAAAATTATAACACAGTAAAGTCAGGTTATAAGGAACTAGAAAATTGTTTTATTGTTTTGTAAATAAAAACTAAACTTGCCTTACGCACCCCAAAAGTAACGGATGCATGTGTGATGTTATTTGTTGTAAACCATTCTCTGCCAAGAAAGTTTTGAGTAAACTCATAATTTGAGAAACTTCAGAGAAAAATTTCTTAAAAGTTTGTTATAATTGGAAAATTTTGCCAATTTTAGACACGTTTTGGTTTGCTTTATCCGAAAATTAAAAGCAGATTTTGTAAAAGCAAGTTAAAAAAAAGCATTGAGCGTATGAGAACAATTTTTGTGTGGTGTGTGTGAAATTAAGTACGTTATATCCGAGAGTTTGCTATAAACGGGTTTGGTATTAAAAGACTTTACTTTAGTTTTATAAAATTTCAAAAATAGCAAAATTTAGCTTTGAATTATCAAAAATATTATTAGAAAGAATCAAAATCTGGCATAAACTGTTAAAAAATGCAAAAAGCGGGCATGAAGTATTGAACCATTGTCAGAAAGTACTAAAATCCGGCTATAATATAAACTCTTAAAAGTGTAATTTTTTATGAAATCTTAATAACAGCAAAATCCAGCTATAAAATATGAAAGATATTGTAACCAAAGAACCAAAATCCTACCTTAAACTGTCAAAAAGTGCCAAATTCTATTTACGGAATGTTAAAAATAGCAGAATTTGTCCCCAGGTTTTGAAATAGAAGTTGAGAGGGCTTTGTGTGCTTGTGGACTTTTACGCATTGTAGACTCTTGCTTACAAACAGTTACGCACTGGCCCGAAGAAGGGATGAACGAGCAGTGATTTTTATTCGTAAACTTTTTATGAAAATTGGCAGTTTTGTAATTATTTGTTTGTAATAAGATTATCGACAATTTTTGGACTAAAGTAAAGCGCGCCACTATGAATTATGTGCGAGTGGTTTAAAATACTGTAAGGCACCTACCCTATAAGTGTCAAATATTCAAAATTGGTTGTTTGTAGTCGTTGCACAATTTCTGTATACCCAACACTCGGGCGGATGGTTGGGGCACTTAGTTCATAATATATAAGCGGGTGGTTTAGAATATAGCACCTTACCCTGCGGCGTAGCTAGAAATTTTTAGATATAATTAAAATCCGAACAACGGTTTAAAAATGCAAAATTTTATTCATAAAATGCCAAAAATAGAAAAATCCGGTCTTGAAACATCAAAATATTGTTAGAAAGCATTAAAATTTGTTAAAAAATGTTTAAAAAATTAAGGGATTTTAAATACTGCAAAAACTGGCAATGAATTATCAAAATATTGTTAGAAAGCACTAAAATTTCTTGAAAAATCTAAAATTTTACTCATAAAATGTTAGAAATAGCAGAAGCCGGCTATAAAGTATCAAAATATTGTTAGAAAAAAAAAAACAAAAATTGGCTATAAACTTTTTAAAAGTGTAAAATTCTGTTTATGAAATGTTAAGAACAGTAAAATCCGTCTATTAATTATGAACGTATTGTTTAATAGAACCAAAATCCGGCCATAAACTGTTGAAAAGTACAAAATTCTATTAAAAAAGGTCAAAAACAACTAAATGCGGTTATAAGACATTAAAGTATCTTTATATAGAATCAAAATCCGCCCAACAACGGTTTAAAAGTGCATCATTTATAAATTATTAAAAATGGTAAAGGCCGGTTTTGAAATATTAGCATATTGTTAGAAATCACTAAAATTCGGACATAAACTGATAAAAAGTGTAAAATTTTTCAAGAGATTTCTAAAACTTTAAACAAAATTCGGCTAATATCTAAATATTGTTAAAACGCACTCAAATCTAGCCATAAGTTGTTGAACAATGCAAGATTCTTAAATTAAAATGTCAAAAAAGCAAAATTCGGCCACGAATCAGCAACACATATTGTTAAAAAGAACTAAAAATCCGGTCATAAACTGTCGGTAAGAGCAAAATTCTATTTGAACATTAAAATATTGTTAGAAAGCACTAAATTGTGTTATAAACTGTTAAAAAATGTAAAAAATATTATGAAGTTATAAAATAGCAAAATCTGGCTATAAAATATCTAAATATTATTAGAAATAGCAACACTTTTGTAAAAAAAAAACTGTACAAAAATGCGAAAGTTTTTTTCATAAAAAGTCAAAAATAGACAAATCTGCTTATAAAATACTAAAATATTGTTAGATATAGCAAAATGTAAATTATAGCTACACTTAGCCGAAAGGTATAAAATTCTCTTTATAAATTGTCAAAAATAGCAAAATCCGGCCATAAAGTATAAAAATAATGTAAGAATGCATAAAATTTTGGTCATGAACTGTTAAAAATTGTAATATTCTATTTAAAAAATGTCAAAAATAGCAAAATTGGGATTTGAAATTTTAAGCAATTGTCAGGTAGCACTAAAATTCAGCTATAAACTCTTAAAAAGTGTAAAAAGTTTAATAAAATTTCAAAAATAGCAAACTCTGGCTATGAAATTTTAATGAATTATCAGAATGAACCAAAATCCGGCTATAAATAGATGTAAAAAAAATTATAAAATTTTAAAAATAGCAAAATCCAGCTTTGAAACATCAAAAATATTGTTAGAAAGAACGAAAATTTGGCATAAACTGTTGAAAAGTATAAAATTTGTCTAGAAAGTACTAAAATCCGGCTATATTATGAACTCTTAAAAAGTGTAAAAATCTTTATGAAATTTCAAAAATAGCAAATTCAAATCCAGCTATAAAATATGAAAAAATATTGTCAAAATGAACCAAAGTGCGGCTATAAACTTTCGAAAATTGCCAAATTCTATTAACGGATTGCCATAAATAGCAGAATCTAGCTCCTCAGGTTTTGAAATAGATGTCGAGGGGGTTTTGCATACTTGTGGCCTCTTCTGCATTGTAAACCTTTGCTTACAAACAGCTACGCTACTGGTCCGAACAAAGGATAAACATGCTGTGATTTTATCTTCATAAACTTTTCAAAAAAAATTTAATAATATTGGTTTGTGTAATAAGATATTATTGACGTTTTCTGGACCAAAGTATAACGCTTTAATCTGAATTATGTGCGGGTGGTTTAGAATACTGTAACGCACCCACGCGTCTAAGTGTCGGTTATCCAAAAATTGGTTGTTTTTCACATTATGAATGTCAGTAGTCATTTTTAGTTCAATGAAAGTGCATTTACATTCAATTCTTGGTTACTCAACACTGGGGTGGGTGGAAAGAAGCACTTAGTTTATATTGTATAACCAGGTAATTTAGAATACTGTACTCTACCTAGTGACGTAGCTAGCACTTTTGTAACTCTCTTTCCCCAAACTGTCAAAAAATATTTAAACTGCACCAAATTATTAATAGCAATTAGAAAAGTAAAGAAATGTAAGAACGTTTTTAAACTTTCTAGCATGTTTCTAGATTTTTAAAAACTGTTAAAAATCTTTATCAAGCAATCCGATCTGTCAAAAAATGAAAACATCAAACTTGTTTTGCACATATCAAACTTTTAAAAGGTATTTAAACTGAACCAAATAACTACTAAACTATCAAAAATGTTTCTAGATTTCCAAAAACTGTCAAAAATAATCAACAACTAAACTTAACTGTCAAAAAATGCTAATATCAAATATCAACAATGTTCTAACAAACTGTTAAAAAATGTCTTTATTGTTGAAACTATTCAATAACTAAACCAAGCTGTGAAAAATGCTAATAAACTCAAAACTGTCAAACAAAATTCTATCTACACCAAATGTCAAAAATGTTTGTACATTGGTTCTTAAAATATCAAGAATAAAAAAAAAATATTAGTAAGCAGTTTTTAATATTTTATAACTGTCAAAAAGTTTGTAAACTACATAATTTTTTTTAAACTGTTAAAAACGTATATCACAAAAAAATGTCTAATTGGTAACATTTAATTTCCAAAAATTGTCAAAAATATTTAATAAAAAACCTAACCTAACAGCAAATTACTGTCGAAAATGTTTCTAGATTCCTAAAAATTGTTAAAAATATTTATCAATAAATTTGATATGTCAAAAAATGCTAACATCAAAAATGTTTTGCAACTACCAAACTGTCAAAAAGTTTTTCAAAACTTTTCATCAGCAAATTATTTCTAAACTGCTCAAAACGTACTCGGATTTCTAAAAATTGTCAAAAATATTCAATAACCAAACCTTACTGTGAAGAAATGCTAATAAACTGACGAACACGTTCTACAACTGTAAAAAAAATTAATCTACACTAAATTCTCAAACATTTCTGTACATTTAACAAAAAAAATATCAGTTTGCCGTTTTTAATGTTCTATAACTGTCAAAAATACTACATAAATCATTTCTAAACTGTCAAAAACGTATCATATAAGTCCAAGATTTCTAAAAACTGTCAAAAATATTTAATAAAAAAACCTTACCGAATTGATAAAAATACTACTAAACTGTCAAAAATGTTTTACATTTGTCAAAAAAATTCTTAAACTTTAGAAAGTTGTTCCAAAAAATTTACATTGATTCTCAAAGTGTTAAAAAACAAAAAATTTTAAAAAATTCTAACAAATGCTTCTCAAACTTTAGAAAAATTGTCATAAAAAAATTCTATTTATTCTTAGCATATTAAAAAAACAAGAAATGTTAAAAAAACCTAACCTAACCTAGCTGATAAAATTACTATTAAACTGTCAAAAATGTTTTATATCTGTAAAAAAACTTTTCAAATTTTATAGTTGTCAAACACATTTTACATTGGTTTTTGAAATGTCAAAAAAAACCTAACATAACTGTAAAAAATACCGCCTTGCTTACAGATAGCTACTCCAAGTTGCTTATGATGTATTTTTGATTAATGCTTTGGTTTTAATGTGATGTGAGCTTTCAAAAATTACTTGTTGTACCTGAACTGTTCCAGACTGTTCTTGAAGTTATCATGTATAAAAATTGGTTTATTTGAATAGAATTTGTGTTGTACCAGTGCTTTTCCCAAATACACTTAAAATGTTCCAAACTTCAAATTAATCTGTTTTAATATATTTCAATTTTTTTTCTAATTTTCTAATTAGTTTTAACCTTTTTCGAAATGTTAGGAATTGCTCTAAAGTGTTCTCAACTGCACTAAAGTGTCCCAAGCTCTTCCTGAATGTATGTATTTTTAATTAATATTGATTGTTTAATTCAATTTCAGTTGCACCTGAACTGTTTCCAAATGTATCTAACCTATTTATAAGTTTAGTGAGCTATTTTAATTTAATTTTAAAGTCTTTTTATTCAAAGTTATAGAAATTGTTCTAAAATGTTCTAAAACTATTTCCAACTACACTTTAAGTGTTTCAAACTGTTTCTACGTTGTACTATTTTAAGAAGTGGCGTAGTTAGAATTTTTGAGCCTTACCGCAAAACACTGAGAATGGTCCCATGAAAAAAGGCGTTTAATTTTTTATTTTTGAATTTTTAACCTAGGTTTAGAATAAACGTTGGACGGCTCTACATTGCAGATTCTTGCTTGCAGAGAGCTACTGACCGATAGTGATTATTGTATCTTATTAATTTGGTTATTTAAGGCATAGGGGCCCCAAAACTTTTTGGTTCCCGCACTGCAGGGTTTGCGGGGTCTTAGCTACGGTTAATTCGTTCTATTTGCCGGATTATATAAATTATTTTTTGCTTAGTTTATGAGTTATGGGTGTGTGGTTTGGAATGCTATGACTCAGTTGGAACAATCGGAGTAACAGTTGATTTTTAGCTGAAAATTATGCGCTTTGTGCTGATTTTTAACTGAAAATTTGCTCCGATTTTGCTGCTTGTGCATAGGATATCTTCTTGCGAGCGTTGGGTGTGCTTTTGGGGGAAGCAAGAGTTTGCTGACTATCTTACCGTGGGCCTGGCTGTTGCGGCTAGGTGTCAGTTTTAGGTAAGCCAGACAGTCTTTGTAGCTAGACGTGTGTGGACTACTGCGTCTGGCGCATGTAGTTACATGCCTTGGACGTTGCCAACGCTACGGTGGCATTGTGCAATATATTTTGCTTGTACTGGATGGTAACGCGAGTTCTGCATAATTCAGTGAGAGACAGTATCTCTCTAACTTTAGCTTCCTGAGGAAGCTGAACGTACAACATTGGGAAGGTTTTTTCCGTTTTTTCCCAAGCGTGTTATTGAGATAAGGTGGAGTTAGGTGGAGTTAGGGAGCCTGAGTGAGGATCTAGGGTGCTAGTGGGTGGACTAGAGTTGGTCGACTGTGCATAGGGGCTGACCGGGGTGAAAACCTTTTGGCCTTGTTGGCTGAAGGTTTTTTTTTGCTTTGAAGGCAACTAACGTGTGGGGTCGGCTGATAGTCTATTAGCGCAAGAAATTAAAGAGGATTTCGTATTCGGATAAAACTTTCTTCTGTAGGCGGGGCTTTCTTGTGGGCGGCGACATTACTCTTCAGCGGGATCTATATCGACTTTTTGTTCTTTGCACTTGAAGGAGGTCTAGACTTGGAGTTTTGATGGGTTGGGGCTTGGCTGCAGTAGCGATTGAAGACGCAAGGGTTTTTGAAACCTCTTTGGGGAAGGTCTGGGCCGAAACTTTTGGTGACGTGGTTGGCTGGGTGTTGTGCTTGGCGATAAGTGAATACATGGCGGCTTTACTTTTCTTGTTTTTTGCGTAATTTCCTTACGCAGGGCGATGAGGACGATGTAGTCCGAATCCTGCTCGATCGCTTCATGTCGTATCTGTCTTGGTTGTTGATATTGTTGTCCATCTTCTTTAGATGTTGCCTCATCTTCTGGGTCTAAACGTACAATAATTGGTCTAGGGTTTAGTTATTGTTTAGGTCGGGTTCTGTTCTTGCTGCCCGATGCTGACATGACTGGCAATTAAGCGCAATCAAAGCACACCCAAAAAGTTATTAAGGATTTTTCAACAAATTTGATCAAAACTTGTAATTATTGCGATGGTTAATAAGACGGTTAGTAAACATTTGTGTGAAAATGTCTTTAATTTCCAATTAACACTAAAAGAGTTATTATAGATTTTCCAACAAATTTGATCAAATATTGTTATTTAGACAACATTGGTGGAAAATCTTTCATTTCCAATTACCACTAAAAAGATATTAAAGATTTCCCAACACATTTGACCAAAAATTGTTATTGTAGCGATGGTTAATAAGGCGTCATTTTGTTATCGCTCAAAATAATTGCCTGTATTAAGGAATTCAATTGTAAGCAACATTTGTGGAATTTTTTTCTAATTTTTAATTAACATGAAAACGTTATTAGAGATTTTTCAACAAATTTGATTAAAAATTGATTAAAATAATTCGACCAAATTCCATCTCATGGTATGTATGCTCTGAATGCTATCGAAGTTGGTATTTGTAGTAATATTAAAAGTGCAAACATGGTTTGGAATTTCAATTGAAATTTTGTAACGTTCTACGGAGATGCGGGGCATTTTAGTTCCTTCTCAATACTCTCGACGCTTTGAGGATATTTATGAAAACAATAATTTGATTGTTTTCAGCTAAATGTTTGAAACGATTTATAAAATTGGATTATTTATTATGATATAAATTTTGAACGTACTTTAGATAATATGAATTTCATATACGAACAGAAAATATATATCTGGTGATAAATCATGGACGTAAATAAAATTCGCAATGATGGATGTGTCAGTAAATGATGTGAAATTTATCCAGATGAGGTAGGAAAGCTCGCTCGCCTCGCGTGGAAGTCAAAACCAGTGCGATGAGTTATCGCGCGAATTTTTGCTTTATTCATCACACACTGTTTGAATAAAAATCTTTATTAACTAAGCTAAAGAGTTTATAATATAAAATACATTCAAGATCGCTTAAGACTATTTCTAACAGTCGGATTCTCGACCATTACGTTTCGCATACACTTCCTTTAGGTAATCGCCGCCGCTACTATGGAAAAAGGGGTTGTTTCCAAGCTTGGTTTCCAAGTCTGGAAGGAAGGGGAGACGCATTACGAAACGGATATTATTTCTTACTGCAGCAGGAATGCGTAGTCACTGATATTTTATGCGGCCGTTTCTATTTTTCCTTTCTTTCTCCGAGGGGGTTGCTGCCGTGCATCGTGAAACGTTTTACTGGAGCCAAATGGAATTACTGGCTGGAAATCTAAAGGGATGTTTATTGCGATTTCTTTTTGCTCTTTTTTTTAACAGTTTGCGGCGATGTTATACATATTTATTCAGATTTGTTTGTATAGTGAAGAGGCAACATAATATATATATACATTAAATTGCAATTGAAAAATAAGGATTAATCCATCAATTATTCACCCCTTTTCTGTTTTGTTTCAGATTATCGACGTTTAATCCACCAGTGGCCGGTTCTAACTACAAATTAAATAACATGGATCGTTCTTGGTGAGTAACAACGAAAAAAATAGACTACACGATTCATTTGAGATCGATTGCGGTCGTCCCAGTTCCGATCGAATCAATTACATGTAATACGCTTCGCTTTTTCTACTTTACTGAAATGTGTTCAAAATAGGGCGGAAAATTAGATAATTAATTGGTAAATAAATCGAGATTAATTGATTCAGTAATTGTGCTTTATTTGATGCAATCAATAATATTATTATATTTTAATTTTGTATTCAAAATGCAAAATCTGAAGAAGATTTCAAATCCGAAACACGTGTATGTGTTTACTATTACAAAAAGTTTGACTTGATATAACTAGTTTTATCTACACTTGACATTTAAATGACCTGATTCTCCCCTAATTAGCAAGCACAAAAATATAAATAAATAAAACGAAAGCAGACGTTTCATTTTTCATACCTGTTAACGAGAAGGATTCTATAAATATCTTTAATAAAATTTTGCAATTGTATTTTATCTCTCTTTTCAATTCGAACAATCGGGTCGCGCTTTCTCGTAAGCAGACGGTACACTTTTGGCATTCACGTTTTTTTTTTATTTTGAAAAATTAGATGCTGCTCCACATGGATCCTTGCCAATGTTTATATAGACGTTGTGGAATGCATGTAACTCATTCATTATGCTCGCAATGCACGTTTTTATTACATAGATTAATATATAATTGGAGGAATTTGAATGTCAAGTGGGAAACTATTATTTTTGTGTGTTTGCATTGAGAATTTTTTAGAGTATTAAGTAATTTATTAAAAAAAAATATGATGAAAGCATTGAAAACATTATGCAAGGTTTGAAAATATTTTGCTTTAGATTTCTGAACGTTTTAATATCATTAGAAAATTGCGAAACTTTTAAAGAGGATTATTTTTTCAAGCATTATTAGAGCTTTGAGAACATTGAGAACTCACTGCATAATATGGGAAATTTTTAGAACATTATTAGTTTCGAAAAAGGTTTGAAAATAATATATGTATAAGCTTTGATGAGGTTATGAGAGCTTTGAGAACAGAAGCTTTTCTTACAGCTGCTTTAAATACTGTGTTTTCTACGAACTTATTTGCGAGCTTTGACAATATTGAGAACTTTTTTACAGATGTCTTCAATAATATGATTAATCTACGAACTCATGAGAACATTTTGATGCATTTGCGAGCTTTGGAAATGCATTTCGAATAATATACAAGCTTTGAGAACGACATTAGAGTTTAGAGAACATTTTTACAGAGTGATATGTATTAGAACATTTTTTAAGCTTTTTGGAGTATTTACAACTTTGGGAATGTTTGCAGAACATTATCAGAGCTTTGAGAATATGATTATACAAGTTTAATAGTATGTGTGTTCAACAATTGTATCAGAAATGTTTGAAGCTTTTTGAAACATTTTCGACTTGGGAATGTTTTTAGAGCATTTTTACAATTCTTCTAAATAATATGTAAAATGTATAGGAACTTTATTGAAGATTTTTAGAACATTTGCGAGCTTTGAGAACATTATCTGAGCTTTAAGAACATTATTAGAGCTTAGAGAACATTAAGAACAGTTATTTTGAGTGATATGTATATTCTCTAAGTTTAAGTTTTTTTTGGAACATTTACAAATTTGCTATTTCTGTAGCTCCCAAAGTTGTAGCTTTAAGAATAATAGCTTTGCGAACATTATCTAAGTTTTAGCAACATTGAGAACTTTCTCACATATATTTTGAATAATATGTTTATTCACATTTTTTGGAATATTACAATGAATTTGCGAGCTTTGGAAATGCTTTCAAAATAATATACAAGCTTTGCGAACATTTTTTTGCAAATGTCCTTTATAATATTATTATTATGCCAACGTGAGTTATTTGGAACATTACAATACATTTTTGAATTAGAAATGCTTTCAGATTAATAAACAAGCTTTTTTAATTTATTTGGAACATTTTGTTTTATTTGCAAGTTTTGGGGTTACTTTGAGAATATTATCAGAGCTTTGAGAACATTTTTAAACCTGTTTGGAACATTAAGATACATTTACGAGCTTTGGGAATGCTTTGAGTTGAATACTATCTTAGAGATTTAAGATCATTTTAAAGCTAAGAACATTGTCAGATTTTTGAGAACATTTTCAAATCTATTTGGAATATTACGAGCTTTGAGTAACATTATTAGGTTTTTGAGAATTTTTTCATTTCAAAGTTGTTCTGAGTAATGCAATGTTGTACGAACATTTTTGAAATTATATGGAACATTGGCATGATTTTAAGAGCATTCAGTTGGTTTTGAGAAGGCTGTGTAAGTTTTAGAACATTAGAAAAGTATAAAGAATTTATAAGAATATTTTATAATCTGTATGGAACATTTTGATGGTTTGATAATCATTATTAAAGTTTAAAGAACGTTATGTAAGTTTTGTGAACATTATTAAAGTTAGAGGATATTAAAGAACATTATTAATACTTTGAAAGAAGTTTTGCGAACATTATTAAGGTTTTGAAAGTTATTATGGAAGTTTTGCGAACATTAATAAAGCTTGGGAAACATAATTACAACTTTAAAAAAATTATTAATGTTTTAAAAAAAATTATGGAAGCTTTTTTTATTAATATTAAAGTTGGAGAACATTATTAAAGCTTGGAGAACATCATTAATGCTTTGAAAAAAGAGCTTGAGATTATTATGGAAGCTTTATGAATATTATTAAAGCTTGGAGAACATTATTAATGTTTTGAAACTTATGATGGAAGTTTTGCGAACATTATTAAAGTTAAAGCATTATTAATGCTTTGAAAAAAAGCTTGGAAAACATTATGGAAGCTTTATGAATATTATTAAAGCCTGGATATTATTTAGGTATCTTTGCAAACTTTATTTAAGTTTAAACAATATTATGGGAGCTTTATGAATATTAAAAAAGCTTAGAGAACATTATTCGGGTTTTGAAAATTTGTATGCAAGCTTTGCGAACATTATTAGGGTTTTGAAAATTTGTATGCAAGCTTTGCGAACGTTATTAAAGTTGGAGAACATTTTTTATACTTTTAAAATTATTACGGAAGTTTTATGAATATTATTAAAGCTTCTAGACCATTATAGAAGCTTTGCGAACATTATGGAAGCTTTATGAGTATTATTAAAACTTAAAGAACATTATTAATGTTTTGTAAATGTGTATGGAAGATTACCGAACATTATTAAAGTTAGAGAATATTAATAAAGCTTAGAGAACATTATTTATGCATTTAAAATGATATGAAAGCTTTGCGAACATTAATGTTTAAAACATATTATGAATGCTTTATGAGTATTATTAAAGCTTGGAGAACTTTATTGATGTTTTGAAAGTTTGTATGCAAATTATGCGAACATTATCAAAGTTTGAGAACATTGTTAAAGCTTGGAGAACATTATTTATGCGTATAGCATCATTATGGAAGCTTTATGAGTATTATTAAAGCTTGTAGAACGTTATAGAAGCTTTGCGAACCTAATTATGTTTAAAGAACTATATGGAAGCTTTATGAATATTATTAAAGCTTACAGAACATTTTTAATGTTTTGAAAATTAGCATGAAAGCTTTGCGAACATTCTTGGAGTTGAGAATATTATTAAAGTTTGTAGAGTATTATTTGTGCTTTTAAAACATTATGAAAACTTTGCGAACATTATTAAAGTTTAAAAAATATTATGGAAGCTTAACGAGTAGTTAAAGCTTGTAGAACATTATGACAAACATTATCAAAGTTGGAGAACATTATTAAAGCTTGGAGAACGTTATTACAGCTTGGAGAGCATTATTTATACTTTTAGAAACACTGTGGAAAGCTTGTAGAACGTTATAGCAACTTTGCGAACTTAATTAAAGTTCAAAGAACTATATGAATATTATTAAAGCTTGCAGAATATTTTTAATATATTGAAAATTAGTACGAAAGCTTTGCGAACATTATTAATGTTTGTAGAACATTATTTGTCTTTTTAAAATTATTATGAAAGTTTTGCGAACATTATTATTATGGAAGCTTTATGAATATTATTACAGCTTGTAGAACATTTTGGAAGCTTTCCGCGAACTTTAGTGAAGTTTAATGAATATTATGGAAACTTGCAGCACATTTTTAATGTTTTGAAAATTAGTAAAAAGCTTTGCGAACCTTATTAAAGGTGGAGAATATTATTTGTGTTTTTAAAATCATTATGGAAACTTTGCGAACAGTGTTAAAGTTTAAAAAATATTATGGAAGCTTTATGAGTATTAATAAAGCTTGTAGAACATTATGGAAATTTTGCGAACTTTAGTAAAGTTTAAAGAACATTATGAAAGCTTTATGAATATTATTAAAGCTTGGAGAACATTATTAATGTTTTGAAAATTTGTATGCAAGCTTTGCGAACATTATTAAAGTTCAAAATATATTATGGAATCTTTATGAGTATTATCACTTTTAGAACATTAGAAAAGTAAAGAATTTATAAAAACGTTTTATAATCTGTATGGAACTTGATAATCATTAGGGAAGCTTTGCGAACATTATTAAAGTTTAAAGAACATAATGGATGTTCTGTGAACATTATTAAAGTTAAAAGATATTAAAGAACATTATTAATCTTTTGAAAATCATTATAGCGGCTTTGCAAACATTATTAATGTTTTAAAAATTACTCCGAATATTATTTAAGTTTTTAGAACATTATGAAGCTTGTAGAACATTATGGCAAACATTATCAAAGTTGGAGAACATTATTAAAATTGGAGAACATTATTACAGCTTGGAGAACATAATTTATGCTTTAAGAATTATTATGGAAGCTTTATGAATATTATTAAAACTTTTAGAACGTTATAGAAGCCTTGCGAACTTAATTAAAGTTTAAAAAACTATATGGAAGCTTTATGAATATTATTAAAGCTTTCAGAATATTTTTAATGTATTGAAAATTAGTATGAAAGCTTTGCGAAGATTTTTGAAGTTGAGAACAATATTAAAGTTTGTAGAACATTATTTGTGCTTTTAAAATCATCATGAAAGTTTTGCGAACATTATTAAAGCTCAAAAAATATGATGTAAGCTTTATGAGTATTATTAAAGCATGTAGAACATTATGAAAGCTTTGTGAACTTTAGTGAACTTTAAAGAATGTTATGGAAGCTTTATGAAAATTATTAAAGCTTGGAGAACGTTATTAATGTTTTGAAAATTTGTATACAAGCTTTGCGAACATTTTTAAAGTTTGAGAACATTATTACAGCTTGGAGAACATTATTTATGCTTTAAGAATCATTATGTAAGCTTTATGAGTTTATTAAAGCTTGTAGAATGTTATAGAAGCTTTTGCGAACCTAATTAAAGTTTAAAGAACCATATGGAAGCTTTATGAATATTATTAAAGCTTGCAGAATGTTTTTAATGTATTGTAAATTAGTATGAAAGCTTTGCGAAGATTTCTGAAGTTGAGAACAATATTAAAGTTTGTAGAACATTATTTGTGCTTTTAAAATCATTATGAAAGTTTTGCGAACATTATTAAAGCTCAAAAAATATTATGGAAGCTTTATGAGTATTATTAAAGCTTGTAAAACATTATAAAAGCTTTGTGAATTTTAGTGAAGTTTAAAGAACATTATGGAAGTTTTATGAAAATTATTAAAGCTTGGAGTACATTATTAATGCTTTCAAAATTTGTATGCAAGGTTTGCGAACATTATTAAAGTTGGAGAACATTATTACAGCTTGGAGAACATTATGTATGCTTTTAGAATCATTGTGGAAGCTTTATCAGTATTATTAAAGCTTGTAGAACGTTATAGAAGTTTTGCGAACCTAATTAAAATTTAAAGAACTGTATGGAAGCTTTATGAATATTATTAAAACTTGTAGAATATTATGGAAGTTTTCTGAAGTTTAGTACAGTTTAAAGAACATTATAGAAGTTTTATGAATATTATTAAAGCTTGCAGAACATTTTAATACTTTGATATTTAGTATGAAAGCTTTGCGAACATTATTAAAGGTGGATAACTTTATTTGTGCTTTTAAGATTATTATGGAAGCTTTGCGAACATTATTAAAGTTCAAAAAATATTATTGAAGCTTTATGAGTATTATTAAAACTTGTACAAGATTATGGAAACTTTGCGAACTTTAGTAAAGTTTAAAGAACATTATGAAAGCTTTATGTTTGCGTAAAGCTTGGAGAACATTATTAATATTTTGAAAATTTGTATGCAAGCTTTGCGAACATTATTAAAGGTGAAGAACATAATTAGTGCTTTTAAAATCATTATGGTAGCTTTCGAAACAGTACTAAAGTTCAAAAAATATTATGGAAGCTTTATAAGTATTATTAAAACTTGTAGAACATTATGGAAGCTTTGTGAACTTTAGTACAGTTTAAAGAACATTATGGAAGTTTTATGAATATTATTAAAGTTTGGACAACATTATTATTGTTTTGAAAATTAGTATGCAAGCTTTGCGAACATTATCAATGCTTGGAGAACATTATTTATGCTTTTACAATCATTATAGAAGCTCTGCGAACATTATTAAAATTTGGAAAAATGTTATTATAGCTTGGAGACATTATGAAAGCTTAGCGAACTTTATTAAAGTTCAACGAATATTATGGATGCTTGGAGAACATTATGGAAGTTCTATGAATATTATTAAAGCTTTGAAAATATTATTAATGTTTTGAAAAAAATTATGCAAGCTTTGCGAACATTATTATAGTTAGAGAACATTATTAATGCTTTAAAAATATGTTTTATTCAAGCTTGGTGAACGTTATTAATGATTTAAAATTATTTATTATGCAAGCTTTGAGAACATTATTTAAGTTTAATGAACATTATGGAAGCTTTATGAACCTTATTAAAGCTTGGAACATTATTAATGGTTTAAAAATTATTTTGCATGTTTATTAAAGTCTTAAGAACATTATGGAAGTTTTGCTGCGAACATTATTAAAGTTTAAAGAACATTATGGAAGCTTTATGAAAGTTATTGGAGAACATTATTAATACTTATAAATTTGTGTGAAAGCTTTGCGATTATTATTACAGTTGGAGAACATTATTAATACTAAAATTATTATGGAAGCTTTTCGAACATTTTGAAAGTTTAAAGAGCATTATCGAAGTTTTAATTTTATTATTAAAGCGCGGAGAGCAATACTAATTTGACTTTAATTATTATGAAAGTTTAGTGAACTTTAATAAAATTTAAAGAACATAATGGAAGTTTTGCAAACATTATTAAAGCTTGGAGAACATTATTAGTGTCTTTAAAATTGTTATGGAAGCTTTGTGATCATTAGTAGTGTAATTGTTTAATATATTAAGTATCAAGGACAGTAAAGCAGCGTTTGCAGTACGCCAATTCCAACGAAATAAAAAAAATGTCTCTAGGGCTCTGCATATGATTTTCCCGTTCTGCGCCGCAAAACATCACTTTCCGATCTAAAATACGAGCATATCTGTGTGAACATTATTAAACTTTAAAGAACTTTATTAATGAATTAAGCAAGCTTTAGTAATTTTTGAAGAACATTATTAAGTTTTTAAAGAACGTTACGTAAGCTTTACGAAGTTTGAAGACATTGGGGAATTTTCAGAACATTACAGAAGCTGTGCGAACTTAATTACTAAAATTTGATGATTATTATTATCTGTAAGAACATTAAAGAAGCTTTGCGAATTTTTATAAAGCTAAAAATAATTATAAAAGCTGTGCGAACATTATTATAGCTTCACAGAACATTATAATGCCTTTGTGATTATTATAAATGTTCTGTGAACATTAATAAAGTTTGAAAAATATTATAGATGATTTGCTACCAATATTAAAACTTATATTGACATTACTAATGCTTTGAAGAACATTATTAATGTTTTAAAAAGTATTTTGAAAGTTTATGGAAGTTTTGCAAACAATATAACCGTATCAATGCCTTGGAGATTGTTATAGAAGTTTTGTGAACATTATGGAAGTTTTTTAAACATGTTTGCCATAAGAACATTATCAAATTCAAAGAACGTTATGATAAAATGTTCTCAAACATGTTTAATGATATGGAAAATATTATGGCATCTTAAAGGTCTTAAAGAACATTATGGAAGCTTAAAAGTTTGAAAAACATTATCGATGTCTAGAAGAACATTAATATTAGTGCTTTGGAGAATATTATTAAAGCTCCGACTATTATTATAGCTTTAGGGATCATTGTGGAAATTTTGCTCTGAACATTTATACAATTGATGTATTGAAAAAATATCCACTTTTTGAAGAACATTGTATAAGTTTGAAGAAAATTCTGGCGAACATTATTTAAGTTTTTTATTAATACATTTAAGAAAATTGTGCAAGCTGTGGAAATGATTGAAAATGATTAAAATTTGAAGTACTTCAAATATAATTATTGAAAATATGAGTTAAAGTTCGTAGAATA
The DNA here is from genome assembly GCA_963932245.1 of Tachinus rufipes. NCBI lineage: Eukaryota > Metazoa > Arthropoda > Insecta > Coleoptera > Staphylinidae > Tachinus > Tachinus rufipes. The sequence continues at coordinate 67,477,613 of OZ010747.1, read as the reverse complement.
TAATTAAAGATTAAAAACAATGTGAAAGTTATTATTATAATGACAAGAACATTATGAAAGCTTGTTGTATTATAAAGTTGTGGGAGCGGACTTCAAGCTTGAGGTCATAAATCTGTGCGAGAATTATTTAAGCTTTGCTTATGAGAGTGAACAAGTATTTTAATCTGCGAGCTTTGAAGACATAATATAAAAATTTTGATAAATTTCAGGAGAGCTTTAGAAACTTACTAGTTTTAATGACATATTTAAACTAATTTTGAGGATATTGTAAAAAAAATGTTAATAAAAAAACCATTGTAGTCAATGTTAATACAATTTTTTTTATAAAAACGTAATACATTTATAATAACGAGAAAGCTTTTTAGAAGATTATGAAATTTTGTATTTACTTTAAAATAATGATATAATAATATAATAATATAAGCACACATCATCCTGTTGCTACATCAAATTTAACATAATATCAAACTCAATTATTCTATAGCATGCCTCACATAAATTATAAATATTTTTTCTGCAGAGAAGTGCTTCATTTTTACAGAGAGAGCACTTGAAATGTGTGCGCTGATGAGGAAATATTTATTGTAAGTTTTGTAATTAAAACGCATGGCATTTTCCATTAAAATGATAACTTTGCGCGGAAAATCCGGCGTGGAGTTTTAAGGCAATTTCATCATATTTCGTTTCTGTCGAGATGATGAAAAAGTTTCGAGTTTAGTTAGGGGTTGCTTTTTAATCTACCTCTAATTTCATTTGAGAGGCTAATTCCAACACTCAATTTATTAATGCAATTTAATTTGAGATTGATGGGGACAAATTTTTTAATGAAAAACTTAAAATTTTATCATGGTTTTTCAACATTTGTTACAAGACAGGAATTTAATGCCCGGATTTTTAAATGTACTGGTAGGCGCAGCGAAAAAGAAATGCTCTTAGCTGGGAGAGTACACAATTCTTTTTTGGCAGTAACATAAAACAGCAGCTGATAACTGTTAAAAGAAACAGGCGACATTGGCTGTTAAAGTGAATTATGTCTTATATAATTAATATTATGTTTTTTTATTGTTGTGTTTTGATCTTTTTAATATGTTATTTAATGCTATAATTATAGTATGTAATTAATGTTTTCCTGTTATAGGATTTTTGTTTTTGTTTTGAGAATTTGCCGAATTTGTTTTTGTTAAGTTGAAAAAATGTAGTATTGTTTTGTAATATACTTTGTTCAAGATAGCGATTGATTGTAAACTTATTTTATGATACTTTGTCGCTTTCTTTAATTAGTACTGCAATGACATCTCTTACAATTTCTCATTTTGTGATTAGTTGTGAATTACTGTAACGGCTTGTTACGATACTGTCATTTTGCGATTGGTTGAATTGGTTCCTTATTATTGCAGTGACATCTGTCATACTTTATAGCTTTGCGATTGATTTTAAACTACTTTGGCTTTTTTCTTTGATATACTAGAGGCTTTCTTTTTGCTAAATGAGGTAAGCCAAAGTATTTTATATATTTTTAAATGATTTTAAAATATGACTTAATTAGTTTTTATCACGTGATATTACGTCAGGATAGGTGGAAGTAAAATTCTTACCTTAGCTTACTTGTTATTTTACAAATTGAACGGTCTATTAAGTAAGGTAAGGCAAGAATAACTGAGAATATTGGCAAAAGGAAAGGACCTATTATTGCTTTGCCATTAATTATCTATTACCATAATGTCATCTATCACAATTTGTCGCTTGACGATAGGTAATTAGTTAACCCAATGACTTATTTTGCTTCGTGATCTATTATTTATTATTCTAATGACTCGTGATATTTTTTTGTTTTGCATTTGATTGTAAATTACTTTGGTTAAATTTTATGATACTTTGATGCTTCTTTCTTAGGGTAACGTACTTGATGCGAGCGTTGGCGCTCCTCTCGTATATTTCTTGTGTGCGATAATAGTTCTACACAAACGTGCTGAAGATACAGTTATAACGTGGAACTCTAACGACACCACTGGAGGGGATTACTAGGCAAATACTTTGCTGGTTTGATATTGTTTTGCGAAATTGACGATCTCATCAAAATATATTTGACAAATTAGAAAACCCAGACTCAGAACGCCTGCTCAACAGTCTTTGCACTAGACAGACCAAGGCTTCTTAAACTTTTTTCATTCACGACTCCATTTATGGTTGTGAGTTTTTGGGCGACCTCATATAATTATAGTACCAATATAAATGGTGATTCATTTAAAGATTACTTTTTTTAATTGGAAATGCTTAGCTCTGCACAGCGTTTATAAATTATTGAGCTATATTATGAAAATCGTCGTTCTGCGAGGAATGTGTTTCGTGCGCTTAGAGCAACTTATGGTTTACGTAATCGGCCTACCGAACGCACAATTCGCTGTAGCATCGAAAAATTTGAAACCCAATTTTTATTATTGGATAATATGCCACCAAAGAGACCACATGCAGCAATATAGCGGCGGTAGCTGAGAGTGTACAAAATGACCGTGATGAATCGATTCGACGCCGTTCTCAACAGCTTGGCTTATCGTATGGAACAACTAGGCGTATTTTACGTAACGATCTTAATTTAAAAGCATATAAAATTCAACTCGTGCACGAACTGAAGTCAGCCGACTTTTCTAATCGTCACCGTTTTAGTCTTTGGGCTATTAAAAAGCTTGAAGAAGATCTGTTTGTGCCTAAAATTTTGTTTAGCGATGAAGCTCATGTTTTACTTAATGCAACATCATTAGGCAAAATTGCCGTATTTGGGCTGAAGCATTACATCCAGACAAAACAGCGGTTTGGTGTGGTTTATGGGCTGGTGGAATCATAGGTCTATATTTTTTCAAAAATGACGTAACTGTAAATGGCGCCCGTTATTGCGCAATGATAACGAATTATTTGCTGCCTGAAATTGAAACTTGTAATCTCGACGACATTTGGTTCTAACAAAACGGCGTTATTTGCCACACAGTCCGTGAAACCATAGCTTTATTGCGAGATCGATTTGGTAAAAAGTTAATTTTTTGTTTCGGACTGGTGAATTGATCGCCTAGATCATGTGATATTACAACTCTAGACCTTTGGGAATACGTAAAGTCCAAAGTCTACATGGATAAGCCGGCTACAATTGAGGAATTGGAAACCAACATTACTAGCGTCATTTGTCAAATACCACTCGAAAAGCTCAAACGCGTGATTGAAAACTGGAGCTTTAAAATGGACTATGTTGAAAGATAAATGTTAAGAATGGTTCTTTTGTATGGTCATTTCTTTGAATGATACGTTGTCACTTTGATTGCTTGATCATCTTGACAAGATACTGTTGCTTTTGCGATTAATTATTTTATGACACTTTCTTGTTTTGCAAAGTATTGTAAAGTATTTTGGTACCATTTTATAAATTTTGTTGTTTTGGAATAACTCAATGACTTCTGTGATACTTTGTTGTTTTGCCATTGTTTATTTATTAATTCAATGACTTCCGAGATACTTCGTTGCTTCGTGATTGATTGTAAACTACTTTGGTCAAGTTTTATAATACTTTGTCGCTTTGCGGTTAATTGAAAGCCTTTTTGACAAAATTCTGTGCAATTAATGATTTATTGATCTAATGACTTTTGTCCTGTTTCATTGCTTTACGATTGATTGTACTTTATCGCTTTGCGATTTCTTATTTATCAACTCAATGACTTTTCGCGATTAATAATTTATTGATCCAATGAATTTTATGATATGCTTTGCGATCAATGATTTATTGATCAAATAACTTTTGTGATACTTTGTCACTTTGCGATTGATTGTAAACTACTTTGGCCAAATTTTATGACACTTTGTCGCTTTGCGATTACTTATTTATTAACTTAATGACTTCTGCGATGTTTTGTCGTTTTGCGATTGAATGAAAATTATCTTGACAAAATTCTATGATACATTGTTGCTTTGCGATTAATGATGCATTGATCAAATCTTTGTCGCTTTGCGATTGATTGTATACTACTTTTCTTAAATTTTATGATACTTTGTTATTAAATGAAAACTATTTTGACAAAATTCTATGATACTTTGTCGCTTCGCGATTAATGATTCAATGACCTAATGACTTTAGTGGTATTTTGTCGCTTTGCGATTGATTGTTAACTACTTTGTCCATTTTTTTTAATATTTTGTGGCTTGGCGATTACGTATACACGAAGATTTCTGTGATACTTTGTCGCTTTGTGGTTGGCTGAAAACCATATTGACAAAATAATGATTTATTGATCGAATGACTTTTGTGATACTTTGTCGCTTTGTGATTGAATGAAAACTATCTTGACAAAATTCTATGATACTTTGTCGCTTCGCGATTAATGATTCATTGACCTAATGACTAGTGATATTTTGTCGCTTTGCGATTGATTGTTAACTACTTTGTTCAATTTTTTTGACATTTTGTTGCTTGACGATTACGTATTTATTAGAAACACGAAGATTTCTATGATACTTTGTAGCTTTGTGGTTGGTTTAAAACCATCTTGACAAAATTTTATGATACTTGGTTGCTTCGCGATTAATGATTTATTGATCCAATGATTTTTGTGATACTTTATTCCTTCACAATTAATTGAAAACCATCTTGGTACAATTCTATGATACTTTGTTGCTTTGTGATTAATGATTCATTGAACCAATGACTTTTGTGATACTTTGTCGCTTTGCGATTGATTGTAAACTACTTTGGCCTTATTTTATGTTACTTTGTCGCTTCTCGATTGAATGAAAACCATCTTGACAAAATTCTATGATACTTTGTTCCTTCGATAATAACGATTTATTGATACTATGACTTTTGTGATACTTTGTCGCTTCGCGATTGATTGTAAACTAATTTGGCGAAATTTTGATACTTTGTCGCTTTGTGATTACTTATTTTATAACTCAATGACTTCTGTAATACTTTATCGATTTACGATTTATTGAAAACCATCTTCATAAAATTCTATGATACTTTATTGCTTAGAGATTTATTGTAAACCATTTTGACAAAATTCTATGATACTTTGTCGCTTTGCGATTTATGATTTATTGATTCACTGACTTTTGTGATACTTTGTCGCTTTGCGATTGATTGCAAGTCACTTTGGCTAAATTTTATGGTACTTTGTCGCTTTTTGATTACTGATTTATTAACTCAACGGCGTCTGTGATAGTTTGTCGCTTTGCGATTGATTGAATACTATCTTGATAAAATTTTATAATACTTTGTCGCTTTGGGATTACTTATTTTATAACTCAATGACTTGTTTGATACTTTATCGATTTGCGATTATTTATTTATTAATTTAGTAACTTTAACTTTTATGATGTTGCGTTGCGATTGATTGTAAACTACTTTGGCCAAATTTTATGATACTTTGTCGTTTTGCGAAATTCTATGTTGGTTTTGACAGTTTACTTTTGCAATTTAAATGACATTTTAACAGCTCACGAAGCGCTCAAAATAATATTCTAGTAGCTTGGACATCACGAAACAGAATTACACTTTTTGACCAATTTGGTGGACATTTTGATAACTAACGAACCGTACCCTCTTTTTTGAAATGGTATTTCTTTTTGACAGATTGGAACACGTTCAGATAGCGAAGCTCAAAATATTATTTTTTGTCAGTTTCGACTTTGCTCAAACATCTTAAAAAAACATGTTATGACAGTTTGAAACAGAATCGTGCTTTTTGCCAGCTTTAGAGCACATTTTTACAGCGAAGCGCACTGATATCTGAGAGCTTGGGAAACATTCTAACGTTTCGAAACATATTTTTGACAGTTTGGAATATATTTTTACACTTTAGAAAACATATTGATATTGTTTGAGTTTTGACAGATTGAAACACAGTTTAATAGCTAACAAAGCTCAAAACTGGCTGCTTGGGTATTACTATGACAAATAAACGTATTAACAGCCGGCTAAGTTCAAAATAATATTTTATCAGTTTGGACATTGCTTTGACATCTTAATACACATTTTGACAGTTCCAAACAGAGTTATGCATTTTGGAAATAATATTCTGATTGTTTGCAAACATTCTGCTATCTTGAAACACAATTTGATAGTTTTAAACTTAATTTTACATTTTTTTAACATTGTTTGAGTACGTTTTGACAGATTGGACATCACTGTGACATTATGAAACCTTTTAATACAGTATTTTTACAGCTATTGAAGTGCACCCACATTTTGGAAATTATTTTCTGACAGCTTAAAAAAATCTGGCAACTTGAGAAACAAATTTTGACAGTTTAGAAAACATTTTGGAACGTAGAAATAGGTTTTTTGACATTTTTTTAACTATTTGACAGATCGGAACACGTATTTACAGCTAGCGAAGCTTAACTGTTTTAGCAGCTTGAACATTGCTTTGACAGCTTGAAACACATGTTGATAGAGAATATAGAATAGTTTATTTGTGTTAGAACCATAGGTATACACTTGTCATAAAAAAACATATAAGTGAATACATACACACACACACACTTAAAAATATAAAATACAGATACATGTAGGTTATACATTACAGATAAAAATAGAGTAAAACTTTTAATAATTTAACTAAAATCGTGTCTTAAATAATTGTCGAATGAGTAAAATACTTTAAGTATTAGAACACCCTGTAACCATTTTAAAATTATTTTAGGTGCTTTGGTTTTAATTTTTTGTGGCAATTTGTTTACAAACTTGGCACAATAATAATTTACACTGTTTTGGCTTTTTTCAGCCGAACTGACTTTATTTGTAAATTATTTTTGTACCTAGTTTCGTATGTATGACCACTGTTTGTGTCAAATTGTTGATCATTTTGGAGATAGTACTTTATGCAGTGATATATGTACAGAGAAGGTAGTGTCATTATTTGCAACTTTTGAAATGCTGACTTACAGCATTCTCTATATTGCAGGTGAGCAAGTATTCTGATTGCTTTACGTTGGAGAGAAAATAATCGGTGGGAAATGGTAGTGTGCCCCCATACAGTAATGCCATAGGTAAGGTGACTGGCATAGAGCAAAATAAGTTGTTCTGAGGCAATTATTAGGAACAGAGCCCCGTAAGCACCGAAGAGTAAAAATATGTTGACAGTTTACAGCACATTTTTAAAGTTTGAAATAGATTTTTGTGTTTTTTAACCATTACTAAAGCGTACCGACATTTTAAAAACAGTTTTTTTGAGGTTTAGAAGACATTTTGACAGCTTTGGATTAAATTTTGACAATTTAAACAGAATTCGGCAGTTGGTGAAGCGTACTGATACATTGGAAATGATATTCTGATAGCTAGTCAAATATTTTGATAGTTTTGGAAATACTCATGTGTAAAACAGGTTTTTGCACTTTAGAACGATGACGAATACATTTTTACAATTTAAAACTTTCTATTATGTCAGTTTTGCAAATTATTATGACAGTTTCGAAATCATTATTACAGTTGAAAAAACATTCCAATAGCTGTGAACATATTTTGACATTTTTAAAATATAATATTTTGATATTTTGTGACAATTGAGATTCTAGAAACGATTTTTATATTTTATGTAAGCAACAAATTGTAACATAATTCCGTACAAATTTTCACACAAATATTTAATTTTATGAATTTCTTTCAATGCTTCTAAGTCTTAAACTAATTGATTTTTCTCAATTTCAAATATAAGAGCGGATTAAATATTAACCCAATCTTATATTCATGACAAGCGGGCATTGTTTGACATGCTCAAAGCTTCCAGATCCCATTAAAATATTTAACATTTAACTGTTTGTATAATGGAAACGTTCCGCGAGTGGCTTTCATCTACATAAAAAGCAGTAGACTGAAGAAAGAAAAAAAAATCCGCCATTCTGCATTTCAGATCCGTATAAACGATTTTTTTCTGTGCATTTTCAATTTTATTAAGTGCAATGCGTGTAGAATTATTTGGTGATAGTTTGCTGCCATTATCAATTTGCATATGCAAATGTATTTTACCCATGGGATGACTGGGTTTGATCGATATTGGAATATTAATGTAATTTCTAATTCAATTTTCGGGTGCCGTATCGAATAGGTGAGAGCATGTTATATCGAATTATTAGTAAATTTCGGAATGGTATTCAATTATTTCAGTTTGTATTAATGTTTGTCATTGTTTTCCTGCAGATTAGTTCATTAACGTGTGTTAAATTGTATATAATAATTAAATTATTAGATACTATTTAACAATGCTTTATTTGCTTTTTAATAATTATGAATTGCAGTTATTTAATAATATAAAATTAATTGACTTTTAAATGTACATTTTGAAACGTCAAATTAGTTTTGTTAGAGAAAAGCTATTTGCAATTCTGCACATTCTGTCAATTGTATTATTGAATTCATAGTTAGTAAAATGTATAGATTCTATGAATAATGGAGACTGCCTAGTACGGCGATTATTGCTGGATACCTGAAATGGAAGTTAGTAGTAGCTCTTGGCAATCGATCTCAGACATTATAGGGTCCAAGTAGAAATAATAAATTGGCTCTTGCACCGAAGCTTCAATGGGGAAAGATTATATTGTAATGCAATGTAGTTGAAATCGTAATTTTCAGACAAATGGTTTTGAATGCGTTCTATATTGCGTATATGAATGCTGAATAATGGATGGTCACCAGACTGACGGAGCAAACTCTAAATGTAGCCATACGATATTTAACTTAAAGTTCTATTGAAGCTTATCAAAAAACTCATTTAACTTATTACATCTGTAGTTGGTTCTAGTGGAGCCGAAACTAGTGATGAAAACAAAGTGAATTGTTTTATTATTTCATAAACATGAATTATCACGTAGTAGAGGTCACAACGAGGAGAGGGTGGCGCAGTGGTCTAGGCATCTAACCAAGTGGGTGGGGGTTTTACGGCTAAAAACGCTCTCTTATGGAGTGATGAAATCTCTCCAGTGGTTCGGAATCAACTTAAAATTGTAGATTTGTTGTAATGTAAGTTGTCAGCATTACGTGCAGAGATGGAGGTCTACATACACAACAAATTATTAATAAGACACTAAGAAAGAAAAAAAATTAAATCACTTTGCAAATTAAGGCAATCTTTGACGATGATATTCTTTTATACATTTTTAGATTGTATTTCTAGGTTGATCTGAAGTGAGTAAGTTTGATAAAGGACAAAGTATTATGGTCCCGGGGCAGGGAGTTTGGTTAGGCGAGGTCACCAGTCCTCGAAATCTTTATTTAGCTTCTCTGTATTTAAAGTTAAAGCATATTTTGGCACCCATTCTTTTTGAAAACTCTAACTTTTTGAGACCAAAATATTAATATCACCAACAACATTAGTGATCGGTTATTGGAAAAAAGCTGTATTATATTGAATCATTTAAAAGCTTATACATGCACTGAGTAGGTAATTGTCAGAGTTCGTATGGGTGTCTGGACGTTTTAGTTATGCCATGGCTAGTCTACCGAATTAGTATATGTATTTATAGAATTCTTTCTGAAGAAGTCCACCAAAGGTAGGGGTTTTCCAGGTTGACAGAAGTGTGTTTATTTGTTTTTCCCCAGGTGTCCTAAGAACGCCAAGTGCAACTAGGGGTTAATGAACGACGTTAAACTAGCGGAATGGTTCTTAAACTTGAAAGACGCTGACATTGGGGGGCGCTCGTGGCACGAGATTGAGATGGTCCGTTCCCTCTGGGCTAGTGTTGGTATTAGCTTGATAAACTATTTTTCAATCTCCGTGGACATGGTTGTAGTTGTCTTGCTTGGTTTTGCTTTGGTTGTTTGATAGTGCATAGTCAATGCATTGGCTTTCCTGGAAGATTGGACTAAATTGCTTTGTAAGTCTTACTATTGTTTTGGCTTTATTTTCCAAAAGTATGGAAACGCTTACCGAGTTTTGCTATTGTTAGCAGTACGAGCCGATGCTTGTTTATGCACAGGGCACTCTCTGAAGCAGGCAGTGTGAGCTTCCTTACACATGACATCTTTAGGAGGGGTGGGTTTATGTTTACTCTTCTTCCTGGAACACTGGTCTGTTGGATGAGAATCTACGCATCTAACGCAAACGTAAGGGACGTTCATTCATTTGATGAGTTTCCCAACCGTTATCTCTGTGAATATTGGGTTTGAATTTTATGCGTTTTAGTTATGATCTACGTAGTTACATTTTTTTATGGGATGTTGGAAGCGATTGGACGACTATTGCTAGTTTTGCTGAATGGTTGCTAGGGAGGCGATTAGAACGGAGAAGAATCCTTTTTGCGTGTTAGGTCATCAAATATTTGGTTTCGTTATGAGGAACGATTTGTGGTGTTTTGTGGTCTGTGTTGAGAGGGATTGTAAGTTTGTTCTGGTTGCGACTTAGGATTAACTGTGGAGGAGTAGGATCTGTTTTGGGTGCTATAATTTTGTGTCGAATGGTGTGGGCCTTGGCGACAGCATGCTGTTGTCTTGTGTAGAAGGCATCTCCGGAAATTAGATATATGCTCCAAGGCGCAATTTGCGGGGAAACGGAAGTTTTTCTGGTTTGATCACAGCAGGCGGTTGGGTGACTGCTTGCACATTTGGTGCATCAGTATGGGAATGAGCATCCTGATGACGAATGTCTGTATTGCTGGCAGCGGTGGCATTGTGGAATAAGGTCTGATTTTTGTTATCCTCAACTTTGATTACTAGGCTGAAGAGACGGATCAGTTAGAATATTTGTGGTTGGATCGGGGTAGTTGGATATATACTAGAGGGTAGATGATGTTACCCTTCTTTGAGTTTGAACGAGTAGTGAGAGCTTTTGGTTCGATAGTTGTTGTTTGTGGCTGGTTAAAGTTGCACTCCGTTCTTGACATGTAGGCTCGGAGCACTTTAACTTTTATGAGTTTGAACTGCTTCATTAATTGAATGTAGGTCGTCTTGTCGCCATAGACTATTCGTGGTGGCAGTCTGGTTTTAGGGGTCGTATGTATGTTTCCTTGGTGCTGGATGTTAGAAGATTGGGAAGTAATTTCTTCAGGTTTGTTGTTTTAATGTGTTTTTGTAGGAGTGCTGAAAAAGCCTGGAGTGGGATTGGCTGGTGTTTGTTTGGTCGGTAGTGGAGGAAATTGTTCGTTTGAGTTTTATCGTGGTCGTTTTCTTTCTTGGTTGCCGGGATTTTATCGTCGGAGTCTATCTAGGGATTCATCGGATTCGAAGTTGTTGAGGCCAAGCTTGTTTGATTGAGACATGTTTCCCAGGATTGATTGCCGGGAAATGATGCCTGCGAATTCAGTTTGGAGCGATTTTTGTACCTTTATGGTTCTTGTAGTGGTTTAAGTTAATGAAGATACGGCTTTGGAGATGGACCGTATGAATCCAGCAAGCTATGGTATGGTAAGGTGTTGATCGGGTTTTCATCTTTGGCGTCGCCCATTTTATTTGTAATTAATAGAATAAGTAATGTTAAGCGGATGCTGCGGGGTAGCAGGTGTTGCCGTCACAAAAGTTTGAGCAAGACTTGATGCTGAAACACGTCGTCCTTTTATAGTGGTACGTGGTTGCGCACATGCCTCATCACCTTATTTGCAGATTGGCTGCTGTCATGGAAACAATCTGCATCAACTACAGATTGATTAACTGCTTAAAGACTATAGCAAACTGTTTTCTAGAAAAGGTCACAAGCAACCGAATAACAAACAAAAATAAAACTAATATGAGCAATGGAAATATTGATTGAATTAAGTAAAGACCCTGATAATTTTGTTCTTGCTGAACTCGGTTGTTGCACAGCTTTTTGGCTTGTTCACAAAACTGCCCCACTATCTGCATTTAGACCACGGCGCAAACTTTTTTGATGAAGAGTATAGCATCATTAGTGAGAGCAAGAGCAAAGCATAAGATACACATATGGGTGTTCAGTGTTATACTTATGTACATAAAAAAATTTGCTTTTAATGATCATGTATATAGAAAGACAACTAACCAACAATTAAAAATAAAACTTTTGCGGATGCGCTAGTTGTTGCCAGTGCTCCGAACACAAAAACCGATGCGGTACTTTTGGTAGACATAACTAAATAGGAGAAAACATAACTTAACGAAAAATGGCAAATTTAAAATTAAATTTTATAAATAAAAAAATATGGTCAGAGGTGGCACCAAATCTCTCAGATTTATTTTGTAATCACTTTCTAACCCTGCTAGCTACAAACTTTACGCTTGCTGTGTGGTTTAATTTTTTAATTACTGTTTTGAGTAGTTTGAGTTAAATAAAATACATCAGTTTTAGTGTAACATTTTTGTGGCTTGGCAAACTACACTTTGACATATTTTGGTTATTTAATCTAACTGTAACGTTTTAGCAACTTTTTGTTATTTTACTAACATTCTGACAGTTTTAATTAACAATCTGACAGTTTGGTCAACCTATGACAGTTATATAGTTACACAATATAATAGTTTTGTTACATTGCTACAAGTTTGGAAGCAAAGCAACTTTTATTGTCAGATTTGTGTGCGTTAATTTATGCAGTTTAATACGTGGTTAAAAGCTTCATACGAAGTCGAATCAGTAGCGAACACTCAAAGGCACTTTCGTTGCGAGTTTAGTATTGGAAGACACGTACGGTTTCTAACACGACAAACAGTAATAGGGTGAGTGCAAGGTTTTGAAGTTAGGGTGAACGTTGGCTCTTTAAATTTACTATAGCCGAACGCGTCCGAGACGATCGGCAACAAGGCATTTTATTGCAAATTTTGGAAAGAAGCTTATTAAGAATTTTGCATTCTGTTTTGCACTTCCACTCTTATAAAATTCAAGTCTTTTGCAAGTTAAAAGATTTTGATAAGCCAGTTTGTGAAGCTTTTTTTGCCTGTTTTGGTGCGGGCACCCAGGCACAAATGTGCGTACGTCTTTGCGGCTAATGGTTCTGGCGTCTTGTCCCGGACGGCCTGTCATGTCAGACGAGTGAATGTGTTTTAGTACCTTTCTCTGAGCGTCTGGCGGCACGACCAGCTGGTCCCAGCCGGCTCTTGTTTGTAATAGTTAGCCGTTCTGTTCTATTCTGTATTCCAGGTCTATATCGGCAGGGTTTCTTGTGTCGGCGACTGAGTTTTGGTAACGCTGAATAATGGTTTGCGTCTAGGGCCACTCGCGTTGTACTGTGTCATCATTAAGTGGAAGTTTAATTTTTTTCCCTCTTTCCTTGGTGGTTTTGTTATAGTTACTCATCTTTTTTAATTGGTGGTTCTCTGGGGGCATGAGCCAGTCTACATCCTCGATCTTTTTGCCTACGAGTTTGTTGTCCAGCTGCCTGGATAAGGCGTTCGGCACCAAGTTGATCGCTTCAGTGGCGCGGGTGGCTATTGCGTCGGTGGAAGTGTGCCAAACTAGTGCTTTATTGTCGATTTGCAACATAAAAACTGTCTTCTAGGTACGGACGATACCTTTATATGGCACTTTTGTATGTTAGAGTGCTAGCGAGTCTGTCGGTTTGTTAGCTTTGCGTTATTGTATCACTGGCGTCGGGATGATATATAGCTGCCTTGAGTTCTTCGAATGTCTTGAAAATTTTGCTTTGGCTCTTGCATGATATCAGCGGTTCCGCTATTTTTGCAAAACCCGTTGCGTATTCTCTGGGCAAGGTTCCAGACCGAGAAAACTTTGCAGCTGTTATTTTGTAATGGGCTTAGGGTAATCTCGGGTCAGTTTTATGTGGAACGCCTAAGGGCTCGTTGTCATCAGCCCTTATGCAGTGATCCAGATACTTTAGTTTGCTTTTTTTTATTTGCACTTTGTCAAATTGCAGTGCAACCCGTGCTCTTGGAGCCGTTTTAGGACCAGTCGTGATATCAGTGTTTGTGTTTATTGTTTGAGTATACCAATATACCTGCGACATCATTTTTGAAAGGTAGCCGAGGCGGTTTTGAGGCCAAACAACATTACCTTAAATTGGTATGTGCTTCAGTCGGGGGCGGCGAAGGTGTTTGTTGGGTTTGTACATTGGAATTTGCCCATAGCCCGTGGTAAGATCCATTTTTGTAAAAGCTTTTACTTCACCAGTCTTTGAGCAGCGGGATCTTTTTGTTTTTTTTTTTTCTGTTTGTTAATCACGACGGGCCCGCAGTAATAATGCACGATGCCAGAAATTCCTCAGCGCTGAATGTTCTTAGTATTGGACAGGTCTATCTTATGAGTGCTGGTCTGCTGGTGGCGGGCCTTGGGTTATTACTTAATACCAATGGGAATATATTAATGATATTTTTAAAGCGTTGTTGATAGGAGTTGGTAGTGGTCCTACTTTGGCATTATTTGACTCGAGGCACTGCCAGTGCCAGTGTAGGCACTATCTGGTGTAGTCCAGACTCTATTGTCAGTCAGGTGCTTGAGGATTACGTTCTCGTCTAGGACAGGCAATGAGGAAATCTACTTTATGCTGGTTGTCACCTATGGTGACCTTTGTTTGGGCTCGGCTGGTGGTGTTTAGTGCCGTGTTGGGATTGCTTATTTTATCCGGATGGAAATTCATTCTGTTTACTCCTACCGTAATGACGACTAGGGGGGCAGTGTCGGTAGGCGTTGTATGAATGTTCTTGTCAAATGCAGGACATACTTTTTTCACTAGATTTGCTAACATTGTAGCAGCACATAACTCTAATCTTGGTAATGGTAATTGGTTTTAACTGGAGCAAAACGTGCTGTAACTCAATGTAATTTACACCATGCTACTCTTAACGTGTACACAGAGTCAGTATCTTCAACTAACGCTACAATGGCCTCTTCTTCATATTGCATATGTTGATTGCAAGTTCTTAGCGGTTCTCTTCTGTTTATTTTAGACGAATTACTATTTATGGCTTTAGATTGTTTTTATTTGGCTGACAGAAACTTTTTTAATTGTTTACAATGTTGGCAAATTGTTGCATGTAGCAGATTCCCAATCATTCTGCAGACCAAAATCTAATTTGTCAACAATAATTTTTAGAAGATTGTCACAAATGATTATAGGTCGCTTTAAATTAGTTAGTGATGCCAAATTTATAACTACAATATCTATTAGGTTTTGTAGAATAAATGATTTTTCACTTTCTACAGTTGGTTATATGTAACGTTTTTAAAATTGCAACGTTTTCACCCTTTAAAGCGGTTTGTTTGTAGATAGTCTATGTTGTTGTGTCCTCATGTTCATAGTCGATGTCAACTTCTAATTCCAACAGTTTTACAAATGTTTGGTCTAATCTCGTTACGTCCAGCTCATACGGAGTCAGTGTAATTTCCAAAGTGATAAATGTTTGTGAAAGGTCTCTCTTTGTGTTGTTCTAGTTTGTTTGTAACTATTTCTTTTGGGCAATCATTGAGTATTGCTTCACACGGATCACAATTCAATTCTCTATCCGGTTTGAAGGACCAAGATAAAAAAAATGCGGTTTTTGGTTCAAAATTCGACTGTATTAAAATAGAAGAAACGTCGTGCTTATATACAAAAATTTACACTAAACAATATTACGGAGAATGGATGGGGACAATGAGCTCTAGGAATTCTTATGCTATTAAGAAGGCAATAAACAGAGATTATAAAAATGGAAAAATACACTAATTAAAAAGCTATTGAGGGCGTAGGTACTCAAATAAATGCTAAGCAAGTATATAAACATTCCTAATTAGATTGCAAGTGCAGGTTACAGTTATAGTCAGTTATAAAACTTTTTTTAACGAATATTATAGTATTAATAAATTTGGCCAAAGATTCAAATTAATCCAATTTTAATAAAAACATTCTTTTCTAAAAAAGTTTGCAAGATTCTATAAACAAAATTATCGTATATTTATTGAAATTTGCTACAATATTAATACGAAATTTTGAAAAAAATGTAAATTTTTCCAATGTATAATTTCAAAAATTTACTTTGTTGTGTAATAATTGTTTCTAATTGTTTTATTTGTTTTGTTTCAGACGACGGTGTGGAATTTTCGGGACTCGCGGATTAAAATGTCCCGATTATCACAACTATTTTATACCGTGGAGGTAGGAGACACCAAGTTTACAATCTTAAAAAGGTATCAAAACTTGAAACCGATTGGTTCTGGAGCGCAGGGCATCGTCTGGTGAGTAATTCAACCATCAACCATTCTCAATACGTAGTCTGTGTGTGTATTTGTTTTATCTTAATTATATCACCGTAGAATAATTTCAAACATAATTCATTGCAAGAAATAAGAAGTTTAAAAAAATCGCGTTCATAAAATTGAAACTATAAATTAAATACGGGTGCTTACAATCAGTTTAAAGTACTCTAATATTAATTTTATTTTGTGAAAAGATCTGTCTAGAAACCCTAACGGTATTGTAAAATCTATTCCCAACGGATCAGTTCGCGGCGCAAATAAAAATATTCATTTATTTTTTCCTTATTTTTCTGAAGGCGATGGACTGAAGATAAAGTCGGAATTGCGTTCGGAAGATAAGGAACTGAAAGAAAAACGAAAATGTCGTTGCCATTATGCCGAGAGCTAACTTAATAAAATGGAAATGGAACGGAAGACTGATAATAAATGATTTGATTAAGAAATATTTCCGTTAATTGGCAGCAATTTTCCAGGTGATTTTTTTTATAAAGAAAAATTCAATAAAACTGTACTTTCAATATGTAAATGAAAAACATGTTTCAAACCCTTACAGAGATTTACTGCCATTTAATGTTGAGTTTAATCCGATTTTCCCCACATCCAATCAATCACATTCGAAACAATTTGCTTGATAAAACAGAACAAAATGTAAACTTTGTATGTATAAAAAATATAGCGTTGGTGAAATTGAAAATAAATTTTATTTCTTGCAATGAATTAGCATTTATGTGTTGGCTATTTAATTTATTTATTTTATTTTCTTATTATTTTTTAGTTGAGAGTTTTTGGGTTGTGTGCACTAAATTATATTTTTGTTGTTATTATCATTATTATTTAATTTAATTTATTGGCTGGTGTAAATATAATAATTGTACACGATGAGGGATAATTATCAGCAGCATGTGTTTGGGGATGCGGAATTTTGGGTGCCCAGGAGGTACGTAAATTTGCAACCGAAGGGCATGGGTGCGCAAGGGTGTGTGTGGTAAGTTGGGACAACCAATAGATTTAGCAATATTTTGTTTTATCACATTGCATGTTTACTAATTAATCATTCTTCTTATTCTATCACAAGTTTGTACTCAAATTATTTAAGAAAATTAATTTTGAATGCAAATTTTTATTAATAATTTCTCCTAAACATTTTTTTATTCTAATTATTGTAATTTTTTTAGTGCCGCTGTGGACACAGTTACTCAACAAAATGTAGCTATTAAAAAATTGAGTCGACCATTCCAAAATGTGACGCACGCTAAAAGGGCGTACAGAGAATTCAAACTTATGAAATTAGTTAATCATAAAAATGTAAGTATTGTAATTTTTGTTCATTTTGATTGTGTTTAATTGCGTTGAAATATTCATCAATTCATTTGCATTTATATCGACAAACAAAGTAGGTCGTGTGAGTTGTTGGACGGTGGATTTACAACTTTACTGGAGGGGTGGTGGCTGCTTTATGAATAATGAAAATTATGATGAATAAAAGGAGTCGTCGTATTTACTCACTTTTTAATGTCGTAATCGGAAGAGAGACGTCTTGTAAAGTTGCTTTGCTTTTGAATATTAAATTTCATTAAAACGCGGATTTGTATTTACTGCGGGCACAACTCTGTTGTTAGTAAAATTTTATTTTAACATCTTTGAAACATTTTATTTATAATATTACAAATTTATTTGTTTTTGAAAATCACTTTATTTTATCATTCGAATAAATTGCAACTGAGGTCACACCTTTTTACAAAATGTTTTCAAATAGCATATTGGAATGATTCATGTTAATCAATATTTCATGTTTTAGAAAATATTTAGAAAAATTATATACAAATTTGACAGTTTTTTAACAATTAATTTTACTTTAGTTTATTAAAATTTAAATAAGTTGCAACTGAGGACACAATTTATAAAAAATGATTTAATTTCTACAATTTTTGCTTTAATTGCAAACTCATACAAATTGCAAATTTTTGCTTAAATATTTATACTTTTTACTTTTTTAAATCATTTTTATGCAATTGAAAAATATTTTTTATTAATTTTAACCATTTTTAAAAATTGCTTCAATTCAAATTTAATTAAATGAGGAAACAATTCAATCATTCTTTTGTTATCCTATAAAATATATTTGAAAAATATTTATTTTATTATTTTTAACATTAATGTTGAAGAATGTTGTAGCTACAAAATTAAATAAATTGCAACTGAGGATACAATTTTTACAAAAATGCTTTCAATTTTTGATTTTATTTAAATCAACCTTTCTTATGTTAGTCTAGAAAATATTTTTGAAAAGTGATAGTTTTTACTATTTTTTAACAATTTATGAAAATTGCTTAAGTTTTGTTATTCAAATAAATAAAAATGAAACTGAGGTCACAATTTTTGCCAAATTGTTTTTAAATAATTTATTCTTTTTTATGTTATTTTAGAAAATATTTTTTACTAATTTTTAACAATTTTGAAATTGCAACTGAGGACATAATATTGACAAAATGTTTTCAAATTTTGACAAAATGTAAATCAAACTTTTTCATGTTGTTTTAGAAAATATTCTGGAAATTTATTAAATTTTTCTATTTTTTATCAATTTTTGAAAATTGCAACTGAGGTCACGGTTTATGACTTTTTTCTTCAAATTTTTAATACTATTTAAATGGTTTTTGTTATTTTGGAAATTATTTTTAAAAAATATTGATTTTTACTTTTTATTTTATTTTTTGAAAGTTTTGTTATTCAATCAAATTGCAACTGAGAATCATTTTTTTATATTAATGCTTTCAATGTTCATTTTGACATTAATCTTTTCTAAATTATCATAGAAAATATTTTTGAGAAGTATTAGTTTTACTGTTATAAATATTAATGATTACTGATTATTACGCTCAACAGCGAGAAATAAGTCGAAATAAAGTGCAGTAAAAGTTTTAAGGAAAGTGAATAAACAGCGTGAAAATCAAGATAAACTTAAAGACAACAGAAGGAGCAGGAAAAGGTAGCCAAACAAAACAAGCATGCAAAGGGATGAAAGAAAATAATTCAGAGAAAGCCAACAAATAGGCGTGAAAAAAGTGCACAAGTGTGTAACAAGTTTAAAAGGCTAGATTATAAGGAAAAGAGCTGAGGAAGAACCAGAAGATTTTGAAAAGTCTTCGAAAGAACTAATATTTGTACAAAATAGGGAAGGAAAAAAACGGAAAGAGAAACTAAGATCAGAAAAGCAGATGAAAGAAAACACGGAGCAAACAGAACAAATAAAGGAAATGGATGAAGTAATGAGAATACTAAATAAAATTAAGGCAGATGAGCTACAGAACACCAAGCAAGAATGGGAGAAACGAGCCAATGAATGGAAGAAAGAGAAGTATGGACTTGTGCCTAGAATAAAAAATAAGGAGAAAGAAAAAAGAAAAAAGAAGAAATAATATAATAATAATAGAAGCAAATTTAGGAGAAGATATAGCAATGATTAAGAAAAAACTGGATTTTCTGCTAGCATACAGAAAAAGAAATAAAGTGGGGAAAAACATAATTGAAAAAGATTTTAGAAACCAAAAAGAAAATAATAGAAAAGATAAGCCATCTGAAAGGAACGAAAATATAAATAGACGATGACCTACGAAGAGCGAAAAATACAAAAAATAATTAATGATATAGCAAGGGACCAAAAAGAAACAGGAAAGAAAGTTAAGATGGGTTACCAACAAATAACCATATAAGAAATAAAATACGGCTGGGACTACAAAGAGCAAGGTACCAAACAAAAAACTTATTAAGGAATGACAGGAAACGATGACGAGAAAATGGAAACTGAAAACTGGAGAAAAGAAGAATACGATAAAAAAGGAAAGATAGAAGAAATACAAACCAACGGAAACAAAAAGGAAGGAAAATGATTTAGATTATACTAGGCAGGAATAGGAGGACAGAAAAAAGGAGCAGAAAAGTAAGACTAATAGTAGGCCCAGATAAAAAAAGGACTAGAAGAACCATGCTTCAAATGAAAACGACAAAAAAGATCAAATCTATGAAGAGTTACAGAAAGAAATAGGAATATACACAAATTCACTAGAGAAGTCAGATCAAGAAAAGAGAAATCCATAATAGATTATTTTCTAGTAATCACGGAAGAATGGAGAAAAGTAAAAGACGTTAAGGTATTAAGACAAGCAGAAGTAGGAAGTGACATTATTTAGTGAAAATGAAAATCAACACAGAAGCAGAAGACAAAAAAACGGAAAAACGGAAAAACAAGAAAGAAGATAAAGAGCTATAAACTATGTGAAGAAAAAACCAAACAAGAATACTAGAAAAATATAAAGAAAAGATGGGAAAGGGAACGAAGAAGGTGTAGAAGCAAGAAGAAATGTAAAAATGGCAAAACAGAGAACATGGACAGAAATTGGAAGAAAACTTTTACGAGAACCAAAAGATGTTCTACAGCTCAATAAAACAAATGAGGAACAAACAACCCAAAGCGAACAAACGTAAAAGAAGAATAACTAACAAAAGAAACGAAAATAATGAAGTAGAAAGCAATTAACAAGGCAAAAATAAGCAAAGCTTTAGGAACAGACGATATAACATCAGAAAGTACATGCGAGAAATAGAAGATTTTTTTTTTCTAGAAATTATAAACGACGTAATGAAAACAAAAGAAATACGAGTGATGGGTAGAAACCCATACATAAAAAAGAAACAAGTATACCAGTTAAAACATTCACAAGAATAATAGAAAAACTAGGACCTCAACTAGGAAAAGAGCAACATGAATTTAGGAAAACCAGAAGTACGCAGGACCTGATAATCTACGTATAAAAGCCAGAAGATGGCATACAAAAAAGTTGAAACATGTTGCTAGAATAAAATTAAAAAAACATCACATACAACAGCATAATAGAGTATCTATTTAACCTAACACTATAACTACATATATGTTTTATCGACCTAAAAGACATATGGAAGGAAATGGAAAGAACAGAAATAAATAGAGAGATAATAAACATAATAAAGGATCTATATAGAAACAACAAAAATAAAGTAAGAGTAGGAAACAACGAATCAAATGAGATCAAAACAAAAATAGGACTGGTGCTAGGTTGTATTCTAAGCTCTATATTATATACAACACTAATAGACGAGGCTATAAAAAAAGAGCTAAAGAGGGTAAGGATACAGAAAAATGGAACAAATTCTACTGTTTGCGGACTACATTATATTAATACAATAGAAACTACAAGGAAACATAAGAATATATGAAGAAGAGTTAAAGAAGATAAGCATGGAAATAAACGCAATCAAAACAAAGACAATGGTAATAACGACAAAACCTAAGAAACACAAGAATTTCCGACAAATAATAAAACAAGTAAAATGTTATAATTACTTCGGTACAATAATAGAAGAAACGGGGAAGATAGACATAGAAATAGAGGCAAGAATTGGAAAAGGATAAAGGATATTCAATGCATTAAAAACCTTTTCTTGGGGAAGAAGGAAATAACGAAGACAATAAAAACAAATATACAAAAAGGTAGTAAGACCAGCCCTAATATACTCAAGCGAATCGTGGATAACAACACAAAGAAATAAATGCAATAGAAATTATATTTTTAAAGAAAATCAAAGGAATTACAATAAAAACAAAGTAAAAAACTCAGAAGTAAGAAGTAAACTAAACATAAAATCAATAGAAACAGTAATAGAGGAGAGACAGCTAGGGTGGCTAGGACGCATACACAGATTAGATGGAAACAGAATAACAACAGAAAATACACGAAAAAAAGTAGGACGACATAAAAAGAGGTAATGCAAACAGTCCCACTAAGCGGCAGAGTGAAGAAGAATAGAGTGGAGCGAAATAGAGAAAATGGCCCAAGATATTTATTTATTTATTTATTTGTTTTTATTTCCTATTACAATAAGAAAATGGCGAAGTTCATCATATTGCTGATCTACCACTTAACCATTACATTTTACAATCAAATTTTATGTTAATTGTTCTTCCTTCAAATTTATCATACTCTTCACTTTTCACTCGACGATGCGTGCACCGCATTCTTATTTATCTTTTTTGTTGAGAAGCTTGGAAAAAAGTATAAGGGAGTTATACAGTAGTACAATCTAACACCTGAAAAGGATAGATAATAATAATTAATTTTTACTATTTTTTTAACAATTTTTAAAAATTCCTTTAAAAAATTGCAACTGAGGACACAATTGTCGATAAAATGTTTTCACTATTTGACAATATGTAAATTAATTAACTTTATTTAAATCAATCTTTCTTTTGTTTTTCTAGAAAATATATTAGTTTTTTACTATTTTTTAACAATTGCTTAAATTTTGTTCTTTAAATAAATTGCAACTGAGGTCACAATTTTTACAAAAATATTTTCAAGTTTTGACATTTTTTAAATCAATCTTTTTTATGTTATTTTAGGAATAATTTATGTAAAATATTGTTTTTATCGTTTTTCAAAAATTGTTTTGAAAAAAAATAATACTTTTTTTAACATTTTTTTGAAAATTGTTTTAGTTGCAAATTGCAACTGAGGTCTCAATTTTTGAAAAATTATTATTTAACAATTTTGTTGTTTAACAAAATTTTAACTGAGGACACATTTCTTGACAAACTTATTTTAGTTTTTTTAATTTTTAACTTTTTTAATTTTAAATTTAAATAAACTGCAACGGAGGTCACAATTTTTGACAATTTTTTTGTTTTTTTTTTTTTAATTATGTAATTCAATTTTTTTCTTGTTGTAGAAACTATTTTTGGAAAAAAAATGTTTACCATTTTTAAAAGTTTTTGAAAATTGATTTACAAATTTATACAAATTGCAATTGAGGTCTCAAATTTGGAAAAATTGTTTTGAAAAATACTATTTTTTAAGGTTTTGTTGTTCACAAACATTTTAACTGAGCACACAATTCTGGACAAAATTATTAAAGTTTCATTTTTTTTTAGTTTTTAATTTTGTTGATTATAAATTCAAATAAACTGCAATTGATGTCATTTTTTTTTTATATTAACATTAATTAAATCATTTTTTTTTTCTTTGGTCTTCTACAAACAATTTTTAAATATTGGTTTTTTACATAATGTTTTTAATTTTTACACTTTTTTTATTGTTTTTGAAAAATATTAATCATTATTTAAATTACCCTTTTTATGTTATCGTAGAAAATAATTTAAAAAATATTAATTTTTACTATTTTTTTACAGGTTTTGAAATTTTATTATTCAAGTAAATTGCAACTGATGTCGCAATATTTGACAAAATATTTTTAAATTTTGACATTAGTTAAATGAACTAAAAGGCGTTGAGGTCACAATTTTTGACAAAATGTTTTGAAATTATTACAATATGTAAATGAACCTAGAAAATATTTTTGAAAAATATTAACATTTACTATTTTTTAACAATTTTTGAAATTGAGGTTTTTTTTTGACAAAATTTAATTATTGAAATTAATCTTTTTTTTTTGTTATTCTAGAAAATATGTTTAAAAAAATATTAGGATATAATTTTTGAAAAAATGTTACCAATTTTGTTCTTTCGGTTTTCTAGAAAATAATTTTGAATAAAAGTTAGTTAATACTATTTTAAGAATTTTTGTTTTTTTTTTAATTTAAATTAGTTACAAATTCAAATAAATTGCAACTAAAGTCACATTTTTTGACAATCTGAAGTTTTGTTATTTAAATAAACTGATTTTTTGCAAAAAATGTTTTTAAATGTTGACATTATGCAAATCAACCTTTTTTATGTTATTTTGTTTGTCACAATTTTTGAATTATTTAAATGTTTGATTAAAGAAACTAATAAAAGAAAATCTTGTTCTATAAAAACAGCGTCAGAAATTGAAAATTCAATATATTCGTATATTTATTCCTGAAGGGTTGAAAAATAAATTACTAAAATAACAGTAAAATCTCAACTTTTGTTATTCAAATAAATTGCTGTCACAATTTTTAACACAACTTTTGCTTAAATATTTTCAAGTTTTGACATGTATTGACATAATTTTTAATTGTAATTCTAATTTTTTATTTATTTTTTAGATAATTGGTCTGTTAAATGCGTTCACGCCACAAAAATCCCTAGAAGAATTTCAAGATGTGTATTTAGTGATGGAACTAATGGACGCTAACCTCTGCCAGGTCATACAAATGGATTTGGACCACGAGAGGATGAGCTATCTCCTTTATCAAATGTTATGCGGCATCAAACATTTGCATTCGGCCGGGATAATTCACAGGGTAAGCGAATTATGCATTATGCATACACACTACACCCCGACATCATTCCCCAAATTAATTGGACTCTGAAACGAATTCATATATATTCCACACAAACATTTTAATATCTTAATTGCAATTTATTTTAATACAGGATTTGAAGCCCAGTAATATCGTAGTGAAATCGGATTGCACATTGAAGATATTAGATTTTGGTTTGGCGAGGACAGCAGGAACGACTTTTATGATGACTCCGTACGTTGTTACACGATATTACAGAGCGCCTGAGGTTATTTTAGGCATGGGGTATACAGAGAATGTGGATATATGGTCAGTTGGTTGTATTATGGGTGAAATGATCCGAGGAGGCGTACTGTTTCCAGGCACCGATCACATTGATCAATGGAATAAAATTATAGGTAAGTGAAACTTGACAATTTCAGCCAAATGAAAAGTTATTGAAGCAGAGATTACTGAAAAGAACTCGGAAGAAGATGATTATTTTTATACGCCATTTTTTTTTCTCAATACTCACCCTATAACATTCAACTCCCTTTGTTCATTCTTTGCTTCTCTTACTACTTACGACAAACCCTCTTATACATACAAGTCCCTACTTTCATTACCCACTTTTCTTACTACTCGCACTACTCCCTTTCTTTGTACGCCACTCCCCCTTATACATACAGCTCCTCCTTTCATACGCTTAGTCTCTACCCATTCTCTTTTTGTTATAAGTGTATTTTCTGCAAGCCTATAAGCAGATATTGATCAATTAATAACTTCTTTAGAGCAACTTGGAACGCCGTCATCGCAATTCATGGTACGATTACAACCAACGGTACGCAATTACGTCGAAAACAGGCCAAGGTATCCTGGTTTCACATTCGATAAACTGTTTCCCGATTTGCTATTCCCATCGGATAGCAATGAGCACAACAGACTGAAGGCAAGTCAAGCCAGAGATTTACTATCACGGATGTTGGTAATCGATCCGGAAAGGAGAATATCAGTAGATGATGCTCTATTGCATCCATACATCAACGTCTGGTACGACGAGGGGGAGGTCAATGCTGTAAGTCGACCAACTGTTAGTAAATTTCAATTTTTCTTCCCCCTGTAACAATCATGTTGCTTATTAATCCCAGTAATCGTTTTGCGTTTGTTACTTAAGACCTAAACAAGAAACGATTATTTTTTTTATTATCATTCTTTGTTTTTGTCAATTTATTTATATTTTAATCCGTTTCACATATCATTAGAAATTAATTAAGTCATTCATTGCCTTCATTGTATTATTTTGTGTGTTTCCCACGATTTATTAGTTTGTTTGTGTTCGCAGCCTGCGCCGGGTCCATACGATCATAGTGTCGATGAGCGTGAACACACAGTGGAACAGTGGAAGGAGCTGATCTATCAGGAGGTGATGGAATACGAAAGCTCACATAACATCAGGCCCTCGTCCTCGACGCAGCCCAGTCCCGCCTCAGGCTCTGAACCGAACGGCACGGATTCATTACGGTAGACCAGGTGAACATCACATAATTTATCATTTATATTATTGACGCGTTTGCGAAAAAAAGTTGACTTGGTCGTGAGTGAAAATGCGGAAATTTAAAAAAAAACCATTGGGCAACATTTGTGGAAAATTTCTTTAATTTCTAGATAACAAATAAGTTATTATAGATTTTTCAACAAATTTGATCAAAAATTGTAACTATTGCGATGGTTAAATACTTATTATCGCTAAAAATAATTCTACTAAATTAAGGAATTCAATTGTTGTATTTTATTTTATTTAAATTCCTATTAACAACAAAAAGTTATTAAAAAATTTCTAACAAATTTGATCAAAAATTGTTATTACAACGATGGTTAATAAGGTGCTATCTTGTTATTACTTAAAATAATTTGACCAAATTTGGGAATTCAACTCCTGTTAGACAACATTTGTGGAACATTTTTTATTTCCAATTAATACCAAAAAAGTTATTAAAGATTTTCCAACAAATTTGATGTTCCGTCCCGTCGTTTTTTTCGCTCGGTCTCCTTTTTTTGTCGTTTTTTGGGTTCTTCCTGGGGAAACATTTGGGCCGTTTCAAATCCTCCGTGCCGATTCGCTTACGAGACCAGAGTTTCGTTTCGATCCTTCCCATTTCGGGGGATTTGAATCCCCAAAATCCCCCTCAAATTAATTTTACCGAATGTAACTAATTATGTTTTTTTTTTTGTTTCAGGGTCTGATTGTGTGAACACATGTTGCAATTACGACTAGTCTAAAGGAAAAAAAAGTAAACAACAAAAAAAAGTTAATAATAATTTGATAATCTTGTATGAGCCAGCAAAATAAAAAAAAGAAGCAACAAAACAAGAAGCCAGTTTAGTTAAACCTACTCAAGCCATAGGACTATTGTGTTTTTAAGTTAAGTGAAAATGACTTTAAAAATAATTTAAAAAAATAATAAACACGGGTCCCGTTTTTTTTAAAAAAGAATAAGAACCGGTCTACAAAAATAAAACATTCTTAATCCGTATGTGTGATATAAATGAAAGTATCTTACTGCATTCTGATCAGAATACAGTCTGATTGTATTGAATGTGTAATAATAATAATAATAGTTGATAGCCATTATATTTTATCATTTTTTATTATTAATTAGCATAAGCAGAAGCAATATTTTTTACGAAAAATGAACAAATATTTTTTGATTTGTCGCAATTTGGTGCAATATTAATGCATTTTTCCTATAAATAACTCCAAACAAAAAATTTGACAGCATTTCTTTGTTAATGAAGAGAACGCCACATCGTGTTAATTAGTGTGCGAAATCAAATGAAGGCCTTATTTAAAAAATTGGGCTGCTTTAAGGATGTGGTCTCTGTACAATACCTTTGATAAATCGTGCGTGTTATAATTTTGTACAATTCGTTCCGACAGGATCATTTCTAGTAGAAATAAAAAAACAAAACAAAAAAATAATCTTAGATTAGAGAATATAATCATATAATAATAATGATATAGAGGGTAGCGTAATGTATCGCTAATAGGACAAATTTAATGTTTGCCGATTTGCGTGCCCAAAAAAAAAGTATGAATAAACCAAGTTACAATAAGTTTATGTCATTATGATCCGATCCAGAAATTAATTAAACAAAAAAAAATGTAAAAAGTGACATTTTAGTGAATTTTTGTAGTGAGAGTATAATTCCTCGACTTATCAATACATAAGGTGACAATCACTTTGTTTAACTAATTTGAATGCTTTTTATTGAAGTGATTATCACCTTATTTAGCTGTCAAAATCACTGACTACCAGTAAGGACATTGTTATAACTGATTATTTTTTTCGGTCCGCTTGTTGTTGGTGCTGTTGACACGCACCCCACTGACTATTTTATTTATGTTAATTTAAAAAAAGAATAAACAGTAAGTCTTGTTAGTGGTGAGTTTTAAAAAGATAGACTATATGCGCTATAAATTATAATTTCTTGTGATTTTTCTATAACTATAAGCCATTTTTATTAAGTAAATGAAAAACTAAATGTTTGTGTATTTAAAGAAAAAAAATGAATAAAATAAAAGGACTTGAATAGAAAATAAAAATAAAAACATAGAATGATTAGTAATTATTCAATGTTTCTTCTACACTGATTTTATTTTTTGTTTATTGTAGTTGTGTACATGTTTTTGTTTATTATTATTATTATTGTTTGACAGATTAAACATAAACTAATTTGACACATTATTTGATTTGACGAATTGCACATTTATTTGACAAGAAGTTATGTCAACTTTTATAAAAGACAGATCTCATCTGTTGGTAAGTATAGAAATTGGTAAGTGTGGAGATTTTTAATAAATTTATTATTTTCTAATTTATAAACGTTCTGTCTGTGAATAATTTTTGAGCCTATATGATACCAGCTAACCACGTGAATCTACATTGAATTATAAGAGTTAATGGAAGTTAATAAATATTTTACGACAAACTCTTCAACTATATAGTAATAAGTTGTGTAAATTACAAAAACCTATCAGTAATTTTGGAAATATGAATTTTTAAGTCGACTTGCTTGCATCTATCTCTCATAAAATTTAAATAGTTGATAGATGTTAATAAATATTTTATCACAAATCCCTCGCTTATATACTACTGTTCTATAAATTACAAATATCTATAATCTAATAATTTTGAAAATATGATTTTTGTAAGTAAACTTGCTTTAATAAGAATCTTTTTTTTTATAAATGAACGGCGCGCGCACGCTAGGTACGGTTACTTTTTCTTTTCGGATCCGTCCAAATATTTTGGCATCAAATCAAAAATTATCAGAAATTTATTGTTTGTGGATCAAAATCACTTTATCTTGTGCTCCATTTACAATCAACTTTTTTCCTTGTTGGTCCACATTTGTTTTGAACATCGTTTAAACATTGTTGTACTATTTCGACCATAAACAAAATGAAATTGATTAAAAAGTTTTTGAAGAAAAATCAGTTTTGGTGCTTATTCACTATTAACAGTTTGTTTTTTTTTTAATTGGTCCACAGTTGTTTTGAACACAATTTAAACATTGTTGTGCTATTTTTTTGAAATGAAAATTAGTTCTGAGGCTTATTTACTATTAACATTTTGTTTTCTTTTTGGTTCACAGTTTTGTTGAACAAGGTTTAAACATTGTTGTATTTTGAACATAAGCAAAATGAAATTAATCAAAAAGTTTTTGAAAAGAAAATCTGGTTCTTATTTTCAGTTAAAATATTGCTTTTTGATTGTTGTTTCAAACACGATTGAAACATATTTGAATCAATTTGAATATAAGCAAACTGAAAATGATTAAAAATTTAATTTAAAATTGTATAGAAAACTAATTTATTGCTAGAAATTGATCAAAAATCCAATTTATATACAAACAACAAAATATCTGTTTTTGCATTGAATTATAAACATTGCTAATAATGTATCAGAAATTGTGTTGAAAATTTATTTCAGGGAAACTAAAGAAAATTGTCAATTTATTAAAAAGGAAATTTATGCAAAAAATTGTTGCAAAAAGGTTTCATAAAATTTGCCAGAAACGGCTCAATAAACCTATTTGCTGCATAAAAATAGCTTAGTTCTAAATTAATCTTTTTAAAAATGCGTAAACAATTTGTTTATCTTAAACAAACGGGATGAAACTATTAAAAATTTTAACTTTTTGCGAGCACGTAAGTTTAATTAAAAGTGTTCTAATTGTCAACTGAAAACTTTTTTTTTCAGTTTTAAACTAATTATTAATTTGTTATTAAATTAGTAATAATTTATTTAAATATAGCAGAAAAATATTTTTATTTATGGTGTAATAATTGCTCATATACGAGCATCTCGATTACTTCATTTACTGTTTCTAAAACTTTCCTGTGTAAATTTCTAATAAGTACTAAGTTGTCGGACATTATTTAATATATTTTATAATTGAAAACACGACCATTTTATATGTATTTATAAAGAAAGACATGGATTTTACTTTGTCAAAGGATCCGAATAGAAAGCGCTTCTTAAAACATGGTATCGACTTTGCTAGGCAACTGTACATTTACAAAAAAATTAAGCTGAATCAAAACTGATGCTAATTTCAGTCACCTTTATTTTACAACAAAACTCATTCTAGTTCATGTACGCAGGTTTTGTAGCCATGATATTCTGCGCCGACCTACTGATCTTCATCTTCTATCTTCCCTAGAAGAAGATTTTTTTATTTCTCATTATTTTACCAAAGTACTTTATTCCGGGCATGCGTTGATAACTCCAAATCTCAAATGCATCTCTTTATTCTGAACTTCTCTGATGTTTGATCTTCTAATTGAATTATAGCTTTTTCTTGGAGGTATAACTTTGTAACCTGCAAAAACGTATATTTTCAAATATAGGCATTCAAGATGCACTTGTCTCAGTTTTGGCTCAGTCATCGAATCCGTATCAAATGTTCTTTCTAAACTTAACATGAAAATTGCTTTTAGGTCAATGTCAAAACTAGTCAACATATTATTTAACGCGAAAGAAGGAACGGACAAGTTTAGAACATTGGGAGTATTTAAATTAACATGTGGAGATTGCGCAAGCGTATGTATAGGACAAACAAGCTGGAATTTCATTACCCGGTACAAAGAACATTTTAAAATAATAATACGTGAATATTTTAGTGCTTAAAATTAATGTTCCAAGCGCACAATTTGGAATTTGATGCAGAAGTTTGAGCAAACTGGGTCCGTATCTAACGCCGAGGTACTTCAACATACTCGTAGCGACCGTTCTGTGCATATATTAATGCCAATGTTCATCAAAGTGTAAGTGGGCTGTATATACTTACTACGCAACAAATTTTGATTATAGATTTACACTTACATTCTAATCCAGATAGCACAAGTACTGAAACCTAGAGAACATTTACAGCGTCGTGTTTGCCGAATGGATGCAGCAACAAGGAAACAGGTTTTGCAAAAGCAACCAAGCGCAGAACTGCCGTAGTTGAGGATTAGAAAACCCAAGAGACTCAAAACGTGACTATATGGTGTGCTTTGTGGTTTAGTGGCACAATAGGCCCGTTTTTTTTTTAATGCATAAATGGCTGTTACTATCCATTCAGTTCGCTATCGGAGCATGATTACAGAATTTTTATGAACCAGTTGGACGTTATTGATATCAAAGATCTTAGGTTTTAACATAAAGGTACAATCAGTCACACATCAGCAGAAACAATAACGTTATAATTTCCAGGTCGCTTTATCTTGAGGAAAGGCGACATCGATTGACTGCCGAGATTGTGTGATATCACTCTTTTAGATTTCTTTCTTTTTGGATTGTTTGAAGAGTACAGTTTACAAAAACAAACCGAACACTATTGTAGAGCTGAAACAAGAAATTATACGCGAAGTAGCCGGCATTGAGCCTGCTTTATGCCGCGATGTTATCGAAAATTATGACAAGCGGATTACTTATTTGAACAATGTTATTTTTTATGTGTAATTGTAATATCACGAACACTAGATTCAGAGGCTGCTTCGGACTTGCCTCGGCCAACAAGTGTGGAGTAATGTTAATGAACTACCTTCAAAATGAAAAATTATACTGTATGAACACCTTTTTTTGCAAAAATTAGAGAAAAGACGTTGGACTTGGAGAAGCCCAGACTATTCTGTCAAAAACAAAATAGACTATATTATATCTAACAACATATAATAAAAGACGTATCAGTTTTAAACCGGTAGCGATCACAGATTACTGAGAGCGGTAGTAGAAATAAACACGAAGGCCGAAAGGAGTAAACTAGTAAAACAAAAAAGTTGCTGTACTACTACAGAAATGATAAAAAAGAACTCATCAGAGTATCAACGAGAACTCCACAATAAACTGAAAGATGTGGAAAACTTGAAGGAAATGATTATAGACAGTTTGGAAGAGAAAATCAAAACCGACATTAAGAGATCTGTTTTACAAATAAACCAAAAAACAAGAATGAACGCATTAAACAGGAAACAAAAAAATTCATGGCACAAAGAAGAAACATTTCAAAAGGAGCAGCCCAAATAAACAAAACCATAAGGAAGAAAATAAAAGAGGACGGAAGGGCTTCCAAAACTGAATTAATAACAAAAACTATCGAAAAGAACAAGAACTTGGAAATTATAAGGAAAGCCGACACCGGAGAACAAATAAGAATTCACCAACTGAAAGTTACAAACGGGAACATTCAGGAAAACAAAGCAGAGATAATAAAGATAGTCGAGAATTTTTATAGAAACTTATATTCCCAAGTGAAACCTGATCCTCAAACAACATCAGACAGAATATCGTGAACGTAGAATCTGAGGAAATATCTGTCATTACTACAAATGAAATTTAACTAGCGTTATCACAAATGAAGAATGGGAAGACACCAGGGGAGAATGACATTACGATTGAACTGATAAAACATGGAGGCGCAACTACCCTCGAAGCCTTAAAAATACTACTGAACAAGTGCGTTGAAGAGGGAAAAGTTCCGGGTACTTGGCAAAACGCGCAGGTGGTTTTACTACATAAAAAAGGCGACAAACGCAAAATTGATAACTATCGTCCCATAAGCCTCTTGGTACACCTATATAAACTACTCACTAAAATCATAACGAACAGGCTTACGAACAAATTTGATGATTACCAACCACCAGAACAAGCCGAATTCTGCAAGTGGTATAGTACAAATGAGCATATACAGTCCGTAGGATTAATAATAGAAAAATGTAACAAATATAATGTCCCCATACATGTTGCCTTTATCGATTATAATAAAGCCTTTGATTCAGTGGAGTTATGGTAATTTTTCAAGCGATGAACAACGCAAGAATAGATTCCAGATATAAAAGTTTAATACAAAGCGTATACGATAAAGCAACTTTGGAAGTAAACATCACTGAAGAGACACCATCTCACCAAAACTTTTTACTTTTGCGATGGAAGACATCTTCAAAAGGATGGACTGTGCCGAGAAAGGAATCAAAATCGACGGCAATTACTTAAACCACCTTCGCTTTGCCGATGACATTGTGTTGTTTAGTCACAGCGTCGAAGAGCTGCAAGAAATGATAGCAGAGCTCAACAAAAGATCGACCAAAATAGGCCTACATATGAACCTGGAGAAAACCAAGGTAATGAGCGCAGAACACATCAATGTGCAAGTGAACAACGAAACAATACTCTCAACAGACGAGTATATTTACCTAGGCGACAAAATCAAACTCGGGAAAGACAACCAAACAGCGAAAATAAAAAGGCAAATAAGTCTAACTTGGGCGGCTGTTGGTAAGATAGGTAACGCAATATAGAACTCAAGTATCCCTATAAACTTGAAAAGGAAAGTGTTTAACACGTGCATCCTCTTAGTTATGACTAAAGCTAGGATTTATATGCGTTATGATTTTTACCAATATTATATGCATATCAATTTTGAATGTATATCTCCACAAATTATAAGAAAGTAAAGCAAATGGCACCTTCTTATTTTGGCTTATTTTGCCTATTTTTGGTTTTATGCATATTTTAGTTTTATGCATATTTAATGCATATTTTAAGAATATTTATTTGTTTTTCATTATTTGAAATGCATATTTGATACTTATTTTTAGTATTTTTGCCTATTTCGGCATTTTTGTGCATATTTCATGCTTATTTTAAGCAATTTTCGATTTCATAAAAACTTAAGAAAATATTTATAAAATATTTTTTTTAAGAAATATATATATGCAAACGTTTTAAAATAGTTATGGTCATGTATGACTCATGCTCCTCACTCGAGCATGAGCGATTATTGCCCGACTTTTTTGGCAGAAGGTTCTTTTTAATAAAAAATTTGAAAAAACATTTTATTATTAATTCTTTTAAAAATAAATTATGTTCATTATTGTTATTGTCAAACTGTTATTATTATTTATTGAATTTTACTTTTGTTTCTTTTGTTGTGTTTATTATTTTTATATTAAAAGTTATTATTTTTTAATGCGTTTTATATGAGAAATAAAAAATTTTATGCTTATTTTTATGCTTATTTTGATGATTTTTAAAGCTTATTTTGCAGTTTTTTACGCATATAAGTCCTAGCTCTAGTTATGACATACATATGCAATGGAAACCATGTCACTTACAATGAAATCAGCGAATAGACTCAGAACAACTCAAAGAGTCAGAGAACGACAAATGCTCGGCATTCATTTAAGAGACCGTATTACGAACGAGGTGATAAAGACAAAGAATTAAGGTAGACGTTGTCATAGAGACCATAGCAACGCTGAAATGGAGATGGGCAGGACACATCGCGCCAAGACAATTGCAGATGGACAAAACGAGTATTCGTTTATGTGTTCTTAGTCTCCTTTGGAGTATTCCAAAGGAGACCAAGAACTGAAATGGAGATGGGCAGGACACATCGCGCCAAGACA
This sequence comes from Tachinus rufipes, assembly GCA_963932245.1. Classification (NCBI taxonomy): domain Eukaryota; kingdom Metazoa; phylum Arthropoda; class Insecta; order Coleoptera; family Staphylinidae; genus Tachinus; species Tachinus rufipes. Next base: position 67,443,313 of record OZ010747.1, on the reverse strand, counting down.
ATTGCAGATGGACAAAACGAGTATTCGTTTATGTGTTCTTAGTCTCCTTTGGAGTATTCCAAAGGAGACCAAGAACACATAAACGGAGTATAGAAAGACCACCAAGACGATGGCAAGACAACATAAAAGAAAGCGCAGGGAAGAAATGGTCCCAATTAGCCCCAGACAGAAAAAACTAAAAAATACATATTTTTTACTACATCATGTGGAATCACAAACTAAATCACTTTCTATATATGCGAATTTGGATGACGTTAAGGAATACCTTCTGAACATGACGGAGCATTTTGTTATGTTAGTTTTCTTTTTTAGAAAGGGAATAAATGTTGATATTAGCCAGACATTTGCTCAATATGTAGATTTTGTTAAGGAACATAGTAAGTAGTTTGGGTTCAAGTAATTTTAAAACTTTTCCATGTATTATGCCCCGGAGTTTTTTTAATTGTTTTTCAGTCATTTCATGACAGATTTTATTTTTTTTTTTTGTTAGTAATAAGTTTATTGTTACCCGATATTAGAGCCGTATTGTTATCTGCATCTCCAAGGAGCCCCCCATATATTATTTCTATTACTATTGGCTTTTATTTCTATACGGTTCAACTTAGAGTAATGCTTTCGGCGGAAAGCTTAGCGCTTGCGGAGCGGGCGCATTACGCTACCTTCTCCTAACACTCGCAGGGACTGGCATAAAACATTATCCATATGCGACCCAAAATTTAAAAACTCCCTTCTTCCTTAACAAATCAGCGCCCCTCGGGGACAGGCAAATAACACTATCTATATTGCAATGCGTTTGGCGTGGGGAAGCGGATTCTAGCATCTCAAGACTCTCCGTCGGACGCATCACTCCACTCTCTCCAAACACTCTAGCCCCGCAGGAACATGTAAAAAACACTAGCATTTCAAAACTTAAAAATATTCCAGTATTTGACCCTGTATTGAAAAATACTTGACAGAAATTTTCTTAACTGTCTCATTTATTGCGAATCCAATGAAACCTCGTTGTTGATTCCTATACCAGGTAAATAGAATAAATGCCAACATCTATGTTTTTTATACATTTGTGTTGGAAAACATTTGGTGGAATACCCCAAATCGGTTTCAACTAATGCATATCCAAGAAAAAAAGGCTTTTCTGCACTGATATTAATTTCTATACCGGTTATTAGTAGGAATCATCTATATTTTTTGGAGATATCGATATTTACAGACGCTTTAATTAGCGCTTTGATTAATTATTTATTATTTAGTTTTAATATTTAATGTTAATAATAACAAATTGTAAACTCATAGAAACTTTATGTATTATATGTTGAGGCGGTCGGCGTAGCTCATTTTTTGTATATATTTTTTTAAAGAAAGTAATATAATTTAATGAACGTAGTAATAAGTTTTCGCGTTTTATGTCACAGGTTTTACGGTTTTCTGTAGAAATAAAACCAGTGTTAAGTAGAATAAACAAACAAATATTGTTACCATTTTTAAAATCAAATAGTTTTTTTTTAATTTTGCTTGCTTGTATAATCATAAAATAAATTAAACTTCTCATGCTCTTATTATTGACGTTTCTATTCATGAAAGACGCAGAACTTTTGATACGACATTTGCATCGAAAATGCCACTTTCTGACAGCCAAGCTAACCCCGTGCATTTTTTTAAACTAGTTTTAATTCTCTACCATGAGTCAACAAGTAGAATCAGCATTAAATTGCGCATCTCATCTAGATTCAACTCTCTAAGTGCTATTTTCATTTTGCAGTTTACTTAAAAACTTTGAACTGAGCTTATGTAAGCCAAGACAACCATGTGAATCTACATTTTTTAAAATTTGTTCCGAAAAGATTTAATTTTTCAACGACAATCAATAACAAACATTACTTTGAAAGTGCCACTTTCTGGCAGTTATTTGCATGTTACTCAACAAATTTAAACTGGATCTAACTAACCATATAAATTTACAATAAATTGCGTATCTTTTGGAATTAATTTTAATTTGCTACGGGAAACACGAACAATAAACAAAGACGCCACAATATTTGCATGCCACTTTCTGAAAATTTTTTGCACTCTATTCAAAAATATTTAACTAAGCGTGAATTTACATTGAATTGCGCATCTTTTAGAACTATATTATATTGCTATAAATTAGAATTGTACGACACTGTGTTCAAAATGTACTTGTTGTGCTCTCTACCACAATTTCTGCCAAGTACAAGCTATAAAGTGTAACAGAAACCTGAAATCAACAATTTTAAATATAATAATTTAAAGAAGGCGCTTTATATATTATATCAAAAACTAACATGTATAGATTTACAATTTATGAAATTTTTAATTGTATATAAACCTACACTAGTTAATTTATAGTATCTAATCATTTTATCATATCTTTTATATATATATATATATTATCGATACGATTTTAATAAATTTTATAAATTTATTAAAATAATAGTTTTTAGAAAATGTAAGAGATGCCACTAATCAACAAATTGATCAATTTACTTCACCATGTGCGTGCTGTAAGCTACATCTAACAAAATCACTTGGAACCTATTAGTTCACAGTTTTCCCACTTATATTTTGACTGTTGACGAAAGACATTTATATTTGACAGTAAGTTTATTTATTATTTTTATATCTGTCATATAAACAAAATAATGTATACTAAAAATTGAATGAAAATAGCGCAAAACTTAACTTAAACATAATGTGTGATTATGAATCCAATCTGATGCGCCAGTTATGAGAAACTGATTGTATTCAAATGTATATAAATAGAATTTCCTATTGGGTATTTATACCTTGATCAATTTTTAGCATTTCAAAAAAATCTCATGTGAGGGAATAATTATGTTACCCATAATGAACCACAGTATATTTGATCATCAGATAAAAGCAGAACCATTAAGTTTTTATCAATCTGCTCAACAATTGGAGGCTATTAATAATGAACATAATGGATATCGAACTGCAGGGGGTATTTTACATCATCCCCATGTAAGTAAACATTGATTTGAAAAAAATAAAAACATTTCTAATCCATTATTTTTAGTTGAGTAATTTAAGTCTACAACGAGATAGCATTATTAATTCTACAATAAGTCGATGTGAAATTAAAGATGAGATTATGAGCGAAGGAAATTTAAGTAATGGAGAAGGAACTGTTACATCTCCTGGTGGGAAAATGCAGACATGTAAAATATGTGGAAAAGTGCTATCATCATCTTCTAGTTATTACGTACATATGAAGCTACATTCTGGAAATAAACCATTTCAGTGTTCAGTATGTGAGGCTGCGTTTTGTCGAAAACCCTACCTTGAGGTACTGTTCAAATTAATGATATGACAACTGTCAAAAATTTGCAGCAATGTGCAAGAATTGTCAAATTATATTCTGTATCTGTTAAAAAATTTGTGTTCAGAAGTTTGTCAAATTGTATTACAAAACACACATGGTATTAGGTCTGCCAAAATGTTCCTCAAAACTCCTAACATGTATTCTGAATATGGAAAAAAAGTGACTAATGTGTCCAACCTGTATTAAAGTTGGCTACAATGTGCAAGAATTTCTAATTATGTTCTGAACCTGTCATTTTGTGTTCAGAAACTTCAAAACAGTTATTAAATCTGTCAAAATGTTACTTAGAACTTTTGAATTGGATTCTGAATCGGTATAAAAATGTATCTAAACTGTACTAAAGTTGGCACATTGCGCAAGAACTGTCAAATTATACTCTGTATATGAAATTTCAACACAGTTTTAGATCTGTAAAAATATTGCTTTGAACTTTTAAATTGTATTAAGAATTACTATAAAATATGTAAAAAATTTACCAAGAATGTGTCTAAACTTTATTAAAGTTGACAGCAATGCACAAGAAGTGTCAAGTTATGTTCTGTATGTGCTAAAACTAATTATATATATTAAATCTGTCAAAATGTTGTTCTGAACTCTTAAATTGTATTGTGAATCTGTACAAAAAGTTACCAAAAATATGTTTAATCTTTATCAAAGTTGGCAGCAATATCAAGAATATCAAATTATGTTCTGTATCTGTTAAAACTTCATTTTGTATTTAGAAATTTTAAATCTGTCAAAATGTTGCTTAGAACTATTAAAATATATTCTGAATCTGTACAAAAGTCACCAATATGTCAAAAATGTTTCTAAATGTGTTGGTAGCAATGTGCAAGGACTGTCAAATTATGTTTTGTTTTGTATCTGTCAAATAAGTGACCAATATGTGTGTTATTGAGCATTTTTATATTAGTTTGAGAAAATATGTAGTATAAAAGTTGCAAGGAATTAATTTATAAAACGTTATTATATTTGAAATGCTGAAAACCTGGTTTAAGAAGTAATTTTTGCAAATATCTAAAAAGTTTATTTTCTACAAAGTTTTATGTATAACAAACATTTTATTAGTGGTTGGTTACTCTTTGACTGAGTTTAAGTTTGTCAAAAAAATGCATAAACTAATTGACTAGGTACTAAAAATATGAAAATGTGGACAGCAATCTTTAATTAATAACTGTCAAATAATGTTGTTCATCAAAGCTTTATTTTGTGTACAAACATTTGTCAATTTTTTTTCACTAATTGACCTGAACTGCCAAAATTTTCCAAAGTTGATAATTGTGTCAAGTTAAATTTTGATTTTAATTTGCAGGTTCATATGAGGGTTCACACCGGTGAGCGGCCATTCCAATGTGACCAATGCCAAAAACGCTTTACACAAAAATCAAGCCTAAATACGCACAAACGCGTCCACACGGGCGAGCGACCGTACGCTTGTGAGGTATGCGACAAACGTTTTGCAGTGAAAAGTTATGTGATAGCCCATCGTTGGTCGCACGTTTCCGATCGACCGATTTCATGCGACCAATGCCAAATGACATTCACCTCAAAATCACAATACGCCCTCCATCTACGCACGCATAACACCGATAAATGTTTTGAGTGCACCGTTTGCGGTCGTACATTTGCCAAAGACTCGTATTTAATTAGACATCACTATAGGGCTCACTCGCAAGATCCATTTTCTTCCGTGCAAGCTAGCGCATTACAGAAAAGCTTAGCGCAAAGCAGGATAGCACCTATTTTAACAACACCTTTTAGTAATTTGATTAATGATAAATAGTAACGTGCAATTAATATTAACGATTTTTATGTGCCATATCGTTTTGTCTTCTATAAGGTAGTTGTAAGCCTAATAGGATCGAAATGTGTTACACATGTACACTACACACAATCGTACTGAATTAGAGAATCTCGTCGTTTTCTAATTGCCTTATAAATATTAGTAATTCATTTGCATATTATGCTTCAATTCGTTTGTACATATCAAACAACAAAAGAGTGTATATAGGATATATGACGCCCAATGTACCATATATACATATACATGCAAGTGGTCATTGGGCATCATAATTTATTTTGAAGGTTTTTTGATGATGTATTATGCAAATGGGTTACAAACGAGTATACATGTAAAGTAGAAAACTGTATCAAATATATATTTTGTTCTATAACTTATGCTTTAATATTGTTTAAGACTTTTTTAATTATTAAGTGATAACTGTCCGTATGAATCAAACTATTTATTATATTTATAAATCAAAATGTAAATAATGATATAACTATTTGTTTTCATTTTTTTTTTGGTTATAAATTTATGTTTGTTTACCGTATATACTAAAAAAATTATATAGTGTATTCGACTATTAAGTATTTTTGAAAATACTGTTTGAATTCAATTTGATATGTTGTAATATCAATTATATAAAAACTGTTTAGGATTGTATTTATCATTCAGCGCCTCTTTATATGTAGCGGAGTAGATGAATCTTTTTTGTACAAACGTAAAGTAAGAAATAAATATATAAATAATATATTTAGTGAGATGTGCGCTTTTATATATACGCAAAATGTAACGCGATCGAATATTTTTGTTATTTAGTTTAATAAAAAGTATAGGATGAATTGAAGTTTGATTTTTTTAATTGACAAATCAAATATCTTTGTATTGAATTATAATAAATAAATAAATTTACATCAATATTTAACAAAGACTTAAGGATCTCAAAAGATGTGCAATTTAATGTAAATTTACCTGATTGGCTTGGTTTATATAGACTTGGAACAAAGTTTTTGAGTAAAATGCAAAACACTGTCGGAAAGTTGCACATTTAATGCAAATATCGCGTTTGTCTCTCTCGTTGATAAATCAAATATTATATTAAATTAAAACTAGTATCAAAAGATGCGCAATTCAATATAGATTCACGTGGTTATCTTGGTTTATGTAGGCCCAGAACAAAGTTTTCGAGTAAAATCCGAACTATCAGAAAGTGGCACTTTTGGTGCAAATTTTTTGTTTGAAGAATCAAATATTACAGTATTAAGTTGAAATTTATCTTAAAAGACACTCATTTCAATGTATATTAACGAGGTTATCTTGGTTTATATAGACTTAGCACAAAGTTTTTGAGTAAAGTGCGAAAAACTGTCAGAAAGTTGCACTTTTAATGCAAATTTCGTGTTAGTTTTTTTTTTCAATAAAAAATCAAATATTATCGTATCAAGCTGAAACTAGTCCCAAAAGATGTACAATTTAGTGTAGATTTGTGTGTTTGTCTCTGTCGTTGAGAATTCAATTCTTCCAGTAGCAGTACAAAGTTTTCTAGTCAAATGCGAGAAAATGTTAAAAACTTTGTGTGTGTGTGCCGTGTTCGTCTGTGTTGTTGAGAATTCAATCAAATCTCCGTAACATAAACCTTTCGTTTTCAGGCAGCGCTACCTATGTCTAATTAGCTATACTATTTTTATTTATAGAAATCTGTAAGCCTGCTATATTATGTGGAGATTGTTTGATGTATTATAGAAAACTTTTTATAAAATAAATTTATAATTCTATTAATAATTAATAGATGGTGCTTAAGTAGTAAATTTCAATAAATTAATATTCCTACCTTCTCACATATTATGTGATCCTGGTAGCTTTGGGTGCGCTATAAATTTCTAGATTTGATCGGATCCACACAGCACCCAACTCATAATCAAAATGATTCAACTAAAATCTGAAGCAAATAATTTTTGGTAGCAGGATTGTAGAATATTGCAAGAGAATTTGAATGCATTTTTAACATTCCAAAACAATTTTTACAAATCGACCTGGTTTTTTAACGTAACCTCGACTGAATATCACGTTCTATTCGGATCACATAAGTTACTGAAAGTAGAAAATATTCCCAAAAATTAAGTTAAGCTTACAACCAAAATAGTTATGTATTGAACCAAATTTAAATTAATTGAGTTAATTTTGAAGTTAGAGATTAATCAATCAAAATTTCTGTAAAGATGAGAATCGGTAATATATTAGGTATAAGCAAGCAAACGGAGATATTAATCTTTTCTATATTTGGAATTATTTGCACCATTTTCGATGCATCCCTCCTGGATTTTAATTCAAATTTGTATAAAATATGGGACGTGCGTATGGATCCTAACAAATTTTCAGAACGAATTGAATTGTATATCAAGTACTTATTGAGTGGTATTGTATTGGTGAGGACATTTACTGTCCATTTATATCTGGGATGCTATATTATTATGCTTTATCCAACTCTATTTGTAAGTTAATTTATTTTATATTATAATTCTTTTACACTTTTTAAATTATTTTTTTTATTTATTTACAACTATAATTTTGCGTAGTTAGAAATTAATTGAGTATAAAAACTAATTTACTGTGAAACTAAATAAATAATATTAATTTATAAAAATATTAACTAATTTTGATATATAAGTATAATTTTCAATTAATTATTATTGTTTAATTTTGAATTTTTACATTTTAGGAAGATCGTTCTGTTTTGATGATACCATGGATGATTGTTAATTGTATCAAATGCACATTTACTGGATTTTTGTCGTTATCAGCTGGTGTTTATACTTGTATGCTGTATAGATTCATGCAACCTACATGTTGGGAATTTTTGATTACACAAATTATAGATAACGCACCCTCTGTGTACATGTTTCTTCTGGTACTTTCGTAAGTAATGATATTATAACTAAAATATATATTTCTCTTCTCTATAATATACAGGCTGTTTCCTAAAAAACGCCGGAAGCTATAATTTTCTTATTTTAAATTTTAGACCCATATATTAAACTATATATATTCTTAAATGGCAAGAAATAAGCTATTTTTTGACGTTCTCAGTTTGTAAATATATTTTACCTGTTTCGAGTGACGATATCCATTATCGTTATTTTAAATGGAACACCTTGTATATTTTTACATATTTTGATTCAGGGTGAAATTCTGCATACAGCAGTATATTTAATTGTAGACGGAAATATTTAAAAAAAAAAATGAAATGTGCAAGAAAAACAATCGTAAATACTGAAATATTTTATTGGAAAAAAAACTACAAAGCGGCTAATTTTTTAATAAACTGCTTGCGCCGTAATTCCTACAAAACGGCATAAAATAAAAAAAAAAGTATTACCAGATCGGGACGTACTCTTCTTCTTTTAAACAACCCCAGCCCAACTGCGGTTCTCAATACCAAAATCTGCATTAGAAGTATACTTTGCGTCAAAACAATTGAGTTTGAGCTAAAGTTAAAAAAAAAATAGATATTTGTTTTGCAAGCATCACTAGTTACTAAGTTAGAAGAGAAGATGATAATATTCAATCTTTTAATAACTAACATTTGGGCGGGGCTCTTCAGTTTACGATTACTAAGTTAAAAGATAATAATTTTCAACGGGCGAGTAGTTTAAATTGGATGTTTGTCTTTGCTGCAAGCGTCAGTACTCACTTAGTTAGAAGAAGAGATGATAATATCCAATCTCTTGATAAATAAGACTTGTGAATGATTACCAATGAGAAAAATTTCCATTTGCTATCCCATTAGTTAATTACCATCGAACATGGAGACTATGGACAATCAGGGAAATATATATATATAAACCTATTTATTGATCCAAGAGTCGGTTAGTTGCTAGAAGTTAACGAAGCAGTTTTGCAAAAAAATCCTGAGCAAATTCAGACTTCAAGTGATTTAAAGTGAACCGGAAAACGTCAAACAGCCATGCCACAACAAAAATCAGAATGACAACTCCTGCAAAAAATTGAAATACTCTCTCAAATGAATAACGACTTAGGGGTAGCAGGCTATGGACTAGTTAGAGATACAACTTTATTCTCACACAGCAACAAACGCACCGCTTTCTCACTACAAATAAGCGGTCAATAACCACCACCAAGTAGATCAACACGCGCTCAACACATTTCTGAACGTGGCCGTTTGGATGGACCTAAACAAGAGATTCACAATGTTACCTAAACAATCAACAGAGAAGAAGAAATAAAGATGGACAAAGAGGAAATAAATAAGGATGAAGAAGGAAAAAAAAATACAGGAAGAAATATAGACAAAGAAGAAAAAAAAGAGCAGACATAATAGGAGCAGAAATGCGCGCGCAATACCATTTTATAAAGGTTGCAAGTTTTTTTTTTTTTTTTGGGACGTAGTGAGGTTTTGGCCTCAGCAAGTGGCTCTTGAGAATAACTAACGCAAGGCAATATTTTTCAGTTTTCTTTTCTACGTTAGTTCTGTTGTCATTTTGTCCTTATCATGTCTGTCTCTAGTCTATTATTAGTTTGAGATGAGCTGGTTTCGGCCTAGTGGGATTCACACAGACTGCTGCGGCAACACATGCTGTCCTCGGTTCATCTCTCTTTATACCCTATTTGTTGTCTGTCCTATACTGACGTTCATTTCTTCTTTCTGCCATTCTATTGTTATTCAGCCTAGTTGTTTGATTTGTCCCTAGATGTCTTCTTAGTTTCTCTAAGTCTTCATTCACTTTTTTGTCGGCGTATCCACTCTCACTTTCATGAATATTTTGTGGAGCTCCATTAGGTGTATCCCCTTTGGTAATCCTAGATTTGCCAATTTAACTTCTAAGGATATTCTTGAGTCTCTATTTGGAATTATTTCTTTGTGTCCCCTGGTTGCCAGATATACTCTGACCATTTCAAAGGTTACATTGTCAGTCAACCTCGAAATAGCGTATCTACCATTTGGAAATTCTCTGGTCAGTTCCGTCAGTTTGCTTTTTTTGAGCAGCTCTTTTCTTTTTTTCTTATTTCTGCAATTTCGGTTGGTACTAATGTTTCATTGTATATTCTTTTCTTGTCTACTTTCTCCTCTTCCATTTTTTGGTAGGCATAGTTGTCTTGGCCTTCTTTGTAATTTTTCTCAAAAAGCAATTTTTTTCTATGTTCTTTTGCTTCCACTTAGCTTTTCTTTCCTCTTTCCTTTGTCTTTTGTGGCTTTTGATGTGTGTGTTTACTTCCATTTTTGTTTATCTAGATCTTGAGTTTTCAAACTCCTCTATCTTTTTTCTCATTACTGCCGTTGTATAGTTTCTTAATGCTCTCCATTTGTTTTCGTCATTCAGGCAAATATTAATTATTGAAGATTTATCAATTTTGTTTTCTAATACATTCTCTAACTCTTTCCTATCATTCTCCCACGCTTTGCACTCTATTAGCGTATGTTCTGCGTCGTCATACGTGTCTTTTTGGCAGAATATACATTTCTCTTCTTTCTCCATTTTATTTATATTTTGTACTTTCCAAAGGCTCTATGTCCGGTGAGTAGTTGTGTTGTATAGTAACACGTCTCCGGTTTATTCTCTACCCATTCCTTTATTTCTGGTATTAACTCTCTTGTCCATTCACCTTTTTCTCCGTCTTTCCACTGTGTCTGCCATTTTTTCATTGTATTATCTCTTGCTTGTCTCTTTGCTTCTTGTTTACTATTTTCTTCATTTACCAGTTTCTTTATGTTTAATCTTTCTTGTACCATCAAGTCTGCGGGTAGTGTCGCCGCGATTACCTCTAGCGCTTCTTGCGACACCGTTCTGTAAGCTCTACATATCCTTAACGAGCTTGCTCTAGTGGCTCCTCTTATTTCTTTTCTGTTTTTTTTTTGTCTTTAAGGCGTCTCCCCATGTTTTTGCGGCGTACAATAGTTTACTTTTGTCCGCCGTTGATATTAGCTTTCTTGCCTCTTGTCCTGGTCCTCCCTTGTTTGGTATAAGCTTACTAAGCATTCCTTCCATTTTCTTTGTTCCTCTTACCGATTCCTTAATCTGTTCGTTCCAGAAAAAATATAGAAAAGAAAAAAAAAAGGAGCAGACAGCAATATCATTTTATAAAGATTGCAAATTTATTACAAATCTTATTCACTCATTAAAAAGTTAAAAGAAAAACTTTCGGCAAAGATTTTAAATCATTATTCAAGACTATCTCAAATTTAGCTGTTGCAAACTTCAACGGTCTAATCCTCGACCACCAACTACGGCAAACACTTTAGCAAACTTTGCACTGCCGAGAAACAAATACAAAATCAAATCAAGAAACGCATTTTTTTTAATTTGACCCATCAATAACAAACATTGCTAAAAAAAACAAAAAAATCAAAACAAAACTCCAAGAAAAAACCAACGTCTAAAGAACACACCGCTTCCAAAGACAACTCCACAAACCACCAAATACACAGCACCAATTGACATCAAGCCTTTGATAGATTCCGAAGAAAGCCAAAACTTTACTCGGTTTTGCATACCCAAAACACAATCCTCGAACGGACGAGTTAAACAAGCCAACCCAAAAACCTCAGTCAAAACTTACAGGCAAATTAAAGGCAACAGTAAAGATTGGCAATCAATACTAAGTTATTTTTTTTTTTTAATTACTTCAAGTTTAGAAAAAGAAGTAATACTAGGCCACCAATTGTTGAGAGATCTAAAAGTCAGTATTGATTATTCCCGTCAATGCTTGCAAAACAAATTAAAATTCTCATCAATTTGTTCCCAAATCAAGGACAATTTAAAAACCTACTCCTGCATAAGAAATTAGATGTAACTAAAACCAAATGAGCTCCGCTTCCATAAATTCAGAAGATCTTAAAAAACAATAAAAATGTTGGAGTTTCAACTAGACAAATACACAAACCATAAACTGTCTTGCGGCACCAGATAGAGACATCTATCACTTCATCGTAATGCAATTTGGGTTCAAAAAAAGACCAGCTACTTTCCAAAAATATATGTCTAGGGTGATAGATGGACTTCTAAGTACCACTGTTATATCTTGGAACGGTTACAAGAATATGAACTAAAATGCAACATGCCAAGATGCAAAAAAAGCAACGTTGAATATTTAGGAAACTAAGTTAGTGCCGAAGAAAATCAACCGCTATCACATCACCTGGCCGCAATTTGAAACCACCTAAAACCAAACAACAAAAAGCAACACCGGGCCTAACAAAACACACAAAATGCGAGTACATATCTGACAAAAATGGTGCAACAACCATCTCCGGACTGTTTCCCAAACAAATTTAAATATTGATATTATAAAAATCAACTTTTTTCATCTGTTCTTAAAAAATATTTTTAAAAAGTATTGATTTTTACTACTTTATAACAGTTTTTAAAAATTACATTAATTTTGTTATTAAGATAAATTGAATGTTTGTTCAGTTTTTAAGCGTCAGTAGTCACTAATTTATTCAATTCTTTGATAAGTAACACTTGGACGGGTATATGGGGCACTACAGTTTATGATTACAGACGTTCAAATTGTAGTATCTCACCCACCCGCTCATCTTTTTGTTATCAAGTGGTCTCTGCAAGCATCAACAGCTGTTATGTCAGAGATAAAGATGGTGATGTTCAACCCCTTGATGACTAACATTTGGGCGGGTGGCTGGGGTACTCTAGTTAAAACTACTCGCTCGTAATAAAAAATTAGAGTGTCCCACTCGGTTTATGATTACAAAAATGTAGTTTGAACGTCTCAACCACTTGCTCAAATGTTAGTTACAATTTAATTTTTTTTTCCTTGTAAGCTTTAGTAATCACTAAGCTAGAAAAAAAAATGATGATATCCAATCTCTTGATAAGTTAGTGTAAGTGGGTAGGTATTTCAAGCAATTAGTATATATTGCTTCCAACTGTTAGTTATCAAGAAATTAGACATCATCATCTTTTAAGAAAACTTTGTGACTACTAACACTTACAAAGAGTACAAACATTCAATTTTTTGAAAGATATCATTTGGGTGGTTAGAATTTATGATAACAGGCAATTAGTTTAAACTAGGTTACCCCGCCCCGCTCATCAACCCAAGAGTTAATTAAATATCCAATTTCTTGACAACAAAAAATTGAGCAACTGGCTAGGTACACCAGGTAACGATGAGACGCGTAAGCCGGGCACTTAAACTGAAATACGCGTCCCGGTTAACCGGTGGCATTTTGACGACTGGTTAAAAAATCTAAATCAAAAAATGCTTTCAATCAAAATACCTTTACAAAATATAGTTTAATCTTTTCTAAATAGGTCACAATCCGGCCGCAAAAATTAAAAAACAAAATTTGAATTATAATTTAGTTATTTGTTATTACAAAAACTGAAAATTAACGATCAAATTTAGATTTTTAATGGCCGGATTTTGAATATTTACAGGTTAGTAAAATAAACCGCTAGAATTTGATAAGCGGTTTTATATCAAAATTTCTGTTAATGAGCCACAACGTTTTGAGTCTTCTTACATTTTGTTTTTCTTTGATTTTCCATAATGATCTGGAGAATTGTGTATTTTAGTCCCTTAGCTACATGTCCAAAGTATCTTAGTTTTTTGGTCTTAATAATAAGGAGTACACATTCTTTATCAATCTTCCTTAGCATCTCGATGTTTGTCACATGATCAGCGCAAGATGTCCTCAATATTTGTCATGTGAATTTGTTTTATTGTCTAACTTTTCATACCGTATAATAAAATAATAATAAAATTGAAAAGACATAACAACAAAGCACTTTTATTCTGAGATTTTGGAAAAAAATCTCTGTTATTGAAAAATGTATTCATTTGTGTAAAGTCATTTCTTGTTATCTCTATTCTTGTTTTTATTTTTCTGGTTTTGTCTGTATTGCTACTTATCTAAGTGCCGAGGTATTTATAGAAGTCTACTCTTTCAATATCGGTGTTAGAAATTCTCAGGCTGTCAACGATGCTGTTGTTTTTTAAAATTGTCATAATTTTTTTTTTCTTTCAAAATAACCGTACTGAACTACTCCTGGTTCCATTTCTTTTAGGGCTTCTCTAAAGATTTTCTTGCTGTATAAGTTAAATAACAGTGGGGACAAAACACGCCCTTGATGCATCTTTCTGCATATTTTGATATCATTGCTGGCTTCGTTATCTAATCTGATATTTGCTGTCTGGTTCTTGTACAAATTTTGAATTACGCAGATGTCCCTAGTGTCCAGGTTTTTCTTCCTAAGAAGCTCAAGTAGTTTTTGATGGAGGACTTTATCAAACGTTTTTTCAAAATCTATAAACCATATGTATGTCAACAATTATATCTAAACATCTTTGGATTAATACATTTATCTTGTATAAGGTTTTTCTTATTCCAAACCCATTTTTAAACCTAAACTGTGTGTTTCCTATGTACTCTTTTAGTCTTTTATAGAATCTGTTGTGTATAGTTTTTAGTTAGGTTTTAAGCTGATCGTTCTATACTCAGAGAATTCTGTAGCATTTTCTTTCTTTGGTATTGTAAAGGTCAAAAAGTTGAGTGATGAGGAGTTGTAATAAAATATTAATTGCATCTTCATCTAAAAGTTACAATAATTTGATAAGAATTTCAACTGATCACGTTGCTTTGCCTCCTCCCCCCTTGGTTTGATAAGGTGTAGTATTTTCTTTTTTAGTATGATCAGTCATGTGTCTCCGTATTTATTAGTTGGCGGTGTTTTTTGGTTATTTTTAAATAGTTCTTAGATGAATTCTATCCATCATTTTATCTTCTTCTGTACATCAAGTATTAGTTTACCATCCTGATCTTTCATTTCTTTGATTTGTTTGTGCATGTTGATACTATCAAGTTTGTTTTGGTATGTTTCTAATTCCGTGCATTTTTAACTAACCATTCTTCTTTTGCGATTCTTATCTTTCATCTCACTCGTAGCGTTGATTGACAAATATACTAAGATACGCAGCCTGGGATAATATTATGTTCATGACATGTAGATGGCGTTTACACGTCAAAATATTAATTAAAATATTAATGAAACTGTATTTGCATTTATTTTGCAATTATTATAAATATTTTACTTATACATATCACCATTATTCACTAGAATATCATAACGATTGTAAACAGAATTTACGTAATATAAACGTTTATAAATTTTTGTGTCAGTGCCATCTATATCTCGTGAACGGTATTTTATTTCAAGTTGCGTATCTTAGTAAATTTATCAATCAACGCTCGTAGTTTGTTGTGTTTTTTGGGTTTTTTTGTTTATTGTCTTGTCGGTTTTCCATAAGGTTTGATATTTCATTAGCCACCCATGGCTTGTGTTTTGTACTTTAGGGAGGTGTCACATCTTTACTTGCATTGTCTAAATTTATCTTTAATGTTTTTCCATTGTTTATTTACCTCCATATTTTTTGTGTTTTATGTTCTCAATGTCTTTAAGTTATTATTGTCTAACTGGCAAACTTTTCTCAATTTTTTTTGTTTTGTCTAGCCTTTTTTGGTTATTTTTTGTTTTAATGTTATTTTTTCAAAGTTTAGTATCTATTCATCCAGCACATTTTATTATAATCTGAATCTATGTCTGCTCCTAGGTTTGTTTTTGTAGAAGTGATGGAGTTCTTAAACCTTTGTCTATTAAGTATGTGATCAATTTGATTTCTTACAATGTGATCTTCTTTGTTTGACAACACTCAACTAGTCGGCTCCAGCTTTCGTTGCGTAGTTTAAGTCCATACTTGCCAGTGCATCTATCTACCTTTCCTTCTTCTATTTTAGCGTTGAAACCTTTCATTATAACTGTCACTTCATGTTCCTTGTTATATTAAGGACTATTTTCAGTTGTTCATAAAATGTTTCTATTTTGGTTTCTTCTTTGTCTGCGGTGAGTGGTATTAATTGTATTATGTTAAACTTGCTCTTGGTGGTATTGATTTGTAGCATCATTACTCTATAAGAAAATGGAGTGAAATTAAATATTGATATAGTTAGTTTTAATAATAAATAAATAATAATGCTTTGTGGTGTTATGATTTTATTAATGCAACATGTTTTGACAATGAGCAATTGTCATCTTCAGGCTATTAATACATTATTTATATGCGCTTGTAGCGCTGCAGCGTAACGTATTAATAGCCTGAAGATGACAATTGCATTAAGGACAGAATTGTTAGGAATGGTTTCGTGATAAACCACCGGGAGCGCTTCACTCACACTGTCGTAAAATACCGCCCATGGCGACGATCCCCAATAAAATCAAACTACCAATTGTGTAATAAAAACAGTACCAAACGTAATGGGCAGAGCCATAGGTGGGCTTATTGTTTACACCCAAAAGTATCCTCATATTCGGTGCTACTTTTAAAGCAAACAAATAATCATTTTGTGATAATTTTTGCGGCATAATTTTTTTTATATAAATATCATAATATGAACAAAATTTAAAATAAATTGAACAATTTTTACCACTAAACTTTTTTATTTATTAATATATTTTTACCAAAATAGCTTATTTAAATGTTGTTATTATACTTATAATAATGCCGAAAACGAAAATGAATTATCTTAATTAACTTCCAAGAAAAGCTGCACGATAGTTTTATGCGACATTTTTCCCACCTTAATAAAATCATAACACCACAAAGCATACTAGAGTATTATTTATTTATTATTAAAACCAACTATACTTTCACAAATATGCAAGAAATGATTAATCAAAACAATAAATATTGATATGTTAGTGTTTTTATTGATCATGATTGCTACTTTGTATCTAGTTCTTATATCATTTTTTTAAGCCTAATATATTATGCCGTTGACAGTAGAGCACTTTTCAGATCTTTGTCATTAGACAAATATTTATTTTTAGTTTTTGAATTTCTATAGCTATATTTTCAACTTTGCCCGCTTAGTGTAAGCTTTTGTTAATGGGCGCTTTAATAGTCAGATTTTTGTTGTCAAATTTTCTATTTCAGTTTTTAAAGACTAGGTTTTAGTCTTTAATGACCGGATTTTAAATATTTATAATTTAAATATTATACGTAGCACAATAAACCACCAGATTTTGACCTAAAACTGCAGTTGCAACTTTTAATAGCCGGATTATAGTTTTTAATAACCGGATTTACGATTTAAATAATAATTTAAGCTAAATAAATCGACAGAATTTGATATAAAAATTTCAATGGCAAAATCCTAAACTTTAATGACCAGATATTGAATTAAAATATATTATTTCAGCTATTATCGTGATATGAGAAAAAAGAAAAAGTTTGCCGTTTATGTAGGTCCAGCAGATCAAAGCCATAGCAGACGCAAACGTAGATTTATGGAAAGAAGCTCCATCAGCCTTTTGGAGAGCAATATGTTACAACAAAACCATAACTAACTAAACTCTACACTAACCTGATTTTTTTTAGACGATTAATTAGCGTATCCACCATCGAGAATATCTTTGACGACCATTTAGTTCAAATCATCAATAAAGGAATTTCACGGTCCTTGGATGCTCTATTAGCACAACTGAAAGATAACGATGGAGATGATATTAGTTTCTACAGCGACATCGACGATAATTTAAGCATAGAAGATCGCACCGCTCGCTTCCTACAACTGACGCTCAAAGAAATTGAAGCGGCACGACGCGAACACAGTAAAAGGAAATTAGAATGCAAAAAAGGTAAAATAAATCAATTTAATTCTTAAAATGATGAGACCTTTACTAGATGGTAATCTAAATAAAGATGAAATTAAACGATGACTTTAACCAAAAATAATTTATTGATATATAATATATAATAATAAAATTATACTTAACCGCAAAAATTTAAAACTTAATAATATAGGTATAATTTATATCAATAAATTATATGTGGTAAAAACATAGTTGTCGTTTTATTTCAAAATTCTATAATATATTTTTCAGAATATAAAAGCATGAGTTCTATCCCTAATATAAAAGCACCACCTCCAATTATTTACCACCTATCAGAAGCAAGCAAGCACAGTTCAGAAACGGAAATAAGAACTGTTATGCCTATAGATGTATCAATTCATAATTCATATAAATCAATAGAATCTTCTGTGATGCAAGTTGATGTAAAAGATTTTATACCACAGGCCGAAAAATCAATTGAAAGTGAAAGTGTTTTTGAAGTTTCAACAATGGATAAATCTCTACAAAGTTGTTCCTTGGATATGCATAATAATATTGATACTCAATTCAAAAAGTTAAGATTTCAAAGGAGTTTGAGAAAAAGAAGTACTCATTTTAAGCAAAAAGATGCTACTATTGAGTATAAAGCACCTCCGATTACAGAATTCTATATAAATAAAGCAAGTTATGCTTCTAGTTATAAAGATGATGGATATACGCAAGCGTTTTATGAAAATATTAATAATATTGTTACTAAAGATGAATAAAATATTGATTTATTTTATCTTAAATTACAATTTTTTTTTATTAATAATAACAGCGTATAGAATAAGTCAGTTATAAATCATTTACAAATTATTAGCAAAAACTATTATGCTAAATAATAAAAATCAAAAATTTTATAAAAACTTTTCTAAAAATGTTTGTTTTTCTACAAACTAAACTAAAACGTTTATAAATTTAAAAAATGTTACCATTTATAAGGTAAAATGTTTCTAAACTAACTGAAAACGTAGCAGTAAGTCTTTGGACCAACCAAATGTTTTTGAAATGTTCCTTAGTTACCAAAAATGTTCTTAAATTAATCAAAATGATCTTTTGAATTAACTTGTTAAAAGTAGTTTTTGTTAGCATTGCTTTCATTAATGTACTGTATATAATTGTACATGTATTATCTGAGAACCTGAGGGTTATTCACAAACAAATTAAGTGGACCTTTAAGGTGTAAAAAAAATACATTGAAAAAAGGTCGTTGAGGTACTTCACAACTGTCTAAGAATATTTACACATAGGTTGAGAAAAGTCTTAGAGGTGTGTAAAACAAAGTACATTGGCATTGAGGTCATTACGGTAATTGACAATTGTAACATGCCATGTACGCTGCCAGAGTTGGGGTTGTACTAGGTTGTAAAACATTGTTATTTATACACTGGCATGAGACCTTGAGGTTGTATGTTAACACTGTATTTGGCATTAGGATCTTATACGTAACAGTCGTTGGGAGCATGTTTGTGCACTGGCAGTTGAGGCCTTGAGGTTGCACAATAACTGCAGAAGATTGTCAACCTTACACAGGCCAGTTGGGTCATGAGGTTGTATGCAGGGCACATTACATTAGTAAGAAGCAGTTATTTAGTTAATTAGTTGATTGATGTAATTGTAGAGATTGCGGTATGACTACCAGTCCTATGCTACAGAAAAATTATATGTTTGTTGAGTGCGCGGAACATATCAATAATTATGTGCAAGTTTAATTTATAGAAAAACAGCGCGGGAACGATTGCTGAGGATGAGATGGACAAAGCCGGCACGAATGGAGTGGAGTGGGGCATAGCTTGAAGCGAGAGTCGGGCGCGGGACGTACAAAGGACTAATGCCCGTTTGCACCGACAAGGATTTCAATAATAATATTCAATTAATTCTAATGCAACCAGACCTATATCATTATAAAAATCAAGCCTTTTATGTTTTTAAACCATCTTTTGCATTTGTTAAACTGACATTTCATAATAGGTTATGTTTATGTGCAGCTTAAGCCTTACAATTCTGAGGCTTAACTTGGGTAATACATAAATATCACTTTGTGTGCCGTGCAAACCGTTTAAAACTTTAAGGTCTTACTTAAGTGGAACTCAATAAATAAGCCGAGATAAGTAGAAGCGGTGCAAACGGGCTTTCGTAACTTTTGCGCAGTGAAGCGATGCGGTCAAAGGATTTGACAACAATAGCCGCTCCTTCATTATTATAGATAATATTGCTGAATAGTGTTAATTAATATACGTTGTTTAAGAGGTTCCTATACTCCGGCCAGTATAGGGAGTCACATGCATACGGGCGCCAAGATAACTAATGCATGGGTTAATATAATTACATTTGCAATTTTATTAAAACTTATAAAATTAAGAAAGTATGCAAGCTTTATGTATCATAACAAATTAATAACAACATTATTCTTAAAACCTCGCAATCCAATCGTAGATAAATGTTTAAGTTTCCTAATTCCGGTCTTGGATTGTAATTATATTACAATAGTTGTCTTAGCGCCAGTATACATGTAATTCTCTATACTGGCCGGGAGTATAAAAGCCTCTTAAGCACGGAGTGGTGGTTGGGAGGATTAGCGTGCGTCGCGTTAGTTATATAAAAAAAAATAACTTATATATGTAACTATGTTTTACAAACGTTATAAATTATTTGGGAGCTACATAAAACAATCTATTATGTGTCATTTTAATGTTTTATTTATCAGTTAGTACAAATGTCATAAAATAATCTTAAACTATCTAAAATAATTTTAAATTGTTATTAAACGTTATAAATTATTTGCGAACTAACTAACAAAAATATATAAAACGTTTCTCAATTGTTACAAAAGTTTGAAAATGTTTTTCGGTTGTCACAAACGTTATAAAATGTTCTTTATTTATTTTAATATGTTACTAAAAGTTGTCACAAATGTCCTAAAATATTCTTAAGCTATCAAAAACATCCAGAATTCTCTAATGCGTTTTTAAAACGTCATAAAATGTTCTTCAGTTCATATATTATTACAAAACGTTTACAAATTGTTACAAACGTCATAAATATTTCTTAGTTGTCACAAAATATTCGTCAGTTTTCACAAATATCATAAAACATTTTTTAAATGTCACAAACGATATAAAAATGTTATTTAGTTGTTACAAATGTCATTAAACCTTTTTAGACTAACTAAAACATTCTTAAAATGTTTTTCAGTTATTACCAAATGTCAACAATGTTTTTCAATTGTTACAAAATATTTTTTTGTTGTAAAATATCATTATTAGTTGTCAAAAATATTATAAAATGTTCTTTTATTTTTCTTAATATTTTAAGTTTTTAAGTTGCCACAAACGCCATAAAATGTTTTTGAGCTAACAAAAAATCCTGATCCAAACGATTCTTGAAATGTCATAATGTCTTTAGCTATCACAAATCTTCTTTAATTTTCGCAAACGTCATAAAATGTTTATCAATTTTTAAAATCGTTATTTAAGTTGTTTTTTGGTTTTTATAAATGTCATAAAATACTTCTCAGTTGTAATGAAATGATTATAAATTCTTACAAAACATCATAAACTAATTTTCAATTAATACAAATGTCATAAAATATTTCTTGTTGTCATAAAATGTTTATAAATTATTACAGACATCATAAAATGTTTTTTAAATGTAAGAAATGTCAGCAATTTGATCAACTTATCAATTCCTGTGTTGTCATAAAATGTTTATCAGTTCTTATAAACGTCATAAATTGTTCCTAAGTTGTCACAACATAAAATTTTCCCGAGTTGTAAACGTTGTAAAACGTTACAAATGAGTTTTTTCATGTCCAAAATATTTTTGATTTGTCATAAAATGTTTATCAATTTGCACAAACTTCATAACATGTTTTTATTTGTTACAAACGTCAGAAACTATTTTTCAGTTGTCACAAAATACTCATCAAATATCATAAAATATTCTTTAAACATCACAAATGATTATTAGTTCTTATAAATGTAATAAAATGTTAATTATAAATAATTGTGTTGATCTTTTGCATATATGTAAACAAATAGGTTAAGTTATGTTTTTATAATTATACTTTTATTTGCTAATATTTTTTATTGTTTATACAGACCGGTTTCGGCTAGTAGGCCATCATAAAAAATATTAGCAAATAAAAGTATAATTATATTATGATGTTATTATATATTATAATATATAATAACATCGTAAAAGAGTACGTCACAGTTTCTTTGTAGTTGGTAAACACTATATCGCTTAAAAAGAAACCATCGATTTTATATGGCTCTATAGCAATTAATAACAATCTAATTTTCAATTTAAATGAGAGCGCAAAATTAAAGGAAAGCTCAACTCCCTCTGAACACTTTAAATAATTAAAAAAAATAATTTACAAAAAAATTAGCTTATGGGCTAACGGACCAAACATGGTTAATTTATAGACAAAAACAGAAAACAATTTGCGTTCCTTGACTTCTTTTTAATAAAAATCAAGCATTGAATAACATGATATAGCTCATCTTAAGTTAATCCAAAAAAGGTGTTTAGTGATGGCGACATTTAAGTCCGCGGGTACCCTATCATGAAAAATCATCATCTCACCCTTAGAAAACGTCATAAAGTAAAAAAAAATACAAAATAAGTGTTTAATATACTCATCTATCCAAAATGCAATAGACCATGAAAAAGAAAAGTGACATATTTTGAAAGTTCAATATTAGTGTAATATTGTTTTGGCAGAAAATAATTTAGCACTTAGAAGAAGTTGCAAAAAAATAGGTTAGTCTCATTCCGGCAGTTTTTAGGGGCAATTGATATATTTAAGTATAATCCAGAATTAAGGTCGCACAACAAATCTCATAAAAAAAGACAAGTTTCGTATTTTTTCCACAAAAAAATGAAATATTTGAGTTATTAGGAAATGCACATATTGTTAAAATAGTGAAGACAGCTTAGTACCTTTCTACTTTGTTTGACTGCACCCTCAATGTATCACATTATGAGCAAATGTTTTAAATTTCATTTACTTTAGTTACTCACACAAAAAACTGGTGCGGGATTAGCCAAAAAAATTGTAACATTTTTTATTTGCTGGGAAATATGAAGCACCTTAAAATTAGTTTGAAATGCTATTCAGATACCCGATGGTTATCAAAGGCAAAACAGTTACTGTTTTATATGCACAAATTGTGGATAGTGTGAATGTTTTGACTGATTTGACATCACCATCTTTTAATGTTGAAACAATTTACAATAAAATAATATTTCAATAGATATAGCAGCAAAAAAGATTATGTAAACAAATACAAGCAAGTATTTGGAACAAAGATTTTCAAATGTTTGAAACTGAATGATAAAATAAGTATGAAAAGCATTTTTTACAAAAAAAAAGAAAACGAACTAAACGACAAAACATGGATGAAAGCTTTGATGCAAGTTTTAATATGACTAAAAAAATAAGATGTTTCAAGTTATATATACATTATTCATTTATTTAAAAAAGAACTTTGAGAAGGTAAACAGGATTGCTGAAGATTTTGATATTGATGAAGGTTTTTTGACAATTACTAGTTTAAAGAAAACTAATACCGCAGGTTTGAAGAAGGAAGCTTTGAACTTTAAAATATAAAAATGATATAAACGCAGTATTTTATTTTTAAATAGAGTGTTTGAAGTTTCATATTAGTAAATTTTTACTAAACGATTCAACATCTTTTCTAAATCTAATTCAAGCATTACTTGATTTTTGATTAGAATTTTTTTTTTATGTTGTGGTTGCTCTTAAAAAAAATTAACGTTGCCGGTTACAACTGCATCATGCAAAAGAAGTTGTACCAAGTTGAAATAATTAAAAATATTTAAAGTTGACAATGAGTCAAGAAAAGTGCTCAAAACTGACGAGTTTGCCTCAACCAAGAAAATAAAGGTTAATTTTTCAAAAAAAATTTATATGTGTTTTTTTAGTTACTATATATTTTGAGTTACGCTTTAGAGTTATTGATGCAGTTATTTTAAAATTTTTATTTGTTGTTGTTTATACCATTATATAAATAAAAAATAACTTATTGATTAATTTTTGTTTTAATGGGGAGAGGGGGGGCGCAAAAAGATTTCCTCGCACCGGGCGCATCAATAGCTAGTTACGGCACTGCAATATATGTAAAATTTGAGTAATAAACCGTTCTTAGTGTGTCAGTACTAACATAAGGCTTTAAAACTCTTAACAAATAGATTAATTCATTTAGCCTAGTTTTTAAGCTAGATATGCGAGTTGATCAGCCTAAAGTGTCATCCAAGTAAATCCAAGTTGATTTTGTAGTTGGTATTGTTGATTAACAAGACATATATCACTAGGTAGCTGAATTATACTTCTGTTGATTTTAAAAAACAGATAGTTTGTTTTATCAGAGTTAAAAATAAGTTTGTTTTTTGATCTTATAAAAAAATACTTGTATCGTCCGCATAATTAACAAGTATCTGTTTTTCACTACTCAATACTGTAGGCAGGTCATTAATATAAATTACAAATGACTTTTTGTTGTCGGTTTGTTAGATACGAACGGATCAGTTGAAGCCCGGTATCTCTAATGCCATACTTTTGTAATTTATTCAGTAGTATATGGTGGTCTATAGTGTCTAAAGCCTTAGATAGATCTAAAAATACTCCAAGTGGAATCTCTTTGTCATCTATTTATGTAATAAAATCAAAAGCTGCAGTTATTGTAGATCGGCCACTAAAAAACCTATGTTGGTTATTTGAAAAAAGGTTGCATTGCTTGAAAAACTCTACTATTCTTGTACTAATAATCATTTCAGAGATCTTAGAAAAACTTGGGTCTATAGTTTTCAAAAGTATTCGCATCTCCTTTCTTATAGATGGGTTTAATTATTGCAGGTTTTAATTGATTAGGAAAAATTTCAGATTTAAAAAAACAGTTAATGATATGGCTCAACGAGGTAACTATTGTATGCATGATTTTATAATAGAAATTGGCACTTCATCAATTCCAGAAGTTATTTTGTTTTTTAATTTACTCAAAATATAATAAATTTTATTATTTCTAACTGGACAAAAGTTTCATTATTAAAATATTACTCAAATCATTTTCTATTTGCGGTAGGCTACTAAGTAAGCGGTGAGCAATATTTATAAAATATTGATTCATTTTATCTGCAACCGATTGTGAATTATCTCTGATCTTTTTGTCCGATTTTTTATTGTTTGAAACCAAACTATTCACAATTTTCCACCTGGTTTTTTGTTTATTATTGCTACTTATTAGCAAATAGTTGTAGTGCTTTTTGATCTGATTATAGTCTTGTAAGTAGTTACAATCAACCGACGACATAATAGATAAAATATCTAATTGCTTTTTACATTCTTGTATTTCATTTGGTGCCTTGAATTTGTTATTATTTTTTTTACATTTTTAATTTGCGGAAATGCATCATCAAATGCATGCAAAAAAGTATTGAAAAATAAAGCCCAAATTTGTATTTACTTCAAATTCATGCATTCTGTATACATTTTCCCAATCGTTAGCAACCAAGTTTGAAATCAGCATTGAAGTAGATCTAGCATTAAAAACTGTTTTAAACGTTATGTAATTTTTAGAATTATAGCTATTAAACTTAAAGCTTAGATTCAATCCGTAATGATCTGAGATTAAATTATTTTACAACTGTATTATCATTCCAATTTGTAAAAAAGTTATCAATGCATGTCATAGAGTTATCTGTTATTCTAAAGTAGCAAGGGAAAGATTAAACGTACCAAAAATTATTTTTGGCTTTTATTGAACTTCTTAAATTAGTACTGAAGTCCCCTGCAATAACAAAACATGTATTTTCTTTTATTAGGTTTTTGCATAAACTATTAAATTTAGACATAAGCACATCAAGGTCACCTAATGGTCGCCTGTATATTGCAACTACAACTAATGTTTTGATTTGCGTCGTAAATTCTGCACTAACACAGTCAAACTCTTTTTTGTTGTTAACTTATTTATATCATGTCAGCACCTATATTTGATGTTAGCTCGGCTGTAGATTGCCACTCTTCTATGCTTATTGTTTTTTCTGCAGAAGCTTGATAACAAGTTAAAGTTGTCTAACGCGTGCATTTCTAACTGTTGCTTTGTTTTCCAGTGCTCTGTACATACAAAAATATTGCAGTTGTGGTCAGCAAACAAGTTGTTGATAGCTTCTTTGCTGTTGCCAATTAATTGAACATTTTGATTTAAAATAGTGAATTCTTGTCTTCTTAAAATATTTTTGTAATCTATATGCAATTGATTTTGATCATTAGTGTGGTTTTTCTTAATTTTTGCAACTTGTTGATAGCTCTCACAGAATTACGTTCCCCAAACCGAATGATCCGTTTTTAAATCAAGCTTAAATTTAGTTTTAGCAACATCACAATTTGAGCATATACTGAACATGTTTCTTTTTTTTTACATTTGGGTGCTTTGTGTTTATCTTTTTGACATATCTCTTGATACCAAGTTCTTCAAAAATGTTTCCATCTAAATGTATAATCGTTTTCGATTTATTATCAAATTAAATGTTTTCTTATTTACTTCAGCGGTAATAGTAAAACTCTTATTATGAACCTTGGATTTGTAAACTATATTAAAATCATTTGAGTTTAAATCAAGTTTATTCTGTTTATCAATTTTTTAAAGAAGGTTATTGTCATTGTCAGATTCATGTATATCCATTACTTTGATTCTCAATTTAATTGATTTTGGATCTTAAACGATCATTTCCTAATTGTATATAATTTTTTAGAGTTTCAATTGCAACCTGATATTCGCATCTCCTTATCACTCCGCCATCTCTGGTTGATTTGCCCATTTTTACGCCTACGTCGAGGCCTACGTTTAATTCTGCTGGATTTATTTTTTCTATTATTTATTTAATTGACACAAATATAAAATGTGTTTTCTTATTATAAAATGTTCTCTAAATGTCAAAAGTGTAATAAAATGTTCTTTAGTTGTCACAATGTTTTTTAATTGTTACAAACGTCAGAAACTTTTTTCCGTTATCAATTTTGGCAAATGTCATAAATTGTTCTTTAAATGTCATAAAATGTTTCTTAATTGTTATAAACGTCAGACACTGTTTTTCAGTTGTAACAAAATAGTCATTAGTTTTTAGAAATATCATAATATGTTTTTTAAATGTCACAAAATATTTTTTAAATGTCACATATCTCAAAAAATGTTGTTTAGTTTTTACAATGTTAATGTTCAATGTTCCTTATTTGTTACAAACGTCAGAAACTGTTCAGTTGTTACAAAATGTTCATAATTTTTTACAAATGTCATAAAATGTTTTTCAGTTGTGACAAATGTTATAAAATATTTTTAAACTAAACAATCTTAAAATGTCTTAAATGTTTCTGAATTGCTTAAAATATCTGCAAACTGTCATAAAATGTTCTTAGATTAATAAATAGCACGTTTTTAAATTGTTATTCAATGTTTCAGAGTTGATAGACATAGACTACAAAATGTTCCTAAACTATCTAAAATTTCATTAAATAATATTATTAATTCATTTCATTAAATAATATTATTAAACTATTACTGACGTCTTAATCTGTCATAAAATGTTTTTAAACAAATTAAACTGTTCTCAGGGTCGTCGCAAGAAGTACGGCTGCCTGTGAGTAAAACATAAATATGTCGCTTTTTATAGCATATAAAGTAAAGCTCATGGGTGTTGCTAAGATGATTCAAAATTATTATATATTAAGTGTACAATTCCATCAGCGTTTTATCGTACAATTGAATATACTATCTAACCGCACACGATAAACCTAAAAATTATAAAAATGCTTATAAACAAACATACCTATATGATCAACGATACAATCACCATCATATATACAAAGTTTTAGTTATGATGGCAAACATGTGTTACGGTTACAAATCTAGATACTTGATGCCCAGTCTACACTTATTGGAAAAATGTGTATAATCTATATTAACAAAAGTTAGAGAACCTGTCTCTAAAAACAACTGAAACTTTAAGTCATTAACCGTCTTTTTCATAAGTTTTATGTAACTTTTATTGCACAAAATCACATTTTTAATACTTTTTGGTCTAAAACTCAGCATTTTTTAAAAACGTTAATCCAAAATTGATTTTATTTGTTTAAATGTTAGTCTAAAACAGTATCTTCTAGTGTAATTTTTTTTACCTTTTTTTGCAAAAATTATTTTTTTTATAACTTTTTGGTTTAAAAAGCATTTTCTAATAAGTATTTTGTCAGAAACAGCATTTTAACATTTTTTAGTCTAAAATTGTTTTTTGTTTAATTTTTAAGCTGAAACAGTATGTTTATGAGTTTTTTGTAACTTTTTTGCACAAAATTACATTGTTTGATTACTTTTTGTTTCAAAATGCGTTTTTTATTAAGTTTTTAATCAAAAACATAATTTTTTTAACACGTTTAGTCCAAGATTGATTTTTTTGTTTAATTTTTAGTCTTTTTTTTGTAAGTTTTTTGTAACTTTATTGCACAAAATTACATGTTTTGACTACTTTTTGTTTAAAAATGCAGTTTTTATTAAGTTTTTATTCAGAAACAGCATTTTTTGAACACGTTTTAGTAAAAGATTGCTTTTTCAGTTTAATTTTTAGTCCAAAAGCAGTCATCTCAATAAGTTTTGTGTAACTGTTTTTGCACAAAATCACAATTATTATCACTGCTTTGTCTAAAAAGTTATCACTTTTTAGTCTAAAAAGAAAACAGCATTTTCTAAAAACATATTAGTTCAAAATTGCTTGCTTTGCTTTATTTTTAGTTAAAAACAGTATTTTTATAAGTTTTTTGCACAAAATCACATTTTTTTATTACTTGTTAATCTAAAAAACATTTGTTATTAAGTTTTTAGTCAGAAATAGCATGTTCTGAACACTTTAATCCAAAATTGTTTTTTTTTTGTTTAATTTATAGTTCAAAACTTAAAAAAAAAAAACATTTTTAATTATTTTTTAGTCTAGAAAGTATTTTCTATTAAATTTTTAGTCAAAAACAACGTTTTCTAAATACTTTAGTTTAAAATTGCGTCTTTTGTTTAATTTTTAGTTTAAAACATGATTTCTAATAAGCTTTTTTTAACTTTCTAGCACAAAATTACATTATTTCATTAATTTTTGGTCTAGAAAGCATGTTCTATTAAGTTTTTAGTCAAAAACAACGTTTTCTACACACTTTAGTTCAAAATTGTTTTTTTGTTAATTTTTTTGAGTTTAAAACGGTATTTTTTAATGATTTTTTGTACCTTTCTTGTATAAAATTACATTTTTTAATTACTTTTTATTCTAAAAAGCATTTTTTATTAAAATTGCAGTTAAAAACAACGTTTTCTAAAAATTTAATCCAAAATTGCTTCTTTTGTTTAATTTTGACTTTAAAACAGTATTTTCTGTTAATTTTTCGTTAACTTTCTTGCGCAAAATCACATTATTTCATTATTTTTTGTTCTAAAAAGCATGTTATATAAGGTTTTTAGAAAAAAATGTCATTTTCTAGAAATTTTTTAAAATTGTTTTTTTTTTAATTGTGCACCTTTTATTGTTACCCTTTTGGTAGATGCATTACTATAGTTATCAAAATTAGGTTCAGGTCGATTAAGCATTTCTGTGGTTTTTTATTTGCTAGTCCGCTTCAAGGTTAATTTCTTTTTCTTATTGTTTGCAATTAAGAACTAAGTCCTGTTATCTGCCTTCTAGCTTTCCATTGATGCTGAAGTCTAGCTCTTCATTGATCTTTTAGGTAGTCTGTATAGAGGTTTTCTACTTTGGGATCTTTGGTCTTTACTTCATTTGGCAATTCTGTTGTAGTTTATTCTATCCACATGGTCCTCTATTGCCATCTTTGTGATTTGACTAATCTAGCTATTTTTTAGTGTCTAGTTCTTCTTTGATAGCGCTGCTTCTAATTTTATCACGTAGTTTACTGCTTTTATTGTTCTAAGACTTTTTATTTCTGTGCACCTCATTAGTCTTTAATTTTAAATGTTTCTGCATTGGTTTTAGCGGCGTAGGTTATAATTGGCTGCACACAAGTTTTATAGATTTTAACTTTGCCCTTTTACCTTCTATACTCTAATCTTTTGTAATACAAATTACTAAATGTGCTCTTAATGTTCAACTACAAAACATTAAAAACTAACAACAAAGTCTAATCACCATTGTCTAAAATGGCAGAAATAATATTTTGATAAAGCGACTATCTATGCCACAGGAACAATAACTTGATCACAGATACAAATTTATAATCTTAGCTCAATAATCAATTCAAATACATTTTTGGCCGCTTCATTCATTTGGCCGCCGTGTGCACCGCACACACCGCACAATATGTTGCGACGGCTCTGACTGTTCTTACAAAAAGCTTATAAAATATAATAATATCATAAAATGTTCATCAGTTGTCATAAATGTCTTAGAACGTTCTTAAATGACATAACAATATTTAATTGTCACAAATGTCATGTACTCATAAGTATGGGGTATAGAAGTATACTGTGATTTTTTTTACTTACTTTTGGTAGTCACAATAAGATATGTTATCTAAGCACACTGATTTATTAAAAAAAAGATTTTCTATTCTTATTTCAAAATTGTAAAAAAGTTTGCATACAACATATAAATAAATTTAAATATATTATCGTTGACTGGCAAAATACTAAGATACGCAGCCGAAGGCAACATAGATAATTAATAAATATATAGGATTACAACGTACGTACAACGCTGTAACTTGGGTGAAAGAAATAAAAATATAAAAATATGATTTAGATAATCAAACCTAAAAACATTAAAGAGTGAGATTAAATGAGATTACATATTAACAATATATTAAATCTTGTTAAGTAGCGGCTTATTAACTATTTTAATCATTAATTTAAATTCAAAACTTAGAAGCTTTATGTTTATCTTATTGGTAAAAGCTTACACAGTTGGCAACTGATAAGTCGTTCTAGATGCAGCCAATTCTCACAAAAAAAAAGTTGGCTATACTGGCATGCCGAGTATTATAAAATGTTCCTAAGTTATAATAAAATGTTTTTCAATCAACAATTGAACAGCAGTATTCATTTTTGTATTAAAATATTAATCAGAAATCAAAATTATTTATTATAAAAAAAATAATAATACTACAAATATTAAACAATACCTACATATAAAGTTCCTACAATTAACATAAACTTCAATGATTGACCAATTTACTATTTATTACCAATCCAATTGGATATAAACATTGATAAATAAATAAAACTCAATTGCTATTTTATTAACTGCGACTACTTTATTATCGAAATACATTGTTTATAATAACATAACATACCACCAAATGTTTTTTAAGGATTAATCATATCATAATATATGTAGTTATAATTTAGATGCTGGCATGACGTCCTTGACGGCTTTGTTCTTCATGACGACCTTGTTGTCTTTGGCAACATTGTTGTTCATGACGGCCATGTTGCCTTGCATGATGTTCATGGTGACCATTTTGTCTACATAGTCCAAACTTGCCATGATGTCCATGATGTCCATGATGACTATGATGACCATGATGTCCATGGCGACCATGATATCCATGTTTTCCATGATGTCTATGATGTGCAACACGCTCTAAAAATCCATGATGACCAAGATGTTTACATCCCATACGTCCATGACGACCAATTCGGCCTACTTGACGATGACGTCCAATTCGGCCTACTTGACTATGACATCCAATACGGTCTAAATGTCCATGACGTTTATTACGACCATTGAAACATCCACGCTCTACCCCTTCATTGTTAACACATAATTCAGTACGCATGTTAAACTAAAATTAAAAAAAATAAAAATACAAATCAAGAAACAGTTTACTATAATATACAATATAATTCTATAAAATTTAGTTCGATACTGTTTAGTTCAATTAATTAATTCTTAATTATATTTATACCTATCTTATCTTTTTAACCCAACTAACACAAAAATTGTACCTTGCACTACACTCACACGTTAACTAACACAATCAATAAAAATGTTTTACCCACTCCAGTGAATGCAGTGACCGTGACATTGATGAGTCATTTAATTCATAATATTACGCAATAATTGTTCATTCTTGTTTTTGTTGCTGAAATATAAGTACAGGAATATAATTAAAATGCAATTTGTAACATGTTGCATTTGCGCTCAGCTGTTATGTAATTTATATAATTATATATTTTTAATACAAACATCCTGTAATGTCACAAATTAATAATTAGAAATTATTTCTTTCTTATGTTTAAAACCTCGTTTAGTTAAAAAAGGAGTTCTCAGTACTAATCGCTATTGAAGTTACATTTTTCAAAAAATTTGGTATTAAGCTTTATAACCATAAACCAACCCAATTAGAAGAAATGAGTTTTAACATTTTTAAAAGAAATATTAAGGATATTTTATCACAAACTGATTTGTATAAAACAGAAGATATTTACAATATTTTTAACAATTAACAATATTTTATAAATTTGTCTACTATTATTGTTTATTTATTATATACATATTGCAATTTTAAAGCGTGTGACTAAATTTTTTGTTTATTTTAATTTTATTATAGTTTTGACTTTTCACATTTTGTACATTTGGAGTGCGTTCCTAAAGTACTTGGGCGAGAGTGAGAGTGACCCAAATGATCACCTTTGCCGTTCCTAAAGTAGGGGTGAAGGGAAAACATTTCACTCTCGCCGGCGTTCATACCGTACCCATGTTACCGTCCTCTATGAGCGGGGGAAATATCACACCCGACCGAAGTTAGTCTGTTTTTTATGTTATCTATGGTTTGTTTACGTCGTTATTATAATTTACATTTTGAAAATGGATATTACAAAAATGTCTATTTGTTCACATGAAATAATAAGAACAGAAACAGGAGCAATTCAATTAATTAATCAAGACCAAGTCATGGTCAAAAATAAAAATAATGCATATTGTTCTGACTGCATTTGCTAATGGAACAACAACAGCTAAAATTTTTCTTCTTTTATTAGCTTGTGCCATATTAACTAATAAATGTTGTTTATATTTGACGCATTGACGTTTGATTTTTGACAGCCTTACCCAATGAAGTTGGCCTTACCTTAATACCCTACCCTAAACACGCCCGACTCGTTCATAAACTCTATTCCCCGTTTGATCATGTGACATCACACTCGCCGAGGTGTCACTCTCCCCTCACTCCGTGTTTAGGAACGCAGCCTTGTAATATTGTGCTTGATCATGTGAATAAAATGAACATGAATACAATCCTCATAAACTGATTTTGAATTGTTACAAATGTCATAAAATATTTCTCTGTTGTCATAAAATGTTTATAAATTATCACAGACATCATAAAACGTTTTTTAAATGAATCAAATGTCATAAATTTTATCATCTTATCAATTCCTTTGTTGTCATTAAATATTTATCAGTTTTTACAAACGTCATAACTTGTTCTTAATTGCCACAAACAACATAAAATTGTCATAAAATTATTATCAATATTCAAACGTCATAAAACAAATCTCAGCTCTAAATGTATAAAATGTTCTTTCGATGTCCAAATGTCATAAAATATTTATCAATTTACACAAACGTCATAGCATGTTTTTCATTTGTCACAAATGTCATAAACTATTCCTTATTCGTCAGAAACTGTTTTCCAGTTGTAATAAAATGTTTATTAGTTTTATCATAAAATGTTTTTAAAATGTCACAAATATCATCAAATGTTCTTTCTCACCGGAATTAAATGACGAATTTGATAATAATATTATTATAACTACCTTGATTAATTAATGCCAAAATTCTTTTTTTTATTATTCCTCTTGGATAAAATAAATCCCTTCTGTAAGAAAATAAACGTTTTGCATATTAAAATTTAAAACCGGCTAGATTAAGTAAATATTAAATTTTCAAGATTTATTATTAGCATTAGAAGTAGAAATAGCGCGAGACATTTCAAAGGTTCACCAGGACTTGATACCTGTGTTTGAACGAGACAAAATGACCTTACGTAGTTACATAAATGCATGTGAATTTTTAATAGAAGAATATTTGCCAGCTGCCCCACAAAATGTAAATGAATCAGAATGGCCAAACGGTTATTATTAATATTTACGGGAAAACTTCGCGGTAAAGCCCGAGAAGCAGTTGACGAAAATAAAACTCCAACATCATGGCTTGTACAAACATTCCGAAGACGTGCTTGTTTACTATCTTAATTATTTAACACCAAAAAGAGACAACCTCAACTTATGCGAATAAAATTAAATCGACTTTATACACTCTTTTATCAAAAATTAATCTCGAAGAAAAAATATGCAATTAAGACAAATTAAATTGCGCTAAGAACTTATTTATTTGGATTAAATATAATCAACCCTAATATTGGACTGAAAGCAAAGCTACGAAGTCCGGATAATATTGAAACAGCAGAATCGTATGCGCTTGAAATTATAAATTTCAACACTCATCGTGTTTGCGATACAATGCTATTATTTCTTACATGTCATAAAACAAAGATTTATGTTAATTGAATTTTATAACATTTGTAAGTACCTGCTGTTAAGTGGGTGCACGTGTTTGGTTTTTAC
This sequence comes from Tachinus rufipes, assembly GCA_963932245.1. Lineage (NCBI taxonomy): Eukaryota > Metazoa > Arthropoda > Insecta > Coleoptera > Staphylinidae > Tachinus > Tachinus rufipes. Next base: position 67,408,843 of record OZ010747.1, on the reverse strand, counting down.
TAAATCCTCTTCAAAGAGGCTTAAATTCCTGGAATTATGAATTAGCCCTTGTAATTAGCCATCTGTTGTGTCCCACCACTATCAGACATGAATTTACCTTTTTTGTATTTGTACAATTTACGAGCAGTTCCGTGTCTACACTTGTACTAGCTACACTTGTAACAAACTTGTAATCAGACTTGCAATACAATAAATGCTTTTTATGTGAAAGTTATTTTTATTTTAACGTTATATTAATGTTTGTGACATCAATAATTAGATGTAAAAGTTGTTAAGACAACAGTTAATTTACATCGCAAACGCAATCCACGGCCGTCTTCTGAACCAGGAAGAATATCAACTGCCGTACACAAAACACATCGACAAAGATTTGTATCAAATTTCAAACCATCAAACAAATGCAACCTGGAAACTCACATCGATTTCCGCTTACTCAAACAACACCACAACAACAACCATGCAGCGTCAGAATAAATTTATTCCTCTCACAATCTCTACCATAATATAATTTATTTATTTATTTATTTATTTATTTATTTATTTATTTATTTATTTATTTATTTATTTATTTATTTATTTATTTATTTATTTATTTATTTATTTATTTATTTATTTATTTATTTATTTATTTATTTATTTATTTATTTATTTATTTATTTATTTATTTATTTATTTATTTATTTATTTATTTATTTATTTATTTATTTATTTATTTATTTATTTATTTATTTATTTATTTATTTATTTATTTATTTATTTATTTATTTATTTATTTATTTATTTATTTATTTATTTATTTACTAGTCAACGGAAGCCATTACAAAATAAGTATATATTTACAATTTAAAAAAAACATAAATTAAACATAAAACAACTAATATTAAAAATAAGAATAAAACTTAAATAGTTACAAAATATAAAAAAGGTCACGTATGGGTGACAAGTGCACGTCGCAGGGTATTAAAAAAATCTTAAAAAAAATCCACTTTAACTTCGTTGGCATGCCGCAAAATAGGTGTAGATGCAGAGTGCACCGCATAATCAGTGCGTTTGAACGGTATATGAAATAAATAATCATTGCGTAAAACTCGAGCTGGGACATGAATACCTATAGAGCTGAGCAAGTCAGGACAGTCAATAATCCCACGAAGCACTTTAAAAACTAGTGTCACGTCAAAATTAAAACGTCTTTTTTCAAGACTAGTCATGTTAAATGTAGAGAGCAGTTCCGTGTAGCTGCCTGCAATGTTGCATTTATAAGCCAAAAAACGAACAAACTTTTTTTGAATCTGTTCAATTTTTCCTTTACTGACGGCGGTGTATGGTGACCACACATTGGAACAATACTCGAGATGGGGACGTACTAGAGCGTTGTAAAGGATAATTACAGTACGATGGTCACAAAACTCCTTAGAGTTACGCTTGACAAACCCTAAAAGTTGATAAGCTTTAGCCACAACAGTATCGATATGTAGTGTAAATGAAAGGCTTGAATCAAACGTAATGCCTAAATCACGAATAGTGTTAACTCTTAACAACATTTTATTCATGAGAGAGTAACCATACATCACCGTAGACTGACGTCTAGAAAAAGTCATCACTTTGCATTTATTTAAATTAAGTAGTAAGTTATTAGTCTGACACCAACTAGAAAAAATCAGTACTTCTTTATTAAGTAGTATAGCATCATCTAAAGACTGAATTTTCATAAAGATTTTTATATCGTCCGCAAATAATAAACAACGCGCATTAGAAAAACAATGTACCACATCATTGATAAAGATATTGAACAGTAAAGGTCCAAGATGTGACCTCTGTGGAACACCCGACGTAACATCAATATTACGAGAAACGCACTGACCAATGCGCACGAATTGAGATCTGTTAGATAAATAGGATTGATAATTAAAATCAATATCTAATCAATCATTCCCAAGGTCACAAATGTTTGCTAGAACACCAACAACACAATATCCATATCAACAAAGACCTTATCATACAACACCTATGCAAGTGGATAGCAGCGCACAAAAACGTCCGGGATCGTCGGTTGTAAAACCGCAACCGAAACGACAATGGATATTTAACAACATTGAGATACCAGCTGACAATATCGAATCTTACGATTATAATGTCGATGAATATCAAGAAGACTACCCACCAACTGATCACCCTGACGACGCATATGATCATCAAGAACAAATGCCAAACTAAAAAGAAATAATATCTCAAGATTTTCAATAGGACCACCATCACGATCTACCTGTTTAATAATTTCAAATAATGCATACATTTTTGTACAAGCGTGTGAACGCCTGTACAAAAATTTTTAATTGATACTGGCGCGAAATGTTCATTAATAAATTCAAAAATGTTCAATGATAAGGAAAAGAATAATTACCCTTGTCAAAATCATGAAATTAACATCAAAACTCCTCATGGTATAGAAAAAGTTACTAAATTTACTTTAATACCACTACCAAATTTTTTAATTCTCCTGAACATCATTTATTTGTTTGCTTTAACTTTTCTTCATTGACGGATTATTTGAATTTGACTTATTAAAAACAAACCTAGAGCTTCGTTAGATAACAAGCAACAAAAGATCAAAAAATTTTATACAAATTTAACAAGCTCACAAATATATTTAAACCTAATTTAAGTACAATAATAAATTATCAAATAACAAATATTTGCAATGAACTTTTTCCCAAAACAGTAAACCAGAAAAGAAAATTAAATCTGTAGTTGAAATTAAAAATCATGAAATTTGTGTAAAAGCAACAAATTGTAGTCAATCACCAATTTATGTTAAGTTAAACCCAATGAAGCTAACACCAGTAAATGAAGCAAAACAAATAAAAGTTAATACGGGTTATTATCCAAAAAACCAAAACAATCTATCAAAATACAAGAAAATTTTAAAAAAATTGAAAAAAAATTAAAAATAATCATTTAAATTTAGAAGAATCTACGGCAATAAAAACATTAAGTACTTATAAAAAATAAAAATCTTTTTCATGTAAAAAGCCAAAATCTAACTTTCAGTCATAAATTAAAACATACTCTAAATATAAAGAATAACACTACTATTTATGTACGTAACTATCAACAACCACGGTAGATAAAAAAGGAAATCAAGAAACAAACACTTGACATCGTTAGAAAAAGTACACATTGTTACAACCAACAAAGAAGGAAAAAAAAACAACAAATGATAGTTGACTTCAGAAAATTAAATGAACAACTAATTGAAGACAAGTACCCTATCTCAAGTATTACCGACATCTTGGATAAGCTAAGACAAGCTAATTATTTTACGTATCCTTGCCTCAGGATACCACCAAATAAGAATTACTGAAGAAAACATGCAAAAAACAGCCGTCAGTACCTAAGAAGAACATTTCGAGTTTAAAAAAATGCCATTTGATCTTCAAAATGCCACTGCAACGTTTTAAAAGATCATAGATGATTACTCAAAAATACTTGCCTCGTATACTTAGCTGATATAATAATATTTTTGTCTTCTCTACAGGATCATATACAAAAACTTATAAAAGTATTAGAAAGATTAAAATTTGGCAACTTCAAAATTAAATACCTCCTCCTCGGTCCTTGTGCCCTTCGTGAGGGTTTGATGGCACTATTATAGAATTATATCAACAGCGACTTTCCATGCCTTTCTGTTCTGGGCCATTTCTGTGGCCTCATATATTGTATGACCAACCAGCCTAGTAACACCGTCTATCCACCAAGTTGGCAATCTTTCTCGTGGTCTTCGTCCGTCAACCTTTTTTTGTTAGAGAAATGCAAATTTCTAAAAAAAGAGTTTAAATATCAACTTGGACATAATGTAACGGATAAAGGAATTAAGTGACCTTGAAAAAATCTGTTCAATCACTAAATTTCCAATACCTAAAACTTAAACTGAAATCAAAAGTTTTCTTGGACTAGTATTACCAGTCATCATCAATGATCAATCACAATTACATTCATTTGCCATAGAACTTCAAAACCTACTCCATCAATTAAACTATGAAAAGGATCAATTAGTACTAACAGTTACAAAAGCTGGTGGAGCATTTAACTTTGTCGGTTCCATTATAAAAGCAATCTCAGGAAACCTTGACGCAGAAGATATGATAAACTGATACAAGAGCTCGTCACTAACCAAGAAAAACTAAGCACAAATTCATTTAGTCCAAGAAACTCTGAAAAGCTATGAAGATAATCTTCAAATACTAGCAAAAACTCAAAACAAAACAGCGCAATGCGTTCACAAAATTACTAAGCAATTAAATAAACAAAAGCACAAAAAAAATGAATCCCAAAGTTTATAGAGAACCCAAATGTCAGTAATTAATACCATAACTGCAGTCTCAACAATCACCAGCCTACTTTTAACAGCAAAAACTTTCTCCAAGTTGCAAACTTAAAACTTACCATTCTGCAATTATTTCTGCAGAAAAACTGAAATGAATTGAAATATGTTCAATTGTCAATTTCTGAACAAAATATCGTATTATCACCTGAAAACAAAAACTTTTATGTTCTTGAAAAAAATTATAACTATAAAAGCTTATGTTAAAACGTAGGTTCCATTAGTCAAACCCACAATTTACTATTACTGATTCTATTACCAATTAAGCAAAAATTTGATTACCTTGTTTTAAATATTCCACAACCTTGCCGGGGAGAAAATAATGATTTGCAATGTCAGAACCATGCAAATTATTGCAACTTCAAGAATATCTGTGTACAGCCATTAATTTAGATGCTACAAAACACACCTAGTGGGTACATCAGTTACTACGACTGCCTGCAGCTACACCAAATAGTTACAATTGGATGCCGAAATGATCCATCCCACAAACTTCGATTGGATTTTAATTCACCCGATCAATCTGCCAAAGTTCAATGTAATCTTCGCCAAGTACAAAAATTGCAAGGCAATCTGCTTGTAAAATCAACATCCGAATGTTTCTTAAATTTAAGACCTAAAGTTCTACAAATCACATCAATTCACTATTTAGACAAATTCACCTAACACCAATAAATTTGACCTTACTGCTAGTAAAACAACCTCAGTGGAAATTGAAAGACGTCCATCTAAAAAAAAACTGCATTTGAAAGGACTGAATGAAACCCAAAGACAAGTTAGCTAAACTTAACACCCAATTGAAGAATTTATCCAGCGCCTATTCCACAGATAAATGGAGTTTGACGACAGCCTTAGTAACTACGACCCAAGAATCGGAACTCGTCCCAACCTTTGGTTCACTCTAAGTGGAAAGGAGTTAACTCTTGCACCCACAAACAAAACTGAAAAGCATCCCGGGACTCCGTTATCGGAATATTATTTCCCTAGAAATGAAACAAAAACCGCTGACAATAAAACCTTGAGAAACTCAATGAATCATTTTATCTTGTCATATATAAACGAGAAATAGTTATTAATTTAGTTAGAGGAGTTGAATCGCTCAATGTTTGATGTTACGAGTGTACCGTAAAATTTCTACAATTATTATATTATATAATTTTTATTATACATGTTTTATTGTTTTAATAAACAATAATAATAAAAAAGTATATACAGACCACAAATGTTCCTAAACTATTTAAAATTTTATTAAATAATATTAATTTCGAAAATGTCACAAATAAAATATAATGTTTTTTGTTGACTAAAATATTTAAGTATCATAAAATGGTTTAAAACATAAAATCAGCAACAACTTTTTTGTATGCTGATGACACTACTTTACTTAAAAAGAATAAAATAGTCGAATCAAGTCTACAACAAGGTCTTATTGAATCAAAAAACTGGTTTCAAGCAAACGGCTTAGTAATCAATGAACACAAAACCGTTCATATTAAATTATTTGCAATGAGTAGTATAAACAAAATGGAATATGTAAAAATTCTTGGCATCTAGTTGCAGCCTAAACTCACATGGGAAATACATATTAAAAAGTTAGCCAACAAACTAAACTCAAATATATATTTGCTCAGAAAAATATCAGTAAATGCCAGTAAATTTGTGACAAGAACTTGTTATTTTGCCTACATTCATTCAGTGTTGAGCTATGGTACAGTTCTGCATTGAGCAAAAGGATATTTATTTTACAAAAAAAGGCAATACGGATTGTATCGTCTATATCACAGTTAACAAGTTGCAGAACATATTTTAACTTGTTGAATATATTGACTGTACCATCTCTGTATGTTTTACATTGTTTATTATTTGCAAAACAATGCTGAAACTTTGGTCAAACAAAGAGATATTCATAGACACAATACAAGATTAAATAGAATATTGTAATACCTTCAGTAAGATAACAAAAAGTGCAACAAAGTTATGAATATGTATCTGTTAAAATGTACAATCATCTTCCAACCGAGATTAGACAAGTGAACAAAATTAAGTTTAAAGCTGAGATACAAGAATAACTATTACGGGAAGTTTTATACAATATTGATATTTTTTTTAATTTAAAGTTTATTTAATACTGTGTTTTTTTGTTGTTCTTTTTTAAAATTTAACATATTTAGTCAATTAATTTTATTAACTTTATGTGATTTTATCTTAAATTTATCTCTTAAAACAGCTAGCCATTTTACATTTATAGTATAATTATTTTAAATTGTTATTTATTATTAGTTTTTAATAAAATGTCGAGTGTTACACCGAACACTCGACATTTCAAGCCATTTAAAACTTGTATTGTATTTATCCAATGTTGATCTTTTTACCATTTGTAATTTTTTAATATTTACTTCTATGTTTATTTTATTAATTTTTATATCATATTTATATTTTGTATTTAATGTGAAACTGACATGATTTATACAATGTATTTGGTCAAACAAATCTCAACAAATATTATTATTATTATTATTATTATTATTAACTGATTGACAACTTAATCTGTCATAAAATGTTTTTAAACAAACTAAACTGTTCTTACAAAAAGTTTATAAAATAAAATCATAAAATGATCATCAGTTGTCATAAATGTCTTAGAATGTTCTTTAAATGACAAAACAGTATTTAATTGTCACAAATGTTATGTACATTGTACTCACAAGAATGGGGTATGGAAGTATACTGTGATTTTTCTTACTTGGTAGTCACAGTTATGTTATCTAAGCACAATGATTTATTAAAAAAAAAGTGTTTCTATTCTTATTACAAAGTTGTAAAAATGTTTGCATACAGCATATAATTAAATTTAATATATTATCGTTCATTTAATATACTAATTACGCAGCCGAAGGCAACATTGGCAATTAATAAACATATAGGATTACAACGTATAACGCTGTAGCTTAGGTGAAAGAATTAAAAATATGAAAATATGATTAAGATAATCAAACCTAAAAACATTAAAAAATGAAATTAAATAAGATTACATATTAACAATATATTAAACCTCGTTAAGTAGCAGCTTTATTAACTATTTAAAGCATTTATTTAAATTCAAACCTTAGGAGCTTTATGTTTATCCATTAATAAAAGTTTACACAGTTGACAACAGTCTAAAATAAACCGTTCAAAAAGGCTGAGTGGCTAAGCGCTTATTTCTGATTGATGACTCAGCGCTTATTTTTGATTGATTACTCAGCGGTTGCAATTGATAAGTCGTTCTGTATGCAGCCAATGCTCATCAAAACATTGGTCTAAAATTGACTATATTGGCATGCCGAGTATTAAAATTGTTTCTAAATTATAATAAAATGTTTTTCAATCAACAATTATTATTATTAGTATTCAATATATATTAAAATATTAATCAGAAATCAAAATTAATTATATTACATTAAAAAAATAATACTACTACAAACAGTAAACAAATTCTTATAAAGTTCCTACAATTAACATAAACTTCAATAATTGACCAATTTACTATTTATTGCCAATCCAACTGAGTATAAATATTAATAAATAAAAAAACTCAATTGCTATTTTATTAACTGCAATTATATTATTATAGAAATACATTTATTAGTTTACATTGTTCGCAATAATATAACATACTACCAAATGTTCTTTTAGGAATTAATAATTTTTAATTGTTAATAGAATAATTTAGATGCTGGCATGACGTCCTTGACGGCTTTGATTTCCATGACGACCTTCTTGTCCTTGACAACATTGTTGTTCATCACGGCCATGTTGTTCATGATGATCATGTTGCCTTTCATAATGTTCATGGTGACCATTTTCACCACATAGTCCAAATTGGCTATGATGTCCATGATGGCCATGATGACAATGATGACCATGATGACCATGATGACCATGATGACCATGGTGTCCATGATGTCCATGATGACCATGATGTCCATGGTGACCATGATGTCCATGATGACAATGTTTCTCATAATGTCCATGATGGGCTTCTTGTCCGTGATGTGCAACGCACTCTAAAAATCCATGATGACCAAGATGTTTACATCCCATACGTCCACGACGACCAATTCGGCCTACTTGACCATGACGTCCAATTCGTCCCACTTGACCATGACATCCAATACGGTCTAAATGTCCATGACGTTTATTACGACCATTGAAACATCCACGCTCTACCCCTTCATTGTCAGCACATAATTCAGTATGCATGTTGAAATAAAATTTAAAAAAAATTACAAACTCAAAAAACTGTTTACTATATTACACAATGTAATTTAATCAAAAATTAGTTTGATACTGTTTAGTTCAATTATTTAATTCTTATATATATATTTACACCTATCTTATCTTTTTAATCCAACTAACACAAAAAATGTACTTTGCACAGCACTCACTCGTTATCTAACACAATAAAAATGTTTTACCCACTCCAGTAAATTCAGTGACCTTGACATTAATGAGTCATTTAATTCATAATATTACGCAATAATTATTCATACTTGTTTTTGTACTAAAATGTAAGTACAGCAATATAATTAAAATGCAATTTGTAACATATTGCAGTTACTCTCAGCTGTTATGTAATTTATATATTTTAATACAAACATCCTATAATGTCACAATTTAATTAAATTCTTTCTTATGTTTGAATCTCGTTTACTTAAAAAAAAGAGTTATCAGTGCTAATCGCTATCGAAGTTCCAATTTTCAATAAATTTGACATTAAGCTCTATAACCATTTGCCAACCCAATTTAATGAAAAAAGTTATAACATTTTTAAAAGAAATATTTTATCACAAACTGCTTCGTATAAAACAGAAGATTTTTACCATATTTTTAACATTTAACAACATTTTATGATTTTGTCTACTATTATTGTTTATTTTTATATATACATATATTGCAATTTTAAAGCGAATGACTATATTTTTTGTTTACTTTATTATTGTTTTGACTTTTCACATTTTGTACATTTGTAATATTGTGATTAATCATGTAAATAAAATGAATATGACTATCAATACAAACCTCATAAACTGATTTTGAATTGTTACAAATGTCATAAAATATTTCTCTGCTGTCATAAAATTTTTATAAATTATCATAGACACCATAAAATGCTTTTTAAATGTAACAAATGTCATACATTTTATCAACTTATCAATTCCTGTGTTGCCATAAAACTCTGACAAAAAATGTTATTAATTGTCACAAACAAAAAATTTTCCCGAGTTGTCATAAAATGATTATCACTAGTCTAAAACGTCATCAAACGTTTCTCAGCTCTTACTAATATAAAAAATGTTCTTTCGAAGCCCAAATGTCATAAAATATTTTTGAATTGTCATAAAATGTTTATCAATTTACACAAACGTCATATATATAATGTTTCTCATTTATTACAAATGTCATAAAATTTTCATTAGTTGTCATAACAGTCTCTCAATAATTACAAATGTCATAAAATGTTCCTTATTTGTCAAAAACAATTTTACAGTTGTCACAAAATGTTCATCAGTTCTCTTCTCTCGTCATAAAATTATCTTTAAACATCACAAATGTTATAAAACGTTCATCAGTTCTTACAGTTGTCACATGTGTTCTTTAATTATAACAAACATCAGACACTGTTATCCATATATCACAAAATGTGCATCAGTGGCGTAGCTATGATTGAAGGGCCCTATGCTTTTGGGTCCTTCCGCATTGCAGAACCTTGCTTAGAAATAGCCTTTAATGTCCATCAAAATGCCAAAAATTATAAAATGTTTTTTAGTTGTCACAATATGGTTATTAGTTTTTACAAATATCATAAACAGTTCTATAAATGTCACAAATGTCATATAGTGTTTTTAGTTCACAAATGTCATAAAATGTTTCTTAATTTGTTATAAATGTTAGAAACAGTTTTTCAGTTGTCACAAAATGTTTAATTGTTTTACCATAAAATGTTTTTAAAATGTCACAAATGTCATAAAATGTTTTTATAATGTCACAAATGTAATAAAATAATTTGTCAGCTGTGACAAAATGTTCAGTTCTTACAAATATCAAAATTTTTCAACCGTTATAAATTTTTTTCAGTTGTCACAAAATATATAAAAATATGTTCTCACCAATATAAATTGTTCTTCAGTTATAACAAACGTCAGAAAATATTCTTCAAATGTCCCAAAAACTTAATTACTTGTCACAAATATTATCAAGTATTCCCGAAATGTCAATCAATATTTGCCAATTGCTATCATCATTAAATATTTTTTGTATGTTCTAAAATGTACTTCAATTGTCACAAATATCGTCCTATTGGATCATCAATCATGTTTGTAAAATAATCCCCAAGTATCATAAAATATTTTTTAATTGTCACAAACATCATAAAATGTTCTTCAGTTAAACATAAACCATAAAATGTTCCTCGATTGTTACAAATATCATAAAACGTTTTTTTTTGTTATTACAAAATATTCTTTAGGTGGCATAAATTGTTCCTTAGTTGTTACAAACGTCATAAAATATTTTTCAGTTGTCTCTAAATGTTCCACACAAATATAAAAAAATAATTTTTACAAAATTTTCTTTCATTGTCTCAAAGTGTCAGTGATGTTCAATGGCCAGATCAAGGAGAATATCCCATCAATAATTACCACATGTGCGGAGTCGCCATAACAGATACGGAGTGGCCATGACAATTTTTGAAAAAATTAAGAAAGCAGTTCTGAACATTATAAAGCTATCAAACAAGATTATAATACTGCAACTCAAATCCCATACGAGAAAAAAAAATCAAGTATGTGCACCCACAACAAACAAGAAATAGAAGAATTCTACAACCAATTAGAAGAAATATTAAAAGCAGTTAAAGATTCAGAGGTCACTATTGTTCTAGGGGACTTTAATGCCAAAATAGGATACGGAAGTGTAAAAGATTGTGTTGGTCCATATGGTCTTGGCAAAAGAAATTAAAAAAAATAAAAACTCATTAAATTCTCTCAGCAATTTGAAATTTGGTTATTACAAACACATGGTTCAAACTACAAAGAAGAAAACTATATACCTAGACATTCCCATGTCATATATCTGACAAGATAGTAAAGAACCAGATAAACTATATCTTAATCAATAAAAGACGTCGGGTCTGAACACAATCTTCTTGTTGCCACTCTGCAAGTAAAAAGTGAAAGTCGGAAACTAAATATCCAAGATGAAGAAATAAGACAAAATATGAAAACGATTATCAATAAAAAATTGTCCAAGATATGTAGACAAAAATATAAATGAGACTTGGAACAACATAATGAAAGCTATAATAGATGGAAGCAAAGATGAATTGCAATCCAAAAGTAACTCCAATCTCTCAAAGAACAATAGATGACAAATAAAATTTTAACAATTATGGACAAGAGAAGACAATACAACAGCAAGAACAAGTTAAAAAAAACAGAAAAAAATAAGAAGAAAAAATATAGAAACAAAAGGAATATTCATGGAGAAACAATGTGAAGAAATGGAATTGCTTCAACGGATGTTTGATTCTTTTTAATTTACATAAAAGGATTAAATAATTTAACGGAAATATTATAGAAGACATAGAGAAAAATGTCAAAAGATAAGAAGAATACAATTATTTAAAGACACTAGAAATGAAAAAACTTTCCACGGACCCTTACAGCTGAAGAGGTAGCATGCTAGCATCATGGTTAATCTATATATCAAATCAATATTTATTCTACTACAAAAAAAAACACAATGCATTTTAGAACAATATGTGAACACAATGTATGTATGTATGTATGTATGAGTCAAGTGTACGTAATGAATTTTTTTTTTGCTCAAACCACTGAAAATGCTTTCCTTTACATGAATCCATAATCATTTTTTCAATGAACCATTTCCGAGTATTTAGCAATCAAATTTAAAAAAAAGTTTTTTTGCTTTTTTTCACATATTTTTTATCGTTTGTAACTATTCAGAAAAAAATTGAACTTTTTTCTTTAAAATTGTTTAAAGAATGATATTTCTCAGAACTTTAAAAAACAGTTTTTCTTAAAAAAAAATGACGGGTATTTTTTTTCTTTTTCAAATATGGATAAAAACGAGCTTTTATATGACAAAAGATACTCTAATTTTCATTCCGTACACTTGACTCATACATGACCATATCTTATCTTTTTAACCCAACTGACACAAAAATTGTACTTTGCACTGCACTTACACGTTAATTAACACAATAAACATGTTTGCCCACTTCAGTGACTGTCATGAGTCATTTTATACATAATATTACGCAATGATTGTTCATACTTGTTTTTGTTGCTGAAATATAAGTACAAGAATATAATTAAAATGCAATTTATAACATGTTGCAATTACGGTCAGCTGTTATGTAATGTATATAATTATATATTTTTAATACAAACATCCTATATTTAATGCAACAATCAATACGGTGTTCTCACGTGCACGACTATCACACAATTCAAATCAATGAAATCTCGCAAATTAATTAATTAGAAATTATTTATTTCTTATGTTTGAATCTCGTTTACTTAAAAAAGTAAGAGTTACTCAGTACTAATCGCTATTAAAGTTACAGTTTTTTTGGGCGTTAAGCTCTATAACCATTTGTCAGCACAATTAAAAGAAATGAGTTTTAACATTTTGATCACAAACTGTTTTGTATAAAACAGAAGATTTTTACAATATTTTTAACATTTAAAAACATTTTATGATTTTGTCTACTATTATTGTTTATTTTTTATATACATATATTGCAATTTTAAAGCGTATGACTATATTTTTTGTTTATTTTAATTTTATTATAGTTTTGATTTTTCACATTTTGTACATTTGTAATATTGTGCTTGATCATGTAAATAAAATGAATATGAATACAAACCTCATACACTGATTTTGAATTGTTACAAATGTCATAAAATATTTCTCTGTTGTCATAAAATGTTTATAAATTATCACAGACATCATAAAACGTTTTTTAAATGAAACAAATGTCATAAATTTTATCAACTTATCAATTCCTGTGTTGTCATTAAATGTTTATCAGTTCTTACAAACGTCATAACATGTTCTTAATTGTCACAAACATCATAAAATTGTCATAAAATTATTATCAATACTATCAAACGTCATAAAACAATTCTCAGCTCTAAATGTATAAAATGTTCTTCGATGTCCAAATGTCATAAAATATTTATCAATTTACACAAACGCCATAACATATTTTTCATTTGTCACAAATGTCATAAACTGTTCTTTAGTCGTCAGAAACTGTTTTCCGGTTGTAATAAAATGTTTATTAGTTTTATCATAAAATGTTTTTAAAATGTCACAAATATCATAAAATGTTCTTTCTCACCGGAATTAAATGACGAATTTGATATTAATATTATTATAAGTACCTTGATTAATTAATGCTAAAATACCTTTTTTTTATTATTCTTTTTGGATAAAATAAATCCCTTTTGTAAGAAAATAAACGTTTTGCATATTAAAATTTAAAACCGGCTAGATTAAGTAAATTTTCAAGATTTATTATTAGCATTAGAAGAAGTAGAAATGACGCGAGATATTTCAAAGGTTGACCAGAACTTGAACCTGTGTTCGAAGGAGATAAAATAACCTTACGTAGTTACATAAACGTATGTGAATTTTTAATAGAAGAATATTTGCCAACCGCTCCACAAAATGTAAATGAAATCAGAATAATTCCTCTCGACTCACCCTGTATATAATGTTTCATGTTTTTCAATAAAAAATACATAGGTTCATAGCAAAAATCCAACAAACATCTTTGATGCTTTATTAACAAACTTTAGTTACTATGGAATACCTCAAAAAATTTGATCTGATCAAAGATCAGAATTTAACAAAAAACTAATTAAAGAATTAGCATCGCTTTACAAAACTACTTTACATCTTGGTACAGCTAAAAATCCAGGAAGCCAATCAAATATCGAACGCTTTCACTTGTCACTCTTGGAACAGCTTAGATATTTATCAGATGACGCTATATGAACAAAAAGTTAGACTTGCATTAATAGCGTACAACAATTCAATTCATAGCGCTATTAGAATGACACCATTTGAAGCACTCTACGGTCATACAAAAACCAAAAGCCCAATGGATCTATTTTATGATAGCACTACCTACCAAGATTTAATATTAAGACAAAGATTTTATAAAAAAATATCAAACAAAAAGATATTCTACACAAAAAGAAAATAAAATAAAAACAAAAAGATATAGTCAAGACAACGACATAGAAAGTAAGAGAACAAATCTAATCCTTGTAACAGTGAAGGAGATAAAACAGATTATAAGGGAACTATCTAATAATAAAGCTCCAGATCCAGACGAGATAACAACGGAGATAGTAAAGGCAGCGTTAGAGGGAAATAAAATAAAGATAACACAAATAATAAACAGATGTCTGAAGGAAAGATTTTTTCCGGCTTGCTGAAAAGATGCAAACCTAGTACTAATTGAGAAAAAGAAGGAAGCATGCAAAACAACGACGTATAGGTCGATATGGCTGATCAACACAGCAAAAATTATGAAAAAAATTATTGTGAGAAGAATTGAACAATAAATAGAAGAAAAAGAAGCAAAAAAAAAACGACTATAGCAGCCATTGAAAAGGTAAAAGCCATAGCAAAAGAAGCAAACAGTGGACCATACAGAAAAAGACAACACTGTGTATAATAGCTCTAGATATACAAAATGCGTTCAACAGCATACTATGGGAAGCAATTATAGAAACAGCAAAAAAAAAGAGAATTAACAAATAAAACTACCAATATAATATGGAGCAAATCTACTGACCAAAAACTATGAAATCTAGTTCATAATCAGCTACTCAGGATGCGGCTGCCGCAAGGAGTGACAATAACAGCAGTTGCGGATGTTGTGGCTCTGGTAGGTAGGGATATAAACATAGAAGTACTAAATAAAAGGTAAGAGTTGGCAATAGAGATGATAAAAAGATGGATGAGAAGTAAAGGGTTAAATCTGGCTCCGCAGAAAACCAAGGCGGCATAGCTATCAATAAAAAAAAAAGACAGAAGAAATGAACAAATAATAACCATAAGGAAAAAAAACTAAATATCTTGGAGTTACACTTGAAGCAATGAAAAGGTTAAGGAAGCGGTAAGAGGAGCAAAAAAAATAAAAGAAATGCTTAGTTGGCTTATGCCAAACAAGGGAAAACCAGAAGAAAGGGTAAGAAGACTAATAGCAACTGCGGCTAGAAGTAAACTATTGTATGCCGCAGAAACATGAGGAGAAGCTTTAAAGACAAAAAACAGATAAGAAGTAAGCGGAGCTATGAAAGTAAGTTTGTTAAAGATCTACAGTGCCTACAGGACGGTGTCGTAGAAGGAACTAGAAGTAATTGTGGCAACACTACCCGCAAAAAAAAATGGTAAATAAAAGAATTAGTAAGCAAGAAGCAAAGAGACAAGCAAAGAGACAAGCAAAAGAGAATATAATAGAAAGATAGCAAAGACAGTGGAAAGAAAGGGAAACAGGAGAATGAACAAGGGAACTAATACCAGAATTAAAAGAAGGAGTAGAGATAAAACCTACTCACCGGACATAGAACCTTTGGAAAGTACTTACAAAAACTAAATAAGATAAAAAAAGAAGAAAAATGTATATTTTGTAAAAAAAAAAACGCATGACGACGCAGAACATACGCTAGTAGAGAGCGAAGCGTAAGAGAAAGATAGGAAAACGCTAAAAAAAATTATGGAAAACAAAGTAGACAAATCTACAATCATTAAAATACTCCTGAGTGACAAAAACAAATAGAGAAACTATGCAACAACAGTACTGAAAAAAAAATAGCGGAGTTTGAAGCTTTAAGATTTAGGTAAACCAAAATGGAAGAAAACACTAATTAAAAACGACAGATAGCAAAGGAAGGAAAAGCAAGAAGCTAAATAGAAGCAAAAAAATATAGTATAGGAAAAAATGAGCCGGAGACAGCAAGTGTTGCCGCAGCAGGCTGCGTAAATTCCGCAAAGCCAAAACCAGTTCACTTCAAACTAGTACTACATTAGAGACAATGACTAGGACAAATTAACAGCAAGACTTACGCAGAGAAGAAAACCAAAAAGTATTACTATGCGTTAGTTATTCTCAAGAGCCACTTGTTGAGGCCAACACCTCACTACGTCCTTAAATAATATTTAAAAAAAAACGAAAGTAATTGGTGCTACTAAAGTTGAGGCCAGAGGCGAAAACAGAGAAGCTGTTTTTTTTCTAAAGTTGTAGATGCTAATAAATTGTATAGTGGAAACTTTTGTATTAGCCATGATTTGAAGTCATACTTGCTTAATGTAGAAAGGTATAACAGAAAAGTACAGAATCCAGATGGAAACCGGTTTAAATTTTAACCATCAAGCACAATATTGGTTACCTTTAGAGAACATGTTCTTTTCAAAAAAATTATCTTCAACCTCAATTCCCTTCCTATTAGCGTGTATGTTCCCAAAGTTATCCAATGTTTTAACTGTATGCCGTATGGCAACACTTTTAAGGTGTAAAAAAGCAGTATTAAATGCCCCTCGTGCTCTGATAACACAAAATCAAAATTTGTAGCAAACCTGATGCTCCATTTCTGCAAAAGCCCGCATTCCAATAAGTTTAGGTTCTCATTAGCTAATATAATTTGCGTTGAATACGCTCGGCAGTCCAAAATGAAACAAGCCATGGCTTTTTATGGCTATTCCTTAGATAAAGCTTCACAACTCAATCCTTCCAATTTCAATAACTCCACCTCGCAATTAAATAAAGATTTTTCCCAATCCTGCTACCGACCGAAATACCCCGGCAAACGTCAACTTTTTACCTCAGCTATCTTCCAACCCATCAATGAAATTGCGTATCATAATCGTTCAGTCAGATACCCAGTTATCTCTCCGGTCCCTCGACATATAACCCTCTAGCGTACCCTTCCGTAGATACAAAACCCTCTACCGATGCATCGTTTGTTTATAACTTAGTAAAAACTTTAGTCAAAGCTCTTGAATAATTTTTCATCCACAACCCGAACAAATCAATCCCGTCTATATCTTATCTGCTCACGTCTTTTAACAATTTAGTATCACAACTAAACAATGACTTATGCACCGATACGTCTGGTTAGTTAGAATATCCAATCTGGATATAACAAAAAACCTGAGCTGTTATGCATGATGCATGAATTTAAGTTTAATGCAGTTGTTTTGTGTAAAACTTAGATTTGTTCAATTAAACACTTTGCAGTTTCTTGGTTCAACTTTTTCTGCAACATAAGAGATGATGGTTATAGAGGAGCATCTTTGTTTTTTAGCCGTGATACCTTTGTTAAATCCAAAATTCCTACGTTTAATGTCTCACCTTGTTTTCAATTTGTTCCTCTATGTCTAATTTCACTCTTTTGTCATGTTACTGTCCCTCTAATTCGTCGTTAAATATAAATCATTGGAAACACCGTCCTCTTTGGGGTCACCATTACATAACCGCAATAGATTGGAATTAGAAACTACGATAGATTTGTTGGGTCTCATTATTCTAAATGATGGGTTGCCAACAAACATTCACGTAAACGTAATCGACCTAGTCATAGCCTCACCTCATATTGCTTTCAAATGTCATTCGGAAACACTGCAAGACACTTATGGAAGTATTCACTTTGTTATCATTACCAAAATCCAATTCATTCAGTCAGTCTCAGTCTGCTCCGTACACTCATTACAAACAAATCTATCAAAAAAATTGATTGGGTGTCATACAGAAAAATTATACCTGCTAAACTCAAAGACATCCCGTCTCCAAATTAGCATCAACTTGTCACCTGGTTTGTTAATGCTGCTAAATCTTCCTCTCCAAAGCTCCCGACTTTGCCTCATAAAGCCAAAAGAGGTTTTTGTTCATAGTGGGACAAGGAATGTCGGTCAATAAAAGAAAGCGCTTCCTTACTATATTCCGCCGTACAGTAAAACTAGCGCACCTTGACGCGGCTAAAAAAGCTATGTCCCAAGCAAAACAGCTTCTGATCCGCAAAAAGAGAGAAAGTTTAAAAATGTTTGCAGATTTCTCAACCGATCTTCCTCACCGTCTTACCTTAAACCTGTCACTTCCATCAAAGATGACACTTGGGTTTCAGAATTTTTGTCAAAACTAGCACCTTCATACGTTCGACACCATTCGGTGCTCACCTTACTAGATGTTGCTAATTCCCTTCCTCATACTCTAACTGCACCTATACAAAAAAGCAAACTCAATTTTTTCCTTGCTTACAGAAAGGATTCAGCCATGGGAAATGTAACATCTCCTATTCTATGTTGCAAGAAGCTTTACTCAATAAAGTTTATCTGGTGGACATATTTAATACCTTCTTAAAAACTATCCAAAAACTGTACCCATACCAAAAGGAAAACCTTCTCCGGACATAGAGTATAGTTTCAGACCAATTGCCATTTCTTCCTGTGTTTGTAAAACCTTTAAAAATATTATCAAAGTGCAATTGGAAAAATGATGTGAGAAGAACTCTATATTTACAGGCTCTATCACAAGCTTCAGAAAAGGTCACAGTATTTATGAGAATTTACGATTCTATACTGTAATGTTATTTCTGCTTTGACCCCAAAAAAAAATGTCTATGTGTTACTTTCCTAGATATAAAAGAAGCTTATAATAATGTGTGCATAGCCTACTTAAAATCTGTTTTAATTAATTTGAATCTGCCCCATTTGTTTATCAACATTATCATCAAACTAGTGTCTAACAAACGGTTATACTTAGCAGGAACATCCGCGGAAGAAGGGCTTGTTACTTCTTTCATCGTACTCCCACAAGGTAGACTTCTCAGTCCCTTGCTTTTCAACATGTACACACAAGATCTAGTACACTCCTCTATTCCCACGGTAACAATTATTTCTTATGGAAATGATTTTGCTATTTATTCATCATACTACTTTCCAGACAGTGTTATCCAAAATATCAATCTAGTACTAGCACAGACCTTCAGTTGCCTTGTTAGCATAATCTTAGACTTCTCCCTTGACAAACAAAGGTCAATGTTTTTCTCAGGCCGGTCACGTATTGTCATAGTTTTAATAACGTTCCTATTGTTCGAGTACTCTTCTATAAAGTTCTTAGATACAATTTTTTTCCTCATAAATCCTTACCTCCGTCCGTAATCAATGCAGTGTTTGAGGAATTCTCATCTCTTGTATCAAAATTTTTAGTGACGGTTTAGTTCAACTTAACACACTATCAGCCACGTTTGGAGTATGGATTCCATTATTGAAGTTGAAGGAAACAGGACAACTTCCTAATCTCTCATCTGTTTTTACCGCTGAATTATATGCCATTTATAGGGCTCTGTTCTTGATCTCGTCTAATAATAAGGCTAAAACTATAATATTTTTTGACTCCCAAAGTTCCCTTGATGCTATATGTTCCTATGCACCTAGCATCAAAAGCAACATTAAGATCACGCACATTAAGAACATGATCTTTGAATTACGAAGCAAAAGTCTAGTAACTCAGTTTTGTTGGGTGACAAGCCATATAGGCATACGTGGCAATGAACAGATTATGTAGCGGGACTCGCACATGGGAAGCGGTGTCACTATCACTATCACTATCACTATCACTATCACTATCACTATCACTATCACTATCACTATCACTATCAATTACAACGACCTCTATGCCAGTTTTCTGCAGGACAGTTTAAATTCTCATCATACATTTAGGTACGGTTGCTTGCTGACAAATCAACTCATCAGTCATCAGCGGTTATTCGGCGTATATAAATTTACATATTATCAACGGTGTTCAGTTTGCATAATGAATTCTTCTGAACGCAGCCAATGCTCACCAAAGCATTGGACTGAAATTGTTTCCCAATCAGCAATTAAACAGCAGTATTCAATTTTGTATTAAAATATTAATCATAAATCAAAATTATTTATATTATATTAAAAAAATTTATACTACAAATATTAAAAAAAAAACCTATACAATTCCAACAATTAACATTAACTTCAATGATTCACCAATTTACTAATTATTACCAATACAATTAGATATAAACATAAAATAAATAAATAAAACTCAATTCTTATTTTATTATAGAAATACATTTATTACATTGTTCACAATAATATAACATGCCACCAAATGTTTTTTAGAAATTAATAATTTTTAGTTCTTAATGGAGTAATTTAGATGCTGGCATGACGTCCTTGACGGCTTTGTTTTCCATGACGACCTTCTTGTCCTTGACAGCATTGTTGTTCATCACGTCCATGTTGTTCATAATGATCATGGTGCCTTTCATAATGTTCATAGTGACAATTTTCACCACATAGTCCAAATTGGCCATGATGTCCATGATGACCATGATGTCCATGGTGACCATGATGTCCATGATGTCCATGATGACCATGATGTCCATGATGACCATGATGTACATGATGACCATGATGTCCATGATGCCCATGGTGACCTTGGTGTACTTGATGACAATGTTTTTCATAATGTCCATGATGGACTTCTTGTCCGTGATGTGCAACACATTCTAAAAATCCATGATGACCAACATGTTTACATCCCATACGTCCATGACGACCAATTCGGCCTACTTGACCATGACGTCCGATTCGACCCACTTGACCATGACATCCAATACGGTCTAAATGTCCATGACGTTTATTACGACCATTGAAACATCCACGCTCTACCCCTTCATTGTCAACACATAATTCCGTATGCATGTTGAAGTAAAATTTAAAAAAAATTACGAACTCAAAAAACTGTTTACTATATTACACAATGTAATTCAATCAAAAGTTTGTTTGATACTGTTTAGTTCAAATAATTAATTGTTATATATATATATATATATATATATTTACACCTATCTTATCTTTTTAATCCAACTAACACAAAAAATGTACTTTGCACAGCACTCACTCGTTAACTAACACAATAAAAATGTTTTACCCACTCCAGTAAATTCAGTGACCTTGACATTGATGAGTCATTTAATTCATAATATTACGCAATAATTATTCATACTTGTTTTTGTGCTAAAATACAAATACAAGAATATAATTAAAATGCAATTTGTAACATGTTGCAGTTACTCTCAGCTGATATGTAATTTATATAATTTTAATACAAACATCCTATAATGTCACAAATTAATTAACTTCTTTCTTATGTTTGAATCTCGTTTACTTAAAAAAAGAGTTATCAGTGCTAATCGCTATTGAAGTTCCAATTTTCAATAAATTTGGCATTAAGCTCTATAACCATTTGCCAACCCAATTAAATGAAAAAAGTTATAACATTTTTAAAAGAAATATTAAAGACATTTTATCACAAACTGCTTTGTATAAAACAGAAGATTTTTACAATATTTTTAACATGTAACAACATTTAATGATTTTGTCTACTATTATTGTTTATTTTTTATATACATATTGCAATTTTAAAGCGTATGACTATATTTTTGACTTTTCACATTTTGTACATTTGTAATATTGTGCTTGATCATGTACATAAATAAACTGATTTTGAATTGTTACAAATGTCATAAAATTTTCATTGGTTGTCACAAATGTCATAAAAGTCTCTCAATAATTACAAATGTTCCTTATTTGTCAGAAACTAGTTTTCAGTTGTCACAAAATGTTCATCAATTCTTACAAATATCATAAAATTATCTTTAAACATCACAAATATCATAAAATGTTCATTAGTTTTTACAGTTGTCACATGTGTTCCTCAATTGTTACAAACGTCAGACACTGTTATTCAGATATCACGAAATCAGTGGCGGAGCTAGAATTGGGGTGGTGGGCAAACCCTTGCTTACAAGTAGCTCTCCGTCTTTGATGTTCATCAAAATGCCAAAAATTATAAAATGTTCTTTAATTGTCATAATATGGTTATCAGTTTTTACAAATGTCATATAATGTTCTTTAGTTGTCACAAATGTCATAAAATGTTTCTTAACTGTTACAAATGTCAAAAACTGTTTATGAGTTGTTACAAAATAGTTATTAGTTTTATCACAAAACATTTTTAAAATGTCACAAATTTATTATATTTGTGACATTTTAAATACGTTTATTATTAATTAATTAGAAACTAGTTATTTATGTTTGAATCAGGTTTAATTAAAAAAAAATCTAAGTCACTCATCATTACTAATCTCTACTGAAGTTACAATTTTCAAAAGTTTGGATTTTTTTTAATTAAACCAGATTTAAACATAAATAACTAGTTTGTAATTAATTAATTTGTGACATTTGGTTGATTTGAATTTTGTAATAGTCTTGCACGTGGGAACACCGTGTTGATTGTTGTATAAAATCAATATAGGATGTTTGTATTAAAAATATATAATTATATACATTACATAACAGCTGAGCGTAATTCCAACATGTTACAAATTGCATTTTATATTCCTGTACTTATAGTTCAGTAACAAAAACAAGTATGAACAATTATTGCGTAATATTATGAATAAAATGACTCATGACAGTCACTGAAGTGGACAAACATGTTTATTGTGTTAATTAACGTGTGAGTGCAGTGCAAGGTACAATTTTTGTGTTAGTTGGGTTTAAAAGATAAGATATGGTCATGTATGAGTCAAGTGTACGGAATGAAAATTAGAGTATCTTTTGCACATATAAAAGCTCGTTTTTATCTATATTTGAAAAAAAAAGAAAATACCCGTCATCTTTTTTTTAAGAAAAACTGTTTTTTAAAGTTCTGAGAAATATTGTTTTTTGAACAATTTTAAAGAAAAAAGTTTGTTACAATATTGTCCTAAAAATGCAATTCTAAAAAGTTACAAACTATTAAAAAATATGAAAAAAAGCACAAAAATGTTTTTTTTTTTTAATTTGATTGCTTATTACTCGAAAATGGCTTACTTAAAAATGAACATGGATTTATGTAGTGGAAAGCATTTTTCAGTAGTTTGATCAAAAAAATTTATTTATACATTGTGTTCACATATTGTTCTAAAATCAGAATATTCTCTTGCATTGTGCTTTTTTTTTTAAGTAGAATGAATATTGATTTGATATATAGATTAATAACCATGATGCTAGCATATGTTACCTTTTTAGCTGTAAGAGCCCGTGGAAAGTTTTTTCATTTCTAGTGTTTTCAAATAATTGTTGTATGTATTCTTCCCATCTTTTGATATTTTTCTCTATGTCTTCTATAATATTTCTGTTGTTGTTCTTTATTATGCCATTCTGCTTCTTTTTCTTCTAATGCCAGTGAATGAATTCTTTAATCCTTTTATGTAAATAAAAAAGAATCAAACCTCCGTTGAAGCAATGTTATTTATTTACAATGTTGCTCCATGAATGTTTCTTTGCTTTCTATAATTTTTATTTTTATTTTTTTCTGAATATTTTGTACTTGTTTTTGTATTGTCTTTTCTTTTCTATAATTGCCAAAATTTCATCTGTCATCCATTGTTCTTTGGGAGATTGGGAGTTACTTTTGAATTGCAATTTATCTTTTCTTTCATCTATTATAGCGTTCTTTATACTATTCCAAGCCTCATTTATATAATCTGTTTACATTGTTTTGTACAATTCTTCCGAGGTTTTCATTGATGTTTGTCTTATTTCTTTATCTCGGAGCATAGCTGTATTTAGTTTCCGACTTTGACTTTTTAATTGAACTTTTTTTACTTTTTTTACTGTGCATATAACGTTTCTATATCTTTTGTTGATTAAGATACAGTCTATCTGGTTTTTTACTATTGCTGAGAAAATTTAATGAGTTCCTCTCCTTTTTTATCCTATTTTGGCATTCCGTATCCTATTTAGGCATTAAAGTCCCCTAGAACAATAGTGACCTTTGAATCTTTGACTACTTTTAATATTTCTTCTAATTGGTTGTACAATTCTTCTATTTCTTTCTTGCTCTTGTTTGTTGTGAGTACATATACTTTAATAATGTTTATTTTTCCGTATGAGGTTTGAGTTGCACCATTATAATCCTGTTTGATAGGTTTATAACGTTCAGAAATGCCTTCTTAATTTTTTGTGAGTCTGTTATGGCCACTCCGCACATATGGTAGTTATTGATCGGATATTCTCCTTGATCTGGCCATTGAACGTCACTGACACCTAGAATCTCTATGTTCATCCGTTTTCATATTTGTGTAACTGATAAACATTTTGTGACGATGAAAGAAAATTTTTTAAAACTGATTTTTTTATTTTTGGAACATTTTGAGACAACTGAAAAATATTTTATGACGTTTGTAACAACTAAAGTACAATTTATGTCATCTAAAGAATATTTTGTAATAACAGAAAAAGATTTTATAATATTTGTAACAATTGAGGAACATTCTATGATGTTTGTGACAATTAAGAAATATTTTATGATATGATGGTAGCAATTGACGAATATTTATTGACATTTTGGCAATACTTTATAATATTTGTGACAGCTAATAAAGTTTTTGGTACATTTGAAAAATATTTTCTGACGTTTGTAATAACCGAAGAATATTTTACGTTGGTGAAAACTCATTAATATTTTGTAACAACTGAAAAACATTTTATGACTGTTGGTGCACATTTTGTGACCACTGAAAAACAATTTCTGAAGTTTGTATCAATTCAGAATCATTTTATGACATTTGTGACAATTTAAAAACATTTTTTGATATTTGTATGAACTGAACATCATGTTACAGCTGAAGAATTATTTTATGACATTTGTGACAATTAAAGAACATTTTATGACATTTGTGACATTAAAAGAACATTTTATTATATTTGCGATATTTTACTAACTATTTTGTTACAACTGAAAAATAGTTTTTGACATTTGTAACAGTTAAGAAACATTTTATAACATTTGTGACAACTACAGAACATTATATGACATTTGTAAAAACTGGTAACCATATTATGACAATTAAAGAACATTTTATAATTTTTGGCAAGGGTTTGCCCACCATTCTAGCTCCGCCACTGATTTTGTGATATCTGAATAACAGTGTTGAGGAACACATGTGACAACTGTAAAAACTAATGAACACTTTATGATATTTGTGATGTTTAAAGATAATTTTATGATATTTGTAAGAATTGATGAACATTTTGTGACAACTGAAAACTAGTTTTGTAATTATTGAGAGACTTTTATGACATTTGTGACAACCAATAAAAATTTTATGACATTTCTAACAAATGAAAATTGTATGACAATTGTAACAAATGAAAAACATTGATAAGTTGATAAAATTTATGACATTTGTTACATTTAAAAAACGTTTTATGATGTCTGTTATAATTTATAAACATTTTATAAGAACAGAGAAATATTTTATGACATTTGTAACAATTCAAAATCAGTTTTTTTATGTATATGATCAAGCACAATATTACAAATGTACAAAATGTGAAAAGTCAAAACTATAATAAAATTAAAATAAACAAAAAATATAGTCATACGCTTTAAAATTGCAATATATGTATATAAAAAATATACAATAATAGTAGACAAAATCATTAAATGTTGTTAAATGTTAAAAATATAGTAAAAATCTTCTGTTTTATACAAAGCAGTTTGTGATCAAATGTCCTTAATATTTCTTTTAAAAATGTTATAACATTTTTCTTTTAATTGGGTTGGCAAATGGTTATAGAGCTTAATGCCAAATTTATTGAAAATTGGAACTTCAATAGCGATTAGCACTGATAACTCTTTTTTTAAGTAAACGAGATTCAAACATAAGAAAGAAGTTAATTAATTTGTGACATTATAAGGATGTTTGTATTAAAAATATATAAATTACATAACAGCTGAGAGTAACTGCATGTTACAAATTGCATTTTAATTATATTCTTGTACTTATATTTTAGCACAAAAACAAGTATGAATAATTATTGCGTAATATTATGAATTAAATGACTCATCAATGTCAAGGTCACTGAATTCACTGGAGTGGGTAAAACATTTTTATTGTGTTAGTTAACGAGTGAGTGCTGTACAAAGTACATTTTTTGTGTTAGTTGGATTAAAAAGATAAGATAAGTGTAAATATATATAACAATTAATTAATTGAACTAAACAGTATCAAACAAACTTTTTATTGAATTACATTGTGTAATATAGTAAACAGTTTTTAGAGTTCGTAATTTTTTTTAAATTTTACTTCAACATGCATACGGAATTATGTGTTGACAATGAAGGGGTAGAGCGTGGATGTTTCAATGGTCGTAATAAACGGCATGGACATTTAGACCGTATTGGATGTCATGGTCAAGTGGGCCGAATTGGACGTCATGGTCAAGTAGGCCGAATTGGTCGTCATGGACGTATGGGATGTAAACATGTTGGTCATCATGGATTTTTAGAATGTGTTGCACATCACGGACAAGAAGTCCATCATGGACATTATGAAAAACATTGTCATCATGGACACCAAGGTCACCATGGGCATCATGGACATCACAGTCACCATGGACATCATGGTCATCATGGACATCATGGTCACCATGGACATCATGGTCATCATGGACATCATGGCCAATTTGGACTATGTGGTGAAAATTGTCACTATGAACATCATGAAAGGCAACATGATCATCATGAACAACATGGCCGTGATGAACAACAATGTTGTCAAGGACAAGAAAGTTGTCATAGAAAACAAAGCCGTCAAGGACGTCATGCCAGCATCTAAATTACTCCATTAACAACTAAAAATGATTAATTTCTAAAAAAAACATTTGGTGGCATGTTATATTATTGTGAACAATGTAATAAATGTATTTCTATAATATAATTAGAATTGAGTTTTATTTATTAATTTATTTATGTTTATATCTAATTGTATTGGTAATAATTAGTAAATTGGTGAATCATTGAAGTTAATGTTAATTGTTGGAATTGTAAAGTTTTTATTTTATATTTTTAGTATTAATTTTTTTAATATAATATAAATAATTTTGATTTCTGATTAATATTTTAATACAAAAATGAATACTGCTGTTCAATTGTTGATTGGGAAACAATTTCAGTCCAATGTTTTGGTGAGCATTCGTTGCGTTCAGAACAACTCATTATGCAAACTGAACACCGTTGATAATATGTAAATTTATGTACGCCAATTAACCGCTGATGACTAATGAGTTGATTTGTCAGCA
Source organism: Tachinus rufipes (assembly GCA_963932245.1). Taxonomy (NCBI): domain Eukaryota; kingdom Metazoa; phylum Arthropoda; class Insecta; order Coleoptera; family Staphylinidae; genus Tachinus; species Tachinus rufipes. The sequence continues at coordinate 67,381,206 of OZ010747.1, read as the reverse complement.
AGCAAGCGTACCTAAATGTATGATGAGAATTTAAGCTGTCCTGCAGAAAACTGGCATAGGGGTTGGTGTAACTGATAGTGATATTATCACACCGCTTCCCATGTACCAGTCCCGCCACATAATCTGCCTGTTCATTGCCACGTATGCCTATATGGCTTGTCACCCAACAAAACTGAGTTACCAGATTGTTGCTTCGTAATTCAAAGATCATGTTCTTAATGTGCGTGATCCTAATGTTGCTTTTGATGCTAGGTGCATAGAAACATATAGCATTAAGGGAACTTTGGGAGTCAATAGTTTTAGCTTTATTATTAGCCGAGATCAAGAACAGAGCCCTATAAATGGGATATAATTCAGCGGTAAAAACAGATGAAAGATTAGGAAGTTGTTCTGTTTCCTTCAACAATGACGGAATCCATACTCCAAACCTGTTAAGTTGAACCAAACCGTAGTATAAATTTAGATGTAAGGCCAGCGTTGAGATGAGAATTCCTCAAACACTGCATTGATTACGGACGGAGATAAGGATTTATGAGGAAAGGAATTGTATCTAAGAAATTTATAGGGTACTCGGACAATAGGAACGTTATTAAAACTATGACATTACGTGACCGGCCTGAGAAAAACATTGACCTTCATATGTCAAGAGAGAAGTCTAAGACTATGCTAACAAGGCGACTGAAGGTCTGTGCTAGTACTAGATTGATATTTTGGATAACACTGTCTGGAAAGTAGTATGATGAATAAATAGCAAAATCGTCTGCATAAGAAATAATTTTTACCGAGGGAATAGAGAAGTGTACTAGGTCTTGTATGTACATGTTGAAAAGCAAGGGACTAAGAGGGCTACCTTGTGGGAGTACGATGAAAGAAGTAACAAGCCCTTCTTCCGCGGATGTTCCTGCCAAGTATTACCGTTTTTCAGACAGCAGTTTGATGATAATGTTGATGAACAAAGGGGGCAGATTCAAATTAATTAAAACAGATTTTAAGTAGGCTATGCACACATTATCATAAGCTCCTTTTATATCTAGGAAAGTAACACATAGACATATTTTTTTGGGTCAAAGCAGAAATAACATTACAGTATAGAGTCGTAGCGTTTTCATAAATACTGTGACCTTTTCTGAAGCTTGTGATAGAGTCTGTAAATATAGAGTTCATCTTACACCATCTTTCCAATTGCACTTTGATAATATTTTTAAAGGTTTTACGAACACAGGAAGAAATGGCAATTGGTCTGAAACTATACTCTATGTCCGGAGAAGGTTTTCCTTTTGGTATGGGTACAATTTTTGGATAGTTTTTAAGAAGGTATTAAATATGTCCACCAGATAAACTTTAGTGAGTAAAGCTTCTTGCAACATAGAATAGGAGATGTAATCAGAAATTATAAATCATTTCTAAAAATATTTATTTTTAATGTTTGAATCTCACGTTCTAAGAGGTAAAAAGAGGTAGGAAAAGAAAAAGAATTTATTTTAACAAATGCGATTTACATTTCAAATTTAGCAGAAAGTGAATTTAATCAATATATCGCAAACCATAAACACTTTATCAAAATATAAAATATATAAAGAAGAGACGCAATGTCCTCAAATGAGACAGTTGTATAAGCAATAATTTCGAATAAAGCCTAGTTAAATAGGTAAATTTATACGAATGCCACAACGACATATGTAGCGCTCGTTACTATTTGTTCAATCGGACAACCCAATAATAACATTAAAAAATTAAATTTATGAAAAAATATTCTAAACTAAAAAACATCCATAGACGCGTTTCGAGGTTTACCTCTCATCAGTATGGCTTTATTTATTTAAACTAATTGATTTTTAACTTACTTCGTCAACATTGTTCACCACCACAATTCAAAGTGAATATTTTAAAAAGTGTATTGACTATTTATACTAACTGACTTAATGACTTTATTTAATGGCTATGGTTAATAGCATTCTGAGAATGAACAAATAAACTAATTATTTCGGGATATTAAGCTGATGGTAATGACATGAAAGAATTTAAACGGAAATTTGAAAATTAAAAATAGAATAAATTTTTTGCATAAATTATAATTACTATTATACAATTTCGTGTATATCAGAACATATATAAAATATATAAAGAAGAGACGCAATGTCCTCAAATGAGACAGTTGTAAAAGCAATTGTGGTGGTGAACAATGTTGACGAAGTAAGTTAAAAATCAATTAGTTTAAATAAATAAAGCCATACTGATGAGAGGTAAACCTCGAAACGTGTCTATGGATGTTTTTTAGTTTAGAATATTTTTTCATAAATTTAATTTTTTAATGTGACTTTATCAAAAATTAATATTTATTTATAGTTGTTTGCTTTAATTAAATTATTTAATCATCTGATAAGACTAACAACACGCTGATAAAAATCGGTTATTTGCAATAAACTGAATCATATCAGTTTTTATGTTGTACTCGTATAAGCAAGTAAACACTTTTATATTGCTCATTATCAGATCTACGGTATAGTTAGCAACACATCAAAAACAGTTAAGTTTAGAATTAATATTTTCAATTTTTGTTAGATATTCTGTGATTACAAAGAGTTATAAAACGTTATTATTACACAAGATTTGTTAAAAAATAAGGCGTTGGCTTATTAATATCGTGTGCTTTGTTAGAAAAACTCAATGGGTTTAAAATAAATTAAATCAAATTATTCCATAATAAATATTTTTAATAACAGATATGCCTCATAATCATTGTCCACCACACCATGGGCCTCCACATGGACCACCCCATCATGGTCCGCCACACCATCACGGACCTCCGCATCATGGACCGCCACACCATCACGGACCTCCGCATCATGGTCCGCCACACCATCACGGACCTCCGCACCACCATGAGCCTCCACATCATCACGGACCTCCCCATCACCATGGTCCTCCGCATTGTCCACCACCAATTTGCCTACCACCCCATCACCATAATCCTCCACATCATTGTCCACCTCCTCATTGTCCACCTCCACCTCATCATAAACCACCGTGCCATTGCCATGGACATCATAACTGTCCAAGCCATTTGGTACCACAACATAGATAAAAAATAATTTCAAAAATGTATAATGAATAAAAATTTAATTCTACTCGTACTTAAATTTGTTTTAATAAATCTACCTTTTCCTCATCCAAATTGCCTTACTAATATTTAATTGAATTATATAAAAAAAAGTTGTAAATGACCATTGCTAGAGTGCATACATAAATTGCTTTTTCAACTTACATTGGATCTACGAACCTGATTGATTCGTACTTATAATAAATGTCAGTTGTAACTTAGATAATGAAGCAGTAAATAACAGTTGCTGGAATGTGCATACAAATATTGTTTCTTCGATTTGCATTTCGATTCTTACTGATAATAATTAATATAATAAATATATAATAAATAATAGACTTTATTACAATAAGGCCGACTGGTTATAGAAGGGCCGTTCAGTCGGAAATAGCAGTTCTGACGTGAAAAAATATAACAATTGTATGAATAAACCCATAACAATAAGGGTATATTAGTTATAGTCTGCTAATCACATCATTTTCTGCAAAACCATTCCATTGGTTCCAGCCTTACAATCAGAATATTATCTGTAATCAAAATAGTAGTCCTGGTATTATAAAGTGAACTTTCTTAATTGTGTCAATCAAATTAGTAATAAATATTTCTTACCTTTGAATAAATATCAATATGTTGACCATCTGTTGCTGCTGTAGTATTGCTAAATATTTCAATCAAATTTTATTGATTATATTGTAGCGAGGGACACTCGACCATCATCGGTTATTTCCGATAAAGCAGCTATATAAAATACGATGATAAAATTTTATAATAAACAGAAAATCAATAAAAAACATATTTGTCTATGTATTTATATATAAAAGCATTTAATCAATCAACATCTTTCTCTCACTATATATAAAAAATTAATTATCCATATTTTAATATCCATTCACAGTTAAATTATATTCAATATTTAACAAAAAATTAATTATTTATACGTATATAAAAAAAAAAGATAGAAATACAATCACTCTCAACTATTTACAAATGTAGAATTAATTGAATTTAAAAACTTAATATGTATCGTTCAGCCATGATGTGGATGACCATGATGTTGCTGATGGTGGTGGTGGGAAGTATTTTGCGGCGAACTACTAATACTGATGTTGACTGCAAACATAAAGTCACAAAGTTAAGTTGTTAATCATTTCTGAATCACTTTTATGATACCCCTCCACAATTAAACTATCGTATTATATTCGATTCGCATTATACGGAACGTCAAGACTACATCACTGACCGTCAAAAAAATTTATATTAAATTTTGGCTTAATTGAAAACAAAAACCAGTATTTGGAATAAATAACTGACAATACAAGATCTATTAACATGTTTTCGTAGCTTGATCTATAAAGCAAAAATTTACGTTGTCTAGAATTTCGTATGTCCATGGCATTTATGGATTTGGATTTGGATGCCTGAAAACATAGTTCCAGCAAGAAAACTCGACAAAAATTGCACTTGAAAATTCAACTGTAATTCGAACGTCCTCCGACACCACAGAGCATAGCCCACTACAACTCCTTCTTTAACCTCCTCTTCGGCACCTACTTACAAATTGACAGCAAAAACCGATTCTCGTCGTCATGTGCACGCTTAAATTGACTTTCTTTCAGACCTTAACAAGTTAAAAACTACAAGTATAGGATACAAATAAGTTTCAAAAAAATTATAATTAAGCATAAACAGAATCAAACCTTCATCAATTTATGATTCATGTTAAAGCGGCATACGATCAAAAAGGATGCTTAGCTACTGCGGAATTGATCGCGATGCAACAAAGTACCATACAACTCAGGCAAAATCAATTTATGATTAATCGCAAAGCGACAAACGATTACGGAAGTTGCTGTGCTACATCAGAATAGATGGAGAAGCGACCGCATCGACATGTAAGAGAACGAGATGAAGCAGACCAAGAGAGACCCCATGGTCATCTGACGTCCCGGCCCAGATCTCCCGCAAGAGACTAGTCCTCTCTGATTTTTTTGCTCCAATAGGCCATCATCCGACCCCACAAGTCAGATGCTTTCACGCCAAAAACAACTTCAGCCTACAAAGTCAATGAGTCTTCAACCCGGCCGGTCCCTGAGGCGCGGTCGATCACTAGTTCCCTAGCTCACCTCACTCCCAAAACTCCGCCGCCCATCACTATTCGAGATAAATCCGTGTACGAAGGGCTGTTTACGACTTTCAAGTCATTGAATATCAATATTGGTCGATAGTATGCGTATGCCGACTTTTGTGCAGCAAATTATCATTGTGAAAAACGATATCATTTACTACACATATCAGTTAAGGTCATAAAAGATACTTAAGTATGTTATCAGGAATGTACCTGACTGCAACACGGCTGATGTGGTACAGGCTGAGCTTATCGCTCAAGGGTACTACCTTATCTCAACAACACACATGAGAAAAGACGGAAAAACCTTCTCAATGTTGTTCAGCTTCCTCAGAAAGACAAATGTCGAGAGATCATGTCTCGTTCTCTCCGAGTTATGCGGGCTACACGTTACCGTCGAGTACAACAAGCAAAAGACGCAACGCTCGCAAGAAGCAATCCTATGCGCAAGCAGCTGGACCGGCGCAAAGCGCTCAACTTTCAGATAGAAGTCAGCTGTTACTCCGCTTGACCCAATTAGATGGCTAAACTTTTCAGACTTGTGAAGTGCCCTATGTACAATATGTAATATCAAAACCCTTAATGAAACTTCAGATAAACAGGAAATCTTAGTCGGTATGCTCGTGAGAGTGAATCCGACAATTTCAAGTCTTTGAAAAGAATCCCCAGCTAGCCTAAAAAAAGATCATAGCCTACAGCCTAATTTTAAAATTAATCTTGAAGCAACAAAGTACCACAGAAGTCAAGCATACTAATTTACAATCAATCTCGAAGCGACAAAAAATCATAGACTTCAACCTTATTTTAAAATTTATCGCAAAGCGACAAAGTATCACAGAAGTCAGTCAAACTATTTTACAATCGATCGCAAAGCGATAAAAAATCAGTATTCACCCTATTTTAAAATTAATCGCAAAGTAACAAAGCCTATCAAATTAATTTACATATATGATCAATTCATGATTAATCGCAAAGTATCACAGAATTAAGATAAATAAATTCGTAATGGATCATAAAGCTACAAACGATTACAGAAACTGTTGTGCGACTGCACAATTAATCGCAAAGTGACAAAGTATCAAAAAATTATGAAAAGAAAAATCCGTCGCAACCAAACACCGTATAATCAATTTAATCGTAAAGCAACATAACCACAAAGCTGCTGAGCTACAACACAATTAATCACAAGACGAGAATTATCTGTACAAAATATATAAATCCATCATTAATAATTTTCTTTTTGATACTTACACTGCTGTTTCGATTGGAGATGACGATGCGAACCCGCCGGCGATTGATGGTGTTGTGGCGTGCCAGGCGGTGGCAAACCCAGATGCATGGCAGCCCCATGATGCATGGGAGTGCCAGGATGATGTTGCGGTGTTCCAGGATGGTGTTGCGGTGTTCCAGGATGATGTTGTGGTGTTCCAGGATGCTGTGAAGAGCCGGGATGATGTTGAGGATTATTGGAAAGATGTTGAGGGTTGTTGGATAAATGTGACGTGTGCGCATTAGGATGATGCTGCGTGTTAGGATGATGTTGCGGTAGTGTGGTACCTGGATGATTTCCGGGATGCACCATGAGGTGATGATGCTGCAACATATTCAATTGCGGCGGCGGTTGACTGAGTGGTGGCAGTTGTATCGGTGGCGGTTGAGTCATCTGTCCCAGTTGCGGTGGAGGTTGACTTAATTGCGGAGGAGGTTGCGCAAAATCAGGCAATGCTGGCTGATTGTAAGGATAATTAATCTGTGGTGAAATAGGAACATAGTTATGATTCACAGTAGGAGTCGGAGGGGGAAGCGGAGGCGGAGTAGGAGCAATTTTTACACGAGGCGGAAATATATGAGGAGGAGGAGAGCCTGGTGGTGGTGAAGGTGGAGGTAAATTATCCTCTTCCTCCAATTCTGGCTCCAATTTCCGTACCACTTTCACCTAAAATCCGCATTAATAACATTTTAAATGAATTGAATTATTAGACTTACCTTAACCTTCTTCTTTGGTATCTTAATCTTTTTCGGCTTTTTAGTCTTAGTGAAACGTTTTTCTTTTGGCAGCTTTATGGTTTCTGGTGGTGGAGAAGAAAGCTCCTCCCCAGCTGATGGAGAAGTACCTTCCCCTGGTATAACTCCATCGGCGAATTTAACCCCCTTTTTCGGCCTCTCTGAGATACTAACCTCATTTCTACAAAATTGTATTCTATATTGATTGTAAACAAAATTAACTGATTTTGTTACCTTGGAGTACATAATATCCCCTTTCCAGCTGGTCGTAATATGTTATTTACTGAAAATAGTGGTTTATCCGCCTCTTCTTCATCTACGCCTACTGTGTCGATTTGTAATGCTCTCTGGAATTATCAACATTGAAGTGATTTAATTACTATCTCGTTAAGATTAGTTACTTAATTGTATTTTATGTAAATTGGCTCTCCACTTAGTGTGAGACACATACACTAGTGACTCAGGGTATGCACCCTTCGTGAGTATGCCTAGCAATTGTAAAATAGACAATTTACATAAAATCAAAATAATATAAAAACACGATTATAGCAAGCCAAGAATAGATTGGCCTGTATAATAGGCAACTTAATATACACAAAAGTGATCTCTCTTGCACTCATGCCCGTTTTAGCATCCTTCATTCGCGCTTACATTTCACATACCATGAGCCACGGTGTTCTGAGATTACTGTAACAAATATTTACCTTAATCATTTCTTCAGTTTTCTGTTTAATTTTCAACTGGTGACGCTTTTCGCGTTCCTTGCGCTTCTTCTCCTTCTCCTTGCGTCTTTTATCTCTCTCCTGTCGACGCTTCTCCCTCTCCGTTGTCCGCTCAGCGATCTTTAATTTCATCAGGTCTTCCGCAGATTGTTTCTCCTTGACGATTGGTGGTGGAGGTAGAGGAGGAAGAGGCGGCGCAATAATTTTAATTTCCGGAATAAAATTGGGTGTAGGTACGATTTGCAACATGTTACCAACTTGAAGAATCTTCTGAGATACTTCCGGTTCCTAACAAAGCGAGTAAAAACAATTTGTAGTTATTTCTTCAATTAATTTGTTATAAAGCTATGTGCGAGCGCATGCGTTTGAGTGGTACTTCAATAAAATTGCTCGACGACAAATATTTTCAACGTACTTTAAGTTACACTTGAGAGAAGCTGTTTTTACTTTCAGACAATTTGTTCTTATTCTCGAGATTGACTAAACGAGCCCCAAAACATAACCAAAAGCCTCCAAACACCTTAACACAAGCGCAATATCCGAATCTCGGGGACGATTGGGAATAGTCCTCAACATTCAAAGATTATTGATAGCTTGTGTGTGAGCAAGATAGATACAAATTAGAAAAGAAGACTAAACACTATATGGCATTATCGCGGTACCGGTCATAATATAAGCATACGCCTTTTGTTTATAATAATAAAATCTTACCTTCTTCATTTTTGGAGCAACTGGAATAACCGGCGTTATATCCTCAGTAGGAACCACTTGCAACATATTCCCAACCTGCACAACCTTAGTAGGAGGAGGTTCGGTTGGTCTGAACTCATTATAACCTCCTTTAGTATCGTAATACTGGCCATACTGATCGTAGTATCCACCATGATCGTAAAAATTCTGCGAATAAGTCGTAGTGATCGGCTTAGGTTCTTCCTTCTCAGCTTGACCAACCCTTTCATTAAGAGTCACGTTTTTCGGTGATGCTTCTGGCTTAAACGTATTATAATAGGCCGGAGATTCGGCATAACTTTCTTGATTTTGAAGCAACTGATCATCACTTATAGTAGAATCCGCTAAGCTACGTCTGAATCCATCAATTGGTGAATTAATTGGAGATTTATTGGATTGATCATATCGATCCAAACCTGCTATTCGTGAAAGGGTTTGTTGTATGGATTGGCGTTCCTTCGCTGGCGAAAGCGAATGCTTTTTATTGCGAGGTGATAATGATCGGTTGCGATATCGCGGTGAGTAATCGCGTGAATTGTAGCGATGCCTTATAGGACTATGGCGACTGCGTCGTTTGGGCGAGCTATCGCGTCGTCTTGGTGAATAGTCACGTCGCTTGCGGGTTGGAGAATGGCGACTCCTGTATGGACTGCGACGCGGCGAATTGCGTCTACGTTTGGGGGAAGCATCACGTAAATCGCGACTTCTTGATCGTTTATTTCCATCGATTGAAGGAGTGCGTTTGTGTTCAGTTTCTATTGGTTTCCAATCATCGAGTACAGAACGAAGTGGCTCAACAGGTTTCAATTTTTTTTCATCTTGTTCGGAATTTTTGCTTGGTGAACTGGTTGAATCCACTTTGCATATTTCCTTAGGAGCAATGTTATTTTCGTTAAATGTTGCCAAATTTTTGCCGTAAACTGTTGTAACCTGCAAATCAGCCGGGGAAGGTACAGGTAATGGTTCTTTCGTTGGTTCGGTTTTATCAGAAGATGATGATGAGGATGATGAAGACGATGAACTTGATAGACTTGAATCAGTGCTAGATGTACTATAAGTTCTTTGCCTTTCTTTAGGTGATAGAATTTTAGGTTCTTCTGTATTCGAGGATACAGCCTTCATAAATTCTTCGTATTCATCTTCTAAGGCATTAACTTTATCAACTAATTTATCACCAATAACGACTTCATTTGTAACGATTGCTTCATTGACGATTGGTTCATTGACGATTGGTTTATTGACAATTGGTTCATTGACTTCTTTGATAGGAATTGCTTCATTAGTAAGGATTGTTTGATTGACAACTGCTTCTGGAATAACAATGTCATCAATAACTTCCATATTTTTTCTCGGAGGTTCTAAATTGATTCTACTTTTAGGTATATTCAATTCAATGGTGTTACTGCTAGCAACATCATCCACTTTCTCCTCCTTGATAACAACATTGTTTGGAAATGAGTCCTCCCACCGACTGCGCCTACTTCGAATATTACTTCCGGTATTATCAAATTCCTTTTCAATAACTTCCTCCTTAATGTTCGTCAACAAATCATCAGTTTCAACTAATGCAATCCGCCTAGACATTTCCGCAATTTTACGCTTTTCCTTTTCAAGTTGTTTGCGTTCCTCGCTCAACGTACGTCTAGCCCTTTCCAATTCTTGGCTTTCAAAATCGTTTCTCAACTTCAGATATTCACCACGTTCCCAACTATCCTCATTAACATTCCTGCTATCACTAAATGATTCCCTTGGACGTACAAAGTTTATATTCAAAGGCATCTCCAAGGAACGTTCAATTGTGCCTTTAGTTTTCGGTTCTGGTCTTTGGTATCCAACATCCTCATCGTCGCTTTCCCAAGAATTATTCGTTGGTTTCTTCTTAGAATTTTGCGGTACCTCGTCCTCGCTTTCCCAATGCGAATGATATTCATCAGTATCAGGTGTGTGTACTTCATTATCTGAATTTTGGGGTTCTTCTTTGATTGCTTTCATTGATTCTTGAGATGCACTTCTGCTTTTTTCTTCAGAAATCGAACAACTTCTCACTGATTCTTCTTTTGAAACCGGCGATTTTTCCTTACAAACCGAGCGGCTTCTGGATTTTTCCTTAGAAATCGAGCGGCTTCTAGATTTTTCCTTAGAAACCGAGCGGCTTTTATTTTTTTCCTTAGAAACCGAACGACTTTTAACTTGTTCATTGGAAATCGAACGACTTTTTTCTTTGGATTTTTTATCCTTTTTTAATTTATCTGATTTCTTTTCTTTAGTATTCGATTTGCAGAGTTTCTTTTCTGATTGTTTAGTTTTTTTAACTTCTTTATTGGAACTACGGCTTCTAGATCTATTTTTTTCTTTTTCTTCTAGAGGTAGCTGTTCTTCTTCCTTTGTACTTTTATTCCCAATATGGTCAAAATCGTTAAAATCAATGATGTGCTGCATGTTGTCAAAATTTTCAGTCTTTTCTTCTACTACTTTTTCAGTCTTCACAATCTCTTTATACTTTTTTTTCTTTGATTTTTTCTTCTTCTTCTTTTTCAACTTCTTGGCTACAACTTTATGCTTCTTGATTTTCTTCTCTTTAATTTTTTTCTTTTTCTTTTTCTTTTCCTCCTTTTTTGGCTTCAGTTCTTCTTTTTTTGATACTTTCTTAATAACTTCAGATTCTTTATTTTCTATTACTGGTTCTGGTTTTTCTACCACTGCTTTTTCTACTAACCTTTCCGCTTCTTCTTCATCCGTATAACTTTGTAATATTGAAAGACCCATTGATGGTTCCAAAACTTCACACGATTTTTCTTCAGGTAATATAGATTTAGGGTACCAATTCCTTGTAGTCGGAGCAGAACATGGAGGAAGCGTTCTGCAAATACGCACCGCACCATTAATAATAATAATAATAAAAAAAATTATTTTAAAAAGTTTAAAATATTATACAATATTACCTACTGATCGAAGTTTTATGCTACATTACTTACTTATTGGCACCTGCTTGTTCAATTATTGCATTGATTGACTGTTTCTGGTGTCTCGAAACTACCTCGAATATCTGTTTGCGATTAAAATACATTTGCTTGATCACATATTGATTGACGCTGTGGGCGATTCTTGGAGATTTCTCAGTAAACCTAAACATAATTTATATAGTGGCTAGCGGCCATCTTGAATTTGTCACTAATGTTTTAGTAAGTAAAAATATTAATAAAAGCCAATTAGTACTAAAAAATGTGTGCACCTATTAAATTGCTTGAAAAGTGCATTCTAAAATATATCAAATGGGCGGAAACATTATGATCAATAGCCTCTTTTATAGCAATAAAAAATTATTAATGTCTGTAAATTCTTTAAAAAGTTTGTTATCCAAATAAATTGTAACTGAGATCACAATTTTTGCAAAAATGCTTCAAACTTTGAAATTTCTCAAATTATGTAAATATCAACCATTTGCATGTTATCTTTGAAAAATGTTCATTTCTACTATTTTTGATATTCAAGTAAATTGTAACTGAAAACAAAATTTTTGACAATGATTTCAAACTTTGACACTGTGTAAATCAAAATCAATCTTTCTTATGTTATCCTAGAAAATATTTTTGAAAAGTATCAATTTTTACTATTTTTTTATTCTGATATGAGCTGCCATTTTGTTTATTTGTGAGGTCATGTAACGCAGCCATTTTTTTAAATGTCTTAGGGCCGGTATTATAAAGACAAAATAAATCACCGAATAACAAATCTCAAATTAAATATATTCGACGAATAAACGTAATTCGGTATTATGAATCTAAATTAACTATACGTAAAATAAGAAATTGCAACGCCGCTTTTATATGTTATTTTAATATTGTAGTTATTGATGTGTTATATTGTAGCCTTTGTTATATTACAATAATCCCCTACAACATTTTGAAAGTCAGTTGCATAACATCGTAGAGCAATCAAAAGCTGATTTTCAACAGAAATTGCTCCACATTAAAAATAACCTAAGAAACATGACATATGTCAAGTTATTCATTGAATAAATTTTAATCCCTAGATTTTGGATGAATAATTTACTCCATAGATGTTACCTACTTTTATTATTTGACGTTTATAATACCGAAATCAGCCAACTTAAATAATTTACTTGGTTAGTAAATAAAATCTACAGATTTTAATGGTTTATAATACCGGCCCTTGAATGTCTATCAACTATAACGTAATTATCGGCGGCCATTTTATCCACCTGTCAAATCCAGTCAAATCAGATACAGCAACCATTTTGATTTTTGTCAGTCAAAATAAGACAATTATCGACGTCTATTTTGTTTATTTATATTCTGACACAGACGGCCATTTTGTTTAATTGTGATGCTACAGCCATTTAATTATCATTTTTATTAACAATTACAATTTTTTTATATTAACGTAACTGTCAACGGCCAATTTGTTTATATCTATTTAAAATTACACAACAAATATTATCGGTGTAATTATATTATAGATAACCATTTTATTGTCATGAGACTATTGCCAACTGTTTTCGCTACTACATGCATTCTAATTTACCTGAGAAATTGTAGTGGGACTACATCGTCTTCACCGCTTGCCCTCTTATATTTGAATGGTGTGAACACAGCTGCTGGCGATTTGAATTTCATCATTTTAATGACGCTGCAACAAAAATTGCCATAAATTCGAGCAATAGTTTCAAAACTTCGATATTTTATGTAATGGCCGGGCACCGAAATCTAGCACAAGCAAAGCATACCGATAAGCAGCAAAGTGAATCAAACAGAACAAATATGAACTAAACATAATAGTTTAGCTAATGCAAACCAATCTGTCATAAATACAAAGCTAACGGCCGAGGTCTATAGCTGAGTGTATCGGAACCACTTAAAACATGAACGCACTAGAAGTTTGATTACCACATTTCAATAAGTTAGAAGATCAAAAGCATTGACCTCAATTCAAACTGAACTGATCGCACACTGTCTGGAGAGTATTGTACTCCCAACTAATCACAGGACCCAATGTTGGACTCAACATAATAATAGCCTCAATGCCATTTGTCTAATATGTGGATGGATGCAAGAGATCAATGCAGTAAGTTGTCACATTTGTGTTAAAATATGCATTAGATCTCGGCATAATTTAATTTTAATCGCAGTTTCCAATGTGCAAATTGGCCCTCTCCGCAGCTAAAATGTTTAATAACATTCCACCGTTGCTGCTTCGGTTGCTTAAACGACGGCCAAGATACAGCTCCCCAAAGCCCTGACACAAAAAAGCCGTTCCGTGTGTCCGTAACAAGTCTCCAACACACATGTCACAATTCGGTACATCCATAGCAAGAATGCTCTTCCATCGAGGGAAAAGCCAAAGCATTTGCGGACAACCTCAAAATCCAATGCTCTCATTAAATGACTGAGAACACTGATCTGGAGCACGTCAAAAGGATCCACCAAGAAATCAATACCTTCTGAGAGAACACTGACGACGACACACCGTTGAATAGCGTTCGACTTCTCAAATCAGAAAAATTATCTGTAGACTGAAAACTCGATCTGCTTTTTGGCCCTGAAAGAATTCCGGAGACCTCACAAATCTTTCTAGCATAAAGCAATAATGGCCCTCACCTCTCACAGCCTAAACATACCAAAACCTGGAAAGAACATGAAGTCTCCTCAAAACTACCGACCAATCAGTCTTCTATGTACCTCAAATAAGATCATAGAAAAGGTTATCTTGAACATAATCCAATACCATACACGAAATCTAACAACCAACAAGGTTTCTGACTGATAAAAACCACGAGAGTGGTTTTTTTCGAAAAGATCTTGCATAAATGTCTACTCTTAAAACTACAGATTCAAATACCCTCTGCGTATTATAAAACTGATAATGCTTCACGTCCAAACCGCAGAACTATAGCAGTTAAACTTCTACATCACATTTCTACCTCTCGGCAGATCAAGGCAAGAAGTCCCTCAAAGGCTCCATTCTCTCGCCTCTGCTATTTAACCTATTTGTCTCCGACATGCCCACGAGTAGAATGCACGAGATCAACAAGGCTCAATATACTGATGATACAGTATCTTCAAAACTAGCTATACAACTTTCGAGTCAAAGTGAATCCAGAGAAAGGCAAAGCTGTTCTCTTCTCACGTCTCATGGCAACAAACCGCACCTCATGAGTACGACATTCCTATTCTGTAACTGGGTATCAACTTAATCCTAAACATAGTCAGATTGGCGTCTTCAGTCTCGGGAAGTATGTTAAAAACCAAGAAATTCGTAACAATCTCGATAACCTCCGCTAAGCCAATATATCCAAACTTTGGCCGAAAAGTGCTTGGATAACCTAGCCCGGAACTGACCAGACTTGCTGAGCCAGACAAAGATGTCTACTTCTATAGGAGACCAATCCACCATAATACCATAATCACTTCTTAAAGTGGGTTACGACACGGCCTATAGGGCGTCCCAACCAACTTTCTCCTAAATACAATCTCCAAACGGAAGATATGTGAGTCTTACAATCTCAAACTTCCAGTTATGAGGAGTTTAGCCGGTAGACCCTCCCCCTTCAGAAGATGAATCCGACACTCACTCTTTAGAATATTCTGCTCCCAAAACCAAAACAATTCGGTATCTACAAAAGTAGCATTGGGAGTACCAAAAGATGGTTCCGCTATTTATTTCCTGTCATTATTTTCTATTGCAGAGAGGCAGGATTTCTTGTAGTATGACGTAGCTCTGCGTAGGCGCTAACAAAATTTGTAGCCATAAGAAAATGTCCTCTGAATCTCACAAAGCTCAAACTAGCCACACAAGTAAAAATATCACTACACTTCCATACACGCTACCTGGACAGGTAACCACACGCTTAATCAACCCGAACACGTGGCAATGATTTCCAGTTCTGCCGCCATCACCTACAAACCGGGATATGAGGTCCTTGTATAAGAAAAACTCAGTAAAAGACAATCGCCTCCAGACAAAGCCCAACAACAAGAACCACCCTAAAGTTCTGCAGAAGATCGACTAAGGAAACAGCACCCTTGTTTTACGGCTGCCAGGCAGCGTTGACCATCATAACGCACACCAACTCCGCGAAGCCCTCGACTAACCACGCGCCATCGAGTAGCATTTAGTCCAAGTAACTGCTCCCAGCGCACCTCTATGGAGAGTAGCGTTCACACGACGAACCCCGTCACGTCTATAGGCAACCATTAAGGTTCAAGACACATCCCGACAAGTCACCAACGTACGACTGCACGTCATCACTACATGACACCCGGTGCTCCCCAGACAAAGATGTTTTAATTATTATTAAGTACAATTGGAGCTGTCAAACACCGACTCCGATCAGGGATTTTACTCAACAAACTCCCAGGTCAGTAACACTTCACTATCCGAGACCCCAAAACACGAGAGCGACTGCTCTTCCGTATGCGGTTCGTGTGTCATGTCCAAGTCTCACGCCCGCAAAATTTCAATCTGTACATGGACCGTCTATCAGAATGCTGCCGATCGATCCACTCCAACAACAGATCGCCAAGAACTTAAAAGCAGTCACTTCGAGAACACCTTAAGAAGCTCCTCTTCACTAAGTGACTATTTCTTTTGTCATCGATAGGCACATGCGAGTGCGATCGGCATTGGAGGCAAATCAAAATGCTTATCGTAAGTGGAAACTTATCCACAGAAGGTCCAACCCCGTAGTACTGCCGCACTTCGAAAGAGCCTCTCCTTAGAGTCAGGTTGCTTGATAGTACTAAGCAAGTAAACTTCATCTAAAGCAAAATAACACCTTGAGATCTATAGCAAACAAGATCAAAACGAGAGATTAGTCACGTCTCAGAGTTGTCGGCAAACAAACGAAGACATTAGACGACTCAGAGTCGGTCCTGCCCCTATACGGTAACAAAGTCAGAACGTTGCAAGCCGTTGAACTGATGCCCGATGAGCATTCCCGATAGTGCACTTGCGCAAACCAAGTACAAAGAACCACATATAGTTTGGCCGCCATAATAGGTCACTTAATATACACAAAAATATTGTTTGCTCTGTTTGCACTCATACACTCGCGTGTTTTAGCACCCCTTTCTCCATTCAATAGACAAAGCTATTGTAATAACCAGCTGTTAATAAGTGCACTAATAAAGCTTGTAAGTCATAAAATTACTCCTACTTACTCCTCTGTATTGCTCAACGCAGACTTCTTCTTCTTAATAGACATATACTTCAGCTTCTCAAACGTGAGATTCCTGTGCTTCATTTCAGTCCAATTATCCGGATACTTACCGGATTCCTTTAGAGAATACTTTAAACTACTTTTAGCAGCAGGAGAATGATTCTGATGTTGATGGTGATGTTTTTCCATCCATCTAGATCTGTTATCTTTCCTTCCATGTCTGTCACTCCCACCACCACTCCTCCTATCTATTAATTAAAAAAAATCATTTTCATATAAAAATATTAATATAATCAACGCACCTCTATCTCTAGATCTGGATTTCCTGGATCTATGCAAAGCATCCTCAAACAATTTCGTTTCCGATTTCTTAATAGCTTCGATTTGTTGAATAATTACTTTAGATTTAACATCATGATTGACTCCCTTTTTAGGTGGTTTTTTGACCACAACCATTTCCTCAGTTTTCAAGCCATGTTCGTCAAATTTTTCCTCGGATACTTCTAAAGGTTTGGAAATTTTAGCTACTTTTTTTGGGCTCGGTGATGATGTTACTCCGCCTGATTTTGCGAATGCTTTTAATCGTTTCTTGGCCTGTTGCTTGCCAAGAAGCGTCGGTTTCGGAACGATTTCTAAGATGTGGTCGGTGACTGATGGTGGTGATGGAGTGCATCGATCTGGTAATCTTATACTGTCTAAACATATAGGCAATTGAAGTTTAGATGGGACAAATGTTAGAGTAAACTTTTTCTTATTTCCTCCATCTTCAAGATCAGAATCCATTGCGTTAAAAAATTAATATGTTTTGGGTGCCAAATTCTGAAAATTAAAAGTAAAATTTATTACAAAAAAAAATGATTTCAATAATTCTAAAAAATATTTATTTAGCCCCCCCTAAAAAAACTTTCTGCGGGCGCCCATAGATAAAACATTAACTAGATTGTAGTAAAAAGTCTTACATTGGCGTAAAATGTTTATAAAAAGTGCTTGAAATAACAAAAAATAATCCAAAAGTATCATAAACTCTTCTGAACTGTCAAATATCAAATCTGTCGTAAAATGTTCAAATTTCATAAATAAAATAATCTTGAAATGTCATAAACATAATATATAAAGTGCTTTAGAAATCTCACAAGTGTCGTAAAACGCCTCTTAACTCTTAAACTTTCTCGATGTTCATGAAATGTCAAAATAATCGTAAATCGCTGCTAAACTATCGCAGATAGCCGCAAGTTTTGCTATCTTTACGACACGTTTAAATGTCACCAAGTGTTCCTGAAATGGCAAAATATGTGCAACACATTCTTCTGAACATGCCCTAAATCCAAAACCTATTAAACTTGACAAGTATTTCAAAAAAGTCACTTCAGAACTGTCATTAAGATTGTCAAATGTTATCAAAGTCATAAGACTGACATAAAATCTTCTAAACTATCACATAAATAGTTAAACTGTCGCAAATCTTCGCCCAACTGTCGTAAACCGTTTTATAAATACTGAAAAAAGCAGCCATAAACGCTTTTAAACTGTTACAAATGTCGTAAAAACATGTAGTAAGTCAATACAAAATGTTATCAAATGTAGCAAAACTGCAACAAACTCTCTGAATTAAAACAGAAACCGCAAATCCGTACAAACTGTCGTAAATTGACATTCTAAACTGTGACGCGTGTCGCAAATCGCTTCAAACTGTCATATACTGCTAACTGTCATAATTGTCATTGTCGTAAAAAATATGTTACAAACCGCCAAAAATGCTTCTAAACTGTCACAACGATCGGACATCATCGCTAAACTGTCGTAAATTGTTTCTAAACTATCGTAAAATGTTTGACTGCCACATGTTCCAGAAGAATCATAAACGCATCTAAACTATCAGAAATGTCTCTAAACTATCGTAAATTATTCCTCGTCAAATGTTACAAATTTCGTAATGTGTCTCTAAACTGTCGTAAATTTACCCTAAACGATCGCAAACAATTTCTTCCGCAAATACGCCATAAACTACCGTTAAACTATAAAAAAATTATCCTATAATGTTCCAAGATTGCAAAAAATACTTCTAAACTGTTACAAATATCTGCGTAAATATCGTAAAATCAACCTAAATTGTTGTAAAACGTTCTTAAAAACGTGAATAAAGTCTTCTACTATACAAACGCTTTTGAACTGTCAAAACAGTCCCTAAACTATTCTAAATTGTTGTAAAACTTGTCACAAAATATAAATAAACTGTTGTAATACATTTCCAAACTAGCGTAAAATAATTGAAACTGTTAACGTTCATAAAATGTCTATATATAGATATATTATTATTAATATTCCTAAACTAACATTTAAAATACTTCTAAACTCTTACAAATGTCTATTCCTAACTGTTGTAAATTGTCCCTAAAGTATCTAAAAATTTTTGAAATATCAGAAATGTTTTCAAACTGACATTCATAGTGTTAAAACGCTCAAGTGCCGTAAGTCAATCTTGACTGACAAAAATCTAAATTTTTTTTAAATCTTTTAACAAAAAGTATAGTAAAATGTTCCTACCCGTCGTAAATCGCTGTTAAGCTGTCATAAAACACTCAAATATTCTTAAAACGACTCTTAACAGTCATAACACTTTCAAAACTAGCATATAAAATGGTTCTAAACTTCAAAAATGTCGTAAAAAGTTTATAAACTGTAGTAAAACGTTTATAAACTGTAGTAAAACGTTCAAAAAATTACCGAACAAACATTCTCTCAATGTCGTAAAAATGTTCAAAATGTTTTTGAAATGTCACCAAACTGACATATAAAGAGTCTAAACTGTCAAAAATGTCGTAAAAGATCTCAAACTGTAGTAAAACGTTTAAAATATTCTTGAAATGTTACTAAACTGACATATAGAAGATCTAAATTGTCATAAACGTTAAAATTGTCATAAATTAAGAAGCCATGTACTTCTTAACTCTCCTAAATGTAGAAAAACTTGTATAAACTATCGTAAAATACTCCCAAAATGTCGTAAATCATTCAAGTAGTTTAAGAAATGTTTCTAACATATCCAGTACTTCTAAACTGTCACAAGTGTCGTAAAGAAATCCTAAGCAGTCGTAAAATGTTTTCGAACACCGTATGTTTTTGAACTGTCGTATAATGTTCATAAACTATCGTTAAAAGATCAACATATTTTTAAAATACCTTTAAAGTCCCTAAACTAAAATATCATAGATGTCGTAAAACTTTCATAAACTGTCGTAGATCGCTCGTAAACTATCGTAAAACGTTAAAAATCTCCTTGAAATGTAGAAATAGATGCGTATAGTACGGTAAGAGCGCTGATCAGAACGCTCTTTCTGAGCGTGAGCGCTTGCTCCTGATTGGTTCCGCTTTGCAACATTCCGAAAATAAACAATAAAATGTGACTCCCTGTTGCCAATTTGCAAAGCGGAACCAATCAGGAGCAAGCGCTCACGCTCAGAAAGAGCGTTCCGATCAGCGCTCTTGCCTTATTGTACACACCCAATGTTAACTAACGTATGACTTGCTTCTAGACTCACAAAAAACGTCGTAATCATTTCTCAACTGTCGTAAACCATCTTAAGGGCGGACCAGTCATAATCATTTGGGGACTTTCTGTCGAAGGGCGCAAAATTCGCACAAATTTTCACCCGCCCATCAGCCAATCAAATAAATATTGCAAATGTCATTTGTGACATCATAAATAAGAAGCATACTGCGCAGCTATTTGCAATATAAAATACTATTTTTTATACACAAAACAAAACGTAATAGGCGAAGCTCCGGCCGGCTTATTGTTAACACCCATTATTCTTATAAAATTCAATTGGTATTTTTAAAGCAAGAAAAAAATAATTTTGTGATAATTTTAACGCCATAATTTTTTTTATAAGCACGTAAAATGTTTAAAACAATCTGAAAAAAATCGAACACAAATTGGCAATTAATTTTTTTATTTTTGATTATATTTTAATAAGCTCATTTCACAAGAATTTTGGTATTATTCTTTTCACAATTCCAAAAACAAAAATAAATTACCTTTATTAAGTTTCGAGATAACTACATTACAATTTTGTAGAACTTAAAACCGCATTGTAACGTTGCCGTTATTAGTATACACCGTCTACAAAAATATTCCTAATTCTTCTTTCGCCGGCGCTAGGTGGCAAATAGATCAAATCCAAAGAGTATAAAGATGCGCAGACTCCGATTCTTCTTGGTCCGAGGGAGAGAATCGCGAGGTAATACAAAGTCACGAGTCGCCGAGTGCAGATAAGTATGTTAGTGTATATGTGGATTTCCCGATATGATCTGTATGAATAAAGTAATTGTGCAGACCAAAGTGCCCTTTAATTAAAAAAAACCATCCCCGCAATCCCGACAAGCTAGCCGGCGCCGCCGTTAATCGGCCCTTACGGGTTATAGCATATTATGTGCTTCTTAACACCATAGAAGTCGCGAAAAGTTCATTAACTTTCAAAATGTTCTTAAAATGTAGAAATGTTACCAAACTGATAATGCATGCTGCTTCTAGACTCACAAAAAAGTCGTAAACGTTTCTAAACTGTCGTAAACCAGCTTAAACTGCATACCATGTGCTTCTTAACCTCTTAAGCTTAAGTGTTACAAAGTATACCGCAGGCGTAATAATTTAAAAAACATTTATTTATTAATAAAACAAAACAATAACTCTTTGATAATAAATAACAATGATATTATTAGGAGTATTATATTCTTTAAAAAAAAAGTTCTAGACAAAGACCAGTTTTGCATACCACTATATTGAAATCTTGTAAACCTTACCATAGCATAAGACACAACTTTAATAAGATTTTCACCTAACTCTATCAGAAAGTTCATTCTTGACTTTCTTCCCGTAAGTTTTCTATAAATTTGAAAAGAATTCAGGACATGCCAAGAAAATGGCAAAATATCTTCATGTATAAATTTTTCAACCTGTTTCTAGCAATTGTCAAAAAATACAAATAATTATCAGCAAGATCTATTTGCATTATAATCTAAGACAACTGGTTTTTCAACTACAATTCCTCTTTAGTTTGATGGTTCTATAGAGCCATTATAAGCTGTGCTTACTGAAACTATTTCTTTTTTGTCTCTTTATTTATATGAGCATATGTTTTCCTTTAAAAATTACTAGAAGTTTACCCTTTTCTACCTTTACTTAATTTCTTAAGAATTCCAGTTCTGTTGATCCTTACAGTTCAGACACAATCAATTCTTTTAATTAATTTATCTACTAAAGGCCGATTTATTTATGATAAGATTGCCATGAATATATGTTTATTCATCTGTCAATAGTGACAATCTGTCATCAAATTAAATTTACAAGACATATAAATTATATGAGCTTCGTTCGGCTATCCTACTCGAGTCACTCTTTTTGTTCTACGACCGTTCGGGTATTGTTTTTGGAGTGCAGAGAATCATTTTTTCTCCGTTCGGCTATTACGGAGTGGAATAAAAAGAGCAACTCTATAACATTTCTACCTCAACTAGCGTGGATATAGGAGTCGGCAGCAGAAGTAGGCGCATAGTTTAAAATCATTGCATCGTGATTGACATGGGAAAACGGGAATTTTATATTTGATGATAAAAGTAATTTTAAAATAATATTTTTATAAAATTCTAATTGCTATCAATATGGGAAAACAATAATTTGGCAACAATAAAGAATTCCGATAAAATTAGATAGATTTGTGTAATTTATATGTTTTATACCCGTATTCATAAAACATTTTTGTAACGATTCATTATCAAACGGATTATTATAATTTAATGAACATTAAAAATATAATTATATTCATAAATGAATTGTCATTAGTTAAATTATTTAGTTACTTTTGTTTTTTATAAGTTATTAATATGTTAACCTATACTATCTAACCTCAAATACTGTAAATTAATACAGATAATTAGACATTTTCAAGTCAAACAGATGTGTCAATTTAATGATTCGTTACGTTTTAA
This sequence comes from Tachinus rufipes, assembly GCA_963932245.1. Lineage (NCBI taxonomy): Eukaryota > Metazoa > Arthropoda > Insecta > Coleoptera > Staphylinidae > Tachinus > Tachinus rufipes. The sequence continues at coordinate 67,358,359 of OZ010747.1, read as the reverse complement.
TGAACCAAAAATAGTGCGTTAAATTTAATGAACATTATTGCTAATGAGTGTTTATGAATACAAAAATTCGATTAAACGTTTCGTTATATTTTTAACAAATCATTATATATTTAATGACATTTTATGAATACAAGCATTAATATTTAATATATAATATTAATATAAATACTAGAAAATACAAATTATTATTATTTTTAATATTTAGCAAAAGAAATTGGTTTTGTATTTATGGATGAAAATTTGAGAAATATATTAAACATTTCTCTAAACAATCATGAAAATCATAATTTAACTTTTTTACTGTATTTAGTATTATGTAAATTGTTTGTTGTTTTGTTGGTTGTTTGAGAGGTGACACTGACAAACTCCTTAATGCGTTCGGCTAGTTTGTCTCTAAAAACACCGTGATCACGTGACAAAAAATCTACTCCAACACTATTCTTACTCCGGATTAATAACCGAACGCAGCTATAGATCACTTTGGCGTTAGTAAAATAATTACTAACAGAACATAACCTTATGCCGTTTTGTTTCACATGAATGTAACCAGAAACAAATAACAACAAGCAGTAGTACCACAATCGTTTTCTTTTTAGTAAGTCTATCTCTGTCTTTCTTACAGATATGTATATAGATATCTTTTTCTATTAAGTTGTACTAGCCGTATAAAAACATTATAAGCGTTCAGTAATTACTTGTCATATAAAATGGAATGAATACACCCAAATTTTATATAAGTGACCTATAAGTTTATTGAACACGTAACTAATCAATAACTTACAGAACAGATGAATAAACCGGCCCTAAATAATATATAAATAATAATAATTTAAATATAAGCAATAAAATTTATTGAAAAAAAGAGTGGAATAGCTCTAAAACTCTTCTTGCAGATAACAACTTATTTTCATAAAAGCTTCACCATACTATGTATTTACTCTTTTGAAAAGTATAAACTAATTTATCTATATTGGGTATATAAACAGACATAAATTTATTTTATATTTTCTTTATTTATTTATAAAGTGTTAAAATGTAGAAATGTTGCCAAACTATCTATGACATACTCGTTCGTAAATCATGTTCTTCTTAACATCCATAGATTTTGTAAGACATTCATAAACTGTTGTAAGTCGCTCGTAAGCCATCAAAACTTTCAAACTGTTCTTAAAATGTAGAAATGTTACCAAAATGACATACATGCTTTAAGATTCATAAAAACGTCGTAAACATTTCTAAACCGTCAGAAATCAACCATAAATATAAAAAATCCCAAACAGACTTAAATTATTCCAAAATTATCGTAAAACTTCTTAAAATGTTATAATTGTTCCCAAAATAGCATAACATGTGTTTCTTAACCACCATAGATGTAGTAAAATGAAACAATAATGATTGAAATAAGGGAATGTTACCAAACTGACATATGACATAGTTTTAGTCACAAAAACATCGTAAAAGTTTCTAAACTCGTAAATCGGCCACAAATTGTTGTAATCAATTAATCCTAAATGTCTTAAGTTAATCAAAAATTATCATAAAACGTTCAAATAAACGTCAGTAAATTCACATAAGTGCTTCTAAAAGCATAAACTTCAAATGCATCACGAGTGTTGTAAATGTGAACCATTATAGACTCCAACATCAAATTATACACATTAAACAAATGACCTTGAGGTTTATATTGTGATTGTGCTTTAGGATAATAGCTTTATCATTAAGCCTCTCCGCTAAAAATTAACCAATTTACAATATCTTAAATATTAAAAACTCCAGGATAATATAGGCTCCAATAATAAACAAAATTAGAAGTAGTATAGAGCTAGCTTTATATAATGACCAATAGTTGAAACTTAAGTTTTGTAAACACCCAGAAGAATTTAGAAGAGCTTATAGAAAATTCCTAAAACCGCAAGTATAGCTTATTGAAATCTCTGAATTAGAAAATAATCTTAAATATTATAAGTTGTTAATCTAAAACACGCTCTTATTGTAGATGATACCATAAACTTGATAAATGTTCAAGGTGATAACCATAATTAGAATCTATATTATTTGCTTTCAGTAAGAAGCGTGTATGAGGTTTCCCAACTCAAAACTAATATTACAAAAAAATTGTACTGTATAGGTCAATCATAGTCTTCTGTTGAGTTTTGTTGCTGTTAATATTAGATATTACCTACAAGCTCAAGATAAAAGTCATGAGCGTTCTTCTCATTGTTGCAAAGCCTTGATCCTCAAAAAAATCTAAAAATAATGCAAAAACAAATTAATAAATAAAGCCAAGTTAAATATGAGATTCCAAAATTACATAAAAACTTCATAATTGATCAAATATAATTAACAAACATTTCATAACCTAAAAAACAATAAATGCCCTAATTGCTTCATACATTTCTTTAGCTAGTATCAATGCATTTGTAACATACATAATCGTATTGTTTTCAATAACTGATTATAAAATGTGTATAAATAAATATTTTGTTATGCACATACCAGCTCATCAAATTAATAAAGTACATGGTGTGCCGGCCAGGGAATCCTCAATGGGGAACAATTCACGATGCCACAAATCACTTAATTATAGTTCTCATTATTAAAGAAATATGTACAAAGGGTATTAAATAAATTAATTTATTATAAAATTGTGTGACAATCAAATATACAACATTCACGATCAATTAATTTGGGGGACTGTTGAACCGTCATGTTGGATAACCTTAGTAAACAGCTGTTGGCTACACTGATGCAAATAGCAACGACGCTGACTGAAATAAACATTTCTTCATATTATAATCAATTAAACTCAATTATCAAATTTTAATATATTAACAATTAATAACGTTTACATAACCAAACAAAATTTATGTAATTTATTTATTACATGATAACAGGAATCTGCATTACCAATGCGCCATTTTGATTGTTAACAATTAATTATTTGTCTACAATAATGAATTGTATAATATTGATTTTTATCTTAATAAATAACATTTGAGTCATTGCATTTGAGGAAAACAAATCTTTTGTAAATAAAGAAAATCGATATGGCGCCATCTTGAGGTAGTAGCAGAAAATAAGATTGGGTAGGTTCGAACACTACGCTAATTTACTATGCATAGGTTTGTTCGCACAGCTTTTTCGAAGTAATGCAAAACAATTTTATTATAGAATGTTCGTTTTACAGTTGTACGATTAGCTCTATTCCAATAAATTATATTTACAAGATCCAAACATACAAATATGTCATGATCATATTTTTCTTTTTATCAAACTTTAATTCTTTAATTTACAAATCTTAATAAAATAACAGTGATGATACTGCACATAATAACTGCTTTCCCGTTATTAGGGTTACTAACCCAGGGCATCTTACCCCAGCGCGCACCAGTGCAAGTTACACTCGAGCGTCTTGCACCTTTATGGGAACATGTTTCTGTAGCGTTTGTGCATATGTCAAATGTAAGATTTTTTTAAATACTTAGTAATCACTTACATTTATGTGATTATTATTTAATTTGTTTATTTATTTTTAATTTTTGTTTGTAATTTCTTCCGTTGACTGTTCCTGATATATATATTTTAATTAACTAACGGCTGCTGTCAGATGTAATTTTTAAATCAACCAATAAAATGAGGAAGTGCAACTCGCCCCGCTTGAAAGGTTGCGGCTAGAAGAAGAGGGGAAGGACGACTTTGTGCAAGTTAACCCAGTTATGTATACGTAACGGGAACGCAGTGCATCTTGCCCTGGCGTGCACCAGAACGTAACGGGAAAGCAGCTATTGACTCACCAAAACACATATTTTTATCAGTACGAAAAGCAACGTCGGACTTTTATTATATTATAAAACTTTTTCTCTTGATACTTTTACAAACTATCCCGGCGGTATAGTCGCTAAAACTTATTATATTAGATGCTTTCCTTTCACTGTTCTGGACGGTTCCGAACAATTCTGAGCGTGACGCCCCATGTACCTTTCACAGAGAGCGCGACGCCCCAACTTGTTCTGAGTGTTCTTCCCCTCTCCCCTCATGCACCACCATCGACAACGGTGCATTAAGCCCTTTTCAAGTGCCAACACCAAATAACTAAATATATCTAATATTTACTACCAACTTATTAACAAAGTTACTAGTATTTTCATTTGTGGCCAGTAATAAATTTAATTTTAAACTTTAAATATAGAAATATTTTGTTATTTAGAATCTATATTGTGCATCATAAAAATAATGTAATAAAACGTCTTTTAATAATACAATTAATTAACAAAATGTCAAGTTGAGTAAATAATTATTTGTTGGTTATGTCGTTAGTCAACGCATCATAATATATGCCAGTAAATAATTGTTCCTTTCAGAATAGTTCAGAACGGTTCTGTGCGTCAAGCCCCGGGAGCGTGATGCTTTTGAAAGGAAAGCAGTAAATGACTATGATTTGAACACCCCTAAAAAAGTACAAGATACCAACCTTATTATAAATGTGGTGAGTTTTTTATGTTATCTACCTAGCTAAAAAATATAATATGATAAAATTTTCCAAGTTTGGTTCCAAAAATTTGTCATTTTTAAATCAGTTTAAAGAGACGAAAATTACCGATATTCAACTTGAACATAGAAACGTCATAAAATGTTGATCAAAAGAAGTCCTATTTTAAGTCAAATCGCTGCAAGCAGTTCAAATTAGACAGAAAATTCATTCATGATGACCCAAAGTGTGGAAAACATCTGAAAGCACAAACTGACAAAATGGTCAAAACTGAAGTGTTGATTAATCGCCGAATAAAAGTTTCAGTTATTACTAGAAAAATAAGAATATCAGAAACAAGTTTTTAGAATTCTATAAGATTTGAAGAATGAGCAAAGTGTCAGCAGGATAGATTCCCAAGATGAGACCTGGATACACCACGGAGTTACTCCAACAAAATAAGAATCTATGCAATGGTTTCATACTTGAAACCCCGCAGTTTTCTAAAACACAAAAAAAATTCACTTAATCGAGTATAAGCCAAAAAAAATAACTACAATAACGGGAATTGACAAAAAGAAGAGACAATTATGCTAAAAAAAATCACAGCTTTTGCTACGAAAGATGGGGCCAGATGGGATGCATTTCGGGCTTAAAAATGCAAAAGGTGACAGACGTTTCAAAAACCAATAATGAAAGTATTGGCTGCGTAACTTGGTAAATTAAAAAAAAAAAAACATGAGAAACATTTAAAAAATCTCCGCCTAGTGCTCGTGCGGATTCGAGTTTGAGATTTGCTTAAGGCTCCCAAAAGAGCAAGTTATCTTGAGGTTTTATTAGCCTTTGCTACTGGCTTCGTAGTTTGCGACTATCTGAGCCGTTCGCAAATAAAAAGCTTATTTGGAGAAAGAACATCTCCTATTAAAAATAAATAACGTCTAGCCAGCAGAAGTCCACAGACAGGTGGTCCCTGGTTACGCTCATTGAGAGGTAGACCCACAGAAACCGTAGCACTCGTAGTCAGTTTAACCGGGCTGCAGCATCGGCTGTCCCAGATCAAGATTATTCTGGCATGTGGCGATATCTGCCGGTGATCTATTTTCGTACTACAGGATCATCTAGTAATATAAACTCAATACCAAGCTTCAAGTTAATTGCATTTTAAAAATCAATATGTATTATTAATTATAAATTAAATGTCACCTTTCAAAATCTATGATGTGGCGCGATATCGAAATGAGTGTCAGAATAGAGGTCCAGACTGCGATAAGAGAACAAGTTTGCCTTCTCGGTTTCAAACCGTCTCATCAGCTGCGAAAGATGTCGGGCCAAATGAGTGCAGACTCGCACTACTATCGTCCGATATCAGTGAATGTTAGCCTTGAAAAAAAGATACCGACTCAGTGAAAGATAAACTACCAAGGACAAGCGCGGGATCTAACCAGTTGACAAGCCACCAAGAAAACGATAAGACTACGCACGCTATCACTGGCCAAGCGTCTGGCAAGAACTACGTCCGGAGATGACTTACCTACTCTAGATAGAACCTGGGTACGCAGAACCAATGCAACAGCACCTCACCAACCGTGGAAGCAAATTTCGGCAAACTACACAAGCTCCACCCCCAGCGACAATTTGTTTATCTTAACGGCAATGAACTCATGTACACGCTCGATCAAAGCATTCGCCACAAAGTGACGAGACCGCACGTCTACTAGAGCAAATGTCTGTTTAGATATCAGACTTGCTCGCTCCAAGGTCTGGTGACGCTGCAAAAAAAAAACAGTAAAATAGAGCCACACACCACATCAACCGACAATTCTGCGCAGATCCCATGGTCAGAAAGGCTTATAAAACATAAATACTTTCATTTTATTACAATTAAAAAAAAAAAAACAACATACAACGTTTGGTTTCATTAGGTTTTTAATATAAAAATTAACTAAACTCTATTAATTCTTTCTTTTCTTCAATTAGTACATTTCCTTCTTTAATATATAATAAACTATATTAAAAATTATTATTCATCTCTTCGTTAGTTTACATTTATATAGAAATTGCCACGCGTTTTTTTTCCATTCTAATCATAAAAAATACTGTAAAAAAAAATCCAAGTCGGGTTCACAATAGAATAGCTGTTTAGTGATGCAAGAGAAGGAAGAGAAAACCGTCGCTGTCGATATTAAAAAGCATAATAAAGAAGTGTTATTTCACACATAAATAAACTGTAGTTACACGAGAATTGATGCTCAATTAATTTTACGAGTAGGGTTTTATAAAAACCAACTTATTGTGTCTTGCAAATTTTTTGAAATCTACTGCCAATTGTGTAATAGGTACTAGTTATGACGCAAGATGTCGCGGCACGCTCCTTTCTATATATATATGTATGTACATATATATATATAAAGCGTGCATGCGACACCTTGTAGAAATATGCTCGTGTAACTTACTATAAACTATATATATATAAAACAGTTGATATATCAACAGCGACAATTGATAAAAACATTTTGTTAAGATTATATACAGGAACTATAGTCTAAAAATTACCTTTTTCATATAAATTCTGATTTTCATTTTTTATTAAATTGGTCACAGCTTGAGGCCATAAAATTTTAAATAAATCAATAAAAAAATATATGATTATTACACGATGTATATAGATATATAGATATGCTTAAAATAATATAAATAAAAAAAAAAATATATAGGCCAAATAATTTTTTGTTAAAATAATATCTCTTTTATTCAATCGGAGGGAAATCGTTTTTTTAGGAACAAATTTTATTTAGTTTTTTTTTTAATTCACTATTAAATAATACTGTTCTGCGCGTTGATCATATTCATAAATTGGGTTGGCAAACCTGTAGCGGACTATTAAAATCGCTCGTTCTTGGTCTCGCTCGTGTGAAGCCTAGATTTGCAAAATTCGTGGAAAGGTTAGTTTGGAGTTCACGTATTCCAAAAATTTATATTAGACAATTCGCTTATCTTTAATATTCGCGTAAATCATTTGTTTTCAATATTCGAGCAAATCACTAGTCTTCAAAATTATTGGCAACCGTTTAGTTTTAGACAAATCGCCCGTATTTAAAATTTGCGTCAATTTAGTTGTATTGCAGTAGTGCCAAACCCATTACATCACTTTAGTTTCATTACCCTGTATACAGTTCCCATACACTTAGACGACATCCCACCGATCAAATCAACTTAAAATAAAAATCAGATCAAATGAAAATAAATTTTATCACATTTTCTTTTTTCAATCGAATGAGAAGGAGGAAGGAAGAAAATAATATAAATGCATCGTTATATCAAAAAATCGCTAATCCTCATAATCTATACAATTAACAAAAATATTCTTAACTATTTACATCTCATTATTTTTATATTTTTTTTTTAGTTTTTTTCTACAAACTGGCCATAAATATATAAATATTTATAGTGTGTACAAAAAGATTGCTACCTATAACAGATTATACAGTATCCTCTCTGTATATATAACAAGTAGTGGCCTAGAACGTAATTTAAAGGGAACAAGGGGGGGCCCTGTATAACATTTTACTAGTTTTCCTTACAAGGTTACAACAAATATTTATTTTAATGGTCGGTTCATTTTTTTTTGTTGTTATACGCCATTCAAAAATAAGAAATAGTAGTAAATTAAAAATTATCCAAAATTAAAAAAAATGAATTATTGGCTCAAATTTGAAGTAAATATTTACGTTAAAATTCATGCTATTCAAAACTAAGAATTAGCAACTACTCAAATCAAAGATAAATAAAAAATAAGTATTGACAAAAAATATAACTTATATAATAATGTATACCATTTAAAGATAAGAGATAGTAACCAATCATAGCATAACTTTAAATGAAAACAAAATGTAAAGTAAAAACACAATTGACAAATAAACTACAAAGGAAACATTTGATTTACTAACGAGATGCTATTCAAAATAAAGAAATAGTAATTTCTCAACTCAAAATCCTATTCAAAATTAAGTACGCCTCTACTGAATCTTAAATATTCATCAAAAATATTTGCTAAAAATTCATTCAAAATCATCATGTATTCAATCATGCCAAATTAAAAGGCAAGTGAAAAATAACCTTTAAACATTTTATTTACTAGTTGAAGCCATTCAAAATGAAGAGATAGTAACATATCAATTAAAAATAATAAAAAAGATAGTAATACATATTTGTTAACTTTTCAAATAATTAATAATTCAAAATAAAGACATAGTAACTAATCATTTAAAAACCTAATCTAATAAATTATTTGAAATGATATATTAAATTAATTCTGGTCATTCAAAATAAAAAATAGATAGTAACAAATAATTGCATTTGCAATTAGAAAACAAATCAAAACCATTTTTGTTAATTATTGACTTTTCAAAATTAAGAAAAAGTAGACATATTCACTCCTAGCAATAAATCTAATTTAATACTTTTAATAAATTAATTTAATAACACCTCATCAACTGATTACTCCCTCTCTTATTTCTGAATAAGCTGTAAATTGTGGTTTGATATGAACCTACCATTTTCGTTTGCTTACCTCTTGTAGTATTATCACCCCCTCTAGGACCTAATAAGGCATTAAGTATAAATTGGTCGATATTAAAATTGCGATCATAATGATATATAAATTTGTGTTGTATGTACATAAAATAAAATAAAATCAGTCGAAACTCTAGACTATTTGAAACGAAATATAACATATATATTTTATGCAATAAAAATGAGTTAAAAATAAAAAATATCTCTTACTTCCACCCACACGATAAGAATGGCACTAAATGGCATCAATGGGTTTCTCGTATGGTTGTCCCACCCTTATTAATATTATTTTCGGTGCACAAAATTAACCACTAGTAACTATTTCAGTTTATTGACAATATCACAAATTTGATGTAGATATTATGAGGGTTGTGATTAGTAAGTAGCTAGGACGTTACCGTTAGCCGTCGGAACAACAACAGGATGTGGATTCTGTTGTTGTTGTTGTTGCTGCTGCTGTTGTTGTTGTTGTTGTTGGTGCATGTTTAATGTTTGTTGTACGATCGAGGCCGATGTCACGGGACTCGTCATCGATGTGGCCTGAGAGACCTGGGGTAATTGCACGTTTGCTACACTTGATTGAGGTGTTTGAACTGTCGGTGGTTGCTGCTGCTGTTGTTGTTGCGGGGTAGCGCCGTCCTGTGCTGGAGGCGCTGCCAGATTTTCCGTTGTATGTTTTCGCAAATGTCTGCATAATACACAAAAGAATACCAACATTGAAAAACAAAATCACAATTACATTCTGGACAGGTTAGGTTAGGTTGGGTGTAAACATGCTTGAAATTATATTACGCATTTTATATGATCAACTTGGTTCACTAATTTAGAAAACCACTTAAAAAAATCTTATTGCTTCTAAAATTAATTCTTAACAACTATGAAATCAGTAATATAAAAAATCTTAAACATATCACTCAATTACTTAAAAACCATCATATTACGCAATAGTCGTGCTTCAAAATGCACATACTCCTTGGTCACAAATATAAAAAATCTTACAACATATCACACAAATCCTTAAAATACAATTATATTGGAATATTTGTGCATAAAAATATATTGCGCAATAATATTAAAATGATTCCAAAACTGATTTTCAATAACTTGGTTGATTAATATAAAAAATCTTAAAAACTCATCATATTGCAATATTGCCCAATAATATGCTTCCAAAACTAATTCTAATAGTGCGTACACACTTGCAACAAACTGCCGTAACGCAACAACGTCGAGTAACATTACCTCGCAACATGGGACTTTTGTAGCTTGTCGGTTTTATTCCGTCTGATCAAAGAAATCTTACGCGGCAATGTTGCAGTATACAGAAAATTTTATTCCGTGTTGCAGTGCGTTACGGCACTTTGTTGCAAGTGTGTACGCACTATAACAGCTTCACTCACTGATATAAAAAAACCTTAAACATTACACCAAAATTCTTCAACATTTATCATATTGCGCAATATTTGTACTTAAAATGTACTGCGCAATAATAATAAAATGATTCCAAAACTAATTTTCAGCTACTTGCTTCAACAAAATAAAAAAATCTGAAACATATCAGTCAAACAATTTTGCGCATTACTTATAAAAATATATTGCGCGACATGTTTTACAATTTACCACATTCCTTAATCAAATTGTACAACTTACAATACTTCCGTTAGCGCAATAAAATCTAAACTGTTCATCCTACATAGTTGATGATTGAATGATATTAAAACTAATTTTTTATTGCACAATATTTCCATTAAAAAAAAACTTTTATGTTATACTTTAATAAATATAATAACATTCTTCATTAATTATTAAAAACATATAGCGCAACATTCGTAACCGATAGTGCCTATATCAAGTTTATTCACATCTAAAAAACTAATAAACTTGATAAAAAATATTGCGCAATATTTTTTTCTTAAAAACAAACTAAGCAATAATATGCATTTTAATCCTCAGAAAGAATAACTTAGTAATATATATTATTTTTGAAATATATGTATTGGTCTGATGTAAACTGTATTGCGCAATAATATTAAACTATTGAAAAACATCTAATTTTAAAAAATAATAACTCCTTTTCGCAAACTCTTGCATTGTAAGTCTTCTGAAAGAAAATCTTGCAAAATATAATGAACTGTGGCATATTCATAATATACTGTATTGCGCAATAATATTAAAAAATACTCTACTGCAACTTTCAACTCTTACATTAAACCTAAATTATTGCAAAACGAATTCTTAAAAATGACTTTTTTTCGGCAATTCTAGTAACGTTGCCAAACTTTCGGTACAAAATATTCAGCATGTAAACTGTATTGCGCAATAACACTGAAAACAAATATAACGTAATATTTAATTCATAAAAATATATGTAGCATTAATATTGATTTTAATTCACAAAATATTGTAAATAATCCAAAATATTCTGTTTACCATATATTATGTAAACTATTGCGCAATATTACTGAAAATAAAGATTTAATTAAAATTAATTGCGCGAAATATATTCTTCAATAGTCCTTAAAATATTGCGCATTAATTATGCCACACCAAAACTAAATTGCGCAGTAATATTAAACTATCCAGTTAACAATATATAACATTATTATATCAATAAAATATACTGCACAATAAAAATGTAAAAACTTTAATCATTCTTTAACCAATAGCTTTGCTTAGAATGAAAAACGTATTTGCAATATTGCGCAATAATATTAAAATATATTATCGGACAGTACTCGCAATTTTTCACAATTATTTTGTGATATAAAAATAATATTGCGCAATACTGATAAACAATTGCAATTCAATATATTGAGCAACAAAATTGTATTTGAAATTTTTGTAATTTTCAAAATATTAAGATTAATTGCGCAATAATGATCTTTAACCAATACCATCGCAATCTACATAATTTTTTACATATGCATGCGCAATAATATTGTTAAGACTCGCAAGTTCATTGTATATTGCGCTAAAACTATTAAAAAAAGTAATACCGTTTAATTACGCAATTAATCATATTGTTCGTATAAAAAATATTGGCGAGTATAATAATCAATAATAAATTAAATATTGTGAAATAATATTTGTAAATTTGTACAAAATTGGGTGCGTCCAGGAAGGCGGAAGCGGACAGCTACATTGTGATTTCTCCAAAAAATTTGAACTCGCAATATATCACTGTATTTTTAAACCAATAATTAATTTAATATTACAATATAAGTCAAATATTGCGCAATAATATTAAAAATATATTGTCAGTTGTTCAATAGAACATTATCGCTCCGCATAATAAAATGGATATAGGTTCGGTCTAGAAATTCAGTAAAAAAATGTTAAAATTACCTTAACATATTCCCCTTCTCAACAAACGTCCGTCCACAATCCGGACAAGCGTGTGGCCTCTCTCCACTATGCGACCTCCGATGCGACACCAAATGTCCCTTGCACATGAAGTCTTTATCACACAGATCACACCTAAAAGGTCTATCAGCAGCAGCACCCTTATTGTGCGACCTTTGATGGAACAGTAGGTTACCTTTGAGAGGAAACGATTTTCCACATTCCGTACACGTAAATGGCCTTTCTCCTAATAGAAACATAAATAAATTCCATGCATACAACTTAATTTATCACAAACTTACCCGTATGTGACCTCATGTGATTTATTAAATGTTCTTTTCTGGTGAATGGTTTCGAACATACATTGCAACAATGCGGAGTTTCTCCTGTATGTTGCCTCAGATGATTCGTAAGATGCTCTTTGCGGGTAAAAGTTTTCTGACAGAACTCGCAACGATGCGGTGATTCCCCTGTATGTATCCTAACGTGATTCGTAAGATGTTCCTTGCGCGTGAAGCTTTTAGAACAAAAATGACATCTATGCGGCGATTCACCAGTATGTTGTCTAACATGATTGGTCAAATGCTCTTTTCTAGTAAAGCTTTTCGTACAATACGTACATTTGTGCGGAGATTCTCCCGTATGTTGTCTCACGTGATTCACTAAATGATCTTTCCGCGTAAATGCTTTAGGACAATAACTGCAACGGAATGGTGTTTCACCTGTATGTTGTCGTACATGATTTATAAGATGCTCTTTTCTTGTAAATGATTTCGAACAATAAGCGCATCTATGTGGTGATTCCCCTGTATGTTGTCTAACGTGATTCAACAAGTGCTCCTTGCGGGTAAATGTTTTCGAACAGAAATCGCAACGATGTGGCGTTTCTCCTGTATGCCACATTATGTGATTCGTGAAGTGTTCTTTTCTTGTGAAAGATTTACCGCAAATTTCACATCTGAAAAATTATACGCATTACTAAACTGCGCATCTGCTACGCGAATGCGCATTACCCCAATTTTAATATTAAAAATTTCCCTTGCCCATTAAAAACACCTACATGTGCAGTATCACATAACTAAATGTATTTTAAACTTACCTAAATGGAGTATCATTGGTATGCGACCTCATATGATTCGCCAAATGTTCTTTCCTTGTATATTTCTTCCCACATATCGTACACTGATGTGGTGTTTCACCAGTATGCCACATGACGTGATTCATAAAATGTTCCTTCCTAGTAAATGATTTCTTGCAAATTTCGCAACGATGCGGTGTTTCACCCGTATGTTTCCTAACATGATTAACCATGTGTTCTTTACGCGTAAATGTTTTTGCGCAATACTGACAACGGTATGGCGTTTCACCTGTATGACATCTGGTGTGATTCTCTAAATGTTCTTTCCTTGCAAAAGATTTTCCGCATATGTTGCAAGCGTACGGTTTATCTGTCGAGTGGCGTTTCATGTGGCGTTCCAATGATGCGGCATTGGCAAAAACGTGGAAGCATACGGCGCAGGTAAACATACTACCTCCTAAATGGCACTTTCCGTGACGGCTTAGTTCCGCCGCGTTTACAAACGCTTTGCCGCATACTTGGCATGTAAACGGTTTGCGTTCTGTATGGTAACGGCGGTGAACAATTAGTTGGTAACGGAATTGGAACATTTTTCCGCATAAATCACAAACGTGTGTACCTATAAATGGTAAAAAACCTGATAATATACCAACATTCAAGTCACTTCGTTACTTTAAAGCAGTTACAAACAAAACAATAGCGCAATTGTAAAAAAAAAAAACTAAATTGTCACAAATGTCTTAAAACCTTCATAAACCTTTGTAAATTGTTTCTGTTCTTGAATTGTAACAAAAACTACAAAACCTGTCGCAAAAAAAAACATAATATGTGCGACAATAGTTGCTGAACTGACAATAGATGTTCCTAAAATTGCCACGTGTTCTTAAATTGTCGTAAACCGTTCATAAATTGTCAAAAAGTCTGCAAGTCATGAAATGTTAAGCGTCGTAAACCATTCTCAAACTGTCGTAAATCATTCACCAATCACTTTTTGCACTAACCTGCAATAATAGCCGGCGGACTATCAGTATTGATCCCACTAGTAGAAGCCTCCTCTGTATCCAACGCTTTAGGAACGACTGGTAAATTATTAACACCCTGTATATTGCTATTCCCCGTATTCTGTCCAATTGTAGTGGCACCCGTGATTTCACCCTGTAGCTTCCCAAAAACTTCATGATATGCAAGCAATTGATTGATTTCATCAACATTAACTTTGTACATATTTTGAACCATATCGACGCCGATCGTTTTCGCCAACTCTTGTTCCTGAAGGCCTAAATATTTATCTGCATTTATTATTAGTAATTTTGGTTGATTTAGTAATATTGTTACCTGCGGAGATTTTAATAATACTACCATCTGCCGTACGAACGTCCATTAAATTAGATTTAACATCTGGGAGGAAGAATTTAGTGCAATTTTGTAATACTTTTTCGTCTTTAATTTGCATTAAATTATCATCTTCGTTGTTTTGCGATTCTTGAGAATCAATTCGGGAAACGTTATCGAGTACCTGTTGAACCTGTAATTGTTGCAATTGTTGTACAGCCAATGCCTGCTGTTGACTTAATTGTTGATTTTCATTCAATTGTAATTGGGCTTGCACTAACTGATTCGCGATTAAATCCTTTTGATCTTTACTTTCTTCGATTACAGAAACCAAGTTGTCTTGTACTTGAACCTGAACCATGTTTTGTTGATTTTGTTGTTGTTGTTGCTGTTGCATTTGGTTGTGTTGCGAAACCATTGATTGGTTGTCTGATTGTTGGTGTTGATTGGATAGTTGGTGGCCGTTTTGTTGGCTGTCGATGTGCATGGTACTCGTCGGTATTGTGAGATTCGATGAAATTGATGTTTGAATTTGCGAGTTGTGCGGTAGAAGGATGTTATCCGGTGATATTAGACCACCATGTTGAGGCAACATAGATTGATCCTGTGGACAATAAACATTTTGCAAAACTTAGAATACAAAAATGTTTCTAATGTCAGAAAACAAATGTGGAGCAGTCGATCCATATAAACAAATTCGGCTCAGTCGGTCTATAAAAACCAATTCGACGCAGTCGGTAAAATCAATTTTTATTATGGCGCAACCGGTAACTGTCAAAACGCGTTTTACTTAACATATACAGGTGCGTAATTATATTAAATAAGTGTGACAAAGTTAATATCCAATTCGCGACTTATTAAATCATTGTGGCGCAGTCGATTATTATAAAAATTCGTACTTATGCATAGAAATATATGACGCATTCGGTAACTGTCAAAAACCCGTGCTACACAATATATTCAAAAAAAATCACGTGTCGTTATAAAATAATTTCGGCGCAGCCAACGCAGAACAAAAAATTTGTATTGAAGAGTTAGTTAGTTTAGATTTTAAAGCCGCTATGTATTGGAGAAATTAATGCAGTTTAATATAAAATTAACGTTGATTGTTTAAACTTTTATTTGTGCAAATAAATGTGGCGCTGTCTACCGACATACTACTGATTGAATAAATGTTTTTTAATAATACGAAGGTGCTTGCAACAAAAAATAAACCAAATTTAAGGTCTAAATTTTCAAATTTAAAGCTACAGCTTTTTGTAACACAATTTAAAACTTAATGTAATTTTAATATTTGAGCTCTAACTAAAGTTTGAATCTCTAATTTTTATAAAGCTCTAATTGTGAAACTTTTATAACCAATTTTGAAACTGAATATCTAATATAAAGCAATTTTCTAAAAACAAATTTTTGTTAACCAATTTAAAATTTTGAATCTCAATTTTTTTAACATTCTAATTTTGCAATTTTGAAAACGCTTTTTTTAACAAAATATGAAGATATTTAATTCTTGTATCAAAAATGTATAATCTAATTGCAATTTTTTTTTCTAAAACAAGCTCCAACTTTTCAATTTTTAAAATGCATGCCGATTTAATTAAGGTCTAATATTTGTACAACAATTCTAACAAAAGTCAAATCTCTAATTTATGCTGTGCCATAGCATTGAACAAATGTGGCGCAGTCGGTATGAAACGGAAATTTGCTTTGATACAGCCAGTTAATTTACGTAGTTAAATAGAAAAGTTTTATAATGTATTATCTATTATATAGCAAAATCCAAAATTATTTATCACATTCCTGAGCAGACAAAATGCCGCAAAAAACTGGCGCAGCCGTACGAAACATAAACTTAAATTTCATAATTTAAAAAAATTATGTAAAAATGTTCTGCACAGACAATGTTCCCAATATACTAGAAAAACATCCTAGCACCATAGTGTTCCACAATGTTCTATAATTAACAAAACATATTACTAGTATCACAATATTGTCAAAAAAAATATAAAGTGACAAAAAATAATGTCCTAGTCAGCCAATGTTCCTAATATAATAGACAATGTTCACAGTATTACAAAAATGTTCCATAATTAATAGAACATGCTTTCAGTAGCATAATATTGCAGATAAGTATTACTAATAATACAAAACTATCTCCTAGTGATCAGACAATGTTCCTGATATACTAAAAAATGTTCTTGTATAAAAAAATGTGTTCCATAGTTAACAGAACTTGTTCCCATTATCTTAATAGTGCAGAAAAGTATCTCTAATGATACAAAACAATCTCCTGGTCAGACAATGTTCCTAATAAAGAATTTTCAAATAAGAAGTTTCATTTTAAATAGCAGGCTATTTGGGCAGCTGTCAATTTTGAAGCTATTATCTTTTGACATTTGACAAGTAAAAACTACGCCATTATTAAAAATGGAACGATACACGCTTCAACAACGCATTGAAATGATTAAAATTCACTACAAAAATGATGAAAATTTTTCAGTCACAATTCGCAAGACTAAAGAACTTTTTGGTCGTCGTAAAGCACCTTCTCAGGCGGCAATAGTAAACCTGGTGAAAAAATTTGAGCTGTTGGGACAAGTTTTGATGTGAAGAATCAAAACCGTGTGCATCGCTCAAGAACACATGAGAATATTGCTGATGTAGCTCGTAGTGTTGAAGAAAACCCAGGTTTGTCAATTCCTCATCGATCTTTGGAATTAGACATTCCACAAACAACATTACACCGTATTTTGCATAAAAACTTAAGGCTTTTTAAAGTTCAGTTAACACAAGAACTCAAGCTGGTCAATCACCACAAACGTCGTATCTTTGCTGATTGGGTCCTTCAAATGCATCAAAATGATCCGTAATTTCATCGAAAAATCATCTTCAGTGATGGGGCCCATTTTCACCTCAGAGGCTACGTTAATAAGCAAAATTGTCGCATTTGGAGCTCAGAAAATCCAAGAATGATTGTTGAAAAGTCTTTGCATCCTCAATGTGTCACTGTTTGGTGCGGTTTTTGTGCTGGCGGTGTGATTGGACCCTACTTTTTCAAAAATGGGGCTGGTGCTACTGTTACAGTGAATGGATGGTGCTACCGAGCTATAATTAATAATATAATAATAATAATTTCTCTTAAAAAATACCCTTTTTTTTTTAAATATCAAAATGAAATCTCTTATTGGAAAACCCTGAATAATAGAAAATATTCCTTACAGCACAAAAACTGATCCATAATTAACATGTTAACAGAATCTTAATAGTGCAAAAAGTATCACCAATAATACAAAACAATCTATTAGGGCCGGTCTTTCCACTTCTCGATAAAGTTCGCATTTACTATAGAAGAGATAAATTTATTCCTAAGATTATAGAGAGCATTAAGCCTGTCCGTCTTTCCAACAATGTTTATCTGCTCTATAGTTATAGGAATGATTTATCAATAGTTCTTATGTTGGCAATGCTTATTATGCAATTTGAAGAGTGAGATGTTGCAACTTCTTACGTGCGTGGAAGCAAGAACGCACTAATACATTTTATAACGTATGTCGGAACTTGTATACACAACCCCATAACCCTACATTTTTAAGCCGGTTTCGCGCGTTGTTTTGTCTGTCAATGTTTACGTGTGACTACATGTTAAATAATTTTTTCACAAGTAGATTTATGAATTCCTCCAAAATCAACAATAGCAATGTAAAAACTATTAGATGCCAAAAACCTAAATGTTAAGAGCAATTGCTGATGTGGTGGAATAAAATTATTTTTGTAAAATGAATCAATCAATTGTTGTATAATTAAATCTTTAATTTATCTCTGTGCGGTATGCAAGTTGAATTAAAATAGTATTTACACTTTCCTTGAGTAGTTGGAATCTTCTAATAAACTTATTATCATCCCACAAATTCATATTTGCTGCTTGCGATCTTACAAAATATGGCTTACGTTCACGATTAACATTATCAACTAAGGGCCGCTTTTACAATTGTCGGTTAAACAAGGAATAGCGCTATCTAAGGAATATATAAAAATGCGCTTTTACAATCTCTTATAACTTATATCTAGTATAGTAACTAATCCGGTGCTTGAAGCAGTAGTTTTCTCTAGTATAGTAACCAAGTAACGCGCACAACAAATTTGCGTATAAATAATGTATACGTCAGTTTATAAGTCATTATTGACGTTTCAATAGGTTATGTAGACTGTAACAAAGGCAAAACTAATGCTATACCAGGTTTATACATTTAGATAAATTTATTCCTGATAAACTAACTTATGGAGAAGATAAGAGTTATAGGTTACGGAAATACACTATTTCTACTTATCGAGGAGATAAATGTTATTGGCAACTTTATAGAGAAGTGGAAAGACCGGCCCTTAGTTAGACAATGTTCCTAATATACTAAAAAATCTTCCTGGTATCACAAAATTGTCGAAAAAAATTGTATGTAACACAAAACAATGTCCTCATCAGACGAAAATGTTCCTAATATAATAAAAAAAATTATCAGAAAAATTGTTCCATAATTAACAGAACATGTTCCCAGTATATTAATAGTGCAGAAAAGTATAACTAATGATACGAAACAATACCCTGGAAGACAATGTTCTTAATACTCTAAAAAAATTTCCTGGTGTCACAACACATGTTCCCAGTATCACAATATTGTCAAGAAGAATCTCGAGTCACATAAAACAATGTCGTGGCCAGACAATGTTCCTAATCTAATAGATATTTCTTATAGCACAAAAATTGTTCCATAAATAACAGAACACAGTATCTTAATATGTTCCTATTTATCTTCTGGTATCACAGAAAATGTTTTATAATAAAATTAGCAAAAAAAGTTCCCAGTACCACTATATTGATAAATAAAAAACGCAAGTAACACAAAACAATGTTCCTAATATAATAGAAAATGTTCCTTGTATCAGAAAAATTGTTCCATAATTAATAGAACATGTTCCCAGTATATTAATAGTGCAGAAAAGTGTCACTAATAATAAAAAACAATCTCCTGCTTAGACAATGTTTCTAATATACTAAAAAATCTTCATGGTATCACAGAAAACGCTCCAGTATCACAATACTGTCAAAAAGAATCTTGAGCAACATAAAACAATGACCTGGACGGACAATATTCCTAAATTAATAGAAAACATTCCTTAAAGCACCAAAACATGTTCCCAGTACCTTAATAGTGCAGAGATGTATCACTAATGATACAAAACAATAAATTAAACAATGTTCCTAATATACTAAAAAACCTTCCTGATATCACAAAAAATAATTCATTATTAACAAAACATGTTCCCAGCATCAAAATATTGTCAAAAACAATGTCGAGTGACATATTATAACAATGTTCTGGTCAGACATTGTTCCCAAAAAAAAACACACAAACATGTCTTCCTAGTATTACAGAAAATGTTTTATAATTGACAAAACATGTTCACAGTATCACAATATTGTCAAAAAGAATCTTAAATAACACAAAACAATGTTCTGGTTAGACAATGTATAATAGAAAATCTTCCTAATATCATAATTAATGTTCCATGTTTCACAGAACATGTTACCAGTATCACATTTCACAAATTACTAATCATACAAAACAAGTCCTGGTTAGACAATGTTTCTAATATAATAGATCATGTGTGTTACTTAGTAACACCAACAATGTTTCTAATAAAACAGCTGATGTTCCTAGTATAATATAAAATAATTTAAGTTCATTTCCAGTACCATAAAAAATGTTCCAAGTAGTATCACAATGACACAAAACAATGTTGGATAATGTTCTTAATATAATAAAACATATTCCTAATATCACAAAAAATGTTCCAGGTTTGACAGAACATGTATCACAATATTGTCTATTGGTGACTAGTCACACCAATAATGTTTGAGTAATGTTCTTAATAAAATAGGAAATGATTCTAATGTAATAGAATGTTCCAAGTTTGAAAGAACATATTCCCAGCAACACAAAAACTCCCAAATTAAGACAGAAAATGTTGCCAATATGACAAAAACTGATTAACTTATTGTCACGAATTATTATTATTACAAACACTGTTACTAATAAAACATTTGACAAAAATATAATTAAAAAAACAAAAAAGTAAATAGAAAATCCAAATTTGACAGAAAAATAATTAAAAAGACAAAAAAATAACCAGAGAAACTTTGACAGAAAATTAACCAAATATACTAAAAAGTAGCTAGAAAAACCAACGTTTGACAAAAAATATCTAAATAGACATAAAAATAACTAGAAAAGCCGGCTTTTTACAAAAAAAAATTACATTTCACAAAAATATAACTAAATAGACAGAAAAGTACCTAAGAAAAACCGACATTTGACAGAAAAATAACTAAATAGGCAGAAAAGTAACTAAAAAAGAAGTAGAAGTAAGAAAGATGACCAGTAAAGTCTAGAGAGACTAGAAAAACAAACAATTGATAAAAAAATATCTAAATAGAAAGAAAGTAACTAGAAAACCAACTTTTGCCAGAAAAGTAACTAAACAGACAAAAAAGTAACTAAACAAACATTAGAAAAAAATAACAAAAAAAAACTAAAAATATTTTGACAAAAAAATTATGAAAAAAACAGAACTAGAAAAACCAACATTTAAAAGAAAATTAACTAAGAAGACAGAAAAGTAACCGACATTTGACAGGAAAATTACTTAAAACAACAGAAAAGTAATCAAAAACACAAAAATTTTACAGAAAAATAACTAAAAAACCGACATTTGACAGAAAAATAACTAAATAGACAGAAACGTAACTAGAAAAACCGACATTTGACAAAAAAATAACTAAATAGATAGAAAAGTAACTAAAAAAAAACAGACATTTGACAAAAAAATAGCTGAAACAACAAAAAAGTAACTAGAAAAATAACTAAAGATACCAAAAAACAAAAAAGGAACTAGAAAAATCAGCTTGATAGAAAACTTTTGCTATTTGACAAAAAACCACTGATAAATTATTACTATTTAGATATAAGGTTCCCAATGTTTTTGATAGAAATCACTAGTATGTGATGTTTAGATTAAAAAAAAACCTAGAATCAAAATAAAAGTTCTGGTTGAGTAATGTTCCTACCACAAATTTTTTTCAAGATAATATTCCTACTATAATAGAAAATGTAAGTTTGAGAGAATATATTCCCTCTATCACAATACTACTGTAACTCACTAGAGATACAAAAAAGATTTGATTAAAAAACTTGCTCCCTGCAGTATCAAAATGTTCTTAATAAAGGTCACTAATATGTCATTGTTAGATAACACTTCTGATGAGACTGCAAGTATTACAAAAATTCCTGGTATCACAGAAAATATTTCACATTTGACAGAACATGTTTCCACTATCACAATAATTTTTATAAAAGTCACAAAATGCCACAAACTTCCCACATTAGATAATGTTCTTAAAAAGACATCAAATGTTCCTAGAATAATATAATATGTTCCCTGTATTATAAAAAGTTGTTTGACAAAACCAGAAACATAATACAAAATCTAAAATGTCACAAATCAATGTGCTGGTTGGCTAATAATCTTCATATAAAATTAATACCACAAAAAATGTTCCAAGTTTGACATATTTCCAGTATCACAATGTTACAAAAAAAATATATTTTGTCAGAACATGTTCCCAGTATCACAATATTGCCAAAAAAAAGAAGTGTAATACAAAACAATAATCTGGTTGGATAGCAAACTGTAGAATGACCAATAAAAAAATTTCCTAGTATCACAAACAAATGTTCCAAGTTTGATAAATCATGTTCAGTTTCAATAATGTTCCTAATTTGACACAATATCTCACAATTGACACTTTCACAAAATATATTACCTGTGAAACCTTTCCAGATTGATTATCTGCTCGTGTTGTTCCTGGCAACCCATAAACAGACACTTGTGGTATAGGACCTGGCAGCAAATTCGTTAATACCCAATATTTCGCAACACTACTCAATGCAACTGCATTTAAAGCAGTCGTATTGACACGCAAATCGGTGGCAGACGATGTGGTTGGAGGCGGCCTCTGATTACCCTGAAACATTTATTTAATTATAATAAAACCAATTATTAATTAAATTTTTAATAATCAACAATCGGTTGTAATAAATTGTAATAAAAATTTCCGTTATAAACAAATGATGATTAAAATCTAAAAGTGTAAAAATATATTCAAGGTTGTTTTTATTTATATGACTAAGATGATGGATGTGACTGATGTAAGTCAATATTAAATATTAATTTTGTGTAAATATTAAAAATGTAAGGTTAAATCAATTAAGCCCAATAAAATAGTTTCTTTTGTCTTCCAAACAGACAGATAACTATCATTTTTTTCTTACTTCACTATTTTCATTGTTGTGTGTCCCTGTGAGGGGCCCATTATCATTCGAATTCATAATGCAAAGAAAAACGAGAGTTTCCCATTCAGTGCCGGCGGATTCAAGTCATTCTGTTTATTTTTGAATTACAATCACGTGAAAATACGTCCACTGTCATTGTTGTCGAGTTGCAGCAGCAGCAGCAGGGGGACGCGAAGGGAAGCCATTACAAACCGTCGCACACATTATCGGGCATCTTGCTGCTGCGTTTACCTAACTGCTTGCAGCGATAGCACTATCACTATACGTTGTGTTGGCACACAATTAATGCACCGGATCACTGCCCGAATTAACGTTAATTTTTCACTAAATTTCACGATAATGAATGGCACGGACGCGGGGCGCTACAAACAATAAACAAACTAAGATGGCCGTCTCTATGCAGCATTGCCGGTTCTATTAAATCCGCACCAAAATACCTACAAATAATAATTTTAAAACTTCATTAACACCTAACCAGATGATATAAGAACAACCTAAATTACCTTACAAATATTATAAAGCTATATAGTTTAAAATACTATAAGCAATTTTTAATTAGAAATAAATATTCCATTTAAATGATGAAGAAATCCTAAATATCGAAACTAGTAGCAATAAATATTAAAAAAAAACGTCAATTAAGCCTAATTATCTAATTTCTATTATAAATATATTTAGTTTTATTCATGTTTACTATCATTTGTAAGTTGATTTGGCAACGTTGAAAGATGTTCATTTTTTTATTATTAATTATTTAATTGTCGCAAATAATAATTAATGTTTATATTTTTATACGTGGTTCTAGCTACTCACCCCTAATAAATGATTACTAATTTTATTATGATTAAATTAATTAAAGCCCATTTTTTAATTGGCAAAATTTCTTTCTTCTAAGCCCCACCATCTTAGCCTTTCTCTCTCCACCTCAGCCCGCGCTGATCCTTCTAAATTGGCGGCAGTTTTAAATTAATAATTTGAAAATATAATTCATATGTATATCACAAGACTTTATATAAGCCAATTGAAAGCTGAAAATAATTTCTTTAATTTTTTTTGTATCAGTGAATTAAAAAAGTTTTGGATAAATACACAATATAGATGAAAGATCTACCAAAGCAACTTCGTAATGAATTTATTTTGATTTGATTGCAATGTGATTGGCATAGGATTATCAGCGCAAGAGCGTAATCAAAGAACTAATTTAGGTGAAAAACCAAACAAAATCCAACATTTTTTTACTTGCAACAACAAAAACGCATAATAACTTCATTCTTAAGTATCTGTTGGGGTTAGTAGTTGTAGACGAAGAAATCGGCATTTCCAAAAAAGTTGTTGGAAAAGATGTCTATGATAGCACAGCTAAAGAATTTGATAATTGGTTTGCTTTATTGATGTCTTAAAGGTAGTAGGCTTCAAAATATTTTGCTTGGTTTTAGTTGTTGACGTCTCTGGTAGACCGAGTAATGCTAGTTTGAAGACTAATGCCTTAATAAAAAAGTTAGCGTTTGTCAAAAAGATTAAATGTTATACTAAATCTAATAACATCCGCTAGGATATTCTTGTGCTATGCAAGGTTGCAAGAAGAATACTTGTAAAAACTACTTAGCTTTGCTGTAACATATCATGTTGTTAAACGTCGTACAATGTTCTCCAACTGTCATAAATAAATCTACAGTGTCATAACGTATTCCCAATCATATACTGTCATAAATATGTCAAAATATTTTATAACTGTCAAAACAGATTTGATGTTACATATCATTTTCTCAAATGTTATACAATGTTTTCCAACTGCCATAAATGTCTTTACAGTAGCATAACATGTTCCTATATATTATACAATATTTCCCAAATATTATAAATATGCCAAAAACGTTATTTACCTGTCAAAATAGCTTTGCTCTTATCTCTACACTGTCATAACATGTTTCCAAGTATTGTGTAATACTCTCCAACTGTCATAAATGTCTCTACTGTGTTATAACATGTCCGTAAATGTCATAAAATGTTCTATAATTGTCATAAGTCTCTAAAATGTCATAACATGTCTAAATATGTCAAAGACGTCATTTAATTGTCCATTATAAAAGTAATACATATTTTTTTATGAAAAATAGATTTATTGATCGTACTGGTACAAACGCTTAAAATTCTTCAAAATACTCTCTCCCTGCATCAATACACTTTTCAAGACGTGTCTACCATGTCTAGAAGGCACCCTGAAACTCCTTGACATGAATGTCTTTTTAATAACTTTGTAACGTGCTTTTGAATGTTTTCCAAGGATTCACAATGCTTTCCTTTCAGCTCTCTCTCTTCAGTCGAGGAAACAAAAAAAAAGACGCACAAAGCCAAATCAAGACTGTAAGGCCCCAGCCTCCAAAGACCACCAAAGTGTTGCTTCAAAAAAGCAAAGCAGCGCGTGGCACACAAAATCATCACCCCGCCCAAAGAAAAAGCGAATGAGCAAGTCTCGAGTATTTCTAGTACGATCAATAAATCTATTTCTCATAAAAAATGCGCATTATTTTCATAATGGACCTTGTATTCTCAAATTTCATGTTCTGCATAAATATCTTTACAGTGTCATAACATATATGTTGCCAATTATTGTGTAATATTCTCCAACCGTCACAAATAACGCTAAAGTGTTACAACATGTTTTTAAATGTCATAACATGTTCTTCAACTGCCATAAGTCTCTACAGTGTCATAATATGTTCTCAAATATTATATAGTATTCTCTAACTGCCTAAATAACTAAATATGTAAAAAAAAAATTTTTAACTGTCAAAACAGCTATGTTGTGATATATCATACTTTCAAACGTCATACAATGCTCACAAATTTCTTTTAATATCTCTACAGTGTCATAACATGTTTTCAATAATTGTATATCATGTTTTAAAATATTATAAAATGTTTTCCAACTGTCACAAATGTCTCTACAGTATCATAACGTTTTCCCACATATTGTATTATGTTTTCCAACTGTTAGATATAATCAAATAATAATCATAATACCTTTGAATAAAAATACCTTTAAATTTTAACGAGTAAAAATACACTCGTTGAAACTATTACGTTGAAGACTAGATTTAAGCAGTCTGTGAACATTGACTTTAAACATTTGTAGTACTTATGTCTTCCTTTATTTTAATTTTTGAAAAACACAAGTAACGCCGTTGTATCTTCTTCATCAGCCCGTGTTCGTTCACTCCTGGACATAGGCCCTATACTCTTTCATTTGTCTCTGTTATGGGCCTTTTGGTACCCATCTTTGCCGGCGGTTTGCTTGATGTCACCAATTTATCGTATTTGGGGTCTTCCCATGTCCCTTTTGCTTTCCCTGGGTTGCCATTGCGCAATTTTAGCTGTCCAGCGTTCGTCTGTGTATTAAGTCTTTTACTCTTGTTCTTTTCCTGACTTTTTCGTGATTCTGTCTCTTAACGTTATGCCGAGCATGGCTCTCAACTTGTTTGCGGTTGTCTCTAACCCGTAGATGATTAGAGGAAGTACACATGTATCAAAAACCTTCCTCTTAAGATTTATATATACCCGTGTTGTTTCTTAAGATGTATCCTAGTTTCCCAAGTGCTGCCCATGACAGCTGTATTTGTCTTGATTTTTTTTTATCGGTTCTACTTTCCCAGCACTGTTATGTGGCCAGGAAGTTGTATTTAGTAACACTTTTAATCACAATATTGTTTATGTGTACAAGTGGGTTCTCGGGGCTCATTATTTTTGTTTTGGTGTAGTTCATTTTTAACCCTTTCATCTCCGATGCCTGGTTGAGTTTTTTAAGCATTTCAGTGAAACGGTGTAGGTCTTCTGATACCAATATGATGTCGTCTGCAAAACGTAGTTATCTCAGAACGAAGAAAATAAAACTGATGGAGCTACATTAATTTTGTTTTCTTTGTTCTACCATGCAAGTCAAGAAAATATCTTCTAGGGCACTTGTGAACAATTTCGGAGAAATTGTCTCCCTGCCTTATTCCTCGTTCCACTTTGATGATGTTGGTCAAGTCTCCTTCATTAATTTTTACGTGTAGTAGGGCGTTTGTGTATACAGGGTGTCCGGAAAATACGAGTACAACGTTTGACGACAGACTCCTGACGTCAAAATAGGTCGATCTAAGCCAACTTAGTTATATCCAAAATTGTCTCGTTTAGCCGGTAGAGGGCGTCAAAAATTTGTAAATATTAAAAAGAAATTACCTGTAACAATAATTTTTTAAGTGACCTTGTTGCTATGGCGTTTAATAATTTGACAATTATTGACAAATTGTCACCAGTCTATGAAATTTACTCAAGTATACGATCAACATTCTTGAATTACAAGTTCATTTTACCATTAAAAATGGAAAATTATACAAACTCTCAGAAAGTTGACATGCTCCTGGTATACGGGTTTTGTCAAGGAAATGGGCGTCAGAGTGTTAGGGTTTACATGGGGAGGTTTCCTAACCGTCGAATACCAAACCACCAAACATTTGCCAATATTGAGCGTCATCTTCGGGAAACGGGCAGTTTTGAGAAAAAGTTTGAAGGCAGGGGTCGTATGCGAACAACTCGAACTGTGGAAACAGAAGAGATGATTCTGGAAAGAGTTGAAGAAGAACCAAGTACCAGTACCCGTCTCTTAGAACGTGAGTTAAATGTTCCTAAAACGATTGTCAATGAGGTTTTAAGAGAACAGTTGTTACATCCTTACCACATACAAAAAGTCCAGGAACTTTTACCGACTGATCTCCCCATGCGGCTTACATTTTGTCAATTTATTAGAAACAAAAGAATCCTTGTTCCAAATTTTTGTAGAAAAATTATGTTTACTGACGAGGCATGCTTTACAAGATCTGGGGTAACCAATCTGCACAACGAACATATTTATTCCGATGAAAATCCACATGCCATTAAAGTTGCACATCATCGGCATCAATTTAAAATTAATATTTGGGCAGGTATTATTGATCACTACCTTATTGGTCCCATTGTTATTCCAGACAGGTTAGATGGAAATATTTATTTAAATTTTTTGCAAGACACATTACCAATTCTTCTGGAGAATTTGCCCCTTTTACTTCGGAGGGAAATGTGGTATATGCATGATGGTGCCCCGCCCCATTTTTCCGTTGCCGTTCGGCAATACTTACATCATCAATATCCCAACCGATGGATTGGAAGAGGCAATGATGCACCAGTAAAATGGCCACCACGTTCTCCTGAGTTAAATATGTGTGACTTCTTTTTGTGGGGCGCTATTAAAACAGAAGTTTACAAGACTCCGGTAAACACACGCGATGATTTATTGCAGCGGATTTTAAATGCAGGCAACCATTTTAATAATCCCGAGACATTAGATAGGGTCCAATATCATTTTTTAAAGAGTGTTAATAAGTGTATTCAGCAAGATGGCGGTCATTTTACACATTTGCTTAAGTAATGTTTTTGTTTTACTTAGTTTCTTACAATAGATACTTTCAACTTTGTTATACTTTTGTTTTTTTTGACGCCCTCTACCGGCTAAACGAGACAATTTTGGATATAACTAAGTCGGCTTAGATCGACCTATTTTGACGTCAGGAGTCTGTCGTCAAACGTTGTACACGTATTTTCCGGACACCCTGTATACACAAACGCCCTACTACACGTAAAAATTAATGAAGGAGACTTGACTTCCTGCGTGTCTATAAGATCTAGTGTAGACTAGGAAAGTTTATTGCTGGTAGTTGTTTTCTTTGCGGTGGTGTTGCATAACTTTTAAACCCTTTTTTGGATACTTGTTTCTATGTTTTAGGTTAGTTGCTCGATATCTAGTCCACCTGTAGGTTGTAATCTTCTTTGAAGCTATCTATAATATTTGTTCTTTTTTAGTTTCAGCTCTTGTATCGTTGGGTAACGTTGCTTGGTTAAATTGTGTCTTTCCTTTTTAGGTCAAAATAAAAGTCGGTGGTCGCTGCCCGTGTTCATTTTGTTTAACACTGTTACATCTTTGCATATAGATCTGGTGTTTGATATTATGTAGTCTATCTCGTTTTTTTGTAATGTTATTTGGACTTTTCCATGTCCATTTTTGTTGTGGTAGTTTTTGGAGGAACGTATTTAGGCAGTATAGGTTTTTTTTAAGTAGAAAGTTTAACAACATTTCGCTTCGTGCGTTTTTATTGCCTGATCAAAAATTTCCAATGTTTGCATAGTCTCCTTGTATTCATTGTCCTATTTTGGCATTGAAGTCGCCGGTTAAAATGGTGTATTTGGCTTTTTCCATTCTTCTGGCTTTTGAAATATCCTCGTATACCTCTTCATCGTTTGTTTAATTCCAGCGTAATGTAGATTAAGCGATCTGATATTGCTTTGTATCCCGTCATTAAGTGTTTGATACTCTTTTTCACCATATTGCCACACCTCGAATATGGTGGTTTGTATCAGAGTTGCTTTTATACAATATGTGTCCACTTTTCAGTGTTGTCACCCTTTTTCCTAGTAATCTGGTTTCGCATAGGCCGATAATGTGCCATTTAATATTCTTCAGTTCCTCTTCGAGTTCTGTTAGATGTTCATCGTCTTTCATTGTTCGGATGATGTATGTCGCTATGAATAGGTGTTTTTTGTTTATAGTTTTGGCCAAGTAGTTCAACTTTAAGCGCGCATAATGTGGTGCTTTTTCGAATACTTCCAATTTGGGTATAAGGTATGCATACAATGTTGCTACATTACGTAATACTTAAAAAAAAAAAATGTTGAACTCTTAATCAATTTGGTTTAAAACGCGTTCTCCTGTCAACAATACCGGTTGTGTTTAAAGATTCTCAAAAAAAAAACTCCGATTCTAGTAAGAGTACAGGGTCAGTTTTTTTTGTAATAAAGCACAATTGAGCCTTTGAAAACCAGAGTGATCTAAGTCAGAAAAATTTTACCCGTTTTTTACCTATGTGATAAAATTGAAGACACGAGTGGATGAAGGTGCTATGTTACACTTTTTCAAAAACTGCTTTTTTTACACGAATGAAGGTGTTATGTACCGATCTTTCACATAGCACATTTTTAAAACTCGTGTTTCAAATGAAACACCTGATTTTTGAATGGCTGAAGGGGCTATGTACCAAAAGTGTGACGTACAAATGTGGAAGAATGTGTTATGGGATGATAACACCTTCATCCATAGTAAAACGTACATTTGTAAACTTGATCGTATGTAAGAAAGTGTTATGTAGCGTACATAGCTCCTTCATCCATGAGTTGTATGATTTTGTCAGTTGTTGTTTCAAGGTTGTGCACCTGTTTTTCTGTGTTTTTGTGAATAATTAAATAAAGTGTGACACAAAATGGGTTCCAGAGGTAAACGGATGTTAGATTTAGTACGAGAACAATCAAGACCTAGAAAAATAATGACTTTATATAAAACTAATCTAATTTCTGGTAATTCTACCCTCAAAATGTCAGATGGAGATACTTCAACAGGTAAAATATATTTTTCACGTAGTTTTTGATTTGTAATTTGCATTTTAGTTGGTACCTACCTGTAATGTGCAAAGAAATAAATAAATACTAGACTACAACTCTCACTTTATAGATAGTTATGTTTTGCATTTATGAATAAATAACGAAAAGAATAATATTTCAGTGTGCATTTAAACGACGTGGCTGAACTTAGCTACGGCTACGGATTCGTTTAAGAAACACATTTGTGAATCCGCGCTCTCACTCAAGCATCGCCCAGCTAAATCATTAACATGCGTACCAGTATTGGAATTTAGCGGCGCTCTTATATTTGTTTTAGATCAATATAAAACTTAATAATTTAAACAAATTGCTCTGTTGTTTAACTAAATAGTATTATTTAGCAATAATTAAATAAATAATAAATTTAAAACAACTGCGTTGTCAACAAAATATGTAGATATAAATGGGTGTTTTAAATTATAAATATAACATTAAAACAGCGTTCAATATTTTTACATAAAAAATAATTTGTAGCTTTTAAACGTTTTTACATATATTTGCATCATATTATTTAACAAATAGAAATAAACTTATTTATGAAACAAAAATCTAATTAATTTGACTAATAATTTAATTTAAGGTTGGATGGCCATTGCTTAAGCTAATAAATATTTAATTAACCAATAATAATAAAACCTTAAACTTCTGGATATCCGAAAAAGATTTGTTTAAAAACGGAAAATGTAGAATATAGGAAAAATAAATTATTCAGTTTTTTGGCTGACACAACCTTATTTATGAAGGAATCCGCAATGTTTTTGCTAATAATTGTTTCTATTTAACTAATAAATGGGAATACATATTCAATTTTTTTGATATCTCGGGGGAAATTGGTTCAAAAACGGAAAATGTAAAATATTGCAAAAATAAATGATTCAGTTTTTTTTGGCTGACACAACCTTATTTATGAACGGATACGCAATGTTTTTGCTAATAATTGTTTGTTTTTAATGAAAATAAATTTACAATTTTTTATATATCTGATGAAAGATTGATTCAAAAACGGAAAATGTAAAATAAAGGCTAATCTAGTTTATTAAGTTCTTCAACTAACACAACCTTGTTTACTTTCAGATTCCTAATGTTAACTAATAATTACTCACACACAAGATTTTTTTTATAACAAATTAAAAAATTATCAATTTATTCGCATTAAATTTTATTTTTAGAAAATACCTGTTGTTTAAGCTTTAAAACGGTTTATTAAATTTTTTAATGAAACTTTGGAATACCCTGAATCGAAATTTTCACAGTGATTATGAAAAATCCCACAAGAAGATTAATATTCGGCGTTTTTAATCTTACCTAATCTTTTTCTTATTACAATAAAGCTTAAGTTGGCCAACTTTGCCGTCTTAATACTAATTATTTTTTTAACTTATTTTTGTAATAATGCTAACATTTGCATACCTGAATATCCCCACCTTTAAAATTTCCCAGATTTCCGGAAAATTAAAATTGTATTCCCATTTGTTTGTTAAATAGAAACAATTATTAGCAAAAACATTGCGGATCCGTTCATAAATAAGGTTGTGTCAGCCAAAAAACTGAATAATTTATTTTAGCTATATTTTACATTTTTCGGTTTTAAAGCAATTTCCCTTGAGATATTCGGAAAACTGAAATTATATTTTTATTTATTAGTCAAATAGAAACAATTATTAGCAAAAACATTGCGGATCCGTTCATAAATAAGGTTGTGTCAGACAAAAAAACTGAAATTTATTTTTGCTATATTTTACATTTTCCGTTTTTAAACTAATTTCCCCCGAGATATCCGGAAAATTAAAATTGTATTCCCATTTGTTAGTTAAATAGAAACAATTATTAGCAAAAACAATGCGGATCCGTTCATAAATAAGGTTGTGTCAGTCAAAAAACTGAATCATTTATTTTTGCCATATTTTACATTTTCCGTTTTTAATCCAATCTCCCTCGGGATATCCGAAAAATTGAATATGTATTCCCATTTATTAGTTAAATAGCAACAATTATTAGCAAAAACATTGCGGATCCGTTTATAAATAAGGTTGTGTCAGCCAAAAAACTGAATCATTTATTTTTGCAATATTTTACATTTTCCGTTTTTGAACCAATTTCCCCTGAGATATCCGAAAAATTGAATATGTATTCCCATTTAATAGTTAAATAGAAACAATTATTAGCAAAAACATTGCGGATCCGTTTATAAATAAGGTTGTGTCAGCCAAAAAACTGAATCATTTATTTTTGCAATATTTTACATTTTCTGTTTTTGAACCAATTTCCCCTGAGATATCCGAAAAATTAAATATATATTCCTATTTATTAGTTAAATAGAAACACTTATTAGCAAAAACATTGCGGATCCGTTTATAAATAAGGTTGTGTCAGCTAAAAAAAAAACTGAATCATTTATTTTTGCTATATTTTACATTTTCCGTTTTTAAACTAATTTCCCCCAAGATATCCGGAAAATTAAAATTGTATTCCTATTTGTTAGTTAAATAGAAACAATTATTAGCAAAAACATTACGGATCCCTTCATAAATAAGGTTGTGTCAGCCAAAAAACTGAATCATTTATTTTTGCAATATTTTACATTTTCCGTTTTTGAACCAATTTCCCCTGAGATATCCGAAAAATT
The DNA here is from genome assembly GCA_963932245.1 of Tachinus rufipes. NCBI lineage: Eukaryota > Metazoa > Arthropoda > Insecta > Coleoptera > Staphylinidae > Tachinus > Tachinus rufipes. The sequence continues at coordinate 67,325,030 of OZ010747.1, read as the reverse complement.
GAATATGTATTCCCATTTAATAGTTAAATAGAAATAATTATTTGCAAAAACATTACGGATCCGTTCATAAATAAGGTTGTGTCAGCCAAAAAACTGAATCATTAATTTTTGCAATATTTTACATTTTCCGTTTTTGAACCAATTTCCCCTGAGATATCCGAAAAATTAAATATATATTTCTATTTATTAGTTAAATAGAAACACTTATTAGCAAAAACATTGCGGATCCGTTTAAAAATAAGGTTGTGTCAGCTAAAAAAAAACTGAATCATTAATTTTTGCAATATTTTACATTTTCCGTTTTTGAACCAATTTCCCCCGAGATATCAAAAAAATTGAATATGTATTCCCATTTATTAGTTAAATAGAAACAATTATTAGCAAAAACATTGCGGATCCCTTCATAAATAAGGTTGTGTCAGCCAAAAAAAACTGAATCATTTATTTTTGCAATATTTTACATTTTCCGTTTTTGAACCAATTTCCCCCGAGATATCAAAAAAATTGAATATGTATTCCCATTTATTAGTTAAATAGAAACAATTATTAGCAAAAACATTGCGGATCCGTTTATAAATAAGGTTGTGTCAGCCAAAAAACTGAATCATTTATTTTTGCAATATTTTACATTTTCTGTTTTTGAACCAATTTCCCCTGAGATATCCGAAAAATTAAATATATATTCCTATTTATTAGTTAAATAGAAACACTTATTAGCAAAAACATTGCGGATCCGTTTATAAATAAGGTTGTGTCAGCTAAAAAAAAACTGAATCATTAATTTTTGCAATATTTTACATTTTCCGTTTTTGAACCAATTTCCCCCGAGATATCAAAAAAATTGAATATGTATTCCCATTTATTAGTTATATAGAAACAATTATTAGCAAAAACATTGCGGATCCGTTTATAAATAAGGTTGTGTCAGCCAAAAAACTGAATCATTTATTTTTGCAATATTTTACATTTTCCGTTTTTGAACCAATTTCCCCCGAGATATCAAAAAAATTGAATATGTATTCCCATTTATTTGTTAAATAGAAACAATTATTAGCAAAAACATTGCGGATCCGTTTATAAATAAGGTTGTGTCAGCCAAAAAACTGAATCATTTATTTTTGCAATATTTTACATTTTCTGTTTTTGAACCAATTTCCCCTGAGATATCCGAAAAATTAAATATATATTCCTATTTATTAGTTAAATAGAAACACTTATTAGCAAAAACATTGCGGATCCGTTTATAAATAAGGTTGTGTCAGCTAAAAAAAAACTGAATCATTAATTTTTGCAATATTTTACATTTTCCGTTTTTGAACCAATTTCCCCCGAGATATCAAAAAAATTGAATATGTATTCCCATTTATTAGTTAAATAGAAACAATTATTAGCAAAAACATTGCGGATCCCTTCATAAATAAGGTTGTGTCAGCCAAAAAACTGAATCATTTATTTTTGCTATATTTTACATTTTCCGTTTTTGAACCAATTTCCCCCGAGATATCAAAAAAATTGAATATGTATTCCCATTTATTAGTTAAATAGAAACAATTATTAGCAAAAACATTGCGGATCCCTTCATAAATAAGGTTGTGTCAGCCAAAAAACTGAATCATTTATTTTTGCTATATTTTACATTTTCCGTTTTTGAACCAATTTCCCCCGAGATATCAAAAAAATTGAATATGTATTCCCATTTATTAGTTAAATAGAAAAAATTATTAGCAAAAACATTGCGGATCCCTTCATAAATAAGGTTGTGTCAACCAAAAAACTGAATAATTTATTTTTCCTATATTTTACATTTTCCGTTTTTAAACAAATCTTTTTCGGATATCCAGAAGTTTAAGGTTTTATTATTATTGGTTAATTAAATATTCATTAGCTTAAGCAATGGCCATCCATCCTTAAATTAAATTATTAGTCAAATTAATTAGATTTTTGTTTCATAAATAAGTTTATTTCTATTTGTTAAATAATATGATGCAAATATATGTAAAAACGTTTAAAAGCTACAAATTATTTTTTATGTAAAAATATTGAACGCTGTTTTAATGTTATATTTATAATTTAAAACACCCATTTATATCTACATATTTTGTTGACAACGCAGTTGTTTTAAATTTATTATTTATTTAATTATTGCTAAATAATACTATTTAGTTAAACAACAGAGCAATTTGTTTAAATTATTAAGTTTTATATTGATCTAAAACAAATATAAGAGCGCCGCTAAATTCCAATACTGGTACGCATGTTAATGATTTAGCTGGGCGATGCTTGAGTGAGAGCGCGGATTCACAAATGTGTTTCTTAAACGAATCCGTAGCCGTAGCTAAGTTCAGCCACGTATTTAAACGAAAGGCAGATTTTTACACCGTTTTTTCTTGTAGATATTCAACCGTTATCAAGCTTGAAAACGTGCACTGCTGTACACGATAACAATGTCAAACATAGCGACTGTGATGTACCGCAAGACACTAATGTGGACGTACAGTTGACTACAAAAGACTTCTTGGGGATGGACTCATCAGAACCAGACTTTTCGGGCACTGACGACAGTGATCCAGAATACGTTCCTAATAATAAAGAAGTAACCAGTGATAGTGATGTGGAAACCGCCCACTACAGTAAGAAAGTATGACACGAAATGATTGAAAATAAGTGCCAAGTTGGAATAGGAAATGACAATCATAATGAAGACTCTGACCAGAGGCATGAGCTTCCTATCGGCAGTTCAGAAGATACATCTAATCAAAGACGTCAAGCTGATATATCAACACCGACTTCTTTAGAAATAAATAAAATAAAGGAGAAACAATTTACTCCTAAAGACCACAATTCAAGAAAACCAAAACGCGACCCGGATACATGGATAAAAAGATCGGCAGCTCTTGCTAGAGAAAGAGGCGAAACATTTGTTGCAAAAAAAAACCAAAGGAAGATATTCTCTGCAGAGAAAAATGTAGGCTCAAATGTAGCTCTCGTTTTAACAAAAAAAAGCGAATTGCATTTCTAGATGGATATCACAAGCCCGATATAAACGCAAAGAATGTTTTATTATTTAAAAGCATTATTAAGAAACCTGTACAAAACATAAAACTGCATCATTTGCATACAGCGTAACACTAAATGGTTGTAATGAATTCGTTTGCAAAGAAGCGTTGTGTTCGTTATATCAAATTGGCAAAAAAAAATTGATATTATTAAAAGTAGAATCCATACTGGTGTATCTGCACCTCCACCTGATCGCAGGGGGAAAGCACAATAACAGGCCGCATAAGATAGACAAAAAAGTTAACCAATATATTAGAGACCATATAAATAAATTCCCTGCTGAAGAGTCGCACTACTCCAGGAATAGGAATCCACATAAAAAGTACCTCTCTCCACTACTTAATATAACAAAAATGTATAAGCTGTACATTGACGAATGTGATATACAGAAACGTCCTGTAAAGTTTAGAATAAAGTTGAGTTCTTACTCAAAACTTTTTGCAACAGAGTTCAACTTATCGTTTCAAAACCCTAAAAGTGATACATGCAGTACTTGTGATGCCGGTGAGGCAAGTGTTGAACATAAAGAAAATTATGTTGCAGCAAATCAAGCCCTAAAAAGAAACAAAGAAAACGCGAAGACGGGAAACAACATAGTTTTTATTACAATGGATCTACAGCAGACTATGCCGCTTCCAAAGCTTACCACATCAAAAGCATTCTACCTTCGACAAATGTGGTTTTACAACTTCGAGATTCATATCATTACAAAAAACATAGAAAAGGCATATTTTTGCACATGGACGGAAAATATGGCAAAAAGGGGAAGTTCAGAAATATGCAGCTCCCTATTACGATACATTGAAGTTGACAAAAGAATTAGAGAAAAACCACATTTAATAATCTGGTCTGACTCTTGCCCTGGCCAAAATAAGAATTTTTTAATAGTCTGCTTATACCAGTACCTCATCTTAAATGGTTATTTCAAGCGTATTGACCATACATTTCCCGAGGTAGGGCATAGCTACCTTGATTCCGACAGAGACTTTGGAAGAATCGAAAAGGTACAAAGGAAGAACTACACTGTATATACACCCGACAAGTACCGTGAAATAATAGCAAGGCAAGCAGAAAAAATGCAGTAATTGACATGGCTGAACATTTTAGAAAAATGGAAGATTTACCTGATAAACTGGAGTTAGTTAACCGAAAAAAGGACGAGTTAAATGAATGTGTGAAATTTAGAGATGGGATTAAATGGATTAGGGTGGAGGATTATGGATCTTATCTCTACAAGGAGTCTTACGATGAATCAATGCCGTTCAAAAAAGTTAATATCCTTAAAAATAAAAAGCGTACTCAACCGCCTAAAGACTTTCAAACTATTGAAAGATTCCGTGAGAAATATGGCACTACCTCCGAAGAAAAACGAAAAAATCTTCAGGATCAGCTTAAGTTCGTTAAACCAGAATATCGTTATTACTATAAACAAATATTACTAAAAAACTAAGAATATTATTATACTTTTTATATTTTGGTAAATATACACCCTTTCTAATCACACGCTACTTTTAATTTTGTATATAATGTCTCGATAATAAAGGTGTTATGTATACATTTTTTTCCTAAAAGTACACAATTTTAGGTTTTAGAAAAACGAGTTCTTAATATATAAAATTGTATGCCTTTTAGTAACTCTTGAGATATATTATTACTTGTATAGACTTCAACTAAAAAAAATTACACACAAAAAACTTTAACATTAATTTACTCGAAACTTTAATTTTGTAACATAGCACCTTCATCCACTCGTGTCTTCAATTGCAAAAAAACAGAAATTAATTTTTATGAAAATTTAAGTAAGTCTTATTTAAAAACAAATATTGCAACAAAATGTTGACTTTTTAATTCACGATATTTTGGCAACGTTTGAATTTTAGGATCTTGTATTTCAAACACAGTTTTTTAGACCACTCTGGTTTTCAAAGGCTCAATTATAAGTTCAAATTGTATATTCTTCTTCTTCTTGGTCATTCTTAGGTAGGCTGTTAGCCTGTTTTACTTCAACTCGGTGTTACTTCCCGGATGTTGATGTCCATCTCTTTGGGGACCTGCCTTTTTCTCTTCTTCCTCCTTCTAGTGGGCCTTGTGTGACCTGTTTTAGTATTCTGTTGTTGTCCATACGCTTAATGTGCTTGTTCCAATATTTCCTTCTGCCTTTGATTAAGTTGTTTACATCTTGTACATTGCACATCTCTCGTATGTCGTAATGTTTTTAGTTGAATCATTCTTAAGATTTTCATTTCGCTCGAGCTTATTATGTGCTTTGTCTTTGTTGTGTCTGTCCTGGTCTCTGTGGCATAAGTTATTATTTGCCGTACCGCTGTTTTGTATATCATTGTTTTTGACTCTGTTGTTAGGTGTTTATTCCTCATACTAGGTCTTTGAGACATCCTAATATTCTTGAATCTTTATTATTTGTCCCTAACTTCTTCATTTATGTTACCTTTGCTACTTATTTGAATTTGCCAGCTTGCATCTGAAAGATCCCTGTTAAATTTTATCAATAAGATAATTAAAAAAAAAATGCAAGAAATGACATAAGAAAAACCTATACATGTACTTTTGGTGGTAGAGGGGGTAAGTAGTTATTAAAATTTAAAGTTAAAATTATTTACCAGCTTGAGGGTCAAGATTCTTAAGAGAATGATGAAAACCGAATGTCGCTGCAACCACTTTGTCAAGAAAGATGAATTGACCGATGGGTGTTCTGAAAGCTACCGAAGATCCAGATCAACAGCCTAACCAAGACTACTCTCATAGGTAGCAGTCTTTGCCCAACTCCCACCCATGACCCACGCAGACAAAAACATAAGTTCTTAAAAAACTCAGATACGACCTGACCTGCAAGCTGTACAAATGCAAAGTTAATAATCCAAGATTGAGTATTTAGACCATCTGATCACCGCCAAGAGCAACCAGCAGTCCCTCATCGACAAGATAACCCAAAACTCGCCACTAGAAAAACTTCCTGGCTGCTATTTTTACAACAATAAATTAAAATGTGTACTAACCCAATTCTTCGGCCTTTAAAGTCCTACAAGTGTGGATATGAGGAAAGAAAAGAAAATAAACACATCTTTAGGTTAAATAAATACTGAGTGCATAAATAAAATTTATTCTCCAACAACTTCCTCAATAATCTCTTCGTCATCATCAGTCTGCTCATTTTTAGAAACTGTTGGTATTAAAGTAGATACAGGAACTCCTAATCCTTTAGCCAAAACCTCTAAAACATCTTTGTTGATGTAATAAGTAACAGATACTTTAGTTGTAGTCGACAGTATCTGTCGTAACTCTAAGAATAATTGCTTGGCTTCAGCAAAGCTTTCATTTTTAACACACATCTGTATCATCATTGAGTAGATGTCTCCTCGGCGCACCGAAGACTCCAAATCTTTACCACCGGATGCCAAAAGCTGCTTACATTGAACCATACCTATAAATAATAGTAATTGTAACATTAATTAACAAAGACGACGTGGATCGGTTTTGCTGGGGTCAAAAATTTATCAACAAATCCAAAAATGTCATGAACAGCAAATATGGCTGCCGCATCTAGTGTAAGGACCGGATTTTTGCTCAAATCTTAAATTCAAACGCCTTTCCGACACCGCAGAGCACAATCCACTATGACTCCTTTTCCGCCCCTTCTCCAGCACCTACATACAAATTGGCAGGAAAAAAAAAAACGATCCACGTCGTCTATGTTAGACTATTAGTATTATGCAATTGCTGTTAGTACATAGAGATTGCAAATTGTAAACCTTCTACATCCTCAGTAGCTATTTATAGTGCAACCACTTCAGCTTAGCCGACATAATAGACACAAAAATGTCGTGCGCTAAAACTCACTGCAACCATATACACAAAAATACTGTGCCGTCTTTAACGACAAGCAAAAGTAGCGTAAATTTTGACGGAACTACCAAAACCAATTGATTCAACTTACTCAAAACATCTTTATACTAACCTGTTTGTAGATCACCTCTTTCAAATAACCGTTTAATATCCACAAATCTCTTAACCATAGTCAACTGTTGTTGAACTATATCTATAGCTCTGCGATGTTGGGTGGCATCTCTCGGTTGCGTTACTTTAGCTAGAGATCGCGATGCTTCAGTTAAAGCACCGAAAGCCTTTTCATAATTTTGAAATTCGTCAATTTCTACCTGCAATAACAACATAACTAGTTTTGAAAATAAATTTGTTTTAACAAGTAGATTGTGAAATATTTCAGTCACGCGCATGCGCCAGTTTGTATTGTAAGTATTGAGCCTGGAAATTAAATTCCAATATGTTTCTCCCCAAAGCTATATTATGTAAAAACACAAACAACAATAAAATTTAATCTAACACTTACCTGAGCACAAGCCACATAAAAATTGGCCAACAAATCCAACGCCTTTCCCTTGGAATAAAATGTAATTATGTTACGCAATATTTCCGGCTGATTCTGCCAATCCAATGATTGCAAATAATTCGCGGCCATTATGTAAATTTCCCTTTGACGCGATACGCCAGCAAAGAATATAATCTTCTCCGTATCACCAGACTTTAACAAAGCTTTCATAGCACGTAACTATAAAACAAAAACAGGAAATCATTACTATGTTTTATAATTGCCTATCGTTTCATGTACAAAGCCACCATTTTCTACAAAAGCGCCATTTTGAGATTCAGTTCTGAGTGGGAGTAAAGAAATTGAGAGTGAGAAAAAATGAACTTAACTGAGAAGATGCGGTGAGGATTGATTAGTGGCGTAGCTATAATTTTTAGGCCACATTATAATCTTTTTGCTCCATTTTGCAAGTTTTGAAATAAACGTTCAAGAAAAAGAAAGAGCTAAGCATTTCCGCATTGCAGACCCTTGCTTACAGGTAGCTACACCACTGGATAAGAGTATGAATAGAAGTGATTAATATTAAGAACCTAGAGAGATGGTTAATTAATAATTATTGAATCTTTCTCAATGGAAGCCTAACTAGAAAGTTACTAACTTCTCCCATATAATTCAAAATGGCGGCAACTAAAACTGATCCACACTAAACTCACTTTATTTCCTGACTGTGTAAACTTCTTAGTAGCCAAATGATAATTGCCTTGCTCCATCAAACTCTCAGCAAGATTCTCCAACACTCTAACCCTAGTCTCATCATCAATTTCATCTTTCTCGGGTGTCAATTTCTCAGCGAGATCTTCAGTAAGTTGCACATTGCGTTCCAAGCAAACAGCAATGGCGTCACTATACTTCTTACCAATCGCTAACAAATCGACGGCCTTATCGTACTGCTCGTTGGTTATGAAATACTCCGCACATTTTTTTATTAAAGCCGGATCAGAATCTGCATCCAATTCAGTAGCAATCTGTTGTAGCGTGTCAAATTCTTGAGTTTTAAAAGCTAAATCTAACGCTTTGTGTAACATTCCTAAATAATAAAAGTTTAATACTGAATCAAAAGTACGATTAAGGCCTTAAATACCTGCACGGTGGTAAAGTATGATGGCTTTGTCCAATGTTGTTGTTTCTTCAAAGTATCTAGCGCATTCCAATTTCTCTCTGTTGCCAGCAACCATGCCTATATTCCATAATTCTTCCACAAGATTATTTTCCTTACATAACCTTACAGCATTACCTAAATAAATAAATATACATTGTAATGTTGTAAGATAAATCTGACTTAAAGTGCAACTGCTGTCTTTACTTTCATCACAAGCAAGCACTCCACTCTCATAACAAAACATCTTTCGTACAATCATGAAAGGAAAGCCCATGCACAAAAATATCGTCCCCCGCAGATGCGTTTCTTTACGTAGTCGACGGGCTTCTGTTGGACTTGGAGATGTTGTGATGCAAAAGTAATCCTAATGGTAATCTCAAAGTGCGGGAGTGTCCAGAGTTTTGCTAAAATGTCGCTAAGATGCTTCGGCGTAAGCAAAGCGTAAGTTCGCAGGTTTGGCTGTAAAGTTGGGAGGTCGGCAAAAGTCAGTCGTAGGTCAATAATAACGGCAAAATAAGCGGCTTTTTCAATTCTTCTTATAATGTTGCTCGCTTGACAAGTGCCAAGTGAGCCATTTGAGAGCATGACATGATCAGCTTGACTTGGTATCAGGCAGTCTATGAAGTTAACTGAAATCCACCTCAGCAGAAGACAACCCCAGTCTCTAACTACGACTTGGCCACCGAATCAAACTGCTTGACAGCACAGACAATCCTACGCAACCACGCACAAAGTTTATTGACCCTTGTCAGTGCATCATCTTAAAGTTCAACATCGATCTTCCCATGTGACAAGTAGTTGCTCTTCCTCACACGTGAAGTCGCCCCCCAATGAAGTACAAACTTCCACACACATTCGTGTAAACACACAGGCTCAAAATTCTAGTCAAAATTATCATTATACATATATACATACTTTCTCAATTTATACTAAACTTACTGTAAGCGTTAGCTCGTGTAAAAAAACTGACAGCATCCTCGATGTTCCCAGTAGTTTCATAATGGCGGGCCATGTGATAGAAAGCAGCTTTATCATTACCAGATCTAGCAAGATCTGAGGCCCTACCTTCTTCACCAAGAAAACAAAGCACTCGGACTTGAGAATAGATATCATTGGCATTAGAATAGATGCGCAGTGCGGCCGCCATATCACCTTGTGATTCAATGTATTGTCCCCACCATTTCAACAACTCTCTAAACAAAAAGTTTTATAAAATCAATTCACACATAATCCACATAGATCATAACTGTCACAGTTATGCACTAAAATACTGTATTACTACTTACATGTCTGTAGCTTTAGACATATACGCTTGTAGTTGGTCGTGCTGCTCCATCAGCATTCTAGGCACATCGTAGCGATGCGTATTGGCACGCTCGTAATGAACAATGGCTTCCTTGTAGTTACCCTCCTGTTCCAAAACCCTGGCCCAAGCGTGTTCCGTATTTTTTAAATGAATGCGATCTTTTGTTTGTGCAATACTTAACGCACCGTCCATTCTATTACGATTTTGATTCAACTTATTTAAAAGATCGTAACGTTCACACTGAACGTATAATTGTTCCGCTTCGTCCTTAATACAAAAAAAATCAAATCGCTTTCTTAAAGATGTTAAATACTTACCAACATTCCTAATTGTATAGCAAGTACGGCCAATTTAGCTTCCTGTGGTAAAGTGTTGTCATTCATGGCCTGTCGCAATAGTTTAGCAGCCCTGGCGTTTCCCATGTGACCTAAGCACACACCTGCTACATCTAATCGTCTGGTTTTGACGCACATACGCGCTAAACTATTCCAGACGCCGCTACTTTGTACTAGTTTAATAGCCTTGAACGCCGCATCCATATTACCTAATTCAATTATTATTATTGAGCGTATTAAATGTAATTTCTAACATATATGAACCCACCTAATGTCAACAGTAACTAAAATATGTTATAGCCATCATACATGAAGCAACCTTCAGTACGCTATGATAGTATATAAACTTACCATTGGAACAAGTCTGCTACATTTGTAGCGGTTTCCGCTACAATGGTAACGGAACGCTCCTGATTCGTTCTCTGCTACCAATTTGAAAAGCGAAACCAATCAGGAGCAAGCGCTATCATTGTAGCAGTTTTTGCTCCCACCTTCCTGCATTGGATTTATTAATTATTTTATTTGTAAATAAAAATAGCCAGAAAAGAAAAAGAAAGAAGCGCTTAACGCTTAACAAGGAGTTCATCGTCGTCCAGAACCTAAAGCGTAAGAAGATCCAGGGTGAGTCAAAACCAATCAATACTAATTCGACATCAGCCAATCCTGTGTAAAAAAAATAGATCTTATACAAACAAAAGCCACGGCCAGCTAATATGTCTAAGAACACGGGAGCAGCACCAATCAAAAGACAAAACTTCACGCTGCATGTGTAGTTCTTCTGTAGAAGCATAAATCTCGTATTTATATAGCCACACCTCGTATGTTCTTTATTGACTTGTGCAAATTCATTGATAATAGCACAAAATAAATGTATTACGCACGACCACTTGGTTGAACCTTGTGTTAACTAAACGCCGATCCACCACGCAACCTCTGGTTGCACTTTGGGGTCCCGGAACCAAGAACGATTCAACCAGCTGATTACAGTCAACCATACGAAAGCTTTCCAGATGTCATTGAACACCTTAAACTACCAAACAACCATGCCTCCAGGCTTCTCTGCAACTGGAGGACATCTTCAGAGTAACCCGTGGAAAAGTTAAACCGCAGCAAACCCAACCCAAGACCCACATAAGGTTTCAACAGGCGGAGATGATGCGTCACAAACATCATCTCCAAAGCGTTGTTTCCTTGCCGGACCGCCTCCAGGTTCAGAGAAAAGTAACAAGTGTAAAAAAAAAAACTCCATCCGCTATCTTGAAAATAGTAGTAGCAAACAAGTCAATTAAATGTGTGGGTTTGCTACTTTGCAAGAGATGAATGTGATGTGAATGCGCAAGAACTGTCAATCAAGAGGTCCTCTGTTACCGGCGTTCCCGCCGGAATGTTCAGAGTCGCAACCATCCCTACTGCGTCTTGCGCACCCTGGTGGCCAGCATCCCGTACCCGAATAGGCAAGAGGCGGAGCCTATGGTTGGACACCGTTATGGTTAAAACCAGCGAACACCGGTCCATTCGGCAGTCGCTGACTACCACTCAACTTCGACGCACTTTCCTAACTCGCTAACGGAAAACTGCAGAGAACTGAGTAATCAGCATAGTTAATGTTTCTCGATATCGCGGAAATCTGCCCATCTTTTATTGTTATATTTGTTAAATTGTATTTTGTTATTTTTGTTGTTATCTTTGTTGTATCTGTTGTGTTATTGTTTTGCGTGGCCACCACAAGACCGGACTTGACCAACGCGCTGCGGGCCTGACCTGCCCGTTGGTTCGACGGCTGTCCGCCACGGCTCAACATTACCTTTTATTGTAACTTGATTATCATACCCAGTCAAATGATTCACACTTATTCAATTCTATCATTTTGTAATTGTGATTTATCATTGTAAATTGTCGCATGCATTTGTGTATATATAGTTAATTCAGCCCCGAGGTCCAATACTGCCATGATTGACAAGCTACATCTGCCCAACAAACCGGGCAGGTTCCAATTACAAACCAGTGATAATCCAAAAAACATTCGACAAAAAAGCATAGAAAAATGTAAGACTAAGATATCTGAGCTTTTGTCTCCGCATTGACGTTCATGTGCATGCAGATGTGCGTGTAAACCTCTGTACACACCTTCATCCACCAGCCACTGCTGGCGCATTAGCCTCTTCTCTGCAGTAATGGTAGCAAACTATTAATCTACTAGATACCAGAGAAGGATCTTAGCCATAAAACCGCACGCTGACAAGACGCTTTGGGAAGTAGGAAGATGTTTAAACATTGGAAAAGGTTTTTGTTCTGAGATTCAAACCCACGATCTTCAGTTCAGCTGTCGGATGGTCAGACTGCGCCACGTTCCTACTTAATACATAATAAAATATAGTAGTAGGTTATGTACTGCAACGTGTAATGGTTGGTTTATATACCTACCGTAACATATAATAGTGGATTCATGTACGTAAAATGTAGTATTACTTACCTAAACTAAGATTATAGCTGAAATCAAGCACGGCATCTTTAGTAGTTTTGTTGCAAGATTCCAGTCCGGAAAAATCGTTCATGATTTCGCGACAGATTGAAAGTTTCTTTAGTATCGCTATATAGGGCGTGGCTATACCCAACAGTTTAGCATCCAGATGTACAGCACGGATATCCTGTATACATATACCTCTTTCAGAATTAAAAAACATTGTTACGATAACCTGCTCCTCGGATTCTAAAGTAGGTTTCTCTACAAAATATTTGTTTTAAACAAAATAGGTAAAATAATAAATGCTCTACTAATGTGCATACAAAAAAACAATTGCAATTGCTGTCTTTAGGTTGGAACTGACAATTATGCTACTGCTCAAGTTTGTCCCTACTAGAATTTATTTCTAATAGACGCCACTAGTTAACAATGACTAAAGCAACTTCATCCAACAATTGCTAACAATAAAACATCACAAGTAGTAGTCTCACCAAACAACTATCCGCCAACTACAATTCCAACATAAAGTCACCAACTGCAATTATCTAAAAATAGCTAAATTGCGTCAATGCGCAATGAAAATACTCCCATATAACTACATGTATTTCAAAACTATCTAATTACCAGTTTTAGGTTTTCCAAAATTTTTCCCATACTGTTTCTTCTCCACATCCAACATTTTGAGCTTCCTAGCATTACAAATCAACAATCTGGGATCTTCCACATCCCAATAACAATGCAACGGTATTCGATTCGTACAAATAACATCAAACGCATTCTTAGCACTCTCTTGATTCATCTCTTCGCGATATTCAGGAGGTATCGGTTCGTAATCTGAATCCACTTCATCATCTTTATCCTCATTTTTAAGAAAATCATAAGAAGACATGTTATCGCTTTCTATATCCCAGACGTAGAGTTTGCCATCAGGAATCAGATTTGCTGCGGCTATTGTTAGGACCACGTTGGTCCCGGTGCTGTTACATCTGGCTTGGATGATTTCGCCAAAATCGCTACACATTTCGTACATGCTTTTGACGGATGTTAAGAGTTTGGGTTCGCGATCGGAAAGGTCGTAGATTTTTAAGTAGCCGTCCATTGTGAATATGGTTAAATTATTGCCGCATACATCCAATCCTAACAAAATAATACAATAATAATAATAAAACTGTACTGAGAAACATATCAATAATACCTATCGGTTCTCCTTCGTTGGATATGACAGGAATTGTGGACAAAACTGAACCGTTCGAGCTTCTCAACGTAATTCCAGTAACAAACATAGTAATAATGTTTTTGCCGTGCAACCGTATTGATTCCGTATCGCAATTAAACGAGCTGATGAGGTTCCCCGAAAGATTGGATTCTTTTATCGTTTTCTGTTGCTGAGGTTCGGCGTCCCCACGGCTTTTCGATTTGCGCACAATACCGTAAACACTAACGGAACGACCATTAGTAGCAACCAAGTAATCTTGATTTATGCACAAATCAGTAACCTGAGCACATAAATCAGTTACAACCAAACCTTGACAATTATTTTATAACCTACCTGTATTTCCAAATTAAGGATCAAACTATCATCACCGTTTTCAACCAATACTTGTGTAGCATTCTTCTGCGTAGCCCACATCCTCTCGCTAAAATACACCGAAAGCGCCTGTTCCTTCATGATGTACACCCGTGTGACGCAATTGACGCTCAACAAAGGTGAGCGTAGATGTATGGAGCCCCAATGCACCTGTTTGACAGTTCCACTGACGCTGCTAATGTTTTGCAACTCCCATGTGTCTTCAGGATCGGTAGCATCCATTTTATTTGGCTTTCTGATCCAGAAATAGATGCGACCGGCATTTGTGCCGGCACATATCGTTTGGTTTATTTTGCAATACGATATGCAAGTAAACATTTCATTGATCTGTCTGCTGAGCTCATCATTAGTGTCATAATTTTTGAGGTTAATTGGTAGAACGTAATTGTCGTTTGTTTCAATATCCCACATACGAACAATCAAATCACCTGTTAATAGTTAAGGTTATATCAGTGTTATTATGTCATTACTGTTTTAATAAAGATTATGATTAATATTTTCATTTTATTAAGATGTCAATAGTGTTTTGTGATTATGTCATCTATGTATTAAAGTTAAACCAGTATTATTTAAAGATTTTCATTACACTTTTAAGTTTATGTCATGTTTTGAAGTTAAGCCTTTACTGTATTGAGATTATTTCACTAATGTATTAAGGTTATGTCATCACTCTTTTGAGAATCTGTAATTGTTCTTATAAGGTTACGTCTTTACTCTTTTGCAGTTATGTCATTACTGTTTTTAAGTTGTCTTTACAGTGTTAATGTTATGTCATCACTATTTTGAAGTTATAATTTTGAATAATAACGTTACCAGTTAAAATAGCCAACGAACTTCCTCCAGCCCATACCAATCCTTGATTAGACGTCCCCCTAAGTCCCTGATGTCTTCCACTCATCTTAACCTTAACAATTTCAGTGAGATGACCTTGATAATCCACCCGAAAGTGACCAATAGTCAATCCCTCCATCATAACAATAACAGAATCCGAGTTCTGATGATAGAGAATATACGTCAGAGGAATACCTTCCGTATTCAGGACCTCCGTGCAAGCTCCGGAATGATTGATGTAATAAATAGAACCTATTAAGCCATTAGATTGTTGCTAGCCATCAAACTTACCTGTCTGTGTACCGACAAAAAAACAAAGGTTGTCGGTTCCATCTTGCACTCTGAATTTTCTTGCTGTTGTTTTGGGACGCCAATTGCTGAAGAGGTCGAGAGCATGCTCGTCGCCATTTACGGCCGCTTTGGCCAAACCCTCGACATCGTAATCCATTTGAGCTTTTATAGTCAGGCGGAATGTTAGATGAGTTATGGATTCTTTTAGGTCGTGATGAAATGTAGTTACAACTTCGCCGCGGCCATCAACCTTCCAACCAACTAGAGATCCGGTCTAAATAAAAAAAGTAAAGCTAATTTGTGATCAATAGTAGTTTTACTATGTTAATTTCAAAATTGGGACCTGACAATAAAACATATTATTAGTTACTAAAAATTAATTCCACTTGAGTCACTTATTACCCATTATAATAAACATGTTCTGTCAACATTTCAAGCTATAAGTCTCAAAATAGGTACCTTAGCACACTAATTACATATACGATGTTTTGAAAAATTAAGATAAATAATAAAACATATTATTATTTATTAAAATAGCAAAAAACAAGAAAAAATGGAAAGAACAAATAAACAAAAAAATCTCAACACCCGAAAGGGTACAAAAAGAATTAAAAAGATAATATATATATATATATTTTTATTCCCAAAAATTAATTCCAATTAAGTCACTTATTACCCATTATAATGAAAAATGTTCTGTAAAAATGTCAAAATTATGACCTCAACAAATTAATTATCTAAATAATATTTTGAAAAAAATAATAAAACATATTTTTAATTCCCAGAAATAAAAAGTCACTTATTAACCATTATGAAAACATGTCATGTATTTAAAAAAAAAAGTGTTACGCCTATGGCAAAGGGATCAAATAGTGTATACTTGGTTGCCTACATTATATATCCACTTAGGGTAAGTTTTAGAAACAAAGATTAATTTTAAACTAATTCAACAAAATTATATCATAACTTACTGAATCACATGTAACTAATCGTCCACCTTTTTCACTAAATTCCAATAAAGTAATCGGTGCAGAATGTGGACCATTAACCAATGCAAAATCTTTATCCATTCCGTTCCAAACCTTCAATTCACCATTCTCCCAACCGGTTGCAAGTATATTCCGTTCTGGATGCCAAGCAAGTGCTGTAACTTGTGATACAGTATGATAGGGATAATTAACATCACGTACTGGTTCACCCTAAAATATTGATTTATAAATTATATCAATGGAATTAGATCAAATTAATCTTACCAAATCATCGAAAATGGTTACAAATCCACCTTTTTCTTGGGAATAACTGGCCACTGCAAGTAGAGGTGCATTCGGATGCCAAGTTTCGTTTGTAGATATCGTTCCATTCTCAGAGAAATTCACAGGACTCTCAAAGTAGAGTGTCATGATTTGTATTTTAACACTTGTTTGTTGTTGTTGAAGTGCGTTGCCCTGGCAACACACTACAGCAAGCAACAGGTGAATTGTTATGTTAAGTTATGCAACCCGTATTTTTTAGTTTCAAATAATGTCGAGAGATGTCGCCACATGGTTTGTTAAAACTTTTAATAAAAATATATTTAAATTAAAGATATAGTTTGTTGATAATCAGTAAATATTTTTATTATTCAGAGCTTAAATACATAAAAACGGTAAAAAGAAAGTATAATTGATAGAATGCTAATTACAAAGAAACCATTGAGGGTGCAAAAATTGGGAATTATTTTTGTTAATTGTATTTATATACTTTAGCTACCACTTTTCTGAATACAAATTGTTGTTTGATTTTTAATTTAGTTCATAAGATTAACAAAAAAATAAAATTTAATTTTAATTGATTTGGGTTGGTAGTAAAAGTTTCTATAATTTGATGTCTCAAACGCTACTAGATTATTGTACAAATTTGTTGATAATTTTATTAAGTGAATAATTTTAATGATGCAAAGTGGAAATGTGTAAACACAGATAGTCATAGTAATGGAACTAATGTTAATGCCTAGTACGGGTAGAATTGATGCGTTTAATGAAATATTTGCGAAAATCTTGCAGTATTAGAACAAGGTAATTTTGATATTTTTACTTGGATGAGTTTATTATATGTAATATTTGTTATTTTGTTATAATTATAACAAATTAGTTATGTTGGGATGCAAAACTAATACTTTTGTGCAAATTTATTTATTCCAAATTTTTTATTTGTTTAGCATTTATGATGTTGGTAATGCAGTTTACTGTAAATTGACAGTTCTTGTGTTTGTTGTGCAACAATTTTTTTTTTTTTTAATATATTTTTACAATGCAAGGTAACAATGTATAAAACAGTTAGTGATAGTGTTTGGCCTGATGTTAATCACAGCCGTATGAGCAGAGTTAATGTGTTCGGTAAAATATTAAAACTGGCTGTATGGAAACAAGGTAATTTTGTCTGACTTTTTGTTTTGTTATAAATACAATAATTTAAGTTATAAGATGCTTTTGTAATAAAATTTAGTTTATTTATAACAAATTTCTGTATTAAATTGACTTGAATTTATTAAATTGATTGTTTTTGTTACCGGCACAACCTCAGTAGGATGACGGTAGTGCTCCTTATGGTACAATAGGTAGCTGCAAAATGGTGGAAGTGAATCCGTAGGAGTATTTAAAGATTTCCGACCCGATGGTTTTGAGAACGGCTTCTGTGCAATGACACAGAGAGTGCCACAGTGTCTGTAGTGTAAATCCACGGTGCAACATTTGGGAAATCAATGCGGCACCCCGAAGTTGCACTAGGTGTTCAGGTAGCAGACCTGAGCTCAGTACAAGAGTATGTGGCTTTCGGGCAATGACTGGGTCAAAAATGTAGACCCAGCAGTCAAGAAATCAAAGCTGGCAATGGTGTCGAAGAAGTTTGAAAAAATTGACTATGAGCAGTGCGGGAGTCGGCGTAGAGTCGTTGGTTCATGTATAAACTTGCTTAGGGTCGATAGGTCATGCTGGGGTGTTTTGGACGGAGTTTCGATCCTAGACGTTGTGGTGCTATATCAACTAAAGATTTTCCAAATCCGAAATTGTTTTATACCGTCTTACTCGTTCGAGGTTTGAGGGGTGTGTGACCTAAACATGTGGCGCGCCTGCCGTTTGCAACAATTTTATTTATCTTTTTCAAACAAAGTAACTCCTGGTTAATCTCATTATTAACATCATTATCATATCATCTGGGTGATAATGGTAAGTTGCATTTTGCCGACGTGGGAATCGTTGCCAATACGTTGTTGTTGAGCAAATTGGAGTCGTTTGTTCAGGTCCAAATATTGATTGGCTTTGTTGGGTTTATCTCATTTTTTTTTACTTAAGCAGTTCACTGGAGGTTTGTCTTGTGGCGGTGGTGTTGGTTTAGCGGTTGTTATAGAAAACAACGGTTTATAAAATTATCTCACAGTTTGTGGGGATATTGTTTTGATAAAACACGGATGCTCCGGGTTTGTTTGTGGGTAATAAGTTGCCGTATTGTGATGAATTACTTTCTATCGTTTTACTGCATCTTGAAATTGTTTATTAGTGAACTGGGGTCATTGTTATTTAGCAGAATTTTGTGGTATCTATACCTGTAGAATATATACTTTTTTGGTATTGCAAGTGTCTACGATGGTTAAGGCAACGTTGTTCCTAGCTTTTGTCTTATCGAACAGGTTAAGGTAGTTTATTAAGACTTTTTCTCACGAGTCACCTGCTGGTTGTGATTTTTGCGTTTTTTTTTTATCCGGGTGTAAATCAAGCAATACCGAATAAAGCTGCAAAACTCTTTTTACACTTTAAGACAGTAGTAGGCGTTTTGATGTTTTTCTTAACTAGTGCTACAAGCAAGCAATAGTCACTGTATTCTTTTTATAATGTTGGTTGCCAACATCTTTTCTACTTGCCGCAAGATCACAGTCTTCTTATGAACGTTATAACAATATTGAGGTGCTTGGATTGGGCTATAGTTCTTGAGTTTTTTCTTGTGTGTAATTGTGCATGTGGTAGATGTTATTAGCAAATAATGAAGCAAGAGATAGTACTAGTTAAGTATTTCTGTTTTCTTTAGATACTTTTCTGGTAGAGTAGGTCGTACTTCATCAAAAGGTGCGATCATGCCTTTGCATAACACGTAGCACGTTTGTGTTTGCTAAAGTGTAAGAATTACTTAGTGTTTCTGTAATCTAGATTTGCGTCATTGTTGTTCAACCAGGAATGTTCTAGTATGATTATTTTACCTAACTTGGGTGCAATCAAGAAGTGTAAATTATGGTTGTTACCGGCGTCTCTTCCATGAAGGTAAAGGAGGCAGTTGGTTTTTCCTTAAGAGTTGTGATAGCGTTGATTGCATTGTATTGTATTAAACAAATTAATTGTTTGTTGACATATGCTATTACCCTGAAAGCTAATACTACTAACACACTTACTAGAGTGTACTTCGTACGGACAACCAGAGTGCGGCTCTTGAGAAGACTTGGTAATATTGGTGTTGTACGACGTGAGAGAGCTTAAAGTTACCCATAGTGGCCGTACTGAAAGTTACTCAAACGGCGTGAGTATAGAAACAAACAGTGCAGTTGTTGTGCCAAATCTTGTATCTGGTGTCGCTCGGTCGGTAGAACCGTCGGTGGAAAACACGTCTTTGGCGAAATTCTAGCCGGAGGACGTCTTTGTTGTGGTAGTCGTTTTTGCTCTGTTACCTAAAAGAAACAGCTGATTGGATGATGTGCTGGACCATACTACAAGCTACCAGTTTTCTAATAGGAGAAATCACTAAACTAACAGACGGAATAAAGCGGATGCGCATTCACTCAAAAATTCAAACCGCAATTATCATCAAAACCACGTTAGAGATGGAAGAAGTCTCGGAACTTGAACCAGACACCATCAACATTTAACCTGTAGTTATCAAAAAATTGCACAATAAACAGCGGTTGCCACCATCCATGACCCGCAAAAAACCGCCGCATCAATACACATCTAAGCGATCAAAACATCAAACGTAACGAAAGAAGAAGAACAAAAAGAAAAAGAAAAAAACAACATGCATGCTAAGACGCCTCTGTTATGGGAGTTGCAGACGATGACAAGACTAAAACAAAACCGCAAACCAGCGGACACCCGGCAACCAACCAAAAGGCCTACGACACAGAGACACCAATCGTCAAGTCCGGCCAAGCCCTTGGCCCAGCTATTGTAGCCCACATAAACGCAATCGACAAAGTCACAGTCACTTTTACGAATGAAGACAACAAAGTTGGACCGGATACTCTGACAACGCCAGCACAACACGGCGAACGGATTAAGTCAAACCTAATGTAAGAGGACAAGACTAAGAAGCAGCAGGTTACCGCTGCCAACCGCCTCCACAGGCGGATATCGTGCTTTACCGCGCTACACCACATGTGAAAGAATAGTGCGAGAAACCTCTATTCTTTGGTTAATGCCTTGGACCAGCTCAGGGAACATTTAAGACCGGTACTGGAATCCGCACCACAAAGACTCATAATAGACACTTTTTGTTTAGAGACTGCTACCATAGTGCTAAAAGCAAATCAACGTTACCTGAACACCATCACCGTGCTAAGTTAGAACCGGAAGCTCAACTCAAAAGTTGGGGGGAATTGTTGCAGTCAGTAAATGAAGCACTAACGGCCAATTAGATTGATCCATTAATTTACCAACTTTTATAAAGATGCAACTTTTACATTTTTGCATCGGTCAAAGCCAAGCCACCAACACTAACGGAACTCAAACCCGCAGACTTGTCACATAGACCAGATTAACCGTCTCAACCCCCTGTGTTGATCTACTACCGCAGCTGCAGCTTTCTGGCAAACAATAACTAATCTAATGCCGCCGACAACTGATAGCAATTCAATCTCCAAGAGAAACTGCTTTTAAAATACACTCTATGCCTGCCCACTTTGTCAGAGTTTTAGAACGGCCACTGAAAGTTGCTTCGCCACTGACACGTCGCTCCAAATCAAAAACCACCTAGTTCTGAGTAAATTAGTATTCTTTTTAAATGCTTGTGGAAACACGCTGAGTGTGCGTGTTTGATAGTACCATTCTAGGTGAACGTACAAAAGCTCTCTAAAAGCGTTAGTAGAAATTTTTAGTTTACGACAACCTCCGACCATCAGAGATCAACCCCCAAGAACAGCCGCGCCGCTCTTGAACTTGGACATGCCGCCCCCGCAACTCCTTGCGGACGCTTGCTGGTAACAATGGTTATTTTTATTTTAGGGCGTTTTGCTAAGGGTGGAGCGACGGTGTTCAATATTGTATTTCACCTTGTTTGCGTACTTGATTAGT
Organism: Tachinus rufipes; assembly: GCA_963932245.1. NCBI lineage: Eukaryota > Metazoa > Arthropoda > Insecta > Coleoptera > Staphylinidae > Tachinus > Tachinus rufipes. The sequence goes on along the minus strand of OZ010747.1, from coordinate 67,303,349 downwards.
TGTTTGAGATTGGCAAAACATGGCATTTCTAGGGCCTGCTAGATAGGTAGGTCTGCTCAGCCTGCTCAGGTGATTAGTGCTAATCAGGATTGACATACCTGCATAGCAAATGCTGTTTGCTACAATCGTTACTGGGCTATGGTTTCTTATAAAAACAACTGAAGACTTCTACCGTGTCATTAGTGTTTTTTCAAATTTAAGTCATGTTGGTTGCATTATTTTTTTGAAAAGGTTTTTTGGTTTTGCCTGCTGAATATGTTTTTGATCTTTAGCCGGAACGTAGTTGTGTGATGTACTTCACTCTTGGCGATGGCAGCATTTATTGTTTAGGTTAACAAGTGGTATAACTGTTAGTCCAGGGTTTGGAGGTGAGTGGTTTAGGGTTTGGCCTGCAAGCAACGGTCGGTTTGCTATGGTTGTCTAGAATTTGGGTTTAAAAATAGCTAGACACGTGTAAACGTGTTGCATAGGTAGTGCGCTGCTTAGTCGAGGGGCAGTATCATGCTGTGTACTTTTTTACCGGCGGTGTAAAGGTGGGATAGAGCTTACCGTAGTAGACCTGAGTTAAGGTGGTCTGCGCTGTTTGCGGCTTTATCTGTGGGCCGAGTTCAAAACTTGTCTTTATTGTCGATGTTAATTTATACATCTTCTTGATGTCGGGGGTAAGTAAGAGCAACATGTTTTTGTTTACTTTATGTTAGACGCTATTTTGTTACCAGAGTACAGCAGTTGCCTGCGGAGAGGGTAGTATGGAGTAGTTAAAAGTTTTATGGCCGGAGTCCGGTGATTTTGGGTGCAATGACACAAAAAGCAAACATATGAAAAATTGATGTGGCATCCCAAAGTTTTATTAGGTGCCCAGGTATTAGGCCTGGTCGCAGTAAATAAGTGTTCAGTTATGTGCAATGTGTGTAGTGCTACAGCTCAGCTGTTGATAAATCAATGCAGATTTTGACGCTGGAGATGGTGTTAAAAAAGTTTTGGGAGAATTGTCCAAGAGTAGTGTAAGATATTAAGTTCTTATTTGTTTCAATATGTTGTCAGTTGTCAGTGGTGATTTGTCAAAGCAAAGTATTAATTGTTGAAATATTATATTTTAAAATGTTCTATTCTAATTAAAGTATCAGAACATGTTCTGATCTGTTTCAATATATTCTAAGTTGTTTAAGGTTATTGCTGATTTTTTGTAGCATACTGTCATAATGTATTCAAAAATATTCTAAAGGGTCTTCCATTAAGAGCGCCCCCATTTGAAATGTAAATAAAACGAACAATTGATGAGATCTGTTTATTGTGGGTTGAAGGTGACACTATACTATTAAGAATGGAACAGAACATCGTTCAGATGGCCACCTCTGGAACGCCGGCACGAATGGAGACGCTGGACCCAATTTTCCATCACTTTTTCACACAAATCTGGCGATATGTCAGCAATGGCTCTTTCAATATTGGTCTGGAGCTCCTCCAATGTTGTAGGTATGTTGTTGTAGACCACTGACTTAACGTACCCACAGAGAAAAAAGTCTAGGGGCGTTAAATCGCACGAACGAGGCCAATTGATTGGGCCGTGTCTTGAAATAACACGGTCTCCAAACTTGGTCTTCAATAAATCGATTGTTTGTCCGGCTGTATGGCATGTGGCCCCGTCTTGTTGGAACCACATATTGTCGACATCGAAATCATCCAATTTGTCCCAAAAATAATCGGTTAACATGCCCCGATAGCAATCGCCGTTGACCGTGGCGGCATTTCCTGCATTGTTGAAAAAGAAATAAGGGCTAATGACTCCGCCGGCATGAAAACCACACCAAACAGTGAGTTTTAATGGATACAAAGGTGACTGGTTGATTTCCTGAGAATTTTCCGTTCCCCAAATGCGACAGTTCTGTTTATTAACAAAACCGTTTAGCCAAAAATGAGCCTCGTCACTCAGAATGATTTTTCTATGAAAATCATTATCCATCTCCATCTTGTCTAAGGCCCAATTGGTGAAATTTCTGCGCAGCAAATGGTCATTCGGCTTCAATTCTTGAGTTAGAACGATTTTATACGGGTGTAGGCCAAGTTCTTTCCGCAAAATCCGCCACAATATTGTTTGGCTGATCCCCAACTCCTGAGAACGGCGTGAAGTCGATTGTTTTGGTTGTTCGGCTACAGAAGCTCGTACAGCGCCAATATTTTCTTTGCTCCTGGCTGGTCTTGCTCTTTTCGGCACGGGAACATCCAATAATGAGTAGGTCGACTCAAATTTAGCCACTAAACGAACCACAGACCGTTTATCCGGACGATTATAACGACCAAAAATCGGAGTCAACGCACGTAAAGTTGCGGTGACCGAACTCGAATGTTTGTAATACATTTTAATAATTTGCAAACGTTGCGCACACGTGTACTTCACCATGATGAAATGGTATAATGTCTCGAACAAATTGACGTTTATAATATGGAGCTAACTTCACACATGTTCAAATAGCAGGTATTCAAAACAGGGGCGTCCCTATTGGAAAACCCTTTACAACGTTCTGAGTATATAAAAAAGTTTGTAAAGTTTTAAAGTTTGAAAAAAGTTCTTTAGGTTTTGAACATGTTTTCCGTTTTTAATTTTTTGTACCATGTTTTTAAATGTAAAACATGTGCCAAAATACGTTCTAAGATACTCTAAAAAATGTTCTGATGTTATAAAAACCTTCACAAAAAGTTAATATTTTTTGTAACATGTTCTGATCCTTTAGAAAAGTTCTTTATTTTGTGTATCATGTTCTGAAGTGTTAGAACATGTTTTTAATTGTCAATAAATGTTTCATAATGTTCTATAATGTTTTGAAAAACGTTTACAAAAAGTTTTTGTAACATGTTCCAAGCCTATAAAAACATTTATCATTTTTTGTAACACGTACTTAAGTGTTAAAACATATTTTTAACTGCCAGAATACGTTTTAAAGTTATAAAAACTTTCACAAAAAGTTTATTATTGTTTGTAACATTCTTAGCCTATACAAATGTTCTTCATTTTTTGTACTATGTTTTGAAGTGTCAAAACATATTCTTAATTGCTAAAACATATTCTAAGGTGTTCTATAATGTTCTGAAAGAAATGATCACAAAACGTTTTTTATTGTTTGTAACATATTACGAGCTTATAAAAACGTTCTTAACATTTTGAAGTGTCAAAATATGTTCCAAAATGTTCTGAGCTTATAGAAACGTTCACAAAAAGTTTTTAATTTTTGGTAATATGTTCTAAACCTATAAAAACGATCTTTATTTTTTGTAACATGTTTTTAAATATCAAAACATGTTTTTATCTGTCAGAATATGTACTTAAAAATTCTATAATGTTTTTTTTTTTATTTAAAAGCCTATAAAACTATTCTTCATTTTTTTAACATGTTCCAAAAGTCAGAACATATTTTTAATTGTCAGAATATATTCTAAAATTGAATATTTGTGTTCTTCGAAAAACCAATAATTTTCATTTATTAAAACTGATTACACAATTGTCAATTAATAAAATTTAAATAAAATTAATTTTGTTTCAGTATTGTATTTAAGGTAAGTTCTGCAAGAGATGACTTCAAGACGCAAGTAGTGAGAAATTTTAACGACTCATTAATCCGCCCAAAATAAAGTGAGTGTGATTGTGACAATTAAGGAAAGTATTTTCATACAATTAAACTATCAAGTAAGAATAAACTCTACTACATTATAATAGTTTTGAATAAATTAATATTTTATTACGTTTTGTTGAATGTTTCAGGGTTACAAGAGTTGCAGTTTCATTCATCTTTTGTCAGATTGTAAGCTTATCTATTAATACAATTAAACAACGCAGAATATAACGTTTTTTATTAATACTACTTTGCGTAGTCATTTAATTAAATTAAGTTTAATATAGTTTGTTGAATGTTTCAGGGTTAGAGAACTTGAATCAAAATTTACTTAATGATAAGGAATAGATGCTGCCTGAGCATGGCAAAAGTGAAATAAAAACTTTTTAATAATTAAATAAATGTTTAGTATTGGTATTTATAGATATAGTAAAATAATTAATTCAAAGGAGAGTGGTTGTGTTTGAAAATAATTAATATAAAAGTAAATTTATTAATAAGTAATTTGTATTTTTTAACAAAAATTCCCGTTTAAGAAATATAAAATGAAATAAGTTGTATGAGTTAAAGAATAAACAACAACATTATGTATAAATATCTAAACTACAAAAGTGGTTAAGAGAGAAAATGACTTTTAAAGATTACAGTAATGAGCATGCGGTACTAATGGTAAATGGATTATATTACAAAACGAGGATTAACTAATGACTTTGAATATTGAGAACTATATTAAATCTATTTGGTCATTTAAAAGGGGTGCATCGTACTTTTTTGATTAAAAATTTCCAATGCTTCTATTAAATTTAATTTAAGTTCTTTTTATGTAGAATTTTTTACGTCCTCCAGTTTTAGAAAAGTATGTTAATATTCCTGGACGTGATTGGCAAGCTTTGAATCTGTTTTATTATTTTGAAATGATCTTTTATGTTTTTTGTGCCAGGTTATGATTCATGCCTGTTTGTCCTATATATTCGTTTGTGCAATCTCCACATGTTAATTTATATACTCAAAATTTTCTAAATTTGTCCGTTCTTTCTTTCTCGTTAAATAAGATGTTGGATAGTTTTACGTTGACCTAAAAGCAATTTTTATGTTAAGTTTAGAAAGAACTTTTGACACTGATTTAGTGACTGGTCCAAAATATGCGAGACAAGTAAATCTTAAATCAGACGTTTCTTTTATTTAAGGATATATGTTTTTTTTTTTAATTTTCTTAATTATTAACTTTTCTATGGTGTTGATGGGATAGCTATTGTTAAGTGCAATTTGTTTGATTGTCTTTAATTCTATATCTTGTTCTTTTTGTGACATTGGAACTGTGATTGCTCTATAAATCATTGAGTTTTACGCTGTCATCTTATGATCATGGGTTGGTTTGACTCGTTAAAAATTGTGCCATCTGCAAATTTTGGTTTTCTAAAAAAAATTTATGTTTATTATTTTTTTGGTTAGTGTAAGATCCAAAAAGTTAATTGCTTTTTATTCTATCAAAATTGAATATTGAGATAGATGCTGTTTATAAATTGGAAAAAAATTGGAAAGTTGCATTTGTGTTTCTTTAAAGTAAGCTAAGATATCATCTACGTATTTATACCAAAAATAAATGTGTGGTTAAATGGAAAATAGTATTTTATCTTCTAAGTGTCATAAAAATGTCGGCTAGAAGGGGTCTAAGCGGTGCTCCCATTGGCAGTACAACGTTTTGTTTGTAAAATACTCCGTTAAATTGAAAATAATTTTGATTAATACACATGTATTTGTAAGAATAAATTTGTGATAAAAAAACATTGTAAATTGTTTTATTATTTCATAAACATGAATTATCACGTAGTAGAGGTCACAACCATAAATTATATAAAACTGATATCTTTAAACGTTTTAAAATTTTAAAATTAATTTAAAAAATTACTTTACAAAGTACTAGTCTATCTTTAAATTACAAAGCGACAAATGACTTAATATAGTTAATTACAAATCGACGTTTAGTGCAAGAAGTGCATTTATATTTTCAGAATCATTTGCAAAACGACACATTATGTATTACGTTTTAAGTAGCTTTAATTGAGTTTTAGAACATGTATTTATTTATTTATTAGTTGAGGAAAGCCATTACAAAATAAGTATACATCTTCAACCTAAAAAATATTAATTAAACATAAAACAACTAAAACTAAAAATCAAAACAAAATAAAACTAAAATAGTTACTAAATACTAAATAAAAACTGTTAAAAAACTACAAGCGGGACTATAACAATTGTTATTTTGATGTTTAATAAAGTATGCAAACATTTGGACTAAAAAATTACGACGGTGTTAAATTTGTATAGGATAATTCTATTACTTTTGTACAATTCTTAAAAACTCAATGTCCCAAAGTTTTTGTCTTCTAGACCCTTTTTTGCCCTTTTTTGCCCCTAAAAAAAGCCGAAAATGGCTTAAAAAAGGCTATTTTTAATTTCCGTTTTCTCAGTTTTGGAAATAGGTACCAATACGTACCTGGCGGCAAATGTTTTTTTTATTTTATGTACTTTGATCTGAAAATTTTGCATATTGAGGTATCGTGTAGATACATTAATAAATACCGCTCCGATTGTGAACACATTTTATGAAATTTCAAAGTGGTACCACATTGCGAAATCACAATATAATTAGATTCACAAAGGTTCAATATGTTTTTTACTTAATACTCTTTCCAAATGTTTAAAGTTTTTTATGATCACTCAAGGGCCAGGGCTGAGAAAATGAAAATTAAAAAATAGCCTTTTTTAAGCCATTTTTCGGCTCTTTTAAGGGTTTAAAAAGAACAAAAAAGGGTCTAGAAAGCTAAAACTTTGGGAATTCTCTATTTTTGGTTTATACTTTCATATACAAAAATTTGGCGCATTTCTGAGACATCGAGTTTTTGAAAATTGTACAAAAGTAATAGAATTACCCTTATATATTTCATTAGACTGATTTTTTTTCTCTACACGTTGCAAAAACTTATATTAAAAAGGAGTTAAATTGAGTGACTTCTGCTCATACTTTTATGACACTAAGGGAGTTTACAATTTTGTTAATATAGCTGTTAACCTTTTTTAATTGCTTTCTTTTACCAGAATTTTCTTGACCAGGTTGGTTGGTGTAATCTTCTTTTTGTGATTTTCTTTGAGTTTGTTTTGTTAGTTTTTCTATTTTCCGCATTGGAATACGGTGTATGCTGCGGTTTTTCTGCAGTATTAGCAGTTTTTGTTTTTTCTTATGTAAAACCAGGAACTTGTTGCAGCTCTTGTGCTTTGTTATAGCCGTAAGTGTGGTATTAGAGTGTGCAAACACTTGTTGTTTTCTTTTTTCTTTCATTTATTTCCATTTTTTTATAGTTATTGCTGTTTTTTGTTCTTTTCAGCGTTTGTCCTTCTTACAGTCTTTTTTTTTTCTTTTGCCATAAAGTAGTACTTAGTTGTTCACTGTCAAAAGTGTTCTGTATGATCTGGTTACTCCTAGCGCGACTTTTGTTAATTCTGGTCTTTTTGCTCAAACTGCGTATAGAATGACTAATTTTGATTAATTTTTGCTCTTGACTTCGTTTTGGTAGAATTTTTCTTATTTAAATATCCTGTTTACAACTTTCATCAGATTTTTCTTATTCTTCTCATAATCTTAGTTGTGACTATTGCACAGTATCCTCCAGCGGGTCTTTTTCATTTCTTGTTCAGTAGTTGTAAAATGCTTTTCTTTTTCAAGCTGATTTTTCAAAAAGTTATTACCTTTCTATTTTTTTGTCTATCTAAAATCAGTTGTTCAAGTAACGTCCCCATTGAGTTTAATAAACGTATAAGTCTGTATTCTAATGGGTTGTCGTGGTCCTTGTTTGGGGTTTTCAATAAAAATCAGTTTTTTATTGATCTGGAAATTTGCTATTTTTCAGAGCTGTGTTCATGACTTCTAGAACTGTTTCCGGAAAGTTTTTGACAACAATTTTCACTATCTTTGCCAAAATCTTATCCGGTCATTATTATTTATTTTTTTATTGGCTGCTTTAAACTTTTTCTTTCCGTATACATATATATATATATATATATATATGTGTGTGTGTGTGTGTAAGTTGAAGTGGAGCAAAAATATTCTTTAACGTCTCAAACTTTAAAAAATGGTTTATTTTGGTGTAAATCCTGGTCAAATTTTTAAGTTACAACTTTTAAAACATACATTTGTAGTTCGTCAAGGAAGCATGTTTACTAAATATCATAGATAATGTTTTTGCTTAAAATTGATCAAAATACTTTTAAGGCATTTCCGTTAAATTAAAGGTTTTAATTTCATTATAGACAGATTTAAATAAATAAAGGTGTCGGGTATTTGTTTTTAGCTAAAAATATAATTTAAAATGTTATTGATATGCCCCAATTTTTAGGATGTGCGATATAAAACTTTCAAAGAAATCAGCGTTTTTCAATCAATAAAAATAACGAAAAAAAAAAAACAACTCTTCAAAAATAAGAACTAAATTATTTTAAGTTTTCCCAATTTTTTATGCAACATTAAAATTCTACGGAAAACTTTATTTAAAATAAAACAGTTTTCTATATATTTTTAGAGATTGGTCTGTAATATAACTGCTGTACAAAAAATCAACTTCATGAATAATTATTCTTTTTATTATAAAAATTCTGTTTCGTTAAAAAATATATATAAAATGTTGTTTTGTTACTCACTGTCTATTTCATTTATTATTTTAGAAAACAATAAATTCAGAAATTACAAAATGATATTGATGAATGATATATTTAAATAAAATTCAATTTAATCATTAACTATTTTATGGGCAATTCCATTTCAAACGGACCAGAGCTTGGGGGGGGGGGGGGTGCATTGAGAAACTTGCTCATGTATTTTTTTTTTAGTTTTTATAACTTATTAGTAGTCTTTTGATCGATATATGAAGGTATAAAACCCATTAAAAAAAATTCTACATTTTTTTAAGTTTTTTTGTCGTTTTTTAACTTAATCGCATTTTTTGTTTAAAAACCGCAATTTTAACTCAAAAAAATAAATTTACTAATGAAATCGATCAGAAATTTTCCAAAGAATCCAAATCTGGTGCCATTTCAAGTCTATACCCTGTCTATAAGCTGCAAAGCCATAAAACCATATTTTTGTTCTCAGTGGGCTGGACAAAAAGGAGCATTTTTTAAATTTTTTTTAACTGCCAAAGTTGACGTATTTTGATGTAAATTAACTGAAAAATATAAATATGTTCTGTGTATTTAGGTTTTAAAAGTCTAAAATTCTGCAAATCTGCAAAGTAGGCTTTTTCTTCAACATAAGTGCTTATCTGGCGATGAAATCATCTAGAAAAAAAAAAATTTGTTCAACATTTACTTAAAAAATATTTTTTTTTATTTTTCTTAATGATTATTTGGATTATATTTTTTTAAGCTTATTTCAAAAGTTTAACAAAGTCATCTTTTGTTGTTTGAACCAATTTTGGTTCATTTTACTCTTTGTTTGATAGTTTTTGCGCTTGCGGCACAAATTTAGACTCGATCTATCGGCGCGAAAATTAGAAATTATTATTATTTTTGGCATTCAAACATAAATCCTCCTGACGCTTATCAAAATTTGTTAAAAAAAAAGTTTTAAACTACACCCTAGTGTGTTTATAATATTTTTTGTGAATATAAAAAATAATTAATTTTTAATGCATTTTTTGTCTGAAAATTTTGTAAACATTTCTTTCTAGATGGACTTTTCTATAGACGATAAGTACAACACTGACTATTTTCCATGTAAAATTGTCTCCAGAATTCAAATTTTTAATAATATTTGGTGTATTGTTCCTCTGAGCGCGGCTAAACGTGCATTTGTAAGAGTTTATGTTGAAGAATAAACCTACTTTGCAGATTTGCAGAGTTTTAGACTCTTAAAACCTAAATACACAGAACATATTTATATTTTTCAGTTAATTTACATCAAAATACGTCAACTTTGGCGGTTAAAAAAAATTTAAAAAATGCTCCTTTTTGCCCAGCCCACTGAGAACAAAAACATGGTTTTATGGCTTTTGCGGCTTATTGACAGGGTATAGACTTGAAATGGCACCAGATTTGGATTCTTTGGAAAATTTCTGATCGATTTCATTAGTAAATTTATTTTTTTGAGTTAAAATTGCGGTTTTTAAACAAAAAATGCGATTAAGTTAAAAAACGACAAAAAAACTTAAAAAAATGTAGAATTTTTTTTAATGGGTTTTATACCTTCATATATCGATCAAAAGACTACTAATAAGTTATAAAAACTAAAAAAAAAATACATGAGCAAGTTTCTCAATGCACCCCCCCCCCCCCCAAGCTCTGGTCCGTTTGAAATGGTACCAGATTTGTGTTTTTCGGAAAATTTCAGATTTATTTCATTAGTAATTTTTTGAGTTAAAATTGCGGTTTTTAAACAAAAAATGCGACTAAGTTAAAAAACGACAAAAAAACTTTGTAAAATTTAGATTGTAGATTTTTTTTTATGTGTTACATACTCTCATATACCGATCAAAGGACTACTAATAAGTTATAGAAACTAAAAAAATAATACATAAGCAAGTTTCTCAATGCACCCCCCCCCCCAGCTCTGGTCCGTTTGAAATGGAATTGCCCTTATAATAAGTCAGTAAAAAAATTAAAAAAATATACAAAAGTATAGCGTAATTTGAATTTTTTTTTAAGGAACATCTAAGTTCACTTTTGAAAAACAAAATCACACATTTAAAACAGTTACCAAAACTGTATGATTTTTGTTGTTGTTGACAATAAAAAAATTAAGCTAAGAAAAAACGTAATTTCTAGTAAAAGTTACCGAGCGTCTAAGCGACTGGAATCCTTTTAAGGTATGTCGTGCACAATAAAATCTTTTTTATTTTTTTTATAAACATAAATGTGTTTTTTGTTTAATATTATTTAAAAAAAAAAAAACAGACTGATATAATGAATTTTCGCGACAATTGCATGATAAAGTTGTTTTATTGACTCTTTTCAAAAATTAGATTGCCCATTCTAAAAATTTCAGAGTATATCAATAACATTTAAAAGTATCTTTTTGACCTATTAAACAAAAAATTAAGATTACTCGACATAATTATTATTATACACTTATCATTAAAACGTAAAACAATTTTGTAATTAATATATTTTATTAATTATTTATAAAAAAAGTAAATATTTTTTTAATATTCAAATATCGATCACGTATTTCCAAACATAATGTTTGATTGAGTAATACAGTAAACCAACAATAATGTGACCGGTCACTCTTTACTCATTACACCAATAGTAAGATAGGTGCATTCGCATGCAAAATCAATCTTAAAACGCGTCAGTGCGGAAACTCCTACCACCAGTCACACAGTTATTCACGTACGTAATACGATTGGTAGCGATTTTGATTCAGATTTATTGAGATTTCAGTTAGTGCTAGTACTGCCAGTGCAAGTGGAGGTTTTGGTCTTATAACAAGTGTTTCATAGACAATTACCACTGCCCAGAACATTTTTGACTGATTATTTGAGGTAATTATGAAATATTAGTTAATAGCTTTTTAGATGCTACAAATCATTACATTACATTACATTACAGTAAACTAATATACTCTAACACCCTGCATATGTTGGTGTATATTAGTTTACTACCAACATGTTTATGCACATTAAATTGTCTCTACGTAGCAGTGATTTTTTTGTAATAACTTATGAAATATATAATATATGTATTACTAAATACATAATTTACATATTATTGTGGTGCAAACTATGCCACTTAGTGTCGCACGTATTATACAGGGTCTCTATAAATGTTTGGGAATATGTAATCACTTTAAATGTGCCGCCTTTTTAAAATGTTCACCAAACTTTATTTCACTAGAGCGGCACAAACCTACATTAGATGGTTACATAATCCCAAATTTTTATAATGACTTTGTAAATATTATCTTAAAAATCGATATTATAATTGAATGTTATTGTTCGTCAGCATATTTTGGTTATGCAATATGTTAGTTCTCAATAGTCTATAAGCTATTTGTATTGTTTATTTTTAATACAATGAAATACTTATTAATTTGTTAGTTCTTCTGTTCAATTATTTAATCTTTTGTTTGTTTCGTTTCAAATGTAACAATGTTTATAATTTATGAGTAACAAGGTTAGTAATAATTTAGCAAATCACCAATTTCGCACATGACGCAAAATGGCAATAAACACTTTGATGACTTATTTTAGTTTGTTTGTGCACTCTGTATGTAGTTGTACTTATTATTTTGTTTATGATTATTGCACCTTTTATGTTTTTAAATTTTTATTTTTTATATCTATTTTATATCTTATATTTCATTTTATTATATTTTTCCCTTATTGGATTTCTGTTGGGCTAATAAAGCTTATTATTATTATTATTATTAATAAATGATAAATTAAACATAACTGCATGTCTCAGAATCGATTTAACATTTTTCAAAGATTATTCACTCTTTAGTCATGTTTGTTTTTTTTTGTTGATATTTGAAATTTGTTTTGCATTTTAAAACGTTCTATTTGTTCTAATGAAAAATTAGAAATAAAAGTTAAACAAAAAAATATACTAGGGTCTAGAGTTTTTTTTTTTATGGAATAGCACAAATATTTCTTTTTAGTTCACGATATTTGCAATTCTACAGGAACATTTTTTGTTAATAGAAGTAAATTTATTCAACAGTTATTTGTAACAAAAGTGAATGATTGCAATTTGCATTTACTTTTCAACTATTTTTTATTACATTTCAGCTTCTGAAGTCGTCTTTTCAGTTTTTATGTAATTAATTGTGTAATTAATTGTGTAATTAAATGTGTAATTAAATGTTGCGTTGAGGGCTTTGGGTTTAACAGGTTGTTCTGGTGCGATTTTATTAGTTTTTTTGGGAAGTCTGATATGAAAGAAGACGGTTTATTTCTGAGCTGAGTTTTTTTTAATATAATACCTCTGGGGCTCAATGTCGGCCGTGAAGCGGTTTTCATATTTGGTTTGTTATGTCTGGTGGAGTCACAGACGTTGGTGACTGCAGGTAGGGCAGAGCTGATGTATAACAGTTTTTTGTGGCATTATTTTTCAACGCGATATTTTCTGCAATGTTGGGGGACGTATTGTCTTGCTGTATTTGGTGCTTAATCTTGATGACACTTGTTGGATTTCGTTTTGATTCGGTATATATTTTTGGATTTGTTTAGTCTTCTTATTGTAGTAATGACATAGAGGTAAGCATGTTCTACTTAATCTTGCACCGTCTGCCAATTTATTCTGTCTCGTCTGTCGCTTGTAGGTTGCATATGTAATCTGCAATGATCGCTACTAGTTCCGTTATTTGTTTTATGAGCGCAACTTTTAGATTGTAACCTGCGGTATATTTGTAGTTTTCTATAAGTTTTTGAATGTTGCTTACAAGGTAGTGTAGTGGCCCCGTACTTTTGAAAAGTTACCAAGCTTTGGGGCTTTGTGGGTGTTTGACTCGCGTTTGGTTTTTGTTGACGACATATATACTGGTTTGGAAAACGTAGTTCTTTTTAGGAGTGGGTACCTGAGCCTTGGGCAAGAAAAGGTCATTCTAGTGAAGCTCCATGAGTATTGTCTCGTAGTGTTTTAGGTCCGCGTCTAGTAGTAAAGAAACCATGTTGGCCAGTGTGGTGGTTGGTTTTAGCTAAGTATAGGTTTAGTTCTAGGGTCTTTTTGTGATTAGATCAAGCTTGTGCAGATACGGTGTCTGAGCGGAGGCGTTGCTAGTTTTATTCAAAGCTGGTATCTAGGTTTTATGTGCTCCGTTGTTGTGAAGTCGGTGTTGATAACTGCTTTGTTTTACTTTGGCTTTTGGTGATAACCTGAGCCTTTCGCAAGATAAGATTATTTTGGTGATGCTTTGTGAGTGTCGTCCTATAGTGTTCTAGGTTTGCGTCTAGTAACTAGTAAGGGAACTATCTTGGCCAATGGTGGTGGTGGTTGATTTTAGCTAAGTATAGTTTCCGGGTATTTTTGTGATCAGATATGGTTCTTGCAGATCCGGTGACTGATAAAACCGACAAGGTTTTGTCCAAAACTTGTAGAGCTTGACAGTACAATTTTTATTAGAATAGTTTTTTTTTTTTTGAAGTTTTTCCGGTAGCTTGGAAGGAGACGGTTACATTTTTAACTAAAAATCCCGGCTCTCGGAGAAATTTCTTTTGGTATCGGGAGTTTATTGTGGTGATGGGTTTTTAAGGTTACGCGGAACTAATATGGTGGCCGAAAGATTAACAGAAAACGTTTGCAAGCAAACTTAAACTGTATTCTCTTGGAAGGGGCTGTTAAGAAATTACTTCGCGTCAGTCTTGCATGGGATAATAACATCTATTTATGTACATGCGGAGCCGGTGCTACTCGGGAATAAATATATTTATATTGTAAAACAGTTTGTGTCTCTGAGTGTATTGTTTCCCTTTCTTTTTCAATACGCGTAAACTCCTACCACCGGTCACACAGTCATTGACGTACTGCAATACGATTGGTAGCGATTTTGATTTAGATTTGTTGAGCTTTCAGTCAATGCTAGTACTGCAAATGCAAGTGGAAGTTTTGGTTTTATATTAAGTGTCTCATAGGCAATTACCACAGCAGAGAACATTTTTGACTGATTATTTGAGGTAATTATGAATTATTCATCAATAGCTTTTTAGATTCTAAAAATCATTACATTACAGTAAACTAATATACACTAACATAACCCTGCATATGTTAGTGTATATTAGTTTTTTTCTACAAACATGTTCATACACATTAACTTATTGAATTGTCTCTATTGTATCAGTGGTTTTTTTGTAATAACTCATGAAATATTTGATATATGTATTACTAAATACATAATTTACATATATTTGTGGTGCAAACTGTACCAAATAGTGACTCACGTATTATAAATATTATCTTAAAATACTTTGTTATAATTTAATGCTATTGTTAGTCAGCATATTTTGATTATTAGTCACTACTAATGCAAAATGTTAGTTCTTAATAGTTATTTTAACTACAATGAAATACTTATTATATCTTTGTAATATAAAAGTTTTTCTGTTCAATTATTTAATCTTTTGTTTGTTTGGTTTCAAATTGAACTTTTTATACAGGGAGTTTATAAATGAATGGGATTATGTAATCACTTTAAATATGCCGCCTTTTTAAAATCGTCCACTATACTACATATGTTTTCATATGTTTGCTTGACAGCTGTCAAAGTTGATCTGTCAAAACAAATAGTTTAGTGAACAATTTAAAAAAAGCGGCACATTTAAAGTGATTACATAATCCCATTCATTTATAAACTCCCTGTATAATAATAATAATAATAATAATAATAATAATAATAATAATAAAAGTCTTATATTGTCAAAAAAGCAGAATAAATGATGATACATTGCAATCATATTGTTAACAAATAACGACAATAAGGCGCATGATTAGCTGAATAGATATAACAATATCTATTCTCTGGTCATTCTCATGGACCTTTAATAGTGCTTAAAATTAATTTAAAATATAATAAATGAAAAAAAGAAAAAGAATAATACAAATCATATGAGATATAACAAAGGCAAAATAATGATAAGATTAGATAACATAAGATGAAAAAAAGTTAGAGTTCAATAAAACAGAAAATAATATTAAAAATTAATATGATTTATTGTAATAAAATAGTTACGTTTTGGTTTTGAAGTAACTGTTTTTTTAGTTTTACTTTAAATTGAAGGTCATTGCATGATTTAAAAGATAACGTAAGAGAATTATAAACAGTGGCTACTTTGTATTTAAACGATCGTTTAAACATTTCTGTGGAGTGTTTGGGTGTAGACAGATTATTTGGTCTTCTGAGGTTTAAGTTATGTGACAAACTACGAAAAGATATTTTGTTATAGAGATAGCTTGGAGCAGATGTTAAAAGGATTTTATGGTACATAACAGAAGAGTGCAGATGTCTTGCAATTTTTAGATTTAACCAATTTAGTTCTCCAAGTTTGTGGCTTACTGCTTGAGATTTGCGAATGCCAAATATAAAGCGCAAGCAGCAATTTTATACTCGTTGTAGTCTTTTAGCGTCGTTCTCAGTAATACATCTGTGATATACAGTATCACAAAAATTTAGGTGTGATAAGACTTGAGATTGACATAACATGGCTTTTAAACTCTTGTTCAAAAATAACCTATTACTATTACTATAAAGCGTTTTTAATTTTGCAAAGGCTTGTTGTATTATCTTGTTTACGTAACCTCTAAATCAAAATTAGCTCCCAGTCCAATATTACCCTTAAATTTTTAGCAGAATCTACTACTGGTAATGATTTATCATTTACTTTTAGTTGTATGTTTTCTTGTAAAATTTTATTTTCTTAGCTTTTTTGGCCCAAATACTAGCATTTGGATTTATTTGGAGAGAGTGGTTTTTTGAAATATTTGTTAGCCAGTCTAGATCAGTTTGCAAATTATTGATTAGCGTTCTTGCATTATCGATGTTGGAAGAAGCACATATTTGGGTGTCATCGGCATATAAATGGTACTTTGAATTTAAAATAGCTTGTTTTGGCAGTGATGCAGTATATATTATATAAAGCAATGGGCCCAATATGAACCTTGGGGCACATCTTAAGTTACACTTAATGCTTCAGATGTTACGTTTTTAAGATTTACTCTTTGCTGTTTATTGCTTAGATATGAAGGCATAAGTTGGATGGCTGTTGCACTAAAACCTGTAGATTTTAAAATAGCAAATAATGATGAATGGAATTAAACGCTTTTGAATAATCAATTAGTGCTAGTAACGTTACTTTTTTATAGTCATTAGATGTTAAAATATCGTCGACAACATCTGATAAAACAGTGGCGCACCCATCACCAGGTCTAAATCCAGATTGTATAGATGGTCAAATGTTTTGAGTATTTATATGTGATCTTATTTGTTTTTCTATTACTTTTTTTAATATTTTTGATAAAACAGGCAACAGACTTATAGGTCTGAGATCTTAGTTAGGTTGCGTAGTGATTTATAGTAAGTCCGATGTTCATTAAGTTTAGTACGTTTGAACTTCTTTAGAACATCATCTCTGAGAGTCATCATTAATTTTATATTTTCCGTTATCCACGGTAAATTTTTTTGAGTTAATTTTGACGTGATAAATGGTGCGTGAATGTCCAATAAAGCAGTTATATTTTTTTTAAATTCAAGTTTTTTGTTGATATTTTTGGTTGTATACATAGTATGCCAGGGAATTGCTTATAGATGTTGGTAAAACAAGTTATGCTCCATATTTCTGAAATCTCTATACGTTTTAATATTGTTTTGAAGTGTTGGTCGTTTAATGCATATATTACCAAATATAGCACAGTAATCTGCAACCGCATGACCGGTTGGACAGCCACTATCAGCTACAATTGCTGATGAATTTAAAATAATAAAGTCGATTAATGTTTGCGAGGTTTCAGTAATTCGTGTCGGTTTGTTGATGATCTGTTTTAAGTTTAGACTATGTAAAGCTTTGTTTTCTTGCAACTAGCATGTTACAATTAAAATTGCCAATGCAAAAAGTTAGGTCGGAAGATGTAATTTTGGTAGATATTATATCTTCAAATGTAGTAAGAAAATCTGTAAAGTTGGTATTAGTTGGACGATAGATGGCACCTATAGATGCTGTGTAATTGCCAATTGATACATTAATCCATAGCTGTTCAATATATTGCAAACTATTTTTGAATTTTAAGGTAGATTTGAAACATGATTTTATGTACACCTCCACTTCTAGTAGGACGATCACATCTAAAAAGTGAATATCCTGGTATATGAATTAGATCAGAATGAATATTATTTGTTAGCCAAGTTTCTGTTATTGCATAGATATCTGCATCTGAATTGATAATGTTGTTCTTAACTATGGCAAAGTTAGGAATAAGCGACCACACATTTACGTGATAAATTTTAAAACTGTTCTCCACTTTTAAGATTAATTACAATACAATTTACTTATCATTTAAATTACTTATGATTTATAAAGGGATAACATAATCATAGCTAAAATTACCTAATTACGTTTTTGGCTTAGAATTAACTTTTTTTTGTTGTTTTAATTGTTTGTGCGCCTGATGTTGTATACAAAGTTAGTAATAATTGATAAATTAAACATAACAGCGTATGTCTCAGAATCGATTTAACATTTTTCAAAGATTATTTTATTTACTCTTTAGTCATGCATTACTTTGAAATAAAAGTTAAACAAAAAAAATACACTAGGGTTTACAGTTTTTTTTATGGAACAGCACAAATACTTTTTTTAGCTTACGATATTTGCATATTTAATTCATTAAGAACATTTTTAATTAATAGAAGTAAATTTATTCAATTATTTGTAAGAAAAGTGAATTGCTTCTGAAGTCGTTTTTTCAGTTTTTATGTAATTAAATGTGTCTTTGTATACGCTAAGGCCAAACAATTAAGGAAATTAAAGTTAACCAAATGTAATCAATACTTTCACGTGGCTTAAATCAGTTACCAGCTTTGTACCATATACGGATAATGTTATGCTTTCTATAAAAGGAACATTAATTATATACAAAGTATGATAAGATATATATAGAAAGATATCTTGGACAGACAAAATGACAAACATAAAGGTGATGGAAAGTATGACTATACAACTGGAAATCATCCATATCCATAGGAGAAGGGCAATGCAAGTCAAACGCAATACTCTTGCTCTTTTAAAGAATGTAACCTTGCTGTGGCTATGAGACTTGCGTGATTTTTTTTTTTTTTTGACGTGGTCAGTGGGTACGGTTGGGAGGGAAACCTTTTTGTAATGGATAAAACGCTGCTAAGCGACCAGCGGCGAGGTTCTAGACAAATTACAATTACTCCACAACGATACACCACTGTCCGTAAAGCCAGGGGCGGCGCTACCAACTATAGCGCCGCTGCAAATTTCAAATTTGTTGCCTCCGTTTTTTTAGATGTTTAAAAAACATAAATATTACTAAAAAATTGAATATGCACTTAGTTTGTACACTAAAAAAGAGTTGAGATTACATATATCTCTCAAAGTGAGAGGAGATTGTTTTGTTTTTTTTTTTAATTGCCACAGGAGGTAGAAACTGTCGTTGTCTCTCCAGAAAATTGTGTATTAGAGATGGGTGCAAAGACTACCTTCTAAAGTATCACTAGATATTGGCGGTAGTCGTTGACGGATACCCTATCTCATTAGTTGACTGGTGACTTCTCAGTGGTTGACTGGAAGATCAGGCATGTTACCGGTTGGGCTCCTGTATATGATAAGAGTGCGGCCGAGTATGTTCTTAAAGGAAGGTTTGTATTTACTAAAGTTTGAAGTGCTTTGCGGAAGAGGCTTTTGGGTTTGTTATGGGGTTGTTTTATATCGGTTTTTTGTTTATTTGTTCTCTGGCGGGGATCTTTGGAGAATACTACTATTACTACTACTTGATGGTTAACGACACCAGTTCAGTGATCGTGCAAAACTGCAATGGTATGGTGTGACTAGGCTGACCTGGTGACATTAGACGAAATTTTTGGTATATATCTGTGGCCAGATGTCATCTTCTTCTTACGTTTTGCTTCATACTTTGCGGTAATTCTATGTTGCACGTGCATCTCTTGCAGTCAGTTTTGGCGAGTCGGTTCTGCGATATCCTACGTGCCGAGGTTGTTTCCTTTGCCGTGGTAGACGGCAATGGCGGTTTTGGTGAGATGCATAAGGGCTTTGCGGGGTTCAACAGGTTGTTCCGGTGCAACTTTATTAGTTTTTTTTAAGAAGTCGGATATGAAAGAAGATGGTTTATTTCTGAAATGAGTTTTATTTGATTCCCTTGTGTTAAATGTCGGCCGTGAAGCGGTTTTTATGTTTGGTTTGTTATGTCCGGCGGAGCCACAGTGTCTCATAGACAATTACCACTGCCCAGAACATTGCTGACTGATTATTTGAGGTAATAATGAAATATTAGTTAATAGCTTTTTAGATGCTACAAATCATTACATTACATTACATTACAGTAAACTAATATACACTAACATAGCCACCCTGCATATGTTACTACTAACATGTTTATACACATTAACTTGTCTCTATGTAGCAGTGATTTTTTTGTAGTAACTTATGAAATATATGATATATGTATTACTAAATACATAGTTTACATATATTTGTGGTGAAAACTGTACCACTGAGTGTCGCACGTATTATACAGGGTCTCCATAAATCACTTTAAATGTGCGGCTTTTTTTAAATGTTTACCAAACTATTTACTTTGTTTTGACAGTCGAACTTCAACTGTGTACGACCACTAAACAATTTCACTAGAGCGGCACAAACGTACATTAGATGGTTACATAATTCATAATTGAATGCTATTGTTAGTCAGCATATTTTGGTTATGCGAAGTGTTAGTTCTTCATAGTCTATAAGCTATTTGTATTGTTTATTTTGAATACAATGAAATACTTATTAATTCGTTGTAATATAATAGTTTTTCTGTTCAATTATTTAATCCTTTGTTTGTTTGGTTTCAAATTTAACAATGTTTATAATATATGAATAACAAGGTTAGTAATAAATGATAAATTAAGCATAAAAGCATGTCTCAGAATTGATTTAACATATTTCAAAGATTATTCACTCTATAGTCATGCTTGTTTTTTTTGTTGATATTTGAAATTTGTTTTGCATTTTAAAAAGTTCTATTTGAATGAAAAATTTAAAATATAAGTTAAACAAAAAAATATATATACTAGGGTCTAGAGTTTTTTTTTAAGGAATTGCACAAATACTTCATTTTAGTTCACGATATTTGCTATTTTACAGGAACATTTTTAGTTAATAGAAGTAAATTTATTCAACAATTATTTGTAACAAAAGTGAATGGTTGTAATTTGCACTTACTTTTTAACTATTTTTTATTACATTTCCGCTTCTGAAGTCGTCTTTTCAGTTTTTATGTAATTAAATGTTGCGTTGAGGGCTTTGGGTTTAACAGGTTGTTTTGGTTTGACTTTATTAGTTTTTTTAGGAAGTCGGATATGAAAGAAGACGGTTTATTTCCGAGCTGAGTTTTATTTTTTTAATTTTATACCTCTGAGGTTTAATGTCGGCCGTGAAGCGGTTTTCATGTTTGGTTTGTTATGTCTGGTGGAGTCACAGATGTTGGTGACTGCAGGTAGGGTAGAGCTGATGTATAACATCTCTTTGCAGTATTATTTTTCAACGCGACGTTTTCTACAATGTGGAGGGTTGTATTTGCTTGCTGTAATTGTTGTGTAATCTCGATGACACTTGTTGGATTTAGATTTGTTTTGGTATATATTACTGGACTTTTTTAGTCTTTTTGGTAATGACATAGAGGTAAGCATATTGCACTTCAGCCAATTTATTCTGTCTTCTATGCCGTTTGTAGGTCGCAGATGTAATAGAGATCTGCAATGATTGCTACTAGTTCCGTTATTTGTCCTAGGAGCGCATTTATTAGATTGTAACCTGCGGTATATTTGTAGTAACAAAAGTCATTTACTTTTCTACAAATTTTTATTACATTTCCTGCGTATATATAGATAGTATATATAACCTAATCTAACCCAACCTTTAATATATTATAAAAAAAACTATAAACAATAGTTGGTTTAACGCCCCTACATGTCTTACCACAAATGTGTAGTTGTGAACGCTTTTTAAGTCGTCTTTTTAGTTTTTATGTAAGGGGTAACGCCTCGGGTAACGCCATACAATTAAGAAAATTAATGTTACCCAAATGTTATCTTTACCTAAACCCGGTTTATTTTCCTAGATTACAGACGAGTTTCTGGGAACCGAGTAACAAAAGAAAAATAAACTGGTATTACGGAAATGTAAAACCTAATGCACCGAATGTCTGTCGGGATGAGCAACTCTTTCTTTTTAGCCATCAGGCTTGGTTAGACGAGCTGACAAGATTAAAAGCATGCTCTTTCCTTGAAATGAGAAAATGCGGACAAGTAACAACAGATCAACAGCATAAAGATGCAGAAGGAAGCGAGAAACTACTGCATTAAAGATTTAAATGGATATCCCTAGTAGAATTATTGGTCATTCGCAAAATTAAATATTATAGAGTTATTAATAGTCCTACAATCAAATATCCAAGAAGGAATTTTGAATAAAGCTATAATATGTACTCCACATGGAATGTAAGAAATATATATATTTAAATCAGTTACCTGCTTTGTGACGAATATTGATAGAGTTATGCTAATACAGATGTCTTCTCATAAAAGGAACGTTATGAAGAATTATACACAGTTCTGAAAAGCACCAACTAACGAGACATCACGTTTGTCATGGGAAATTTTAATGCAGAGGTTGGTGAAGGAACAGTAGAAGATACTGTAGGAAGGTATGGACTTCAGGAGAAAAACAAAAGAGGGAACAGCTTGACAGAATTCTGGGCCGACGGATGTTATAATATATAACACCTCCCTTCATAAATGTGAACTTCCACGTTCATTTAAGTTTACTTTGACGGATTTAAATCAATCTGAGATTTGTTACATTCATCAGTTTTCTTTTTACAAATTTTTGCAACACAATTACTAATATTAAACTTCTTAAGTAAAAAATACGTTAGTACTAAAATTAAAATAATTGTTATTATAATATATAAGGAAATGTCGTGGTTACTAATTGTTACTAATTCTAGATTGGGAGTTGAAAACTGCTTAATAGTTGCAGTGTTATGAACCTCACTTAAATCTAATTCAGTGTATTAGGTGAGGCTGTTAGTTCTCTGAACAAATTAAATAAAGGTGCCACCTTGATTTCGTTAAGAGCTTGATAACATAAGTTTGATTCAATCAAACTTATGTTATCAAGTTTTAATGAACAATTATTCCTATGTAAAATTAAAAGAACATCAACCATAATTTGACTGAGTGAACAATTACTTTGAATGAATAGCTTATTCTTTGGTACAATAATTATTTCCGAACTAGTTGGTATTACAATATCATTAATTAATTTAGTGTTGGCAAAAGTACAATTAGTAAATTTATGATTATTTAGAATTTCTTGAATACATGGTGTTACAGGTTGTAAATTCTTTTGATTACAAAAATATAAACTTTCTAATTTTAAACACTGTTTTTGAGTGATCCATTGATTTGTTTGCCCTGATAACAAAAATGAGGGGGTATTTTGTTCAATATTGGAATTGATAACAAATTGTAGTATGCATATTGTTCTGAGAATGTTGGAAATGAAATAATAAAAATTATTAAATTCTTTTCAATTTGGACATCACAAATTATTAGTTGATAGATTTCATATAAATTAAGAGGAAGTTCAATGCCCATATTTTTAATGCGATCTTGTTGAGTTGCAACGTTCAAAATCGTAGAATGTAACATGTGCAATTTTGCAAAATTCACCGCTGTAATCAGCTGTTCTATAAAGTTTTCTATTTCAATAAATTCGTATTGTAAATTGATTAATTTTAACATTATTTGCACTTCAGAAGAATCAGAATTTTTTTCTAATTGCTGAACAATTTTAGCTTTATTTTGAATAATATTGTTAATTTTTTGATCGTACGTTTGAGTAATATTTTGCAGTAAAATTTTATCTTTAGTAAATGAATTTTGAATATTTTTTTCATTAGATTGGATTTTCTGAACATACTCTATAATTTCCTTTTTGTCTCTGTCATCAAGAGTTCCAAATAAAAGTTAGAAGCTTCACCAACAAAATTGAGTAATCCACGTTTACCTTTTAGTGAAATCATTGCCAATAAATTATCTGAGAGAGTATATAAATGTTTTGTTTTTTCACAAATAATAGAAGAATTAGAATTTTTCATTAACAGTTGTAAAGGTAAGTTTCTAATAGCAATTTGAAATTTTGAAAGTTAATTTATGATGTCAGAAAGATTGATGTAATAGAAATAATGAACATTTTCTAAACTTATGTGAGCTTTACCAAAATATACTGGTAATAGAGGGTTGTTGATTGGTTCAGTGTGGAGTTGAAGATGTGCCGGGGTTAGGACCAAGATCGCAATCATCAGCAGGAGGATAATCAGTTTCATTATCTAGAACAAATTTTTTTCTTACTTTGAGTTGTTGTTCATGGTATTTTTTACCATCAGAAAATACAATTTTATTTTCTTGTTTAGTCACATTTATTGGTTGATACTGGGGTTTTGTTTTTTTTCGTGGGTTTTTTAATATAGGTAGTTTTTTCGTTAACCGGAATTGGTACACATTCTTCGTTAGGAATGATATTTTTTAAGACTTCACCTTGAATATCGCGAATTTGATTCATATGTTGATCAATTTTATTTTCTTCATCTATTGATTTTAAGTCTGGCAATCTTGATATTATGCCACTTTCATATCCATAAGTGATTACAAAAGGTTTTTGTTTAACACTGGAATGGTTTGTGTTATTATAATAAATTAAACATTTAAGAATTAGTTCTTTTGTTTTTAAATTTGGATTTTTTGCTTTGAGAATTCGGATGTTTTCTAGTAAAGTAGAGTGACATCTCTCAATGAGCGCTCTTCCTTGAGGTCTCATAGCAATGTTAAAATGCCAATTAATGTTTGATTCGTTACTAAAATCTCGAATTAATTCGTTATTAAATTCTGAACCGTTGTCGCTCGTAATAGATTTAGGTATATTATGTTGAGCAAAAAGGTTTAGTAAGCTATGTTTAATGTCAACCGGGTTTTTACTTTCCGTTGTCATGGCTTGGCCATAACGTGAAAATGAATCAATTATTGTAAGATAAATGATACTGTCAAGAGTGATTGTGTCTATATAAATATGATCATAAGGGTATTGCCCTACAGGATTGTGAAGTACTGGAGGTCTGGAAATTGGATTTCTTTCATTTTTTGCTTCCAAACAAATTCTACATTCATTAATAAATTTGTTTAAAATTTTCTAGAATGTTTTCGTGATACTTCCTTCTGCTAGAGAGAGTTGGTTACATTAATTAATTTTTCTTTCTCTCTTCAAATGACAAAATCTATTGGTTTTGTTAAATTTGTTTGTGCAAAGGCTATAAAAAGATTTTGAAGTATCTCATCTAAGAAATAAATTGCATATTTTAATTTTGGTTTTATGAATTCTTTTGTTAGTGTCATAAACTGATCGTTCAAATTTTTATGTTGATTAAGTAATGTAAGTATATGCTTATTAAATCTTTTTGTACACGAGATTCCAGTTTTGATCCATGCATGTCTATAAATATTTGTCGAGGAAATGAGTTAATAGCTTTATCTGAAATAGGCAGTTCTAAAAGTGTTTCAGAATTTGAGTGAATTGTAGTTTTTCCAGGTTGATTAAATTCTTCAACAAGTTTACTAACTGATAGAATACTTGAATTTATTGTAGCTGCGTTTGATTTTGTTTCATTTAATGTTTCATTTATGTGGCATTCTTGATTTTTAATTCGGCTCAAAGCGTCAGCCACTTGATTACGTTTACCTTTGATATATTCAATTTCATAATCGAATTCTTCTAACTTCAAGCGCCATCGAACAAGTTTTGATTTTAAATTAAATAGCCATGATAAAAGTTTATGGTCAGTTTTTAATAAGAACTAATTTCCATATAGGTAAGGTCGGAACATTTTGCAGGACCAAACAATGCCTAATAGTTCTTTTTCAATCGTTGAATAATTAATTTCTGATTGATTTAGGGTACGGGATATAAAACTAATTGGTAAATCGTGTCCTTTGTCATTTATCTGACTTAAAACTGCTCCTATAGCAAATTGGGATGCATCAGTAGTAAGAATAAATTTTTTTGAAAGGTCTGGGTACTGGAGTATTGGTTTATTAGTAAGGATTTCTTTAATTTTACTGACCGTTTGAATAAATTCTTTTGTATGTTCCATTTTTGATTCTTTCTTTAAACAATTTGTAAGGAGTTTTGTAATTTTGGCAAAATTTTGTATAAATTTTCTATAGTATCCCGCCAAACCGAGAAAGGATTTAATGTCTTTTGTTGTTTTTGGAAGTGGAAAATTTTGGATAGTTCGAATTTTATTTGGGTTGGGCTCAATGCCTTTAGTTGTTACTTTATGTCCTAAAAATAAAATTTCTTTGTGTAAAAATTCACTTTTGTCTAGTTGTATTTTTAACCCTTTTTCCAGAAATCGCTTTAATATTAAATTTAAATTTAACATATGTTCCTGGAGACTAGTTGAGAAAATGATTACATCGTCCATATAGACTAAACAAATTTTATTAATGTAATCTCTTAAAACGTGATTTATCATACGCTGAAACGTAGCGGGTGCGTTTTTAAGCCCGAATGGCATTCTTAAGAATTCGTAGTGTCCATCCTCAGTACTAAACGCGGTTTTTTCGATAGAAGCAGGACTCATTCGGATTTGATGAAATCCGCTTGCCAAATCTAATGCCGAAAAATAGTTACTTTTGCCCAGCTTAGCTAATAAGTCCGTTATGTTTGGGAGAGGATGTCGGTCGTCAATTGTTTTACTATTTAACTTTCTGCAGTCAATTACCATACGCCATTTAGGCATGCCAAAGATGTCTGTTTTTTTTTGGGACTATCCATATAGGAGAGGACCA
The DNA here is from genome assembly GCA_963932245.1 of Tachinus rufipes. Taxonomy (NCBI): domain Eukaryota; kingdom Metazoa; phylum Arthropoda; class Insecta; order Coleoptera; family Staphylinidae; genus Tachinus; species Tachinus rufipes. The sequence goes on along the minus strand of OZ010747.1, from coordinate 67,277,102 downwards.
AGGAGAAAATTATTCACGTATAATTTGTTTATCTAAAAGGTCATTAATTTATTGCCTTACTTCTTCCTTGTGTTTAAAAGAAAATCTATAAGTTTTAGCATGAACAGGACTTTCGTCTGAAGTTCTAATTTCGTGTTGAATGTCGTTTGTAAAATTTAGCGGTCCATCTGGGTTAAATAAAGCATTTCTATTTTTGTCTAAAATTTTGAATAGTTCTTGTTTTTCTTCTAAATTTAAATGACTAATTCTTAATTTTGTCAGGTCAACTTTGAAATTATTATTTTCATTGTGAAAGTGACTTTCTTCAGTTGTTATATATTCGTTCAAACTTTTTACTTTTTTATTCATTAATTCATCTGGATTAATTTTTACATGAAATGGTTCAACGGTAGGGTTTGTTAATTGAATTTCAATAATATTATCTTTTACAGAGGTTACAATTTCATCAATATTACATAATCCAGATAGTTTGCCTTGATTAACTAAATAATCACCGTTAGGCAATTTAGTAGGTATTTTAAATGTTTTTGTAGTATTTTCTGGAATAATTGTTTCAAAAATAATGTTTTTATTAATTGGGGTATATTTTAAAAGTGGAATTTGATAACATTAATTATATAAAATCATGCTGTTAGGGTCTAATATAAGTTGTATACGTTTTATCAAGGTAAATCCTAAAATTCCGTGAAAATATGAGTGAAAATTATGAAGTAAACAAGGAATATTTTCTGAGATACCGAAATCATATAGTAATTGAATATTAGTTTGTTTATTAAGGGGTGTTGATTTATTAAAGGATACAACGTTAGTTTTACAATTAAATATTTTATCGGAAAAGTAATTTTGAGCTATAGAAGGTTTTATTATATTTATCGTACTTCCTGTGTCAATAAGAATGTTTGCATTTAGTGAAGGAATATAAACATAAGGAAGTTCGGTACTTTTGTTATCTATGTTATAGGATTGAAGAATGTACTTTCTTGAAAATTTATGTCAGGTTCATTTTCATCATTCTCATTAAGTATAAGTAGGTTGTTGGTTTGATTGATTTTGATTAAAACTTTGAAAAGGTGGATTTATTCGTTGGTTTGTTGTTTGTTTTGAAGAAAAGCTTCTGTTCATAAAATTAATTTCGTCGTTAGCAAAAGTTATTGCTTGATCTAGATTGTCAGGTTTTCTTAGGCGAATTTGACAGGATATATTATACGGAATTGATACGAGAAAGCGATCAAGAGCATTAGACGTGTAAAGCTCCTGCCTAAGTTGTTTATTTGTCTCATTTGATAAATTTATTTTTGCAATGAGTTTAGCAAGACTCAAACGTATTCTACTGCCAAAGGAAATTATATTTTCGTTTCGTTCTATTTTAATGTTATTAAATTCGACTAACAGTTGTTCGATCGACCTGCTGTCGGAAAAATGTTGTAGTATTGCGGTTTTGATGTCATCCCAAGTGTTAAGATCGTCTCGGGAAAATAAAATTTCACTAGCTTTTCCTCTAAATTTTGAAAAAATTGCGGCTCTTAAAGTAGCCGATGCTTCAGCAATCTGCACGTATCTGTTTATAATGCTTTCAACTGTTACAATAAAAATATTTATTTGTGTTTCTTTCCCCTCAAACAATGGGATTGTATCGATATCGATCTTAAAAAGTTGATAATTCATTTTGATTACTATCGGTTGTGCTGGATCAGGCATTGAAATTACAAAATTCCTTTTTTGTGGAATAGAATAAGGTTTTAACATTAATTAATTAATACAATTTGCATCTACAACTTGTTTTCTAATTTGAATTTGTTTATTTAAAAATATTTAAGCATTGTTCGAATTCAACAAAAAGGGCAATCAATGAATCGACTCACCGGTTGATTTATTTAAACTGGTTTAAGGTTTAAGGCTTGATTCACAAGAGGCGACGTTGAATGATCGGCCCGCAGTTCCTGGACTGTCTCGATATTCAGGGAAGCGATGCTGGATAATTCTGTCCACGATTCCAGGAGTCGTTTGATTATCAGAGAAGCGATGCTGAATGATTTGAATCGGCCCGCAATTTCTGAGATCGGCTGCTTTGCTCCGTGTAATGCGTAAGGGGTCCTGTCGGTTCACGATTTCCTCTTGTTGCGTGGAATTATTTCATAATTTAAAGTAATTTAGAATAATTTCACTATCGCGACGACTGCGCCAATTTTGATTTGTCGTTTATTACCGAAACTTTTAATTACATAATGGATAATTTAAGACTAAACTAAACTAGGTTTTTACAATCTGTTTTATAGTAATAAAATGCTTATTGAGCTGTTTATTACAACAATGACAATTAACCTTGTAGGTGTGCTTCGAGGAAGGCCACCTGCAGAGTTGCAGAGTTATCAAATCGGAGATTGAGTGTGGGCCGACGAATGTTATAATATATAACATGTAAAAAAAATCTATACAATATCTAATTGTTGTTGTGATATACTAAGTAATTTCTAAATATTACATATTAAAATTTTAAAAAAATTATATTAATGTATGTAAAGTTTTATGATTGGTTATTAATAACAATACTTATAATTTGTTAAGTAAAAAATAAGTCCTGGAGATGTTTGTGACATTGCTTTACTGAAAAACCTCTTAGTTACTATTTCAATAGCTCAGACCATAGCCCAATAGTCTTAAATCTTTATGGGAGGAGTGAACAGAAGGTTAAAAGTTGGCCATAAGACCGACTAGTCGTTTTTTTTTTACACTCTACCTAATATTCAAACAGCTAAAAGAGTTGACAGCGTTATCTTTGACTTTATCTTTGAGATTTTGTCGAAAATAAAATAGATTGGGATTTAGTAAAACCAAGAGAGCTTATCTAACTTTAGATAACAAAATTTTTTTGGCTCAATTGACTAAAACAAACTAAATCAGTTCAATGATGAAGTTACTTTTTAGGTTGATAAGCCAAATATCTAAACTAGCTCAATGGTGAGATAAAGAAGGCAATAAAAGAGTACAAAAATTGCTAAAAATCCGTTATTGATTTCTCCAACAAAGATAATAATCTAATGTGTAAAAATAAGCGTACACCGCTTCCTTTAATTTATGACAAAGAAGCTTTGAATATACTTTAGAAAACAAAGCCAAATTGTTTGCTGACAACTCCAATGCACGTCGTTCTACGACAAAAACTTAGATTTGAACTACTTAAAAAAAATCTACAAAAAAGTAAGATATTGTCTGCAGCGTACTGATTCTGCTTCAATTTTTAAATTAGTTCGGCCGTCTAAAGTAAGCAATATGTTTCTTCATTTCAAACCAAAATTAGAACTAGGTCCGGAATGCATCCTAAACAAAGTTATAGAGCATTTTCTTACAAGGCTGTAATGTTCCCCACTAACATTACAAATACAAGTTCCAGACATTTTTCACAAAATAACTTTGGACAAAATCAGGAATCACACAAAAGCTAAAAATATATTGCCAATTTTTTGTATAAAACTTAGAAAGAATCCTTCTGTACAAACTCACATAAACTATTCTGCAACAAAAAAAAAATCGGAGTTTTGTACTTTTATGCAAAAATTTAAAAAACTTAATAAATCGCCGACACGATCATCTATTGGAGCCGCTGTAACTATTGCCACTTGCTGCCAACAATCTGTTTGCCGCCACTCAACCAATAAGTTTTGCTTTTGAATGCAGACTTTAACACTGCAGGAAAGACTGTAATATCCTTGAAGAAGCCGTTAAAACACTTTTGTTAGAAGCGCAAACAGATAGCATGTCACCCTTCTTTGTGTTGAAGATGATGATACAGTTAGAATCTATACGGATGGTTCAAAAACTAATAAAGGTTCTGAAACGGAAATCTTTTTGCAAAATTTGGATCTCAAAATATCTTTACCACTACAAACGCATACTATTTTCCAAGCAGAAGTAGTACAACTTATGGAGTTATAAAAAAAAGTAAACCGCAAAATATCTGGCAAGAATGTCCAAACTCTAACAGATAGGATAGTAGAGCGACCCTAATTGCTGTAAACAAGCGTAAAAACACATCAAAACTAATTTTTTTTTATGTCATTGTGTCCTTACTTTAGTAGTCTGTGGAAATAACATCAAGCTGCTCTGGGTAAAACGACATTCCAACAAAGTAAGTAACATTGAGGCGGACCTTATGACATGTGGACCTAAACTATGAACCGCTTTAACACTCAAAAGCTAAAAATTATTTCTCACAACAAACTAGAAAAGCGTTGGGATGACACTTCTGGGTGCAGACAGGTAAAGAAAGCAATAACTGCCTCAAGTGCTAAGACAGCCAATTACTAATTGTGACTGTTTAGAAAACATTTGCAAATTATGACAGAAATTTTGACAGAACACTACCAACTAAGAAAACACATGCACACGATTGGTATTGGAAATAATCCAACTTGTAGAGAACGTGAAATGAATGACGAGACGATCGAGCAGTGCTATGTACTTGCCCAGCCCTTTCATACAATAGAGAGTCCATGTTGGGAAGCTGCTGGCTTGACATGGCCAGTATAAGAAAGACTTCTCCAAAAGTTGTACATCAGTTAAATGCCAGGACAACAGAGTAAGGTCACCACTGGAGGAGGTACAAAAAGTCTAATAAGGCCTACGAGCAGTAGACTTTGGTTTACCCTCCAACTTTTAAATCCAAATCCACCTAACCAATAAAAATACAAAAACTTGAACTCCAAATAAAAAAAAAATACAAAAATAGGAATAATACGTTTTCAACATTAACTCGACATTAATAAAGCCTAAAAAATTCAATAGCTACTACTATAAAGACAGAAATTTTCTAAAAAGTCAACGTCACTTTTCCAAATTTTCAGTTGCCACCTTAGCTCATTGGCATCAACTTTTAAAAACTATCTAAGGAAAAGCTGTGTTGAGATTCTAAAATAAGCATCATAGACGACCTTTTGTTAAAAAATAACTGCTTAATTTATATTCCTCTACAAAAAAGTCTTCTTGCAACACAACAAAAAAATTGCAAAACTCACAAAACATCAGAAAGAGAGTGCAGAGGAAATGAGAAGAAAATCGAGACTTTCAAAACGCAACTAGCAACAGGGAAGAAAGACAAAAATAGCACAGCAAGAATGGAGAACTGAAGCATTGAGAAAAACTGATAAAAAAACTGCAATGAAGGAAAAGGGGGAGTCAGATGACTTTAGAAATAAACTACTCGAGTTAGAGATCAACGCAAAGTAAAAAACCCATGAAGGATAGAGTCACGGAGATTTTTTTTTTGGAAAATGCACTAGAGCAGCTTGTTCTGGACTAAGAAAAAAACTTTTAGAACACATAACAATGAGAAAACTCCAAAAAAACACAACACGTTTAGAGTAGTAGATAAGAAAAGTAGGTTTATCTATTAGAAAAAGGAAACGGCAGCAGGCTAATCAAAAAAGGAAAAATGCAAGACGCAAAATTAGGAGAGATGGCTTATATAAAGCTCACATTGCAAAGGAAAAGTACAGATACTACCTTATAATCGACCTCAAAGAAGAAAACAAAACGCAGAGAAATTACATCGTAGCTGAGATACCTGGCAAAAACACAATTAAAAGAAAAAGTATCCACACAAAACAAAGAAAAACAGACCAAGAACAACAGAAGCATTTATTGTCAAGACAACGAGCAGCATCTTTGCAGATTTGCTAAAAACTTTGCAAACTCACTTCAAAAAGGAGAAGGTGTAAAGTTCATGAGGCAGACCAAATACGGAGACCTACTTATTATGACTAAAAAGAAAAGATCGGAAGGGCTGAAAAAAGTTTTTTAAAAGGAATTGGGAAACGAGCAATTCCGGAGTGGCAGCGGTTACTCTGGATAGCGTAGGATGCTATATATATTAAACATTAATTAATAATAATAATAATGTTTATTAATGTTAAGTATATACAAGATAGAGAGAGCGTGGCGCAGTGGTCTAGGCATCCGGCCGCTGTACCGAAGATCGTGGGTTCGATTCCCATATACCGTGATATACTTTTCACGTTCTATACGCTCTCCCACTCCCCAACCCGCCTTGCCAGCGTGGGGTTTTACGGCTAAAACCTTCTCTGAGGAGTGATAATTCTCTCCAGTGGTTCGGAATCCAGTTAAAACTGTAGGTCCCTTGTAATGTAAGTTGCTAGCATTTACAAGCAGAGAAGAGGCTTATGTCCTGCAGTGGACAGACCAAGGCTGAAAGTCATCATATACAAGATATTTACACACATTAATACATAAGTACAATATAAAGATGTCGTCCAAGATGCAATAGAAAAAACAATAAAAAGTAAATTGGCAGAGTTATCGATGGGGAAAGTGCTTTGCAAAAAACCCGACAGTTTGCTGATGAAGGCAGACAAAATTAAAATAGGACGGCTTAAATGCGCCATAAGGAAGAGATTTTGCATTTCCAGATGCACAAACTGCCTTAGGGTAGATCACATGCGGGCTTACTGTCCCGATAAAAAAACTGAAGAACAAAAGTTCCTGCAAAACTGGGTATCAAGTGGAAGAGTGCCAAAACGCAGTTTACTCTAGACTTTGCAATAAGGACTACAGGTCAGACTCTACAGCCTGCCCAAAGTTCAGAAAACAGGGTCTACTGACAGACAACAGAACGGATGTGGCGGTTTAAGTAATGAACAAGAAAGAAGCTAAATACTTAGTCATCAAGCAGAAAATGGCTGTTAAATAACTCTGATCGTTTTTAAGTGTAGAGTGGACAACATCATGGAGTCCTTAAGGTTCAGACAAAAAAGGGTAATCCTGGCAATTACCAGCATGGTGCTCATCAAAAGAAGACAATAAAAACAAGCACTTTACACAGTAGCTGGCGGCTTTAAATTTAGTCCTAATAAATGACGGACTTTTGCAATCGTATCCTTTTATTGACTTAACAATCGTCACAAATAACATTTCGGTAAGAGGATATAAAGTAGAAAAAATATTTTTTTTTTAATATTACATTGATACCTCTCTTGAGGTTGGCAAACAAAGTAACAATGAAGACTAAAGATCTAAGTTGAAATGTGCAATGAGCGCTGATAAAGCCAGGAACGCACTTCCAGATCTCATTTACAGTACAATTTTTTTTAAAATTAAGGTTAACTTCAAAATTGGGCTAGCTACAAGATCCGTGGTCAAAAGAATAACACGTCTTACTGGTAGAGTGACGTCATTTTTTAATTTTTAATTTTTTAGTTACAAGGACCTATATTGTTTTACGCTTATTACTTTACAAGCTGTCTTTGAATATGTACCTAAAATAAACACAAATATATTCTATCACACCCGTTAATTGAGAAAATGGAGGCGCTTAAGATGAGATCAACTATCTGATCCACCTACACTCTTATATTAAATGTAATTATGGTTAAATGGACACTAATCATATATAGACTAATATCTTGAATTAATAAATGCCACAATTTCTTAAAAAAATTTGAAGCCGGAGCTGGAGCTCGAACCTCAAACAATTTATGCGCCAAGGTTCAAGTTAAGCGCTTAAAAAAAACATACCAAAATGTAAAAGTTTTTGACAAAATCCAGAATAAAAGGAAAACCCAAAAGGGTTACAGACTTCAAAGAGCAGTATAAAGATGCTAGAAAAAAATACTTAACAGTTATCCGCAGAAGCAAGATATAAAAGTGAAAAAACTTGATCTTTGACCTCAAATGCAATATTTTTGGGCAGGGTTATCAGATAATGGTAAAAAGACTGGCAATAAAACCAAATCACATAACTTTAGAAGACAACAAGAAGAAGAAGATTATTAAAAAGCTATTTTCGGATGTTATCGACAATTGAAAAAATTTAAATTTTTTTACCGTTGAGAAACTGAAAGAAGCCATTAGAAAACTCAAGGCAAAAAAGGACCAAACGGCATTTACTACTAAATCATTAAGCTTGCGTACAACGGAATCTTTGATGTGCTGCTGGAGGCATTTAACAAATACCTTACTACGAGAATCTTTCCAAAATCTTAAAAGAAAGCAAACATAGCGCTGGTCCCTAAGGTTAAAGCAAGCGCGTGAACCGCTATTATCTTGTTAGACACAAAAAATAAATCAGAAAAAGGTTGCTAGAGTTAGGAGTGAGTCGGTATCTACTAGACGTAATAAGTAGTTACTTAAGGGAAAACATAATTTTGATTGTTGCAAGATTCTGTTCTAGAACCTTCTCAGTGAAACGTCGTGTATGAGACTACAGCTTCCGATGGAATACAAAACGCCTACAACTTAGCGATGGTGGCCAGGGCAAATAATATGCAACGGCTGCAGAAGACTGCAAACGAGGCTTTAAAAGCGGTAGACGCATGGCCATCAAAAAACGACATGGAACTAGCACCCGAGAAAACCAAGGTTTTGGTTGTCAAAGACACAGAAAAAAACTGAGATTGCTTTTGTTTTAAGCAAAAAAACAATTATCCTCAAAAAAACTGTAACTTGCTCTCAGCGTAAACAGACATCTGATAGCGCTTTTATCCACGCAGAAGAAACTTGAACTGAGAGTGATCAGCGCAGGTGACAAAGGTGCAACAATTCCACCAATCGATCTAAAAGTAAAGGAGCTATCAGAATAGTATTAAGCCATATAGAAGGGCCGCGTTAAATAACATAATAGACCTTATGCTTAAAAGCAAATACAACTGGACCCAGCTACACTTATTTGTGAGAGCCACAATAAGCACAAAAAAGAAGAATTGTGTAGGCAGAAAGCCGAACCGAAGACTAACTAAAAGAGTCCAGATGGGTAAAGGATAAAAATCCTCATTAAGATATCTTGCCTATCCGTTGAGAAGAGCTGAGTTTTTAGTGGGTCTTACACTCTTGCGCACGTTGAAACAAGCGCCCGAGGAGCAATAGCGTTTGACTCACCAAAAAAAAAATTAAGTTAGGTTAGATTACGTTAGATTTTTTTCCTTGGTACATTCTATATTTTTAATGGAGCATTTTAATACTAATGGTTTTGTTACACAATACGAGTTGTTGACCTGACAGTGGACAGCTACTGCGAGATGCGAGTAAAAACAAAAAATGTTACTGCAACTCACATGCTAGGTACTGACTTGTACATGACAGTAACTCGTGATGATGCTAGTAGCTGCACTGCAGTAACTGACTAGGACAGCTCGGATGCTAGCTCGCACAGTGTAACCAAGCCTTTAGGTATATTAGGTTAACTGCTTTTTTATGGAAACGAAATTTTGGTTAAATTATTTACACTTAATTATGACTCACCTTGTATATTAATATTATTTTATAATGATTTTATAACAGTTTGAGGTTAATTTAAGCCACCTTCACCTTGGAGATTGATTGTATGACTTTTAAATGTCTCCAAATGCAATGTGCCGCTTTGATATTGATTCTGTGCCAACTATATTGAAAGATAGTGAGCTGCTTTGCAATTGATGTCATACAGATGGCATATATTTTTCAATATATGAAATAGTTTAAATTAATTTCTTGCCATATTTCATCCATAATGTTGTTTTATTAAAACTAGATTTATGGTAGTATATAATAAAATAATAAATCATAATAAAATAAAATCAATTCAATTCAATACGATATCTGATAATATTTATTATTAAAAGTGCATATAGCCAAGCAAGACGCAATTCGTGACGCACTTAATCGTATCCAGAGTTTAAATCCAGGCTCAAAATGCCCATGCGGAAAATTCAATTTAAAGCCTGCGGCTTTACACAAAAGCGAACAATCCGAATTACAAATCGGATGCTGCAGCATCAAAATTCAACATATCAATAGTTAAATTGCAGTATAGTCAACGTGAGAGAACTTCACATAATCAAACATTAAAAGTCCTAAAATCAGTATAAGTTTCATTTATTCTTCAATGCAAAATTTGAAATTGAAATAAAAGTTTTGTAATATCAATTAAAGTATGTTAATTCAATGTCTTTATTTGAGAATTAAGGTGATTGCGATTACGTTAAGTCGAATCCAATAATAAATTGTAATAATGGTCGGACGATCGTGTAATAATAATAATAAAGCCGTTCCGGATAAGCCAATTTGTACCCATATCGCGTTATTAAGATTCCCATCGCGAGATGGAACAATAAAAGTTCTCTCGGGTACGCGGTCTTTTTCAATTGGCGCAAGATCCCGCGGACAACTTTATTGTTAAAGTTTTAATCCCGCGTAACATATTTCCGATCGTTTCGCCGTAATCGTCCAGTCCAGCACGATATTAACAAACTTTAGAGATTATCCTGCCTGCTTCGTACCGATTGTTAGATTTAATAAGAAACATATAACATAGGAAAAAAAATGAATAATTTACAATGTGATAAGGCATATTTGAATAGTGATAACACTAATTTATATTTATTTAGGTTGAAAAATACATTGATTTTTTTAAATTTTAACTAAAGGAAAATTTTATTGCAATGTAAATATTGTTAAATTTCATTTCAGAGATAAAATCCGTTAGTAACAGGGATTATTCGACAACAATGGGAAGTAGTTTCGCATTTACTGTGGACTAATTTAACATCGGCTTTTCCGACAACTAACCCATCGCCGCCCGGACACAAAGAATCGGAATTGCGGGGAAAAATTTGTATTATTAAAAGTAACAATCGGACTGAATCGATTTACAATTTCTGGCCGGGCCGTGGATGATGATTTTTTTGCACTGAATAAACGCTATTGAAATTGGAGGATAAATATATTTTTGTTCTGCTACTGCACTGTCAATAAATTGCATTTAAAATCGGCAAAATTTTTTAGTTATCATTTTGATTTTGAAAGTATTGTCCACAAATTTGGGTCGAATTAATATTGAAAGCTATTAGTACTGAATAATAATATTATTTTATAATTTAGTACAAGTACGTAAGATAATGAAGCGCTTTGCAATTGACTATAAACATCAACAATAGGGGCTATTGCGCTGAACGCTTTGAGAGTCGGTTGTTGTTTTGCCATTAATTCAAGACTACTTATGTAAGATAATGAGTTGCTTTGCATTCAACTATAAAATCAAGCTCAAAGCTAATGAAAAGCGATTGATTCTTGAAAAAATATATCTTTTCCAGAAATGATGAGTCGCTTCGCGATTAACTATAATCCAGATAATTATTTTGAAATCTAATTGTCGATTTAAGATTAATTCCAAAAAAATTAAATGCAAATAAAATAACTTCAAAGCTAATTGGTTTCTTTACAAAGTATGATGCCTCGCTTTGCAATCAACTATAAACTAACTAACACAAATGACCTCAAAGTTAATACAAGGTGTGGCAAAAGTAATGTCATAAAAAAATTGGGCTTTGTTTTCACGGAAAGTTTATGTGAAGATGTAAAATTAATGACATTAAGTTGAAAAAATGATATCGGTTAAATGACCTCCTCCTGATTGGTCATTTTTTCTTTAATGTTGGCTTTCAATACTTGCAAGGTTTGTGGTTTGTTGTGGTAAACGCAAGATTAAAAAAAAAAAAACCCAAAGAAAGAAGTCTAGCGCCGTCAAATCTGGCTGGCCAGTTCAAATTGTCAAAACGGGAGATCACACGACTTGGAAATTTATGTTTCAAAATCTCCATAGTTGCACGAGCTGTGTGAGCGGTTGCTTCGTTCTGCTGGAACCAACAATTCTCAAGACCAAGTTCAGGAACTTGCAACAAAAAAAACTCATTTAACATCTGTCAGTAGCGCTTACCAGTTACGGTTATGGTGGTGCCGTCGATGTTCTTAAATAAATAAGGACTTTTTTTTTCATTGCAAATGTTGCATCAAAAAGTCATTTTGTGCATATCATGTAAATTCTTGTTAACATAACCAGTTAAGTGGAAATGGGCTTCGTCGCTCATTATAATTTTGGATACAAAATCATCATCTTTTTGCATTAGGTTTAATAGAGCATGGAAGTTAACCTCACTTGACAGTCAGGAGGCAACACTTAGTAAATAGATTTTACCGTAAGCATACTGGTGCTAGTGCAGTGGCCGAGCTTTTAGTGAAGTATGTACTTGTTAACCATTTTTCCAATTGTTTTTGAATAAAGGATGTCTTGACCACTTTCTAGTTGTTTGATATGTGTAAAAATGCTACGTGTTTCAGGTTGTCATGACTGATTTTGGTCTTTGCATTATCTCAGTTCCTTTTGTTTGCCTTTTTATTTGGCAGTTTTAGGTTCTCTGAATTAGAAACTTTCATCAACGTAGAATTAAGAAAACCAGCGGGGGTTGCTAGTCTCCTATCAGGCGCCTCCCCAGGTAGCGGATAGGGGAACGCTTTTTAGATATAGGTGGTACCGGGAAAATAAAATACCCGGGGCGGATCAAAACTAGCACAGCAGCGCAGTCTGTCTCAAATCGAGCGGCTGCAAGCAAACACCGACAACGTCTGACGCAGATTAGGCGGCCGTCAACAGCGTCTGTACCCAGAATGAGCGGTTGTAACCAAAACTTGCTAATCTACTAGACAAACGTGGCGTTTAAACGCCGTTAACCCTCCAAACATGAACATGAAAAAGTCGAATTCCCAAACATTAATACTCCAGGCAAGTAGAGCTACTAGTTCAGAATCTTGCACTGATATATCAGGCCGCCTCGAGGGTTCTGGGGGAGGCACAAATTTGAAATATAGACAACGACCAACACCGGAAAGAAAAGAGAAACTTTTCATTGCAACCTACAACATCCGAACGCTAAAACTCGAAGAATATATGGAAAGACTAGAGCAAGAACTTTAACATACAAAATGGGACGTCCTAAGCATAAGCGAAACTAAATTAAAAGGAGAACTAACAACATCTCTGAAGTCAGGACACCTACTTTACTAATGCAACACAGAAACCAACTATCACATAAGAGGAGTTGATTTGATGATTAACAAAAGTCAAAAGAATCGAGTTACTAAAACCAAATCTATATCAAATCAAGTCATATACATCATATACAAATTAACAACAGGTACAGCCTACAAGTAATCTAGCTGTATGCCCCTACCAGTGCATCCGTGGATAAAGACAACAACTATACTAAGATATAAATATATAAATTGGGCAAAACACAGACGAGGATATCCCAAACGTTAGTAAATTTGGTCTTGGTCATAAAAACAATAGATGAAAAATGCTAATCAACTACTATAAAAATAAAAACCTTTTCTGTATGAACTTTTTCTTTTAAAAATCTTTGCAACAAAGATGTACTTGAAAAAGTCCAAACGATATCGTAAAAAACAAAATGGATTACATCATAACCAACAGAAAAGATATATTCCAGAATGTTACCGTTCTAAACCGATTCGCTACTAATAGCGACCATCGTTTAGTCCGAGCAACCTTACAAACAAACACAAAACTTGAAAGAAATAAACTAACATACCAACAAAAATACCCAACAGTTGAGGTGCTGATCAGAAACAAAGACGCATTCCAACGTACTCTAAACACTAAACTAGGCAAACCAAAAATACTCTTACAATTCGGAATAGACGAACTGTCCAAGCACATCGCAAAGAGCATCCAAGTTGCAACAAAGAGAATATGCTCAAAACACAGAAAAAGCTCAAAGAAAATTAGCACAAACACAAAAAACCTAATGGAAGTAAGAAGACAAATAGATCGGGAAGCAGAAGAATATAAGAAAATTAATAAAGACATTAGCAAGAATATTCAAAAAGACTTAAAAGAACATAAAACAAAACTGATAAGAAATACAGTCAAAGATAACAAAAGCATAAAGGTTCTCAAAACCAAGCTATCAAATAGAATATCAAAAATGACCAAAATTAAAAACGCCATCTTTGTTTTTAATTTTGGTCATCATAGTCAGTAACCGGAAAGAGATCACAGATGCTGTTCAGGACTTCTATAAAAAGCTATATAGTTTTATAACCCAATCGATACGAGAGATCAAAAACGTGGGGTTGAAAGTAATTCCCGAAGTAAACACAGACGAACTAATAGCATCATTAAACCAGATAAAAAACAGAAAAAGTCCAGGCAAGGATCAAATTACCAGTAAAATGATCAAAATGGGAGGCAAAACCGTTCTGGAAAGTGGTCAAATTCTACTAAACAAAAGTATGATGGAAGAAAAAATTCCAAACAAATGGCAAAATGCCAAAATTATTCTGCTATACAAAAAAGGTGACTAAAACAACATCAAAAATTACTGTACTGTCAGCGTGCTGTCACATTTATACAAGCTACTAACAAAGATTGTAACAAACTGATTAACTCACAAAATAAACTTATACCAACTATGCAAACAAGCAGAATTTCTCAAAGGATTTGGGACTATAGACCACTTGCAGACACTTTGTACTCTTATCGAAAAAAAAAAACACTGAGTATAATATAACAATGCACATAGCCTTTGTGGATTACAAGAAGGCTTTTAATTCCGTCAAAACGTGGGCAATACTAAGATCCCTAGACAATGCAAGAATTGACTCAAGATACTCTAACCTTATCAAACAGATCTACAAAAGCGCGACCATCCAAGTTAAAATTGACAAAAACTTAAAAACAAATAATATTACAATTAAAAGAGAAGTGCGACAAGGAGATACAATTTCTCCAAAACTTTTCACATTAGCCTTGGAAGATGTCTTCAAAACCTTAAATTGGCATAAAAAAGGAATAAATATCGACGGAGTACGCCTCAATCATTTGCGATTTGCAGGCGATATTATTGTCATCAGTAGCACTGCAAAAGAACTTAAGAGCATGCTTCAGGAACTCCATCAAAAGTCAGTAAAAATCGGGCTTGAAATAAACTTGTCTAAAAACAAAAAGTCATGAGCCCAGAAAATATCCAGGTCTGGTTCTTAAATTTTTTGTGTGCAATTTTTGTGTGTGCAATGTTTTTTTTTAAATTAACATATTTTTATTATATTTTAAATTTTGAACATAAAATTAGACTCGTAACCAAAAATTATTACACCTTTAAAATGACTTAAAGTTTGTTTTTTTTAATTTTGTCAAGTTTGTAACAGTCTAATAATGTTTTTTAAGTATAGTAATGGGTTTATTTTTAAAACTTTAAAGGCAGTGCAACACGTGTTCTTTTGATTATTATAATAAAATAAATTTGGCATGTGTTACTTTTTTTGCATAAAGATCACTTTCTAAGGGTGCACCCAAAAAAATTCCACAATTTTTTTTAAGAACTAGTTAATCTACATACATTTATCTTGACCATAAAATTCAATTTGGTAAAGAAAATCAAATTTCCAAAACCTCAAAAAAAAGTCTTTCTTGGGCGGCTTTTGGTAAATTAAGCCATATCCTCAAATCCAAGGAGTTTTCTATAAACTTTAACTGCCTCGAGACAATGTTCATGACCCGAAAAACATTTAGCGGACTGCAAACCACACAGTTTGGAATGAGAAAATCCAAAGAAGAACCGGTGTGACAGAGGTACTTATTAGGGTGGCGCAGCTTAAGTGGCGATGGGTTGGCCACATAGCATGGCAGAACCTGGACAGGTGGACAATGAAGATCACAATTTGGCGTCCGAGAGATACCAAACAAAGTGTTGGCAAACCCCAGAGAAGATGGCGAGATGATATCCAAAATATTGCAGAGAAGAGGCCTACATCAAGAAGTGGATAAATGATAGCTGAGTAAAAAAAAGAAAACAATTAGAAAAGTCCACTTTTACAGAGTGCGCTTGAAAAATTCTGTAAATTTTCTGTTTTTAATTAACAAAATTTTGTTGTTTTCAATGCGGTTTTTACTTAAAGGCGGGTGCATGTAGGACCGATTTGAACGTCTTTATAGTATCTCTTATTGAATTCTCTTTCCCCAGGCTACGGAATAGGCGTTGGCATTGCAGCCAAAGATCAACGGTACATTATCTTTGCTGCAGGTAATTGAGGTCCTTGCTGATTGTAGGAAAGGTATACAAATCCAAAAAATTATCCCCTTCTTGGTTTCTCTTCTATTCATTAACTTGGCTGCCACTTTCAGATTTTTAAAACATATATAGGTTCTATAATGGCATTAGATTAAGACATACATGTTTTGCTATAATGCGTGTACGGAGTATACATAAGAGTTGGGCTGCTAGTAACCATCTGCCCGTTATGTTTAACCTTTTTATATTTTCTTTGTGAACTCAAAAGCAATAAAAATGTCGGGTTTTACAACATATGCACTGAGAGCTGCAGAAGCTGTCTTAGAGTAATGCAAATTTATGTTTAACATTGAACTTACCGTCACAGTTTGGCTACCCGCAATAAATTCTGATATTTGGCCTTTTCGACGGTTGCTTTCAATTTGTCTTCATCCTTTTTAGAAAAAAACAATGCCCGAGAAACCCAAATGCAGTTTGCACCTTGAGTTTACTACCATCTCCCAAAAGTTTTTGTCCATAAGCAGTAACAGTTGGGTTTTTTTGTGATCCGGTTTAGAATTGATAACTTGCCAGGTGACGGTGTTGACAAGTTTTTTAGATCAATGATATAAAGTTTTTTACTTTTCAGCAGGTTTTTTTTGGCAGATGTACTGAGGAGTCACTTTTTGTTAGCTTGTTTATGCACGTGATTTTTAAAAACCTTCATTAAAAGTACATTTCTGAAAACGGAGTAATGCTTGCTTTTTTTTCCAGCTCATCAAACTTACCTAAAATAAAGGTTTTGGTGGATTCTGTTTTCACTGCGGTAAAGGAGCAATCGGAATACTTTTCTGGGATTATTGTTAATGCAATACCTTTGAGGGTGTCTCTAAAAGTCCTTTTTGAAGTTTTTTTACTTCTTTTGCTGTTTTTTGCCGGTTGTTTTTGCAACTCTAGACTGCTGCTAAACAAGTTTTGCTTTTGAGTTTCTGGTGTACCAAAAGTGTTTAGTGCAGCTAGTGTGAAGTGTAGCCCACGGAAGTTTTTTAAATTTTAGTTTACGGTTTCGTCTTTGACGTTGCTAGAAAGTTTAAATTTTCTAAAATCTTGGAACAGATTACTACATAAGTAGTAGAGGGTTGGTTGTTACCAGAATCTCTCACCAGTACTTTGCCTTTGATCATTCACTTTTTTATTCCATTGGCAGGCTTGTTTTTGTTGTTGTACAAAGCAACAATTTGTTTTTAAAAACATATGTAGCTATCATTTATTTATTTGCAAAGCGATAGAAATTTGTAGAAAGTACTTAAATGTTATACAATCAATTGAAAACTAACATATTGCCTCAGAAAACATATGTAGCTATAATTTGGTTAATTCCTTAGTGACCAACAGTCTTACAAAACACTTAGCAGTCATACAATCAAACGCCAAAGGTTGGAATTTATAAGGAAGCAGACGTTGACAGTGCTCTAATAAATCCGTTGATTCTTCACTCACCAAACGGCATCAATTTTTTCCAACTTCTTGGAAGGCAATTTTATCACTTAGTGTTCATTTGAGACTTTTAATTAGTGGCGTTGGACTCAAATCGTCTGATTTTTAAATCTTCCTGCATAGGGTCTTTTTAAAAATTGTTTGATAGCTTGCGGTCGTAATAGTAAGTAGTGTAAAAAAACCGACTTATTCTCATATGTGTTTGCAAATGGAATCAAGACTCTTAGAGCCATCTTTGCAACATCAGAATAGAAACTGTGCCATTTCAATCCAAAAATTATTACAAGTTTTACAAAAATATGTTTTGCACCCCATCATTTATCAAAAAAATAAACTGTTCCTAAATTAAATTGTTTTCCAAAGGCAGATCACTAATAGAAAGTTTAAATGGGTTAGTGATAAAACGATGGTGTTTGTTAAATTCTCGTAGATCAGGAAAATAGTAAGAAATTTCTTTGCTAAGAACAAATAAATGCAGTTTCATCACTTTAAGGATATCGCCATTAACTTCAAGTTCAATTTTATCAATATATGTGTTCAGCTGTAGAAATGGGGCAAAACTCTTATTTTCTAACTTTACTTCTCCTAGATGAAGTTTGGCTATTCACTCAATAACAGGTAGTCCCTACCGTAGTGGTTGTTTAACCTAACCACTTTTTGCTTACTCACGCACTATTGCTATACATCCGGGTATGTTGTTTTGGACGTTTTTTTGTCGTAAATATTAACTTTCTGGTAGGCTGTTTGTCTCTGTCAAGCATGTTGAAACCAAAAGTTGCTGTTTTAGCTCTGCCAAGTTGTGTCTTAACAGGAAGTTGCTCAAGGTTTGGCCAGTGGCCGCTTTTATCTTACGGTTGCAGTTGTACCCTACCAGTGGTAGGAGTTTGTTCTATTGTTTGTAGAGTATATCTTCCACAACGTCTTTATGCTCTTCTTAAGCTCGCGTTCAAATGGATTGGTCTAGGGGTGGTACGTAGTAGTTGTGGGATTTTGGACTTATATTGTTGCATAGGTTTTTGGACATTTTGGCTTGTAAACTGGGGCCCATTGTGCAAAAGAATAACTTTTGGGTACTTTAAGTGCGTATTTGTTCTTAAACCTTGTGGTATCTAGGAGTCTTACAAAGTCAATAGCAACCCTTTCCCAGGGTTGGCCAAAGAAATGAGATTTTAAAGGTGCATTTGGTTGTATAGTTTGTGACTTAATTTTGGCGCAAATTTACTTTTTAATAAATGTGCGCATATCCTTACGTACGTTTGTCCAATGACGGACCCGAAGGATGGCGGCTGTTGTTTTATTCTTTCTTGGGTAATTGGCTGTGTTTGTCAAGTGTTTAACAGCGTTGGTTTTTTAGTTTTTTCTGTTTTCCTAGTTTTTAGTTCACGTTTATTTTTGCGGGACTTTCTAGGTTATTGAACATATCTTGCCGCCTTCGAATAATCTCTTTAATTTGTTCACATTTTTTTTTGAGTTTGTCGAACTAGGTTTGCTAGAGTTTTGCCGGTAAACAAGCATATGGAGGCTTAATAGAGGTTGTGTGTTTGGCCAATAAGCATTGTATTGTGACCGGTTTCTTCTTGGTTGGGTACCGACTGAAGGCGTTAGGTATTTAGTTTACGGCGCCAAGCGTATGTTTGGTTTTAGCGTCCGTTAAATTTTATAGTTAGATCAAACTCCATTGTCGGTCCTGAGTACAAATAGTTTATGCTTGAAATAGACCCAATGTTTTTTATTACTCATAATTGCCATGCATTCGAGTTTGTTAGAATAGAATCTCGTTTGGAAAAGTTGTAAGACACTACGTGTTAGTAAGCTTTCTTTCTAGTATAGGATGATTTCAACTCCAATATTACAGGCGTCTGTCTGTAGTATCAAAGTCATCTCTGGTTTGGGAAGGGCAAGCATCAATGGTGGTCTAATGCGGCTTTGATTATTTGGAAAGTTTTGGCATCGGTGTCTGATTACACATATGGTAGTGGTAGATTTTGAAGTAATTATAACAAGTTCAAGAAACTTTTCTTTCGTTACTTTCCGTAAAATGTCTTGCTTCTTAATGAATTTTAAGTTAGTTGGCGTTGACACTAATTCTATGCCTTAAGTACTTAACGGAGTCTGTTCCAAACTTGCACATCCTTGTGTAGCAACGTAGATTAAATTCCTTCAACCGTTCCAACACACATCCTAGGTGGATTAAGTATATGGCGTAGATTTCTGAGTACACACAAATACTTGAGACATTATTTTAAGGAACTTTGCCGGTGCATTTTTCAGTAAAGGGCATTACTTTAAATTGGTATGTGCCTTTGTCTAGAGCAGCAAAAGCAATTAAATGTTTGTGGCTGTCACTTAAAAGTATCTGCCAGTACCCCATATTTAGAAGTATGTTACTAAAGACTTAACATTGTTGAGAGCATGCAAAAACGTTTAGTGTTGTCTTCATTTTTGTCAACAGCAACAAGGCTACAGTAATTATTAGAGCTTTTTTTAATAACACCATTAGTTAAAAGTTTTTTCATTTGTTCAAAGATCATAGATTTCTTGTGAGCATTGTAGGTGCTGTTCTCGCTAAATACTGTTGGAAAATTGCAAACCAACTAGTAGTTCTGTATAACAAGTCTCAACTAACTCTTAAACTCCAATTGCTACTTATGATCATAACTTTCAAACCGCACGTTGGATTATTTTCTAACTTTAGGAAAAAGTAGTACTATTATGGTACTACTATATGTAAGAATTAGAATAATTTTGATATTATAATTTTTGCTGCAAAAAATTATCAATTTATAAGTTGTTTGACAAAATTAACTTAAAAACCTTATAGTATTATTTGTCATAAATCCTAAGCCAACCATAGAAATATTTTGCAACTTTGAGAAATAGTAGTACTAAAATGATACTACTAATTGTAAGAATTAAGTTAACTTTGATACGTTTATTTTTGCGGCAGGTTAATCAGTTTATGGATTGTTGGATAAAGTTAACTTAACTACCTTGTGGTACTAATCACCATAAGCCCTCAACCAAACTACTAAAAAATAGTAGTACTATTAGGGTACTAATATATGTAGTACTTAGCTTAATTTTGATAAACTAATGAAGTCAAGTATCTTGATGCCGTTTGGGTGAGCGGGCGGGAAAGTTTAAATTGTGGGCTGGTAGCTTTTTCAACTGTAGTCCACCCACCCTTCTAAAAATGTATTATTTCAACCATCGTTTGTGTTCTTGCAGCTATTCTTAACAAAAAGATTATTTTAAATTTTTAGCAATACTACAGACGATTAGTTTACAACAAGTTTCTTAATGACAAACGCTTGGGTGGGCGGGCAAAAACCAAGTTTAAATTGAGAACAGGTAGCTTCTTTTACTGTGGCCCACCCATCTACCCAAGTGTTAGTGATCTAAAAATTTATTACTTTAACCACCGTTTGTGTTCTTGCAGCTATTCTTAATAATAAGAAGATTATTGTAAAGTGTTAGCAATACATCAGAAAATTAGTTTGGAACAATTATCTTGATGCCGAACTCTTGGGTGAGCGAGCGAAAACTAAGTTTAAATTGTGGGCGGGTAGCTTCTTTTACTGTGGCACACTTACCCACCCAAGTGTTGGTGATTTAAAAACTTATTACTTCAACCACCGGGAATCAAGTTTAAATTGTGGGCGGGTAGCTTCTTCTACGGTGGTCCACCCAACCACCTACCTCAGTGTTGGTGATTTAAAAATTTATTACTTTAAGCACCGTTTGTGTTCTTGCAGCTATTCTTAACAAAAGGATTATTGTAAATTGTCACCAATACAACAGACGATTAGTTTGCAATAAGTATCTTGATGCCGAACGCTTGGGTGGGCGGGCGGAAACCAAGTATAAATTGTGGGTGAGTAGCTTATTCTACCGTGACCCACCCACCCACCCTAGTGTTGGTGATCTAAAAATTTATTATTTCAACTACCGTTTGTGTTCTTGCAGCTATTCTTAACAAAAAAAATATTGTAAATTGTTAACAATACAACAGACAATTGGTTTACAACAAGTTTTTTGATGACAAACGCTTGGGTAGGCGGTTAAAAACCAAGTTTAACTTGTGAGCGGGTAGTTTCTTTTACTGTGGTCCACCCACCCATCTAAGTGAACCAAGTTTAAATTGTGGGCAGTTTTTTGGAGTACCCAGTAAATGGTTCATTGAGTATCTTTGCTATAGTAAATGCACTGCCGGAGATAGTCTTGACTAGCCTGTTGATTGGTAAGGTAAAGGTGACTCAGGATTATTTCATTCCTTAGTTTTGAGGCAACCAGTAAGATAACTGACTGTTGTTAGTCCACAATAATCACGCCAATAGTGGTTTTTCTTGTTGTGCGGGTAAAGTTGTGGCTAGCTCCGGAATTGATTAATGTTTCCATGGTATTTCCGCTCACAGTGATAGGTATTCCATGTAAGTACTCCTGTATTACTGCGCTTATTGTGGCTTGTTGATGTGGCGCGTTTTTACGCCGTTTAGATTTTTTTCTTTGGTTTGTGCCGGGATGGTTTTTTATTTGTATTTAAGCCGACTCTTTATTCCTTTCCGTAAGTTTCGGTTGAGTTGTTTTGTGAACTAGTCCTAGCATTTTGCAATATTGGTTTTGACTTTAAATGGCCGGGTCGGAATAATCAACTGACTTTTTGTGTTCAGGAATGTGTCGGTTCTCAATCGTGCTTCTTCTCAAATTAGAGTGTCTTACCTTTTAAGTTTTGTATTAAAAAAACGGTGGAACAGTGTACGGAACAGGGTGTTGGGTAAAATGCTGCTTGAGTTTGCCAAAAAAGGTGAAGTGTGAGTATTTGTGTGGTTTGCCACCAAAGTATTCTTGACGTTTTTCAGTTTTTTTTTTTGCTTTTTTTTTTAGGTTTCTTACAGTTGCTTTTGGCTCGTAATCGGCATTGCTTTGAAGTTTAACATTACTGGATGTGCTTGGAGTTGTTGCTCTTCAGAAACCTTACGTTGGGCGCTATTTTTTACCAATTTCCATTCCGCGTAGTATTAAGAGTCAACAATTGTTGTGGAAAAGGTGGCGTTACTTGGTGTCCCGTTAGGGGTTGGCACGCCTTGTTTACTATGGGCCGTAAATAGAATATAACCAGATGTAGGTAAACGACGTATTGTGCGGTTCTCCGGAGGTTAAAATTGGTCCTCTGCAGGTGTCAGATGCAAAGTATTTACAGGAGTCAAAAAGTTTCTTACTACTACCGTAAGTTAAGTGCAAGCCGGGATGCATAAGCATCATTTTTAATGCGGTTGACAATGTCGAAGTTATAACTCTAAAAATGTATGTAAATCCAGTCAGGAGTTGTCAGACTAAATTTTTTTACATTTTTGAGGTTTCTGTAGCTAAGACGTGAGAAAGAATGAATGTCACCTGTCATCAAATTACAAACACTTGAGCGGGTAAGCAGTACCCTGTGTGTGTATATATAGGCGGCAAAGAAAAGAGAACTAAACAGGAAAACGATCAAAATCATATGGAGCTACTTACAGGCTAGGAACCTAGTGACCAAGAAAGATTCAAACTTACCAGAAAAGTAACACAGGGCTCAGCACTAGAACCAAAACTATGGAATCTTGTTTATAATGAGTTACTTTGAATGAGGTTGCTGGAAGGTGTGACAATAACGGCATCAGCACTTGTAGATAAAGACGTAGAAATAGAAGTACTAAAAGGAAGACTAGAGCTGGCAATAGATATGATACAGTTATGGATAAAAAATAAAGCTTTAAAATTAACAACACAAAAAACAGAAGCGGCCTGGCTATTGACTAAGAGGACTACTAGAGTAACAGGTAAGATACAGGTAGGAGATCAAGTGATAACCATAAGGAAAAAATCAAATATCTTGAGGTGACACTTGAAGCAAAGAGATGGAATGAACAGGTTATGAAAATGGAAAGAAAGCTTGGTAGACTCATGCCAACCAACGAAGGTCTAGGAGAAGAAGCCAGAAGGCTAATAGCAACATCAGCAAAAAACAAATTGTTTTAGGCCGCAGAAACATGGGGAAAAGCTATGAAAAAAAAAAAAGGAATAAAATATGAGGAGCTACAAGAGCTAGTTAGTTAAGCATCAGTTTGGTTTACAGAACGGTGTAGAAAGATGGCAGAAACAGTGGAATAGAGAAGAAAAGGGAAAATAAACAAGAAAACTAATCTCGGAGATAAAGAGAACCAACACGAGACGTGCTATTATACAACACAAATACTGGCCGGACATAGAGACACACGATAATGCAAAGCACACTGTAGTAGAATGCAAAGCGTGGGAGGAAGATAGAAAAAAACTAGAAAAAATACTGAAAAGCTAAGTGGATAAAACAAAAATTATTAAGAAATGTCTTAGAGATAAAAATAAATGGAAGGCGCTAAGAAACTTTGCAACAAGAGTACCAAGAAAAAAAAAGAAGAGAAGTTTGACAATGAAAGAATATAAAAAAAACAATAAAAACAAACACACAAAATAAAAGCCATAAAAGAGAAAGAAGAAAAACAAGAGAAGTAAAATGGAAACAAGAAAACAGAGAAAAATATTAAAAAGAAAGAAATAAGAAAAGACAGGACAATTATGTATACCAAAATAGAAGAACATTTACAGAGACTACGATATCAAACAAAATTGCAGACATTAGGAGAAAGAGAAAAGAATTGTCAAAGGAATGCAGAATAAAAGAAATAGCAAGGCAAATACCAAATGGTAGATATGCTATCTCGAGGTTGACGGATAACGCAACTTTTGAAATAGTCAGAATATACCTGGCAACGAGAAGACACAAAGAAGTAATTCTAGATGGAGATACAAGGATATCATTGGAAGTAAAACTAACAAATTTAGGACTGCCAAAAAGAATACAACTAATGGAACTGCATAAACTATTCATGAAGGAGAGAGGATACAATGAAGAAAAAGTGAACAAAGAAAAAAAATTAAGAACGCATCTGAAGACAAACCAAATAATTAGAATAAATAACACACGAGCTGGAGAAAAAAAGTATGCAAAGCTGGATGTCTGAGCAGACAAAGGGTAGGAGCTATATAGAGAGAGAGAGGCCGGGGAGAGCATGCGTGCCGCATAGACCAGCCTACCTCGAGCTACTGCAATCTAGACTAGTTGAACAAGATCATTATGACAACAGGATTTACGCATAGAAGAAAACCGGAAGATATTGCTATGCGTAAGTCATTCTTAAAGGCCACTTTTTGAGGCTAACACCTCACTACGTCAAAAAAAATAATATTGAGAGCAAATAGTATTCAATAATTTTTGATTTAGAAACTTAATAAAAATTAATTATGAAGCCATATCTTGTATTAAGAAAACATTTTTATGATACAGAATTAATCATAAAGCGACAAATTGTTTTCTAAAATAAAGTTAAGTACACAAAATCAATTCCAAAGCAATAAAATCACTATCAGTGTAACATAAAAATTAATGAAAATTGATCAGAATGCATTGAAACGTTTCAAAATTAAATATAAAACAATAAATTCGGAAATAATGTAAACATTTAATATTAATCGCGACATTTTATCTTATGATGTTATAAAAACATTTTAACAGTGATTGAAAAATGATTAAAAATCAAATCAAAACAAGATATAAAAAAAATCTCAACAAGATTAAAATACTGATTTCAATAAAAAAAAATCATACTCCAGATAGATTGAGCTGATATCTATTTAATCGCAAAATGGATTATCATTTCCTGAGAAATTTTATGAAGCTTATAATCTACTAATCGACAAATTATATTCTGATTTTATTAAATTGAGTTTTATTTAATTGAAATTTGTTTCTAAGAACAATCGAAGGACAAATTTGACCTTCAATACCTTTTATATAAAAGAGTTTGTAAATTTATTCTAACTTTTTAGGATGAAAGTCTACAGAGTTTAAATGAATGTAATGATTTCAAAAATAAATTACAATAATTTATTTTCATTATAAATTACATGTTTACGCACTTGAAATTGAAATTGCAAAAAATAGAAATGTCCAACATATAAATCAATGAACAATATAATAAAGCATATAAAATTGAAACCAAAGCAAATCGAATAATGTATTGACATCTTTCATATTGCAATAATTCAATAATTTATTATTATTATTATATTCATCAATTTTATTTTTATTTTTCGTATGAATCTGAACAAGCGTAAATTTATCAGTAATTGCAATAAATTTCATAATAATTGCCATATAAACTATTTTATTATTTCTGCGCGCAAATATTTATACTGTTTAATAATCGCATATAAATCAAAACGCTTCTGTTGGTTGGAGGTCGTTTCGCGCTTATCATATTTCGGTTTTGTTGTAGTACCTGAAAGTCATTTCCAGCTTCGTCCAGTTGTAGTGCTGTTCGCGTAGCTATCAGTTGTGCGCCTTTCGTGTATCAATTTGAATAATTTGAGTTGATTTAATTGGTGCGTTTGTATTTAGGAATATTATTCCCTTTAAAGGTGAGTTGTGAATTGATTTAAAATAATTATTATTAATGTGAAAAAATAGTTTATAAAATAATTAATTTAAATTTTAATTATAATATTATTAATTTTAGCTTATTATTATATTATATTAAATTCAGTTTATTTTACAATATATAATTATTTTCAAGTATAATACAAATAAAATAAATAAAGTTTCATAGAATTAACAAAGAAAATATAAAATTTAATTATAATATTGGTTTAATTTTAATGTTTTAATATAGTTTTCAATTAATATCATTTTTTAATAGATAAACAAATTCGTTGTGATTAAATTGGAAATAATGAATTATTTATTGAATTAACATGTAATTGTTGAAAATAGGTTTGTTGTTAATTTTAAATTTAATTGACGTCATTATATTTTACTCTAGTTATAAAAAAAAATATAAGATTGTTTTCAATTACGTTTGCAATATAATTATTTTTATTAATCATTAAGAAGAGTAGTTATGTATATAGATTATTACTGTTTTACAAGATTGATAAGTGCAAGTTTTTGCTTCGATTTTAAACAAGCTTAAAGATTTAATGATGGCTCTGTGAAATGAGCATAAAATCATAACAGTAATTTATTTTTTAAACTATAATTATGTTTTAGTAATTTTTTAAATTATTGAACACGTTAGTAATTAAACATAAAATAATATTTTTCTATTACGTCATAATAAATTGCAAAAAGGTTTATTGTACTATCAATAAATAGTAGACAATACAAAATTATTTCAGTCATTTTGCACTAAACAATTGCAAAGCGATAGAATGTCAAAATATGAAGAGTTTTTACTCATTTTCCACGTAGTCATAATTAATCGTAAAGAAACAATATGTTTTTGCACTTTGTCATAATCAATTAAAAGCAACAACATAAATAATAATAATAATAATAAATCGTTTATTTCTTTAAAATAATCATAGTTACAAAATATACAATTACAGTAATAATGACAAAGAAAAAGAAAACGTCACAGTTAGTTGGTTAACTCTATAACACTACATCGCTTAAAAAGAAATCATCTATTTTGTAAGGCTCTATATCAATTAACAACAATCTAATTTTTAATTTAAATAAATTAATATTTAAATTTTTGTAAGTTACAGGAAGTGCATTATACATTTTCATACAGGCATATTTTGGACCTTTTTCAAGAGCTGTTAAAAAAAAATTTCTTGTTTTATATGAATGGCTTGCAGTATTTTTCTCAAATAGGTTTTTATGATTATGAATATATATTAAACAATCATAAACATACAAAGCATAAAAAGTTAACAAATTGTGCGTTTTGAATACACCTTTGCATGATTGTGTATAATCTATGGATTATACGAATTGCCGCTTTTTGAAGTATAAAAATATCATTCGATTCGCTGGCGGATCCCCAGAATATTATACCGTATCTCACGATAGATGTAAAATTGGACTAATAAACGGTTCTTAGTGTTTCTGTACTAACATAAGGTTTTAAAACTCTTAACGAATAGATTACTCCATTTAGTCTAGTTTTTAAGCTAGATATGTGAGTTGACCAGCCTAAAGTGTCATCCAAGTGAAGTCCTAAAAACTTGCAGTAATTTTGTAGTTGGTATTGTTGATTAGCAAGACATATATCATTAGGTAGCTGAATTCTACTTCTGTTGGTTTTAAAAAATAGACAGTTTGTCTTATCTGAGTTAAGAATAAGTTTGTTTTTTGCTAACCATTCAGAAATACTTGTTAATACTGTATTCCCTCGTGCAATAGTTGCATCAGTACTTTGATCATATAAAAGGATGCTTGTATCATCCGCATAATTAACAAGTATTTGTTTTTCACTACTCAATACTGTAGGCAGGTCATTCATATAAATTACAAACAAAATAGGACCAATCAAACTTCCCTGAGGAATACCCATGCTAATTTCTAACATATCAGATGCTACAGTTTTTGTATCCGAAGATAATACGACTTTTTGTTGTCGGTTTGTTAGATACGATCGGATCAGTTGAAGTCCGGTACCTCTAATGCCATACCTTTGTAATTTATTCAGTAGTATATTGTGGTCTATAGTGTCAAAAGCCTTAGATAGATCTAAAAATACTCCAAGTGGAATCTCTTTGTCATCTAAGGCTGACAATATTTCTGTAATAAAATCAAAAGCTGCAGTTGTTGTAGATCGGCCACTAAGAAACCCATGTTGGTTATTTGAAAAAAGGTTGCATTGCTTAAAAAACTCTACGATTCTTCTATTAATAGTCATTTCAAAGATCTTAGAAAAACTTGTCAGAATGCTAATGGGTCTATAGTTTTCAAAAGTATTTGCATCTCCTTTCTTATAGATGGGTTTAATTTTTGCAGATTTTAATTGATCAGGAAAAATTCCAGATTTAAAAGAGCAATTTTAGTCATTTTGCACTTAATTAATATATATTCACGAATCGATAGAATTTTACTAATTCTTTACTTAGTCATTATTATTCGCAAAGCTACAAAATGTTTTTTTAATTTTCTTGCACTTAGTTAATAAATAATCGAAGCGACAGAATGACAAAAGCATGAAGCGACAAGTTTAATTCTTTTTAGTCATTCTGCATGTAATTATACATAATTAATAAAGCGACAAAAAGTTTTAAATTTTTTGTGTACTTAGTCATAATCAGTTGGAAGCAACACAAAATAGTTTTACTCATTTTGCACTTAATAAATAATCACAAATTGACAGAACAACAAAATCACGAAGCAACAAATTTATTAGATTTCAGTAATTCTACACTTAGTCATAATTATTAGCAAAGCAACAAAATGTTTTTTAATTTTCTTGCACTTAGTCATAATCAAATAGAAGCAATACAACAATGTTTAGTTATTTTGCACGTAATTAATAAAGTGACAGAATGACAAAACTATGAGTAAAGAAATTTAATAAACTTTAGTCATTCTACAATTATGTATTATTTACAATCTTTAAAAGACGTTGTGCCGGATTTATCTGGGATGCCTACTAAGCAAAACCCCTCCCTCTGTACCCAACATTAGGAATAATGATAATGTCTTTAGGTATTACATTCACTATTTTTATCTGTCTTATATTTGTGTGTTTACTTCTGCTACTTGGAGATCTATAAATAGCAGACCTATTTTCACTATTGGGTTTGTTCATAGGTGAGGTACGAACTACATATCCGAATGGAGAACCTAAAACCGATCCCTGTGGGATACCGCATGTAACATTATTAAATACTCTGGTGTGTTTTTGAGCAAAAAAACAAATATATAATAGTATAAACTTTATAAAAAGTGTACACCGCATGTCATGCTAAGAATCTAATCTATTCCTGTACTTAATTATTATAACACCATAACAGAAAAATCTGTTTTAAACAAATACTTAGTTTAGAATGGCAGCAAGGCATTCCAAATAGTTGCCCAAAATTTAGCTAGAATTTTTGAACTTATCCCCGCAAAATATTGAAAAAAAAGACAAAAATAACAAAACTCGATCATAAAATATTAGAATATTTTCAGAAAAAAAAAAAACAGAATCCGGCCAAAAATGGTTAAAAAGTGGAAGTAAAATAACAAAATCCAGCCTTGAAACCTTAAAATATTACCATAAAAAACCAAATGTAGCCATAAACTGTAAAACATTTTTATGAAATAAAATCCAATTATGAAATATCAAAATATTATAAGAAAAAACTAAAATCTGACTATAAACTGTTAAAAAATTTAAAATTTAATTTAGAAAAGATCAAAAATAGTCATTTAAATATTGTCAGAAAAAACCAAAACTGTGGAAGAAGTAAAAAAAAAATGTCAAAATTGTAAAATTTGGTCATAAAATATAAAAATATTGTAAAAATGTACCAAAACTTGCCCATAAAACTATAAAATTCTACTTATAAATGTCAAAATTAGCATAATCCGATCTTGAAATTTAGCCATAAAACCTTAAAAATGTCAGAAAAAACTAAAATCCGTCCAAAAACAGTTAAAAAAAAGCAAAATTTTATTAATAAATTATCTAATACATCTTATTGTTGGAAAGAACTTAAATTCGGTCAAAAATTGTCGCAACCTGCAAAATCATATTTGAAGGTGGTGGTGGTGCATACTTTGAGACACGAGTGTATGTGCCTCTTACTGAATGATTTACATAAAATACATCATTTATTAATTTTAAGTAACAAAATCCTATTTATTAAATGTCAAAAATCAGTTCTTGAAAATATTGTCAAAAAGCACCAAAGGTTTATCTAAAACTGTTAAAAATAAAAATTTCTATTAATAAAAAGTCAAAAATAACAAAATCCGGTCATAAAACATTAAAATATTTTCAGATAGGACCAAAATCCAGTCAAAAATGATTTCGAAATGCAAAATTTAGTTTATAAAATAGCAAAATCCAGTCTTTAAAACATCAAAATATTGTTATAAAGCTCTAATGTAAAAATGAAGATTCCAAAACTAGCAAAATCCGAACATAAAACATTAAAGTATTTGTAATTTAGTCAAAAACTGTTGAAAAATGCTATTTATAAAAAGTCAAAATCCGGCCAAAAACTTAAAAAAATTAAAAAACTCATAAAATCCCAAAAAGAAGAAAATCCAGCTTTAAAACATCAAAAATATTGTTAGAAAAAACCAAAATCTGGCATAAACTGTTAAAAAATGCAAAGTTTGATAATAAAACTTTAAACAGTTATCAAAAAGCACCAAAAACTCTTAAAAAGTGTAAAAATTTTGTTGAAGTCTAAAAAACTAAAATCTAGGAGTAAAATATGAAAAATATTGTTAAAAAAATCAAAATTTTGCCATAAACTGCAGAAAAATATTAAATTCTACTTACGGAATGTCAAAAATAACAATGTTTTGCATTGCAGTCCCTTGCTTACAGATAGCTACGTTTCTATTTATAAGACTTATTCTGACAAATTTTTATTGAATACTTTCTTGTATTTTGGCCAATTTTGCTTGCGACCTATCTGAATTATTTTTAATTTTTTTTTTGAATTGTTATTGTTATCTTAAAAGTGATATGTAAAATTTGTTTTGTTTTTGCAAATTTATTCGAAAAAAATGTGAATATTGTTAAAAATAAATAATAAATTATTAAGACCTTAATATGTGTTTCTCTAATTATTTACAGTGTAGTATTAGCCAATAACTAACTAAGACTGGGTACGGGACACAAGGTTATGATTCTGCCCAAGTATTTTTGATTGGAGTGATAGAAATATAGAAATTGACCAAGGCAAGTTATTTTATTTTGATTGGAGTACCCCACCCACCCGCCCAAGTATTTGTTGTCAAAAAATTTCATAACTAACACTTGGGTGAGTGGTTGGGGAAACAAATTTATAATTACGCGCGGGTAATTTTAATTGGAGTGCTCCACCCACCCAAGTGTTATTTCTTAAGAGATTGGATCACAAACACTTGGGTGATTGGGCTACTTAAGCATTATTTTGGTTGGAATGGCCCACAAAATACAATTTGGTTTTAGTATATTCAGTCTTCTTGCACTTAGTCATAATCAATTGGAAGAAATGCAAAATTGTTTTAATTGTTTTGCACGTAACATTGTTGTTAAATGTTTTTTAGTTTAATATATATCATGTGACATTAACCGTGATGCGATAAATTAAATTAATACATTATTTAAGTTATGTGTTTGTCGTGACGCATATGTCAATTGCAATACATAGATTAGTTGTTAAATGTTTTTTTTAGTTTGAAAAATAACGTGACACATTTATTAAAAAGCGCCAGATTGGGTTTAAAACATTATTTAAGTTAATGTGTTTGTCGTGAAACCTATGACAATAACGAAGCAACAAAGATTAGTTGAAAAATATTTTTTAGTTTGAAGTATAACTTGTTATTTAAGTTATATATTCATTTATTCAACGTCAGACTAATTCTGCAGCTCTAATCACCGACACCAGAAGTTAAGGTTACCACTTCTGGGAATTTTGCCGCAAATTCAGGAATTCCAACCTAAATAATTGGGTTCTTTAACGTGCACGCAATACCGAGGCAGTACACAGTACCTACTAAAGCTTTTCTTTTTATCTAAAAGAAGGCGTAATTATTACAACACATTTTTTATTAACTAGAAAAATTTTAGATAGAAGGCTTGAACTTAAGACTCTTATTGTAGCAGTCGAGTTGGTTGTTAAATAATTTTAGTTTAGAGCATACCGTGACTCATTAATTGCAAAGCAACTAATTGGGTATAGACATTTTTCAGATTATGTACATGTCTGCCGTATTTGCCAATAGCAAAATGTCTGGTTTGTTAATAATTTTTTTTTAAATATGTATGTATTCACAAATTTATCGCAATGCGACTGAATAAATGTGTACGTTTTTACATATATGTACATTACTTACAAAACAACAAATTGGATAACAAATATACAAAAATGTTAATGTAGTAAACCGATTTGACACGTGTAGCGATCATAAGCTAGTCAAGGTAACAATGTAAATAAGAACTAAAGTTGAAGAAATAAGCTTGTACAAATTTATAAATTTCTTATTGGTAAAGAACTAAAACTCAAAGAAGAAGAATATCAGAATGAATTTAAGAAGACATTACAACCTACAGATGTCTTTAAAAACCTGGACAATAACCAACTCAAAAAATTCAAACAAATATACACACCGCCACAAAGTAAATATGCATAAATATCAAAACTTAAAAACATAAGAATCGACACACTAAAAAGAAGAAATCTTATTGACGGAACATCCTCAGATTATAAAACTCCAAATAAATCAATAAAAAGACAATTTTGTAATGATATAAGAGCATATAACATAGAACTGGTAAAAACAATATCTGCAATGTTTGTTCAAAAGAAATTCCACACTTTACAACTACAAAATTGAAAACATCAAACTCAAATGAACAACAGAAACTAACCAGAAAGATATAGAATAACATCACCAATGCTTAAAATGGATGGTAAATCTTTGGATGAAGCATCATAGAAGGTATATAATTTTATGCTGTATTTTGATGGCGGTCTCTAAACAAATAAAACATTTCATCGATTGTCATTCAACTTGTTTGCTAACATTGAAATGTTGCACATAATTCCTAACGAATTCTTTGTGAACATTTTGAATTGGTGCAAGTTTGTCTATCACATTTTTTTTGTTTATCTTGCTTTCCACATTATCAAATCTTAAGGAAAATAGGCAAACCTGTTCATCTGCAGTTTATAGTTAACAACAATTAGTGTAACTAAACAGCTTTTATCTCTGTTTTTGTCGTATATTTGCAATCTCCATTTATTGAATAATCAATTTTACCAGGTGAGGTTGATAAAGTATAAAAACGCCAAATTTATGTTTTCAATTTCAATTTTTTTTTTTTTTAATTTACGTGTTTATATTAGTTACAATTTTATCAATCATTTCATTTGTGGTAAGTTAATTGAAGGGGTCAATCCCTTTTATTGTATTTTTAGCAGTTCTTTTTAGTCCAAACAAAATTTTTATGTTAATACCTTTTTTCTCACTCAAGATGTTTTTAAGACATCTTCTAGGAAAAGAGTAATATTGGGCAATATTGTATCAATTTGTATCAAAAAAATGGCCCATAGTTCAATAGAATCGAACGCTTTTCTGTACTCGATAAATGGTAAGTAGATGTGGCAGAATGATCTCCCTGATTTATTGGGTAAATTGTGAGTAAACGGTAAAAGATAAAAAATTATGTCGTTCAAGTGGTAGCCTTGGCGGGCGATACACATGTTGAGGCGTTCCACAAAGTTTTTGGCCACCGTCGCCAGCATATCTTAAAGGATTCCAGCGATTGCGTCTTTAATTGGATCTTTTAAAGCTTCCAGAGTTCAAGGTCGAACTTTGTTAACAGCACCTTTTAAAAATGAATTGCAGGATGTCAAATCCGGGAATTTAGGGGGCCATGGATCATTTCCTCGCAACGAGATCAAGCGATCGAGAAACATCTGCTGCAGAAGATAGCGTGAACGACGGGCAGTATGGGCCGTAGCTTCATCTT
Organism: Tachinus rufipes; assembly: GCA_963932245.1. Lineage (NCBI taxonomy): Eukaryota > Metazoa > Arthropoda > Insecta > Coleoptera > Staphylinidae > Tachinus > Tachinus rufipes. Next base: position 67,243,240 of record OZ010747.1, on the reverse strand, counting down.
GCTGAAACCAGAAGACTTCTGCTTCATAATCTTCTATTTTGGGCCTTAAAAAATCTCCAACATCTTGCAATAGCGAGAAAAATTTGTTACAGTTGAGCCTTTCTTAAAAAAAAAAAAATAAAACCCAATAATGCCTATAGAGGACACACCACACTGTCACTTTAAGGCTGTGAAGTGACTTTTGGAGAGTTTTTTAAAAATTTTTAGTGTGCCAGAAAGATGAAAATGTGCTTCGTCGCTAGTCCACACAATAGCGCCGAGGGTACAGCTATTAGGATTGCATTGCAAGCATATGTTAGTCTCACGCAGTTTTGTGAGCTCAACTCCTGAACAATCATCATCTTATAGTTTAAAGTCTGTGTGTAAAATTTGCCGTATTGTTCTGAGCAAAAACCTAAGGGCAGCGGTGTGTTCAATAGGCGCTCTATAGAGGTCTCATCCATCATATCAGTATTGATTGTGCTTTATTACTGTATTCTAGTATTGCATCTATTGTTTCTCTTAAGTAATGAAATATTCTTTTTACAGCAATAAGCTTTTCTATAATTGTTATTGAACTTACTGACATTATTTGTTGCAAATGCAATGTCTGGTCTGGTTCCTTGAGCTAAAAATATCAGACGGCTCCTACGGCTTCTTAGTAAAGAATTGTTTTCATTTTTTCAATCTCTTCTTTTGTTTTAGGAGACATATATTCTGTTAATTTTTGGTTTGTATCAAACGGTGTTACTGCTTATTTTGCAGTTAGACAGAAAACATTTTTTCAACATTTTCCTCTCGTATTTCTGTTGATCTATGAAAACTATACTGTTTTTAATGTCTTGACTAACACAACTACTTGCTTCTTCCAAGTCTTTTATATTAAATAGACTCATTAATTTCTTGACAAAATTTGTTCTCAAAATAGTATTATTACTAAAAATAATCATCAACATACACTGCTCTAAACATCATCTTGTCATCTTTGTTATCAAAATAAATACATGGATCAACCTCAAATTGTTTAAATCCTGCATCTATCAAAGTATCGTTAAAAAATGTATTCCATTGACAACTTCGTTGTTTTAAACCATACATGGATTTGTTTAGTTTACTTACTTGTTCGGTCCCATACTCTTCTGGTTGTTACATATTGATGTCTTCTTGCAAGTCTCCTTGCAAGAATGCGGTAATTGCATTAATTTGTGTAATCTCAAGGTTATATTCAACCGATATACACATTAGATACTTAATTGAACCATACTTTACAACTGGTAAAAATGTTTCTTGGTGTTCGATCCCTTTTTTCTCGCCACAACCATTGATTGGCTGATAGACTATAAATTTGAATTGATGTTCTGCACTAACTCGTTATTGGTATTTGGATCTGTATAGGTCTACATAAAAGCTTTGAATAACTTCTATAATTTGTTGTTTTTTGCTTACAGTTAAACCATCCTTATTTTTGATTTTGTGAATTTTTGTTCTTCCATTTGATATTCTGGTTTCAATAATTTTTATATTTTTTTTGTTTTCTAATTTCATTTTTTTTTTCAGTTACAAGGACCGATGTTTTAAGGTTTATATTTGTTACTACCTCACAAGCTGCCTTTGAATAAATTCCTGTAAATTAATTACATAGTTTATTCTACCCAACCCGTTAATTGTCTTTGCTAATTGTTTTATTGTCCGACTCTCGACTTAAGTTAGTTCTTTGTTTCATTAACTTGTGCAAACTATCTTATTGACTTTTTGTCATAAGATTTATTTGATTCATTTTTGGTTTTATTTCTTTTTTGTATTGGTGTTTCAGGTGGTTTTTAGTTGAAAAGGGTTTCTTACGTTCTATTTTTGTGTTAATTTTTAGACTAGCTTGTAGTAGACTGTGGTCACTGCCGGTGAAGTTGTTTAACACAGAGACATTTGTAATAATGACATTATTATTAGACAGTATGTAGTTTATATTCTATTTTGTTATCCACTTTTTTTGTTTAGGTTTATGGATGAAGCTTTTTATGCAAAAAAGTGTTTATTTAGTAAATAATTTAAGAACATTTCACTGCGCGGGCATTTCTTTCTACCAGTCTAAAGTTTTAAATATTTATGTGCTTTTCATGTTGTATGACGCTAATAGTGTTTTTTTTGTGTCGGATTGTTTTCTTGAAACTAAATGATTTCTATAAATTAATGAAAGATTTTGGGTTCCCGTTATTACTCTCCTGAGGTACTAAGTTTTCTGGATTTGATCTGTTCATGTTTTTTTAGTTTTTAAGTGTTTTTGACATTAAAACGCCACGCTCGGGCATGTTGGCCAGTTTTTGGTTATTCCGCTGCAGAGTTTTTTTGCGTTGGAGTGGCTAATTATAGCTTTGGAGCCTTCAATTGTCGATAACTACAAACTGAAAACCAAAAACCTTGCTTCGGATTAGCAAAGTTGTACTGTATTTGATTTAATAAATATGTTTATGCAATATTTTATAAAATATATTGCAAAAATAAAAATATTTTTAAAAATTTAAAAGTTTTCTGAGCAATTTTTTAATTTATTTAATTTACTAAACAAGTTTTTTATAAATTTATTGAAGCAAATTAGTTTTGATGTATCTAGCAACATTTAACGAGCATGATGAACATATTAGCAAAAACCTATATCATCATTTTACGTGAAATATGAACAGGGGTCCAAACGGACCCCATGATATTGTGTGTGATAATTCGGTATTTATAGGTTAATTGTAATTTATTGTTATCATAATAATATTTATGTTTGCAATAATATTTGTTGAGCTTATACAAACAATAGCATATTAAGTATCAAGAACAGGAAAGCATTGTAAGCGCAACGCCGATATTTGACCGCACAAACAAAGCGGCCCTGGCAGACATTGAAATGCTGCAAATTCTTTTTTGCTCATAGTGCTTACGACTAGTTTTTGCATGTTCACCTTTAAATGAGATGAAAAAAATATTACTGACAAAATATATAGTATTGTAACTACAAAAAAATGCAAGGCAACTTATTAACAAGCATAAGACACTAATTTAATTAATTAAAAACAACAATAAAAACAACGAAAAGTTTATAAAATTTTATTTTTTAGTTGTATATATAAGAAATAAATAAAGTCAAAAAAACTTGAAACCATAAAAAAATTATTAAGGAAACTATAATTAAAAATCTAGTTGTGGGGTCCTTTGGACCCCACTCGGTATTACAATGGTTAAGAAGGCGGTTTTGTCAAAACATTCAACACAACTCGCGCAGTTTAACTTTTTTTGCAACGTGTAGAGAATGAAATTTGTTGTGTGTTATAAAATATACGAGAATCCAAAATCTTCAATTGTTTATTAAATTTTGAAATTATAAATGAAGTTAAATTGGGCGACTTGTGCTCGAAGTTTTATGACTCAAAAAACCGCCCCTTAAGCAAAACTTTCATCAATTTATTTATTAAATATGTTTTTTAAATAATTTTTTAAAGCATAATGGTTTTGTTAGAAAATTATATGCAATAAATGGTGTTTTTGAGCTGAAAACTTTTGGATGTGCAATTTTTTTAAATGTGTTTCATGCAACAGTTTTTATAATTTTAATAAAATAAAATATGTTTTTATAAATGCATTTTCTAAGCGATAAATTAAATAATTAAAATTCTGTTTACTGCCAAAATATGTCAGTAAATTATAATTATATTTAGACTGTTGAAATATTAAAAAAATATGTCTGAACTAAAATATACATACATAAAATATAATCCTTTTCAAACTTATATGGTCAATGGATTAAAATATTCCGTATAATATAAAACACAACCATTCCACAAAGATAATTCTTATCAAACATATTTACATTTTAAAAGGCATCCTGCTGGTTAATATGGGAGCACGTGCAAGCAAGCATCATAATATACATCTGCTAGCAAACACCCACACAATTAAGGCACTCCAGAATAGAGAGACTTTTAAATCCAAGATAACAGCAAACAAACGTAAAAAATCGTCCCGAAAACTCGCATCCAATAGTCTCACTCCGACACAGAGCGCAAGTTTGCTTTTCTCCGCGCTCCACGCCGCCTAAACCAGACCAAAACAAAGTCCATTCAGTTATCGCCTCGAACTCGGTACGTTCGCGTCGCCGGCTCACAACATACATCGCGAAAAATTTTATATCACATTTTTTTTATAACAATATAAATAATAATATTAGTGGAATCTAATAATTTTGTAATCGCGAGGTTATCATCAGGTTATCAATTTAGTGCGGCAACATGATCCGTTTTCAATCCGATATATACAACATGGATATTATTAAATAAAGGTATTTATTTAATTTCATTTCACGTGTGGATTATATTATGTAAACGTAAGGCATAGTGCCAGAAATAATGACCCATTTCCAGCTGGGATTTGAGTGGTTTCATCAAGAAAACCAAGAAGGGGTCATCTGCCAAGAATAATTATCCCTGAATATTAAACGATATGTTTGAATATAATTACTACATTGTGTGTGCTTGTTGCAATAATATTATTAATAATTGATGCGTTTTGAAATAGTTTAATGATTCATTAGAGTATGGTTGCATCGTTTGTGATTTATTTATTGTGGTTGAATGTTAATCAAGTGTAATTTGTTGATAAGTTGTCTAGAATGTGATAACGCGCTATATTTATTTATAAAGATTACATTATGTTACAAAATTATGGAACAATCGCAATTGATTGATTGCTTATGACGATTTAATGACTTTGTTTAGAAGTTGTTGAATTTTGTTATGATTGCAATATTTCTATTACTAATGTTTTCTAACAAATTAAATCAAAATTTTCTCTATATTACTCATGAAATGTCAATTAAAATTGTTAAACAAAATTTAGTCAAGGTTTTGCTATTATTTAATTTTTTTCCTATTAAATTCTAATCCGCGGTTCAAAATTCTTTCCAAAATGTTAATAGAACATTGAATTTGCATTAAAAAGCATCAAATTTTTTATCCGAAACTGAAATTTTTTTGATTTAGGGTTGAATTAATTAAATTGTGTTTATAAAAAATTGAACTTATTATTTAAGCACAATTTACACAATATATGGTTATAGTATTAAAGTGCATTGTTGCCAAATTTCATTAAAATCCTATATTTGGTTTAGAAGTTATTGCTTTCTATAGCAACTCTAGTACTTCCAGCTTGTATTAAGTGAGTCCGGTTAGAGTAAGTTTAATTAAACTCAATCCTATCGATTTGGATACAATTTGCACATTTTATAGTTATAGTATTAGAGTACATTGTTGCCAAATATCATTAAAATCTAATGTTTGGTTTTGAAGTTATACTTTTTTATAACAACTCTAGTACTTTCAGTAGAAATGAAGTGAGTCCGCTTAGAGACAGTTTAATTAAAATTAAGCTTATCGATTTGGGTACAATTTACACATTTTATAGTAATAGTATTAGATTGCATTGTTGCCAAATTTCATTAAAATTCAATGTTTGATTTTAAAGTTATTGCTTTCTAGAACAACTTTAGTACTTTGAATTCGTATTAGTTGAAATCGCTTAGAGTCACTTTATTTAAAATCAACCTTATCAATTTTGATACCATTTACACATTATATAGTTATAATATAAGAGTGCATTGTTACAAAATTTTATTAAAATTAAAGGTTTGGTTTTGAAGTTGTTGCTTTGCTGTAAGTAGTGCTTTCAGATTGAGATGATGTGAATCTAATAAAATTAAGTTTAAACAAAATTGAACCTATCTATTTAGGTAGAAGTTACGCATTTTGTTTAAATATGATTAAAATGCATTGTTGCCAAATTTTATAAAAAATCAATGTTTTGTTTAGAAGTTTTCGCTTACTATAATAACTCATCGCTTCTAGTTTGAAATGTATCTCAATACAATAAAATTAAGTTAAACAAAATTGAACCTATAAATTTAGGTACAAGTTACGCATGTTCTTTAATCATAATTAAATAGCATTATTGCCAAATTTAATCAAAATCCAATGTTTGATTTAGCAGTTGTTGCTTGCATTGCTTTCCGCTGGAGGTTTAAGTAAATCTAATAAAGTTACATTTAATCAAAATGGAACCTATTCATTTATGTACAAATTAGGAATTTTAATTAATCACAAATAAAGTGCATTGTTGCAAAATTTGATCAAAATCCAACGTTTGCTTTAGAAGTTTTTGCTCGCTATTAACTCATGTCTTCCAGCTTGATATTTATGTAAATCTAATAAAAATTAGTTTAATCAAAATTAAACCTATTGATTTAGGTACAAATTACACATTTTGTTTAATTACAATTAAAATGCATTGTTGCCAAATTTGATTAAAATCCAATGTTTGGTTTAAAATTTGTTGCTTGCTACAAAAATCTATTACTTCCAGCTTGAGATGAAGTGAATCCAATAAAATTAAGTTTATTCAAAACTGAAACTATCGATTAAGGTACAAATTACACATTTTATTTAATTATGTTTGAAGTGCATTGTTGCCAAATTGGATTAAAATTTAATGTCTGGTTTAAAAGTTGTTGCTTTCTATAACAACCCATCGCTTCCAGCTTCACGTTTATGTGAGTTCAATAAAAATAAGTTTAATAAAAATTGAACCTATGTATTTGGGTAGAATTAACACATTTTATAACAGCATTTTTTAAATGCATTGTTGCCAAATTTTATAGTATTCCAATGTTTGGTTTTGAAGTTATTGTTTATTTTAACAACTCGATCGATTTCAGCTTGATTTAATCTTGTTCTTTTAGGTTACAATACATAAAAATTGAGGTCAATGTATTACAGTTGACGACAATTTATTACAACTGAGGACAGTTTGTTACAACTGAGGATAGTTTGTTACAACTGAGGACAACTTTTTACTGCTGAGGACAATTTATTGCCGCTAAGGATAACTTGTTACAGCTGAGAACAATTTATTGCAACTGAGGTCAATTTAATACAACTGAGGACAATTTATTACAACTGAGGACAACTTATTACAGCTGAGGACAACTTATTACAAACACAAATAATTATATTTAATTACAAAACAATTGTACATGACAATTTAAAAGTTATTTTTGAAAATTAATAAAAGGCTGTTTACATGACATCCGAGGTTATAATAATAATAATAATAATAATAATAATCTTTATTTACGGAAAAATCCATTAGAAAAAATAATATAAACATTAAACGGTATTAAACATATAGCATATTACAATTAGTATAATTACATTAAACAAGTAATAAATAAAATTGAAAATTAATGTCGTTAATTTGTTTTTTAAACATAGAAAAGGTTGATCCAAAAATATTAAAATTAACATTGTTCATTAAACTATTGCATTCACGCATCAGTCTTGTAATCGGGCTATGTTGTCCATAATTTGTTGAGTGAAGTTTTTCTTTAAATATTAGTGTATTACGAGTTGTCCTAGTAATAGAAAAGTTGAATTGAACTTTACTTAAAATCTCCTCGCAGTTTATACAACTATTAATAACTTTATGCATAAAGCATAAGTCAAACGTTAATCTTCTTTTATTTAAAGGTTTTAAATTATACAAACATGCTAGTTCACTATTTGAACTTATTCCAGTTTTATATTGAAAATATTTAAAAAATCTGTTTTGGACAGATTGCAGTATTTTAGATTGCCCTTTAAGATACGGAGACCAAATAACAGAACCATATTCCAATTGGGATTACCAATGATTTGTATAGCAACAATATACTAGACACCGACAGATCGACAGCATTTCTCATTACAAATCCTAATAATTTGCGGCTTTTGTTGCATATTTTTTGTATATGGCCATTGAAACTAAGTTTGTTGTCTAGTAGTAATCCAAGATCTGTTATTTCTTCTACAATTTCTAGGTCAGTGTTATTTATGTTGTACGTTATTAAACGAACTGAGTTTGAGGACAATAAATTACTGTTGAGGAGAATGAATTTTAATTGAGGACAACAAAATTCTAGTTAGAAAACTAAAGGCAACTGAAGTTATGAGTTTGAGGATATTTTAGAAATTAACTTTTTGTCAGTTGCTCAGTATAACAGTTTATACTGTTTTATAATAAAATTAATTATAGGTTGGCAATTGGCATAAACATCCGTTGAGGACAATTTGTTTAATTTAAAAACAATTTGTGACGTTGCGAATGACATTTTTGTCACTTGGCAGACTAAAATGAATCATGATTTGGTAATCACAAACAACAAATGAGGATAATGTTATTAAATCGACAACCAATTTTTGAACAAGTTTGACAGGCAGAGAGATTTGAAGACATTTAAAATATTATGAGCTTCAATGGAGGACAATAAATAATATTTGAGACTATTGAATGAATTGAGGACATTTAAAAATTTAGGTTGGCAACCATGAATGACAGTTGAAATTAAAGAACGATATTTGAGGACAAAGAATATTACCCGAGGACAAGAAGTTGAATGACATTTGAGATGATTAAAGTCAATAGGCAATGAGTTACAGTTTGTTAGTTGGCAATCATGAATACTATTTTGGAACAATGATTAACATTTATTTATTAAGATTTTTGGAAGTTAATTTGACAACGAATGACATTTGAAGATGTTTTGTAAACTACAGTTATTCCAGAATATCGTGGCTCATAGAATGTGTGAAATGTAAGCGCGAATGAAGGATGCTAAAACGGGCAAAGGCATGAGTGCTACAAAGCAATCATAACTTTTGTGTATATTAAGTTGCCTATTATACCGGTCAATCTATTTTGGGGTTACTATATCTCTAGCATGAAAGAATCAACGGTTGGATTAGACATTAGACATTTGATAATATTGAGTGGTATTTTAAGAACAGTTTTGGAATTAAATTTTACAGTAAATAATTATGAACGATAATTGAGGACAACAAATAACTGTTGACACTAACATGCCACAGTTGAGGATACTTTAAAACTAACACTTGTTTATAAACTGACAAGTAATGATGTTTGAAGACAATAATTGACTTTTGAGATGATTGCATAATTATAAATATAAACTGAGGATAACGAATGACGTTTAAGGACTTTAATGTGATGTTTTGTAAAACATTTTTGAGCGTTAATAATTATGAATGACATATAAGGTAAAAAATACAGTTGCTACAAACGTACTACTGTTGAAGCTACTTTGAAAAAATATTACCAGTTGTTGAAGACTGAATTTAACAATTTGTAGTCATAATTGACATGATTGTAAACTAAGGACAACGAATGACGTTTGAGGACAACAAATGGCATTTGAAGACATTGAGTAACATATTAAGAATATTTCTTGAAATAAATTTTATGGTTACTAATTATAAAGGACAATTGACGGGAACAAATGACATCTAAAACCAACGTACCAAATTCGAGGTTATTTTAACAACCGACAACAATTTTTAAAGACTAAATTTAACAGTTGGCAATCATTAACGACAATCTATAATCATTAATTTAAATTGAGGGTAACGAATGACGTTTGAGGACAATGAATAACATTTGGTGACATTGAGTGATTTAAGATTACCTACCAAATGAAGTTAGTGCAGTTTATTGTTTATAAACTAGATTTGAGGGCAATGTATATCAACTGAGGATTGTGACTTGAAAACTAATTTTGTATTATAAACTGAGGACAACGATTGACGTTTTAGGACTACGAATAACGATTGAGGACATTAAATGACATTTGAGATTAACGTACTTGGTTACTTTTAAATTGAACACAAATGAACTGAGGATAATTAATGACGTTTGAGGACAATGAATAACATTTGAGGACATTAATTGACAATTAAGAATATTTTTGGAATCAAATTTGAAAACGTTTTTAATTATAAATGCCAATTGAGGACAACATATGACAGTTGAGGTTAACGTATCACAGTTGAAGATACTGTTCTTTAAAAGACTGTATTTGGCAATTATGAACAACAGTTGACATTAAGTGACATTTTAAGAGTATTTCTAGAAATAAATTTGAACGTTTCTAATTATAAATGACAATTGATGCAACAAATGACAGTTGAAACCAACGTACTACAGTTGATGATATTTTGAAAACACCAATTTCTGAAGAAAAAATTGAATTAATTGGAATTGGTAATCATGATAACAACAATTGATCAGTTTATGAGGACAATTAATGACTTTTGAGAACAATAAAAGACATTTGAAGACATTTTAAAAATATTTTTGAAGATAAATTTGACCGTTACTAATGATTGAGATAGTTCAGTTATAGAGCTTTAGCTTAGCACGTTAACGCTCCGGGGTTTAAGATGTCCGAAATATGACTAAGATAATAACGTTGGTTTTATCAACCTCTTTTAAACTATATAGAAGAAACATGAATGACAAATGAGGTCGACAAATGACAATTGAGATTAACAAACTACGGTTGAGGGTAATTTGAAAACTAACACCGATTGTTGATGAACAAATGGTGATCATGAACAGCAACTGATATTGTGAATTAAAACTCAGGACAACAAATGACGTTTGAGGACAATGATTTTCTGTGACATTTTAAGAACACTTTTGGAAATAAACATCTAAATAAACGTAACAATGAATGAATGAATTGACAATGAATATAAACTGAGGACAATAAATGTAATATTTATTAATTATGAACTTAGGATAATTAGTGAAGTTGACAGTTACCATTTGACAGTTAAGAAAGTTTTGGAAAAAATAAATTTTACATGAACGGAATGACAATTTACTACAATGACTATTGACTATTGACAGTTCTCAACATTGAATGACATTTAATGATAATTAATGTTATTGCTGAAGCAAAATAAGTTTGACCGTTGGCGGCAAAGTAGGGCAGCTGAAGATAACACATCAATTCTAATTCTTTGCTTTTAGAAAGTGTCAGTGTTGGGTTTTGATTTTTGAAAATTGGATGAAATATGGACAATACTACTCTTAATTGATTTACGTTTTTTAATTTGTTTTAAAATATTTGATAAAGTATGAAATCAATCCTTAAATTATTGATTACAATTTAGAAAAAATGTCATAATTTATAAAATTTTGGATTTAGATTTTTAAAAATTGTATGAAATATAGTTTATCCTACTCTTAATTGACTAATAATTTTAAATTTATTTTAACATTTTGAAAACAACATGAAATTAACCCTTAAATTATTGTTTGAATGCAGTTTAGAAAATAAATTTAAAAATTTTGGAATTAGGTTTTTTTTACTCGGATCAAATATAGTCTATACTACTCTTAATTGATCAACAATTTTCAATTAACTCTTAACATTTTTTAGAATAAAATGTTTTTCAAAATTGGACGAAATATGGTTTATGCTACTTTTTTGACCAACAAATTTGAAACAACTCTAACATTTTTGAAATTGAATGAAACCAACTCTTAAAGTATTTGTTTGCAAAAAAATTACAATTTTTAAAATTTTTGTTATAAGTATTTTAAAATTGGATAAAATATAGTTTATTCTGTTCTTAATTCACTAACAATTTTGAATTAAACATAACGTTTCTGAAATAGAATGAAATTAACTCTTAAACTATTATTTGATTGCAATTTAGAAAAAATGTAAAAAAAAATGATTTAGGATTTTCAAAGTTTTATTAATTCTACTTTTAATTAAATAACAGTTTTTAATTTGCTCTAACATTTTTGAAATAGCTCTTAAATTACTGTTTGGTTGCAATTTATAATTTTTTTTTTTTTTTTTGAAATTTTGAATTTAGGTTTTTAAATGTTGTTTAACATATGGTTTATGCTACTCTTAATTTACCAACAAATTCGAAAGAACTTTAACGTTTTTGAATTGTCATGAAATTAATTTTTATACTATTTTTTGATTGCATTTATAAAAAAAGTCATAACATCCAAAATTTTGAGTTTAGGTTTTTTTGTTAAATTTTATCAATACTACCTTTAATGGATTAACAGTTTTTAAATTACTCTAACGTTTTGAAAAATGGATTTAGGATTTTCAAAATTTTCATGAAAATAATCAATAATTTTTAATTTGTCTTTAACATTTTTGAAATGGCATGAAATTAACTTAAAGTATTGTTAGATTACAATTTAGAAAAAAAAAATAGTTTATGATTTTGATTTAAATTCAATTTGGCCAATACTACCCATTAAATCATTCTTTAAACTATAATTTGATTGCAGTTTGGAAAAAACTAATTAAAAAAAAATGGATTTAGATTTTTTTAAGTATGATTAAATATAGTTTATACTTTTCTCAATTGACCATAAGTTTTTAATTTATTAAAACATTGTGGGCTTAGCATGAAATCAATCGTTAAAATTTCAATTTGGTAACAGTTTTATCACATTTCATTAATGTCATTTAAATTAATTGAATTTGATTTAAAATAGTCTACATATTAATTAAAACGATTAGTTAAAGAAATAAACCTACGTTTTGTAAATGGGTGATTAAATATTATTTACATTTGTTTAATTAAAAATGGTTTTTAATTTACTTCAATTTAATTAGCCAAAAAAGCATAAAATGTATATTTGATTGCTTCCATTGTTTTAATTCCAATAAATATTTTTTTGAATTAATTCTGCGCGATTACATATACGATAATATATTTTTACTATTTTAATTATTTGTTTTTGCTATTTGCAATTAAAATATTATGATTCTTTTATAATTATTTAATGGATCTTTCCATTAATATTTTTTGACGCGATAAGGGATTTTTATTGAGATGCATTGTTTTAATTTTTTATTAGTATTATTGTGCTGATTCAGTTTTAGTAGAGCATTGCGTCACGCTCGTAAATTAAATGTTGCTATTTGACGTAGGTGCTTTTAATTTGTGTGCATTAGGCACAATTTGTTTAGATATTGCTTATCTATTGCACGGCTAATTTGTAATGGATATCGGGTTTATCTTCACCAAACAAGTTTTGATTAATCAATTCACTGAAATATTGCGATTTGTATCCATATTTTAATTGTTAAACAATTAATTAAATTTAGTCAGATTATATTGTACATACAATCAAATATTTAAGATTAAATCTCATCAAATATAATATAAATGATCTCAATTCCCGTTTTCTTTAATTGCTCGTATTATCATTAATTGCGACTTGAGTCAAGCACAAATAAAAAATGTAATAATTCATGGCCGCAAGGATGATTACTAACCTCGCTCACAAAGTGAGAAATTATGATGATAGTAATTGACTGTTAAATATTTATAATCCTAACGATTGCGATATTTGTGAGAATATATTTTGTTTGCTCAACTTGCTCCAACAATATTACATTGTTTTATACTACCTTGTGATTGTTTCCGAAACAGAATTGAATATTGGATTATATTATGCCGCATAAAATTGTTGAATAAAACTGAAACAATTTATGAACTCTAAGTTATGAATAACATTGAAGCGATGCAATAATAAATTAGAGCTGCATTTTAAATCAATGAGGGGTGGTATGGATATATTATCTAAATTTGTATGCTAAATCTTAATTTTTTACTAAATAAACCAAAATAAAATTTCGACAAAATATAATACTGATTTCTTTAATTAATAACGTAATTAAAAACCATTTTAAATGTTTTAAATATTTCAACATAGTTTCATTATTAATGTGTGGTAATTCCAAGACACTTGATTTTCGAAGTGGTTTTAAGTAAATTAATTCTCAAACAATATATTTTGTAGCAATTTCTATTGTTTGATAAAATGCAACAAAAAATAAATGTTTTTAAACATCCTTCAATTCTAAATCGTTACAAATAAACGTTTATCTTATTTTCTAATAATTTCTGTGATTAGTCTAATTCCTGATGTAAAATTGCAATACTTTTCTCCTACACAGCTTATTTAAAAGAAGCCAATTATATCAGCTAGTGATTTTTGAATAAATTAGATCGAATTAAAGTTGATTACTTTAATTCAATCTGTCACGGTGGAATGATGCTTTTCGAGGTTGAGTATATACTATAAAAATATCTTTATATTTAGATTCCAATTTTATTTCAATAATATTAAGTGAATATTTCCAATTAAATAATAAGTATCCTTCAGAATTTCTATATTAAACTTTTGTTATATCACATTTTTTTAATGATTCATATAATCCTTAAAAAAATTTATTGCAATTAAAACAATGGGAGCAATTAAAATTATCGCACGCGAAGGAAAATTTATTTTAAACATAAATCGATAAGTAAGCTCTCTTTTAATTAAGGAATATAAATAATAATTAATAATTCGTTTACGAGTTGTGGGTGTAGGAAAATATAATTTTAATCTTTTGTAATGTGTTGTTACACATATATGAATTACATGGATTTGTATTGTTTCATTCATACAATTAAAAAAAATGAGATTAGTTTTAATTCGGTTAAATAATTGCTTTTTTAAATTATTTTATATGCTTATTTTATTTTAATATTTACAATGTGTCATAATTAATATTTAATTACGATTACATTTAATTAAAATTGGAGATAAGATTGAAGATGAAGACTTACAATATAATTAAGTATAATTTTTGTTTTTAGCACAGGATTTTGCACTTAATTTGTAATTGATTTCAGTTTCAATTAGCATAGCCCGAAAGTTGACATACAGTTGTCATTTAGAATATTTTGTGACTTGTAATTATTGAATAGATTTATAATTGACAAATAGTTTGACAGTTTTTTTTTTATTTTAAAATGTGATATTTAGGAATTACTTAATATGTCATAACAACATAAAAATACTTTTGAATTTTAATGAGATTAATAGTCCTACGTCTCTGAACTGTCAGTGAATATTTGTTAGATTTTCAGCAAGCCTTGTACTACGAGTAAATATTTGTTTAGGTGGCAATTTGTCTTTAATTTTGTTTGAACCATGTCCATGGATAAATCTATAGATAATGCAAAGATCTGCATCTGCATATTAGTCATTAGTCAGTTTTGGGTCAACAATGATCCGAATTGCTACTACTTTAGACAAATATGTAGAAAATCTTGCAGTAGTTCAAGAAATTTCTAAAGCATTTGATAGGGTATGGCATTCTAATCTTATTAACAAGCTTCATTGTATAGGTTTTGATCATAAATCTGCAAATATCATCAATAGTTTTCTTAACAATTGAAAAATTATAGCTAGAATTTATGGTTTTTACTCTGTCCCTAAAATCATAAATGTTGGTGTTTCTCAAGGTTCTGCTCTTTCGCTAACTTTATTTTTAGTTTACATTAATGAACTTTATCAAATAACTAACTCTTGCAGATGTTAGCATCTTTTATACATCATACTTTTCAAATACCATTTTGACAAATATATCAGGACGTTTTGAAATTTCTAGGTTAGAAACTGTAGCATCTATAAACAAAGACCACAAAACAATATCTGAATTGGGTACTTCTAACATGGTCAATTTTTGAAAGTATCTAGAAAACTATGATTTCCAAATAGATGTTTTTAACAGTTTTTCACTTCTGTTTAGCTTTTGCATATACACATATAAAATTTATATTTGTCTTTGTATTGATTATTATTCTTAAGTATGAGGAGGAGCATTCGAAACTTTACTATCTTTTCTAAGTTTTGTTCAAAAACGAGATCATTGCTGACCCAAAATTGACTAATGATTAATAGATACTTTACAACACCGGTGTAGAGTTGCAGATCTTTGCATTTTTTAACGAATTAAAAGACATATTGCCATCTAAAGAAATATTTACTTGTAGTACAAAGCTTGATAGGAATTCTAACAATCATTCACTGATAGTTTAGAGAAGCTTTTTAGAGAGATTTTTTTAAACTTACTATTGACACATGGAATAAACTTTTAAATTTGGTATTTTCTGAGACTTATAAGCCACAAATATTCAAGGTCAATGTTTACAGACTTTTTCATTGTCATAGTTTTATATAGAGTGTGGTTTCACTTGTTAAAATTCAAAGGTATTTTTATGTTGAAATGACATATTAAATTCTTAATATCATATTTTGAAGTTTGAAAAAAAAATTGTAAGCCCATCATGTTTGATCTTGTGGGCAGTTTGCTATTTGGAGTAGTGCCACTTGCTCCACAAACTACATTAGACTGGGCTTTTTATACATTATACTAAGTCTAAGCATCTAATTCAGGTTTATGGCAGTCGCTTGATAACAATATTATGTTGCCACTGCTTTTGACCGGAAGTATCTCTCTCTTGTTCTGCAAACATTGTTTTCTGTCCATTATAATGTTCCAATAGACCTTTAAATTTTATACTTATTTTGGCAAGTGGTTATCAACTAAGTTCTATATCAAAGAAAAAGATGGCATGGGTAGGAAAATATGAAAGAAACAAGGTAATTTGGGTTTGGGTCAGGGAGTTTGGGTACGCGAGGAAACTACACATTGAAAGTTGGACTTATCAACCCCTTTCAAACAAGTCGTAAGACTTCTGGGGTGATGTAAAATAGCTGGAAAAAGGCGAAATAAATACAATCTACTTGAAACTAGAGCAACTTTAAATACTAGCTAAATTTTTGGTCTACAAATTATTACCTTGATTCAAGCAATCGCTAGATATGACACAGACTGGACCATGAACACGCTTCTATCTGCAAAGTGCTCAAAGTCTAAATAATTTGCAGCAGCGCGGTTGTACAAATTGACGCTTACTCAGCTGTACTAGATTAATAGACAAATTCAGTTTATCTGTAGGCGTTCACGCATTTCTTATTGAAGGAACGGAGATGATGTGAGAGCCAAATGACCAATAAGTTGCAGTATTTCTGCATTTGAAGCCAAGAAAGTTAGTTTATGAATGAAGTTTCTTGAACTAGATTTTGTGGAGTTTTTTCAATTTCTAATCAACACGTTACAAACGAAAAGTACTCTCCAAAATGAAGTACTGCTGACCTGACCTAACCTAACCTGGCAAAAACAAAACAAAAATGATTAGAAGCTTCTTGAACTAGTATTTGTGGTAAAAAACTTAGTTTGTGTTTTATTTTATTATTATTATGGATTACCACATAGTAAAGGTCTCAACCATCTTTTATAATAGTTATTGTCAACACAATTGACGCCAAAATTAACTACCATTGATACAGCTTTGCCCACATGCTTAGCTGCTAGACTAGACTTTCAAACCGTAGGGGTTCCTATTACACCCCAGGTCACTATTTCACTTGCTAGGTACGTCTTGGCGCTCATGAACGGTGAAACTACTCCACTATTTAATTAAGGAACATTATAGGAACAGTATCGTTTGATGAGTAATTGTTCAGGTAGCTTGCACCGCTTAAATCTCACATCGTGTAATCAGCGGTCTTTCTATAGATATTAGGATTCAGGAAGAATCTACATCTTGTTCAAAGGGATAATGTTGTGGGATCGAACCTTATCCCGAGGTGAGTGCTCATGGCAAACACCTCTTGTAACACAGTATTTATGTTAGCTAGGTACTTCCAGCAAGCAAAGTCTCATGAGTCACCGTCGTGAGCGCTTGCTGACAAACGTAATCAGAAACTTTTTTAAGATTTACAATGGATGTGCGGAAGGCTGCACTTTATAACGGAAGATATAATACCAAAACTCATAATAAAAAAGTCGTTTTGCTACAGCTACTGCACGCTCATAAAAAGTTTTATTTTGAATTTTTCGAAGGCAGTCAAAGAGTATACATTTTTTTGTATAAATTAAGTATAAGAACACAGGGCTCAGCACTGGAACCAAAACTGTGGAACCTTGTCTATAACGAGTTACTTCGAATGAAGATGCCGGAAGGCGTGTCAATAACAGCATTTGCGGACGACATAGCAGTACTAAAAGGAAGATTAGAGCTGGCAATTGATATGATACAAATATGGATGAGAAGTAAAGGTTTAAAATTAGCCACACAAAAAACTGAGGAACAGGTAAGATACAGGTGGGAGATCAAGAGATAACCATAGAAAAAAAAATCAAATACCTCGGAGTGACACTCGAAGCAAAGGGATGGAATGAACAGGTTAAGGAAGTGGTTATTGGAACAAAAAAAATGGATAGAAAGCTTGGTAGACTTACGCCAAACAATGGATTCAAAATATGAAAGGACATGATAATTGTGCATACCAAGAAACAGAAGAAAAAAGAAGTGCATTTACAGAGACTACGATACCAAAAGAAATTGCAGAGATAAGGAGAAGGAGAAAAGAAATATTGAAGGAAAGCAGAATAACAGAAGTAACAAGGCAAATACCAAATGGTAGATATGCTATCTCAAGGTCGGGGACAGCATGCATGCCGCAGATGATGCGTGAAAATCCGCAAGGCAAAAACCAGCCCACCTCAAATTAGCGCCAAATGTAGGTTAGTCTAGACAGGGACATTATAACAACAGGATTTGCGCAGCGAAGAAAACCGGAAGGTATTACCATGCGTAAGTTATTCTTAAGGGCCACTTGTTGAGAGCCAATAACTCACTACGTCTTAAAAAAAAAAAAAAAGTATAAGAACACAAGAAGTGGGGGTAACAATAAATTATTTAAGGACTAACACTTGGGCGGGTAGGTAGGTTATAGTAAGAAAAGCTACTCACCCACAACTTAAACTTTGTTCCTGCTCACCCACCCAAGCGTTTGTGATCCAGTGATTCATTATTAAAGAACTCTCTGATATATAAGTGACAGCTGATATTCATTTTGTTGTATAAATTAACTATAAGAACACAAGAGGGGGGGAAACGATAATTCCTTCAATGACTACTATTTAGGCGGGTGGGTGGGTCATAGTAGGAGAAGCTACTCGCCTACAATTTAAACTTTGTTCCCGCCCACCTACCCAAGCGTTCGTGATTTAGTGATTTATTATTAAAGAGCTTTGTGATATGTAAGTGAAGGCTAACATTTATTTTTTTGTATAAATTAACTATATTTACACAAGAAGGGGGGAAAACAATGAATTTTTTAATGACTAACATTTAGGCAGGTGGGTAGGTCATAGTAAGAGAAGCTACCTACCCACAATTTAAACTTTTTTTTGCTCACCCACTCAAGCGTTCGTGATCCAGTGATTCATTAATAAAGAACTCTCTGGTATATAAATGACAGCTGACATTTTTTTTTTGTATAAATTAACTATAAAAACACAAGAAGAGGGGGGGGGGGGGGAACAATGAATCTTTTAATGAGTTGGATCTTAGTAGGAGAAGCTACTTTAGGCGGATGGATGGGTCATATTAGGAGAAACTATCCGCTTAAAGTTTAAACTTTGTTCCCTCCCACCCACCCAAGCGTTTGTGATCCAGTGATTTATTATTAAAGAATTTTCTGATATATAAGTGACAGCTGAAATTTATTATTTTGTATAAATTAACTATAAAACCACAAGAAGTGGGGAAACAATGAATCCTTTAATGGATAACATTTGGGCGGGTAGGTAGGTCATAGTAAGAGAACCTACCCGCCAGAATGTAAGCTTTGTTGTACAACAAAACTACCAACGCAAAACATTGAATATTTTATTATATAAGAAAAGAAATTTTGGCTTGCGCGATTAGCACACAATTAGACAAATACTCGATTGTACTTTATTGGTAAGCAAGGCTCATTATACTGGCAAAGTTTTGAAAGCATTTTGCGTTAATAAATTGATACTATAGCAAAATATTATTAAACTGACATACTGTGACAGTTGTCATTTAGAATATTTTGTGACAGTTGACATACAGTTGGAATTTAGAATATATTATGACAGTTGAAATTACCAAAATCGGGCCATAAACTATGCAAAAGTGCAAAAAAGCTTTATAAAATGTCAAAAATAACAAAATCCGGTTATCAAATATCAAAATATTGAGAAAATATATTAAAATTTGATCATAAAGCTATTGAAAAATGTAAAATTCTACTCATAACATGTCAAAATTAGCAAAATCCGGCATTGAAACATCAAAATATTGTTAGAAAGCACCAAAATTTGGGCAAAAACTGTTCAAAAATATAAAAAATAACCAAACAAAAAATTAAAATTGTGTCATAACTAAAAAGAGTTGAAACGAGTATTTTATTAATAAAAAATCAAAAATATTTTATAGTTAGGAAGAGCACCAAAATTTGGTTAAAAAGGCAAATATCTATTCATAAAAAGTTAAAAATAACTAAATCCGGTCATAAAACATTAAAATATTTTCAGATAGCATCAAAATCCGGCCAAAAACTGTTTTAAAGTACGAAGTTTTATTCATAAAATGTCAAAAATAGCAAAATCTGGTCTTTTAACTAAAACTCTGCCATTTACAGTTAAAAATATGAAATCCCAAACCTATCAAAATCGGGTCATAAAACATCAAAATATTGTCATAAATTGTTAAAAAGTGCAAAATTTGAAAATTACTAGAAATTTGTTTTAAAATATTTTCAGAAAAAATAAAAATCCAGCTATAAACTGTTAAAATATGCGAATTTTTATTTGCAAAAATAGCATAATGTGGTCTTGAAACATCAACATAATCTCAGAAAGCAACAAAATTCCGCCATAAACTGTAAAAAATGTCATGAAATTCTAAAAATATCAAAATATTGTTAGAAATCTGACCATAATCTGTCAAAAGATGCTCAAAATTAATAGAATGAAAAAAAAGGCAAAAGTATAAAAATTATATAAGAAAGCAAAAAAATTTGGTTATAAACTGTTAAAAATGTCAAATTCTATTTATAATAAGTTAAAAATCTGGTCATAAAATTTAAAAAAAAAAAAAAAACAAAACGCTTGCCAAAATCGATTGAAAACTGCAACATTCTGTTCATAAAATGTCAAAAGAGCAAAATTTGCTATTAAAGTTTTAAACTTCAGAAAGCACCATAAACTTTAAAAAGTGTAAAAATCTTTATAAAATATTAAAAATAGCAAAATCCAGATATGATATATGAAAAATATTGTTAAAAAGAACCAAAATTTAACCATAAATTGGTAAAAATGCCGAATTCTATTCAAATAGCAAAATTTGGCTCTCCAGGTTTTGAAATAAACTAACTTGTCGACTCTTCCGCATAGTTAGTTAGTTTAGATTTTTGGCATATTAGCCTAAAAAGACTACTACCTTCTGCACGCAGACCTTTGTTTATAGATTAGCTAAGTCACTGTTTGTGAGACTCGTTCTGGCAAATCTTTTTTTCCATTTTCATCCTTGCATTTTGGTAATTTTTTGTCTACTTGGATAATTTTCAACACCTATTACATCTACTTAAAATATGTTGTTATAGCAACCAACAACTTCTTAACCAAACATTGGATTTCGATCAAAAATTGCAACAATGCACTTTAAATGTGATTAAATAAATTGGTTAGTTTGTACCTAAATTGATAGGTTCAATTTTGATTAAACTGAAGCTTATTGGATTCACATAAATCTCACATGGAACGATAGGTTGTTATAGCAAGCAACAATCAACTATTGATTGTGATTAATCAAAATGTTTAATTTGTACTTAAATTTATAGGTTCAATTTTGATTGAGTTTAATTTTTTGAATTTGCAAGTTATTCAAGCTGTAAGCGATGGTTTGTTATAGCAAGCAACAACTTCTAAACCAAACATTGGATTTTGATGAAACTTTGCAAAACTGATAACCAAAATGGATAATTTGTACCTAAATCTATAGGTTCAGATTTGAATAAACTTAATTTTATTGGGTTTACATAAATCTTAGCTGGTAGCGATGGGCTGTTTTAGCAAGCAACAACTTCTAAACCAAACTTTGGATTTTGATAAAATTTTGCAACAATGCACATCAAATTTGATTAAATAAATTGCTTAATTTGTACCTAAATTGATAGGTTCAATTTTGATTAAAGTCAAGTTTATTGTATTCACATAAATCTTATATGAAAACGATGGGTTGTTCTAGCAAGCTACAACTTCTAAACTAAACATTGGATTTTGATCAAGTTTGGCAAAAATGCATCTTGATTGTGATTTAACAAAATGTGTAGTTTGTACTTAAATTGATAGGTTCAATTTTGATTAAATTTAGTTTTTTTAATTTGCTAGTTATTCAAGCTGGAAGCGATGTGTTATTATAGCAAGCAACAACTTCTAAACCAAACATTGGATTTTGATGAAACTTTGCGAAAATGTAATTAATATATTTTATTATTTACCAAAATGTGTAATTTGTACCTAAATTTATAGGTTCAGTTTTGAATAAACTTAATTTAATTGGGTTTACATAAATCTCAGCTGGAAGCGATGGGTTGCTAGAGCAAGCCACAACTTCTGAACCAAACATTGGATTTTGATCAAAAATTTGGCGATAATGCACCCTAAATCTGGATAAACAAAATGCGTAATTTGTATCTAAATCGATAGGTTCAATTTTGATAAAACTTAATTTTGTTGGGTTGACATAAATATCAGCTGGAAGCGATGCGTTATTGACTTATTACAGTAATCACCAACTTGTAAACAAATGTGATTAATAAACAAAATGCGTAATTTGTATTTCAGAAAAAAATATGTTTATAAAAATGTTCTTATATTTAAATCATTAACAATAACAGCTTTGATACATATTATTTACTGTTTTATAAATAAAAGATAAACATTCTTTTTCAATAATAAAGCATTAACGTTTCTGGGATATTAAAAAGGCCATTAGTCCGCATTATACACAGTTCAAATATCAAATTGCATCAGCGGAAATGTAACATTAATCATAACGTAAATAATAAATAAATAAATGCGACGCAGATTTTTCATCTTATTAACTTTATTATTATAATAATATTTCAATCCTTTTTATATTTTTTAACACAAATTTGTAAAATAAATTTCAATGACTGTATCAGTCAGGTTTTATAAAAATGGAGACATTTATACACTCCTTTGAATAATGGTGGCACTGTTTCAAACAAACTTTTCATGAAGTTTTATCTCTTTACATTATTTAACATCTTTAATAATATCAGGTCATTTTTAAAATGTAATTACATAAAAATAGTAAACATGTACTGTATCTTAAAATTTTTAACAGTTTCAGGGTCATTGCCACATCCTCAAATTAAAGTAATTACCTATTTTTATTTAAAAATAGAAATTGTGCGTTTACATAAATTACATTTTATGCAAACATAGATAAAAAGTTTTATCACCTTTTCACTTTTATTTATGTTTAACGTGAACGGAAACTCATAAAATGGAACAAAATATTTGTTAACGGAATATGAACAAATTGTGGTTATATACAAAAATTATATTTTTTTATTATGAAACAATAAATTGATCTTATCGAAATTTGATAATTTACATTGGATTTTGATGAAATTATTAGAAAATTTTAGAAGAAGTTTTATACAAAACAATTTCTAAATAAAATAAAACGTATCACAACATGCGATAAGAAAATACCACTTCACATTATTTTTTAAAGATTAAACAAAACAAGAAAATTATTCCGCCTTGCATTTAATTAATCTAAAACGACGCAATTATGACTCAGCTTAAGTCAACCGTTAGAGCCACCCATTAGTGCAAATAATTTTTAAAAGAATATTGCACTGTGTTTAAATTAATGGTTCGTTCATAATTTATTGAATTAAAATAATAATTTCATTACAATGTTTTAAAAACCTCACTTAATTAAAATTATCCCTTTGCTTTCACAAAGCAATTTAAATATGAAACAGGTACTCAGGAATGTAATGTTATAATTGAATAAGCTGTTATCAAAGCGACCTCTAATCTACTTAATGATAAGATTAAAAATAATGTTTTTTATTTCCGAACTATTCCAATGTTATCAATAAATTTAAAGAGTGCATACAGCAATTCATGTTAATGTGGCAAATTATGTTGCTATGCTCATTTTAAAATTGCTGAATAATTTTTCTTATAAATAAACAATGTCGTTTATTTTGAAATTAACAATGGTATTTACAGACTGCCTACGATTGTAAATTATTGTTCGATTATTGTTATCATTATTTATATAAATTTAATAATAATGTTTTGAATTATACGCCTGTGAGTCGGGATAATCGTCCGATAATAATGCAGCCGATTTCATAACCGCCCACGTCTGTTTTATACTTAATAATCGGAGTTTTTGTAAATAAGTGTTGTGAAATTTACCTTAACGGAATAGGAAATAATATTTAACTAATTTGTTTTATAATGTTAATAGAATTAAGATAAAGTAACGGCCACCATCATTCAATTTTTAATAGAATTACCTTTAATCAAACACAGTTTATAACTTTTAAATAAAGCCAATAATTAAAACTAATTGTACTATTGTAAAAACTTTAATCAATTGCATACGTTTATTTGTTATCTATAAATTTAACAATTGGTCTATAACTTCAAAATAAAGTGTAGCAATTTCTAAACGAAACATTGGAACATTTTATAATTTACAGTAATTGGTAGTAAAATTGAGTTAAATATTGTAAACACTCAAATAAAATAGTCTATAGCTTCAAAATAAATTGAATAATTTAAATAAAGCACTAATTCTTAAATGGAACATTGGATAATTTTATAAATTTTTCAGTACTTAGTTCTATGTTGTGTCCAGTTGGCAGGTCCAACTGACGCTAAATCTGTTTTGGAATTGGGTGGCAAATTCTGTTTTCTGTTGATTTGGTCCAGACACGCGGACTGGGCACGGAACGTTGGTCAGCTTTTCGCGACATCAACAATCCTTCTCACTTTAGCGGCAAAACATTGCGGTGGTTCTTTGTTCTATCGCCGGGGATACCTTTTGCTGCGGTATAGGTGCTTTGTCTGTTTCGGATAACTTGGAGGCGTTTTTCTTGATTGTGAGGTTTGCTGCGATGCTTCTTCTGAAACAAAGCAAGAGAAATTGGAAATGCCTTGGTTTACCAAGTACACATGTTCATCACCGTCAGTGCGAAGTGGTTTCCTTCTTAGGTGACATTGTACGGGCACACGTAGTCAAATGCTATTTTTTTTTGGTTCGTCGTTTGGAGGTGCAGCTGGGTTTTCTCTTGTTTTTTTTTTCTTTTCTTTTTGGTACCGTAGATAAGATACGAATTGATAGTTTTTTTACGTTTTTGGTAATGTTTGGCCAGGTATGCTTTGCGAATTATTTGAATGGTTTCCTAGGTGTGTGGTAGTGTTGGACGACGGTTTTACGTTTCTTGGGGGACATGACCAGCTGGTCTTGTTCTCTTTGAGTTCCAATCAGAGCTTTATCCTTGTCTACTTGCTATCCACTGTACCAGTTGGCCAAGTATTTGTCTGCGTGTCGCATCTTTTCAAATCGACAGAGGGTTTCTCTGGAGTACGGGCAGTTTACTTCTACTACTTGTGTTAACTACTTCCAGTCCAGAATGGCGTTGGTAGTAAAGGAGCGTGGCATCCGACTGCTGCACCGAAGATTGTCGGTTTGAATCTTACAACGGAAACTATTTTAAATGTTTATACGCTTTCCTACTCTCTAACCCACCTTATCAGCGTGAAGTTTTATGACTAATATCTTTTTCTGGTTTGGAGTAGATTAATAAGTTTTTCAGTAGTTTGGAATCCACTTAAAATGGTAGGTCTATTTGTAATGTAAGTTGCCAGCATTACGGACAGAGAAGAGGCAAATGCGCCTGCAGTGGAGTAAAAAGGGGGTGATGATTGCGTTATATTCGTTATACGTCAGCAGTTTTTCCTTGCTACTGCAATTGCCTTCTTTGACCCGATCCATTTTGGAACAAATCTTTTTGCCTATCCTTGGACTAGAACTTCTTTCCTTGGTCTATTTTATTGCCGGTGGTACATCTTGATGCCGTAGGTGCTTTTTCGGTGTCAGATCTCTTGGAGGCGCCTTTCTCAATCTTTTTGGCTGTTGTCGTCTCAGCTGCCTGATGCCGTGAGGTTTGCACCTAGCAACGCTTTTCTGGGTGTCAGGTTGGTGGCTTTGTTGGTGCATCGCTTGTGTTGAAGCAAAGCAAGAGAAATTAATTTGTCCCAGTTTTTTCTGCAACTAGGAACAGTAGATTTTTCTTTAGTTTTTCTGGTCGACGTTTTACTGGGTTGGCTTGGGGGTAGTACGTGGCCGTGGTGTTGTGAAATATTTCCACTTCTAACAGGCTTTAGTGAAGATCTAGCTGGTGAACTGTGACTCATTGTCGAACAAGATGGTTTACGCGTAGCGGTGGAAGATTTTGTGCTCTAGGAGTTGCTGGTGCCGTTTGATACTGGAAATGCCACGGTTCATCGAGTGCACATGTTTATCGTTATTAGTCCGAAGTAGTTTCTTCCTTGGGTGAGATTGTACGGGCTTACGTAGTCAATTGCTATCTTCTTTTAGGGTCTGTTTGTTGGTTGAAGGTGCAGCTGGGTTTTCTCTTGTTTTCTTCTTTTCTTCACGGTAGTGCGATAAGATACTTTTTGATGAACTTTTTTACATTCTTGGTGATGTTTGGCCAATGGTATGCTTTGCGAATTACTCAAATGGTCTTATTACGTCTTGGGTGTCGGATGCCTGTTTTTTGTATCTCTTTTTGAGTTTTGATCAGGGCTTTGTCTTTGTTAACTGGTTATCCGTTATTCAGGTCTTTGTGTCGCATCTCTTCAAATTGACGGACTACTTCCGGTACAGTACGGCGTTTGGGTAACGCTATTTGGTCCACGTTTTTGTTTGTTTCTCTAACGGTTTACCGTCTGGTTGACGGTAAAGAGCATTGAGCAAGTGGTTAGTTTCTCTGGGGACGTATTCTACTTAAAAGTTGAATTTGTGAACTTTTATTTGGAGTCGGATGATGAATTTAATCAAACCAGGGCTCGGTTGTTGGTGCGTAAGATAACGGCTTGTTTTCTAGGTACGCTTAGAATTTCTTAATTGCTCATACGACTGATTGGCAATCTATTTTATTGCTGTGGTATTGTTGTTGATTTTTATTGGCGTTGTCTTCTTAGTAGAGAACTACCCTTTGGCTCAGGTATCATCTACCTGAGCTTAAGAGTAGTCCGTCTGCATTACGAATTTCAGGCCTGATCTTAGCCGGTGTAGGAATAGTGGTAGGTCTAGGGCCGTTTTCAATTTGTAAAGGCTTGGTTGGCTTTTTTGTCCTATGAGAATGACTTGTTCTTTCTATGTAGGTTGGTCATCTGGTCAACGATGTCCGCAATCTTGGAGACTCTGTAGTTGCTTCTGTGTCGAGAATTGTGGGTAGTCTTGGATCAGGGTCAGGTAAGTGCTGAGGACTTTGTTGCTTCCGGCGGTGACCAAATGACTTAGGTACTCAATCTCGGACTGTTTAAACTTGCACATTGAGTTTACACGTCAGTCCGTAGCTTTGGTGTCATTTTTAGATTTTAGCATCTGCGGCACCCATGCTGTTCCCGGCCCTTTTCTTCCTATAGGCACTACTTTTGTCTGTTTCTTTTGCCCTTTTGTACCATTTTATGTGCACTGACATCCATCTCTGCATTTTCTTTTTCTCCAATCTATGTGCTGTTTATTCTCTCTTGTTTTTTCTATGGCTTTATTTTGTGTTTGTTTTCATTGTTTGTTGTCAAAGTATACTAGAACTAACTTCCATAGCAAGTTTGCTAAAACATTGGCCATCAGTTTCTGGAAGCATTTTTTAGTCCAATTGGCATCACTGGGAACTGGTACGTTGCGCTATCGGGAGTGGCAAACGTGGTCTTATACGGCGACTTGCTAGTATTTAATCTTTAGATCCATCTTAGTGAACACGCTTGTTCTTCCGAAGTCGTGCAGGGTCTCGTGGGTGTTTGGTATCGGGGCAAACTTGTTTTTTGTGGCGTTGTTTAGCTTTGGGTAGTCAACGCAGAACATAGGCCGTCTGCTGGAAGTTGTTTTACTTTTTTGTAGATGAGCTTTTCTCTTTTTTGCAGGGGAGTACTAATACGGTCTGATTCTGATGGGGATGGGGTCTTTTAGATGTGGTGCAGTACCGTTTGTGCTTGGTAACGGTGATTTGGTGCAATAGCGGTCATCAATTTCAGAACTTCTGCTAGTCTGGGAAACCGTTTTCTGTTATGATTGATTGGTGGCAGACGATTTGTTGGGGAGCGATCCAGACGTTGGTCCTAGGTTTTTTTTTCGATATGGAGGCATTGCCGGCTGTAGTTTAAGTGTTTTTTTTTCAGCAGAAACGCTTTCACGGGCTCTTCAGTTTTTTTGTGGCCAGTGCATAACTACCATCATAAGTCGACGATCAGGAGTGGGTTGCCGTACTTGCAGATTACAAGTAGGTTGTAAGAAAGAGTCGCTTTTCCCCGAGTTTCTTCTAGAAGTTGGTGTTAGTGTTTTATCGCTGAAATTAGGTGAAGTGGCGCTTTAGCTTCTTGAAGAAGATTTCCGGATCTTTGTGGTAGTATCCATTAAATTTTGGCAGGTACTTTTCCGGTTGGATTTAGATACACATAAATCTTTTACTAACGCTTGGGGTGGGAACTAATTTAATTTGTGGACGAGTTACTTTTTATACTGTGCCCAACCCACCCGCTCAAGTGTTAGTCATCAAAAGATCTATTGTTTTTGTTCTACCTCTTGTGTGCTTGGATTTAGATATGAGAGAATTGATTAACAATAAATCTCTTGATAACTAACGTTTGGTTGGGTGGGAACACAGTTTAATTTGTGAGCAAGTTACTTCTTCTACTGTGACCTACTCACCTGCTCAAGTGTTAGTTATCAAAGGATCTTTTGTTTTTGTCCCACCTCTTGTGTGCTTGGGTTTAGATATGATAGAATTTTTTCACAATAATGCTTTTGGTAAGTAACGCTTGGGCTGGTGGGAACACATTTTAATTTGTGTGGAAGTTACTTTTTCTACTATAACCCATCCAATGTTAGTGTTAGTCATCAAAGGATTTATTATTTGTCTCATCTCTTGTGTGCTTGGATTTAGATATGAGAGAATTTATTAACAATAAATTTCTTGATAACTAACGCTTGGGTGGGTGGGTAGGAACAAAGTTTAATTTGTGGGCGAGTTACTTCTTCTACTGTGATCTACCCACCCGCTCTAGTGTTAGTCATCAAAGGATTTATTATTTGTCTCACTTTTAGTTTGCTTGGATTTAGATATGAAAGAATTCTTTAACAATAAATAATTCATACTTAGGGCCGATATATTCACCTTTCAGTAAAGTTCTTAGTAGCGTTACTAATAAGATTACTATGAGTAAAAGTCTATTCATCTGTGGTGACATTTCATCAAATCAAGTTTTCAATACAGATAAATTAGAGATCACTTTGGCCACTCTATTAAGAAAATAACGAGAGGAACATAACTTCAAGCCGTTTTGATTGATATGAATGTGACAGCAAACAAATAACAATCAGTGTTGCCATAACCGCTTTACTAAAAAGTCAATCTATCTCTTTTCTTTTTACAGAATTATATACAGGGTTGGGCAAATGTGTGGAATACTTTGTATTTTCTTTTATTTTTATAAAGAGAATTTTTTAACAATTACATTAGTATAAACATTTTATAGGTCTGCGATTAGTGATTTAAGAAATATTTATTAAAATAATAAAACAAAATCAATTAAAAAAACTGTTGATGACGTCATATCACGTGATACATGGAACGAATTAAAAACCAAATTACATCATTAAAAAATTTACAAACATTTTTGTTAAGGAATATTTGAAATAAACTAAAAATGCGTTTAAAAATTGGGTATTTCCATACATTTTCCCAACCCTGTATAACTATACTTTTTTCTTAACTGTACTACTTGTATAAAAACATTGTAAGCGTTCAGTAATTACATGACATATAAACTGAGATGAATGCAAGTTTACTGAACACCTAACTAATCAATACCTTACCGAACAGATGAATAAACCGGCCCTTAAGAGCATACCGACCGCTACCTTGATTTGTAGTATTTTAACAAAAACAACAACTTTGGCTTCATCGCTGCTTTTACAAATAATTTGATAATTGATTAATTTTTTTACCAGTACATTTAGAAAGGATAATACTATAAAAAACTATATTATGTCGAAGTCTTTTTTGTGAAATTATATTTATAAATAGCAACAAAATGCATTTAAAAATACAGAAAACGCATTTATTTTTATATTTGATGGATTTTTTCGGCTATTTTCTAACTGTTATTTGACTAAAAGACTTTGACATATCATAGTTTAATCTTTTCTAAATGTACTGGTAAAAAATAAATCAATTATCAAATTATTTGTAGAAGCAGCAATGATGCCAAAGTTGCCGTTTTTGTTAAAATACTACAAATCAAGGTAGCGGTCGGTATGGTCTTAATGCACTAATTTCTAAACGAAACATTGGAACATTATATACATTTTTCAGACCTTGATAGTAGCTAAAAAATGTCATTAAATTAAAAAAAAATATATATCAATTTCTAAATTTTTTTCAAAAATGTTGAAACATTTTTAAATAATGTTTCTTATATATTTGTTACAAAAACAATTCTAATAAATATTGTGATTAGATACGATTGTTATGTTATGTTGTGTTAAGTTATGTAAATATACTATTCTACACGCGTACGTATTTATAGAAAAAAAGTATGTAAACACATTGTATTTAATAACATTTTTAACATAAGTGGTAAAACACCAGGATGGTAATTAACTTAGTAGGTTAATAATGCAGACGATTAACCGGTTAATTTACTACAATCTTATCAATACATTATCGTATAATTTACTTTTATTTTCTCAGCTTTCTAAGCATGCAATATGTTTTTTTTTTTAATTATTCACACCAAGAATTTATAAAAATATCACACGACCAAATCTCATGACAGTTGTGACATAAAAGAAAATAAATTGCGCGCCCCTTTTAAATCCAAACACATAAAGTATAATAATATTCTTTCTCGTTCCGCTCGGTACTCCATAATCTGTTTCCTGTCCATCCAATGCATTCACTATCACGTCTATTAGATAATAGCCATGCAGTCGCCACTATCGTTTGATTTTTATTTTTTCAGTAAGAGTTCATTGCTTGCAAGTTTGATAAAATCCTCCAATAGATGTGTCATTAAAAACGTATTACCTTCATTAATCTTGTTTGCCAACATTAAAATGAATTTACAACTGCCAATATTACCAGTATCGTTAATTCTAAGGCATTAGTGGTTGTTGGTTGCTTTAAAGCGAGCAAATAATAAAAGTAACAAAAAATTCCGTTGTGCATTATTATAAAGTTTCATGATGGAGAGCAGTAAAAGTTTATAGCGAAAACTGCAGACATCGTTCAGGTATTATATAGTTTTTGCAAACAAACACAATTATACAAAAAAATTTGCTTCAATATATCTATAAATTCAGTCAAATTATCCAACGGAATATTAACTTTTCAACGCAAAACTCTATTTAAAAGCAGTGTCCCATTTCAATGCAGATAAAACATCTCTCCATTGTTGCAATAAAAAAATAGCTAAATAATTCAATTGAAATTTTGTCTCTATATATTGCAACAATATATATTCCCAATGCGCACAATAAAATCGCGTTTTATATTTAATTAATGCAACCAACATACAAAACAAAAATGTTTGTTTTGCGAATCCATAAGTAATGACTGCGAAGAGGATATGCAATTGCATTAATTACAGTAATGTTTATACTATCGCGTGCAGGACGTCATATCATGCATTTGGCCAAGTTGCGGTTGGAAAATGCGCTCGGTCACGGCGACTGTCGGAGAAAATGAAAATGTGTAATTGGATTTAAAAGGCAACCAACATTCTGCGCGACATCGCAAATGTAAATTGTTACAGATTTTATTATGTTTTCATGCTTTGAGATTTGAAAGTGGTAATCAGTTAACAATTTATACAATTTCTTATTAGTTTCACCTCATAAATTGACACGTGTTTTGGATTTACAATCTTCGTCAGTATGTTCAACAGCATAGATTTATTTGATATTTGTTGTTGATATTTTAATAAATAATTATGTCTTAAAAATGATATATTTGAGAATTTTAAAGTGAGAACATGATTTAAGGTTTTTTGACGTTTGATAAATAATTTAAAAATATTGTGACAATTTTGAGATATTTGTGACAGCTCAAAAACATGTTTTACAGTTTGTGTACAACTTAATGTTTTATATGACAATTTCGTGACCTTTATGAAAAATTTCTAGTACTCGTTTTTTAATAAGTATTTTGTATTTTAGTGATTTTGTAGCTAACAAACAGCGGTACAGAAATATATTTGACAGTTTGTGAACAGTTAATAGTATTATTTTACAAATAACTAAACGAACAACTGTGGCTTCATCTAGTGCAATGTAATACCAAATCTCTGCATTAATGGGTATCATTTAGTTTTTATGCAATTGGCAATCATTATTATAATTCATTGACGATTCAAAATAGTGAGCTATAATAATATTTTTGATAGTTTGTGAATAGTATAAAATTTTATTTGACAGTTTTGAGACTTAGGGGATTCATAAAAATTATTTTTGAGACTTGTTTTGTATTTCAAAGATATTTTTACAGCTGAAAAATAGTTAAGAGACATATTTGACAATTCTGATATATTTTGACAGTTTAATGTTTGGTTTGGCTGGTTGTAGACTACAACTACTTTTGAGACATATTTGTGTAAGCTAAAGAATAGTTTATAAGTCTGATATATTTTGACAGTTTGTGAACTGTTTAATGTTTTATTTGACAGTTTGTTTGAGATAGATCACAACTATTTTTGAAATATATTTTGTATAAGCTAAAGAACAGTTTAGAAACATATTTGACAGTTCTGATATATTTTAACAGTTTGTGAATTGTTTAATGTTTTATTTGACAGTTTGAGATAGAACTTGTAACTATTATTGAAACATATTTTGTTAACTAAAAAATAATTTAGAAACATATTTGACAGTTCTGTTATATTTTGACAGTTTGTGAAGTTAGTAATTTTTTTTGACAGGTTGTGACATATTTTGTCTTCAAAAAATTATATGACAGTTATTTTTATTTGACAAAAATTTGTCAAAAGTTAGAATCACTTTGTGAGAGTTGTGGAATAGTTCAGACACAAATTTGCAATTGTGTCAATAGTTTTGGAATTTATTTAACAGATTCAAGGTTTTGTGACAGTCGTGCAACTATTCCGAAATATATTTTGTAAGCATTGTGACAAATTAGAAATAGTTAGAGCAATTTACAAACATTTTAGAAACAAATCTTATTTGACAGTTTCAAGATGTTTGTGATAGGTCAGAACTGTTACTTTTTATTTTGAAGACATTGTGACAGGTTATGAATTTATTTAATAGTGTTTGATCATTTTGATGTTTAATTTTACAGTGTTGAGCTATTAGTTACAGTTATTGAACAGTTCAGCGTTATATTTGATATCTCAGAAATTTATTTGGCAGTTTAGTAATTTATTTGACAGTTATTTATTTATTATATAGTTTGTAAACATTAGTGGTAGATTTAAATTATTTTAGAGACATATTTTGTGTTTTAGAGACAGTGTTTTCAGATAGTGACAGTTAAGAAATAATTCTGAGACATATTTAGCAGTTCCGATACATTTGGTATAGACTAGAACAATTTTAGAGACAAGTTTGCAATAAATCCAAAAACAAATTCAAAACTTTTATAAAATTTAAAAAAAATATATAAAAAAAAATTATTTTGAGTATAATATCTTATAAAGCAATACTTTGATCAAGTTAGTTCAAATTTTTGAGATTCAGCTTTAGTATTTGTAGATTTAACATTGCAATCACTACAAAAACAAATTTAAATTTTTATAAAATTTTAAAAAAATATTGTTATTTTTCAAAATTTTATTTTGCGTATAATACTTTATAAAGCAATGCTTTGATAAAGTTTGCTCAAATATTTGAGATTTAGGTTTATTAAGCGTAGCTTCAACATTGCAATAACTCCAAAAACAAATTCAAAATTATTATAAAATTAAAAAAAAAAAAAATAATTTTAAAATTTTTATTTTGAGTATAACTTATAAAGCAATACTTTGATTAAGTTTGCTCAAATTTTTGAGATTTATCTTTGCAATAACTTCAAAAACAAAATTAATTTTTTTATAAAATCCAAAATCAAATATTTTTATTTTCAAAATTTTATTTTGTGTATAATACCTTTTAAAGTAATATTTTTATCCAGTTTGCTCAATTTTTTTTGAGATTCACTTTTGATATTTGTAGATTTAACATTTCAATCACTCAAGAAACAAATTTAAAATTTTTATAAAATCCAAAAACAAATATTTTTATTTTAAAATTTTTATTTTGAGTATAATATCTTACAAAGCAATACTTTTATCAAGTTTGCTCAATTTTTTGAGATTCAGATTTAGTATTTGTAGATTTAACTTTGCAATAACTTCAAAAACAAATTTAAAACTTATATAAAATTTAAAAACAAATATTTTTATTTTTAAAATTTTATTTTAAGGACAATACCTTATAAAGCAATACTTTGATCAAGTTTGCTCAAATTTTTGAGATTTGGTTTTAGTATTTGTAGATTTAACATTGCAATAACTCCAAAAACAAATTCAAAGTTCTTATAAAATCCAAAAAAAAAATTTTATTTATCAAAATTAAATTTTGGGTTAAACATCTTATAAAGCGATACTTTTATCAATTTACTCAAATTTTTGAGATTCAGTTTAAGTATTTGTAGATTTAACATTGCAATAACTCCAAAAACAAATTAAAAGTTTTTATAATATATATATATATATATATAATATTTTCAATATAATAAATACTTTATGAAGTAATACTTTGATCAAGTTTGCTCAAATTTTTGAGTATTTGGTTTAGTAGTATTTCTAGATTTAACATTGCAATAACTCAAACCAATTTTTTTTTAATTATTAAAATAGATATATCAGAACTATTTTAGAGACATATTTTGTGATTTAGAAACATTGTGACAGTTTAGGAATAGTTTAAAAATGCATTTGGCAGTTTATGAATAATTTAAAGTTGTATTTGACAGTTTTGAAATATTTGTGATAGATCAAAATTATTTTAGAGACATATTTTATGTTTTAAAAACCTTGTGACAGGAATAGTTTATTTTGTGTTTAGGAGACTTTGTGATATGTATGAATAGTTTAAAGTTGTATTTGACAGTTCCGAGACATCTGTAAGAGATTAAACTTGTTTTAATGACAATTTTTGTGTTTCAAAACGTCACAATGTTTAGGAATTAGTTTAAATGAATATTGTGACAGTTAAACAATAATTCAGAAACACAATTGACAGTTTATAAATAGTTTTAGTTTGTATTTCACAATTCCGAGATATTTGTGATATATCAAAACTATTTTAAAGACATGTTTTATATTTCAGAAACATTGTGGCAGTTAAATTATTTAGAAATGTTTTTGACAGTTTTTGAACAGTTTAAGGCTTTATTTAACAGTTTTGCGACATTTATGAAAGATTAAAATTGTTTTTGAAATATACTTTGTTACATTTTACAGTTTATAAACAGTTTAAAGTTGTATTTGACAGTTTTGAGACTTTTGTGAGAGATTTTTTGAGACTTAGTTGGTGTTTTAAGATTGTGACGGTTAAGGAATAGTTTAGAAATATGTTTGACAGTTCTGGGATATTTGTGATAGATTGAATTGTTTTTGAGACATATTTGATGTTTTAGACATTGTAACAGTTAAAAAGTAATTTAGAAATATATTTGACAGTTTTTTTTGGACAGTTTAATGATCGAGGGGCACTACTAAAGTTTGCGGAATCAAGTACTGCCTGTATTGACAGCATTCTGCGATTGTCATATTCGTAAAATTTGAAGTTTTTACCTATAATTCAGTTGACAGTTCGATTTCAAACTGCTCGGTTTTGTTTCAACAAAACTTAACGAGAGTAATAATTGTGCGAAAATGGAAATTTTGAATCGTGACTTCCGAGTGATGATTTTTTATGATTTTTGATACGATTTAACACCGTAGCAATGATTGGAAAAATTTAGTTTGCTATTTGGGGATGAAGCACCATTCAAAACTATGGTTTACAAATGGTTAGCAGAATTCAAGCGTGGAAGACCAACGTTTGATGACGATCTGTGCGAAGGTCGTTCATGCACCTCCGTTGTCGCGAAAAATATTGATGCTGTGCGTGAAATGATTTTGTCAAATCGGCATGTGACCTATAGTGAGATAGAGGCATTGCAGCGAAACAAATACATACGATTTTGCACGATCATTTGCATATCAGGAAGCTTTGCAGTCGTTGGATCTCACACAATTTGAAAGAAGAACAAAAACAGGCACGTGTCAAGTGGTGCAATGAAATGCTAAAGAAATTTGAAGGAGGTTGTTCAAATTCGGTATATAACATCTCTATTTTGCGTTTTACAGCTATTTTACATCGCCGTAGAAGTTTTACGACAAATCTTGGATATATTCACATGAGCCTGAAACTAATCAGCAATCGACTGTATGGGTGATTCAAAATGAACCTAAATCTACAAAAGTGGTGCGTTCACGAAGCGTTTTTAAAAGAATGATTGCTTGTTTCTTTGGAAAAACGGGTCATGTTGCAACTGTTGCATTAGAGGATCGAAGGACAGTTAATGCTGACTGGTATACTTCAATTTGTTTGCCGGAAGTTATCGCTGAAATTCGAAGGAACAACATAATCCGGCGAATCATTGTTCATCATGACAATGCAAGCACTCACACAGCACGACGAACTGTAGAGTTTTTGACCAGTAATAACATCCAATTAATGACTCATTGCCCATATTCGCCTGATTGCCCAATGACTTCTTTCTATTTTGACATATCAAAAATAAAATGCGTGGCAATTGTTTTTCATCGCCGGAAGAGGCCGTTGAAGCATTTAAATCACTTGTTTTGGAGGTACCTTGCTCAGAGTGGCAAAATTGTTTTGAAGATTGGTTTCAACAAATGCAAATGTGTATAAATTTTAAACGAGAATATTTTGAAAAGCAATAAAGCGATTTACATAACGTAATTTATGTTTTGCTTTACATTTTCACCGAATTTTGTCAGTGTTCATTTTGATAGTTTTGAGATATTTGTGATAGATCAGAACTATTTAAGAGACATATTTTATGTTTCAGAACATTCTGATGGTTTAGCTACAGTTTAAAAAATTATTTGACAGATTTGACATTTGTTTCACGATTTTGATGACAATTTAAGATTATTAGTTTTGACAATTTAGATATTTTGAGACTTTTAGAATGAATTAGAAATACATTAATAATTTAAATACATTTGACAGTTTGTGAACAATTTATGTCAAATACAGTTGACAGCTAAGTAGTAGTTGTTTTTTTACAGTTTAATAATATTTTAAACATATATTTGACCTACTCCATATAACTTGATGACTTACAAATTCTGTAATTGAATGACAGTTCAGGAGCATTTATAAAAGTTCACAAACATTTTTACAGTTTAAGTAATTTTTAAAACTGTGAGAAACATTTTAAACATATATTTGACAGATTTCTAATTTTTATGTATAAACTTACAAACATTTATGACAGTTTGTAGACATTTTTGAAACTATGAGGAAGATTTTAATTAATAAATTTTTTTTAGGTAGGTGATTGACAGTTTAGGCTCGTTTATGACAGTTCAAAGACATGTTTACAGTTGATTGATGTTTTAATAGTTCAGAAAGGTTTAAAAAAAAAAAAGAATACAGGTGACAGTTTCCAAATATATTTGACAGTTTGTTGATAAGTTACAAAAATTTTTAGGTACATCATAACAGTTAAAAAAAAAAATGTTTGATTTGTTTAAGCAGCTAAAAAACATTTCAAGAACACAATTGTCAGTTTTTAGATATATTTGACAGTTTAGTAAACTCAACTCAAAAACCTTTTGAGTTTTAAATTTTTTTGACAGTTTTTAAATGATTTCACAATGAATAAGTTACAGACTTTAAAGACGGTTTTAGAATATTTATTACAGTTTAAAAACATTTTTGACAGTTAAGAAACATTTTATGGAGAAGTTTTGTAGTTTTCTGATAACTTGATAGCTTGTTAACTAGTTAATGTTAGTAAAGGTACAAGATTGACAGTTCAACAATATTTATAACATTTCAGAAACATTTAAAGCCAACGTTAGGCAGTTTTTAAATTGTTAGACAAGTTACAAACTTTTTATGTAAAGTTTTTCATGACCATTCTGCATAAATGTGGCTGAATTTTGTTTATTTAGCGTTTAATTTCTTCTTGTAATGCAAGGGTGTTTGTGGGCTTGTTGACATAGACCTTTGACTTTAAATAACCCTATTAAAAGAAATCTAATGGTGTCATCTGTCAAATTGGTTTTTTTCAGGGTTGCCAACAATTTACTGCACAAAAGGCGGCAAATTCAAATCTTGTCTTAATCTTGGGACACCTTTTATTTAACAAATTAAAAATATTTTGATTGACAGTTTAATAACATTTAAGACAATTCAGAACCAACTGAAAAATATTTCTGAAAACGTAAATTATGTATAATAGTTCATGGACATTTTTGACAGATCAAAATCATTTTTGACAATAAGAAACATTTTAAGCGAGCAATTGTCAGTTTTTCGATATATTTGACAGTTCAGAAACAGTTATAGTAGGTTTGACAATTTATGAACATTTTTGACATGTTACAGTTGATAGTTTCTAGTTAATTTGACAGCTTGTTACAAACTTTTTAGGTACATGATTGACTTCCAAGAACATTTATGACAGCGTTGAAACATGTCAAAATAAAATATAAAATACCTAAGCTTTCAAAAATAATTCTGAATTGTTTCTTGAGAATTGTTTTAAACTATTTAAACAATTCAACTGTCAAATCTGTTTTTCAAAAGTCCAAAAGCTGTAAAAATATTTCTTAACTGTCAGCTTTTTCAATAAACTGTCAAATATGTTTCTAAACTTGGCTGTCAAATTGCTTCTAAAATAGTTCTGAACTATAACAAAATATATTGATACTGTCAAATATGACTTTAAATTGATCTATAAAACATATTTCTGAGCTATCAAATACTTTTCTAAACTATTTCTCTAAAATAATTTTAGTCTATCACTGAACTTTCGAAACAAAACATTAAATATTTACACAAATGTTTATTTAATGTCTGAACTGTCAAATATGTTTCATCACAATATATATCAAAAACAGTTGTGATCCATCATAAATGTCAAAGTTGTTGCTGAATTAGCAAATATTAACCTGAGCTGTCAAGTATGACTTGAATATTTTTTTTTAAGTTGACACGTTTCTAAAATAAGCTGTCTTTGAAATATTAAATATATCTTTAAAACAGTTGCAATTTCTTACAATAATTCAGAAGTATCAAATAAAATATAAAATTAATCACATATTTCTGAATTGTCAAACATATTTTTAAACTATTATTATTTTGTTGCCACAATGAATATATGTCTTTAAAGCAGTTCTGATTTATCACAAATGTCTGATAAGACTCT
This sequence comes from Tachinus rufipes, assembly GCA_963932245.1. Taxonomy (NCBI): domain Eukaryota; kingdom Metazoa; phylum Arthropoda; class Insecta; order Coleoptera; family Staphylinidae; genus Tachinus; species Tachinus rufipes. The sequence goes on along the minus strand of OZ010747.1, from coordinate 67,203,829 downwards.
CGAAGTTATTTGTAAAATGTCAAATATTAAATAAAAACTATTTTTTGGCTGTTTCTTAATATATATCTAGAAAGTAGTTCTAATCTAATCTCACACAAATCTTTCGAAATTGTTAAATAATTTTTTTAAATATTCACAAACAGTGAATCTATTTAGCTAAATTAATAGCAATTATAAATGAAGAATTTAGTTCATTTTTGTTTTCAAGAATTTCAAATTAATAGCATAGTAGTTTTCATTTTAAAAACATTAAATAAAATAACGTCTATTACATTAATCGAAGCTGTTTTGTTTTGAAAGTTGATTCAATTTAAACAATATTCTCATGCTTGCTAATATTTTATTCACATTCCATAAATAATGAAGGCATCACGAAACGCAATGTATACTTTATCGAGTGTACACAGGAGTTTTCCTTGTAATTTACTACTGTCTCGGCTTTTGAATTGAATGAAATTAACGACCCCTCCCACCCTCACCTTCCCTCACATTCTCTCACAAATATTAGCAATTTGTAATAACATACGAAGAAGTGCGCTTGTTTGTTAGTTAGGAGCCGCTGTTGACATCCGAGAACAAACCTGATTGCCGGCAACAACTCTCATAGTTGACTCGCTCACCGAATTACACTTGAGAACTTTGAACTTTGTCGCTTAAAAGTTGGCGCGCAAAGAGGTAGCCAGAGAACCCGCACATATCAAACTCACCCCAGTCGGGCTAGAGTTTCGCCGCACATTTGCTATTCTCTTTACCTTTTTACTTAATTCCGGACGACTCTACCCGTACGTAAACACTTAATTGTATTTGCGAATAGTTGGGCCATTTAATGTCTCCGCTAAATTGATACAAGTGAGACCTACACAATCTTCAACCACCCACACTTAGTTGTTATCTCTGGGACCGAGGATCTGATGATTAATTTACTTTCCGGAAACTATTCCCCCATTGCAATAAATAGACAACTTTCTTCAATTAAGATTAAGCAAACAACTTTACATTTCTTGATAAAATATTTCACTTGCCAACAAAATGTTTCTATTATTTTATTAATTATTCACAAATTACTAATTCAACAACTCAACATAAAAACAACCTTTGATAGTTAATTATTAAATATGTTTAATGACTTTTATTGAGAAATAATTAGACGAATTCCACAATTTAATAATTATTTTTTAATACAATAATCGATATGTTCAAATATTCCATTAAACACGGACAAAATAATTTTATATCCACAGAAAGTTTGTTTCCAAGCTCCACATCGGTTACTGAACGTATGTACTATCAAATATACATCAAACTTTTCAATAAAAATTAAATATTTTATAATTGTGAAATACATTTTTAAAATTTATGTGTTAATATTTTTTTAGGCTTAGTTTTACAAATATCTGTAAATTGTCAAACATATTTCTGAATTGATTTTGGTGTTACTAAAGTTGTCAAGTTGTATCTATAAAAACGCAACTTGTTACAAATGTTTCTCTTCTCAAATTTTTTTTTAAATGCCAAGAATTTTTGAATTGTCGAAATGTTATTAATTTATCTAAAAATTGTCAAATATATCTGGAATTTGTCAAAATGTTTTTAAATTGTCAACAAACTGTCAAATGTATCTAAAAATTGTTAGTTAAGTGCTTAAGATGTTTTTAAACTGTCAAAATGATTTGCGCTGTCAGAAATGTACGTCAACTGTCAACGATATTTATTACTATGTGTTATAAATAATATCGATTTGTTAAAAATATCATACATGTTTCTGAACTGTCAAAATGTTCTCAATTTGTCAACAAACTGTCAAAATATATCTGGAAACTGTCAGTTTTTAAAGTATCATACATGCTTCTAAATTGTCAAAATGTTTTTAGATTATCAATAAAGTAAAAAATATATCTGAAACTGTTAGTTAAGTGTTTAACATGTTTTTAAACTTTCAAAATGTTTTTCTACTGTCAGAAATCTACTTCAACTGTCACAGATGTTTTTTACTCTGTCATAGATCATTCCGAGTTGTCAAAAATGTTTTTAAACTACTATTAATGTTACTATCAAAATATTTTTAATTTGTTCAACTGTCACAGGTTTATTTAATTTCTCATGAATGATTCCATGCAGTTAAAATTGTTTTTAAATTATCATAAATGTTTCTGAACTGTCAAAATGTTTATAATTTATAATTTGTCAACAAACTGTGTAAGGGGTGTGGTGTTTTCTATACCCAAATGACAACCTCACCTGCGCGTGGTACACCCTGCTGGATAACTAACGAGGCTCTGTCGACCGAATGTCTGCCGGAATAAGCAGGCCCTTCTGACCAGCCAACAGCTTCGGGTGGAAGAGCTGGTAAGAGAAAGGGCACCCTCTTGTCCTGGCAACGAGTTAATAGTCCCCTAATCGGATCTCTGGTGGGGACAATTTTGAACGACGTCATGAGAATACGCACCTGGAATGTAAGAAGCCTGTGGCAGGAAGGAAAAATTAACAATGTGGCGGTGGAAATGAAGAGATTAAAAATTAATATCTTAGGCATAAGTGACCTAAGATGGCCGGAAAATGGGGTTCATCACATGGATGAATGTTGTATGTATTATTCCGGAAGCACGGATAAATCAAACAAATATGGAGTCGCTAATATGGTTGATAAGAACGTACATAAAGCAGTAACCAGTTTTGTTTCCTATTCGGATAGAGTAATGCTGATACAAATGCAAAGAAACATTAATATTTTGCAAATTTACGCACCAACAGCGGACAAACCCGACGAGGAAATAGAACAGTTTTACGAAGATCTGTACACTGTACTTAAAAGCACTAAGAAAGAAGACATCATAATTATCATGGGAGATTTCAATGCAAAGATTGGAGAGGGGGCAGTAGATGATACAGTAGGAAGTTTTGGAATGGGAGAGAGAAACGAAAGGGGCGATAGGCTTGTGGAATTCTGTCAGACAGAGAAGCTTGTAGTTACTAATACGTACTATAAATTACCAAAAAGGAGGCTTCATACGTGGACATCTCCTCAGAACACTAAAGATAAGATAGTAAAGAACCAAATCGACTACATACTTATTAAGAAACGATTTAGAAATAGTATAACAACAGTAAAAGCCTACCCAGGAGCTGACGTCGGATCACACCACAATCCTATAGTTGCCAGATTGCATATTAAACTTAAACAATTAAAACCTAAAGGAAAAAATAATAAGATAGCAATGGAAAAATTGAAAGAGGCGAACATTAAGGAACAAGTGCAAAAAGAGGTTAATAATAAAATTGAAGCTACACAAAAAAACATGATAAACACAGATATAGATATAGACCACAAATGGATTAACATAAAAACAGCGCTAATAGATGGAAGTAAGGATAGTCTAACACCAGCGAGGAAAAAACCGAAAGAGAAATGGATGACACAAGAAATTATTATCTTTATGGAAGAAAGAAGAAAAAGTAAACCTAATCTGAATACATATAAAGAAATACAAATAAAAATAACAAGAAAAATACGTGAAGCAAAAGAAAAATGGATAGGAACAAAATGCAATTATATAGAGAACTACAAACAAAATACGACAGCTGCAATATGCACAAAGAAATTAAAGAGTTAACAGGAACAACTAGAAAAATGAAACCCTCTATAATTATAGATAAAAACGGAAAAATCTTAATAGAAACAGTACCGAGTTTAAACAAAATACTACAGAGGGACGAAACATATTAAAAGAAGAAGTTCATTATGCAATAAAAACATTGAAAATTGGAAAAGCAGCTGGACCAGATGAAATTCCATGTGAACTTCTAAAATTAATAGATGAAGACCAGCTGGACGTTATTGTTGATCTTTTTAATGAAATATATGGAACTGGAATAATACCGAAGGAATGGATGAAATCTACTTTTATAACCTTACCGAAAAAGCCAAACGCCAGAGAATGCAGTGACTCCAGAACCATTAGCTTAATGAGCCATACACTGAAAGCATTCCTGAAAATTATTCATAACAGAATATACAACAAACTAGAGGAAGATATAAAAAATATCCAGTTTGGCTTCAGGAAGGGCTTTGGTACAAGGGAGGCATTGTTCAGTTTCAACGTACTGGCACATAGATGTCTAGACGTATGTTTCATAGATTTCGAAAAGGCAATTGACAAAGTCCGCCATGAGACCCTGATAAACTTACTTAAACAAAGAAACATCGACTCAAGAGACATAAAGATATAGAATCGCTATATTGGCACCAAACAGCCGTTGTTCAAGTAGACAAGGAAGTTACAGAGGAAATACAAATACGAAGGGGAGTGAGGCAAGGGTGTACACTGTCCCCTATGCTATTTAACCTGTACTCTGAGGCGATATTCAAAGAGGCTCTAAATGAAGAGCAGGCAGGAGTAAGAGTAAATGGCCAGCCAATTAATAACATTCGATACGCGGACGGTACTGTGGTTATAGCAGAAAATTTAAACGATCTACAGATAGTAGTCCAGAACATTAAGGATGTCAGTCTACGGTATGGTCTTAGAATGAACCTGAAAAAGACAAAATACATGATAATAACAAAATCACCAACACTAATACAAGAGTTATACATTGGCAACATAATAATTGAAAAAACATATAAATATAAATATCTCGGAACTTGGATAACGAATAACATCGATCAGACAGTCGAAATCAAAACTCGGATAGAAGTGGCTAGAAATGCATTCCTTCGAATGCGGGCTTATCTATGTGATCGATAAACGAAAGTAGAGCTAAGAACCAGAATGGTAACATGTTACGTTTTCTCTATTTTACTCTACGGAATGGAAGTATGGACGTTGAAACAAGCAGATATGAAGAAAGTGACAGCTTTTGAAATGTGGTGCTATAGACGCATGCTGAACAGATAAATTGTCAAACAGCAAGGTATTAGAACGTATGAATAAACTACTGGAGATCACAATTCAATAAAGAAAGCTAAAATATCTGGGTCACTTACTAACAGGAGAAAAATACGAACTGCTCCAACTGATCATGCAAGGAAAGATAGCTGGTAGAAGAAATATTGGCAGACGCAGAATCTTATGGCTGCGAAATCTGAGGGAATGGTACAATTTAACATCTAAAGAACTATTCCGAGCTGCCTACTCAAAAGTAAAAATAATGATGATGATTGAAAACCTCCTGAAAGAAGTTGCCACTTGAAAAAGAAGAACAAACTGTCAAATTGATCTGAAAACTAAAGATGTTTCTAAACTCTTTTTCTTTATTTATCTAATATTTCTATACAGTCTGAAATGTACCTTAATTCTCAGATACTTTTTACTTTGTTATGAATGATTCCGTACTGTCAAAAATGTTTTCAAAATATCATAAATGTTTTTGAATTATCAAATGCTTATCTAAACTGCTCTTAAATTATTATAAACTGTCAGAAATTTTTTTAAAAATATTTTGACAACAAATTGTCAGTTAAATTTTAGAAATGTTTTAAAACCGTAAAAATGTTCTCTAAATTGTTAAAATGTTCTTTAAATGTTTGTGAACTGTCAAATACGTTTATAAACTATATTAATTTGTTAAAAAACTATCAAATAAATTTAAAAACAGTTGAAGTAAATTACCAGTTTTTTTTTAAACTGTTGAAAATGTCAGAAATGTTCTTAAACTGTTATAAATGAGTCTAATTTATCAAATACGAATCTAAAAATGTTTTAATTTGTCTATTTTTTAATTTAAATTTCTTGAATTGTCAAAAAATTTCTGATTTTTTAGAATTTCTTTATTTTTATATTTTTATGCTAACTATTTAAATAAGTTATGGTTTTAAAAAAATATGTTTACAAATTATACTTGAAAATTTTGAATCTTATCAACAGTTTTGACAATTTAAAAATTAAGATGTTTTAACATATTTAACAGTCAAAAACAGTGTCATATTAGCTTAGATTGTAATTTATAAACACATTTGACACTATGTGAAGAGTTTTTGAATTTATTTGACAGTTTTAAGATTTTGTAATACAACAAACAGTTCAGAAACATATTTGGCGGTTCACATATACAGGGTTAGTCAAAATTACTGGAACTCCTAAATAATTCTCTAATAGTTAAAAATTTCAAAAAAAGTTTCAAACAAAAGTTTTTTGGTTTTAAACAAACTAATTTATAAAAATATTTTTAATATATGTACATTCATTTTATTGTGGAAATCTGAAAAAACTTTTTTTTTTAATGGAATTTTGAGTATTTTTTGTAAAAATATTTTTTTTTAATTAAATGCATAATTTTTGAGTTAAAATCAAACTTCTGAACTTCAAATATAGAACATTTTCTTACAAACATAAACATTTATTTTAACCAAACGGTTAAAAAAGCAATAACATCAAAAACTATTAACAAAACTATCAGCAAATTATTAAAAAATGTAAAAATATACAGGGTGTTTTGTTTAAAAAATCTAAATTTTTATAATAGAATAAACAGCTAGTATATTTTTAAAATTTGTTTTATAATTAGTTTAAGATTAGTTTAAAAAATTAAAAATGCAAAAATATACAGGTTGTTTACTTTATTATGAAAATTTGGATTTTTTAACTTTGTAAATAAAACACCCTGTATATTTTTACATTTTTTAATGATTTAATGATTGTTTTATTAATTGTTTTGAATGTTATTACTCTTTTTATCTGTTTGGTTAAAATAAATATGAATGTTTGTGTGAAAATGTTCTTTATTTGACGTTCAGAAGTTTGCTTATAACTGAAAAATTGTGCATTTTATTAAAAAAAAGTTTTACAAAAAAACACTCAGAATTAATTTAAGAATAAAAAAATGAAAAATATACAGGGTGTTTTATTTAAAAAATAGTTTACTTAATTTCACAATTAAATGAACACCCTGTACATTAAAAATATTTTTATAAATTAGTTTGCTTAAAACCAAAAACTTTTATTTGAAACTTATTATGAAATTTTTAACTATTCTAGAATTATTTTGGTGTTCCGGTCATTTTGACTAACCCTGTATGCTTATTTGACATATTTTATCCCACACATTTAGAACTGTTTTAAAGATATATTATAACAGCTAAAGTTAAATTTAACAGTTTAGATATATTTTTGTCACATTTTGAACAGTTTAACCTGTTTGACAGTTTGTAAATAGTTTAATAATAAGTTTTATTTGACAGTTCCAAACATTTCTAAAAACTCAGAACATTTTGTGTTTTATAGACCTAGTGAGAGTTAAGGAACAGTTTATAAATACATTTGACAATTTTCGAACAGTTTAAAATCTAAATTGACAGTTCTAAAACATTTCTAAGAACGTAAAATTATTTTAGAGACACATTGTAATTTATAAATGTAGTAACAGTTAAAAAAAAACAATTCAGAAACACATTTGACAGCTTTTGAACAGTTTAAAATAGTTCCAAAGCAATTGTGACAAATGGATTGATTTTAAATATTTTGGAAAAACATTTTGTTTTGTGTCAAAATTTAGTTGTTTTTTTTTAAATGTCAAAAATGTTTTTCCATGTTTAGAAAGTTGTATTTTTTATCTTGCATATCTTGCAAAAATGTTTTAAAACTGTCAAAAATGTATTGAAAATCAAATTAAATAATTTTACAATATCCAATTTTTTTTGGGCTGTTGAAAATGTTTTAAAAATATTCTTAATTTGACAACAAATTTGTCAAATAAATAAAAAAAAAAGTTTATATCTTTACTTTATTATGTTTCAAAACTATCAAAATGTTTGTTGAACTGTCAAAATGTTCACGAACTGTTCTAAATGTTTCTAACTGTCAAATACGTATCTAAACTGCTCTTAATTTGTCAAATCTGTAAAATAAATTTAGAAACAATTCATGTAAACTGTGACTTTAAATTGTCCAAAATGTTCTTTCATGCTCAGAAATGTTTATGAACTGTCTAAATTGTCAAATAAGTATCTAAAACAGTTTTAACTATCAAACTGTCAGTGTTTCTATATAAACTGTCATATATGTGTCAAAATTATTAAATACGTTTCTAAAAGTTTCAATTTATTAAAAAAACTACCAAACTGTTTGTGATAAAAATTATTAAAAAAAAATTGTGTTGAAACATTGTGATAGTTGAGGAATTGTTTAAAATATTAAAACATTTTTTGAACAGCTTTGAAACAGCTATAAGAAATCGAAATTATTTTGAGACATACTTTGTGTTTCAGAGACATTGTGACACTTAAATAATAATTCAGAAATATATTTGACAGTCTATGAATAGTTAAAAGTTGTATTTGACAGTTTTGAGATTTTTGTGATAAATAAGAACTGATTTAGAGATATATTTTGTCTTTCAAAAACATTGTTGAGGAATAGTTTAAAATAGGTTTGACAGTTTTTGAACAGTTTAAAGGTTGTATTTGACAGATTTTGAACAGTTTAAGGTCATATTCGATAGTTTGGAAACATTAATGAGAAATTAAAATGATTTTTAAGACATATTTTATGTTTCAGAAACATTGATTGACAGTTAAAAAATAATTCAGAAATACATTTGACAATTTATGAATAATTAAAGTCGTATTTGACAGTTCCAAAATATTTGTGCTAGATTAGAATTATTTTGGAGACATATTTTGTGTTTCAAAGAGATTGTGATGGGTTAGGTACAGTTTAGAAAATTATTAGTCAATATTGGAACTTACGATTTTGGTTTTGGACAGTTTGACATTATTTTAGGATTTTTGTTTTTGAGCAAAAACTAACTAACTAAAGGGTGGGCCATCTAACTTTTGGAGTTTGAATCGGCAATAAATAAAAAAACTAATGAATATTTTTTCAAAATTATGAGTTTATTAGAAAGATTGGATGTTTGGGCTCCAATCGCATGAATGGCAACTTTGATTTTGTGTTTTATCAATTGTCTCTGGAAGGTTAGGTTAGGTTAGGTTAACACTTATCTTTAAGGTCTCCGCATAAAAAAAATCCAACGGGGTTAAATCACAGCTCATAGGCGGCTAATTGACACCAGCATTTTGGCTGATTATTCGATTTCTAAAAACAGTGCTCAAAAGATTGATTGTTGGTTGACGGTATGGCAAGTGGCCTCGTCCTGTTGAAGCCAAATGTCATCCATATCTTAGAAATATAACTACTACAGCCATACGAGTTGAAAAAAAAAGCATTTGTTCAATTTAGAGTTAACATAAATAAAACTAACAAAAAACAACTGTGTAATGACTTAAAAAAATTAGGAGTCTATAATAAGAAAACTAATTTTATTCCGGATCACCTTGCCGATGCTAACAAAATTAACTTGCACTTTGCAACATCTATACCACAAGCTGAAACAGATCGTAATATTTTACATTTTTATAACAATTCAGTTAGTCATAATAGTCAATTCAAATTTTCTAATGTAAGCGAAAATGACGTGGAATTTATTTTAGCTAAACTTAAACCATCTCAAAGTGGAAGTGATAACATCAACTCTAAAATGTTAAATTTTTGCTGCCCATTTTTAATTCCATACATTACCCATATTATTATTGATAGCATCTCCACAAATATCTTTTCAGACGCTTGGAAACTATCTACAATAACACTTATTCCTAAAAGAAATAATCCGTTACTAATTAATGAGTTGCGCCCTATAAGTATTTTGCCTGTGTCTCTAAACTTTACGAAAAAATTAGAACAACAAATATAAAATCATATAAAACTATACAACATTCTACCAGAACACCAATCAGGATTTAGATCTTCGTATGGCTGCTCTACTGCATTGATGGAAATTACAGATGATAATAAAAGCAACTGATGATAACAAAATAACTGTTTTAATATTATTGGACTATAGTGAAGCCTTTGATAATGTTAATTATGAATTACTTGTAGCAATACTTAAATTTATAAGTTTTGATAACTCAGCTTGTAAACTTATTAATTCTTACTTATTATACAGACAGCAAAAAGTTAAATGTGGTCAAACCGTATCTGATACAATGAACATTTTAAATGGGGGTACTTCAAGGTTCAATCCTGGAGCCATTGCTATTTTTAATTTATACTTGCAGCTTATATTCATATATAGATCACTGTCAGTATCATCAATATGCTGATGATACACAGTTATATCTGTCATTTATGTCAAATGATTGGAAAAATGCTGAAAACAAAATTAATCATGAATTAAAGAAAATCTTAGAATTTTTGTTATTACACTTTTTAACCATTAACCTAAACAAAACCACAGCTATTGTGTTTGGTTCTGAACAAAAACGAAAATTTATAGTGCAATCTCTTAACATTAACTTAAATGGGACTCGTGTAGTGTTTTCAGATTGTGTCAAAAACATAGGATTAAACTTAGATTATAAATTACGTTTTAGAGAACATGTAGGGACAATAACTAAACGTGCATTTATAGCACTAAAATCTATTTACATGAATAAAGACATCTTGAGTAAAGAAAGTAAAAAAATTCTTTGTGAAGCTTTAGTTCTTTCCAATTTTACATTTTGTGATTTAGTATATGATGTTTGCATAGATCAACTTTGTCAGTCACGAATTCAACGTTTTCAAAATGCATGTGCTCGGTTAATTTTTGGTGTAAGAAAAAGACAAAGCATTCGTCATAAGATTACTGAACTGAATTGGCTTACAATGAAACATCGTAGAATTGTGCACACTGCTGGTCAGTTTTATAAAATTATACAGACTAAAACTCCTCCATACCTATATAAAAAGTTAAGCTTCCGAACAGATGTACATAATATAAATATTCGTCTGAAAGATGCTCTGACAATTCCATCACATAGAACCGAGCCGTTTAAAAGAAGTTTTAGCTATAACATAACGTACTATTATAATAAATATAATTTTAAACTTTCTTCTTTATTTTTGTTCAAACGATGTTTAAAAAATATGTTATTAACTCAACAAAATCAGGAGAGATAGTTTCTTATTTACGATCATGCTATTTGTCACTAAACGCATTTAAAGCTTGTTTCTTTAGTTTTTTTAGTTTTTTATTTGGTTTGAAATTTTTAGTTTTAGTTTAGCGATCTAGAGGAAGTAACAGCAATATCAGATTTTAATCTGATATACAAGCTGATCTAGATTTGCTTTTGTAGCTCATTATGTTTTTGTGTATTGGTTTAAGTATAAGTAGTGTTCTGTATGAGTTTACAAATAAACAAATTATTATTATTATTATTATTATTATTATTATTATTTTATACTCTTAAATTTTTGGAAACAAAAATTTATTTAGCATGGCACCGTAACGTTTGCTATTGACGGTAACGGCGGCTCATTGCTCATTTTAGAAGAAAAATAGCCCAATAATGTCGCCGGACTAAAAACCACACCAAACGGTTACTCGTTGTGGATGCATAGATTGTTTAATAGTCATGTGTAGATTTTCTGATTTCCAAATGCGACAATTTTGCTTATTGACCTAGCTTCCGAGATGAAAATGAGCTTCATTGGAAAACAAGTTTTTTGATAAAAATGCTCATCTTTGGCTAAACGATCTTTAGTCTATTGGGAGAAACGAAAAACGCATTGGATTGTCATGATGCTTTATTTCTTGGACTAATTGAACTTTGTAGGCTTTCAAACCGAGGTCTTTATGTAAAATTCTTTTCAGAGAAGTGCGAGAAATGTTCAGTTCTTGAGAACGATGATAAGTTGATGTTGACACATGTTCACGTACACTCTAAGCAACAGCATTTGTTTTTTTGGCTGAGCGCACTGGAATAGAACGTGAACGTGTAATTTTACCCACTAACGATCCAGTTTTGCAAATTTGCTTCACAAATTGATCCACAAACTGTGTTGAAGGCACTTCTTTTATATCAAATTTGTTTCGTAAATTTCTTACCACTTTGGAAGTAAGCTTTTATTATTGTCCAACTTTGTTCAAGTGTAAAGTGCCCTATTTCGTAAATGTCAAACATAAAACTAAATTTTTGTCAACTCATAAATGTCATCATATCTTTGAAAAACAAAATAAACGGTAGTTCAAATTCCAAACGTTACATGGCCGACCCTTTATTTTGGAGACAACTTTTGTTTTTCATAATCTCAGTGACAATTAGCGAATAGTTTAGAAATACATTTGACAGTTTTAGAACAGTTTAAAGTAGCATTTGAAATTAAGATTTTTTTTGACATTTTTGAAATAATTTAGAAATTTATTTGACAGTTTAAGAGTAGTTAATATATTTGATTGTTTGGAATTCTAGTTGATGAGGACTAGACATTTTTAACAGTTTATGAATAGCTTAACTTGGCAGTTTTGAGACATTTAAATAAATATATTTTTGTAACATATTTAACAGTTCTGGTATGCCTTTAGTTTAGAAATATTTTAAGTTTTCAATTGTTATATTTTTAGAGATTTTTCCATTTTAAATAGTATTTTTTGTGAATTTTTAATATTCCAGACAGTAACCAATTTTAAATATATTTGACAGTTTAGAAACATGTCTAATGTTTGACAGGTTAAAGAAATTTGTAACGGTTGCAAAAAATGGTTTACATATATAATTTGCTTGATAAAACGCATAAATAAAATAAAAATCATCATTAATAAATATTATTCTGTTTCTGTTACGATATTAATAATTTAATAATAATATTACAATCTTATAATAAAATATTAACAATACAATTTTGCCGCAGTCTGTTTATTATAATAATTAATTACGAAACATGCAGGCAGTAATGTTAAACGAGGCGATGTACATAGGTGCGATAGAAGATATGATTAAATTGTATTTTAATGATGACTGAATGTAAATGTACATCCGAGAGATAATTTAATTAGTAATAAAATTTACAATTGTTATTGTAAACTATTTGCGGCAGCATAATGAATCTAATGAGTCGACCGCGATACAAATATTCAGCCGTTGCAATTCGTCCCTAATTAAAATCCTTCATTCGGGCAGCAATTAAATCGCTTTGTTAAAACAAGAGAGAGAGAGAAAGAAAGTGAGTGGGTAGGGGAGACAATAATAAATTTCGCCCTCTCCCGAAAATAACTTCCAAACGCAATTATGATGCACGAAAACGATTAATTAAAAGTAATTCCCGAGTAAACGGCTTCTTTTATCTCGCGACTGCCATTGTCTATTCTTTTTTTATTTTCTTCTTACACTTCTTTCGCTTAACAATAATAATAATCGGCGCACACTCTCAAAAGAAGCGCAATCTCGACGAGAAAATTGGGTGCCGATTAAGCTAATGGATCCTAGCTACAAGCAACAGATTATTATCCAATACTTGATCAATTTAATAAATTGTTTACATTTTTTTTAAATTTCAAATTAACAAAAATTCCTATGCGGTTGTAAATATATCTTAACTGTCAATTATGTCACTGACTTGTACATATAATACAACTGTCACAAACATGCTTAAACTGTCAATAATCAATGTCATTTTTAAAAGTGATCTATCAAATATACTTTTAAACTTTTTTTTTAGTTACCACAATAATTGTTCTTTAGCTATAACAATGTTTTTTAAATGCAAAATATGTCTTTAATTCTGATCTCTCACAAGTCTTGAAACTGTCAAATATGTCAAAAAAATATTGTCTCAAAATGTGTCTCTGAGCTGTTCATAAAAACAAAACAATATGTACATAAACTGTTATGATGTTAGACACAAATATAGAAAATATCTGTCAAAGTATAAAATATTTTAAAAATATCTACACTAAACTATCCTCAACTGTAATTCTAAACGATAAAATATTTTAACTGTCAAACTTATTTATAAACTGTAAAAAATCTTAAATTTGTCAAAATATAATTAAACTGTCAAATAGATTTTCTGATTTTTCCATATTAAGTATGTAAGCTGTCAAAATGATTATGATTTGAGCTGTCAAATTAATCTCTGGGTGTCTGTACTTTTAATTGATTTTCTAAATTTCTTAAATCAATTCTAAACTGCCATAAAAACAAAAAAAAAACTTTCAAATATGTTACTAAACTGTTCTTAAAACTGTCTAAAATATGTAAAAACTGAAAAAAATGTTTCTGAACTGTCATATATGTTCCTGAACTGTCAATAATGTACATACAAAATTGTAAGTCATTACTTTATCTGGAATCTGTCAAATATATGTTTAAAATGTTTCTTAGAGTTTTAAAAATGTCTCTGAACTGTTATAAATGTTCCTAAAAAGTGACAAAAATGTTATTGAGTTGTCAAAAACGTATCAAAACTATTTGATAAGGTCTAAAAGTTTTGATGTTTATTTGTAATGTTTCTAAACTGTCAAAATGTTTCTGAATTGTTCAAAAATGTTCTTGAACTGCGGAAACGTATCAAAAATATTATTAAACTATTATCAAATTGTCAAAGGTGTATATAGAAGTATTCAAATGTTTATTTATTATGTTACTTAACTGTCGAAATGTTCTTGAACTGTCAAAATGTTTTTGAACTGTTAAAATGTTCCTGAACTGTTAGAAACATAAAAAAATGTTTTTAATTAGTCAAAAAACTGTCAAATGCTTTTTAAAAGTATTTCAATAAAGTTTTTGAAGATCCCCAAAATAACATTTTAAAAGCATATTTAATACTAAACAAAAATTGACAGTTTACAAACATTTTTGACATTTTAAGAACATTTTGACAGTTTAGAAGCGTTAAAAATAAACATTTGAATACTTTTAAAATGCATTTCCCAGTTTCTTGATAATTTAACAACACTTTTGATATGTTTATGACAGTTGAGACATATTATTGACAGTTCAGAAACATTTTGACAAAAAACATTTTAACAGTTTATAAACATTACAAACATTTGAATACTTTTGAAATGTATTTGACAGTTTGTTGTTAAATTAAGTGTATTTGATATATTTTTGTCAGTTCAGATACATTTTTGACAGTTCAAAAACATTTTGACAGTTCAGAAACATTTTGACAGTTTGTAAACATCATATATAAACATTTAAATGCATTTGACAGTTTGTTGATTAATTAAAAACATTATTGATACGTTTTTGACAGTTCAAAAACATTTTTGACAGTTCAAGTTCATTTTGCCTGTTTGTAAGTACTGCAACTAAACATTTGAATATTTTTAAATTGTATTTAACAGCTTATTGTTAAATTAAGAAAAATGTTCATACATTTCTGACAGTTCAAGAACATTTTGACAGTTTAGAATCATTACAAATAATCAATTGAATACTTTTAAAATGAATTTGACAGGTTGTTGATAAATTAGAACAATTTTAATACATTTCTTTGGATACGTTCTTGACAGTTCAAGAACATTTTAGACAGTTCAAGAATATTTTGACAGTTTACAGACAATACAAACAAATATTTACTTTTATAAGTATTTGACAGATTGTTAATAAATTAAGAACATTTTTGATAAATTTCCAACAGTTTAAGAACATCTTTGACAGTTCAGGAATATTTTGGCTTTTTAGAAACAATACAATTAACATTTGAATACTTTTAAAATATACTTGACAGTTAATTGGTGAATTAAATACATTGTTGATTCCAACAGATTCTAAACTATAAACTTTTAATAAAGTTTTTAAACTGTTGGAAACTTATCAACAATGTACTTGAATGAACTGTCAAAAATGTTTTTGAACTGTCGGAAACGTATAAAAAAATGTTCTTAATTAATCAACAAACTGTCAAATGCATTCAAATGTTTATTTGTAATGTTTCCGGTCTGTCAAAATATTTCTGAACTGTTAAAAATGTTTTTGAACTGCCGGAAACGTATAAAATTTTTCTTAGTTTATCGAAAAACTGTAAACTATCAAAATGTTTTTGAACTGTTAAAATGTTCTTGAACTGTCGAAAATGTATCAAACGTTTTCTTAATTTAACAATAAACTGTCAAATACATTTTAAAAGTATCTAAATATTTGGTTGCAATGTTTACTAACGGGCAAAATGTACTTCAACTGTTAAAAATGTTTTTGAACTGTCTGCAACATATCAAAAATGATCTTAATTATTCAAATACATTTCATCGTTTATTTGTAATGTTTACGAATTGTAAAAATGTTTCTGAACTGTCAAAAATGTTTTTGAACTACCGGAAACGTATAAATTTGTTCTTAATTTATCGAAAAATTGTGAAAATGTTATTTGTAATGTTTCTCAACTGTCAAAATGTTTCTGAACTGTTTAAAGTGTATTTGAACTGCCGGAATTGTATCAAAAATGTTCTTAATTTATCAACAAACTGTCAAATAAATTTTAAAAGTATTCAAATGTTTGTAATGTTTATAAACCGTCAAAATGTTTTTTTGTCAACATGTTTTTGAACTGTCAATAATATGTCTGAACTGTCGGAAACATATCAAAAGTGTTTTTAATTGATCAAGAAACTGGGAAATGCGTTTTAAAAGTATTCAAATGTTTATTTTTAATGCTTCTAAACTGTCAAAATATTTTTAAAATTTCAAAAATGTTTGTGAACTGATTTTTGTTTACTACTAAACGTGCTTTTAATAGTTATTTTGAGAATCTTCAAAGTATAGTCAAAAAATCTGTAAAACGCAAAAGAAAGCACTACGTGTACTTTTCAAATTACCTTATAGAGAGTCTGTAGCGGTATGTATATTCAAAAGAAATGTTTTTGAACTGTTTCTAAACTTTCAAAAATAATTCTATAAAATCTTTCTGAACTGTTACAAATATTACAAATTTATAAATCATACTACTAAACTGACTATTAAACAGAATTTTAAAATGTATATCTAAAATGTTTGTAATTTTTTATAAATGTTTTTTAATATCAAAATAGTGCAAAATATTTCTAGAAATGTTTCTATCTCACGCTGTAACAAAATTTCTACAAAATAATGTTTTTTTAAATTTTTAATTAAGTTGTTAATTAAACTACTTTTTATTAGTAACAATTTAATAAATAGAACATGTAATTTTATTACATTGTAAATGCAAATGGTTATACAATTGTGTTTAAAAATAGAAGAATATATCTCTTCCCTCTTAGATATAGTTTTATCTGAATATACACAGAAAAGCCTTTCCAGTGCTTCCTTATCAGAATAAAAATAGACATGTTTATTTCTGAACTTCTTATCCGTCTTAATAGCCTGTTGCATTGGTGAGAGTTTTTTCAGTACTTCAACCGGTCATGTATGTGAAAGCGTAATTTACCTTAATGTGAAGTAATAACAGACGAGATAAAGTTGTGTGACAATTTTCACCCTCAAAACTGGGAACATTTCACCCTCGATAAAACTCTCTCATTTTTTTAATTAATTTCTGAAAGGTTTTTTATATGTTTCAGTTGAGTGGATGATTTAAATATGATTTGAAAATTATTTTAAAAAATAGATGAGAATCAAGCTCTCAATTAGACTGATACACCAGTAGGTGTTGTTATGTAAATAAGGAAGAAGTGAGCAAACTGGCTCTCAGCCAGAACCGAACTTCCTCCTAATTTGAATGCTCATGACTGTTCAACCACACAATTCACTTCACATTAAATATATGTACGATTAATAAATTTTGCCAGAAATAAATGTACAATGACGCAAGTGCACATAAGCCAACAATAGTATTTGAAAATCCCTGGCAAGATAAATCCACAAATAAAGTGTGAACAATCGAATTTCACACGCGTTAATGTATGATGTAAATACTATTAATTAGTAAAATATAATTAGTTTTTTTATGAACGTTTAGACTATTCTATATTGAATTAATAAAGTAAAATTTATATCAATTTTGTAATTAATTAGTCTAGACAGTATAATCTAATCATTTAAATTGGTGTTAATTTTGTAATAATTGCATATTGTT
This sequence comes from Tachinus rufipes, assembly GCA_963932245.1. Lineage (NCBI taxonomy): Eukaryota > Metazoa > Arthropoda > Insecta > Coleoptera > Staphylinidae > Tachinus > Tachinus rufipes. The sequence continues at coordinate 67,186,013 of OZ010747.1, read as the reverse complement.
TTAAATATATTGGTAGTTTTACATAATCTTGGTAATTGTGTTTATTTTTTACAATTACTTCCTAATTAGCACGTCCAATAAATAAATTAACATGTAACGAGTGTGAGCGCAATGAAATGACAGTGGCCTTGGTAATTAGACTCCGCACTCCTCGTAACGGCTATTATATGCAATTATGTAAAAAATTAAAAAATATAAAATTTTGTAATTGCCTTGCAAAGTGGAATAATGTTTGATTTATTCTGCTTAATTTTTTTATATGTTAATGAAGCGTACGTGAAGCGGGTCATCGTTTCCTCTATGCTAAAACTATAATTGTAGTGTTATTTTCACCTCGCCAACAGTTAATAATACTTTTATATTGTTGAATTGTTTAATGCTAATATTATCATTCTATTTATGCATCAACTATTTTATTATTAACATTTTTGCCAATTCCAAGATATATTAGACATTTGTGATAAGAGTATCAAAAGAATACATTTATTATAATTTAGAAACATTTTAAAGTAGCTTTCGACAATTTTTAGGCTCAATTTAGAACCACTTTAAAATAATCTGACAGTTACACAATATATTTGAAAAATTTAGAGATACATTTATATTTTATTTATTTTTTAAATAAAAGCTATGTAGTTAGTTTTTATGACAGTTTAAGAACATATTTGATAATTATTAAAATTTGTGGAACATTGAAAACATTTTAGAACTATGTATGACATCTCAAAAATATTTGTGATAGTTTAAAACCATTTATAACTGTCAAAGTTACGACATATATTAGTAAAAAAAAGTTTGACAAAAACTATTAGTTTTACAGTTACAAGACATCGGTAGCAATTTGAGATTATTTATTTAAAATATTTGACAAAACCTAAAAGGTATTGAGAGTATTCTAAATATATTTTAGAGTTTCTAGACAATTTAAAACTAAATGCAACAATTCAGAATATTTTTTGGCAAATTTATTGTCAAATCAGAATAACTTTTGACAGTTAAACATATTTCTGACAGCTTTAAGCAGTGAAAGTTTGAAAATACTTTTGAAAGACAGGCACAATTATGATAGTTAAGAAATATTTCTGACAGTATAAAAAATATATCTGACAATTTACGACAGTTTAAAAACATTTTTGACAAAATCTGTCGCAAACAGATTCAATAATATCTAGATATATTTGACAATTTGTTGTCAAAGTAAGAACATTTTAAAAGTATGATTGATATTTAAGAAACATAAGAAAACATTTGTGACGATTTACAAACTTGTTTTTTTGACAGAATCATTTGACAGTTTATAAATTTTACAAATAAATATTTGAATACTTTTAACATGTAGTTGACAGTTTGTTGAAAAATTAAGAACATTTTTGATACATTTCCGATAAAGAACATTTTTGACAGTTTAGGAACATTTTTGACAAATCATAAACATTTTTTATACTTTAGAAACATTTTGACAATTTAAATAATTTTTTTAGAACAGTTTATAAACAATTTGACAGCTTAGAAACATTAAAAGAAACATTTGAAAATTTTATATTGATAAATTGAGAACATTTTTGATAAGTTTTCAAAAGTTCAGGAACATTTTTGACATTTCAGAAACGTTTTTGACAGTTTAGATTCACTTTTTTCAATTCAGAAACATTTTGACAGTTTAGAAACGTTACAAATACACATTTTAATACTTTTAAAACGTATTTGACAGTTGATAAATTATGAAAAATTTTGATACATTTCTGACAGTATAAGAACATTTTTGGCAGTTTAGGAACAATGTGACAGCTTAGAAACGATACAAAATAACATTTGAAACATTTTTAAACGTATTTAATAATTTATTGATAAATTTAAAACATTTTTGATGTTTTCGACAATCTAAGAACATTTTTGACAGATAAAAAATATAATTTTGAGTTTAAAAGATTTATGATAAATCAAAAGTACTTTAGATACACATTTGACAGAAATATTGTTGACATTTTTTTATTTGATTTTTATGACAGTTTGGGAACATTTCTGATGGTTTAGAAACACTGTCAATAAACATTTGATTTTTTGATTTGATAGTTTATTGACAAATTAAGAATAGTTTTTATACAATTCTAATACTTTAGAAACATTTTGACAGAAAAATAACAAACTGTTTGAAGGTTTTTGATATACTTAGAGTACTTTATATATGTGTTTGACAGTCAACTTACATTTCTGACAGTTTAGGAACATTCTTTGCAGTTCAAGAACATTTTTGACATTTTTTGACAACAGTTAATTAATAATTTTTACAGTTTAGGAACATTTTGGCAGTTCTAAATTTTTTTGACAGTTTGAACAGTTTAGATATGCATTTAACATTGGTGGCAGCTACTGAATATTGTTGATACAAATCTAACAGTAGAGACTTTAAAAGTATGTATGTATGTATTGTATGACAGTTTAGAAACATTGTTGACAATGCGAGAACAATTTGATAGTTTAAATGAAAACACTAACAGTTTATTTCTAAATTTATTTTAGTATTTTGACAAATTAAGAGCAGTTTAGATACATTTTTGATAGTTCAGAAACATTTAACATTTGACAGCTTCCAAACTGACGGAAAAGTATCAAATATGTTTTTGAGCTGTCAGAAATGCTTTTAAACTGACGGAAAAAGATCAACAATATTTTTAATCAACTGTCAAATACATTATAAAGTTTTCAAATGTTTATTTGTAACGTTCCTGACTATCAAATATGTATTTAAATTGCTTCTAATGTGTCAAAAAACTGTCATCAAATTTAAAAACTGTTTTTAAAATGTCAAAAATGTTCTTGCGTCTGAAGTGTTAAATACAAAGTACTCTTAATTTTCCATAAACTGTTAAATTATCAAATATACTATAACAGTTTTCAAATGTTTATCTGTAATAATCCTAAACTGCCAAATATGTATCTAAAATGCTCCTATTGTGTAAAGTAAAAATTTGCTTTTTTGTTAACTCTTAAATTGTCAACTGTTTGACAGTTTCTAGTTTGTATTTAAAATGTCAAAAATATTGTTGCATTGTCAGATGAACTGTCATTACTGTGCTTGAAGTGTTAAATACAAAGTACTCTTAATTTGACAAAGCTGTCAAAGAATCAGCTAATTTTTAAACTGTATCAAAAATGTTCTTAGTTTATTAACACCTGTTAATTACATTTTAGAAGTTTTGAAATGTTTCAAACTGTCAAAATGTTCTTAAATCGTCAATATTATTTATAAACTGTAAAAAAAATTGTAAACTTAGTAACAATGAACTTAATTTGTTCAAAATTTTTCTTGTTTGTTTATAATTTTTTTAAACTGTACTAAAATTAAAATATGTAAAAGTAGCGATTTTTGTTTTTAAAATGTCAATAATATTGTTGCATTGTCTGTCAGAAATGTTTCTGAACTGTCATAAATATGTTCTGAAGTGTTAAATACAATAGTACTCTTAACTTGACAAAAAAACTGTCAAACTGTCAGTTGATTTTTAATCTTTTGGAAATGTATTCTTAATTTATCAACAAACAAATACATTTTAAAACTGTCAATGTTTCTGAATTGTAAACATTGTTTATAAACTGTCAAATATGTTCCTAAACTTTGTAAAAATGTTTTTAATTTGTTAAAAATGTTTCTTGTTTGTTTATGATATTTTTAAACTGTCAAAAATATTGCTGATCTATCAAAGTGTTTTAAAATTGTTACTAAACTGTCAAAAATTTTACATTGTTAAAAATTTGTCTTGTTGATATTTTTAAACCGTTAAAAATGCTAAACTGTTTATCCTAAAATGTTTCAAATGTTTCTGAACTGTCAAATACGTATTTAAAATACTCTTAATTTATCAAAAAATTGTGAAATAATTTTAAGAACTGTCAGATGTTTGATTTTTAAAATGTCAAACATGTTATTGCATTTTTAGAAATGTTTCTAAACTGTCATACATGTGTCTATATCATCAATTATGTATCTTTGTCAAAAAACTGTCAAATAAGTGTAAAAACTGTTAAACAGTTATGTTATTTAATTTAAAATGTCAAAAATATTTCTAATTTGTCAAAATGGTAATTTGTCAACAATATCTGGTTTGTTGATGATACTTTTAAACTGTAAAAAATGTTCCTAAATTGTCAAAAAAATTAAATGTTTTTAAACTGTCAAATGAGTAAAATGTTTTTAATGTATCAACAAATTGTCAATCTTATAACTGTCAAATGTGTGTTCATGTCTCAAAAACGTTCCGTAACTTTGTAAAAATGTTTATAATTTGTTATTCATTTCTCTTGTATGTTTATACTATATAAAAAATGTTGTTAAACTATCAATAATGTTTCTAAACTATCCAAATTGTTTCTAATGCTATCATAAAGTTTTCTAAAGTATTAGAAATGTTCTTTAATTATACTAAATGTTTCTGAAGTTGTCAAATACGTATCTAAAATGATAAAATATTTGTTAAAAATGTTCTTAAATTGTCAGAAATTTTTGTAATTGTTTGTCTTCTTCTTGTAGTGCCATGCTCGCTACGAGCGTAGGCTTCCCTCTCATATGTTTGTGGTGTGCGATAATAGTTCTACACAAACATACGGGACCTACAGTTTAACGTGGAATTCGAACTACTAGGCAAATACTTTGCTGGTTTGTCATTGCCGCGGTAATCAAACCCGGGCTGCCTGCTCAACGGTCCTTGCACTAGACTATTGTGCTACGGTCGCCTCGTACTTGCTACAATTGTATATCAATTATTAAATAAGTACTCTTAGTTTGTCCAAAAACTGTTAAATAAATTTAAGAACTATTAAACTGTTTTAAAATGTCAATAATTTTAAATCTGTCAAATATTCCTAAATTGATGTAATGTATTATTACTTTTAAAGTCTACTGTTAGATTTGTATCAACAATATTCTTAATTTATTTTTATTTACATATTTGACAATACTGACATATTTATGGCAGTTCAGGATTATTTCTAAAAATGCAATAACGTTTTTGATCTGACAGTTCTTAAAATTATTTCATAGTATTTTCACAAATGATGAGCATTTTATTTGACAAGTCAGCAACACACCAGCAAAGTTTTTGACAGTTTAACAATATCATAAACAAATAACAGAAATTTTTAACGAATTCATAAAAATTCTAAAAAACTTAGGATCATTTTTGATTGTTTATAAATAATATTGAGAATTAAATAAAGATTTGGATATTTTAAAAGTTTGACAGGTCATAAAGTTATTATATAACGACAGTTTAGAAATATATAAGAACATTTTTGACAACTTTTGAACATTTTTGACAACTTTTGAACATTTTTGACAGTTTAAAAGTATTATCATGTAAACAAGAGAGATTTTAGAAATATTAAGAACATTTTTAAAATTTTAACAGTTTTGGAACATTTTGACAGTTTAGAAACATCATAAGTAAAGATTGGAAGTTGACAGTTTTTTTTTACAAATTAAGAATATTTTTGATACATTTTCGAAGTTTTTAAATCAAATAACTGATAGTTATAAGAGTTCTTTAACTTATTTGACAAATTTTGTACAGTTTTTTGACAAATTAGGAGCATTTTAAATACGTATTTGACTATTCAGAAATGTTTACAACGCTTTACAACATTTTTGACTGTGTAGCAACATTTATATTAGGTTAGGAACAATCTTGAAAAATCTTGACTGATCGGCAATATTTTTGACAGTTTAAAAATATTATATACATACAAGAGTTTTTTTTTAACAAATTAAGATTTTTTTTACAAATTTGAGAAAAAAATTTGACAATTTATAAATAATATTGACAATTTAGGAACATTTTGACAGTTTAGAAACATTGTAATTAAATGTTATTAATAAATCTTATATCCGATGCTAAAATATTATATTGGGGTTTTAATCTACAGCGTCTTTATAAATATCTGGGATTATGTAATCACTTTAAATATGCCGCTTTTTTAAAATTGTACACCAAACTGTTTACTTTGTTTTGACAGATCAACTTTAACTGTCAATTAAGGTTATAATATTATTTACGCACACCGAACTTGAATTCACTATATCACTAAAGTGGCACAAATGTCCATTAGATGATTACTTAATCTCAAACTTTTATAATGACCTTGTATAATTTTTATATATAAAATAACTTAATAATACCTGTACACTTTTATACCAGTATACTTAGTCACGCCGTTTTTTTTTTTTGGGGTAGGCAATCGAGGTATCGAGTACACCAAGCTACAGAGAAGACATGTGTATGCTTGGAAGTCTATATGAGGTAACGGATTCATTTAGAAAGAATGCTACGCTCTACATCACTTTGTTGGGGACACCCATTGACAACTCTGGCCGTTGCTTAACTTTCGTTAGCGTTGTTTTAAAATGTAATATTTTAGTAATAACTGATGATGGCATAACAGCCGCAATCGGTCTTAAATAATTAAAAACTTAAAAACAGTACAATAATGTATGAAATTTATTCAAGTAATGCAAATAAACAGTTAAAAACTTTATTAAGAGTATTTTGTATTTAACACTTTAGACACTGAAACATTTATGACAGTTCAGGAACATTTCTGACAATACATCAACATTATTGACATTTTAAAAACAAATAATTGATAGTTTAACAGTTTTTAAAATTAAAAAAAAAGGAAAACAGTTTTTTGACGCATTATGACCAATTCAACTACATATTTGACAGCTCAGGAACATTTTTGACAGTTTAAAAAATATAAATAAACAAGGCAAATTTATGACAAATTAATAACATTTTTATAAAGTTTAGGAACTTTTTTGAGAGTTTAGGAACGTTTTTGACAGTTCAGTTACATTTTTGACTGTCTGTTTATGATATTTTTTGACACAGCAATTTAGATACATATTTGGCAGCTCAGGAACATAAGCAATAAATTTTTAAATTATTTGTGTTTAGGAACAATTTTTATAATTTAGGAACATTTTTTTTGACAGTTTTTTTTTGGTATTTTAAAACCAAACATCTAAACATCGGACAGTTTCCAACATTATTTCACAGTTTTTTGACAAATTAAGAGCATTTTAAGTAGTATTTGACAGTTTGGAAACATTTCAACTTTATGAAAATTTTTGACAGTTTTTTTTAATGTTTTTAATGGTTTAAAAATATTGTAAACAAATAATGAGAGATATTTTTACAAAGTTTAGAAACATGACAGTTTAGGAACAATTTGAAACAGTCAGCAATATTTTTGAAAGTCAAAAATATCATAAGCAAACAAGAGAAATTTTTAACGAATCGGGAATATTTTTACAAAGCCTAGGAATATTTTTGACATTTTATCAATAATACTGAGAATTTAGAAACATTGTAAATAAACATTCGAATACTTTTAAAATGTATTTGACAGTTTGTTGATAAATTAAAATCATTTTTCATACATAAAGTAGCAGTTTTTTGTTAGATTAAGAACACTTTAGATTAGAGACAATTTATGAATATTTCTGACAATACAAACCGTTTTTTGAATTTTTTTAACAAACAATTGTTTGTCAATTGTTTGTTTAAAAAACAAGTTTTTCATAATGTTTGACATATTTTTGACACGTTCAGGGACATTATAAGTAAACATTTAAAAACTTTTATAATGTATTTGACAGTTTGTTAAAAAAATAAGAATATTTTTGTGAGTTTAGAAGTGTTTCTTATAGTTTAGAAACATTTTAGACAGTTTTGCAACATGTTTCATAATTTAAAAAAATATTATAAACAAACAAGATTTTTATTTATTGAATTAAGAATATTTAAAGTAGGAACATTTTTGAATAATTGTGACAATTTAGGAACAGTTTTGCAATACATTTGACAGTTTAAAAATATATATAAACAAACAAGAGATATTTATAACGAATTAACAACATTTTTACAAAGCTTAGGAAACTTTTTGACAGTTACAAAAACAAAAGAGTTCTGCAACATTTTTTAGAGTTTAAAAAAACTACAAACAAACAACATTCAACAATTTTGACAGTTCAAAGATATTTTTCTTTATTTGATTTTTGATAATTGAAAAAAAAAACAGTTTATAAATAAATAACTGACAGTTTTCAGATGTTTAACAGATTGTTTCACACATGTTGAGGATTATTTTTGACAGCCTAGAAATGTTTTTGACAGTAGATATAACATACATATATACATATTTGACAGTTTTAGAGGCGTGTGACAGTTTTCTGAGAAACTAATAACAATTTAGATATATTTCTTATATATTCATGTTAGTTTAGGAACATTTATGACAAGAACATTTTTTACAATTTATTTTTGATCATTTTAAAATCTTTGATTGTTCAGGAAGCTTTCTGGCAGTGCAGAAACATTTTGAAAGTTGAAAGCACACAATTAACAGTTTTCAGATATATTTGACAGTTTGTTGACACATTTTAGAAATTTGTTGTAAAGTAAAATATTTGTGACAGTTTGCGAACATTTTATGGTTTTTTTACGCATTTTAAATACACGTTTGACAGTTTTTACATATATTTAACAATCTAAGAACATTGAAGTAAGAATTATTTTTGAAACACATACAGATCGAAAATATTTTTGAAACTTTTAGCAATATGATTAAAGCCAGTTTTGTGTTACTGTTGACAGTTTATTAGTATTTATATCAAGTAAAGATTATTTTCATACTATTTAAAAGTTTGAACTAAAAAAAAAACTCAAAATTAGTTTTACATTGTTTTTTTAATTAAATGAAATGTTTAATTTGAAATTGTAGGTTTTAATAAATTGTTAATTATAGTTGGGACTACTTAATTATTTCTATCATTCACCACATATGCGCACTTGTAGTTCCCATTCGAGTTTAATATTCTTCATAAGACAGGATTAGTAGCTCGGTACAATGCTAATTTGTCTACAACTAGGTAATTACAGTAAGCAATTATAATGCAAGAGTCATCAACCTTAGGACTTTCCTGAATTCTATAAAATTATAAAAACTTGATATCACAGGTAAATGAAAAAAGAAATTCCCTTCATTAACGGGCAAGCAAAGTAAATAATTAAAGCTGACTTTCTTCGTGTGAAAATTTCACCATTGTAATAATAATATAAGATATCAATGCATCAATTTATGTCAAATAATCAAATCTCCATTGAGGAGCATCGTATAGCAATCAATCTTGTTAATGGTAATTAATATTGTATTCCAATCAGGTTGTGCGAAATTGATTACTTATCGCCTCATTATTGCGTTACTTAATGTACAGGTTTGGCCATCTTTCAAACTGGCGGTACGCCAGATTAAAACGTCAACGAGTGGAACTAATCGCGAGTTATTTTCAATTAATCAATTTGTTTTAATTGATGTATTAATTGTGTAGAGAAAAAGTGCATTATTAAATGCAAAGAATGTTTCGTGTTTGTTTCTTGGTTGGTAAACAGTGCAGGGCACGGGCACTTTCTAACTAATTTTATACAAAATGTTATGGTATTGAACTTGACTTTTTCCATGCATCATAATGAAATCATCTTTTTTTTACATTAAATGTGTATATAAAAGTGTAAAATTTAATTTATTTATGTGGAACTTATTATCATTTTATCAATAAACACTGTAATTTTTAAAATATTTATGCGTTAAATATTTACCCAGCTTTATATACTATCTATTAATCTTTCTCATATCTACAAAGTTACACATGGGATCTAATTTAAATTATTTAAAACTTAAATTTCTATTATGGTACTAATTTGTGTGTTAGTTATTGATATGCTAAATATGTATCCAGAAATTTTCAAAATAATCATAATTTTAGTTAAAGTTTTATATACTATAGTCTTTCTCATATTTACAAATTTACGCTATTATAAAGGGTGTCCCAAAATTAACGCAAGATTTGAATTAAATTGAAAACACAGTTTTTAGATTGTTATTTTTTTTATTGAATCATAAAGGATAGGGTTATTTATGTAATAACACATTGGGCAAATGGTCTTCACGGCTTTGCTGACACATACACACTTTTTTGTCAAAAAATGACCATTCTGCATAAATGTAGCTGAATTTTGTTGATGCAGCGTTTAATTTCTTCCTGTAATGCACGGGTTGTTGTGGGCTTGTTGACATAGACCTTTGACTTCAAATAACCCTATAAAAAGAAATATAATGGTGTTAAATCACACGATCTAGGGGACCAATTCTGATCACCGAAACGAGAGAGCACACGACTAGGAAATGTCTCATGAAGTAATTGAATTGTTTTACTGGCTGTATGGCGTGTGGCACCGTGTAAGACTACATTTTTACTACCCCTAAACACTGCACAATCGACAAAAAATTTGCGACATCTAATTATTGTGAATATTTTAAAATTATTTGTACGCTAATATTTTCAAAATTATCTATAATTTCAGTTGAAACTTTATTTACTTTCTACCAGTCTTTGTCATGTCTACAAAGTTACACATTGGATCTAATTTATATTTTGACAACTTAAATTTTTACGATGATACAAATTATTGTGATTACTTCAAAGTTATGGATACGCTGAGTATTTACCCAGAAACATGACTTCTATGGCGCAAAAGAAACTCTTGAACATACTACGCATCCTAATAATGAATATCTCCAGATTAATGGGAGGAACATAAAGAGAAACACAAAAGTACGTGGACAAAAAGCAGCAACAGCCGCAACCTCGGGATTTACAATCACTAAAGATGACATAGAGCAGACAGTCAAATAATTAAAAAATAGAAAATTGCTGGGACTTGATGAAATAACCAATGAAATCATCAAGTAGGGTGGAGAGACACTAATCGACGAACTGGCTACATTTTGCAACAAAATCTTAACAACTGGCCGAATACCTAACTAATGGAAGGGAAGTGTGACAATACATACATTTAAAAGAAGTATGAAAGCTGATCCAAAACTATGCTGACATTTTGACAAGTGCAACTCAATGCGAAATACCAAAAACAGGAATGATCTAGGAGTAACAACGTTTTTGCCAAAATAGATCCAGCATTGACGCAATATTCAGAGAGCCAAGGAATACAACAAAACGGCATTTATGTGTTTTATTTGACTTTACATAGATCTTCGACAATGTAAGGCTAAGAGATGTACTCAAATTACTAAAGAATAGCAATGTTGACTGCAGAATAATACCAACGATTATGGAACTGAACACAACAAGGATAAGAACAGGTTGCAAAATGACAAAGAAAATTTTAATTGAGGAGAGAATTAAGCAAGAAGGCAGCTTTAGTCCAATCATATTCAATCTGATCATGGAGTAAATAATACTTTGTTCAAAGCAGCTGGCAAAGGGATACAGAATTTAAATCTAAATTGAACTAGCTGACAATAAATTGAACATGGTCATCTCATTAGAAAAAAAATGGCATTGATGACTGTTACAAACGAGTTAAGGCGATGTAAATTAACTGTATACAACCAAAGTCATGAAATCTCGGTGCGATAGCACCAGCGACGGGAACATAAAAAAAGTGAGGAAGCAGCTATAATCTTAGAATACCTAAGAGATGTGACGTTCAAAAACAAGGATTTACAAAACGTGCAGTCAGTCTATAATGCCACACGCGGGTAATATGTAGGATCAGAACAATCAAGATAAGAAATCTGAGAACAATTTCTCACAACATGACAGACGGAAGAACGAAGATGTAAAAAAATTGTGTGAAATCCAAGAAGTAGTGCGGTTTAACAGAAAACAAAGAAGAGAATGGAGAGATTACGTTGACAGAATGGCGGACGATAGACTGCCAAAAATAGCCAAGACTACAAAATCCAAAACATCAACATTTTCAGGACGGTCGTTAAAACAATAGCTCAAGAGTTTGACATTTAACTCTCAAAAGTAGGATACACAAGCCGACAAAGCAAATAACTTAACAGGACCTGGCTTTAGATAAAGAAGAAGAACATATTTACTAAATAAGACTTTGAAAGGTTTTAATATTTTTTGAAGTTATAATACCTCCATAGTCTTAAAACGATCCAACTATTTCAGTTAAAAATAAAAAACTTAAAACTAATTGTAATTGTAATTTTTTTAGTCCAATACAAATAAAAAAAAAATGCATTTAAAATATAAGATTATTTAAATAATGGCTCTTCAAACCTTTGCGAAGATTTAAAAAAGAATATTGATAAAAAAATCAGATTAATTTTTTGACAACTTCTTAAAAAGTCTTCGGTAATCTGAAAAAAAAAAACTTGATTCGTTTCTTTTTTAAAATTTAATTTTTTTTTGAACTTACTCACAATTTCAAGTATATTTAAAAATACTATGTACTATATCTTTAAAATGAGATATTGGGAGGTATTAATGTGTTTGATATTATTAAGTGTCTGCCAATTAGGACGCTCAATTTTTAAATGTAAATAAAACAAATTGATTGTAAGATATCCACAAAAATTTTGTTTTTTTTGAAAGAATATAATGGCAAGTACGGAGTATAACGTCGTTTAAATGTCCACTGCGGTTTTGCTTAGTGGTGCGTATTCAATAGGTCCAAAAGCGTTAAATCGCACGATCTTGGTGGCCAGTTCACGTCTATGCTTTCAAATTGCTTGTTCAGAATCTATATCATCTAGTTTAGGCTACAATAAGTTGCTTATTATTGATCTGTAGCGTTTGCCGTTAACGGTTATGGCAATGTCAGTTTTGTTTTGGAATTTTGGAGAGAAGTATGGACCACCGATGATTCCGCCACACTAACATCTGCATCAAACAGTGATTTTCTCGGGATAAATTTTGTGTATATTGTGTGGATTCATTTATCCAAATATGGGCTTTGTTGTTAAAGATGATTTTTTTGGCGAAATTTAGGTCAAGTTTTAACTGCTCTAGAGCCTAATCAGCGAGACACGACGTTGTCTATGGTTGTTTACGGTTATTTACTATAAGTTTTATATGAGTGTAGACTTGCTGTCTCGACGAAAAAAAGTTGCAGAAAGCAAAGTTTTTGTGAGCGACGAGAAATTGCAGCGATGTTTTCAACAGACCTTGCGTTTTGGTGATGTACGAATGTTGTCTGCTTATTAATCAAATCGGATGATTCGAATTTGGTTACTAAACGCCAAATAGTCGACTTGGCAAGACGGTTGTGGCTACAATAAAAAATACGTAATGCGTGGAATGTTTCTTGAACGGAACATTGATTTTGATATTAAAATTTGATGATTTGCGTACGTTGTTTAACGCTATAAACCTTCTATGGTGATTTGCCATTCTGAACAATTTACAACAAATTTGACAAATACTACAGGAAGAGCAAATATCTAGTTTTTTGATAACTAACATTTGGGTGGGTGGATGAGGGCACTCCAGATTAAAGTACTGATCCGTTGTTGTGATTTGTAGTGCCCACCTACTTGCCTAAATATTGCTTATCAAGAGACTGAATGTTTTAATATTCTTTTGTGACAAAGTGACTTTTGCATACAAAACAAACAAGCCTAGAGGTGAGTAATTAATTGTCTTGATTACTTGGTGAGTGGTTGGGTTACTCTAGTTTAAACTAATGTCTGCATAGCATGATTTAGAGTGCTCCACTTACTTGCCCAAGTGTTTGTCATTGAGAAATTAAATATTACAATCTTCTCTTGTGAAATAATGGCTACTGACGTCAACAGGAAGGACAAATATCTAATTTAAGTGAAGAGGTTGATGAAATTGCAGGAAGAACAATTAACATAAAAAAAATATTGTAAAAATGTAATGTTAAGTGGTAGATCAGCAATATGCTGAACTTTGCCATTTTCTTATTGTAATAATAGGAAATAAAGACCAATAAATAAATAAATAAATAAATAATAAATTTATTGATGAATTGAGTTACTCTAATTCAAACTACTGGTCTTTTATCATAATCTAAAATGCTCCACCGACCCACCCAATTGTTAGTTATTAAGAGATTGGACATTACAATTTTTTTCTTACAAAATGGCTACTGGCGTCTATAGGATAAACAAAAATCTATTTTTTTGATAACGAACTCTTGAGCGGGTGGGAGGTTACTTTAGATTAAACATCTGACCTGTTGTCCAAGTGTTAGTTTGGATATCACAATTGTTTCTTGTGATATAACAACTACTGCCGTCTGTAGGAAGGACATACCTCTAATGTCTTGATGGTTGGATGGGATACTCCAGATTAAACTACTGACCTGTTGTCATGATCTGTAGTGCCCCACCTACTTACCTAAGTGTTAGTTATTAGGAGATTGAATATTATAATCATTTCTTGTGACAATGCGACTAAGAATGTTTATTTAATTTCTTGATTACTCATCTTTGGGTGGGTTGTTGGGTTATTCTAGTTTAAATTAAGGCTTGGATAGCATGATTAAGAGTGTCCCATTTATTATGTTTGTTATTGAGAAATTAAATATAACAATTCTCACTTGTAATATAATGGCTACTGAGGTCTACATGTAGGACAAATATCCAATTTCTTGATGTCGAACACGGGTGGGTGAGCTACTCCAATTCAAACTACTGACTCGTTATCGTAATCTGGAGTAATCTTGTGGTATAATGACTACTCTTTACTTCTACAGGAAGCATCAATATTCAATTTTTTGAAAGCGAACACTTGAGCGGATGGGAGGTTATTTCAGATCAAACTACTCACCTATTATCATAATTTGCAACATTGGAAGGTTTTAGTCTATAAAAGAGAGAACTCGGATGATATAGAAGTAAAGAGAGGCGTTTGTCAGGGATGCATATTATCATCAACATATACACTTAGAACGCATATTTCAGGAAGCGTTGGAAGAAGTAAGAACCATGATTAAAATAAATGGCGAGTATATAATCTAAGGTACGCGGATGATACGGCAGTATGTGCAGATAGTCTAAAAAACCTTCAGGAGCTAATGAATAGAATAGCAGAAACCAGCGAAAGGTACGGATTTACACTCAATGTAAATAAAACTAAGTACATGGTAATATCTTAAAACCACCCAAGACAACTGTTGGTTAACAACAAAACAATAGAAAGAGTACAAAAATACAAATACTTAGGAACCACTATGCTATATTTTTCCAGTGCTTTTATATGGAGCGGAGTCCAGCTTTTACAGATGCTACCTGTAAGAGAGTCGAGGCATTTAAAATGTGGCTTTATAGGCGCATGCTAAAAATTTCTTAGACCGACCACATTATGAATCAGGTGGTCTTAGAAAGAATTGGGAAAGAAAAAGAGCTCCTAATGACATTAAAGAAAAGAAAGTTGGAATATCTAGGACATGCAATAAGAAACGGACAACGGTATGAATTATTACAACTGATACTACATGGTTTAACACAACAACACCAAGCTTCTTCAGAGCTGCAGCCGACAAAGTGCAGATTGCTATAATGATTACCAACATCCAAAACGGATAGGCACTAGAAGAAGGAAGAAATCTATAAACTCATCATTGTTGTGCATGCTTTGCTGCTTGAATCTGTCACACTACTAAGTTCAGACCAAAAAGTCATGATCTTTGACAAAAACATAATTTAATTTTAGACAACGAAAGCAGAGAGTGCTTAGATGAAAACGACAATTATTTAGAGTATCATTATTGAGTTTTATTTTCTGAGAAAATTGATATTTTGTTATAAAGTATTTTAGAAGAAATGACGTATTTTTATTAGATTAAGCTCACAATGACTTCAATAACTCCAAATAAAATTATCTACTCAATATTTAAAAACTCAAATAGTTTTGGCTAGCTAGATTGGTCTTTGTGCGCTGTTTGAATAGGGCAGGAGCTTATTAAACAGTATATACAAACGCAACTTAATTTTTTTTTTGTACAAGGTGCGGCAGGGAAACTTGTTGATTTGAATTAGGCGCCAATGAGCAAGACGTGGTCAGAAAGGGGAAGGGGGAGTCTTGAAGTTTTGCTACCGCTCAAGCCAGTTGTCTTTATGCGTTGGACAAAGGAGGAGCGTGCGTTTGCCATCGAGTCCTACTTTTTCAATGGCCGTTTGGTGGTGCTACTCAACGTGCCTTCCGAATTTGGTTCAATATTCATCTTCCGGGTTCCATTTCTGGCCGGCAATCCATCGTTTTGTGGGTGGTCGCATTCAGAGAAAGTGGCAGTGTCGCAAAAAAGAGCCTGGTCAGCGGATTTTCAGAACCCCAGAAAACGTTGAGAGGGTGAGGCTGTCGTTTTTACACTTTTTCCGGTGTTTGGTGCGCAAACAGGCAGGTGCTCTAGGGATTTCTGATCGCAGTGTGAGACGAATTCTTCACAACGAACTCAAGTTTTATCCCTACAAACTTGCTGTGGTGCAAGAGCTCAGTGAACGCGATTTTGTTTCTTGCCAAACTGTTTGTGAAGCGCTCCTTAACTTGCCTCACGACTCTTTCGTGTTTTTTAGTGATAAGGCTCATTTCCACTTTTCCGGCTGCGTAAACAAAGAAAACATGCGTTATTGGAGTGGTGCCTATTCTTGTGAACTTTATGAGAATCTACTTTGTTGTGAACGTGTTACTGTGTAGTGTGCATTGTCGAGAATTGCGATA
The DNA here is from genome assembly GCA_963932245.1 of Tachinus rufipes. NCBI lineage: Eukaryota > Metazoa > Arthropoda > Insecta > Coleoptera > Staphylinidae > Tachinus > Tachinus rufipes. The sequence continues at coordinate 67,169,452 of OZ010747.1, read as the reverse complement.
ACTGGACCTTACTGTTTTAAGGAAGAAGAACACACTGTTACTGTGAATGCAGTTTGCTTCAAAGAAATGATTGAGGCATTTTTTCTCTTAAAACTTGAAGAAATGGAACTTGGGGACGTATATTTCCTGCTGGACGGAGTCACGGCACACACAGCGAGAATTTTAATGGAACTTTTGAGGGAACACTTCTAAGAGCGCTTAATCTCTTTGAGGGGGTACTGTGGCCGGCGCGCTCCCCCGATTTGGCTTCCTATTGCTTCTTTTTATGGGGATATCTCAAATCTATTGTTTATAATAACAAACCATAGACCTTGCAACACCTGAAGGACAATATTCGCCAAGCCATTGTCGATATGCTTGAAAGAGTGAAGCGAAAAAAGCGGGTGGATTAGTGTATCGCTAATGAGGGCTGTCATTTGTCCGATGTTATTTTTAAAATTACTTGAAATAAAAATTCAGGATGTGTACAATACGCTAAAAAAAATAAATTGATATGTGAATTATTTTTTTCAAATCAGCAAGTTTCCTTTCTGCACCTTGTATATTGAAATATGCAAAAAAAGTGCTAAATGTCACAGTTAAGAAACAAACAATTGAATATTTAAACATTTTTTTTTGTAAACTAGGCAAAGTACGCAGTGAGCTGAGCTTGTCCTAACATGAGAATGGGTGGGTAGTTTAAACTGGGGTTTTTGCCCACCCGTCTAAATGTTAGTTATGAAGAAATTGAAAGGTTTTTTTTACTGCAAGTGATAAAAGTCTATGTTAAAGGTGGTGATATCTAATCCTTTGATGACAAACACTTGTGACAAATAATGTGTACAGACGGATGGTTTTAACTGAGGTTTTTGCCTACCCGCATAAGTGTAATGTATCAAGAAATTGGAAGTTTTTTTTTTGCAAGCGTTAAAAGTCTCTATGTCAAAGGAGTTGATATCTAAACTTTTAATAACAAATACTTGAGCGGGTGGGTAAGTCTTCAATTGAAACTACGTACCTACAAAAAGTGAGATAACCAACCGTATTGATTAAAATTTTTGATTCATTAACGTTTTTTTTGTTTTAATGACAAATTACATTTGCAAAGAAGAAAAATGCTTAATTTCTAGGTTACTGACACTTGGGTGGGTAGACGGGTCACTCTAATTAAAACTACTCTTTCAAAATGAATGAACTAAGTGCTCCGCCCAGTCACCCAACGTTTTGTTATCAAGAAGTAGGGTTTATCAACTTTTTTCTCCAATTTAATGACAAATTACATTCTTAGAGAAGAGAAATTACTAATTTTGGGATCACTAACAAATGAGGGGTGGGTCACTCCAATTGAAACTACTTGCTCACAATAAACTGAATACCCCGCACTCTCACCTAACTGTTTGTTATCAAGAAGTTAGTTTTATCAACGTTCTCTTCTAAAGGGTTTTTCAATAAGGGCGGGTAGATGTTTAAATGGAATAAAACCAGCTGTGTGTGAGGTATTAACAAAATTCTTTTTTTATTTGAAAGGCCCATGCAAGTAATTAAGTGTGGAATATGACATTGTCCAAATGCCCGCCTCGGCTTTTTATGGTGGCTCGGATCCGAGTGGTTAAATTTTCAATGACTTTTCCGCATCTTTTTCTTTATGTGCTATTTTCTACTCGGAGGTTAGCTATCATTGTGGCTATTCTGATCTTTGAAACAGCAGCTCGGAAAAGATCTTTATGCCAGTAGTAATAGTCAGAGATTAAATCTCGGATTCATGAATCCGAAATTCATTTTGCTAGTTGTTGATTGGCTCTAAGCCAATTCACGGATATCGTGATGATGAATATAGTTGCGGTCGGCCAATGTATTTTATTACCAAACGTCAGACTTAATATATGACACAATAATGCCCGTACTAATAGTCAGAGATTAAATCTCGGATTAATCCTGGATTCATGAATCCGAGATTCATTTTGTTATTCGTTGATTGGCTCTAAGCCAATTCACGGATATCATTAGTCGCGATCGACCAATGCATTGCTCGCTAATTCTCGGATCGAGTTGAACTATGCAACCGTCAATATAACCCTAGATTCAAATAATCTTGGGTCCACCCAAGTTTGTTTATTACTGTGTCATATATTAATTCTGACATTTGGTAATAAAATACATTGACCGATCGCAACTATATTCACCATCACGATATCTGTGAATTGGCTTAGAGCCAATCAACGATTAGCAAAATGAATCTTGGATTCATGAATCCGAGATTTAATCTCTGACTATTAGTACCGGCATAATAAACAATCTTGGGTGGACCCAAGATTATTTGAATCTAGAATTATAGTGACGGTTGCATAGTTTTTAACTCGATCCGAGAATTAAGCGAGGAATGCATTGGTCGATCGCGACGCATGATATCCGTGAATTGGCTTAGAGCCAATCAACAATTAGCAAAATAAATCTCGGATTCATGAATCTAAGATTGATCCGAGATATAATCTTCAACTATTAGTACGGGCATTAGAGGTGCAGCCAAACCAGTCTCTTATGCCCGTACTAATAGTCAGAGATTAAATCTTGGATTCATGAATCCAAGATTCATTTTACTAATATTTGATTGGCTCTAAGCCAATTCACGGATATTGTGATAGTGAATATAGTTGCGATCGGTCAATGTATTTTATTACCAAATGTCAGAATTAATATATGACACAGTGATAAACAATCTTGGGTGAACCCAAGATTATTTGAATCTAGGATTATATTGACGGTTGCATAGTTTTCAACTCGATCCGAGAATTAAGCAAGCAATGTATTGGTCGATCGCGACTAATGATATCCGTGAATTGGGATAGAACCAATCAACGATTAACAAAATGAATCTCGGATTCATGAATCCAGGATTAATCCGAGATTTAATCTCTAACTATTAGTACGGGCATTAGGTTCCGGATTCAGGACATTCTGCGTCCTTCCACACTTCTTTTGCCTGCTATTTTCCCCTGCATAATCAGCTGCAGTACATTATATTTATCTCTTTGCATGGTATGTCCCAAATATTTCAGCTTTCTGATTTTTATTATGAGAAGGATTTCTAGGTGTTTTCCTATTCTTGTGAGGACTGTGACATTTGAGGTTTTGTCCGTCCATGAGATCTTTTGGAGTTTGTCGCTGAGGTGTTGGTTCAGCGTCCATGCTTTCATACCATACAGTATAATTGGAAATATGTAGCATCTTACCATTCTAACACAAAGCTCTAGCGTTAGATCGCGCATAGATCTGGCTGAATTTAAGCGATAGTCTATGTTATGCCTTTAGGGCATCGATTGATTGTGGTTTATTTGCATAGACCTGCGACTTCAAGAAATTTCACAAAAAAAAGTCTAGAGGGGTCAAAGCACATGACCTTGGTGGTTAATTCACGTCACCCTTGCGAGAGAAAACTTTACCCTCAAAACGTTCATGCAGAATGTCAATTGTGGCGACCGCTGTGTGGCTCGTGGCGCCGTACTGCTAGAACCACATGTTGTCTAGGTCTAAATGGTTCAATTTAGGCTATAAGAAATTGGTTATTATTGTTGTGACCGCTTCACCAACGTTATTTTTGAAAAAGTACGGACTCAAGACGCCGCCGGCCCAAAATCCACACCAAACGGTAACTTTTTAATAATGTATTTACACCTGGTGAACTTCATGTGGGTTGGTGTTGTCCTATATACGGCACTTTTGCTTGTTAATACAGCCATTTATCCAAAAATTCGCCTTGTTGCTAAAGATGATTTTTCCGCCAAAATTGGGGTCTCTTTCAAACGATTTGAAGTCTGGTTAGCGAACAAACAGCGTTGTCTATGGTCATGAACTGTGAGCTTTTGGGTTAATTGGATTTTGTACGGGTGTAGACCTAAGTCCCGACGCAAAATTTGCCAAATTAAAGTCTGCGAAAGCCCGAGTTCTTGTGCACGGCGATGAATCTACTGCCTCGGGTTCTGCTGCACACTTTCACGGACCGCGGCGATGTTTTTTTCCGATCTTGCGTCCTTTGAACGTACAGATGTTGGCTGATTACTTACCGAACCAGTCGTTTCAAATTTGGCCACCAAACGTTGAAGGACACTACGACTACCGTAAAATGGGCGCAATGCGCGCAACGTTTGCACTAACGAACACTCATTTTGATAATAAAGTTTTATTATTTGAACGTGCTGTTTAATTGTGTAACTTGCTATGGTGGCATAAGTAACTGAGTAATAAAGAAAAGATTTGATAGATGTCACCAAAACAAAATGGCCGCTACGGCCCGTCAAAATCTACTGAAAAACTTTTTAATTTTGTGACAAATTAAAATTGCTAAGAAATTTCTAGTTTCTAGAATACTAACACTTGGGTGGGTAGATGGGTTACTATTTACAACTACTTGACTACAATTTATGAACTAAATGGTCTACTTACTTGCTCGATTGTTTCTTATTAAACGATTGAAGTTGCAATTAAATTAATGAAAACTGACATTGCAGAAACGATATACTTTCACTTTTTTGAATAAATAACAGTTGGGTGGGTGTGCTACTCCAATTTAAACTATTTGCAAGGAATCTGAGAACTGGGTGCCCTACCCATCCACTTGACAGTTATTTATCAAGAGATTGGATTGGTTATTCTACTAAAAGTAATAAAGCCAGGAGAAACAGTGAAAGAAGTGGCGGCGGCGGCGGCAGTAGCAGCATTGGCAAGAGAGTTGAGGATAACGATAATAATTGTGATAGTACCGAAGTGGGCAGGTTTAAAGGAGCGAGAATAGAAAAGGAAGCATCAGAATAGGAATGCGTAGAAAGGGAGTGACTAGAAAAAGAGAAACAAGAAAGAGAGAAACTCGAACAAGAAAAATTTATATGTTTTGTGTGAGAATCGAAAAGAGCGAATGGTATGGGCTATAAATTACTGTAGCTTGGATTTGTAGTCTGGTGTAGATGATTGAATGAGTGGTTGTCAAGGTATAATTCTAAGCACTACTGCCAAGAAACATTTATCGGATACGAAAGAAAATTGGCATTTGTAGTTTTTCTAGTAGCGGCGTATGCGCCGATCAATGAGGATGAGAATGTAGAGTTTTGGTAGAATCTGAATGAAATCTTGATTGCCAGTGAACTTGACGAAAGAATTATTTTATTGGGACATTTTAATGGTTGGGTGGGTAATCAAAGAGTTAAATTAGAAAAGAAAAATGGCAAAGAGGATTATTCAAATCAAACATATGGTTTAAGCGCAAACTTATTCACATGTATACATGGCGTGGGGCGAGTCTAAAACTATGATTAACGGATGGTTTGAACTGGGTTTTTGCTCACCCGCCCAAGTGTAAATTATCAAGAAATTGGAGTTTCTCCTTTCTACAAGCGTTAAAAATTTCTATATTCAAAGGGGAGGTGGTGATACCAGCTTTGATGACCAATACTTGGGTGGGTGGTTAGGGCACTCTAATTTATGATTACTATTGAGTAGTTTAAACTGGAGTGCTCATCTGTCCTCTCAAATGTTTGTTATCAAGAGAATGGAAGTTACTTCTCTTTGCAAGCATTAGAAGTTTTTTTTTTTAAAATTAACTAAATTTATATAAAATAATTTTAGACTACAATTTTGCTTACAAATTTACTTATTGGTATTTTCTCTAAATGATAAATTTAGCTTTTAGAATGTTTAAAAATTCAAACTAAAGCTAATTTATATCAATTTTTTTTTTAATTTCTCTAAATAAACTATTTTTTTATTCTTTAAATAAATTATTTTTAGAATACAATTCTACATATGAATCAACTTATTGGTATTGTCTAAATAATTAATTTAACATCCAGAATGCAATTTTTTTAGATTTAATAAAGTACTAAGTAATGTTCTTTCAAATCTATTTTTCTAAATTTTTTTTTAATTAAACTAATTTTTTTTTTTCATATAAAATTAATGCAGTTAATTTGATTGTCTTTTGTTTCATATAAAATGTTTTTAGAACTATTTTGCTGCGACCTCAAACTATATAATACTTGATAAACTCAAAAATACTATGCTATATCTTCTATATTACATATTTGAAGGTATCAATAATTTTTGTTATCATAGTACCTTTGTGGTACTATAAATTGAAGAATTTTTAAAAGTATTGATACACTCAATATTTATCCACAAATGTTTATTTAATCTTACTCACAATTTTTATTATAATGAAAAATTTCATCTGCTACATCTTTTAAATTAGACATCTACTACCACTAGTACTTTAAAAAATTTCAAAATTCTTTATCCCTACTCACAATTTTAATTATAATCAAAAACACTATGTACTACTCGTATATCTAATAAAGACATTGAAAATTTTTAATATTTTTTGGTATTATAATATCTTTAATAATATATTTAAAAAATTAACTATTAAAACATCTAATTAAAAATATAATATTATCATGTTACTATTGATTAAATTTTTGTCAAACATTTCCGCAATACTTAAAAAACTCAAAACAATTAAGGCCATCATTAGAACAACAATTAGAACACCAATAAAACAACATCCACTGTTTTCATTTAATCACCTTTAACACACAACAGTATATAACCCAATCACAATTAAATGATAAATACATTTCCACGATAAACAATAATAATTTCAGTTTAATTTTATTTGCTTATAATCTAGAAACTATTATGCTGCATTCAGATTAAATTGATTGGCCTTCCATTTGAGATGCGAAACAATGGACGTTTAATTCGCGTTTATTGAACTAAATGTATTATGTTTTTATTTTATAAATCTTGTATTTATTTGTTGTTGAAATGGCGTACAATTTTTTTATTATAATAATGTGTTTTGTTTGCAGGTGAGTTGGGGTTGGCTGAACGAATGCTGAAAGATTGTATACGTAAGTTGGGTGTAATTGTGTTTGTTTAATCGTGAAGTTTGTTGTTTGCCAATAAATTGATTTGTTATGAGTGATTGTAATGGGAATCGAGTGAATTGTTTTTGAATTATTGCATGAAATATGTTTAAAACATTTAAGTTTTTTAATATGATTTGTAATTTTACAAAATTTTAATTGCGGTTGCAAAATTTCAAACCGAGTTTATTAAAATATTTCTGAATCATTCTTTGAAGCCATTTATGGTTTGCATAATTACTAATTATTGTTCAGAATTGTTTGAGTTAATATTGAAACCGCTAATTATATCAAGTTGCGGTTGCTAAATTTTTAATCAACATACTTAAAATTATTTTTATTTATTTATTAGTCAACGGAACCGATTGCAAAATAAGTATATATCTACATCTTAGAAAATATTATATTAATTAAACAAAACAAATAATACTAAAAATAAGATTAAAACTAAAATAGTTACAAAATATTAAAAATGTCACGTATGGGTGCACATTTTAGGGTATTAAAACAATCTTTGAAAAAAGTCTACTTTAACTTTGTTGGAATGCCGCAAAATACATGTACAGGAGAGTGCTGCGCATAATATGTACGTTTATACGGTGTATGAAATAAATAGCCATTGCGTAAACCACGATTTACGACATAAATACCAATTGAGCAGAGGAAGTCAGGACAATCAATATTGCCAAGATGCACTTTAAAAACTAGTAACACGTTAAAATTAAAACATTTTTCTTAAGACTGGTCATATTAAATATGAATGAATTTATTAAAATACTTTTAAACCGTTAAAGGTTTGCATAATTACATTTTATTGTAGTTTTTGTCTGCATGCCTAACTAAGTTTCAGTTAGTAGTGAAACCGCAAAATTTACAAAAGAATCTATATTATTGTAATTTCCGTAAGAATAAATTGCTTTACTAATTTTAAATTAATATTAAAATCTCTAGAAAAGTCAAGTTGAGCTTACAAAATTAGAAATGAGCATACTTGAGTGTACTAAAATATATTTAAACCATTACTGGAAACTATTTAAGGTTTGCAGAAATGTTGAAAAATAATTTTTGTATTTTTAGTTGAATTTTGTTAATAAAGTTGAAGTTGCGTAGTTTTTGTTGGAATTTACTAAATTTGCGATAATATAGTAACATGCAGGAATTTTGGTAGGAAAATTTAGGTTAGTCACATATGATTGAATTAGGAAATACTTGAAACGGTACCTAAATACTATAAGAAATTACGTAATTTACCAAAGAAATCAATTTTGCGTAATTTTAGTTGGTTTTTGGTCAAATTTGCAATATTGTAGCAGCATGTAGGAATATCAAGTTCTAGTTTGAAAATTTAGTTTTGGCACTAATGATGAGTTAGGAAGTACCTAAATTAGGGCCCAAAAATTATAAGAAATTACGTAATTCACCAAAAAAAAGTAGTTTTGCGTAATTTTATTTAAATTTTGGTCACTTAATTTGCGATAATATGGCAATCTGTAAGATTATCAAATTTTAGTTATAGAACTCATGAATTTATTAGGTAATCTTTAAAATTGAGTCTAAAACCTAAAAGGAATTACGCAATTTAACAAAGAAATAAATTTTACGTAAGTTTAGTTGGATATTGCTCACTAAATTTGCAATATTGTAGCAACCTGTACGAATTGAAATTTTAGTTCTGACAAGTTGGACCATTCCGGCATTAAATAATTGCTTTAAAAACATTGATTCTATTTTATGTTATTTTGTTTTTAAACCTACAAATGTTACAATCTTTAATTGCATCAAACACATGCTTTCTATTATACATACAAAGATAAATTATCTCCAAGCGAATAATCAATGCAAATCATCTGTTTCCGTACGCTTGTACACAATCAAAAAGATGCTTTTTACTGATACCTTTGCAAGCATTTAGATCCAGATCTACTTCAATAATTATATTTTTAATGCAAACCAATTTGATGAGGCAATGCACGTTTCCAGTTAAAATTGCGCAAGGAATTTTGTTCGTATTGGAATATTATATAGAGCATTGCTGAGCTATGTGTTGTCCATCAGCAAATTTCGCCGATACCGGGAATTGTATTCGATTTTGAAAGAATGCATGTGTGTCAATTAATAAAACGGAGCTGCATTCGTGAGAAGGTAGTGATAGTGCTTCAATTGTTTCGACGAGCAATTAAAAATAAAAAAAAAGTGAAAGATTTAATTGTTCAGTTTTTCACTGCGTGGAAATTAATAGGTAATAAATTACAAGAATTTATGTATTATACAATCAATAATTAAATTAGCATTTTGGGATTAAGATGCTTTCTCATTGTAAATATGATAAATGTTGCGGTTTTCTTTAATGTCCGAACAGAAGCTGTTTTATCTATGCATATGGATTACGCTATGATTTATATGTTTTGCATTGCATACGGCCGGCTGCATTCACAACAGCAGCAGTAACAGCGGCGCACGTACATTTGTGAATTTATTACAATCCGGACGAACGAAACATTGCACTCCAATAAAATGCAACAACTAAATGACAATTACAATATGCCCCGCTTCACTCAAATATATATTATATGATTGTGCTGTTATGTTTTGAAACTCTATTGAAATATTTTGTGCCTTTCCACTCGCGTTAAATTGCAAACATTTAATTAATTACTATTGTCAGCAATTAATTCTATTGAATAGTTGAATTTTAACGATTCCAAGAATTCAAAATAAATATTTTATCAATTAGCAGTACTAGAAATTTATATTTTTTAATAGAAATAATTTTTTTGAATTTTTGAAGTTGACTTTTTAAGCTATATTTCTATAACATGTTCTTGATTTTTCTTGATTCTATGAATATTTTATGTCAGTTTAAGATTACAATGTTGATCTAGAACATTTTATTACTGTTTAAGAACATAATATTATTCTAGAAACAATTTGCAACAACTTAAAAACATTTTATGACAATTGTGACATTTTTCTTAATCTGGGAACATTTTATGGACAGTTTAAGCTTACAATGTTGATCTAAGAACATTTTATTACAGTTTAATAATAAATTATTATTTTAGAAACAACTTATGTAATTTCTAGAAAATGTTTTTGGTCTAGAAACATTTTAAGATTACAATGTTTAACTAGAAATATTTTAGTTTAAGAACATAATGTTGTTCTAAAAATATTTTATGACATTTGTGACAATACTAGAATATGTTCTTGATTTAGGAACATTTTATGAGATTTAAGGAATATTCTATGGAAATTCAGTCATCAATAACAGATATTAATAATTATTTGACATTTGTTGCATTTATAACAGTTGCAGAGTGTTGCATGACGTTTGGGAACATGATATGACACTATGGAACTATTTATAACGGTTAGAGAATATTTTATCGTAATTGAGAACATGGTATGTTATTGTAGATGGATTTTTGATAGTTACATTTTGTGACATTTTAAACATGATATTTTACAGCAGAGGTATTTTTGACAGTTGAAAAGTAGTTTTTGGAACATTTTATGACGTTTGGAAACATGATATATCACAGCAGAAGTATTTTTGATAGATGACAAATATTTTTAATTTATTTATGACAGTTGGGAACATATTGTGACATTTGGTAACATGGTATCATAACAAAATTATTTTTTTAAGAAACGGTTTTGACATACATATTTATGACAGTTGAGGAATATTGTACAATACGGGAGAGGTATTTTTGACAGTTGACCAATTTTTGAATGCTTTATAACGTTTAGAAACATGATAAGTCAGAGCAAAATTATTCTTGACTGTTAAGAAATGTTTTTGACATGTTATGACATCTTGTATGACATTTGGGAACATGATGTATTGCAGTAAATGTATTTTGACAACTGGAGAATGTTTTGCATTTGTATTAAAGAACAATAAATAAAACTTTTGAACGTTTGGGAACATGATATGCCAATTTAAATGCGTTTTTGATAGATAAAAAAATGTTTTTGACATATTTATGGCAGTCGAGGAACATTGTACAATACGGAAAAGGTATTTTTGACAGTTGACAATTGTTTTTGATTGACATTAGATGATGTTTTGGAACGTTCTATGACATTTAGAAGCATGATAAGTTAGAGCAAAATTATTCTTGACAGAGAAGACATGTTTTTGGTATGTTATGACAGTTGAGGAACATTATACGTTTTTGTAGCAAACATCTTGTATGACATTTGGGAACATGATGTATTGCAGTAAACTTTTGAACGTTTATGACATTTGGTAACAATTTACAAATAAATGCGTTTTTAATAGATAAAAAATGTTTTTGACATATTTTTTATTTACAGAGGTATTTCTGACAGTTGATGTGCGTTTTTGACATATTTATGAAAATTGAGGAACATTATACCATAATTGGGAACACGGTAGAGGCATTTATAACGTTTAGAACTATTTTTATATTTTTTGACACTTGAAGAAAGTTTTAATGCATTTTTTATCTTTTCTTTTTTGACATATATGATTTTGGGAACATTTTATGATATTTGAAATTGTATTATGACATTAGAGAACATTGTACGACAATTGAGAACATGCTAGTCGATTGTTTTACGGTTATACGGTTTTGGAACATTTGGGAACAAGATATGTTGCATAGGATTATTTGTGACTGTTAGAGAATGTTGTATAAGAACATGATATGACATTGCACATGCATTTTTGAAAATTGTGAATGTTATTTTGACTTTTGGGAACATTATATGTCACTGCAGATACATGTATGATATTGTATGATGTTTGAAAACATGATATGATACTATTGGATAATTTATTACTGTTAATGAATATTGTATAACAGTTGAGAATATGGTATGTCATTGCAGATCCATTTTTGACAGATGAGGATTTTATTTTGACTTTTGAGAACATGGTAAGTCAATGCAGATGCATTTATGACAGTTGAAGGACATTGCATGATATTTGGGAACATGATGTAGCACTTATGGAACCATTTATGATTGTTAGAGAATATTGTATAACAGCTGAGAGCATGATATGTCAAGGTAGATGCGTTTTTAAAAGTTGAGGATTTTGTTTTGACATTTGGGAACATGAAATGTTATTGCAGATGCAGTTATGACATTTGAAGGACATTATATGATGTTTGTAAAGATGATATGACATTGTGACCATTTATGACGTTTGGAGAATATTGAATGTCAGTTGAGAACATGATATGACATTGCAGATGCGAACATTTTTTGTTACTTTATAGGTATTTTTGATAGTTGGAAAACATTGTATGACATTTAAGAACATGATATGTTATAGTTGATGTATTTTTGGCAGTTAAAGAACAACATACAAACATTTTGGACGATTAATAACATTATGTACTACTGTCAAGGCGTTTTTGATAGATGTAAATATTGTTGACATATTTATGACATTTATGCGTTTATAACATTTGAAACATAATCTGTAAGTAAAAAACATTTTATGACGTATGAGAAAATAAGTAGAACATTTTGGGCAGGTGATGAATGACTTTGATATATTTATGACAGTTAGAAAACATAATACGTTTTACCAAATGTGTTTTTGACAGTTGAATAATGACTTTAACATATTTATGACAGCTGAGGAACATTATATGATATTTGAAACATGATATGACAAAGTATATGCGTTTATGACAGTTAGAAAACATGATACAATTGAGAATATACTATTTTTGACTATTTTATTACATCTGTCATTACTTTTGGCATTCAACAAATAATTTTGATAAATTTGACGTTTAAGAATGTTTATGAGAACATTTGATGAGAGACTTGGAGAATGTGTTTATCATATTTGACAGTTATATACGACATTTCCGATTATTTTTTGACAATTGAAGTTTTTATGATAAATTGAGAAGATTATTTGAAAACATGACAAAAACACTGCAAAAATATTTTTTATTATTGTTGAATGTTTTTGACTTGTTTTTGACAAATGGTTTTTGGACATATTTATGACAGATTGAAAATAAAATATGATGTTTTGAATTGTTTTATAATATTTGAGAACGCATGACATTTGAGGCAATTATGAATTTTTTTTTTGAGAACAATATGTTACTGTAGACATTTTTGACCGTTGACAAATGATTTTGATGTATTTGACTGTTAAGAAGTTTAGATGATATTTTTGATTTTTTTTAACGTTTGGTATTGAAGTGTCATTGCATAGAAATTTATGACAGTTAGAGGACATTTTATGATATTTTCGAACATGATGAAACATGAAAAAAACTATTATTAATATTATTTTCATTATTATTATATGATACTTTGGTGCAGTTTATAATGGTTAAAGAACATTTATGACATGTTGAAAACATTACATGTTATTACAGATGATTTGAAACATGATATGACATTATGGGACTATTTATAACGACTAGAATATATTGCATTTTAGTTAAGAACATAATATGACATTGCAGATGCATTTGGGACAGTTGATGATTTTATTTTGACATTTGAAAACATGATGTTCATTGCATGGTGAGAATATTGTATGACAGTTAAGAACATGATATGTTATTGCAAATACATTTTTGACAGTTGACAGCGGATTTTTTTGACGTTTGGGAACATGGTATGTCACTGCAGAGGCATTTATGACAGTTGAAGGACGTTGTATGATATTCAAGAATATGATATGATAATGTGGGATTATTTATAATGGTTAGATTATATTGTTAACGTTTATAGAATATTGTATGCCAGTTAAGAACATGATATGTCATTGAGGATGCATTTTTGATATTTGAGGACTATATGTTGTTACTTGAGAACTTGATATGCCATTGCAGATGCATTTATGACACTATTGGATTATTTATAACGATTAATATGTCAGTTGAGAACATGATAAGATGCGTTTTTGCTAGTTGAGGGGAGATGATGTTTGGGTATGTGTCTTTTTTTTGGGTTTAGGGGGGAATCTTCCTAAGACTTAAAAGTGTCGGATTTACTCTCACAAGCGTCTGTCTACCGACGTTGTGTAAAGTTTTGTGGAGAATACAGTTTTTCAGTCTCTATTTGCTAGGTGTAGTGAAAGACATTGTATTTTGTACAATGGTCTGCACGGAAATCTACAAGTGAGAAGGGGTGCATGCGGATACCATCGACCACGTTTACTGCGCGGTTGATGGTAACGTTCATTGATTTGAAAGATGCTAAAGGCCCTTGATAAACGGATTTATACTGAATAGTGATGGGCGAAGGACGACATGAGCCAGCATCCTCTGTGGATGTTGACGGATTTGTTGGGCTTGAGGAGGACCTATGGAGCCTAGAGTTGGCTGACTGCGCCTTAGGGGCTGGCCGGGTTTTGGACCTTTTTGTTTTGGTGGCGTTGAATGGTTGTTTGCAACAATAACTGGAGTAAACTTAACCGATTTCTTCTTCAGCTTTTTTTGCTCACTAGGATGAATCATTTTTCTAGTGGGATGGGTTTTGTGGTGGGCAGTGACGTTGCTGTCCGGGTTTGTTCGAGTATGACTTTCATGTTTTGTTCGTTGTAGGATATGTGAGTAGGAGGTTGTGCCTGGCTAAAGTGGCTAGCCAGCCAGCTTTTCTCGTTGTCATCTCTTTTTTAAATTTTTTGCGTATTGCCTTTAGCTGTTCCTTGTGTTTTTCTTTGACTTGTTATTTTTCATACGGTCGGATTTGTCGATGGAGACTTCTATATGTTTCTGAAGGCTTTTGATCTTTTTTTGCGAAAGTTTTTTAGGTCTAAGGGCTTTTAAATCGTTGTTTTGGTCCGCATTTTTGGGCCGAAACAAAAGGCAGGCAAAAAGCACGAGTTTATTATAATCTGTCACTACTATCAGATTTTAAGATATGACGTCATGTGAAATTGTGATTTGGTTTTTTTTGGCTCGAATTTCAGAACCGAAACAGATGGTTTTGATAGAGGCAGGCTAAAAAATCTATTGCAGCCAAAATAAATTTTCCAAATAAAAAAATGTTTTAAATTGTTTGATTTGAAAAATAAATACTTAAAAAAGAAATTTCATAATTTTTTGGAAACTAAAGTGCTCAAACATTGCTTTTCTTTACCCTTAATATACTACTTGAGTGCCATGCTGAGTAAACAGTTTATGTACTCGGTCGATTTGCTGGCGCAGCTTGTTCAAGCTTTGATATTCCGCTTGGCCGGGTTTGGACAGAGAGTCATCTTTGTCTGGACACCGGGTCATGTGAGTATCGAGAGCAACGAGCTGGAAGGTGCGTTTAATTTTTGACGCAAACGCAGGACTCCTCAAATAGGTGTATCCAAGTTTTAGTGTTGTCTCTTAATGATTTTGATGTTAAATTATTTATTTGTTTTTATTGATCAGTTTGCGTTGTTGAGTCGTTTAAAGCACCTTAGTCCTTTACAACATTGGTGCAATCTGTGTTATTAGGTTTAGTTAGTTTATAGGGTTTGCTATCGAAGCATTTTAGAGCTTCTATGTCATCTGTGATATTAGGTTAGTTTGTGGTATTAGGTTTAATTACAGCCAGGAATAAATTATGTTAAATGTGGTTAAACTTGTGCTTTTGCCCGTTTTCAATCCCAGAACAACGTCGCCATTGGAATGTTTAAAATGTAAGCGCAAATGAAAAATGCTAAAACGGACAAAGGCATTAGTTTAACCACATTTAACATACTTTTTGTGTATACTAAGTTTCATGTTATAGAGGCCACACTATTCGTGTCTGGCTGTAGATTTTAGGGTCTGGCACCAAAGCAGTTTACAGTTTCGGTGTCATCTATGATATTAGGTTAGGTTGTGATATTAGGTTTGTAGGGTTTGGCATTGATGCATTGTATAGCTTTTTTGGTATCTGCTATGATAGTAGGTTAGGCTTAGTTAATAGGTTCTTTGATATTAGTTTTTAGTTTTAACAACTGCGATATTAGGTTCAGTATTTATATATTTATTTAAAAAAAATGTTTATTTTTATTTAGCTAATGATCTTAGTAGACGCTATAAATGAAGAAAACAAAAATATACTTTATGATAGTTTGGTAAGAATATACGACATTTTGGGAACATGATATGACCATGTAGAGGCATTTGTAACAGTTAGAAAACATAATAAGTTTTACTAAATATATTTTTGACAGTTACAGAATGACTTTTGACATATTTATGACAGATGAGTTCTATTATAAGATATTAAGGAACTTGTTATGACATTGTAGAAGCATTTATGTATTTTTGACATTTGATTATGCTTTTAGATATAGAACATTTTTGACATGTTTTTTAATTAACAATTGGGACATTATTCTTGAGTTTTTGACAGTTTGAATAAATCAATGTATTTAAATTGTCAAAAATTATGCAAAAAGGTACAACACATTCAAATTTTTGTCATAAAAAATGTCTTCATGCAATAACAATGGAATTAAATATTTAGTAGTTGATTTCAGTGATTGCAACATGATCTAAAAACGTTAACTGTTGATTTTAAATAGTTTATGAAGTACAAAAAAGATCTTAGTTATTTATAAATGTTCTCATAATCAAATTAAGTAACTTCTAACTTCTATTGATCTCAGTAACTGCAACATGATTTAGAAAGGTATATAATCTAACTTATTACATGTATAGAAAGCTCTAGTAGTGCCGAAACTAGTAATGTATTTCTAAGAATGAATTTGTGATATAAAACTTAATAAATTGTTTTATTATTTCATAAACATGAATTATCACATAGTAGATATCACAACCATCAATTATATGTGATCTAGAAAAGTTATAAATGTAAATTGTGAATTTTAAATTGTTTATTGAGTTTATAAATGACCTCACAGTTATTTTTTAATGTCCCCATGCATTAATTATAAAATTAAATAACTTATAATATACAAAATGATCTAAATGCACCATAAATTTTAACAATTAATTCTAAATAATTTGTTGAGTTTATAATTGACCTCACAGTTATCTCTAAATATCAAGTATTAGTATTTAACTTAACATTTATTTCAATGATTGCGAAATGAAATTTTAGTTTAGTCATAAATGCTAAAAGTAAATTCTAAATAGTTTGTTGAGTTAATAATTAATCTCACAGTTATATCTAAATGTCCTCATATATTAATAATAAATCTATATAATTTATAATTAATCTCAATGATGATGGAAAACGATTTGTAAACGTTATAAAATTAACAGTAAATTCTAAATAATTTGTTGAGTTCATAATTAATCTCACAGTTATTTCATAGTAGTATATTAATACTAAAATTAGATAACTTATAATTAATCTCAATAGATGTGGAAACATTATAAGTATTAATTGTTCATATTTCTACACAAACTGAGGTCAACAAAAATTTGAACTTAATGTAAAAAAATACGTGTTCAACAAATGACAATAATATAAATCACACGGTTGACAATTTACGACAAACATTAAAAGTTGTACAATCAATTGAGCAATTTAAAAAAATATATTTTTAGCAAACATTTAAATCAGATAGAACATGGAAACTTTTCTATTTATATATAAAAAGCAAAAAAATATATACGGATATAAATACAATTGTATGTGGTACGTTTTTTATGACAGGAAATGCAACCGGACAATGCACTGGTCTATATGCAAAAATGTCAATATTATGTGTAACATAAATAAAACTAATGAAAATGTCATTTGTGATAAATCTGTTGACGTATGCAATACTAAACAAACAGTTTGTTTTGGTTTCAATTTATAAATTAAAAATGATTACCAATAAAAAAATATTTTTGGAGGAATTTACATTATAATTATTATAACAACTCGATTAATCATTGAAATGCAAACGAGTCGGTCGCGTATATCAAAGGTACGACACGTAATTACGATTAATAAAGAAGTTAAATTATGATTTTATGTGCAGGCTGTTGTGCACCTAATTGAACAAGTCGTTGAGATTACAATCGATTGGCGTAATTAAAAACGTATTCACGTAATCCACTCGCTATATGAAAATAAAATTATTTAATCGCAGCTTTAAATCTGAATAAATGTGTAAAGTGTTTAGATTATAATTTCGATAAATAACAGAACGTACATGCGGATGATTCGTTCCGGTTTTAGATTTTATTTTATTTATAGAAATTGCTTGTGATTAACGTGTGTGTTAGCAGGAGCAAACAGCGGTTCTTTTTTCGGGCGTTCTTAACTAACCGAGCAGTAATTTGTGAACAAACAAATTGACACTTTGTTATGAAGCAATTTAGTTAGAACGGATGAAGATGTTATCTAATAAAGTTAATTTGGTGTTGAATTTGCTCATTGTGTTTTGCTTATTATATTAACCTAGTACTAGACATATAAAAATTAGTTTTTAAATATACTATGTCAAAACAATTGGTCATCTAAATATCGTACGCATAGACCATACAATGTAACTACAATTATTTGCACACAAACATGCAAATAGCTCCCAATAACAATCCAAACAATCATTCAAGGTTTACCCCCTCATTTATTTGTTCAACTTATTTACAGAGAAACGAATAAACACATCGATGATGTATATATATGTACAGTTGATATTGCCCGTGTTATATAAGCACTCGAGGGGAAGGTAATTTACAATTTACTAAAATATGCTAATCAATTATTTATCAAAAATATTAATCATGTTTGAACTGCTGTGTGTTTTATATTTTGGCGTACTGATTAGGGATGTCGTCCTGTAATTTATGTTGTGGCACAAATAGAGCCGTAAATAAAGCCACCTACGAAATGCGTAAGCAAAACAAATTTTATAAATAAGCATACGTCTTGGTTACAAAATTTGTATTTCTCATATCATAGCGATTATTAATAGAACTTTCATCATACCCATTGATGGTTGAGTTAAATTTATTTATGAAATATTTGTAATGTTGATTGATTGATAATTTTTTTCCAATTATTGTAAATAATTATCAAATTTATCATGTGTTTTGACGTTCTGCAATACAATCAATTGGACAATTTCATTAAATTGTGTAAAACATTTTGCAGTCGATGTCAAATAAAGCATTTAACGTTTTTTTTTTCTATATTATTGAATGCAAACAAATATACGGATATAAATACATTTGTATGTAGTACGTTTTTATGGCAAGAAATTTGGATGTGTTATACTTTTTGTCCTATTTTCCAAAATATCAAGAATTCTTTTTATGATGTTAAAACCAGCGTTGCTATTTGATGAGTAATATTTAAATATATATTTAGGACTATATAATGTTACCGAATAAAAATGTGTATTGATATGAAGTTTGTGTAACTACAACTGATTTATTGTTACTATTTACAGCGTTGCAACGTCTACATGTTTTACCTAATATTTCATTGAATTACAGTACTGATATACAATACATTACCCAATGAAATATTAATAATGTTGTATAACTAAACTTAATATACATTTTTGAATTTACTACGATTAAGAAGTTGTGTGAACAAGTCAGCTACTTAATCAGCACTAGGGATATATATATTTTAATATAATTACAATATTTTTAAAGTCATTACTGAAAATAGTCGCATTTGGTGGCACTAATTCAGTAATTTTTGAATTTGATTGTCAAACGCGTCTTAAATTTTTGATGTGTTTTCAAGGTATAAAACGTCCTACAAATTTCGAATATTTTCTGGTTTGTTTGTCAAGTGTGAGACGTTTTTGCCAGTAAAATTTTAAAATTCTCTAATGCACCGGGTGCATGAAGCGTTCAATTGAACCAATTAGAAAAAGTTTGTTTTATGTTGTACAATCTAACCTAAAAGTATTTTATTATTTTTTTAACTTATCCTTCATCTATCTGCGACTTTTTTCTCCTTTTTTTTAAAGCTATAACTAAAGCAATTGACTGTAGAAGTGTCAGTAACTAACAAAAAGTTTGCACAATTATATTGCAATTATATTGGTGGTATATTGTGCAATATATTGTTAAGGGACACCTTTATATCACGACTTGTGATCATTTTGTTCTTCGGGGTAACCAGATTTTAAAACCATTATTTTTTCTACAGTATCTAACCAATTGACTTACTTACTACTTTTTTGTTTCTTGAACTACAATTGGTAGTATGACTAGAGTCTTATTTTTTTTAGAGATCCGTTATTTTGTTCTAGTGTAATGACATCGTCTTTTTAGTGGAAATTCTGCATTTGTTATCGAATTCTTTTCGTCTTTTACATCAAAAATTTTTGATAGTGTTTCTAGCGACACTTTAACAAATGTTTCAAAGCTTTTTGCAATACATAATATTTTGATTTACCACAAACATTAGCATACACGAATTTGTTTCAGTAGTGTTTTTTTCTCGCTTGAAATGGCAGTCATGTTTGCTTCTTGTATATATACATTCTTGGCATAGTTTGTTTTGGTGTCCAAAATGCTGTGTTTGTAAGTTTTTTTTTATGAGTTTGCTGGAAATGCTTTTTCTGCTTGGTCGAAGATGATCGTTAAATTAAGTACGTACCGTGGTGAGAGTATATAGGTGTGGCAATCTCTAAACAATGACGTCAAGTGGCTGATAAGAACTCGCAGTATTATTATGAATTTAAGCGTGTGATTCGTGTGAATTGCGCGTTGCTATAGTTTCTATCACCCACCTGACGTCATGTTCACTAGACGGACACACCATTATACTCACACCACGGTACGTACAGGCCTTTAGCAGTTTTTTTCACTTCGTTTTACTTTTTTTTTTAATTTGAATCCTTTCCTATCTGTTGCTTCAGTTTGATATACTATTAACAATTTTTTTATTGTGGGAGTATTATTTTTTGTAGACATCTTATAGCATGTTATGCGTTTCTTAATTACATAATGATCAATTTTTCTGCCGCTTAGTATCTAGTACTCGCATCGAAGAGCAGCTTGAGTACTTTGGGTACTACAATGTAATTGTTTGTTGTGAGTATTTTCTATTAATAGTTGCATAAATGGATGTTTTTTGGGTAGAATACGTAAATACTATCAAGAAAAGGATCTAGTAGTAGTAATTTGCTGTGCCGATTGACTTCTTTTTTAGTTGTAAGTGAGACTAATTTTTGTTGGAAACTATTTGACTGTATTTTCCTTATAAGACAAACTTTTTTCTTAATTAGTTCATCTTGATTCAGCAAGATTTGTTTACGTTTTAGTTTGCAAATTATAAACAAATCTCAAACAGTATGCAATAACATTTACCAATTTGAAAAGCTTAGAGTATTTGTTAAAAATACTTCAATCTTCTGAAACAGTAGCTGTAACTATTGATATTGTTTTTATCTGTGGTTGAACTATTCCATGATATTTATGAACAATTTTTTTGACCATTTGTTTACTTAGGCTGCAGTCTCACTGCACCACCGCCACCAACTGTCACCGTTTGCCACTAACCACCAAAATGTACTACGGTCTCACTGCAGCCACTGGTGACCACCAAATATTTAAATTTTCCGCTCATTTCTATGTCAGTAGAAGAGTGCTATATTTATATTTCGGGCCTTTCATTTACTAATGTAATTAGTTTATCAATGTCGGATGGTGTCCATGTTTCTTCCATGTTACCGTTTTTAAAATTCTCAAATTTCAAAGCGAAAATGACAGATTATGTTTTGATTTGTGAAATATCAAGTTAGTATGTTTTAAATGACGATCAACTGTTGCCACGCTACCACCAACCGATTTAAAATTATGAAACGGTGGTTACCAAATGACAGATGCCGGCGAGAATAGTGAATCAGTCGGACCGTCGCCATATGATTTAATGTGTTCGAATTTTAGTTGGTGGCGGTGGGTGGTGCAGTGAGACTGCAGCCTTAGTCAAGTATTATGGTCAGTACGGATATGATGCCATTCTTCTGAGCTAGTGCATTCTTGAGTTTTATTGATTTTATTTGCAACAAATACCTTGAATGGTTTGTTATTTGTTTTAATTCATGAAAGGACAATTTTAAATTGCTCTAGTAGTATATATTGTTGGGGTTAATATGTAAGGCCATTATAGTTGATCAATCAAATTGTGTCAGTAGCAAGGCACTTCGTAATTTCAGTTGAGGTAGATCATTTTATTGAAACTACACATGATTTGGAGCATAGTAATTATTGACGTTGTTTGATAATGTACGCAGGTGCATCACAGAATCTATAAATTTTGACTTTACTGTCTTTGCCATGCAATGCTCGACGTGGAATTTTGAGTTGATTTATAAAATCTGTTGCATAAAGGATCCATTCAGTGCGTATGGATCAGACTCATCCTAGGTTAATTGGAGCTGCCACAACTTTTGAAGCATAATTTTAGCTCTGACGATGATTGATCTAATAAGCCCAAGAGGATCGTGTATTTGCGCCGTGTGAGACAACTTGTGCGTTTTGTACGAGGGGCACTGCTAAAGTTTGCGGAATCAAGTACTGTCTGTATTGCCAGCGTTCTGCGATTGTCATATTCGTAAAATTTGACGTTTTTCACCTATAATTCAGTTGACAGTTTGATTTTAAACTGCTCGGTCTTGCTTTAACAAAATTTAACGAGAGTAATAATTGTGTGAAAAATGGAAATTTCGAATTGTGACTTCCGAGTGATGATTTTTTTATGATTTTTGATACGGTTTAACACCGTAGCAATGTGTGGAAAAAAGTTTGTTATTTGGGGATGACGCATCATCCAAAACTATGGTTTGCAGAATTCAAGCGTGGAAGACCAACGTTTGATGACGATCTTTGCGAAGGTCGTCCATGCACTTCTGTTGTCGCGAAAAATATTGATGCTGTGCGTGAAATGATTTGGCAGATCGGCATGTGACTTATAGTGAGATAGAGGCATCTTAAGGCATTGCAGCGAAACAAATATATACGATTTTGCACGATCGTTTGCATGTCAGGAAGTTTTGAAGTCGTTGGATTCTTCACAATTTGAAAAAAGAACAAAAACAGGCACTTGTCATGTGGTGCAAGGAAATGCTAAAGAAATTTGAAGTCTTTCAAATTCGGTATATAACATCGTAACAGGTGACGAATCTTGGATATATAAATATGAGCCTGAAACTAAACAACAATCGACTGTATGGGTGTTTCAAAATGAACCTAAATCCACAAAAGTGGTGCGTTCACGAAGCGTTTTAAAAGAATGATTGCTTGTTTCTTCGGAAAAACGGGTCATGTTGCAACTGTTGCATTAGAGGATTGAAGGACAGTTAATGCTGACTGGTATACTTTAGTTTGTTTGCCGGAAGTTATTGCTGAAATCAGAAGGAACAACATAAACTGGCGAATCATTGTTCTTCATGACAATGCAAGCGCTCACACAGCACGACAAACTGTAGAGTTTTTGACCAGTTACAACATTCAATTAATAACTCATTATAGTATTTGTTTCTGATTATTGCACAGTTTAAAATATTTGAGGTTAGGGTATTTTAATAAAATTTATATATACTTTATTGTGCTGGTGGTGTGAATTTGTTGTGGTTACTGTATCATTAACTACAACAAATTCACACCACCCGCAACACACAACAACACCTGTGAAAAGAAAAAAACTGATGATGGCCTAACAGCCGAAACCGGTCTTAATAAAAAAAAGTAAAATCAGTACTAAAAAGTATATATATAAATTTTATTAAAATAATCTAACCTCAAATAATAACTCATTGCTCATATTTGCCTGATTTATTGCCCAATTACTTTTTCCTATTTTGACATATCAAAAATAAAATACATTTCATGGCCTGAAGAGGCCGTTGAAGTATTTAAATCACTAGTTTTGGAGGTACCTTGCTCAGAGTGGCAAAATTGTTTTGAAGATTGGTTTCATCGGATGCAAAAGTGTATAGATTGTAAAGGAGAATATTTTGAGAAGCAATAAAGCGATTTACAAAACGTAATTTGTGTTTTGCGTTACATTTTCCGCGAACTGTGGCAGTGTCCCTCGTAATTTTCTTTTTTTAAATAAATTTTAGGTGCTTGGTACAAAATGATATTAGTATTTGGGTTCCAGTGTTTTAATGTTGGTTTCTTTATTTAACACCAAGTTATTTGAGTCAGTGGCTATTAGTTGTAGATTAGATAATATACTTTAGGACAATTTGACGACTATTTTCTTAATTTAAAACCAGCAGTTGCAAATAGGTTTATTATGTCCTGTTTTATTTTGTTAAGTGTTTTTATGTTGTTGGCTCCTGTTAACAAGTCGTCTACTTAGAAGTATTTTAATGCTATAGAAGAACCAATAAGATTTTTGAATCTACTGCAAGTTTTTGTAGACATTTTATTTCTGTTCAGTATGTAACCGTTTGAAGCTTATAAATTTGTAGTAGTAGATATTTGTTTTTTTGTCATACGATTCTTTGATAATTAGTATTTGCTGGATGTACAAGAATTTGTCTGTACATTTGTTTAATACCAGCTGTAAATACATATCTTTGTAGTCTAAACCGAAGTAAAATGGCCTTAGATCTTTATGCAGTTTTAATTGATATTCTCGTTGGTTATTGAAAAGCTGTTAAAAGCTACTCTTAATTTTGTTTGAGAATTGCGTGTTGTGGAAAATAAAAATTGGTTATATCTGTTTCATCAATAGGTTTGGAAAGGAGTTTTATATATTCAAGTTCTATGTAGTTTTCTATGAATAATTTGTAATTATTTTTAAGGTTTGGTTTTCGTGACACTGTTTTAGATTTGTCTTATTGTGCAATCTTGTGAATGGCAGTTGTACAATAAATTTCTCATCGTTGTTACGTGAGTTTCTTGAAATGTTGTTCACTCACTCATTCAGTTTTTGAAAAATGTTGTTTTTTATCACTTTTTTTAAACTTCAGAATTTTGTTACTGCTTTATGAAGATCCACATCAGTAGCAAGGTGGCAAGTTGACACAGATTGAATATTGTTTAATTAGATTGTCGATAGGTTTTGATATATAAAACTGCGGATACGCTAAATTGAGATTCTGTGGTAGTTTGGATCTGTTGTTTTGCCAATGAAGCGGAGGGAAGTTGTGTTATGTGTTTGATAATCAAACAATCTAAATTTATTTTGTATTTCATGATTTTATGTTTGTTGTTACTTTGTGAGATATTTTGTGTTTCCGTTATTTGCTGATATTTATATTTGAATACAATATAATTATTCAATGTTTATTCGACTTCGACGCACTGTCAAAAATCCGGTTCGAAGGACCAATGTTGCTTTGCGACACCCGCAATGTGAGGTGTAAGTTTACGAATTTTAAATTGCTCATAGCAATGTAAAAATATAATATATTTATTTTATATTATAATAATACTAATTGTGCACATAAAATATATTTACTATATACAAAAATATAATAATGTAAATATCCCCTATTTGGAAATAAGAAGGGATTTAATATAATGTTTTTGATTAGTCAAGAATGGAGAAATTTTATTAATAAGTCTGAAACAATGCAATTTTGGAATTGTTTTTTGGAATTAGAATTTGTGGAAGATTAAATATCTGGTAATCTAGGAAATTTCTAGATAATATAATTTACAGTAGGGATTTGTTTTATACTAATTATGATAATACAGATACAATAAAATAAATGATAAAATATACAAATGTGTAAATATGTTGTTTTGAATAGAAACTTTTTATCAAACTCTTTTCTATTTACATTAGATTTTAGTGTAATTCTGGTACATACCAAAAGTCCTCCAGGCGACGTTGGCCTTTTTTGTCTTTTTATTTATAAAACATCACATTTTCTGGTCCAATAGCTTTAATTTTTTCTTCATTTCTAACTTTTTGCGAGTTTTGAAACTTTTGTATCTTGAAAAGTACCTTAGTTCTTTGATCATATGTGTTGAGGTTTATTTATCTGCTAGCCAATCTTCTGATATTGTAGTCTATTTTTACAATTTTTGTTTCTGGTTTGTTCTTTTGCTACAAATGATTTCCAAATACTCTTAAACTCAAAGAATTATTAATGTAGTGTTGATATTACCCTGTTTTACCCTTTGAATAACTATCAAAAATACTTCTGCAGTGACTTATTATGTTTCAGCTGTCATACAATGTTTTTTCTAGTATCATATTTTGTTTCCAAGTGTCATATGAAGTTTGTATGCGTCATAAAACGTTTCAAAATATTATCTTATGTTTTGATTTGTCATAAAATATTTAATGAACTGTCAAAAATACTTCTGTAGTGACATAACATATTTTCAACTGCCATATAGTGTTTTCTAACTATTATAAATGGTTTCATGTCGTATCTTGTTACCAAGTATCATATAATGTTCTTAAATGTCAAAAAATGTTACAGAATTGTAAAACTATAATAAGTAAATCAGAAGGGTTTTTAACTGTCAAAAATGCATTAGCAATAACATATCATGTTTTTTTAATCGTTAGAGGTAAATTCTTAGTGCTATATAATGTTTCCAAAATGTCATAAAACGTACAAAACAATACTTCTACAGTGGCATATATTTCCAAAAGTCAAAAAAAAATAATTCTATTATAAATGCCTCAATGGGCTGTTTTTTTTTTTTTTTTGTTTAGAGGGGAAATTTTTTAAAGTCTTATTGTGTCGGATTCACTTTTACGAGGAAAGTGCCTACTTACTAAACTTTTCCGCGTGTTAAATACCTGGAAGTTTGAGAATGCGCGGCTTATGGATCTTCCGTCTAGAGAAAAGGGATTTAGGAGATGGTTATTGGGACGCCCTATAGGCTGTGGGATGGGATGTGGTGTTAACCACTTTGGGTTATAGCATGCTTACTTGATTCACCGGTGTTTTGTTGAAAGAAGTTTTTGCGAGTTGGGCCAGATTAAGATTGGGATGAATTGCGAGATTATCGAAATACTTTTTGGTCAAAGTTTTAATATGTAGCGAGAGAATTCTGAGATATGTCTGAATTTTTTTGTTTTGGACAAACCATGGAGCTCCGAGAAGCATCTGCAACTACTTTAGAAGGCCACGATTGAAAAAATTGTCAGTTTGCGGCAGTTCCCAGATAGAGTACGCATATGTAACTATAGGTTTGATAGTAGAAGTGTAGAGGAGGGTTTTGTATTGGAGCAACAAGCCACTGATTTGACGTAGTATCAGATCAAGAAGATTTTTTAAAAAACTAGTTTGATCGAGAATGGACTACACGTGCAATTTGTACTTGAGACCGTTGTCAAAGGTTATTCCCAGATAGTTAGCAGCATTGGACTACGGTATTAGTGACGTTTTTTCATTAAGATTACGTTCTCATGGGTGCGATTTGTCACCGTGTGAATAGAACAGCTTTGCTTTTCTTAAATTTATTTTGATTTGCCTATTGTTTAACCATTCTTCAAGGTCGGTGGTGGCTTGTTGTAACCTTGAGGTGACCAACATGGGTGATCTTGAAGAGAACTTCTGTGTTGTCAGCATATTGAGCCATGCCCAAAGGCATGTCAGCGACGAACAGGTTAAATAGCAGAGGAGAAAGAATGGAGCCTTGAGGAAATTCTGTCCTAATCTGCCATGTGGTTCAAAATTTTGACTGCCAGAATTCTGCTATTTAGATATGATTTTGTGCAATTTGTTGAAAAGTCTTTTATGTCAGACATTGTCGAAGGCTTCTTTGAGGTTGAAAAAGACTACTCCCGTGGTTTTGTGGTCTTCCCAGATAGAGGACGCATAAGTAACTATAGGATTGATAGTAGAAATGTAGAGGAGGGTTTTGTATTGGAGCAACAAGCCACTGATTTGGCGCAGTATTAGAACAAGATTTTTTGTTTGCAAAACTAGCTGTATCGAAAATATACTGTACTTGCAATTTGTACCTGAGACCGTTGTCAAAGGTTATCTCTAGATATGTGGCAGCATTGGATCACGATTTTAATGACGTTCTTTCATTAAAATAGACGTTCTCATGTGGGCAATTTGTCGCTTTGTGAATAGAACAGTTTTGTTTTTTTTGGATTCATTTTGATTTGCCATTTGTTCAACTATTCTTTAAGGTTCGTGACTTGTTGTAACCTCGAGGTGACCACTATGGGTGATTTTGAATAGAACTACTGTGTTGTCACAATTTTGAGCTATGCCCGAAGGCATGTCACCAACGAACAGGTTAAATAGCAGAGGAGAATGAATAGAGCCTTGAGGAACTTCTGTCGTAATTTGCCATGTGGTAGAATATGGTTCAAAATTTTGATTGCTAGAGTTCTGCTATTTAGATATGATTCTGTGCTGTTTGTTGCAAATTCTCTTGTACCAGACCTTGTCGAAGGCTTCTTTGAGGTCGAAAAAGACTACCCTCGTGGTCTTGTGGTCTTCTTCTGTCTAAAACCTTTGACTAATAGGTCTGTCAGTCGGTTTAGTTGATGGAAGATTGTTAGTTTCCGTGTGGTTTTGGATTCTGTCTAGGATCACCTTCTCTATGACCGTACTTAAGCTGCATAGAAGACTTATAGGCCCTTAGTTACGGAAACCTTTTGGTTTTTCCAAGGTTTTGGGGTTGTTTATCTTAAGTGAGCATTTTTATTCTGTAGGAAAGGGCCCCGATCGAAAAATTGCATTAGCAATGTTGGTGAACGCTATTATTGCTTTATACGAGAATGATTTTAAAGCTTTGTTTGGTACTTTATTGAAGCAAGGAGCAGACCGAGTTTTAAATTTTTTTGTCGTCAGCGGCTTCTAAGAAGTTCAACGGTCTATGAGTTCTTTAATGTCATGAAATAGTACAAAATGTTGTATAATACTCTCATAAATATGCCAAAAATCTATTCTATACTTAAAATTATTGAAAAAAAAATATTTTGAAAAATTTTGTTTTTTATGGATAATCTAATTTATACAAGAATATTACACATTTTGTTAACTAAAGTAAATTTTCGTAAGACTTCTAAAATTATTGAGTTGTTGCTAAACATTTTGGATTTAGCATACTTGATTTTATTAAAAAAATTATAAAAACTTTTTGGAAAAATTCATTTTTTTATGAAAAATCTAATTTATACAAAATAATTGCACGTTTTGTTAATTAAATTTAATTTCTGTAATAACAAGTAAGAGTTTATGAGTTACAGTTTAAAATTTTGTGTTTGGCATACTTGAGTTTGCGAAAATTATTTTGGAAAAAAATATTTATTTTGGAAAATTTTATTTATACAAAAATCTTGCACATTTTGTTAATTAAATTAAATTTCTGTAAGATTTTTGAGTTGCACTTTAAAGTTTTGAATTCACCATACTTAAGTTTATTGAAAAAATTATAAAACTGTTTTTTGAAAATATCTATTTTAAACAAAAATCATGCACATTTTGGTAATTAAATTGAGTTTCTGCAATCAGCCGTAGACATTTTTAATTAACTACAATATTTGATTAATGTAAAAGGAATGTCTCTAAATGATAATACATTTTTTGATAAGGGTTTTGATTTTTTACATCAACCAATTCATCCAGGTGGAATAGAAAATCATTTCATTCTATAACAACACAACATCAATAGACATTAATATATGCAATACTATAAAGAAGAAAAACTTGATTGATATTTCCAAACGAGGTTGAAAAATCGATAGACATTTTCCGTTCCTATTAAATAGTAGTTCAATCGGAATTAAAATGACTTTGAATAAATGATTATGTTTGTTAAATTACAGGAAGCATTGAGCACATCCTTAAATCATTCAAATGCTAATTTCATATTGTGGGTAAATAGCTTTCCGAGAATATATCAATTCTTTAGAAACAACAAATTTATCATAATTAGCTCAAGTGTTAATTCGATTATATTATCGAAAATTATGCACGCTTAATCTAATAATCACATGACTTATTTTTCGCGTGAGGCTATTTTGAACATATTTGTTAACTAAATATTTGCAGCGGGATTTGTTTGATCAATTGAATTAATTTGCAAAAGAGCAATTAGAAAACGATTAGAAATGCAGAATAATATAAAAAGCACACTTTTGTCTTCTAATTATAACGCCGTAATTATTCCACTTTGTTTTATTATAATTATTTTTTACTCAGCGGCATTCCTCTCGATTCTAATTATTCCGGGCGGGTTATGAAATAACGGTTTGTAATGAAAGAGAGAACGCTTGAGGACTGCTACAATTTATTATTATTTTTTTATTTTTTTGGCGAGGCGAACAGTTAGTAAATTAATTTATGTTATATAAGTGGATAATTAATATTCCGTATGCAAGTGCGTCCATTTATGGTTCCGAAATGATGAAGAAATGTATGTAAACGGGTTGGAGTTAGCACGCACTAATTGCTGTCTTTAATTGATAATAAAAATTCCTCGGATGCGCGAGAAAATAAGTGTAAAGCGCTTTTACTGTTGGGTGGGTTTTTGTTGCGGCTGTGGCGATTGTTATTTTATTATCTTCGGTTTTATTGTATTAACATCTTACGAGATTATTTATAAAACGGCACTTATTTGGGTAACAGTCTGCGCGCTAATTGTTATACTCATTTTTCATTGTCAAAATGTTACGAAAATCAACTGTTATCATTAACTATGTCATCAGATGAATGCAAATCAGTTATGAATATGTCACTATGTTACTAGAATTTTATTTTCTATTGTCATAAATGTTAAGAAATTTAGTTTTAGACTTGTCAGCTTATTTATTACGTCATTATGTCAGTTGTCACTATGTCACTTGAATTATATTTTTTATTGTCAACAATGATTGGCATAGATAGAATTATCATCTGTCAGAATTTATTACGTCATTAGATATATGCAATTATGTCAGCTGTGACTATGTCACTAGAGTTTCATTTTCTATTATCAAAAAAGGTTAAGAACATTAGTTATAGAATTGTCACTTGTTATCATTTATAACATCACTAGATAAATGCAATTATGTCACTTGAATTATTGTCATCAATGTCATTTGCAAATAAGTAATAGAATTGCTATATGTCAGAATTTACTATGTCATTAGATAAATGTCATTATTTCAGCTGTCACTATGTCACTAAAGTTTCATTTTTCATTGTCAAAAAGGTTAAGAAAATTAGTTATAGAATTGTCAGCTGTCATCATTAATTACGTTTTCAGATAAATGCAATTATGTCAGCTGTCGCTATGTCATTTGATTTTTTTTATTGTCAACAATAGTTGACAAATAAGTGATAGAATTGTCATCTGTCAGAATATACTACGTCATCAGATAATTGCAATTATGTCAGCTGTTACTATATCATTAGAGTTTTATTTTCCATTTTTAAAAAGATTAAGAACATTACTTATTGAATTGTCAGCTGTTTAATACTTCATCAGATAAATGCAATTATGTCAGCTGTCACAATGTCAATAGAATTTTGATTTCCATTGTCAAAAAAAGGTTAAGAAAATTATGTTAGCAGTCACTATGTCACTTGAATTTTTATTGTCAACAATGATTTTCAAAATAGTTATAGAATTGTAAGCTGTGAGAATTTACTACGTCATCAGATAAATGCAATTATGTCAGCTGTCACTATGTCACTTGAGTTTTCTTATTTTTTTATTGTCAACAATGATTGGCAAAATAGTTATAGAATTGTAAATTGTGAGAATTAACTACGTCATCAGATAAATGCAATTATGTCAGCTGTCACTATGTCACTAGAATTTTATTTTTTATTGTTCATAAAAAATAGGAAAATTAGTTATAGAATTGTCTAATGTCATGATTAATCACGTCATCAGACAAATGCAATTATGTCTGCTGTCACTATGTCACTTGAATTTTATTTTTTTATTGTCAACCAGTGTTGGCAAATTAGTTATAGATTTGTCAGCTGTTAGAATTTACTACGTCATCAGATAAATGCAATTATGTCAGCTGTCACTATGTTACTATGTCACTATAATTTAATTTTTCCTTGTCAAAAAGGTTAAGAAAATTAGTTATAGAAGCTGTCATCATTACTTTATCAGATAAATGCAATTATGTCAGCTGTCATTATGTCACTTGAATTTTATTTTTTATTGTCAACAATGATTGACAACTTAGTTATAGAATTGTAAGCTGTCAGAATTTACTACGTTATCAGATACAGGGAGTTTATAAATGAATGGGATTATGTAATCACTTTAAATGTGCCGCTTTTTTTAAATTGTTCACTAAACTATTGGTTTTGACAGATCAACTTTGACAGCTGTCAAGCAAACATATGAACATATGTAGTATAGTAAACAATTTTAAAAAGACGCCATATTTAAAGTGATTACATAATCCCATTCATTTATAAACTCCCTGTAGATGCAATTATGTCGGAAAAATTAGGAAAATTAGTTATAGAATTGTCAGTTATAAATATGTCAGCAGTCACTACGGTACTAGAGTTTTATTTTTCTTTGTTAAGAAAATTTAGTATAGAATTTTTAGCTATCATCATTTACTACGTCATAGGATGAATGCAAACTTATGAATATGTCAGCTGTCACTATGTCACCAGCATTTCATTTTCTATTGTCAAAAATATTAAGACAATTGTCATCATTTACTACGTCATAAGATAAAAGCAAACATGTCAATTATAAATATATCAGATGTCACTATGACAATCAGATATAATTCAAATATGTTAGATATAAATGTTAGCTGTCACAATGTCACTATAATTTTGTTTTGATTAGCAAAAATGTTAATAAAATTAGTCAGGTGTCATTATTTACTATGTCATTAGATACATGCAAATGCGTCAGTTATAAATATGTCAGCAGTCACTATCTTACTAGAATTTTATTTTTTATTATCTAAATTGTCAAAAAATTATTTATAGTGTGGTCAACTGTCATTATTGATTTTGTCATCACATAAATGTCAAATGTTACTATGTTAGCTGTGACTATGTCAAACTGAGACCAATTTAAAATCTACTGAGGTTGTTTTTGACAGTTTATTTTAAGAAAATGGTGGTTAATTTTTATCTTAATTTTGTTTAGAAAGTTGTAACGGTATTTGCTTTTAACCTCAGTTTAATTAATAACAATTAACTTCAACTAACTGAGGTCACACAGAAATCAAACAGAATACACTCATTGATGAACAGTTGATTGAAAATTAATCACAGAACTGTTATTTACGTTGTAACAACACTCAAATCACAAAATAATTAATTTTATGACAAATAATTTGTTAGAGTGGCTTAGGTTGGCAACACTACCAAATGAAGTTGCAGCGGATGACATAGGCGTAACATAAGGAAATTTTTTGAGGTTAAATTTTATTTCTTCTTTAAACGCTCAACTATAGAAACGTAAATCTTTGTTTTTTTTTTAAATTTTGTTATCTGTCAAACTTTTGTGATTTAAAAAAAATGTTCTACTTGTTTGTCACTTTGATTTTGATTTTTAAACTGTCATTTGTCATTTTTTAAATGTTGTTTAAATTTTGTCATCTATCTAATAATAATAATAATACTTTATTGACGGTATAATCTTACCATTTACATCTACATCAAATATACATAAACAATGATGTTTTACAATACAAAAATAAAAAATACAAATATACTATTCATAAAAGCGCACATATTAGACATTAGTCAGCAAGACTTAGCTGATTTCTGAACGTAGATTTAGAGACACAAAATACATTAATATCAGTTGGTAAATTATTTGCAAATCTACACATTCTACCGAGTGGATTGTTGAAACCATAATTAGTAGAATGAGTAGACTCGCGAAATAAAGAAGAATGTCTGCTATGTCTATTATTAGGTGCTACATGGAATGGAAGAGTACCAAGTAGCTCCGGACAATCAATCTCAGACATAATTAAATTACGCAAGAACGACAAATCAGCTCTTTTGCGGCGAATCTTTAATGGCGGTAGATTGTACAATAAAGCAATGTAGCAGTAATCATAATTTACAGATAATATGCCGGATTTATAAGACAATAAACGACAAAACTTTTTTTGAATTTGTTCAATACTACGGTTATGAATTTCATAAACAGGACTCCAAACTGACGGAGCATACTCTAAATGCGAACGCACCAAAGCACAATATAAAAGTTTAAGTGTACTGGCTGATAAATCCGCGGACATTCTATATACAAATCCTAACATTTTTATGGCACGATTGCACATGATGTTTATATGTTCAACAAATGTAAGTTTATGATCAAAAATAACGCCTAAATCTTTTATTTGTGTGACTTTGTTTAACACTTTAGTGTCAATTATATAGTTAAAAGAAATTTTACTTAAAGTTCTATGGAAACTTATTGAAAAACATTTATCAGCATTAAAAAATAATTTATTAATAAAACACCAAGTATTTATAGAATCCAAGTCCAGTTGTAAAAGATGGCAGTCATTGAGAGATGATATTCTTTTATATATTTTTAAATCATCCGCAAATAAAAGAAATGACGATGAATTGATATACTGTGGGATGTCATTAATGAAAAGCAAAAATAAAATTGGTCCACAATGAGATCCTTGAGGAACACCAGATGGAACAAGAATGGACTGTGACAAAAAGTTATTAATTTTTACACACTGCGTGCGATTTTTCAAAAAGCTGAATAACCAGGAAGTCACATCATGATGAAATCCCAGAGCACTGAGCTTGGCAATCAAAATATTATGACTCACACGATCAAACGCCTTTGTAAAATTGGTGTAGATTGAGTCAACTTGTACTTTAGATTCAAATGCATTTAAAATATCATTTTCATAACAGAGTACACTTAGTAAGTGTGGAACGCCCTTTACGAAATCCATGCTGCTCTTCTATTAAGATGCTTTTGCACATCCATTGCAACTGACTAGTTACAATTTTATCGAACAATTTAGGTATAGCAGATTGAATGCAAATGCCTCTATAGTTAGTGATATTCTCTTTGGCTCCAGATTTAAACAAAGGCGTAATATAGCTTTGTTTCCATATTTGAGGAAATTTAGTTTCACTCAATGAAGCATTGAAAAGGCTTTGCAATAGAATAAATGCACTTTTTTAACAGTAAAGAGGGAATGCCGTCGGGTCCAACGCTTAAATTACATTTAAGGTTTTCAATTCCCTTAAAAACATCACACAAACTAATAATAAAATTTGAATGTATTACGTTATTATTAAAATTAAACAATGGAGTTGGATGAGTTTCGTTATCATAGACTGAAGAAAAAAAATTTGCAAAATTAGTTACAAAGTCGTTCCCATTATTACATCTTTATAATGCATTGTGGCTGGAAAACCATTAGTTTTTTGTTCTCATTAACAAATCTCCAAAAATGTTTTGGATTATTTTGAATTTTACTTTCAGTTTGTAAAATATATTGCTCGTATTGATGAGCACTGAGATTTTTGCACGTAGTACGAATAGATTGGAATTCATTATAGTCCGACAATAGTTTTGAAGATTTATAACGTTTGTGTATAGTTTTCTTGAGTTTAGTAAGTGATATCAATTCTTTGTTGAAACAAATAGGAAAATTGCTTTCACGCCACAGTTTTTTAGGGACAAAACAATCAATAACATGATCGATTACAGAGTAAAATACATCAAGACACATATCAATATCACAGTTATAAAATAGTGCAGTCCAATCAACATTCAACAAATAATTATTGATTGCGTTGTAGTCGGCAAGTTTAAAATCATTAAAAACATAATTACAATTTAAAATATCACAGGTAGTATCACATTTTATAGTTAACAAGTACGCAGTATGGTGTTGGCTTAAATTTAACAAAACATCTACAGCTTCTATCACAGAAATATCACGATCGTTAGTAAAACATAAATCTAAAAACACACCCTCACTATTAGGAATAGAAATGCATTGTACGCAGTTTAAGAACCCAAATGAATTAGCTACTAAATGAGCAGGGTAACTATTATTACAAATTACTCCTATACCTAAATCATCGTTAACCCAAGAGGCTGCAGGTAGATTGTAATCGCCCAATAAAACTAGTTTACTGCTTGGAAACTCGTCGGCAATAGATTCGCCGGAATAACAATGGTCAAGATATTTGTCACTAGTTGAATTAGGTGGTAAATATACCGCACAAATTATATAAGACACAAGATTAAACTTAACAACTACAAACAAATGTTCAACACTAATAAACGTGGGGTAAAGTAATACAGATTTGAGGTGAGTTTTGATAGCAATTAAAACACCACCTCCGCTTTGTTTAGGGCTTGTAAGGGCCGAGCGATCACACCTAAATAAATGATAGCCTTTTAGATTTAATTCAGAGTCACTGATGTCTGTAGAAAGCCAGGTTTTAGTGAAAACAATCACATCGTAGTCTGATACGGCTACAGCTAGCAAGAGTTTTCTGAGTTTAGTTTTTAAACCCCCGACGTTCTGGTAGTAGATGGAGAAGCCGTTATCATTCCTGAAGATGGGTCCAAGCTGTTGACAGGATTCAGGCTCCGAAAATCCATTGGAGATGAAGCAGGAACATTTTGTGAACGACCATAACTCACAAATTTTTTGACAGCAATGTTAGCTGGCCAAAAGTCTTTGCAAATAATAGCTCAAACATGGTCGGCTGGAACCGAGACTTTAAAGCTACTGTAGCTTCCAGATTGTACAACTAGATCTACAGCGTCGATTGATATACCGGGGTATTTCAATTTAATGTAGTTAATAACATCGGATTTTTTAGTTCCGCGTTTAAGTTTTGAGACATGTATATATGAGTTTGGCACATATGCCTGCAACTTATCGTTACTTGGACCACAACCAAAAATTGTTGGGGTTTTAGGTTGAACTTTCTGTTTAGGTTTTGTTTGAGCAGTAAAGGTTGCAAAAGAAGAAGAAGAATTATTAATTACAGAATTAATTGCAGATGGAAGCAATTGAATTTCCTCATTAATAGTTGGTGTAACTACACAAGGCATAGATTCTTGAATACGAGTTTTGTATTCAAGTATTACCTTATCTTTGTCTGCAATCTTCTCTTCAAGATACAATACTTTATCTAATAGCAATTTATTGTTAGACCGAACTTCATCTAACAAAACTTGATACAGTACGATAGTCTCTTTATAAAGCCTGGGAAGTTCGGAATCATCAAGTTCGAATGACGTACCACAGTGACATTTTTTATGGCGAATGGCGCAACTGTTATGAATATAATTCCACAACTAGTTCATGTTACGCCAGATTGTGCAACACTTTTGCATTTGCACGCTTGACCGGTCATAATAAATTAAAATTTAAAATATAAAATTTAACTATAAAAGTGATTAAATATTTAGGAATAAAAAATAATACAAGGATGATACAAGGATACACAATTCACACCGGTGCGGTCCTTTACCTGGTGACTAACTACAAAACAAACAAAAGCAGACCACGGTTGGGATAACACAAGAAAACAAAGGAGTGTTTAAAACAAGCTTAAAATATAAAATCACAAATTAAAATTTAAAATCACAAATTAAAAGAAAGCAAGTCACGCCACTGGTAAGAATATTGGTTTGTGCTGCGCGGATGAGAATGCGCGAGCGGCGGCTATAAATTTAGGTTAAGTTTTAATAAACAAACTTTACCATAAATTTACTGAAAACTGAATAAGACAGATAGCACAAACAATCACAAATATAATTACCAGTACGTTATGTAAAACTTCACAATTAAAAACACTTATAAACACTTATAAACACTTAAAATTGAAACAGTAAAATATCACAACTCAGTGCAGTGCAGGTGGTTGGTTGTATCTAGCTAGTATTATTTGTCAAACTTTAGTTAGTTATCAAAATTTTTTATTTTTTTGTCATTTTTGTTTTTTAAAACTGTCTATTATTTACAATAATTTGACAGTTTTATGAAAATTGTTACGTACGTGTTTTCTGTTTATGTATGTATCATAATCTGTTACTGTCATTTATTAAAAATGTCTTACTTGTTTGTCACTATTGAATTTGATTTTAAAACTGACATTTGTCATTTTTGTAATTTTGTTTAAATTTTGTCATCTATCTAGCTAGTATCATTTGTCAATTTATTGTCAAACTTTTGTTAGTTATCAAAAATTTCTATTTTTTTGTCATTTTTGTTTTTCAAAACTGTCTATTATTTACAATAATTTGACAGTTTTATGAAAATTGTTACGTACTGTCAAAATCAATTATCAATTTTGACAAATGCATAATTTATTTTGACATATGTCAAAATTGTGGTGTCTACAAAATAAATTATTGTTAGTAACAATTGACCACAACTAATTGAGGTTACTACATTAGAGAAAACATAGATATATTTTAATTTGGATTTTAAATGTTTTTATGTAATAACTGAGGCAAATAGCGGTTTACCTCAAAATTGTTGTTAGCTTACTATTATTATTAATATGGTTTATAACGTCTTTTGATTTTCAGTCTCCATCCTTCTCTGTCCATCTATAGGTCCTTTTCTATTTTTCTTTCTCTCAGTTCTTTATCGACACCCTCTCTCCAGCTTTTCTTAGGTCTTCCTCTTCTCCTTTTTCCATTCCCATATTTGTTTTGGGAGTCTTTTGTCTGGCATTCTTTGTACATGTCCAAACCATCTTAGCTGGTTTACTCTGATGTTCTCAATTATGATGTGTCTTATGATATTTCGTATCCTGTCATTGGTCCCTTCTTCAGAAATTTATTTTTTTAGCTTTTAGAGTTCTTTCTGTTACTATGATTTTTACTATGGTTTTTACTATGGTATTATATATTTGATGTTTGTTTTTGTTTGTTATGCTTTTGCCTCATAATATTCCATTCAACTTACTTATTCTTTTTCTACATTGTATATTTCTGTCTCTTATGTTGTCATCTTGTGTTCTGTCGTTAGTTATCTGTGCTCCTAAGGATTTATATTTATTGATTTCTTTTATTCTTCTTCCGTCTTCTAGGATGAGGTCTTGTTGTAGTCCTCCTATACACATATACGCTGTTTCCTTTATATTTACCATGATATTTACTTCCATTCCCCATTTGCTGTATTCTTCTATGAGTTTTTTGGTCATATATTCGATGTCATGTAGATCTTGCGCTATCACTATTTGATCGACTGCGAAGCACAGTGTGTTGACGATATTATCTACTGTTTTAGCGCTTGTTCTAGGTATATTTTAAACAAGGTCATGGATAGGCAGTATCTCTGTTTAAGCCCCTTAGTTATATTAAATTTTTTTGATAACTTTTGCCCGATTTTAATTTTTGCTGATGCGTGTTTGTATAATCTTTGTATTGCCTTTATTATGTTTGCATTTATGTTAGTTCCTTCTAGTGCTTCCTATAGTTTATTTTGTGGTACACTGTTATACGCTTTTTTCAGATCTATAAACACCAGGTGGGTTTCCTGGTTATACGCATTTTTTTTTCCATCTGTAATTGTCGCAGTTCAACTTGTTCCTTTTTTTGTGTATGGTAGATAAAAGGGCGATGTTTTATTTTTCCGTGGTTGGCTTTCCATGCAAGCAGTTTTTGATTAGTACCGTTAGTTCTTGGTATAGTTTTGATGTTCCACATTTAATCATCTCTGCTGGGATGTTTCCAGGTTTGGGTGTTTTTCTATTCTTTAGTGATTTACAAGCTTGGTTTACATCCGCTACAGTTATTCTGATTAGTGATGCTGTTATGTTTATGTTTCTTTCTTCCTATGAGTTCTCTTGGAAGGGTAGCCTATCTTCTGTTAGAAATTTTTTTTAAATAGTATTCCCATTTTTCTATTGTTACTAGTGATATTAAGTCTTTTTTTCTGTCTTAGGGATTTTAGTATTTTTCAGCTTTCGCTACTTTTTTGTCTACCAATATGCTTGTTTATTTTGTCGCATCTTCTCTCCCATGCTTCGTTTTTGTTTGGCTAATTTTCTTTCGGACTTTTGCTTGTACTTGTTTATACCATATTTTATGCTCGTTTGATATATTGGATAGTATGCCAGGTACTTTTCTCTCTTGTCTTTTATATCTTCTTCTATTTCTACGTCCCTTCAATATGGTGTCACTCTTTGTTGTTGTTCTTTATATCCTAATGCTTTCTTGGTCGCTGCATGTATACATAATTTAATGCATTGGTAATGTTTCTTCTTATATTGTATGGTTTGTAGTTTTTGGTGTAATCTTGTTTTGTATAGGTTTTGTGTGCTCTTATTTTCTAAGTTGTCCAATTAAACCTGTCTTTTTTTCTTTTTTTTTTCTTTGTTCAAGTTTGCGTTTTCTTCTTTTTTGTACTTCTTCGGGACTTGTTGAGAATATCCTGTGTTTGTTCTCAACAGGTAGTGCTTGCTGCCGCATGTTGCACCTCTATACACTCTTACATCCTGTATGACTTGATTTGTTTTTTGTCGTGTTATTGTGTAGTCTATTATAGATTTCAGGTTTTTTGTTTTTGCGTCTAAGTGTATTTATGTATATTGCGGTGTGGCTAGAATCCGTTCTGTATTTTGAGGCTATTCTGTTCGCGTATTGTGATTAGTCTGCAGCCATTGTCGTTTAGTACATCTTCTCCGTATTGTTCTACTACTTTATCTTGATGTTTTTTTCCGGTTCTGGCGTTCATATCTCTTATCATTATGAGTTTTCGTCTGTTGCCCACTTTATTTCGCGGTTTAGTTGTTCATAGAGTTGCTTTTTTTTGCGACTATTGCATCATAGATTATGGAGTATACGCGTAGTATTGTCACTTTTTGTCCGTATAGAGTTAGATTTTTATTAATCATTTGTTCGTTAATTGCTTTCCATGGTGTTATAAATCTTCCAAATAAGGATCGATATTCCTTGTTGGGCTCTTTTTTCTTTTCCTACTCTACTATAGAAGTGGTCATATTTTCTGAAGTTTTCTGAGCCTTGTCCTTTTTTCTTTGTCTCTGTAAGGACTATTATGTCTGTTTTGTTTTTTGTTAGCTCCTCAAGTACTTTGTTTGTTTTTGTTGAGAAGCCTTGAATGTTCCATGTTCCAAAAATCATTTTCCTGTTTTGTAGCTTATGTCGTCTTTTAGTTTCTATTCCGTTTCGAGGCTGTTGACTGTTTTTTTTAACAGTGCGTCTTTTTTTTCTGAATATTGAGGAGTTAGCTCGATGCCTCAGCCCCCTACCAGGAGGACCAGGATTTTTTTGTTTGGAGCTTCTCTCCTAGATTGACTGCTTTCTCTACAGCTATGTAGTATTTTATTTTTTACCTAAACGCCGGTGAGGGTTTTTCCCTATTTGCTACTTGGGGACGCGCCCTCTAGGGGTTACAGGCTTTTCCGAGAGGTTAGTTTACTAACTGAGTTTAATTTGGAAATAAGAATTCCATACGAAACATTAAACTTGTTTTATACGTTGCCATATAGTGATTATAATTGTTGCTAAGTTTAGTTTTTTAATATTTTACTGAGGTCAATTTTTACAAATTACTTTAACTTGGAAATTGTTAAATTTTAAATTTGGATATAAACT
Organism: Tachinus rufipes; assembly: GCA_963932245.1. NCBI lineage: Eukaryota > Metazoa > Arthropoda > Insecta > Coleoptera > Staphylinidae > Tachinus > Tachinus rufipes. The sequence continues at coordinate 67,128,207 of OZ010747.1, read as the reverse complement.
GAGGAGAAAGAAAAGAGAAAGAGCTTTTAATATTGGTCCATTTTTTAAAGTTTTAGATTTTGTAGATGATTGAGGTTAATTGCAATGCGAGATAATATTCAAAATCAAATGTGATAGTAGTATTTTAAATTCTACCTATCTATCTATCTTAGCTATTAAACTGAGGACAATCATATAATAACATTTAATATTTTAAATAAACATAGTTTTGGAAAGTTATTTTGAATTTAACATTTAAATCTTATGGTTTTGATTTCATATATGTGAATTGAGTATTTTTATCTATTGACTGAGGTTAATTTTAATTCAATAACATGTTTAGGCAAAATATATTAACATTTATAGTTTATTTTATTGTTTCAAGGTTTAGTTATGAAATAATGATGATTTATTAACTGAGGTCAAAATATCAAAAGTATAGAAATTAATAGTTAAACGTGTATAGATTTGTTTAATAAAAATGTTTGAAGAAGTTTAAAAAATAATTTAATGTTAGGCAGTAAAATGGGGTCAATTGAATTATAAAATTAATTGTAGAATGTTTTACCTAAATGTTTAGTTAACTTTTATTTTTTTTTAATTTTTGTAAACAAAATGAAATATGTGACAATTAACTGAGGTCAATTGTGGCATAAAATGAGCGTAGGGATTTTATATAAATTTTTATAGTTTGTTATGGAATTCTATAAATTATAAAATTATTTGAACTCAGTTTTATGTTTAAAACTTGACTGAGGTCAATCTTAAAATTAGTGAAAATATAAACAAGATGTATATGGCCATATATGAGTCAAGTGTACGGAATGAAAATTTGTTTTTGCTCAAACTCCTGAAAATGCTTTCTTCTACATGAATCTTGATTATGAGAATATTCAGATTTTTTTTTTCAGATTGCAATCAAAATTTGAAAAAATAGAGTTTTTTACGTTTTTTTCCTTTTTTTGATCGTTTATAACTTTTCAGAATTGCATTTTTAATAAAGACTTATAAGGAATTTTTTTTTTCAAAATTGTCCAAAGAAAAAGTTTTCACAGCTAGAATTTTTTTTTTCTTAAATTTTAAAAATTTTGCTGTAATTTAAAAGACAGTTTTCTTTTAATCAAGTTGACGGGTATTTTTTTTTAAATGCTTCTTTCCGAGGTATCTTAGAATGTATTCACAGAAAATTTGAAATTTAAGCCTTTTTTGCTATTTATAAGTATTTTTGTGGATGCATTGTAAGATATCTTGGAGCGTAGCACACGGCACTTCCTGAAGTTTTTAGGGTATCTTTTGCACATATTTGAGAAAAAAGAAAATACCCGTCATCTTTTTTTAAGAAAAACTGTCTTTTAAAGTTCTGCAATATTTATAAGTTTAAGGAAAAAAAATTGTGTGAACTTGTTCTTTGGATAATTTTAAAGAAAAAAGTGTCTTATAGTTTTTTCCTAAAAATGCAATCCTGAGAAGTTACAAACGACCAAAAAAAGTAAAAATAAACGTAAAAAACTCGATTTTTTTAAATTTTGATTGCAATCTGAAAAAAAAACTCTGAATATTCACATAATCAGGATTCATGTAGAAGAAAGCATTTTCAGGGGTTTGAGCAAAAAAAAATTTTTCATTTCGTACACTTGACTCATATATGGCCATATAGATAATTGGTGCATAAATTGTTTGCAAAATGATTATTGATTTTTAACTAAGTTTAATGTTTGGTTCCTGAGGTCAATTTTTAAACAAAACACGCTTTGTGAAGTATTATATTGGCATAATAATTAGGAATTGGTTGTGAAATTGCATTGAAGATATAATAGCACTTAGTTTAATATTTGACAGTTAAGTGAGGTCAATTTTGAAACAAACTATGTTTTATAAATTTTTATTTTTAATAATAAATTGGAATTTAAGGTGAAATTGCACTGATAATATAATTGCACTCAGTTTAATGTTTTACAGTTTAATAATGTCAGTCTTGAAAAAAAAAAGTTTTATAGAATACTGTATTTGAATTTATCATTTAGAATTGCATTGACGATATAATTGCACTCAGTTTAATATTTGACATTTGACTGAGGTCAGTTTTTAAACAAATTATGTTTTATAAAATATTATATTGGAATTTATAATTATGAAATTGGATTGTTGGTATAACTGCACTCAGCTAAATATTTAACAGTTTATTGAGGTCAATTTTGGAATGAAACATGTTTTGTAAAATATTATATTGGAATCTATAATTGTGATATTGTTGATATAATTGCACTCAATTTAATATTAGACAGTTAACAGAAGTTATTTTTTTTTTGTATTTAGTGATTGACTTTGGCTATAGTTATTGTAAATTGTTTTTATAGTTTTAAAGGGATAGTTTACTGAGGTTATTTGTTTAGTAGCACTCAGTTTAACATTTTTTTTATGGCCGTGACATTTTATTTTGAATTTTAAGTTTGATAAATCTAATTTTTATTTTTTTTATTTCAGAGGGTTTAGCGGTCACCGGACCCAAGGGCTGGAGCCCATAGATTTAGGAGGGCTGCAATGTGCAGACAGCGCTGCGGCCCTATCAAATACATTCCATTTGAACGGTGCGAACACCATTCAAACATTAGATCCTTTAGAACAACCATATGTGGACGTCCAGAGATCCCCCCTCAAATCGAGGTTATTAGCCAAGAAATACGCTACCCTTCGCCCTAACTTCTACATACCCCACTCACGAAGCGCTTCGCTTAGTCCGCCGCGTACGCATCGCTTTGAACAGAGTCCACCCCCACCCGAACCACAACGCCAATCAAGAAGTCAACAATTTCTATCCCCCGAAAACCACATACAAGAACAGTACAGTCCCAGTCCTCGGAGGAGAAGCCAAATATTTGAATTACCAACGATTCAAATAGAAGAACCAAACGATATCAAAACATTAACCAAAGATAATCATTCGTTTTTAGTAAACAAACTTAATAAGCTACGCTCCATTACTCCTTTCAATACAAGACGCACCCCAAGTCCTAATCTGTTGGAGAAGAAAGTACAATTTTTGGAAATTCCAAATAATCAAATCAATACAACATTTGAGGCTCCCAAACCACCCAGTAGTCCCAAACAGATTGCAAGTAAAGTTTGGAAAACATTCAGCAGTTTATCCGAAGGATCAATACGTTCTTTAGGTAGAGGACCTTTGAAGAATATTACGAAAACTGTTTCGACCACAATATCGAAACCTGATTCCCATACTGTTATCTTAACTGAAACAAAACGTGTTGATGTTGTTGTAACTCCTCCCGAATACTGTGTTGATTACGAGGCTCTTTATTCAACTCCCGAGCCACCTAAAAGAAAACGCAAGAAACGTCTTTCCGGTATCTTAAAGAAAAGCAACGAGGAAATTAATTGTGAACCAGTTGATCTAGTAACGGCTGAATTTTTAAGAAGAAAATCTGTTAATTTGGAACATCTAGAACCGTTATTACCTATAAAACCACGCGAGGTTAACACCGGATTGAAAAGGAATTCGAAAAAATTGGATGATAATAAAATAATTGCTATCAAGCGCAAATTATCAGTTAAAGATACTAAAGAAGAAAGGAAAAGTTTTATAGGTCATTTGGATAATCATAAGGAAGCAGTTAGGAGAAAATTATCGGGGCAACTTGATGATTTGGCTTTAATACCAGTAAAAGAACCCGAAGGTTTTGGAACTAGTTTAAAGAGAAAATTATCACAAGGTGCTTTAGGTATACGGAAAAATTTATCAAGTTCTAGTTTAGGAGAAGAAAAACCATTAATCCGCCGGAATAATTCAAGCGGAAATTTACCTAGTCAAACTTTTGATGATATAAGACCTAGAAAGGTTAATACAGTAGAAAAAACTAGTTCCTATCCTGTAAAAGAGGCCAAAAAACAACATCCCAAAGAATATTGGGCTGAAGAAGTACGCACAAAAACAAAAACAATAACTGAATACTTTAGAGAACCGACTTTTAATAAAAAAGCGAAATCATCTCCGCCCCCTCCAGATTTACCTAAGAAAATTGAAGCTGAAACAATAATACAACCACAGGAAGACAACATGAGTCGCAACGGGATTTCACGCTTGTTGACTCTGCTTTGCGGATTGAATATGAGACTGAAGGAGCGATTTGTGTTTGGGGCTTGCATTATTGTGGTCCTATTCACAATGTTGCTGGTTTTAGATTTGCAAATGGATTTGGGGATCTCTGGTAAACATTTAGCGTTATCACATGGTCGAATGAAAATTAGTAATGAAGAGGATGGACCGGGTGCGGCGTATAATAGCTTCCGTAAGCGGTTCCTGCAGAAAACGCACAGGTGAGTTTAGAAATATTTACTTTCATTGTCTGGGAATTGTAACAAATGTATGCGGGACGTGGGAATGAATGCAACAATGTTGGAATCTCACGTAATGCGACAGAAATATGAAAAATGCTAATTAAGCATTACGTCGGTTGGTTTTTTTTGTATTTAATCGAATGGGAGAGCCATTGATTGAAATTTATTTCAATGTAATTGACCAATTTTCTAAATCAATCATACTATAATGTTCCGTAATTAGATCTAAATTGTGTTTTTATAAATAAAACAATCGATTTTTATATAATTCAGTGAATCCATTTTCTAATTAAGTATTAATCAACTATTTTAGGGATAAATTTGGCATCAAGTGATTGATTTGTCATTCGTATTTAATTTTTTATTTTTAGTTTTGATTGTAAACTAATTTCTAAACCGAACAATTGATTTGATTTTATGATTTTACTTGTTACTAATACTGAATTGAATATTGTAGTTTATATTTAAATCAAATGCATTCTTTCATTTATTATCTATAAATTAAACAATTTGTCTATAATTTTAAAAAAATTAAATAATTTTATTATAAAATATATAAAGATGAGAGGTAAACCTCGAAACGCGTCTATGGATGTTTTTTAGTTTAGAATATTTTTTCATAAATTTAATTTTTTAATTTTATTATTATTTATATTATGCATTGCACTTTTATTTTAATAAAAAAATTACTTCTACTTTGTCGTTTTGCGATTGATGCATTGCGTCACTGAAATAATTAAAAAATGACATATTTATTATCGCTTTGCGATTATTATGTCAGATGCATTTTTATTTGAATAGAAAAATTACTTCTCAAGGGTCCCAAAATTAACGCAAGATTTGAATTAAATAGAAAACACACTTTTTAGATTGTTATTTTTTTATTGAATCATAAAGTACATAGGATAGGGTTATTTATGGAATAACACATCGGGCAAATGGCCTCCACGGCCTTGCTGGCTCATTGCACTCTTTTTTCGAACTTTTCCATGACCATTCTGCATAAATGTCATGTTTAAAGTCATGTTTTGTATAAGCCGTTTGTCTCTTCGACGCACTGTTTTCAAAATATTGTTGTTTTACCGAATAGTCAAAAAGACCAAATTGAGTAATTTCTTTGGGCGAGTGTGGTAGGTGAGCCACTCCAGATTATGAGTACGGACAGATAGTTTAAACTGGGGTTCCCGTCTACTCGCTCAAGTGTTCAAGTTATCAAGAAATTGAAAGATTCTCTTCCCTGCAAGCGTTAAAAACGTCTATGTCAAATTATGACATTTGGTCGGTGAGTGGGACACTCCTGAGTTTCGAATTTGGACAAGTAATTTAACCTGGATAGCCCACTAAGCCACTCAAGTGTTTGTCTTCAAGATACTGGAAGCTACTTCTCTCTGCAAGAGTTAAAAATAACTAAGTGAGAGAAGGCGATGGTAATATCACTCTCCTCATGACCAACACTTGGATGGGTGGGTGAGTCCCTCTATTTTATGATTGAGTAGTTTAAACTTGAGTGCCTACTCGCCCGCCTAAGTGTTTGTCATCAAAAGATTAGAACTTACTCTTCTCTGCAAGTGTCAAAAGTTATTTTGTGAGAAGGGGTTACTTTAATTTATAATTACTAATGAGTAGTTTATAATAAGGGGACTTTCCACTCACACAATCTTTGTCATCAAGAAATTGAAATTTACTTATTTTTGCAAACGAAGTCTTTATATTTAAAGACGAGATAGTGATAGTAAGCTTTGATAACACTTGGGTGGGTGGTTGGTTATTAAGGGTTGGTATTGACACCTTTTCTTTAGATATAGAGTAGAAGTCATTTGCAGAAAAGAGTAACATTAAATCTCTATTCATTACTCTAATTTGTGATTGTTATTGAGTAGTTTAAACTGGAGGCCCACTCACCCGCCCAAATGTTTGTGTTAAGATATTGAATGTTACTTTTTTCTGCAAGCGTTAGAAGTCCTTGTATAGGATAACCTTCTTCCTGTAAGCGTTAGAAGTCTATGTAAAAATAGGCAACAGTGATACTAATCTCTTGATAAACAACACTTAAGTGAGAGGGTGGGACACTTCAATTTATGATTAACGTCAAGTAGTCTGAACTGGACTGACCGCCCAACCGCCCGACTGTTTGAAATTAATTCTTGTAGAGAGAAGTAAGTAACTTCCAATTTTTTGAGCTGGTGGGTTTCAAACAATTTTAATATTTATAACAGCCGGATTTTAGTAGTTTGCTTTACAGTTTTTAAGTTTTGTGGTTGAATTTTAGTGTTTTTGACATTTTATGTTCAGAACTTATGTTTTGCAACTGGATTTTAACATTTTTGACATTTTATAGCTTTATGTTTACTGTTTTTGTACTTTTTTTAAATTTTTTGATCAAATTTTTACTATTTTTATCATTCTATGTTAATATTTTATACTTAAAGACATTTTCTAGCCGGTTTTTGGCAGTTTTGTTGCTTGATTTTAATATTTTATGGCCGGATTTTGTACTTTTTATACAGTTTTTAATTTTTTTATAATTTGTTACATTTTTTTATCATTTTTTTGCCGGATTTGGTACTTTTCTTACAGTTTTTGAGTTTTGAAACTAAATTTTTGACATTTTGTTATTTTTAATATTTTATAGCCGGATTTTGATATTTTTTTGTGTATTTAAAACAAAAATTACTAAAACTAGATTTTAATATTTTTGAATTTCAGGACTATTTGCAATTTTATGACCGGATTTTTGCATTGTTGACATTTAATGATCGGATTTTAGTATTTTAAATTGGACTGTAATATTTTTGTTTTTTATTTGCGGGATTGTTTAAATTTTTTGTATTTTATAATTAGATTTTGATATTTTTTGACAGAAATTTGATATTTTTGACTTTTTATGCCTGCATGTTAGTATTTTTTTACATAAATCTTAAGTTTTGTTTTAATTGACGAATTTTAGTACTGATTAACTTTTTGTAGCCGAATTTTTACATTGTTGACTTTTAATGAAGAAATTTACTACTTCGAACTAAAATTTTGATTTTTTTGTTATTCTGGCCGGTTTTTGGCAGTTCTTTACGTGATTCTTAAGTTTTGTTGCCTGATTTCAGTGTTTTTGACATATTATAGCCGAATTTTATACTTTTTTTGCAGTTTTAAATTTTCTGCTAAATTTTTTATTTTTCATTTTTATATATTAACTTTTTATAGCTAAATTTCCAAGGTTTTTTACGGTTTAAAGCCAAAGTTTGGTATTTTTTAGGCATATTTCAATTTTTTGCCAGATTTTAGTGTTTTTAACATATTTTTGCCGGATTTGGTATTTTTCTTACAGTTTTTGAGTTTCCAAGCAAAATTTTTGACATTTTATTATTGGGATTTAGTTTTTTTTTACTTTAATTTTGTTATTTTAAACATTTTTGCCGGATTTTGATATTTTTTTGGTATATAAAACAAAATATTTGTTACATTAGTTAAACGGGATGATGAGTCTTCTTGTAAATAATTTTTTTTTTTATAAATTAAAATGTATTTATATTATATAACGTTTCATATGATTAAATACATATATCGTCAGATAAATAAAATTATAAATAAATGTTTTGAGCAAAAATTTTGCTATTTTTTTTAATATGTTTTTGCATTTCTAACATTTATTTTTTATATTTATCAAATATGACAGTTTTGCTGTCAGAATATACAAGGTGTCCCGAATTAACTAGTCATAAAATGAATGCCAGAAACTACAAGCAAATTGAGTAATATTGACCTAATAAAGTAGTATATTATTTTTAATAATTTTGGAGTTATATCTCTTTAAAGTTTACAGAAATTTTTGATTTTTTTTAATTAACTGCTTTAATTTTTAATATTTTGTAACAATTTTTTGTTTACATTAATTTATTTCTTATTTACACAAACTGTTAAAGTTTGAATAAAAAAAGTCTTCAGAAAGATAGTTTTTTAAGATTCTTTAGATGTTTAACCTTCTGGAACTTTTTAATTTTTAGGTAAATCTATTTTTTTTGTTATTTTTTTTGTGGAAAATTTAATTTGATAACTTTTTTGTTTCTTGATCAATTTTGATCAGATACACGGTTTTTGAGAAAATCAAGTAAAACCAGAGGTCATTATTTTTTTAAAATAATAAAAACTGTAAAAATATTGTTAGCATCTTTCTAATAGGGGGCATTGCGTTAACACCTTCGACACATTAGAAAACATAAATTGTTTAATAGTTACTGTGATTTTATGTAAATTGTCTCTTCGACCAGTGAGATGCTAGGCACACTGATGATGGGCGCATACCCTGAAACACGTGTATGCGTCTCTTACTGGATGAAAGGGCAATTTACATAAAAAACATCATTTATTAATATTAAATATCCTTTCAAAATCGATGTCTTCTATCAATCTTTCTCAAAATTTCTTCAAGTGAACTAGTTTTTTTTTTTCATAGAATAATATGTCTTCAGAAGACAATTCGACATACAAATCCACTTATTTGTATTGTCTAAATAATCAATTCACTATCCAGAAAGGTCAAATCCATTTTTCTTAATATTTCTACAAATCAACCATATTTTTTTGTCGGACATTTGGTGCGAAAACAAACAAGCATACAAAAGGTCGGCTACTCCACTTTCCGGTACAAATTTAAAACGTAAGTTGGTGTTTTTTATTATATTATACAAATTTAAAAAGGTACGTGAGTACTTTTTGTTCAATCAATTGAAATTATTAAGACTCAACCGAAAAAAGAGTATATTTTCTATTATTTTAAATTAAAAAGAGTAAAGAATATTTTAACTTCAAACCACAAACATACGAGAGGGGCGCCGAACACTCGTAGCGAGTAATGGCACTATAAGAAGAAAAATTTAAAGAAATTGTGTTTACTTTAAAATAAATTATATACTTTAAACTAGTGCACTAATTTCTAAACGGAAAATGTTACAATTTTTTTAATACTTACTACTAACAATGATTGTAACAAATTGAAGGGCATAATTCAATTGCAATAAAAACTGATAGAGGTTGTATTATAATAGCTTTGATTGACAAGGTTCGAATTTCAACTGCTTTATGTACAATCGGGATCCATTAAATGCATACAATCTGCTTTCATTTACGTTTTTTAAATATGGAGATCTTGTTGCAGCAAAATAATGAAATGAATGAACAAACAACATTCTTTTTAGTGAATCATTGCGTACGCAACCACAATACAATTTGAAAATAATTCCATCATTGTTATAATCTTTAGGAAATTTGTATTAAATTAAATTTGTTATTATTTCATAATTTATTAGAATAGCAATAAATAATTTAACAAGATTGAGTATAAGTTAGAGAAAATCCTTGAGCTTGATTTTGTACTTCATCTTCGTTATGTACATGAATATACATTGGTCCAGGATGTTTTTCTGTGAATTAAAAATACAATTTTATTAATAAATTTTATTATGGAAATTTATTAATTTACCTATTTTTATTTGTGCTGGATCCGATTGGCAAATTGTATGAGGATTTTCAGATTCTGGTATAAATATGAATCCTACATCACATTTTCCTTCCTCATTGCCAAATTGAACATCGATTGCAGTAAATCTAAAATATTATTATTGTATGTAAAAAAAGTAGATGTTAATACTTAAAATAATTCTTGTTTAAGCTTAATATTACTACTTACTCGATATTACATTCACCATAACGTTTAAAGCAAACTGCGTAATCGTTTCCAGTTGTCATAACATCATTGCCGCCATTGTAACCAAAACTTTTTATAGTTCCCATATAATCTGTGTGATACTGCAGACATCCAGGTGGAGCTAAAAGTATGGCATTTAGCATATTTTTGCAAAGAGAAGAAATATTACCTAATTGTTGAAAATCATCAGCTAATTGATTACGGTTTTCTTTTTTATTCCAATTATGGTTGTTCTCTCTTGTTGGGCATTCCAATTGTGTTATTTTTATGTTCCAAGTAGCTGGTGTACTTCCAGCCGGTACAGCCGATATAGCCGCTAGATGCATATCCAAATGGATTTCATTTTGTCCTTGATTTAAATGTATGTAAACTGAAATATTTTGTTATTGTTATTAATATTTATAATGTTAACTGTTTTCTATAATACTTACAATGATTATTGCTGTCAGTACCACATATTGGTAACATATCTGTTTTATACATTTCTTTGACTTGGAAGCTGTCTAAACTGCATTTATTTGTAAATGGCGCAACTTCAGTTGGATCTGGTGGTTGTATATTCATATTTATAATATCAACTCTGAAAATTGAAGTTTAAATTATTATGTTATTGAACATTAGTTTATTTAATTAAACCTCATTTGGCAAACATTATTATTTGCTTTCTGTATAGTTAATGAACATGTTTGAGGAGTTTCCAAACGTGGGGTTGATGGTTGTCTAAAGTAAGTCACACGAGCTTTGGAAGTTTGGGAGCAGGTTTTTTGATCTGAAATAAAAAAAAAGCTAGATTAGATACACTGATGCAATCTACTACTATTGACACATAAAATAAACTTTCAAATTCAGTATTTTTTGAGACTTGCAAGTTTTAAATATTCAAGGTCAATGTTCACAGACTGCTTAAATCTAGTCTTTAATATGATAGTTTTAGCAATGTGGTTTTACTTGTTGATTTTTAAAGGTATTTTATTTGTTATTTGTTATATATTAAGTAATTAATAAATTTCTCATTTTAAAATTTAGAAAAAATATATCTATTTATTTATATTTTTAAATGTCAAATGTTTTCTAACTGTTGTAAATGTCTACAGTGTCATAATATGTTTCCAAATGTTGTAAAATATTTTTCAACTGTCATAAATATGCTAAAGATATTTTTCAACTGTCATAAATATGTTCAATACGTTTTTTAACTGCCAAAATAGCATTGCTGTAGCATATCAAATTTCCAAATACCATACAATGTTTTCTAACTACGATAAATGTCTCTGTACTATCAAAACATGTTTCCAAATATTGTATTGTATTTTAACTGTTATAAATGTGTCAAAGACGTCTCTCAACTGCCAAAGCTTTGCATTTATATATTGTTATCTTAAATGTCATACAATGTTTTTCAACTGTCTTAAATATGTTAAAGACGTCTTTTAACTGTCAAAATAGCTTTGCTGTGACATATCATGTTCTAAAGTTTTATAAAATGTTTTTCAACTGTCATAAATGGCTACATAGTATCATAACATATTCTAAAATGTTGTATAATATTTTCCAACTGTCATAAATATGTCAAAGACAGTTCTCAATTGTCAAAATGTCTCTACAGTCATAAAATGTATAAAATGTGTTTTCCATCTACCATAAATATGTCATACAATATTCTCAAATTATTATAAATGTTTCTACAGCGTCATAACATGTTTCCAAATTTTGTATAAAATTTTCCAACTGTTATAAATATGTCAAAGACGTTTTTTAATTGACGAATTAGCTTTGCTGTGACATATCATGTCACTACAGTGCCATAACATGTTTACAAGTATTGTACAATGTTTTCCAACTGTCATAAATATGTCAAAGTCGTTTTTTAACTTTCAAATTAGTTCTGCTGTGATATGTCATATTCTTAACTGTTACAAAATGTTTTTTAACTGCCATAAATGTCACTACAATGCCATAACATGTTTTCAAATATTGTATAAAATTTTCCGTTTGTCATAAATATGTCAAAGACCTTTTTTAATCGTGAAAATAGCTTTGCTGTGACATATCATATTTTTAAATGTCATAAAAAGTTCTTGAACTGCCATAACTGTCACTACAGTGTCATAACATATTTTCAAATATTGTATAATGTTTTCCATTTGTTATAAATATGTCAAAGACGTTTTTTAACTATCAAAATAGTTTGCTGTGATATATCATATGCTTAAATGTCATAAAATGTTCTTTAACTGCCATAAATGTTACTACAGTGTCATAACATGTTTCCAAGTATTGTATAATACTTTCCAATTGTCATAAATATGTCAAAAACGATTTTTAATTGTTAAATAGCTTTGCTGTGACATATCCTATTTTTAAATGTCATAAAATGTTCTTCAACTGCCATAAATGTCACTACAGTGCCATAACATGTTTTCAAATATTGTATAATCTTTTCCAATTGTCATAAATATGTCAAAGACGTTTTTTAATTGTTAAAATAGCTTTGCTGTGACATATCATATTCTTAAATGTTATAAAATGTTTTTGAACTGCCATAACTGTCACTACAGTGTCATAACATGTTTTCAAATTTTGTATAATGTTTTCCAATTGTCATAAATATGTCAAAGACGTTTTTTAATTGTGAAAATAGCTTTGCTGTGACATATCATATTCTTAAATGTTATAAAATGTTTTTGAACTGCAATAACTGTCACTACAGTGTCATAACATGTTTCCTAATATTGTATAATATTTTCCAACATAAGTATGTTTAAGATATTTTTTAACTATTATTGATGTATCTGCAGTGCCGTATCATAATTCCAATTGTCATTAATGGTTTTAAACTACTATTTAATGTTTTTAACTGCTATAAATGTGTCAAACGTTTTTATCAAGTGTCAAAATTTATTGTGCGTTGACATATCCTATTTTTGAATGTCATACAATTTTTTTATTTTCAATTCTCAAAAATACATCTACTGTAATATCATAGAACGTTTATTAACTGACTTTTATACCTTAGCGTTTTACCCTATGTTTTAAAATGATCCTAGATCAAAAGCATGTTTTAGAAATGTCATAAAATGGTTTTAGTTGTCATAAAATGTTTCTAGAATAATTATTGTTACATATGAATTGTTATAAAATGTTTTTATAACAGTAACTTGTTCTAGAAATGTCATTAATTGTTTATAGATTAAAGACATGTTCTATAAATGTACTTAAATTAAGAACATGTTTTAGAAATGTCAGAAAAAGGTTTTTCAAAAACTTGTTTTAGAATAAGTTCTTATACTAAGAACAAGTTATATAAATATTATAAACTATTCCTAGTTAAAGAACATGTTTTAGAACTGTTATAAAATGTTTTAGATTAAGAATGTGTTTTAGAAATTAAAATACATGTATTTAGGTCAAAACATTGTTTTAAAAATGCCATAAACTATTCCTACTTCATGAACTGAACATGTTCCATGTAAATGGCATAAACTATTTCAGCTTAAGAACATGTTCTAGAAATTTTCTAAAATATTCTTAGATTAAGAACATGTTACAGAAATGGCAATACATGTATTTAGGCTAAGAAAATGATTTTTAAATCTCACAAAGTATAATCTTATAAACTATTCTTAGCTCATAAACCTGTTTTAAAAATGATAAATTGTTTTTGGAGCAAGAACATGTTCTAGAAATGTCGATACATGTTTTTAGGACAAGAAAATGCCATAAACTATTCCTTCATTATGAACATATTTTATGTAAATGGCATAAACTATTTCAGCTTAAGAACATGTTTTAGAAGTTTCATAAAATGTTCTTAGATTAAGAACATGTTTTAGAAATAGCAATACTGTGTTTAGGCTAAGAAAATGTTCTAAAACTTTCATATACTGTTTCTATATCAAGAACACATTCTATAAATGTTATAGACTATTCCTAGCTTAAAAACATGTTATATTGTGAATTATTCTTAGTTTAAGAACATGTTCTAAAATGTAAATACATGTTTTGAGGTCAAGAAAAGACTTAAATCTTAACGCTTTTAAAGTTCAGTTAACACAAGAACTGAAGCCCATCGATCACCATAAACGTCGTATCTTTGCTGATTGGGTCCTTCTTCAGTGATGAGGCTCATTTTTACCTCGGAGGTTACGTTAATAAGCAGAATTGTCGCATTTGGGGCTCAGAAATTTCAAGAATGATTATTAAAAAGTCTTTGCATCCTCGACGTGTCACTGTTTGGTGCGGTTTTTGGGCTGGCGGTGTGATTGGACTTTATTTTTTTGAAAATGATGCTGGCGCAACTGTTACAGTGAATGGATGGCGCTACCGAGCTATGATTAATGATTTTTTATGGTCGGAATTAGAAGATATTGATGTGGACGACGTTTATTTTTAGCAAGACGGCGCTACGTGCCACGCAAGCAACGAAACAATCGAATTGGTCATGGAAAATTTCATGAAAAGAATGAGGTACTGCAACCGTAACCGTGGCGGCCATTTGACTGATATCGTTTTCAAATGAAATAAACATTAATTGATTTTTCTTAAAAAAGACCCGTTTTTTTTAAATATCAAATTGAAACCTCTTATTGGAAAACACTATATATGACATCTCAGGATTATATTATACTTTTTTTGACAGTTTAAGTATTTTTAGTTTTGTTTCTGCGCAAGAACATTAATAAGCAAATCAGAAACGTTTTTTTTAAATGTTTGTGATAGCTTACAAAAAAATATATGGACAACTACTCAAGGTTAACCAATAAGTAAAAAAAAAATATTACAGGACATGTGATAGTTTAGGAACATTTTAAGTTTTGTTTCTGTTTACGAATACTAATATGGCAAATCTAAAAACATTTTTAAATTTTTGTGACAGTTTACAAGAAATATATGACAGTTTAGGGTTATTTTATGACTTTCTGAAAGTTTACAAATATTTTTAGTTTTTTTCCTGCACAGGAACATTAATATAGCAAATCAGAAATATTACAAAAAGCAGTTTATTTAAAATATAGGACATCTTAGGATTGTCTTAAACTTTTTGTGACAGTTTAGGTATATTTTAGGTTTGTTTCTGCGCAAGAACATAATACGCAAATCAGAAACATTTAAAATTGTTTGTGACAGTTTTTATATTCTATGTGACATTTTACAAAAGATATATGACAGTTTAGGGTTTTATTTTATGACTTTTGTGACAGTTTACTAATATGTTTTATTGTCAATAAATCAAATCAATAAAAAAATCAACTAAGATTAGTTTAAATCTATAAATTTAATTTAATTAAAAATAAGGTACTGGTTTTGACTTTAATGATTACCTTATACTATATATTAATATTTTTTAGTTTTGTTCTTGCGCAGGAAAATCAGAAACATTTTAAAATCTTTGTGGCAGCTCATAATTATTATAAGACTTTTGTGACAGTTTACGAATTTTTAGTTTTGTTTTTGCGTGGGAATATTATTATGGCAACTTAGAAACATTTTAAATTCTTTGTGACAACTTACAAAAAAAAAATGTCAGTTCTGGGTTATTTTATAACTTTTGTGATGGTTGTATATGTTTTTAGGTCAAGAAAATGTTTTATAAATGTCATAAACTATTCCCAGCTTAAAAACATGTTCTGTAAATGTTATATAATGTTTTTAGATCAAGAACATGTTCTATATTTGATATTAAATGTTTTTAAAATGATGAAAAAAAAAATTACTTACGAATACAACAGGTATGTAAGATGCTGCAATTGCCTCTGGCAGGAGATCTTCCTCCAGATAATGTACAATCAAATGAATGAGTGCAAATGCCTTCTATATTTGGTGTTTGAGCACCAATTACACATGGAACATTTTTTTCCGGAAAAAATGAATCTGAAAAATAGTTTAATTCAACTATAAATCTACAAAATTCAATTCTACTTACGTTGATTAGTAAGATAATATCCAAAACCATAATCAGGAACTATATCCATCTGCCCCTTCACTAAGCAACCTAACAAGACCACTGTTAACACAACTATAGTTTTCATCATTATGCTGCTGATTGTAAAATGAAATTATTGGATTCCTTTATATACCCAATAAAGAACAAATATAACAGTAATGAGATGTCCCTTTAACGGTGATTTAATTGTTAGATCAATATTTGTTTTTGGCTAAATATTTAACAAAAAGTGCTTCTAGTATTGATATTCAATTAACCTTTTTTTATTTATCTAATAATATTAAGTGTACAATGAATTTTATTTAAATATATTAATTGTAGTCCGATGGGATGCAAAACGTGATTACACATACACTCGTACCATACAGTATTGAGCATTGAGTTTCCTGAATCTTTACAATTTAACCGTAAATAAAACATTCTAAAGATTACAGATATCTCTGTCATTTGTTTGAAACAATATTCTTGGTCAATAAATTGACATTTATATTGAATAAATGTTTTATTTTGTCATGATAATATCGGCTATAGATTATTTAACTTGCAATGCGATCCTGAATACAAATATAATTTATTAAATAACAATATCAGAAACTTTATTTTGATTATTGCTTACATTATAGCTTAATAGTTTCATAGCTTTTTATTCAAAATGGAGCATATGTGTGCAATCTTGAATTGCAATTTCATGGGCAATGACAATAACTTGTTACTAACAATACAACTATTTCTTATAATATTGTAGACTCGATTCCAGTTTTAAGTAGCAACATAACTCCGGGTCCGATTCTTGAGAAAATCTATTGCTACCCATCTTTATCACCTCATGGTTAGTCACTTTGCGATTATTATATCAGAATACATACTTACATTATCTAATGAAAAATTTGACTTCTACTTATTGCTTCGAGAATGACAGATTTATTGCACCACCGAGATAATCATTTTTTATCTATAAATTCAATAATTTGTCATAACTTTAAAATAAATTGAATAAATTTAAATGTTGTTCAATTTTATAATTTTTTCAATACTTACTACTAACACTGATTGTAACAAATTGGAGGGCATAATTCAATTGCACTACAAACTGATAGCGGTAATTTGTATTATAAAAGCTTTGATTGACAAGGTCTTCGAATTCCAACTGTTTTATGTACAATCGAGATCCATTAAATGCATACAATCTGCTTCCATTTACGATTTTTAAATGGAGATCTCGTTGCAGCGATAACGAAATGAATGAACAAACAACATTCTTTTTAATGAATCATTGCGTACGCAACCACAATGCAATATGAAAATAATTCCATTGATATTATAATTATGGGAAATTTTAATTAAAATAAATTTGTTATTATTATATAATTTATTAGAATAGCAATAAATAATTTATTTACAAGATTGAGTATAAGTTAATAAAAATCTTTGAGTGTGTGTGTTGGACCCGCATCATCTACTATTTCGCTGTTCTTTACATGAATATACATACATTGGTCCAAGATGTTTTTCTATAAATTTAAAATATAAATAAATTATTAAATTTGTTTATAGACATCACATTTTTATTCATAGATTCTGGTATGAATATTTGTGTTTTTTTTTACAATCATCACTATTGACTGCTAACTGTCTATTCTTACATCGAATTGTGTAAATCTAAAATAATTACATGTAGGAAAAGATGTAGAAGTATTAGTACTTACTATATATTACAATCACTATAAATTTAAAGCAAACTGCGTAATCGTTTCCAGTTGTCAACTCTTTATAGTTCCCATATAATCTGTATGATACTGCAAACATCCAGGCGTAGCTAAAAGTATGACATTAGCTTATTTTTGCCTAATTGTTGAAAATCATCAACTATTTGATTACGGTTTTCATTTTTATGCCAATTATGTTTGTTTTCTATTGTAAGGCGTTCCAATTGTGTTATTTTCATATTCCAAGTTGTTGTTGCAAGTTTAGATGCAAATCCAAATTGATTTCATTCTGTCTTTGATTTAAGTGTATCTAGACTGAAATATGATTATTATTATTAAAAAACAAATGAGTATTAGTATTATGATACATACAATTGTTGTTGCTGTCAGTACTACATATGGGTAACATATCTATTTTACTTGGAAGGTATCCTTAATGCATTTATTTCATAATATTGACTCTAAAATAATAGCTAAGTTTATTATTAATTTATTTTTCACCATATTCTTTACGTAACCTTATTTGGCAAACATTATCATTTGCTTTTAACATGTTCGACCAATTTCTAAACGTGCAGTTGATGGTTGTTTGAAGTAAGTCACATGAGCTTTTGAAGTTTGGGAACAGGTTTTTTGTTCTAGAATTTAAAAAAAGCATTCCTATCACTACAGTTTAAGAAATATAGGTAGATTAAAGATTCTTTAAAACTATTGAACTAATTTTATTGATTAGATTAGATATACTGACTAAGTTTTTATGTTGTGGTTGTGTTGGTTGGATTAGTGTTGTCAACCCACCCGCCCAAGTGTTTGTGATCTAATTTCTTACTCACAAACACTCGGGTGGGTGGTCGGGAACAAAGTTTAATTATTGTGGATTTGTGTTTTAGATTGGTGTTGCCCACCCACCCGCCCATGTGATTGTGATCCAATTTTTTGATCACCAACACTTGGGAGGTTGGGCGGGAACAAAGTTAAAACATTGTAGTTGTGTGGTTTGGATTGGTGCTATTTGTGATCTATTGTTTTGATCACCAGCACTACTGCGGGTGGACGGAGATAGTTTAAATGTTGTGGTTGTGTGGTTTGGATTGTTCTTTCCCACCCACCCGTCCAAGTGTTTGTGATCTAATTTTTTAATTACCAGCACTTGGGCGGGTGGGCGGGAACAAAGTTTTATTGTTGTGGTTGTGTGGTGTGGATTGGTGTTGCCTACCCACCCGCTCAAGTGTTTGTGATCTAATTTTTTGATCACCTACACTTGGGTGGGCGGGTGAGAACAAAGTTTAAACAGTGTGGTTGTGTGGTTTTGATTGGTGTTGCCTACCCACTCGTCCAAGTGTTTGTAATTCAATTTTTTGATTACCAACACTTGGGTGGGTGGGCGGGAACAAAGTTTTATTGTTGTGGTTGTGTGGTGTGGATTGGTATTGCCTACCCACCCGCCCGAGTGTTTGATATCTAATTTTTTGATCACCTACACTTGGGTGGGCCGGCGTGAACAAAGTTTAAACAGTGTGGTTGTGTGGTTTGGATTGGTGTTGCCCACCCACCTGCTTAAGTGTTTGTGATTTAATTTCTTGCCCACAAACACTTGGGCGGGTGGGCGGGAGTTAAGTTTAAATGTTTTGATCGTGTGGTTTGAATTGGTGTTGCCCACCCACCTGCCCAAGTGTTTGTGAGCTAATTTTTTGATTACCAGCACTTGGGCGGGTGGGCGGGAACAAAGTTTAAATGTTGTGGACATGTGGTTTGGATTGTTATTGCCCACCTACCCGTCCAAGTGTTTGTGATCCAATTTTTTGATCACCAGCACTTGGGCGGGGACCGAGTTTATGTGTTTGTGTGGTTTGGATTGGTGTTGCCCACCCATGCGCCCAAGTGTGTGTGATTCAATTTTTTGAACACTAACACTTGGGTGGGTAGCCGGGAACAAATTTTAAATGTTGTGGATGTGTGGTTTGGATTGGTGTTGCCCACCCACTCGTCCAAGTGTTAGTAATTCAGTTTTTTGATTACCAACACTTGGGTGGGTTGGCGGGAACAAAGTCTAACGTTGTGGTTGTGTGGTTTGGATTGGTGTTGCCCACCTACCCGCCCAAGTGTTTGTGATCCAATTGTTTGAACATTATCACTTGGGTGGGTGGTCGGAAACAAAGTTTAAATGTTGCGGTCGTGTGGATTGGATTGGTGTTGCTCACCCACCCGCCCAAGTGTTTGTGATTTAATTTTTTGATCACCAGAACTTGTGCGGGTGGGCGAGAACAAAGTTTAAATGTTGTGGATGTGTGGTTTGGATTGGTGTTGCCTACCCACCCGCCCAAGTGTTTGTGATCCAACTTTTTGATCACCAACACTTGGGAGGGTAGGCGGGAACAAAATTAAAACATTGTGTTTGTGTGGTTTGGATTGGTGTTGCCCACCTACCCGCCCAAGTGTTTGTGATGCAATTTTTTGATCACCAACACTTGGGAGGGTGGGCGGGAACAAAGTTAAAACATTGTGGTTGTGTGGTTTGGATTGGTGTTGCTCACCCACCCGCCCATGTATGGGTAATCCAGTTTAAACATTGTGATTGTGTGGCTAAGTTTAAATGTTGTGGTAGTGTGGTTTTGATTGGTGTTGCCCACCTACCCGCACAAGTGTTTATGAGATAATTTCTTGCTCACAAATACTCAGCTGCGTGGGCGGGAACAAAGTTTAAATATTGTGATAATGTGGTTTGGATTAGTATTGCCCACCCACCCGCCCAAGTGTTTGTGATCTAATTTCTTGCCCACAAACACTCTGGTGGGTGGGCGGAAACAATGTTTAAATGTTATGGTCGTGTGGTTTGAATTGGTGTTGACCACATACTTGTCTAAGTGTTTTTTTTGTGCCGCCCAAGTGCTAATGATTTAATTTTTTTCCCACAAATACTTGGGTGGGTGGGCGGGAACAAAGTTTAAATATTGTGATAATGTGGTTTGGATTAGTGTTGGCCACCCACCCGTCCAAGTTTTTGTGATCTAATTTTTTGCCCACAAATGTTGTGGTCGTGTGGTTTGGATTGGTGTTGCCCACCTATCTAATTTTTTTGTGCCGCTCAAATGCTAATGATTTAATTTTTTGCCTACAAATACTTGGGTGGGTGGGAACAAAGTTTAAATGTTGTGGTCGTGTGGTTTGGACTTTAAATATTTGTGGCTCATAAAATTTTTAGGAAGTACTGAATTTGGAAGTTTATTTCATTTGTCGATATTACAGTTAAAGAAATCTTTTTGAAAAGTTTTGGTCTTATATCTCTGAACTGTCAGTGAATATTTGTTAGAATTCTTAACAAGCTTGTACTACGAGTAAATATTTATTTAGATGGCAAAATGTCTTGTATTTTGTTTGAACAATGTTCATTAAAATTAAGATCCGAATAGAGTTTAGAAGAGACTGTGTAGTTTTTGATACTTCTACTTATACTTGGAAACAATATTCAATACAAGGACAAAGTTTTATTTATATGCAAAAGTTGAACAGAAGTAAAAAAGTTTTTACATCTATTCAGAAATCCTAGTTTTCTAGATACTTTTGAATCAATGTCAACAACATGGTTGATTCAGAGAAGATTATGAGACAATATAAGACCTAGAAGACAAATTAAAGAAGATATAAATATGTGTTTGTAGTTTAATTTAATATTTGGTACTGATGATACCTTGGCATTAGATTTTAAAACAGTAAGAAGTTGAGTTTTTTTAGAGTTAAAGTTAACCATTCAGATATTGTTTTAAGGTCGTTGTTTATAGATGCTACAGATTCTAATGTATATATTTTAAGACGATCTGCCATATTTGTAGATATGGTCTTTGGAAAGTATGAAGTATGCATAAAGTTGGCGAAAGAGCAGAACCTTGAGGAGCAGCTTTTATGATTTTGGAGTCAGAGTTAAAACCATCAATTCTAACTATATTTTTTATTGTCAAGATGACTATTGATGAGATTTACAGTTTTTATCAAGGTTTATACAAAGGAGCTTGTTGACAAGATTAGGACGCCATACCTTATTATACACTTTGGAAATGTCTAGAGCTACTGCAAGATTTTTTTCTTGTTTGTCTAAAGTAGAATTTCATTTGTGACTAACATAAGTCAGAAGATCTGTTATTGGAGGTTTTGATCGAATTCCATATTGAGTATTTGAGATGAAGTTATTTTGCTCTAAGAACTTGACAATCTGGAAATTAATATATTTTTCAAAAAAATTTGACAGATTGGACAATAATGCAATTGGTCTATAATTTGAAGAATCAGATTTGTTTTCCTTTTTAGGTATAGGTTGAACATTTGCAATTTTCCAACAATTTGGTAATGCTTTTTTTATATGTAAGGCAAATATTGTAATCAAAATGGGAGCTAATTTATTTGCAAATGTTTTAAGAATAATGGGTGGAGTTTTATGTTAAACATTTTGAGTTTTTCTAATCAAGTTTTGTTCTATAAAAGTGTTTTGTGCGTAAATTTTATGTGTTTATTGTGATTTTATAGCAAATTTCGCTCAATTTTTATGTTAGAAATGCCTTTTTTAGTTTCTTTGAGTAAGTTTTTTGCTTTAGATAGGTTTCTGAGTAAACATTGATCAGTTTTATTTGAAAAGCATGATTAGCAAGCAAAATTTCTGTTAAAAATTAGTTTTGTAAGTATAAACATATTTTGTGCTAATATAGAAATATGTTCTTTTTGTGCAATTTTAAAACAATCTAAGTAAGCTTTATGCTGGAGAAAATTTCATAAACTACAAGTGAATTCTGAGCAAATTTTATGTTAAAATAAGTATTTTTGCATTATATTTACGTTATAAATGTTATTAATGTGCAATTTTAAAGTTTTCTAAGTAACTTTTACTATACATAAAATTTTTGCATCAATTATAATAAATGTTATATTATGAAACAAGTTTGTTGCATTAAATAAGATTTCTGCATCAATTCTTTCCAAGCCAAAATTATATTTTTTTTGAAAGTCTTATGCTATAAATAGGTTATTTTGTCAATTTAAATAAAGTTTGTATAAAAAACGTAATATCTAAATAAATTTTATGCAAGAAATAATTTTTTCTTTAATTTTTAAGTTAGAAATTTTTTTTGTGTGCTATAAATAAATTTGTTGAGTAAATTTTGATAAATCTTTGTGTAGTAAACTTGATTTCCTTGTTATAATATTTTAAAAATATACTTTAAAAATCGATTAAATTTTAAACTTACATTTTAAAAATTCTAGCCTCAGTTGCTTGAAATACAAGTTCGTGTTTTACAACAATTTCAAAAACTATTAAAAATATTTTTGAAATATAAATAAATTTGAATTTTTTTCAATTGTTTTCTACATGTTTTAAAAATGATTTATAAATATTTAAAATTTGTACTTTAAAAGTTGAAGCCTCAGTTGCTTAAAATTAAATCAACACTTTACAAAACATTTAAAAAATATTTCTAAAAATAAAAACTAATTTTCAAATTTTGCAGCTATTTTTCACATATACCATATTTAGTAAAAATTTAAAAACCCCATTTTAAAAATTGTAGCCTTACCTTGGTTGCAATAAAAACAAGTCATAAAATGTAACATTTAACTTTTTTTTTAATCAAATTTAATTTTATATTTTTCAATTATTTTTAAATGCTTAGTAATCTTAGTAATAATGTATGAAAATTAAAACTTGTATTTTAAAAGTTGTAATCTAAGTTGCTCAATATAAAAGTTAATACTAGACAATTAAAAAAAAAAAAAAAAAGTTTATTTATTTAAATTGTTTGTTATATGTCTTAAGAATACTTTGTAAAAATTTAAACCATGTATCTTAAAACTTCAAACTTAGTTGCAATAAATACAAAACATTGCCATACTTTTTTTTCCAAAAATAATTTTTTTTTTCATATTTTTTAAATATGTGAAAAACTATTAAGTATTTTGTAAAACTTTAAATCAAGTATTTTTTGAAAATTATAGCCTCTGTTGTATAAAATATTTCCAAAAATCAAAATTTATTTTCATATTTTGAAATTTCTATAGAATATTTTGTAAAAAAAAGTAATTGTTGTATTTTAAAATTAATAGCATAAGTTGTAGTACTGAACAAAATATAAAATGTTTCAATGATCTATAGGAATTAATGCATTTAATTTAAATTATTCATTTTATTTTGAAGTTATGGACGATTTGTTTAATTTAATGCTTCAATACTTAATAAAATTTTCCATTAAGTTAATTTAAAAAAAAAACAATGATAATGATAAAAAAAAACTATCAACAAAGTTGTTTTGTTAATAACAAGTTATTGTCATTGCCCATGAAATTACCATTCAAGGTTGCACACATATATAATAAAAATAAAATCTATTTGCGCCTATTAGAAAAACCGTTCAGTCATGCAATTTTAATTCCCATTTTCATTAATATTATCATCATTATTATTACAGGGGCAATTTGTTTACTTGCTCCATTTTGAATGGGAAGCTATTAAACGCCATTACATAATCCCATACAATTGTTCCATGTTAGGAAGCATAATTAAATGGTTGCGTGCCATGTACGCAATAACCAAAATTAAATTTCTGATGTTGTTTTTTAATAAATTAGATTTGTATTCAGGAGCGCATTGCAAGCTAAATAATCTAAAGCCAATATTATCATGACAAAATGAACACATTTATTCAATAGAAATGTCAATTTATTGACCAAGAATATTGTTTCAAACAAATGGCAGAGATATCTGTAATCTTTAGAATGTTTTACAATGAGACGGTTAAATTGTAAAGGTTCAGGGAACTCTTCTGAATTCAATGTTGCATGGCATGCAGTTCTCTTTTTTTGTTTTGTGTGAGAGTGTATGTAATCACGCTTTGTATCACTGAATTAAATGCTATTTCGGAGTACAATTAATATTTTATATTTTTTTTACTTCAAATAAAAAAGTTTTATTGAATATTAATAGTGGCGGGCGGCACTTTTTATTAAATTTTTAGCCAAAAACAAATATTGCTTTAACAATTAATTCTTAATATCATTACTGTTATATTTGATCTTTATTGAGTATATAAAGAAATCCAATCAATTTTATTTGACAATTAGCATAATGGTTTAAATTATAGTTGTTTAACAGTGGTTAGGATGCTTAGTCAGTTTAATTCAAAGATGATACTTGATTATGGTGGTATTAAATATTTTCTTACTAATCAACGTAAGTAGAATTGAATTTTGTAGATTGATAGTTAAGTTAAACGTTTTCCAGATTAATTACTTGCGGAAAAAATGTTCCATGTGTAATTGCTGCTGTAGCAAAGAATATAGAAGACACTCGCATTCACATATTTGATTGTTCATTAGCTGGAGAAAGATCTCCTGGTGTTTTTTTAGAGGAGGAGAACTTTAAATTAAAATAAAACACAGAAAATGTTTTTCATATTTATGAAATTGGCTTTATTTGACAGATGATTTTATGGTATTAATGTTTGAATATGATTTCGGGCATGTGACCGCCGCGGCTGGAGCGTGCATGGCGTAATCTGGAGTTCAGGCTGTATTTCGGCAATAATAGAAATAATAGAAAATATTCTAATAGCGTCAAAGTGCACGAACGAGGTGGCCAGTTAACTGGTTATTTCGTGAAATTAATTGTTTGTGAAATGTTTTTTTCAGTAAATTTATTGTATTGCGCGCTGTGTGGCGCCGTTCTGCTGAAACCACATGTCTGCAACATTAATACTGTTCAATTGAGGCACGAAAAAGTTGGCAATTATGTCTTTGTACTGCTCACCGTTGACTGTAACGTTCCGATCATATAATTTTTGAAGACATATGGACCAATGATTCCACCGGCTCATATAGCGCACCAAACAGTAATTTTTCTGGATGTAAAGGTGTTTGGACAATAGTTTGTGGATTAGTATCGCTCCAAATGCGAAAATTTTGTTTGTTGACATAGCCATTTAATCAAATGTGCTTTATCACTGATCAAAATTTTCAAATGAAATTGTTGATTAATAGCAATGTTTTCTTTTGCCCATTTACTAAATGTACGGTGCAAACAATGATTGTGTGGCTTTAATTTTTGTTTAAGTTGATGCTTATAAACCAAGATTCTTTTGCAAAATTTTCCTTAAATTGGATGGACATAAGTTTAATTGTTGAGCACGATGACGAATTGACACATTTGGATTATCATTAACACTACGCTGCACACTATCAATTGTTTCTTGTGTGCGCACTGTCGGACGCCGTACTGGATGGTTATTAGTGTTTCAAATTTTTTTTCATAAATATTTTTAGTAATATTAAATCTTCTAAACTTAAATTTTTAATTTGCTGCTCAAAATTTTTATTGGTTTCCAAATTAACTCAATTTAATTGAGTTGAGAAATTAAAAATAACTTGCAGTGATTTTGGAGATCATTTATGACCAAATTGATACCTACAAAAATATTTTATAAAATTTGCTAACTAAATCAAGCCTTCTTAATCCAAATATTCAATCCGCAACTTCAAATTCTTTTGGTTTTCGAACAAACTCACTTTAATTCAGTTGAAACTGAAAATTTCACAACATTAACCACTTTGGCGACCAAAATTTATTTTATAAAATTTTAAAAATAATTTGAGCCTAAATTTTTAATCCGTTATTCAAAAATTCCGAATCTGCTTGCAAAAAAATTAATTTAATTGGGTTAAAACTGAAAATTCTAAAGTCTAAATTCAATGTTAAAAAAATATTTTATTAAATTTTTAACTTAATTCAAGCCTTACAAACTATTATTTCAAATTCTCAACTAAAAACTTTAATTGGTTATTTAATAAACTCAATTTAACTTAAAATTGTTAATTTTGAAGACAACTTAAGCCCAAACAAATTATTTCTAAAAATAATTCCTAACCAAATCAAGCTTTTAAACTCAAATTTAAAGTTTTGAAAGCTAATTGCACTTAATTTTTTAATTAAAACCAACTCTTGTAAATTTAAGTTTTTGTTTGTAACATAAAATACCTCATGATTTAATTATACATTTAATTTGATTGACTTACATAACTTTAAATATTGTGAACATTAAATGAAATTTATAACTGAAAATAAGTTATTTTTCTTATTTTCTCCTTGTT
The DNA here is from genome assembly GCA_963932245.1 of Tachinus rufipes. Taxonomy (NCBI): domain Eukaryota; kingdom Metazoa; phylum Arthropoda; class Insecta; order Coleoptera; family Staphylinidae; genus Tachinus; species Tachinus rufipes. Next base: position 67,101,404 of record OZ010747.1, on the reverse strand, counting down.
TAGTGCTAAAAAAATGACAATCATTTAAAAAAATTGAGGAAAATATAAATATACAAAAACAACAAAACAATTACCTAGGACTTGCTGCAGCAACTTAAATTATCTAAAGTATTAAAATTATTTAAAGAAACTACTGCTATCAAAACAACACTTAACAAAACGCCTCTGCCATCGTACTCAGCTGTTATCACATCAGTTGATCAAGAAATAACCGATGATGAAATGAGCAAAGTTCTTCAAACAAATAATTTAAATATTTGTTATTGTAAGAGAATAACCTCAAGACTCACAGGCATTCCCACATATAAAATGAGAATTATTACTGCTGATGTGCAAGCTTACTAAACCCTTCTACAGCACTGAGTCTTTTATAAAAGCAAACATTTTGCTGTGTATGAAAGCCTTGCTCCAGCACCAATTCCTGTCCCCTGTGGCAAATGCAGTTCTTTTGAACATACCACGGACAAATGCACAGCTCTTCCAAAATGCAGCAAATGTGGAGGTAGCCATAAAACATCTAGCTGCACAACTACCAACCCCCTAAGATGCTCTTCATGTAAAGAAGAAGGTCACGAAAACCCCCAAATAACACAATCATCAAGAATTCATTCACCAGTCACTGTTCACGATCATATCATCGACACAAATTCACGTAAAATCGATTCCCCCAAAATTACTGACAGACAAACACTCATTCAAAAATTGAAAAGTAGATTTATTCAGTCTTACAACATAGATACAATTGTATCCTTTTCTAACAACCGAATGTTTATTGTGATGCTAGACCTTCTTAGCCCAGATCAAGCTCCTATAGGAGGCGTACAAGTCACCATTACCCAAACCCAAAATGCTTAGCCTAAATTTTCTTTATTCCAACATTAATAGTTTTGCTCGAAAATCCTATATTATAAAAAACTTTCTCTCTAGTAATAGCATTTCCTGTGCTTTGTTTGTTGAAACCAATTCCCCAAATCCCAAAATTGGTCAATTATCCAAACCCTGCAAATATAGTTAATCAAAACTATAGAGGGGGCTCTATGTCTATGGCACAGCCATCTATTGGAATGAGAAAAGAAAACCCTCCAAGCATTAATAATCCGCTCAATGACTGCATCCACTTTTCAATTCGTTTACTTCAGGAGATACTCCACATATTTCTTGTTTACATCCATCCAACCTCCATTATCGAAGATAATATTTTTGTTAAAGCTTCATTATATCCTCACTCGATTATTGTGGGTGGCTTTAACCTAAATCTATGAAAATCCCGCCAACTCCAGCTCTAGAATAAACACTCCACCGACGTTTATTATGAACGATAATCAGAGCACAACACCTGATATTCTCCTTTGTTTGTCCTGTGTAAAACCCTTTATCCATTTCGTTACTGTTATTCCTGATCTTTGTTTGGACCATATGGCAATTACATTCAGTATTGACATCCAAATACTTTCCTCCCCCAAATAGTTTGTCTACAATCTAAACATGAGTAATATTCTTAAAATAAACCAAGAACTCTCTTCATTTATTTTATCCCATTTAAATATATCACCCTCCACTATCTCACTATTTTTCAAACTGTTAGCATCATCAATTCAAAGACATACCCCTAAAACATTAAAATCATATTATAATTATCCACTCCCTCCATTCATCTTAAGGCTTATTATATACAATAGAAAATTATATCGCGAATTCATAATTACAAATGACAGAACATTAAAGAGACAATTTAATGACTTGAATAAAAATATACATGACTTAGTTCTTCAGTACAGACAAGACAAATACATATCAGCATGCAACAAAATTAAAGACAAGAAGGGAAAAAACTATTTCCAAGAAATTAAGAAACTGACAAAATACATACGGACATCGCATATATATTCAATAACAGACCCAGTTTCTAACAATACTTTTTCATCAGACATTGACATTGCAAATACTTTTCAAAAACACTTTAATGACGCATTTCTAATTGTGACAGTTTTGATAAAACCCATTTAAAAAACGTAAATATGTGGTACGGCTCATTTTGCAAACAGACTTTCAAGACTTCCTTAGACGAAACAATAGACGAAAACAATTATCACGATATATTAAATAAAGGTAAAAATTCCGCACCAGGGTATGATCTACTAACTAGGAAAATTTTAAAATAGTTGAATAAAAATGTGCATGACTATATAATTCAAATCTTTAATTATTGTCTTACAAACTAATATTTTCCTGATGAATGGAAAATGGGAACAATAGTATGTATCTTTAAAAATGATGCAAACCTATCCTATCCATCTAGCTACCGTCCAATCACTATATTTCCAGTTCTTGGTAAAATATTTGAATGTTTATTGCAAAACAAACTTCTTACCTACTTACACAGTAAAATACCAATTACACAATTTGGTTTTGTGAAAAGTAGAAGTACAAGTCATTCTTTAACCATCCTTACATCCAATATCCAAACATCTCACCTTGAAGGCAGACACTCGGGCGTCTTATTTATAGACACAAATAAGGCATTCGACTCTGTCTGGCATAGAGGTTTCTTTTTTAAACTGTCAGTACTGAAAGTGCCTAATCATCTAATCAAAATAATAGTTGGTTTTTTTAATGACCGAACCATTAAAGTTTGAATAGGTAATACATATTCAAATTCCTTTATTCCCCAGCAAGGTGTTCCGCAAGGATCTCCGCTGTCTCCTCTTCTGTACAACACTTTCTGCTTCGATATATACAGCTCTAACCCAACCCACTTTAACCCAAATTTCTACATCCTGCAATACGCCGACGATACAACACTAGTTTCACATGCTAAATCTTTAAAGCATGCAATGGAGCAACTGCAATTTTTGCTAGAGAACATTCAAACATGGTTTTATAAATGGCGGCTTTTTGCAAATATTTTAAAAACCCAATTATTAATTTCTTACCATAAAATCCATGAAAATTCACTCAATATCCAAATGAACCAACTCCAACAATTCGTATCAAATTCGGATTTTTCTAGAATAAACACTCCACCGACGTTTATTATGAACGATAATCAGAGCACAACACCTGATATTCTCCTTTGTTCGTTCAGTGTATTGCGTTTGAGAGGAGGTATTATTGAACCATCTCTTTGGCACAGAAATACAATTGCGACAAAATGATTTGCCGTAAATGCTATGCCAGGTTACATCCAGGTGCCACAAATTGTTGTAAGACCAAGTGCGGACACACCAACAATCTCCGCCCAAAGAAGAAGTTGAAGTAGATTAATGATGTTGATTTTACCGAATGTATTTGTATACATTCGGTTTGTGTTGCGGGAGAGGAATTTATTTTGAATGTAAATTTACTGAGATCAGTTAATACATCTGTATGTATTCCGTTAATGTTATTCCTGATCTTTGTTTGGACCATATGTCAATTACATTCAGTATTGACATCCAAATACTTCCCTTTGGGGAAAGAGTTTGTCTGCAATCTAAACATGAGTAATATTCTTAAAATAAACCAAGAACTCTATTTATTTTATCCCATTTAAATATATCACCCACCACTATCTCACTATTTTTCAAACTGTTAGCATCATCAATTCAAAGACATACCCCTAAAACATTAAAATCATATTATAATTATCCACTCCCTCCATTCATCTTAAGGCTTATTAAATACAAAAGAAAACTATATCGCGAATTCAGAATTACAAATGACAGAACATTAAAGAGACAATTTAATGACTTGAATAAAAATATACATGACTTAGTTCTTCAGTACAGACAAGACAAATACATATCAACATGCAACAAAATTAAAGACAAGAAGGGAAAAAACTATTTCCAAGAAATTAAGAAACTGACAAAATACATACGGACATCGTATATACATTCAATAACAGACCCAGTTTCTAACAATACTTTTTCATCAGACGTTGACATTGCAAATACTTTTCAAAAACACTTTAATGACGCATTTGCTTTTTCTAATTGTGACAGTTTGGACAAAACCCATTTAAAAAACGTAAATATGTGGTACGGCTCATTTTGCAAACAGACTTTCAAGACTTCCTTAGACGAAACAATAGACGAAAACAATTATCACGATATATTAAATAAAGGTAAAAATTCCGCACCAGGGTATGATCTACTAACTAGGAAAATTTTAAAATAGTTGAATAAAAATGTGCATGACTATATAATTCAAATCTTTAATTATTGTCTTACAAACTAATATTTTCCTGATGAATGGAAAATGGGAACAATAGTATGTATCTTTAAAAATGATGCAAACCTATCCTATCCATCTAGCTACCGTCCAATCACTATATTTCCAGTTCTTGGTAAAATATTTGAATGTTTATTGCAAAACAAACTTCTTACCTACTTACACAGTAAAATACCAATTACACAATTTGGTTTTGTGAAAAGTAGAAGTACAAGTCATTCTTTAACCATCCTTACATCCAATATCCAAACATCTCACCTTGAAGGCAGACACTCGGGCGTCTTATTTATAGACATAAATAAGGCATTCGACTCTGTCTGGCATAGAGGTTTCTTTTTTAAACTGTCAGTACTGAAAGTGCCTAATCATCTAATCAAAATAATAGTTGGTTTTTTTAATGACCGAACCATTAAAGTTTGAATAGGTAATACATATTCAAATTCCTTTATTCCCCAGCAAGGTGTTCCGCAAGGATCTCCGCTGTCTCCTCTTCTGTACAATACTTTCTGCTTCGATATATACAGCTCTAACCCAACCCACTTTAACCCAAATTTCTACATCCTGCAATACGCCGACGATACAACACTAGTTTCACATGCTAAATCTTTAAAGCAGGCAATGGAGCAACTGCAATCTTTGCTAGAGAACATTCAAACATGGTTTTATAAATGGCGGCTTTTTGCATTTTTTTTTAAAACCCAATTATTAATTCCCTACCATAAAATCCATGAAAATTTACTCAATATCCAAATGAACCAACAATCCTTAGGCTCATCCCAAATATGTAAATACCTAGGAGTTAGTTTTGATTCAAAACTAAGTTTTAAATTTCATACCAGCTCTATTAAAGCCAAAGTTAAAACTCGAGCAAAACACTTCCGATCTCTCACCTATAAAAATAATGGAATTGATATTAAATTTGCTACGCATATCTACACAACTATATGTCGCCCAATCCTTGACTACGCTTCTATAATATTCCTAAATTCCAACAATCCCACACTCAATCATCTATTTATAGCTGATAGAGCATCCTTTCGAACCATTACTAAAATTTGACATCTCAATAATTCTCTCCACGACCTTCTTTATGAAAAAACCAATCTTATCCCGCTTCACGTGAGATTCAAGGTACTTCAAACTAAATTTGCAAATAAGACAGATAACAGAAATGTTTTAAATAATCTCACAATTCCTAAAAACCATTTGATTCCTGCAAGATATAAAAAACCGGCCCTGTCTCTGTACCAACAAATTTTGACTCTTGCCAATGACGACTGACTGACAATATCATGCTACATTAGTCATTATCATACTTCACATCATTTTTTTTTTATAAAGTTTAAACAATTACATTTTATTTCTTTGACCGAATAACTACGATTGATAGCCAATTGTACAAAACACCAATTTATGTTTAATAATATATATAAAAATTATCATTAAATTATTTAAATTTTCAATATTTATTTAATAATCAAATAAAGTGTTTGTACTAAATGCTGTAATTTGTAAATATTGAATCATCTCGTAATTTTAGTAACTTTTTATACAAATATCATACTCTAGTTAGTACCAAGTTTAACAAATACATTTTGTCAGAATATATTTATTTATAAAGGTTAACAATTTGCTGATATTTATAGAATTAATTCACATAATGTCCAGTTCATTGAAACTAAAACATGGAATTTTTACCTAATAATAGTGATTCCTAAAATATAAGATTGATTACAACAAATATTTAATATATCTAAAAGCAATTACGTTTCCAAAATTAAAACCCAGAAGTAATTGTAGTAATGATTTCCTAGAAAGACGTGACGAATACGCACCTAAATCGAAGATTAGTTAGTGGTGGTGCTGCCAAGTAATTAATGTATGCTCTAATTTATTTTAATGTGGAATTTCTATGTAAATAATGTACTGCTGTGTGTATTTATTTTAGTGTAATTTATTGCGGATATATTTGAAATGATATAAATAAATATAGTTGGAAATAGATTAGAACAATGTTGAATTATTATAAAATTGAGCGACGAATTGACTTAACTACTACTACTAAATGTTGAGGAATTTTCCTAATTATCCATTTATGAATTATCGTAATTAGTATATATTTTTTTAAATTTTTGATATTTTGATATGATTACACTTTATCTATAAAGTGTGGACGTCTCAATGTAGTTAAAATTTATAAAATAATTAGTACTACATGCTGAGAAAATGTACAATTTGAATGAATTATTTTATATGAACTATTTATATCATTTTTTTAGGCCGGATTTGTAGATTTTAGGATGGGTTTCTATATTTTTAAATTGAATTAGCTATATTTAATTTAAAAATATGAAAACCCATTCTAAATTCCACAAAATGTTGTTGTTGATTTTGAGTTAGGATTTGTTTATTTCGAGACCGGACTTGTTAGTTTTGAGGCCGGATTTATTGATTTTAGGCCGGTTTTGTTAATCTTGAGGCCGGATTTGTCAATTATGAAGCTAAATTTGTAGACTTGAAGGCCGGATTTGTTGATTTTAGATTTGTTTTGATTGTTTTGTGTAGTTTTTTGTTTTTATAAAATAAAGTTTCATGCTTTTTAAACCAGGTTTGGTAATTTTAAATTAAGTTTTTAAGTAAGATTTGTGGGTTTTAAGGCACGATACTTATTTATGTGTTTTTGGTGTGGTCGATAAATACTTTGTTATTATGGGAGTTAACGCTATTCAAAAAACGTCTGTAATATGACATTAAGGCTGCTTAATCACACGCAGATTCAAAATCTTAGAGTCAGAATCTTGGTTTCAGGTGACACATAAGTTTAAAGGAGACTTTTTCGAATTGCGGTTCTGAATGTCTGCGCCGAGATTCTTCAGCGATTTTGAATCTATGATTTACGTTAGACGCGGATACTTTTTATAGGCGCAAATTTATTATTTATTAATATTGTATATATTTTACGGCACTGTACTTGCCAAAGAATCCGGAAATTTAGAATTCGGCACCTGGGCAGCTAAATCAAGAAACGGATTTGCAAGAACATTGTTGATAAACGAAAGAAAGAGACAGTGAACTGTAGGCACGGGAGATCGTGGAATGTGTTGGACGAGCAAACTTTTTTTTAGAATTGGGAGTAAATTTTCCTAAAGATTTACAAGTGTCGGATTCAATGAACTTCCCCTCCCCCCTCCTTTCATCTCTCGTTTGATTTAAATGATAATTTGTATAGTGGGGAATATTAAGATTAAGAATGCACGGCCAGCCCTAGCCCTATAGGCGTTGCATAAATTTTCTGGCGAACTTTTACTACGTCTATGTTTGGATTCAGACAAACAAACAAATAATGTTAGCTTTTTAGGCTTGTAGGTGCATTGAAAATTTTTGAAGTCAGTTTTGCTTGATTTTTTTTTGTTGCCTTTGCATAGATTTTTTCTTTGCTGGCGTAGGTAATGTAAAGCATTGGGAAGGGTTTCACATCTCTTCTCATACGCTTAACTGCTTGACTGATAAGGGGCATACCTTAGAACTGTTAACTCTACCTACGCCGCATCAGCCTTGATGCAGTTGGGTATGTTTCCTTATGACATATTTTAGGGTTTTCTGTGAATGCTGTCAAGATTTGAGGGCTTGTTGGAATGCTTAGGAGCTTAGGTAGCCTTGGTGGCACGGAACACACTTGACGTGTTGGGTTGGTTGATGGCTTATTGGAAGAAATAACAGAATCTTCTTCTTCTTCAACTTCTTTTTGCTTTCCACTTAGGTAAATTCTTCCTCTATGGACGGGGTTTGGTGGTGGGGCGTGACGTGGTTGTTCAAATGGACATCTATCACCTACTTGTCTTTGGAGCTGGAGGCGGGATTGACCGGACTTTTGGCAGGCAACTTGGCGTCCAGAGTCTTGGTGGGCTGAAGTTTGGCTACTGTTGCTCGAGAAGACGCTTGGGTTTTTGGGAGAGGTTAGGGCAGGAGTTTTTTGTAACGTGGGTGGTTGTGTTGTTTGCCTGGCTATGAATGACATCATGGCTGCAGTGAAGGCGGCTTAACTCATTTTTATTTCTTGCGAAATATCTTTTTGCAACTCGAAGAGGAGGAGCTCCTGGAAATTCAGCTTGTTTTGTTTGAGCTCGTCTGGAGACGTATTTCTCGAGTCTATTTATTTTCTTGTCTTGTTTTTTCAGAAAGTTTTCCAGCTTCTGGAGCTAAACAATCATCAGTTTTATGACTTGGCTGTTGCTCAGTTTGGGGACTATGTTGGAAGAGATTAAGAATTAGTTGTGTAAATCATCTGTGTTGCTTGTTGATATAATAAAAATTGCATTTATCCAGTCCACGACATTGCTTCAGTTGAGTAATATAGTGGTTTGTTTTTGGTGTTGGGGGTTGGCTGCTTGCAGTTGAATTTCTTTTTGTTCTTGGTCGGGGCGAAACAAAAGTGGTAGAAAATAATATTAACAAGTATTTAACAAGAGTAAAAAGTGATCTTTAATTGTTTACTAATTAAAGAAACAAAAATAACCACAAATTAATAACGGAAATAACTCAGTAACGAAGATAAATACAAACGGTGTAAAGGAGATGGATGAGGTAAAAGAATTGTTTAAAATGATGATGATAAAGTTGGAGGAAAACACAAAAGAAATAAAACAAGATATTAAGGAATTGTCAGTAGAAATGTAGAGGAAAGAAGAAAGTAGGAAAAGAGAAAAAAAGCCAACTGGTAAAGCTAGAATGGAAAGCGGAAAGAGAAGAAACAAAAAATTGCAATAAAAGGACTACAGATTTCCCAGATAACAGTAGATGGTAATTTCACTGAAATTTGGACAATCGTCTTCACATCGATATCTCCGATTTTGCTCAAATTTTGTACACATGTTTGGGGTACCAAAATATGTCGATTCCCCAAACATGTGTACAAAATTTGAGCAAAATCGAAGATATCCATGTGGGGACAATTGTCCGAATTTCAGTGGAATTAAACTAGAAGCAGTTAATAAATATATTGAAGAACAATTAAAGTTAAGTAAATGGTAAGAAAATTGTAACTTTGAATAAAGGAACAAACAATGAAATACTAGGAGCAGAATTACTAGATTGGGAACAAAAATAAATTATTATGTCAGCTAAAAATAAGTTAAGAATCTACATAGACAACGACCTAACAAAAGAAAAAAGAAATTTAAAATTAATAATTGATGTATTTTATGGAAATTGCTTGTTCATCTAGTAAGAAACACATACACTCGTGTTTCAGGGTATGCACCAATTATTAGTGCATCTGGAAGAAAGAAATGTTCAGAAGGAAGTTAGTGGCATTGCTAAAGTAGAAAAAATTACCAAAATAGGATATCGAAAAATAATAATAAAAGATTAATTATACAGGAAAATATAGCGAGGCTAAAAGAGATAGAAAAATCTACTTCAAAAAATGAGTATTTACAACAAAAGACGACCAGACATAAGAAACGATTAATGCAAATAGAAACTGAAATTGAAGACGGTGACAAGAGAATAAAGAACAGAGAGTATACGAAACTAGGACCAAGGATTCAAGGACTGAACGGAAAGGAAATAGAACTAACTAATAAATTCGAGAGAACAAGTTTGGAGATTTTAGTTATAGCAGAAATTATGGAAAAAGGGAATGAATGAATGAATGAAGAGGAATTAGACAAAGAATTTGTTAATATAAAGTGGTATAGACAATAAGAAAACAGCAAGAGCAGGACTTGGATGTGTACTACATAGAGGTATAAAAACACACTGAACAAATGGGAAGCAGTAATTGAGAGAATCTTAACGACAAAGTTGAAAATCAGACGAAAACGAAACAGCGAAAATCAAAGGACAAATTTTGGGAAAAGGTAAAAGTAATTGTAGAGAATGCAAGAGATATACATGGCAGGTGATTTAAATGTTAGGGTGGGTAAAAAAGACTATGTGCATACAATAACTATAGGAAAACACGAAGAAGACATAAGAAACAACAACGAGAATAGATTGCTGGATTTTTTTACAGTACACCACTTAATTATAGCAAACACATTCTTTGAACATAAAAACATACATATACATATATACATACCTAAGTACAGCAAAGTAAAAATGATAATCTTCTTCTTCCTTGAGCTGTGGGTTTTGGCTTTCTCTGCGACTTTGTTCTAGCTTTTTCGGTTTGGGGCGACTTTCTTCCAGTTGTTAATTCTTATTTTTTGAGGTTTTCTTCTACTGCAGAAATCTATTTTCTGCGAGGCCTTTCTCTGTGTCTTGCCTCTACTCTGTTATTACTTTGGCGCTTCTTCTTTCAACCATTCTGATGACGTGTTTTAACCAACGAATCCTTTGGGTTTTAATGAAACTAACTATATCTCCTTTGTTGATTAGATGTGCCAGCTTGTAATTTGCTTTTATGCGCTAGCTTCCATCTTATTTTGCGTTGGCCCAAAGATCTTGAGGATGTTTTCCTCTTTTTGATTTTGCGTCCAAGTTTTGCTAGCATAAGTGACTACAGGTTTAATGAGGGTCTTGTAGATTTTAAGTTTGCACGTTCTGCTCGGGATCTTTGAGTTTAGTAGGGATCTGTTGGCGAAATAACAGCGCGTGCGTTTTATGATTCTTTTTCTTGTTTGTTTTTTTTTTTTATTGAGTTTATTGTTTTCAACTGACAGCTGCTGCTAGTTTTGACTATTTCTAGTGAAATTTATAACTTTGATTTTGTTTTCATTTATACGAAGCCCTCCTTTTATTGTCGCGCAATTCAGTTTTTGGATCGTCTCGGCAAGTGTATTTTTAGACCTACTTATAATTACTATGTTTTCGGCGTAGTAGTAAAACGACAATAGATCACATAATAGTAGAGAAAACAGATCAATGGTACGAGATGTGGCAGTCAAAAGGGGACACGAAATATACTGCAAGAGTGAAAGTTGAATTAACATCAGACAATAAAACGAAAAATCACTGAAGTAATAAAAACGCAATAGCAAAGAAATATGAGGAGAAAATACACAAGAAGCTACTCAGTATAAAAACAGAAAACTTGGACATGGAAAGGGAAATATTCAGGAAAACTATCACAGAAGCAACAAGATAAATATATGGAGTACAAAGACAAAACAATTGCAAAAAAACAAACCGCATAGTGGACAGAAAAATAAAGCAGAAAGTAAAGATAAGTAAGAAGAACAGGCTGGTGTAACTACATAAGAAGACCGCAAAAAGCTATAAAAGATACTAAGATCAACGAAGGATGTTAAAAACATGACAATGTAAAGAGGCAACAAAGTGAAGCAGAAACTATTCTATAGAGTACTGAAAATATTGGAGGGAATGGGAAGAAAACAGATAGACTGGCAATAAAAATGGGAAGAGCAAAATACTAACTAAACGGAAAAGAAATAATTCAAAGATGGAAGAATTATTTTCAAAAGTTACTACAGATAAAGAGACTAAACAAGAGGACATAGAGATACAATTCTACAGCGGAATGGAGAAACAAGACAAAAAGATAAAAGAAAATATAACGATAAAACAATACCAGTACTCAAAAAATGACAAAATGGAATGTAATAAGTACAGAGGTATAACGCTGCTAAATACATACAGACTTAGGCAATAAGTTGAGCAGACACGACGAGATTAAAGAAATTATAAACCAATCTTTTTATAGAGATAGCGAAGGCTTTTGACATAGTACTAAAAGTACCAAATGTATGGGAGAGTGTGTATAATTGGAAAAAAGGTTAATTAGAGTAATTAAGTGTATGTATATAGAAACAGAAGCGACCGTAGCACAATGGTCCAGTGCGAGGACTGTTGAGCAGGGGCTGTCTGCTTCGATTTCCGGCAGCGGCAATATCTAATTTGTTGAATATATTTTGATGCGGCCGTCTCTTTTGCAAGGCAATGGCAAACGAAGATTTACATAAGGTCTGTTCCAACATACGATTTGGACAGTTTGCAAGCCGTTCAAACTGTGCACACAAACAAATATTTGTCATCCTTAGGCAATCTTTTATACACAGTAATTTGTTTGTGTGCATAGTTTGAACGGTTTGCAAACTGTTCAAATCGTATGTTGGAACAGACTTATAGTAAACTCCTCTAGTGACGTGGCGTGGAGGGGGGGAGCCTACGCTCTTAACGAGCACGGCACTAGAAGAAGATAAAGAAACAAATTGCGTAATAGGAAAAATTTTAGATTGCAAACATTTAGCCCTACAGAGGGATAAGCTTGAGCACGCTTGTATATATAATCTGTATGGTTAAATTAATTAAACTTGCTAAACAAAGATAAGATAAATATATATTTGATACCGCAAAATGGAGAAGATAGACATAGTAGAGTGCATTTTTGCGGACGACATGGATATTTTTGTTGATGAATTAGGAAAATAAAAAAAGTTATGGCAATAGCAGCTGAGAAAGAAACAATACAATTAGAGATAGATGGAGAAGCAATATAACAAGTAGACAGTTATCAATACTTAGAATCAATGATTGATGAAGAGAGGTGGCATAACGAATTAAGGTAAACAGTACTTGTTAGGAAAGATGCTAATAAACGAAAAAGAAATAAAAAAATAGACAAAGATGAAAGTATGTTGTTGTTCGAAACGTGGGTGATATCAAGAAGGGACAGAAGCAGGGTAACAATAACAGACAAGATAAAGAACGAGCAGATAAGCAGAGAGCTAACTTAAATATTAATACTTTGGATTAATAATTTTTAAAGCAGATTTGATTATATTAAACCGAATTGGTTGATTTTCAAGGCAGATATTTTTAATTTTAAATCAAATTTGTTAAATTTTAAGCCGGATTTGTATAAATTTCAGGTTGTTTGTTTAAACTATTATTTTTTAAGCTCAACAAGGTTTCTTTGTCGAATTTGTTGGCTTTAAATACAGGTTTGTTAGTTGTGCGGCCGGACTTGTTGATTTTAGACACAAAAATAAGACTCATTTGGCCAAATAATTGACACCAGTGAAGATCTCACTAGCGTACAAAAGCTCCATTACTCAAAATCAACGCTTATGGGCGAAGCAGCTGAAACGATTGCCTTTTTTAACGTAACTCCAGCTAATTACAAAATAGCTTGGCAATTGCTGAAAGATTCCTACGACACTAATCATAACTACAGAGGAATGGGAGAAACTGTTGCGAAACAAAAACACAATACTATCAGTTAGTGGAATTTATTAGTAAAAAGGTCATTACTTTAAAATGAATTGGAAGAAAATCTTTAAACAATATGCAGTTGTTTTAGAAACCAGTTAAAACTGCAAATTATGCAGCAACTAAATTTAATACAAAACCGACAGCACGGCAAGCATGCGTGGCCATGTAAAGATAAACATACAACATACTTGCAACAAATTTAAATCAATGGATTCTCAGCAACGAATCGAAATTGTGCGCAAAGCATAATCTATGCTTCAAGTTTAACTGTCTTGGCAGCAACCATTCATGCGAAAAACGTTGCTGCTCAAAATGTAACTAAAGACATCATACACTCATACATATAGCCGAAACAAGATTGTCTAAGCACTTTTACCGGACATTGACAATTATTGATTAAACTTTGTTTCCAATTGCTGTTGAACAGATGCCGATGCTAGAAAATAGGATTAAATAAGGAAGCAATTAATATTTTTGTCAGTGGAGTAGCATCTTTGGGTTGAATATTTAATGGAGAAGCAAAACGAAATTACACTCTCAAACACATAATTATTCATTTGATGCAACGTACTTAAATCTCGACAAATGAACAGAAAATCTTATAAAGGAAGAGTTATAACCGCGAAAAAACATATTGAGTTTGCATGTCCTCAATACAACAAACAGTATAGGATAGACGCTATATTAGGCGCGGCATTATTTTGGGATTTATTGATGGTCGGTCAAAAACAAATCAAATGCGGATTGTACTTTTAAAAAAACTTCTTTGCCTTTTTACTAATAAATTATTGACTCTTACAGCTTTTGTTGCGTATCCATCGATTGTGATGTAAAGATTTTACATTTTTTTACAATTTACAAACCACAGCAAATACTTGGAGGAATGAATCAAGGTAATTCATTGTGCAATTACCAATAAAAGAAGATGCTTTTCTGTTAGGTGAATCCTACAATACAATATCATTTCTAGATTTTGGGTTTAAAGTTGGATGGTAAATCAAAGTTTGCTGCACGTAGGCCTTATTAGGTTATAAAAATGCTTATTTTTGGCCAAACAATCTTTAGCTCATTGTGCGAACTGAAAACGCATCGGATGATCATGAGGTTTCATTTCTTGGACTAACTGAACTTTTTAGGCCTTCAAAAAGAGGTCTTTATGCAAAATTCTCTTCAGAGAAGTGCGAGAAATGTTCATTTTCAGAGAACGATGACGAGTGATGATATTGATGCATGTTCACGCACACTCTGAGCAACAGCATTAATTTTTTTGGCTGAGCGCACTGAACGAGAACGTGAACCTGTTGTTTTATCCACTAACGATCTAGTTTTGCAAACTCGCTTCACAAATTGGTCTACAAACTGCGTTGAAGGCACTTCTTTTCTATCAAATTTGTTTTGTAAATTTCTTACCGTTTGAGTAGAAGTCTCACCACTTTGGAAGTAAGTTTTTATTATTTCCTAACTTTGTTTAAGTGTAAAGAATCCTATTTCGTAAATGTCAAACATAAAACTAAATTTTTGTCAACTCATAAATGTTGTTATAACTTTGAAAAACAAAATAAAAGGTAATTCTAAACGTTACATGGCTCACCCTTTAGTACTAAATATTTAAAAAAATTCAATAGACTATTTGGAAGTTAAATCAGTCGATATAAAATAGTTTTTCTTGATTGATTGGTTAAATATGGATGTATCAATGTAATTCAAATTTATAAAATAATTAGTGCTCTATGTATGGGTACTAAAAGCTGATTTTAAAATTTTTCCAATAAAACATTTAATTTTAGTTAAATTACTTGTTATCATTATTTATTATAAAATGTATATAAGTTATAAATTACATAATTAATAGATAAATTATACTTATAAAATAAAACTTATCTAATCACCTCTTATGTACACTAATGCATGCATTCTACAAACTTTCTTTGTTTCTTACATTGCGACTGAATCCAAACAACTTGTCAAATCAAGCGGAAACTAAATTATATATTTACAAACATCTATTTGAAAATTTCTAACCGGAAAACTTGCATTTTCTACTGT
The DNA here is from genome assembly GCA_963932245.1 of Tachinus rufipes. Taxonomy (NCBI): domain Eukaryota; kingdom Metazoa; phylum Arthropoda; class Insecta; order Coleoptera; family Staphylinidae; genus Tachinus; species Tachinus rufipes. The sequence goes on along the minus strand of OZ010747.1, from coordinate 67,085,969 downwards.
CAACTAGTTTGAACATTATTTAAATCAAGCAGTTTTGTTATAATTTTTTTTTGGCATTGACTGACACAATTAAATCTTTTTTGAATCAAAATTTTCTGTAATATTGTAAAGACTATTAAAAGTCATGGGTAAAGTTGGAGAGAATCTATGCTATCTAGCTGTACTAATAGCATCCGCAGTTGAGCTCGTTCGATACGTCACACAATTCGGATGGGAACCAAAATTTTGTCTTGGAACATTTGTAATCATTTTCTTATATGGACTACTCATGTTTATCAGAGAACGTAAGAATAGTCATCGATTAATATTAATAAATTAAATTAAATATTTTCAGAATCACAATCGATAGATGCAACTTTCTTAAAATCTATTCGCTACTTAGGTACATTTGTGCAAACGTTAGCTCTACCATTATTTGCAACATCAGTGCTACTAGATTACAATATTGAGGAGCATGTGAATTATCTTCCGATTGCGGTCGGTGGTGTTTTAACGCTATTATATATTGTAAATGGGCATTCAGATTCACTTATAGAAACCTCAGTTTATTTGACATCTATAGCAATTGGCGTTGTTGGAGGTCTCAATCAGAACATGTTATTATTAGCAGCTGGTGTTGTTTTTTTTCTTGGTCAATATGTTAGTGAGCATGCTGAAATCAGATTCGATTTATATCCGCATCAGCAGTTTAATTTTTTTTTGGCAGCTTTTACTGTTTTAGCATTTGAATCACAAGTTTGAAGATGTTTTTTTAAATTGTTTTTTGGACGATGAGGTATGATAAAGATTAAATGTATTTAAGTGAATAAATTATATGATGAAATTTGATTGATTTTAATTATGCTACTAGACGTGGCTCTAATTCTTAGCCACATAATTTTATTTTCAACAACTACAGGTTTGTGTTAATAATTCAACATTAATTCTATTATCCAACCAAATGGTCCGGTTCGAAGGACATGCATTTTTGTGATTTGTTTAAGTTTGCAAAACAAAATTTTTTCTACTTTTTTAGTAATTAATGATACTGTAGTACTAACTTACAGTTAGACGAATTAAACTTAAATTAAACTAAGTCCGGTACTAAATTAAAGACAATCTTTAGTCATAGGATGATTTCAGAAATGTTTTGAAAATTACTCAATAAATATGTTAAAGTTTTTAAACTTAATTTTAATTAATGCAACTTATTAAGCAGTTTTTAAACTATGTCTGGTACTAAGTTAAGGGCAATATTTAAATAATTGTGTCCTCATTATGAGTTTTAGTCATAGGATGGTTTTAGAAATGATAATATTTTTAAAATTACTCAAAAATTATAATAAATATATTAAAAGTAATTTTAATCTAAGCATATTAGTAAACAGTCCCTAAACTATGTTTGGTACTAAATTAAAAGCATGATTTAAATTGTATTCCCAGCACGAGTTTTAGATATAGGATAATTTCAGAAATAATATTATTAATTTGAAAATTACTTAAAAAATATGTTATATTTAATTAAATCAGTCTTTAATTTATGTTTTGTATTGAGAAAATTAAAAAAGTTTCAAAATTCTGTTTAGGTTATCTTAATAGAGTATACATTTTTTTAAATATAGTTTTTAATGATTATCTCAGTCAGGATTACTTAATTTTTGAATACATAAAACGGAAACTAATGTACAAATGTAATGAAAGCGTTATGAAATTATGCTAAATGAGGATGAAATTCGGAATTAATTTCACGTTACATGACAAACTCATAATTCCAGATCCCACGACCAAACAATAACGCTGATATTATTTTTGTAATTTTTCGTTTTGTTATGATTGCTAAATAGTAAAACTATATAGTCCATAACCGCGTGAAAGTATGTTAAATGTGTTTGGCCCAGTGCCAACTGGTTCACACATTGTTTGATGGTATTTATGTTGGCCGAATTTACTCTAATATATATAAAGATTATATAATAGTTACTATTTAAATCATCAATTGATTAAGTGATTACTGTTCGTAAACATAGGATTTCCTTTCCGCTCGAGTTAAACACTCATTCGGTTTCGATTGAAACAAAGAAAGTTGATACAAGCACGCATTAGTGTACATAATATGTGATTAGTGCATTTTTTCACGCGTTGTTATTTTATAATTGATTATGTAAACTGATTGAGTTCATTGACTATTGGAAGTTATAATATTCCGGAGATAATTGAAGGATGGACATGATTATAGTAATGAGTAGTTCGGAAACATCCGATATTTATGTAGTAATATATTACCAACTATGATAATAATAGTGTTCTCATGAATAGGAACAAAAGTGCTACAATTTATTTATAAATAAAAAAGGCAATAACATCAAAAATAATTGAAACATTTAAACTAAGTATACTAATTTCTAAACATTGGAACAGTTTAATATTATTTCAGTTTACAACATTTAACATAAATCCGTATGTTCATTTATTATTATTCATAAATTATTCACATTAAAAAATTAAATTTATGAAAAAATATTCTAAACTAAAAACATCCATAGACGCGTTTCGAGGTTTACCTCTCATCAGTATGGCTTTATTTATTTAAACTTAATAATTGATTTTTAACTTACTTCGTCAACATTGTTCAATTCATTCATTGTTTTAATGTTATTATTGGGTTGTCCGATTGAACAAATAGTAACGAGCGCTACATATGTCGTTGTGGCATTCGTATAAATTTACCTATTTAACTAGGCTTTATTCGAAATTATTGCTTTTACAACTGTCTCATTTGAGGACATTGCGTCTCTTCTTTATATATTTTACATAAATTATTCAATTTGCTCAACTTCCAAATAAAGTATAAAATTCTAAATTCAAACATTTTATAATTTTTGCAGAATTTAGATATTTTTTTATGTATTTTCTAATTTTTTCATTTCTTTGTTTCAGTGCCAGTACAAATAACACGTCGGCCGACCCGGGCGCCGAACCGTCGATGGGCGACGGTTCGGCGCCCGGGTCCTCCGGTGGTTTCGAAAAGGTGAGGACACGGCGTCCTCCCTCGTCGAAGAAGCCGACAACGCCTCACGATGATTTCAGCGATGTCGCTGAGTATGTTATGATGAGTAGCGGTGAACGAGAAAAGCACAGGATAGATGTAGACAGGGTTCATCCAGTCATACAATACAATGACATGTTTGATGTCGACAATCCGACGATATCGGAGCTCATGAAAATCCCAATAAGGTAAGACAGATATAATTTTATAAATGATTTCAAACTAATTCTATTTGATTTATTATTTGTTGTCTACGCATTTCATATTAACGCTAGAGAATTGCCGGGTTTCGTCGCTCCGTCCTATTGTGGTGCCATTAGTATTATTGTTATGGAAAAATATTAAATCCTATCACATCTACGAGAATATCGGTGAACCTTTCTCTATAAAAAAAACAGTTTGACTCTATTTACACTGGTTTTTTATTTGACCGTGTGAGCCATAGTGTTTTGATTGCTAAATTCTCTGCACTTGGTTTTTATGACTGTGGTTTGCTGATTAACAAGCTATTTGGAAAACTGCACTCTGTGTAAAAGTTAATAACTTTCTGTCGCAAATCATTACTGTGGACTTGGAAGGCTATTTGTGCGGGAGCTGTCGAGTTGACGAATGAGGTAGCTGAACGTTGCCTTTTGTGCTTGATAATGCTAAGAGTCAGTTGTTTGCTTCAATCGAGAAGTCTACCACTTTCTCTCTTGGGTTTTAGGTAAAGATGTCTGGCAAGATGTTGGAATTTTCAGAGTGTGTTTGATCGTAAAGGTAAACTTTTTCAGAAATAATACAAATAGTTTCAATTGAAGGGCCCTACTCACCTAAGTGCCAGTTAACCATAAATTGGATATTACTTGTCTCTGCAAATGTATTTTGTCATAAAATTGGGGAAGGAAGTTGATAAAGCCAACTTGTTAATAACAAACAGTTAGTTGGGTGGGTTGGGAACTCAGTTAATGTGTTGGGGGCAAATAAGTGTTAGTGATTCAGACATTAGATGTTTTTCTTCTTTGCAAAAGTAATTTGTCATTAAATTGAGAGGAAGTTGATCAATCCAACTTCTTGATAACAAACAGTTGGGTGGATAGGCGGGCACTCAGTTTATTGATTGTGGGTATGTGTAGTTTTAATTGGAGTACTTATTTAGAAGTTGGATGTTTTCCATCTTTGCAATTGTCAATTGTTACTAAATTAGGGAAAGAGAGTGAAATAATTTGCTAAGAATGGGTTACACATACAGTAAATGCGGGCGATTAGTTTCAACTTAAGTTCTCCGCTCACCCACTTGAGTGTTATTTATTCAAAGTTTTGGTTTACTAACACTTGGGTGGGAGGGTGGGGCATTCCAATTAAAACTACTTGCTTCATAATCAATTAATAGTACCCCGGCATACCCATGCAATTATTTCTTCTCAAGATGTTTAATTTATCAACATCCTTTTCCAATTTAATGACAAATTACATTTGCAGAGAAGAGATATTTAACTTCTAGATCATTAACATTTGGGTGGGTGGTGAGGGCACTCTAATTGGAAGTACTTGCGGGGACATTCAATGAACTGGGTGCTCTGTCTACCTACAAAATTTTGGCTACAAAAAAATTGCAAAAATTTGTTTATTGTTATAATAAAATATCAAAATCTAACCTTAAATGACAAAATTAGTCAAAATCCAAGAAATTTTACCAAAAAGTTTATAAATTTTAACAAATTATAGCCGAATTTCATTTATTGAAGATTTTGACATTTCCCTCAAGTTTTTGCTTTGTAAGTCTACATTTTGTGTTTTATGGTTGAACTTTATTGATTTGATACCAGATTTCAAGCTTTCTTTTCAATTGTAATTATTTTTTTTTGTATTTTATGGCCAGATTATAATATTTTATGGTTGGATTTTATTAAGTTAAGGTCGAATATTGCCACTTAACCCTGATTTATTTCTTAGCTGAATTAAAAAAAAAAAAATTTAATCATTTTTTGAATTTCTTGCTGGATTATTGTATTTTATAGCTGGATTTTTTCAATTTAAAGCTAGAATTTATTAATTTGAGGCCGGGTTTTGACGTTTACGCTAAATTTTTGAATTATTAGTCAATTTCTTGTATATTATGGCCGGATTTTACTGGATTTAGAATTTGAATGATTAAAATTTGGACATTTAATGCAATTTTTTTTAAATCTAACTGATTTTTATTATTTTATGGGCGAATTTTATTAGTTTGAAACCTGATTTTATCATTTAAGCTTAATTTTACCATTATCAGTCAACTTTTTTTGTTTTATGGCTGGGTTTTGTTGGTTTGAAACCGAGTTTGATCAACTCAAAGCCGGATTTGAACATTACAGCCAAATCTTTTCTGATTTTAATTAAATTTTTACATTTTATGGCCGGATTATAATATATTCTGGCAGGATTTCATCAGTTTAAAGCCGGATTTTATCAATTTGATGCTGGATTTTGATATTTATACAAATTCTAGCATTATTAGTCAAATTTTTCTATAAAAGCCGGATTTTATTGATTTGAAACCGGATTTTATTTATTCAAAGCCGGATTTGATTATTTAAGTCAAATGTTTCCGAATTTATTATTTTTTTTGTATTTTGTGTCCAGATTATAATATTTTTTGGCCGGATTTTATCAATTTGAGGCTGGATTTTAACATTCAACCCTAGTTTTAGCATTAGTCAACTTTTTGTGTTTTATGGCCACACTTTATTGATTTGAAACTAGATTTTTCAAAGATGGGTTCGAAAATTCAATGTTTTTTTTTTTAATTTACTAAAACTGACAATGTTGGCTTAGTTTGTAAGTTTAAAGTTTTTATTTATAAACTTTTTTGTATTTTTTTTAAATAATTATTATCTAATCTCTTAGTAGAATCAGTTTACTATTAGGAAAACTTCAACAAAAGGTTTGACGGAGTAGCAATCGGCATATTTATTGATAACCGAACAAGGAGATAGATTATATTAAAATTAACAATCACAAACACATGTTCAACTCTTAAATATGGTCGGTGTAGTAATATATATTTTAGATGTATTTTAATTGCAGTTAATGCACTGCTTTTACCTAATTTGGGGTTAGTTAAACTAGACATCTAAGCTAGTTTTATAAAATTAGTTGAGCGAATTTAAGTTCCACAAATTCCCTGCAGGTGTTAGTTAATATTTTTTTACAGTTGGCCAAAAATTCTTAAAAACTTAACCAGCTTGATCTGCTGGAGTAGATACTTTAAATCTGCTATAGCTTTCTCACCACCAATCAAGAGAGATGGCAGTTTTGCTTTGGTATAGTTTACTATGTCAGTTTTATTTGTTCCAAGCTTAACTTTTGATACATGATTGTATGGTGGGCGAACATAGGCTTGCAGCTGGTTATTGGTTGGACTACAACCAAAAAACGTCTGGACGTTTGAAATTGTTTTTACCGATGGCAATTGAATTGAATCATGGTTAATAAGAACCTATTAGAAGCAGATTAGGGTAGACGTCAAAATGATAAGTTTAATTTTTTTTTGAATTTTTATTCATATAAGAAATTTTATTATTAGAAAGAACTTTATCTAACAATCAGGGCCGGTTTTTTATATGGACTTAGGTACAAAACATTTTTGTTGTCTCAAAATATCTCAACTGTACAAACGTAAAGGGTGATTTGTTTAAGAATAAACTTGACGGCTATACACTTTAAAAATTGGTTTGTCAAATTGACAGTTTATACTATACGTTTGTTGAAGAAAAGTTGACAGTTTATGTTAGATAGTTATACGCTTTGACAGACAGTTGAAAATTGAATTGTGAAACTGACAGTTGCCAGTACAACATATTTGTTGAGAAAGAAGTTAGAAGAAGAAGAGAGCTACACATTGTTTCAAAAAGTTGACAGTTGTCTTGTCAAGCTGACAGTAGCAAGTTTAAACAACAGATTTGAAAAAAAGGTAACAGTTTATTTGTTAAATTAACATTTGACAGTTCATATAACAAATTTGATGTAAAGGAAACTGATAGTCAGTTAAAACTTATTTTAAACATTTGTTCACAAAAAAATTGGCAGACTTTTTCTTAACAAACACATTCTTATTTGATAATTTATAAAACAAATTTGTCGAGAATAATGTTTACAGTTAATATGTTAGACAGTTCACATGCTAGATTTGTAAAACAGTTTATAGTTACTTTGTTAAATTGACAGTTTATCTAATATTTAGCATATATAACAGTCGACATTGGCTTTGAAATAATTGTCTTGTCAAGTTAAAAGTTGACAGTTTAAATGACATATTTCTAAGGCAGCCAATTTAACACTTTTTGTATAATTGACAGTTAACATATTATAATGTTGGCTGTTTATATGACAAATTTGTCAAGATTAAAGTTTGCCGTTTATATGTATGTGGTTTGTGAGATAGTGTAGGCATGTCAAATTGACAGATTTGCAAAACAGTTGACACTTGTTTGTCAAATTGATATTTGGCAATTCATCTCACAAGTTTTTGAAACAGTTTATATGACAAATTTGTCAAAAATGAAAGTTGACGGACGTATGTTATAAGGTTTACATTATTGAAACAGTTAGCTACGGTTTTGTTAAATTGATAGTTAACTACTTACCCAATTGCTCATATAACAAATGTGTGTGATAGTTGACAGTTACTGTGTTAAATTACCAGTTGCCAGTTTCAATAATAGAAAAAACATGAAATTGGCGTTTTTATACTCTATCGAGCTCACCAACCTGGTTTTAACAGGCCGAAGGTCCTACCTATCTTGTATGGGTGATGAAGTGAGGCGAGATGATTATTGTTTGTAAGTTGGTTTGTCGTTGAAACCATGAATGCCGAAGCGGTTAAAGAGTTGAACAAATTCACAAATAATATACTTCAAAGTAGGATTTGAACTCGGGACCCCTAGCATGAGAGGCAAGCATCTAAGCAACTAACCCACGCTGCCGCTTCAATAATAGATTTGTTGAGAATTATGTAGATATTTTATCTAATAAATTTATGAAACAGTTAAAAGATTTTTTGTTGAATTGACAGTTGGCACTTTATATGAAAAACAGTTTTCATATAAATTTGCAGTAGATATATCATAATGCAAGTTAGTTAAAAGTTGATTGTTTATAGATCAGATTTGTGAAATAGTTGACAATGGTTTTATTAGATTGACAGTTTACAATTTATATGAAAGGTTTGTCGAGATTAAAATATACAATTCATATGTCAGCTTATATAACAGATATGTGGACCCCGGTAGACATTTAATTGACAGTTGGAAATTCTAATGACAGATTTGTGAAATAGGTGACAATTGCTCTGTTGAATTGACAGTTTATATGACATATTTATAAAATAGTGATAACTGCTTTGTTGAATTGACATTTGACAATTTATCTGACAGATCTGCAAGACAGTCGAAATTTGTTTTGTAGAGTTAACAGTTTTGTGAAACAGTTGACAATTGCTTAATTGAAATAATAGTTGACAGTTTATATAACAGATTTGGCAAGTCATATGGTTCTAAAATTTACGGAAGCAGTATAAATAAAAATACTGCTAAAAGTTATAACATTTTTTAGTAACATGACGTTGAAGTACGATTATGTAGCGTTTATTTGCGCTTGCTTAAATTTTGTTACGTAAACATTCAGAGCACTCAGGAAAAATTACATTGCGTTAAGACCCGTTGTGAGCATAGCAATGCATTGTTTAATATAGTCAGTTTTTTCTAGTTAAAGTGTTGAATATTGATCGACGCTTTGCAACAAAGAAATTGCGCGGGTGGTTAAAGCATAGGATAAAAATTGAATTAACGTTGAGGCCTTGCGAAGGCTCAACTGTTACTTTCCGATAAACCCGAGGTACTTTTTTGATAACAGGTATTTTAAGGTTATGTTTTGTTTTATGTCATTGTTGGTACCAAATAGATATGTCAGTAACATTTTATGACAGTTCTATGTTAATATGATGTAATAAAGATTGAGTTATGTTTTAATAACATTTTTGAAGGTTAAGTTTACCAACAATTTGTGACAACTTTAAAGTTATACTATGTTTTGATATGTTTAGGAACATATGAATACTTTAAAAGGAGAGGTTTACATGTTATTAGGTACTCAGGAACATTTGAAATTTTAGGAATATTTTATGTTATTTTCGGAACGTTTTAAATCAGTTTTTTAATAATTAATCATGTCACATGTCAGCAACATGTTTGAGATTTTTTATATAATTCAAAAACATTTTTAAAGACATTTGGAATTTTGAGACAGTTTAGGTTAATAAGAAAGGCAACAACATCTTTAAAGGTTATTAAGTACATTTTATGACAGTTTTAGCTAACACGATGTTTTAAACGTTATATGTAACAACATTCAACTTTCAAGGTTGATAATTTAGGAACTTTTTATGACTTGACACTTTATGAACATATGGCATTTTTTGTTATAGTATGTTTTGTAGGTTATGTTAATACCATCTTATTGTTTTTTTATACATTTTATGACTTGTTTTAAATCTTGACAATCTACTAATTGAGAAACATTGACAATTATTAAGTTTTGCCAATTTTAACAGCTTGTATCCGTCTGTTTAATTTTTGCTAATTTTACAGTAAAATGTTTGACATATAATTATTGCTATATGAGATATTTTTATGCTAATTGTTGTTATTTTTTGACAGTTAAATGTTGCCAGTTTTACTGTTGAATATTATTAAGCTGACAATTGTCGGTAGTTTGACAGTAAACTATCAATGGCTTCATATCCAAGTAGCATTACTTTGACAGTTAGATGTAGTAACATTAATATCAATTTATTGTTTTGCCAGCTTGACAGGTAATTGTAATTAGTTTGATTTATTTTTTGTCAGTTTGACAGTTAATTATATTGCCAATTTTGACATATTGTTTTTAGTTTGACAGTTTTTTGACATTTTTGGATTATTATTTGACAGTTAAAAAACACAGCTTTTGAATTTCATAAAAAAAACTTATCTCTATAAATTTGACATTTATAGGAACTTTTTGGCTTTGTACAAACAATTTGACAGATTTAGAATATTTAAAAGTTTATGGACAAATTTGACGGTTTTTATTGGATTTTGAAACATTTGATAGATATAGATTATTATTTTAAAGTATGAGATCATTGTTGATAGTTATTAATAGTTGATAGACAAATTTGTCATTTTTTAAATATTAATTGACAGTTTTTAGAATTTTTTAACAGTAAAAGATGTTTTTGACAATTTGTAGACGAAGTTTGACAGTTTTGAGATATTATATGCATTTTATAAACCTTTTTGACAATTGTTGTGGACAAATTTGACAGTTTTACGTTTTTAAGTCTTAAGGTTCACAATGTCGTTTCTAGAGTTAGAATATCGCTTTGCGATTAATTGTAAACCATTTGCTGTTCTCAGAATTCAGTTTGTCCCTTTGCGATTATAAAATAAACTAATTCAAAAGCCTTAGCTTTTAGAATATTGCTTTTAAGTTTAGATATAATTAAAAAATTAGTTTGCAATTAGTTGTCCTCAAAACCAAGTTTGACGCTTTGTACTTAATTAAAAACTAAATCTGTATGCAGCTTTGCAATTGATTCAAATTGATTTAATTTCTTCTACATCATGATGCTGCTTCTCGATTAGTTGTACACAAATTTAATGTTCTCAAAATTAACTTTGTAGACAATTTTAGCAGTTATATTTGACATTTTGAGAACAAAATGTAATTTTTGTAAAATTTTTCCGTATATTGTTTTCGAATACAAAATTAGTTTCTGTTTTCCTAGAAGTTTAAAACAAATTTAAATAAAGATCCTCAGCAATCACAAAAGGTTCTACGATCCTCTTCCATGTCCTTTGTTCAATAATAATAAATAACAATTTATTTAACATTAATATTTTTTCGTAAAACGATCGCCCATACATCCCACCTAATTGGTATGCTTAATTGCACCATAAACTCCAATTAATTTATTTGTCCCAACGTTTTACGGTAATAAAATAAATCTCAACTGATAACATTGTTTGGCACGCATAATGCAGCAGCAGCGGCGTAGGAAAATAAAAAAAGGAAAGCGTCGCGGCGCACGTATCCATCCTATTCGCGCAGGAATACATGCAATGACATTACAATAAATTTGAAAACTTTATTTTTTCCCCTCTCTTTATATATACCGAACTCGGTAGTCGAGTCAGTATGGAAACACACAGACATTGTGTGTGTGTTAGTTTTGAGCTGTATGAAACACGAATATGTAATTTTAGAGCGACCAGCCACGCCAACTAGTAAAATTACACGCGGGGACAAGCACTTCAAACCGCTTTTATTAGCAGAATCAGCTTTTATTATCACTTTTACGACATTGAAAAGCAAAAAACTAAATGTTTTGATATGATTTTTACTTTAATTAGTTATTTTAGTGCGGTTTAGATTTATTGGCTTGGAGATGTTGAGCTATAAAAAAATAATTTAAAACCATCCATAAAATATATATTTATGTTGTTTGTTATGTTGGTGAAATTAATTTTTTGTTTGTTTTGTTAGCTGAAGATGTGTTTAATGAAATTTTTCGCGTAACACACATGTATTTCCCATGTGAGTTTAATACGTGCTCCCCTTCTTCCCTACAACATAAATATTCACTTAAAATTGTTTTTTATATGAATGAATGTTATTATTTCTAACAAGCGAAATTCACATTTAATTTAATAAAATTAATTCAGTTTTGATTCAAATAAGTGTAACCAAATTAATATTATTAGGACATTCTACAAACACCCAACACTTTTTAGTTACGTCTTATTATGTTAAACAGCTTTGTATTTTAGATTTTTAAATATTTTTTATGAACTAGCGAATCATGTTCTAGAGCAGTCAAAAATGTTTATAAAATACAAATTATATTTTAGAATTGTTAAACTAGTTTATGAACTGCTAAATATTGTTCTAGAAGTGTCAAAAATATTTATTAAAAACAAATGATATTTAAGAACTGTCAAACTAGTTTATAAAGTGTCATATTATTTTAGAGTTGTCAAAAATATCTATAAAATACAAATCATACTCTAGAACTGTCAAACTTGTTTATAAATTAACAAATAACGTTTTAGAACTTTTTAATAATGCTTTAGAGCTGCCGAGAAAACTGTCAAACTAGTTTATAAAGTGTCATATATTATTCTAGAGCTGTCAAAAATGTTTATAAATCACAAATCGTACAATAGAACTGTAAATATTGTTAATGAACTGACAAATAATGTTATAGAACTGTCCAAAATATTTATAAAACACAAATTATACTCTAGAATTAACAAACTGGTTTATAAAGTGTCATTTAATGTTCTGAACCTGTTTATAAAACACATTTTTTTTTATAGAAATGTTAAATTAGTTTATAATCTATCAAATAATGCGAAATAATGTTCTAGAGCTGCCAAAAATGTTTATAATAACAGATTATATTTTAGAACTGCTAAATAATATTCTTTTAAAAGTGTTTATAAAACAAAAATTATATTTTAAAAATGTCAAACTGGTTTATAAAGTATCATATATAATTTTAGGTTTGTCAAATGTTTGTGAAATACAAACTATACCTTTATTGCTGTCAAACTTATTTGTGAACTGAAATAAAACACAATTTTTATTGTTATTTTTTTATTTTTACAATTTATATTCTAGATCTCTCAAACTAGTTAGGGAACACTTAAATAATTTTCTAGAATTTTTTTTTTATTTTGTGTATTACACTCTTTAATTCACAAAACCATGTATTAAATTAGAATTTTTACAATTTTTTTTAACAGAAAAAATATTCATGCCTAACCCGAGATTCGAACTCAGGATCTATAGTACCGTAAACTAGTCTCTCAACCGCTACGCCACCGAGGTAGGCTATTCTAGAGCTGTCAAAAGTTTTAGAACTGTCAAACTAGTTAATGATTTGCTAAATAATATTTTAGAGCCGTCAAAAATATTTATAACATCAATCCTACTCTAGAACTTTTAAACTAGTTTAGGAGTTGCTAAATAATGCTCTGGATTTGTCAAAATTGTTTATAAAACACAAATCATATTTTAAAAATGTCAAAATGGTTTATAAAGTATTATATGTATCTGTTGTACTCTAAAACTGTCAAACTTACTTATGGACTGGCAAATAATGTTCTAGTATATGTTTATAAAACACAAAATATATTCTAGAACTGTCAATCTAGTTTAGGAACAACTAAATAATATTCTAGAGCTGTAAAAAATATTTATAAAACACATTTTTTTCTTCTTAAACTGACAAAAGTTATAAAAAGAATTTAAAACTGATTTATAAAATATTATATGTTATTCTAGAGCTGTCAAATATGTTCATAAATCAAATCATTTTTTGTAAAATTGGTTTAGAACGTGTCATATATTATTCTAGATCTGTCAAAAATGTTTGTAAAACATAAACCATACTCTAGAACTGCCAAACATTTATAAACAAGCAAATAATATTCTCGAGCTGCCAAAAATGTTTATAAAAATACAAATTATATACTAGAACTAGTTTATGATCTACCAAATATTATTCTAGAGCTGTCAAAGTTGTTTATGAAATACTAATTATATTCTAGACCTATCGAACTAGTTTATGAATCGTCAAGTAACATTTTAGAGTTGTCAAAAATGTTTATAAAGCACAAATCATATTTTAGAACTTGCAAACTACTTTACTACTAGTTTATAAGGTGTCACATTATATTCTAGAGTTATCAACTAATGTTTTAGAATTGAAAAAGAACAGTTAAATTGGTTTATAAAGAGGCATATAATATTTTATATCTGTCAAAAATATTTATTAAACACAAATTATTTTCTAGAACTGTAAAATTAGCTTATGAATTACTAAATAATATTTTAGAACTATCAAAAATATTTATAAAACACAAATTATATTCTAGAACTGTCAAACTAGTTTATGAACTGCTAAGTAATGTTCTAGAGTTATGAAAAATGTTTATACAACACAAATTATATTCTAGAACTGTTAAACTAATTTATGAAGTGACAAATCTTAAGCTGTTAAACAAGTAAAACACAATTTATATTCTAGAATTGTCAAATTGGTTCATAAAGTGTCATATATTATTCTAGAGCTGTAAAAATGTTTATAAAACACAAATCATATTCTAAAAACGTCAAACTGGTATATAAAGTGTCATATATTATTCTATAGGGTTTTCCAATAAGAGGTTTCATTTTGATATTTAAAAAAATCAGGTATTTTTAAGAGAAATTAATAAATGTTTATTTCATTGTAAAGAGGAAGGTATGCCATTAACATTTGAAAACGATATCAGTCAAATGGCCGCCACGGATACGGTTGCAGTACCACATTCTTTTCATGAAATTTTCCATGACCAATTCGCAAATTTGCGGCTATATGTCTTCGATAACTTCACGAATTCTATCTTTAAGGTCTTGAATCGATTGTGGAGCATTGGCATAGACCTTATCTTTCACGTGGCCCCAAAGAAAAAAGTCTAAAGATGTTAAATCACAAGATCTTGGTGGCTAATTGTGATCACCTCTTCGAGAAATAACACGGTCAGGAAACTTTTCTTGCAAAATTGCGATTGTTTCGTTGCTTGTCACGTTGAGGATGCAAAGACTTTTCAACAATCATTCTGGATTTTCTGAGCGACAATTCTGCTTATTAACGTAAAATGGGCCTCATCACTGAAGATGATTTTTTGATGAAATTCCGGATAATTTTAATGCATTTGAAGGACCCATTCAGCTAAGATGCTATGTTTATCGTGATAGACCGGCTTGAGTTCTTGTGTTAACTGAACTTTAAAAGCCTTAAGACTTTATGCAAAATACGGTGTAATGTCGTTTGTGGAATGTCTAATTCCAATCGACAAACCTGGGTTGTTGAAGCGTGCATAGTTTTATTTTTAATATTGGCGTAGTTTTTACTTGTCAAATGTCAAAAGATAATAGCTTCAAAATTGACAGCTGCCTAAATAGCCTGCTATTCAAAATGAAAATCCAGAACTGTCAAACTAGTTATGAACTGCCAAATAATGTTCTAGAATTGTCAAAAATGTTTACAAAACATAAATTGTATTTTAGAATTGTCAAACTAGTTTATGAATTGCCAAATAATGTTCTAGCGTTGTCAAAAATGTTTATAAAACACAAATTATTTTCTTGGCTTGTCAAACTAGTTGAGAAACAATTGAATAATATCTAAAGCTGTCAAAAATTTTGTTTTAAAACTGTCAAATATTTATAAAACATCGATTATTCTCCAGAACTGTCAAACTAGTTTAGGAATTGCCAAATAATGCTTTAGATTTGTCAAAAATGTTTATAAAACACAAATCATATTTTAAAAATGTCAAACTGGTTTATAAAGTATTATCTGTTATTTTAGATCTGTTTTACTTCAAAATTGTCAAATTTACTTATGAACTGTCAAATATTGTTCTAGAGCTGTCAATAATGTTTATAAAACACAAATATATTCAGGAACTGTCAAACTAGTTTAGAAACAACTAAATATTATTCTAGAGCTGTCAAAAATATTTATAAACTACAAATTTTATTCAAGAACTGTCAAAAGTTATATCTAGAATTTAATACTAGTTTATAAAATGTCTAGAGCTGTCAAATATGTTTATAAATTAAATCATATTTTAAAAATGTCAAACCGGTCTAGAAAGTGTCATATGTTATTCTAGATTTGTCAAAAATGTATGTAAAACATAAACCATACTCTTGAACTGTCAAACTTGTTTATAAACAAACAAATAATATTCTAGAGCTGCTAAAAATGTTTATAAAAATACAAATTATATTCTCTTGAACTAGTTTGACAAGTTTTTGGTTTACCAAATATTATTCTAGAGTTGTCAAAGTTGTTTATGAAACACTAATCATGCTCTAAACTTATCTAATTTATGAACTCTCAAGTAACGTTTTAGAGTTGTCAAAAATGTTTGTAAAACACAAATCATATTTTAGAACTTGCAAACTACTTTACTACTAGTTACTACTAGTTTTTAAGGTGTCATATTATATTTTAGAACTGTCAAAAATGTTTATAAATTACAAATCATACTTTAGAACTGTCAAACTAGTTTAGGAACTATGACCTTATGTTTTAGAGTTGGTTGCCAAAAATCTGGTAAATTGGTTTATAAAGTGGCATATAATATTCTAGATTCTAGTCAAAAAGTTTATTAAACACAAATTATATTCTAGAACTATAAAACTAGCGTAAAAACTACTAACTAATATTCTAGAACTGTCAAAAATGTTTATAAAACACAAATTATATTCTGTAAGGGTCAAACTAGCTTATGAACTAGTAAATAATGTTCTAGATTTGTCAAAAATGTTTTCGAAAAACAATTTATATTCTAGAACTGTCAAACTAATTTATAAACTGCAAAATAATGTTATAGAGTTGGCAAAAATGTTTACAAAACACAAATTATATTTTAGAACTGTCAAACTAGTTTATGAACAACTATATAATGTTCTAGAGTAGTTAAACATGTTTGAAAACACAAATTATAGTTTAGATTTGTCAAACTTGATTATGAACTGAAATATAATGTTCTAGAGCTGTCCAAAATGTTTATAACACAGAAACTATATTCTAGAACCATTAAACTAGTTCATGTACTAATGAACTGACAAATATTGCCTTAGAGCTGTCAAAAATGTTAACAAAACACAAATTTAACAATAATCTAGAACTGTCAAACAAGTTTATGAACTGCCAAATAGTGTTTCAGATCTGTCAAAAATGTTTATAAAATCAAATTGTACTCTAGAACTGCCAAAGTAGTTTTTGAACTGCCATATAACTTTCTAGAGCTGTTATAAATGTTTATAAAACACAAATAATATTCTAGAAAATGTTAAACTAGTTTATGAAATGCCAAATAACGTTCTAGAGTTCTCAAAAATGTTTATTAATTAAAAACTATATTCTTGAACTGTCAAACTAGTTAATGAACAACCAAATAGTTTTAGAATTGTTACAAATGTCTATAAAACACAAATTATATTCTATTACAGTGAGTGACAAATCTTTAGCATAATTTATATTCTAGAACTGTCAAATTGCTTTATAAAATGTTTTATATTATTCTAGACCTGTAAAAATGTTTATAAAACACATCATATTCTAAAAACGTTAAACTGGTATATAAAGTGTTATATAATATTCTAGATATGTCAATTATTTTTTTTTTATAAAACAAGTTATATTCTAGAACTGTTAAATTAGTTTATGAACTGTCAAATAATATTCTTGAGCAGTCAAAAATGTTTATAATACACAAATCGTATTCTAAATGTCAAACTGGTTCATAAAGTGTCATATATTATTCTAGATTTGTCAAAAATGTTTACAAAATACAAATCGTACTTTAGAACTTTCAAAGTGGCTTATGAACTGCTGAATTATCTATTAGATCTGGTAAAAATGTTTATTAATAACAAATTACTTTCAAGAACCAGTTTATATGTGGTATTATATATTATTCTAGATCTGTCAAAAATTAGTTTATGAACTGTCATATATAATTGTTTCAAAAGTATTATATTTATGAAGCGTCAAAGGTTCTTTCAAAACTGCCAGTTGTTTAGTCACTGTCATAATATTATAGAGCTTATATAAGCATTTTAATTGTGCAAATGCAAAGTAGCAGTTTTGAGCAAAATTTTATATATTTTAAGCCTATAACCGACTTTCCAAGGACTGAGGTTTTTGAATTAATTTTGTTTAATTGCGATTTGCCAACTGAATTTTGAGGTTAACAAATTGGTTTACAACTAATCGCAATGCAATATTCTTAATCTAGAAACAACATTCTTGAGGTTTTTGAATTATTTTTTTATTAATTGCGAAGCGACAAACTAAATTTTGAGACAAAAAATCGATTCACAATTATTTGCAAAGCGATATTCTATTTATTTTAAGTCAACAAGAGGCATTCTAAGCCTTGAGGCTTTTGAATTAGATTTTGTATAATTGTCAAGCGACAAGCAAATTGAATTTTGAGAATTGGTTTACAACTAATTGCGTAACTATATTCCTAAGCTAGAAATAACTTTTTGAGTCTTGAGGCTTTTGAATATTTTATTAAATATTTGCGAAGCGACGAACTAATTTGTGAAGACAACAAATTACAAAGCGGTTTTCTATTTATTCTAAGTCTACAAGCGACAAACTGAATTCTAAGGTTGTTGTCCTTAGAATTCAGTTTGTTTGATTTACAATTAATTACTAAGCGACATTCTAAAACTAGAAACAACATTTTTGAATTACTTTTTTTTAATTGCGAAGCGAAAAACTAAATTTTGAGGACAAGAAATTGGTTTTCAATTTATTCTAAATCGAATATTTTGTATATTCTAAGTCTACAAGCGACATTCTGAGCTCTGAAGTTTTTGTATTAGTTTTTTAATAATTTTGAGAAACAAACTGAATTTTGATGACAATAAATTGGTTTACAACTAATTGCGAAGGAATATTCTAGCTAGAAAAAACATGTTTAGCCTTGTGGTTTTTGAATTGGTTTTTCATTAATTGCGAAACTAAATTATGATGACAACAAATTGGTTTATAATTAATTGCAAACGGATATTTTATTTATTCTTTATAAGCAACATTCTGAGCCTTGAATTAGTTTTTGGATAACCGCGAATCAAAAAACTGAATTCTGAGCACAACAAATTGCTTCATTACTAATCGCGAAGCGATATTCTAAAGCTAGAAACAAAATTCTGAGCCCTGAGGCTTTTGAATTAGTTTTACATTATTTTTGAAGCTACAATCTAAATTTTGAGCACAATAAATTAGTTTACAATTACAAAGCGATATCAGTCTACAAGCGACATTCTGAGCTCTGAGACATTTGAATTGGTTTATGTTTAATAACAAAGCGACAAACTGAGTTTTGAGGACAACATATTGATTTACAACTAATTGCAAAGCGATATTCTAAAGCTTGGAACTATATTCTGAGCCTTGTGGCTTTTGAATTAGTTTTTCATTAATCACGAAGGACAAACTAAATTTTGAGCACAACAAATTGGTTAACAATTAATTGCAACATTCTGAGTTTTAAGGTGTTTGAAATGATTTATGTTTAATAGCAAACCTCAAACTGAATTTTAAGGACAACAACTTGCTTTACGATTAATTGCAAAGCGATGTTTTATACGAAACGGTATACTGAGTCTTGAGATCTTTGATTAATTGCGAAGCAACAATATTATGTGTTTCTGAGGACAAAATTTTGATTTGCAATTTTTTGCGAAGCGACATTTAGACCTTCAGGAAGCGACATAGTGAGTCATAATATCTTTGATTACTTGCGAACCTCTTAAGTCCTGAAGAGAATATTTTGATTTACAACTAATTGCGAAGCGACATTTTGACCTAGAAAAAACCAATTTGATTTTTTGTAGTTTGCGAAACGAGTTCTGAGGTTTTTTTGGTTAAATGCGCAACTACAAACTTTGTAGTTCTGAGGACAATATTTTGATTTACAATTAATCGCGAAACGACATTCTGACCTAAAAGAAAATAACTCAATTTCAATTAGTTTCTGAAGCGATGTATTGAATCATAAGGTTTTTTGATTAAATGTGAAACAAAAAACTAATGTAGTTTTAAGGATAACAACTTGGTATACAATTAGTTGTGAACTGCAGTTATAAAAAATTATTCATAATTTAAAATCATAAATTTTTCATGGCCAACTTAAAATTACTACACAGTTTTTAAGCCACCGTTGACGTGAATTAGTTATTCAAATTGGTTTTAAAACCTAGCCGACTTGTTAATTCTAGTGATTACGATTAGTTTTTTTTAAATTATGACGCAAAATGTTTACGCGTAATTTTATTAATAAATATACTCACTTCTAGAAATATTAGATTTGGATACAGGAAACATTTTAAATGATCGTCAATCTAATTTAAAAGACATTAAGTGTTTTTATCTCTACGTTTTGTGAATCGTTGAAATATATAAATCCATTATTCCAACTAGACAAAAAAAATCAGACTGATCGTTTCGGTATCGTGTGTAGCAAACAGCATCATTCACGTCTGCAGGTCATATTACGACATGCCATTAGATCTGGATCATTAATAATAATTGTATATTGGCTTTAATTAAAGCGAGCAAGATGTATATCATCAAAATTTCAGACGAATCTGGTAGTTGAGTTTTTTAATTTAATTATATAGATTAACGGTTGATTTTTTAGGGATTAATTGTTGAAAGAGTTTACAGTTAATTGAAATGTATGGATTCAATTGATGATGTCTGCCGCATTTATATATCGGTTGAGTGAATTCAAACATTGTTGTTATTTACAGGATAGCCAGCGGGATGGCAATGTCCATTTTCATTCAAATAAATAATCTCAATTTCCAACCTCTCACTTTTTGCGGTTATTTTTGCAAATGTCCCGTAACGGAAAGTGGGATAGCGACGGAGTTAAAGGGGACCGGCGGCAACACGGTCATGCATACGAATCGTTTGTAATAAGCAAATATATTTCCTATATTACCGCAGTGTCTTACCTTCCGATAACACGCGCCCCCGAACCGGACATATTTCATATGGATACGTTTTTAGAGGTAAAAACACGATTCTATATTGTCTATCCCGGCACACTGCTGCGAGCGAGCTAGAGAGCGCCGCCATCCCGAGTCGAATTTGCGATTATTATATCCGGTTTTTTATTGCCACCGTCGTGTTATTTATGGAGAAACATTGGATTTATGTAAAATTCCCCGGGCCCCAGAATCGAATGTCTGAATTATTGGATATTGGCGAAAATGTTATGATTTTTTTTGTATTGTATTGTATTGTATGTTTTGTAGCCGCCGCTCCGCTTTCTTGTATAATCAAGCGATGTTACGGGCTCGCAAAAACAAAACAAAAACGTCGATTTATGCAAGGGCCGTAAATGTTATACGTTCCCGGCGAAATGTTATACCTCCGATAGTTAAGGTGGCAAGTTTCATTACGCAATTTTATTTCCTCCAATATACTCACATATTAGTTTATTTATGTCTAACACCGCAATTTATATTCCGAAACTTCAATATCATGCAGCTTTTAGTTATTTAAACTATACTTTAGTTCATACTGAAACCGTTTTCAGTCTGAAAATTGAATCTCAAAATGTGCACTTAATTATTATTTCTTCATTCACCATTAAATCGCTCAAGGTAATCTCACAATTTTTACATATTTTTGTTATTATTTGACAGTTTTGTTACAGTATTTTATTAGCAAGATTTTGACTGCTTAACTTTTAAAGTATTTGACAGATTCAGAAACATTTTTAACATTTATGAAATAACATTTGTTAGTTCTCTATGACATTTTTTGACATTTACAGATTACTATTTAACAGTTCTGTTTGCCAGCTTAGCATTTTTAAGATTTTTAACAGATTTTAAAACATTTTTGACATATATATTATATTGCTTTTTGAATGTTTTGTGACTCTTTTTGACACTTATGGAAATACCAATTGATTATAAGCGGTCATACACTGTTTCTATCAGAAAACAAGAAATTTTTAAATGTCAAGATATATCAGATGATGGGCATATAGATTTTAAATACAATAATCAAAACCGGAAGTAGCTGTGTTAAATTTGTCAAATTAATTAAAAAGACCCAAGAAAAACACTATTATTATTATAAAAAGTTAAGGTAAATTGAATTTGCTGCAATTTATGCAAAAACAAAATTTGCGAAGATGGTTATATTTCCGAAACAAGAAAGATGTGGGTATGGAACCAAAACTTATCTCTTAGAAATGACTTTGAAGAAATATATGGGTTAGTTGCAAGACTTTTTTGTATTAGCTTGAAGATGCTAATACAAAACAAAGTTTATCTGTACGCGTATTTTTGTGAGACCGCGTTGAGTCTGATGCGAAGATTTGTCTATGAATACTACCTTCAGATACAGTTCTTTCAAATTTTTTAACTAACAAGATAGGTCATTGGCATACTCTAGGGCAAAAGTTCAATGTTTTCACTACAAGGCATGTTCATGACAAGGCACCACAGTAGAGGTGATAACACACCGCTCTGTGGGCACCCGTCAGCAACTTTAGCTCCTACAGATTTACCATATAATGTAATTGTTACAGTTTGGTTCTTGAGCATAGAGTATACCCAATATTAAATGAGGGGTGCTATTTTGCTGTTATTTATTGCTGTGGCAATGGATGCAAAGGTAGTATTGTTATAG
Organism: Tachinus rufipes; assembly: GCA_963932245.1. Taxonomy (NCBI): domain Eukaryota; kingdom Metazoa; phylum Arthropoda; class Insecta; order Coleoptera; family Staphylinidae; genus Tachinus; species Tachinus rufipes. The sequence goes on along the minus strand of OZ010747.1, from coordinate 67,063,647 downwards.
GACTTTTTAATGTTAGAAAGGCTTTCAAAGCTTTTTTTATAGTATTGTTATATGTTCAGAAGCCGGATTTGTATGAGGCTCAGTCTTTGCTCCATCAAGCTTTTTATTTCACATCTTTGAAAGCTGTTTTTATGTAATTAACCAACATGTTGTTATGCTACATTAGGACAGCCCTCAATTTGATTAACTAGTTTGTCGTTGTATACATCTCAGTCAGTTTTTTTTTGGATTTCTGTATTTTAAATATTGAGTCGAATGTTTTCTTGGTCTGACAGCGAAGGTTCATCCAGCATATGCCACTTTTTAATTACTTTACTCGCTTTGTCATTTGCTAATCTTAGGTTGATAACTTCACTCAGCGCCACGTTTCTGAACATGGGCAAGTTATTCATCCCATGCGATGTGGTGTGCGTTTGTATCGCACCTAAGAATTAGAAATGTTTTTACCTTTACTGATCAGTTTTTAGAATGCTTCTGGTGGCGGAGAACCTTGTTGATTGTAGGGAAGCTATTGGTCAATAAGAGCCATCTACCGAAAATGCTTAGTCTTTATTTTCCTTGTTAATCCACGGTTTCTTGGTAAGGGCTATGTCAATATTGTACGCAATGAGAGTCGCATAGGTTATTAGACTTCACGGCAGCTACCCTTAGAAGGATAACTTTGTTGATTGTAGGGAAGCTATTGGTCAATAAGAGCCATCTACCAAAAATGCTTAGCTTTTGTATCTTTCCCTTGTTAATCCACGGTTTCTTGGTAAGGGCTATGTCAATATTGTACGCAATGAGAGTCGCATAGGTTATTAGACTTCACGGCAGCTACCCTTAGAACCGGGGAATTTTCTGCTTTGGCACCTAGAATGATTAGCCACTTAGAAGCAAAGGACGCCATCCACCGAAATAAGGTGGAGTAGTGGTAGTAAGAGTTCACGACGGAAACTTTTCTAATCTTAGCTTTGGGTACTGGTGTGCAGAGAGACATGTTGTACCTTACAGTTATGTTTCCTTGAACTAAGTGGTGAAGATTTTGCCCGATCCCAAGTTTTTGGGTAAATGATGAACTACTTAGATTACATGATGTGAGGTACAAGAGCGCAATCTATCTGGGCGGTTACTTATCACACGTTGCTCTTGCAGATATGAGTTATGAGAGAGAGAGAGAGTAGGAGCCCCACCAAATGGTTGCTGGTGTCTACTTGCATGGCGTTAGTTTTTCAGTGGCGGTACCGATCCTTAGTGTATAGAGTGGGCCGAGTTGTTCATGAGTATTGAGACATGATATTAAGTTTGGGGGGAATACACGCTTTTTGTATGACCCTGTTCCACCATTTCTTCAGTCGCTAAGTTTGGTAAAATTGAGTTTATTATGGCTCTTGCCGATAGAGGAACATTTTCAGTCATAATAAGTGGGTATAGGCTTATAGGTAAGCTCTCTACGTTTGAAGCGTTTGAAATACCGGCCGGAGAGCATGGATGAAAGCAGACCTAACTTGCGGTGTAATAAGAATTCACGGTTTAAACGCTTAGTTTAAGAAATAAGCATGTAGGTCAAGCTCCTGCCACGCTGAGGAGGCCGTTCTTGAGAGTTAACCGCTTTTTTGCTCTCCTGGTGCAGGAGTAACTAATGTCTCTCTTAAGGTAGTAATTTTTGTTGTTATTGTTTGGCAATTTCCTTTTTTTTCTTTGTTTTTTCTACGGGATTCTTCTCCGGTTTGACTCTATCTTTTTAGCATGATTCTGTAGGGATGTTTTGGAGATATTTAAATGCAATTTGCACCCTAGGATTTCTATTTTTTTTCAGATTTTTTTATTCATGAGTAGGACGAGTTCTATTTAGGGTCTGTTTAACAACTTGCTACGTGTTAGTGCTTTTGTTGTTTTGCACTTCTAGCCTGTTTAGCAGAGAAGGTTTTAATTGTGGCTTCAGTACCCATGTCAAGTTTTTTTTTTTTAGTTTGGCAGTTTTTTTAACCCAATTACCTTGTTGTTCAGAAAGCTTTTTATAAATTTTAAAATCTAATACTTAGGAATTACTTAATATTTTATTTAACATAAAATATTTCTGAATTTCAATGATTGAAACTACACTTGCGGAAACTATGACATTGAAGACTAGAATTAAGCAGTTTGTGAACATTAATCTTGAATATTTGCAGCTTATACTTCTTAGGAAATACTGCATTTGAAAGTTTATTCTATATGGTTAAAAATATTTTTTTTATAGTTTTGGTTTTACATCTTTTTGAACTGTCAGTGAATATTTTTAGAATTTCTAGCAAGCCTATACAAATATTTACTCGTAGTCCCTTCAGACGGGTTTGGACAAAAGCGTACACAGTTTTGTCATTTTGCTTTAAATCTTGTTTTAAACTGTGTTTAGTGCAAAATTCTGTTCATAATAAATCAAAAATAGCAAAATTCAGTCTTTAAACATTAAAACACTGTCAGATAGTTTTATGAAATCTTAAAAATAACAAAGTTTGGCTATGAAATATCCAAAGATTGTTAGAAATACCAAAATTCCGCCATAAAAGATGGAAAATTCTATTTATAAAATATTAATAATAACTAAATTTGGCCATGAAACATTAAAACATTGTTAGAAAGCACCAAAATCCCGCTATAAACTGTTGGAAAATATAAAAAATTTAATATTGTCACAAGGAAACAAAGTTTTAGCACAAAGTGTAAAAAACTTTAAATTATAAAAATATTGTCAGAAAGTACTAAAATTTATGGTCAAAAAAAAATTGCACTATTTATGAAAAGTCAAAAATGGCAAATGGCAAAATTTGGTCAAAAAGTTATAAAATATTTTTGAATAACCAAATAACTAAAATCTTACAGTTTAAAATTTTGTTTATTTTTATAATATATATTGTCGATTGCAAAATCCAGACTTGAATTTGAAACATTTGTCATATTTTATGAAATCTTACTGTTAAAATGTGCAAAATTCTTTTAATGAAATATTAAAAATCTTTGCATGAAATATTGACATATTGTTAAAATGGACCGGATTTTGGTTTTGAAACATTAAAATATAGTTATAAAGCAAAATACGCATATGAACTAATACAAAGTCCACAATTATTTTTATGGAGTATCAAAAATATGAAAATATGGCCAGAAAGCATAAAAATTTACTCATTTAGTTAAAAAGTGTTGTTTATGTTTCAAATTTTATTTATAAAATGTCAAGAATATCAAATTCTAGCTTTGGAACATCAAAATATTATTGGAAAGCATCAAAATTTGGCCTAAATTGTAAAATTTCAAAAATATCAAAATTTAAAATATTGTCAGAAAAGTTTAAAATCTGGTCATAAATCACTAAAAAGTGTAAAATTTTGTTCATAAATAGTCAAAAACGCTTAAAATGTTCAAAATTTTGTCTATAAAACAATCAAAAAGTAGCAAAAAGCCAAGAACGCTTGAAAAGTGCAACAAAACGTTAATAAAATATCAAAAATAGTAAAATTTGGATATAAACTTTTAAAAAGTGTACATTTTTTTAATGAAAAATTACAAAAATTAGCTATGAGAAACTATTGTTTGAAAAAAATTAAAATCTGGCATAAACTGTTGAAAAGTGCAAAAGTTTATTCATAAAATGTCAAAAACAAAGAAATCCGGCTCATTTATTTAAAGAAATTTCAAGGAAAGAGAATTTTTAACTATGCAATCATCAATCTTGCATCTCACACTCAGTATGCACATAAAATTAGTTCTTACACACACTTACACTCATCAATATACACATCGGATTCTACTCTTATACTGAATTATTTATGCTTGGGATATCTTTGTGCTATCTTTATTGTTTACATTTTTATCGCCATAATAAGACTTTAAATCTTGAACTAATTGAGCTAATTTTTCTCAGTTTTTTCTTCTAAAGTCTCCAAAATATAAATAATATCCAATATTTTGGTTTTTACTCGGTTGACAACATATGTAAGTAGTAATTTAGAGGTGATACTATCTGCGGAACTTGGCAGCGTTATATTTTTTCTCTAAACCAAATTGTCTACAGAAAACGTTGTACTTTTTTTCTTAAATTGTATTTGCTTTATACTAATTTTTAAGCTTTTCTTTAATGTCAATATACGATTTTGGCAAATTTGACAGTTTTACGAAGTACTCTTCTTCTACAATATAAGATCCATCAACTGGATTAAAACGTTGGTAGGTTTTTTTTATGATAGGAATATTTTTGTCAAAAACCAACGAGATTGGTATGTACCCTGTAGTCTTATGGGCTGCTGACCTAATTGCAGTTCCAATCTTTAAATTTTGTTGTCTTAACGGTTATGTTGTAGCTGCTGTATGTACGTACGATTGTACTGCGGTACCAATTAACGCGACTAACTCGCTCTGTAAAATTAACCTGCGGACTGTATTTTGCATTGTATAGGCACATTGTAAGATTTTTTAGTTTCTTGAAATTTGTGCAATAAATTGGGGCTCATTATTAAACAGAACAGTATGAGGTACCTCAGTAATTAAGAACAGATGGTTTTCTACAAATCGGCATACGAGTATTTTGGGTGCATAGATTGTAGCAAAACAAACTTTGTAAATCAGTCGGAGATAACGAGTTTTGTCGTTTGGACCTAGGGAATGGACCCATTAAATCTATAGATATTGTTTGAAAAGGAAGATCAACAATTTTTTTATTAATCCTGCTTTTGCCACGTTTGGACTTTTTTTTGACTTACAAGTCTTACATTCTTTGGCAAATTTTCTAATATCTTGTCTCAGTCAATAATAAGATTCTTGTATTTTCTTTAATGTTTTTAAATATCTAGTGTGGAGTATGTTTGGCACCAATTATGGCATATCTACTCTTAAATAGAACAACCAGTTTTTACTTGAGATTACTGATTGGTATAGTTCGTTTTTGTAGAACAAATTTGAAAAGTTTATCATCATTAGTTTTTCAGTTAGGAAACTTATCTGGGTTTTTTTAAAACATTCTTGAATCTATATGAATACCAATCTTTCTTGGATTTAAATTTAATAGTAAATATTGTAGGTATTTGGGATAGTGCATTTGGTATGTTGACATAGCTTTATGGTTCACCTAGCTACTGAATCCTTAAAATTTCTGAGCCAAAGTAGATATTAGGGTTCTGTCACGTCTGAAGTTAAGTTCCTTCTACATAATAATAGGGTCCGAATCGTACTATTTTTTTTGTAATGGGATAGTTCCGTTCAGTATTTGGTTAGTATAGATATATGGTATATCAGCCTAAAAAGACTATTATGAATTTATGTACCCGTTCAGTATTACTTAGCGTTTACTTACTGAAATTACCTTATTAACATTATTTTCATCTCTTTAAAGGTTGATGGGACAAACCGACATCTGAAGCGTTGCTCTGTATCACAAATTGTACAAAACAGTTTGTGATATAGAGCAACGCTTTGGTGGAGCCAAAGCTTCTTTTATCTTGGCTTTATCTGCTAATAATTTCTTGCGACTTTTTAATAGAGAAGTGATTGGTGCTATTATGGTCAAAAAGTTTGGTACAAATCGACGATATATCCAGCTAGTCAAAAAACAAAACGATTAATTTCAGTTGTATTGGTGGGTACCGTACTGTATTGTACAATAAAAACAATGAAAACCAAATACTTTGGGTATAAGGACAGAAGACCAAAATATCTTCTATTTTGCCCAATTATACAACGGAGCGCAATATCAGACAATGAACAGTTAAAGAACTACGTCTAGCTGCAAGTGATCGAGATAGATACTACCGAATTACCGACACAATGAGAAGAAGAAGGTGGGTACTGATAAGCCAAAATCTTATCAGAATCAGTTTTTTGTTTTTTTTTATTTACTACAAGTTCTGAAGCTTTGCAAAAAGTTAAGTTTGCATTACTCAATCTTAAACCTATTTTTTTGAACGTCTATAACGTTGGTTTTCAAACGTTCTATTAACAATGATGTTATTGTCTAGATAGGCAAATACATTTGTTTCTATTTTAAGATCAAATATACTGCCCATCAGACTTTTTTCGTTTGTGGTGCATAGTACAGATTGAATGGAAGTACTTTGAAGTCAAAAAAACCTTTGTCTAAATATTGAGAATGCGGTCTTTCGCTTTGAGTCTTTAGTGAGAGGGATCTGCCAAAACGCATTTTTTAGATTCATGCTTGAAAAGAGATGCGTTAAAAGTTTTGTGACTGCGTTTTGTTAAATCAGAAACGGTAGCTTCTTAACAAGGACTACCACGGGTTTAATGATAGTTGTATATTGCCTAAATTCAACAACTTTTGTAGTTGTTTGTTTAAATGTATTTGCATTGATTGAGAGAACACATCCGGCTTTCACTTTATAGGTTTGTTATCTTTGGTGTCTATCCTAGTGTAGAGATGGGTGTGTTCTAGAGGTTTTGACTCCAATTCTAAGTAAAAATCTTTATATTGTTTTAACTTTAAGCCAATTACTCAAAGATTTCTGTAAACTGATTTTAAATGTAATAGCATAGCTTTTACAAACTTTACTTGGGACATACGTTAATTTATTTTTATTATTTTTTATTAAGATAATAACAGTTTTTAGAAAAGTGGAATACCATTCTGTGACTTAATAAAACCAAACATTTTAGAAAAGTCAAATATTATTCTGTGGCTCTTAATAGAATCAGCTCCTAAAATAAGTGCTAAAGGAAATGAAGGCATAACATAAAAATTAAAGGTAATCGTTTGGTTGATGATTTTTGCTGCAATTCGAATATTGCTTTTGACAGATTTAAGGGATCAGCCACACTCACCTTAATCGGTAACATTTCCGTATCCAAGATCTCATTACCAGATTGCTGAAAACTAGAATTGGGGGAGTTGTGGTTTAAGTAGTACTCTATTGGAGCTTTGTGTTTAGAAAAAATATATTTTTTTTTTTACTTTTTAAATATTTTGCTAATCATGGGTAATTTGAATAAAGTATGAATTACATATTGACGTATCAATGTGGTTCAAGTTTATAAAACATTTAGTACTATATTGGTTTTAAATGCTGAAAAATGTATAAAATTTTTCTTTAACAGATTGTTGCGATTTTACTCATTTGTTTGGTTATTGGATTTTTTTGGAATCTTGTGGAAATTTTGCAACAATGCATTTGAATTCAATAAATTGACGAAAATTGTTTGTTTTTTTACATAAAAAACTCTGTTTAATTTAATTTATCCAAACTTGGCACAAACATAGTTTATTGATTGGGCAACAATATGCAATACACAAGTTTTTTTAAAATTATTCAAAAACATTTTAAAATCAAATTTAACAAATTGTTCAAAATTTTTGTTTGCATTGAGCGATGTAGTGTCAACATTGTTTAATTTAATTTAACCAAAATTGACACAAACATAATTTATTAATTGGGCAACAATATCTAATCAACAAAATTTTCAAATATTGTTACAAATAGTTTTTAAATAAAGTTTTAAAATCTAATTCAACAAATTGTCTAAATTTTTTGTTTGCATTGAGCAATGCAGTGGCAACATTGTTTAATTTAATTTAATGAAACTTGGTCATCATGAAAAAAAAATTATTTAAATTTGATTCAACAAGTTAGTAAAAATTGTATGTCTACACAAGACTCTCTTGTGGCAACAATGTTGGAAACAACCAAACCTATTTTGGCACAAACATAGTATATAAGATGGACATCCATGGACAATGCTTAACATTATTTAAAAAAAAATAAAAATATTTTTTTATAATTTTTTAAAAATTTGATTCAGTTAATGGCAAAAAAATTATGTTCACATAAGATTCTGTTGTGGCAACCTTGTTAAAAATAGTTTAACCCAATTTAGTACAAACATAGTACATAACATGGGCAACAATGAACAATGCTCAAAATTATTTTTAAACTTTAAAAATATTTTTGATAATTTTTTAAATATTTGATTTAACAATTTGGTAAAAGTTGTATGTCTACATAAAACCCTGTTTTGGCAACACTTAAAAATAATTCAACCTAATTTGGCAAAAACATAGTATGTACATAACATGGTCAAACAAAATTATTATTATTATTATTATTATTTTTTTTTATTTGATTTAATATTATATGTCTACATAAGACCTTGTTGTGCCAACATTGTTGGAAGCAATTAAACCCAATTTAGCAGAAACATAGTATATGAGTTAGGCAACTATGGACAATAATACTCAAAATAATTTTACAAACGTTTAAAATATATTTTATAATTTTTTAAAAGTTTGGTTTAACAAATTTACAAAAAATGTATGTCTACATACGACTCTTTATTTTGGCAACACTGGGAAAATATTTTAACACAATTTGGCACTAACATAGTACATACCATGTGCAACAATCTATAATGCTCAAAATAATTTTAAAAAAATTAAAATAGTTAAATATTCTTTTTTAAATTGATTCAACAAATTAGCAAAAAAAATGTGTTTATATAAGACCCTGTTGTGGCAACACTGTTGATATTAAATTAAACTAATTTAAAACAAACATAATACATACATTGGGCAACTATGAACTGTACTCAAAATTATTTTAAAACAATTAAAAATATTTTTTTAAATTTTATTTAAGAAATTGACAAAAATGGAAATATCTAAACCCAATTTGGGCCAAACATAGTACATAAGATGGTCAACCATGGACTATGCTTAAAATTATTAAAAGAAACTAAAAATTGTTTTTTATTTCTTTTTTAATTTAGGGAGTTATATTACTTGATATAAAATTTTTTTTTTTTGCAAATTATGGACAATTTGAATAAACTATGGATAAAATATGGTTCATATTTATAAAATAATTAGTGGTACATAATGCTAAGACGAATTTAAAAAATATGCAATGAACCATTTGGTATAAAATTATTTTGCATAAACTATGGATAAAATATGGACGTATTAATATGATTCAATTTTATAAAATATTATTTTTTGCATAATTTGCAAAATAAGGACTACTAATAATTACTGCTTTAGACAATTAGCAGTAAAATGTATGGCGTTTAAATTTAATTAGGTGGAATGTAGAGTAGAGGATAAATATAAAATGATAATCAAGATTTGGAATTCATGTGGAATTAATTTATTCCTGGAATACGTTTACTTATTAACCAATTTGAATTATCGTAGAAGTCCTTAAATTATTAACCCCAGTTACTGTCACACCTACCGTGTCCAAAACTAATGCCATAATCTAATGCATAAACTATCAATGCATCTACCGTGTACCCGTAAATGGTTCACATGTCCCTAAAGGAAATTACAACCACCACCATACAAGCCCTCAACGACAGCTAACATATTAATCTTATAATCAGTAAAATATTACAAAATTTAATTCAATTGATGAAAAAATAAGAACTGTAATAATCTAAAATTATACGTATGCAAAATTATTAGTCATCCAAACTTATAAATAGTTATGTATATTTGAGTCGTGTTTTATTAAATATTCATCACATTCAAATGGCCAATATAATTTATGTACACATATTTATTAAAAGCGTGTGATTGATGACGAAAGCAATTTTTATTGATAAACAATCTTAATAAAATTATAATATACAATGAAGCGATGCAGAAGACACTTCATACAAGTAAAAGTTTAATTGTTTCGAAAGGAAAAGTGAAACGTTATATGTGTTGGATGAATAGTAATTGCCTATTTACATATTGTAATTACACAATTATAACAGAATAAGAATCAAAAACTACATGTTGATTTCAATAAATATTATTTTGTCATTAGTGAGGTATTTATGCATAAAAAATCTCACGACACTTTAGGTAATTTGTGTCAACTTAAGTTATTCCATTTTAACACGCAAGTAAATAGAAAAAATTGTGTTAAATTAGTACACGATTGAATTAAAAAAATACCGTTTTTATTGATGAAAATATGATGTAATTTGCATAACTTCATTCAGCTCGGTATTCACATTTCCAATTAACGACAATATAAAATGGACAATATAATTATTTACCGATGTGTGAATTTCCTGTGTGGTTGTAATTGAAGCGCAGTCTTCAAATGGTCACGTTAATTGCCGAAAATAAAAACACTTCAAAAGAATTGAATGAATGAGTATATTGCGTACGTTTACTGAATATTCCAGGCTCTAATTAAAGCAAAAAAATTAATATTTATTGCATCTCTGATAATAAATATGACAATATGGCCCATAAAAAAAGAAGTGAATCTGGTAGATAAAAGAAGAGAGGGCGTACTAAAATATTGAAATTGCGTTGATAAAGTGCCGTAAATGAAAGGGCGGAAAATGAGACAACCTCCCACAACCATCGTGCCGTTTTACAACCCATAATATACGTTAATAACACTTTAAATATTTTACCGTAATTCTGAATAATGCGCCAGGCCGCCACCAGCCGTCTCGCGAAAATACGAGGTGATAACGTCGGTGTTTAAGAAGTTTCGTGTGCGCCGCGATAAAATTTTACGGGGTGCTTTTCTTTTTTAAAATTGGAGGAGCCACCCCCGTCGTCCGTCCACGACGGATGATTGTTGGGTGGGAGCTGTTTGTATCAGTGAAAAGGGCGAGAAGCCAATTTCAACGATTGTAATATACTAAATGGAGCGTGCAAACTCTTGTTTGACATCGTTTTGTTAGTGTTCCAAATAGTTTATTGAAAAATTTTATAATTTTTGATGAGTGTAAGTATGTAGAGTAAACATCTGTTTTGTGAAGTGACTATTTAAGGAAAAAAAAAAGTTTAAATAGAAACATTTTCTTAGAAGTGTATATTATACACATACTCGTAGACACTTACAGACACCCATAGGCACCTACAGACATATAGGAGTACAGACACTCACAAACAATAACAAACACATGGATCATAGTGTCAATAGTTAATACTGTTAAGACCTAACTTTAAAATAATAAAAATTTGTTGTATAAAGCATTTTTACGTGTTATGGTGATCCCAAACATCATTTATGATCAAAATGTTGAAGGCCGATTATGATGAAAATTTAAAAATTTGTAAAAAATTCTATCTTGGTTTTTTTTACAAAAAAAATTGGTCAAATTTGGAAGGCCATAAAAGGGATTGTAGACTAAAGTTTAAAAATTTGATATGGCATAGCTCAATAAGCATTTACCTAATGCAACTTTTGGCCGAAAATTACGTTCTTTCAAACTTTGATGAACTGTTACTGGTTTGTTTATACATATAATTGAAAAACTGTAATTGATTTGTGGACAAAGAACGGATCTTTTACTAGGGACTAAGTACAATGTTGTAGGTGCTCAACTTAATCAGTGGTGCACTTTCAAATAGTGTTGTTTTTGGGACGCTAGTACTAAAAACAAAGATTTTACTGAAAAGTATGTTCAGCTTTTGATCACTTGGTATTCAATTTTTACCAAAAATTAAAATTGATGGTAGCGAAGCCCCTCTGCTTCTCCCTAACCAAAGAAGTACTAGCCAAGGCTTTGACTTTAATCACTCAGTCATTATTAGTTTTGCATTTAGGATTAGCTAGTAATCATGCAGGAATGCACGATTGCACGATGACTCTGATTCTAAAAGAATGTAGCCAGCGGAGCTCAGACTTTTGATTGCCTTTTGGTCTTTTACAAGTTTTTTGTGATGCACCGAAGCGCGATCCACCAGCCTGACAACAAACGTTTAGTTTGAACGAGGTACCAGGATTGCCCGGATCGTATTCACATAATTTATTAACTTGTTGTTGCTGATTGTTGCTAGATGGTATGCACAAGCGTATGTTGTGATTGGTTGCAGTAGACTCGTATATAACAGTTTTTTGTTACTAAGTAAAAACTTGGATTGACGAGGGAGTTTAGTCTATATGTTTGTACCCAAGCTTTTCCAATAACATTGTTGACGTGAGTTAACTCTGTTGGTTGTCTAGGGTTATTCCCAGATATTTAGTTTTTGATTTCTACGGTATGACTTCTGCACCTAGGCTTACGTAGTCTAGGTTTAGGGGTTTGTACCGCTTTGAACTTGTGGGTATTAACGTTGATACTCTATCAGTTATAGTAACGCCCAAGTTTTAGCAACTGCGATTTCATTTTCTTGTTGGCTACTTTAGCGACCCAGGATTGAGCAAATCGTCAGCGTAAAGTAACTAACTAATGCACAACATTAGTTTCTAGGAATGTCATTGACGTATAAAAAGAACAATGTCGGTCCACAATACTGCTTTACGGAACACCAACTTTAATATTTTTGACTTATCAGCCGTTGACACGTAGAACTTTTTATCTGTCAGATATGACGAGATGAGATAGATATAATAATTTGGCATGTTCTTGTATCGAACGCCGTTTTAATGTCCATAAATACATTATCCGTGAATTTTCTTTTATTGTGTTATGTATTTATTGAGCCCAAGGAGTGGCTGGGTGGTACTTTGGTTCTGTGTTTCTGACAAAAACGAAAGTGTTTGTCTAAAATTATATCTTTCGCAGAGATCAAGTTGAGAAATTGTGTGTGAAGAGTTTTTTCAAACAGCTTACTTATATCTGAAAGCAGGCTTATCCCAGTCTTTGGAATAGTAATAACTTTGCTAGTTTTGACACTATTGGAAAGCTTCTAAGTTTGCACAAACTGTTAAAGATAATGATTAACAGTTGTAGATCATGCTTGTGTGCACTTGCTTTTGAAGAGCTAAACATTTGACAGTTTCTTGCAGTTTCTGCTTTAAGAATCACAAATCAATCACTTAAGATTTGTGATTCTTAAAGCGGATGGACGGTGCGACAGATACCTTCGCACAAGATTGGATGCGTCTTTGTGAAATGGTTTGTGAAGCGGAACAGTATTAAACTGGCCTGTGAGCAGTTTTATACCGATTTCAAAAAGCAATTTTTTGTGGGCAAAACCGTTGAGGATTTGTCGATTGATTCTTTGGTTATTTTTTTATTTTTGTGAGATTAGCCGATTTGGTCTCCATATCAGTTGCGGAACTGAAATGACAGTTAATGTCAATGCGACCATTGACTCTGTCTACAAACATTTTCTAGTTTATTTTCCGGATTTTTTTTTAGGGGATAAACACTGTGCAAGATGTCACCCAGTATGACTAACACTGGGCTTTGATCGTAGTTTAACTCAAATAAATACTATAAGTTATATTTACTGGTGATCCCATCTGGATTGGTTGTTTGGTACTACGACTGCGACTTTGTTGGACTGCGCGAATTAATGCAGCGTTCTATTATTGGTATTGGTACTTTTTGACTTCCAACTACTGTGCTTTGCGTTTAGATCTCTTGTAAGACTACATTCGATTTTATGCTTAGCAGAGTCTGAATTACTAGAAATGGTCTGTTGAAAACCAAGAGGATTTTCTCACTCTAAAACTTTCAATTATAATTGTTGCTTTGACGGTGAATAATTGTGGACAATCTATGCCGTAAAGAGGGATGTATTTCTCAATAAGAATAGCATTGTCTCTGTGACGGCCTATTGTTTTGTCGTTGCGGTATGTGACTATTTGACCATTCCTTAGATACGTTTTACTGATCAAAATGACATCGGCTTTGTGTTGCTTTGCCGAGAGCCGTATCTGCTACCCTTGCTTTTGGATGTTTTTTTCATTTCAGAGAAATATATTTAAAGGATGTTCAATCATTTTTTAATATTGAAAGTGCTCTTGGATGTGACGATAGCAAGAGCGAGTACACGATCGTACATGTATATGTTTGCAGTTTTTAGAAGTGTTGCATGTTTAGTAACCCATTTATGTAGACTTATTGTGACTAGGGAGGTACTTTATTTTTAATTACCAGCTATTGTTGGTAATGCAAGAACCGAGTATATAACATAATCGAATGAAGAGTTTGTGGATGATACTTTAATTCTTGGATTTTTTGTTTTCTCCGTGGTTTTTCCAGTTGTTTCCACGGGCGATTTTGGGGTTTGTTTTGCACTCTTTTTTGCGTTTATAACAAAGGTTTGATGTTTTCTTATCTACGGCTATTAGTGAGTATTTTGTGTTTACAAGCATTGCACTTTACTGCCGCCGAAAGCTCATCAACGAGTATTACATTTGACAAACACGTTTTGGGGTTTTTACCATAAGATTGTTAGACTTGGAAGGTGTTTTTTGGATTTTTGTTTTGTTGTTGTTTTTTGTAGCTTCTTAGAGTCTTGAAGGAATCTGTTTTGCCGTTGCCGCATCACGAATTTTGAAGAGTTTCAAAGGTTTAACGGTAGTTTTTTGGGTTTCCGAGGGAGCTTATTTTACCGTTGCTGTCTTGTTTCCCTTTACCGAAACTGTTAAAAGTTTTCAGAGAATTGGTACTAAATTTGTTGCCTTGAATTTGTATGTTTTGGTAGCTTTTTGAATTTCCAAAGAGGTTTGTGTATTTGTCGCCAAAACTTGATGTTTTTTTTTTTAATTGTAACTAATTTTGTTGTTTTTTATTCAGCCCTTGTCAATTTAGTTTGTCTAGCACTGGACATATTTGTTGTGGTTTTTTGGACTTCCGAAGTAGACCTACTTACCGTCGCCATTACTACCGTCTTGCTTTTATTTTATGGTGTTATTACTTAGTTTGGAAGTTCTAATAAACTTAGTTACAACACCATGACTAAAAGTTAAATTTAGAGCAATTTAAGAAAAAAAAACACAGTCTTCAAAATTCACTCGACAAATTGATTTGAATACAACGTTAAAGGCAATCTTCAAAACTTTATTTTCTCAACTGCAGCAAAGGCCAAGAAAGGCGTTATCGGTTCTGAGACACGCAATTTTTTACAGGCTCAAGTGTTGGCTACACTAGGCTATAAAGACAAATATGTTTATTGCACTTTAATTTTTGAATTAATACCAGCTTTTAGTGTAAATGACCCACTGTGCGGCGTCCTTGTTGTACATAGTTATGGAGACAATGTTAGCGTGATAAAGAAAATAGTTGACACAACTTTAGTTTTTTTAGTTACTCTAGCGGTAACTAGAGTTTTGCATCTACTCATTTGATTATTACTGGTTAAGAAATTTGATGTAATTTTTTCCCACAACAAAACTTAGTTGGAGAAGAGTGTTATATTCGATTTTTTTATCAAAAACATTTCGGCGGGTAAGTGGGGGTACTACATCAATAACTATTTACTTGCAAAGAAATTCTGGAGTTTTGTACTTGTCTATCTACTCGCTTAACTGTTTGTGAGCAAGGATTTATTGTTATTTTTTTTACAATTGTCAATAGAAACTTAGTTAAAGAGAAACGTGTTATATTCAATCTTTTGATCATTGACACTTGGACATCTTTTAATCATAGACACTTGGGCATCTTTTGATCATAGACACTTTCGCATGTAAGTAGGGAATTTCAGCGGCAACTATTTGCTCCTCTCTACAAATATTATAAATACTTAGTTAAAGAAAAAAAAATATGTTTAATTCCTGGATCACAGATATTTGGTACGCTGTTGGGCGGAGTATTTTTACAAAATCTAAAGTTGCTCAATAGTTTCTGATCAAGGGATTAGATGTTACTTTTTTTTACAAATTTGTGTAGAAACCTACTTGCATAGAAGAGTGTGATATTTAATGTCTTACAAATACTTCTGCGGGTGAGTGCGGTGCACCAACGGCAACTATTTGCTTGCTACCATAAACTTACAAACGTTGGTAAAAACTTAGTTAAAGAGATAAGTGTGATATTTAATGCTTTGATCACAAACACTTGGGCAGGTAAGTAGAGTACTTCAGCGCCAACTATTTGCTTGAAAACAAAATTTAAAATTTTTCTCCTATTTGCCTAATTGTTTGTAATCAATAAATTGAATGTTATTCCTTCCTTTAAACGGTAGTAGAAACTTAGTTAAATAAAAGATACTATATCCAATTTTTTATCATAAACACTTGGGCGGGTGTGTCGGGTATTCCAGCAGCAACTACTGGCTTGCAAACATAATCTGGAGTTTTGCACCTATCTGCTTAAATGTTTGTTTTAATTAATGTTACTTCTTCTTACAAGCATAAGTAAAAACTTAGTTAAAGAGAGTTTTTTTGCTTAAGATTAAGTGCTCTAATAGCTTGTTCTATACTTGGGTACAATGAAAATGATTGAGTAGTCAAAGTTCTACATTTATTGGTGCATAATTTTGCATAAATGCTATGTTTTGCTTACCCAAGTCTTGATTTATTTGTTTTTTGTTTGTTTTTGCCATCTATTAAAAGTTTAATTTTTAATTTACAATTACTACAGCTTTTGTTTTTTCTGTTGCTATCTGCAGCTTATAATGCTGGACCAGGGCGATAGGGTATTTGCTTAACCCTAGCTTTTGCTACTGTGACAATTGTTAGATCATCAGCATTGGCTATTAGCGTCACTTAAACATAGTGCGTATGTATAGGTTCTACAAGTACAGTTCTAGTATGGAGCATTTTGCAAGGTCCGGTCAATGACGTTACATGGAACGGTTGTAACATTATAAAGGCATATTTATCTTATGCGCGGCAAATAATAGGAAATATAAAAATATGTTGCCAACAGTGTGTTTGTGGATAGACAAGAAAATAAGTCATAAGCCTCTCTTCTATTTTGGCAACGTTGTGCGAGTAATAAGAATCGTAATACGCGTTTGCGGATTAGTTCTCTATTAATGTATTGAAGAATACGTACGTACATAGTATGAAAGGAAGTGGCTTGTTTGGCAATTTTTTTAATTTTTTAATGGATTGGCTCAGACAATTATAGATCTGTTTCTGTTCTGTCTGCTTAAAATTTAATGTTTTGCTTTCAACATTTTGAATGCATAGGGGTCTGTGCTTGGAGGTTTTGTGATTTTGTTGGATCTCCTGATAAGGAGCTATCAAGAAAGCTGTTTTTCCAAAGAACGGTGGTTGGTTTTTTAACAGCATATTTGATTACTTTTGGTGAAACACTATGGGCCGGCGCTTTTTTGTCTTTCAACTGCTTGACTGCCGATTCTGTTTTTTTTTGTAAATTTTTTTTTAAATTTTTGTTTGTGTATCTTTGTTATATCAGCCCGCAAACTGCGAGGATAACAACTCTGTAATTTTTCTATTTAGTTTGTTTACCATAACAGAACTCTAGTATTTGGCCCACTTTTTGGTGACGATTTTGTAAGCATTGCTCTATACGTTTATTTTTTCTTACAATGTCTTTTTTGGCTGGTTTTTTTATGCGATGGTTTATCAGACTTTCAAAGAAGGTCTAAACAGCGTTGTCAATACTATCGCATTGGTTTTTTTTTCGAGCTCTACCTGCGATAATCACTTTGGAACAGCATTAATAACCACTCAACATTGGGGACTTTCACATTCTTTGCTCAGAAGCAGATTTACTCTCTGAAGCCACACTTTTACTGGGCCTGACACATGCTTTGCTCAGAAGAAGTTTCACTCTGTAAAGCAACACACACTTTTTACAAAGCAGCTTTACCCATTAAAGCCACAACTTACAGTACAGAACCCAGACGCATTCGTAGTTGACATCGTTGTACGTCTGGCTTTTGTTAGCACGTGTGTTTGAATTACCACAATTTGCGCGTCCATGTTAACGGTAGATACTTTTGTATAGTGTTTTTCTGCATATCTGATGCAATGTTACTTTGATTTGTAAGCTTTTGTTGAGTGTTTTGCTGGCAGCTAAAACATTGTACGAGCCCGGAGCGCTCGCAAAAAACCTTGACTTTTCTTTTATATCTACAAAGTCAACAAGTTGCTTGAGGTACGCCCTGGCAGCCGTGTCGGATACTAAAAATAGCGGTACCGGCTTGCCCATTGGCTCTTAGGTGCGAGACATGCTTAAGGTTTATTCTAAGCTTTTTTTAATTTTTGGTTTATTGCTGCAGATTTTGTTTTAAAAGGTAATCCTTGGGTTATGAGCTTATGCTCTTGTTCTTCTTTTGCAAGACAGGTGTTGAAGTTGGGAACGCAATAGATTTACGGTATTCATCCATTGCGTCAAACCGAAATCAGACACCTTTCTTAAGAATCTTGTTAACACAATTGTGACCAAGACGTTAACGTTACACGTGGCTTTCAAATTCTAACGAAACTGAAACAGTCGGTTATTTTTAAGCATCTGTTTACGGGCGTTAAACTAGCCCCTGAGAGTTAGATAAACGACTCTGCTTTGGGGACTTGAAGGGATCCGCTGCCTGAGACATAGAGAATTCAGTTTACTTAACCGTTTGTAGGTGGAGTTTTTGTTTACGTTTATTACTTAATTACTTGTTATCGTCTTTGATATATTTTGGGTGTTCCTGATTGTTAGTCGCTTTTTTGAAAGGTTTGTTTTTATCAGACTTGTCAAGGGTGATCTGACTATTGCCAAACCCGCCGCTGTTGTAGCCTTTTTTAATAAGGCGCAAGATTTGGCGAAAGTCTGTTATCTCAGGTAGACTTGCAGGTACATTATGTTAGCTTAATACCTTCCAACACTTGCTAGTTGAAGAACGAACAACAACATAATATATATCTAAAACTACAAAATGGGCGATGTTAGCAAGGTGATTAAAGAGAGAAAATGACTTTAAAGATTACACTAATAAGCAAATGAAAAGTGATGTTTTGAAAATGAAGAATTTTTAAAATGTAAGTCCCAAGAACGTAGGACATTTTAAGTTTATTGATTGGCGCAGAACGTAATCTCTCTACTTTTTGCATGTTACATAATTTTTTTTTTTTGTAACTTGTGCCATAATTTTTGGCCAGTGATACAGTATATACTATTTTGGATTCTTTAGGTTCCGATACACCCTATGATGGGGTTGTTTATTCTTTATCAACCCTTTAACCTATTTAAAAACTCACTTTAAAGTGCCTTTAAAATCACCCATGTTTGAGGCCATTTTTCTATGCCAGTGACGGCGGAGCGTGAGAATTTTTTTACAAAAACTTAAATAACTGGAGTAGGTTTGATTCCCGGGAGAGTCTGTGAAGTGTGTGTGTTTGTAAGTGTTGGTGGGTACCTATGAGTATGTGTAGGTGTCTGTGAGTGTCTATGTATAATACACACTATTAAAGAAAGGTATAGTGGTTTTATATTAGTACCGAATGATGCTAATTTTCAATGAAACAAGTAAAAGTTTTGATTGGTTTAATTTATACTTTAGCTTCTATACTAGTTCGGACTTTATTAATAATACTGATCTAATTTGGGCAATTGGTACTAATGGGTTGGATCTCTATTAGTGTCCAATATTAATTTTTTTAAAGGAACCTGATGAAAGTTATAAAAATGATAACATATTTCCCAAAAAAATGAGGTTATGTATAGTTGAGCGTACCAATGTTGATATAGTTTAGGCAATTGATACTAATGGTCTTGGTCTCTATTAGTAACTATTGTTAATATTTTTTAATGAAGCAGATGTAAGTTATCAAAGTTATAATCTATATTTTAACTTTTGTGTTAGTATTAGTTCTATTAATAAAATTGAGGTTTTGTAAAATTGAGCGTATTGATTTTAATCTAATTTAGGCAATTGGTACTAATGGTGTGGGTGTCTATTAGTCTTCAATCATAATAATTTTTAATGAAGCAGATGGATGTAACAAAAGAAATTATACTCTAACTTCATTGTTAGTCTGAACCTCATTGATATAATTGAGTTTATGTAAAATTGAACGTTTTAATCTAATTTGGGCAACTCGTACTAATAGTATGCTTTTCTATTAGTACCTAGTTTTAATAATTTTTAATGAAAGTTATGGTAATATTTGAATTAATCGTATGTTATCTGTTTCATATGCTATGTTAAAGTGGGTTGAAAAATTTATCTAATAATTATTATTATAATTAAGTGAGTATAGAAAGGTATAATAATAATTAATTTCCATGTGTTTACGACAGTCATCAGAATTTTTAGATCTCAATGTTTGAAATGTAAACGATAGTTAAATAGATGAACATAATTTGCACCAATTAGTAATGTTTGCAGGATTTTCTCTCTGAAATGTAGGTTTACTACTACGATGGACAAACAAAATAATAAATCGTTTCTACTTCCTGTTACATTACATACATTCCCTTTGTCTCTCTATACTATTTCCGTGTTGTAAAGCACTCAAAAATATCGTAAGCGCCACCCGGGGAGATGGAAGGATCCCGGCGCGGTATTTTTCGGCGGCGTGTCGTACACCAACCACCCCCAAGCCACCCGACACACATAAACAGACCGCCCGCCGCATTAAATGGACCATTGCGCGCTACTCTTTTCATGTATCTCTCTATTATGTGCGTAAATCGGGAACATTTTTCGGCCTTTGATAAGTGCGATGAACGCGAAAGTTCGCTAACCCTGTACACGATTTCCATTTTAGTATATTTTCGCATTAAATAATAATAAATAAGGAAAACACATAAATATTATATATAATAGAAAGAACGTTTTGAAATTTTGATTCTACGGAAGTCGAAAATTACATTCAATAAACATGTCAATAAACTAATATTAGCCTGTCAATTATTTGTTATTACATCGACATTTATATCAGTTATTACATTACAAAATGTATAACAATAACCTATTGGGAATATCAATTATGTGATTGGTCCATTATAAATCCGTCTGTGTCAGCACGTAACACATCCGGTTGGATTATATTAAGCTTCCAACCACATCCTAACAACATTTAATACAAACAGAAATGATAAAAACCATTAGTTAATTACCCATCGGCAGATACATTTTATTGCGGCGTTAATTCTATATTTTTTTATGTTCTTTCGCATTAGGAGAAATGTTCTAATAGAATTTATTTATCAGCGTAGCATAAAGTAAAGTGTAAGCTCCCATAACATATTTTACAACCAACATATCAAACTTTATCTCGAAAACATTTCCCCTAAAAGGTTTTTATGCAGATGCCCAATAAGTTACGCGGATAATTCGCAAAAAGTGCGGAAATATATGTGGAAATGGGACCGGATGCCGTATTTCACTCTCTGCGAGTTTTGCTCAAGTATATGGTTAAAGAGAGGGGGCATAACCGCATATGATTATTTATTGGGAATCCTCAATAACATAAAAATATCGTTGAGTTTTATTAAGGTTCGAGCGTTTAACAAAACTTGATACTTTTGTCGGAATCAAAGCGAATCACATATATGTATGTTTGCATTGCTAGCTGTTAGCTAGTCACTTAAAGATATCTTAACTAAATTGACTTCAGTTGAATCGGTAAATTTTTTGAAGTTTTTCAATAAACTATTTTGGGTATAAAATTATGGGCAATGGGTTTGGATTAAATTTATAAAGTATGAAGTACTACATTGGTACTAAATCTTAAGAAAATATCTAATGAACTATTTGGAAAAAAAAAAATCTTTTAAATAATTTGCATATCAAAGGCAGTTTGAATAAATTGTGGAAAAACACAGACGTATCGATATGGTTCAAATTTATAAAATATTAATGCTCGTTTGCACCAACGTCGCTTAAATCTTAAACTGCCCTTAAAACGTTAAGGGTGGCTTATTGCGTTGCACCACATATTTAAGGGAGTTTATGACTTTAAGGGACCCTTAACTTAAGCGGTCAATATTGTCGGCTTAGTAAAAACTTAACCTAAAAATATTATTCAACGTCAAAACGTCAACGTCAAAATTTATTTATTATTTATTCATTGATATTTTGGCTTTATTTTCGTTACTATGCAACAATATTAATAAAAACGTCCAAATTTAATATAATCTACACTGACATACGCTATTAAAGGTTAGGTTTTATGTTATTTAAGCATTTTTATTATAGAAATAGACACAAATATCAACAGTTTTCGTAAAATAACTAAAAATGTGCAATGTTGCCATGTGCAATCTATTTTAAACTTCAGTTTGCTAAACTACGCTTAAAACGTGTTGGTGCAATGCAATGAAAATTAAAACTACCCTTAAAATTAACTAGAGTTTAATTAAGCGTCGATTTAAGCCAACATGGTGCAAACGGGCCTAAGTACTTTATTTATAGTAAATGCTAAAAACTAATAAAATTATTCAATGAACTATTTGGAATCACTTGGTATCAAATTATTTTTTGAATAGTTTGCAAATCATGGACAATTTGAATAAACCAAGGATAAAATATGGACGTATTGATAAGGTTTACACTTATACAATGTTGAGTACTATTCAGGAAAGCACTAAAATGTTACTCTCACGCGATTTATTTGTTATTAAATTTTAACTAACCAATTTGTCACATAACCTGAAAAATGTTGACACCCAATGAATGCGAACTATTGTGACGGCACCTACATAATTTTAAAATGTTATAAATATCAATTTGCGATTGATATTAGCACTAGTTTATGTCAACAGTAGATGCTTGGCAACTGTATCTAATCTAACTATTCAGGAATGCAAGTGTGACGTAACGCATCTAGTATTAAATTTAAAACTAACTATTCTGTCACATAACCTGAAAAATCTTTACACTCAATCTGTTGTTTTGTGAATGCGAATTATTGTTATGCCGCGCACATAACCTTGAAATGTTGTAAATGTTAATATGCTAATTTACGATTGACATTTGTACGAATTTATACCAACATTAGAGGTCTGACAACAACATTTATATTGTTACACAGTGCTGAATGTAATGTTTCAAATCTAGAGAGCGGATTGCTACATATATGTACGTATCACTGTTCGGTTTTTGTTAGCCGTTCAGGAATGTTGAACCAATCAGTAACACTTGTTGGTCTGCTTTTGTTCTTTTGTTTTATTCATAATGTTTGACACAAAAGACTATACCAGTCATAAGCTACTAAAGTATCTGTAACAAATTTTATATTAAAAAAAAAATGTTATATTGGAGCTGGAGTTTGAACCTGCGCCGAGATTTTAGTGAGGTGTTTTACCCAACTAAACAACGTTTTGGGGTTGATTGATAAATGCGTTACGATAGTCACATTTTTAATCTAAATAATGTTTATACCAGATTTGTTGCTTTAAGGTTGACAGATATGTTACGGCACTATTTGTGATCTAAAAAAATCTTGCAATTGTTAAATACTTTATTGCACTTACATAATTACAAAATTTGTATTTACAGTTTGACACGAATAATTTGGCCGGTATAATAGACAACATAATATAGACAACAATTAGTTATGTTGACTGTGGTTGCACTCATGCCTTTGACCGTTTTAGAATTTTTCATTTGCGCTTACATTTTACACATTCCATGAGCGACGTTGTTCTCGGATTGAAAGATGCTAAAACGGGCTAAGGCATGAGCTTAACCACAGCCAAAATGTTTTTTGTGTATATTAAGTTGCTTATTATAGCGGCCAAACTATTTGTGTCTAGCTGTAGTTTGTTGTTTCTCAATTGCTAGATTAGTTTGCTAGTTTGAGTCACTTACCTAATAGAATAACGTTGACAAGTAATATTGATTGATGGATTAGTCACGGTACGTACGTAACCTTAAGAAATGTTGAATTTATCTCATTGCAATCATTGTGATGTTGATATTTAATTTGTGGCTAGGCGATTGATAACCTTAAAAGTAATGACACTTTGCCTGTCGTTTTAAGGCTCATAACCTACAAAAATATCTGTTGTTTTGTATTATTATGTCACGCTACACACCTAACCTAGAAAACTATGTCACGAAATAACAATTGATGTTTAATCTATCGCTTAAAATTTTGCGGCTTGCAATTAGCTTACATAAAAACATAAACACTCAAACTGTCACTTGTGCAATTATTTAGTTGTTCTGTGGTTATTATGTCACGCCTTCATACGCAGTCTGTAGTTTTGCGATTGACGGATACGTCATGGTACGCACATAATCTAAGAATAACTAAAGGCAGTTAATAATGTTAGGGCTTGTAGCGAGCCACTCTTTGGGTTGATTGATAAACACGTTACGATAATTACATACCTAATTTTGAAAATAATGATATGATTTGTTGTTTCGAGCACTTGACAGATGTGAATGCACGAATATAACCTTATATATAAATTATAAAAAAAATGTGTTTTTTTGCAATCAATAAATACATTATTGCACTTACATAACCATATTTTCTAAATGGCATTTCATTTTGACATCTGACATATGGAAGACAGTTATGTTTTGCAAATGGCAAATCCTTGACAGTTTGTTTTGAGAATTTGAATAGTTTTTAGCTTTTTGTCACATGTCTAAAGCATATTTTCTAAACGATTTAAATTTTGACTTATGCCTTATGTCACAACAGCTATTTTGCAAATGGCATGTGTTTGACAGTTTGTTTTGATAATTTGAATAGTTGTAGCTTATTGTTAAATGCGTTTAAACCAAATTTTTATTTTTAATTAACAGATGTGTCAAAGTATTATAATCTACAAAAATATTAACATTTAATCTATTGTTCTAGAAACAATATGTCACGTTTTAAAAATTGATGTCTAATCTGTAGCTTTGCTGTTAAAACTCTACGGCTTGCACTTAACCTAAAAAAACTTAGGCATTTAATCTGTTGATGTAATTATTATGTTACGTGTTGATACCTAATGAGTCACTTTGCGATTGACAGATGCTAAGAAAAGTATGATATTTTAACAACACTTTTGACAATTTGGTAATATTTTTTCCAAATTTAAAATATTTTTACAAATTTTTGGAACATTTTGGCCAGTTATGCAACAATATTGTCAATTTTGGAACAATTTTAACAGTTTAAGAACAATTATGAAAATTTAGGAATTGTTTGATAGTTCCGGAAAGAAATTGACAATTTAGGATGAATGTTGATAATGTAGGAAGAATTTTGACAGTTAAGGAACAATTATTATATTTTGAAAATATCATTAAAGAACCAGAATTTTTTATTGAATTGAGTATATTTCTACAAAATTTAGATTTTTTTTGGCAGTTTATGAACAAGATTGATAATTCAGGAACAATTTTATAAATGTAGTAAACAAAATTTGCGAACATTTTTGACAGTTTATTAACAATTTTTACAGTTTATTAACAATTTTGACAATTTAGAAACAATTGTGAGAATTTACTAACATTTTTGACAATTAAGAATAGTTTATTTGTGTTAGAAGCATAGGTATACACTTGTCAATAAAAACACATAAGTAAATACATATATACACACACACACACTTAAAAATATAAAATACAGATATATGTAGGTTGTACATTACAGATAAAAATAAAGTAAAACTTTTAATAATTTAACTAATATTGTGTCTTAAATAATCGTCGAATGACTAAAATACTTTAGAGGTATTAGAACATTTTGCAACCATTTTAAAATTATTTTAGGTGCTTTGGTTTTAATTTTTTGTGGCAATTTTTTATAAACTTGGCACAATTATAATTTACACTGTTTTGGCTTTTTTTCAGCCGAACTGACTTTATTTGTAAATTATTTTTGTATCTAGTTTCGTATGTATGACCACTGTTTGTGTCAAATTGTTGATTATTTTATAGATAGTACTTTAAGCAGTGATATATGTACAGAGAAGGAAGTGTCATTATTTGCAACTTTTGAAATGCTGACTTACAGCTTTCTCTATATTGCAGGTGAGCAAGTATTCTGATTGCTTTACGTTGGAGAGAGAATAATCGGTGGATAATGGTGGTGTGTCCCCATACAGTAATGCCATAGGTAAGGTGACTCTGGCATAGAGCAAAATATGTTATTTTGAGGCAATTATTAGGAACAGAGCGCCGTAAGCAACGAAGAGTAAAAATAGATTGGCTAATTTTGTTTGAGACGTAGTCGCCGTGTGCGCCCCAGTTTAATTTGGAACCAAACTGAAATCTTAAAAACTTTGCAGAGTTTGTTTGCAACCGATGTTCAGGTTTTAAAGTAAATGTAACGTTCGTAGTTTTAGTAGCATTTAGGCATAAACAATGTTGAGAAAACATTTGACAATTTGGAAACAATTTTGACAATTTAAAAATATCTTTAACAAACAAAAGATTTTTTACGAGTTGAGACCGTTTTTGCAAAGTTTATAAATTTTTTTGAGATTTTAGAAACAATTTTGTCAGTTTAACATTTTTAACACGTTCATGACGTTGTGATCTACCGGTGGGTCACGCAAGGTTTTGCTAATAAACGTCCGTGTCTACCAGTGGGTCACAAAATTTACAGTATTATACTTTATTTCAAGTTTTACGTTTATATCGTAGACACTCTATTTTACTGTAATGGCTGCAGGAAAGGCACATCTTAGTTTGTGCAAAATTGTTTTATGGTAGGCCGTTTCTAACTTAGTATATTAAAGTAATTATTTAAGTTACATTTTTGTATGTATAGTAAGTATTATACTTAGAAGATAATTGTACATTCTAAAAAAAAACAGGTAAAAATCAAAATCTATCGCAAAAAAATTAAATACAATAAATAAATTTCACTACTCGTGAAACTTCTTCAAACAAGAAATGCACAACGTTGGTTGTCCATCACGGTCTTCACAAAAAGTGAAAACTTTTGATGCCTTGTCTCTTGCTTCTTTACTACCCTTTTTCTTCTGATTTTTTTTATAACATTTACTACACTTTGTTCTACTAGTTCTAGCCGTTTTTTGTATTTGTTTATTCTATGGCTGCTCTTTCTACATTTTTTTGTTTTTGGCTGATTATTATTTGCACTATCATTTTCATTTTCTGAATCTACAACTAAGTTTGTCTTATTATTTTCTGCACTTAGTAAGCTTTCTATTATTTTTTCTCGAAATAGAAGCATGTCTATTTTTTATTGTTGTTACTGTAGTAATTGTAAATTACCCAAAAGTTAACAAGACATGTTTCTAGTATTACTTCAAACATAACCTTATTATACCATTGATTGGTGTGATGTGGTACAGAACTAATCATTATTACTGGACATTTGCTTTGCTATTTTATAACTCGGATTTTGTCTGCATTCTGCTTACCGTAAACCTCTTTTCTTCAATTTCTTCTGACACACTTTGTTAGGATTTCCTCTTCGATTAGTCTTCAACATCACACAGATGTATGTCTTGAAGTCTAAAAGATCTTTAGTGAGTTTTACACTCGTATAATAATTATCAACCTAAAGAATTCATCCGCAATTTTTGAGGTTATTGAGTAACTCTATACATATGTTATAGATATGGCCGCATATTTATGTGTCTTTCTAGGAAGATATTGTCGGAATACCAGCCTACCTCTCTATGGCACCATGGTCTTGTCAATGACAATTTTCTTATCTGGAATAAACGCTTCTTTTTGACAACACTTTTCCATAAGTTTTTTTAATTTTTGAGAGTATTATTCTTTGCAGCTGGGTCACTTTTGTCGGCGAAATGCAAGTATCTCAACAAAATGTCGAATCTGTTACGAGTTATCACTCTTTTTATATAATAGTTGCGTATATTCATATTATTTTTGCACCAATACAGGCGCATCTGGGGTAGCCTATTGATTCCCTTAATGACTAAAATAGCTATGAATTTTTGCATTTTGGCTCTATTAGTATGTGTTCAGTTGTGCAACAATGATCTCTTGTGAAGTTGATTGAACTGTACAAAATGCGCTGCATATTTATTGGTTTATAACACTATAATTTCATGAATTTTATCAGATACAAAGTATCTGTAAATATTGATAGTGATCTTTGAGATAGTGGTGACTGGTGCAGCACTGACGAATTCCCTGGTGGTGGTGATGATTCTTCCAATGATGTTTTATCTTTAGGTATCATTTCTAGTATCTTTCTCGTCCTCTCGCCTATTATTTCTCAAAATTAAAAAAAAAATCTAAAAAGAAAACCCTACTCAAATACAGCCTACATCATTTTCGCAAATATAGCTGATAAAATATTACTATTTTTTGCGTGACCACCGGTGGATCACGATGGCCATAAGTTAAAATTATTATTTCTGGACATCGTGACCCACCGGTGGGTCACACTAAAAAATGCTCACAATACTCAATAATAAATCAAAATAACTAAAACAGTATTTATTACCTATTAAAAACGCACGTAAACACTATTTAGTAAAAACAGGATCACATGTTTTGGTGTAATTTTGTAGGTCAGCTTACGTCATGACCGTGACTGTCAGTTCAGCAACATTTTTGAAAGTTTAAAAATATCATAAACAAACAAAAGATATTTTTACCAATTAAGAACATTCTGCAAAGTTTTTTTTTTGAGATTTTAAAAACAGTTTTGTAAATTCAACATTTTTGACAGTTTAAAAATGTTATAAACAAACAAGAGTTTTTTAAACACATTAAGATCATTTTTACAATGTTTTGGATTTGACAGTTATGAAATAGCTTGGACATTTCAGGATTTTTGTTTGGCAGTTTGGTAAAATTGTTTTAATAATTATGAACTTTTTTTCAAAGTTAAAGAATAGTTTGGACAGTAAAGGAACAATTTTAAGATTTTATGAACTTTTTGACAGTTGAGTTTAAATATATTATAAACAAACAAGAAAAATTTTAAACAATTTAAAAACGTTTTTGAAACATTATGAACAGTTTTGACAATTTAAAAGTATTTGACATTTGTAACATTTTTGACAGTTTGAGAATACTATAGGCAATTTTTTTTTTAAATAAATTAAGAATACTTTTACAAAGTTTAGGAACATTTTTGATAGTTTATGAGCAATTTTTGATAATTTATAAATATCATAAATAAACAAAATATTTTTTACAAATTTTTACAAAGCTTATAAATTTTTTTCAGAGTTTATGAATAGTTTTGTCAATTCAACTACATTTTTGACAGATAAACTGTAAATATCTAAAACAAGCAAGATTTTTTAACACTAAGAAAATCTACAATGTTTAGAATCATTTGTGACAGTTACTGAACAATTTAAACATTTTACGATTTTTTTGACAATTTAGACCAATTGTGATAGTTTACCAACATATTTTACAATTTAAAATATCACAAACAAATAAGAAAATTGTTTAACTAATTTTGAGCTTTTTTTTAGTTTAGGTACAATTTTAAACAAAAAAACAATTTTAGGAATTTGTAAATATTTTTAATAGTTATGCAACATTTTTAACAATTATAATAAGATAAGAATAAGACAAACTGTCTGTTTTTAAAACCAACAGAAGTAGAATTCAGCTACCTAATGATATATGTCTTGTTAATCAATAATACCAACTACAAAATCACTGCAAGTTTTTAGGACTCAACTCGCATATCTAGCTTAAAAACTAGACTAAACGGAGTAATCTATTCGTTAAGAGTTTTAAAACCTTATGTTAGTACAGAAACACTAAGAACCGTTTATTACTCAAATTTTACATCTATCGTGAGATACGGTATAATATTCTGGGGATCCGCCAGCGAATCGAATGATATTTTTATACTTCAAAAAGCGGAAATTCGTGTAATCAGTGATATGGATTATACACAATCATGCAAAGGTATATTCAAAACGCACAATTTGTTAACTTTTTATTCTTTGTATGTTTATGATTGTTTAATATATTTTCATAATCATAAAAACTTATTTGAGAAAAACACTGCAAGCCATTCATATGAAACAAGAAATTATGATTTATATTTGTATCCGTGTCATAATTTAACAGCTCTTGAAAAAGGTCTAAAATATGCCTGTATGAAAATGTATAATGCACTTCCTGTAACTTACAAAAATTTAAATATTAATTTATTTAAATTAAAAATTAGATTGTTGTTAATTGATATAGAGCCTTACAAAATAGATGATTTCTTTTTAAGCGATGTAGTGTTATAGAGTTAACCAACTAACTGTGACGTTTTCTTTTTCTTTGTCATTATTACTGTAATTGTATATTTTGTAACTATGATTATTTTAAAGAAATACACGATTTATTATTATTATTATTATTATTATTATTATTATTATTATTATTATTCCGGTTTTGCACGTCATTTCTGACGGTAATTAGTAGGTACGGTTTTTTCAAACAAGTTGCCTACAATTCTATTTATCAAGGTTGAGATGTGACCGGACTATTGATGTTGTGTTTAAAATAACTGTTTTTTGAAGCTGGATGTAAGTTAGAGGATGGAGCTGTATATTATTATTATTATTATTATTATTATTATTATTATTATTATTATTATTATTATTATTATTATTATTATTATTATTATTATTATTATTATTATTATTATTATTATTATTATTATTATTATTATTATTATTATTATTATTATTATTATTATTATTATTATTATTATTATTATTATTATTATTATTATTATTATTATTATTATTATTATTATTATTATTATTATTATTATTATTATTATTATTATTATTATTATTATTATTATTATTATTATTATTATTATTATTATTATTATTATTATTATTATTATTATTATTATAATCATAAACAAACAAGAAACATGTTAACAAATTAAAAGAATTTTTGCTACGTTTAGAAACTTTTTTGATAGATTATCAACAATTTTGATCTAGGAATATTTCTGACAGTTTAGCAACTGTTTTGACAGTTTCATAATATTATAAACAAAGAAGACATTTTAACAAATAATGAACATTTTAACAAAGCTTGGAAACATTTTTTACAATTGTATAAACCGTTTTTACAATTTGGTAGTATTTTTGACGTTTAAGGATCATTTTTGACTGTTAAGCAACGTTTTTTGTTAGTTTAAAATTAATATTATAATTAAACTTCTCTTGTTTAATTTAATTTTAAACAATTTAAAAACGGTTTTACAAAATTTAGAATTATTTTGGACACATTAGGAACATTTTTGATAGTTTAGCAATATTTTTGACATTCTAAAAATGCCATAATCAAACAAGAAAATTTTTAACAAATCAAAATCACTTTTACAACGTTAAGGAACATTTTTGACTGTTTAGAATTGTTTTTATCAGTTAAAAATTATAATAAACAAACAAGAACTATTTTAACAAATTACGATTTTTTTTAGAATATTTACGCTTATTTTTGACAGTTAAGGAACAGTTTTGACATTTTAGTATATTTTTTGACAGTTTATCAACATTTTTTACAGTTTAAAAATATCACAAACAAAGAAAATTGTTTTAGTAATTATAGATACATTTTTAAAGTTTGGGAACAATTTTGACAGTAAAGGAGCAATTTTGAAAATTTATGAGAATTTGACAGTTAATCATAAACAAACAAGAGTCATTTTTAGAATATTTACGCTTATTTTTGACAGTTAAGGAACAGTTTTGACATTTTAGGATATTTTTTGACAGTTTATCAACATTTTTCACAGTTTAAAAATATCACAAACAAATAAAATTGTTTTAGTAATTATAGATACTTTTTTAAAGTTTGGGAACAATTTTGACAGTAAAGGAGCAATTTTGGAAATATATGAGAATTTAACAGATAATCATAAAGAAACAAGAGACAATTTTAATAAACTAAAAGAGTTTTTTTTAAGTTTAGAAATATTTTTGACAGTTTAGTAACAATTTTGACAGTTTAAGAACATTTTCTAAAGGTTAGCAGTTTATAAACATTCTAAAAGACAAGAATATTTTTAACAAGTTAAAAGCGTTTTTACATAGTTTATAAATATTTATGACAGTTTAGGAACAATTTTGACAATTTAGAAAGTTTTATAAGAGTTTAGCTAAATTTTTACAGTTAAATTTTTTTTATGAACGAACAATATTTTTAACGAATTAGAAACATTTTTACAAAAAACACTTTTGGCAGTTCAGCAACTTTGACAGTTTAAAAATATAAAAAATAAACGAGAATTAAGAACATTTTTACAAATTTTAGAAATATTTTTGAAAATTTAGGAACCGTTTTGACATTTCAGATTTTTGCACAGTTTAAAAATACATTTTTACAAAGCTTAGTAACGTTTTTATACAATTTAATAACATTTTTGACAGTTTTGCAACTTTTTGACTGTTTAATATGATTTAATTTTTTTTTACAAAGAAATATTTTTGACAAAATAGAAATTTTTTGACAAATCAGGAACAATTATTTTACATTATTTTTGACAGTTTAGTAACATTTTTTACAATTTGAAGACAATAGACATTTTTAACAAATTAAGAACGTTTTTACAAATCTTAAGAATATTTTTTACAAATTTATGAAAAAATTTGACAGGAACAATTTTGACAGTGAAAAATTTAGGCATTTTAGGAATAATTTTGACACATTAGAGATTTGTATCGTTTTGCAACATTTTTTACAGTTTAAAATTTTTATAAACAAGCAAGTTTAGGAACATTTTAAAACAAATAACTGCAAATTTAACTTATGCTGGTTACTCATCTGTTGCGATATTAATAACTTGTTGTTATTCGCAATTGTATAACAGAATAATAATTTTTGCACAGATAATATTTTAGTTATATTTATTTTACTATTTCTACTTCACACGAACATTTCGTAATTCGACCGCGTTACGTATGGAGCCAATTCTGAAAATAGCCGGCGCACAGTTTTCGTGGGAGTTTAATAGTTGGACACGATGAGTGTATATATTAAGAAACTACTGACGTACTTTGCCGAAACTACAACTACTTCGAGGATTGTTGAGCTTTCCACACACACAAACAACGGCGTTAGAATATTTTATTAGTTTTGATAAAGTTTGTGTTGCTTTAGCTAATTTTAGTATTACAATAATATATTTCAATTAATTTATAATTGAATAATCCTTTAAATCTATCTATACATTATTATTTGATTCTCTCTTTATCTGCAAGCTACAAATCTATTTTGTAATATTATTCCTATTTTATTTGCTGATAATGTTTTAGTTCAGTAGTTAAAAATATCAAATGCAAGCACGTAATAATAATAAAAATAAATGTAAGTGGTGCAGATATTACGAATAACAATTACCAATAAAAATGTGTAGTGAAATATTTCATTACAAATATCCATAACAATTTATTGCATTACGGACGCGATACGAATTTATTATTGATAAATATTAACGCACTAAATCACGTATGGGATGCGACGGGACGGTTGCAAAACGTTTTTTAGTTGATATTCCACAATCACTACAAACAAATCATACAACTTTTATTTCGTATTTAATGGAAATAGTTTTTATTTACAAATGTTAAAACGATTTTAAAATTATTAACTTATTTATTTTTGTTTCAGGTAAGCTTCAACTATTACAAATCATAAGGATTGGTGAGTTTGGTATTTATTTGTCTTAAGCGGTTAGTTTTATAAACATACTTTCTAAAACCTGTTTGTAATTTGTATAGTATTTTTAGCGATTTTAATTTGTCGAAAATTTGTCTTCACTTTAATTTAAAAAAATATTGTAAGCTTATAGAGAAGAATTGATTTTGACTTGAGTAATTTAAGGTGACTTGCAATGAATTGCACCGAAGAGTAACCGAATTAAAAAGTAACCTCAGGCAACTTACATTCAATCGCGAAGCGACAAAATAGTTGTGAGGTAGTTTTAACTAATTTAGTATTAGTCGCGAACAGTAACTGAATTATAGACTAACCTCAGGCAACTCATATTCCATCGCTAAGCGACGAAATAGACGTGAGGTAGTTTTAACTAATTTACTATTAGTCGCGAGCCGAGATATGACTTGCAGAGTAATCTTAGTCATTTTACAATAAATTGCGAAGCAACATAGAAGAATAACCGAATTATAAAGTATTTTCAGTTAATTTATATTCAATCGCGAAGCGACCAAATAGAGGTAGTTTTAACTAATTCACTACTACAGCCAGACACGAATAGAGTGGCCTCTATAATAGGCAACTTAGTATACACAAAAATTATGTTGAATGTGGTTAAACTTATGCTTTTGCCCGTTTTAGCATCTTTCAATCCCAGAACAACGTCGCCCATGGAATGTTTAAAATGTAAGCGAAAATGAAAAATGATAAAATGGCCAAAGGCACTAGTTTAACCACATTTAACATATTTTTTGTGTATACTAAGTTGCCTATTATAGAGGCCATACTTTTCGTGTCTGGCTGTAGTTGAGAAGCGAGCTATGACTTGTTGTGTATTTTAAGTCAACTCACAATGAATTGCTAATAAACATAGAAGAGTAACTGAATAGAGTATCTTAAGTCAACTTATATTCAATCGCGATGTGACAAAATACATAGAATAGTGAGTTAGTTTTAAATAATTTACTATAACATAGTCGTCAAGCGAGATATGACTTGTAGAGTAATCTAAGTCAGAAATAGTAAACTTAAGCTCATTTTAACAGCTTTACTATTAGTCGCAAACTTGATTATACTAATAACAACTTTTTCTAACAATTTGCAAAGCTGCATTTTATAGGATAATCTTAATCGTCATAATTACAGCGATATAGCATAGAGCTTGCTGACTAATTACCAAAACTGTGGCCATCTTAGCGATGCATGGAAAATTTGCTCTGTATAATAAAAAATATAAACTATTTTGTTAGCGAAATTAGATTAAAATTAATCGATTCAACATACATGACGCAGTAAAATATTTAAAAATCATTAATTAACCCACTCCACAACATCAATATTTGTATGGATAATACAATTTAACCAAAAACAAAGCACGCATTAATTGTTTACATCCATTGTGTATACACATATAGACCGCAACTGCTCAATCCGGGGAAGATTTTCCGTTTGATTGTAGGGGCTCTACTATAGGGGTGAGTCTATTCAGTGTGTTGGTGGTGGTTTGGTAAAGCAGGCAAGCAACAAGTGGTTCTTTGCTACATCTAAAAGTCCCCAGCACAGTAGACCACACTGTGCAATATCAACACGGGAAATCAAATAAACCGCTTTATCGGATTCCACCCTCGATATTTTTTTATTCGCCCGCCACTACAAAGCCAATTTGAGAGCGAATCCGAGAAAGTGGAAAACAATTTTGTTAATCATTTCTTCTTATAATTTAGTTCGATTATGATTTATTATTTAATTATTTTTGTTAACTGAAAATGTTTCGTATATTGCGGATGGGTCCCATGGGTGCTTTGCGGTTTGTATTTCGTTTTACATATCGACATCGTGTTTTGTAAAGGGCAGATTTATCGTGTAAGATGATCGTAAATAATACAAGACAATAACTTGTGAAGTAATTGCGTCCTATGGGAGATTTGAAACAATGGACCGTTGAGAAACGTTTTAACGACCGATGACTTTATCGTTGTTAAACAAAATTCCATTGAAATATATAAATAAAGATGTTAATTTACATCATAAAATGAGCTACATTAGTTGCAATTTGATACAGTTACAGTAGAGTAACAAATATTAGTTTTATGTCTCTTACGATTCGCAATTTACAGTAAGTTAACAAATGTCATTACACAATTTTCAAGTTTAGGTGTTATTACATATTGTAATTAATATTGTGATAATTAAATCTAATTTAATAAGATCATTTTTCTAGCATGAATAGTTTAATAGTTGTTTTATTAATTAATAATTTATTATTGGAATTACTATTAAAACTAAGTATTGGATCATGTTACAATTTTTGGAAATTAAGGTACTAATATAGTACTAATATATGTAAAAGTTTTATTTAATTTGGTACTATCAATTCACTGCAGGAATTTGAATTAGTATTGAAACGAAATACTGGATCATGTTAGATATTTTATAGATTAAGGTACTAATACGAGGGGCACTGCTAAAGTTCACGAAATCAAGTACTGCCTGTATTGCCAGCGATTGTCATATTCGTAAAATTTGACGTTTTTCACCTATAATTCAGTTGACAGTTCGATTTCAAACTGCTCGGTTTGTTTTAACAAAATTTAACGAGAGTAATAATTGTGTGAAAAATTTTGAATCGTTACTTCCGAGTGATGATTTTTTTATGATTTTCAATACGGTTTAACACCGCAGCAATGTGTGAAAAACTTAGTTCGTTATTTGGGGATGAAGCACCATCTAAATCTATGGTTTACAAATGGTTTGCTGAAATCAGAAGGAACATTGTTCATCATGACAATGCAAGCGCTCACACTGCACGACGAGCTGTAGAGTTTTTGACAAGTAACAACATCCAGTTAATGACTCATTGCTCATATTCGCCTGATTTATCGCTCAATGACTTCTTCCTATTTTGACATATCAAAAATAAAATGCGTGGCGAGCGTTTTTCATCACCTTAAGAGGCCGTTAAAGCATTTAAATCACTTGTTTTAGAGGTACCTTGCTCAGAGTGGCTAAATTGTTTTGAAGATTGGTTTTATCGATTGCAAAAGTGTATAGATTTTAAAAGAGAAGATTTTGAGATGCAATAAAGCAATTTACGTAACGTAATTTGTGTTTTGCTTTACATTTTTCTCGAACTTTGGGAGTGTCCTTCGGATAGTAGTAAATTATGTAACAATTTGATTTAATGTGGTACGATCAGTTTTCTAGCAGGAATAGTTGAATAGTTGCTTCATTAATTAATTGATTATTGGAAACAGTTGAAATAGTGATGAAATTAAATATTGGATCATGTTACAGTTTACCTAAATTAAGGCTAGTATGGTACTACATTATATAACAATTTGATCTGATTTGCTACAATCATTTTTGTAGCAGGAATAGTTGAATAGTTGCTTCATTATTTAATTGATTTTTGAAATATTGGATTATGTTACAATTTTCAGAAATTATGTTAATAATGCAGTACTAACTTAAGTAACAATTTGATCTTATTTGGTAAGATCACTTTTCTA
The DNA here is from genome assembly GCA_963932245.1 of Tachinus rufipes. NCBI lineage: Eukaryota > Metazoa > Arthropoda > Insecta > Coleoptera > Staphylinidae > Tachinus > Tachinus rufipes. Next base: position 67,026,993 of record OZ010747.1, on the reverse strand, counting down.
GCAGGAATAGTTAAATAGTTGCTTGCTTCATTTATTATTTGAATATTGGAAACAGTTGAAATAGTAATAAAACTAAATATTGGATCATGTTACAGGTTTTTGAATTTAAGGTACTAGTATGGTACTACATTATGTAAAATTTGATCTAATTTGATACAATAAGTTTTGTAGCAGGAATAGTTTAATAGTTGCTTCATTAACTAATGATTTCTGGAAACAGTTGAATTTGTGTTGGAACTAATTATTGTATCATGATACAATTTATAGAATTTAAGGTACTAATTATTTAACAATTTGATCTAATTTGGTACGATCATTTTTCTAGCAAGAATAGTTGCTTTATTAATTAATTGATGATTATTGGATACAGTTGAAATAGTATCGAAACTAAATATTGGATTATGATACAATTTTTAAAAATTAACGAACTAATATAGTATTACATTATGTAATAATTTGATTTAATTTGGTACGATCAGTTTTATAGCAGGAGTAGTTAAACAAATGTTTTATTAATTAATTGATTATGGGGAAACAGTTGAAATAATATTGAAACTAAATATTGGATCATGTTGAAGTTTTCAGAAATTAAGATTCTTACTAATATAGCACTAAATTATGTAACAATTTGATTTAATTTGGTGCTATTAGTTTTCTAGCAAGAATAGTTAAATATATGCTTTATTAATTAACTGCTTATTGGAAACAGTTGAAATAGTAATGAAACTAAATATTGGATCATGTTACAGTTTTTTGAATTTAAGGTACTAGTATGGTACTACATTATGTAACAATTTGATCTAATTTTAGATCAATAAGTTTTGTAGCAGGAATAGTTGAATAGTTGCTTCATTCATTAATTAATTTTTGGAAACAGTTGAATTAGTATTAGAACTAAATATTGGATTATGTTACAGTTTTTGGAAATTGAGGTACTAATATAGTAATTAATTTTATTACAATTTAAATTAATTTAGTACAATCAGTTTTCTAGCAGGAATAGTTAAATAGTTGCTTCATTTATTATTTGATTATTGGAATCAGTTGAAATAGTAATAAAACTAAATATTGGATCATGTAAAACTGCGTACACACTTGCAACAATCTGCCGTACCGCAACACCGTAGCGTAACATCGTTGCGTACCATCACTCCGCAACACATCTGCGAACCGCAACATCGTCGCGTAACATTTTCTTTGATTCGACGGCAGAAAACCGACAAGCAATGTGACACTGTTGCGAGGTGATGTTGCGCGAGGATGTTACGCGACGGTGTTGCGGTTCAGCAGATTGTTGCAAGTGTGTACGCAGTATTACAGTTTTTTGAAACTAAGGTACTAATATGGTGCTACATTATGTAACAATTTGATCTAATTTACTACAATCAGTTTTGTAGCAGGAATAGTTGAATAGTTGCTTCATTAATTAATTAATTTTTGGAAACAGTTGAAATAGTATTAGAACTAAATATTGAATTATGTTAAAGTTTTTGGAAATTGAGGTACTAATATAATACTAAATTATGTAACAATTTGATCTAATTTGGTGCGATCAGTTTTTTAGCAAGTATAGTTAAATAGATGCTTTATTAATTAATTGATTATTGGAAACAGTTGAAATAGTAAAGAAATTCAATATTGAGTTACAGTTTTATGAAATTAAGGTACTAGTATGGTACTACATTATGTACCAATTTGATTTAATTTTTTTTATCAATTTTCTATCCGGAATAGTTGAATAGTTGCATTAGTTAATTGATTTTTGGAAAAAGTTGAATTTGTGTTGAAACTAAATATCGGATCACGTTACAATTTTTAGAAATTAAGGTACTAATATAGTACTAAATTATGCAACAATTTGATCTAATTTGGTTTGATCAATTTTCTAGCAAGAATAGTTCAATAGATGCTTCATTAATAATTGATTATTGGAATCAGTTGAAATAATAATGAAACTAAATATTGGATCATGTTACAGTTGTTTGAAATAAAGGTACTAGTATAATACTACATTATGTAACAATTTGATCTAATTTACTACAATCAGTTTTGTACCAGGAATAGTTGAATAGTTGCTTCATTAATTAATTGATTTTCGAAAACAATTGAATTTTTGCTGAAACTAAATATTAGTACTAAATTATGTAACAATTTGATCTAATTTGGTGCGATCAGTTTTCTAGCAAAAATAGTTAAATAGATGCTTCATTAATTAAATGATTTTTGGAAACAGTTGAGTTTGTGTTGAAACTAAATATTGGATTATGTTACAATCTTTAGAAATTACGGTACTAATGTAGTACTAAATTATGTAACAGTTTGATCTAATTTGGTGCGATCAGTTTTCTAGCAAGAATAGTTAAATAAATGCTTTATTAATTAATTGATTATTGGAAACAGTTGAAATAGTAATAAAACTAACTATTGGATTATGTTACAGTTTTCTTAAATTAAGGTACTAGTATGGTATTACATTATGTAACAGTTTGATCTAATTTGGTACGATCAGTTTTCTAGCAGGAATAGTCGAATAGTTGCTTCATTAATTAATTGGTTATTGGAATCAGTTAATATAGTATTGAAACTAAATATTGGATCATGTTACAATTTTTAGAAATTAAGTTACTATTATAGTTCTAAATTATGTATCATTTTTATCTAATTTGATGCGATCAGTTTTCTAGCAAGAATAGTTAAATAGGTGCTTTATTAACTAATTGATTATTTGAAACAGTTGAAACAGTTGAAATAGTAATGAAATTAAATTCTGGATCTTGTTACAGTTTTCTGAAATTAAGGTACTAGTACTGTACTACATTATGTAAGAGTTTGATCTTATTTGGTACAATCAATTTTTTAGCAGGAATAGTTGCTTCATTAATTATTTGATTTTTGGAAACAGTGTTTTGAAACTAAATATTGGATCATGTTACAATTTTTAGAAATTAAGGTACTAATGCAGTACTAAATTATGTAACAATTTATTCTAATTTGGTGCGATCAGTTTTTTATCAAGATTAGTTAAATAGATGCTTTATTAATTAATTGATTATTGGAAACATTTGAAATAGTAATGCAACTAAATATTGAATTATGTTACAGTTTTCAGAAATTAAGGTACTAATACAGTACTAAATTATGTAACAGTCTTATCTATGTTGCTACTATTAGTTTTATTGCAGGAATAGTTGAATAGTTGCTTTTATTTATTAATTGATTTTTGGAATCAGTTGAAATAGTGTTGAAATTAAAAATTGGATCATAATACAATTTTCAAAAATTAAGGTAAAATTAATATAGTATTAAATTATGTAATAATTTGATTTAATTTGGTACAATTAGTTTTCTAGCAGAAATAGTTAAATAGTTGCTTTATTAATTTATTGATGATTGTAAACAATTAAATTGGTTTTGAAACTAAATATTGGATTATGTTACAATTTTCAGAAATCAAGGTACTACTATAGCACTACTCATTAATTAATTAGTTATTGGATTATATTAATTAATTAGTTATTGGAAAGAGTTAAAATAGTATTGAAACTAAATAAAGGATTATGTTACAATCTTTAGAAAATAAGGTACTAATATAGTACTAAATTATGTAACATTTTGATCTAATTTGGTACAATCAGTTTTCTAGCAGGAATAGTTAAATAGGTGCTTTATTAATTAATTGATTGTTGAAAACGGTTGAATTAGTATTGAAACTAAAATGTTTAGATATTAAGGTACTAACACAGTACTAAAATATGTAATAATTTGATTTAATTTTGTACTATTAGTTTTCTAACAGGAATAATTAAATAGTTGCTTCATTAATTCATTAATTAATGGATTATTGGAAATGGTTGATTAAGTATTGAATCTAAATATTGGATCTTGTTACTATTTTTAGAAATTAAGGTAATATAGTACTAGATTATGTTACAATTTATACAATTTATACAATTTGATTTGATTTGGTACAATCAGTTTTCTAGCAGGAATAGTTGACTAGTTTTTTCATTAATTAATTGATTATTGGAAACAGTTGAAATAGTAATGAAACTAAATTATGGAGCATGTTACAGTTTTCTAAAATTAAGGTCTAGTATGGTACTACATTATGTAACCATTTGATCTAATTTGCTACAATCAGTTTTTTTAGCAGGAATAGTTGCTTCATTAATTAATTCTTTTTTGGAAACAGTTGAATTTGTGTTGAAACTAAATAGTGGATTATGTTACAATTTTTAGAAATCAAGGTTCTATTATATTACTAAATTGTGTAACAGTTTAATCTAAATTGGTTTGATGCAATTTTCTTGCAGAATTTGTTAAATAGTTTCATCATTAAATATTTGATTATTGGAAACAGTTGAATTAGTATGGAAACTAAATATTAAATCATGTTACAATTTTAAGAACTTATTGTACTTTTATAGTACTAAATTATGTAACAATTTGATCTATTTTGGTACAATCAGTTTTTTAAAAGGAATAGTTGAATAGTTTCTTTATTCATTAATTGATTAGTGAAAATAGTTGAATTTGTATTGAAATTAAATATTGGATTATGTTACAATTTTTAAAAATTAAGGTACTAATACATTACTTAATTATGTAACAGTTTGATCTAATTTGGTTCGATTAGTTTTATAGCAGGAATAGTTGAATAGTTGCTTCATTAATTAATTGGTTCTTGGAAATAGTTGAAATAGTATTGAAACTTTATACTGGATTTTGTTACAATTTGCAGAAATTACGGTACTGATGTAGTACTAAATTATGTTAAAATTTTATTTAATTTGGTACAATCAGTATTCTAGCAGGAATAGTTAAATAGTTGCTTCAATAAATAATTGGTTATTGGAAACAGTTGAATTAGTATTAAAACTAAATATTTGATTATGTTACAGTTTTCAGCAATAAAGGTACTAATCTAGTACTAAATTATGTGAAAGTTTGATCTAATTTAGTTTTATAGCAAGAATAGTTAAATAGATGCTTCATTAATTAATTGATTATTGGAAACAGTTGAAATAGTAATGAAATTAAATATTGGATTATGTTATAAATTTTTGAAATTAAGGTACTAGTATAGTACTACATTGTATAACAGTTTGATCTAATTTGATAAGATCAGTTTTCTAGCAGGAATAGTTGAATTGTTAAAATAATATTGAATTTAAATATTGGATCATGTTTCAATTTTTATAAATTAAGGTACTAATATAGTATTAAATTATGTAACAATTTGATTTAATTTGGTACGATCAGTTTTCTAGCAGGAATAGTTAACCAGATGCTAATGCTTAATTAATTATTTGATTATTGGAAACAGTTGAAATAGTTTTAAAATTGAATATTGGATCATGTTATATTTTTCAGAAATGTAGGTACTAACATGTGACTAAATATTGTGACAATCAGATTTAGTCGAGTACGAAGCGCGTGACCTGATTCCAAGTTCATCCAAGTCATCTTAGTGATAGCATCGCTAATTTATTGAACCATAATTGATAAAATTAAAGTGAAAATTGTACCGATTTGATTATGAAAATACTTCGTCATAGTGTTAGTTATGTTATGTGTTATTGTAACTGGCGGAACATGTTTGCGAAAATGTTGGCCTCGACCGACCATGTAAAAGGTATTGAAAATTGTATTTAATTATTGCAATGCATCGATCCTTTTGGTGGGTAACGTAACCTTAGCATCATTACATTTTAATTACCCACGTGATGTTAATTAATTTAATAATTTTATGTAATTGCAATACGGTTATACTAAATAGGGCTTATGCTATGTGTTTTTTTATATTTGTCGCATGAATATTGGTTATCTCTCTTCTTATCTTTCGGCCGTTTATAATTATATCAAAGCTTTAAATGTTCTTACTTAACAACTCAATTTTATATAATTATTTGTACTTAACTAAATCATTTTCATTTCAGTCATGATTCTAATTTCTATCATTCATTCAATGTTTCATTTGTGATTAATTATTAATTAACCTTTATATTTATAGATTTACACCTAACTTAAATCAACTTCTTCTATTAGTCAAGTAAGTTATCGGGATGCTGTAGTATGTACACACCTTCCCTGATAATATTTCTATTGTGTTTGAAATAAATTACAATTTGATAAATACATCCCAAATATGAGTAATTTGGCAACTTTTTTGTGTTTAAAAGCAATTTTTGAGAGTGCTTTTATTGTTAATTTTGATACACATTTGCACCGTTGTAGTTTAGCACTTTTTGTTACACCTTTTTTTATTGATTTTAATTAATTTATAATTGGCCTCTAAAGTAATAAAAATATTACAAAATATTTTCATATGGAAGCAAAATATGATTTGTATTAATAAATAAAATCATATGAGAATCTTATAAGTGCACTTGTTACGCTCAAGCATCATGTTCGACGAAGTGAATCGCTGATCCTGAAAATAAAAATAAGTGAGCTGGCACAACAATACAGAATTCCACTTATTTGTACGATCAACGATTCGGTCCACTTCAACTACCATGACAATAAAAAATACTATAAATATATAAGAAAAGTGATAATACACAATTCTGATATTAAAAATTTGTGTGTGCTTCAGTGGAAATATTTTATTGTTGAATGGTAGTTTAAGTCGCGTTTTAATACCATCAGATTCGGAACAAACACAGCCTGTCAAGAACAACTAACATCAAAGACAATAAAATAATCTAAAATCTCTTTAATGAATTATTTAAAGCAGGCTGCACACATGTAAAGCGCTTTGTGGTTGCTTTCATCAGCACACAAATATATTTTAGTTGTATTTAAATTACAAGAGATCGATGCTGTAGTTTTAGTTAAATCATTCGAAAAGATCCGTTGGAATTAACTGCTTGAATCCCCCAAAGTGCAACTCTCGCACGACCCTAAAAAACTGTCAGGGCAATCGAAGAGATCTCGCTTTTATGGGTCCAGTAGGGGCAATTCTTTAAAGAAATTTAAAACTCCAATCGTTTGCTTTCTTCCACCTTTTGCAAGCAAATAAAAACATTTTTATTTAATCCAGTTATTTCCGGATAATATAAATTAAAAACAGGTGGGATTAAATACGTTTTATATAAACCTCCCTCTGTTCGCCAAGTCAAGTCGTAAAATCAGCTTTATCGCAGTTTGTATTTTGGCTATTAATCACTTCCCGGCGAAACTCGGCGCCGCTAATAAACCTGTTTCGGAATCGGATGAGGAAAAATTAACAATTTACCCATTTGTTGCACGTGCTGCATTAAGATGTATCGTAAAAAAATTAAGCGGCACCGCCATGCCAGAATGATAACGTTATTTTAATCATTATAAATCCTGGAATTGAGTCATAAAATGTAAATCATGTTACTTAATTAAAAGGAACTTCATAAATTCTGCTAAGGATTTTGTTATTTTTAATTGTACCTTAATCTCAAAAACAAAATAAATTTGCAATGTGTTGATAAATCATTCTCAAATACTTTAACAGATTATTTTTTAAAATATTAATTAATTCATTTAATCCAAAAATATTATGTTGCCGAATTAAAATTGATACATTTTCTTTATTACTACAGCTACTCGACATTATGTTGATTGTATGAACTAAATTATTAAAGTTTGTTATTATACACAGATTTGTTGAGAAATAGCTTCACGCTTTTTCAAAAAGTTGAAGGTTGTCTTATCAAATTGACAGTAGACACAGTTTACACGACAGATTTGTTAAAGGTTATATTAAAGATATGTTGACAAAAAAGTTGACAGACTTGTTGTTAACAATAACATACTTGCATTAAAAATTTATGATTTGTCGAGAATAATGTTTACAGTTAATATGTTAGACAGTGCACATGTTAGATTTGAAAAACAGTTTACAATTGTTTTGTCAAATTGACAATTCATCTGATAGTCGACAGTTGTTTTGTCAAACTTAAAGTTGACAGTTTAGTTTATAAAATAGACAGTTGCTTTGTCAAATTGACATTTATCTTAGTTTTTGAAATAGTTGAAAGACACTTTGTCAAATCAGTTACCAACTGTTTTATTAAATTGGTAGTTGACAGTTCATATAATAAATTGCTCGTATAACAGATTTGTGTGACAGTTGACAGTTACTGTGTTAAATTATCAGTTGCTAATTTATCTAATAAATTTATAAAACAGTGTAAAGTTTCTTTTGTAGAAAAAAAAATATTATAATGTAATTTTGTCAAAAGTTGATAGTTTATAGATCAGATTTGTGAAATGGTTGATAGTGGTTTTATCAGATTGGCAGATTACAATTTATATATTTATATGTTTATATGTCAAAGAGCTTGTATAACACATATGTGGGACAGTTGGTAGACGTTGAATTGACAGTTGAGAGTTCTAATGGTTGGACAATGGTTTTGTTGAATTGACATTTTACAGTTTATCTGACAAATTTACAAGACAGTTGACGTTTGTTTTGAAGTATTGATAGTTTTGTGAAATAGTTGTCAATTGCTTAATTGAAGTTTTATGTATGTCATTCGTTTTAAAAATTTACGGAGGCAATAAAATAAAAATACTACTAAAAGTCATAAGATTTTTTGGTAACATGATCCTGAAGTACGATTATATAGTTATATAGACAGTCAGATTTTTCTACTAATATTGTTGAATGGCGGCTGACGCGAACACTTTGCAACAATGAAATTCCGCCGAGGGCCTAAGCTTTGGGCCGAACTTGGATTAACGTTGAGACCTTGCAGGATGGTGCTTCCCGATCAGCCTGATGACAGGAGACGCTTCAGTAAAATTTTATGACAATTCTGCGTTAATATGATGAAATGAAGATTGTGTTATGTTTTAATGACATTTTTAAAGGTTTAGCAACAATTTGTAATAACTTTGAGGTTATACGATGTTTTGAAGGTGCACAAGTGATATGTTTAGGGCAGGTTATGACACGTGTCAACAATATGTTTGAAGATTTTTATATATTTTATATATACACATTTCAGAAACAATTTTAAAGGAATTTGGGATTTTGAGACAGTTATGACAGTTGTAATAATAAGTAAATTTAATTCTTTCCAACTTTGTCTCTAAGTTTTATAAATTTTAAAATATTTGCTTCAAAACAACTTTAAGATATTTTAACAAATTTGTTTCAAAACTATATTTTTTGCATTTTGACAACGTAACTATTAAAATGTTATTAAAATTTTATGTTTTAACTTTTGCAACTTGCAGAAATTGAAGGAAGCAGCTGTGAAGTTATTTTGACAGCTTAATTATAATTTTTTTTTTTTCATATAATTTATAACTTTTGACATATTTGAAGAAATTAGTTCTAAAACCATGTTTTTTTTGCATTTTTATAGCTTAATTGTCAAAACAATAAAAAAAGATATTTCAAGTTTATTAAGATTAAGTAAATTCTGCACAACTTTAATGTTTCAACCTTTGTTTTAACTTTAACTTAATTGTGAAAATATAACTCTCATATCTTTTAAAACATTTAAGTTTTTTCTGCAGTTTTGCAGTTTAATCAAAATATTAAAAAAAGTTACTTAAGTTTTATTAAGATAAGTTAAATCCGCATTACTTTTGTTCTAACTTTTAAGATATTTGAAGAAATTGGCTGTTTTTTGCATTATGACATCATTGTTATTAAAATATTAGAAAACATAGTTTTTATGTTTTAAACTTAGTTGTAACTTTTATAACTTTTGAGATTTTAGATTAAATTATCTCTACACATAGTAAACATACCTAGTTAGCCCTATAGGCTATGGGGTAGGATGTGGTGTTTTTTTACTTTAGGTTAGAATTTGGTTTATCAATTGGTTAACCGGTTGTTTGTAGGCGAACATTACTTTATCTGGTTTTACGAGTCTAGCAGATTAGGATTGGGGTGATCTGCGACGTTATTAAAGTACTTTTTGGCAAAATAATTCGATATGTAGGCAAAGGAATCCCGAGGTTGGTTTTAATTTTTTTTGTTTTCTACAAACAATGGAGCTCTGAGGAGAATCCACAAAGTTAGACTTTGGAGGGCATTGTTTTGAAGTGCCAGTTTGCGACAGTTTCCCAAATAGGGAACGCATATGTGATTATTGGTTTGATGGTAGAAGTGTAGACCCGGGTTTTGTTTTGGAGGGACAAGCAAGAAGATTTGTAGCTATTTATTGAGCACGTGCACGTGCAGAGTTCTTTGTCAAAGATTATCCTTAGTTACTTGGCAGTATTAGACTACGGTATGCTAACGCTATTAAGACGTTCTCACAAGATGTGGTTTATTGCCGTATAAAGAGAACAACCTTGCCTTTCTCTGGATTTACTTTGACTTCCCAGTTGTTCAAGGTTGGTGGTGTTTTTTTGTAGTCTTATAGTGACTACTATGGGTGATTTTGAGGTATTTTGAAGTATTGGTGACTCAGCGTATTGAGCCATGTTATCGACGATATGGTTAAACAGCAGAGAAGAGAGAATGGAGCCAAGACGAAGAATGCTTCAGATCAGTGTTCACAGGGTGATCAGATTTTTGTGAGTAAACAGGAGTATAAGATGTTTTTGTTGAATTTGGTATTAAATTTTTTAACATTCCTCTACTCCTCCCATAAAATAAAGTTAAATAAATAATGTTTTGGAGTATCTGAGTTTATTTTAAGGTTTTCCGGAACGTCTTCTTCGGGGATTTTGAAGTTATGCTTTGCATTGCTGTTTATCTCTCGGACGCACCGTTTTAAAACATCATGGACCACTTTGGTCTTTTACTTCAACTTTTGGCCGCCGCTTGGCGCCCGACATTCAAATAGCGATCCGAGGAGGCGACGCGCGTGTTGTTAAGATAGTTATCATTTTTGTATATGTTGTTAGTCACTATGTTAAAAAAGATGATGCTGGTATCCAATTCTTTGATGACAAACACTTGGGCGGAAATTGGGACTCTCGCCCACTATGCTGTAGCTTGAATTGGGGTTTACTCTCACCCTGGAGTTACCGCCCGCCCGTCTACCATGTGTTACTTACCAAGAAACTGAAAGTTTCTTTTTTCTGCAATCGCTAAAAATCACTATGTGAGATGAGGCGATGGTGGTATCAATTTGCTAATAACTAACACTTGGGGGGTGGGTGGGCTACTACAAAATTTATGATTACCATTGGTTAGTTTTAACCCAATCAAGAAATTGAAAATTGCTGCTTGCCATGCGTCAAAAGTCATTATTTGAGAGAAGGCGATTGTGATACCAATCTCCAGATAACCAACACTCGGGTGGTTGGGTCACTTTAGGTCATGATTACTATTGAGTAGTTTAAACTGGAGTTGAAAGTTAGTATTTTTTGCAAATGATAGAAAGGTGATACCAGCCCGAGATGACCCACATCTGGGTGGGTAAGCAGGCTACTCTAATTTATGATTACTATTGAGTAGTTTAAACTGGAGCGCCTATCCACTCACACAAGTGTTTGTTATTAAGAGATTGAATATTAATTTTTTTCTGCAAGCAATAGAAGTTTTTATGTGAGAGGAGACAATGTTGATACCACTAGGTGGACTAATACTTGAGTAGATGGTTGAGACACTCTAATTTATAATTATCGTGTATTAGTTTAAACATTAAGAGTTGGTATCATTGCTTCTTTTTGAAAATAGAGACTTCTAACGCTTGCATATAGGAAAAATTTTTAATTCTTTGATAACACATATTTATGCGGTTTTTAACAGTTTTTAGCCGGATTTTATTACTTTTATTTTATGGCTGAATTTTAGTGTTTCTAATATTTTATGGATGGATTCTGTATGTATTTCTTACGTTTTGTGGCCGGATTTTAATATTTTTTACCTTTTACAGCCGCATTTATTGTTTTTTTACAGTTTTTAAGTTTTCTCATCGGTTTTTTGACTTTTTATTATTCAATATTGCTGTTTTATAGCTAAAGACATTTTCTAGTTAGATTTGGTTATTTTTAGAGTTTTTAACATCTTAAGGCTGAATTTTGTTTTTTTTCTTACAGTTTTTGAGTTTCCTAGCTAAATTTTTGATATTTTAGTTTAAATTTATAGCCGGTTTTTGATATTTTTTACGTATTTCTAAAAATTTAAGTTCAGATTTTAATAGTTTAATAGTTTTTACATTTTGTGCTTGGATTTCAATATTGTTTGCTATTTTTTATACAAATCTGATATTTTTGACCTGATTCTAGTATTTTTTTACATAAATTTTGTTTAACATTTTATGGCCGGATTTTTACATTATTGACTTTTGATGAACGGATTTACTATTTTAAAATTTGGACATTTTTGCTATTTACTAGCTCGATGTTGGTTGTTTTGAGCAAAATTTTATATTTTTTACTCTTCATGGCCGAATCATTGGAGGCAAGGTTCGGCGACCTTAAAAATTTGAAACGCAAATTGGTCTATTTTTTTTTTCAGAAAAATTGAAGCTATTAGGGCCTAACCAAAAAAGAGTATATTTTCTATTATTTTGAATTAAAAGGAGTAAAGAGTATTTGAGCTTCAAAAAGATGATGAAGGTGATCAGTTGATTGAGGGGGAGCATTGGAGATTGAGACTTCTTGATAGTGTATTGAACTTTAGTTTTAGTTTTGCCATGAATGGTTGGAATGTCATTCTCAGTGATAGAATCTAAAGTGTTTTTCTAGCACACATTTTTGTGCAACTTTGTGGCTTTTCTTGCTTTGCTGTCTCTGCTATTGATGCTTGGCGACATTTTTCCTGCGGATCAATGTTTTTGTATTCCGGGATAATTCAAGAGGATTATTGACGGTTTTTTCTATCTACGCAACCGTTCTTACTGTGGTCAGGCTGCCAATTCTCTTTTTCAGGAATTGCGGGAGGAGAGTCTAATCCGTATGTGTTACAAATTTTCCTTCTTCACCGGTTGATCTCTTTCTATAGAACTCTTGTAGTACTGGGTTGTGGTCGGAGCTAAGTTATTGGTAACTTGAATGTTGACTTGGAAATTGTCGTTTTTGAGTATTGCAACGTCAAGAATGTCCCACAGAGCTGTGTAGGTTCATCCGGACCCATTGAATTGAAGTCCCCAGCAGTCATAGTGTGGAAAGGATTTGTAAAGATTGTATCAAAATCCGCCGTTTTGATGCGATTGGGTGGTCTGTTATAAGCAGATGCGATCTTGATTGTGCTCAGCCCAGTCACAAAGATCATTGTTCTACGCTTCATGGGTTTCACCGATATTCTTAAATAAGTAAAGGTATTTGGGAATCTTAGCGTTTGAGTGGGTTTGTGGTTTGACTTATACACTAGCACGAGTTGTCGAGTTTTTCTTTCACTTTGCCCATTTTTTCTGTAATGGTTTGGGCATTCTAGAAACAAACCCAAAGTAATACTTTAGATGTATTATCCATTATTGTTTTTCAAGAAGAACAGACATGATTTTTCTATGAATGCTGTTGAAATCGGCGAGAAGAACGGCTATTTTATTGTTTGCAGTTGCCGGTTTTTATGCCGGCGGAGAGGCGGCGTTTGCAAACAGTTTATTTGACGTAGATGGGCCTGGCGGGCTCGGTAGGCCATTGTTTTGATTGAGGTATACTTTACACCTTTTGAAGTTGACTGGATGTAGGCCAGAACATAGTGCACACTTGGATGGTATATCTTTGGGGTAGACCGACAGTTAGTAGGGTTCCGAGCAGTTGCGATAGATAAGTGTTGCGGTGAAACATCTTTTAGCGATGGGCCTGTTTTGCTGGCACTTTTGGTATGAGGAATGCTACTACCACGTTTTTTCGGTTCTACTGAAACTTTCAAGCTTGGCCAAGTTGACATCATGACATCATGGAGAAACGAATAAAATTGTTTTTTATGCGATGGATATTTGAAAGGGAGAATCTAAGGGATTTTAATGCAAGGCCCACTTTTTTTTTGGGGATGCATTTCGGGACTTGCGCCCTTACTGATTTGAGGTGGGCGGTTGTCTTCTTGTGATTGGCACTTAAGGCTGGGGTGTTTTGCTAAAATAGGATTCTGATTTTTTTATTGGTTAAAATATTTAGGCATCATGAAAGGTACTTTTCTGTAAGCACAATTGCTGGGGGACGAGGTTTATCATTATCTGTAGGAGGGTTGGGATGGTTGGATGCAACGTCTTTGTTGTCAATAGCGGGCCTGAACCTCACCTTGGTGAATTTCTTTTTTAAGCAGGGGCAGCGTTTTTGTTAGCTGCTTGATGGCTGTCGGGCCGCAGTTGTTGGAGGTCTATTAAGTAGTTTTAAGGGTAGGGATTTAACCCGTCTTCTTTCTGAATTATCTGGAATCCTTCAGTGTTTTTGCGAGGCTTTTAGGTGACGGTAGCATGGAGGAGGTTGCCAGTTCTTGGATGGTGAGGTGTATGGCGGCGGCTGCGAAGTTAACTTCGAGGTGGGTGGTGGAGTTTTGTCTTTGTAGGAGTGTTGTGTGACTTGAGGGACGCTTAAGCTGCTGTTTCGGTCTCATCTTCTTTTGCCTCTTTTATAATAGTGGTTGTAAGACCTATGATGACGCGTGGAGGGCTTTAACCCTCCGGTTGAAGTTCACTATAATCTCAGTCATTTGGTCATCGGTTTCCTAGACCTGGTTTGATGAGGAGTAGGACTTGTCTCGATGCTTTTAGCGCTTTTTTTTTCTTTCTTTCCCGGTCTATCTGGCGCTCTTTGGTGCTCTGGCTTTGTCATTGGTGCTGGATTTTTTTTATGATTAAAGTTTGCTTATGAAATCACAAAAAAAAATGTTGTTATTTAATTATTAATAATTACTAATACCGAATGGGCATCAATAACCATTAAAACTGGTTTTGCAATGAAAATTGCATATATTTCTGCCATCTTTGTCTGATGCTAAGGTATATACTGTACGGTTGGCTGCTGGCAGTCGACTCTATCTCTAGCTGAATGCTCGCCGCCAGGGAAAAATCTATAGTAAACATAGCAACACCATCTCTTGCTATTTGCTCGTTCTTGCCCACAACTGACGCCACACTCACCGTTTATATTAGCTTCATTGCGTTTGCAAAAGGCGTCTTTTTAGGTATATATGATCTAAGGTACAGACACTGCAAATTTGATCAAATTCTATACTATCATATGCGAATATGTTGTCTTTATAAAAACTGCAAATATGATCAAAATCCATCAATTTGACATAACATAAACAAATTGGTCCTTATTTAAATAAGCCTCAGGGAACTAGTCATGACATAAATTTATAACCATTTATTAAAAATAATACAATAGGATACGAATATACTATTCTAGGTAAAAATACTGCATAACTTTTAACTAATTTGTTCTGTTTATAAAAACTTTATGAGACAGGTTACGAAATTCTTAACCACTTATTGAAAATTAATTCAATTAAGTACAAATATACCTCATTAATGTAGCTACAAACACTAAAAAAGTTATGCATATCTATACGATCAATTTAACATAACCTATAACCAATTGGCACTTATTCAGTTTAGTCTAAAACACTAATTACCTAATTTTATAACCGCTCATTGGAAGTTAATACAGTTAGGTACAAATATACTTCATTATTGTTGGTAACAAGTTATAAAAAATGAAATAGCACCAATACTGAAAAAATTAATAAATAAAATGATACAAACAGGTGAATATCCACAAATACTTAAAAAACAAATTATAAAACCAATACACAAAAAAGGAGAAAAATCAAAATTAGAAAATTATAGACCGCTATCGCTTATATCAGTGTTAAGCAAAATAACAGAAAAAGCAATATATAACAGATTAATGACACACATAAACAAACATAACATAATAAACAAAAGACAATATGCATTTCAAAAAAACTCAAACACAATGGGTATAACAACTGACATAATACAACACATAGCACAAAAGCTGGATGAAAAACAATATGTAATACCAATATTTATAGACATGAGAAAAGCTTTTGACAAGAAAATGGAAACTCTTGGAATAAGAAACACAAATTTAAAATTACTAAAAACATATATTAAAAACAGTACACATAGAACAAGAATAAACGACATACTTAGTACATCATATGGGCTACCACAAGGTGGAGTACTAGCACCAATATTGTATATATTATACATAAATGATATATATGAGATAAACTTGACTGTAGAAATATATACATATGCTGACGACACATGTATTATATATCACGGAAAAAACAAAGAAGCAATAGAAAGAAACATAAATGAAGACGTTAAGAAATTAACTAAATGGTACGACGAAAACATACAAACAATAAATGAAGAAAAAACGACGTATATGGTAATAAGACAAAAAAATACAAAAGATATTGATATAAAAATTGAAATAAATAACATACCAATTACCAGAACAAAACAGACAAAATACTTGGGAATAATAATAACAGAGAAACTAACATGGGATACACAAATAAACAAAATATTAAAAGAAAGTGCAGCAACAATAGGAGCTGTCTATAGAGCTAGGAAATGCATACTAAAAGAAACTGCAATAAGTATATACTACTCATTATATTTATCAAAAATTAACTATTTAATAAATATATGGGGTGAGACAACAAAAACAAATATACAAAAAATACAAAGACAACAAAACAAAATACTTAAAATAATACATAAACTACCAAAGCTAACACCAACAGAAGAAGTATACAAAATAATCAACGAAACAAACATTAACGAAAAAATAAAAATAGAAAAATGCAAACTAATATATAAAATTAAAAATAAAGAAATTAAAACAAATCTACAAATAATATTAAACAAAGAAATTCACGGACATAACACGAGAAAAAGAAGTAATATACATGTACACACAACAAGGACAGAAAAGGCGAAAAAAACAATACTAAGCAATGGACTAATCACATACAATGAACTACCTGAAAATATTAAAAATAAACGAAAACTTATAAAGAATTTAAAACAAAAATAAAAGAACACTACATAATAACAAGACCAAAACAAACAAATAAATAAACAAACATGATAATACACACAAAATAAGATAAATGGAAAGAGAAAATAAAAATGGTGCCCCGAATACGAAGCTTTGCAGCCTACCATATATGGAGACGGTGTAAAGCAGCAAGTGGGGAGAAAAAAAAATATAATGTTGTAAATATGTAAATATATTATAATAAATTTAGTTAATATATATATATATAAAAAAAAAAAAAAAAAAATATAATTAAAAAAAAAAAACATTGCAAATTTAATTAAAATCCATACGGTCGATTTGACATAACTTCAATAAAATCACTATCTTGTATCTTATGCTCATAATTTTATAACCGCTTATTGGAAGTTAATAAAATTAACAGCAAAAATACTTCATTATTATAGGTACAAACACTGCAATCAAAATCCATATAATACATTTTACATAACCTCAATCAATTGGCTCTCAATCAACTTAGCCTAAGGAATAACTGGTCATTGAAAATTAATACAATTTTATCAAAATCTGTACGATCAATTTGATATAACCTCAATCAATTCCTACTTATCCAACTTATATATTAAGCTATAAACTCAGTAGAGTTTTTATCACATTTTTGCGATTTTTTATAAAATGTGTATACCTAAAAGGTTTTTTAAGCGATTAACCTAACCTAACCTAACCTAATCTAACACTTTAGTCATTATACATTTTACAAAGAAAATATGGAATTTTACATTTTAGTTGCAGATATTTTTTACTGTCTTGGGTTTCTAAAGGTTATGACATGCATCATTTGACATTTTTACGACATAACCTAACCTAACTTAACCTAACCTAACATTTTAGTCATTATACATTTTAGAAACATTTTTATGGAGTTTTACATTTTTGTCGCAGATATTTTTCACTGCCTTGGGGTTCTAAAGGTTATGTAATGCATTATTTGACCTTTTACGCCATCTTTTGAGGTTAATAGACATTTTGTGACATTTTTGACAGGAACTTGATTTTTAAGAGTTTTGATTTTTTAGTTACAGTTGTTTTGTAGGTTATATCATCTATAATTTGACGTTTTATGAAGTTTATTGACACTAGGTTCTAAAATAAGATACGTTTTGCGATAATTACAAAGAGTTTGTATCAAATGTTATTCAAAATTGCTTTTCTTTATGTTTTACTGTAAACTAGTTCTAATTTGTTTTTTTATAATTTATAATATTTATGAGATATTTTTTTAAATTTATTGTTGTAAATCAATTAATTTTCATCAATCATTTAATTGAGCTTTATTTATTGCATTTGCTAATGATTGTATTGCAAGCCACTAAAATTAATAGCTCAAGTTCATCTATAATTTGATTGCTCCAAATGCATGCATTTAAGCCGATAAAACATTACTCAAACTTCATTAATCGCCGCTCAACAGCAAGTCCATTAATATAATGCGCAATATTAATACAACACGCAATCGGGTTGGATTAAAATTTGAATACGGTTTATTTTTGCAATTACCATTGAGGATATTAGAACAATGAACGATGTCCGAACGCCTAGGCGCAATATATAACCCCAGCAGACACGTGAGTAACGAATGGTCTACCACAGTGGGACGAAGTCAGCAGGAATAAGCCATAACTATCACGAGCTTGTGCTAGTACAGCAGAACTCGCAAAAGAAAGCTCCTCCTGATTGTACACGAGATATATCACATCACGTACCATTCACGGGGAACGTTTTATTAGAACTACCGGGGGCACTTAAACTAAAGAAAAGAGTGGATGGATGGGACGATTATAAATTATTAAATCTACTCTATCGGTTGATGAATAGTATTTTTCTAACTATAATAGAATTTATCATTAATAATGTGTGAAGCATTTGTTTAATTATGTATCATTATTTACCAATGGACCCTATCGATTTCATTAATCCTTAAATGCATCAAAAGTGCATGGAGAGAACATCAATGATGGATTCGGTCTGCCGAATAGTTAACAGCACTGCACGGAATTGTTTTACGGTATTATATTTTTAATTTATATAATTAATATAGATAAAAGATCGTTATTTTATTCATTTAATTATAATAGTAGAAGGCAAACACCTGAACAGTATGTTTTATTATAATATTATTAGAATAACCAAAAGGTGGATCGGATCAATTGCGCAAGATAGTGTAATGAGTTTGATTAAGTAATGATGTTAAATGGCCCTCAGATGGCTACTTTTACTGTTAGTAATTAAGTTGTATATAAATTCATTCAATGAACATTGAAATTTAGAACCAACTTGTGCTTAATATAAGCTTTGTAATAAATTGCGACTTATTATTAATGAGTTAATTAAAACATTATTATTAAATTTTGAAATTAGTTTACAGTCAATTGAAAATTGACACATATTGTAATCGCATTTGATAATGTTTTGAAATTAATTGTAAAACGACTCAATCACGAAACGACAAATTTGGTAATTACGGTTGACAGAAATGCTTTGTAATTAATAATGAAGCGACTTTATTATACTACGGTTTTGTAATCAATACTTAATCAATCGCGAAGCGAAAATTTATGATTACTAATTAAACAAATTTGAAAATTATGGTTGACTTAAATACCTTTTGTAATCAACACTCAATCTGTTTAGAGTCAATCGCGAAACGACAAATTTGGTAATTATGGTTGACAAATACCTTGTAATCAGTCGTGAAGCGACCTTATAATACTACTCTTTTGTAATCAACACTTTATCAATCGCGAAGCGACAATTTATGATTATTATTTAAGAATAGTTTAAAGTCAATTGCGAAGCGACAAATTTGGTAATTATGGTTGACATAAATGCCTTGTAATCAGTTGTGAAGCGACTTTATAATACTACTCTTTTGTAATCAACACTTTATCAATCGCGAAGCGACAATTTATGATTATTATTTAAGAATAGTTTAAAGTCAATTGCGAAGCGACAAATTTGGTAATTATGGTTGACATAAATGCCTTGTAATCAGTTGTGAAGCGACTTTATAATACTACCCTTTTGCAATCAACACTTAATCAATCGCGAAGCGCCATGTTATGATTATTATTTAAGATCAGTTTAGAATTAATTACGAAGCGACAAATTTGGTAATTATGATTTAAATAAATACATTGTAATCAGTTGTGAAGCGACTTTATAGTACTATGCTTTTGTAATCAACACTCATCAATCGCGAAGCGACAATTTATAATTATTATTTAAGAACAGTTTAGAGTCAATTGCGGAGCGACTAATTTGTTAGTTATGGTTGACATAAATATCTTCTAATCAGGTGTGAAGCGACTTTATGAAACTACCCTTTTGTAATCAACACTCAATCAATCGCGATGCGACAATTTATGATTATTATTTAAGAACTGTTTAGAGTCAATCGCGAAGCGACAAATTTGGTAATTATGGTTGCATAGTTGCACTTAGATGTAATATGTTTTTTGCGACATATTCCTTGATATATTGACTATAACTATTCCAAAAATGATTGAAATAATATGACATTTGTATCCTTAGTTACAATTCAAAAAATATTTAGGGCAATCAGAAGTAATTTATAAATTGTATGAAACGTTTTTCTTTTGATGGTTTTCTGAAAACAAAACAAACACGTTTAGTTTTTGATAATTAAGACGTTGTTATAATTTCCCAACATCAAAGATTCCCATTGTTATTAATAACAACATTTAATGCCTTGAAACCAATTTACGTTGAAATACGTTGTAACAAACATAATGTAATTATGAAAGAGACGACCCTCATCATACCCTATCGTCTGCTGTACATAAATCCGACCATAATTAAAAACACGGGTACTTTCAACAGCACAAGCGAGCAAGATGAAGAAGGTGTTTTTTACCCCTCAAGGGGCCATATAAAGTGATAAGGTCGGACCCCCGTTTGCCGCCGATGTCTTTTATACTACCGGCGGGATGTCTGCAGTTTGTATGCTAATCTCGGGCCATAGAACCTGATATTGTTATTACGTGAAACACGACATCAGTCCAGGTTTATTGTTCGCCCTACATGAATCTAATTTGAGCCTGGAATAACACGGCTCCCTACACGTGTATTAACATACCACCGCCCGTAACAATATTTCTCCAACCCCTATACACAATATTGCTTCCTCAATCAAGCAAATTATTTATTAAAGTTTAATGCATTATGGAATATTAATGGGGCTTCCAATTTAAGAAAAGAAAAAACAAATCACTTATTTTCTAATAATAGATTGGGCTCTCATTTGCGCTCAATATTCAAATTGGATATATTCTCACTCCCCTCCTCACCCTCTTTATACTGAAACTCGATTAAATCGACCTCTCATGGGGACTTTTAACCTTTTGTAAATTAAAGAAGGGGCAATTACGCGCAACTCATTCATTAATTAAGTATCAACTTTGAATTTTTATCGTTAACGATTAAGAATTCAATTAAAGCATTTTGAATTAGAATGGAATTAAAATAATTAATTTAAAAAAAATATTTACCTACAATGCAGTAAGTTGCTTCTGCTTACTGCATGGCGATCGTAAATGAGTGATGTGCTAGCATGTTTTCGACATAAAATGATGGGATGATCAAATTGGCACGCCATAAACGACATCACGCCAAGCCGTAAAACGTATAATAAGGCAATCCGACCATGGGACGCAATTAAAACGGATGGATGGGGTGGGCGCGACGAGGATGATTAGATTTATATTGTTATCGCCCGAACGGCAGCAATAAGCGATTGCGACAAGATATTATTATTCATTGACAAATACCATTAATGCGTACAATGTTTGCAATTTCATTACTAACCTTTGGATTATACAAATGCAGCTGAGGTATTTAATTCAGCTAGCTCGATCTCAACATCAATATCACAATCAACAGTTCTTTCATCATCTAATAACTGCAGTTTACACAATTCACATTTGTAATAACAATACAATTTGGTAGTTTATTAATGAAAATTACAATTAATTTGTAATCATAAAGCCAACCATCTATCTTCCAAGTAGAGTGAGCATAGTTCAACTCATAAGTCAAAATTACAATACAGTTACTCCGGTATAGCGTGGCCGGTATAATAAGCAACTTAATATACACGAAAATATTGTTTGCTTTGTTGCGCTTATGCCTTCGCTTGTTTTATTTTGAAGTTTGTGGGTGTCATTTATGACAATTGGGTATTAATTTTTAACAGTTTTATTGACATTTAGAATATTTGTCATTTTGGCTAAGGACTGTAAGTTTTGATAGTTTGCTCAGAAAGATTTAAAAGTTTAAATTATCTCTCAAAACAATGACTTTTTTTTTCTTAAACTTTGCTACTAAAGATTGCAAAAAAAAAAGATGTATTTTAAGCGTACGCACGCCTCTGGCTGCTCAATTGACGTATTAGTTAGGTGGAGGTGGGTGTTCTCAAAAAACGCACTTGTCATTGTTGACGTAGGAGATGGAAGCAATCTCATCAGTAAGAGATATGGAGATTGGGGGGGGGGGGGGAGCAATAAAGACAATATAGCGGGGGGAAAGCTAAGAAAGGGTAGCAAGGCACAAGAAACAAGTACTGAGCTAGACGGCGAGCAGCTGTTCAGTGACAAGAATTACACTTTTCTGCTAGGTGCCAACAAAGGCCAGGACGTCAGGATGGAGGAGTTTTTGGCACTGGTGACAAAAGCGCTTGTTAGGGTGAAAAGGTGAGACAAGCCTTCACCTGACGATTCCCAATCTTAGTCCTAAGGGAGCGGATGAGCGGTTGTGCGGATGTAGTGTCTTTGCAAGAGGGTAAAAATAGTTAAACTAAAGTTGCAAAAAAGGAAAGATTTGGGTTTTAGTTTACGCCGACAAGCTGAAAATACTTAAACAAAGAGTGAGCGCATAAACTAGCGTAAAAGTCACGAACGGGCTCAAATTAGAGAAGTTGTTAATAATGGGCGAGCAACGCAGATGACGGTAAAGTTTATGAAACAAAACGGAAAAAGTTTTAGTGTGGGGTACAGATAGGGCAATGAAGAGGTCAAAGATGCTGTAGACAAACTGGTTGAATTGCTAGGGGGGTAAGGGCTGCGAGGTGGACAGCATAAAGATCCAGAGAATTAGACAGGTCCGACAGGACTAACGTCTCCGTGGACATAAACCGGTGCTACAGTTATCATGAGCTTGGGCATATTGCGACCAAGTGTTTGAAGGAAATAGCGGCTCAAATCTGCTTTAAGTGTGGGCAAGAAGGACACTTTGTCGGGAATGCTTAAAAGAGTTTTACTGCAGCTCATGCGCCAAAAAGAAAAAACGAGGATAGGGAGGCTGCACAAACAGCTGCATGATAACTATCATCCAGATAAACCTATACTGAAATTGGGTTGAACATGGCTTTGTTCTCCAAGCCCAACCTACTGGCGGCAGCGGGGTAGCGCCTGGTCAATGGATGACTGGCAAGACGCTGTGGTAGTGATAAATAGCAACTTAGGGACTGTGAAACGGGGTAAAGGAGAGGGTTTTGAATGGGTGCAGTTGGGCGGGAAGTTCTACGTGTTCTGTTACGCCTCGTCAAACAGGACCCTGCTGGACCTTGCGAGGCGTAGAACGACAGTATCAAGGATGCCGTAATTGGGTGGGGGGACTTCAACACTAAATGCCCTTTATTGGGTGGCAACGTTAAAGACGGGAGAGACGACGCTTTCAAGGATCCCGATAAACAATGGGTTAACACTTACGTTCTGGAGGAGGGGGACGCAGTTGCATATAGATGTGACTCTGCGCAAGAGTAGCGGGGTTGGTGTTAGGGTAGCAGGTGTTGGAGGGAAAATGCTTCATTGACAACCGACTCAATAAATTTTAGGTTGGGGTTACGACTGCGGCTGCGGCAGCAAATGCAAGAAACGTAAAAGGAAATGGTTGGATAATTTTAAGGGATGGGTTGGAAAACGTGCGTTGGAATTTTAAGGAGATGGGAATAAGGGTGGGAGGCAGTCCGGTAGCAGTGTATGAGGTCATAGGCCATTTATGCGACATACATTTTACTAAGAAAGGGCGTCTACAAGGAAGAAGTACTGGTGGATTGATGAAATTGCAGATATGAAGGCGCGGTGTAACCGGGCTTGGAGGGTGTTTAGCAGAGCCAACGCTACGGGGAAAGACAACTTTGTATAAGGGGTTGCGAAAAAAGAAGGGGGAGGGGGTTGATCAAGTTTGCCAAGAGGAATAAGTGAAATTTCTTGGTAGATGAAGTAGACGGAAACATATTGGGCAGAGGATTTAAAATAGTCATAGAGTATTGTTGGAGACAATAAAAGCGGTTGTGGACGATGTGAGGATGCTTAGGAGGTGGCAAGTAGAGGCAGGAGAAGTCAGTCCGTTTACGGAAGTAGAATTCTAGAAAGCCTCAAAATTGTCAAAGCCCTGGTAGAGCGGTGCTCCGAAGTGTGGCTAGCCACAGTAAATAGGCGTAATAAAATTGGAGTTTTTTTGGAAGTCTGTGAAAGGGCGGGACTTGTTCTTTTAGACAAAGTGAAGGGTGGGATAGGTGCAAGGGTTTTTCAGCTTTTATGTTTTTTGGACGTAGTCGGAATGCTTTTTGAGCACCTACTTGTGGGAAGGCTGCTGGAGCCTCTTTAGGGTGGCCAAGTTTTTAGCGAGTGCCAGTACGGGTTTAGGAAAGGTTAGTCAACCATGAGGGTGTTTCCAAATACCCCTGAATATTATTAGTAGCGAGAGGTAAGGATGGGGAAAGGGAGGAGGTAATTTTAATGGGGTGTACCACAGGGATCAGTTCTGTGCCACAGGTTGTAGAACGTCCTCTTCGACAACGTGGTAAGCCTAGAGCGGTTTCTAGGGGTGGAAAGAGTTGCTACGCCGACGACTTGGCGGTTATCGTTACCAAACGCTCTAGGGGAACTGAAGGAGATGAGATGATAAGTACAAACTTAGCGTGGGGTATGCGTGTGATAGAAGTGTGTGAGAAAACAGCAGAAATATGGGGGGATTCCGTGTGCAGAAAGGAAGGGCACAAGGAATTAGTTTTACGGATTTACAGGAGGTGTTGCCAGAGGGTCTGCAGCACATACAGGACAGTGCCGATGGCGGGCCTTTTGGTCGTGGCAGGCACGACGTTGTTAGATTTTGTAGTGCAAGTGAAGACTACGGTCTGGGAAGGTTGCCTTACTTTGTGTGAAGCGGAAGAATGGTTGTGGGGGAATGGCAGAAAAGTTGGGAAGAATGCGTGTCGAGTAGGGGTAACATCGAATCCGCATGATCAGACGGTTATCACAGACGTAAGGCGTTAGGTGGGTAGATGCCATGACGAGGTAATACCACACCCAGGTACTAACGGGACATGTTTGTTTTTGGGCTTTGAAGGAAATAGATTGAAAGCAATGAATGTTTGTACTGTGGGCAAAGAGATACGGTCGAGCACACTTTGTTCTACTGCGAGAAATAGTTCGAGATGCGTAATAAAGCTGGAATGAAACTAATGGGAGAGAGTTTGGATTTGGACAACATGGTGGTAATGATGCTGTTTTTGGTATTTAATTGGAACATTTTGGTCATCATCATAAGGTTCATGCTGCGTACTAATGAGAAAGACAAGAAGGTCATGGTGTGAATGGAGTGGGCAGGAGGGTGGGGCCGCAGTTGGTCATTATTGTTAATGTAGGAGTAAATGTAAACCAAAGCTGTAAATTGTGGTTGTAAAATTTGCTCTTTTATTGTTTTAATCTTAATAAAAATCAAATGAAAAACTGTGTTTGCGTCAGCAGATTGGGGACTATCTAACTCATAGTATTACTTAAGTGCAATGTAGGTGGAGAAAGATTTTTTTTCCGCAAGAAGAGGAAGAGGTGGTTTTAGTCAGTAAGAATCTGACAGTACTCTTTAGGGTGTGTTATAAAAGATTTTCATCTTGTATAGAAAAAAAAAGGTTAGGTTAGGTAAATGGAAATGTAAATTATCAATTTCAAAATGGTTGGTACAATATTTAGGTTTTTAGGTATATAACCTAAAAATGTTGTATACCGCAAAGGGGAAAAGAGAATATTTTTATTAAATATTTATATTTAAACAAGTTTTCTCAAAAAGTGGGTATTCTACAATTTAATATCTTAACTATCAAAATATTGAAAAAATTTATTTGAAGTTTATTAAGGTAATTAAATTTTATATAATTTTCTATAATTCAACTAACTATTGTTTTAGCTTTCTTAACTTTTGAGATATTTGAAGAAATGAACTAAGTATAAAATTTCAAAATATTCATACTTTTTGAAAAGTCTTAAATAGTTTACAACTTTTTGGTTTAACTTTTAATACTTTTAAAATATTTAAAAAAAGCCACTTTCCAAACTTACTAATTTTGAAAGTACAAACGTCTAAATATGAGTAACTGTTATGAAATTATTTAAAAGAATATGAAATGGGTTGGGGAAGTATTTAGGCGGCAATAACGGACATTATTTCATTAAAATCTTCTATTAATAATTAAACCATTACAAACGTTTCGAGGACTAATCTGTCTCCTTCGTCAGTGCAATATGTTATAAATGTTGATTAATTAATTAACATTTATAACATATTGCACTGAGGAAGGGGACAGATTAGTCCTCGAAACGTTTGTAATGGTTTAATTATTAATAAAAGATTTTAATGAAATATTGTCCGTTATTGCCGCCTAAATACTTCCCCAACCCATTCAAAATTGAAGGACGTTGAATTGTTAAGAATAGAATATGAAATGTTTTGGACAATTTTTTTCAGTGATACTTTTTGGATTTCATACTTTTGACAATCAGATAAAGTTTATTTAACACTTTCATTAACAAAATTAAAAGATTTTATTTAACAATTTTGTAACATTTATTAGCAGTGAGGAGTATCTTCTTAAAGATTTAAAAAGTGTCGGATTCACAGTCACTAGCGCCTACCGACTAAACTCTCTCCTTATTGATTCTTAGAAGTTTGTATTGTGTAATGGTGTAATGACTGCCCTGCTTCATAGAGATTTGTTTTAGTGGGAAACTTCAGAGTGGATGTTATGTGCCATATAGGCGTTGCATAGTGCTTGTGGCAAACTTGAGTCACGACTAAGTTTGGAATTTAGATTAACGGACCAGTAGTCTGTTTATAGCTTTTTAGGCTAGAAGATGCATTGAAGGTAAATAAATTTCTTTGAAATCAGTTCTACTTGCTTGGCTCAAACGGAGCAGAAGCTGATTTTTGACTAATAAAGTTGGTGTTAGGTTTCCTGTTGCCTATGCGTAAGGTTTTTTCTTGCAGTCGTTGGCAGTGCTTTGGGGAGAAGCGGGATGAAGCAGGTGCCTTGGATTGAGCTTCTGAAGAAGATTGTTTGCTTTTAGCTTGAGATAAGCTAGGCAGCCTTTGTAACTTAAGGTGTGCGGCTCGTTGCACTAGGTAACAGCCCTGACTCCTTTGTGTGTTTGTTTTATCCTATTTTTAATTTACACATTGCTGCATTACAATTTTTGCTTTTATGTTTACTGGTCTGATGAGTCCCATCTGACATGCTTGCGATATCTGAGAGAATGGATCGTTTGGTTGTTGATCGACTTGTGTTTGCTAGTGCAGGCTATATGTAGTTGAGCGAGTTTTTTTTTTTGCGTTCCAATATAAGCCCAAGGTTTTAATGACTTTATTTTTTTCTAGTCATTTTATTACATGGTTTAAACGGATCTAACGTTGCTAATATTATAGGACTATTTAATTCTTATTTGTGAAATATGAAGCCGTTTTTTTTCAAGAGAAATGGTAGTTTCTCGCGCTTCTTCTTTCATTGTTTTGGCTTCTGTAATGAGTACATCAACTCAAAAATTTCTAGG
The DNA here is from genome assembly GCA_963932245.1 of Tachinus rufipes. Lineage (NCBI taxonomy): Eukaryota > Metazoa > Arthropoda > Insecta > Coleoptera > Staphylinidae > Tachinus > Tachinus rufipes. Next base: position 66,999,208 of record OZ010747.1, on the reverse strand, counting down.
CACTATTGTCGATGTCGTTGGAAAGATTTGTCTAAGCGTTTTATGGCAAGAGCAGATGCGGCAGCGGTGCCATACGTAACAGTGCTGAACTCAAAGGTTTTTAAACTTGTGGTTGGATCACTCTTTCATAGAATTCTTTGTAAGTGCGTTTCAAATGCTTGTGGATGTGTGAAGGGATCGGCTAATGGTTTGGCAGTGGATATATTGAATTGCTTAATCAAGTAATTGTAAATCACTTGTTTTTACTTAAGCGATGTAAATTGGGTGATAAAGAACTGTAAATAAAAGGTAAAAGTACTGTTGTTGTTTTCAATTAACTTCTTAGGGTTTTAAGTTGTAAACAACCTTCTAGTTTAAACTAAGATTACAGCAAGTTGGATAAAAAAATCTTTTAATTTGCTTAACATATTTGTATATAGTTGATCAATATGTAGTAAAATGAATAAATTTGCATTAGCCTCTTTGAGTTTTATGGAAGTTGCTAGGAATCTCTTAGTTCACAACAAGTCTGATTAGAAAATCTAAACTTATAAATTATTGATGATTGAATCGTTTAATTTGTAAAAAATAATGTAATTGCACTAATCCTATTAGATTTTGTAGGAGGTAAAAAAAAATAATTAGTAGTTTCCACACAATAACCTAAGCTAACCTAAAACATATTAAGTCCATACCGATTATCCTTTCTAATAAGGAAGGAATTAAAACGTCGATCCCTTTTAACAAGACCGTGTAGTTGATTGTTTTAACTTTCCCATTATATACGAGAATGATAAAGGGCCTCCGTCGACCTGTAATAACGTGAGAAGGGGACACTGCTGCTTGCTCCTGTGGTACTACTACTACAACTACTCTCCGCGTCCCGTCAGTTCGTTAATTGATATTTGATTATAATCTTAATACGCTTTCAGTTCCCGGCTGATTAAGTTCGTAGGGCGTCTAATTCCGTTCCGACAATAACATCCACCGAGCATGGATTGTCATGGAGCAGAAGTGAGAGAGGTGTCGGTTCAGAAAATCCGCAATGCAATTAAACTCGCATAAAGACCATGCAAGGGAAATAATGTGATGAAGAGATTGAGGGGATGGATGGTGGAATGAAAAAAGGGTTTCGTCGGGAAGGGCGCGAGTTTTCAATTTATTATTCCATTATTTCGTGGGCGCGTTTACTAATTTATTTAAACTGCGGCTCGACGGCGCTATATTTTTAATAATTCTAACTGGCCAACAATTATTCAGGTTAGAACAGATAATATTAAAAGTACTTTCTTATATAATTACAACATTACTTTGTAAATAAAGATAAATCGTGAGATATAAAGAAGCTCCGAAGATGTGCTTTTTTCTCAACTTCTAGCGCGCATTTAAGGTGCATTATAGCAAACCCCAAGTGCAGTTTTATGATTATTGCCGGTATTAACATGCATTGTGTTTCATATTTATGCCCAGGGGGTGTGTGTAAGTAAGGGGATGCATTCAGACCCCCTGAAAGGAATCTGCAGCATTCGTCGACGATAGCAACAGAATGTGATGCTTCGGACGCGAATATTTTACGTGACCGCCTTCCGTATTAAAACTTTAGATGGGAAGTAACTTTATTATTTTACCATCTATATTAGAATAGTTGGATAAAAGAGAGTCGTTAAGGTGACCCTTTTGTTTTGTCGGAACGGTCATTAATTTCACGACATCTGTGAGCGTCCAACCCCACGCCGGTAATCGTGCGGTGACCACATGCAATGCTAACCCAAACAGTTTTGTCCGTTTTGTGTGTAAAACGGTCTACACTTATTATTAATTATTCTGTCTACACACACCGAAAACTTTTGCACAAAACATATAGCGTGATGTTTTTTGTGTGTCCCGTTTGTGTGAAATACATTCACACTAAATTAATCGGATTTAATATAATATTTTGTTAATGTCAAAATGGTTATTATTTAGTTTAATTATCTTGAGGACAGTAAACAGATTTTGTAATTTTAATGACAATTTGTTGCTTCGCGATTGACAGTAAATAAATTTTATAACCTTAATAGCAATTTGTCGCTTTGCGATTGACTGTAAAGATATTTGATAATTAGAATGACAAATTGTTGCTCCGCGATTGACAGTAAACAGGTTTCATAACTTCAACGACAATTTGATGCTTTACAATTGACAGTTTATAATTTTTAATGACATTTTGTTGCTTTGCGGTTGACAGTAAAGAGATTTTATAACTTAAATAAAAAATTATCGCTTTGCGATTGACAGTAAACAGGTTTTATAACTTCAATGATAATTTGTTGTTTTACGATTGACAGTTTACAGTTTTTTACTGACATTTTGTCGTTTTGCAATTGACAGTTGAGAGATTAAATAATTTAAATGACAAATTGTTGCTCCGCGATTGACAGTAAACAGATTTTATAACCTTAATGATAATTTTTTGCTTTACGATTGAGTGTACAGTTTTTTAATGACATTTTGTTGCTTTGCGATTGACAGTTAAGAGATTTCATAATGTAAATAAGAAATTGTTGCTTTGCGATTGACAGTAATCAGATTTTTTAACTTCAATGATAATTTGTTGCTTTACAATTGACAGTTTACAAATTTTTAATGACATTTTGTCGCTTTGCGTTTGTCAGTTTAGAGATTTAATAATTTAAATGACAAATTGTTGCTCCGCGATTGACAGTAAACAGATTTTATAACCTCAATAACAATTTGTTGCTTTACAATTGTCAGTTTACAATTTTTTAATGACATTTTGTTGCTTTGTGATTGACATTTAAGAGATTTGAAAACTTCAATAAAAAATTGTTACTCCGCGATTAACAGTACACATTTTATAACCTTATTGATATTTTTTTGCTTTACGATTGAGTTTGCAGTTTTTTAATGACATTTTGTTGCTTTGCGAATGACAGTAAACAATGTTTATAACTTTAATGACAATTTGTTGTTTAACAATTGACAGTTTACAGTTTTTAATGACATTTTGTTGTTTTGCGATTGACAGTTAAGAGATTTGATAACTTTAAAGACAAATTGTCGCTTCGCGATTGACAATAAACAGATTTTATAACTTTTATAACAATTTGTTGTTTTACAATTGACAGTTCACAGTTTTTAATCACATTTTTCTGTTTTGCGATTGACATTTACGAGATTTGATAACTTAAATAAGAAATTGTTACTCCGCGATTGACAGTAAACAGATTTTATTTGATATTGAGTTTACAGTTTTTTAATGACATTTTGTTGCTTTGCGATTGACATTTAAAAGATTTAATACATTAAATGACAAATTGTCGCTTTGCGATTGATAGTAAACAAATTTTATAACCTTAATGACAATTTGTTTTGTTACAATTGACAGTATACAGTTTTTAATGACATTTTGTTGCTTTGCATTTGACTGTTAACAGATTTTATAACCTTAATAACAGTTTTTTGTTTAACAATTGACAGTACAGTTTTTAATGACATTTTGTCGTTTTTCGGTTGACAGTTAAGAGATTTAATAACTTAATGAAAAAAATTGTCACTCCGCGATTTACTGTAAACAGATTTTATAACCTTAATGGCAATATATTGCTTTACAATTGACAGTTTACAGTTTTTTAATGACATTTTGTCGTTTTGCGATTGACAGTTAAAAGATTTAATAATTTAAATGAGAAATTGTCGTTTTGCGATTGACAGTTAACAGATTTTATAACCTTAATAACAATTTATTGCTTTGCTATTGACACTTTACAGTTTTTTAATTACATTTTGTCGCTTTGCGATTGAATTAAGAGATTTAATAATTTAAATGACAAATTGTTGCTCCGCGATTGACAGTAAACAGATTTTATAACCTTAATGACAATTTGTTGTTTTGCAATTGACAGTTTACAGTTTTAAATGACATTTTGTGGTTTTGCGATTGACATTTAAGAGGTTTGATAACTTAAATGACAAAATGTTGCTTTGTGATTGACAGTAAACAGATTTTATAACCTTAATGACAATTTGTTTCTTTACGATTGACAGTTTACAGTTTTATAATGACTTTTTGTTGCTTTGCGATTGACAGTTAATAGGTTTGATAACTTTAATGAAAAGCTGTCGCTTTGCAATTAGCAAGAAAAAGTTTTTAAAATCTTATTGACAAATTATTGCTCCGCGATTGACAGTAAGCAGTTTTTATAACTTTATTGCCAATTTGTTACTTTACGATTGACAGTTTACAGTTATTTAATGACATTTTGTCGCTTTGCGATTAACAGTTAAGAGATTTGATAACTTTAATGACAAATTATTGCTTTGCGATTGTCAGTAAACAGATTTTATAATTTTAATGACAAGTTGCTTCATGATTGACAGTTATAGTTTTCATAAATTTAATGACATTTTGTTTAAGAAATTTGATAACTGAAATGACAGATTGCTGACAGTTAACAAATTTTATAACTTGACAGTTTATTAATGTCATTTTGTCACTTTGCGATCAACAGTAAAAAGATTTGATAACATAAATGACAAATTATTGTTCCACGATTGACAGTTTACAGTTTTCATAAATTTAATGATTTTTTATTGGTTTGCGATTGACAGTAAAGAGATTTTATAACCTTAATGACAATTTGTTGCTTTACGATTGATAATTTACAGTTTTCATAAATTGAATGACATTTTCTTGCTTTGCGTTTGACAGTAAAGAGATTTGATAACTTGAATGACAAATTGTTACTCCGCGATTGACAATTAAAAGTTTTGATAAATTGAATGACAAATTGTAGTTGTGCAATTGACAGTACACAGATTTTATAAACTTAATGACAAATTATTGCTTCGCGATTGACAGTAAACAGGTTTTATAATCTAAATGATAATTTTATGCTTTACGATTGACAGTTTACAGTTTTTATAAATTGAATGACATTATGTCGCTTTGCGATTGACAGTAAAGAAAATTGATAATTTGAATGACAAATTGTCGCTGCGCCATTGACAGTAAACAGATTTTATTAGCTTAATGACAAATTGACGTTCCGCGATTGATAGTTAACAGGTTTCATAACCTCAATGTTAATTTGATGCTTTACGATTGACAGTTTACAGATTTCATAAATTGACTGATATTTTGTTGCTTTGCGATTGACAGTAAAGTGATTTGATAATCTGAATGACAAATTGTCGCTGCGCCATTGACAGTAAACAGATTTTATTAGCTTAATGACAAATTAACGTTCCGCGTTTGATAGTTAACAGGTTTCATAACCTCAATGACAATTTGATGCTTTACGATTGACAGTTTACAGTTTTTATAAATTGAATGACATTTTGTCGCTTTGCGATTGACAGTTAAGAGATTTGATAATTTGAATGACAAATTGTCGCTCCGCAATTGACAATAACGAGTTTTGATAAATTGATTGACAAACTGTCACTGCGCAATTGACAGTAAACAGATTTTATAAGTTTAATGACAATTTGTTGTTTTACGATTAAGATTTGATAACTTGAATGACAAATTGTCGCTTTGCGATTGACAGTAAACAAGTTTTATAACCTCAATGTCAATTTGATGCTTCACGATTGACAGTTTACAGCTTTCATAAATTGATTTTGTCGCTTTGCCATTGATTGTAAACAGATTTTATAACATTACTGACAATTTGTTACTTTGCGATTGATAGTACTGATAACTTAAATAAAAATTTTAAATGTTTTGATTGACAGTTTACAACTTTTATGAATTTAATAACATTTTGTTCTTTTGTCAATAATTTCCAAATATTTTTTTCAAATTTTGTATTAATGCATAATATATTTTATTTGTTTCAGGAAAAACGCGACGACTCTTGATAAGTTCCATTTGAACATAGCAAAGAACGAATTGTATCCGAAGAATGATCCCCGTGTGGAGGAGTTGCTACGTCTGATGGCTACTGAAACTATACTCCACGTCGGTGAGTACTCGCCTTCTAATCCGATCACTTTTATCATGGGATTTATGTTGTTGTCCGGAGATTCTTAAAAGGTCTCTTCTCGTAATGCGTCTTGAACGTTGAAAACACGTTAAGATTATCAGCACTAAGACTATAATATAAAAGGATACTTCTTAATGTTGTTAATTGAATCATTTTCTTGTTTTATTATGGGATTTAAAAGATTTTATGTAGTTAAGTGGGCTTTCAAATTGGAATTTATGAAGACATATTAAATCAAAAATATAATTGAATATGATCAATTATATGATGATAAATTTCTCTTGAATCTGGAAAGGTCCCCTAGATAATAGCAAACGCGCCATGCACCGGTTCGCAATAAATTAAACGTTGCGAGCGCGACCAGGAAACTATTTACTGTCATTTGACCAGAACACCGCAAATATTTGTAATTAAACCAAACACAAATATATTCGTATCTGGATATTAACGTGATTGAGACCAATAAAACACAAAGCGCAAACATTCGTAATTTTCAGTGAGTCCCTGTAGGACTGTTGTTGATCTATCATCGTGTGTTAGATTCATCTGTTTATCAAGCCGCAATAATGTATTGTAGGTTAATTTAACTTTGAAGAGTTTCAACAGAATTATAATAATTTAGATAACTGAATTTCAATCACGAAACAATGCAGAGGTTACTGAACATTGTTAATTGCGAAACGTCCTTCAGTATTGAAACAATTAATGTCGAAGCGACACATATGACTATGTATTATATGCATTAAAGATAATTTTAAAGCGACATTATAATATAAATGATAAAATCGGTTTACTATCTTTTTTTTATAAAATAGGTTTACACAAGGGCCTGAGAAGAATAAAATAGATTTAGTCAATCGCGAAGCGACACAATGGTTCGAGGAAAATAAAGTTGGTTTAGGATTAATCGCTAAGCGACATTATGTGGTTGATAATTGTTACATTGGTTTAAATGTAATTGCGAAGCGAGACAAGGAGAATAAAATAGGTTTAGAGTTAATTACAATGCGAAACTTTTGACTGAGGAGAATAAAATGGGTTTAGGGTCAGCAAAGCGACATTATATAGTCATTAATAGATCTGTTTAAAACTAATGGCGAAGCGATACAAGAAATTATGAAAATCAAATGGCTTTGGAGTCAATTGCGAAGCTGTTTACTATCAATTTTGAAGCGACATAGGAGCCTAAAGATCAGTTTAGGACATAAGGTAGTCAACAATTCTTTTTCTTAATGGCAGGCTCTTTATTACTGGAGATTATCCACAGTTTTTATTTCTATCCTGTACGTTGTGGGATAATATTTGATGTCCAATCAGGAAAGTTGGCTTTTTTCTTCTTTTTAATTTTTTTCTGCATTATTTCTTGTATTATTGCACATTTTATGTTTCTTATAACATGTATCATGTTTTTCTGGTCTTTACTATCTTTGATGGTGGAGAAGGCGGAGTAGCCTTTCTCTATGTAGTTGTATTGAGTTTGAGGCTAGTGTGTGTGTGTGTGTGTGTGTGTGTGTGTGTGTGTGTACAGCAGGTACCATGGACATAGCAGAGGTCGGCATCGAGAGAGACTGTATCGTGTTTTCAGAAGAGGAGAAGTAAGTGTGGTAGGTGCAGTACCGTGTGTCATGTTTGGGCTTCCATTAGAATAAGCCGGGGACATCGCAGGGTCGTCGTTGAAATAGTTTTGTGTGTCACTTAAGGGTTGCATTGTTGGTCGCATGAAAACGGTTGAGTTTCAGTCTACAGTTCTGAGGACGTACGTTGCTCGTTAGTGACTGACTGTTTCTTTTTTATTGGCTATGGAGGGGGATCTTTTAAAGGTTTAATGTGTCGGATTCACTTTCCAAATTTTTGGAAGCGCCTACCGACTGATCTCTTTCCTTTCCCCCCTGTGCAAAATAAATCTCATATCAGGAAGTTTCACACATCAATGTGTACAACTTTCCAATCTGACTGTCTTATAAGTGACGTTTTTGAGAGGTCATTCAGAAGTGCGCATCCTGCGTCAGCCTTGTAGGCGTTGATCCAGTGGAGTGGCAGTTGAAGAGCTACGAGTTTTCTTTATACGGCATGTTGATAGGCCTTTTCTATTGAAAAGATTGTTCATCTAGGATCTGAGTGATTTGCAAATTTTTCAAAGAAATTTGTGGCTAATACCAACATGTGATCCTTGATCGAGACAATTCTTGCATCAGTTTTCAGTTGTGTATTACGTACGTAGTGAGGTACTTTGAGAATTCTTTTTAAAGTTTTATTTTGAAATTACTCTATCCTTTTCAGGTAGGATGATGCAGCCATTTACCATGCTGGACATGCGTATGTCAGTATTGGGCGAATGATTGTTTTAAATAATTGCAACTTGTTTGAGTTTATTTTGCTGTCTCTGCGTAGAAGTTTATTTGCCATCCTGGCCTTATCCAAGATGGTCTTAATATGTAATCTAATAGTTAGTCTACGATCAAGCTCTACTTCTAAATACTTTGCAGTATCCATCCATGGAATTGGAGCGCCGTTGAGATAAATGTTTTCATGAGAAGTTTGTTTGTGACATTTGGTAAAGAGAATAGCCTTGTTTTTCTCCAGATTGATTTTTACTCTCCAGTACCGAAGCCAAGTTTCAAGTACCTCACATGCCGCTTGAAGTCTTAGCGTCATGACTTTCGGACTCCTTGAAGTGAACATCAGCGCCGTGTCGTCTGCATACTGAACGATTTTTACTTTTTGAGTGATGCATGGTATGTTGGCTACATACAGATTTAAGAGCATCAGTGATAGAACTGAACCTTGAGGAACTACTGCCTCGATAGAACAAGGGGTGGACACGTGCAAACAGCTTTACGGACAGTGTCCTGCCTTTTAGATAAGAAGCGATAAGTTTGATCAAACTAGGATTAAACTTGAAACGATCTCCACATCAGACTTTCATCGTCGGTGGTGGATTCAAGAGCGGATTTCACTGATTTTTTGGCCGTTCACGCGCAAGCTTTATAAGTAGGGGGTAGCGGTGGTGTGCTCTGATTGGCTCATGCGGCTTTGTCTACTCGGCGGCACGGCGGCATCAACTCCGAATTGTAATGGGGGGGGGGGGGACGTGTGTCAGCGCCCCTTGTGGGTGGCTGACTGAAGTAGAGGGCTTGTAGAAGGGTTAAGGCGACTAGAGGCAGTGCCACAAGTGGACGCTTTGGCCGGCCGGGTCTTAGACTTTTTGGTCTTTTTGGTTAAAGACTCAGATGGCATTGAGGACGCCTGACTTGGAATACCGGTTGAATGTCTTAATTAATTCACTACCTTAAACCCTTCCTCGGTGGGCAGGGCATTAGGGGCAGCAACGACTTTCTTGTCCAGTTGAAACTCAATGAGTTTTTTGTCTTTGGAGGAGCTGGACCCGACTTTGTTGTCGGCAGGCCTCTTGAGGGAGGTCTGGAACGGGTCACTAGTGGTCTTGATGGGTTGGTGCATTTCTACAACAGCTTGTGGAGACTCTTTGATCATTGGTGCCTTTACATAGGGGGTAGTGGTGGAGCAGTTGCATGCTGGGCGATTTTGTCAATTTGCTTGACAACAAAGGACATTATTGTAGGTGGTTTCATTTTTCTTGATTTCTTTGCTGATAACAGCGCGGAGGTTGGAGATTGTGTTTTTGAGGTCCAGTCTGTTCTGTTTGATCTCGTAGAATGTTATGTTTATTTTTTTAGGAACTTTTCAATAGACTCATTGAATTTGGTGTTCTGTTTTTTGAGGATGTTTTTCAGTTTCTGTAGTTGGACGTTCATAGCGCAAACTATCTGATTATTGCTGATTGCTGGTTACTAAATTCTGAAATAAAGTTTGAATTAATTAATGAATTTGTTAATTAATTAATTCAGACAACGATTAAATTATGCTATGAAATGATTGGCGGTTAATCAATCAAATTATTGGCTTGACTTTGATTGCAGTTAAATCTGCAGGTTTCCGGGCTTCGGACTCGCTCGGTGTTGTTGTCTCGGCTGCTTGCAGTTGAATTTTGTACATCTCTACACCTCTGTAGTTTTAGCTTTAAACTCATTAGCTTTTTTTGGTTTTGAACTTAAACTAAAACCATTTATGGTAGATTCTGTGTTGACAGGAACATATTTAGTAGGTGACTTGTTATCAGTCCGAAATTGTTGCAGCGAGTGGAGTTTGGTTTATTTGGGATTGGTAAGAAAGTTTTTCAAAGGATTTTTATCAGGGTGCCTATATTATTTTTTTATTAGTTTACTGTGTATTTGGTCGGGTTTGGCTGATTTTTTTAGTTTTGTTTATTGGATAGGTTATTAACAATTATTTTTTTTGGTTTGTTTATCTGAGAAGAGATTTTTGATGTATTTTTTTCAGATATTCTTTGTCCGAAATTAGCTTTTTGTTTTTGTTTATCATTGCTGGTGTAGTCTGTTCCTTTTGTATGTTAGCAAACTGTTTCAACTTTTTGTGTATATTGAAATGAGAAAGATTTTGATCTCGCAGTAGGATTCTATTTATTTGGTTTTTATTGTTTTTATTTTTCTACGTATCGTTGCGAGAGTGTCTATATATTTCTGACAATTTTGCTTTTTGTGTTTACGTTTTTATTTTATTAGATTCAAAATTTCTTTTGTCATTTATTTAATTTTGCTCTTTATTTTAATGTCTGTTAGATTATCAACACTTGTTTTTATCATTAATGTTTAATATGTTTTTAATGCGACCATATTTTGCCTTGTTTATATTAAATGTGTCTGATAAGTTTCTCATTTAGGTTTTTGCCTACTTTGGATTTGCATTCTTTTTCTTTTTGTTTCATGTATCTTTAATTGTATTTTTATTTTTGCCACAAGTGTGGTTGTGGTCTGGTTTTATGTTTTTGCTCAGTTTTTGAACCAATTGGGTTTTGTAATGAAGAGGATATGGTTCTTGACTATATTGGTTGGGTTGTCCTTTGGCGATCTCCATGTGTATAATTTGCGTAGTGGTAGTTTGAACCAGGTTTTTGTTATTATTAATTGATGACAAAACTGAATCAGTCTGTCTCTTCTTTGGATTCTAATCTTTAATCCTTTGATAACAGTTGGGGTCTTGTGGCTTTTTGTAGTTGATTTTTTTTGTACATGTTCTATTATGAAAATAAAACTACGAGGTTGAATGTTCTGTATAGACTGTTTTTATTTTGTTCTATATACAACCTTGAATACAACGGTTAAGTTACATATTTGTTTATATTGTCACTAGATGGCGGTACTAGTATAGTTTTTCAGAAATAATTTTAATACTCCCACTATGTCTTAAAAACTATTTCCATACTACTAAACCTAAACAAATTTACAATAATTTGTGGCATTTTATTGGATTTAAGATATTTTACTTCTATATAGTTATTTGCAATGGCATTGCGAACAAAATGGTGCTTAATGTCTATATGATTTGACCTTTTGTGATATATAAGGTTGATTGCTAATTTTTGAGCACTTTGGCTGTTCTTGTATAAGTTGATGCTGCCAACCCTACCAGTCAATTCCATTAATAGATTACTTAAGTATATAGCTTCTTTTGAAGTTTTTGTCAGTGCCATGTACTCTTTCTTCATGTTGTTCTTCTGTTTATTGCTCTTCCAAGACACTACAGAACCAGAGTTCTTGAAGACAAAACCTGTATAGGATCTTTTATCCTTGTCACTTGCCCAGTTAGCATTCATGTAACCTTCTAAATCTATATTTATCTCATTGAATTCTAATCCTATACTCTTGGTACCTTGGACTCTTTTTGCGCGTTTCCAATGATGTCGCGTATAACAGTTGTTGAACTGGCATAGATAGCTCACTACGAAAGCTATGTCTGGTTGAGTTAACACTGCTAAATACATCAAACTACCTATTATATTTTGGTATGATAAGTTTCCATCTCGATCTATATTATCTTGATCAGGTGTGCTTTTGTCGCATTTTCTGGAAGTGCTCACACTTTTGCAGTTTGACATTTTAAACTTTCTACTACTGTCCCTTCCTTTGGTGAATCTGTTAAAGACCATGAAGCATTTTCTTCAAAACTTAAAATTTTTTTTTGCATTGCCCGTCTTCAACTTCTCTATCTGGTCTTGATAGTGCTTCCTGAATTGTAAGAGGATTATTGATTACAAGTTGTTCTTCAGTGAACATGTATGTGATGTAGTTTTTAAATGATTTTTTTTTTTTTGCTTTTCTTTCTGATTTTTGAATTGTACTTTAAGCTCCTATATCAGTGGTTTCTGTAACAGTTAAAACTAGATTTTTATCATGTTTTTCTGGTAGTTTGTCCCCATTAATCACCACTGAATCTGTTTTAGGTTTATCTTGGTCAGGATGGTTTGGAACCCTCACTGAATCTGACAATTTTGCATTAATGATTACTTTATTCACATTATTTGACGTTTTGATGATTACAACATCTCTGCTGGTGGTAAATCGGTTGCTTATGGGATCGTATAACTTATAACCCTTTACATTTTTATTAAATCTTTTTAAGATTATTTTCACTGCTATTTTGTCCCATTTCTTTCTCTTTTTCTTAGGTACATGGATTATAACTTTACTCTCAAATATGCGAATGTTACTTACATCTGTTTTTTTTTTGTCCATATCTTGTAAGGTGTTGCCAATATTTGTGACTACTGAGCGGTTTTGTAAGTATATTGTGGTGTTTACTGCTTTTGCCTAAAAAAGTTTTGCATTTTTCACGATCGTCCTGTTCATCTATTTGGAAATTCTATTCTGCTGTGAAGTACATGGGTTTGTCTTTTGGTGGACAATTTAATTTCTTCTTAAAAAAAATTCAAAAAAGGAATTACAGAACTCACCACCGTTGTCTGTTTGAAAAACCTTGATTGTAATTTCTTGCTGGTTTTCTACAAGAGTTAATCTGCTATAATTATCTTCAAGAATCATGAAGTATTTTGAGCCACTTAACGATGTTACCTCTATGTGTCTACAAATATCTGCATGTATGTTCTCTAATACTGAGGATGCCTTAGTTCTTTGTGTTTAAAAGGCTGTCTTTCTTGTTTATCTTTACAGCACACTTTGCAAACTCACGCTGAATTTTTCTTTGAGATTCAATCCTTTTACTGCTCTATCGTTCATCAGCTTCAAGTTCTTGTAGTTTAGTGCTGTCATTTGATCCTTGACTTCATAAAATTTAACTTGTACATATTACCTTGCAAATCTGTTTCTGCTATTAGAACTTCTAGTCTGTTGATGATTCTACATTCGTTGTTGTCGAAACGTACTTTAATTCCCTTGCTGATTAGCTAGCTGACTGATAACAAGTTGGTTGTTAGGTCAGGAACATATAGCACATCATTAATCACAACTTCATACCTTTCTTGGCTCACAATCGTTGTAATTGGTATTTTAGCCTAACTAACTACAGGAGTTTTTCTTTTATTTGCTTTTATTATTTTAGTTATCTTTGTTTGATCTCTGATGTTTTGTAGCTAGTTTTTTCTAGCCTTGAGGTGTACACTAGCTCCAGAATCCACGTACCAATCTGTGTTATTAAATTGACTATTTAAAAACGCTGCACTGAAAGCATTTTGAGCTCTGTTCTTACTATTCTGCCTTGTTCTATCTAAATATGACTTAAGGCATTTATTTTTAAAATGTCTTGGTTGTTTGCATTTATAGTAAAATATTACTTTCTTTTTGAAGTAGGTATCACTGTTTTTGTAGTATTTTGGTGACCTGCTTTACTGACAAACGCACCGTTTGATGTCTAGCAACTTTCTCTTAATGGTATCCGTCTGGATACTGATGCCGAGTGTTGCCATTATTATTGGCGCGTATTTTTTAGCTAATATAAGGGACCCTACCCATTCTTCATTAATTTTGAAGCCTGTTCTTTGTAATTTTTGAGCGATTTCACCTGATTTACGAACAATTTTATTGATATGCTATTTCCAGTCGTAATAAAATCAACATACGCAAAAGCCCAATTTTTCAGGTAAAACCTCTGTCGTCGTATATAACCTACAATTTTGTCCGCACATCCTGGGCCATCACGCACGTTCGTGTATAATGAGGAATCGAGTGTTAAGACCAGTTTGGCCTCTGCTTTTGCGGTTTTTTCTTTATCGAACTTTGTGCTTATTATGCACTTTGAAAGGCTTTCGAAAACCATAACATTTTCAACTGCGAATGTCCACTTACTATAATTTTTGCGACACGTTAATTTCGGCACACTAGAAATGTAATTTAGTGTCATCTTGCGACTCATTGCTTTTACTTTCAAGCACGATTTTAAATTAAGGGAACACTGATTCTGGGTCCATAACCTATTGTGAAAATAAAACCATGCGGTTGAGTGTTCTGCACTGGCTGTTTTTATTTTGTCCTATATTCAACCTTGAATACAACGGTTAAGTTATATATTTGTATATATTGTCATTAGATGGCGGTATTAGTCTAGTTTTTCAGATATAATGTCATTCTTTATGCACTGGGGTGCCCTTGGTGATACTTTTGTGTTCAGTTAACAACACTCTTTTTTAGAATGTCGTATTGTAGGATAGACGGATGTGAACCGGCAAAGAGCAATATCCTCTTACGTCAAATTTCGGGGCGCCCCAGGGCGACCTCAAATGTCACAGCCGAAAACTCCATAATACTGCTATATCTACTACTTTACTCATTTTGAGATGCCGATTTTTATTCTACGCATTTTTTGTGCTACGTTATAGGCTTTTCCGTGAGGCTTTTTTGATTGGTTAGTTTCTTTCTGTTTATTGTTAATGTTTTTATCATTGTTTATTATTTTTGTATAAGTTATCTGTAAGTTGTTATGTAGGGTCTCAGCTTATTTTACACTGTGACTCGGTTTGTGGCTAATGCAGTTATTTTTCTGCTTTTTGGCCTAAAAGTCCTTGCATTTTGCTTTAGTGTCCTTTCCTGCCGGATTATGGGTTTTGTGTTACATGATCAGTAAGGTTTTTAGATCAATAATAGCCATCATGATTGTTTCTTGGGATGCAAATGTGGGCTTTTAATGAAGTTGTATACCGTTGCCTTCTTTATTTCAATGCCGTTGATTTCTTTTAGTTCTTCCGCTTTTGGGAGCGATTTTTTCATTTTAGGATAATGGATTGCAGTTGAGGCAAACTCATCCACCTTCTAAAGAGGTTATTGGTAATGCTGAGGGGATACTTGGACGCCAGAGCCTTGTTAGTTGTCTAGCAGAGTACACATTTGGTTGACATTTGGACTGACCGGATCTTATCCCTTATACTAATAGTTATTTTTTATCAATTGCGAGTTGATATAATAGCTTGAAGATTACCTTAATAAATAAAAGATAATTGCAAAACAATACAATTGAACTTTTTTAGTGTAAGTGTAAAGCGAAATTTGTATTTCTACAAGGATTCTAAGCATTTTTACGATTACGCTACGTATGCTTAAGTGTGTATTCTTGCATGATACCGTTGATTGACAAATATACTAAGTACGCATAGCGGGCTAATATTGTTTATGGCATGTAGATGGCGTATACAGGCCAAAATATTAATAAAACTGTGATTGCATTTATTCTGCGATTGTTATAAACATTTTATTTGTACATATTATCTGCAACATTCATTATACTATCATTGCTATTGTGAACAGAATTTAATTAATATAAACGTTTATAAATGTATGTGTTAGTGCTATCTGTATCTCATGAATGGTATTTTAACATAGGTTGCGTATCTTAGTACATTTATCAATCAATGATGATAAATTCTTTATTTTACATTTTTTCTTTTTACAACTAAATGATTTGCAGCTTAAGAAATTAGCAAAATATTTAGTAAGCAGGACTACTCTCTATCCTCAACAGACAAAAATTGGTTTGATATTGTATGTGTATCTTCTACATTTTTAACAAACTAAACTCATTTTCAATAAATTCAAATAACTTTGTTGATTTATTAATAGTTTTCACTATTAATAAATCAATAAAATAGTTTGAAGTGTTTCATATATTGTTTGCCTAATTTGCACATCAATAGTTGTTGATACTTAGAAATAATCGATCTAAAACTACTTATCTCGAGCATAACATAACACAACAAGTCAACAAACATAATGAAATGTTATTAATAGATTTTGTTTGAATTTTTATTATTGCGATATAAATCATCAATTTCCTTTCATAAAAGATGTAATTTTAATACAAAAATAAAGCATACACGCCCCTCTTGCAACCCATGTTTGATGTTAAATGATTTATTTACATTTTGACAGAGCGGACAGAATCGACACTTTTTTATGTATTATTTACCTTTTTATTATTCTTTACCCATTATTTGAACACAATGAGGTCTGTTGAATATATTAATAGAAAATATAATAAAATATGGTAATTCACACAACATCAATCAAATCGAATGAATAATGATTTAAACAAAAATTAATTAAAGATTGTAGAGATATCAAGAAAAATATCTGCGCAAATAATTTATTTCTTCAGATGATGGAAGTCGCGTTGCGTGAAACTAGTTCTCTTGTAAGTAATCATTCCTCGAGATGTGCGTAGCCTTGCATAAAATTACGCGATAACAGAAACAAATAGTTGTGTAAAATACGCGCCGCCAAGCTATCATTCATCATCGTTATTTCAGTTACAACATGTTAACAGGTGAATTTATATTTTCCGTAACAATATTTTTTAATCAAAAGACATTTAATTAAAACATTCTAATGATAATGAGGGTTTTTATATTCCCGGCGCTTCCACCATTGTGGGTCATTTACAGTCCATTGGACTTTAAATGTTCTCTCGCCCTTTACCAGCGTTTCTCACCTGTAATGCTGACCCTTCCAGCTCAGATATGCATAATGAATGTTTGCCGTGTCTTTGTTGTATAATCGTCCACCTCACCATAACACAGGCTACTTAGAGGGCGCAATCTAAATCCGTAATCAGTGCGGCCGTTTAATAATACTCCCCTGCGCAATTACCGCACTTCTTGCGCTAATTAATATCTATTGTTACCGAACACAAGACAGACAGTAACTTTATGGCCCTCATAATGTACATCATTAAAACACACACGTTTGCGATCATAAAACTAAATTGAATTCAAGATGATAAAAATAAAAAAGCATACATTGATGGATCCGCACGTTTTAAATTGGATTGCTCACCTTTTTTTACTGCTAGTTTTGTGTTTTTTTTTTGTTAGTTGTCTTTCACGTGTGAGACAAAACGGGGGGTGCTTTCATAAAAGTGGGATTTATACAAAATGCATAAAACACCGCCGGAGCAAACCACTTTATGTGTGCTAGGGTGGGAGGTGGTGTTGGATAGAGCGTATTAAATTTTCGCCGACTTAACACACGGAATAAAAGCAAGGGATATGGCGTAGCATTAAAACCAGTTTATGAAATTACACACAGTAAAAATGCATAATGAGGTTGAGCCTGAGAAAATGGTTTCTCAATTAATAATGCAAACTTTTCTATTGGGATACTTTTAGAAGTTTTCTTAAAGGATTTTAAATAATTATTGTGTAAATTATGAGTTTTCTATCAATTATAATTTTGTCGCATGGTAACTCAAGCATAGCTCAATAAGTACTGAAATGTACTGGGTGTTTGAAAAATATTTATTTGTCTATTGTAAAAGAAATGATCAGAATATTGTTTTTGATTTTTATAAACTGAGGATTATGAAGCGATATAGTACGTTCAAGGATAATTAACTTACTATAATAATCGCGAAGCAGCCGATTAGCCTGAAGACTACTGAATCGTTTTAGGATCAATCTTAATTGATTTACTATTAATTGCAAAGCGACAGATAAACTTAAAGATTACTAAACTATTGTAGGACAAGAGTAATTAATTGGTTTGCGAAGCGACAAATTTGGTTCTAGAGTCACTTACCTTTTTTTTTTCTTTATCAGTTTTCTTCTGTTTACTACTGAATATTAGTTTCTTTCATGCTAGTTGGTACTACCATTTTTTTGCTTGTTGTTTTATGTCGTCCACTTTTTCTGCGGTCTTCTTATATTTCTTTTTGTCTGCCTTGTTACTTGTCTGTTACTTTTTTTCTTTGTTCGATTTCTTGACACTTTATTTTATTTTTCAGACTGACTTCTAACATGGCTTGTTTTATTGTTTTTTGCATTTTTCTTTAGAGGTCAGTTCTTTTTTTTTTGTTAGCGTCATTGTTTTCAGACCTTATATTGCTACGGGCAATACACAGGCGCTTGAGATTTATTGGGATATTGTTTCTGAGGATGTGACTTAGTCTGATGAAGGGCCATTTATGTTAGATTTGATCTATGTATTATTTCGGCTGTCTGATGCTTCTTTTTTAGTTTTATAAGGTGCCCGAGGTATGTTTGCTTTATGGAGGTGTTATTTATAGTTATCTTTTCATCCGAGTTAGGTTAGGTTAGCTGTATCAGTAGGCCCACTTAGTTTGACTTTATGTTTAGTTGTTTGAACACCTTTTCTATTTTCTGTTCATTTTTGCTTATGAAGATGTTCTCGCTAGAGAATCGCATGTAATTTAGGAAAATACCTTTGATGTTCAAGCTTTTATTGTTACAGTTTGATGTTATAAAAACGTTCTTTAGCGTTGTGGTAAACAGTTTTGGGGACACGTCTTTTGATTTTTATGTTGTTTGTTATCATGTTTTTGTTTATTTTCACTTGTAGGTTGCGTTTTTGTATATATATTTTAGGAGATTTGAGTATTGAGAATCGATTCTGGCTTAAGCCTCATGGACAGGTATGTATTTGTCACAATTTATGTCAGCAATTTATATAGGTGGTAGAATAAACTGATTAGGCGGTGGTTTTCTATGTTGGTGTTATTGCCTTTTATGGAGATCAGTATGATCTGTGCGCTTTGTTAGTTTCTTGGATTTTATTCTTCTGCCAGACAATTATTAAATAGTATCTTTAGGGATTTATATACAATGTCTTTCTTTATTTTTTAGCATTTTGTTTGTGAAAAGCGTAAGCTTCTTTTGTTCTTTATTTGGATGAGTGCTGTACGTTTTTACGTGATTTTGTAATTGTCAGATATTTTCCCTTAGCTCCCATTGCATACGTGAATGTTTGAGGTTTTTTATTTTTATAAGAAAAAAGTTCCCATTAACATGGTTCCGCAAACGCACCGTTTTTAAGATACACGTTGTACATTTTTTTTTACGATATCTCAGGAACCGTTTGAGGTACAAAACTCAGCTTTTGTACACATCTTAGCATTAATATTAGCTACTTTTTAAGCGCTTATTCAATTTTTTTCATGTGCCATTGACGGAGATTTTAGGGTTGCGTGAGGTTTTTATGGCTCTAATTTCTATGACACTTGGGAAATTGGCATTCTGAAAGCACATTGTGAACCACCAATATTTTCTACACAAAAAAGGTACTTCTGGTCTAAAGCTCTAACGTAAACCGTTTTAGAGAAATACGGCATTTTATGATGGAAAACATGAAAAAAAGTAGCAACATGTTTTGTTGTTTATAAAAGCATTTGTTTTTGATCTAGTTGTAAGCGTTCATGCATTTGAGTTATTGACAATTGTTGTTTAGTTGTTAAATAACCTTTTTTTCAAAAGGAGTCAATATTGCGGGAACTTATTATCTTTATTAGCCAATTAATTTGCTCATTTTTAGTATTTTGCTTGCGTGGTGATAGCAAAATGAATAATTACAGTGATAGCGAGATGTGCAATATGCATTTTGTTTATGGCGTTGTCGATGGAAATGGAGCAAAAGCTCGTTGAATTTATCAAGAAAGGTTTCCAAACCGACAGGTACCAAATGAAAGAACATTCATTCGTATTCACGAACGTCTACATTAAACTGGCAAAGATTGGCTATGTGTCAATGGTTTTTAGAAAAAATTGCGCAAAATCCTCGATTTTTAAAACAAGTTTTATTTACGGACGAAGCAAATTTTTGCAAAGTTTCATAATAATCATGCATGGGCCGACGAAAATCCACATGCCATAATGGAAGGCCATTGTCAGCAAACATTTTCCGTTAATGTTTGGGCAGGTGTTGTAGGAGACCATTTAATAGGTCCATATTTTTTGCTTTTTAGGCTAAATGATTAATCATATCGTAATTTTCTTGAAGAAGATCTGCCAGGACTTTTAGATGACGTTTCGGTTCAATTAAGAAACGAAATGTGGTTTATGCACGATGGTGCTCTTGCACATTTTAGTTTAGTTGCACGTCAGTTCTTATATGAACAGTATAGGAAGCGTTGGATAGGTCGAGGAAGCTCACAGGCTTGGTCTCCTCGGTCTCCAGATCTAAATATTTTGGATTTTTTTTTGAGGGGTCACTTAAAAAGATTAGTTTACACTACATCAGTTGATACTGATGAAGAACTAAGAAATCACATTATTGCATCTTGCAGTACGATACGAAACACTCTAGGTATTTTTGAACGTAAGACGTAGGTTGGAAGCCTGCGTAACCGTATTAGGAGGTAATTTTTAACATTTTTTGTGATTTTTCTTGTTATTGCTTAGTTTTGTAATTTTTTTTTTTTTTTTTTTTTTTTTTTCCGTTTTTGAAATATCGTCAAAAAATTAAAAAAAAAAAATTTACACCCTGAATCTCGAAAACGGAAACGGTTTGCGGAACCAATTTAATAGGAACTTTTTTTCTTATAATTAACCAAGAAATCCCACCCTTGATTTTCCGACACATGTTTTGAAACACCTTGTATAAACGGGCGAAGAAATTTTGGATGTGTTTAGCATTGTATTATTGATCTGATATGATGGATTTTTGATTGTTCTTGTTTTGGTTTTTTTATTGAGAATTCTGTTTTTAGAACTTTTATGTTTGCGTTGTTTCTTATAGTGGTTTTTACTGGGTTGGTATTGTGTGTTCTGATGTCT
Source organism: Tachinus rufipes (assembly GCA_963932245.1). NCBI lineage: Eukaryota > Metazoa > Arthropoda > Insecta > Coleoptera > Staphylinidae > Tachinus > Tachinus rufipes. Next base: position 66,978,355 of record OZ010747.1, on the reverse strand, counting down.
TTCCTTATCTTTTTACTTATTTTCTTATTTAGTTTTTTGTATTTGGTGTTCTTTTGGGTCTTGGGGGGTCTTCTTTTTATTGTGCTAGGTTTTAGTTTACATTTTTTCAGTTATTGACATTGTTTCATATTTTTTTTGTGGCAATATAGATATCTACTTTTACTTTTCTTGTAAGTGTGAGTTTTTCTGGCATTGGGAACTAGGCATGCGAATCAATTTGTTTTTTTTTTATCTTTAGGTTTAGTGAGATTGTTGCTCTTACTAATCGATGGTTATTATCAGTATCAAATTTGTTTAGTACTGATAAGTCTTTGTAGATATTTTTGTTGTTTGTGAAGATATAGTTGATCTTATGTTTGGTAGTGCTTTTAGGGCTTTTCCATATTCATTTTCTTTGTTTGGATTTTTTGTAAAAGGTGTTTAGACAGTACATGTTAGGTAGTTCAACAACATATACTCACGTTGGTTTATAGCTCCCAGACCAAACTGTCTGTTGCGTGGGTTTGCTGAAGTCCCCACTTAAGATTTTGTCAAGGATTTTTTTCTGATTTTATTGTTCTTGTTGTGTCTTTAAAGAAAATTGCCATTTTTTTGTTGTCTGAGTTATATCCGTGTATCAACTGTATTTGTTGTTTAATTTCAGTATTATATAGATGATTCTTCTAAATATTGAGCTAAAATTGGTTACTAAGCTAAACATTTTTTTAATTAAAATAAGGGCCACCTCTCTATGGTTCTTGGTCTTTTTAGAGTTGCTTGGTATAGGATGTGGCTTGATTTTAGAGTTGCAGTTTTTTTTTTTTTTGGTACTTTTGCATAAAATCAAATGTTTGCTTTCTCTAGAATCCGAATTGAGACAGACTGAGTTTTATCTAATGTGGGATTTTGTGCTCACTTAGGTTTGTTATTGTTTTCATATTTAGTATTGTATGGCGCAGCGGCATCAAAGAGTTGCATTTTCTCAATTCTTCTCTTAGTTGAAACGGCTATTCCGCCGTGATTTGGTTGTCAGAGCCTCGTTTGTTGTTGCAGGCACTTAGTTAATTTATAGTGAGTTGCAAGCAACTGAACCATTGTAGGGTTAATCTCAAAACGATATTTTAATCTCAAGAAAAGTTAACTTGGTTTATCTTGGCGAAGCGACATAAGACATTTTATTGTCAACAATAGTTAACTTGGTTTATTATTAATAGCGAAGCGACATAAAGACCTGAAAACTATTGAACCGTTTTAGTCAGTTGCGAAGCGACAAATTTCTCTCTAGAGTCACTCAAAGCAACAGATAAGCCTGAAAACTACTAAACTATTGTAAAAACAATTGCGAAGCGCCATTTTACTAGTTGAGAGTAAAATTAACTTGGTTTATTATTAATTGCGAAGCGACATGAGGACTAGAAGAGTACTGAACCGTTCTAGAGTCAGACACTCAATCGATTTACTATTAATCGCAAAGCGACAAATGGACCTAAAGATTACTCAACCATTGTAGGTCAATTGGGAAGCTACATTTTATTCTCAAGAATAGTTAATTTGGTTTATTATTAATCGCAATTTACTGAACCTTTTTAGAATCAATTGCGAAGCGACAAATTTTGTTTTCTAGAGTCACTCAATCAATTATCATTAATTGCAAAGCCTGGAGAATATTGAATCATTATAGGATCAATTGCAAAGCGATATTTTATGTTTAAGAATAATTAAATTGGTATATTATTAATCGCAATGCGACATAAAGACTTGAAAACGAAACATTCTACAGTCAATTGCAAAGTGATAAATTTGTTCTAGAGTCACTTAATTGATTTACTATTAATTACAAAGCCCCATCTGTCGCTCAAAGACTATTAAACCATTGTAGGTCAATTGCAATGCGACTATTAATTGCGAAGCGTCATAATGACTTGAAATTTATTGAATCGTTCTGGAGTCAATTGCGAAGCCACAAATTTTGGATCTAGAGTTACTTAATCTATTTACTATTAATTGCAAAGCGACAGATGAGCTTAAAGATTACCCAACTGTTGTAGGTCAATCGCAAAGCGATATTTTATTCTCAATAATAGTTAACTTGGTTTACTATTAATCGCGAAGCGATATAAGGATCAGGTTCTACTAAACTGTTCTAGAGTCAATCGCGAAGTGAAAAATTTGGCTCTAGAGCTACTTAATTGATTTACTATTAATTGCAAAGCTACAAATGAGCTCGAAGACTACTGAACCATTATATGAATAATCTCGAAGCAACATTTTATTCTTAAGAATAGTTAACTTGGTTTACAGTTTACTGAAGCAACATGAGAACTTAAAAACTACTGAACTATACTAGGGTCAATTGCGACGCGACATATTATTTTCAAGAATAGTTAACTTGGTTTACTGTTAATCGCGAAGCCACATAAGGACCTGAAAACTACAAAGCGACAAATTTGGATTATTGATTTACTAATAATCGCAAAGCGACAAATGGACCTAAAGATTACTCAACTATTGTAGGTCAATTACGAAACGACATTTTATTCTCAAAAATAGTTAATTTGGTTTATTATTAATCGCGAAGATACATAAGGACCTGATAATTACTGAACCGTTCTAGAGTCAATCGCGAAACGACAAATTTGGTTCTAGAGTAACTCAATTGATTTACTAGTAATCGTAAAACAACAAATGGGCTTGAGGACTACTAAGTTATTGTAGGATCAGTTGTGAGGCAACTTTTTATGCTCGGGAGTACTTAAATTGGTTTATTATTAATTGCGAAGCTAAATGAGGGCTTGAAAAGTATTAAGCCATTCTAGAGTCAATCGGGAAGAGACAAAATTGGTTTTAGAGTTAATTAATTGATTTACCTGAAAACTACTAAACTGTTTTATGGTCAATTTAGAAGCGACATATTGTGTTTCAAGGTGAGTTAATTAATTAATTATTAATTGCGAAGCGACGCAATGATTTTGAGACTACTGAACTAGGTTAGGGTCAATCACAAAGTGACATATTATGTTCAACGATCACTTAATTGATTGATTATTAATTGAGTCTACTGAATTAGGTTAAGATCAATTGCGAAGCAATTAATTTATTGACTATTAGTTGCGAGGCGACGGAATGATCTTGAGACTACTATAGTAGATTAGGATCAATGTCGAAGCGACATCTTATGTTCAAAGTTTACTCAACTTATTGATTATTAATTGCAAAGCCACTTAATGGTTTTTCAGACTACCAAACCGAGTTTAAGGTCAATCGCGAAGCGAGATATTATGTTTAAAGGTGATTGAACTGATTGGCTTGTAATTGCGACGCTACCAACTGGTCTTAAATCTTCTGAACTAGGTGAAGGTCAATTGCGAAGCTACATATTATGTTTAAAATTTATTTACAGGTAATTGATTTATTATTAATTGCGAAGCGACTAAGTGTTAGTGTCAATCGCATAGCGTCATATTATGTTTATAGGTTATTTAATTGTTTGTCTATTAATTGCGAAGCGATGGAATGGTCTTGAGACTACTAAATTAGGTTAGGATCAATCGCGTAGCAACATCTTATGTTCAAATTTTTCTCAATTGATTGGTTATTAAATGCGACGTCTTTGAGACTATTATATTATATTTTTAATCGCAAACCGACAAAATGGTCTTGATATTACTTAATCAATCATTAAATTGATTTACTAGCCATTGCGAAGCAACGTATGTTCTTGTAGATTACTAAATTGGTGTAGGGCTATTGAGAAGCATCAAATTTTGTTTGAGATTAATTAAATTGTTTTACATTTATTCACAAAGCGACACTGAATTTAAAGATTATATAATTGTTCAAAAATCAATTGCAAAGTGACATAACTTACTAATTGCGAAGCAACGGCTCAAAGACAACTAAACTGTACTGGAGTCAACTGTGAAGCGACATATTATACTTAAAAGTAATTAAATTGTTTTACGCGAAGCGACATAACGGTGTAGCAAGGACTTGAAGAGTATATAACCAGTTTTGTGTCCATTGCCAATTGACATAATATGTTATTAAATAATTAAATTGGTTTAACTATTAATCGCGCTACTTGGCTGTATAGATTGTATACAAATGTAGTATAAAAAAATGTAATTCTATTACTGCGAATTTTGTGCAAAAAGTGGATTTTATAACAATTTATTCTACATTTTGTGTAATTTTTAAGGATTTTCATGAAGAAAATAAGTTATGCAAAATTGGGGATTTTTTGCATTTTTAAAACTATTTGTGTTTTCTGAGTTTTATTGTCAAAACTGTCATTTAGTGTATTTTTTTTTCTGAATTGCATGAGGCAATGCGGTTTTTGTGTTAATTTTATACAAAAATTGGAGTTTTTCCGCAATTCTATAACAATTCTGTGCAACAATTACCTTCTAAAGGGTGGCCCATTTAGTGGTTTTTTTTTTTAAATTAAAAAAAAATGAACAAAAAACAATTTTTTTTTAGCAAGAGCAAACATTCCTATTATTTATTGTACACGATTTTATTTATGTGGCTACCTCGGCTGGCTTTGCAGTAGCGCATCCTGTTAACCCAATTTTTCAAAACCTTGGTGACGGTTTCTGGCTTTATCTTACGAATGGGCTGCTCGATATTTGCCTTCAGGGCTTGAATTGTTAATGGATTGTTCGCATAACATCAGTCCTTCACGGCACCCTACAAAAAAAAGTCTAACGTCGTCAAATCGCAGCTCCGAGGTGGCAAATTGACATCGCCGAGACGGGTGATAACATGATTACCGAACTTGGCGCGCAAAAGATTGATTGTGGCATTGGCTGTGTGGCATGACGCGCCATCCTGCTGAAACCAAAGATTGCCCAAGTCTATGTCTTCAATTTCTGCTACAAAAAATTGTTTATTATGCCTCTGTAGCGCTCATTGTTGACCGAAATGAGGTTTTCAGCAGCATTTATAAAGGAAATCCGTACCTAACTGTCACTCTCTGAGGATGCATTGGCTTTTTGACAATCACTTGCGGGTTTTCCAATCCCCAGATGCAACAGTTTTGATTGTTAACATAGCAGCTAAAATGAAAATACTCTTTGTCGTGTGTCTTCAATTGCTGAGTCAATTGGACCTTATAAGCGAATAATGCGAGGTCTTTGTGCAAAATTTGCATTAGGCTGTTGCGTGAAATGTTGAGTTGTTGAGTTGTTGAGATCGATGGCGAGTCGATGTTTTAGGACTGAGTCTCACACTCTCAGTTACGGCAGCCACATTCTCGTCAGTGCGCAATTCTTGGGCTACACAACATTGACTTTGGAAATAAGTTAGCGTTCCGCAGAGATATGATACTGACTTTCTGTCAAGATTTCCTACAGGAAAGACCTGTCACTGTCAAAATAACAAATGATTAAAAAGATATCACTAGATGGACTACCCTTTATTAGCGATTTTTTACAAATTAAGTATTTAAAGCTAATTCTGTTCAATTTTAGATGAATCTTATGGAGAAAATAAGCCTTTTTCTGTGAGTTTTATGCAAAAAAATAGATTATTTTAGATAAAATGATTTCAACAATTTGGTTTTATTGTCGATTTTATATGAATTAAGTGTAAAAATTGTCTTTGGGTGTAATTTTTTATGAGTCTTTTGCTACAGTTAGGTTTTCTGACGGATTTTATATGATTCTGGAAAGAAGAAAGAAGGAAAAGACAACACTGTGTGATAGCGTTGGACATACAGAACGCGTTTAACAGCGTGTTATGGGAAGCAATTATAAAGGCGGCAAAGAAAGAGAACTGATCAGGAAAACAATCAAGATCATATTGAGCTACTTACATGGTAGAAACCTAGTGATCAATAAAGGAAGATTTAAATTTACCATAGGGGTACCACAGGGCTCAGCACAAGGACCAAAACTATGGAACCTTGTTTATAATGAGTTACTTAGAATGAGGCTGCCGGAAGGCGTGACAATAACGGCATTTGCAGACGATGTAGCACTAGTAGGCAAGGACGTAGAAATGGAAGTACTAAAAGGAAGACTAGAGCTGGCAATAGATATGATACAGTTATGGATGAAAAATAAGGGTTCAAAATTAACAACACAGAAAACAGAAGCGGCCTGGCTATCGACTAACTAAGAGGACTAATAGAGGAACAGGTAAGATACTGGTAGGAGACCAAGTAATAACCATAAGGAAAAAAATCAAATAAGGTTAAGGAACAAAGGAAATGGAGGGAAAGCACGGTAGACTTATGCCAAACAACGGAGGTCCAGACGGAGAAGCCAGAAGATTAATAGCAATAGCAGCAAGAAGCAAATTGTTATACGCCGCAGAAACATGGGAAGAAGCCATGAAGAAGAAAAAAAAGGAATGAAATAAAAGGAGCTACAAGAGCCTGTTTGTTGAGGATTAGCAGTGCTTACAGAACGGTGTCACAAGAGGCAGTAGAGGTGATTGCGGCAACACCTCCCGCGGATATGATGGTGGAAGAACGGATAGAAATTAAAAAAAGTAATAAAAGAAAGAACCAGTGAAAAGGAAACTAAGTTAAGAAGAGAGAAGACGATGGAAAGATAGCAGAGACAGTGAAATAGAGGAGAAAAAGGAGAATGGACAAGAGAACTAATCCTGGAGACAATAGAGAACAAACCCGAGACGTGCTACTATACAACACAAATACTGACAGGACATGGAGCCTTTGGAAAGATCTTGCAAAAAAATAAACAAATTAAGAAAGACTAAAGATTATATTCTGTTAGAAACACACTATTATGCAGAACACACTCTACTAGATTGCGAAGCTTGGGAGGAAGATGAAAAGAACTAGAAAAAAATACTGGAAAGCAAAGTGGAAAAGAAAAAGAAAAAAAATAATGGAAACTAAAATAGAAGAACATTTACAGAGACTACGATTCCAAACAAAATTGCAGAGATAAGGAAAAGGAGAAAAGAAATGTTGAAGTGATGCAAAATAACAGAAATAACGAGGCAAATACCAAATGGTAGATACGCTGTCTCGAGGTTGATGAATATCGCAACTTTTGAGATGGTCAGAATATACCTGGCAACGAGAGGACACGAAGAAGTAATTATAGATGGAGATACAAGGATATCACTGGAGGTAAAACTAACAAATTTAGGACTGCCAAAAGGAATACAACTAATGGAACTACATAAACTATTTATGAAGAAGAGGGGATACAATGAAGAAGAAGTGAAGACCTAAGAAAACTAAGAACGCATCTAAGGACAAACCAAATAATTAGAATAAATAACACACGGATTGGAAAAAGAAGAGAATGTAGAGGTGAATGTCAGTGCAGATAAAAAAATATACAACAAGACAAAAGAGATAGACAAAAGATAAAGGCTATAGGGAGATAGGGACTGGGGTGGCCTCAGCATGCGTGCGGCAGATTCTGTGTGAAAATCCGCGAGGCAATAACCAGCCTATCTCGAACTACTGCCAATCTAGACTAGTTTGACAAGAACATTATAACTACAGGATTTACGCAGAAAAGAAAACCGGAAGGTATTGCCATGCGTAAGTCATTCTTAAGGGCCACTTGTGGAGGAAGAAAATATGATTTTGGTAAAACCAATTGTTATTCTGCAAATTCTTGATAATTATCATGAGAAATATATATTTTTTGTGCAAATTTTATATATAAAATGAGATTTTTGTTAGCTTTTAGAACAGTTTCGTCTATAAATCAGTAGTTCTGAGAGATTTTATATTAGTTTAGTGGAAGTAAGTACTATTTTGTGTAATTTTGATAAATTTTGTGACCAAAATAGTTTTTTTTTGCATAATTTTAAACGAAATTGTCAGTCTATGTAATTTTGATGATCCATGAGAAAAATATGTTTTTGTGTGAATTTAATAAAAGAAATGGAATTTGTGTGCTACTTAAAACAATTTGGTCTATAAATTACTTTTTCTGAGCGAATTTATATTAATTTAGTGTAAGGAATAGTCATTTTGTGTAAAGATGAATCTTATCTTACAATTATTTTTTCTACGCGATTTTCTAAAAATTTACCGTTTGTATGTTTTTTATGAATTTTGTGACTAAAATATTTTGAATTTTATGCAAAAATGGTAGGTTTCTTTTGCGAATTTTATACAAAAATGGACTTGCGCAACTTTTTAACAGTTTTGTGCCATAATTTACTTTTTTGAACAATTTTATATAAATCTTGAGTAAAAAATTGTTATTATAACTAATTTTAGATCAATTACATCAAGAAAATAGATTTTTGTGATAACTTTTTAAATAAATTTGAGCATTTTAAAGCAATTTTGTGTTTAAAGCGAGTTTAACAAAAAACGGCTTTGTGTATACTACTAGTATATATGTATCTACAAGGTGTCTCAGACCACCCGTACCAGCCTTTTATTTTGACAACGCTTGGTCGAATGTGACTGGGACAAAAAAAATTGTTACCAAAGTGAACCCAAGGAATCCACAGATGAATTTATTTTTTACCGGAATAATCCGGAAGTACCCGGAATCGGAAATAACTTTAAAATTTCAAATGGCAACATAGGTCTAATATGGTATTAATTGATAGGTCTTTTTAAAAGAAACAACTTTTATTAGAATGTTTTTTTAATATTTTGCATATTTACAAAAATAAACGAAAAAAAAACAAAATAGAAAATTAGTTATCCATTCAACATTCAATTTCCTCAAGTTGGCTTTGCTTTTTTGTTATGTCAAAATAATTGACGTTCGTGAATATTTAAAGCGTTTTCGAAATAAAAGGCTGGTACGGGTGGTCTGAGACACCCTGTATATATATATAAGTTTTTTTTAATTTTGAGTTTTTTTACACATTTACGACGGGATGCAAAAAAATAGTCTTAAACACTATGGATAAGAAAGCATTTGCAGCACTTTGATGTTTGCTAAACATCGGCATTCATACTTAATAAATATACTATTTATTTCTAATTTTAATTTTAAACTTACCACATGATAGCTTGGTATGAGCAGGCAGTATAGCGCCGTAAATTTGATAAATATTAAATGAAAATTTTGTCTTAAAATTGGCAGAAGAATGTTGGAGGGGACAAAAGTTCTTTAAATCTAGTATTTAAAGTATGGGCATTGCTGCGAAATGTGATTTTATGAAATAAGTAAAGTGGATACAATTATAAACAAGCTTCAATAACTTTCTGTTTCATGGATTAGAATCTTTTAATTTATTATTATTGAGATTTTGTCAAGCTTACGAATTTGGTTTACTATTAATCCTGAAGCTACACAAGGGACTGAAGACTACTGAGCTATTATAAGGTTATTAAATTGATTTACTATTAGTCACGAAGCAACACAAGGACTTGAAGAGTACGTAACCAATTTAGTCTCAATTGCGTCTATAAATAATTAAATTGGTTTACTATTAAACGCTAAGCGACACCATTGCTTGGAGTTTTTTTTTAACTGTCATACGGTCGATACTAGATTTTACTTTATCATAGGTGTTTTCCATTTGAGCGCTTCATACACCCGGTGCGTTTGAAATTTTTGAAATGTTGCGAGCAAGAGCGTATCATACTTAATACACTAGAACTAGAAAATATTTGGCGTTTGTAGGACGTTTTCTTCTTCGAAAACAAATAAAAATGTAAGACGCGTTTGACAAATAAATTCAAAAATTACTGAATTAGTGCCACCAAGTGCGAATATTTTGTCAAATGGAACACAGCTTATAGGTGCAGTTTTTAATAGATCTACTTGAAAATTATAGCTTGGAGATGCGTATGTCCGAGTTACAGCTAATGTTGTTAAATGTCTTACTTATTAGATTAACTTAAAAATTGTAGCTAACATAGCTCAAAGATATTGTAAGTTGTAAGTAGTCAAAGCAAGAGCCTAATGGAAGTTCGAGATTTAAAAAAAAATAAAAATTTGAATAAACAATCTAAAGTTGGTTGGTTCTAATTTTTAAGAATTGAAGTTATTTATATTTGAAAGTCGGCATTCGCGTATCGATTGAACAAACACATGCAGTCCAAATAGGGAATGAGATGTAATTATGCAAATAAATAGTATTAACAAAACGGGAATGATGGATGACGATTCAGATCGTAATCTCGGCTTAATCCAATTTTACCCCATGTTTTTGATTGATATGCGCTAACATTAAACAAATTTCCTTTTGCGCGGAGGGCGCTTTATATTTAACACACGGCTACTAATTACCGACTGACTGTAGGTAGTATTTCCCTCCGAAAACTTATAAAGCACTTATGCGCGGCGGATTTTCATTAAAATCCGTTTGTTTGTTAGCCGGTTGTTAATGTTAATTACGTGATGCAGCCGGCACTCCAATAAATAACAATATCATAACTCTCAGCGCCATGCTTCATCCTCGGGATATAATGTTATTGTAGATAGAATTGGTTCGTTGATTTGCGGTCACACTGGACGGACAATAAACGGTAATAATTTTGAGGTTAGATATATCCATTGTCCAACAATTATTACGTCAACGAGCCGGCCCCTATTCCGGGGTATCATATATGTAATGTCGTATCGATTCGCAGGGATCTCGCGTGGCCTAAAGGTGAAGTGCATACATGACAAAGTGCAACCACTCGGTCGCACGCCAATGCAATAGTCGGGTGGATTGAGGGAATGGGAAATGTAATGCTTTTCATGAAGCCGCATAACAACTAATGCAAAATCTTATAACTTATTTGACTAAATCAATTGAATTATTTTTGAATTATTATATCGAGAATACAATTATTTAAATTTTTTATCAAATTTATATTAGCCACAGACGATGGACGGTTTACGTCAAAATAACTTAAATTTGAAATAATTTTTGAGTAATTTTTAAAATTACTTTTTGGTGACTTACACAAGGAATCATTATCAGTGCCGTTGTTTTATTAATTTGGCGACTCTTATGTTGCTTTGTCACAGACTACTTTCCAGATCATTTGTTTTTAAGCTTTTCTGTCGCTTTGCGATTATTACTTAACTAAAAATATTATGTTATTTTTGCGATTATTAAATAATAGATTTAGTGATTCTAGTATATTGTGTTATTTTATGGTTGATTTTTTTTTTAGTTTTATCACTTAACCGGTTTGGTGTCTTTAGAGCATATTATGCGATTATCAAATAATAGCTTTAGTGACTAAGCATTGTATGTCACTTTGGTATTGACATTTTCTTAGTTCATTTTTTTTAAGTTTTTCTGTAGCTTTGCTATTATTACTTAACCGGTTTAGTGACTTGGCACATTATGTAATTTTGCGATTTTTTAACAATTGATTTAGTAACTCTAAAGCATATTATGTTGCTTTGTAATTGTTTCTTTTAAGGTTTATTTGTTTTTTAAGTTTTTTAGTCATATAATTTAGTTTAGTGCATATTATGTCATTTTTTTTTTCATTTGTATTAGAAAAGAGCTAGAGCACTTGCAGCTCTGTGTAGGAGGTAGTGCTGAGTTTCTACTGGCTAAAATCTTCTTTTCTTTTGTGTTTTGGACTTGCCTCTAGGCATTTCTTTAAAGCATTTTGTGGTTGTTTGTTACACATCAAGTGTGCTCTCTTTAGTATCCGTTCTTTGTCTTTTATGATTGTTTTGATTATTTTGGTTATATGTACTCTCGTCTTATGATGAGATCGCTTATAGTTTTCTTAGTCATTTTTTGCCGCATTCCGCGTTTACTGCGACTTGCATGCCTTCTCACTGTCAGCAGTAGAATCGAATGTGTTTGGGTGCATCTATTTCATTGCAATTTGTATTCTATAAACGTTTTTGAACTGCCTTAGTATTTATTTTAGAGATCTTGCCACTATGGTAGTGTTCTTTGTTTTGCTTCCGTTCTGGAGTTTTTTCCTTGTTGGTATACAGTTGCCAGTTTTTCCACTTGCATTTTAAAGGTGGAAGTTTAGGTATTGTTAGAATTGCGGTAGGTCGATGTTTTGTATTGCAAGTCTTTTGTTTGTTTTTTTTTGTCAAGTTTTTGTAATGTTTATAGCGGAGCGCGCTTGCTTATATGGCATAATGTTTTGCATTGATGTTGATGGGATTTTTCTTTTTCTTGCAGCAGGGCCTCTTAGGTTTGGCGTTATTCTTGTCAGCGCTATGAAGGATTTATTTGCTTTGGCGCATGTTTTTTTTGGTTTTCTGTGCGAACGTTCTTCTTTTTCTTATTTGTTTGCGTTTTGGCAAGTTTTCTTCTGCCGGCTAAGATAACGATCTCGGTTTCATGTGGCTAGTTTAATGCATTGGTCCTTTAGGGCTAAGGCTACTTACGACATTGCGTCTTGTGCGCAAGCTTTTAGTTGTGTTCTGGTTCTTCCTGCTACAGCTGTTGCTAAATTGTTCGCGTATACTATCAGTGTGAATCCGTCTCCTATATTTAGTTTTAGTATATTATAAAAGACATTCCTTAACTTGGGTCCCAGCACGGAGCCCTGTGGTACATCGCATGGTATTTTGATTAGTTTTTTGTCTAGCTTATATGCGTTTCTCTAATAGTTATTGTATCATGTTTATTAGGTATGTGCTGATGTTTGCCTCTTTTACTGCATCGATTATTTTTTGCACGGCGTTGTGTTAAAGGGATTTTTTTATGCTCAGCGTTATTATTGCTTCTAGTACCTTCTCTGTAACGTTCAGTGGGCATATTGCGTTAGGTTTGTTTTTTGATAAACACCAATTTTGTCATTTTTTAAGTTTTGTGAAATTGTCTACTGACCAGGCGTGAATTTTTTTTAATCATTTTTATAGGGCAATTGTCAGTGCTTGCAAACATATTTTCAGTTCCTTGATGGTATTTGAGTATTTGATAAGTATAGTTGGTCTGTTTTCTTTTTTTTTTTTTTGTATACTGAACAGAATTATACGATGGCAGCTCATATTTTTTAGATGTTTGGCCATCTGCCATTGAATTACCATGATGCTTAGGTTCATCTTTGATATGGTGATGTTGATGATGGAATTTCTATTTGCATTTATAAAGGGTTTTCTTTTGTTCTAAGTAATGAGGTTGTTGGCCTTAATCAAGTTTTTCAGGATTTTTCATTTGGAGTTAGTCACTTTTGATTTGAAGACAATATTTTTTGCGTTTATGTCTTTGTTTTTATTTGGTTTTGTAGGTAGTGTATGCGAAATTTGTATCTTTATAGTATTGTAGTATACTTTTTCTGACTTTTATGAAGAAGCAGTCTTTGTTAGGTGTTTTTTCAATTTTTTTTTTTTTTTGGTTAGGTTCTTGCTTGATGAGTCTATATTTTTGTCTTGGTTAACATCTTTACAAATATAGCAGTGCTTAGATTGATCTATATTTGTTTTTCAGCATTTTTCCACCTGCATCTGTCTTTCTACGGTGCATTGTACAATTTTCACTCTAATGTATTTTTCTTTTATAAGAAAGAGTATTTGCACTTGCTTTTTCTATTGTCAATGTGGCGGTTTATGTGTTTTTTTAAGAGGGTCTTAAGTCGCTTAGTTTGAATGCATCCAGCTCAGTTGTTTTGTTTGACATATTTTTTGTTTGTTTTCTTCTTCTGTGTTGGTGTTCTTTTTTATCAGAGTTGTTGTTTTGTCACGGGTTTTTTTAGAGGGGTAACTATATTTTTGCTGCTACTACAAAATTTAGTTTTCGCTACTCTGTACTTCTTACATGCGCTACCTTCTTTTTTATGTAGCTCTATTCTGGTCGTTTCCGAAGATGGTCTAGTAGGAGATGATCCGATGCTTTATCGCCAACCGTGAGTCTGCAGCAATTCTAATTAGGCTTCTGAATATTTTTTCTCTGACTGAGGCAAGTTTGCTTCATTAGTGTTGTTTGAATTTGCTCTTTTCAGAATTCTTTTTGAGGAGCTGCCTACCGTCATTGTCAACGGAACCATTTTTTTTTTCAAACTATTATTTGTTTTTGTTTTTTGTAATATTAAGGCTACTAGCAAACTACGCTTCTTTAATATAAAGTGGTAGGGCTTGACTATAGAGATAAAAAAAAGTTTTGGTTACTTAATAGTAATGGAAACAAAAAATTGAGCCAAGAGTTGTCTAAGGGCGGACGATAGTTCAAAGAGGATTAAAAGAATTTTGCTGAAGAAGATTGCTGGGTATGAAGTTCTCCTATACGCCACATAAGGACGCGATTGGTGGGGGTTATCTTCCTCTGCAGGAGCTTTGTTTTTTTGTTAGAGAGGAGAAATGCTTTATGCATTGTCTTTTCATTATAAAGGTGAGTAGTACTAGTTTTCCAATTTAGTAGGGAACACACACTAAACTTTCTTTTTTTTTTCTTCTTAAGTTTTATGGTATTTGCTAATCGCATTTCTTTATTCTACTAGGTTTTGTTGTAATTAAGTTTATTTTACTTATTGGTGTGTTGGTGCTAATGCTCTTCTTCTTTTTTCTTTATCTTATCTTCTTTTTCTTTATTTGTTATAATCTTGTCTATCATTATGTTGATAATGTTTTAGTTTAGACTGCTGCCTAGCATTAGGTTGACCATATTGTCAGCCACTGTGTCTTTTCTTTCTGGTTCCCATTTTGCGCAAGCCAGCAACATGTTTTGCGGTATGCTTACTTTCTCGCAATATACGCATTTGTTGCTGTCTATTTTATAAATTTTTCTCTTTCATTTTTTGACGGGCTTTCACATTGTCTCAAATTTTGCTTGCACTTTGTTTTTTTTTTTTGTTTGTTTCCCAAGTAATTCGTTTTTTTTTTCTGCTAATAGCGTGTATAGTATTGGCACTATTGTACTCATTGTCAGTATAGTCTTGTATGCACAACAGACCCTAATGGCAACGTTTTTTTTTGCTGGTTGTTTAGTACGCTGACATACTTTCCGTATTTCTGGGCTTTTGTTCAAATAGGGGCTGCATACATGCGACATGCGGATACTTTCTGAATGTGTTCACCAAATCTAATAAATTTGTTATGCAAGTAAATCAAATTGTTTTTGGCGTAATTATATTTGATCCCAGTTTAAAACTTACATTTCTGCACTTTTTTTGCCGATGATCATAATTGCTTCTATTTTTTGGTTGCTAGCTTAAGCTTATGGTCAGCTATTCACTTATTAATTTTTTCTAGGCTTTTGTTTGCCGTGGTCTTTATTATGTCTGCGATTTTCTCCACAATTATCATTGCCAGGTCTTTTGCGTATGCCAAGAGGGTCACTTGTTTGGGGACTAATATCCTTAGTAAGTTGTTCAGATGTGGGGGCCTAGTACCGACCCCTGTGGTACCCCTTTCGTTACAACGTTACAACGTGCTTCTATTCTTTTTTATCTACGGTTGATTTATTTGTGAAGTAGCTCTTTATCACTTCGGTGAGGTGTTTAGAAATGTTCTTTTTCTCGAGGGCTTCTATCGACCTATCCTATGCTGCCGTATTGAATGCGTTTTTGACGTCGATTGTGGTTAGGGTACATATTTTTCTGGTTTTGAGTGTTTTTTCCATATCTTTGCTTGCGATGTTTATGGCGATTTCTTTCTTCTATTTCTTTATTGAGTCTTGTCACGATGATTTCTTTGTATAGCTTCTCCGGCGAGTCGCTAACGTAAATTGGGCGATAGAACCTTGAATCTTCTTCATTTGTTTTGGGTTTTTAAATTGGCTTAAGGTTTGCTGTTTTTTACCGAGTCGGGAACTATTTTTTTAGTAGTAGTAGTAGTAGTAGTAGTAGTAGTAGTAGTAGTAGCAGGTATCTGCCTCTCTGCAGGAACCTAACCTAACCGGTTTAGTGACTAAAGCATATTATGTTTTTGTGATTGTTTTTAGTGACTTTAGAGCATCTTTAATTGCTTTGCGATTATTAAATAATCATTAGTGACTTAAAGCATATTATGTTACTTCTAGATTGACTCTTTTATTTAGTGGCGTTTTCTCAGTTTATTTGTTTCTAAGCTTTTCTGTCGCTTTGTGATTCATGCTTAGTTGTATAGTGACGCCAAAGCATTGCTTTGTAATTTGTGATTGACCCTTTTTTAGTTTATTTGTTTTTTTTTTGCTTTGCGATTACTACTTAACCGATTTAGTGACACTAAATTATATTATGTTGTTTTGTGATTGATTCTATTGCAGTGCATTAGTATCTAAGTTTTTTGTCATTTTGCGATTAATATTTAACCGGTTTAGTGATTCTAAAGCATATTATGTCGCTTTGCGATTATTAGTTAACTAGTTTAGTGACTATATTAACCAGTTTAGTGACCATATTTTGTTATTTTGTGATTTATTTATTTCCAGTCCATTACTTTTTAAGTTGTTAATTGATAATGAAGGAGCTGTGCTTGCTTTGAGGGTTGAGGTTTTTTAGATTACCTTTAACGTCACCTCTGTGCCCGCAAAATCTACTACTTCTGTTCAAGCTAGAATTTTTAAAATATCAATTTAAAATTTACTATAATTAACAATTTTCTATGAATTCAAAATCTAAAAATCATTTTATTCCTATGTACACAATTATTTAAATATTCGGGGCTATTCTCTATGCATATTGCTAGCATGTAAGCAAGATATGTATTGCTAGCTAACAATATGAGATGTCATTTTAACAAATCTTGCTAGCTAACAATATGAACTGTCATGTTAACAAATTTTGTTTGCTAATAATATAAACGGTCATCACATCAGGTAGCGTGGCAAATCTCTAGATAAAGTAATAATAATTTATAAAAAATTAATTTTGTTAAAGTGACAGTTCATATTTCTAGTAATCAAGTCTTGTTAAAATTACTGGTTTGTTAGCAAGCAAGATTTGTTAAAATGACAGTCAAAACATGTGTCGGAAAATAAAGGGTGGGATTGGTTGGCTAGTTATAAGAAAAAAAAGTTCCCATTAACATGGTTCCGCAAACGCACCGTTTTCAAGATACAGTGTGTAATTTTTTTTTAAATTTTTTTATTTTTGACGAATTCTCAGGAAACGTTTGAGATACAAAACTCAGCTTTTGTACACATCTTAGCATTAATATTAGCTACTTTTTAAGCGCTTATTCAATTTTTTTCATGTGCCATTGACGGAGATTTTAAGGTTGCGTGAGGTTTTTATGGCTCAAATTTCTATGACACTTGGGAAATTGGCATTCTGAAAGCACAATGTGAACCACCAATATTTTCTACACAAAAAGGTACTCCTACGCAAAAGCTCTAACGTAAACCGTTTTAAAGAAAACGGCATTTTATGATGGAAAACTTGAAAAAAAGTAGCAACATTTGTTTTGTTGTTGATAAAAACATTTGTTTTTGATCTAGTTGTCAGCGTTCATGCATTTGAGTTATTGACAATTGTCTTTTAGTTGTTAAATAACCTTTTTTTAAAAGGAGTCAATATTGCGGGAACTTATTATCTTTATTACCCAATTAATTTGTCCATTCTTAGTATTTTGATTGTGTGGTGATAGCAAAATAAATAATTACAGTGATAGCGAGATGTGCGATATGCATTTTGTTTATGGCGTTGCCTATGGAAATGCAGCAAAAGCTCGTCGAATTTATCAAGAAAGGTTTTCAAACCGACAGGTATCAAATGAATGAACATTCATTCGTACTCACGAACGTCTACATCAAACTGGAACTGTACATAAAAGAGCTGCAGGAAATGGGAGACCTCGCCTGCTACCTCCGCAAATTAAAGATGTTCTTCAAGAAATCGAAAACGATCCATCAACTAGCACTAGAAGAATTGCTTTAAACTTAAACCTTAGTCACGTTACAGTGTGAAGGATAATAAAAAGCCAGATGTTATATCTTTATCACATACAGCGAGTACAAGCCCTTTTACCAGCGGATTTTCCGCAAAGATTGGCTATGTGTCAATCGTTTCAAGAAAGAATTGCCCAAAATCCTCGATTCTTAGAACAAGTTTTATTTACGGGCGAAGCAAATTTTTCTCGCGATGCGATTATGAACTTCCATATAATCATGTATGAGCCGACGAAAATCCACATGCCATAATGGAAGGCCATCATCAGCAAACATTTTCCGTTAATGTTTGGGCAGGTTTTGTAGGAGACCATTTAATAGGTCTATAATTTTTGCCGTTTTATGCTAAATGGTCAATCATATCGTAATTTTTTCGAAGAAGAGCTGCCAGGACTTTAAAAGGACGTTCCGATGTGATTCATGCACGATGGTGCTCCTGCACATTTTAGTTTAGTTGCGCGTCAATTCTTAAATGAACAGTATAGAAACCGTTGGATAGGTCCAGGAGGCTTACAGGCTTGGTCTTCTGGGTCTCTAGATCTAAATAATTTGGATTTTTTTTTGTGGGGTTATTTTAAAAGTTTACTTTACACTACATCAGTTAGTACTGATGAAGAACTAAGAAATCGCATTTTTGCATCTTGCAATACGATACGAAACACTCCAGGCATTTTTGAACGGCTACGTCAGTCACTAAGACGTAGGTTGGAAGCCTGCGTTACCGTAGGAGGAGTTATTTTCAACAATTTTTGTGATTTTTCTTGTTTTTTATGTTATTGCTTAGTTTTGTAAAATAAAGGTTTTGTGATCATGTTGCTACATCCCCCTTTATTTTCCGATGTTTTGAAACACCCTGTATATCTTGCTTACATTCTAGCAATATACATAAAGAATAGCTCCGATTATCCTCAAATTTATGCCACGGTTTATGAACTGCTTTAGAGATCAGTATAAACAAAAATGAAACAAATTAGTTTTTCATATAATTTTATATATAAATCCATTTAATTTAAATTGAAAATCTTTCTAATCAAATTACACACTTCAGTATAAATAATAAAAAATCTATATTAATTAATCAACTTTTTCTCTATCCCTTCGAGTGCCGGGAATATATAATAAAAAAAATAATAAAATCAAACCGAAACCGATACACAATTATCGCGGTATATCTGCGGACTTTTATTTGCACTAATAAACGTTGATGGACGCGGTAAAAATCATATATTGATTACGTATTGTTGTGGATTCCCGTCCACGCCGCCGGACCTCCATCGCTTCACCGCCGGCATTTGAATAATCCACATTTCATGATTAATTGGTTTAATTCAATTTCGGAATTTAAATAGATACGGTCTGCTATGCCACACTATATATTCATTGCATTTTTTTCTTTCTTTGTTTTAGCACAAAAAAGCGGAGGCACCCAAATCAAACTCATCATTGACTATCCGCACAACCTTCAAGCCCTCTTCAAACCTATGAGGTAAGCAATATTATTACAATTTATGTGATTAAGTGTATAAACAGTCGAATAGATGCAATGTAAATCCCATTGGAATTATTTGATTACAAAATAACATTACATTAGCGACCGCATTAGTTTGGAAATAAACATCCGGAATTACGTTTCGGTTAATGAAAACAGACATTTGACGAGCGAGAACAAGTCTAGTATAAGGGAATGCATAATGGACTAGGTGATAGGCGACAACACTTGGGCCGCGTCTCTAGTGACGAGAGAACATATCTATTTACTTGAGTCAGATTATATGCATGACCCACCTTTACAGTTTGTTGTCTGTGTGTGTTTGTGTGGTGGTTTGATGGCTCGATACAATACCAGCAACTCACTCTACTGCTGATGTTAAATCACGGTAACCGCACGCCGACGTCCGGTCCCGTTCAATTACACCACTTAGGCCGCCCGCGCATTCGACACCGGGGGGACCGGACACCCCAACGGGGCGCGCTCTTGCAAACCGGCGGCCACCCCGTTGCGGGACATTTGTTTGTTCAATAATACACGAGGGATGAATGCAAAAAATGTGTAGCGTACTGGAAATATTTTATTTGTTGATAAGTTATCTGTGCTAATAAAAGTTGCATTCTAATCAATTCAGCTTTATAAAAACAAATACATTACTTTAATTTAACTTTTTTTAATAAATTTATTGAGTTTTAATTTATCTTTAGTTTTATCGAACCAATACATATAACAATAAATCATTTTTTTTGCTTTATTTTATTTATAATAATAATTTTTCTTATTGAACCAATTTGAAGCCTTGTGTAAGACCGACTAAATTTTAATTGAGAAATTATTTTAATTATCTACTATTTCATGAAGTTGTGTGTAATAATTTAATTTTTAATCTTGTATGATTTTCAGTTGTATTGAACCTAATTATACCAAATTGCATAAATTTTAATTAAGCGATTAATTTAATTTATTCTTTTGTTGCTTTTAGTTTGTTTGATTGAGAATTATTAGAAATAATAATTTGTACTAGTTTAGAGCTTTGTGGTATACCAAGTAATTTAAATTTTAATGAAGCAATAGGTAAAATATTTTTTGTTTGTAGAAGTAGTTTTTGTTTTTTGTATGTATTTGGAACTTTGCAGGATACCAAGTAAACGGAGTTTTAATCTAAAAAAATTTCAAATAAAATTAATTGAGTTTTGAGTAATTGTCAATACCCTGTATCCTAATTTAAGCAATTGCAGGTAATTAAAAGTTATGTCAAGCAAATTGTAATATAAATTATATAGTTGCTTTGCGGTTAAAACTTTATAGAATGTTTCTGAAATAATATTTTGGTTTGCGATTAACTTGGCTTTATGCAGACGGCAGTTTAAGGTTTTTGCCCACTAAAACCGTTTGGTTTTCATGCCTGTTTTGTGCTTTTCCGATTTACCGTTTTTGATATATTTACGGGAAATAGGTTGTTATTGTTTGTCGAACTTGCATTTTTCCATGATGTGCACACCAATAAAAATAACATGTTTTGAACTATCTTCTTTTTCGTAGTTCATTTGTTTAGTATATTTCAAACGATCCGTGTTCTGTGAGCACCTGTGTTAGCCAGAAATTTAGATTTATGTGTTCAAGCGATTTGCGGCAGTTTATGAACATTTTACGACATCTATGGGATTATGAAGTACATAATATGCGGTTTAGGATGGTTTACAGCTGATTTACGACAGTTTAGAAATGTTAAGAAGCACACTGTATGTTAGTTTAGAGACTTTTAAAGCATTTCAAAAATATTTGGTTGTTTATCGGCAATCTATGAACGTTTGAAGACAGTTTAGGAACGTTATACGATTGTTTGAAAACATTTTACAATAGCTTAGGAACTTTTTACGACATTTATGACAGTTTGGAAGTACTGGATATGTTGGAAATATACAGGGAGTTTATAAATGAATGGGATTATGTAATCACATTAAATGTGCCGCTTTTGTTAAATTGTTCACTAAACTATTTGTTTTGACAGATCAACTTTGACAGCTGTCAAGCAAACATATGAAAACATATGTAGTATAGTGGACGATTTAAAAAAAGCGGCATATTTAAAGTGATTACATAATCCCATTCATTTATAAACTCCCTGTATCTTAAGCTACTTGAATGTTATACGACATTTTGAGAATATTTTGCGACAGTTTATAATTATTTTACGACATTTTTGAGAGTTATGAAGTACATGACATGTTAATTTATAAACATTAATGTCAATTTCAACGTTTATGACAGTTTAGATCTCCCGTATGTGAGCTTGGTAACATTTCAAGAACATTTTGAACGTTTTACTACAATTTGAGCATATTTTACAACATTTGTGACAGCTTTGAAGTACTGGATATGGGTTTGAAAACAAACGACAGTTTAGGAACGTTGTAAGACACTTGTGACAGTTTAGAAGTACTAGGTATGTTTGAAACACTTCTTAAACTATTTGAATGTTTTACGACATTTTGGCAATATTTTAGGACATTTATGAGTTTTAAGAAGCATGTGATATGTTAATTTAGGAACATTTGCGATATTTTAAAAACAAGTTATATATGTCAGTTTGGTGACATTTCAAAAACATTTTGAACGTTCGAAGGTACAGATATGTTTTTCAAGAACTAAATTTAGAAACGTTACCATGATATTTCGAAAACAATTTAAGAAACGTTCACAACATTTTTGAGAGAATGTTTATTTGGTTATATTTGAATATTTTAAGATTTTGTTGTCAGTCAAGATTGTTTTACGATAGACGGCACTTTTGAGAATTATAAACACTTTATATGTCAGTTTTGATATTTTTAGAAAACTTTAGATAGTTTAGGAACAATTTACGATAGTAAAAGTTTAGAAGTATTTTAAATATTAATTTAGGAATATTTAAGACATTTTATGAACGTTTTGTGACAGTTGGGGAGCAATTTACGACAGTTATTGATCCATAGGACTTTGAAACACTTTCAAAATATGTTAACATTTTATGACATTTTAAATAGATTAACGAAAATTTTTCGACAGATTACTGACAGTTTTGAAACATTTTATATTAATCCTAAAATGTCTGGTGACGATCTATGTTTAGGAGTCATTTACATTAGTTTGGGAACGTTTTATTATTTATTATGTAGTAGCCTCGACAACACTGCAGTTTGCAGCTGGTTTTTTAATTTTTTTTTTCACATGTGCTTCAAACACTTCACGACTGTTCAGGTTTATTCTAAGATACCTGATTTATTTTTACGGTTATTATTATATCTGTGTCGCCAAGTTTAAAGACGATATAATTTTTTCCATTTTTATTTTTGAACATTACTGTTTCCGTTTTTTGTGGAGCCAGTTTACTTTTATTTATCGAAATGTTTATTCTATATAAACTTTTATTAGTAAATATTATTAAGTCTTCTTTCTCATCTGTTTTCCAAGTCATCTGCGAATGCAATTGTTGTGTCTTTTCCCATCAGTGATAACTTCAGGACTGCGTCATACAGTAGATTTCATAATATAAGTCTAAGGATAAATTCTTGCGTAACCTTAGGTGTAGCTTATATTTTTCCTTTCTATTAAATCTTATCTTTCTATCCCTTAAGTACTTGGATACTTATTTATCAGGTATGATGATATTCTCCTGTTATTAATTAAGCTGTGTTACATGTTTTTTACGTCTAGCATATATTAACATTATACGGATTTTTAATTGTTTGGATAGTCGACTTCATTGGTCTCAGTTTCTGGAACTAGTCGATCTCTCAGCATAATTTCAAACAGCTTGCTCATGGAGTTTTTGGCAAAATGATTAGTTTTGCAATTTTTTATTCCGTTGGGAATTTCCTATGCATAAGTATCTCGTTAATGATCTTAAAAAAAATGTGTGCCACTGTTTTGCTAGTTTTTTTATTAATTTTTGCTGCAGGTTTTTCATCTATGCTCTTTATTTTTTCTGTTGCCTTCAACAGTTCCTCCGTGCAAAATGTGTTTGTTGGATTTTTCTTCTGTCCATTTATTGTTGGCTCTGGAAAACAGCTTTTTCACCATCTTCTTCTGTGTCTCTGCGTTCATTTTAGACGGAATTTTATATTTCAGACAATCTTAAATTTACTTTCTTAGATGTCGTCTTTTAGGTCATTGCAGAGCTTTCTCCATTGCGTTCTTTTGGAAACCCGGATACATTTTCTTTTCTTCTTTCTGTGTTTCTTGAGTTGATACTCAGTTTGTATTTTTTTTTACTTTTACGTTTTGTTTTTCTAGTAGATTAGATGTTTCCTTTTTATTCTATCGCATTCTTCTTTTGTTGGGCTGTCTTGACGATTTACTAGTATGGTTGGATGCTTCTTAATGTATCTATGTTTTTGACTACGCTATCACTTGTAGGTTTCCTTTATCATCAAATGTGGCATTCTCTCTTAGAAGTCTTAAAAATGTTTATCTATATTACCACCACTTGTCCGTTGCCTTTTTACCGTTTTTATGAGATCTCATAGAACTAAGGAACTAAGTGATCTATCCAGTATTTTTTTTTCGGTTTTGTGTGAGAGGTCCTTCAAGCTGTCGATTTGGCAGCGAGAATTGTTTCCTGTTTTGTACTTTTGGTTTCTGTCATTATATTAGTTAGTGGATACTGGAACGTAAGAATAGGAAGCGACGTAGAAAAATGATAAGAAAACATAGGAAAATGCGGAGAAATCAGCAAGAACAGCAATGGAACCAGAATGATGAACTTGCATTGAAAACAGCCAAATAATTGGAAACACGTTCTTTGTACAAGACATCTACTACACATATGAAGATATAGAAAGGAACGTCAGAAGCATGGTAGACTACATAACATATACTTAGAAGATGGCAAATTTGGTACAATCCGCAAAAATAAATAAAGAAGCAGAACTAAGTACGGATTTGAAACTAATAGTAACATCAACAAAGTTAACAATTACAAAAACAATACTCGGAAAGGAGCACAAGAAGATAAAAGTTAAAAGAAGAAAAGGTTATGAAAAAATATGAACTAAAAATAACGGAGGAGCTAACAAAACTGGAAGAAGAAGAAAACCAAACCCTCACATTAAACTAAAATTGGATCAAACTAAAAATCACTATGATAGACTTGGCAACAAAGATATGCGGAGGAAAGAAAATAACGAGCAACAGCAAGAAAACAAAATGGTGGAACAACAAAGTACAACGCAAAATGAAACACAACAAAGAAGCATGAAAAAAAAAAAGAAAAAGTGAAGACAAAGAAACGTACAAAATTAAAAGAAATTAATCTAGCTGCGAAGAATTTGGGGGAAAAATCTAACTATTAAGTGAAACAGAAAATTCTGGAAAGCAGTCATATCTCTAAGGATGAATAAAGAGAAGAACATAAAAACTATTAGAGATAAAAACGGGATTATATATATCGAAACAGAAATGATAGTAAAAACATGGAAAGAACAACAAGATAAAAAACAAATACAAGACTAAGAAACAGAATTACAGAGGGGCGAAGTGGTAAACGCAATAGAAGAACTAATCAAGTATGAAGGTCAAAAGCAAAAGAATGGATGAAAGATGTATGCAACATGGCATGGAAATAAGCAATGATACCAACTGAATAGGAACAAACGCTTTGGAGCTAATACACAAAAAAGGAAGTTTTAGAGAATTCAACTAGAGAGCAATATAAGCCACACAGTACAGTACAGTACAGTACAGTACAGTAAATTTTAGAAAGTAGATTAAGACAATAAATAGAACACAAACTAGATGAAGAACAAGGATGTTTTTGGAGCAAAAGACAAACTACAAAAATAGAAAGGTATGCAGAACTATGGATTACCTTTGATAATATAGACAGACCAAAACTGTGTGGCACTCTACGACAGTTATAAGTATCACCAAGAATACTAAAAGCAATCTAAAGCTTATGCACAAGAGTAAGGGGAGTAGTATAAATAAAAGGAAAAAAAAAAAGAAAAGAAGAAGAAGAAAAGAAGCAAAAACAAATAGGCATATTAGACAGAAGAGAAAGACAATATAGACAAACACGGACAAAATAAAAATAATGGAAGTAAAAGGAAGGATAAAGACAACAACATAGAAACTAGACTTCTAGACAAAAAATAATTAAATTCAAAAATTAAACAACATACATACAACAAAATTGTAGTTCCTACAGTGCTGTATTCTACAGAAACAATAAACAGACTACCGATAAGAGGAAACCAGGAAGACTCGGGAAGAAAATAAACAACATAATTGAGGAAATAGGAGAGAGAGAGACGGAAAAGAGCAGAAGAGCTAAGAAACATTGCGTAGAATAGGCAAAAATAGAGGAGATGGCTTGATTACTAATACGATAAGGGGTAAAAAAGGATAGCAGAAGAAGAAAAAAAATCTCATACTTTTTTAAACAAATTTTTTTATGTTTGGTGAGTAACATTTAAGCAAGTTAAATCTGCTGGGATTGACACATATTCATCTCTCCTGACTATATTGCGCATTCTTACACATGTTTTTAAAAAAGCCATAGCTACATTGCTTCTAGTGTTTTTTATTCATTTGTTACTTTCTACTATATTTTTGCTTGGTTTGCATAACATTATTATTTTTTTCTGCATAGCAGTTGCGTATGTTATATCGTGCGCAGTTCTCCTTCTTTTTACGTTTATTTGTAGTATTTTAATCTTGGTTATGCTGAGCTACTTTTTTGGCATTAGACTTCTTGTTCATTGCTTTTTACCTGTCTCTGACTATTTTTCTGAATTGCAGACAGCTAAATTAGTTTGCTTTGTAGCCACTTGTTATACACTTATAGCCGTATTTTTTCCATTCTTTGTTCTTATTACCTTCTTGTCCGCAGTTTAGATATTTTTGTGATTTGTTTTTACCTTGGCCTGTAACTGGCTATTTGGCTACCATTTGGTTTCTGTTTTATTGCTTCTATCTGTATGTGTTTCTTAATTTGGTAAGACGCATTTTTAAAATGGTCTTTTCAGTTTTATCAGTCATAGTGTCTCCATCTATGTCAAAGGTGTGGACTGTAGCATTGTTATTTTTTACCACTACTTTTGTATTTAGTGTCTTGTTTTTTATTACATTTTTCAGTGTTTTATTTGCATTTTCTTTGTTTTCCTTTTGATTGTTTTTACTCGTACATTTATCTTTTTTATGTCATCATTCTTTTTCACATTTCGGAGAGTATCAGCATATGACGTTTCTTTGTACTTTAACAATAATTTTTTTTGAAGGTATGTTTTGCTAAATTTTATTTTATCTGTGTTTTGCTTTGGGTTTTTTCTTATTTTTTTCTCTATTTGTTAGAATATTTACTTCTATCCCAAAAAGTATTCTAACGATTTCCAAAGACTTGAATTTTATAACTCTAAAGGTGTGTACCACTATCTCATTTTTTAGTTTTGTTAGTGTATGAAACTTAGATTCAACCTTACCAAGTTCAATTATTGTTATTGATTTTTAGTAGAATAACGTACAGTAGGTTTGTGTTTTTTAGTCATCGATTTTTTTTTTAGTTTTTATTTATCAGGGATATCTTTTGCCTATTTTTTTATCTTTTATCGTGTTTTGCAACTTTTAGACTCACAATAACCGGCTGTGTTTTCTTCTGCTTTGTAAAGAGCTGAGTTTCTTATCTTTGGCTTTGTTGTTTGGAAGCAGTTTTCCGGCCACACTTTTATTTATAATTTTCAACAGTTCTTATCATGTTATGTGTTATTTTCTCTTATACTACTATTTTCTTTTGTATATTTTCTACATTTATTTGGCTGCATCTTGCATTTCCTCTAGTATTTGATGCACCTGAGGATTCTTTAGAGACTCCGAAACCTCTGTCTGTTTGGACTTTTTATCTCGGCATCTCTCTCTTAAAATTTCTGCAATGCGCCCAACGGTCGCTATTTTTGTTTTAATCTTTGTCTTTGTAGTTACGCTACGTTTCATTATTTTATCCAAAATATTAAGTATTTTTGTCCATACTTACACTTCTTTTTCAAGTAGTATTTATTTACCTGATTTTTGCACAATTTTATTATTTATTATTTAAGACCGGTTTTGTTGGCTGTTAGCTTATTGTCAATTTTAAAAATATTACATATAAACATATGTAACATAAATGATCTTAGTAATAAAACTTATTTCATTTTCACAGATTTTGTGTGGTGTGAATTTGTTGTGGTAGCTGTTACATTGATTGGTTATTATGTAGTGTGGTTATTGATGTTGAGTAATTTAGTGTAGTGTAGTTATTGTTTTTTTAAGAAATGTATAAATATGTTGATATGGGTTATTGATTTGTTTGTTTAGGCGTCTGTAGTTTTTATTGTTTCTTTAATTTGTCTATTTTATATTATTCTAAACATGTAATTTTTAAGCCATTTTTACATTGGTGTAAGAGTTTTATATTATTTTTGATTTTGATTTTTTTTTTGTGGTTTAGTAGCCGAATTTTCTAAAGACTCGACTTTGGATTTGCTTTTACAAGGAAAGTGTTAACCTCTCTAACCCCTTTCCTTAGTTTTTGGAAGATTTAGGTTAGGGGATGATTAAGGGGTGGACGCCCTATAAGCTGTGGGATGAGGTTGTCGGGTGTACCACTGTTAGATAATAGTTGGATTACCGGTTTTTTATAGGAGTATTCTTATTTATCTGGCTTTGCAAATTTGGCCAGATCAGAGTTCGAGTGAGTTTTGAGATTCGAACGGTCTTGAAACGCTGGCGCAATGGAGGAATGACCATGGCAGCCCGACAATTTAACGTGAGTTAGATTTTGAAAGGCTTCGAGACGGCCGAGATGAGTGTTTGTAGCTGTTCCCAAGACTAGGGATTCAAACGTGATTTCAGGTTTGATGATGCTTGTGTACATCTGGATTTTGTTCCGGAGGGACATTACTCCGTTCTCCTGGAAGATTGAAATTAGAAAGTTTTTAGCCAGTTTGGGTTTATATAAGATGAACTGGACCTTTACCGAAGGTGATTACTAGATACTTTGCAGAATCAAACCATGGAATAGGTAATTGTCGTGAGAAGAGATCAGCTTTGCTCTTGTCTAGGTTCACTTTGACTCGCTAGTGGTTTAATTAGTCCTGAAGATTACTGGTAGCTTTTTGAAGATGGTGACTAATTTTTGTGATTTTGAGCTGTATAGTAGTGCTTTGTCACTAGCGTATTACGCCATTTAAACCCCGTGCTTTCAGCTTGAAGGCATGTCGGCGACGTATAGATTAAATAACATAGGCGAAAGAATTGAGTTTTGAGGTACTTCTGCCGTGATCTGCTTTAAGATAAAAACATAGTTTAGAAGTTTAACTGCCAGGGTTTTTATTTTAGATATGAAGCTATCAGCGGTGAAAATTTTAGTTTTAATTGTACAGTTTTAGTAGTAAACTTTTGTGTCAGACCTTATTGAAGGCTTTTTTGACATTGTGGTTTTTCTCAGTCTAAAACTTTTGACAATGTGGTTTATTACTTGGTTTAACTGATGCACAGAGAATTCACATCGGAACCCATGTTTAGAGAGTAGAAGAGAGTTTACTTTTGCGTATTCTTGGGTTATATCCAGGATTATTTTTTTTATGACCTTGCTTAATATGCATAGGAGATTGGTAGTTTTGGGGAAACTTTTGGTCTTTTCTAGATTCTGGGCAGTTGATTACGTGCGAGCGTTTTGAAGCTTGAAAAGTGCCCTGTACATAAGATCGCAATAGCATTGTTGTTTATAACCGTTTTTGTTTTATGCGAGAAGAATTTTGTACTGTGTTAGGAATTCAGTCAGGGCCTGTTGCAGATTGAGCTCTGAGCTTTGATATGATTTCTTTGATTTGAGAAGGTCGAAAGCGGTGTGTTGTTGTCAGTGTCTTCAAAGAAGTTGTTGACTCTTTTTACGTGCTCTAAATTGGTGTTCTCTGTCAAAGAGAGGGTGCATTGGAGTTTGAAGCTGTTGTGCAATTTTATGGTCGATCTAACTTCTTTATGGAATGCGTTAAGGGTTTTGCGATCGATTGTTTGGCAGCATTTCTTCAGCAAATCAATGCATTTTGTGCGCGGGATTATCTTAGCGGGTTATCAGCGCAAATCTGATAGGTTTTAGAATTTTTTTTGTTGCTTTGTGAATCTGAATAGTAAACAGTTTGACGGCTCTTTTAATGTTCTCAACCGTTTACTTATACTTTTTTCTAGGTATCTTAAGAAGAGAGTCTAATGCGTGTGGTTAACGATCTTCTTCCATTTCATTTGATTTCTTTCCGTAGAATTCCAGTATTACTTGGTTGTAGTCGGAGTTTAAGTTATTGATTGCCCTAATTTCGTTTTGCGAGTTGATGTCCTTGAGTATTGCGACATCAAGGACGTCTTTTCGGTGACGAGCGATTTGGTAATGAGTTAGTTTGTTTGGACCCAGAACTTAGTGACTTTTAACGTAGTCTTGCAATGCTTGACTTTTTACGCTGGGTGCTGAGAATTGAAGTCTTTAGCAATTATGGCGGGAATTGGGGTTGAGAAAACCGTTTCAAAATCCGCTCATTTTGTCTGGAATGTTGGTCTGATACATTTTTGCCAAATTATGATATTATTGTAAACTGTTTGGCAGTTTTTTTTTTACAATTTGACATATCTGGCAGATTGTATGCTTTTTATTACATTGCTGTAAATTGTTTATTAACTATTTGAAGTTTTCAGTAGTACTATTATATATATTTTAAACAGTTTAAAATCATGTTTGACAGATCTTGCAAATTTATGCCAACTTGTTACATTGCCAAAAACTATTTAATAGTTTTAGTAACTTTTGACAGATCTAATATAAAATTAAATAAATTTGTAATATTTTGATAAATATAATAATATTTTTGACAATTTAGTTTTTTTTTTGTGGATCTACGTTTTTTGATACACATCACTGTAAACTATAGCTGAGTCAAATAAATGTTGTTATTTATTGTTTACAGTTTACAATACTATTTGACAAATCCGCTATATTTCTGTCAACATAATTTATTACTGTAACTTATTTGGCAGTTTTAGAAGCTTTTTGATAGATGGTTTTTGACAGTTTAGTATTCAATTTGACTGATTTGGTACAGATTTGCCAACCTATAAAAATGCAAACCGTTTGAGGGGGGGGGGGGGTTCTTTTTCATTATTTTGCCGTAGGGCTCAAAAACTCTAGCTCCGCCACTGTCCTCAGTTAATGTAAATCAAATTAAAAAATATATGTTGCTTTGCGATTAATTATAAGCGATTGCAGCCAACTAGGAACTATATAGAACATTTTTAAAATAACATGTTGCTTTGCAATTAAATAAAAGCGAACACAGCCAACTGAAAGCTTAATAGAATAATTTCTAAATAAAATTTCGAAGTAGATTTTGTCATGCTCATACTTCCATAAACTTTTGTTTTTATTAACATAAAATTGAGTAAGGTGATGGAGTATAAAACTGCCAAATTTGTATAAAAAAAGTAAGTCAATATTTACATCACTCTCAATAGAGGTTATTGTGTTATCTCATCCGTATGATTTATAAGCCATAGATGCATATTACATTATTAATAACACAGTGACACACGTGATAAACTGAGTGTGCAAGTTTAGGTAAAGGGAAAAGCGGTCTAGGACTCCTCCGAGATATCTCGTCCTAAGGGAGATGCAAATCAGCCTCTGGACAGGTTATCTCTTCCTCCGCAATGCCATACGACAAACAGGCACGGACGATAACAAAGCAGATTAGCTGCCAGATTCCTTTTCACCTAATAACATCTTGTAGCGAGAAAACAAACGATTATAAAATTAATATAAATCGTAAATCAAATTGATTGGGAAACTTTTATTTCGAATGAATGATTGACGACTCAATTAAAAAAGTGCCTGAACTATCAGCGATAATAATTTAAAATGAAAGCCATAAAGCTGGGTAAAGCAATTTTGATAAAATTATTACACATTAATTGGAATCTAATTTACATATTGTTGAGTTTAGTCGAACTAGTTGCTACTTTGTTTACATACTGTATTATTATAAGATTAATGCTTGTATTAAATTTAAATCCATTAATACTAAACAGTTTCGCCCCCCCTAGGACTTGGTAACAAAGTTTTGCGCAAAAAAGTTATAAAAGTAGAAAATCCATCAGACACACATGTCATGTCTATCAACAGTAAAGCCAGTAAAAAAATATGATTATCATAATAATGCTGTCGTAATAACACGATGTTTATCTTTTTCGGATATAAAATACAATTACACGTTATGGTTGTGATTTATTTTCCTTATTATTCCGTTTTGTATTAAGTAATTTTCGACGGGAATGGATTGACTAATTTGTTACAATATCGATGAGTTTTTTTCTGTTCCTTTGTTGTAATTGGATCATCAACATAATCATTTTGCTTGCGGAAAGTATTAACATAAATCATTGTTTATTTTATATGTTTTTTTATTGTTTGGGTAAGAATTATTGTTATTACATTGAGGCTATAATTTTTAAAATAATTACTTGAATTATTTGACAGATTATTGATTAATAATAAAATACAATTTATTTAATACAATACATTTAGAACTTTTTGTGTTGAATTCTTTGACAATTTGCTGCATTTTTTAACTGTTTGCGGGTTTTATGAATCTGTTTGACAGCTTACAATCATAAAACTTTTCAGCATCAGTTTATGAAAGTCAATTTATTGTACAAATATACGTTTTAATACTGATTGACAGTTTACAAATTGTTTGATAGTTTTAAAATTATAAAACTAGCTTATGCACAAAAGCAGATTACAGTTTTATAAATTAAAAACAAAAATGTAAATATATTATTAATTAAATTAATTTTTGTCATTACTTTATATGATGTTAAGAAATATACAAAAACTCTGAATTAATTAAACATTTATGTTGTTTCACAAATGTCACTGAACCGGTTAAATAATTTTCAAATCATTGCGATTAATAATAATAAATTTAAGAGTGAAATTTTATAAAAGTTTAATATGTTTTAGGTAGTTTAAATTTAAAACAAAAATACTTTTATTACATTATAAAATTTTGATGCTTCTGTAATAACGGGGTTTGCAAATTGTAAAGAAAAAATATTAGTGTTTTGAAAATAGTTGGAAAGTTCTATGTCAAAATCAAAAATTTAGATACATATTGGCATCCATACTATTACCAGGTACAAAAATATTTGATGGGTTAGAGAAACCCTTATTTTGTGAGTTTTGTGATTTTATGTCATTTTTTTTCCAATACAGGGTCCTACGTATAAACCAAATTAGATGATGGCATTCATGTTTTATTGGATGCGCAATAGTTGAGACAGTTTTGTGGTTTTTTGTCAAGTGTTTTCTGAATCATGGTCGCATACCGAAAAGTTTGTTGGGGCTTAAAAAACGTATAGGGTTGGATTACAATAGTTGAGACAGTACTGGGGTTGGATTAGGGGTGATAAATACTAAAAGTTGTGTTCAGTTGATAGTATCAATAAGTATTCAGGTTTTATGTCAATTATTTTATAATGTTTTATAATTATTTTTTTTTTGGTTAGGAGGGGAACCTTCCAAAGACTGGAAGTTGATCAATAGTGTAACATTGCTTTAATGTTTAACGAAATGTTCATTATGGGCTAGAATTGCATATTGCACTTATTGTGCTGCCATATAGGCGTTGCTGCTTAGATTTTTGTGGAAAACTTGTACCACGTTTAAGTTGGGGTTTTAAACTATTTGACAATTGAACATATTAGCCATCTAGTTAGCTAATAGACTAGCTAAAGAAAGGATTATATTTACAAAATCTTAATCACTCGGTTGGGACAAGCGGAGTAATAGCTGAAAGTATGGCGCTTTGTAGTCCCGTTGCTTGCAAATAGGATTTTTCTTTGCGAGCGTTGTGGGCTTTTGGGTAGGATCTTGGGTGAAGCATGTGTCTGCTGGCGAAGAGCAGGTGTTTTACCGTAGATTTATTCGTTGCGGCTATCTACTGGCGGTGTGCGACCTCCCGCAGTTGGCGCATGTAGCTACATGCCCTTACTGTTTATTTGAATTGCACGCGGAATTTGAATGAGCTTGGACGCATTTAACGCACGCATATGGTGTGTTGCACCGAGATGGTCGTAGCTTGTATTCTACTGTAACGCGAAGCCCGCTTAATTCAGTGAGAGACATAATTGCTCTGCTTTTTGAATTATCTGGAAGGTGCATACAGCATTTGGAAGGTTTTCTTGTCCTTTCTCATGACTGCAGTTGAAGTAGGATTGTACTCTGAGCAATGAGCTTAGCCTGCACCGCATTAACTTTGATGCAGTCAGGTACATTTCTGATGACATACTTAAGGGTCTGTTTAGCTTCTACTTGGAAAGTGTAATGAAATACATTGTTGGATTTACAATTTGCAATCACAGCACGAAAACTTGCATTCGAGAGAGAGTGCATGCGGATTTATCTTAAATAGCATTGGCCAGAAGGCGGCGTGAGCTTCCTAGAAAGGTAGTCGTCGAACCGGAGTTGGTCGACTATCTTTTACGGTAGGGTCTTGGTGGTCGATGGCCTAGACGGCGCTGAAGGCATCTGAGAAGGACTGGCTGATGATCTGTTAGTAAAAGTAACTGAAGAGGATTTACCCTTCTTTAATTTCTTAGATTTTTTTTTGACACGGATTAACGTCCGTTTTATTTTCTTTGGATCTTTTTAGATCTTGTTTTCTGCTGGTTTGCTTGATTCGATGGGAAAAGGTTTGATTCATTTCTTTTTGGGGGGTTTTATGGTGAAAGTTATGGCGTTGATCTTTTCAGATTATTTCTTTATTTTTGCCTGTTTCTCGATGAGTGTTTTGTTCTTCTTGAGTTAGCGGTATATCATATTCAGGATTTTGAAATTTGTCAAGTTTCTGTCGGGATTTATGCTGGAATAAAATAATAAATAATTATCGGTTTGCGTGGAATAAAAACTGCAGTTATTTTCTGGTTTGCTGCTGCAGTCGGTTGTGGCTGCGGTGGTTTTTCTTCTAATCCTCTTTGCATATTTTCATCAATTTTTGCCTATAAATAGTCGTGAAAATTGATGAATTGATTTTGTTTTGTGTCAATATGGCCCGCAAAACTACATGAATGGAAAGCTTTTAATGAATAGGGTAACGCAAAAATTGAAAAAGTTAAACCGTTCAGAATTGGCAATTAATAATGTGGATTTCAGTTTTTAGCTCAAAAATGGGAGTTTTTTAAATTAGACCACTTAATTAAATAGATTACAATCTTCTAAAGATAATGGGAACTCTCCGGTGTCTTTACTACCAATTGTTTTTGTGTTATGACTTTTTTAGTGCAAAATGTTTATTAACAAAATTGATTGACAATTGTGTTGTAAATTAGTGACTAATTTTAGTACTGGGAACTCGAATCTTTAAAAATCTGGAAAATAATTTATTATTGTTTTTTTGAATCAAAAATTGACCAACTTTATAAAAGGGGTTTTGCAAAAAAAAAAATTAAATTGCAAATTGTGCATTAACTTCCATTCAATGGCGTTTTTCATCCAAACGACGGTATATTTCTACAGATTTAAAAAAAATTATAAGACTAAGAATTTGTACAAAAAGGATGGATATTTATTCAAAAATAAGCATAACTTTTTACAGACCTTTAGGTACACCAGTAGCGGACTTTAGAAACAAATTTGGTTTTAAAACAAAACTACCAATCAAAACGTAAACTTGCCTAATGCACACTACGATAGCTTGTCTTTCGAAAAGTTTTATAAAGTTTAAGCTTTTTTTTTCTTTTTCTTCTGGTGCATCTTCATGACTGAAGGTTTGCGACCACTTCACTTAAATTCTTCCATGCCGGTCCAGTTGCGGATATTGCGTGACCAGGAAAGTACTCTTCTGCCAATCGATCTTTTACCTTCAATGCGGCCTTCCATTATCAACTTTTAAGTAATGTATTTTTGGTTGCGCATTATGTGTCCCAAGTATGCAGTTTTCCTTTGCTTGATTGTTAAGAGCGGACCAGTCATAATCATTTGGCGACTCTCTCTTTTTTGTTCTGGGTCCCATTTTTCATTTAACATTGTTCGCAGGTATCTGAACTTTTTGACTTGTTTGATTTTACTACTGTCGAGTTTAATGTCCATATCTCCGATACTTGTGGCGGTTCTTCTTACTTTCATTACTTTTGTTTTGGCCTTGTTTATGGATAGACCTGCTGCGGTACTTTCAAGTTCAACTCTGTCAAGCATATATTGTAAATCTACTTTATTTTTTGCCATAATGCAGGAATCATCCGCAAAGCGTATGTTATTAATCTATTGGCCATTAACCCTTGTACTGGTCTTTTGGGGATTTTTGAAGATTTTTTTTTTTGAGTAAGCATTAAAGAGTATCGGGGACAGTAAACACTTTTGGCGAACCCCACGTTTAATTTCTATCTCTTTTGTATCTTTGTCTTCAAGCGTTATAAAGGCTTTCTGATTTCAGTTTAGATTCTGTATAACATTTATATGACGAGATTTATTTGTGGTTTGTAAAATTGCAAGTTTTAATTTTATTTGAAAAAATGTTCATATATGAGTAAGAGTTTGTCAAAATGAATTTTTTGGTTCACACTCTACCTTCTTGCGTTAAAAATGATTCAAATTACTGTTTTTGGTAAAAAATTGTAAATCTTTAGCCGCCACTATTTTTTTGAAAATTCTTTGTTTATTCTTAAAGTTAAGATAAATAGTGTTAGAATCTAAAAATCCGTACGCCCAATCTGAATCTTCTATAGAGAATACTGCGTGTCGTAAACATGGGTGATTTTTGAGGTCTTTTGGGGTGTGCTTTAGAAAAAGTTAAGAGGTAAATAGAAATTAAATTATTTCATTCATATTCAAAAATAATTAAAAATAGGATATTTTTTCTGTATTTCTTAAAAAGCTCTTTGCTTTTTT
Source organism: Tachinus rufipes (assembly GCA_963932245.1). NCBI lineage: Eukaryota > Metazoa > Arthropoda > Insecta > Coleoptera > Staphylinidae > Tachinus > Tachinus rufipes. The sequence continues at coordinate 66,942,254 of OZ010747.1, read as the reverse complement.
TAGTTTCTATAACTTATTAGTAGTCTTATGATCGGTTTATGAAAATATGAAACTCTTAAAAATAATAATAATAATTTTTAGTTTTTTTGTCGTTTTATAGCTTAATCGCATTTTTTTAAATTGCAACTTTAACTAAAAAAAAATTTACTAGTCAATCAGAATTTTTTTGCAGAATCCAAATCTGGCACCATTTCAAATCTTTACTCAGTCTATAAGCCGTAAAAGCCATAAAACCATATTTTTGTTCTTAGTGGGTTGGACAAAAAGGAGCATTTTTTACATTTATTTTAATGTAAATTAGTTTGAAAATATATTTATGTATTTGGGTTTTAGGGGTCTAAAACTAAAAAAACTGCAAAAATAGGCTTACGTATACACATTTAGCAGCGCTCAGAGTATACAAAAATACAAAAGCAAGTTTTTTGACACTTTGCTCTGGTCTGTTTGAAATGGAGTTGCCTATTTATAAGGATATCTTTCTGAAATAGTTTAATGTAAAAAGTGTGGAGAAAAAATTTTTGCAGATATTTTTGAAACGGACACAACGACCTTTATATTATAATAAATGAATTTTTCATAATTTTTAGATCGATCCGATTGGAACTGAGAAATAATTGATAGTTTTTTTACAAATTGTGTAGATTATCTCAGTATACCAAAATGTGGGTCTTTTAATGACGTCATCATTAATTCAAAAAATCTACCGGTGATCTCTTTTGTACTACGGGATCATTTAGTAATATAAACTCAATAACAAGCTTTAAGTTAATTGCTTATTTAAACGTCAATATGTATTGTTAATTATAAATTCATTATTAACGCCTAGGGTTCAGTATATAAAATATAGATGTTGGCATTCATATTATTTATCCGGCATAGGAACCAATAACGGGGGAAAAAACTTTTGTTTTTTGATACCAGAAGGAACACGAAAAATTTGAAAAAAAATTATTATTGTTTTTTTATACAAAGAAAATGAATAACTTTGACTTTAATAGCAAGTTTTTTGGATAAAAGTTTATTATTCATTTGCATATTGTGGTGTGTTTTTAAACTTTGAAACTGGTTTACTTGTATAGATATAAAAAAAATTATAAGAATGATAATTTGTAGATGCACAATAGATCTATTGTTTAAGATTAAGCATAATGTTTTGCGCGCTCCGGTTAATTAGTGGCGTACTCTCAAAAACAGCTTTTTATGCCATATTTGGGACGCCGCTGTTATAAAAAAAATGTAATAAAAAATAAGATGTTTCTTGAATCCTTTTGCTTAAAAAAAGTCTTTGCCTTGGATGATTGATAAGCTCAAACGATGGTTTGCCGATTTTGACTTGATCTAAAAAGCAATTTTTGATTTTGAACGATAAAAATTAGGTGACGCTATTGGAATATTTTGATACCCTTAAAAAAGAAAATAATGTCTGTTGACAAAATAACAAAGTTGTCTTGAGAAGTCTCATAAAAAAAATAATTTTGACCTTTGTAAGAGTACAAGGTCGGTTTTTTGTCTAAAAAGCTTAATTAAAAATTTAAGTTTTATTAAGAAAATGAAAATCCATCAAATTATTATTTAGCGGATAGCGCTTTAAATGTAGCAGTTTTTCCTGTGTTTTTTCTGTTTTGAAATTGACTCTAAACCGATAACATAAACTTTTGGTCGCAGCGTTGGGTTACTTTGGTTTATTAAGTAGTATATGACCTTTTGCAGGTTAAATAATATAAAGGGTGTTTAAAAATTTATGCAAGAGGTAATTTTGATAGAATTTTTATTGAATTGTAAAGTGTAATAAGTGCAATACTGTATATTTTATTAAGTATGGAATTTTGCCGGACATTTTTCATGACTTTTTTTGAATAAAAATGGTTTACTTTAGTTGATATATTATTTTCTTTTAAGGTGTGGGTGGGCATAGGCTTGTTGGCATAAACCTTAGACTTACAAAGAAAACGGCGTTTAATTGCATGATCTGGGCGGCCAATTTTGATTATTAAAACGTGAAATTACACTACCAGGAAATGATTTATAAAGTAATTAAGTTGTTTTTCGGGCTGTATGGCAAGTGGTACAGTCTTGTTAAAACCACATTCATAGCTTGCAGTTTAGGCACAAAAAACTGGATTATTATGTCAGCCGCATTTTTAATGAAAAATGGTTTGATGATGCATCAAGCTCAAAATTATGGCATTTATTAATTCGGGACGTTCTAGCAGGCCAAAGGTTCTTCCGAGTAGAGTGATGAAATGATGCGAGATGATTAATGTTTGTAAATTTGTTTGTCGTTGAAACCATGAATACCGAAGCGGTTAAAGCGTTGAACAAATTTGCAAATAATATACGGCAGAGTAAGATTTGAACTCAGGACTTACAGGCAAACATCTAAACAACTAACCTACTAGATACTAGGCCTCGTCAGTATCTACATCGCTACTATTTTTTTTAATTAACGGGTGTGATATTATATATTTGTGTTTGTAGATACATATTAAAACCCTAAAATTTTTGTCTTTGCTAAAGAAAAAAAATGACACGTTGTAGATGCATTTGTTTTTCAATAAGCACACGTGAATTTTCTGAACCTTTTGACAATTAAAAAAGCCATCAAGATGAAAATGAGCCTTATTGCGGAAAATTATTTCAATCAAAAAAGCATTTTCATAATGGTAAGTTCTTGTGTCAATTGATTTTTGTAAGCATGAAGATTTAAATTTTTTTTGAGAATACTCTGTGTAGAATTTTTTGAAATGTTTAGGTTTTGACTTCAGTGCCGAATTGATGTTTTTGGACTCTAGCAATACTGTTACGGACTACTTTGATGTTTTGCTTTAAACGACTTGTTGAAGGACGACCAAAGTGTCTAAAATCACTAATTCATCCAGTTACCTTAATTTTTTTAGTTAATCTCTTCACAGTTGATGAAGTTAAAAATTACTATTTCGACCATATTTAGTACGAAAATTGCGAACTGTAGCTGCAAATCTTTTATTATTTTCATGAAAATGCGTTGTTCTTTTGTGAAGCGCTTCATTTTTAATAACTTTGAACTGCTGTTGCGTTGTGTTTTTTTTTTATTGGCACTTTACCGCATTTTATCACCCTGTATTAATACTCCTGGACATAGGCCTTTCCTTTCCATGTTGACCTGTGTTGTACTGGGAGCATCTAGTTCTTTTTTGTTTGTCTATGTATATCGTCTTGCCATCTTAACATGGGTTTACCGATGTATCTTTTTTTGCGTTACATGCGACGCGCGACGTTGCTTATTTTGGTTCTCGTCTTGATATCTTTGTTTCTTTGTTTATCTATTAAGCTATTTTGTGTTTCTTTACAATGCTTAATACATGTATTTTGGTTTGTTCACCGAGTAACAGACCCTCCCTAAATCCTTTAGCATCGCACGTTGGCTAACTTGTAGTTGTGTATATTTCTTTGGCAGGGTCTGTCTCGAGCCCGTACAATATGATTGGCAGTACTCAAATATCTTAAACGTTTTGTTTTAGATTTATTGGTCTCATTGTTTCTTTGAGAACATGTGCAAGTTTTCATATGCATTTTATGCTAAACTTGCGTTGGCAACTCGGAGATGGTTTAAAAATCTTCCGTTTATGTTGACTCCTTTTACCGCACAAATGGCAATAATTTAAATCTTTACAAACCGGCTTAGTGATTATAGAACACATTTGCTTTGCAATTCACCTTAAACCAATAACATAATATCGCTTTACAACTGTTCTTAAACCGGTTAAATAATTATCAAACCTTTATGTTGCTTCTGAATTAATAATAAACAAATTAAGTGACTCCTGAACATATAATGTTGCTTCGCAAATGATCTGAAACCGATTAAATAATATCCTAACAATTGTTATGTGTTGGATTTAATAGAAAACCGATTTATAATGGACTCTAAACCGGTAACATATACAGGGTGTTTAAAAAAAAAGTAAAATATTTAAGGGGGTGGTAGTACGAACTACAACAAACAAAAAAGTCTTAATAAACATGGGTTGTCATAGCAACGGTTTTTACAAAGAACAAAGTTATAGAAGATGTTTAAAGAGCTTTCCTTCCATTTCCAAACAGGCGCGACATCTTTGTCTGAAGGACATTTGTACTCTTTCTAAAACTCGCTCATTGGCTCGGATTTCTTGGCACTTTTCATTAATTTTTAACTGCAGCTCCTTGAGGTTATTTACAGGAGTAGCATACACTAATGATTTGAAATATTTCCAAAGAAAAAAATTAAGAGAGTTTAAATCAGGCGATCTTGCTGGCCATAAAACTGATCTGTCTTTTCCTTCGCGCTTTGGTGGCAATCCCATTAGGACGACTATACATGAAATGCATGTCGGCTAGTTCTGCATTAAAATCATCAACCATAGCAATGAAAACTTGTGCACTAACAACAACTGTCAAATACTGAATGTTTATTTCACAAAACATCAGCCAACTATGATAAGAAAATACACGTTTTTGCAAAATAAAAAATGCTATGCTATGACAACCCATGTTTATTAAGACTTTTTTGTTTATTGTGGTTTGTACTATCACTTCCTTAAATATTTTACATTCTTTTTCGAACACCCTGTATACATATATTTTAAGCTAGTGTTGCTTTACGATTAATAGTAAACTAAATTAATGACTTTTGAACTTATAATATTGCTTTGCGATTGATTCTAAACCGGTTATATAATCTAAAATCTTTTGTATTGCTTTGCGATTATAAATTAACTGATTTTATAACTCTAAACCGATAATATAATCTTCTGTCCATTATGGCTTTGCTGTTAATAATAAACCAATTTAATGACTCTTGAGCTTATAATGTTGCCTTTAATTTTAAACCGGTGAAATAATCTCTAATCTCTTGTATTGCTTTGCTGTTATAAGATTTAATAAGTATTGAACACACTATATCGTATAACAAATGACCTTAAACCGATAACATAAATTTCAAGCTGCAGTGTCACTTTGTGATTAATAGTAAACCGATTGCTGAGCTACACAGATTCTTTGTAACAATAGTGAAATGAGGTTAATTACGGTATTAATTGTAATGGTAGTTAGAGAACATTTTGAATTTAGTAACTTTATTAATAGTTTATTTAAGACAACTAAAGTTATTTGCAAAATGATTAACTAGATTAATTTAAATATAGATTAATTAGTGATAGTTGGCTTTAGCTATTGTGGAGCAATATGATTAACATTATCAATGTTTTACTTTCTGCAAATTATATCTCTTTAAGATTAGTAATAAACTATGAGAACTATGCAAATTTTTATAAATATGCAAATTTATATTGTGGCCACACAACTTTCATAGCGTTTTAAAGATAACTAAAAACGACATCAATTCATCCCCCGTATGTTTGCATCCTTGCCATAAAACACAGCGTTGTCATAACAAAGCCAGTGCGCAAATTCACTTCCTCTCGACGTGCTGGTGCTTTCTTTTATTCATTTTATTTTTATATTAAACCAAGCATGCAGGGTAGAGGTGGCGGTAAACGGCTTTCTTTCGGCCGCGTGCGCAATTAAGAAAGAAAATTAAATTAACCCGGAAGTTGCATGCACGATTTAAATGAATTATAATTATACACAAGATACAACAACAATGGGTTAACAACTGCGTCCCTGTTTTAATTTAAATTAAAAAAATGCGAATATGGCTTAATTTAATTATTTGGGTTGGTTCCTATTTTATTTATTATATTTTTATTCTAGATTTAAGTTTATATAAAAATTAAATTAATTGTGATTCCAGGCTAATCAGAGAAATACATCAGTCACATTTCCCATGTGGATTAAGTTTATTTTTTTGTCTGAATTAAAACGCAGAGTAGAATAAGAAAGGAAAATGATACAAGTCGGGATGAAATATAGTGTGGAATCCCTTAGGTCCGTATGCGGGTCACATATAAATACAATAAGCATATTATTTACAGCGAATAACAAAAATAATGAGATTTAGATATTTTTTTATATTATTCCATTTTATTTATGAGTCTGCTAGGGGTTATTTATAGTCGCGCCACAATAAAAATAATGGGAAAAGATAATTGATGCAAATCATGTGAAAAGACGTGAAAAAAATTGCATAATAAGGTGCAGATGTTGAAAATAAATTCAATGCCAGAGGGAATTTATTGAAGGGATTTTTTTCAGAGAGAAAATTGCGATGTATGGTTTCATGAGGGTGGAATAAATATTGCTTATTCAAAATAGAATAAAAAGAAAAAGGTTTTCTTTTTGTATTTTTGTTTTTATTTATTATTAATTGGTTGAAATGATGTTGTACTGACAGACACACGAACGAAGGCAGTAAAATATTGCACGCTTCAACTACAAACAACTAGCTCCAGTATAAAGCTCGCTATTTTATTAATTGCAGCTACCTAAAGCTCTTAGTTCATTTATTATTATTAACTACTCTTAGAGTAAATGGGATGAGAAGGGGGAAGCTTTATAATATGCCTCTTCTCTATAATGGGATCTAATATTTAAGTATGTAATTACCTAACTTGCATCAAATATATTTTGAAAAAATTGTTGTCATAATTTATTTAAAACAACTAACAATTTGTTAGTTTAAGCAGTTATTAATCTGAGTTGACTCGAAACAATATTAAATTAAATTTCAACAAGTCTTTGTTGCTTTGCGTTTAAGTTTAGGGGATACAATTTTCTGAATTACCCTCAGCTGTCAGCTATTAGAAAGTAAAATAAAATTAAGTAAATTTTAGCCGCTTTGCAACAAAATAAATTATTTGATTAGTTTGCAGATTTTTAAAGTACTTTAATTTCAATCAATAAATTTGTGTCATTATGCAATTCAGTTTAAATCGTTCAATTTTTTTAAATACTATGTTGCATGGTTATTAATTAACCTCAGAAGTCTTAAATCAACCGTTTGAAATAAAATTAAGTTTACGTAACTTTATAATTAAGATCTATGCGATTGCAGCTTACTACAACTAATAAAGTTTTTGATTTGAAATCCATGTTGTCAGTGTATGTTTTTTTTTTTCTCCGCTATTTAAAATGTTTACCCACTAAAAAACCTCATTTTTTTGCTTCTTACTGTTTTATTCCCGGTTCACCGTTTCCGATATGTCGACAGGAGCAAAACAAGCTTTTTTAAATTTCCTTAGTTCTGTTCATTCCTTAGCTCTTGTAAACGTTGTAGTTCTTCGGATTTTTTTGCGTGACTTTCTTTGTAGTTCCTTACTGTGTAGCACTTTTTGATGTAGTTCTTTTTATTTGCCAGCATTTGTTGGATTTATTGTCAACAAAAACCGGTGTTTGTGTTTATCTTATCTCTGTACGTCTGGCATTCAAATATTGTGTGTTCCGGTGAGTCACAATTTTTGTAAAACCTGAGCTTAAATTAATATTATTGAAGAATTTTTTGTTGTTCACCTGGTCTTATCTGAATCTATATCTTTCTGTTTTTGCGTTTAGGGTAGACTTCTTTTGAATTTTCTGTTTCCTTTGCCTTTTTTGTGTGAGATGAGATTTTGCTTTTCTTCTTATGAATGTAGGTTCAGTGCTTCAATTTGTGCACGATTAGGGAGTGCTCCGATATTTATTCTAGCAACATCTTCTTTTGTTTTTTTGGGGCAAACTTTATACCTGCGTTTTGTAATTTAGATTTCCGGCCACTATAATTTTATTGCTTTGGTGCTTTTGTATGCTGTTGTCCAGTTTTCTGAGGTAGACTTTGTAGGGTTTTTTTTTGCTACAATTTGATGATGAGTAGCAGGAGTATATTATTACTTTCGTCAGTTTTGTCCAGATAAAACTTGAATTGCCAATTCCGAACTCTATTACGTTTAAGTTTCTTGTTGGATATTTGTATAGTTAACGAGAAAAGGTGCATGGAAGTAGAAGAAAGCAAAAAAAAATGATAACTTTAATGTCCATAATGTACAAATGCACAACTTTAATAACACAAACGGTTAGGTTAGGGTTATCACAGACATCAAACAGAAACTAGTAGTTTGGACAAAGTATGTAAAAGACACATTTGCGGATAAATGACCCAATCTACCACAAGATAATCAAAGTTACAATGGTCTAGAAATATTTTATAGTGAAATTAAACATGTTATCAAACAAACAAAGATTGGGAAAGCTACTGGTATAGATTAAGTCCTCATATAACTCTGGCAAAGTGTCGGATTAATTTCCTCTCAGCTGGAAATGCCTACCGATTAAAAACCGCCCAATAGTGAGTGCCAACAGAAGTTTGAGACCTTACGGCTCATATACGTTCTTTTTTTAGATTTAGTAATAGTTTGTAGATGTTTAGATAGGGTGCGGCTATTTGGTTTGCTGGTCGTTTATAGAAGAATATCTGTCTGTCTGTCTCGGCGAGTCGAGTTAGATCAGGGCTGGGATGATTTGCGAGATTGTCAAAATACTTTGCGACCAAAGTTTTGATGTGTTGACACAGCGGGCTTAACTCGAGTTCTGTCCAAATTTCTCTATTTTGGAGATACCATGGAGCTCTGTGGAAAATCCTCAGAGTGGTGTTTTGAAAGAACTCTAACCTGTTAAGTAGTTAGGTAGCTGCGGTTCCTCAGATTGGGGACGCGTAAGTGAGCATAGGTCTGATGACAGATGTGTAGAGCCGGGTTTTGTTACGGATCGACAAGCCACTATTCCGAAGCAACATCGGAACAAGAAGATTTTTTGCCATTTTGGCTTTATCGAGAATGGACTGCACGTGGAGTTTGTACATGAGTCCCTTGTCAAGAATAGCCCCCAGATACTTGACAGAGTTAGGCCACGGTATGGGATCATCGTTCAGAAAGACGTTTGCATCAGGTGTGATGCGCCGCCGTGTGGAGAGTACTGCTTTGCTTTTGGGTTAAATGTACTGAATCAAAGATGTATGAACTATGATATGTATGCTTGTTTTATTGACTCTCAACGAGCATTTGACAAAGTCAGACACAAGAATGAAAACGATATCAGAATAATAAGCAACTTATGTATGATGTATGATAGAGCCAGACAGAAGAGTTAAAATCGAAGATGAGTTAACAAAAGAAATACAAATGCGTTTTATCACCACAGTTATTTTATGTATACAGCAAAGCAGTTTTTTAAGAAATAATTGAAGAAAATAAACAGCGAGTGGTGGTGATAAATGGAAAGATCTTTTTGATATGTTTTTGTGGAACTATTTAGTGAAGCCGCAAGAAAGATTTTATGAACAGATTGTAAACAACTTGAGGTTTGCCGATGACACCGACATGATAACAAGTGAACTAAATGATCTAAAAATACTAGTAACAACGATTAAACAACAAATCTGAAGAATATGGTATAAAAGTAAATACAAAAAAAAAATGTATGACCATATTTAAAAACCACAGACAAATGTAATGTTAATTATACATAACAAAATAGGAAACGTAGACAAATGCAAATACCTAGGTATACAAATAATGCAGACCAAACAAATAAAATAAAACGCATTGAAATATTTTGGCTTTTACGCCATTAAGAATTTTTATGTAATAAGCATCTGAACTTGAGTAAGGTATTGCTTGACGTTATTATATGGAATAGAGGCTTGGACAATAAAACAATCTGAACTAGAACGGGTTAAAGCGTTTGAATGATAATTTTATAGGAGATTGCTACGAATTTCATAGATAGAACATATTTCACATGCTACAGTACTTGAAAGAATGGAAAAAGAGCAAGAACTTACGCACGAACATTGTGGCTTCTGAAATTCAGAGAATGGTTTGAAACAATTTTCAGTTATTTTTTTAGAAACTCTGCAAATAAAATAAAAATTGCTCTGATGATATCTAATCTCTCTAGGAGATAAAACGTTACTAAGAATAGCTGTATTGCTGTTGGTATTGTTAATCCAGTTTTTGTTGTAAAGCATCTTTTTGTTTGGCCCTGCCACTATTATTAAGTCTACACTTTTGGCGATGGTAGTTCTATGCAATACCTTGCCACGGTCTACATTAATTTTATTTTTTGTTGCCCTTTCTTAGTTTCATCATCAGTTTTTTCTAGTTTGGACAAGCCATCTTAATTGTTTTGTGTTTCTTTACATTACATACGTAGCAGTTATCATTGCTAAATGACTTTTTTTAGTTTAGACATTTTCCTTTTATGTCTTTGGCTGTTTGGCACGTTTTAGCATTGACCCCAAACTTGTGACGTCTCATGCAACCTATTTAAATCTTATTTTTAGCTAGCAGTGTGTTAGCTTTTGTTATGGGCATACTTATATTGGCATACTTTAGCCATCTAGCTTTTGATTTTTCCATGAGTGTTGTTGTTATATCCGTTGTTTTAGTCTTTGCTTTGACTATTTTGCCAATTCCTTCTTCTGTAGTAGTGTTGTCTATATCAATAATAATGATACTCTCTGTTTTTGGGAAACTTTAACCCGGTTAGTGAGTTTTTTTAGAGCATCCTTCAGCTTTTTTCTGTTTTGTTGTTTTCTACCTGACATGTAGAGTTTAAAGTACCCCTTTTTTAAAATTTTTGGTTTTATTTATATTAATTAAAAAAAAGTCAATATTTTTCTTTATTTCCGTGACCATGTCTAAGTAGGACGTTTTTTTCTTCCTGGGCTTTATTACAATTATGTCTGTAGTTTGGTTGGTTTTTTTTTCTATCTAGTCTTCTGTCTTGTTTTCACTGGAGGGGTTTGAGAGGTAAATTTTTTTATATACATTGAGACTTTGTGGTTTCTAAATACTACTTCTGTAATATTTTTAGTTAAGTGCTCAGATTTTTATTTGATGCAGATGAGAAGCAAGTTTTTACTTTTTTTAATGCTAGTTTTGACTGTTTTTATTCCTTTGATTATGGCCTCGATATTGTCTGTATCTGGTTTAAAAAATGAAGAACGTTTATGCCTACCAAATAGATGCTTTGAGTTCTGCTGTCAATACTTTTATTTTTGTTTACAATCTTACTGCTGCTAGTAGTGGACACCTCCTTGCCAGTTTTGCTCAATCTTATAATAAATGGGTTTGTCACATCTACTTGTTGCCCTAGTATGACCACGGTATCTCTTTCCGTTGCGGTTTATATTATTTTTCTTTTTGATATGTTTTTGTGGACCTATTTAGTAAAGCCGCAAGAAAGATTTTATGAACAAAATTCCACTAAAGAGGTTCCCAGGTGTCGGAGATTCTTCATTAGTGTTTGGGTTTGTGACATAAGTTTTTTGTAAGAAACTTATAATGGGTTCTTTGATGAAAGTGTAAAACAAATAAAAATAGCAGAAACCTTTAAAGATGTCTTGGCCTTTAGGTTCACAGACTTTAATACTGGTGCTGGAAAGGACTTTTTCCACCTCGGCTTTAAGTTTGAACATGTTTCTGAAGCTTTGGCTGAGAGAAATGAGGACTGCCGAACGAAGAAATCTGGCTTGGTTCCTTTTGATGGTGCTTACTAGGTTTCCGTTTTATTTGATGAAATTTTATTTAAAATGTTTCTCGGGGATTTGAACTGGATGTTATCCGGGTTTTCTGTCAGTGCTTGTTGTTTGTGACGTTTTTACTATCGTACGTTTTGATGGCAATTACCAAACCTCAATATATCGACCTTTTTGTCTAATTGATAATTGTTTTACTGGGGAATATTAAGAGTGCATCTAATGTGTTAGCTTTATAAGCGTTGGCTTGTGTTTGTAGAGAACTTGTACTACGTTTATATCTAGATACAGACTGTCGGACAATTAGTTTGTTTATAGCTTTTTAGACTAGGAGATGGGAGATAGATACTGGGGCGGCTCAATAAGTACGTGACTTTTTAAATGAAACACAGGTTTTTGGATAAAAAATCATTTTATTTTTCAACGTAGTCTCCTTTGAGTTCTATACACTTTCTCCAACGTTTCTTAATTTTTTTTATCCTTTTCAAAAATAAGATTTGTCGTTATTAAAATAGGTATTTGTTTGTGAGATGATTTTATAGTTGGAGTCAAATCTTTTTTTGCCGAGCCATTTTTTAGGTTTGAAAACAAGAAATAATCACTCAGGGCTGAATACGAAGAATAGGGCGGATGAGGGAGCAATTTGTAGCTTAATTTATGGATTTTTGCTATGGAAACTGCCCATATGCTTGTCCTGGTGGAAAAAAACTTTTTTCTTGGCTACCGCATGTCGTTTTTTTTTTATTCTCATTAAATTGACCTAATAAGTTGGTTTAATATTTGCCATTGATTGTTTTACCCTTTTCAATGAGCACACGAAATTCACTTTTTTCTATTTTTTCCTCAAATTACGAGGTAGTCTGTTATCAATGGCTGCAAACACAAACTAATTGACGCTGCTTATCAAAATTTTGACAAGAGTTAGCTGAGAGATGCTTCTTGATAGGAGCAGTATTGCCCTTTCAGTTAAGAGGCGGGAAATTTATAAAGTAACGGACTTATAAGACCCGCCCTCGTATATCTTTTTGAAATCAGCTTTGTTTGCTTGTACCAAGCGAAGGAGAAGCTGTTTTTTAGCTTAAATATTTGCGTATTGTGCCTGTTAGTAGGATTTCTTTTTGCGGGCGTTGGGTATGCTCCGGGGAGGAGCTCGAATTTGTCTTTGAAAGGCAGGTGCATTGAAGCGGGCTTTTGTAGGAGTTTGGCTAGCCTTCAGCTTGAGATTTTGACAGCTTTTGTAATTTGCATTGTGCGGGTCTTGTGCTTTGATTCCTATGTCTTAGTGCAGGTGTAGTTAGGATAGGCTCCTGCAAATTTTACGCAAACATATGATAAATTGGACTTTGGTGCCGTATTGCCAAAGCGATGTCATGTTATCCGATTTGTTTTTGTACTCAACGCGGACTGTATAACTTGGTAAGAGACATAATCTCTCGACTTTTTTGTTTTGCAGAAGCTGTATGTAGACCATGGGGAAGGTTTTCTATCTTTTCACATGCACTTGGGATTGGCTGGTGGTTATGTTTATACAATTTTATCCCGTATGACAATCGGAGTTAGGCGTCTTGTGGCAGCATTCTCTGTGGATGCCGCCGAAGTAGGAGGGCTTGTTGAGGGTCTAAGGAGCTGACGGACTTGGTTGCCTGAGCTATATGTGCCGGCTAAGTTGAGGACTCTTTAATTCTTGGCTGATGGCCTTGGTGGTGCTAAAGGCACTTGACTTGATGGGCCGGCTGATGGCCTATTAGAAGAAATAGTCATCCTCAGAGGCTGCAAACTTGAACGAGTTTTTGGCAGGTCTCTTGGTCACTTGACAGTTTATTGTCAAGAAATTGGTTGCGTCAATTTTTTTTCTAATTTAATGACATCTGTCATATTCTTATGTTTGTTAGTTGCAGGAACACGGCAGGTAGTAGTAGTAACATCAATTTTACACTGTTTTCCAGGTGTTTGAATATCTGTCAAAATACGCGGAGTACATCTAAAAGTCTACAGTTCACTTAGAACGACGTGGTGAAGTTTTCTGCGTCACAATTAACTTCAGTTGACTTATGTCAGCTATCATGAATTAAACTCTATTCTAATAACAATATACATACAACAAAGTTTTTTTGCGTTTATATTTGAGCACACTAAATGCGTTCAGATTTTTTCTGTTATATTGTGTTGCCTCGATTACCTCATTTGCTTAAAGTAAACTATATTAATTAAATATGTAATTCTAAATGCTTATTGATTTTTTTAGTATATTGTGTCGCTTTGTGGGTGAGCTCAGTTGTTTATGTCAATTATGCTTCTTAAATAAAGTTCAAATGCAACAAAAAGTCATTTTGCAATTCAATTGAAGCACTCTAATGCGTTCTGTTTTTTTTTTGTATATTGTGTTGCTTTGCGATTGACAACAGTAGTGTACAGTGAATTATATTAATTAAATAAAATCAATTTGAGTTTAAATTTAAGCATTTTAAATGCGTTCTTTTTTTGTAGTATACTGTGTAACTATGTTAATAAAATAAAGTTTGTTGCTTTGCGATTGACCTCAGTTTGGTTACAGTTTATCATACTAAATTAAATAAAGTTCAAATGTAGAAAGTTCCTTGGCAATTAAAAATATATGCTTGCAGCCAAGTAGAAATATAGTGATGATATCAGTTGATGTAAAACAAATGTAAATGAATATTACTGCTAACTAGTAACATTATTGAGTGTTTTCTAATAAATACGTGATTTATCTCGCTTGATTAAATTTATACGAATGTAGCAAGTTAGAAACATTCTAAAATATTTTTGAAATAATTTGTTGCTTTGTAATCAAGTTAACTATTAAAAAAGTGTAGTATTTTTATTGATTTTGATATTGTCATCTTGTTCTGTGATAAGGTTTAATTATGATTTAATTTAAATTTAAAATAAATTACTAGAAATACATTTGTTGTGTATTGATAAATTTAATTTAAAATGTAACATTTCAAGACAATCCAATTTTAATATGAAACACATTGTATGTTACAAGAAAACTAGCTTTCAACTTTATTACCTGAAATATATAGCCGGCTGAAGCGCCCAAGACGGTCTTGTTTATTATGGAGTCACGAATTTAATACGCTGCGGAAAAGCGGCGGCGTCCGTTTAAAACTGTTTTAATTTTTTTCTTCTTCGTTTGTTTCGCCACGCAAAGAATTATATTCCTAGTTCAATTATTTTCTCCTTCTTTTTTATTCCATATTATAACGAGCGTGATGGTTTTTTTTCTTACGTTACTCTCGTCTTCCTCCTCATTCGAATATTAGATCTATAGGTAAGATATGTAAATCTCGGGGCATCCGTACCCGGATCACGTACGCCACAGCTCAATTCGTTATCTTGGCGGCTGAGCCAGTGGCGCACGTCATCCCGCCGCGACGCCTAGAACATAATGACATTCTTCCCTCGGCCGCAGAGAGAAAGAGAGATGATGAGGGAAAAAATTGGAGGGATGATATTATGAATTACTTCGGGGAGGAAATGTATTCATAGCAGAGCGGCGACGAATAATGGGATTAGATAAATATATAATTGCAACTCGTTCGTTTTCTTTTGACCTGTAACATATTTTCAAATGAATATTTAATTAAATTACGCAGAAAAAATCTAAGAATAATTTAGAAAATATGATCATATTTTATTTATAAAAGCTTGTACTAACTTTGTAACTATACTATTCAAGGAGATTTTATGATGTATATAGTTAGCTGCGAATGTTTATATTCAATTGCAAAGTGATACATTTATTTAACTGTTTGATAGCTCTTATTACATCAAACGCTTCTACAGTTTACACTTTGACAGGTTACACTTTGACAAATTATAAATTTATTTTATATAAAACTCATGACGGTTTTCACAGTTTATTCTGTTGTAGTGTTTGACAGTCTGTCAGCGTACTAAAACGTTTAACAACTAAATTGTTGGAGAAATTTGACAGTTTGCATTTTATTTTATAAAATGTTTGATAATTTATTGAATTGTTTACAATTTGACAGTTTCGTGGTTTTTAATTTGTTAGTATGACAGTTTACAATTTAGTATATAAAACTGTTATTGAATTCTTTGACAAATTTTAATTTACTGATTGTTTAACATTTTAATTTGTTTGACGGTTTGACAATTTACAGTTTTATATTGACAGCATTGAGTTTGACAGTTTACAGTTTAACAGGTTAGATATATACAATTGTTTGTTAAATATTTGATAGTTTATAGATTAATTTACTGTTAAGTTAGGTTCGAGTTAAACAAATTTGTTTGACCGTTTGACTACTTACAGTAAGACAATTTGTTTGTTTTTAATTTAAAAGTATCCAGTTGGACAGCATAAAGTTTAACATATAAAATTGTTAGGTTAGGTTTGACCGTTTCACTGTTTCAGTTTGACAATTAAGTTGTTTTATTTGAAACTATTTTGTTTGACAGTTTAAAGTTAAACATATAAAACTGTTAGGTTAATTGAACTATTTAACAGTTTGTAGTTTACAAATTGTTTGACAGTTACATACATTTGTTTTACAGTTAGACAATTCACAGTTTTACGGTTTGGTTGTTTTTAATTTGACAATATTTAGTTTGAAATTTTAGATTTTAGAATAAAAAATGTTTGAAAACTATTTGACAGTTTAACAATTTATTTTTTAGTTTGGCTGTTCTTAATTTGATAGTTTATATTTTAACATATAAAATTGATGGGTTTGTTCCAACGATTTCACAGTCAGTAATTTACAGATTGTTTGGCTGTTTAACAAATCTTTTGATAATTTATAGTTTTGCAGTTTTTAATCTGACAGTTTAACAGTTTAGAGTTTAACAAATAAAACAGTTAGTAGTTGGATAGTTTAATAATTTACAATTTTAATTTGAGAGGATTCTGTTTGACAGCTTGACAGTTTAGAGATCAACATAAAAAACTATTAGTAGTTTGATAGTTTGATAATTTACAGTTCAGCTGTTTTTAATTTGATAGGATTTTGTTTGATAGTTTAGAGTATAACATATAAAACTGTTAGAAGTTAGATAGTTTGAAAATTTATAGTTTTGCTGTTCTTGATTTGACAGGATTTGGTTTGACAGTTTACATTTTGATAGTTTACAGATTGATTGACAGTTTGGCGGTTTACAGTAACAGTTTGACAGTTAAGAGTTTAACATATAAAACTGTTGGGTTTATTAAACTATTTGACAGTTTCTAATTTACAGTTTGACAATTTGTAGTTTTAACAGATTACAAACCTACCTACAGATTATAAAAATGGCTTTTTGCAGATGTTTAAACAGTTTGGCAGTTTGATAAATGTATTATGAATCTGTTTGACAGTTATAATTATAAGGTTTTTGACAGTTTAACATATTATCAATCTGATCTCAAAATTAAACATTATTGGCATCAATATATGAATAGTTGGATAGTTTAGAGTTAGATTTAATATAAAATTGTTTTTGCAGATTTTTGTAACAATTAGTTCACAGTTTATTAAATTGACAATAAAACTTGCAGTTTATGCAAATTTGACAGCTTATTAGATTTTTTAACTGTTTGATAATTTGAGTATTTATAAATTTGTTTGACTTCTTGCAATTGATAAAATTATGAGACTTTTTTTATTAATTTGGTGTCAGTTTGACAACTTCTGTTGGCAAAATTAAAAAATATATATTTTTTGAAAATTGTTATTTTTTGCGCATAAAAAAAAATATTCCTAAATTTAACAACTGTGAGCTGTTAAACAGATTTATAAAATTGGAAAACTGTCAAACAGACAAAAAACTTTAAAAGTTTCACTTTAATAATATGTCAAATAGTTTTATATTATGCAACTGTTAGCTTCTTTTTCTTCTTTCAGTGCTTTATTATCATTGTCGGTTTGCTGGTATTTTTCATAGTCATTTGCAGCTTTATATAATATTTTAACCGATAGACCGGTCCTCAAGCCTAATGTTATACAAGCATGATAATTATTTGTGTTACTAAAACTATGAAACAATTTACAGCGATGTGCCAAAACGCGATGGTATGTAAAATTGTATTTTAAATTGTCAAAAATGCTACTACATCTGTCAAAAAAATTACTTTATCCGTCAAAAAAATTACAGAAATATAGCAGGCCTATCAAATAATATTCTAAACAGTCAAAAAGTAATTACATTTGTCAAAGTTACTAAATTATTAAAAATATTACTACATTTGTCAAAACTTACTTAAACTTTTAAATAGTTTTTTAGATTTGTCAAACAGGATTTTAAATTGTTGTCACAACTGTCAAAAAATTACTAAAAACTGTCAAACAACTTACAGCAATCTAATAAAATGCTTACAATCTACCAGATATGTCAAATTGTATTTCAATCTGTCAGCAAAAATCTTTTTTTCTTGTATATGTACTTTGAACCACGGGACAATTATCTTTTCCAAACCAGAGAAGGTTTTCATAAAACCTAACACTGACAACATGGCATTGGGGGTGAAAGAGCGTATATGCGTTTGAAATTATTTTATTTGTAAGATTTGAACCTGCGATGTTGGTACAGCAGTCGGATGCTTAGACTACTGCGCCACGTTTCATTACGATTGAAATGTTTTTGTTACGTAGGATTGAATTTCAAGACATAAATGACAGACGGAACATCTTGATACATGTTAGTATCTCATTATCGAAGATATTTGTTGCACCCAACTAACTACTTAAATATTTGAAGTGTTTTACACGTTCAATAGGTATTTCATCACCTAAAAGTCGGTTAGGATCCACATATATTTTTTTATTTGGTGTTAGTGATGTTGATTTTTAGAATTTTGCAGCTGCTTACTTTGTTGACTGCGTTAACAAAAGTTTGCAGATTTTCTAAACTTTTGGCGAGTATGGCAGTTAAATAATAATAATTTTTTTACCGATTTGTAGGTCCTTTTTATTGTTGAAAGCTTCTTGAATAGTTTTTTTTATTAGATGTTAAATAGCGTTGGGGACAAAACACACTCCTATCTCATACCTCGTTTAATTGGGATTTTATATGTGGACATATTTATTGTCTTGATACTAGCTACTTGATTGTAGAATAGTTGCTTTAGCAGTTAAAGATTATAGTTGTCTAGTCCTTTGTAGTATAGTTGCTTTAGCAGTTAAAGATTATAATTGTCTAGTCCTATCTGTTCTAAATATTGAAAAAATATGTTGTGCGTAACCCGGTTAAAAGCTTTTTTATAGTCTATAAAACCTACTTGTCAAATTCACAATTAGATTGTGACTTATTAAACTAATAAGGCTAAAATTACTACATCTACTAGCTTTAGCTTTCTACACTTCAAGTTCTACCTGTTATGAATTCTAGTTAGTTTTCTGGCATTTTACTGCTATGATAAACAATACTAAAGAATATTGTTAAAATATTTATGTTTTCATTAACTAGTAGTTTGAGAAGTTCTGGAATATGGTCTGGCATGGGAACTTTATTATTTTTAGCTTGTCGTATAACATTCTCTATTCTTGTATTTAAGTTTTTTGCGTCTTTTAAGTTTAACCATCCAACTAATCCACCATTAATTTTCTATCCTTTTTATGTTTTATCTTGAAGATTTAACATATCAAGTCACAATCATCAATTAGATATGAATTCTTACAAACTCTAAAAACAGAACAAATATCCTGGGATTTGAACCTAGGATCTCTAGTACCGTAAGTAGTCTCTCAACCGCTGCGTAACCCGCAGGGGCTTTGTTTATATAGTTAGTTCAGGTTTACACGATTTGCATTATTGAAGAGATATGTGATGGTTTTCTCATTATTTGCGATGTTTGGTTTTGGTTATGTTATGTTTTAGAACTGATTTTCTCATTTATTCTGTTTTTTGAGTTTTTTATGGAGGTCGAAGTCATTGTGTTTTTTTTTTTTTTTATTTCATTGCAGGAACCATTAAACCATATCTCTTTTGCTTCTCAAATTTTTACTTTTATTAGTCGATTAATGTTGCGGTGTTTTTTATTGTCTTTGGTTTTGAATATTCTACTCTAATTTATGAACATCAATATTTCTTCAGTCGTTTTTTTGAGGTTCTTCTAGTAATTTTTAAAATATTTTTACTATGTCACTAATAGATGTTTAGCCATTCTTTATTTGTTTCGTTGTTTTGTGATTTTGAGTAGCAGTATCGACCATTTTGTGTTTTTATCTTAATCTCTCCTGTCAGTTTTACAAGTATTTGTGAATCTATTGGTATCTTTCCTCGTCTTGCCGACATTGATGGTTGTTTAGCTTAACTTTTATTGTGCAGCATAGTAAATTGTGATTGGAATTTATATCCGCACTAGGGTATGTCTTTACCGATTTGATGAAATTTCTCTAACGATGGTTTATTAAAATAAAATAATCTGGTTCTGCACTATCCTCAATTGGTATTTGTATTGTGGAGATTTCTAGCTGTATGTTTCTAGACAGAATCATAGCAATCGTATTCCTCTTTGGTTAAGTTCTCCGAATTTGAGTAAAAAATGTTAGCATACTTGTTTGATCTAAAATTATTTGTACTGCGCTTTACTTGTTTCATATTTTATGTGGCAATCTTGTAGGAGTTTGTAGTTTGTTTGTTTTATGGGCGTAATTTAAGTCTTTTCTTCTCTGGAGATCCGTTTGAGGGAATTAAGTCTGTGCCATGTTTAGAATTAAATGATGCTATTATGATTATTATTCTTGTATATCCATACGCTTTCTATTTTTTCTACATCCTATGTCGTTGACCAAATTGTTTGGTTTATCTGCCTTTGAGAGTTTTTTTTTATCTTTAGGACAAGTCTTCTACGTCTAGAAGAAGGACACCCTCTTTTAGACGTTGTAGTTTATTGCTTTACTCGACAACGAGTCGGTCTCTTTCTGCATTAGCTATCAATCTGCTGTTTCCGGGTTTTATTGAGGAGAGGTTGCAGATAGGGATGTTTCCTTTATCGGACTAAAGATTTTGTGGCATTTTCTCAGTTTTCCATTATTTTTAAAAATGCTTTTTTTTTTTTGTGTGCTTTTTTATTACTGTTTGGCAACTACTACATCATATTTTTTCCTGTCAGCGGACATGTGAAACAGTTATCTCGCGTCCATACCTGTCCAGCTTTGAATATTGCGTAACTATGATAGGATTTTACTGCTAATTGATTTTATCTTCTCAATCTGTTTTTTCATTATCAGGCTTAGGATGCTATTTTTTTGGTTGCTCAATAGATGTCCAAGATATGCTTTTTTTTAATAATGAGTAATAACTTTCTTTTTTTGTTCATTTTTTAAAGAACAGTTTTGTTTCGTACTTTTTTTTTCTAAAGTGTTTTCAGTATCCGTCAGTAAATTCACATTTTAAAAACTTGTTCATAATGTTTGATTTTAAGGTCTTTTTGTATTTAGGTTTAATTTTCCGTCACAAAGTAGGTTTTTTCACTTTATGAATGTGTTTCTGGTTTTTGATTTTGATTTTTTTTTTTGCTCCGGATCCTACTTGTTCCTAGATACTTAGACGTCTATAGTAACTTGCTCTATTTTTATATTGTGTAGTGTTATGTCCATGGTAGATGTTGTATATTTCTGCTGACTTTTGTTATTTTAGTTTTTGTTATGTTTATTGTTAGGTCTGTTGGTGTACTTTCTGCATGCACTCGGTCTAGTATGTGGTGTATGTCTGATTTGTCTTCGGCGAGCATGCAGGAATCATCTGCAAAGAATTTGTTGTTTATCGATCGGTTGTTTATCTACATACTCTAGGGCTATTTTGAAGATTTTTTTGAAATACGCGTTAAAGAATACAACCTTGACGGATTTTTTTTTTATTTTCAGTTTTTTTGATTTATTTTCTTCAAGTTTTAATATTGTTTTAGAGCCCCAAGTGGTTTAGATCTGCGATTAGCTTGTCGTCTCTTACCTTGTCGAAAGTTTTTTGATAGTCTATTAAGCAAATGTAGACATTTTTTTGGTGGAGTAAGCATTTTTGTACATGGATCTGGAGTGCAAAGAACACTTAACGTGTTCTAAGGCTGTTAAGGAACCATTCGGGTTGCACGTTGCTGTATATATTGATGTTTTCTTCCTATATTAGCTTCAATTGCTGCGTTCAGAAAAACTCATTAAGCAAACTGAACGCCGCCGCTGAGTCATTGTTTGCTGGCAGCCCTTGCCATTTTACTCATCATACATTTAGGTACACTTTTTTGTTGACAAAGCAACTTATTTGACACTAGTGTCTAATTGGCAAATACATTTAAAAAAAAAATTATTGCTTATTGATTGATGACTCAGCGCTTGCAAGTGATGAGTCGTTCTGAATGCTGCTAATATTTCTACGTGAATTTTGTTTGGTCTGCTGGTTTTGCCTGATTTTGTCGTCTTGATAGTTTGTTTGACTTTTGTTCGTAATACTGGAGCCCCGGTTATATCTTGTGATGTTTTTGGCTTTTTTTATTGTCTTTAAAAAGTTTTTTTTGTAGTTTTATTTTGTGTAATTAATTTTTTTGTTGTGATTTTGTGTTTGTTAGTGTCTGATGTTTGTTTTTATTATTTTATTAAATGTAACGTTTATTTTGTCAGCGAATTTTTGATCTCGGAGTTTGCCAATGTCGTTCTTGAGTGTTGTAGCTTTATCTTTTTTTAATTTTAATCAGAGTTTGATTGGATTATGATCTGATGCAATGTTAGCTTCTGGATAGGTCTTTATATACTTGTTTGTATCTTTTTTTATTAGTACGTAGTCTATCTGGTTTCTAACTATGTGTGAGGCTTTGCCTTTAGTCGATTTCCAAGTGTAGAGTTATTAGAGATCGCGTATTTTTCTTTCTTGCAGAACTGTAGTAGGCGATCTCTCTTTTTGTTTTGTGTTCCTAGGCTGTAGTGGCTTACTACATCATTGACTTTGCTCTACTTTTGCGTTTAAGTCACCAATGGTGATGTTGTGGAGCCACAAGTATGAGTTTAATCTCTTGGTGAAGACTAGTGGTTGTGTACCATACCATCATACGAAATGTGGTTTCTGCTTCCACTACCTCTACCAAGGGAAAAGACCAACCCCCACAC
Organism: Tachinus rufipes; assembly: GCA_963932245.1. NCBI lineage: Eukaryota > Metazoa > Arthropoda > Insecta > Coleoptera > Staphylinidae > Tachinus > Tachinus rufipes. The sequence continues at coordinate 66,919,760 of OZ010747.1, read as the reverse complement.
TGCTGGATACTTGAATTAAAAATAGTCAAACTATAAACTGCCACATTGTAAACAATTCATTTTATAACATACTTTACCTGTCAAACGGTTCAATCTGTAAAATTTAGGTTTTAAAACTGTTCGATAAATTGCCAAACAGCTTTATATAATTTGTCAAGTTTGAAGCAATTTGTCAAACAATTAAACAAACTTCTAAACAGGTTTATAATATGCCTGTCAAGTTGGTCATGAATTGTAGCCAATTTCTTTTTATTACAACTGTAAACGTTAAACAATGTCAACTGTCAAATAATTCAAAAACCTGTAAATTATAACAGTTTATAAATTATGCTCAGCAGCCATCTACAAATTGCGGAGGGTTTTTTAGGGTATTTTATTTTATGTCAAACAGTAATCAGTCAAAATGCCAAACAGATTTATAAAACTGTCGAAACAGTTCAAAAATGAGTATGCTGTTAAAATATTCAACAAGCTGTAAACTCTTAATTGTTTGTATCAAACAATTGTAAAATTTGTCCATTAAGTGCCAAATTATTTTGTAATCTGCTAAATAATTTAATAAGCGGTCAAACGTAATAAATAATACAACACAATAAACTTCAAACCGACATAAACTTAGTATCAAATAAATTTATAATTTGTACAAACTGTAGCATGTCAAAGTGTTAAATCATAATCTGTCAAATTGTCAAACTGTCAAACTGTAAACTGTCAAACTGTAAATTGTCAAACTGTAAACTGTCAAACTGTACATTTGCTATTAAATATAAACGTCGTAGAATCTCTTTGTGGTTTAAATACATTTAAAATATTTTGAAAATTACAAAATTTTGGAATTAAGCAACTTGTTGAAAATCTGTGTAAGAAATTTTGAATCCATTTTTCATTATGTTTTAATAGCATTTTTTGTTAGTTAAAACTTTTTGAAATTTTGAATTTATTTTTGTTGCTTTAATAGCAAAAATGCGTTTGCGATTTTTTGAAAATTACCTGTTTTTTGAAATATATTAAGCAATTATTGACTTGAATTGAATTATTGAATTTATTTTTTGAAAATTGGTGATTTAATAACATTTTTTGTAAAATTTCTGAAAATACATTTAGGATTTTTACCAAACTTTGGAAATAATTTAAGCAACTTAATTATAGAAATTTTGAACCTATTTTTGAAAAAATGTTTAATCTCAGTTTTTGTAAGATGAAAATTATGAAATTTTTGTAATTTAAAAAAAATGAGTTGTTTTGAAAACTACTAAATTTTTGAAATCAATTAAGAAACTTATTAACAAACTGCTTAAGAATTTTTTTATCTATTATTTTATTTTAATAACAATTTTTTTAAATTAAAAGTTATGCATATTTTGAAAATTTGTAAAATGTATTTAGGATTTTTTATAATAATTACTAAACTTTGGAAATAAATTAAGCATCTTATTGATAACCATTGTAATAAATGTTGAATCTAATTTTTGAAAATATTGTTATTAAGCAATTTTTGTACAATTTGTGCAATTTTTGTAATTTTGAAAATACATTTTGAAAATTACCAAATTTTGAATAACTCATTAACAACCTGATTAAGAAATTATGAATCTAATTTTTGAAAATTGTTGTTTTAATTTCAATTTGTGTAATTAAGCATTTTTTGAAAATCCCTAAAACGCGTTTAGGATATTTTTAAAATTATCAAACTTTGGAAATTAATTAAACAACTCATTAACAATACGTGTAATAAATTTTTATTTTTTGAAAATTGATGCTTTAATGGCAGTTTTTGTAAAATGAAAATTATGCAGTTTTTGTAATTATTGATTATTTTTTTAATAACATTAATTGTAAAATAAAAATGATGCGTTTTTTAATTTAAGAAATTACTACGTTCTCTAGAGACCATCAAATAAATTTAATTGTGAATGACTGATTCTATTTATTCATTTTTATAAATGTCAATATCAATTTAACATAAAAATTGTCGACCTGTAGAGTAAAAACTTATTATATTCTATAAAAGTATATTGATTGAGTCTTTATGTGAAACAAAAAGTAACGCTGCTACTACAAATTTGGAATGTTTCCAAAAAGATTGTCGGCGAGGCGTTCGACCGTTATAAATCCCCGTTTTGGGGGAAGTTGGTGGCGGATTGTTTAAAAATCTGCTTTCAAACGGCAGCGATGGGGAAAGAAGGGGAAAGGGAAAAAAGAAAGAAAGAGAAGAGCCGCTTTATATTCAGGCGGTGGAAAATTATAGAATCAAATCATATCTAGGAAAAACCCATTTCACGTTTTCCACCTCGCCTCTGCGGACTTTAAAATCGCCGAAAATCACGCAAGGCGAAACGCGGGGCACAAATCTTATTTCCGTTACTGAAAAGAAACATTTGTTTATTATAAACAGAGAATTGTGTGGTAAAGAATATATTATTATTTTTAGTAAATGCTCGACATTGGATGTCAAGAGCCAATTCAACGTTATCCTGCTATTTTGCAGCAAGTGCAACTATTATACAGCCATCACAATTCTTTTGTCGTTTAAGTTAGATAAAACACGTTTCGCAGCACCACTCAGCGACTGTATTAAAGCGTTATTGCAATCTGATGTAAATGCTTTTTTTTAATTCTTTAAATTGATTTTCTTTATGCGGAAAGTTGTTTTTTGCGGGCACAAGTAATCCTAAATGATTCCAATGGATAGTTAATCATGCGATGAGGGATTTCGTGTCTGGTGTATCCACTAGACCATCGGCAGGAAGCATTAAGCCCGGACAAGGGACTCATAAGTACGTGCATTTGTTGCAGATTCCCAAGAGAGCAGCAGACTCTACCCAATCACTTCTATTTCACGGACTTCGAACGCCACAACGCTGAGATTGCCGCCTTTCATTTAGACAGGTAAAAAATACCAATTATTGTTTACAAACTTTATTATATTTGATATATTTACAGATTGCTTGGATTTCGACGTGCGATGCCTGTCTCGGGCAGACTACTCAATATGACGACTGAGCTGTATCAGCAGGCCGACGGTGAACTCTTAAAGACGTTCTTTGTGTCGCCGTCGGAAAATCTCTGTTTCCACGGCAAGTGCAGCTATTATTGTGATACGTCGCATGCAATTTGCGGTAATCCGGATGTACTGGAGGGCAGCTTTGCTGTCTTCTTACCCTCCAACGACATTGCACCGCGCAAGGTAAGTTTTGTTATTATTTTCATAATAACAACAACCTTTGTCTGTCTTCGCAACAGGATATTACGATAATACAAGGCAGTGACGTTACAACAAAGTAGTTCACTTGTAAAATAAATAAATATTTAAATAATTCAGCATTGGTATTAATATTTATAATAATAATTAAAATTATATTGATTAACATTTTTATGCAGATATTATTGTTGAAAAGAATTGCAATATTAATCGTACTAAATTAGATCTAATTTTTACTATCATTAGTGCTATACTTAGCAAACATTATTTGATGTTCTAATATAAAATTATTGAAATTGTTTTCAATAAACGGTTTTTTGATGCAACAATTATTTAAAAACTTTTTTTATGCATTAACATTAAACATTTAAAAATCTTAAATGTTAATATTTTATTTTTTTGAAAATTGTTTTATTCTGGATTTAGAGTTGGATGGTAAACCGAAGTTTACTACACATAGGTCTCATTAGGCCTTTTATACCTCCAGACTTCACTTTGTCGTATTGGCGTTCAAACACCCTATGTAGATGTATGCAAGTACAATGCTGGGATGAGTTTTTTTTATACAGGTCGTGTCAAGTTTGCACCTTTCCAATATGGACTCTCTATCGTATGAAAAGGCTTGATTGTTTTGTCTTCTGTTTTACATCCGCTACACGTTGTATTGTCTCTAATTCTAATTGTAGAGATGTGTTTTCTTAGTGTCCTGTCATAGTTTACAAGATTTTTCTGTACAGTTGCAAACAGTAATCGACTGTCTTGGCCGTTGGGGCAGTCATTGCCTTCTTTGCTTGTTTGCAGCTCGGAGTGTTATCACAACGTTTTCTCAGTGCGTTACGTGTGTTGATTGATTTTTAGTAATTAGATTATTAAATCTTTTGAGTGGTAAAGCGGTTTTGGGTTTAGGTTCTGTCCCTTGCTTTGATTGTGTTTTGGGAGCTTACAGTCTATGGCCACCCTGCTTCATGGTTTTCCTGACTATTGTGACTTTAACGGTGCTTCTGGCTGCGCTGCTTCGACTTTTACTGTTGTGCACGTCAGACACATGAAGGTTTGAACATTCCTTTCTTTTTCTGGCCAGTGGTAGGCTTGCAGGATGGCTGCAGTTGTTTTGTCGCGGTCTGTTTATCTGGCGGTGACGGTCAAGTGATGGTGTTTGATCACCTTGTGCTGTGTTTGTACGGGTACCACTAGTTGGCCGTTTTTGGCACTAGTTCTCAAAAGTTCTTGCTGTTTGTGGTTTGGTACCTCAGGTTTTTGCCTTCGGGGCGTTCTGTGTCATCTGCTATTTTGTGGTATTTTTGTATTATTTTCTGGACGTTGGTGCTTTCTGTTTGTGCACGGCGTACTATGGTTGCCAGAGTTTTTCTTTTCATGAGGCATAATTTTATCGTTATCCGTTTTGTACGTTCTTGCAAGGTGGGCGTATAGATTGTTTAGTGTTGGCGGTCATTGTTCTTGGATAGCAGTAGCTTCTTTGTCTTGCCACCGTGGTTATTAGTTTTGAGTTGGGGTTGCGGCTGAGAGCGTCTGGTAAGAGATTTATTTCCTTCGTCGTGTGTTCTATCTTGAGATCCAATTTTTGCAGAATTTAAGACCAGCGTGTGAGTTTGGATTTTGCATCTGTAGAATTTTATTAGAGTTTTATTATTGGTTTTGAGTATAAGTAGTTTATCTCTCAGATAAGTTTGGTTTGTTGATTGCCACATAATTGCTAGACACTCCAACTCGTTTGGATGATAACGCGATTGGCACGGAATTAGTTTGGAGCTGGCAAATAAAATGATGTGCCGTCGGTTGTTGATTTTTTGGTACAGAACTGCTCCGACGCCAATGTTGTAAGCGTTGGTGTGCAGTACCAAAGGTTGAGGTTTTGATAGTTTTGGCGGTTTGTCCATGACTGTTGCTGTTTCTTCTACGATGGTCTAGACAAAACGGTTTGTTGTTCCTCTCAGCTTTATTAGTGGTGCGGTCATTTTGGTGTAGCCAGGTATGTATTCTAATAGCCACGAGTACAGGCTTAGAAAATGATTTAAAGGCTTTTTTTGTCGGAGCTGATTAGGTAGCCAAGGTTCTCTACGGAAGTCTGCCTAACGAGCATTTCTTTATGTGGCATTTTAGGCCGAATTTTTTGAGCCACTCTGAGACTTGTCGTAGGTGCTCTATATGCTCTGCGTGATTGTTAGAGTATACGAGAATATTGTCTAAATAGACGAGGACGCTATTTCTGTGCAGGCCTGCCAGTAGAACGGTGGCTGGTGCATTTTTTAGTCTAAACAGCATGACCTTAAATTGATAGGTACTACCGTCTGGAGCAACAAAGGCGTTTTGCCATAGGAATTTGCCAATATTCGGTCTTCAGGTCGATCTTGCTGAGTACCTTTGCTGGTCCGAAATTCTTTAGTATCTTGTGAATATTTGGGAAGGGAGCTTACCGTTTTTTTCTTAGTCATCTTGTTCAGTTTAAGCAAAACTTATATATTTTTTTTTATCAGCTCGACTGGTGCACAGTAGCTGCTGGAGATTTGTTCTATAATCTTAATGGCCAGTAGTAGTATATTTGGGCTTTTTTGTGTGCATTGTAAGTGTACTTCGCTGTTCTCACGTGTGTCTGGTCAGTGAGTTTGATAGCTTTTGTCCTGGTTGTGGTCACTCCTTTCTCAAAGACTGTCGGGAATGTTTGGACTAATTTCTCGAGTTTGGCTGGTTCTGAAAAAGCGTGTTTGGGTAGCACGACTGGTTTGTGTGGTCACTTTGGGTTGTGGAGATACTCAATAGATAGTGGATCGGCGATTTGCCATAATGTATGCATTTTTGGGTATAAATGATGGTGAAGGCGGATTACTGAAAATTGAAGTTTCTCTTAGTATTAGTGCAACTATGAGGGAGATTTTTTGGGTTTTGTTTCCTATGGTAACATTTGTGGTAGTCTAGCCGTTTGTTCATCAAGCTAGAATTTCTGGGTAGGTTGTTTGATCCTATCGCTCCTATCGTGGATTTGTTTCTTGGGCTCTCGTGCTTTGATTTCTTTTTTTTTTACCCTGTTGGTGTTGTCTTTTGTTTCTTGCCGGCCTTTTATTTGTTTCTGGAATTTGATTTGCTTTGTGTTTAGCGAAGAACACTCTTCTTCTAGGAATGTTTGCTTTGATTTTACTGGCTATGGCCAGTATTGGTTAACTCGGTGGCTGATTGGTGTGGCTATAGTTGTTGATATACTGCGGTTTGTTTTCTCAAAAAGCCTTCTACCACTTCTTGGAGTTTGAGATGTTTGTTCAGCAGGTTACGTATGGATTAATATATTTTTGGATGAGTCTGGTCTTGGTAGTCTCTTACGATGGGTATGGTTCTCGGTTGTCCTCCTCCTTTTTTTTGGACTAGGAGGTAAATTTTTCAAAGACTCACTAAAGTGTCGGACGCTTATCGACTAAACCCCCTCTAACATCATTGCTCTGGATGTTTGAAGCTTGTGGAGTGTAATGACTTTTCTGTCCAATTAGAAGATTAATTGCGGGTTTGAATTACGTAATGCTCCTAGTGTGCCGCCTTACAGGCGTTGCATAGGTTTTTTGACGAAGTTGTACTACGTCAATGTCTGGGAATTTAGACTGTCGGGCAAAGTTTGAAATATTAGCTATTTAATTAGCTAGAAACTGTGCAGAAGTTATAATTAACTTCTTAAAATCATCGTCACTTGCTTGGGACAGGCGGAGCAACACTGATCTTTTGCAACAAACTTGCCGCTTGCGCATAGGATTGCTCCTTGAGTGTTTTGGGGTGCTTGCTTGGGTAAAGCGGTAGTCTGCTGACGAGGAGCAGGTGCCTTACCGTAGGCCTTGTCGACTAGCTCTTAATTTTACATAAACTGGCTACCCAGTTTGTAACTGGCAATGTGAGGCCCAACGCAGCTGGTGCTTTTAGCTACACGCCGGGACTATTTAGAGAAATTGCGCACAGAGCTTGGATAAGCCCCGGTGCATTTAATACACATATATGGTGCGATGCACTGACATGACGTGTGGCTATGACGCTGACTACGATGGCATTGTGTAATTTCTGCCGACTTTTTTTTGTGTTTCACCGTACAACAAAGCCCGCAGATCTCAGTGAGAAACAGCATTTCTCGGCTTTTAGCTTCCGGAGGAAGCTGGATGTACAACATTGCGCAGCATTTAGGGTTTTTTCTGATTTTGCTTCAAACCCCCTCGGTTTGCACCACGTCTATTGTGACGTAATCGGGAATGTTTCTGATGATATATTTTACAGTCTTTTCGGCCCCTGTATGGTATGTGTAGTCCACTACGTTGGAGGTACTGTAGTGCTCAATTACAGTAGCAAAATTAAAATGCGTAAGAGCGGGTGCAAACTGAAAACCCTTTTGGCGCTGACGGCATCAGACGTGGGTTGGCTAAAGACCTACCTGAACAAAAATCCAGGGATGACTTAACCGTATCCTTTCTGCGCTTTTTTGATTTCTTTCACTCCACTCTATTCCTATCCTATTTTTGCGGTTTTTTAGGGGGAGGTTGGGTTGGTGCATCTGAAGGTGGCTTGGCGAGAATCAGCTTTACCAGCAAAGTTGTGGCTACGGTGGAAGCGTTCTCACTATGTTTCAGGGCCATTTTGAGTTTTTTTTGGAGCTGGGTGAGAGTGTCTAACAGGGCTGTTTTGATATTTGACGTAAGGTCTGACGTAATTTCCGTCTTGAGGTGACGGACGTCATCCCAACAAAACTCTACACTGCCCATCTGTCGCCGGTATCTTTTATTCATTTTGCTGATCTTAGCGAATAACTTCTCCAGCTGGTTCTCCAGTTTTTGGGTCTTTGCGTACAAGATTTCTAGCAACTAGCCATCGGGCTGCTTGGGCGCGGTGTCTTTGCTGGACAATGCAGCCATGTTTGGGGGTTGCCGTTTTACAGTGTGACTTGGGTTGCACTGCGTTTACTGCGGGAGCTCTTCGGCGGCGGCTCGACGTTTAGCAACGACTTTCTTGTCCGTCGAATTTTCTACGGTAAGTCACTGCCCTTTTCTTTAACATTTGTTTTATCTATCCACTAATTGTGGAGTTTACACCATGTGTTGCGAGGGCAGTTTCTTTTTTTTTTTAAGGTGGTTTTATTAAAAGCGCCTTATATATCTATAAATCTATAAAAATGCCTAAGGTAGACATGTTGTCTTTAGACGATATGATGGGAGTTGGCGTTACATCCAACTATGAGGTAAATATTTTTTTGCGTACAATATTGCGTGGTATGATGTGCGCAAGGTATGCCGACGCCAGAATGGTGTTTGTCTTCAGCTTGTTTGCCGGGTTGATCCTGACGTTTGTGAGGTACTTGCTGGAAACGTCTAGATTCTGGTTACTGAGGTAGTAGATCGGATATTACTTGTTAAAGGTATCCCATTTAAGCGTCATCATTACAAGTGCTTCTAAGGTAATTTTTATAAGTGTGACAGCTCACTGAAGGTGAGATGTGTTTTGCCTGGGGTGAATGAAGTATTTTCCAGATTCCGGGTAAGAGCATTTTTTATTAATTTGGCTTGCTTCTAGGAGGCCAGTTTTAGCCAGGTTGTTTACCGCTTTATGAAGGTGCGATGAGGCAATCTCCTTGTAGCTGGGTCCTCTTTTCTTTCTCGTAGGGGGAATTGTGGGTTTTTTTCTTGTGCCTTTTACTTTCTTTTTGGGCTGTCCAGGCTTAGACGTGGAGGGGCGAATCCATTTCTTTGGTACTTCCGGTTTGAGAGGAAGTGTTACTTTGTCCAAAGGCTTTGGGCCTCGCTTTGGTTTTGTTTTGATGCACTATAATTTGGGTTAGCAGGTATCTGCTTTGCCGAAAGGGTTTATTTGCTTTTAATCAGTCTGTGGGGTATGGTTCAAAGGCTGAATAGGTTTGGACGTTGATGAGGTATCCGTAGACGTACTCACTAAGTTTATGGTTTTCAGTTTTCAAATTTTTTACCTGATAAATTGGAAATTTTATCATGTTCCAATATCTGGTTTCAAAATGATTGCAATTGTTTCTTCTTTAGAAACATTGATTGTAGCAAATTAGATCTAATTTTTGCAATCAATAGTACTATATTAGTACTACAGTGTTTAAAATTTGTATCATGATCTAGTATCGAATTTCAAATTTATTGCAATTGTTTTCAATAAACAATTTTTTTATACAATAAATATTTAAACATTTTTGCAGGAATAATAATTATATTAAATTAGATATAATTTTTGCAGTGAATAGTACTATGTTAGTACTTCATTTTCCGAAAGTTGTATAATGATACAATATTTGGCTTCAAAATTATTGTAATTAATGCTGTGTTCATTTGAAAATTGTAACAAATGAAATCTAATGTTTGTAATTAATAGTACCATGATACTATATATTTTTTATAATTTTCTAATATATGGTCTTAAAATTATTGTGATTGTTTTTTCTTAACAATGGATTAATGAAACAACCATTTGAAAACTGCTACAGGAAAGTTGATGTCCCATATTAGTTCTATTTTTTGTAATTAATATCAAATTGCGGTAGGAAAATTGATTGTAACAAGTTAGAATTTTTCTAAGTAATAGTACCATGTTACAACTACATTTTCTAAAAATTGTATCACGACCCAATATCTGGTTTTAAAATTGTTGCATTTGTTTTTTCTTATCAACTATTTAATACAGCACCAATTTCTAATCATTCTAAATTGTTTTCTGTTGCAGGTTTGGAGACATCCATGGAGAAGATCCTACCACAAACGCAGGAAAGCTCAATGGGAAACTGAATCAAATTATTGCGCCCTTGTACGTGAAATACCTCCCTACGATAAGGGAAGAAGACTGTATGATCTAATGGACATGGCTGTTTTCGATTTCCTAACCGGAAACATGGACAGACATCATTACGAAACGTTCAGGTAAGCTTACTTAATGCATTTCAAATTTGATTATAAATTTTGTAAATTTATCGCAGGGAATTCGGCAATGATACCTTCACGTTACATCTGGATCACGGTAGAGGATTTGGTCGTCCATTCCACGACGAACTTTCAATCCTTGCCCCAGTCCTGCAATGCTGCATGTTAAGGGAATCTACTCTAGACACCTTATTGAAGTAAGTTTTATTAAATTTAATATTAATCAATAAAACCACTCTATTGTGAAATAAATTTCCATCATATTTTTTAATTGCAACTTAGATGAAAACTTTGCGCGAATTGAAACATCCAAGCGATTTTTTCCTCCATTCTACTATCCCTAAGGAACGAGGGCGATAAAAAATCACATCCCTGGGGCCAAGTTCGCGGAAACTCTACCCGCCTTCGCTACATTATACTTTTTTTCAATCCCCATCTCTCTCTTACATCTTCAGGGAGATAATTTTTGATGTAGCATTAACAAAATCAATTAAAGTTTATTAATTGCGTCGTGAGAGAAATGTATTTGGTTTGCGTGTAGGGCGCTTAATTGAATGAGAAAGCGAGATGGATTATTATATAATAATAATAAAAAAGGTGAAATCGAGTACGGTTAACGCGATTCCATAATTATTACATCTCAAGTATATGATGGTGGTGATTAAAGAAGCGTGTTTTTGTTATAAAAGGGAATTAATATAGTGCGTATGTAGGGAAAGTTTTAATTGTTGTTGCGGGGGAATTATAAAAGTTTGTTCACTTTAATTTATAATGGTTAAAGATTAAATGTTGTATCAGTAAGCAAATGGATTAAATTGTAGGCAAACAAAATAATATGTACAATTATATTTATGTGTAAATTAAATTGGTGTTTTTAAACTTATGGTTTAAGCAGGCAAAAGGTCCTTTGAGTATGAGAATGATGTTTGTAAATTTGATTATACTATTGAAACCTTTAAAAAATTAATGAATTGCGGCAGAGTAAGATTCGACCTCAGTTAGCCCGGCGCATTCACCATAAATGTAATTTTTATTATTGTATATCTTTTAAACTAAACATGTTACAATTGTTGTATAAGTAAGCATCAGGTTTGGTCATGAGATGATGAAAAATAATAAAAAATTTAGAAAATTTTCTAAACTAAATTTTAATTAAAGGATATTATTACGCAGTTTCTAACCTATGTCTAATACTAATTTGAGTGCAATAACAACGTGTTAGCTGTATATTAGTTTTTTTTTTAATTTCTGGTGCCGTGTCCGTAGGTACCTACCTATGTCTTGTTTGGTTCAGTTCTAGTAGCCAGTTTTTTGTTAAAATCTCTTCTTATTAATGTGTATTTTGAGCTGTTCTCATCGATAGCTTTGTATAACCATTTGACGACTTTGTTGGCGTGCGTCGTGGTAGGCGCATATACCTAGACGATCTTCAAAGTAGTTTTGGCATTAATATTAGCTACGATGTAGGTCACTCTGTGGGAGTTGCTTTTGTTGGTTGTAACACGTAGAGCAATTTGTTTATTTAGCCGACGCTTGCCGTGCCATTTATATTACAATTTGTGTGGCAAAGGGTACTTGTAGAGGGGAGGAGTTTAGTTGTATATTCTATCTAATTTAATAATTAATTATTTTGGAGATAGAATAAAAATAATATTTAAATATTATATAGCATATGGTTTTTTTAATAGCTAACGTTTCGGTAGCGTTGCTGCTTTCCTCAGAGCTATAAATAAACATAACATGGTATAAGAAAGTTAAAATAAATATAAAATTGTGATGACAATGTCAAGGACACTACTAATAAACAAATTTTAAAAAAACATATCTAAACACAAAAACAGTTATATCACTATAATTTACCTTTAAAACTAATTGCTAAAATGGTCATATATAAAAATTCTGCGAAAAACTTGCACATACACTTTAAAATACTTTTCATAAGATTGATTGTTTTGTTTACAATTTTGTATGTTGTAGTGGTTGCATACATTAAATTTGCTATTTGCACATTTTAAATGAATCTTGCGTACATATTCGAGAGTTTCTCTTTGTTCGTTTTTAAATTAACTTTAAATAAACATTTGTTGCAATTTTTACACGGTATTTCATAGACCACGTTTGCCATCGTCTCTTTAGGGTCTTTGGTTTTAAGTTTAGTAAACAGTTTTCTTACTTACTGGTACCTAAATTGCCTATACCGTTTTTCTTTAGGTTTTTGTTGATGTTATTAGTTATAAATGGAATTTGTGGGAACCTAAAATATGGTAGTTTTTTTTTTGTTCCAGATGGATTATTTTATGTTTTTTTGAGGGTGAAAACAAGATCTTTTTTATAATTGGTTTGGGTTACCCTTTTGTTAAAAACATTGTTTTCAGTATCATAAGGTTTTCTTCGTAAAACTGTTGATTACTTAATTTCATCATTCTGTCTTTATATGATCTTAAGGTATTCAGTTATGGTGGGTTTCTGATACCAGTTAATTACAATCTGTTCATTATCTTGGCGAATTAGTTTCATGTCCAAGAATAGGATTTCTTTTTCAAAATTTTTGTTTTCTATTTTTATTTTTTATTAATTTTGCCTTCAGTTACCAGCTTTAATATACGATATGTTTGATTTTGCATTAAGTGTCCCAGGTACGAAGTTTTTCTTTTTTTTTATTGTAACTTGTTCGTACAACATAAGAGGTGACAGAACATAACCTTCTTTACAGATCTGTACTGGGTTGGTTATTTTGTTGTCAATTTTAACTTGGGCTTTCTGGTTTCAGTATAAATTCTCAATACGTCTGATGTCTTTTTGGTCAGTCTAACTCTTTAAGGATATTAATGAGCTTGTGATGTTTTACTCGGTTAAACACTCTCTTGTAATCTATGAATCTCAGCCGTTTTTTTTTGTTAGTTTTTCTGATCGTCTATTTCTATTTGATTTTCTCGATTAACTAAATTGGAGGTATTTTTTTTATTCGGAAAATTTTATCTGTTTTTTGTTGTGATTAATTTTTTTTTTCTTTTTTCATTGAGAAAGCGGTTTTTTGAGTGTAATAAAAAAAAATTTAATTGTTTTTTGTTTGCATATGTTTTATGATTTTTATTTTCTTTTCGTTTCAAAACACTGATTAAGGAGTTAAATTGCGGGAGTTGTGCTTAAAGTTTTATTACACACAAAAAACGATCCATGTTTGTTTTCGATTTTGTGTTTAAAATCTAACTCTGTTTTATGTACTGCTTATCAAAATGTTTTTTACTTGGTTCTATATAAAGTATATATTTTTTTGTTCTATAATTCTATCGGTACTAGTACTTTTATATCTTCCTGTTCGAGTTTTTAAAGTCTATTATATGCAGTTAGTTTATTAGATGTTGATAGCTAAATTAATGCTAGCAGTAGTGTTTGGCAAGATCTTTTATTAATTAATATAAAATCATTTCTGATTATATTGTGCGGTTGGTTTGCTGGGGATTTTTATGTGTACAATTTACGAGCTGGTAATTGAAACTACGTGTTGTTTACTGTCATATTTTCTACTTGGTAGAATTGCAAGAGTTGATTTCTTCTTTTGCTCTTAGACTACAGAGGGTTACGAGGTTTTCAAATCTGTATTTTTTTTAGCTTTGTGTTAATATCTTCCATGGTTATATTTGCCTCTTTTTTTTTTGGAGCAAATCTTTTATTTTAGTGTGAGGCGTTTCTATTACATCATCTGCTGCATTAGCATTTCAAGCATTTACCTGAATGATGTTGAGGTTTTTGGGCTTTTATTAGAGCTGTTTTGTCAGAGTAGGGAATAAAATTACTGATGTACTTTTGCTCAGAGACAAAAAATCCGACTTTTTTTTGTGGTTCCTGTTTTGATAACCTGAGAAGTAGAGTACATTTTTTTTGAGTTGGTCCACCATGTCTTTGCTACGTTTACTATATCTATGCTAAATCCTTATATTTTTTGGGTTAAGTTTAAACCCCGCTTGTTTGACTGGTTGATAGGCATCAAGTTTGTTGATGAGTTTCATGAATAATTTGTATAGTAGTAGGGATAACAGTGAAATTGGTCTGTAGTTTTTAAGATTTAGCTTACCACCCCTTTTGTGGAGTATTATGGTGGTCGCTTTGTTCTAGTTATTTGAAATGCATCCTGTGTGCAGGCATTTGTTCAGCATGCTTTTCAGTCTCTTTAGCATGATTCCTCTTTTTTTTAGCATTTTTGTTAGCATCATTTTCATGAGTTTTTTTGTTGTTTTTTATTGCGATAAGTGCCTTTTTAATTTTATATATGTCTATGTCTGGCAGGTCCTCAGAGTTAACGTTTTCAATTTTTCTGCTTAAAATTTGCTTGCTTTTCTTCTTTGTTTGGGTTGGTTTTGGAGTTGTACAGTTCTTGGTAGATGTTTTCAGCTATTTTGGCTACTCCTGGTTTGTCTCTTACTTCAAAACCTCTACCGTCTTTCATCGCGATTATTTGCGTTTTTTTTAGGGTTGGTCTTAGGCTTTTCATACCTTTGTTATTTTCAATAATTTTCTCTTCAAATCTTCTTACATCTTCTTTTATCATTTTGTTTATGGTTTTGTTGAGTTTTGCAAGTTTTATAGAGTTTCTTTTTTCTTGCTCCAGTAATGTTTTTCTGTGTTTCATCAACTGTTTCGTATTGTCGCTTGAGTGAGCATTGCGTTAATTTCTTCCATGTCGTAATTAAGTAAGTAAGTAAGTTGGTAAGTTTTTCTGTCTGAGATTTTGGGCGCTAGTGTTATTGCCGCACCTTTGGACGTAACCCCACCCTGGCCAGGCCAGTGGAATCTAGCCCTCATCGACTGTATAAGTCGTCTACTGCTTATGATTCACTGTTTTTTGGTTTATCTGCTTCTTTGGCCATTCCCTATTCTGCCATCGGAGCCATAAGTTACATTGAATTGCTTTTTAAAAATGTAGCCCTTTTTAAGTTTCAAATATGTGGCCCATAAACATAAACAATTGCAAGTATCACAGTTAGGGTTAGGTACGAAATTATTTAAAAAAAATATTTTACAATAATATAATGCAAATGAGAATTATAATATATAATTAGCTCTCTGCTTTAAGATACGAAGAATCAACAACACTATTTAGATTATGCTATTTACTCCAGGCAAAATAATCTAAGCTTATCCCTTAAAAACGTGTTTGCCGATAATCCCCGAGCTTTTGTTTGTTATTGTTTGTTATTTATAAAAGATCAGAGTATTTACATTATCAAAAACACTTGATTCAATTTGACGTAGATATGTTTGATATAATAACTTGCTGAGGTCTTTACATTTACATTTAACTTGCATATTACAAATAATTACATAATTTTCATAGCGGGTAAAACGCTTGTAATTTCAATGTAATTGTTTTTTTTTTTTAATTCAACACATGATATTAATTCTCTATTGAATTGCATATATTTGGAGGTATAGTTACCGCATGAAATAATACAGAATAAAATAAATCAATTAAATTATTAATGTTAGCGGTGTTACATAACAAATGATACCAAACAATGTTTGCAAAACGAATATTTATGCCATTAAAATTCTTTTACCACACAACATGTTTTTAGAGCACACCATATACTACACATAACCCCATATGATGTCTTCAGTTGGATTGAGTATTTTATTAACTTATGTGTGACATGTTGAGATAACTGCAAATTTTTAGTATTTCTACAGCATGCAGATTAATGTGTTGTGAGGCAATTATAATGTTTGCATTTTTCTGACCAATCAATATCACCTAATTCTAACAAATATTTGCTCAACACCATTTGAGTAATTGTAACGACTCAACACTTAAATCAACTTTTACTGCTATAAATATTTCCCAAGCGCCCTATTTGACAGTTGAAGAAGAAGAGCCATCATTACGGAATAAATTATAATTTTCTAGCATTAAGTTGTTATTATTAATATCTTTTGCTAGCCCGGATTCAGTTATGATAACTAGTTGCATAGCCTTACATTTTGTGAAAAACTTTTGAGTTTACTTTTCAGACCGTTTACATTATGATAAAATACATTTATTTCGTTTTTTTATGAGTGATTTTTTTTTAAATTTGAGTCATATTTACAATTTTAATTGAAGCATTTAATCATCCTCGGCATGAATATTAGGGATAGCATGATTGCCGAAAGGGCGAGGGGCGTGAAAGTACTAGCGGAAACTGTTATAGAAATGGTTTGCGCCTTTAGAGGCTTTCAACAACTGAAAAAAGCGGGAAAAGTTTTTAGAGGTATTTGGGAGGGAATGGCTAACGAGGATATTGATGCGTGTCAGGTAAAATTGGCGGCATTAGTAAAAATGGTGGAATGAAGGCTTGAGACAGCAAGTATCAGTCAGAGACAAAGTTTGTCCACATTTTGGCAAGATTAGGAAGGTGTCTACAGGAAGATGACAAAGAAGTAGAAGCGTTGAGATCAAGTCTTTATACGCAAGCGTTCCTTTATTTTGAGTTTTGGGATCTGGTGCAAGAGAAGAAGAAGAAGACATAGCTGGACGTGCCTGTAGAGATGGCATTGGCAGAGTTAATTATGAACCGAAGTGGTTCAAAGTCTACTTAAACTCACACTTGCGATTTATCTTCTGTGTCTGATCTTGAAGAAGATGAGATTTTAGCGGTTACCACTTTTCTGAGGCGCAAGACGTAGAAAGCGGCGGTAAACAATTGGGGTCTCAAGTTTTGTGGTGAGACACACAAAAGCTTGAATGGGAAAGAAAAAGAGTAGAGGAGTTTGAATATTGCGAGAGGTAATTACTTACTACTACTACCTACTTAGTAGTCCTGTATCACAGCAATACCGAGCAGATGGACCGCGAAGCTTTGTTGTGATGCCGGGCAAATAATAGCAATTTGGGCGGCTAGAAAGGAATTTGCGAGAACAATTTTTACCTTGTTACTATAATGAGAGGTTGTGGTCGTAAATTAGAGCCTGAACTCAAGGCAAAGAGGAACCCATTGGAAACTGCATAGCTTACATGCACAACCTGTTTAATAGGTTGGCATATTTGGTTTCTGATTAATTACAAACTTGCTCCCACTATATCAGAACTTTCTGGTGGAGAATGACCTTTTTGACTTAGGAAATCTTATCGAGAATAAACAGGGCTTCATCGAGGACTATTGTCAACCAGTAAAGAGGGCGAGTGTTGAGGCAGATTAATAGAACTAAGAGTTGTCGTTACTGAGATGGGTGATGCTCGGAGGCGATGGGAAAAAAGTCAACTAGTGGAGTTTACGGTAGTGCGTAGTACCAGATCTGCTAGGCTACAAAGGAATATGGCTCAACCTTCAAGTGGGTTGGACAATAAAAGGGGGAACAATATAGTATGTTTTAGATGTGGAAAACTACTTAATGGTAATTGGCACTTTTAGTTTTTAAAAACATTTAACAACCACTCCATTTGCTATCAAACACTTAACGTCACATGTATTTAACTTAATGCTCAAATTTTATTAATTTTTCTTACCCCGTTTTTTCAAAAATAGTCCTGTAGCCACAGAGTCTATTAATCTCATCATTTAGGAGTTGTGAATGCGTTCTTTGGGAACACTAAGGATATAAGGTTAGGATGTGCAACACAGATCTAACATTGAATAGTGACGGACAGCTTACCGATAAAAACAAGGTATTTTCAGGTTAGTCTATACATGCAGCGTTTCATTTGTAAGGAGGTTGAGGAGATGTTAGCATTAAGAGTTATAGAGCGAAGCACCAGTGAGGTTTTCTGAATTCTAGTGGTCTAATTTTAATGGACTACTGCAAATTAAATGATGTCTTGCAACCTTGTGTGTATCTCTAACCTTATATAAATTCGATTATAATTAAACTTGGAAATTCACAATTTTTCAGCAGTCTTGATATTAAATTGGCATATTGGCAGATACTTTTGGCCGGATAAAATAGGACCTATACCGCCTTTACTATCTGGGTTGTTAACTTTTCCAATTCCGGCGGATGCCGTTTGGGTTGAGTGGTGCTTTGGGCACATTGTACATTGTTGGAACCTTATTTGTTCAAGTTCCTTGACGATGTCATAATTAGCATTCGGGATTTTTTAACTTATCTTTGTATCCTGAAAGTGGTATTTAAAAGGTTGACAGAGGCTGGGTTAACCTTAAATCAGAAAAAGTGTGTCTTCTGCAGGTATGAACTACTATAGCTGTAAATCGCGCAATAAAGATGAAATATAAACCCGATCAGCAGAAACCAGCTGGGTTGATGGGTTGTAGACCTTGGGTGTCCAGATGTTGTCAGATGTTAAGCATGTACTTGATCGGACCCTTGTTACGAAGCTCCAGAGGTAATACCTTCTTCTTTGTGATTACAGATGTTTACAGAAAGTTTTGCCTAACGTTTCTTCTTTGTAAGACCACGTTTAAGAGTGTATGCAGGCTACTTGAAGAGAACGTGCTCTTTGTATTTTAAGTTTCTGAAATCATTATTACAGGTAATGATGTTCAATTTTGAAGTAGGGAGTTTTTAAAGTTGTCTAGATACCAGGTAAATGTTGTTTACAATGCTGTCTGTCATCCGCAGAGGAACTCATATCAACTTATCACAGCTTGGGTGTGCTCTGCATACAGCGCGACATGAGGTAACTGGAGAGACCCTCTATACTATATTAATTTTGAGTTAGAAATGATTATTGGTGGCGATGAGTGTGAGGAACGAAGGGTCAAGCATAGTTTTGATGAAGAAATTCGAGGATCCAAATTACTTAAAGAATATAAGAGTGTCAACCTAAAGGCGGTTAGGGATATGGTTCCAGGAAAGATATAAGAGGCACACAGACACAATTACGTTAGAGGAAGTTTAAAGACGCTTCTAAAAACTTTAACACCAAACTAAAGAAAACATGTTTAGGACCGTAATTACTGACAGCAGAAAGGGTTATCAAAGGGAACTTAATCCAGTGTATCAATTTTGGGATTAGTTTGAATTTATTTTTATTTATATTAATTATGTATTATTTTTTTTTTTTAATTATTATAGCTTTATTATTGGCTTAAGTGTTTTAAAAATTTGACATTTTATTTATCTATTTAAGCAAAAATTATAAAATAATCGTCAATTTTTTTAAACTTTTTTTTTTTCAAGTAATGGTGGATTTGTAAAGTTCCAATTAATTTTCAACTTAAAAACAAATAAGGAATTTTATATGTATAATTTTTGAGAGTTTACTTATCTATTAAATTTACCTAAGAATGCGTCTCATGTGTTCTCAGTATGAGTATTAATGATAAGTTGATTTACACAAAAACATGTTTTAAGTTTTTAAGCTTACGAATGAATTAATTTCAATTAAAGCATCTTATTAGGCATTCTTTAAGTTGTGTTTAAACAAATTTGAGGGCAATATTTAAATAATTGTGTTCTGAACTTGATATAACTGTTTATTTTTGGTTTAATTGGTTTGAGTGCATTCACAATAAAAGTATTGTAGTAGTTTGCAAGATTTTTGTATAGAAAGGGGGTTGTCTCGTCGCCGCATGCATTAGTCAGCAGGCCAGATTGGCTGCTGGAATATGCACATCCCATCAATATTAATACTTTATCTCTGAGGTAAAGATCCCGTAGAATCCCCCATTTTAGAGCTCTCACACACCTACCCGACCATCAAACAATTACCTCGCACGTCGCGCACAATTAACAAACAAACACAACAACGGCAAATCGCAGCACTCAAATCTCATCAGATACTTAATCCCCTTAAGTTTCAGTTTCAAGTAATCCGTTCTATCTCTCTCATACTACACCAGCAACCCCTTTCCCAGTAGGGATTTTTATCAGCCAGTTGCCACTAAATATATCAACGCCAGCAAACAATAACGCGGGCATGCTAAAAAATTCATTGCACCCACCACCCCTCAAACCCCATCGCACGCCGTATATTTTAAAGAGATAAAATTCAAACGGCCGTGAGAGAGGATGGCTTTTCTTTAGTCACGGAAAACCGCGACGCAGAAAATTATCAACTTATTCTGGAGGAAGTGCACGATAGCGTGGCCCTATTGTATAAGAAAAACGCTCATTTATCATAAGAAAATGATAAGAAAACCATGTTTGCTGCAAAATCTGCATTCCTTTGAGAATGCAATTTATATTTACTTTATTTTGGTGGCTGCGCCGGGGTGTTTTAATTATATTTTTAAATCAAATCAAGAGATTCATCATTGATCAGCATCGATCTATTCTTGGTATTTCAGTTGGTGACTAATTTATTAACTAATTAATCGGTTAAATATTTAAAAATCAAAATACTCGAAAAGGTTAAAAGTTGGCTGCTGTCAACGGAGTAATTGATTGGAAAGAAACTCAACTTCGTGCATTTTTTAAAAACCATCAATCAATCCGACGAAGAAACTTGGAATTTATTTGTTAGTGAAATGATTTATAAATGTGTTCTTGTCTTGCGGTGTATGAGAAGAGTACTGAGGTATCAGAAAAAATAATAAATTAATTATTTATAATTTTAACAGAAATAGAAAATCGATTTGAATACAATAAAAAAAATCGAGAGACTCCTTAAAGGAATTACAGTGATTACCCTGTCAACGGCCAAGCGTACAAAACTGATCGAAAAGGCCCATTAAGTTAACTCCTATCATTTAGATAATGACTTAGATTAGGTCGTTTATATATTTTGTGTTGCTACACATGAGGCAATGCTTTAATTTTATTTTTTCGATAGTGTTTTGTTTGCCCTCAGATAAGAAGAGGGACGAATTGAAAAGGTCATGTTTTTCTTTTCCATTTTGCGGAAGGAAGCGTGAGGCACGCGATATGCATCTATCTGTGTTGTGTACTTTTTACCGTTTGCTCGCGGGGGTTCCGCATGCTTTTTTTCTTGAACCGTGCAAATGCCGTGC
This sequence comes from Tachinus rufipes, assembly GCA_963932245.1. Lineage (NCBI taxonomy): Eukaryota > Metazoa > Arthropoda > Insecta > Coleoptera > Staphylinidae > Tachinus > Tachinus rufipes. The sequence continues at coordinate 66,898,761 of OZ010747.1, read as the reverse complement.
GGAAGACGTCCCGAAATGAGCAGTTTCGGATTAGTTTTTAAATACTGCTCAGTCACGGAAGGTGTATCATGGGTTTTAAGCTTGTGATGGGGGGAAATAATCGCTCTGTTAAACCACCTGTATTGCAATTTTCTAAATGGAATTATTATTTATCGGTTGTCTCAGTGATAATTTATTACCCGAAACGGATTAATTATGAAGAAAATTTAATTTGCGGTTAAAACGCGATTTTATATAGATTAAGAATAAATATATCAAGTTATATAAAATATATAATAATTTTAAGCTATAAACTGAAGTTTTATTAGTGATATTTTTTTGGATTATTAATTGTCAATTGTATATACTATTATTACCACCACCGCAAACAAGTGTAGTTTTACCTGCTACATTTTGTTGATGGAATTAGATTATAATTTATTTTAAATGTTGCAGATAATAAAACTTTTATTAAATGTTTCTAAAGTACATCAAAATTATCCTATTTTTTTTTAGTTTAGGTCAAATTTTGTTGATGCAACTATACCAGAATTTATTTTTATTGTTACAATAAGTATGCTAAAATTAAAGTTATTTTCAAATTTGCATGGCTTTATCCAAATTTTGTTGTCACAATTGGACCAAAGTTTATTTTTATTGCTACACTGGTAATAAACGTGGTTTTATTAAATATTTCTAAAGTTCATCAAAGTTGTTTTTAAATTTTTACTGCTTTTAGTACTATTGCAGTAAGCATTCACTGGTAATAAAACATGGTTCTATTAAATGCGATGCGTTTCCGGACGTATGCTATGACATTCTTTCTGACGTCTAGTCAGTGGTTGCTTTGCAACAGGTTACGGCAGGTCTTGTTTTGCTTTCGTGACCGGTGGCATCACTTTTTTTTGCATCGCTGGAGGGACGGCTAGCTGGTCCCACCCACTATGGTACAATATAACTTACCTTGCCGGTAACCCTCGTTTTTTCTTGGTTTGGCCAGCCTTTGATGTTACCCGTTGCGTTGGCTACATTTTACGGCGGCTGCCAGAGTCTCAACCCCCAAGAGTTGTAGTGCAACGGCTCTGCGGTGGCTTTGGTTCCGCCACAATAGCCACTTATAGAGGCTTGTGAACATGTCTCGTGATAACGCGTCGAGTAAACAGTTCCCAACCCCGGGCGTGTGCTTAATGTCAAAAGCAAATTTGGCTAGCTGTAACGGTTTTTGTATTCTGCGTGCCGGTGAGCTACACCAACACTTTGTTACCCGTTTTCAACAGACACCAACTGTCCTCTAAGTATATTTTGTACTTCTAAAGCATAAGCTGGCATAGCTTATGATGCGCTTTTGGTTCTTTTTTCTTAATGCAGCACAGCTTCTATACTTACTTTACTTTGCAAACTTCGGTTTGTAGAACAAACCGCAGATTTGGTTGAGGTTGGTCTAAGGTCAGGAGCCAGCCCAACAGTGTCTTAATCGCTACAAAGGCGCGCTTGGCAGCGTCATCTCATTAAAACAAACGTTTGGTCTCTTGTAAGTCCGTCAGAGGGGTGGCCGTCTTGGCAAAGTTTCTGTTTAGCCACATACAGATGCCGATGAAACTGCGCAGTTGTTCACCAGTTGTCGGTGGTCGCAGATGAGTTTGAAATGGTGTTTCATACATTGGTTTTCTTGGGCCGTGACTTCATGCTCTAAGTACTTGATTATGGGTTGCCCAAATTCGCGTTTTTCTGGTTGCATCGCAGTCCATATTTTTGCAACCTTTCCATTGCCCGCCGTAGGTGTTCTATGTGATCGTGATAGTTGGTCGAGTACAGCACTTTGTCCGTCATCTTAAAGAACGTTGCCGGGGCATTTTTAATTGTCATAGAGTGTAGTCAATTTAATTATATGTTTTTTGAATGTTGTCATAACATATTCTAGATATGTTATAAAATGTTTCAACTGTGATAAACTGTTCTTATTAGTTATAGAACGTCTCAAAACAAATGTTATCAAGTACTGTTATCTACTATTGCTCTCTGGTTTATCAGCTTAAAAATTGTAAACTTAAATACATTTATTTTTGACGTGTAATAAACTAATTATTACTTACATTCTTATATTTGTCTTTTTCTTTAAGTGCTGAACTTTTTTCTATAATATCTTTTTTGTACTTTACTCTACACTTCTCTTTTTCTTCTTTGGGTGCATTTGTAATGATACGCAATCTTTGCACACGTTGTTTTTTAGGTTGAAAAATGGAGATATTGAAGTTGCTAAACATTTTGAAATACATTAAGTAATTGGCATGAGGAAGCTTATTTTCTTTACATTATTCTATATAGTTTCTTTGATATTCTACTACGTTTTTACCTCCTTCAATATACTTTTTTTTTTCGAATTCTTTCTGCAGTAATAACTTTTTCTCCATCTTGGAGAAAGAGACTTCAAATGTTTGGAAATTGGAGAAATTATCAATGTCTTGATAACAAATACTTGGGCGGGTAGGTGGGCACTCCAATGTAATTTATTTGCTGGTAATTGTGATCTGGAAAGGAGAAATTTTTAATTCTTTGATAACAGATACTTGGGCGGGTGGCTGAGCAATCCAGTTTAAATTACTTGCTGGTAGTCATGATTTGGAGAAACCCAACTACTCACTTTAGTGTTGCTTATCAAAAGATTACATAACTTCTTTTCTATCTTGCAGAAAGAGACTTCAAATGTTTGGAAAGTGGAGAAATTATCAATTTCTTGATAACAAACACTTGGGCGGGTGGATGGGCACTTCAATTTATACTATTTTTTTGTAGTTATGATGTGAAATGACCCGACCACCTACCTAAGTGTTGTTTATCAAGAGATTGGATATCACTTTATGTAACACTTACAAAGAGGAGAAACTTATAATTTCTTGATAACAAATTTTTGGTCGGGTGGATGGACATTTGAGTTTCAATTTTTTGGTAGTAATTATAATCTGGAGTGACCTATTTGTTAGCCCAAGTGTTGATTATTAAGAGATTAAATTCATTATTTATCTAACCTCTAACTCTTGCAAAGAGACATGCAATTTCTTCTAAACAAACTTTTGGGCCTGTGGTTGAAACTACTCGTTAGTAATTATGATCTAGACAGACTCACAGAACCGTCCAAGTTTTGGTTATTAAACGATTGGATAGCACATCTTTCTCTGGTGGGCAGGTGGGTGCACTCTTAAAACGATTTAAAATAATTGCTGGTAATCATAATTTGGAGTGACCTACTCACCCACCCAAGTATTGGTCATTAAGAGATTTTATATCAAAATCTCCTTCTTGGACAAAAAGACTTGTAGCGCTTGCAAAGAAGAAACATACCTACTTTCTTTATAACAAACTTTTGGGCGGGTGGAAGGGCACTCTAGTTGAAACAGTAATCATAATCTGAATGACATACCTACCCTCCCAAGTGTTTGTTATCAAAAGATTGAATATCACTTTCTTTTTCTTGGTTTTGTCTCTTGACGATTGCAAAAAAAATATTTTAACAACTAACTATTGGACGGTTTAGTGGGCACTACAATTCAAATTATTTGCTGGTAATCATGATCTGGAGTGACTAGTATATAAATGGGATATCAATTTTGATAGTGAGAGTGGTTCCGAAAGTTTGCTTGATTTTCTGGAACGAGTTTAAGAACTAAGACGTAGTTCTAGAAGTTTGTTCAAGTTCTACTCTGCTTTTGATATTTTTTCTGGTTCAGCTTTGTTGTGGTATAGGTTTGCATGTGCTAGAGTCAACAGTTGGAGTGAGTTGATCACTGCATTAAAAGAAAACTTTCTTCTTTCTAGCTATGAAGAAGCAATATGTGAAGAAATTTGAGGCTGAAAACAAACGCGTTAAGAACGCATTAGCTTTTTTATAGCCGATTTAGAAAAGTTGTTTAGTAGCTGCTGATCTAGACGAAGTAGAGTGGTTGAGGATCTTTAGGAAGAATTTATTACCAGTCGGTGGTGGATGTGCCATCTTTTGCACAATTATACGTATTAGGCAGAAAAATAGAAGAAATCTTAAACCTAACGAAACGTCTAAACCGGTATCCACGATTAACGTAAACTTTGACTAAAATGAGCCAAAAGTCAAATGTTGGAATTACCAAAAAGACTGACACATATTTAGAAATTAGAACTTATTTTGTTCCGTTTTGTTTGCAATCTATTATTGTAGACGCCGCTTCTATGTTCGTAACAATTGGCTAGACAATAGTCTGTACTTATTTCCAATATTCTTAGCGTCAAAAACTTTTTTGCACTTGGAACTGGATACATACTGTTTTCTTATAAGTCTTTGGTTATGCTTTTTTTTTCTTTTTTCTACTGACTTGCGTTGTTGGAAAACTGCTACATCTTCAAGTCTTTCCGATTTCTTCAGAAGACAACGAAATTTGAAAAGTCTTAGCTTTGTTTGTTAAAATGTCCAACTATTAACAATAAATTATATCTTATGGTGGCATCTGATGTAAATATGTCTTTCCATTTGGTATTTCAAAATTAGTTAATTCTAAGAAGCTGATGGTAATCTGAGTTAACATTTTTATAAATTAAAAAATAATATAAAATAGAAAAAAATATTTAATAATCCTGTAAAGTTATAGAGAATTGAATGGTGGTGGCTGTTACTATGTGATAGTTCATTATAAAATAAACAAAAATATTTTTTTATGTACTATATCACGAGTATTTTTAAAAATCGTAACTAGTTTCAACCTTTACAAGGCCATCATCGGACGGTGATACAAACAAGTATTGTTGTATCACCGTCCGTTGATGGCATTTTGTGTGAAAAACGTTTTGTAACTGCAACGAAATATTTTCAACTATTCTCAATTGTTACAATATATTACAGAATTGCAATAAAATGTTCTCTGGCTACTGTCATAAATTATTTATGAACTATCAAAACATAATTTTGTCTGTTAGAAAATGTGTACATTATCTTAACAAATCAACTTAATTTTAACTTTATCATCACGATAAGCAGTGTTCTGACTATTGCTGGTTTTAAGTTTGAGATCAAATATTAATAATTATAACTGCAACATGAATAAAAACCATATATTTTTTTGTAAACTATTATATCTTCAAAATATATGATTATGATTATATTATTTTATTTGCTACAATCAAGGATTGCGTTTGCATGCAATAAAATTAGTATTTTAAAGAAGAGAGCCATAGTATTTATGAAAGAACATTTTTCCTCTCGTTTGATATTTAAATAATATATGCTTTGTATGAAAATTAATGAGAGTAGCAGCTCGCTCTAAAATAAAATACAATAAATTAGAACACAATGTAATAATATTAGTCTTGTTAGTGATCTCAGCACAATACCATTAAACTACCTAATGTGGCTCTTTAACATAATGTGTACCCGTAAATTTCACCAGAGTGTGTTTTACATCATAATTATTATTAATTAGCACATAAGACATACAGTAATTAGGCTTTTGCATTGAACGCCCTTTTTAATTACCGCAACCACCGGGGTTAAAATTACTAAATCCCGCTTTAATTTTTTTTTCTTCTCCATCCGAAATCATATCGTGCTATTCTTGAGGGGCCATACTACCTACCCATCCGGCAGTTTATTTATAAAATAGCATGTTAACCGGGAACAAGTATGAGGGGAAGGGTATATAGCTCCGGTTTTGCGGACGTAAAGTAGAAGCCGGAAATTGACTTTTATGAAATGTGTAGTGTTTATTCAAGCCGGGGTAGCTTACGTATTCATGCATGATACATTGTGCCCCGGTGTAACCATCAGTGTTCTCTCTCTATATGTTGGTATTACGATATCTATGCTAAAATTGTCATCATCAAAGCAACTGGTTGAAATTGCTTTGATAATAAATAATCATTTTAATTTTTTATTAATATATTATTAATATATTAAACAAACACTTATTGATTAATGTATTTTTTGTTGTTTTTATTATACGTGTTGCCTCAATCCACACAACAAAGCCGCTGCTTGTAACATCTAGGGATTTCTCCCTTTATAGCCACCGTACAGCTAAAGTCAATACAAAACTGGTCTTGACTTGTAAAGGTGCACAAATTGATTAATGATATTAACAATTATAGGCGCCTTTCGTTTTGACGTGAATGTGTATTAGGTCAGATTGATTTAAACCAACAATCATTCTCGAAAGCCACTCACAAAAGAATTTTTCTTTAGTTTTTAATCAAACAAACAATGTTTTATTTTAAATTACAAATTTACAATTGTTATTCCACTTATAACCATAATGGAGCTAGTTGTTTAACAATGTTTGAAACTTTGCATAATTACTTTGATGATTTTTATGCTGTTGGACCTTCAGCATTTTTATCATGCTGATAAAGTTTAGTTGATTTTTTAAACATTTGTTAAATTGTGTAATTACATTTTAAAATATTTTAAACTGAGAAAATTTTGTGACACTTGAAATCATGATGACAATTGAAAACATTATGCCTGAGAACATTTTTTATTAGTTTTGTAAGGTTTTTTAATTATTCTGATATTTTTGACAGCTTTGAATTATTTTGCGCTAAATATATATTTAGTTAATAATTTTAAAAAGTTTTGTGACAGTTGAAAACATTTGATGACAATTAAGATCTTTTATGTCAGAACATATTTTTACAGTTTTTAACGTTTTTTAACACTTAGAACATCTTATAACAGTTGAAAAATTTTGGATTTTTTTGATAATTAAGAACATTTAATGACAGTTTTAAAAAGTTTTGAGTTACTTGGAACATTTTTTGTCAGTTGTGATTTTTTTTTAGTTAGTTTTTTAACAGTTCAGGGAATACTTTTGGTCAGTTTAGCACATATTTTGACAGTTAGTTTTGAAACATTTTGTGTTACTTGGTACATTTTATGATAGCCGAGAACATTTTTTATGAGTTTTAAAACGTTTTTTATTAGTTTTGGACAATTACAAACATTTTATGACAATTAAGAACATTTTATGTTAGTTTTGTAATATTTTTTAACAGTTTCGGATTTTTTTGACAGTTATAATCATTTTATATCAGTTTAGAAAATATTTTGGCAGATTATAAACATTTTTTGCTTCTTGCAACATTTTATGACAATTGAGAACATTTTTTGTTAGTTTTGGAACGTTTTTCAACAGTTTAATGGCATACTTTGACAGGTTTACAACATTTTCCGTCACCCGGAACATTACATAACAATTTAAAACATATTTTGTTTAGTTTTGAAATTTTTTTTAACAGTTTAATGGCTCAATTAATAATATTTTATTACAGTTTGGAACATATTTTGACAGTTTTACGTTACTTGGAACATTTTACGATAGTTGCGAACATTTTTTGTTAGTTTTGTAATATTTTAAGTTAAGAACATTTTATGTCAGTTAAGAACATATTTTGACAGTTTTTGTTTTTAAAAACTATTTATGGAAACTTAGAACATATTTTGACAGTTGTGAAACATTTTCCGTTATTTCGAACATTTTTCTGACAGTTTTGGAATATATAGTGACAGTTGAAATGGTTCTTCGATAGTTACGATTATTTATTTGTTAGTTTTGTATAATTTTGTAACAATTAGGAATTTTTGAGAATTAAGAACATTTTATAACAGCTTCGAACATATTTTGACAGTCTCGAAACCTTTTCTTTCACCTGGATTTTTTGTGACTGTTTTGGGATATTTTGTAACAGCTGAAATGATTTTTCAGAACATTTTTTTGATAATTAATTTTTTTTTTAGGGCTAAGAACATTTTATAAATGTTGAACGCAAATTGCGCTTAATTAAGAACATTTTGGCAGGGACAATTTAAAACATTTTTGGACAGTGTTGGAACATTTTATTTAAAACAGATGACAATATTGTTGAAGTGAAGAATATCTTTCTGACAATTTCAGAATACTTTGTGACAGCTGAGAATATTTTCTGACAGAAGTAAGAACATTTCTCGACAGCTGAGAACATTATGTTACAATTGTTACAAATATTTTGCACTTGGTTCAGAACATTTTTCAGTGCATAATATATTATGACAATTTTTTACAGTTTTGGAATATTTTGTGACAGTTGTAAAACGTTCTGCTACTTAAAACATTTTATGACAGTTGGCAACATTTTTTAGCAGTGTCGAAATGCAGATTATTTTGTGGAAGTTGAAAACATTTTCTGAGAGATTAGAACATATTTTGATAACTAAGAATAAATAATATTTGAGATTTGTTTGCAAATGTTGACCACAATTTTTTACAATTTTGGAATATAAAATGTTGACAGTTGAGAACACTTTTTGGTAATGCCAAAGAAGTGAATATCTTGTGTTAGTTGAGAATATTTTTTGATAGCTGAGAACGTTTCCTGTCAGATTAGAACATTTTTTTACAATTGTAATCATTTTTGACAGTGCTGGAACATTTTATTTACATTTTCTGGAAATTTATTTTTGACAGTTTTGAAATATTTTGTGACAGTTGCAAATATTCTTTGACAGCTCAAAACAATTCCTGACAGATCAGAACATTTTTTAATAATTGAGAACATTTTATAATAGTTTAAAACATATTTTGACAGTTTTGAAATATTCTGTCAATTGAAACATTTTAGGACAGCTGAGAATTTTGCTTGTTAGTTTGGAGCATTTGATGACAGCTTATAACATATTTTAACAGTTTTTAAACGTTTAACGTTTAAACGTTTTTTGTTAGATTTGTATTATTTTTTAACATTTCCGGAATTTTTTGACATTTAAGATCACTTTATGTCAATTTAGAACATATTTAGGCAGGTTAGAAACATTTTTTGTCACTTGTAACATTTTATGACATTTTTTGCTAGTTTTTGAACATTTTTAAACAGTTTTGGAATGTTTTTTGACAATTGAACATTTTATGAGTCTTGTGAACATATTTTGACAGTTGTAAAACTTTTTGCGTTACTTGGAATATTTTATGATAGTTCAGAACATTTGTTTGTTAGTTTTGGATTATTTTTTTAAATTTCTGGAATTTTTTGACATTTAAGATCATTTTATGTCAGTTTAAAACATATTTAGGCAGATTAGAATCATTTTTTGACATTTGTTTGCTAGTTTTTAAACATTTTTTAACAGTTTTGGAATGTTTTTTAACATTTTATGACATATTTTGAAAGTTTTGAAACAATTTCTGATATTTTGAACATTTTATGACAATCTCGAAACATTTTCTGCTACCTGGAACATTGTATGAGAGTTTAAAACAGTGTTTTGCAATGTTTATTTTGGTGAATGTTTTGTAACTGTTAAGAACATTTTCTAATAGTTTTGGAATATTATATTGTGACAGTTGAGAGTTGACAACATTTCCTGATAGTTTAGAACATTTTCTGAGCATTGAGAATATTTTGAAACAGCTGAAAATATTTTAAGAATGTTTTTTGACAATTTAAAAACATTTTTTTTTGCAGTTCTGGAACATTCTATGAAATTTTCCAGCAGTGCTGAAGTAAGAATATTGTTATCGGTCCGGGTCTGTGATGGCTGTTTTTGTTTTATGTTGCCATTAAAAGAATAATTAGCCCCTCGCTGAGTACTTGCGTACTTGCACTTTGTTTTTGGGTAGTCGGAGTTAGCATGAAAAGATTGATCTCGGTAGTGACCTGAAGAGGTCTTAATTTGAGATTGAGATCTTATACGACGCCCGGAGGCTGCCGAATAAGTCGGAACCGTCGTCGTGGTTGATCTTTGGCTAGCAAGTTTGTTGGTAAGGGCAGTGGTTCAAGTCCGTTGTTGGGGTGAGGTGCTGTAGGGCGAGTAGTGGAGGTAGCGGCTTTTTCAGATTTTCTTTGTTACGGTGTCTCTTACAGTGTTCTTGGTTGCTTCTTACAGTGTACCTGGTTGTTTCTTTGACGTTGGGGCTCAGAGTGAGTTTGGCAGAGAAAATCGATTAGAGTATGGGCGAACATGCAAAACGCCGCTGGAGATGGCCCCGTAATGGTGGAGGAGCTTGTCTTCAGGCCGATAACAATATCTTGTAACAGTAGAGAACATTTTTTGATAGTTTTGGAATATTTTGTGACAGATATAATTATATTTTGACAGCTGACAACATTTCTTGACAGATCAGAACATTTTTTCATAATTGAGAACATTTTATGACAGTTCAGAACACATTTTGACAGTTTCAAAATTTTTTGTTTCACTTATTTACTACATATTTTGACAGTATTTATACATTTTGCGTTACTTGGAACATTTTATGATAGTCAAAAACATTTTTTTGTTAGTTTTGATACATTTTTTATTAGCTTTAGAAAGTTTTGTGACAATTGTGAACATTTTATGACAATAAATAATTTCATTTTTTGATAGTTTGGAACATTTATTTGTTAGTTTTCTATATTTTTTAACAATTTTGTTTTTTTTTTGAGAAAATAAAATATGTTATGATAGCTTACAACATATTTTGACAGTCTCGAAACATTTTCAGTTATGAATTTTTGAGAATAAAGAAGAATTTATATGACAGCTTACAATATATTTTGACAATGTCGAAACATTTTCTGTTACCTGGACTGTTAAGAACGTTTTCTGATAGTTTTGGAATATTTTGTGGACAAGTAAAAATATTTCTTAACAGTTGAGAAAATTTTTTGATAACTAAAAAACTTTTTAAGTTTGTTAAGTTATGTTAAGCTTAATTTGCGAACACTTTAGAACATTTTACATATGTTGAATTTAATTTGCGCTTGGCTAAGAACACTTTAGAACAGTTTACGCTTAGTAAAGAAGATTTTCTTTTTGCATATTTTATGACAGTTGACAATATTACTTGGCAGTGCCAATTTTTTTGTGATTTTTTATTTTTGGAAGTATTTTCAATGGGAATTTGTAGACAATTAAGAGGATTTTGTGGCAGCTTAGAACTTGTTTTGAATCATTCTGCGTTACTTGAAACGTTTTATAATAGCTAAGAACTGTTATGCAGTTTTAGTTTTGAAACGTTCTTTAACAATTTTGGATTTTTTGGACAATTAAAAACATTTTATGGCAGTTCTGAACATAGTTTGACAGACTAACAACATTTTTATCTGTAGCCTGAAAAGTTTTCTGATAGTGTTGGAACATTTTATGACAGTTGAGAACATTTCCTAAGAGTGAAGAAGTGCAGAATCTCTTGTGACAGTTGAGAACATTTTTGGCAATTTTGGAGTATTTTGTGACAATTGTAAATATTTTATGGCAGATCAGAAAATTTTTAGTTATTGTAAACAGAACAATTAGAAAAAGAGAAAAAGAGATTGGAATATTTTATGACAGTTGACAATTAGTGTTGGCAGTCCAAAGTGCAGGTGAATATTCATTGACAGATAAAACATTTTTTGACAAATTAGAACATTTTTTAATAACACTTTTGGCAAATGTTGAACATGCAAATGCACCTGGTTTGATAACATTTTAGAATATTTTTTGACAATTGTAAACATTCTTTGACAACGCCGGAATATTTTATGACAGTTAAGAACATTTTTGGCAAGCCGAAGTGGAGAATATTTTGTGACAGTTGAGAACATTTTCTGATAGTTTTGGAATATTTTGTGACAGTTGCGAATATTCTTTGAGAGTTGAGAATATTTTCTGACAAATTAGAACATTTTTTGATCATTGAAATCGATTTTTTTGAAACATTCGAAAATATTTGGGAAATGTTGAAAACAATTTTTGCTTTTATTAAGAACATTTTAGAACATTTTTTGACAGTTGAGAATATTTTTGACAGTTTTTTGTACATTTTGTGACAGTTGTGAATATTCTGTGATAGATGCGAACACTTATTGGTAGTCCAGAATATGTTTTGATAGTTAGAAACATTTTACAACAGCTGAGAATATTTTGCAAAAGTTGAAAACATTTTGCGCTTATCCAAAAACATTTTTTGACAGTTGGAAATATTTTGTGCTTTTGTACAATTAATGTCAGTTTAGAACATGTGTTGGGAACAAGTTTTATAAGTTTTGGAACATTTTTTGATCATATTTTATACAATTTTTGGAACATTCTAACTAACTTTTTAACAGTTAACAAAATTGCAGAACAGTTGAACATTTTTTCTGACAGTTGGAGAAAATTTTATTGCAGTTCAGAACATTTTCCACAATTGATGACATTTTTTGACTATTAAGAAGATTTTTGAGCATTGAGATCATAGCCAAAAAGATCATTCAGAAATTTTTTTGACAATTGAAATTTTTTTTTAACATTGTAGACATTTTTTTGACAATTAAGAATATATTTTGGTTATTGAGAAATAAAAATTAACAGTTTTGACATTTAAAAGTATTTTTAGTTTTAAAACGATTTTTGGCTGTTATAGAAGAATATTTGTTTTGCTTATAACATGGTGACAGTTTGGAACATTTTGTAACAGTTTGTAATATTTTGTGACGAATACAGAGTACTGAGAGCATTTTGGAGCAGACCCTAAACGTTTTGAAGCTTTAGTAGCTGAGAACATGTTGCAAACGTTGAAAACATTTTGCGTCTGCTTAAGAACATATAAAAGAATATTTTCCAACAGTTTAATATGTTTTTTGGTAGTTTGAAAATTATTTTTAGTCATTTTGTTTGTTTGGACATTTTATGACGTTTTTTGACAACCAAGAACATTTTCTCTTTTAGCTTATGGTTGTTGACGGTATTTTATGACATTTTAAACAGTTTTAACAAAAAAGTTCTGAACCAATAGTAAAATAAAAATAGAAAATATTTAGTTTCTAATACAATTGATAAATCAATTGAATTAAAAATTAACTTCTCACAGCTTCCTAGACATTGGTGCAATTTTTACAAAGTAATAGTAATTTCATTTTACAATAACCAGAGAACACAATTCTCATAGGAAATCCAATCTTACATAACATCGAAGCTCTCTATTCATTACATTTTGTGTATATTGCAGCCGCATGAGAGGGCTTCATATATGCAGAAAACTTAAGAAACTAGTAGTTGTTATTTTACTAGTTTCTAGTTCTCATGAATAGCAAATAACCTTTCAATAAAGATTGAAGGAAAATCGATAATAAATATTAAATTCACATAGTGCTTGGCACAAATTTATTTTATATTAATTTAATAACTGATGAGGGTTATATATTCAAAACATATTGTTGAATTAAATTGAATCAACAAATGGTGCATGCGCCGGGCGAACAAAATAATTCCCATACACTAATTTAGGTTAGATATATCATGAATTGTATAAATGAACAAGAAGTTCTCATTGAAAATCCCATCCCCCTACTTCACATCGTCACCCGTCAATCGAAACCGTTACGAGTCCTATTATTCCATTCCCTCCGTAGCGGGTGAGAGCTCTAATGGAAAAGAAATGCGGCCCCTAAGAGACGGATAAAGTGCCTTGGCGATGACACTTGAAGATTATTTAAGGCGACCATCGGGTATCTTAAGATAGACAAACAGACTTGAAATAATACCGAATTCTCAAGCTTAAACGACTTGCAATGTTTGCTTATTTGAGAAAAAATATATTTCAAGAGAATAAAAGGGGAAAAATTAAGCCTTCATTTAATTGTTGCCATTTACATAATTGTAATTTAATTACAAACCGTACTTGGCATAGGAAACGTTTAATTAATGTTGGGGATGTTCTGGCCTTAAATGGGATAAATTAATAAGTATTATACAAAAAATTATTAACAATTTAAGATAAATTAGGGCAACAAACTTAGCAAAGAGACAAAAACTTGCTAATACATTATCATACTAATTGGGCGGTTCGTGTAAGGAAGTTGTGTACAATTAATAATGTATCAGGATGTAACAGGACGGTATGGAACATACGTACAACCACACTTTAAGTAAAATCAACGTTAATTAAAAACTTTCCACTTATCGGATGCCATAAACTCTTGCAGCGTACGAGATCTTAGAAATGTGGCAACTTTAAAGGTGGCAACATCTCACCCTTTTCCCTTTCGCTGCTGCTGTTGCTACTGCTAGTGCAGAATTCTAATTCAAAGTATTAATGTTACAAAACAAAACAATTTACAACTTGATGAAATATATTATTGGCGGTTTGGGAATTTAATTTCAAGCATGGTACTCTTTAAAATACGTTAGGAATACTAATATTATTATCAAGAAATGTTTTTCCATCTGTTCAAAGTAGAAAATTATTGTTTACATTAGTATATTTTCGGGCACGATTTTAAATCAATTTTAAGTTAGTATTCAAGTTGAAGACACAAATCTTTGTTTAAGATTGTTTAGACATTGCTTAATATTATTAAAACGTGGCAACTTCAAAAAAACTTATTGAACCGTCACACACTACGTTTGTCACAAAACGTTTTAGAATATGATTTCAACTGCCACAAAAAACGATTCGGAAATGATTAAATTTTTTTTTGATTGTCAGAAAATGTGACAACTGTCACAAAACCTTACAGAACTGTCACACACTGCTCTAATTTGTCACAAATCGTTTCAAAACTGCTACAAAACGTTTTCAATTGCTATAAAACAATCCAAAGGTTTTCAAAAATGTTTGCGACTGTCATAAAATCTACTAAATTGTGACAAAACTGCTTTTATTTGTTACAAAACGTTTTCAATTGCTATAAAACAATTCAATGTTGTTTAAAAATGTTCCCGGCTGTCATAGAATTTACTAATTTGTGACAAAATTGTCACATAATGCTTTCATTTGTTACAAAATGTTTTTCAACTATTACAAGATGTTTTTAAATGCCATAAAACGTTTTGAAATTGATTAAAAAATGTTTTCAAATGACATAGAATGTGACAACTGTCAAAAACTTTATTTGTTACAAAACGTTTTACAACTGTCTCAAAAATGTTCTGAACTGTCATTTAACGCTGTGGATTTATTTAAAAATAATTTCAAATGTTATAAAATGTGACAAATGATAAAAACATTACAAATCTGTCACTCTTGCTACAAATAGTTTTTCAACTGCAGAAAAACGTTTTGGAATAGTTTGAAGTTTGTTGGGGAGTGTGTTCCAATTTTGTCACATATGGATAGTGCTGATTGTCTCTTCTTGCGGGACCGGAGGGTAGGGAGGAGTGATCAAAGGGATTTTTTAATATTGTTTTCCAATTTTGTCGGACAAAATTTAAAATTTTATTTTGTTAACATATTCTTTTTCTTTTGAATGAGATTTTTGCGCAGCCTTTTGCGTTAAACTCTTGGGTCTTTTCTATTTTTGGCGCAAATCAGTTTTTAGCCAAAAATTACATTTTTTTCTAAGTTTACTGGTTTATTACTGCAGATATTAAAAGAGCATTGGGATGGATTTTTTCCTATGCGCTTGACTGATTGATGGGTACACTGTGGAGCTATTAACTCTGCCTGCGCCGCAGCTTTGCAGCTTTGATACAGTCGAGTATATTCATTATGACATATTTTTGGGTCTTTTAGGACCATAACTGAAATGTATAATGAAACACATCATTACTTTTGCAGTAAGCGGTTGCAGATTGGCAAACCGCATGCGAAAGAGGGTGTCTTTAAATACTGCCAACAATCTTTGAAATTCGGATTTATTCTATATGACAATAGAAGGAGCGTTTTGTGGTAGCATTCCTTGTTAATGCTGCATAAGTGTTTAGGCTTGTTGAGGGGCCTAAGGAGTTATTAGGCCTGGACCTGACGTGGTTGCTCGGGATTTAGGGGCTGGCCAAGTTAAGGACCCTTTTGGCATTGGTGGCTTTGATGGTGCTGAAGACATCTGACGTAATGATCCGGCTGATGACCTATTAGTAAAAGTAACTGAAAGGACTCACTTGATTTTTCTTCTATTTTTTGGATTTTTTTTGCTGTTCACCAGAGTGCATCTTTCCTTTAGCGGCTGGTTGGCTTTTGTCTTTAGAGGTGGCGAGCTTGGCCGGGTTTTTGTCAGTTTTTTTTTGGGAGATTCGAACCGGGTTGTTTTTAGTCTTGATGGGCTGGAGCTTGGCTTCAGCTCTTAGAGAAGACGCTGGGGTTTTTGGGACATCTTTGGTAGAGGTCAGGGCGGGAACTACGCTTGGCTATGGATGACATAATGGCCGCTGTGGAATAGAATATAATAGAATAAAATAGAATTTATTAGATTTTACAGACCATGTAAATGGTATAAATCATGTCAATATTACATTTGAATATACATATTAGATAATAAATTAAAATAAATGATAAAAATTACAAAAAAAAATCTGAATAAGTACAAGAACAGTGAGCTAATTAAAAAAATTTTTATGTCAATGTCAAATAGCACAAGACTAGCATATTAAAATTATAATAAATAATTAAAATTGGGTTCATAGGTATATAACACTTCTTGGCGCAGTCCATTATCTATCACAGATTTAAATTTGTTTTTAGGCATTTTCTTGATACTAGTTGGCAAATGATTATACATTTTAACAGAGACATATTCATAGCTTTTTTGAACTTTGCTAAGTCTATTAGATGACTATATTAGCATTTGATCTTGTGTTGTAACTATGTAAATCAGTCTGTTTTGTTTGTTTGAAACATTGTCTTTTGCAAATAGAAGACAATGAAGGACAAACAAGTTAGTTGCAATATAGCAGCAATAATTCTTATTGCCTTCTTTTGCATTATAAACATGCGATTAGACATTGCCGAATTACCCCAGAGTAATATACAGTAGCTCAGTATCGAGTGAATGTATGCGAAGTAACAGGTTCTGGTAACATTTTGATCCGTGTTTTGTGCAATTCTTCTTAGCAAGTATAAATTTTTGTTTAGTTTATTAGCCAGCATATCAATATGTACTTTCAATGTTAATTTAGGTTGTAAGTTCACCTCTAAAAATTTCACGCTTTTCATTTTATCTGTACCATTTAGAGAAAATTTAATATGAACAGTTTTGGAGGCATTTAATACTAATCCGTTAGAACTAGTATTTGGCTTCTTCAAGACCTTGAATTACGATTGATATTGAAATAATTGGACTTTCTAACAGAGTAGTATCATCCGCGTAGAGAAATGTTGAGGCAGTTTTAATATTATTTTTGAGGTCGTTTATATAAATCAAAAAGTATGGGACCCAGAATTGAACCCTGTGGGACATCTATTTTAACATGTGCTTTGAAAGACGTTACGTTATTTTTAATGACATATTGTTTTCTGTTCAATAAATATGATTCCATTAATTTCAGCGTGTTTCCTCGAATTCCGTAGTGTTCAAGTTTATTCAGTAATATTGAGTGTGAGACACAATCAAAAGCCTTACTCAGGTCAATAAATGCGGCGTTCACAGTTTTTCCATTTTCAAATGCGTCATATATATCATGAACAAGTCAGTAAATAGCTTTTATTGTGGATCTGTTTTACCATATTTTAGAAATTACTGGAATAATAGAGATAGGTCTGTAATTTGTCATTTTGTTTGTATTTTTATTTTTTAAAATAGGTACCACTTTTAGCTTTAGTTCCTGGGGATATATTCCTTGTTCAAATAATAAATTCACCAAATGTGCTAAAATTTTACTTAATTCGATAGAAATACTTTTGAACAAAAATGAATTTAGTTCATAAGCATCTCTACATCTACTATTACTTAATGCATTATTATTATTTGAACAATTTCCGTACTTGTGACCGGCTCCAAAAAATACGAACTGACCGATCTAGGTTGACCTTTACAAAGTAGATTCATTGAATGATCACTATCTCTAGGCACATTTGCTGTGACTGACTCAAAATTGTTGAGAAAGTATCTTTGATATATATCTGAAGATAAAGTGGTATTTATTCCACTTTTAGTTTTGGCTTTGTTGGCAATTTTATTAATTACTTTCTACATCTTATTAAAAGATTTTAACATTTTTGTAGCATAAACATATTTTTTTACCACGTCTATGTGGAGGCGGTTTTACTCTTTTTGATTTCCTGCGAAATGTTTTTTTTTTACAATTAGAAGAGGAGCTTGATCTGTTTGAGATTGTCTTTATGATGTGCATTCTCTCAGACTTCTTGTTGATTGGCTTGATCATGAAGTAGCACAAATTTGTCAAATCCTTTGGTTTTTTTATCCTGCTTCTCCAGGAATCTTCTAACTTCTGAAGATGTACATACATCAGTCCCATGATCTGGTCATTGTTTAGTTTGGGGTTCATGCTGGAAAAGATTTTGTAGTACAAGGTCGAGTATTTTATTTGGGACTAAGCTCAATTTTTCGTCTCCGGGTCAATCAGTGGCATACTATCAAAAAATGGCTAAAAACGCAGATTTTAGGACGCCACTGCTGAAAAACAAAGGCCTAATTAAAAATTTTGTAAGGTTTGCCTCATGAGGCTTTTGATAAACAGGTATTTATTTTTTACGTAAAATGAAAATTAGGGGTAGATGATCGGGGTTCCAATTTGCCTTTTTAGAAAACACAATATTTGACTTGAATTGAATATATTTGTTGACGCTAATGTACAACAAAATTGGAGCTGAGATATGAGAAAGAGCTTTTCAAAGGGAATTTCTTAGTTTATATCACACCATTTTCTTATCTCTCTTATTTACTCTAATTATTGCAAATTTACGATTTATGGAAAACATATCTTACGTTGCTATTGAGTTTTCGTATGCCATTCTATGTTCCTTCATCAAATGTTTTTGACTGTCATAACATGTTCTTGATTGTCATCAAATGGTTTCGACTTTTATAAAAATAAATAGTTTCAACTGTCACAAAATGTTTTGTAATGTTTTCAATTGTTACAAAATGTTTGAGAACTACTAAAAATGATTTTAACTGCTATAAAATGTTCTTGACAGTCATAAAATGTTTTTTTTTTGTAAAAATGTTTTTAATACTAAATAATGTTGTAGAACTATTATGAAATATTCTCAGCTGTCATAAACGTTCTGAATTGTTCTACATTGTCACAAAATGTTTGACAACTGTTAGAATTTACCGAAATTTAAAATACTTCTTAAAATAGGTTTTATGTGCCATTGACTATATCTTATCAGACGGTAAAGTGCTAGGACTTCAAATTCTTTAAACAATCAAATAAATTATTAAATAAAAAGTATTTTGTTTTGGTATGTGGAGGTTTTTTGTTTTAATTTCTCTGTTTAACATTTTCGGTACTCAGCCTCTTTGTTACTTCAGCTCTTCAAATGTTTTTGTCTGTAATAAAATGTTTTTGATTTTTATAAAAAAGTTCCAGAATATTTGAATGTCAGAGAATGTCCTTGAATTATTATATTATAGTCTTAACTGCCACAAAATGTTTTCAAGTTCTCAATTCTTACAAATTATTTGAGAACAACTAGAAAATGTTCTTGTTTGTCATCAAATATGATTAATTGTCACAAAATGTTTGAGTATTTTTAGAAAATGTTTTTATAAAAAAAATTAAATTTATTCATGTTTTGTCTTGCAACTGACACATGTCTTATAGCATATAGTAAATAATATAATAATAATACGTTTATTTCTTGCCTTTTGGCTTTAAAAATTACATTTACAATTACATTTATAACTTTCTAAAATTATAAAACGTAATCCTTATAAAGTTGACACAATTAAAAATATTTTCCATTCTATCCTTTTTTCGTCTCTTTTTAGAATCTCATTTTTTCCCATCTGTTCTTCTCTCATTTTGTTACACTCTTTCAATATATGTTTCATAGTTCCTTTAGTCTCTTTGCACGTTCTGCACATTTTCAAATCTTCTTTTATCCAAAATTTTGTCACTTGCTCTTCATTACCACATCTGAATCTTGCAATCATCTTTTTATCATCTTTACTATATCTTTTGCTCTCTAGGTACATTGGCAGTTCACTTTCTATAACGTGTTCATAATTTGCTTTCTACCTAGATTCTTTCACTTGTATTCTCCTTTCTTGCCTTTGTATATTTCTTTTCAGATTCTCTCATTTTTTCAATTTCTTGGCTAGCATACCCATTTCTATTGTAATAATTTTCCTTAATCTCCTTTAGTTTTTTATCTCTTGTTCTCCTTTTCTCTTTCATGCATTCTTGTAAGATTTTACATTCGTGTCTCTGTCTCATTCTTTCTTCATACTTTATTGCTCTTTTTCCTGCTTCTACTCTTAACTTATTTTTTTTACTTCCTCCAGCGCAATATATGCTGGAGTTTTTCTATTTAAACCTAGCACCCATCTCCAATATTTGACATGTATTGCTTCTAATTTTTCTTGTTCCTTCCATCCCTATATTTATGACCCATACAATATTATACTTCTAACTAAACCATCAAACATAAGTCTTTTTATTCTCATACATTCAAATTTTCTCTCACTTATTCCATAAACTTGTCCCATCTCTTTAATGTGCTGGCTCTCGGTGTTATTTGTGCAAAACACATATCCCAAATATTTAAAAGACTTTCGTGATACCTTGCCCCATCCATTTCCAGTCCTCCACTTTTTTTCTCCACCCCCCTTTCTGAACACCATAATTTTTGTTTTATCTACATTAACTTCTAAATTTTTTTTCTAAATTATGTTTCTAAACTTTTTGTAATTTCTTTCATTTCCTTCGCTTCTTTTGCTAGAATTACCATGTCGTCTACATATGCTAGCGACCACACTTTTTCTCTACCGACTACTACTCCTCCTGCTTGAGCCAACCTCATTTTTTTTCTACATCTGCTATGTAGATTGCAAACAAAGTGGGACTCAATGGACAGCCTTGTCTTACTTTTTTTGTTGGCAAAAATTTTTCACTCATTTTCTCGTTAACCCACACCCTGCTTGCTGTCTTCTCATACACTTTTCTATTCTTCTTACCAGGTGCTTGCTAATTTTATTCTCTCTCATACACTTCCACAGTTTCTCTCTATCCACACTATCAAATGCCGCTTTTTTCTGCTATTTCTTTTTCCACAATATGGTGTAAAATATATACGTTATCCATGGTACTTCTTCCCTTCCTAAAGCCGGTCTGCTCGTCTGGAATTAATTTATTCATACCCCGTTCCTCATTCAACTTTTCTTCTAATATCATGGCGTAAATCTTGTATGCTGTATCCAGTAGTGTTACACCCCTGTAGTTATTTACTAGCTTTTTAGTTTCATTTTTGTGTATAATGCGTACAAGACCTTCTTCTCTTTATTGGCTTGGAATCCCATCTTCTATACTCTCTTTATTAACTCACTCAATTTCTCAATCAGCTCTTCCGTACCATACAACCACGCTTCATTTTGTATCCTATTTATACCTGGCGCTTTACTTTTCTTTAATTTTTTTTATCTTCTCCCATACTGCTTTTTTGAAATTTCTTTTGCTTGTAGAATTGGTTCTTATCTGTCTAGTTTTTCTTTGTTTTTCTTTTCTCTTCCAAACAAACTCGCAAAGTATTTCTTCCACTTTTCCATTGGTATTGCCTTAATATCTCCCTGTTTTTTTCTTAGTTTTTTATTTATATATTTTCTTGCTTCTGCTTCTGTCTTTATTTTTTTAATTTCTATTTCTTCTTTTTTTTATAAATTCACTTTTAGCTTTTTAGCACTGATTTTTGTATGCTTTCTGTTTTTTTAGATATTCTTTTGTGCTTTTGCTGTTTTTCCTGTGCTTTAACATCTTTCTGGCTTCCAGTTTTTTTCTTAGTACATTCGCTGTTCTACCATTTGCTCTTTTTCATTTTTTCTTCTTTTCTTTTATATGTTTTTTTTACTACAGCTTCGCTAATTGTTTTTTCTAATTTCCTCATTATTCTATTTCTTCGACATTTCTTCCGTTTTCTCTAATTTTTCTTAGATTTTTTTGTACGTTATTACACTTTCTTCCGTCCATATTATCCTCTCTTCACTTTTCTATTCATTTTCCTGTTTTCTTACAGTTTCTTCAGTTAAGTTAAGAGATCTAATGGCTGGTGGTCTGATTCAACTATTCCTACTTTAAAATTGTCTATCTCTTCCCACGCCTCCTCATTTACAACTACATAGTCTATTACGGATTGTCCATTTGTCTCTATATAAGTAAATTCTCCCTCTTTATCTCCTGTGATGTTTCCATTTAAAATGTCCGAACCCCTCTCTTCTCTCATTTCTATCATGTTCTTTCCTTCTCTATTTTTTATGGTATTCTTTGATTCTCTATTTCTTGTGTCATCTTGTTTGATTTTTTCCACCTTCTTTTCAATTCTTGCGTCGAAGTCTTCTCCTAATAATAACTTTTCTTTCTTCAGTTTCTGGTATTAGAGTTTTTAACTTTTGCCTAGTGTTTTTCATGCTTCTGCTATAGTAAATAATATAATATATTCTCGAGTGCCAGAGAATGTTCTTGAACTAATATTATTGCCAGATTATGTTCTAAAACTATTATGAAATTTTGAATTTAAGAACTATTACAAAATTTTTTCAAATGTCACAAAATATTCTTAAATGTTCTAAATTGTTACAAATTGTTTAAGAAGTATTAAAAAATGTTCTAAAATTGTTATGTAATAGTTTTAATTGTCAACAAATGTTCTGAAATGTTCTCAGTTTTTAAAAATATTTGATAACTATTAAAAAAATGTTTTAAATTGTCATAAAATGTTTTTGACTTTTATAAAACAAGTTTTTGAGTAAATTATTTTGAACTGATTTTGTTTCCAGATAATGTTCTAGAACTATTATGACATTTTGAATTTGAGAACTATTAGAAAATATTTTCAATTGTCACAAAATATTCTCAAATGTTTCTAATTATCACAAAATATTTAAAAAGTATTAGAAAATGTTCATAACTGTCATGAAATGTTCTCAAATGCCAGAAAATGTTCTAAAACTATTATCACGTTTTAATTGTCACAAAATGTTCTGTAATGTTCTCAATTTTTAGAAAATGTTTGAGGTCAATTAAAAAATGTTCTTAACTATTATCATATGTTTTAGACTGTCATCATATGTTCTTGGGTGTCATAAAATGTTATTTAAGTTTATAAAAATGTTCTGGAATGTTCTAGAATTTATTCGAAATAATCTCATCTTTCACAAAATGTTCTGATATGTTTTCAATTGTTACAAAATATTTAATAACTATACAAAATATTCTCAACTGTCATCAAATGTTCTCGACTCTTATAACATGTTCTTTATTGTCATTAAATGTTCTCAACTTTTCAACTGTCACAAGTTGTTTTAAAATGTTCTCAATTTTTAGAAAGTGTTTGAGAACTACTAGAAAATGTTATCAAATGTTACTAAATGTTCTCGACTTTCATAAAATATTTAAATGTCTGAGAATGTTCTAGAATGATTATGAAATAAGCAACTGTCACAAGATGTTTTGTAATGTTCAAAATGTTTGAGTACTATTATAAAATTTCTCGACTGTCATCAAATGTTCTAGACTGTCACAAAATGTTCTGAAATGTTTTCCATTGTCACAAAATTTACAAAATGTTTGAGAATTATTAGAAAATGTTTTTAACTATCATCAAATATTCTCTTCAGTTATAAAATGTTCTCAGTTGTTATTAAATGTTCTCGACTTTTATAAAATTATTTTTGAATGCCAAAGAAGGTTTGAATGAGAATGAATATTAATACCAGAGAATGTTTTAGAAATATAATGAAATATTCTCAGTTATTACAAAATGTTTTCCATAATCACAAAATGTTTGAGAACTATTATAAAATGTTCATCATTTTACTGCAAGAAAATGAAAACCATTAATGCAAAATCAATAAAATTTATTTCACACACTAGATAAGATAAATGTATATACTAACCGTCTAGGTATTTTAAAAAGAGTATCTTAATCCACTTTTTATGCAACAAATGAGCTTGATTTTATTTCATCCTGAAGGCAAATGAAATTTATTAAGTTGCGCCACTTGTTTTGTTATCCGAATGAAATATGTCTTATGGCAGCCGCCGGTTTCTGCCTTTTATAAATGACACAATTACTGGGGGATTTATCATTGGCATTTTTCTTGATCGAATTCATCCAACAGTAAAGAATTAAAACTAAAATTGTGTTCAACAATTTTAAATTAATTTTATAAACTTATTATTGATGAAAAGCTTTTGTCATTTATTAATAAATATTTAGCTTTGTACGTACTAAAACTTAATTTAAATCATGATTAATTTTTGTATATTTATTAAAATGCGGAAACAAAAGCCTTTGGATTCGGCAAAAGTGAAACAGCTAATTAAATTGTTTTTGATTACAAAAGAGCAGGCGACAGGGATAATTAAAAAAATTAACATCTGCATCTGAGAGTAATTCACGTTTGTACAATTGATAGTCATTGCAATTATAATTAATTATTAAATTAAATTGATAATAAATTTTATTTCCTGCTTAAATTATTTAGTTGCTTTTTCTTTATGTAGAAGGCAATCAAATAAATATAAAAAACTTCCAACTCTATAACAATTAAGTAGGTAAAAACAGGCCCTGACGTATTTCACGAGCGTGTTTATTTTTTTGTCCTATCCGTCGGGTCGCTACTTTATTTTATTTTTTCCCTGTTAATGTTTTATTGAATGTCGTTTAGTTCGAAAGAAAAGTAGTTAGTTTTGGAAGTCTAGATGAGAATAAAAAGACGCGACGACTGAGCGATATATCTAGATTAGCTAGGGTGTAAATATTTTATGTCGGGACTTCCGGACCGCTCCTCCAACCGTCCCTCGACATTTCCTACCCCGCCACCGCCGCCGAC
The DNA here is from genome assembly GCA_963932245.1 of Tachinus rufipes. Taxonomy (NCBI): domain Eukaryota; kingdom Metazoa; phylum Arthropoda; class Insecta; order Coleoptera; family Staphylinidae; genus Tachinus; species Tachinus rufipes. The sequence goes on along the minus strand of OZ010747.1, from coordinate 66,874,116 downwards.
GCTCTCAACAAGTCGCTGTGTAACTATTTTTTGCGCTTGAAACACTTCGATGTATCACGTCCGTTGTGTAACGACGGGGTGATTTACTAAGAGGGCTCACTGACTGACTTGGCTTAATGATAATGTATTGGATAGACGAAAATGTTATAATGTATTTAACATTTACTGTTATTTGTTATAAACACGAAACATCACGAGTATTGCCTTAAAGTGTTGAGATTATTATTATCTAAACTAGTAATTTTTATTGTAACAACGAAGCGGAGAGACATAATTTTTTAGTTTGAAATCAAATATTTTTTCAGCAATGATTTTATGACGGAGAATCTTTTATGTAAATTTTCTAGAATGAGCCGGTTAATTTTTTTTTATATTTTGGTTGTTTCATAACAGTTTGTAATAGTTTGCAACATTTTGTAATACTTGCAAAAAGTTTTTTAACTTTTAGTGATATTTAAGGATAATTTCTAACTATTCCTAAACGATTTGTGGCATTTGAGAATTTTTTAAACATTTTTGATATTATTTTATAACAGTTTGTTTCTATTCAGAATCTCTTAGGACAGTTAAGAATACTTTATCGGGATTTGGGAACATTTCTTCTTATTTTGGAACTCTGTAACAGTTAAGATCAGTTTTAGATAGTTTCGAAAAACATATTATTTTTGGAATATTTTGTGACAGCGGATCACTCAGATCATTTGTTGTGGGTCTACCTACACAAGTGTAGTAACTGTAGTACCTCTCTCATCTGACTAAGTGTTATTGATCTGTAAATTTGATTACAAACTTTTGGGCGAGTGGGCCCGCACTCCAGTTTAAACTTGTTTGTTAGTACTCATGTGAAATACCTTGCTCACCCGCTTAAGTGTTAATTGGTTCAAACTTTTTGTAATCATGTATTGAAGTATTACGCCCAAGTGTTAGGGTGGACTGTAGATTGGATTGCAAACACTGAGGCGGGTGGGTGGGCTTCCTTTACCCGCTCAAGAGTTACTGATCTATAGATTGGATTACATACCCATGGGTTGTTGGCCGGCACTCTAGTTTAAACTTTTTGTTAGTAATTATGAGCTGAAGTGCTTCGCCCACCCGCCCAAGTGGTACTGATCTGTAAATTGGATTACAAACACTTTTTTAATGGAGGTTTGGGGAAATCTTTAAAAGACGTTGTGGGATTATTTGTTCTCATCTAGTTTACCTGGGACAGCAGCGGGATCTCCTTTCGGTATTTCTTTGCTGTTGCATGGTCCACGTTCTTACTTGCTCTGCAGTTTTTTCTCATCCTCTTTCTTTCTGCCTATAGCATATTCTTTACAGCAGACCACTTCTGTTTACTTTCTACCATGGTATCTACGATATTATCTGAAGTTAACCTTCTTCTCAATACCAATATAGCAGCATAGTGTGCTTTGAAGTATCTGTTTGGGCGCGGTACACGCCCTTATCAGGGACTGCCAGGTTCACTCTTTCTAGGTACGAGCCAAAGCAGCTGTGTCCTATCAGTAATTGGGTTAGAGTATTTTACTTCTCCGTGCTTTCTAGTAAGCCATTGCGTAATTCTCCTGGTTCATTTGTCCGTTTCCCCTGGCGTGCTCCATTCAGGCTTCCAGCTAGCTATGGCTTTCTGCTTTTTTGTTTTGTTTTTATACATGGAGACCGCCTGTTCTTTAGCTGCATTGGGATTACACCCGTTTCCACCAGTGTTGCTGTGATCGACACCGTTTGGAAAGCCCCGGCGATTTTAATCGCAGCTTTTCTTTGAGTTTTTGCCAAATTCATATCTCTAGTAGCAAGTGCAACTATAAAGCATAATAGATGATGGTGTCTTATGTTAAAGTGTTTTCTTATTACCACTTTTAGGTACTTGAGATTTTGCTGGCTGTTAATGCACTATTGTCCTACTTTCAGCATGACTGATTGAGATTATATTTCTCTACTATTAATTTTTATGCACTAGTTGGAGACTCTTCATCTCTAACCGGTTCTCAATTTTTGAGAATGCAAACTCACCGTCTTGCACTATGTACTCTAACTTGCCACTAGCAACGAGTGCCAGGTTGTTTGCATAATCAACAGAACACCTTCCGGGGGCTTGATTCTTAGCACATCCACATGGTTGGTCCTAGAACCGAGCCCTGTGGGACGTAATTTGGTTGTTGCTCACAAGCACACTCTTTTTCTTCAGATAAGAACATATCAACTTTATTAAGTATTTTCTTCTAGTGTTCTTACGATGCCCGCGCATGGAACTGTTTTAAACCCACGTCTAAGATTATCTGAGGCTTAACGTAGAATGCTTGGTCCTGAAGCCGTATTGGTGGTCAGAGAGCCCGCCGCATTTTCCTCAATTAGTGTACCTATTGTGTTTATGAGGCACAACGGTCTATATGTAACAAGGGTCGCTTTTATCTTTTTTGGTTTCTCGAAGAGAATGAGTTAGCTACCTTCCATTTTTAAAGGAAAATTCTGTCGCTGATTAATTGGTTAAAGACAGTTGTCAGAAGTTTGGTGTATGGCAATGGCTTAATGACTTAGGGTGGGATGTTATCAGGACTTGTTGCTTTGCCTGCTTTTATTCTTTTGTGTATGGGTTTTTCTTCCACTGATCTTTTTGTGCCAAGGTAATTTTTTATCATTTTATAGCAATTCTAGAACATTTTATGATATGTGACATTATTTTTTGACATTTTTATATTTTTTAGAATAGGTGAGAATATTTTCTAGTAGTTCTAGAACTCTTTTTGACTTGAGAATATTTCATAAAATTGTGAACATTTGGTGACAGTTTAGAACATTTCAGAACATTTTACAATAGTTGAAAACATTTTGTAGCAATTCTATAACATATTTGATATTTGAGAACTTTTTAGAATATTTTAAATAATTTTAATACGTACAACAGTTTTTAGTAGTTCTAGAACATTCTGTGACGTCTGATAACATTTTAAATTTAAGAACATTTTAATAGCAACTCTAGAGCATCTCAAGGCATTTGACATTTTTTTTTTTGATATTTTAGAACATTTTTAGAACATTTGATCATTTTTTGACATCTGTGAACGTTTTGTAAAATTATAAACAATTTATGACAATTTAAAATACTTAAAATCGTTTATCGTTTTTTAGCAGTTCTAGAACATATTGTGACATCTGTGAACATTTTATAAACATTTTGAAATAGAACATTTCAGTACATTATATGACACTTGACAACACATTCTAATAATATTATAACATTTAGCGAAAGTTTTATACATTTATTAATAATTAGATAATATTATATGACAGTTAAGTACACTGCCGAACAATAAATAATATTTGAGAATATTTTAAAACATTTTACAACAGTTAAGACAAAATTTTGACATCTGAGAACGTTTTATAAAATTGAGAACATTTTATGACATTTTAGAAAATTTTACAATATAAATGACATTTGACTACATTTTTTAAGGTTCGAAAACCTTGCAGAACATTTTACAATAAGTAACAATGTTTTCTCAAATATTTTTTATTTTAAAACGTTTTATAACGTTTGGCAACATTGTTTTACTTTTTAGAACATTTCAAAACATTTTACAATAGGTAGGAACGTTTTTTAAAACATTTTTTTGACATTTTAGGACTTTTTATAAAACTTTTTATGACAATTGTAAAATATTTTATAATATTTTATAACATTTTCTAAAACATTTTTTGACATCTCGGAACGTATTATGAAATTAAGTACATTTTATGACAGTTTATAACATTTTGCAGTAATTAAAAACTTTTTTTAACAATTCTGAGATATTTTATAACATTTTACAACGTTTTTGGAGGTTTGAAAACGTGTTAGAACATTTTACAATAAGTAACATGTTCTAAAACATTTTTTGACATTGTATGACAGTTTAGAACGTTTTATAACAATTTTTGAACGTTTTATGACATATAACATTTTTTGATGTTTGAAGTTCTATAAAATTCATAATTTTTTAATTTATTTGAAGACATTTGACGTTTGAAAAAAAATTTTGTTTATTTATTTTACACTAGGTAAGAACATTTTCTAAAACATTTTTGACATCTAAGAACGTTTTATGAAATTGAGAATATTTTATGTCAATTCTAGAACATTTGACGACATTTGACAACGTTCTTTGAAAAAAAAATTTAACTTTACAATAGGTATAACATTTTTTTACTTCTAAGAACATTTTATAAAATTAAGAGTAGTTTCTGACAGATTATAACACTTTACAATAATTGAGAACATTTTATAGCAATTCTAGAACATTTTAAGACATGTGTAAACTTTTTTTGACATTTAAACACATTGTAGAACAATTTACAATAACTCAGAACAGTTTATGACAATTTTAGAACATGTTATGGCAGTTGATGGTATTTTTGGCCATTTGACAGAGTTTTACAATACTTGAGAATATCTTATAACAACTTTAGAACATTTTAAAACAATTGACAACATTTTTTGACTTTTTATAAAATTAAGATCATTTTATTTCAATAGTAGAACGTTTGACAATATTTTCAGACCTTTGAAAACATTTCAGAATATTTTTCAATTATTGAGAACATTTTATCGAAATTCTAGAACATTTTATGGCATGTGACAATTTTTATGACATTTAAGAACATTTTACAATATTTAGGAATATCTTATAACAACTCTAGAGCATTTTAAGACAATTGATAACATTTTTTGACTTTTGAAGAAATTTTGGATCATTTTACATTAAGTAAGAACATTTTTAAACATTTAAGAACGTTTTATAAAATTGAGAACATTTTATTTTAATGGTAGAACGTTTGACAATATTTTTAGACGTTTGTAAACATTACAGAACGTTTTTTATTTATTGAAAATATTTTATTGCAATTCTAGAACATTTTTGGCTTGTGACAGTTTTTCTGACATTTAAAAACATTTTACAATGATTGAGAACATTTATAGCAATTCTAGATCATCTTCTGACATTTTACAATATTTTTTGACATCTAAGAACATTTCCTAACATTTAGCAATCATTGACAACAATTTATAGGATTTCTAGAGCATTTTATGCTGTTTAACAATATTTTTTAACATTTGAAAACTTTTTACTAAACAGTGAACTGTATGGCATGGAAGAAGAATTCAGTTTACTGATTACCATAATTTACAAATTTATATAGAATAATTTTAGAACAGTGTGAACGGTATAATAGGCAACTTAATATGCACGAAAAGATTGTTTTCTTATGTTGCACTTATGCTTTTTTTCGTTTTAGTATCTTTTTTGCGTTTACATTTTACACATTCTATAGGTTACACTGTACTGAGATTACTATAGTTTGCGCTTAAAAGATTTGAATCTTGTAGTTTATGACGTTTGACAACATTTTTTGACATTTTGCAATAGTTGAGAACAGTTTGTAATAGTTGAAAACATTTCATAGCAATTCTGGTACATTTTATAACATTTTATTACAATTTTTGACATCTGAGAACCTTTTGGAACGTTTTACAATCATTTAGAACATGTTATAGCAATTCTAGAATATTCTATGACATTTAACATTTTGTCGAATTTGAGAAGTTTCAGAAAATGTTGTAATAATTCAGAACATTTTATAGTAGATGTAGAACATTTATGACAACATTTTTTGAGATCTGAGAACATTTCAGAACATTTTACAATCGTTGAGACATTTATAGCAATTCTATAACATTTTATGATATTTGACAAAAAAAATTAACGTTTGAGAACATCTTAAAAGATGTAGAACATTTTATACATCTAAGAACGTTTTATAAAATTGAGATAATTTTATGATAGTTTAGAACATTTTACAATAATTGAGAACATTTGATAACAATTCTATGTCAAAATGACAACATTTTTTTAAATATTAGTATATTTTAGAACATTTTACAATCATTGAGAAGATTTTATAGCAGTTCTAGAACAGCTTATGACATTTTATGTTTTGACGTCTGAGAACATTTCAGAACATTTTCTAATCATTGAGAACATTCTATGGTAACTCTAGAACAGTTTATGATATTTTACAACTTTATTTGACATTTGAAAACATTTTACAATTATTGTGAACATTTTATAGCAATTCTAGAACATTTTATGACACTTGAGAACATTATTTTGACATTTAAGAATATTTCAGAACAATTCACAGTAGCTGAGAACCTTTTTTGACGTCTGAGAACATTTAATGACAGTTGTTGTTATCTCAGAACATTTTACAACACGAAAACATTTTTTGACATTTGAGAACTGTTTACAAAACAACATTTTCGAGTATTAGAGAATATTTTATAACAAATCTAGAACATGTTACGACATTTGACAATTGTGGCAACCAACTTATAGAACATTTTATGACATTTTATCAAATTTGAGAACATTTGAGAATATTATTCAATAGATCAGAACATTTTTTAGTAGTTATATAACATTATTTGACGTCTAAAGTTTTAAACATTTTATGAAAGTTTAGAACATTTCAGAACATTTTACAACTGTTGAGTCATTTTACAAGAGGTGAGAACATTTTTTAAACATTTAAACAATTACTGCAGTTTTAGAACGTTTGAGAAATTTGTTTATCAGTTTTAGAATTCATTGTGACATCTGAGAACATTTCATAAGTATTTTGAAACAATTGAGAATATGTTAGAATATTTTATGACACTTGACAACATTGTCTAAAAGTACTTTTTTGTAACAATGGAGAATATTTTAAAACATTTTTTATTGTTGGAAACATTAATTAATTATTCCAGAACATTATATGACATTTTAGAATATTATGAAACAGATCATAAATAAGATTTGAGAACATTTCAAAGCATTTTACAACAGTTGAGAACCTGTTTTGACATCTGAGAACATTTTATGACAGTTTAGAACATTTACAATAATTGAGAACAATCTTTGAACATTTTGTTTTTAACAGTTTTAAAACATTTTTGAACGTCTAAGAAAATTTTACAACATTTTATAACAGTTTTAGTACATTTCAAAACAATTAACAATAGTTAAAAAAAAAATAGGATATTTAGAATATTTGATAACAATTTTTTACATTTTAGAACATTTTACAATAGGTGAGAACATTTGAACATTTTGTACATTTGAGAAAGTTTTATAAAATTGAGAACTATTTAGTTTAGAAAATTTCAGAATATATAAGAATATTTTTGAGCAGTTTTAGAAAACATTGTAAATATAAACATTTTGAAACAATGACGATGTTTTCTAATAGAACATTTTATAACAATGGAGAATATTTCAAAACATTTTCTGACAGCTTTTATTAATAATTTGAGAATATTATATGATAGTTGAGAACACTGTAAAACATTAAATGACATCTGAGAAAATTTTATAAAAATTGAGAAAATTTTATTACTGTTAAAAACATTTTATTGTGGGTCTAGAACATTTTATGATATAATAGAATATTTCATAAAGGCTGAGAACATTTTCTAATAGCTCTAGAACATTTTGTAACCATTGAAAATATTTTGCAACGGTTACAAACATTTATTAATACTTGTATAACATTTTTGGCGTTTGAGATTACTTAAAAAAAGTTGAAAATTTGAGAACGTTAAGATCAATTTATAGCGGTTCTAGAACATTATGTGACATCCGAGAACGTTTTATGAAAATTGAGAAAGTTTTCTAATAGTTCTAAAACATTTTGTGACAATGAAGAATATTTCAAAATGTTTTGCGACAGTTGAAATCATTTAGTAATAATTTTAAAACACTCTCGGGCAATTAAGATTGTTTTATAAAATTTGAGAACATTATATGACAGTTGAGGACCCTGTGTTCAACATCTTTTTGACATTTAGGAACATTTCAGAATATTTTACAATAATTGAAAAACATGTATAACAATTGTAGAACATTTTACAATAATTGGGAACATTTAATAATAATTGAGAACATTTAATAATAATTGACAACATTTTATAGCAATTCTAGAACGTTTGACATTTTTTGACTTTTTGAAATTTAGGAACTTTTCTGAACATTTTCTAAAAACCTTAGAACGATTTATGATATTTTGTGATAGTTCAGAACAATGTAAATGAAATCGGTTTTCAACAGTTTTGTTTGCATATTTAAGTTTTGAAAAATTTGCTAAAAAATATGAAAGATGTCTGAAAATGCTTGTGACAACTGAGAACATTTTGTGAGAATTCAAAACACCTCAACATTTTTTTGACATTTTGGAACATTTTATAACAATCTACAATTGATGATGTTTGACAACATTTTCTAACATTTGAGAACATTTTACAATAATTGGGAACATTTTTCATTAATTGAGAACAATTTATAGTAATTCTAGAACATTTGACTTTTGAGAACATTTTACAATAATTCTAGAACGTTTTTTAACATTGGACAACATTTTTTGACATCTGAGAACATTTTACAATATTTGAGAACATTTTATAACAATTTTAGAACATTTTGTGTCATTTGAGAATGTTTTTTGATGTTCTAGAATATTCTAGAACATTTTGGAACATTTTACAAAAGGTGAGAATATTTTCTGATAGTTTAAAATTTGTTGTGATAATTCAGAACAACATGAAATCTTAGAAAAAAAATTATGAAAGCTGTCGCCAAATGTTTGTGGCAACTGGGAACATTTTATGACAATTCAAACCTCTTCCGAACATTTTACAATAGTTGAAAACATTTTGTCAGTTTTGGAACATGTTTAAAACAGTAAAATGTTTTACTGTTTGGCATTTAGGAATATTTGATTACAGTTTAGAAATTTTCTGGTATAGAACATTTTATAACAGTAATGAACTGTAACGTTCTGCTACAAAAAAGTCGAGAACATTTTATGACGGTTGAGAACATTTTATAACAGTTGAAAACATATTATACTAGTTATAGAACATTTGGTTACTACTGACAAACATTTTTTGACAATTAAGAACATTTTCTAATAGTTCTAGAACATTTTGTGGCAGTTGAGAAAATTTTATGATAGTATATAGAACACTTTCTAGCAATTCCGAAACGGCTTTTGACAATTCACAACTTTTTTATGACAATTGAGAAGATTTTATGACAGCAGTTTGTTAAAAAACATTTAGAGACATTTTGTGACAATGTAACACATTTCAGAACATTTTATGATAAAACACTATTTTTATAAACTACGTCTGGTAGAATTTTGAGGACAATACTAGCAATAATTGCAATGTTTTTAAAATTATTTCAAACTTAGTTCTGATCTAGAAAACAACTTAAGCTTCCGTCACTGGCACTTGTAACTAACTTGAGGAATACCTAAAAGGGCAGATTATTGGAGTTTCAGAGTTTAAAGATATTCAAAAATTAAAATCCATGCGGAGTGAGAGACCGCGCTCAAGTGACGGAAGGTCAATCTATAAAAAAATGATTACCAACGTTCAAAATTGTTTCAGCTATTCCTAATCAGTCTTTAAGCTATAATAATTAGTGATGCTGAATAATGTACAGGTTATGGACTATAGTTTATTTTTTTAAGTTACGCGTTCAAATTATTGTACATAGTTTGTGCACGAATATTGGAGGCGTGCTGTTAAAATCAATCTGCACAGATTGTATGTCTCAATTGGCATTGATAAATGTTAAAAAATCCATTTGCAAATGCAACGCGACTCGTGGGGGTGTGTTAACAGCGATATATAACTTGTAATAAATTGCGGAAATAACAAAACATTGCTCTAAAACCGATCACACAACTTTCAAAAAGCAACATACACACATAGGAAAGAAGGAAATAAGTACGTGTCGCGCGGAACTTCTTTGAAAAATTCAACTCGCTTAAATGAATCCCCTGGCAAAGTTTCGGCATTCAAACTCGCCAATTTTAACTCAACCAAACCCCATGTTTCCGAGTGGATGTATTGAAACGTCTACTTCGATACAAGCTGAAACCGTAAATCTCTCGCAACTTGTTACTGTATATATATTTTTTAAAAGATTCTCTTTTTTTTGCTTCTCTTCTTTCCCACAACACGTTTACACCCTTGATTCTGAATTATGTACGCAACTAAGGCCCGGCGAGAATGTTTGCGAAATTTGATTATCTCCCTCTTTACACGTGTCTCGCGATAAAACTCGGGAGGGCGAATGTGCGAAAACGGAAAGTGCGGTCGACGTAACTCACACCAAATGGTCGGTAATTAAATGGAAAGTGATGGTGTGCATTACATACCTGCTGGGTAATTAGATGAGGTGGATTTATTTTTATGTTTTGTTCGCTAGCTAGCGACCCTCTTTTTTTATCATAAGTGCGTTTTAATTATACTAAGAAAATCATCAAAAGACTATTAACATTTATATAAATCGTTATAGCAAAAGCGAGATATAATAAATCACTTTTTTGTGTTGCGAATTGATTTTGTATTTATATATATATATTTAACGCATTAAATCGTCCATTGATGCTGATAAAACCAATACAAAAGGACGAACGCAAACGGCGCGTTAATAATTTTTATTTATATACCTACTACCAACAGGAAAAAAATCCAATTATTCGATTGTGTAATAATTTTTTTGTGTATTCGTGATGTGTGGTTGATGCGTATCAAGATCGCGCTCCGAGGAACAGCAGCTGATACTGGCACTGATCCGATTTATTACATTGAATATATCTGTCTGATAGACATATATGTTTGGTTTATTGTTACGAATGAATATTGAATTTATTAACTAAATAAATTTACCTTTATACTAATAGGCATTAATTTAGTATTACATATACTAATACTTATACTGAGGACATAATTTTTTTAGTATTTTTTATTTAGACTATTCACTTCAGGTTTAAATCAGAATTAAATTTAAATGAGTTAACTAAATACTGGAATTATTTTTAAAATCATCCTGTTACTAATTTTCATTTCTAAACTATAATCAAATGTTTTTAGCTGTTGAAAATGGTATTAACTATCCGGAACTATTGAAATTTAATGTTCTAAAGTTGACAAAAAAAAATTAATTGTCATAAAATATTCTAGAACTTGTTATTGCAGTTTTGAAATGTCCAAATTAATTTCAATTGTCATAATTTTTTTTAAATGCGTATTGTATACAATATTCATCATTTTTTAATTATTATTGATTTATATGTAGTAATAGATTGTTTTTATTAATTTATTTATTATTACACAACTAGTTTCATTATCTCAGTTACATTTTCAAGTGTAATTATATAACATAAATTAAATATTGGATTGATGTGTAATAATAAATAAATTAATAAAAATAATTTATTACAAAATGATGAATATTTAAGACTTTCTCAGAATCTATAAAGAAAATATTGTATACAGTATTGTATAACGAAACCGTAATAAACTGTACTTATTTGTCAAAAAAAAAATTATTGTCAAAAATGATTCCAAAACTTTCATAAATCGTAAACTGTCAGAAAACATTTTAATATTATTAAATCAAATTATGGAAAATTGCGAAGCGACAGATCAGAATCATAAACCTTAGAAAATTGATTCAAAATCAATTGTGTAGCGACAAAGTATTATAATATTATGACATTATAAAGCGACAATACATCACCAGTTTCAGAAAATTTATTTAAAATTAATTGCAGAGCGACAATATATCACAAAACGTCATTGAATTATTTTATGATTAATTGCAAAACTACAAAGTATTACAGAGTTTAGAAAATTGATTCATGATCAATCCCGAAGCGTCTTACAAAAAGCTGATCAATTTAATCAATTTATGATTTATCAATAAAAGACAATGTAACACATATTTAAAAAAAATGATTAATAGCAAAGCTTTACTTTTACTTTAAAGCTAGTCTTTAAATTGACTCTAATTCACTTATTGGCAAAGGCGCTATCTTGCTTATGGGCCGTTTATATTGTTTTCCTGCTGCTCTTACTAACACGGCACGTATTATTCCATCTTCTCCGTAGTATACCTCTTCCACTTGTCCTCTCATTCATTGAAGTGGTGGCATGTTGTCTTCTTTTATCAATACTAGTTGACCTGTTTTCACGTTTTTTGTTTTGTTTTTGGTCCATTTTGACCTTGTTTGTAATTGTCCAAGATATTCTCGGCTCTATCTTTTCCAAAAATGCTGTTTCATTTGTTCTATGTTTTGCCATCGTGAGAGTCTGCTTAATTTTATCTCTTTTATATTGGGCTCTATTGGAGCGGTCAACGCATCTCCGATTAAGAAATGTCCCGGTGTTAGGACTTGTTAATCGTTTGAGTCGTTGGAAAGAGGGACCAATGGTCGTGAATTTAATACTGCTTCTATTTGTATTAGAATAGTGGACAATTCTTCAAATGTTACTACTTCATTTCCTAGTATGCGGTGCATGTGCTGTTTCGCCAATTTTACCGCAGCTTCCCACAAGCCTCCAAAGTGCGGTGCTCTAGGCGGAATAAAGTGCCACTGTATTTTGTAGTGCAGTATTGTTTTAGACATCTCTGATTCCGCCTTGTTGCACCTGAACTGCTCGTAAAGTTTTGTTAATTCTTTGTAGGCGCGTACAAAATTGGATCCATTGTCTGAATACATGTTTTTCACATTTCCTCGTCTTCCAATAAAACGTTTTAATGAGGCTAAAAATGCCTGCGTGCTTAACTCAGAGACTACCTCAATATGGACAGCCTTTGTAGCCATACATATAAATATGCAGATGTAGGCTTTTGCTTTTCTTTTGCTTCGTTTGTTTCCTTCTTTAATATAAATAGGTCCACAGAAATCTAATCCGCTGTTGATGAATGGTCTTGTTGCTTCTATGCGGTGTCTTGGTAGATTTTCCATTTTGGCACTAGCAAGCTTTGGTTTACATAGATAACATCGGATGCATGATTTTATGACTTTATGGACGATTCTTCGGCCACCTAATATCCAGTAGCGATGTCGGATGGCTGTTATGGTAGCCTGTGTTCGACGTGATGGCTCATTACTATTAATTTCGTCAGTGGATCTTTGGCAGGGAGCACTATTGGAAATTGTTCACCTTTAGGTAGACTGCTCTGTGAAAGACGGCCACCGACTCGTATAATGTTGTCTGTGTTGAGAAATGGATCTAATGTTATTAATTTACTTTCTTTTGATAAGCTATCACCAGCTTGTAACGCCTTATTTTTATACGTAAAATGTGCGCCTTGTATTTGCCGAATTAATCGTCTCATGGCGTCATCGATTGCTACAGTGGATACTGGACCAACGGTGTGTTGAGCCATAGGTTTCTTGCAGTTTTCTGCAAATCTTATGCAGTATGATACAACACGCAATAATTTTGCTAGACTTGAAAATCGGCTACAAATGTTAGGGGTAAAGTCTTCTGAATTTGTCGATTGTGTCATGCAAATATTTGTTTTTGTTTCTGGGTCTTCATTATCTACGATGGTACTTCGACTAAGCGGGGGCCACATGACTTGGTCTTCTAGTAACCATCTTGGTCCATGCCACCATAGGTGTGAAACCTTAAAATTTGTAGATGATGCTCCACGAGATAAAAGATCGGCTGGGTTTTCCTCTGATCGCACATGATTCCAGTTCTCAATGTTACTTAACTTTCTTATTTCTGCAATTCGATTTGCGGCGAAACACTTAAAGGATTTATCGGTTGCCTTTATCCATGACAGTACGATTGTTGAGTCTGTCCAATAGTAGACGTTGATTGGCGTAAGATGAAGTGTGCCCAACACAGATTTCATAAGTGTAGCCAATAGAAATGCTCCACATAGTTCTAAACGAGGAATGGTGAGATGTTTTAATGGCGCCACCTTTGATTTTGCACATAATAAATGTGATTCGTGAGTTTGGTCTATCGACGATCGAATGTATATACAAACGTCGTATGCTTCTGTGCTAGCGTCTGAAAATCCATAAATTTCGAATACGTTGTAGTTCTTAGTAAATGTACATCTTGGTATTTGAATATTTTTTATGTATTGTAGATCTGCTTCATAGGTCGTCCAGATGGTATGCATGTCAATAGGAATTGACTGATCCCAGCTTAGTTTGATTTTCCAGAGTTTTTGCATTATTATCTTGGCTCTCACTATTACTGGTCCAATGATACCCAGCGGGTCAAAGAGTTGAGCAATGCGTGAAAGTATTTGCTTTTTAGAGATCCGTTTATTCATCAATTGTGCTGTTGTAGCAAACATTAATGTATCTGATTTTCTGTTCCATTGTACGCCCAATGTTTTGTTGCGCTTGATATTTTGTTTCATCAGGATGAATGAGCACTTGCCTGTACATTTTGCAAATGTCGCCGCTTAATGCGTACTTGTGACTACGAAATCTTATTAGAATTAAATGAATATCATCCTGGAGCTTGGGACCAACCATTAAGTTGTCATTCAGTGATATACCGTTTGATGTTTTCGCAGATGCGTCAAATACCACTCGTAGCTTTGTAGTAGTGCTGGAATTATTGATCACGGCATGATGTGGTAAATCATAATTTTCACTGTTTTCATTTTCACTAAAAATTGGCTTCATGTGTCTTAGATTTAGATATTCTTCTATAAATTTACTATATTCGATTTTCAGTTGGGGATTCTTGGATAGTTTGCGTTCCAACGCAATAAAACGTGTTGTGGCTAAAGCCCTTGAATCTCTTAACCTTTTTGGTTTGCTGGTGAATGATAAATTTTCCGCTATTGTTACGTGTAGTTGTTTTTTGGAAGTGCTGTTCTGACTTATGTTCGTTGTCGGATAATAATATTTGCCTCGGAACTTCTTCCAGTTCCCAGAATTTGGTAAGGGATTCGTCAAGACTGGCCTTTGTAATATTCAGATTGAATACTTGCATGTCCGTACTTGCTATGACATTGCTGCAACATCCAGATAAAATCCATCCAAAGTGAGTTTTTTGTAGTAACGGATGAGTTTCCGAAACTTTGATCTGACCGACACACAATAGCGCATAAAATATCAATGAACGAATGAACGTTAAATTCGGGATCAGCCAGTTGTACGCCCTTTGGAAAGGTGTATGCTGTGACATCAATATTCTGTGTCGGCAGTTTGGTAATGTGTTTAATTACTAAACACTCGATATCGATATCGATGTCCCAGCTTGTAGAACGGTTCCGTCTTAACTCTGGTTACGTGTTCCACTTCGTTTACACCACAACCAAGTTGCGCTGATTCGGCAATTTTTGCTGTTTCCAATACTTTATTAAATGTTAATTTATCCTTCTCTGAAAATAATCGATCACGTGTTTTTCCTGGTTCCAGACCCATGATGAACTTGTCTCTTAATGCTGTTTCTAGGTACTGCCCGAATTTACAATCCATTGACAAGTGTTTCACCCTGGACGCCCATTCTTGCAGCGATTCGGACTGTATTCGATGCGCCGCGTAGAATTTAAAACGCTCGGGAAATATAGCCTTCTTCTCCGAATAAAATTCAATCAAACACTGGGTGATATCTGCGTACTCACAAGCACTAGGTAACTTTGGCAAAGTCAGATCCGATAATAATTTGTACGCACTCTGCGATAAACTGTTTAGTATTATCGCGCGTTTTATCTTCGTATCCGAAATGGCATTTGCAACAAAAAGTTGTTCCATACGCTTCTTGTGTATTTCCCACTCTTGTTCTTTTGGATCGAATTCCAATTGAATTCCAATAATCAATTTTTGTTCCGTCATTGCAACGTGGTTTATCACATAAAATGTAAATCTTCTATAATCTTTACACTCGCGTCGCCAATGTAATATTTTTGTAGTTAGGTTAGGGAATGAAATAATCTTGTATTTATTCGCACGTATTGCTAACATATGTACATCTTTATTTACTCAGAAGAGTCCGGGGTGAAAATCCCCTCATTGCTGTCGCGCATGTCGCTGAACGAGATGCGCGCGCCAACATACATTTACAATATGACAATACATTACACTAAACAAATTATTATCTGTTATTGGTCGCAACAGGAATTATGGCTTATTATGAACAATACATCATAGATTTCAGAAAATTTATTCAAAATTAATCACAAAGCGACAATGTATTACAAATTGCCTTTGCATATTTTTTTTATTAATTGCGAAGCGACAGAGAAATTTCGAAAATTGTTTCATAATCAATCGCGAAGTGAAAACTTATTGCAAAATGGCATTGTCAATTTATAGTTAATTGTGCGACAAAAATCACAAAATGCTATTTAATTGATAATAGCGAAGCGACAAAATATCACAGATTAATTGCGAAGCGACAATGTATCTACAAGTTTTGGAAAATTGATATAAAAATAATCGAGAAGCGACCAACTATTATAAAACTTTATTGAATCAAAATAAGATACATTGCGAAGCGATAATGACACGGATTTTAGAAAATTTATTTAAGCGACAATGTATCACAAATTTTGAACAATTGTTTTAAGATTAATTGCGAAACGACAATGTACCATATAACGCTATTGAACTAAATTATGATAAATTGCAAAGCGACAATAAATTACAATAAAAAAAAAAAAGATTAAAAAAAAAACGGAATTGAGTCAAATTATGATAAATTGCAAACCGACAATGTATTATAGATTTTACAAAATTTGTTCAATATAAATTGCGAATAGATTTTAGAAAATGGATTTAATTTCAATTGCGAATTGAATCAAATTATTATAAATTGCTAAGCGGCAATTATTGCAGATTTTAAAAAATATTTAAAATCAATTGCGAAGTGACTAAGTATTATAAAACGTCATTGTATCAAATTATAATAAATTGCGAAGTGACAATGTAACATAGATTAAAAAAAAATAATCAAGATAAATTGCGAAGCGATTTAGTATTATAAAACGTCTTTGAATCAATTTCTTTTTTTAGCAAAGTGACAATTATTTTTTAGGGTTAATTCCGAAGCGACAAAGTATCACACAGTTTTATTGAATTAATTTATGATCAGTTGCGAAACTGCAATGTATCACAGAACACCATTTAATCATTTTATGATTGATTTTGAATTGATTTTTTGAATTTGATTTTAAAAAATTGGTTCAAGATCAATACCGAAGCGATACAGTATCACAAAACGCTATTAAATCAATAAAGTTACAAAAAGCCATTTAATTAATTTATGATTAATCGCAGAGCAACAATGTATCACAAATTTTTGAAAATTGAATTAAGATTAATCTCGATAAGATAAATTTCGAAGCGACAGGTGTCACAAGTTTTATAAAATTGATTTAATTTTAATTGCGAAGCGTCAAAATATCACAAAACCTTATTGAATCAAATTATGATAATTTGCAAAGCGACAATGTTTTAGAGATTTTAGAAAAATGATTTAA
The DNA here is from genome assembly GCA_963932245.1 of Tachinus rufipes. Taxonomy (NCBI): domain Eukaryota; kingdom Metazoa; phylum Arthropoda; class Insecta; order Coleoptera; family Staphylinidae; genus Tachinus; species Tachinus rufipes. The sequence goes on along the minus strand of OZ010747.1, from coordinate 66,856,771 downwards.
AAATGAATTGCGAAGTGACTATATTACAAAATTAAAATATTATAAATGACTAAGTGACAATATATCACAGATTTAAAAAAATAATTAAGATCAATTGAGAAGCGACTAAATATTACAAATTGTAATTAATTCAACTTATAACAAATTGCAGTGACAATATATTATAGATTTTAGAAAATTTATTCAAGATTAATTGAAAAGCGTAAAAAAATCACAAAATTTTATATCAATTTATGATTAATTTTGAAACTACATTGTATCACAGATTTTAGAAAAAAATATTTAAGATCAATTATGAAGCGACAATTATTACAGTTGAATCACATTATGATAAATTGCGTAGCGACAATGTATCACATATTTTAGGAAATTAATTTAAGATTAATGGCGACAAAATATTACAGAACATTAATTAATCATCTTATGTTTATTTATGAAGCAACAAAGCATCACATAGTTTAGAAAATTAGTTCAAGAACAATTCTAAGCGACAATGTATTACCGATTTTAGAAAATTGATTTAAATTTATTTGCGAAGCGATAATGTATAACAAAACACTATTTAATAATTTTATGATTAATTTTGAAGCAACAATGTATCACAGAGTTTAGAAAATTGATTTAAGAATAATTGCAAAGCGACAAAGTATTACAAAACGTAATTGATTCAATTTTTGATTTTTTGCGAAGTGACAATGTATTACAAATTTCTGAGAATCTAATCAATATCAATTCCGAAGCGACAAAGTGAGTATAACAAAGTGTCATTAATTTATGATCAATTGCGAAGCGGCGATGTATCACAAATTTCAAAAAGATGATTCAAGTTAATCGAAGTTACAATGTATTACAAAACATCATTAAATTATCTTACGATTAACTGCGAAACAACAAAGTTTTGCAGAGTTTAGATAATTGATCGAAGATCAATCTCGAAGCGATACAGTTTTACAAAACGTTATTGAATTATATTAAGAAAAATTGCAGGTGTTACAGGTTTTAGAAAATCTAAAGATTAATTGCGAAGCAACAAAGTATCCTAAAACGCTATTGAATTAATTTCTGATTAATTGCAAAGCGACAATGTATCACATTTAAAACAGAATTATTTATGAACAATAGCAAAGCGAAAAAATAATTGATTTAAGATCAATAGCAAAGCTTCAGAGTCTTACAAATTGTCATTAAATCAAATAATAATAAATTGCAAAGCGCAATTTTTTTATAGATTTAAAGATTGTTTAAGATAAATTGCGAAGCGATAGTTAAAGCTTAGCAATTTATTATAATTTAATTCAATAACGTTTTGTGATACGTTATTGAATTAAATTATAATAAATTGCTAAGCAACATTGTACCACAGGATTTAGAAAAGTGATTCAAAATTAATCGCAAAGCGACAAATTATTACAAAACCTTATTGGATTAACTTATTATTAATTGCGAAGCGACAATGTATCACAGATTTTAGAAAAAAATATATATATTAATTGCGAAGCGAGTATCACAATGCGCAATTTATTATTATTGTTGTTATTGCATGTTTTACAGCTATTTTACATCGCCCCAGAAGTCTTACGACTTGTTTGAAGAGGGTTGATGGGACCAACCGCTTATTAGGTGACTTCCGAATCACCCCGGTGGAGAGAAAGTGCAAGTTATTATTTTTGTCATATTCGGGGATCGAACTCCGGACTGTCATCGTGCTACGCTAACGCTCTATAACTGAGCTATATCACCGTATTCATCTTATGATTAATTGTGAAGCAAAAAAGTATCACAGATTTTAGAAAATTGATTAGGCTAATTGCAAAGCGACAAAGTATCACCAAACGTGATAGATTATTTTATGCTGTAAACAAAACAACATTGAATCATCTTATGATTAATTTTGAAACTACAACATTTTACAGATTTAAGGAAATTGATTTAAAATCAATCTCGAAGAGAGAATGTATCACAGTTTTTAGAAAGTTGATATAAAATAAATTTTGAAGCGACAAACTATCACAAAACATTATTGAATCAAAATAAGGTAAATTGTGAAGCGGCTATGTCACGGATATTAGGAAATTGATTTAATGTCAATGGTGAAGCGACAATGTGTTACAAATCTTTAAAAAAATGATTCAAGGTGAAACACAAAGGAACAAATTATTACAAAACGCTATTGAATCAAATTATGACAAATTCCAAAGCGATAATGTATCACAGAATATAAAAAATTGATATAAAATAAATTGCAAAGCGACTATCACAAAACGTTATTGAAGCAAATTAAGAACAATTGCAAAGCGACAATATAACAAACTACGGACCAGTGCAGGGGGCGGTGGGTGCATTGAGAAATTTGCTTTAGTGTTTCATTTTTTGTTTTTTTTAACTTATTAGTAGTTTTTTGATGGGCTCACAAGGGTATGAAACCCTAAAAAAAAAATTACGATTTTTTTAAGATATTTTAAAGTTTTTTAACTTTGACTCGCAATTTTAACTTAAACAAAAATTACTAGTAAAATCAATCAGAAATTTTGTATTTGTAAGAGTTTGTGTTGAAAAATAGGACTAATTTTGCAGTTTTGTGTATTTGAGATTTAGACCCCTAAAACTCAAATACACAAAACAAATTTATGTTTTCCAACTAATTTACATTAAAATATGTCAACTTTTAAAAAAATCTAAAAATGCTTCTTTTTGTGCAGCCCACTGAGAACAAAAAATTGGTTTTATGGCTTTTGCGGCTTATAGACAGAGTATAGACTTGAAATGGCGCCAAATTTGGATTCTACGGAAAATTTCTGATTGATTTGACTAGCAAAATTATTTTTTGCAGTTTTAAACAAAAAATGCGATTATTAAGTCAAAGTTAAAAAACGACAAAAAACTTTAAAAAATCGTAGAATTTTTATAAGGGTTTTAGACCTTCATGAACCAATCAAAAGACAAAGTATCTCATATTAAAAGAAAACTGATTTAACATTAATTGCAAATCTTCAAAATGAAAATCTGCTAAGCGAGAGTATATCACGGATAAAAAAAAAATTTTACGTTTTTGAAGCAATTTATAATAAATTGCGAATCGACAATGTAACACAGATTTAAGAAAAGCGATAAAAGATCAATCAGGAAGCGACAAACTATTACAAAAGTTATTGAATCAAATTAAGATATATTGCGAAGCGAAAATGCATTATAGATTTTAGAAAATTAGTTTAAATTTAATCGTCAAACGACAAAATATCATAGAACGGAGCTTAATTTTAATAAGTTGCAAAGCGACGATGATTCACAGATTTAAAGAAAAACTGATTTTAGATCAATCGCGAAGCGAAAAGAATTACAAAACGTTATCGAATCAAATTATAATAATATACAAAATAAAAAGTATTATTATTATTATTGTTATTAAAATATTACAGTTCAGAAAATAAATTTAAGATAAATCTTAATTTATGATTAATTATTTTCGAAGCGACAATGTAACACAGGTTTCAGAAAATTGATTTAAATTTAATTGAAGGTTTACACATTGTTTCACAAAACGCCATTGACTCATTCTATGATCATGATTAATTGCGAAGCGACGAAGTATCACAAAACGTCATTAAATGATTAAACGCAAAACGACATTATATCATAGGTTTTAGAAAATTGATTTAAAATTAATTGCGATCTGATAATGTATCACAGATTTGTGAAAACTGCGAAGCCAAAATGATCACAAAGTTTGTTAAATTTATTCAATATCAATTGCAAATCGACAAAGTATTACAAAACACCATTAATTGCGGAGAGAACAATAGATTTTAAATAATTGATTTAAGATCAATTTTATTGCGAAACAACATTGAATCAATTAATGACTAATCGCAAAATGTCAAAGTATTACAAAACGCTATTGAATTGATTAATTATTAATGCAAAGCGACAATTTATCTCTAATGCCTAATCGCGAAGCGGTAATGTATCACAAGTTTCTTAAATTTTGTTCAAAATTAATTCCAAAGCAACAACGTGTCACAAAACGCCATTGAGTCATGATATGATTAACTGCAAAGCGACAAAATATCACAAAATGTGTTAAATTGTTTCAAGAATAATTGTAAATCGACAAGATATCACAAAACGCTATTGAATCAATTTATGATCCTAAATGGTATATATAAACTTTTATCTAAAAATGGTATCAATGTTAATCAACTATTTCTAAAATTTTTGATAAACTTATAACTAATCAGCTTAAGTGGAGCTCCAAAAATATAAGTATTAATGAACAATACGGTTTTTTTATCTTCATCTATTACAAATTTGTTAGAAATTCAAACACTTTATCCTTGAAGCTATGGAAAAAGGATTTTAAGTTGACATGGTTTATACGGATTTTTTTAAGCTTTTAACTATGTTTGACACGATACGCTTATTAAGAAGGTAAGGGTATTTGGTTTTAGTGAAATAGTTTTGAAATGGTTGTTGAGTTTTTTAGGTATAATTTTTGATAACAATCTAACGTTTTCCAGACACATTAATAATATCTGTTCAAAGGCAATGAGGACATTACGATTTATCAACCGTTTTACTAAATATTTTTCAATTTGGACAAAACAAACGTTCTATGTTGCACTGGTACGATTGCATTTGTAAAAAGCATCTTCAGTTTGATCACCATTTTAGCTAAACAAGGTGAACCAATTAAGACTGGTGCAAAATAAATATTTGAGAATATCGGCTTATATTCATACCTCGGACGCAATATAGTCGAATCAGTGTTATTCATACCTTAAATTTAGAAATATTTTTTTAAAAGAAGAACGATTGCTGGTTTATGCCTTTTGCAAAAGTTAGTAAATGTTTAGATCTTATAATACTCGGCACTGTAAAACATTTCAATTACATTTTCATAGCAGCAGTAGTAAACGTTCACCAATTTGTATAATCATGCGCAATTATAATACAATATCAAGAAGCTATTCTATAAACAATTTTAACCAATTGTTCTCTTCATTTTGCAACCGTTTACAAAGATGAGATCTGTCTATGTGTGAGACTTTTTGATTTTAATATTTTTAATATTAGAAAACTAAACAATTAATTGCAAACCAACAATCCATCATAGATTTTAGAAAAACTTTTCAAAGATTAGTGGCAAAGCGGTCTAAAGTATTACAAAACGTCAATTAATCAATTAATGATTAATCATGAAGCGACATAGTATTACAGAATTGAAAAAATAAATTGAATGATTAATGGAGAAACAAAATTTTACAGCATGCCACTGGTCTATTTTTTAATTATTATATATATATATATATATATATATATATATATATATATATATATATATATATATATATATATTAATATAACTCGTTTAATAAACATTGTGTTTTGTGAAACATTACCAAATTGATTGCGAACGAACAAAGTATACAAAATTTGGCTTTCAGTTGCCAATGATTTACAAAACAATAAATTATTGTTGAAATAAAAATCGAAACTGGTTTTTATTAAATTAGCAATAACATTAATAAATTCGGCCTTGAAATTGGAAAATCCTGATGTAAAACGAACAATTAGCTTCTAAACTACGCCTATTTTCAAAATGGAACCAAACTCAAAACTATCTAGAGTTTGACTATTGTATACATATAATCTATAACCTCTTATAGGAGTCGAGGTGTCGGAAACACCGAGCTGCAGAGAAGACATGTGTATGTTTGGATGTCTATATGAGATAACGGACCCATATTGAAAAAACGCTACGCTCTGCATCACTTTGTGGGTCATCCATACAAGTCCTGACCGGAGCAGCCGTTGCTTAACTTTTGTTAGCGCTGGTAATCATACATGCCCTCTCTGCCGTACTGGCGACTGATTATTGTTATGTCATAAATGATTATAAAATATCACTGATTTTATTCTTAATTAAGTTAATTGTTTTTTTTATATAATCAACAAATAACACTAACAATTTTGTTTTGTTTCAGTTTCCACAATGGGACGCCATTAAAGCTAAGTGAAGCAATGAGAAAAAGCATGTCTAAAGATCCAATATCACCAATATTATGGGAACCCCATTTGGAAGCATTGGACAGACGCGTGGAAATCATATTACGTGGTATCAGAGATTGCCTTGCAAAAGGTGAAGAGGTAGTCGACTCGAAATACGAAGACGAAGACACGTAGTACTAATTTTAATAGTCAACAATTTTACCAAAGCTATATTTTATCTGGGGAAAACTTACTAATTATTTTTTGGGTCATTGAATTTTATAAAAACCTCATCGGATTCATCTTAATTAGACCTTAGTATTTTAATTATTTAATTGCAGTGTGTATATAATAATGTAAATAATTTGTAAATACACAATCATGCTTATTATTATATTATTATTATTATTAATTAATTTTATTATGTTTCTAGTGATTTTATTTTGCCAAATAGTAGTTTATCAACGGGTTAACATATTTTAATTGTACAAAACTGTTTTTAATTAATATCGTACTTATTATTATTATTATTTAAATGGGGTCTTTTATTAGGTGAATAATTGTAAATAACCATTGTATAATATTTGTAAATTGTGATAAGTCTTGTAAATTCCACTTAAATCGAGCTCGATTTAGTTCTATATTTTTGTAAGGGTTTTCTGTGGGATTTACTTGATTTAATAAAATATAATATATATGACTTATGTGAACCATATGCCAAAGCAGACTGACTGTCGTCTTTGCATTATTGTGATGAGGAAAATAATAAAAAATTATAATAATATTGTTTTATGAAAATATTCCTTTTGTTTAGTTTCATCGCACTTATGGATGTAGGGGTACTTCACCATCGACGTGTTTTGAAACGGCTGGAAAACTTTCATGTCTGTGTTATTTTAAATAATTCTGGCCATGTTTTCATTCAGGTCTGGATGTGGTGTGTGCGAGTCGTTTCAATCATATTTTACGATTTTATTTTTTTGCGATTTAATGCTCAAATTGTTTTAAGATTTTATGGATACTAATGTTCTTTTAGGTTTATTCCTTTAAAAGATAATATAAAAAATACGTTCAATTTTTTTTAATATAATTTCAGTTTTGCATTTTAAATTAGATTTGTCCCTAAAGGCGGTGACTTTGTTAAAATCTTTGTTAACTAATAAAGTTTTTGAATGAAAGTACTAGCTGCACTTAGTGCATCCTTATTCAAATAGATTTTTTTAATTTGCAACATTAATATGTATTTTGTCATATTTTTTGTATATGTTAATATCAATCACTGACAATTATAACAAAAATCGTAATAAAATGCACATTAATATTGCAAATCAAAACTAATTTATTTGAACTGAGTGCAGCTAGTGCTGTCATGTAAAATTATTATTTAACAACAGCAAAGGCGGTCAAATCGGAGTTTAATAATTTTCAAATAAAGTTGTAATATTTATTTATTAAAAACTAGCATGGTTTTGTACTGAAACGGAGATACCACTTAAGCTACTAACATCATTGCGGATAATTTGAAACAGCTTTTTGTAACAGAATGTAAAAGTCTAGAAAAAAAAAATTTCAAGCACAAGCCTAAATTTTTTAATACTGGCTGACCGTGGCGTATTGGACTGCTATGTCGATAGTCCTACTTCGATTCTTGGCATTGCGTATCAAAATAAGTTTGTTAATTAGATTACCAATTGTCGAGTATATTTTGATTCAGTTGTCCAGACCATCGAAGTATCTGCTTAGTAAACACCTTTAGTGGTGTGGTTTAAATTTCATGTTAAACTGTAGATTTCGTTTGAGTAGAAGTATTGATGTACAACACAAACCCATTTGTATCAAATAGGGTACAATAAGAAGAAGATTAGAACAAAGAAGACAACTAGACCATAGATAAGGTACGTAAGAGATCGCGTGATAACCCAACTGACGTTTCTAAATAATGGCACAGTAAAATATTGTAAAATGTTAATATTGTTTCATTGTTGTTTTAAAACAATGTAAAATAAACTATAAAACTGTTTTTTTAATATTGCGGAGATATTAAAAGACGTACAAAAACATTTAGTTTGGTTTTAATAAAATCTAGAACATTGTATGATTGTAAAGATGCATTGCAGAACATACTAGAACTTTGTTTATTAAATTAATTACTGAAACCTTACTTCAGAGACATTAGAAGGTTTTCTAAAATATTTTATGACAATTACGTACGTGTAACAATTAATAAAAAAAATATTGAATAATCTTTTGTCCGTTAATGCCATAAGAAAATCCCCTAATAATTAAGTTTATAATTGAAATAGGAAAGTGAGAAATTTAGAATAACATTGTATGATATATTAGAGGTCATTCTATAACGTTGTATGATGAATTATAACATTGTACAATAGTTTAAAAACATTTTATAAGACATTGCAAGATAAACCAGAACAATGTATGACAAACAGAACATTGTATTACAAATTAAAAGTTAACTTTGACACCTTAAAGACATTAAATTAAAAAAATATAACATTGACTGCGTTCAGTACGACTCATCAGTCGCAATCGCTGAGTCAACAATCCGAGGTAAGCGCTGAGCCTGTTTTAATGGTATATTTTAGACTGTTGCCAACCGTGTAAACTTTTATTAACTACATAAACATAAAGCTCATAAATTTTAAGTTTAAATAAATGATTTAGTTAGTTTTTGAAGCCGCTACTTAACAAGATATAATATATCTTCAATATCAATTTTTTTTAATTTTTTAGTTTCTTCACCCAAGTGTTGTACGTTTTAATCCCATATATTTATTAATTATCTATATTGCCTTCTTCCTCGATTTTTAATAAGATGTAAATTTATATGCGCCGATTAACTGCTGTGTTGATTTGTCAGCAAGCAAGGAAACCTAAATGTATGATGAATAAAATGACAAACAATGACTAGGCGGTAGTCAGCAACCGCGTTCAGTTTGCATGATGAGTCGTTCTGAACGCGGCATTTCATTATTGCCTCATCGACTTTTGGTAGATTTAAATCAACCTCTGATCGACAAGCTTACTACACTATTTAACTTAAGAATGGTTTTGCTCTTTCAAGATACTTAAGTAAGAATTCGTGTCGTTCAAACACTTTTTAAGTGGCATTAATTTCTTAAACAGTATCCGGATATAACACCACTTGTTACCGCAAAACACCAACACTTTGCTCTTGACAAATTGAAAGGCCATGTAGAAACTATAAAAAGTTAAATTCAAGAACCCAGTACCGCATAATAAAACGCACAAAGATCATCTTTGTCGAAAGATTTACAACGTTTTTTTTTTAATTATCAATTTTTGATTTGGTATTCTAAAAACATCAGCTTTGCAAATCTAACATACTCCTAAAAAAATTTTTTTTTAAACATTAATTCCATAGAATCCAAAGGCACACATAACTTTCGATAAATGTAAAAGTAGTTTAGTTTAAGCTGCTTTGCTAATAGATCCAGAAGCAAAATCCTTTTGATGCATCAGACTTTGCAGTTAAGGCAACACTATAGTAATTTGTGGACAGTAAGTGGCAACCACTGGGGTTCTTTTTAAAGATGTTGACATGCGCTGCAAAGAAATACGATGCTTATGATCGAGAACTGCCGGCCATTTACAAAGTCGTAAAATATTTTTAGCGCATAGCTGCAGGATTTTTTCATATATGATCCGTATACAAGTCTATTACTTTTCCTTTACAACAAAAAACAAATAAGAGTTCATCTTGTCAATTTTGATCAGACACACTATCTAGGATTGAAAGAGTTTTCAAAGGGATTAACTTTGCAGTTTTGGCATAATATCAGACAACAGACTAGTGGAGCTTACTAATACAAAACTTGACAGCTTGACCGTTTATTACAGAACACTGTTAACTAACTATTTTTAATTTTCTGCAACTTAGCACATTCAGGCAATAAGGCTACGGTAAAGTAGCTGGGCAATACTTGGCCTTCTGTAAAAACATCAAGAAATAAACACGCGTTTGTTTACTATGTCAGCGAGTTAAAATTTCTTTGCACGTTTTATTGTCGGTAGAAAGTTTCACATCACCATCCTAAAGATTCGAATACATTCATTTTGGTTTGTGAAACCTTTATCTTTTTCAAATTGCCACCAGAAAGCGTATGATGTAAATAACACCTTGACAAAAACCGTCTTTAAAAATTATATTTACCGGATAAATTGCCAGGTTTGGAATACTCTTGCGGATCACAATTGACCAAATTTTGAATCCAATCTGTTCAGGGAGTTGAACCCTATTCGGAACAAAGCATATCCATACGACAACGTACAAGGGGCACTGCTAAAGTTTGCGGAATCAAGTACTGCCTATATTACCAGTGTTCTGCAATTGTCATTTTTGTAAAATTTGACATTTTTCACCTATAATTCAATTGACAGTTTGTAACGAGAGTAATATTTGTGTGAAAAATGGAAATTTCGAATTGTGACTTCCGAGTGATGATTTTTTATGATTTTTTATGATTTTTGATACGGTTTAACACCGTGTGGAAAAACTTAGTGCACTTCTATTGTTGCGAAAAATATTGATGCTGTGCGTGAAATAATTTGTCAGATCGGCATGTGACCTATAGTGAGATAGAGGCATCCTTAGGCATTGCAGCGAAACAAATACGTACGATTTTGCATAATCATTTGCATGTCAGGAAGCTTTGCAGTCGTTGGATCCCACACAATTTGAAAGAAGAACAAAAACAGGCACGTGTCAAGTGGTGCAAGGAAATGCTAAAGAAATTCGAAGGGGTTCGTTCAAATTCGGTATATAACATCGTAACAGGTGACGAATTTGGAATATATTTACATATGAGCCTGAAACTAAACAGCAATCGACTGTATGGGTGTTTCAAAATTAACCTAAACCCATAAAAGTGATGCGTTCACGAGCGCTTTGAAAAAAAAATGATTGCTTGATTTTTTGGAAAAACAGGTGTTGCAAGTGTTGCATTAGAGGATTGAAAAACAGTTAATGCTGATTAGTATACTTCAATTTGTTTGCCAGAAGTTATCGCTGAAATCAGAAGGAATAACATAAACCGGCAAATCATTGTTCATCATAACAATGCAAGTGCTCACACAGCACGTCAAACTGTAGAGTTTTTGACCAGTAACAACATCCAATTAATGACTTATTGCCCATATTTGCCTGATTTATTGCCCAATGACTTTTTCTTATTTCAACATATCAAAAATAAAATGCGTGGCGAGCGTTTTTTATCGTCTGAAGAGGCCGTTGAAACAGTTAAATCACTTGTTTTGGAGGTACCTCGCTCAGAGTAGCAAAATTGTTTTGAAGATTGGTTTTATCTGATGCAAAAAGATATAGATTTAAAAAAAAAATATTTTGAGAAGCAATAAAGCAATTTACATAACGTAATTTGTGTTTTGCTTTACATTTTCCGCAAACTGTGGCTGTGTCCCTTGTACCACCCTTCTTTCAATGGTATGGTAGAACAATTTCATTGTCAGCAATCAAATAACATGCTGGCAAAAGACGGACAAAAAGCTTTTCCATAAATCTTCTTCACTTCAGGGCTGCTTGCGCGATTACCTTATTAAATCAACCATCGCTGAGCTGATTTTTGGAAAACTTTTGCATTTACCAGAACTATTTTTGCTTTTTTGTATAAATGCAAACCAACATCTCAGTTTGTCAACATTTTAAAAAAACAATACCCAAAACCAGTTCCCGGCTCACATCGCGGATATTGAGCAATGTTTGTGTTCAAGAACTTGAGGTTCTATGACCAAGTTTTTTTGCAAATTGAGAGTATCAAAAAAACGTTACAAATGCCATACGAAGGACCCTACTGAGTACTCAGATAAAGCAAATAAGTCAAAGTTTACAATTTGAATCAATCGTTTATAACGTGCAGTATGTATAACAAGCTAATTATATTATATGACAATTCGAAAACATTTCATAACATATCAGAAAATTTAATTTTATACTAGAACATTGTATGACAATTGAAATGCATTTCAGAACATAACAAAACATTATATGATACTTCAGAGAAACTACAAAACAAAGCAGAGGATTTTATGACTAGAAACTTATCCGGAGAAACCAACTATGGCAGTTTAAAACGTTGTATTACAACAAAATAAAATACTGTACAAGTCTTAAAACATTAAAAAACAATTTATAAAAGTATATACACTTTAAAAATATTGCATGACACACTACAAAATTACATAGTATGATATAGTCAACACATTTTAGGTCATACTAGAACATTCTTTGCCGTTTCAGAAAATTTTCAGACATAACAAAACTATAAATATGGTTTTTATATAAACCAGACATTGTATGGCAAACTTTAACGTTGTAAGACACTCAAGAGACATTGCAAAACACACTAAAACATTGTTTAACAAAATAAAATATTAATTCTAAACACTATATGATATTTTAGAAATAACAGATCATTCTAGAACAGTTTATGATTTAATTGAACATTATAATCTTCCAATTGCATTTCGGGTCACACTAGCACATTATATGTAATTTCAAAAAAAAAAATGTATGACATTTTAAATATGTAAAGGTGCCCTTAGACGATCAATGTCATCAAAAATATTGAACAATCTATTGCACAATGTATTGTTAGAAGAACCCACACGTTGCAATTTAATTGCGCAAACTTTTTGTTCGTTACTATTAAATAAATACTTTTAGATTAGATTGTACAACAAAAATCAAACTATTTTTGATTGGCTCAATATATTGTGCAACCTTTTAATATGATCTACAGGTGGTCAATATTATTGTATATTATCAATTATTGTGCAATATATTGACTATAATATTGAACGTCTAGGGTCCGCTTAAGAGTATACTAGAACAATATACCAAACATCGTATAGCTGACTAGAACATTGTATGATATTAGAGAACATACCAGAACATTGTATAACTTGCCATCATTGTATAGCAGATTATAACATTGTATAACAATTTTAAAACATTAGAAATATTAGAACATATCATGACTTTCCAAAACTATGTATAAGTTTCAAATACATTTTATGTTGCACAGAAACGTTATACTCAACTTCAAAATCCCAACAAACTAAAAATTGTATGACACTAGAGAAACTTTGCAAAATATACTAAAACAATACACAATACATTTTAAAATTCCATGAGATTCCATAAACATTTAAAAAATACCTAAACACTACAAAATAGACAAGAACATTGTATGTCAAATTATTACAATGTATATTAATGGGTAATTCCATTACTTTTCGACAAAACTTAAAAACTAAGTATTTCCAAACTGGCTTAAAATTAAATATGTGATAGTAGGTACCAAAAAAACACATTTTCCAAATTTTCAACTTTTTAAGTCATGATCTTGATTTTTGGGAGTCTTTCAAAGTTCAGAAAAACGCTTAAAAATCACATTTTTTCGGTAATTTTTAAAATTTATTTTCTCAGCGTAGAAACATTGGAAAAAGCTCTGCAAGGTCTGATTCTTTTTGTAATTTCTTGTACTTTAACTTGCTTTTTTTTAATGCAGCCATTTTTTATTTTCTTTAGCGTAGGCCGTTGTGAAAATAGTCTAAAATTACAAAACCAGCCCCACATTGAAAATGCCGTAACAAAGTCAAATTTTAATCAAATTAGGTCTAGTTTTGCTTAGTTTGTTTGTTTTGAATTGCTCTTTAAAACTTTGCAAAGTTTTTTCCGATCGAACTAGTAAATCGTGAGATACCACTTTTCAAAGATTAGTAATTTGGTCAAAAATGCTCATTTTTGTATACATGAAAACCGTTGTAACTTATTTCTACCTACATTTTTTTTGCTGAAATTTTCAGTAAGCCTTTCTCATATATACCTAAAATATTTCTTAAAGTTTAATTCTTGGGAATGAAAATGGGCCCAAGCTACAGAACTTTCAAAATTTGTAAAAAACAACGTTTTATACGTTAATAACCTGGTAATAGTTTTTACTTACGCTTTTATTTTTGCAAAAAAACTACATATTATTGCATTGGTTTGAACATATACATAGATTAAAATAGTGTTTTTAATAAAAAAATTTAATTTTTATTGTACCTGTAAGACAATTACATCATTTTTGCTGAAAGCATATCATGAACGCTCTAATTCTAAACTTTATGACAAAGCACGCAAAAAAATACACTGGGCGTTTCCTAACTAGAGGCAAAAATGAAACTTTTGTTTTATTTTCTAATTTCAAACAGAAAATCTAAATATCTTTTTTGTCTATCTCGCTTTGTTTTCGAGATAATTTAAAAATACACATTATTTAGAAAACCTTTTATTTAGAAAAATTTAAGTGAAAAAAGGAACACTTATAACAATGGTAACAACAAACAGAACAATATTACATAATTTAATAAGTTCTTAAAATGACTGCCATGAGCGTTGATGCAAGCTTGACAACACACTAAAGAAGAATGATAAACTGTTTCAAAACCTGTTATGTTTTGAATGTGCAATGCAGCATTTGCAATTCTCTATTGTAGCTGCTCCACGTTGATTATTGGCTTTCCATAAACCAATTGTTTCATGTGTCACCTAAACGTTCAATAGATTCAGATCAGAAGATCTTGCATGTCAGTTCACTGGACCTCTTCTACTAATCTATCTATCCTTAAAATTATTGTTAAGCCACCGAACTAGATATCGCCCAACATGGGGCGGTGCTCCATTGTACTGGTACCACATCCTGTTACGTTAGGCAAGAGGGACATTGTTATCCAACAAATTTTTCATTTGATTTTTAAGAAATTATGCTTATAAAAAATGACATGTGTATTATCCGATGTTGAACAACGTTTTTACAAATTTTACTAACCAAACCAAATAAAACAATTTTGACAAGTATCAAAAGCTTGCAACAACGCACAATTGTTAAAGTAATGCTGTTTTGTTTGTTTTTTTTTTTTGCTAAAAAAACAAGCTTGCAATAACACTCATGGTAGTCATTTTGAGAACTTTAATAATTCTTTACTAACGGCATATAAAAAAAATCATTTACATCTACATTATCCTGCACATAAATAATGATGAATAATACAAACAATGTGTAATATTTAAAACTAGACAATGAATATAAAAAATACAAAATAAACACATAAAATGTATACATAGAAAAACAAAATATAAAATTATTCATTAACACATTTTAATTGGTTCTTAAGGGAGGAGCATAGTTGCGCTATTATAAGGGTTCACAGCATCAAACTCAGCAAGAAAACGCCTGAATATAATTGAATAAAATTTTTACACATTATAGAAGAATCTCCGCAATTAATTTTTAAAAAGTGACGTTTTTAATTAGTTCTTTATTAATTTTTTACTTGTTAAATTTAACTTTAAATCTTTAACCAAAAACATGAAGACATAGAATACTGTATGTAGTTCAACATATAAAAAGAGTGATGACTAAAACTTTATTGTTTGGATATTGAGTTGGTTGGCGTTTTGTCCCATAAAAACCAATTTTAATTCAAAAACGGTGCTGTACGTGTCAATATTTTTCTAGAGAAAAAAGTTCACCGATATTCTCGTAGATGTGATAAGATTTAATATTTTTCTATAACAATACTACTAGTAGCACCACAACAGGACGAGGCGACTAAACTCAATTCTCCAGCGTTAAATGTACATTTAAAAACGCAAAACAAATCGATGCAATTCTACACATTCTGCTAATAGATTATTGAATCCATAGTTAGTAGAATGTATAGATTCTCAAAATAATGAAGACTGTCTAGTTTAGCGATTATTGTTGAATATCTGAAACGGAAGAGTTACAAGTAGCTCTTGGCAATCAATCTCAGACATCATAAGTCCACTTAATAAAATGTGTAATGTATTGTTCTGTTTGTTATTACCATTGTTACAAATGATTTTTTTTAATAACGTGTATTTTTAAATTATATCAAAAACAAAGCGAGATAGACAAAAAAGATATTTAGATTTTTTGTATGAAATTAAAAAAAGGACTTAAAGTTTTATTTTTTGCCTACAGTTAGGTAACACCCTGTGTATTTTTTGACATGCTTTCTCATAAAATTTAGAATTAGGGCGTTCATGATATGATTTTAGAAAAATTATGTATTTGTCTTACAGGTACAATAAAAATAAAAATAAAAATATATCTATACTTATAAAAATATACATTTTCTATTAAAAACACTATTTTAATCTATGTATATGTTCAAACCAATGCAATAATATGTAGTTTTTTTGCAAAAATAAAAGCGTAAGTAAAAATTATTACCAGGTTATTAACGTATAAAACGTTGTTTTTTACAAATTTTGAAAGTTCTGTAGCTTGAGCCCATTTTTATTCCTAAGAACTAAACTTTAAGAGATGTTTTAAAAAATTTAGGTAGAAAAAAGTTACAACGGTTTTCATGTATACAAAAATGAGCATTTTTGACCAAATTACTAATCTTTAAAAAGTAGTATCTCACGATTTACTGGTTCGATCGGAAAAAACATTGCATAATTTTAAAGAGCTAAACTAAACCTAATTTGATTAAAATTTGACATTGTTACGGCATTTTCAATGTGGGGCTGGTTTTGTAATTTTAGGTTATTTTTACAACGGCTTACGCTAAAGGAAATAGAGAATAGCTACATTAAAAAAAAACAAGTTAAAGTACAAGAAATTACAAAAAGAATCAGACCTTGCAGACCTTTTTCCAATGTTTCTACGCTGAGAAAAAAAATGTTGAAAATTACCGAAAAAATGTTATTTTTAGGCGTTTTTCTGAACTTTGAAAGACTCATTTTCTGAACTTGATCAAGATCATGACTTAAAAAGTTGAAAATTTGGGAAATAGGTTTTTTTGGTACCTACTATCACATATTTAATTTTGAGATACTCAGTTTTTAAGTTTTGTCGAAAAGTAATGGAATCACCCATATATATATATATATATATATATATATATATATATATATATATATATATATATATATATATATATATATATATATATATAACATTCCAAATGTATATCAAGACATACCACAACATGACATTTTTTTAGAAAAATTGCAAAACATTCCCAGAGCATTGTCTGATACAATAGAAATATTTTTGGACAAACAGGACATTGTATAACATATTATAACAAACAGCAAATTAAAGACATTAAAAACATTATTTAACAAAGTAAAAAAGTATATTATTATACATCAGAAAACATACCAAAACATTGTATTACATACTAGAGACATTTTTAAACAAACTGTGTTAGACTAGAACATTGTTTGACATTCCAACACATACCAAAACATTTGTTAACCAATTAAAACATTGTACAATAGTCTAGAAGCATTAGAAAACAGTTCAGAATAATATATGACATTCTGAAAACATTACAAGATTTATTAAAACAATGTATAACAAACTAAAACATTATTTGACACTTCAAAAACATTACATAATATCAAAAAACTATACTTTAAATTAAAACATTGTATGACATCCAAATGCATTTCAGGACATACCAGAATTCTGTAGGATACTTCAAATAAATTGCAGAACAAACCAGAGCATTCCATGGCTTAAGTAATGATACTTTAGTACAATTGCAGGACATACCAAAGCATTGCAAACGGTGAGACAGGTTAGTTATAGAGCGTTAGCGTAGCACGCTAACAGTCTGAGTTTTGATCCCCAAATATGACTAAAATAAAGTTTTGTTTTTATCCGTCGGGGTGATTTGAAAGTCATCTAATAAGCTTCATCAACCGTGTTAAGACTTTTGGAACAATGTAAAATAGCTCTTTTACAGCTATTTTACATTGTCCGCGCATTAAAAATGATTATCTGAGATACCAGAATAAGGGGAAGCAAACGTGTCAATCAGTAATAAAACGTTTCATAACAGTACAAGGTAAACTAACTTTCTTTGATTTATTAAGAAATGCTATGTAGAATTTAAATTATTACAATTTTAGATTTTGTAAATAACACAATTGAATGCTTTATGTTTCTACTTGTTATCAACATTTATGAACTTATCTGAAACATTTGATTGTGTATCATGACATACTTATAAGAAAATTATATGCATTTACACTAAAAGTTGTAGGTTATTAATGTTTTATTTGAAAAATAAGATTTAAATCGTTAACCAACGAGGTAATAAACTAACTAATTTAAACATAACTCAAGGGGTTCTACGTGGCGCAATCCTAAGAACGCTATAATTCTTAATTTGTATTAATGATTTGCCAAATTATGATTCTATGATAATACCACAATTACTAATAACGAGAAAACATTGAGCAAAGTCGTTTCTTAGAAAGAACATGCCAAACTGAATGCTTTGAAATGGTTTTTAAGTAATAGGTTGTACTTAAACAATGAAACAATAGCAAGTCATTAATGCTATTATTTACATTAAAACATTGTGAAGTTAATTTAAATGCAGATACAAAGTTTTATTTAGACAAAAAACTTGTTAGTATCAAAGTGAAACTATTGCTAATAATTTGAACAGTAACTAATTTTTGCTCATCCTCAGTTGTGCTGTATCTAAAATTGTACTAAAAACTTCCTATTTTTCTATGTGTAATAACTACATATTTTATGGTTTTTTAGCTTGGGATCATTTTAACATTAAAGAAAGAGAATTAAAATTTTAACGACGAGCTGTCAGGATAGTAGCAAATATAGGTTATTAAAAAGATTATAGAAAGCAATTTAAATATCTTGGAATTTTGATTCTATTTGTCTATACATTTATAAATGTTTAGTATATCTCAACAAAGAAAAACACAATATATGCTCAACACTCAATTATTTATAAATATAATACAACAAATAAAAGCAAATGTTCTAAATTTTTACGTTTATTAAAACAAACTACCTAGTAATTTGAAATAATTACCGCTCAATGTTTTTAGATGTAAATTAAAAGTTATTTTATTGTCTTTTTATAGTTTTAACAATTATTTTAACCACAATTTTATTGCAGAGTTGTAGCTATGCTTTTCTCAGCTTGTTTTAATTAATTTATTAAATTTTAATGTGTTGGATTGTCTTGTAGTAGTTGCTAGTACAATGTATTTTTAGCTGTTTGAATTTGAATTTGTAACTAGTAGTCCAGTAAAAGTAGCTTTTCACCTCTAAAAAATTTAAAAGTTTTAAAACTTTGTACATTGATTTATAGGTACCTAGTCAAAGATATACTAAAAGTCAACCAACGTGGTATACACGAAAAGCATACTGCATTGCTGCTTCTTCTGTGAGTGACAGCGCAAAGAGGTCTGGTTTAGCATTCAAAACTGATTTGGTGAAAGCTTTGTAACAATGCATGTTAAAGGAAGTTTGCTTGTGAGGTGCATTGTACCATGCCAGGAATATTTTGTTTCTAGCTTCAGCTTTATTTCATCAGTAATATTTGCAGTGTAGCTTGCTTCTTGAACAAATTGAAACAGACAAGTTTCCATTTTTGATATGCAGCAAAAGTCGTATCACATCCGCTGAATGCACGCACAAGAAGTATGCAGTTTTTTATTCTCATAGTTTGCAATTGCTGGCTCAAATATACCTTTCTTTCTATCAATATCTTTGCCAACTATTGCTACTTTGTCACTAGTTTAGGATTTTATGGCTTCTGTGCGGATGATCAATTTACCAGCGTTACTAGATTCTTTTTTTGTTTTGATTCTATAGTCGTAAAGAGCAGTTAAGAGGAATAAAATAAGTCTGGATTTATTGTGTTCATTAAAAAAAAAAACATCCTGTTTGACTGTGATTTGTAAACACAAAAGTTCAAAGTTTATGTCAACTGATTTCTTTAGCTTGTACTTTGGATCTATTCAGCTGTCTACGTACTACATAAATAACATTAGCAAATTGTTGAAATTGAGGATTTTTGGGTCACACCACCTTGTGTAACAGTAGTCTTCCATCCAAAACGATGTCAAAATCAAAAAGATTGGTTTCTTTTTGTAGTACAAGAAAAGTATTGTATAGGGCGGATTTGTTTGTTTTCAGCATTTCAGTTTCCTAAAACAAAGATAAAAGGTAAGGAGCAAGCTTATGTTATAAGTAGTTGTTTAAGTCCTTATTACTCTGTTTGTTGATAGCTATCTTTAGAAACATCGTTAAATGGTTGATTGCCACCTTTCTCCATGAACAAAGAAGGTAAAAGAGAGACCGCACTAACACTACAATTTGACGCGTATGCCCCGCGTATCGTGAACGCTATTTGGGGAGAGAGGAAAGACTGTCAAAATGAACGGAGGACCAAGCAAAAGAGACCGGCTTCTTAGCTCGTAACAATACAAAAAACATTTTTTTTTGTTTTTTAGCGCCCTATAACTCAGTAACCGCTGTGAATACAAAAAAATGAATATGATCATTTCATTATGTATATAGTCAACTTTTACCTCCTACCTACAGTTCTTGAGATATTAACAAAAAACCAAAAAAAGTGCTCTGTTTTTGGTCATTACCGCTACAGCTTGTGTCATATTTATCAGGACTTTTAGTATATTTTTCATTAGATACGTATAAATCAGTGTACAAAGTTTTAAAACTTTTGAATTTTTTTAGAGGTGAGATCATTATTTGAGCATATTTGACTGGACTATAGGATTTTATTTATTTATGTATTTCACTTTTAAATAAGTTTATTCTAGTCAAATTATTATGTAAATATAATGTTTTTTTTTAATGCTTGTATTAAAAAAAACCTGCTAGTTGTAGTTCTAAGTATGTTTAAATTAAGTACAAATAATTGTATGTATATGTATATTATGTAATATCTATGTATCCTTGGCCTGTGTAAAACATTTTTCAGTTATCACAAATATATATTATTATTATTATTGTTATTAACACACCAGAGACACAACAAAACATTGTATTACACACCAAAAACATTTTTGGAAAAACTTTAGTATACTAAACCATTGTGTAAAATTTCAAAACATACCAAGACATTGTTTAAAAATTAAATAAAAATACAATATTTTAGAAACTTTAGAAGACAATTCAGAACATCATATAACCCAGAGTGTCTATTATAAAATATATCAGAATAATTTAATAATAATTCAACTAACAAAATTCATCTGAAACAATATTTACATAAAATGACAAAATTTACAAACTAATTGATGGATTACCTATGGGAGCATCTAGCTCAACAATACTAACCAATATATTTCTAAACACACTAGAAGAAGATGTTATCATCAACAGTAGTAATCCATTCAACAACAACAACATCTTTTGGCAAAGATATATTGATGACATTATTTGCATTTTTAGAGAACCACCATCTAACATAACAAACTTTCATAATTTCATAAATAGTTTACACTCTAACATACAATTCACCTTAGAAATAGAAAACAACAAACAAATTAATTTTCACACAAATAGTGTGGCCAGTATAATAGGCAACTTACTATACACAAAAAATATGTTTACTGTGGTTGCACTCATGCCTTTGACCGTTTTAGCATTTTTCATTTGCGCTTACATTTTACACATCCTATTGGCGACGTTGTTATGAGATTGAAAAATGCTAAGACGGGCAAAAGCACGAGTTTAACCACAGCCAAACTAATTTTTGTGTATATTAAGTTACCTATTATACCAGCCACACAATTTGTGTCTAGCTGTATAACATCACGATATGTATATGTAAACCTAATGTAAGTCTCTCTATCTTTATATATTTATATAATAAAAAAATCCTTTTTATAGTCACCAAAGATGGCCTAATATCCGAAACCGGTCTGTACATAATAAAAAATACACAGCATATAAAAGTATATTTATAAACACAACCTAACCTATATAATAAAATATATGCATAAAATCAACACAACTACTACATTATAAGATATTTTATGATAGTTCAGAGCGGAATGGGACACTTTGGCGCCGCCGTTTCGGCGCGCCCGGTTCGGCGGAAGGACACCTCGGCGCCGGCCGTTTCGGCGCTAGTACTTTTCAAATAAATATTTACATTATAATAAAAATTGATTTGTTTTATGAGACATAATAAATATTGTATGATAAATAAAATATAAAATACATAAAAATTACTTAAGATATCAAACAGAAATTACAGATAAAAAACATAATATATGTACGTACATGTTTAAATTGTCAAATATACATTATATAGTATGATAACTAAATACAATTTTGGCCCGCAAATAATGTATGGGTGATTAATCATTACTTTTTAATTATAGGTAATGGCCTGAAAAGTATACAGGATAATTAATAGTCTATTAAAATAAATAACAAGTAGAATTAACAATATGAAGTGTTGAAAAATACCGTACTAAAAATTTTATTTATCATACATTATTTATTATGTATATAAAACAAATAAATTTTTATGATTATAATTATTTACTTATTTTATTTAAAAAGTTCTGGCGCCAAAATGGCCAGCGCCGAAACAGCCAGCGCCGATGTGTCTCCACGCCGAATCGGCCGCGCCAAATCGGCGGCGCCGAAATGTCCTAGACCCAGTTCAGAGACAATATAAGACACAAATAATGTATAACAACTTCTAGCATTTTATGGTTTATACCAGGAAACAAAACAAAAATTGTGTTTAAGATACATTGGAAAAAAAAAACTAAATAACTTTTTTCCCGATTGGCTTTTACTTTAGAGATATTGAAGCATAAAGTTTTCTAAATTTGTTTAATTATATTGACTTTAAAAAAATTTTGTTGGTGGCGCTATTAAAATATTTAGATACTCTCGGGACGAAAAATAAAAAAAAACAATTTCTTTTAAACTGCAATCTCCTTTTATCAAAAATAATAAAGTTATCTTAAGAGAGAGTCCGACAACAGGTATTAACAAATTTTGGAGCGTTATGGTTAAGAAACTAAAAAAGATAAGTAAAAAATTAAGTAGGTACTTGATTTGAATATAATGTAGCTTTAGTAACCATGGATTTGTTGCCGGTACAGCAGCGTATTTTTGTGTAACGGCATTTGTCAGAACCGAATCTATAATTAAAGTTCAGAGGCAATTTGTGCGACAATATAACAAATAAAACATGCGGTACTGGTTGTCTGAATAACTCCATGCAGTTCAAGCTCAATCCTTACATTCCGCAGTGTGATGTGGCGTCTCTGTCTCTGTCTAATTTTTTTAACAAGATGGTTGGCGGATACTGTAAATTCTCAACGGTATTTAACAATGCTAGAAGTTTTTTACCTGTAGAACTTTAGAGGTTGGGAAAGAACATACATGAATTGTGATTTCAGAAAGATGGCAGATGTTTCCAGGAAAATTGATTTCACAAAACGGCGGTATTAATTGGCTTGCAAGATCTCCGGATTTAACTCCCTGTCATTTTTTCTTATGGGAATATTTCAAGTCGAAAGTATACGTCAACAAGCCCAATACGTTAGAAGAGTTAAGACAAAACATTAGACTGGAAATAAGAGCCATTAGTCCAAATATGTTGCACCGTGTCTTGCAATCATTTTGCAATCGGCTCCAAGAATGCGAAAGATTGAATGAAACGCATTTGATAAACGTCTTCTTCTTCTTCTTCTTTCTTCCATTCTAGGCTACTAGCCTGTTCTTCATCGGTTTCGCAACGGTCATAAATTGTCACTCCATCTCTTCTTCGGTCTTCCAATGCTACGCTTCTCTATTGGCAACTTGTCTCTTGCGATTTTCACGGTTCGGTCCTCGTCCATTCTGCTTATATGCTCATCCCATAGTCTTTTGCGTTGTGTCACCCAATCATTTACGTTATCTACCTCACATGATCTTCTTAGGTCGTCGCTTCGTTCCCTATCTCAAAGTGTTTTTCCTGCAATTCTGTGTATGATTTTCATTTCAGTCGTTTCTATTAGTTGTTTCGTTTTTGATGTTTCTGCCCTTGTTTCCGACGTATATGTTATAATTGGTCTAATGACTGTTTTGTAGATGCGTGATTTTGTTTTCTGCTGGAGGTGTTTGTTGCGCCATATTAAGTCATGTAGACAACCTGCTACCTTATTACCTTTAGCTACTTATTGCCTAACTTCGCCCTCTGCATCACCGTTACTGGTCATATCAACTCCCAGGCACTTGAGCCTTAGTTCTTGTTTGATTACTAGGCCATCCAGTTCTAGTTTGCATCTTAGAGGATATTTTGATGTTGTCATGCATTTAGTTTTTTCAGCAGAGATCTTTTTGTTAAATTGTTTGGCGGTTGTGTTGAATACTGTCGATAGTCGCTGGAGATCGTCTTCATTCTCAGCGCATATCACTGCGTCGTCTGCGTAACATAGGATTTTAATTTCTTTGTTTCCCAATTTATATCTCTTGCCGTTCTTTACCTTTTTAATAATTTTGTCCATTATTAAGTTGAACAATAATGGACTTAATGACTCTCCTTGTCTGATTCCTATTTCGACTGGAATGGGTTTCAGGAGTTGGCCGTTAACGCGTGCAGTGATTTTGTTCTTTGAGTAGATGTTTTTGATCGTATGTATGAGATTGGTCGATACGTTTCTGTCGTTGAGTATTTGAAATACGTCTTTTAGTCGAACGCGGTCGAACGCTTTCGTTAAGTCAATGAAGCATAAGTATGCGGGCTTGTTGTATTCTATGGATTTCTCCATAATTTGGCGTAGTATGAATACGGCGTCAACGCAGGATCTCCCGGGCCTAAACCCTTGTTGTTCCTCTTTGTGTAATGTCATTTCTTTGATTTTGTTGTAGATTATCTTTGTGGTAAGTTTTAGAGCTGTGTCAAATAGATTAATGCCTCTGTAGTTTGCTGGTTCTTTTTTATTGTTTTTTTTAAACATGAGGATTGTTATGCTTTTCTTCCATTTTATGAGTATCTTGCATTGTGTAAAGATTTGTTGTATTAGTTTTGTTAGTTCTTGTGTTAACTGCTGGCCTCCGTACTTTAGTAATTCGTTATACAGCCCATCATGCCCTGGCGATTTCCTGTTCTTCAAGGATTTTAGAGCTTCTTCTACTTCCTTGTTAGTCACCTCTACATTGTGTTCTACTGGTGGTAAATTTATTTCTATTTCTGTATTATGGTCTTCTGATTTGAACAGCTCGGTTAAGTATTTTTCACATGTGTCTATCGGTATTAGGTTTGCTTCACTTAGTTCTGCAATTTTTTCTTTACGTTGGTTTTTTATCACTCGCCATATTTGTTTTTCGGCAGTGTAAAAATCTCCTTTGATTTTCTTGGAGAAATTTTCCCAGTGCTCTGCTTTAAGTTTACGCACTAGTCTATTTACTTCGTTTCTTACTTCTTTGTAATGTTCGTATGTTTCCGGTGTTTGGTTTGTTCTGTAGGATAGATACGCCTCTTGTTTTTCTTTGAATTTGTTTTTCACCTCCTTTCGAAACCATGCTGTTCTGCTGTTCCTAGGATTGTTAGTGGTAATGCTTCGTGTACCGAGGGCTTCTCGTGCTGCATTTTCAATGTTGGTGTGCATTTTTTCCCAGCATTCTTGTATGCTTTCTTGGTCCCTAATTGTTTTTTTTTTATCTTTTCGGCGAGTCTGCTTTTGTATAGATATTTGGTAGATTTGTCCCATAGTGCACCTACATTTATTTTTTCGGTAGTTACTTGTGCTGGTGGTTTTTGTTTATTTATTATGATTCTAAGTTTACTAAGACAAGTTTGTGATCGTTGCTTGCATTTACGGAATTCAATGTTCTAATATCCAAAATTTGTCAAGGGTGAATCTCCCTGTTAGTGACTATATAGTCAATCATTGATTTTTGCTGTCTTGTATTTTCAAATGTGTATTTGTATTGGGTTTTGTGTGGGAAAAAGGTGTTGTTGATCCTCAGTTCGTTAAATGAACAAAAATTTGTCATGAGCTCTCCATTACTATTTGAGTGTTCTTCATTAAATCGTTGTTTTATCCCTGGCACTATGTTATTACCTATGCGTGCGTTACAGTCCCCTAAAAGAATAAGGGGTTCTCGCTTGGGAATTCTGTCGACTACAGATTGCAGTGTTTTGTAGAATGTTTATCTGTCAGTTTTCGGTTTGTTTTCTTCTGAGCTACATATGCTTAGTATATGTAGTTTCTGGTGATCTAACACAATTGTAACATGTAATACTCTTTCTGATATGTACTCACATTTATCGATGTTATTAGTATATTTGTTGTGTATTAGCATTCCCACACCGGCCTTGGCCCGCTGGTCTTTGTCTACTCCACTGTAGATGAGTATATAGTCCCCATATAGCTTCTACCCTTTGCCCTTCTTCTTTGTTTCCTGGATGCCACATATTTCGATATTCTTATTGCTTAGTTCTTTGACAATTTCCTGGTCTTTCGAGGTGAATGAATGGTTATGTTCCACGTGGCAATTCTCAAGATGTGTTTGTTTTTCCAGTTTGTTATCCTAATTCTAACGTGGGTCGTCAACTTTGTAATTTGATAAACGTAGTGTTTAAAACTTTATTACCAATAAAAACTGCATTATGTATATAATTAATATATACCATGCTCATTTCTGTGTTTTGATTAATAAACTTACAATACTAACTTAAAAACCGTCATTACCTGTTGGCTAACGCTGTAAAAATTAATTTACAAGTATTTTAAAGAGAATGGTAAAAATTGGAAGTAGATACAACCCCTGTGTCAAGAAAAATAAATTAATAAAAAATAGTCTAAAAAACAGTTTTAAATGATAGTGACCTTCTTTTCAAACCGATTTTGGGGAAACAATTACCCAACTCGCCCGGCATGATTAGATTATAAAAAAAAAAATCCAAAAAACAACTGCAATAGATTGTTTTGTTTTTTTATTTATAATATTATATCTTTTAAAAGTTTGAACTTCGATATCTTAAAAACAAATTGGGAAAAAAGTTATCTTGTATTTTTTAGTTTAGCATCCAATCTCGAACTTAAGTTTTTTTGCCTCTGTGTAAATAAATGACTCTGTGTACCAGAACATTGCATGACAATCTAAAAACATTGCAGGATACACCAAAATATTAAATAAATTGCACAACTAAAAGAACTAAAAATATTGCAAGATTTATTGGAACATTGTATTACAAATTCAAACATTTTATGACAGTTCAGAGACATTGAACAATATATCAGGTTAATCTATAACAAATCATTATATTCTACGACACTTCAAAAACGTAATAGATCATTGCATAATATATAATATATAATACTTCAAAAACATTGTAATCTATACCTAAACATTGTATTACAAACACAAACATTTTATGACAGTTTAAAAACATTGCAAGAGATACTAATATAATCTATGACAAATTATAATGTTCTATAATAGTTCAAAAACATACAAAAAAACTCCAAAAATACTGCACAGTATACCAGAACATTGTAATATAAATTAAAACATTTTACAATAATTCAGAAACATTGCAAGACATACAAGTACACATATTGTATCACAAATTAATAAAAGTTCTTTTGTGAAAATTAAATGTTATTACAATACATACCAGAATAATCAATGACAAATTATAATATTTTATAAGAGTAAGATTTTATAAGATATATCAAAAGATTGTATGAAACTTTAAAGATATACCAGAACATTGTATTACAAAGTCAAACATTTTATGATAGTTCAGAGACATTGCAAGACATCCAGTTTAATTTAAAACAAGTTATTATATTCTATGACAGATCATAAACATAGAAAGACATTCTAAAATGTTGTATAACAAATTAAAACAATGTGTGACATTTTAGTCATATAAGAGACATTCTATAATAGTGCACAACATTGTATAATAGTCTAAAAACAAGTATTTTAGAAAACATGTTTTAAAAACATTAAATAACAAAATTAAATATTGTGTGATAGTTCAAAGACACTGAAATGCGTACCAAAACATTGTAATACATTTTAAAGACATTTTTCAATTAATTATGACAGACATTATAAGGAATTGCAAAACACCAAAACATTTGATCTAATTAAAATATTATACAATAGTCTAGAAACATTAAAAAAAAAATTAGAAACAATATATGACACTTTGGAAACATTGCAGAAAACACCAGAACAATGTATGATAAATTTTGAAACATTACAAAATATACCAAAACAACGTATTACAAGCTAAAACATTATATGACACTTTAGAAACATGACATATCAGAAAATTTAATTTTAAACTAGAATTTTATATGACAATTCAAATGCATTTTAGGACATACCAGAACATTGTATAATACATCAAAATGCAATGCAAATCAAAGCATTTCATGACTTACTAGAAACATTTCCAAACATACCAGTTATAACATTGTAGTTTAAAATACTGTATGATACATGTATGTACACAGACAATGCTAGACATACCAGAACATTATACACAAATGAAACATTGCATGATATATAAAAAAAATATATTTTAAGCTAGAACATTGTATGACATATCAAATTTATTTTAAGACGTACCAGAACATTACATAATATTTAAAAAAAATTGCAAAACAAACCAGAACATTTCATGACTTATTAGAAATATTTCCAGACAAACCAAACATTGTTTGGCAGTTTGGGATCATGTATGATACTCCATAGACATTTGCAAACATACAAGAACATTGTATAACAAAATAAAACATTGTAGAATAGTCTAGAAACATTATAAGACAGATTAAAACATTATGTAACCTAAAAACATTCCATAAACTTATGCAACTTTAGAAAAATTGCAAAGATACCACAATATTGTATGACGTACAAGACACATTTTTAGACAAACCAAAAATTGTATAACAAAATTATTGCACAATAAATTATAACGTTTTAAAACAGTTCAAAACCGTTTAAAAAAATACCAAAACATTGCAAAATATATCAAAAAATTGTATGTGAAATTACATAGAACATTATATAATGTTTCGCATATATTTTAAGGCATACTAAATAAACCAAAAATTGTATATCAAATTGTTTAACATTGTATGAGACTTCAGAACATTGCAAAACATAGTTTAACAAAATAAAACAATGTACAACAACTTGAAACATTAAAAACAAATTTCCAACGTTCCAAAACATAGAATAATGTATAAAAAGTTATAATATTTTATGACAGTTTAAAGACATGCCAGTTATACTAAAACATTGCATAACATTTCAGAGATATTATAAAATACATCAAAACGTTATGTAACTATTTAAAACATTTTATAATAGTTCAAAGACCTTTCAAAACATTCTAGAATAATGTTTGACATATTATAATATTCTATTTAGTTTAATGACATACCAGTTATATCAGAACATTGCATGACATTTAACATACTAAAACGTTGTATGATAATTTGGAAAATTTTATGATAGTTTAGAGATACTTCAAAACAATCTAGAATAACGTTTTTGACAAATTAAAATATTATTCAACTGTTTAGGTATATACCAGAACATTGCATGACACCAGAAAATTGAATAACAAAGTAAATGTTGATTAAAGTACCTCAGTTCTATTACCTTAAAATGAATTGTAATTTTGTGAGCTTGCAATTTGTATATAAGTCGACAGAACTTTGAAACTATTAGATGTCAACTTAAGTTACTTTAGAAATCACTTGTCACTTTGCGGATCATTATAAATTAATGGAAATAATTCTAGAAGCCATGTTGCTCTGCAATTAAATACAAATTAGTACCTCAGTTCAAATATGTTGCTTCGCGATTGATTGTAACAGACACATAAAATACATCATTTATTAATTTTAAGTAACAGATACACTTTAAAAGCCATTTGTTGTCATAAGTCATTAGAGATAATTAATTAATTAGATATATCTCAGTTTTAATATGTTGCTTTGCAATTGTCTGTGAGTTAGTTAAAGTTACTCTAGAAACTATATGTCGCTTCACAATTGTTATAAACCAATAAAAATAACTAATACTAAGTCAATTAGAAATATTTTATTCTAGTATGTTGTTTTACAATTTTGTATACATTAGATGAGGTCACTTGACGTTCCAATTTACCAATTAAAAATTATTGAATCATTTCTATTTGACTGGATATTGAACAAATTTCTTATATTTATTTTCTCCCAAGACTTCTCTGAGATTTAAGTACAGGATATGTAAGTCCCGGGTGACTCTCTTCCAATGTTATAGGTTTTTATGTATATTGTAGATTTATGAAAAAAAAATGCAATACATTAATTAATAATATTACAACGCTATTATTTGAAATTTCATAAAAGACTACACAATTCATAGACGCAATGCAATTTACGTCTGAGACGCTAAAATTAATTATACGAATTAATCTGCAAACTTAAGCATGCGATGCGGAGTATATGTTAATTAAAACAAAATATGCAGTCGGTAAGTTCCTTGTTTTATCATCATCCCCCCTATCTTCACCTTTCCCCTTTAAAGTTAATATTGTCTCTTACTTGCAAAACTATTTTGTGCTGGAAAATTATGAAATTGTCGCACGAGTAAACTTTTCGATATCAATAAAGCGTGGGCTTTTCCTTGCTAGCTGTGTACATGATGTTTCGTTACGGGACGAGAGAGAGAGTCTTATCACATTGGCCGGATCCTGTAATTTACCCCTGTCTGCTAATTTATTAAGTCGCAAAAAGTAGTGTTACGGTATCTGTGGTGCAGCCAGATAAAGAAGTTAAATGGTTCTGGGTTCAAGGGTTATTCCTATAAACTTGCAGATAGGGGACTCTACGTTTCTTGTCTACTATAACTGTTTGAATATTATTTTTGGTTGTAAATACGTGACAAAATTAATATTAGAAATTTAATGCATTCGATATTTATAATTTAGTTAAGTCTGGCGGCTGCTTCAATTCCAACATATTAAATCAAAATTTGCGACAGAGATACTCGAAATATTGTTTAAAGTTAAATTTTGGAAATTAAAATTAGTTTTTTCAGAAGTTTACATTTTTACAATATTTCATTTAATCATACCAATGCTACAATTCCTAACAATCAAATCAAAATTTGCTACATAGATACTCAATATATAGTTAAGAAACTGATTTTGATTAAAATTAATGTTTTGAAAACTAAAAACATTTTTTTACAAAGGTTTTGGTTTTTACAGTGTTTGCTTGTTTACTTTGTCATACTAATGCTACAACTCCAACCATATTGAATCAAAATTTGCAACAATGTATTTTTAATTAACTGCATTTGCTTAAAGTTTTGGAAAACATTTTTATTTTAAATGCATTTCTTAAAAAAACTTTTATTGTGGCATTATTTGTTATTTTTTCTTTCACAAAGTGCATTACTAAATTAATTGCAAAATTCAAAATTTAAAAAAAAAATATTTTTTCCAATTTTTTTTTTCAAATAAATTTCATTATAATGAAAACAATTGTTTTTTAAAACTGTTAAGGTTATCTAACATGGATTTGACAACATTGTCACTCTGCAGATTTGTTGTTAGTCTTGATCTGGCATATTATCAAATCGTTAATCACCTGTTGCAGTCGAAAATTGTGTGTCAACTTCTGCGCAGTAAGTATAAAGCAAAACAGATAAAAAACTGCTTCAGAAAGTACTTTATTTTATTTTTGTATAAATCAAGGCGTTACCTTCTTAATCAGGTGACAACTCTATCTTGCTGTGCTTTCTGAGAAGCTTTACGTTTTTTCCATGTTTCTATGGTTTTTAGCACTGAATCTGTTTTTTTTTTTAATGATTGTAGAAATCCGCTCTTTTATCAGAAGATGTACGGAAATAACCCTGGCTACCACCTGGATGGCTTTGGTAGAAGTTGTTCTGTAGGCCATTGCAATCTTTAGCGTCTTTTGTTTCTATACCTTTTCTAGTCATTTCTAGTTGTTCTGTTTATTTTGGTGTTTTGTAAAGCATAATGGATTTTATCACAAAGCTTATCAATTGTCTATGTTCCGGTTTCTAGCTTCTCACATTTGGTATTAGTTGGCTAAGTGCAACTGCAGTTTTTTTTACTTTTTTAAAGGTCTTTAATTGTTCATATTTTTCCCAACCCTATTTGTTAACCATTTGTTAATTTTTCAGATAGCAAATTTAGCCAACTCCTCTATACCCTTTTTATTTGTACTGCAAACTACAACTTTTTAATTGTCGGCAAAACCAATCAAGGTTACGTCGTTACCTAAGAGAATTGAGCCTTGTAGAATTTTGCGCGTAATTTTCATTTCTATTT
This sequence comes from Tachinus rufipes, assembly GCA_963932245.1. Lineage (NCBI taxonomy): Eukaryota > Metazoa > Arthropoda > Insecta > Coleoptera > Staphylinidae > Tachinus > Tachinus rufipes. Next base: position 66,824,581 of record OZ010747.1, on the reverse strand, counting down.
GTTTGCTTACCGTTACCACACAATCCAGGTAGGAACAGATAATATTTATTAGGTAGGGCTAGATTGTTTTTTTTTAGCATCTGTATTATGTTTTTTTCACAGAACAAAGTTGAAGACGTAATTTACGTCTAGTTTAAGTAGCGCAGCAAAGTTGTTTTTGTGCTTTCTACGGTTTTGGCTAGTTTTTTTAACCCGTTTTAAAACATCTATGACAGAACGCTGTTTGTGGAACCCGTATTTACTGTCCAAAAATCCGTACTTCAATCTTATCTCTAGTTTATTATGTGCTTAACCCGTAACCACAAACGTAAAAAAAACGTCACGCTAGCACAGACGTGTGGTCATAATGACCCTTACTTAAAAAAATGCAAAATAACGTAAAAAATCAAAATATTGTTTAAATACAGATCTGACGTTTTTTTGACCACTGCAAACTTTTAACACACAACACACAGATAACTATCTAAAGGAGCAACACACTGTTTTGGCAAATAACTTTATACTGAGAGTTAGAAAGGTACTAAAACGTACAGGTGTATATCTAACAGAACTGGGGAAAACCAGAAACTCAGTACCTGGACGGAATCAATTTGACTTATTGTCTGTGGTTACGAGTTAAGCAGTTTTCCCATAGTATTAAAGTGGCAGAAAAATCTACAAAAACTTTTTTTTAGAGTTTTTCTAGCAGTACAAAGTTGACCGTCTTACAGTCAGACGGAAAAGTTTCTTTTTTGAGCAATTTGTTAAACACGTTTACCACTATCTCAGTATTTTGTTCTACTACGGTTTTTATGATCTCCGGAAAAATACCATCCGGGCCGACGGCTTTTCGTGGTCTATTTTTTTGCTAGTTTATTTTATTTTTCTTAGTAGTGCAGACAAGAATGTCTTTAATCCTTGTGAAACTGTACTGCTATTTGTTTTTTTATGGATAGAAAAAAGTTTCTTTGCTATGTATAACTGTTGTTTGTCCAGTTTGAACGAGTTCCGGACACTTAACTTGCTTGTAAAATGTTTATACTTTAGGTGGCTCGGTCCACTTCCACGCAAAGTTTTGACCAACAAAAATGTTTAGAAAACTTGTTTTATTTTTTTCTTTGTTAACTTGTATACTGCGTCAAGATTGGCTGCATGCCGTTTATTTAACGCTACTCTGTTTGTCTTTGCAGAATTTTGTCTTGCTAGAATGCAGCTTTGACGGCGCTGTTTTTAGTCCACTAAAAGACCGTCCTTCTTTTTATCTTAGTGTTTTTTTTTTAATTGTCACAGGTTTTTTTGATAGTTTTCATTAACACCGCTGCTGAGGACAATTTGCGCTTGTGTTTAAAATATGAGTGTTAATTTTTTGTTGAAGTGCCGCCCCCCTTAAAGGTGTTAGTTTTTAAGTTTTTTGTTTTTACTTCTTTAATAACCATGTAGATGTTTTTGTGGTCATTAAGGTTTTTAACTCACTTACCCCTTCATCCTTGTATTTTTCTTTAAAAATTTTGCGTGGCAAAGAACACATCTACGTGAAATCTCTTAATGTTTATTTTGTAAGTCAAGTATTTGGCCTGTTCTGAATTGTTGATTCAACATTAAAATGAATAAAGGTGTTAGTCCAGTTGGCTTTAGCTATTTTTTGGTTGGGTTTGGAGACCTTAGACTGGTTTAGCTCTTTTTTGCATAGTTGCTTGTGTAAGTCCATGCTCACTTTTGACGATCGATAGTTGTTTGACTTTTTTCAAAGCTTTTTTCAGCTTGATTTAAAAAAAAGATAAGTTTTATCTTGGTTGTTGTTTTTTGAGCTCATCGAATTCCTTCTGCAGCTTTTCCAAATTTGCCATCATAATGTGTTTTGTTTGATTTCACTTTTTTTTAAGTTCTTTGTTTGCTTTTATATTGTGGTTCTAGATAAAGGTGTAAGGGGTGATGGTAAAGTACAAGAGTACATAAGACCAACCCAAATGACAACCTCTCCTGCCCGCGGTGCACCCTGCTAGAGAACCAACAAGGCTCTGTCGACCGAACGCGTACCGGAATAAGTAGACACCTCTTGCTAGCCAACAGCTTTTGGTGGAAGAGCTGGCAAGAACAAGGACACCCTCTTGTCCTTAGGACGAGAAATCGTCCTTAAAGGCGGAAGAATCAACCAATGATCAACGGCATGAAGAAGACAACGGGAAACCACTGCATTAAAGATTCATATGGATATTTCTAGTTAAAATCAACATGACTCAATTCAAAATAAAATATTTCGGAGCTAATAGTCCCTTGCTCGGATCTCCGGGGAGGACCGTTTTGAAGAAAGTGAACAGAAGAAATTCAGAAATGAGAATAGGTACTTGGAACATCAGAAGTATGCTACAGGCAGGAAATGTTGATAATGTAATAAACGAAATGAACAGACTGCAAATCAACGTATTAGGAATTAGCGACTTGCGATGGCCGGGACCTGGAAAATACTATACAGACAACGCAGTAATGTATTATTTAGGTAGCACAGATACACAAAATAGAAACGGTATTTCAATTATAGTAGACAAAATAACACACAGATCTATTACAAGTTTTGTCCAATATTCAGATCGTGTAATGATGATATAAATACAATCTACAATGGGCAAAGTAAACATCATGCAAGTATATGCACCGACCGCTGATAAAATCGAAGACAAAATTGAAGAATTCTACAGTCAAATCGAGACAGTGCTGAAAGGTACAAATAAACACAACGCCACAATTGTTATGGAAGATTTCAATGCCAAAATTGGTAAGGGACAAGTAGAAGACTTTGTAGGCGACTATGGTCTAGGCAGCAGAGATGATAGAGGAGACAAAATGGTGGAATTCTGTCAGAATAAAAATCTAGTAGTAACAAACACGCACTATAAACTACTAACACGCCGACTGTATACATGGACATCTTCAGCTCACACTGAGAACAAAATAGTCAGAAACCAAATCGACTACATACAAATTAGAAAACGTTATAGAAACGGAATAACATCGGTCAAAACGTACCCAGGAGCGGATGCTTTGTCAGACCATAACCCAGTCGTAGCCAATGTTAAATTAATATTGAAAAAACTAAAATCAAAGACAAAACCAACCAGAATTGCCATAGAAAAACTTAAAGATGTGGAAATAAAAGATCAAATCAAATCATATGTAAACGGAAATATACAGAAAGCAGCTGTAGACACACTCCAAGCAAACAACGTCAACACAAAATGAAAAATCATAAAAGAAGCGCTATTAGAAAGTAGCAAAGAACTATTAACACCAGACAAAGAAATGCCAAAAGAACAATGGATGACGAGAGAAATACTACAACTTATAGAAGAGAGACGGAAGGAACAAGAGTGACCATATGAAACACAGAGAAATAAATCAAATTATCAAAAGAAAAATCCGAATAGCAAAAGAAGAGTGGCTATCTGAAAAGTGCAAAGAAATTGAGAAGCTTCAAAAACAATATTACAACTTTAATTTACATAAGAAAGTTAAAAAACTAACTGAAATAAAGAAAAAGTGTACACCTTCAATTATAAAAACTAAAGAAGAGAAAACTATAAACAAGCAACCACAAAAACTGCTGAGGTGGAAAGACATCAGAGGCTCTCCAAGCAGCATACAAAAAGACAGTAATTGCCCGCAAATAACAAAAGAAGAAGTACAGTACGCCATCAAAAACATGAGAGGAGGCAAAGCTGTTGGTCCAGATAAAGTATCAGTCAAGTTATTAAAACTTGTAGAGAATGAACAAAATAATGTCATAACGGATCAGTATAATACCGTATATAAAACAGAAATAATACCAAGAGAATGGCTAAGATTGACATTTATAACAATACCAAAGAAGCCAAATGCTAGAAAATGTAGTGATTACAGAACCATAAGTCTCATGAGCTATACCCTTAAAGCATTTAATAATAAAAAATAATACACAAAAGACTTTTCAATAAACTTGAAGAAAATATTAGTGATACCCAATTTGGTTTTAGAAATGGATTAGGCATACGTGAAGCACTATTTGGCATTAATGTATTGTCACAAAGATGTATGGACATGAATATAAAAGTACATGCTTGTTTTATAGATTATGAGAAAGCGTTCGATAAAGTCCAACACGAGCAACTATTAAACTTATTGAAAACAAAAAATATTGACAAAGATATACGCATCATTGAAAATCTATACTAGAACGAAACAGCTACAGTCAGAGTGGATGGAAAATACACAGAAAACATAAATATCCAAAAAGGCGTAAGGCAAGGGTGCATACAATCACCGATGCTCTTTAACCTATACTCCGAAGCTATATTCCAAGAAGCAATACCTGAAGAAGAACAAGCAGGACTAGTTGTTAACGGACAACCAATCAACAAAATCAGATATGCGGACGATACGGTGATAGTAGCAGACAATATAGTTGATCTACAAAGAATGGTAGAAAGAACAAATGCTATTAGCCTGCGATATGGATTAAAAATGAATCTGAAGAAAACCAAATATGTCGACTTATTCATTAACAACACCCGTATTAAAAAGGTAACCAAGTACAAATATCTAGATACTTGGATAACAAATAGTAACGACCAAGAAATAGAAATCAAAAGCAGAATAGAAAACGCCATAACTGCCTTTCTTAAAATGAGAGACCTCTTCTGCAACAGCGATCTAAAGCTGGAACTAAGAACTAAGATGGTGAGATGCTACGTGTTACCCATATTAATGTATGGCATGGAAACATGGACACTAAACCAAAAACTCATCAACAAACTCCAGGCTTTTGAAATGTGGATGTATAGGAGAATCTTAAAAATAAATTTCATGAAAGGACTAAATCACAAATGTCGAGGTGTTAAGAAAGATGAAAAAAGAAAATGGAAGTGATCCATACCATCAAATCTAGAAAACTAGAGTATTTGGGTCACACTATGCAAGGTGACTAATATAAGATACTGAAGCTAATAATGCAAAGAAAGATCGCAGGCAGTAGAAGTGCGGAAAGAGGCAGAATTTTCTGGCTGAAAAACCTTTGAGACTGGTTTCGATGTACATCAAACGATCTGTTCAAAGCTGCAGTATCAAAAATAAAGATAGCCATGTTGATTGCCAACCTCCGAGTAGGAGACGGCACATAAAGAAAAAGAAGATAGATTTTATTTTTATTTTTTGTTTTGTCCTTGGAAAACACGTGGACACTTTTGTTTTCTGTATTGAAGTTTAAAAAACTTTTAAAATTTTTATTTATCACCTCCTTATTTTTAGTACTTCCTTAATTTTTATTGTTTTTATGAGTTCTTCTCATTGTACAAAGTGCATAAGTGATTCGTTGTCACGTCGTAATCCGTATTCACTTCCATATTTATTGCCGTTGTCGTTGTAAAAATTAAAGTTTAAGTTGTCTCACCCAGAATCTTTGGGGATTTATCACTGTTTTCTGTGGGGAGAGATTCCCCGCATTTGCAAACAGTGGTAACCTTGTTTATTTTTTGGCTATCTGGCAGCCGCTTACTATTACTGTTTTTGGTTGTACTGTAAGAAAAAGGGTTAAATAACACTAATTATTTAAGTTTTGGTTTTTTGTGCAATTTGACTAGTCCATGTGAAGTATTTTATTTTACTCTACTACTTTTAGTTGCCGGGAGAGGCCCCCCTATTTGCCACCTGAGAACGCGTGGTTACTAAAATATTTTTATTACAAATTTATCTCACATTACAAAATTTTTAAGTTTTAAAAAATAGTTTTAGTTTTTTAATAAAATTTTATTTAAATTTTATTGTATAATATTTTTAGAAGATAGAAAGTAAATAATAAATTTTATATAAGACAAAGTATTATAGTCTCGGAACAGAAAGTTTGAGTACGCAAGGACACTATTCCTCAACAAAATAATTTTAATTCCGGAACAAGAAAAAAATTGGATACGCGAGGACATTACTCCTCAAAAGCTATATCTGTACACTCCAGAATTCTGATTTGCTTCAAATGTTAAATTCAATTTCTCTGCGTCAGTGTTGCAGCCCCAGCCCAAATCAAAAGACACTGTCTACTATCTAAAGTTTCAACGCATTTAAAACGACGTTGTTTTGTGTGCGGTTCGTGTAAAACAAATACCTCTCAAAGCTATTTAAAACGACAGATTGACAATCTGTCGAGTTCATCTAATATAAAACGTATTTGGATATAAAGTGAACGTCCGAAGTAAATCTATAGTCTATATACTGTCCATTGAACTGTTATCTTGGACTTTAAATTTAGATGTTTAGATCAAACCGTGGACAATAAAATTAATAAACTGATTAAACGTTAAAAATATTAAAATAAGACCTACAAAATTAAAACTTGAGAACCATTTTATGCAGGAAGTCAAAACCACAATTCTGCACTAGTTTTCAATATTTCTATAAAAGTTGGAGCGGCACTATTAAACTTTTTGTCGATAACAAAAAAAAAACCTATTGGTCTTAGTTTTTTCGCTTTAGAACAATTGCATCCATCTCTTTCACAAAAAAAAACTTTTTTTGGCATCCAAAAACCCAAAAAAATTGTGTGTTTATAAGTGTTTTTAATTTTGAAGTTTCACCTAACGTACTGGTAATTATATTCGTAATTGTTTATGCTACATGTCTTAAACATTATTCTGTAAGATTTATGGTAAAGTTTGTTTATTGAAACTTAACCTAAATTTATAGCCGTCCGCGCAGCTCAAAGCAGTATTTTTAACAGTGGCGAACTTGTGTTTTCTTTTAATTTGTGATTTTATATTTTAATTTTGTTTTAAACACTGCTTTGTTTTCTTGTGTTACTCAACCGTGGTCTGCTTTTGTAGTTAGTCACCAGGTGAAAGACCGCATCATAATTAAATAAATAAATTTTTATATTTTAAACTTTAATTTATTATCATGTTCAGTCAAGCGTGCAAATGTACAAGTGTTGCACAATCTGGCGTAACATGTACTAGTTGTAGAATCATATTTTATAACAGTTTGTCATAAAAAATGCTATTGTGGTACGTTATTTGAACTTGACAAATCCAAGCTTCCCAGGCTTTATAAAGAGACTATCGTACTATGTCAAGTTTTGTTAGATAAAATTTGGTGTAACAATAAATTGCTATTAGATAAAATATTGTATCTTGAAGAGAAGATTGCACACATGAATAAGGTTATACTTGAATACAAAACTTGTATTCAAGTATCTATGCCTTGTGTAGTTACACCAACTATTAATGAGGAAATTCAATTGCTTCCATCTGCAATTAATTCTGTAAACAATAATTCTTCTTCTTTTGTGCCCGGTTTCTCCAGTTTGTTTCAAGCTCTAACTAGACCTCAGACTAAGCCTTAAACTGAAAACCGAGCTTATTCCGTTGCACCAAAGCAAAATCTTACCTTATTTGCGTCAACTAGAGCTCAAATAATAGTTGCCGTTTTCAGGAGCTCAAGCTCTGCAACGTCACCTTAATGACGCTTTTGCTAATTATTTTAAGAGTACTTATACTCAACCATTTACTTTGTTTAATCCGATTCATTCCACTTGCAATAACTTTCCTATTATAGATGTGTCTAACTTAAGCGAATCTGATGTTTTGACATCACTCAAAAAGTTGAAGAATTCAATGACGAGCGGACATGATAGCATACCCAGCTTCATTATTAAAGACTGTGCTGATATCTTTTGCGTTCCATTGTGCAAAATTTTTAATATTATTCTCAACCATCATAGTTTTCCTGATGTTTGGAAAAAAGCAAAAATTTGCCCGGTTTTAAAATCTGGCGCTAGTGCTGACATTATCAATTATAGGCCTATTGCCATTATTTCTAACTTTGCTAAAGTTTTTGAAATGATTCTGTATTCTAACATTTATCCTAAAGTCAAACACTTGTTATCATCAACTCAGCATGGCTTTATGGAAAAACGCTCTACAACTACTAATTTGTGCAATTTTGTTGACTTTACATCAAAAATAGTGGATAACAAGGGTCAAGTTGATTGTATATACTTTGATTTTAAAAAGGCGTTTGACACAATAGACCATTCCATTATATTACACAAACTCGATAAATTTGGTTTTAGTAACAATCTTTTACTATTATTTAAATCTTATTTAGATAACCGTAGTCAATATGTTTCTTACAATAATTGTAACTCTTCTGAATATTGTCCAACGTCAGGCGTGCCTCAAGGTTCTAACCTAGGCCCATTACTGTTTTTACTTTTTATTAACGATCTGTCTAATATTTTAACTTGTAAACATTTACTTTTTGCTGACGATCTCAAAATTTTTTCCGCAATTAATTCTGTCGAAGACTGTGTTAATCTTCAATACAATATTAGTTTAGTAAATAATTGGTGTAATACTAATCGCCTCTTTCTTAATGTAAGTAAATGCAAACTTGTAACATACACTAAGAAACTCAATCCAGTTGCAGCCCAATATTTATCGGATGGAGTGGCTATTGCGCGTGTTAATCAAACTACAGACTTAGGCATTATATTTGATACTAAACTAACTTTTTCTGACCATTTAACGTCAGTAATATCTAGAGCGCATAAACTAGTAGGCTTTATTTTGCGCAACACTAAAGAATTTAATAACACTGAAGCAATAATTGTGTTATACTACACCCTAGTCAGAAGCGTTCTTGAGTATGGCTCAGTGATATGGAACCCAATTAACAGCTGCAATATTAATTCTCTTGAAGCGGTTCAACGAAAATTTTTTAAGTATTTATGGTTTAAATCTTTCAACTATTATCCGCCTCAAGGATTTGACCATGGTGAGCTCCTTAAGGAGTTTGATGCAGTTCCATTGGCAGCAAGAAGATCGGTTTCAATACTTTCTTTTTTGCATAAAATTATACACAACTCAGTTGATTCTCCTGATCTGCTATATAATTTAAATTTGTTAGTACCACGTGTCAATTCCAGGACCTCAAACTGTTTTTACAATCCACCTGCAAAGACGTCGGCAAATCTCCATCTTTTTTAATGTGTTCAACGTTCAATAGTGTTTCAAATAAGTGTGATCTTTTTAATTCTAATTCAAGTGTTTTTTTAAAGTGTATTCGTGAACTTTTTTATTGAAAAGTATGTTTTTTTTAACTTTTAATTATTTATTTGTAATTTTATTGTACCTGTATTTACTGTAGTTTTTAATATGTTGTTCTGTAATAAGGTTTTACCTGTTGGGCAATAAATTATTATTATAAATTATTATTATTATTAATATTGCAAAACCTGTCATCAATATTATTTTGTAGGCTCTAGACAATTATTTACTACTACTTGTCTTTATATACTGTAAAGCAAATTAATTTTGATTTTAATATTTAATAAGTTACAGTATAATTAGCTTTAAAATATTCTAATTAATGTGTTCTTTAAAAATTATAATTTTTTCATACACAGAGAACCATAATGTAACAATTTTTAACATTTATATTTTATAATAAATTAAGTCAGTAACAAATTTATTAAGACAAAAACATTTTTTTTTATTAATTAGAAATCAGAATTGTGAATACCGTCGACATTGCCAAATCTATTTGGATCCTAGCCATTTCTAAATGCATAGTGCAACAAAAACTCGACAAAAAGTGGGCTTAATTCTGAGCTAAACTTGGTCAAGTTACGTCTCAAGTGACGTTAAAAAAACCGGGCGTAACTGCTCAAACTAAACCTAAGCAGAAAGTTCAGCCTAAAATATACACATGTCTCAAAACTTAAACGTGTAACTAATATATCCGATGTTATAAACTACATTAAATTGAAATACCCCGATATATCAATGGCTCTGTAGATCTAGCAGTACAATCTGGAAGCTGCAGTAGCTTCTCGGTTCCAGCCAATCATGCTAGGGCTATTCTTTGCAAAGACTTTTGGCCAGCTAACATTGTTGTCAAAAGATTTGTGAGTTATGGTCGTTCACAAAATGTTACTGCTTTATCTTCAATGGATCCTAAATCCTGTCAACAGTTTGGACCCATCTTCAGAAATAATAACGGCTTCTCCATCTACTACCAGAACGTTGGAGGTTTAAAAACTAAACTTAGGAAACTTTTGCTACTTGTAGCCATACCAGACTACGATGTGATTGTTTTTTACTGAAACCTGGCTTTCTCAGGACATCAGTGACTTTGATTAAATCTTAAAGGCTATCATTTATTTAGGTGTGATCGCTTGGTCCTAACATGCCCTAAACAAGGCGGTGGTGGTGTTTTCATTGCTATCAAAACTCACCTGTAATCTGTATTATTTTACCCCACGTTTATTAGTGTTGAACATTTGTTTGTAGTTGTTAAGTTTTATCTTGTGTCGTATATAATTTGTATATTTTCCATCTAATTTAACTAGTAATAAATATCTTGACTATTGTTATTCCGTCAAATCTATTGCCGACTAGATTCCAAGCAGTAAACTAGTTTTATTGGGCAATCACAATCTACCTGCAGCGTCTTGGGTTAACAATGATTTAAGAATAGGAGTAATTTGTAATGATAGTTACCCTGCTCATTTATAATTTGTTTGATTTTTAAACTGCGTACAATACATTTCTATTCCTAATAGAGAGGGTGTGTTTTTAAATTTATGTTATACCAACAACCGTGATATTTCTGTGATAGAAGCTGTAGATGTTTTCTTAAATTTAAGCCAATACTGCGTACTTTGCTAACTATAAAATGTGATACTACCACTTTGATATTTTAAATTGTAATTATGTTTTTAATGATTTTAAACTTGCCGACTACAGCGCAATCAATAATTATTTGTTAAATGTTGATTGAACTGCACTATTTTATAACTGCGATATTGATATGTGTCTTGATGTATTTTACTCTGTAATCGATTATGTTATTGATTGTTTTGTCTCTAAAAAACTTTGGCGTGAAAGCAATTTTCCTATTTAATTCAACAAAGAATTGATCACTTACTAAACTCAAAAAAACTGTACATAAACATTATAAATCTTCAAAACTATTATCGGACTATAATGAATTACAATTTATTTGTACTAAGTGCAAAAATCTCAGTGCACATCAATACAAGCAATATATTTTACAAACTAAAAGTAAAATTCAAACTAATCCAAAACATTTTTGGAGATTTGTTAATAAGACCAAAAAAACTTCACAATGTATTATAAGGATCAAACCTGTAATAATGGGAACGACTTTGTCAATAGTTTTGCTGATTTTTTTTTTCAGTCTATGATAAAGAAACTCATCCAACTTCATTGTTTAATTTTAATAATAACGTAATTTATTCAAAATTTTCAATTAGTTTGTTTGATGTTTTTAAAAAAATTGAAAACCTTAAATGTAATTTAAGCGTTGTACCCCAAGGCATTCCTTTTTTACTGTTAAAAAAATGCATTTATTATATTGCAAAGCCATTGCACTTACTTTTTAATGCTTCTTTAAATTAAACTGAATTTTCTCAAATTTGTAAACAAAGCTATGTATATTACGCCTTTGTTTAAATCTGAAGCCAAAGAGAATATCACTAACTATAAAGGCATATGCATTCAATCTGCTATACCTAAATTGTTCAATAAAATTGTAACTGGTCAGTCACAAAGGATGTGCAAAAGCATCTTAGTGGAAGAGCAGCATGAATTTTGTGAAGTTATGAAACTGATATTTTAAATACATTTGAATGTAAAGTACAAGTTGATTTTATCTATACCAATTTTTTAAAGGCGTTTGATTCTGTGAGCCATATTATTTTCATAGCTGAGCTCATTGCTGTGGGTTTTCATCATAATATGATTTCCTGGTTATTTAGCTTTTTGAAAAAACGCACGCAATGTGTAAAAAGTAATAACTTTTTGTCACAGCTTATTCTTGTTTCATCAGGTGTTCCTCAAAGATCGTATTGTAGATCAATTTTATTTTTAATTTTCATTAATGATATCCCACAGTATATCAATTCATCGTCATTTCTTTTATTTGCGGATAATTTAAAAATCTCTTAATGATTGCCATCTATTACAACTGGTCTTAGATTCCATAAATATTTGGTGTTTTATTAATAAATTATTCTTTAATGCTGATAAATGTTTTTCAATAAGTTTCCATAGAACTTTAAGTAAAATTTCCATTAACTATATAATTGACACTAAAGTGTTGGACAAAGTCACACAAATTTATTTTTGATCATAATCTTTCATTTGTTGAACATATTAACATCATATGCAATTGTACCATAAAAATTTTAGGATTTGTATATAGAATGTCCGCGGATTTATCACCCAGTACACTAAAACTTTTGTATTATCAACAGAAATTTTGTCGTTTATTGTCTTATAAATTGGACATATTATTTGTAAATTATAATTACTGTTGCATTGCTTTATTGTACAACCTACCCTCATTGAAGATTTGCCGCAAAAAATCTAATTTGTCGTTCTTGTGTAATTTAATTATGTCTGAGATTGATTGTCCGGAGCTACTTCGCACTCTTCCATTCCATGTAGCACCTAATAATAGACACAACAGGCATTCTTCCTTGTTCCGTGAGTCTACCCATTCTACTAACTATGGTTTCAATAATCCGCTTGGTAAAATGTGTAGATTTGCAAATAATGTACCAACTAAATTTAATGTAAATGATAAGATTATACCGTTAATAAAGCATTATTATAAACACAACTTTAATACAAAAAACAACAAAAATTATTTTTATCTTATACACAAGCTTAATGTAAGTGAACAAGGTTCATTATATGCGGTTAGTAAAATATACAATAAACTTTCAAAAATGTTTAAAGAAATCAATAACTTTAAACAGTTCAAATTGAAATTGTATGATTAATTGTGCAAACTGGAACCATACAACATGAGCAAATACTTTTGACGCATTTTCTTTTTTATATGTATACTTTATATTATGTATGTTGTGTGTGTACATACTTTAGAAAAAAAGGTTGTCCGCTTTGGAGTTGGATTGAGTTTGGGTAATTGATTTTAAACCTTTGTTTTTTTATTAAATTATATTTGATTGTCTACCTCTTTAGACATTGCAATTTAGTTGCCAGTTGTGATACTGAAGTTTTATCGATGATATTCGATTCTTTGGTTTAAGCAGCATGATGGAGCTACTACTTTGCACCACCAATTATTATTTTGGTCCGTTTAAAGTTGAAAAGAACAATAATAACACTGAAATTAACGCCCATTCTATAACACATAATGCCTAATGCTACAGCGTCAAGATAAAAGTGTATATCCAAAATATCAACACAAAAGTAGCCACAAAATCAAATATAAGTAATTAAACAGATAGGACTACAAAGCCAACTTAGAGTCACATCCAGCAAAAGTGCTTCCAGTATTTGATTTTGACAATGTTTGCACATTTGCTTTAATTCATACAAATGCTACACTTTTAAACATTTTAAATCCAAATTTGCAGCAAAAGTACACAAAATAAGTAACTGCTTTTAGAGAATTTTGTAACAAAGATATTACAATTTTCAAATGTTTGTTTTAAATCATACTTTTATATAGAAGGGGGATGCGTTTACACACGTTCAGTCTACCTGAAGTCTGTAAGACTTTTCCCTTCTTCGGGCTCATTAAACCCACTTTCTTTCTGCTCCACCGCCTGGATGGTATCACTTTTGCATTTTTTTTATAAATGAGGTTTTTAATGCTTCTTTTTTGGTTATGATATTATTGTTGTTAGCTTTATCTGCAAGGCTTCTTTTCTATTATTATTTTTTTCGCCATTTGATGCATGCAAACAGCGTATGTTGTGCAATGTCGGCCTCTTCGCAGTACACGCATTTATTATATGTTATCTTACCTATCTTCTTCAGGTAACTTTGGAAGCTGGTATAACCTGTAAAGTACTGTGCAAAGTAGTAATTTATTTTCCCATGATACTTGTTTATCCACTTTCTTACATTGTGTATCAGCTAGCAAAGTAAAAAAAAACATGCGTGCACTCATTGTCGAGACTGTTTTGTATGCCCTACTGATTTTATTTATCAAATTTGAGTGCGTTACTCCATACTGGTAGAGCGTATAGCACGATTGACGCGGCGGCTACTAACTTTAAAAGCTTTCTTATCTTTTGTAGATTTCTTAATTCTTAGCGTCATCTTTCCAACGGAAACGACTGCCTTTTTTGCCTCGGTTACCAACAATTTTACGTGTTCCCCAAACATTAACTTTTTGTAATACTTTTATTCAAGTGCCAGTTCTAGATTGTGGTCTTTTATTCACTTGTCAATTTTTTTGAGGGTTTTGTTTGCGGTTGTTTCTACTTTTTCGTCATTTCTTTGTGAGTGTCTAGTCTCAACAGTCCGTCATATAAGATTTTCCCGAAATGGAGACCCAACACACACCCTGTGGTACCCCTCCTGTAATTTTGTGCTTTTTTTTCTTGTTCACTATAATTTTGTCTGAAAAGTAATTTTTCATAACTTCTACTAGATGGCTTAGTATATTTTTTTGTCCCATGCCGCCAAATTGAAAGCATTCTTGACATCAATTCTTTATAAGCGCACATAGTATACTTGTTTTCACTGTTTTTTTCATTTCGTTTTTTGCAATTTTGTTTACGGGTTCTAGTAATCCTAAAGTTGTCAAATCTTCCTGAAAATTTAACTTGTCGCGTATATTCTTGAATTCCCGCGCATGACTTAAGTATATCACGTGTTACCTGCGCGCATTTAGATTCATCTTAAGCTATTACGGGTCTTTTCTATATGTGCCTCTAAACGCGTAACATCATCGAGCCTCAAAAGGTTGATAATTATTACCTGCTGGTAAGTAGTGTTATTAAATGTTTGGTTGTAAATAAATAAAAAATACAAAGAACTGTTTAATTTTATTTAACTTTGCACTCCAGCGTCCGAAACCTACCATTAACCGCCCTGAGATAATTCATGCCACATCTATTTGTCGCCCAAACGTGTGGCCTGGAGTTAGCAATTATATAAATAAATTAAACAATAAAAAATAAATAACATTATGGGATTAGTGAACAGAAGCCCAACCGAACCACCTGCAAGTGAAGGTATAACAATTAGGAGCTTAAGTCAGCAAATGAATACCGCCGACTATAGCAGCACGGGAGCAATTCCACGGAGGACGCAAAGTACCACCTCACTTACGGCGAGCCCGCTTAAAAACCCTTCAGCATGGAACAATCCTACAACGATGGAAAATCCGCGGCGTTCCCACGAGCTATGTCAAGCCGTTATCAGCAGAAATTCGCATACAAAGGGGGGCGCCCTTTTGTATGCGAATTTCTGACAAACACGCATGGACAAAATTTAAGTAATGTATGCGCACAAAATGAGGTAAGCGATAATCCTTTTAATAAAAATGATTATGTGCCAAATCATTATAATAATTCTTTAAATTCAAACGCAAATAATTTTCTTGCTGTCACTGAAATTCATTAATTTAATCCGAATAAAATCCCGATTTTTTCGCAATTGTCAAACAATAAATAAATCTGTCCCAACTATCAATCGGTCGTACTCTTCAACACAGCAACAAGATTATCCGCAAAATAAATACAATACACCTATTTATTTAGATTGTAATAAAAACCAAAATAGTTTATTTTTAAATTCAAATCAACCGCGAGTAATTGAAAAATGTTTAGATAATTATAATGATCATCATCGATTAAATAAATTTTTTAATTGCAACCCTATGTATAAACAAAATGTAATGCCAACCAATCAATTTAAAACACTGGATTTATCTTTTTATATAAATTGTTTGCCAAAATTTAACAACCAAAGCACATGCCATCCAGTTGAATACACTGAAAAAATACGTTCAATATTATCATTATCGGAAACTCCATTCGCTTTATTTAAATGTTAATTAGCGGAAACATTAATTGACAATGCTAAGGCGTGGTCAAATCCATTTATTAATGAATTTAATACTTTTAATCAATTTAGTAACGCGTTTTTGAATCAATTTTGGGACCCTATAAAACAGTCACAAGCGAGATTTGATTTAGAAACAAATCGCTACCGCTATGGAAACTATATTGATTTTTTTCTAAATGCGTTAATTAAAGCAAAGTATTTGCAACCACTCTACCCGGAATTATTAGTAAGGGTTACCCACTTAATATTGCTTCAACCCTTATTGGAGTAACAACAATAAATGAAGCACTGGACTGACTTCGCTAAGCCGATTTTATAGAGGCTACATCTCAGAACTTACCGCTTAATGCAAAAGTAACTGCAAATTCATATGCTAATGATAACAGACAATTGAAAATGCGTCAGTCTAGGCTATGGTAATAATAATAATAATAGCAATAACTATACACAAAGAAATGAAAGCCCTCATCGTGTATCTTTTCAAGAAAACTTGGGAAACTGAATTCCGCGACTCTAAAGTGTCCACGAGCAGCGGTTATTACTGAACGGGCACCTGAATCATATTTTTCTGTTAGCAATCCAAAATCAACACTGTTACAAGAACCAACTTGTCGTTTCAATCATGAATCAGAAATATTTTCCCCAGTTATTTGCATATGGCCATAATTTCCCTGCACTGATAGACATTGGTAGCGATGACTGCTGTTTGTCAACTATTGTGTGGGATCTAATAAGATTTTACGACACACACCAATACCTGTATTTTCAGTAAGTGAAGTTAGAGTGTCGGGAGCATTTCGAGAAGCGCAGAGAACAGTATCTCAGCAAATGCAATTGACAATTAGTTTAAAACACCGTACTTTTACGCATGAGTTTCGCCTATTCCCGAACTTGCATATCCAATCATTATTGGAATAGACTGGTTGCGATCTCAAAATGCTCGCATTAATTTAGATAAATCTTGTCTAGCCATACTAAATTTAGAAATACCCGAAATTAGACCAGTGCATGAGTTCAAACCTATAGACTCGCCTAAACTAAAACTATGCGCTGTTAATTAAAATGCACTTATATTAAATTTAGCGCCTGACCATTCCAACACAAACATTAAGCTTGATGTTGTTATTAAAAGCATTGATTTAAATATTGAACAACAAGATCAATTTAGTACGCTTTTGAAAAAACACTCAAACATCTTCTCAAACATACCCGGCTGTACAACGGAATATAGTCACGACATACGACTCAACGATTGTACACCTTTTCAGATAAAACCATACCCAATACCGTACGCTTACTAAAAAGCTGTTGAACAAGATCTGAATAAGATGGAAAAATACGATATAATTGAACGTTGCAATTCTCCATTTTGTTCGCCACTTTTGACAGTAGTAAAGCACGATGGTAGTGTTCGAGTTTGCCTTGATGCACGCCGCTTAAATTTGGTGATGGAAGTAGATCCCAAATTGCTTAAAACTATTGATGACATTTTACATAATTTAGAAACAGTAAAGGTCATCTCCACTTTAGACCTTACAAATTTATATTGGCAAATAAGATTAATGCCAGCTGTAAAACGGTTTACAGGATTTAGTGCGGGCACCCGGTGCTACCAATTTAAGGTTTACCGTTTGGCCTTAAAACAGCCGTTGCCTCCTTTACTAGGTGCATTGACACTATAGTTAGTCCAGAGTTTTGCAGCTTTACAATCGCATATGTTGACGACTTACTAATTAATTCTAGTAATTTTAATTAACACATAAGCCATCTAGATTGTGCAAGCTGGCTTTACAGTAAAATTAAAAAAAATGTTCATTTATCTGTGATGAAGTTACATTTTTAGGATATGTGCTAGGGCAGAAAGGTTTACAGTCTGATCTTGCAAGAATACAAGCTGAGTTGGATTTTCCAACTCCTAGGACTATAAAACAAGTTCATGCTTTTCTTGGCCTCTGTAATTATAATCAAAAATTTTGTGCTAATTTTGCTAGCCTTACCAAACCATTAGTACAACTTTTTCGCAGTAAAAATAAATGGGTATGGGGAGAATGACAGCAAAATTCTTTTAACGATTTAAAAGAATTAATTGCAAAGCAAACTCTTTTGCATCACCCCGATCACAACTTACAATATTACGTTCAAACTGACGCATGCAACACAAGTATCGCAGCTACGCTTTGGCAAAAAGTAGAGAACGTAATTACAGCATGAAAAGTCAGTTGTGTAGGCACTCAATAAGTGGCGTCTTTATTTATTGGGTAAACCATTTGTTATCTTAAGTGATCATCGTTCCCTTTCTTATCTGCAGACGTGCCGACTCTTATCTGCTCGCATCATACGCTGAATTTTGTCACTTTAAGAGTTTGATTATACAAAGACCTATATTTCAGGAAAATACAATGTTATTCCCAATATACTCTCTAGGTTTCCATCTTCCCACTAACTGTCACCTGTCGACAAGCTTTTCAATATATTTACGCTTCGATTTTTGCAGTACGATCCTGTTGTTAAAAAACAGATGTCTGCAGTTTCTGGCTCATTGCCTGAAAAACAGCGTTTAGATCCGTTTCTAGCTAACATTATATCAGCGTTAGAAAACCCACAGTCTCTATATGGCAAACGGTATGTTATCAAAAACGACATTTTGTATGTAAATCGTGGTGAATTTGGTGCACCTTATTTGTGTATACCAAAACAACTCATCGCAGATGTAGTTAAGCTATTTCATGCTGTAATTGGACATTTTGAAATATATAAGACATGGGCTGCGTTAAGAACCAAAGTGTAGTGAATACATCTTCATCTAGATGTAAAGTTGATTTTAAAATCATGTGATGTGTGTCAACGTACTAAACACAAACCAATGACCGATCCTCCGTTTTAATCTATTACTCCAAAAGAGCCAAATGTCTTGGTAGCATTAGATTTATATGGGCCTCTACCACTTTCTGTGGGTGGCGTGACATACCTATGTGTTGTAGTGGTCTTTACAAAATGTGTATGTTTGAATGCTATAAAAAAAAAACAACTACCGAGGCTGTGTTGCGTCGGTTAAAAGAGAATTATTTTACCAAATTTAGGGTGCCGCGTAGAATATTAGCTGACCATGGTTCACAATTTACGGCGGACCGTTGGAAAGAACAACTTGAACGTTTGGGTACACGTGTAGTTCACTGCTCGGTACGTCACGCGCAATTCAACCCATCCGAAAGGCTAATGCGTAAGCTTGGTTGACTTTTTAAAGTATATTGCCATCACCAGCATACTAGATGGGCAGTTGATGTTCCAAAATTAGTTGCTCAATAACGTCATCCATGAGTTCACAGGTTTGTCTCCAACCGAGTTGCAACTAGGCAAACTCCCCGAGCATTTACTGAATTCTTTATTAAATTTACCTGCGTGTATTAATTCTGATCAGCATGTTAAAATATACTTGGCCAGAGAGACGCTTCTAGGAAAAGCTGAATTTAATATTGATGACTCGGTGCTATTGCGTACAAACTCCATTTCGTCGGCTGTAGCCTCACAAACTCGCAAGTTTATGTTATTGTTTGAGGGTCCTTTTAAGATTAAAAATGTGTTAGCTCGGCCACTTTTGTTTTAGAACATATTAACTCTTACGAGGAGCGTGGAACTTTTCATGCTTCACATATAAAACCGTTTGTTAGTGAAAATCATTCCACTTCTGCTTTTAAAAAACAGTAGTCAAATGATTCGGGAGCAGTTGTCGCGTATTTTCTCGGATTCCCGCGCATTACTTAAGTATATCACGTGTTACCTGCGCGCATTTAGATTCATCTTAAGCCATTACGGGCCTTTTCTATATCGAGCCTTAAAGGGTTGATAATTATTACCTGCTGGTAAGTAGTTATTAAATGTTTGGTTGTACAATATAATTAATTTTGTATTCCTATTTGTAGGATTTTTGCTATATGCTTAGACTCATTTAACTATATATGAGACGATATTTATACAAATATATGGAAATAAGAAATATAAAGAAGTGTTTAATTTTATTTAACTTTGCATTCCAGAGCCCGAAACCTACCATTAACCGCAATTTATGCCACAAACTTTAAAATTATTTTTTTAATAGTTTTAACTGTTTTGATTTTTACAATGTTTAAAATCATGTTGAGTCTACAATGTTTAATGTATTAAATTAAAATTTGCAACAGACATATTAACTGTAATGTTGAAAAAGCATTTAAGATTAAAATTTAAAAAAAAAATAATATCTGAGATTTTACTTACAACAACCATTATATTAGAATGTTTTGTCGTTGGTTATGGAACTTACATGTAATGTTAGCATCAGTTTCTTTTTCATTGAATTAAAAAATCCGTCAGTACAGAGTTAGATGGTGGCGAGCGTACTTTCAAACTCCGTGCCACGAATAAGCCAAAGGTGGCGAAAACTTTGCACGATATTATCAGCATTTTTTATTAAGGATATTCGCAAAGAATAATCAATTCGATGAGGAGAAAAACTTAAGAAAATAAATTAAATATTAATGAAGTTCTTTCAAGTTTGTTCTTCTTTGAATATGAATGCGATATTCATTTCAATAAAAACTAGCAACTGAAATACAATTTTTTTTTAAATTAAATTAGTCAACAAAATTTTACAATCAACAAGGTGTTGCGCATTTATGCATGTGTGTATTTTTCGACTTTAATTGTTTTATTAACATAGAAAATTGTATAACTGGGGTGCAAAAATTAATTAGATTTTAGCGAGTGTTTGGATTACCTATTAAGTGGTCGCAGATGTGCGACGTAGCGCTACAGTAAACCAAACAATGTTTCTAAATTGGTTTAAAAATAATAATGTTTTCAATTTGAGTTGTATAATTTAACTCGGTACAATTAATTAAACTGTGATTAAATAATCAATAATTATGAATATTATGAAATAGTTAGAGAGGCATCAATCAAATGCTATACCCATCCACATATCAGAATAGATGTTTTGTCCGAACTACACGGAGCATACAAATATTGAATTATGTTTGGGTTCGTTATTAAAGCAAGTCATAGTTACAGACAAGTTTGAAAGTTAAACAGGCACGAGTTAACCAGCATCCCCGGTGATCTCGCACCGTTGTTCCAGTTTAATTATTATGGTATACACATCATACCGACTAATACACATACAATGTTGTAATATCATAACTATTTTCACTCGTATCTTAAACTCGTGGTGCTGCTGTCCAGTCCAGACGGCTAACAGCATGTTTTGACGAATTGATTATCGCGCGCGAGCTTTAATGCGGTTTACATATATTTGAATGATTGATGTGGTAATATCCAATATAATGGTTTTGATATTATCTATGATGCACTCATCAATATGCAATTTATAATGTAATTTATTACAATGTAGAAACAATTATAACTAAAGACTGAAATTCACTCTTAAAGCAACTTATTATTGATATTGAATTAAGCTAAATAGTTGCTGATAGTAATCTGCCATAAATAAACTGATTTTGAAAACATTTAATCGGCTAATAGCTTCGATTCAATTATGCATATTAAATAGTTTGAAAATCCATAAAGTTAATCTCTTTCTTCCTCCGATTCTCTAATGGGGTTAAAACGGATGCAGTGGAGTTTTATGATCTCGGCACGGGTATTCTTCCTGTCCGATTTAAGCCGTATTAATCTCCGGGCCACCCTTCAACTTAGTTTTATACATTCATTCAATGGCCCTTCGCGAAGAGAGAGAAAGAAAAAAAGCTGTAGTCTATAAGAGTGGCAATAATCTTACAACCCCCGGGAGGGTAGCAGTCATTTAAGGAATGCTCGTGCAGATTGCCGATCCATTGGCGGCGTTACATTAAGGGCTCAGTTTATTTATTTTAAATAAAATATTTTAATTGAATGGCTAAATTCTATTATATTTGATGCAACTTATTTATCAATTTATGAGAACTAAATTACAATTAATTTTTCTATCAATTTGTGGACAATAAATATAAAATTTGATAGTAACAAAATAAGTATGCTCCCGCCACTGTGAGTCCACTTCGAGTCCTGCTGAATAATATGTCTGTCGCGCCTTAGTCCTCGTATCATATAGTAGTGGCATCATTCGTTTTTCCTGCAGGGCAATAAGACTTGTTTAAAAGATAATCTTTAACAATGGCTCTTTTTATTTAGAGCTGTGTGTGTCGCCTCGCATTGTTTCTCTGCGGGCGGTTTATTTAGAAACTTATCAAGAAAAGAGTAGGAAAGGGAGGGATGCAGCCACTACAGAAAATTTTCTTTCTGAACAATACGTTTATATAAATTATTCATCTGGCCTGCAGCGTCAACATATTTTTCTCCCATCGTGAGCTCACATTGTCCATCAAGCGTATTCAACAATAACATTTATCTAAATTTCGTACATCTCTACTAGTTTTATTTTTTTGTTAAATGTCAACAAATATTTCAGTTCTTAACGTTTATTAAATTTAACTACTTATTGTTGTTATAGTTATAAAAATGTTATCTGTTATTGCATATAAGTACCGCAATTAGTACATTTTATTTTTATAACATTTTTTCTTATCTTTTATAGGAAATATTAAAAAAATTATTATATTACTTTTAATAATATTGACATACTTTGTTACAATTAATTTGTAAATTGTCAAGGTTATAAAAATAAAATAGATAATGCTTGTAGGTTTAATTTGTTAAGAGATTGCAATAGTCTATTATTAGCTTAATGGAATTATGGTATATAATTGTTTTTCCAATTTTTAATGATGCTAATAATAATAATAATAATAAACTACAGGAAATATACATATCTATTTGCAGAAAAGTACGCCCCGCTAGCGGAAAAGTTCAGGTGGTTTTCCATACACATTCTTCCGCATTAACATTTATTTTATTCAATCTTTTTTTTTATTTATCGAGTGCTTGGTCTTTGACAATGCAATAATTATAATATTTATTTGAAAATGTTAGTATCCATAAATCTTACATTATCTGACAAAGAGTTTAGTTTTTATGATGTACGAAAACTGTTACCGGCTCCCATCCCGCATAATGAGAGCTGAGAAGTCGGCGGTTGTAAACAGGTCGGCTTGACATTGACATCTCATTATAGAATCTGCGTCTACAGGTGGTGGGTAATCGCGGTTATACACCTGGAGTTGGTGTGGTGAGACTTTGGATGCTGCCACCTAGCATTTTCCAGGTGGCCGTAAGCATCTTAGTGAAGGCGTAAAAAAACGGTTTTGACTCCTAGTACGTCAGTTGTGGACTTGAAAGAACGGTTAAAGCGTGATAAGTTTATAAGAATAATAAGAATAACATAGTAAAAAAAGTTGCATGGTGGCTGTAGGTAACAGTTTAAATCTTTTCTATTTTTGTAGGCTTAAAAATTTAATATATTGGTTTCAGTTTTCAAAAGTATTAAAGCGCCTACTGACCAAAACCACTCTCCTTCTCTCCTCTCTTGCTACAAACATTAGGAAATTTTACACATTTCTGTGTACAACCTTCCTGTCTAATTGTACCTAATAAGTAACGTTTTTGAGAGTACATTAGAAGTGCGTCTTGCAGACTTTAGTTTTGAATGCTGGCACTTAAACATCCACAACTTTTTTTATACAGCAAGCATGTTGGTTGCTTGTACTTTTTGTTCAACAAGACAAGATAACTTAGAATCTGAGTTATTTGCATTTTTATCAAAGTAGTTTTTGGCTAAGACCAATATATCATCTCAGATGAGATCAAATCCCGTATTAGCTGTCAGTTGGGTGTTACAAATGTGATAAAGTGCTTTGAGAATCTTTTTTAAATTTTTATTTTAAAACGATTCTATCAAGTTTAGATCAGAAAATGCAGCCATACCCTAAGTTAGACATGCGTATGTCAGTATTGAGCATATACTTAATTTAAATAGTTGCAACTTGTTGCTCGTACTCATATTGCTGTCCCTTCAAAGCAGTGAAGTTAAAAAAATGCTTGCCATTCTTTGCCTTACCCAGTATGGTAGTTATGTACAATCTAAAAGCTAATCTTCTGCCTAACTCTATTTCTTGGTATTTTGTAGTACCGATACATAAAATTGGAACACCGTTTGTATAAACGTTCTTATGAGGAATTAGCAATTAATTCCTAAAAAAAGTATAGCCTTGCTTTTTTTCAAAGCTGGTTTTTATTATCCAATACCTTAACGTGTTTACTTTTGGATATCTGGAATTGTAGAATAGTGCCGTATTGTTAGCGCACTGAGCAATTTTTACACTTGATTGGAAATAATACTCTGAGGAACTTCTACCTTAGTTCTGCAAAAGTAAATACAAGACACGTGCTCATACAACTTTGCGGTCAGTGTCCTTCTTTTCAGATAAAAAACTTATTCCTTTTATCAAACTTGGATTTATATTGAAACGCTAAATCTTTAAAAGTAGACATTGGTTCCAGACCTTATCAAGGTTCAATATTAAAAATATGGCAACAATAACTTGTTTATTACAAAAACTAGTTTTAATTTAATCTGTATCTCTGGTTAGTTGATAGGTTGCAGATAACTCATATCTGAAGCTATCTTGATGATTTAGTAATAGGTTTACAGCCGCCGTGTAATCCCGGATTCTATTCAAAACTACAGTTTTTGTTACATTACTTAGAATTGACAGAAGACTAATTTGGAAGTAATTTTGTAAAAAATATTTATTCTTACCAACTTTTGGAATAGGAATGACATTAGACTTTTTTCATAAAAGCAAAAAATAAAAAGTCTTAGCCATTGCATTTGTAATGTTTGTAAGAAACATTACAGTCTTGTAAAAAATAACTCTCAGATTTCTCACTCTATACGGGTCAATTTAAGAGTTAAAGCAGTTTTATACACTAGCTTGCATATTTGTAAACCCTTTATACGTAGTCCAAATCTAAGGGTTTTAGTTATCCTTTACATCAGATTATCATCTTTGTTTAACACATTGAGCCAGTTTAACTCGGTTCAGTCAGTCGAGCTGTGAAACCTTTGCCATTTATGTCTGGCACAATTTTGAACAAAAATAAGCAGTCTGATTTTTCTATTGAAAATTGACTAGATCCAATTTTTGGCAGTCTTAGTCTTAGTTGCTAACAATTCTACGACCGCGCTTTCAACTCCTTCAGCCGTTAGAGTATCAGACTCTGTTTTAAGATATACAAAAACAAAAATTAGTCAATCTTGTATGACTGTAGTCTAAGTTGAAGTTGTTAATGACCAAAATGCAGTTTGAGCTGCTGTTCTTGGAAAAAACAATGTCAAGTACATCCCTGGGCAAACTTAAACAGTACGTTAGTTTTAACATTTGATAGTCTGCTGTGCCAAGCTAGATGCTTTAAATTAAAGCCTCCTGCAACATTTGTTGGAGACTGGCCGTTTAGTATAGCATCATGTTCTGTTGTTACTAGCTGCTTAGTTGGCAACTGATATAATAAAATTAGCTTTATCAGTCCTAGACCAAGAACATTTATTGTAATAGAGTTAGTTTTCAATTCAACGTGGCTGAACTTAGCTACGGCTACGGATTCGTTTAAGAAGCGTATTTGTGAATCCGCGCTCTCACCCAAGCATCGCCCTGCTAAATCATCAACATGCGTACCAGCATTGAAATTTAGCGCCGCTTTTATGTTTATTCTAGATCAATAACTTAATAATTTAAACAAATTGTTCTGTTATTTAACTCAATGGTATTATTTAGCAATAATTAAATAAAATAATAAATTTAATACATCTGCAATGTCAACAAAATATTTAGATATAAATAGGTGTTATTAAATTATAAATATAATATTAAAACGGCGTTCAATATTTTTACATAAATAATAATTGGTAGATTTCAAATGTTTTTACAAAAAATTGTTTCTTATTATTTAAAAAAAAGAAATAAACTTTTAAATTTCAGGAAATCAATAAAAAAAACTTTTTATTGCGCTAATTTATGAGAGATCTAAATAATTTGGCTAATAATTTAAATTAAGGTTGAATAGTCAACGTTTAAGCTAAAAAATATTTAATTAAACAATAATAGAAAAATTTTAAACTTTTATTTATTCAAAAAACTTTTTTCAAAAACGGAAAATGTAAATTACAGCTAAAATAATATAACCAATTATTTTAGCTGTAATTTACATTTTGATAAATGTTTTCATTTAACTAGCAAATAAAAATAAAAATTCAAACTTCCGGATATCTTACCGGAAAATGGCTCAAAAACGGAAAATGTTAAATTAGCTATATTAGTTGATTCAATGTCTCGGCTAACACAATCTTATTTTAGAACTAGATCCCCAATATCTTAGCTGATAAATGTTTCTATTTAACTAGCAAATAAAAATACAAATTCTAACTTTCGGATATCTTACCGGAAAATGGCTCAAAAACGAAAAATGTAAAATTAGCTATATTGGTTGATTGAATGTCTCGGCTAACACAATCTTATTTGAGAATTTGATCCCCAATGTCTTAGCTGATAAATATTTCTATTTAACTAGCAAATGAAAATAAAACTTTAAACTTCTAGAAAATTTACCGGAAAATGGCTCAAAAACGGAAAATGTAAAAACAGCTTAACTGCCAGATTGAGTTTCTTGAGTAAAACAATCTTATTTAAGAACTTGATCTCTAATATCTTAGCTAATAAATATTTCTTATTAACTAGCAAATAAAAATATTAATATAAACTTCGGAATATCTTACCGGAAAATAGCCTAAAATCAAAAAATGTAAAAACAACTAAACTGATTGAGTTTTTCCGGCAACACAATTTGATCTAAAAGCTTGATCCGCAATGTCTTAGCTGATAAATATTTCTATTTAACTAGCAAATGAAAATAGAAATTCAAACTTCCGGATAACTAACCAGAAAAAGGCTCAAAAACGAAAATTGTATAAACAACTAAACTAGAGTTTTTCGGCTTACACAATCTTATTTAAGAATTTGATATCTTAGCTAATAAATAATTTTTATTAACTAGCAAATAAAAATAAAAATTCAAGTTTTTAAATAAGATCGTGTATCCCGAGAAACTCAATCAGGCAGTTTAGCTGTTTTTACAGTATTTGATTTTTGGCCATTTTCCGGTAAGATATCCGGAAGTTTGAATTTTTATTTTCATTTGCTAGTTAAATGAAAACATTTATCAGATAAGATATTAGATATCAAGTTCTCAAGTAAGATTGTGTTAGCCGAGACATTGGATCAACCAATATAGCTAATTTTACATTTTCCGTTTTTGAGATATTTTCCGGTAAGATATCCGGAAGTTTGAATTTGTATTTTCATTTGCTAGTTTAATAGAAACATTTATCAGCTAAGATATTGGGGATCAAGTTCTAAAATAAGATTGTGTTAGCCGAGACATTCAATCAACCAATATAGCTATTTTTTCATTTTCCGTTTTTGAGCCATTTTCCGGTAAGATATCCGGAAGTTTGAATTTGTATTTTCAGTTGCTAGTTAAATAGAAACATTTATCAGCTAAGATATTGGAGATCAAGTTCTAAAATAAGATTGTGTTAGCCGAGACATTCAATCAACCAATTTAGCTAATTTTACATTTTCCGTTTTTGAACCATTTTCCGGTAAGATATCCGGAAGTTTGAATTTTTATTTTCATTTGCTAGTTAATTGAAAACATTTATCAGCTGAGACATTGCGGATCAAGTTCTTAATTAAGATTGTGTTACCGAGAAACTCAATCTGGCAGTTTAGCTCTATTTACATTTTTTGTTTTTGAGCCATTTTCCGGTAAGATATCCTGAAGTTTGAATTTGCATTTTCATTTGCTAGTTTAATAGAAACATTTATCAGCTAAGATATTGGGGATCAAGTTCTAAAATAAGATTGTGTTAGCCGAGACATTCAATCAACCAATATAGCTAATTTTACATTTTCCGTTTTGAGCCATTTTCCGGTAAGATATCCTGAAGTTTGAATTTGTATTTTCATTTGCTAGTTAAATAGAAACATTTATCAGCTAAGATATTGGGGATCAAGTTCTCAAATAAGATTGTGTTAGCCGAGACATTTAATCAACCAATATAGCTAATTTTACATTTTCCGTTTTTGAACCATTTTCCGGTAAGATATCCGGAAGTTTAAATTTTTATTTTTATTTGCTAGTTAAATGAAAACATTTATCAGCTGAGACATTGCGGATCAATTTCTTAAACAAGATTGTGTTAGCCAAGAAATATAACCAATTATTTTAGCTGCAATTTACATTTTTCGTTTTTGAACAATTTTTTTTGAATAAATAGAAGTTTAAAATTTTTCTATTATTGTTTAATTAAATATTTCTTAGCTTAAACATTGACTATTCAACCTTAATTTAAATTATTAGCCAAATTATTTAGATCTCTCATAAATTAGCGCAATAAATTTCTTTTTTATTGATTTCCAGAAATTTAAAAGTTTATTTCTATTTGGTAAATAATAAGAAACAATTTTTTGTAAAAACATTTGAAATCTACCAATTATTATTCATGTAAAAATATTGAACGCCGTTTTAATATTATATTTATAATTTAATAACACCTATTTATATCTAAATATTTTATTATATTATTAAATTTATTATTTATTTAATTATTGCTAAATAATACCATTGAGTTAAATAACAGAACAATTTGTTTAAATTATTAAGTTATTGATCTAGAACAAATATAAAAGCGGCGCTAAATTTCAATGCTGATACGCATGTTGATGATTTAGCTGGGCGATGCTTGGGCGAGAGCGCGGATTCACAAATACGCTTCTTAAACGAGTTTGTAGCCGTAGCTAAGTTCAGCCACGTTTCAATTCAACAGTTGGCGGCTTTAGAATTTACAAGTTACTAGGTGATCGTTTGACGAAGATTGCGGTTTCACGTTCTTGTGCTCCAAACGTGTTTTTCAAATACTTGAAAGTTTTTAAAATATTTCTAGGAACTAAAAGTGTTTTGAATAATAACATTACATCAATGTTATTTTTAAAGAAGAAAGTCTCTAATTCTTCTTTTTTTTATGATTTATACCGTTGCCACTCTAAAAGCAGATACAAAGCAAAATGTTTTTATTAAGCGTATCAGCCATTATATAATTTCTTAAAATATTCTTTACTATTATGAATTTTGCCAAAAGATTTTTTGCAATCGCTTGCTGATAGTTTAACAGCCTTTTTTAAACTAAAGATGGTGGTTGAGTGCCAAAACACGCAATCAATGCAAAATATTGTTTTTTGAGACACGAGAATTACTCTTGACCTAACTCGTAGCTGCTTTTAAGAAACTTAACTTTTGTTTTTGCTGCAGTTTAAACCGATTCTTGTTTGTGCAACTGGTGCATCATCTAAAGCAATGTAAGCTTTCTGACATATGGCACACTTAAGAAGAGTGGGTTTATCTTTACCACTTTTCTTGGAACACTGCTCTGTAGAATAAAACTTATTTAACGCAAACGTAAGTAGCACTTATTTGCCATGTCTCAACTTTCTATGGCATTGATTGATAATTTTGAGATTGCGATGTATTAATAATAATAATAATAATAATTTTTTTTTTTTTTATAATTATACTTACAAAATATACAATTACAGTAATAATGACAAAGAAAAAAAAACGTCACAGCTAGTAACCTCTATAACCCTACATCCCTTAAAAACTTACCTGCTCAAATGATAGATATCTAGAAATTGGTGTTGGTGGGGTATAAAATTTCAAGTTAACCGTCTATAATTAATTGAGTGTCTCACCCACACTGTTGCTTAACTAAATGACCACTGTCGCTAATAGTAGAAACAAATATTAAATCTCGGGATAACTAACGCTTGGGCGGGTGATTGGGTTACAGTGTTTTAAGCCATCCGCTTATAATTTATAAATACCACCCATCCAAGTAATAAGTGTCTACGAGTTGGTTGCAACTTTACTGTTTTTTAATTAAATAACAACTGTCATTAACAGTGGGAAAATATCTAATCTTTAGATAACTGACACTTGGGCGGGCGGATAGAGTATAAAATTAACAGAGTGACTTATCCACACGCCTAAATACAAAGTTCAGAAATTGGTTGCAACTTTACTTTAGCTTAACTAAATGACAACTGTCAATAACAGTGAAAAAAAAAATTCAATCCTGAAATCAACAGCATTTGATCATAATTTCTAAACTTAGTGACCCACCCGCCCAAATGTTAGGTATTCAGGAGTTGGTGTTCTTCACTGTTGTTTAACTGAACGATAACTGACATTAACAGTAAAAAGAAATATGTAATCTTTGGATAACCAACATTTAGGCAGGTGGTTGGAGTATAAAATTTTAATCCAACAGTTTATAACTAACCGAGACAAAATTTAATTTTTTTTTGCACGATGCGTGCATTTAAATTGTATATTAATTAACTAAAAACTAATTTCACTTTAGAACGGCTTGTTTTACATAAAATATAATAAAAATTGTTTTGCAATTTTATATATTTGACGCATTTTACAAAACAAAAAGTTTATGCATAAAATGGCCATAATTTTTTACCACCGAAAGTCGATTATGGACAATTTTAAATTTAAATTGTGCTACCTAAGGTTTTTTTTTAATTGGTCGGTAATCAAGGTCACTGTAAATTATCTTTACCCCCTAAACTATTTGATTTATTTATTTTAAAAAACTAAACTACTTACTTACTTTTTAATTGTCAAAATGTTCAATATTAATTGTGTTTCTTTTGACAAAAAGCAACCATGCACTAACTTTTACTAAGCTCAAAGTTATTTTTGTGTACAACTTCTCAAGATAATTTAATTATTTTTGACAGTTGGGTTGTTGCTGCGGTTTAAACTAAATTGTTAAACATTCAACAGACAGTAATTTCTTTTTCAAAAGTATCAAATAATTCCAGTGGTGTCTATATGCGACCCAAAATAAAAAAAAAAACACTCCCTGACAAATTTTTAAATGCAGGGTAGTTTTACTCTAAAAGAAATAGCGGATATCGTTTTTGTGTATGGTTTTTATAACGGAACCGCCTTAGCAGCCGTAATACTCTCCACCGGCAAAAGACATACACAAAAACAAAATCTGCTATTTTTCTTAGAGTAAAATCACCCATTTTGAAAAAAGTGTTCTATTTGATTTTAAAAATTAATACAATAATAACAATTTTTTTTGCAGTGTTATTTAAGTTTTTATAGAAGCATTTTGCTACAAGAAACTTTGGTTAAATTATTTTCACCTAGTTATGACTCGGCCTGTACAAATTAAAAAAAAATATATTTTTGTGTAAGTGCAGGAACATTATTAATTTAAAACAGTTTTTATAATTTGTAGAACAGCATTTGTCTACTCAGTAACGTTTTATACTATTTGTAACAGTTCAAAAACTTTAAAGAAAATAATACATACATTCAGTGTTAGTGCAAGAATATTAAATAACAAATTTGAAATATTTTATAATCTTGCAAGAGCTCAGAAATGTTAAAAATAAAAAATTCAAACAGTCAGTCGCAAACAAGCAGCCATCCAGAGCAGTCGCAAGATAGAAGAGCTCCCAATGTAACTGCAGTTTTTACCGCAACCCACACAAACAAGCAATGCCCGTGCTGCCCAATGACCAAGTACTGGAGATCTTGTACGCAAAAAGCCAGAAGTTAGAGGACTAACACTAAAAGTTAATGGCAAAATCAGTGAGATAGACTCCTGATACCAGAAACATATAGATTTTGAAAAATTTAAGGTAGGCAGCGTGGTAGACGACTTCCGCCACATAAAGCAGAACATCGTCCGGGACGTCATTGGAGTCATCAAGGCGGACCTGCAAGACACCTTCACCCAGTTAAGAAAATATTTTAAACTGGCCCTGCGCTATAGTGAAGACGCTTTGCTGATGGCCACCTTTTGCGAAAGCTCCAATCCAAGCCTTGCTCAATGAGGCCGTGACGTTACCACCGCCTGCCAAACCTCCCACAAAGTTCCTGGAGAACCAGATCCAGGCTTCACTCAAGAAGCCGGCCGAGAATCCAATCGACTCCAGCCTATCCGATAAGAAACCAATGGACACCCTGATGGCCAGCCCATAGAAGAGAGATTTTAGACCATAAAGTAGAAAAAAATGGCAAAGAAAGTTAGGAAAAAACCAAGTAGTCTAGGCCCTCAGCCTACCCTTTTCAGGTGCCTTTAACGCCAAAAAGGCTTTCAGCCCACAACGCCAACTAGTCTTCAATCCGGCTTGCCTATAAAACTCAGTCGGCCAACTCGAGTCCGACTGTTAATTTCTTAGGCCCCTCTAGTCCGCCAGTACCCACAGAGGGCGCTGGCATACGACGTCCTCCCCATAAACATAAACATTTTTTTTTATATTTTCATTTAAAAATCGTCAAAGGGAGCTTTGGTTTTACATTGTCAACAAAGCATATGTGGCATACATATAAATTTAAGTAGTAAAACCAATTTATTTTTGTTCCGATTATTTTGATGCATCAGCTTATTTTAGTTTACAATGCATGCAAAAATGAATTTGTTTTTTCTAACTCTGCTGCTGTCGGTCCCAAGCGCAAAAATAAAGAAGAAGAAAAATGGCAAGTTTTAAAAATAGCGCCTTTATTGACGCAAAATTAACAACAAATGCCAAACTGCGTGCTAGTTACTACGGCAAGGCACCTGTTTATTGTCAGCAAACCACCGTCCTTCCAAAGGGCACTTCCAAAGCTAGCAAGGACGTATCCTATGCTCAATTGACTCATTAATAAAAATAGTTGCTGCTCCGTTTATTCCAAGCAAGTGACGACGATTTTAAGAAGTTAATTTTAACTTCAGCACAGGTTTTAGCCAACTAATGATTAATTTCTCAGACCCGGTCAGATAGTCTGGTTTCCAGACATATTTGAGGCACGAGATTGCTGCAATACTATGTAACGCCTATAATGCTGGCATGCTAGATGCACTATGTAATATCAAACCCGCAAAAATAGATGTAGTTAACTTCTATAAGACATTTATTTAGAAGAGGGTAAGCGCGGTAGGCGCTCGCGAGAGTGAATCCGACACTTGCAAGTTTTTAGGAAGATTTCTTTCCTAAACAAACACACACACAACAACTTT
This sequence comes from Tachinus rufipes, assembly GCA_963932245.1. Lineage (NCBI taxonomy): Eukaryota > Metazoa > Arthropoda > Insecta > Coleoptera > Staphylinidae > Tachinus > Tachinus rufipes. The sequence continues at coordinate 66,791,650 of OZ010747.1, read as the reverse complement.
ATTGACTAATTGTTATTGAAATAATTGTTTTTAATGTTGTTTTTAATGTTTTTGTTCTTTTATCCATTTGGTTAAAACAAATGTGAATGTTTGTCTAAAAATATTTATAATTTGAAATTTGGAAGTTTGAAATAATTACTTATAACTCAAAAATGATAGAATTTATAAACAAAATATTTTTACAAAAAAACTTTCAAATTGATTTTAGAATTATAAAATGTAAAAATATACAGAGTATTCTATTTGAATAAAAAAGTTTACTAAATTTTCATAACAAAATAAACACCTATATATTTTATATTAAATATATTTAAACAATAACAAAATCAATAAAATTTTGTTTAAAAAAAATAATTTTTTTTACGATTGGAAAATTATTTAAGGGTTTAGCTAATTTTGACTAACCCTATATAAACAATAATAAAAATAGTTTAAGACTTACATTTGCTTAAATAATAGTTATCAAAAATTGTACACAAAACTTATTTTTTGTATAAAATCCACTAACAATTGTTTTGAAACTATATTTACTACAATAAAGTTGCTTAGAAAGCGTACTTATGATGTAAAATAATTTAGGAAAAACAATTATTTAAATTATTAATTTGGAAAAATATTTATTAGTACTCACAAATTACCAGTTATTTGAAGGGTACGTCGTAGGTATCAGATTTTTTGCTAATTTTAACTATTTACGTTTAGAACTAATTTAAAATTATTAATATAATTAGTTCAAGGGATGATTTTTTTATTTTTAAATATTTGTAAAATTTTTAATTTAATTGAAAAAAAAATGAAAATACGTTTACATTTTTGAACTACACAAATCAACATTTACATAATAAGTTTCAATAAACTCTAAAGCAACTCCAATAGTCCATCCAAAACCAGTCTGCATTGTATATTCACCTCCCCCACCATAACCACCTGGATTAACAGCATCATATTTCTCAAACATTTTTCCAGTTTGAACAAATCCAAGCATATTAGCATTAACCCAGTTTTGAGCCAACATTTTAGCTTTTTCTTCAGCTTCTTGTGTTTTTAAATTGGCCAAACCTTGAACCAAAATAGCCTGCAATGGAGACCATGCATTTGGATAATCCCATTGTTCACCTGAATATTGTAAAGTAACTGGAGTACCACCCATAAAACTAAATATATCATTGCGTTCAAGATAATTTAAAACTGATGTTGTTAATTTTTCTTTATGATTAAATGCGTTAGCCCATAAAGGTGTCAAATTGGATATAAAAAAATATTTCCTATGTTGCTGTAAATATAAATCATAATCATACCAGATTTCATCAGTTTTATTCCAAAATACTGTTTTAATTGCTTTTTTCAATTGTTTTGCTTTGATACTCCAATTGTTTGCTTTGGGTGATTTTAATTGCATATAAAGATAAGATAAATCATCAAATGCTTTATATAAAAAGCTGTTTAAATCTACAGGTATGGTACGACTAGTTTGAATGTTTAACATATTACCATTTGGAAGTCCAATGCTATCATACAACCATCGACTACTAAAATCCCAACCACTTTCAGCAGCACCTTGTATGTCAGTGTAGATTCTATTACGTTTGCTTGCATCCAAACCAGAAGCAGTGTTATAATCTTCTTTATACGATTCAGGTCTTGGACCTGTATTATCCGGTTTATACCTAGCCAGCTTATAATTAACACAATCCATTTCAACATCAATCATTTTATTATCAATCCAATAATTCAATTCAATTTCTAAATATTCAATATTGTTTTCAAGCCAGGTAATATCATTACTTTTTTTAATATATTCAGCAACCATTGATACAAATAGTGGTGGTTGAGATCTTTTTAAATAATAAACTCTACCCCCATTAGGAATAAAACCGTATCGCATTATTATGGTTATAAAATTATCCAGCATACCTCTAACAGTTTCAAACATTTCACTTATTAACAATCCACGTATTATCCAATAAGTATCCCAATAATAATATTCCCTGAAACGACCTCCAGGTATGATAAAACCATTCGGTACATTAATAATTGAAAATTGAGATTCATTTTCTGTAACTTCTGATTTAATTTTTTTACTTAATTTAGGCCAAATTGCTATTAAATTTTTAGCAAATTCTTTCACATTGTTATCAATAATTTTGTTAATAATAGAAGGATTTAAATTCAAATCATTCGGAATCCAATCTTCCAATTCATTTCCATTCGTGAAATGTTCATCAACAAATTGTTTAACCTACAACTTGTTGTAAATTATTTGAATTAAATTAATTAAATATTTACCTTTTTTTTATTTGGATTATTATTCGTTTCTTTAATAAATTTGTTGAAAGATTTCAAAATTGTTTCACTATCAGTAACCATGCTCATATCCACAAAATCTTTAGAATCTGTATAAATTCCAGACATTTGGACCGTATGTAGTAGTTGGCCATGGCAGTAAATTTCATGTTGTGTTATCATAGCTGGATGTACGCAGTATGCTGAAAGGTTATTTTTATCTACTTAACTATCGGTGATTTTAAATAACCTAATTATGTTATATTCTAATTATTAAAAATAGAATACTATATTAATATGATAGAAAAACGTTGTATGTTACTTTATTATTTAATATACTGAGTGATGTATATCATGCAACATTTTTTTTGTTTAGAAATGTTTTACGGTTAATTGCAAAATTAAATTTGCAATTAATTTTGTCACATAAATTTGACAATTTTGCAATTGTCAGTCTATGTTGTCAGTTGTAAAAACAATTTTTTGCTTAAGTATTCACATAACCTAAAATCAATGTTGACCTTTAATTTGTTGCAATTAACAGATGCGTCAATGCATAAAAATACATTCAACTTGTTGTTTTACAATTATTGTGTCACGGCAAACACACATAATCTAAAAATATATTAATGATATCTAATCTGTCGCTTTGACGATTGACATATAACATATCATTTTACAGTGTGCTTGGAATATAAAATATTTTAGATTGTCATTCAATGTGTCAATTCATAAAATCATATTATATATAAAATCATATTAACCCTAAACCTTGTTTTTAATTATTTGTTTATCAATTCTTCTTCTTTTTGTTTCCGCTCATTTCTTCCCATTTGCTTTTTTTTGTCTCATTGCATTCTTTCAGCATGTGTTTTAGTTTTTCCACACATTTTCTTTTCTTTGTATATCCAAAATTTGCACACTTTTACTTTTTTTCCGTTACACTTGTATATCTCTATATATCATTATAATTTCTTCTACATACTTCTTTTATCCATTCTTAATCATTCTACTTCCTATATTTGTCTTTATTTTTCTGTGTTTATTTTTATTATTGTTTGTACAAAAAAACATACTCTAGATATTTAAATGTTTTTAGACCTACAATTTTTGTTTATACTTAAAAGCTGAAAAATGAATGATTTCCAGTTTTCTACTCTGGGTATTTTTCTTCATTTTACCATTTACACAAACTATGCTAACTGTTTCTATGTATACTTCCTTTTTCTTTTTCTTAAATTCTTTGTGTTAAGTAGCCGGTTTTCCCACATTTTGGCCATTCTGCGGGTCTTCCTCCTCAGATGACATTAGATTCCATGGCTTCATATATTTGGCACAGCCGATCGTCTTAAAAAAACCTTCCTTCTCTACGTCTTAGGTGTCGTGTGATTTAACTTTTGTAACTTGGTATGGACCCTAATATTTGGCATTAAGCTTGAGCTCTGGACCCAGAGTAGGGCAAAGTGTAATTAAAAAGATACTGACAACAAATCATTGCCAGCACGAATAACAAATAATTACTAATAATTATAATAAAGTTTGTTTTGATTAACGACTATCCGTATTTGATGTGACTAATGACTAATGATTATTAGTCATTAGTTAGTAGAGAACGATTACTGACTAATAATCACCAATAAAAGTTTGCATAATAATAACTAACGAGTAACAACTAACCAAAGTTTGCTTAACCATTTAAAAAAAAATCTAAGAAAATTTAAAAGATATTTAATATAATTTAAGAAAATCTGAAATAATTCAAAAATATTTTAAAAAAGTATAAAATAATTTATAAATTATAAGAAAAAATTTAAAAACATTAAAAAAATTAAAAAAAAAAACAGATAATTTAAGAAAACTGGCAAAAAATTTAAATAATTTAAAGCAAAAATTGTATAAAAAAATAAAAAGTAAAAAAAGTAACACATAAGCCTAAGGAGTCTTAGATGTGTGTACAAGAACTTGACAGTTGTAGCAAGCTAGATACGCTATTAAATCTGATTTTGTATTACGCTGTAAAAGATTGCTATTCACACACTGGCATTTGATGCTTTGAGGTTATATGTTAACACCGTATTTAGCATTAAGGTCTTCTGTTTAACAGTTTTAGTAATTTTTTGACAGATGTAATAAAGTTTTTAAAATTTTTGAACAAAATTTGACACATCTGGCAGATTGTATGCGTTTGATCACATTACTGTAAACTGCTTGACAATTTTAGTAACATTACGACATTTTTAATAGTTTTTTTGACAGATTTAGCAACACTGTTAATAATTTAAAATATATTTTAACATATTATATTGCTGTAAAATGTAACATTTTGACAGTTTTAGTAACAATTTTAAATACAATTTGTCAGATCTAGTAAGTTGAACATTATTAAATAGAAAGTTCATTAAATATTAATAAAATTAATATACTAATAAAAACTGGAATAGCGCCAAGAGAGGCAAAAATTTTATAAAAATGACAGAAAGAAGAACTCATACAAAAGTAAGACTGTGCGTGCCAACCAGTGTTGGTATTAGAGACAAATGGAGAAAGAAGACCAAGAACAGAAACAAAAGCTGTAATTGTAAGCAAACAGGGCGTAGCATATGCAAACTTGCTGAAACAACAAAACTACAGATGAAAGAATCTACATTCAAAGAGATAAGAGAAACAACAAAAAATTGTTACTAACAAAAGGAATAGAGACCAAAAAAGATGTTACAATGTAAGAAAAGCCAACAACGTACTCACAGAACTAGTGATGATCAAGTATCTTTGATCCGGAGACACTAGCAGAGAAAAAATTATGAAAAAAGCAAACACAGAAAAAAGTACGATAATATCTATAAAAATGAGTTTAGAGAAAAACAAACAGTTATAGTCAAGTTTGGAGAAAACATCAGCGGTACAGATAATAAGAGAAGAAAGAATAAACATAAAACTCATAAGATGCAGAGTAAAATGTTGGATGAAAATACATGTAGCGGCGGAGTCCAAAAGAGTTATCGCTATGCATAAAATGCAAAAACAAAGAACACCAGGTTGCCGAATGCAAGAACTTAAAATACTGCATAAAATGCAAAACGATAGCACACATAACGGGAGAGAAAATGTCTGCATACAATAAAAAAGAAACAAAGAAAACAAAAAACTAAATGGTAAGTAGATAAGAGACAATAAAACAGATGCGACTATATTAGCTAGTGGAAAGTGTAGTGACAAAGTGGAAAGATAGAAAACACCAAAAGAGGAAATAGTGTCCGCTAAAGTAGCAAGTATGATAGTATACAGCTGTTATGTCAGTCCAAACTGCAGACTGAAATACTAACGGAATAGATAGAAAAATTAGAAAATAGTTAAAGAAAACAGAAAAGCAAAAAAATCATAGTAGCAAAATCACCAAGATAGGGAGAATACAAGAGGGTTTTAAGAAGAAACGGAGGAGGAATTAAAAAACAACACAATTTTTTTTTAAAAAGCAATTAGGGATAGCAGAAGAAGATGATGAAAAAAAAATAGAATCCTTAGGAAAAACTGTAAAAAATAACAATGAATAAATTGGAAGGAAAAACAAAAAAAAAATACTAAAAGAAAACAAACAAAAAATTCATAATTAAAAAACTGTTTCCCAAAGGAGAACCGGTAGTAGAACTTTGCAACAAAAGTACTAAGAAAAAAAATAAGAAGTTTGACAATAGAAAATATAGAGAAAAAAAAGAAACAATACAAACAAACACAAAATAAAACCCATAGAAGAAAAAAAAAGAAACAAAATAAGCAAAATAGAAACAAAAAAAACAAAAAAAATATCAAAAAGATAAAAATAAGAAAAGACAAGACAATTATGCATATCAAAAAATAGATGAAAACAGAAAAAAACATTTACAGAGACTACAATACCAAACAAAATTGCAGAGATAAAAAGAAGAAGAAAAAAATGTTAAAAAAATCCGGAATAACAGAAATAACGAGGCAAATACCAAATAGTAGATACTCTATCTTGAGGTTGATAAATAACGCAACTTTTGAGATGGTTAGAATAAATCTGGTAACAAAAAGACACAAAAAAGTAATCTCAGATAGAGATAAGAATATCACTTGAAGTAAAACTAATAAATCTAAGACTGCCAAAAGGAATACAACTAATAAAACTGCATAAACTATTTATGAAGGTAAGATGATACGATAAAGAAAAAGTTAACAAAGACCTAAGAGAACGTATTTGAGGACAAACGAAATAGTTAAATAAATAACATACGGATTGGAGAAAAAAGAAAATGCAGAGCTGGATGTCAGTGCAGATAAAAAAAATACAAAAAAGCAATAAAGACAGATAAAGGTAAGCCGCTTACTCTGTGTGAATACCCGCAAGGCAATCACCAGCTCACCTTAAACTACTGCCAAATGTAGAATAGTTTGACAACAAGACAAAATTTTTTTTTACAAATGTACCTAAGTTTTTTGACAATATAAAATACTAATTTTGAATTGTGATTTATTTTGACAGTTTAGAATACTATCTGATTAATTTGCTATATTTATATCAACATAAACTATTACTGTAACTTGTTTTACAGTTTTAAGAACTTTTTCATAAACGTAGTAGGTTGTTAAAAGTTTAGTATACTCTTTGACTGATTTGGTACAGATTTACTAATTTATAAAATTTTTACACATATCTATGTACTTCTAAATTGCATGCATATTTTTTAAAGCCGTTTCTGAGTGCAATCATTTGTCTTTTTATTTTTCCATAATTTACTTTTTTTAGGTACTTTGGTAGTGCATCCGTTATTATGTGTTCATAATTTAAATTGTACCTAGATTTATTTATCCGTGTTCTTTGCTCTTGCACTTGTATATCTCTATCTCTCATCATAATTTCCTTCCACATACTTCTATCTATTCTGAATCTTTCTACTTCCTTACTAGCATATCCTTTTCTGTTAAATTTTTTTTTTTGTATGTTCCCATTTATTCCACATTTTTCCTTCAATCCCTCCTTCGGGCTCTTTTGTAATATATTACATTTATTCTTTTCTCTCACTCTTCATACCTTATTGCACGTTTTTCAGCTTTTACTCTTAATTTATTTGTTTCACTTTTTTCGTTACAATTTCTTTACAATAACATATTTTTTACTAAACTATCAAACATCATTCCGTGAAAGAAAATTGGAATGTATGAGAATATACATTCAAATTTTCTTTCACCAATTTCACAAACATGCCTTACCGCTTTATTTGCTTTTTTGTCATATTTTTATGTGTTCATTTTCATTATTGGTTGTACAAAAAACATATCCTAGATATTTAAATGTTTCAATTCTTCAATTTCTTTTCTATCTTACTTCCATATTTCAACTCTACGTCTTCTTCCTCCCTTTCTAAAAGTCATTATTTTTGTTTTATTTACATTCACTCTTTATTTTTTTAAATACTTATCTAAGCATATTATCATTTTGTTGATTTCGTTTGCTTGCTTTGTTACAATCATCATGTCGTCTGCATAAGCCAGCAACCACACTTTCTCTCTGTCTACTACCACCCGTCTGCGCCTTACATAGTATTTCTTCAACAATGCAATGCATGCCGCAAACAAATTAGGGCTAAATGAGCATCCCTATCTCACACCTTTTGTAGTCCAAAACTTATTTTTCCATTCATACAGACCCTGCTAACTCTACGTATACTTTTTTATTATTTTTATTAAGTGCTATTTTTCTCAAATACATCCACAATTTCTTTCTACTCACACTGTCAAATGCCGCTTTTAGGCCCAAGAATAACGCATACAACTTTCCGTCCTTTTTTGCTGTTTCCTTTTTTACTATATAGTGTAGTATGTATACATTATTCATGGTTTCTCTTTTTTTTAACTTGGCTTGTCCGTCTAGCAAAATCCCATTCATCTCTAGTTCTTCATTCAGGTTTTCTTCTAGTACCATGGCGCAGATCTTGTATGCTGTACTTAGTAACGTTATACTTCTGTTCAGTCTTTCTATAACATAGAATAAGTAGTAAATAACAAAAGTCTAAAAATGCTGATAAGATCTTCCCTACGTTATTTTGTATTCCATCTACACCTCACAATTTTTTTATGTCTTTTAATTTGCTTCCATATCATTTCTTTTGTTATTTTATCTACATTTTGTTTCAGTTGTTATGTTGTCATTGGCTGTCCATGGGTTTTTTTGTCCGATCCTTTACACAGTTTGAAGAGGTGTACCCTTCAGTCTTCCATCAAAATTTGTTGGTTTTTTTGTTTTCTGTTTTTTTTTTCTTTGTATATGTATTTCCATGCTTCTATTTCCAAACGTATTTTATTTATCTCTTTTATTAAACAATTAAACCAAATAATAATTGTCAAAATAAAATTTTGGCTGGTGTACGCACGTTACTTTCTAGAATTAATGAAGAAGAACGTATAATCTTAACATTAACAATAAAAAAGTCAGAAAATAATCAAATTAGAAAAGAAATCTACTATCAGCACGGCGTTGTTGATCATTGCTGTTACAATAGTGACCGGTGATGTCGTAAGAATTTTGTTAATCAAGCGTCGCTACATGTGTATGAGATTTCAAAACATGAGAAACAGCTCGTTTAAATATTTAACTTTTATGAATTTATTCTTGTATGTCTTTTAAGCACTCTGATATTTTTCCTTGTAATTTTTCCAATTTTGGAGTACTTTTGTAGTTTCTCTTTTTTTTGTGTGCATTTTGTGCTTCACTATTTGCTTTTTGCAAATGATTCTTGAGTTAGTAAAAACTTTTTCTTTATTGTTCCATCTGCAATTATGTTTTCTAGTTTTGCCATTTTTTGTTCTACATCTTTTTCTTCAATTCCTTTATATAAATTTTGCCTGTACATTTCTACGCTCTCTTGTATCCATACTATTTTTGTTACTATTTTTTTTTTGTTCAACCTTAAATGTGTATCTCTAGCTACGCATCTTCATATACCATTACGTAATCAATTACCAATTGTCCTGTTGCTCTTATGTATATTCTCCCCTTTTATCTTCTTCCATATTTTTGTTTAGTAACTATGTCCAACATTTCTTTTACTTCTTTATTTTCTAGTTTGTCTTTTGAATCTTTTTCGCTTTTTTGTCCGTTTTTTATTCTTTCTTCGTTTAGTCTGATCGTAGCGTTAAAATCTCCTTCTACTAGTAGTTTTTTTTTTTTTTCGGTTTCTTGTATTGAGTTTCCTAACTTTGTTTTAGTTTTTTATCCTTCTTTTATACTAGGTAACTATCTTGTATTTTGTTCTTCCCAGTATAAAACTTTGCTGCACCATCCCTTCTATTTCCAATTCTTCATTATCTTCTTGCGGTATTTTCCTTCTTATTCATGTTATAGTGTTTCCTTTTGATCTTTCAATTTTTCTTTAATAGCTGGTTGGCATTTTCATCTAAACTCTTTAGGCATTTAATCTTCAATGTTTATCTACTTTTTTTCAATTTGTTAGCTTTTTATTTGTTTATTGCTCTTCTTTCACAACTTTCTCCATTAACACAGTTTAGATTAGTTCTCTGTTTGTTTTTATTTCCTTTTTCTCATTTATTAATGCTACTAGTTTTTTGACAATTCTATTACTCCGTTTCTTTTGTAGCAAACAACGTTTTTCTCTATTTACCACTATCTTCATATATCCAACAATCGCCGTCTTGTCTTTTGTTTTCTCTTTATTTGCAATAATTCTCAGTTCTTTCTGTATTTTTTTTTCTTTTCTTGTGAGGTCATTATCAATAAATATGTCGCTTCGCTTCAAAACGCTTTTCTTTATAATAATTTTTCGTTTATCTTTTCACAATTACACCTTCTTTTAATTTGGTTATTTTTTTGTTTATTCTTACATACGTTATGCTTATAGGTTAGGTTGTTTTAGTACTTTCTAATTAAAATTTTAATCCTACCTTGCCTTTTTGCGGCACACCGCTTTATTCCTATTAATCTCCTTCTTTGATTTTTTTATTAAACATTCTTAGTTTTAAAATGACAGATGTAATTTTGAATAACTATATTTTTCAAAAATGTTCATAATAATTTTTTTATTAGTGTTTACTTTTTAAAGTTATTAATTGTTTTAAATAAAAAATAATTAGTCAAATAAATACGATGTGATTAATGATTGACGAATTCTCAAATACAAAGTAGTTTTGACTAATCAATAGTTGCAAGTAATCGACTAATGATCAATCTGTAATTGTAAATAAACTAACTAATGACTAATCAATTTAAAAAAATATTGTGATTAATGAAAATGATTGATTAGTTAGTCAGTAATCATTAATCAAACTACTATTTTGACTAAATTGTTAGTCACTAACGCCCAAATCTGCCTGGACCAAACTGGGTTCGCTTAATAGTTAGTAGGTTTTGCACGAATAACAGCAAGTGCAAGTCTATTAAAGATATGGCTCAAAAAGCAAATAAAGTAGTGAGACAAGTGTGGGGAATAAGTGAAAGAAAATTTAAGTGTATGAGAATAAAAGGTCTTATGTTTAATAGTTTAGTTGAAAGTATGATAATGTATAGTCAGAAATGAGGAAATAGAAAGAACATGAAAAATTAGACGCAATACATGTAAAATATTGGAGATGGGATATGTTAGGTTTAAACATATATTGTGCTGGAAGAAGTAAAAAAATAAGAGTAAAAGCAGGAAAAAACCAATAAAGTATGAAAAAAAATAAGACACGACACAAATGTAAAATCTTACAGAAATGCATTTATTTATTTGCTTTTTACGGCTATTTTACATCGCCACAGTAAGTCTACGACTTGTTTAAAGTGGTTTGATGGGACCAACAGCTTAAAACGTGACTTCCGAACCACGCTGGTGGATAAAGAGCAAGTTATCATTTCAGTCATATTTCGGGGATCGAACCCCGGACTGCTTGCATGATATGCAAGTGCTCTACCATTGAGCTATCACACCATATAAAAAAAATATAAAAGAGAAAATAAGAAAAAGAAATGAAAAGTTAGAGAAAAATTATTACAATAGAAATAGTTATGCTAGCCAAGAAATTGAAAGAATGAGTGAATCTGAGAGAGAAGCATGGCACAAAATTATGGAAAAAAATAGAGATATACAAAAACAAGAAACGAGAATACGAATGAAAGAGTCTAGGTAAAAAAGTGAACTGACAATGTACCTATAGAGCGATATAGTATAGTAAAGATGATTGCAAAATTCAGATGTAATGAAGAACGAGTGACAAGGTTTTGAATAAAAAATGATTTGAAAGTGTAAAAAAATTGCGGAAAGACTAAAGAAACTATAGAATATATATTAAAACAGTGTAACAAGTGTAATGAAAGAAGAAACGATGGGAAAAAATAAAATATTGAAGGGAGACGAAAAAAATGAATAAGAGCAGTTAAAAATCAAAAAAAAGAAGCAGAAAAAAAATTATTTATGTTAATTTTATAAATTTTGAGAAGTTATATATATGTTTGTAAATATAATTTTCAAGGCTAAAAGGCAAGAAATAAACGTATTAATAATAGTTAGTAAGTCCTTGCTTTTATATCTTTCTGGATTCCTCATCGTTATAGAATTGTCTATTTTCATATTTCTAGAACTTTAGTATTTGATGCTTAGCTACTTCTCTTAGTACATTTTTATATTCCTAAAACTTATTAATTATCTCCTGTTTAATAAGATCATTGATTCTGAAGTATTTAAAGTTTCTTATTTGCACTCTTTTGTTAGTAGTTCAAATGGTGTTGTGTCTATGCTTATTGCCGTTGAATTAATTATTCTCTGAACGTTATCAACATACTTCAAGGGTGGAGCTACCTGTAAGTAAAATGCAGAAAAGCCCAATAACCCCTGACTTTCATTTCAAAACCTAGGAGAACATTTCAACATTTTTTCAATGAGCCGTGTGACAGACTGATATATGATGTAATATTACATTTAATATTAAATGAAGCGCGCGTCGAGTTTGGTTGCAAAAAAATAGAACATGTTCTAATTTCTTAGAGGAACCAAGTAGCGCGTGCATCATTTAATATTAAATGTTATATTACAATCAGTCTCGTGTCAGACGGCTCTAAGTTTGGGCTCTTTTCAATACTTTACGGTGGGAACTAAAATCCTAGCTCTAACAGTAGGTCGTCAATAGGTATTAGGGCATTTATTACTCAAAACTAAATTTGAATTTACTGTTTAATTGAAGAGAGTTAAATCATCATCTGTCAATGATTAACAATTTAGTTTAAGTTTGAAAATTTGTTATCATTACAGTTGCCTTTTTGATTCAATTCAGATACATGTTGATGTTTGACTTTTTTGTGATCATTTGACAGTTATGTCATCAATAGATTAGATCAATTACGATTAAAAATTATATTTTAATTTACTGTTTTATTAAAAACAGTTGTGTAAATTAAGTCATTATCTGTCACAGTTTGATAGCTAAATAATCATTTGACAGACAAGTTTATTTTAACAAACTTTGCGTTTTGGATTTATTTTAAATACATGTTAATATAGCCTACACCCAATGGGTAGAAGGGCGATCTGATTATATATATACATGTTAATATTTGACTATTTTTTGTCATTATTTGACATTTTTATTATTAATTATTGATAATTTAATATACTTACAACTTATGACATTTTATTATACTTAATATTAGTATTTAACATTCTTTGATATCTATGTTATTAAATATCAACTGTGTCATTACTTGACAGTTGTGTTTGTTCCAAAAATTTTCAAAAATGTTTTAGTGTAAAAAATGTTCCATAATTGTCAAAAATGTTCCACAGTTGTCAGAAACGTTCTACATTTGTCAAAAATGTTTCACAATTGTCACAAAATGCTCTACAATTGTCAAATATGTTTCCTAGATATCAAAAATCCTTCATAAACAATCAAATTTTAGCAAATGTTTAAAACGTTCAAATTTTCAAAAAAATTTTGACAATCTTTTAAAAAATGTTTTACAACAACAAAAATGTTTTACAATAACAAAAATGTTTTCCAACTGTCAAAAAACGTTTTAGAATTATAAAAACTGTTTTAGTGTTTTCTTCAAATGTTGAAACGTTCCACAATTATCAAAAATATTCTAATATTGCAACAACAAAGCAAATTAGATGAGCAAAAGTTACAATACTCCAAAAATGTTTTTTAATAGTTGAAACAATTGTAAAAACTTTCCTTAATTGTCCACAAGCCAGTAAAGTATCAAGTAACAGACAAAAATGTTTTATATTATTATAAATGTTTAAAAGTGTAAAAAATGTTATTGACAATTCTGTCAAAAAAATTCTTTTTGATTTGTTTTAAAATTGTCAAAAATGTCTGTTAATAAATTCAAAAATATTCAAAAACTGTCAAAAACTTTTCAAAACCAGTAGTTTTAATAATAATTTATTATATTTTTATTATTAGTTTTATAAAAAATTAATGAAGCAAATAGAGATATTATTGGTTGATCAGTAACGTCTTTCACATTTAATTACAGAATTTTTTTTGTCTTTTACAATTATCTTTCCCAACTCTAAGATAGAATTTTCTGTCAACTGATTTTTCTATGATAAAACTTAGGGACTACTAAAATTATTGAATGCATTCTGTAAAGTTTCTATTTTAGAGTTGGGAAAGATAATTAGAGTATCATCCATGTAATAGACAAAAAAAATCCCGTAATTAAATGTGAAAGACGTTACTGACCAACCAATAATATGTATCTCTATTTGCTTCATTAATTTTTCATAAAACTAATAATAAAAATATAATAAATTATTATTAAAACTACTTTGAACAACTTAAAATGTTTGTATAATTTCATCATCAGCCAATACATCTTCAATTTATAGTTTATTTGAATTAATTAATTTACATATTATGTATTGTTCTGTTTGTAATTTGTTAATTTCAATTCAGCAAAACAACATTTTACAAAAACAAAACCGCATGTTAAATAAATTGTGATATAATAATATAGTAGTTTCCATTATTTAGCTAATTGTTTATTTACTTTACTATAACTTTTAAAAAGCTAGAATTTAATTTATAAGGATCTAGCAAATAAAATACCATTCGTTTTTATTTAATTTATTATATTACCACGCCACTGTCTGCCATAACCTATAAATTTATAATATAACATTTATTATAATTTTAATTAATGTAGCAGCAGTACCTTACTGTTAGAAAATTTAATACACGAGGGAATTTTAAATTTTACATTTTATCATTTATTCACAACTACGAGCAGAACTGTAACAATTGTTATTTAATAATAAAAATAATAAAAATAATAATAAACTTGATTCACGTAAAAAGTAGCATATACAGATCATTAGAAAAAACTACTTAGGCTGTAGAAACATCCTAAATGATCTTCCATATAAACCTACAAAAATTATAATAATTTATAGTAATTGTACAAAGAAATAAAAAAAAAAAAATACAAACAAATAACAAAATTACATCGGCTAAAATAAAAGTAAACAAAAACAACAGTAAAAAGTATTGAAGATAAATAATAATAAATACAAATCAAATAAGGACCAATAAACTAAATAAAGACTAATAAACTAAATGAAGTAAGCATTACTTACACAATATAGCAATAAAAAAAGTATGTATAAAAATTATAACAATCATGTGTTTAAAAATGTACTTTTAATAACAATCCTAAATTTGTAATATGATAGCTTGGCATGGACGGGCGGAATGGTATTGTAAATTTGATAAATGTTGTATGAAAAAGACCTCTCAAAAATGGCAGTAGAATGTCTAGGTGGGGACAAAAGTCCTTTAGACTTTGTATTTAAGGTATGAACGTCACTGCAAAATGTAATTTTATAAAATAAGTAAGGCAGGCGTTTAGTACTTAAAATCTTATGATATAGACAAGCTTCAATAACTTTTCTTCTTTTTTCCATAGACAACCATCTGGATTCTTTTAATTTATGTGAGACTCTGTCAAACTTACGAATGCCATAAATAAACCTGAGATAAGAGTTTTAGACTAGCTGAATTCGTTTTGAAGTATCTACATCAATTGCTGTATGATACAATGTAGAACAGTATGAGAAGTTAGAAAGTACAAAAGCATCACACAAAGTTTTCTTAACAGCAACCGAGAGGTATGACCTATGCGGAAATAGTTTTTTTTTTTAAGTTTAAATAAGCAAGAGACACAAATTTATTAATAATTTTTTTATATCTAAAAGTATTATCAAACATGATGCCCAGTTTTTTTGCTTCAGTTACAAAAGGAATAAGTTTACCATCGATACTAATTTTTATTTTATCTTTTAATTTGTTGCAAGTTTTGTTTTTTTCAAAAAATAAAAATTTTGATTCGTCTGGATTAACTTTTAAATCAAGCATTTTAAAAAAGTCAGAAATATGCTGAACATCTCTAGTTAAACATTCTATGGCATTTTTATACAGACTAGGTTCAAATGATAAATATAGTTGACTATCATCTGCATACATGTGTCTTTTGCAATAAGAAAGCTGATTAAGAGTCAGTGACGTGTATATAAAAAACAGTAGTTAGCCAAGAATTGACCCTTGATGTACCACCTGATTAACGTATACAAATGAAGAAGTATTAGAATTAATTTTGACACACTGTCTTTTGTTTTGTAAATAATTATTTAACAGTAAGACTGCGGAATAACCAAACCCATAGTACTTTAAGATAGTTTGTAAAGTTGAGTGATTTACAGTGTCGAAAGTTTAGAGCAGTCAAGTAAAACAAGTGCACTTATTTTGCCCTGATCAGTAGCTGCTAATATATCATCGGTTACATCCAGGAGAATAGTTTCACAACTAAATCTATTACAAAACCCCGACTGATGAGTGGGTAAAATTTGACAATTATTAACAAATACTAGTATCTGATTATACATAACTTTTTCTAATATTTTCGATATTGTTGATAAAATACTAATTGGACGCAAGAGTTTAAGCTCTGATGAATTGCTTATTTTAGGAATAGGTTTAATAATGGCATCTTTCCAGCATTCAGGAATAACTGATTCTAAAAGACAAGTAATTATAATATGAATAATTACCGGCATTACTGTAGGACAACATAGTCTAATCATAACAATATTAATATTATCAGATCCCGCACTTGATGATTTTATTTGATTTAAAATATTAATTATAGTGCTCTCATCAATCAAATTAAAGTTAAAGTGTGAATGGTTAAAATTAGTTAAATTTGAAAAATAGTCTGAGATATTTATTTCGTTAGCGATATTCAGGGGGGTAGTACTATTCAAAAAGTAATGAGTTGAACATTGGCAAGATCTCCCGATAGGTTGATTTTTTTTAGGTTTGCTAATACCCAGGTGTTGTAAACTATTCCAGAAAAGAGATTTATTTTGAAAACCTGATACATAGTTATAATAAGCTCTTTTCTCGTTTTTCACTGAACTGTTGGTTAGGTTTCTTAAAGTTTTGTAATAATCCCAGTGAGCTGGATTTCCTAACTTTCTAAATTTTGCTTTGGCCTTATCCCGCAATCTTATCATAAATTTAACATTGCTTGTAATCCAAGGAGGATTGCGTGGGTGAATTGTGGATTTACAAAAACAGATAGGAGCGTGTTTGTTAAATAAGTTAATTATGTAATTGTTAAAAAAATTACTTTTTGTATCAATATGTTCTGCATAAAAAATATTATAAAATGGAATATTGTCCAAGTCAATTCGAAAAACATCCATGTCAATACTGCTTACGTTTTGAAAAAAATCAAATTTTCTTCAATCGAGTCATCAACTAAACTTATCGTACAGTACACAGAATCATGATCAGCAATATAACACTCTATTATACTGGAATCCTTAATATTTAAATCGCTTGATACCAAGATAATATCAATCAAGGTAGCAGAAGTATCCGTTGTTCTTGTAGGATTTTTAATAATTTGTTTGAGATTAATAGATTCAAGAAAGTTATTAAGAGATATAGTTGAGGATACGTCCGCTGAATATCAATATTCAAATCTCCAAGACAAATAATATTATCTGTATGGTAGTATAAATTTGCAATAGAAATTTCAAGTTCATTAAAAAAATAATTATAGTCAAGAGAAGATCTATATGCACTACCTACAGCTACCTTTCTTGTTCTAGTTTGTATAAGAACCCAAATTAATCCAATATTTTTGTTTATATCTAATACCGCAATTTTTAAGCTTTTTTTTATGTACATTCCAACTCCGCCTGCCCTAGATAAGCGATCATTTCTAATAAAATTATACCCGTCAATTACCAAGCAATCATTTGTAACACTAGGTTTGGGCCAAGTTTCCGACATTGTTACGACATCAAGGTTGTGGAACATTATAAATTACTTCAAATAGTTTAGGTAACAATGATCTTGCATTGATATGAGCAATTTTAATTTCATTGTTCATTATGGTTATTAAAAATTAAACAGTATAATAAGTTTAAACAATACTTAAAATTCAGCAAAAATATTAACAGAAAATACAATATACAATAAAGATAGGTGAAATGCAAATCTTAACAGAACAAAAAAAAACATAAAAAATAATATTAATACAAAAAAAAATAAAAAGAGAGAAAATAAGTATATCGCGTACTGTAAGAAAATCCAAGAAAATCGTACATCACAGGTTGAAAAACTAGTCTTCATATTAAGATTCTACTTTATTTAAATCATCCAGCAAATATTTTTTTTAACGCTGTCCGCTAATTTAACAAACACTGTTCCGAAGTTGGTGTACACATGTTTATTAGTAAAACGCTTAGGGCCGAAATTACAATAGTGGTTTAACTCACACATACGTGGATTAATGCTAACTGTGGATTAAAATATCCGAATAGCTAACTGGCGGAAATGAGCGATTAACGATTTAACTAGGAGTTTAAATAACCTTAAATTATGTGAGTTATTACTTATAAAAAATGGGTGTATTATATTAATAGTGATTACTGAAAACTTACTATTGTTTATAAGGAGTTATCCATATTTATTAATTTGCAATTTTGTTGTTGTTAGATATTTAATATATTTATTAAATAAAATTTTAATGTCAATTTTTTGACGCGTCAATTTATAGGTTAAGATTTTAAATATTTTGTTGACATAAAATATAGGGACGATTGTAATACGCATTCCCACTAACTATAGATTTAAATTTTAACTAGCAGTTAGTAAACTTGCAGTTTAAACCACTATTGTAATATTGGCTCTTAGTCGCTTCTCTGACTAGCATCAGCCGCATGAATGTTAAATCTTCATTTTAGAAAAATAACTTATAGCACAATAAAAAGTCTACTACGTTTAATGTTCAATGAAGTATAACTCTTAAAGTTTAAGCAAATATTTCAACAACAAAATTACAAATTAATTTCAAAATTTAATAGACAATTGAAGGTTTTGGATTTTTATATATTTCATTAGATTGGAAATTGTATTCTCTACACTTTGCAAAAAAAACGATTTTAAAAAGGAGTTAAATTGCGTGGATTTTACTCGTAGTTTTATGACACTCATCACGTCGTTGGTAATTCCATGTTCTTTTTTTACAACAATGTCATTATGGAAGTGTCTTTATCTTCAGATTTTCTTATTTTACTCAGTGTGTTGTTTACTATCTTTATAATGGGGTAGCGGCTCAAACTGTAAATATATTTCATTCTAGTGCCCGGACAGGGTGCTCGATCTTGTAATCATATTCTTCTAGCAGCACTACCTATAGCTACCCTTGTTTTTTGAATTTACCAATTACCGGCATAACTAATTCAAAACTAGGTATATATAGTTTGGTTCCTATAACCATGTCTAACTTAGAGATGTCGTCAAATACAACATTAACCACGGCGTTGACATTATCGTCTACCTTAAATTTTAGTTTTGTGTAGCCAAATGGTTTCACCGTGCTCTTTTCAAAGCTTGTTAGTAGTAAGTTAGAGTCTTTCAGCAGTAACTTACCAATTTTTGTACACTCTATCAAAGATAATATTAATTTAGCTGCTTGTATCTATAAGCGTCTTGTCATCTTGGGATTCACAAAGCTGAATTGAATTTATTTAAAATCTTATTTTGATTCATGTATTTATCAAAGTCAGTTTCATACTCCAACTCAAATAAATCTATTGCAATTGTCGCAATTTCCGCCTTAGCTGACGACTTATTAATTTTATTATTGATAATAGAGTTAATCTTAAGTTATGTTTTATCTTATTTGTATAATCCTTATTACTTCTTATAGTAAGGGGTTAGAATAGGATAAAAAAAAGGTAAAAAAGATTATTTGCACGACAGAACATTTTAAATAATATCCCTAAAAAGTTTTGCACGACAGAAAAATATATTACATGTCAAAAATATTTCACACGAAAAAAAAGTATATATATATATATAAGTAAAATATATTTGAAGACAGTTAAATACTTTCCACAACAGAAAAAGAGAATGCACAGTAAGAATATGAAAGCCACAACAACATATGAACGGTTAAATAGAACATATGAACAGCAAAAGAAGTTTTTAAAATGATAACGTTAACACGACAAAATAAAACAAATGTCCGATATAATAAGATGTTTGAACGACAGCAAACTAATAATTACAATAATTTAAACTATTATCCTAATTAATAATCAAAATAATAGTCTACATTATTCTAATTATTAATTTTCTGTAGATTAATTTGCAAAACTAGTTATTTTTTATATTTCTGCTTTTGTTTTTGCATAATAATATTACATTTATTTCTTTGCAAAATTAAAAAGTTTTCTTAAATTTAAAATAGTATGTTTTACTTTTGTTTATAGAGATTTAAGTCACTAGTAAAGCGTTTATGGCTAAGCTGGTATCTATTAGCATTATTATTTTGATTTTTAATATTAGATGTGATAGTAAAGAAATTGAATGCAGGATGCATATTCAGTTTATCCATTCCGATAACATTGACAATACAGAAAGATTTGTTCGAGACTTATTTGTCGTGAAATCTTGGAAATAACTGAAATATTATATGATTATGTTTTGGAATATATTTTTTGTCGTGCCATGTATTATTCTGAAGTGCAACGTATATTATTTGTTGTGTAATGTATTATTTTATCGTGGGTTGCATTATTTTGGCGACGTAAAATTTATTTGATTGGGCTTTGCATATTTTTGTCGTTGCGACACTTTTGTTTTGTTGTTACTTAATACTATATTGTCGTTCAAAGTGAGCCGTGCAACAATACAATGTTTTGGAGTATTATAAAATGTTATAATTTGTCATATTTTATTTCGGTATTCTGTCTAATGTCATACAACGTTTCTAAAGTGTGATAGAATGTTTTATGTTCTAAAACAGAGTTTTAATACAATGTTTTGAAATATTATATAATATTCTAGCACATACAATATTTCTGGAGTGGCATACAATATTATAATATGTCATATTATATTTGATTATGTTTTCTATTATGTCTGTAATGTAATACAATGTTTTTAAAGTGATGCAATGTTTTATGTTGTCACTTTTGGTATATAATGTTTGTTATACAATGTTTTGAAATGTCCTATAATATTGTAGTATATTATAAAACGTTTTGGTTTATTATACAATGTTTTTTTTAAATATTAGACTATATTATAATTTGTTATATTATATTTCAGTAAACTTTCTAATGCCTATGAAATGTCATACAATATTTCTAGTTAGTTAGTTAGTTTTGATTTTTGGCATATCTCCATAAGAAGACTATTAATGCCAAACAATATTTCTAGTGTGATACAATCTTTTATGTTGTTAAACATATTTTTGATATCCTGTTTGTTATACAATTTTTTTGAAATGTTATATAATATTCTGGTATATTATTCAATGTTCCAAAACGTCATACACTGTTTCTAAATTGTTATACAATCTTATAGTATTATCATACAACTAAAATTAATAAATGATGTATTTTTAAGAGACACGTACACTCGTGTATCAGGGTATGCACCCATCATCAGTATGCCTAGAATATCACTGGTCAAAAAGACAATTTACATTTTTTACGTGTGGCTGAGAAGGGAATCTTCCTAAAGACTTGTCAAGTGACGGATTTGCCCTAACGGACGCATACCGACTAAACCTCCTTCTTAAATAACTGCCTGTAGAAGTTCGACGCATTAATGCGTAATGACCTTCCCAACTAACTTAGATAAAAAAATTACCGGTTTGATCGCATAATGAACCTAGTGTGCCAGCCTTATATGCGTTACATAGTATTGTGGCAATCTTGTGCCACAACTATGTCTGGAAATCAAACTATCTGACCGGGTCTGAGAAGTTAACCATTAGTTGGCTAAAATCTGACCTGAAGTTAAAATTAACTTCTTAAAATCGTTGTCACTCGCTTGGGATAAGCGGAGCAACAACTGATTTTAGTAACAATTCACACCAAATCACACTAACTATTAAACAGTTTATGTTTAGTAATGTGTCAAATGTGGTAACGCAATGCCCTCTATTAAGAAAAACATTGAACAGTTTATGTGTGAAGAAGAGCTTTAATGTAGTTAAATCCTACACGTACAGACAACGGCATTTTTGGCGCGTTTTATTCTTAGACCATATACACTTATAGACACGCCTTTTGCAGACTTAGTAAAGCCAACATGATTAGTGCGTGTGACGTCAAGTGTAGGCAAATACTCGTATATAGCAAGAAACTCGATGTTATACACGTGTATAAAAACACATTTGTACGCACTTAATCTTTTAAAATGTTTTTGAATCTAATATGTAGCACTTATCACATGACATTTCTAAAATATTTAATTACAAAATATTAATTCGCTACCTCAACACAACAACTAGGTAACTCTAAAATACTAGTTTTAGGATAATTGAGTTTGAATGTTCAAGAATAAAAAAGAAGTCGGGGTTTAATGTTATTGTTTATATGTTTATATGTTTATATTCATACAAAGTAATGGAAACTTCAACTTATAAGGAAACTTAAGATTTTTTTTTGTAAACGATAGAGCGGTTTTCAAGTTATCTACTTTTGACCAGCGTTGTACACATGCGCTGGTAATACGTACGAGATATTTACTTATTGCGTTTGAAAAAGCATTAAAACTAGTGAAGGTTAGTCCAGTTATCTAAAAATAAGCAATTTTCAAGTTACCTTGTTGTTGTATTGAGGTAGCAAATTATTTTACATAATTATTAAATTTTGTGATACAAACAAGTCTTATTTAATAATTGACAACAAATACTTTTAACATTAAATTATTTGTTAAAGGTATAAAGTCTTGCAGATAACGCTTGACGTCAGTCGTGGGCATAAATCTTTGTTATGTTGGCTTCGCCATGCATCGGGCGGAAAATAGCACACCGCGCGTCTATAAGTGTCTATGTATAAGGTTTTATTTGAATCAGTTGAACAAAACAAATTTATTATTTAAAATTCACAAATGATGTATTGGTTATGTTTTTTTAATATGTCAGAAATGTTATATAATGTTTCAAGAAAGTGACACACTTTTTCAAAAGTTTATATAAAAATCTGGTAGGTTATAAAATATTCAAATGTCATATAATGTTTCTGAAGTGTCATATAATGTTATAATGTATCATACTATATTTAGTTAAATTTTGTTATGTTGTACAATGTTCTAAAATATTAATAAAAATAATACTTTACTAATGGTATATAAAAACAACCATTTACATCTACATCATTAAGTACATAAATAATGATGAATTACAAACAATATTACAATTACACAACAATATGCAAACGAATATTGAATAATAAAAAAATAAAAAAATATATAATATGTTTCATCAACACATTTTAATTAACTCTTAAAACTACATTTTATAACACAAAATAAATCAATATTATTAAAAAAACTATTTGCAGTTCTACACATTCTACCAATTAAATTATTAAATCCATAATTGGTAAAACGTATAGATTCTCTAAATAATAGAGACTGTCTAGTTCAGCAAATATTGTTAGGAACTTGAAATGGAAGAGTTACTAGTAGTTCTTGGCAATCAATCTCAGACATCATTAGTCCACGTAAAAATGATAAATCGGCTCTTTTGTGCCAAATTTTCAGCGGCAAAAGATTATATTGCAATGAAATGAAGTTAAAATCGTAATTTTTGGATAAAATGCCTAATTTGTACTACAATAAACAAAAAAAATTGTACGTTCTATATTGTATACATGAATGCTGTAGAATGGGCACCAAACTGACGGAACTTACTCTAAATGAGAACGTACTAAGGCGCAATAAAGTAGTTTGAGTGTGCTTGGAGATAGTTCAGTTAACATTCTATACACAAACCCTAACATTTTTATAGCACGGTTGCACATATAGTTTATATGCTCAACAAAAGTTAGTTTTGAGTCAAAAGTTACGTCCAAATCTTTTATTTGTGTAACATGTTCTAAAACATTATTATCGATAGTATAGTCATACAATACTTTACTTAAAATTTTGTTGAAGCTTATCAAAAAACATTTATTTGAGTTAAACAACAAGTTATTAATAAGACACCATGAATGAACAGAATCCAAATTATTTTGCAAACTAATGCAGTCATCGATAGATGATATTCTTTTATAAATTTTAAGATTGTCAGCAAATAAAAAATAAGACAAGAATTAATAGAATAAACAAGATCATTAATAAAGAGTAAAGACAGAATTGGTCCACAATGAAATCCTTGAAAAACCCCAGAAAGAACAACAATTGGTTGTGATAAAAAGTTATTAATTTTCAAACACTGTGTACAATTTTACAAAAAGCTCTACAACTACGTAACAGCAGATTTATAAAAACCCAAAACCCAAAGCTTAGCAATCAAAATTCTATGATTAACGCAATCAAAAACCTTTGAAAAGTTTGTGTAAATAAAATCTACTTGAACTCTTGATTAAAAGACATTCAAAAGATCATTTTTGTAACAAAGAAGATATGTAAGAGTAGAACGACCCTCACAAAACCTTTGTTGCTGTTCCATTAAAATGCTTTTGCACATCCATTGTATTTGACCAGTTACAATTTAATCAAACAACTTAGGAATAGCAGACTTAATGCATATACCTCTATAACTAGTAATATCCGACTCAGTTCCAGATTTATGTAAAAGCATAATGTAGCTTTGTTTCCAAACTAAAAAAACTTGGCATCATTAAGAGAAGCCTCAAAAAGTAAATGCAATGTCGTAGAAATTGAATAAATACATTTTTTAACAGCATAGATGGAACACCGTCCAGTCCAGTGCTAAAGTTACATTTAAAGTTCTTAATCCCTTTAAATATATCCAACAGACTAATTAAAAATGCTTGATGTAATACGTTTTTCTTAAAGTCAAACAATGGAGTTGGATGAGTTTGTGTATCGTAAACAGAGGAAAAGAATTCAGCAAAACTATTAACATAGTCATCTCCATTACTGCAAGTTTTTTGTTTACAATACATTGTAGCTGGAAAATCATTAGTTTTTCTAGTGTCACTAACAAATTTCCAAAAGTGTTTAGGGTTACTTTAAATGTTGATTTTTGTATGAGTAATATATAGCTTGGTATAGACATGTACTGAGACTTTTACACAAAGTACAAATTGATTGAAAATCGGACTAAAGTCTTAAAGGTTTATAACGTTTATGAACAGTTTTTTTGAGCCTAGTAAGTGAAATCAATTCTTTAATAAACCAAACTGAAAAATTGTTTTCACGCCATAGTTTTTTGGGGACAAAACAGTAAAATAAATTAACGCAATTATCAACATAACAATTATAAAAAAGGGCGGACTAATCAACATTCAGCAAAAAATTATTATTAAATTAAACTCGGCAAATTTAAAATCATTAAAAACATAATAACACATTAAAATATCACGGCTAGTATCACATTTTACATCAATCACATAAGTATTATGATGTTGGCTAAGTTTTAACAAAACATCCACTGCATTAATCACAGAAATATCACAGATATTCGAAAAACATAAATCTAACAACACACCACTATCATTAGGTACAGAAATACATTAAGCGCAGTTTAGAAATCCATAACACTTAGCAACAAAATGAGAAGAATAACTATCATTACAAATAAAACAGTGAAATTAGTTTACTGTCCGGATATTTGTCGGCAATAGACTCAATGGAATAACAATGATCTAAATATTTATCACATGCCGAGTTAGGTGGTAAGTAGACTGCACTGATAATATATGGTACAAACTTAAACTTAACAATTACAAACAAATGTTCAACACTTAAAAATGTAGGTTGTAATAAAGTACAATTAAAACAAGTTTTAGTAGCAATTAAGACACCCCCTTCGTCAAGCTTAGAGCTTGTTAATGAAGAGCGATCACATCTAAACAAACTGTATCCAATTAATTGTAGCTCCGCATCGCTGATGTCCTGATTAAACCAGGTTTTGGTCAGTACAATAATATTGTAGTTAGATACAGTTACAGCCAGCATAAGTTCTTTAAGCTTAGTTTTTATACTCCGACGTTCTGGTAATAGATAGAGATACCGCTGGTGTTCCTGGTGACGGGTTTAGATTGTTGGCTGGATCCAGATTTTAAATATCCACCAAAGATAAAGCAGGAACATTATTAACTCGCTCATAATTAATAAATTTCATGACCGCTGTATTTGCAAGCCAAAAATCTTTACAAATAATGGATTGAGCATTATTAGCTGAAACAAAAACTTTAAAGCTGCTGTAGCTTTCAGATTTTACTTGTAACTCAACAACATCAACTGATATCGTGGAAAACTTAGATTTAATATAATTTACTATATCAGTTTTTTTTGTTCCACGTCTAAGTTTAAAAACATGTACGTAGGAAGTAGGCAAGTAAGCTTGCAATTTGTCATTAGTTGGGCCACAACCAAAGATAGTTTTTTCCTTAACAACAAAGCTTGCCAAAGAAGAAAAAACTGCAAGCTGAATCAATTGCACCGTTTCATTAGTGAGCGGCGCAGTAGTAGGAACAGAACTGAAGAATAGTTTTATCTTTTTCGGCAATTTTCTCTTCAAGATAGGCAATTTTATCTAAGAGTAATTTATTGCTTGACCGCAGCTCATCACATAAAACTTGGTAAAGAGTAATTTTTTTTTTATAAACATTTTGAAGTCCGGAATCATCCAATTCAAATAGAGTACCGCTATTGCATTTCTTATAGCGTATAGCGCAACTGTTATGAAAGATAACGCCACAATTGCTACAAGTTATACCAGATTGTGCAACAGTTTTGCCTTTACAGTTTAGGCCGGTAATAGTAACAGCAGCAGTTACAAAAATGACAGAGCAGTGAATAAATAAAAACAGGATAAGGTTGAAACAAGGACACAATTCACACCGGTGGGGTCGATCACTGGTAACTGACTATAAACACGTACAGGTAGACCACGGTAAGGTTACAAAAGAGACAGAAGGATTATAAAAATTAATAATAAAATTATACGTTAAAAAACAGAAGTTACGCCACTAGTATGAATAGTTAATAATATCTCCACGGGAAGCGCGACAATAAGCGGGAGACTATAATTCTAGATTAAAATACGTATACAATAATAATAATAATAATAATAATAATAATAATAATAATAATAATAATAAAAGCAAATAAAATTGTTAAAATTGTAAATCTAACTGGTTGCTAATATAATTACTAGCAGGAAAAACAAGATTTTTTAAATTATAAGCACTAAATTCCACACAAACCTGCACAAGTTAAAATTAAAAACATAACACATACACAGTGGCGTTACATTGTTATAATATGTCCTATTATAATTAGTTGTGTTTTCTAATATGTCTGGAATGCCATACAATGTTTTTAGTGTATGTTATTTAATTTTCTGAATTGTCATATAATATTTCTGGAGTGTTATGCAATGTTATAATTTGTCACATTATATTTTAATGTGCCTTTTAAAGTTATTGGAATATTATACAATGTTTTATGTTGTCAAACATAGTTTTGAAATATCTTGTTTTAAAATTTGAAAACATTGTTTTAAAATTTGACGTAATATTCTAGTATATTATGCAATATTCTGACTAATATTCTGTTTCTATAGTTTCATACAATGTTATAATTTGTCATACTATACTTTTTTTTTTTTTTTTTTTTCTTTTTTTTAGGACGTAGTGAGTTGTTTGGCTCTCAACAAGTGGCCCTTAAGAATAACTTACGCATGGTAATACCTTCCGGTTTTCTTCTCTGCGCAAATCCTGTTGTTTTAATGTCCCTGTCTAAACTAACCTACATTTGGTGCTAGTTTGAGGCGGGCTGGTTTTTGCTTCGCGGATTTTCACGCATCATCTGCGGCACGCATGCTGTCCCCGGCCCCTCTCTCCCTATAGCCCCTACCTTTGTCTGTCTCTTTTGTCATTTTGCCTTTTCTTATCTGCACTGGCATCTACCTCTGCATTCTCTTCTTTCTCCCATCTTTGTGTTATTTACTCTAATTATATAATTTGTTCTCAGATGTGCTCTTAGCTTACTAAGGTCTTCGTTCACTTCTTCTTTATCATATCCCCTCTCCTTCATGAATAATTTATGCAGTTCCATCAGTTGTATTCCTTTTGGCAGTTCTAGATTTGTAAGTTTTACCTCCAGTGATATCCTTGTATCTCCATCAGGAATTACTTCTTCATGTCCTCTCGTTGCCAGGTATATTTTGACTATCTGAAAGGTTGCGTTCTCAGTCATCCTCGAGATAGCATATCTACCATTTGGTATATGCCTTGTTATTTCTGTTATTCTGCTTTCCTTCAATATTTCTTTTCTCCTTCTCCTTATCTCTGCAATTTCGTTTGGTATCGTAGTCTCTGTAAATGTTCTTCTTTTTTCTTCTGTTTCTTGGTATGCACAATTGTCATATCCTTTCTTATTTTTTTCTTTTTGATCTTTTTCTCTGTTTTCTTGTTTCCATTTAGCTTCTCTCATCTCTTTCCTTTCCCTTCTATGGCTTTTAGTTTGTGTGTTTGTTTCCATTGTTTGTTTTTCTATATTCTTCTATTGTCAAACTCTTCAATTTTTTTTTTGTACACTTGTTGCAAAGTTTTTTAACGCCCTCCATTTATTTTCATCTTTTAAGCATTTGTTAATGATTGTTCTTTTATCCACTTTGCTTTCTAGTATATATTCTACTTTTTTTCTATCTTCCTCCCACGCCTCGCATTCTACTAGAGTGTGTTCTGCGTTATCGTGTGTTTCTTCCTGACAAAATGTACACCTTTCTTCTTCATTTATTTTTTTAATTTTTTGCAAGAATTTTCCAAATGCTCCGTGCCCGGTCAGTATTTGTGTTGTATAATAACACGTCTCGGGTTTCTTCTCTACCCATTCTTTTATGTCTGGGATTAATTCTCTCGTCCATTTCCCCTTTTCTTCTGTATCCCATTTTCTCTGCCATCTTTCCATAGTCTTCTCTCTTGCTCTTATCTTTGCTTCTTTTTTACTCGTTCCTTCTTTTACAAGTTTTTTTATTTCTATTCTTTCCTCCACCATCATATCCGCGGGAGGTGTTGCCGCAATTACCTCTACTGCCTCTTGTGACACTGTTCTGTAAGCTCTACAAATCCTTAGCGAGCTTGCTCTTGTGGCTCCTCTTACTTCCTTTCTGTTTTTCTTTGTTTTCATGGCTTCTCCCCATGTTTCTGCGGCGTACAGCAATTTGCTTCTTGCTGCCGTTGCTATTAGCCTTCTGCTTTCTTCTCCTGGACCTCCGTTGTTTGGCATAAGTCTACCAAGGTTTCTCTCAATTTCCTTTGTTCCAATGACCGCTTCCTTAACCTGTTCATTCCATCCCTTTGCTTCGAGTGTCACTCCAAGGTATTTGATTTTTTTCCCTATGGTTATCTCTTGATCTCCCACCTGTATCTTACCTGTTCCTCTATTATTCCTCTTAGTCGATAGCCATGCCGCCTCAGTTTTTTGTGTTGCTAGTTTTAAGCCCTTACTTCTCATCCATATTTGTATCATATCAATTGCCAGCTCTAATCTTCCTTTTAGTACTTCTATTTCTACGTCTCTACCTACTACTGCTATGTCGTCCGCAAATGCTGTTATTGACACGCCTTCCGGCATCTTCATTCGAAGTAACTCGTTATAGACAAGGTTCCACAGTTTTGGTCCCAGTGCTGAGCCCTGCGGTACCCCTCTAGTAAGTTTGAATCTTCCATTTTTGGTCACTAGATTTCTGTCCTGTAAGTAGCTCCATATAATTTTGATTGTTTTTCTGTTCAGTTCTTTCTTCTTTGCCGCCTCTATGATTGCTGCCCATGATACGCTATAAAACGCGTTCTGTATGTCCAACGCTATCATTACACAGTGTTGCCTTTTCCTCTGCGTTCCGCTGTTTGCTTCTTTTGCTATTGCTTTCACTTTTTCAATAGCTCCTAAGGTTGTTTTTCCTTTGGTAAATCCGTATTGTTCTTTTTCCCATCCTCCTTTTTCTTCTATTTCTTGTTCTATTCTCCGTACAATAACTTTTTCCATTATTTTAGCCAGTGTGTTGATTAAACATATTGGTCTGTATGATGTTGCTTTTCCTGCTTCTTTTTTTTTTCTCAATCAGTACCAGAGTGGCTTCTTTCCAACATCCTGGGAAAGTTTCTTCTTTTAGGCACCTGTTGATTATTTGAGTTATTTCTATCTCGTTTTCGTCTAATGCTGCTTTAACAATCTCTGTTGTTATTTCGTCCGGACCTGGTGCTTTGTTGTTAGGCAATTCTTTTATGATCTCTTTCACTGTTGCCATAACTGTTGCTTCTTCTTCTTTTGTTTCTGGTTCTTCTACTGGTTCTCCCTTGGGAAATAGTTTTTTAATTATGACCTCTTCTTCTTCGTCTTCTTTTAAGCAGATTCCTTTTGTTCTTCCACCCAATTTGTCCATCACTATTTTGTACGGTTTTTCCCAAAGATCCCCATCTATAGATTCTATCATTTCTTTCCAGCATCTTTTTCTGCTATCCCTAATTGCCTTTTTTAAAATTTTTCTGTCGTTTTTTAGTTTCTCTTCTATTTCCTCTGTGTTCTCTCCTCTTCTTCTCAGCCTTTTGATTTTCCTCGATGTTTGTATTGTGTTTTTCCTGCATTCTTTTATTTCCTCACACCACCAGTATGGTCCTTTTCGTCCGCCTTCCCTGTACCTAGGAATTGCTTCCTCCGCCGCTTTTCTCAGTTTTTCTGAGTACCTCTCGCATCTTTTCTCAATATTTTCGTTTTCTGTCACTTCTTCTGTTTCCATGCCTCTCTTTATCTTTTCTTTGTCCATTCTTCTTACGTTCCATTTACCTTCTCTCGTGTGCTCCTGTTTTCCTTTCTCCTTTGTATTGTATTGTATATGTTTGTGTAGACTCAGTGATTCTTCTTCAGTCACGGTCCATTCATTTATTATTTTTGCCATTTCCCACGTTGCTATGGTGATGTCAATATGCGATTTTGAGCTTCCTCTTACAAACGTCGGTTTGTCTCCATTGTTGCAGATTGTAAGATTTAACCCTGCTATCATCTCCTCTAAGATTTTTCCTCTTAAATCGTTCTTGTAGCCTCCCCATCTCGGTGATTTTGCGTTGAAATCTCCTCTTACAATAATTTTTTTGTTTTTCTGTTTTCTTAAACTTCTTTCTAATTCTTCTATCCACTCTCGATAGTATTCCAGACCGCAGTTTGGGCTGATATAACAGCTGTATACTATCATGCTTTGTACTTCTGCCCACACTATTCCTTCTTTTGGTGTTCCCCATCTTTCCACCTTGTCCCTACACTTCCCCCTAGCTAAAATTGCTGCATCTGTTCCTTTGTCTCTTATCCACTTACCATTTAGTTTGTTTTTATTAGGTTCACTCACTAGCACTAGGTCTATTTCCTCTCTCTCCGCTGTTGCTATTAGTAAATCGTGAGCCTATCTTCCCCTCCCTATGTTTATTTGTATAAACTTATACATTATGTGATACTATTTTTTCCTCCTGTTCTCTCCAGTTATCTGGGTTGTTGTCCTCCATATT
This sequence comes from Tachinus rufipes, assembly GCA_963932245.1. Lineage (NCBI taxonomy): Eukaryota > Metazoa > Arthropoda > Insecta > Coleoptera > Staphylinidae > Tachinus > Tachinus rufipes. The sequence goes on along the minus strand of OZ010747.1, from coordinate 66,760,340 downwards.
CTTCTTTGTTTTCCTCATTTTTTTTTCTTTGTAGCTGGACATCTTTTCTCTCCCGTTCTGTGTCCTAATACTTTGCATTCAATGCAGTATTCTTTGTTACTGCATTCGGCAACCTGATGTCCCTCCTTTTCGCATTTTATACATAGCGAAGACCTGTCTTCCCCATTGCATTCTGCCGCTACATGTCCTTTCCTCCAGCATTTATAACATTTTCTTTCATTTGCTTTAACTTTCTCTACTCTGCATCTTATGAGTCCTATGTTTATTCTTCCTTCTCCTATTATCTGTTCTGCTATTTTTTTGTTCATTTTGACTATAGCGGTTTGTATTTTTCTATAACCTTTCTTTATGGAAATTATTGTACTTCCTTCTGTGTTCACTTTGTTCATAATTTCTTCCAGTATTTCTTCTCTCTTAATTTCCGGGCTAATATCTTTGATTATCACCAGTTCTGTAGTTTTGTTGCTGGCTTTTCGTACATTGCAGCCTTCCATTCCATTTTTAATTTTTTCTATCTCTTTCTCCGTCTCATTACCCTTTGTAATTAGTAACAACTCCCCTTTTTTTGTTTCTCTTACCTCCTTGAACGTAGATCCTTTTATCTGGGTTTTTGCCTGTCTCAGCAAATCTGCATATGTGACACCTTGTTTGCTCACTACTATAGCACCTGTTTCCGTACCTGTTTTTTTTTTCTATGTGTCTCCGCTACCTGTCCCTGTGTTGGCACGCACAGTCTTTTTTTTGTGTTAGTTCTTCTTCCTGCTATTTCCATAATTTTTTTTGCATCTCTTGCCGTAATTCCCGTTGGTATTGGTATATTTATTTCTTCAATACTTAATGTTTTTGGTTTGATAAGCATTTTTTCGATAGCTATTAGTATCTCCTTATTCCCTGCCGTTTCGATTTTCTGCTTAATGATGTCTACTTTTCCCACATTTTTTCCGCTTAGATTTTTAACTATTTCTATATATGGCGTTTCATCTTCTCCTTCTTCCTCCATTAGTTCAGGGTATTTTATTTTTGCTTGTTGTAAGATACCACCTTCTTTGCCTATTTCATCTTTATTTATTAAAAGTCCTGTATCCATTTCCTTTCCCATTATTGGGTTTTTTTTTTCCACATTTACATATTTATAGTCTGTATCTCTCCATTCTTTATTTATAATATTTTTTATATCCTCTTCATTAGCCACTTTTAATATCTCCTCGTCCGAGATGAAATGGTTTTTACGGTCATACTATACTTGGTTATGTCTTTTTATACAATGTTTCTAAAGTGTAATACAATGTTTTATGTTGTCAAATAGACTTTAAGTATATATTGTTTGTCATACAATGTTTTAATATCTTATATTGTTTTGGTATCTTTTTTGTTGTTTGGCATCTTTGGTCGTTGTCATGTACTTGTTTTGTCAAAGTTTATTTTTAGACCTATGCGCACTGTGGCCTTGTAAATGGTTTAAATTTCCATGATTAGTTTTTCTTTGGTTTTAATTATTGAAACTATATTATCTACAAAACTTAAGTGATTTTTTTTTTATTAACATTGATACCTTTTTTTTGCCAGTTGATAGTTTTTAATGCATCTTCTAAGATTAGGGTAAACAGCTTGGGTGACATAGTGTCTCCTTGACGTAATCCTCTGTTTATTTTGATTTTATTAGATTTTTTATGTAGCTGTATATGTAGAGTGAGTTTGCATTGCATTTTTGAAAATTTGTTGGTGTGCCCATATTTCTACAATGCCAAAAACTTTTCAGAAGTCCACAAAACTAGCCACAGATTATATTACATTCTACCAGTTTTTCTATAAGCACTCTATTGTTTGTAAGAGTTCAATAGTGCTAAAACCTTGTCTAAACCCCGCTAATTGGCTGGTTATTATCTTTGTAACTTATAAATTTGTGATAACAAGTTTAATAGTTGTCCAGGTTCTCAAAATCTCCCTTCTTTTGTATAAACACGTTAGCATTTGTCTAGTTTTGCAAACAGTTTCTATATCCAGAAATTTGTTGAACAGTATTTTTAATTGCTTTTCAAGTGTTGCTAGAGAACAGCTTTTAACTTTTCTGTTATTATTCTATTTTCTATTACAGCTTTCTCATTTATTTATATGTTCTATAATTATAAGAAAACTTATGCTTTTCCAGCTACAATGTATTATGGTGATCAAACCTGTATTAATGGTGACGTTCTTGTAAACAAATTTGCAGATTTTTTCTCTTCCGTTTATAATTCTCAAACTCATCCAACTCAATTGTTTAAGTTTGATAAAAATTTAATTCATACAAATTTCTCAGTCAGTTTACTAGATATTTTTAATGGAATTACAAGCCTTAAATCTAATCTTAGCACTGGACCTGACGGTATTCCTTCTATGCTCTTAAAGAATTGTATTTATTCAATTTCAAAACCATTACATTTACCTTTTAACGCTTCATTAAATGAAACCAAATTTCCTGATGTATGGAAACAAACTTATATTATGCCATTGCATAAATCTGGTGCTAAAGAAAATATTACAAATTATAGAGGCATTTGCATTCAATCTGCTATCCCAAAATTATTTGATCAAATTATAACTGGTCAAATACGTTGGATGTGCAAAAGTATTTTAGTAGAAGAACAGCATGGGTTTCGTGAGGGTCGATCTACACTTACCAATCTACTTTCTTACAAAAATTACATTTTAAACGCATTTGAATGCAAAACTCAAGTTGACTCTATTTACACTGACTTTTCAAAGGCCTTTGATCGTGTGAGCCACAATATTTTGATTGCTAAGCTTCGTGCTTTGGGTTTTCATAATGCAGTGGTTGCTTGGTTATCTTGCTTTTTGAAAAACCGAACGCAGTGTGTAAAAATCAATAACTTTCTTTCACAACCTATTTTAGTTCTATCAGGTGTTCCTCAGGGATCTCACTGCGGACCAATTTTATTTTTACTTTTTATCAATGATCTTTCTGACTGTATTAGTTCATCATCATTCCTATTATTTGCAGATGATTTAAAAATTTATAGAAGTATTTTATCAATCGATGATTGTAATCTTTTACAACAAGATTTAGACTCTGTTAATGATTGGTGTCTTATTAATAACCTTTTGTTTAATGTAAATAAATGTTTTGCAATCAGTTTTAATAGAACGCTAAGCAAAATTTCGTACGATTATATTATCGATAACAAGGTGCTACAACAAGTGACACAAATTAAAGACTTGGGTGTAATTTTCGATTTTAAACTTACGTTTGTTGAGCATATCAGCTACATGTGCAATCGTGCTATAAAAATGCTGGGGTTTGTATACAGGATGTCTGCTGATCTTTCTCCAAATACTCTTAAATTACTTTACTGTGCCTTGGTGCGTTCTCATTTAGAGTACGATCCGTCAGTCTGGTGCCCTTTCTATGAAATCCATAGTCAGAATATTGAACGTATTCAAAACAAATTTTTTTGCCTGTTGTCTTATAGATCTGGTATATTGTCGGTTAATTTTGATCGCAATTACATTTCTTCACTATACAATATACCGTCACTAAAAGTTCGGCGCAAAAGATCAGATCTCTCATTTTTGCGTGGTCTAGTGATGTCTGAAGTAGACTGTCTTGAGTTACTTGAATCTCTTCCATTCTACATTCCTATTAGTGAACGACGTACTAGGCACACTTCATTATTTAGAGAATTTACACATTCTACTAATTATGGATTTCACAATCCTATTGGTAGAATTTGTAGACTTGCAAACAGTTTAACAAACAATTTAAATTTTTTTTGTTCTAAATCTTTGTTTAAGATTCAATTGGGACATATTGATTAAATGTTATGTATTTTATATTATATTGTTTTTTATGTCAATCTTTTGCTTTTGTTTTTTATATATGTATTATATTGTTTATATTTATTGTATTTTTATGTAGATGTAAATGGTTTTACTTACCGTAAATAAAGATGATTATTATAAAGATTATTATAATTGTCTTTTGTTATAACAGGTATTTTTTTGAGTTAACATTTTGTACTTTCTTTCTTATATGTGGTTTGGGTATGTTATTCTTTGCCTTTGTTTTTACAATTTCATGTTTTCTATTCTTTTACCGTTTTTGTCTTTAATTCTTACAATTTTTTTTTCTAGTTTGTTGAATTTCTATACTGTTCTAGGACTTTCTTTGCAATGTGTACTTTATACTTTCTGGTGTTCTGTTATGCTATTCTTTGCGCTATATTATTTACCTGTGTGTTTAGCTGTTTTTGTTAAACATTTATCATATCATGTTTTAAAATATCATACAATATTCTGGTGATATATATATATATATATATATTGTTTCGGGATTATCATACAATGTTTCTAACATATAATATTTAAATGTTTAAGTTGTTATACAGAGATTTGGTAATCTATGTTTTTTATACAATGTTTTGAAATGACATATAATTCTGCTATGTTATACAATGTTCTGGTAGGCCATACAATATCTTTGGTTTGTCACACAATGATATAATATATCATACTATATTTGGTTATGCCTTCTAATATCTCTACTGTTATACAATGTTTTTAAAGTGCAATACAATGTTTCTAAAATTTGATATTATTTTTTATTTTGTCAAATAGAATTTTAGTATACTTAGTGTGTTAATACTTTAAAACGTCATATATTATTCTAATATGTTGTACAATGTTCTGAAATGTTATACATTGTTTTTTAAATGTCATATAATGGTATTATAGGTCATATTATTTATTTATTCATCAACGGGATATTACCCAATTACAAATTCATTAAAATTAATAATAACATAAATATATACCCCTTCGTGGGTACTACCTTGTCGTGGTGAAGGAGCTGAGTAACTTCTGCTTAAGCTACGCCGGCGGAAGTTTAAACTCTTGGCAGGGCCACCCATGCCGGATGGGTCATTAAGCAAAAGCCAAACCAAATGTACTCAAAGCCATTCTTGGCTACCTTTCCCGATTTTTCTGTCATTTACATCTCAACCCCTTACCTTTTTCTCCTTTCTTTTCCCAACCTGGCGGTAAGTAAAACGCACTTTAACTCTTATTATGTTAAATAATAAATCACGCCCCTAGTCTGTGCCGTCAGTTGAATCTGACAGGGGCTTCAAAATCAGCACAGATGTGGCAACTACCGGAGTGGAAGAACAATGCTCCGGTAGCGCAGTAGCTAATTGGTAAAAAGTTGGTGCAACTAATCGGGTTGTGCCAATAGATAATGCTACCCGATTCCCGTTGAATAACAAATTAAACCCCCAGCTTCTTCTTCGACAAAAGAAAAGAAGTCTGGCAAAGTTATTTTGTCAAACAGTGCCGGTGATGAGAAGGCGGGACCTGTCCTTCGGTTTATCCTGATCACTAGAGAAGAGTGCAACTTTGACAAAGTTGCCCCTTCTTAATAAGTAGAGCGTTGTATGGACTGATCGGTGACATCAAATCTATCAAGAAGGTCAGAAATGGCCTTTTTGTGGAAACGGTTTCAGCCGCTCAGTCTACAAAATTTTTAAGATGTTTACGAATTGGTTATATAAACGTTAAAGTCTCAGCCCACAAAACGTTAAACACAAGTAAGGGCATTGTCTACTGCAGAGATTTTTTAAACTGCACGCTTGAAGAAATTGTGGGAAATATGAATGGTCAGGTGGTAATCGAATACGTTGCATCTCTAGCATGCGAGACGGAAAACGAGAAGAAACTCCTAACCATATACTGACATTTAACCGTTCACAACTTCCTACTAACGTAAAAGGAGTTTTTTATAATCTTGCAGTCCGGCCGTATATTCCGGCGCCAATGCGTTGCTTTAAATGTCAGAGGGTCACACAGCTGCTTGTTGCTCCAAGAAAGAGATTTGCGCATGTGGAAAACCTCTGCATGAAGGTAGCAAATGCCAACAGCCAATTACGTGCATCAATTGCGGAGGAAAACACTCCGCAAGATAACGTAATTGTCCAAAATATAAAGAAGAATTTGCTATCAAAAAAATCATGACCAAAAACAAATTATAACTTATTTTGAAGCAAAACTGGTATCAACGTCTACACCAATTGCCGGATTATCCTACGCTAAAGCTACAACTGCATCAAAAAGCTCAGTAGACTTAACTGAATTAGTTAACAAGCTTTTACCGCCTCTTGTTGCTGCACTTAGCAAAATCATTCAAACGCTGCAAAAAAAGAACCGTCTAATGTGATCATTAAACCTAATATGCGTCCGTCAAAACCTCCGGGGCAGCAACGGTTAAGGAGAACTTTGATTTCCTTAACAAAAAACGTGGGGAAAGCACCCCCCACACGTTTTCAGGTTGGCTTTAAAACTGACCTGCTCAAACTTGTTTTGGCAGATACACCAAAAATAGATATGGATCAGTTTGATCCGGGTAAACGGAAACGGAATGACCTTTCTTCCAGCAACGGTGACGACGGATCCAGTACGGCATCAGAAGTTTCTGTTGTCAACACTGGCAGTACCAGAGACAGAAAAAAAGGAAGCCTGGCTGAAAAAAGCAGATCACGCCCCCAGCAGTAAACCTTCTATTATGTTTTTTAATTAAGTCTTGTTTTGTATCGGCACTGCAGTTCTTAACAACTGCGGTGTCATTTGTGTACTTGTATTGTTCTTTCTATTTTAAGGTTCTGGCATTAAAACATTTTTTGTCTTTGATGTCATCTGTGATATTAGTTTTAAGTTTGATTTATAGTATGGTTCTGGCATTGGAGTCTTTTACAACTTCGATATCATCTGTGATATTAGTTTTAAAAATGTATCTTTTGTCTTGTCTACGTCAAACACCAAAGTCTTTTTAATATAATCTTTAATAGCTGTCCGTCTATTACGAGTTATTTATTTCTTAATTTATTTTATTTATTTAATAATTGTTTAAAACTATGGAGACAATAGTACAGTGGAACTTCAACGGTTGCAAACGCAGCTATTGTAAGCTGAATATGATCCTGGTAAAGCACATGCCTTTTTGCGTGTGTTTACAGGAAACGCACTTCAAGCTCCAAGAACATTTCAATCTTTGAGGCTTTACGTGCACAAGAAGTGACGTTCTGCCGGGTGTCCGAGCCAAAGGTTGAGTCGCTATTTTTCTGAGAGAATATTTACCGTTTACAGAAATAACTCTCAGAACTAGACTCCAGGCAATCACGATCCGGCTTACCACCCCAATAAAAGCCACAATATGCAACCTGTATCTTCCGGAGTTTGATTGGACTCTGGAAGATATACAAAAACTTATTTTGCAGCTTTCACAGCCTTATCTCCTGGTGGGCAATTTTAGCGCCTACAATCCGCTTTGGGGATCTCTAAGAAAAAAAAACGCGAGGTCGTTTGATAGAGAATTTTTTCGATCAAAGCGACGCTGTCCTCCTCAACACGGGTTTTCCAACACACTTTGGAGGTAGAGGTACACATTTTTCAGCAATTGATTTGTCTCTATTGTCCGTCGAGGTTTTTGTTTTTCTACGACGAAAACCTTGTGCGTGCATTTTTGCCGCCTCAGAAAACCTCACCGGAACCCCGCGGTCCGTTTGTGTTCGATAGGACCTTATCATTTTAGGCACATTTGATAAATTGGTCACAAAGTGCAAAAAAGCCTTAAACGTGATTAAGTGCTTCGCCAACATCAACTGGGGTGCGCGGAGAAAAGTATTGTTGTGGCTGTATAAGGCTCTGGTTTTGTCCAGAATCGACTACGGCTGCGCGGTATACTCATCCGCAAGAAGATCCCGGTTAAAAACTCTAGACGCAATTCACAACGCAGGCATTAGATACGCCACGGAAGCATTTCGGACAAGTCCTGCATCGAGTCTTTGCTGCGAGACGGGTGTAACACCTCTAACCGCTCGTTGTAGTCGCTTTGTACTAGTGGTCACAACAACCGACTTATATTTATTGTAAACAAAACGTAGCAACGCAAATACACACTCAGACCTACCGTCAGTAAGCCGGTGTGCGTCCAAGAGCAACAGCTATGGGAAAGTCTTAATGTAATTTATCCGATGGTATTCGAGGTTGGTTCTGGCAAGTTTCTGATCTGACCTCCCAGAGCAAACAAAAAACTTGCCCCGACGTCTTGAAGAACAAGTTTCTTGAAATTGTTTCCAAATACCCAGACTCTTCGCGGTTGCATACGGACGGTTTAAAAAAGGTATCGGGGGTAGAAAGTGCCTTCGTTTTAGACGGTACGGCCCATTCATAATCTCTCATTAAAAATGCCTCCATATACACCGCAAAATTACATGCTTTGCATAAAGCCCTGCTAAACTGTAACACGTCATCTCACAGTTTGTTTCTTCTTTGTTCCGACTTGCTGAGTGCCATCCTGAGTATACAGTCTATACAGTCGGTCGATTCGCTAGTCCAGCTCGTACAAATTTCAATATTCCGCCTGGCCGGGTGTGACAGAGAGCTATCTTTGTCTGGACACCAGGTCATGTAGGTATCGAAGGCAACAAGCTGGCCGATAAAACCACCCGTCAGGCGGTTGACGCGGATTCTACGGACAACAATCCCGTAAGACCCGATAATCTCAAAGGATACGTCATATCAAAAGTCATCAAAGATTGGCAAAGAGTATGGAACGGCTTTGAGAGCAAATTTAAAAAAATCAAGCGTTCAGTGACGGCATGGAAGTCGCCGGTAGATCTCAACAGGAGAGAGGAGGTCGCCTTATGTCGCTTGCGCATAAGTCATACCAACTTGACCTCTTTGTATCTTCTGACCGGCGACGAACAACCAGCATGCCAAACCTCAACGATGAAGCACATTTTGGAAGAATGCCTAGCCTACCTTTCCCACCGTAATTGGCTCGAGCTCCCTAACAACGTGGCGTCTATTTTATCAAATAAAGAGAAGTCCATGGAAAGGTGCGTCCAGTTTGTGAAAGACGCAGGACTCCTCAAACAGGTGTAACCAAGTTTTGTGTTGTCTAGTAATGATTTTAGTGTTAATTTATTTATTTATTTTTATTGATCAGTTTAATGCATTCTGTAATATTAAATATAGTTAGTTGTTAGGGTCTGGCATTGAAACATTTTACAGCTTCGATGTCATCTGTGATATTAGGTTAAGTTGTGATATTAGGTTAGGTTGTGATATTAGGTTAGGTTGTGATATTAGGTTAGGTTGTGATATTAGGTTAGGTTGTGATATTAGGTTAGGTTGTAATATTAGGTTTAGTTAGGTTTTAGTTTTTAGGGTCTGGCATCGAAGCATTTTACAGCTTCGGTGTCATCTGTGATATTAGGTTAGGTTAATGTAAAGGTACTGGCATCAAAGTCTTTTACAACTTTGTTGTCAGTTGTGATAGTAGGTTCTGTGATATTAGTTTTAAGTTTAGTTTTTAAATTTAGTTTTTAATTTTAGCAACTGTAAAATTAGATTTAGTATTTATTTATTTATTAAACCATTTTAATGTGTTGTTTTATCTCCTCAGGTCTATAACCTGAGGTTATTATTATTAAAATAAAATAAACAGCTAATGACCTTAGTAGTCAACTAAAATACAAGTAAAGTAAAAAAAAACATAAATATATAAGTGGTAACAATACTATATTAAGTTATTTCTTTTATTGAGGTTAGGGTATTTTATACTTTATTGTGCTGATTTTATTTTTATATATTAAGACCGGTAACACATATATATATTTATAATTAATGTAATATTTTAGAACTGATGATGGCCTAACCGCCGAAACCTGTCTTAATATATAAAAATAAAATCAGCACAATAAAGTATAAAATTTTTATTAAAATGCCCTAACCTCAATTATTTTAAACTGTGCAATAATCAGAAACAAATATTATTTCTTTTAATTTGTCTGGAGTGTCATACATTGTTTCTAAAATGTAACACATTTTTTTTATATTGTCAGACAGACAGGTTTGGAATATCATGTTTGTCATACAATGTATTCAAGTGTCATGTAATATTCTAGTACATTATACAATGTTCTGGAATAACTCAATATAATTGGTTCTGTCATATAATTTGTCTGAAATGTATATACAATATTCTAATACAATGTTTTAAGTTGTCAACCAAGGTTTTGTTGTATTCTGTTTGTCTTACAATGTTTTGAAATGTCATATAAAATTCTGGTATATTTTACAGTGTTCTGGAATGTGTTTAGAGTGTCATACAATGTTATAATATTTCATACTATATTTTGTTTTGATTTCTAAAATTTGTAAAATGTCATACAATGTTTTTAAGGTGTAATAAAATGTTTTATGTTGTCAATCAAGGTTTAAAAAAATATCAGTAATATTAAATCTTTTATTAGTATTTTTTTATATATATGATTTAATAGACCAAAATTATATTTAACAGTTTTTAAACATAAATATCATTATTTTTTTTAAATTATAAAATCATAATCAATTGCTCAAGAACAGAAATCTAATTTGAAAAATATTTTTACATAACTAAAAATTAAAAAAAACATTTGGCAGTTTAGAAACATATATAACAATTCACTGCCAATATACAATCATAATTGTCAGTTCATAATTATAACTGATATTACAAAACTATGATTGACCGTTCAGGAACAAGATTAACAATCCATGTATATAATTGACAGTACAAATTCATGATTCACATTTCAAGAACATAATTGACAGTTCAAAAACAAGATTGATTGTCTAAGAAAATGATTGACATTTTACTGTTCATGTTCTTGTACATGAATGACAGTTTAAGAACATGATTGACAGTTCAGAATCTTAAGTGAAAACCTTAGCACACGGATGCCACTTCACAAACATGATTGACAGTTTATAAACATAATTGACAGTTAAAAACATTATTGACAACTCAGAAACATGATTAATAGTTCAAATACAAGATTGAAAGTTCAAGAACATGATTGGGATTTCAAGAACAAGATTGACAGTTTAGAAACGTGATTAGTTCAGAAACATGAATGCCAGTTTAATAACACGATTTACAGTTTAGAAACCTTATTGACAGTTTAAAATGATTCAGTTGAGGTAGTACAGGGAGTTTATAAATAAATGGGATTATGTAATCACTTTAAATGTGCCGCTTTTGTTAAATTGTTCACTAAACTATTTGTTTTGACAGATCAACTTTGACAGCTGTCAAGCAAACATATGAAAACATATGTAGTATAGTGGACGATTTTAAAAAGGCGGCATATTTAAAGTGATTACATAATCCCATTCATTTATAAACTCCCTGTATTAAAAAAGTATGTTTTATTTTATAAATTTATTTTAATAAAAGATAACTATACAATTTTGTATATAATAATTGTATTTTTTAATACTTAAGTTTATTGTATATAATCACTAAAATAATAAATATTAATACTTTACAAAATTATCATATCTGTAACATGTGGAACTTTCTTTATTATTTTGTCCTCAATTCCTTCCATAGTCATAAAAATAAGACGATGTCTAGCAGGTTTCTTATCTTTTATATATTTAGAAACATCTTTCCTAGCCCTCATCTTACCAGCCTCCTTAATCCTGACTGTGAAAAATCCAATAATCTCAGTCCCGCAAATTATTTTTACTTTAATATCTGCTTCACAAAATTCTATTTTGGTTGGAATACGTCCATTCGGATACATTTCAGATACAGTTTTCAATTTGACTAAGTCAAAATGGCGATCTGGTAAGTTACAACATGGACAAGGATATGTGGTAAAAATACAACCATCGAATAGAAAATCCCGCTTTTGTACATTTAAATAAAGATAATGTGCGATAGAAGACTAAAATGAATTAATTAATAATAATAGAAGATATTTAAGTTCAATTCACTTACCATTGTCAGAAAAAATTTAACACGTTAGTTAAGTAAGCAGTGGATCAAGATTCAATGATTTTTTTGTTAGGTTGCAATTTATGGAAATTAGTTTTGATTCATTTCAACACTGTGTGTTATAAAAGTTGGCTTCAATATCAAACTTTATTCGAAATAAGTGGGGAGAGATGAGCATTTTTGTCAGTGCGCATCTTGAATCTACATTTTTATTACAATTAATTGTAATTGAAAATAATTATAAAGTATAATAATAATTTAAATAATATTGTAATAAGTATTGATTAAATCAACGTCGTACTAGTCATTCGAATAGCTGCTGCATTTCTTATCTTCTAGTTAATATAAACATCGCTAATACAACAAACAGTTGTGATTAATAACGTGGTGACTGGTTATTGTAATATAAAATTTTTGCTTAAATTATTTAGTAACACAATTTGGATAATAAAAAATTATTATAAATCATAATTAGAATAAGCATAATTAAAATATTATAAATACGTTTGTTTTATTACTGTGGTTTCATTCACAACAATTTTTATATTTATTTTATATTTCTTTGTAGACTATCGATACGTAACCGGTTTATAATAGTAAAAACTACGGACCTACAAACTGAATTAAAGGCATACCGACCGCTACCTTGAGTATTTTAGTGAAACAGCTACTTTGACGTCATTCTTATTTCAATTTGATAATCAATTTATTTTTTCACCAGTACATTCAGAAAAGATTAAACTATATTTGATCAGCATATTTTAGTCAAATAATAACTGGAAATAGCCGAAAAGTGAATCTAAATATAAAAATAAATGCGTTTTTAAGTACTATTAAATGCATTTTAATAATATGTATGATACTCTGGCTAAATATATTTTTTTTAGATTTATTAAAACCTCGGGATCTTTCAGAATAAAGTTTTGCTTTCTGAATGCCGCCCATGTCATACGTACTCTTCTCGTAACTTCGGTGTTTTGGTTTGCTTTCCCAAGTTTGATTAGGTGGCCTAAATACACATACTCTTCTACTTTTTCGATGACTTCTTCTTTGAAAGATAGAGTGTTTGTTTCATCCGGGATCATAAACTTGGTTTTCTTAAAATTCATTTTTAGACCAACTTCCAATGACGCTGATTTTAGTTTTTCTAGCATTTGTCATAGTTCGTGCAGGTTACTGCTAAGTATGACTATGCCGTCTGCAAACTTTAAGTGGCTTAAGTATTTGCCATCTATGTTGATCACTTTGTTCTCCCAAAGTAAGATTTTAAACATATCTTCCATGGTCAAGGTGAAAAGTTTTGGAGAGATAGTGTCACCTTGCTGGACGTCTTTTTTTTTATAGGTATTTTGTCTGTGGTCATATCTTTCTCTATCTTTACCTGAAAGATGGCGTTTGCACATACATATTTAAGGAGATTTGTGTAACGTGAGTCAATTTGGGCGTAATCCATTGCTTTGAACAATGCTGCCAGATTTAGCAAATCGAATGCTTTGCTGTAGTCGACAAATGCTATGTGTAGTGGAACGTTGTATTCAGTACATTTTTCAATTAGTGTCCGTACTGTTTGGAGATGATCGATTGTGCTGTAAGCTTTTCTGAAACCAGCTTGCTCTTTCAGTTGATATGCATCTAGCTCAATGGTAGAGCACTTGCATATCATGCGAGCAGTCCGGGGTTCGATCCCCAAAATATGACTGAAATGATAACTAGCTCTTTATCCACCACCGTGGTTCGGAAGTCACGTATTAAACTGTTGGTCCCATCAAACCACTTTAAACAAGTCGTAGACTTACTGTGGCGATGTAAAATAGCCGTAAAAAGCATAAAGCATAAAGCATAAGTTTTTCTGTGAGCCTGTTTGTTACCATTTTTGTGAGGAGTTTATAGAGATGTGGCAGAAGGCTTATGAGTAAGATAATGCATTTTATTTACAAAAAAATGTAGAGTTAGCATTACCGACCTGACTTTTACATCCAACTTATGCAGATAGCGTTTACCACGTGACACCTGCTATAATCGGCACTACCCACCTACACTACAGTAAAAGTCTCAATAAAAATAGCAACCAACGTGCAAGACACAACGTATGCATTGCGCATACAGCAAACCAAACCAAAAAAAGTTAAAACAAACACCACAATCACAGCCACACAACATTGCAAATTATGGAAATACATTTAACACTACAAATTGGATAAACCCAACATAGACGTAGGTGTTTAAAATAACAAACTATGCACCACAAGCAAATATCAACCAACATTACAAACAGATCCACGGATTTGATGGTTGAGGTAGCTGTTACCTAAACCATCAAATCCGTGGAAGGACCAATAGAAGTACAACAAAACTTTAAACCAAATGCTAATACAAACACTGAAAACTTTAATGACAGAGGCTGAAAAGACTTATAGTGAAACAACATACTCTAGCTAGAACTCAATAAGCATACAAAAATCAGTTTAAAAGCACCATCCAACTACGTATTATTAAAGAAAAGACTAACACGTATGTACGCCGACACTCGACAAGTCCTACATTTGGTGGGAACTTGGGTCATTACTATTTTTTTGACAGCAAGCGGCACTGTACAGAACAAATAATAGCCAACACGTTGACAACTTTGGTGAAACTAAGATTGCAACCATTTCTTGAGCTCAAATAGTATCATACATTGAAATAACTGATTGATCAAGCGGCCAGATTAAAAAACGGGATCAACAAAAAAAGTTTATGCAAGACTTTCATAAAATACAACAACCGGAAAAACATAAACGGAGTTAGAAAAAAAATAATCAAATTTCCATTCCAAGCATATCAACGTAAAATGGAATAACACAAAACCAACAAACAAACGCGTAAAAGTTACATAAATATATAACCCTTTTTCAAAAATAAAAACAACCATGGAAGGCTCCACCGGAAAGCTCTGACTAATAGTGAAGCAAGCAAAAATTTTACGCAACTGTTGTAGCCAAAGTTCAAGGCAAACAAATCAACAGTTGACCAAGCCAATCCAAACGTTGTTTCACACGTCATAGGCCATGCAACAGACGTGGTCAAGATAGATAAAGTAGACCAAAAAGTCAAATTTTGTAGTTGCTCTCCAACTGAGAGAAAAAGTCATATAAACCAACTTTTGGTTATTAGAAAATAATGTCAGCATAAACTACTACTGATAGCTCTATTAGACACAACCTGTAAGAAAAACAATTGCAACACCAACGGAAGTGCCAGTGGCATCACAGGCGTTCCCGGACTACAAACAATTAGAACAATTATTAGAAGATTAATTAAAACAGTTACTATGTTTTTATATCACAATTTATTTTTATATCACACTATGACTGCAATTTTGACTGAACCTCAGCCTTGTTTAGACAATACATAAATAATAAAACAATTATTGCGCAAGTTTAATACGGTATTTGCAGAAAACTTTACCACGCAAACAGTGACCCACAAAATTGTGTTAAAGAACTTAACTACTGCTCGTGTCTTGCGTTATTTGTATATCGCCAGCAAAAGAAGTGTAATAGGTAAAAGAACTACTAACAAGGATAATCAAACAAAGCACAAGTAACTATTATGCCTTGGTTATAATCGTAAAAAAAAAATCCTGCAATTCTGCATTGATTATCAACGGCTCAACGCGGCCACCAACGACAAAAAAGCTTTTCACAAAACTTTAAAATTTTTTGACTAAAGCACAGGTATTGATTGATATTCGTTATAAGTTGAAATACCTGGGACACGGCTAAAAGAAACCAACCACTCAAACATTACTTGACGCTAATTAGGGACTACAAACAACCTAGAACGAGAAAACAAATGAAAAGCTTCTTAGGTATATGTACGTAGCTCAGAGAATACGTTTCAAACTTTTCAGTAGTGGCCAGACTACTCATGTGCCTCCAGAGATCTAAAAAACCGTTCCGCTGGGACGCCACTACAAAAAAAGCGTTTGAAGACGTCAAGAATCTGTTAGACCAACCGCTCAAATTAGCAACAAAATTAAGATTAATCCTGCAAACAGACGCTTGCAATACCGAATTATTAAAAAAAAGAAAAAAATCGGCTCATAATCTCATATAGCAGTGCACGTCTGAACAAACGCCAGCAAAAATTGTATTCAAATAAGCTAGAATACATACCCATAATATAGGCCATCAAAAAGTATCAGAAGACGCTAATATGGTTAGATAAATCAACTGATGCTAATGCAAAATTTAAAATATGGTCACTTTTATTACAAAAGTTTTTGTTTAAAGTAGAACATACCACAGATGCTATAAACCACTTATCCAAAGCACTATCAAAAAACACTGGTTTAGAATTTGTAGCAGACAACATTAAAAATATTGAACGCCTACTACGACCTGGATTAATGACCAAGACCAACACAACACGCATACTTGCATTTAAAACAAAAGTACCAAAACAAAAAAATGCTAATTAATATTTTGGAAGTCAAGACACTAGCAGCCATGGTACAAAGATCATACACAAGAAGTTTGAGACAACACTGAGAGATACGGTTAGACCAAGCGGAGATGTAGGGTATAAAGTCGGTGAAACTGAAGAATTTCTGCAAACGCTAGATAAGCAGCTGGTAGTACCACTCAACCCCTAGCAAAAAGTGTTAAAATATCATCAATTTAACAACTCCGCTGGCTACCCAAACATATATGAAACTCTAGCCATAATACTTAAGATATTTCACTAGCCTCAAGTCATAAAAGACATACAAACTTTTGTACGGAGATGCTTAGTATGTGCGTCAACAAAGACGTGACACGACAAAGCAGGCATAACTAACTCGTCTTTTAAATCCAACTTATGCAGATGGCTTTCACCAAGTGCCACCTGTTAGGGTAGTGCTACCCTCCTACACTACAAAGAGGAGTTTGGTGACACTTCACAGTAACAGACCCAACCTCTTGTTAACAAACAGACTGGTGGGTGGGTAGGTGAGTCACTCCAAATTGATTGCTAAACAGTAATTTCAACTGAAGTTGTCAACCATCAATCCAAGTGTTGGTGATCCAAAAATTATTTTTTTTTTACAGATCCAATTTTTTGTTAACAGACTGGTGTGAGCAAAATACTCAAATTATTGATTGTTTGACAATAGTTTTAACTAGAGTTTCCAACACGTTTTCTTTAGAAGGACAGTGTCACCGGCGTCTTTTTCATGGGGGTGGCGAAAGCGGTTAAAAAGATGTTCACTAGAGTTGGTGTCAGTGTATAATGCATTTTATTGTAAACAAACTATTTGTTATGTTTTGACAAACGCTATTACACAAAAAAACCTACTAACACACTCACTTAGGGTGTTCTTTGTACTAACACACTCACTCAGAGCGCTATCACCGCAAACGCAGTCATAAAAAGTGGAACGATCTGGTGATACTTGTGGGGTACAACGTAAGGAAACTTAAAGCTACCCACAATAGCCGTACTAAAGGTTATTCGTTGGAGGAGAGTACAAAACCTTATATTATTATAGGTATAGAGACAAGCCTCCGTGCAATGGTTGTGTGAAGCAAATATTAAATTAAATAAGAGTTGCATCGTTAGTAGGCAATAGTTGTGTGAAGCAAATCTTAAATTAAAGAAGAGTTGCATCATCGGTAGGCAAAACTTCAGCCAAAACGTTCTGGTTAGCTACGAGGAGAGGAGGGAGAAGCGCAAGCTCGTTTTAATCAGCTAATCAAATAGGTTAGGGTCTTGCTTGTCTTGGTGGGTGCAAACTAGAGTTAAGTTATAGACTGTAGAGGTAGCGGTTGGCTGCTTGTAGTTGTGAGTAGATTGCTTTGCCGGCTGGTAGCAAGTGTCAATCTAAATTTCAGATTACATCAAAATTGCAGTAATGACGCGGCTAATGCATAACATTTTGAATGTCTAAAGCCGCTTAGAACAAAAACTCCAGTTGTTGGAGGCCGACCTAACAGACTATAACCACAAAGTCATAGAATCAGTCCTTCTGGTGGCATACGTCGCTTGTATCAATCTGGCAAAGAGGTCGTCAGCTTAGCTTCTGTGGGGAACTCCCGGAGAGTCGCAAGAAAACGGTTGAGTTTTTTAAGTTGTTGTTAAACAAAGTTAAGTTTTCTACAATATGATTGTGCTTGAGTTGCCACGGTTTACAATCGAGCTCTGGTCGACGGGATTTTCAACTCGTAAGTGTTGGCAAAATGTCTTATGGTAATACTATTGGTAGATTCTCATACGCACGTAAAGTGACGTAGGGGTGTTCTGCCAGGTAACTGCCCAGTTTTAAGTAGTCTGCTACTCGATGGCAAACGCTTCAGTTTAGCCACGCAACAGTGACGTCTTTAGAGCTTGTTTGCTTTGCTTTGCAGGATAACCCTTTCTATGTTTGGATGTTTTTTTGTTTTGTTTGGGTGTATCAAAAAACCTAAAAACACCATGTCTTTAGATGTACCTTGCAACGTTTTATTTTATTCAGAATGGCATGTCAAGATAGTCCACCCATAATACGTGTTTTATTGTTTGTTTAACAGTTTTCAAAATGTGTGTGTGTGAATGTAAATGTGGTTGTAGATGTATTTTTGCAATTTACAGACCGCGCTTAAGCAGTTTTGTTTCGGTTAATAATATTAGTTTTTAATATCATAATAATAGGTATAAAAAATTCAGTATTTCTTTGTTGAATATTGTTATTATTAACGGTGGTTTAAAGGTTGTAAATTACAGGATTATTGTGTAGTTGTGTTTGGCAGCGGGAATTGCAAAGGTATATCTGGTAACAACATTTAGAATTTTTATTTTAAGTTGGGGGGAAATTTTTGTTCTTTTTGGTGTGGTTTGCCGAAGTGTGCGTATGGAACGCGCAGCCCGTTTTAACTACTTAAACTAAGCCGCATGGCTTAAGTATATTGGTGATCGATTCAAACCAAATGTAGTTTAAATAAAATTAAATGTAGATATTTAAAAGTTTTCTTTTGTGATTGAGTTAAAGGCCGAACAAGGTATGTTTTTAATTTGATATTTTTAATTTTGTTAATTAGTAGCAATTTGTAAGTGTGAGTAATTGTAAATATTAGGTTAATTTATTTTCAAAATTATTTGTAGGCCTTTTACGTCGTGGTTAAAATCTAATCCACGCTGAAAGATCATGTATGATTTAAAATAAAGCAGAAGATAAACCGCGTGGCAATCACAAGATTACAGAAATATTATAACAAACCTATCTATCTATTTCCATTAAAAGATTATGGTTATTTCCAATAAAAGATAGTGCTACGATTTAATTCGGACATGCGGAAATTAAATTATGGTTATTTTCAATAGAAGATGGAGTGACGATTTGACCCGGACCCTAAAAATTATATCAGGTTTTTGTTAGGATAAATTTTTTGAGAGACTGTTAAGTCAAATACAACTTAATAATTTGCTATTTGTTTTGATAAAATTTAATTACTCTTTATTATTATGTTTATTTGTATATGATTATTTACTTATTATTGTTTCATTTCATCTAATTTATTTAATCAATTTGTATTATCCGGCAAGGCCGAGTTAATTAAAACTATTAACTGGGTATTTTCGTTTTATAATTTAATATTTTTCTTATTTTTCTGGAAAATAATTGGCGACCTTTTTATATAGTTCTGAAACCCACCCATCCCGACTAGCAGCTGGCAAGTATTTTGTGCGCCGCAACCTGCTCGGGCGCCATTTTTCACCGGCGTATCTTCTATGGAAGTGAAGAAAGCGGTCGGTCTAAGACCAAGAACGTCTTTGCTTTCAAAGAAAGTGTTTACTTACGTTGGTATCAGTGTAGAGTGGCCACTCAACACCTGGAAAGTATCTCCAGAGAATAGCCTGCTCTGCTCAGACTATAGAAACTTAAAGCAAAAAATTTATTAACAGTTCGTAAAACCAGTAAAGTTTTTTAGAATAGCCAGCCAATTAACTATTTCTATTTACATGCCAAATAACCAATAGAGAGTTACTTAAGACACCGGGCTGCTTTATAATACCAAGTGTACCCTTACCACTCCGAGAAGGCCATGTCATCTTTGCAGTTTTAGTAAAACCTCAAATCCAGCAAACATTATCACTTTCAAAATCTTTAAACAATTAGTAAAAATCTTCATCCAAATAAAAATCAATTTGGCCCGCTGCAAACCTTTTTGGCCTGGCCCAAAACCTAGTCCAAAATCAACAAAAGCAGCAAAAACACTTGCTACTTTTGCTACTACTACTAGGCAACCACTGACTGAAAGATCAGTAAATCAATATCAACTATTCCCGTCAATGTTTACATTAAGGAAAAAACGCCGTTCTATCATATACTAGTCACAACAACAACCAAGTTCTGCACAAAAATAAACTCAAAATTTCTATCAACTCGTTCCTAAATAAAGCCCGATTAACTGACCTTGTCCAGGAGTTTCACACAGTATTCAATAACAGCATCGTCAATAAGATCATCACCAAAAAATTTATCAAAAGGAGCAGCAACTACTGCGCCCCGGTGGTCTTAATCAACAAAAATGTTGGCAAGCCACGTTTTTACATAGACTACAGGAAGCTGAATTACGTCACCAAAACTTAAGTAGCATCTTTCTCAAAAATTCAAAAGATTTTGGAAGTTTTTACCAAACTCGACTTAACCACTGGCTACTGGTAAATACCGTTGGAAGATGATCACAAACCTTCTACCAGTTTTTAGAAGTATATGTTGAGGATGTTAGATAAACTCCTGTGTACCATGGTTCTGGTGCTTAGATAACATCATAATATCATAGTTTATTTTCAAAACCATTAGCAGCCCATTGACTATTTACGCCAAGTCCTAGAACAATTGCAAGAATATAAATTAAAATGCAAGTTTAAAGGTCAGCGTCAAATGCCTGGGACTCCAAGTTAGAACCAAAGGTAACCAACCGCTACTACATTATCTGGCGGCAATCAAAAATTACCCGACGCTAATTAACAAGAAGCAACTCCGTCGTTTTATAAATATCTGTACCTGGCTTCAGGAACACGTCATCAAATTCTTCAACATAGCCATCCTATTATAAAACTGCAAAAAGCAAAAAAAACGTTTGCGTAGACTGATGCCAAACAACAAATGTCGTGTTGTATGCCAGTAATAAACTCACCACTCATCAACTAGCAGGTCTATACCGTAGCCTTTAGAGGAGTTTTTTCGACGTCTTTACACCCAATGCCGGGATACCACACTATCATGCCTCAAAGTAAAATATCTCCAAAAACTAGCCCAAGACTCAGTTAACACCTACACCAAGCAACAAACACACACACACATAAACTTCAAGAAAATGATTTGCTTTTGGGCAAACACCTATCGGCCTGAGCTGAAGCAACCACTGCATCATCTCCGGGGCAATACCTACTCTGCGGGTCATCTCTAGACCGGGAGGACGGTAGCACCCGGTGAGCCTCCCAAGTGTTGGTGGACCAAATATTCTTTTCTTTGAAGTGACAAATTCATTATTTTATTAACAAAAACACAGATGGATAGACGAGGCAATCAGATTATTGATTGCAAGACTCTAATTTCAACTGGAGTTCCCAACCACCCACCCATGTGATAGTAATTCAGCAATTGATCTTTTTTCAGAGTAACAGATCCAACCTCTTGCTAACAAACAGTCAAGTAGGGGAGCACTCAGATTATTGATTGCAGAACTGTAGTTTCAACTAGAGTTCCGGACCAGTCACCCAGAGTGACAGATCTCACCTTAGTAGCAAACAAACGTGTAGGTAAAAAAAAACTTAAATTATTGATTGCAAGACAATTGATTTAACTAAAATTCCAGTAATTGGATTTTCTTCAGAGTGACAGATCCAACTTCTTAAAAACAGACAGTTTAATAATAGTATTAATTGCGGGATAGTAATTTCAACTAGAGTTTAACAGAACCATATAAGAGATAAAAGTAAATACTTAAACCACCGGAAAATATCGTTATAATAACTGACAAGCTTTAGGACAAACAAAAAATGCTTAAAATAGCGACTGCATAAATTGGACTGTACATCAACTTTCACAGTTTATAACAAATCTGGTAACAGACAAAGAAGATGAAATAGAGCAAACACAAATACATATATAAGTTAGCCACAAAATAAAAATTAGCAGTGACAAAAGCGCATATGGCGGCAGTTTTTGGTAAACTAATACGTGCATCCAGTAATGACATATGGGAGCGGAAACAAACATAAACTTGTACATACACTTTAAAAACACTTCATGAAACATGATTGTTTTGTTTATTATTTGGTATGCCGTTATGGTTGCATACATTAATTTTGCTGTTTGCACATTAAAATCAATTTTGCGTACATATTGGAAAGTTATTCTTTGTCCGTTTTTAAATTAATGTTTCGGTTGATATAAACTATTTCACTAATTACTCGTTTTTTGTAACCGGATTCTGTGTCTAATATTTTGATGTTTTCAAATTTAAAATTATCGTTTTTATTAAAAGAATGCTGAGCTAGAGCTGTTTTTTCTTTTTTATCCCGGTATTGGGGTTTGGGGTACAGGCATTATTGGCCATTATTTCATTTAAGCATAATACCAATAGAATTAGTTTTATCAATATGTTGAACTTATTTAAATAGCAATTTGAAAGCTATATATAAAAAACGAATTTAAATGAATATCATTATGCTGTATTCTAATTTACGAAAACAAGATAAACAAAAAAACGTGATGTGACTTGTTAGCATGTTACCTATTTTTTTTGTAAACATGTACAACGTAATTTAAAAACGTTAAAACTCAATCTGTTGTTTTGCGACTATTAAGTCACTAAATAAGACTTAATTTAATTTAATTTGTTGCTTTGCGATTGAAAGATGTGTCACGGCACAAATTTTATTAAAAAAATATTGACATAAAATCTGTCTCTTCACAACTATTATGTTATGATACATGCATAAAATTAAGATAAACGTTTGTATAACTAAAAATATCGCTTTAGGAGTGACAGATGTCACAATTAACTTTACTTAAAAAATATTGACAATAAATCTGTGAGTTCACAACTATTATGTTGTGATACGTTCATAAAATTAAGATAAACTTTTGTCTTATTTAAAATATCGCTTCGGGATTTACAGATGTCACAAACAAACTTTATTAAAAACATATTGACATTCAATCTGTGCATTCACAACTAATATGTTATGATACGTGCATAAAATTAAGATAAACTTTTGTCTAATTTAAAATATCGCTTCGAGATTGACAGATGTCACAAACAAACTTAATTTAAAAAATATCGACATTTAATCTGTGCTTTCACAACTATTTTGTTATGAAACGTAGATAAAATTAAAACAAACTTTTGTCTACCTAAAAATATCGCTTCGGGATTTACAGATGTCACAAAAAAACTTGATTTAAAAAATATTCATATTCAAATCTGTGAGTTCACAACTATTATGTTACGTTCATAAAGTTAAGATAAACTTTTGTATTATTTAAAATATTGCTTCGGGATTGACAGATGTCACAAACAAACCTAATTTAAAAAATATTGACATTTAATCTGTAGTTTCACAACTATTATGTTATGATACGTCCATAAAATTAAGATAAACTTTTGTCTAATTAAAAATATTGCTTTGGGGTTGACAGATGTCACAAACAAACTTTATTTAAAAAATATTGACATTTAATCTGTGGTTTCACAGCGATTATGTTATGATACGTGCATAAAATTAAAATAAACTTTTTCTAACTTAAAATATTGCTTATAAAGCTCAAATTTGCACGTTTTGACAGAACATTTAAAACTGCGCACTGGCGGGAACGCTCCCTCTCCATAATAATAAAAAGAAATGTTTGGCAGATTTCACACGAAGCAATACTAGCGTTATTGAATCAAATCTTACTTCTATACTGACAAAACAAAGCCGCATCGCTTTATCTGTGTTGCCAAATAGGTTATGTAATTGTAATAAATTCCAACCATGGTAAGTGAATTGCAATAATTAAAAATAAACATTATTAATTAAATCAATTTTAGGCTTCTCCCGCTCATTATCTTTACATGAATCCCAAACACCAAGAAATAAGAAGCGAGGGTCGTTTGTTTACCACTGTTCCATGCGCTTGTGATTGTGGCAATCCATGCCGGTATTTTGATTTGGTCGAGTTGAAAAAAGTATCGGAGGTGTATCCGGATGGACATATTCCTACCAATCTAGGACGGTTTGAAGCTGATATTAAAATAAAACTCATTTTTGGGACTGAGATTATTGGATATTTTACAGTCAGGATTAAACAGGTTGCGTTAATGAGAGCTAGGAAAGATGTATCTAGATACTTGAAATGTAGAGTACCGCAAATTCGTCGTCTTTTGTTTATGACTATGTATGGAATTGAAGATAAAATTTTAAAGAAGTTGCCGAATAAGAAAGTATGAATATTTGTTTATTTATATTAGTTAGTCTAATCAAATAAAATGTGATTTATAATCATTTCTAAAATTGTTAAATATTTTAAATAAATAAAATATAGTTCTCATTTTTTATTACCTTACATAATAATAAGTTTTATATTTATATTAAACTAAAAACAGTAACTATTTTTTTACACAATTCATTACTACCAACTAACTAAATCAAATACATTTTGTCATTAATGTGTCGAGGCAAATAATGATAGAATACTTGCTTTATTAAAAATATTGAAACATGACAGATCACAATTGAAAATTAACTTAAAAATGTTGACAACAAGTTTGTCGCTTAGCAATCGTTATGAAACTTACATAACCTAAACAAATGAACTAATCTGTCTACTTCCAATTAATTATTGCGCCAAGGTAAGTGCATAACCTAAAAAAATGTAACATCTACCAATTTGCAGTTATTGTGGCAAGTGAGTTGATTTAGTTCATATATTAAATAAATTATAAATTGTAGGTCTGTAGTTTTATCTACTATGCCGCGCTTACCTACTTAAACTGCTGTTAAAAGAAATTGTTCAACCACCAAATTTGTAGTGTTAGTACTTAAGGTAATAAGAAATTTTTTTACCAAATTCCATAGTTTGCAAGGTGTGGTTAAGAAATTATGACTCAAGCTTTGTTAGACGAGGACCAATTAGTTGAAGATATGCCAAAGCAGTATAAATTTTGATAAATTGTTTAAAATCTAATTGAAGTTATGTCAAATTAATTGTGTAAATTTTGATCAAACTGCTTGTGCAAAAATTTTTTTTTGCGTGCATTGAGTGTGCTCCGAGGAAAAGCTTGAGACTGCTGTTGCGGCTAGCCTTTAGTTTCTAGAACCAGCTAGCTCTTATAACTTGTCGTGTGCAATTTACCACACGCGACGCATTTGGCTAAATGGTTGATCTTTTTTGTATAAGTGCAACTGGCACTTGGATGAGCATCAGCACACTTGACACACCGATATGGTGCGTTGCACCAGGATGCCCCGTGTCCGTAGCGTTGACAACAGTGGCGTTATGCAATCTCGGGACTTTAGCGTTTGTCCTCTGTGGTCACGCAAAATCCGAGTAACTTCAGACATCTATGCGTGTCGTCAATGGCGTAGATAGGATTTGTAGCCCCCCCCCCCCATTTTATGCAAAACGCTGAAGGGATTTAACTACGGCGCTGCGCGTCGTCGATGTTAAAGTGCACCTCTGAGCGATGAGCTCAACCTACACTTTTTCAGCTTTAATGCAGATAAGTACACCCCGAATAACGTATTTTAGGGTTATCTCAGACCCTAATTGATAAGTGTGGTAAAAGATTTTGTGCTTCGTGCAGTAATCGATCTCCGCTCAAAGTTGTCTTGCGTTTGGGGTGCAGGCGTATGCCATCAGCCACGTTTACTGCGCGGTCGCTGGTTATGTTTAATGATTTAAAGGTTGCCTTTATTCTTAACTACTCATCCTTATCGTGAATGGTAATTGGAGGAGGGCGGCATGCGCCAACTCCCTCTGTAAGCGCTGGCTGTGTTGAGTGGCCTAACAAGCTATTAGCCGGACCACAGTTGACCAACTGCGCCTTAGAAGCAAGCTGAGTTGAAGACACTTTGGTCTTGGTGGCTGATTGTTTGATGGTGCTGGGGGCACCTGACGTGTCAGAGCAACTGATGGCCTGTTACAGCAAGATGGTTCTTTAACTTTTTTAACTTTGCTTTACTTTTCTTTCCTTTTATTAGGACAAAGTCGCTCTTTTGAAACGGGTTTTTTTTGGTGAATGTCGGCCTTGCTGTGCGTAGTTTGAATCTTTGCCTCCTTGGAAGAGATGAAGTCGGGCGGTCCAGCAACATGTCTCTTAAGGGAGACCTGGGCCTGGAAGACCGTTGACTTGCTTGGTGGAATCTGGTTGCAGGTTTCCATCGGGGCCTCTGCGGTGGTAGGCAAGGTTGGTGCTGCTGGTGTAGTTGAGAGCTAGATAGGCAGCTCGGTAATAATGGATTTTGCCTCCTTAGCATTACGTCGGATTAATTTAACCTGGGCGCCCTGCTTGCTGATACTCTTTGTTTGGCATTCCATCATTGCCATGAGGTGAGATTCCAGGGCTTTGATCTTGTTTTCCTGGTTTTCAATCGTGATCTCATTTTTCTCCACCAGAGCATACATGTGCTCCAGTATTTCCCGGTCCGACATCATTCCGTCGGGGTTCATACTAGAATCAAATATTTAATAATTAACTAAATTAATAATTAATCAAATAATACAATTGAATTAATGGTGGATGACAGCTGTTGTTTTGTCTAAATGTTCATCCGTGGCTCGGTTGCAATGAAAATTGCATATACCCTTTATCGGTTCCAATTGTTGGTGCGTCTCTTGGTTCCTTCTCGGGTAGACTGGTCTAGTCGGATGCTGGCAGTCAACAACTAAAGTTTTTTGAAACTTATTTAATAAGAGCAAATTAGCTGAGGTTATGTGAAATTGATTGAATAAATTTTAATCAAATTTGCAGTGTTTGTACTTACGATAATGATGTATATTTATACCAAATTGTATTAGTTTCCAATGCGCGGTTATAACATTATTGCGTAATAAATTTCCTTATGTTAAGATGGATGATGGAGTCAATTGATTGAGGTTGTGTCAAACTGATTATATTGATTTTGATCAAATTTTGCAATGATTGTACCTACAATAATACGATACATTTATATAAAATTGTATTAATTTCCAATAAGCCGTTATGAAATTATAGCGTAGTTTGATGAGGGCTTGATTGAGGTTATGTCAAATTAATTGTATGTGTATTGCCTCTCTATAATGCTGCGGACTACTTAACTTGGTATTACGAGTTGCGTTGGCGCACCGTTTTGACCGGTGATGCTTCTGGAAGATTCGTCCAGGGAGCGCGCGGTTCCGAATTGTCCGGGTAGTTTAGTGGTGAGTATGAATCTTTACAGGAGGGCCTTGTGGGTGGATTTCTTGAAACACATCTACTTGGCCGCTAGTCTACTTTCTCGTTCTTGCACCCCATAACCTGGTCGCCAAGTCGGTATTTGATGGCGGCGTAGGGCTTCAGCCTCAAGCTTCGGCGTCGTTCTGGACTTCCGCCCAGAGTGTGTTTCAAGCTGTGGTATAGTGATGGCATTTCATTTTGGTAGTAGCTTTCAGAAATTTTCGGCTGATAAATTGTAGGCCATTATCGCTCAGCATGATCTTTAGATAGCCAAATTTGCAAAAGACTTGTTGTTCTAAAATCTTAATGATCACGTCACTGGTGGTGTGAAGGGTAGTAAAAGCCTCTTCCCAGGGGGTACACATGTCCATCTTTGTCAATAGAGATGCGTTTTTAAAAGTTTCTGTTAGGATAAAGCAGCGCCAGTAAACGCAGGTAATGCGCCCCGGACGTATGCTTTAACATCTTTCCTGACGCCTAGCAAGTGGCAGCTTTGTAACAGGTTAAGGCAGGTTTTGTCTCACTCTGAGTGATCGGCGGCATTACTTCCTTTGCATTGCGGGAGGGACGGCTAGCTGGTCCCATTCCGCTAGTGTACAATATAATTTGCTGTCTACATTTTTCCAGTAACCCACATCTCTTTTTGACCAGCCGTTTAACCGTTGATATAACTTGTTGATAAAGTTACGCACCTGCAAGCACTTGCGTTGGCTGCATTTTATGGTGATAGCCAGAGTTTCAACCCCCAACGGTTAGTGCAAAGACTCTGCAATGGCCTAGAACGGTCATAGAAACTCGTAAACAGGAAGAAAATTTGGCTAGCAGTAACAACCATTGCATAAATTTGGCCTTAACATTTTGCGTGCCGGTAAGCCACTTCAACGTTCTGTAATTCGTTTTCAACAAAAACCAACTGTCCTCCAAGTAGGTCTATCAAAACAAACGTTTGGTCTCTTGTAAGTCCGTAAGTAGTAGTTTTTTACTTACACCCTTAGCCACATACAGATGCTAATGAAACTGCGCAGTTGTTTACGGGTTGTCGGTTGTGGGTTGTCGCAGATAAGTTTGAGATGGTGGTTTCCTTGGGCCGTGACTTTATACTCTAAGTACTTGATTTTGGGTTGCCCAAAGTCGCGTTTCTACTGGTTGCACCGCAGTCCATACGCTTGCAACTTTTCCATCATCCGCTTTATGGCGGGCTACACTGAAGCAAGAAAGCCGAGCGACACACGCGGCATGGCTGACTAAAAGCCGCGGGGCTCAGCACGGGTCAAATAATGTTGTTAATCAGTAAAAATGTAGTATATTTAAGAAGAAAAAGTTAATTAAAAGAATATAAAATTAATTAAAATAATTATTATTGTAAAAGTTAAATTAATAAAATTATTTATTTTTACTCCAATTTTACAATAACGTCCGCAATTTTTTATGCTTTTATTATCAGATCCAGTTTGAAAAAACGGTTGCAACTGTAAGATCCTTTAAGGTAAAATAAAAATTTAAAAAAAGTGCTTGGTAAGAAGTACATACATAAATTGCTGCAATACAGAAAATAAAGCAACAAAGTAATGCCACAAAATAATCCCATTAAGTTAAAAACAAGGTTTTCTGATCTTCTTTTTGATGCTGACTACCGATGGGCAGTAGTCACTAGTAGAAGGTTTGTTTAAGACTTTAGCAAGAATCTCATTTACTTGCTCGTAGATGAGCGCTTTCTTCTCTACGTTATAAGAGCACGGCCCGATGCATATTAGTGTAGTGTTTTGTAACTTTATACGGTAAGTCACCACGTTGGTAGTTGGTAGTTCTAAACCCTCTACAAAGAAACTAACAAATTTTTGTACTAACAGGTAAAATGGTAAAAGGTATGAATCACTTCTGTCGCAGTTTGAGAAGAGTTATTGGCTAACCATGCCAAGTTCCGATAAACATTGCACCTTGTTACAGTTTGTCAAGAATAGTTTGGCCAGTGTAATAGGCAACTTAATATACACCAAGATTATGTTGGCTGTGGTTAAACTTATGTCTTTGCATATGAAATGTGTGAAATGTAAGCGCAAATAAAAAATTCTAAAACGTTCAAAGACAATGAATGCAACTACAGTCAACATAATTTTTGTGTATATTAAACTACCAATTATACCGACCAAACTATTCTTGACAAACTGTAGTCGGATACAGACTTGGACAAAAAAAACTCTAACAAGAAATAACACGCCGAGGTCCACCAGATGTACACCTAACGTAGCTCATTGTACAAAACCACTATCATCTTTGTCTGGATCTGCAAATGCCCAATCTTGTCAGTCTTGATTCGAGTGATCTAAGCAAGCACAGAACCCAAACGCAGCAGTCAACCATCACTAGTGACATGGTTCTTTTGTTAAAGAACCTGGACCTTGAATCCTGTAACATAAAACTTATGGGGCATCACTAGAGTATCTCAGCTTACTTCAGGCTCAAGAGCCCACGCCGGAAGTGAATCAAAGAAAGCGAACTAAAAATCGTCGACAACCAAAACAAAACTGTGTAGTCAAACACACCAACACAATATTTGGCCCCTAGATCTAAGCGTGCTACTCTAGTCTCCAAAGCCAGTAGTTAAGTGACCGCGTGTAAACACTAAACACAATACCCAAATATAACTTTTAAATATAATTCAAGTGAAAAAAAACTGAGCTCAAAAGATTGTTGCAGGTACAACAAGAAACGCAGCACATAAAAACCAAATAATCACTAGCAAGACATTAGATTGCTCAACCAAGTTTTATAATAAGATAGATCAATGTCAGTTGTTTTTATAATGTCGGAAGTAGTTAGACTATCAATCTCTTAATAGCTAACACTTCAACATAGATAAAACAACTCAGAAGAGGTTAAAGACGTAATAGGAAAAACGCTGTCTACAGTCAACGCCCTGCTTGAAGGAAAATCAGTAAAACACTAACAGAGACTGGGCCAAACATTTATAACAGTTTGTAAAAACACTGCCATTTTACTTAAGACAAAAAACCATAGCCGAAAGCTAAAACAGATGGGACATAGGAAAGCTATAAACTCTAAAGAAATGTTACAAATGCCACCGAGTTGGCACAAAAAAAGGACACCTACTACAAGTGCGGAGAAATGGGGTACAAAGTAAAGGACTACCAAAACCCCAAAAATGCTACCTGTGCAACAAAAAAGGCCACAAAACAAAAACGATGCTTGCATACAAGCTTTAGTCATAGCGCAAAAAAGAAGAAAAAAATTCAACTAACTAAAATGCCCAAAAAAATTATTTAAGTATTGGCACAAGTTAAAAATCCATGGATTTCTTAATGAACAAATGCACTTAAAAAGAAAACTGTCTTTGCTCTAATCTCGAAGTTAACACAGAGCATTGCAAAAGCCAGCACGCAATAATTAACTGACCATCTACATTCCACCACCCAAACCAGGGTTTACAAAAAAGGACAGTAGAAGGAGTTACGTATGATAGACAATTTCTGTAGCATCTTACTCGTTCTTGGCAAAGATTTAAAAAAAGCACACAAAATTAATCTTAATTAGAAGCGACACAGCTGGTAGTCCTCAAAGAGAAAACACAATCTTACTATACTAAACTAGGGCTACAAACCAAAAAAAGCAGGCTTGGCAAAGCTGGATAAATATATCTAAAAGTATGAAATGGGCAATAAAGAAAATCCCTGTTTTCACAATACAATCAATATAAAAGTCAAAACTCAAAAAAATGCAACATAAAAACCGCACGTCGTAGACATACCCAACATCATCAAGAAAAAGGAAAAAATGGCAGTGTAAATGATATTCTACCTGAAGTTATCAAAGTAATAACCAAAAGTGCCCAAAAACCCTACACACCACCGTCAACACTTTCCTGATCAAGAGTATTCTTCCGACAAGGTAGAAAACGGTCAGGCTAACTCTGATTAAAGAGCCTGAAAAGATAGAAGAAGGCAAGTCGTATAGACTGTTAAGCATCTTCAACGCAATCGGCAAGTTTTTTGAGCAAATTCTTAACCAAAAAGTGGCTTAATTGAGTGAAACGCCTAACTCAAATCTTGACGCATAAATTGTCGCCGAGCGTTTTAAAAAATTGTGGCGTTTGTTAGTTTAGGACATTAGTCTAATATATGATTGGTGTCTATGTAACCATAATTACATTTATTATGACACTGAGTGGACCAGATACTATGCCTCGTCAATATCTACAGCGCCCAAGTAAATGTTAAATAGCAGCTTTAAAGTAGTAACACAAGCATGAGATCTAAAAATTGACACTTGTTCCTAAAAAATAAAGAAACTGTTAGATGAATTCAAGGAGAAAGACGGCTTGTTAAACATGCAATAAGGCTTCATAAACGAGCGATTCACTATTGACGCAGTACAGAAGATGCAGCAGCTAATAACAAAACGTAAAAAAAACTTGTGTTGCAGGATACGTTTGACATCAAGAATGCTTTCAACCTCTGGACAACATAGTGAAATCAGTACAAGGGTTTAAAATCAAATTATTTGAATAAGATTATCTTCTGATAGGCAACAGTTCTAAAACAGAAATAATCTCTGGGATCCCACAAAACTCAGTCAAAAGCCAACACTATACGTAAACTACGACGTCGTCTTGAGGTTAACAATCACAAGCAACATTAAGCTCATAGGGTACGCAGACAACGTAGCAATGGTTACCGCATGAGACAAAACATAAAAGCTGGAGAAAAATGCCAAATGGGAAGCAAAAAAACTTATGGTTAAACAGAAAAAAGCATTAACTTTCAGTCTATAAAACAGAAATTGTCATTATAACAAGCAAAAATAGTTTTCAGACTCTGTCGACGGCGATACCATTTCAAGTTAAAAATGCATCAAATACCTAAGCATCACCTTTACTCCTACATTGGAAAATCTGCGGAAACAACGGAATAAGAATTGTGTTACAGGTTAAAGCCAGTCATAAACAAGCCTAAAGAAGAGCTCTGTGCACCGTCGTCTCCTCTATAGTCCTGTACGGGGCACTAGCATGCATAGTTAAAGTACAAAAAAAAAGTTTTGCAAGATACTCAAAGACATGCAAAGAAAGTCATTACTAAAACTATCCTGCACCTGCTGGTTGTAGAACGCTTTTACAAATACCGCAGCGCCGTGCAGAAAAGGTCAGCAAAAAAGTTGACCATAAGAAAATGAGAGGAAAAGTGGGCAAAAAAACAATAGTACAGAAAACTGGACCAAAACTATTATTTAAAATATAACACCTTGGATAACCTGAAAGCACGGGTGCGTGGATTATTCTACTTCTTCTTTTCTACCCTGTATTCGTCTAACTTTTGACATAGGCCTGTTTTGCGCCAAACGCTTCCAGCAGAATCCCGCTGTTCTTTTTAGATTGTAGCCCCATCTCATCATAGGCCGTCCGCGTCCTCGGTTGCCTAGCCAGTTCTGCAACATCTATAACCTTGGTTTTTTGCCTAATCCAAGTGTTTCTTTTTCGGTCTCTAAAAGAGATGTTCAACATTAAGCGTTCCATTGATCTTTGGGTTTTTACTAATTTGTCCATGTTATATTTTGTTAGAGGCCATATGTCATTACTGGCAGTACGCATTAGTTGAAAACTTTAAGGTATTGGGGTATCTTCTTGTTTTTTAATACCTAGCTCAGTTTTCCAAATGCTACCCATGAATATCTTTTTCTTCTATCAATCTCCGCTGTGATTTTCTTTGCTCATTTTTATTATTACGCCTAGGTAAATGTAATAGAAAACTTGTTCAGGCGTCTCATTTTTGACTGTTATATTTCTGTCGTAATCAGTGTTGTTTGTTTTTGTTTTGGACATATTCATCTTTAGACCTATTTTATCAGAGGCTTCTGCAAGTTCATTTATTATTATTTTAAGGTCTTTATGGTTATCTGTTACTAGAAAAATGTCGTCAGCAAATCTTAAGTTGTTGAGTTTTTTTCCATTAATATTTAGACCTTTTTCTTCCCAGTGGAGAGATTTGAAAACGTCTTTTAGCGCCAGAGTGAGGAGCTTTGGTATATAACGTCTCTCTATCTCACACCGCAATCTATATGTATTGACTCTGTGCTGTTTGCTAGATTTATTTTTATTGTGGCGTGTCTGTATATGTTGTGTATCAATTGCCTATATCGATGGTCTATTCTGCAGTTATTTATTGCTTTCTCCACTGCACTTAGTTCAACAGTATCAAACGTTTTTTCATAGTCAATGAACTATATATACTGCTATGTAGAGCGTAATATGGTATTCTTCAGCCTATTCAATTAAAGTTCTCACTGTTAGGAGCTGGTCCGTCGTGCTGTACTCTTTGCGGAACATCGCTTGTTCGACTGGTTGATAGACATCAAGTTTGTTGGTGAGTGATTATCTTCATGAATAATTTGTATAGCTGGGATAACAGTGAAATTGGTCTGTAGTTTTTCAGATTTCTCTTATCACCCTTCTTGTGGAGTAGTATAGTGGTCGCTTTGTTCCAGTTAATTGGAAGCATCCTGCGTGCAGGCATTTGTTCAGCATGTTTTTCAGTCTCTTTAGCATAATTTCTCTTCCTTCTTTTAGCATTTCTGTTAGCACGTCATCATTTTCAGGTGCTTTGTTGTTTTTTAGGTCCTCAGAGTTAACGTTTTCAATTTTTCTGCTACTTTGTTTGAGTTGGTTTTGAAGTTGTACAGTTCCTGCTAGAAGTCTTCAGCTATTTTGGCTACTCCTGGCTTGTCTCCTCTACCGTCTTTCAGCGCAATTATTTGCGTTCTTCCTAGAGTTGGTCTTAGGCTTTTCATACCCTTGTTATTTTCAATAATTTTCTCTATTCTCTTATCTTCAAATTTTCTGACATTTTCCTTCATCATTTTGTTTATGGTTTTGTTGAGTTCCGCAAATTCTATAGAGTTTCTTTTTCCTTGCTTCTGTCATGTTTTTCTGTGTTTCATTAACTGTTTCGTATTGTCGCTTATTTTCTTTTTTTTTTCTTGATTTTCTTTTTGCGGTTTTTTGTCCTCCTTCTATTACAGCTTGAGTGAGCATTGCGTTCATTTCTTCCATGTCATCTATTGTTCCAGGTGTTCTATTTTCTTTTCTAGAGTGGACTTAAGTTTTTGTCTATATTTCTCTCGGTTTTCTCTAATTAGCTGAGGGTCTATAGGTGTTAGACTTTTTATATATTTAAGATTTTCTTTTGATTAAAGCATATCTTTGCTCGAACCATACGGTGGCATATTAGAATATTGATTTGTCTGTTGTTAAGATATGGTCGATCTCATTTTTTGTTTTTTCATCTAGGCTGATCCAGGTCCATCTCCGATATTCCTTTTTTCTTAAAGAACGCATTTATGGCATATATTTGATGTTGTTCAAGAAATTCTACTAGTCTTCCTCTTCTTTTCATCGGTCTTTTTTCCTAGCTTCGCATTGAAGTCACCCATTACGATGGCAATTTTCTTCCTATCATTTTCCAAGGCGGTTGATACGTCTTTATAGAAGAGGTCAACTTTTTCCTCTTCGCATTTACTTGTAGGTGCGTACACTCGAATTACTTTCTACTCTCGGTGGTATGCCTCTATATGGCGTGGATTATTACCTCACCCAATTCCTGCGCTGACACAGATGGTACCTTGGCGTACAATTATAAAAAACTTTAACCTGTTAAGACAGGTTAAAGTTTTTTATAATTGTCATTGTTCCTGCCTGCGGTAAATATCTCAGTGTGGTCGTAATGTTCATCACAGATCCAGGTGATTCTGATATTATCTGCTCGATGCCTACGGGAAAGTTGCAAGTGCAACCTTAAAGAGTGTCTAATCTAAGTTTATATATTTTAAGACCATTGGTGCTAGACTGCACTAAATGACAACCAAAAAAAGAAGGTTGAACGGCTACCTTAAACGTAGAAGTAATCACCGTGCAAAACATTATAGAGAAGTGAGTGCAAAATGTAATATACAACATTTTTAAAATATAGAAAAAAAATTAAATAGAGCTGGGTAAAAAGTACATACATAAATTGCTGCAACACAGAAAAGAAACCAACAAAGTAATGATACAAAGGTAATCCCATTGGTGCTCATGTTGATACGAAAGGTGGTTTTAGTGGGTAAGGATCTTTTTGAATGTTTCAGTCCCACACTGTCATGTGAAATAGATGTGCATAAACATTTCTTTTTCTCAAAAAAAACTAACAATTAGACAGTGTTCGATCCACCGATCCGAGTGATTGTTAGCAACCGTTGATAATCCTACAGCTGGATAATAAAAGAGGCAAATATCAGTTGTCAAAGTTAGCAAAAACAACCAATCTAGTTTATGAGTTGTGAGTCTGTAGCTTTATATACTGTGACCCCCTACCTACCAGGGTACCAAACAGTTATATAATAAAAGATGTGGGTGCTAATTGCCATTAAAAACTCAGTCTCTTAATAAGTAATACTTGGGCGGGTAAGAGGGAATATTAGTTTATAAAGTGTAGATCCGCGGCTTTATTTTCTGTGTCCTGCTCACCCACCAAAGTGTTTTTAGCAAACGATCGAATCAAACCTCTTATTAATGTAAAATAGCCGTAAAAAGCACAATAAATTTTTTAACCACCGCTGAAAATCCTAAAAATATATAAAAAGAACTGACATTCTGTTCTTATAAAATATCACAATACAACATAGAAACGTAACCAAATCTAAAGTAACCTCAGTCAACTAATATTTAATTGCAGAACGACAAAATATACCTGAGAGGGTTTTAATAAATTTACTATAAGTTGCAATGCAAGTAAGTTATTTTGACTCAATTTACAATAAATTTTAAAGCAACTTAGATGAGTAACATAATTCTAGAGTAACCACAACCTACTTATATTTAAATAGATTGATCAAATTTTAAAGTATCATTAGATTCAGGTTGCTACTAGGAGATTTGATGTCTGCAATGCAATACAACATTTGCATAAAAAATGCCACATCATTTATTATTTCTACCAAAAATAAAACATTTCTTTATTAATATAAAATGCATACATAACTAATTGAAATGTTATAAATAAGCATTACAATTAATAATACGTTTCAATAAATTCCAAAGCAACTCCATTAGTCCATCCAAAACCGGACTGCACTGTATACTCACCACCACCTCCATAACTACCAGGATTAATAGCATCATACTTCTCAAACATCTCCCCAGTTTGAGCAAATCCAAGCATATTAGCATTGACCCAATTTTGAGCCAACATTTTAGCTTTTTCTTCAGCCTCTTGTGTTTTTAAATTGGCTAAACCTTGTACCATAATAGCTTGCAGTGGAGGCCATGCATTCGGATAATCCCATTGCTCACCTGAATATTGTAAAGTAGTTGGAGTACCACCAATAAAACTAAATATATTATTGCGTTCAAGGTAATTTAAAATTAATTTTGTTAATTTTTGTTTATCATTAAATGCTTTAACCCATAATGGAGTTAAATTGGAAATAGAAAAATATTTCCTATGCTGCTTCAAATTTAAATCATAATCATACCAGATCCCATCAATTTTATTCCAAAATACTGCTTCTATTGATTGTTTAAATCGTTTTGCTTTGATTTTCCAATTAATTGCTTTGGGTGACTTTAATTGCATATAAAGATACGATAAATCATCAAATGCTTTGTATAGGAAGCTGTTTAAATCTACAGGTATTGTACGACTAGTTTGGATGTTTGATATATTACCATTTGGGAGACCATTGCTATCATACAACCATCTACTACTAAAATCCCAACCACTTTCAGCACCACCTTTTATGTCTATATAAATTCTATCACGTTTGCTTGCATCAAAACCAGAAGCAGTGTTATAATCCTCCTTATACGATTCAGGTCTCGGACCTGTACTTTCAGGCTTATACCTAGCCAGCTTATAATTAACAGAATCCTTTTCAACATCAATCATTTTATTATCAATCCAATAATTTAATTCAATTTCTAAATATTTAATGTTGTTTTCAAGCCAGGTAACATCATTACTTTTTTTAATATACTCAGTAACCATAGATACAAATAGTGGTGGTTGAGATCTTTTTAAATAATAAACTCTACCGCCATTAGGGATAAAACCGTAACGCTTTATTAAGGTTATAAAATTATCCAGCATACCTCTAGCAGTTTGAAACATTTCACTAATCAACAACCCACGTATTATCCAATAAGTATCCCAATAATAATACTCCCTAAAACGACCTCCAGGTATAATAAAACCATTCGGTACATTAATAATTGAAAATTGAGATTCATTTTTTGCAACTTCTGATTTAATTTTTTTTCCTAATTTAGGCCAAATAGATATTAAATTTTTAGCAAATTCTCTCACATCCTTATTAATAATTTTGTTAATAATAGAAGGATTTGGATTCAAATCATTCGGAATCCAATTTTCCAATTCATTTCCATTGGTGAAATATTGATTAACAAAATCTTTAATCTAAAATTTGCTTATATATCATTGAATTAAATTGAATTAATATTTACCTCTTCTTTATTTGGATTATTTTTGGTATCAATTAAAAGTTTGTTGAAGGATTCCAAAATTGTTTCACTATCTGTCACCAAACTCATATCTACAAAATCTTTAGAATCTTCAAAAAGTCCAGACATTTGAACTGTGTGTAATAACACTCCTTGGCAATAAATTTTGCTATCGCAAGTAGGTTGGGATTTTACTTGACATATTAAGATTGTCATTAAATAATAATAATACATAATTATTACTGTTGTGTGGCAACAATTTGCGCTTACTTTTATGCAGGTTGTAATCTCCAAAAAAAATATACGCAATCCATTTGTTGTAAATTGCTGTTTTATCGTGTTATGTTTATTATTAACATATATTAGTTCCGTTTATCTGTTACTAATAATCAGAATAGATTATAATTATTTAAATTTTTAAAAAATGAGTTTAATATAGAACAAGCCCATATAATATGATAACAATTTCAAAACAATTATTACCAAAATATTCTAATTAAGTTTGTTTGTAATTATTCTGTTCTCAAAAAAATAATTATGTTAATTGTAATTAATTTGTAAAAGTATAAAGCCAACTTTTATGTGTTACAAATTACGTACAATTATTACTATTTCTAGAAACATTTATTTTTAATTATGAATTACTGTATACTAATCTAGGCTAAATTTTTCAAAATTTAAATTCAAATTTAGCTAAAAGTAAGGCAATAGTTCACAAAATTGAGTACGCTTAATTAAAAATTAAGAATTATTTCTAATAATATTTATTTTTAATGTTCGAATTTCATTTATTCCAAAAAGTGAAAGAGTTATTTCTAGAAATATTTTCTTCTAATATTTAAATCTCAAATATTCTAAAAATAATTTGATTTTTGATATATTTATCAAAAATGTTGCATATTAAACACAAGGTACCGCAGAGCTCAATTTATGAATTTTTATTATTTTTATAAAACAAGTATACTTGTTTGTATTATAATGACGGCCTTGTAAAAATTGAAAGTAGTTACGGTTTTTTAAATATATTCGTACATAGTAAATTTGTTTTATTTATTTCTTTTATCTTATCTATCTACTTTTGGTAGCTTGATTTTAAGCCAGGGTTTTTGTGTTTAACATTTTAAAGACGAATTTTTGTTGTTTAGCAATTGATAGCTGGATTTTTGTGTTTTTAGTATTTGATGCAAAAAAATTTATGTAACAACATTTGATAGCTTAATTTGTAATGTATTTAACATTCGATGGCTGGATTTTTAACGTTCTCTTCTTCTTCCTCTGTTAGAGTTTTACCCTGTTTTTTTCAGCTCTTGCGCCATCGTTTGGGCGGCCTTCCGAAAGATCCTTTTGTGTTTAGTCTTGATGTAGTCGCCTGTTTCGCCATCCTGTCCTTGCCCATTCTTCCGACATGGTCTCTCCAGTACCTTCTCCTGTCTCTTGTTCACCTTACAATGTCCTGTACTGAACAAATGTCACGGATCCTGTCGCTGCGTACTCTGTCGCGTAGGCTCAATGCGGCAATGGATCTCAATGTTCTCATCTCTGTTGTTCTGGAGATTTGTATTGTCTTCCATATTACTGCTGCCTTTGTTGCCTGAGTCTTCACGTCTGCTTTATTATTGTCGCTGGATATTTTGACCCCGAGATATTTAAATCTGTATAACCTGCTCTATCGGTGTTCCGTCGACTTCTAGTTTACATCGTACGGGATCTTTAGACATCACCATTGATTGTGTCTTCTGGGTTAAGATTTGAAGGTTGAATATCTTGGCGTTAGTGTTTCATATGCTGGTTTGTAATATATATGCTCAAACCATTGAAAATGCCTTGCTCTACATGAGTCCTGATCATTGATTTTTTTAATTTTTTTAAATAAGCCATTTTTGAGTAATAAGCAATCAAAATTTGAAGAAGTTGATTTTTTGCATTTTTTTACATTTTTGATCGTTTGTAACTTCTAAGGGTTGGATTTTTAGGAAAAAACTGTAATGAACTTTATTTTTCAAAATTGTTTCAAGAATCATTTTTTACAACCAAAAATATTTTTCCTTAAATTTTAAAAATTCTGCAGAACTTTAAAAGATCGTTTTTCTTAAAAAAAAAAATGACTGGAATTTTTTTTTCTCAAATATTGATAAAACGTGCTTTTATATGTACAAAAGATACCCTAAAAATTTTAGGAAGTGCCGTGTGCTACGCTCCGAGATATCTTACAATGTATCCACAAAAATACTTACAATGAGGCAAAGATATCATCCTAACTTACCCAGAAAGAATGTATAAGACATGCATTGCTTTTCGGTACATACCTATAGCACAAAAAAAAAATAAACAGTCCTATACGTACCAAAACCAAAGCGTAACGATTATACCCTTGAAATTTTTTTTATCAGCCAATCAGCTTCACGTCTTTTCTCCTGAAGACATTAGAACAATTGTGCAAAGGATTAATTCGGGAAACGGCCCTTATTACTAAAGTTACAGAGTTTAGAAAAGATAGTGTAGTTTCCAATGCTCCTTTCCATACTTGAGAACAATATTCAATACAAAGACAAATATAAGTTTTATTATATATGCAAAAGTTGAACAGAAATAAAAAACTTTTTACATCATATTAAAAAATCTTACTTTTTTAGATACTTTCGAAGCTATGTCAACAACATGGTCGTTCCAGAAAAGATTATTGTAACCCCTAGAAAAAAAATTAAAAAAGATTTTGATATAGATTCGTTGTTTAGTTTAATATTTGTTACTGATAATACTTTGGATTTAGATTTTAAAACAGTAAAAAGTTAAGTTAAAATTGACCATGTTGGGTGTGGGACACTCAAATATTGTTTTTAAGTTTTTGTTTATAGATGCTACAGATTCCAACCTAGAAGTTTTAAGACGCTCTGCCATATTTGTATGTATGGTCTTTGAAAAGAATAAAATATGAAAGATGCTATCATCTGCAAAACTGTGAATAGAACTTTTAGTTATTTGAAAAAGTTTAATGTGAATCAAAACACCTAAATAATTCTCCAACCGTACAAAATTGTAAAAATGTTTAAATTTTTTTTTTAAACAAAACACCCTCTGTATTTTACATTTTTTAATTCTAAAACTAATTCTAAGTATTTTCTGTAAACAGAACTATTTATAAAATGCACCATTTTTGAGTTATAAGCAACCTCCTAAACTTAAAAAAAAAAAAACTTTTTCTTCTAAGATTAGTTTTAAAACTCTTAGAATTAATTTTATAACTAATTTTAGAACTAAAAAAATGTTAAAATATACAGGGTGTTCATTATACTATGAAAATTTGGATTTTTTAATTTTTTTTAAATAGAACATCTTGTATGTATTATATATTCTTTTATTCTATTCTCTTGACGTTATCTCGTTTCTGATTAAGTTATTTATTAGTTCAGTTATTTGTGTAATGCCCTTTTCTCCCATAAATTTTATTTCTTCCTGAAGCCTTCCTGTTCTTTAATTTCTTAATTGCTTCTATTACTTCGTTTTTTTTAATTTCTTCTATTTCTTCCGTTTTTTTGACCTGTAGCACTCTTTCACCTTCACCTTTTCTTGTTTTGTTTTTTATAGTTCTTGATCTGTTAGTTCTTAAAAAGTATTGCCTCCACCTCTCCATTATTTTGTCTTCCGTTATTATTTTTCCATTTTTATGTTTATCATAATATGTTGATTCTTTTATTTTAGATGTTTAGATGATTTAAAGTTCCGTAGAATAGTTCTTATTCATTTCTTTTCCAAATTTTGTCTATGATTTTATTTTTGCTTTTTTATTATTCTTTTTGTTTTGTTTCTATTTTGTATTTTTTAGTCTTTTTTATTTGAAGTTTGTAGGTATCTTTTTCATTATTTTTTGTCTCTTACGCTCTTCTTGACTTCCTCTGTCCACCAACTGTTTTGTTATATCTTTGTTAACAATTTTTGTTGTTCCCCGCTTTCTTTTGAAGCTTCTAGAATGATCTTTTTAAAAGTTTCTCATTTTCCTTCTATGCACGTTCCTTTTTAACTTTTGCTTTCCATTTTGTGTCCATTTCGTGTTCGTTCGTAGTAAATAGTGGTCGTTTTCTATTTCTGTCTGTCTTGATATTCTAATTGCTATAAATAAGCCTAAAATTACACCAAAGATTATTTTTCAATAACCCACTAAAAATCAACACAGACTGAAAAAGCGTCGACATAATATTTCAGGCTAAAAACAAGCAAAGGAGGCAACATCTGCCCCAAACGCCGAGACAGCCTATTACTGTCC
Organism: Tachinus rufipes; assembly: GCA_963932245.1. Taxonomy (NCBI): domain Eukaryota; kingdom Metazoa; phylum Arthropoda; class Insecta; order Coleoptera; family Staphylinidae; genus Tachinus; species Tachinus rufipes. Next base: position 66,718,350 of record OZ010747.1, on the reverse strand, counting down.
AGCAAAAATTTGCAAATTATGACAGAGATCTTAACAAAACACTGCCATCTAAGAAAACACATGCCCACAATTGGTATTGGAGACAGTCCAGTGTAGAGGATTGTCTTTTTAACCTTTGATAGCTTAATTTATTAGTAAAGGGTAGACCATCTAACTTTTGGAATTAGAATCGGCTATAAATAAAAAACTAATAAATTTTTTTTTCAAAATTATGAATTTATTAGAAAGATTGAATATTTTCATTTAAAAATGTAACTCAACATCATTTAAATAACTGCCACAGCTGGCTTGGCAGTAATCCATCCGATTAGCCCAATTTTTTAGCACATTTTCGATTGTTTGGGCTCCAATCGTATAAATGGCAGCTTCCATTTTGTGTTTCAAGGCATCAATTGTCTCTGGATAGTCAGCGTAACACTTATCCTTAAGATCTTCCAACAACAAAAAATCCAACAAAGTTAAATCACAGCTCCTAGGCGGCCAGTTGACATCAGCATTTTGGTTGATGATTCGATTTCCAAAAACAGTGCGTTGACTGTATGGCCCATCTTTTATTTATATCACTTGTATATTTTTCACATTTTATGGCCGCGTATTAAAAATGTATTATTTTTGAAGGCCACATGTTTTTTATCACAAATTTATTCTTACAAATACATTACTAATTTTGGCTGTACTAGAACCTTCTACAGATGTATATAACTTATAACATCTGTGAGGTAACAGCCATCAATTATATGTTATTATATCGTTTATAGTAGGAATTTTGTTTTTTTAACATTTCCTGGTCGGATTTTTAGATTTTTAACATTTGATGACAGGATTTTTATTATAATACCATATGGTAGCCTAGTATAGTGATCGACGGCCCGCGGGCTAAATCTGGCCCCCCATATGTTTTTAATTTGGACCGCAAAGTCCTCATTTAAAAAAAAAATTGTGGATAAATTTTTAAAGTTAAACTACAGTTACAACAACGCAATTTCCTTATTTGAAACTAATTTTTTTACGATCGTGCTTATTTCAAAATAAATTTGCCAATCTCTGGCCTAGTTTATTAGTATTTATATCATTTTATAGTCGGATTATTGTGTTTCTTACATTTGATGACCGGATTTTTACTGTATTACCATTTGATAGCCTGATATATTTGTATTTATATCATTTTACAGTCGGTTTTTGCTATTTGTAGCAACCAATGGCCAAATTTTTGTGTCTGTAATATATGATGGCGGCATCTTTTATGTATTAATAGCCTGATTTGTAATATATTTAACATTTGATTGCCGGATTTTTAACGTATCAACATTTGATAGCCTGATTTATTAGTGTTTATATCGTTTCATAGACAAACTGTGGTTTTTTCAACATTTGATAGACGGATTTTTGATGTATTACCATTTGATAGCCTGATTTGTAATATATTTAACAATTGATATTTTGAAATGTAATATTTAAAAATTACTTAATATGTCACAACAACATAAAAATATCTTTGTTTTATATATATATATATATATATATATATATATATATATTATTATTAAAATACTTAATAGCAAGATATATGCCATTCTTAGCTTTTGCAAGTCTAAATTTTCCAAATACACAAGTTTTTCCTACCACGTGTTTCGTAAAAGTGAACTTGTCTGTGTGTAGTGTAGCTCTTTTCTGTGTATCTAATAAACTCCAGACATTGCAGAATATAAAGGCAGGGTAATGTCAGTAGTTTAAAATGTTTAAACAAAGGTTTCCAGTCCACTCTGTAGCCAACCCCCGCTACTACTCTTACAGTTCTGCGCTGCAATGCAAACAGTCTGTTTCTACATAAAGCGTGACCCCAAACCATTAATCCATAAGTTAAGTGAGACTGCACTAGAGCATAGTATGCAGAAAGTAAAACTTCAGTAGAAACAGATGCATGCAATCTTCTGAGCACGTAAATATTACTACAGAGTTTGACAGCCTCCCCTTGCTTGTCCAATTGCATTGTTAAATTTAAATAAATTCCCAAAAACTTAGTTGTTTTTGCAAAGTTTACTGTGGTTTGTCATATTGTTTTAAAGTAAACATGTTTACTAATTTAACTTCATTTAGACACAACTTGTTATTGACAAACCATTCTGCTGCGTTTAATTGTGTGTCAAGAACGCTGGAATCCATCACCTGACTGGAAATGTCATAAATGTAAATTAAAAACAACAATGACCCCAAGACTGACTCTTGGGGCACATCGTAGTTTATAAAAAGTTTTTGTGACAAATTTTTAGCGCTGTATTACAGTGACACAATTTGACAAATACAAACTAATCATTTGTACACTATCACGGTGAAATTTATAGTGACAAAGTTTTTAAATTAAAATATTATGTCACACAATCAAAGGCTTTGCTGACATCAAGAAAGGTAGTCAACAAAAACATACCGTTTTCAAAGCAATTGATGGTCTCTTCCACAAAAGCAAGTATAGCCAAAGTTGTAGATCGGCCTTCGCAAAATCCGTACTGTTTATTAACAAAAAGCTTATTATTTATAAACTGAGTTGTTATTTGCTTTTTAAGTAATTTTTCTATAATTTTGGTATAAGTAAAATAGAGCAATAATTATTTAAATCTTGTTTATCACGTTTCTTAAAAATAGGAATGACCAGTGCAACTTTAAGAGCATCTGGTTACGTATTTGTGCTAACGCATGTACTTATTAATTTTGTAAAAAGTTTGATAGCAATGTCCTTTATACTTTTGATAACTTCAACGTTGATTTTGTATATATCTTTGCTTGTTTTATTTGCTAGCTTGACCATCAATCGCTTCTCTTACATTGATGTTTGTTACAGAAAAAAACTTAAATCTTGCTAAAGGGATTAAATTTAAAATATTTTGAGCAATATTTAAAAAAAAAATATTGGCCTCATCACAGTTTATGTCACAAGTGATATCATTTTTTTTTTTTGTATTTATTATTTGCCACATGCACAATTCCTTTTCAAACGGATCAGAGCAGATTAGGAAAGACCGGTTCATAAGAATATGAAATTATTAAAAAAAATGCTACCATTTTTTTTTAGTTTATTGTCGTTTTTTAAGTTAATAGTATTTTTTGTTTAAAAATCGCAAATTTAACTCAAAAAAAATGTATCAAAAATATTCCGTAGAATCCAAATCTGGCGCCATTTTAAGTCTATGCCTTGTCTATAAGCCTATAATAAACTAAGAGTTTATGTTGAAGAATAGGCCTACTTTTACATATTTTTTTGAGTTTTAGACCCCTAAAACCCAAATACACAGAACAAATTTATATTTTCTAACTAATTTACATCAAAATACGTCAACTTCAGTGGTTAAAAAAATCTAAAAAATACTTCTTTTTGTTCAGCCCACTGAGAACATACAATTGGGTTTATGGTTTTTGCGGCTTATAGACAGGGTATAGACTTGAAATTGTGCCAGATTTAGATTCTGCGGAAAATTTCTAATTAATTTTACTAGTTTTTTTTTTTGAGAAAAAACGGCAAAAAGCTAAATAAAATCCAAGAATTTTTTTAAAGGTTTCATACCCTCATAAACCGATCAAAAGACTATTAATAAGTTATAGAAACAAAAAAAAAACACTAAAGCAAGTTTCTCTACACGACAGACTCGTTTATAATTGGCTGACATTCTATTTGCATCGTTATTCCTACATGATCAGACAAATAACCTGAATCAGCTGAATAAACAGTAACATTCTCGATCAAGTTAATACATTGTCTAAACAATTTGCATTTCTAGTTGGAAAATTCAATTAATCCATAACTATTCATAATATCACACAGATATTTTAAATTTTCATCTTCTAAGTTAAATTTTACGTTAAAATCGCCCCCAATTATAATATTTTTACGCAAATCAGTTTTTTCAAGCTTAAGTAACAGTGTATCTAAAAAATGGTAAAATTTTCCAGTGGTAGCAATTATAAATTATAAATTTCAATTGAAAGATTATTAATTCTATCCTGCGGTTTGTATGTTGTATCGCTTTTTTAACATAATCATTACACCCCATGTATGTGGTTGCTGCGGGAAGGAAAATTGAGAGGCTACATGAAAATTATCTATAACCAGAAAATCCCAATAGATCGTAATTTAAAAAACTATGAGAAATGCCTCCAATTCATTTATTTTACTTTTTATACCTTAAACATTAAAAAAAATAATGTTAAATTTGTTAGTACTTATCTTATTTTCAAAAACAGTATTTGTTAAGTCGGTGTTCTTTTCCAATTTTTGTTGAGAAAAAACCGTCCAATTCTTGCTCTATCTGGCCACAACATTGAGTTTTTAATGTCCTCCATTTTTTCAAAGTCACAAATGAGTTTGAATGATGAATATTGAATAGGAAACATAGCATTCAGTTGCTCACACTGCACACCCATTAAACCATTTAGTTCCAGATGTTTTTGGATATCAGCGCTTTTAACTTCTGTATTTAAATTGTCAAAGCATAAGTGTAAGTAATTCTTAAATTAATTGCTGTGCCTACAATAATGTTTTTGTTATTTCTTTTTTTATCTTCAGATATATATATTTCTTTTTCTTATGTGTAACTATTTTATATTCACTTTCATTATCACTATTAAGTTTACTGTATCAAAAGGTTCAATTTGTATATTGTTTTTGTTTTTATTTATTTCAGTATTATTATCACTCGTTTTATTTACTTTATCATTTTTGTTTGTTAAATTCATTATTCATATTTATATTTATATTTCCACTTTGATATTGATTTGATTTTGTTTTTCTAGTATCGGATATATCGGAATAGGAATCAGCCGAACTACTTCGTGATATTTTGGGTAGTTCAAGTGATTTTGCAGTTGACGCTGCGTTTGTGATGGAAATTGCATTGGAAGTTGCGTTCAGATATTTGCATTGCGCTTGCTGGTAATTATAATGAGAATACAAATTTACCTTTACAGCAAAGTAATTGGTTTTATTTTCTTTAAGCAACCACGAGGATGATATGTGATTCCACATTTTATACATTGATTATTACACTTGCACAACAACTTAGCACTTTTTATTCTCCACTTAGATCGGATATAACATCATTGGTATTGAACATTTAATAGAGAATATATTTAACAATTGATGGTGTTTTAAACTATTTTTAACATTTGATGGCCGGATTTGTAATATATTGAACATTTGGTGACCGGATTTTTGATGTATTAACATTTAATAGTTTGTTTTCTAATATATTTAACAAATAATTGCCAGATTTTTGAATTTTGAGCCAGTTTATTTGTATTTATAACATTTGATGGCCGGATTTGTAATATATTAAACATTTGATGGCCGGTTTTTTTATGTATTAACACTTAATAGCCTCATTTCTAATATATTTAACAATTGAAAGCCAGTTTCTTTGTATTTATAACATTTGATTCCCGGATTTGTAATATATTAAACGTTTAATAGCCGGATTTTTAATGTATTAACAGTTAATTACTTGATTTCTATTTAACTTAATAATTAATAACCGGAATTTTGTATTTTGAGCCAGGTTAATTGTATTTATAACATTTGAAGGCCAAATTTGTGATAATATATAATAGTATGATGGCCTCATTTTTGATGTAATAACGTTTAATAGGCTTATTTTTAATACATTTAACAATTGATAGTCGGATTTTTAATACATAGAGAGTGTTTCTTTGTATTTATTACATTTAATCGCCGGATTTGTAATACTTTAAACAATTGATGGCCGGATTTTTAATTTGTTAACATTTAATAGCCTTATTTCTAACATATTTATCAATTGATAGCCGGATTTTTAGTATTTAAAGCCAGTTTTTTTGTATTTATAACATTTGATGGCCGGATTTAGCTTTGAGGTTAAAAAAGCTTCTAGATCACTTCATATTTTTTAAGCTTCTATTAGAAAAATTCATGATTCATTCAACAATTTATGAAAACATTTAAAAAAACATTTTCAACTTCAGTTTAATGTTCTTCAAGGACAATTAAAGCTATAAAACCATTTCGTAATTTCTAAAAACGTAAAAAATTGTTTGAATACTTCAAAATATATTTTAAAAACAAAAAACTTATTGTAAAAAAATAAAAAAATTCTAATGCAATCAAAAAAGTTTTAGAAAAACGTTAAGCTAAGGAAACATTGAAAAAATATTTCAAGCTTTATGTATCCTTTGAGGACAAGAACTTTTGAAGCATCAAAAAAACATATTCAATTTTAAGTGCTCTGTGGAGTACAGTAGTCACAATTTTCAGAAGTATTATAAAACAAATATTCTGTGAGGACATGAAAAAATTCATTTTATACATCGTAAAGTAATTAAGATTTTTTTAAATCATCAAAAACCTTTCCAAAACGTTGTCAACTTTCCAAAAAAATGTTGAGGTTAAAAACCTTGTTCAATTTAAATGCATAGAGAGAGAGAGAGAGAGAGAGAGAGAGAGAGAGAGCCCGTATAAAATCAAGCCAAAGTTTGATTGTGCTTAATTGTCAGTCAAGTCAGCATGTCGCAACAAGAACCCAACTTGAGTGATGACATGTCCTGGGGCTATTATACGTCCAGTTTGAGAAACTGAAAGACCTTCTCAAAAACTCAAAGTCAACGCACTTGAGAAAAACCTTACTGAAATGATCAAAAATGAGAAACGCATCGATGTCCAGGAGGATAAGTATAAGCAGACCAAGAAGAATCTTAAGGACATTCTCACCTGAAATTGAAAAAAGCAAAGCCTTCATTAACGCTTTTATAAACGCCTTTTTAGCAAAGCAGACAACCCAGAGTTCCCTTCTGCCCATGTCACTAGACGCCCCAACTCAGACCAAAAGCATAACCAACAGCCACAGCCTCTCAGAAACAAAATATGGAAACACAATTGCACTACAATGTTGATTCCCACCACTAAGCCCCGCTGGTAAAAAGGAAAAAGAAGACGTCAAAAAAACCAAAGAAAGATTATATTTATCTGGTTAGTTTGTATTTTAAACATTTGATAACCTGATTCGTAATATATTTAACATTTGATGGTCAGATTTTTAGTATTTTAAGCCAGTTTGTTTGTATTTTTAACATTTGATGGCCGGATTTAGAATATATTGTAAATTTTTAGTCGGATTTTCTATTAACATTTGATTGCTTTATTTTTAGTATATTAAACATTTGTTAGTCGGATTTATAATCTTTTGACCCAGTTGATGGCCAGATTTGGAATATATTGACCGGATTTTTTTATTAACTTTTGATAGCTAGATATTCAGTATTTTTCGCATGTTTTTTCTATTTTTACCATTTGATAATCTGTACTTTTGACGGTTTCTTAGTATTTTTAACATTGGCAAGATTTAATGCATTTATAGCTAGATTTTTGTGTTTTTAACATTTGATGGCCGGATTTTTGATGTATTAACATATTATAGCTAATAATATTATTATTTAAAGTAAAGTAAAGTAAATAAATTTAGTAGTCACGCAAAATATAGTGTTTACACACGTCACAGTATTTTATAGCTGGGTTTTTAACATTTCAAGGCCGGATTATTATTATTTTCAAAATGTTGTTGACAAATATCACTATTTAATACATTTTTTGTAATATTACGTAGTATTTCTTTTAATTTTAATATGATTAGTGCTAACACAGTTTTTAAATGTTAAAAAAAAATTAAATTAGATAAGAAAATTTGTATTATTAACTTTTTTTTTGCATTGAGAACAAAATACTTAAAATATTAAAATTAAATTAGTTTAGAAAATTTGTGTTATTAACATTGTTTATTTTGCATTGAGGACAAAATACTTAAAATATAAATTTAGAATTTTACTAATTATACTCCATAATTAGTTAAAATTATAAAACTATTACTATTGTTTACATTGCACGCAAAAATCGATAACCCAATGACCAACCATTGATAATTAATTTAAAACATTTATCAAACATAAATAAAATCCATATAATTTTGTAGTTTGTAGACAACATTATATCAAGATAACTAATATAAAATGCATACGCACACATTTCTAACTAGTGACGACAAAACGGAAAAAAAGAATTTAAGTGATAAAAAGCTATTATTAAGGCGTTATCAGTGGAAGACAGTTCCGCGCTGAAATTGTGAGCGCGCAGCTGCAATTTGTTTATAATTATAAGACCGGCATATTATATAGAAAATTTATTATGAAATGTTAACATCGGGTATAAATTGTTGTTCATGCTTCGTCGAGTAATCAGTCGTGTTCAATATTCATTGCTAGTACAATCGTAATTTGCAATGAATGTTTTGGTGATAATTGGGCTTATCGTTGGTGTTCTCACAGACAATGTGCCGCCTTCATGTGATAGCAAGATTTATTGCCAAGGACCACTGCTACATACGGTCCAGATGGCTGCAATTTTTAATGATTCGAAAACGTTTGTGGATATGAGTATGAAGACTGATAGTGAAACTATTTTGAAGAATTTTGAGATTTTAATGAATAGGACTGATAATGAACCTAGTAAAGAACAGGTAAAGTATTATTTTGCTCTATAAACAAATTTCAATTATTTATTGAAAATTCAAAATTGATAATCAAAAAATATTTTGCAAATTTGCTTCAAACAGATTTCAATAAAGGCTTTAAAAATTGGCATTACTAAAAAACCAGAATTGGTACTAAAAATAAGTTTTGCAAATTTTTGTTCTTTTTTTTTAATTTTGAAAATATAAAATAAAACAGAAACTAATCGACCAATTTTGATCAAATTTACTGTTAAAAGATTTCAATAAACCTTTTAAAAATTTGAAAATTTAAAATTATTTAACAAAATATGTTTTTTTTAGTTAAAAAAACCTAATCGAACAATTTTGATCAATTATATAATAAGCGCTTCAAGGTTATTGAAAATTCAAAACTTGGAACTTTTGTTATTTTTGATCAATCACTGCATGTTGAATGAAACAAAAACATATCAAGCAATTTTGAGCAAATTAAGCACTTTAAAAGTTGGTATTGTTAGAAATCTAAAAATTGTACACAATTTTGTTCCAAACACTTGATTTTTGAATAAAACAAAAACTAATTGACCGATTTAGATCAAGTTTGCTGTAAGTAGATTTCAATAAACGCTTAAAAAGTAAGAATTGATAAAAATTCAAAATTAGTGCTTAAAATATGTTTTTCAATTTATTTTATTAGTTTGAGATTGAATGAATCATTAAATATTTAATAAAATAAAAACTACTCGACCAATTTTGATCAAATTTGCTGTAAACAGGTTTCAATAAACGCTTTATAAGTTATATATTTTTGATTTTTGTTATTTTAGATCAATCACTAAATTTTGAATAAAAACAAAAACTAATCGACCAATTTTGATCAAATTTCTAGTAAATAGATTTCAATAAGAGTTTTAAAGGTTGGCATTATTAGAAAATAGTAAATGTTGAATTAAACAAAATAAATACATCTCAATAAGCGCTTCAAATGTTAACATTATTGAAAACTATATTTTATTCCAAATTTTTGAAAATATTTATTTTGGATCAATCACTAAATGTTGAGTAAAACAAAAACTAATCAAACAATTTTGATCAAATTTGCTTTAAACAGATTTCAATAAATGTGTTAAAGGTTTGCATTATTCAAAACTCAAAATTGATTTTCAAAGTGTTTTTTCCAAATTTTTGATTTTGCATCTAAGTAAATTGTCAATATCTTTTTGCCATCTATACGTCCGACTAGTTGATTGTGTCTCTTGTCTCGGATGATATTTGAGACAACGCTTGATTGTAGAACATGGCAAAGTGACTCCACTTTAATACACTCTCCCCTGCAAAGCCAAAGTTTTTGTAGTTTGGAAGAGTTGCCCATAGTCGGAAGTAAATTTACTCCTAGTTAGACTGCATTGACATAGTCCTCTCCCGTCCAGTTTTTGGCACACTAGTAGACACTATTTTTCGAGTAACATGTTTCCTGGGCGTGTCCATTTTCAATATTAATTAATCTTGTTCAATCTGCTCCTCAATTTGATGGTTTGTATTAAAGGCGTGTAATAGGTGGTCGGGACCCAAGTCTGTATCTTCTGTTTAATGCAAAAGACCCCGAACCCCTCATCCAGGTTGGTTGCGTAGAGGTAAGCATTTAAATTCTGTTTGGAGACATGTAAATCTTTTTTGATTCCAAAACAAATCATTCTATCAGCTCCCCCCAAGGCTTTTTTTGTGATCCCATAAATTGTAAGCGGTAAACCTACCGTGTGACCAAGAAATTCCGGATAATATGGAAATTCATGTTAAGCATGAGAGAAACTGTTAGAATGTTGTCCATTTCAGTTCGCAAAGTTTCCAAATTCAGAGCGTTTGCCCCAAATGCTTCAACTTTTCCACTCTCAGTTGACGAATAGGTTTCCCCCCGATAAAAAATGTAGCAAAGGTATAGCAAATAATTCCTATTTGAAAGGTACCCGTTCCATAACCATTGCCGTACATTTGTCAACTCATTCGATCTTAAGACCTCGCTTATCAAAAAATGTTTTGCATGCTTGCAAAAGTTTTGCGCTTCAAATCTGGTTGGTTCAAGCAGAACCGCGTAGGTTTAGCTTATGCAATTTTAGTATCCCTGAAAGGAAGACATAGTTCCTGAGGAAGTCAGTGTATATTAAAAGTGTGTGATAGGTAGTCTAGCCACAGGTCGGTCACATTATGCACTCTTTTCAACAATATAGAAGGTAATTTCTGTTCGAGGCAAAAGACCACCATCCCGGTTGGTTGTTTTGACACCGAAGCAAATCATTCTATCAGCTCCTTCTTCGTGATCCTATGTTGTAACCGGTAAATTCATCGTAAAACTAAGAAGTTCCAAATTATATAAAACTTCTGGTCCACTTTAGTTTGCAAGGTTTTTTAAATTCGGAGCTTTCACCACAAATACTTGACCACTTGGTTTTCCCCCAAAAAAAAATGTAGCCGAGTAAATAACTTTTTTTTTTAAGTAATCATCGTCAAACATTTCTCAAGAACTCTCTTATCGTAAAATGTTTTGGTTACTAGCAAAAGTTTTGCGCTACAAACCTGGTTGGTGCAAGCAGAACCTAGTCATCCGGGTAGGCCAAGCATGCAACCTTACTATCCTCCGAAAGAAAAACCTACATAACTATTTATCAATAATTAAACTAAAAACTTTTACCTTCAACGAAGAGTTTGTCAGCATTCTGGAATTAAGACTTTCGTTTTCTTTTGGCACGGTCTACAAAGTTACCTGGCGTTTGTCCGCCAATTAAACTACACCCTCTATATTATGGTCATGTCTGAGTCAAGTGTACGGAACAAAAATTTGATTTTGCTCAAACCACTAAAAATGCCTTCTTCTACATGAGTCCTGATCTTGTGATTTTTTTTTTAATTTTTTCAATAAGCCATTTTCGATTTTTTTACATTTTTTAATCGTTTGTAACTTCTCAGGGTTGCATTTTTAGGAAGAAACTGTAATCAACTTTTTTTCTTATGACCAAATTTTTTTTTCATTAAATTTTGAAAATTTTGTAGAACTTTAAATAACATTTTTTCTTAAAAAAATATTACGGGTATTTTTTTTTTAATATGGATAAAAACGTACTTTTATATGTGCAAAAGATACCCTGAAAATTTTAGGAAGTTCCGTGCCCTACGCTCCGAGATATCTTACAATGAGTATTATAAATGCAGATACACACATATTTGTTTTTATTTTTAGTATAGTTGCTATGGCAACCAACTTTATTAATTTAAATGGCAACATACATTTTTTATTTTATTTTTGAATCTTTAAATAACAAAAATTTTTGATAAATTTAATAAACATATTATTTGTTTTTTATTTAAATGATCGTAATTGAATTGAATAGTTTTTGAATCATATAAATCGGTTAAAAAATAACGGAGTTATTCAGCCGTACGTTTTTTGTCTGACACCCTGTATATATCAATCACTAATTGTTGAATAAAACAAAATCTAATCTAGCAATTCTGATAAAATTTGCTTCGAATAAATTTCAATGAGCGCTTTGAAGGTTGACATTATTGAAAATTCAAGATTGGAATTCAAAATAGGTTTTCTAAATTTTTGAAAATATTTATTTTGAATCAATCACTAAATTGATTAAAATAAAAATTAATCGACCAAATTTCAATAAATGCTTTAAAGGTTGGTAATATTAAAAAAACCCACATTACTATTAACTATTATTAAAAAATGCATTAATAATAATGTACCTAACAATTTAGCTCAAATATGTAAATTAAAAAATAATAACGAGCAAGAAATAACAGTGCTAGTATGCGGCATCATTATTTCTATGATTCGCAATCGTAATAAAGCCACGTGCATAGACAGAAAGAATGTTTAATAAATAATAATTTTATCGCAAAGTCAGATGCAAATTGATTATTCCGGTAACACTGAATCAAGAAAATTACGCAATCAATTGCATGATTAACTGTATAATTTATTATTAGTACCAATAAAGTTCAGCCAACCATTGAATTACAGGATTCTTTAACGCGATTTCAATAGCAACATTTTTGTTGTGATTAAAATAGATTTTCCTTCATTTTCATTGTTTATTTTATTGTCAAAGCATTAGTTATTTTTGTAATAAGAATTATTTTATAAATTTATTACACAAACCTTATTAGAATTATTTTATTACTGCTATAAAAAGTATCACAAATATTTTCCAGTGACCTTTGTTGCATTACATTGTTATCACCACGTAATTAAAATTTTCCGTGCTTGTCGATAGATCTTTGTTTTGACGAAAGTTATCATTTGATGGTAATATAATATAGGAAGAACGTTTCTATAAATAACTAAGATCAAAAGGTTATTAAATTAATTAGAATAATTATAATTAAAGATTTATATTAACATTTTATCATTCCAGGTTGAAGATTTCGTCAACACATATTTCACCAACGGAAACGAATTAGAAAATTGGACACCAAAAGATTACACACCCAATCCATCATTCCTTAACGAAATCAAAGATAAAGGAGTAAAACAATTCGCATCCAGTTTAGTAGCAATTTGGCCTACACTTGCCAAAAGAATAAAAACATATGTAGCCGAAAACAGTTCACAATATTCAATCATTTATGTGCCTAACCCTTTTATAATACCGGGAGGACGTTTCAGGGAATATTATTATTGGGATACATATTGGATCATTGAAGGATTGCTTATAAGTGAAATGTATGATACCGCGAGGGGCATGTTGGATAACTTTATATCAATAATAGATCGTTTCGGTTTTATTCCTAATGGTGGAAGGGTTTATTATTTGAGAAGATCGCAACCACCACTATTTGTACCAATGGCTGCTCAATATGTTAGAAAAACAAAAAAGAATTCAAAAACTTTAGTTTGGCTTAAGGATAATATTAATAGTTTGGAACAGGAAATGAAATTTTGGTTAGAAAATAAAACTATTGACATATTACAAAATGGTACTACTTACAAGCTAGCTAGATATATGCCTGTAAGTAAAGGACCAAGGCCTGAATCATTTAGAGAGGACTATAATACAGCTGCAAGTTTTCCTGAAAATGAACGCGAGCGAGTCTACATTGATTTGAAAGGAGGTGCTGAAAGCGGTTGGGACTTTAGTAGTAGATGGTTGTATAATAAGATGGGTCAACAAACTGGTAACTTATCAGACATCCACACTCGTCGAACAATACCTGTTGATTTAAACAGTTACTTACACAAAGCATTCCATGATTTATCTTATTTATATTTACAACTAAAAGCAACCACACAAGCAACATATTGGCATAATCAGGCAATTCAAATGAAAAAAGCAATTGAAGCAGTATTTTGGAACAAAACTGATGGAATCTGGTACGATTACGATTTAGATTTGAAGCAACACAGGACATTTTTCGCCGTTAGCAATTTAGCCCCGTTATGGGCCAACGCTTTTGATTGCAAAGATAAAGCAAAATTATCAAAATCAATTTTAAATTATCTCGAACGTAATGACATCTTTACTTATCTTGGTGGTACTCCTGCTACTTTGGAACATACAGGGGAGCAATGGGATTTCCCAAATGCATGGCCGCCATTACAAGCAATTTTAGTACAAGGTTTAGCTAAATTGAAAACAAAAGCTGCTGAGCATAAAGCTAAAGAATTGGGTATGACATGGGTTAAGGCTAATATGATTGGTTATAATCAGACGCATGAAATGTTTGAAAAATATGATGCTGTTACTCCTGGAGGCTACGGTGGTGGTGGTGAATACACAGTGCAGTCCGGGTTTGGATGGACTAATGGAGTTGCTTTAGAATTTATTTATGCTTATTTTAGAAAGTGAAAAAGTATTGTTTTGTTCCTATATTATTTATTGTTGGATTGAATTAAATATTGTAAATAAAATTTAAAATAACCAAAGTATTCTTATAATTTGCTTCTAAATGTAAACTACAGTATAGCCACTTTAGCTTGACACATGGAATGATAAAAATATGCTAAAACGTGCGAAGATATTAGTGGCTAAAGTGACCTCACTGCATTTACACTAATAACAAGCTAACTACTTAAAATCAACAAACACAAGCTTATGTCGACCGTTGAAATTACCTAAAACGAAATCAAATCCTGAAGCTGTATAAAAACTCAAATAACTTCCCAAAAATTGTCACCTTGTCTGAAAGAAATTGATAAATAAACACAAATTTCTACAATAAGCAAATAATATATATTATTTACTATATACAAATACTCCATTTTATTTTATAGACTCCATAGAAGCTCCTAAATATTTAGATTAGACTATCACATAATATTGTGCATTGAAATAACCTTTCATAGAAATACAAGGTACATTTGTACAGTATCACATCATATTATAATTAATAAATAAAAAATACTCAAATCAAATAAAAACAAATCAAATGATTAAACTTAACACATTTACACAACTCATTCAACAATAGAAATACATACCTGTAGCTACAATTTAATTTTTCTAAATTAACGATTTTAGTTAAAATGTGCAAAATCACATGATATGTTAAGGTGTGCACATACGCTGAATTAAATAGACAACCGTAGGTATTATGACGATTGAGCCTGGAAACCAAAACAAAAGAAGTAGTTTTAATAAAATAAATTATATACTTTAGTATGCTGTTTTTATTCTAAAACCGGTTTCGGCTGTTAGGCCATTATCTAAAATTATGATGACCTAACAGCTG
Source organism: Tachinus rufipes (assembly GCA_963932245.1). Classification (NCBI taxonomy): domain Eukaryota; kingdom Metazoa; phylum Arthropoda; class Insecta; order Coleoptera; family Staphylinidae; genus Tachinus; species Tachinus rufipes. The sequence continues at coordinate 66,703,117 of OZ010747.1, read as the reverse complement.
AAACCGGTCAAAAGCATATAACATTTATTTTATAATAAACATAACCTCAAATAATTTAATAAACTATTCCAAATTTTGTTTCCCACGCTCAACCGCCATGATACCTCTTATTTGTCCTTAAACAGACGCTCATCATCGATCATATAACTCGTCCGTTAATTCAACATTGATTAATGATCAATGTTGAATTAACGGACTTGAAAAATATTTTTTGACAATTCTTAAGAAATTCAGTCAGTCAGTATTCATCCTCCTAAACATATAAAAAATACTTTTTTATATATTAAGTTGTTTTTGGCCACGAACGCGGCATCCATTAGTCAATTGCGTCTCGCATTCGCATTTGAGTTGTCTGAGATGTTGCTTGATTGGCATTATCAAAGTACCTAACAGTTCGTCAATGGTGTTTGGATAAAAGTATTGCTCAAAATTGCTTTTGACATAGTTTTCCAGTGAGGAAATCTCGAGATGTAAGCTGGAAAGAAATGCGTATGATTAATCTAGCTACAAAAATCAATGCAAATAATCTAATCTTTTTCTTATTTTTCATCAATACTTATTATACTTACTTCGTCAAAACTGGTAGAATGCTTTCAATTTGCATTGGGTTTGTGTAATTGTTGACTACCTGCCATTGGTTGAACCAGGTGTGGACTCTAAAATAATCGAGCATATAAGCAGTGTATACGTCACAATCATGTTATCGCTTACTGATCACTGTCAATGATACTTTTGTATTTGGCTTTAATGTTGGTGAACCATTCCAGGCCTAGAAGAACATGCCAACCGGGGAACGTTAGTTGTGGTGCTAGAGGTACCGGTCGTACAGGACTCTCCATGTACAGTATACTGTCAGTATCGGTGTAACCCAACATTTTACCAACAGAACTTAAACAAAACAAATAAACATCATAACCTACAAATCTCAAAAGATTCCTGAAGAGTATTTCTTTTTCTATCAAAAACTCTCTAATCAGGAACTAGTAGTACACACAGTAACTATTATTTGCAGCTGTCAATAATTTTTTTCAACTGTTAAATAAATAGTCTTTAAATGTCACTTATTCTATAACAGAACTCATTCTATAGAGCAATCAAAACGGTTAGTCATTCAGAAACTGTGATTCATTCTTTAATTCTCATTAATTTTCCTAAATGTCGGACAATCATTAAATATCAGACATAGATCATCAGCTATTCAGGAATACCTGCAACTGTCAATCATGTTTGCAAACTGTCAGGTAGTTTTTAATTATCATTCATCTGTCAAACATTCTATAACTGTCGGAATTTTTATTAACTTGACATTTTTTTCCCTAACTTACGTAAACTTTCAAACACGCTAACTATATGGCTCCAGCTGTCATACTCTTGATATGTCTAACATATGCCGTAACTGTTATATGCCTAAGCCCTGCCATATATTCCATCTCTCACATTCATAATCATTTTCCAGAACTTTCAACTATTTGACTTATTAACTATGAATGAATCAATGCTCAACTCGTAAACTATTAATCATTTTCCTAAATTGTGAATCTTATATCTTAGCAGTCGGTCACATGCCTGCTTCATAAACATTGTCAAAGAACTGCCGTAACTATGTCTGAAAGCTCAACATTGTTTCAAAACTGTTTATTCATATGCCTTGATTATCAGTCATATAACCATAAAAATGGTCAGAAAACAATTATAAATTTCTTTAAATTATCAGTTGTAAGCCTGTGCTTGAGTGTATGATCTAATCAACAAACTGTCAGTTATATGCCATGATTGTCATGGATGCCTAAGATATTTATCAAATTCCGAAACTAAACAATTAGTCATATTCTTTAATTATTAGTCATGTTCCTGAATCAATAATGCCATAACTGTCATAACTACTCTTAATAATTTCTTCCAACTTCATACTCCTGAACTGTTTTATAAACTTTGCAATAGTATTTCCAAACTGTCATCATATGCCTAAGACGGAACTGAATAAAAAATTGGCTCAAGTGTCATTTTACTGAAATTTTGTATTACTGATCTCAATCCCATGCGTAAACTCAGTCGTATGCCTGAATGATAAAAATATCACAAAACTGGTCATAAGCCTAAGCTGCGCCATATGCCAGAATGAAGAAATTGTCTCAGAACTGTTAATAATATTCTTAAAGTGCCATTTTACTGAAATGTTGTTTTACTGATTGATTGAGTTAGATTGGTTCAAATATCATTCGCATTCCTACGCTGAGTCGTATGCCTAAATAGTCAAAATATCAGAAAGCTATCATAACTGTCAAACCCGTGGCAAAGCATTCTCTGATATGCCTGAATATTCAATATTGTCACGTAATTACCTTTTTTCATATGCCTTACCATTTAATTATAATCCGTTTTTCCTAAATCATCATTAAAACGCCTATATTCCTGTCAGTCATATGCCTAAGCTGTCATATGCCATTAAGAATTCTCTTTTAAGTTTTATATTCTTATTGTATTAATCAATATTTCAGAATGATCAGTCATTATGCCTTGACCAGCATTTTTATACTGTAACTGTCATTCATATGCTTGATCTGCAGTATACTTAATTGATCACATAAACCCCTAAGTCATATACCTATGCTCAATATTCAAACAGTGATTCTTGTAAGTTATACAGGGTCTTTATAAATGTCTGGGATTATGTAATCACTTTAAATATGTCACTCTTTTAAAATTGTGCATCAAACTATTTACTTTGTTTTGACAGTTCAACTTCAACTGTATTTACACCTTAGACCTTATGTACTAAATATATATGATTTACGAACACCAAAATTGAATTCAATATTTCACTAGAGTGGCACAAACGTACATTAGATGGTTACATAATTCCAAACTTTTATAATGACCCTGTATGACATGACAGTAAGTCATATGCCTGAACAAACAATATTGTCACTGTTATTTACATGCTTAAACTATGAGTCAAATGCTTGAATCACAATAATAGAATTAGTTTTTAGCTTAAATATCTAGACAGGGACGGTGCTAGGCGGTTACCTCCGCTTCGAGGCGCAATACGTGACCGTGCTCGGCGAGAATTTTCCAACAACAACAAGAGCAACATATTTGAAATTTGGGCCGCGCCATAGTAGGTATCGCCGCTCCTGTCCCTAGACAATCAATATCGTCACAAAACTGTCAAATCAAATGCCCACGCTCAAATATCATACTTAAATATTAAATTTGTCCTAGCTATCAGTCAAATGTCTAAAACTCGTAAATCAAAGTGTCAACTGTCATACTTCTGATCAGTTATTTGTTTTCTTTATCAATTAGTCCTAAGTCTAAATGATAAAATTGTCAACTGTCATATTCCTCAACTGTTAGTAATAACCAAAGAGTTCTATAACTAGAGATTCCAAGCCAGCGTTTTGCCGTACAATATCAGTATCTCTGTTCTTGTCGCACAGCACTATACCCTCTCCCTCTCTCTGCTAGTGATCGAGCGGCTATACGTTGTAGGTATTAGAGAAATGTTATGGTGCGACAAAGATGGAGATACCAAGAGTGTACGCTGTTTATACATTGTTTATAGAACTCTTTGGTAATAACATTGTAATAAGCAGAAGTAGTCATATGCCTGAATGATAAAACTGTCATATTTGTGAACTGTTAATCATAAGCCTAAGCTGCTATATACGTTAATGGTAAAATTAGCAACATATTCATCAACTTTTAGTAATAAACCTAATTTGCAATACGCCTGAATAAAAAAACTGTCAACTATCATATTCCTGAACTGTTGGCGTAAGCTGCCATATGGCTGAGTAGAAAAATTGCCAATTGCCATATTCCTAAAATGTGGGTAATAAGCCACATGAATCAAAGTGTCAACTGTCATACTTCTGATCAGTTATTCTTCATCAATTAGTCATAAGTCTAAGCTGTCATACGCCTGTTTAATAAAAAAGAAAACTGTCATATTCCTGAACTGTTAGTCATAAGCCTAAGCTGCCATATGCCTGAATGATAAAATTGTCAACTGTCATATTCCTCAACAGTTAGTAATAAGCATAAGTTGCCTTATGCCTGAATAATAAAACTGTCATATTTCTAAATTGTTAATCATAAGCCTAAGCTGCCATATGCCTTAATGGTAAAACTGTCATATTCCTCAATTGTTAATAATAATAATAATAATAATAATAATAATAATAATAATAATATTCCAGATGATAAAACTGTCAACTGACATATACCTAAACTGTTAGTCATAAGGCTAAACTGACATATGCCTGAATGGTAAGTGTCCTAAGCTACCATATGCCTGAATTGTAAAATTGTCAATTGTCATATTCTTCATGAACTGTCACTCACATTACCATTAAATCCTGCCTGAATGATAACCAATGTTACAGAACAGGTAAGTCATATGTCTGAATAGATGCCCAAGCTCACTCATAGACTCCAATTATCATATTCCTCTTCAGAATTGTTGAGTTTCTTAAAATAACAGGCACTTTTTTTATATATCATTTATGTTCCTGATATATCGGTCATGTTCTTCATGTTAGTCATGTTTTTCATAATAATCATGTTCTTGAAATATTTACGAATGTTCAAATATGAATTATGATCAGTAATGTCAACAAAATTTCAAAACTAAAATGTTCTTTGTATGTCAGTCATGTTCTTTATATGTCAATCATTTCCCTAAATGTCAGTAATGTTCTTTATATGTCAATCATATTCATCATAAGCCAATCATATTGTTTATATGTCAATCACGTTCCCCACATGTCATACTCTACATGTCATGTTCGAAATTTAAAAAAAAATATTGAAATGTCAGCTACGTTTTTATTCAACAATCATGTTGGTAATGTATTGAAATATGTTCAGTAATGTCAATATAATTTCAGATATGTCTACCATGTTTTATATTTATATATCAATCATGTTCTTCATATGTATGTTGTGTTCTTAAAACTCAAATCACGTCACAATTTTTCTCGTATTTAAATTATTATCAGTAATGTCAATATAATTTCAGAAATGTGTGCTATGTTCCTTTTCTTATGTCAGTCATGTTACTGAAATATGTATAAATTTTCTGATATGTAAATCATTTTTTTAGCAATACAAATGACAGTTTTGTAATTTTCTCTGTCATTCATATTCTACATATGTCTGCCATGTTCTTAAATTAATTTTAAGTTTCTGCGATGTAACTAATGTCAGTCATGTTTAACATTAAACATGTTCTTCGTGTTCTTGAAATGTGTATGACAAAAATTTCTACAATTTTTCTCATATTTAAATTATGTTCAGTAATGTGAATATAATTTCAAAAATGTGTGCCATGGTCTAAAAACATATGCCAATCATGTTCTATCATGTTAATCATGTTCTTCATATATCAATCATGTTCTACATATGTCTTATCATGTTCTTATAATTTAAATCATGTCAGAAATGTTAAGAAATGTTCTAAAAATTAACTAATTATTATACAATTCATTCATTCATGTTCTTGAAATATGTATGATTGAAATTTGTACAATTTTTCTCACATTTAAATCATGTTCTACATATATCAGTCATGTTCTTCATAAATCAACCATGCTCCTGAAGTGTAAACAATTTGTCTATAAAATAATTTCTTCTATTATGTTCTAAATATGTCAATTATGTTCCTGAACTGTCACTCATGCTCACACAATCAAATATTTTCAGATATAATTCTAAATTGTTCAATCACTTAGAACTGACAATCATAACTGAACATATTTTTCCATTCATATACAATAAATTCTGTTCCAGAACTGTCAATAAAGTTTTTAAACTATCAAATATGTTACTGAACTGCCAGTTATGTTGTGTTCTTTAAATTAACCTGAAATTTTGAAATGTCTGTTCTATTCCTGAACTATCAATTATGTTTTGCACTTTCCTAAACTGATAGTTATGTTCGTGAAGTGTCAGATATGTTCTTAAAAACATTCTGTTCCTAAACTGTCAAATATGTTGTAACTATATGTTTTTGATCTGTCAAACATATTAGTGATTGCTATGTTCCTTGGCTGTCAGTTATATTCTTGAAGTGTCAATAGTAACTTATACCCGTCAATTATACAAATAAACTGTCAGTTATATGCCTAAATGGTGAACAAATATCAAATTCATGAGATGCTAGTTGCATTCTTAAACTGTCAATTGTTTTAATTAAACTGGCAGATGTCAGTCATATTCCTGAATAGTTAATACAACTTATATACATATATACCTTTGCATTCTTAAACTGTCACCTATATGCCTGAACAGTCAGTAAATAGTGAAGCAATACCAAACTCATAGCTGGATTCATAAACTGAGGTGTAGTCATATGTCTGCTTAGTTGATACAAGTGACTGGCATATACACTAAGCTCCGGCATATACCAACCAATATGATAATGAAGGCTTCTAGAACTGTCACCCAAAAATATAATATAAAATACAAAAAACGACGGATCCGCAACGACTAACTTCGTTAATGAATGCGCGGACCGCAATTCGATTTAAACACAGATTAGGTTTAATATAGAAAATACAATGCGAGCCTTCCGCACTCCTATTCAATCGACCCGAAGATAACGAACTATAAAAGTCACAAAATCAAAAGTAACTCTCTTAACTAATTTTCAAAACTATTATACAAGGTGATCCTAATTAATATTACAGAGTAATCTAAAGTAAATATACAGCATTTAAACAAAATGATTCGAACATAAATAAAAGCACATTCTTACCTGTGTAATTCGATATTGTATCCGCCCGACAACCAGGTCTTCATGCATAAACATAAAGTAGGTATGGATGTGGGTAATAGTTCGCAGAGCGTTGCATAATGATCATACCTACAAAAAGACATTAAACTTCAAACTTTACATTAATGACACAATTTACCTTGACCATCCAGTTAATGCAATGCCTCTAAAATTGACAATCTTGCTGGCATGAGTAGACAATTCCGCCAACCAAGACTCGTGATTGCTTACATGATACTTATTGATAGGCAAAATTTGACAACTACTAGTAGCCCCTTTAAACGCGCTCGCACCCCACACGTTAGTAAAAATATTACTGTATTTATCCCACAAATTTGGACCCAATTGAAATGTATCGATATTATTATAATGCCATATCATTGGTTCCACTAGATTACCCAAATAATACTCTGAAATGATAACAAAAATAATTTTATATTGTTACTAACATGGGTGTATTATTATTACCTTGTAGTACATTCAAGTCTATATTTCTCAGCATGTCATCCCAAATTATAATTTTCAAATTGGGGTAGCTTTCTTTGATAAATTGTGCGACCTCTGTGACGTGGTCGAGATATAGAGTCGCCTTACCGTAATTGCTAGATTGAGTGCGACGTATGCAAGCTGCGCACATTCCCATATGCCATACCTGATACACAGTTATAATAAAATTGACTTAAATACTGTAATATAAGGTGCTTTCCTTTTTCCAAGTGATGTAAGCCACATTATGCCAAAATGCTCACTTAACCTCACATAAATTATTCTTATTTTAATTAAAATTCACTTTACAATTTTAAACATTTTTAAATGATTGTAAAATATTACGTAATTAATTTCCATCCCATTATAGGACGCCATAGGTAAGGGGAAATTCATACTTTGGCTTACTTGCTATTGTACAAATGAAACGGTATATTAAGTGAGATAAAGTAAGATGAAGTAAGAATAACTGAGAATAGTGGCAAAAGGAAAGCACCTGTTATCATAAAATTACAAAAACTGACCGTGAATGCATTATATAAAATTAAGAAAAGTTATCGTGAACAGATTTAAAAAAAAACCATTTCTGTTTCCAAAATTTGTATATGTATAATCTATTCACAATCAGCTGATTAAAAAATAAATTATGAATTGATTAAAATAAAATGTTGCTATTAAAACGTATATTTTGCCTTCTCTGAGAAATAGAAAATCCATTACAGCCCGCTAAAAAAATATAATTTTTCAAAAAAAAATTTTATTTTATATTTTTTAATTTTGTTTAATTTAAAAAATAAACTTTAAAAAAATACTTATTTACAATGAGCAGGCAAAAAATAGTCGTAAGCACCACAGACAAGAAAGCATTTGCAGCAATTCTGCCAAACATCGACGTGCTGCAAACAATACTTTCCAGCCCTTGATACTTAATTGATAAAAATATGTTTTGCTTACCTCGTCTGCCCCGATGTGTATGTACTGTATGTTGTTATGGAATGCGACAATTTGTTTGATCAACGATCGCACTAACGGCATCGTTCCACTGTTGCTGGGGCACATGGAACTAGGGTACGCTTCAACCTCGCGTAAGCTACGCCACTGCTCGTGCTTCAGTACGAATTCCATGTGCCCGAACGTTTGTACTAACGGTATCACCGATAAACCGCAATCCTCAGCTGAAATAATTTCATAATACATGATTGACAGACGATTACTATATGGAGACAGCCAGCCAGGAGGGAGGGTGCCCTATCTGGAAAATCAATCAAGGTTCTCTAAATATATTTTTCAAAATTGTGTGGTTTAAAATCATCGCCCATTCCCATATTCACGCAGTTAACCTAGAAAGAATCCCTCGTTATTTGAAGTGTAACGCTAGCTTCTAAACCAGATTTTAAAAACATATCTGACAGCTCATAAACTTTACTGACAATCAAAAAACACGACTTCAAACCCATTTTAAAAAGAAAACTAGTCCGTTGAGCTGCACAGCTAATCCTCTGAAACACAATTGACAGTTCAGAAACAAAACTGTACATTCAGAAAAATAAATGACAGTTCCTGGTAGCCATTTTAAAAAACATAAATGACAGATGAAGTACATAACATACAGTTCAAAAACACAATTGACAGATCAAAAACATAACATAGTTTGTTAGTTCAAGGGCACAACTAAGCTTCTAGAACACAATTGACACATCAGAAACATAACAACTAACCGTTTCTGAACATAAATGATAGTTCAAAAGCATAATTGACATTTGAAGAACAAAATTGACAGTTCAAAAATATATCGAAATCTTCAGAACAATAAATTTTATAAACAAAACTGAAGTTTCAAGAACATAAAAAAAAGTTCAGAAATATAAATGACAATTTAAGGAAATAACTGTCACAACAGGAACATAAATAATAATTCAAGACTATTTTAAGAACATGAGTAACACTTCAAAAACATACTTAAGAGTTCAGGAACATAACTGGACAATCAAGAACATAACTAACAGTTCAAGATCATAACTAATAATTATTCTTGCCAATTCAAAAGTTAATTAACTGAAAGTTTAGAAACATAACTTATTGTTTGAGAACAAAAATCTTAATTTAAAAAACATTTTATGACAATTCAGGAACACAGCTGTTATTTCAAGAACATGATTGATAGTTCAAAAATATAATTGACAATTTAGAAATATTGTTGATCCTTTAGAAGCAGAAATATCATTTGTGGAACATTTTAAGTACATAACTGATAATTCAGGAGCATATTTGACAGTTCATTAACATAAATAAAAACTTCGCTGTCATTATATCAACATATTTGACAGGTCAGGAACATTATTGACAGTTCAAAACCCGAATTGAGCCTATAGCAATAGAAAACTCATTTGAGAAACATTTTAAGAATATAACTGATGACTCAGGAACATATTTGACATCACAGGAACTTAATTCACAATCCAAAATGTACACAAAGTTTAAGACTGGCAGTTCAAAATAATTTTAAAAACATATCTGTTCAAGACTGACAAGAACATTAATGACAGATGACATATTTGACAGATCAAATCCATACCTAACAGTTCAAAAATATATTTTGACAGTTCAGGAATATGAAATTCAAAATCATCAACATTTCAACATGAAGAACATGATTGACGTATAAAAGTTGCAACCAATTTCAGAAGATTTCTTAATATTTCTGAACATTCTAAAAAAAACATGATGGACATATGAAAAACATATTTGATATATGAAGAACATGACTGATATACATATGAAGAACATTATTGATGACATTTCATTTTTTTTTAACATGTGTAAAACATGAGGAATATGATTAACATATAAAGAACATAACTAACATATGAAAAACATGATTGACATATAAAGAACATGATTAACATATAAAGAACATGACTGACATATGAAAAACATGATTGAAGTATAAAAAAAATGACTCCCTTTTTTAATTTTTTAGTTATTCTGAATTAAATTCTGAGTTTGACATAAATAGAACATGAGAAACATACATGGAACATGATTGACATATGATAAATATTATTTACATACAAAGAACATGATTGATTAATAACATGACTGATATATGAGGAACATGATCAACATATAAAGAACATGACCAACATATAAAAAACATGACTGACATATAAAGAACATGATTGATTCAGAAAAAAGTGGCTCACATTTCAAGAAATTTTAAATTTTTAGTTATGCTGAACTGAATTCTGATTTAGACATTATTAGAACATAAGTAACATATAAGGAATATGATTGACATGCAAAGAACATGACTAACATATACAATACATAATTGAAAACATTTAAAAAAAAAAATTAACAATTCTAATCATGATTTAGAAATGTGTAAAATATGACTGCCATAAAAGAACATGATTTACATATAAAGAACATGATTGATAACATTTCAAAACAAAAATTACAATTCTAACCATTTTTTAGATATGTGTAGAACATGACTAACATATGAGGAACATGATTGGCATATAAAGAACATAATTAATGTATAAAAAAGTGGCTCACATTTTCTAGAAATTCTAATTTAGACAAAATAAAACATGAGTAAAATAAAAAACATAACTGACATTACAAAATATGATTTAAACTTTGTGAAAATCAATCAAGAACATGACAGACATACAAAAAACATTTCATTTTCTGAAATTGTATTGGCATTATTGAACAAAACTTATTGAACAAAATTTGAAGAACATAAATCATGTAAAAAAATGTGACCTACATTTCAGAAAACTTCTTAACAATTCTAAACATAATTTAAGTTCTAAGAACATAACTAATAAATGAAGAACATGATTAACATATAAAGAATATAGATAACACTTCAGATATTTAATTGATATTACTAAATATGGTTCTCATAAACATAACTGACATTTCAAGAACATTATTGATATACAAAGAACATGATCAATGTATGAAGAACATTACTGCAAAAAGAACATAACTGCCATAAAGAACCTAGCCAACAATAAAGAACCTGACATATTTATATGTATATATATATATATGACATTTTATTGACATGATTTGAATTAAACAAAAAATTATTACCGACAAATGAAAACATAACAGAACATAACCAACATGATTGACATAATAATATAAGAAACAAATTTGAAACACAAATATAAGAACATTGCCAACTGACATTTCATCATAATTGACAACACTATTTAATTCAAAATTAGTGATACTTCATACCAATCCAGACATATTAAATAATAAATCACTCACCTAAACATAACAATTGCTTCGCCTCCTCAATACTATAGGGGGCTCCACTAGCCTGCGCACTATTCGAGAGCCCCCCAATCTGTATCAATTCCCGTGTATAAGGAAACGTATCCTCCCATTCTATCAATATACCAGTTGCACCGATATCTTTGATGAATGGAAAAAACTATAAGAAAAAGTTGGTACAATTGAAGAATCCTACATTATCATAATTAAGTCATAATATTATGTAATATTATTTAATCAAAAATATTGATATTATACAATAATAATTTGTTTATAAACAGAGATTAGTGATTTGTTTACATTTTATATTAGGTTATGATTTACCTTTTCATAAAAGGAAATCTTCAATGGAGCCCCTTTTAGATCCAAATGAACCAATCTGAAATGTAAATGTATTAGAATTTGTTAATTAAATACGAATTAATGTTACCTTTGAGATCCAAAAGTTAATGAATCCATGATAACATAACCATATGACTGTCAAATGTATGTCAAAACAATAACAAATTACGTCTTAGGTATAGTGTTGCCAACAAAAAGGAAATTAAATTGATTTTATATTATACAGGGTGCTTGTCATAGCTTGTTACATATAAGTTTTTCTACCTATCTATGAAGAAAAAAATTTCATGTCAAATTTATTTGACATTTGAAGGGCTTGGGATAACAAGGCTATATGCCACAATTTGGTAATTTCCGACTTTTCAGTACAAACCTTAGTTAATTAACGGTATTTATTTTGGGTATATTAATCTAAACGTTTTATCTGGATAGTTTAGAAATATTTATATTAAAAAAATAATAATTTATTTTAGAAATTGCATACTTAAAGCAAATAAAAAAACTTTAAATACGATTATTTTGGAAAAACTTTTTGTGGCATATAGCCTTGTTATCCCAAGCCTTTCATTTTATAGTGTCATCTCTAAGTTTGGATCCAACTAGTTATCATTTGTCATTTCTATATCAGTTTAAAAGAAACAAAAATGAGTGACTTGGAATTTAAATACAACAACGTCATGAAATTTTTACCAAAAAAAGACAGTAGCCTAAAGAATTCCATGAGAAAATGGTGGCAGTGTATAGAAAAAATAGCCCGTTTTATTTTCAACTCAAATATGCTGCAAGCAGTTCAAATGAGGCAGGAAATCTATTTATGATGACGTAAAGTGTGAAATACTTCTAGATGAACAAATTGACAAAATTATCAATAAGGTTGTAGATTTGGTGTTGATTGACCGCCAAGTAAAAGTTTCAGTTGTTACTAGAGAAATAGGAATATCAGAAGCGAGTGTGTTTTTCCCAAGCTGCTCAGCCCCAAACAAAAACTATGAAGACAACAAATATGCAAGGAGAATTTGACTTTTGAAGAATTGCAACTAGGGATGAGACATGGGTGCACCACTGGGATAACGGAAAACGGAACATACACAATTTAGAACTTAAAAGCAGCAAAAAATTACCATACAGGGTGCATAAAGCACAAAATCTTCAAGAAATAGTCAATAAATGCGGCTTTAAGGAATTAGAACTTCCGCCTAAGACTCGAAAAACACTTGAAAAGTTTAATCGAATGATGACTGGAAAAACGCCATGGAACCGTACTTTGCAGAACTACCAAATTATGTATTTTAAAAGGCATAGCATTACTAGAAAAACATTTAAATAAGTGTAACTTGTGTTCATAACTAAGTAGGCAACATAAAAAAACTCCGCTCGTATTAATAGTACTGAAATCTCATAATTGTAAAATTACTATTAACGTTAAAAAGTTTTAATTGCATCAAACGCAATAATATATAACTTAGAAAGGAAAGCCAATGAAGAACCCAATGCAAACATTTAGTCAATGGACCCATACCGAGACCTGGAAGACAAAAACTGAGACTACCCAAAACAAAAAACACCAAAAGCGTACCATTAAGCCCAGAAACTACCAAGAATATGCAAAACCACGCATGATTCAGCGGACGAGAACAACCCAAACGCAGTTTTATCTCCACGGTTTCAAAAAGTATGCTTGGAAACCTTTACAATGCATGGACATTGGACAGAACCATAATCAAACTTAGAGAATATCAAAAAAATCTACAATACACACCAGTCCCATAAAAAATCAGACAAAAGCTACAACAAAAAAAACAGCCACCACCGTTTGAGAGGTGATTTAATAATGACTGGACCTCACCAAATACTCATGCAAGCTCCGCTTTCCCAGCAACTCCAGGACCACAATTCTAATAAAGACAACCCACTTCCAAGACGCAACTTCCGACTACACTTCATTCCGAAACCCTTGGCACCTTGCTAGAAGAAAACGCGCACTTTCCTGTAGTGAACAGTCCGGACCATCCACATCCCAATCCCTGAAGCGATTTCCATCAATACTATTAACACATTTTTTACAATCGTGCCGGTTGTAGCAATAAATCATAAATGACAAGTGATGATTATGTCAAAGCGTTGTTTAAACAATTTTTTTTTTAATTGTTTCTTTATGACAGTACTAATGTAGAAGGTAGTAAATGTACAATTAAAGAAACTGAAATTCTTTATGAATTAACGAAATTAATAAATGGAGTGCTTCAGAAAAGAATTTAAGCAACGATGAGAAACAAAAGTGCGACAAGAGGCTGTTAATAGATAAGAAACTAAACTGAAAAAATAATTTGATAAAAAGATGCGCAGTAACTCAAGCCGTTAGTATTGATGCTGCCCAAAGAAACAATATTGATAGGATTAGAAATAATTAAAAAAATAATGCGTTGGATGATTTTAAAGAATAGAGACAAGAAGTTAACTTAAGCCACTTAAAATAAAAAAACGTTCCAATTCCTCTACCACGTTCAAAATCTATGGCTATTGTTGATTTTACTGCTAGAGTGCTTCCTACTCCTTGTAGGGAGTCACAAGAAGCAAAAGAAACTGAATGGTTGAGCAAACAAGTGGAAGCCAGGCGATCGATTGGTTTTGTTAGTGAAGACGTCCAGAAGAAAAAAATCTACAATATTTGTTGGCTAAAGAAAATGATTAAATTTTTTTTTTTTAATTTGTATGGAGCTATTAGTGCTTACTCTTTTAGAACCGCCAAATTTTCAAATATTTAGGAAGCTTTTAATTTCTTAGTTGAAATCTTACTAAATAATTGACACACAAATCAGTCAATGTATATATAATTGGCGCGTAAAACACTTGTACTGAAATAAGTCTGATGTCAGACAACCTTTAGTATACAGATTAGTCCTAAATTTATTAATCTTTACATTAAAAGATCTGAGGTGCACCTGAAATTAGGTAATTTTAATAAATGTATTACGGACTGCTCTACAGCTTTGGATTTGCTAAAACCAGCAGTTAATGCTAATTTAAAACAACGAGTTATGGAGAAGAGGAATATATCTTCACAAAGATGGTATAAAACCTCAAGCTAATGATGAACTTAGGGCTTCGTTGAGGTTGAAATCAGTGAAAGAGTTTGGACAATATCACAAGATTTTATATGAAAATAATACTAATAAAGATTTAATTTTGTACTAGCAGCACACTCGTCACAGGGCCAATGTAGTTATTACTATAACCTTGACCAAAACCAACCACACTAAAATCCATCGCGACATGGATTCCAGAAGCTACCTCTTCAAGAACTACAATAGTAGTGGATCATATTAGATTTGGTTCCTAAAACTGTAATTGTACTAAATAACAACAAATAACCTCTTACCTTACTTACCTCAACCTTTAAAGTTCCTCCATATCCAGCAGATTTATTGTAAATAATCCAAGGTATGCTGCAACAAAACACTTTCACACAACAATTTCTTCAAGAAAAACCAATAATTCACAATTGATTTTTATTGAAATAAAAAAATTGTTTTCAAAAGCACATCATGCGCTATCTTTGGTACAATTCCTATCTAAGACAAAAAGAAAAACATGGATAACAGTATCTCCATTTCTTTGTTTTTAATATACAGTATGTGCAACCTTACAATCTATCAATGTACTATACAAGTATAAATTACTAGATTAAAAAACAAATACATTGCAAAACAAGAACAAGGTTGCATAAAATATTATGTATATATAACTATATATATACAAAGGGTCATTGGGAGCCACTTTATAAAATTGCGTCCAAATCACAAAAAAAAACAATAAATAATCAACAAAGTTTTTCTAATAATAAATAATACTCTTCCTTATACGATTACAGATTATTTCGAAATACTTGTAACTATCCAATCGAAGGAACCTTCTTATATTGTTACATTTAAAAAAATTAAACTTATCACAGTACTACAATAATTCATTTTAGTGCCTATCGAAATTATGGCAAACCAATTTTAAAACTCATCAACATCTAAATTGTAAAAAATAAAATGTATGTTAGTCAGGAAATTATTAATTAAGTAACGGTGCTGTTGATTTGATTATCAGCTTGTATGTTATCAATGGCTGGTGGCGGTGGTGGAGACGACTCTTCGATTTTAACACTTGTTAATTGTGTTTGTAGTTGGTTTACGGATGGCGTACCTTGACTGGAGGCGTGACTGCTGGATCTCGAATGGCTGCCACCAACCGGTGTCTGGACTTGTGGCATTGGTGGATTTTTTAAACCTAATTTAGAAAAATATGAATTTGTTTGTGTTTTGTTTTTATTGTTACCAACACCATTATTCGTTGTGAATTAATTTAAATATCCAAATATTCGTTCAAATTCGAGTTATTATTGACTTCGCTCAAAAGTAGAATTCAAAATCGCTCAAAACAGCGTTTAGTAGCAAATCCCCAAAACCGCGTGTATGAAACATCGCTCAACTTTATTCGATAGGGCGAGTGAGTTTGCTTATAATCGATCGCTTGAAGTAAAACTCGCAGGAAATCGCGTTAAGTAAAATTTAAATAAATTCACAAACCATTGAACATTACCCATGCTTACCACCACATGCTGAGAAATAATATAAATTTATGCAGAATATAAGCAATAATACAATGTGCAGACAAGACATTTAAATGCATTCTAACCTAACTAAATCAATTTTTGTACACCCCCTCCCCATCAAGCAGTTAAAAATCTATTAGAAATAAGGGGAACCATATACCAGGACTAATAATAATGATAAAGCATTGCAGTGTTGCCACCGACAGAATAAATAAATGAAAGAAGAAGTGAAACATACAGCGACTGATATATAGAATATTGATTTGGTGGATTTACCGCTCTGTATGTTCCGTCCTTGCATCTGCATGTGATATTTGTAGATGTTTTCCGTGGACTCAACGACGCCCTGCGTTAAATTAAGGCTCCTACCTCGCACTCCCGTCTCCTTCGTCTTCGGCGACCACCAGTTCATGAACGTCCCGACTACAGGCACCTGTCGCAGTATCCCCTCCTGCCATAGCCTCTCCTCGTTCTCCTTCTGTAAATCGAGGGTCGCCGTCTCGATACCTAATAAAAAGCATTCAAAATAGAAAATCGCAAAAATGGTCACAAATCATTAATTAAGAAAAGGAATTAAAAGCATAAGGACGCGTAAATAATGTGTTATGTAGAATGCTGTTCATACGATAAGACTGGCAGGAAAAAAATACCAGGTCGTATAGGCGGGGCTTTACAAGTGTGAGTGACTACAGTGGATGTGGCCACTTATATGTGGGGAATTACATATGAATGGAGCGCTGAAATGATAAAGCACGACCAATGAGGTAATTACCTAAAAAGTTATGCACAATTACACACTTCTCCATACAATTACCTTTTTTCAGTATTTCGCTCATCGAGTCCAGTACGCGCGAGTTCTCCTCCACGGACTGTCCGACTCGTATGACGAGGTTTATGAGTTCCTCGACATCGGATTGCGGCGTAAGCATGCCAAATCGCACACACATGAGACCATCCGTGCCTTCGCCCAATGAAAACGCGGAATCGGTGGAACGCAACGAATCGACCAAAGCCATATTTAAATTGTTGAGCTCTTCTTTCGCTTGATCGGTCAGCAATTCTTCCCAACCTTCCGGTGCGTATCTAACACCGCCGAGTCCTAATCAAAAATTAAGAATCTTACCAAAAACATTACACCTACTTTTCTGGTCTTCAATTTAATAACTCATTAAACAAAATTTTCACAAAATTCTTTCTGGTCTTTAATTTAAATTTTCGGGTTTCAATTTTTTTGCTTTGTTCGTAACTTTTATAACTTTATTGATAATTTTGAACAATGTGAGCCACAAGTTTAGAAAACTTTGAAACTTCCAAGTTCTATTTTTTAGTATATATTTCAACTTACCAGCCCATTCTGGTAGCTCAACGATTCTTAAAACAGGAGAAGCGTCAATCAATTTAACAAACGTTTCCTTGTGTTGGATAGTAGCACGCAGAATAATCAACTGCTGCTCCAAACATTGTACAAACGATTCGATATCGGGTAAAGAAGGCTGATGTCCATTAGTAGATTCAAATGGACAGAACCTTAGAACAACGCCGATATTTTCTAATTCACAAATGTCTACCGGAATCTGTAAAAAACATTACGTAACATCCAATAAAAATAAAATTACGGATTACCTGAGGTGCATCCAATTGTAAGATTTGTCCTAACCACGAATTCAGCTTATCGTAGTATGGAGGTATCCTTGTTAGAATTTCTCCTTCTTTGATCTCAGGAGTGAATTGGAAGACAACACTACAGGCAGTAGTTTCGAACAACAACTGTTAAAAAGTTTTGTGTGTTAGATGTTGATTTTTATGTTGTTCCGTATACTTACTGGTATTGTGGCTGGTTTTGATATCAATTCTGATACCGTGTATGTGCCGCTCTCACCTCCTGGCTTTTGACTCTGTAATAAAATTATTTGGATTGCAGAAATCAATTATATTTTTGCACTTTGCTACACCCGTCTTAGAGATTACTACTAAGAAATAGTGCGTGGTACGCCCAAATTGTAATTCGTATTAGAAGCTCTATGAGTACACGTTGGTTGGCCGGTAGCTACCAAACATGTAAACTAGACCCCATCAATTTTACAATCCACAATCTCTCAAGTCAGTTGTGAAACACGCAAGCGTCTCGCATTTGTCGGTGACCCACGCTCCTTAAATTCATTCAAATTCCATCAATCCTTTCACAGATAACAACACTCCGTCATCATGTATACACACTATCTGTATTCCTCATCGTTCATTCACAAAGCCTACGTAATGTTAGCCGATTTCAACTTACCAACACTCGAACTTGTCTATAACAATCGATGGCCGCCCATAGCCTCTCACTGGCCAAAAAGTTATCCCTAATCCGAGCATGAACTCCCTCCCTTCCGAGCGCCTGCAAAGCCACCCAAAGCGGCAAACATAAGCTTCTCTTCCCATGATGATCATTAGTTAAACCGGCCACCATTGGCAGCGTGCTTTCCCTCGTCGCGCCCACCTGCCTCGTTCTACCTTCCAATAAAGGCGTTGTCGAATCCCATAACCTATATAATGTCTACAAAACAACTAAGAAAAAATAAACTATATTTGTTTCAAATTTGATTGATTAGAAAAGGATACAATCATCGGTAGACCAGGTAATCCCAACCAGTAAGATAGAACCAATGTAAAACTATCAGCAATAGCTGGTTGCTGCAAACAAAAATGATAAAAACTCTAAAATTTTGTTTAATGTATTGGTCATTACATGTCCGTTATTTTGTTGTAATGGAAGCGCCAACGCTGCCAAACTATGTCCTCTCAAATGCAACCATACATCGTGCGATTTGCATAACTCCTGTAACCTAGGTATATTATCCAAATGACCCGTAATCGGTGTTCCTACATCAGCTATAAGAATCAAAGGTGTCCTGCCTGCAGCCACATCCTCCAACAGCATTTTTTGCAAAGCTGCTACGTCCATCGTATATTGTGAACCTTAAATATTCATAAATTAATGTTGAATTGATTAAACACTTTGCACTAATTACCAAAATGCGTGTTTACAGGGACAGGTCGTACACATGATAGAGGTAATCCTAGTTGTCTACATAAATGTTGCACTACTCCCAATGGGCTAGCAACGCTGCTGTAAATTGTGGGCGGTGCTGTAGTGTAAGATAGCGCACCGTCTTCTAAATATCTCGGATATTTGTAGTGTAGCATCATTCTTGTGACGCGGACTAGACCTTCTAATTGGTCGTCGTGGTAAAAGGCGGCTGAATCCAAGAATCTGTACAAGAAAAAATGTTCACTATAACAAAAATTTATTTGGGCGCAGTCGCAGGCATGTGTAAAGAAATAACATAAATATGGCGCTGTCGGTAGATAAAATTTGAGCTAATACACCGGTTTATGTATCATTATCAAATATAACTATACTGCAGTCGTTATGATGCAAAACTTTTAGAGTAAATAAATGTGGTGCAGTCGGAGTATGGAATATATTATATAAAATTAAATACAATTGGTTAATTTTATAACTCTATTAAACAGACACCTCTGACAGACGGACAAAACTGGTGCCAACTTCGATATCCGCCTATAGAAATTTCGATGTGTATCATTAAATACTAATATAACTCAGTCGCTCTTACAAAAAACTTTTAGAGCAAATAAATGTGGCGCAGTCGGGTATGGTTCAGTAAACCAACCTATAGGACCTCTATAAAACCTATTCACGATGCTCAATTACGCTTTCTACAGCCTCGCACCTCAATTAATTCTAAACAACTCAAGAAACATCTTTAGTCAATGTGTCGCTTCGCGATTAATACTGAATTGTTCACTCTTTTTAAATGCAATAACTGTAAAATAAACTAAATGTGGCTCAGTTGCGTTCAGTTAATAACCAATAGTATACAAATTAATTATAAAATAAAACAAATAAATGTGGCGCAGTCAGTGTAATTAAATCAGTATAATTGTAAAACAAACAAAAATATTGCGCAGTCGGTATTAGAAAAAACATAAAAACAAATAATCAATTAGTTTTTAATTAAAACAATACAAATCCAATGTGCAGTCGGTGTAAAAATGTAAAATTTTAAAACAAATATGAGACAGTCTGTACCAATCAATAACAAATATGATAAATATAACAAAAAAAAATATGTTTAATTAAAAATTATGAATAAACTTTTAATTAAAAACAAAAATAAATATGCCAAATGTTATAAATATATTTAAATAAAACACAATTGGCGTAGTCGGTTGAGTTATTTAGTATGATCTATTAGCGCTTTGATACAAACATTCAGTTTCATTGACGCAACATAATATATAAAATATGGCGCAGTCGCCATAAGTAAAAAACCACATTTTTTTTTAAATAAAATTAACAATCAAAAATGTGGCGCCGCCGTTGCAAATAAATTTGTATGATCAAACAAAAAAAAAAAGTCGGTGTCAATAAAATAGCATAATACAAATAGTGTCACAAAATTTAAATAAAATACAATTGGCGCAGTCGGTTGTGAAATCAATAAATGTCGCATCATATTTGTTCATTTCACAACTCATCACATTGCATATTATTTAAAATAAATGTAACTATCGTTTGCATTACTTTATCAGCTTTTGCAATTTCTTGATAAACATTGTTAGCGCATTGTTTGTACAGAATTCGAAATATGTTAAACAAAAAAATAATTATCATTACATTATTATCTATATTTGTCTACATTTTATGCAAGCAGCCATGTAAAACTGTAACAAAATAAACTGTAGTAAATTTATTACGCGTGATAAGCACGATTAAGTCACGCATAATTTATATAATTTGAACAAATTAAAGCATTTGTCTCTACATAATAGTTCACCAAGTATATATGAATAAAAATACACAATTTCCGTTTTATTAGTTGTAGAAATTTATTGATCAATATACTTTATTATTATTATTATTACACAACAAACAATAATATTTAATTGAAAAAATAATGTTTATTTTTATCTATGGCGTACGCAGGACGATAAGTCACGATTTTAGAAAACACAGATTCATAATTTATAAATTGTGTATTTGGCAGACGAAAATATTTACTTGCAACAGTGTTACGAAATTGAGCCAGAAATTAAAAATATCACAAAATTACATAATTGGATTTCTTTGAATGAGCAGATTTTTTTAATAGAATACGAATATTATTATTTAATAATCCGACAAATATCGCATTTTTTTCGAACAATATTATAAATTTGATCATTTATGTTCCCAGAGATTTCGCAGTAATACGTGGCATAATCCAAACAATTCTGTATTATAACAGTACATTTATTAAAATTCTTTAAAATGCGTACTAATCCCAAGAGATATCACTGTAATCTCTGTAATCCTACAAATATATCTACGTTTTAGCAGCATAAATACAGAAAAATTCTACTAGTTATTAAAAACACTTAACTAATATCAGCAAACGCATTAATCGCATCAAAAACTGCGAGAATCATATAGCAACACCACCACAAATGTCTGATATCTTATAAATAATCCCGTTAATCCCAACACAAATTACAATCCATCCCTGTATGTTTTATACCCAATCATTATTATTATTATTCTTATGAATAATCCTATAGGATTGCTGAGACATTGTTAATTAGTATTGGGATTTGGTATTTCTAGAACCATTCTGATTTCAGAGACAAATTTTAGGATTACTGCAACAATCTATTATAAGGATCTTTTTAAGATTACTTATTAGTTGCCAGAATGATTTGAGATTTGTTCGAAATAAGTACAATTTCAGATTATTAAGAATTTTTTTTTAATCAGGATTGAGAAGACATTTTGTTTCTGCGAACAGATAACTAGAAACAGTTTGGTATTAGTCATTTTTTTGTAAATCAGGATTGAGAAGACTTTTTTTCTGAGAACAAAAAACTGAAAACAGTTTGGGATTAGACATTTTGCAAGCCTTTTGTGATTTCCGAGACAAGTTTAGTATTAGTTACCAGAATTTTATGGATTTTTGTGGCTATAGCATAGTATTTTGGGATTACCGACTTTTTTGCGACTCCTAATACATTTTGTATGCTTTGTAGATTACGCAAAAGCATTCGATAATATACGATGGGCAAAACTATGGCTCGTTCTGAAGGGAATGGGACTACCAATGCACCTAACCAACCTAATTCGAGCACTATACGAAAAGAGTGCAGCCGTTGTGAGGACTGATAACGTCGATTCAAGTCTCCACTACTGTATAATATCTACAGTGAGTATGTGATGCGGCAGGTTCTGGGAAACTGGAATGGGAGTGTAAAAGTTGAAGGAAAGAAGTTTTCCAATCTGCGATTTGCTGATGATACTCTATTGATACCGCTGAAGAACTTACCGCATTACTCAATAGACTCGAAGTAATAAGCAGGGAATATGGTTTGGACATAAATTACAGCAAAACCAAGATCATGATTGTCGATCGAGAGACAAAACATCTGCAACAGCCTGCTCAAGTTGAAGACTGCGAGGTCGTGGAGAGAATTATATATCTTGACGCAACAATCCACAGACCCGGATCCTGCGAGTTTGAGATAAGGCGTATTGAAATAGCACGTTCCGTAATGACTCAACTTACCAAGCTATGGAAAAACCGGAATATAACCAAAACAACCAAAATTGCGCTAACAAGAGCTCTAGTATTTCCTGTCTTTACGTATGTTTCCGAAACATTGGTCATTAAAGCTGCCGATAGACGGCAAATCGATGCCTTTGAGATGTGGGTATGGCAAAGGATGCTGAGGATACCCTGGACGGCCAGACGCACAAATATCTCGGTTCTGGCCAAAATTAAACCAAAGCAGCAACTTTCAAATATGAATATGCGCGTATCCTGAAATTCTTCGTACATATCACACGCCACGACAACATAGAAAAGTTCATCATTCAAGACTAACCCAAAAGCAAACGTAAGCGCAAGCGCTCCCCCACTCGATGGACCGATATAATATCACAAGTGACGGACTTGAACTTGGGGACAGCAACCCGCAGAGCAAATAACCGACAAATCTGGCGCGGTACCATGGAGAGAGTCATGCACAACCTGGAAGAGAATTAGTCAATATAACCACTACACATCAAACACGATGTTAGACTAAGAAGAAGAAGAATACATTTTGATTTTCAAAAATTAAATTTAAAACTATTATAAATACAAATATATCTAGAATATTTTAGAATTACTGATTTTTCTACTTGAAAAAGTTTTGGGATTCTGAGAATACTTTTCAATTGTCGGGATCAATTAAAAATGTCTTATAATGCCAAATGTGATTTAAGTTGTCACAAAAAAGTTGTTATCAAGATTCTGGCAACTAGAAAATAGTTAAAAAACTAATCTCAGTATCATCCCAGTAATAAAAAAATCAGTAATTCCAAAACACAAAAGTCTAAGGTGCCCCTAGACGATCAATATTATCATCAATAATATTGAACAATCTATTGCACAATATATTGCTAGGATCACTTAGACGTTGCAATATAATTGCGCAAACTTTTTGTTAGTTACTGACACTTCTGCAGTCAACATGTGGAATAAAATAAAGCAAGTTGCGTGACCATTGCTTTAGTTATAGCTTTAAAAAAGAAGGAGAAAAACGGAGCAGATGAGTGAAGAAATGGTTAAAAAAATAGACACTTTTAGGTTAGGTTGTACAATAAAAATCAAAAAAACTCTTTCTGATTGACTCAACATATTGTGCAATATATTGACTATAATATTGATACTAAAATCCAAAACATTCTAGCAACTCAAATTTGTAATAACAAATTTTTAGTAGCCAGATTTTTTCTTATTATATATATAAATTTTGAGATGCAATTTGGGAATATTGAATTGGATATGTTTACTGAAAATTAATTATAAATTATATAATTCAGAGAATGAATTTCTTGTATAAAAATTATTTTGATTAAACCCATTAAACAAATTCGTCTCAGTAATCTCAAACTGCATTTCAAAATACTATAGACAAAGCCAAATAAATCTGAAAAAATCTGGCAACTAATAATTGTCTCAGTGGTCAAAAAAATGATCCCAAAAATACAAAATTTTTCTCAGAATCCCAATTAACAAGAAATTGTTTAAAAATCCAAAACTATCTCAAGAATACTAAAAAAAATTCGCCTGCCTCTCGCAAAATTGTCTGTTTCAGCCTTCAAATGCGGACCGAAACGACGATTTTAAAGCCCATTCGCTTTTTCGTGTTGCTATTTAAAATCCCAATCAACAATTTATTAACATGAAATTGTATCAGTAATCCCAAAATTCTATTAAAACCCTAAAAAAAAAGTCTCAGTAATTCAAAAAAACTTCAAAAACACAAAATTCCAATCATATGATTTTAAATACACAAAAAACCCAAAATATCTGGAAACTAAAAACTGTCTCAGTAATCCCAAAATGCTCCTAAAGAGTCTCATCTTAGTCTGAAATTGTCTGAGTAATCCCAAAACATTATACAAAGACCATATAAAAATCCAAATACTTGAGAATCTCAATCCCTAAAACAGAAATTGTCTCTATATCAAAGCCACAAAAATCCCAAAATGCTCCCAAGCCAAAAAAATCCGTAATAAAATCTGGCAACTAAAAATTGTCGCAGTACTTTCAAAATGATCTACAAAACACTAATAAGCATTAAAATTTCAATCTGAATTAACAAAAAACTGTATCAACAATCCTAAAATTCTATATGAAACCACAAAATTTCCAAAGAATCAGGGACTAAAAATTCTCAGTAATGATTCCAAATATTCAAAAAATATCTAATACTGTTTAACAATAAATGTCTTGATAGATTTTATAGCAAAAATCTGGGACTAAAAATTGTCAGTATTTCCAAAATGATTCCAAAAAAGATTTAAAATTCTAATCCTGGTTAACAAAAAATTGTCTCAGTAATCCCAAAATTCTATACAAAACTTAAGTGTCTCGGTTAAATAGTCAAAAAAAATATTAAAATACCAATCCTAAGAATAATTTGTCTCAGTAATCCAAAAACTATATAAAAACCACAGAAATTCTAAAAAAAATTGAAAGCTAAAAACTGTCTCATCAATCCCAATCCTGATTAAAAAATGTCTCACTAATCTACAAATATTATACCAATACTACAAAAATCGCAAAAAATGTCGCAATAATACAAAAATAGTCTCAGAATTCCAATCTTGGTTAACAAAATGCTATAAAAATGTTACAAAAAAACTAAAAACTAAAAATTATCTCAGCAAACAGTCTTAAAACTCCAATTGTGATTAACAAAAAATCGTCACAGTAATCCCAAAATATTTTAAATATAGCCAAAAATTACATAAAAAACTGAAAAAAAAAACTGGCACTAAAAAATGTCGCTGTAATCCCAAAAATGGTTTCAAAATCCCAATCCTGGTTAACAAAAAACTTCCACAGTAATGTAAAAATACTGTACGAAAAAAAAAACTGACAACAAAAAATTGTTTTAATAATTCCAAAAATACAAAAATACAAGTAATGTAGTATCAATATCATTATTGACCAAAAAAAAAAAAGTCTTCATAATTTTAAAATATTATACAAAACCAGTCATTCCATAATATGCTTCATATTAAATTTCCAATTCAAAAAGAAAAATGTAAAAACAAAAAATTGTCTCAGTAATTCCAAAACATTATAGAAGAACCAACAATACCCAAATAAAAATTTCCAACTAAAAATTGTCTCAGAAGTCCCAAAACAGGTCTCAGAATCCCAATTAAGAAAAAATTGATTCAGTGATCTCAAATACTATTAAAAAAACTAAAAATGTCGCAGTAATTCCAAAAATAATCTTAAGATCCCAATCCTGATTAACAAAAAATTGCCTCAGTAATGTCAATATATATATATAACAAATCAAAATCATTATTGGCAAACAAATTTCTTAAGAATCCCAAAATACTATACAGAACAGTAGTTCCAAAATATGGCCCAAATAAGTCTCAGTAATAATCCCAAAATTCTATATAAAAGTGAAATCCAAAAAGAAAAATATGGGAACAAAAAATTGTCTCAATACTTCAGTTAAATTACAAAAAAATGTCTTAAAATTCCAATCCTGGTTAACAAGAAATTGTCTCAATGATCCAAAAAATTTATATAAAAGCCTCAAAAATCCCAAAATCTAACAACTAAAAATTGTCTCAGTACATCCAAAATAATCACAAAAATACAAAAAATTCTCCCAATCCTGTTAAACAAAAAATTGTCTCAGTAATACCAACATTTCATATAAAAGCCACAGAAATCACAAACAAAAATCTGAGACTAAAAATTGTATCAGTACTTCCAAAATGGTCCCAAAAAAAGTCTTAAAATTCTAATCCTGATTAGCAAAAAATGTCTCAGTAGTAATGCCAAAACTCTATATGGGCAATTCTATGTCAAACGGACCAGAGGAGGGAGGGGATTGAGAAATTTGCTTTAGTATTTTTTTTTTCATTTCTATAACTTATTAGTAGTAGTCTTTTGATCGGTTCATGAAGGTTTAAACCCTTAAAAAAAATTCTACAATTTTTTAAGTTTTATTGTCGTTTTTTAACTTTGACTTTGAAAAATTGCATTTTTTGTTTAAAAACGCAATTTTAACTAAAAAATATATTTTACTAGTGAAATAAATCAGAAATTTTCCGTAGAATCTAAATATGGCGTAATTTGAAGTCTACACACTGTCTATACCCTATCTATAAGCCGCATAAGCCACAAAATCCATTTTTTTGTTCTCAGTGAGCTGTGCAAAAAGGAGCATTTTTTAGATTTTTTTTAAAGGTTGACGTATTTCGATGTAAATTAGAAAATATAAATTTGATCAGTGTATTTGATTTCTTCAACATAAACTCTTACAAATACACGTTTAGCCGCGCTCAGAAGATATACACAAAATATTATTAAAAAAAATTGAATTCTGGGGACAATTCTATATGGAAAATAGTCAGTGTATTTAGAAAAAAAAATTTACAATACTTTCTGACAAAAATGCGTTAAAAATTACTATTTTTTCATATTCACAACAAATATTATAAACACAGTAGGGTGTGGTTTAATACTTCTTTTTATCAAATTTTGATGCGGATTTGTTTGAATGCCAAAAATAATAATATTCTCAAATTTTGGCGCCGATAGATCGAGTCTAAATTTGTGCCGCAAGCGTAAAAATTATCAAACAAAGAGTAAAATGATCCAAATTTAGTTCAAGCGACAAAAGATGTCATTGTGGGCCAAATAATCTTAAAAAAAAAAAAATTAAAAAAATATTTTTTAAGTAAAGGAAATATTTATAGTCTTTTCTACGCCAGATAAGCACGACACTGACTATTTTCCCTGTAGAATTGTTTGCAAAACTCTTATTTTTAATAATATTTGGTGTATAGTTCCTCTAAACGCTTCTAAATGTGTATATGTAAAAGTAAATGTTAAAAATAGGCATATTTTTGCAGTTTTTTTCGAGTTTTAGACCCCTAAAACCCAAATACACAAAACAATTACAACTAATTTACATCAAAATACGTCAACTTCGGCAGTTAAAAAAAATCTAAAAATGCTCCTTTTTGCACAGCCTACTGAGAACAAAATATTGGTTTTATGGCTTTTGCGGCTTATAGAGAGACTATAGACTTAAAATGATTTTTTGAATTGATTTAGGTTCTACGGAAAATTTCTGATAGATTTCACTAGTAAAATTTTATTTTTAGTTAAAACTTCGTTTTTTAAACAAAAAACCTTAAAATCTCAATCCCGGGTAACAAAAAAATGTATCAGTAATTCCAAAATTCTACATGAAGACCACAGAAATCACAAAAAAAGTCTGGGACTAAAAATGCTCTCAGTACTTTCAAAACAATCTCAAAAACACAAAAGTCTTAAAATACCAATCCTGATTAACAAAAAATTGTCTCAATAATTCTATATGAAAACAATAAACTTTCCAAGAAAATCTGGAAACTAAAAATTGTCTCAGTACTTCTAATTTGATCTCAAAAATACAAAAAAGTCTTAAAATTCTATCCTGTTTATCAAAAAATTGTTTCAGTGATCTCAAAACTCTACATGAAAGCTATAATAATAATAATACTGATTGATAAGACAATGAACTGTATAAATATATTTTTGAATCTTCGTTGATGTAAATATCTTGATGAATTCTCTTTGGTGTTTATTGTGTTGTTCCTTATAATCTACATGAAAGCCAAAGAAAGCGAAAAAAAATCTGAAAACTAAAAATTGTCTTAGTACATCGAAAATGATACCAAAACTACAAAAGACCTTAAAATCCCAATCCTAGTTAACAAAAATTTTAGAATGACTAATACATTATCAGTAATTCTAAAATTCTATATAAAATCCTCAAATCACAAAAAAGTCTGGGACTAAAAATGATCTCAGTGCTTTCAAAATGGTCTCAAAAACACAAAAATCTTAAAATACCAATTCTGATTAATAAAATATTGTTTCAGTGATCCCAAAATTCTATAAAAAAGTAATCAAAATCACAAATAAAATCAGAAACTAAAAATAGTCTCAGTACTTTTTAAATGGTCTGAAAAAACAAAAATATCTTAAAATGGCAATCTAGATTAACAGTCTCAGTAATCCCAAAACTCTATATGAAAATCTGGGGGCCTTAAATTGTCTCAGCACATCCAAAATGCTCCCACAAATACAAAAAAGTCTTAAAATGCTAATCCTGGTTAACAAAAAAATCTATATAAAATCTGATAACCAAAAATTGTCTTAGTACATCCAAAATGTTCTCAAAACTATAAAAAAGCTTAAAATCCAAACACTGGCTAAGAAAAAAATATATCAGTAATTCTAAAAACTGTCTCAGTACTTCCAAAACAGGCCCAAAAAATACAGAAAAATTCATATAAGCCACAGAAATCACAAAAAAAGTCCTGGACTAAAAATATTTCAGTAGTCTAAGAAATACAAAAAATATCCCACAATCTCAATTCTGACTAACAATAATCCCAAAATACTATACCAAAGTCACAAAAATACAACCAAAAAAATGCTAACCTATCCTAACCTAACCGTAATAATTTTTTTCCTGTAATCCCAAAATGAATTTAAAATTTTTAAAAATGTCTTAGAATCCCAACCCTAATAAACAATTGTCTCAGTAATCTCAAAATTTAATAACAAAATCACAGAATTTCCAAAAATATCTAGCAACTATAATTGTCTCAGTAATCCCGACATGATCCCAAAAACGATCTAAGACTCAGAATGTCATTTAAAATGTCAGAAAAAATTATTGTCTCAAAAATTTAAAACCATCTCAGGCTCAAAATGTCAATTAAATTGTCACAAAAAAATTATCTCAGTAATACCAAAATGTTTAATCAATGTTCACAGAATTCGCAAAAGATTCTAGGAACTAATAGTTTCATTAATACAAAAACTATTGCAGTAATCAAGGAACTAGAAATTCAATACTAAAGAGTTAGTTATACCCCTATCATACTCAAGATAACCTATTAAAACGTCAATGTTGAAAAGATATTTTTATGCAAATTTGTTACTATACTAGAGATAACTACTGCTCCAAGCACCAAATAAGCAATCCCCGGTTTATTCTCCTCCAAACCCTAGCTATGCTTTAACTGGTAATTATAGAAGTGCTTTTTCATATTTATTCCCGTTATTCCTGGATTAACCAATGATTATAAAGCAGCCCTTATTAACAAAAATGAACCTGGCAACTAACCCCAAAATGTTCCCGGTAATAAAAAATCCAAAATTTCTGATAACTAATAAATTATTTTAATAACGCAATCAATAATCCCAAAAATACTCGCATTAATCAACCTAGCCATTATTATTTATCCGTTACCGTTGGAGATATGTACGCAATAATAGTTACTTATCCCTGTCTTTTTGATAGATATTTTCATTAACAAATCAATTAATTAATAAATTAAATTAAATTTGTAACAAATAATAAACACAAAACCAAGCAAAGCAAACAATATTTTTATCAAACAACAGTAACTATTGACAACCAAAAAACTGTTTCAAGCAATCTAGATTGCCGAACTCACCTGAACATTTGACTCAGCCATCGTGTAGTATCAGTAGTAAATCTAGTACTCAACTTCTGTAAAATATGTCTATCAAGACTCCCACAATAAGCAACCAAACTATGAGACGTAATAACCAATTTCGCTACGTTATCTAAAGCCGGTAAATTTGTCGACTCTCCATCTTCATCGGTTGCTATTAAAGCCTGTATACTTTGCACTATATCGTCAGCACGCTTTTGATCCAATCCTAAAAACACCGTCGGTTGATTGAACGCAGAATCAGATAAATTAACACCTTCTGCTACTTGTTCCAATCGGCTTACTATTTGCGAGGCTTCAATTGCAATTTCACCTAGTGGTGGCTGAAATAATAATTGAGGAAGTCCCCAAGGGGGTTGATTTTATTGATTTGACATTTGGAAATTGTTTGAAGTTAATTAATTAATATATTACTTACATTTCTATTTTGTACAGGTGGAATTTTTGTGAGTTCCATGTTTATAGCCGTTTCGGTTTTTGAATTAATGTTTTTATCCTGTGGCGAGGTCGCCATCGTGGCACAAGAATAAACAGCCGGTATGTTATCCGACATACTGTCAAGCCTACGACTGGCGGACACGTATTTAAATATCCTTGGTGCTAGCAATAAGCTTTTTTTATTACACGAATCAATTAGATAAGCCACGATTTTGTTGTATTCAACATAATTGTTCTCTTTAGATTTGTGACAATTTAAAACATTTTAAATTTCAAAATTGGCACATCAGTGGCGTAGGATTATAATTTTAAAAACATTAATCAATTATATCAAACAATTATTAATTAATAAATGTTTTATTTAAAAATGCATTATTTTATTAATTGTAGTTATTTGGTTTATTAATTA
Source organism: Tachinus rufipes (assembly GCA_963932245.1). Taxonomy (NCBI): domain Eukaryota; kingdom Metazoa; phylum Arthropoda; class Insecta; order Coleoptera; family Staphylinidae; genus Tachinus; species Tachinus rufipes. The sequence goes on along the minus strand of OZ010747.1, from coordinate 66,671,658 downwards.
TATAAAAATAATTAATTTTTAATATTATAAGGTAGGCAACCTAACATACATTGAATGCTGCCACATAAAATTGCAATCAAATACACATAAAATTAATACACAATTGATTAATAAGAAGCAAATTATTGCTTAATAATGTTATTGTTGTAAATATATCTAACTGTCTTAATTACATTTAGTTTCTAATAGAGTATAACAGCAAATGATATCTAACAGATCAAACTAACAAAAATTTCGTGGCTTTACTTACAAAACATGAATCAATTTTTCTGTACAAAAGTAACTATGACAGATTAGCTTTGTTAAATAGTACATATTAAGATTTAACCGTCAGCTAAAAGACATTAAACTGTTAATAAAAAAGCGCAATAGTCTGTCAAAAACAATCGTTTAGCTATAAACGTAGACTGTCAAAAACGACGTCTAATGAAGTTTTCGGATGTGACATTTGAGAGCGCCCCAAGTTTTTGCAAGAGTAATAAGAACAAATATTTTTTCCTCACTGTCGCTACTAGAATTTAAAAAACTCATTACAAATGGCAATACTGACGCCAACTCATAAACAAAGGAGCGTTCCGTGTCGGATTAATGTGCTGTGGCTGAGCCAAACACACGGCTCTCAAAATGAGCAAAGTATCTAAAAATATCTAATATTATCTAAAAATAAAGATCAACTGTCAAGCGACATTGTGGCATTTATTAATTCAGGACGTTAGCCTTAATACATTATTAGTGTCCATGTAATCATAATTAACATTTAATATGAGTGTGGATGAACCAGATACTAGGCCTCGTCAGTATCTACAGTGCCCCCCATGTTCTCAATTAAAGGGTTCGATAGTATAAATTATGTAATTAACAAGTATATATTCAAAAGCAGCTAGTGAGGTGTATCACAAGTATAAGCCCTAAAATATCGGCACTTGTACCTAAAAAAACTGTCAAAAGTGACATTTAAGCTTCAGCTAAAACTTTATTAAGCGTTTCACAAAAACGTGGTAGCTGTCAAACGAGACATAACTGCAAGCCAAAACATTAATTGCCTTACTTGACTTTTAACTTGATATTATTTGGTTGCTTGTCAAAAATGTCGTTCGTCAATGTAAATTAAAAGTTTATCTGTCAACCAAATCATACTTTTAATTGTCTAACGTCATGTTTAACAGTCAAAAATATTGTTTAAATACCAATGTGTCAGTTACGCAAAAAGTTTCGACGATTAACTGTCAGTTAAAAATAAGTAAATGACAATGTCATAAGTAACCTTGTACAGAAAACGTTTAACTGCCAAAACCATTTTTAAGTCTGCAATTTGAGGTTGAAATCGAAAATGACATTCGACTGTCCAAACTAATTACATTACATAGGGTCAACAAAACAAACACAAAACAAAAATATTCACCATTTTTTATTAGCACCCCTTCATTAGTCTAGTTGAGGTCTCGTCGTTTTTTATTTAATCAAACTTACACAATTATTTAGTAAATAAATTAATTAAGGGGGCATTCACATTTACCCAAAATCACACAATCGGATTTAAAAAAATTAATTAATAAAATATATTGTTAAAATACAATATATACAGCATTAGAAAATAATTAATTAAAAACATTTGGAATAATTATTTACAACGTAAAATTAATTTAAGTGAACACGGCAATGCGAGTTGTATAAGATAATTAACTTAATCAATCAGTAGTCATCATTCATAATCCAGGATGTGTTTATGGTAAAATAATAAATATCTAAAAAAAAAATATTAGTATTCGATTGTGATATATGTTTATTTATTTACCCTTCGGATTCTAATACTTCTTTTAAATTAGTTCTAGTCAAGACGTGATCGTCGCATTTATACCAGTAGTCCCGTTGCTGACGTACGTAAGCCGTGTAATGTCCGGCGTTAATCGAAATACCAACATGATTAATTACAGCAAATAAAGAGTATCTGTTATCACTAGGAATAGAGTATGAGTTGTTCTTGCTTCTGCTCATGAATGGTGTCATGTCTAACGTTTCTGGGAATGATATTAATGTGGAGATTTTCTTTTCAATCTGAAATATTTTATATTAGTGTTAATCAGTCAATAAACTGGAAGGAAAAAGTTGACAAATGCAATCTCTTAATGACAGAGAAGTGTTAGGCGGGTGGTTGTGAGTTTATTGATTGCGAACGTGTTGTTTACATTGGAGTGTAAGTGCCAAGTGTAGTAAGCCATCCAGAAATTGAATGTCTATTCTCCCTGCAGTAGTCAATATATTGGGAGAAGAGTGACATCCAATTCCTTGAAAACAAACAGTTGGGTGCCCCGCCTACGTGTTCCAGAAGTTAGATGTTTTATCTCCCTGCAGTAGTCAACTGCCAATAAATAGGTAGAGGAGAATGACAAATCCAATCCCTTAATGGCAATCAGTCGGATGGGTAAGCGGGCGTTTAGTTTAGATTGGAGCGCTCTGCACACCTTCCCAAGTATTTGTCATTAAGAGATTGAATCTGGCTGGATGATTAACACTGGACGGGTGGCTGTGGAATTTCATTAATTCAGTTGATTAATTGTGGTGTGTGGTTTACATTGGAGTGTCCCGCCCAAGTCTGAGTCATTCAGTTTACATTGAAGTATTGTTGTTATTCAGAGATGCATACATTGAGGTTATGTTGGGAAAGTAATAATATAATATATACTTGTATGCTTAAGTTCTTTATTTATTTTCTACTAGTTACGACTAATATTTTTAGTCATCTTCAGGATTAATTTTTGTTTTAATGTAGATGTGTGGTGGTGACATCTGTACACCACAGATGTCACCACCACACAGTATATATTATATTATTACTTTCCCAACAATTACATTGAAGTGTCCCGCCAAAGTGTGAGTCATTCATAAATTCTGCTTCCTGCAGAAGTCAGTTGTAAATAAACTAGGAAAAGAGGGCGACAGATCCAATCTCTTGATGACAAACAGTTGGATGGGTGGGGCACCGAGTTCATTGATTGCAAGCGTGTGGTTTAGATTAGAGTGCCTTGGCCACCCGCCCATTATGTGCAAAAGTGTGTCTAAGTGTTAATCATCCAAAAGTTGGATATTTCCTCTCCCTGCAGTAGTCAGTTGTAAACAAATTAGGAGAAGAGGGTCACAGATCTAACCCCTTAATAACGAACAGTTAGGTAGATAGATGGGATACTAAGTTTATTAATTGCGAACGTGTAGTTTAGATTGGAGTGCTAAAATGTCGGGGCCACATTCTGCCTTCCTAGATGCACCTATAAAAGTAGCCCGCGCACTCGCTAAGCTGAAGTGTTGATTATCCAGAAATTGAAAATTGGAAATTTCCTCTCCCTGCAATAGTCAGGAAAGGACTCAGTTCAATGATTTCGGGCGTGTCGTTTAGATTAGAGTGTCTTGTCTACCAGCCCAAGTGTTGAAACAAGACAAAGTGCGTTTGTGTTATCAACGTTTTCGCTCATAGCGGATACCAGCGTACGTTCGGAAGGTCTTTTTACCGAGCCACAGAACAGAAAAACTATCTTGTGCTTGTATAATGTAACTCGCTTCACCATAGAATTAAGCTTTTAAACCAAACTCAAGATAGCGACAAGGTATGTCTCCTCTCTCCAACGCAACAACAATTCCTCTTCACCCATGGCATACCGTTGCTTATGTCCTAATAAAATCTTGCAACTACAGCACCTAGTTTAAGGTCGACTCAAACCAACCAAAATACCGCACTATTTAAACTGTTGCAACCAAAACGCTTTTATGCTGGAGTCAACCATACATGTCGTGAAGTCGACGCAAGTAATGTCAAAACTGATTATACAATTATTTTAATGTGCTAATCGACTATAGCCTATGCCCACGCTAGAGTCGAAATATTATTCACGTGCACAGCTACTAAAGCTCAAAAGATTCCGTCTTCAATGCATGGACAAGCTGAAAGCCTAACTAAAGAAGTAAGCAACAAACCCTACAAGCTTCAAATCTGAACTAAAATCACCAAGAAGGCCTCATGGATGAGAGGAAGAAAAGAAGCAAGCCACAATTTCACAGACGTCCCCAAACGGCCATAATCATATGGTAGCATAAATGCACCCGTAAAGAATTAAATCTTTAACTATATACAGGCTCTCTTTAGTTCTTTTAACGGACAAAAGATGACAAACAAAAGCGTATAGCTATCTAAGCTAGTTAATGCTTCCAATAAGATCCAGTGACAATATCACAGCAATGATCTCAAATGTTTAGTTATAACTTGGACATTAAGAAATACCGAAAACTAGGCGTGACAGAAAAACTCTAGACACCAAAACTAAATTTGGTCACTTCGTCAGTAGTACTTCCAGTTCGGTATGTCGCACACATCGAGAACTGAAAACAACCTGTCCAGTACTTTATCGCGTTTCCTTGTCGTCCTTCAGAATCCCATGTAATTGAAAGAGATTTCTCCATCGATTATATAGGACTCCTGGAAGCCACTCCAAACAGAAACAGCGTTACTAACTGTGCATGTGTACAGTTTCGAGCCGGCAGCAAAGTCAGCATCAATTTGATTGTACCAAGTGAAAATTACCAGTAAAATGCAAAACTATAGTCCATGCAGAGCCGGTAGAGAATGGCAGCAATAACACAATATAGTAAAGTCGTCAGATCAATAAATACCTGGAATAGCCCAACTATATTTTGAGCAAAATTCTTCCATCCATCGATTATTTTGTAGGGTACTACCCCAATCGAGTTGAAAGCCAGCGGAGATGACTATGAAGAATTGGGTCCGGATGATCCTGGACCTTCCGAGCCAGCGTACTGTAATGAGAAAGACAAATGTGCAGAATAAACATGTTTTAAAATGTCATGTATTTATTTGGATAGAATAATCGTGTTGTGCCGAGAAAAAAAAAACCGAAATCGAGGCAAAGACCTTTCAAGCGGGAAGGGAAAAAACCACGCCGCAACCATCTAGAATGCAATACCGTCGAATCCAGTCTAGACTCTCAACAAAGAAATGTCATGTTCACGTTTCACGTTCAATCATCGTAATATCTATTATTGGTCTAAGGACACGAACAGAAGCCAAACGGGAAGAGAGGAAAAGAAGAGTAGATCTTGAAAATGTAATCAATTTGTCTGAGAAGAATGGAACGTTACCGAATCGTCGCCATCTTAGAAGTTAGATTCTCACACGCAATCGTAGCAATACTATATTGCAATCTGCTACCCCAAACATGGATATATAGTACTAATAACTAGCATAACGTCAATGTCACTTATATAATCGAATATACCGTTATTGTCGCAGATCTATTTCAGAACCCGACTATGTCAGACCAGAGAGCATCAACAAGACCCCGTAGTTCAATCGCACATCTCCGAATGCTACGTAAGAGTATCGGTAGTACAGTTGCAGCAAGTGAGTAAAGCAATACCCCACCAATAATAACTCTCGTCCTTTTCTACGCTGCTGTACATATCGGATTTTTCTCCCAAGCTTCCAGCTCTTCAGTCTAGTCTCAACAAAGAAATAAGTCATGTCAAGCGCACGGACCGTTTACTCCGTTGCGTTCTGAAGAGTACTTCGACTCTTCTGCCGTTCCCGCAACAGTAGGCACATTCGCTATTAAACCAATTGACTCTTGTAATTGGATAATGGTGCGCGCTTTGAATGCAATTCGTAACACCACCATTGGGTATCGTGCAATAAAGTAGTGCTACCTTAATGGTAGTTTCAACATAAACGCCGCAAGTCAAAATACCGGTAGTGTTACCTACCTTCACTTTAATAAACGGTAGCGCATCATTAAGAATTTAAAATTAGTTCATACTCATCTGAAACTTACCTCTTTAGAATGTTGAAATCGCTTCAAATGAAAACTAACGACGATGGGTAACGATTTGATAGTAAACTGTTTCGTAGATTCCTGATAAGATTCGCAATTTGAACACATTATTTTGGCGCTAGAACCGAGATGCTCGGCTCTAGTAAATCGTTCCAAACAGTCAACCAACGATGAAGGCGGTCGTCCACCTAAAGTAACAGGTCCTAAATCCAATGAAAAATCCCACGTCGGATCTATCGTAGTTGAAACACCACTTGAAAACAAACAAAAAATTAAACTACAATTTTATTTTGTTCCGAAACACTTACTTGCATTTCTGGCAGACAAGGTCACTTTGTAAGCCGCCTGTGAATATTTGATCGATGATGCATTGACATTTAGTAATTTTGTCATTGGATATAGTGGTTGGAAGCGGCATAGCGTCGGTAAAATGTTTATGCAGGACGTCCAAAGTAGCGATAAAAAATTCGTGCGCGTCTTGTTGTTCATACCCAGCCAGATGTTGCGCATGCGTCCATATTAAATGAAGCAATTTGCTAAGAGCGAGTGGTTGACGTTGGCCCCTATAGAATTCCTAAATCAAATCAATCACTACCAACAAAGCAACATTTTATTAAATTCTTACCTGGAAGAGTCTGGAAAGTTCGCATACCAAGCAAGTGCCAACATGTCCCTTACACTTATGTCTCTCACTCAAGAAGTAATCCTTCAATAACGGCGTATGCATCAATGCTTGTACTATACAATTCATAAAGCAGGTCGATCCCAAATTGAGGAGACCGCGCAGACCAATAGTCGAATCTGGAGTGATGAAAATGCGTTTTGCATGTGCTTCTGTTAAATCTCTTTCGTCTGGTGGGTCACGCATCGACCAATCCACCAATCTATCAACAGAATTGTTGGACATTGCCTTTAATTGGATCCGTATAATTTGATGAATGGAAACTGTTAAATATCAAAATGTCTTATAAATATTTATATCAATAATCAAAACATATTATACGAATTCTGTTAAATAGCAAACAAATTTAATAGTCATACGATAAATCAAATCAATGATTTTAAAATAAATCACAAATTGTGGATTTTATATGAAAATGATTGCTTGTTCAGTCATTTCTAATAGCGTTTTCCACTGGTATTATATCGGCTCGAGCTGGTACCGAGCAAGCTCGAATTAGCATTCGCACGGTTCTCCGTTTTTGGGCCGCACCTGCTCGGAGCAGTGGAACAAGTGAAATAGCGTGTTGTGCTATTTTGCTATAAAAAAACCCGCGATAAATTCAAAATTCATTTAAATGTTTTCGAATTTCAATTAATTCATCGTCGCTACTATCAGACGATTCAGAAATTATCTCAGCTACAATAGCTGATAAAATACTGGAATCCATTATTACAAAATGTATCAAAATAATCAAATGTGAATGTCAATATAGGTTATGTCAAGTTGCACTGTTCTAAAAATTCGAGATCTCAGGGAGCAAGAATTTCGCATCAGTAGAAAACGACCAGCTCGAGCTTAAAATCGTCGGTGCTACCCAGTGGAACACGCACGGCTAGATCTAACTCGCACCAGCTCTTCTCCGAGCGACGAGTAGAAAACGCTATAACTGTCAAATAGACTTTCAAATTATAATGTATGTTCCAAACCGTCAAAATAAACTTCGATTTCGGTTTTTTTTACAAAATATGTTCTGCACTAGCTACATATGTACAAACAGTCTTTAAACTGTGAAAATGTTCTTAACAATATAGTCTGTGCTGTTTCCTAAGTTGTCAAAAACATGTTTCAAACTGCCAAATTACGTTACAAACTGTCAGAATGCGTTATTCATTGCTGCCAGAATGTGTGTTAAGCAGTCAACACATAACATAAAATCTTTCCTTAGTTGTCATCATATTTTTCAATCTGCCAGAATGTTTCCTATGCTATCAAAATGTTTCAAATACTCAGTTTCTGTCGAAATACTTTACAATCTGTCAAAATGTTACCAAAAACTGCCAACATGATTCCTAAACTTCCAAAATGTTTCCTAAATTGCTAAAATATGTTCTAAACTGTAAAATTACGTTGTTATGCCAGAATAAAACTACCAGAAAGCGTTTCAAGCTTTCAAAATATATTTCAGATTATCCAAAGGTCTGACGACAGTAGTTGTCAATATGTCTCTCAAACTGTATGTTTCTAGTAGTTTTGAGTTCTCAATTTTTATCCAAACGTTTCCCAAAAAATTTGTATGGTCACTTGCTGCAAATTTGTGTTCTAAGCTGTCCAAACTGACAAAAAAAGGTACAAAATAATTTCAAACTTTTAAAATCAGTTAGGACTACGTTTCCTAGAATATTAGTACGGTTTGTCAGTACCATTTACTAGCACTATCGGATTGTGTTCAAAAAATCTGTTCGATACATGTCAAACTGTCAAAACTGTGTTTGAACACGTCAAAATATCTATTCGAACGTGTCACTAGGCTTCTCGAACTGTAATTTAAACTTTCAAAATGTGTTCAAAGCTGCAAAAAGTCTTCTGAAGTACAAACATCATTTCCTCTCATATTTCAAGCTATAATTTGTATCCTAGGCTGTGTTTAAGAATATTTACCAAGTCTCCAGAATATCATTTTCAATGTGCAAGTTCACTTTGAAACAGTCAAAAAGTTTTTGAAAATGCAAATTTGTTCCAAGCTGTTAGAAAGTGCTCGATAAAGTTCAAAAACCTGTCGCAAACATTCCACATAAGTTCTAAACTGTCAAAATGTTTTTAATTTGTTAGAATATCATTTCTAAGATGCCGGTACGCTTTGCTAGCTGTCAACGTGTATTTCAAACTGTCAAATAATTTTCTGAAATGCAAATTTTCTTGTCAAAAAGTACAAAAATCTGTTCCAAGCATTCCAACCAAGTCTAAACAGTCAAAATGGTTCAAACATGTCAGCATATCATTTCCAAAGTACCGATACGCTTTGCTAACTGTCAAATTGTATTAAAATCTGTCAAAGTTTTCTAAAATGCAATTTTTTTCAAACTATCAAAAAGTGCAAAATCTGTTCTAAGCAGTTCAAATAAATTCTAAATTGCTAAAATGTTTCAAACTTATTACAATATCATTTCCAAAGTACCGGTACGATTTGCTAGCTGTCAAATCATACTTCAAACTGTCAAAAAGTTGTCTAAAATACAAATTTGTTCCAAGCTGTCAAAATGTTTTCACAAGCAGTCAAAAAATCAACAATTGTTCTAAATCCATTTGTGACAGACATCATCGTTAGTAGCATAGTAGCGAGAGTGTTAATGACCTGACTAAATGAGGTTTGTGAGTAATTTTTGGGTGCGCTCCTCTAAGAAAGTTCTCCAGATCCAATGAACTACACAGTGCTACAGATTGGAGCGCGATAGTTTAATTTTGTTGTGTAGAGCCCTCCGAGAAAGATCTCCAGATGCAATAGACCACACGATGCTACAGGCAGTGGTGCTACACCTGTAGCGGTTGTTTCATTTGTTTTGGTGTGAAGTCCTCTGAAGAAGTTCCCCAGGTGCAATAGAGCCGTTACCCCAGACTGTCATGCTAGGTTTGAAGATTGACTGCCAAAATGTGCTCTAAAGCTGTTAGTCTTCTACTAACGTGCAAAAACCGCACGTGTTTCAAGCTGTCAATTTGTTTTTCAAACTGTGAAAATGTATTTAAAACTTCAGAATATAATGATGTTCATGTCCAAGTTCATTTCACAAGCTATGCGCAAAAATTTTTTCTTTTAACCACCAAAATAAAATTCCAAGCTGACAAAACAAATTTTAAAATAACAAAACATTTTGTCAATGCAATGCGCATGTAAATGTCAAAATGTGTTCCAATCCGTCAAATTATTTATCAAATATCAAAATATTATTTATAGTGTCCATACGCTTCGCTAACAATCAAACTGTGTCCAAATTTGTTCCAAAAAGACAAAATGTGTTTTAAGATTCCAGAATATCATTTAAAGTTACACTAGCTATCAAAATGTTATTTACAAGTGTCAAAATATCTTCTAAAGTGCAAAAATCAATTCCAAACTCTTCTAAACTTCCAAATAGTCAAAATGACAGAATATCATTTCAAATTTCATTAGCTGTCAAAATATATTCTAAGGTGTACAAGTCAGTCCCAAACTCTTCTAAACTACCAGTATGTTTTCCAAATGTGTTTCAAGATTCCAGAAATACAATATCAAGTTTCATTAACTGTCAAAAGTTTTTTCTAACATGTCAAAACGTGATCCAAAAAACTGAAATGTCTTTTACAATATGTGCCAAAATATTAAAAACTGTTTCAAACTACCTGAATGATTTCCAAGATGTCGGTGCTCTTATCAAAGAATAACTGTCAAAATGTGTTTCCAGCTGCCAGTATGATTTCTAAAATGTCAAACAATCTTCTAATATATTAAAATAAAACACACAAAAGGTCAAAATATATAACAAAATGTCAAAAACTGTCAGAATAATTTCCTAGATGTCGTTGCACTTTACCTGTCAAAATGTATTGTAAACTATCAAAATGTGTTTCCGGCTGTCATTATGATTCCTAAACTGTCAAAATGTTATTCATAACGCAACTGCCAAATGTATTTTAAACTATCAAAATTCCAGCTGACAGTATAATTTTTAAACTGTCAAAATATGTACGGTAAGATCTAGCTTAGTTTTAGAGCGTTAGCGTCGCATGCTAACTGTCCGGAGTTCAAAAGTCATCTAATTCGCCGTTGGTCCCATCAACCCCCTTCAAACAAGTCATAAGACTTCTGTGCCGATGTAAAACAGCCGTAAAACGCAATAATAAACTGTCAAACTATCTTCTAAAATATGTTCCAAAAACTGTTTCACACTATCAACATGATTTTCAAGATGTCTCTGTGCTCTTTGAAATCTGTAGAAATCTATTTTAAAGCATCAAAATGTGTTCCCAGCTGTGAGTTTGATTACTAAACTGTCAAAATTGACATTCACAACTGTCAAACAACCGTTTAACATATTAAAATTTGTTCCAAAAGCTCAAAATGCCTTCTAAAATAGTCCCAAAAAACCAAAAACTGTTTCAAACTGTCAGAATGTGTTCTAAGTGTCGGTGCTCTTTAATATCGGTCAAAATATATTTTAAACTACCCAAATATGTTTTCATTTGTGAGTATAGTTCTTAAACTGTCAAAATGTAATTCGCAACGCAACTGACAAATGTATTTTAAACTATCAAAATTTGTGAAAATATCTTTTAACATGTTAAAAAGTCTTCTAAAAGATCAAAATATCATCTAATATATGTCCCAAAATGTCAGAATAATCTCCAAGATGTCGGTGCTCTTTGATAATCAAAATCTATTTTAAACTATTAAAATGTGTTTCCATCTGTCAGTATAGTTTCTAAACTACCAAAATATTTTATCAACTGTAATAAAATATTATTATATTTTTAAAACTGTCAGAATGGTTTCCAAACTATATGTTCTGATGCCAAAATCGGCCACCTGTCAAAATTTGTTGCTGTGGATATCTCTTACAAACTCTAATTTTGGTACTGTCAAAATAATTTCAAAGTATACTTTCCAATATGTTAGAATTTGTACATAGCTGTCAAAATATATTCTAAATTGTTTTACAAACTATCAGTGTTTATTAAAAACTATCAAGTAGCATTTTCATGCTTTAATGATGTCAAATATAAATAATAAAAAATGTTATAAAACCAGATAAATTTTATATTAACTGCACTTATGTAAGTGCATTAAAATCGTCGTTCATTATTTTTGCTCACTCTGTATATTTAACAATTTAATTTAATAAAATGAACATAGATGGAGCCTGTAGTCAAGTATTATTATTTCGCCACCACCAGATGGAATCTAGTTTTCTAAAACTATCAAGCCTGACAAGTGTTAACATAATTGTGAAAAATGTTTACTAGGTTTTTAATTTAATTTATTTATAAATGTTAAAATGTCTTCCAAACAAATAAAAATTATGGAAATCTATTGTGAATAAATGAATAGTAAAATAATCAAGATATGTGTAAATAATTTTATTATAAATATATAAAATCAACAAAGTGAAGTTTGTACTAATTGCTGCCAACTTAACCAAAAAATGTGTCATAATTTGAATAAATTAAAAGTGGGTGCTGGAAATAATAAATATATGAAGTGGTTTATATGGTAACTGTAATAAATAAAAATGATCAATTTACCTCTTGCTACATTTGTCGGTATGTAGTTTGTTCTGCATGGCAACCTCCTCCAATTCAGCATCGTAAATAAAATCATTGCATTTGTTACAATGTACTTGGCCGTAATTCAATTCCATTGTAAAGCAATGTTTGCTAGCTCTGGAATGTTCACGGATGTGTCTGTGACAGCCAAAGAAGACGCAATGAAGACATGCATGTAGATGTGGACCGATTCGCTTGCAAATGTGACAGTAAGCATTATTCGTCTGAAACATAAAATTAAATATTTTAATACAAAAAATGTTTTTTATTGTAATGAGAATGTGTGTATCTTCCTTCACCAAATACATAGGTTATCTTCAAATTTTATGTTTTCATGAATGAAAAACCCTACAAAATAAATGAATTGTAAACAATGCAACATGACTTTGTTGAGTGGATAATTAATTACCTTGGTGCTTTTGGATTCTTGATCAGTGCCGACGACGAAGACCGCGTGGATGATTTTGAATGTTTTAAGGTCGCTTGCTTTAAAATCGTCGATGTGGTGACACTCGTCGCCGGCGCTCATCTCCAACAGGCGACGATTGTTGTTACGAACGCCCCAGCTTGTGGTACGTCGCGGCTGTCTCCGGCGGCGTAGCAATGAAGAAGTGCTTCTGTTGACGAATAAATGAGTTCTATGGTACCGGTATAGGCGGCTGGCCGCTAATTCATGATGTTGTTTTGTGCCTGGACGAAAACGCCGGGCGCGTTTGCGCATCCCGACTTTCTCTCACCTGGCACAACCAAAGGAGAAGTCGTGATGCAAACTAATCTGCTTTCAAGAAGCAGTTAGATGCCGAACAAATGATTTTTTTGATTGCTCTCTCACCACCTCTGTGATGTTTTATTAAATGGCAGCTTCCTCACATCCCGGCATGCCTTGCAATCAAGGGTCTGCGACTGCGGTGTTGATGTTTGCGGATATTAGTGACAGCTGCCGTTTTGGCAACGTTTCAATCAGCTGATTGGCGCCACCAACAACTACGACATACGTCTCACAACACGTTATAAGCAATAAATACAATAAATAACAATACAGAATTCTAAACTTTAAATATATTCCTATAATAATGTAACAACATACTCTATTATAAGAATAATTAATATTCCATTATAATGTATCTATTGCTAACCAGTCCAGTGGCGTAACTAATATTTGGCATTGTTGCCAAACCTGCAACTAATAGCCGATTGCAAAGAAAAATTATTTTATTAGGTTTGTTCCAACCGACATCGCTCGGCAGTTTGCAAACTGGTTGCGACTAATACATGGATTATTTTTGCGCAAGCGCCGACTTTGTACTGACCCCAAACTGAACACAAATTGCTTGCCGGTTGGAACGCGCCACAACCAAGTTTTTGACTAAATTGAAGCATGAATTAATAAAACAATTTACTACGTTTATTTATCACAAATTTGTGATAAATCGTTTTATTATTTCATTAACATGAATTATCACGTAGTAGAGGTCGCAACCATCAATTATATTAAATTCAAACAGTTTTAAAAAGTGAGGTTATGTAATGTAAACAAATATTAAAAACTAAAATTGTTTAACATATCACACCTGACGTTGTGTATCACATTATTCTATTACTATTTTTATACAAATAAATATATAGTTAAACAGTTACTCATCTTTAAAAAACTATTTTACAATGAACTTTATTCCTTTATTTTTCACTAAAACTATAAATTAAGTTTCAGATAAATAAATTACTGTTATTATCATTAAATTTAAATTCTACTAATTAAATTAATTGCGGTAGATGCTGCAGAAGGTATTTCAATTTCATTAATTTCAATCATTTCAATAGCGGCAACATTTTTACTCTCTGCGCATGACTGGGACGGTTCCGGATTTTTAATACATGCTTCTGATCGCTGACTGTTTCTGACGGTCCACAACTTGGTTGCGGACGATTCGGGGTCAGGTTGGAACGCCCGACTTCTAGTCAGAGTCATGGTTTGTGTACGGTTGGAACGCGAAAGTTCAACTGCGCACAATCCTGACGGTCCCAAACCGCGTTTGGTGTCGGTTGGAACAAACCTATTATATTTAAATTCACACTGCAATAAGTTACATTAATTTATGTATTGCTCAAAATAAACCAAATCCAACTAAAAGTCACTAGAAGAAATAAGAACTCAGTGGCGATTAAATTGCAGCCATATATATTTTACATGTAATTTAAGTTTCCAGACATCCCAGTTGTTCCAAACGTATTGCATGATAAACATCGAAAGACTCAAACACGACATTTACATAAAAATATAATTTTTTTGTACTTTACTCAAAAACTTTCTACTTTGCGCAATTTTCATTTGTCTACAACAATATTTGATTGTTTAACGAAAGAGACGAACACATTTGCATTCAAAGTGCAACTTTAACCAATACTTAGTCAAATATCTTTCAAAAAATGCATTTTACCTATAATCTTATTCTAAAATAAAATTAACTAATTATTGTCTTAATTTTTAATATCACAAACTATAGCAGCATTTGATAGTTGTTCACGTAATTCTGTAATAACTCTTTGATCATTTCTTTTCTCTTTTAAGGCTTCATTTTGTTGCAAAATTAAAAGCGATTTGTATTGTTCTTCTAATTTCATAACAATATTATCAATTTCTTTTTGTTTCATGAATGAATTGTTTGATATTAATTTCATTCGTTGCGTTGATAGTAGAATCTAAAATTGAAAATTTATTATGTTTTAATATGAAATTTAGTAATTGTCACTTGAGTGTGTTTATCTCGCATTTCTATTTCTCTATTGAGTTTGATGAGTTGTTTGCAGAATTCTCTTTCGGCTTTTTTATACATTTTGTCCATTTTTAAAACACATTTCTGTAAAAAAGCTATTTTTTCTTCGACGTCTTCTTCGTTGTTTACTTGCATTTGATTGCGGATTTGGTTTACTTCCTTCTGCATGCTGCAAATAATTTAATTAGTTTTGTAATTGTGTTCATGTTTTGTAATTGTTGATTATTATAGTATTTTAATTAATACTGAATAAGTTAGAACATTTTTAATTGCACTTTATCACATGATATTTAACACAGAATTGCTTTGTTGCATCAATATATTGTCACTTTGCAATTGACAAAAGTTATATTTATCACTTTTAATTAATACAGAATAGGTTTATTGATTTCAAATAATATTTTCCAAAAGTGTGTTGAAGCTGCCAGAATGCTTTTAAACTGTTATTCCAAATAGTCAAAATATGTTTTGATCAGACAATTAATTAACTTTAAACATCTTATGTTGCTTTGTGGTTAACACAGAAACAGCAAATCATATATTAACATTTTGTGTAGTTTTACAATCAACACAAAGTTAGTTAATAGCTCTCATATGACATGGTGTTGCTTTGCAATTAACAAAAAAACAATTAACTTAACTTTAAGCTTTTTATGCTGCTTTGCGATTAAATCAGCAAATCAGTTGCGTTCAAAACAACCGCCAACCGTGTAAACCAACTACACAAATATAAAACTTCTTTATTTTAAATTTAATTAAATTATTTAAACAGTTGATAAAGTTTTCCTTCTATACAACCAGATAGATTTAATATATTTCCTATATTTAATGTCATTGATCTCATTATTATTTGGCATGATTAATTTCAATGGCCTAGCTATCTGTAACCAAAAGTCTGCAATGCTAATTTTAGTGTTTTTGACGTTCAGTAAATAAAATTTTGCACTTTTTGATAGTTTATGGCTGAATTTTGATTTTGTTAACAATATTTTTTATATTTTATAGCTCAATTTTGCTACTTTTAGGTTTTTTACACTTTTTAAGAGTTTATGGCTGGATTTAAGTGCTTTCTGACAATTGTTAAAATTTCATAGCTGGGTTTTGCCTTTTTCAACAGTTTATGCCAAATTTTGTTTTTTCTAACAATATCTTTCATATTTCAAAACTAAACTTTTCTATTTTTATAATTATATGAAAATTTTTACAATTTTTCAACAGTTTATGGCCGGAATTTGGAGCTTACTAATAATTGTTTAAAATTTGAAAGTTAAATTTTACTATTTTTGACATTGTATAACGCGATTTTATGCTAAATTTTTGTTTTGTTTTTAATTTTAATATTTTATGAGCGGATTTTACTATTTTTAATTTTTCATAAATAAAATTATAGATTTAACTTAACTGTTTATGACCAAATGTTAGTGTTTTGTGACAATATTTATATGCAGTTTATGGTCAGATTTTGGTTCCTTCTTACAATATTTTTGAGTTGGATTTTGCTATTTTTGAATTTTCATAAAGATTTTTACATATTTTAACAATTTATGACTGGATTTTAGAACTTTCTGAAAATTGTTTAAAATTTCAACGCCGGATTTTCCAATTTTTGACGTTTTATAAACAAAATGTTGTAGTTCTTAACCGTTTTTAGTTAAATTTGCATTTTTTAAATAGTTTTTGACCAAGTTTTGTTTGGCGCTTTCTTACAATGTTTTTATACTACAAGGTCATTATAAAAATTTAGGATTATGTGACCATCTAATGTACGTTTGTGCCACTCTAGTGAAATAGTGAATTCAAGGTGTGCGTAAATAAATCTTAGGATTCTATAACAAAAATATTCTTTTCATATGTTTACATGTTTAAAATTGACAGATGAACACAATCCGGAATGGAATAGAATCTTAAAGTAGGATTCAATAATAAAAATATTCTTTTCATTTTTATATATTCTTGGTCAGCAGTACGGCAGAGAGGGCATGTCCGAACACCAGCGCTAACGAAAGTTAAGCAACGGCCGCTCTGGTCACAACTTGGATGGGTAAACCCAAAGTGATGCCGAGCGTAGCGTTCTTCCCAATATGGGCCCGTTACTTCATATAGGCATCCATACATATACATGTTTTCTCTGTGGCTCGGTGTGTTTGACACCTTGACACCTAACGGTATTAAGAGGTTATTGAATATATATATAAAAGAGCATATTTAAAGTGATTACATAATCCCAGACATTTATAAAGACGCTGTATTAGTGTTTTTGACATTCTATAATTAATATTTTGTTTTGCATTTTTTAACAGAATATAAACCAAATTTTGCTATTTCTAAAAATATTTTGATATTTTGTAAGCGAGTTTTGCTATTTTAAACTTTTGATGAATAAAATTTTGCTGTTTTTAACAATTGTTACCAAAATGTTGCTATTTTTAACAATATTTTATAGCCAGATTTTTCAATTTTTGGAATTTTATAATTTTTTAACAGTTTATCGCTTGATTTTGGTGCTTTCTGATAATATTTTGATATTTTTGTCATTCCAAGAATAGAATTTTACACTTTAAGACAGTTTATTATTTAAATTTTTGATATTCTTAATTTTTTTTACAATATTTTTCTATTATTTGACTAGATTTTGCTACTTTTGACATTTTATAAATACGTTTTTTACATTTTTTAACAGTTTTTAACACATATGTTGGCAAAATTTTGCTGTTTTTGATGTTTTATAAATAAAAGTGCACTTTCAAATCGTTGTTGGCAGGATTTTAATTCTTTTACTAAATTTGCACTTTTTAACAGTTTATGTCTTGATTTTTGACATTTTTAACAACATTAGTTCCTTTCCTTTTGCTACTATTCTCAATTATTCTTACTTCATCTTACTTTATCTCACTTACTTCACAGACCGTTCCATTTGTATAATAGCAAGTAAGCTAAAGTAAGAATTTTATTTCCCGTTGCCTATGGCGTCCTATCACAGGATGGAAATTAATTAAGAAATATTTTAAAATCATATAAACAAGTGAATTTTAATTAAAAAAGAACAAATTTTTGTGAGGTTAAGAGAGTATTTTGGTTTACTTTGGCTTACCTCACTTGGCAAAAGAAAAGCACCTATTATATATTTGATTTTTTTATAACCAAATTTACCAGTTTTAGAAACTTTATGGTTTTACACAGTACAGTTTATGTCCAGATTTTTCTAACAAAATGATGGCTCAATTTTGATGCGTTTTAAACTAGAGTACCTACCTACCCACATGCGAGTATTGTCGTAATGACCAAAAACTTGGATGCGTAGACAGGACACTCCAATTCATGATTATTATTGAGTAGTTTAAACTGGAGTGCTTGCCCAAGTGTGTGTCATTAAAAGTTGGTACCACCACCACTTTTTTGAATATAGAGACTTGCAGAGAGGAAAAACTTCCGATCTCTTGATATCACATATTTGGGCGGGTAAATAGACACCAGTTTAAAATACTGAATAGTAATTATAAATTAAAGTAGCTCACCCACCCACCCTAATGTTGCTTATTTGAATATAAAGATTTTTAACGTTTGTAGAAAGAAGTAACTTCCCATCTCTTAATGATAAATATTTGAGTAGATGTTCACTTCAGTTTAAACTAATGTTAATATTTTTAACAGTTTATGTATTTTAGTACTGTACTATACAATTTTTGAGTTTTGAGTATGAATTTTAACATTTAATGGCTGAATTTTAGTACTGTTTGCTATTTTATAGTCGGATTTTTGCATTGTTGACACTTAATAAACGGATTTTAGTATTTTAGTTTAAATTAGAATGTTAATGTTTTTGTTATTTACTGACAGGATTTTTTAGTTATCACTATTAATTAAATTTTGATATTTTTTTGACAGGAATTTGACTTTTTTTACTTTTTATGACCAGAGTCTGGTATCTTAAGTTCTGTTAGTTAAATTTTAATGAACGGATTTACTATTTAAAACAAAATGTTATTATTTACTGGCTTATTGGTTGTTTTGAGCAAAACTTTAATATATTTTGAATTTGACGGTTTTTACTTTTTATGGCCAAAAATAATAGATTAGCTTTATAACAGTTGTAACAAGGTTGTGTTAAAATAGCCTCTGTAAGCGTTTTAAGTACACAAATGTTAAAATTTTTATGTAATTTGTCGTAAAACAAAATTCAATCGGATGATTCTAATAAAATGTTATATATATTTTTACAAAATGTTGCATAATTGATTAGCTTTATAAAAGTTGTAACAAATTCACATTAAAATGACTTTTGCAAGAGCTTTGGATTTACAAAGGAGATTTAAATAGGTCAAGCATACCGTGCAGATGGCTGCTAACAGCTCAACCCACATGCACATACGGCGCTTGTTTATACATCATAGCAAAACACCTACTTAATCTAATTAGTCATTAGAAAACCTATATTTCAGAGACCTAGTGACAGCCAACTTATTAATAGTAGAAAAGAGAATCAAGAAAGAGATCATTTTTGATTGCAAAGCCAACGCTTACACCGTAGCCTGAACGAGAGATATAAACTTAAGAGATGAGAAACTCGTAGAATTTATAGTAGAATATAATTTGCAAAAATCTAAAGATAACTAACTAAAATCTATACAACAAAATAATAGTTAAGCCAAATTGGGATCTGCCCAGACAGCAAAAACGTCACATATAATGGCTGCGTTCAGAACGTCATCAATCGGAGGTAAGCGCTGAGCCCGTCTGAACGGTATATTTTACTGTTGCCAACCGTGTAAACTTTTATCAACTACATAAACATAAAGCTTATAATCCCACTTTGTAATGTTTTTAGGTTTGATTATTTTTATAATTTTTTTAATTCCTTCACCCAAGTGTTGTACGTTGTAATCCCATATATGTATAATTACCTATATTGCCATCTATCTCAATTTTTTTAATAATACGGTAAATTTATATGCGCCAATTAACTGTTGAGTTGATTTGTCACAAACAAACAAACTCAAATGTATGATGAGTAAAATGACAAGCACTGTCAGCAAACCGCGTTCTGTTAGCTTGATAAGCCGTTTTGAACGCAGCCAATGACATATAATTATCAACTTTATTAAAATTTAAAAAAAAGTTACCTTAACACTGTCAAGCAAACCTTTAACAAGATGATTAGTGAAACAGTGGGCTTGACAATGCAAAGGCACACACTAAAAAGCTGTTCAACAAAGCCAAAAACAATGGTGACTAGGCCACATACAAAACCAGTCTTACGACATATAATAATGCCATAAAAAAAGTTAAAAAGAAGTCGTGGAGGAGACATTATAAAGACGTTTAAAGCAGTACTACATACTTTCATTAAAAAGCTTTAATCATTAGATTGCTGCTGACTAAAAATAAAAAATATACAGAGGGCACTCTGCGAGAGCTGCTGCAGACACATTTTTCGAGTTCTACGCTGATGAAAACACGTCCTTTTTGTTTGGCAGTTTTAAGTACTTTAAGTACTTAAAACTGCTAAACAAAAAAGACTAAATTAAGGCAAAGACCATAATTAATAAGAGTAGCATAAAATGCAATCAACATTTTCAAATCATTCAAGTCGCCAAGAACTAATTTATTCCATTGTGCTATAAAAAGAGTTCTAAAAGAACCTTTATGTTAAATCAAAGCAAGCTTAGTATTTTTACACATACCAGACAGCTGCAAAACGGATAGTTTCGGTTAATGCACCAACACTAGTATGCTTATTAAACTAAAAAAATCTTGCAAACTAGCTATAGACCAGCTAGTCAGCAAGTGCAAAGACACTATCAAATAAAAGAAATAACTTTGAGCGTTTTGTTTCTGAATATTGAAAAAGCACTTGATAATATTACTTTTAAATCTATTGCAAAAGCAATGAGCAGCCAAAAATATTAGATCCTTTTGTCTAGCAATAGGTCAACTCTATTCTCAAAAACAAGACTATAACATTATATAGAAAAACAAAAGGAGCTAAAACTTGAGGATGTATGGAGTTACGCTCCTAATGACAATGGAAGTAAAATTTCTATGAGTCACGCTTAACACTAGGCTAAATTTTCACACACATTAATATAATTACAAAGACCATTTGGGTTCTCTTTGCAACCAAAAAATAGACGGACGCACATGAGGACTGATATATTACTAGATGTCTATATAGCCTATATAAGGTAGTGGTAAGACTATAGAAAGAAAAGAAATATAGAGCGCTTGTATGACTACGGCTCAGCTAATAGTAAGGTCACAAATGGAAGTTAGTAAACGGCCTCTAAACTGTAGATAAAGAAGCCCAGAAAAGTTCATTTAGAACAAAAACTACACATATCTGAAAAAAAAATTGTAAAATGGCGAGTAGTGCGGCCATTAAATAAGCACACCTCACAACTGTCTCAAAATGAGCGGCTGCAATATGTAGCACTCTTTTGCTTCTAAGAGTAAAATACTCTACACACAAAGACAAAATTACGATCAAAATAAGCACGTAAAACGTAAGATTGATGACCCAAGCAGAACAAGCGCAGAATGCCATAAAGAAGATAGAAAAAATAAATTTTAAGATTATGGAGATCAGTGAGATGAGATGGCCAACTTAAGAGCAGACATACAGTCCGACCACAACTCAGTAAAGGGACGTTTGAGAATCCAAATAAAAAGAATAGAAAAGAAAAAAAATGCCCACAGAAAATGCAAAGTTAAAAGAAACATCCACAAAAGCACAAGTAGAGAAAAAATAACAGATATATTTGCATTAACAAACTATACCACATGTACTAAAGATGAGATTAAAACAGCAAACGTAGAAGTAGAGAAGATTAAGAAAAAGCTTGTCATACAAAAATTCTGGATGACAAATGAGATTCTACAATTAATGGAAAGAAAAAGAAGTCTTAAGAATACAGTTACACAAAATAATTAGACAAAAGATAAGAGAAGCAGAAGAAAAAAAAAACAAAGCAGAAGTGAAACAAAAAATCAAAACCACTTCTAATAGAACCAGAAACAAGCCCAAACATTTTTAAAGCCATAAAACAAATGAAAAATGGCAAAAACATCAGGGTCAGATAGATTCCACGTCAAATTTTTGAAACTATTTGACAAAGAAAGGTTAAAATGGCTAACCAATATATTTAATAATATCTATAACACCGGTATTATACCTTAATAATGGCTAGAATCAAAATTCATAATACTTTCAAAAAAAGCTTAGATAAAAAGGTGCCAAGAGTTTGGAACAATAACCCTAATAAGCCGCCTATTGAAAGTGTTAAAACATTTACATAAAAAATATATAAAATAGTAGAAGAACAACTGAAAACCACACATTTTGGATTTAAGGACGCAGTCGAGACAAGGGTAGCCATCTTCAGTGTGCAAGTACTAGTACAGAGATGCTGAGATATGAATTGAAATTCTGATAAAAATTTAACACCAAAAGTTAATAGAACTTAAAATAAAAACGGAATAGACAAAAAAGACCTTACAATAACTACAAATCTATATTGGAACCAGACGCAAGCGTAAACATCGCACAGAGTAAAAATTTTACGTTGAGTGAAGCAGAAATGTGTATTATCTCTTCTGCTAATCAATATTGATTCCAAGTACGTATTTTGAAAAGCCTTAGAAAATGCACAAGAAAAAATTTTTTTTTAAAGAAAAGCGCATAAACAACATTAAATATGCAGATAATACCATGATCATTGTTGATAATATAAAAGATCTACTTCACCTGATAAATAGATTAACAAGCACCACTCATAGATATGGACTAGATATCAACATAGATAAGACCAAATGTATGCTCATAAGTAAAAATGACTCACAACATCTTTTTTACGTTTAATATGTCATAAAATTTACTGTAAATTATTGCCTTGTATTTCTACTATAAATAAATATTATTTGATGCTATTAAAAATATCAATTCTTAATACGCATCAAATGGAAGAGTGTTGAAAAATGATTTTTATACGGAACTCAAATAATATAACCAAAAATAATTAGAAGCACTATTATTTTATAGTAGAATATGTGATTTTAAAACTAATGGTTTATGGCGAAGAACAGAGGAAGACCGAGTCCAGCTGACCATATACCTCATTGTTAATTTATTTGTATGACAATAAAAATCACTTATTATTATTATTATTATTATTATTATTATTATTATTATTATTATTATTATTATTATTAACAACAACTGAGGCTAAATGCTGAAAGGATAAAGAAATATGTATATCTAGGCAATGTCATAAATAAGCAATAAAATCAAACACAAAACATAAGGAAGAATTGAAAAGAGTAGAAGCATATTCATTATTGAAAACATAACATATGCATTAAATTAAACACAAACATAAAAAAAAAACTAGATGCGTATAAAATGTGGACAAAACAAAAGAAATTCTCACCACGATCAAAACAAAAAACTACAATACCTAAAACACATCATGCGCAAATCTAGTAGATACGGGCTTCTACAATACATTCTACAAAGTAAATAAAAAAAAAAACATCGGCAAAAAAAAAATCTCATGGCTAAAAATTAAAAAATTGGTTTTCTACGACAACGACATGTCTTTTCCGGACAGCTGTATTAAAATAAAAATTGCCAACATGACAGCCAACATCCGAAACAGATAGGCAGTTCAAGAAAATATAGCAGGAAAAAAAACCTATCTTAAAACCATACTCACCGCTACCTTTATTTGTAGTATTTTAACAAAAACGGCAACTTTGGCTTCATCGCTGCTTCTGCAAATAATTTGATAATCAATTAACTTTTTTACTAGTACATTTAAAAAGGATTAAACTATGGTATGTCGAAGTTTTTTTTAAGAAAAATCTATTTGCAAATAGCAACAAAATGCATTCAAAAATGCAAAAAAAACGCATTTATTTCTATATTTGATGAGTTTTTTCGGCTATTTCCTAACTACAGCCAGACACGAATAATGTGGCCTCTATAATAAGCAACTTAATATACACAAAAATTATGTTAAATGTAGTTAAACTAATGCCTTTGCCCATTTTAGCATTTTTTATTTGCGCTTACATTTTAAACATTTCATGGGCGACATTATTCTGGGATTGAAAGATGCTAAAACGGGCAAAGGCATAAGTTTAACCACATTCAACATAATTTTTGTGCATACTAAGTTGCCTATTATAGAGGCCACATTATTCGTGTCTGGCTGTATTATTTGACTAAAAAACTTCGACATATCATAGTTTAATGCTTTCTAAATGTACT
Organism: Tachinus rufipes; assembly: GCA_963932245.1. Classification (NCBI taxonomy): domain Eukaryota; kingdom Metazoa; phylum Arthropoda; class Insecta; order Coleoptera; family Staphylinidae; genus Tachinus; species Tachinus rufipes. The sequence goes on along the minus strand of OZ010747.1, from coordinate 66,647,547 downwards.
GGTAAAAAAATAAATCAATTATGAAATTATTTGTAGAAGCAGCGATGAAGCCAAAGTTGCCATTTTTGTTAAATTACTACAAATCAAGGCAGCGGTCGGTATGCTCATAAGTGCACGGCTAGGCTAACATGTCTGCTGATTACGATGTCCAAAGCAGCTATGGCAGAACTGCTACTATCGTTATCGCTACTTCATTTGATGGCGGAAGCAAGACAAGCACGATACGTACTGCGGACAAATGAACACTGTAAACCTCGGGATCTAACATAACAAATATGTTGCATGAAAAAAAACTATAGGACTTCATTGCATCAGTACAATATTTTGTCATTTTATCACAGAGTAACAAATGAACAATCAAAAGATGCCTGAAACTGTCAAGGAAACTGTCTGTTACACAAATAGGGTTAAAGAACTGAATGGCACCAGTGCTGAAATCTAAATGGATAAAAACCAAAGAAAACTAACTTTTCCACCTTTGGGCAAGTATGCCTCGGTTTTTTAGGCGAAGGTGGCTGCCATCTAAAGGCGCACCACATGATCAAAACAAAACTATACCCTGACAAACTAATAACCATCATGTCAAATTGTCAAGCGGAATTGCAGGCACTTCAATTGCTAGTAGTAGTTTGTCGTAAAACAAAGACCAATTGAGAAATTTTAATAAAATGTTATATTTAGTTTTAATGAACGTTTTATAACAAATTGGTTTAATAAAAATTACGGTCAAATGGTTTTTGTAAGTGTTTTAAGTACAAAGATGCAATTCTCTTCTTTTTCTTATGCTATTATCCATTAATGGATGTTACCAACAATATGATTAATCTTTTTGCGGTTTCTGGCTGTGTGGATCAGATTTCCGGTAGTCCTTAGTCTTGTCTATTGTTTTATGTTTGTTAGCCACAACATCTTTTTTCTTCCAATTCCCCTTTTTTCTTCGATTTTGCCCTCGATAATAAGCTGTAGTATGTCGTAATGATTTTGCATGACATGTTCCAAGTATAAAATCTTCCTTTTTTTATCGTAGTCAACAGCTTACAACCTCTGTTTGCCCGTCGCAAGACTTCTTTGTTGGTTATTTGAGCGGTCCATAGAATCTTAAACATTCTGCGGTAGAGCCACATTTTGAAGGCTTTTATTCTGTTTATTAATGTTACTTTCATCGTCCACCCCTCAGTACCGTAAAGCACAAATCATATAGCATCTGACAAATCTTATTTGGAGGTTCAGATCAAATTCGGTGTTAGTAAAAACTTTTCTGAATTTTATAAATCTATTGCGTGCGCAGTCAATTTGACACCTGATTTCGGTGTCCAATGACCAGACTTCTGTCAGCCATGTTCCCAAATACTTAAATTGTTGACTCTTTCCACTAGTAGACTGCCAAAAGTTAGCACCGCGTTTCCTACTAGATTTGGGTCGCGGGATATAACTATAAACTTTGTTTCTGTTATGTTTATGTTTAGTCTTATAAATTGGCTCTGATTCCTTATTTTGTTGACTAGTTCTTGAAAGTCTTCTAAGTTATTGGCGATTAGTATTGTGTCGTCTGCATAACGTATATTGTTTAACCATTGACCTTTATGCCTCTCGGTCTGTGAGTGCTTCCAGAAAAAGCAATTAAGCAATTTCAATAAAATTTTGTATTTAGTTTCTAAATAAAGTTCCGTAACAAATTGGTTTTTAACTTTTAACGAAAGAGCAATCAAATAATTTTTTTAAGCGGTAAAATGCTAAAACATTAGCATTCTTACGTGATCCAACGTAAAATAAATCCAATTAAGCAATGTTATAACTAACTAAGTAATGACAATCAAAGGACTTCCAAAATAAAAAAATTACCTTTTTACTAAGTGCCAACGGTTTTTTTGGAGAGCGAACGAGAGAGTAGAAAGTCTGGAAACCTCTTTACCATAGAGGTAAGAAATTACCCTTGGATAAATCCTTTGGGATTAACAGTATTCTCAAGAACAAATGTCTAAAAAAAAATGATTTTTTTCTAACTAAATTAAATACTAGAAAATTTAAGATGCTAAGCAATAAACTGGACATGATAGGAGTCAATGAAACAAGATGGTAATACTGCAAGAGAGTAAAATTTGATTGTGATAAGGTAATAGCAATTAAAAATGAACAAGGCACAAAAAAATGCTAATTATACAAGTTTATATGCCAACGAGCAGTTGAAGGTGATGCGGTAGAAGCACTAACAGAGTAGAAAACATCTTAAAAAAAGAATATTGAATATTGTGATGGGCGACTAGAATATCAGGTAGTGTAGGAGAAGTGGTAGACAAGTATAAACTTAAACAGGGACTTGAAAAAGGCAAAAGACTGATTTAGTTCTGCAAAAAAAAAAGATTGGTAGTTACAAACATGTAATTTACAAACCATAAAAGAAGACTGCATACTTGGAAGGCACCTAAAAACGAATACAGAAAATAAATTTTATAGTAATTGAAAAAAAAAAAGTTTCAGAATGAAGTAAAAAGAGCACGTAGGTTACCAGAAGCAAATATAAAGGGACTATATACTTAAAATGGCAAAGTTAGATATAAAATTGAAAAAAGTAAAGAGAGCACTAATAATAAAAAAGTGGAACTTAGAAAGGTAAAAGAATTAGACAAATAAAAAAATAATTATTGAGATAACCAAATTAAGGTAGCACAAGATGAAGCAGAAATAAAAAGAAAGTATAAAGAATACAATCAAAATAGAAATTAACAAATCAGATTAAAAATGAGTACAAGAAAACAAAAAAGAAAGAAAAACCATAAATAAAAAAAAAAATTGAAACACAAAAAAGAAAAAAAAAGAAAAGTTTTTATAAGCAACTAAGAAAACTTTGAGGTTTTGTCAGTTCCTTTATGGGTGCGTCCAGTATGAATCGGAAAACTCTCGCCGGCTTGCCGCTGGGAACCGAGAAAACAAAATACTTGGCGTAAAGCAAAAACTGACCGGACTAGAACTACAATGACGATATGCACAACGCCTGCCAAGAAGTTAAAAATGAAAAAAATGAATGGACTAGAGATTGAAATACTAATATAAAAATGTTAAAAAAAAGATAAAATACCACAGGAAAGTTTTGCTAACGGGCAATCTTTTACTAGCTAAAAAATAATACCCTCGTAGGATTCTGGGAAGAGCAAACCAATTACTAAAAACGTAGATGTGACAACAAAAATCACAAAAAACAATTGGAAAATCCAAGCTTGGCAAGCAAAAGCAGGGTTGAAACTGCAAAGCTTAGGCTTTTGAAAGCGGCCAGATGTAAGTTCTAAAAATAAAAAGATGTTATTTATTCCCAGAGTTATTTGTTGTTTGTCTTCTTCGATAGTTGTCATATACTTAGTTTTGTCAAATTTAATTTTAAAGCCTATCCGCTTGGTTGCCTTGTAGACGTCATTGATTTGTATGACTAAGTCCTCTCTAGATTTGGCTATTAATATTATGTCGTCGGCAAACATTAAGTAGTTTAGTCTTTTGCCGTTTACATTAATGCTTTTATCCTGCCAGTCTATTGTTTTTAAAGCATCCTCTAGCACAAGCGTAAACAGCTTGGGTGACATTATGGCATATTCCTCTGTTTATTTTAACTTTACCCGATCTTTTGTGCAGTTATATCTGTGGTCAACTCTTGAGTTTTATTAGGGCTTGCTAGGGCGCCCATAATTATATAATGTTAAAAGCTTTTTGAAAGTCAACAAATGCCATCCATAAGTTTATATTATACTCTACTTTTTCTATCAGCACTCTCACTGATTGTAGATGTTCTGTGATGCTGAATTCCTGCCTTAATACGGCTTGTTCTTTTGGCTGGTAAAAGTCTAGTTTTGGAGTCAACTTTTTGCTTATTATTTTTGAGAATAATTTGTAGATTTGTGATAGAAGACTGATTGGTCTGTAGTTTTTCAGATTTTGGTATCGGTATCTACCTTCTTGTGTATTATTATTACAAAAACATTTGTCTAATCCTGGGGTATGTCCTCCTTTTCTAAGCATTTGTTAAATAGAATTCCAAATTGCTTTATCAGTATTTTTCTTTCACTCAATTTTGTTTTGCTGTTTCTCTATTTTTTATATGTTTTAAGGCTATTTTGATTTTGTTTGGTGTAATTTCCGGTATGTCTTCTGAGTTGACGTTTAGTTTTTTCTGTTTTTGGTCTTGCTCGGATATATCGCTTTGTGTCTTTGTTACATATAGAATTTTGTAGAAATCCTGGACTATTTTTATTATTCCCTGTCTATCTTCTACTAGTTGTCCGTCCTTATTTCTGATTTTAGGAATCTTGTTCTTTGTGTTTTTTGTTTTTCTTCTGAATACTGTAGTACATCTGTGCTGTTCTGAGACTCTCTTTGCTATTTCTATTTTGTACTCTCTAATGTCCTCTTTTGCCATTTGTCTCAGAGATTTATTTATTTCGGCGTACTCTGCTGTTGATCTTTTGTTCTGCATTATTAATTCTTTTTTTTTATATATTATATTATTTCTATTATATCTATTGTTCTTGGATTGAGTTTGCTTGGATTCTTTTGTTTTTGGCACGTTGTAGTGTTCCGCTGCTGTTTTTAACGTGTCTGGTATTGCTTTAATCATTTAATTTAATGTCGTTGTTATTACTCCAATTGTTGTTTTTCTTGTTTTCTAGGCTGGTTATTTAATTGGTTTGGGTTTTTTAGAGTTTTTTCCTATCTATCTGTTTCGGTTTTTTTAATACTTTCTTGCTCCTTTCTTTTCAGTACTTCAACATTCTTTGTTATATAAATAATCTTAGTTATTATGTAGTCTATTTGGATGTAAGTTCTCCCATCTAGGCTGGGAAAAAGGTGTTAGCGTTATAAAGATGCTTTCCTTCAATAAAGTTAGCCATCATTGTACCCTTGCTGTTTCTCTTCTCCAATCCGTGTCTTCCTATATATTATGAATAAAAGTAACACGCTAACGTTTTGCAATGCGTCGCGTAGCGAGGTTATTCACCTAACATTATAAAGCAAATAAAGTGATTAAAAAGTGGTTGGGGCCGGACGAGTCCTCATTGCCTGATTCTGCATACATCCGATTTAATATCGAATCTAAAAGAACTACGGAAAAACTAACTGTGATCATACAACAGAATAGTAGTTAGCCAAATTAGGCTCAATGACAGCAAAGATATCACAAGAGCTGGAGATAATGACGTATTTGTCAACTCTATTAAAATTACTTTTGAAGAAAATCAGATTCAATTTGGGGTAAAAGTATCAGCCAACCTAGTAAAATTACATGCAGAAAAATGAGATTGCTTGTAAAAATATGTAAAAGTCATCAAAAATCACTGTAACGGCTATATTTAATGGGAAACAGGGGCAAATGTTTTTCAAAAATGTTGCAAGCAATAGATTCATAAGTCAAAGCTCAGTTTTTATAAGGTACATTAAACAAAGTATTAAATAACTTTACTTTTTTAATTCACATTATTATATTTTATTGAAGGCTAAAGAAAACCCTCTGTTAACTAAACAAACAAACAAAAAATACTAGTAGTAGAGTTAAGTCTAAACTGTCTTATACTCCGTACACACTTGCAACAATCTGCCGTACCGCAACACCGTCGCGTAACATCCTCGCGCAACATCACCCCGCAACAGCGTCCCATCGCTTGTCGGTTTTCTGCCGTCGGATCAAAGAAAATGTTACGCGACGATGTTGCGGTACGCAATTGTGTTGCGGAGTGATGGTACGCGACGATGTTACATTACGGTGTTGCGGTACGGCAGATTGTTGCAAGTGTGTACGCAGTATTAGACAGTAGAAAACTGGTACAAAGTTGCACTTAGCAATGAATTGAAATTCGCCGACTCTGTAGATTGATTGCAAAAAAAGAACTATTTGAGATAAAACGGAAGCTTTAAAAAAAAAACACGCTCTAGCTTTGAAAGAGCGTTGACGTATTCAATATTTCGATTTATATAAATACAATATTTAATTCATATTATTATTTTTATTTTTATTGTTTAGTGCAATTAAACAAAAATATTAATTGCAAAAGTCATTTTTAATAATAAGGGACAAATACAAATAGCTTAATTAATGAACCAATTGACAACACATTGGTTAATTTACCAAATCAAACAGAAACGCAGCAAAAGAACATGGCCTCACTTCAAGACAATCAAAACCCATACAATTTTGTATTTAAGGCGCCGCCGGCAATACCCGCACAAAATTCCGGTAAACATACAACTGTTGCAACTGTTCCAACAAATAACAGTTACATCGTTTTGTCAGATAATGAGTGCGAGACTATGAATACAGAAGATGAAACAAGAGTGCTACCCTCAACACCAGACGCAAGACTTCCGGCAAATAACAAAAATAAACATTTACTTCCTATAATAATTCAAGGGACTATGGGACACAAAGAACTGGTAAACAGAATAAAATCTGTAGTTGTCAACGATTTTAATATTAAACACACCCGAAACTCAACACTCATTCAAACCACCAACCATGACGACTGGGCAGCGATGAAAGAAGACCTGAAGAAGAAAGAAGTTAATTATTTCAGCTACACAAATAAAGCAAACAAAACACATTCTTTTGTGGCAAAAGGTTTTGCATCATCAATCATCCTGACGACCCTACTCATTATCCCCTAAATGGCACGATAACAACAACAATCGATCTGACATTAAATAAAAATGTTGACTGTTCACAGGCGCGAACTGTGCAAGAGTTGGACTCCGACGACGACCCCATACTGTTCTCTTTAATAAAGCACATTAAAAACGATACGACAAGAACAGTATACGACTACAAAAACGCCGACTGGACATCTTTTCGGAAAATTTTAGACATGAACATTTTAATAAACAATGACATTCAAACAACAGACAAACTAAACGTTGAAACAGTTAAGCTGACAGAAATAATTAAAAGTGCTAGAGACAGTAAACAATGACAGATGGACACAAAAGTTAGAAAACCTGTCAACACAAAACAACTCTTTGTGGAAATTGACAAAGTCAATGAAAACAAAGTTTGACCCAATACCCGCGCTTAATCACGGAGGCACAACTGTTATGACCGACAAAAACAAGGCGCAAGTACTGGCCAAAGTTTTTAGAAACGTACATAAACTAGACGCGACCGACAACGACGAACATAGACACATAACAGAAACAGTTCAGGAATATTTGGCAACTGTTAACATTTCACCAACACTGTCATAAACAACTTACAACGCCTAGGGAAGTACGGACGTTAATTATTAGACAAAAATCACGAAAAGCACCTGGACCGGACACTATCACCAATGTTGTACTAAAAAACCTTACAAAAAATGCCATAGTACAGCTGACACACATCATTATATTGAAACTTTCATACTTTCCAAAAGTATGAAAATCAGCAACTATCATCCCCATTTCAAAACCTGGTAAGGATAAAACTTTGCCAATCAATTATAGACCCATTAGCTTGCTGAATGTTTTGGGTAAACTGGAAGAAAAAGTTATACTGGAACAAATGAATCAGTATGATAGAAAACACAGGATAACCATTGACCACCAATTTGGCTTTAAAGCCAAACATAACACCATTATAATTACCCTGACAATATCATTACTCTCATAAATTCATATCTTAATAGATGTTTGTTTTCTGTTAGAGTCAACGAAAGTTTATCAAAAACACAAATCATCGCAGCGGGGGTACCCCAAGGTTCAATTTTGGGACCCAAGCTGTTCAACATTTTCATTAATGACATACCAAAGAAATTTAACACAAAGACAGCACTTTACGCCGACGATACTGCAACATACGCTCACTCGCACAGTGCAATTGTGTCAAGCAAGCAGGTACAAATACACGCTGATGTACTTGTGAAATATTTTGAGAGATGGCAGATTAAGCTAAACGCTGTCAAGGCGGAAGCCATTACATTCTCTCGGAAATTTACTGGTTCATCAGTGTTTGTGCCACTTAAACTGCACGGCAGAGCTGTGAGAGAGTTGCAAAGCGTAAAATATCTAGGCGTAAAGATGGACAAAAGACTAACTTACTAGAAACACATAGACGGCACTATACAATTATGTTATGGCGCACTACGGTCACTTTACCCACTGATGAGCAAAACAAGTAAGCTCAATCAGACTAACAAACAACTTACATACACGGCACTTATAAGGCCCATCATGACATATGCTGCACCAAGCTGGTGTGGTGCAGCAAAGACACATATTAAAAAGCTTCAAGTTTACCAAAAGAAACTTTTAAGAGTTATCTTGAACAAAGACAGATACACAAGAATTGATGACCTTCATGACTTATCAAACATACCCCAAATTAGTGACTACGTAAACGCGCAGTCACAAAAATTCTACACAAATCAACTGAGACATAACCGACTAACAAGGACAATCACCGGCCAACGATCATCAGACAAAAACCCCAAACACAGGTTGACCTACCAAAGGCTACCTATTTTCATACGGCCTTTGTAAGAAAGGCATATAAATCATTGCCTAAAATAGGGTTTTTAAAGAAGTTTTCCCTGTAATACATATATATATATATATAAATGTAAATAAATTGTAATTGTCTTAAAGTGTAAATTGTAAAATAAAATTTCCTTCACCTCATTGTAGAATCAAGTATGTGTAAACTTGTAATATTTTCTCAATATTGAATGGACCGACCTATCGGTAGGAGTTGATTGTTTTTTTTTGTATCTTATTCAAATTTGCTTTTCTGTAAATAATGTAAATAGTAGTAAATAAAGAAAATTTTAAATTGCTAAAATCGCTTGGACCGCAAAGTTTTAAAACAAATTGCAAGTTTGAGCCCTGGCATTTACTCTTATTTTTATTGTCTATTTAATAATAAAATAAATAAAATAAATTAGGAAATGGCAAATACACGCGAAACAGCAAAAAATAAGGAAAAAGAATATACAATTGAAGGACTGGCCGAGACGATAAATGACCTAAAAGAATCAATTGAATTTATGTCCACGAAATTCGACGATTTGATGAAACAAAATAAAGAAATTAAAGATGAATTAAAAAATGTAAAACAAGATAATCAAGAACTGAAAAATAAAATATCAACAATGGAAATCAAAATAAATGATATAGAACAAGAAAAAATCAAAAACAATCTAATATTTAAAGGAATTGATATACAAGATAAAAATAAAGATGCTATGGAAATAATAACTAAAATAACACATGGAATGGGAATGAAAATTAATAAAATTGATATAAAAAACTAAACGATAAACAGCCAGGAGATATCGTTGTTGAGATGAGAACGAATGAATGAATGAAAAACGAAAGGAGGAGGTGTAAACATGTATATTAAGAAAAATATAAAATATAAAATAATAACTAACAAAACAATTAACTTTGTAGACTTAATTACAATATTTCTAAGAGAGCTAAACATATACATAACATCAATCAATAAGTCACCAGAAATAACAAATACAGAACTACTAAACGTTCTTGAAAACAATATACTTAACACAAAAAAACACACATTATTATGGGAGATATGAATATAAATCTAGCAGAAAACTCAAATAAAATCAACACATATGTATAAAATGATGATAACCGAACAAGGATATCAATTATTGAATACGGCTGATAACAAATAAACCTGTACTAATGAAAAATTTTGAAATAAAATATGCTCCATACTCTGACCACTATGCAATAATGACCACATGGAACATCAAAGAGATAAAAAATGAATATAAAATAACAAAAAAATATAAAATAAATTACGTTAATATTAAAGAAACATTTGCTAAACATATTAGAGAAAAACAAATTGAAACTTTTGATACATTAATTGAAATAATGACAAAACTAATTGAAAATAACACCAGAGAAGTAAAACTTAAATATAAACAAGAAAATGATTGGATTAATACCGAAATACTAAACGACATTAAGAAGAAAAATGATTTATATAAAAGATATAAGGGCAATTCCATTTCAAACGGACCAGAGCTAGGGGGGGGGGGGGGTGCGTTGAGAAACTTGCTTATGTATTTTTTTTTAGTTTCTATAACTTATTAGTAGTCCTTTGATCGGTATATGAGGGTATAAAACCCATAAAAAAAAATTCTACGATTTTTTTAAGTATTTTTGACGTTTTTTGGCTTAATCGCATTTTTTGTTTAAAAACCGCAATTTTAACTCAAAAAAATAAATTTACTAATGAAATCAATCAAAATTTTTTCGTAGAATCCAAATCTGGCGCCATTTTAAGTTTATACTCTGTCTATAAGCCGCAAAAGCCATAAAACCATGTTTTTGTTCTCAGTGGGCTGGGCAAAAAGGAGCATTTTTTAAATTTTTTTTATCCGCTAAAGTTGACGTATTTTGATGTAAATTAATTAGAAAATATAAATTTGTTCTGTGTATTTGGGTTTTAAGCGTCTAAAACTCAAAAAATCTGCGGAAATAAGCCTATTTTTCAACATAAACTTTTACAAATGCACATTTAACAGTTTTCAGAGAAACTATACACCAAATATTATAAAAAAATTTAGTTTTGCAAACAATTCTACATAGAAAATAGTCAGTGTCGTGCTTATCTGGCAAAGAAAAATCCATCTAGAGAAAAACATTTGTTCAAAATTTACTTAAATTTTTTTTCTCTATATTTTTTAAAGATTATTTGGATTATATTTTTTTAAGTTGATTTCAGAAGTTTAACAAAAACATTTTTTGTCGCTTGAACCAATTTTTGGCCATTTTACTCTTTGTTTGATAGTTTTTGCGCTTCCGGCACAAATTTAGACTCGATCTATCGGCACAAAAATTTAAAATTTTTATTATTTTTGGCATTCAAACATAAATCTGCCTGTCGCTTGTTAAAATTTGTTAAAAAAAAGTTTTAAACCACGCCCTAGTGTGTTTATAATATTTTTTGTAAATAAAAAAAAATTTTAACGCATTTTTTGCATAAAAATTTTGTAAACATTTTTTTCTAGATGGACTTTTCTATAGACGATGAGTACAACACAAACAATTTTCTATGTAAAATTGTCCCTAGAATTCAAATTTTTAATAATATTTGGTGTATTGTTCCTCTGAGCGCGGCTAAACGTGCATTTGTAAGAGTTTATGTTGAAGAATAGGCCTACTTTGCAGATTTTTTGAGTTTTAGACGCTTAAAACCCAAATACACAGAACAAATTTATATTTTTCAATTAATTTACATCAAAATACGTCAACTATGGCGGTTAAAAAAAATTTAAAAAATGCTCCTTTTTGCACAGCCCACTAAGAACAAAAACATGGTTTTATGGCTTTTGCGGCTTATAGACAGGGTATAAACTTGAAATGGCGCCAGATTTGGATTCTACGGAAAATTTCTGATTGATTTCAATAGTAAATTTATTTTTTTGAGTTAAAATTGCGGTTTTTAAACAAAAAATGTGATTAAGTTAAAAAACGTCAAAAAAACTTAAAAAAATCGTAGAATTTTTTTTTATAGGTTTAATACTCTCATATATTGATCAAAAGACTACTAATAAGTTATAGAAACTAAAAAAAAATACATAAGCAAGTTTCTCAACGCACCCCCCCCTCCTAGCTCTGGTCCGTTTGAAATGGAATTACCCATAAACAAAATCAAACAAACGCTATAATCAAACAAAACTACATTACAATGAAAAATTACGTTGATAAAAAGGTAAACGAAAAGAAAAAAATGTACTATCAGAATAGAATAGAACGTGTACAAGATAATCCAAAAAAAACATGGAATGAAATTATAAAAAAAAGAAGCAAAGATATATCAACAATCACCGACGAAAATGGAACAATACTCACAAATCCTGAAGACATATCCAATACAATTAATATATATTTTGCAAACATTGGAAAAAACCTTGCAAACAAAAAACCAAATAATTCCACATCACTCAAAACAATTACATTACAAAAGAATATAGACTCAAACGTAACATTTAACTCAAAGACGGACGTAGAAATTGAAAACATTATAAACAAACTTAAAGATGGAAAAGCACTTGGAAAAGATATGATAACATCAGAAGTTATTAAAACTGTGAAAAATGAGTTGATACCGCTACTAACTAAATTAATCAACAATAGAATATTACAAGGTATATATCCAGATTGTCCAAAACCAACTGTTATTATACCTATATTTAAAAAAGGAAACAAACATCTACCGGAAAACTATAGGCCTATTGCATTACTCTCTATTGTAGCCAAGATAGTCGATAAAATAATTTATGAACGAAAACATGTAGAATCACATAATATTATAAACACTCGGCAATACGCATTCCAAAAACAAACCGGTACAGGCTCTGCACTTACTGACATAATGCACAACGTCAACAATGCATTTGATGTAAGAAAAGAATGTCTTACAGTATTTATAGAAATGCAGAAAACGTTTGATACTGTATGTAAACAAAAACTAATTAAAAAACTGGAAAAAATAGGAATTCAAAAAAAAGAACTAAATCTAATTCAAACTTATTTAAAACAAAGAACCTTACAAACAAAAATTAAAAATACACTGAGTGCAGTAAAATATAGTGATTATGGTATACCACAAGGTGGTGTGCTTGCACCACTTCTATATATTTTATATATTAACGACATATTTGAGTTAAAGCTAAACGGAAAACTATATATATACGCAGACGACACAACTCTAGTACATACAGAAATAAACAAAACAAAACTGCAACACGAAGTACAAGAAGACTTAAATAAAATTAATGACTGGTATAATAAAAACCTGTTAACAATTAATGAACATAAAACAAATTTTATGTTAATATCACGAAAAAAAAAGAAATAACAACTTCTTGCTATCTATAAATAACAAACAATTATGCAAAGTCTCACATACAAAATATCTTGGAATTACAATTACCAATAACTTAAAGTGGGACAAACACATGCACAACCGTATAAGAAAAAACACAATAGCTATAGGAGCCCTATACAAACTTAGCAACCTAACTATACAAAAAACAAGAAACATTATCTATAATGCTATCTTTAGCTCACAAACTAATTACATGATGGCCGTATGGTCACAAACCAACATAAGAAACATAGACAAGCTACAACGACAACAAAACAAGGCAATAAAAACACTATATCAAATGGACAAACTAACACCTACAAATGAAATTCACAAAAAAACAAACCAACTTACAATAAAAAACAAAATCTCACAACAATGTATTATCTTAAAAAAAAAAGATACTACTTGGTCTAACTAAAACAGAATTAAAAAAAAAATACAAATGTGAAATTTGGATGATACGAAAATAAGATGAAAAACGCACAAAAACATTTAAAATATTGTTCTAAAGGAGATTAATAGGTATTAAGTAGTCAGACAAGATTTGAAATAAAAAAGTGTTCAGAAAAGCAAAGTAGGAAAAAGCGCTAGTACTGTACAATAAAAAAAATGGATAAGACATGCATTGAAAAAAGGTTATTTATTAAAAAACATGATTGAAGGAATGGTTAATGCAAATCCAAAAAAAAGAAAACAAAGCAAAAAAGAAAAGTATAGTGAAATTGAAAAAAATTAAGGAAATGAAGAAAAGACACGTACGATCTGCAAAAAGCAAAACACCAATAATGATAATATACTAATACTTTTGTTTTACAATTAATAATCAATCAATTGATCAATTCTAATGCAATTACCACAAAATTAGTTTATTTAATTTAAAAATACTTTTATCCATTACTTTAATTTATTGTAAATATATTTACCGTGCACACTGTTCCGTCAGCAACTTTTCCAATCTTTCAATTTCTTTATCCTTAACTATCAATTCCCTATCATACTCCAACTTAAACTCGGCAATCTTCGTCTCATAATAAACCTCTCCTTTCTCCTCCTTATCAACCATTTCATACCTCAATCTACAATCTTCTTCCAATTTTTCCTTTTCAACTTGTTGCAACTTATTTTCATAATAATTTTTCAACTCATCCATTTCTTTCTCATAATATTCCTGCACATTCTTTTCAATTTCTAAACGCATTTCACCAATACGTTCCTCATACCAACAACAATCACTCTTATACTTCTCATCATATTCTAAACGATTATTCTCTAATTCTTCTAAATGTTTATTGTTAATTGAATCTATATTTTCTTGATGTTTATGTTTTATTAATTCCAGTTCTTTTTTATGCATTTCAGATAATAAAATGCATTTTTGGGGTTTCTACAAATAATTATTTAAAATTTATAATTTATAAAACTCAAACTTACATTATTATAAGCAGATTGCATATCAATAATTTTCTTTTCTAATTGTTTAATAACAGATCTTAATTCAACATTTCTTTTCTGCATTGTTGTTATTTTCTGTTGTAACATATTAATATTACTTTGCCAATTATATTTACCAACCTGCTACAAACAAAATCAATTAATTTAATATTTAAATTCAAGCACAAGCTGAACCTCGTTATGGTTGGCTTGAATCAATGAAATATTTTCATTCTTTAATTCATCAATAACACTTAATAAATAATTAATTTGATTGTTTCCGTTTAATTTATTCCCAGCATCACCTGCTGCTGATAAATTATCATCAGTTAAATCCATCCAGGAACTATCTTCTTTATACTCCATTTCAAATTCATTAATAAGTGAATCTGGTTTGATACAAATTGTTTTTTTTCCTCTTTTCTTTCTAGTTGTACGTAACATTTTGCTTTTTTTCAATTTACAAACGGATTGGTAATTATTTTCATTTTTCTTTTCACATTCTTCCATAGGTTTTAATTGGCTTTCAGGTGGTGGAGCTGTAAATGGTTCATCTAATATACCTTCCTCTATTTGTTTTCCAAGTTGAATTAAATATGAGTTTCGAATAACTTTGTTTTTCATTTCTTCACTGCTTAATTTTTCTAACCAGAGTTTTATTAATTCAATGTAGTGGTTGTTCATGATGCACGTTATGTATGGTTTGATGACGTGAAGTATTTGTATGTATTGCAGATCTAAAGGATCCATTGCTTTGTTTGTTTGGTTTTCCATGTGATTATAGAGTAAAAATATATAATAATTGGGAGTAAATTGAATAAATGACAAAATGTCAGTTAAATTGTCAGTTTGTTTAGTTAATTCAGGTGCGTGAATGTATAATTTATACGTATATTTAGTTGCATAGTTTAACACGCTACTTGTTGTTAGTTGGTTGTATGTATACATACAAGGTTAATATTTAAGTGTCATGTGTAATTAATTGGATAGTTATGCACTTGATAGCAACGAATACATTCCAAAGATTGAAAATACACAAAAATTCTTTCATAAAATTAATAAAACACACGACAAAAAAACGTTTAACAGCATTTTAAAATTGTTACCAATTATAAAAATTTAGACATATAGATAATGTACTCAAGCGTTAAGCTTAAGCGTCAATTAGATGTATCTTATTTTATGACTACGTACATGTACATTAGGGTAGTGCCTAGTTTTTTTTGTCAAAAATTGATGAGCGCCTAGCGGAATTTTGTACAAATACAACCAAACCTCATGTGTTGATCTGTCTGATTTAGATAATCGAAAACGAGATGACCTTTCTTCTAGCAACTGTGGTAACAGATCAGTTCAACATTAAAACAGTTCTTTACAACTTTTATTTATGTATTTGTTTTGTTTTTTTTTTTTTCATTTTAAGGTTCTGGCATCAAAGAATTTTCAATCTTTAATTTCAATAATACGCTCCTTGACTTTTATTTATTAATTGTTTAAAATTATGGCGACAATAATACAGTGGAACTGCAATTATAAGCTAAAAATAATCTTGGTAAAACCCACACGTTTTGCGTGTGCTTCCAAGAAATGCATTTTAAGCCCTAGGAAAATTTTAATGTTTAGTGCTTTTCACAAAAAGTTACGTTCTGCCGAGTTTCTGAGCCAAAGATAAAGTTGTTATTTTTTTAATGAAAACCACAATTTGCAAACTGCATTTTTTAAAATTTAACTGGAAGATATACAAAAACTTATTTTGCAGTTTCCACAGCCTTATCTATAGCGCAATTTTAACACCTACAATTTGTTTTACAATTTTCCAAGAAAAGACATTCACGGTTGTTTAATAGAAAATCTTGTTGGTTAATGTAACGCTGTTTTCCTCAACACGGATTTTTCCAAAGATATAAAAACATTTTTTTGATTTGTCTTAATTACCAAACCTAGCCACTCATTTAACATGGCAAGCTATAGAAGACTTTCAAAGCAGCAATTACTTTCTGGTCACAATTCAAACCATTGTGAAAGATAATGAGGCCAAAACTTGAATGTTTTCAAGAAGTCGCGCGCCGCAAGTTTTACAAAAGCAAACAACAATCATGGGCGAGTTACTTGTCAACGATTACTACAACCATTTTGATTGGCTAATGTAAAAAAAAAGGTGAATTCAAAGAAGTATCCTTCTGTGGTTCTTATTCTAATTGTCAACGGACTCAAAATCACCAACGCTACCAAAATTGGCAACTCAGTATGTATCTGTATAGCTAAAAGGTCTCAATATTATAGTAAAACATTTCTGCGTTAAAAAAAAACAATTAGTAACTCCGTATTTTTTTTCTTGAAGTCTTTACCCTACAACTTTTAAAAAGTTGGAAATAATCAACTTCTTCCGCACCGAGATCAGACAACGTGTTTTATTGGTTTATCAAGCAGCGTTTTTTTAGCATAATCTACATTCTTCGTCTGCGACTACCCAAAAAATTAAAATGTTGCCGTTGTTAAAGCCATGCAAAAATCTAAACCACGTAAATAACTCTGTAGCTGTTTACGTAATTTGGTCTGTATCAATCTTGCTTTTCTGCTGTCTCAGTAAACTGTTGAAGAAAATGATCAACAACAGTTTGGTGTAAACGCTGAAAAGTTACTGTTTGTTAGCTAAACACCAGGCGGGTTTCAAAGAAAACCACAATACCGTTGATAGTATAATCTATTTAAAAAAATTTACCCAAGACGCTTTCTTTGCAAAAAAGCACCTTGCAGCAGTGTTTGTTGACTTAAAGTTATTAAGTCTAAAAAACAGTGTTTTTCAAAGGCCAACAATTAACGTCACTATTTTTGCAATTGCTGTAAATAGCATTACGGATTTGGTAGTTAAAGGGTGCACTAAGAAAAATATTGTTGCGCTTGTACAAGGCTCTGGTTTTGTCTACGGATGTACTTATCCGCCAGCAAATCTTTGAAAACGCTAGACACAGTTCAAAACGCATGCAACAAGTACAACAAAGAAGCATTTTAAACAAGTCTTGCACCAAGTTTTTGCTGTAAGCTGGATTTACTTCCTAATTGCTTCTTGCAATTGCCACAACGCTTTGCAAAAAAAGTCAAAAAACCCAGGCTTAACCTTTTTGTATCTTCTGACTAACGGCAAACAACCTGTATGCCAAAGTTACGTTAAGGTTTGTGAAGTTAGGTTTAGTTAGTTTTTAAGTTCTGACATCAAAGCATTTTACAACTTAGGTGTCATTTGTGATATTGGTTAGGTTTATTTTTAAGTACTGTATCACCGGCGGACCTATGCCCCAGAGTTTGGGTCAGATTTGGCGGTGAGTGGTGTTAAACTACCAACTCCGTGTTAGTTTGGAATCATGTGGTATGCTTTATGCAAATACGTGGTTGTCAAATTCAAGTTTAAGTTTTCTTGGTCCGGGATCGTGTAGCTTGTCGTCGTTGAGCCGTGAAGAAAGTTAAATCTTCCCGGGACCGTCGTCGGTGTCAAAGTGGTCTATTCAAATTTATCCTGGGTTATTGCGTTTGTTACTCGATGGTGTCAGTGTGAATTGGCAGCTGGATGCATGTTAAACGGAGTCTTCTGTTTGTATACTTGCTTTGTTTGTGACTGTGGTTTGTCTGAGTGGTTGTTCCAAAATAATGTTTCTTTTATAACATCAGTGACTGCGACTGTGTCGTTTAGGGTTGGTGTTGGCGCTGGTTGCATGTTGCAGGCCGTCCAGGTGTAGCTTCACTTCACTTCTATATAGGTTATCCTTTACCCAGTAACAGTGGGAACCGGCTGATGTAATTTATTATTTTTTTACCTATCTATTTGTTGTTCAATCTTTTTGCGCGTCCGCGCACCATCTTCACCCGCCACGTACTCTCTCACGTTTGCATGTTAGAGATATCTTCTGTCCTTGTAAGTTGCTTGTTGTTGTTTTGTTTTTTGCAACCTGGTGTCCGGATCTTCTTGTGGTTTTTTTGATTTGTTCAAGTTTTCCGGTTCGGTTAAGTTAAACTCAATTAGGAGTTTGCTGGGGGTGTAACCGGTGGTTGCATTGTTTTTCCAATATTTTTGTCGTGATCTCACTTGTGGCCGCTGCTAGTAGTGAGGCTTCAATCCAACGTGAGCACATGTCCATCATTGTCATGATATATTTATATTCGGACTGGGTGATATCCAAAGAGCCACAAAATCTTCCTATAGCTGGCCAGCTAGATGTGTCTTATCTCTGCCGGGATGTCTCGCTGTTAACGTCGCATGATGTTGTTTCAATACTTCATGTTAAGCCTGAGACGGTACTACACAACTAATCCGTTCCTGAGCTGGTTCTTAGTAGCTCTTCTTGGTTGCCAATTTGAATCGTCGGCCTTTGATGCTATTAAGTCTTTACATGGATGTTGGCTTAGAACGTAAGGCAGTAGATTGATTTTGATTTTTATTCTCCAGTTATGCCCTGTATTTATCAACAGCCCAGATGATCGCATAACACTCACACACAACTCGTTAGAATGATATTAAGTCGGACATGATGTTAGTTTAGCACTAGTAAAGAAAATGATTTTTTTTCCACTTCTTAATAAAGCACGGTTCCTACTCCCGTGTTACAGGCATCTGTCTGCAGGATGAACTGTACGCCTGGCCGTCTATTGACAATTTTAATTGACAATTGCCGTCTGGATTTGTTCAAAAGCTTTTTTTTGTCTTAGTTCAAATGAACGTTTTCTTGCTGCCTTCATTGTATACCCAAGTATGTATTTACGTAGCCACGTGCAGAGTCCTAAGAAACTGCGTACGGGCTGCTCTCTGATCAGGTCCAGGTGATGTGTTTCTGGTTTGTTTCCTTCTGCGATAATCTGGTGGCCTAGGTATTCTACCGTGTTTTGGCCAAACTCTCATTTTCTGATGTGGCATTTTAATCAATATTCTTTTTTTTTTCAAAACCTGTTTCAATTGACCAATGTGCTTCTCTGTCAGAAGCTTGTGTTGGTCCGCCATTGAGATCTGCCAGTATCCGAATTTTAGGTCTATTTTACTAAAGACCCGGACTGGTCCAAAATTCTTCAAGGTATTGTTTATTATTATTATGTATTTTTGGCAGGAGAGCTGCTTTCTTCTTGGTCGCTCTGTTTAGGTCTCTGTAGTCCACACAGAGTTTTTCTTTTTGATTAATACAACTGGAGCACTGTAACTGCTTGAGATGCGTTCAATTATACCGGTTGCCACTTGTTCAAATGGCATTTCCGGGTATGATCCAAGGTGGCCCTATATTTTTCACTCCATGGATGTCCTAAAATCAGCTCTTTCCCCATGGTTAGTTCCACTAGGATTGTTATGCTAAGTTTTTGATCCCCGATGGTTATTTGGGTGTTTGTTTCTCCGGTTGACATAATTTTGGCTCTGTTGATGTTAGAACTTCTACTTCTTTGCCTGAATTGTCGGTTCAAGTGCTTGAGCCTGCGGGTGTTGACGTTTCTTTTTGGTCCGGCCCTCTATTTGTTTTGCGACTTTGCATTTGGGTTCACCTTGGCTGACAGCGTGTAATGTTTTATTTTTGTCTTGGCTAATTTATCGCGAATCCGGAATAAATTTAGTAAAGAAATAGTAAAATAAAATATTGGGATAGATTTGAAATAATAATTCAATTCGCGGGCTTGTAACGTCACGCGGCCTTGCGCAGAATTCGTACCCTCCGCGGATAACCTGCGACTCTTACATTTTCTCGAGGTTCGTTTTTACACACACGTGGTCCCGATTTTTCCGATTTTCCTTGTGCGGTTATTAACGCTGTTAATGATTGTTAGCATTAATGACGGTTTTAAGTTTAGGGGAGATCTGGCTTAAATCCATCGATTTAGTCGGATGATATACGGACGGGCCGCGTGCGAACAAACTTTATTAGAAGATAAAATCGGTAAGCGTTTATATAAATTATAATATCTATTGCCGTAACAACATGGATGTTGTTATAGCCACTTATTTGTTTAACAGGGTTCAGGTATACCCACCATCTTTCGCAGCCTATAGGGCTTAAATCTAATTATACTAACTATCTAATTAAAGGAAGGTACATGAGCCGTAAGGTCTCGAATTTCCATTTGGCATTCATTATTGGACGGTTTTTAGTCGGTATGCATCTCAACCTGAGGAAATGAAGCCGACACTTGCCAGTCTTATAGAAGATTTTACCGCCTAGCCCCAAAAAAAAAAGAAAATAAAAAAAAAAACTTATTTGTGTTTGCAAATTTGCAAATAAAAATAGACGTAGCAAGCGCTCTACGCCTTGCAATGTTTGTTTTGACCTTCGTGACCATCATCAGTAGCTGTTCGAATGTTTAAACGTGTGTACATCCAACGACTGTTGGATCCTCGGCTTTACCAATGTCCCCAGGATGTCATTAAGTTCCCGTTGCAACTTCTCCGTCATAATTGGCAATAAATGGCCGCTTGCTTTCTGAGGAAGCTTTTGACACTTCTTGCGGCTTGTGTTGCTTGTTTAATAGCTCATTTATTAACTGCGTGGTTACACCTGGGTCTGTGTAACGTTTGATCATCCGGTCCTTCGTGTTTTCATACGATAGGCGCGGTTCTCTATTGTGACCTTCATCAAATGTCTTCCTTCAAGTACTTTATCAGTATAGCATACCATGCGTGGATTGGCACTTGGTGTTGCTTAAAGTGGTCACTACAGATAAAATAGACAGAAGACATCAATCACATAAAAAAAATGGTTTGATATAGCACAGAATATAGAAACAAAGAAAAAATCAAGAGAAACCTATTTTCAAAAATGTATGGAAAATGGCTGCTAAAAAAAAGTTGATCAAAAACTTCCAAAAACCTGTTCATGCAAAAACTAAAATAGATCAAAATACCAAATATATAATTGACATTTTTTTTTAATTTTGAGCTAAGATGAAAATTTTTCTAAAAACTTGGCAAAGTGTCGGATTTATCTTCACGGGTGCCTACCAAATGAACCCTTTTCTAAAATGGGTGCCATACAGAAGTTTGACGCTATTCAAACGTAATGATCTTCCCAATTTGCTAGATGGTTTGCGAGATTGATTTACATAATGCTATTACTGAGCCGCCTTATAGGCGTTGCATAGTGTTTGTGGCAAGCTTGTACCAGATTTAATTAATAAATCTTCAATAACAACTATTGAATTACATGATTGGTTTAACTCCAATAAACTTGTTTTCAACTCTTCAAAGTTTGTTGTAGTGCGGTTTAATACTAACAATACAAAAACGGTTGATTCGCTCTTAATAAAATGCCATTCAAAGTCAATACCAAATCAAGATACCACAACATTTTTAGGTATTATTATTGATGGGAAATGTAACTGAAACAATCATATTGATCAAATGTGTAAGAAACTTGCTCCCCTATGTTATGTGGCACGTCGACTATTTAAAGTTGTAAGAGAAAATTTGCTCAAAAGATTTTATTATGGACATTTTGAACCTGTGATGTCATACTGTATAGTAGCTTGGGGAGTCTCAAATAATATTGAAAAAGTTTTTAAATTTCAAAAACGTGTTATAAGTATTATGTTTAACAAGCCGTGGCATCATTCCTGTAAGCAACTTTTTTCTAAATATAGAATATTAACACTATACCGTGTATATATATTAAATACTTTAATCTACGTCAAATCTCATCTATTTAAATTTAAAACTATAAGTAATCATAGAAATAATTACACCACACGTCACGGGTCAACGATCTTGGAATATCCAAAACATAGACTATATATATTCAAAAAAAGTCCGCATCATATGGGTATAAAACTATATAACAATCTTCCAAGCTCAATTAAAGAACTTAATGAAAAAGCGTTTAAAAACTGAATTAAAAATATTTTATTCAAAAAAGCGTACTATTCTGTTGATGAATTTTTATCAGACAGAAATTTTGTTGTAAAATAGTAATAGTCTTGATTTGTATTTTATTTTAAAACTTATTATTTGTAATATTTGTGTGTGCTATATTAGTGTTACATCATTTTAAATTGTATAACTGTGTTATTGTATTACTATATTATTTGTGTATATCTGTCATATGTATCTTAACTGTAACTACTGTGACTTACCCTATAACAAACATGATCGACTGAATGAATAAAATATTATTATTATTATTATTATTATTATTATTATTATTATTATTTTTTTTTTTTTTTATTTTTTTTCTAGCTTTTATTGCTGTATAATGTGTATAAGCGGGTTTCCCAAGGATATACACATTTTAATTGCTTCCTAAGAATGCTCTTGTGATGTTAGCTGTGTCTAGTAGGACAGCCTTCTGCATTATTTCAAGTTTGTTGGTATTTATATTTAGTTTGGTAAGCATTTCTAACGTAAGTTGAGGTATTACGCCTGTAGCAGAAATTACTATGGGAATTATTTCGACTTTCTCCTGTTTCCATATCTTTTTAATTTCATATGCTAAGTCGTTATATTTATCTTTCTTTTCAGATATTTTCTTTTTTAGGTTTTCGCTTGCTGGAACTGCGATGTCTATGAGGTACGTATGTTTTTGTTCCTTGTTCTTAAATATTAAATCCGGCCTATTATTAATGATAGTTTTATCAGTTTGAACAGGTAAGTCCCATAGTAGTGTGTATTTGTCTGATTCTATTATTGTTTTAGGTTTATAGATATAGTATTGTTCATTATTTTCAGTTGTAGGTAGTATTTGATTTGCAAGTTGTTGGTGCACAATACCAGCTACTTTATTGTGTCTGTTTGTGTATTTTGTAGGTGCCAGCTTTTCACATCCTGATATTATGTGTGTGATTGTTTCGTTAGGTTTATTGCATTTTCTGCACCGATCTTCAATATTTTCCTCTTTAAGTATATATTTTGAGTAATTTTTGGTTTTAATAACCTGGTCTTGAATGGCTATTACAAATCCTTCAGTTTCAGGCATTAAATATCCGGATGACAGCCACTTGTTTGACCACTCTAGATTAGTGTCATTTTTGTGTATTTCATAGTGGTGCTTACCATGTAGTTGTTTATCTTGCCACTCTCGTTCTCGTTCTTTAATAAGATCGTTATGTGTTTTTTGTGGTTCTAGGTCTTCATTTAGTTTTAGTGCGGTGTAGTTGTTGTCAATTTGAATTAATGTTCTATGCAGTATGTTTTCCGGTTGGGATTTGAAGTAAGTTTGTAGTTGGTATATTTGGTTTTCGTGAAGTTGTTTAATATTTAGTATACCGCGTCCTCCCTTATGTCTGGGTATGTTTACACGTTGTTTGCATGCTTTTGGGTGGTGCATGTTTTGTTTTGTTAGCATAGTTCTGGTTTTTCTATCAAGTTCATCTAATTCTGTATTAGACCATTTGATTACACCAAAAGAGTACGTAAGGGATGGAATAGCATAGTTGTTGATAGCTTTTACAATATTTTTTCCGTTGAGTTTAGTTTTAAGTATTAGTTTCAATCGTTGTTCATATTTATCAGAAAATTGTTTCTTCATTAGTTTATTGTCTGTTTTGGTATTTTGTGCCATACCTAGATATTTATAAGTTTCTTCTTCCTCCATTGCCTCAATAGTTAAATTGCCACTCAATTCCATGTTATCCGTATGAGCCCATTTGCCCTTTTCAATATGTATTATTTTACATTTAGAGTTTCCAAATGTCATGTGGATGTCCTCGCTAATTTGATGTAGTAGAGCAGTGGTTTGAAACAATTGATTTCGGTTGGCTGCATAAATTTTTATGTCATCCATGTATAGTAGGTGGTTGATTTTGGTATGTTCGTTTAGTTTATAGCCATATTTGCTTCTATTTAATGTACGGGATACTGGATTGAGCGCTAGGCAGAACCATAAAGCACTTAAAGAATCTCCTTGCAATATGCCTCTTTGTATCTTTATTGCTTCAGTTTCAACTTTATTGGTGGCAGTTTTTATTATTATTATTATTATTATTATTATTATTATTATTATTATTATTATTATTATTATTATTATTATTATTATTAACACGACTATGTTTGGAAAATTAGACTATCTGACAAAGTTTAAAAAAATTACCGTTTAGTCGGTTAAAAACTAAGCAGAAGTTACTATTAACCTTTTAAAATCATCGCCTTTCGCTTGGGACAGGCGGAGCAGCAGCTGATTTTTGTTCATAAGTAGCGCGCTATGCACAGGTTCCGCCGCTTGTGCATAGAATTGCTCTTTGTGTGCTTTGGGAGTGCCTGCAAATGAAGCGGTGGACTGCTCACAATGAGCAGGTGCCTTACAATGGGCTTTGCTTTAGCAACTAACGCGCATTTTTAAATAAACCAAGCTAGAACTAGCTGTGTGGGGCCCACCATACCCAACGCATGTAACTACATGCCTGGCTTTATTGGAATCAGGAATGTTCTTAATAACATATTTTAGAGTAATTTTAGCCCCTGCTTGGTATGTAAAGTGCACCACACATACCAACCAAAGACTAATACAGTGATCAATCATATCACAGTAATCCATATACGTAAAAGGGTGTATACGGATGCCATCTGTTACGTTTACGGCAATGTTAATTGACTTGAAAGTCGACAAGAGCCTTTAAAAAAAAAGCTTTCTCTTGAAAGATTACAAAAAGAGAGAAACATGCGCCAGCGCTCTCTGGAAACCGGCTGGGCCAAGATTTATGTCCTTAAGGTAAGTTAGCCGGACCAAAATTGGCCGACTAAATCTTAGGGCCTGGCCGCCGGGTTAAAGATCCTTTGGCCTTGATGGCTGAAAGCCTTTTTTGAGCTAAAGGCGCCTGACAAGGATTGGCTGAATGTCTAGAATTACTATAACTCCTGCGTTTTTTTTATTCCACTTTTTTGTAACCCTCTTCTAGTGCCGGGGTTTTATTGTGGGCAGTAATATTGCTCTCTAGCTGGGTGTCCATTGGCTCCTTGGCGTTAGACGGGTTGAAATCCATCGAATTTTTAACCGGTTTCTTGAGAAAGACCTAAACCTAGTGTTCAGAAGTCTTGAAAGAAGGGACGGCAAATGGTGGTAGCTTTGCAACCTCTTTGTGGAAAGCCTAAGTTTGTTTTTTCTCAGGTAGCCGGGGGAGAATTTGATTTATCAGCAAATCCGTACACACAAAAGCAAAGATGACCGTGACGGCAACCACAGAGTCTTTTTTGAAGTGACGGAGTTTTTCCTCGCAGCAGTCTCTAGACGGTATTCCTCACCGGCCATGTGCCACTGGTACCTTGCATCCATTTCATTCAACGTCGTTAATATTTTTAACATTGGACAGCTTGGGCTTGATTAATTAGTTTGGAGCCTTTGGCTTGACAACGCCGCCATAACCAAGAGTTATGTTACGCAAAGTAGCGTGTGTTGCAATAAAAACTGCAGTTAGTAGAGGGAACTCTTCTCTCCGTGACTGCACTGGACGGCTGCTTGCTCGCAATTGTTTTGCAAATTTTGTGACTGCAAATTGCAAATACAGCCTACTCAATATACAAAAAAATGCATGTTTACTTTTTTTAAATAGATAATTTTGGAAAAAGCAAGCAAAAAAAATATATACTGTACAATCTCTTTAGTTCAAATAAATGGTCTGTTAGGTGAGTTTTTCTACAGGTGTAGCTACTTTCTTCAAACCATTCAATGATTTGTGATTCACAAACGCTTTGTTAGAAATTCTTGTATTTGGTAAAGTTTTATTAAATAGATGCAAGCACTACCAAAAAGAGTACAACTTTAATTGATTGTTTTACTGCAATAATGATTTTTTACTGTGAAAGCATTTTGTTCATATGTAAATACTATTGCACATATGATTTAATCGTTCAATTCTCAATCTTAAACACTTATCTGTTATTACTATTATGTTAAATACTGAGTGTTAATATTTTCAATAACCGTATAAAAAACACATTTGCTTATTTTTAAAATGGTTATTTTGTCACTTAAAAAATAGAAACACTTTACTTAAGTTTATTAATTTATTCATATACAGGGAGTTTATAAATGAATGGGATTATGTAATCACTTTAAATATGCCGCCTCTTTAAAACTGTTTACTATACTACATATGTTTTCATATGTTTGCTTGACAGCTGTCAAAGTTGATCTGTCAAAACAAATAGTATAGTAAACAATTTAAAAAAAACGACACATTTAAAGTGATTACATAATCCCATTCATTTTAAACTCCCTGTATTATGTATAATCATTGTTTGAAATAGTTGTTTTTTTATAAAGTTCTAAAATAATTCATTATTGTGTATTATGTATTTTGTATTTATTTGAATGGTTTATAATTACATTAATTACAACAAAAAATATTGTGTTACGCCTGTAGTAATGATCTTGTGTGGTCTAAGATTTTTTTTAATATTTACAATAAGTGTATATTTAGTTGCCTACATCGTAAACCACAATATTTTTCTAGCCCACACTGTATTAATCGCAAAGCAATATACATATTATTATTGTCTTATAAGATACTTCAATAATCTATAATTAATTACATTAACTAAAAATAATTTAAAAATGATTTGAAATTAATTGTTGTTTCTAGAAAGCGCTTGATCAATTTAGTATTGCAAAGGAATAAATTATAAAATGCTTCAACAATTTATAATTAATGTGTATTTAGTTGCATATCTACACTAGTCGTTGAAAGGCAAAGCGCATTTTTTTACAAAAGACATGCATAAGCAATACGTTTTATTTAAAAATAAAAATTTAATCTGATAAAGAAGTATTGCAGCCAAAAATGGAAAAGATTACCATAACATTTGATAGAAACTGATTGATGTTAATTTAATATAAATATTAATTATGCCTCATTTATAATTTGAATTAAATTTCTTTTGAATACATTTCAATGAAATTCCAATAGCATGATATAAATATTTAAAATCCGTAGGCGCTATTACATTAGATAAAAGTTACAACACACATAAACTCGTTCATCATAGTTAATAATACCATCCGGTCCCGAAAATGATCCACTGATCTGCTCTGATTAATAAAATATAAAAATGCTTGCGCAAATACAATCCTATCGTAATTGGAGATCTTCTTTAATCAAATTAAAAAATTTCCAACAGTTAATATTTTAATTGTACCGTCCTTGATGCACTGACAAATTCAAATGTGCCGTCCGTATAGCATGTAGCAAATTATTAATTGGCAGGAGAGGAAGTAGAGCCCACGTCATCCTTTTACAGTCAATTTTATCACTTTAAGACCCCTGGTTCTCACTTCGCGTATTAATGTTAATATGATGATTGTAGTTCGAGTGGAAAGACAAGTGTCCTGTGTTCGTATGTAGGATATGGGGATATGGACATTTATTGTAATAAGAAATTCATTCTTTAACGACTTTAAAATGTGTAAATTAATAATAAAATTTAAAACATGTCTAGAATATGATAAGTAAAAAAAATTATATTTGCATTGTATTTTACATAAAATGTAATTTTATTATAAGAACAATTTACTTAAACTTGTTTTAAAATTTATTACACGTTTTAAATGAGTTGCTTAATTGAATTTTTTTGTGTAAAATTGAATTAATTTTTATTTTGATAAAATTGTGATGGACAACAATTAATGTTTAATTGAAATTTAAAATTGTTTAATATTGGATAACTTTTTATTTTGCAAAAACTGTAATAGTAACAACCATGTTCAAAAAATTGATTCAAATTTGTCAATAAGTTGCTTAATTAAAATTCAAAATTTAGTATTTTTTTTTTAGATTTCAAAATGTGATGTATAGGAATTACCTAATATATTACATCAGCATAAAAATGCCGCTAAATTTCAACAAGTAAAACCACACTCGCTGAAACTATCACATTAAAGACTAAATTTAAATAGTCTTTGAATTGACTTTAAATTAAATATTTGCGGCTTATAAGTCTCGGGAAATACTGAATTTGGAAGTTTATTTCATGTGCCAAAAGTAAATTTAAAAAAATCTCTCTTTTGTTTTTTCTTACATCTCAAAACTGTCAGTGAATATTTGTTAGAATTCCTAGCAAGTCTTGTACTACAAGTAAATATTTGTTTAGATGGCAATATGTCTTTTATTTTGTTTGGACAATGTCAATGAAAATATTTATAGAAAATGCAAAGATCTGCAGCATTACGCTGGTGTTGTAAAGTATCTAAGTGATTAGTCAATTTTGAGTCGGCAAGACCCAAATAGCTGGTTTTTAAATAAAATTTAGAAAAGATAGTGTAGTTTTGGATGCTCTTCCCCATACTTGGAAACAATATTCAATACAAGGACAAATATAAGTTTTATATATATATATATATATTTTTACTTGTGTTTATTTCCGGTTTATATTTATTTTTAAAATAATATACTTAATATAGTAGTAGTAGTAGTAGTAGTAGTAGAATTTATTGATAAACATGACGTTGTACAATATAAATTTTAAAACTAACTTAAACTAATTATTTACAATATAAAGAAATACAATAAAATAGAATACAATAAAATACAGCACATTGCAAAACAATACAATACAATACAACATACATCATACATATAAATATAGAATATAAAGCTAATATAAAAATTATTAAGGATTTAAAAATTCATCTAAACTATAAAATAATTTATTTTGTAAATAATGTTTGGAACTTGTTCTAAATTTACGGTAAGTTTTTTCAGACTTTATATTTACAGGTAAAGCATTAAACATTTTTTTTCCGTTGTAAATAAGGGAACTCTTGCAAAGAGTAGTGTGAGGGATGGGAAGTTGAAAATTAAGGTCATTTGATCTAGTCACGAGAATATCTGAAGAACTACATTTAAAGTTTTTCTTTATGAGGCAAACAGTTTCTAAGATAATTAAAGAAGGCAACGTTAATATTTTATGCTCTTTAAAAAGTGGTCTACAAGATATTAAATTACTTTTTATAGAACACAAGATTCTTAATGATCTTTTTTGTAAAATAAAAATTTGATTAATTTGTTCTTTTGACGAGCAACCCCAGAATGTAGCACCATATCGTAAGTACGCTTCTATAAGAGAAAAATACACTTGTTTAGCCACATCGTAACCTAATTGTTTAATGATTCTTTTAATAGAGTAACAACCAGCTGATAATTTTGCAGTTACATAGTCTATCTGATCGCACCACCTTAGCTTATAATCTAATTTTAAACCAAGAAAGACAACCTGATTGGATTGAGGAATTTCATTATCTCCTATATTTAAAGGAGGCAAATCACTACTAAAAAATGAAATAAACTGTGATTTTTTGGCGTTGAAGCTTAGCAAGTTAGCTGTACACCAATTACTTACAGATAATAAATCTTGTTCAATAGTAGTCGTTAAGCTAGCAATATTTTTACTAGACCATAAAATGTTAGTATCATCCGCAAAAACAGTAAATTTTCCAGATATTTTAATGTTTAATAAGTCATTGATATACAGAAGAAACAAGATAGGAGCTAAAATAGTTCCTTGTGGAACGCCCCTAGAAATGTTTAAATTGCTGGATGAAGAAGATTTTAATTTGACAAACTGGCTTCTATTTGAAAGGTAGTCTCTAAACCATAAAAGACAAGAGCCTCTACAACCATAATGTTCAAGTTTTTGTAACAGTATTTTGTGATCCACGCAATCAAATACTTTTGCCAAATCACAAAACACTGCCACAGCAACATTGCCATTGTTATGTTTCTCATAAACGTGATTAAGAAAATTAAGTATTGCATCAGAGGTATTTTTATTTTTAATAAATCCAAATTGATTACCAGAAATAACGCAGTGTTTTTCTAAAAATGACAATAATCTGACTTTAATTATTTTTTCAATTATTTTACTAAAACATGAAGTTAATGCAATTGGTCTGTAATTGCTACAAACATCTTTGTCACCTTTTTTATATATTGGAATAATACAAACTATTTTTAATTTGGATGAAAAAAAACCTTCTTCAAAAGAAGTATTTATTAGATTAGCAAATAAGCTAAGAACATTTTCTGGTAGATCTTTTATCAAAAATATAGAAAAACCATCAAAATCTTTTGACTTTTTGTTTTTAAACGAGTTACAAATTGATCTGATTTTATATGAATCAGTAGGAGTTAAAAATAGCGAATCTACTATTGCCGTTGTACTTTGCTTTAATAATAAAATCGGATCCGTAGTTGGTTCCAGAGATAGAACAATTTCATCTGTGGCAGATGTAAAATATTTGTTAAATTCATCAGGAAATATAGTTGCTTCTATAATTGAATGTTTCCTATTATTTAATTCGTTAATTATTTGCCATGTCTCTTTGGCTTGATTATTAGAATTTTCTATACGAGTTCTATAAAAAATAGATTTAGCTAACTTAATTACATTTCTATAAATTCTGCGATAAAAATAAATTAGAAATGATGTTGAAGTAGTAAACTTCTTTGCTAAATTTAAAAATCGAATATTTTTAGCTGAAACTCTGATGCCAGTAGTTGTCCAAAATTTGGAAACATTTGCCTTTTGTTTGATTCTTTTTAAAGGAATAGTCTCATTAAAAATTTGCTGAATATTAACAAAAAATTGATTAAACCTCTCAGTACTTGATCTAACTTGATTATCATCCCAATTAAAGCAGTTGCAAGCAATATAAAATTTACTAATATTACTTTTTAAAAACTTACGAGTACAATACATTTTAGAACTTTCATGAATTGGTTTAGATATAGTTAAAATACAAGAAATGGCTTCATGATCTGAAAGTCCGGCATGCATTACATTAGTTTTGATTAAGTGCTCATCAATGTTTGAACATAAATAGTCTATTAAAGTAGCCGACATTGTAGTAATACGAGTGAAAGAGTCAACATGTAGTTTCAAATTGTAGCTATTTAATAAATCAATCATTCGTTTAGTATTTCTGCATTTAACATAGTAATCAACATTGAAATCCCCTCCTACTAAAATCTTAGAACCTAAAGGAAAGCGATCAAATAAATTTATAAAACTGTTAAAGAAAATATCAAGATTACCTTTTGTAGATCTATAAATACAAACTATATATAAATTAAGAGATTTAGAAAAAACAATTACAAATTTATTAGTATAACATTGATCTATATCACACTAATTTTGTTGTCAAAGATAACTTACAAAAAACTTTATTAAGTATAAAGTTTCTTAGTTTGACTTCTGGTTTAATTGATCTTTCTTCATTCAAAACTTGTAAAAAAACTGGTTGTGATTTGGCTGCTGTGTTTAAATTAGTTGATGTTGGTAAAAAAGTTGTTTGTAGTTTTCTTGATTTTAATTTAAATGTTGCCAATGTTGTTTTCCAACTAAATGGTAAACGTAAAACATCATCTCTCTTATTGAGATTGTCTTGTCATTTTTCAATTTCGATGGCTTCTCTTGTTATCCTAGTATGAAAATAATTAATTTTTGCTAAAATTTTAGTTCCTTCAAAATTTATTTTGTGTAGACTTAAATTTACATGTTTTGTTAAAGATGAAGTAGATTGATTTTTTTTAAACTGCACAAATATGTTCTTCTTTTGCAGTTGGTTTGTACAATATAAGATCTTGAACAATCTGCACATGGAATTTTGTACACGCTTTGACTTCTTAAAGCGATAATATCTTTTGATAAAAACTTGACTTTATTTTTAAATTTGTATTAATAATTGCTTTTATCATATGTTTTTAAAATTTTAGAAATTTAGTATGTGGTATCTTTGACAAATGATAAAAAGATATATTTTTGTGTTTCATCTTTTTTTTTGTTGTTTGTAATTTTATTGTTTAATAACAGTTTTAATGATGCTTTATTGAAACCATTTTGTAAGAGATTTTCTCACGTTTTAATTTTTTTTTATGTGATTTTAATTACATAATGTTAAAGCTTTATGTAATAAATATTTTGTTTCTGAATTTATTTATGCTAGATTTTCTCATCACCTTCTAGCTCAAATATATTGAAAATGTTGTGACAATGTGAAATTTCAACAAAATTAGGTCCATTTTAGCTTAACTAATATTTTTAAAAGTTTTGCTTATAACTAATTGATCTGCAGTTATGGCGTAATGCTTTAGATGTAGTTGGTGAGTTGCTGCAGAAGTGTAAAATTGTGTTTAGTAAACTTATTTTAGCTGTTAAAATTGCAAGTGCTTCTAACTTTTAGAGGCCATTTTAAAACAGTTTGAAACGGCTAGTAGTGTACGCAATACACCTCATTGCCATACAAAAAGGTACGCCAAACTGCACATATATTGTAAAAAACCATGTTTGATAAAATTGCTTAAACTTACGCTTACAGTACATGTGGTCTGATAGAGAGCTGCCCTGGACCTGCTAGTTCGTTTTTTTTTGCAACTAAAACTCAATTTTACTTTTTTTTTGTGCGGCTTTTTGTTTGGTTGTCGGGAAAGGGCGTTGGACAAGTAGTTAGTTTTTTTGAGGAATTGAATTCTGTTACCAAAATAAACTAAACTACCTTGTGAATTTGTTAAGGCAGCTGTCGTAAAAAACTATTTTCTTTTTTTTTTGTCTTTTTGGTAGAGGACTGCTTTTAGGCTCAAGTAGTTGGCGTCTGTCTGCAGCACAAGTTTTAGGCCTGGTCTTGATCGATGTAAGTATAGTATACTTGCACTTCAAGAGTTTGCACGTCAGCCGTGTCCTAAAATCTCTTGAATACTTTTTGCAGGTGGGTGAGATCTATGAGTTCACATAGCACATATTCTCCACCATCTATTCCTACCCATATAAATGAATCGCATCTTGTTTTAAAAATATCTAATATTGTCAACGAACTATCACTATT
The DNA here is from genome assembly GCA_963932245.1 of Tachinus rufipes. NCBI lineage: Eukaryota > Metazoa > Arthropoda > Insecta > Coleoptera > Staphylinidae > Tachinus > Tachinus rufipes. The sequence continues at coordinate 66,614,496 of OZ010747.1, read as the reverse complement.
AAAACCCAATAACTGTCCAGGGCCTGGTAGATTAACTGCTTTCTTTCTCAATAAATGTGCGTTTGCCTTTTGTCGGCTCTTATGGCTTTTATTTAACTTATCTCTGGTTATGGGTACTTTTTTACTTGCTGGAAACAAGTTTATGTTACTTACGATTTATAAGACTTATATCTGTTTTATCAGTTATTCCAAAAGTTTTTGAAAAGTTAGTTACTTATCAATTGACTGCCATTCTGCAATCTGAAATTGCTCTCAATCAACACGGTTTTTGAAGTAGTAAATTGACATCTTCTAACCTTTTGTTGTATGAATCTTATATAACAGATGCACTCAAAAACATATTCCAGGTAGATTCAGTTTACACTGACGTTTCAAAAGCATTTGATATCGTTAACCACAAGATACTAATTATGAAACTACTTGGTATTGAAGTTAACGGCACTTTGTTACTGTAGATTCAATCCTATTTATTCAACAGATCACAATTTGTGCGCATCGATCAGTGCGTTTCTTGTAATATTAATGTTACGTCGGGTGTTCCACAGAGATCACATCTTGCACCTCTACTGTTCAATATCTTTATCAATGATGTAGTACACTGTTTTTCTAATGCGCGTTGTTTATTATTTGCGGACAATATAAAAATCTTTATAAAAATTCAGTCTTTGGATGATGCTGTACTACTTAATGAAGAAGTACATATTTTTTCTAGTTGGTGTCAGGCTAATAACTTACTACTTAATTTAAGTAAGTGTAAAGTGATGACATTTTCTAGATTTCAGGCTACGGTGATGTATGGTTACTTTCTCATAAATGTAATGTTGTTAAAAGTCAACACTATTTGTGATTTAGGCATTACGTTTGATTCAAGCCTTTCATTTACACTACATATCGATATTGTTGTAGCTAAAGCTGATCAATTTTTAGGATTTGTCAAGCGTAACTCTAAGAAGTTTTGTAATCCTTGTACTCTAAAGAAAAATTAGATTAAAAAAAAAATTGTTTGTTTTTTGGCGTATAAATGCAATATTGCAGGCAGCTACACGAAACTGCTTTCTACATTTAATATGACCAGTCTTAAAAAAAACGTTTTAATTTTGACGTGACACTAGTTTTTAAAGTGCTTTGTGGAATTATTGACTGTTTTGCCTTGCTCAGCTCAATAGGTATTCATGTCCCAGCTCGACTTTTACGCAATGACTATTTATTTCATAAACCGTTTAAACGTACTTATTATGCGGTGCACTCTGCATCTACACGTATTTTGCGGCATGCTAAATAAGTTAAAGTGGATTTTTTTAAAAAATATTTTAATAGTCTGCTGTGTGCACTTGTCACCCATACGTGTCCTTTTTAATATTTTGTAACTATTTAAGTTTTATTCTTATTTTTAGTATTAGTTGTTTTATGTTTAATTTATGTTTTTTAAATTGTAAATATATACTTAATTTGTAATGGCTTCCGTTGACTAGTAAATAAATAAATAAAAAGATCTTTTTTTGCAAAGGTTTACTGCCTGACTCTAGAAGGTGGCGTCTTTCAGCTTAATATCTTTTTGTAGTGTTTGGTAAAGATGTTTTGGCAAAAATTGTTCTTTGTAACAACCGTTTTGGTGAAGATTGATTTGGTTGAGCGTGTCCTGATCTAGCAGATGTCGGTCTTAGGTACTTTTTCGATGTGGAATTATTACCCGTCGTAGTTTAGGTTTGAATCCATTTTCACCAACCCGGTATTTTCCAGGAACACTTCTTTTTCTAACTGGGGAACTACAATAAAATAAATAGTAAATTTGATATTTTTTCTTTGATCGGTTTGTGCTACGGGCGTTTTGTTTGAGCGGAGGTTGGGCAGCTTAAAGCGAGTCAGGTTTACGCAATTTGTAGTTGGGTGTTGATGGTAAACTGAATCCGTGGTAGCTTCCGCGTAGCTCTTATCTGGAATTTTGCTACTGGTTATTGACATGTTGGGGTTTGTGTTGGTAGCGGTCGTCGATATATTCATGGCCAGTGCCAACAGATCAAATGAGGGCTTTTGCAATATTCCGCTCCAACTTGTTGATTAAGGCGTTGGTCACCTGTTCCTTGCTGTGGTGTAGGTACTGGTCTGCGCTTGGGCCTAAGATGGTAGAGGTGCTGTGTTTCTATCTAAATTTTAAGGAGCCGTATCTTAGCCACTTTTTAAACAACTGCCTCCGCGACAACAACACCAATGACACAAACCAAATTTGGTAATAATCCTGGCTTTGATTTGATTGTTTGGCAACTTTATTTTTATTGCTTATTGAAAGCTGCTTCTTTGCGCTATGTAGTATTGAGTTTACTTGAAACTCATAAAAATCAAAAATACAAAACATTGGATAATATGGTAAGAGGTACATTGAGCCTAACATGAGCAAATAACGCTGCATGCATTAGGTTTGCAATGCTTATTTAGTTTAAATTTAATAAGTAATCTATTTTATGCAAATTACCTTTTTCGTGAATGTGATATTCTTTGCAGATGATGATGTAATCCTTGCAAACAGTGAAGATAAGCTGCAAAGACATTTGCACCAGCTAACATGTTAATAAATAAAAATAAAAACAAAATGTATGAGAATATCCAAAGAACTTGTCAGATGCAAGCCAGTTATAGAAGACAAAATAATAGAACAAGTCGGAAAATTCAACTACTTTGGCATATAAATAAGAAGCAATGGTAATAAATGAAAAAGTCCCAGGCCCAGATTAATAAAACGTTAAGAATATCAAGTAGTATAGAGGAACAAATAACTAACAACAGAGTCCGTAACAAGGATATACAAAACAGCGGTACTGCTAATAACAACATATGCCACATAAACCAGAGCAAACACAACAAAAACAAAGCAAATAATAAACGCGAGCAAAATAAAAACACTAAGAATTGTTCAACAAAAAACATTACTTGACAGAATAAGAAACAGCAAAATACAGGAAGTTTATAAATGAATGGTATTATATAATCACTTTAAATGTGCCGCTTTTTTAAAATTGTCCAAAGTTATGTTTTCTCTCTTGCACTCACACATATCACATATTCTGGTATTACTGTAGTTTTTACACACTGACTGCAATTTTTCAAAAACTCGACTACCACCACGCAACAACTGAATCATAATAACCTAGAGCCCGAAACTTAGCAAACAGAATTCTGTCATCATTATTAGCTAGAAATGTAAATCATGCATCAACAAATTTATCTAGACGGACAATGTTGAATGAAGAGGTACATAAAAGATTATGTATGTAATTGTTTGTGTAAAACTTATTGAGGTTGTTTTGCAGGTGCAATGCGTTTTACTTGACTTGACAGGCTAGGCCTAAAAAAAGTTAGTCGTCCAGGTTTGTTAAATTAAAGTGTTCTGGCAGAGTGTTTTAGGGTGTTTGTCAGTTAAAGCTTGACTTTAGATAATTTTTATTTCTTATCATTAATATTTGATAATAACAATTATGTGTGACTACAAAGAATTTTTGTGGTCTTGCTTGATTAATAGTTTAAGTAGATTAAAACTAACTTTTTAGAATTAGTTTTTACTACTATGATATTATTTGACTGGTAAAAATTGCCTACAAATTAATAGTTAGACTTTTACCTCACGTCTTAATTTGTTGCCGTTGATTGGCATAAAAATAGATTTAATTTAATTTTTCTTTTACTAGTCGGCAAAGTTTATTTTGTGGGTTTTGAAAAATGTATCAGTTGCTTTAGGCTCATCCACATGTTGTTCAACTATTTGGTCTTACATCAATACTACAAAGTTATTTGGCTACCGTGGGAAAACATGCATTTAGCTTTCAGGTAGAAATGACTACTATTGAATAGTGTTGAGATCGATAACTATTATGTCAAGTAGTCAAAAGACATTGCAGTCTCCAGTTTTTTTTTTTTTTAATTTAAAATGTGATATTTAGTAATTACTTTGGTTACAACAACATAAAAATACTTTTGAATTTTATTGAGTTAAGCAGTCTGTAAACATTTATCTTAAATATTTGTCTTGGAAAATATTAAATTTAAAAGTTTATTCCATGTGTCAATAGTACGGTTAAAAAATCTGTCTTAAAAGTTTTGGTTCTACATCTCTGAACTGTCAGTGAATATTTGTTAAAATTCTTAGTAAGCCTTGCACTACAAGTAAATATTTGTTTAGATGGCAATATGTTTTTTATTTTGTTTGAAATAACTATAAAAAATGCAGAAATCTGCAACATTACACCTGTGTTGTAAAGTATCAAAGTTATTAGTCAATTTTGGATCGGCAATGATCCAAATAGCTTGTTTTAGAATAAAGTTTTGAAGAAATATTGTAGTTTTCAATGCTTTTTCTTATACTTGAAAACAATATTTAATACAAAGACAAACATAAGTTTTATATATATGCAAAAATTAAAGAGAAGTAAAACATTTTTTATTTCTATTAAAAAATCTTAGTTTTCTAGATACTTTTTAGCTATGTCAACAACATAGTCGTTTCAGAAAAGATTTAAGTATAGATTTGTTGTTTAGTTTAACATTTGGTACTAATTTTAATTTTGAAACAGTTAGTAGTTGAATTTTTATAAAGTCAATATTTAATCATGTTTTAAGTGCCCCATTCAAATATTGTTTTGAAGTCTTTGTTTATAGATACTGCAGATTTTAACCTAGAAGATTCAAGACGCTTTGCCATATTTGTCAATATAGTTGTTAGAAAGTATGATGTATGAAGGGTGCTACTATCTGAAAAGCTATGAATAGGACTTTTAGTTATTTGAAAAAGTTTATTAATGTAAATCAAAATTAAAGCAGTACCTTGAGAAACACAAGCATTTATAATTTTGGGGTCAGAGTTAAAACCATCAATTCTAACTATAATTTTTCTATTGTCAAGAAAACTATTGATAAAATTTACAGACTTACAATCAAAACCTATACAATGGGGCTTGTTGATAAGACTAGGATACCACACCCTATCAAAAGATTTGGAAATGTCTAGAGCTACTGCAAGATTTTTTTCATGTTTGTTTAAAGTAGAATGCTATTGGTGACTACCATAAGTCAGAAGATCTGTTGTCAAACGTTTTGATAAAAATATTTTGTTCTAAGAACTTGACAATGTAGAAATTAATATATTTTTCAAAGATTTTTGACAGATTGGACAATAATGCAATTAGTATATAATTTGAAAAATCAGACTTGTCTCTCTTTTTAGGTATAGGTTAAACAATTGCAATTTTGCAACAATTTGGAAATGTTTCTTTTTTGTATGGTAAAGCAAATATTTTAGTTAAAATAAAAGCTAATTTATTTGCAAATATTTTAATAATAACAGGTAGAATTTTATCTGTACCTGATGCGTTTTTGGTATTTAATTTAAGAAAATATCTTCTGACAACCTGTTGCCTAACATAAATTGAACTCATTATTTTACTACTAGCCGGCATTGTAAGTACAGCAATAGTACAGTTTATAATAGTAGAGTTAATTGCAAAAACATCTGTCTTTTCTTTTGGATTAGTAACTAGATTGATTTGTCATTTTGAAGAGGAGGTAATAAAAATGTTGTATTACCTTGCAATGAATTTGTTTTAAAGATTTGTTTTTTATAAAAATTTGATTAGCTTTTTTTCTATCAATCTTATCTTTTTCAAGTTGTATTAGGTTGTCACAATAATTACAAGCTTTCTTATAATCGTTTAGTCTGTTCAGAACTCACTTGTTTCCTAAATGCTTTTTGCTTCTTATTAACTGCCTGTTTTGCCTGAATTGAAAACCACTACTTTTGTTTTGGTTTAATAACAGAAAATGGAACAAATTTTTGATGACAGTCTGAATAGTTTTTGTAAAATTTTCTGCTGCAATATGTGGATCTTTAAAAAATAAACAATGAATATCAAAATCAAAATTATTAAATTTTTTTGCCGTTTTTACTATGTTCATCTTAGAATAATAAGATGAGGCGCGGTTTAGGTTTGGTAGTAATAAGAAAAGAAGTTATAACAACCAAAGTTATAAGTGAATTATGAAAGCAGCCTCAACAGTAGTTGTTGTAAGCTTTAAAGTAGTTAAAAGATACAAATCTACTATCTTGGTTCATCAAGAAGTCCATCACGCAGAAAATATGTGGGTTGTTGAATAAATTGGGTAGTATTATGAGAAGCAGAAAAAATTCATAGCTTGTTTCGATAGTGATAGAAAAGATAAATGACTTAACCATTCAGTATTATGTACATTAAAATCTCCAACCAAAATATTTTGGCGTTTCTATGTTTACTTTGAAGAAGCTTGTCAAAATTCTTAGAAAATCCATCAAAATAGTTTGGAGTTGACTTATTTAGAGAACGGTATATGCCTATTACAAAAATATTATTATATTATCGGCAAGGTTTAGTTTATGAAATACGCTATTATAACTAAAGCCTTAAATTTTGTACGTCTTCAGTCTGGAATATGCTTGTTGTTTGTGGATGTAGACGCAAACACCCTGTTAGTCAGCTAATGAATGTTTAAGATAAAAACTGGAATATACTGGATTAATGCTATTTAGATCTTTAATATTTACTTTAGTTTCAGTCAAAAAGAGAATACGGAGTTTTCTATGTTCAAGATGCTAATGAACCGCATTTAAATTAGTTAGTGGAATACGCAAGACCTTGTTTCGCCAATTTAATTGATTTTTTTTGTCGTTTTTCTTTTTTTTTCTCGCTTTAGTAGTACTTTTTATGACTTGTTCCAAACACGACCGCTGCCCGCACATCCGAACGAAAGGCTGTTTTACGTGCAGAATAATTAGATTTAAAACAAACCATCATAATATAATCTATCGGTTTATACCTATCGCAAGGTCGAGGGTTAGTAGTTATTGTTGGTAGTTAAGTTAGGGAGTTGGCATAGAGTTTGAGTACGCAAGGTCACCAACCCTTGACAGCAAAGACACTACTCCTTGAAAACTAGATCTGTCTAATCAAAGCCAAAATCCCGGTTTTAAATACCAGAGTTTTGGCCCCGAGTAACATGTTCAGTTCTCTAGTTATAAAATTCAAACTGGTTATGGCCTGCATAAACAATTTGGAATCATTAGCAACAATCTATAAAGTTTGCTTTGTCTAAACAAAAAATAGAATAAAAGGAAACCACATAGCAAACCAGTATGCCAAAGAGAGAGAGCAAAGGAAACATAACACATAACTGCAAGCAAATGACATACCCAAAATTGTTCTTAGCTGAACTATTACATAATATCAAAACTTTGGTAACACAAATGAGTTGAATCAAGCTGCAAAAACTCACAATACTGATCCTCTAGTCATAACAAGCATATGCATAAAACAGAAATAAAGATGAACCCCTAGCCCGCAAGTATATGGAGGAAAAAGAAACTCTGCTGAGTGAATGCATAGCATATAATCTGCAACTTACATGGCAAACATAACCTAACTAAAGAAGAGTTAAAGACAATCTTTATCAACGGTGCACAATATAATCGGAAGGTTCGTAGTACAACTGGCGTAAACAAACCGCTTTGTAGAAAAGAAAGAGAAAAGTGTGTTTATTTTAAGTTTAAAATTTCTACGTTTTTTTTTTAATCATTAAAGTTGTATAAATTTTTTAAATCTTTAAATTTGCATATTTTTCTACTTTGCAAAAAATGTTATAGTTGCAACAACTGAATATAATGAGTTGCTTAATTAAAAACTAAAATTTGTAAATTAAAAAAAAAAGTTTATACAGGGTGTTAGACAAAAAACGTACAGCTGAATATCTCCGTTGTTATTTAACCGATTTTTATGATTTAAAAACCATTTTCAATGGTTTTTTTGAGTATTATAAAGGCTGGTACACACATATTTGTTTTTATTTTTAATATAGTTGCTATGGCAACCAACTTTGTTTTTTAAATGACAACATGCATTTTTTATATTATTTTTTGAAACTTTATGATATTTTTAATACAACCATTTGAAATAAAAATATACTTTTATAACAAAACTTTTTGATAAATTTTACATGGTTGTATTAAGAATAATTTAAAAATTGAAAAAATAAAATAAAAAATGTATGTTGCCATTTAAAAAAATAAAGTTGGTTGCCATAGCAACTATACTAAAAATAAAAACAAATACGTGTGTACCTGTCTTTATAATACTCAAAAAACCATTTAAAATGGTTTTTGAATCATATAAATCAGTTAAAAAATAACGGAGTCATTCAGCCGTACGTTTTTTGTCTAACACTCTGTATATTGAAAAACTTGTGATAATAGTAACAAATCTCAAAAATTTTTTAGTTAAAATTCAAAATTTGCAAATTTAAAAAAGTAGTTTTTTGTGATTAAAATTTAATAATTTTTACTTTTGCAAAAACTGATTGTCGCAACAATTTTCAAAAAAATGTTTTTTTTTAAATTATATTGTCAATAAATTCCTAATTTTTTTAAATGTTTTAAATATTTTTTTATTTTGCAATAAATTTGTTAAAATAAAAAAAAAATTTTTTTACTTAAACTGTAAAGAAGTAGTTTATTTAAAATCTAAAATTAAAAAAAAAAAATAATAAAAAATTATTTCTAAAAATTAATTAAAATAATTTTTATGTTTTAAAAACTGTAATAACGAAACTAGTTGCAAAATAAATATTTTTAATTAAAATTAAAAATTTTAATTTATACAGGGTGTTCGGAAAATACGTGTACAACGTTTGACGACAGACTCCTGACGTCAAAATAGGTCGATCTAAGCCGACTTAGTTATATCCAAAATTGTCTCTTTAGCCGGTAAAGGGCGTCAAAAATTTGTAAATATTAAAAAGAAATTACCTGTAACAATAATTTTTTAAGTGACCTTGTTGCTATGGCGTTTAATAATTTGACAATTATTGACAAATTGTCACCAGTCTATGAAATTTACTCAAGTATACGATCAACAATTCTTGAATTACAAGTTCATTTTAACATTAAAAATGGAAAATTATACAAACTCCCAGAAAGTTGACATGCTCCTGGTATACGGGTTTTGTCAAGAAAATGGGCGTCAGAGTGTTAGGGTTTACATGGAGAGGTTTCCTAACCGTCAAATACTAAACCACCAAACATTTGCCAATATTGAGCGTCATCTTCGGGAAACGGGTAGTTTTGAGAAAAAGTTTGAAGACAGGGGTCGTATGCGAACAACTCGAACTGTGGAAACAGAAGAGATGATTCTGGAAAGAGTTGAAGAAGAACCAAGTACCAATACCCGTCTCTTAGAACGTGAGTTAAATGTTCCTAAAACGATTGTCAATGAGGTTTTAAGAGAACAGTTGTTACATCCTTACCACATACAAAAAGTCCAGGAACTTTTACCGACTGATCCCCCCATGCGGCTTACATTTTGTCAATTTATTAGAAACAAAAGAATCCTTGTTCCATAACATATTTATTCCGATGAAAATCCACATGCCATTAAAGTTGCACATCATCAGCATCAATTTAAAATTAATATTTGGGCAGGTATTATTGATCACTATCTTATTGGTCCCATTGTTATTCCAGACAGGTTAGATAGAAATATTTATTTAAATTTTTTGCAAGACACATTACCAATTCTTCTGGAGAATTTGCCCCTTTTACTTCGGAGGGAAATGTGGTATATGCATGATGGTGCCCCGCTCCATTTTTCCGTTGCCGTTCGGCAATACTTACATCATCAATATCCCAACCGATGGATTGGAAGAGGCAATGATGCACCAGTAAAATGGCCACCACGTTCTCCTGAGTTAAATATGTGTGACTTCTTTTTGTGGGGCGCTATTAAAACAGAAGTTTACAAGACTCCGGTAAACACACGCGATGATTTATTGCAGCGGATTTTAAATGCAGGCAACCATTTTAATAATTCCGAGACATTAGATAGGGTCCAATATCATTTTTTAAAGAGTGTTAATAAGTGTATTCAGCAAGATGGCGGTCATTTTACACATTTGCTTAAGTAATGTTTTTGTTTTACTTAGTTTCTTACAATAGATACTTTCAACTTTGTTATACTTTTGTTTTTTTTGACGCTCTCTACCGGCTAAACAAGACAATTTTGGATATAACTAAGTCGGCTTAGATCGACCTATTTTGACGTCAGGAGTCTGTCGTCAAACGTTGTACACGTATTTACCGGACACCCTGTATATACAATATGTAATAATAGCAACAATTTAAAAAAAAATTAATACAACACTTGTTATTGAGATGCTAAAGTAAAATCCAAAATTTAAAATATTTTTATTAAACATACGGCTAAGTAACAAAAACCAATTCAAATGGTTTTTTAAGTATTATAAAGGCAGGTACACATGTATGCTTTTATTTTATTTATTTTCAACTTTTTTTTTTTTTAAATAGTAACATACATTTTTAATATTTTTTTTTATAATCTTTATGATATTCTAGATACAACTATGTAAAATAATAATATACTTTTGTAACGATATTTAATAATAAATTTAAAAAACATGTTAACTTAATTTTTTTTTTTTTTAAATTTTAAAACCGTCAATTTTTATGTTATGTAATAATAAACGCAAACAAAGTTATGATTACTGATATGACATGATTTGTCAGTCAGTCATTGTCGTTTATAAGTGAAAGTAAATTTTGATATAAAAGTAGGTTAAGTTTAGGTTAGAAATTTTAGATTATTTAGATTAACTGCAAACTTTTTATGAATGTTTTCAGATAGCTTTGATATGTTTGTTTTTTGTACGCGAAGTCATTGGACGAATTGTGTAGAAAATTGTATAGGTTTTTGAAAATAGAGCAAAGGGAAGATCTTTCGGCAACATATAAAATAAAATAAATTATTTTTTTTAAATGTTTAATATTGATTTTTTTTAAATGGTTTAATTTGCAAAAAATGTGATAGCAGCAACCATTTTTAAACACTTGATCTAATATTTATTACACATATTGATAATAAGTTGCTTAAATAAAAAGTTTTTTTTTTATGTTTAACTTTTATTTTTGTTGTATTTTTTTAATGTTTAAAAATACATAAAAAAAGTTTTTTAATTAAAATCCATAATGTATAACATTTTTTTTAATGTTTAAAATTGCATTTTTTTTTATTTTGGAAAAATTGTTATATAAGCAACAAGTTTTAAAAAAATAATTTAAAACTAGATTTTATTTTGTTCTAAAGTTTTTCTAAAAACATAATATACATATATAATAACATTTAAGTTCTCGCCTTTCGTTTATTTTTATAATAAAAAATAATTATATAATGATGAGCAATTTATTAGAAATCCTCTTCCATACCACTAATAGCTAAATTGATTCTTCTAGGTAGCAATTAAGATATTCGTGCCTCATTTTAATCCAACATTAATTTCGATATATAATTAATTCTATTGAACATTTTTCTACCGGATATGCGTCACACATTTTTTTAATATTTAAAGCCACACATCATGGTTTATGTGAATTGCATTTTGGAAACAATCTGTACACCTCCAATGAAGAAAAAGGAGGACGCTCACTCGTATTTGAAGCAACAAACATGTGATGATATAATAAAAATTATAGTTTGTATGAGATGCGAACAGTCGCGAGTGTGAGGGGGGCCACCGACAGTCAGGTGAAACTCTGCACGTTCTCTCACGGCCGCGAGATTATTGTGCGTTATTTTATTATTTATTAAAAAACCATTTGCATTTATTAGTAGACAAAATATTTCATATATATTTGTGCGCGTGTCGTAATTTTTTAAGCAAACATTTTTTATTATTAATAATATAGTGTTTACAATGTGCTTCGATGTTTTGTTGTAATTTATTATGATTAGTGTATCTCTCATAATTGGTTTAATGCTGCTTGTTAATCCTGGCAACAAGGTAAACGAAATATTTATATTTTAATTGCGTAGGTTTTAATGAACAGTTTACTGTCACTACATATTATTTTACAAGCGTGTGGACAGAAATTTATTATATATTTACAACATATTTCATGTTTGCTGCACGACTTTCATTCATTAGCGACTTAAATTTATTCAATTATTAGCACAATTATAGCTAAAGTGAATGAATTAGTTTGTAAACAAGCTGCGAGTATCAATATTGAAAATCAAAGCAATTTAGAAACAAATTTGTTTGATTTTAATTTGATTGTAATATAAAAATTGATTAAAATGTCAGAAAATCTTTACTAAATTTTTTTTAGACTAGCAAAAGGTTTCTAAAATCATGTATTGTGTATTATTGATAGAAATTTATTAATAATTTTGATTATATTAATGAAAACCTGATAAAATATGGACTATCTAGCAACAAATTTATAACTTACGATTTAGAGTAAATTAGCATCAGAGATTTATTAAATTATTTATAATGTTAAGTTAATATACAAAACCATTCATAATTTTCAAAATATTAATAGAATCTAATAAAGTTTTTTTTAAATGTTCACCAACTATCTGGCAATAAATGTCTATTTTGACATGGGTATAATCCTACTAACAAAAACATAAAGATAACAAAAAGAGAGACGCATATTGAAACTGATGAAATTTTTAAAAAATGTTGTCAGATATTCAAACATTACATTTCTAAACTGTAATTGATTGCTTTTTTGCTTAGAACAAAACGGCAGACGCATATTGAGACTAGAGTTTAAAATTATTTACAATTTGGTGAACATTTATTTATAAACCGAAAAATTATACTAGGAAATTGATGAAATTTTTAGAAAAAGTTGCCTGATAGCCAAACATAATATTGTCATACTGGAGTTTATTGCTTATTTGTTGATAAGAAAATGGCGAACGCAGATTGAGACTTGATTTTGAAATTATTTACAATTAGATGGAAATTCATTTATAAATTGGAAAATGTTGTTGAGAAATTGGTAAAGTTTGCAGGAAATGCCGCTAGATAGCCAAGTAAAATATTTCAAAACTAGATTTAGTTGCTTATTTGCTAATAACATAATGGCAAATGCATAATGAAACTTGATTTGGGAAATCATTTACAATTTGATATTTTTTTTTATAAATTGGAAAATGTTGTTGAGAAAATGACATAATTTTCAGGAAGTGTTGCCAGATAGCCAAGTTCAAAATATCCATACCCTGGATGATTGCTTCTCTGCTGATAACAAAATGGTAATTGCGTCACACGCATCATTTACATTTTGATAGAAATTTGTTTATACATATTATTGAGAAATTGACGAAATGTTGCCAGATAGGCAAACATAATATTTCTAAACCCATGGTGACAAATTTTATAAGTAATAAAGAGTATAAGATGATTTTGTTGTATCTTATAATTTATTGTTTTTATTGTCAATCTAGGCTTATTAAGTTACAACCGCTCTAAAAAAATGAAAATGATTTAAACCGAACTTGGAAAAATTCCAGTAAAATGCAATATAACGTTTTTGAAAAAAATTCTACTCTCTGCGATCTGACGAGATCCAGATTTTGGCCTCAATAGAGGTATTGAGATCATGCTTTGCATAAGTCGTTATTATAAAGGGTGCCTCGGCTTTTTTCAAAATTACGGCGTTGTTTTTGGATTTACAAGCTTAGATAGATAACATAATCTTGCGCCAACCAAATCAACTTTAACGTCAAAAATAATAGTATGCTGCATACCTCATACTACATCACTTTTCCGCATACTAATAAATGCCTCATTTATCGATAATTATTGATTGGTGGGCAAGCCCGAGCAAGAACATCGCGAATCACTGACGTACACATAACAATGGCGCATTTAATGTTTTTTTTATCTGGTTTTAAGAAAGTTCTGCCAGCTTGTACCTGGGGTTTTTACCTACTAAAATGCTATTTCCAATCGGTATTTAATGGTCAATTTTAACCCAAAACCTTGCATCAGAAAAGGTACGCCCGGATATGCATTCTGCTCACCCTAGATACTTTAAACGTTCCTCTAACTCAATTTTGCAAATTATTTTTTTAGTGTATTTATAGATTATCTTCCAATTTTGCTTTTTAGCATTGTATCAATAATGTTTGTTATTATTTTAAGCTTTTTTTCACGTGCTTAGCTGTGTCTTCATCTCTACAGGGTTGGCAGGTATTGTTTTCATTTAGCAAGACACGTTTTAAAGCAGCCATGTTTGCTTGAAAAATTGGTTAAGTAATAGTCTATTTTTCCATGTTTTTTATCTATTAATTTTTTTATGTTTCTAATCCATTTGTCAATTTAGCTTTGCTTGTTTTGCTGTCACTCTGCGTTGCAGATTTTCAGCATTTCCTTGTAGATGGCATTTTTCTGAATACGGTTTTTATTTATGGAAAGCTGTTTTTGCTCGATCATATGATTAATTGGCATTACCGACGATATTGTTAGGATCACCTCCGTAAAAATGATCCTATAGCTACAATATATTTTCAGCGCAATTTTACGTTGCTGAGAGACTAGTATAGTTTTCTATTTTTTTCTTAAGGGCGCGGTTTAGGAAAAGTTTTCAAACTACGAGTAAAATCCACGCAATTTAATTCCTTTTTAAAATCGGTTTTCTGCACGTGTACAGAATAAAATTTTCAGTCGAATGAAATATATCAAAATCCAAAACCTTCAATTGTCTATTAAATTTTGAAATTAAATTGTAATTTTTTTGTCAAAATATTCATCAAATTTAGTAAAATTTTTATTGTGCTTTAAGTTATTTTTGTTAAGTAATAATTGTTATAGTTATAGTATTAACTTAATAATAATAATAATAATTGCTTTTTATTGTCGACTTAACATATAATTACAAATAATTTAATATAAAAAGATATTCGACAATAAGGTATTTAAGCAGGTGGGTTAAATTTAATTATTTACCCTCTGGTTTTCCTTAAAATCCTTTTTAAATATCTTCCAATTGGTTGGTATTTTTTAGATTTGGCTAGTTTCTTTCCACACTCATTTCACAACTATGCTTATACACATATTTAACCAAATAATTGTCTAAATTATTAAGATTTATATTCACACCAAATTTCTCTGACAATTGTCAACATGACGGAAAAACAGTTTGGTATTGCTGCTACATTAAAACCATTAAAGTGTCATTTTCCAAATTTAGGATCCGTACATTAGAACCGAGTGCGACACCAAGCTGACGAACCATCAATGCTATACATTAGTCTGCCCAAAGCATTTATTTTGTCTGCTTTTTTGGTGACTATTGGTATGATTCTTTATATTCAAATTTTTATCGAACCATACTCCTAGATATTTTATTGTTTTTGTTGTTACCATAACAGTATCCCCAGTATGTAATGTCAATTGTTTTACTCTTTTTCCTTCGTAGCAAATTACGGTTTTTATTTAGCTATTTTTAAACCTTTGTTTTCAATTTATCCGTTAATAATTTCTAAAGTGATATTTGCATTTGCAACTAAGTTCTCTTCTGATTTCTATGTAATGACAATTGTTTGGAAATCCGCAAAACATACTATATTTATACCTATGGGACCTTATGGTACATTACACAACATTATCAGGCTTTTATACTTGCCAATTAGCAGTTTTTTTTGTTAAGGGGGGAGAATAGTTGCGCTATTATAAGGGTTTACAGCATCCAACTCAGCAAGAAAACGCCTGAATATAATTGAATAAAATTTTCACACATTGTAGAAGAAAGTCCAATCTGTGTCCTCAAATTTGTAGAAATTTGATGCAATAAGTCGTTTTTTCGCAATTAATTTTTAAAAAGTGACGTTTTTAATCAGTTCTTTATTAATTTTTTACTCTTTAAATGTAACTTAAAATATTTAACCAAAAACATGAAGACATAGAATATTGTATGTAGTTCAACATATAAAAAGAGTGATGACTAAAATCTTATCGTTTGGATATTGAGTTGGTTGGCGTTTTGTCGTATAAGAACCAATTTTAATTTAAAAACTGCGCTGTACGTGTCAATATTTTTCTAGAGAGAAAGGTTCACTGATATTCTTGTAGATGTGATAGGATTTAATATTTTTCCATAACAATAATACTAGTGGCACCATAACAGAACGGGGTGACTAAACCCGGCAATTCTCTAGCGTTAAGTAGCTAGCTTAAATCCTTCTTAATACGTCGCTTACGCCTATCTCAAAGTTTTCATTATTCAGAATCATAATACAAAACTGCAGGCGCTCTCAATATCTATCGATACAAGAAGGCATAATTATCTATTTCTTACCGTTTTTTTTTTTAGATTTTTTGACCTCTTTACTACCTATCCTTGGCGTCTATTGTGGGTTTGCTTTTGTAAATTTAGATTGGTTTTTAGATACTCTTACACCTACCTTAAATTTTAACCTGTTAGTTTAAAACATTTGCAAATGAATTAATTCCCATTCTCAATAAAATATTTTCTTTATCATACAAAAAAAAAACATTTTTGATCTGTTGGAAAATTGCAAATGTTTAACCTGTAGCTAAAAAAGAAGAGTAGTTCTTCAAATTATAAACCAATAGCATTATTGTCTTGTAAAAAAAATTTGAAAAGTATATTAATTTCCACATAGTTTTATATCAAAATAATTTCTTCTCAGATACTCAATATGGATTTTGATTAAAACGTTTGACAAGAGACATACATGAAAATAATATTGCAGTAGTTCTAAACATTTCCAAGGCATTTGATAAGGTATGGCATCTTAATCTTGTCGACAAGCTCTATTGTATAGGTCCTGATCATAAATCTGTAAATTTTATCAATAGTTTTATTTACAATAGAAAAATTATAGTTAGTAAATGGTTAGAATCTGTAGTATGTATAAACAAAGACTTTAAAACAATATTTGAATGGGGTATTTTCCACGTAGTCAATTTTAACTCTAAAAAACTCAACTTATTACTGTTTCAAAATAAAAATCAGATGTACTATCAGTACCAAATATTAAGCTAAACTACGAATCCATAACAAATTTTTTTTCTATTTGTCTTCTAAAGGTTACAATCTGATATAATCTTTTCTGAAATGATTATGTTGTTTACATAGCTTTGAAAGTATCTAAAATTTTTTTTAATAGATGTAGACACTTTTATTACTTTTGTTCAGTTTTTGCATAATTTTTTTTTTGTGGATATTTGTTGAAAAAGAAAGTAAGTCATGCCAAATTTTAAGAACCAGTCTAATATATATAGTATATAATCTAATTCCATTACTTTTTGACCAAACTTAAAAACTGAGTATCTCTAAATTGGGGCAGGTACCAAAAAAACATATTGCCTAAATTTTCTCTCTCTTTAAGTCATGATCTCAATTTTTGGGAGTTTTTAAAAGTTTACAAAAACGACTAAAAATTACATTGGAAAAAGCTCTGCAAGGTCTGATTCTTTTTGTAATTTCTTATACTTTAACTTGTTTTTTCTTATTTGGTCATTCTTTATTTTCTTGAGCATAGGCCGTTGAGAAAATAACCTAAAATTACAAAAACAGTCCCACATTGAAAATAATGTGTCAATACAATGTCAAATTATAATAAAATTAGGTCTAATTTAGCTTATTTTTTATGTTTTGCATTATTTTTTAAAATTTTGCAAAGTTGTTTCCAATCGAAGTTGTAAATCGTGAAATAATACTTCAAATATTAGTAATTTGGTCAAAAATGCTTATTTTTGTATACATTGAAGCCGCTGTAACTTTTTTCTACCTAATTTTGCAAAAACAACGTTTTATACGTTGATATACCTGGTAATAATTTTTACTTACGCTTTTAGTTTTTGCAAAAAAACTACATTTTATCGCATTGGTTTGAACATATCTTTATTATTTATTAAAAATGTGTTTTCAATAGAAAATGTATAATTTTATATAATATAGACAAATACATAATTTTTGAAATAAATTAAAAATGCAGTCAGAAGTTGAGTGTTCTCATAAAATTATACAATTTTTTTGATAAATAAAAGCGTAAGTAAAATACACTACTAAGTATATTAACGTATAAAACGTTGTTTTTACAAATTTTGAAAGTGCTGTAGCTTAGGCCTATTTTAATTTTCAAAAACCAAACTTTAAGAGGTATATATGAGGAATGTTTTCTGAAAATTTCAGCAAAAAAAAGTTACAGCTGCTTCAATGTATACTAAAATGAGCATTTTTGACCAAGTTTTTAATCTTTGAAAAGTGGTATCTCACTATTTTTAGCTTGAATCGTTAAAAACTGTGCAAAATTTTAAAGAGCAATGCAAAACAAAAAATATGCTAAATTAAACCTAGTTTTATTAAAAGGGTCCCCCCGGTTAACATAGGTGAAATGCTCACCATCACGATTATTCAAATTACCTCAAAAATTACTTTCCTAGCATCAAAAAAACAAGTTTGATATGATTTTAAAATTACAAAACCCCCCCTTTTCCATAGGGGGCAAAAAATAGCATATTTTTGTTTTAATTTATTTTCTCCGTACCTATTAAATGAAAAAAAATCATGGAAGTAGGGTTTTGAGTAGTCTTTAAACACATTTTTTGCCCTTCAAACTCTGCATACAACCCTTAAAAAAAATTCCAAAAGGGTTGAAATTTACTTTTGGTTATCTAAACCTTCGATTGAATAGAATTTTATTTTTTAACTTCATAAGTATTTGAAAAATCTACATCCATGATTTTTTTTGGAATTTTTTGCCAGTTAAATTGATGAAAATATTATACCCAAGATACCTACTTGGTGAAAATTTTTCCGTAGAATCCGAATTTCAGTATTTTGAAAGCTATAAATGCTTTGCAGAGTCACAAAAGCAGAAAAAACAGTATAAATGGTAAAAAAAATAAAAAAATCGATTTTTAATAGTGGGCACCACTCGCAAAAATTCCAAAAAAATCATGGATGTAGATTTTTCAATTACTTACAAAGTTAAAAAATTAAATTCCATGCAATCAAAGGTTTAGGTAACCAAAAGTAAATTTCAACCCTTCTGGAATTTTTTTAAGGGCTGTATACAGAATTTGAAAAACTGAAAAAAATTGTGGTGGAAGACCACCCGATACCCTACTTCCATGATTTTTTTTAGAATTTATCATTCAATAGGTGCGAAGAAAAAAAAAATAAAAACGAGAAATAGTTATTTTTTGCTCCCTATGAAAAAGGGGATGGTATCAAAATTTTAGAAACCTATTTAACATGTTTTTTTTGACAATTTGACATTGTGACGACATTTTCAATGTGGGGCTGTTTTTATAACTTTAGGCTATTTTCTCAACGGCCCACGCTTAAGAAAATAAAGAATGGCTAAATAATGGAAATGGATTGTTCAAACAAAATAAAAGACATATTGCTATCTAAACAAATATTTAGTTGGTAATACAAAATTTGCTAGAAATTCTAACAAATATTCATTAACAGTTCAGAGATGTAGTACCAAAACTTTGAAAAAAGATTTTTTTTAAACCGTACTATCAAATCAATGAATAAATTTCCAAACTCAGTATTTCCTGAGACTTGTGTGATAGTTTCAACAAGTGTGGTTGCAATTGTTAAAATTTAAAGGTATTTTTATGATGTGGCATATTAAGTAATTCCTAAATATTAAAATTAAAAAGAACTATAAAAATATGTTTAAAAAACTATTGGTTAAACATGCAGCGTTGTAATTAACTGTTTTTTATTATTTTATTATTTATAGAAAGATGATTTAGTTCCTTTCAAAATTATTAAAAAGTTTTTTTTTCTTTAATTCTTAGTTCATTACTTTTAGTATGATACTAGGTATCTCAATTACCACTTTAATTAGGGCATTGGCTTCAGTTTGGTTATTGCTTTGTTTAGCTCTGTGGTTGTGATTTTATCTACTTCACTTTTGCTTATATCTTTTGAAGTAATTACTGGGTGACTTAGAAACAGTTTTTTGACTTGTTTTTTTTGGTAGTTGTCCGTCAAAGTAATGCTTGGATTTAATCTGAGTTTTTAGTTTTTAGAGTTTAATCTTGTACACAACATTTTTAAGTTGTTTAGGATTTCTCATACTTGGTTCTACTTTTAGAATCCGTAGAGCAGTTTAATTTACAACCGGAAGAGAGTTTGCCACCATTTGTGCTACCTACATAAGGTATTTTCTTTTTATGCAACAATACCATTGTGTAGTATCTTTTTTCCTTAATTTCCACTAACAAATATTGTCTGAAGGTGTCCACTAAGATGTGTAAATATTGAATTGAGAAAACAAATAAAGGGGAGGTTTTGACACTCTGTGCAATTCTGTTTAGTCTACGGGAGCTATTTTATTTCACTCCACTATTTCTCGTTGCGTGGCTTTTCTATCCGTCATCCGAAGACGCTTTTGGTAGTGGGTACACCTGTCTACTATAGGTCATACATTTAATCTAAACTAAAACCGCTCTTAACGATTGTCAAATATTTCTTAAACAATTCGATTCAATTTATAAGCTCTAAATGTCACTTTAACGTATTTGAGATGAAGATATCAATTTATTGTTGTAATTTTCAATGTCTTTGTCAATTGGCTTATGGACAAAGTGGTAGTTTTTTTCCAGTTGTAACATATCATTAATAAAACTTGATTCAATTTGTACGCTTAAAATTGACAAAATGAGTACATTCGTAACACTGTGAATTGACATTTTGAACAAAAATTACGTCAGTTGACAAATGTATTATTACTTCAAATTATAATTAACAAATTGGCCAATTTAGATGTACAATGTTTCTATTAATTGACTTATTAAACAAAATTGATTTGACAGATGTCATAAAGAAATTAGACTATTATTATTATTATTATTATTATTATAAACTATTATAAACTATTATTATTAAAGACTATAAACAAACTTAATTTATAATCTTTAATAAATGTTACCGTCAATTGATTTGATTAAATAAATTAATAAATGTTAAATTTTTCAAAATTTAATTAAACTGTTACATTTGACAGTTAATCGATATATTGACCAAAATAACGATATTTCTTAAAGGTGTTATGAAACAACCTGATGTAACTTATACATGTCAAACATTATAATGATCAAAATGACAAAAAAATAACAAAATGGTTTTAATTGACAGTTGTAAAAAAGTCAATTGACATATTGAACACATTAGCAACTTTTGACAGTTGACAAATTTTACTATACAAACTTGATTTAGTTTATAAATGTCAAACAATATAAACAAACAAAATAGTCCCATTTGGCAGTTGTTTATACTGTGAATATTTATATTAATAAAACCGGCAATTTTTGACAAATGTCAAACGTAATACAGACAAAAAATATGTCAATTTAGTTGTATTATATCACTGTCAATTGACTTATTGAATAAAATGGCAATACTTGACAGCTCTCAAACATTTTAAATACCAACTTGATGTTATTAATAAATGTCAAACAGAAAATTATAAAAAATATTTTTATACTTGACACTGTTAATTAATATATTTAAAAACTCTTATTTGACAGTTTTAAAACTAAGTAACTATAACCATATTGGCGCGTAGGGTTCAAAAATTGTTTTTTTGTCCTATATCTGCATCTTTACTGCTATTATTTAAACTTCAATAATTAAACTAAATAAACGCCAGATCTCAAATTTGACACAATAGATAATTGTAAAATTTTTAACAGAAGGTAGAATATTTAACTTTAAAATTTATATTATTTAAAATGTCGTCTATTTTGTTTCAAACATACAAATTTTAAATAGCAACTGTTAAAAAATATACGATCTAAAATGATCAACAATCAAAAGTACTTAATCTTAGATGTTATCTGTCAAAATTGATTTTATTATAAATTTTGTACTTTTCAACCGTTTTTAGTCGGAAATTGGTTCTTTTTGATAATATTTTAATATTTTATGACAGAACTTTGCCATTTTTTATTTTTTATAAATAGAATGTTGCAGTTTTTAGCAGTTTATGGGGAATGTTGTTATTTTCTGACAATATTTTTATATTTTATTCCTGGGTTTAGTTATTTTTGACATTAGAATTTGCACATTAGTAGATTTTGATCTATCTAAAAATGTTATAGGTTTTATGACCGGATTTAGAAATTTTTGACTTTTGAGTTTTTCTACAAATTATTCAGCTTTATTACGAAAATCAGAAAAAAATGTTTTGTACGCTTAGAGCAACTTATGGTTTACATAACCGGCCTACCAATTGCACAATTCGATGTACCATTGACAAATTTTAAACTCAATATTTATTATTAGATAATATGCAACCAAATAGACTACATCCAGCACGTAGTAAAGAAAATATATCGGCGATAGCTGAGAGTGTTTGCAATGACCGTGATGAATCAATTTAGAGCCATTCTAAACAGTTTGGCTTGTTGTATGGAACAACTTAGCGTATTTTACGTAAGAATCTTGGTTTAAAAGTATACAAAATTTGATGATTTATGCTAGAATTGAAGCCGGCCGACCTTCTGAATCGTCACCGTTTCAGGATTTGGGCTTTTAAAAAGCTTCAAGAAGATCTACTGTTTTTGACCAAAACTTTGTTCAACAATGTGGCAATTTTTGGCTTAATATGCAAAATTGCCGTATTTGAGCTGTAGAGAAATCAGAAAAACTGTCATTGCATTCAAACAAAACAACGGTTTGGTATGGTTTATACTTTTTGATTGGGTTTTACTAAACTTGTTTAAACAGTATGATCGAATTTTTGAGCTTTTTGACAATATTTTGATATTTTAAGGCCGGTTTTTAGTTTTTTTCAACAATATGTTGTTGTTTTATGATTGGATTTTACTGTTTTTGTAATTTTATTAAAAAAATGTTGAACAGTTTAGGCCGGAATTTAGTTCTTTTTTAACTGAGGATAGTACATCCTACAAAGCAGCGTATGAACGTGGTGAATATACTGCCGCCACTTTTATTAATCTTAACAAAGCCGTTAGACTGTGTTAAACACACAACAATAATACAAAAATTAAGTTAATATAATTTTCAACCAGCTTGTTGCATGATTTTTTCCTATCTTAGAGTGTTGCGGTCATTCGATCTACCTCCGAACTACTTGATATAAAACATGGTGTTCTACAAGGATCAATACTTGGCTTATTGCTATTTATACTATACGTAAATTATATGCCGCACCAAACAAACCAGAAAATTACAACAATTCCAACAATATTTTCATGTAAAAACCTGGAATTTGCTATTTTTGCCGTTTAACAAATATAATTTTTGATTTTTTAACCGTTTTTGGCTGAATTTTGATTGTCTCAAAATATTTTAATGATTTATGATCGGATTTAGATATTTTTATTTTTTTCAATAGTTAATGACAAGGTAAAAAAAATATAAAATTGTGTACGCTTTTTTCTAAAACCGTCTCAATAACGGCGCGCAGCTGAAATAGGTAGCGGTAACTCTAATTGATATTGAAAACTACTTTTTAGTCAATTACAACAAACTTGCCAGGGGCAGGCAAGAAACATTATCCACATGCGACTTTAGACTCCCGCCGAACGAATCACTTTTTTCTATCACAAAAAACTAACCTTGCCGGAACAGACAAAACCTGAATACCGTTTTACCTTTTGACACTAAATATAATCAACTGAATACGACAAGTTAGAGGCCAGATTAATAGTTTAACAGTAGATTAGACTTGTTAGTAGCCAGATTTTGATTTTGAACATTTTATATACACTTTTAAAAGCCAAATTTATAGATTTAAAAACTAGATTTTTAATTTAGACGTTTGATTAACAATTTTTCGGCTAAAGTTAACACTTTGAAAACCAGATTTATGGTTTGTATGCCGGATTATTAATTTAGTAGTTAAATTTAAGATTTTAAAAACTGGATTTACAATTTTAAAAGTTGTGTTTATTATTTGAAGGCCGAATTTACACTTAAAAAAAAAAAAAAGGATTTAGAGTTTTAAATGAAGGATTATAACAATTTGGTAATAGAATTTAACACTTTGAAGACCAAATGTAAAGTTCAAAGTTACTAATTCTCTTTATTTAGGTCATAAATTAACGTTATTTTTTTATTAAAGCCAAATATTAACTAAGTTGCCAGTTTTGAAAACCAAATTTACATTTTTAATTTGTAAATTTACAGTTTTATAGGCCGGATTAGCAGTATTGCAGTAAATTTAAACACGTTAGCAGCCCGATTTACACATTTTCATTTATAATTTCAAAAATTGATGGCCGGATTTATAATTATAATATATCAGAAAATTCAACATGATAAATTTAACACTTTGAAGGCAGGATTTACACAGGATTTATAATATGAAGACCGGGTTAATATTTTGGCAGTACATTTTTTACCAGATTTTTAGTTCTAAAAATCCGATTAACAGTTTTAAAGACCGGACTAATAATTTGAAAACCGGATTAACAGTTTTGCATTAAAATTTAACACTTTAAAAGTAGCGTAGTAGCGTACTCTCACTTTTTTTATTAGTATTACCAAATATTCTTAGCCAAGTTTTCAGTGTTGAATTTACAAAATGCCAGATTTATAGTTTAAAAGGCTGAATATAACTTGCAAGGCTAAAATTAATTTTGAAAGGCCGCATTCACACTTTTAAAAACAGTTGACAGTTTAAAGGCTGGATTTATACTTTTGAAGGCCATATTTAGCGCCGTAAAAGAATGGCCCGGGACCAAATCATTTTGACGATTTTGTCCTGAAGTGAGCAAAGAACTCGAAAAATTGTTGATGACAATCCGCTTCCTCTCCAATAAGTTGATGCTTTTATGTAAAATTAAATAATTGAAATCCCAATTAATCATTAGTATTAGGAACTAAAAAAAATTTTGTTATTATGAATTAAAAAGTATTCTTTAAAAAGATTACATTATTATGTTTCTAAAAAAGAGTATGTCTGGTCACAAATTTATTCTTACGGATACATTACTAGTTTTGGCTCTACTAGAGTCTTCTACAGATGGTATAAGTTAAATGAATTTAACTTCTACAGATGTAGTTATATGATTAAATGAAAACTTTGATACAAATTCATTTATAACCCGGAAAATGTTATTGAAAAGTTGATGACATTTTCAGGAAATGTTCTCAGTTAGCTAAGCATTGTAGGATACTACAAACTCACAATCTAGTCTATATAAAAAAATAAGTTATGATTTACTAGTAGCTTCTATATGTAAATAAGATTGCAAGGACAGGAATTACCCCATATTAATGTTATTATGCTACAATCTAGTTGATTAAAATGCAATTAATTGAATCACAGTGCAGACAGTAGCATTAGCTAATTATATATTTTGCTCCTAATTGCAAATAATTTACCATTATTCCTAGAACCGCAAGCAAAAATAAATATTGTAAGCTTGAATACGTTACCTATACTACTACAATTTACATTAATAAAAAAAATCTTACAATGTGAGTTGTTTTCTTCCACACGTGAGAAGCATCAACTCAATTATTATGCAATAAATAAAATGACACACAACACAAATCTTTTCTCAAATATAATTAAACAAAATTCTTATCAATCATTTACAACAAACACACATATTAAAATCACTTCCTACAAGCGTGTATTTACATTCAAACCAAGTTAATAAAAAAATTGTTTGTATTCTTAACTAACATTTCCTTCAATTTTTCCATTAATTCCCACATTTAATTACGAGCATAAGTAATTACCCATCGTAGTTAAAATGCATCGGTTCTAGTAACTAAATGTTTACTGTCATATTGGGTAGCAACAAATGAGTAAGCGCTATTTGCATATTTAATTCATAAATCTTTTAGCAGTCAAGTCGTTTCAATATTTAGTACAAGAACACAATAGGTGGGAGTTCGTTATGCGGATATATTGTAATTCATGAATCAATTAATACATTAATCAATGTTTTTTTTAATTTTAATGTTTGGTTAGATAATCATCGTGTGACTTTTAATGATGTTTTGGTAAAACTGATGGATGAAGTATGGTCGTATCAATATTCTTACAATTTACAAAATATACAACAATATAACATTTTCCAATATACCATTTACGAGTACAATTATTATATTTATTTAAATTGCAAATTATGATCTCATTGAATTAATTATGGATGAAATATAGACAAATCGATGTAGTTTAAATTTACAAGATGTTTGTACTACTATAGTATTAAATACCGAAAAAATTATACAATTATTAACTATTTACGATTTAAAAAATTTAAAAAAATATTTTTTAGATAATTTTCAAATTATGTTCACGTTCAATAAGTTATGAATTAAATTTGGACGTACCGAACCGGTTCAAATTTACAAAACATTTAGTACTACTACAGTACTAAATACTGTAATAATTATAAGACTTTCTAATGTACCATTAACGAGTTACATTAGTTGGTATAAAAATATTATTTAAATTAATTTGCAAATTATGGTCACGTTGAATAAATTATGAATTAAATTTGGACGTACCGAATTAATTCAAATTTACAAAATATTTAGTACTACTACAGTAGTAAGTGCTGTAAATTTTAAAACTTTTCAATGTACCAATTGCGAGTTACATTGGTTGGTATAAAAATATTATTTTAAATAATTTGCAAATTGTAGTCATGTTGAATAAATTTTGGATTAAATTTGGACGTACCGAACCAGTTCAAAATCACAATATATTTATTATTACTACAGTACTAAACACTGTGAAAATGATAAAACTTTTCAATGTACCATTTATAAAAATATATATATAATATAGTATAAAAATATTTTTTTAAAATTAATTTGGAAATTATGATCACGTTGAATAAATGATGGATTAAATTTGGACGTACCAAACCGGTTAAAATTTACAAAATATTTAGTACTAGTACAGTACTAAATACTGTAAAAATTATAAAACTTTTCAATGTACCAATTACGAGTTTCATTAGTTCGTATAAAAATATTTTTTTAATTAATTTGCAAATTATGACCCTTTTGAATAAATTATGGATTAAATTTGGACGTACCGAACCGGTTCAAGTTTACAAAAAACTATTTAGTACTACCACAGTACTAAATACTGTAAAAATTATAAAAAAATTTAATGTACCATTTACAAGTTACATTGGTTGGTATAAAAGTATTTTTTAAATTAATTTGCAAATTATAGTTATGTTGGATTAAATTTGGATGTACCGAACTAGTTCAAATTCACAAAATATTTAGTACTACTACAGTCCTAAATACTGTAAAAATTATAAAACTTTCCAATGTACCATTTACGAGTTACATTGGTTAGTATAAAAATATTTTTTTAAATAATTTGCAAATTATGGTCACGTTGAATAAATTATGGATTAAATTTGGACGTACCAAACCGGTTCAAATTTACAATATATTTAGTATTACTACAGTACTAAACACTGTGAAAATAATTAAACTTTTCAATGTACCATTTACAAGTTACATTGGTTGGAATAAAAATATTTTTTTAAATAAATTGCAAATTGTAGTCATGTTGAATAAATTATGGATTAAATTTGGACGTACCAAACCGGTTCAAATTTACAATATATTTAGTATTACTACAGTACTAAACACTGTGAAAATAATTAAACTTTTCAATGTACCATTTACAAGTTACATTGGTTGGAATAAAAATATTTTTTTTAAATAAATTGCAAATTGTAGCCATGTTGAATAAATTATGGATTAAATTTGGACGTACCAAACCGGTTCAAATTTACAATATATTTAGTATTACTACAGTACTAAACACTGTGAAAATGATTAAACTTTTCAATGCACCATTTACAAGTTACATTGGTTGGAAAAAAAATATTTTTTTAAATAATTTGCAAATTATGGTCACGTTGAATAAATTATGGATTAAATTTGGACGTACCAAACCGGTTCAAATTTACAAAATATTTAGTATTACTACAGTACTAAACACTGTGAAAATGATTAAACTTTTCAATGTACCATTTACAAGTTACATTGGTTGGAATAAAAATATTTTTTTTAAATAAATTGCAAATTGTAGTCAAGTTGAATAAATTATGGATTAAATTTTGACGTACCAAATCGGTTCAAATTTACAAAATATTTAGTATTACTACAGTACTTAATACTGTAAAAATGATCAAACTTTCCAATGTACCATTTATGAGTTACATTAATTGGTATAAAATTATTTTTTTAATTAATTTGTGAATTATAGTCACATTGAATGACGAATGAAAATGCTTCAAATTTACAAAATAGGTAGTGCTTTGTTAGTACTATTTGTTAAAAAAATTATATCGTTTTTCAATATACCATTAACGAGTTATATCATTGGTATACAATTATTTTGTTAATTAACTTGCAAATTATGTTCTCATTGAATAAATTATGGATAAAATATGAACGTATCAAAATGCTTTAAATTTACAAATTAGTAACTACTTTATTAGTACTAATTGTTGAAAAATTTATAACATTTTTTAATATACCATTATCGGGTTACATCAATTGGTATATAATTATTATTTTTTTAATTTACTTTGTAAATTAGGACGTATCAAAATGATTAAAATTTACATAATTAGTACTAAATGCTAAAAAGTTATAACATTTCATTTACTTGTTACATCTATTGGTATAACGTATTTTAATAATGGAATCAAACTAACAAATTATTTTTTTTAGTTTTTAGTTTCAATATTATGAAATCTCTATTCAAAAACACTATCCGTCGCAGCTCACTATTCAAATCAACAGAAAAGTGTAATACTAGTCAACCCGATCAACCAAACGAACCTCCAACAACAACAACAACAACAACAACAATCGAACCACCACCAATAATCACTTCTCAACCACCTACCATCATACAAGAAGACGATAAGATTGATATCGCAGCAATGGAAAGCAATATTGAAGACAATGTTCCTACAGTGACCGTATCGTTGCCTTCTGAAACGGTTACATCCGAATCAACACCACCTACTCAACGATTATTTTTCAAACCAGGTATCATCGAAGAACAAGAAGAAGCCGATCAGTGTTCAGGAGCAGATTCGCCGCTTATATTTAAGTCGTCGCATTATTCGCAATATATTATATCACCTGCAAATCCTGGTTTGAATAGGATTTCGACTTGCAATAGTTCCCTGACGCAATTTACAGTCAGGCAGGATAGTCGGTGAGTAATAATTATATTTTTTTTGATACATTAGACTCAATTAATCAAATCTATCTGTTACATGCAGATTAATAAGTTTAATTGCCAAAACATGTATTACACACATTATTATACTCTTTTGTTACGCCTAGTGGCCTTTATTTTAATGGCAATTGTTGTAATTTAATCTAAAAACTTGTACGATTAATTTAATTGTTTTTTATTTGATACTTCTAGCAAATGCGTCAATGAATCCATTGTTTTTAACATTATGTTACCTTAGGATATGCATGACATTAATATTGTAATACAATATTGTACAATTGCAAAATAATGATTTGCTTTAAACGTTATGAAAGTTATATGTCTTTGAATTAAAATGTTTTCAAATGCATTAATGTATTTATAGTACTAAGTTGGTAGTAAATTATATAATTTTAAAGTAAAAGTTAAGAGTATCAATTTTTTTAAATTTTTACGGTAAACAATATGCAGTTAAAATTTCAAAAAAAATTTAATGTTCTACCAATAATGCGTTTTTTTGGTTGAGATATTAGTAATTTTGGTTGTCTTTGTATGCTTATTTTACCTCTATGTTAAAAAAGGTGATCCATTCAGTAGTTTCCCTTTCTGTTGTTAAGGGATTTTGCATTAATGTCCACAACTAAAATAGTTTTTTGGTTACCAATACTAACTTTCTTAATAATTAATTACATCTACTTCCTTTTGGTACATGTCTATCAAAATATTTGGTAAAATATAATAATTTATCAAGTTGACTATATTGCAGGCTTTTACATTCTTATTTAGAAATATCTCAACTACATTGCTTCTTATGTTCTTTATTCATATATTTTTGTTAACCATGTTTTTGTTTGGCTTGCATAACCAGTATGTCTATCTGAATTTGCATCGCTAGATCTCGTGATACTTTCCCTCTGCCTACGTTTAGTTGTAATATTTTTAAATTTATTTTATATTTATATTTCTACTTTTATTTTTGTTCTTTTGTTTATTGTTTCTTCTTTTTCTCGGACAAGTTTGATCAACTAAATTGATCTGTTCTATATCCGCTACACTTATTATGCAAGGTAAAATACAAGAAAGAAGAGTCGTAGGGCGTTGCAGAACTTCATGGTTAAAGAAAATCAGAATTGCAATTACAATTACCAACCTCCGATAGAAGACGGCACAATAAGAAGATGATTGCCGCTAATTTTACATATAGCGCAATTTGCCTAGGTGTTTTTAGAGTTTTTTTTTACTGTTCAAGCATTTTTGTGATTTATTTTTTCTTTGGTATTAATTTTGCTCATAACTAATTTCTACGCATCTATAACATCTATCTATTCTTCTCTTTATTTTACAAGAGGCTTATCTTATTTTAATTTTACGTCTACTGCCTTTTTTGAAAAGTAATTGTGGCTATTTCACAACCGTTCTGCATTTGTTTTAGTGCTTCTATTTGCATATGGCTGTTTGTAATGTTTCTAACGTTTTTTGTTATTGTTTGTTTCTTTTTTTATGTTGCCATCTAGATCAAATATGTGATGTTGTTTTTTATTACTATGCATTTTGAGTTTTATTTTTTATAACTTTTTTCAAAGTTTTAGTTTTTGCTTCGTCTCCTACAACTAGCATTAAATTTTTATTTTTTGTTTTGTTAATTGTTTTAACGCAAATAGTTCAGTCAAATTAGCTTTTTACCAAAAATTCAAAAGTTTTGAAAAATATACTAAAAGTCCTGACAAATATGATACAAGCTCTAGCGGCAATGACCGAAAACAAACCACTTTTTTCGGTTGTTTGTTAATATTTCAAGAACAGTAGGTCGGAAGTAAAAGTTAATAATATGCATATAGAATACTGAAATTTGCAATAAAAATGATTGTTTACATTTTTCTTATATTCCCAGCAGTTAGAGAGTTATAAAGAGCAAAAGATGGCGTTTTTCCAAAAAAAAAAGTTAGCACGGCACAATATGTAATTTATTGAAGATTCCAAAGCAAGAAAAATGAAATGTACTTTTTACCTTTATTTGTTAGATACTCGTAAGTAAATCAATATTTGACAATGTTTTATCTACACGTTTGGATACATTGGATTATTGTGGAGACAATCTTCAAACTTGGTAAAAAAAATGAAATCAACTTTATTACAAAAATAAACAAAATTTTTTATAAATACATAAAATATGGAAATTCTGAAGAATATAAAAATCATAAGCATAATTACAAGCCTTTTCACCGAGTGTTGTGTTTCTTCCAGAGATATGAAAAAAACCCAGGTTATCAAGGTCATCAAAGCCTTTTTTGGGGGTAGAAGTAATGCCATTCAAGCATTCTTTATAGCAGTTGTGGCAAATGTTTGTGCACATTATTCCTGCTTTTTGGCAACCACATCTGTTTCCACTTCTAGTTATACATTTGCAAAAAATGAGGTTGAGGACTGCCTCAGGTTCTGCTGCGTCTTTTTTAATTACTAGGATCATCCGGCTGGCTCAAATTTCTAACCTCACTGTACATTTCCTAGCCAAACTTGAATTTGGTGGTATACACAAAAACAACATAACAATGCATGTTAAGAAAAGTTTGCTTGTCCCCCTCCCAAACAAACTTCATTGTACAATGCCGGGAATATTCAGCTTTATTACAGCTATTAGCTCGCTTATTGAACAAATTAAAACAGACACGTTTCTCTTTTTGATATGCAGCGGAAGTCGTATCACATCCGCTGAATGCATGCAAAAAAAGTATGCAGTTTTTTATTTCCATAGTTTACAATTGTTGACTCGAATTGACCTCGTATTTGCATTTTTATCAAAAATTGTTTTATCTCATTCAAACCTGGGTTGTTCTACATATTCGTGTACAAAACCTTGAATCTTTCAGTTTATTTAAATTATCATATTATGATTCATTATAATTCAGAAATATAGAGCATAACACTTTTTAATCTATACTTGAAGTATGAAATTTTTATACGAGGTCTTGCACTTTCACCGACGATACCTTATTTTCTACTTTGCCGTGGCTTAGTTTAACAAATAATATCAGCCTTTCAGATAGGGTTAAAGCCATGAGGAAGACAATAAAATCAACATCTTTGCCAACTATTGCTACTTTGTCACTAGTTAAGGATTTTATGACTCTTGTGCGGATGATCAATTTATTTGCGTTACAGATGCTTGTTCTGTTTTAATTCCATAGTCGTAAAGAGCAAGAATGAAATATGTCTGGTTTTATTGTGTTCATTAGAAAGAAAATCATCTTTTTTGACTGTAATTTGTGTTTTGTGTTCAAAGTTTATGTCAACTGACTTCTTTAGCTTGTACTTTGGTTCTGTTCAGTTGTCTTTGTACTGAATAGTGCCGCTGAATAGCCATCAAATTCAATGGTACAACTTTTGCCGGCATACTGCTTGAGAACATAAGCAACATAACATTGGGAAACTGTTGAGATTTGGGATTTTTGGACCACACCATCTTGTGTTACAGTAATCCTCCATTCAAAACGATGTCAAAATTGAGAAGATTCGTTTTCTTTGCAG
The DNA here is from genome assembly GCA_963932245.1 of Tachinus rufipes. Classification (NCBI taxonomy): domain Eukaryota; kingdom Metazoa; phylum Arthropoda; class Insecta; order Coleoptera; family Staphylinidae; genus Tachinus; species Tachinus rufipes. The sequence continues at coordinate 66,581,908 of OZ010747.1, read as the reverse complement.
TACAGGAAAAGTATCGTATAAGGCGGCTTTTTCATTTTTTTCATTTTAGTTTCCTCAAATAAATATAAAGGGTAAGGAGCGAGCTTATGTTACAAGTAGTTCTTTAAGTACTCATCCCTAGCTTGTTGACAGCTATCTTTAGAAACATTGCTAAAGGGTTGATTACCACACTTTCTCTATAAACAAAGAAGAACACTACAGTTTAACGCGTATCGTAAACGCTATGTGGAAAGGAGAGCAGGTAGTTGGGGGAAAGGGGGAGGACCATCAAAAGAGACCGGCTTCTTGGTTCGTAACAATACAAGTAACTTTTTTTCTATTCTTTAGCGCTCTATAACTCTGTAACCGCTAAAATAAAAAAATGTAAATGATCATTTTTATTGCAAGTTTTATCAGCTTTTATTGACTTGCTTTTCTTTCAAAAACAACCCGCACAGAACCGTTCTGAACGGTTCTAAAAGAAACAGTATTTAATGGCATATGATGCGTTGACTAGCAACATAACTGTCAAATAATTATTTATTCAACTTATCATTTTGTTATTAAATTGTATAATAATTTAAAAAAAGTTTTATTATTATTATTATAATAAATCTCAATATATATTCTAAACTACAAACACATTTTTTTATTCCTATATTTTAACTTTTAAAGTTAAATTTATCCCCGGCGACAACAATACCAGAAAACACTAGTAACTATGTTAATAAGTTGCTGGTAAATGTTAGATACTTTTTGTTATTGGGTGTTGGCACTTGAAATGGGCTTAATGCACCGTCTTCTAATGTGGTGTATGAGGGGAGAAATCAACTCAGAACAGGTTGGGGCGTTGCGCTCTCTGTGAAAGGTACATGAGGTGTCAAGCACAGAATTGTTCGGAACCGTTCAGAAAGAAAAGTGTCTATTATGTATATGGTCAACTTTTACCACTAACCTACAGTTCTTGAGATATTAACAAAAAACCGAATAAAGTTCTTTGTTTTTGGTCATTACAGATAAAGCTTGTGTCATATTTACTTTTAGTATATTTTTTAAGTATTTTAAGTATAAATCAGTGTAAAAAGTTTTAAAACTTTTGGATTTTTTTAGAGGTAAGATCAATATTTGAGCATATCTGACTAGACTAAAACGAGTTTTTGTGTAATTTGCTACTTTAATTTTTTTTTCTTAGAATTTTTTTGTTCTACTTTTTTTTTTTCACTTTTTTCTTTGTTGTAAATAGTTTATTTCTATTTAGAAGATACATTCTACGCATCTTCTGAAGTACTTTATATCCAATTTTCATCTTGTTAAAAATTAATTATTTTAGATTTGTGTATGTACATCTTTTAGGTTGTCCAACACCCAAAATGATTGTTTGGCATTAGTTAAAACTTTGTCGTCTACTTTTAATGAGATAACATACAGTAGATTAGAGTTTTGAACTTTTTTACTATCTATAAACTCTATTTTTGTTTTGATATATTCTATTTGTTTTTTTAAACCTTCATTTATTTATGTTTTAATACACGAATGTCTTTTTTTAGTTTTTGTTATTGACTTATTGTCTATTGCGATTTCTGGACTTACAAACACTACTGCGTTTTAATTTATTTTATTTGAAGCTATGCTTGCTACCTTTATAGTTATTACTTAAAAGCAGTTTTTAGGCTATTTTATATCAAGAATACTTGCCAATCTTTCCCATCCATTTTGGTGGTTGATCTTATTTTTATTCTCTGAGTTAATTTTTATTTTTTGTATATTTTTTATTTTGGGTTTCCTCTCAGACTATTTGAGTACTTATGCCTCGCGTTTTTTTTAAGGTTTGTTATTTCTATTACTGGCAGTTCTAGTTTTCACTTTTTGTTTCTGTGACCAAGCATGTCTGTAATTTGCCTAGTTTTATGTACTTTTTTTATATCAGTTTTAGTGTCTGGCGCGTTTATTACTATAAGATCTTATCAATCTCTCCTTGTTTGTTCACCATATTTTTTACAGTTTTTGGTAGTTTTCTCTCTGGTTCTCTTTTGTTGTTGTTTGAGAAGTATTTTTTCTGCTAACAATATCCAAGAATAACTGCTTTCATTTAATTGGAAGTATTAAAATCAAGTTTTTTGCAAACGGTTGAAATTTTGGTTTTCTACACCATTGGCCTGTCCCATAGCCATTTTTGTTGTATGCTTTTTTTGCTGTTTATCAGGTAATTGCTTTCAATTAGTTTCTCCTCTCAAACTTCTTGGAGCGCCCGCTTTCTCTAGCAGCTAATTTTTGGAGCTTTTTGTTTTTTTTTTTTTAGTAATTTTTTTTTTTCAATCTTAACGCTACTTACCGCTTGAACATTTTTTTGCTAACTGGCAGCTTTGCTGCAAAGTATTGTTGTTTTTTGCATAGGGTTGAGCCCATTTTATGACTTTTATAGACTTTGCAAGACAATAAATTAATAAATACTTTCTCGAGAGGTGCATCAGTTGTTTATGTTACTGGTAATAGTGATACTTTAATGTGTTGGATTGATTGCGTGTGATGATTTTATCACATAGGTTATTAGCTTATCTATTTCGTTCCACCAATACTTGTAAGTGTTTTTTAGTAAGTTGATGGTTCGTCAATCCAGTGTATTATGATATGATTGGTTTAGGTTTTGTATTATTATCTTCAATCACTTCAACATTTTTTAAACAACAAATAATACAAGGGCCTTTGTTGGTAAAATTTTTAGTACACTCAGATGCAAAAAAACCATGTCATTGGGTATTTTTTTGCAAAATCCCCGGGTAATTTTTTTTTTATTTATGTATTTTTAAAAAAGCTAAAATATGGTTTTTTCAGAATAATTTTTTGGTAAGTGGATAGTATAATGTTTTTTTTTTTAAATTTGAGTTTTCTGTTGTTGTGACAAGTTTTCTGTAACAATTGGCTTTTTTGTTATCAATAATGGTATTTTGTATTTTGATAGTTTTGGCAAATTCTTGAGTTGCTGTTGAATGGATTATACATTTTTTTAAAGTGTTCCATTAGACCATTTCTGTCTACATTTAGTATAATACTATCTAAATTGTCTTGTGTAATAATAAAATGTCTATTTCTGAAAGTCGAATTCTTAATAGAGCATCGGCATTGACGTTGTGTTTGCTTTTTTACAACTTTTCAATTTCTTTGGTTTGAATTTTTTCTCTCATAAGCTTAGAATTTGGCTTTTTAAATTAAATTAATTAAAATTAATTTCAAATAAGGCGATATTAGCATATCGACTCATTCTACTAAATGGATAATAATAAGTAGATAGTATAGGTTTTCTAAATAATAGCCCACTCATAAAAAAAGATCTGGTTTTTTCCGGCAAAGTTGCAACGAAGTAAGATTTAATTGCAAGGAAATAAAATTTTGAATACGTTTGATATTATGTCCATAACTTTATAAGACTACATATTGACAGCGCCATAGGCTCCGCTGACCATACAGTGCGGGGGGGGGGGGGACTAAGTCTTAATAACTAAATAATCTAATTAATTGGATACACTGATTATTATGCGACGTTTATCAAAACCTGAAGAGTTACAAAGTATATCATTTTTTTCAATACAGACTTTATTTGGGCTAGTTTCAATATTTTGCAGTAAAACCCAAAAAAATCTAACTAAGCCACTGCTTAAAAAAAGCTTAGTTCAACTAATAATTAATAAATAATTTGGAATCCTTTAAGTGCAATTGGTAACAGTTTTAGAACAATTTAGAACAATTCCAAAACAATAAAAGAGTTTAAAATTAATTTGAAATAGCATACTAAACTTAGAAACAGCTTAGATACACTTAAGAATAATTCAAGTGTAACTAAGAATACTTGGAAGCAACTTAAATTAAAATGCAAATAAAATGCAGATAGTAAAGTTAACAAAACAACTCATATTGTACTGGAACAAGTCAACATTAACCAAAAATTATATTTTATTACACTTAGGAACACCTTAGTAGTTGAGAAGAATTTAGGAGTAACTGAGAACCCATAATACATTAAAAAACCCAATATTACATAGTAACACTTAACAATTTAAATACAATTGAGGCACAGTTGAAGAGAACAGTTTGGGTGCAACTAGGAACACTTGTCTAAAACTTGAATTTAATTAAAAAAATTAATTACTCAGTACATCTAAAACAGCTGGGAACACATTAAGTGCAGTTAAAAACAGTTCTGGTACAGTTTGGAAAATCTTAGAACAATTCTTAATACATCGAAAAAAATTAAAATTAATTAGAAATAGCTCAATTAATTTGGAAAAAATGAAGCAGGTTTATTTTAACCTAAAATAAATTTAGTACACTCAGAAAAAGTTTGAAATCCTTTAGATGCAGTTGTAAACAGTTTCTGTACACCTTGAAAATTGTTTAATAATTGCTTATATCATTTGGAAACATTTGAAAATAGTTTAGATGCAACTAAAAACACTTGAAAAAACTTAAATTACATTGCAACAGGTTAATTTTAACTTGAAATAGTTTAGTATAACTTAGGAACCGCTTGAAACACTTTAGGTGCAGTTAGGAACAGTTACACTTTAGAACTATTTTTAGCACAAATGAGTTTAAAACCAACTCAAGACTTTAGGACACATTGCGAACAGTTTCAATACATTTTAGAATAATTTCTAACATTAAAAATTAATTAGAAACGGGATTTGTTTAAAGAGAAGCTTAAATTGCATTGAACAGATTAATTAAAACTATAATAGCTCCGTACATCCAGGAACAGTTTGTATTTTAAACTGTTTTATGTGCAGTTGGAAAAGTTTTGGTACATCTTAAAACATATAAAAATAGCTCACTGTACTTAGAAACAAATAAATAATCTAACAACGACTGCGGCTCTAGCTAGTTTGTCTGTATTTGACCCTTGGTCACTTTGATTGTTAGATTGAGTTTGAATAAATTATTAATTCATTTTATCTTAGAAACAGTTTAAGTGCAAATAACATTTAAGTGTAACTTAAATTCTATTTAAAACAAATCAATGTTAATGGAAACAGGTTAAAACCGTTTACGTGCAACGTCCAACAACTCAACCACAGTTGAAATCAGTTCAGATGCACTTTGATACCTTAGAATGCAACTTATATCTTATGGAAACATTATAAATCTTAGTAGTAACTAATAAACAGCTTCAAACACTACAGGTATAGTCTGTAACAGTGTAGGTGCTAGATACTAGTAACCTTTAAGAACTCACTTTAACAACAATATTAATCAAAAATACATCATAAGCAACTTGGAACAGTGGCGTAGCTACCTATAAGCAACGGTCTGCAATGCGGAAGGGCCAAGCCACATACCACCTCCGACGTTTGTTTCAAAATCCAATGTTACCAAATGAAATAAAAAATGAGAAAATTGTACGTTTTTTTTCCAAAACCGCCTATGAAAAGATTAGTTTTTAAGCACCACCGCAAAATATTGTGAAGTGTTTTGCGGTGGGTCTTAAAAATTTAAGTTTTGCCACTGCATACTACTGGAACATAATCTAAATTCAAGCGCACTAGAGTACAATATAGTATCTAGTGTAACATGGGCCGAAAATTGGCTTTAGCAGCCCGCGGCTTTTAGCAGCACGAAGGAGCATATTTTGACAAATATGGAACGGTTTTTGACACTTTCGGAAAAATTTGAATCAAATATGAACGCAACTGTGAAATAATGACACAGTTGGCATTGAATAACATAGCTATAAAAAAATGACATACCTATCAAATACTAATATTAAATATAATTAAACGGTCATAAGTTATAAATATATAAAACAATCAATAATTAATAATAAAACTTAACTGTCAAATAATGACAAAAATAAAATATTTAAACTAAACCCAAAACGCAAGGTTTGCTAAATTTAAACTTAACTGTCAAATGATTATTTTGCTGTCAAACAGTAACAGATAATGACTTAATAGATACAACTGTTTTGAATAAAACAGTGAATTTTAATTTAATAAATAAAAATTAATAACAAAATATGGTTTTCAGTCGTAATTGCTTCAAGACCTGTCAAAAGATGACAAAAAAGTCAAATATCAACATGTATCTGAATTCAACCCAAAACGCAACTGTAATAATAAACATTTGTCAAACTTGAATTCAACTCTCAAATGTTATTTAATTGTCAAATAGTGACAGATGATGACTTAACTGATATAATTGTCATCAACGAAACAGTAAAATAATCTGGCTTGAAATTTGGCTTTCAGTCTTAATTGCCCCAATAGTAGTTAGACCATAGATAGATAGTAGATAGACCATAATAAACTGAAGTCAAAATGAAATTGGCAAATGATGATTCAACTATCTAAAACTAACATATGTCAAAGCAACAAATAAGCAAAATATAATAAAACTAAAACAATTATGACAAGCAACAGTCAAACTAGATAACTGCCAAACAGTGACAGATGATAATTTAACTGACACAACTTTCTACAATAAAACAGTAAATTAAAATTTGATTTTTAGTAATAACTCTCCTAATACAGAGTATAAGTCATTCTGTAAAAGATAACAATACTAAAGAGATGATATGTTTAAACAAAAAAAATTCAGTTAGTACTAAGTTACCAACTTATTTTATTCCTAAATTGTATAAAAAGTATATTTTTGTAATGTTTGAAAATATTTTTCAATGTCACTAAATGTTTTCGTTGCTTCAAAATGTTGTTCAATAATTTCTATAAAAAAACTTAGTTTTAAATATTAGGATAAATAATATGTGATCGTATCTTTGTTAATTGTTCTTTATTAATTTTAATATCATTTAAATATAATAATAAACATTAGAAAGTAATCTGAAATAACTGAATAATTTAATGTTATTCTTGTTGATGATTTAGTTTCTCTAAGTTTGATATCTTTTAATAAAATAGATAATATTTATTTATATAATTATTATCGCATAATTTGATACTTACTGCAATACGCTTAAAATGATTACAACTCTATCCAACTCCATGCATAATGCGGCCAATACAATAAATCTTTTGTTTCGCAATAATCGTTACGACATATTGAAAACATGCGAACGTCTTACTAATACCATTCGCATTATAATTATAAATAAAACAGCTTATCTTATCAAAAACATACATCTAAAGGAAAAAAAAAACGTCATTCACATAAAATAATGTATGTTAGGAGTGGTAGAGTTTAAGTTCAGTTCGATAGCAATCGAACACACGGTCTAGTTGTTTGTGTTTATTCGTGAAATTAACACCATGTGAGTTTTCGGTTTAAATAATTGTGGTGCGATGGTGTAATTTGCATCAGTTTGGTTGAGTTCGGTGCGGTGTGGTGCTTGACAATTATGATGGATTCACCGCCAAGTGACAGGAAGCTTCTGATTTTCGATAGTAATTCCCCTAGAATTGTCAATTCGGATGAACTCACGCCCGGTGTTTACTATCCAAAATCACCTTCATTATCCAGGTATTTTGTTTGATTGATGTTTATAGTATTACTAATATTAATAATATGCTCAATTATGGTTTTATGTTGCGATTAACGAATGTGAACAATGCGATATAAATTATGCGAACGTTTCATGGACGATAAAATTGGTGTAATATCATTTTATTTTTATTTTACTCGTGTTAACATTTGTTTACATTTATTAGCGATAATTATGAATTGAAAATAGTTCAATGAAATTTCTTAAATCAGTGACGTGCTTGAAAATTTAAATAAAATTGTCTTTAATATTATCTAAACTTATAAAAAAAAAAAAAAAATTTGACAACATTTCTTCTAACTATATATAACTATGGGGTGTTTAATTTTTATTCTTTTAAAATTATGTGATGGTATTTTTCAAGTTTCTATATTGGGAAGTATATTTAATAAATAATTTTCTAAAAGATAATTATTCAATAATTTAAAACTATTTTAAACCAATATTACAATAAAAAATGCCATTTATGAACAATATTGATATTATAGATAGCAAACTATTTTATCATTGCAATAGTTTATATATTTATTGATAATAAATCAGATTGTTTTTTTATATTTAATGTAATTGTGATTTAATTGATGAATCAAGTTCCGTGATATCTATTATTACGTATTTTCCAATTGAATTAGCACCCTAATTTGATTGTATTATGACGCCAAACTTATATTTCTTATAATAAATTGATGAAACTGATAATTAAATTAGATTTTGTATGCAAATTGGTTGTAGAATCTATTTTTATTCATGTTGACTTATGACGTACTTTAATTAAAGATGGTTTATCACAAATTTGGAATAATTTTAGTGCACTAAAGTATTTTTTTAATGCAGCAATCTAGCAAATGATAATTTAAATATTTATTAAAAAAAAATAATAATATGAAGTTTTAATTTGTTTTAATAAATATTTAGCAATGGTTAAAAAAAAATAATCAAAGAAATTAAAAATATATATTTGTAATACACAAATCCTCACGTTTTTAGTACTATCAACCTAAGAAATACTAACTAAAAGTTGTTTACAGCAAATTTGAATAATATTTATTAATGCAATTTTGTTATAACAAAGAATGTTTAGTCAAAAAGTTAATTAAAAAGATTTTAAAAATTATTTACTGTATTAAATATGCATTTTAATAGTACTAACTTAAGAAGTACCAACTATCGGTTGTTCACAACAAATTTTAACAACATTCAGCAATGCGGTTTTGTCTTAACAAGAATGTAGCAATGAAACTTAGCAAACAATTTTTTTTTTAATATTAACAGTACACACAGTGGCAGAGCTAGGATTTTTGGGTAAAATACTTAAAATGGCCTTTTCAGAGACGGTTTTTTTTACTTTGTTTTATAATGCTTGTGAGCTTTTCTGCATTGCCGACCCTTAGTTACGGGTAGCTACGCCACTGTTCTAAATCTTAGGTTAAATTTTGGTTAATATTGTTGTTTTAATGTGATGTGAGTAGCTCTCAAAAGTTACCATTTGCACCTAAACTGTTCCAGACATTACTTAAAGTATTCTAAGCTATTCATTGATATGTTGCGGTTGTTAATATATTAATAAGATATGTGTGCATCTCAACTGTTTTCAACCATGATTGATAGTTACACGTAAACTGTTGCAAGTTGTTCCGAACTGCAAACTGTTTCCAAATGTATTTAAAATGTTTTTAAGTATAATGAGCTATTTCTAAACTTATTCAGTATATTAGAAATTGTTCTAAAGTGTTCAAAGATGTACCGGACTTATTTCTAAATACATCTAAAGTGTTCTAAACTGTTTCTGAATGTACATAGCTATTTCAGTTTGAATTATTTGTTTTTCTCTAAACAGCTCACGTTTCTAGTTAATTTTAAACTTTTTCAAAATTTTAGGAATTGCTCTAAAGTGTACTCAGACTTTTCTCAGCTGTACTAAAGTGTTCCAAACTGTTTCTGAATGTATTTAGTCAATTCTAATATTAATTGTGTTAATTCAATTTGAGTCATTTCCAAATGTTTTCAGTTGTTTCCAAGTTTAATAAGCCGCTTGTAATTGATATTAAACTTGTTTAAAAGTAACATAAATTGGTCTAAAGTATACTGGAACTGTTCCGAACTGTAGTGTGTTCCAAGCTGTTCCTAGGAGTAATTTCAAGTTGAAACTAACTTGTTTTAATATAATAGTGTTTCCAAGTGCAAGTAACAATTTTTAATTAGTTTTAAACTCATTCAATAAATTACAAATTGTTTTAAAGTGGTACATCTTGAAACACTTTAAAACAATTTGTAATTTATTAATTGCACAAGTATTTCAAACTCTTCTTATGTACAGTATATAAGAAGAGTGTATTTTAGGTTAATATGAATCTGTATTAATGTTTGCAAATTTAGGGAGCTACTTCTAATTAATATTAATTATTCTTTTAATGTATAATAAACTGTTCCAAGGTGTACCAAAGTGATTTTCAATTGCACCTAATGTGTTCTAAGCTGTTTATAGGTAGACTGAGCTATTAATCTCTTTAAATGTAATTTAAGTTTCTCTCAAATGTTTTCCTTTGCACTTTAACTGCGTTTAAAGAGTTGTAATTAAACTGTTCTTAAATGTATTGAACGTACAAGTAATGTGCTGCAAGTCTCTTCTGAGGGCTGAAGACATCACGTTGATGAAGATTTATCAAATTTAAGCGTTAATGGCCGCTCCTAGAAAAACCTTCAGCTGACTCAAAATAATGAGTTTATTATTAAATCAGTCCAAGCTACAAGCTGTAACAAAATATTGATTTTTTTTTAATGTTTATGATTTTTTACGCAATAATTTTCAATAAGCTTTTATAACCTGTGTAACCACGTGAATCTATACTGAATTTCGCATATCTAAGCATAACTTTCATCTTAAAAAATTACATTTCATCTTTCAACGAAACATTTGAATACAAAAATTGTCAAAAAATAATATTTTTTGACAGATTTTTACAAGTTTTTGTAAAACCAATGGCGTTGCTAGTATTTATGGTTTTTACTGTAGAATATTGTCGGTTTTGAAAAAAACTTACACAATTTTGTGTTTTTTTTTTAATTGTGTTATAAATTGATAGTAAAAAAAATATGTAAGAATAACAAAATAACAAAATTTGGTCTAAAAACATTAAAAGTACCAACAATTTGACATAAAATGTTTAAAAATATTAAAACATTTATTAAATTCCAAAAATGGCAAAATTAAATTAAGAAAAAATATTGTCAGAAAAGTTCAAAATTGGGCATAAACTGTAAAAAATGCAAAAATTTTTCATAGAATGTCAAAAATAAATTAGGCAATTTTCGTACTTTCTAATCATATTTTTATATTAATATGATCAGAAAGTACTAAAATTCATCACAAACTGTTAAAAACTGCAACATCCTACTTGTGAAAACAAAATGGCAAAATTTGGTCATAAAATGTTAAAAATATTTTTAAATAAAACCAAAATTCGGCCAAAAACGGTTAAAAAGTGCTACATTTTGTTAATAAATTATCAAAAAATAAAAATCTAGCGTTAAGATAAAAAAAAAGAAAACACCAAAATTCAGTTACAAAACTGTTAAAAAGTGTACAAATCTTTATGAAGTCTTAAAAATAGCAAAATTCAAACTAAAATATTGCAAGAAAGAATTAATCTTTGTTAAAAAATAAAAATTTTTTTTTAAATAATTTGTCAAACATAGCAAAATTTGGCCATGAAATATTGCAAAATCTAGCGCCATAAAGTGTGAAAACTTTATCAGAAATTACCAAAATTTTGTTATTAACCATTAAAAAGTGCAAAATTGTATTTATTAAAAGTCAAAAAATGTTTGCAAAATAAAAAAATTGTAAAACAAAGTTTAATTTGTTAGCGAGTTACTTCTTCTAGTGTGTCTCACCCACCTGCCCAAATGTTAGTCATTAAAAGATCTATTGTTTGCCTCACCTCTTGTGTGCTTGGATTTAGATATGAGAGAATTGTTTAACAATAAATCTTTAGATAACCAACTTTTGGGTGGGTGGGTGGGTGAGAACAAAGTTTAGTTTGTGGGCGTGTTACTTTTTTTCTTGTGACCCAACCACCCACCCAAGTGTTAGTCATCAAATGATCTATTGTTTGTCCCACCTCTTGTGTGCTTGAATTTAGATATGGGAGAATTGTTTAACAGTGAGTGGGTGAGCACAAAGTTTAATTTGTGGTCGAGTTATTTTTTTAACTGTGATTTACCCACCCGCCCAAATGTTAGTTGTCAAAGAGTATATTGTTTATCCCACTTCTTGTGTGCTTGGATTTAGATATGCGAGAATTGTTTAACAATAAATCTCTTGATAACTAACGTTTGTATGGGTGGGTGGAAACAAAGTTTAATTTGTGGTTGAGTTATTTCTTTAACTGTGACCCACTTACTTGCCCAAGTGTTAGTCATCAAATAATCTATAGTTTGTCCCACCTCTTGTGTGCTTGGATTTAGATATAAGAGAATTGTTTAACAATAAATCTTTTGACAACTAACGCTTAGGTGGGTGGAGAGGAACAATGTTTAGTTTGTGGGCATGTTACTTCTTTTGCAGTGACCCACCCATTTACTCAAGTGTTGGTCATCAAAGGATTCATTGTTTGTCTCACCTTTTGTGTGCTTGGATTGAGATATAAGATAATTGTTTAACAATATTTTTTTTGATAACCAACGATTGGATGGGTGGGTGGGAACAAAGTTTAATTTTTTAGGCGAGTTACTTTTTTTACTGTGACCCACCCGCCCGCTCAAGTGTTAGTTATTAAATTATCCATTGTTTGCTCTACTTCTTGTGTGCTTGGATTTAGACATAAGAGAGTTGTTTAACAATATATCTCTTGATAACTAAGGCTTGGGTGGGTCAAAAACAAAGTTTAATTTGTAGGCATGTTACTTCTTCTCCTGTGACCCACCCTCCCACCCACCCACCCAAGTGTTGGTCATCAAAAGATCCATTGTTTCTTCCACCTCTTGTGCACTTGGATTTAGATATGAGAGCATTGTTAATCAATAAATCTTTAGATAAATAACGCTTGGGTGGGAGCAAAGTTTAATTTGTGGTCGAGTTACTTCTTTAACTGTGACCGTGTTGAGGGTGTTGAGGGCGTGATACTTTTTTTCCTGTGTCCCACCCACTCATCCAAGTATCAGTCATCAAAGGATCTATTGTTTATCTTACCTGTTGTGTGCTTGGATTTAGAAAGAAAGAACTGTTTAACAATAAATGTTATGATAACTAACGCTTGGGTGGGTGGGTGGGAACAAAGTTTAGTTTGTGGGCGTGTTTGTCAACTTAAAAAGTACTAGTTGAAGATTGTTCACAGTAAATTTGAGCAACATTTAACGATTCGTTTTTGTTTTATCTAAAATCTAACAAATTTATGTCTAAAATAGTGTTTATCGTTATTTAAAACTTTTTAGAAAAATATTTTTAGTAAACAAAATATATTTTCAGTATTGCCATCTTAAAAAGTACTAGCTAAAGTTTATTTGCAGTAGATTTGAACAATATTTAGCGATTAGATTTTGTTTTATCGAAAATCTAGTAAAATATTTTCTAAAACAATGTTAACGATATATAAACATTTTAGAAAATGTGTTTTTAGTACACAAAATGTATTTTCAGTATTGCCAACTTAAAAAGTACAAATTGAAAATTGTTCACAATAAATTTGAACAATATTTAGCAATTAGTTTTTGTTTTAACTAAGCTTTTGTGAACTGATATCTAAAATAATGTTAACGTTATTTAAAACATAAAAAAAAAAATTCTGTAAACAAAATATATTTTCAGTATAGCCAACTTAAAAAGTACTAATTGAAAATTGTTCACAGTAAATTTGAACTACATTTAACGATTCGTTTTTGTTTTAACTAAAATCTAGTCAATTTATGTCTAAAATAATGTTTAACGTTATTTAAAACATTTTAGAAAAATATTTTTAGTACACAAAATACTTAGAAAGTACTAACTAAAGATTATTTACAATAAATTTGAACAATACTCAGCAATTTGATTTGGTTTTATCTAAGATCTAGTGAACTGTTTTCTAAAATAATGTTAACGTTATTTAAAACATATCTTCTGTACCCAAAATGTATTTTCAGTATTGCCAACTTAAAAAGTACTAATTGAAGATTGTTTACAGTAAATTTGAATAATATTCCGCGATTTGTTTTTGTTTTATCTAAGATCTAGTGAACTGTTTTCTAAAATAATGTATTTAATATTTAATTTAAAACATTTTAGAAACAAAATTTTAGTACCCAAAATGTATTTTTTTCGAATATTATATCGGAAAGTGATGTTTTGAGACTAGACAGAAAAATCATATGCAGGGCCCTAAAGCACTAAAATCCTCTGCAACTCGCTAATAAAGTATAATCGTTCAAAACATTTTTAATTTTTGGTTGATTTAATAAATAAATTTATAAAAAAATTCAACTAAAAATTGTTTATAGCTTTGATTAAATATTTATTGGAATAATCGTCGTGAAAATTTAAAAAAAAAACCTAAATAAATATTTCCAATATGAAATATAAACTTTCATCTATTGTTTTGATTAATTTTTATTAATTTAATACAAAATTAGATAAATAAAAAGTAAAACAATTAATTAATGCGATAATATAATATGATTTCATAAATAAGCTATTTTTATTATGTCTCACATTTAAACTCTTATCGCATGTAAATTTGTCTGTTGAAATTGACCCAAATATTGAAGGTCGCTGTACGTATAGATTTTCATAAACAAGTGTCAAATTACTCCCACTATTCAAACCATATTTAATGTCAATTTATACAATTATCTTTCTCTCATTGTATGTTATGTAACCTACCCAATTTGCACAATTTTTACATAATAATAAGTTACTGTTATTAGAGATAATATTTGTATTTATAAAAAAAATGGTTTACGTGATATAGAAAATAGAATTATGAAATTTAATTTATTTTTCTAATAGTCACTGAAATGAATGAATCAATAAATGACTAAAAACAATTTATTATTACCTCATTATTGTAAACGATGCTGGATTGATTGGTTTAATCGCTGCAATTAAAAGGTTTAATGAGATGGAATTAATGGAAATGCATTTTATTGTAATTGTTGGAATTATGTTATTTTTTTTTATTTCAAAGTAAATTTATAAAATTTTAAATGAGTGAAGTTTTAAGTAGCGGTTTAAAATTTTGGGTTTAATCAAATTATTAAAAAAAATTAAAATAAATTATTATTAAATTGAAAATAAAGTTGAGTTTCTAAAATGGCTAGTAGAAGTTGAGTTGCGGTTTTACATTTTAATTTAACTAATTTAATTTTATTAAAAAAATAATAGAAACTGATTTGTAAAATGACTTTAATTAAGAAGCAATACCAAACTGTTAGAAAAATTAATAAACTTGAGAATTTTACATTTTATCATACATTTATAACTACGAGCAGAAAAATCTACAATAATTGCTATTTTAGAAAAATAACTTATAGCACAATAAAAAGTTTACTAAATTTGATGTTCAATAAAGTATGACTGAATTCTAAGCAAATATTTTGATTTAAAAATAATTGAAGATTTTTTATTAGAATGGAAATTGCATTCTCTACACGTTGCAAAAAAACAATTTTGAAAAGAAGTTAAATTGCGTGAGTTCTGTTCGTAGTTTTATGACACTCTATAAACCGCGCCTAAGATCTAACAAGGGGTAATAATAAAATATTAAATATTAAATTAATCCGGGTTGTCCCTTTAAATTAAATTACATTAAATTAAAAAATGTACATTCCGGATAGCTACATCTATATTCTGCTTACCTTAGAAAGTTCTGATCTTTCAATTTTCGAGGTAGTATGCGGCGTTTTAAAGCAGGCTGTTTGGTCATCTTATCTTTGCGTTTTACTATAGCGGTTCTAATTCTTTCATGTATTTCTGGCGGCATATAATTTTCTTTGTATTTAATTGTTTCTCTTTCATTTGGTGCAAGTTTGAAGTTGCCTTAAGTATTCCATGCTCTAACTATTCTAGTGCTGCCAGATTTGATCGAGATGTTGAAATCTTGGGAAACGGTTCTCCTTTAAGAGTTGTAGATATGGTTCCATTAATGCGGTAAGCTGTTCTGTGGTTAACACTTTTTTGTTTGTTGGATCTTCCGTCATGGGTATTAGAGGGCATGAATTTAAGATTGCTTCTATTTGATATAATTTCTTCATATGTAAATAGCGTGTTACCTACTAATTTGTAAATGAAATTTTATAGGTTTTATGGTTGCTTTCCATGATCCTCCAAAGTGTGGTTTATTTCCGATTTGAGTAGGATTTTTTTAATGTTTTGCAATTTTTAAGAACTAAGTTGTTAGTGTTGTGGTTGACTCCAAGTGTATAATAGCCTTAGTAGCTATGCATACAAATACTGCAATGCCTTTAATGTTTTCTTGCTTCCTGTAGTTCTTTCTTTAATGTTTATAGGGACAAAATAATCTATGCCGGCATTTATGAATGGCTGGCTTTGTTGTCATTTTGATTTTATACGTTCTTAGTTTAGCATGAAAACACATAATGACATTATGTATAAACCTACTTCATCCAAGAATCCAATATTGTTACCGAGTTGTAGCTAACGTTGATTGGGCTCCAGCATGGTGTTGCTGGATAATAATGGATTATCAATAGGGACAATCGGTGGTTTTGTAGAAGTAGTATTGGTTGTTTTTGATTAAAATGAATCAGTGATTTTTGTAAATAGCCACCAACTCGTATAATGCTATTCTGGGTGCGAGTAGCTGCATTGCAGAAACTGACTAAGCCAACTCGGATGCTAGCTTGCACTGTGTAAGCAGGTCTTAACGCGTATAATTTGTTGCCTTTCTTAACACTTGTGTTTGTTTTTAATGCTGGTCTACTGAGTGATTTTAATAATAGTTTTTAATGACTTTGTTCGTTCTTTAATACTTAGTAGTCCATATTTACGATGAGGAGATAAACAAGTGCAGTTTTTAACAAATCGTAAACAATATGTTTATGAGTTTTGTAATCTTTGAACATAATTTGTATTACCTTCTAGCAAAGATTTAACTTGATCAAATTTGTCAGTGATTTTGGTCTTTGGTGAGCCATTCTACCATAGCTTATGAGGTTTTAACTTGTTGGTATGTTTAAATTGCAAAGCATCTACAGTTGTTGCTCATCGAACGTCTATTGTTTTAGTTATAGAATTGTTGAAATCTATAATGTTGATACCATGTGAATCTAGTAGAGACAAATGATTAGATTTTTATTTGTTTGATTCAAATTTTGCGAACTGTCTAAATCAAACTCCCACAAACGTTAAACTTAGTTTCCACCCGCCTACTTAAGTGTTTGTGATAAAAAGATTTAAACATAGACACTTGGGAGGGTGGGCGGTAATACAAGTTCAAATCACACGCTTACAAACTTTGAACTTAGTTACCGCCCGCCCACCCAAGTGTTTGTGATCAAAAGATTTAAACATAGACATTTGGGCGGGTGGGCGGGAACACAAATTTAAATCACACGCTTACAAACTTTGAACTTAGTTCCCGGCCGCCCACCCAAGTGTTTGTGATCAAAAGATTTAAACATAGGCGGGTGGGCGGGAACTCAGTTTAAATCACACGCTCACAAACTTTGATTTTAGTTTTTGCCCGCCCGCCCAAGTGTTTGTGATTAAAAAAATTTAAACATAAACACTTGGGCGGGTGGGCGGGAACACAAGTTTAAATCACACGCTTACAAACTTTGAACTTAGTTTCCGCAAGCCTACCCAAGTGTTTGTGAACAAAAGATTTAAACATAGACGTTTGGGCGGGTGGGCGGGAATACAAGTACAAATCACACGTCCTTAAACTTTGAACTTAATTTCCGCCCGCCCACCCAAATGTTTGTGATCAAAAGATTTAAACATAGACACATTGGCGGGTGGGCGAGAACACAAGTTCAAATCACAGGCCCACACTCCCAAACAAACACTTGGGCGGGTGGCCGGAAACACCAACCTACAAGTTTTGAACTTAGTTCAAATTTTGTGGGCGAGTGATTTGAACTTGCAAGTTGATGATTAGCCGCAGAAAAAAATTATGTTTATCTAGCTTGCTAAAAGTGCATCTTTTCCTGTCCAAATACTAAAAAACGTCCTTTATAGTAAAATTTTGGTGTGGTGGTTGGCTGATTGAACTGCTTAAAAATAGATTTTTTTTTACATTTTGTATTAATTATTATCCTCTATCCTATTGTCAAGCAATCATCTTAAAACCTTCTCAAAATATATTAATTAAATTAAAAAAAAAAGAATATAAATGGATTGAAATCTTAAAGATCAAAAGATAATTTTAAAACTTCTTAATTGGTTTAATGAAAGAAACAGAATAGGGTGGCTAATAAGCATAAGGGTGAACAGTGAACATGTCTTACAATTGGAATTCCGTACAAATAGGATGCGGTGGCGATATTTATATAAAAAAAATGTGTAAACATCGATGGATTTTAGGAAGTTGCATTGTCGTAGAAAAGCATATACAATTTACACCCTTATTTTATTAAAGGTAAATTTATTGACTCAATTCAGAATGTCTAGATTGATATAATCAAATAACTCATCAATATTAAATTACAAATTAATTTTGTTTGGTTACAATTGAGTCGAAAAATTTAACTAAACAATTTTGAAAAAATTACTATACTATTGAAGCACTAATTGATAATCATTTAAGGCTAATTGCAACAAAATTTATCAGTTGGTTTCTGTTTTATATCACAATTAGTGATTAAATGTCACAAATTGTTTTTTTCAGACCTAATATCTGCTACGCCAATGAATTAATTGTGAAATGAAGGGCAATTTATCCAAATTTTATGCCCGTAGCACATATGTACGGAAATGTGTATTTCAACGTTTTCAAATATACATAATAACATTATTAGGTGTATTAGGTGGTCTACGTAAAAATCTCTTAAAATTACTTTATGCAAACATTTAATAATTAAATATGAAGCCAAAGATGTATCATAAGTAACAGTTTGCAATTTGTAACAGCATTTTGATTGAGACGGATGATCCCTTCATAAAATTCAGTGATATTTTGAACTATTGGGATGAATTTTGTAACCGTGGACCAATCAGCATTTCTTGTTAAGTGATATTTTTGAACTGATCAAACACAACTTTTAGTTTGGTAGTTGTGCTTGATTCTTTGATAACACCGTGGTGTGGAAGATAAAAGTTTTTGCTAGTTTCCTGAACATTATCTTCGATCTATCTCATGTGGCCCATTTTTATGTGCTCTCAAATAAATCTTTATACGTGGAGTATTGACGAATTTCCTTTTCAAATGTTTGAATCTTTTTTCCGCTGAAAATTTTGATTCACCAAGTATTTGAAGAGCTGGTTTGAATGGTAGTTTTACAATAAATCTGCAGTGCTTGTCTATTTGTTTGAGTTTTAAAATGGTTTTTACAATATTGTTTCAGTGGTGTAAGATTGATCAGGTTTTGCTCTTCTTCTAATTTTCAGAAATTAGACATTGTTTTTTTAACAATATATTACAATGTGACGATGTTAGAGAGTGTTTGGTTTGACAGCTTCCGGCAATTATCTATTAAAAGTGAGTTTTTTGCAGCCATCGGTATCAATCTATGAGAGCGAGTTGAATAAATGTATTCCAATTAATAAATCAATTTCCAATAAAATATAAAAATGCGGGTCTGCTAACATTATATTATTTGATAATTTTATATCTTGTATACGATTTTTTTGTAGTTAATGGTATCACCAAACAATTGATTGTACCAGTATATGAGTTTATATTTATATTTTGTAATGTTTGTATAAAAAAACCCGAAAAGGTTGCATAAAGCACTTGCTATCTTTAAAAAGAATTATAGCAGTTGAGCAGGTTTTATTGGTAACAATAAATGATGAGCATTAGTTGGTTTTTCTATTGGTTGTTAATATGCCACAGTGTGTGATGCTTGTTGTGGCAATTTTTGCATGTTCCAACTTTGCATTGATTTACTTTGTGGTTCAGTTGAATACAATTACTACAAAACTTTAATCTTTCAATGTCTTGTTCACTAAGGTGCAAAAGTTTTAAACATTGGTTTTACTGCTGCCAAGACATTAATGGTTTTAGACTGATGAGTATCTTGGATTAGATGTGTTGTTTTAATTTGGCATTTATTGTTAAGAAACTACTGAAAACCTTGATCCAGTTAATGATTATTTCCAGTCACGTTTGGTTTCAAAAAAGTATAGTCTAGTTTTCAATATAGTATACTACGATTGTGATTTTATCTTTGTTAAGTGAAGTAATTGAAGTTTGTAAGTAATTAACTTGTATGTACTTTTTCCGCCAATATGCGCAGGAACGCACCTACCCTTCCTGCTTAGTGTTATTTTTACCAGTGGCGTTTTGTAACCATTTCCGTGGTCTGCCATTTATTGTTTGTTTTAGTAATGCACTTGGTAAACGACCTTACCAGTGTAAAAAGTGTCCCAGTTTATATGATTTAGTCCTTAAGGACAGAATTGTCAGGAATGGTTCCGTGGTAAACCACCGGGAGCGCTTCAATCGCACTGTAGTAAAATACCGCCCATGACGCCGATCACCCAATAAAATCAAACTACCAATTGTGTAATAAAAACAGTACCGAACGTAATGGGCGGAGCCATCGGTGGGCTTATTGTTTACACCCAAAAGTGTCCTCACCTTCGGTGTTACTTTTAAAGCAATCAAATAATCATTTTGTGATAATTTTGCGGCATATTTTTTTTTATATAAATATCATTAATATGAACAAGTTTGAAATAAATTGAACAATTTTTACCACTAAACTTTTTTGTTTATTAATATATTTTTACCAAAATAGCTTATTCAAATGTTGTTATTATACTCATAATGATGCCGAATCTTAATCCGTTTTATTTTTGTTTTTAATTCTTTAATTTTAACTCTGTTATTTGGAGTGTTTAAATTGTCAGAAGGATTTACAAATCTATCATTTTGCAAATTCTACTAAGATAAATGATAAAGATTGGATATGTCCTACTTGCACAAAATCTATAAAATTACAGAAAGAAGTAGTTCTGCTAGCATAAATGTAGTCGATTCAGACGAAGATTACTTTTTAAAGGCGTTTTTTTTAGAACAATTTAATGATTATTCTGAGAAAATTTTATTGCAACTTGCCACATGTACCGCACTTGTTAATGATATCGGTGAAAAAGTTAAAAATCTCAAGGAAGAAAGCTGGTATAGTAATCCTCAAAGAAAACCAACCACAATGTTTGGATAAAGCAATATTTGAGATTTAAGACCGTCAACAAAAAGCAGTGAACGTTATGGTTATTAATTTTCCCGAATCTCGTTCATCAAATCTAAATCAAGTCAATTTGAAGATGAAACAAATGTAATAAAATTAATGGGCAATGAAATAATATCTACTCATACAATTAAAAAAGTGGTGCGTGTTCTAATAAATCATTATCTTGCCCGATGAAAGTAATTTTTAATAGTGAGGAATCAACTAAGCTATAATCAAACATTGTAGAGAAATGGAATTTGGGGAAGTTTGTGTGGGTGTGGTTAACACTCCCAAACAACAGGCAAATCGTCGCAAACTAGAAGGTCTGCAGAACATCAGCTTGCGGTTCATTTAAGGAGTTCCAAGGCTAGTGGAAAATAAAGACATTAGCTATTTATTATCAGAATTTGTCAAATAACGTAAGACTTTGTAATTTTGATGTTTTAATTTTTAGTGAAACTAATCTTTATCTTCTAAACTGGGATTAACATTATTTTGTATTTATAGAAAAGATAAAAGTCTTTCTGTACTTTTATCTTTTTAGTGTTAAAAAGAGCGGAGGTGGTGTTTTAATTGCTGTACGTTCAGATTTGATTTTAAATGAAATAGCTACTTCTTTTAATACAGTCAAACATGTTTTTGTTAGAATTAAGCATCAAACAAACTGCTACATGTTTGGTGCAGTTTATATACCACCATCAAGTAATATTTTAAAGTATATGGATCACAGTTCAGCTGTTAAAGATATTGTAGACAATCACGTAGACCCCAATATTTATATAATTGGAGATTATAACGTTCCAAGGTTTAACTGGGCAAATGGTGTAATAGAATCAGGAAGCAGTGTATCTAAATATGCACCTGGTTAATACAATTAGAAATAGTAAAGGCTTTCTATTAGACTTTGCGTTTTTCACTAACAAGAACATGCTCCTTAGTTCTTTTGATAATCATTTACTTTCCTGCGATATATATCATCCGGCTTTACATACAACTATTAAATCTAATATAAAACTCATAGCATTAAATTATTCTAGAGCCCATACATATAACTTTAAAAAAGCCAACTTAGTGGGCATTCAGAACTACTTACATTTTGTGGATTGGAATTTTTTTTTATGAGGGTTTAGATCTTAAAGACTTCACACAAGTATTTTATGATACACTGCATACTTGCATTGAGTTATGTGTTTCTAAATTTACTACAAATTTGTTCTCTAGTTATCCCATTTGGTTCTCTAAAAAAATTAAAAAAATTTTTTTAGATGTTAATATCTAAAAAAATTGCACATAAAACTTATAAAGATTCTGGTCGAATTGAAGACTATTTACATTTTACAGACATTTGAAATAAATGCAAGTTATAAAATGATTTATGTTATAAAGAATACATCAGCAATCTAGAAAGAGAAGTTTATACTAACCCAAAGAGTTTTTGGAAATATGTTAAATCTAAAAATTCTGATTATTGCATTCCTAACATTACGCATAATGACTTATTTTTTTCATATTTTTCATCAGTATACTTTTCCACTAAATTATTTGAGCCCGAGCCACTTACAGTTAGCTCGGCTATTGACATTAACTCTTGTAACATCACTTTGAAAGAAGTTAAAAACAAAATATGTGGACTTAAATCGGACGTTAGACCTGATGTTGATGGTATACCAGCATCTATACTTAAGCAATATAAAAATGAAATTGCCTTTTAAATTACATCTTTAATCTTAGCCTAAATACAGGTTATTTTCTATCTATATAGAAGTCCAGTTATGTTGTACCAATATATAAGTCGGGAGATAAATCTAATACAAAATCATAGACATAATTTCTATTATATGTGCTATATCAAAACTTTTTGTACATAGACAATGATAAAATAAATGTGGTATTTAAAAATATTTTAAATGTCCAACAGCATGGTTTTGCAAAGCAAGATCTACTTTTTCTAATCTTCTTATATTTGAACAATATATTCTGAATGCTTTCAATAATGGGCAGCAAGTAGATGTTATATATACTGATCTATCAAAGGGATTTGACAGATTTAATCACAATGTGTTAATAAAAAAACTGGAAAATATAAGCGTATCAAAAAATATTTTAAACTGGTTAAATAACTATCTTAATAATAGATCTCAATATGTCACTGTTAATGGTTTTATTTCTGATACAATAGCAGTTACCTTGTGGAACACAAGGTAGTCATCTGGGGCCGCTTTTATTTCTACTTTTTATCAATGATATTTCTCAGTCAATAAAATTGTGTGAATTCCATCTTTTTGCCAATGATGTAAAACTCTTTAGAGCATTAACAACAGCTGATGATGCATCTTTAATTGATAATGACATCAAAAATGTTCAAAAATGGTGTACTATTAATGGTATGGACTTAAATGTAAAAAAATGTAAGGTAATGACATTTAATAGATCAAAATCTAACTTTGCATACGACTATAGTATAGGGTTTTCACGCTTCAACAACGCATTGAAATTATTAAAATTCACTACAAAAATAGTGAACATTTTTCAGTCACAGTTTGCAAAAGTAAAGCACTTTTTGGTCGTCGTAAAGCACCTCCTTGGCCGGCAATAGTAAACTTTGTGGAAAAATTTGAGCTGTTGGGACAAGTTTGTAATGTGAAGAATTGAAACCGTCTGCATCGCTCAAGAACACATGAGAATATTGCTGATGTAGACCGTAGTGTTGAAAAAAACCCTAGTTTGTCGATCTTTGGAATTAGATATTCCACAAACGACATTACACCGTATTTTGCATAAAGACTGAAATCTTAAAGCTTTTAAAGTTCAGTTAACACAAGAGCTCAAGCCGGTCGATTACCATAAACGTCGTATCTTTGCTGATTGGGTTCTTCAAATGCATCAAAATGATCCGGAATTTTATAGAAAAATCATCTTCAGTGATGAGGCCCAATTTCACCTTGGAGGTTAATAAGCAGAATTGTTGCATTTGGGGCTCAGAAAATTCAAGAATGATTGTTGAAAAGTCTTTGCATCCTCAACGTGTCACTGTTTGGTGCGGTTTTTGGGCTAGCGGTGTGATTGGACTTTACTTTTTTTTTTAAATGAGGCTGGTGCAACTGTTACGGTGAATGGATGGCGCTACCGAGCTATGATTAATGATTTTTTATCACGTTTATTTTCTGCATAACGGCGCTACGTACCACACAAGCAACGAAACAATCGCAATTTTGCAAGAAAAGTTTCCTGACCGTGTTATTTCTCGAAGAGGTGATCACAATTGGCCACCGAGATCTTGTGATTTAACACTTTTAGACTTTTTGCTTTGGGGCCACGTGAAAGATAAGGTCTATGCCAATGCTCCACAATCGATTTAAGACCTAAAAGACGGAATTTTTGAAGTTATCGAGAACATACAGCTGCAAATGTGCGAATTGGTCATGGAAAATTTCATGAAAAGAATGTGGTACTGCAACCGTAACCGTGGCGGCCATTTGACTGATATCGTTTTCAAATGTTAATGGCACACCTTCCCTTTTACAATACAAAACATTTATTGATTTCTCTTAAAAATACCCGTTTTTTTAATATCAAAATGAAACCTCTTATTGGAAATTTCTATATAACCTCTCAGATATTAGAAAAAGTTGAGTTTTGTTAAGTTATTGGTGTATTTTTGGATACAAAACTGATGTTTGTTAAACATTTTAATTATAACTAACAAAGCTTAAAGAATATTAGGATTTATCAAACGCCATACAAAGCATTTTACGTCGCTAACAGCTCTACGATTGCTATTCTGTGGCCTGGTTTGTCATATCTTGGAGTACGGTTCTGTGGTATGGTCTCCATCCTATGGAGTTCACATTGATCAAATTGAAAAAGTCCAAAACAATTTTTTTAAATATTTGTCATTTCAAAGAGAAGATATTTTATTTAACTTTTTTTGTACTAAAATGAGAAAACTAATCCAACTTGATTCACTTTGTGATAGAAGAAAAAAATTTGATGTTGAATGTATTGTAAAAATAACAAATGGGATTATTGATTGTCCTAGCCTTTTGTGTCTAGTAAATGTACCTAAAAGACATACTAGAAATGTACAAACATTTTATTCCGAGATTTATAGATAAAATTATTTAAAGGACTCTTTATTGCAGTGTATGAGTCGATTTATAAATGAATCTGATTTTGATATCTTTAATGTGTAATCTTTATTAATATTGTATTTCTTTTGTATTTATCTGTTATTGTATTAATAATATTTATATGCTTAGATTAAGTTGTTGCAACTTAAATGATATGTTGCAATCATTTTGTTATTTAATTTAAAATTGGACAATTTTGTTAATAAATAAATAAATAAATAAACATCACTTGTTATGATGCTTATTTTTTAATCTATTCTTCAAAATAATCTAAGCAATTGTATAATTACGTGCTGGATCGCACTATTTTCAATTTATCGGTCATTATTATGGCTGTGTCGAATTGTCGGATTAATTAATATCAATGATTTTGTATTTGATCCAATTCGAAGGACCAATGTTATCGTATGTTTTATTATACTACAAATCTTTCAATGAGTCTACTTACTTCAACCTAATCGTTATGTAACGAATAGTCTATCTACTATTATCAGAAGAGTATTGCTCCAAGCAGCATTACTTAATTATTTTTGGTTGGCAGTACGGTTGTCTCTAACAAAGTGATGCAAACCGTAACGTTCTTTCCAAATAAATCCGTTACCTGACATAGACATCCAAACATACAGTCTTTTCTGTGGCTCAGTGTACCTTACACCTTGATTGCCTACCCCAAAAGGGAACGGTTGCTACTCTCCGAGAGAGTAATTTGATTAATAAAACATACAATAACCGTTGGGATTTAAACTTTTGGACTGGACTAGAAAAACATATTTTGTAAAACTTAATTTTTTATAGAAATTGCTATTAATTTTAAAATAAAGCAAGTTTTGTTGTTTAAGTTAAATTTCTGAGATTTCCATCAGCCGTTTTGAGTTTGGGTTAAAAAATTTAAACTTAACATACTTAATTTTATAATAAAATTAATAAAAAAACTATTTTGGAAAATTTATTTTTTTGTAGAAATTGATATTAATTTCAAAATATTGCAAATTGGAGTTTCTAAAATAAGCAGCAGAAATTTTGAATTGCTGTTAAAAACTTAGATTTAACATACTTGAATTTATTGAAAAATATCTAGAAAGCGTTTTGAAAAATTTAATTTACTATTGATTTGAAAAAAAAGCAAATTTTTTCTTAACCTAAAATCTATCGATTTCTAAATTTAAATTAATTTTCAACAAAAGTTTGTTTTACATTTTATTAATATTAATTCAAAAAAGGTGATACCAACATTATTAATACGTTGCAAAGTTGAGTTTGTTGGTCAGTGTCACTTCCATGGTTGAGAATAAGGTAATATTTTCTGTATCAATGTTAAGCGAAGTTAACTCGGAATTGGTTTTATCTAAAAAACCCAACGGACCGCAAACGAAGTACATTATATCTTTTGTAATCAATACATTTGATTTAAATCCTTCTCTAATAAAATTCATTATCATATTAACATTAATATGACCTTTTAAACCAGTCCAACCAGGATCTGATGAAGTTATAATAAATTCTACTTTTAATCTAAAAAAAAAAAAATAATAATAATAATCAAGTTTTTGAAATAATTGTAGCCAACCTCGCTTCTTTCTTCTCAAGATCTTTGATTTCTTTTTTAAGTATGATATCTTCTTCTCGATGATGGAACGCCAACAAAATAATTCTTTCACTGAAATTATTTAAATATTAAATTTAATAAAACCAAATAATTGAAGCCAAACCATGGTTTAATTCTGCGTTCTAGTAAGAAAAGTATTAACGATAGCATAGGATTAATACCAGTACCGGCTACAAGCATCATAAATTGTTTGAAATGTGTCACAGCTTTGAAATAAATATGGGTGGTTGGTTGACTTCCTGTCACTATATCGTTCTTTCTTAACCGCACCAAATGTTTGCTTACATTTCCCGTGTTGTAGCGCTTTACAATTATAAAGAGACGTGATGTTGTGAACCTTTCTATACTATAAGAACCGGCAACGCAACCTGGAATACCCCCGTATTTGCGACAAACACCATCTAATTAAAAAAAATTAATTAAGAAAAAATAATTATTTGTTGGTTTAAATACCAGGACCATAAAGGTTAAGATAATGAACAATAGGCATATTATGTAGAGCACCATCAACTCTTTCAAACTCTATTAAAAAACAATCATGTGTGATTCTTTTTTTGGAAACATTTTTATAGATTACCAAGCCTAATTCGTTTCCTTTAGTTACAATTATTGTTGATGTGCCGTAGCCTTTCCATTGTTCAGTTAAAACTTTATCAAACACAATATCTATTTTCCCAGTTTCAGCGTTCACTTTAAATTTTGGCGGCCAACGTAAGTAATTGTACAAATCAAAATGGATTTCAAATATGTAACCGCTATGTATAATATAGATTTGTAATAATTTTTCTATCAATGGTAAAATTTGTAAATAGGGATTGGACATGGAGCACGTATAAAAGAAGAAATTGACACTTCCTGAACGCTGGACCCAATCTATAACAACGGAAGGTTCATTAAGTGATTGTTCTTGTTTATGTATAACTTCTGCAACATTATGTCGTGTTATGGTGTCTGGTACATTTAATGAGATGTGGGAAGAAGTCAATGCGCCTACTATATATTTGGCAAGAATTTGATCGTAGTTTACACTTGGATGCACCTAAAATAAATTTACAATTAATTCAATAAATTACAATTTATATTAAACTTACATCAAAAAATAGACGTGTACCATCCATACCAACAGCTTGCATAATCTGTTGGATACCTCCTGGATGAAAAAGCAAATACTTAGTTATATCGTAAACAAGTCCTTTAATTGATATCCAAGCATCATCTTCAGTACAATGTTTACGTAATTCTTCAGGAGTTATCTAAAAAATGTTGGGATTGAATTCTTGTTATTGTTAATACTTAACAATTACCTTTTTGAAATTTTCTAAAGACATTTTGTATCTGGATGTCTGTCCAAATTAAAGTTTGTCGTCATTTCATTGCTAGTTATTCTTAACTTAATTGCAATGATTTTATGTTGTATGAGATGGCCATATTTAATAATGTTGGTTTTGATTTGGAATTTTGATTACTTTGAATGATGTGCAAAGCAAAGCCGACTCGACTTTTTTTTGTCAGAATATTAATCTTGTAGTCAAATTTATTATAAAAGATCTTTACTCTGTTATCTATAATAATGATGAAATAAAATAATAACTAGGTTTTTATCACAAATACTTTATTGATAGAAATATATATTACTAAAGAATATATTTCAATACAAACAAAGTTTACGATTAAAGTCTTGACTTTTGAAGACCATTGTCAAGTGAGAACAAACTAACAAAAAATTAAAGACCGGCCGCTAAAGTTCTGCATATAAGAAGAGTTTGTTTTTACAAACACAATGTGTAAACAGTACGCAATGAAATAGATTAAACATTTTAAAACTAAAGTCAAGTTGGTGAAAACCGTTCTAGGTGGCGGATGTGGCTTCTGGCTACAATTCAATATTTATGGATTTAAGAATAGGAATAAAGAAAACATTAAAAATAAAAGTAAACAACAAAATAATTATACAAAAGTTAAAATAAAATAAAACAAAGCAAGAGGTATCAGAAAATCCAAATTACAATTTATTAAAACTTTGGAAATGCTTTTCCTAAACATACAAGCTTAAATGAAACGAAGACAAATATAAGAAAAGTACTCGTAAACACTCACGATAAAATCATTGGAAAAAAAATGCATTACGTAAGAAATCTTGCCGCTAATGGACCAAAGAACAAAGATAAACTAATTAGGTAAAAGATTTGTGAAGCCAAAAGTAGCTAGATGATAGAGAAATGTGCCAAAGTAGAAGATCAGAGAAATTATAACAATCTTAATACTTATAAAAAATACGCAAGGTTCTTAGCAGTGGCCTCAAGTATACTATAATAATAAGAATTCTTAAACACAAAATGGTGAAATTATTATGGATAGATAAAATGAGGAATGCCAAGGAAGAACTGATGATATCTGAATGTCTAGAAATAAAAAAACTACAAAAGAAACATGATTACTTCAATATGCATTGAAAGATAATGGGGACCGCGGGTACTGGAAGGAAAAGAGTACAGGGAAGACTTGTTGACGAAAGTGAAAATGAAATTACGTACATCAAAAAGAAAATATCGATGTAGAAAAACTATATCCACCAACTTATTGAAGATGCTCGTCCGGAGAATCATGGTATCAAGAACGCTTACATTGGGTCTCAAATAACAAAGGAGGAGGTTAGAAATGCGATAAACACATAAATAAATAACAAAGCATTAGACCCAGATAAAATCCCGACAAAAATAATCAAGCTTTTTGACGAAAATGCCATAAATACGCTTACTCAACTATATAATGCAGTATATGATACCGGAAAGATACCCGAAGAATGGCTCAAATCCAAATTCAAAGCAGTGCGACGAATATCGTACTATAAGCATAATGAGCCATGCCCTTAAGATATTTCTCAAAATTATAGACCGCCGTATATACTGACAATGCAAAGACCATATTGAAGAAATGTAATTTGGTTTCGGGAATGCGTTGGGTACCAGGGAGGCAATATTTACGTTTAATGTATTAATACAGAGATGCAAAGACGTTAACTGCGAGGTACACTTGTGTTTTATAGGTTTCAGCAAAGCGTTTGATTGAGTGAAATACAAAGAATTGCTTAAGATACTCAAGACCACCGGAGCCGACAACAAAAACATCCGCATAATAACAAATCTCTACTGGCAACAGACGGCAGAGGTACGAGTTGAAGACCAAAGCACGGGAAACATCCAAATTTGCAAAGGTGTGAGGCAGGGCTGTGTGCTTTCGCCAACCTTGTTTAATATATGTATACTCGGAAGAAATATTTAAGTAGGCGCTGGATGGAGTGGAAGAAGGAATATCGATCAACGGCAAAATAATTAACAACTTAAGATATGCGGACAACTCTGTTATATTGGCGAGTACAGCTGAAAGACTTCAGCTGATGATGCATAAGATCAAATTAGTCAGCGAGAAGTACGGAATCGATCTCAATTTAAAAAAAACCAAATATATCCTTGTCAGTAAAGATAATTCATCACAGCGGACGATACTTGTCAACAACAAAACCAGAGACCAAGTGGAAAAATACACATATCTAGGCACATGCGTGAAGTTTTCAACAGCTCAGACTTAAGCAGGCAAATTAAAATCAAAATGTTGCGCTTATAAGTTTTCTTAACACTAATGTACGGCGTCAAATCTTGGACTCTATCAAAGGATACAGAGAAACAAACTTGAGGCCTTTGAACTATGGACATATCGTCGTATCCTGAATATCTCATGGAAAGACCTCATATTAGTAATGAAGAGGTTCTGCAGATAATGGGCAAGGAACAGGAAGTATTGAAAGCTGTGAAGGTTAGGAAATTGGAATATCTTGGGCACGTTATGAGGCATAGTGATATAAACAGAATACTCTAACTGATTCTGGAAGGAAAGGTGATGGGAAAAAGAGGCCCGGAAAGACGCCGAATTTTATAGCTTAAAAATCTATGCCAGTGGTTTGACATGACATTGCTGCAACTTTTTTGCAGTGCAGTGGACAAGGAGAAGATTGTGATGATGATTGCTAATATCCGGAGCGGATGAAGCACGCCAAGAAGAAGAAAAGAGTAAACTGAAACGGTGCATATTGAAGATATATTTCAAGACGACGCCATAAATTTCCGGTCTAATCAAGAAATTATGCACTTATGAGAAAGATATTTAATTATTTTTCAATATAACCCCCCTTGGCCTCAACACACTTATTACATTGCTTAATTAGTAATTCTATCCTTTCATAAAAATATTCTGAATATTTGTTGTCAAAATGTTCTAAAACAACAGTTTTTATCTCTTCATTGTCTAGAAATTGTTTACCTCCTAGGTTTTTTTTTTAAATTTTGAAAACAGGTATTAGTCACTTTGGACTATGGGGATGATCGATTTTTTTAGAAGCATTTTTTATGGCAAGTTGAGCAACCTCAGCGGTGTCGTGAAACAACCTGATACCGTTTGTTAATTTTTCTTGACGCTTTGCCAATATATTTTCCCTAAACCTATGTAATAAGGTAGCATAATTAACGCCATTTACCGTGTTATTTCTTTTTTTTAATCAATTATCAAAATGATAGATAGTGGTTGACCTGCACGCCGCTATTCTATCGATTTTTTTTAACAGAAAACCTTGATACAAGATCATAATTTTATCCCGTAACTATACATTGCAGAACTTTTTCTTATCTCGCCTCACAGACCTTCAAAAAAGATTGAGCACAACTAAACTAACTCAATGCTTCTTCTTCTTGCACTTACTTTATTCATACTACATGAAGTATTTGTCAAATTGATGTATCACTTCAACTGACTCATAGCCCATTTACAACCTTTGGGCAATTCTTTCACGATGTAATAAAAAGGTGAATCTTCACTATATACGCCAACCAATATTTGATATTTGATAATGGGTAAGACTTCTAATGTGAAGATTTTGATAACCGCTTGGTATTAATTTGTTTGTAAATCTGGCATAATTGAAACATAACGATATTTATCTGGATATCATTACAAGACCAATTAAAGTAGAGGGTTGAAACTGCACATGTACGTTAAAAAAGCATCACACTTTACTGACAATATTTCACATTTAGTCTGAAGTTTTAAGAAATGTAGTAGGTTAGGAATTTATGGAGTTACCTAGAACAAAATAACGAAGTAGAAACGCTTAATGCGTGGCAGAAGCTGGAAAGGCAGTTGGTCTAGAATGTCTAGAGTTGAAATAAAAGTCAACCAGTTTAATGTTATATCATAACCAACGAGCGGTTACAATTAATCTTGATTGCGCTACCAAAAATAAGTAGGACGCAGTGCAATTTGCCTAATGAGTCACATCTTAAAACTGTTTCTACAAATAATATACGCCCGCATACAAAACAAATGTAAAGAAGACATATATGACAATCAGATTAGTTTCCGATGCAAATTAGGCACTAGAGAAGACTTTTTGCAGGAAACGTGTTAGCTCAAAGATGCCAAGATGTTAACAAACAAATATATGCTTGCTTTGTAGATTATAACATGAACATCAAATAGGTAGCATTGTACAATTGTCAAACCGCTACCAGTTTTTTTTGTATTTATATCAAAAAAATTAAGAATAAGAATTTGTAGACGCAATAAAGATCTTACCCAGTGGCGTACTGTTGAAAACAGCCTTTTAAGGTCATTTTTAGGACGCGGCTGTTTAAAAACAAAAACCTAAACTAAAAATTGCCTTTGAGTTTCGTGAAATAATTTTTGAATCCTTCTATTTGAAAAGTTTATTTGATAAGCTCAAACGATAATTTTTCAATTTTGACTTTAGCTAGAGGCAATTTTTGACTTTAAAAGAAAATTTTCTGGTGATGCTAAAATACCTTTGGGAAACAAAAGAATGATCAATTTAGTGTAAACCGCGCTTCCATTTGTCAAAAATAATAAAATTACCATGAAGTTTCAAAAAAAAAAAAAAATTTAGCTCTGCTAAGATACAGGGTCGGTTTTGTAAAAAGAAACGCAAATATAAGTTTAAATTTGATGAAAATCTATACTTGCAACATAATTTACCAGGGAACAAGGATCCTTAAGAGAATGAGGAACACCGGATGTTGCAACGACCCAAGAATGTCAAGAATGATTAGTAAAAGGTTTAAAAAAACACTTTTTCATTTACAGCAACCATATTTACCAATCGGTTTTATGGAAAAATTCAAATTTAAAATGATCTATAAAACAACAGCGTACCTTTTCCAGTTAAAAAAAAATAAAACTTCAACTCCACTCCTTGCATCTACATATTGGAAATAGGAAAATGGATATTGGAAAATAGAAAATCTCTAATGGCGCAAAAATGCGGGTGTGGGACCAGAAAGTGCAACTTTTTGAACCTTATACGTTTACGTACATAGTTTTTGGAGTTGGATCACTTCTGGTTAGTCAGTTGTTAAAGTGCAGTTTTTCCCAAACTCAAATAGTATACAAGAGCGTAAGTATTAATTAAAAGTTAATTAGAAAAAAATTAAACAAAATTCAACTATTAGTGTTTTAGCAAAAGAATAATGATTTGAAGTACACAATTTCCACTGAAAAAAATAAATATTGTGTATGTAGGTTATTTTTCTATATTATATTGTGTGGTTTAGTTATTTCTTGATCAAATATTGTCTATTTTAGTTATTTTTCTAATAAATACTGTGTAAATTTAAACTAAATCCAACGATTAGGTAAGGTTTAGTAAAGATTGCACTTTATCACTCTTTTCTTTCCAAATGACAAAAAATTAATTTTAAACAAATGTTTGTTTCAAATTTTATTAATCTTAAAACGAAAAAGTTGTAATCAACATTATTAATACGTTGCAATATTAAAGTTGCCTGTCGTACTAATTTCCATAGTTGAGAATAAAACAATATTATTTTTAGCTATACTAAGCTTGCATAAACCATGATTGGTATTTCTTATAAATCCAAATGGACCGCAAACAAAGAACATGATTTCTCTAGTCATTAATACATTCGATTTGAATCCATCTTTGATCAATTTCATTATCATATCAATATCAATATGACCTTTTAAACCAGTCCAAGTAGGATCCGATGATACCACAAATTCAGCTT
Organism: Tachinus rufipes; assembly: GCA_963932245.1. NCBI lineage: Eukaryota > Metazoa > Arthropoda > Insecta > Coleoptera > Staphylinidae > Tachinus > Tachinus rufipes. The sequence continues at coordinate 66,548,281 of OZ010747.1, read as the reverse complement.
TAAATCTAAATAAAAAAGATTAATCAACATTTTTAGATTATTTACAGCTAACCTCGGTTCTCTTGTAGCAAGTTCTTTAATTTCTTTTTTTAGTATGATATCTTCTTCTTGATGATTGAATGAGACCAACATAATAGTTTCACTGAAATAATTTATATAATAAATAAAATAAAATAAAATATTTAAAATCAAACCATGGTTTAATTCTCCGCTCTAATAAAAAAAGTATTAATGACACCATTGGATTGATGCCAGTGCCCGCTACAAGCATCATAAATTGCTTGAAATATGTAACGACTTTAAATTCTAACTGGGTGGATGGGTTATCCATAGTAATCCTGTCGTTTTTTCTTAGGCGTACCAAAAATTTACTTACGTTGCCAGTATTGTATCGTTTTACTATGATGAAGAGATGTGATGTTGTATACTTTTCTGGACTTAATATACTAGTCACACAACTTGGAACACCTAAATATTTGCGAATAACACCACCTAGTTACAGAAATTAATTTTTAACTTCAATAAAATTTTGAATTAATTAAATAAAATACCTGAACCTATATAGTTAAGATTATAACAGATAGGTATATTATTCAGAACACCATCAACTCTGTCAAATTCTAACAGATAACAATCATGTGTGATTCGTTTTTTGGATAAATTTTTATAGACAGCCAGGCTTAATTGGGTGCCCTTTGTTGCAACCATTGTTAGATTGCCAAAGTGTTTCCACATATCAGATACAGCTTTATCAAACACAACATCTATTTTTCCAGTTTCTGCATTCACTTTAAATTTTGGCGGCCAACGCAAATGACTGTACAGATCAATACTGATTTCAAAGTTGTAATCGCTATGTGTAATAAGGATATCTAATCTTTTGTTTACAATTGGTGAAATCTGTATATAGGGATTAGACATGGTGCCTGTATAAAAGAAGAAATTGATACTTCCCGAACGCTGCGTCCAATCTATAGTAACGGAAGGAGTATCATCAAGTGTTTCTTTTTGTGTTTGTATTGCTTTTGCAACGTTTTCTCGGGTGTATTCTGACAGCCTTCTTATTGAGGTTTCTGATGAAGTTAGTGCGCCCACTATATATTTGGCAAGGATTTGATCGTAATTAACATTTGGATGCACCTAAAATAAATTTACAATTGATTCAATACATTTTAATTTATATTAAACTTACATCAAAAAATAGATGTGTACCATCCATACCAACAGCTTGCATAATTTGTTCGACACCTCCAGGATGAAAGAGTAAATATTTGGTGATGTCGTAAACATGCCCTTTGATTGATATCCAAGCATCATCTTCAGTACAATGTTGACGTAATTGTTCAGGAGTTATCTGAAAAAACAATAACATTAAATTTCACTTATTGTTTATTAATATTTAATCACCTGTCTGAAATTATCCAAAGACATTTTAAATCTGTTTGCTGGTCTAAATTATGAAAAAATTGTGATCATAGTTTTTCTTGATTTAATTGTAATGGTTGTAGGTGGTATGAGATGGCCATATTGAATAATGTTGGTTGAGATTTGGAATTTTGATGACTTTGAGTAGTGATAATGAATGCAAAGCCTTCTTATAAGTTATAGAAAAGTTAATTAAATTGCTACTCAAAATTTTTATTTTTGAACAAATTAAATTGTTTTAATATATGTGGAAATATCAGCATTGACTAAATAATTGTATGAAGTAAACATTGATTGTAGTTTGGCCACATACTTAATATTTCCGACTTTAAACTAAAATTTAGTACTACTATAGTGCTAATATTGCAACAAATTTGAATAAAATTTTATACAATAGTTATTTTTTCATAATGTTTCAAGCTAAACAAGTTTTTTAGAATTTTTTTTATTGAGGTATAAGTACTATGTTGAATGTTTTTGAAACTATATATTACATTTTATAAAATTACTTCAGTTTTTAAATATATTAAGAAAATTTTAAACCACAGCATACTTTGTAGTTTTATGTCATTTTACATTAATATTATTCTACAATATTAATTTTTTGTATCTAGGTTATGGGTGAAATTAAAAATATTAATGGTGGTTTCTAAATGCCAAATTTAATTTTTAATTGTTTTAATAAGTTTTAAATTCTCAATATACTTTCTGAATTCTGGATTTAGTCGGATTTTAGTAGTAACCTTATTTCGTTGCCTTAACACACAGCTAGTCTGCCGCCTAATACTTTTATGGTAGATTGCCGATGCTCTAAGTATAAACGCCCCTGGTGTATGGTAACGTTTCTTATACTGGCTAAGTCAAGCCAGCCAACATGGACTCTCTTGCGTAGTTAAGTGCCGGGCAAGTACATGGTTAATGCTTGGTTGTTTTGTAACCTATTTCACATTCTTTACATATTAAGTTGTCTACAACGCTTTTAGTGTGCATATGTTTTCTTAGATGAAAGTGCAAATAGTAGTCGGCTATTTTAGGGTTTGGGACAATTTTGGGCTTTTGCAGCAGAGAATTTTTTAATACTGGATGATTTGCAAAGTTGTACTAAAGGTGCTGCACGACCAAAAACGCAAAAGCCAAAGCTAAATTAATCTTGACGATCGAGTTGCCGCTCTTTGTAAACAGACGGAGACAATAAAAGAATTATGTGACAAATTTAAAATGTTGCGATTTTTAATATCAACACGTCTGAACAGCAACGACACAATGGAGTTGTATGTAAACCAGATCATGAAAACGGGTCAAAAGTTAAAATCAACAAGATTTAAGATAAGTGACGAGTGGATTAGCTGTTTTTTATTGACTAGTTTATTGTAAAAGTTTATGCAGCTATTAGACAAAGAAATTGATGCTGGCAGCGCAATGTTGGTAAAAATTGGCAATGCAACCAGAAGAAATTTGGCGCCAATGATTTATCTGTCAAATTCTGATACTCAGAATGACTTTAGATAAGTGTTCGAATACTTAAAGTGCAGAAAATAAAAGCAGTAGTTTTAGGCAGAAATTATCTAACGCTTTTACTGTGATATTTTTTAGTAGGCAATAGAGTGGCTGGTACATAGACTTGCATGCAAGTAACCATCTCAGTGCGAATGAGAACTGGTTGAACATTTCAAACTCAACAGATTTGCAGTAAATAATGATAGCAAATGATACAAACATTTCGGTGGCCTGCAAAGAGGATGTACATATTATAAGTATAAATGGAAAAGTAGAGTACTAAATTCTAGTTAAAAATGTATTACACGTCTTAGAACTGCCTACAAATTTACTCTCAATAAGCCAGTAAAAACGGAAACAATGTAATATTCCAAACCAATTATTGTAAAATATTTAACAAAAATGAATTGATAGATGTTGTTGACTAAGTGGACAATGGCTACAGATTGAGAACCCAAAAAATATGAAAGATTTTTATTCATGTCGACAAAAATTTTTATACAAGTGTCCATGGAAGGCATAAACACTTAAACTTTAGTGCGCTTAACAAAATGGCAAGTGGAATAGTTGAAGAGTTTGAATGTAGTCAGATTAAACCAATGATTCCATATATGACATGCTATAAAGAAGCACAAGCAATAAAAACATTTACAAAAGTTAGATTAAGGGCGGCATGCCCCTTGATAGTTGTAGGTCCTATCTATTGGCGGTTTTAAATATTTTTTCCTATATCAAGATGATTGGACCCAAATGTTGTATGTATATTTCTTAAAGATGAAGCAAAAGTTTTAAACATTTTAAAAATATGGCTGAAAACTAGCAAAAAAAAATAAAGCTCTACGTAATGACAATGGAAGTAGTGAGATAGTTAATTTAGAATTTAAACATTTTTTAAATAAATGTGGTATCGTTCATCAAAAAAATTATCTTTATACTCTGGAACAAAATAAAATGATGAACCGCAGCATTATTGAATAAGCGAGATGTTTGTTATTTGATGCAGGTATAGAAAAGAGATTCTGGGCAAAAGCAGTTAATCTGAAAAATCAATCATCTAAAGTAGTTCTAAATAATATTGAAAACTTGCAAATATTTGGAAACACTGCAATAGTACATGTCTCTACAGATGAGGTTGAAATGGGATAAGAAGTCTAAGAAGATAATCTTTGTTGGTTAAGATGAACACATAAAAAGGTACAGAGTCTACGATAATAATGAAAAACAAGATTACAACAAACAGGGATGTTGTAATTATTGAAGATGTAAAAGGAAAAGTCTTTATTTTTTTAGAAGAAAATTTTCATAGAGTTCCGGTTCCAGTGGGGGCAGAAACGGAAGTATATACAGCTCCAGTGAAAGAACCAATAAGAGGAAAAAATTAAAAGAATTCTGACAAGATCTGGACTACGTGCAGAAAAGAGAAAAACCAGAAAACGCAAATCTAGCACCAAGACAAACAGCTTGTATTCAAAAACTGAAATAGTTTCAAGACTACGTTGTTTACTTATGCAATAGTAACATACAGTACAGTAAATGAAGCAGTGTCAAGTGTGAATAGCAAGAAATGAAAATAAACAATACGATCTCTTAATAGAAAACAAAAAATGCATAAACATTAGTAAAAAACAGACAATTGTAACAGTATTGAATGTACATTAAAACAAAGACAAACAATTGTGGAATGGTGAATAGATTTAAGGCTAAATTAGTGGCAAAGGGCTGTGAGGAGAAAACAAAGATTGATTACCTACTAGAGAAGTTTGAGGATGAATCCAACCAAGTGTGCAAGCTCAATAAATTCAAAGAAATTGAATGACGTACTAATTGGAGCGAGTTTCAAATAGTAATAGGTTGATCCATGTATTTATTTCAATATTAAAGTAGAATCAATGGTCTTTGTGGCAGTATATGTCAATGCTCCGATTATTTTTTCAATACAATAATAGTTGAGAAAAATAAATCTTGCTAAAGGGTTATGTATAAATTTAACTTGAAAGATTTGAACAAAGCAACGGTCGGTCTTCAAATTACTCAAGACATTGAAGGCAGAAAATTGTACATAAATCAAAAAAAATATGTGAACGAAATTTAAGATAAATGACTGTAAGTTAGCAGTAAGTCCTACAGACATAAACCAAAAATTGTCAAAAGATATGTCTCCTAATACAATAGAAAAGATTGATGAGACAAAACATTCTATAGCAGAAAATCTTTCTACGGCTTCCCGGTATGAATGTTTAATATTTCTTGCTCAAGGAACTAGACCCGACATTGCATTTGCTACAAACAATTTAAATTGTTTCAATAACAACCCTGAAAAGACTCACTGGACAGCTGGCAAGAGAATTTTTTGATACTTGAAAGGGACATTAAGTGCAAGGCTTGTTTAGCAAAGAAAAATAATAAAAGCTTACTGGATATTTTGATACAGATTCGGCTGCTGACATAGATGAAAGACGTTTGTGCACTGGTTTTATTTTTATCAAAAATAGCGCAGAAATAACTTGGAAAAGCCAACGACAATTGACTGTAGCGTTGTCATCAGCAGAAGCCAAATACATTTAGCATCAACACAGGAAGCACTTTAGTTAAAATAACTGGAAACTAAAATCTGGTTAAAAATGGTTTTAGTTATAATTAAATGCAATAATATAAATGCAATCTATTTAGCTAAAAACGGATGTTACTATGAAAGGAGCAAACACATAAATGTTAGACATCATTTTATAAAAAGTAAAGTGGCAGAAAAAACAGTCGTTTTGAAATTTGTTGGAACAGAAGAAATAGTTGTAGACAGCCTAACCAAAGGGGTATCTTCTATTAAGAATGAATTGTGTTAATAAAGAATGGAGAATTGATTTTTTTTAATGTAGTGGATGTGTTGAAATAATACTAACAACACAGATAACAACTATGTACTGTTCTATATGTTCACCATCTTTATAATTAGTTGAAAAAATCTTCCTTTGCATGTCTACAGCCTGGATTGTACAACAACCGTACTTTAAACGCATTGTATGTACGATTTATTTTTAGTAGGGTGTTGAGGCTTTTTAGCGTGGTCCAGGGTTTAATCCCACACTCTTTGCGATCCAAGCTATCAGCCGTAACGTTGCTTACTTTTTTGGAGTGTTTTTTTTACTCAGCACAGTTTGATGCTATTTAACGCCAATGTGAGAGCATGATGTCGTTCTAATATTAACCTTAATGTAATTTTAAGGTTTTTTAAAGCTAGTTATGCTGCTTTGTTGTCCATTAAGAGTTGCACATTTTTACCAGATATTTATTAGGCTACTATTTCCCGGCTATCTCGGCTTGGAGGATAGTCGTATGTGTCCTTAATGGTAACATTATCAAGGTTTATTTTTGTCTTTACGTTGCTCTTGTTGTTCATATGTATGTACAATGTAGGTTTTCTTAAATACAAAATTGGGTGGCATTATGTTTGTTTGCACTTCTAACAAAAGTGTTTTTTTAGAACTTTCTCCAGAAAGCAATATTGCTTGCCGACTTTCTTTGCAGTGTGGTTTCTTTTTACATAGATGGCTAGGAAGACAGACACAGCATTAATAATAATAATAAAAACTTAAAAAAATATTTTTTACAATTCTACAAGTCTAATTCCAAACAATCTTGGGAACATCAGCTGGAAAAAAATATAGCTTGTTTTTAATTCAAACCAAAAATTACATTATCGTAGCTTGAGACAAAATTAAGCAACACTTACATCAGACAAATTGCTAACCAAAGAAAATATTGAAAAGTTCTGGACATCAATTTGTCACAATCCGTTCAACACAATACTAATGCATCTTGTATAATTAAAAAACTCCAAACTACCTTTTTTTACGTTGCGCAATATTTCAATTGCTTTTTTATATATCCAACAAAAATTCTAATTTTTTTAACTCAAGGTTGGACGTGTTTGTTACAAAAAAATAACAATTTGAGCGATTTATTTAATTAGAAGCCAATTACTTGTTTGTGTACACTATCCAAAATACTATCAGGTTTATTAAGTGCCATTTACAAACACTTTTAAAATTTCAACATTTTATCAGAGGCTGCACCAAAAAAACTGCAAACTATTTATAGATTTGGTCACCATGGCGTGGAATAAACAAAGAAACATTTATACCGTCTTCATTGGTTATAAGAAAGCATTTGAGACAGTTCTTCACTTACGCCTTATAAAAGTGCAAAAAATACACTGGCGAGTAAAAAATAGAGGTCACTTTAAAATTATGGCTTAGTTTTGGAATTTTTTGTTTAGACCTTATGTTAGCAAATTGTAAACAATTGTACTGTATTTTGCACAATAAATTTAAAATTCAATGTTAAATTGTAAAACATATTTATTGTTGTATCACAAACTTACAGTTCAGACAAAATACGAATTTTTGTTCCTAGGACTAATATGGAACAAAAATAATGAAAAAAAAAACCTATCACTAACAACGAGTATTACCCCCTCTTGCATTAATGACTGATTGAAGTTGACGAAGAACACTTTGAATTAAATTAAGGATCACATTTTGGTCAATATTATTTCATTCCTGCAATAGCAACTATCTTAGCTCCTGAGTAGTTTTTGGAGCAGGTGTATGCTTTTAGATACGTTGTCCCAACTCATCCCAGACATGTTATATGGGATTCATGTCCGGGCTGAGAGCTGGCCAATCAAACTGCAAAATTTCCACTTAATCCAGATAATCTCTGACAACTCTGGCTACGTGAGGTTTAGCATTATCTTGCATGAAAATGCCGCGCTCGCCCATAGTTGTCATAAAGAGCATAACATGATTTTCTAGGTCAGGAAGTCATTCTTCATAAAAACCAACTCTGTGCGTGCTTTGGTAAAAATTCCTGCCAAAACAATAACCAACCCACCACCAAATGGAAGTCGCTCATCAATAAAAACTGAAGGGTATCTTTCTCCGAGTCTTCTCCACACTTTTTTACGTCCGTCTGACCCATTCAGGCAAAAGTGCAATTCATCTAAAAACAGTACCCTGCTCCAGTCCTCATTATTCCATGCCCGGTGGTTTCTGGCATAAGCCAATCTTGCAACACGATGTCGGAATTGTAAAGGTGGACCTGTAGCAATCTTGTAGAAATACAAGACAATCCAGCAGCCTTCTCTTAACGGTCCATTCACTAACATTTACGTCTATAACTTTGTTCTATTCCGCAAACTTGTGGACACCAAAAAACGGTCATCTCTGTTTGTGGTGACTATTTTTTGCTGGGATCCTGATGTTCTGGTTATCAAGCCAGTATTCAAGTAACGTTGATACACCTCTTGTACCACACAAAGGCTTTTACCAACAATCCTTGCAGTTTTACGTTTTTCAAGCTCATCTTCAATCGACGCTATAATTCTTGCTACAACACTAGGGTTTAAAGGCATTATGACCTGTTAGTACAGTATACCGTGTGAATGACAAGTTTTGCAAAGAAAAATTAACACTGTTTCATACAAGTCTGCAAAACGGTGATAATAACTGACAGATAAATAAAATTTGTCAGAAAAATAAATATTAAACGTCTACTTTGGTTTACAATTTGCAAACATAAAGTTAAAACAAAAAATTCGAAAAATAAGTCATTATTTTAAAGTGACCTCTATTTTTTGCTCGCCAATGTATATAAAGTAGAACATACAGAGATTACACTGCTTCAGAGACAGTTTAAGCCTATTGCAGTTTTGCTTAGTTTTAAATTCTTTGTCTTTACTATTTAATGAAACTGGATATAGGTTTCAATTTAGACATGTATTAACAACTAAACATGCTATTAATCACGTATTTTTTGTTGACAATATTAAACAGTATGCTGGCAATGAAATCCAAATTTTAAAAGTTACAGTGTTTTTCAAAAGGCATTAAATAATTTGAGTTAGATAAATGTAAAACCATCAACATCAACCAAGGAAAAAATATGAGAAACAACTTTGAAATAAAAGATAGAAAAACTATTGAACTAATGACAAACACAGACACTTATAAATACCTTGCCCTTCGTCAAATTAGGCGTATTCAACATAAAAAATTAAAGAAATAGTTTTAGTTGAATACACAAAACCATTAACTAAAATTTTTAAATTAAAACTGAATTGGAAGAACATGTTTAAAACCATAAATGCATATGCCATACCGGTATTAAATATCAAAACCAAGTCAAAAACTAAAAACGATATTTTTTTGGCAAGAAATTATCAGTTTATGAAGCTGTCTGCTTGAATGATAACAATTATTTTTTCTTGGATCTATTACACTTCTTCTTTTCCTTTTTCTTTATCAGCCTTCTAACGTCCACTCCCGGACATAGGCCTCTCCGTATATTTTCCACATCTGGCGATCTTGAGCTTTTTGAAACCAGTCTCTACCGATGGCCGACTTAATATCGTTCAACCATCTCCTTTGTGGCCTGCCTCTGCTCCTTTTTGTTTCCTCGGCCGCCAATGAGTGACTCTGACTGTCCATCTGTCAATGTTTTGTCTAGCGACGTGTCCTACCCAGCGCCATTTTAGCTGAGCTATGCGTTCAATAATGTCAGTCACCTTTCTCTGATTACCTTATTCCTGATAAGATCCCCTAACGAGATCCCAAGCATAGAGCGTTTTATTCTGTGTTGTTCTTAGTCGGTTTGAGCTTTTTTTGTAAGACTCGATGTTTCTAGGCCATATGTTGGCTTGGTAGTAAACATGCGTCGTAAACTTTTTTTTGAGATTAATTGGTATGTCATTGTTTGCTAATATATATCGTAATTTTCTAAAAGCCGCCCACGTGAGACCTATTTGTCTTGTGATTTATGCTGTTTGATTCTTCTTTCCAAGTTTAATGACGTGACCAAGGTATGTACAATGGTCTACACATTTAATTATCTGAACTTATTTTATTATTATTATTTTTGTTTTCTCTATGTTCATTTTTAGCCCTATAGTTTTGGATGCTGCATTTAGTTGTTGTAGCATCTCTCCTAGCTCTATGGGATTGTTTGATATTAGGACCATATCATCCGCGAAACGGAGATGATTGAAGTATGTTCCATCGATCTTAATTTTTTTTTGAAGATTTCTTCTAAGCTTAAGGTGAATAGCTTTGGTGAGATAGTATTCCCTTGACGCACTCCTCTTTCTATGTTTATTTTATTGGTGGTTAGGTCTTCTTCGATCTTGACGTGTAATGTAGCACTTTTATAAATATTTTCAACGATGGCAGCATATCTTGAGTCTATTCTTGCATTTCTCATAGATTTTAGGATTGCCCACTTTTCTACCGAGTTGAAGGCTTTATGGAAATCGATAAATGCCAGGTGGATTGGTACGTTATACTCGGTAGCTTTTTTTATTTTGGTGTGTAGTGTTTGTAAGTGGTCAATTGTACTGAATCTACTCCGGAAGCCTGCCTGTTCTACTGGCTGCTAGAAATCTAGTTTTGTAAGCCTGTTGCATATAATTTTAGTTAATAGTTTTTAATATTTGTTGTGTCTCCTTTTTTTAAAAAGGATAATGATTTCTGCGTTATTCCATTTTTTAGGAATTACACTATCTTTCAAGCATTTATTCAACAAGGTTTTTTTATCGATTTTTCCACCGTCCTTATACTAAGCTTTAGCATCTCGGCTGTAATACGATCTTTTCCGGGACATTTGCCATTTTTCATCTTACTCAGAACAGATCTAATTTCCTGTATTGATATTTCTGGCATATCCTCTGATCCCACGTTCAATACTCTACCTTGTGCCGGTTCCTTATCTGGTGTTTTTGATGCATATAAGTCAGTATAGAAGTGTTCGACTATTTGGGATATTTGTTCTGACTTTGAGATTACAGTTTTGATCTTAGGACTTTCATATTAGAGTTATTTTTAATTGTTGTTTGAATGGTTTTGGTCTTATATCTTTGTATGTTTTGGCGTATGTTTTTCTTTATTAGTCTGTTCAGTGCCTCCACTGTTCCACCTTTCATGAGTTTTCTTTCTTTCATCATTTCCATGGTGTTTGCGCTTAGTTTAAGGTCTACTGAACGTTTTGCTCTCGAGCATGTTTTCTTTGTTGTTGTTTGGATACCTGTTTTTATTTTTTCGGCCAGCTGATCTACGCTCATATCTATTATATTCGTCGGTTTTAGGTATTTATCTACTTCTCTCGGGTATTCTTCCTTGCTTGCTTCTAACTCGTTGATGGTTGGAAATCTGGTTTTTTTTATCAGTTTATTTTTTTCCGGTCTTAAATTAATCCGCAGACATTCTCGGACAAGCCTATGATCGCTCCCTGTATCGAACCGGCTATTTGCTAGAATGAAATTGATTTTGTTTTTTACCGAATTGTCTGGGTTTCTCCATGTCCATCTGCGTTGAGTGGTTTCTTAAAAAACGTGTTTAGGCAGTATAGGTTTTTCTTCTCCAAAAAGTTTACAAGCATTTTGCCTCTGTTGTTTCTTACTCCTAGTCATTAGTTCCCAACGTATTCTGTGTCCGTATTAGACTTCTTTCTAATGTTTGCGTTAAAGTCACCTATAACTATTTTGAAGTGTGATTTTTCCAGTTTCTTTGCTTTCTTTATATCTTCGTATACTTGTTCTACTTCTTTATCTTCGGAAGTACTAGTTGGGGCGTAGACGTTAATAATTTGCATCAAGTATCGTTTGTTTAGTTTTACTGTGATATATATTACTCGGCTGGTCGTTAGTATTGGAGTTTTTTTGGTTTAGTACATGTCCTGACCTGACCTTAATGTGGTCGTTTTTTCATCGGGTAATCCAATGATATCCCACTTGATGCCAGCCAGCTCTCTTTCCAGTTCTATTAGATGTTCTTTGGATCTCATTGTTCGTATGTTGTAGGTCGCGATAGATAAACATTTTTCTGGTTTTTGTTGGTGTTAGATTTTTTTGAGTTTTTGCCCTCTCCAGAATCCGTAGGGTAGACTGACGAGTCAGTGTGAGATTTGGAGTGTAACCCTCTACTCACCTGGGGTATTTTTGTTGTAGAATTTTGACAAATTAAAACGCCGCGCTTGCACTGCGAGTTGGCGAGTACAGACGCTGATCTGAATCTGATCAAGAAGCGTCGAATAAGTGTAACAGTCTACACTCATAGATAAGGCGTCACATACGACGTACATAAGAGACAAAGCCATCCCCAATTCACACAACCTTCTAGTTTATGGAACAATAAACTTACGAATTATAGACCATGAACTGAAATTAAAAATATGTGAAAACAAAAGAATTTATTTATAATAGTAGTTGTTATATTAACAACAGGCATTGTTCCATAACAACTAGATGAGTATTTTTTTTTTAAATTACAGCTTTATTTTTTGGCATAAATCCAGTATCCAAAAACCGTTATTTTAAATACGGCAACAATAATCCGGTCACATTACAACTTTTATTAATAAAATAATTATAGGCATTTTGTTTGAAAAAACCGTACCTACTTACCTTCAGAAATGAAAATCTGAATAATAATAATTTATTTTATACTATTACAAAAACAATTGTTTACGTATGTCCTGGTAAGTACATGTGTAATATTTAAAGACATTTTAGGGAAATCTATCATGTCAGTTTTGACGCTTTGGCGTTTTTTAGTTCAAAAATAAAGCCGCAACTTTTTGAACCCTACATTAGCCAGTTGCCATAGTGTAGTTTTTCCCAAACTCAAATAGTATACAAGGACTATTTTTGTTTTAGCAAAGGTTTAGTGACATGAAGCACAAAATTTATTAGCGATAAAAAAAAATTTCAATCAAACGATAAAGTTTGGTTTTAGTAAAGGTGATATAATCACGCATGAAATTGCTTGTTCTTTTTCCTTCTATATAAAAAAAAAAAAAATTTAAACAAAAGTTTGTTTAAAATTTTATTAATCTTAAAACGAAAAAGTTGCAACCAACATTATTAATACGTTGCAATATTAAAGTTGCCTGTCGTACTAATTTCCATAGTTGAGAATAAAACAATATTACTTTTAGCTATACTAAGCTTGCATAAACCATGATTGGTATTTCTTATAAATCCAAATGGACCGCAAACAAAGAACATGATTTCTCTAGTCATTAATACATTCGATTTGAATCCATCTTTGATTAATTTCATTATCATATCAATATCAATATGACCTTTCAAACCAGTCCAAGTAGGATCCAATGATACCACAAATTCAGCTTTAAATCTAAATAACAAAGATTAATCAACAATTTTAGATTTTTTACAGCTAACCTCGGTTCTCTTGTCGCAAGTTCTTTAATTTCTTTTTTTAATATAATATCTTCTTCTTGATGATTAAATGAGACCAACATAATAGTTTCACTGAAATAATTTATATAATAAATAAAATAAAATAAAATATTTGAAATCAAACCATGGTTTAATTCTCCGCTCTAATAAAAAAAGTATTAATGACACCATTGGATTAATACCGGTGCCCGCTACAAGTATCATAAATTGCTTAAAATATGTAACGACTTTAAACTCTAATTGGGTAGATGGGTTATCCATAGTAATCCTGTCGTTTTTTCTTAGGCGTACCAAAAATTTACTTACGTTGCCGGTATTGTATCGTTTTACTATGATGAAGAGATGTGATGTTGTATACTTTTCTGGACTTAATACACTAGTCACACAACTTGGAACACCTACATATTTGCGAATAACACCACCTAGTTACAGAAATTAATTTTTAACTTCAATACAATTTTGAATTAATTACTTAAATACCTGAACCTATATAGTTAAGATTATAACATATAGGTATATTATTCAGAACACCATCAACTCTGTCAAATTCTAACAGAAAACAATCATGTGTGATTCGTTTTTTGGATAAATTTTTATAGACAGCCAGGCTTAATTGGGTGCCCTTTGTTGCAACCATTGTTAGATTGCCAAAGTGTTTCCACATATCAGATACAGCTTTATCAAACACAACATCTATTTTTCCAGTTTCTGCATTCACTTTAAATTTTGGCGGCCAACGCAAATGACTGTACAAATCAATACTGATTTCAAAGTTGTAATCGCTATGTGTAATAAGGATATCTAATGTTTTGTTTACAATTGGTGAAATCTGTATATAAGGATTAGACATAGTGCCTGTATAAAAGAAGAAATTGATACTTCCCGAACGCTGCATCCAATCTATAATTACGGAAGGAGTATCATCAAGTGTTTCTTTTTGTGTTTGTATTGCCTTTGCAACGTTTTCTCGGGTGTATTCTGACAGCCTTCTTATTGAGGTTTCTGATGAAGTCAATGCGCCCACTATATATTTGGCTAGAATTTGATCGTAATTTACATTTGGATGCACCTACAATAAATTTACAATTAATTCAATAAATATTAATTTATATAAATCCTACATCAAAAAATAGATGTGTACCATCCATACCAACAGCTTGCATTATCTGTTCGACACCTCCAGGATGAAAGAGTAAATATTTGGTTATGTCGTAAACATGCCCTTTGATTGATATCCAAGCATCATCGTCAGTACAATGTTGACGTAATTGTTCAGGAGTTATCTAAAAAAACAATAACATTAAATTTCACTTATTGTTTATTAATATTTAATCACCTGTCTAAAATTTTCCAAAGACATTGTGAATCTGTTTGCTGCTTTAAATTATGGAAAATTTTTGATAAGTTCATCATAGTTTTTATTGATTTAATTGTAATGGTTGTAGGTGGTATGAGATGGCCATATTGAATAACGTCTGATTGAGATTTGGAATTTTGCTGACTTTGAGTAATGATAATTAATTCAAAGCCTTCTTATAAGTTATAGAAAAGTTACTTAAACTGCTACCCAAAATTTTTATTTGAGAACAAAATTATTCGTTTTAATATATACGGAAATATCAGCATTGATTAAACAATTGTATGAAGTGAACATTGATTGTAATTCGGCCACATACTTAATAGTTCCGACTCTAAACTAAAATTTAGTACTACTATACTGCTAATATTGCAACAAATTTGAATAAATTTTATACAAAAGTTGTTTTTCCATAATGTTGCAAGCTAAACAAGTTTTTTTTAAATTTTTTAGTACTATGTTGAATGTTTTTGAAACTATACATTACATTTTATAAAATAAAAAAATTTAAACCACAGCATACTTTGTAGTTTCATGTAATTTTACATTAATATTATTCTACAATTTTAATTTTCTGTATCTAGGTTATGGGTGAAGTTAAAAATATTACTGGTTGTTTCTAAATACCAAATTTAAATTTTAGTTGTTTTAAAAAGTTTTGAATTCTCAATATACTTTCTGAATTCTGAATTGAGTCGGGCTTTAGTAGTAACCTTATTTCGTCGCCTTAACACACAGCTAGTCTATGTTCTTGTTGTATGGTAACGTTTCTTATGCTGGCTAAGTCAAGCCAGCTAAATGGACTCTCTTGCATAGTTAAGTGCCGGGCAAGTACATGGTTAATGCTCGGTTGTTTCGTAACCTATTTTACATTCTTTACATATTAAGTTGTCTACAACGTTTTTAGTATGCATTTGTTTAGTTAGTTGAAAGTGCCTTATCAAGATCCCTGTAATAGATTTTTCTGGACAGTTGCAAGTAGTAGTCGGCTACTTTGGGGTTTGGGACAATTTTGGGCTTTTGCAGCGAAAAATTTTTCAATACTGGATAGTTAACAAAGTTGTATTAAAGGTGCTGAACCGCCAAAAACGCAAAGGCAAGAGCTAAATTAATCTTGACGATCGAGTCGCCGCTCTTTGTACACATAAAGGAGACGGAAACAATGAAAGAATTATGAGAAAAATTTAAAATGTTGCGGTTGTTAATATCAACACTTCTGAGTCGTATGTAAACCAGATCATGAAAACGGGTCAAAAGTTAAAATCAACAAGATTTAAGATAAGTGACGAGTGGATTAGCTGTTTTTATTAACGGGTTTATCGTTAAAATTTATGCAGCTGTTAGACGAAGAAATTGATGCTGGTAAAACAGGCAGCGCATTGTTGGTAAAAAATGGCAACGCAGCCAGAAGAAAGTTGGCGCCAATAATTTAGCTGTCAAATTCTGATACTCAGAATGACTTTAGATAAGTGTTTGAATACTTAAAGTGCAGAAAATAAAAGCAGTAGTTTTAGGCAAAAATTATCTAACGCTTTTACTGTGATATTTTTTAGTAGACAATAGAGTGGCTGGTACATAGACTTGCATGCAAGTAGTCATCTCAGTGCGAATGAGAACTGGTTGAACATTTCAAACCAACATATTTGCAGGAAATAATGATAGCAAATGATACAAATATTCCGGTAGCGTACAAGGAGGATGTACATATTATAAGTATAATTGGAAAAGTAGAGTACTAAATTATAGTTAAAAAGGTATTACACGTCTTAGAACTGCCCACAAATTTACTCTCAATAAGCCAGTAAGTACGGAAACAATGTAATATTCCAAACCAATTATTGTAAAATATTTAACAAAAATGAATTGCGAGCTGTTGTTGACTTAGTGGACAATGGCTACAGATTGAGAACCCAAAAAATATGAAAGATTTCTATTCATGTCGACAAAAATTTCTATACAAGTGTGGCATGGAAGGCATAAACACTTAAACTTTAGTGCGCTTAACAAAATGGCAAGTGGAATAGTTGAAGAGTTTGAATGTAGTCAGATTAAACCAATGATTCCATAAATGACATGCTATAAAGAAACACAAGCAAGAAAAACATTTACAAAAGTTAGATCAAGGTCGGCAGGTCTCTTGAATGTTGTAGGTCTATTGGCGGTTCTAAATATTTTTTTCTATATCAAGATTATAGAACCCAAATGTTGTATGTATATTTCTTAAAAACTAAAGATGAAGCAAAAGTTTTAAGCATTTTAAAAATATGGCTGAAAACCAACAAAACAAAAAAAATAAAGCCCTACGTAATGACAATGGAAGTAGTGAGATAGTTAATTTAGAATATAAACTTTTTTAAATAAATGTGGTATTGTTCATTAAAAAAAAATATCTTTATACTCTGGAACAAAATGAAATGATGAACCGCTGCATTATTGAAAAAGTAAGATGTTTGTTATTTGATGCAGGTATAGAAAAGAAATTATAGAAGATGTAAAAGAAAAAGTCTTTATTTTCTTAGAAGAAAATTCTCATACAGTTACCGGTTCCAGTGGGGTCAGAAAGTATATTAACAGCTTTAGTGAAAAAAAAACAATAAGAGGAAAAAAATTAAAAGAATTTTGAGAAAATCTGGACTACGTGCAGAAAAGAAAAAAACCAGAAGACGCAAATCTAGCACCTAGACAAACAGCTCGTACTCAAAAACCGAAACAGTTTCAAGATTACGTTGTTTACTTATGCAATAGTAACATACAGTACAGTAGATGAAGCAGTGTCAAGTGTGGATAGCTAGAAATGGAAGTAAACAATACAATTTCTTGATAGAAAACAATGAATAAACATTAGTAAAAAACAAACAATTGTAACAGTATTGAATGTACATTAAAACAAAAACAAACAATTGTGGAATGGTGAATATATTTAAGGCTAAATTGGTGGCAATGGGCTGTGAGGAGAAAACAAGGATTGATTACGTACCAGAGAAGTTTGAGGATGGAACCAACCAAGTGTGCAAGCTCAATAAATCCAGAGAAATTGAGTTACGTACTGATTGTAGCGAGTTTCAAATAATTACAGGTTGATTCATGTATTAATTTTAATATTAAAGTAGAATCAATGGTCTTTGTGGCAGTATATGTCAATGCTCCGATAATTTTTTCAATACAATAATAGTTGAGAAAAATAAATCTTGCTAAAAAGTTATGTATAAATTTAACATGAAAGATTTGGGCAAAGCAACGGTCGGTCTTCAAATTACTCAAGACATTGAAGGCAGAAAAATGTACATAAATCAAGAGAAATATGTGAAGGAAAATTAAGATGAATGACTGTAAGTCAGCAGTAAGTTCTACAGACATAAACCAAAAATTGTCAAAAGAGAAAATTCCTTCCTACGGCTTCTCGGTATGGATGTATGATATTTTTTGCTCAAGGAACTAAACCCGACATTGCATTTGCTACAAACAATTTAAATCGTTTCAATAACAACCCTGAAAAGACTCAGCTGGCAAGAGATTATTTTGATACTTAAAAGGGACATTAAGTGCAAGGCTTGTTTAGCAAAGAAAAATAATAAAAGCTAACTGAATATTTTAATACAGATTGGGCAGCTGACATAGATGAAAGACGTTTGTGCACTGGTTATACTTTTATCAAAAACTTAAAAAAGCCAACGACAATTGACTGTAGCGTTGTCATCAACAGAAGCCGAATACATTTAGCATCAACACAGGAAGCCCTTTATTTAAAATAACTGGAAACTGAAACCTAGTCAAAAATTAATTTAGTTATAATTAAATGCAATAAAATAATTGCAATCTATTTAGCTAAAAATGGATGTTACTATGAAAAAAGCAAATACATAAATGTTAGACATTATTTTATAAAAAGTAAAGTGGCAGAAATTTTTTTTGAAATTTGTTGAAACAGAAGAAATAGTTGTACAGCCTAACCAAAGGTGTATCTTCTATTAAGAATGAATTGTGTTAATCAAGAATGGAGAATTGATTTTTTTAATGTAGTGGGAGTGTTGAAATAATACTAACAACACAAATGACCACTATGTACTGTTCTATATGTTCACCATCTTTATAATGAGTTAAAAAAAAATCTCCTTTTCATGTCCTCAGCCTGGATTGTACAACAACCGTACTTTAAACTCATTTATGTACGACTTGTTTTTAGTAGAGTGTTGAGGCTTTTTAGTGGTAGCGTGGTCCAGGGTTTAAGCCCACACTCTTTGCGCTCCAAGCTATCAGCCGTAACGTTGCTTACTTTTTTGGAGTGTTCTTTTACTCAGCTCAGTTTTATGCTATTTAACGCCAATGTGAGAGCATGATGTCGTTCTAATATTAACCTTAATGTAATTTTAAGGTTTTTTTAAAGCTAGTTTTGCTGCTCTGTTGTCCATTAAGATTTGCACATTTTTACCAGATATTTATTAGGCTACTATTTCCCGGCTATCTCGGCTTGGAAGATAGTCGTATGTGTCCTTAATGGTAACATTATCAAGGTTTATTTTTACGTCTTTACGTTGCTCTTGTTGTTCATATGTATGTACAATCTAGAATTTCTTAAATCCAAAATTGGGTGGCATTATGTTTGTTTGCACTTCTAACAAAGGTGTTTTTTTTTAGAACTTTCTCCAGAAAGCAATATTGCCGACTCTGTCTGCAGTGTGATTTTTTTTTACATAGATGTTTAGGGAAGACAGACACAGCATTAATAATAATAATAATTACTTGAAAAGTTAATTTTTTTACAAAGTCTACAAATCTAATCCCAAACAATCTTAGGAACATCAACTGAAAAAAAAAATATAGCTTGTTTTTAATTCAAACCAAAAATTACATTATCGTAGCTTGAGACAAAATTAAGCAACACTAACATCAGACAAATTGCCAACCAAAGAAAATATTGAAAAGTTCTGGACATCAATTTGTCACAATCTGTCCAACACAATACTAATGCGTCTTGTATAATTAAAAAACTTCAAACTACATACTTTTACGTTGCGCAATATTTCAATTGCTTTTTTTATAAATATCCAACAAAAATTCCAATTTTTTAAACTCAAGGTTTGACGTTTTTGTTACCAAAAAGTAACAATTTGAACGATTTATTTAATTATAAGCCAATTACTTGTTTGTGTGCACTATCCAAAATGCTATCATGTTTATTAAGTGCCATTTACAAACACTTTTAAAATTTCAACATTTTATCAGAGGAACAGAAAGGCTGCACCAAAAAACTGCAAACTAATTATAGATTTGGTCACCATGGCGTGGAATAAACGAAGAAACATTTGTACCGTCTTTATTGGTTATAAGAAAGCATTTGAGTCAGTTCTTCACTTACGCCTTATAAAAGTGCAAAAAATACACTGGCGAGTAAAAAATAGAGATCACTTTAAAATTATGGCTTAGTTTTGTAATTTTTTGTTTTGACCTTATGTTAGCAAATTGTAAACAATTGTACTGTATTTTGCACAATAAATTTAAAATTCAATGTTAAATCGTAAAACATATTTATTGTTCTATCACAAACTTACAGTTCAGACAAAATTTGAATTTGTCTTCTTAGGACTAATATGGAACAAAAAAAAAAAAAAAAAAACTTATCACTAACAACGAGTATTACCCCCTCTTGCATTAATGACTGCTTGAAGTTGACAAAGAACGCTTTGAATTAAATTAAGGATCACGTTTTGGTCAATATTATTTCATTCCTGCAATAGCAACTGTCTTAGCTCCTGAGTAGTTCTTGGAGCAGGTGTATGGTTTTGGATACGTTGTCCCAACTCATCCCAGACTTGTTCTATGGGATTCATGTCTGGGCTGAGAGCTGCCCAATCGAACCGCAAAATTTCCACTTAATCCAGATAATCTCTGACAACTCTGGCTACGTGAGGTCTAGCATTATCTTGCATGAAATTGCCGCGCTCGCCCATAGTTGTCATAAAGGGCAAAACATGATCTTTTAGAACCTCCATAATGTATCTGTGAGCTGTCGGGAAGTCATTCTCTATAAAGACCAACTCTGTGCGTGTTTTAGTAGAAAATTCTGCCCAAACCATAACCAACCCACCACCAAATGGAAGTCGCTCATCAATACAAACTGAAGGGTATCTTACTCCGAATCTTCTCCACACTTTCCGACGTCCGTCTGGCCCATTCAGGCAAAAGTGCGACTTGTCTAAAAATAGTACCCTGCTCCAGTTCTCTTTATTCGATGCCCGGTGATTTCTGGCAAAAGCCAATTTTGCAACACGATGTCGGCGTTGTAAAAGTAGACCTGTAGCGATCTTGTAGAAATACAAGACAATCCAGCAGCACGAAACCTTCTCCTAACGGTCCATTTACTAACATTTACATGTGCAAACTTGTGAACACCAAAAAAAGGTCATCTCTCTTTGTGGTGACTTTTTTTTGCTTAGATCCTGATCTTCTGGTTATTAGGCCAGTATAGAAGTAACTCTGATTCACCTCTTGTACCACACAAAGGCTTTTACCAACAATCCTTGCAGTTTCACGTTTTTCTCGCTCATCTCCAATCGACGCTATAATTCTTGCTACAACAATAGGGTTTAAAGGCATTATGACCTATTAAGTACAGTACACAGTGTGAATGACAAGTTTCGCAAAGAAAAATCAACATTGTTTCATAAAAGTCTGTAAAACGGTGATAATAACTAACAGATAGATAACATTTGTCAGAAAAAAAAAAAATTAAACGTCTACTTTGGTTTACAATTTGCAAACAAGTTCAAACAAAAAAATCGAAAAATAAGTCATAATTTCAAAGTAACCTCTATTTTTTGCTCGCCAGTGTATATAAAGTAGAACATACAGAGATTACACTGCATCAGAGACAGTTTAAACCTATTCTAGTTTTGCTTAGTTTTAAATTCTTTGTCTTTACTATTTAATGAAACTGGATATAGGTTTAAATTTAGACATGTATTAACAACTAAACATGCTATTAATCACGTATTTTTTGTTGACGATATTAAACAGTATGCTGGCAATGAAATCTAAATTTTAAAAGTTACAGAGTGTTTTTCAAACAGCATTAAATAATTTGAGTTAGATAAATGCAAAACCATCAACATCAACCAAGGAAAAAATATGAGAAAGAACTTTTGAACTAATGACAAACACAGATATTTATAAATACCTTGCCCTTCGTCAAACTAGGCGTATTCAACATAAAAAATTAAAGAAATAGTTTTGGTTGAATACACAAAACAGTTAACTGAAATTTTACAATTAAAACTGAATTGCAAGAACACGTGTAAAACCATAAATGCATATGCCATACCGGTATTAAATATCAAAACCAAGACGTTGACTGTCCATCTGTCAATGTTTTGTCTAGCAACGTGTCCTACCCAGCGCCATTTTAGCTAAGCTATGCGTTTAATAATGTCAGTCACCTTTGATTTTTCTCAGATCACCCTTAACGAGATCCCAAGCATAGAGCGTTCCATCGCTTGCTGTGTTGTTCTTAGTCAGTTTGAGCTTTTTTTTGTAAAACTCGTTCTTTCTAAGCCATATGTAGCCACTGGTAGTATACATGCGCCGTAAACTTTTTTTTTAGATTTATTGGTATGTCATTGTTTGCTAATATATATCGTAATTTTCCAAACGCCGCCCACGTGAGACCTATTTGTCTTGTGACTTCTGCTGTTTGATTCTCCTTTCAAAGTTTAATGACGTGACCAAGGTATGTACAATGGTCTACACATTTAATTTCTACATCGTCTATCGGATTTATTATTTTTGTTTTCTCTATGATCATTTTTAGCCCTATAGTTTTGGATGCTGCATTTAGTTGTTGTAGCATCTCTCCCAGCTCTATGGAATTGTTTGATATTAAGACCATATTATCCGCAAAACGGAGGTGATTGAGATATGTTCCATAGATCTTAATTCTTTTTTGCTCCCACCAAAGTTTTTTTAAAGACATCTTCTAAGCTTAAGGTAAATAGCTTTGGTGAGATAGTATCCCCTTGACGCACTCCTTTTCCTATGTTTATTTTATTGGTGGTTAGGCCTTTTTCGCGTTTGACGTGTAATGTAGCATTTTTATAAATATTTTCAATGATGGCAGCATATCTTGAGTCTATTCTTGCATTCCTCATAGATTTTAGGATTGCTCACTTTTCTACCAAGTCGAAGGCTTTGTGGAAATCGATAAATGCCAGGTGGATCGGTACGTTATACTCGGTAGTTTTTTTTATTTCGGTGCGTAATGTTTGTAAGTGGTCAATTGTACTGAATTTCCTCCGGAAGCCTGCCTGTTCTACTGGCTGCTTGAAGTAATTTTGTAAGCCTGTTGCATATGATTTTAGTTAATAGTTTGTTTAGTTGCGATAGTAATCTGATAGGACGATGGTTTTTAATGTTTGTTGTGTCTCCTTTTTTATTAAAAGGATAATGATTTCTGCGTTATTCCATTCTTTAGGAATTATACTATCTCTCAAACATTTATTCAACAAGTTTGTATCAATTTTTCCACCGTGCTTCCACTAAGCTTTAGCATCTCGGCTGTAATACGATCTTCTTCGGGACATTTGCCATTTTTCATCTTACTCAGAGCAGATCTAATTTCCTGTATTGATATTTCCGGCATATCTTCTTCTTCTGATCCCACGTTCAATACTCTACTTTGTGCCGGTTTCCTATCTGGTGTTTTTGATGCATATAAGTCAGTATAGAAGTGTTCGACTATTTGGGATATTTGTTCTGAGTTTGAGATTACAGTTTTGATCTTAGGACTTTCATATTAGAGTTATTTTCGATTGTTGTTTGAATGGTTTTGGTCTTATATCTTTGTATGTCTTGGCGTTTGTTTTTCTTTATTAGTCTGTTCAGTGCCTTATACTCCACTGTTCCACCTTTCATGTGTTTTCTTTCTTTCATCATTTCCATAGTGTTTGCGCTTAGTTTAAGGTCTACTGAACGTTTTGCTCTCGAGCATGTTTTCTTTGTTGTTGTTTGGATACCTGTTTTTATTTTCTCTATCTCTCTACTTCTCTCTGGTATTCTTCCTTGCTTGCTTCTAACTCGTTAATGGTTGGAAATCTGGGTTTTTTTATCAGTTTATTTCTTTCCGGTTTTAAATCAATCCGCAGACATGCTCGGACAAGCCTATGATCGCTCCCTGTATCGAACCGGCTTTTTGCTAGAATGTCCATGTCCATCTACGTAGAAGTGGTTTCTTAAAAAACGTGTTTAGGCAGTATAGGTTTTCCTTCTCCAAAAAGCTTACAAGTATTTTGCATCTGTTGTTTCTTACTCCTAGTCCATAGTTCCCAACGTATTCGGTGTCCGTATTAGACTTCTTTCTAATGTTTGCGTTAAAGTCACCTATAACTATTTTGAAGTGTGATTTTTCCAATTCTTTTGCTTTCTTTATATCTTCGTATACTTGTTCTACTTCTTTATCTTCGGAAGTGCTAGTTGGGGCGTAGACGTTAATAATTTGCATCGAGTATCGGTTGTTTAGTTTTACTGTGATATATATTACTCGGCTGGTCGTTAGTATCAGAGTTTTTTTGGTATAGTACTTGTCCTGTGGTCGTTTTTTTACCGGGTAATTCACAGATATCCCACTTGATGCCAGCCAGCTCTCTTTCCAGTTCTATTAGATGTTCTTCGGATCTCATTGTTCGTATGTTGTAGATCGCGATAGATAAACATTTTTTCTGGTTTTTGTTGGTGTTAGATTTTTTCGAGTGTTTGCCCTCTCCAGAATCCGTAGGGAGGACTGAGGAGTCAGTGTGAGATTTGGAGTGTAACCCTCTACTCACCTGGGGTATTTTTGTTGTAGAATTTTGGTAAATTAAAACGCCGCGCTTGCCCTGCGAGTTGGCGAGTACAGACGCTGATCTGAATCTGATCAAGACGCGTCAAATAAGTGGTTGTGGCTATCATTGAACATTCAAGTTCAAGCCCACTAGCTATTTACACATGCCAAACTGCATAAACAAACAGCAAATAAGTCTTTATATTATAACTATACGCCCGCCAATGTGTTTGAAGGTAACACTCATAAATTATATTGGAACCGCAGCATAACAGACAAACCCATTAATTGTAACGTCTTATCTGAGTCTAATGTCTACACTTATAGATAAGACGTCAGATACGACGTACCTACATAAGAGACAAAGCCATCCCTAATTCACACAACTTTCTACTTTGTGGAACGAAAAACTTACGAATTATAGACCATAAACTGAAACTGTTTTGACACTTTGGCGTTTTTTAGTTCAAAAATAAAGCCGCAACTTTTTGAACCCTACCTTAGCCAGTTGACATAGTGCAGTTTTTCCCAAACTCAAATAGTATACAAGGATGGACTTAAGTCTTAATTAAAAATTTAAGTAGTAAAAGTTTAAACAAAATTTGAAAATTAATTTTTGTTTAAGCAAAGGTTTAGTGACATGAAGCACAAAATTTATTACCGATAAAAAAATATTTCAATTTTTCTATATAAAAAAATAATTTTGAACAAATTTTAGTTTCAAATTTTATTAATCTTAAAACGAAATAGTTGTAACCAACATTATTAATACGTTGCAATATTAAATCTGCCTGTCCTACTAATTTCCATAGTTGAGAATATAACAATATTTCTTTTAGCTACACTAAGCTGGCATAAACCATGATTGGTATTTCTTATAAATCCAAATGGACCGCAAACAAAGAACATGATTTCTCTAGTTATTAATACATTCGATTTGAATCCATCTTTGATCAATTTCATTATCATATCAATACCAATATGACCTTTCAATCCAGTCCAAGTAGGATCCGATGTTACCACAAATTCAGCTTTAAATCTAAATAAAAATGATTAGTCAACAATTTTAGATTTTTAATAGCTAACCTCGGTTCTCTTGTCGCAAGATCTTTAATTTCTTTTTTTAATATGATATCTTCTTCTTGATGATTGAATGAGACCAACACAATAGTTTCACTGAAATAATTTATATAATAAATAAAATAAAATAAAATATTTGAAATCAAACCATGGTTTAATTCTCCGCTCTAATAAAAAAAGTATTAATGACACCATTGGATTGATACCAGTGCCCGCTACAAGCATCATAAATTGCTTGAAATATGTAACGACTTTAAATTCCAATTGGGTAGATGGGTTATCCATAGTAATCCTGTCGTTTTTTCTTAGGCGTACCAAAAATTTACTTACGTTGCCAGTATTGTATCGTTTTACTATGATGAAGAGATGTGATGTTGTATACTTTTCTGGACTTAATATACTAGTCACACAACTTGGAACACCTAAATATTTGCGAATAACACCACCTAGTTACAAAAATTAATTTTTAACTTCAATAAAATTTTGAATTAATTACTTAAATACCTGAACCTATATAGTTAAGATTATAACAGATAGGTATATTATTCAGAACACCATCGACTCTGTCAAATTCTAACAGAAAACAATCATGTGTGATTCGTTTTTTGGATAAATTTTTATAGACAGCCAGGCTTAATTGGGTGCCCTTTGTTGCAACCATTGTTAGATTGCCAAAGTGTTTCCACATATCAGATACAGCTTTATCAAACACAACATCTATTTTTCCAGTTTCTGCATTCACTTTAAATTTTGGCGGCCAACGCAAATGACTGTACAGATCAATACTGATTTCAAAGTTGTAATCGCTATGTGTAATAAGGATATCTAATCTTTTATTTACAATTGGTGAAATCTGTATATAGGGATTAGACATAGTGCCTGTATAAAAGAAAAAATTGATACTTCCCGAACGCTGCATCCAATCAATAGTAACGGATGGAGTATCATCAAGTGTTTCTTTTTGTGTTTGTATTGCTTTTGCAACGTTTTCTCGGGTGTATTCTGACAGCCTTCTTATTGAGGTTTCTGATGAAGTTAGTGCGCCCACTATATATTTGGCAAGGATTTGATCGTAATTAACATTTGGATGCACCTAAAATAAATTTACAATCGATTCAATACATTTTAATTTATATTAAACTTACATCAAAAAATAGATGTGTACCATCCATACCAACAGCTTGCATAATTTGTTCGACACCTCCAGGATGAAAGAGTAAATATTTGGTGACGTCGTAAACATGCCCTTTGATTGATATCCAAGCATCATCTTCAGTACAATGTTGACGTAATTGTTCAGGAGTTATCTGAAAAAACAATAACATTAAATTTCACTTATTGTTTATTAATATTTAATCACCTGTCTGAAATTTTCTAAAGACATTTTAAATCTGTTTGCTGGTCTAAATTTTGAAAAATTTGTGATCATAGTTTTTCTTGATTTAATTGTAATGGTTGTAGGTGGTATGAGATGGCCATATTGAATAATGTTGGTTGAGATTTGGAATTTTGATGACTTTGAGTAGTGATAATGAATGCAAAGCCTTCTTATAAGTTATAGAAAAGTTAATTAAATTGCTACTCAAAATTTTTATTTTTGAACAAATTAAATTGTTTTAATATATGTGGAAATATCAGCATTGACTAAATAATTGTATGAAGTAAACATTGATTGTAATTTGGCCACATACTTAATAGTTCCGACTTTAAACTAAAATTTAGTACTACTATAGTGCTAATATTGCAACAAATTTGAATAAAATTTTATACAATAGTTATTTTTCCATAATGTTGCAAGCTAAACAAGTTTTTTAGAATTTTTTTATTGAGGTAAGTACTATGTTGAATGTTTTTGAAACTATATATTACATTTTATAAAATAACTTCAGTTTTTAAATATATTAAGAAAATTTTAAACCACAGCATACTTTGTAGTTTCATGTCATTTTATATTAATATTATTCTACAATATTAATTCTTTGTATCTAGGTTATGGGTGAAATTAAAAATATTAATGGTGGTTTCTAAATGCCAAATTTAATTTTTAATTGTTTTAAAAAGTTTTAAATTCTCAATATACTTTCTGAATTCTGGATTTAGTCGGAATTTAGTAGTAACCTTATTTCGTTGCCTTAACACACAGCTAGTCTGCCGCCTAATACTTTTTGGGCTTTTGCAGCGGAGAATTTTTTAATACTGGATGATTTGCAAAGTTGTACTAAAGGTGCTGCACGACCAAAAACGCAAAAGTCAAAGCTAAATTAATCTTGACGATCGAGTCGCCGCTCTTTGTAAACAGACGGAGACAATAAAAGAATTATGGGACAAATTTAAAATGTTGCGACTTTTAATATCAACACGTCTGAACAGCAACGACACAATGGAGTTGTATGTAAACCAGTTCATGAAAACGGGTCAAAAGTTAAAATCAACAAGATTTAAGATAAGTGACGAGTGGATTAGCTGTTTTTAAATGACTAGTTTATTGTAAAAGTTTATGCAGCTGATAGACAAAGAAATTGATGCTTGGAGCGCAATGTTGGTAAAAATTGGCAATGCAACCAGAAGAAATTTGGCGTCAATGATTTATCTGTCAAATTCTGATACTCAGAATAACTTTAGATAAGCGTTCGAATACTTAAAGTGCAGAAAATAAAAGCAGTAGTCTTAGGCAGAAATCATCTAACGTTTTTACTGTGATATTTTTTAGTAGACAATAGAGTGGCTGGTACATAGACTTGCATGCAAGTAACTATCTCAGTGCGAATGAGAACTGGTTGAACATTTCAAACTCAACAGATTTGCAGGAAATAATGATAGCAAATGATACAAACATTTCGGTGGCGTGCAAAGAGGATGTACATATTATAAGTATAAATGGAATAGTAGAGTACTAAATTCTAGTTAAAAATGTATTACACGTCTTAGAACTGCCTACAAATTTACTCTCAATAAGCCAGTTGATAAATAACGGAAGCAATGTAATATTCCAAACCAATTATTTCAAAATGTTTAACAAAAATGAATTGATAGTTGTTGTTGACTTAGTGGACAATGGCTACAGATTGAAAACCCAAAAAATATGAAAGATGTCTATTGATGTCGACAAAAATGTCTATACAAGTGTGGCATCGAAGGCTTAAACACTTAAACTTTAGTGCGCTTAACAAAATGGCAGGTGGAACAGTTGAAGAGTTTGAATGTAGTCAGATTAAACCAATAATTTCATATATGACATGCTATGAAGAAACACAAGCAAGAAAAACATTTACAAAAGTTAGATCAAGGGCGGCAGGTCCCTTGAACGTTGTAGGTCCTATCTATTGGCGGTTCTAAATATTTTTTTCAAAAATTAAAATGATTGTACCCAAATGTTGTATGTATATTTCTTAAAGACTAAAGATAAAGCAAAAGTTTTAAACATTTTAAAAATATGGCTGAAAACCAACAAAACAAAAAAATAAAGCCCTACGTAATGACAATGGAAGTAGTGAGATAGTTAATTTAGAATATAAACTTTTTTTAAATAAATGTGGTATTGTTAACCAAAAAAATTATCTTTATACTCTGGAACAAAATGAAATGATGAACCGCAGCATTATTAAAAAAGCAAGATGTTTGTTATTTGTTGCAGGTATAGAAAAGAGATTCTGGGCAAAAGCAATTAATCTGAAGAATCAATCATCTAAAGTAGTTCTAAATAATATTGAAAACTTGCAAATATTTGAAAACACTGCAATAGTACATGTCTCTAAACAGATGAGGTTAAAATGGGATAAGAAGTCTAAGAAGATGATCTTTGTTGGTTATGATGAACATATAAAAAGGTACAGAGTCTACGATAATAATTAAAAACAAGATTACAACAAGCAGGGATGTTGTAATTATAGAAGATGTAAAAGAAAAAGTCTTTATTTTCTAAGAAGAAAATTCTCATAGAGTTACCGGTTCCAGTGGGAGCAGAAAGTATATTAACAGCTTTAGAAAAAAAAACAATAAAAGGAAAAAATTAAAAGAATTCTGAGAAAATCTAGACTACGTGCAGAAAAGAAAAAAACAAGAAGACGCAAATCTAGCACCTAGACAAACAGCTCGTACTCAAAAACCGAAACAGTTTCAAGATTACGTTGTTTACTTATGCAATAGTAACATACAGTACAGTAGATGAAGCAGTGTCAAGTGTGGATAGCAAGAAATGGAAATAAACAATACGATTTCTTAATAGAAAACAATGCATAAACATTAGTAAAAAACAAACAATTGTAACAGTATTGAATGTACATTAAAACAAAAACAAACAATGTGGAATGGTGAATAGATTTAAGGCTAAATTGGTGGCAATGGGCTGTGAGGAGAAAACAAGGATTGATAACCTACCAGAGAAGTTTGAGGATAAAACCAACCAAGTGTGCAAGCTCAATAAATCCAGAGAAATTAAGTGACGTACTGATTGGAGCGAGTTTCAAATAATCACAGGTTGATCCATGTATTTATTTTAATATTAAAGTAGAATCAATGGTCTTTGAGGCAGTATATGTCAATGCTCTGATTATGTTTTCAATACAATAATAGTTGAGAAAAATAAATCTTGCTAAAGAGTTATGTATAAATTTAACATGAAAGATTTGGGCAAAGCAACGGTCGGTCTTCAAATTACTCAAGACATTGAAGGCAGAAAAATGTACATAAATCAAGAGAAATATGTGAAGGAAATTTAAGATGAATGACTGTAAGTCAGCAGTAAGTCCTACAGACATAAACCAAAAATTGTCAAAAGATATGTCTCCTAATACAATAGAAAAGATTGATGAGACATAAACATTCCATAGCAGAAAACCTTTCTACGGCTTCCCGGTATGGATGTTTGATATTTTTTGCTCAAGGAACTAAACCCGACATTGCATTTGCTACAAACAATTTAAATCGTTTCAATAACAACCCTGAAAAGACTCAGCTGGCAAGAGATTTTTTCGATACTTAAAAGGGACATTAAGTGCAAAGCTTGTTTAGCAAAGAAAAATAATAAAAGCTAACTGGATATTTTGATACAGATTGAGCAGCTGACATAGATGAAAGACGTTTGTGCACTGGTTATACTTTTATCAAAAACGGCGCAGAAATAACTTAAAGAAGCCAACGACAATTGACTGTAGCGTTGTCATCAACAGAAGCCGAATACATTTAGCATCAACACAGGAAGCCCTTTATTTAAAATAACTGGAAACTGAAATCTAGTCAAAAATTGATTTAGTTATAATTAAATGCAATAATATAAATGCAATCTATTTAGCTAAAAATGGATGTTACTATGAAAGGAGCAAATACATAAATGTTAGACATCATTTTATAAAAAGTAAAGTAGCAGAAAAAACAGTCGTTTTGAAATTTGTTGGAACAGAAAAAATAGTTGTAGACAGCCTAACCAAAGGGGTATCTTCTATTAAGAATGAATTGTGTTAATCAAGAATAGGGAATTGATTTTTTTAATGTAGTGGGAGTGTTGAAATAATACTAACAACACAGATGACAACTATGTACTGTTCTATATGTTCACCATATAAAAAACCGTACAAGTCTAATTCCAAACAATCATGGGAACATCAACTGGAAAAAAATATAGCTTGTTTTTAATTCAAACCAAAAATTACATTATCGTAGCTTGAGACAAAATTAAGCAACACTAACATCAGACAAATTGCCAACCAAAGAAAATATTGAAAAGTTCTGGACATCAATTGGTCCCAATCCGTCCAACACAATACTAATGCGTCTTGGATAATTAAAAAACTCCATAAGGTTAAAACAAAAAAAATTCAAAACTAAGTCATAATTTTAATGTGATCACTATTTTTTGCTTGACAGTGTATTTTTAGCACTTTTATAAACCATGAATGAGGAACTGACTGACTTATAGCCAATGAAGGCGGTATAGATGTTTCTTCGTTTGTTCCATGCCATGATCACCGAATCTATAATTAGTTTGCAATTTTTTGGTGGAGCCTATTTGTTCCTCTGATAAAAGTGTTTGTAAATGGCATTTAATAAACATGATAGCATTTTGGATAGTGTACACAAACAAGTAATTGGCTTATAATTAAATAAGTTGCTAAAATTGTTACTTTTTGGTAACAAACACGTCAAATCTTGAGTTAAAAAAATTAGAATTTTTGTTGGATATTTCAATTATAAGCCAATTACTTTTTTGTGAAAACAAAAAAGATGACGAGAAACACTTTGAATTAAATTAAAGATCACATTTTGGTCGATATTATTCCATTCCTGCAATAGCAACTATCTTAGCTCTTGAGCAATTCTTGGAGCAGGTGTATGCTTTTGGATACGTTGTCCCAACTCATCCCAGACATGTTCTATGGAATTCATGTCCGGGCTAAAAACTGACCAATCAAATCGCAAAATTCCCACTTCATTCAGATAATCTCTGACAACTCTGGCTACGTGAGGTCTAGCATTATCTTGCATGAAAATGTCGCGTTTGCCCATAGGGAGCTATTCTCTACAAACACCAACTCTGTGCAAGCTTTGCAAGAAATTCTTGCCTAATTATGGTTTGGACCCACCGCCAAATGGAAGTTGCTTATTAATACACACTGAATCGTATCTTTCTCCGCGTCTTTTCCACACTTTCCGACGTCCGTCCGATCCATTGAGGCAAAACAGTATCCTGCTCCAGTCCTCAAAAAGGCAAAAACCAATCTTACAACACGATGTGGCGTTGTAAAGGTGGACCTGTAGTCATTTTTCTAAAAGATAATCTAGCAGCTCGAAGCCTTTTCCTAACGGCCCATTTACTAACATTTACATCTCTAACTTCATGGAGTTGATTTTGTAGATAAACTACAGAAACTGTTTTATTCTGCAAACTTGTGGACACCTAAAAACGGTTATCTCTGTTTGTGGTGATTTTTTGTTGCCCGGATCCTGATCTTCTGGTTATCAGGCCTGTATCCAAGTAACGCTGATACACCTCTTGTATCACAAAAAAGCTTTTAGCAACAATCCTTGCAGTTTTACGTTTTCTTCGCCCATCTTTAATCGACTTTATAATTTTTGCTACAATAGGGCTTAAAGGCATTATGACCTGTTAAGTACAGTACGCCGTGTGAATGACAAGTTTTGCAGAGAAAAATCAACACAAAGTTAAAAAAAACACAACGAAATGTAGGTTTTCAATTAGAGCTAAATGGATGCTGTTTTCACAAGTCTTTAAAACGGTGATAATAACTGACAGATAGATAACATTTGCCAGAAAATAAATTATTAAACGCCTATTTTGGTTTACAATTTGCAAACATTAAGTTAAAACAAAAAATTTGAAAAATAAGTCATAATTTTAAAGTGACACTCTATTTTTGCTCGCCAGTGTATATAAAGTGATAACACTGCTTCAGAGACAGTTTCAGCTTATTGTAGTTTTGCTTAGATTTAATTTTTTTGTCTTTGCTATTTTATGAAACTGGGTATAGCTTTCAATTTAGACATGGATTAACAACTAAACATGTTATTAATCACATTTTTTTTGTTGACGGTATTAAACAGTATGATATTCAAATTTTAAAAATTACATGGTCTTTTTCAAAAAGCATTAAATAATTTTGGTTAGATAAATGTAAAACCATCAACATCAATCAAATAAAATATATAGGAAATAACTTTGAAATAAAAGATGGAAACACTATTGAACTAATGACAAACACGGACACTTATAAATACCTTGGCCTTCTTAAGACTAGGCGTATTTAACATAAAAAATTAAAGAAATAGTTTTGTTTAAATACACAAAACGATTAACTGAAATTTTAAAATTAAAACTGAATTGCAAGAACTCGTGTAAAACCATAAATGCATATGCCATACCGGTATTAAATATGAAAATCAGGTCAAAAACTTACAACGATATTTTTTTGGCAAGGAAACATCAGTTTATAAAGCTGTCTGCTTCAATCATAACAATTATACTTTCTTGGATCTATTACACTAATGAAACTGGACTCATTACAAACATTGCTTACAAGCAAGAAAAAAATCAGGAAAAGCTTTACAAGGTTGACACCTAAATGACTTCTATCATACTTTAGTCGATCAAGAAGCGTCGAATAAGTGGTTGTGGCTATCATTGAACATTCAACACATAACTTCAGCTTGTAGAGCTTTAGCGCCCACCAGCTATCTACACATGACAAACTACATAAACTAACAGCAAATAAATCTTTATATTACAACTATACGCCCGCCAACGTATTTGACTCATTATTATATTGGAACCGCAGCATAACAGACAAAACCATTAATTGTAAGCGCCTAGACATTACGCTCATAGATAAGACGTCAGACACAACGTACATAAGAGACATAATGTAACGAAAAACTTACGAATTATAGACAATTAACAAAATTACTGTACCTACTAATTACTGTCAGAAATGAAAATCAGAATAGTAATAATTTATTTTGTTATTACAAAAACAGTTGTCATAGTGCAGTTTTTCCCAAACTCAAATAGTATACAAGAAAGAACTTAAGTCCTAATTAAAAATTAATTAGTAAAAATTTAAACAAAATTCGAAAATTAATTTTTGTTTAGCAAAGGTTTAGTGACATGAAGCGATAAAAAAAAATTTCAATCAAACGATAAAGTTTGGTTTTAGTAAAGGTAATATAATCACGCACGAAATTGCTTGTTCTTTTTCCTTCTATATGCAAAAAATAATTTTTGAACAAAAGTTTGTTTCAAATTTTATTAATGTTAAAACGAAAAAGTTGTAATCAACATTATTAATACGTTGCAATATTAAATCTGCTTGTTGCGCTTATATCCATAGTTGAGTATAAAATAATATTATTTGTATCTATACTAAGAGTGCATAAACCATGATTAGTATTTCTTATAAATCCAAACGGACCGCAAACAAAAAACATGATTTCTTTAGTCATCAATACATTCGATTTAAATCCATCTTTGATAAATTTCATTATCATATCAATATCAATATGACCTTTTAAACCAGTCCAAGTAGGATCCGATGATACCACAAATTCAGCTTTAAATCTAAAAATCTAACTTTTAAATTATTTACAGCTTACCTGGATTCCCTTCTCGCAAGTTCTCTAATTTCTTTTTTAATTATTATATCTTCTTCTTGATGATTAAATGAAACCAACATAATAGTTTCACTGAAATAATTTATATAATAAATTAAATTGAATCAAATATTTGAAGTCAAACCATGGTTTAACTCTGCGCTCCAATAAAAAAAGTATTAATGACAACATTGGATTGATGCCGGTACCGGCGACAAGCATCATAAATTGCTTGAAATATGTAATGACTTTGAATTCTATTTGGTTAGTTGGATTATCCATAGTAATCCTGTCGTTTTTTCTTAGGCGTACCAAGAATTTACTTACGTTGCCAGTATTGTATCGTTTTATTATGATAAAGAGATGTGATGTTGTATACCTTTCTGAAGTGAACAAACTAGTTACACAACTTGGAACACCTAAATATTTGCGACAAACACCACCTACTTACAGAAATTCATTTTTAGCTTAAATACAATTTTTAATTAATTTATAAATACCTGGAGCATATAGGTTAATAGTATAAGTGATAGGTATATTATTTAAAACACCATCAACTCTGTCAAATTCTAATAGAAAACAATCATAAGTGATTCGTTTTTTAGATATAGTTTTATAGACAGCCATGCTTAATTGAGTGCCCTTAGTTACAACCATTGTTAGTTTGCCGTAGTTTTTCCACATTTCAGATAAAGTTTTATCAAACACAACATCTATTTTACCTGTTTCTGCGTTTAATTTTAGAGGCCAACGTAAGTTATTGTACAAATCAATACTGATTTCAAAGTTGTAATCGCTATGTGTAATAAGGATATCTAATGTTTTGTCTACAATTGGTAAAATCTATATGTAAGGATTTAAACATAAGGCATGTATAAAAGAAGAAATTGATACTTCCCGAACGCTGTATCCAATCTATAGTAACGGAAGGAGTATCATCAAGTGTTTCTTTTTGCATTTGTATTGCTTCTGCAACGTCTTCTGGGGTGACATCAGACACCCTTCTTATTGAGGTATTGGACCCACTATATATTTGGCAAGGATTTGATAGTAATTTACAGTTGGATGCACCTAAAATAAATTTACAATTAATTCAATAAATTTTAATTTATGTTAAACTTACCTACATCAAAAAATAGACGTGTACCATCCATACCAACAGCTTGCATAATCTGTTCGACACCTCCAGGATGGAAGAGTAAATATTTGGTGATGTCGTAAACATGTCCTCTGATTGATATCCAAGCATCATCTTTAGTACAATGTTGATGTAATTGTTCAGGAGTTATCTGAAAAAAAAAAACACTAAATTTCACTCATTGTTCATTAATTTTCAATCATCTGTCTGAAATTTTCCAAAAACATTTTAAATCTGGTCCAACTTATGGAAAATTTGTGGTAAATTCATCATAGTTGTTTTTGATTTATTTGTAATGGTTGTAAGTAATATGAAATGGCCATATTGAATAATGTTGATTGGGATTTGGAATTTTAATGACTTTGAGTAATGATAATAAACGCCAAGCCTTCTTATAAGTAATAGAACATTTATTTAGACTGCTTCTCAAAAATTATTTAGATTTGATTTGTGAACAAAATTAATCGTTTTAATAAATACATAATTTATATAATATAGATAACTTTATTTGCATACTTTTGGCGCAGTGGTCTAGGCATCCGGCCGCTGTACCGAAGATCGTGGGTTCGATTCCCATATACCGTGATATACTTTTCACTTTCTATACGCTCTCCCACTCCTCAACCCGCCTTGCCAGCGTGGGGTTTCACGGCTAAAACCTTCTCTGAGGAGTGATGAATTCTCTCCAGTGGTTCGGAATCCACTTAAAACTGTAGGTCCCTTGTAATCTAAGTTGCCAGCATTAAAAGCAGAGAAGAGGCTAAGACGCCAGCAGTGGCGTATGAATGGCTGACAAAGAAGAAGAAGAAGAATAACAAAAAAAAACGCCAAAGGTAGAAGTTCTGAGTTAATATAAAAAAAAAACATGTTCATATGTTCACATGCACACTTATGATCATTAACAAGTCAATTTAAAAACTTAAATCAAAAAAATCATTAATATGATATCATTTATGGTTTACTCACTCCATATTCAATTAAAGATTGATAAATGCAAAATACGCCATTCGTGTAACTGCTAAATTTGTATTCTCAGTTAGTTTTTTATTAAATAAATATTGTTGCTTAATTTTGTAGACAGCGATTTTAATTGTTATTGCCAAGATAATTTATTGTCTAGGTGAACACCTAAAAATTTTACCCTCATTTGCATTAAGTAATGAAAATAATTTATGTTTCGTTTTTAGATTATTTGCATGAAACTATTATTTTGCTTCTTCTAAAAGACTTAATGTCACTATAGAAACTGTAGCACTTTGAATAAGAGTTGTATCATTAGCATAAAAATATGTCATTGTTAGTGTTATATTTTACTCAAGATCATTTATGTACAACAGGAATAGCAAAGGACCTAAAATAGACTTCTGCGGCAAACCGTAGTAGATTTTTTTTTCTTTACAAAAATGTACAATCTGCTCCTTGCCAGTTAAGTAGCTTTTAAAAAGCTTGTTCGATGTCAGCAATAAGTTTTTTTACAGCTTTCATTGTAGATCTAAAAACTTTGCCTGAAAAATATTTTTTTCTAAAAATATATATATGCCAATACTTTCACATTTTAAATACAAGTGTGACTTTGGAGAATTTTAGTTCAGATTCCTTGTTCAAAACATGCGTTTATAAATTTTTCAAAAGTTGGCAACTAAGGAAATTTTATTATCGTTGGAGATATGAATACCCGACACGTATTGTTTGAAGACTATTCATCCAACCTGAAAGGCAACATACTGGATGACATCTTTTTGCTTAAGTTGCTCTGACCTTACCTGCTCTAAGCACAACTGTCATTCCATTATAGAGCACATTTTTCTGGACTTGATCCCTTATTTTAGTCTTACTGCTAAAGTCTTTCTCAGCTGCATCACCAGCAACCACATGCACTAGGCATCACCTCAATAATTAACCCCCTTTTCCCTACTATTATAAAATATCAAAACGATAATTGGCCAGAGTTTTAACACAATTCTAATATTAGAATCTCGAAACCTCCTTTTCTGAATTTCCTAAACAACATGGATCTATCGACGTTTGTTTTGACTCAATTTATCCCGCAACCCTATCTTTTCCTTCTTTTTCTTGTGATACTTTGTTTGTGTTCAAACGTTGGCTATCATTGTGTAGGTAATTTGGTGGTATCTATCTTGATCACTTGTAGCTTAAAACAGTTCCTTGCCTGTGCACTGTCTAAAGATGCGCAACCATGACAGATTCTTACGTCCTACACATTTTTCCACTCGACCTTCTCTTGTATAGTTAGACGTAATGGATGATATTTTGGTCTTCGGACGATATGCACAACGTATTCGGTTTTTCTTGTTTTTATTGTATTCAACAATTCTCTTTCGGTTTTCATTAGATTTAACACGAAGAATTGTTGGTTGTGTGCAGGATTGTTCTTTAACATCAAAGTGATTGTTGATTTTAAAGTCTAAGTCTCGCACCCATACAGAATTAACTACATGTAGCACTTAAAACCCTTTTACAAAGATCAATAGGTATATTTAAGCCTAGTACACACTAGTACACATGTTGGTCTCTAAAAAGTCTCTCAGGTTGTCTATGTAGACATGTTTATAGATCAATCTCCGTCTACGGGCCCTTTGCGAGAATCGCAGGTCTGAAGTCTCCCGATCGGAATGGGAGACCGCATGCAACGTTAGACATGTTGCACAACATTTTGACAGTGTGGTCATCACTCGACCTCTAGAGGCAAGACACGTCTCAGTTTTCAGCTACCGAGTGGTGTGGTTTGACTGTTTAACAGTTATTTTCCAAAGTTTTACAGTTTTTTTGAAAACATGTGGTCGAACGAAAAAGTTATAATAGATAATCGCTTCACAAACCCCTAGTACTATTTTTGATATTGCCTGCTTAGATATTCTAAAGGTGTACATGAGGCTCGTGAATGAGTTTCCACTTGCTAGGAAACGGAGTGTGACTGCCAGCCAAACAGAAGCTGGGATGGTTTTTCTAAATTTTGTATCTTGCTTCATTATTATCCCTCCAGCCAAAAGAAGCAAATCTACAAAATCAGTTGACGTCAGCCAGGTCAAATTCTGAAAACCCATGGCGTCTTCCAGTTTTAATCTATTTAATAATACATTACCGAACCTAGATCCTTCTGCGAGCATTAATTAGCACTAAGTAGGAACTCATTCCACATAATACAAATGTCCTTCATGGGGGACTACAAAGATGAGACTGAGAAATTCACAACGTAGTGTAAACGCTAGACGAGACAAAGAACGGTGTCTCTAGACGGTCTATAGATAAATCGGGCAACATGGTCTACTAGTGTGTACTAGACTTTAGATCATGGTTGTCTCGTCCTATTTTGTCCAAATATGCAAAAAGTAACTTACGGTGGATTTGGTTGTATGCTTTATCATAGTCATAAAGCATATATACATTCTTCCAAAATTTGCACGTTTTTTGTAAGAGTTTCTTTGAAATCCAAATTGTTTAACTGGTTTTTGGAGCAATTTTTAATTATTTTTAGGGCTAATTGCGTTAGATCGTAGAGTACGCTCTGAAATATGCTTGCATGATTTCAAACAGCAATGGAAAAAATTAACAAAAGCTTAGATCTCTCGGAGTTACAGAGACATGATATTTATTATGAGCTCACGATTTACGGTTTACCTGCAAATGCAGTCTAGCCGACAAGAAGTCAATCTTAAAAACTATGTTGCAACATGAGGTTAAAACTGAGTCGTTTGAGGAGTTTGGTAAAGAAGAGATAGAAGATTTCTTAACTAGCATAGGTAAGATCATCAAAACTTTTCTGGGTACAGACAGGATAAGGATGAAAAAAAAAGTGTGCTATGTCCTTAATCGGATAAAGTGACTAAAAATTAAGGTTGATAACGAAGAACTCGCTTTGTTAGTGCAAGAGTGACAAAATAAAAGTCAATTTAGGAAAAAGAATTAACAAAGTGAACTTAGCAGAACGCTAAGAAGTGGCACAAGCCTGACTAAGAGCAGAAGTAGCTTCAATAGTAAACATCGAGCCCTGCCATCCGAATAATAGACAATCTATTCTAGAAGGATCCAGTACTCCAGTCCAAACCCAGAGGTTAGGTATTACCGCCTCTTCCCTCCCACCTCCACCGTTTATTCCTCTAAAAACATAAAGTCTGAATACAGAAACAAAATAAGAAAAAACAGTTTAAGATCCAGTGTGCAGATATGCGATGAAGGAAGAATTGAGGATTGCAGGAATTTTTCTAAGCCTCAAGTATATAAATCTTCTGTAGGCTCATTTACAAGAGATGCTTTAACATGGTATCGTACATTAAAGGCTTTGAAGTTGGATTTCCTTCTTTACAATTATAAAAATCAAATCTGA
Source organism: Tachinus rufipes (assembly GCA_963932245.1). Taxonomy (NCBI): domain Eukaryota; kingdom Metazoa; phylum Arthropoda; class Insecta; order Coleoptera; family Staphylinidae; genus Tachinus; species Tachinus rufipes. The sequence continues at coordinate 66,508,283 of OZ010747.1, read as the reverse complement.
AAAAAAGATAAGAACCAGAACGCAGGTTTGAAAAGAAAAACTTTTTTCGGAGAAATTGTCCAAAATGTTCTGGTCAACAAAACACCAGTCCTCTGAGTAGTTCAACTATCAATCAACAAAACTGGCATTAGGGTTGTCCAACAGTACACAAAACGTGTGCAGCCCTAACAATAGTCATGTTAATGCAATAGTAAGTAAGAGAAATAGAGTAAAAGTTAGTTTTAGGGAACCTGTTTTGTTTGCAGTTGCATAGGTTTCAGTTATTCCGGAAATTAGAGATCCACTTCTTTTGGAAAATGATGTTATCCGAGAAAAGTAGCACTTGGAGCTTGGGAGAAGCCGATTTCAACAATCCTTATTTGAATAAGACATCTGACATTGTTGTAATGGAGCTGTTTCCAAAAGAAAAGTTACAGTTGGAAAAGGTGGTGACTGAATTTTTCAAGCTAAATTAAAAAAAATAGAAACTAATTGATAAAATTGGGCACCACGTTGAGATTACGGAGGGCATCAAAACATAATGCATTATCTCTTTGCTTGAAAAAAAAATTTAATAAAGAACTTGATGAGATGTTAACTCTGGGAGTCGTCAGACCTTTTACGTCAAGATAATTGTTTTTGGTTTGACGGCCGCAGTCAAAAGTCAGTTACAAAAAGAAATACTGGTCCAATTTTAATTGTAGACAATATTTTAAATAAACTCAGAGACGCTAGATACCTAAAAAGTGCTTTCTATTATCCCCAGACTCTTGCGAAAAAACTTCATTTGCCATCCCTTCGCGTGGATTCTTTAAATTTAAAGTTATGTTTTTTGGGCCGCATTGGGAGCCGAAGATATTCGTATATTTGGATGATATTATTGTCGTCACCAATACCTTTGAAGAACACATGAGTGTATTGTTGCAAGTGTTTGAGAAATACTAAGCTGACAGTAAACCTTAGCAACTGCGAGTTCTGTAAAAGCTGCTTAAAATATCTTGGTTTGGTAGTAGACAAAACCAAAGTCGGATTACATACTGAAGATAGAGGCAATGGTGAATTAGCCCGTACCATCAAATGTGACTGAGGTCAAGAGGTTTATGCAGGGTTTCTCGTTTAATGTTTCGTAGTCGAACATTAGGAGCATATTTGGTGATCTGTATTCCAAAAGATTAGATTATAGAAGCTAACAGGGCAAAGTTAGAATCTATAAAACTTGTGCCGATCCTAACCTACGCCGATAAAACCAATGCAGAAACATTTAAAATTAAAAGACTAATGAGGAGCACTGAAATAAAAAGCAGTAAACTACGTGATAAAATTAGAAACAGCGCTATCAAAAAAGAACTAGATACTGAAAAAATATCTAGATTGATTAGAAGACCATGTGGATAGAATGAACTACAACAGAATTGCCAAATGAAGTAAAGGCTAAAGATCCCAGAAGTAGAAAACCTCTTGGCAGACTACCTAAAAGATGGATGGAAAGATGAATGGAAAGCTGGACGTCAGCATCAATGAAAGGCTAGAAAGCAGATAACAAGACTTAGTTCTTAATTGCAAACAAAAAGAAGAAGTTAACCTTGAAGTGGACTAGCAATTAAAAAACCACAGAAATGCTTAATGGACCTGAACCTGTTTTTGATAACTATGGTAATGCATCTACCAAAAGAGTAACAATCAAAGGAGCACAATAGAAAAAATGGATTTCAAGGATGTTAGACGTACCACAAGAAAAAAAAAAAGAATTTTAAGAGATTTACAGAAAATTTTTGAGTAAACTCCTAAAAACCTTATAGAATGCTTTTTAGACCAAAAATTAATGAAATAATGTGATTTTTGCAAGAAAGTTAAAGAAAACTCAACAGAAAATACTGTTTTGAAATAAAAATTAAACAAAAGAAGCAATTTTGAACTAAAGTGTGTAGAAAACGTTGTTTTTGACTAAAAACTTGAGAAGCTTTCTAGACCAAAAAATAATAAAATAATGTGATTTTGTGCCGACCTCGGTGGTCGAGAAACTAGAAGTTGTCCTGGATTCGAATCCCGGTTAAAGCATGGATATTTATTCTGTTGCAAGAATTTGAAAAAAATCGTATGTGTAATACTCGAGTTAAAAAAAAATGTGATTTTGTGCTAGATAGTTAAAAAAAGCTTATCAGAAATAATGTTTTGAACTCAAAAGTAAACAAAAAAAGCAATTTTAAACTGAAGTGTTTGGAAAACGTTGTTTTAATATGCTTTCTAAACCAATAAATAATAAAAAATGTGATTTTGTACACTTACTATAAAAATACTGTTTTAAACTATAAATTAAACAAAAAAAAACAATTTTAAATTAAAGTGTTCAGAACATGCTGCTTCTGACTAAAAACTTAATAAGAAATGCTTTTTAGACCAACCAGTAATAAAAATGTGATTTTGTGCAAAAAAGTTATAGAAAATTCATAAAAATACTGTTTTCAACTAAAAATAAAACAAAATAAGCAATTTTGGACTAAAATGTTTTAAGAAAATGCTGTTTTTGAGTCAAACTTTTTTCTTATACTAGAAAGTGATATTAATTGTGATTTTGTGCAAAAACAGTTACAGAAAACTTATTGAGAAAACTGCATTTGAACTAAAAATTAAACAAAAAAAGCAATCTTTTACTAAAACGTGTTTAAAAAATGCTGTTTTTGGATTAAAACTTAATAAAAACTGCATTTTTGAACAAAACGTAATCAATACTGTGATTTTGTGCAAAAAAGTTACAGAAAACTCATAAAAATACTGTTTTAGCTTAAAAATTAAACAAAAAACAATTTTAGACTAAAAAGTGTTATAAAATGCATTTTTAGACAAAATACTTAGATAGAAAATGCTTTTTAAACCAAAAAGTAATAAAAAAATGTAATTTTTGCAACATTTAAACAAAAAAAAAGCATTTTTGAATTAAAGTTTTCAAAAAATACTGTTTTTTTTTTTAGACCAAAAAGTAATAAAAATGTGATTTTGTGCAAAAAAAGTTAGCTATTTTTAAGGTCAGGTTCTCTAACTTTGTTAATATAGATCGTACACATTTTCCCAATAAGTGTGGACTGGGCATCAAGTGTCTTGATTTGTTACCGTAACACATATTTGCCAACATAACTACAACTTTGCTGGTGATTACATCTTTGAACATATATGTTTGTCTATATTTTTAGAATTTTTAAGTTTAAGATAAAGCACTGATTGAATTGTACGCTCTGAATACTTTGCGGTGAGTCTCAAAAATTAAATTGTCTTAGCAACACCCATAAGCTGTACTTTATATGCTATAAAAAGCGGCATATTTATGTTTCGCACACAGGCCGTACTGTCGCAAACTTTGCAGTTGTGGTGATTAATAAAAAGTAGTTTGCATTTTCAATAATAAATGTTATTCAAACGTTAGAAATAAATATTTGTTTAAATTATTTTAAATTTCTAATTAAATTGGCTAACTTTTAGAAAATTTTGAATAAAATATATGGTAAACTGTAGCCTTAGCCGCAATTAGTGGTAATAAATGTTATTCAAAGGTCACAAACAAACTTTTTTAAAAACAATTTTTAAATTATAATTGAATATACTTAATTTGTATTTTGCTCTCAGCAAATTGAGAATATAATTTTTAGTAAATTGTAGCCTCAGCAGCAATTAGTAACAAGTAAAGTACATTTTAAGTAATAAAATTTTACGAAACATTTGTTTACCATAAATAAATTAAATCTGTCATCATTATAATTATATGTGAGCCAAGTATCGCATGTGTTGTTGATTGACAACCTTTAGTGGGCGCTAATTGGTTTAATAAATTAATAATAATCAGATTAACGTTACTTGTTTGCAAAATAAATTCGGTTTATTTAAATCTCAGAACCGCTAATTATTTTGTGTACAAAAATATAAAAGTTAGATAACATCATTTACTATTAGCAAATATGGAAATTTTACTATTACTTTTTTTTTCAGAAGTCGATTCAGACCAGGAGCTACAAGAAAAACAAGAAGACGTGCCATTTTGAAAAATGGAGACTGCAACATATTACAATCACGCATTTCAAAACATAGATTGCGGTTTTTGCAAGATATCTTCACAACATTGGTTGATACACAATGGCGATGGACGTTAATTGTGTTTGCATTAAGTTTCCTGTTATCTTGGTTAGCATTTGCTGTAATCTGGTGGTTGATTTCATTCACACATGGCGATTTCGAACCAGATCATTTGCCACCAAATCAAGAAGAACATAATTGGGCCCCATGCGTTTCTAATATATTTGATTTTACATCATGTTTCTTATTTAGTATAGAAACGCAACATACTATTGGTTATGGTTTTAGGACTACAAGTGAAGAATGTCCGGAGGCTATTTTTGTTATGTGTATGCAGAGTATTTGTGGTAAGAAAAATAATATTTAAAACAATTCATCCTTAAACTTATAATTTTAGGTGTAATGATACAAGCTTTCATGGTTGGAATTGTTTTTGCAAAAATGACAAGACCCAAACATCGTACTCAAACTTTATTATTCTCACGCAATGCTGTAATCAATCAACGTGATGGTTACCTTTGTCTTATGTTTAGAGTTGGCGATATGCGTAAGAGCCATATTATAGGAGCCAATATTCGAGCTCAACTTATAAGACCTAAATCAACAAAGGAAGGTGAAATGTTAACAAATTACCAAACCGAATTGGCAGTCAGTGCTGATGGTTGCGATGGAGACCTTTTCTTTATTTGGCCTATGACAGTGGTCCATCGCATCGACGAAAATTCCCCACTCTATAATCTCTCCGCTGCGGATATGCTGCAGGACAGATTCGAGATTGTAGTTATATTGGAAGGTACTATTGAAAGTACAGGACAGACCACTCAAGCAAGATCTAGTTATGTAGCTGCTGAGGTGTTATGGGGACACCGATTCGAACCAGTAGTCAGTTACAATAAAGACAGACAAGGCTATGAGGTTAAATATTCCAAATTCGACAATACTCTACAGGTTGATACTCCTTTGTGTTCTGGAGCGGAATTAGCAGAGTTTTATAGGTTGCAGGATCCTGTAGGTAAGAGGAAGAACTATATTCTATCCACGCCTTCCAAGGAGCTACAATTTGCTTAAACGCTTAATGTATGTTTTAACTTTATGTAAAGCTTAAATTTGCAGCAATTTAGATTCAGCTTAAATAACTAATGTGTTACCACTTAGCAACATTTATTAACGAATGGGATACATTTTTTTTTAATCCTAACAAAAATAAAGTTCAGCATGAATTTTGCATTATAGCCACAATTTATAAATTAATTTAACAAGCTTAACTAACATTTTGATTAAACTTTGTTTTTAATTTTTTTAAACTTTATCTTAGATCGTGGCGGATCCTTACAAAGAATTGGCAGTGATCTACCAACAGCAGACAGCACTGCTTAGTATTACAATCTTAAATTTAGTTTTATTGAATAAAAAAAGCGACGAATCTATAAGTAAATCTCATTGCAATCGAATCAATGCTTTAATAAATGTAAATAGTAATATTAATTTTAGTCGTCCAACTATTATAAAAATTGTTGAAGGACTACAATGTTATATTTTGTTAGTACTGCATGTCTGCTAATTAAGTACTGTCTCATTCCAAGCAAACCTGTATATGTTTCTTTGTTGTTGTTTTTTTGTATAAATAAAATTGTTATTTTAAACTATTTTTTAATGAAGCTATAGATGTGAGGTTATATTTTCTACCTGATGTTGAATATTTGATGGAAGATTCTGATGAGGAGGAACAGTTTAGTTATGCTACCGATGGAGTTGATAAGGAGGAGGATATGGATGAAATTAAAGTTATTCAGGTTATTCAAGAAAATTTTGATTTGTCGCCTGTAGAAGAGGGTGTTAAAATTGAAGATTATAAAGAAGGTGATGATGAAGAAGAAGATAGTGTTTAATTATTAGAAAAAGAAAATATGTTTTTTAATTTTTTTTATATATACATTTAAAAATGATAAATGATTTTTTTTTTAGTTTTGTGTTATTGTTTGTAGTTTGCGTAACACCTCAGAATTTATAATCTTTGTTACAATTCAAAAACATTAAAAAAAATCTGAAATCAAAATTATTTCTTTCCAGCGCAGAAACATTTAATGACAAATCAGAAATATTTTATATCTTTGTAGTAGTTTGCCTTTTTCCGACGAGGTAAAGCTAACAAAATCGCTGCGCGTGACGTAGGTAGTGGGCGATAACGTTTACTATGTGTTGACAAATAAAGTTTTTTGATACTTTGACAGTCTAGCTGTCAAATACAGTAAACATGCTTTAGAGGCAATGTCTTCAAATATTTTAAAAGTTACATCAAAGTTTGAAAGGTAAAAAATATGTAGAATTTATTTATCTTTATAAAGTTCTTTTAAATTTTTTAACAATTAAGCTGTCAATGCAGAAAACTTGGTTTTAGAGCTATTTTTGCAAATATTTTGAAAGTTATTACAATAAAGTTAAAATTATTTTAATAAGTTCACCTTTCAAACACCTTTTTTTAAATAGAGTTAATTTCTTTAAATATCCTTATGTTATCACATTTGAGTAAAGTTGATATATAAAAGTTGTCTTAATAAAGATCAAATATATGGCAAATTGTTACTGGTATTCTCCTCAAAATAGAAGAGAAGGGGGCAATAGACAATATCTGTGGCAAGTGTTGCCACTAATTAGCTTGAGTTCTGATGTAGTTTAATGCATAAGTAGACATGAAAATACAAAAAAAAAAACAGACACCGTCCCTTGTCGGTATAGAACCAACACGGCAAAAATGGCCGGAAGCGGAGCCAGTACTCCGGTTAGAACAAGCCGGAAGCGATGCAGGGGTTGTCGTGCGGTATCCATATAAGTAGCAAACGTAGAATAGTAAGACTAATCAGAAGTACTGACCCACGTGGTCAGCATTGTCTAAAAATAATGTACTTGGAGCATAGCGGAGATTGTTATATGAGTTCCAGAAGAATGTACTTGAGACGTATAACAGCTTTTAGCAAACGACTTGTCAAGATTCATATCTAGGCTCTTGACGGTATGATTCCAGTCAGAGTGTAACTGTAGGTGGCAAAATTGGCAATCAACTGACTGGAGAAGGCAACCTTCCAAAGACTCAACGTGTAAAATTCACTCTCACAAAAAAGTGCCTAAGTACCGGGAGAACGTTTGAGACCTTACTGCTCATGAGTTTAGAAATATGGTTTTATCCACTTATGGAAGAACTAACTCGGTTACTATTAAATTCACCGGTCGTTTGTAGATTGAATCTTCCCAGTCTGGTTCGACGAGTCTTGGAGTAAACCGCGAGATTTTTGAAGTACTTTTTGGCCAAAGCTTCAATGTGATGTAGAAATGGTAAAATCCCGAGGTAAGTTCAAATATCATGTTTTGAACAAATCATAAAGCTCCAGCAAGTATCCGCAAAGTCTTCCTTTAAAAGGCCTCAAGACGACTGAGGTGGCTGTTTGCAGACGTTCCCAAAGTAGGAGAGGCATACGTGATCATTGGTCTGATGATTGAAGTGTAAAGCCAGGTTTTGTTTCACAAACATAACATAGGGTACATCAGAGCTTTAGCCATGTTGGCTTTGTCTAGAATGGACTGTACATGGGGCCCGTATCTAAGTGCGCTGTCAAAGATTATCCCAAGATTCTTGGCAAAATTAGACCACGGTATGGGAACGTGGTTTAAAATGGCCAAATCGTCCAGCCAATCTTCCAGATCGGAGATGGCTTTTTGTAGCCAGAATAACGGGGCGGTATTGAAACGACAGCCTATCAACAAAGAGGAGGATTCCCTGCAGAAGAGGGATCGGCAAATAAAGGAGCGCAAACGATCCCTAAACAGGCACAAGTCCCACTCCAATTCTCACTTCCGGTTCAAAGCCCACGTAATGGTCTTTGAGGGCCAGCTTCAGAAACGCAGCTGCAGCTGGCGACAATAGTTGAGATCTACAAAATAAAATTTAAGGCTCTCAAAGACACCATCGCGTCACTAACCGCCATCATCGCCGCCACCATCACGGCACTGGCCGCCGCCATATCCAGCACAACCCTTCCACCACCGCCAGCCGATTCCGACGTCAAGGAGATAACGTCCGCCTCCAGCAGGGGGACGGCAAGGAAAAACGCCAAGCCCCAATAAAAGCCACCACCAGGAGACCAAAAGGCCTTTCGCCCTAAATGGGAAAGATTGCACCAAGGTAAGGTTCAAGCCTGCCGCTCCGTACCCCAACTCCGCCGGTGTCAAACCCGAAGTATCACTTTCCAATCCTCCTATAGGCGTGTCTTTTCCATAATCGCCGTGCAACTCCTGAAAGGAACTAAGAATGTGGAGATCATAAATCTCATCGACCTACTGGGCCTGAAGGTTGTGGTTAAACACAAAAAAACTAGCGGTATTCCTCAGTGTCAGTTTTGCCAGAGGCAAGGACACACTAGTAGTTTAGACCCGGTGTATCAAATCTGTTCAGGGCCCCACCAATCGGTGGCCTGCCCTAACAAATACTAAATACTAAATACTAAAGCCTACCTAAGAGCAATGACCGCTCATGGAAAGGCCATCAACACTAGACTGGCAGCCAAACCCGCGCTGGCCCAGTTCCCGCCTTCTTCTTCGCCAAAACCTGCAAGTCCCCGCAAACCTGCAGCAAACACCGCGAGCAAGTCGTTTGCAGTTTGCTGTTACTCCTCCTCAAACAAGAAAATTGCCGCCATCAGCAATGCAGAAAAAAATGGGTAAAGTGAAAGAGTTCTTTTTTGATCAGAAGCTCGACGTTCTGCTGGTGTTAGGGTCGATTCACAAACCTAATCAAGCACTGAGAATCCCAAAAACCTTCACGGTGGTACACAATAATTGCTGAGGACTTCAATTCAAAAAACAGATCGTAGAATACCTTAAGAGCCAATGCTAGCGGTCAAACTCTGTTCGACTACGTGAAGCAAAAAGGCTAGCACGTCCTGATTCAAAACAAACCCATTTACTAAAGCGCCGCATGCCACCAAGGAAACGTTCTCAATGTTGCAATACTCAAGAACGTCAACTTGTAAGCTGTGGTAACAACACTCAAAGGCCTAAGCTCTCACCACAATCCGGTACAACCAAAGTTATATGGACGGAGTTCCGGAGAGGGAGTAAAATCCGTCATCTGTACGGATTGGACTCTCTTCTCCTAGCCTAACCCCAGTACAAACAATTAAGGAAATAGAAAGAACCGTTGCACTTTTAACTACTCAAACCCAACAAACCTCAGTAAAAGGCTTCTAAAACGTTTCAGGTTTGCATCAATCATTCTCTAGGATTATCTCAGGAAATAAAAAAGTTGATTCAAAGAAGAAGAAATGCCACCAAACATTGCGACCCTAAAAATTGCAAGATTCTAAATAGACTTTATAACAAAGTAAGAACGCCTATAAAAGCGCACAAAAACCAGTGCTGAAAAAAGATCGTTCTCGAAGGATAAAAATCCAATATGGACAATCTCCATAGCCCCTAGAAATAGACGGGTCCCCATTCTCGCCATTCACGGTGAGAATAAGGTGCAACACACTGTGAAGAGAAGGCCAAAGCATTTGCAGACAGCCTTGAACTCCAATGCTCCCCCTCATACACCAAGGACACTGATTTGGAGCACATCAAAAGGGTTCTCCGCGAATCCAAAAAATTCTTGGAAAAGTTTGACAACGTCACAACACTTATAGCGTCAGACCTTCTCGAATAAAAAAATTATTAAAAAAATCAAATCCCGTTCTGCCCTTAGCTTGTATAAAATCCCAAACAAAGCTTTGAAATCGTGTTTGCATAAAGCAATAATAGCACTCAACAATATTGCAAATGCAATTCTTAAAACAGGGCTTTTTCCAACATTGTAGAAAGGCTCTCACGTCGTCAATATCTCTAAACCTGGACAAAAAAAGAATGTTTTCCAAAATTATTAGCTTATAAGCCTACTATGCACCTTAAGTAAGGTCATAAAGAGGGTGATCTAGGACATTTTCAAGAGCACACGTAAGTAACAATCTTTTCCCCTCCCACCAACACGGTTCTACACCTCAACCTTCAGACCAATAATCACGTATGCTTCTCCCATTTAGGTAACGGCTGCAAACAGCCACCTCTGTAGTTTTGAGGCATTTCAAAGCAAGACTTTGCGAATGCTCGCTGAAGCTCTATAGTTTATCCAAAACATAGATATACGGACCGACCTCGAGATTCTCCCACTTATTCACATTGAAACTTTGGACCAAAAATACTTCAAAATCTCGCGGTTCAATACAATCCCGATCTGGCAAAACTTTCCAAACCAGATCGAAAAAATTCAATCCAAAAGCAACAAGTAACCTCCATAAATGGATAAAACCACATTCCTAAACTCAGTCTAGAGAACGACCTCTTAAACATTTCCTAAATCCACACCTTCCAACAAAAGGTTCAAGAGCAGTAATGTCTCAAACTTCTTTCAGGTATTTACTACTGAGAGAAAGGTTTACTTGTTAGACACTTTCTTCGTGAGAGTGAATCCGACATGTTAAATCTTCGGAAGATTTCCTTCCCAAATCGCCAAAAAAAAGAGATAGTTCAAGGGTTACTCGTATGTAGTTAGTTTGCACGGTGATTGGTATAGCTAGTCTTCGATCCAGTAGCAGTAACCGCCTGCTCCTGTTATCAATTTCTTGGAGCCTAGCCATTTCTTTGCAACTTTCTCTCTGGGTCTTCTTCATTCTCATCTTTGTCAGAGTCATTGCAACCTCCTGGTCAAGGTCTGTGTCAGCAATATGTGGCTTGGAGTTTGACTAGTGGCAACATTGTTTTGCTAATTGTTATGGAAGACTGCTAACGTGATAACTTCACCCCAGTGCTCTTGTGAGGATTTTGTTCAAACAACGCCTGCACGCTCTTTTTCTTTTTTTAATTCGGTGTGTTCGCCCTGTAGATGGTACGTAGCTGTCGTCTGGTATAAGCACTTCCACTTTTTTACCTTGTTCCAAATGTTGGGCTTGTAAACTGGGGGCCGTTGTGTGATAAAATAATTTGTTTGCGGTGGCGGCCAGCACTGGAATCACCTCTACACAGCGGCTGCTCATGGACAATTTAATCAATTGCTATTTTATCCCAAGGTGCGCTTAATAAATGAGATTGTAGCGGTTTTCCAGGTTCAGCGTGTCCTGTTATAATTTGGGCACACACTACGCAGTCCCAAATAAAAGTTCGCATGTCTCGGTCAGGTTACCCTTCGATGTCGCTCAAATGGTATTGATTCAGTACCTCCTGTTGGACTGCAAATCCCACCTATTTTTGTAAGAGCTTAAAACTTATAACTCACGTCAATTCCAGCTGGGATTTTGAAGTCATCTAACGTTGCTTCATACTAGCGTGTTTGAGGATACTCATTTTGTGCTTTTTGCACTAAAGCAGCCAATATTTCTTCACTTAAGTAAACTGGTGCTTTCTGCCTAGTCGGTTTTCGGTTGTCTTGTTCTTGATGTCTTCTACATCTTCTATTTCTTTGTCAACTATCTCGAGTTGGTCAATGGATCCAGTGCTATTTTTTACTTTAAATAAAAATTCTGGCAGAAGCATCGACCAACTGGTAAACTTTGCATTTGCGTCCGTTGACTTGTCTAGCCATATCAGCAGTTTAATATCCGTTCTTAGTGTAAAAGAAGCATATTACAGATAAAGTCTATATTTCTTTACGGCCTAGTATATGGTTATACATCCCAGTTTGTTAAACTAATTTTTTTCTAGTGCTTTGTAAGCAAAGCGCTGCTGTAGGAAATTGCGTGTTTTGTTTCACATTTTTCTTGATATAACACGGCGTCTGACCACAAATATCGGTTTGTAAAATAGTTTTTTCACATCTTGCAGCCTTAGAGAAATTTGGCACGTTCTCACGAATCCATGTGCAGATTTCGAAAAAACTTTAAAGATGCTTCCTGGTTCTGAACACTTTGTAGTCTTTAATGAACGTTAAGTAATGTTGTTTTGACAAATTTATTTGAAATAATTTGGGCTAGAGTAAATATAGTAGGGGGTACTCTATTGACTCTAGACCAAACTCACACTTAAGATAGTTTAAACCCATGCTTTTAGAGTCTTTCTAGCACGCGTAGGTGTCTAAGTGATCGTCGCGTCTGTCAAAATTCACCAAAAGTGTATATACATATACTCATACAAACCGATCTAATAATCAGACTAGCACTTGCTACATTAGGTTCTGAAATGAAGCAGAGATATTTGTAAGTCGAAACGGTAAGTCTTTAACGTTTTGAGTACTTTTGGAAAAGCGGCGGTTTTGTCCTTGGTTACCAACTTTAAGTTTGCGATAATCTATACAGAAGAGCTGTGACCCTTTCTTTTTTTTAAACAGTACAACTGGTGCACAGTGCTTTGCTTAATAATGCTGATGCTTGTCCCCGGCTTGTTAATAAATAGTAGATTTTATATTTACGTTGTATGAGTAGCGTGGGGTAAAATCCTTAAGTTCAATTTTATAAACCACTGTGCGCGTGGTGATAGAAATTATATTGTTTGAAAAAACCGAACTAAACTCGTCTAGTAGTTGTTTCAACCGGAGCGGGTTTCAAAATGCGTGACACGGTTCTGAAACTGTCCCCGGTTGCGCGGCTTTGGTATTATTTAATTGTAACCAATACGCTGTACAACGGTGGTGTTCTCCAAAATGTAAACACTCCCTAGTGTTATGCATAACTACATCATTATTTGTGGGCTAGGAATTTCCCAATATTATCTATTCTCATAGTTAGGGTGCCACTAGAAAGTTCGTGTGTTATTTTTTCAATGTCAATATTTGCGGTAATTTTGTTTACAATCCCGCGGCCAAGTGTTTTTAGTTCCCATAACCCATTTTTTTTTTCTAAATTTTCAGATGTTATAAGATTATTAGGTTTGGAGTAACAAGCACCAAAAATAATTATTAATAACCAACCAATTATTAATTTAAAATGAAATAAAAACGCAAAATTTCTGCCTTAATTTGTCCATATAAAAGTAGCAAAAAGCAAAGTTTGTCAACAATTTTATAATATTTTAAAAATGACTCTGTTTGTGTAGTTGAATTTAGGTGTCTATAAAAAATCAAAATTCGGCCTTGTCAATGATTGCGTCAAACTTTTTTTAATAATATCTGTATGCAAACTTGTTTACCTATATTCTGGCTATTAAATATTGAAATCAGGCTGTAATATGATAAATCTAATGTAATGTAAACATCTGATTAAACTAGTTAGAATTGTTAACAAAGTTGATGAACTATTAGTACAAAAGTCGTTTGACAATCAACCATACATTTCCGTTCCAGTCCTATATGAGAATACTTAGTTACGCTTGATTTTGGATTTAATTAATCTGTGTGCGGAAAATTTAGGATGCACTTAATAAATCGTTTAAAATTAAGATTAATTAATCATAAAATCAAATGTCTATAAGCAGCAGATGGAGTAAAACAAACAGTAAAAAGACGAATTTGGTTACCAATAATGATTAATAGTAAATGTCAACTTTTTGAAATATTAGTAGTTTCTGAATACAAATAAATTTATTTTTAGATCCAATTTTAGTACTATATTTGAAGTAATAGTAAATTACAAAAATAAATCTTGGAAATGTTCACCAAATTCAGTTTTTACCATCAGTAACTTTGATACATCACCAGATTAAAAATTGAAAACATTCCTCAAATATTTAAAATTATAAATAGGGAAAATCTTCTACGCCGTACACACTTGATGACCCACCATACCAAAACTAGTGATGCTTCCCAGATAAAGCAAAACCAATATCTTACGTTACCTTTCATGTTAAAAAACCTAAATAAACTTTTAGATAAAATGATAGCTCTTGATGTAGTGCAACCGTCAAAAAGAAGCTGGTGTAATCCAGTACTATTAGTTAAAAAATCAAACAAAAAAAATTGTTTCTGTTTTGACGGACGCAAATTAAATTCGGTGACTAAATCCTATAATTGTGCTTTTCCATACGCAACGCAAAATTCATTTTGTGAATAAATTTAAGAGATAAAATAAACAATACAGAGACCAATGCAAATAAAAGGAACATAACTAAAAAAAAAATACAGAAAAGGAAACAAAAAATAAAAAAGAAAGAACCGGAACATAGAATATAAGAGGACACATGGGAAATGAAGTTGAACTGGGAATAATAGAAACAAAAAAGAAAGGGTAAAGAATAGTAAGAATACATAGAGGATACTGGTTAATGTAGACAGAAGTAGAGAAAAAGGAAAAAGCAAAAGAAAAAGTAGGAATGATAATAACTTCGGAAAGAATAAAAGATACAATAAGAGAAAAACACTTAAATAAAAGAATTATGAGAGTAGAAATGAAGCTAGTAGATAATAAAACATGAACCACGATAATAGCATACGGACCAAATGAAGGCGCAAAGAAAGAAGAGAAAGACAGTGTCTATAGTAATTTACAACTAAAAATAGTCGAGAAAACAAAAAACATAATAATACTAGGAGACCCAAATGGGAGTAGGAAAACAAAATAACAGAATTGAAGAGGTAATAGGAAATGAAGAAAAGAAATAAAAAATAACAGTAGAGAAAAAATTATTCAATTGTGCATTGAAAACAATCTGGTAGTAACAAACACCAAATTCACACACAAGAAAATTCACAAATACACAAGAACACAACCAACCAGGAATTAGAAATCAATTATCGACTATTTCCTAGTTAACAGAAAGAACTGGAATTAGGTAAAGAATGTGAGAGTAACAAGACAGGCGGAAATAGAAAGCGACTACCACTTACTATTAATAGACATGAAGTAGAAAGAAAAAGTTAAATTAGACAAAAAAAAGAGAAAAATTAAGATAAAGATAAAAACATACAAACTAAAAGAAGAAAGCAAAATACCAAGAAATACTACAAACAAAATGTAAAAAAAAGAAATAAGAACGTGAATAGAAGAAAAATAGGAAACGTTCAAACGAATCATACTAGAAGCTGCAAAAGAAAGCTGTAGAACAACAAAAATTGCAAACAAAGATATAAAAAAACCAGTTGGTGGACAGAGGAAGTCAAGAAGAAGATAAGGAACAAAAAAGAAAAACGAAAAAGATACCTACAAACAAAAAAAAAGACTATCAAAAATACGAAGAAAAAAGAAATAAAACACATAATAAAAGAAGAAAAGATAAAATAATAAACAAAATTTGGAAAAGAAATGAATGAAAACTACAACCGGAACAAAAAACTATTTTACGGAACGTTAAAGGAGAGAAGAACGGAAGAAATAATAATAATAATAATGGTTTATTAACGGAATACATCCTTTGGTTTACAATAAGGGCAATTCCATTTCAAACGGACCAGAGCTGGGGGGGGGGGGGTGCATTGAGAAACTTGCTTATGTATTTTTTTTTAGTTTCTATAACTTATTAGTAGTTCTTTGATCGGTATATAAGGGTATAAAACCCATAAAAAAAAATTCTACGATTTTTTTAAGCATTTTTGACGTTTTTTGAATCGCATTTTTTGTTTAAAAACTGCAATTTTAACTCAAAAAAATAAATTTACTAATGAAATCAATCAAAAATTTTCCGTAGAATCCAAATCTGGCGCAATTTTAAGTTTATACCCTGTCTATAAGCCGCAAAAGCCATAAAACCATGTTTTTGTTCTCAGTGGGCTGGGCAAAAAGGAGCATTTTTAAAATTTTTTTTAACAGCTAATGTTGACGTGTTTTGACGTAAATTTCTTAGAAAATATAAATTTGTTCTGTGTATTTGGGTTTTAAGCGTCTACAACTCAAAAAAACTGCAAAAATAAGCCTATTTTTCAACATAAACTTTTACAAATGCACATTTAACAGTTTTCAGAAAAACTATACACCAAATATTATTAAAAAATTTAGTTTTGCAAACAATTCTACATAGAAAATAGTCAGTGTCGTGCTTACCTTGCAAAGAAAAATCCATTTAGAAAAATCTGTTCAAAATTTACTTAATTTTTTTTTTTTTTTAAAGATTATTAGAATTATATTTTTTTTTAAGTTGATTTCAGAAGTTTAACAAAGACATTTTTTGTCGCTAGAACCAATTTTCAATTTTTGGCCATTTTACTCTTTGTTTGATAGTTTTTGCGCCTGCGGCACAAATTTAGACTCGATCTATCGGCGCAAAAATTTAAAAATATTATTTTTGGCATTCAAACATAAATCTGCCTGTCGCTTGTTAAAATTTGTTAAAAAAAAAGTTTTAAACCACACCCTAGTGTGTTTATAATATTTTTTGTAAATTAAAAAAAAAATAATTTTTAACGCATTTTTTGCATAAAAATTTTGTAAACATTTTTTTCTAGATGGACTTTTCTATAGATGATGAGTACAACACTGACAATTTTGCATGTAAAATTGTCCCCAGAATTCAAATTTTTAATAATATTTGGTGTATTGTTCCTCTGAGCGCGGCTAAACGTGCATTTGTAAGAGTTTATGTTGAAGAATAGGCCTACTTTGCAGATTTTTTGAGTTTTAGACGCTTAAAACCCAAATACACAGAACAAATATATATTTTTCAATTAATTTACATCAAAATACGTCAACTATGGCGGTTAAAAAAAAATTTAAAAATGCTCCTTTTTGCACAGCCCACTAAGAACAAAAACATGGTTTTATGGCTTTTGCGGCTTATAGACAGGGTATAAACTTGAAATGGCGCTAGATTTGGATTCTACGAAAAATTTCTAATTGATTTCATTAGTAAATTTATTTTTTTGAGTTAAAATTGCGGTTTTTAAACAAAAAATGTGATTAAGTTAAAATACGTCAAATAAACTTAAAAAAATTGTAGAATTTTTTTTTATAGGTTTCATACTCTCATATATTGATCAAAAGACTACTAATAAGTTATAGAAACTAAAAAAAATACATAAGCAAGTTTCTCAACGCACCCCCCCCCCCCCTAGCTCTGGTCCGTTTGAAATGGAATTGCCCATAATTGATTACAAAATAAAAGTATAAATGTATAAACAATGATACAAAACTATACTATAACTAAATTACACATTAAAATACATATTAAAATTAATTTGTCTACATTTGTTTTTAAATGAATTTGCAGATAATGTAAAAAGATCAAAAAGACTATTATCATTTAATAAATTACATTCTCTCATAAGTCTTGATCTAGGATTCTGATAGCCATAATTTGTTTTATGCAACTTTTCTATAAAAAGAGAAATGCTACGAGTTATTTTTACTTGACTAAAATTAAAATTAAATTTAGCCAACAGCTCTGGACAAACAATATAGCCATTAATTAGTTTATGAGTAAAACACAAATCACTAACAATTCTTCTATCTTTTAACAAAATTAAATTAAAGTTTAATGATAAGTGTTCTACTGTCATTTTATAATTGGTTTTATACCTAAGGTATTTGAAAAAATGTAATTGAATTTTTTGAATGTTCTTTATTTGTCCTTTATAAGGATTCCATATGATAGACCCATATTCAAGTATGGATCTAACTAATGTTTTAAACAGACAAACTGTTGTTGCTGTTTGTAGCTCTTTTGATGATTTTTTTACAAAACCTAACATTTTTCTGGACTTGTTTAATGCATTTTGAATATGACTATTGAAAGTAAGTTTATGATCCATTATGACTCCTAGATCGCATATTTCTTTTACGTTATCTAAATCACTGTTATTAATTGTGTATGCATGGGCAATGGTGTTTCTACATATAGAAAACGTAATTGATTTGCATTTATTAATGTTTAAATGTAATTTGTTATTATCGCACCACTGCGAAAGTTGATCTAGGTCATATTGGATCTGATGGCAATCATTCAGACTTTTTATTCTTTTAAATAGTTTTAAGTCATCTGCAAACAATAAAGAATTACAGTACTTAAATATTGATGGTAAGTCATTTATAAACAAGTTAAATAGTAATGGCCCACAATGCGACCCCTGTGGTACCCCAGATGTCACTAGTATAGGTTTAGACAAAAAATTATTAATTTTAATGCACTGTGTTCTGTTTACTAAATAACTTTTTAGCTAATTTATAATACTGTTATTAAATCCTAAGGCAGTAAGCTTGGCAATAAGAATACAATGATCAACACGATCAAATGCTTTCGCAAAATCTGTATAGACAGCATCTACTTGTTGATTAATTTCAAACGAGCTTAAAATAAAATCTTGGTACAGCAATAGATTAGTTGAAGTAGAACGTCCTTCTCTAAATCCATGCTGCTCTTCAATAAAAGCATTTTTTGAAATCCATTTGATCTGCTTTGAAAAAATCTTATCTAATAATTTGGGGATTACTGATTGCTTACAAATCCTTCTATAGTTAGTTATTTCAGATCTTGCACCAGATTTAAATATTGGAGTGACATAAGACTGTTTCCAGAATTTAGGAAATGACTCGCTATGTAATGATGATTGAAACAGCATTGTAATTGGAGTAGTTAGCAAGCAGACACATTTTTTCAACAATACCTCAGGAATACCGTCTGGACCATAATCACATGAGTCACCTAGTTCCATAATACTATCAAAAATATCAGTTGTATTAATCTTAAAACTATCAGAGGAAACACAAGTAGACAAATTAAAATCCGGCACTTCACAATTATCACTATTAACATAAACCGTAGAGAAGTAGTTGGCAAATAAATCAACACAGTCTTGGCCACTGTTGCTAATAGTATCATCATATTTCATTTGAGTTGGAAATCCATTTGTTTTTTTTTTCACGTTAATAAATTGCCAGAAAGCTTTTGGGTTTGTAGATATATTTGTGTCCATCTTTAAAATGTATGCATCATATAATAATTTACATTTAGTTCATAAAGTAGTAAACTTGTAATAATCATCATAATGACCTGATTCTTTATAAACACAATGAGCAATTTTTTTTTCTTTAATTAACTTAATTAGAGTTGGATTAAACCAAACAGGATAACTGCTTCGATAAACACATTTTACTGGCACAAACAAAGAAATAGCATCATAAACAACATTATAAAATAATTGAACCATATCATTAATATCACAGTCTTCTTTATCACACGTTTTAAATAAATCACTCACATTTGCCAAATAAGAATTTATTGCGTTATAATCAGCATTTTTAAAGTCTGGAATATATTCTTTGCATTCTAGAGATTTTGGAACTATGCACTCTTTAATTTTGAAAGAAAGCGCTTCATGATGAATACTATTTTTATCTAGAAGGTCATCTGATGCGCAAACTGTTATTAAATCCGATGAGAACACCAAATCTAAAATCACTCCTCGTGTATTTGTTACGGAATTACATTGAAAACAGTTATATAGAGCAAATAATTCGGAAATAGCATTTGCTGAGACGTTATTAGTGTACTCAATTTGAGCACCCATATCATCGTCTGACCATGTAACTTCGGGTAGATTGTAATCACCACATATTAACAGCTTAGATTCAGGATTATTTTCCATTATTTGTTCTACAGTAAGGCAATGGTCAATATATTTGTCGACTGTTGAGTTTGGAGGAATATAAATGGTGCCAATAATTAATGTTTGTTGATCAAATTGTAGTTTTACATATACTTGTTCTACTGTCTTAATGGTAATATTAACAAGTGATGAATGGTAACTGTTCTTTATTGCTATCAATACTCCACCACCCCCATTTTTTTTTGCTAGATAATAATGACCGATCAGTTCTAAATATATTATAGTTGTTTACAATAACTTCTGAATTATGTATCTGTTCTGAAAGCTTGGTTTCTGTTATCAAGATAATATCAAAATTATTACAATGCACATTCAGATTAAAATTATACAACTTAGTGTTTAATCCCCCCACATTTTGATAATTAACCATTAAATCTTTTAGTTTTTTGGATTTTTATTATTTAAAATTGTTGGTCGGTCATTAATATATTTTATAAAAATATCTGATTCACCATTTGATTTTCTATTATTAAATTCTTCATGTACGCTTTTAATGTATTTTAGTTGCGTAAATGTTTTATCAGCTTTTATGTTTATTTTTGCGTCTTTTACCAAATGGCGATTTTTTAATATTTTCAAAGAAATAGATGGATCTTCAAAAACAACCTTAATTGGACGTGGTTTATTAGGATTCTTGGATTTGCGGCCTACGCGAATAACCATTTTCGGTTGTGGCAAATCTTTGATAGGCTCAAATATTTCTATTATGGATGTCTTATCAATGGTAATTCTATCTTCTGAGGATGATGAGTTTGGCTCAACAACATTAAACAACATAACGTTAAATGAACGCTTGCGGCGATCTTCCATTTCAGCAATTAACTCTTCGGAAGAAAAGCTGTTTTCTTCATTAGAGGTTTTATATGATTTTAATGTTTTAATTTCTCCTTTCATTTTTTTATTTTCAGATTCAATATCTGTTAGTCTCTTATAAAATGATGCCATTGTAGACGAAATACCATCAAAGCAAGACATTATTGTATTGGAGAACGTAGTAAATTGACTTTCAAATAATGACTTAATCATTAAAACAGTTGGTTGCTCTCCTATTTCATTGGAATTAAGTTGAATTGATTGATTTAACGATATATCCATATTGTTTTTACAACTACGGCAATTAAATTGCTCCGTTTTATTAATATAATTATGTAAAGACAAATCATCATCCAGTGCAATACAATAGAAATAGAAGAAACTAAAAAAAAATTAATAGAAGCAATTAAAAAATTAAAAAACGAGAAGGCACCAGGTACAGATGATATAACGCGGAAAATGATGAAATTTATGGGCAAAGAGGGAATTGCACAAATAACAAAACTAATAAATGAAATCATCAGAAATGGGACAACGCCAAAAAAATTAAAAAAAGAAATAATTCTACCCATACATAAAAAAAGAGATAAAAGAAAATGAGAAAATTACACAGGAATAACACTAACGAGCATACCAAGCAAGATATTTACAAGAATCATAGAAAAAAGAATGAGAGACTAATTAAAAAATACAATAGAGGACAGCCATTGTAGATTTAGAAGAGGAAGAAACACACAAGACCTAATATTTATAATAAGACAGCGTGAAAAGATAATAAAAAAGAATAGAAGAATGCAAGTATGCTTTGCTTTGTTGATCTCAAAAAAGCATTTGACTGGATCAAAGAAGAGGATATATGGAAAGAACTAGAAGACAGAGGAAATGAGAAGGAAATAATAAACGTAATTAAAAACATGTATACAGAAAACAAAAACATAATAAGAATGAACAAGAAGGAATCAAAAAAATTCATAACAAAGAAATGGGTGAAGCAAGAATGCGTGTTAAACGCATTGATATTCAATTGTTTTAGATCAAGCGATAAAACAAGCAAAGAAAAATATAAAAATAATAAAAATAAGGTATTGGAAGATGGAAATAACAAAAATAGCAGAACTACTATTTGCAGACAATATAGCAGTGATTGCAAAGACAGAAGAAGAGCTACAACACAACAAAAAACTGAATGACAAAATAAAAATAAAAGAAAAAATAATAGAACAGGTTGAACAATAAAATTCGACAAAGAGATAGATGACAAAATAGGAAAAACAGCAAAAATATATAACATGCTAAAAAACACATTCTTCAACAGAAAAGAAATAACAAAAACTACAAAAAAATAAATAGTTAAAAAAGTAATGAGTAAACATATAGTAGTAAAACATAGACCATGACAAGAAAACAAATAGAAAGAATAAATGCAATAGAAATGAGATTTCTTAGGAAGATCAAAAACAAAACAATAAAAGATAAAATAAGAAACAGGATAAATTTACAAATAAAACCAATTCAAGAAAAAATTACGAAAGGCCAAATGAGATGGTATGAACATATCAGAAAAATTAGTGAAGAAAAAAACACCAAGAAAATATATGAGACAAGAGTAACAGGAAAACAAAAAAAAAGAAAGACCCAGACAAGAATGGAACTGCGCAATAAAAGAAGAGGCCTCAAAAAAAGGAAACACTTAGTAAGAAATAAAAGAGATAGCCAAGGATAGGAAGAAATGGCGTGAATATTATATAAATTAATAATACGCCATACAGCCTTACACCAAAAGGTAGAAATAAATAAATGAAATAAAATAAATAGATTTAAGATCAGATTTTTGGCAAACGGAGTTGGACCAAAAATCTAGAAAAAAACGCATTTATTGTTTTAAGGCAATGTCTTTTTCGTTTTAAAGTTTTGCTCTAGTTTAACAAAGGTTAATAGACAAAATTCTAGACCCAGAATTAGAACTAAAAGAATTTACCTATTTGGATAATATTATTGTTACCGGTTTTAACCAATTTTAAAGTACATACTAATATTTTAATAGAAGTTTGCAAACGTCTAGAAAACGCCAATAAAATTGTCAATTTAGAAAAATATACATTTTATTCAGTCTTTTTAAAATAACCTTGAGTAACTCATAGTAGATAAAAATAGCTTAAAAAACACGACCAGATAAAGTAAAGGCTATTTAGAAGTTGTTGCATCACATTTATGATGAGGCTACAGCGTCTCGCTTTGATTTCTTCAAAAGATTTAAAAATTATTATTGATCAAATATGCAAAAAATATTTTACGCTATGTTAATCAGTGGAAAGTCTGTAATCAACAAAAACACTTACAAATGGTCTAATGAGTCGCAAAAAAATACTTTTGATCTACTTGATAAAAGGTTGTTATTTGGACTCCTCCATAAGAGTCAAAAACATGTGGATTATCTATATTTCAGAAAAGTCAATACTAAATAATTAAAAATAGCGCAGAAAATTTAAATGTCAGAACAGAAACCATTAATCAACTCAGGAAAAATGCTCAACAGTTTGAAATTATTTCATGACTTTTAACATATCAGTAAGAACGTAAAAACATTAAATGACAGTTAAGAACAATGATTAACTTAAGAAAATTTTCAAGTTTAGTGCCAGCAAAAGAACATTAAATGACAATTTGCCAACTATTCACAATCTTTATAAAAATTTATAAAAAAATATATCACAGCTCAGGATAGTTTAGTAACCCAAAAACACCTTTTCTGATAGCACTAAGACATTTCAGGTACAAACAGTACAAAAACATTAAACGGCAGTTTAGAAACAATTTATCAACTCAGAAAAAAATCATAACAGTTCAAGATTATTTTGACTTTTGTGACAGATCAGAAACATTAAATTATATAACTAATTTTTGTAAAAGTTTATCGAAAATATACGTCAGCTTAAGATTATTTTGTGTTTTGTCACAACTCCAAAACATTTTCTGCTTTTGTACCAATGCAAGAACATTAAATGACGTTTTGGAAACAGCATAAGAACATTAGATGACAGTTCAGAAACAATTTACCGACTTAGAAAGAATGCATAACAGTTTACAAGATTATTTTATGATTTTTGTGACAGCTTAAGACATTTTCTAGTTTTCTGCTAATCATTTAATTTTTGAAATCGTTTAGCGAAATTATATGATAGCTCAAGCTTATTTTATGCCTATATCAACTCCAAAATATTTTTTTGTTTTTGTGCCAGGGCAACATTAAATTTCAGGAATAACACGCAAACATTAAATAATATATTAAAAACATAACTTTTGTAACAGTTTAAGACTATTTTATAATTCACACACTCTCAAACATTTTCTTTTTCTGTGCTAGCGGAGAAATATTAAATGAGTTCAGCAATCATTTATAATGTTTGTACTAATTCAAAAAAAATATATGACAATACAAGTCGATAAACTACATTTATCTTTCTATCAATTTAAGAAAAATACATAATATTATTTTATGACTTTTTGGACAGCTCAAGAACATTTTCTAGTTATGTGCTAACTGAGGAACATTTATAGTAATTAAATAATAAATTTATACGTTTTTTATATTTTAAGCATTTTGCGATGAGATACCCTTGATGTGGTAGAGGATGGTTTTAAAACGTTTACTTTTTACTCCGAATGTAAGTGAGGTAAATTTGTAACCGGTGTTGAAAGCAGTTTAGTTCGCTTTATGTGAAATGATAAATATGATAACCTATAATGAGATTTATAAGATAAATTATTAAGAATGATTATGAAAATAATTGGTGGAAAGTTTAAAATATTTTACTAAATTAATAATAATCATAAAAAAAATAAATGACAGAACTACCCGTTTCCGTGATTTTTCTGCGATCAACAAAAATAGAGAGAGATAAAAATATAACTGCTGATGCTGATTGCTATGCACGGTTTCTCACGGCAAAACGCTTTATGTAAAATACTCATTAGTGTATGCTGCGCATTCTATTAGAAGCTTGTTGTACTTACAAATTAAAAAAAAGATACGTTTAGCGCCATCTATTGAAGTTATACAACTAAATGTACAAGCTAACGTTACGTTGCAAAAATGTAATTAGTTGGCTTATTATTAAATAGTAAACTTAAAATTATGAAAAGTGATCAAAATTATAATTAGTATACTAAATATGTTATGTATTTGCTGAATATTAGTATAAACGAATGTAATACTTTTATATCTAGTAAGTAACCTAAATAAACATTCAAATTGTATTTACCTGGTCAATAATTTCGGCTCCAATTCCTCGATTTGTAATTGACCCGAAGTATCCAAATGACTGAGGGAACATCAGGAAGAGGCGCAACGCTAATATTTTTGCGTATTTATGTATGTCGCTCCGTGTATCTCCAAGATTTAGAGATGCCATAAAATGTACTAATATCTGCTTAATCTAACTAAGCTTCCCTTAATATAGCTGTATCAAGTCTTTACGTCTAGTTACTAGTTTGTGTATAAGCTGGATAGATGTATTCACAAGTACGTAAAATTATATTAGCGTAGCGTCTCTTTCTAATATATCTTCACTCTTAACGTAGGTTATAATGATAGATTAAAAAAATAATTCAAAACACCACAAACACAAATATTCTTGTAAAATAAATAATCTAATTATATAAAAAAACAATAAATAAACAATATTTAAAAATAGTTTTTTCACTTTGCATTATTTTTTGGGTTAAAAACTAAAATGTATTTCACACAGCCACTGGTTGAACGTGGGAGGAGATCCTGCGAGTGGCCCCATTCTTATGCAGTGGTATTATCTCCTCGGGACCCGTAATCGTAACGGGAATAGAATTCGAATCCGGCACGATTATTTCAATGGGACGATCACAGTCGATTGAGATGGAATCCATGCTGCAGAGCGTGTTACTCGATAGGGAGGAACGCGTTGAAAACATTCCATTCAAATGATGCTCTAACAACAAAAAAGAAATCAATCCCAATCCAACACGAGTGTTTCCCTAAGTTAGTTTTAATAAAAGTGTTGTATTGTTATGGGGTTTAATTTGATTCAATTTAGTGAGGAAACCAATAGCGTTTAGCAGCAAATAATAAATAAGCCTCAAAATAATTTATGTGTTCAACCTGTTTTATAGTTCAATGCCCATCAGTTGTAATTTAGGAGGAATGATCATTTGCACACCTGGAAATTTTCAAAATTATCTTCATCGTGTGAAGATGTGCGTGCGGAATCGGTTGTTTTAACTTACCCACAATTCCCAACTCTTCTAATTGCTTGGCACTGGATAAGGGGGTGTCTACTTCTATTGTATTATTAAATAAGGCGTAATCCACTTCATATTCACCGGAATCCGATTTGAATGAAACTAGGGGTTGGAATCGGTGACCCCATAAGATTTCTGAAGGAAGATAACTGGAACGGGCTTGCGTCGTCATTCCGGTGGATTCTATCACTCCCTCTGAAATTAATTAAGTTAGTATTTTAAATTTTGATTGTTTGCGATTACCTAAAATAACGACGATTTCAAATCTTTCACGTATAAGATCTGTGGCAGACATTTGGTATAAAGGCGAATTTTTTTCAATCTTATGTACGATGGTTGTGGGCCATATGAAAAATATTTTGTCTTCTTCTCCATCACCTCCAACCTGTAATTCCAATACTTAGTAAGTTAATAAATATTAATGTTATTTTGTTAATAATAAAATATTATTTGATTAATATACTTTTATGGTAATTGGTAAACAACCAAAGCTTTACTTTATAATTAATCGCAGCAACAAAACATCACAAAAAGAACTTACAAAGCAACAAACTATAAATTTATGACCAATCGCAAAAAAAAACAAACTATAACAGGCAGAGATAATATTATAAAATAGTTTGAAACTG
The DNA here is from genome assembly GCA_963932245.1 of Tachinus rufipes. Lineage (NCBI taxonomy): Eukaryota > Metazoa > Arthropoda > Insecta > Coleoptera > Staphylinidae > Tachinus > Tachinus rufipes. The sequence continues at coordinate 66,482,045 of OZ010747.1, read as the reverse complement.
TCAAAAAATGTCCATAAACTGTCATAAAATATTCTCGAGTTGTCACAAGTATCAAAAACTGTCAGAAATTATTTAAAAAATGTTACTCAATTGTCATAACTCTAAAAATCTGATAAGTGTCACAGAAAGTTTCCAAACCGTCATAAACTGTCACTAATGTCAAAGGTGACAAAAACAAACGCAAAGAATGGGCACGTTTAGGTAACACAACCGCTGACTTGCACCGCAGTTTGATTTCTGTCAAAAGTGAAAAACTCACTGAATACAAGCAAGCATTCATTTAAGCAAAGTACCAGAATGCTTTTTAACTGTCACGGATGTTATAAAATGGCCGCCAACTATCACAAAAGATGTCAAAATGCCGCAAGTGTCATACAATATTTCTAAACAATCATACAATATTCTTAAGTATCAAAAAATGCTTTTCAATTGTCTCGGACGTTGTAAAATAGCCACCAATTGTTATATATAATGTCAAAACGCCGCAAGTGTCACAAAATGTTTCTAAACTGTCATAGAATATTCTTAAGATGCCAAGAGTATCCCAAAATATTTCTAAATTGTCAAAAATATTACAAAATAACCTCAAAATGTTCTTAAACTATCATAAAATAATCAAAAAACGTCATACAAAATTCTTGAGTTGTCACAAGTATCAAAATGCAATTTGATTGTCACGGATAAGAAAATAACGCCAAACTATTAGAAACAATTTATGTCATAGAATATTCCTCAATTGTCATAAAATGTTCTAATATCACATGTCACTAATGTCAAAGCTAACAAACGCAGTTTACAAAATGTTACAAATTATTACAAAATTACCCCAAACTATCACAAAATGTCATAAAATAATATAAAATGCGTGTCATAAAACATTTCTCAGCTGTCATAAAATGTTTTTGAAATGCCACAAGTATCACAGGATGTTCCTAAATTATCATTTTTGTTACAAAAATTGAAAAATAATTCTTAATAGTTACAAATATTACAAAATAAACTTAAACTGTCATAAAATAATCTAAAGTTGTTGCAAATACAACAAAACGTTCCTAAAGTGTCATACAATGTTCTTGAAATGTTCTTAATAGTTACAAATATTACAAATTACAAAATAACCTTAAACTTTCACAACATGTTCTTAAACTATCATAAAATGTTTTCGAGATGTCGATAATATCATAAACTGTCACAGATTTTGTAAAATAACCTCAAACTGCAATAAAATAAACTGGAGTTGCCATTAAAAGCTTTTAAACTGTCACAAACATAAAAAATGTTCAACCATCACAAACAATGATATGAAAATGTTCCCAAATTTCATAAAATAATCTTGGGTATAGAAAAATGCTTATCAATTATAATGAATGTTATAAAATATCCGTCAACTATCACAAAAATTGCTGTAAATATTACAAAATGGTTATAAATTGTCATAAAATACTTTCAGTTGTTACAAGTATCAAAAATGCTTTCAATTCTCATAGATGTTATAAAATAGTCGCCAACTATTACAAATAATGTTAAAATGCCGCAAATGTTACAAAATGTTTTTAAACTGTCATAAAATATACTTCAATTATTATTTATGTATTGAACAAATGTTTTTGAATTGTCAAAAATATTACTAAACAACCTCACACTGTCACAAAATGTTTTTAAACTGTCATAAAATAATCAAAAGATGCCGCAAATGTCACAACATGTTACAAGTACTGAACAAATGTTTCTAAATTGTCACAAATTTTACAAAATAACCTCAAACTGTCAGAAAATGTTTTTAAACTGTCATAAAATAATCTAAAGTAGCCACAAATGTCACAATATGTTACAAATACTAAACAAATTTTTCTAAATTGTTACAAATATTACAAAATAACCTCAAACTGTCACAAAATATTATTAAATTGTCATAAAATAATCTAAAGATGCCGCAAATAACACATGTTACAACTACTACACAAATGTTCCTAAATTGTCACAAATATTACAAAATAACCTCAAACTGTCACAAAATGTATTTAAACTGTCATACAATATCTAAAGATGCCGCAAATGTTCCAACATGTTACAACTACTGGACAAATGTTTCTGAATTGTCACAAATATTACAAAATAACCTCACACTGTCACAAAACGTTTTTAAACTATCATAAAATAAATTAAAGATGCCGCAAATGTCAGAAAATGTTACAAGTACTGAACAAATGTTTCAAAATTGTCACAAACATTACAAAATAACCTCAAACTGTCAGAAAATGTTTTTAAACTCTCATAAAATAATATAAAGATGCCGCAAATGTCACAAAATGATACAAGTACAGGACAAATGTGTCTAAATTGTCACAAATACTGCAAAATAACCTCAAACTGCCAGAAAACGTTTTTAAACTGTCATAAAACAATCTAAAGATGCCGCAAAGGTCACAAAATGTTACAAGTACAGAACAAATGTTTCTAAATTGTCACAAATGTTACAAAATAACCTCACACTGTCAGAAAACGTTTATTAACTGTCATAAAATAATCTAAAAATGCTGCAAATGTCAAAAAATGTTACAAGTACTGGACAAATGTTTCTAAATTGTCACAAACATTACAAAATAACCTCAAACTGTCAGAAAATGTTGTTAAGCTCTCATAAAATAATATAAAGATGCCGCAAATGTCACAAAATATTACTAGTACAGGACAAATGTTTCTAAATTGTCACAAATACTGCAAAATAACCTCAAACTGTCAGAAAATGTTTTTAAACTGTCATAAAACAATCTAAAGATGCCGCAAAGGTCACAAAATGTTACAAGTACAGAACAAATGTTTCTAAATTTTCACAAATGTTACAAAATAACCTCACACTGTCAGAAAACGTTTATAAACTGTCATAAAATAATCTAAAAATGCTGCAAATGTCACAAAATGTTACAAGTACTAGACAAATGTTTCTAAATTGTCACAAATATTACAAAATAACTTTAAATATTACAAAATAACCTCAAACTGTTAAAAAATGTTTTTAAACTGTCATAAAATAATCTATAGATGCCGCAAATGTCACAAAATGTTACACGTATAGAACAAATGTTTCTAAATTGTCACAAATAATACAAACGAACCTCACACTGTCAGAAAATGTTTATAAACTGTCATAAAATAATCTAAAAATACTGCAAATGTCACAAAATGTTACAAGTACTAGACAAATGTTTCTGAATTGTCACAAATATTACAAAATAACCTCAAACTCTCAGAAAATGTTTTTAAACTATCATAAAATAATCTAAAGATCCCGCAAATGTCACAAAATGTTACAAGTACAGGACAAATGTTTCTAAATTGTCACAAATACTACAAATTAACCTCACACTGTCAGAAAATGTTTTTAAACTGTTATAAAATAATCTAAAAATGCCGCAAATGTCACAAAATGTTACAAGTACTAGACAAATGTTTCTAAATTGTCACAAATATTACAAAATAACCTTAAATATTTCAAAATAACCTCAAACTGTCAGAAAATGTTTTTAAACTGTCATAAAATAATCTAAAAATGCCGCAAATGTCACAAAATGTTACAAGTACTAGACAAATCTTTCTAAATTGTCACAAATATTACAAAATAACCTTAAATATTACAAAATAACCTCACACTGTCAGAAAATGTTTTTAAACTCTCATAAAATAATCTAAAAATGCCGCAAATGTCACAAAATGTTACAAGTACTAGACAAATGTTTCTAAATTGTCACAAATATTACAAAATAACCTCAAATATTACAAAATAACCTCAAATATTACAAAATTACCTTAAATTATACAAAATAACCTCAAACTGTTAGAAAATGTTTTTAAATTGTCATAAAATAATCTAAAGATGCCGCAAATGTCACAAAATGTTACAAGTACTAGACAAATGTTTCTAAATTGTTACAAGTATTACAAAATAACCTCACATTGTCAGAAAATGTTTTTAAACTGTTATAAAATAATCTAAAAATGCCGCAAATGTCACAAAATGTTACAAGTACTAGACAAATGTTTCTAAATTGTCACAAATATTACAAAATATCCTCAAACTGTCACAAAATGTTTATAAACTGTCAAAAAATAATCTAATGATTTCGCAAATGTCACAACAAGTTACAAGTACTGAACCAATGTTTTTGAATTGTCACAAATATTACAAATTAACCTCATACTGTTACAAAATGTTTTTAAACTGTCATAAAATATTCTAAAGGTGCCGCAAATGCCACAACATGTTACAACTACTAGACAAATGTTTCTAAATTGTCATACAAATTACAAAATAATCTGAAACTGTCAAAAAATGTTTTAAAACTGTCATAAAATAATCTAAACATGCCGCAAATGTCACAAAATGTTACAAGTACTAGACAAATGTTTCTAAATTGTCACAAATATTACAAAATAACCTCAAACTGTCAGAAAATGGTTTTAAACTCTCATAAAATAATCTAAAGATGCCGCAAATGTCACAAAATGTTACAAGTACAGGACAAATGTTTCTAAATTGTCACAAATACTACAAAATAACCTCATACTGTCACAAAATGTTTTTAAACTGTCATAAAATATTCTAAAGATGCCGCAAATGTCACAACATGTTACAACTACTAGACAAATGTTTCTAAACTGTCATAAATATTACAAAATAACCTAAAACTGTCAAAAAATGTTTTTAAACTGTCATAAAATAATCTAAACATGCCACAAATGTCACAACATGTTACAAGTACTGGACAAATGTTTCTAAATTGTCACAATTATTACAAAACAACCTCAAACTGTCAGAAAATGTTTTTAAACTGTCATAAAATAAACTAAAGATGCCGCAAATGTCCCAAAATGTTACAAGTACTAGACAAATGTTTCTAAATTGTCACAAGTATTACAAAATAACCTCACACTGTCAGAAAATGTTTTTAAACTGTTATAAAATAATCTAAAAATGCCGCATATGTCACAAAATGATACAAGTACTAGACAAATGTTTCTAAATTGTCACAAATATTACAAAATAACCTCAAACTGCCACAAAATGTTTTTAAACTGTCAAAAAATAATCTAAAGATTTCGCAAATGTCACAACAAGTTACAAGTACTGAACCAATGTTTTTGAATTGTCACAAATATTACAAATTAACCTCATACTGTTACAAAATGTTTTTAAACTGTCATAAAATATTCTAAAGGTGCCGCAAATGTCACAACATGTTACAACTACTAGACAAATGTTTCTAAATTGTCATACATATTACAAAATAATCTGAAACTGTCAAAAAATGTTTTAAAACTGTCATAAAATAATCTAAACATGCTGCAAATGTCACAAAATGTTACAAGTACTAGACAAATGTTTCTAAATTGTCACAAATATTACAAAATAACCTCAAACTGTCAGAAAATGTTTTTAAACTCTCATAAAATAATCTAAAGATGCCGCAAATGTCACAAAATGTTTCTAAATTGTCACAAATACTACAAAATAACCTCATACTGTCACAAAATATTTTTAAATTGTCATAAAATATTCTAAAAGTGCCGCAAATGTCACAACATGTTACAACTACTAGACAAATGTTTCTAAATTGTCATAAATATTACAAAATAACCTGAAACTGACAAAAAATGTTTTGAAACTGTCATAAAATAACCTAAACATGCCGCAAATGTAACAACATGTTACAAGTACAGAACAAATGTTTTTAAATTGTCACAAACATTACAAAACAACCTCAAACTGTCAGAAAATGTTTTTAAACTGTCATAAAATAAACTAAAGATGCCGCAAATGTTCCAAAACGTTACAAGTACTAGACAAATGTTTCTAAATGGTCACAAATATTACAAAATAACCTCAAACTGTCAGAAAATGTGTTTAAACTGTCATAAAATCTAAATATGCCGCATATGTCATACAAAGTTTCAAAACTGTTATATAATGTTTCTGAAATGCCACAAATATCACAAAGTGTTTCTAAATTATCATTTATGTTACAAGTATTCTAAAACGTTTCAGAGTTGTCACAAATATTACAAAATAACTTTGAACTGTCATAAAATAACCAATAAAAACCCGGCAACTGTTACAAAATGTTTTTAAACTGTCATAAAATACTTTTCAGTTGTCACAAGTATCAAAATTTAATTGTCACAGATATAACAAAATGACCAAACTATCAAAATATTCCTCATAAAATGCTCAAAAAATCGGACAATTGTCACTAAAAGTTTCTAAACTCTCATAAATCGGCCGAACCAAAAATAAAACTTCTACGAGATAAAGCAGAACATCGCCAACAATATCAAGAAGAGCAACGCTTCCTCCACCTAAAGGCCGCACTAACCGGGCAACCCACCCAGCCACATACATCACCGGAAGCTCCAGCACTGACCTCTTCCAAAAATACCCCAAACGGCCCCATATTCTTTCCACTCAGTCGCAAAACAAAGCCAGCTCATTCAACTTAAGTCGTCTGACGTCTCGGTTCAGACCTCCGTCAAGAGACCTGCCAAAAGCCCAATCCGAAGTCCTCAACCTCTGAATATAAAAAAGTGATGGAAGTCAGCTGGACATCATCAACACGGTTTACCCAAAAATACCACCCCTAGACCCTCCTCTATGATTCTGGTAAACCATAAGATAATGATAAAGCCCTACGTCCGATTCCTTCAGCTCCACCAACGCCAAAAAGTCTTCAACCCGGCCGGCTCCTAAGACTCAGGCAACCAATACAGGTCCATCTACTAGCTCCTTATATTTTGTAAGAATCCTCAGGAAAAGCTTATACAAGACGCTCACAATCCATTTTTATACGGAATGAATATCAAGGATCGTAATGCGACTGCTTATTACTAAAGCATTGACATTCACTACTACACAGTCTAAAAAGACTCTCAAACACAACATAAGAAAAAACCAATGTAGATTATGCCATCTTATTTATCAAACGCATGAGAAGAGATAAAATATCCTTTTCCAAGCTTATGCAGAACACAAAAGAAAGATTATGTCTCTCACCAAGTTGTGTGTATTATGCAATGCCACCGTTGTCAGCTTTATTTATTAATTTACCTTACGTTTGCGTAAAATGCGCCAAAACCCGTCCCAGCTCCACAAATCCACGAAAGAGAAATCAGGCGTAAAACTATCAGATAAAAATCAGCTTTTCCTCTGCTTTCCTTAAGCAAGTAAAGCTAAATTTAAAGACATATATCTATTTTTAATACATATCCTAACCTAAAAAGCTAGAAACAGATCACTTGTACGATAGTCTGAATCCAGACATAAACGTGCTACAAACAAGTTTGCCACCAACTCTATACAACATCAAGATCATCAGTCAGACAGAAAGGTCACAGATATTGTAAAATAACCTCAAATTGTCATACAATGATCTTGAGTTATCATAAAATGTGTTTGAGCTTTAACAAATTTTAGAAACTAATCCAGATTTGAAAACTTTCATAAAATGTTCTTCAATTGTATGAAAAGTCACAGAATATTCATAACATGTTTTTGAGTTGTAACACAAACCATTCCTGATTGTCACGGATGTTATAAAATGACCCCAAAAATTCTGAACTAAATGAAAGTTCACAAAACGTCATACAACGATCTTGAGTTGTCGGAAAATGTTTTTGAGCTATCAAATGTTCCTGAAACGTGATTGTTATTATAAAATAGCTTCAAACTGTCATAAAATGTTTCTAAAAAAATCATATAACATTCTTGAGATGCCTAAAACATATCAAAACAATTTTAAATTGTTATAAAATTGGTTTAGGATTCAATAGTATTACTTAATTCTTATAATAAAATAACATTAACTAGCATGCAAATAATATAAAAACAAAGCAATAAAAAAAACAACAAAACACGAGTAAGATTATCGTCAAATAGTGCTAACCTTTCTCACCTTTAATTCGGTTTGGTAGAAAGGCAAACTTTCCCCTTCTTTCGACACCTTGTGTCTAATAAGTTGTGCCCTTACATGGGCCTCAATTATGTGGCTCTTGCGCATATCACCAACACGAAACATAAGACACAAGACACCATCGCGATGACACACAACTGCATTACGCGAAAATAGTAACGTCTGTGTACGTTTCTTAGGACGCGATAATTTGGCAAAAACAACGCCCACCATAAATGCCTGTATCATTACTCCCGTTATACTTTGCAAGCATAAAACAAATATGGCTTCGGAACATTCTTCCGTTGGCATTCGGCTGCCGTACCCTATGGTATGTTGTGTTTCTACACTGTAGAGGAAGCATGATGTGAAGCCTTGGATGTTGGTTACGCATGGTACCCAAGTTTCGTTTGCCTATAAAAATTAGTTAAATTAAAATAAATTTTAGTTTAAAAAAAATTGATTTGTTACCATGTTTTCAGTATTGAGATCACCGTGTGTGAAACATATAAACCACCAGATTATAGCAAAGGCTAGCCATGATAGTAAGAAGTTCATCGAAAAGACTAGTAGCGTCCAGCGCCACTGTGCGTCTACCAGCGTTGTGAAAATGTCCAGCAGGTATTTTTTGCGCCTCTTTGCCACATTTCCTTGCACCACATTACAATCACCGTGCTTGAAGACAACGCGTTTCCTGATGCGTCGTGCATTGAATCTAGATTGTCTATATCTGCAAAAATAAAAAGATTAATAGTATTTTATTATTAAATCTGTGGCAAATCAATAGCAAAACGACATAACTTGTTACTATGTTATCAATTTGGTATTAAAAGTAACTCATTATTAGTCGCAACGTTACTGAGACTAACCGAAGTTAGTTCAAATGATTTATATTAATCGAGGAGCGACCAATTCTTCTAGAAGTTTGTTAATTTAAACTAAAACTAATCGCAAAGCAACATAATTTGTTACGAAGCAATTGATTTAATCTTGGAAACAACTAATCGGTTTATATTAATCGCAAAGCGACAGATTGTTCTAGAAGTTTGTTAAGTTAAATCAAAACTAATTGCAAATTGTTCTTATTCAACCAATTTAGTCTTGTAAGCAACTCATTAGGAACTCAGACTATCAGAAGTCACCTCAATCGGTTTATTTTTAATCGCAAAATTTAATTTGTTCCAAATCAAAGCAATAATTAAATTAACATTTATTTCATCTAAAAGTAGTTAATCATTCATTACAAACTAAATATTTGCTCAATAAAGTTGAAATCAACGTTTTTATTTTTCTATTATAATAATTTTGTTAACACCGTTCATAATAACTCAATCCATACAAAAATATTTTCAACATTCCATCCATGAAAATTTTGTAATAGACCAGAACTTGTTATAATTGCACTAAAAATACTAAAATCAAACAAATCAATAAAATCAATCAAAGGCATGATTGATATTGATGATAAAAATAGAATTACCTTAACTTGATTTATAAAACATTATTTATTAATAGCAACTACTTAATAGAATTAGAAGATTATAAAAGTAATTAACATTGCTTAATTGGATAATATGTATTTTTTTTAATATATATATAACGTGATAGGCAATCCAATATCTAAAGACTTTTATTATACAATTTTATTAGTCTGTTGACATAAACGAGCACTCAAAATGTGATGTAATGAATTTACTTTCAGATATATGTATGATGAATGTAACAAACCTTTTAATGAATACTCGAATTGATGGCAGCATAAACGCATCTGGCTACAGATGATTAAATAAATGAAATAAACGTAGTGTAAAATTGATGTTGTCATTTCTTGATATGTAAATGGCGTTTGATTTGACAGAAGATAACCATAGATATTTTAATTTTCTTTTTAATTCTTAACTTTTGAATTCATTGAAAATATATATAATAAAGGCCAATATATTCATCTGTTTGCTAAAGTATTGATTAATTATGTGTTTAGTAAAGTTATTGGTCTCTCAAAGTTATTCAATGTTTCAACAGCATGCGGTATGGCTACACAACTAAGGTGTGCAAAAACATTGTAAAATATCCTTTGTGCTCTGAAGAATACAAGTTTGAAATTGTAGCAAATTCTAATGGGTAAGGAATTAAAATTAATTGTTGCAAGTGCCCGCACTACACCAATAAGTTTACATCTTCATTAGCTAAAAGAATTTGCTCTAAATATGCCCAAATATTCAAAAACAAGTTATGGTTTTTTACAGCAATACCTTATATGAAGGTTTACAGCTTAACCTATCCAACTTTTGTTCAATGTTGCAAGAACCTCCTTTATTCACTAAATCACATCTTGTCGACATCTTTAAAACCTTCTTAGAACATAAAACTGTTCCTGATAGTTAAATAACTATCAAAATTGTACCCATACCATAAAGAGTAAACCTTCGCTAGAACTGAAACCTAGTTGTAGACTTATTACCATTTTCTCCTTTGTTCGGAAAACGTTCAAAAATATTTATTAAAGTGCAATATTGTAAAGTTATTTCTATATTATCTATTGCCCAAAAAAATGTCTATGTATTGCACTTCTACATATAAAAAGAGCTTAATGATAACGTGTGCATAGCCAAGTTAAAAACCGCACTAATTAATTATAAATTGCCCCCTTTGTTGATCAACATTATTATTGAGCTGTTGTCTGAAGAGTTGTACTTGTCCGGAACGTTAGCAAAAGAAGAGATTATTACTTCTTTTATGAAACTTCCGGGTAGAGCGCTTAAAATAATTAAATCAAACTGCAATGATATTTTGCACAAAATTTACAACAAAAATGAGTACTGTCATTGTACTGCCTTGTTAATCAAAAATTACGCGTTTATAAAATGATTAATTTTTCATAATTTTTGTTTCTTAAGATTATTTAACTTATATATTTTTTTCATTACATAGTATAACCTTCTAGTTGATGAAAATTAATTTGGAAACATAAAATATAGTATAAAAAATAACATTGTATAACAAAAAGTTAGACGATTAGAAGAAGTTAGTCAAGATTTTGGGCGATTTTACCTCTTTTTTGGTAGTTTTTGAAATTGCGGCACAATTTAGACTCAATCTATTAGCACCAAAAATTAACAATGGTATTTTTTTGGTATTCAGACATAATTCCACCCGACATTCACAGAAAGGTCATACTACTAATTTTCTGATAACAAACACTTGGAGGGTAGGTAGGTTACTGCAATCTAAACTACTGACTTAGTACCATGCTTAGGAGTAGCCCACCCAAGTGTCACTTATCAAGAAGTTAGATCACAACCTTCTCTTGTGACAAAATGACTTTTGACGTCCGCATATAGATCAATTTCCTGATAACAAACATTTGGGCGGGTGGGTGGGTTACTCTAATCTAAACTACCAGCTTGGTACCATACTTTGAAGTGGCCCACCCACACACCCAAGTGTCAATTATCAAAAAATTAGATCACAACCTTCTCTTCTAACACAATGACTTCTGGCGTCCGCAAAGAGATCAAACTACAAACTTTCTGAATGCAAACACTTGGGTGGGTGAGTGGATAGGTTAGTGAATTACTCTAATCTAAACTACCGACTTGTTACCATGCTTGGGATCAATTTCCTGATAACAATTGGGTGGGTGGGTAGGTTACTCCAATCTAAACTACCAACTTGGCACCTTTAGAGTAGCTCACCTACCCACCCAAGTGTCAGTTATCAAGAAGTTAAATCAAGACCTTCTCTTGTGACAAAATGACTTCTGACGTCCGCAGAGAGGTCATACTACTATATTCCTGATAACAAACACTTGAGAGGGTAGGTAAGTTACTCCAATCTAAACTACCGACTTGGTACCATGCTTTAGAGTGGCCCACCTACCCACCCAAGTGTCAGTTATCAAGAAATTGGATCACAACATTCTTTTCTGACAAAATGACTTCTGACATCCGCAGAGAAGTCAAATTACAAATTTTCTGATTACAAACACTTGAGTAGTTAGTTGGGTTACTCTAATCTAAACTACCGACTTGGTACCATGCTTTGGATTGGCCCACCCACCCACCCATGTGTCAGTTATCAAAAGGTTAGATCACAACCTTCTCTTGTGACAAAACGACTTTGGATTTTTGCAGATAGGTAAAACTATCAATTCCTATCTAAACTACCGATTTGGTACCATGTTTTGAAGTGGCCCACCCACCCAAGTGCCAGTTATCAAGAAGTTGGACCACGACCTTCTCTTCTAACAAAATGACTTCTGGCGCCCGCAGAGAGGTCAAACATCAAATTTTCTGAATACAAACACTTGGGTAGGTGGGTGGGTTACTCTAATCTAAACTACCAACTTGTTACCATGCTTGGAAGTAGCCCACCCACCCACCCAAATTTCAGTTATCAAGAGGTTGGCTCACGACCTTCTCTTGTAACAAAATGACTTCTGAAGTACGCAAAGAAATCAAACTACAATGTATCTGATTACAAACTCGTGAGCGGGAGGGTGGGTATCTCTAATCTAAACTACCGACTTCGTGCCATGTTTATGAGTGGCCCACCCATCCACCCAAATGCCAGTTATCAAAAAATTGGATCACGACCTTCTCTTGTAACAAAATAACTTCTGACGTCCGCAAAGAGGCCAAACTACAAATTTTCTGATTACAAACACTTGAGTAGGTAGGTGGATTACTCTAATATAAACTACCAACTTAGTACCATGCTTTGGAGTACAAATTTGACAAAAAAAAAATCCCCACCCTAACCTACATACATCACTCTCTATTTCATCAGTAAAAATGATTTCTTATGCAGATGATTTTGCCTTCTATTCACAGTGTTATAAGTAACATTATAACATTAACTAACTAACTAACTCGCCTTATTAGCAGAAATTTAAAACTTTCTTTTAACAAATGTATGTCAATGTTTTTCTCAGGCCTTTCAAGTAATGTCATACCTAATAATGTTTGTCCTAGTATTAACAATATTCCCTTTGTCCGATACCGTACTGAAAAATTTCTTGGTCTCATAATTGACAAAAAATTGACTTCAGAAATTTTGTGCCCAAAGCATTAACACTTTGAGATGCGTTCCAGGCACTACTAGAGAGGGGACCCAAAAAACCTCATTATTTCTTTTTTAAATACCTTTCTTAAATCTTGCCTCACACCTTCTATCTTTCTGCAGTAAATCTAACTTAAAGATATTGAACAGAATTGAAAACAGGACAATACAAATCTGTATGGGAACTATAAATTGCACTTCTATTAACGTAATAGAAGTACACTCAGATGCAAAAAACGGGTCATTGGGTATTTTTTTGCAAAAGAAACGGTTAATTTTTATTTATAAAACTTTTGGTGTTTTACAATCAAAGAGAGCATCAGGATGTAGAAAAAACAACATATGATACTTATCAGTTTATTTAATGAAAATTAATAAGCGAAAACAATAATGTATACACAAAAAAATGCATTTCTGCAAAATAAACTTAACAGAGATTAATAATAAAAATTTCAGTTGAATAAGATTTCAATACTTTGTATTGCCACTAATAAACTCACGAATATCATTTTGTGGAATATTATGCAATTCTTCCTGAAGTGCCACACAAAGCTAGTTTATTGTGGTTGATGCAACTGCACGTCCTCTAACTCGCCTGTCCAGCATGTCCCAAACATGTTCTATAGAATTTCCTTCTGAGCTACATGCAGGCCAGTTGAATTTTCTTATTCCAACTGCAACCAAGTATTCTGTGACGCACCTTGCAGAATGCTACCTCGCGTTATCCTGCATCAGAATAAAGCCATCGCTGATAAATAAAACAAATCGGACTACGTAATTTTCCAAAACCTCCTCAATATACCGCTGTGCAGTCAGTCAGCAATCCTCCATTAATGTTAATCAACTCGGTGCAGGCATCCATTGATATTCCGGTCCATACCATGAGGAAACCTCCAATATGGCTAAGCCCGGGCACTCCGCAAATAGTTCCCTCGTTTGTCTCCATATTTGTTCTCTTCCATCTAGAAAATGTAAGCAGAATCTAGACTCATCAGCAAACAGTACAATCCTCCAATTCAAATGTTCGCAAGAAAATTGAAGTTTAGGTGCTCGGTGACGCAGGAGTAATTTTGGTCCTGCTTTTAGTCTACAAGATTTTAAACCAGCTTCTTGCAACCTTTGACAAACTGTCCACACACTCACAGCTGTACCACAAACCTCACGAAGTTGGTTTCTGGTCTCCATTGAAGTCACAGGACAATTATGTAGAGTAGTACAAACAATAAATCGGTCATCGATACCAGTCGTTTGCTTTCCTGTCAGATCCTACAAGTATTTCTGCCAGTCTCCCTAAACAGGTCAAGTACTCTTTGGACGATAGAAAGACTGACATGAAGAAATCTGGACACATACCGCTAGCTTCTTCCATCTACCACAAGAGCAACAGCTTTTGTACAATCTTCAGCACTTAGAACCATAATCAACACACCAATCTGCCCTGAGATTGAGAGTTAATCAATAACAAACAAGTCAACCCAGTAGCCACCTTGATCCTCTGTGCATAATGTCGAATGAGCAATAAGTAAAAAACGCATAGCTTTAAATTTTATTTTTGCTTATTAATGTTCATTAAACAAACTGATAAGTACCATATGTTGTTTTTTTCTACACCCTTATAGTCTCATTGGTTGTAAAACAATAAAAGTTATATAAAAAAAATTACCCGGATATTTTGCATCTGAGTGTAAAAGCCGGTCTTATGCCACTGCAAATAAGAAAAAATGACATATAATGTTTGGTCACAAATTTGTAATATTTTTGGCAACTATCTCTTTTGGCCAGCAAAAAGTTGTCCCCTTATAATTTTGGCATTTAATGAAGTCTCTCAATATGACCGATTGATTAACAAGAGCTCTTTCTCTAAACTATTTGTATCTCCTATACAATTCTTATTCATACAAGTTAGATACGATTTCTTTCCCCACAAATCCTTATCTCCATCCGGCTTGGTTCAACTTAACCCACAATCAACCGCGTTTGGTGTATAAATTCCATTATTAAAGTTGAAAAAGACGGGACAACTTTCTAACCTTCTAATAAAAAAAAACAGGAATGAAATAAGACGAGCACAAGAGCCAGTTTATTAAGGATCAACAGGGCTTACAGAATGGTGTCACAAAAAGCAGTAGAGGTGATTGCGGCAACACTTCCTGCAAATATGATGATGAAAGAAAAAATAAAAATAAAGAAACTAATAAAAGAAGAAACCAGAAAAAAAGAAGTTAAGAGCAAAAAAGAAGACAATGAAAAGATGGCAGAGACTGTGGAATAGAGGAGAAAAGGGTGAATGGACAAGAGAACTAATCCTGGAGATAAAAGAGTGGGTAGAAAACAAACCAGAGACGTGCTATTATACAACACAAATACTGATAGGACATAGAGCCGTAGAAAAGTTCTTGAAAAAAATTTAAAAAAATCAAGAAAGACAAAAGATGCATATTCTGTCAGGAAGAAACACACAACAATGCAGAACACACTCTAGTAGAATGCAAAGCGTAGGACAAAGATAGCAAAAAACTAAAAAAAATACTAGAAAGCAAAGAAGATAAAACAACAATCATTAAGAAATTCCTAAGAGATGAAAATAAATGGAGGGCGCTAAGAAACTTTGCATCAAAAATACTAAAAAAAATAAAGAGTTTGACAATGGAAAAATATAAAAAAAAACAAACAATGAAAACAAACACACAAAATAAAAGCCATAGAAGAGAAAGGAGAGAAACGAGAGGAAAAAAAATAGAAACAAAAAAACAGAGAAAAAGATGAAAAAAAAGAAGTAAGGAAGGACAAGACAATTATGCATACCAAAAAATAGAAAAAAAAAACAAAAGATCATTTACAGAGAATACAATACCAAACAAAATTGCAAAGATAAGAAGAAAAAAAAAAATTGTTGAAGGAATGACGAATAACTTTTGAGATGGTCAGAATATACCTAGCAACGAGAAGACACAAAGAAGTAATCCCAGATGAAGATACAAGAATATCACTGGAGGCAAAACTAACAAATTCAAGACTACCAAAAGGAATACAACTAATGGAACTGCATAAACTATTTATGAAGGAAAGAAGATACAATAAAGAAGAAGTGAACAAAAACCTAAAAAACTAAAAACGCATCTGAGGACAAACCTAATAATTAGAATAAATAACACACAAATTGGAGAAAGAAGATAATGTAAAGCTGGATGTCAGTGCAGATAAAAAAGATACAAAAAAGCATAAAAAACAGACAAAAGGTAAGGGCTATAACGAGAGAGGGCCGGGGACAGCATGTGTGCCACAATTCTGTGTAAAAATCCGCGAGGCAATAACTAACCTACCTCAAACTACTGCCAAAATTAGACTAGTTTGACAAGGACATTATAACAACAGTATTTACGCAGAAAAAAAAGATATTGCCATGTCCAAAAAATTAAAAAAAAAACTTTAAAAAGCATTTATGGCAACATTTAGGCCACGCACATCAAGAATATTATCCTTGATTTGCAAAGCAACCCAATTTTGTTGAGTATCAAGCCATAAACGCACTATCAATTACACCAACCTCTATGCCAGTTTTTTTGCAGGATATCTTAAATTCTTAGCAACAACACTTCAATTAATCTAGTTAATCTAGTTGATGTAAGTCATTTGCTTTGTCTAATAACATTAAATTTAAATCAATATAACCTACTGTGACTTATAAAATCAATTAAATATTATAAAATTTAATACTAATGCACTTTAATACTATTAGTTGCGGAAGAGTAAATTTTATTTAAATTGATCTGCTCAATTTGACATAACCTCAATCAACTCAATCTAACCAACTGTAATCTAGAACATTAATTTTAAATACAAAAAGGTATAACTTCAAAACCTTTCATTAAAAACTTAGTATCAATATACTTCACTGTTATTCAGTGGCGGACCTAAGATTGTTGGGCCCTACTATAATATATTGAAAAAAAACCTCTCAGAGACGGATTTGAAAAAGTGTATTTTGTAATTTTTTTAAACAAACCTTAAAATACTAAAAGATGCCTATATACAAACGTATATGTTTAAAAATGTGATTACTAACTATGGATATACTAGATACCCAACTCGCGTTTATAAAGTAATGCATATTATATAACGGCGCCCATTTTCTTTGTGACTTCGTAATACTAAACATGAATTAAAATTATTTTACATTTTATCATTTTAGTTGTTTAAAGATTTAAAATATGCTTTGTAATCTATTAACATTGTAAAGTAACTACTAAAGTGTCCCGAACAACAATTGGTTAATTGGATCCAAAGTTAAGACAGACCAAAAATGCGTTTGTGATAAACAATTGATAAACAAAATTTTAAATCAACATTATCACACGTATTGCTGACGTTTTGCTACTCTAATTAAAATTTCTATATGTAGTGGTTTTGCTATACTGTGATTTAAAAAAAAAACATAAAACTCTTTTAAAAAATTAAACCTTTTTTACGAGAAGCGATACAATATAATGGAATTTACCGAGGCACTAAAGATTTTCATTTTTTGCCGCCATGTTAAGTGTTAGTCTGCTTATATGCGCACCCATGCGCGTTTTATGACCTATTACTATGCCAAGAAATTTTTGACAAATTATAGACTTGATAAGAAGATTCTTCTACCTACCAACACCGCCGCTTCAGTTTTTTGTAAGAAAAATTGCAAGCCTTGCGTGTCTATTTTACCAATAATCCATTAATCAATTCTTTTTATTGACAGCATACTATCAGGGCTAGATTATCTGCGTAGCCTATAATAAAAGTTCTTTCAAGTGTGTCAATTTTAAATACGCCATCATAAAATAGATTCCACAGTATAAGACCAAGAACGGAACCTTGTGGCACACCAAACGTCATATTTTTTTTTTTTTTTTTATTTAGTTTTTATTATAAAATATTTACGTATTTACAATTTATATTATTTGTTTTTTCTCCCCACTTGCTGCTCTACACCGTTTCCATGTGGATGGCTGCAGAGCTTCGTATTCGGGGCACCATTTTATGTTTCTATTTATCTGCTTCTGTCTTCTTCTAATTAGATCTTGTTAATATGTAGTGTTTTTTAATTTTTATTTTGCATTCTTTATAACTCTTTGTTTTCTTGATACTTTCAGGCAGTTGGTTTTAAGTGGCAAGTCCATTGTATTATGTATGTTATTCTTCTTCTTGTGTTATGTCCGTGAATTTCTTTGTTGCATTTTATTTGGAGGTTGGTTTAAATTTCTTTATTTTTAATTTTGTATATTAGTTTGCATTTTTCTATTTTTATTTTTTCGTTTATCTTTGTTTCGTTAATTATTTTGTATACTTCTTCTGTTGGTGGTAGTTTTGGTAGTTTGTGTATTATTTTTAGAATTCTGTTCTGTTGTCTTTGTATTTTTTGAATGTTTGTTTTTGTTGTTTCTCCCCATATGTTTATTAAATAATTAATTTTTGCTAAAAATAGTGAATGGTAGATACTTAATGCAGTTTCTTTTGTAATGCATTCCCTAGCTCTATACACAGCTCCTATTGTTGCTGCGCTTTCTTTTAATAATTTGTTAATATGTGTATCCCAGTTGAGTTTTTCAGTTAATATTATTCCTAAGTATTTTGTCTGTTTTGTTCTAGTAATTGGTATGTTATTTATTTCAATTTTTATGTTAATATCTTTTGTGTTTTTTTGTCTTATTATCATATATGTTCATATATAGAATAGCCGACCAAAAATTTCTTGTCTTCTAGATAGCTGCAAATTAGCATAGTCAGGTATAGGGCTATTTGTCTACGCTAAAATTCTTGAGTTATATCCGACCACTTTGCAGAATCAATAGCATTTTTGACATCCATCGTTACCATGGCCCCAAATTTGTTAAAATGTTTGCTCATTTTGTTTGCAATGATTTGGAACGTCTGTATTACATTCACAGCCAATAGCCTTTTCTTAAAATCAAACTAAAACCGCAACAGCATTTGATTTATAATTTGTCCAATATGGAAATTGCGTTGAGTTCTATATGCTTTCAAACTATTTGTTTTACCAAGTTTTTCTAATAGGAATAATGTGCCCACTTTCTATATCTTCGGAATGGTCCCTTTTTGGTTATATGGTTTATAGTGTCCACCAGTAATTCAAGCTTTTTTTCTGCAATTGATTCTGCTACTTTATCTGTTTTTATACGTTTGCTTGCTTTCCTAATTATTTTATTAAGCCATTTAGTTAGTTTGTGTTCACGAAACAAAACATTATCAATCATAGTGTGTATCCACAATTTTTATCAACAATCTGCTTTGGTAACAAATTTATATTAAAAAAACCGAAACTACAGTGCTTCTAAAAACCCGCAACAATATCTAACCACCATATACCCAAAAAGCAAAGCAACCACAGCTTTTCTGCCTCAAAAGTCTCCAAGGTGCCAAACGGTGCCAAGCAGCAGAGTGATCATCCTTCCACGGATTGTTGCAAAATAGCATAACCGACAATATTTTCATAGTTACATTAAGTTTCTACTTATTAACTGTGCCTTCTATATACACAAAACATAACTTTGCGCAAAACTCTCTTCAGCTGGTGGGTACCTAACCAAACTGCAGAGGTTGCATATCCGAATAAACCTAAGCAGTGTAGCAACTAATCACAGTATCAAGTAAAACGTGACCAACAAAAACAGTAGTAACAGTCCTAGTCACAATGTTATAAACGTTATCAAAATGTGTTTGCATACCGCCGTCAAACCACCCTTGAAAACTGAGCCACGACTACGCTATCTAACCAAATGTGCACCCAATGCTTGAGAACAACTGTTATTTACAACGGAACAAGCCCAAAGTAGCATAAACAATTTGATAAAGCATTTATCTATGCCACAGGAACAATAGCGGATGTAACTTAGTCATAGATAAAAATGATCCCACCTTCATCAATAGACGCAACTTCATCAATCTTCCAAAATGTTAACTAAACACCCAGCTTGAGATCATAAGCAGCCTTAATTAAGAGTACAAGTTTCATTTTCTGATAGTTTCCCAGAGAGGCCACAATAAAGCAAAAAAATCAGTTTGCAAGTCATCACAAAGAATATAGCCCACTCACTCCGCAACCTTGACTGAATATAATTTCCATAAAAAAATCAAAAACTAACTAAAACATCAGAAAGCAACACTGGCTTCAGCTGGTATCTGGCTAAGTGGCCAAGCTCTTTTTCCACAACACTATCCAAAGCGGAATTAGATAAACTCCAATCTACAGTAACGTAGCTAGGATTGTTAGGATCTACCCCAAACAATCGCAAAGGTGGCAAATTCTTGCTTACAGGTAGCTACACCACTATTAGAAAAAATATTAAAAATTTAACTCAAATCCATACGCTAAATTTGACATAACCTTAATCAAAACAATCTCATCTACCCTAAGTTAAAAACTGTATAAGAATTAAAAAAAGCTATAATTTCAAAATCATTTATTAAAAATTAATAAAATTAAGTTCTAAGCATCAGTATTAGAAAAAGTATTAAAAATTTATTTAAAACCCCGTACGCAAAATTTGACATAACCTCAATCAACACAATCTCACCTAAGTTGACTTCAAAACTGTATAAAAATTAGAAAAGCTATAAGTTCAAAACCATTTATTAAAAATTTATAAAATTTACTATCAATATACTTCACTGCTTTTAGAAGAAGTATTGCAAATTTAATTGAAATCCATACACTAAATTTGATATAACCTCAATCAACACATTCTCACCTGAATTAACTTAAAAACTGTATAGAATTAGATAAGCTATAACTTCATAACCATTCATTAAAAATTTATAAAACTTAATATCAATATACTTCACTGTTATGAGAAAAGGTATTAAAAATTTTATTCAAATACATACGCTGAATTTGATATAACCTCAATCAACACAATCTCACCTAAGCATACTTCAAAACTGTATAGAAATTAGAAAAGCTATAAGTTCAAAACCATTTATTAAAAATTTACTATCAATATACTTCACTGCTATTAGAAGAAGTATTGCAAATTTAATTAAAATTCATACGCTGAATTTGACATAACCTCAATGAAAACAATTTAACCTAACCTAACTAGAAAACTGTATAGAAATTAAAAGAGCTGTAACTTCAAAACCATTCATTGAACATTTATAAAATTTAGTATCAATATATTCCACTACTGATAAAAGAAGTAGTGTGAATTAAATTAAAATCCATACGCAAAATTTGACATAACCTTAATCAAACCAATCTTACCTAAGTTAACATAAAAAATGTATGAACATAGAAAAAACTATAACTTTAAAACTATTTATTGAAAATTTATAAAATTTACATCAATATTGATTCAAAAAGTATTGTAAATTTAAATATAATTCATACGCTGAACTTGATATAACCTCAATCAAAATAATCTCACCTAAGCTAACTTCAAATCTGTATAGAAATTTGAAAAACTTTTACTTCAAAACCAATTATTGAATATTCAACAAATTTAGTACTAATATACTTCACTTAAACTGAAATAAAATCCATACGCTAAATTCAACATAATGCAGTTAATAAAATCTTAAGCTATTACTTCTTAACAACTCCGTTATCATCAACACTAATTGCCTATTAATTAAAATTCATATTTTTAATTTGGCATAAATGATAATAAATTGTAAACATAAATAAACAACCTGTGCCATTCTTCAAGCCACGCTTCCTCCGTTGATGTTGAAGCCTTCAACACCATATTCGACATTTGCGAAAAACATTTTCTAATTCCGGAACACGAAGCCATTATTATTAATCCAGGTCCAGACAGAGCGTCACAGCCACAATTGTTTCATCACATTTTTATAGAAGCGCCACACGAATTAATGGTTTCCATATTAACCACCAAGTGTCCAAACGCATTCTTAAAATATTAAAAGAATTATACGCATTATTATTATTATACGCGGAACGAAACGCGTTTTAACTGTTGATAAAACAAAGCGACACTAAGTTATTGCATTAGAAAATGTTGAAGAGAGGTGGATATAATAATTTAAATAGTATAAAGAGAGCGAGGACGATTTGGCCGAAAGTCTCGATCTAAATTTAATTGAAGTTTTAAATAGGTAAATTATGTAAATGAAAAAAAAAATCCGTCTGCGATTATTATTATAAATTACGCGACGAGATCTTTTTTAAATCACTCTGATTACTCATAGGTATGATGCGATTCGGAAGGTTTGCGATTATTTTTTCTTCGATGTATATATAATTGGATGTTTTTATAGAGGACGCGTTTCCCGGATTGAATTATGTATTGATGAAAGCTTTTAACTTAATTTTATTATGTTATGGTTATGTTATATTCATGGAAATTCATCCAAATATTTTGAGGCAGCTTTTATGTAAAAGCATTCGCAAATTGATTTGTTAAGTTATTGAATATCATGTTTACAACAATTATCATTTTTAGGGAGATAGTTTTAAGCGTGCAATTTCTTATACCTTATATAGTATGTTTATATAAAAAACAACATTTTATAATAAGTTAAAAACTTTAGTGACTTGCAGAAACAATATTTAGTTTGAATATATACTTGTTTGTATCACCGTCTGATGATGGCTTTGTAGAAATCATGTTGCGGTTTTTAAATATATTCGTGATACAGTACATAGTAAATGTGTTTTATTTATCTTAATATTTACTTTAGTCCAAGAATATGCTAGACAAAATACTTTATCATAACTCAAAAACATTTTATGATAGTTTGGAGCTAATTTATAACATTCAAAAATATTTTAGTTAATTTAAGAACAATTTGTGATACTTGTGGCATATTGGAAACATTTTGTGACAGTTCAGAAACAAGTTGTTAGACTAGAAATATTTGATTATTATTCAAGAAATTTTATGACAATCAAAAATATTTTAGTTAGTTTTGTGATACTTTTGGTATCTTGGGAACATTTTATGACATATACATATGTTGGTTTAGAGATTGAAATGCCAATAAGGACACAATTATTTTGTTCAAATTCTATTTAAAATCATTAAAATGCAGACGTTTCGACATCAACTGAATGTCTTCTTCTTCTACTTGTGACATCTAAAGAATATTTTCTTTTAGTTCAAGAATACGGTCTAAAAATATTTTATCATAATTCAGAAAAAAATTGTATGACAGTTTAGAACCATTTTATAAAACTCAAAAGTTTTTAGTTTTTAAGAAACGTTTTGTGATACTTTTGGCATCTTGGGAACATTTTCTGACAATTAAAAACATGTTGTTAAACTAGAAATATCTTATTATGATTCAAAAATAACTTATTTGATCTAAGAACGTTCTGTGATACTTGTAGCAACTCAAGAACATTTGCTAATAGCTCAAGAACGGAATTTGAAGCTATTTTATAACATTATAAAGAATATTTTGGTCAATCTAGGAATGTTTAGTAGCACTTGTACTATCTCGAAAGCTTTTTCTGACAATTCAAGTACACTTTGTGTGTCTAGATATATTTTACCATGATTTAAAAACATATTATGACAGTTCAAGAATACTTTATAAAACAAACAACATTTCGTGATAGTTCAGTTCCATTTTATGATATGTTGAGAACTCCAGTGAATCTGCAGAAACATATTACTTAATTTAAGAATACAAACCAAAAAAAACATATTGTTATTATTATTAAAAAAATATTATTACCGTTCATAGGATACAATTTATTATTTCAATTTCAATCATCACATACTTGATATTCGTGCTGAACATAAAATAAATCTATACTTATGAATCCATTAAGTTATAAATACATTTTAAGCGTTGAATTATTCGTATGATTTTACGACGGTTTTATTTCTAAAAATTGTTTACGATGCATGTAAATCTGCCAAGACAACCGAATTACTTTACTCCAACAGGTCCGAAACGTGATTGTATAATGGTTTTAAATATTGATCAAAAATTGCTCTGTTTGCCCTTGACATACAAACAATTTGCATTACAACCAGCACTTTATTTGTTGATTTTGTTTGAGATTGCAACCTCGAATTAATAAACAAAATTTATTTATTTTTAAATGGTTTAAGGAAGCTACGCAGACTGAAATATTAGTAGAAAAATATAATTCTTTTCAATGACCTCTAATTGATAAAAATATTGTTTATAGAGATTCTTATATACAATCAAAACTGTTCATACACCTTTGATCCATTAAAAATAATCTGCCAAAAAGATGATTGAAAACATCCTTATTTATTATAATTGCTTAATTAAAACAAACCTGCACGTGCGAATCTGTCCTTCATTAAAATTCGTTAAAATGATGTTTCTTGACAGGTGTTAATGTTTAAAATTATCGATCGTCCCAGATTAGTCTCTAGATTATTGCGTGGAATGTTTAGTGCGTTTTTGGCAAAAGCAGCTAACTAAGAGCATGCCAAGTGTAATTGCAATGTGGGACAATGTCTGTAGGAGTATTGTCCTATTTAGGGCAATGATTTTAATGGAGACTTTAAACGAGTCCATAAAAATCGCTTTAATGGGCAATTTCTTTGTTGATGATTCGTAATAGGTATTAATTTCATACAAAAACCTTGACTTTATCGGTCGATTCGAATCGTTTATAATCACTGTGAAATTATATGGAAACATTTAAACAATGAGATTAATCATCTTAATATTATTAAAAAAATATGTAACAATTTGATCATAAAAGGTTATAGGTCATTAAAGTAGAAGTAAAATGATTCAAAACTGTTATACAATGTTTCTGAATTTTATTAAACATTTTTGGCATAATAATTGTGTTGAAACAATGTTCCCAAGACCCCATAAATATAACAAAATTTTAATTTTTAAATATTTTAGTCTAACATGTTCTTAAACAACGTTCTATAATCGACTAGAATATTCTAGAAAATCGTAAAAAGGCTCCAAAACTGCCATAAAATGTTTCTGAATTAAGATAAAATATTTCTAGTTTATCAGCATGTTCTTAAACTCAAAAAATGATCACAAGATGAAAAAAGTATCACAAAACGTTCCTAGATCAACTAAAATATTCTAGAACATATTTCTGGTATATCAACATGTTTTTGAACTTTCAGAAAATGTGTTCAATGAGCCACAAGTATTTCAAAACGTTATTAGATTGACTAAAATATTCTTAAACGTCATAAAATAAGTCCAGGGCCGGTTTATTCATCTGTTCGGTAATTAATAATTGATGTTATGTGTTCGGTAAACTTATAGGTCTCTTGTACGAAATGTTAATATATTCATCTCAGTTTATGTCACGTAGTTAATGAACAGTAATAATACAGTTTGAAAGCAAAGAATAGCTGTATATGTATTATGTATATATGGCCATGTATAAGTCAAGTGTACGGAATGAAAATTTGTTTTTGCGCAAACCACTAAAAATTACGTTTTATTGATCGTTTGAAAAAAGTTGCTCCTATTTTTTTCCTAAAAATGCAATCCTGAGTTACAAATGATCAAAAAATGTAAAAAAACTCAAAAACCTCGATTTTTTCAATTTTTGATTGATTATTACTCGGAAATGGCTCACTAAAAAAATCTAAAAAAATTCACATAATCAGGATTCATGTAGAAAAAGGCATTTTCAGTAGTTTGAGCAAAAACAAATTTTCATTCCGTACACTTGACAAATAGCCATATATTTCTGTGAAAAAGTCTCTCTCTCTTTAGATTGACCAGTGATCTGTGTAATATATCTCTCTTATAAAATTGATTTGAACAAAAGTTGTCACTATTGACATATGAATAAACGTTTACTCATGGCAATCTTATTAGTAACGCTATAAAGCACTTTACTAAAAGGTGAATATATCAGCCATTAGTAACTTTTCAGCAGACTTGTTGACTTAATAAAACTTTTAAAAGTTTAAAATATACTGTAGTAATTTCTTTAAAAGAATAAAATACAATTTGACATACCTGGCAGATTGTATTCATTTAAGTAGGTACATTGCTGTAAATTGTTTGACAGTTTTAGTAACTTTTTAAAGCTTTTAGTAACTTTTTGACAATTTAAAAAACAATTTAGCAAATTTATACCAACTTATCACATTGCTAAAAACTATTTGACAGTTTTTGTAAGTTTTTGATATACTATGTGGTAACATTTTTAACAATTTAATAACATTTTTGACATTATAGAATATAGTTTTTAATAGATGTAGTACATTTGGCCGACTTGTGACATTTTTACACATTTCTGTAAAAAATTTCTGTCAGCACAAATTATTACTAACTTGTTTGACAGTTTTGGTAACTTTTTGATAGTTTAGTATACCTATAAGAAGACACATACTACCGGTAAACTGTAAAATTATATGTTTTTTTTTTCCAAAACCGTTTCTGAGAAAGCACCATTCAATATTTTGCAATAATGCTCAAAAATTCTAGCTCCGCTACTGCTCCAAACTGTCATAAAATGTTCTTAAATTTTGCTAAAATATTTCTAGACAAACAAAATGTGCTGGAAATGTCAAAAATGTTCTAAAAATGCCACAAGTATCACTAAACGTTTCTAAAATACTTAAAATATTTTTTATGTCATCACTAAATTCAAAAAACTTCCAAAGTATCACTAAACGTTTTTAGATCAACTAAAGTATTCAAAAATGTCATAAAATAGCTCAAACTTCCATAAAATGTCTATAAATCATGATAAAATATTTCTAATCTCACACCATGTTCTTAAACTGTCAGAACACGTTCCCGAGATGCCAAAAGTATTATAAAACGCACCTAAATCAACCAAAATATTCTTAAATCTGATAAGATAGCTCCAAACTGTCATAAAATTATGATGAAATATTTCTAGCCAACAATATGTTCTTGAACTATCAGAAAATGTTCACAATATGCCACAAGTATCACAAAACATTCCTTAACAAACAAAATATTTTTAAATGTCATAAAAAAAGCTCCTAACTAAAATAAAATATTCCCGCATAATAATAAAATATTTTTTGTCAACAATAGGTTCTACATTTCTAGATCAACTAACTAAATATTCTTAAATGTAATGATAGCCCAAAAATGTCATAAAATATTTGTGAATTTTAATAAAACATTTCTAGGCACACATTTCTTAAACTATTAGAAGATGTTTCCAAAAAGTATCACTAAACGTTCCTAAAATACTTAAAATAATCTTGTATGTCATCACTAAATTAAAAAAAAAAATTCCTGTAAACATACCTAAATCAACTAAAATATTCTTGAGAGTTATAAAAACGCTCTAAACTGTCATAAAATATTCCTAAACCATTATTAAATATTTCTCGTATAACAGCATGTTCTTGAACCGAAAGAAAACTTTCCCGAGGTTTCGCAAATATCATAAAACTTTCTAGATCAACTAGAATAATCTTGAGTGTCATAAAATAGTTTGTGAAAAATGTTTCTGAAATATGATAAAATATTTCTAGTTTAATAACATGTTCTTGATCTGCCAGAACGTATTTCCAAAATGCCACAAGTATTACAAAACGTTCTTAGACTGACTAAAACATTCTTGAATAAAATCAAATATTTTAAAAGTGTCATAAAATGTTCAAAAATTATTGCAGTCTATCAATATGATTTTGAACTGTTAGAACTTCTTGAATCAACTAAAACATTTGTAAATATCACAAAAAGTTCTAAACTATGATAAAATGTTCTTCAAAAGTCACAAGTATCACAACACGTTCCTAGCTCCAAACTGTCATAAAATGCTTCCACATTTTGTTAAAATATTTCTAGTATATCAGCATGTTCTTGAACTATCAGAAAATGTTAGCGAGATCACAAATAACATAAAACGTTCCTAGACCAAATAAAATATTTTTCAATCTTATAAAATAGCTCTAAACTGTCATCAAACATTTCAAATTTTTTTAAACTATCAGAAAATGTTCTCAAAGTATACAAAACATTCCTAGATTGATTGAAATATTTTTGAATGACGTAAAAATGCTTTAAACTGTTATAAAACTTTCCTGGCTCATAATAAAAACACTTTTAATCTAACTACATGTTCTTGGACTATTAAAATATGCTCTTCAAAAGTCACAAATGTCACAAGTATCATCAACATTCGTAGATCATCTAGAATATTCTTGAAAGTCATTAAATAGTTCCAAACTGTTATAAAACGCTTCTAAATTTTTGCCTTTCAATATGCTTTTTTTTCAATCTTATAAAATAGCTCTAAACTGTAATTAAACGTTTCAATTTTTTTTTAACTATCAGACAATGTTCTCAAAGTATCACAAAACGTTCCTAGATCGACTAAAATATTTTCGAATTACGAAAAAATGCTTCAAACTGTTATAAAACTTTCCTGACTCATAATAAAACATTTTTATGTTCTTAGACTATTAGAAAATGTTCTTCAAAAGTCACAAATATCACAAAACATTCGTAGATTAATTAAAATATTCTTGAATGTCATTACATAGCTTCAAACTGTTATAAAATACTTCTAATAATAAAATAAAACACTAACTACGATTTTTACAACAAACAATATTTGTGGTAAAAACATAGTAAAGGTCTCAATCATCCTTTATATTAAAAAATTTAAGCCTATCAACATGTCTATAAACTATAATGTTCCCAAAATGCCACAAATATCATAAAACGTTCTTAAATCCAATAAAATAATCTCAAATAACATAAAATAGCTACAAACTGTTATAAAACGTTCCTGGCTCACAATAAAAAACTTTTAACCTTTAACATTAACAGAATGTTCTTAAACTGTCATAAAATGCTACAAGAATCACAAAACGTTCCTAAATTAACAAAAACATTCTAGAATGTCATAAAATAGTTCAAAGCCGTCATAAAATGTTCTTTACTTGTCAGAAAAGATCTTAAAGTTACAAGAGTATCACAAATTGTTTTTAGATTTTTTTCTAAAGTTGTAAAATAGCTTAAAAATGTCATAAAATATTCTTAAATCATAATAAAATATAAAATATTACAAAACTTTCACCTAATTCAACTATAATTTTTTTGAATTTAATAAAATAACTCCAAACTGTCATAAAATGTTCTTGAATAATAATAAAATATTTTTAGTGAAAAACAAAACCAAACTAAAAAAAATATAGACTATTATTCGATATTCAAAAGAAAAAAAAATGAAAAAAGGAAAAAAGGAAATAAAATGAAAGTAAGATACAAATACTATATATAAATAATGAATGGTTAAGATGGGATAACCAATTAACAAAAGTAACTAAAAAAGAAAAAGATACACGTCATGGGAGAGTTCAATAAAAAAGAAGAGAAAAGAGATAAAAAATATAGCAAAGTGGTGGGAAGATATGCATAAGAGATAGAATCATAGAGTACCGTTTACAGCAAAACCTAATAATAACAATTACGTCTTTTAACCACAAAACAACATAGTTTTATTAATTGATTTAAATGTTATTACTCATTTCATCCGTTTGGTTAAAATAAATATAAATGATTGTGTGAAAATGTTCTTTATTTGACGTTCAGAAGTTTGCTTATAACTCAAAAATGGTGCATTTTATAAAAAAAAAATGAAAATTTCAGGAAGTGCCGTGTGCTACGCTCCGAGATATCTTACAATGTATCCACAGAAATACACGGCACTTGAAATTTTCAGAGTATCTTTTGCACATATAAAAGCACGTTTTTATCCACATTTGAAAAAAAAATAGCGGTCAACTTTTTTTAAGAAAAACTTTCTTTTAAAGTTTTGCAAAATTTTCAAAACTAGAAAAGAAAAAAAAATTGGCTATGAAAACTTATTCTTTGGACAATTTAAAAAAAAAACTTCTTCTAATTTTTTCCTAAAAATGCAATCCCGAGAAGTGACAAATAATCAAAAAATGTAAAAAAATTCAAAACACTCAATTTTTTTCAAATTTTGATTGATTATTACTAAGAAATAGCTCACTAAAAAAAACTGAAAAAATTCATATAATCAGAATTCATGTAGAAGAAAGCATTTTCAGTGGTTCGAACAAAGCTAAAACAAATTTTTATTCCGTACACTTGACACATGACCATATACAGGGTGTCCG
The DNA here is from genome assembly GCA_963932245.1 of Tachinus rufipes. Taxonomy (NCBI): domain Eukaryota; kingdom Metazoa; phylum Arthropoda; class Insecta; order Coleoptera; family Staphylinidae; genus Tachinus; species Tachinus rufipes. The sequence goes on along the minus strand of OZ010747.1, from coordinate 66,451,972 downwards.
GAAAATACGTGTACAACGTTTGACGACAGACTCCTGACGTCAAAATAGGTCGATCTAAGCCGACTTAGTTATATCCAAAATTGTCTCGTTTAGCCGGTAGAGGGCGTCAAAAATTTGTAAATATTAAAAAGAAATTACCTGTAACAATACTTTTTTAAGTGACCTTGTTGCTATGGCGTTTAATAATTTGACAATTATTGACAAATTGTCACCAGTCTATGAAATTTACTCAAGTATACGATCAACATTCTTGAATTACAAGTTCATTTTACCATTAAAAATGGAAAATTATACAAACTCTCAGAAAGTTGACATGCTCCTGGTATACGGGTTTTGTCAAGGAAATGGGCGTCAGAGTGTTAGGGTTTACATGGAGAGGTTTCCTAACCGTCGAATACCAAACCACCAAACATTTGCCAATATTGAGCGTCATCTTCGGGAAACGGGCAGTTTTGAGAAAAAGTTTGAAGGCAGGGGTCGTATGCGAACAACTCGAACTGTGGAAACAGAAGAGATGATTCTGGAAAGAGTTGAAGAAGAACCAAGTACCAGTACCCGTCTCTTAGAACGTGAGTTAAATGTTCCTAAAACGATTGTCAATGAGGTTTTAAGAGAACAGTTGTTACATCCTTACCACATACAAAAAGTCCAGGAACTTTTACCGACTGATCCCCCCATGCGGCTTACATTTTGTCAATTTATTAGAAACAAAAGAATCCTTGTTCCAAATTTTTGTAGAAAAATTATGTTTACTGACGAGGCATGCTTTACAAGATCTGGGGTAACCAATCTGCACAACGAACATATTTATTCCGATGAAAATCCACATGCCATTAAAGTTGCACATCATCAGCATCAATTTAAAATTAATATTTGGGCAGGTATTATTGATCACTACCTTATTGGTCCCATTGTTATTCCAGACATGTTAGATGGAAATATTTATTTAAATTTTTTGCAAGACACATTACCAATTCTTCTGGAGAATTTGCCCCTTTTACTTCGGAGGGAAATGTGGTATATGCATGATGGTGCCCCGCCCCATTTTTCCGTTGAAGTTCGGCAATACTTACATCATCAATATCCCAACCGATGGATTGGAAGAGGCAGGCAACCATTTTAATAATCCCGAGACATTAGATAGGGTCCAATATCATTTTTTAAAGAGTGTTAATAAGTGTATTCAGCAAGATGGCGGTCATTTTACACATTTGCTTAAGTAATGTTTTTGTTTTACTTAGTTTCTTACAATAGATACTTTCAACTTTGTTATACTTTTGTTTTTTTTGACGCCCTCTACCGGCTAAACGAGACAATTTTGGATATAACTAAGTCGGCTTAGATCGACCTATTTTGACGTCAGGAGTCGTCAAACGTTGTACACGTATTTTCCGGACACCCTGTATATCTGTGAAAAAGTCTCTCTCTCTCTCTGTTTAGATTGACTTTTTAATAACACGGTTGTGGCACTATTGCTTATTATTATTTGTTTATGTCAATCAAAACAGCTTGGAGTTATGTTTTTTTTGTTATTTTCTTAATAGCGGACCAAAGTGTAATTTATCTGTCTTGTAAATTTGATGTGATTTGAATAGACGATTATTCATGGCAATCTTATTAGTAACGCTATTAAGCACTTTAGTAAAAAGTAAATATATCAGTCATTAGTAGACGTATTAATGTTTTTTGACAGTTTTGAATAAAATTCGACACATCTGACAGATTGTATACGTTTTAACTGTTTGACAATGTTAGTAAATTTTTAAAATTTTGACAAATTTAGTGACACTTTTGACAGTAGTTTAAAATACAATTCAATTTAGTATATAATTGAAATTTTTAGTAACTTGTTGACAAATTTAGTAATATTTTTAAAAGTTTAATATGATGTAATAAATTCTTAACAGATTAGAATAGAATTTGACATAACTGGCAGATTATATTGATTTTATTATATTGTTGTAAACTGTTTGATTAGTTATAGTAAGTTTTCAAAGTTTTTAGTAACTTTTAACTGTTTTAGTAATATTTTTACCAATTTAAAATGCAATTTGACGTATCAAAAAAAATGGTACGCATTTTGACAGTTTTAGTAACGTTTTTTTTTTAATTTTTTTGACAAATGTAGTCACATTTTTGACAATTTAAAAATAATTTTACAGATTTATACTAACATATCACATTATTTAATAATTTTTAACTTTTTGATAAATGTGGTAATATTTTCAACAATTTAGTAAATTTTTGACAGATATACCTCATTTTTGACATTATAAACTACAGTTTTTAATAGATAACATTACTGTAATGTATCTTTGAGTCACGGTAACAAAATGTATTTTTATGTTGACAGCTTAGAATACTGTTTGACAGATTTGTAATATTTCTGTCAACACAAATCATTACTGTAACATGTTTGACATTTTTGGAAACTTTTTGATAGACATAGTAGGTTTTTTGATAGTATAATATACCATTGTACTAATTTGGTATATATTTACCAACCTAAAAGAAGACACATGTCAGTAAACTACAAAATTGTATGTTTCTTCCAAAACCGTTTCTAAGGAGGCCCATTTCAATATATTGCGGTGACGCCCAAAAATCCTAACTCCTGCTCCAAATTGTAATAAAATGTTTCAACATCATATTAAAATATTAGTAGCCTAACAATATGTTCTTTGACTATCATAGAATGTTTACAACATGCCATAAGTATAAGAAAACGTTCCTAGATCAACGCAAATATTTTTAAATGTTTTCTTCTTCTTAAGCTGCCGTTTCCTTTCAAAATATAGCTATCATCAAAGCAATTTTTATTTTGTGTGTTGTGCTCCAAACAGATCTATCAATGTGCATTGGAACCATTCTCAGAGGTTCTTAGCCTTAAGATTCTCGTCTTTCCTATTGAGCGCTTTCCATTTTTTTCCTGGATTATCAGTTGTAAAATGCCATATTTTGTTAATCTTATAACGTGTCCCAGGTATTCTGGTTTTCGTTTCTGATCAGTTCTTTTTCGTTTCCAATTCTCTGTATTACTTCTTTGTTAAGGTTTTTAAGAATGCGTCTGTATATCCACATTTCAAATGCTCTAATTTTTTTCATGTTTTCTTTTGTTAGCGTCCACGTTTCTACTCCATATAGTATTGTTAGGATACAACAACGAGCAGTACGTATTCTTAAATCTAGATTTAATTTCTTCTGTGTTAGTAATAGTTTCATTTTTACAAACGCAGATCTTACGATTTTAATTATTTTGTTTATCTTTGTTGTGTAATTGTTGTTATTTTTTTAATGTTTTTAAACTTGTTCTGCTATTGTGTTTTCAATTGTTAGTGTGAGTTAGCCCTTATCTTGTGCCAATGCACATTTATTTTGTTGTTGTTTATGTTTTTTCCATTTACCACCACTTCTGTTGCGACATGTTCCAAGACATAGCCAAAAATTTCTTCTGAATAAATATTAAATAATATGGAGATAACGCACATCCCTTTGTCACTCCTCTGCAAATTTGAATTTTCTCTTAATCTTCTCGTTCTGTCCGTACTATTATTTGTCTCTTTCATCATAGAATAGCTTTTTGGTGTACTCCTCCCTCCCATCGTTTTAGTTTTTTTAGAAGGTCAGTAATTATATTTCTATTTTTATCCTTTTTGCCCATTCCCGTAATAAGTATCTTTTACTTTTGTGTGTATTAAACATGATACGTACCTTTTTGGGAATTTTTCTACATCTTTGTTCCATGTACAGGGTCCATTATGAAAGTAATGCGCATGATTTTATTATGACGCGACTATCCATCCCAGCCCGGTTAAACCGGACGGAAAATTTGGTGCGGGATCTGCTCTTTTAACGCTGTTGGTCGCCAATTTGCTCCGACTGTCTGAACGGAAAAATCTGTCTCCGCATAAAGTGTGTTTTTCGACTTTGTAACACACACAATTTTGTGCTGTCAAGAACTTTTGGATTTGATTCAAAATAAGCCGGACATTCTTAACTCTGTCGTAACCGGAAACAAATTCTGGATTTTTGAGTACGACCAAGAATCGAAAAAGCAGAGCAGCGCGTGGCACACAAAATCATCCTTCCCGCCCCAAGAAAGCGCAAATTAGCAAGTCTCGCATCAAAACGATGCTTATCATCTTCTTTGACGTCCGAGAAATCGTACATTTTGAGTTTGTACCGCAAAGAAAAACTGTCAACTCAGCCTTTTACCTCGAGGCGCTCAACAGATTGAAACGCCAAATCGGGTGCGTGAGGGCTGACATCAAAGACAACATTTATTGTTAGCAACTTCCTGGCCCAAAGCAACATCTCGGTGGTCCCCCAGCCTCATTACAGTTCCGACTTGGCTCCGTGCAACTTTTTTCTTTCCCCGACTAAAGAGAGAGCTGAAAGGAAAGCATTGGAAATGGAAAACATCCAAAAACATGTTACAAGGTTTTTAAAAAACATTCCTGTCGAGGAGTTTCAGGCTGTCTTCCAGGCGTGGCAGACACGTCTCTGAAAGTGTATGCAGGTAGAAAGTATTTTGAAGAATTTTAAGCGTTTGTACCAGTACAATCAATAAATCTATTTAATCTTTTTTTCCCAATATTGTTATGAATGGTGTTATACTTTAGCATATTATATCGTTTTTATTTCCTTCTTCCCTCCATAAAACTAAGAATTTCAACAGTCATTCATGCCTTCTTAGCATTTTGTCTACATTATTTTAGTTTTTCCTTTCCCGAGTATAGCATTACTTTTTTTATGTTATTTCATTTGTCATTAATGACTTCGTTGTTTTTATTGTTTATCATTGCCCTTTCTATATATGTTCTTCTATGACTTTTTTAACTTATTTCTCAGTTGTTTTGTTGTTAAGTTTTCTAACATCCATTTTTTGTATTTGTTCTTTTTTTTAAGTTTTTAAGTGTATTCCCCAAGTTATCCACTGCGCCTTACTAATATTATATAGACACATCTCTATTTTTTGTTTGGTAAAATTTGTCTATTTTGTCAGCTGTTAGGGCGTAGACTTGTTTTAGATTAATTTCATAAGATTGTGTCTTTAGTTCAATTAGCACAAATTTGAGCTATGCTGAGTACTGACATATTTATTGTTTTTCTTATTTTACAAGCAACGAGATACGTGTGTTTTGAGTCGTTCGCACATGTAAAGTACATGTACCCATTTTTTACAGTCCTTTCTCTAGTACTCGTCCATTCAACATCGGTGATGCCCAGAATATCTCTTTCCATTTTCTGTATTATGTTTTGTAGTTTTCCTGCTTGGAGTAGGCTTCTAGCGTTCAATGTTGCTATTCTCATATGTTTAAGTGTTTGTTGATGAGTCTAGTCATTTTTTGTTTTTGCTCTTTGATTTCGAAGAATGGCAACCGGGCAGACCCGCATTTGTATAGTTGTCCTCCTCTGCCGGATCTTAGTATCCATATTCCATGATCAGTTGGTTTCGTACTTGTATCTCTGTTTGCCATGACAATTTGTATACTAGAGATAATACTCTGGTGGTTTCCCATTTGCATCCGCATTTCCATGCCGTTGACCAAATGTTCTGTCAATGGTTTATCCACCTTTAAAGTCAATTTCTCATTTGACGAGAAAAATAAAAAATTGCTTATATGTAATAGTAGCTTAAAATTGTCATCAAATGTTCCTAAATTTTGATAAAATATTTTTAGAGAAACAATATGTGTTGTAACTGTCAGAAAATGTTCTGAAGATGCCACAAATATAAAAAAACGTTCCTAGATCAACTAATCACGAGAATCTTCTACAAGGTTTGCTATCTGTCAAGAGAGTTTGAACTACGTACACAAACAATAAAAGATCAAACTGGGAACATAATAAATAACGCGGAAAGAATCGCAAATGTTTGGAGAGACTATTGCCTAGAACATTAAAAAAATAAATTTATGAAAAAATATTCTAAATTAAAAACATCCATAGACGCGTTTCGAGGTTTACCTCTCATCAGTATGGCTTTATTTATTTACTGTCTCATTTAAGGACATTGCGTCTCTTCTTTATATATTTTATATCTCTTCTTTATATATTTTATATATTGCCTAGAACTTTATAAAGATAATTCACAGACACGACATCAACGCACTCCAGACACAGAAACGGAATCGACTATTATGCAATCAGAAATAGAAAACGCAATAAACTCCTTCCCTCAAAAATAGAAAAGCTCCTGGCGCAGACAAAATAACTGGAAAAATAATTAAACAAATAAGTGAGATTGGACTAACAATCATGCACAAACTCTGCAACTCAATATGAACAACACGGCAGTAGCCTGAAGACTGGCGTGAGTCAATCTTTATTCCATTATACAAAAAAGGCGCACCGACGGAATGTAGCAATTATTGAACACTGTCCCTAATATCCCATGCCAGTAAAGTAATGTTGACCATTATCCACAAAAAATTAAAAACCCCTTCTCATGCCAAACATCTAAAAAAAAAACAAGCAGACTTTGTCTCAGAAAAAAAGGCAAGGAAGCAAATCTTAAACGCAAAACAGCTTATTAAAAAAGCCAGAGAATATAGCGTTCCCATGCTCCTCTGTTTCGCAGACTACTTAAAAGCGTTTGACACCGACCAATAAAACTTGCTATGGAGAATACTCATTGAAATGGCTGTACCAAGGCATCTGATTCACTTAATTGGCAATCTCTTCACGGGCAATAAAGCAAGAGTAAGAGTAAACAACACATACTCTACGCATTTAATACTAAATTGGGAGCTCGACAAGGCTGTTCTCTCTCGCGTATACTGTTCAACATATACGCCAAAATGAGAAAGATCTTAAGACGGTTGAAATAGCGGTGTATCTGTAGGCAGGAAAAAAATAAGCAATCTAAAGTACGCCGACGACACATTGATAATTACCTCAAGCGTAAAACAAATGGAGCAAATAATGCAGAAACTAGCTACGATTAGCGCGCAATATGGTCTCCAACTAAACACTGACAAGACCAAAGTGATGATAGTCGACAGAGCAAACAACAATATGGCTAACGTTCATAAAATAACGAGTTTCAATTTGTAGACAACTTCAACTACCTTGGATCTATGCTAACCAACAACGGAAGCAGCGAGACTATCGCACGATCCGCCACCACCAAACTCACAAAACTATAGAAAGACACCAACATCACAAAGAACACAAAGCTAAAACTAGTCAAGACACTAATCTTCCCCATTACAACATATGTATGCCGCCAAAACATAGACCCTAAAAAAAACGTCGTGTTCTAAGAGTATCCTGAACAGAACATCGCACCAACAAATCCGTTCTAAAAGAACTAAAAATAAAAGTCCGCCTCACAGTCAAGATAAATAGTGCATACTCGTACCTCCAATACCTAGGCCATATAGCCAGAAGAACTAGAAAGATAAAAAACCGTACAGTGGAAGGTAAAATAAAAGGAAAAGTAGAAAGAAAAAGGCCAAGAGGCAGATCGCCAATTCGATGAGCGGACCGTAAAAAGAACTAGCCGGAATAGGACTACACAAAGTAGTCCAAAAAGCTTAAGATAGAATTAACTAGAGAGCCGTTGTGGACTCTATTTAACCTGATCAATTGATGTCATCAAACCCCTACAGAGGGTAAATAGACAGAAGAGAAAGAAAATAACTAAAGTATTCTAGAATGTCATAAAATAGCTCCAAACTACAATAAAATGTTTCTCAATCATGATATATAATTTCTAGCTTTACAACATGTTCAAAAACTGTCAAGACATGTTTTCAAAATGCCTCATGTAACACAAATCGTACCAAAATATTCTTGAGTGTCATAAGCTAGCTCCAAAACGTCACAGAATGTTCCTAAATTATAATACAATATTTTTAGCCTAACAATATGTTCTTGAACTATCAGAAAATGTTTGCAATAATCCACAAGTATCACAAAACGTTCTTTAACAAACTAAAATACTCTTAAATGTCATAAAATAGCTCTAAACTGTCATAAAATGTTTCCAAAATGCCACAAGTATCACAAAACATTCCTAAATCAACTGAAATATTATTGAATGTAACAATAGCTTAAAATTGTCATAAAATATGTCTAAATTTTGATAAAGCATTTATAGACAAACAAGATGTTCTTAAACTGTTAGAAAATATTCCCGAGTATTCAATTCAAGTATCACTCCTAGAAAGACTAAAATATTCTTTTATGTCAATCATTAATAGTTCCCGACATGTCACAAGTATCACTAAAAGTACCTAGATTAACTAAAATATTCTTAAATGTCATAAAATAGCTCTAAATCTGTTGTAAAATGTTCCTAAAGCATAATAAAATATTCCTATACTAACAACATGTTCTTGAAGTGTCAGAACATATTTCCAAAATGCCACAAAACGCTCTTAATTCAACTAAAATGTTATTAAAATTAAAATTAAATTATTGCAATCTATCAACATGTTCTTGAATTGTTAGAACTATGACAAATATCACAAAACGTTCATACTAAGATATTTGTAAATATCATAAAATAGCTAAAAACTATTATAAAATGTTCCTGAAACATAATAACATATATCTAGTCTAACAACATGTTCTTGAACTTGAAAATGTTCTTCAAAAGTCACAAGTATCACAAAACGTTCGTAGATCAACTAAAATATTCTTAAATGTAATAAAATCTCTCAAACCTGTCATAAAATGCGTTTAAATTTTGATAAAACATTTTTAGTATATTAACATGTTCTTGAACCATCAGAAAATGTTCCCGAAATGTCACAAATACACAATCCACACAAATCGTTCCTGGATCAACTAAAATAATCTTCATACTCCAACCTGTTTATACATTACAATAAAATATTTTTAGTCTATCAACATGCTCATGAACTATCAAAAAATGTTTCTAAAATGCCACAATTATCACAAAACGTTTTTCAACAAAATATTCTCAAACGACATGAAATAGCTCCAAATTGTTATAAAATGTGCCTGACTTATAATAAAATACTTTTAGTCTAACAACACGTTCTTGAACTTTCATAAAATGTTCCAAAAATGCTACAAGTATTACAAGACGTTTCTAGATTAACTAAAATGTCGAATGTATTACAAATTGATTCTATATCTTTCTAAAGTTGTAAAATAGCTTAAAGTTGTCATAAAGTGTTCTTAAACCATGATAAAATATTTCTAGTCTAACAACATGTTCTTAAACTGTCAGAAAATGTTCCCAATATGTCACAAGTATCACAAAACATTTCTAGATCAAGTAGAATATTCTTAAAGATCATAAAAAAGCTCCAAACTGTCATAAAATGTTCTAAACCATAATATATATAAAATATTACTAATAATCTTAAAATAGCTTTAAACTGATATAAAATGTTTCCAAATCATAATAAAACATTTCTAGTCTAACAACATGTATTTAAACAATCAATAAATATTCCCGAGATATCACAAGTATAACAAAGCGTTCTTAGATAAATTAAAATTTTCTTTTATATCATAAAATAGTTCCAAACTGTCATAAAATGATCCTAAATTATAATAAAATATGTAAAATTTAACGTGTTCTTGAACTATCAAAAAATGTTTTAAAGATACCACACATTTTACAAAACGTATCTAAAGCGACTAAAACATTTTTAAATGTTACAAAACAGCTGTATACTATCATAAATAGTTCCTGAATCATAATAAAATATTTTTAATTTAACTACCATGTTCTTGAACTGTCAGAAAATGGTCCGAAATACCATAAGTATCACAAGACGTTCAAAGTATTCTAGAACGACATAGAATAGCTCCAAACTATCATAAATTGTTTCTAAACCATAATAAAATACTTCTAGTCTAACAACAAAAAATTGTTCCCAATTTGTCACAAGTATCAAAAAAACATTCCTAGATCAAGTAGAATATTCTTGAAGATCATAAAACAGCTCCAAACTATTATAAACATTTATAGTTCTTAAACTGTCAGAAAATGTTTTTTGTATTCCAGAAGTATCACAAAATGTCCATAGATCGACAAAAACAAATTAAATCTCATTTTTTTCTAAATCAAAATAAAACATGTCTAGTCCTTGAACTGTTAAAAAATGTTCCCGATATGCTACAAGTGTCACAAAACGTTCCTAGATCAATTATAATATTCTTTAATGTAATGTAAATAATTCCTGAATCATAATAAATATAAAATGTCTTTAAACATATGCTACAATGTCAATGTGAGTTAAAGTGTAATATTTCCAATACATTTAAAGCATGCCATGCAATATGATTTAATTTTAAACGTATGATTAAGACATTCCAGTAAATCGCAAAACATAAGTGACATTGACTAATCGAACTAAACTATTGTTTGTCCCAATAATAAACTGTCGCGTTTTTAACCGATCGGAAATACTCGCGGCTTTCAACAGTCCCGGTCCATATATGGGCAATTCCATTTCAAACGGACCAGAGCTAGGGGGGGGTGCGTTGAGAAACTTGCTTATGTATTTTTTTTTAGTTTCTATAACTTATTAGTAGTCCTTTGATCGGTATATGAGGGTATAAAACCCATAAAAAAAAATTCTACAATTTTTTTAAGTATTTTTGACGTTTTTTTACTTAATCGCATTTTTTGTTTAAAAACCGCAATTTTAACTCAAAAAAATAAATTTACTAATGAAATCAATCAAAAATTTTCCGTAGAATCCAAATCTGGCGCCATTTTAAGTTTATACCCTGTCTATAAGCCGCAAAAGCCATAAAACCATGATTTTGTTCTCAGTGGGCTGGGCAAAAAGGAGCATTTTTTAAATTTTTTTTAACCGCTAAAGTTGACGTGTTTTGATGTAAATTAATTAGAAAATATAAATTTGTTCTGTGTATTTGGGTTTTAAGCGTCTAAAACTCAAAAAAACTGCAAAAATAAGCCTATTTTGTAACATAAACTTTTACAAATGCACATTTAACAGTTTTCAGAGAAACTATACACCAAATATTATTAAAAAATTTAGTTTTGCAAACAATTCTACATAGAAAATAGTCAGTGTCGTGCTTATCTGGCAAAGCAAAATCCATCTAGAAAAAAAAATTTGATCAAAATTGTTCTTAAAAATTATTTTTTTAAATTTTTTTTTAAAGATTATTTAGATTATATTTTTTTAAGTTGATTTCAGAAGTTTAACAAAGACATTTTTTGTCGCTTGAACCAATTTTTGGCCATTTTACTCTTTGTTTGATAGTTTTTGCGCCTGCGGCACAAATTTAGACTCGATCTATCGGCGCAAAAATTTAAAAATATTATTATTTTTGGCATTCAAACATATATCTGCCTGTCGCTTGTTAAAATTTGTTAAAAAAAAGTTTTAAACCACACCCTAGTGTGTTTATAATATTTTTTGTAAATAAAAAAAAAAAATAATTTTTAACGCATTTTTTGCATAAAAATTTTGTAAACATTTTTTTTTAGATGGACTTTTCTATAGACAATGAGTACAACACTGACTATTTTCTATGTAAAATTGTCCCCAGAATTCAAATTTTTAATAATATTTGGTGTATTGTTCCTCTGAGCGCTGCTAAACGTGCATTTGTAAGAGTTTATGTTGAAGAATAAGCCTACTTTGCAGATTTTTTGAGTTTTAGACGCTTAAAACCCAAATACACAGAACAAATTTATATTTTTCAATTAATTTACATCAAAATACGTCAACTATGGCGGTTAAAAAAAATTTAAAAAATGCTCCTTTTTGCACAGCTCACTAAGAACAAAAACATGGTTTTATGGCTTTTGCGGCTTATAGACAGAGTATAAATTTGAATTGGCGCCAGATTTGGATTCTACGGAAAATTTCTGATTGATTTCATTAGTAAATTTATTTTTTTGAGTTAAAATTGCGGTTTTTAAACAAAAAATGTGATTAAGTTAAAAAACGTCAATAAAACTTCAAAAAATCGTAGAATTTTTTTTATAGGTTTCATACTCTCATATATCGATCAAAAGACTACTAATAAGTTATAGAAACTAAAAAAAAATACATAAGCAAGTTTCTCAACGCACCCCCCCCTAGCTCTGGTCCGTTTGAAATGGAATTGCCCATGTAAAAATAGCAAAATATTATCATTATACAAACACTGCTGTTACATATTTTTTAACGTTCACAAGCTCTTAATGTAAACCGTATCAATTGCGTACGTAAACAAATCCAACTACAGTTGTTATGTTTGCCTGCAACCACTCATAAATTGTAATATTAAATATAATATTGACAAGTAACTTCTTAAATTTAAAATGTAACATACCCATGTGCATTCATTGAAATTTCATATAATTTAAACACTAAATCCATTTATTAACTAATTTTGCTTACACTAACATATTAACTGCTTGACCAACAAACAATAATGTGAAGCAAAAAATAAATAAATTGCAAAGTATTTTGTTTACATTCGTAATCACTATCATAAAGAAGGTAATATTAGTAATGACATAATTGATTTTATAATAAATACCTTGCTGATAAGAATATATACAAATTAATTAGAAAAATGTATTTCAGAAAAAAAAATGTTTAGGATTACCTTTTTAGTGTTCGCTTGGAAAACTTTGATAACTCACCTGGAATAAAAAATGTAATTAAAATATTTTCCTAAATTTAGTAAAAGTTTATTAAAAAATGTCTTCTAAGATAAATTTGAATAGTTATTTTAAAATCTGTAGTCTTAGCAAAAAATACAATAAAAAATTTCATAAAATCCTAAAAAAATTATTACAATTTTTTTAATTAAATTTTGAGTTAAAAATCTTGTTCAAGATGGTTTTAAATTAAATTTTGACTTATTGGTCTGGCCTTACATTGTCTTGAAAATATTTGATGCAAATTTTGAGTTGTTATTTTAAAAATTGTAGCCTCAGCAAAAGTAGATTAAAGCAATAAATTAATAAAAGTTACATTTTCAAAAATTCCTAACTATACTTTCAATTTATTAAATTATTATTTTATTAATCTAGATTATCTTAAATTAGTTTGGTGCAAATTTTGAGTTGTTATTTTTGAAATTGTAGCCTCAGCAAGAATTGATGTTTTCAATTAATAAAAATTACAAAAATTTCAAAAACCTTAAATTTCTAATTTTTAAATTAATTTTGAGTTATTAAATCTATTATCTAAGTAAATTTTGAACCGTTATATTTTAAATGACTCATAAAATAAAACATAATTAATTGTCTATTTTGAAACTAATGTAATAAATCTAATTGATTAAAGAATTTGTTTCCATTCAACTTGTTAAATTCACGTTAAAAATAAATGCGCGTGCTAGCTGAATATACATACATTTACTATTGTGATCTAAAATTAGTGTGTGCCCTTTATATATTTAGAAACAAATGTTGCAAGGAAGCGTTACCATAATCGTTAACTTATCTCATATTTTTATATAATCGGGTCACGGGCAATCATTTCCGTCCAAATATTATTTTTTCAATGAAGAAAATACATGCGATGCCAAGCAGATAAGCAACACATGATGCTGTTAATTATTTATTTTGATTTCACGTGACAAAATTATATTTACGTCATTCATAATCTTTTTGACAAATTTAAAACTTCATGGACAATTAAATATGTTCACACTTATTTTGAGATGTAACTAAATATTTGTTCTTTTTCTCTGATAAAATTTATTTTGAGAAATTCTATTAATAATCAAATTGATTTTAAAAATTGAATGGTTGTGGCCGTTACTATGTTATAGTTCATTTTAATATATATTCGTGATATAGTACATAGTAAATGTGTTTAATTTATCTTAATTTGATTTTACTTAAAAAAAAATTAATGTTTATTTTCAAGATAACTTATCTGCATATCCGGTTTAGAAAATAGTTTGTATAACAATATTTTATTATTTATTAGTTTAAGCATATTTCTACTTCTATATTTGTTTAAAAACATGCAATAATTTTTAATCTAAATTTCTAGAAATAAATATTAGAACTATTTATATAATATAAATGATTATTTAAATGCCTCGAAAAAACAACATATATTATAAATCTATTTTTATTTCATTTTTTTAAATATTTATCTTTTGATTGATGTTGCAATTTATCAAAGATAAAGATTAAAATTTTATATAATAGCTTTGGTTTTTTTTTAAATGATCAAAATCATTTTGTTTAAAACATGATCAACATAAAAAGAACTTTGTTTACTAATTATTCGCATAGTTGAGTTTTATGTTTTCTAATATAAACTTTTTTATCATCGACTGTTAACAACTGGAGTAACAACAATATCACATTGCAATTATTCATAGAATACCAAATGTTCTATTGTTTGCTAAAATTAATAGTTTCCAGGCGACACATGCATGACAACTTTAAAAATTTACATATTTGTCAGTAGCGTAGACAGGAGGAATTAGCTACATTAATTAAATCCACAATTACTGAATTTTCTTTGAATTATATGTACACTACTACACAGCAGTGAAGTATATTTATACTATTCTTTTTTTAAGTTTTAATAAATAGTTTTAAAGTTATGGTTTTTCATATTTCATAGGGTAGGTTAAATTGAGTTAATCGAGATTATTTCAAATAGCAATACTTATACTAATAGCAATGAAATGTATTAGTACCAAATTCTATAAAGTTTCAATGAGTAGATAGAATAGAACAGATGTTATGAATTTTTATATTTCCAATTAATTTTATAGTCACTGTAGGTTAGATTGAGTTTAAGATTATTTCAAAGTGAGCGTATTGTTTTAAATCAAATTTAGTACACTTATACTTATAGCAATAAAGTGTATTAGTACCAAATTTGATAAATATTCAATTAATAGTTCCAAAGTTATATTTTTATGTATTTCCAATTGATTTTATAAGTCACAGGTTAGGTGTACGGACACAACGGCAATCCTCACTCCAATCATAGCATCGTTTGTGCGAGAAGCACGTCGAAAACCACTCCGACCCTGGAATACTAGAAATTTTTTTAAGCTAGAACCCTGGCTCATTGTTCTGATTTTCGTATTTATATATTAATTTGAAACCTTTTTAGCGCCGTCAAAATAAAATTATTTTAAAAGTAAAGAATACAAGATAAATTTGTGATAAAATTAGTGTATATTAGTCATTGTAACTGCAAATTGCTAAAAAGTTTCACTTCAATATAAATACCAAGATCGGAGCAATAAACGAGGCTCTGAGCTTAGAACAAATTCTAGTATTCTAGGGTCGAAACGCGATAGTACGATGATCGGAGCGAAGATCGCCGTTGTCTCCGCTCCCTAAGACTGTAGGCTACTAGCTAGGTCACTAGTGGCAGATAGTGGCATGTATCTAGATATGGAGGCTAGCTGCAAATATGTCAAATACGGCGGTACAACTAGATGTATTGGGGAGCCTTAAGAAAGTTCCAATAAATCTAAAGACATTACCGCAATTTGGCAAGTATTGCCGCAATAAAATAAACATACCTAAACCACAGAGCGCGTCCCAAGTGGATAATAAAGAAATGCTTCTCAGATATAAGTAGTAGGAGTGAAATAATATAACTCCAGCGGATCAACAAGCAACATCTGATACATCTCCAACTGATGTAGCCAAAGTGAACAACGTTGTAAGTATGGCGGATAAACTTCAAACAAAACATTATGAAACTTTTACTAGAAGTGTATATGATACCACAAACCCACACCGACCAGCAGGTCTGCCTCAAAAACTCTGGTAGAGGTCAAAATTCAACATCGAGATTACAGAAAGCCCGACAGGACAAAGCCAGACTACTCATGAAAAGATATAAGACCAGATCACTACTTAAAAACAAAAGAATGTACATAAAAATGAACATGGATTGCCCCAAATAGTAACACCAAAAACAAAATATACTTTCTTCTAAAAAGAAACGTAAAAGACAAAACAGTCAAAATCACTTCACCACAAATCACGGCTAAACAGAGCAAAATAACTATAAACCTTAAGCTCAAAAGATAAAAGTGGATCAAATCTTGTAAGCCCATAATAATTGATATAAAAAAATTTAAGTTAAATAAAAAGCACTAGTTGGCAAAACGGCAGAAAAAACATGTATAATTAACAGCGCTAACAAAAGTTAAGGAATAGCCGCAGCGGCCACGACTTGGATGGGTGCCTAACAAGTTCTTATCAAATGCATCCGTTGCCTCATATAGGTATCTAAATGCAGACATGTCTTCTCAGTTTGCGCAACACCTCAATTGCCTACCCCAAAAAAAAAGCGACGTGACTAACCTCATCACAAAGAAAGTAAAAACCAACATAGATTAGAGATAGATTCACTGGTAAAATCAATAGATAATCTTTTAAAACAACAAAGACAACTAAAAAGTGACGATAAACAGCATATCCCAGAATTCACCAAGATTTCGAAAACAATAAAAAAAAACTATAAAAATCTATAAAAAAATTATCAAAAATAAAAAGAATAAGGTTATCAAACCATCTTTAAGCAGATCAAACTTGTTTACCATCAACAACGAAAACTGCCAAGAAATACGCGACAAAATTACTTATAATTTGTTCTAAATAAAACCGCCCACTAGTACAAATCTAAAACTAAATTAAATAATCTAAAATGTGGGCTCAGAAGAACTACCAGACATCGACAAACAAGAAATCATAACTGCGCTCTGAGAAGCAAAAAACGATAAAACCGCTTTAAATTACGGCATCTTAGTAAAATGTAAAAGACGGTCGAGTAGTTACCTACTTAATAAATGTCTCGAAGAAGAAGATACTCCAAACAAATAGCAAAAAACTACCACCATAATCCTACACTAAAAAAGGTAAAAACAAAACATTAGTAACTTGCGAGCAATTACACTACTATTTTGACAAGTTCAAGTCAGTAAAAATCGGACTTGAAATGAACTTGTCAAAAACCAAAGTCATGAGTCCAAGAAATATCCAGGTAACAATTAATAATCAATTCATTGAACAAGCATCTACATACATTTATCTTTTCCATAAAATTCAACTCCGTAAAGAAAATCAAATTTCCAAAATCTCAAGAAAAATAGGTCTTTTTTAGGCGGCTTTCGGTAAATTAAGCCTTATCCTCAAATGCAAGAAGTTCCCTATAAACCTTAACAGACAGATATTCGAATCCTGCGTCATGCCAGTGCTCACTTACGGCCTCAAGACAATGTCCATGACCCAAAAAACATCTAGCAGACTGCAAACCGCACAGAGAGCAATAGAGAGGTCTACGCTCGGAATTACTTTGAGAGACAAAAAAAAGGATTATAACCTTTATAAATGAGGTATGAACCCAGCTTTATTAGCTTATTTTTTTGTTTTATATTTTCTCTATTTATTTTATAAAATCCTTGTATTTTATTCATATTATCGAAGTTAATGATTTTATGTAATTATTTATTTTAGTATATGATGTATAAAAGTTTTTGATACTTAAGGAAATAGTTTAATTCTATTAAATATAAATTTAATTTTTAAGAGTTCGAAATGAAGAAACCCAAAGAAAAACCGGTGTGACAGAGGTACTTATTAACAACAATCATCGCAAGAAGCAAAAGGGTTATTTAAAAAATGATTCTGTGCATGTAATCACCTACTAACCCTAAGTTCACATTTCAAAAAAGCTACAAAATACCACCTAAACTTATATACAGCATTCGTGAACTATAAAAATCCGTTCGACTCTCTATGAGAAATACAAAAATACCTACAACAAAGCAACAATCAACATTAAACTGGAAAAAAAATTAGAACCAATTCCAATTAAAAAAGGTGTAAGTCAAGAAAACACCATTAAAAACTGTAATGAAAAGATAAAGGCATCAAACATCAACGAAGATAGACTGAAACCACCTCATCTTTGCCGACAATGTAGTTATATTTGTTAATTTGAAAAAAAAAAAGTACAACAGATGCTTAAAGACCTACTAGCCACATAATCATTTGCAGTTGGTCTTAAAATAGACGCAAACAAGACACAAGTGATGACTAACAACCCGTAGCACTGTAAATATCAATAAAAAAATCTAGGCCAAAGCATAAAGCCAAACAATTGGCAGCTTTCAAAAAGTTGAACTTTTTTTTGAAAAGCAAAAAAATCCCACAAAATCTAAAAACCAACAAATGCGTTCTACCAGTGCTTATATGTAATGCACAAACATGGACTCTCGTCAAAAAAAGTACAGACAAGCTGTTGAAAGCACAACAAAGCAACAAAGCATGCTTAACATTTCTCTTAAAGACCAAAAAAGACTAAAGTAAAGACAAAAACAAAGGTGTCAGATATTCCTTAAGCCGCAGTGGCAGACATGACTGAGTATAAAATCATAAGAAAGACTGCAAATAAGATGGAGTAACATTATAAAAAAAAATTGCAGGATTTGGTTACAGCACAGAATCGACTAACATGAATACATTCTACATCCAACAATGAATCGACCTTGGCTAATAGATAGATATATAGATAGATAGATAGATAGAAGTGGAACAATTCAATAGCCAACAAAAATTTAAAAAAAATTTACAAAAATGAGAAAGAGACTAAGATACAGCAAGCACGAGTTGCCAAAATGAAGTGCAAATACAAAATCCACAAAAAAGAACTTGGAAAAGAAATAGAAGCCAAAAAAAAAGCAGTAGAAAAAGCTATGCAAAAGCTATGCGAAGATGTGTGGCTCTGCATACAAACTCGCCATGAAAAAAATAGGACGTTTTGCAACGTACAAATTGACTGCGGAGAACAAGCTAAATGTAGCAAAATAACTCTTCCCTCAAAGAACGTACCAGAGAAAACCGACTCTTTAAAGACAAAGAGCTAATGCAAGCCCTCAACGCACTAAAACCAGGGAAAACTCCTGGGCTAAACAATATCCCTTTAGAGGCCTTAAAAGAAAGAGCAAATGTAGCAAAAGACTAGTTGCTAAACATGCACAAACATTAACAAACTGCTAAAAAGACAGAACTTTCTTGCAAACGGCAAAACTTATACTTATACCCATAGAAAACCACTCAACGGAAAACCGAAGATTTTGTCCAATCTGCTTGATGAATACCATCAGCAAGGTCTACAAGCTGAGAATAAGAAGCAGACTTACAGAAGAAATCAAACAAGGAGGAGGGCCCTCGGAGCAACAATACGGTTTTGTCAAAGGCAGATCCACTCTAAATGCAGCAAAAAAAGTTGTAAACACAATGGAAAAAAGCAAAAAAAATGGGATGCACTAGTCACTCTTGACATAAAAAACGCCTTTAACACCTTGTCCTGGTCAGAAATCACGCAAGAACTGTCTAGAAAAGAAATCTCACAACACCCGCAAAACGTCATATCAAACTACCTGAGGGAAAGAAAATTACAAGTGGAAAAACACCTGATCATTGAAACCACAACTGGTGTCCTGCAGGGGTCGGTTTTAGAACCACTACTTGATCGTGGTATATGATGGGGTTTTAAGAAGACAATGGCAGAGTAGAGTCAACGCCATAGCCTTCGCAGATAATCTGGCCATAATAATCGTGGCAAAAGACAAGTACGAACTAGTAAATAAAACAACGCAATTGAAATGGTAGATATATAGCTAACCAAACACCACTTAAAGCCAGCTCCACAAAAAACAAAGGCAGTAATTGTGAAAGATCCGCGTAAAAGATGTCTAAGAAACGAGGTCACCTTTAACTATAGAGGCACGACCATACATACAAAGAGGGCAGTCAAATATCTCGGAATAATGATCGACAATGCATTAACTTTCTCCGAGCATAAAAAAAAGATGGTGGAAAAAGCAGAACTAAAAATAGCAAACCTGGCAAGAATTATGCCCAAGGTAGGCGTACCATCAAGTGGTAAAAAATAGTTGCTGAACTCCGTCATAAAGTCAACTATACTTTACGGAGCACCAATATGGTACAAAGAGGTGAAAACTTACACAAACCAGCTGATCAGCCCATAAAACAAACGCTATTGGGGGTATCAAGCGCCTACAACACCGTCTCAGCAACGACACTACATGTGGTAACTGGAACAATACCCATCGACCTGCTGGCAAAAAAGAGAAAAAGATTGTTTAAGAGAGAAGATATTATAACATCAAAAGCCAAAATGGAAGAAAGGAACAAAACCATAAACCGATGGCAAAATAGATGGGACGGCACGGAAGAGGTCGCCAAATAGACAAAAATGCTCATACCTAATATCAGAACATGGTTGAATTGCAAATTCAGAACAATAGACTGACTACTTTCTAACTCAAGCCTGGGCAAGACATGGGTCCTACAAAGTCTACACCAAAAAGAATTGGCAAGGATGAAACCGATGCGTGCAGGTATTGCAACAAAATAGACGACTCAAAACACACTTTATTCTTGTGCGACAGATAGATAGCAAAAAGAACAACGGCCAAGATATGGTTCGGAAGAACATTAAACGCAAAAAATATGCTGCAAAGCAAAGAAAGATGTGTAGATTGAGTTTATTGAACGTCATGTCAAATTAACCGTGTTGATTTAAATAAAATTTACTCTAATTTTCAATAAATAGATAAATTGCAATTTTAAATTTTCCTTTAATTGTTAGAATGCCGTTACCAAGAACTTATGCGAAGAGGATTTTGCAATTTTATAATGAGAACCAAAATAGAGAAAAATTGTATACAGTCAAACATTTTTTTGCAAAAAAAATCTCTAGAAGCACCACTTACAATATTTTAAACAAACAAATAACTGTTAGAAAGGTTATTAGCAGTAAAAAAGTTTCCAAATTTGTAAAAATAATCATTTGGTTAAAATTACAAATTGACAACCAAAACAAAATTAGTCAAACTTAAATTGCTTACAACCGTATGTCTGTCAGACATTTAAAAGTTGGTATTAAGTGCAGAAAAAAGCAAAAATCTTTAGATTACACTGAAAAAGGAATTAACATTAAAGTTATTTCACGTTTAGTCGTTCGCAAATGCCTAAAATAACATGTTTTACACAATCTACATTTCCAAAAAACAAGTTTTAATGTAATATATTCAAACAAAAATTTGAACTAAAAGCTATGTTGTAGATTGTGTTATCCAAAAAAAGCATTTCTCAATCATGATTCAAATCAAGTAATCTTGCAATTAACCAAACAATGTATAAAAAACATTGTTTGAGAAAAAGCCTTGCTTCCATTCATTGAGGAACACCATTCTGACGTTCATTACATTTTTTGGCCCAACAAAGCGTTTTCTCATCACGTCAAAAAAACACAAAAATTTCTTACAACTAATAATATCCTGTTTGTGCCAAAAAACAAAAATCCTGCAAATCTGCCGCAATTTCGTCCAATTGAGAATTTTGGTTGGCGCTCATACAGTGTTATACCAAAAAAACTGCGCAGTCTAGTACATTTTGCTGCAGTCCACGACGTTTCTAAAAACTTCAGACCAAATGTCAAATATTGTCAGTAAAGTGTAATGCTTTATTAACGTTCATGTGCAATTTCAACATTCTACTTTAATTAGTCTTAGATATCCAGACAGACATCGTTAGGTTTCAACTATGACAGATTTGCAAAAAATTGAGTACCTACAGTCATCAAATTTTTCATCTTAAAAGGTCTTAATCCTCATCAAAATATTTATCGTGATAATAAATTTATGAGAAGATGACTAAAGTTCTGGTCGACAAGGTTGAAGTAATCAAAAAAGAGTCAACTGCCTTTATTAAAAAACTTGTCCAAAATAATCGCCGACTAAAAGTAAAAACCATCAAGAAAATCTTTTGAGATTTTGAGAGCATCTTGATAAGTGATTTTAAAGAAAGAAACAGCACGGTGAATGTCGCTTATTATGTTACTTTACTACATAAGTTGAGAAAAAATATTCGGGCAAAATGTCAAAAAAAAAATTTAAAAAGAGTCAGTCTGTTCAACAACAACGCACCTGTGCACACCTCTAAGATTGCTCAATTTGCCATAAAAAAAATGCGTTTTCAACAAATCGATCAAACCATCCGGGTAGACAACTTCTTGACGATGAAGTGCTGAAAACTGTTGCTGTTTTTTTTAATTTTTATAAGGGAATGTAATAAGTGTGTTGAGGTTAAGGGAGATTATTTTAAAAAATAATAAAATATATTTCTCATAAACGCATGATTTCATGGTTAGGCAGAAATTTACCTCAAAAAATAAAATTATTTGTTTTAATACCATTGTCTCTAAAAGTCAATGTTAACTCAGACCAAGTTTTTACTTATAACCCGTTAGGTCTAAAATATTAGAAAGGCTAACAGATAAAAAACGCTTTTCAAAGACAAAAAATACAACTTAACAAACATACCTGTACTTTTGAAGCAGAAAGGGCTATAAAAATTAAAAAAGAAAGCAGAATGCCTAAACCAGACAGTGTCTATACAAAGACCATTAAACTATTAAAGACAACGCCATGGAAGCAATAGCAACAGTACTTACTCAAATAAATAATACCAAAAAAATTCAGGAAGAGTAGCTAACATCAACATTTGTCCCTATATAACAAAAACATTCGGCCAAATCCTGTAGGGACTACCTAAGAATATAGCGGCAATACAAAGAGCACATGTCAACGCCTTAAGAACAAGGAAAGCGCTCTTTAGCATACAAGTTTTGTTCCAGAGATATCATGTTTTATAGATTACAAAAAATCCTTTGATACCATTTGTTGCTCAAAATTAATCAATGTTTTTAAAAAGGCAGAGATTGACAACAAAAATATCAGAATAATCTTCTTCTTTTTATAGTTTCTTATCCGTTTCGGACGTTAGTAACCATTCTTGCAATCATTACTTTATTTACTGGTGTTCGAAAAAGCTCGGTGGTGGTCATGCCAACCCATGTTCGAAGATTCTTTAACCATGATACCCTTCTTTTTCTGACAGCTCTTTTTTTTGCTATTTTCCGTTGCAGTTGCTTAAATCTGCTTTCATTCCGCATAATATGCCCCAGATATTAAAGTTTTTTGCATTTTATGGTGTTGAGGACCTCTTTCTCCTTCTGCATTCTGTGAAGGATCTCAGTGTTGGTTATGCGATCCTTCCACAAAACTCTCAACATCCTTTAATATAACTACAATTCAAATGCTTCTAGTTTCCTGCTCATAGCATCGGTTAGTGTCCACAATTTAACTTCGTAAAAAAGAACCAAAAACACGTAGCAGCGCAAAATTATCAGCTTTGTATGCAATGTGAAGTCATGGCTCTTTAGTAAGGATCCTATACTGTTGAAAACAGCTCTTGCTTCCTCTATTCGGATGACCTCTTGGAAGTGATCCCACTGATCGTTTAGAGTAGTACCAAGATACGTGTATTCATTTACTCTCTCAATGGGTTTCTGATTGACGGTGATGTAGCAATTTCTAACGTGGGATTTACTGATGATCATTAGTTTGGTCTTTTTGATGTTTATATCAATACCATACCTTTCGCTACTAGCTGTTACTCTATTCATAAGGTGTTGTAGTTTCTCAATGCTATCAGCAAATATTACCGTATCATTTAAATAATCAAAAATCTCTATTGTTGACAGAGAGCAAACATTAAAGTAAAATCCTATAAAATGAAGAAGCAAACAAAAGTGCGTGTTATCTTCCATGTTGTTCAATTTATATTCAGAGAAAGTATTCAAAAAAGCTTTAAGACCGACCAAAATATAGCAGTTATCAAGAAACTGATAATCAACGTAAAAAACGCCAACAATAAGGTAAATTTTATAAAAGGATTACAACTCCTAAACAGCTTTCTCAAGATAAATGCCAAAAAGACAAAATTTATAGTAATCAGGAAAAACGTAATAAACCCAAGAAGACTACTTTTGCACAATGAAGAAATCGAAATGGTAAAACAATTTACTTACCTTGGAACCAATACACAATAGAACCATTCAATAGAAATAAAAAACAACATTGAGAAAGTCAGAACAAAATTTAAAAAAATTAAATCCGTTTTAAAAAATTATTACATAGACTAGTTAGGTGGGTCTTTCCAGTACTTTTGTACGGAATGAAGTCGTGAGCCCTAACGGAAGCCTCAACAAAGAAACTGAACGCGTTTGAAATGTGGACTTCCAAAAGAATTTTTAGAACCTAGTGTTACAAACAAAAAAAGTCCCACAAAAGATAAAAACAGATAGAAAAATTGTAAATTATTAAGTAAGTTAAGTATTAGCCACATCATTCAAAGAGGTTCGGAATAATCCAAGAAAAGGTTGACGGCAGGAAAGAACCAGGTCATAAGAAGATCTTATGGTTGAAGAACGTCCATACAACAATCTCTGAATTATTCCGTAATGCGGTCAATAAAATATAAATTTCGTTGTGAAAATTTTCAATAAATAGATTAAAAATTTTCATTTTCAGATCGATTTGATAAAGATTAAGTCAAACTGAGCGTGTCAATTTAAATTAAATTAACTTATTTATACTGATACTAAAAGAACATATTAGTACCAAATTTTATAAATTTTCAATCAATAATTCAAAAGTTATTTTTTTAAATTTCAATGCAGCTTAGATTGAGGTAGAATCAATTTAAATGTAATTTACTCCATTTATACTAACAGTAATAAGGTATATTAGTACCAAATTGTATAAATTTTCAATGAACAGATCAGAAGTTACAGATTTTCAAATTCCAATTAATTTTTTAGGTTTAGGTTTTTGGTTAGATTGAATTGATTGAGATTACACTAAATAGAGTGTTTCAATTTAAATCAAATTTACTCTACTTATACTAATAGTAATGAAGTGTATTAGTAACAAATTTCATAAATTTTCAATGAATAGACAAGAAGTTTTAAATTTTCATATTTCCAATTGAACTATACGTTACATTGAGTTGATTGAGGATTTAAATCAAATTAACTCCACTGATACTAATACTAAAAGAGCATATTAGTACCAAATTTTATAAATATTCAATAAATAATTCAAAAGTTATTTTTTTAATTTCAATTGATTAGCATATCTCATTGTAGGTTAAATTGAAATTAAGTTATATTGACAATCAATTTAAATAAAATTAAGCTCACTGATACTAATACAAAAAAGCATATTAATAAAAAAATGTATAATTTTCAATGAAAAGTTACGGATTTTCATATTTGAGCGTATCAATTTAAATCAAATTTACTCAACTTATACTAATTCTCAAAAAGTGTATTAGTATTAAATTTTATAAAATTTCAATGAATAGATCAGAAGATATGAATTTTTATATTTCCAATTAATTTTATAAGTCACTGTATGCTAGATAAAGTTGATTGAGATTATGTCAAGTTAAGCGAATAAATTTAAATCAAAAATATTACGCTTATACTAATAGTATTAAAGTGTATTAGTACCAAATTGTATAAATTTTTAATGAATAAATCAGAAGTTAAACATTTTTATATTTCCAATTGATCTTATAGCTCACAATAGATTGAGTTCATTGAGATTAAGTTGAATTGAGCGTATCAATTCAAATCAAATTTACTCCACATATACTAATAGTAATGAAGTATATTACTACCAATTTAAATCATATTTCAATAATAGCTTTCTGCCAAATTTAGATTTGCATTTCAAAAAACTGTAGCGATTAGTACTGAATAATAATAATTGTTTTTCAAAAACATATTGATTTGCTTTTTGCCAATTTTCCAATTGATCTAAACAATATTAAATACACAAATATCAATTGAAGTTATTAATAAATTGTATTGTTACTTTTGTTAACAATGGATCGTATAATTTCAGTGGTGAAATTCCTGCTAATAATATAGCGAGTCAACCAACGGAAAGAGCATATGTTTGCTTAATTCTTTTCATTCCTGCTTTAGGTCCACACCTGGCGATTTTAATAAAACGCATGTAAACATTTCACCAACACAAAGTGTGGCGACATGTCTATAAATGTTGGCGCATTCCTTAGTTACATTTCCATTATCTGATTACGCAGTGGTTTTTTTACTTCAAAAATGATAATAATCAGCCCAAAGATAGATTGAGTCAATATGAGTTTATGATAGGTTATGGATTAATTAATCCAATTCATAGAATTTTAAAATAAAATTTTGTTAGTGCTAGCAATAAACTATTTTTCAATTATTGTTAAAATACAATAACAATAAAATGTTATTTAATTATCATATTTTTAAAATGTTACCTTGAATTGAAACAAAAATAATTAAAGATTTTTACTCAACCTGATCACATGCTTGAGCATCATTTAGTCATCAACTAAATGTATCTAAAATAAAAGTAAATATTTTCAATAATTAAATTAACTGTTTTGCCATTACTGTATGGTTTTAAAAATATTCAGACAGCGCTCCGAGTGTTATTTCGAAATATATTTACATCTTTAATAAAACTTTATGAAATTTAAAAGAAAACTAAATTAAATTAAATTAACAATTCTCTTTCTCTACATTAATGCTAAAATCATTACCTACTAAAAACGTGTCCAGTTTGTCCATCTTTAGACCCAATAGACATTCTAAAACTTCTTTGAAACGAACCTAAGAAGCTATTAGTAGATAATCTCCTAGTTTCCATTCTAGGTACCGGTAATGCCGCTGGCAATCCGGCCGGACTATTCCCATTACCCAACAGTTTTTCCCATTGTTCACCCGTTTCATCAACACCACTGACCGACGTCTCATTTTCAATTTTCACTTCGTCAGGCATTTCACACGCACAATCATAACATTTTATTATTGCATACTTGCAACCGTTTTTAGCGAGCGCGTATTTGGCAATGCTTCGCGATATATAAGCAAGGAGATATGTAGTGCGAATGAGTATTAGGGTATTAGTGTATGAGTGCGCTGATCGTCATCAGAGGCGGAGAGCGGGACCGGTATTTCTCGCGCGAATAAATTGCAAAAAGGGTTAACGATTGCAAAAAAAAAATAATGTTTGTATGCGTCTCTAACTAAACGCTGTATAGGGCAGTTTTGTATGGAATACCGTTTTATAAGCGGATGCAGTAGCGTAGCATTAATTTATTTTCTTCAGAAATATTTACATTTTTTGTTTAACATATTTGAATTTGAAATTTACGCAACAGCATCATAAAAGTTGCATTCATTTGGAAAATCGTTAATAAAATCAATAATTTCCACAGCAGACATTCCCAATTTTCACAACTCATTCTAATGTAGTTATTACAGTATTTATTTCCATATTATTATAAATATTTTCTAAATAATTTAAAAAATACGACAAAATCAAAATCATCAAAGCGTCAAATCGTGGAAAATCATAAATAAATTCAACAATTTTCAAATTAAATTTTCTAAATTTTTGTAACTTATTCTAATCTATTTGAAACAATTATTTCCAAAATACTTTAAATTTTCTTTATATATTTTCAAAATAATTACAAAATTAAAATCATTATAGTTGCATCGTAGAAAATCGTCAACAATCTTAACAATTTTTATAACTAAATTTTCCAATTTCTATAACTCATTCTAATCTAATTAGTGCAATTATTTCCAAAATATACAAAAAATTCACTAAAGATTTTCAAAATTACGACAAAATCAAAATCATCAAAAAGTTTCATGATAGAAAATTGTTAATAATATCAACAATTTTTATATCACATTTTCCAAATTATCACAACTCATTCTAATCTACTAAAGGTAATTATTTTGAATAATAAATTTTCTCAAAATATTTTCTAGACTACGATAAAATCATTATAATTTGTATAACAAAAATTCATTTTATTGTAGTTTGGGCAAATATTTCCAAAATATTTCCAAAATATTATACAAAAATTACCACAAAATCAAAAATAATAAAGGATTCTTCCCTCGTGGATACTACTCTGTTGTGCCGGCTGCCTAGCCGTAGGTAAAACCTCATTTTTTCTTAATGATGCAACATCAAGAATCAAGCTTGTGCTGTCAGTTAATTCTGACAAATACTTCACAATCTGCACGTGTTAGTCAACCATCGGATTTGTAGAACAATGCTCTGATAGCGGTGAAATTAATTGTTCAAATTTGGTGCAACTGATCGGGATGTGCCAATGAATATGGATACCCAGTCGCCATCCGAAGACAATTCAGAAACTACAGCTTTTTTCTCGCCAAAGAAAAAAAATCCAACAAATATTATTTGCCAAATGCATGCCAGTGGTAAGAACCATTTCCCTCGGTTCATCCTGGTTACCAGGAAAGATAACAACTCTGACAAAATTAACCCTTTTTAATAAGTAAAAGTTTGTACAAACTGATTAGTGAACAAATCTATTAAAAAGGTCAGAGATGATTTTCTTGTAAACTGTTTCAACCGCTCAGTCTACAAAAAATTTCTTCTAATTATATAAAAGAAGCTTTATAGCCTCCCATTGAAACCATAAATTCCAGCGCCAATGTCAATACAAACATCAGAGGTTTAGTAACATAACTGCTTGTTGCTCTAAAAATCATTCCTGCTCGGTGGAAAACTTCTGCATAAAAGTAGCATCAGTTGTAAAAGTAAACACAATTTGCTATAAAAAAAAAATGATAATCAAAACAAATTAACGTATTTTTAAAGCTTGTAAATTGGTATCAATCTCTACACCAATAGGTAAAAAGTACCTTACAATAAAGTGCAACTGCATAAAAAAACCCAAAGTGGAGAAAACACTCCTCCCCACACACACTCAAGTTGGACTTAAAACCGACCTGACAAAACCTGCTTTGGCAAATACGCCAAAACAGATAGATGTCGAACAGTC
This sequence comes from Tachinus rufipes, assembly GCA_963932245.1. Taxonomy (NCBI): domain Eukaryota; kingdom Metazoa; phylum Arthropoda; class Insecta; order Coleoptera; family Staphylinidae; genus Tachinus; species Tachinus rufipes. The sequence goes on along the minus strand of OZ010747.1, from coordinate 66,423,243 downwards.
TGATACGGGTAAGATGACCTTTTTTTAAGCAAAGATAACAACGTATGCAGTTTGGCATCAGAACTTTCTGTTGTCGACAGTGACAACAACAGAGGCAAAAGTATAAAAACACTTAGCTAAAAAAACAGAGCACGTTTTCAGAACTAGACTTTATATTAATTTTTATTATGTTGTTTTGTATCTACATTAAAAAAATACGCAAAGTCGTTTGATAGAAGATTTTCTGAATCAAAGCAAAGCTGTCCTTCTCAACACGGTTACCCCACACATTTTTGGAGGTAGAAGGACCAATTTTTTAGCAATTAATTTGTTTTTATTGTCTCCACTTCTAGCCACACGTTTAACGTGGGAGCTATTAGCAAACCTTTACGACAGCGATCACTTTCAGTGTTTCAACCGCGCAGACTGGCAAGGTTTTTAAGCCACTCTAGTACCACCACAATCAAATGATAAGGCTATCAAGACCTCCGTGAAAGTTTTCACTAATTGTATCGTCCGAGCAGCAAAAACTTTTATTCTAAACTCCAGCGATCAGTTCTTTCTGGTAAAACAACAATATTTATGTAATTGTGAAAAAAAGATTTTAATTGTTTTAAAAATCCTTAACGCAGAAAAAAATTATTGAACCATCGTGCGCCGCAAAATTCTTGAGAGCATCCAACAATCATGGAAGAGCTATGTGTCGACAATCACGCCAATCACTTCGGTCGGCAAAACAGTATAAAAAAAATTCCTTTGGCCAAAACTGCAGATGCATTGGCAACTCAATTTTTGTCTGCTAGTAGCTCTCAAAAACATAGAAAAGAATTCCTGCGTAGAAAAAAACTTACAACTCCAACAGAAAGTTTTTGCCCTACATCTTTTATTTTTTTTTAACGGCTACCAATGGCATGGGAAACGCTTCTGCACCGGAACAAAACAACGTGCCTTATCAGGTTATACAGCAGTTTCCCTCCAGCATAATAAAGCAATCGCTAGAAATCTACAACCTGATATGGGAATATGCCCCTTTTTCTTGAAAATTTCATAATTTCAGATTACAAGTTTAAAGTAAAAGTGGGAACCACTATCTTAAAAGATCGACAATTAGCGTCACTCACTTACACTTTTTTTGTATTATTGTAGTAAATGATATTGCGGTTTCAATGATTATTCCTGTACATAAATGCCTGTACGTCAATAATCTGGTTTTCTGCATAGCAAGAGATACCGATACCTGCCATAACTTTGTTAACTCCAGATCACCATAGACAAAGTGAACAAAAAAGCAGAAACAAGAGATATTTGTTTCTATACATTAATAAAACCTCGTGCATGTATTTTTGCAGCTTAGAAAACCTCACCAAAACCCCACAATTGTCTTACGGTGTTCCTGAGCCCGTGCTTAATAGGACCCTTTCCTTTCAAACAGATATTGATGGATTAGTCACAAATTGCAAAATACCCTTAAACTTAATGAAGTGTTTGGGCAACAACAACTGGAGTGCGCAAAAAGATACTGTTGCAGTTGTACAAAACCACGGTTTTGTCCAGGACCAACTACGGCTACGCAGTATACTCATTCGCTAAAGAATCTCGGTTAGTAGCCTTAGATGGAGTCCACAACGAAGACATCAGATACGCCACAAAAGCATTTCGGACAAATCCTGCATCAAGTCTTTGCTGCAACTCGGGTGTACCGCTAGCCGCTTTGTACTCACGTACTAAGACAAACAAAGAAAAATAATTAGATTTTATTAGACTAAAGCTAACGTATAAACGTAGGTAACGAGAGAGCAGACGAGCTAGCAAAAGAAACGACTATAAAGAAAATAAAGTTTGCATACAATAAGGTCTCATTCTCGTATGCAAAACTGGCAATTAGAAAGTCGCAAGAAATAAGTGAAATGACCGATAAGTAAATTAAAAAAAAAAACGCATTACATTTAACATCATAAAAGACAAGACAAGTAGCTATTACGCCAAAAATTATGCAACTTAAGAAACTACACGGACACGTAATGTTGTAATGTTTGCATGCAATTTCACCTAAACCTTAAGAATAAAAAATAGTAGAAGAGCAAACTTGAGATAAAGATACTGCTGGCAACATCCAAACGCTAGCAGTACGCAAAACTACGTAAGGAACTAAATAGCCGTGTTGGTATTCGCTAGCAATAAAGCGGAAAAATGGCAGACCTCAAAAATAGAATAAAGCAAAATCTAAAGCAACGTCTGCTGATTTTGCGGACCGGGCGGTAAATTAAGTAGCCGTAATGACCCGGGTACCGAAGCCTATACTACAGACGCCAACCTGGACATAAATACAAACAATTTGTTTTACCATTTACACATATGGTTTTTTGTATGTTTTTTTTTACATTTCTATTTCATTTTTCTCACTATGGGTTTTCTTACATGCATGATTTTATTGTTTTTTTTTAAGTTATAGGTTTTTTTACGTGGGTGGATTAAAGTTTTAAATACAAGAACTATTTAAAAAAAAAAAGTACTGGTAAGTAGTTAGAAAATAGTTAGAAGTAATGAGGAAGTATTAAAAAGTGTTAAGAAGTGTTAAGACAGTGTTAATTAATAAATATGTGAAAGTATATCTATTAGACTTAATACCCACTGCTCCCAACATACATTATTACAAGGCCTATTGTCAGTAAGCTAGTGTACGTCTAAGCGCAAGAGCTAAAAAAGAGTCTCAATGTTAACAATAATATTCGAGGTTGACTCTAGATATTTTCCACCCTGCTTTATGCCGGGGATAAAACCTCGTCTCAATCTGCCCTTTAGAGCAAATGACAAACTTGCTTCGCCGTCTTAAAGGGCATGTTTCTTAAAACTGTTGTCTACGCTGTTGTATACGGACGGTTAAAAAATGCATCAAGAAGTAGAAAGAGGATTTGTCTATGGTTTCACCCTAAAGAAACCTCCGTAGACACCGTAGAGTTACTTGCATAACATAAAACCCTGCTACTAAAAGACGGCATCGCACAGCTCATTACTCCTATGTTCCGACTTGCTAAAGGTTATCTCCTAAGTATAAAGTCTATGTACTTGATCAATTTGCCGGTCCAGCTTGTTCAAGCTTCGGTATTCCACTTGGTCTGGTTTAGAAAAAAGTTATCTTTTACTGAAAACCTGATCATGTGCTTATCAAGAGCAACAAAACCGTCAGTCTGGCAGCAAACGCCAATCTTACAAACAACATTCCCGTAAAACCCAATAACTTCAAAGGATACGCCAATTCAAAAGTCATCAAATATTGGCTTTAAGAGGAAATTAAAGGAAATCAAGCTCTATGTGCAGTAGAAGAGAGAGGTTGCCCTTTGTCGCTTGCGCATACGACATACCAACTTAACCTCTTCCTATCTCCTGATCAGCAACAAACAACCCGCATGACAAACATATCACAACCCTCTAACGGTAAAGCACCTTTTGGAGGAATGTCGAACCTACTTTTCCCACCGTAATCAGCTCGAGCTTCCTAACAACGTAGCCTCTATTTAATCAAATAAAGAAAAGTCTATGAAAAAGTGCGTCAAGTTTTTATAAAAACCAAGACTCGTGTAACCAAGTTTTTGTGTTTTAATAATTTTATTTATTTGTTTTTATTAAGCAGTTTGTGTTGTTGAGTTGGTGGAGTCGTTTAAAGCACCGTAGTCCTTTACAACTTCGGTGCAATCTGTAAGATTAGGTTCAGTTAGTGTTTAGGGTCTGGCATTAAAGCATTTTACAGCTTCAGTGTCATCTATAGTATTAAGTTAGGCTAATGTGTTGATACTGGCATCAAAGTCATTTACAACTTTATTCTGTAATAGTTAGTTAGGTCTGTGAGTTTTAAATTTAATTTTAAAAACTGTAATATTATGTTTAGTATTTATTTATTTAACATTTTAATATGTTGTATTGTTTTCTCAGGTCTGTATCATGTATTTTTAAAGTTACGACAAAATCAAAACTATTAAAGCATGGCATGTTAAAAAGTTGTTCATTATTTCTAAAATATTATAAAATTTCACTATATATTTTCAAAATTACTGATAATTTTCTAATTTTCTTAACTAATCTAGATAATATTTCTAAAATAATATAAATTTTCTCATAATATTTTCAAAATTAAGATAAAATCAAAATAATCAAAGTCATGCATAGTATAAACCGTTAATAATATCAACAAAATTTCCCAAATTTCGCAACTTTGTTCTAATCCTAATTGAAGCAATTATTTCCAAAATATTATAATTTTTTCCTTAAATTTTCAAAACTACAACAATTTTTTTATATTGTTGTAATCAAAGCATGGTGAAAAATTGTCAATAAAATCAACTTTACGCAATTATTTTTAAGTTATTAAAAAATGTCCGAACGACCGAGCGACTTCCGAGATAAGAAGTCACTTGTCTACTAGCGGACGAACGAGTAGAAAGTCTATGCACCTTTTTGTTCTAACGGTAAGAAATTTTCCTTAAAGTTTAAGGTAATAGCAATAAAGATTGACTGGGTACAAACATATATACTAATCAAGTAAAGTATATAATAGAGTAGAAAAGATCTTAGAGAAGACAAAACTTGCTGCAATATTATGATGGGAAACTATAACGACAGTTTTTAATATTTCCGTCTACAAATAAATAAACAAAATACACTGCTGTATGCAGAATTTCACCATGAATAAAAATATGTAAAAATATACAGGGTGTTCCATTTAAAATAACGATGATGGATATCGTTACTCGAAACAGGTAAAATATATTTACAAACTGAGAACGTCAAAAGATAGCTTATTTCTTGCCATTTAAGAATATATAGTTTGTTGGGTCTAAAATTTAAATTATTAAAATTATAGCTTCCGGCGTTTTTTAGGAAACAGCCTGTATATATAAAAGCGGAAAGTGGCCGAGCAATTTGCAAGAAAAACAATCACCTTGGTAGCACACGCAGCAAAGACCTTATTGAAAATAATTAAAAAAATAATCGTAAAAAAATATAGCAAAAATGCAATTTAGACTAAAAAAAGGAATAAGGACAAAGGATTCAAATGATCTATTAAGGACACTTAGAAAAAAGTACTTAAAAAAAATCAAAAGTTGAAGTGTGTGTTTTATAGACTTAGTAAAAGCATTTGACTATGTTCAGTGGAAAAAAACTGATCAACATTTTGAAAGTAAAAGAAGTAGATTAAAAGATAAAAAACAGATAAGTAATTTGTGTATGAAGTTAATTGACAAAAGGACCGACCAACATGTATGCCAAAAAAAAATAGTAACAGTGCTGAAAAGAGAACAAAAAAGTGAGCATAGAAGAAAAGAAGAATAGAACCTATTTGATGATATGATAGTGTTTGCAAAGAGCAAAGAAAAACTAAAAATGCTAATTAAAAGACTTAAAAAAATGCATGCAAAGTTATGAGAATTGAAGAAGCAGAAAAATTTAACGTGTATGGATGATAAATTAAAACAAGTGAAAAAACATAGTATCTTAATACAGAAAATTAAAGAAAAAAAAATAAGAGTAAGCATATAAATGATGAAAAAAACTTTTAGAAAAAAAAAACGAAAGGTACGAAATGAAGAAGCGTTGAGAAGAGCACGGAAGCAAAAAGCGTTAGCACGTACAATCATAAAAAGAAAGAAAGCATAGATACGGCATGCGTTGAGATCATCAAACCTTTGCAATTTTTTTCTAATCTAGTTGAAGCAATTATTTTTAAAATACTATAAATTTTCTCAAAAGTAAAAACTTCAAAACGTTAATAGTATTAACAATTTTCCCAATTTTGCATCCCATTTTAATTAAATAGGAACAATTATTTCCTAAATATTTAAATATTTTCTAAATATTTTTAAAATTACGACAAAATCAAATTCATTCAACACATACAACAAAATGTGGTTCCTCCTTATAAGCGGTGAAAATGGTAAATTCGTTTTGTTCATATGTATTTTGTTTTTAAACGTTTCATTAATACTCCTCAAACAACAAATATTTAAAAACACGTACAGTATTGTGCGTGTAGCGTGTCTATCAAATTCGGAGTCCCAAGTTAATGTTAAACGTAGGTAAACAACACACAAGCTTCGTATGGCAGAACCGGATGCACAAGCAATGTTTGCCACTATTCATTGCAATGATTTTGGCAAACCTTATATTACACAAACGCTCATGCAACTTTCCAAAAAGCAGATTTGCGTATAAAGAAAACAAAATATAACACCTATTCTCTTTTAACGATTGTATCTTTGCCGTGGTTATGAGGTTTACAAGTTTCAATAAACTTTTAAAGAGAGAGTAGTCGATGCTTCTAGTTAGAAAAGCTTACTTGTATCGGCCTTTACAGTGACAAACAACCATAGCGTAGAAGTTCCGACAGTGGAAGCAATACCCATGTGTTCATGCCAAAGGCAAACTTCGTAGTACTTTAGTGAAAATACAGAAGACACTTCAAACCTTTCATTCCAACCTAATTGGCAGATTGCATTAATGTGATTTAAATCAACCTGCATCACTTTTATGCGGTTGTTGCGACTCAAATTACCACTAAAAATAATTCAAATCAAAAGAGTCGTATTCCAAAAACACTTGTAAAAGATGTTTGTATAACCTAAGCAATCAAAAACTGAATAAAAAACCAGAACTGTATAGATATTTTTTTCTAGCTCAATTGTAATGGTGAAAATATTATCTTATCCCTTTGCTGTATTATTATATTATAAAAAGAATAAAAGTAAAATACTATATACATACATATAATAAATTTGGCTAAACTCTATTGCCCGATAAGTCACTTGCGTACTATAGTCCAAAAGCTCGGATCCAGAAAAAGTTTGTGTTTTTATAAATCATTAGTAGTAGTGGTTCATTGGTGCGTCCTCGTAGATGTTGTAAATACCGGAATAATAAATTAATAATTTTGTAAAGGCTAAACCTTGTACGTTTAATAAATATTTCATATAATAAAAAAATATAGTAGTCAGTAAAATATACAGTGTGTTCAAAAAAGAATGTAAAATACTTAAGAGCACAGATCATACAATAGAAGATAAGTCAATTCCCTATAAATATTTCGCCACGAGTTTTAGCGCCTCTTCGCTCCTGGGAAGAAACATTACATAAACGTTTGTAAAACGGACGCCTAGCGGCGCTGAGTTACGTTTGCGTCAATAAAAGGCGCTTTTTTTAAATGTTCCCTCTTTATTTTCGGGCTGGGAACTGACAACGGCAGAGTTAAAAATGGCAAATCCACACAGAATTTGCAAATAAATAAAAATTCTATTAAAATAAATAATAATTCTTTAAAATTAACAAAATATAAATTCTGTAAAAATAAATAATAATACATATTATAGTCCTATAACTGCTATCAGTTATAGAACTATAATATATATTATTACAAAATGACACTTTTAATTTATATTTGCAAATACCTGGTGGTGACATTGCCCTTGAGGCAATCCTTAAATTTAAACTACAAAACTAATAACAATTATTATTTTAGTTATTACTAAAAGCTATGGAAACATCGAAGTAAACGCGAATAGGTTATGCCCGTTATGCCGGCATTCATGGCATGATGCGCATGAAATTGTGCGTCTAAATAAACAGCTGTTCGACCTTGACGGAAATAAAATAAAACCATTATTCGAGCCACTGCTTGGCTCCCGGGTCAGTGCAGTTCGTGAATTATACGTGTGGCCATATCCGCTATACCTATTGATACCCCCAGCTTAAGAGGGTGGTAGTACAAACCACAACAAACAAAAAAGTCTTAGCAACGGTTTCGGAGATATAGAACATTATTCGTTTTTATTATTTTTTTCCCTCCATTTTTTTTTATTTGCAAAAACGTGTATTTTCTTATCATAGTTGGCTAATGTTTTGTGAAATAAACATTCAGTATTTGACAGTAGTTGTTAGTGCACAAGTTTTTATTGCTATGGCTGATTACTCTAATGCAGAACTAGCTGACATGCATTTCATGTATGGTCGTGCTAATGGGATTGCCATCAAAGCGCGACATCTGTATGTAGAAGCTTATCCAAATTGCCAGATTCCTTCACATCGTATGTTTAAAAGAATTCACCAAAGGTTGAGAAATACCGGTTTACTTCAAAAACAGTGCTATCATTCCGGCAGCCCAAGGTCGGTATCTACTCCTAGAGCAGAATAAGTAATTATAGCACGGATAAAGCATAATCCAGGGACAAGTGTACGGAGAATCAGTCAAGGTAAGAATTGGTGCTACTCTTGTTTCCAAGAGCATCTGCTCTATCCATACTATGTACAACAAGTACAGGCCTTAAATTTAACTGATCATCAGGCACGTTTAGTTTTTGTCGCTAGTTTCTACGCAAGGATGCTAAAAACCCCCAGTTTCTTGACAAAATTCTTTTTACGGATGAAACCGGGTTCACACAAAATGGAATTGTTAATGTAAATCCCCATGCTGTAATTGAATGTAGACATCATTTTTCATTAAACATTTGGATGGGTATTATAGGCGATAGTTTCTAGGTCCTGTATGCTACTCCTGTAAATAGCCTTGAGGAACTGCAGTTAAAAATTAATGCCAAAAGATCCAAGCCAATAAGAGTGTTTTAGAAAGAGTACAAATGTTCTTCAGACAAAGATGTCGTACCTGTTTGGAAATATAAGGAAGGTACTTCGAACATCTTTTATAACTCTGTTCTTTGTAAAAATATATAAAAATAAATAATGTTCCATATCTCCAAAACCGTTACTATGAAAACCTATGTTTATTAGACTTATTTGTTTGTTTGTACTACCACCCCCTTAAATATTTTACATTCTTTTTTGAAGACCCTGTATGTAAGGATGGGAGTTGGTCAGTCAAACCTCGTATAAAAAATGTATGTGATTATCAAAATTAACAAATAAAATTCAGTTTTAAATTATTTTTTTGTTTACATACTTAGGACGCCACTGACCAACTCCCGTCTCTATATACACCTGACTGACTACTATAATTCTTCATTATATGTAATATTTATTTAGCCTGCAAAGTTTCAGCCTTTATAAACTTACTTTACTACCTCGGTATTTACAAAATGTACCAATGGCACCTGTGCCAACAAAGGTTGACTGACCGTAGTATATTAATGTGAACCACTACTTAAATAATATATTAAAAAACTAGCATTTATACTTTCATAGTTTTTTTTGCTCTGAGCTCTCAGTCTACAGTACAGCAATAACTGTGTAACCAGTGGTAGGAGTTACCGCGCTTTGAGAGAGAAAAAACCTACAGCCAGAATAAAAGATGCATAATGCAAGAAAGGAAAACAATACACTCGGAAACACAAACTGTTATACAATATAAAATAAATAAATATATATTTCATGTTTCACAGCATACATATATCGATGTTATTGTCCCAGCAGTTCATGCTAGACTGATGCGTTTTAAAATTTATTTTCCATAAAAATATCTTACTATTGGCGTCATTTAACGCTTTCATCCCACTTTTGTCTCAGAAGTGAGCGGTCACAGTATTGTTGGTTTACTGTACTAGTACGCCAATACACATAAAACAGATTATTACTGAAAAGCTACAAAGAACTTATGTACAGTACCGTCAATATGGTTTCACCTTAATTTTTTTTTGTATTTTTCCGACCGGTGGTCAATTAAGTATAGAAAAAGTTAGTTCTGTTGAAGAAATTCATATAAACAAAAAACAACACAAATGACATTTTTGTGTGGCTCAAATTTTTTGTGCCTGCCAGACTTTACCGATAAATCAACATGACATTTTCCTATCTGCTAACCAACAACCCCCACCTCAAATTCCAAACGTGTTCTACGTTTCTTACCGTAATACATACAAGCTTTCATATGATGTAGCATCCAATCTGTCAAGCAATATAGATTTGATGAAAAAATTTAGCACATCCTTTATTAAAAATACAAGCCGACCAAAAAACTCAAATGGCATCTATAATATAATAAATGTACTTTTTTGGAATTTTATAATTGTGACATAATTTGTTAATTAACGCTTTGCAGTTTTGCGTATCCACAAATAATTTTTTTTTTTTTTAATAATTTGATTTAAAACCAAGATCTTGACAATTATTAGCCGTTCTTATCAAAGTTTTATTAAATTATACAACATTTCTTGACGTAAACGTGGCATTAACACAATGTCGGGCAGAATTAAGTAAATCTAGACACTTTTGTAAATTTTTCCTAACATAACAATAATAATTCTTGTATGAGAAAAAAGCGACTGATAATATACAATTTGATATAAAATCAAATAAATCAAATAATGCTAGTCACAGACCTACTTTGATAACTTGCAGCAAGTGTTTCAGAATTGGCACAATTTGGTATGTTTTTTTTTTGCAAAACACTTGGCAACATTTAGAATGTACATACTTCCAGCAGGCAAGCTGGATCTGGCATTCAAGGCCATGATGCTGGCATTTAAAAGAATTTTAGCTTCGAGTTATATATTATATTCGGTTTTCAAAAAGTAATGTCTTTGCAAAACTCCCGTGCCTAGAATCCAAAATACCTTATTCTTACCTATTCTAAATGCAAAAAAGCTAAATCTATCTTTCACGGACAGGTGACCTCGCGTACCCAATCGTACTGCCCCAAAACAATAACACTTTGTCCATTATAAAACTTACTCCACAACCTAACTACTAACAATAACTACTATCCTGACCTGGCGGTAGGTATAAAACGCAATATTGCACCCATGAGTATCTTAGATAAAAATATATATGTAGCCTAGGCGGGAATCATAAAATCCCGCCCTACCAAAGCGCCAAGCGGCCCCTCAGATTTAGGTGAAAAAGAGGTAATTTAACAAAATAAACATCAATAGAGAGAAATAATACGATTAAATTGGCGGAACTAACTCTAACCTGTCCCTCTAACCAATTTAATTAACCTAACCTAACTTAACTTGTTAATTAACAATTAAATTAGTTAGTAGAACAGACTAAACCTTGTTTTGCCAATTTAATCAACAAAACATTAAATTAGTTTGTGGCTTTTTTTATATTTATTTATTATTATATATTTACATATTTACAATTTATATTTAATTTTTTGTTTCTCCCTATTTGCTGCTCTACACCGTCTCCATATAGATGGCTGCAGAGCTTCGTACTCGGGGCACCATTTTATGTATCTATTTATCTTAGTTGGTAATTATGTTGAGTGTATTATATATTTTTATTCTTTTGTTTGTATCGATCTTGTTAATATATAGTGTTCTTTTATTTTTATTTTGAATTCTTTATAAGTTAAAGCTTAAAAGTTATTTTCTCTAATATTTGTGGTCCATATAAAATTTTAACTCTGTTCATCAGCATCTTGAACATAGAAAAGCTCGTATTTTCTTTTTGGCTAAAACCAAAGTAAACAATAAAGATTCAGAACGCTTTAATCTAGTAGATTCCGATTATTATCTCAAACAACCATTTGCTGACCAACAAGGTGTTTGTGCGTTCATACATATGATGAAAAATAAAGTTATTATAATATCCGATTAAAGTACTCCCAACTTGATCAATTGTAACTCTAAAAAACTCAGTCTCATACTGTTTCAAAGTCCAAGATATAATCAGTACTAAACATTAAACTACGCAACAAATCTATATCTTCTTCAATCTGTCTTCTAAAAGTTACAATTTCACATAATCTACTCTAAAACAACCATTAACTTAAAAATATGTAAAAAACTTAAGGTTTCTTAATAGATGTAAACAGTTTTATACTTCTGTACAACTGCTGCACATATGTATATAAATTATATACATGTTATTGTATTAAATATTGTTCATAAGTATGAATCTAAAACTACACTATATCTTCTAAATTTTATTTAAAAACAAGCTATTCGAATCATTGCCTATCTAAAATTGACTACTGACTTAGATCCTTTACAACATAGAAGTAATGTTGCAGATCTTTGCATTTTCTATAGATATTTCCATAAACATTGTTTAAACATAATACAAGACATCTAAACAAATATTTACTCGTAGTACAAGGCTTGCTAAGAGTTCTAACAAATATTTACTAACAGTTCAGAAATGTAGAAAAAAAAAACATTTAAGAGAAAAAAATTCAACCAAACATCAATTTTTGGAATAATTTGTAATGTAATCCAAAAAGTATTTTAACATATTAAGTTTCATAAATAACAAATTAAAAATAAAAATCTGAAATTATTTTCAAAATTACGACAAAATCAAAATTATCAATTACATTGTAGGAAATACTTAATAAAATTAACAATTTAGAATAGAATTTTCTAATATCCGCAAACTCATTTTAATCTGGTTAAGACAATAAATTCCAAAACTTTCTCAAAATATTCCAAAGTGCAAATGCAACAATCTTATATTTATTTTTCAAACTCTTAAAAAACCCTGAAATATGATGTTTTTGCAAAGCAATACAAATTTGATCGTCTTGTAAGTAATGTGACTTTGCTTTTAGAACAAGTTGTGTATATTTACACTCTTTAAATATACCGACTGAGTAAATACATTAAATTAATTTGAATGGAGTGTGCTTGTTGAAAGGTTGGTGGGCGTGTTAAATGTTAACTGCGTGACTGAGAAATTGTAACCGCTTTTTATATGAAATTAAATTAACAAACAGGAACACAATTTATATCTGCATAGCAGCAAAATACATTAATTAATTTGAAACTAAAAACTATTGCATACAAATATACTTAGCAATAGTAAAATAAGTTTATTAATGCTAATTATAAATTTATTATTTTGTGCAGAAATGTATTATAAGTTGCATACAGTTAGTTACAAGTTTATTGTAATGGTATTCAACACATACAGCACTAGTATGTTATAAGTTGCATATGTGTTGTTCAGATTATTTAAAACTTTGCACTTGAAATGATTACAAAAAAAAACATTACGAAATATAGCCGCGCATCACAATTTCAAACACGTTTCACGGTTGTTTCTTTTTATTGTTCTCTGCATGAATAATTCAAACTCGTTCATTTGTGATAAATAACTACAAAAAAATACAGACAATAATGGAATAATCTCGCGGCGTAATTAATCCAATCTAAATTTATTTATAGGAAATCGTGCTGATTTTACTCTTTACGAAGGAAAAACCTTGAGTTGCATTTAGACCATCGCATCCCTATTACTCATTGCTCACAACTTAATGTTAGAATGTATTAATTAATATGTGTATGCAAATTTAATTAACATAGGCCAGTTCTCACCGATTATTTTGATGCAAAGCAAAATACAAATATTATTTGATCTTCCATGACGACATTGAAAAATTATCTTAAATAGTTTTTAATTTACCTTGAATATTTAATTAGACAAATTTGTAATGTTAAGGTTGTTTAAATGTATCTTAAATGTATCAAATAATTAATTTACGTCATTTGAATATAATTCGTAAATATCCACATTATTTAATATAACTAAAAAATGGGTAATTACCAATAGAAAAAATAAATTTGTATATAATTATTTTTGTTGTATGCAATAAACTAGTTTTTTTTAATTTTCTAATTATAAACTATATGCAACATTGTAATATTTATATTAAAATCGGCAATGACCACCAAGTTTACTTCCGTATTTAGCATAAGCAAGGATCATCTTCTCTTCCAGTAGATGAATCACCACTGACAAATCAATACCAGAAACTGTTTATAAATAAACATTAATGATTGGTAATAAACAACTTTGTATTTTATGCACCTTGGATAAACCCATGCAGATTTTGTCACGTACTGTCATCAACATATTATTCAAGTACGTTTTTATCGTTAATCGCATTGCCATATAAATCTATTTGTTGTTTAATTAAATTAATACATAATCAAGCAATTTATTGTTTGTTGTATTCTATTCACTTTCTCATTATCAAATACAAATTTAAACTATTCTTAGACTGTCATATGTGTTTCTGAAACACAAAATGTATCTCTAAAATAATTAAATTAAAATGTATTTCTAAAATAAAATTAAAATTAGATTTATAACTAATGTCAAATATGACTTTAAACAGTTTGCACATTCTCAAAAATATCTCTGAACTGTCAAATATATTGCTGAATTTATCTTTAACTACAAGATTATTTCTGAATCACAAAAATACTTCTAAACTGTCAACAAGGTCTTAACGGCGGTAGACGCAAGAATTTCGGAAAACATGCGTCCAAGAAAACAGAAGACCTAGTTGTCAAAAACACAAAAAAACAAAAAAAACAGATTATTCTATTTCAATTATTCTAAAAAAATCAAACTGGATTTTTAGCCCGCCCGTCCAAAACACTAACTGCAAGGCAAATATGACCATGGAAGCCCTGATAAAGATCATACCAAACGATAACGGACAAAGTGCAATCCGTACCGACCTGCGCGGCGCTTGCTGAATGAGCTAGCAGAAAAGTATCAAGCCAGAGAAAAAAAAACGCAAATCCATTTCAAAGAACATCAAAGATCAGTAAACACCGCGCAGTGGACTAATAAGCTCATCCCATCAATAGGAAGAAACACAGAAACACCGACTACTTCCTGACAAGTCACAAGAGTTTTTGCACTTATACCAAAAGAATTAGAAAGTCCATTGCAACAAATGTCATTACAGTAATAAGGCTGACCCCCCGGAGCAATAATGTGTGCACGCGGTGACACGCCGGAAAGCACAAAGCAGAAGTAACCGTAGACAAGGCAATAAAAATAGCCTAATAAACCTTATGCTTGAAAGCAAATACAACAAGACCCACTCATTTGTGAAAGCCACAATAAGTACAAAAGAAAAAAAATAATTATCCATAAAAAAGCCTAAAAACCAAAGGCTAACTAAAAGAATCTAGATGAGTAAGCAATAAAAACCCTCATTAGAGTATCTCGCATATCCATTGAAAAAAACTAAGGGCACGTTGAACTAAGTGTCAAAGTAGCGTTTTTCTCACAGGAATAAAAGTTAGATATGGTTACGTTAGTTATGAGATTATTTCTGAAATACAAAATAATATATTTTTAAATTGATTTTGATCTTTAATAAATAATTTGAAACTGTGAAATGATTCTTCTTTAAACTGTTCACAAACTGCCAAATGTGTTTATAAACGTAATATGTCAAATACTTTTAGACAATTCTGTAACTTTCAAATCCATAACAAATAACAAAAATATTTATGGCTGACAAATTGTCTCCAAAACATTAAAAAAAATCTCTAAAGTAGTTCTGATCTACAACAAACGTCACAAAACTATCAAATATAACTTTAAGCTGTTAATAAACTGTCTAAACTATAAACTATCACGATGTCTCTAAAAAACAAAATATGTGTCTAATTAAAAACTGCAAAATAAATTTCTGAACTGTCAAATATGCTGCTGAACTATTCATTCAATGTCGTAAATGTCTCAAAACTGTAAAATAAATATCTGAAATGTCAAATACAATTATGAATTATTTATACAATGTTACTTTAGTACAAAATATGACTCTAAAATAATTTTAATCACAAATGTCCCAGAACTGTCAAATGTTACATTAAACAATTTACAAACTGCCAAAAATATTTCTAAACAATCAAACACGTTTCTAAACTATTTCTTAACCATCACAATCTGTCCAATTCTTTATGTATGTTGCTATATTAGGAATAGCAATAGGAATATTGTTGCTAAGCATTTTTACACTTTTGCACTGTTGTTGCATTTTATGCTAAATTGCTTAGCAACCTCTCTTGACAACAATATTGCTATCTAGCAATATGCAGAAAATTAAGCAAAATGTCTCTGAAGAAAACAGCACAAATGTTTCAAAACTGTCAAACAAAACAGTAAACTAATCAAAAACAAACAAATAAATTTCTGAACATTCAAATACGTTGCCAAACTAATTATTACTGTCAGAAAAATTTGTGTCAAAAAAGAAATTAAACTGACAAACAAATAACTGAACTCTCAAACACACTCATTAATTATTTTTTAACTGTCACAATGACTCTTTAGTACTGAATATAAATATAAAATAACTCAAAACTATCAAAAATGTTCTAAAACTGTCAAATGTGACGTTAAACTATTTACAAACTGTCCAAAATATTTCTGAATTATTAACTATGTTTATAAACTATTCTTTAACTGTCACAATGTCTCTAAAATAGTTTTAATCTGTAACAAATGTTTTAAAACTGTTAAACAAAACATTAAACTAACTGCCAAATAAATTTCTGAACTATCAAATACATTGCTAAACAATTCATTCATTATCATATATGTCTCAAAACTATGAAATAAAATATTAAATTGTCAAATAAATATCGAAAGTGTTAAATATAATTATAAATTATTTTTTAAATGTCACAATGTTTTTTTCGTACAAAAACTGTCAAAGGTTTTAAACTATTATTTAAAAAATATTTTAAACTACAGTCACAATGTTTCTAAAGCGCAAAACACGTTTCCAAAATAATTTTAATCTATTAAAAATGTTTCAGAACTGTCAACAATAAACTAATTAAAAACAGCCAAATAATTTTCCAAAACTGCCAAATGTAACTTATTTTTGACAGTTTGTAAATAGTTTATTTACAAACTGTCAACAATATTTCTGAACTGTCAAATATGTTTCTAAGCTATTCCTTGTCACAACTAGGGCTCATAAATATCGAAAAAAGAACAAATCATCACCCGACTGAAGCGATTCCAAAAACCAGTTAAATGCAATTTTGATTGCAACAACTAATTTACCAATCAACATTATCTACACAATTAATTCAACTGAATTAGTTAATTAATTTAGACCTTTGAGTACAGTGAGCTAATCAAAAAGTCAAAATCAACCTGGTTGAAGGCATCCATGTATATAAATTCAAACAGATCCGCCTAGACCTAGGAGACCATCACAACAAGTTGAACAAAGATCTTCAAAAAAACATCCTGTCCATCAAAAAACAACCAACACAATAAAGACGCTGTCGCCAACTCCAACCACCAAGTCAACCAAAGTTCCAGCACAAGCCTTCCGCCAAAACCTCAAATATAATCTCCCAAAAAAAAAAAGTGACACCAAATACAAACGTGATAAAAGCGTATTCCAGAAGTTGTCCGCACTTTTCAAGTCGATGAACATTAAAAGTGACCGCACCCTAAACGTGGTCTATGAAATTCAAATGCGATGTTGGATTCGGATTTCAGTAATGTAATAAAAAATTGTGAAAACAATGACATTTTTCACTACACGTATCAAGTCACCTCCAAAAAGACTTTAAATTACATTATTCAGAATATACCCGACGGCATCAGCCCAACAAAGTGGGAAAAGATATCAAGCAACTATTACAAGTAACAGAGATCTGAAAGAAAAAACAAGAACCCAAGCAACAAAAGCAGCATTAACCTCTGAATACTTACGTGATATAATATAGCAAAACAGGCATATAAATACTTCGATCGATCTCTGACATGACTAATTAAAAACTTGCACTTCGGAGGTCACCTAATAAGCTGTTAGTCCCATAAAACCTCTTTAAATAAATCGTAGACTTACTGTGGCAATATAAAATAGCCGTATAAAACACAATAAAAAAAAAGTTAAGTAAAAATCTATAAAACCTGCATAAGAGTTATGTTAAGGAAACTAGCGCGTCAACATCTAGACACCTGCACAAATAACAATACCAAGAACAATGAACTAATAAGAATATAATACCATACTTGCGTACAAAACAAAAGCGTCAGTTCAATGTAGATTTTAAACTATAAATATAATAAAAGTTAATGTAATCATATATTATAATCAATAAAATGAATTTGTCTAATCATTAACTAAACTCAAGTTTATTATAAGACCAATCATGATTTATGCAATAGAAATTAGAGCAGAAAATACAACAACCAATTGACTCTTAAGAACGACAAAAATGCAAACACTTATAGCATTAACAAGCTTTAGCTTATTTGACCGGAATAAAAGTGAGGAAATAAGAGATTTATGTCAAATCCAAGACGTAATAAGATAGTCCCGGAAGAAAACATGATGCCTACAGATCGCGTGCCTAAAATTACTAAAAAAATGCCAAATACGACGAGGACACCGGTACGAGAGCTGCAGTTTAACATCTCAAACATTATTACCTCCTATTATTGATAGAAACACATGTCCTGTGTCCTAACGAATGAAGAGAAAGAAAAAAAAGCTACTAAGCTCATCGCTATAAAATATAAACCAACTTCTATAACACGCATGAAAAGAAACGGAAAACTTTTTCCAATGCTAAAATAAAAATTCTGTCCGTCATTGAAATTTGCGAGCAGTGTAGAATATAATCGCAAAACGGCCAAGATAGCACAATGCCATCGTTGCCAACGCTATGGCCATATGGCATTCAGGTGTAAATCGCCTTACATGTGTGTTAAATGCGTTGGAGCTCATCAATCACCCGCTTTTCAAAAACTTCTTCCGCTCCACCTTGTAGTGCTCTCAAACCTATACGCAAGCTGCAACTCTATCAGTTAAAAATCAACTACTACTCCGCTCGACCCCAGCAACTGATGGCTTTATATTGGAGTAAAAAGTCTAATATCAGATAACCAGCACGGTTATGTTAGGAAGAGGTCTACTGCGTCAAATTTGCTATGTTTTACAGAATATAATTCCACATCGCTCGAAATGCGACAGCAAGTGGATGTAATATACACTGATTTCAGTAAAGCTTTTGACACATTAGATCACGGTATTATAATAGATGAACTACGTGTTGTTGGATGCAATAACAATTTTTGTAATCTATTACAGTCATATCTTAATGACCAACTGCAGTATGTTGAGGTTTTAAACTTCAAATCCACTAACTATCCAGCACTTAGTGGTGTTCCTCAAAAGTTCAACTTAGGGCCATTAATTTTGATCATTTTTATTAATGATATTTGCAAAAATTAAAAAATTAATGTCTACTATATGCTGACAATTTAAAAATATTTTCTACAATTTCATCTATAGCTGATTGCATATCCTTTCAATCTGACATTCAAATGTTATCTACGTGATGTAAAACAAACTACTTGCAACTAAATATATCAAAATGCTGTACGATGACAACAAATCAAATATAGTTTTTGATTATACCAACCTTTATCAAAGATCTTGGTGTGCTGTTTGACAGTCAATTAACATTTAATAGTCACGTAGACAATATTGTCAACTCAGCATTAAAATCGCTGGGATTTATTATTAGGTCAGCAAAACCACTCTCTAATAAAGAATCTTTGCAAGTACTCTATTATGCCTTTATCAGAAGTAAACTAAAATATTGTAGTACGATGTGGTCTCCTTACTACATAACTTATTCTTATGCTCTGGAAAAAGTTCAAAGACGTCTCGTGGTCGTACAGATTATGACGTCCTATTAAGCAGTTTTGATTTTGACTCTCTTCAAGATCGTCGTAGAAGCGCTGATATATCGCTGGCCACTAAGCTGGTTTGCGGAGATATGGATTGTCCAATCCTATTAAGTAGTTTGAACTTCCATGTACCATAAATAAATAAATAAACTGACGATGATTTTATGGCGATATTTGTATTTTAAGTAAAACTTCTAGCAGTGACGGAGCTTGAATTTTTGGCTATCAAAAAGTTGCTAAAACTGTCAAATGTTATTTTAAACTATTTACAAATTGTCAAAAATACTATATTTTAATATTTTTTTTTAGCTATTGTGACTAGAAACAATTTACAGTAATGTGTAAAAGTATCATGAGTAGTACATTTAACTACATCTGTCAAAAATCTAACAAAAAGGTAATAAAACTGTCACAAATATTACTATATTTGTCAAAAAGTATTCAACAATGTGATAAGTTAGCATAAATCTGGCAAACAAAAACTTTAAACAATTTACAACAATGTAATAAAATACGTACCATCTGTAAAAAAGTAAGTGATAAATTCAAAAAATTACTTTATTTGTCAAACAATTTACAGTATAGCTATATTTTTGTCAACATAAATGATATGTTGACAAAAATATAGCCGAACCTGTCAAATAGTATTTTAAACTGCCAAAAATACTGTCAAAAAGTAAGTACATTAGTCAAAAAGTGATTAAACTATCGAAAATATTACTACATCTGTCAAAAGTTACTAAATCTATCAAATAGTTTTGAGCAAAGTAATTTGACATTTCTGACAGATTGTATACATAATCTGTCAGAAATGTCAAATTAAAATTCCAATATTTAAAATTTTTGAAAAAAATTTAACTACATTTGTTAACAAATTACTAAGAATTAAAAAAAATACTATAACTGCTAACCAGTTTCAGCAATGTGTAAATATACTATAAGTTAAAAACAACTTAACCGATGTGACAAATTGTATTCTGAACTATTATTAAAACTGTCAAAACATTACAAAAACTGACAAACAGTTTACAGCAATATAATATATTAAATTGTGTTTTAAACTGTCATTTACTAATATTATTAAAAACCTATTAAAAACGTCAAAAAGTTGCTAAAACTGTCAAACAGGAATGTGATAAAACTCAACAATCTGCCAGATGTGTCAAATTTGATTGATCAAAATAGTTAAAAACGTTACTACATCTGTCAAAAAGTTACTAAAACTGTTAAACAATAGCAAAACCTGTCAAATAATATTTTAAACTACCAAACTGTTTGCAGTAACGTTTAAAAACATTATAATATTGCAGATTTGTACAAAATTTGTCAAATTGTATTTTAGATTGTCAAAAAGTTACTACATCCGTCAAAAAGTCACTAAAACTGTTAAACAGTTTATATGTTTAATATATATGTATATAAGGTGTTAAAAAAATGTAAAATATTGAAGGGAGTGGTAGTACAAACCACAACAAACAAAAAGGTCTTAATAAACATGGGTTGTCATAGCAACGGTTTAGGAGATATGGAACATTATTTATTTTTATATATTTTTACAAATAATAGAGTTATAGAAGATGTTCGAAGTGCCCTCCTTCCATTTCCAAACAGGCACTACATCTTTGTCTGAAGGACATTCGTACTCTTATTGGCTCGGATTTCTTGGCACTTTTCATTCATTTTTAACTGCAACTCTTAGAAACTATTTACAGGAGTAACATACATTAATTATTTCAAATATCCCCAAAGAAAAAAACAACATGGTTTAAATCAGGCGATTTTGCTGGCCTTATAACTGGTCCGTTTCTTTCTACCTATCTATGTGGAAAAGTTTGGTCCAAATGCTTTCTAACGGCAATCAAAAAATAAGCTGGAGCACCATTATACTCGAAGCACATTTGTTGCCTGTCATCCAAAAGATCATACATTGTGTTCTGCAGAAAGTTGAGATAAGCAGCGCCTGTTAATCGGTTTGGTAAAACAACAGGACCTAGAAACTTGTCGCCTACAATACCAATCCAAATGTTTAATGAAAAACCTGTCTGATGTCCACATTCAATTACAGCGTAGGGATTTTCGTTGGCCCAACAATGTGCATTATAAAAATTAACAGCTCCTTTTCGTGTGAACCCGGCTTCATCAGTAAAAAGAATTTTGACATAAAACTGCGGGTCTTCAGCATCCTTGCGTAGAAACTAGCAACAAAAAACTAAGGGTGCCTAATGATTAGTTAAATTTAAGGCCTGTACTTGTTGTACATGGTATGGATAAAGCAGCTGCTCGTGGAGAGTTTTCCAAACCAATTCCTACCTCGGCTGATATTCTCCGCAGACTTGTCGCTAGGTTATGCTCTATCCGTGCTATAATTTCTTGTTCTGCTCTAGGAGTAGATATCGATCTTGGTCTGCCAAAAAGATAGCACTGTTTTCGAAGTGAACCGGTATTTCTCAATCACTGGTGAATTTTTTCAAACATACAATGATAAAGAATCTGGCAATTTAGATAAGCTTCTACATAAAGATGTCACGCTTTAGTAGCAATCCCATTAGCACAACCATACACGAAATGCATGTCGGCTAATTCTGCATAATCAGCTATAGCAATAAAATCTTGTGCACTAACAACAACTGTCAAATACTGTGTGTTTATTTACAAAACATCAACCAACTATGATAAGAAAATGCACGTTTTTGCAAAATAAAAAATGGAGGAAAAAAAATAAAAATAAATAATGTTCCATATCTCCGAAACCAATGCTATGACAACCCATGTTTATTAAAATTTGTTGTTTGTTGTGGTTTGTACTACCACTCCTTAAATATTTTAAATTCTTTCTTGAACACCCTGTATAAACACCATAAGTTGGAAAAAACGTTGCAAATCTGTCAGAAAAGTAATAAAAATCGTAAAAAAGTTACAGTAATGTGTATAAACATTATAAGTTGAAAAAAATTTACCTGATCGTTTTAAAAAATTAACATCAGTTTTAAAAAATAAAAGATTGGTAGTACTTTTTGAACATTTTTGAACTTATTAACTAACTTTAGAAAATATTTTCTGACATTTTTTTTAAATTTTAAATTTTCTTTTACATTTTTGGAACGTTATTGATATACTTACTAATAAATAAATATAAACTTAATTTACTAACGTTGAGATCATTATTTTTTACAATTTTAAAATAATGAACTGACTTAAACAACAATTTTAGATTTTTTTTTAAATGTTATATGTGTGTTAATACTTTTGACAACTTTTGAACAATATAACAAACTTGAGAAATTATATGAATAATTATGAAAGGTTAATGACATCTTAACAATTTTGAAACTTCTTTGACATTTGGTAATCATATCTATTTGTTTGTGAAATATGTTAACAGGTGTAGAAATAGTTTTACAATAGTTTTTGACACTTGCCCATCAATTTTTATATTTGTAGATCATTTTTGACAGTTTCAAATCTACCGATAAAACGTTTTAGTTTTATCGGCAGATTTGAGAAATATTTTTGACAGTTTTAGAAAACATTTTAGACTATTATTTGTTACATTTACTGGCTTGTGAACAATTAAAAAACGTTTTTTACAATTGTTTTAACATTTAAAAAAACAAATTCAAACATTGCAACTTTTGCTGATCTATTTACAATTGTAGAACATTTTTAATAATTGTAAAACATTTCAACATTTGAAGAAAACTCCAAAACAGTATAATTGTAGAACATTTTTTTAACAATTGAAAAACACATTTGTTGTTGTAAAACTTTTTTTGAAAATTGAAATATTTTAGACATTTTGTGACACTTGTAAATTTTTTTGACAAATGTAGAACGTTTTTGACAATTACAGAACGTTTTTGACAACTATGGAACATTTTTACCAACTGTGGAACATTTTTGACATTTGTAGAGTATTTTTAATTACTGAAAAATATTAAAAAGTTACTTAAATTAACTATGTATTGCATTATAAATAAAAAAATACTACATTTGGTTTAAAGTAAAAAAAAAAATGTCACGTGGTTCCTCAGGGTTCTCATTGTGGACCAGTTTTATTTCTATTATTTGCTATGATTTGTGTAATGCTATCCAAAACTTCAATACTTGTTATATGCTAACAATTTAAAACTGTTTTCCAAAGTTAGTTCAATATATGCAATAATATTCAACAAGATTTGAATAACTTAAATGAATGGTGTAACAATAATAAGCTTATTTTGATTATGTCTAAATGTAATGTAATTTCGTTTCTAAGATCAAATACATGTATAGTTAACAACTATAACCTTGAAAAGTGTCAATTAACTCGCTTAGATAAAATAGAGGTTTAAGTATTTATTTAATTTTCTCTAGACACAAATAGATTGCCTATTGATGTGTTTGGTTATAATTACTTTTCGCAAAATTTTAAGTTACAACTTCTCGGAAAACGAAGAATTATTGTAGATCTTTGTTTCATTAATAAATTTAGGAATAGTCAATTAAACTGTAATAATCTTTTATCATCTCTAAACTATTAATTTGCAATATACAAAAAATTCAAACTTTATAGAACAATTATTTGAATAATATAAACAGGTTCTAGTCTAAAACTACCAAGTTACTAAAATTATTAACAAATTTAATTTACAACTAAACCGAGAATATCAACCAGATTGCGCAGTGTTAAGTTACCATTGATAGAATAACATTCAATTAAAGTGTGTGTTGGTCTAAACTCAAACACAAAGTCAGTTCTGATTAGTTTGAGTTTGGTCGTGAAGATAGTCGTCCTCATGACACGCAGTGAGGTTTTTTGGGTTTCAACGTAAAATATTGAATATAAATTTGTCTTTTTTCTTAACTTTATTTTGAAATTCCCATCCTCGAGGTAAAATAAACGTCTGTGTTAATGGACCCTTTCAAACTGCAGACCCTTGCTTACAGATAGCGCCGCGCTGGCTTCTTATCCAATTAGGTGGTAATTATCAGTTTATTGCTCAAAAGTCTGAAACTTAGACATAGACGTGGTTGTAGCACAAAAAACGCAACGACTATAGGGTGGCAGTTATGTGCATTATGTAATTAATGTAATATCTAAACCCGCAATGAAATATCAGTTAGACGGGAAGATCCTTGTCACAAATTGAAGTCACAAACACAAACAAAAATCAGTAACAAATGTTTTGAAACTGTCAAACAAGACATTAAACTGATATAAAAATCTGAATTGTCAAATATGTTGTTGAACCGTTACAAATGTTTCAAAACTGTCAAATGAGACTGTTCACAAAGCGTCACAATATTTCGTTAGTACTAAATAAGACTATCGATTTAAGTACAATTTACACATTTTATTAAACCACTATAAAAGTGCATTGTTGACAAACTTCATTAAAATCCAATAGCAGGATCAGGTTCAGAAGGTATCAATAATTAACAAGATACTTTAATTAAATTACAATTTTCAATAAATTTAACCAATTACAGGTTCTCGAAACACATTTTTAAATCAATTAATAACTTTGTAATATATACAGTATAATTAAATTAGATCAAGCTTCAATGATAAATTTTTTAAATTTACATAAATTGCTTCAAATATGTTTTCAAACTATTCCTAATATGCTGCTAACTTTACATTAGCTACCACAAATATCTCAAAACTGTCAAATAAGACTGTTCACTAACTGTCAAACAAATAACTGAACTGTCAAATATACTTATGAATTATTTTTTAATTGAAACAATATCTCATAGTACAGAACTCCAAAATAATTCTGATCTATCACAAAAGTCCATCCACTTGACGCTCCTGTGGTCGTCACCCTCTTACATCTTTATTGCGGCACTGATCAAAAAATTTGTTGTGCCACAAACTGTACAATTATTGTGTAAATTTACATTAAGTGTAAATATTTATCAATCATACAATAAACATGTTTGTATCCAACAAATTAAATTGATTTTTAATGTAAACTAATGTAATTTTAAAACTATTTTTAATAAATCTCAGTGAATAATTCAAACATCTCTTAATAAATATTCAACGCGTAAATAATATACACGAGCAGCGTCAACATTACTTTTTAGCACATTTCATGGTTATTATATAAATCCGAGCGCAAGTCAGGAGACTCTCAGTTTACCATCAACAACAGTGCGCGCGTTATGTGTTACAATGTACGTTCTAATAATCGGTTTCAGTTTGTTGTGCTTTGCATCCGCGCAAATATCCGTAATTAGAGAATGGAAATATTTAAACTTTACATGGCCAAGTGAGGAAGTGCTACACACCGCTGTATCTAGAGGAATGTATATACCTGAAAATATACTAATAGCCGGTGTTAATTATTACGATGGAAATTTTTATTTAACCCTACCGAGAATGCATGATGGAGTCCCATCTACTTTGGTTGTAATTCCAGAAAGTGGTAATGATACTGGACCCTTATTACAACCCTATCCTACATGGGCAATGAATGTTATAAACGATTGCAATGCTATACAAAATGCACAAAATATTGAAATTGATTCTAGAGGAAGAATGTGGATTATTGATGGAGGAAGGACAGCAACTATGGCTAAAATTCCAGTAATTAAATGTCCACCAAAAATATTAATTCATGATATTAAAGAGAATCGTACTGTAATGACTTACAGTTTTCCTCAAGAAGTTGCTAATCGTGAAACAAGTTTCTTGTATGATTTAGTTATTGATGAAACTGAAGATGATGCTTCCTATGCGTATATTACGGATAATAGTGGTAGAGATCCTGGTATTATAGTGTTTTCGTTAAAATTAATGGAAAGTTGGAAAATCCGCCACTCACCCTCAATGCGTGCACAAAGGGATGCTGTTAATTTTGAAGTTGATGGTACCGCAATTACAACACCGATTAATATTGCTGGAATTGCAATAGGGCCTAATATGAATAAAGATAGGTTGGTTTATTATAGTCCTCTATCAAGTTTCCATTTGTATGCAATGAATTCAAGTTCATTGAAAAATGTATCTAATTCAATGGCTGAATTTACGGGAAGAGTTTATGATTTAGGGATGCGTCCTTCGCAAACTGATGGAATGATTATGGATGATGCAGGAGTGCTTTATTATGGTCTAGTTGGTATCAGTAGTTTAGCCAAATGGGACACAAAAACACCTTTAGCAACCAGTAAAATTATTGCTAAAGATCCAACCTATATTCAGTGGCCCAATTCATTCGCTTTCAATAATAGAGGAGATATAATTGTATTAAGCAATCGACTACAAAAGTTTATTTACGGAAGAATGGATTTGAATGAAGAAAATTTCAGATTGTTATCATGGCATGTTGGTAGTAAAAGTTATTTGCATGCTCCCAAAATTACAACTACGGTTGAACCAACTTCTCAGCCTGAACCGGAACCTGAACCTGAACCAACAACCCAGCCTTCTACTACAATTAGGAATGATAATCATATTCATTTTCATATGGTTTCCTCAACACCATCAACTACTACTGATATGATGAAAGATCGATATGATTTGGTGCATGAGGAACATCATCATAATGCTTCGTCTGGTGTTGGACTGGTTGTGAATTATTTCTTATTATTTGTTTCTGTATTTTTATTAAGGTAATTTGTTTTCGTTTGAAAGACTCTAAAAGTCCATCCAGCTGTGTTAATTGGTTTAGTTTTGTTTTTAATTTAATTATAGTTTCTTTAAATGTATATAATTTAATAATGTTATGTTGTTATCAGCATCAAAAACTGTATTTATATAATATTATTATTACTATTAATAAAATCAATTTGTTTTATTTATTTTTGCATCATTTATTTATTATTATATAAAAAACTTTTTTTTGGTTCCTCAATTTTATTAGTTACATGATATGTGAATTAAATTTTACTTCGCAAGTATACAATTATAATATAATTCCATCCTGAACTTGAAACTAGTTATTATTGACCGTTGCAGTTGAATTTGAATAATTATTCAGCAATCCGTTAATTTCCTTATAGTTGGTAAATTGTAAATTATATAAACCATTTTTCATGTTGTTGTATAATCGATTAGTTTACTTTATTTATTAACAATAATATTCTAAAATATAATTGTTATTTATTTGCATTTCATAATCACTTTCACGCTTTACTGTTTATATATCCAATTTGCTTTATTATTATCTGAATAACAATTTATTTTAAAATCATGCAAAACTAATTTTGAACATTCCGAATAACTATTCATTTAAAAATAATCTAAGAAAAGAAAATTGTGAGAATTATAAAACGCTTTGAAATGCACTTAAGATGATTAAATGTTTAATAAACCCTCTTAAAATGAAAATACGTTTAAAAGTCTCAAAATATATTAAAAAATCAAGCTAATTTTGGATTAACTGGTAATGTTCTAAAAGTGTCATTGACTGTGCAAAATGCTCTCAGCCATTAACCAACGCTAACTCATAAATATGTTTAAATTGTCAATATCTGTAAAACATGTCTTAAATCATTTACAAATAATGTCCCAAACTTGTCATTTATAGTGAAAAATATTGCAGCAAAATTTATTACTGCAAAAAAATGTCCCCAAAAGTTTTAAAACCATAGCACCAATATTTGTTCTCAATCAGTCATAAGGTGTCAAACATTTTTATCGATTATCAAAAATATCATTAACTGTTAAAACCTCAAAGAAACGTTTATAAATATCCACGGGTGCCATTATCTGTCTTAAAACTATGTTCCCAATCTGTCATAAGCTGTCAAAAATGTTCTTTATCACTCAAAAGTCTTGATTTGGTTAAAAATAATGTTTAATAACATTTTGTTACTAATAATTAAAGCTCAACTAGTATTCAATTAGAACAAGAAAATGTAAATGTAAATATCATCCAACAAGCACCATGGGTAAGCCTTTCTGTTACTAACCATAGAACACCAGGAGATAATTATCCAAGAGAGATTAAGATAAGGGTACCGAAACCTGGCGAGCGCTTGTGAGAGTAGATAGAAGTGGTCGCATCGGCATGATCCGATGTTACATTTGGATGCGTGTTTTGTAGTGTTCGTTCCGTTTCTGTTACTACTACTCAATTTAACATTATTTGTACATATGCAATAAAAGTAATTATTAATTTTATTAAAGAATAAGTATGTATAATGCATATAATACATATATTTATAATGTGATAATTTAATTTATTAGATATTTTGTCCAATTCTCCATGGATATTGAACGGTAAGATAGCTTAGTTATAAAGCGTTAGCGTAGCAATCCAGGTTCGATCCCCAAACATGACTAAAATAATAACTTGCTTTTTATCCAAGTCACCTAATAAGCCGTTGGTTCCATTAACCCTCTTCGTCGTAAGACATCTGGGACGATGTAAAATAACTGTAAAACGCGCAATAAAGAATATATTGCTAGGTAGTAATTTTGTTATCATGTAACAAGAACGACAATTTTTTGTAGAAAATTTTGTTTTTTGTTTTTTAGTTTTTTTGTCAATCAAACAAAAGTAAAAAAGTTAAAAAATATGATTTTTTTTATAAAAAAAAAAGTTTTTTTAAATATATTTTGCAAATTATATTCATTTTTAGAGGGTTGCAATAGATTTTGGCGCCCTTGCTTGCTTTTAAAGTAAAGTAACACAAAAATCTTTAGCTAGCAGTATATACCTTGCTTACTTCTAGCAATGTGCATAGAGAATAGCCCCGTATAATATTATTATTGACTATAATATTATTATAATATGACTATAACAATGCTTTGCTCATGCAAACACGAAAACTCGCCCCCAATATATTCACACAAGATCGTCTTCTATAGGATTCGCTGAAATTTGTCGAAGCGCTACATGCCAGCAACGCCTTCAACTAAATTTCGCAAATAACTTCAATCATTATCAACATATAGATTTGAATTTTGGAATTGATACTCAAGTAATTGTTTTCTAGACCATGAAACCAAAATAAATTTTTATAGTAAATTTATTTATTTAGAAACAATAATAAAATTTTAAATATTTTTTTTTTAAGAAATAATATAATAATATAAAAAGAAAAACTAAATATTAAATTTAGAAAAATGTACTGGATGATTAGTAAAAATCCAGTATATCTCTACACAATAAACTTTTATTATAAATAATAAACAGGTACTAAACAAAGTAACAAATAACTAATACAAACTTTTAAAAATAAAATACTTAATGGTATGAAAACCATAGATAAATTAATTAATAAAAATGTAACAAGTTATCAAAAAAGACTACATCATGTAAATTTTGACCAACCATTGCAACCAAACTTAAGAGTATACTTTAAATATTAAACTGTAGTAAATTAAGTTTCTGAATTTTATAGTTTATGGGCAGGGAAAGATGAAACCCCATCCAGGCGCGTCCTCAAGTGGCAAATAGAAGATCCCACACACGGACCAACAATATTGCACGGTAGCCTTGCTTTGATAATAAGACTACTACTTTCCTCTTTTTTTTCCTCCTTAAACTATTGTCTGCCTTTGAACAACTTTTTGGCTTACTTTTGGCACCATGTTCGGCCTCCTTCGCTATTAGATTTCGAGGGCTTAGGGACAATACCTTCTTTTCACAATCTCATTCTCACACACTCTGCTTTTCTAAATGGACATCTTTCACGACAACTTTGGCTACAAAAATAGACCCTACTAGTACATTAAAAAATAATAAAATGATAGACCCAAAAAATGATATACCCAAGAAGATTCCGGAAACAAAGAATCCTCCAAAATCAAATCAAAAACCTAACTACAAAATACAGAATAAACAATGACAACTTGGCAACTACAATGGATAATAAGCCGGCAAAAGAAAACTTTTTCAAAAGTGGAAGACTGTCTAAGACCACAAAAAAAAAATTGAAGTAGTCGTCGCAGTGATACTCAAACACAAAACGGTAAAAGATGCTAACAAAACAACAAAAAATGTGCTACGCCCAATAGGTATAAGAAAGCTACGCTCACAATCGTTAACCGTATGCTGCTACTAAAAGATGAAATCAAAAATTCTAGTAGTCAACAACAGATGAGTGACTCTAAGAGAAGAAAAATAAGTAATCTGGAAAAAGGAACTACAAAAATAAAAAAGGAGCAGGATGATGCAATTAGCTTCTTACTTCTTCAGAATGACCTCTTATAAACTTGTTACAAAAGAAAACAAAAAACCAAAATAAAATAAAAAAACTCATCTTCCTTTCAACTCTGGAAAAAGATAACGACCGCACCCGGTCAAATGGGAATCTCATCAAGGTACTGCGCAAAACAACTGTCATTGTTAAAAGAATATATACGCAGATATAAGAAAAGAACAACAAATAGACCTATATAAATTTAAAAAAAAGACAAAAATATGTCAAAGTCAAAAAAGAAAGTTGCTGTATGTGGCTATGCAAACTGGTATAGCACAAAAAAATAGCCTTAAAGATCACACACACAAATCAAGAACTCTATTTTTTCCTAACATTTGCAAACACTCAAACACTTTCAAGATTAAAAACAAAAATAATATAAAACTTTGTCATTTTAAAAACAACTAAGAAACAATAAAAACTAGAGATGCTTAAACAAACAAATCAATAACCCATACTATACTTATACATTTTTTAAAAACAATACCACACTAAAACACTCAACAACATTAACCACACAATAACCAATCAATGTAACAATAACCACAACAAATTCACACCACCAGCAATACACAAAAACACCTGTAAAAATAAAGTATATATTTTTTGTTATGCTGATGATAGCCTAAAATCTAAAAAACTTAACCTAAAATGCTATTTTTGGTACTAACTCAACCAAATTGAGTTTAATAAAAAAAACAATAAAAACTTTGTGTTCACAGAAGAAGCTGGTGCACGCCACTCTCCTCCTGTTACTATCCATAATAAAGATAATTATTTAGCGCTAAAAGGCAATCGATTATTGCACGAAGCATGACATCTTTCACCACTCTTATCAATTAGAAAAAATATATAAAATATGTTATTCGGGCTGTGCCCAAGCTGAAATAGTGCAGGCTGAGCTCATCGCTCAGGGGTACACTCCAGAATCAACGACACGCATGGACTGGGACGGAAAAACTATGATGTGATAACAGAGGTCAAACGCAGAATTGCACAATGTCACCGTTTCCAACGTTACGACCACGAAGCATCTCAATGTAACGCACCACATCGATGCGTCAAGTGCGCTGAAGCTCATCAAAATTAATTTAAAAAAAAATTGTAATCAACAAATTCAGAGCAATTGTCCGCAGAAGTGTATTTTAGATAAGTCAATCAAGCAAAAGAATTAAGAATTTTGAGTTACGAATTAAAAATTTATGTTTAAAAACATATGGCTTTATTTAAAAATTAATTTTAAAAAAAAAATTATAATCAACAAATTCAGAGCAATTGTCCGCAAAATTGTATTTTAGATAAGTCAATAAAGCAAAACATTATTTTGAAAACTTTTTGTCTGCTCTCTCTGAAAAACACTTTTTTCTGCTCGTATTTTAGATCTAAAACGGATGTTTTGCGACCAAGAGATGAAAGTCCCTATGGCGTTAAAATAATAAACCGACATTTTAAAATGAAAATGCGGTTAAAAGTCTCAAAATATATTAAAAAATCAAGATAATTTTGTATTAACTTTCTGTTAAGATTAATGTCCTGAAAGTGTTACTAACTGTCAAAAAATGTCTAAATTGCCAAAATCTGTCTGTCTTGACGCTTTGTAAGTAAAGCTTCACTGTATTAATGGCATCACACTTCTTTGTCCCTCACTCTTTTAATTTTCACAATCGCAAGTCAAGTTCGAAGGCCTTAGGCATTAGAAAAAGAATCACTCTGGCCAAAATATAAACTGGAGTTCCGTCTAATGCCACCAAGTAACCAAACTGCAACTTTTTTATAGCCACCTATACGGTGTCGTCAACCAATTGACCAAAGCTATTACAACCCCGTAATCTGCGTTTGTACCCGCATCAGAATAAAAAACAATACAAACAAGAACCAATATAGAAAAACCAAACCAGAAAGCCTCCTCCGCCGGCATACAAGGCCACAACCCCTTAAGGAAATGCAGCTGGTAACAAAATATGTCATTAATTATATCAAATAATGTTTCCAAAAATGTCCCCACAGATATTATAAAACTATGGCACCAACACTTTAAATCTTTGTACCCCCAGAGTATCATTATCTGCCTTAAATCTATGTTGAAAATCTGAATCCATTTTGGTGAGGCATCTTAATAAGGTAAGGTATGGTAGTCAGTAGAGCCTTGTTTACCTCAACTTGGTTTTATTTAATTAATCAGTACGCGTTTTGTTTTACATCATCTGCAGATTCATTACAAGGTCTATTTTCTAGTAAATGCAAACATAATATGCATAAATCTCCCATCTTAGATGGATAACGTCCACCAAAACACCATTTTATCGTGTAAAAGCATTGATGCTAACAGATTAAATTTGAATTGACACTTCAAAAACAACGATAGCACAAGACACACAACTTGCTCTTATGAATGCGCACTCATAACATTACATTCAGTTTATTTGAAAACCAATAAGAATTTTCAGTTGCATGGCTTGAGTTGTTAAGAAAAGTTATAAAATAGTGTTAGCAATATAAAATTTATGCATAAATGGTCCTCAATATTGCTAATGTAGCAATACTTTCAGTTTCAATTAATTAGACCAATAAGAAACTACATTAAAAACTGTTTTAAGGTTTTGAACTAATTAATATTGAATTATCGGTTATTTTAAGTTGTGAATTAAAAATTTGAGTTTAATGATCCTTTAAACCATTATCATAGTTATGAAATAAATTAATAATTTATTCCAACGCAAACTAACAATCACAGCGGCCATGGGTCAAGCACAGACAATTGGTTCGGTTCTAGAAACCTCGTCGGTGTGCCTTGTATGATCACAGCATCGCATGATAGCAAAAGACAAATAAATATTTTTATGCTTATAAACACAGATGATGTTAATAATCAAACGAATGACTCTAGTTCCAGCCAGTTCAGTTTAATACTAAATGACCGCATTAATCGGCATCATTGATGCAATTGATATTTAAACCCTGCAAAATGACAGCCAATTGCATAAATGCTAAATTATGCCAATTAATAATATATCCATCCACCAGAATATTGTAGAATTACTTGGGTGGTATATACAGAGTGATTCAGAGAAACCGCATGGTTTTTAAACGCTCAATGCACAGCGAATAGATGATTGGAGGAAACCGGTACAGTGTCATTCTACTCTACACGCTGCGCCATTTTAGTTACTATGGCGCAGAGGGATGTGCACCATTGTATGGTCGTATACGTTCGTGTACAATTAAAAGTGGGGAATCTGTTATTCAAACACAGCGTCTCTTTCGTCAACATTTCAATATAAAAATGAACAAAACTGTTGATATTGGGCCATGAATAATTCACAATAGTTGTATCAATAATTCCAGCATAGACCTCAAGTGACTGTCTATTGTGCTGTTGAGATAATCAACAACTTTAAGGTGCCAGAACTACAAAGACAAGAAGTGGATTTTGAGTGTATTTTAGTGTATTGTTTCAGCAAAATAGAGCCTGGACCAACATACACCAAAAGCTCAAATGAGAGTTTGTTAGAAGATTTTTTTAGAAACAAATAATTTCACGTTTTGGCGATGTGCCCTAGCCACCTGGCTCTTTTGACCTAGCGGCTTGTAATTTTTCTTGTAAAGTTGTCTGAAATCTAAAAGATTCTATTTGCCATAAATTGCAAAAAATTAAAGTTAGAAAATGTTATAAGTAATTTCGAACATTTAAACAAATTTGCATTGAAAAAGAAAATTGCCATTTAAGTGATGGTATTTTCCGCACTTAAGTTAAATAAAATCGCATTTTAAAAGCGGAACTACATTATGCGTATTAATAATCTCATTTACTATTATCTATGTACAATACAAGAAAAAAAACTGTAGGTTAGTAGACATTTTGAAAAACTTTTCGATGATATAAAAACCATTTAGTTTTTAAATTTTTTCTCTAAATTTTAAAAATCTATCAAGACTTACTTTTAATAAACAATGTGAAAAAAATCATAAATTCTATTTAACAAATCAATTTTAGTAAAACCAAACTTACCAGAGATTTACGTAATTTAATAGTTTCCATAAACCCAATACTAACTATTTAAGAAAAGTTGATATTTTTAAACAAATTTCGTATTTAGACTATTTTTAAAGTCTAACAAGTACATCATTTGGTAATGAGTTTAGTGCGCATAGATGCGCAATCATAATACTAGAAATAAAAAATATGTGCATACGCAGCAGAAAGAGGTGGGGAGATACCCCACCTCTTTCTTCCCATGTGACGTTAAGTTGTCTCTGCCGCAAGCACTTTCGGTGTTTCATGTGTTGTTTATTGGTTGTTTATCAATTTTAAAATGGTTTGGTGCGCTGTATTTAACAACAAAAAAAACACACTGAAAAATGGAATAAAATGGGATTTAATACTTTTCCAAAAAATAAAAACACTAAGAAGCAATAGGTAAATAAACGCCAAAAAAAAAAAGAAGTTTAATCCGGTTGCTGTACGAGTATGTTTTGCAACAGAGGTTAATGCAGTGGCGTAGCTAAGAATTTTAAACTTCGACGCAAAATATTGAAGACCCCCTCAAACCTTTTTGTAAGAAAGCGTACACAACTTTCTCATTTTTTTAATCCTATCATTAGCTGTTGAAAAGTGCAAAATTATATTCATAAAATGTCAAAAGTAGCTAAATCCTGCTTTAAAACATCAAAACATAGTTAGAAAACACCAAAACAGTTTTAAAGTGCAAAATTATATTTATAAAATGTAAAAAATAAAAAATCCGTTCTTGAAATATTAAACTATTGTTAGAAATTAACAAAATCCAAACAAAAACGTTTTAAAAGTGAGAAATTGTATTACAAAATGTCAAAAATAGCAAAATCCGGTCTTAAAATAAAAATATTGTTAGAAAGCACTAAAATCCTACCAAAAAATTTATAAAATGTTAAAAATAGCAAAAATGCGGTCTTAAAACATTAAAATATTGTTGAATAATGCAAAAATGTATTTATAAAAAGTCAAAAATAGCAAAATCCAGCTATGAAATATTAAAATATTGTTGAAAAGCACCATAATTCGGCTATAAACTATTAAAAATGTGTAAAATAGCAAAATCCGGCTCTAAAGTATAGAAATATTCTCAAAAAGTACCAAAATTCACCAAAATCCGGCCATAAACTGTTAAAAAAAGTACAAATTTAAGTATTGGTAAAAAATGCAAAATTATTTTAATGTAATGTCAAAAATAGCTAAATCCGCCCATAAAATATCAACATATTGTTAAAAAAAGAAACATTTTTAGAAAGCATCAAAATCCGACCATAAACTGTTGAAAAATGCAACAAACAATTTACAACATATCAATAGTAAAACCAGGCATAAAAAATAAAAATTTTGTAAAAAAAACAAAATTTTGCTAACTGTTAAATGTTACTGAAACTGATAAATTTTATTTGTAAAAAGTAAAAAATAGCTAGATAAGATTATAAAACATTAAAATATTTGAGATAGAATCAAAATCCGGCCAAAAACAGATGAACAATCCAAAATTTTATTCGTAAATGTTAAAAATAGCAAATTCCAGTTTTAAAACATCAAAATATTTTTGAGAACCAAAAAATTTGACCACAAACTTAAAAAAAAGTATACAAATTTATGAAATTGGGCTATAAAATATCAAAATATTATCTAAAAGATTAAAATAATAAAAATCCGGTTATAAACTACTAAAAAGTGACAATTCAACGTTGAAAAAGCTTTCATTAAGGCCTGGCAAACAAGTCTACTACTAAAACTTCTTTTGCGCCTCATAAAAATGATACCTTCATATCTAAAACGCATAATTCTGGCAGTTAAACTACTAAACCATGTTACTACCTCACGCTAGATCACGGCAGCAGTACCTCTATTCTTTCGCCAATGCTATTCAACAGGTACGTTGCGGACATGCTTTTAGGCTAAAAACACGAAGTCAAAATGCCGCAATATGCTGATGACACAGCACTATTATACAGTTCTAAGTAACCAAAAACAGTCACCATAAGGCACTACAAAAAGCTACCAGTAATCTTGAAAAGTATATAAATGACTAGCAAGTCAAAGTAAACCAGAGAAAAGCAACCACATCTCATAAAAACGTCCTACTCGGCAACGTTCCTATTCCGTAAACCAATTCTGTCAAGTATCTGTACTACTCTGTATAACCTTCAATAAAAACTTACGTACAAATTGCACGTACAGTTCATTTTAGATAAAACTAAATTTGCAAAAATCCAAACGAATGAATGTCGCTCTAAAACAAAATCCGGATGTACGCTACCATCAGACCCCAAATCACGTTTGCATGCCCAGTCTGAGAAACAGCTGCAAATACTCACCTCAATCATCTTAAAGTCTTTCAAAGTCTAACTTGCGTTGGATTGTCAGAGCCCCATAATACGTCAAAAACAAAAACAAATAGTAACAAACTTGGCAATCTTCCGTTGCGTTAGCATATCAAGGCCTTGACCAAACAACATTTCGCAAATCTTGCGGTTCACTCAAACTCTGATCTGGCCAGACTTGCTGAGCCAGATAAAGAAGAATACTCCTATAAAAAACCGGTAAACCAATTAGAAACCTGAAATGAAAATCTTTAACCATCCCCAAAAACACAAAATTACGACCTCAAACTACCAGGTAATTCAACACTAAGAGGAGTAAATAGGCACTTTCCTTTTGAAAATAAACTACAAAAAAAGCGTATTAAAAAAAATTAAAATAAAAAAAAACATTTTAGAATTTTTTTTTCTAAGTTCTAGAAATCAACTTATTGTCGTTGAGTAATACAAATTTTAAAAAAATAAAAATTATGTTTTAAAAATAAATTAATGTAAAACATAATTAGCTCGTATACTTGGAATTTCGTGTTCAGACACTGTTGTAAATGCCAAAAAAAAAGTTAACTTTAATCCGGTTGCTGCACGATTATGTTCCGCACATTTTATTGATAAGTATTATTTATTAAAGTACAAACTTCTGGGCTATTCACCTAAGAATAAAAACAAATGGTAGTGCAATTTCATCTATAATATTACCTTCTACAGTTTGCACAAATACAACATATTTCAGCGGCAACCGTTTAACGAAAAAAAATATAGAATAGTATTAATAAAATTCTGAAACAACAAAAATTAAAACAGTGGTGTAGCTAAGAATTTTGGAAATTTCTGCAAAATATTTAAAAAAACCGGT
The DNA here is from genome assembly GCA_963932245.1 of Tachinus rufipes. Classification (NCBI taxonomy): domain Eukaryota; kingdom Metazoa; phylum Arthropoda; class Insecta; order Coleoptera; family Staphylinidae; genus Tachinus; species Tachinus rufipes. The sequence continues at coordinate 66,385,514 of OZ010747.1, read as the reverse complement.
TTTGAAAACACGCGTACACAATTTTGTAATTTTTTTTTTCATTTTATCATTTTTATTCATAAAATGACAAAAATAGCTAAATGCAGGTAAAAACTATTGAAAAATTATTTATAAAATTTAAAAAAAATAAGTTAAAAATAGCAAAATCCGGTGTTGAAACATTTAGCTATTGTTAGAAACCAACAAAATCCGACCAACAACGGTTTAAACGTGCAAAATTTTATTTATATTAATTAAAATAGTAAAATCCAGTTTTAAAACATTTAAAAATGTGTTCATAAAATGTCAAAAATAGCAAAATCCGGCCTTAAAATATAGAAATGTTGTTAAAAAGTACCAAAATGCATTAAGAAATTTGCTTCAGTTTTTTTTTTTCGTTTCTATAACTCATTAGTAGTTTTTTGATCAGTTAATGAGGGTATAAAACCTTTAAAAAAACTTTTTTTTAGTTTTTCAACTTTGACTTTTTAAAAAATCATATTTTTCGTTTAAAAATTGTAATTTTAACGCAAAAATAAAAATTTTGTTAGTGAAATCGATTAGAAATTTTCCGTAGAATCCAATTCTAGCGTCATTTTGAGTCCACACCTTTTTTTATACGCAAACCTCAAGTGGTGTGAGTATAATAGAGTGTGGGTGAGAAACTATAACAACGCGCAATTCACACGCACGCTTAAATTCATAATAATAACGCAAGTTCTTATCACCCACTTGACGTCATTGTTTAGAGATTGACACGCCTATATACTCACACCACGATAAAAATGCATTTTAAGGCGATGAGTTTAGAGCCTAAAATTCGAAATTTAATGAAAAGATGCATGGTTTAAAAGTTTGCATAAATTAAAAAGTTAGTACTACGTAGTAACTTTCAAAAAAAATAGAGGTCTGTACACATTACAGTTTTGAAAAAAAATGTACAAAAAAAATAGTACATTTGAAAATTCTTTTTGAAAAACATTAATAAGTAAAATAAATAGTTTAAAATGAAATTAAACAATTTAATCTAAATTACTCCAATTAAAATATTATTATTAAATTAAAAGCGCATTGTGTGCTGAATACGCTGTGTCGTTGCGAAAGTGAAAATTACGACGTCCGGATTTATTTAATTAGAATTTGTGACGGTAAATATCTCATATTATAAACTATTATAATAATAACAATTATTGCATAATTAGGTTCAACCAAGTAAAAGTAAACTATTAAAAGCGAATGTAAACGAAAAAATCATCATCAATCGGAAAATTGATTACATAAATTAAATTAAAATTTCCTGCTGCAAGAACTATGTATTCAACTGGCGATTAAGCGACAAACCCGGATTATATAATCCTGCTTAATATTCGTCATGCATGCTTAACCATTTTTAGTGGAAAGTCATTGCCAATTGAAATATTTCAAGTGTAAGCTTATATACAAATATGGAAGACATTATACATCATAATTTTAAATGATATTTTTAGTAAAATCAAACCTTTGTGAAAAAAATATGCAAAGTTATAAATATATTTACAATATGTAATTAATAATAAATTAGTATGAGAAATGTCATTACCGGTTGGATAATAATGGTAATAAAAATTAAGATTTCTATCAATAATAATGCACTGCGCGTGCTTATATAAACATCTAAAAATAGACGGTGAAATAATCACTGAATTCGTCAAAGACACAACACGTCTGGATTTAAGCAGGCGTGTAATTAGTCATTTAAATGATCAGGTAACAATTATTAGGAAATTAGTAACGTGATTAAACTCTAAGGTATGCATGTTGCTTAAATTGCAGAAATTGTTATTGACATTGTGTCTGGGATTATATTGTTTTCACATTCAACAAAATGTAATTAAAACAATTTTCACTCAATATCAAATAAAACAAACACTAATAGAACAATTTTGATCAAATTTGCTGTAAATAAAATTCAATAAACGCTTTGATAGATTGGATTATTAAAAATTTAAAATTAGTACTTAAAATATGTTTTAAAATTTTTTGAAAATATTTATATTAGATAAATCACTAAATGTCGAATAAAATTAAAACTAATCGACTAATTTTAATCAAATTTGCTAAAAACATATTTCGATAAACCTTTTAAAAGTATAAAATATTTATTTTGAATCAATCACCAAATGTTGAACAATATAATCGTCCAATTTGCAATAATTTGTTTAAGATCATTTGTATGTACATATATATGTATACGTTTGAAATTTGAACTACAGTTTATTTTGTTTTTTAAAGGTATAATGACATTTATGAATTGACAGAAATTTAGTTTTATGTTTAACATTTACAAAATGGTGAGTCTTCTGCTCAAACGGTAAAAAAATTACGAAGCAAATTTGATAGAAAAGAAGTGCCTTCAACGTAGTTTGTAGACCAATTTGTAAAGAGAGTTCGCAAAACTGGATCGTTAGTGGATAAATCAACTCGTTCACGTGCTCGTCCAGTGCGCTCAGCCGCACAAATTAATGCTGTTGCTCAGAGTGTGCGTAAACATGCATCAACATCAATTCGTCATAGTTCTGAGGAACTAAACATTTCTCGCACTTCTCTGAAGAGAATTTTGCATAAAGACCTCGGTTTAAAAGCCTACAAAGTTCAATTAGTCCAAGAAATGTTCGCAGTTCGCCCAATGAGCTAAAGATCGTTTGGCTAAAAGTAAGCATTTTTTTTTTGTAGGGAGCCCTTAATGATAAGTGTTATGCTAACCATCCAGAGACGATTGATGCCTTAAAGCACAAAATCGAAGTTGCCATTCATGTAATTGGAGTCCAAACAATCAAAAATGTATTAAAAAAATGGGTTAATCGGATAAGTTACTGTCAAGCCAGCAGTAGCAGTCATTTGAATGATGTTGTTTCATTCTTAAATGAAATCTTTCTAATCAACTCATAATTTTGTAAAAATATTCAAATTTGGTATAAAAAGATTTCAATAAGCACATCAGATGTTATAATTATTGTAAATTCAAAATTAGTACTCAATACTTGTTTTCCAAATTTTTAAAATTATTTATTTTTTATCAATCACTAAATCTCGAATAAAACAAAAATCAATCGACCAATTTTAATCAAATTTGCTGTACATAAAATTCAATAAACCCTCTAAAAGTTGGTTTTATAATAATAATAATAATAATAATAATATTTATTGACGGTTTCACCTTTTTTAGAAACAAGTACATTTACAATAGTTTACATAGGTTGTACTAGGTAATTACATTAATATATAAAAATAAATATAAATATTTACATTTACAACATTTAATTTCATCTTAAAATCACTTAATGATGATTTTGTAATAATAAATTTACTAAATTGGTTTAGTTGATTGCAGTATTTAGTACACCTATTCAGTGGACTATAACTGTGATAATTGGAAGTAGAATTTGGTTGACAAAACATATTTTTAATTCTTGTACTAACTACACACATATTTACATAAAATGGTAACGCAGAGAGAAGTGCAGGACTATCAGTAACTCCGTTTACAAGCTTATGTATAAAGCATAAATCAGTTTTAATGCGTCTAGTGCACAATGATTCAAGATTTAAATTATTACCAATCATTTCTAAAGTCCATTCGTTATTAAAATATTGATATTTACATCTGTTTAAAAAATTTGATTGAACACATTCAAGTTTGTTTATATAAATGTTATATTGTGGGCTCCAAATACAAAAATTATATTCAAGTAGTGATCGTACCAAGGAACAATACAATGTTTTAAATGTTTTTAAATCAAAGTTTGTGTTTGTTCTGCTAACAAAACCTAGCATTTTTAAAGTTTTACTTGTTAAACTTTTATGTGATTGATTACTAAAATTAAGCTTAGTATCAAACAAAACTAAATTTTTAATTGTCTTAACCTTTTCTAATGCAGTACCATTTAAAGAATAGACCCAGTTATGCAGCACTTTTACTCTACTAAAAGTTAAAAACAAATTTATTACTCAAAATATGTTTTCCTAATTTTTGAAAATATTTATTTTAGATAAATTGCTAAATGTTGAGTAAAACAAAAACTAATTGACCGATTTTGATCAAATTTGCTGTAAATAAAATTCAATAAGCGCTTTAATGGTTTGCATCAAAATAAGTCCTCAAAATATGTTTTAAAAACTATTAGTTTGGATCAATCACTAATTGTTGAATAACACCAAAACTACTCGACTAATTTTATTCAAACTTGCTGTAAACAAATTTTAATAAACGCTTTAAAGTATGGCACTATTGAAAATTCAAAACTTCTACACAAAATATGTTTTCCAAATTTTTGAATATTCATTTGGATCAAACACTAAAAGTTGAACAAAACAAAATTTACTAAAACTATCATTATTAAAAATTCAAAACTGGTACTCAAAATGAATTCCAAGTTTTTAAAAATGTTCATTTTGAATCAATCACTAAATCTTAAACAAAACCAAATCCACTCAACCAGTTCTACAAGCAAATTAAAGGTTGGATTTTAGAAAATCAAAATTGATACTCAAAATATGTTTTCCAAACAAAAATTTTAATCAAATTTGCTGTAAATAAAATTCATAGCCATATATCCATAAATACAAAACAAATGGGTCCCAAAAAATCCCATAGAAAAAAATGTAAATAAATGTGAAGAAACTATTGATCAATAAAAACAATCGTTCCACAAGCAAATCCAAATAAAACTTTATAAAGTTTTGCAAAACCTGTAAGTAAATACCAACAAAAATAATTTAAACAAAATTTCTTTACCATGAACAATCTCTCACAATATTCTTAAAGATAATAAAAGCTACCACCGCATAATTTCCTAAAAGTTAAATTGCCAGTTATTTCTCCATCTTTTAAGTGGTCTTCCGGGCGGTCTTGCGCCATGTGGGCTTCCAAAACAATTTTTGCATATACGGGTTTAACCATGCTATGCCTCGTAAACATCCTTATAGTGTGGTGCTTTGTTAATTTGATATCTCAGATCTTTACCTGGGTCGTGGGTGCTTTATATATAAACTTTTTTAATTGTCATGCATTTAGTTTTGTTGCTAAAGATGTTCATATTGAGTAGATGCCTTACTTGAAAGAATTGAAAAAGCTGTAGTTGTAGATTGTTTTCTGATTAGGCAATATCGCTGCATCGTCGGCGTAGCACGTCATTCCAATTCTTTAGTTGATCATTCTATACTTAAGATTGAAAAATGTTACTTTGTTTATTATCTTGTTCATCAAGAAGTCTTTGATAATGCTCGTAAATAGTTTTATTAATTGTTGTGTCCAGAAGGGCTACCCCTCTATAGTTTTCTTAGCAGGTTTTTTGTCTTTCTTTAAATATAAAAATGATGATAATGTTAAACCATCCATCTTCTTTTAATTTAAAATGTTGTTAAATTGTTGCGATAGTTTGTTTTGTGCTTTCATATTTTCGTTCATTGGAAATACAGTTCGTCTTCTGTTTTTTTTTTTATTCTTGAGTTTTGTTTCAAAATTTTCTTTTTTCATATAGCTCCTAAAAATACTGTTGCCACGTTTCTACTGGCACTCCTTTAATTTGTACTCGTTTACTTGTTTCTTCTTGTTCCTCAGCATTTTTCATACGTTCTTTTGAGCGCTATACAAGTCGTGGTCCGATGTCGCTGGTAAATTAATCCAATGCTCTCTTTTAATTGATTTTATTCTTGGGTTTACTCTGTTTCTTACTTAAACTTATTCCGCAATAGTCTGGTCCGACTGCGTGCTCTTATATGTTAGGTAGCATTTTTGTTTCAATTTGGCGAGTTCCTTTACCTCTTTACAAAATCATGGTTTAGTGTGGCTTATTGCGCTAGTATTAACTTTTCGTTTTCCTATAGCTTCTTCTGCTGCTGCTTCAATAATGATTTTTTTTAATTTTTTCCCATTCTGACTTTAGATCGATCTCTTTTAGCTTGCTAGTACTTCTGCTTTCATATCGGAGTTTTGTGCTCTCTGTTGTTGGCAACTTTGTTGTACTTTTTTAACTTAAGAGATTTTACTTGTTAAAAAAGTTGTGGTCAGACCCCAAATTAGCAGATGTTAGTGCTCTAACATCGTGTATTTGTGATGATGTTATCACTCGGTTTCTAATTATAAAGTCTGTTATCAATTGCTAGTGTCAAGTGTTGTTGAAGATGTAATTATGTTGATCTTTATGCAAGAAGTATGTGTTGTTGATTCCCATCTCATCTCTGGTGTCAAGTCTATTAAATTTTGCAGTTTTGTTTAATTGTTGCTTTATTGTATATTTGGTATGACATAGTTTTCAATGACTGCATTAAGATCTCAAAGTACAATAGATTTGTGTTTTTTATTTATATTGTCAAAAACAAAACATCATCTTGTAATTGCTGATAAAAAATCAGTTTTTACTATAGGATTGGATATGTCTGAAGTATCCCGTATACCCACTAAAACCATAAACCTCTTTATCACCCCGAGCTTGCGGAATCACAGTTGTGGTATTACTTCAAAAGTCCAAGACACTTTCTATTTATGGCTTCCAAGTCTTATCCTTTCCTCTTCTTCTTTTGTTGCCATTATTTTTCTTATTCTTTCATCAATATCCCTCCAGTTGCTTGCACTGTCCATCATAAGTGGGGTCAGATTGCTGATTGTTATCTCCTTTCCAACTTTCTTCTGTACTTCCATTCTGATGTCCTTCCAGATAGGGCACTTTAAGAGTGTGTGCTCTGGATTATCCGTTTCCCCACAGTAGGGGCAGCCGTCATGCATCGCAAGACACATTTTCTTTAAGTACTACCCAATAATCCGTGTCCTTTTAGGATCTGTGTGAGATGGTAGTTTAGATTTCCATGTTTCTTGTTTACCCAAAGTGTCACCACGGGTATAAGAGTCTGCGTCCATTTGGCTACATCTCCCTTGCTCTCCCATTCTTCTTCCTATTGGCTTTTTTCGTTCTTTTAGTTGTTTCCCTATATTGCTGTCCGCTCTTGGACAAAGGGGTGTATGGAAATTGTTCCTGTTATTGCCTGTATAGCCTTAGTCAAGACTGTTCTGTAAGCACTTGATATTCTGATTGCCATTTTCCTTCTGGCCTTTTCTAGGATTAACCTGTGGTTTTTAATGTTGCAGCTTTCTTTCCATATAGACGCAGCGTATAGCAGTATCGAGTTCACAGTTGCTCCTATTACTTTGCGTTTCTCCGCTCTCGGGCCTCCCACATTTGGCATGATTCGTGTCAGAGAGATTCACAAATTAGCAACATTTTTTTCTTGTCGACAAAAAAATTAATATGCAATATTTAGACATCACTAAAAAAAATAATTATTACTTTCGGCAACAACAAAAATGCTGTCAATGATATTTTTTTTATCGGTCAGCCATCTTTGCAGCCTATGACATTTCTGGGTTTGTTGAGACGCCTAAAAACATAGTTCCAATTGACAGCAAGAAAACTCGACAAAAATCTCACTTTAATTTAACTTTAATTCAAACGTCGCCGGCACAATTTCTTTGCAGCCCTATCTTAGACTATTATATATGTGTTTTAAAGATTATTGTAAAGCTTTTAATAGTCTGAACTAAAGCAAACTATAAACACTTCTAGATAAAATGGAGTTACCAAAACACAATCCAATTAATTTGAGAACTAAAACAAAAACATTTCAAAACCATGCCCAATTAGAAAAGATGCCAGACAAATATTATAAAGAAAGCCCTTGAAAACTGGTTGAGAAGAATAGCCGTAGGAAAGGTATGATGACACAGTATGTTTTTGCAAACACTGGTATAGAGTTACAAAGGTTAATAGAAAAATTAAAATAAAAAAGTCTCCACCTAACTATGAAAAAACAAATATCATGATTGTAAATCGCCTAAATAACAACAAACCAGATATCAAGCATATTGAACAGTTACAAATAGTGCAGCAATTCATATATCTAAGTAAAACAGTTACAAATTACGGTGGACTAAAGAAATAGTAGTGTGCTCGCAAAAAAAAACAATGTAAGATCTACAAAAAACCTGAAATAATAACAACATAACATGATATTTCCAGTCTTACTGTACTTGCAGAAGCCTGGACATTTAAAGCACAAGAAGAAAATTGATACCTGTAAAATGTGGTGTTGAAGAAAAATGCTCCAAACTCCCTGAACGTGTAATCAAAAAACCGCAGAAGCTCTCCATAATTGTATATTCTCGTATTCTGAGATAATTTGGACATGGATATATGTTGACAAAATAAAATGACAAGTTCAAACGACTCATTATCCGAAAAAAGATTAAAAGCAAAAAAAATCATAGAACTAATAAAATCTACAATAAACAAGACTACCAGAAATGCTGAACATAGAGATCGCTAGAGCGAGATAGTTTATAGAGCCATGGCTCACAATAGTAAAACATAATCACAACTCCTCTGCCAAGAGAATATATAATATAAAATAAATAAAATATAAATCAACCAATTTTGATCAAAATTGCTGTAAATAGATTTCAAATAAGCGCTTTAAACGGTTGGCAATATTTAAAATTCGAAATTAAAAAAAAAATATTTATTTTAGATCAATCAATAACTGTTGAATAAAATAAAAACTAATCGACCAAATCATTGATCATTGTTGTCATCAAATTTTAATAAGCACCAATGAAAATTCAAAATTTTAGATAAAAAAAAATAAAAACTAATTAATAAATTTTAATGAAATTTGATGTAAACAAATTTCAATAATGCTATAAAAAACTGACATTATTGGAAATACAAAACTCGTGCTCTAAATAGATATACAAATTTTTAAAAATATTTTTTTTGTATCAATCACTAAACGTTAAATAAAACAAAAACTATTTAACCAGATTTGCTCAAATTTGCTGTTTAAAAAACTTAATAAACGCTTTAAAGATTAGCATTATTGAAAATTCTAAATTGGTACTCAAAATATGTTTTCTAAATGTTTAAAAAAAAATTAAATCAATCACTAAACATTAAATAAAACAAAAACTAATCAACTAATCAAATTTGCTGTTAAGAAATATCAATAATGCTTATTAAAGATTAGCATTATTAGAAAATCAAAACTGATACTCAAAATATTAATTACTAAATGTTGACAAATCAATAAATTTTGATAAAATTTGTTGTAAATAGATTTCAATACCATGAATGCATTAAACCAAAAATATTCAAGCCCAAAAAAAACGAATGTAATTCCTTAAAAAAAATGAAATTAAACGAGAAGAAACTATACGATTTAATAAACACAATTGTACCATGAATAGTAATATCTCACAAGAAAAATAATCATAAAACTAAAAACAATTGCAATTAAAGCGGCAGAAACATGATAGTACGGTATAAAATAGTATGTTAAAACACTAACTGAAAATAATTCTAATGCTTATAACGTTTTATGATATTGCCAATTTTAAAATTCAAATCTATAAATCAGAATTTCTCAGAAAAAAAGTGACTTAACTTGAACATGTTGTCACCCCCAAAGATGTCAAGCCTAACCGTGACCAAATAAAAACCATCATCAATTACCCTATTCCAAAAAAATACAAAACAGATTATAGGTATTTTAGGGCTTTTGGGTTACTACCGAAAGTTCATAATTTTTTTGTCAAATTAACAAAACCTATTAATAGCTGCACCAAATGATAATGAGATTAAATCTCACAACAAAAACTATTTCAAACGTTTATACGTTCTCCCACTCCCTAACCCAACACGCATTGTCAGCGTAGGGTTTCATGACTAAAATCCTTCTCTGGTGCGGAGTAGATTAATAATCTCTCCAGTAGTTCCACTTAGGTCTACCTGTAATGTAAGTTTTCAGTTTTCGTGAAAAAGGGCCAATGATGATGATTCAAAATATTTAAAAAAACGCCATTATCAATATCCACACTATCAAAACTTTAACCTATGCAAAAATTTATTAACAAATCAACCTTTGCTACAATATCCAAATTTCACAAAACCTTTTATTTTCACAACAAACGCGAGTAACTATAAAATTGGCGTAGTTCTGTCACAATGCAAAACCGAAGTCAATCTAAGATACCACATGCCAGTAGAACCTTAAATGACCTGGAAACCAAATATTCGACAATCACAAAATAAATGAGTCGACTGCCAGCAGCCGACCTGTATGCAGCTCCACTACGCTCCGACCTTGCAATTATCATTGCACACCACAGCGACCCGAACTTCAACTAATCTCTTGTTCTGTCTGCTGTATACTTGTATACAGCAAATAGAACAAATTTTATTTCAGTAATTATTTGCTGCTGCAATGGCACCCGTGCCGGAGCAGCAGCTCAAGATGGAAGCCAAGGACGTCCCCGCCGGCTTCTTATCCCAGGATAAGAAGCAGAAGAAGAAATCCCGAGCGAGGGATAAACCTGGCTCCACCGCCAGAGTGGCCGCCCTTACCCTCCAGGTCCAGGGAATGAAGGGCCAGATGAACTCCATGGCGGAAACAATTGTAAGTTTGAATAAGAGAATAATTGATATCTCTAATTCCTTTCAGATTCTCGCGGAATTCGTATCGACCCTGAAAGACAGAGGCACCAACCCCACCGAGGCACCCACCCCCACCGAGGCACCCAAGATGGAAGTCATGGACCTGGGGGCCCCAACCAGCGGAATCAAGCGCCGCCTTGACTCCTCCCCCTCCGAGGACGGAACCGAGCCGGAATTGAGAGGCCACGCCCCCAAAAGTCTGGACCAAGCCGCAGCCGACGTTTTGACGGCGGTCCGTGCGCCAGACGTTCCCCCCACAACCTCCGATGAAGAAGACGGCTTCACGGAGGTGAGCCGTAAAAAGAAGAAGAAGGCCGCCAAAAAGAGGAACACGGGTGAGCCCTTTCCACCTTTAATTAGGCCTTCTGCCACTCCCCAGCAGCCTTCAGCCACTGGTAACGAGCCATCAGCGGCTCCTCTCGCCGGCCCTTCAGGCCAAAAGGCAAAAGGGCATTCTGCCCCCAAGCGCGCCGCCCCCGCCCAAAAGGGGACCCCCTTCGCCGAGGTGAAGTTCCGGCCTATTGCCGAGGACCTCAACCACGACGGCGAAGGCTCTATTGTTAATGACTATCTCCATCCCCCCGCTGACACCCCCGCGAATTCAATTTCTTCTAAATCGCGTCCGCCGGCGTTTGTTTTGACGGATAAAAACAAATACCCGGCTACATCAAAATATTTTATGAATAACAAAATTGTTATCCTTTCATCGCGTACTACCCAAGAGGGTATACGCATGGCGCCAGCTACGGCTGACGATTATAGGAAGGCTACGGCCTACCTCAAAGCGGAGGGTTGGGGCTTCCACACGTGGTCGACCGCCGCTGAGAGGTGTCTGGAAATAGTTATCAAGCATGTTGCTGAATGCTACACAGAGCAGGACGTGGGTCAGGCTCTTGTTGAATTAGGCTTCTCTCCTTCCAACGTGCATCGTATGAGAAACGATCACGTTAGACTCAGCTTGGTTTCGGTGCAGCTTCCGAAAGGCGCCAAATCAGCTGAAATCATGGGGTTGAAAGAACTCCTTGGCCTCAAAGTAGCTGTTGAGCCAAAAAAACGTAGCGGTGGCATTCCTCAATGCCACAAGTGCCAACGTTTGGGCCACACGGCCAAACGTTGTTTTTCAAAAGCACCAGTCTGCCGTATCTGTTCTGGGCCCCATCAATCGATGGTCTGCCCCAAAGACAAACCTCCAAAGTGTGCTCTTTGCGCGGGTCCGCATCCTGCCAATTTCAAAGGATGCTCCTATTATCAAAAAATGTTGGCCTCGCACGGCAAGGCGAATAAAACAGCCTCATCGACTCCCGCGGCCGCTCCGGCTTCGGCCAAGTCTTCTCCTAAGCCCGCAGGTCCCCGCAAACCTGAAGTTGTCTCGGGCAAATCCTTCGCCAACGCGGTCGCTCCACCGGCAACTCCTCCGGTAGCGACCCAGGATGATAGAATTGTCGCTCTGTTGAACGACTTCAATGATTTTCAAAAGAAAATCATGGCTGCTCTTCTTCCGATTCAGTAATGGCTAACGAGGAACCATTACTTCGAGTTTGTTTCTGGAATGCCAGAGGCATTTCAGAAAAGTTGGGTGAGGTAGAACAGTTCTTCATCCAAGAGAACCTCGACATCATGCTGGTGTCCGAGACTAACCACCGTCCCACTCAATCGTTGAGGCTACCGAATACTTTTACGTATTTGGGGTCGTCGGGGATTAGACTAAGGCATGGGACTTTGATTTTTGCAAAAAGATCATTGGACCACTCCGAGGTTGACACCCCCGAGCTAGTCTCTTTAGAATCCAATGCGATAGTGGTCAATGTGCCCGGCTTAGGGACATTAAAAATCGCATCTGGCTATCTCAGCCCGACTAACCGAATCGAAACGGCGGATTTCGAATCGGTCCTTTCTAACCCTCTCCCCACAATCCTTGCTGGGAATTTCAATTGTAAACACCCGGTGTGGACCAGTTTACAAACAAACGTCAAAGGTCGGACGTTGCTCGACTTTGCAGAGCAAAGAGGGTTTCAAGTAGTGGGTCCAGAAGAACCCACTTTCTATCATAGCGCAGGCTACCAAGGGGATGTTCTTGATGTGGCTATTTTCAAAAACGTCAACTTGGTTTACACCATTCGAGTAGTCAACGAATTGAGTTCCGACCATCTCCCGGTCATGCTAGAGCTCTTCGGAAGGGGGTTACCTGGGGAGGGAGGAAGGTCCGTCATCCGTACGGATTGGCCCCTCTTCTCACAATCCCTGGAAGAGAGTATCGGACGCATGACTCCGGTGAGAACGGCCGCGGACATCGATAGGGCCGTCGAACTTTTTACGCGCCAAATCCAGCAGGCTTCGGAAAAAGCCTCTAAAACCCATCAGGTTCGCGTTGATAATCCTCTCGGACTATCTCGGGACGTGAAAGATTTGATCCGTAGACGAAATGCCGCCAGGCACCTTTGGCAGCGGCATCGCTACCCCTTAGATCGAATGACACTAAACTCTCTTCATGGTGAGGTGAGAAAAACCATAAGGTCCCACAAAGAATTGTGTTGGAAAAATACCTTGGAATCCTTCACGGATGACGATCATCCAATGTGGAGGGTCTCCAAGTCCTTAAGGAACAGGCCGGTCCCCATTCCAGCCATTCATGGCAAAAATGGGGTACAATACTCGCTTGAAGGAAAAGCCGAAGCATTTGCTGACAGCCTGGAACTCCAATGCTCCCCGAACATTTGTTTGGACTCGGAGCACGTCGAAAGGGTTGAAAGGGTGGTTAGGAGAGCCCTGAATGCCGCTGACGACGACGCGCCGCTGCAAAGCGTGAGACCGTCTCGAATTCGAGAAATTATCCAAAGACGTAAAATCCGGTCTGCTCCTGGCACTGACGGAATACCCAATAGAGCGCTAAAATGGTTCTCGCACAAAGCGATAATGGTTCTTACCAATATTGCTAATGCGATCCTCCGCACTGGGCATTTTCCTACGGTTTGGAAAAGCTCAATTGTCATCAATATCCCAAAACCTGGGAAAGACCGGCGGTTTCCTCAAAACTACCGGCCTATCAGTTTACTATGCACCTTGAGCAAGGTCATAGAAAAGTCTATCTTAGATATTATTCAGGATCACGTGGATTCGAATAATTTACTTCCCTCGCATCAACACGGTTTTCGTCGGCAGCATTCTTTGGTCCACCAGTTAAATCGGGTGACTGATCACATTGTGGAAGGTTTTAGGTCGAAAAAGGCCACAGGGATGGTCCTTTTCGATGTGGAAAAAACTTTCGACAAAGTCTGGCATAAGGGTCTTCTCTACAAACTTCTCAGTCAAAAATTTCCTCTACGTCTTATAAGGCTGATAGCCTCATATTTAAACCGTAGATCCTTGGCTGTTAGAATTCATAAACATGTTTCTAGCTCTCGAAATATCACGGCAGAGGTCCCTCAAGGCTCCATTCTCTCTCCGGTCCTTTTTAATCTATACGTTGCTGACATGCCTTCGGGATCGAAGCACGGGGTTAAAATGGCACAATACGCAGATGATACTGCACTTCTGTACTCGTCACGGTCACCTCTGGTGATGACCTCAAGGCTACAAAAAGCCACCGACGATCTGGAATGCTGGTTAAATGACTGGCTGGTAAAGGTCAACCCGGAGAAAAGCAAAGCCGTTTTCTTCACTCGGCGACGGAACGCACCTCATGATAACGTCTGTCTCGACGACGTTCCCATACCGTGGTCCGATTCTGCCAAGTATCTTGGGGTTATCTTTGACAAGGGGCTCACGTACAAGTTGCACGTGCAGTCATTACTCGATAAGGCTAAATTAGCAAAAAATCTTCTTGTTCCGATGTTGCGGCGGAACAGTGGTCTCTCTCTCCGGAATAAAGTCCGGTTATACACGTCTACCATCAGACCCATGATGACTTATGCGTGCCCCATTTGGGGAACCGCCGCAAATTCGCATCTAAATAGATTAGAGTCGTTCCAAGGTAATACCTTGCGGTGGCTCATTGGAGCTCCATGGTTCGTCCGGAATCGCGAAATTCAAAGCGATCTCGGGATTCCTCCTCTGCGCAGACAATTCGAAGCTTTGACCGCAAAGTACTTCGACAATCTCGCGGTTCACTCCAATCCTGATCTGGCCCGACTCGCCGAGCCAGATAAGGAAGTTTCGCGACACAAGCGCCCCGTTAGTCAATTGACTAACATTCCCTAGAACTCCTTACCTCTTCCCTCAGCCTATAAGGCGTTATGTCCCCCCTCTTTCGACACTGTCTTGTCTACAACACTATTCAACGGAAGGTTTATGAGCTTTAGGTCTCGAACTTCCAGGCCTATCACCGGGGGGGAGTTTAGTCGGTAGGCGCCTGCCTCTTGCGGGTGAATCCGACACTTTCAGTCTTTAGAAGATTCTCCTCCCAAGCCACAAAAAAAAAAAAAAAAAAATTCGACAATCAAAAATAAGTTATTATATAAACCATTTAATAGTTGATATCTATCAAATAACCTAATTCTAAATCAGTTAGATGGCGTCTGAAGCTATTAGATTATGATTATGTTATTGTTGAAAATATTAAAATTGTAAAGAATTTATGATCCCACAAGTAAAAGAAGAAAATAATGACCAAACAATTGAATCTAATCAAAAACCCTATTTTCGATTATTAAGAAAACCTTAAATTTCAAAGATAAACAAACCTCTCAATAGTAGTTTATGCCCCATCAAAACCAAAAATTTAATATCTTTACAAAAAGAAAAACATGGAAATCCATGTACAGTTCTTAAAAAGTGAACTTAAGGTGAGAAAATTGTCCCATAAAACTATCGTGCAGCTTTTCTCGAAAGTTAATTAAGATAATTCATTTCCATTTTCGGCGTTATTATAAGTATAATAACAACATTTGAATAAGCTATTTTAGTAAAAATATATTAATAAATAAAAAAGTTTAGTGGTAAAAATTGTTCAATTTATTTCAAACTTAGTTCATATTAATGATATTTATATAAAAAAAAATATGCCGCAAAAATTATCACAAAATGATTATTTGTTTGCTTTAAAAGTAGCACCGAAAATGAGGATACTTTTGGGTGTAAACAATAAGCCCACCTATGGCTCCGCCCATTACGTTCGGTACTGTTTTTATTACACAATTGGTAGTTTGATTTTATTGGGTGATCGGCGCCATGGGCGGTATTTTACTACAGTGTGAGTGAAGCGCTCCCGGTGGTTTTCCACGGAACCATTCCTGACAATTCAGTCCTTAAAAACAATATACAAGGTTAGGTAAATGTATGGAAACACCAAAGTTCTGACTGCATTTTTAGTTTATTTTAAAAATGAAGTTAATAAAAGTTTGTACTTTTTTTGATCTGTATAGTGTCGTATTTTGATTTTTAATGCGTTCTATGTATCGCGTAATATGACGTCAATAAATATATTTCCATTATAGATTAGTTTTGTTATTCATTCTCTCGACATGGCCAAACCAACGTAGAATATTACGTTCATACTGGCCTATCGGTATTACTTTCAAAACACTCAACACTCAACACTCATTTTTAACTCTGCCCGTACGAGTTTTTTCACTCACACTTTTTAAGTATGGGGTACTTCCAACCGCTTTTACATTACTGTTGTGTGTTTTTCTTGGCATATCCATGCTTCACAGCCATACAGCAAAGTTAGTGTCAACACATTTTTATACTTATGGATAATACTTCATTCTTTGTAATCAGACACATACTTTCAACTATTTTTTGCGATGCATTTACTCCATCTAAATTACCATTCCTATTAAACGTTCTTCCAAGATATACAGAAGCATCCACCTGCTTTAAGCGTTTACTGTTTAACTCGATTCTACAATCACTGCCTACTTCCGTCTTTATCGAAGACAATGATTTTGATTTTTGTTCCATTTCATTTGCTGCAACATTCAGCCGGTTAAGTGCATTCTGAAGGTCATTTTCATTCTCACACACTATCACAGCATTGTCTGCATACAACAGCATATTTACATTATCTATTTGTACACCGTTAATGTCTTCACGGGCTTTTCTTACCTTATTTTATGTTAAACCAATCGCTTAGTGTACCATCCACCCTAACAAACGCTCTGCTACCATCATATATAGCAATAATGGTATTTACTAAACATTCATTTACCCCATACTCTTTTAAAACGCTCCATAACCTACGTCTGTTCACTCAATCATATGCTTTCTCTAGATCAACAAACGCACAGTATACTTTCTTCGTCGCTGTCATACATTTTTCAATCAATTGTTGAAGTGCAAACATTTTTATCCATGTAACCCCTACCTGGCATTAAACCACACTGCACTCCCCAAACCTTCTCAGTCGTTATTTCACGCATTCAATCTATACTCTTCCAAACACTTTTCCTGAGATACTCAACAAACTAATAGCACGATAATTTTTACATTCAGTCTTACTGACTTTACCTTTGAACAAAGGAACAATCACAACATGCCTCCAATCATTTGGCACTGTAGATTTTCTAAATCACAAATTGAATAAGCACATAACATTTCACCCGTAACCCCATCTACACCCGCGGCTTTGCCATTTTTTAATAATTGTATAGCTTTCGTCACTTCGTCTTCGGTTAGACCATCCGTCATTTCCCCAATGTCTCTTTTGTCTACAGTAATATTCACACTGTCTCCATACAATTGCTCAAAATATTCTCTCCAGTGCTCTCTAATACCGTCCTCATTCCAAATCATTTCTCCACAATCATTTTGAATGCCACAACTTTTCTCTTGCACCCTTTGTTTTACTCTCTTCATCCTCTTTTTTCATTTTTTTATTTCCTTCAAAATCATTTTGCATTTGCTCCGTTTCTTTTCACTCCACATCTTTTGCACAATTAACTATTGTCACTTTTAATCTATTCCACATATTTTCAACGTTCTCATTCATCATTTCCTCATTCAATTCTTTCTCATGTCGTACTAATTTTTTTAAGAGTCTTTCATATTTTTATGGTACTGTCATTCTGAAAATATTCTTTTACCCTTTTACCCTTAACTGTTTATTTTTGTTTCGCTCTTTTCTAATAAATTTACGACCAAAATCCACTTTTAATATGACAAGATAATGATCCACATTCAGCTCCACGGATCGCTCAGGTATCTCTAATTAAACGTCTCAATATACATGTGGATAAGTTTGTGCTTAAACCATAAATAAACTTTTTTCAACGCACAAACTCACCAATTCCTTGCCATTTTTGTTCACTCTATCGTCACCATACTTTCCTAGAACTCTATATGATTCAACTCTTTGGGTACCCACCCAACCATTCAAACCTCTATTTAATTTATTAACCATCAACTTAAATTTTTTACTACTTCCAATCATTACAATCTTGCCAGAAGTAAGATTAAATCCATCGATGCAGCATTTAAGATGGGTTCTTTCCAAAAACTGTATATCAACAGCAAAAACATCAACCAGAATAAACTGCACTCTTACATCAAAAAGCGTTGCAAGATTTTATTCTCTCAAAAAACTAGCAATAAAAACTTTGTAAAAAACAATTCATTCAAGATACGTTTAGAAATAAAAACAGTCGATTATAAGTAAAATTGCCAAAACAGGCAAGCTTAAGAAATTCTATAATATCAGCCTAAAATCAATTTTATAATTTGAAAAAAAAAATCCCATATAAAGAGCTAGTCCAAGATACCAACATAGAACACAAACACTGCTACTTACCGCATTATAGCATCATAAAGAAAACCAGTACGACAACAAAACTACAGGTTGTGTTGCATACATTTGTAATCACCAAAATGTACAAACTCTACAATATCCAGAACATATAAAATATCATGGAAGGCCCACGGACCCATTAGAAACGTACTGTCACGTATGGCACATCATCAGCACCATATCTCGCCATAAAATAGTAGTCATATTACAAGACTTTTAAGTTGACGATTTGCTATCTGGAGTCAGTACGTTAAAGAAAGGTAGGCAGATAACAGACAAAGTCACAACTATAGTATCAGCCAACTAATGTCCCAAAAATGCAACCAAATAATAATTAAAAGTAGATGACAATCAACAAAGACACAATAAGAAACTAAACAAAATAAATTTAAATTTTGCATCTTACCAATTGCAAAGATATTTGATCCACTTAAATTATAACAACATAATAGTAAATACTAAAAATACTCTGATATTTTCAGTCTTACTGCATGGGGCACAAGCCTGGATACTTAAAGCACTAGACAGAAAGAAAATCCTGCCTGTAAAATGTGGTGTTAAAAAAGAATGCTCCAAATCTCCTAGACTCGGTGCCGTAACTAAGGTGGTGCCGTCGGTGCCCTCGCACCTGGCGCAGCTTGGTTGGGGCGCAGGTAACCACCTAAACTTCATAATTTTGAAGTTTGGAAAGCGCAAAATGACGCTCTCGCACCGGGCGCATCAGAAGTTACAGCACTGCTAGACTGCTAAGCAAACAAACGTGTCTATCCAAAACAAAATCATAGAACCGCGAAGTTCTCCCAAATTGTATACTCTCGTATTCTGAGATACTTTGGACACATGTCGAAAAGAGAAAATGACAAGTTCAAGCGACTTAATATCAACTCTACAATAAACAAGGCTACCAGAAATTCTAAACATAAAGGTGGCTGGCGCAAGATAGTTTATAAATCTACAGCTCATAACAGTAAAACATGATCACCACTCCTCTGGTAAGAGGATAACAAAGTAGAAAAAAATAAAATAAAAACTAATATACCAATTTTGATCAAATTTGCTGTAGATACACTGCTCAACATTTAAACTGGTACAACATGCAGTAAATGTAATAATATTAAAATAATAATAACAATAATAATAAAGCCTGTGTTTCGGAATGCAAACAAATGCCTATCAAATAACATTTTCGACAAAATTGTTGTTTATTTGTCATCAGTGCAGTTACTGAGCTTGCGGACGCTTATACTTATCAAGTTTAAGAGAATTTTTGCGAATATCTCAAATAAGTTTTAATTCGGAGTGGTTGAATGCATTTTAAAAACGCCATTAAAGTGTTTAAGTGTTGAAGTGATGAGCCAAGCGCTGGGAATGCTTATTACTGGTGCATCGCTAAGAACTGTTGCTGCTCATTTCAATGTGAGCCACAATGTAATCAGAAGAGTTCGAATGCGTTTTAATGGTACTGGAACTGTCCAACATAGGCACGGCAGACGCCAAAATCGCAATAAAACAGTCAGGGAGGACCGGTTTAGTATAATTCAGTGTCAAAGGAATAGATTTTCTACTGCAAAAATACTCAAAGTTCATTTATTGAATGCAACAGATACTCAAGCAGTAAGAAAGCTTCATGCAATAAATTTATGGTCCAGATCTTCTAAAAAATGTCCATTGTTGACCAGAGCCCACAAAAAAAGAATGCTAGAGTGGGCACACCAACATGCAAATAAGATTGTTGAAGATTGGGGTCGTTGTTTATTCAGTGACAAGACCAGAGTGCGTCTCCATAGCTCCGATAGAAGAGTAAAAGTTTGGAAAAGCAGAGGAAAACGCTATATTGAGAACCACGTGACTTACCATCAAGCTTATAGAGGCGGTTCAATTACCGTATGGGGAGGTATTTCTGCAACTTGTCGCACTGAATTGATTATGCTTGCAAATGCTACAATAAATAGTGTCAGGTATCTTAATAATTTTGTTTAAATCTGGAGCCAAAAAGGATATCACTAACTATAGAGGCATTTGCATTCAATCTGCAATACCTAAATTGTTCGATAAAATAAAACTGGTCAGTTGCAATGGATGTGCAAAAGCATCTTAATAGAAGTACAGCATGGATTTCGTAAAGGGCGTTCCACACTTACTAATTTACTTTGTTATGGAAATGATATTTTAAATGCATTTGAATCTAAAGTACAAGTTGACTCAATCTACACCAATTTTTCAAAGGCGTTTGTGAGCCATAATATTTTAATTGCATAGCTCAGTACTCTGGCCATTTTTGATTCATCAGGTGTTCCTCGAGGATCTCATTGTGGACCAATTTTATTTTTGCTTTTTATTAATGATTTTCCACAGTATATCAATTCATCATCATTTCTTTTATTCGCGAATGATTTAAAAATGTATAGAAGAATATCATCTCTCAATGACTGCCATCTTTTACAACTGGACTTAGATTCTATAAATACTTGGTGTTTTATTAATAAATTATTCTTTAATGCTGATAAATGTTTTTCAATAAGTTTCCATAAAACTTTAATTAAAATATCTTTTAACTATATAATTGACACAAAAGTGTTGGACAAAGTCACACAAATAAAAGATTTAGGCGTTATTTTTTATCATAAACTTACATTTGTTGAACATATTAACATCATGTGTAACCGTGCCATAAAAATGTTAGGATTTGTATATAGAATGTCTGCGGATTTATCAGCCAGTACACTAAAACTTTTATATTGTGCTTTGGTGCGTTCGCATTTAGAGTATGCTCCGTCAGTTTGGAGTCCTGTTTATAAAACTCATAATTTTAGTATTGAACAAATTCAAAAGAAGTTTTGTCGTTTATTGTCTTATAAATCGGGCATATTATCTGTAAATTATGATTACTGCTACATTGCTTCATTGTACAACCTACCGCCATTGAAGATTCGCCGCAAAAGGGCTGATTTGTCGTTCTTGCGTAATTTAATTATGTCTGAGATTGATTGTCCGGAGCTACTTGGTACTCTTCCATTTCATGTAGCATCTAATAATAGACATAGCAGGCATTATTTTTTATTCCGTGAGTCTACCCATTCTACTAATTATGGTTTCAACAATCCACTCGATAGAATGTGTAGATTTGCAATTAATTTACCAACTGATATTAATGTATTTTGTGTCTCTAGTTTAGAAGTCAGCTGAGTCATGCTGACTAATGTTTAATATGTGCGCTTTTATGTATGTTATTTTTTGTATTCTTTATTTTTGTATTGTAAAACATCATTGTTTATGTATATTTGATGTAGATGTAAATGGTAAGATTATACCGTGAATAAAGTATTATTATTATTATTATTATTATTAAAGGTATTAAAACCTGTAGTGTTGCCATTTGCCAATAAAATAGGCGATGGTTTCGTGTTTGTTGATGTTAATGCATATTCATAAAACAAGAGAAACCAATGTATTTTTTAAAGAGAACGATATTACGCACATAGATTGGCCTGCAAACTCTCCAGATCTTAATCCTCTAGAAAACGGATAGGATTACCTGAAAAACTTGATAAGATCACGAAAAGTGGATCCAAACAATCACCACCAGCTCCAAACTGCCGTTTTGAAAGAATGGTATGCCAAGACGTTGACAAGGGGTCATAAGAGCTAGAGGAGGTCGCACGCATTATTAATCTTTTAGTATTTGGTTATCATTTCTTTCCAGAGTAAGGTTTTCTGTAATACTAAAATGAAGATTTTGTTATTTTTCTATTAAAACATTTAAAACTCGTTATTTAAGTTTTATTCTTTTAATTCTTCGCCCTAAAAGTGTTTCCAGAACCATATACTATCAATTAAGCAAAAAAGCGTTCCTAAAAAAATAGTCATTTGTTTTTTATATACATATGTTCTTGTAAGTCACATAAGCTCTTTGGTTGGTAGGCATTATTTAAAATTCAAAGATGCTATTTAAAATAATAATATAATATTTATTTTGGTCCTATCACTAAATGTTAAATAAAACAAAAACCAATAGGCCTATATTTAATCAAATTTAATGTTCAAATTTTCATAAGCGTTAAAGGTTAATATAATTATTAAAAATTTAAAATTGATACTCAAAATGTTTGAAAATATTTATTTTGAACCAATTACAAATTGTTGAATAAAACAAAAACTAATCGACCAATTTTGATCAAATTTATTGCAAATAGATTCCAAATAAATGATTTCAAAGTTGATACTATTGGAAATTCAAAACTAATCCTCAAAATTTTTAAAAATATCGAATCAACCAATTGTAATAAAATCTGCTGTAAAGAGATTTCAATAAGCAATTTAAAGGTTGGCATGATTAGAAATTCAAAATTGCTACTAAAAATATATTTTTCAAATTTTTGAAAATATCTATTTTGGATCAATTACTAAATGTTGAATAAAACAATATCTAATAAGACTAATTTTAATCAAACTTGCTGTAAACCAATTTCAATAAAAGCTTTAAAGTTTGGTGGCATCATTTAAAAATATTTATTTTGGATCTATCACTAGTTGTTGAATTAAACAAAATCTAACAGACTAATTTTGTTCAAATTTGCTGTAATCAATAAACGCTTTAAAAATTGGCATTAATGGAAATTCAACTCAAAATATATTTTAAAAATATAAGTTTAGACCAATCACTAAATGTTGAATAAAATAAAATCTAATTGATCAATTTTGCTGTAAACAGATTCAATAAGCGATTTAATGGTTGATATTTTTAGAAATAAATTGTATAATATGTATGTACATTATAATTGAATAGGAGGTCATCTGAATACCAATGTTGTAACAAATTACAATAATAGAACTAATATATTCCGCCCTGCATACTTTTATGTTTATTACCAATGGAAAACCACTAATTACATGAAAATAAATTGCTATTTTCTATTTTAATAAACTTTACTTACTCATAATTAATTTCTTTTTAACCACATACATTTTCCCAAACTATGCTGCCCCCAACTACCATAAAACATTATTGGTATCAATTATTAATATTGATTCATTAATAGTCATAAATTGATAAAGTATGATAATAGTATGATGTATCCTTCAACATAATCGCATTGATTCGATTAATTAAATATTTAGAATAACTAACGATTACAATTATATTTCACAATAATAATACATGTAAAAAGTATAGAAAAATTATTAAGCACCGACTCAATTTATTCCAATAATACAACAGTATAAATTAATTGAGTTTAATTATACCATCAAATGAATTAGAGCAGCATGAAATTGTAATACAATATTTTAATTTTCCTATATGACTATATAAACAAAAATGAAGTAACTAATAATATAAATATGTATTTAATTAATAATTAAACAGTAACCTTCCAATAAAGATTCCCAATACGCTGTCGATGAACCATCTCAACAGATTACTGATCACAACATAGTAATCCGATTTGAGGGAAAACACCGGCTGGGAAAACTTGATGTAATAGCTGTGATATTTCATACTTCTGGGATGGAAAACACAGTTTGTCATATAAATTGGAGCACGCACATATTGTCACTGGGAATAATACACACGAAGACTGGCTCGGAGGTCGCAGTAGGACGAAGCTGTCGTTAGCGCTTATCCGAGCAAAAAAAAGGTAAAAAGCATTATTCATTATATCAATTTATTTTATTCCCAAATACAAAAAGGTTATTTTTATTTGAATAAATTTATGATTCGATTATGGTATGAATCATTTATATTGAACTAAAATATGTTAATTTCACAATAATTTAAAATGTTTCTTGAAATGTCTTTAGCACAAATTAATTAATAGTTGGAATTGAAATGAATAATAATTTCGTACAATAAATGAGTGTTTTGAGCTTTTTTTTATAAAACTAATATTTAAAAGACAAATGAGAAATTTTCAGTTTTCAATTGAAAATTTGAATTCAGCATATTTGATTTTATATAAAAATTCCTTAAAACTAACTTGCATTGAAATTAGGAAATTTTCTGTATAAAATTGATATTAAAGACGAAGTAATTTTGTTTACAAACATGGTTTTCTAAATTAATACAGATTTGGCTTTGAGTTAACTTTCAAACGACTATTAAATTTTATTGACAAATGTTAATAGAAAATTGCGTAATCGTTTTCCCATTGTGAGACATGAAAACAGGAAAATTCCGCTATTAAATTTTATTTATATTAATTAATTCTATTATTGAAATAGGAAATATCTATGTCGTAACTTTTCCACACTTTTGACAACTAAACGTTACTTTTGACTAATAAATCGAGAACACATATAATCTTTGACAGTCCACTATTAAACGTCACGTAGAAATCACGTTTGGCAAATAAACAACATTTTTGCAGTCACTTTCAAAATATACTAATGTTCAAGATGTAATAAAGTATGTTCCTAAGTTGTCAAAATATTTACAATTTGTTACAAAATGTATGCCAGGCTGTACATATATTATTAAAGTATGTACCAGGCTTTCATAATGTTCTTATACAGAATTAGTGAACATTTGAATACTTTTATAAATTACACCATTTTTTAATTATAGGCATTTAATTCAAACTACTGAGCTTCAAAATTAAGAATATTTTCACTCAAATACATACATTTTTATTTTAACTAAACAAATAAAAAAATAACAAAACAATCATTTCAATAACAATTTGTGAATTGTCCCAAAAATTTGCTGATAGATTTATTTTAATTTAAAAAAAATGATTTCTACAAAAATTCTTAGAACTAATCTTATGCCACTGGCCATAATTATACCTTAAATTATACACTGGCGAGCAAAAAAGAAAGGTCACTTTAAAATTATGACAAATTGTAAACCAAAGTAGGCGTTTAATAATTCATTTCCTGACAAATGATATCTATCTGTCAGATATTATCACTGCGTTACAGACTTTTATAAAACAGCACCCATTTCGCTCTAATTGAAAACCTACATTTCGTTTTGTTTTTTTACTTAGTGTTGATTTTTCTCTGCAAAATGTGTTATTCACACGGAGTACTGTACCTAACAGGTCATAATTCTTTTAAACCCTATTGTTGTAGCAAGAATTATAGCGTCAATTGAAGATGAGCGAGAAAAACATAAAACTGCAAAGATTGTTGGCAGCCTTTGTGCTGTACTAAAGGTGTATCAGCGTTACATTGATACTAGCATGATAACCAGAAGATCAGGATCTGGGCAAAAAAAGTCACCACCAACAGAGATGACCGTCTTTTGGTGTTTACAAGTTAGCGAAATAGAACAGCTTCAGCAGTTTATCTACGAAATCAACTCCATAAAGTTAGAGATGTAAATGTTAGTGAATGGACCGTTCGGAAAAGGCTTCGGGCTGTTGGATTGTCTTGTAGAAAGATGGCTACAGGTCCACCTTTACAACGCCGATATCGTGTTGCAAGATTGGCTTTTACCCAAAATGACCGGGCATGGAATAATAGAACTAGAACATGGTACTGTTTTCACATGAGCGCTTTTGCCTTAATAGATTAGACGGGCGTGGGAAAGTGTGAAGAAGACGCGGAGAAAGATACGCTTCAGTTAGTATTTATAAGCGACTTCCATTTGGTGGAGGGTCCGTTATGGTTTGGGCAAGAATTTCTAAGGAAGCACGCTCAGAGTTGGTCTTTATAGAGAATGGCAAAGAAGGGACAGCTTACAGATACATTATGGATGTTTTCAAAGATCATGTTATGCCTTTCATGCCAACTATGGGCAAGCGCGGCATTTTTATGCAAGATAATGCTAGACCTCAGCCAGAGTTGTCAGAGATTATCTGGATGAAGTGGGAATTTTGCGGTTCAATTGGTCAGCTCTCAGCCCGGACTTGAATCCCATACAACATGTCCGAGTTAGGACGACGTATCTGAAAGCATACACCTGCTCCAAGAACTGCCCAGGAGCTAATACAGTTGCTATTGCAGGAATGAAATAATATCGACCAAAATGTGATCCTTAATTTAATTCAAAGTGTTCCTTGTCAACTTCAAGCAGTCATTAATGCAAGAGGGGTAATACTAGTTATTAGTGATAAGTTTTTCTAATATTTTTTGTTCCATATTAGTCCTAGGAATAAAAAGTCAAACTTAGTCTAAACTGCAAATTTGTGATATTTTTAAAATACGCAATAAAACCAATAAATATGCTTTACAATTCAACACTGAATTTTTAATTTAGTGTGCAAAATACAGTACAATTGTTTATAATTCAATAACATAAGGTTAAAACAAAAAATTCCAAAACTAAGTCATAATTTTAAAGTGACCTCTATTTTTTGCTTGCCAGTGTATGTTCCAAAATGTCCAAAAAAAATCAAACTGCTAAAGTATGTTCCACACTGTCATAATATACTCTACTATCATTAGGTCTGTTTTAACCTACGGTTTAGACAGTTTGCAAATTGTCCAAACTATACACACAAACAAATGTTTGTCATCCTTAGACAATCTTTTATACACAGTAATTTGTTTGTGTGCATAGTTTGAACGGTTTGCAAACTATCCAAATTGTAGGTTGGAGCAGATCTATTACATGTTCATAGATACATACATACCTATGCCCGTACTAATAGTCAGAGATGAAATCTCGGATTTATGAATCCGAGCTCCATTTTGCTAATCGTTGATTGGCTTTAAGCTAATTCACAGATATCGTGATGACAACTTAAGTTGCAATCGACCAATGTATTCCTCGCTTAATTCTCGGATCAAGCTGAAAACTATGCAACCGTCAATATATTCCTATATTCAAATAATCTTGGATCCACCCAAGATTAATCTTATGCCCGTACTAATAGTCAGAGATTAAATCTCGGATTCATGAATCCAAGATTCATTTTGCTAATCGCTGATAGGTTCTAAGTCAATTCACGGATATCGTGATGGTGAACATATTTGCGATCGGCCAATATATTTTATTACCAAACGTCAGAATTAATATATGACACACTAATAAACAATCTTGGGTGGACCCAAGATTATTTGAATCTAGGATTATATTGATGGTTGCATAGTTTTCATTTCGATCCGAGAATTAGCGAGCAAGGTATTGGTCAATCGCGACTAATGATATCTGTGTATTGGCTTAGATCCAATCAACGATGAACAAAATGAATCTTGGATTCATGAATCCAGGATTAATCCGAGATTTAATCTCTGACTATTAGTACGGGCATTAGATTGTTATTAGTGTGTCATTTATTAATTCTGACGTTTGGTAATAGAATTTATTGGCCGATCGCGACTATAGTTACCATCACGATATCCGTGAATTAGTTTAGAACCAATCAACAATTAGCAAAATCTCAGATTCATAAATCCAGGATCAATCCGAGATTTAATATGTGACTATTAGTACGAGCACTTGTCACGCCATTCTTTTTCGGGGTAGCCTACATTAGTTTGTACAATTTGTCTCCACGTTTTTTGTAAGAAAGTATGCTTCAGCAATATCCATACATCTAGTCAGGCATGCTCTTTTATTCTTTCCACCAATTATTTTTCTTTTTCGCACGCATTCATCTAAAATAACGGTTCTTATCCTTTTTGGATGACAACCCAAAGTACAAATATATTTGATAATCGTGTCTGTTTTATTTTATAGTAAAAATTAAAATACAAAAAAATCCTGCAACACACAAGTAAGTAGTTGGGAATGGCAGCAAGGCTTCACAGATAGTTCTGCCTAAAATTTTGAGACTCATTCTGACAAATTTCTCTTTTAGAAATTCTTTTTGTAATTCAGCTGAATCATTTTTCATCTAGCTCAATAGATTTTCAACATAACAGCATTTTTCGGTATGAACATTTTGTGTAATATATCTTTCCATTTCATTTTCAAGGTTTCTCAAATACACTAAAAAATATGTTTACTAAAGTACGGTTTTGACATGGTAAAAAATTTCACCTAAATATACCGACGTTTACACCTACTTGTCTCATTAAGACAATCAGTACAATTGTGTTTTTTTGTCTGTCAAAAATATTTCTATTTCTGTTTTAAGAAAAACAATTCTGACTAAAATCTTTTTGCGGGATAGTCAACAGATATTCAAATGTTTATAATTTGAACCTATTTTTCCGCACATCAATCTAAATATTCGATAGTTTAAAGCACGCGCATGTATAAAATTTATAATTTGAATTACGTCCGTTTAACATCTGATGTAGATCTTGTGTAGGTAACTAAACAGTGTATTGTAACAAACTCCGGATTTATTTCCTTTGCATTGACTCAAAATCCTATGCGACTATCATTGTCGGTGCTCCATGTACAAACCGCAACATATTTTTCCATGACAATTTCTCAAAAACTTATCAATTAAAAGAAATTTGTTTGTCACAGCACATAAACTCTTCATTGAAATTTTGTAGAATTCTTTATCTTATGTACACTAAAAACTGTAAAAAAATAAAAAAATTATTGCTTTTTGAGATCTTATACTAACTGTTCAAAAACATTTAATAACCGACATTAAATATATTCTTTTCTTAACAGTATTGTTTGAATTTTGCACTATTTCCAGCTTCTTTGCGGTTTTCTCTCCACACACAGTTTTCGCCATAACCATAGCAGCGGGTTTAGTCAACTCCTCAGTTATATTATAAGGTTATATACATTAACTTTTAAATTTGAAAAAAAAAACATAGGTAGTTCTTTAAACAAAACTGTTGCAGAGGTAAGCGAGAGATGGCGCGCAACGCATCTCTGCGTATGACAAATCAAACGTACTTACAACACTACTTGCGTGGGTAATGTCAATAGATAGTAGTAATTAGACAATACTAGTAACGTGGCATACACGCGACCCAAATACCTCTCGCAACCCAATATTGAGAATCATTGATCTACAACATTCAACCAACTTGTACATGATTTACCTCTGTTTTTTTATCCAAATATAACTACATAGATTTGCTCCTTGAACAATCTTCATTTTCTGCAATCATTCACATACTTCCAACTACTTTTTGCAATGCATTTACTCGTCTCTCAATATTTTGATTTAAATCACCATTCTTATTAAAAATTCTTCCCAGATACACAAAAATATTTTACAATCACTGCCTACTTTGTCCTATCGAAGACCACGGTATTAGTTTTTGCTACATTAATACAGAAATCCATTTCATTTGCTGCAACACTCAATTGGTTTAGTGCATTCTGTAAGTCATTTTAATTCTCACACACTATCACAGCATCGTCAGCATACAAAAACAGTCTTATATTTACATTATCCATCCGTACACCGTTAACGTTAACAGGCATTCCTTACGTATTTATCCATAAAAATATTAAACAACCACTGAAACGAAAGTAATGTCATAATGTAAATTAGCTGCTATTTTGTTAGAAATTAAAAAAAAAAATGAGTCATGTTTTCACAAAAAGTTTATTTAAAAGTGTAAAATTGATGAAATTAAGTTGAAAAAATAATATCGGTCAAATGACCTCCTGACTATCAAACATTTGTGATCGTTGGTTTTACGGCATTTTGAATTGTTGCTCGCAAAATATCTGGCTCAAAATTGGTGATTTCTTCTACTATGTTGGCTTTGAAAACTTGCAAGGTTTGTTGTGGTAAACGCAAGATTTCAAAAAAACCCAAAAGAAGAAATCTGGTGCCATCAGATCTAGCAATCTGGCCGGCCAGTTCAAATCGCCAAGCTCAAAAATTGATGTTTCAAAATTTCCATAGTTGCCCGAGCTGTGTGAGCGGATGTTCCATCCTGCTGGAATCAACAATGTTCGAGACCCCAAAAACATAACATCTATCTGTAGCGCTCACTGACATTACTTTTGCCCCACCTTGTATGTTACACCAATCGCTCAGTGTACCATCCACCCTAACTATCATATATAGCAATAACGACATTTACTAAACATTCATTTATTCCATACTCTTTTAAAACGTTTCATAACATACGTGTGTTCACTCGATCATACGCCTTCTCTAGATCTTCTTCACTGCCATACATTTCTCAATCAATTGTTGAACTAAAAAAAATTGTCCATTACACTCCCCAAATTTTTTCAGTCATTATTTCACACACTCTTTCAATAAATATTCTTCCAAACACTATTTCTGGGATACTTAACAAACTAATAGCACAATACTTTTACATTCAGTCTTACTGCCTTTACCTTTGTATAAAGGAACAACCACAGCATCCTTCCAATCATTTGACACTGTCGATTTTCTAAGTCCCAAATTGAATAAGCCAATCTTCTATGAATAAGTGATATGCCCCATACTATAACATTTCACCCGTAACCACATCTACACCCGCGGCTTTACTATTTTTAACAATTTTATAGCTTTTAGTTTTTATTAGACTATCGGCCACACTGTCCCCATACAACTGCTCAAAATATTTTCTCCAGCGCTCTCTAATACCGTCCTCATTATAAACCATATCGCTGCAAAATTCTGAATACCACACACTTTCTCTTGTACCCCTTGTTTTGCTCTCTTCCAAAATATTTTTTATTTCCTTCAAAATCATTCTGGATTCTCTCCGATTCTTTTATTTTTATTTGTTCCTTACTTTCATTTACTACTTGAATTCAGTTTTTTTCTTTGTACTCATCACAACCTACTTTTTTCCACCTCATTTTTTTCTGCAACCCACTTTTTTTTCATTCACCATTAGTTTTACATGTTCGTTCCACCGTGCATCTCTTTTTATATTTTCAACTACCTTCACTCCACAGACATTTTTTATACAATCAATCAATTATTGTCACTTTTAATCTCTAATCTATTTCACACATTTTCAATGTTAGAACAATTCATTTCCCAAACTGTAAAAGAATTATCCTCAATGTCAAAGTATGTTCCACACTGTCATAATAAACTCCCACTACCATTACATTTTACAGACTCTCATATGTTCCACATTATCAAAATATTTTCCTGTATTGTCGAGTATGTTCCAATCATAAAATTTTCAAAATATACCTCCACACTATCTATATATACGTTTTAGACAGTCACAACATATTCGACATTGTCAAAATATGTTCTAAAGTTGTTAAATTACTCAATATTGTCATAATATGTTCCAAGCTGTCAAATATATTCCGGCATTTTTAAAGTAAATAAAAATCCAGACTAATATAATGTGCCAATGTTGTCAAATAGTTCTAAACTGTCACAATATGTTCCACATTACAATTTATAGATGTCAGTTTATGTTCTAAACCGTAGTATGGTTCCCTTTTGCCAAATTAGGTTCCAAAATTACCAGAATTTTGTAAGATACTGTCAATAATGTTCCAACAACGTCATACGACGTTGTAAAAGTATGTTCTGGTTTGTCAGCACGTTCCGGAATTGTCAAAAAATATTCATAATTTTTAATATATATTCCAAGCTGTCATAATGTGTTCCAACGTCAAATTACGTTCTGGACTGTTGTAATACTTTCCTAAACTGTAAAACTATGTTCTAGTTTGTCATAACATGTTCTAGACTGTCGTAATATCTTCCTACATTGTCAAAGTATGTTCCAGTTTGTCAAAAAGTTTTAGTAAATTCTTAAAATATATTACATATATATAATATACAAGTTAATGTTCCAGCATCAAATTATGTTCTAAACTGTCATATGTTCCTAAATTGTCAAAGAATGTTTCAGTTTGTCATAACATGTTCCAGAGTTGACAAAAAGTATTTCTAGATTTTCAAAATATATGCCAGGCTGCCATAACATGTTGCATCGTCAAATTATGTTGATGTCATAATACATATTGTTCCTAAAATTATGTTTCAGGCTTATATGCTCCAACGTCAAACTATGTTCAATGTTCATGACAATCTATGTCATAAATATGTTCCTAAATTGTCAATGTATGTTTGGGTTTGTCAGATAATACGTCAAATTATACTGACATAATATGTTCCAGTTTGTCAGAACATATTCTAGTTATAAAAGATATTTCTAAAGAAATTAAATTCTAGATTTTATAACATGTGGCAGAGTAGTCAAAAAGTATTCTTAGGCTGTCATGTTTCAACGTCAAATTATGTTCTAGACCAGGAGTGGCCGACCCAAATGATCATGCGGGCCACTTTGGAAATGCATCTTAACTCCGCGGGCCGCATATAAATTGTATATCCATATGTTAGATTTAGACCCACTATAGACATTTTTTTTAGAGTAAAAAATTTAAATATTATGAGTTATTATTATTGTGTTTACTATTATTCTTACTTGTAAACAGATAATATAATAATAATTATACTAAACGCACTTCTAACAGTTAATTTTTGAATATATGGGTGAACAAATAATGTATTTTTTTAATACATTGGTTTTTAGTACTTTGGCCATTATAAAATTAATATATTTTGTGTGATAAATCTCGCGGGCCAGAAAATGTTCAAAACATACACGCTGTCTCCAACGTCAATGTATGTTCTAGACTGTCGTAATGTTCTTAAATCGTCAAAGTACGTTTCAAAATTGTAAAAAATATGCCTAATTTTTCAAAATATATTCCAACATCAAATTATAATTTAGTGTCATAATAGTAGTCAACATGTTCCTGCGTTGGTAAAAAATATTCTTAGATTTTAAAAATATATTTCACACAGCCATAATTAGTACGTCCCAACGTCAAATTATGTTCTAGATTTTCATAAACTGTCAAAAGTTTAAATTCAATTATTTAACTAGAACATATTTTGACATAACATGTTCTAGCATACTCAAAAAGTACTCCAAGATTTTTAAAATATAATTCAGACGTCATATGTTCCAATGTCAAATTATGATCACTGTCGTAATGTTTCTAAACTGTCAAAATATGTTCCAGCATTACACACCTAAACTTTTAAAATATTTTCCAAGCTGTCATATGTTCAAACTTTCAAATAATGATCAAAATATATTTCAGGCAGTCATAAAATGTTACAACGTCAAACTGTGTTTAGACTGACACGATACGTTCCTAAATTGTCAAAGTATGTTCCAGTTTGTCAAAACATGTCTACCTAATATGATGACTATACCCGAGATTAGATTAGTTACTCAAAATGCCGGTGAGCGATTGTTGAACCTGCTTTGCACTTACCTCCTACAATGGATGATTGTAACATTCAATGTTGTGCTGTAAACGATTCTTGGAAAACTGCAAAGTAGTCGAGCGTTCGTTCTCTCTCAGTGATTCCGATACACACAGTTAGCAGACAATATTTAGTCGAGACTTAGTATTGTTCCACAACACTTGGCGTTGTACTTTACCTGAACATTAGTTACACTCAAAAAAACCATGAATCACCTGAAGTGTAACATAATTATAATTTTATTTGTATTATTTAATTTTTTTTTAAATATATATTGTAAAATATAATTTTGTCTGGAAAATACATTTCTGTACAAACAAATTGATCTATAAATATACACCTGAAAGAAAAAACAAAAAATAATAATAAACAAAAAAATGTATAAAGCAGAAAAATAGTAATATAAATCGTGAGACATAACTTATAATCATTTCTATATAATTATATAACATAATATATAAAATAATATTAATATTTACATTAAAATAAAATTATAAAAAGGAGTATTTTGCGCTTTATTATAGTAATTAAATTAATATTTATAATTTTGTTACGTGCAGGGATGTTTTTTGTGTCGTGATGAATGTCACCCTGCAAGATTTTAAATTTGTTCGAGTTCATTCTCAAAACAAATAAAATCTTCCAGGTTGTAATAATAATAATAAATTTAAACCTAATTAAATTCATGTTGCAATCAATTATTATCATTTATTATTATAGACTACTTATTGCTTTCCATCCGATTTTTCATTCAAAATAAAAATATAATAAATTGCCTACATAATAATATATAAATCCGTGCGAATATTGCGAACTTAAACGTTAAAATTACTATATACATAAAAAATAATATTTTGTTTCGTATCTCTTATCATCATTACTTAGACAATTTGTTTTGTTTTGTTTTTCTTTTATACAAAATAGAATTAATAATCACAAAAACCAGCTTAGAAACTAACAACGTTAAAGGCGACTCTGCCTCAATATAATACAAAAAAAAGAGAAAAAAATCAGTTCCAACATAACAATAAGTATCATAGGACGTGCAGAATAATTGAAATAAATATTGATTTAATTAAAGTCACTTAATGTATGTGTTATAAGTCGTTTTAGTTTAATTCGATTTGATAGAAGAAATGTAATGCTATGAATGCAGCGGCGTCATATAAGTTAGTATCTCTAAATCAGTGACGTAACTATTAATGGGAAACGGGGGAAAATAATAGATGGAGGTTGCAGTAAATGTACAGTAAGCTGAAGAAATTGGATACTAAAGATGCTTTTAAATTACTAACGTAATTAACCCGGAATATTTTACTCTAGCGCTTCGCATCCGAATGACGTCAATATGACGTTGCGTTGCTATGCTATTATATGAATGGAATAGCAACGCAACATCATATTGACGTCGTTACGATGCGATCGGCGTGGCGAAGTGTCAGTTTGAATACGCGTCATGTGATCTCAAATGAAGCCAGAAAGGACAGGGACAGAAAGTTAACTAACTGATGAAATGTAATGAGAAGATGAATCATTTTGCTAGAGTCTGTCGAAATGGAATTAGAAAGCTGTGAGCAGCAACTCTCTGCCTGTATCCATGAACTTCTTACACCAATCGCTCAACTTCATAACCATCTCCCTACTTTATAACACCCCTATCCTCCCACGCTAATAACTGATCTACCCGTTTCCCTCATGCTGTTAATTTCTTATACACCTTCAATCAAGTTGATTGCCTATCTTCTACATTCTAACCTAACATCCACTAGATAAGTAATCCCCCCCCCCCCACATAATCTTCAGCTGTACCTACTTTCCAGATGCAGTTATTGTTTCTATTAACCTTTCGTCAGTTTCTATAAAGAAAGGACAGAAAAAATCGATAAAGGTTAAGGTTAGGCTACATGCACAAACACTAACGTAACCTATCGCCTACTTCATAAATAAAATCCCTCACGTTCACATATGCCGTTATATTCCTATACACTATTAATTAATTTCCCCGTTTCTATCTCCATCTTCCATAAAATCTCCCCACCCCCTCCAGCATTTGCATTTAGTGGTAGCTTCAATCAAAGAGACAAAATACAATTCCATTACTATTACATTCGCAATTTGTAATGCAACTGAAAATCATCAAACTCTTCAGATGTTTTATAAAGCCAAAAAGATGTTGAAGCTTCAGGCAAGAAGAGAAAAAATAGTTCGATGCAGGATAGGCGCCAAACCTCAACTCATAGTTACGACACTATTTTTACATTTAAAATTTGTGTTGAAACTTGATATTTTATAGTCGATAACTTTTTTTATATAACATTCATCCATAGCATTAATTTCCAAAGCTCAAAAAGAGAACCTTTCAAGGGTGACCAGATACTAATAATGCCCCATTATAACCCAAAAATGATTATTTATATTTAAACCAAATTATGATGATCGATTGTTGATGATCAATATTGATCACATTTGGGGAAGAGCTGTTAAGTAAACATTTTTATTTTAATTAGCGGCAGCAAAATTTTTGGCAGTTTTAAAGTTCTTTTATCCCCCCCAACACAAATTATTGAGCAAAACATTAAGTTTTTTCTCCCCCCCCCGCCTCCTCAACCACTTAAATAAATATTTAATTATAATTAATAAATTTTGAGTAACAATGTATTTAACTAGGGAGGGGAAAGAGCTTTTAAAATTTACTTATTTATTTGCGCCGCCCCCTCCCTGTTAAAAACATAACTCAAAATTTTTGAAAAAGTTCACACATGACAAGTGAAGTTAAATAAATTAGATACCATCACCCCGCTCCAATTTAATTGAATATCACATAACCTGGTCTAATGGTCTTGAATAGAAACATTATATTTTCACAAGATTTTATTTAATAATATAATAGAATATTTTGGTAACAAAACTGTTAACGAATCAAGAATTGTCCTCCGCGAGTTAATTTAACTTTAACCACTTGAGCTGCCCACCTGTAAAACTCAATATTTTTGTGAATGCGGCTTTTGTATATTTAAGAACAATACGTAATTCTGACCTCCTAATCCCCGTCCCCCTCCAATAATTTAAATTTCGTCCTCATATTCCAATCTTTACAAGAGATCTGGTCACCCCCTTAATCTTCTAATAACACCGTTATGACATATAACCAAATATGATAAATACATAACCTCAAACAATAAATTTCGTAATCAAATAATAAATAACACATAAAAAAAAGAATTGACATGTGCCCATATTTTCGTTTCATAACCTGAGATTTCGATCGACACAAGTGAATTAACCTAGAAATATCAACGTGTTACGTTTTGCTCATATACATATATATACTTTTTTTTTATCGATTCACTTCATATAATATATTATTGCTTCTAATATACTTTAATCAACTATTTGTTTCGTGCGTTGTGTGTCTTTATAATTAATCTTTTAAACTAATGTAACGTATCAATGCGATTGGTATTGGTGTTTCCGTAAAATTGTTTTTCTAATTTTTTGACGAATCGGTACGATCGGCACAAATATTATATCTGTCCGTAAAATCTAATCAAATACAAGAGATGCATTTTGTGCCAATTGAACAATGATCCCACATTAATTGGGGGGGGGGGGGGGGAGAGGAAGGGGAACAATAATTCCAAAAGGATTTTTTTATAAAAGTAGAAGGAATAATTTGAGGCGGTATGGAAAGGGGATTTAAATAAGGGGGGAAGGGTTAATAATAGTATAAAGAGAGAATTTTTATAGGGACATTTTGTTGTGTCTTCTACCGGCAACAATTGTAGTAAGTTGTGTTGGTTACATTGTGTATCTCATGCAATAATATGTGTACCGAATCGTCCGCGTCCAAACCGTCGTATTGTCTTAATTAATTTCATTTATCTATTTTTAAAGTTGACTAGCAAATAGGCACTTGTGACATTTTTTAATTTTACATTTGATGTACTTCAAGAGTGGCAAAGTGGGCTGGGAATTATCTCAATAAAAAAGGCACTTTCCGACAAGCCCCTATTAAAAAAATATTTCAACGATATGCCTCCATTTCTTTCCTACTACGCGAATTAATAATTTGATATGTCTCGTAATTTTTTTCCTACCGTCATTCATATATTTAAATATATATAAATATTTATTAATCACTGGTGAGTAGCCACTTAAAACGTGGCATTGTTTTCATTCGACCGCAAAACCACATGTCTCCTCGACTGCCTGCGTCAATTTGTCGTTCAGTATTTGGAAGTTGTCGTACGGTGGGATGTCGATGCGATTGAAACACGTGTGCGCTTTGGGTAGATTCTGCGGTGAAACGTCGACGCAATGGATGGTAAATAGACGAGGTCCGGCCGCCCCCGTGCTGCCTTGCAACGCTCGGAATCCTTGAAGTGGTACGCGCGAACTACCAGTTACGAATTGCAGCAGTCTTGCGCGCATCTCTTCCGAGTAGGATTCTACGACCTGCCAGAACCACTGCACCACGGCCGTCTCGGCAGTGCAATGTTTCAACCTGAAAAAATAAAAAATGAACAATGCAGCAAGTTTGTAATTTAAGATGTTTCATTCAGTACTAAATCTACTTTACTTACCTAACCTAATTTAAAAGTTAGCTTATATTTTATACATTAACATCCCCCTTCCCATATCATAAGTAGCCCACTAGAATAAAGAAGCAAATTCCCTCCCTGAAGCTATACTAGCCCCCTTCTTCCACGCTACCACAAGACCGCCCCTCATCATGTACCCATAATTTTACCCCATTCGCGCGTCTAGTCCTTCTAATAACTCTATAAACTTTCTTTACTGTACTTGGCAATTTGAGCTTCCCATCCACACATTCTCATACCTCCCCCTCCTCCCTCCCCAATGTCGATTCAATATATCATCAAAACAGCTCAAATATGTCTAATTTTTCAAATGTTGCATTCTTCACCCATCCACAAAGTGCCAATCTAAAAATACCTAATTACCCCTCCCCCTCCAATGTATCATTCAGGCATTATATGCCATCCTACTTCTACTATTAACTATACAATGTGCTTTATATCGCACAGCCAATATAAAAACACATCCTGCCAGTACACCCCGCGCCCCTCAATGTAATAGCATTCCCGATTCACCGTTGATACCCACAGTGTACTGCCGTCGTATATCGTGGCATAAACTCTGCATTATGATTACTCTCCAATGACGCCCATTTTATGACATAAATAATTCCCCTACATACTAAAAGCCCGCATGTGCATTGCAACTCCCCCACCGCTCAAGATATCCCCACTAGCGCTTGCCCGTTCACACTACGCTATGCCAACAAACTCTTACTGCAGACGGCATTTCGTACGTGACATGCGAGTGTCAATTCTACATTGGATGACAATGGTATAGCCAACCAATTTACGGCATCACTGATGTAATATGTTCCACGAGTACATTACCAGCATCAATTCTCTCCAATAAATGACAATCACCAAACTATGACATCGTTTCTATGGTCAATCAAATCATCATAATATACAACGATTTATTATGCATTGAATATATTTAGTTTCGCATCTCCTTAGAGACTAAAACGACAATCTTACCTCGTATGCGCCTTCCAGTCAACAATATCTATCGATCCGATTCCGCTAATCACTAGCTCCAATTCGCGTTCGTCGAACGGCCTCAACAACGCGGGAGGTATCAGTTCGGTGAATCCTTTCTGAAGAGCAAGAAACTGCTGTTCGATACCGCGCATGAACCTGTAATTGACGTACAGCTTCACGTACTCACGCTTGTTGTCCTCGGTAACAGTTATCGACGCCCCATTCGGCTTCAACTCGTGCACCTTTATCACACCGAAACTATTGTTCTCCACCGAAAACGTCGTATCCAAGACGCCATCTATGTTGTTTTGCCTGAAATTTTTTTCATATAAATACAACCCAAGTATAGTATCGTATAGTGCAGTAATGTTCAATCATATACTGAGGTAAAATTTGTTTATTATTTTGTAAAATATATTATAACAAAAAATCAGTTTATACTATATTAAAGTTACAGTTGTATTC
Organism: Tachinus rufipes; assembly: GCA_963932245.1. Lineage (NCBI taxonomy): Eukaryota > Metazoa > Arthropoda > Insecta > Coleoptera > Staphylinidae > Tachinus > Tachinus rufipes. Next base: position 66,346,156 of record OZ010747.1, on the reverse strand, counting down.
TGTAGCAAGTTCCAATCCTATACTGCAGTAGTATATTAGGGTAAAGTTTCTTTCATATACTGTAGAAAAGTGCATAGTTTCTGACGATTGCTGTAGCAAATTTTTAGTCGTTTATTGTAACAAAATTTTAACCGTATACTGTAGCAACTTTGGTACACTATAGCAAGTTTCAATCGTATACTGAAGCAAAGTTCTGTCGTATACTGCAGCAAATTATCAGTCGTATATTGTAGCAAAATCTCAAACGTATACTTTTATAATAATTTAGTTTTAAGAAATTTAGTTTTTACTAATACTTACAGCATCCAGGTTAAGCTTCGATGTAAATCGGGATCGACGCCCTCGATATCTTGCAGCGTGATTGGTTTATTAAGAAGTTGTTTGTAGAAGGGCATCGTAAAACCCCCTTCCAATTGGTGGTTGTGAAAGACGGCAATGCCGAGAACGCGGCCCACAAAATGAAAATAGGAAAGATGTTCGGGATTGATAGAGGAATCGGGGTTGATTTGTAAGGTATAATGGTCGTCGCGGCTGTACTGAAATAATCCGTATTGTGGATTCAGCATCTCGCGCGACAATAGGTGGAGCCACTCGCGAGCCACACCCCCGTAATCAAGTCCCTCCTCTCCGCGGAACTTCACCATCAGCCGTTTGCGCATGTCTTTCGGCCGCATTTTCATAATTAACCTGTAATAAAAAAAATAATAAGAAGTTATTATTGTTACCTTCTCGCTCGTGTGTTTCCTATTGTCATCTATAAACCAGCCGACTTACCTTTTCCACCTACTTACCTTCCCCAGCCTACTTACCTCCCCAACCTGCTTACCTCTTTTTGTTGTCATAACATCTCGTATCTACAAAGATAGCCTCAAACATCGAGTTAGCAGCGCAGAATTATGTCAATGTTTTTAATTATTAACCAGAACTTACCTATAGCTTTCCTCAAACACTTCATTTCGTGATACTTCGAGTCGGCAGTGTCCGCTCTGCGGTTGTAAAGTGGTCAACTCCGCCCTAAGCGCCCGCAGCTTCCCCACCAAATCACGCCTATATTTAGGCAGCAATTCGGAATCTAGTAGGCCTTGCGGTAGATCACTATTATCGCTTCTGCTTCTTGGAGACAGAGGAGCGGCTACTGGCGGTGGTGGAGGTGGTGCGTGACCGTTCGCGACGACGTTCGCGGTCGGCTGTGCAGTGGCAGTCGTGGTGGTTGTTGTGGCGGTGTGATTGTTGCTAGCAGGTACTGATGTGGTTGTGGTGGTCGTAGTTGAGTTGACGATGGCCGTCGTCGCTGTCGTCGTCGTCGGCGTTGTCGTCGTTGGTGATTGACGTCTCAATATGCTCGTCAGGATTTGCGAGTTCAGTCTGGGATCGGTAAATTGCGTCGTTCTGTTGTTGTGATCCACAAAATAAACCTGCGCAATACACAATACACGTTTTAAAAATTGTCAAATGTAGCTTACAATTAGATTAGTAATTAATATATATTACCAAAATCAGAAAAATAAATAAATTTGTTCTATTTTTTGTTGTGAATAAATATGTAATGTAATATCAATCCAATTGTAGTAATACTCTTCTAATGTGCAAAAGCATACAGCATCCATTAAAATGTCATTGTCGCAATTTCACACTTTCTGTCATCAATACCTCAGTGTTATCAATTGCGATACATCATATTCTAAACAAATCATAAAATCCCCGTAGAATCATTAATTCTACAAATATACCATCAAATTCCCCTAGAAACATTAAATTTGTTCACCAATGATAAAATCCACAATGAATCAATTGCCCAACTAACCCAAAATACAGCATAAAACTCCTCCAATAAGAAATGTCTCACTCACTCTCCCACAATAAATCATCTAATCCCCAACAAATTATCAGATCCCCAGCAATCATTCACTCACAAAAACATTTAATCGTCAATGAATCATCAATTCGCCAATAAGTCACCATTGAAGAGTTTAATAATTCTTCAAACTCCTAACACATCACCATCATCAAAATCCCTAATAAGCAGAAAATCCAAAAATCATCAATCTCCAAACAAGTCATCAAATCCTCCAATGAAACATCAATTACCACAGCAAGTTATGCAATCCCTTAATGAATCATCTAACTCCTAACACATCAAATGAATTAATAATTTATTCAAAATCAGTCAATCGAATCACAGCGGCCAAGGGTCAAGCATAGACAATTGTTTCGGTTCTACAAACCTCGTCAGTATGCCTTGTACGACCACGGCATCGCATGATATCGTTATAGCCGCGAAATGACTGCCAATTGCATAAATGCTAAAATGATACCGAATATTGCGGACATTTTAGTATTAAAAATTGCAACTAGATGGCAAACCAGTCTTTCGTTTGATTATTTCCTAACACATCATCATCAAATCCCCAATAAGCATAAAAACGCCAAAAATCACAAGTTGCAGTCGTATATATGTAACAGCTAAGTTGCAATCGTATACTGTGGCTAAGTAGCGGTCGTATACTGTAGCTAAGTTGCAATCTATATTGTAGCTAAGTTGTAGTCTATATTGTAACCAAGTTGCAGTCGCAAATTGTATCTAAGTTGCAATCAATACTAATTTAAATTGAGGTCATATACTGATATCAGTAGCGCTCATATATTGATTTAAGTCGCAGCCGTATTCTTTGACTTAAATTACAGTCGTATACTGAAGCTAAAAAGCTTGAAATCATATACTACGCTAAATTGCAGTATACACTAATATAAGTTGCAGTCTGTAGCTATTTTAGGGTCACATATTGAAGCTAATTACTGATTTAAGTAATATACTGTAGCTAAGTTGCACGTAAAATTCGCACCTTAAATTGTATAATGCACGTATATAATCGCTTTTGTTATTAAATAAACACAAAATTTACTCACCCTTCCCGAAGATGTCTGTCGCATTTCCCAGCCGGGCGGTAAAGGTCCCAATTGATCTAATGCAAGACAAAGCGGCGCCATGTCTTTGGGTATCCTCGGATCGTGCCATGTTGACACGCCAGAAGGTATATGATAGAAATACACCTGACCTTGTTGCGTCGTACGTAACTCTGAAAATTTAAAACAAAATCGTAACGCAACTAAACGACCGTTTAAGCCAAACCACTACTTTTCGCATACTATAACTTACCCGATGAACATGCGTTGTAGTTGTTAGCAAGCAGGCAGATTTCGGTCAAGTTTTTTAAATCTAGTTTCCCACAAATCATTTTGATGCAATGATGTTATGCCAGGGCATTTTGTGTAATATTAACATTGCACCAATAACAACAACTGGGCGATAAGACATTCGGATAAGTGATTTGCGTAAATAAGATAATATATACTGACTAATTAAAATTACAAATAATAAAAACAAATTAAATTATATAAATTTGTTGTCGGTTTAATAAAAGACCGAGCGCGGCCGATCGAGTATATAAGAACATTTATTTGGTTCATGTTTTTGGTTTGCAGTAGAGCTTTAGCTCCAGTCGTATAATGAACATATATTAAAACAAAGTTCCAATCTTATACTGATCACATATTTAAACATTGAAGTATTTTAGACAATACTTGAATATCCTGAATACAATTTGAATTTAATAATTTCTCTTACCGTAACCAGGTGGTAGATCTAACGGTACGGATTGCGCGAGCGCGTTCACTGAATTCCTATTCCTCGCCGACCTCCTTCTCCCACTACCATCGTTTCTCCTCTCCTCGTTCCCGCCCCTCTGTCTCCGATCCCTAGTTCCCCGTTGCACTTGCGGACTTACAGCTTGTTGCGGTCCATTACCATTTGGTACATTATAACTGACATTATTTGGGGCCGGAATGACGGCAGTACTTGTAGGTGATGTGGCGACGAAATTATTGGGCCTCGTTTGTATTATTTCCTTTTGCGGACTTATAACAGGTGACGTTGGTGATGTACTCGAACTAGGACTGGTTAAAGCTTCTTCAGTATTGTTATTTACAATGTTGTTGTCGTTCTGGTTTTCAATGTTGTTGGTTCGTACTGGGTTGTTGCGAGAACGGTTTTTGGCGTTTGATTGGGGCTTGATCCATTGGGTAGAGCGGGTTACGTGGTTGACGTAGTAGGGACGTCCGTTTGCCGTTCGGCGCTCTTCCCATCCAGGAGGCAGCTCGTCGTTATCGGTGGGCGACACGTCGCGGTCGGTTGGTCCTCGGAGTTCGCCGAGGGGACCGACCACTGCTAGAGGTGTTCCACCGCATGGCCCGTCTCTGGACAACAAGGATATTATTATTTGGCCCTTCACCGGTTCGCTATCTTCCTGTGATGCTTTGCACAAGTCCAAACATTGATCTAAAACAAAAAAACGGAAAATGTTAAACTGGAAACAACTGATAAAATTTAAAAAAAAACTCGTTTGAAGCTCCCTGGGTACCATTATACAGAACTTTCTGCACTTTGTAAAATCTTTCGGGCATCATAATAGAGGCATTTGAACATCGTAGAAACTTTCCAAAAGCTTTCACAAAAATTAAAAAACCTTTCTGAATATTGTTAAAGCTTTTTAAATATGATAAAAGGCTTTCTGGGCATTATAAAAGTTTTCAGGACATTATAAAATCTTTCATGAAATAAAATAGTTTTCTGAATATTGGTAATGCTTTTTAAATATAATAAAAGACCGTATAAAGCTTTCAAGGCATTATAAAAGCTTACACATTAATAACGCGCTAAATAAATTTAAAAAAATAAAAAAACATTGCTACAAACTATTAATGGATTTTAAGATTTTATTAAAACTTCCGGTCATTATCAAAACTGCCAATACACTATTAAAGCTGCATAAACCCTCAAAGCATTATCAAAACTGTCAAGCTATTTTCAAAACAACAAGGAAGTTATTAACACTCTCAGAGCATTATGAAAACTTCCAAAACAGTGAGCAAATTCTCATTACATTACGTAAGTTTTGAAGACCTTTTATAAAAGTTCTGTTCGCCATAAAAGCTCGCAAGGCATTATGGAACTTTAGAAGACATTTAGCAAGTTTTCAGGACCCTATAAAAGCAACCAAGAAACTCCCAAAACATCAAGTAAACTTCATAATCATTTTAACAGCTCTACGCGCATCATAAAAGCTACAAGACCAAAACTTCCTAAACATTATAGCATACAGGATATTTTATAGAAGATTTTGGTGCATTAAAAAAATTCCGAAAACGTCATAGAAGCTCTGTTAAAACTCTCAACATATTATGCAAGCTATCAGAGCATTATAAAAACTCTCTAAGCATTTACGCAAGCTCTCAAAGAATTATGAAAACAATTAGTACAAAAACATTATAAAAGATCTCATGGTGCTTCCTGGAAACTCATTGTACGCAATGAAAACTCTTGGTGCATTATAAAAGTTCCCAGAACTTAAAAAAAAACTTTTAAAGCATTGCAAAAGTTGTCAACAATTATTAAGCTTTCGAAGCATTGTAAAAGCACTCGCGTATTCTGAAAGCTCGCGTAATCTGAAAGCTCGCGTATTATAAAACTTTGTGCAAGCTTTCATAGCATACAACAGATTTTACGGAAGCTTTCGGCATACTAAACTCTCGAGTCGCTTCAAAAGCTCTCAGCATGTCTTTGGGTATCAGCAAGCTTTCGAGGCATTGTATAAGCGGCGTATTAAAAGTCGCTAAAAAAACTGCAAAGGCATTGTATAAGCTCTCAACACAGTACGAAAGCTTTCAAGACATTATAGAAGCACTCAACGTTTTATAAAACATATTATGAAATAATTGTGCAAGCTTTCAACATTATAAAAACTTTCAAGACACTGTGAAAGCTCTTGGCGCACTAAAAAAGCTCTCGGACATTATAAAAACTTTGAAGGCACATTGAAACCCTCAACACACTGCACAAGCTTTTTGGCAGAAGCTCTCTGCACATTATAGAATTGTTGATGTTTTCGGGATATTGTTTATGCTCTTAGAAGATTATTAATGCTTTTTGCTTCAACATTCTAAAGGTTTTTAAAACATAATAAAAACTTTCTAGACATTATAAAAGCTTTCTTTGTCCCATCAAGAGTTTCTGAACTTTTTAAAAAACATTAAAACTTTTTGAACGCAATCGCTATGCACAATACAAAATCTTTGAAAACACCAAAATATGCATATTTTAAAAGCTTACAGAGTAAAGCATTGTAAACATTATAAACGATTGAAAAATTGTTCACAACTTAGAGGAAATTATAAAAACATTTAAACATTTAAAGCTTCAAAGGCATAAACCAATGATTGATTGAAGTCACACGATCAATCATCAACCACTAATATTAATTGATTATTTAATTAAAAAATTAATTATAATAGTCAAATTTTTTCCAGAATGGACACCGGCGAAGACGACTATTCCGACAACAAAATCCTCGCAATGTACCAGCAGCTGGCGCTAAATGAAAAGCTCATTAAGAAACAGGCTACAAAGATCTCCAGCCTCAATGCCAACATCCTAGCCCTGATAAAGGGCCAAACAAAGAGGATCGACGTCCAGGAAGAAACCCTCACCCTGATAAAGCTAGAATCAAAAACATGCGAAAAATCCATCAACAAGTCAGCGTATCCCCCGATCCAGTCCTCCCTAAAAAAGCCTTCAGAATCCGACACAAACTCTAAATTCAAAGAAAGGATGAAAGTCTACCTGAACAAACAAGTCACGCTCTACCTGCAGAGAAGAAATTCACCATAGCTGTGAACAAGAAGAAGACAATAAAGCAGAAAGTCGCGGGAGAGTCCATTTCAGTTTATGTAGCTAATCAGCCGGCCCAACACTTCAGGTGCCTTCAGCGCCATCAGCCAACAAGGCCTAAGTGTCTACAACACGGATGGCCACTATGACCAAGACGACCAACTCTGATGCAGGTATAGTATGCCCATAGCTATAGTGTCTTTACGACATGGGCTTAAATGATCTCAACGGATTATTTCATTAGCAACCTATTATGATTTTATTATATACCTGGAACCCGAGAAAGTATTCAAGGGTGAAAATATTGTATATTACTTCACCCTTGAATACCGATGTGTTATAAGCTATTTATGGTATATAATACAAACATAATTGCCTCCCCAAGGCTATTGGTAATAAACTAACCCATCAAAATAATTTAAGCCCATGTCGTAAAGACACTATATCTATGGGAATACTATAACAGCTCCCTGGGCCCTATAACAAGCCGCCAAACCCTATCAGCATTCTCAGATGCTGACGCACGACACCCACCACCGTATTCCAAGGGTTGTCAGCGACATTCAAAGACGCGCAAAACGCACCAACTTTGTCAGTCAAAAATCAGATTCTCCACCGCTTGGCTCAAGCGAGCAAAGCTGATTTCAAGGAGATATATTTATCTTCAATGCATCTTCTAGTCTAAAAAGCTAGAAACAGACTATTTGTCCGAATCTGAATTTCAGACAGTAGTGGTACAAGATCTCCACACTCACTATGCAACGCCTATATGGCTGGCACACCACGTGCATTCTTAATATTCCCCAATAAGACATCAGTAAGGCAGAAAATCTATCCATCGGTTGAGAGTTTAGTCGGTAGGCGCCCGTGAAGGTAGATCCGCCAGTCTATAGAAAAAGCTTTTAAACATTATAAAAAAAAGTTTTTTAAACACTGATAAAGCTTCATAAATTTAGTAGTAACTATGAAAACTTTATCCAGCTTTTTGGAATGATAAAAGTTAAGAAAATTAATGGATCAAGGTATTGGAAAAATTATAATTAAAGCTTTTTCAACATTGTTAAAGCTTCTTAAATCGCATGAAAGCTTTGGAAATATTATAAAAGCTTTGGGAATATTATAAAAGCTTTGGGAATATTATAAAAGCTTTAAGAATACTATAAAAGCTTTGGGAACATTATAAACGCTTCGGACACTACAAACTTCAACTTATAAAAAATTATTATTGCTTATGAGCGTTATAAATCCTTAATTACATTATGTAAGCTAGTAAAACATTAATGCTTTCAGAATATAAATTAATCAATTAAAAGATTGTTGAAAGCTTACAAAAGTATTTTAAACATTGATCAAGATTTCTTGATGCTGTGAAAGCTTATAGAACATTATAAAAGCTTTCACCAAACTCTTAAAATTACCCAAACTTCTTGTACATTAAAAAAGCTTTCAGAAACTTAATTATTCAACTAAAATATTGTTCGAAGCTTATAGAACACTATAGAAGAATTTTGAAGATTGATAAAGCTTTATTGGTGTTGTGAAAACATTATAAGAGCTTCAATCAAACTATTACAGCTTTTTAAGCGCAATTTGAAGCTTTTTGCATATTATGTAAACTATCTGAACATTATGAAAGCTTTCAGATTTATTTATCCATTAAAATATTGTTGGAAGCTTATAGATCATTATAAAAACATTTTTAGAACTTTGAAAGCTTATAGAATTTATTAAAGCTTTTTGGATGCAATTAAATCTTTTTGTATGCTATGAAAGCACTATATGAGCCACTGATATTTTATGAAAGTTTTCAGAATATTATAGAAATTTCATTAGAAACTTTTTCAGAACATTAATCAATGCGTTCAAAACTCTTAAAAGTTTTTGAGACATTACAAACGCATTTTGAAAGCTTCTGAACATAAATAAACTGAATTCGATGACGTTATAAGTGCTTCGAAGGCGTTATGTAACCTTCAAAGGCGTAATACATGCTTCCAGGCAGTTATAAAAGCTTCCAGGCCGTTATACAAGCTTCCAAGTCGTTATACAAGGATCCAAGTCTTTATACAAGCTTCCAGGGCAGCTTTATGAAGGCGTTATATAAGTGCTTCCAAGCTTTCAAAACAGCTTCCAGGAATTATAAAAACTTTCAAAAAATTATGAAAGCTTTGAAGGCATTATAAATGCTTCCAGAACATTGTGAAAGCTTTTAAAACATTATGAAAACTTTCTAGACCATTATGCTTTCTTTGTACTTTTAGAGCTTTCTGGACTTTTAACATTAATAAACCTTCTAAACACAATTAAAGCTCTATGAAGAATAATAAAACTTTGAAAACATTATTAAATCATTTAACAAATGTAAAAAAGTTTGAGAACATAATGAAAAAATATATAAATCATCTCAATAAAGATTCGCTCTTAGAAAATTGCTCATTGTCAGTTTATAATTTTATTATTGATTTAAATAAAGAACGCGACAAATCGATTTGCCGTTTTATAATTACATAATTTAAAACAAAATTAAGTCTACAATGACACTGAACGTTTAAATTAGTTTTACTAAAACTTCTTGAATCTATTTAATACTTTGGCCTTGACCACAATGATAGAAATTGTGAAAACAAAGACATCTTCATTGTCTTCCTGTCAACAACACTTTCCATTCCAACCAAATTACACCCAAAATGATTGTCTAAAACAATGGCTAATCACTTTTATTATGAATTAAGATAAAATCAACCTATTTATCACTTAAATAGAAATGGCTGAGACTGATTAATTAGTAATCGCGTGGAGGAGTATGTAACCCACTGAATATTACATAGTTATTGACAATTTTAACAAGCTTGAAAAAAACAGTACAAGGTCGAATTTCCACCAGCATATGCTTAATAGTTGCGATTTTCTAATGTCATTAACTATTTGGGTTAAATGCATTTGCCAATTGACTGGAATTGAATTAAATAATTTAAGAACAAATTTGTTTACAAAAGTTTTAATTTCATTATATTTAGTTATCAACTGAATAATATGAAAATAATTATGACACAAGCTAAATTCCACAAAATTGAGCTTGAAACCTGATAACAATTCCATCAAATAAATGAATCGTTATCTATAGTTTTTATTAAAACAATAATTAGTACTAGAGTGGAAAGTGTGTTGTTTTGTTATCAGTGGCTATTAATAGACACTACTAGACTAGAAATTCTAATTGTATGCAAATTGATGTGAATCATCGTCTCATCCATTAGTATTTTACGCCAATCAATAAATCTAAATCAACTTTGACTCAAAATTTCACAATATTGATGAATTAAAAATCATCTGCATGCAACATGTGTTACACAATAAATTAATTGAAACATTAAAATTGCTTAATAAGTGAAAACTGCACAATTATTAATTCAATTTCGGGCAATTAAAGTCGAGTTACACTTGCTGCTTGCTTGCTTGGTAATAATAATTAATTGCAGTAACACATTATGAGTTTTTATTCAATTTATGTAATAAATAATGTATTTGTGCAATGTGGAAAAAAGTGAAAACGCCGAATATGCGCACCCATGTGTGTTATTCATTGTTCAGATAACGAGAATTAGATGCATTTTATGATTATAATTAAAAAAAAAAACAGATTATTTAAAGCAATCATTGAAAGTTTTATAATTTTTTACATTAATATCAAATGAGAAATTGTTTATTACATTTCGAAAGTTACAGTATTCTTCTCTGAAATTGCTCAACAAAATTCAATCAAACCTTCCAAAAGCTTTTATAATGTTCAAAAAGCTTTAAAATGTACAAACAAGTTGATTAAATTTTATATTGTGTTGGCTAGAAAGTCTTCATAATACCCCTCAAAACATCGAACGCCTCAAAATCCGCTAATTATCCCTAAAACCTCTATAATGCCCCAAAATCCTTATAATACCCTCAAACCTATATTATGTCCCACACCTTTATGTTTTCAAAATTTCTATAGTGCCACAAGCCCCCCTATAATACTCCCAAAACATTTAATACTCTCAAAATATCTTATACATACAAAAAAAAATTTAAAAAAATCCTGGAACACTCTTTTATTTAGAGCAGACAAAAAATATATCGAGTGTAACTCGTGCCAAAAAGCAGCCATTCACTTTTAACAACCCTCAGTCGCTTCGCTCCTTCGTCGTGCGACAAACGGCGGGCTGTTAAAACCTGTTTTCGGCCCCTTGATACTATTATAGTATTCAAAAAGCTTTAAATGCTTAAATAGATTTTTTGACTGTCCACTCTAAAAAAACAGTATTTCTGCTCGTATTTGAGATCGGAAGGAAAGTCATGTTTTGCGGCACAGAGCAAAAAAAAATATATGCAGGGCCCTTGGTCCAAAAATCCATTATTTTTTTTAAATAAGGTTTAAGGTTTCGCCTATCTCATATTCTCTAAAAGCCTTTACAATGTTTATAATTTGCTGGAAGCTTATACAATGTGTTCAATTCATTGAAAGCATTTACAGTGTTATGAAAGCCTTCCTAATGCCCTACAAATATTCAAAATACTCTAAAAGCATTCAGAATGCTTTCTACACATAATGCCCTAAAATTTTTAAATGTTTAAAGCTTAATAATATCCTTTGTAATGTAAGAAGCACTTATATAACGCTTTGAAAGCTTATATAACGCCATCAAAACTTAAAAAATGCCCTGGAAGCTTATAGACTGCCCTAGAAGCTTATTTACTGTCCTGAAAGCTTATATACTGCCCTAAAAGCTTATAATATAATGCACCAGAAGCATTTATAACGCCATGAAAGCTTTTATAAAAACCTGAAAGCTTTTATGCCTGAAAGCTTATATAACGCCCTGACAGCATTTATAACGCCTGCAAGTTTTAATAACTTCAACAAAGTTTTTAAAACGTTCTCAAAGCTTTTAAAGTTTTTTAAACTTTTAACAGTTTCATTAATTCATTAAAATTCTGAAAGCTTCCCTAAGCTCAAAAAATCGTTCACACGTGATTGATTAATGCTATGAAAGCTTTTCTAATAAAGTTTTCATAATGTTCTGAAAGCTTACATAACTGTTCAGATAATCCACTTAATGTGCAAGAAGCTTTGATGCGTCCAAAAAGCTTTGATAATTTGAAGCAAGCATTTATAAAGTTCAAAAGCTTTCAAAGCATCAAAAAAGCTTTGACATTGTTCAATACTTTTATATGTTCTATAATGCTGCGTACACACTTAAGAAAGTGCAAAACCGCAACACCGTCGCCTAAAATAACCCATGTGTCCTGCAACATCGTCGCGTAACATTTCTTCTGAAAGCTTTGATAATATGTAAAAGTTTTGGTAGCTTTCAAAAAGCATAAAGAGTTTGAGACAAACTTTTGTTTCACGAGCTCTCACAGCATTTAAAAAACTTAAACAATGTTCAAAATACTTGTACATGTAATACAAGAGGCACTGCTAAAGTTCGCGGAATAAAGCACTGTTTGTATTGCCAGCGTTCTGCGATTGTCATATTCGTAAAATTTTACGTTTTTCACCTATAATTCAGTTGACAGTACGATTTCAAACTGCTCCGTTTCGTTTCAACAAAATTTTACGAGAGTAATAATTGTATGAAAAATGGAAACTTCCGAGTGGTAATTTTTTATGAATTTCGATACGGTTTAACAACGCAGCAATGAGTGGAAAAACTAAGTTCGTTATTTGGAGATGAAGCACCATCCAAAACTATGGTTTACAAATGGTTCGAGGAATTCAACGTTTGATGACGATCTTCGCAAAGGTCGTCTATGTACCTCTATTGTCGCGAAAAATATTGATGCTGTGCGTGAAATGATTTTGTCAGATCGGCATGTGACCTATAGTGAGATAGAGGCATCCTTAGGCATTGCAGCGAAACAAATGCAATTTTGCACGAACATTTGCATGTCAGGATGCTTTGCAGTCGTTGGATCCCACACAATTTGAAAGAAGAACAAAAACAGGCATGTGTCAAGTGGTGCAAGGAAATAATGCTAAAGAAATTCGAAGAGGGTCGTTCAAATTCTTTATATAACATCGTAACAGGTGACGAATCTTGGGTATATTCATATGAGCCTAAAACTAAACAGCAATCGACTATATGGGTGTCAAAATGAACCTAAATCCACAAGAGTGGTGCGTTCACAAAGCGTTTCGAAAATAATAATTGCTTGTTTCATCGGAAAAACGAGTCATGTTGCAACTGTTGCATTAGAGGATCGAAGGACAGTTAATGCTGACTGATATACTTCAATTTGTTTGCCGGAAGTTATCGCTGAAATCAGAAGGAACAACATAAAGCTGCGAATCATTATTCATCATGACAATGAAGCGCTCACACAGCACGACAAACTGTAGTTTTTGACCAGTAACAACATCCAATTAATGACTCATTGCCCATATTAACCTGATTTATCGCCCAATGACTTCTTCCTATTTCGACATATAAAAATAAAATGCGTGGCGAGCGTTTTTATCGCCTGAAGAGGCCGTTGAAGCTTTTAAATTACTTGTTTTGGAGGTACCTCGCTTCAGAGTGGCAAAATTGTTTTGAAGATTGGTTTCATCGGATGCAAAAGTGTATAGATTTTAAAGAAGAATATTTTGAGAAGCAAATAAAGCGATTTACATCACGTAATTTGTGTTTTGCTTTACACTTTCCGCAAACTTTGGCAGTGTCCCTCGTATAATTGATGGTTGTGACCTCTACTACGTGATAATTCATGTTAATGAAATAATAAAACAATTTATTACGTTTTTTATCACAAATTTATTCTTACGAATACATTACTAGTTTCGGCTTTACTAAAGCCTACTGCAGATGAATGAAATAAGTTATTTTATCTGTAGAATGTTGTACTAGCCCACATAATGTGCACTAGGCATTCATAATGCTCATAAACTTTTAAAAATTTGCTGAAAGTTTTCATAATGTTCCTAAAGTTTTCATAGTATTCAAAAACTCGTAACAACATTCAAAAAGTTTTAATAATGTTTCCTCAATGTTCTAAATAATTCATTAATGTTCTAAAAGCTTTCTTAAAGCTCCGAAAGCCGTATTAACGTTCAATTAACTTTCATATTTTGCAACAAGCTAAATATAGCTTTTATACTGTTCCATTATTCATAATCCTTGTTTATATTTAAAAACTTTCATTATATTTGCTAAGCTTTAAGTCTTTATAAAGCGTTCATATTCAATAAGATGTTATAATTTTCAAGTAGCCTTCATTTATTAAAAACTTAAATTATTTGCTAAAAGCTTTATTAATGTCCCAAAACCTGTTTTTAAAAAGCGTTGACATAAAAACTTTCAACAATATGGTTTCTTTTTTTCATATTGTTTAAAAGCCTGCATGGTTTACCAAAAGCTCTCTCATGGTTTACCAAAAGCTCTCTCAATGTTACAAAAGCTTCAATATTTAAAAATCCTTTACAATGTTAAAAAAAAGTTTAGTATCTCTTTGCTCTTTACATTTAATTTGTTTCTGAATGATTTATTATATTAATGTTTTGAAAACATCACCAATCTTACGTTTTTTCCCAAACTTAACGTAATTTTCAAAAAGATTTTTTTTTTTAGGTTTTTCAATTACAATATTCTCAAGGCATAGTGCCCTGTAAGCTTTAAATGTTTAACGCCCGGTTTCTCTAGCACAACTTGTGACCTAACTAGATATTAAGCTGCGTATTAAGCTGAGTTTGCAGCTTATTCCGTTGCACCAAAGCAAAACTACATCTTATTCGCGTCTACTCCACGTGCTCCTTTAACTCTAATTGCTCTTTACGCGTTCGGCAATGTCAAACAAAGCAAAAGAAGCACGTTTTTAAGCGTTCAGATATGATGAAGTGAAGATGATGGTTTTCACTCCACATGCACAACCTCGAGAAGGCGTGCGAGACGGAGTGACAACCATATTTTAATTTTATTACATTTATTTAATCGTGAAACTCATTTATATTTTTGTAAACATTGATAAATAAAAAGAATGCCGCAAAAATGTAAAAAACCTAATTCGATTATAAATGCATGTTGATTATATGTTTAAAATTTAATGTAACCTTCAAACAATTAAAATTTTAAATTTCTAAAAATTCACTTTCATTATGGTTTTATAGGTGATAATATAAATATACAAGTGTAATATAACCAAGTGTTTTATATTTTTATAGAAATAGAATTAATAGTTCTTATAAGAAATAACTTCAAATTAAAATTAGTGTTAGGTGTTTTCCATTTGAGCGCTTCATGCACCCGGTGCGTTTAAATTTTACTTGATTAACTAGAACTAGAAAATATTTGGCGTTTGTAGGACGTTTTCTACCTCAAAAACAAATCAAAAATGTAAGACGCATTTAACAAATAAATTCAAAACATTACTGAATTAGTGGCACTAAGTGCGACTATTTCGTCAAATGGAACACAGTTATAATGTTCTTCCTCGTGTTCATCTAAATGTCATCTTTATGGTTATAATTTCTAAATAACGTCGAATCAAATTACAACATTTACTCCAACAGCTATTCACTTCACTTCAGACTATTCTACTGCAACTCCACTTTCCAAACTACTACAAACTAAACGAACTAAACGAACGCACTAAATGTAACAATTTTTGACATTCTTATTTTATAATAAATTCATGTAAGTAAAAAACTAATTAAATCAAAAGTTTTTAGCCAATTAGAAAACAACATTCCAGATATCATTTTTAAATGCATTCTGAGCTGAACTTGGTCAAGTTACGTCGCAAGTGACGTAGGATAGCGACCGGGCGTAAAAGCTTTCATAATATCCTTAAGATAATAACAATTTCATAATGTCCTGAAAGCCATTATAATACTTCACAAAATCAGAAAGCTTTTATTATGTTCTCAAAGTCTTATTCATTTGTTAAATAATTCATTAATGTTCCCACCTACTTCTTATTGTACATAAAACTTTAACTGGGTTAAACATTTTCAATAAAATCTTTCAAAAATCCAAAATGACGCCCGGTTTCTCCAGTATAACTTCAGACCTAACTAGATCTTAAGCTTTATCATAAGACGCAAGCTCAGCTTATTCCCTTGCACCATAGCAAAATGACACCTTATTCGCGTCAAGCCGACGTTTTTTTGGGAGGTGAAGCTCCGAAACGTAACCTTAATATCGCAATGGCCGTCATCAATTTTATTTTATCAAGCTATAAACAATTATTTACTACTACTTACTTTTGTATACTGTAATGCATATTAATTTTAATTTTTTACAGCATAATTGGCTTCAAAATATTCAATTACTGTTTTCTTTAAACATTATATTTATGTGACACATAGATAAACCTAATTAACAATTTTGATAATAAAAACTGGCAAGCTTACTTCAGTTATCTAATGGCTCCCCATCCTAAATGTTGGCGCGTTACCTAGCTATGGAGTGTCCCACCTACCACTCCTATTCAAATTATGTGCGCAGTTCCATAATTTGTAGTGTCCTTCCTATCCGCCCAAGTGTACGTTATCAAAAAATAAACATTTGTCTTCTACGCGGACGTCAGAAGTCATTTCGTTACAAGAGAAGATCGCGATCCAACTTCTTGATAACTAACACTTGGGCGGTTTCAAAATTATTAGCGCGTTACTAAGTTTTGGAGTGTCCCATCCGCCCGCTCAAGTGTTGGTTATCAAGAAATTGAATGTTTCTCTTCTATGCGGACGTTAGAAGTCAATTTGTTACAAGAGAAGGTTGTGAACTTCTTGATAACTAATACTTGGGTGGGTGCGTGGGCCGTTCCCATCCTAAATGTTGGCGTGTTACCATGCTATGGTGTGTCCCACCCACCTGTCCAAGTGCTTGTTATCAAGAAATTAAATGTTAGTCTTCTATGCGGAAGTCATTTTGTCAAAAGAGAAGAATGTGATCCAACCTTTTAATAACTAGCACTTTGGTGGGTGGGTGGGCCACTCCAATCCAAATTATTGCTGCAGTACCATAATTTGGAGTGTCCCACCCACTATTTGACTTATTGCGACGGTTGCATTCGAGATTAGAAAATTTACTTTCTGGAGGTTTGTCGCGTACCACAGGTAATAATAGTATTTATTACAGTTACGTTGTATAAATGTACTATTAATAAAACACACTTTAGAACCCAAAAGTCAATTTATTGATGTACTCCTATGGTATCTACTTCTATATTTTTTTATAATGCCTGTTTATTTTCTTTACAAAAAAAGCGTCCTTGTCTTAATCAGTTTTTCACTGACATTAAAGTCGTTTTCTGGCAAAAAAGTAAGCTTCGGTTAAGGTGTAACTAACCGAAGCTTACTTTTACTGGTATTCCGGCAACCTTACTGATGACGTTATACCTTACTCAAGTATAGTTCGATAATATGAAAACATGTTACTAAAACTTACAGTGATCTGGACCTCCGTAAGTTACTTACTTACGTTTTAACGCCTAGCATGCGTCACACAACTCGACATAAGCTAGGTTGATTCTAAGCTGAGCTTGGCCAAGTTAGTTTCAAGTGACGTTTGAAGAAACCGGGCGTTAGGTAACTGAAGTAAGATTGCCAGTTTACGCCCGGTTTCTCCAGCATAACTTAAGACCTAACTAAATCTTAAGCTTAATTTTAAAACGCATCCAGTTGCACCATAGCAAAATTCTTCTTAGGCCGGCTTATATAAACAAAAACTTGAACTCTTTGTTATTTAAAGAAATATTTCTAAAAATTGACAAAAAAAATTAATCCAAATTATTATCAGTTTCTTTGGAGATTTTTGTTTAACTCTTAAGTTTGTTGCCAAACAACAATGTAGTCTCTTTGTTTGCAACCTGTTTTGTAAGTGTTTTTATATACAAATAAATTTTTCATAAATATAAAAATATTTTTAACAAACCTCTTCTTCTAAAGACCGAATTTTTAATATTTACAATCAATTCTTAAGTTTAGAGCAAATCCAGAGTTAAACTTAAAAAAAAATAATTTAATATAAAAAAAAATTGTCGACGATTTTCACTTTCTTTGTCAAAATTTGAACATTTTTTAGCTTGATTTTTTTCGGGCCAGTTTTTTATTCGTGAACCAATTAAAAAATTATTTGAACAAATAAAAAAAACTTAAAAAAATATCTGAGCCGGATTTTTCAATTTCCTTTTTCGCCAGATTTTTAATATTCACAATCAATTTCTTTAAGTTTAAAACAAATTTAAAAATAAATAACAAATACATTTTCAAGTGTGATCTGGTAAAAAAAATTGTTTAAAACCAGTTCTAAAAAGACAATTTTTTTAAATTTTTAAACCCGGATTTTTTAAATTTACAATCAATTATAAAGTTTAAATCCTAAGTTAGATTAAAAAATATATTATATGTATATTAAGTTTTAAAAAGTTTTCAGGTGGGATATTCACTTTCTATGCCAAACTTTCGACATCATCAATCAATCTTGAGTTTAGATCATATCAAATTTAAATTTTAAAAAAAGTCAGTTTTGCACTTTCTAAGTCAGATTTTTGACATTTTTAGAGGCCAACATCCATGACCAGTGTTGTATTTGTATGTAAACAAAAAACTGAAAAACTCCTTTTAGTTTTTTGCCGGATTTTTAATAACATCTTAATCTCTCTGTTTAGACTAGTGTATAATTTGCATGTGTACAAAACCAAAAAATAGTTTCTAGAATTAAAAAAAAATATAAGCCCGATTTTTAATATTTACAAAATTCTGAAATAAATTAAAAATTAATTGAATTTTTATTAACAGAGTTTTGTACGAATATGTAAACGAATTAAAAAATACTTAAAACAAAAATAATATTTCACTTTTTTTGTAGGTTTTTTTAGTCCAGTAGACCAGTATGTAGATCTAGTCAGATTTTAAGATTTGCAATCAATTCTTAAGATTAGAACAAATTCTGAAATTAGTTTAAAAAATAGATAAAATTAAGAATAAAAGTTTTCAAACCGGATTTCTGACATTTTATTATAAATAACAACCAGGTTTATATTTGTGTATTTTATTAATTGTGTGTATATTATTAATTTAAAATGATCCTAATTGAATAAGTTTTTTTTTTTTTTTAATTTTAAAAACGTTTTTAAGTTACTATATTATGTATAATAACATTAAAATATTTTCAAAGCCAACTATTCAATTACGACCATTTTAAATAAAATAAAAGTATATTATTATTTTGGTTGTATTAAGAATATCATAGAGATTAAAAAACAATGTTACCATTTAAAAAATAAAGTTGGTTGTCATAGCAACTATGCCAACAATAAAAACATACCATCTAAAATTTTGAAAAATATAAATCGGTTAAAAAATTAGTTATTCAGCCGTACGTTTTTTGTCTAACATCCTGTATATGTGTGTACCTGCCTTTATAGTACTCAAACAGCTATTTACAGTAGTTTCATTCATTCAAATCAGTTAAAAAAATAAGAGTTATTCAGCCGTACATTTTTACACCCTATATAAAACATATTTACAAAAAAAAATTTGTTTGAATTTTTAATATTTACTTATAATCAATTCTAAAGTTACAACAAATTTTGATTTAAATTAAAAAAACAAAAATGTTTAATATTGAAAGAAGCTGCATTTTCACTTTCTATGCAAGATTTTTGACATTTTCAGGCCGGATTTGTATGAGCAACATGATCTTTTTGTTTGAGACCAATTTTGTATGAGTATATAAACAAATTTAAACAATATTTTTCAAAAAACTCTTATAAAAATTAGTGATGCCGCCGGAACCGGATCCAGATCCGGTATATCCAGGCAATATTTGAAAGATTCGGTTCCGGCCAGATCTTGATAACTATCCGGTCGGATTTGGCCGGATCCAATTTTTTTAAATAAATAAAACTAATGAAAGTAGAATAAACACGTAAAAAAACAAGTGAAATTTATTAATAAATATAATATAATAATATTAATAAATAATAATAAAAATATTATCAATAATACTTAAATTATAATGTAGGAATATTAATTTTTCTTCATGATTTGCGGTCAGTAAGACATCTGCAGCTTGAAAAAATAGTCTTTCGCTGAAGACGTTGGATGCCGGCGCTGATAAATATTGATTTCTTTATATTTTTATGAATCCGGCCGGATCCGATCTTAGATTCGGTTCCGGTTTTTTTTGTAGGTGATGGTTCCGGTATAGAGATTTCAAAACCAAATTTAACTCTTAAGTTTAGAATAAATTTTGAGTTAAATTTAAAACAAAAACTTAAAGAAAGTTTTCAAACAAGATTTCATTTTCTTTGTCGAATTTTTGACATTTTAGGGCCGGATTTTTTTAAACAGCTTGATCTCATTGTTTAAGACCAGTTTTATATTTGTATGTAAGTACACAAATTTAAAAGAAAATTCATAAAATTTAAAACCTAAGCCGGATTTTTCGTGTTTTTTATTTACCGATTATTTTAGTGTTCAAGATCATTTTTTTAATATTTACAATCAATCATTAAGAGCATACCGACCGCTACCTTGATTTCCAGTATTTTTGTGAAAACAGCTACTTTGGCTTCATTGCTATTTCCACATATAATTTGATAATCAATTAATTGTTTTACTATTACATT
Source organism: Tachinus rufipes (assembly GCA_963932245.1). Taxonomy (NCBI): domain Eukaryota; kingdom Metazoa; phylum Arthropoda; class Insecta; order Coleoptera; family Staphylinidae; genus Tachinus; species Tachinus rufipes. Next base: position 66,325,827 of record OZ010747.1, on the reverse strand, counting down.
CAGAAAGAGTTAAACTATATTTGGTCAGAATATTTTGTCAATGAATAATTAGAAATAACCGAAAAATGAATCCAAATATTGAAATAAATCGTTTTTAGGTACTTTTAAATGCATTTTAATGCTATTTGCAAATATAATTTCACTAAAATATTCTGGAAAAATATAGTTTGATCCTTTCTGAATGTACTGATGAAAAAATAAATAAATTATCAAATTATATGTGAAAATAGGAATGACGCCATAGTAGCTGTTTTCACTACAATACGGGAAATCAATGCAGCGGTCGGTATGGTCTTAAGTTTAAAACCAATTCTGAAATAATTAAAAAAACAACAACTTTATTTAAAAAAAAAAAAAGTTTTCAGCAAGCAAATTTTCAATTTCTATTACAGATTTTTTTATTTGAAAGTAGTTTCGTATTTGTAAGTAAACAAACTAGATAGATAGAGAAACAAGTTTTCTGGTCGGATTTTCACTTTTTATGTCGGATTTTTGACATTTTTATGAACAGCTTAATTTCATTGTTTGAGAACAGTTTCCTATGTGTATATATATAAGTAAACAAATTAAAAAACATTTTCAATAAATCTTAATAAATTTTTAATATTTACAATCAATTCTCAAGTTTAGAACCAATTTTATTATAAAACAAATTTTAAAAAAATTTAAAAATTTCCGTTTCTATGCCGGATTTTTGATATTTTAATATACCAGATTTTTATAAACAATTTGATCTTTTTGTTTAAAACTAGTTTTGCATTTGTATGTAAACAAATTGAACAAATATTTAAAAAAAATCAGTTTCTTGGTTGGATTTTTAGTTTTTAAAGTTTAAATATTTACAATCAATTCTTAAATTTAAAACAAGGTCTTGTGCGGATTTGGAAAAAAAATAAAACTAAAACAAAGACTGCAAGCTTATTTGCAGGATTTTTATAAACATTTTAAGGTCAGATTTCTATAAACAACAACTTGGTCTCTTTGTTTGAGACTAATTTTGTATTTGTATGTAAAGAAAATTAAACATTAAAGAAATAATCTGGCATTATTTTTTTTATTTTTTTGTTTTTCAATTCTGGATTTTTAATATTTACAATCAATTCTTGAGTTTAAAACAAATTCTAATTTAGGTTTTAAAAAAAGTTCCAAGACAGATTATTGACATTTTGGCAGTTGGCAGGATTCTTTACAATTTTAAAGCCAAATTTATCAAAAACAAAAAACTAAAAAAATATTTTCAAGAAACACTAATAATTTTTTACTTTTCAAAGCCAAACTTTTAAAATTTGCAATCCAATCTCATGATTAAAACCAATTCCAAGTTCAATTTTGAAAAAAAAAGTTTTTAGGCCAGATTTCCATTTTTAGGCTGGTTGGTAAACAACATATTGATCTCTTTGTTTTAGACCAGTTGTGTAATGCAAATACAAAACAAATTTTACAGCCAATTTCATTATTTTTCAAAGTAAATTTTTAAAAACTTGCTATCCAAATCTCAAGTTTAAATAAAACCAATTCAAAATATAATTAAAAAAAAAAATTAAATATTAAAAAAAAGACAGATGTTGTTTAGCAACCAGCCTAAAAATATAAAAAATATAACAAATAAAATAAAAATCTAGCTTTTTTTGTGTACAAAATTAAAAAAAATAATCTAAGTTTCATGGCCGGATTTTTAATAAAAAATCTGAAATGAGTTAAAGAAAGTTTTCAGATCAGATTTTCACTTTTTATGCAAGATTTTTGACATTTAAGGCCGAATTTTTATGAACTACAGCTGAGCACAGTTTTCTATGTAAGTTAACAATATAATATAGTATTTACAATAAATTCTCAAGTTTAAAACCAATTCTAAACTTTCACTTTCGATGCCTGATGATTATAAACAACTACTTAAATAATTTTGAATCTGGACCAGTTTTTTGGCTGAATTTTTAATTTTCAATCAATTTTTAAATGTAAAACAAGTTCTTAGAAATTTAGAATAAAATATATTTAAAACTTAAAAAAAGTTTTCAAGCCAGATTTATTTTTACCTTCTATGCCAAATTTTTGACAATTTAAAGCCGGATTTTTATAAACAACAGCTTAATTTCATTGTTTGTGACCAGTTTTATATTTGTAAAAAACAAAAAAAAAACATTTAAAAATTTTTTAAAAAATCTTTTCCGTTTTTGTTTGCCAGATTTTTAGTGTTCAAGGCCGGATTTTTAAAATATTAATTCCTAAGTTTAGAACCAATTCTAAATTAAATTAAAAAAAACTTTTTTTAGCCAAATTTTCACTTTTTATGCCAGATTTTTGACATTTTAATAGACCAGATTTTTATATACAACAATTTGATCTTTGTTTGAAACTAGTTTTCTACAAGTTCTTGTTTGGATTTGAATATATTTAGAAATTAAAAAAAAAACATGCTACATTTTTATGCCAACATCTTAAAGCCGCTTAAGCTAAGATTAGAGTTTAAGCTCGGTTCAAATCAGTTTTGTATATTTTAACACGATGAGCGCCATGAAACATAATGCGCGTGCCACACATTGATTTGTTCTAAAGACGTTGCAACACACATGCTGTGTCTCACTGTGGACTGTCTTAATTGGTGCTGTGGTATCATATATATGTCTCACCGCTACAGTTGTTTTATGGAACCTAAAAAAACGCGGCCCAGTAAACCACGATATAGCCCTAGCCCGTGAATGTTTGGGTTTTTCAGTTAGTTTGAATGTATAAGGTGTTCAAAAATATAATTTACTTTTTATACTTATGGCCCGTGGGACCATTTTTTTTTTATTCTACAGTTGCGCTCAATGTGTTTATTTAAAAACTGACTACTTTCTAAGTGTAATCTGTCATAATGCATTATTTGTAAATAGGTTATGTATCATGCTCTGAGGCAGGAAAAAGCAAAACATTTAATTTAAAATATTTTTTTGTGAAATTGTGATAATAAGATTTGTTGCTTAAAAATGTTGTGCACTACATGTTTTTATTAAAATGTCATAAATAAATTGAAGTTAGAAATAGAAGAAAGTTCAGAGATTTTTACTACCAACTTAAAGTACATTTATTATTTTAATCTGAGATCACAATGTGAAATGTGTAATATGTTTAATAGGATTGCTATGATTAAAATACCAGCCCTTACAGAAGTTTCACTGTAGTTTCAAACAAAAAAATCAATTTTTTTATAAAAATCCGGCGTTAAAATGTCAATGAACCGGAATAGAAAGTAAAAACTTTTTTCTTCAATAAAGTTTTTTTTGTTTTTTTTTTAATTGAATGATGGTGGCTTTGCTATGTGTTAGATTACTATAAAATAAATAAAAAACATTTACTATGTAGTATATCACAAATAATTCGTAGTAAATGTGTTTTATTTATTTTTAATTTGTTTTAGAGTAGGTTCTAAATTAAGTTTAGTTTTCAATTAATTCTTAAGTTTAGAACACACTCTACAACAATTTGATCTTTTTGTTTGATTAAAACAAGTTTTGTATGAAAACATAAAAAAAAAAAAAAAATCAGTTTCTTTGCTGAATTTATAATTTTCAAAACCAAATTGTCAAACTTTACAATAAATTCTTAAGTTTAGAACGAATTCTAAAATAAATTTAAAAAAATATTTAAATTGAAAGAAAATAAAGTTTTCACTTTCTATGGCAGATTTTTGACGAATTTTTAGTGATCAAGACCAGATTTAATAATGTTTACAATCAATTCTTAAGTTTGAAACCAATTATAAAAAAATTAAAAATTAAATACCAAAAATTAAAAAAAAGCTTTCAAGCCAAATTTTCACTTTCTATGTCAATCTTTTGACATTTTAATAGACCGGTTTTTTATAAACAATAACTTAATCTTTTTGTTTGAAACTAGTTTTGTATTTGTATGTAAACAAATTAGACAAACATTTAGAAAACAATAATGTTGATCTGGGCCAAATTTTTCAGTTTTCTTGCTAGATTTTTAATTAAACCAAATTTTTAATATTTATATTCTATTCTTAAATATAAAATTTAAAAAAAAAGTTTTCATGACAGATTTTCACCTTCTATGCCGAATTTTTATAAACAATAGCTTAATCTCATTGTTTGTGACCAGTTATGTATTTGTATGTGAACAAATTAAAAAACATTTTCACTTTATAAACAACAACTTGATCTTTTTGTTTAAAACTAGTTTCGTTTTTAGTTTTCAAGACCAGATTTTTAGTATATACAATCAATTCTTGAATTTAAAACAAATTCTAATTTAGATCTAAAAAAAAAGTTTCCTAGGCAGATTTTTGGCATTTTAAGATTAGATTTTTAGAAATAACAATTTGATCTTTTTGTTTAAAACCAGTTTTGTATTTAACAATAAAATAAAACGCTATCTAAGTTTTTTACCATAAATACTTTATTGATATAAATATATATTACTAAAGAATATATATCAATACAAACAGAAGTTCACAAGTTGAGTTACAACTTTTGAAGGCCATTGTCAAGTGATAAAAAAATAACAAAAAAATACTATACAAAAAAATTAATATAGAAATTGAAGTGAAAGAAAAATAAACCACATTACTGATGGTCTAGAGAGATTTAAAAAGTGGTGATTTATATTGTGCTAAGTTCTTTTGCTCATTCAGAAGATTAACAAAAGGATTACATTGTTTTTTGTGAATTTCGGCAGCTTCTAACAGATTAAGCTTTTTGTACAGTTGTGCAACATTTTAATTTTATTAATTTCAAGGAAAGTATGATTATTAGAATTTATAATATGATTTGCAAATGAATTTGTATTGTGATTCAGTCTAAATGCTTTAAAATGTTCTGTATATCGTATTTCAAAACATCGGCCAATTTGCTCAACATATACTATTGCATTCAGAACATGAGACTTTATAAACAATCGATTTCCTTAAGGAATTAATTTATCATTAAATAATATATTTGATTTTGTTTTCAAAGAATGTTTTCTGTAGCCATTCCAAAATAAGTTGATGTGAATAAATCTTTGTTTAAATTTGAAACCTTTGGTTAAAAGTGAGAAATTGTATTTTGATACAATTTATTATTATTATTATTTATTATTAGAGCCGTCTTACACGAGACTGATTTTAATACAAGTGTCAGTACAATAATTTTGCGCGCCAATTATTTAAAAATTTAATTTTATAATCCAGTGTTCTTGGCGACATATGTATACATTGACGGATTTATGCGTCAATTATTTAGTAAGATTTCATCCAAGAAATTAAAACTTGTTCTAATTTCTTGCTTAAAAGCTTGCTAAATATTTCAAAAATTGGCGCGCAAAATTATTGTACTGACACTTTTATTAAAATCAGTCTCGTGTAAGACGGCTCTAAGACTGGAAAACCATTCATATTTCTTATAGATATAATTTTATTTGTCACATTGACAGCTGTATCGTTTTTGTTGCAAAAATTATTAGTAAATGTATTATCAATAAAAATATTGAAATAATACCTATTCCAAAAAACAAATATATTATACATAACTAATATGTAAATAAAGATTTAACAAATAAATAAATAAATAAACATTGTGATTTGATAATGGAATCGAAACTACTCTATGTGCCATAGCATGATAAGCTGCTAGGCATGAAATGGTTGGTTTTAAAAAGAATTGTAGAATTGATGCTGGTCGGTTTTCTAAATATATTGAATTCAATTTTGCTATTGTTGTGAATTAAGGTTAAGTTTAAGAAATTAATTTGATCATTTTGTTGTTTCTTTCTGATAAAATTCATTGTTAAATTGAAAATAATTTGGGCTAAACAAGTTTAAATGCATTATAAAGTTCTAAATGAGTGATAGGGTCTTTTAATTGATTTATCTATTATATTAAATTTAATAAATGATGTATTTTATGTAAATTGCCTCTTCACCCAGTGTGACACATATGCTAGTGTTTCAGGGTATGCACCCATCATCAGTGTGCCTAGTATCTCACTGGTCAACAAAACAATTTACATAAAATCTCTATCTATTATATGCTCAATAATGTCAAGACATTCATTCATGATGAGATATTTGAAAACATACTCGTGATGTCAAATCAGACTAGTTTAAAAGTTTTTTAGAGTGGTAAGTAAAAAATGTATTTAAAAAATAAAAAAATTATTTGATTGCTAAAGTTTGCAAAGAACTATTAATATATGAAACTACTTTAATAGAGAGGTCTGATTTATAAATTTTTATTAAGCCGTAAAGTCTTAGAGCTCAAGGTTTCAAACTTTTTAGTTCATATTTTCAGATTCTGAAAAAAAAAACTATTGTTTTCCAAAAGTTCTTTACTTTTAGATTGATATAAAGTTATTGGGTCTTTCTTTAAAAGTATTAAATTTTCTGTTGTGAGAAAAGTATTTACTTTGTTATTATTGACTATTTTTAAAATGACTTGAGTTTTATTTGAGATTTAACTGCTTTTGTGAGTTAGTTCATTACTTGAAATTTTACTCTAGATACTAATATTATTGTTTTGTTGGCTTTATTATTAATATACAAACTGCAACTAGTTTTCGGATAAAAAGGATTGTTCTAATGCACTGAATGTTGTATCCTAAAGATTATTAAAAGTTAAAATTGGTTGTATGAACAAATAAAAATTTTCAAAAAATAAAAAATATAAATTAATTGAAATTAAAAAAGATTTTGACCAAATTCTCACTTTCTATAAAAAAAAAAATGATATTTTTTAAATTTTATTTCTGTTTTAGACTAGTTTGTATCTGTGAATAACAAATTGAAATAATTATTTTTTTTAAATAAAACTAATGCCAGTTATACCATATGTATAATTATAGATAAAAAAAATTTAAAAGTCTGTAAAATGCACAAATAATCATCAATTTTATTGTAGATTGCAAATTTAAAAACAAGTTTTAGTTTTTCTTTATATTTGACACATAAACATTATAAACAGTGTCATACAAGCATAGGCCAGAATTTTAGCATTTCAAATTTTTATGCTCAAATTCATTGGTCTATTGACTAGATTATGTTTAGTACAAATTTTATAAAAAAATTGCACAAAATACCAGATTTGACACTTTAATGAAAAGCAAAAAACTTTAATCAATCTCCTCAACTTTTAACTGTCATCATTCATATTTTTAATCAATTCAAACATTTTTACAAACAATCAATAACATCATTGTAACCATGACGTAATTAATCATTATAATATTTACAAATAAACGCAATAAATAACAATAAATCTACTCACATCCAGTATCCTTCAGCCGTTGTATCAAAGAACTCACAATACGAACACAACCGAGAAACCCACTTCCTTGTTTCTTATGCACTTTCCTATAATTCCACACTGATATCGTAATAGTATCCGTCTTCCCGATATATAAATCATAATGGGAATTCCATTTAGGATCCAATGTATTTTTCACTGTATCAGTCGAATGGCACTGTCCGCTTCCATCCACTGATATTTTGGCAAACGGATCAGGAAGACCTTAAATTAAAACAATTAATATTCAAACTAATTGTAATTAAGATGAATACTTACGAAATAAATCTTTCCGGACCAAATTCCTCGCACATAGTACTGAAATTAATAATAATAATAAATAAATAATAAACAATTGAATGGGAGTAATAATTGACAGGAAGCAGGAACCCACTTGATTCATAATAATGTTGGGTTGTGATTGAATTGAATTCTGGATAAATTTGTTGTTATGAAATGATTGTAATTGAAGCCGTAAACAATTTATGAGCGATTTGAGGCCATATTGAGTGGAAAATAGCGACGGGAAAATTATATATTTTGACGGGATTAATTAGTTGCGGTTAAGGTCGCATCAATTTTACTTACTTGTCAGACGTATCTTTTGTGCACCATTTCGTCTGTTCGAGGGTGTACTCGACATCTTTAATCCTTTTTTCCGTTCATCATGTCAACACATCACTGCACTTAAGACATTCGACGCCATTTTAAGTAATGGGTACGCGCCCTGGCGGTATCACCACCAACTACCTGTTGAATGTTTTTAAAGCGGGAAGTTTGAATTTTATTTAATTAAATTAATTGTTGTTTATACTCATTACGGAATAAATTTATTCGTTAATTAATTATAAAAATAATATTTTTTATACATTTTTAATCAACGCATTGATAACTTCATTTAAAAAATAAAACATGCAGGAACGTATTAGGATATATTCCAATAAGCAGGAGTGTATTAAAACTATTGTATTATTAAGAACATTCTATTGCAATTTAAAAGCTTGACAAATCTTTATTTTTTCAGTTTGATAAATAAAACCAAACCATCATTAAGTTAATAAATATAGCTGAATGTGTTATATTATGTCTACAAATGTTCCAAACTGTCATAAATATGTAAATTTTTCTAAATCTTGATTCTTACAGTTAAAAAATGTAACTAATTATTTATGAAATTTAAATGTTATGTGTGTCATATCATGTTTACAAATGTTATAAAATGTTTCAAACTATTATAAATATGTCAAATTCTTTAAAAATTGGTTTTTACAGTTGGAAAGTGTAACTAAACGTTTCTTAAGTTTAAAAATACAGTCGTATGTGTCATATCATGTTTACAAATTGTCAATTTTTTTAAAACTTAGTTGTAAATACTTTTCTGTGTGTCATTTAAGGTCTACAAATGTCATAAAATGTCTAAAATATGTCAAACTTTCTAAATCTCGGTTCTGATAGTTAAAAAGTATATCAAAACGTTCTTTAAGTTTAGAAATACAGCTGTGGGTGTCATATTATGTTTAAAAATATTTTAAAATGTTTCAATCTGTTACAAATACATATGTCAAATTTTCTAAAATTTGGTTGTAACTGTAAAATTTTTTGAAATTCTGTTGTAAATATATTTGTGTGTGTCATTTTAGGTCTACAAATGTCATAAAACGTTTTAAACTTTCAAAAATAAATCTTTTTTTTTAAAACTTGGTATTGTCTCACGTTTAGAAATACTGCTTTAAGTGTCATAGCATATTTACAAACATCATAGAATGTACCAAACTCTGTAAAATATGTCAAACTTTTCAAAACTTGGTTCTGATAGTTGAAAAATTATCTAAACGTTCTTCAAACTTATAAATGTAACCAAACGTTCATCAAGTTGTACAGATGTCATAAACTGTTTCAAACTGTCACAAATATGTAAAGTTTCCTAAAACTTAATTTTAACTGTTAAAAAATGTAATCAAACGTTTTTAAGTTAGAAATACTACTATGCCTGTCATATCATATTTACAAATATCATAAAATGTTTCAAACTGTCTAAAATATGTCAAACTTTCTAGAACTTAGTTCTGATATTTGAAAAAGGTATTTAAACGTTTTTCAAGTTTATAAATGTAAACAAACGTTTATTAAATTTGTCGTATCATGTTTGCAAATGTCATAAACTGTTTCAAACTGTCTAAATTATGTCAAACTATCTAGAAGTTAGTTTTGATGTTTGAAAAATGTATCTAAACATTCTCACATTCTCAAGTTTATAAATGTAACAAAAAGTTTGTCATATCATGTTTACAGATGTCATAAAATGTTTTAAACTGTCAAATTTTTTGAAATTAGATTTTGAAAATTAAAAAATATAACCAAAATAAAAACGTCAATTTGTTTTAATCTTGATTCTGACAATTGAAAAACGTAACTGTTATGTATCGCACAGATCATGTGTTATGCATCGCGCATGTTATATATTAGGTATCGCGCAGGAGGCAGTTCTTCCACAACCACGCTAGTGAACACATGTATATAATATGTAATGTGACTAATATGAAAATAAACGTATGAACAACAGTGTTTTATTGCAATACACAACAGTAACCAAACGTTTCTAAAGTTTAGAAATACACCTGAGTATCATACTATGTCTAGAAATGTCATAAAATGTTTCAAACTGTCATAAATACTTAAAAAAGTTAAAACTTAGTTCTGACAGTTAAATTTAAAGCATTTTATTAAAAACGGAGTTTTAAAATACAGCTCTACGCTCGCTTCACGTACTTTGTGGCTATTACCGTCTTTCTTTTTAAGCAAAGGTTTTTTATCAAACACTTGCGCGTACCCACTAGTTAAAAGTAGTAACGGCAAAACTAAGTTAAAAGAAAGAAAACAACATAAAGACAAAAATAAAACTCTTTTCAAGCCGGAGCTCCGGCAGCTTTGTTATAACACAGGAGGAGTCTTGGTAAAAAAAGTGTTAGTAGAGTTAAATTGAGGTGAGTAAGAATTACAGAGAAAAGCGTACACTTTGATCAAATTGGAGGCAATAAGTAGATTTATAAAAGTTGAACATTTAAGTTGCTTAGGTATAAATCTAGAACATTAAAAAAAAACAGGTAGTCTAATGTGTCTACTCGACCACAACAGCATAACAAACTGTTTAATCTGTATAGATGCTATGAAGATCTAAGGTGTCTTGAATATAATCAACTTTATAAACTAAGGAGTTGGTTGCGTCAGCTTGTTGATAGTATTGTAATATTTGTTTTATTTTTACTAAATTAGCTGTATTAAAATGTTGTTGTCGCCAAGGTTGCATCCTCTCTTGCACAAAGCTGGCGCATAGGTCAGTGTATGTACTTTTTCTTATATCAAACAGTTTTGTGATATATTTAAAATTAAACCTGCTGTTTTATAAGCAGATGCATTAGATGTGGAGTTTATTGCTTCTATACAGGTTCTCATACTTTGGTATTACTGTTGTAGTTTTGCCACAGAAAAAATAAAAATGAGTTGCAAAATTTAGAGGTGATGAACAAATACTTTGTAAAAGAGTAACAACGTCTCAGGGTCTTTTTCCCAATCAGTACCAACTACAGGTATATTGATTTTTGAGCACATTTTTGCAGCTTACTTGCGTGTATGCTCCACAATTGGTTGCTGTCAAATGTTATCTCAAAAAGCTTATAAAATGGGTCACGTGGTAGAAAGGTGTTATTGATAGTTGACAAGAAAATTATTGATTTGCGTTTGTCTACATACAATTCTAAATTACGGTTGAATAGATTTACGGCTATTTCTGAAAGTACGGGTATATTGCAAAAAATATGAACATGGAATGTAAGAAATATTTTCCAAACAAAAAAAATGTACAATGTAGCTGTAGAATTGGAAAAGCTATAAGTTAATATACTAGGACTCAGTGATGGTATGGTAAAGAAAAGTATCAAACACAGAACGGCACAATGTATTTCTCTGCAGCTAATAAAGATGACACTAATCATAGACATGGAGTAGCAATAATGATAGACAAGCAAACCCAAAAATTAGTAATATTTTTTGTACCCTTATCTGAACGTGTTATGCTCTTACAATTACAAACACAAACTGGAAAATTAAGTATAATCCAGGTATATGCTCCAACATTAGACAAAGACGATGACAAAATAGAAGCTTTCAATGACGACATCAAAACCTTGCTTAACACAATTAAGAAACACGAAATATGCATTATGATAAGTGACTTAAATGCAAAGAAAAATACAATGATCTGGTGAGAGACTATAGATTAGGCGAGAGAAATGAACGCGGGAACCGCTTAGTAGAATTTGCAAAAAAAATTATATGGTTTTAACAAATACATATTTTAAACTACCAGCTAGAAGACTTTATACCTAGACATATCTACACTACACTGAACACCACATAGTAAGAAACCAAATTGACTACATACTAATTTGATAAAGATGTAAAAATAGCATAACATAAGCTAAAACATATTTAGGTGCAGTTGTCTTCTCAGACTACAATCCGGTGGTAGCCAATTTTAGAATGAAACAAACAAAACTAAAGCCTACTATACTATAAGACTTATAAACCAGACAACCACAAAAATTAAAAAGAAAAACTCTCAATAAAAAACTTATTAATAATCTGGATGTCAAATAGAAAACTATTAAGCAAAATATAGTAGAAGTTAAAGATAACTACTTAACATCTATCAAAATAACAAAGAAGAACAAATGAATGAAAAAAAAATAATAGACCTGATAATAATAATAATAATCTTTATTTACGGTAAGTAAAACCATTTACATCTACATAAAATTACAATAAATATAAACAATATAATACGTATATAAAAAACAAAAGCAAAAGATTGACATAAAAAACAATATAATATAAAATACATAACATTTAATCAATATGTCCCAATTGAATCTTAAACAAAGATTTAGAACAAAAAAAATTTAAATTGCTTGTTAAACTGTTTGCAAATCTACAAATTCTACCAATAGGATTGTGAAACCCATAATTAGTAGAATGTGTAAATTCTCTAAATAATGAAGTCTGCCTAGTACGTCGTTCACTAATAGGAATGTAGAATGGAAGAGATTCAAGTAACTCAGGACAGTCTACTTCAGACATCACTAGACCACGCAAAAATGAGAGATCTGATCTTTTGCGCCGAACTTTTAGTGACGGTAAATTGTATAGTGAAGAAATGTAATTGCGATCAAAATTAACCGACAATATACCAGATCTATAGGACAACAGGCGAAAAAATTTGTTTTGAATACGTTCAATATTCTGACTATGGATTTCATAGAAAGGGCACCAGACTGACGGAACGTACTCTAAATGAGAACGCACCAAGGCACAGTAAAGTAATTTAAGAGTATTTGGAGAAAGATCAGCAGACATCCTGTATACAAACCCCAGCATTTTTATAGCACGATTACACATGTAGCTGATATGCTCAACAAACGTAAGTTTAAAATCGAAAATTACACCCAAGTCTTTAATTTGTGTCACTCGTTGTAGCACCTTGTTATCGATAATATAATCGTACGAAATTTTGCTTAGCGTTCTATTAAAACTGATTGCAAAACATTTATTTACATTAAACAAAAGGTTATTAATAAGACACCAATCATTAACAGAGTCTAAATCTTGTTGTAAAAGATTACAATCATCGATTGATAATATACTTCTATAAATTTTTAAATCATCTGCAAATAATAGGAATGATGATGAACTAATACAGTCAGAAAGATCATTGATAAAAAGTAAAAATAAAATTGGTCCGCAGTGAGATCCCTGAGGAACACCTGATGGAACTAAAATAGGTTGTGAAAGAAAGTTATTGATTTTTACACACTGCGTTCGGTTTTTCAAAAAGCAAGATAACCAAACAACCACTGCATTATGAAAACCCAAAGCACGAAGCTTAGCAATCAAAATATTGTGGCTCACACGATCAAAGGCCTTTGAAAAGTCAGTGTAAATAGAGTCAACTTGAGTTTTGCATTCAAATGCGTTTAAAATGTAATTTTCGTAAGAAAGTAGATTGGTAAGTGTAGATCGACCCTCACAAAACCCATGCTGTTCTTCTACTAAAATACTTTTGCACATCCAACGTATTTGACCAGTTATATTTTGATCAAATAATTTTGGGATAGCAGATTGAATGCAAATGCCTCTATAATTTGTAATATTTTCTTTAGCACCAGATTTATGCAATGGCATAATATAAGTTTGTTTCCATACATCAGGAAATTTAGTTTCATTTAATGAAGCGTTAAAAAGTAAATGTAATGGTTTTGAAATTGAATAAATACAATTCTTTAAGAGCATAGAAGGAATACCGTCAGGTCCAGTGCTAAGATTAGATTTAAGGCTTGTAATTCCATTAAAAATGTCTAGTAAACTGACTGAGAAATTTGTATGAATTACATTTTTATCAAACTTAAACAATGGAGTTGGATGAGTTTGAGAATTATAAACGGAAGAGAAAAAATCTGCAAATTTGTTTACAAGAACGTCACCATTAATACAGGTTTGATCACCATAATACATTTTGTAGCTGAAAAAGCATTAGTTTTCTTAGCTTCATTTACAAATCTCCAAAAATGTTTTGGATTAGACCGAATGTTATTCTCGGTGCGTAAAATGTACTGTTTGTAAAGACGTGCGTTCAGATTTTTACATGAAGTCCGAAGAGAATCAAATTCATTGTAATCAGAAAGAAGTTCTGAAGATTTAAATCGTTTATGTGCTATTTTTTTAAGTTTAGTAAGTGAAATTAATTCCTTGCTAAACCAAATAGGAAAGTTGTTGTCATGCCACACTTTTTTAGGTACATAACAATCAATTGCATAATACAAAACAGAATAAAATAAATCAACACATACATTAATATCACAGTTGTTAAAAAGAACAGACCAATCAACGTTCAACAAAAAATCATTGATTGCGCTGAAGTTGGCACATTTAAAATCATTAAAAACGTAGTTACAGTTTAAAATATCACAAGAAGTATCACATTTGACATCTATCACATAGGCATTATGATGTTGACTTATATCTAATAAAACATCTACAGCATTTATCACAGTAATATTATCACTATCATTAGTAAAACACAAATCTAAAAATACATCCATACTATTTGGTATGGTTATACATTGAACACAGCTTAAAAATCCAAATGAATTAGCAACTAAATGTCCAGGATAGTTTTCGTTGCAAGTAACTCCAGTTCCAAATTCATCTTTTAGCCACGTTGCTTCTGGTAAATTGTAATCTCCCAGTAAAATTAATTTACTATTAGGAAAAACATCAGCAAAAGATTCAACGGAGTAGCAGTGGTCAGCATATTTATCAATAACCGAACGAGGGGGTAAATAAACTGCACCAATTATGTACGACACAAACTTAAAGTTGACAATTACAAACACAACACTTAGATATGGCGGATGTAGTAATGTACACTTTAAATGACTTCTAACCGCAATCAATACGCCACCTCCGCTTAATTTAGGGCTAGTTAAATTAGACCGATCACATCTAAATAGGTTATAGCCAGTTAGTCTTAGTTCTGAGTCAGCGATGTCTTCAGAAAGCCAAGTTTCAGTTAAAACAATAATGTCATAACTTGACAGAGCTACAGCTAACAACAGTTTTTTCAGTTTGGTTTTTATGCCTCCAACGTTTTGGTAGTAAATTGAGAGGCCGTTGGTATTCCTGGGGACGGGTCCAAACTGTTAAGCGGATTTAACGTCCGAAAATCCCCTGCAGGAGTTGGTGGTAAATTTCGTGGTCGGCCATAGTTAATAAATTTCTTGACGGCAATGTTTGCCGGCCAAAAGTTTTTAGAAAGAACTAAACCAGCTTGATCGGCTGGAATAGATACTTTAAAGCTGCTGTAGTTTCCAGATCTCACTACCAACTCAACAACATCAATCAAAACAGGTAGTAGTTTAGCTTTCATATAGTTTGCAATTTCAGTTTTATTTGTTCCACGCTTAAGTTTTGACACATGAATATATGAAGGGGGAACGTAGGCTTGTAGCTGGTCATTGTCAGGACCACATCCAAAAATCGTTGGAGTTTTGTGCTGTACTCTAGGTTTAATTGATTGTGAACTATTAGTAGTGGTAGAAGTACTGGATAAAATTGTTTTTGCCGGTGGCAATTGAATTGAATCCGTATTAATAACAGGCCTAATAGAAGCAGGTTCAAGTTGACGGCAAGATTTTAAGTTTAAAATTTCTATATCTTTCAGAGCTATCTTCTCCTCCAAATAAGAAACTTTGTCAGTTAAAAGTTTATTGTTAGAGCGAACTTCATCTAACAATACTTGATACAACACGATGTTTTCTTTGTATAGTTTGCATAGATCAGACTCCGATTTAAAATCAAATAAAACACCACAATGACATTTTTTGTAGCGAATAGCACAGCTATTATGGAAAATAACTCCTCAACCACTACAAGTAATTCCTGATTGTGCTATACTGTTACACTTGCAAAGGCCAGTCATAATAAAAAATGTAAATGTAAATATAAATGTGAATAAAATAAAATAAAATATGTAGGAAAAGGATAGAAAAAAGAAGAAGACACAATTCAATAGATGCTTGCAAATATAAAGAATTACATAGAAAAATTAACAAGAAGAGTTAGAAAGTTTGCAAAAATCATATGATATCTTTAATATACACAAAAAGATAAAAGAAATAGCTGAAACTTCAAAACGTACACAGAGTAGTGTCCAGATTGATACAAATGGTTGTATTATAACAGACGTCTAAGCCAAACTACATAGGTGGCAAGAATATATTAAAGAACTATTTGAAGACGTAAGAACTGAGGACCAGAATAGACTATCAACAGAAAAAGACACAGGACCAAGAATAGCAGAAGAAGAAGTCATCTACGCTATCAAAAATATAAAAAACCGAAAGACACCTTGTCCTGATAATATCTTGGCAGAAATTCTTAAATTCATACAAGAGGAGCAAATTGGAATACTAATTGACTTATTTAACATTATATACAATACCGGTATCAAACCATCAGAATGGCTCGTATCAACTTTTGTTACAATCCCAAAAAAACCCAACGCAAAAAAATGTGAAGACCATTGCACAATAAGCCTGATGTGCGATATATTAAAAATCTTTTTAAAAGTACTACTCAAGAGAATGTACAATAAACTGAATAAAAAAATAAGTAATACTCAGTTTGGTTTCCGGAATAGAGTAGGAACATGTGCAGCTCTGTTTAGTTTCAATGTACTAGTACAGCGTTGTTTTGATGTCAATCAGGATGTCTACGCATGTTTTGTCAATTACAAAAAACCGAGAAACTAATTGAACTACTTTAGAGAAACGGAATGAACAGCCGGGATTTACAATTTATAGAGATTCTATACTACAACCAAACTGCGACCATAAGCATTGAAAGAGAAACATAAAAAAATACTCCAATTAAACAAGGTGTTTGGCAAGGGGGTCTTTTCTCTACTTCTTTTTAACCTCTATTCTGAAATAATAATGCAGAAAGCTCTGGAAGATGAATTAGCTGGTATTGTAGTGAATGGTAGTCCCGTAAACAACATCCGCTACGCCGATGACGCCGCGTTGCTAGCTAGTAATATAGAAAATCTACGTAGAATTACAGAACGCGTCCAAGAAGTCAGTAACTGCTATGGACTTAAAATGAATATAAAAAAAACTAAATTTATGTTAATAAGCAAAAGCGCAACAAACAATAACACAGAGCTAACGATTAACCAATACAACATCGAAAGAGTCCATAAATACAAATGCCAAGGTACATGGGTAAACAATAATAACGATTTTGAGCAAGAAATAAAAAGTAGAATTGAACAAGCCCGCAGTATCTTTATCAGAATGAAACAATTTTTTTACAGCAAATATCTTAGTAACTCTCTTAAATCAGAATGGTACAATGCTACATTTTTTTGTACTTTTATATGGTATAGAGGCCTCTACGCTTAAACAACGTCTAAAGTGACAAAATAGAATCATTTGAGATGTGGATATACAGCAGAATTCTAAAAATACTATGGACTAAGTTACAAATGAAGAAGTGCTGCGGAGAATGGAAACAGATAAGAAAATAGTAATAATCATTAAATCCAAAAAACTCGAATGCCTTGCTCACGTTATGAGAGAGTTGCATCTCATAATTCAGGATAAAATAACCTGGCAAAACAAGTGTTGAGAGAAGGAAAACATCTTGACTGCGCAATCTCTGAGTTTAGTTTGGATGTACTTCAAACCAATTATTCAAGGCAGCAGTAAACAGAGTTCAAATAATCATGATAGTTGCCAACCTTTGTTGAAAATGGCACACCAAGAAGAAGAATGTGTTTCTTCTAAAACCAGTTACTTAAAAAAAAATGTTTTTAAAGATTTTTTGAATACAAGACAAGTTTGCGATGAAACAAAAAGCAGTATCTAAGTTTGAATATAGTTTGCTTTTTGGTATAGGAACAACCTTGATGATTTTCCACCCATCAAAAGATGTTTCATGTTTCAAAAACAAGAACATTTGCGTATTATAGAATATGAAACGTTATCAAAACCAATAACAGAGTCCTTCCTACCTTTCAAAGCATATTTTAGTTTAAATTGCTAAATTGGTTTGTTAATGTAAAAAATATTGTTAATCACCGTTATCGGTGTTACCACCAAAGAGTGTTGCACAAAAAAGGTGCAAGTTTTGATAGCAATTCTGTTGCCTATATCTCATTTTTATTGGGAAAAAAAGTTTTTTGGCTTCTTGCACAGTTTTCTTTGCCACAACTAGGTGGTACAGGGTCCTTATAAATGTTTGGAGTTATGTAACTATCTAATGTACCTTTGTGCCACTCTAGTGAAATAGTAAATTTAAATTCGGTGTGCGTAAATACAGTTGAAGTTGAACTGTCAAAACAAAGTAAAAAGTTTGGTGCACGATTCTAAAAAAGCGGTATATTTATTAAAGTAATTACATAATTTCAGACATTTATAAAGACTCTGTTGAACCTTACTCTTTTTTTTGTTTAATATTGTAAGAAACTACATATTTTCTCTTGTTTATTGCTTTGATGCACATTTTGTCCCACCATAGACAATACAGAATACTTATAGAAAAACAATTTTGCAGCATCTACCAGCTAGGTCTCAAATTAATTGTAATCGGGAGACGGGTTGTGTTCTCATTTTGCCAAAAATTAGTTTGTATAAAAAATAATGTTTTTTAAACTGATAGAACATGAAAAAAATTTAATAGCTGATCGAGTAAGGTTAAGATAGATTTCTGTAACAATTAAAAAATGATTACTCTTGTATGTATCATGCAGTCTTAGATCGACATCTTACCGCAATATTCGGTAATGCTATCACCAAATCAATGATGGAGACCCGTCATTTTATATTACAAAGCCCACTAAGTCTATAGCCGCTTTTTAAGAGATGGTGCGCATTAAAGTTATTAACAACAAGAAATGGAAGAGCAAGGGAGTTAAGAATGTTTATTCAATTGTTTCTATTAAGTGAAGTGACCTAAATAGTGACAAAAAAATAAATGAATACTCCAACTAAGTAGACAAATTGACGGCAGATCTATGGCTTGATTGTATAACTAAACTATTCAAGAACGTGAAAACATTAAAAATTGAGGAGTGCGCATCCTTTGAGTTTTAAGCTTTTATTGTCTTAATTAATGGGCGCGTTTAGAAAACACAACCAACGACTTTAAAAAATTTAAAATTTTACTAAATAGAATTAAAAAACTTAAAATTTTATTGCTGATTAAAATAGTCAACTGTTAGCTGTCAAAATATATTTAACGCATTTGCAAAATTGTAGAATTGAAAGATGTTTGTCATAGTGTTTAAATTTTTTTTCAAAATCTGTTGCTAATTCTTAAATTAAACTAACTTCTTGGCGTTTAGCCAACAAACCTATTGCCACTTCTAACTAGGGATAGTTGTCTATATTAGGGATTAATGCTGTACTGAAGAAAAAAGTTGGCGTGTCAAGAGGTGCTAGTGCATAGTAGGTTCAACTGTTGTAAACGCAACAAGGAAGTCTCTTGGAGATTAGACTGTTTGGCCGGATTCAGCAACGACGCTTTATAAAAGTAACCGTAAAAAAGCTATTGCTGGAGGTGGTTGGCAACACTATGAAAGTGGTTGGCAACATTGGAGAGTGAGTGAGATAGTCTAATGTATGACCATAACCTTGGTGTAAATTTTATGAGTAAAATAAATGTATAAGTATATTCAGTAGTAGTATTATTATCATCCAGCATTACATGGTGTCAGCTGAAAAAAGATAACAGAAAAATAAAGTAAACATTTGAAAGATCAAGTAAATAATCTATTGAGATTATTAGTGAGCATGCAAGTGCAACAGGATCTAAGACAGAATATATTAAGTGCTCATAACACAATACCACAACCAGATAAATTTAATCACAACAAAAAAAATTGGCCAAACTGGAGAAAGAATTATGAACGGTACAAAGTGGCAGTGGAGCTAAATAAATGTGACAAATAAACACAAATCAACAATTTACTATTATATATGAGAATGAAGATCATCATTTTAGAAGACTATTTTGTAAGCAAAACCAATGCAATATACGAACGAGCAAAATTCAATAAGAGAGTTTAGACAGAGAGTGAGAGCGTAGAAGAGTACATAGATGTATTAATGGAACTTAGGAAGTTATGCAAGTATGAGAATATGGAAGAAGAACTCATCCGAGATCAATTGGTAATTGAGATTAGAGATGCTCGACTTTCAGAGGTGCTGCAACTGATAGATATTGACTATCAAGAAAGCAATAGAAAAAATAAAACAATCGGAGAAAATAAAGAAACAAAACATGGAACTAAGGAGAAAAGAAGAAAACATAGATATTGTAAACAAAAAACCTGAAAAATAAAGTCAAAACAGCAATACAAAAAAGAAGCAATTGTAAAATAAATAACTGCGGGAGGTGCGGAAAAACACGATGGCACTCATATAAAGAATGTCCTGCAAAAGAAATCAAATGCAAGAAGTGTGAAATCAGAGGACATTATATGAAACTCTGTAGAACTGTCTGCAAGGTAGAACAGGAGAATTCTAGCAGTAGCAAAGAGTTGTTAAAAGTAAAACAAATTGGAAACGTGCAAAGTTGAACTTTGGTACGTAGAATTACCAATCCTAAATAGAGCAATAACGGAGCTGACGTAACAGTGATATCCAAAAAATACGACAAGAAAATCAAAGACGAGGTAAAACTGAGGAAAACACAAGCAATTCTGCTAAGACCGGAAAGTCAGGAACTCAAGATAATACGAGAAATACTCGTACCAGTGGAACAACAAAGAAAAAGAAAATTTTTAAAAATGTATAAAGCAAAAACCAAAAAAAAATCTGTTTAAACACTCAGAAATGGTAAATCTCAAATTGATAAACTTCAAAAAAAATGGAGAAAACACTTAATAGAATTTTAAAAGAAACAGCAATTCAACAAATTCATAAAGAGACATACAAAGAATACATCTTAAAATAAAACCTAGAAGTCTTTCAAGGACTAGAAAAAATAAAAGAAGTACAGTACAAAATTAAAATCCAAAAAAGGGCAAAACCATTTGCAATTAGTAATTTGAGAAGAATACCCTTTGTTTTAATAGAAGAAGTGGAAGCCGTATTAAAAGGCCTAGTTGAAAAAAGAGTAACCAACAAAATTCTGGTTCCCACTAGTGGTCATAATGAAGAAAAAAGAACAAAATAATAAAATTAAAATCTGTACAGATTTCTCTGAAATAAACAAATACATAATACAAGAAAGACTACAACTACCATCAGTAGATAAAACACTGTCGCATCTTATAGAAGCAAAAATATTCTCCAAACTGGACGTAAAAAACAGATTCTATCAATTAAAACTAAGTCCGGAATCAAAGAAACACACATGTTTTATCACACCCTTTAAAAGATAAGCTTATAGAAAACTTCTTCAAAGATTAACTTCTTCACCGGAGGTTTACTAGAAAACTATGTCAAAAATAATTTGAGACTTGAGAGGAGTCGTAATTGTGTTTGGAAAAAATGAAATAGAACATAAACAAAATTTAAGGGCACTGTTAGAATAACTTAGAGATAATGGAATAACATTTTATAAACAGAAATGCACCTACTGTGGAAAAATGAAATATTCACATGGCAACAGCCCCAAGATAAGTGCTTTACAAAATTAAAAGCAATTTTAGCAGAAGCACCAAATTAGCATCGTACAAAATAAAAAAGAAAACCAGAGTGTCAGCAGACGCGAGTAGCTACAGAATAGGAGAAGTCTTTGAACAAAAACAGGAAAACAGACAATAAAAACCAGTATGCTATGCTTCAAAGTCACCTGATATACGCGCAAATCAAAAAGAAATGCTTTTGCTCTAACTTGGGCATGTGAAACATTTGAGCAATACATAGTGAATAAAAAGATCGTACTAAGAACAGACTATAAGCCATTACTGGCTATACTAAAAACAAAGAAATTTCATAAACTAAGTCCCAGGTTAAAGCGATTTAAAATGAGATTAATAAATTTTGAATACGAGAGTAATTAAGTGGATTGGAATTTCACATTCCAGATACACTATTGAGAAATTCAATAGAAGAAGGAAAAGAGAATAAGGATGTCCTGAGTGAAACTTACGTAGATTATCTAGAATATGATTCAGACCCAGAAATAAAAAAGTTGCAGGAGAAAGACAAGACTGATAATCAAAAGAATGATGACAAAGAGATGGCCAAAGAAGAAAAAGTGCTAATAAACGTATACTACAAGCACAAGCAAAAGATTGGAACAACCGACAATATGGTCACATACAACGGAAGAATAATTATTCCCAACTAGAGGAAAACATACCTGGAGATAGAAAGATAGATTTATTTATGTTATCAATTACAAAAAAATGTTACATTTGTTATTACATAATACATAAAACGCTACTTGATAACTTTGTTTTAAAATACAATATCATAAAATAAAATAAAATTTACAAGTGCCATTT
Source organism: Tachinus rufipes (assembly GCA_963932245.1). Classification (NCBI taxonomy): domain Eukaryota; kingdom Metazoa; phylum Arthropoda; class Insecta; order Coleoptera; family Staphylinidae; genus Tachinus; species Tachinus rufipes. Next base: position 66,303,492 of record OZ010747.1, on the reverse strand, counting down.
AGGTCTAAAGAAATGCCAGGACAGAGCAAAAGAGACAATATGGTGGCCAGGAATAATAAGGCAGATAGAAGATAAAATAAAGCAACGCGAGAAATGTATAATATATAAGGATGAAGAAACGGAACCATTAAAGCCAAAGGAGATCCCGAAGTACCAGTGGGAGGTCATAAGAAGGAACATAGCGGAATACAAGAAGAAACGGTATTTGGTCATTCAGGATGCATATTTAAGATACACAAACTAAAAGACATAGAAGCTACATTCCGATTATGGCAGGCAATTTGTCTCTGTCAAATTTAATGAACTTAAAAAAAAATACAATTTTAAACAAATAACAATTAGCCCATACTTTGCGCAATCCAATAAATTAATTGAAAAAGAAACGTAGATAATAAAAACATCTTAAAAGGATTGTTGATCTACAAGAACACCATCTTAAAATGCAAATCATTTCTGTCTTAACTGTTAACGGGAAGAAGGTTAAGGGGCTTATTACTAATAACAAGTGCATACGTGGACCGTATCATAGAAAAATACGCGGTTGAAAAAAACAAATCAAAAAACATATTATGACCAAGCTGAAACCAGGCCAAAGATTTTGGGTCAAGGACCTGCAGAAAGAAGGCACAATACAAAACCAAACAAAAATACCAAGGTCATACCTAGTAGAAACAGACAAAAAGATTGTAAGCAGGAACAGAAAATTTCTCCGAAGGTTTCCAAACATACAAAAAATCCATAAACAAAAAAAAAAGGAAAAATAGCAGCAAAACGCAGCAAAAGAACACCAAAGCTAAAGAAGATCCTATCCCTATGAAAGAAGTTGAGAAGAAGGATGGAGGTGATTGGCAACACTATGAAGATGGTTGGCAACACTCTAGAGTGAGTGAAATAGTCTAATGTTTGACCATAACTTTGATGTAAATTGTATGAGTAAAATAAATGTATAAATATATTCAGTACATATTATTACCATCCAGCATTGCAATTGCTTTTTTAATTTTGGTTTGTCATAAGAATTTAGACCAGATCTTGTTAATTAATAAAGTTTTAAAATCATTAAAGTAGTGGTCACTTTTGCAATACAAACAACATTGTGAAAGCGCTGTAGGGCAACTACCAATTTGTGCAAACCGGAACATAATGGGCATTTAAGTTTGAGGCTTTTACGGACTATATAAGAGTAACCAAATCTCATTCAATTAAAACACTGCACAGCGTTTAATATGTATAAAAAAACGTGACCTCGGAAGATTATCAGTACAGTATTGAAGAGTTTAAATCAAAACTCTTCCTCACTCTAAACCTTTCTATTAAAACGCTCGGCTTTTAAGATCTGAATGTTTAAAGAATTTTTACTTCTTGCACACACAAAATGATGTGTATAAGCTTTGAGACTATAATTTAGTAACAAAAAACCTTTTTTTTTGCATCTATGTAACGGTTCAATGCGAAGATTTTATGATTAATTAGTTTAAAACCTATCTCTATATAAAAAATAAATTGTTTGTAAGTAGGCTTTATGTAAACTTGATATGGACCAATGTCGACGAGGTTAAAAGTATTAACAAGTGCAACAATAATTATTGTGTTGCCAGAACGGTTACTAAATATTTGTTCAGTGGCATTATTTGCTGCATTGATATTATTAGCACCGTTATTACTTGTGTGCTAGTTATTAATTAAGATAACACAGTTCTCACTGACCCTATCTTATTAAGTATAGATTATTAACCTCTTAAGTATATAATACGTACATATACGAACAACTTTTATTATAAAATGATTATGTCGTATATATCCGGAAGTTTAATTTATGCGTATAACTTTTTGGGTTTGTTTTTGCCGAACGTCAGTACCTTATCATTTTCCTGAAATAATGTTTGCTACTACAAAACAAAAGCCACAAAAACGGTGCTATGGTCCAGAACCTTATTTCATAGAATATCATACAAAACAGTAAAATAGCAAACGTTTTATTTATTTTAAAGCAAAAATTTGTTTTGTTTTATTATTAATTATTATTTTTTTTTTTTTAACCACAAAATACGTTATTATGACGCATATTAACATAATGGGTATGACGTATATGTACGGATGCGGTAAAAAGTATTAACCACCTAAGAGTGCACCACGTGTTTTGCTTTGAGACACTAGTTTAGATCCGAATAGCTGCAACGTCTTATCATGTTTACACATTTAATAAAATGATCTAAAACTGTCATAAATATGTCAAATTTATTAAAACTTGGTTTTGACAGATGATAATTGTTGTATTTCAGTTTATCAAAAACGTTCTTCAAATTTAGAAAGTGTCATATCATGTTCACAAATATTATTAATGGCGTTTTCGGCTATAACATTTGAGGTTGCCCTGAAGCGCCCCAAAGTTTGACGTAAGAGGATATTGCTATCTGCCGGTGCATATCCGTCTATTCTATAATATGAAGTTCTAAAAGAGAGCGTTGTCAGCCGAACACAAAAATATGCACCGAGAGCAACCCAGTGCATAAAGAGTGACACAGCCGAAAACATAACATGTCATAAATATATCAAACATTCTAAAACTTGATTCTGACAGCTAATAAACGTAACTAATTTATTTAAAACGTTTTTCAAGTTTAAAAATAAAGCTAGATTGTCTTATCATGTTTCCAATTATCATAACATATTAAAAATTATATTATTAATCTATCATAAACATGTCAAACTATCTAAAACTGTGGTAGAGAAACTTTATCAATCTATCAAAAACGTTTTTTAAATTAAAAATACAGCTGTAGTCTTATTTTGTTCATAAATGTTATAAAATGTTTTCAAGCTGTCACAAACATGTCAAATTTTCTAAAATTAGATCTGACATGCAACTAATTTATTACAAACGTTATTTAAGTTTAAAAATGCAGCTGGAGTATCATATCATGTTTGCAAACATTATAAAATGTTTTCAAATTGTCATAAATATGTGAAATTTCTTAAAACTTGGTAAAAAATCAAATGTCAAATTTAATTAGTAATTTAAGAAATTGTAAATAATAATTGTAACGTGTTACAAATATGTCACAAATCTCTTTCAAACTTAAAAATATCTACAATTTTGTATCACGTCCACAAACATCATAAAATGTTTCCTAATTGTAAATTTAATTAATGTAATAAACAATAAATTTTTGATTGAAAAGATTTTAATATAAAAAAATTTAATTATGTAATTGTGTAGTCAATTAATTGAAACAAATACATATTTTTAATCCAATTCTACAACAAGTTTTGCCATCTCTGTTCTATTTGAAGAACTAAAAGTAAAATATGCAAGTAAAGTTGCCTAACTTAAACTCTTGCAACAATATAAATTTATTAACTCAATCAATACTTAATTTTAAATTGGTTTAAACTATTAATTGAATTAATAAAAATTTAATAATATTGTTTAAATTAATTATATAAAATATATAAAAATTTGATAAAAATGGGATGTTTATGAAGTTGCCTAAGAAGGTATTAAAAATTACATAAAATAATTTGCAAATTAAGCTGAGAAAATTAAAGTATTAAATTATTGTTGTATTTTTTTAAATTTTTTATTGTTTATTTTGTTCAATTTGTAATTTGATAGTTAAAGTGATTTGTGGTTAAAATTATTTAAAATCATATGCTGCCATCTTACATGATTGTCCTGAACTAATTAAGTAAACATTTATTTGATGGATAAATAAATACTAATTAAACTGATTTACATTATACGAATTAACAAATGAATCTATTTAATGTCATTTTTTCATTTAGAATTCATTTGTTTGATGATAATTGTAAATATTTTTGTTGATTTTGTGTAAAGGTGGGAGATTAGTAGGGTGGTGGCAACAGCGCCCGCTCAGTTGCCTTTAGCGTGTGTCATCAGCAGCAGCAGCAATGTTCATCAGTCGAAACGGAGCCAGAAAATCACGTTCTTGACATACCTGTGATAAAAATTATCTAAAAACGTTCATTAAGATTGTAGTGCTGCGGCCGGCATCGCTGGCAAATCGATTCGCGTAACTGTCGTAATTAATCCGTGCAAGTGGTGCTCTACGTTCGTACAGTTCGCGAATGTAACATGGCCGCCTGAGAAAGAGAAATATAGTCATACGGCTGCGTTTTATTTACTCCTTGCAACAGCGTAGACCCAGTCATGGAACTCAGGGTCGGCAACAAGTACAGACTGGGAAGGAAGATCGGATCCGGATCATTCGGAGATATTTATTTAGGTAAACTATATAACAAATCAACACAACATACTATGTACATCCCTGGGTGTTTTCTTCTTCTTCGTCCCTTCGTCTTGTAAACAAAGGTTTTTTCCTCATGGCCAACTATCAAATCCCGAGGCGAATATTTTTGTTTTGTTTCGTAATAATAATAATGGCCTGCTTTGATATCGATTTATTTATATTAAATTGAGAATTTATTAAAATGGGGGGCGTTATTTAAATCCATTCATGCCTGTAAAACACAAAAACAGGTTCTAAACTATAATTGACCCTTTTATTAAAAAGTTTTGTCAGTCTATTCAGGCACAATGATCTGGGAAACTGGTTGCTTTTCATCAAATCAAATCACAAAAGTCATTAGTTGTTTGTTTTAATAAAGGAAACAATGGAAATTTATTTATAATTTAGCTGATCATAACAAGCTGTTTTTATTATAATCAGTAATCGAAATAATTAATATCTGTTGCTAAGAAACTAAATTTTCATTAAATCATTAATGATTGTTGATATATGAAGGGAATTTTTATTTATTGTTAATTTGGTTATGTAATATTGCTCAATATGTTTGTTTCATTAAGCAGTAATAATATGATAATATCCTAACCCCAATTGTATCAAGTATTCCAAGTTATCTAAAACTATAAGCTTGAATTGAATTATTTGTATGAAGTTTTCTTATTTTGACTTCACTGCAGGCATCATAATGTCATTAAATCAATATATTTTAATATTAGCTTTTCTACAAGTGAATTACCATATAATCAAAACAACCAAAATTAACCTCACAAATAATCTCATTAAGTTAACCTCAGAGATAACTTATTATATCCTAAATTGATGTAACCTCACAGACTTTTTTTGTTTTTGTATTCTTAATCTAGTACTTTAAGATAATTACATTGACCTCACTGACTACCTGACAACTTTTTGTAACCTCATCTTTGTTATTAGAAAATGAAGTGAACTTAACCTAACTTTACAAACACTTTATTCTAATTTTATTATTGAGTCAACTTTTTGAATCTCATTGTAACCTTATTCTATTCCAACTTTACATTACCAATTGACCTCACAAACAGCCTTAAATTTGATCAAGTTGTCTTTGTTTAACCTCACAAACAAACGAACTTTAAATAAGTTAGTTTGTCTTTTTATAACCTTGCAGACAGTTTATTGTACTATTCTAACTTCACAAATAACTGTATCTTATCACAAGCAACTTCAAGTTTGATAAAGTTAACATTGTTAACCTCACAAACAACACAATTTTAAATAAATTGACCTCATAGATTACGTATCTTAATCTGATTGAATTGGCTTTTATAATTTTTCAGACAGTCTATTATAGTCTTAGAAAGCTATTTAAACTTTAGAAAAAACTTTATCTTACCAGTTGACCTCACAGACAGCCTTAAGGTTTGATCAAGTTGACTTTTTCTAACCTTGCAAACTGATTTCTATATAAGTTGACCTCACAGATTATTTCAGATTAGGATGATTAAGTTGATTTTTTGTAACGTCCTAGATAGTCAATTATAAACTCAAGAAGCTATAGTAACCTCAAAGGTAGCATTATTTTACCAATTGACTTATTGAATTTTGAATGATTGTGACCTTACCAAGTAAATGTAATGTAAGTATTTGGCAACTTGACCAACCTTACAGATAACTGATCATCATCAATGTGACTAAACTTTACTTTATTAATTGATCTCACAAATCCTCAAGTCGATTTTTTTGCGAACTTTAAATAAGTTGACCTTACACATTGCTTACTATAATCTGATTAATTTGACTTTTTATAACCTCGCAGAGCGTAGCGTTCTTTTCAATGGATTCGTTATCTCATATAGGCATCCAACCATACACATGTCTTCTCTGTGGCTTGGCCTGCTTGACATCTAACGGTATAAGATGTTGTAGATTAGATTAGATAACCTCGCGGATGGTTTATTGTAATTTCAGGAAGTTATTGTAACTTTACTTTACCTGTTGACCTTCCAAACAACCTCAAGTTTGACAAAGTCGCATTTTTTAATCTCACAAACAACCGAAGTTTAAATAAATTGACCTCACAGATCACCTATCTTAATTTGATTAATTTACAATAAATTATAACTTCAGAAAGCTTATTTTGACCTTGCCAGTTGACCTTACAAACGGTCTCAAGGTTTGATGAAGTCAAAGGTAAAGAGGTCAAAACATTAGATCAAATTAAGACCAAAATACAGAGAAGAACTAAAGAATGGAAAGCATTGTACTGAGGAGTAAAAACATACCGCAACACCTAAAAACTTAAAGTCAATTCGTATTACCAGACTTACCTAAGGCGCGCAAACATGGTCCTTACTAAAGGCAGCTTCCGTAGGTTATCAGTAACACAAAGAGCAATGGAACGAAGAATGGATAAGGGAGAGAACCAAAGTGGCTGATTTAGAACTGTGTGACTGAAGTAGAATTTTGCGGGACATAATGCACGATACAAATACCGTCGCTGGAATAACATCATCTAGCAATGGAAATCTTGGCTTGGCAAAAGATCACAGAGACTACCGCAAACTAGGTGGGGTGATGATGTGACACCAACACAGAGCAATCTTTCACATCTTTCCTCACCAATACAAACTTCTTGTCCACAAACATGAAATAGGTGACCCGCTTAAGTGTTCATCTTGGAATTGATAGTTTGTAGCTTCTTTTTTTATATGAATGACAACTGACAGTTGTTTTTTATAATCAAAATTGGACGAAAATTGCTTATCAATGCAAACTACCGGCTCAAAAATATAAACTAAGATGCAAGTTTTTGTTATCTAGAAATTGGAACATCAAAAGTGGGAAAACATACAATTTTTTTTATTTGATACGTTGGTGGATGGGTGGGTACACTAATATAAACTAACCGCCCTCCCTCTCAAGGGCTTGTCATCTAGAAATTGAAACATGACACAGACAGACACATGAGTGGGTTGTCGTTTTATCCGTATGCACTTTAGTCTCTTATCTGCCTCTAATGCTGTAAGTTGCGGGCTTGGCGCAGTAATCTTGGCATCCAAAGGTTGTTGCTTTGAACCTCACAACTGAAATCATTTCAAACGTATTTGTTTTTTTACTCCCATTTTTTCTGCGTGGGGCTTTATGACTAAGATCCTTCTCTGTTCTGGAGTAATTTAATAATCTCTCCAGTGGTTTGGAATCTACTCAAAACTGTAGGTTTACCTGTATGGGCGAGTGGAGTACACCAATACAAACTATCCGCCTACTAACATCAATAAGGTGACTTGTCCACGCCCACATCTAATGTCTTGATGACAAACACTTTGATTGGAGCACACTAATGCAATCTACTTTTTGATCACATCTACTTAGGAGGGCGGTCGGGGTACTCTAATACAAACTACCCGCTCACAAACAAATTAGATTGTAACTTTTTGCTGCTCTGTACCGTCTTTATTTGGGTGTCTGCAGAAGTATACTTTAAAGGTAGTTATATTATAAGCACGACCGTACCGTTCTCAAGCACTTTATGTTGGCCACGGTGCCGTGTTTCGAAAATATTAAAGAGTAATCAGATACGCGCGACCCTAACTTTCTTATTCACATTAGTGCAGTCGCGTGTTTCGGAAATATTGAACATGGTAATAGTATATAACTAGTAAGGTTGTGCGCATCGGAATAGCATACTTTAACATCTAAAATATGTATAGCTAGTAGGGCTGTGGCCACCTCCGTTGGAAGCGTACCTTAATGATTTGTTTGCCTTCTCTTTTATAGCCTGTCTCTGCAGATGACTTGTGGTGTACCACAGGTGTCAGTGATAGCTGCTCATTACTGTGAAACATACTACAACGATGTTCTAAAGCTAGATATGCCAGAAGGAATCAGCTTAGTCGAATGTGCCAATAATCTAGCTTAGTAACCATATTAAAAACGGCGGAGCTTAAAATTGTCATGCAGCTACTAGTATACAACATGAGAATAAATTATCATAGGTCTGAGCAAGGTTGTTCAATGCAGGGAAGCTAAATTTAACTTTTGATGGCTGGTGACATTGCATATCTTAACTCTGCTCCGGGACCATAATACTTTGTTCTTTATAAAACTTACTACATAACCACTTACTAACAATAATTACTACTGTTCTCTTGGCGGTATGTATAAAACTAATAATTCTGAACGTAAAACAAATAGTTTCATAATCACTGATGCTTGAACTGAGTCTAATTAGTACGAAGCTACTGGCACTAAGCTACGGGGCAAGCCGCCCAGAAGGTCAAACACGGCTTATGATACGATTAAATTAGCGGAACAAAGTCTAGTCTGTTCCACGAACCAATTTATTAACTTAATGTACGGCTTAAAAATTAATTCTTTAATGTTTGTGGTTCAAGAAAGAATTTAAATTCTGTTCATCAGCATCTTGAACGTTTATAAACTCCAAAACCTCGTTTTACTGAAACTAAGATAATCAACAAAGATTGCTTTAATCTACTAGATTCCAATTGTCATCTCGAACATTTATTTGCTGACTAATAGGGCATTTCTGCCTACATCTACAAACAACAAGCACATTCTAGACTGACGAGGTACGAAATTTGTGGCATTGGTTATATTACATTTTATGGCATTGGTTATAATATCACATTTCCTAAACTAAATCTTTCCGATAAGACTATTTAAAACACGTTGTTTTTTGCTTTCCTGTAAAATTTCATTTTTGTCACTTAAACACTTATAACTTCAAACTTTTCTGATGACTTTTTTAAAAGTTTTCACAAGCAACTATAGAAAATACTGAATGGTTAAGTCTTCTACAACACTGCCTGATCAATAAGCCATGATTATTCCTGCTTTTTGTAATCTTACTCAACTTTAGTAACAGATCTATTTTCCTCGGGACTTTTTGGTGTGGAGTGTCGTTTTACTCGTTAAAAGGAAACAAAAAAGAGACCAAAGAAAATTTTCTGAAATTATGCCAAGTTTGCTAAGCCTAGTCGGAAGAGGTAACATAGAGATAAATGATACTGGACTTACAGAAATGGGTTCAAAGAAAGTAATTATTTCTTGAACTGGGCAGGTGTTGTCTAAAAGGCAGCATTATCATGAAGAATATAACTGATACCACCGAATGTACAGAAATAAGTCCTGAAAAAGCAATTACTTTTGAAGTAGGCGGGTGTGCTTCCAACAACATCTAAAGAGAATTGGAAAAAGTAAGCTTACGGTGTGCTTACTGAGTTATATACCGAGGCGACGCTGAATATGTGCTTCTATGCTGCACCAATGGGGAGGATATTTAAAAAAATATGTTCAATACAAAGTGTGTTTGTTCAGCGAGGTAGCAATAAGCACATTAATGATTGATTTGGCTTTGTGGCTCTAATTTATTTTGCTTTTCTTAATATGCGATCGGAGACCGGCGATAACACTGAGTTATAGTAATTTCTATTGTTCCGGTTGCTTGCTACGAATACATTTAAGATAGTAATCCAAAGCACGCGGCCTCTACTTTACTTTTCTCATACAATTCAATTTTGTGAGCTTTAGAGATTACGCAAACCTTCAAGAGTTCTTAGAAGTATGATATAAGAAAAGTTTTAATGAAATTCTAGTGTACAGAACATTTTGAAAACTGCTGGTTTTTGGTTTTTGCTCATTTCTCTGAAACAAATCGGTTGGTACAAATTTGGACTTGGATGGCCTTGTGGTTGTTTGAAAGCTCATGAGGAACACATTCGGACAATTTTCACATTTTGCCGAGTTTTTTGAGGTGAACAATCGTATACTGATTGATGTTGAAGTTCTCAGCCAGTGTTTTGGTGGAGTAACTTTGGTCTTCTTTCACAGCCACCGGAAGGGCCTTGTCATTAAATTTGAAAACGACTTCTTTTTGCTTTGTCGTCTAAGCTGATGTCACCATCTTTGAAGCGAACACACCACTCTCGGCATGCCCTTTGCCGAAAAGATCGTAGATTGCGAAACCTAATAGTTAAGGCTACATCATAAGTGAAGTTAGATTGTGTGCGATGTTGAATAGCAGCAATGTTACATAGTTTCAAGATTAACCGTTAACTTGATGAGGTTCAGTTGTCTACAAACGATTAAATAGAATAGATTTCTAGCTGCAAGTTTACAAAAAGTAGAGTAAATTATATTAAAAGGGGTGTTCTGTGAGGTGAACTTGATGAGGTTGGTTGTCTATAAGGTTAGATTAGATAGATATTTTGTTTTTGATGATTTTGCAGCATTGAAGTATAAAAAATTGAATGTTAGTCGTCATTCAAATGAAAAAGGACGAAGATGCACAACACTTGAGAGGGTTACTTAGGTTATATTTCTGGGCGAATAGTTAGCATTGGTGTTTTTTGCACATCCACTATAGTGTCTTGGACTTTTTTCGCCAAGAGATTAGACGTTGGGTTGAATGCCAGTTGTCATTCAGTTACAAGAATTAATTATTTTTTTATAACACTTGAGTGAGTGATAGAGCTAATTGTGTAACCTACTTACTGAGGATATTTTATGTTACTTTCTGGACACAAATGTTAATTGCACAATTTATGTCACTTTGAGACTTTGCGGATACTTTATATTACTTTAAGGGCAATGTCACTTTGATGACACTTTATACTACTTTGGTTTACGGTTTATATCGCAATTGTTTACTAATTAAAATAATAATAATAAATCTTTATTTAAATTAATATGATCTAATTGCTGGAGACACGGTAGCAGATTCTGATTGGTCAAGGGTTTCATCGATTATTGGTCTATATTTAATATCAACTTTTTCATTACTAACATTAATTGTTGTCAATATATGTTTACGCCAATGCTCTTGTACTGGTATCTTCTTTTGCCCTTCTATAGCTTAATATAACTTCATTACTTCTATTTTTAAAATCTTCTGGAATGAACGCTATGAGATTTTTACGGTTTTTACTAAATTGGAATTTCAGATGATACTTTTGTCGTGAACCTTCAAATCTTGTAATTGTTGGTCAATTTTGTCCATCTTTTATTTAGACATCTTCTTGAAGTGTTTCAGCAGTTCTGAATACGGCGGCGGCATGAGCTTTTCTGCGGTTGAAATGCTTCCATTGGCGTGACGGGCCCAATTTAAATTGGCAAAGGAAGTTTCACCAGCATTAAGTGGTCCAAATGAATCTCCATGTTTGATTTGGTGCACGCCCTACAATTTTTTTTTTCTGGTACAAGAGCCGATATTTTAGGACTTCAGTATGCTTGTGTTACTACCTCCTCAGCTGTCTTTGAATATGTACCTGTAAATTAATTACATAATTTATACTACCGAACCCGTTAGTTGAGAGAATGGAGAAGCGCTTTAGATACTCTATACTATCTGGTCTACCACACTCTCATATTAAATGTAATTATGGTTACATGGACACTAATCATGTATTAGACTAATGTCCTGAATTAATAAATGCCACAATTTATTAAAATGTTTTGCCTGAGCTGGGTCTCGAACTTTCAACAATTTCTGCGCCGTTCCTAATTGATTAACGCCGTGCACACTGGATGATGCTGCTTTGTCCATTCACAACTTTGTCTGTACCATCAGTGTTGGATAATACTTGGTTTTTGTAGTTTGTTGGTACACTACTCATATTGCAATGCACAGTTGGTACTACTGGAATAGGTTCGCGTGTTACATCGGCGAAAATTATAGCAGTTTTAGGGATACGAAGAGTGTAATTGTTTGATATACGTGATCCTTTTCGGGTAGACAATCACGACCTTTACTGATTTTGACGGTTATACTACGATAAACGACATCTCTGGACGCAAGATGCTTGGGAACAAGCGCGTTTCTTTCAATAATTTTTTTACCCTGAGAGTTGATCAAGTAGCCACCTTTACCTCTGCATCCTTTAGTGATGAGGCAACTAGCAACCGAAGGATGGTACTGCAAAAACTCCAAATCTTGATTTTGTAAACCGGTTTTTGATATCATAGCTGTACCATCACCGGTACATGTATGAGCAGAAGTACATGAGACTAAACTCTGCCGAAATCTTCAGTTGCTAAAACTGTATTTTTAGCATGGAACCTGTCAATAGTACTATCATCCATATTAAGTGCAACGGCATCTCTGCATTCACTATTAATACATCTATTGCGAAATAGTTAAGGTCATTTTATTATTTTGATGACACTTTAAACTTCTTTGAAAACATTATACTTGAGTATACTTAATATTACTTTGAAGGAACTAAGTCACTTTGAGGTCACTTTATATTACTTCTCACTTTAAAAATACTTTATACTAATTTTAGGACACTTTGTAGTACTTACTACAGTTTATATGCTTTGAGGACACTATACTATTTTGAGGACACTGTATACTACTTCAAAAAACTGTGTCACTTTGAGAAAACTTTATACTTTGAGAACAATTTATATTACTTTGGTGACACTTTATGTTACTTTAACGAAACTATGTCACTTTGAAGATAGTTTATACTATTTTTAGGACACACAGTTTAAACTACATTGAGAACATTTTATATTACTGTGAGGATAGTTTATACTAAGTTGAGGGGAATTTGTATTACGTTGAGGAAACTATGTCACTTAAAGACATTTTATACCACTTTGAGGACACATTATACTACTTTGAACACACTGTATATTACTTTGAGGAAACTATGTCACTTTGAAGACACTTTAGACTATTTTTATGACACTATACATTTTGAAGACAGTGTATACTACTTTGATGACATTTTATATTACTTTTTTTGGTTGACTCAGTCAAACCCATCTGTTTTGGCCTTAAAATGGGCCGAAACGACTATTTAGGGGACCTCGGGCATTTGATTGGCTGTAAATCACGATTTTACATAACGACGTCATACCTTAAATCTGACAGTAGTGACATATTATAATAAACTTTGCAATTTTCTGAAACAATGTTTTTATTTGAGACAGGCAAAAACATTGAGTGTAACTTGTTCCAAAATGGTTTAGGAGCCCTTACTCGCTTCTCTCGTTTGTGCTGCTAAAGCCTATTTTTTGGCTCTTGTTACACTATGTACTATATCAAATTATGGCACCTCGAAGACACTTTATACCACTTTGATGACACATACTACTTTAAGAACACTTTATACTACTTTGAGTACACATACTACTTTAAGAACACTTTATACTACTTTGAGGACACTATATTACTGAGGAAACTATGTCACTTTATACTCTTTTAGTTTATATTATTTTGAGCACACTATGTAATTTTGTGGACACTTTATTCTACTGTGAGGACATTTTATATTACTTTAATGACACTATGTTAGTTTGAAAATACTTTATAACACTTTGTACTACTTTGAGGACACTGTAAACTACTAGCTACTACTACTTTAAACTATTTTGAAGAAGTTATGTCATTTTGAACACACTTTATACTACTTTAAGGACATTTTATACTACTTTGAGAAAACATATGTCACTTTGAAAACATTTTATACTACTTTGAGGAAACTTTTATCACTTTGAAGACATTACTTTGAGGTAAACTATATCGCTTTGAAGACACTTTATTCTACTTTGAGAACACTTTATTGTATGACATTTTATATTACTTTTAAGACGTTTTATTTCTTTGAGGTCACATAATAGATTTTGAAGATATTTTATGTCAATTTATAGAGATTTTGTCACTATTCTATTTCACTTTTATATATTTTTACGGTATATGATGTGACTGAGAACATATTATGTGAACGTTAATAAATATGGAATTTTTAGTTTCACTTTGAGGCGACAATATTAGTTTAAAGATATTATGTTGCTTTTAACGCATGTTTTGTTACTCGGACATATTATGTTACTCTGTGTATATATTTTGTTACGAGGGTATTACCAGAAGTACCCGATCTAACATATAGAATGCGTTTCTTGTTTGAAAAGAATGACTATGGTAGAAAGTATCAATTTTATAAAGCTTAAGTTTGAAGTTTGATTACGATTTGCGTTCTTTGAAGCCGATTCTTCCCTTTCCGCTCATTGCTTTGACTGTTTATTTGTCTCAGGTGTGAAGTGATGAACCCATGTTTCATCCATAGTTATGAATCGACGCAAAAACTGCTTTATTGCTATGAAACTTTTTCACACTAAATTGAAATATTCTTACGACGCTGTTTTTATAACATTTTGCTACGTATTTTGGTTTTGTAATTTTGGAAATCTACTAAGTAAATTATAAATTTTAGAAGAAAAATTACATTTGCTACTTATTTCGGAAAAGCTTTAGGATTTTAAAAATAGTTTTGCAAATCTACCTAGCAACTTCCTACCCTGCTATGCTGTAAATTTTGGAAGAAAACTTCTGAAAAAAATTCTGTTAATTTTATTGAATTTGAGTTTTGAGTAGGAAAGGGAAAAATATTCAAAATACACTGGGCAACACGTACTGTCCAGTCGTGTCAGCTTGACTAAAAAACCCACCTTTGCCTGGCGCCTCTTGCACTGCAGTCCTATTGGGCCTGTTGTACATCTCTGCTTTAGCTCTTTTAGCAGCTGTCTCTTCAAAGTCAAGTATCTTTAGCCAATGGGATATTTTTAACATATCTTCTCTTCTTTCATTCATCCGCGGCATAGAGGGTCCTTTCTTGTTCCTATTCTATGCAAGTGCTTGTTGAGTCCATAGTGTCCGGTTATCAGCCCTGTGAGTCTTCGCAGTCTGATGCGACTTATTTGTGTTATTATTGTTTTAGGAATATTCTTTAATGTGTCAATCCTTTACTCAAGTTTGCTGCGGATTATTTCTTTACCGATCTTGTATGGGATCCCACAAGCGGGCTCTGGTCCTGTGAATGTCTCCTTTGCTTCTTGTTTGGCAAGCTGATTTGCCATAAGGTTTCTTTTTGTCCACTGGTCTTTTGGTATCCATACAGGCGAATTCTGCATGTTGTGGCTACTGCTTCTAGACTGTATATGCAAGTCATAACTAGTTTGGATTTTATTACTGGCGATTGAAGGGCCTGCAATGCTGCAACACTGTT
Organism: Tachinus rufipes; assembly: GCA_963932245.1. Lineage (NCBI taxonomy): Eukaryota > Metazoa > Arthropoda > Insecta > Coleoptera > Staphylinidae > Tachinus > Tachinus rufipes. The sequence continues at coordinate 66,288,212 of OZ010747.1, read as the reverse complement.
TGATATGATAGTTATTAGACAGTCCGGTTTTAGTCTTTTCTCGATCATGTCCCTGGCGCACTACTCAATGGCAGCCACTTTTGCTTGAAAAATTGAGGCAAGTTTGCCTCGAGGTAGAGAAGTTCTCTTTTCTTGGTGTTTGTTCTCGAAGATTCCGGCCCCGGCATCAATTTGGTCTTTGGACTCATCTGTGTACCAAATAGTTTCTTTGACTGTTCTCAGGTATCTATTCTTTATCCATTCGCTTTGATGTGGCGCTTTATGAAGTCCGACTTCATCATTAGGTCCCAAGGTTTACATTTTATTGAATGATAATTTGTTTGTCGTTTGAAAATTTGGAAGAGCTATTAAGGATTTTTGGAAAAAAAATCAAATTTTGGAAATAAATTTTCAAAAAGTCACTTTTAGTAAAACACAATTTGCTTCATATTTTGAAATTCTGAAAAATTGTTTAAAAATTTTGGAAAATTTTCAAATTTTTGGAATCTATCAAGCAACAATGCCAATCTATGTTGTGCAACATAATTTGTTCAAATTTTGAAAATTCCGAAAATCTGTTAAGGAGTTTTGAAAAAAAAAAACAATTTTTAAATTCAAACTTTAGTAAAGTATTAATCTGGCAGTCTGTCAAATCAAATCAAATTTTGCTCAAAAAGTAATTTCAGTGAAACATAATTTGTCTGTATTTTTGAAATTTGGAAAAGCTGTTCAGTTTTTGGAAATTTTTCCATAACTTATTACCAACGTGTTTGGGGACTTTTTTACGCTTATTTTTTAAACTTTTATTTTATTTACACAGTCGGCTTTGATAACCTAATGTGGATCAAATGACAGTATTCTGGAATGGTCCATATTTAATATTTATAACTTTGGTCGATGGCCTATTTCATATTCGTATTAATTTTTACTCAATTCTAAATGTGTTTGTTTGTTTTCTATTTAAAACTTTGTACGTGAATACAAATATGAAATAAATTTATTTACTACTACTAGATACATTATTTAATATTAGTAGCTGTTTCACATTTTCATTCATTTACAATTGAGTCATTTAGAATCATTTATGATTTCATAATTTCTGACGTCTGCCACTCACTCACCCACCAACCATAAATTTTTTTGGTCGGAATTTAAGCATGTTTGAAGATTATAAATCAATTACGCGTACGTCAATTATGCCTTCTGCATGCACCACTTAATTAGTGCCATTATTATAAATATAATTGTTGGCAATTTGTAACCAGAACCATTTAAAACAGTCAGTCCCATAATACAATTTCTAATTCCAAGAAACGAGTTCTGCAAAGCTTTCATATTTGAAAATATTATTCATAATATCAATTTTTGGCCTCAACACATGTCACACAAACGTTATAAAATTAACACAAAGCGATGAAGATTTTTGTGTGACATTAAAAATAATAGTAATACCAGTTACCACAGGATCATTGTACTCTGGCATGCTCTCAACAAAATAAAAAAAATTAATAAAAAAAATGTAAACTTATAAAAGGGTCAATTATAGTTTAGAACCTGTTCTGTATTTACAGGCATGAATGAAATGTTTTAAATAATAACTGGTAATCGTGTGTTTGTGTGATGTTGCATTAATAGTGATATACAATTGTCGCAACAATTAAAAGCATCATTAAAATTTATCAACACAGCAAGGTAGTGGTAACAATGGGAAATTATTATCATAAATTCTGATAGATTTCAATTCACCTTGAGAGATACGACCCTCATATTTTTTATTATTTTTTTTTTACAGGAACAAATATTTCAACTGGTGAAGAGGTCGCAATTAAATTAGAATGCATCAAGACGAGGCACCCCCAGCTCCACATAGAGTCCAAGTTTTACAAGATGATGCAGGGAGGAGGTGAGTTGTATTGCTGATGCTAACTATATTTATATGTAGCTTAATTCGTTTCCACACATGCTATTGTCATTAGAATCACATGAGGTTGTTGTAATTCAAATTCAAGGGTACTAACATATTGTTCGCACGTTAGATTATAATCGGTTTTTTTTGCAATTGCAGTCGGTTAACATGATTTTATTGTTTACAAATTTACAAACATTTTGACAATTGACTGATGTTTTATAAAATGTACAGATATTTTGTAAATTTTTACTTCGAGAACGCTACAACGTGTTGGAAACAATATAGTAATCAGCTGTAAAAAGGTGACAGCATTTATTGCAGTTAAAGAGGCAATATTTTGTAATACTTGGTTTAATTTAAATATAACATTATTTGACACTCAGGGAACATTATTTGACACTCGCGGAACATTATTTGAAACTTAGGGAACATTATTCGGTACTTCGAAATTTTATTCGACACTCGGGAACATTATTTGCAGCTTAGGGATTATTATTCGACACTTACGGAGCATTATTTTAAACTTTAGGAACATTATTTGAAACTAGAGAACATTATTTGTCACTCGGCAACATTATATGCAGCTCGAGGAACATTATTTGACACTCGGGAGTTTTATTTGACACGGGAACATTATACACTCGGGAATATTATTCTACACTTGGGAACATATTCTACACTCGGGAACATTATTTTACTCTCGAGAACATTATTCTACACTCACATTATTTGAAACTCGAGAAGATTATTCGGCACTCGGCAACATTATTTGCAGCTCAGGGAACATTATTTTGACATCCAAGGAACATTTAACATTCTCAGAACATCACTTGACAATTGGAACATTAATTGGCATTTAGTGAACATTATTTGACACTTGCGTTCATTATTTGCCGATAAGAAGAGGACACCAATTGACAGTTTGACATATTTGCCATTTTATAACAACAATAAACATTTTGTAGTTGCTGTCTCTGGGTTGAAACATTATTTGAGACTTTTAGAACATTTTTTGAGACTTTGAGAACATTATTTAGCACTCGGGAACATTATTTGCAGCTCAGGAAACATTATTTTGACATCTAGGGAACACAACTTGACAATTTGACATTCATTGATATTTAGTGAAGATTATTTGACGTTTTATGACAAATAAACAAAAATTTTGTAATCATTCAAATCTGCTCACTTTTCAGGAACATTATTTGACACTTGAGGACCATTATTTGACTTTTTAGAAACATTATTTGATACTCGAGAAAATCATTTAGCACCCTGGAACATTATTTACAGCTTTAGGGAACATTATTTTGACATCCAGTGAGCACAATTTGACATTAATTGATATTTAGTGAAAATTATTTGACATTTTATGACAAATAAACAAACATTTAGAAACATTATTTAACTTTTAGAAACATTATTTGATACTCTAGAACATTATTCGGCACTCTTCGACATTATTTGCAGCTCAGGGAACATTATTTTGAAGTCCAAGGAACATTACTTGACAATTTGAAATTAATTGACGATTAGTGAAGATTATTTGACATTTTATGATAAATAAATAAACATTTTGTGATCATTCAAGATTGCTTGTTTTTTTGGGAACATTATTTGACACTTTTGGCACCAATTTGAAACATTTGACTTCTAGAGAACACCACTTGACATCCAAAGTACACTACTTGACAATCGGAACATTAATTGATATTTGGTAAACATTATTTGACATTTTGTAACAAAAACATTATGTAGTTTCTTACTCTATACTGGAACATTGTTTAATACTCGGGAATATTATTTGCAGCTCAGGGTACAGTATTTTTGATACCAGAGAACATTACTTAATAGTTGGACATTATTGAATTATTTGGCACTCAATGAACATAATTAAACACTCTCGGAACATTATATAACAATCACGGAACATTTTTTGACAATCACGAAAATTATTAAACATTATTTGACACTTAAAGAACATTATTTGACTATTGTGAACATAGTTTGACACTTTACGCGAGAATATTATTTGCTCAGTTTGACATTTTATGGTAAACAAACATTTTATAATTATTTAAATTTGTTACCACTGAACTGAAACATTATTTGACATTCGGGAACATTATTTTGGCATTAATGTTAACACTACATCCAGACAACACTACTTGAGAATTGGAACACATTTGTGATCATTTAACATGACTCACACCGAACTGGAACATTATTTGACACTTTAGGAATATTATTTTATACTTAGGAACATTATTTGCCGTTCAGGGAACAGAACATTTGACATCCAGAAAACACTACTTGACAATCAGAACATTAATTGACATTTGATGAACATTATATGACAAACAAACATTATGTAATTGCTAGTCTAAGCTAGACAAGTATTTGACACTTTCGAACATTATTTGACATTTTATGATAAACAAAGATTTTGTAATTGCTTACTCTTGACCGGAACATTATTTGAAACTTAGTTAACATTATTTGACACTTGCCTTTTTATGACCAACAAACTAACGTTTTGTGATCATTCACGATTACTTACTCTAGGCTTTAACAGTATTTGACACTTTAAGAAGACTCGGGAACATTATTTGCAGCTCAGGGAACAGAACATTCGACCATCCAGAGAACACTACTTGACAATCAGAACATTAATTGACATTTGGTGAACATTATTTGACATTATATGACTAACAAACATTATGTGATTACTCTACACTGGAACATTATTTGACACTAGGGAACATTAAGACAATCGGAACATTAATTGATATTTTGTGTTTATTTAAGATCGATTCTGGACTACAATATTATTTTACTTATTGAAAACATTATTTGACATTCTTTAACATTTAGTGAACATTATTTGACACTTTATGACACAGTGGGGAACTTGGGAACCTTATTTATTATTTGGGAACATTATTTGCGGCTCAGGAAATAATGTTTCTACTATTGTGAACATTTGATTTCTAATGAACACTACTTGGCAATAGGAACATCAATTGAATGTATACTGAATACATTATTTGACACTTTGGGAACATTAATTGGCACCAGAGAACATAATTTAACACCAATGAGATTATTTGATATCCAGAGAACACTGCTTCATAATCGGAACATTAATTGACATTTAGTGAATATTATTTGACATTTTATAGCAAACAAACATTTTGTAAACATTCAAGATTGTTTACCTTGTTGTTTGACTATTTGGGAACATTATTTTACAATTGGGAACGTTATTTTACAATTGGGAACATTATTTTACATTTGGGAACATTATTTGCAACTCGGCGAACGTTATTTTGACACCATTGTGAACATTTTAATTTTAAAAGATAACGTACATTTGTCAAAATAAATCACTAAATTTTGAAACATGCTTGAGATGGTTGGAAAAGTGTCTAAATATGTCACTAAATGTCACTAAAGCATGCTACTAAATTGTGAGTAATCGACGAGTATCAAAAATTTGTCTAAATTATCACAAAAGTTTAAAACATGACGCATAACTGTCAAAACGTGTCACTAAATTGTAAAACATGCTTGACAAATGTCAAAAATTTGTTTTTGCAAAAGTGTCATAACAAGTCACTAAGTTGTGAGATATCGAAAAGTATCAAAAATGTGTCTAAATTATCACATAAGTTTAAAAAATGACGCACATTTGTCAAAATTAATCACTAAATTGTGAAACATGCTTGACGAATTTGTCTAACTTGTTGCAAAAGTGGTAAAATGTGTCACTAAGTTGTAAAAAATGTTTGGACGGTGTCAAAACTCCGAATATGTCTAAATAAATTGTGAAACATGTTTAAAGAGTGTTAAAAGTTTGATTAAATTGTCGCAAAAGTGTTGAAACGTCAAAACGTCAAAAACTTCCAGAATGTTACAAAAGTTAAGCTAAATTATCAAAAAGTTTAAAAAAATACGCACAACTGTCAATATGTTACTAAATTGTGATTCATGTTTTAACTGTATTGTGATTACTTTGGATATACATACTAAATTTGTATAATAAATAATTAAATTGTTATTTGTTGTTGTTATTATTGTACATTTTGGATGTTTGTTGTAATATGAATATCATTGGTCAGTTCATATTATTAATAATATAAATGGGCATGTTTTCCCTTTCACACGCATATGCATGAGCAGCAGAGCATAAATAAAACAGTGTCAATGTTGTCATAAATTAATAAGGAATCAACAACGTTTTTTATGAAAGGAAATTCTATTTCATTTATAATAAATTATTTGATAATAATTTCATTTAATAAATTTGAAGAAAGTTTGTTTGTTTTATTCTTTGCCGAATTTTAAACAAAATTGCACAATTTTATAACGTTTGTTCTGTTTTCAGTTGGTATACCCCAGATAAAGTGGTGCGGTTCGGAGGGCGACTACAATGTAATGGTGATGGAGCTGCTGGGGCCGTCGCTGGAGGATCTCTTCAATTTCTGCTCGCGGCGGTTCTCGTTGAAGACGGTCCTCCTGCTGGCCGATCAGCTGATATCGCGCACCGACTTTATACACTCCAGAAACTTCATACACAGAGACATAAAGCCCGACAACTTCCTCATGGGACTCGGCAAGAAGGGCAACCTAGTTTACATCATCGATTTTGGCCTGGCCAAAAAATATCGCGATGGTAGGACGCACCAACACATACCCTATAGAGAAAACAAGAATTTAACTGGTAAGCAGAAATATTCAATCATTATTATATGGGGCTCGAATGGACACTTATATGAATATGTACATATACGTTTAAAATTATTAAAAATATCTCATTAGTTATCTAACAGAAATCTGTTCTTGCTGGAATACTATTTATGGCAGCATAAATTTATTATTGACAGAATTGAAATAATATTTCAATTACATAAAGGTTGCATTTTTTTAGTAAAAAAATAAATGATTATTTAATTAAAATTAATATTTATTATGTGTATAAATTAACATGAAACAGCACTATACTACAGGAAGTGAACACAGTTATGCAACGCGATATAATAATTGTTGTATAACTAAACTAATAATAATAATAGATTTATATTCAAATGACAAATGCAAGTTGCGGGGATGTATGTTATTGTTAAAAATTAATTAACTTTATTTCTATTTGCGAACTTGTTATGACGAATCTGTCAGATGCATCGCGCAAGTTGTTTTCTTTGTACGTAACAATTATTAATTGATTTTATTCTATTACGCGGATTATTGCCCGTAATATGTTTACTCCAGATACTTAAAAAATCGAAACGTGTTATGTAAATATCTTTTTGTTTATTTTCAAATAGTTGTTTTGTTGACGTCATTAATTCGGAAATAATGCACGCAGGGGTTGTTCTCTCAACTGTGACGCAGTTATTTGTAAGCAAAGCTTTGCAATGAGCGGAGCGGCTTTCTCCCACCTGTTTCAAATCCTGGAAGGGGTTACAAAGTGAATAAAACAGTATTTATACTTCATGGCCGGGGTTTGCTATTTTTTTACATTCCGTAATAGAATTTGTGCACTTTTCGACAGTTGATTTTCTTTTATATTGGTATTTTATTGTCGGATTTTGTTTTTTTTTTATATTTTATTAAAAGAATTCTGCACTTTTTAACAGTTTTTGGCCGGATTTTTATTATTTTTGGAAATATTTTTGTTTTATAAATAGAACTTTTGCATTTTTAACAGTTTATGAACAAATGTTAGGTGATTTTTGACAATATTTTTATACTTTATGGTCGAATTTTGTCATTTTTGACATTTCGTTAAAACAGTATTTGAACTTTTTGGCAGTTGATTGTCGGGTTAGTTCTATTTAACAATATTTTTGATATTTTATAGCTGCGTTTTGCTATTACTGAGATTGCATAAATTGTTTTACATTTTTGGCCGAGTTTTGTTGTTTTCTGACAACTATAATTTTAAGACTTATTTTGCTATTTTTGATCATTTATTAACAGAATTTTGCAGTTTTTGGCTATTTTTAACAAAATTTTGATATTTTATGGCCGGATTTTTCTGTTTTTGAAATTTCATTTTATAGCCAGCTTTCTAAGACCGGATTTTGCTATTTTTAATATTTTATTAAAAGAGTTTTGCATCTGTTTTTTTTTACATAATTAAATTTCATGGCGTCGTTTTGCTATTTGTGAAATTCCATTAAAAGATTTTTGCACTTTCCAACAGTTAATTGGCTGATTTTGGTATTTTCTAACAATATTTAAATTTTTATGGCTGTATTTTACTATTCTTGACATTTTATAAATAATATTTTGGTTCGTTCTGAAAATATTTTAATATTTTATGGCCGGTTTTGGTTATATTGGTTATGACAAAAAATTGTAGCTACGCCACTAACTACAATTTGTATTGTCCGTCCACCCGCCCGAATGTTTGTGATTCAATTTCTTAATCATTAACACTTGGGTGAGTGGACGGGAACTGAGTTTAAACTTTGCGCGTTTGTTTTGGATTTGTGTTCCACGCTTTTCCGCCCGAGTGTTTGTGATCTAAATCTTGATCATTAACACTTGGGTAGGTGGACGGGAACTGACTTTAAACTTTGTGCGAGTATGTTTTTGATTTGTGTCGGGTGGGTCAAGACAAATTTGGAACTTTTTGTGCTAAGTTATGACAGTTTTAGAACATTTTTCTGAAACATTTTTGTAAGGCAAGAACAATTTGTGACAGTTCTTTATGCTAAGAACTTTTTTTTTATAATTAGGAACATTTTATTTTCTACAAATTGCGAATGTTGGAACATTTTCTAGAAGTAGGAACATTATATGACAATTTGGGGTTATGTTTTTTAAACAAAAACATTTTATGACAGTTTCAGAGCATTTTTGATTAAGTTTGGAACATTTTTGTAGGGCAAGAACATTGTATGATTTATGTTCTACAAATTGCGAAAGAACATTTCTTATGAGATAATTTGGGGTCGTATTCTTTAAACGAAGCATTTTTATTGAAGTATTGAACTTTTATTTAAATATATCGGCCGTATTTAGAGGGTTTGGTCCGAAGCTTGCTTTTTATCTAATTTGCGGTTAATATGTTTCCGTACATACCGACTAATACCTAGCTTAATTGGCGGAAAGTCCGTCGTAATTACATGTTCCACGAGTGAGGTACGATCTATTGCATCTCCTACTAACTGAACATTTTCTTGGATCACCTTTTCTAACAAGAGCTTCTCCTTTTTACGAAGAATGGAAACCCCAACTACTCCGGCAAAATCCGCGATTGCAAATTTCCAGAATTTTTTTTTCAGCTTTTGATAAAATCTACCTTTAGTATTAACGTCTGTGGTATCTCGGGCACCACAAGTACATTTAACACGTTAAATTTACCTAACAACAGGAAGGGAACCGGCACATGACCGATACAACTACATTTACCTTTATATTGGTCACTGAAATATCAACAAAACCATCTCCTAGATGTAGGCCTAGGCGTTTAACACACTCCCAACCTTGTAAAATAAGGATAGTGTGAGTAGCACCCGAATCCAATAGACCCAACATTTTTAGTCTTTGGTCATTCCTCACATGAGATAACACATAATTCACAATAATTTTATTTGAACTAAGAGCCGATGGAGACTCAGAAGACGCCACTTGGCCGTTTAGCGTCTTCCGGGGCCGTTTTCCGTCTTCGGATTGCACTTAAACGTACTCTTAAAACAATGGAGGTTTTTACGCTTATTACAGTCGCTAGCAAAAACATTTTTTCCGTACAAAGTGGCAATCTCTCGTGAAGTTTCACAACTTCTAAACGAGAGAAACCATACCAGAAAGACATGGCAATGTACAAGAAATCCAACAGACAGACAGACAGAACCTTAACGTGACGATTAACAGAAATAACAACGACAGATAAACAAATAAATTACAGAACCTTGCCACAAGAGACAACTCTTTCTGGAAATTGACAAAATCACTTAAAAATAAGCACGACCCAATGCCCGCTCTTAAACACGGAGGCGAGATTGTCATTTCCGAAGATAACAAGGCCGAGGCTCTTGCTGAAGTGTTCAGAGAGGTACACACACTAGACGCCACTAACAACGACGAACATAGACTGATTGAAGAGACTGTTCAGCAATATCTAAATAATGTAAAGCCACCGGACTGAACACGATCACTAACACTGTACTAAAAAACCTCACAAAAAAGGCCATAGTACAGCTGACATATATCATCAATACCATGCTGAAACTTTCCTACTTTCCGAAAGTATGGAAGTCAGCCATAATTATTCCCATATCAAAGCCTGGCAAAGATAAAACTTTGCCAATCAATTACAGACCAATAAGCCTACTTAATGTCCTGGGTAAACTGGCCGAAAAAGTCATACTGAATCGATTAGACCGTCATGATCATCAACACAACGTCATAATTGATCACTAGTTTGGCTTTAAGGCCAAACTCAACGCTACCCAGCAAGTAGTACGCATTGCACATGACATTCTTACAAACTTCAATAACAATAATGTGACAACAGTGCTGCTACTTGATATTGAGAAAGCATTCGACAAAGTCTGGTAAATGAGACCTGCTCATCTATAAACTTATCAAATACCATTTTCCGGACAATATCATTACACTTATTAAATCATACTTTGATGGACGCTCGTTTAAGGTCAAGGTGAACGAGAGCCTATCAGGTTTGCAAATCATTGCAGCGGGGGTACTCCAGGGTTTCATTCTGGGGCCCAAGCTGTTTAACATATTCATTAACGACATGCCGACAAATTTTAAGACAAAGACAGCACTTTACGCCGACGATACAGCGGTATACGCTTACTCCCACAATGCTATCGTGTCAAGTAAGCAGGTGCAGATACACGCTGATGTTCTGGTTAAATATCTCGAGAAATTGCAGATCAAGCTAAACGCTGCCAAAGCGGATGCTATCACATTTTATCGAAAATACAACAGTGTTTGTACCTCTGAAACTACATGATAGCGCTGTGACAGAGTCAAAAAGCGTTAAATATCTAGGAGTAAAGTTAGACAAAAGACTAACGTACAAAGTCCATATTGACAGCACTGGTAAAATGCTACGGGGCACTCTACCCGCTGATGAGAAAAACCAGTAAGCTTAATCAGACAAATAAACGACTGATTTACACTGCACTTATCAGACCGTGCTGCAGACACACATTAGAAAGCTTCAAGTTTACAGAATAAACTTTTGAGACTAATTCTGAACAAAGACAGATACGCAAGAATTGATTACCTTCATGACACTTCAAACATACCAAGAATTAGTGACTACATAAATACACAGTCGCAAAATTCTATCTCACACAACTGCAACATAATCGACTAACAAAGACAGTCACCAACAGACGCTCATCAACCATTAATCCAAAGCAGAGGCTGACCTATCAAAGGTTGCCTATTTTCAACCAGCCTTTGTAAGGAAGGCAAAACAAAATTTTTGAAAACAGGGTTTTCAAAGCTTTCCCTGTATAATAAATGTAAATTGAAATGTAAATAGACTTTTTCTTTGGTAATTTTATTATATGTATATGTAAATATTAGGTTATACAAGAATGCCCCAAATTCTGGGTTGGAGTCATGTTGTTTATTATTTTTATTATTGTTAATTTGCCTTTTTCCTGTAAATATGTACATATTATAAAATAAAGAATTTTTAAATTGCAAAATTACGAAGCATGCTTGACAGTCCAGGGTTCGATCCCCGAAATATGACTGAAACAATAACTTGCCGGGTTGATACAAAAGTCACCTAATAAGCCGACAAGAAATTGCCACATCACTTCTAGAAAATGTTCCAAATTTAATATAAAATTTTTGCAGTCTGTAGAACATGTTCAAAACTGTCATAAAATGACATAACGATGAACATTTTAGGACAGTTTTAGAGCATTTTTTATTAAGTTTGGAATGTTTTGTAGTGCAAGAACATTATGTGACAGTTTTTCATGCTAAGAACTTTTTTTATAAAAACCTGACATAAAATGTTCTTTGTCTTGTTAGTTTATGACCAGTTTTGAACATGTTCTACAGATTGAGAATATTTTATATTAAATTTAGAATTTCCTGGAAGTTATGTGACAATTTGAAATCATGTTCTTTAAATGACAGCTTTAGCGAATTTTTTATTAAGCTTGGAACATTTTTGTTAAGCTCGAATCATTTTGTGACACTTTTTCATGTTCAAAACATTTTTTATAAAGGAACATATTATGATTTAACTTCTACAAATTGCAAAAAAAGTTTAGAACATTTTTGTAGACCAAGAACATTTTGTAATAGTTTTCTATGCCAAGAATCTTTTTTTAATTAGGATCATTTTATGATTAATGTTCTACAACATTTTGTACTAACATTAAAACATTTCTTGGATTATATGACAGTTTGGAATCATGTTATTTAAACGAAGGACATTTTATGAAGTTTTAGAGCATTTTTTATTAAGTTTGGGAACATTTTGTGATAGTTCTCCATGCTAAGAACCTTTTATTTTTTTAATTAGGAACAATTTATGATTTATGTTCTACAAATTGCGAAAATTTTATATTAAGTTTGGAACATTTTGTGCAAACTTTGAAACATTTCTTTTATTATATGACAATTTGGAGTCATGTTCTTTAAACGAAGAACATTTTATGGCAGCTTTAGAGCATTATTTTATCAAGTTTTAGAACATTTTGTGATAGTTCTGCATGCTAAGAACTTTTTATTTTTGTAATTAGGAACATTTTATTATTTGTTTTACAAATTTTGAAAATTTTGTATTAAGTTTAGAATATTTTGTGCTAAGTTTGCAACATTTATTGGAAGTACGAATAATAAGATAATTTGGAATTATGTTTTTTAATCAACATTTTATGACAGTTTTAGAGCATTTTTTTATTAAGTTTGGAACATTTTTGTTAAGTAAGAACATTTTGTGACAGTTCTTCATGTTGAGAACATTTTATGCAAATGTTGGAACATTTTCTGGAAGTAGGAACATTATGTGATCGTTTGGATCTATGTTTATTAAACGAAGAACATTTTGTGACAGTTTTTCATGCTGAGAACATTTTTTTTTATAAATAGGAACATTTTATGATTTGTATAATACATTTTTTTTGTTAGAATTATTTTATTCGTATGTTGGAACATTATATGACAATTTGGAAATCATGTTTTTTAAGCCGAGAACATTATTAAGCGGGATTTGTTTGTTACTGTACTTTAAGTAGAGAAGATTTTTGACAGTTTGGAATAATGTTTCTCGGAACATTTTATGACAATTTGGGCCAAGCTGAGAACATTATATAACAATTAGAGATTATGTTTCTTAAATTAGAACATGTTGTGACAGTTTTGGTCATATTGTTAATTTTAACTTAACTTTAAATAATAAGAACATTATATGTCATTTTGTTGCGGAGAGCGGAGAACATATGATTATGATTTGGATTTTTTTTTGTCCTACGAAAACAAATCTTTATGGAATATTGAATGTATACTGGCCCCTACTATTGCCTAAATCTCACAACGAGTCGCATGACTATCTTGCAGTATCAGTTCAGCTTCAATGTTTTTCGGAGCAACAACCGATTTTGGGCGACATTCACGTAATTCGTCGTTGAGCGAACTACTGCCATGATTAAATTCGGAATCCATCGATTAACACTGGTCCACTGTTGTTGAGTTAATCCATGCCCAAAGTTGTAAAACATAATCACACGAAAATGTTAATTTTATTTTTTGGCCGAGATGATTTTTTTAAGTTATTGTAAACAACACAAATAGCGCCCGTACGTCAAAACGTTCTGAGTACGAATATCGTCAAAGTTTATGATAGAGACGTTAGTTTCCAGATGGCAGCAGTAGGGTTGCTCAATCCCGAAATATAAAAGGCAACCCTTGTAAGTGGGAACATTTTTTGGTATGTTTCACAAACTGAGGACATTTTATGGCAGTTTTTGATCATTTTGTTTTGAGCTTGTTACATTTGAGTACGGCCTGTATTGCCAGCGCTCTGCGATTGTCATATTCGTAAAATTTGACGTTTGTCACCTATAATTTAGTTTGACAGTTCGATTTCAAACTGCTCGGTTTCGTTTCAACAAAATTTAACGAGAGTAATAATTTTGTGAAAAATGAAAATTTTGAATCGTGACTTTCGAGTGATGATTTTCGATACGGTTTAACACCGCAGCAATGTGTGGAAAAACTTAGTTTGTTATTTGGGGCTGAAGCACCATCCAAAACTATGGTTTACAAATGGTTCGCAGAATTCAATCGTGGAAGACCAACGTTTGATGACGATCTTCGCGAAGGTCGTCCATGCACCTCTGTTGTCGCGAAAAATATTGATGCTGTGCGTGAAATGATTTTGTCAAATCGGGATGTGACCTATAGTGAGATAGAGGCATCCTTAGGCATTGCAGCGAAACAAATACATACGGTTTTGCACGATTATTTGCATGTCAGGAAGCTTTACAGTCGTTGGATTCCTCACAATTTGAAAGAAGAACAAAAACAGGCACGTGTCAAGTGGTGCAAGGAAATACTAAAGAAATTCGAAGGGGGTCGTTAAAATTTGGTATATAACATCGTAACAGGTGACGAATCTTGGATATATTCATATGAGCCTGAAACTAAACAGCAATCGACTGTATGGGTGTTTCAAAATGAACCTAAACCCACAAACGTGTTTTTAGCGTTCACAAAGCGTTTCGAAAAGAATGATTGCTTGTTTCTTCGGAAAAGCGGATCATGTTGCAACTGTTGCATTAGAGGATCGAACGACAGTTAATGCTGACTGGTATACTTCAATTTGTTTGCCGGAAGTTATCGCTGAAATAAAAAGGAACAACATAAAGCTGCGAATCATTGTTCATCATGACAATGCAAGCACTCACACAGCACTACAAACTGTAGAGCTTTTGACTAGTAACAACATCCAATTAATGACTCATTGCCCATATTTGTCTGATTTATCGCTCAATGACTTCTTCCTATTTCGAAATATCAAAAATAAAATGCGAGGCGAGCGTTTTTCATCGCCTGAAGAGGCCCGTTGAAGCATTTAAATCACTTGTTTTAGACGTACCTCGCTCAGAATGGCAAAATTGTTTTGAAGATTGGTTTCATCGGGTGCAAAAGTGTATAGATTTTAAAGGAGAATATTTTGAGAAGCAATAAAGCGATTTACATAACGTAGTTTGTGTTTTGCTTTACATTTTCCGCGAACTTTGGCAGTGTCCCACGTACTTAAGAAAATAATTATAAGAAGTAATATTTTTGAATATGTTTCACAAATTGAGAACGTTTTTAGATCATTTCTTTTTGTTTGTGAAGAGAACATTTTTTTTTAAAGCAGTGGTATTTGTTTTTAATTTAGTGTAATATATTTTTTTTTGTAAAATTTAAGGGTTAAGTGGAGGAGCAGCAAATAAGCTGAACTTTGCCCTTTCATATACATGTTAAATGTAGTGAATAAAGACTAGTTATTATTATTATACATTTAGAACATTTTATGACAGTTTTCGATTATTTCCTTTTGAACTTGTTACATTTGATGACAGTAGAGAACATTTTTGATAAACAGGAACATGTTGTGATATGTTATTTAATTGAGAACATTTTATTACAGTTTTTGATCATTTTCTTTTGACCTTGTTGCATTTAAAGATAACTGAGAACATTTGTTTACAAGCAGGAATCTTTTTTGATATGTTCCATTAACTGAGAACAATGTATGACAGTTTTGCATTGGATTTTTTTTTTTAGAAATAATTTTATTGAATGGTAATTCGAGCTCATTTTCTTCAAATTATGAACATTTTCTAGTTGACTGAGAACATTTCGAAAACGTTTACAGCTAACTTAGAACATTAGTTCTGACTTAGGAACATTCCATGACAGTTTCAGGAACATTTGTTTGCCAATTGGGAACATTAAATTAAGAACATTATTAACTATTAAATTTGAAATATTTTATATAAACTGACTTTGTGATTCTCATTAGTGTTTCTAAATTTCTCCTATTTGCTAATTTTATGATCCATAAGTGTTCCTTATTTTTTCTAATTTGTTAATTTTTGTATTATTAAATCTTCAATTGCTGATGATATAAATTTGTTTACAGGTACCGCGCGATATGCCAGCATAAACACACATTTAGGTATAGAACAATCACGTCGAGACGACCTGGAGTCTCTCGGCTACGTTCTAATGTATTTCAATAGAGGCTCGTTGCCCTGGCAAGGCTTAAAAGCAGCCACCAAAAGACAGAAGTACGAACGGATTTCCGAGAAGAAAATGTCCACACCTATAGAAGAACTTTGCAAGGTGATAAAAACGATAATCATATTCTTTCTATTATTAACAACCACATCCCCATCTTCTGACACCAATATGTTACGCACATTCCAACCACTTCCTTTTGATTTGTGCATTTTTAGTTATATTTTTTTATGAATCATTTCAGGGTTATCCTGCAGAGTTTCCAACATATTTAAATTACTGCCGACAGTTGAGGTTTGAGGAGAGGCCCGATTATAGTTATTTAAGACAATTGTTCCGTACCTTGTTTCATCGGCAGGGTTTTACATATGACTATGTATTTGACTGGAATATGCTCAAATTTGGTAAGTGATTTGCCGCCTGGCCACTCTGGAAAACCATTTTTTGCAGTCGTATTATGGATCGGAAAGTGATGCATTGCGGCCCTAGGGCGGTAAAATCCTTTCCAGCCCGAAAAAAATATATATGTTGCTTGATTAAAAAAAAGATTTATTTTTAAATTTTAATTACGGAGGCAGGCAAAAAATAGTCGTAAGCATCACGGGCAAAAAAGCGATTGCAGCAATTTAATGTCTGTCTCACTTTGCTCGTGCAGCAAACAATGCTTTTCTGCTTTTGATACTTATACTATTGTGTATGTACAGGGTTGGTCAAAATTACCGGATCATCTAATAATGTTGAGTATTTTTTTGTAAAGTGATGGCAGTTTAAACATTTATTTTAATTTTGTTTTAATTTAAAAGATTCTTCTAAACATTTTTTAGAGCTAATCTTAGAATTTAAAAAGGTAAAAATATACAGGGTGTTCTATTTAAAAAATCAATTTTTTTATAATATGATAAACATCCTGTATATTAAAAATATATATAAACGATAGCTTGTTTAAAACCGAAAAAAAAAACGTTTTTTAATTTTTTTGCGGTTGCAAAATTATTTAGGTATTCCGGTAATTTTGACTAATCCTGTATATATGATTCAATGTGCACCCTATATCATTGTTTTTGTTTTATTTTTCTCAGGTGTTTCGAGAGGTGGACACGGTGAGGAGAGCGGTCGGTCGGGCACACGGTTTGGATCCCATGCCGCCACACCGGGCGACTCCACTCCTTCCGCACCACAGACAAGGGCACGCCGACAACCGCACGTAGACTTATTACCAAATAACGCAGCCGCACCGAGTCCCTCAGATGACGTCATAACAAGTAGTAAGTGATAAGTTGACATTGCATATTTTATTAAATATTTGGGAGTAGGTATTAGGGCTGTTTGGCCTGTGAACTATGTACCGAGATGGAGGTGATGTAGTCACTTTTTTGTTCTGGCATCGTCCATTTAAGATGGTTATTTGTTTTCAAAAGAGCGAATCT
Source organism: Tachinus rufipes (assembly GCA_963932245.1). Taxonomy (NCBI): domain Eukaryota; kingdom Metazoa; phylum Arthropoda; class Insecta; order Coleoptera; family Staphylinidae; genus Tachinus; species Tachinus rufipes. Next base: position 66,270,653 of record OZ010747.1, on the reverse strand, counting down.
GGATATTTTTAAGATGTCAAAACGACAGACGGCCACAAACCCAAAATCATACATACATTTTTAGTTAAATTTCATATTGAGTACTAGAATATGTTGTTAAATACTTTGAAGTAAAAAAATAAATAAAAATATTATAAAGTAACAATAAACTCATTTTTGTAAACGACAAAGTGCAAATTTCTTACGTTATCCGTCGTGAAACTGAAACCAATTGGACAATTTTAATCATATTTTTTTCTTCTAATTAATTTAACGGTTTTTGAATTTTTATTTTGAGGTCAGCCCAGTGGCGTGCCAAAATTGGTCTAAAATGACACATTTTCTGAGCACGTCACAGACAAACGAATGCTTATACGCTGCTGCAAATAGTCACACAAGACACATCTAGTATTGCGCTACAAATTGGTTTTTAATGTTTTTATAATATTAGCAGAAATAAACCAGTGGCGGTTCGTCAAAGTGGAAAATATATAATACCCCAAATCGATTTCCCTTTTCAGGTTTCAAGTTACAGCACGGGTCGAATAAGGGAGAAATTACGTAACTTTCGTAGGGTGTTTTTTTAGAACCTCTGTCTAGTTTATTCGAAAGAAGGAGATTAAATTTTTGTCGTTTATTTTATTATATAAATTATATATTTTAGCTTTTATTGAGGAATAACGTCAATATTTTTTCAAAATTATAATTTTTGCTAGTATAGCACTGATAAACGGGGGCAAGCACACCACTGTTTCTACTCTAATATGACAGATTCATCATTGTCTTAGAATTTGCATTTTTATGTTATTAAGACGCTATTTCTAATAATAAAGCAACAGAAAATAATCGGCATTTAAATTAGTCATGATATGATTGACATGGGAAAAAAATGAGATTTATATAACATATATGTATGTATATATATATATATAAAGGGTCTTACGGAACCATTGTTTTAATATTGAAACTGGCGCAATTTTTGATGGATTTTTATGACAAATTTACGCTTTTAGGTTTTTACGGTATTTTCACTAATAAAATTATACATATATGTATATAAAAAGGAACTTACGGCATCGTTATGATTTAATGTTCAAAATGGCGCAATTTTTAATGGATTGTTTTTCAGATACAACGAGATTGTACGAAAACTACGAGAGGAGAGTGTCGATGCGATTGAGGGCCGGTCAGGGTGCCCCGAACGCCTCAACATCGGACCTATCGAACTCGAAACAGGCCAAGTGAGTTACACCACATTTTTATTAATAATAACAAAAAAAAACATTTATTTAATCGGCATATTCTCATTTTGTTTTCTTTTTCTTTTTTATTTTCACACTCAAAATTATATAAAAAATAATTTATACACAATCCGAATCAATCATCCAATCCAATAACCGATCATCCATGTTGGTGAACGGGAAACCTATGTATGATGTTTATTTGTTTTGGAAGCGCCTCCGGAGTGGCAATGGCCCCGCCCAGCCAGACGGCGGGCCAAGCAGGCCCGCCTAGAAGAGGAAGCGCGTCCAAGGATCCACCGGCTCGACTTAAAAAGTGAGAGTGCATTAAGCGCTACCGAAACGAGTGCAATCTTTTAATAATAAATCCCGTGCATTAATTCATTTGTATCATAAAGAGGACACGGTTTCATAACAAAACAAACAAAAAAAGACTGCCCTGATTCATTAATTAGATCGCTTAATTGTAAGAGCGGACTAATTATTAAATTTAGTGGTTAATATTAGTTACAAACAGTCTATTGTACATAATTTTAGACTGATTTTTTGACAAATTATTTTTAAGGGATTGCTTGCGCCACACAAAAGATCCGATCCCCGATGAAATATGTTTCTAGTGTGTCTAAATGTATTTGTGGCAAGATTTTTACTCGTGTAACTCTAAGATAATTCATTTTTTTTTTCTGTTTTTGTATAATGACTTTGTATCTTGGTGTTCATAAAATGCTTTTATTTATTATTATTATTATAATTGTAATTTAGGTTCCTAAACATTATTTTTACATCGATGTATGTTGAACACACACACGCGCTCTGAAGAATCGTTTTATAATTTTTTTGTTCACACATCACTAGATTATTAATTTTGTTTTTATTTTGTACATACTACAAACTAATGTAAATATATTTAGCGTATGACTACTACTGTCCCGACTTCAAGCAAGCAAAGCAAGCAGATTCGTACTATTTTATAAAATATATAACTAAACGGATTTGATTTTTTTAAGAGTTGATTTGATTTCAATTTAGTTTCAATCGTCGAATTTCTTTTAAATGTTAGTGGCCGTCACGGAAGAACATTTTGTATGTGGCTACCTGAAACAGTTAAGCATGCAGAAATACTATTACGGTGGCTACTATGTTGAGTGGGTGCGTTTGAGTCAAGTGGGTGCATTTAACCTAACCTTAAAAATAATATTTTTTCAGGTTAAATTTTAATTTAGATTGATTTTAATTATTTTTGTGGTCATTATTGCTTTTTTAATTGAGATGTAAAATACGGGTGGTTATAAGACCGCTTTTTTAGGGGTGGTCATAACACTTCTATTTTTCAATAAATCAAAAACTTATTGTTTTTTTAAATACATTTAATATTACTGACGTTTTGTGTAATTAATTATACACTTCATCAGAGCATAAATCAATAAAAATTTATATTTAAATATAAATGACCAGTATAAATTTGATATATGCAAAAATAATAAATATTATTGAATTAGTTATATTATGTATATATATATACATACATATAAAGAGACTTACGGCACTCTTACAAATTTCAGCTAGAAATGGTTCAATTTTTGATGGGTTGCTTGCGGTTGTTATTGATAACTCAAAAACACTTTGAGAAAAATGGGCGACTACATAAAATATTTGTATGATTAATTTTTTTTAATCAATTCTTTTAACCTGTGGTCACTACAGCAAACAATAATTAATAAATTCAATCATTTTCTTAATCCATGACGCCGTCCTAACTATTTAAAATTAATTCGACTAAAAATTTGGTGGTGCTTTAACGACTAACTAGACAAAAAATGACAAGTGATTAATACTTCCTCAGTCGATATTTGAACACACAGTGAGATGTATTTAAATAAAATAAATGTTGTATATTAAAAAAAATTAAATAATAAGCATGAAAAATAGTCGAGAAAATATCAATTAAAATTTATTTGATCTGTTTTTAATTTTTAATTATTTTCTTTGGCTAATTTAATTATTATGCCCCCACGACCGGTTGTGTTTTTTCTTAGTAGATTTTGTTCTCTTTACCATTTACTATTATTAATTGATTATGTTTTTTTGTTGTATATATTATATTGTATAACTAATGTAACACTCACAAAACACTGATTTGAATGATTTCAGACAATTCAGATTGTGCCTGAAATCGTTTTTTACGAAATTAATTATGATTGCTGCGTTGATTCGAGTTTTTCACAAGAAGTTCCAAAATGTTTTAATAAATTAAATTTTCAATCATTTTGTCGAAATGTTGGGTAATAATTCAATATTTGCACTTGTTGCTTCAATATTTATTGTTGGCACCTCAATAATTTTGCAGATACTTCAATGTTCATATTGTTCAAGTTTGGTTGGTGGTAACCTCAATGGTACTGACGCAACCTCAATATTTTTTGACGTTACCTCAATATTTTTTTTGCGATATTTGGTAGTAATTACAATATTGTTTGACGGTGCCACAATTTTTCTTTGGCTAAACTTTTTTTTTCAATTTTGTTGATGGTACCTCGATATTTTTTAGCGAAATCTTTTGTTTTTAATGATTCTTGGTAGAATTTTAATATTTTTATGTCTTCAATATTTTATGTATTGCATATTTTTTTAAGGTACTTCATTTTTTGTTGATGATACCTCATGTTTTGTTGTTGTTCTTGGTACCTCAATATTTTCTTATGGTACCTCACTTTTTAATGGTATTTATTTTTGATTGTGGTACTTTAAATTTTGTTGTTGGTACTTCAAGCATTTTTGACGGCACTTCGTTGATACCTCAATATTTTTTGTAGGCACCTCAATATTTTTTATAGTACCTCAAATTTTGAATGGTTGTAAACATTTTCAAAGTTTACGGAACATTATGTAAGCTTGATAACACTATGAAAGCTTTAAAAAACACTGAAAGCTTTGAAGAACACTATGAAAGCTTATAGACCTTTTCAAAAGCTTTTAGAACAATCCTAAATCACTTGAAAAATTTGCTGAAAGCTTGGAGAACGTTAAAAAAGCTTTTAGAACATGTATAAATTATTCAGAACATTGTAAAGATACAGGGAACATTTTGAAAGCTTTCAGAACATTTATAAATCACTTGAAAACTTGAGAAACATTATGAAAGCCTATGGAACATTTATAAATAATTTAGAACATTATAAAATCTTTCAAAACAAATAATTGTTCTGAAAGATTTCATAATGAAACACTTGAAACTTGGGGAACATTATGACAGCTTTCAGATTATTCATAAATTAGTTGAAAGGAACATTGTTAAAGCTTGTAGAACATTATGAAAGCTTAGAGAACATTTATGAAATCATAGAGAACATTACAAAAGCATTCAGGAGCTTATGGAATATTATTAAAGTTTGAAGAACATTATGAAAGCTTTAAGAACATTCATACTTTACTTGAAGTTTTGTTGAAAACTTAAAGAACATTTGGAAAGCTTTCAGATCATTCATAATTCACTTGAAAATTTGTTAAAAGCTGGGGATCATTGTGACAGCTTGGAGGTCATAAGGAAAGAATTCAAAACATTTTAGAACTGTTATAAATATCTTGATATATTGTTTAAAGCTTGAAGAACATTATGAAAGCTTAGAGAACATTTATAAATCATTGGAAATATTGTTGAAACCTTTAAGAATATTATGAATGGTTGCAGATCATTATGAAAGCTCTCAGAACATTCATAACTTACTTGAAGTTTTGTTAAATGTTAGGGAACATTATGAAAACTATAAAGGACATTATGAAAGCGTAGAGAGTATTTCAGAACAATAATTAATTTTTTAATCATTGTTTAAAGCTTGGAGAACTTTATGAAAGTTTTGAGAACGATTATAAATTAGCTGAAATTTAGTCAAAGCTTAGTGAGCATTATGAAAGCTTGGAGAATATTATAAAAAAACTTTTAAAACATTCATAATATGCTTGAAAGCTTTCATAATGTTTCCTACATTATGAAAGCTCTTGGAACAATCATAATTCACTTGGAAACTTTGGGAACAGTTAAGTTAAAACAACATTTTAAAAGCTTAGGGAACAATTATAAATCTGTGGAAATGGTGTTGAAAGTTGAGGGAATATTATGAACACTTGGAGAACTTTATGAAATTTTTCAGAACATTTATAATGCATTTAAAATATTGTAAAAGCTTTCCAGGCAATTATAAATTACTTGAAATATGATCAAAGCTTGGTGAACATTCTAAAGGCTTTTAGGAGGTTAAGGAACACTAGGAAAGCTTCGAGAACATTCATAATGTGCTTGAAAGTTTGAGGAACATTATGAAAGCTTGGGAACAATTGTAAATCACTTGAAATATTGTTTAAAGCTTAGAGAACATTAAGAAAGCTTTCAGAACTTTTTAAATTTTTGGAAATATTGTTGGAAAGCTTTGAGACCATTATGACAACATAGTGAAAATTTTAGGAAACATTATAAAAGCTTGGAGACTGTTATAAAAGCTTTGAAAACATTATGAAAGCTTGGAAAGCATTCATAAATCACTTGGAAGTATTGATGAAAGCGTGAATAACATATAAAAGCTTGGAGACTAAATCCTATCACAAAAACAGAGAGATCATAATGAAAGTTTATGGTACATTATGAAAGCTTTTAGAATATTTATAAATTGTGTTAAAAGAGACTAGTGGCCGACGACAGCACCGGTGATATGGAAATGAATGCAGCTTTGTTGAAGCGATCGAGGCTTGCGACAACTTTGGTACAAAGGAAATCAATACATCTTGGTTGGAAGTATCTCCGGTCGCTGCCGCTTGCTACAAACGAGTACTTTTATACTTCTTAAAGATTTCAAACATTGGCTGACAAACTGCTCACATTTAGGGCAATCGGGTTTTGGTTGGAGCCCCTGAGATTGCGTCAATGTGTGAAGATCTTAGCCTGCTTCTTTGTGAGGCTTCTGAAAAAATTGAAGTTTCTTGTCTACTTACAGATGTTGCTCCCATAATGCCTAGGAAGGAGATGCAAGGGTAAAAGTCTGCACAGATTGATGCTATATGAGTGGCGACCACGGCAGCGATCTAACCTAACACCCACGGCACATGGATGACATATGCTCATATTTATGGTGTTTAGATATTTTTTCATTGGTGAAAATTTGGTTTATTTAGGTCGCGGTTTGGCCGCCGCTCAGATCACGTCTATAGGTGTTTTCCATTTTTTGCCCAACCAAGTTCGACTATTTGGTCAAATGGAAAACAGCTAATGTGTTAAGACCTTTACATCTCTTTCCTAGAAATTATGGGAGCAACGTGTATAAGTAGACAGCAATTTTCAAATGAATTTGCAAATATTTTTTGAAAAACTGTCCTCAGTTTTATTTTTTTCAAATGACTTCGGTTAAGCAATTTAAAAAAAATCTTTAAGCTTTTGGACATAAAATGTTGGTCACAACTTATTACTTTTGGTATCACCTCAATGTTATAACTTTTATTAGTGACATCAAATTAATGCAATATTTTTGTACTTGCCATAACAATATTGTTGATAAAAACCTCAATTTTTTTAATAAAAACCAACTGATAATGCATTTTGGGACGAAAATTGTGAAACACTTGTATCAACGATCAATTCTTGTACATAATTGATGATTATATTATTATTATTTTTAATTTGTGATAATTTATAACGATTTTTCTATGGTAGATTTTCAGGCAACAATTATCGTATATATATATAAATATTTATGTATAAAAAAACTGACTGTAATTTTTAATTTCGTTTCGGAAGTTATATGTTTATTTTGTGTGTGCCGATTCTGTATAGAAATTAATGGAGTGAGAGTTTGAATTATTTGTGGGAAATTTGATTGAATGAAAGTTTATAATTTAATTATTATTTTTCGATATGATATGATAAGTTCGTACCTCTTAAATATGTGGGCACTGTGATGGTGCACGATCTAATGATGATTTTTTTTGTACATATGTTATAAAAACAAGTAAATTCATAATAAATGGTAACTATTAAGTTTTTATTCATATTTTTATTGTTGGATTTGTTTATTACTCGTTTTAATTGTAGAAGGAGAATGCGTTTCGAGGATATAGGTAAGTTTTGTCCAAGTTTTCAAACCGCAACTAAATATTATTAATGATTTCAGCGTAAAATTATCTAAAGTGACGCAATTTTAACTCATATTCAAATTCTTAAACCGAAACTTGATATTCTTTATGGTTACATCGTGCACGCAATTTTTACGTCAATTCGAAGAAATGTTTTATTTGTTAATTACTAAAAGCGAAACTGTTTTCAAGTTTAAGTATTTTTAATAGACACAGCCGAAAACGCCATAAATATTCTTCATGGTTACAGCGTGGACTAAACTGAAGCGACGCAATTTTTACGGAAATTAGAAGAAATCTATTTTTTTGTTAATTACTAAAAGCGAAACTGTGCTAATTTAAATATTTTCTTATTAGATTCAAGTCTGCTAAATCCAAATTTTTAAACTGCAACTAAATAGCCTTAATCGTTACAACTTGTACTAAACTGCAGTGACGTATTTTTTTACGGAAATTGTAAGAAATCGGTTTTTTTGTTAATTATTAAAAGCGGATCGATTTTCAAGTGATAATTTAAGTATTTTTAATAGATTCAAGTCTGCTAAATGCAAATTTTCAAACCGTAACTACATATTTTTAAGAGCATACCGACCGCTACCTTGATTTGTAGTATTTTAACACAACTTTGGCTTCATTTCTGCTTCTACAAACAATTTGATAATCGGTTTATTTTTTTACCAGTATATTTAGAATGGACTAAACTATGATATGTCGAAGTCTTTTAGTCAAATAATAGTTAGGAAATAGCCGAAAAAACCCATCAAATATAGAAATAAATTTTTCTGTAGTTTTGAATGCATTTTGTTGCTATTTGCAAATATAATTTCACAAAAAAGACTTCGACATATCATAGTTTAATCCTTTCTAAATGTACTAGTAAAAAACTAAATCGATTATCAAATTATTTGTAGAAACAGCGATGAAGCTAAAGTTGCCATTTTTGTTAAAATACTACAAATCAAGGTAGCTGTCGGTATGGTCTTAATGAAAGATGAAATTGATTTATTTTGATGATTATTAAAAGCGGTATTGTTTTCAAGTGCTAATTTAAAAATTATTTAATAGGGTTGAGTCATCTTAATTTAAATTTTCAAACAGTAACAAAATATTCTTAATGGCTACAGCTTGAACTAAACTGAAGTGAAACAATTTTTACGGAAAATAAATAAAATGGATTTTATTTGTTAATTATTAAAAGCGAAAATTGTTTCTTCACTTAATTACATAAAGATGATTCAATATATATATCAACAGTGAAATGTTAGTAAGAAGTACTTATTTTTTACTTCTTTACCTTTTGCGTTGCCCTTCTATCCAGTTTTTTTTTTCTTTTAAAATATCCCGGATAATTTTTTTTAATTTTTTTAAATTTTTTTTGTTTTGTATCGCTCTCGTTTCGATGATGTTGTCCAGTTGGAGTTTTTCTCCCAGGTCTCTGTAGGCGATTTTTCTGTTAACCTCCAATCTTTCATCTGTACATTATTCACAATATAGTTCATTCTTATGTGTTTTTAGGTAGGCTCCACTTCTCTTTCTATTTTGTCAAAATGTCATTCCTCACTTTGGATTTGAGTGTCTTGTTCGCACCTGGGGTATTCGACCTCTTCTTTGTTAGCGGGTGCATCGAAATTATTGTTGCACTAATTGAATCTCACGTTTTGCTACCGTTCTACAAGTAGAAGCTATATTTAAAGCTGCTTTTTATGTGCTTTTGCGAGCAGTTTTTTACATTTTTTTTGTCTTGTTAAGCAATCACACCAAATTGGTGCAACGTAAAACAAGATCGAATTCACTATTGAATTTTTTGCCTGTAGTCCGCTTCCGATACTTCAGATTCTATTGATTTATTCTTCAGAGTGATTTGACTCATATTTCTCTATGCTATTACCAGCGTCTCTGTCTTATGGTGCAGTTGAAGACCCTTTTTTCCAACCATGTAGTTATTTTGCTGATTGCATATTCAGCATCTTCCACAATATATTCTACATTTTTGCCGCTTACCAGATTGTTAGGGTGACCGATAAGAAGTACCGCTACGAGTGGTCGATTCTGAGGTCGTTATCCGAGCCCTGTAGTACACCACACGTTATTTTCAATACTATGTTTTTCACTAGTAGCATTCTCTTTTTCTGCAGGTATGCGCCTATCAGCTTAATATATCGAAGGATTCTTTTCTTTTCCAGCGCGATCAACAATGCCTGCCAACGGGACTGAGTTGAAAGCATTCTTGACGTCCATGGCTACCAGAACAGCCTCTATCTTCTTCTTTGCCTCTTTGGACGATGTTTTAACGTATTTAATGGTATCTACTGTTGAACACTTTCTTTGAAAACCATACTATACTGTTGGTCGGATAGCCCACGCTGTTCTACAGGTAGCCTGCCGCTTATAATTAATTTAAATAGCTTTCCCATTATATTTGTGAGGCACAATGGTCTGTGACGATTGACTGATGACGTGGGTTGTTTTTATTTGTTTGCCATCAGTTATCAGTTCGTCAAAGAAGGCGGGCAGTAATTCCGTATTATGTTTTGCAAGAACTTTGACGACTTCTGGTGGGATGCCTCCTGTTCTTTTAATTTCAGTTCGGTTCCGTTGTGACACGGGAATAGTTCTTCTGTCACTCTGTATTTCTCACTGACTGAGAGTGTTATGAGGCTGCGAAGACCGAGCTTGCCGGTGACTATTTTATAGCCGTTATCAATCTCCTTGCATAGCAAGCTTCTGGCTGTTTTCTTAGTGGCTTTGATTGCACTTGTAAGGTCTGATTTCAGCAATTTGTAGGTTTGTCTGAGGTCTGTTTGGCTTCCCTAGTTTTTACGGCAGTTTGCTCTGGTCAGTTGACTCTTGGCTGCTACATATTTTTTCTAATTTTTGTAATATTTTTATTCTACCAAAATTCTATTTACTTTCCATTTTTGCGCATTGTCTACGAAATGATTTTTCGAACGCTTGCCTAATGATTTTTATCAGATCACTAGTATTGCATTTTTTGCTTTTCTGTTTGTCGCTTTACCATTTCTGAAAATTGAGCTTATTTTGGGTTGAAGATTCAGCTTTTTTTGGGAAGTTGTTCTGCTTTTCTTGAGCTAGGAGGAGTATTTTCCTAAGGATTTTGCGTTGTGTCTGATTCATTCTCACGGGCGCTTACCTTCTACATACATACATCATTCAGAGGATTTCATTGTTGGGATGCTCTACTTCGGACCAATTTTCTTATAAATATTCCTCTGATCGTTTAGATTTTCCTTGCTACTGACTTTCCATCGACTTCATTCACCAACTTTTTGGAGGACAAAGTGATGTCAAGTCTTTCCGTGTTTTTCATACGTGTGCCTGTTGCTTCTGCTTGCCACATAAAAATTAACTTTACCAATGGCGTTTGCTAAGTATATTTTTGCGTTTGTTGTCTTTGTCAGATCCCCGTACGGAAGATTTACCGTTAAAGTCACCACATATCAGGATGGTATTTGGCAATACGAAACAAGAGTATATTCTTGCTTGATTTGTCTTAACGTAAACAAAACCTTTACCTTTAGCTGTTACGTTTTGGCGTGGTACATAGATCTCAGCGTCTTCTTCTTCTCTCTCGACCACTAATCATCTACTTCTGGACGTAAGCCTCTCCTAGACTATGCCATGCCCTTTTGTTTTGCGCTACATGGATCTCGTCTTACGTCGTCCAGCTATGTCTGATCTTCTTAGCTCTCTTTTAGTTTTTATTGGGCGCTAAGATATTAGTTTTATTAGGCATTTTTCTTTGTGCTGCCTAGCAACATGGGCCTGTTTATTGCCGTTTTAGTTTTGCTCTATGATATTGGTTGCTTTAGTTCTTTTTCTTATTATTTTGTTTTGTAACTTTAGACGTAAAGTGACTCTTAACATTGTTCTTTTCATTGTTCTTTGGATATTTCTGAGTTTATTCGTTGATTGCCTTCTTAGTATGGTTCAAGTTGGCTTGTAGGAGTTTTAGTTTTGTTTTGTTTGCTTTCTCTTGTGCTTTCACGATTGCCCTATATGGAGGACAGCACATTGTTTCTGTTTTGTGTCTTATCTCATTGCACAGATAGCATTTTAGGGAATTTTATTTCTGATTTTGTGTTGTTTGTAGACGTTATCACTTCGGTATCGTCGGTTTCCTCCAGGTTACTATTTCGACATTAAGAAAGTCGAACTTTACCGTTGTTGTTCACTTCTCTTTTTACACCAGGTTTACAACCTGATCGGTGGTTTTGTGTTTAAGACATAGGAGTAGAGTGGAAAGGTGGATCTAGTGGCTCTCATGAAAAACACCCTTCTTTACACACCAGGTACAAAACCCGACTGCCCATTCTTTTTCTTATCGAATAAACCGGTTTGTTTTTGCAAGAAACTGTAGGAAATTTTCTTGTTTGTTTTCCTCACGTTGGTATACCACTTTGTTTGTTTTGTGTGAGAACGTAAGAGGTAGCAAGCTGACAACTAGTGGACCTCATGGAAAACAATTTTTCTCTCTATTCTTGTATCTGATGGTAAGACTGTCGGATCTGACGTATTTGCTGGAGTTTTCTTGTGAGGGTCGTGCTGCCACGCAGGTGTTCTTCTTGTCTACACTCCATTATTTGCTACGGTTGGAGTTGCCTTTTACCGTGGTGTCTGCCGGGGACTAGGTTTGTTGGCGGTGACTTAACGCAGCTTGTTTTCTTTTGGAGTTTGCCGATGGCAACACTTTTATTAGGGTCTACTCCTTGGTATTTGCAAGTGGCCGTTGAGCCAGTTTGCACTGCTTGTGATGTTCTTTCTCCTTGCCATCCTTTGCGGTCGGAGTTTGTCGATGCAAGTTCTTACTCGCGGTTAGCTTGGGTTTCTAGCAAGCCGTCGTTTTTTTTTTTGGACCCCAGTTATTTTTTAGGATTGGTAACTAGGGGTTTTTTGCTTACATCCCAGTAAGGTAAGGTCACTTGGGCTGTCTGCTGTTTGTTCTGTTTGTTCTCTGCTGGGTTTTATTCCAGTTACTGATCTAAAGGTGGTTGTTTGTTCTGTATTCTGCTCTAAATCCTGCTTGTTTAAGGGGTTGGTAAAAGTCAAGTTTTGTTGTGAGACGGCTAGTTATGACCTTGCTGAAGAGTTTATAGAGGTGCGAAAGCAGGCTTATTGGTCTATAGTTTTTTAAGTAGGCCGTGTTACCCTTTTTGTGCATAATAACTATGGTTGTATGCTGTTGGTGTTTCTTCCGTGAGACACTTATTGAATAGGGTCTTTATGGCTTCTAATAGCTTTTCTTCCTTTTCCATTATCTTTTTGATCCTATATCATTTTCCCGGGGACCTTGTAGTTTTTTCGCCATTGATTTTGAGATTTTCTCTTTGGATATTTCTGGTAGATCTTCCGACCCGTGGTTTAGAATTCTGGGAATGGTAGATTATATTCTGCCTGTTTTGTTCCCTAAGCCTTAGATAGGTTTGAAAAGAAGCATTTTACGGTTTCTAAGATCTCTTCTTTGTTCTTGATAGTTTGGCTAGTCTCTAATATCTTTCTTAGCGGCTCTCAGCTGGTTTTTATGTAGTAGGTGCTTTTGTAGTTTTTCTGGCCGTTGCTTCTTAATTTGTCGTGCGTTCGATGAGAGTTTTCTTCACTGTTCAGTTTTGTATCATGTCTTTGTTTTGCTCCTTGTATTGATGTTATGCTTGCGTTGCTTGAGATTTCTAATCTTTCTGCTATAGTTTGCTTGTACTTATCGTTGTTGTTCACTGTGATTCGTTTTTAGTCTTCTCTTCTTTTTCAATCGTAGCACCACTATTGCTCTTAGCATTCTGTGGTCGTTTCCCACTGACACCTGGTTGAGTACTGTGACATCCTGTACGATTTGTTTCTTATCCGTGATACTGAAATCTATTTTGTTCCGTGTATTTCCGCCAGTACTTGCCAACGTCCAATTCCGGTGTTTGGCTTTTTTAAAGAAAGTGTTCATATCATTTCACATCATGTGTTTATACGGTGCTCTAGGAGGAATTGTAGTAAGGTGTTCCTCCTGACATTTCTATCTCCTATCCCATATTGTCCCAGGGGGAGTTTGCTGTCATCTTGTTTCTTACTCAGCTTGGCGTTTAGATCTCCAACTATTAGTGTGTAGTATGTTGGAGTTTTTGACAAAGCAAAGTTGATGTCTTTGTAAAATATCGTGATCTTCTTCCGTGTGTGTGGATGCTGTGCCATTTTTCTTGCAAATGCTGTAGTGGGTGTATTACAATTGGAGCGTCATGGAGGATAGAAAACTATATTCAAAATAAAATCTAATTGTGTCAAAAAATAACCGCCGATTCTCGTTTTTTTTTCTGTATCTATAAGTAACAATTAACTACAACGTGACGCAGTTGCAGATATAACGTTACTTATGGGATCTGAAGAAATAAATAATATTAATTTTAACAACATTGTATTGAAATCCATTGAAAATTTGAGTTTTCAAGAACAATAGAATGAATGAATTTCCAGTAATCTTTAATAATTGCACATTTAATATGAATTTCAAATTAATGTTAATTATAAATTTTGCATGTAGTTAAAATGAATAAATGTTATTTTTTCACTTATCGACCTAGTCCTTTTGGTTAAATATTACAAAACCATAATTATTTGGTTTCCATAGAAATACCGTAATTTAGGTAAAATTTATTTATCGTTAGTGTCAACAATATCGGTAAGTACAGAAGAGAGCATGATTGTACAATAAATATTAACAACACACAAAATGCATTTCGAGTATTACTAACTTAAGTAGTACTAACTAAAAATTGTTTTATCAAAGATTTAAGTGATGTTAGAAAAACATTCAGTACACAATATGCATACGTAGTACATACTACTAAAGAAGTATTAACTAAAGGTTGTTCACAATAAATTTAAATAATATTCAGCATCACGATTTTGTTTAACAAAGATTTTTAGCTAGAAAAATATAAAAAATATATTTACAGTACACAATTTGCAGTTCTAGTACTACCAACTAAAGAAGTATTAATTAAAGATTGCTTACAGGAAATTTGGTTTATATGTATGCAGCAATGCAGTTTTAATTTAACACAAAGTTTTGACGATGTTTAGCTAAAAAATTTAGGAAAATATATTTACAAATTTGTGACACTGGCCACATCACTGTCATGTGCTTTGGTAAATTTAGCCAAAACATTCACAATGGAATTACCGTTATATACAACTAATGCATTATTTAAGCATTTAAGCAAATTAACTGATTTAACTAATTGTTGATTGCAATTAAATATGTTTTAACTTTGTAACATTGACCACTACATTATTAATAGGCAACTAAATATACTTTAAAACAATTGGTTTACAATATGACCTTCAAATATTCTATCTCTTTTTTTACACAGCTTGTTGATACACTGCTACCAACCTTGCGAAGCAATGACGTCTATAATAATCAATTTTGACAGTTCATCATAATAGAAATGGCTTCACAGAATATCCGTGGAGTTTCACGGGTTTTAGAAAAATTGGAAAATTCAATAAAAGATGGCAACTATTACGAGGCTCACCAGATGTACAGAACATTATATTTTAGGTAGGCATATAGAATTTGAAAAGAGACCACCCACACATCTAACCTTTATTATAAGCAACCTAGGTAATAATATTATGCACAATTTACAGGTACGTAGGACAGAAAAAGTACAGTGAATTACTGGATATGCTGTATAAAGGTGCCCAATTATTTTTAGATCATGATCAGGTATTTTTCCATTCAGGATTGTAAATTTTTGATTAATTGTTAATTTTAAGCAAATTAGTGGTGCCGATTTAGGTATAATGTTGGTTGAAGTATTGGTCAAGTCAGAGAATACTGAATACATAGAGTGGACTCCGAAATTATGTAAAATTTTTGCAAAGATTAATACGACGACGCCTGAACGTGATACATTTTTATGCAATTCTATTCGTTGGTCTTCCAAAGACGGAATGCATGGTCATCCACTATTGCATCAGGTTAGTTATGTCATATTTTAATTAAATTTACTAATTAATTATTTTAATAGAATATAGCCCAAGTATATTGGAACGAAAAAAATTACACTTTAGCAAGACATCATTACTTACATTCGAAGGATGGACAAGGTTGCGCTCGCTTATTAATCGAGTTGCAAACTTCTCAGGGTTACACGAACGAAATTGATTTGTTTATAGCTCAAGCCGTTTTGCAATTTCTCTGCTTGCGTAATAAAACAGCTGCCAATCAAACGTTTAACAGTTACACGCAGCAACATCCAAATATTAAAAGAGCCGGACCACCTTACCTTTTACCTTTATTAAATTTCATATGGTTCCTTCTACAAGCAATTGAAAGGTATTCGATTAATTAACGTTTACACTTTAATTAATAAATTTATTTCAGTCGAAAATTGGCTGTGTTTACGATATTATGCGAACATTACGAGCCGTCCATTAAAAGGGACCCTTGTTACGTACAGTACCTGGATAAAATCGGGCAGATTTTCTTTGGTGTTCAACCACCACCTACTAATAGTGGGGGTTTGTTTGGTAATTTTTTGCAATCTTTCCTTGGTGGTTTAGATGATGATAGCGATGAAGAAGTTCTGGTAGCAACTAAGCCTACAGCTTCGTCGAGTATTGATCCAATCGAAAATGCCGATTTGGATTAATTTAATAAATATAGTGAATGACACATCCGATGCACATACAAAAAAGCAGATTTTTTTATTAAATTATGACTTTATTTTTCATATGGTGGTACACATTGTATGGTACGGGATTGAAAAATTTTACGGTTGTAATGATCGTATTTAATATATTTCTTTACAGTTTTCTTTTTTTTTTTTCTATTTCAGAAGCATTTTTATTACACAGAAATAAAATAATAAAATGATGTTAACAATAAATTATCAAATTTATATCATAGTTGGTAAATAAATATGCTTTAAGTGATTTTTGTATTAAATGTTAATCCCATAGATTTCTATTGAAGAGATTTCAATTAGATATGAAGTATATTTAGTTGCCTATATTGATGTGTAATGCAAGGATGTTCTACTATACTACCCAGTGTGGGTTGGCAATCAGCATCTCTTTTAGCTTCCATACGACTGAGGTAGAAAGAAATGATGTTACGAAACAACGGGTTTCAAATTTTGCATCATTTTTGCGATTGGTTGAAAACATTAAGAGTTCTGTTGTAGGCAACCCAATATACATCGATTAAAATCTCTAGCAAAGTTTTTTAATTAATCTATCTATAATAATGCGTAATTTACTATTTATATCACGTGCAATGCAGAGATTTTTATTTGGCATTATGAACCAATCGGTTCTATCATTATTTAACTTTAGTAAACACGTTATGTTATTTATAGTCACGTCATATAGTTGATATTTCATAACCACCATGACGCTAACAACTTAAAAAGTAATCGCAATCTATTATGCATATGTCAATCGCCAAAGGATAAATTAAAATTCATAATATTTTAGGTGATTAGGGACAATAAATGTATTAAATTTTCTGCAGTTAACAATCGCAAAGCGAGAGTTAAAACGACAACTGAGTTATTATTAAAATAATGTATAAATAACTTTAAACTTAAATATTTTCTAGGTTATGTCAATCTTGACGAGATAGATTAAATGTTTTTTTTAGGTTAGATAGATTAAATGTTTTTTTTAGGTTAGGAGTCATAAAATAATTAATTAATAAGTTATTCTTTTATCCACAAGTAACAGTCAATTGCAAAGCAATAGATCAAATCAGGAGGTCTGCAGTAAAGAAGAAATGCCTTTTGCAAACCATCATGGTTGTCTTTTACTGATCCACAACTGTCAATTACAAAGCGACATATGAAGTGAAAACATGTTTTTGGCTATGTTTATCATAAAAAATATGGCTGCATTTTATTGTCTATCGATTGAAACAATCCTAACATTTTAGGTAGAGAGGCGAAAAGAAATATCTTATATACTAACTCGAAACTGATTCTTTAAGAATGATTTTCACAACAAGAATCAAATTAAAATGAAAAATTTTTGAGGTTGTGTTTGTTGCTATAAAAAAAACGAATTGCTCCCACCCCCGTAATAATTCATGAATGTTTTAAACTGTCAATCCCAAAGCGAGTGTCAACATGTCTTAGGTTATGATTGTACGGGATGCGTTCCGATTTAGAGGAGAAAGCGCCCGGGCGTTTTTTTTACCCCAACGCGTTCATAAATGCAGGACGTTCGTCCGAGAATGTACTTCAAGCCGTTCATAAATACAGGGAGTTTATAAATGAATGGGATTATGTAATCACTTTAAATGTGCCGCTTTTTTTAAATTGTTCACTAAACTATTTGTTTTGACAGATCAACTTTGACAGCTGTCAAGCAAACATATGTAGTATAGTGAACGATTTTAAAAAGGCGGCATATTTAAAGTGATTACATAATCCCATTAATTTATAAACTCCCTGTACATGAGACAGTTTGAAATCATTCTATAATATATAGTATAACAATTTTAGATCTGTTTTTATTATTTTTGATATTAGTAACAAATAATGACAGTTTTTGGACACTTCTGTCTGATATCTTTAGAACATGTTTAGAAACATTTTGTTACGGCATTGACATTATTTGTTATAATTTTATTTATAACATTTGTGAGAATTTAAAAACATTTGTTGATACTTGACAGTTTAAAATCATATTATAACATTTTTTTTAATTATTGTAATTTTTTTTTTAAATTTTTGAAATGAGAGTCCAGGTTCGAAGACACAAACCATAGTTACATCCATAATGTGAAGTCCAATACAATTTGTGTTTGATAATGTTGTGCCTAGTCACAGAGACGCTTCCGTGAGTACAATTTTAGGAGCTCGGATAGCTTTGTTGAGATTTCCGGTTAGAGGTAAGCTGGATATTGTTCATATGTATCTTGATATGTTGATATGGGTGGTCTTCTCATATTAACAGTAATTGCACGCTGATCTAATCATACGCTTGTGGCCTATCCATTTGGTCTATAAACCTTTTTTCCTGCTTTGCACCAGAATTTTATTGATGCTATAACTTCTTACAGTCATCTCTCATATGCCTTTGCGCCGTTTTTTGAAATCAAGTCTTAAAGTTTTCTATGCTAAGGGGACGGCTATGAGCATACATAGTAGGGCTTTGCTGGGTGTCAATGTTAGAGCTGAAATACGACGTTTGATAGCAATTCATCTCAGTGTTTGCGGGGATTTGTCTTTGAGACAGCGTCTTCTTCCACTCTGCGTTTGCTTAAAGTAGGTATACGTGATGGTTGAGTGGTAAATCACTTTTTACTTAGTAAGAGCCTTTTGAAATCTTTTGTTAAACTGGGGCTTATATCCAACAGTAAAATCCGACTAAACTCTTTCTGCTTTAGTAAGCGTTGTTACGGCCATTAGATGGTGCCGAATACCGTAACACACGATTCTTTGCGAAAGAGAGCACGTTATATAAAAAAATTATTTAATTCAAAAAACTCAGTAAGTATAGACAACAATAAGTCAACATTTCTTCAAAGAGAACATACTTACACCCAGTTATAGAGTAGATCTCTGTTTCCACTCCGCTGTAAGTCAACCTACAACAAAGACTAAAGCAAGAAATATTGTAATTCAGATCATAATTTTCATAACTTTGGGTTAAAATTACTTACAGGTATTATAAGTATTAGTTGCTTAATATATTTCCAAATTTAGGTATTTAAAAAAAAATCATTATTATGTTTGAATATTTTCAAAATTCTCTAAAAGTCTTATTTCGGAAATATTCAACTCTAACCACAGTTTTCAAAATTTTGTGTTAAAATTGCTCACAGGTATTGAGTATTGTGGCTTAGGAGAAAAAAAATCTTCTAAAGACTTAAAGTATTGGATTCATTTTCACGAGGAAGGTGCTTATCGACTAAACTCTCCCTGGTAAATTGCCCGAAAATTTGAGACCGCTAGGTTCATGAACCTTTCGTTGGAAAGACAACCACCAGTGTCGAAAAGAGGGGACTGTTCTCTCTCTAGGCTGAGGGAAGAGTAAGTAGGTAATTACATGACTATGTTAATCAGTTGATTAACCAGGCGCTTATGTTGCAAAATTTCCTTGTCTGGCTCAGCGAGTCGGACCAGATCAAAATTAGAGTAAACCGCAAGATTGTCGAAGTACTTTGCGGACAAAGCTTTGATGTGTCTGCGCAATAGAGGAATCCCAAGATCGCTTTGAATTTTACGATTTTGGACAAATCATGAAGTTCCGAAGATCATACGCAAAGTCAAGCTTTGATACGACTCCAATCTATCAAGATGCGTGTTTGCGGCGGTTCCTCAGATGGGACACGCGTATGTCATTATGGGCCTGATAGGAGACCACTGTTCCGACGTAGCATCAGAACTAGAAGATTTTATACGTGATCCCGTTGTCAAAGGTTATCTACAAATACTTGGCGGAATCGGACCACGGTATAGGAACGTCGTTGAGACAGTCCTTCTCATGAGGGGCGTTCCGTCGCCGTGTGAAAAAAACAGCTTTGCTTTTCTATGGGTTCACTTTGACTAGCCAGTCATTTAACCAACATTCCAGATCGATAGTAGCTTTTTGTAGCCTGAAAATGGCAACCATAAGTGACCTTGAAAAGTAGAGAAGCGCAGTGTCATCAGCGTATTGTGCCATTTTAACCCCGTGTTTCCATCCCAAAGGTATGTATCGAAAAAGAGCTTAAAAAAACAATTGGGTGGGACAGTAATTCGTTTTGGACACCAGCATGATGTTTAAGTTCTCTTGGATAAAGAACTGTTTCACTTCACCCATTTTTTCCAAAATGCCATTGGCGTTTCAGAAACATATTCTAATTAGTGGTTCCGTGCTAGCCATTACTGGTTCTCGAGGAGGGCGACCATAATTTTTTTGTGAAAATCTTTAAAATCGTTCAGAAGAGTTGCCCATAGCCGAGGAAGAAACCGGAGGTGCCACTGCACCAGCAAACGATTTGTTTGCTTCAACATTAGCAGGTATACGAGGACCTACATCTTGCAAAGTAGGTTGGGTCGAGGCCGAAGCAACCACCACGGTTGCCTGTCTAGATGCCTTGTTGCCTTTCCCATGAGAGGACAACATCTATTGGTAGGCCGTGCATCCTCTAAAATTGGCGGGATGAGGGCCAGAGCACAATGTACACTTGGCTATTGTGTCTTTGGGGCAGGCCGCCGATTGGTGGGGCCCCGAGCAGATACAACAAACGATACTCTTAGTGAAGCAACGCTTTGCCGTGTGCCCAAACCTTTGGCACTTGTGACATTATGGGATGCCCCGCCGCGTTTTTTAGGTTTAACCTTGACCTTCAAACCTAAAAGAACGGTCAGATCCATGATTTCGGCAAAATAAGTTCCTTTCGGGAGCTGTACCAAGACTATGCTAAAGCAGATGTGTTCATTTACCCATGCGATGAACGTAAGAGAGGGAGAATCCCAAAGATTCTAGAGCATTTTCCACTTCTTGCTCGGTGATGTACTCCGGCACGTGCCGGATAACTATCTTCAAGCATCTTTATGCTGCGGTGGACCACGTGTAGAAGCTCGCGCCTATTGATTTGAGATAAGCCGTAGCCCTTATATGGTCTTCGGTGGAAGCCGGGGTCATGCGGATATCCTGTTGGGTGTTCCGCAAAGACAGGATAGTGATTTTATCTCTATAATATTTGGATAAAGCCGGGAAGGCGTTAGAACAAATGACGGGGATGGTGCTGCAGAAGAGCCATAGGGTAGTTGGGAGAGGGCGGAATCTTTCGAGACTTCACCGGCGTGGTTGAGGTCCGCGGCGGCAGTTGGCCGGAACCTCATCTCGGTGAAAGAAAAGGCAAAAAGCCCTTTTGCCTTTTGATCGGAAGGGCCGGCGAGAGCTGCCGCTGATTGTTAGGAACCAGTAGCCGAAGGCTGTTGAGGAGTGGTTAAAGGCCCTTTTGTAGTAGCCTGAAACCGCTGAAATAAAGCTTGTTAATTTTTTTGTATACAAGTATACAACAGACGGAACAACGGGTTAGCTTATGTGGGTGCCTGGATTTGCAATAAAAATTGCGTAGACTGCGGGAGCGGCTTCTGTAGTTGGAGCTGCTTACCAGTCGACTCTGGCTGAACTTAATTTCGTGCGCACGCACGCTAAGTACAGTTGTCAAGCATAGTGGACACTATGTTTTAAGAAACGGTTTCTTTTCGGTTCCGTCGGCAAAATAAAATCCAATTATTTTATAAAAAAACTTTAAAACGTATAAAATTGTAATGTTTTCAATAAATAAAATATGTTACTTAGACAACTTAGTACATAGAAATTTATAAAAAAAAGTTTTAAAAGCAGTAAATGAAGTAATCGGGATGCTCGCAGATGAGGGCAAGTTAGATAATTATTGCTGGTGCAAATTAGTTGTAGCATCGTGTTGCTTCAACCAAAGAATCGAATATCATCGATAAAACTTCAATATCACAACTGGCAACTAAATTATCTAACTTGTGTTTAAGAGCACATAAATCAATTATTTGACTTCATCTTTCACCATCAAGCAATGCCGTACCACCAAGATGCACTGATGAGAATTTGTGAAAACCGAAACAATTGTCTGTATTTGGTTAACCGCTTTGGAGTTAGATTGGGTTTTGGGTAATTGATTTTAAACCTTTTCTAAATATTTTAATTACTTTTAATTTTAAATAAGCACCAGAACTCATTTTTGGGTAAAAAACAACAAAATCTTTATCAATTATAATTTGATTATGGTTTAAATAGTTCCAAAACGCTTGAATTGTACTTGAAGTAATTAGAAAATAATGAAGAAAGTAAAATTTTAATTAAAAGTGTTCTAATTGTTATTTACCGACCTATTTTTTAAATGTGAATAAATCCTGTATTTTGAAAAAAGGTTGATGAGTGGTTTTTTTTTTATCTTTACCGATTTTGTTGAAAATTAGTTTACTGACTAATTTTAATGCCAGGAATACGACTTTTTGTCTGGTAAAAAATACGATAAATTGTGTTTTGAGCAGTCATCATTGCAAATTGATGAAAATATTATACCCAAGATACCTACTCGATGTTAAATTTTCCGTAGAATCTGAATTTCGGTATTTTAAAAGCTATAAATGCTTTGCAAGTCACAAAAGCAGAAAAAAAGTGGATAAATCAATTTTTAATAGTGGCGCACCACTAAATTCCAAAAAAATCATAGATGTAAATTTTTCAATTACTTGTGAAGTAAAAAAATAAATAGTATTTGTTTCTGATTATTGCACAGTTTAAAATAATTGAGGTTAGGGTATTTTAATAAAAATTTTATACTTTATTGTGCTGATTTTATTTTTATATATTAAGACCGGTTTCGGCTGTTAGGCCATCATCAGTTTTTTCTTTTCTTTTCACAGGTGTTGTTGTGTGTTGCGGGTGGTGTGAAACCACAACAAATTCACACCACCCGCAACACACAACAACACCTGTGAAAAGAAAAAAAAACTGATGATGGCCTAACCGCCGAAACCGGTCTTAATATATAAAAATAAAATCAACACAATAAAGTATAACATTTTTATTAAAATACCCTAACCTCAATAAAAAAATAAAATTTTATGCAATCGGAGGTTTAGATAACCTAAAATTAATTTCAACCCTTCTGAAATTTTTATAAGGGTTGTATACAGGATTCGAGTGGCTGAAAAACATTACTTACCCTTTTTCATGATTTTTTTAGAATTCTTCATTCAATAGGCGTCTACCATATAGAAAAAAAAAACAAGAAAATGCATTTTTTGCCCCCTATGAAAAAGGGTCGGTATCGACATTTTTAAATCTTACCAAACATGTTTTTTTTATGCTAGAAAGGTACCCTTTCTAATAAGTAATAAGTTGTCGGGTATTATTTAATATATTTTGTAATTGAAAACACTACAATTTTATACTTATTTAAAGATTTTTTTATAAAAAAAGACATAAATTTCTGTCAAAAATCAGATAAGTAACTTTTAATTTTTGAGCTGTCAAAAATTATATTTTTATGTTGTCATTTTAGAAGATGTCAAAAACAGTATTTTGTTGTTCAATTTAACAAAAAGATATTAATCTGCAAATTGTCAAAAACCAGTTTAACACACATTGGAAGTGAGTAGTTTGATATATTTTTAAAATTTGTTATTTTCCAAAAATCTTTACACCTAAATTATGATTGAATAAAATTGACTTTTTGAGTAGACTTGATGTGAAAAATGTGGAGCGACACATATTAGCAAGCAATGATTTGTTTAATAATAGATAAAAAAAAAACTAAACAAATTTTAAAAATATTTTACTAAAATTGATTTTTTGGACAAAATTATTTTGAAAATTTCCAAAATTAAAAACTAATTTTGTTTCTTTAAATTAAATTTTTGGATAAAATTGTTGATATTTTTTTGGTAAATTTTTAAAATTTGATTTTTTTTGTTAGAATATTAAATTTTTTGTTCTAAAGTTTATAACATACATGCTTGATGGATTTGTAAATTTCCCAAAAATTCTAAGCAGCTTTCACAAGTTTTCAAAATACAAAAAAAACTATGTTTTACTAAAATTGACATTTTATGTATATTTTCTTTTGAAATTTATATCATACTACAAACATTATTATAAATTAAATAAATCCAATGTTAATAATAAATCACAAATAGTGTAAAACTAACTAACTAACTTTTACACTATTTGTGTTTTATTATTAATGTTAATGGAGTTCAAACATGTATCAGCCTCAACCATTCAATATTAAATCCAATGTGTTTGGCAACATTTTGTGATGCTATAAAATCGCCCGATTAGTTTTTGTTTTATGACAGATTAAGCAAGAATACTACCGCATTTTTAAATATATTACAATTTCTCTAAATCTAATTTATTAGTCAACATTCTAGGTTGTTTGCCAACATTTTGTGACGCTATTTATAAAATTATATTGAAATCGCCCGATCGGTTTAGTTTTTTTGCCAGATTAAGCATGAATTCTATATGTATTACGTTACAAAACGTATTTTGAACTAATTTTATAACAATTTTTATAAATCTAATTTATCTGTCAACATATTATTATGCTAAATATGAAATTTTATTGAAATCACCCGATTGGTTATTTTATGACAGATTAATCAAGAATTTTACCGTTTTTAGCACTTATACCGCTAAAACAAGCATGGTTTTGGATTTTGATTTTTTGCCAGGTTGAGCAAGAATTCTACCGTTTTAGCACGTTACAAAACGCATTTTTAAGTAATTTTATAACAATTTTTATAAATCCAATCAGTTTGCCAATATTTTGCGATGCTAAATATAAAATTTGATTGATATCGTCCGATTGGTTTTTGTTTTGTGACAGATTAAGCAAGAATTCTACAGTTGTTAGCACTTATACCGCTAAAACAAGCATTTTAAAGTAAGTGATTACAATTGTTTTATGACAGATTATGTAAGAAATTTGCCGCTACACAAAGTATTTTTAAGTACCATACGCACTTACAAATTTTAGTTTTAATTTGTTTGCCAACATTTTGTGATGCCAAATATACAGGGTGACCAAGTAAAAAAGAGTATAACTTATATATCTATCACATAGTAACTGCCACCACCATTAAATTTATGTAAGTTATATGTTTTTAACCTTTCTAAACTTAAGTCCCTAACCCTTCTATTCTAAATAAAAAAAACTTGCACTCGAACAGTTTTTTTTTGTTTTAAAATATATTAAAATCTAATAATTAATTAATCTCAAATCTCAATAGATTTTTGTAAAATTTTTAGCAGAAAGAAAAAATAATATTTTAAAATTGGCAATTGAAAATTTTAGGTTGTCGATTTTGTTTTTATTTTTCCTAAATATTTTTGTAATTTTTCAAAAAACGTCCATAACCGTAATATTTTTACCACTTAGTCGCAACATTTGCAACTTATACACAAGTACAAGTAAAAAAACGATCTAAGATGATATTCATTAACTTAATACGTCTAAAATTACAAAATCTTACATAGCAGCTGTTAAAATATAACCAATGAAAGATGATCAACTGTAAAAATACTTAATCTAAGATGTGAATTTTGCACTTTTCAACCGTTTTTAGCCGGATTTTGGTTCTCTTTGATAACATTTTGACAAAATTTTGCCTTTTTTGAACAATTTATGGTGAATTTTTATACTTTCTGACAATATTTTTATACTTTACGGATAAATTTTGTTATTTTTCACATTCTATGAATTGAGTCTTGCACTTTTCAACAGTTTATGGCCAGATTTTGCAATTTTCAACGTTTTTAACAGAATCTTGAACTTATTAAACAATTTATGACAATATTTTAATTGTTTTTTGTATTATATTTCATAACAGAATTTTGCTATTATTGACATTTCATAGAAAATACACTTTTTGACGGTCATGTTTTTAATATTTTATGAATATTATTTTGGACTTTTTAACGGTTTATGACCGCACATTGTTGTTTTGTCATAAAAAGAACATTGTACTTTTTAATAGTTTATGACCGGATTTCGTTATTTTTGATATTTCATTCATAGAATTTTAGACTTTTTGACGGTTTATGGCCGGATTTTGCCCTTTTCAACACTATAGCCACATTTTTGTGTTTTCTTACAATATTTTGATATTTTAGTTGCATTTTGCTACTCTTCTATTTTTAATAAATAGAATTTTGCACTTTTAAAAAGTTTACGGCTGAATTTTGCTAATTCATTTTAGAATTTTGCACTTTTCAACCGTTTATGACCGGATTTTGGTGCTTTCTGACAATATTTTTATAGTTCGTAGCCGGATTTTGCATTTTTTTGTTTTTATAAATAGAATCTTGCACCTTTTAATAGTTAATGACCGAATTTTGCTATTATGTCATTTTATATATAGAATCTTGCACTTTTTTAACATTTTATGACCCGATTTTAGTGCTTTTCAACAATATTTTAATATTTGAAAGCAGAATATTTCTATTTTTTTGCATTCAAGTAGAGTTTTGCACTTTTCAACCATTGATGGTCAAATTTTAGTGTTTTTTTGACAATATTCTGGTAATTTATGGCCGGATTAATAGTTTTTACCTTGTATGCAAAGTGAAATGTTCACTTTTCAACAACTTATTTCCGGATTTTGCTTGTTTGACATTTCAAGAATAGAATCTTGCACTTTTTAACAATTTATATCTTATTTTTTCTAATTTTAATATTTCATGAGTAGAAAGTGCAAACACTTTTATATTCTAGTATTTTCTGACAATGTTTTGATATTTCATGGCAAAATATTTAAAATTATGTTCGTATTTTACTATATTACTATTGTTTTGGCCGGACTTAATTACTTTATGGACGGGTTTAAATTCTTTTACCGGATTTAGTATTTTATGTTTTTTAGCAGATTTCAATATTTTAAGACAAGATTTTAATTTTTTAGGCGGAAATTGGTATTATATTGCCAGACTTTTAAAATTATGTCTTTTTTTTATCAATATAAAGCAGATTATTATAGTTTATGACCGGATTTGATTACTTAATGTCTAAAATTTATTTTTCTTAAGCCGGATTTTGTCTTTAACGCCCGGATTTTTGAGATTATAATAAAATTTTAGCAATAAGTTAGTAACTTATAATTCTTTTTTGTAATTTTTTGTATTTTTAGCCGAATTTTTGAAATTATGTACTTTATAAGCGGATTTATTGATATAAGTTTACCAATTTTAAGCAGGTTATTAAAGTTTTTATTTTTTTTTGTCAATATTTGTATTTATAGCCGAATTTTTAAAATTATGTGTAAGTATTTTGATACTTAGGTTAGGTTTTAATTTTTTAAGTAGGATTTTGTCTTTAATGACCAGATTTTTGAAATTATGTCAAAATTTTACCAATTATAAGGATATTATTAAAGTTACTTTCCGACCAGATTTTAATTTTCATAGGCTGGATTTTAAATGTTATTTTGAGAATATATAAAATTTTACCAATTTTATTAAAGTTTTTGTCCAAATTATTTTGTAGCCGGATTTTAAACCTCTTTGGCCGCATTTTGTATTATACCCCTAAATTTATCTCTAGACAACCAAGAGATAATAATATTTTACATAAGCCAAGTATTAAAAGTTTTTTTTGCGTTGAAATTTACGCTTTGATTTAATTGAGATTTACAACGTTTTATATAATCTCTGCCTGTCCGAAATTGCAAAATCAACAAAGCTTTACTTTACTCTAAGTCTCCATTGAACTCACTCACCAAACAACGACTATTTCCGTGTATTTCTCGTGCCAGAATAACACCGAAAACAAACTAAAAACTGCAACTGGGGAAAATTTCAAGGTATCAGCGTAATTCACTCATTCTCAAAAAAAATATTTTGATATTCTATAGCCGGATTTTGATATTTTTAAACTTTGTGAATATAATTTTACTTTTTTTTAACAATTTAAGGCCGTTTTTTGAAAAACGTTTTGATACTTTATGACCGGGTTATGTTGTTTTTATTTTTAACGTTTCATAAATAAAAAAGTTTTTGACAATTTTTTTATATTTCATGGTCAAATTGTGATAATTTTAACCTTTTTATGGATAGTATTTTGCATTTTTGAATGGTTAATGGACGCATATTTCCCATTTTGACACTTTATAAATAGAATTTTTATATTTTATAGTCGGATTTTACAACTTCATAAATAAAATCTTGCACTTTTTGACAGCTTAAAGCCGGATTTTGCTTATTTTGACATTTCATAAATAAAATTTTACATCTTTTGACAGTTTATGATCGAGATTTGGTTTTTTTCTGACAATACTTAAAATACTTTTCTCAAATTTTCCTATTTTTAGCATCTCGTGAATAGAATTTTGCTCTTTTCAACAGTATTTGCTATTTTAGACATTTTATGAATAGAATTTGGTACCTTTTGACTATTATTTTGCTATTTTTGACATTAAAAAAAAACTGATTATCGACATTTTGCTGTTTTTGACACTTTATAAATAGAACCTTGTACCTTTAGACAGTTTATAAATGTATTTTGCCGTTTTTGATACTTTATAAATGGAATTTTACACTTTTGGTGCTTTCTGATCATATTTTGATACTTCATGGCCAAATTTTGACATTTAATGAATAGAATTTTCCATTTTTTAACAGAATATTGATATTTTTGTTATTTTATAAAAAGAAATTTGCTTTTTTCAACAGGATTTTGATTCTTTCTAACAATATGTTGATTCTTTTTAGCTAAATTTTGCACTTTTTGACGGTTTATGATAAATTTTTGCTATTTTTTTAATAGATTTGTGTACATTTTAACAGTATAGGGCCGAATTTTATTGCTTTTTGATACTATATGGTCGGACTTTGTAATTTTATGAATAAAATTCTGCACTTTAACAGCTTTTACTGTTTTTAACATTTAATGAATAAAATTTCGTACTTGTTCTTTTCAACAATTTATTGCCTTTAAAAAAAATATTTTGTTATTTTTTACTTTTTAGTAATAGAATCTTGCACTTATTAAAAATTTATGACCGGATTTTAACATTTTTAATATTTCATAAAAAATAAAACTTTTCAACTGTATATAGCCGGATTTTGGTGCTTTCTGACAATATTTTAATGTTCCAAGACAGAATTTTGTTATTTTTAACATTTTATTAAGAGAATTTTACACTTTTCAACCGTATTTCTGTAGATTCTTTGAAAACCTTTTTATACTTTTAAAAACCAAATACTTTAAAAACCAGATTTATAATTTAAAAGCCAAATTAACAGTTTATCAGTATAGTTTAACGTATTATTTAGACTATTTATAATTTAAAAACTGAATTTACTGTTTAGCAGATACTTTAAAGACCGGATTTACACTTTCAAAGACAGATTTACAGTTTTAACGACCGGTTATAATTTGAAAATCGGATTAGTTTTGCAGTAAATTTTAACACGTTAGTTACTGGGTTTTCAGTTCTAAAAGCCCGATTTACAATTTTAAAGACTAGATTGTTAATTTAGAAACCGGATAAAGAGTTTGAAATTATTAGCACTCAATTGAAAAAAAGAGTATATTTTTTGTTATTTTGAATTAAAAAGAGTAAAGAGTATTCTAACTTCCAAAAGAGTATATGTTACTAAAAAAAAAGAGTATGTCTGGTCAGCCTGAAATATAAAATTATATTCAAATCGACCGATTAGATTTTCAATTATGACAGATTAAATACAATTTGTTTGTAAACATTTTGTGATACTAATTAAATTTATACGCTGCTTGTTGGTAAATGATCCTCGCCGCCATCTTGGAAATAAATTGGCATTTAATTTAAATTCTATATTGACTTACCTCTTTATATGAAATTAGTTTCAAATTTATTACACTTTATGAGGAACTAAAGAAAAGGTTATAGGTAAATATAATACAAGATGAAAACAGACACATGATATATACGAAATAAAACATTTTTATTCACTCAGTGATGTCTTGTGTGAATCATAAATATATTTTTATTTATTAATAATAATAATAAAAAATTGTGAATAAAACACTAAATATAAAAATGTAGTCAACGAATTTTTAATTTCTTAAGGCCATTTTTGCTCACACACATCATCATCATCCATTTCAGTTTATTTTTCTTAAAAACACCTCCACCAAAAAAATAATAATTATAATAAAACTTAGAATACTTTTTTTTGTCATTTATATAAATATCTCTATTATATGAATATTAAAAAAAGAGAAAAAATTACTATTAATAACAAAGCTGCTTGTTTTAATTTATTTATATAAAAAAAAGTAACGGGCGCCGAATATATAATTTAAAGCGTAGTAGTAGTAGTAGAAATACTGTTTATTAGTTTGCGCCGTTTAATTGAATTAAAAATGATTAAGCCTGACTAATTAATCGTGTATAAATATAGAATTTTTTTCGTATATATATATAATATGTATATAAATAGTAATTGGTATAAAAAATTTACAATTTCTAAAAAATGCACAATAAGTAGGAGAAGCTACCGAAATTTTATTAAGTACCTAATTATTAAAATATTCGTTTGATCCATCCGGAAATGACCTATCTAATAATTATTGTGTGTGTGTTTATGCGAATACTTTTTTTTTTCTTTTGATATGGCATTTTTATTTTGAAGGGTCAGTTATTATAGCCGTGGACTCGTTGTTGTCGAGATCTTCGGCTAAAGCCAGAGGTGCCCTTAATAATATATCACTCACTTGAATCATCTTAACCTTTAAAATAAAAATTTATTATTAGTTTCGATGGAATGCGCTTGTTTCTACAAGCAAATGTTAATTATGTTGAGGGGTTACTATTGCAGTACGATTTTGGTTTACTTAAATCTACGCGGGGCGTGATATTTTTTCCCGTGAAAACATAAAAGAACTCTTTAGCATAGTCGTAAGCTAAAACCCAGCAGGCCAAGTAGTGCGGAGAATCCCGAGAAGTTTTCGTGTCGCTAAACTCCAAGAATTATATAACCAAATTAAAGAATTTAAGTGCAACTGAAAACTCCTTGAAACAACTCATAATACATTGAAAAGCTCAATATTACATAATAACACTTCAGTACATTTAAGAATAACTTAAGTACAGTTTAAATACATTTCGAAAAAGCTATAATAATTTAGACACAGTTTAGAACAGTTCAGGACACAGTTTAGAACAGTTCAGGTACACTTAAGAAAATCTTACACACAGATTAGTAGCTCAGTACAGGAATAGCTTGGAACACATTAGGTGCAGTTGAGAACAGTTTTAGATCACATCGGAAATGTTTAAAATAAAACTTACTTAAATTGGAAACAAGAAACAGATTTATTTTAATCTAAAACAGTTCCATAGTTCCTGTACACCTTTGAACAGTTTAGAACAATTGGTAAGAGTTTAAAATTAATTAGTAATTGCTCATTTTAGTTTAGGTACAACTGGGAACACTTGAGAAAAACTTAAATTACATTGAAACTGGTTAATTTTAACTTGAAATAGCTCAGTACAACATAGGAACAGCTTGGAACACTTTAGGAGAAGTTAGGATCAGTTCCAGTACACTTTACAGCAATTTCAAACACTTTTAAAAAAGTTAAAAGTCGAAACAGCTAATTAAACTTGGAAACAGCTTAGATACACTTGGGAAAAAAATCAATGATAATCGAAACAGCTTAAAACAGTTTACATGCAACTCTCAATAGCTCAAGCACAGTTAAAAACTGTTCAGATACTCTTTGGAACTGTTGAATATCTTATTGGAACATTAACATATTCAGTAGTCTAATAAACAGCTTAGAACACTTCCAAGTATAGTCTGGAACAGTCTAGGTGCAACTAGTAACTTTTGAAAGCTACTATCACTTTAAAACAACAATATTAACCGGAAATACATTAAAATCTTACCAGATCATATATCATTTTAAAAGTATCAAAATCTTTTAGAAAATATAAAAGAGCTTTCCCCAGATCATAATAAATACTTTAGAATCGTTTAAACTAATTTTAGATTGTTTTAATGTAATGTGGATCATTCTAGATCTTTCCAGTTTATATTAGAAACATGCAAGTTCATCAGGAAAATATATAAGCTTTCTTTAAGATCATTAAAACTTTCTAGATCACTTTAATTCCTTCCAGATCATGTTAAAAAATCTTATAGAGAATTAAAAAGAGCTTTCCAGATCACACTTTATACTTTAGGATCGTTAAAACTAATTCTTGAATGTTCTGATGTAATGTGGATCAATCCAAAATTTTCAAGATCACTTTAGATCCTCTATGAAATATAAAAGAGCTTTCCAGATCTTACTGATTCCTTTAGAATCATTATAACAAATTTTAGAACGTTCTGATGAATGTGGATTATTCTAGATATTTCCAGAACACTCCAAATCATGCTAGATTATTCTGATATAATGTGGATCATTCTAGAACCTTCTAGATTATACTAGATCCTTCTAGAAAATTTAATAAAACTTTTCAAATCAAACTAAATACTTTAGAATTGTTAAAACTAATTCTAGATTGTTCTGATGTAATTTGGAACTTTCTAGATCCTTTCAGTCCATACCAAATCTACTAAAAAATATAAAAGATCTTTCAGATTAATTTGTATCATCGTATTAGATTCTCTTGAAAGCACGCAAGATCATCTAAAAATATAAAAATAATTCAGATTAATGTGGATCATTCTAGATCCTCTTATAAGCATGTAAGATCTTCTAGGAAACTTAAAAGATCTTTCCAGATTGTACTAAATACTCTATCGTTACAACTATTTCTAGATCCTTCTGAATTAATTATTCTCCAAGATCATCAAAAAATATAAAAAAAACTTTCAAACTAATGTGAATCATTATAG
Organism: Tachinus rufipes; assembly: GCA_963932245.1. Lineage (NCBI taxonomy): Eukaryota > Metazoa > Arthropoda > Insecta > Coleoptera > Staphylinidae > Tachinus > Tachinus rufipes. Next base: position 66,237,933 of record OZ010747.1, on the reverse strand, counting down.
ATATTTCCAGATCATACTAGATCCTCTTGAAATCATAAAAGATCACCTAAAAAATCTTTCAGATTTTAATGAGAATCGTTTTAGATCATACTAGATCCACTTGAAAGCATGTAAGACCCTATAGAAAACACAAAAAACTTTCCAGGGCATACAATGTACTTTGAGATCGTTACAACTAAATCTAGGTCCTTCTGAAATTAAAGTGAATAATTCCAAATCCGTCCAGATCATAGTAGATCATCTTGAAAACATGTAAGATTATCTAAAAAATCTTTCAGATTAATGTGAATCATTCTACATCATACTAGATTTTCTACAAAAAAAACCTTTTAATAACATACTATACACTATAGATCCTTTTGAAATTAAAGTAGATCATTCTAGATCATCCTGAAAAGATGTAAGATCGTTCGGAAAATGTGGATCATTCTAGATCAATCTAATCTACTTGAAAGCATGTAAAATCCACTATGAAACATAAAAGTCCTTTACAAATCATACTATACATTTTAAGATCTTTATAATCAATTTTAAATCCTTCTGAAATTAATGTAGACCAATATAGACCCTTCAAAATCAAACTAGGTTTTCTTGAAAGCACACAAGATCATCTAATAATATAAAAATTATTTCAGATTAATGTAGATCATTCTAGATCGTCATGAAAGTAGTCAAGATCTTCTACGAAACATAAAAGATCTTTCCAAATCCTACTAAATAATCGATCGTCGTTCTCTAATTAAAGTGGATCATTCCAAACCCGTCCAGATCATAGTAGATCATCTTGAAAACATGTAAGATCATCTAAAAAATCTTTCAGATTAATGTGAATCATTCTACATCATACTAGATCCACTACAAAACATAATAGACCTTTCAATATCATACTGTATACTATAGATCCTTCTGAAATTAAAGTGGATCATTCTAGATCCTTCCAGATCCTTTTAACAAGATGTAAGATACTTTCGAAAATACAAAAGACCTCTCTAAATCATACTAAATACTTTGCGATCGTTAAAACTAATTCTAGATCCTTCTGAAATTAAAGTGGATCATTCTTGATCCTCTTGAAAAGATGTAAGATCCTTTAAAAGATATAAAAAACCTTTCTAAATACTTTGCAATCGTTAAAACTAATTCTAGATCCTTCTGAATTAATGTGGACCAATTTATATCCATCCAAATCCACTTGAAAGCATTTAAGATCCTCTACAAATAATTAAAAGATCTTTCCAAATCACAGTATACACTTTAAAATCGTTATAACCAATTCTAGTTCGTTATGAAATTAGTGGATCATTCTAGATCCTTCCAGATCATACTGGATTCTCTTGAAAGTATATAAGATCCTCTAGAAAATATAAGATCTTTCTAGATCATACCAAATATATTAAAGGGAGATAAAATTGTAGGTCCTTACAGATCATACTGGATCCTTTTGAAAATATGTATGCCAAATTATCTAAAAAATTTACAAACCTTTCCAGATCATAATATACACTCCAAGATCCCTAAAAAATTACAGCTTATATTCCAGATTTTTTGTAAACCAAAAAATAATGAAAAAACAATTGGTGAGAGGGCGTGACATAATTTTTTATTTACCATTCCTAAAACCCAAAAAATGATAGCAACGCTAACAAACAAAAATTATCAAGCAAGCTCCCATTATCGCATTTCCAAAACATAATTATGATGTGTTTCGTCGGCGGTCCGTGTAAAATCATTTTCGAAGTAACAAGCAATAAAAATACAATTTAGATTCAAATTGCAATCAACAAAATCGTACCGCATCGTTATAAAATAACTCAAACATAACCTCAACCTATATACTACATGCAATTAGACTTTAGTTAGTTGGAAATGACTTTGGATTTGATTACATTAAACCAAAGTGATTACAAATTGTTATTTAAATTAAATTAATCTCCATCCCGCGTTACAATTTTATATTAAATTCATGCCTCAACTTTTATAATAATAATAATAAATAAAATTTAGTAATGAGTGTTTTAGAAAGAATCTCTTAATATTCTAACCTCAATGGATGGATCCAGTTCATCCTCGTCATTTTCAACTATAAAAGCAACGAATATATATTTAAAGAAAACTGTTTGTGTTTTAATTAATAAAAATAAATGACTTACTACCGTCTTCTTCTTCTTCGTTGGCGGATGTCGTCGTCGTGGTATTAGAAGTCGTGACCACTTCTCCGCTCTGACTGGTCGTGCTCGTAATGATCGTCGTTTTAGTTATGGTGATACCCGATAATCGTGACGCCAATTCTTCCCGTGAACCTATGCCTAAATGATCTTTAACGCTGTCTATCGTTATGTCGCCGATGCTGCTTGTCATTGTGAGGTTATGAAGGGTGTCGTCTCCATTTTCTTTCACTTCTTCCGCCTATAATAACATCAAAATGATTTGTAGTTTGATGGATTCGTTTGATTGGGGATTAATTAGACACACAACAAGCGCAACATGCTATTAGATAATAAATAAATAAATTTAATTGCAAGCATAACGGAATATAAAAAGCCCATTAACGTGCACATTAGGACACTGATTGTTATCAATATTCCCTCTAAATTTCGTACATAATAAATAAACCTATATCATGAATTTTGACATATGTCATTTTTAAATGAATTTTGACATGGCGCGTATAGGTTAAATTTGAAATAATACATTATTAATGTCATTAAATGTATAAAACAATTCTAAAGTGTCAATATGTTATAATAATGTTGTCACTGTCAAAATGTAATAAAATAGTTATCAACTGTAAAAATACATCACAAAAATGGCTATCAATTGATGCCACCAAATTATATAAAATGCTCTCAAAATTTCTGTTATGAAAAATAACTGTCAAATGTTGTCTGTTGTCAAAATGCATCACTAAATTTTGATATAACAGTCAAAATGTCTATAATATTGTGAGATATGTCACTATTTTATCTAAAATGTGTCAACATATGTCACTAAATATGTCAATCATTTCCATCTATTAAAATATGACACTAAATTGTCTAAAATAAGTTGTCAACTGCCACAGTATAATAAAGATATTGCTGGTTGTTAAAATTGTTCACTATATTGTCACTAAAATGTTGTAAGTTGTCATAAAATGTCACTAAGTTGTATAAAATAGTTTATGTTCTCCAATATAGATAACAACTTTGTCTAAAATATAGTCAACTGTCAAAGTGACATAAAGATGTTGTCAACTGACATAAAAAACAGGCTAGTTGTAATTGTTTGACAACTGTCAAAATATAAAACCGTTTTAGGATGTCACTAAAATGCTTCCAAATGTTATCTGTCAAAATTTATCACTAAATTCTATAAAAAGTCAGTATATTGCTTGCCAACTGTCAAAATGTTACTAAAATATTGCAAACTGTCAAAGTGACATAAAAATGTTGTACTGATATAACTCAATCAAAATGTCACTAAAATGTTCTTATCTGTCAAAAATGTTACTAAACGGTCTAAAATACTCTCAAAAAATGGCATTAAATAGATAGTCAACTGTCAAAGTGATATCAAAATAGTGGGTTTAATCAAAATATCACCAAAATGTTCTCAACTGTCAAAAATGTCACTAAATAGTCTAAAATACTTTCAAAAAACGCTTTTAAATATATTACTGTCAACTGCCAATATATTGTGCTGATAAAACTTGAACAGAATGTCACTAAAATGTTCTCAGCAGTCACTAAATGATATAAAATACTCTCAAAATAATGTTCAAGAGTCAAAGTGACATGTTGTCAAAATTATAAATAATAATATAAAATAAATATTGTCAGTTGTCAAATATGTCATTATTAATAAATGCAAATTGACAAAATGTGTCACACTCAGATGTTAAAATATGTTGCAAGCTGTAAAAATGTTGCCAACTGTTAAAATATGTCACCAAAATACATGACAGATGTCAAAGTGAAATGGTGGTATTGTCCACTGTCAAATTTTGTCACTAAAATGTTGATAAGAAATCTCTAAATTGTCTAAAATGTTTCTCAACTGTCAAATTGTTCAATAAATATAACGACATAGACACTCAGCTCTCAAAATTGGTCAATAAATTGTTTAGAATGTGTCAAAGTATTGTGTTGTAATGTAATCTAAAATGCTTAATAACTGTCAAAAGATATCACTAAAATGTTATTAACTGTCACTAAATGGTCTAAAATATTTCCGAAATGCCACAAAATTGTTTAAAATATGTAACAACTGATTAAACTATGTCAGCTGTCACTAAATGTTGTCAACTGTCAAACTTAGTCAATAGAATCTAAAATGCTTACACTTAACTTAAAATGATATGAAAATGCATCAACTGTCAAAGATCGGTTTTCCAGTTGTTCAAATTGAGTCACAATATTGTTTAAAATGTCACTGAAATATTGGAAAACGTCATTAAATTGTCTAACATGCTTCTTAACTATCAAATTAAGTAAGTAGAAATACATTTTCTGAGATATGTACATCCCAACTGTCAATGTGACAGACAAATTTTGTAAACTGTCAAAAATGTTCACTAAAATTTTGTCATCTGTCAAAAATGTTCACTAAATTGTCTAGAAACATCACTACAATGTCAAAATGAGTCACTAATGGTCTAAAATATTCACAAAATGCTACTAAATTGTCTAAAATATGTAAGAATTGATAAAACATCAAGAAAATTTCTAAGCTGTCACTAAATTTTGTCTACTGTCAAACTGTATTTGTAGACAGTTCTTAAAACAACATTATAATTCTAAAAAAGTTGTTGTCAGGAAAACGTTGACAGTTGTCAAAATTGGTGTCTAAAAAGTCTAAAATGTTCTTAGCTGTCAAAAACTGGTTACCCAATTGTCTAAAATTAGTCACTAAATTGTCTATATATAATTAGTCAAAATATTGTCTAAAATACTTGGTGACGTCGAAATGACACCAAAACGTTTCTAGCTGTTATAAAATGTCACTAAATGGTCTAAAATATGAAACAACTGATAAAATGTCAATGAAATTTTGTCAGCTGCCAATATGTCACCAAATGACAAACTGAGAATGTAGACAGTCTAAAATGCTTCTAAAATGTCAAAAAAATTGTCAACTGTCAGGAAAATGTTGTCATTGTTGACGTTGTCTAAAATGGCCGATGTTAGACAAAGTTGTCTAAAATGACAGTAAAATATTCTTAGCTGTCATGACACTAAATAGTTTAAAAAGCTCTGAAATTCAAACATTTTTGACATTGTATTGACAAGTCAAAAAAGTTTTTAATACAAAAATGTATAAACTGTCAAAAGCTGGATACATATTGGACTAATATAGTATTTTAAAATGTCAAAATTAGTAGCTAAATTGTTTACATTCGTCAAAATATTGTCTAAAAAGTTAAGTGACCATCAAAATATCACTAATGCCCGTATTCATAAAACGTCATTAAATATATAATGATTTGTTAAAAATATAACGAAACGTTTAATCGAATTTTCGTATTCATAAACACTCTTTAGCAATAATGTTCAGTAAATTATTCATTAAATTTAACGCACTATTTTTGGTCCATTAAAACAAAACGAATCATTAAATTGACACATCTGTTTGATTTAAAAATGTCTAATTATCTGTATTAATTCACAGTATTTGAGGTTATATTGTATAGATTAACATATTAATAACTAATAAAAAACAAAAGTAACTAAAAAGTTACTAAATAATTAAACTAATGACAATTTGTTTATGAATATCATTATATTTTTAATGTTCATTAAATTATAATGATTTGTTTGATAATGAATCGTTACAAAAATGTTTTATGAATACGGGCATAAATGTTCCAAATTACGTTGACAACGCCACTAAAATATTTAAAATATGTCAAGAAAAAGTTGCCACCAATTATTGTCAAAAAAACATTGCAACAATCTCAAACAAAACTGTCCTTGACAACTGCCAACATTGGTCACCAAGTCGACTAGAACCTTAGTGACATCAAAATATCACTAAAATGTTCAAAGCTGTCAACTGTTAAAATGACAAGAAAATGTTTACAATTTTCAAAATTGATCACCTGATGATGTCGAAATGAAAAATAAAATATATCTGCCATATTATGTCACAAAGTAATGTAAAACACTGAAAATGTCTTTTAAATAGTCTAAAATCAGCTGCCAAACGTCACTAAATTGTCTACTGCACCTCCTAATTGTTGAATATATATGTATTTTATTTTTTATGCTTTTTACGGCTATTTTACATCGCCACAGTAAGTCTACGACTTGTTTAAAGTGGTTTGATGGGACCAACAGCTTAAAACGTGACTTCCGAACCACGCTGGTGGATAAAGAGCAAGTTATCATTTCAGTCACAGTCCAAAATGATCTCAAAATGTCAAAAATAATAAATTTTCAAAATATTCTCCAAAATGGCGTCAAAATTAAGTGTTTTTAATTGTCTAAAACATGTAACAACTAATTAACTGTCCAAAAATCATCTGTTAAACGTCTGTTGAATGTATGTAACTACATTATCTGAAATACTTTTCAACTGTCAATGTGACATATAAATGTGGTTAACTGTCAGTAATTTGGAACAAAAATGTCGTATTCGGTGAAAAAATGTTTGTCAAAAATTCAAAAAAATTATAAAGTATCCAACTGTCAACATGACATCAACAATAGTATGAGTCACCAGTATGTTTGACTACAATACCATTAAATTTGACACATGTCAAAATGCAACTCAGGTTTTTAAATTAAATATTACATAACCTAAAATGTTTGCCAATTTATCTGATGAATTAGAAGGAACATTGATCGTCACTACATTTTTGTTCTAAACACAATTTTACTTACATGCAATTAATGTGCCTCGTTTTATAAATATGCAACCAAAATAATGACTTTAGCTTATTGTGTCGACACATTATATCAATTATTTTGTGAATAAACCTTAATAATTTGGGCAATAGGCAAAATAAAAAGCGCCCCAATTTAAATGATAATATTCCTTTATATTAATTACAATATATACATTATATAGTCCTGGATATACAAAAAAATCATTGTATTAGTCTTAAAAATATTCAAGAGTTGTATATAAAATATATTAAATTGATCCTTTCAACCCTTATTTATAATAATAATAATAATCCCCAAATATTAATACTGATAAAAAATTAACGCACCTTGTCGGCAACACTACCCTCTTTACTATCAGCAGTGCCGTTCATCAAGACAGGAGCAGCTTCTTCCGTCTCTTTGTTCTCAGTTTCCTCCGTCTCGGAAGCAACATCAGAAGTTGTTTCATCTTTAGTATTTTCCGGTATCGCAAGATAACATCTGGCTGATGTTACTCTTTGTGTTGACAACGACAGTCGTTGAATTTCCGAAGAAGAGTGTAGATATAGCGCTTCGGCATCTTTAGTGAATATTAACGATGATATTCCACTGAAAATTAATCATAATTAGATTGTATAACATTATTAATATACTAGTAAGATATGATCACGCGCATGTTTAGTTCACATATGATGACGTAACTACGTGACCACTCAATAAATTAGTCTCGTGTTGACGTACTAGTTGGTTGTGGTAATAACTTACTTGATATCTTCTTTTCGTACAGCTGCTGCGTTTAATTGCCTTTTGAGATCAGGTATAGTTAGCACAAAACAATCACCAATGTTTGTCAGACAGAGCAAATCAACTTCCGAATGGGTTTGGTTCGTGTCTGGTAGATGGCAGGAGAAGTTTGCAAATGACATTCTTCTTACCCTTGCTCCTAAGTATTAAATTAATTAATTAAAGAGATGCAACCAAATATACAGAAATAATTACTGTCAACATTAATACAAACAAAATAAAATAACTAATGTCAAAATTAAATGAGAATCTGTCAACATTAAATGACAAACTATTAAAATTAGATTACAAACTAGGCGCGTTCGTTTGGCCAATATCACTGAAATTTTGATCACTTGGTGATGACCTAAAATATTACTGAATTATTGTTTAACATGATACATAACAAAGAACGACAAATTTTACCTTATCTCAAATTGTTTTATTCATTACTCGCCATATTTTTAAATTTATGTCACCGAATTTGTTTAATTTATCATCACCAAGTGATCAAAATTTCAGTGATATTGGCGAAACGAACGCGCATATCGTCGGTTAAGATGTGATACCTCGTATCTGCACTTTTTACGAAAATGAGATGTATACATCAAATTTCGCAGAAAAATTCGCTACATCTACCCAGTGCTACCTCGTAAGTGTATGTGTAATAGATTTGAGCTAAATTGAAGTGAAGTGATACCTCGCATGCGCGAACGCCAAATATTTTCGTGAGACCTCGTATCTCGCTCAGTCTTGCAGTGTTTACAGTGCGTGTCACAGCGTCCACTGAACGCTCTGTGGTAAGTACTTCATTTTTTAGGTATTTTGGGCATCTTTTGTAAAACTAAACATAAAATGAAAGTCAAGAGAGAACTAGTTACGCTTATTTTGTAGAATAACTTCGATATTTTCAGTTCTAGCCTAAGTAAAAGCGATGTTTTTGTGCAAAATCAGATACGAGGTATCACGTTAAGCGAATTCTCAAAAGACTTGCATTTACGTGGTCTCACTTACAGCCTTTTATCATGTTAATAACAAACTTTTTTTTATTAAAGATAATGGATCCTAAACAATATAACTGCCGTACGGCGAAAATATTTAATAATCTTCGTATGATGAATATCAGAAATGAAACAGACACTTTAAATAATTCGACTGTCCATTTAGACGACTGTAAGTGGTATGATGAAAATGGTGCTGAAATAAAAGCTAGTTCACCTAATACATTGCCGATTGAGTCAAGTATTGTCCTAAAAAGATCACCACTAGCAGAGAAAAATTGTAATATTGAACAAATAAACTATAATGACATAAACGATGATAACGAATGGAATACTTTGCCATTAATTGAAGAATTAATTGGTAATAATGAACAGCCAATTTTTGAATTATTACAAATTGATTATTTAAATGAATAAAGAGATTGCGAAGAGGCACCGGCAGAAGCGGAGTTGGATTTAAATGAGCAAAGAGATGGCGAAGAGGCATCGGCTGAAGCGGAGTTGGATTTAAATGAGCTGGCGAAGAGGCATCGGCAGAAGCAGAGTTGAATTTGAATGGGGAAAGAGATGCAGAAGAGGCACCGGCAGAAGATGATTTGTCAGATTATGAAAGTACCAGAAAAAGGAAGCGTATAGCAGCAAAAGCGGATTGGGAAGATGTAAAAAATAAGAAATTACGAGAAATGGGAAAAGCTTATAAAGGTTGGAGTAGACGCAGAAATACACCTGCTCAAAGAGGTATTGACAAAGAAGCAAGAATAATTGGGCCTCGGTGCGATTCAAAGTTATGTCTAAAATCTAAGTTTAAACAATGCGATAAGCTCTCTGAAGAGAATAGAACTATTCTGCATGAAAAATTTTGGTCTGAAATGAGTTGGGACCAACGAAAAATATACATTGCGTCTTTAGTTGAAAAATGCAAAACATCAAGGTGTACGAAAGATTTGAATAGTGAAACCACACGACGAACGGGAACTTTAAAATATACTATCAAAAATTTAGACGACAAAGTTTTAAATGTATGCAAAACATTTTTTCTTTCCACCTTTGGCCTCTAGGAATGGTCCGTTTCCAGCTGGGTTAATAAATCACAGTCTGGAATGGTTCCATCTCAAATCACATTAAATGAATCAAGGAGACTAACTAAGCCACAACAACTTAACACCGGAAAGATAAAACTGGAGGAGTTTTTGGATGCTATGCCAAAACTACCATCGCATTATTGCAGAGAATCTACAAATAAATTGTATGTTGAGCCTTTTTTCGGAGACACCATGGCTGATGTTTATCAGGAATACAAAAATATCTGCTCTCAAAACGAAGAAAAAATAACACCAGTTAGCAGATATTTATTTGACCATGTTGTAAAGGAAAAGAACATTTCCTTTCAACAACCAAAGAAAGATCAATGTGATACGTGTTGTGGATACGCAGTAAAAAATATTGACGAAAATACATACAATGAACACATAATAATGAAACAGAAAGCTAGAGCATGTAAGTCCGAAGACAAAGTGCTGGGAGAGACGGGAAAAGCTATTGTTTTGACCCAAGATCTGCAGGCTGTTAAAGTCTGTCCTTTTTTAAAAGCTTCTGCATTATATTACAAAACAAAACTCGTCTGTCACAATTTCCAATTTTTAACCTCAATTCTCGTCAATGCCGCTGCTTTTTTTTTGATGAGTCGGAAGCAGACTTAACGGCCAATACTTTTGCTACTTGTATTGTGGATTACATTATGGATCTAGGGAATATTTCGATACCAGTTATAATATGGAGCGATAGATGTGGGTATCAAAACAAAAACTCCATTCTATCAAACGCTTTATTGAGCTTAAGTGTACATAAAAACATCGTGATCTATCAAAAATACCTCGAAAAGGGACACACGCAAATGGAGGTCGATTCCGTTCACGCAGTCATTGAGAGAAAACTGAAGAACAAATCAATTTATTTGCCTAGTGATTATTACCGAATCACTGCAGAAGCAAGACAAAAACAGCCCTATGAAGTAAAAGTCATTTCCCATGAATTTATTAAGGAGTATTCTGATTCACCAAAATATAAGTCCATAAGACCGGGTAAGAAAAAAGACGACCCTACAGTTAGTAACATAAAGGTTATTAAGTACACGCCGGATGGACAGATTACAGTAAAACTTACTTTTGATGATGATGAAGAATTCAGAATTCTTCCAGGAAGAAATACAAAACCTGTAGCAGATCTAGGAAGCTTTACCCAATTACGGAAAAACCCCATAAAAATCAAAAAGCAAAAATGGGAACATCTCCAGCAGTTAAAATCTGTAATTCCTAAAGACTGCCACCCTTTTTATGATAACCTACCACATATGTAAAATAATATAATATGTATAGTACATTGAACCTAAGAATATACCTATGTTTTGTACCTTATTTTTCAATAAAATTGTTTTGATAACCCTATTTATTTTTATTTAAATGAATACTTATAATGTAGTGATACCACGTATCTGCATAAAATTGATGTGATAACACGTATCTGCAGTAAAAATGGATCAAAATAGTATAACAGCTTAATCTTACTTAATCCTAAATCAAAAGAGTTAGTTTAAAATAATATATTAATTTCAAAAAAATAATTACAGCGATTGTCTTTTAAATCAGTTTTTTGTCTCTCCTGAAAAGTTGCACTTTTGTAGATACGAGGTATCACATCTTAACCAACGATATGGTCAACATTAGCTTTGAAATTTTAACCAACTGTCAAAATCTGTTAAAAATAATCAATTTCTTACCTTCATGTGCGGTGAGCTTATATTTACAGTAAGGTTTCAATGCTGGCAATGTGAAAATCTTAAATTGTTCTTCGGAAGCAATAATGACACGATGGGGTTGTGTGGTGTCGGGTAGTGGCGCGACACCTTTCTCTACTTCGAGTGGTTCCGGTAGCGGTCGGCTGCTGCCGTCCAAGACGGCGATTGCTATCACCGGCGCGCGATGTTTCAACTGTATCTCTTTACCCAGTTGACAGACGACGTCATCTGTTTGTCTTTTGGAAGCGTTGGGTACGGTCACTGTGAAGACGTACACTGTGCCGTTGTTCGTTCCCGCCCATAAAGTAGGAACTGTATTTTGTACTGCAATAAAGAAACGTTAAAAATTACATTAAATTGCAAAAAAAAAAATTGCAATCTGTTAAAATTAACACATAACTAAAAAAATGTTGTCAACTGTCAAAATAAGTCACTAAATTATTCAATATTCTTGAAAACAGTAAAATTTCAGAAAACAGAAATGTCATTTGTAAAAATGTTAGTAATTCTCTAATTCTTGGTAAAATATATCACTAAGTCAATTGTCAAAATATGTCAGTAATAGTCTAAAATATGTCACTAAATTGTTTGCAGTCTGTCACAAAACGCCTAAAATCTTGCCCAACTGTTATATACCAATTAACGGTTATCATTTGTTGAAATACATTAGTAATGTAAAATGCTTACAAATTGTCACAAAAATATTGTGAACTTTTAACATGTCACTAGAGTGTCTTAAACGCTTACAACTTTCAAAATGTATGACAAAATTGTCTCAAATGCTTAGCTGGCTAAAAACTCACTAAACTAAATGATCTAAACTGCTATCAACTATCAAAATACACAAAACTGTTCTCATCTGTCAACAAAAAATCTTTTTAAATGTCAAAATATGTCATTAAAAAGTCTAGAACGCTTACAACTGTCAAAATGTATGATAAAATTGTCATAAATTATTAGCTAAAATCAAAATGTCATTGACATTAGTCAAAATTTGCCATCAAGTAGTAGTAATAGTACAAAAATTGACCAGCTTTCACTAAATTATCTTCACTCCTGCCATCTGTTATAATACATAAAACTGTTCTCAGCTGTAAAAAAATCTTGTCAACCGTCAAAATATGTCATTAAATTGTCTAGAACGCTTACAACTGTCAAAATGTATGATGAAATTGTCATAAATTATTAGCTAAAATCAAAATGTCATTGACATTAGTTAAAAATTGCCATCAAGTATAGTCCAAAAATTGACCAGCTGTCACTAATTATCTACACTCCTGTCATCTGTCAAAATACACAAAACTGTTCTCAGCTGTAAAACCCTGTAAACTGTAAAAATTAGTCACTACAACTGCCAAATTGATGCCAAATTGTTTCAAATGCTTAGTTAACCTCAAAGCGCCATTGATTAAAATACTGAAAACATAACACACAAAATTGCTTTCATAGAAGTCAATTGTTGGCTGTCAGCATGCTTATAACTTGCAAACATCTATAGTCTGCTGTCAAAATGCATTGTCAACCGTCAATAAATTTTCTAAAATGTTCGTCAGCTATCAATAAATAGTCTAAAATGTTTCAAATAGAGATGCAAATAAAATAATTATTCGTTACTTAGTAATCGGTACCTGACGAGATCCGAAATAACGAATAACCAAATAAACAAATAATCGTTACTTTTTACAAACAGTTACTCCGTGTCCGCCCGTATTCCATTCGATATATTTTACCCGCGCACGGAACCGAAGTAACTGTTTGATATTTTGTATTCGAAAGAATCGAAAGTACCTAGTACCTATACTATCTATAGTAGTCGGAGTAGTCGGACCTGTCGGACACACGCATTAAGCTGGCAGTGCTGGCAGTGGCACATGCACCCGGCGCAGCTATATATTATGAAACACAAAACTTAAATTTATTTAGTTTTTTTTTTTTTAATTCCTTAATCATTATTATATTGATTTAATTAATTAAATAATTTATATAACAATATTACCAATGCATTTACTAAGTTTTAGCATTATTAATGTAAGATATAAAATTTAGTAATTGCTTCAATAAATTTTTATATCAAATAGTAATAGTCAACATCAATTACATTTAATTCTTAACACAGTAGTCAGTAGGCTAGTTAATTAAGTAGTAAGTAGTCTCTAAGAGCAGTATATGTTATTAGCATTGGTAATTATAATTATAAAACTTGTATATAATAATTTATATTTTGTACTATTTGTAGTATTTTGTAGTTACACTAGCAAATAAATAGGATATTAATTTTATTCTGTTGCGTTTTTTTATACCTGCTTATTGCTAACAAAATAAAAATGACTATAATCATTATAATGAGTTTTTGTTACATTTTTATATGATGGTTTTCTTATGTCACGATTATTACGTAATTGACGTAAAATAAACGATTACTTGTAACGAGTATTAAGTAACGAGTATTGTACCGAAAGTAACAAATAGTTACAAGTATCGAAAAGTAACGAAAACTTGCATCTCTACAACCTGTCAAAATATACGTTCCAACTTGCGGCCAACAGTCAAAATAGACCAAACTTTGGCAACTGTCAAAATACTAAATTGTCAAAATATTGTCTATAAGCCAACTGTCAGCTGTCAACATGCTGAATTTGCAAGCATATGTAGTCTGCAGTCAAAATATTTCTTTAATGTTTGCCAACTATCAATAAATGGTCCAAAATGTTAGCAACTACCCAAAGGTTTCAATCTTTTAAAATATGTCACCAACTTGCTGTCAACTGTCAGATCATGTCCCTAACTTGCTGCCAACTGCCAATATACACAAAACTGTTATCAAAATACTTCTCAACTGTCAAAATGTAGCACTAAAAATTGCTGTCCAAAAAAGCTAACTGTCGGCTGTCAACATGCAAAGATATGTAGTCTGTTGTCAAAATGTCTTTAATGTTTGACAACTGCCAACAAATTATCTAAATGCTGCTAAACTGTTAAAGTATGGCAATATGATCTAAAAATGTTGACAAATTGTCAAAACTTTTTAAAGCTGATGCTGATATCTGTCAAAATATTTTATGCAAATACTCAATGCCAAATAAAACTCTAAAATGCTTTACAACTGTCAAAACACTGGCAATGTCAGCTATCAAATTAAATTGTCAACTATGCTGCGTGCCTGCAGTGTAACTATGTCACTTAAATGTCAAACAATCCGAGTAAAAACCTGTTTAAGCATCACTAAACTCTCGAGAAAATATATAACTATGCCAAAGTGTCAAATATGTTAAGCAACTGTCAAAAATGTCCCCCAAATGACAAATATGCTTCGCAAATGTCAAAACATATTGAGCTAATGTCAAACTTCGCAAATGTCAAAACATATTGAGCTAATGTCAAACTTCGCAAATGTCAAAACATATTGAGCTAAATGCACTGTCAGGTAAGCAAAGTGTGCTGCGTAAATTCCAAACTAGCCTTCCGAAAGGTTACCTAGATAAGCAATTTCCAAACAATGTCACTAAAGTGTAAAATATAATGTGCAAACTACATAGTATATCAATCAATGCTGTGCAATACTAAATATGTCAAACTATGTCACCATAACCTAAAAACATGTTGTGCAAATGTCAAAATAAGTTACTAAAGTCAGATTTTCTACGCAAATGCCAACTATGTCACTTAAAGTACATATGCTGCTCATTAAAAATCAAATATGTTGCGCAAACGCCAAATAGACCAAAGTATGAAATATATATATATGTCACCAATGTTTCGCAAAAGTATCAAATATACGCGCAATGTCACAAGTGTCAAACATGTTAAAATAAAAAGGCAGAATATGTCACAAAACTGCCAACAAAATTTTTAAATGCTTCTTAATCGGGAAAGTATAATACCAAAACGTCAAATATATTACGCAACTGTAAAACTATGTTACAAAGTGTCAATATATTGCAAAACGCTCAAACTTTTGTAAAATTTCAAACTTGTCAATAAATTGCTGCGCAACTATCGAACTGTATCCAACGCGTCAATTACGCTGCACAACTATAATAAAGTGTCAAATTACATACAAAAGTATAAAAACTTACCACTAATAAGGAAAGTCCTAGCGAAATATAAACATCTAACTATTGAGCCCATGGCATCATCAACAGGTCTCGCCTCTATCTGCCTCTCCACTGGTTTCGCTTCAAGCGGATTGAAGGCCTGATTATCTTCAGCTGGCGGAAGCTTCCTAACAGGTGGGGCAGCAGCAGGCGCCGGAGTTGTATTAGTCCTCCTTTGCGAACGCCCCTTCCGTAATCTCCTAAACGATTCCCTCAACGATTTCTTAAAGGACTTCCTTCGAGAAATCGGAGCATCCCCAGCACCATTTAGATCTAAAGAGAAAACAAACAAAAAAGTTATAAAAAAATAGTTAACTATAGGCGAGAGTAGAGGAACTAGGAGAATACAACATTTTTCACATGCTTCCGTTTTTTACAACTCAATAAGAAATGCCAGTTGGAGACCATCTTGATTTCATTTCCGTAATTTTATGCAGTTTTTGATGTACTCACATAATTCCCCCAATTCGCGTGTTTCGAATGTCGACTCCTCTTCAGTATTTTTATGCTTACTTACCATTTGGATTTAAAGTACATTTAACAACGACTGGTTTGTATTTAATATAATCATACAAAGCCAATCCGTGCGCTGTTCCAGCAGCCACTAATCCCCAATCAGCTTGAAGCACGCAACATGTAACAGCGGCCGGTGGATAAAGTTGTAAAATGCAATTAGCTTGGAATCCTCTGGTTTGATGAATGTCACCCTGTCGTGGTGCCAATTGGTTGTGTCCTTTCCAAACAAATCCGTCCCTATCGTTGACAATATTCATGGTGGTTACCTTAAGCTCACCATCTAATACTTCAGTATCAAATTTAGCAATGACTATGTGACCAGCTGTGCCGGCCACTACTAAAGTACCAGATAGTGGACACAAAACCACACGCTTAACAGCCAATCGGGGATCATCGGAATATGGATCGAAAACACCGGTTTTTCTAAATGGCGGCCATTCTTCTTCCAAATCTTCAGCAGCTGGTTCAGCCTCATCTAGAAATTTCATTTGATTGCACAAAAATATTTCGATTGGTTTAAATTATTTTTACCCATTATATCTTCACCAGTGAAGAATTGCGCTGTACTAAATTTGTAAATTGGTGTTAGTGAAACGTGTCCCACATCCCAAAACCTAATTGTGCCATCTTCATGACCAGTTAGGAGCAATTCACGCCTAGGTAGTTGTCCTTTGGAACACAACAAACTGCCACCATTAACAGGCCAATATCTGGAAGAATATAAGTGATTCGTTTGCGCCTTTCCGGCTTCTTTAAGTTGATTCCATAATTCCTCAGGAACTCCTAAATTTAACCAAATAAATTCTATTCATAATAATCAAATTTGTTACTTACCAGAAACATGTTGGCTACATGTAACAGCTGAAGCATGCAAAGGCACCATGTAGGGTAAATTCATCATTTTCCACTCCTCAGATTGTAAATCAATAGCAACCAATTCTTCCTCAGCTAATACTAAAAGCGCTTCCGGTTCGCCACTTGCAACTCCGTTGCTTTCATTGTGGTCTTCAAACTCGGATGCTGTTATTATAATAAAATCTATCACTTTGCTAGTGAAATCGAAAACTACATGTTTTTCGCCATTTATCACAGAAACTGTATATTTGTCACTGTATGTGGCGCGCGGTAATCCGCCCGAAAATGCAATAAGTGGTTCGTCGTTAAGATCGTGCCGTAATATTTTAAGCACAGCCTTGCAAGGGAATGGTCCGTAAGTAGTTGTCGGCTCTGAGCTTTCGTCGTCATCTAAGTCCCATGTCATATAACTACCTGAAAGTTGAATTGAGTTTATAAGAAACCAATAAGAAATTTGAGTTACGGATTGTAAATTTGGATTTAAAGAAGCTTAATATTTTTAGAAACTTTTTGTTATTAATAATTTGGGTTTAAATGAACTGCACTCCGACTACTGACTAACCGGAGGTGATCAGACTCCAATAACTTGGATTAAAAAACGCCACATTTCGAAACTGACGCAATAGATTTTCGTGAAATTTTTACTAGAAATAAAAAAAATTAATTTCAAAATCTATAATAAATTTTGGTCATCGATTTTGTTTCGGAGATATAAAAATCTTTCCGAAATAAGTATTTGCAATTAAAAAAAATAGATGGCTTTTTTACCACCAAGTCGATTTCAACTAGACATTCATCATTCGCGACGGATAAACGAGTACTGAAACGTGTTTGCAGGAGAAATGCAATGTTTCTGCAATGTGCAGATTCGCGGCCAGTGAAGTGAGAGTTTTATTTTTTTAAATGGGCAAATCGCAAAATGATCCTCCGTAGTAGTTTTTGAACAATAAAATTGTAATTTGTTTTTTTCATTATTCATTATAATGTGTGAGTTATGTAATTTTGTTCCCAAAATCGGTCGGTAAATAAGGTCGCTGTAAATTAAAAAGTGAGTTTTTAGACCTTTTTTTTTAATTCATTCATCAATCTTGACACAGGATTTAAGCGTCATCTGATTTTCATCATTCTCTTAAGAATCCTTGCCCCCCCGCTCTGATAAATTATTTCATTCATTTATTTTAAAAACAATTCCACTGCCACAAGTACAAGTATAGGTTTTTCAATTGTAATTTGTTGGATTTTCATTTGTTTTTTAATTTTTCTTTTTGGTAAATTTTTTATTTTATTGTATTTAATTGCGCTTCTTTTGGCAAAAAAACCGACCTCTAACCTGTGCCGGAATTATGTTTTACGACTTTTGAAGACAACTTTATTATTTTTTACAAGTTTGCGGTTTAAACGAAATTGTTTAGAATTCAACAGACATCATTTTCTTTCCTAAAGATATCAAAATATTCCAGTGGCGTTAACTAATTTTTTTTCTTTACGAGTTAAAAATCGCGGTTTAGCTACAGTTAAAATCGGCAAAAAATCGTTTGAGCTTATCGATCATCCAAAGCAAAAAATGTTTTTCTAGTAAAAAGATTCAAAAACATCTGGATGATGTATTATTTTTATCATTCTTATTATTTTTTTATATTTGTGAAAATAAAGCAGTGATGGTTTGTCAAAGTTTAAAAAAAGAAAACGCAATTTTTGATCAAAAGTTGCTTCACGCAAATAAAGTGTCCAGGGATTTGACTCAGAAAGCTGCGCATAGTCTCTATTTTTTATGTGTCTTTGTTCTAGATCGTCGTCGACAACGGCGTGCGCAAAGAGCAAGAAAAAAGGAAGAAAAAAGCGCTAAAAGAGGAATGGATATTGGAAGAAGGGAAAGAGGAGAAGAAAGAGAAAGGGTTAAAAGAGGAATAGATATTGGAAGAAGGGAAAGAGGAAAGTGTTTTTAAATTATTGTTCTACTGTTGTTAAAGTTAGTTGAGGAGTGATTTTAAAGTTTCGTTGAGTAGCTAAAGTTTGTCAATTAGTGTTTCTAATTTTTTGTTCGGTTGTTAAAGTTAGTCGAGTAGTGTTTATGAATAACTTCTTTTTGTGTTGATAACAGAAATGGATCTTTTGAATGATTCACCAAACACAGATGTAGAAATGGAAGAGTACATGCGAAACTATGGTAAATTTTATAATATTTTGTAAACGTTACTTTTCCACTTTAAAACCACACCCTACGCTCTCAGAAACAAGAAAGAAACAAGAAAAAAAAATCTACAATTTGCTTTACTAAATTTTTGTCCGCGACCCAATTTATGGTCTTTCAAAGTTGACCAATTTTTATGTATGAAAAAAAAACGATGTCAAATTCGTGCTCCTGGCATCAAAATTAGTCAGTAAACCGATTTTCATTAAAATTGGATTGAATTAATGTAAATAGTCTGAAATTACTAACTTCATTTTGTAGCACAGCTCATTGAGTTTCTCCTAAAATGATTACTAACTTCATTTTGTAGCACAATTCATAATATCTCCCCTGAAATTAACTGCAAAAATTCATTTTGTTACATGTAAAATAATTACTAACTTCATTTTGTAGCATAATTCATTCTTTAAATTAACTGCAAACTTCATTTTGTAACACAATTCATTGTATTTCCCCTAAAATAATTACTAACTTCATTTTGTAGCATAATTCATTCTTTAAATTAACTGCAAACTTCATTTTGTAACACAATTCATTGTATTTCCCCTAAAATAATTACTATTTACTTCATTTTGTAACTTAATTATTTTTTAAATCATTATTATTCTATCAACTACAGTAAACCCAGAGTAGCGTTGCCTATGAAATATGTAAAATATAAGCTAGAATGAAAGATGCTAAAACGGGCAAAGGTATGAGTGCAGCAGAGAAAACATAACTTTTGTAGTTGTCTATTTATATTCATTTTATCAACAATTTTACAAAACACAATTTTTAAAGCCCTTTATTACAAAAACATATTTTTTTTATGTTAATACCAACCACTTTATAGATGTTTTCCATTTGAGCGCTTCATGCACCTAGTGCGTTAGAATTTTTTTTTAATTTTGTGGGCAAAAGCTTCTCGCACTTGACAAGCCGATGTAGAACGTTCTCTACCTCAAAAAATACATAAAAAATGTAAGACGAGTATGATAATAAATTTAAAAATCACTGAACCAAGTGCGACTACTAAATGAAAAATGAAAAACCTCTTTTAAGTAACAAATACACATATCCTCAAATCGCATACAAGGTATTCAACTCAGTTAAACTGAGTTTATAAGAGAACCAATAAGAATTTGAGTTTAAGAGACTGATTCAGTTAGAAAATACAGGATTTTCAAAAAAGAATGTAAAATATTGAAAAGGGTGGTAGTACGAACAACAACAAACAAAAGTCTTAACAAACATGGGTTGTCATAGCAACGGTTTCGGAGATATGGAACATTATTTATTTTTGCCCTCCTTCCATTTCCAAACTGGCACGATATCTTTGTCCGAAGAACATTCGTACTCTTTCTAAAACCCCCTCACTGGCTCGGATTTCATGGCACTTTTCATTAATTTTTAACTGCAGCTCCTCGAGGCTAGTTCTACCCACCTATGTGGAAAAGTTTGGTCTAAATGCTCTCTAACAGCAATCGAAAAATTAGCTTAAGCACCATCATGCTAGAACCACATTTGTTGCCTGCGAGCCAAAGGAATTTCATCCAAAAAATCATACATTGTGTTCTGCAGAAAGTTGAGATAAGCAGCTCTTGTTAATCGCATTGGTAAAACAACAGGACCTAGAAACCTGTCGCCTACAATGCCCACCCAAATGTTTAATGAAAAACGTGTCTGATGTCCACATTATTCAATTACAGCATGTGGATTTTCGTCGGCCCAACGATGTGCATTATGAAAATTAACAACTTCATTTCGTGTAAACCCGGCTTCATCCGTAATAAAAATTTTGGCAAGAAACTGCGGAAACCAGCGGCAAAAAACCAAACGAGCCTGATGATCAGTTAAATTTAAGGCCTGTACTCGTTGTACATGGTATGGATTATGCTCTATCCGTGCTATAATTTCTTGTTCTGCTCTAGAAGTAGATATCAACTTTAGTCTGCCAAAAAGATAGCACTGTTCTCGAAGTGAACCGGTATCTCTCAATTTCTGGTGAATTCTTGCAAACATACGATGTAAAGGAATATGGCGATTTGGATAAGCTTCTACATAAAAACGTCGCACTTTAGTGGCAATCCCATTAGCACGACCATACATAAAATGCATGTCGGCTAGTTCTGCATTAGAGTAATCAGCCATAGCAATACAAACTTGTGCACTAATAACAACTGTCAAATAGTGAATGTTTATTTCACAAAACATCAGCCAACTATAATAAAAAAAATGCACGTTTTTGCAAAATAAAAAATAGAGAGAAAAAGAATAATAAAAATAAATAATGTTCCATATCTCCGAAACCGTTGCTATGCCAACCCATGTTTATTAAAACTTTTTTGTTTGTTGTGGTTCGTACTACTACCCCCTTAAATATTTTACATTCTTTTTTGAACACCCTGTATATTTATAAACATTTTTTTACTAATAATTTAAACTTGGTTCAAACTTACTCATTTTAAGTTTTTTTTTTTTTAGTTTATTTGGAAAACCAACAAGATTTTGAGTAAGGGATTAAAAATTTGAACTTTGTGATTATTTTTAACTTTTTTGTCTTATTTTATAGAATAACTTGGTTAATACCAACTTGACAAAAAATAGCTTAAAATAAATTTATGGAAAACTAAACTTTGAATTTAATTTGTGCTATAAAGTTTTGTTCATTCCTTGTTTTTACCGAGCTATTCGCTAAAAACAAGGCAATTTTAACTTTTTTCTCTTATATTATAACTAAACTGATAATTTTTTTTTCTAATTTCTGGTTGTCGAGTTATTTTGAGAAAACTGCGCAAATTTTTACTTTTATAATATATATTTTTCAAAATAACTCTCTTAATATCAACTTTACAAAACAAATTTGTAGAAATAAAGAGGATTTAAATCAAGATAGTTTATCAAACTCAGTTTTTTTTTTTTTTAATAACTTAATAACTTGATACCAACTTTACAAATTATGCTCAATTACGTTTACATTATTAAAATAAAAAAAAAAAATCTTGACAATTTATTTAATTCAGTATTTATTAATTCTTAGCTTAATATTATTTTAAAGTCTTTAAAATTTCAAGTTTTTATTATGTTTCTTTGTCGGCCATTTATACGCCACTGCTGGCGTCTTAGCCTCTTCTCTGCTTGTAATGCTGGCAACTTACATTACAAGGGACCTACAGTTTTAAGTGAATTCCGAACCACTGGAGAGAATTATCACTCCTCAGAGAAGGTTTTAGCCGTAAAACCCCACGCTGGCAAGGCGGGTTGAGGAGTGGGAGAGCGTATAGAAAGTGTCAAGTTCATTTGAAAAACAAAAAAAGCATTTTCAATAAAGTTGAGCAAAGATGGTGAATAGATGAAGTCATTTAAAACAAAAATTTTAAAATCCTAAGAAAGCATGATTCATTAAATCAATAAACTTTGTTGTTTAAAACAAAAAACTTAAGAAGAAAGCAAATTTCAAAAAAGTCCTGAATATTTTCAACAAAATTAAACAAAAATAGTGAAGGTTTTAGAACAAAAAACTTAAAAAAAAAAAAAATTTTAAAGGAATCGTAAAAGTCATTTAGTAGAAAAAATTTCCATCAAAATTGAGCAAGAATTATGAAGGCTAGATCATTTAGAACAAAATACTTTAAAAAAACTTAGGAAGAAGACAAATTTCAAGAAATCAAGAAGGTTTAAATTAATCCAGAATTAAATGCTTTGAAAAAACTCGTTAGTAAAAACAAATTAGTGATAAAAACGTAATAAATTGTTTTAGTATTTCATAAAAATAGTGAATGTTTGAAGTCATTTAGAACAAAATACTTTGAATAAACTTAGGAAAAAAGCATATTTAAAAAAAACTTAAAAAGAAAGAATTTTCAACAAATTTGAGCACGAATAGTGAACATTTAAGGCCATTTACAGCAAAATACATTGAAAAACTTAAAAAAAAGCAAATAAAAAAAAATAGTGAAAGTTTAAAATCATCCAAAACTAAATACTTTGAAAAAACTTCATAGTAAAAGTTTGAAGTCATTTAGAACAAAATTCTTTGCCGAAACGTAAAAAGAAGGCAAATTTCATAAGAACCCTAAAGGTTTAAAGACATTCCGAATGAAATACTTTAATAAAACAAAAAAAAAAACAAATTTTTCAACAAAATTGCGCAAAATTATGAAAGTTTGAGGTTATTTAGAACAAAATACTTTGAAAAAAAAAACAAACAAATTTCAGAACTAAACACTTAAAAAAAACTTAGGAAAAACACATTTTAGACAAAATTGAGAAAAAATCGGCAGTAATTTAGAACATAATACTGTGAAAAAAACGTAGAAAATAGAAAGATTTCATAAAAATTCTAAAGGAAAAAGTCATTCAGAATAAAATACTTTAAAAACTTAGAAAGAAAACATTTTCAACAAAATTAATCAGAAACAGTAAAAGTTTGATGTCCGTTAGAACAAAATACTTAATCTTTTAACTTAAGAAAAAAGCAAATTTCAAAAAATCGAGAAGATTTAAAGCCACCCAGAACAAAATATTTTGAAAAAACTTAGAACTCATTTTCGACCAAATCGAGCAAAAATCGTAAAAGTTTAAAGTCATTTAGAACTAAATATTTAAAAAAACTCATTCAGAAAGAAATACTTCAATGTTTGCACAATTTTGTTGAAAATACGTCTTTATTAAGTTTTATTACTTTAAACCGTCTTGATTCTTTAAAATTTAACTTCTTCTTAAGTTTATTGAAAGTATTTTGTTCTGAATGATTTTAAACTTTCACTACTTTTTATAAAATAATAAAACAAAATTTAATTATGTTTTTATCACAAAGTTATTCTTACAAATACATTACTAGTTTCGACTCTACTAGAACCTTCTACAGATGTATTAAGTTAATTGAAACTAATAATGTATGCAAGAATAAATTTGTGATAAAAAAACATACTAAATTGTTTTACTATTTTATAAAAATAATGAACGTTTGAAGTAATTTAGAACAAAATACTTTGAATAAACTTAAGAAGAAGACAAATTTTAAAGAATCAAGACGGTTTAAAGTAATACAAAACTAAATACTTAAAAAAAAACTTAAAAATAAAGCATTTTCATCAAACTTGAGTAAAATATTTCGGGTTATTTAGAGCAAAATACTTTGAAAAAACTTAAAAAGAAAGCAAATTTTGAAAGAAGGTTTAAAGTTATCCAGAACTAAATACTTTGAATAAACTTAATAAAAATGTATTTTCAACAAAATTGAGCAAACTTGTAAATGTTTGAAGTAATTTAAAACATATTTTTTAGAAGAAACGTAGAAAGAAGGCAGATTGCATAAGAACCCTAAAAGTTTAAAGACATTCCGAATGAAATACTTTTTTTATAAAGTTAAAACCACCTAATCAATAATTAATTTTATAAAATAAATACTCAAAAAAAATTTGTTTAATTGAAAAATTATGTATAGTATTAATTCGATTCTAAATTGTATTTTAAATCACTTTTATTTGAAACATTTTTTCATAAAGTCAAAACTAACCAAATAAATAATTAATTTTATATAAAATTTACCCATAAAAAGGTTTGAGATCATTTAAAACAAAATACTTTAATTTTTTTTTTCAAATTGAGACCCAAAAGCTTTTCATTTATAACTAAATACTTTAAAAGATGGCATTTTCATCAAAATTGAGTAGAAATTGTGAAGATTTAAGGTTATTTATAACAAAATATTTTCGAGAGACTTAAAAAAAGGCAAACTTTAAAAGAATCCTAAAGGTTTAAAGTTACTCAGAACTAAACACTTTGAAAGGAAGTATTTAATTAATACTTTAAAAATACTTAGAAAGAATAGAAATTTTAAAATATCCTAAACGTTGAAAGTCATTCACAATGAAATACTTAAAAAAACTTTTAAAAAAATCGGATTTCAAAAGAATCTTAAAAGTTTAAAGTCATTCAGGATAAAATACCAAAAAAAAGTTTGAAATCATTTAGAACAAACAACTTTAAAAAAAGTTAGGTTAGGTTAGGTTAGGTTAGGTTAGGTAAAGTTAGGAAATAAAAAGGTTTCAAGTCATTCAAAATTAAATACTTTAAAAAAACTTAAGAAGAAAGCTTTTTCATCAAATTTGAGCAAGAATAGTAAACATTCGAGGTCATTTAGAACAAAATACTTTGAAGAAACTTACAAAGAAAACAAATAAAAAAACTGAAGGTTTAAGGTCATCCAGAACTAAAAAAGTAGTAAATGTTAGAAGTCATTTAGAACGAAATACTCTAAACTGTTTATAACCTGACAATTTTGAATTTTTTTGTTTTAACTATATGTTTGCAAATTGTAAACCAAAGTAGGCGTTTAATAAATCATTTCCTGACAAATGTTATCTATCTATCAAGAATTATAGCGTCGATTGAAGATGGGCGAGGAAAACGTGAAACTGCAAGGATTGTTGATAAAAGCATATGTGCTGTACAAAAGGTGTACCAGCGTTACTTGGATAATGACCTGACAACCAGAAGATCAAAATTCGGACAAAAAAGTCACAACGAACAGATATGACCGTTTTTTGGTGTTCACAAGTTTGCAGAATAAAAGAGCTTCTACAGTTTATCTACGAAATCAACTCCATAAAGTTAGAGATGTAAATGTTAGTGAATAAACCTTTAGGATATGGCTTTGGGCTGTTGGATTGTCTTGTAGAAAGATGGCTACACGTCCACCTTTACAACGCCGACATCGTGTTGCAAGATTGGTTTCTGCCCAAAATCACCTGGCATGGAATAATGAGGACTGAAGCAGAGTACTGCTTTCGGATGAGTCGTGCTTTTGCCTTAATGGATCAGACGGACGTCGGAAAGTGTGGAGAAGACGCGGAGAAAGATACGCTTCAGTTTGTATTGATGACTTCCATTTGGCGGCGGGTCGGTTATGGTTTGAGCAAGAATTTCTACCAAAGCACGCACAGAGTTAGTCTTTATATAGAATGGCTGCCTGACAGCTCACAGGAGCAGTATAGAGGTTCTCGAAGATCATGTTATGCCCTTCACGACAACTATGGGCGAGGGCGGCATTTTCATACAAGATAATGCTAGACCTCACGTAGCCCAGAGTTGTCACAGATTATCTGGATGAAGTTGGAATTTCGCGGTTCAAATGACCAGCTCTCAGCCCGGACATAAATCACATAGAACATGTCTGTGCTGAGTTTGGACGACGTATCCGAAAGCATACACCTGCTCCAAGAACTGCTTAAGAGCTAAGACAGTTGCTATTTCAAGAATAGAATAATATCGACCAAAATGTGATCCTTAATTTAATTTAAAGTATTCCTCGTCAACTTCAAGCAGTCATTAATGCAAGAGGGGATAATACTCGTTATAAGTGTTTCTTTTTCATATTTTTTGTTCCATATTAGTCCTAGGAACAAAAATTCGAACTTCGTCTGAACTGTAAATTTGTGATATTTCCAAAATACGCAAATAACAATAAATATGCTTTACGATTCAACATTGAAACTTTAAGTGTGCAAAATACAGTACAATTGTTAACAATATAACATAAAGTTTAAACAAAAAATCCCAAAACTAAGTCATCATTTTTAAGTTAGAAAGAATGCAAATGTCAAATGAATCCTAAGGGTTTAACGTCATTCATAACAAAATGCTTTTGAAGAAAACATTTTCAACAAAACTAAGCAAAAATGGTAAAAGTTTGAGGTCATTTAGAGCAAAATACCTTGAGAAAACTTAAGAAGAAAACAAATTTCAAAGAAATCCTGAAAGTTTAAAGATATTTTAAACTAATTACCTTAAAAGATAACATTTTCAATCAAATTGAGTAAGAATAGTGAAGATTAAACTTAGAAAAATAGCAAATTTCAAAAAAATCGTAAGGTTTAAAGTCATTCAGAACTGAATAAATAAAATAAAACATTATCAAAAAAAAAAAAAAAAATGAGCAAAGATAATGAAGGTTTCAAATCATTAAGAATAAAATACTTTGAAGAAACTTAAGAAAGCAAATTTCAATGAAATCTTAAAAGTTATTTAAAGTCATTCAGAACTAAATACTTTAAAAGAAAACATTTTCAACAAAATTGAGCAGGAATGGTGAATGTTTGAGGTAATTTAAAACAAAATACTTTAAAGATATTTAGGAAGAAAGTCCAAAAAAATCCTAAAGGTTTAAAAATATTCAGAACTAATATTTTCATCAAAATTAGAAGAATTATGAAGGTTTGGGGTAATTTAGAAAAAAATACTTTAAAGAAATTTAGAAAAAAAAAACAAATTTCAAATAAATCGTGAAGGTTTAAGTCATTCCGAACTAAATATACTACACGCCAAAAGTAAAAGAACGCCAAAAACCGGTAACCCAATTTTGTATCAAAACTTAAGATAATATGTAAATTATTCATACTAAAAAATGATTAATATTTCAACAAAAAAACATGATAAGTTTTTGATCAATTTAATTGGAATATAAAAATAAAAGAAATTTGTGCTGTGACATTAAAATTTTATCAGAGAAAGAGATTTTTCAATTCGTAATATTGCGCAACAAATTAGCAGAAGTGTTAGCATATTAGCTCGATATTGACGTAAATAAATCAAGGAACAGGAACAACGGAGATTACGACCTGTGTGCCCTAGAAACTATAGAACGTAAAAACTGGGCTCTCCGAGACCGATTTCCAACAAAAAAGTAATTGGAAAGGTCTGGAAAAGCTTAATTAATTAAGAAAACTCATCAGTTTACTGAAGATAAGTCGACCCGCACCTTCCTTTGTTTGCCCTTAACTCACCATAAGAGCTAGCAACAAACCAAGATTTTGTTTGTATGCCAACGACGATCGTAGGATGGTTAGACGTCTCTAGTGTTCATTCCAGGAACATAATTCTAAAACCAACATTAATGTCCTGCCTGAGAAGATTAGAAACCTCTATTTTCCAACAGGATAATGTGAAGCTGCATACCGCTAGGGTTACTATAAAATTCCAGAAACTATCTAATGTTAATTTACCCCTTCACGTTCTCCAGACCTATTACCTATTGAACCACGTGTGGGATACAATCGGTAGAAGACTGGATCATCTTCATCCTCCCCCGCTCACGTTCAATTCTGATTGATCCGAATCAGTATATCGTTCGCAAACGGGTCTTTTGGCTGCCGCCAACTTTAATTCTTGTTGGCTGTTTTATGATCTTATCTCGATAAAAACCTGATTGAATTAGAAGATACATTGAATAGATGTTAACAATATTGTTGCCAAAAATACAAACTAGCATTGAGGGTCTATTTTACATATAATATACCATCTTTTTATTAATTATACGTGAGCAATTATTACTATCAAATTGACAATTTGATTTCTAACAAGCCTAGGTAAGTTGCTGAGTGCTCCAGAAATGGTAAAGGGGCAACTTGTTATTGCAATAAAAGAAGAAACTTATCATGAAAATTTGAATCATTTCTTAGAGATTATAATTTACATATTATCTAAAATTTTCATAAAATTGAGCTACAGGTTCTTGATTGTTCTTTTACTATTGGCGGCCAGTATACTTAAAAAAAGTCAAAAAATAAACGTTTGAGATGATCTAGAACAAAATACTTGCTTTTTTCTACAAAGTTGAGCAGCAATAATGTGCTTTTGCATTTAGACCAAAAAATCTATTTTAAAGCCTACAACTTCATTTCTTTCTTCAATTTAAGGAAGAATGCGTGAATTGTATACAGGGTGTTAGGTAAAGGTGCGGCAAAAATTCAAAGGGTTGTTCCTTGACCTATTCTAAGAATATTTTGTCCTCTGATGATTTCTGAAAACCCCTTTGTTTCAAAGATACAGGGTGAACAAAATTTGCAACAACCATATTCGATATTTGTTGTTATCATTAATGTAATTAAAAGTATGGCGCATGCCAATGAGTATATCAAGTACAAAAAATTGTTAACGATAACGATAACTAATGTATAAGTAGATTTTATTTGAATACGTCTCGTCATTGATCATCACATGTATCGGTAGCAGTTGTTTAGATTGAGTGACGTTAGGCTGTTTGGCGTGTCTTTAATAGTTAGTGAATTCCTCTACCATGAATCACTATGCACAAAGGTGCACCACCACATTTCAGTTTGGTTGCTAGTGATTATTTAAGAGCAACATACGGAGATCGCTGAATTGGTCGATGCGGGCCACACGCATGACCTGCTTGATCCGCAGACTTAAACCCTAGATTATTTCTTATGGGAATTTGGACGACTTGCAAATTCGGATAATTGCTGGGTGTAACTCAATTAGAAAAAAAACCCTAGTGTGTTTGAAAGAGTTTAGCACTCAATGACAAGAAGATTGAACTCTTGTATCCAGGCTAGAGGAAGTCATTTCGAACATTTATTGTAGATTCGGCAACTTTACATGTACTTGATAATAAATGTAACTGCCGCAAATTTTGTTCACCCTGTATCTTCGAAACAAAAGGGTTTTTCAGAAATCATAGGACAAAATATTCTTATTCTTTTGCCGCATGTTTCTAACACCCTGTATATTACAAAAAATAATGTTGAATATTTTTTTCTTTCTCGAGATAGTATGTTTAGCGTTGGGTATTTCCTGTACACCTTAAAAATATTGGAACTTTTCTATTATTATAATTTTATTATTTTATAGATTCCCCTCCTCATTTTAACGTACCAATATTTTTATATAAAAAATAGTTTACAAATTGATCTTAAATTTCCATAAACATTGCAATATCTCAACCGAAACTGATTCATCTTAATGTGAAAGTAGATTAAATTAGCACCATGATAACTAAAAAACAAAAATGCTATTGACCATTACTTTCTGTATAAAAAATGGTTTTCTGAATCAATAAAATTACAATTACTTCTACTTTATCAATCAATAAATAAATATAATAACCAGCAACAGATTGAATCGCTTATAACTTCTTGCATGCATAATTTAACAATTCAATGACAAGGACAGACTCTAAGTAAATGTAATGGGTCAACAATTTCCTCAAGCCCATTCACACAGCATGAGTCATATGCTATGTGTTATGAATAAATTCATTAAAAGAAAATAATCAAAACTTACCATCATTATGTGAACTGGTGAAAGATTTTCCATCAGCGTGCCAGCATAAAGATTCCAATTGTTGCGAAGGGTTGAATCGTTTATACGCGGCATTTTCACCGCGATTCCATAAAACAATAAGACCCCTGTTGTAACCAATCAGGATGTGCTTGGGATCGCCTGGTTGCTCGATGACGGCCTCCACAGCGCCTGGATTTAATTTATGCTGTGCGCTGAGAGGAAATAAAACATGTTCTTTGAAAACAATATTTTCACATACTTAAATGTTTATGGCTTGGTCATGCACCATAAAGTAATTTGTGTTTAATAAAACATTAAAAAAAAATTGTGACAAACTATTTTACTTACTTTTGCATCACAACATCCTGATAAATAATTTCCGAAGCCATTCCAAACGTATTCAAATCCAAAACGTAAATATTACCCCCCTCAGTACCCAATAATAAAGTTTCTCCATTGGAATCAACACATAATGCACTAATCTTCTTCAATTTTCCTTCCATCGAGTGCGATTTTACTTGTACTAAGCTGCTTTTATTGACTTCCCATAAGTGTAGCGAATTGTCATCGCATAATGAGACAACTCGGCCGGCATTAGGCAGGAATATTAGTTTAGTTACGGCGATGTTTTCTTGATGTTGGCCGTAAAATTCGACCCCCGGTTTGCCGAATACTTTGATCGCACCGGTTGCTGTACCGATGCATAAGAGACGCAGCGTTGGGTCCCATGCCATCGCTGTTGGTTTGTGTGGGAATCCATGCTGAGAAGTCTGAAATAAATAAAAATTACTGATGAGGGGTTCAACTTTAAAATAGGTGTAACTGGTTATTGAGTACAGAGTTTAAAAATTTCCTTTTTTTTTCAAAATTATCGGTTAAATTACTATTGAGTATTAGTTGCTTAATATTATTCAAGAATTTAAGTATTTAAAAAAAATCTATTAAAACTATTTCGAAAATTATGCGATCCCGGTCACAATTTAGAAAGATTTAGGTTTCAGTGTTTAGGTATTTGCTGGTCCTAAATTTCGAGGTACGAGAAGGTGGAACCCCAACTAAGCACGTCCTCAGGCGCCGGATAGGAGGTTGCACTCGCAAACCAACAGTGAGACTACCTCTAACTTTCTTTCTTCTCTCCTATTGAACTGTCGTCCTCTCTTGGACAAAGCCTTCGGTCTACCCTAGACACTTATACTTTAACATACCCTTCTTCTAAATGAATACTAAATGACGACTTCTTATAGTGCCGTGCTCGCTACAAGCGCCCCTCTTGTATGTTTGTAGTGTGCGATAATAGTGCTACATAAACATGCGAGACTTACAGTTTAACGTATAATTTAAACCACACTACTAGAAGGTTTTACTAAGCAGATACTTCGATGGTTTACCATTCCAGATCCTTTGAAACTCAATTGAGCACAAACGATATCAAAGAACAAAAAAAACAAAAAAAATAAAATTAAAGTCATTCAAGTCAAGTAAAATTAACACTAAATGCGGAAGTACATTTAGATAACCTAATTCAAACTATTGATGAAAACTGGCCAAAAGAAACCTACTGTGCAATAAAACTAAAGCAAAACACAATATTAGCAAAGATGCAGAGACAGATTGCGCAGTGTAAAACAGATGTTAAGAGAATAAATTGAAACAAAATTTTTCTCAGATTGTTTCATTAGCATTATAGGGATAACCAAGCAGACTAAGCATACAAGTCGGTAACGTCAAAACCATGTATAAGCATTCACTCAGTTGAGGGAAAAGGTAGTAACAGAAAAAAGCGCCTAAAGATGTCCGTAATAGAACATACAAATGAAATATATTAGGAAATATGCGGAATATATACTTCGACAGGCAAAATTAGAAGTGATGTAAAAAAAGACAGAGATAAAACGCGAAGCAGGAAACCACCCGGATAACTCTCTGATCACTTCATTAGTCAAACGGCAGAAAAAAAAAAGAAACCAACCTCACGACATGCTACAAATGACTCTCTATTGCTATAGAAGTGTACAAGAGTAGACAAAACCGAGTTCTGCCTAAACAGCGCCAAAACTGAACACCCGAGCGGGAGAATGCACCCATGTGTATAGCATCCAACGTAGAGAGACATACGTCGGACCAGACCAAACGCACACAATATAGATGATTATTGAATTAAGTGCTTATTTAAAAAATCGAGGAAATGATAAAAAAACGAGACTTTAAGTTTGTTCAAAATGTCCAAGTCAAAATGAACGCTGATACAATAATTGTTAAAGAACCAAATAAGAGACCAATAACAAACCAAGCTGATAAAAAAAACATAGCCCTGTTCTTTAAAAATAGAAGAACAATAGTTAAAAAAAGTAAAAAGAAACAAAAAATGTTTGATTATTATACATTTAGACAAATTCACTGTCTACTGTTTAGCAACTTTACAACTTAAAGACTACAAAATCAACATGGAGACGTAAATGTAAAAAGTCACAAATCACGGGTTTACAGTGGCGGACAAAATAGACGTACACTTCGTAGATTGGCTTGCAAACCCTGAACATAATTGTGCACAACAACAGCGATCGTCCAAGCTTTTTCAAGCAAAACTCCAGAAACTTTATAGATGCGACAACTGAAAAGTCCTAGGTAAGAAAAGCGCAAAAGAACACAGCTACAATTTCTTTAAAAAAAAGTTAAAAACACTGAAGGAACACGACTAGAAGGCTATCAAAGAACTGATTTCTTGGATAATAGAAAGAAATGACCAAAAGATGACGCTTGGTGCATACATGTCTTCAATGAAAGCACTTCGGAGCCGCCATTTCCGCGCGGGAACACATCGGCGCCACAACTTTTCAAATTAAATAAATAAATATATATATATATTATAATCATAAAACTTTATTTGTTTTATATACATAATAAATAATGTATGATAAATAAAATCTTTGGTATGGTATTTTTTTAATATTTTATATTATTAATTCTTTTTGTTATTTATTTTAATAGACTACTATTCTTTAAAGTTTTCAAATCATTACCTTTAATTAAAAAGTGATAATTAATAACACATAAATTATTTGCGGGCTAAAATTGTATTTATTTATTGTATATTTGACAATTTAAGAGCCGTTTATACCCCCGGCCGGTATAGGGAATTACATACGGGCGCCAAGATAACTAATGCATAGGTTAACATAATTACAATTCGAGACCAGATTTAGAAAACTTAAACATTTATCTACGATTGGATGGAGGGGTTTTAAGAATAAAGTTGTTATTAATTTGTTATGATGGATGAAGCTTGCGTACTTCCTTTATCTTATAAGTTTTAATAAAATTAAAAAAGTATGTAAGCTTTATTCTTCATAACAAAGTAATAACAACATTATTCTTAAATCCCTTCCGTCCGATCGTGAATAAATGTTTAAGTTTTCTAAATCCGGCTGATTATTCAATTTCCAAAAACAGTGCGCAAAAGATCGATGGTTTCGTTGGTTGTATGGCAAGTGGCCCAGTCCTGTTGAAACCAAATGTCATCCATTTCATAAACTTCAATTTTTGGAAACAAAAATTCTTTTAGCATGGCACAGTAACGTTCGCTATTGACGGTAACGGCAGCTCCTTGCTCATTTTCGAAAAAAAAAAATGGCGCAATAATGCAGTCGGACCAAAAACCACACCAAGCAGTTACTCGTTGTGGATGCATAGGCTGTTCAAAAGTCATGTGTGGATTCTCTGATCCCCAAATGCGACAATTTTGCTTATTGACTTAGCCTCCGAGATGAAAATAAGCTTCATCAAAAAACACAATTTTTCGATAAAAATGCTCATCTTCGGCCAAACGATCTTTAGCCCATTAAAAACGCACCGGATGGTCATTAATCTTTATTTCTTAGACTAATTGAATTTTGTAAGCTTTCAAACCACACTCTGAGCAACAGCAATAATTTGTTTGGCTGAGCGCACTGGACGAGAACGTGAATATGTTGTTTTATCCAGTAACAATCCAGTTTCACAAATTGGCCCACAAACTGCGTTGAAGGTACTTCTTTTCTATAAAATTTGTTTCGTAAACTTCTTAATATTTGAGTAAAAGATTCACCACTTTGGAAGTAAGTTTTCATTATTTCCCAACTTTGTTCAAATGTAAAGCGTCCCATTTCGTAAATGTCAAACATAAAACTAAATTTCTGTCAACTCATAAATGTCATTATACCTTTGAAAAACAAAATAAACAGTAGTTCAAATTCCAAACGATACATAGCCCACCCTATATGAATAGAATTTTACATATTTTGACAGCCGAAAATAAGCTTTCTGACAATATATTGTTTTAAGACCGTATTTTGGTTCTTTTCAACAATATGTTAATATTTCATAGACGGATTTTGCTATTTTTCATTTCATTAAAAGATTTTTGCACTTTTCAAAAGTTTATGTCGAATTTTGATTCTATTGATTTTTATAGCTAGATTTTTAAAATTTCAAACAAAATTGTACTTTTTATCAACAGTTTATGGCCAAATGTAGTGCGTTCTAACAATTGTTTGAAATTTGAAGACCAAATTTTGCTATTTTAGACACTTTATGAACAAAACTTTGTATTTTCAATCGTTTCTGACCTGATTTTGTTTTTTCTTTGTTCCTTACATGTTGTAGGCTAAGGCTAAATTTTGGAATTTTTGACATTTTATAAATTAGAATTTGACCTTTTTCTTTGTTTTATGGCCAGATTTAGATGCTTTTAACAGTATTTTGATGTTTTAAGACCGAATTTAGCTATTTTTGACATTTACAAATTAAAAAATTCACTTTTAAACCGTTTTAAACCGATTTTGACGCTATCTAAGAATATTTGGATGTTTCAAGGCCGGATATTAAAATATTTCATAACCGGATTTTTGCTATTATTGAAATTTTAAGACTATGTTTACACTTTTTAACGGTTTACGTCCAGACTTTAGTGCTTTCTGACAATATTTTGATGATCAAGACCAAATTTTGTTTTTTTTACATTTTATAAGAAAAATTTTACACTTTGCAGCCGTTTTTGACCGGATTTTAGATCTTTCTAGAAATATTTTATGACAGGATTTCGTTATTTTTTACTTTTTATAAATAGGATTTTGCACTTTTCAACCAGTCCTGGTTCCAAAACCGTCTGAGGAGACCCAACACAAAATTTTGCGGTAAAGACCAAAAATCGCAGCTACGCCACAACCAACTATATTTCTCAATTTAAATATTTTGTAAAATATATCTTCCTATTTTATTTTTAATGTTTTTTAAATGTTCTATAACATGATCCCCACAATAGTATTGTTCGTCTTTAAGATCTTATAAAAATAAGGTCAATGTTAGCAATACCAATTGACGTCTCGCAATTTTTTCCTGCTAACGTACAATACGGTTTTGACCTTGCATTTCTATGTTTAACTAATTTAATTGGTAGAAAATATTACCCAAATACGTATTTATTTGTCAGAAATACTTCTATTTCTGTTTTAAGAGAAAGAACTCTGAAGAACTTGTAAACTTTAAATAGATAGTAGTGATGAGACAATACTAACAAAGTGACATACCTATCAAGCGTATTGTTTGTAGGATTTCCGCAGCCCACTCAAATTAGAGGTTAAGAATTACTGCTCTATGATAAGAAGTACGCTGGAAGAAGAAGTCGATAAAGGCACATCCACTTAAAATGCCGTAGAAAAAGTAGTGGATATTATAGAAGAATAAAGATAGAGGCCATTACTTTGGAACCTAGTATACGACAAGCTACTAAAAAGAACATAGCCTACTGGAGTAGAGTCAATAGCTTTAGCAGACAATTTTGAACTAATAATAGTAGCCAAACACAAGTACAAATTAATTCATAAAAATGTCACAGAAATGATGGAGACATGGCTAACCAAACAACCGCCTCGGTTATGCTGAAAGGCTCACAAAAAAAGATGCCTCAGAAGCGCGGTTACCGTTTACTACAAAGGCACGACAATATACAACGAACGAGCAATTAAATACCTCTGTGTAGTGGTTAGTATGCTTGACTGCTACACCAAAGGCCTCGGGTTTAAGTACCCATCTGAAAGGTCAGTTTTTCTGGTTAAAAAAAATGTGTTGTGATGAGTACGCCTTCTTTCGGACAAGAGAAACTTTAGTAGGTCCCGTGTAATGCCTCGATGTTGCGTTCACGTTGCAAAAAAACTTCCAGATGTGCTACTCTTAACCTCTGTCGTCGATGCTTAGCCTTGGCAGCAGAAATAGACTGACGTTAAATACATGAAATCAAAAGTATCTTCGTACTGATCGACAATACTTTTACAACATATAAAGAAAAAACAAAAAAAAAGCGACATACCTAGGGTGCAATTCCGATCGTGGTAATTTGGGCATCAATAACTTTTTTCATAAAAATTACGTAATGTTAGTGAATTGAGACAAAATGCTAGTTAGATTTCTGTAAAATTTCGTAATTTCTACAACAAAATTCACCAATAACAGAAGTGACCAAAATCAGAATCGGCGCCTTGACCAAAATTATGCCCAACATAGGCGAACTGTTAAGCTGCAAGAAGCAGCTGTTGAACTTGTAGACGGAGAGCTCGAAGCCAAAAAAACTATGAAAGTTATACATACTTACGCTACTTTTTTAATATATTATTTTAGTAGTGGTCTACATTAACATACTACGGTCATTCAAGCCTTTCTTGGGGCAGGTACCATTAGTGCGTCCTCAAACTTTTCGTGAATACCGAAGTAGTAAAGTAAGTTCACTCAGTCATTGTATGTAAAGACGGGAGTTCGGGCCCTAAGTGTATATAAAAATTAAAAAATATGAAACTGAATTATGTGTCAGTTTTGTCATTCACATAATTTTTTAAAACATACTTGGGACTCGATATTGATCATTTCCTATTTCAAAAACATTTTTCAGCCACAATTTTCAAACATTATTTTATATTAAAACTACTGACAAGTATTTAACGTTAGTCGATTAATAAACTTCCAAGTATTTGAAGAAAAAAATACTAATATGAGTATTTTCAAAATTTACTAAAAATCCTATCTAAAAAAACTACAAATCTGGCAACAATTTGAAAAATTTTCGGTTAAAATTATTCACAAGTATTGAGTATTAGTTGCTTAATTTGTTATGTAGTATGTTTATGTTAAGTATTTTCAAAATTCCCTTAAATCCTATTTTCAAAATTTTGGATTAAAACTACTCATAAGTATTAAGATTTAGTTGCTTAATATGTTAAAAAAATGTAGGTATTTGTAGAAAAAAAAAATCCCTAGAATGTTTTGAGTATTTTCAAAATTTTCCAAAAATCCAATTTCAAAAATATTTCGGAAATATAGCCATTCCGGCCACAATTATCAAAATTTTAGATTAAAATTACTCACAGAAATTGAGTATTAGTTACTTAATATACTTCCAGTATTTGGATATTTGATTAAAAAATCTTATTTCAGAAATGTTGCATTCCGGCCACAATTTTCAACATTTTGAGTTAAAATTACTCACAGGGATTGAGCATTAGTCGCTTAATATAATTCCATATATTAAGTATTTGAAAAAAATGTCATTTAAGCGTTTAAAAGAGTTTTCGGATGTCACAATTTCGGCCAATATGTTCAAAATTTTGAATTAAAACTACTCACAAGTATTGAGTATTAGTTGCTTAATATGTTTTAAAAACTAAGGTGTTTTCAAAATTCCCCAAAAACCCTATTTTGGAAATATTGCATTCTGACAGTTTTGTTTAAAATTACTCACAGGTGTTAAGTATGAGTTGCTTAATATATTTGGGTATTTGAAAAAAACATCTGATATTTTTATAATTCCCCAAAAATCCTATTTCGGAAATATCGTAATTCCAGCCACAATTTTCAAATATTTGGATTAACTACTTATAGGTAATGAAATATATCAACAATATTGCAATTCCGGCCACAATTTTTTGAATTTTCGGTTAAAATTACTCTTAATATGTTTGAAAAATTTGAATATTTGAAAAAAACTCCTAATATGTTTTGATTACTTTCAAAATTCCCCAAAAAATATATTTCCGAAATATAGCCACAATTTACAAAATTTTGTATCATAATTACTCAGAGGTATTGAGTATTAGTTACATAACAAATTTTAAAAATTTCTTTATTTGAAGAAAAAAAAAATCACTAATATGGAGTATTTTCAAAATTCCCCAAAAATCCTATTTTAGAAATATAGCAAAACAAACGACAATTTATAAAAAAATGTTGCCAAACATATTTTACAAACTCGGGTATTTAAAAAAAACTCTTATTATGTTTTAAGTTATTTCAAAATTTTTCAAAAATCCTACTTCAAAAATAGTACAATTTGGAATTTAACACAAAAAAGTAAAAAAACATACATTTCGGTAACGGGCAATCCTCCACTGCTCAAGAAGTAGTCTGCTCCACAAATTCTTGGAGAACAACTCAATGACGCAAGCAAAAAAAATAACAATTAAAAACTCTTCGGAGAACCCAAGCTCGTGGGAAGCCAGGCGTAAGCTCCTAAGATTAAAAAAGGCTCAGGCAACTAAACCATCAGGTAATATGGCAATACTCCACAGACCTGCACTGAACACTCCTGTTACATAAGAGAGGCAAATGCAAAACCTGCAAAAGCACGCCGAAATCGCAAAAACAACCGGTGAAAAGGAGCAAGGATAGTGGACCTCAAAAATTTCCTTTAAAGACTCTCTCGAGACTGAGAGTGACAAATAATGAAAGAACAGACATCACCCCTTTTTCTAAAAGCAAACCAACCAAAACGTGGTTTCTTAGTACAATGGCCAGAAATAATCTATTGAAGAGACCCAACACGTCCTGCTTATAGACAACAGTCTTGGGAAAAGATGGTTAACTCATATTTTTCGAGGGGGCCATTAAACAGAATCAATCGCAAGTCGCCGAAAAAATGTAACGATAAATTCAATGTTAAGCATCGTAAAAATCAATTTAAGCGTACCGAGCAGATGACTGCAAGCAACAAAACCCTCATGCAAGCCCCAAATATGCATCATAGCATACATTTAATCTAATTCCATTATGGGACCTATGTTTCAGAGACTTAGTGACAGCTAAGATGGTGATAGTAAGAAAAAAAAAACAAAAAAAGTAATTCTCATGTCCGTGTACTTTCCCTACGATCAGCAGGGACCTCCACCACCTGCAGAGATATTGCAGCTGAGGAGCAGCAGGGATGATGCACCACTGATCCTTGGTTGCAATGACAACGCCCACCACGTAGCCTGAGAGAGCGAGAACATAAACTCTTAGAATTTATAGAAGAATATAATCTCAATATCTCGTAGCAAGGTTATCGACATAGTAATAAAACAGTGGTACGTGTCAGACAAATCCTCATTGTCTGATATATCCGGTTTAATATCAAATCTAAAAAAACGCCCTTTTTGGAATACAGAAAACTGAGAAAAACTAATTGGGGTATATACAATAAAATACTAGTTAGCCAAATAAGACAAAAACGGAGAGAAAGCTTGACAGCAACGGCAAACACTAGAAAGCTGTTCAGCAAAGCAAAGAAAAACGATGGTTGGGCCATTTATAGTAACAGTCGCGGTACATAATAATGCCATAAACATAATCGTGGATGAGATACTGTAAAGACGTTCAAAACAGTTCCACATGCTCCCGTCACTAGGAACATTAGATCCTTGCTGGCCAAAAACAAAAAACACAGAAAATACGTAAGTGGGAGCATAACCCAAAAGATCTAGAACTGCCAAACAAGAGATAAGTCAAAAAACATAATCAATCAGGCCAACCTGAAATTGGAAATCAATACTGAGCACAATACCGACTAGCTTGACCATTTTTTATACATACGAGACATCACTAAAGACTCAACCACTGCAGTAGCACTAGTTTGTCTACCAAATGATAAAATTATGCAAATTAGCTATACACCAGCTATTCAGCAAGTGCGATAACATCCAATGCAAAAAAATAGCTTTAGGCGTTTTTTTGGATATTGAGAAGACATTTGACAATAAAGACAATAGAGAACCAAGAATAAACCTTTTCGTCCAACAATAGGTCAACTATATGCCAAAAAAAAAACTAGACTATGACCATAGCATTATATAAAAGACTGTAGAAGCTCGGGGTGCTCACAGAAAAGTGTACTTTCACGCTTACTGTGGTACCATGTCATAGATGACCTACTACAGATACTCAACGACATGAGCGTTTTTGACAAACATGATACAGAGTGCACTAAACACTGTAGAACGGTGGTACAAAAAGAAAGGGCTATCAGTAAATCTAAGCAAAAAACATTGATTTACCATTCACAAAGACGACGGAACACCACAGATCTTAAAACCCTAAAAATGTATGGAGCTAAGCCCCCAAATGACAATATACACTCAGATGCAAAAAAATCGTATTGCCTCCTCGAGCCTGCCTGTACCACGAACCTCACGGAGTTGGTTTCTGGTCTCCACTGAAATCACATGACAATTCCGTAGAGTAGTATAAACGATAAATCGGTCATCAATAGCAGCCGTTTTTCGTTTCCTGTCTTCCGGTCTCCTTAAACCGCAAAAGTGTTCTTTGGACGGTAGAAAGACATGAAGAAATCTCGACATACCGCTGGCTTCTTCCATCTGCCACAAGAGCAACAGCTTTCGCAAAATCTTCAGCACTTAGAACCATAATCAACACACCAATATGCCCTAAGAATTACAGTTAATCGAAAACAAACAAGTCAACCCAGTAGCCACCATAATACTCTGTGTATAATGTCGAATGAGCAATAGGTAGTAAAGAACGCATACCTTTAAATAAATAAATTTTATTTTCGCTTATTAATGTTCATTAAATAAACTGATAAGTACCATATGTTGTTTTTCTCTTTATCTTGATGGTCTCTTTGATTGTAAAACACTAAAAGTTTTATTTAAAAAAAAACGGGTTTTTTGCAAAAAATACCACTTACGTATTTGACAAAAAAAATCTCTAATATGACTCGAGTATTTTCAAAATTCCCCAAAAATCTATTTCAAAAT
The DNA here is from genome assembly GCA_963932245.1 of Tachinus rufipes. NCBI lineage: Eukaryota > Metazoa > Arthropoda > Insecta > Coleoptera > Staphylinidae > Tachinus > Tachinus rufipes. The sequence goes on along the minus strand of OZ010747.1, from coordinate 66,196,733 downwards.
AATTCATTCCGGCAACAATTTTCAAGAAATATGAGTTAAAATTACTCACAGGTATAGAGTATTGTTTGCTTTATATGTTTTAAAAAACTAAGTATTTGAATAAAAAACGCTTATTTCTTATTATTTCGGAAATATTGCAACTCCGGTCATAATTTTCAAAACTTAGAAGAAGAAACTTAATTAATGTTTACAGTATTTTCGAATATTCCTAAAAAATCCTCTTATGGAAATATTGTAATACCGATTGCAATTTTTAATAAATCTAAATTTAAAACTATGAAATTTATTCATCTAATTACAAAACGTATCTGAAACAATTACATCATTACGTGTAGCAATTACTGAGAGTTGCCGAGAGAAAGTAAAAAAATGTTGAAGTAACAATAAAACCGTTCAATAAAAATATATAAATATTCCCATATTTAACGATTATTTAATCAATAGTACATTTCCCATTAATTTCCATAAATCACTTTACCTTGTGCCTGCCAATACACGTTTCAATTAATAAATGTTTATTATTTTAGTCGCAATTTGTATTAACTAATTTTTTTAATGGGTTTCCCTTTACGGATTTATTTATTCAACGTTATCATACCCTAGCTGTATTTATTTATAATTTAGATAACGTTTCAATCAATATTTTGATAATGCGTACATGCCCTTGTTTTGACTTTCATCCTCTGTTTTCATCCTAATGCTATTGGATATTAGGAACTTGACCTTAATGCAATGAATGTATGGATATGGAGTAGAATTATTTTAAGTACCTTTAATTTTTTTTATTAAAACAAATAGATATTAAATTGCGTTTTAATGGGCATTTTTATTATAGTCGGCGACTTAATACTTAATACAGCCGAATATTTCTTTCAAGATTTTTCATCAAAGATTTCATAACAATTCTCAAATTAAATTGGAATGAAATAAGATACAAAAAATAAGCCACCTTCTTATCAATTCATAACAAGTGTTTATAAATCGGCATTTATTAAAACAAATTGAATAAGTTAACCTACAATTGACTCTGAATTAAGCAATGGAATTGGATGTGTAAAAATATTCCCTAATAAACTGTCTCTATGCTACAGTCTCGTTTGTATTTTAATTTAAATAATGTACTTAAATTACTCATATTAATTTCCACATAGACAACAGCAAATCTAATCATAATTCAAACATTGCGCTATCTGTTGTAATTAATTAAAAAATACGTAAATATATCACCTGTTGTAAGTAAGGGGATCGCTTTATTTGTTCACTGGATAAGATAATATGAATCTAGAGCAAGTTTGTAAATGGATTTGTTTTTAACTTACCCTTCTATAACAGTATAATTCCTTCTGCAATTTCTGCCGTTCGGCTGAAACGTGCGGCCCCTTCGCCTTTATGAATTTAAACATGCTTGCAAATCGTCACCACCTGAAAGAAAACAAACGAATTGTTTAAATAAATGATATAAAATATTCCTAAAATGTTCCTAACTTCAAGCAAATAAATTGTTGCAGATATAAATAAAATTCCACTTACTTTATATTAATTGTATTGTAGATTTTTTTATTTATAGACTATATAAAACGCACCGGGTTCTGTTTTATCAAATATGTCATTACTTTCAGATTCGATAAAGCCTACTTTAAAATCGGGCTGATAACAACAACCAAATCAGCCATGAAAAAAGTTGTTTGTATGTGTATGTGTGTTTGGGTAGGAGGAAGTTGCTATCTAATACCTGTCACTCGTGCACTATATCTCTTTTGTGAAAAACTGACGATAAACAAGACGGTGTCTTGTAATCTAACCATTATTGAGGCAATCAATTTTCTAATCTAATCAAATATTAGTTTTCAATATTTACAAAGTATATATTACAATAATTGACTCAAGTATGATATAAATTTTACTTAAAATTAATTAAAAATCGCGCAAAAAAATCGTTTACGAGTATTTAATTTGCTGTTTAATTTTTTTGGAAAAATTATCAATTCAAAACAAAAATAAATATTTTGACCAAAAAATCAATTTTAGTATTACAGCAGAATTTTTTTTATTATTTTAAAATGTGTTCTTAAGTTTAAAAATGCTGTCTAAAAAAATCAATTTTAGTAAAACATTTGCTCAATATTTTGGAAATTTATCAAGAAACTCATTGTCTACACATATTGTAAATTTCACAAAAAAAAGAAAAATTCTGTTCAGAGTCAGTTTTATTAAAACATAATTTATTTCTAATTTTTTAAATTCTGAAAAGCTGTTAAAGATTTTTGGAAAATTTAGAAATCTATTAAGTAACTCAACCTATGTCGGATGTTCAAAACAAAATCAAAAATTATTAAGTCAATTTTAGTAGTCATAATTTGTTCATATTTTGAAAATTACGAAAAACTTTGAAAAATTACAAACTGGTAACCTTTCAAACAACTCATTGTCAAAGTCTCTGTAGTAAATTTCAAAAATTCTATCCAAAACATTAATGTTAGCAAAACAAAATTTGCTCCATATTTTTAGAAGGTGAAGACACTATAGTTTAATTTAATTGCCCACAATCATAGACTGTAGTGCCCCTCTCACACAAGTGTCGGTTACCAATATATTGGATATCAATCTTTTCTCATCTAACTTCCTATTTAAAGTATGCAACAAAGAAATATAACCAATTTTTTGACACTTATGTGGGTGAGTGGAACACTCCGTTAATCTACTTGCCTGCAATCATAGATAGATAGAGGGCCTCGCCTACCCATGAAGTGTCGATTATCAATAGATTAAATATCAACCACTTCTCGTTTATCTTACTACTTATCGATATTTGCAACAAAAAAAAAAAAATTTGAAAATAAAAAAAAAACTTTCACAATTTTGAAAATTACCAAACTTTGGAAAATTATCAAGTAACTTAATGTCAATGATTGTTGAAAATTTCAAAAATTCTTCCTAAAATGTTAATTTTAGCAAAACTCTCAAAAAAAAAAAAGGCTTTTCTCCAAAATTTACTTTATAATTCCGAACAAAAAAATCAGATTAAAAAATAATATATCTAGCAACTTATTGTCAATGATTGTTCTTAAAATTTTTGAAAAACAGTTGGGAAACTAACAGAGTAATTCATTGCCAATTTGTTTTTCAGAGAAGAAAAGTTATCAGCCAAATTTAGTGAAACATAATTTGACCCATATTTTGAAAAAACCTTAAAAAGGTGTTAAGAATTTTTGGAAAAATTTCCAAAAAAAATAATTTTTTTATCGCCACTGCTGAAGCGAAGCTTATTATCTGCAAGTAGTAATTCTGACAACTTACATTGAGGATAGACTTACAGTTTTGAGTGAACTCCAAACCACTAGAGATTATTCATCTACTCCGAGCCAGAGAAAAAGGTTTTTAGGTTAAATAAATACGCACGCTCGCAAGACGAGTTGGAGAGCAGTAGAGCATTTGCGTTTGAAATGATTTCAGTTGTGAGATACTAGTGAAACATAATTTGCTTTTTTAAAAAGTAAAAACCTTTTAAAAAAATCAAAACTTTTAAAATGAATCAAGCAACACGTTGCCAATATGTACTGTAAATTAAAAACAAAACAAAAACATTCTAAAAAGTCATTTTTAGTAAAACATAATTTGCTCCTTATTTCAAAAATTTGGAAAAAAAAATCTAACTCATTGCCTAAGAGTTGTAAATTTTAGAAGAAAATTTCAAAAGTTCTGCCCGAAAAGTAAATTTAAAAAAAAAACTTTTTTCTCTCCATATTTTTAAAATTCAAAACAACAATGATTAGAAAATGTTGCAGTTTTCAGAAAAAAAGAATCAAAAATTATGCCCAAAAAGTATTCTAATAAAACATAAGCATAAGAAATTACCACGTGTGTTGTAAATTACAGAAAAAAAAATCAAAAATTCTGTCCACAAAATAAATTTTAGTAGATACAACTCAAATTTGTGTTGTAAATTTCAGAACAAAAATTCTGCCTAAAAAGTTAATTTTAACTAAGCTTCACATTTTAAAAATTTGAAAAAGTTGTTTATCATTTTTAGAATAATTCTAAATTTTGAAAATCTTGCAAACTTATTGCTAACCAGTGTTCTTTATTTCATTAAAAAAAACAAAAAGTCAATTATGAAAATTCGAAAAAACCATTTCAGATTTAAAAAAAAAAAAAACAAATTCCAAAAACTTTCAAGCAACTAATTAGCAATGTATTATAATATATAGTAAATTAAAAAAAAAATCTATCAAAAAAAAAAAATTTAAAAAATTCAGAAAAGCTATTTAGAATTTTTTTGAAAAATTACCAAAATTTGGAAATCTGTTATCAATTAAATAATTGCCATGGGTGTTGAAAACTTCAAAAAGAATCTAAAATTCAGCTAAAAAAAGTCAATTTTAGTGAAACAAATCTTAATCCATATTTTGAAAACTCGAAAGAACTACTTAGAAGGCATCCAAAAAAATTTAAATTTTAGAAATCTATCAAGCAACTTATTAATTGTAATATTTTAGTGATCCTTTTTAAACATTTCTGAAAGATTAAAGACTATCACTGATGTACTTATGTGCAAAGATGTTTGACAAAGACCATTTCACAGACGTTTTATTTGCCGATTTCTATTATATTTAACGGTGAGATAGCTCAGTTATAGACTGTTAGCGTAGCACGCTAACAGTCCGAGGCTCGATTCCAGAAATAAATATTCGTAAGACTTCTGGGGCAATGTAAAATTGCTGTAAAACGCACAATAAAAAAGATATTTCATACAGTAAATGCATTATCATTGCGATTAGTATACTTACATTATGTAATAAATGTTTTATGAGCAATTTATGAACGGTTTCATACAATAAATGCATCTTGAACAAATTTTATTCAGTTAATGTTTTATGAGCTATTTGTTGTGGATATTTTGAGATAAATATAAAATCATAATAGTTTCTGAGCATTTTTTTTGACATTTATGTACATTAAATGCATTTACTAAGCAATTTTTAATAAAAAAAAAATCATATTTTTTGTTGATATCATAAAATAAATGTTAACAATTTTTGAAAGATTTTTCATGCATTTTCTAGAGGATTTTTAATAAATGTTCAACAATGAAAATGTTTTATAAATTTTATTTCTGTTAATATTGAAATAAATAAAAAATAAAATAAATTGTTGATTTAATAAGGTAAATATAAAATCAAGTTTCTGTACGATTTTGTACAACAAATGTAATTTTTGAGCAATGTTTAATGAGTTACAGAATACAATCGCCAAAAAAGCCAATTTTAGTGACATATAATTTGTTACAAATTTAGGAATTTTGAAAAAAAAAATAGAATTTAAAAAAAAAAAAAAATTGGGATTTTGAAAAAAAAATGAAATTAAAAAAAAAAATGAAAACCTACCAAGCAACTTATTACCAATTATGTGGTAAATTTTAGAAAAAAACTAGACTAAAAACTAATTATAGCAAAACCATATTTTAAAAACTCCAATGCTTTTTATGAATTTTAAAAAATTTCCAAACTTTCAAAATCTATAAAGCAGTTCATTGCAATGTGTGTTGAGAAAAAGAATATAAGCTTAAAAAAAATAATTTAGTGAAACATAATTTGTTCCACACTTTGGAAATTTTGAAAATCTTTCAAGCAATTCATTGGAAAATTCTGCTTACAAAGTTGATTTTATTAAAGCATAATTTAGAGTAATGTATGCATGTTGTAAATTTCAGAATAAAAAAAGCTCAAAAATTGTTTTTACTGTGTGAAATTATTAAAAAAAACACTCATATAATACATTTATTGTATAAAATCTTCTAAAAATCGTTTCAAAACATCACATTTCTATATATACCTCCCGATATCCACAAAAAAACAATTTTTGCATGAATTTCAATCAAAATCACTAAAAAAACGCATTTATTGTATAAAATTTGTCAAAAACTGAACTATTTTTCAATTATTTTATAATATCCTGTACATATAGCTCTGAGAACGTTTTAATTACGTAAAATTTGTTAAAAATACCTTACTTATTCAACAATCAATTAATCAAAACAATAAATGGTCTAGAAAGTGCATTTATTGTATAAACCATTTTCAAACTATATTAAAAAACCAGTATTTTATGTTTAATTCATAATATCATCAAAAAAACACTGCACAAACAATATCTTTATAGAATAAAATTAATTAAAAGCGCCAAAAAAAGCATTTTTTGTACAAAATCATATAAAAAAATGTAGTTTAAAAAAATGTCCCAAAAGTTAAATTTTAGTAAAACATTTAACAATTTCGATTTTTGGAAAAATTTGAAATCTATCAAACAACTTGTTACCAATGAGTAAATTTTAAAAATTCTACCCATGTTCCGTATTTTTTAGATAAAGATTTTTGAAAAATATCCAAATTTTGTGAATTTTTCAAGCAACTTATTGCCAATGTAAAAAAATCAAAAATTCTATCCAAAAAGTCAATTTTAATGATACATTGTTCCAAACTTTCAAAATTTCGAAAAACTACCAATCAAATTACCAAATTGTGCTCTAAATTTCAAAAAATAAATTTTAAAAATTCTGTGCATAAAGTCAATTTTAGAAATCCAGAGAAAATGAATAATTTACTAAATATTTTAGAGATTTCAAAAATCTTTTTAAATTTTTTAGAAATCTACTAAACAACTCATTCCCTATGTGTGCTATTTTAGAAATTCTGCTTTAGGATTTTTGAAAAAAAAAATTTTTTTATATCAATCAAGCAATGTTTTGTAAATTAAAAATCCTGTCCAAAAAGTCAACTTTAGTAATACTTAATTTAGTCCAAATTAAATCTACCAAACAATTCATTGCCTTTGCGTTGTAATTAAAAAAAATCAAAATTCTATCTAAAAAGTCGATTGTAGAAAACATAATTTGTTTTATATTTTGGAAAACCTCTTAAACATTTAAAAAAAAATCGAGATTTTATAAATCTATCAATATCAAATTTTTAGAAAATTTCTAAATGTGTTCTTATTTTCAGAAAAAAAAATTCTGCTCCAATTTTAGTAAAACATAATTTAGTCTAAATTTTGAAAATTCCAAAGAGTAGTTTAGAATTTTTAGAAAATTTCCTAATTTTTAATATCTACCCAACAATTCATTGCCTTAGTATGTTGTAAATAAAAAAAAAATCAATAATTCTATCCAATAATAATAATAATAAACGGCTTTATTCTAATAAACAATTCAACTACAGATTTACAAAAAATAAAATAAAAATGTAAAGATTATAATATTAGAATGGATGTCAAGTAGTGTATTTTATAGCTTAGAAAGGTATAAAATTATCAGTATTGTAGTTCATAAACTCCATAACAGTATAAGGTTCAATTTTTTTTAGAATTTCAAATATGCATTTTTTGTAAATTGCAAAAACAGATTTTTGTTTGACAAAAAGTGGCAATTTATTGTAAAATCTTATACATGAATAATGAACTCCATTTTCGGTAATTGTAAACTTATGAATTGGGTAATTAAATTGTTGGTTATTGCGGGTTGTATAATTATGCTTGGGCTTATTTCCAACAAAATATTGATTTTGTTTCCACATAAAGAGAAGACATTCCATAATATAAATTGCAGTTGCCGTTAACAGTCCATGTTTTGAAAACATTGATCTGCAAGACTCACTATATTTTAAGGTTAATAAAATTCTTAAGGCTCGTTTCTGTATAATAAAAATTTTATTGAAATATGTCGAACTACCCCAATATATAATTCCAAATCTTATAATAGCAATAAAATTAGCATTATACGTACATTTAAGAACTGCAAAGGAAACATTTGCTTTTAAAATTCTGAGCATATAACATACTCTACCCAGTTTGGTAGAAATGTGGTCAATGTGATCTTTCCATTTTAACTTATTGTCAACAAAAACACCTAAAAACTTTACTTTGCTAACAAGATGAAGTCTTGTGTTGCCTAAAGCAATGGTTGAAGGATGTACAGTTGCCTCACTTTTTTTAAATATCATAGCATTTGTTTTTGATTCATTTAATATTAACCCATTCTCACTAAACCATTGCTTTAGAGCGTCTAGTAGCACGTACGCGTTATTCGCCATTTCCGACAAATCTTTGCCTTTGATACACAGATTGGTATCATCTGCGTAGTTTATAATTTTGGAAAATAAATTGCAATTTATATTAAAGATGTCGTTAATAAAAATATTAAAAATTAAAGGACCTAAAACACTACCCTGAGGAACCCCCATAACTATGTCCAAAGCATTTGATCGAACAATTTTGCCTTCGGCTACAATTTCTACTAATTGTTTTCGATTTGCAAGGTATGATTTGAACCAATTCAACGCCGTTCCCCTAATTCCATAGTTGTAAAGTTTGGACAATAATATTTGGTGATCAATACAATCAAATGCTTTGGACAAGTCTAGAAAAATTCCACAGGCTACCTCCCCTGCTTCCATTCCTTGTAATATTGTTTGCGAAAACTCATACAGTGCTGTATTAATGTTTTTTCCTGTCATAAAACCATGCTGATGTTTTGAAAATAAAGCATGTTTGTTAAAAAAACTTAAACATTGTTTTGCCACTACGTGTTCAAATATTTTTGAAAAAGAAGAAAGCAAGCTAATAGGTCTAAAATTTTCAAAACTGGTGTTATTTCCAGCTTTATGTATTGGTTTTACAATTGCAATCTTGAGTTGGTTTGGAAATACACCACTGCATAAAGAGTTGTTAATAAGATAAACCAAAGGTTCAATTATATTATGTGCACATTTTTTTATAATATGCATTGAGATATTATCTATACCACAACTTTTCTTATTAGGCAACCTTTTTATTAAGCTATTCAATTCGTTATTTGTAATAGGCCCTAGAAAAAACGAGTTTGTATTCATATTTACACACACATTTGTACTGGTACTTATTTGAGATGCTTGTAATAAATTTGCTGCAGTAGTTGTAAAATAATGATTAAACAAATTTACATCAGTTACAGGATCAATACTATTAAAATCAATACATTCTTTATTTCCTGTTAATTCTTTTACCGCTGACCAAGCTGTTTTTGGTTTATTATCTGAGCATAAAATTTTGTTATTGTAGTATGTCTGTCTATCATTTTTAAGTAACGCGTTATATCTTTGTTTGCAATTTTTTAACATATGTTTACAGTCATCAAAATAAACAGAAAGAGTTTCGTATAAAAGCAACTCTTGCTTACATTTAAGTGTTTCTGGAGAAACATGTATGATTTTTTTGCTATACCTACTTTTGTTTGTATGTAATGGAAATGCATAATTGAAATTTTGACTAAAAATATTCATAAATATGTTAAACTGATCATTAATGTCTTCTTTGTTATACATATTTAACCAAGTTTCTTCAGATAACAAATTGTTAAAAGTTTCAATAGCAGTGTTAGTAAACTTTCTCGTCCTTGTAAATGTGCTTTTAGGATCTGAGTAAATTTTAAAGGTTGCGGTTTGAGCAAGATGGTCAGAAAACCCCGTGTTACAAACATTAATTGATTCAACATATCGAAAATTTGTGATTATATTATCTATGCAAGTTTTTGAATGATTGGTGATTCTAGTAGGTTCCGTTATTAGAAATCTACAATTATATGAGTTTATTAAGTTGTTGAATTCATTTGAGTATTTATCATACGTTAATAAATCAATATTAAAATCGCCGCATATAAAAAATGTGTCGTTATTGCATAATAATATTTGTAAAACTTGTTCAAGTTTGTCAAAGAAAACATTAATATCACTACTTGGTGGCCTATAAATACATGTTACATTTATAAATTCAAATTGGTTAATTTTAAAATTAATACTTGCACATTCAAACTCTCTAATAGTAGCTAAACAGGTTATATCAGTACGTATCCAAAAAGTCAATTTTAGTAAAACATAATTTGTTAATTATTTAAAAAAAAACGGTTTAAGATTTTCGAAAAACTTACACATTTTGGAAATCTATCAATCAACTTACGGCAAATTTAATTTGTAAATTAAAAAAAAACAATATTTGGGGTTTTTAAAAAAATTACAAATTTTAGTAATATATCAAAAAAACCTTCGAAATTTCTATACAAAAAATCAATTTCAGTAAAATTTGTTTTCATATTTTAGAAATTCCAAAAAAACTGTTTAGAATTTTTGAAAAACTTCCAAATTAAAAAAAATCTGTCCAGAAAGTGAATTATACTGACATTTCTCCATATTTTAAAAATTCGTAAAAGCCGTTTATGATTAATTTTTTTTGGAAAATCTATCAAGCAACTCATTGGCAATTCGTGTGGTGCAAATTGCAGAAAAATCAATAATTTTAGTGAAACATAATTTGTTCCAAACCTTAAAAACTCCGAAAAGATATTTTGGAGTAATTTGAATGTCTGCTTTAAAAGTTAATTTTATTAAAACCTAATTTGGAAGAATGTATTGATGTCATAAATTTCAGAAAAAAACCCTTAGGAATTGTTTTTACTGTATAAAATCTTCCAAAAATCGCTTCAAAATATCATGATTTTATACTTATCTCATATTATAAAAAAAAACAATTCTTGCTTAAAATTCGATCAAAATCGCTCAGAAAACGCATTTATTGTATGAAATTTGTCAAAAACAGCATAGAAATATTAATCATTATTTTTTATTTAAAGCGTTTTAATTACGTAAAATGTGTTAAAAACCACTCTCAAAATTTACATTTAAATTTTCAAACTAGATTAAAAACCAGCATTTTATATTTAATTCATATTGTCATCAAAACACTGCTCAGAAAATATTTTTATCGAATAAAATTAAATAAAAATAGCTCAGAAAAAGCTTTTTTTAAAACCACATAAAAAAGTAATAAATTTTAAATCATTTCTTAAAATTAACAAACAACGCTTAGAAAACGTATTTCCCTAAAATCTCATTAAAAAAATTATGTTTATTGTACAAAACCAATTAAAAATTGTGATAAAACTCAATAATTTTGTTCGGAAATTAATTTTAGAGAAAGATAATAAGAGTTTTGATATATTTAGAAAAAAAAAAAAAAATTCAAATTATAAATATTTCGGAAATCTATCAAACAACTCATTGTCTATTTGTGTTCTAATTTTTAAAAGAAAAATTTGAAAATTCTACTTAAAAAGTCAATTTTAGTCGAATATAATTGGTTCCCTATTTTAGAAACTTACAAAAGCCGATTTTTGAATGTAAACTCCAGACAAAAAATCTGTCCAAAAAGCAAATTTTATTGAAAAATAATTTCCAAACTTTCCAAATCTACAAAAAAATTCATTGTAAACTTCAGAAAAAAAAAATTGTATCTGATGAGTCGATTTTAGCAAAACATAATTTTTTCCATATTTTAAAAATTCAGAAAAACTATTTAAGATTTTTGAAAAGTTTTGCCTTTGTGTGTAGTAAATTAAAAATTTTGTTCAAAAAGTTAATTTTCGTAAAACGTAATTTGTTCTATATTTTAAAAAGTTGATTTTTCATTCAAACATAATTTTGAAAAACGTATTTATGTCATAATGTCCAACAAAAGGCTCAAAAATTGTGTTTGCCGTGTGAAATTAATAAAAAATCACCCAGATAATAACATTTATTGTCTAAAATCTTCCAAAAATCGCTCTGAAATATTATATTTAACTCAAAATATCCACAACAAATAAAGTGTAATTGGCGGTTATTTTAATTTTTTAGGAATATTTTGTTTTTTTTTTTCAGTTTTTGCGCTGTTAATAAGCAAACAATAGTCAAAATTTATATTGGAAATAATGTATCTTATAGGAAATTTTCCGTAGAACACGATCCCACCCTTGGTTATTCAAAAATTTTCGCGGAAAATTGGAAAAATACCATTTTATAAAAAAATTGATATCTTCGATTCCGCTACACCTGGAGACATAGTACTATTAATTGCAAACATAAAAAAAACTGGATTCGCTTGCACTATTTAATATAATACATAGTTGCTAAAAATGGGTTACTTTTAAGGGATTTTCAGTAAAAACGGACATAAAAATTATATATTTCATACTTTTTTGAAAAAAAAAAATAATAAAAAATATTTATTTTTTAATCTTTCATAATTTTGCCAAAAAAGCCAAAAAAAAATTGATTAGTGTTATTGAATTTTTTTTTAAACGCGGTCTTTATGTCCGATTTTTAAAAATCTTCTAAAAAAAGCCGAAAAATCAGTAAAATTACAGAAAAACCAAGAAAAATTCTTTAATAGTAACCCATTTTTAGCAATTATGTATTATATTTCACCTTAGGGCAAACGAATCCAGTTTTTTTATTTTTGCGATCAAAAGTACTATGTTTCTGGAGTATTATATTCAATCTTCAAGTCTCCAGGTGTAGCGGAATCAAAGAAATAAAATTTTTCATAAAATGGTATTTTTCTGATTTTCGGCGAATTTTTTTGAAAAATCAAGAGCGGGATCGTGTTCTACGAAAAATTTCCTATAAGATACATCATTTCCAATATGAATTTTAACTATTTTTTGCTTATTTTCAGCGCAAAAACTGAAAAAAAAAACAAAATATTTCTAAAAAATTAAAATAGCCGCCATTTACACTCTATTGCACCTAGAGATCTAAAATTTTAGGAAGCGACATATTTTGGTACCCCAATCACGTGTACCAAATTTGAGCAAAGTCGGAGATATCAATGTGGAGACGATTGTCCGAATTTCAGTGGAATTACCCTTGTGTAAAATTGATTAAAAATGGCTCAAAAAATGCATAAAATCTTTCAAAAACCGCCCTAAAATAGTCGCAATTTAAATTCATTCCATAATACCAAAAAAAAGTTATTATTCTGTAAAATTTATCGATCAATAAATTAAATAAATGTATTTAATGTTCGTAAACGTCCAAAAACTTTCAATGATTTTATATTTATCTCAAAATATTCACAATAAATAGCTCAAATATATTTTTAATTCGTGAAATTAATTAAAAATCGCTACAAACATTTACTAAAGAAAATTCATTAAAAATCGCTCAAAGTGCATTTATTGTATAAAACAGTATATAAATCGCTCATAATATATTCATTACATAGCGTAGACACAATAATCCCTCAGAAAATGCATTTACTGTATAAAATATCATAAAAATCGGCACATAAAACGTCTGTAAAATATGGAAAAAACAAATAATTACTTCAGTAATTGTCTTTAAACTGTCAAAAAAGTTCATGATAGATAGATATTAAATTATCAAAGTTTTACAGTCATAACATGTTAGTAACTGTCATTAATATGTCAAAATATTCACAATCACAAATAAGAAAATATCTTTTGCTGCCATTACTCTGTGAAAAAACTTAGTAAACATGAAATGGCATTAATGTGTCAAAAAATATCACTAAAATATTCCAAGTAAACTGACAGTAGCTGTCATTAATCTGTCAAATACTTAGCATATGATATGTTGGTAGTCTTTCGCTGTCATTAAGCTGTAAAAAATTTTAGCAATCATAAAATGTCGGTAGCTGTCATCAATCTGTCAAAAAAAATCACTAAAATATCACAAATAAACTAACAGTAGGTGTAATTAATCTGTCAAAAACTTAGCATATAATAAAATGTGGGTAGTTTTCATCACTAAAAAGTTATCACAAATAAGAAAATGTTTTTCTCTATCATTAACTGTAAATAACTTGGCAATCAAATATCGGTAACTGTCATTAATCTGTCAAAAAAACCACTAAAATATCACAGGTAATCTGACAGTAACAGTCATTAATCAAAATAAAAAAAACCTGCCGAAAAAATCATTTTTTTCCAAAATAAATTTTTGTATAAACTTTCTGTGTTGTAAATTTCAGAAAAAAATATTCAAATATTCTGCTTGATATTATTAAAACATAATTTAGAAAAACGTATTTATGTCATAATATCCAAAAAATCGCTCAGAAGTTATTAGAGAATCACTCAAATAATACATTTATTGTATACATTTTTCTTGCATAAAAATCGTTCACAATCGTAGAGAAAACAAATTTATTATTATATTTATATTGTTTGACAAAAACTGCATAAAAATATTAATTATTTTTTACTTATTTCATAATATCATATACCAGTATAGCTCAAAAAGTGTTGCTCTTAACTTATTTATCACACAATAAATCGTTTAGAAGATCAAAAAACTGACCAACAAATATTTTTATTGAACAATATTAATTAAAAATCGCTCAAAAACAACATTTATTGTAAAAAATCTTATGAAAATCGCCCTAAGACTTAAATGCTTTTATATTTATCTCACTATTCACAAAACTTATTTAAAATTCGTTGACATTCGCTAAAAAAAAAATTTAATTCATGATACCACAAAAAAAGATGAAAAACGTTTCTATTCCGCAAAATTTATGAAAAATCGTTCAGTAATTGGATTTAATATTCATAAACGTCCAAAAATCGTTTATAATAATTTCATATTTATCTCAAAATATCCACAATAAATAGCTCAGAAATATTATCAATTCGCGATATTTAAAAATCGCGCTTATAACATATTTACTAAATAAAATTAATTAAAAATCGCTCAAGATACATTTATTGAAAATAAACAGTATAGAAACTGCTCATAAATTGCTTCATTACATAATGCATAAATAATCATGCATTTACTGTGTGATATATGAAATCCACCCATAAAACATCTGCAAAATGGGTACCTGTCAAAAATGTTAATTACATCAGTGAATGTCTTTATTCTGTCAGAAATGTTCACAATAAAATTGGTCTCAATAAATAACCATCACAAGTCATAAATTTGTAAAATTTTTACAATCATAACATTTTGCTAACTGTCAAATGTCACTAAAATGCCATCACAAATAAGAGAATGTATTTCACTGTCATTACTCTGTGAAAATCTTAACATTAATCATAAAATGTCATTAATCTGTCAAAAAGAATCACTTAACATCACAAGTAAACTGTCAGTAACTGTCTTTAACCTGTCAGAAATTTAGTATATAATAAAATGACAGTGACTCTCATTGTGTATCATAAAAATGTCATAAAAGATCTGTCAAAAAAGATTGTTAAATATCACAAATAAACTGACAGTAGCTGTTATTAATCTAGAGTTGTCATTAATATGTCAAAAATGTTCACAGTCTGTCATGTATCACTAAAATCTCATTACAAACCACAAAATGCTTAACCTGTCAAAAAAACTTAGCAAACATGAAATGTCGGTAGCTGTCATTAATCTGACAAAAAAATTACCAATATATTACAAGTAAACTGTCAAAAGATGTCATTAATCTGTCAATAACTTGACATATAATAACTTGTTGGTAGCAGTCATTAATTTGTCAAAAATGTTTGCAATCTATCATTATGTATCACTAAAATGTCTTTACAAAAAAGAAAATGTATTTCACTGTCATTAATCTGTAAAACACTTAGCAATTATTATACATTGATAGCTGTCATTAATGTGTCAAAACAGATAACCAAAATATCACAGGTAAACTGACAGTAGCTGTCATTATTCTAACATAACCTTAGCACATGATGAAATGTTTGTATCTGTATCACTAAAATGTCATCACAAATCAGAAAATGTTTTTTGTAGTTATTAATTTGTAGAAAAAAGTAATCATAAAATGTCTGCAGCTTTTATTAATCTGTCAAACAGATCACTAAAATATCACAAGTAAATTGATTGTAACTGTCTATTAATCTGTCAAAAAGTTAGCATATGATAAAATGACAGTGGCTGTCATTAATGTATGTATTTACAATTTGTCATTATGTATCACTAAAATGTTATCAGAAATCAGCAAATGTCTTTCGCTACTATCAATCTGTCAAAAAACTTACCAATCATGTCAAAAACTTAGCAATGATGAATTGTTGGTAGTTGTCAATAATATGTCAAAAATGTTTAGAATCTGTCATTCTGTATCACTGAAATATCATCACAAATCTCAATAAAAATGTCTTAACCTGTCAAAAAACTTATGATAAAATGTTAGTAGCTGTCATTAATTTGTCAAAAATGTGCACAATACATCATTATGTATCACTAAAATGTCATCAGTAGGTTTATTTATCAGTCAAAAGGATCACTTAAATATCAAAAATAAACTGACCATAGCCATCATTAATCTGTCAAAAAGAATCACTAAAATATCATAAGTAAACTGACAGTAGTGTCATTAATCTGTCAAAAAAAATGTAAAAATTTGTCAACAAAAACCTAAACAACCAGAAATCATAAAATAATGATAACATTCTTGCATTTTTGGCAGCAATATGTGATAATATCACAAAAAATAAGTCATACAATTATAAAGTTATGAATGCTTTTGACAACTATTTGTCGAAATAAATTAAACTATCATAAGTTGACACAAAACTCAACATAAAAGTTCTAATAAAATATTACAAAATCTGATATCACTAAACTCTCTGTATGTTTCTAACCTAATTTAAAGATTATCAAAAAACTACAAACAATATAATGCAATATTATAAAATACCAACAAAACAAAAATATGTTGTCATAAATAAAATTTGTGGTAAAGATCACTGTTACCTAACCTGTCATAAAATGACACAAAAAATGTCATTGAATCTTTCAGATTGTTATAAATAATAGTAAACAAAAGAAATCTGACACTTGTCGTTATTATTCCATAAAATGATACTTTGACATTATTATCGAATAAAACAATTTTAAGCTTAATACGATTGCAAATAAGTCAATCCGAATACATATAACCACACTTTTGATACCAATTATTATATTTCAGTTTATTTATTTACATTACAAATAAACTAGTCTAAATAACATTATCAAATTACAACAATCAGAAATTAAGATTTCGAGATGATTAATCTCATACATAAAATGACCTCATCCACTGATAATTAATAGATAATATTAAATAACAATTGCTCGAATATAAAATTACTTCATTCATCTTCTTCTCGATAAATTAATAAACTTACATCAATCGAAAACAAATTCACTTAGATCTACAATACAATTTGTAAAGCACCTGGTTTTAGTTAGTTAGCATTTAATAAAAATACCTCCGCCTTTTATTGTTGTTTTTTATTTTAAAAGCCAACGCCTGTTACCAAACAAAAACAAACGAGTAAGTAGTAAGCAAGCAACACCGAATATTAATTTACCTTTTATTTTTTGTTGTTTATTTATTTATTTAATGATTTGCGGGCGAAGAGATGAGGGAGAGAGGAGCGTGGCCTCAAGAAACGCACACCATTACACGTCGTTGAGTCACTGACCGGCACATTGGAACTAGGCGTACGGACCACAAAAATATGTCGTTTGTTATTATCGGTAGAGCCTGTTGCCTGTTGCTACGTATCTCGCCACTTCAGAATGGGGCGCTTCTATCACTCCTATCTAAACCAACAAGCGACATCTAATGCTATAAAATGCAAGCTTTCAGTTCGATAGTTTGTTACCTAAACATCCCGCCACTATTTAAATGTTTTTAATAATTGAATATTAAGATGTATTAAACACTATATAAATGAGTTTGAATTAATATTTACATTTTTGTAAACGCTAACAGTTAAACTTCACTTTCGACAGTTAGATGATAGATAAACGGCACTTTTGACAGTTATGTTGTAAATAAACGTTAGCTTTGACAGTTAGATGTTGGATAAACGTCACTTTTGACAGTTAAATGTTATATAAACGTCGTTTTTGACAATTATATGGTAGATAAAAATCGTTGGCTGTGGTGTGGACACAACGGCAATCCGACCATCGAACAGCGCTCCGAGCATAGAACACTAAAATTTGTTCTAAGCTCGAACCCTCGCACACCGCTCGAGCATCGTATTTATATTGATCTGAAACTTTTTTATCTGCGTTAGAGTAAAATTATTTAGTAATTAAAAAATATAATGTAATAATTTTACTAGCACGCCGCTAAAAAAGGTTCAGTTCAATATAAATACAAGGCTCGAGCGGTGTGCGAGGGTCCGATAGTCGGGTCTGTTCGATAGTCGGAGCGCTGTTCGATCATGTTCGATGGTCGGATCACAGATGTTATGTTGTTGTTGTTTTATGCAGTGACAGCTCCGTCGTGACGTGAAGCTGCACTGACTGATTTGGCTACATTGGCTTGCAGAAATTGTTCCCAATGTTACCGCCTGTAAATTTGTTTTGGTTTTAATTAGATTGAGATAGATTCAATACAATACAATAACAAAAGCAAAAAAGATATAAAACAAAGAATGATTTGATAAGGCCTGTAGAACAACAGAATAACTAAAAAGAATTAAGCAAAACAAAGGTGAATTGCGGTAAAACAAAAGCAAGTTAGAAGAAATATAATTAATTAAGGAAAAAATCCAGAAAACTTAACAAAACCAAAAAAAAAAGAATTTTAAATACAACAAAAACTTAAAAAAAAAAAAAGAATTGACCAGCAAGTACAAGTCACTACTGATCACATGCAACAGCAAACAGAGAATATATTAACAAAACATACTGAAGTATTACTGAAATAGAAAATTACTTCAAAAAGATACTGACACAGAAAGAAAAAGAGATGTAAAAGTAACAAGTAAAATACTACTCACCGCAGCGTAAAGAAGCAGACACCACATATGAAAAAGTCATAAAAGCGATCAATATTTCAAGAACAATAAAGCACCAGGTAGCAATATCGATAAACCCAGATTGGCAAAAAATCTTCTTGTTCCGATGTTGCGTCGAAACAGTGGCATGTTAATTTGGAACAAAACCCGGCTTTACACTTCTACCATCAGGCCTATGCTGACATACGCATTCCCAATCTGTGGCATGGCCTCGCGCTGCCATCTCAATCCAAACCATTACTCTGAGGAGCCTCCTCAGTGCTCCATGATACTATTGTAACAGAAAAATTCGGGCGGACCTAAGGATGCCTCTTTTGCGCCAACATATCAAAACTTTAGCCGTAAAGAACTTTGATAATCTCGCGTTTCATTTGAATCCTGATTTGGCCCAACTCGCCAAGCCTGACAGGAAAACTTTCTTTTATACACCCGGTGAACCAAGTAGCCGCACTCTAATTATTAACAATACCAACAGGGATCAGGTTAACCCACCATCTCTCCGCAGGCTATAAGGCTTAATACTAACCAATACATTATCTAAATCTAACTAAAGGAAGGTACATGAGCCGTAAGGTCTCAAACTTTCATTTGGCACTCATTATTGGGCGGTTTTTAACCTGAGGAAATGAATCCGACACTTGACAGTCTTATAGAAGATTTTACCGCCTAGTCCTAAAAAAAAGCAAAGAAATGCTAAAAAAAGAATGGGTTTTTCTATAAGAGCAAGTAGATGTTGAAACTGAATAAAACAAGCTGTGTGTAAGGTATTAATAGTTTTTTTTAATTTGAAATGCCCATGTACGCCTTTAAGTATGAAATATGACATCGTTCAAATGCCCGCCTCGGCTTCTTATAATGGCACGGATCCGAGTAGTCAATTCAATAACTCTTCCGCATAGATTTGGCTGAATTTGAGCGATGGCCTGTGTTATGTTCACCTTTAGGGCATCGGTCGATTGTGGTTTATTTGCATAGACCTGCGACTTTAAGAAACCGCATAACGCATGACCTTGGTGGCCAATTCACATTACCCTTGTAAGAGATAACCTTATCCTCAAAACGTTTATGCAGAATGACAATTGTGACGTCCACTGTGTGACACGTGGCCCATCCTGCAAGAACCACATGTCGTCTAGGTCCATATGGTTCAATTTGGGCCATAAGAAATTGGTTATCATTGTTCTGTAGCGCTCGCCGTTGACGGTTTTTAAAAAAGTACAAACCAATGACGCCGCCGGCCCAAAATCTACACCAACCGGTAACTTTTTGAAGATGCATTACTACTTAGTAAACCTCGTGTGGGTTGGTGTCGTCCCATATACGGCAATTTTGCTTGTTAACAGCCATTCATCCAAAAATGCGCCTCGTCGCTAAAGATGATTTTTTCGCCAAAACTAGAGTTCTCTTCTAAACAATTTGAAGCCCAGTCAGCAAACAAACATCGTTGTGTATGGTCATAAACTTCTGGGTCAATTGGATCTTGTACAGGTGTAGGCCTAAGTCCAACGCAAAATTTGCCAAATTAAAATCTGCAAAAGTCCGAGTTCTTGAGCACGGCGAGAAATCGACTGCCTCGGGTTCTGCTGTACACATTCACGGGCCAAGGCAATGTTCTCCGCTGATTTTGCGTTCCTTGAACGTACAGGTACTGGATGATTATTTACCAAACTCTTCGTTTCAAATTTAACCACCAAACGTTAAAGAGTCGACTGTAAAGAGCTACCACGTCAATGAGCGCAATGCGCGCAACGTTTGCACTAACGAACATTTTGATAGTAAAGTTTTATCATTTAAACGTGCTGTTCAATCGTGTAACTTGCCATGGTGATTTGGCATAAGTAACTGAATAATAAACAAAAGATTTAATAGATGTCACCTAATCAAAATGGCCGCCACGGACCGCCAAAATCTACCCGCGTCAACTGAAAAACTCTTTATATGAACTACACTTCTAAATACAGGTTACAAAATCCTTCTAGCTTGATACATAACCGGATAATAATAATTAGCAAGAAAATACTAAGCAGGGTTCATAAAAAAGTCTAGAATAGATCACACCATGCAATAAAAATGATAATGCAAAAATGCTTTAAAAACTAGTAAAAATTCAGAATAAGAAGACGAAAACCTTTAAGATAAAATGCGGCGTGTGAAGCAAGATGACACTCTACCGGCGCTACTTTTTACCTTTGTATTAGAATCCGCTGTAAAATGTAAAAAAATTACAACATAAAGAAAACAAATATTAGCCTATGCAAATGACATCGCAATTACCGCGCAAAAGATGCCAAGTCTGAAAAAAGTAGACAAAAAATAGAAGAACATACAAAAAAACTTGGAATACAAATAAATATAAAAAAACAAAATATAAAAAACACAGATAGAAAAATATTACAAATTCAATCCCAAATTACTAAGAAGTGAAGAAATTTACCAGTTTAGCAACAAAATACAAATAAGAATAAATGCGGCAATGTATATGCACAAGAAAATACTTAAATCAAAGCTAGCACCAAAATTAACCATCAGGTTAGTACTAATCTATGCTTGCAAAACATGTACCTTAAAGCAAATAAACAAAGAACGACTAATGATCGCAAAGCAAAAGATACTAAAAATGATATTCAAACCCACGCAATAGAACGGAAGAAAAGAAGTCAAAATGGAAGTAAATATATACTGCAATTTATAAAAGAAAACCAGCAAATAAGATTGGACACGCTGCGATGTGAGGATAAAAAAGAAAAGGTTATATACGCATGAAATTAACGAACTAAGTGCCTGCAGATGTAAAGAGCAAGAAAAAGCTAAAGATGAAAAAAAGACGTAATAGAAGACGCAAATTAAAAATCAAAAGTTGGGAAAAAATTACCAGAGTTAGAGCAGATTAAAAAAAATAGTAAAACGTTGTTAAGCTGTAGATGTTTTTCAGTTATTAGTTTGATAGTTGTCTGTTAAGCTGAAGGTGTTTTGTCATATGCAGCACAATTTATTAACATTGTTAACAAATTTTATTACAAGTTATTAGTTTGCAAGACGGTTTTGGAAAAAGCGTAAAATTTTGTATTTTTTACTGGTAGCTACGCTACTGATAATTATTTATTCTTATAAGTTTTTAAAATTTGTTTAAGTATTAGTCAATTAGATTTAAGATATGCAAAATTAAATAGTAAAAACTATAAAGTCAATTTTTATTAGTAGTTTGTTTCCTGTTTGCTGCTTAACCACGATATGCAAAATATGAAAAAAAATAGTTAGGCAGATTATCTGAATTAAGACCTTGTTGCACTCACACTCTTGTGCACACTGGTAGTAGTTTTCTACCTTCTATTTTATTTGCTATCAGTCGGTAGGAACAAAATATTTACATTGCTATTGATCTGTTGCTAATATCTCACTTAGTTTCAATCTGTCAGTATTTTGCGTTTGTAGAGCCAATCATCGTTTAATACATGTTATTAACAGTGTTATTTGTTAACATTGCTTATAATAGTTAATGTACATTACATTGTTATTTGCGTGTAGGTAAAGCGGTAGCATGCTTAGAGGACTGTAAAAATTGTTAGTCATACAATGACAGTTTTTCTAAGCAATTGACCATTAGTCGCTCCAGTAGTTAAAACATTGTCAGCAACAAACATACCGGCTTATAGGACCTTAGTTTGGCAATTTTTTTTTTTTGGCAATTATAGCAGCAGTCTTATTTGTAGGCATTAATAGAGTAGATTTACAATTGTCTGTAGTAATGCCGCAACTATAAATCTTACCATTCGGGTCGTAACTCCGTTTAGTCTTGGCGCTTTACCTACTTTTAACGAGAAAGATGTATAGCACACTTTTTTTCTGTTTTTTTGGCACGGCTCAGCGTTATTGTTTAGAAACTGTTCTGTCAGCAGCACAGCACAATGATCGTTTTCTGTTACGATCCAGTCCAGGTCTATCTTTGTTTTTCGTATCAGGTATTCGTATTCCCGTATCACTTTTTTGTGTTCTCTAATTACATTGAGATTATCTCAACCTTGATGAGCTTCGAGCTTCTTGCGCGCTCTACAAAGGTTTGAACATGCTTAAGCTTTTTTAACCATCACTTAATTGATCCAGTAAAACGCCGTCTAAATTGAAGACTGGTTTTGGATACACAGGTTTTTTATTATCTATTTAATCAAGGCATGTTTGACTGCTCTTTTGACCTTCTCCATGTAGTTTATAGAATTCTCCATTCTAACTCTATAGGTGCAGTATACGGTGCACGCATAAAAATCTACACCGGCTTTTGTGGTAGGAATAGGGCACAACCATGCACTTCGCTCGGCTGCGTCTCAAACCGGCCACCCACGCCTTCATTGCCTGCCGCCAGGACAAAAGCAAGAAACTTTACAAATCCATATATAGCTGCACGTATAAATAGCTAACCAGATATATAAGTCACAGCGACGCAGCAGCATCATATCTCAGTACTTTTTTGAGTTATCTACTGATAGTTTATTTAATACATTTAAAATAATACATAATAATGGGTTGCACCACGTCACCACCACCAACAAAGAAAAGCAAAGTCACGTTCATGCCAATGACACAAGACATTCTGAAAGAAAATCATTTATTGAAAAGCAAACCATAGGAGGAAATGCAGGTAGTAAAACCAAATTTGACACCCGCTTCTTAAAAAGTCTATTACCAATATTGGCAAAAATATTGTTGTCGTTAACGTTAAAAATTCATTTAAAGTAAAACAACAAGTATAAGTAGTAAATGAATGTATAAAAAAGGCAATGAAGGGTCTGAGTCAACAATGCAAGAACATGGAACGTTTGCTCAGTTTGCCAGTCAAACAATTGCTCGAATTCCTCTCAAACAACAAATCATACACAATATTATTCAAAGAACCAATATTGGAAAATTTTCAGAAATTGAAATACTAGAACTATACACTAAAACTGCAAAATTTAACTTCGTCTTCAAGCATGGAGAAGACTACTATCATTTCATCCATGATTGTTTCTTTAGCACCGACCGTTGCAGATGCTCCCGTTTGCTAGAAGTCCTTGCAGCTAGGTTCGTCAGACGCCAATAAATTATTTGGGGAAGGAACCTCAGCCAAAAGCATATCGAAAATATCATTTTGTATGCTAAAAAAAAAAACCAACGACAAATTGATTACTTAGAGTGCGGAGGAGACATCTGGTTTAGAGGTGGTCAAATTAGATGTGATGCCGTTCAAAAAGCGCGCCGTAATCAACAAGAGGGATTGGTGGCGCCATGGAAAGGGGAAAGAAATGTTAAAAAATATTGAAGATAAATTAGGTACTAAGTATACAGTCAAATTAAAATAATCAAAATTAAAGATTCTCTAATTGACATTGATAAAGATACTTTTTTACAAAATGTAATCAAACAAAATTCAATTGAAGTTCACGATAATTTTGAAATGAAATTATTAAAAAAAAATAGTTGGGAACAAACGATTCAATATGGTTATACAGGTGGATCCAAAAACATTTGAGGCTCTGATGAAAAAAACAGAAATTGCTATTGGATGGAATACTCATAAAATATATGAATATTTCAATGTTATGCAATGTTTTCATTGTTTTAAATTTAATCATAAGGCAAGTGAATGTAAAAACAAAGCAAGCTGTCCAAACTGGGGCTTATCTCATGAAGAAAAAGAACGCTTGAATACCCCACTACGCAGTAGTATGAATAAAAAAATTAACCCCCAAGTTGACATTAAACACAAAGCTTTTGATCGTAACTGCGTCTGCTTCATGAAGATGGTTTCAGTTCTAAAAGAAAAAACCAAATACGATTAGGATTCATCTCTATTATAGCAATCATCTGATATCCACAGCAAAAAACATAACAAAAGTTTTACATCTTTTTTTCACATTAACATCCGCTAATCAAAATAGTAATATTGAAATAATATCAATAAATGAACATTGGTTAAAAGATAAAGAAGTTGATCTTGTAAATAAAAATGGTTTTGTTATACTTAATTGTTTTTCAAAAAAACACTTAATGAGTGTGGCGGAGCTATGTTAATGAAAAAAAAAGGAATTGATTTCTACAGTAGAAGAGTTTGATGCTTTGTCGGTTAAAATAATTTGAGAAATTTGTGCAATAGCTTTAAAACATTCTAATGTTATTTTTATACCTGTGTATCGTACGCCACTGAGCAATTTTAATGATTTTTTTATAGTCGATCTCACCGACACTTCTTAAATCAATACTTACGTAAAGTTTTGCTTAATTTTATATGCGTCTCACCAGTCATTTAAAACAGATACTTACGCTAAGTATAGTAGAGTTTCTGACTATCGAGCGGCACATCAGATATCAGCCAATATACATTATACAGGCTCCATTAAGTTGCCCCCCCCCACTAAAAGATTTAAAATTAGAAAATACCAAAAAATGCGCTCGTAATGCGCTCTTATGCTCTGCAAAAAAAATTATGCGCTCATCTTTAAATATGATTTTTGAACAATTTTAGGTGGGGGGGGGGGGCAACTTAATGATTAGCCCCCCCAGCAATTTTTTTTAATTTTGAATATACTATATTAATGCGCTCGATATGCGCTCTTATGCGCCGCAATTTTTTTTTATGCGCTCAACTGTAAATATGATTTTTGAGGTGGGGGGGGGGG
This sequence comes from Tachinus rufipes, assembly GCA_963932245.1. Classification (NCBI taxonomy): domain Eukaryota; kingdom Metazoa; phylum Arthropoda; class Insecta; order Coleoptera; family Staphylinidae; genus Tachinus; species Tachinus rufipes. The sequence goes on along the minus strand of OZ010747.1, from coordinate 66,171,470 downwards.
GCAACTTAATGATTAGCCGGTTCTATAAAATTGACCTTCTAGGAAAAAAAATATAAATTTGGAAATACCAAACTAATGCGCTCGTAATGCGCTCTTATGCGCTGCAAAAAACAAAAAAATGCGCTCACCTTTAAATATGATTTTTGAACAATTTTAGATGGGGGGGGGGGGCAACTTAATGATTGCCCCCCCCCAGTAAATTTTTTTAATTATGAATATACTATATTAATGTCTTTCCTCAATTGTTAAGTAAGCTAGACAAGTACAAAGAATCAATTTTTATTGCGGGTGATTTTAATATTAATGTTAATAAGTAGTTACAATTTCAGGACAACAGTAACTCAAAATACACGTGTAACAGCAACAACAGCGACGTGTATCGATAATATTTTAACTAATTCTATGGTACCATATGAAGTAAGTGTAGATCCGATCACTATAGTATCATAGCCAAATTATATATTAAAAAACAAACAGCAAAAAGAAACTGAAACCCTTTTCAGGTCATTTTCTGGAAAGAATATCAAAAAGTTTCAGGAAATAGTTAAACAAACAGATTGGTCAATCGTAGATAACAATACAAATGCGGATACATCATTTACTATATTTCATGAACAGTTTTTTGACACGTTTAAAAACTGTTTTCCACTTTGTCGCAATAACATTACAAAACAAACAAACAATAACTTATAGTACACTGAAAAACTTAAAGAACAAAAACAAAAGCTTAATACTGTCAGTACCATACGTAAATGTACTGCTTGCAATAAAGTTAAGAAATTAGAAAACAACTTAGGAAATTTTATAGAAAAAATATTGAAAATGCAAAAAGAAATTATAACACCGTAACAATTTTGAATTCCATAAATAAGCCGGGTGAGATGTGGAAAATTATTAATAATATTGGAAACCAAAATAAAACCAAAAAACAAGTAGATAGCACTATATTACCAAGTGACTACTTAATAATATTAATAATAATAATAATAATAATAATAATAATAATAATAATAATAATAATAATAATAATAATAATAATAATAATAATAATAATAATCGTTTATTTCTTGCCTTTCGGCCTTGAAAATTCTACAACTTAACATAACATAACATTTACCATATTACTTAATTTACTACTAATATAATATATATATATATAATCTTAATAACCCTAATCCCTGTTTTTAATTAATTATTTATTCATTCTGTTTCGATTTTCTTTCTTCTTTTTTTTACAGCCATCATCCATTTTATTCCTTTTCCATCTTCTTTCAATACCTAATTTCTTCCCATTTGCTCTTCTTTCATCTCATTACATTTTAGCATGTGTTCGATGCTTTCCCTAACTTCTCCACACATCCTACACATTTTCTTTTCTTCTTCCATCCAAAATTTGCACACTTTCTCCTCATTTACACATCTAAATCTTGCAATCATTCGTTTTTCTATTTATCCATAATTTATATTTTTTAGGTACTTTGGTAGTGCATCTGTTATAATGTGTTCATAATTTGAATTGTACCTAGATTCATTTATCAGTGTTCTTTGCTCTTGCACTTGTATATCTCTATCTTTCATCATAATTTCTCTCTACATACTTCCATCTATTCTCAATTTGTACTTCCTCACTAGCATATCCATTCCTGTTAAAATATTTTTCTTGTATGTTCCTATTTTTCCGCATTTTTCCTTCATTTTCTCCTTCAGGCATTCATGTAATATTTTACATTCATTCCTTTCTCTCACTCTTTCTTCATACCTCATTGCACGCTTTCCTGCTTCTACTCTTAATTTGTCTATTTTAACTTCTTCCATTACAATTTATGCTGGGGTTTCTTTGTTTACTCCTAATACCCATTTCCAGTATTTTGTTTGAATAGCGTAACTTTTCTTGCTCTTTCCATCCCCAAATTTCCGCTCCGTACAATAACATACTTTTTACTAAACTATCAAACATCATTCTTTTTATTCTCATACATTCAAATTTTCTTTCACCAATTCCCCATACTTGTCCTACCGCTTTATTTGCTTTTCGAGTCATATTTTTTATGAGTTCAATTTCACTATTGGTTGTACAAAAAACGTACCCTAGGTATTTAAATGTTTTCATTTCTTCTATTTCTTTCCCATCCCATTTCCAATTTTCTACTCTACGCCTTCCTCCCCCTTTTCTAAAAGTCATCATTTTTGTTTTATTTACATTCACTTCCAACAATTTTTTTCAAAAGTACTTATCCAGGCATCTAATCATTTCTTTCATTTCATTTGCTCGTTTTGCTACAATCTTCATGTTGTCTGCATAAGCCTGCAATCACACTTTCTCTCTGCCTACTACCACCCCACCCGTCTGCGCCTTACATAGCATTTCTTCTACATTTGCAATGTATGCCGCAAACAAACTAGGGCTGAGTGGGCGTCCCTGTCTCACACCTTTTGTAGTCCAAAACTTTTCCCTCATTTTGCCATTCATACAAACTCTGCTAACTGTTTCCACGTATACTTCTTCCAATCTTTTTACTAGGTGCTCATTTATTCCTCTTTTTCTCAAATACACCCACAATTTCTCTCTATTCACACTGTCAAATGCCGCTATTAGGTCCAAGAATAACGAATACAACTTTTCTCCTCCCTTTTCTGCTATTTCCTTCTCTACTATATGGTGTAGTATGTATACATTGTCTATGGTCTCTCTTCCTTTTCTAAACCCGGCCTGTCCGTCTGGCAATATCCCATTTATCTCTAGTTCTCCATTCAATTTTTCTTCTAGTACCATGGCGTAGATCTTGTATGCTGTACTTAGTAACGTTATACCTCTGTAATTTTCTGCAAGCTCTTTATTTCCTTTTTTGTGTATCGGACATGCAAGACCTACTCTCCACTGACTAGGAAACCCTTCTCCCTTCCATACTTCATTTATTATCTCACTCAGTCTCTCAATCAAATCTTCCGTACCATACATCTATGCTTCATTTTGTATTCCATCCACACCTGGCGTTTTTTATATGTTTAGTCTTTTTATTTGCTTCCATATCATTTCTTTTGTTATTTCATCTACATCTTGTTTCAGTTGTTCTGTTGTCATTGGCTATCCATCGGTTTTTCTGTCCGATCTTTCATACAGTTTTAAGAAGTGTATCCTCCAGTCTTCCATCAAAATTTGATCGTTTTTTTGTCTTCAGCTTTTTCTCTCTTTGTTTATGTATTTCCATGCTTCTTTTTCTGTCCGATCTTTCATACAGTTTTAAAAAGTGTATCCCTCCAGTCTTCCATCAAAATTTGATCGTTATTTAGTCTTCTGCTTTTTCTCTCTTTGTTTATGTATTTCCATGCTTCTTTTTCCAAACGTACTTCTTTTATCTCTATTTCTTCTTTTATAATATATATTGCCTTAACTTATTTGCATTTATTCTTGTATATCTTTTGAGCACTCTGATATTTTTGTTTAGTCGCTTTGCCATTTTTCCAATTTCGGAGTACTTTTCTAGCTTTTCTTTTTTTCTGAGTGCATTCTGTGCTCCACCATTTGCTTTTTGCAAATGATTCTTTTGTTTGTAAAAACGTTTTCTTTATTGTTGTGTCTGCAATTATGTTCTTCTAATTCTGCCATTTTTTGTTCTACGCTTTTTTTTTTAAATGTTTTTCATATAGATTTTGCCTGTACATTTCTACGCTCTCTTGTGTCCATACTATTTTTGTTACTATTTTTTTTTTCTTTGGTTCTCTTTGGCGTACGTTTATATACACTTCTAGTGGCTGATGGTCCGACTCTACTCTTTCTCCAACCTTAAATGTGTCGATCTTCTGCCACGCTTCATCGTTTACCATTACGTAATCAATTACCGATTATCCCTTTGCTCCTATGTAGGTATATTCTCCCTCTTCATCTCTTTCCATATTTCTGTTTAGTATGTCCCACCCATTCTTTTCAATCATTTCCATCATTTATTTTCCTTCTTTATTTTCTAGTTTGTCTTATGACTCTCTTTTAATTTTTTGTTTGTTTTTTATTTTTTCTCCGTTTAGTCCAATCCTAACGTTGAAATCTCCTCCTACTAATAGTTTTGTCTCTTTGGTTTTTTGTATTGAGTTTTCTAACTTTGTTCTAATTTTTTTCATCCCTCTACTATACAACGTAACCATTTTGTGTTTTGTTCTTCCCAGTATAAAATTTTGCTGCACCATCCCTTCTATTTCCAATTCTTCGTTATTTTTTTGTGGTATTTCTTTTCTTATTCCTGTTAAGATGCCTCCTTTTGCTCTTCCCATTTTTTTTCTTTAATAGCTGGTTGGCACTTCCATCTAAACTCTTTAGGCATTTGATCTTCCACGTTTCTCCACTTCTTTTCATCTATCCATGTTTCCACCATTCCAATTACATCAAATTTTCTTATGTATTTCCAAAAATCGTCATCCTTGTTATTTAAACCTGCTACATTCCAAAATAATATATTTATTTTATTGCTAGTATCTGTTATTTTTAGATCATCTTTATTTGCTCCTAATTTGTTTATCGTTCTTCTTTCACAATTTTCTCCATTAACATAGTTTAGATTAGTTCTTTGTTGTTTGTTCTTATTTCCCTACCCCCCATTTATTACTGCTACTAGTTTTTTGACACTTCTATTTTGCCGTTTCTTTCATTGCAACAACGTTTCTCTCCATTTACCACTATCTTCATATATCCAACAATCGCCGTCATTCCTTTTGTTTTCTCCTCTTTTGCGATATCTCTTAGTTCTTTCTGTATTTTTCTTTCATTTTTTGTAAGGTCATTATCAATAAATATGTCACTTTCCTTTAATACGCTTTTCTTCATCATATTTTTTTGTTTATCTTACCAACTCTCTTTATTCTTTTTTCATTTTATATGCTTTTTTCACAACTACTCATTTTTTTATTTAGTTCTGGTCCAGTTTTCAACATTTTCTTTTACAGTAGCTCCATCAATTATACCTTCATTTAATCCCTGTATAATTACATTATTTTTTCGTTCATTTCTTTTTTGTTTTTCTAATTTTTGTTTTAATTCGGCGACATAATTTTGTGAGATATTTATTTTTGTTGATTCCATTACATTAATTCTATTATTTAATTTTTCGTTTTCTTCTCTTATTTTTGCCAGTTCTTGCAGGATTATAGTTTGTGTGACTACTTATACTTTTCTAATGTTTTTAATACTATTACTGAAGGTTCTACACCAAATTGTATGCAGTCTATGCAATTCTTAACAGCAGCGTTTCCTAGAGCAAAATAATCATTTTTTCTAAAACCTGTACATTTTAGATTAAAGAAACTATAGCTTCACTGAGCAATAGTAAATGTGCAGATATTTATGGTATTACTTATGGCGCACCTTATAAATTTGTCGTTTGAGCAGAGCAAATATCCCAATCAACTGAAACTAACCAAAGTAGTACATATTTAAAAAAACGGCAATATACATGAAGTGTCTAATTACAGACCTATTTCAATTATTCCAGTATTAGCTAAAATATGAAAAATTGCTTTAAGTAGAAGATTGTATTGTTATATAGACAACAAAGTAACTAATGCTTAATATGGCTATAGAAAGGGAAAATCAACAATGACATCAATTTATTCACTTGTGCAAGATATTTATACATTTTGAAAATTGCCAAAAAGTAAATGCTTTGTTCATTGATTTGAGTAAAGCTTTTGATTGTGTCTGTCACAATATATTAATCGACAAATTAGAATATTATAGAATAAGAAGCAATTCGCTAATGCTTATGAAATCATATCTTGAAAACAGAAATCAATATGTTGTGGTTCAAGGTTCAATCCTGGGTCCTCTTTACAACTTGATTACAAGACATAACAGATATAAATTCTAGTGTTGATCAAGTACTGAATGAAGCAATGTTTTGGTTAAAAACATAGACTTATAAATAATAAATTCAAACAAAACTGTCTCCATGCAGTTTGTCATCAACAGTTTGTTTAAAATGAAGAGTGTTAAATTCTTAGGTATACATATGCAACCAAAGCTTATTTGGGAAATTCATATAAAGAGTTTAGCATGTAAAATAACTAAAAACTTTTATTTGCTTAAAAAAATTGCACAAAATATCAAACAAGATGTAACCAGAACATGCTATTTTGCATATATTCATAGTATTTTAACTTATGGCATATTGTTATGGGGAACTTCTTCATTATCAACTCGCATTTTTGTTCTGCAAAAAAGAGCAATTAGAATTATTGTTTCTGTATCACAACTGACTAGCTGCCGTCCTTATTTCAAGAATTTAAATATATTAACAGTACCAGCCACATTTGTGTTGAATTGTTTAAATTGATCAAATTAAACAGAAAGATATTCATAGCTACAACACTAGAACTAACTCCAACATAATTCTACCAACTATTAGATTGAACAAAGTTCAAAAAAGGTATAAATATCTTTCTATTAAAATGTACAACCATTTACCAACAAAAATAAGGAAAATGCCTCAAAGTTTATTTAAGTCTGTGATAACAAGATACTGAAAACGTTGTAAGATATTAGTGATTTTTTTAATATTGTATTTTAATAAGTTAGCTGTCTCTTGGGATAGTCATCTTTGTACTTGTCTAGCAAACTTTGTAAACGTAACAATTTTAATGTAAATTTTAATTATTCTTATTGCCTGCCTCGCTTGGAGTGGTAATTATCAGACCTTCTTTACTGACCATAAGGTTCTTGACCCTGACTTGGACCCAATATTGTAACTCGCAAATGATTGTGTCTTTTGTATCTCACTAATTTTCCCTTTTTTAGTAGTTTTGAGTACTAGCGCAAACGATTTTATAGGGTTTATCAGGTTTCAGAGTTGCAGCTATCTGGTTAGCCGATGCATAGCAAGTCGCTTGGGTTATTTCATTTAAGGAAAGGAGGCCTTTCCCATTTCTCTGGTCGGCCTTTTCATACACCAAAAAGTCTAGAAGGAAACATAAAACGACTGATATTGATAACCAATTTATCGTTTGTACTAATCTACGAAATTGACATGTGACTTCAATGGAGACCAGAAACCAACTCCGTGAAGTTGGTGGTACAGCTGTGAGTGTGTAGACAGTTTGTCAAAGGTTGCAAAAAGCTGGCTTAAATCTTGTAGACCAGCAGCTAAACCAAAATTACTCCCATGTCACCGAGTAGCCAGACTCAAATTTTTTCACAAACATTTGAATTGGACACTGGCACAATAGAGGACTGTACTGTTTACTGACGAGTCTAGATTCTGCCTACATTCGCCAGATGGAAGAGAACAAGTATGGAGACACTCGGTAGAACAATTTGCGCCTTAGCCATGGTGGAAGTTCCCTGATGGTTTGAGCAGGAATATCAATGGATGCCTGCACCGAATTGATTGTCATTGATGGAGGATCGCTGACTACAGTTTTGGAAAATTACGTAGTCCCATTTGCTTCATTCATCGGCGATGGCTTTATTCTGATGCAGAATAACGCAAGACCGCATTCTGCAATGTGCGTCACAGAATACTTAGTTGCAGTTGGAATAAGAAAATTCAACTAGCCTTCATGTACCCCAGATGAAAATCCTATAAAACATGTTTGGGACATGCTAGGCAGGCGTGTTAGAAGACTTGCAGTTGCACCAACCACAATAAACGAGCTTAGTGTGGCACTTCAGGAAGAATGGCAGAATATTCCACAAAATAATATTCGCGAGCTCATTAGTGTCATGGGCAATAGTTCGGCTCGAAGAGACAATACGAAGTATTGAAACTTTATTCTACTAAATTTTCATTATTAATCTCTGTTAAGTTTATTTTGCAGAAATGCATTTTCTTTCGTGTATACGTATCGTTTTCGCTTATTAATGTTCATTAAATAAACTGATACTGAAGTACCATATATGTTGTTTTTTTTTCTACATCCTGATGGTTTCTTTGATTGTAAAACACTAAAAGTTTTATAAACAAAATATTCGAGTTTTTTTGCAAAAAAATACCCAATGAGTGCATCCGAGTGTATATAAAAAAAACAAATATTAATAGTTAGGTGGAACAATGTTTCCATTTTTATACACATTATTGATTTTACTAACTCAAACTTCCAGTTGACTTTTACCAAATTGCCCAGACTATGTTTGTTGACTGTTACAGCAACATATTTGATCAAATTCTTATTATATTATTATTCAAAATGTTGAGATATTTCTGTATAGAATTCTATAAACACCTTAAATAGATTTGAATTAATAAATTGCAAATAATTAATTTAAATTTAAACTAATTAAAATCTGGCCGTTAAGTAATGAAAAGGAGGCCAGCGAGCAGCAGACTTAGTTTCAATTTTCGTTTATTCTTTGTGCAATTAATTAAATTAGATTTCAGAAAATAAAAAATGTATTTGACAATAATAATAGTGTGGATTAGGTTTATTATAGTGCTTAATTTCGAAAGATTTTTTTTGTTAACTTAAGTTATTTATTGTTTGGTAGATTAATTGTTATCAGTTTACGCAAACATTTAATGGCCTCTAAGAGTAATCATTTAGCAGTATAAGGTTATATTATCACTACAGACATTTACGACAGTTTATAGTGATTAGTATTATAATTTTTTTAAGAACGACTCATCAGTCACAATCGCTGAGTCATCAATCGGATCGGTGGTAAGCGCTGAGCCCATCTGAACGGTATATTTGGTATATTTTAGACTGTTGCCAACCTTGTAAACTTTTATCAACTGCATAAACATAAAGCTCACAGGTATCATTTATAACACATTTATTTGAAAATCAATTGGAATATATTAATACTACATATTTAACATAAATGTACACAAATATCCTTGATTTGGTAACAAAGAAGATCGTCGTGTTTTCCGAATTAGTGTTCTATCTATCTACAACAAGATTTTTAGATACAATCTACACTTATAAATATATAAAAAATACATCTTATATATACAACATATTTTATTATTTAATATAAATTTACATAAATAAATATTTCATTTGGTTCACTGAATTAAAATTATAATTGGTTTGTTCCTTATAATTTATAAACAAAATGGCGTACAATTGGACGCCATTTTGTTAGCAGTACACTTCTTACAAGATCATATTTAGAACTAATATAATTAAAAAGGCTTGTGATGAGTATGACAGATAACAATAATCTAGAGATATTGCTTGTTCTGTTATATATATATAATATTTCTAATCAAAATATGTCACTGTCAAAGTGACAAATGATATTAACTGTCAAAGTCACATGACTTTTTGTAATTGAGAATACAATTTTCAAAATACCAGATTCATATTTTCAAAAAACATTCTTAAGACATCTGAAAAGCAATTAAAAAATATGAAAATTTTTAATCGTTTTTAATTGTTTGAATCTATTTTAAGAAACCGAGGCTACAATTTTCAAAACACAAATTTAATATTTTTATCAAGGATTCTTAAAACCTGTGAAAAACAATTGAAAAATGATACAAAATAAATGATTTTTAGAACCATTTTTAATCATTGTTCAAATTTCTGCAGTTTATTGACATTTTGCAACTGAGGCTACAATTTTAAAAATACTGTGATAAAAATTTTCCAAAATATTTTTAAGGCATGCAAAAAACAATTAGAAAATAAATTTTGGTTTTTGGAAACATTTTTTTATTGCTTATTACAACTGTAATGTATTAAGTTGTATATTTTAAGCAAACGAAGCTACAATTTTCAAAATACAAGATTCAAATTTTCTCAACTTTCTTTAATTTTGAAAATGATTTTTAAATTATTTTTGAAATTGTTGCAAGGTATTGTCTTTGCAAATTTCTACAAACAAGATTAAGATTTTTCCAACAATTCTTAAAACATGTGGAAAAAGTAATTAAAATAAATTGATTGCAACTGAAGCTACATTTTTTTGTAAATAATGTGAAAAACAATTGAAAAATATAAAAACTACTTTTGATTTTTGAAAATATCTTTTAATGATTTTTGAAATTGTCGAAATGTATTTTAAGCATCTGAGGCTACAATATTCAAAATACAAAGTTCAAATTTTTACAAAACATTCTTAAGACATGCGAAAAAACAATTGCAAAATTTAATCACTGTTTTGCAATGCGTTGACTTTTTTAAACAACTGAAGCTACAATTTTCAAAATACTAATTAAAAATTTTCACAAAATATTTTCAAAATAATGTAAAAAACAATTGCAAAATGCGAAAATAAATTTTGATTTTTCATAATATTTTTTAATCATTTTTGAAATTGTTGCAATGTATTGATTTGTATTTTTTGCAACTGATGCTTCAATTTTCAAAACACAAAGTTCAAATGTTCACAAAATATTCTTAAGATATGTAAAAAATTGAGAAAAAAATCAATTTTGATTGTAAAATCATTTTTGATCGCTGTCTAAAGTGTTGCAATGTACTTAATGCAAGTTATAAACTCAATATCAAAAGCCAAGTCATCTTTGACAAATAATCTCAACATTATGTGTCTCTTAACACACTTCTTTGACAAATCATATGTCACTAATGCAATTTTGACAATTCTCCACAATCTCCTAAAACATACTATTGTCAATTTGATATCACATAACCTCAATATCATGCGTCAATTTGACAGATATTATTAATTACATGTTTGATACAATTAATAACAATAAAGTCTTTATACAAATCATTTAATTATAAATATATTTACAAAATCGAATTCTGCATAATACTAACTGGAGAAAATTGACTAGCAAAAAAAAAATAATTGGTAAAATTCGTCACAATTCCGTCGTGATTTCATCCTGAGGTCTGAATCCAAGCTGACAAAAATCGTCGTCCAAGAAGAACGACTGCGCCACATTCTCCTTACTACTGTGCCACAACATAGGATTAAATTGCGATCCAGGCATACTATTAATTAAAGAATAATCGAACCTCCATTGAGGATTCAAATTGGTTTCGTAATTTTCATTAAAACCTTTAACAGCTACGTCCTGTAAACTAGTTGATGAACCGAATGGTTGATCGGGTTTAAACGTTGACATGGTTGTACTCGATCGGATATTTTCTGGTTCTATTGGACTTTGCAGGAAATTTATTAACTGAGCCACTTGTGGTTGTGATATTTCGCTCATCCTTTTGCATCGTTTTAGAGTTTTTTCGGCCCAATTGAACAAATGTTCCCAATCGTCAGGTACTGCAATTTTTTCAATTGGTCTATTCAATAGTAACAAAATTTTAGCCAAATCACGCACTATTGGTTTGTAAACAGATGCTGCGGAATTATCACCATCTCTTAAAGATTCCCTCATTTGTCTTCTGGTGTCATTAAGGATTTCTAAAAATGTAGGCGCGTAGGGACGGAGGACTTCTAATTGCTTCATAAATTCTTTCCTTTCAGGACTATCATCAATATCACTATTGGCTTCACTAGCTTGTACTACAATTTTCTTCTTGTATTGTACATAGATGATAGCAAATGAGATTATTAATACGCATAATGCAGTTCCGCTTATGATTCCTGTTAGTATAGTTAAAGCTTCACTCGATAATCCCATCAAGGTGCCTCTGTAGATGCATACGCGACCCATGTAATCGGATAAGGTGCTCCATTGTGAACGGTAGCCGTAAGGACATTTGGAAACGCATTCGCGTCCTGGATATACCATCAAGTTTAGACATTTGATGCATCCGCTTGGGGTGCACTTCAAACAGTTTGGATCGGATTCACAATCTGAAAAATAAAGCAAAGAATAAGAAAAAACTTAATACATTTGAATCAAAATTATCACATAAATACTACAATATGCCAAATCTTTTAAACACCACATATCTTATTATTGTTGTTCAGTCAAAACAGCAGTTCATCTGAACCCAAAACTCTAGAATTATAAAATGAGTGAAATTTACTAATGAGAAATTTTAAAAATCTTACAAAATTCTGATAACCAATAAGCATTTTATTATGTTGATGTTTTCTTAAGTTATTAACATTTCCTAAAGTTTGTAATTTTGAATCAATTCATATTGACTTATATCATGTTTTAGGAACCAATTAAATAAAAAGAATCATTTTTTAATAAAAGAAATCAGAAACTTAATTTTGATGACTCCATAACCTCAAAACAACATAAATATATATTTTAGAAGCCATTTGTACTTAATTTTCTTAATACAAAAACTGTTTAATATTTATTTTTAAATAAAATCAAACCTTTTAAATTTAAATTGTTAATCCGCAACACAAAACTTTTCTAGTATCACACGCTTTTTATACATTCGATGACTTTTTAAATTTTAAATTTTAATTTGTATGTACAGTTTTATCTATTTCTGTACTATTATTATTGTGACCTTGTAAAGTATTATATTATACTATTAACATTAATAAATGATTTGATTTGATTTGATTAGGCAGGGGCCGCATGGGTTACAGATAAAAACCGGTCAACGGCTACAAACGTGGAAGAAGACGCGTTTGGTCTAAACGGTAAAGGAAGCGGAAGAACCAAAGACTCACCAACACGTTCGGCAAGTGTGGCGTTTTCGTGCCCTTCAAAACTAAAAACACAGATTCCATGAATACAAAAAACATCAAAAAAGTCTGACACAAAAAAAAAACTGCTAGCGATATACAACATACAAACCATGAAAAGCACAAAACAACTCTAGAAGGCATTAAGCAAAACTCAGAACGCATAAAAATCAAAATCCTTAGAAACAGAATATCAAATGGAAGAACAAAAATTGACAAAATCAAAAATAAGGATAGTTTAGCTGTGAGCAACAAAGCACTGATTGTAGAAGTTATTCGAAGTTTTTATGCAGACTTTTACAGATCATACATACCAACAATGAGTTAGTGCAGATCATCAATTCAGAAATAGACATCCCCAAAATTCAGAAAGCCCTTAAACAGTTCAAAAATGGGAAAGCTCTAGGTGAAGACAAAATATCAACAGAAATGTTAAAACTAGAAAGAAAAACGTTAGATGCAGTAAGACTACTACTCAATATATGCTTCGAAGAAAAGAAAATACCTACTGTGTGGAAAAACTCCAAAGTGATTCTACTACTACACAAGAAGGGTGATAATACACACGTCAAAAACTATAGACCCATTAGCCCGATATCGCACCTATACAAGCTTTTAACAAAAATCATTACAAACCGACTAACAAACAAACTGGACTTTTACCAACCTGCAAAACAATCTAGGTTCCGAATTTAGAACAATAAGTCATATCCAAACCATGTGTATATTAATGGAAAAATGCACAGAATACAACGTATCTTTCTACTTAGCATTTATCGACTACAAAAAAAGCGTTCAATTCTATTGAGCTATAAGCCATTTTTTCCGCAATAAACAAGACTAGAATTGACTCAAGGTATGCACAACTAATTAAACAAATATACAAAAATGCTACCTTTAAAGTGACAATAGACAAAGAATTGAACACTGACAAGATCGAAATAGCTAAAGAAGTCAGGCAAGGAGATACAATAACCTAACCTAACCTAAGTTATTCACTCTTTCCCTAGAAGATATCTTTAAAAGCATGTCGTGAGAAAAAAAAGATATTAACATAGATGGGAAATATCCATTTGCAATTCGCTGTTGACGTTATCCTAATAAGCTCAGATCTACAAGAACTAAAAAGCATGCCAGAAGAACTAAACAAGGCATCACTACCATTCAAACTCAAAATAAACCTAGAAAAGACCAATATCATAAACCAAAAAGCAAAAGGTCAACCACATCAAATAGACGTCTACAAAATCAAACAAGTATACACATACATATATCTTGAACATATACTCTAATAACAAATACAAAACTGGGCAAGAAAAACCAAGCAACTGAGATGACCAGAAGAGTAAGACAGAGCATTTGGAAAACTCAACTATATTCTCAAAAAGTATACAATACGTGCATATTACCCGTTACTACATCCGGCCTCAAAACAATGTCATAGACAGCAAAAAACGCAAACAAATTAAGAATCAACCAACAGCAATAAAACTTGCACTACTTGGCATAAACTTCAGAAATAGAATCACAAATTCACAAGAAATCAAACGACAAACCAAAGTTAAAGATGTGATTGAACAAATTGCAGAACTTAACTGGAGCTGGGTAAGACATGTAGCTTGGAAAAATGCAAGCAAATGGACCCACCAAATCAAACATTAGAAGCCAAGAAGCACTAAACAAAGCATTGGAAAACCGCAACAGAAATGCCTTAATGTCATAAAACGCAAGAAATAAATAGTATCAAATCGCAAAGAAAAAAAAATACATGAAAAAATCTAAAAGAGGCATACGTTCAGCAGTAGAGCGAATGGCAGATTGACTGTTTTTGACAGAAGTTAAGAAATAAAAATAGAAATATTTTTTATCAATACAGGTTTGACAGTAGCACAGTATTGACAGTAATTGACATTTCACATTTTGTGTTTTTGAAAACAGTTTGACATATTTTGATAATTTTGACAGTTTAACTAATATCCATTAGTGACAAATCGTAAACAGATAAACAAATAATGACACTTTACAATAATCAGTAATAGTTTTGACATTTATAAAATATGTATGACAAGTTCTAGATATGTTTGAAAGGTTTGACATATGTTCAACGTATGTAAAGTATATTTGACAGTTCCTAGTTGTTCTTGACATAGTTGGAAATATAGTTGATATTTCAGAAACATGTTTATCAGTTCCTGACTATGCTTTTGATAGTTACTAAATGTGTTTGACAGGTTCAAGATATGTTTATATGTTCAACGTATGTAAAGTATTTTGAACAGTTCCAAATGTTGAAAACATGTTTAACATTTAAAAAAAAATATGTTTAATAATTTCTAACTATGCGTTTGTGACAGTTACTGAATATATTTAACATATTCGAAATATGTTAGACAGGTTCTAGATATGTTCAAAGTATAATTGACCTGAATGTTTATGAAGTTTTTTTTCAGATTTAGCTTTTTGGCATATCAGCTGGAAATCTGTTTGACATTAGAAAACATATTCCGAGCAATACTTTTGACAATTACTAAACATGTTTGGCAGTTAAAATTTTTTTTACTAGTTCTTAACTATGTTTTTGACATTTACTAAATGTTTGACAGAATCTAGTATGTATAATTAAAAATTCCTGAATGTTTTTAATTTTTTTTTTAGTTTAAATTTCTGGCAAAAATTTCTGCCTAAAAAGCTATTAACGTATTCTTGACATGACTAAAAATATGTTTGACATTTAAAAAAACATAATTAACAATTCCTTGATATGCTTTCGATAGTTACTAAATATGTTTGACCTGTTCTAGATAAGTTTGACAAGAACTAGATAAGTTCAAAGTATGTAAAAAAACATGAATGTTCTCGGCATAGTTGGAATTATATTTTTCGCCTGCCTCTACCAAAACCATCTGTTTCGGCCCTAAAATGTGAGCCAAAAAGACAATTTAGAAGACCTTAGTCCTCTAAATCATATGCGGTATTTAATTGGCTATAAATCACAATTTTACATGATGACGTCATACCTTAAAATCAGACAATAGTGACAGGTTATAATAAATTTCCGGAAACAATGTTTTTATTTGAAGCAGGAAAAAAAATTGAGTGTAATTCGTGCCAAAATGCTTTAGCAGTCTTTCGCTTTTAGCAGCCCTCATTTGCTTCGCTCCATCCTGCAGTTAAAGCTTATTTTCAGCCCTTAATACTCTATATACTATTGATAGTTCAAAAATATGTTTGACATATCAAAAATATATTTGACAATTCTTGTCACTATTAAAAACCACTTTGGCAATTCCTGGATATGTTCGTAAATGTTGAAAACATATTTCTAGATGTGTTTGACAGTAGACAAGAAATGATTTACTTTATTACTTTGACAGTTACTAAATTTAGTTTAACAATTCTTAGATATGTTTAATAGTTCTTAAATATGCTTGACATTGTTGGATAGTGGTTTGACAGTTGAAAATTATGTTTAAACGTTACTAATTATTTTTGACACTTCTAAATATGCTTTTTATTATTGCAACAGTTTGAAGATGTTTCTAGAAGATCAGAAACGTGTTTGTGAGGTTATGCTCAACAATCTAAAGATATGCTTTTCGTTGTTCCTAAAAACGATTTACTTTATTAGACATATGTTTGACAGTTCCTAGATTAACATTAACATTTGGAAATGTTTTCGGCAGTACCTAAATATGTTTGATAGTTACAAAATTTGTTTGGTATTTTATAAATCCGTTTGATAGTTTTTTAATATGTTTAAGATAGTTCGACATATGATTGATAATTGGAAATGTTTTTAAATGATGCTAACTATGTTTGACACTTCTTACATATGCTTGACATTGTTGCAAAATATGATTGACATTTGGTAGTATGCTTGTCATTGAATGTGTTAACTTGCAGCGTAATTTGATTACTGTTAAAAGTAAAAAATTTGTTTAGCAACCATTGAAAAGTAAACGTGTTGGTAAAAGTTGCCAAAAGTTGTCAACATTCTGTTTTAAAATATGCTCAAAATATGTTTGACAGTTACGATAACCAAGACATTTTTTAAAAGATGTTAAATAATAAACAGTTCAAAAATTTGTTTAAACTTTGACAGATATGACTTTGACAAAATACGCTTCGGTATTCAAAAATGTATTTCAAAATATTTGTGACAGTTGCGAGATGTATTTTGGTAATTTTCATACTTATTTGACAGTTTTGGATATGTTCGACAGTTGTTAAACATTTTGTGCAGTTAAACGCTTTGAAATAAGTTCGACAGTTACGAAACAAGTTTGGCAGTTTGAAAATAAGTTCAAATTTAAAAATATGTTTGAGAGCTTAGAAATTAATTTGAAAATTTATAAATAGGATATATATATCGTAAATATGTTTCAACAAATTGTAATATAATTTGACAGCTTGAAAATAAGTTGAATACAAGTTTAACTATTTAGAAGAAATGAGTTTGACAAATTGGAAATGCGTTTGACAGCATTTATAAATCATATATCTGTCGTAAATTTAATTGATAGCTTGGAAAAAAGTTTGACAGCTCGTAAATATGTTTTATAGAATGTAAACATGTTTTAATATTTGGCAGCTTGAAAATAAGTATACTCGTAAATATGTTCTATAAACAATACCTTCAGTTACAAAGAGTTTCAGACATTACTGGCTCAAAGCATACATATAAATAAGTTTCGACAAATTGTAAATAATTTGACAGTTTGGAAATAAGTTTGACAATTTGGAAATAAGTTTGAGAGTTTTGAAATATGTTTGCTAGTAAATATGTTGTGTAGATCGTAAATATGTTTCAACAAATTATAAATATATTTGACAGTTTAGAAACAAGTTTGTTAATTTTTAAATACGTTTGACAGCTCTTAATTATGTTTTATAGTTTGTAAATATGTTTTACAGTTGCGAGATGTATTTCACAATTCCCAGAGATGTTTGATTGATGTAAAACGCAAAAAAAATATTTCGTAACATTTCTGTTTGGAAACTCAAGCGATTAATTACCATAATAAAAAAACAAATTAATTTAATATTTCCTCGATTATTAACTTTTTATTTAATGTTCTAAACTCAATTATAATAAATTCAATTCCATGACACTTTTTTAATCTATAAACAGGTGTAATAATGTCTAACAATAGTATCTGAAAATAACAATTCATAAACCAATCAACCCAAACCACATCATTTGCATGACTTAATAAAGATTGGACACTTTAGCAATATAAATAATCTCAAGAACCGCAAACATCTCCATCATTACAAGTTGTTAATGGAAATCTCTTTGTTGGTTAGTTTGATTTTTTTATAATAGCAAGTAAATGAAATGTTAATCGGTTACTTAATCTATAATATCCGTGCGGTTTGCTCAAATTGATTGCAATTATGACGCAATGTATGTATGAGGAGGTAGAAACAGTAGATCGCGCGAGGTCAGCCACCGCGTTATTACACTTTTTCTTTTGATGGAAAAATAACAAGAAATAAGGCAGGAAGGAATATAAGTGGGATGTGAAAACGCAGGAAATGTACATGGGAATAATTTTTATATGCAACTGTTTTCCATAATGTTTTGTAATAATGATTTATATCAAATTATCAGTTAAAAAACAAGAACTCTCCAAACATTGAATTGTAATTAATTATTAATCAAATTAACAAAACGTGTCGATCTTATTTATGTCTACGATTAATAATAAATAAAGTGTTGAATTGATCAACGTATTAGGACCTCCCTTGGGTATCGATAATAGGTCCACTAATATAAAATCCAAACACACCTGTTGCTATTTGAGGTCGTGTTTAATTTATGATTAATTACACCTCTTTAGAAGTGAAAAAAATCCATGCCAAGATTCCACTTTGTTTTTTTAACAACTAACGGTACCGCTGTCGTCTCTTTAAAAGTTTGTTGTCTGTTTCACGGTTGAGTTATTACATATTTTTCAATTTTTTCCACATGACTGTGACCCACATACTCTCTCTGCTTCAATAACACTATAGCACAACCTGCTCTTTATCTATCGATCTAGACTGGAGCAATTTAATTCTATTACCATTGTTGTGAATTAGAGGCAATCGAGCGCGTGTGAATAAGCCGGTTTTGTTGTTTGTATGTATGTTATGTGGGTGACTTATGACAGTTTAGATTGTCTGAGAGCAGTGATTTAAGTACTTTTAAAATTTTGTTTCACATATTCAATTTAATTAAATATAATCCAAACTAATAAATTACTCAGATATATACTGAAATCACCCTTATATCAATCAATTATTTATAGTAGTTTGGAACCGTTTGTGACAGTTTAAGAACATATCATAATTTTTTTAGGAAGCAGGAACATTTTATAGTAGTTTGAGAACATTTTGTGGCAACTCGAGAACATTTATGACTCTTGTGACAGTTCACAAATATTTTCTGACACTTTTGGCAATCCAAGAATATTTCCAACAGTTTGAAAATATTTTATAATTTTTGTTAGAGACGAGTATCATTTTATACTAGTTTTCCTTTTTTTACAGGTATGACTTTTGTGACAGTTCATAAATAAATATTTCTGGCAGTTTGTGATAGTTAGAAATATTTTATAAATTTTGTTAGAAGCCATGAACATTGTATAGGAGTTTAAGAACATTTTGTGGCAATTTGAGAACATAAATTACTCTTGTAACAGTTCACAAACATTAACACAATTGGCTATCTGTGAACATCTCTGAACAGCTCAGAAACATTTCATAATTTTTGTCAAAGCCAAGGAATATTGTATAACAGGTTGAGGATATTTTGTGACAACTCAAGAATGTGTGTGACTTATAACAGATCATAAACATTTTAGACAATTCAGGAACACTTCTGATAGTTTAGGAACATTGTTTATTTTTTGTTATAGCCGGGAAACATTGTATAATAAGTTGAATACATTTGATGACAACTCAAAAGCATTTATTAATCTTGTGACAGTTAATAATTGTTTTGTGAAATTTTTTCAATCCAAAAAAACATTCCCGACAGTTTGTGACAGTTCAGAAATATTTTATATTTTTTGTTAATACCGAGGAATATTGTATATCAAGTTGAAAATATTTTGTGACAATTTAGAAACATTTATTACTTTTGTAATAGTTTATAAACGTTTTGTGACACTTTTGACAATCCAACAATATTTTCGATAACTGTGACAATTTTATAACTTTTGTTAAAGCAGGTTGAAAACATTTTGTGGGAAACGTTTATGACTCTTGCGACAGTTTTTAAACATATTGTTACACTTTTGGTCAAGAATGTTTCCGACAGTTTGTGACAGTTCAAGAACATTTTATATATTTTTTAAACCAAAAAACATTGCATAACAGGTCGAACACATAAGATGGTAACTCAAGAACATTTATTACTCTTGTGACAGTTCAATCAAAAAACATTTCCGATAATTTGTGATAGTTCCATAACATTTTACTATTTTTGTTAAAGCCGGAAAACCCTGGATAACACTTTGAAAACATTTGGTGACAACTAGAAAACATGTTTGACTCTTGTAACAGTTTATAGATTTTTTTGAACTTATGGCAAATTAAGAACACTTTACTATGTTTGTTAAAGCCTAAGAATAATGTATTTTTGTAAAACTAAATATGATTTATAAACTCTTGTAACACTTTTGGCGATCCAGAAACATTTTTGGCAGTTTATGATAGAAACAGCAAAAATAAAGTTTTTTTTTAATTATGTGTATAGATGTTTGGATGAAGGCAACTGAGTTGCTAGAATTTTATTTTGATTTCGTCAATTTTACAATTTTAAAAACTAAACTAAACAGGTTAAGAATACGTAACAATGTTTCGTAATTATATTAGTAATAGAAAATTTTATGTGAACATCAATAGCTTTCTAATAAAGATGAATGTACAGTAGGTGTGCCACAGGGATCCATACTAGGACCGTTGTTATTTACATTATTTATTAATGATCTCAGTTTATTTTAGACAAAGAAAATTTAACAAATTGTGCTGATGTGGCAATATGTGCTAAAAATGAGACAGTTTTGCAAACTTCTCTAAAACACAGTAATTGTAGCAATAAAATCTTGGTGCGTGCGTGAAAAAATTGCAAGGCATCAATAGGCAGCGTTTTCAATATTTTACAAATTTTCCATATCGAGAAATATAGTTAGGCTAGAAACTCATTTGAAGTAGATGTAATAAGTGTTAACAATGATGATAAATACAAGAAAAATTGCCCAAAATGTAACGTGATGTGGAGTATTAAAAACAAGATTTACCAAAATGAGTCTCGCAAACAGTGGCATAGCTATCTGTGAGCAAGGGTCTGCAATGTAAAAATGCCTACAAGCTTACAGAGCCTTCTCGACGTCTATTTCAAAACCGCATTTTGCTATCTTCGACATTTTGTGAATATCATTTAGTATTTTTGATAGTTTATAACTGGATTTTGGCTCTTTTCGACAATATTTTTCATATTTTATAGTTGGATGTTGCTATTTTTGTGATTTTTAGATTAGAATCGAACCGTTTGTACCAGATTGGAAGATTTTATTAAAAAAATACACTTTTTAAAAATTTATGCACAAATTTTGGTGCTTCCTGAGAATTGTTTAAAATTTCAAGGACAGATTTTGCTGTTTTGACTTTTTATTCAATTTTCAGCCTGAGCGGTTACAAGTGTAGTAATCTTTCCAAATAGATCTGTTACCTCATATAGGCATCCAAACACACAGATGTCTTCTCTGTGGCTCAGTGTGCCCAACTGCCTACCCCAAAAGGAAACGGCGGTGATGCCCAAAAATCATAGCTAAGCCACTGCTCTTAAAATTTTGAGAAGAACAATCTAGAAAGCCTTGCTGCCATTTCCAACTACTTATTTGTGTCAAGCAAGATTTTCCATGATAAATAAATTCTCAACATGCAGTGTACACTTTCTTAATACTTAATACTTAATTTTGTAAAAACTCAAAAACATTTATGGAAATTACGGCAATTTAAGAACGTTTCCGACACTTCAAGAATATTTTATATTTTTTGCTAAAACTGAGGAATATTGTATAGCAAGTTGAAAATAACTTCTGGGTTACCGTTGAGTGGACAGAGTAACAGAATACAATATATAGACAAAAAACTAAACAAAAATGAAGAAAACAAGTGCTCAGATGCGCATGCTGTAATGTCTTATCCTGGAGAAGCAAAGATCAAAATATCAAAAAAGTAGAGAAACAAAATACCAGAAACTAAACAAAAAGGCAGTGGACATACCAGATATGCCGGATATATACTCAATTACAGCAAAAAGAAGACACACAAAAGAACCAACAAAGATGTAAGCATGCTCATAAATAGCAAACTTGAACAAAACATAGAAGACACACACCACATAAACAAAAGAATCATAAGAGTAGTCCTAGACTGTAATAAAAAAATACAAAAATGTGCAAAATTCTATAAAGAACTTGAACAGGACAACATGAATTAAAATTCAAAAACAAAATTTCTAGAAACCAGATAATCATGATACTTAGGGCCAGAATTACAATCTAGTGGTTTAACTCACACATACGTGGATTAATGCTAACTGTGGATTAAAATATTATGATAGCTAACTGACGGAAATGGGCGATTAACAATTTAACTAGCAGTTTAAATAACCTTAAATTATGTGAGTTATAACAGTTATTACTTATAAGAAATTGGTGTATTCTACTAATAGTGATTACTGGAAACTTACTATTGTTTATAACGAGTTATCCATATTTATTAATTTGCAATTTTTTTGTTGTTAGATATTCAACATATTTATTAAATAAAATTTTAATGTCAATTTTTTGACGCATCGATTTATAGGTTAAGATTTTAAATATTTTGTTGACATAAAATATAGGGACGATTGTAATACGCGTTCCTACTAACTAGCGATTTAAATTTTAACTAGCAGTTAGTAAACTTGCAGTTTAAACCACTATTGTAATATTGGCCCTTAACAAACCTGAACGTACGCACCGCTAGCAATGCCGTAGATGGCGTAAAACAACGATTCAATAAACCCAAGCTAAACTAAAATAGAGAAGCTCTGGTAGCAATCTGTGCGCAAAACAAAATGCAAATAGACAGCACCTACTTCGACCATAAACCTAAATTAAAGAAATAGCAACAGAATTTAAAAAAGCATACCTACAGTACCTAAACAACAGAACATTGTAAAAATATTCTCAATATAAAACAGTTAAAAACAAGGTGTGTGCGAGAATTACAAGACTAAAAACTGTGTACTGGACAACTTTACCGCAGAAATAAAAACAGACCTATATGGACCTATTAAGGCGCAAAGAAACCAATAAACGCGCACAGTCACAATCGATTAGTAAAGAAACCTAGGTGGCATAATTTAAGATCTTGTACCAAGAACAAAATAACACTGTAAATCACACTCCACCTCCAGAAAGAGCAAGCACTGAAATTAACACTGCACTTGTAGAAAAAACAATCAAAAAGCTTAAACACAGAAAAGCACAAGGCCTAGATGAGATACAAAATGAACTAATCAAGTATGGTGGTCAAGAACTAAGCACACAATTAGTAATCCTTTACCAAAAAATCCTCCTCCGCGAAGACCATTCCAGGAGAATGAAAAAAAAGTATAACCATCCCAAACTTCAAAAAGAAAAGAGAAGAAACGACCTAAAAACTACAGAAAGATAACACTACTAAGCAGTATCATTAAACTATTTACTCGGATAATTGTATTCATCCTGCTATAATAACAACAAAACCTTATGAAAAACAAATCAACTACTAATGCCATACTTGCGATAAAATAGCTAATAGAAAAGTCAATATAGTATAATAAACCTTTATTCGTGTGTTTCATTGTCTTAACCAAAGCGTACAACCAAGTCAAACTAAACGACGTAACAAAATACTCAAAGATAATAACATACCCTAATACCAATGTACAAGTGGATTTCATTTGAATAAGTCTCGTCATTGATCATCACGTGTCTTTTATAGTTAGTGAATTCCTCTACCATAAATCACTATACATGTATACAAACGCCGAGATAACTGATATGCATTTCATGTATGGACTTGCTGATGGCAACTCATTACAAACTAGACGATTGTACATTGAACGGTTTCTTGGCCGTAATATCCTTAACAAAAAAATCTTCAAAAACATTCAACGACGTCTTCGTGAAATAGGCACATTGAAACAAAGTAGAGGGCTAGAAACATCAATGACAGTAAGAACGGTATAACTGAAACAGAATGTGCTGGACATAATAGAGGAAAATCCAAGTAACTCTTCGCAAAAATTTGCCAATACTTTGAATGTAAGTTATCGGGCAGTTTGGAAAATTCTTAAGATCAATTTGTTGTATCCATACCACAATCAGCGTGTTTAGGCACTACTACATGCTTATTTTCCTTCACTTATTGCGTTATGTCAATGGCTTTTGCAAACATTAGTTCTAATCCCTCAATTCCTGACACATATTCTTTTCACCGATAAAGCCAGTTTCTTAAGAAATGCAATAAGAAATTTTCATAATAACTATTTATGAGCAGATAAAAATTCGCATCAGTTATGTGAAGATCGTTTTTGACATCAGTTCTCGTTGAATGTTTGGGTAGGAATTGTGGGCTACTGTCTAATTGAACCAGTATTTCTACCAGAAAGACTTACCGGCAAAATGTATTGCAACTTTTTGGAACACATGCTACCTAAGTTTCTGGATGATGTACCATTGGCAACAAGAATTGCAATGTGGTTTATGAACAATAGTGCACCACCACATTACAGTTTGGATTAGTCGAGGTGGGCCACACGCATAGCCTGCTCGATCCCCAGACTTAACCCCCTATCTGAAGTCGTCAGTTTACGCTACACCAGTGGAGAATTTGGACGACTTGCAAAATCGGATAAATGCTGGGTGTAACTCAATTAGAAACAAACCTGGTGTATTTGAAAGAGTTCGGCAGTCAACGACAAGAAGATTGATAGCTTGTATCTAGGCACAAATCCAGAAGAAAGTCATTTCAAACACTTATTGTAGATTCAGCAACTTTACATGTACTTTTTGATAAAAAAATGTTGCAACTGTCGCAAATTTTGTATCTTCAAAACAAAGAGGTTTTTGGTCTTCACTAAAACGTCCATTTTTTGTCTAATTTGAAAGAACTATTAGTATATTCCGCTTTTTGATGCCAAATTAAATAAATTTATATATATATATATATATATATATATATATATATATATATATATATATATATATATATATGTAAGAAGCTACACGACAGCAGACGCAGAGTCTCTAGCTAGAAATTCTTTAGTGTGGACGTGATCTTAAATTTTTGAAAATTTTTCCACTATTTCTTTTAAAACTATAAAATTCTCCATGTACAAGCTCCGGCTGTTTATTTGCGTTTCCCCTAAAACTCTACTAGTCCAAATAAATTCACTATTTTGTCTCCAGAGTTATAGCTGTCATTGTCTCTTTTCATCACTCCTGGTATGCGCGAGATATTTTTCCGGTTATTAATAAAAAACCAGAATTTAGTTGGATTTGTTTTTATCATAGACTCGCTCTCTCTAATATATTTTAGTTAAACTAAACTTATATTAGATGCTTTCCTTTCACTGTTCTGGACGGTTCCGAACAATTCTGTGCGTGACGCCGCATGTACCTTTCACAGAGAGCGCGACGCCCCAACTTGTTCTGAGTGTCCTTCCCCTCTCTCCTCATGCACCACCATCGACAACGGTGCATCAAGCCCTTTTCAAGTGCCAACACCAAATAACTAAATATATCTAATATTTACTACCAACTTATTGACAAAGTTACTAGTATTTTCATTTGTCGCCAGTAATAAATTTAATTTTAAAACTTAAAATATAGAAATATTTTGTAATTTAGAATCTATATTGTGCATCATAAAAGTAATGTAATAAAACGTTTTTTAATTATACATATATTTAACAAAATGTCAAGTTGAGTAAATAATTATTTGTTGGTTATGTCGTTAGTCAACGCATCATAATATATGCCAGTAAATAATGTTCCTTTCAGAATAGTTCAGAACGGTTCTGTGCGTCAAGCCCCGAGAGCGTGTTGCTCTTGAAAGGAAAGCAGTAATTGTGCTTGAGTCTACTTTCCACTGTTTTTAAGGTTCGTCGGTTTTATGTTTGCGCCATGTCAAGTCTTTGCATTAGATAAAATGTCTCTCAAACAAAATTTACATCGTAACATTTGTAGACGTCTGACCAATCGATGATACAGAGATCGTTGTATGGACGGCCTCCAGATTACATTTTTCAGTTAAGTGAAAGTTTGGACTCCTCGTTTCTTTAGTTAGTTTTGAAATTTTTTCAGTATCAATCAAGTTAAAAGATAGATGGTTGACGTCCTCATACACAAGTACATTATCACAAGAAGTAATATTGCATTTTAAATTATAAGACATAAAAAGTAGGTCTAAAAATAAATTCATATAGTTTGGAAAAGAGTTAATTTACTTTAAATTGTTGAAAGAAATAAAATGGTTCCAATGTTTGAAAAAGATTCATAATAAAACCATTATAGCAAGGCAAGTTAATATCCAAAACCGATACAGTTTCCGTGGTTATTACTGTACTTATGTAATCAAAAAAATATGTATAATCAGTTGTAGTAGATGGCGGTATATATATGGAAAGTGCATCCGATGATAATCCTTTTTTGTAAATTCTGCAACCAGTAATATCGATAGTTGGTACCAGTGAACTAAGAACAACATTTTCACTTTTAAATATACATTTTACTGCAATTTAAGATGTACCTCCAAATCTGTTTCTGTCATTTCTGAATACAAAATAATGATTGGAAAAAACTTTCGCAGTTTAAACGTGTTTTGGTTAGTGCAACTATATCATATTTTTCTGCGTCTAGCAAGTTCTAGAATATATTGCTTTTAGATTTTAAGCCATCAACATTTTGATAATATAATTCTATGGTTGGTGTTTCGTGTTGGAGTGAATTTTGTTTCATAATAGTTAGGATTTTATTAAATTATTTAATGGTTGGTTAAAAAAGTGTATCATCTGACTTTATTCTAAAATCATTAATTTTGCTTATGTTTTCTTAATCTAAAGTTTGCTTCGTATTGTGATTTTTTTTTAAATAACTTTAATTGCGGGAAGATTGGAAGAAAGCTTGCCCAATCTAATTATTTTCTTTACTGAAATCTTTGATAAGTTTTAATTTGTCAGTAACTTGTGTATGGTCAGCGTTATTAATCTCTTTAAAATCGACACCCGTTGCCTCAGGTAGATGTAAACTCGAAAACATTTATTAATCTTGTGATTTCTGATTATTTGTGATAGTTCAAAAATACATTACAATTACTTAAGACTCAAGATCGTTAAATAACTGGTTGAGATCATTTTGTGGCAACTCAAAAACATTTATCACTCTTATGACACTTTTGGCAGTCCAAAAACATTTTTGATAATTCGTGACATTTCAGAAACATTTGACATATTGTGTTAAGGCCCAAAAACATTGTATAGCTGGTAACAATGTATGATAGGTCAAAAACATTTTGTGGCAACTTAAAAACATTTATGATTCCTGTGATAGATATAAACATTTTGTGTCACTTTTGGCAATTCATAAACATTTCCGACAGTTTTTATATATTTATATATATGTTGTAATCTATGACAAAATCAATGATAAAACTCAAAAACATGACTCTTGTGACAGTTTTTAAACATGTTTGACACTTTTGACAATCCAAGAACATTTTCGATAACTTGTGACAGTTCAGAGACATTTTATAATTTTTGTTAATATAGTACATTTTTGGCAACTCAAAAACATTTTGTACTCTTGTGACAGTTTATAAACATTTCCAAGAATATTTCCGGTAAATTGTAGATATATAGTTTGCTAAAGCCTGAGAACATTGTATAGCAAGTTGAAAACATTTCGTTAAACTACAAAAAACATTTATGACTCATAAGTCATGGCACTGTCACAATTCTGGCAATTTGTGACAGTTCAGGAACATTTTACAATTTTTGTTAAAACCCGAGAACATGTAGAGCAAGTTGAAAATATTTTTTTAACTCAAAAAGATTGATGACTTTTGTGACAGTTTATAAACATTTTGTGACACTTGACAAACCATGAACATTTTTAAAAGATCAACAATATTTTATAAATTTTGCTAAAGCCAAGAAACATTGTATAAAACAGTTTGAGAACATTTTTTATGACTCCTGTGACAGTTTATAAACGATTTATAAACAATTTGTGAGCAATCCAAAAACATTTCTGACAGTTCAAAAACACATTGTCACACTTTTAAAAACCCAAAAACATTTCTTAGTTCAGACTATTCAGATACCTACATTCTACAATTTTTGTTAAAGCCCAAACTCATTATATGTAAACATTTTGTAAATCTAAAATACATTTATGACTTTTGTTATAGTTACAAACATTTAGTAACACTTTTGGCTATCCAGAAACATTTCTGACAGTTTGTGTGTTCAGGAACATTTCACAATTTTAAGTATAACCCAAAAACATTGTATGGTAGATTGAAAACATTTTGTAAAACTAAAAAAAACATTTATGACTCTTGTGAACTGTCAACTTTTTGTAACACGTTTGGCTATCCAGGACATTTCTGGCAGTTTGTGACAGTTCAGAAACATTTTATAATTTTTCTTAAAGCTAAGAAACAATTTTTTGCTAAAGCCGAAAAACATTGTATAACAAACTAAACAAGTTTGAAAACAATTATAACTCTTGTGAGAGTTTATAGACATTTTGTGACATTTCTGCCAATCCAAGAACAATTTCGGCAGCTTAAGAACATTTTATATTTTTTACTTAAACCGAGAATTATTTTGTTGGAACTCAAAAACATTTATGGGTCTTGTAACAGTTTATAAAGATATTGTTACACTTTTTTCAATCTAATTGCTTACTACCATGCTAAGGCTACAAATTAAAAAAAAAACAACTAAAAAAGATGACCAAATATACTCAAATCAACTATGCGTAAGCATATACACTCAACATTTTATTTATAAAATTTAAAATATTCTTTAAATCAATTTTAACTATGTTTCAAATTATTGCTTTGCTTAAGATCATGCTGAAGCTACAAATTTTGAAATATTAACTCTAAATTTTAGCTAAGATACTCAAATTAATTATGAGTAAGCATGTTCAATCAAAATTTAATTTATAAAATTATCAAGCTGAGGTTACACATTTTAAGACATCAACTCAAAATGCCAGCCTAGCATACTCATATTAATTGTGAGTAACCATATTAACTAAAAATTTAATTTATAAAATTGAAAGTATTATTTAAATCAATTTGAATCATGTCTCAAATCATTGCTTTGTCTAAGATTATGCTGAGGCTTCAAATTTTGAAATATCATCTCAAAGTTTAGGAATCAAAATCTAGAAAACTCAAATTAAATGCGTGTGAGCATATTAACAACTTAAGTAGAGATGGGCCGGCCACATTGCCAGACAAGAACCAAACAACTCGGAGCATAGAAAGACCACAAAAGAAGGCCTATGTCCAAGAGTGGACGTTAATGAGCTGAGGAAAAAGAAGGACATATTAACAGTAATTCTTAACCTCAAATCGCAACCCAAATTTGAATCGCGGCAGTTAATTGCGTAGGAAAAAATCTTAAATAACTAAATTTTATGTTACTTCACAAGTCACCCAAATTCAGAGCAGAAGGAGAAAAAATTTCAAAATTTATTAGAATATTTGAAAAACTTATAGATATATGTATTCCACAAAATGCTCATATAAAGAAATATAGTTGGGTTAAAAAAAAATACCCAAAATGCAAAGAGCCTACAAGCATTCAGGACCTTCTTGACGTCTATTTCAAAATCGTGAGCTGTAAATAGAATTTGGCATTTTTTAACAGTTTATGGCAAAATTTTGGTTTCTTTGGCAATTTTTTTTTATCTTATAGCTGGATATTGCTAATTTTAAGATTTTATGAAAAAAAAAATTTAGGATTTCATAAAAAATACATTTTTTAAAAGAATATTGGTGCTTTCTGACAATTGTTTAAAATTTCAAAACCGGATTTTGATGTTTTGACATTTTATGAACAGATTTTTGCAGTTTTTAATGGTTTTTGGTTATTTTTAACAATATGTTAATTAAATGTTAAATTTTTGACCGCATTTTAATATTTTTCTACATAAAATTTTGCATTAGCATGATCTTTTCCCAAAAACTTTTTTAATGTTTTATAACTAGATTTAGTTATTTTCAACTTTTAATGAGCTGTAGGATTACAATTAATAACTTCTTAGTTAAATAGCAGAAAACAAAAAGTAAAAGATGTAGAATCAGATTTGTTAGGCATAAAAACAGGTATACCCCAAATATGCATTCTGGGACCAACGTTATTTATCATTTATATAAATAACCTATGCAGAATAGATAACAACTATGTAATTTCACAAATCTATGCAGATGATACTAATTTTATTATAGCTAAACAATCTATTTACTCTGCAACCAAAAAGTTGAACAAAGCAGAATCATGGTTGCCAAAAAAACACAAATAATTTGATAATCTGATTTACTCCTAACCACTCTAAAACTGAAATTCCAAAATAATACTTACAGATAAAAATTTTATTTGTCAAAATTTTATCAAAAAAGTGTTACATAATAAAAATATTAAAATCAATAGTGAAACCCAGAACACTGAAAACTATTTACCTCGCCAGTTTCAAATGTCATCTCAGATATGGCCTTTTTTGTACGGTAGCAGTTTGCACATTTTTGACCTTTTTAAAACACAAAAACGTATTCTACAATCACAATGTGCTCTTAAATATAATGACAGTTGTACTACCACATAACATATTGGCAGTTACTAGACTGTACGTTTTTTTAATTTTCAACTATTAAAACAAACACTTATTTGATAAAAAACAAACGTCATCATTACAGTAAGAGAAATGCAAAATTTGGTACCATGGTACACAGCAATAAAATGTTACAATCACTTACCTAACCATCTCAAAGAAATATAAAACATAAATCGAACTTAAAGACAAACTTTTTGAATATTTATGTAACAATAAAACTATATACTATACAAAAAATTTGCATTTTAAACAGTTTAACCAAATTTTTGAGCTTTTTGACAATATTTTGATGTTTCAAAACCGGAATTCGGTATTTTAAAAATTTATGAATAAAACTTTTAAACAGTTTATTGCCGGATTTAGTGTTTCTTAACAATAAGATATTTTTTTATTTTTATCAATAGAAACTTGTACGTTTCAATGGTTTTTGGCCAAACTTTAGTTTTTTATGACATAATTTTAACATTTTATTATGTTATTTTTGATAATTTATAAATAGAAATTTACACTTTTCAACAGTTTATGATCGGATTTTAGTGCTTTCAAACAATATTTTTATATTTCATAGCAGAATTTTGCTAATTTTGACACTTGCGTAATTTTTTACATTTTCAATAGTTTTATGGCTAGATTTTCGTACATTTTCACAATATTTTGCTATTTTTGACATTTTATTATATTTTTTTGCATTTTCTAACAGTTTATTGTCCGATTCGATATAAATTTTATTTAAATAAATTTTTATAATTGTACTTTGAGTCGCCAGCCAAAAAGATTAGTTTAGGTCATGCTGAGAAGACTACCAATTTTAAAATACCAACTCAAAACTTTACCTATGCACACTTAAATTAATTGTTAATTAATTTCATTTATAGAAATATCTTAAATCATCTTTAATCATATCTCAAATGATTGCTTTGCTTAATATTATGCTTAGGTTACAAATTTTGATTTCAACCAAGCATACTTTAAATATAAACAAAACAATTGCATTTCTAATAAAAAGAAAATGATCCAATTAGTATGCTTCAATCAAGGTCACAGCTGTCATCTCTTTCTTGCTAATTAATGTTGACAAAAAGCGATTAATAATATAGATAACTCCTTTTAATTAATCACGTGATTTAATTTGATAAATGAGTTGGAATAACTTTACAGCTGAATTAATATTTAAAATGTAATTATAATCGAAGTTAAGTATACCAAGTACATCATTTAAAGTGTAATTAATTGAGACTGAATGATAATTTAAAAAAATGTTGTGACCACCCACGCGAATTAACTACAATTAAACATTTTTATTAACAATTGACACGTTTACGAAGATTGATGTTGGTTTGTAATAATCAATAAAAAAATGTACATTCCTTTACTCACTAATTACTGAAGTATTCTTACACGGAAATAAGTTGTAAGTAATATGTACATAGGTGCTAAAGAGGAAGCCAAATATGCTTTAATGCAGCCATGTGCTTCCTGCGCTTATGATAAACACACATTTTTTTACTCCTAGTTTAAACACCTTTTGTAATCCCACACAGATTTAACCGAAGATGACAGGATGGAAAGTTCTACCACGTGGACCATATGGGTTTGTGTTTATTTAAACCGTTATATCCGCGATGCACTTTGAGTGGAAAATTTATTTATATTCCATCGAGCATGCCAGCCGAAAACGCA
The DNA here is from genome assembly GCA_963932245.1 of Tachinus rufipes. Taxonomy (NCBI): domain Eukaryota; kingdom Metazoa; phylum Arthropoda; class Insecta; order Coleoptera; family Staphylinidae; genus Tachinus; species Tachinus rufipes. The sequence continues at coordinate 66,139,340 of OZ010747.1, read as the reverse complement.
AATGTTGCTATCAGAGCGGAACCAATTAATATGCATAATCTATTTATTTATTTCTTTTCTAATGTTGCGCATTCTCTAACAAATCGATTAATATTCAGCTCATCAACAATTGTATTATATTGCTTTCCATAAGGCACCGATGGTATTGTGCCAGGAAACTGTTGTTGATTCAATTACTAAAGGATGTAATTAGGTTGTTTGATGGTGCAACGTGCATGTCCAAGATAATTTAATTATTACTTTTAATGCAAATCGACTTTAACATACAGTTTTCGATTCGACTCGTTCATGATTTTCCTACAATCTGCGATTGAATAATAAAGCATTTATTGGATGCAATCATCTAATTGACGATGGTCTTTTGTTTCGAGCGAGAGCACTTGTTTTACCTTAAATGGCAAATCTAACATATCACAGCTATAAAGTGAACACCGACATGGGGCTATAAGGAAAAGCATTCCAACAACAAACGCAAACTATACTATACATATAATATTAACAATATTTACATTTTTTATTGATTTCCTTATAATAAATTATATTTTATTGAATCCATATTTTGCATATATTTGCAATCAATTGCAATGGACAATAATATTACATTTTGATTAATCTAATCTAACATATATGTAATAGTTTTAAGTTATTATTTTATTGTATTATTTGTATAAATGTGGAAATATATTTGACATATTTTGTAAATGCATTTTTAAAAATTAAATAAAAAATATTATTAATAATAATTTGTAACAATTTGATAATTTATTGCAACTATTTACAAATAGAATTAAATTTTTCACATATTTTAAGAATGTTCTGTATAAATTTATAAATCATTATTCAACAACAATTCGTATTCAAAACAACAATCTTCTCATCGCAATTATCATTTATTTTCCCCGATTGACAAAGTCATTATGTTAATGATTCTCTCACAGCTTGTTCCTGCACCAGTTAACAGCAATTAGCAACTCTCGATGTGTGTGACAATCCGTTTCACATCTACATACACACACTCTATTTTTTTATTTTATTCATTTTATGTAAAGAACAACTTTCCATCTACGGCAATGACCGCCGGAGAAAGTCAAGGATCTTCACTACTTCAAATGTACATGAAGAGAAAAAAGGGGAGATATTTCACCACCAATAAAAGAAGCGCCTTATGTAATTTACGTAAGCCCATTTCTCTTTATTTACACAAAACATTACAAGGATTTGGTAATGGGATTCATCCTAACTAACACTAGTTGAGACGATGGATGGTGCGCGCTTTCTAAATTTTATTTGTATGCGGATGGATGCGGGCTTTTAGTTATATTTTTTGACAGTTCAATGACATTCAATTTAATTTGTAATTGTAGCCCGAATTATATTTTTTTTTAAATTTTGGAAAAAAATTAAAATATTTATTTTTGTAAAATTTTATTTTGAAAATCTGTAAAGCAATTAATCCTCAATACTAATTTTAATACAATATTTTGGAAATTATGATCGCAATTGCAATATTTTTGAAATAGGATTTTTGGTGAATTTTGAAAATACTTAAAACATTAGAATTTTTATACTAATAACTAATACTTAATGCCTGTAAATAATTTTAATCAAATATTTGAAAATTCTGGTCAAAACTGCTATACTTCCTAAATAGAATTAAAAAAAAAAATACTCAAAATGTTGAGTAAAGTATTTTGACAGATTCACTTCTTCTGTAGGTTCGATTTTTATTTTGAGTTGCTCTCATTTCAGTACCAAAAAACATAAACAAGCTCACGGATGTTGAAAATATGTGTGTTATCATGAAAAAGCATTATTGTAATAATAACAATAGATTACTGTTGAATTGGTTGACAGTTCGCAGATTAAAAGTATTAAAATACTCCTCAAAAACAAAATTTTCGTAGAAAACTGGCGACCTCTGTGTCTTTTGAACACAAACTCTTTGAACATACATATAATCAACCAAAAACTGCAAGAAAAAATGAAAAAGAAAACAAGCCTCGCCAGCACAAAATACGTGTTTAAAAGAGTGTGCTTCACTATTGATGCAATCATCAAAATCCAGAACATAGTACCAAAAAGAAGGAAACAAAATTGAAACAGAAGCTGTCATACCAACAGATAGCAGAAAACTTAAAAAAGTAGTTTCCGTGTTGGGACATAACCATAGAGAGCCAACGCAGCCTCAAGTGCCTAGGTAAACCTTTTGGCCACAATATGACAAGGCGGTAACGTCCTCGGCACAATTGATACCTAACATAGACATACCAAGAAAAAAACAAGAAGAGTTATGTGTAGCGTTGAAAACTCAATAATACTATACAGCGCTCCAGCATGCAGTGAATGGACTAATGCCAACAACTACAAAAGTATCCTTACCAAAACTTATACAGATCGGCATCCACAAAGGCGCTACTAGTAGTCGCTGGGACACACCACTACAACTGCAGGTGTAAGAGAAAACGTATAGAACCACCACTAGCAAACAAAAAAGAAAGACCAGAAAAGTTACCATTGCAAGATGGCAAAACAAGTGGAACACAGGCAAGTAGACTAAACTGCTGATTCCGGAAATATCTCCGTAGATCAAACAAAAACACGGCTTTACCGACTACCACCTCACTCAATTTCTTACGGGACATAGGTGTTCCTCTAGCTATCTGCACAAATTTAAACTAAAGGACAGTAACAAGTGCAAATACTGCGGGCTGAGTGATACCCCAAACACGCAGTGTTAGACTGTAGATGACAACCATGTTAAATAGTTAATAGCCTTAACATTTCATCCGCTCATAAAGAACTGTTGTAAAAATAAGATAGTTGTTCCATAATGTGGAATGATGTCCATTTGGTTGTAAGTGATTGAGATACTCCTTAATTATTATTATTCATCAATCTATTTCTGCTACCAAAGCTAATCACCAACGTCAGAGGTTAAGACTACCACATCTGGGATTATTTCCGCAAATTCACCTAAACTATTAGGTTTTTTAATATTCATGCATCATCAACGCAGTACGCAAGACCTACTAAAGACTCAAACTCGAGTGTAGTAGTCGAATATGCTACCCACTACACCACCTGAGCGGTTAAAATATTCCTTAAACCCAAAAATATTTTTGATTTTAGTTATATGCTGTCAGTGAGATAGTCGATAGATAGACAACCTTTGGATGTGTAATTTCAGCAAACATTATAATCAACACCCGATTAAAAAAAAATCTGGAGTTAGCAGCGTGCTTCAGTTTGAGACGTCTCAAACACTTTGTGAACTGAAGGTATTGTTGCTAACCACTTGTTTTAAGTAATGTTTTGTGCTCTTGGCTGCTGCTTCCCATAGGCTGCTAAGATGTGAGAACTTTGATAGAATAAACTTCCATTAGATTCCTTCTTGAGCTATTTCGGGTTCAAATTCATTTGATTCCTTAAGCAGTTGTAGCAGTTCATTGTTTGTTCCGACAAAATGTGTCCCATTGTCGGATTGATCTTTTCAAACAATTTAAAAATGCTTCCATTGTCAAAATAGTCATCATTTCAAGAAAAACATGTAAATACTGATACATTATTGGTTTAATAGAATGTAATAAAACGACCAAGATACCGTTATACTTTGTTTGTGTAATAAACTCATAATGAGTTGTACAGGCACTGGTTAGCTCACTTTCGCCAATTAACCAAAACTTAAACCGCAAGGTGCAGTTGCTCGAGATAACCATGGTTTATAATTATTTTCATGATGTAGTTTTTGAGGAACACTATTAAATGATCTTTATTGTAAGGTAGACTTGAATGTAGGAGTCGTCCTAGAACTCGTATGATGTCAACCGTGTCAAGAAATAGATTCAATCTTCTCTCAATGTTTTCTTACGTTTTTTGACATTTTTAAATAAATGATATCTTGATATAAGCATTACTCCAATGCTTTCTCCAACTCGTTAACTGATAGTGCTCCATCAGCTTGTTTAGATTTGTCCTTAACCTTTCAATTTAATGTGAATCGTAAACAATAATCCTGTAAATATATATTGTGAATAAGTGCTTATCTTAAGTCTGGTTTTAGTTATGACTGCCGCCATAGGTCTTCAGTTTCTTTTAAAAAATCTGGTCCATGCCACCATAAAGAAAATTAACAAAATTAATTCAACCAGTGATTTGTTAAGATTAAGAATTATATTTTCCTAATCCTATTTGCAACATAGGTTTTCTATAGCCTTGATAAGGATTTAATCCAGTCCAGCCTTGTGATATGTTCGTTTATAGCCTTTTTTGTTGTCGGCATTAGCTAGGCTAGCAACCAGACACCGCATAACTCAAAACTTAGTAAAGCTACTCTTAATTTTTAACAAAGTAAATGTATTTTTTACGCCATTTCCTGACTAATATATATACTTGCTCCTTAAGCTTTTTCTGAAAAGTTACAAAAACCATGTAACTCAATGTTCTTTCCAATGCTCTTCTAGAAATCTTGCTCAATTAAGCTCTATTGACTTTAACTTATATTTATTTTTTTATATTTTTGCATTCTTGGAGAACCGTATAAAATTAATAAAAACATTTTTGATTTCGTTCGCAAACCAAGAAATTTTGTATAGTTTTTATGAACAGTTTCAAATCTTTGCAACTTTTCCTGCTATTTTTAGTTGTTCTGGAAACTTCCAATGCTTTTGCTTTGAAGGTCCTTTGGAAGCTAGTAATAATACAAAAATTGTTTGAAAAAAAAGTTGCAATCTCCGAGGTTTGTTTAAATTCCTTGCTACTATTTTTAAAGACTATAAATGTTTTTGTAAGCTCCGAAGCTTTTTAGAAGCTGGTATTAGTATAAAATATATTTGAAAGAAAATTGCAGTTTTTAAGGACTGTTTGAATTTGTATTTTATTTTTGTAAGGTTTCAAATGCTTTTTGTAAAGAAGTAATTGTTCAGTAACTGTTTGAAACATTTTCTGCGATCTCTAAAGTCCGTTTAATATTTTTGCGGCTGTTTCTTGGTTCTCTGAAAATCGTTTGAATTCTTTGCAACAATTTTTGAAGACTTTAAATGCTTTTTGTCAGCTTTTATTGTTTGTAGTTTTTTTTTAAGCTGGTAATAATTAAAAAAAAAAAAAAAACTTTATGCAATCTCCGCGGTCCGCTTAAATTTGTTGAGGTTAGTTTAGAAACTTGAAATGCTTTTTGTAAGCTACAAAAGTCTTCTGAAAATTGGTGATGGTTTAGTATATTTTTGGATTTTTGATGTCGGTTTTTGCGACTATTTTTAGAGATTCAATCGTTTTGACTGTCTTTTAGAAGCTGGTTATAGTTAATAAATTGTTTAAAACATGTTTTGAAATCTTTAAGGTCCGTTTAAAATCTATGCAACTAATTTTAGCAATCTTGAATGTTTTTGTTAAGCTCCGAAGATCTTTTAGAAACTGAAATAGTTCAATAATAATTTAATTTTTTTTTTCTTATCTTTGAGATCCGTTTAAACTTTGCGACAATTTTTGGTGACATTAGTAGTCTTTAAAAACTAGTGTTGATTTAGAAATTGTTTGTAAACTCTGTAAACTTTACTTTTTTTTACGAAAACTTTTTGAGATTTTGAATAGTTTTTGTAAGCTTTAATGTTTTTTTGGACGTTGGCAATAGTTCAAAATTTATTTAAAAATAATTTTGCAATCTCAATAAATACTTTTGTAGTTCCAATGGTCTTTGTATGCTGATAATAGTTCAAATGATTTGAATATTTTGAATGCTTTTGATGTTAAATGTTAGTTTAAATTCTTTACAATAATTTTTAAAAATTTTAAACATTTTTTGTTAGTTTTAGTTGTCATTGGAAGCTAGTAATAGTACAAAAATTGTTTAAAAATTTGAAGTTAAATTTTTTAAATTTATTTTTAGAAATATTAAATGCTATAAGCTCTGATAGTTTTTTTGAAAGCTGGTAATACCTGTAGTACAGAAAAAAATTCTGCAGTCTATGAGAACCGATTAAATTCTTTATTTTTTGGAGATTTTTTGTAAGCTCCGATGGTATTTCAGAAGTTGGTAATAATTTAAAAACTGCAGTTTATTTTTGCAAACTTTAAATGCTTTTTGTAAGCTTCGATAATCTTTTCAAATGCAGCAATAGTTACGCAACCTTTATGTACGTTTTTCAAAACTCTCCTAAAAAAAAGCCGAAAAATTAGTAAAATTACGGAAAATCCGAGAAAAATTCCTTAAAAGTAACCCATTTTTAGCAATTATCTGTTATATTTTACCGTAAGGCAAGCAAATCCAGTTTTTTTAATTAAGTACTATGTTTCAAGAGTATCATATTCAATATTCAAGACTCCAGATGTAACGGAATCAAATTTTCAATAAAATGGTAATTTTCTCATTTTCCGCAAAAAAATTCGGAAAACCAATCGTGTTCTACAGAAAATTTCTTATAAGATACACCCTTTTAAATATGATTTTTGACTATTTTTTGCTTATTTACAGCACAAAAATATTCCTAAAAATTTAAAATAGCCGCCATTTACACTGTATTGCACCTAGGTCTAAAACTTTAGGAATCGACATATTTTAGTAGCCCAAACATGTGTACAAAATTTGAGCAAAATCGGAGATATCTATGTGAGGACGATTGTCCAAATTTCCGTGAAATTACCCTGAAGTCAGTTTAAATTCTTTGCAATTATTTTGAATGTTTTTTGTAAGTTCTGATAGTCTTAATAATGGTAATAATGCAAAAAATATTTGAAATGTTTTTGTAAGCATCTGTCTGGTAAGGATTCAAAAATGATTTTTAAAAAAATTATACCGTCTTTGAGGTCTGCTTAAATTCTTTACGACTACCTTTGGAAGCTTTGAACGTTTTTTGTAAGCTCCGATGGTCTTCTAGAAGCTGATAATAGTGCAAAAATTATTTTAATTTTTTTAGAATTCCATCTTGAATGAAGATTTATAAAAATGAATTCGTCCCAGCTAAGCTTTACCTCGCGCAAATTTTGCGATTATAATGTTATTTGTGATAATGACTAGTCCAAGTAATCCTAGCCTATCAAATATCTGGGCTAATTTAGACAAAATTGCACGTTTGGTTATTCGTGTGATTTTTAAAACGCATGATAGACGAGTGAATTTTGCTGCTTCATAACAACCCCAAAGTGTTTGATGTTGATTCATTGTCAAACAGTACATTTTCACGGTGATTACCGACATCTGTTGCGCCTTTTCTTATTATAGTAGACTTTAAACGCCATTTCATGTCCTCTTCGGTATTCTCTAGTTGGTAGAGACATCCGATGGCTTGGATTGAAGATGCGGTTGTTCCATATGTAATGGTAGTCAGCGTGTATATGGATATTAGTTCAATTTCTTTATATCGTAATAAGATCTTTTGATACTCTTGTGCACTTTAATTTGTAGGTACATTTTTTCTATGTCTCCGGTAAACGCATATCGATGCTTTCAAAATCGCACAAGAATTGCAAATAAATCGTTTTATATAGTTTGTCCAACGTAAAGGCCGTTATTTAATAATAAACCGGTAAATTTTTTAACTGGGCCATCAAACACAACTCTGGTCTTTGTTGTAATACTATTGGCCTTCAGAATGCAATGATGAGGTATATACTATCCAAATTCTTTATAACAATTTAACTTTATCATGTGAACCGTGTTAATTTTCTTTCTATTACAATCAAACGGTTGGTAGCCTTTACAATTTATAGTAGTTTTAAAGTGTTGTTCACAAATCCTTTCCTCCAAAGTAAGATAGCATTTTTGGGTCACTTGGTTTTAACTCCCAAAATTGGTACAACCTCTTATCAATTTGCAGTGTGCTCACGCGGCACGTTGTACTATGAGTTGCAACATATGCATTGCAGACACATCCATTCCAGTCTCACCTTTTGTAGTATTGGACATCAAATGTTCTTTGTTAAAAACAACTGACCGATGAAAAGTAATTCACAAAATATATTCTTGAGAATGATGAATGTAGATGTAACTATTTGTAGTGCTGGTTGATCCGTGGTAATTGTTTGTATTAACAAAAACCTTTTGGAGTATGACTGGTCTCTGGATTTGATTGTCGTTTTTTCCTTTTGTAATATGTTTGCCATCAAATTGCAGATTCCGTTGACTAGATTATAAATTGATGTTCGACCAAGACGTAACCTGCGGCTCATTGATTGACATAAAATTAAATTAGAATCCATTGTCCAGTAATGCACAGCACATATGCGCGGCATGATTGTGAAGAATGTTAGTATGCCTTTTGTTCCAAATCTTACATCTTCTTGACCGACATTGCTCCGATAAATGGCCCTTTCCTAGACAGTTTATTGTCCTAAAATGTTTGTTAATTTATCGTCATGAGGCAGGTTTAGGAATGTTGTGCAAATATAAATTCTGGGTTTTTGATTGCTTGTATAGCATTTAAAATGTGTTTGGGCTACCAAAGTATGAATGTTTCGAGATTTTCTAAAAGCTTGTCTCGTAGTAGTAGTACTTAGCATAGATCGTGTAAGAATAATGTTAAGTCGGTTAATGTCAGATTTTGTATTTTAATTCAATGTTCTTACCATGGTTTGGATGTCAACACGCAAAGCAGTAACGGTTCATTGCTATGGTCATTTATTGCTCCCAATGCTCTTATACTCCTTATACTACTCTTATACATTTTTGGTGACAATTTCTGATTAATGTTGCTAAAAAGTCGTTTTAGATCATTTTCAACAATAAATTTTTGGTTTTCAAATCGATCTTTCAATTGCAATTGCATTGATCGTAGATACATAATTTTCTAAATATCATTCAAAAGTTCGTTTGTATCAACTAACAAAATAAATGCATTCTTAAATAATATTCATTTATCAAATGCTCCATCCTAACTTGAGCTGTAAAATAGTTGGTAACTTAACGGTTGTCGTTGTCAACATGTCATCGGTAAGTTTTAAATAACGAGTAGTATGTTTTCTCAAGATTTGCTATTTCTGTACATACGTAGTCGTCGGCGTTTCAATGTTGGTTTAAATTATTTTATTATTGTTGAATGAGAAAACTGTTTCTAGAATTGCAATATTTTCAAAATAAATTTTAGGAAATTTTGTAAACTTACCATATTATATTTATTTTTCCAAATACCCAAACTCTTAAAAAATATTAAGCAACTAATACTCAATACCTGTAAGTAATTTTAACCTAAAATTTTAAAAACTTTGGTCGAAATTGCAATATTTTCGAAATAAGTTCGAAATCTTAATCAAAACATAATTAATAATCAAAACATATTAATTTTTTTTAATACAAAAATTCTTAAAAAATGTTAAGCAACTACTACTGAACATCTGTTAGTAATTTTAACCCAATATTTTGTAAATTGTAGCAGTAACTGCAATATTTCCAAAATACAATTTAATTTTTTTTTTTAAATACCTAAAACAGATATAAATAATTACACTACAAAATTTTGTAAATTATGGCCTGGATTCTCATATATTAAATTCGTTCAATTTCATGAAATTTTTAAAACCATCAATCAAATTACATATCACGAACGAATAGGTCAGCGACATAACATGTTCGTATCTAATTAAAATTGTTCTTGGAATGTGTCATGCGATAATCAAGCGTTTTAAACTATTTCAAGTCAATCAACTAAAATGTCAAGCATTTTAATTAATTAGAAACGAACTTACAATCAATTAAAAAAGCATTATTCATTATTTTTCTGCTAACATTGATAATGAAATTAGTTTTTTGTATTACAATTATGATAGCATTATAATTCTATAAATACAGCTGACGGATTGATGAGGTAATCTGTTAAATTCATATTCCGCCTGCGGATTAATTTGATTCGGGTAATTAAATCAAGTTTTGTGCATAGATCTCCAAAATATTGTTTCTGTCACCGTCGAGATGTATCAATTACGTGTGCAACAATTAAAAATATATTACACCATTTAATGATGATGAATAAAATGTGCTTGGTAGCTGGGGTCAAAACTCTTTTGAAATTTATTTCTTATATTTGTACAAGAAAATCATGTTAGATAGTTTGTTGACAATTTGCATACTAAAGGGAACTTTTTATATATTAATAAATCGTCGAAAACATTCTGTTCAGAAACTTAATAAAATATTTATATTTTTAGGAACATTTTTTGGCCATCCATAAAGCACAATATAGGATGATAAATTTCAAACAATTATATACTTTATCTATTCTTATATTTTAACTTTTTAAGGTTTAATTTAACAACGGCGACAACAATACCAGAAATACTAGTAACTTCGTTTAATAAGTTAGTAGTAAATAAACTTAAATAGGTTTGATGCACCGTCGTCAATGGTAGTGCATGAGGGAAGAGGGTGTGAAAGGTACATGAGGCGTCAAACACAGAATTGTACGGAACCGTCCAGAACAGTGAAAAGAAAGCAATAATTGTCGACAGTCAGTAATTATGTTTATCAGTTAAAAATTTCTTTCTTTTCAACAAAAATAATTGACATTTTTGACAGCATTTTTCAAAAACTAGTTTTAAAAATTTTTGTTGACAGTTAAAATATATTTTATAAAACATTTTCAATAACTAGTAAATATGTTTATTTTGTTGGAATCATTACTGAGAGTTCAAGAACATTTTTAGCAACTCAAGAGACATTTTTGACAAATCCAGAACAAACTTGTTTTCTTGTCAACATCACTTTTTAGAACCTCTCAAAATTGTTTTGACAACTCTAAAATATTTTTGCCAACGCAAAATCTTTTTTGACAACTAAAGAACAATTTTTTAACAGTTTATGAATATTTAAGACAATTTAAGAAAAACACTTTAAGCAACTCATAAAATATTTTGTCTTCTTTAAAACATTTTTGATAACTTTGAAGTATTTTTTGTCTTCTTTAGAACATTTTTGATAACTATAAACCATATTTGTCTTTTTTGCAACATTTTGTTAATAACTCAAAAACATATTTGTCTTCATTTCAACATTTTTGACAACTTTGGAATATGTTCGTCTTCTTTGGAACAGTTTTGACAACTAAAAAACATGTTTACCACCTTACAAAAGAATGTTGACACTCAGCAACTTCTTTACAATTCAAAAAAACATTTTTGACAACTGATAATTCGTAAATAATTAATACAACTTAAGAAAAACATTTTAACCAACTCATGAAAAATTTTGTACAACTCGGGAACATATTTGTCTTTATTTGGAACTTTTTTGATAACTTTAGAACATAATTGTCTTTTTTAAAACATTTTTAACAACTTTATATTCTTTAGAACGTTAAATTTTTAATAACTCAGAAAAAACATGTTTAACACTTTGCAAAATAACTTTTGACACTTAGAAACATCTTTACAATTCCGAAAACATTTTTGACAATTGGGAAACATGTTTGTTTCATTAAGAAATCAATCAAAATCTCAAACAAATTTATACCGACTCGCAAAATTCTTTTGACAATTTGGAAATACTTTGAACAACTAATAAATGTGCCTACTTCTTACGTACATGTATCTAAACTTAGACGTGGAACTAATAAAACTGATATAGTAAATCATATTAAATCTAAAATTTCTACGATATCAGTTGATGTTGTTGAGTTAAAAGTAAAATCTGGAAACTACAGCAGCTTTAAAGTTTCTGTTCCAGCTAATCATGCTCGATCTATTCTCTGCAAAGATTTTTGGCCTGCAAATATAGCGGTCAGGAAATTTTTAAATTATGGGCGAGTTAATAATGTTCCTGCTTCATCTTTGGTGGATTTTCGAAATCTGGATCCAGCAAACAATCTAAACCCGTCACCAGAAACACCAGCGGTATCTCCATCTATTACCAGAATGTCGGGGGTATAAAAACTAAACTTAAAGAACTTATGCTGGCTGTAGCTGTATCCAACTACGATATTATTGTACTGACCGAAACCTGGCTAAATCAGGACATCAGCGATGCGGAGCTACAATTAATTGGTTACAGTTTGTTTAGATGTGATCGCTCTTCATTAACAAGCCCTAAGCTTGACGGAGGAGGTGTCTTAATTGCTACTAAAACTTGTTTTAATTGTACTTTATTACAACCTACATTTTTAAGTGTTGAACATTTGTTTGTAATTGTTAAGTTTAAGTTTGTATCATATATTATCAGTGCAGTCTACTTACCACCTAACTCGGCATGTGATAAATATTTAGATCATTGTTATTCCGTTGAATCTATCGCTGACAATTATCCTGACAGTAAACTAATTTCACTAGGCGATTATAATCTACCCGCAGCGGTATGGGTTAATGATGAGTTAGGCATAAGTGTTATTTGTAATGATACTTATTCTGCTCATTTTGTTTCCAACTGTTATGGATTTCTAAACTGCGCTCAATGTATTTCTATACCTAATGATGGTGGTGTGTTCTTAGATTTATGTTTTTCTAACATCTGTGATATTTCTGTGATTAAAGCTGTGGATGTTTTGTTAAAACTTAGCCAACATCATATTGCTTATGTGATTGATGTAAAATGTGATACTAGCCGTGATATTTTAATGTGTAATTATGTTTTTAATGATTTTAAATATGCCGACTTTAACGCAATCAATAATTTTTTGTTGAATGTTGATTGGTCCGCCCTTTTTTATAATTGTGATGTTGATAATTGCGTTAATTTATTTTACTCTGTGTTGCATTTTGCTATTGACTATTTTGTTCCCAAAAAACAATGGCGAGAAAACAATTTTCCAGTTTGGTTTAATAAAGAATTGATTTCACTTACTAGACTCAAAAAAACTGTTCATAAACGTTATAAATCTTCAAGACTATTGTCTGATTATAACGAGTTTCAATCAATTCGTACTTCGTGTAAAAATCTCAGTACATGTCTATACAAGCAATATATTACTCGAACAGAAAACAACATTCAAAGTAACCCTAAACATTTTTGGAAATTTGTTAGCGACTCTAGAAAAACTAATGATTTTCCAGCCACAATGTATTATAAACAAAAAACTTGCAGTAATGGAGATGACTATGTTAATAGTTTTGCTGAATTCTTTTCCTCTGTTTACGATACACAAACTCATCCAACTCCTTTGTTTGACTTTAAGAAAAACGTATTACATCGATCATTTTCAATTAGTTTGTTGGATGTATTTAAAGGGATTGAGAACCTTAAATGTAACTTTAGCACTGGACCGGACGGTGTTCCATCTATGCTGTTAAAACAATGTATTTATTCAATTTCTATGCCATTGCACTTACTTTTTGAGGCTTCTCTTAATGAAGCCAAGTTTCCTTCAGTTTGGAAACAAAGCTACATTATGCCTTTACATAAATCTGGAGCTAAGGAGGATATTACTAATTATAGAGGTATATGCATCCAGTCTGCTATTCCTAAGTTGTTTGATCAAATTGTAACTGGTCAAATACAATGGATGTGCAAAAGCATTTTAGTGGAACAGCAACATGGGTTTCGCGAGGGTCGTTCTACTCTTACAAATCTTCTTTGTTACGAAAATGATCTTTTGAATGCCTTTCAATCAAGAGTTCAAGTAGATTCTATTTACACAGATTTTTCAAAGGCTTTTGATCGCGTTAATCATAGTATTTTGATTGCTAAGCTTTGGGCTTTGGGTTTTCATGAATCTGTTGTTGCGTGGTTGTCGAGCTTTTTGGAAAATCGTACACAGTGTGTGAAAATTAATAACTTTTTATCACAACCAATTGTTGTTCCTTCTGGGGTTCCTCAAGGATCTCATTGTGGACCAATTCTGTTTTTACTCTTTATTAATGATCTTGTTTATTCTATTAATTCTTCGTCTTATCTTTTATTTGCTGACGATCTTAAAATTTATAAAAGAATATCATCTATCGAGGACTGCATTAGTTTGCAAAATGATTTAGATTCTGTTCAATCATGGTGTCTTATTAATAACTTGTTGTTTAACGCAAATAAATGTTTTTCGATAAGCTTCAACAGAACTTTAAGTAAAGTATCGTTTGACTATACTATCGATAATAATGTTTTGGAGCATGTTACACAAATAAAAGATTTGGGCGTAATTTTTGATTCAAAACTAACTTTTGTTGAGCATATAAACTATATGTGCAACCGTGCTATGAAAATGTTAGGATTTGTTTACAGAATGTCTACTGACCTATCTCCTAGCACACTCAAATTACTTTATTGCGCTTTAGTACGTTCTCATTTAGAGTACGCTCCGTCAGTTTGGTGTCCATACTACAGCGTTCATATATGCAATATAGAACGTATTCAAAACAATTTTTTTCGTTTATTATCGTACAAATTAGGCATTTCATCCGAAAATTACGATTTTAACCTCATTGCATTGCAATATAATCTTCCGCCGCTGAAAATTCGGCGCAAAAGAGCCGATTTATCATTTTTACGTGGACTAATGATGTCTGAGATTGATTGCCAAGAGTTACTTGTAACTCTTCCATTTCAAGTCCCCAACAATAATCGCCGAACCAGACAGTCTCCATTATTTAGAGAATCTATACATTCTACCAATTATGGATTTAATAATCCAATTGGTAGAATGTGTAGAATTGCTAATAGTTTCTCTAATAATATTGATTTATTTTGTGTTTCAAAATGTAGTTTTAAGTGTCAGTTAAAATGTGTTGATGAATAATTTTATATTTTGTTTTTATTTATGTATACTTTTTTCCATGCTTTTATTTTTCAATATTCTTTTATATATTTTTGTGTAATTGTAATATTGTTTGTAATTCATCGTTATTTATGTATATAATGATGTAGATGTAAATGGTTTTTGTATATACCGTGAATAAAGTATTAAAGTATTAAACATTTTTAATCACTTAAAAACATTTTTATCAGCGCAGGAAGATGTTTGACAGTTCATAAATATGTTTACAAAATTTAGAGAAACTTTTCAACAAAATTATGATGCTGCTTGTCATTTTGGAAACTTGTTGATAACTCAACATGTTTAGCAATTCTTGAATTGGTTTTGACAACTAAAGAAGATGTTTATCAGCCCAAAAAATAGTTAATTATTGATGAATTCGGAAACTTTGTTGATAAGTCAACATGTTTAGCAATTCTTGAATTGGTTTTGACAACTAAAGATGATGTTAATCAGCCCAAAAAATAGTTAATTATTGATGAATTCGGAAACTTTGTTGATAACTCAACATGTTTAGCAATTCTTGAATTGTTTTTGACAACTAAAGAAGTTGTTTATCAGAACAAAAAAATAGTTAATTATTGATGAAAATGTTTACAAACTTTGATAACGGTATTTGACAGTTAATCAAAGTTCTATCTAATGGTAGTTGATAACATTTAAAAGCAGTTGATGACATTCTATGACAGTTAATGTCAGTTAATAACATTATATGATAGTTGATAACATTTAAAGGCAGTTGATGACATTCTATGACAGTTAATAACATTCTATGATAGTTGATAACATTTAAAGTCACTTTATGACACTCTATGATAGTTGATAACATTTAAAAATAGTTGATGACATTTAATAACAGTTGATTAATGTCATCAGTTAATAACATTCTATAACAATTGGTGACATTCTATGACAGTTCATAACAGTACATGGCAGTTGATAACATTTAATAATAATTGTGTAGTGTTTAATGACAGCTGATGATATTCTACAGTAGTTGATAACATTCTATGACGGCAGCTTAAATGATTGATAAAATATTTAATAAAAAGTTGTTAATATTTTATGACATTTAATAACTTTCTATGACAGTTAATAACATACTACAACAATTGATGACATTCTATGACAGTTGATATTGTTCTATCACAGTTAATAACATTTTATGATATTGTTAACTTTATATGACAGTTGATAACATTTAATAACAACTGATAACATTATATAGTAGTTAAGGTCATTCTATGTCAGTTAATAGCAGTTTATTGATAATATAATATATCAAATCACAGTTGATAATAAGCTCTAGTAGTTCATAATATAATAGTTGATGAAATTTTATGACAGTTGATAACATTTAATGATACCTGTTGACATTCTGTATTAGTTGTTAACATTCTATTACAGTTTATGACGTTTAATGGTAGCTGTTAACATTCTACAGTAGTTGATAACATTCTATAACAGTTTATGGCAGCTTATAACAGTTGATAATACATTCAATAACAGTTGTTAACATTTTATGACCGTTGATAACATTCTATGACAGATGATAATATTTTAAAATTCTATACTAGTTTATGACAATCTATAACAGTTAATTTATTGATATGTTTAACAAGTTAAATCAATTGTTAAAATTTTATGACAGTTGATGACATTCTATGAATTTAATTGCAGCTGTTGACATTCTATAGTATCTTGTAACATTCTTTGACAGTTTATGATATTTTGTGACAATTCTATAACAGTTAATAATAATATATGACAATTGATCGCAGTGTATGACAGTTTTTAAAACTTTATGACATTAATGACATTTATTGACAGCTGTTGATACTCTATAGTAGTTGATGACATTCTATGACAGTTTATTATATATGTAATGACAGTTATTAACATTTTATGACAGTTGAAACATTTTCTAACAACAGTTGACATTCTATGACTTAATGGCTGCTTATGACAGTTGATAATATATTTAATAACAGTTGTTAACACTTTATGACATTATTAATAGTTGATAACCGTTAATAACTGCTGTTGACATTTTATAGTAGTTCATGACATTCTATATTGGTTAATAATATATTTATTGATAGTTGTTAATATTCTATAATAATTGATATAACCTGATGACAGTTGATGACATTGTATGCAGTTGATGATACTCTATGATAGTCATCAGATCATATATTTAATAACAGTTAATAAAATTTAATGACAGTTAATGACTTTTATTGACAGTTGTTGATATTCTTTAATATTTAATGACAATCTATAACATAAATACAATTCTCAACATTCTGTATTAGTTGATAACATTTTATAACAGTTGATGACGTTCTATAACAATTGATGACAGTTTTATAATAGTTGTTAACATTCTATAGTAGTTAATGTAATTCTATGATAGTTGACAATAAGTTATGAGAATTAATAACATTTAACATCACAGTTGTTGACATTATATAGTAGTTCATAACATTTTATGACAGATGATGACATATTTAATGACAGTTTTTAACATTTAATAAATTTAATTATAGCTGTTAACATTCTAACATTCTATAGTAGTTGATAACTATGACAGTTTATAATACTTTGGTTTTGTTGTTAAAACTTTATTGATGACATTTATTGAGATCTGTTGATACTCTATAGCAGTTGATGACATTCTATAACAGTTGATGACAGTTTATGACAGTGGATAACATTTAATGACAGTTGATATCATTTAATGACAGTTGATATCATTTAATGACAGATGTTGATATTCAGTAGTAGTAGATGACATTCTATGACAGTTGATGGCAGTTTATGACAATTGATAACATATTTAATAACAGCTGTTAACATTTTATAATCGTTAATAACACTTGAAAATATTCTATGACAGATGAACATTTATTAACAGCTATTAATAATCTATAGTAGTTGATAACATTTTATGACTGTTGACAGCAGTATATGACAGTTGATTATATATTTAATAACAGTTGTTAACATTTAATAACAGTTGTTAAGATTTTATGACGGTTGATGATATTTAATAAGTTTAATTGCAGCCGTTGACAGTCTATAGTAGTTGACAATATTCTATGACTGTTTATGATATTTTGTGACAATTCTATAACAGTTAATGATATTATATGACAATTAATCGCAGTTTATGACAGTTGTTAAAACTGTATGACATTAATGACATTTATTGACAGCTGTTGATACTCTATAATAGTTGATGACATTCTATGACAATTGATGACAGTTTATGACAGTTTGTTATTTATGTAATATATTTTATGACAGTTAATAATATTTAATGAAATCTGTTGACATTCTATGACTATGATGATATTTTATGACAGATGTTGATATTCTGTAGTAGTTGATAACATTCTATGACAGGTGAAAATATTTTATGACAGTTGATAACATTTATTGACAGCTGCTGATATTAGTAGTTAATAACTTTCTATGACAGTTGATGGTATATTAATGGCAGTTGTTAACATTTAATAACAGTTGTTAAGATTTTATGACGGTTGATGACATTTACTAAATTTAGTTATAGCTGTTGATAATCTATAGTAACTGATGATATTCTATGACAACTTATGATATTTTGTGACTGCGTTTAAAACTCTATAACAGTTAATGCTATTACATGACAATTGATCACAGTTTATGACAGTTGTTAAAACTTTATGACAGTTGATGACATTTATTGACAACTGTTAATACTCTATAGTAGTTGATAATATTCTATGACTGTTAATGGCAGTTTATTATGTATGTAATTACAGTTATCAAGATTTTATGACAGTTGATAACATTTAATGACAGCTGTTGACATTATATGACTGTTGATGCTATTTTGTGACAGATGTTAATATTCTGTAGTAGTTAATGACATTCTATGACAGTTTGTAATATTCTATAACAGTTGATGATAGTTGTTGATTACATTTTATGACAGTTAATGGCAAATGTTAAGTTGATGATAACCAATAATTAATAACATTCTATGACAGTTAATAATATTTTATGACAGTTCATAACATTTTATGATATTTGATGCAATTTCAAACATTATAGGAAATTATATTAAAGTTATTGATACAGATACCAGCGTTCCATTACAGTTGATGACATTTTATGATAAATGTTGACAGCTAATAGTATATTCTTTTAAAATTGTTGACAGTATGTAACAACTAATGACATAAACCGTCATTCCATAACATAATCATTTCACTAGAGTTTATGTATGTATTTGACAGTTGATAATACTCAATGACAGTTTTATAATAGATGTTGACATTTCATAACATATGTTAACATTTCATAACACATGTTAACATTTCATGACAGATGTTGATATTTCATGACAGATGTTGACATTTCATAGCAGATGTTAAGCTTTTATTACATATGGTAACATTTCATGTCAGATAATATTGACATTTTATGACAGTCAGTGTCATTTCATGATAGTTAATAATATTTCATGATAGATGTTGACAATCTACAAAAGTTGATTATATTTCTACACAATTGATGGCATTGCACGATTGCTGATGCATTTTTAAAGTTATGTCATAACAGTTAAGATCATTAGATAATAGTTGATGATATTCCCCGAAACATTATGACCAATTTTCATATTCTACAACATTAATGACAGTTTCATAACACTTTATTTGCAGTATCATAACACTTTATAACAGTCTATAACAATTCATGTCAATCTGTGACAATTGATGACGGTTATTGAACAAAATTCCGAGCAGTTGATGACGTTCCGTAATAGATGTTTCATAGCATTCAATCATAGTCTATGACAGTTCATATGTATGTGTGACAGTTAATCATATTACAAGATACGTTTGATTGATGAATGACAGTTATCTCTCTATGAGCGTGCATATGTTTTTGTGACAGTTAATAAGATTACATAACACGTTAGATTAATGTATCTGTAATACATCCTATAGTAACTGATAATATTTATTCAAAGATGCTGATATTCCATGACAGTTAATCACATACCATAACAGATGCTGATTTTCTCTGATACTCAATAATACTTAATTACAGTTTTTATGAATGATTGTGTCATCCAATAAGAGTTGATAACAATTTTTGAGACAGCTTATAATCATTGGCAGTTAACGTTATTTCGTGTCAATTTATAACGTTTCATAATAGATATTTTATGACAGTTGATGACAATCCATAATGTGACTACTCCATGACAATACTGTATGACAGTTAATGTCATCCCTTGATCTTTGTGACTATTTTAACACTTAATGGCAACATGAAAAGTAGTAGTAAAAAAAATTAAAACATCACACTTAGATAATTCAATTTAATTATGAAGTTATTCGTTCAACAATATCTAGGTTTGAGCTTGAGAAATTTTAAAATTAGTTAGAGAATAAAAATTTCCTTTCAATGCTTCCGTATTAATAATTTCTATTTGTTTTCACCATGAAGATGAACTTAACCATGACCATGATTAAATCAAATTATCAATGGGAAAATATTTTCTTAAAAATTATCCCATAACATCGCACGCGTATTTAAAACTGTCCTAAATAAATTTCGCATATCATTATTATCAAAAAATCTCAACGCAACTATATACAACGTACAACATTAAATAGATTAAATCTAATCCAAAGTCAAATATCGTGCAGGAGCATAAAGCCTCAATTACTCTCAATAAAATTCAGTTGAAAAATAATGTCGGTCCAAGATGAAAATATATTATGTCCGCGCGAATCGGATAAGTTACGCGAAAATGGACAACCGGAAAAGTACAAATTATATAAAATCAGATGGGTTATTTTGTTGCTTTTTGTTTTATACGCGGCTTCTAGTGCGATGCAGTGGTTACAGTATTGCATAATCAGTAATATCATCATGAGGTATTATAATGTTAGCGCATTAGCTGTCGATTGGACTTCGCTTATATCTATGGTCACTTATCCTCCTTTGATTATACCAGGATCTTATATTATTGATAAAATGGTAATTTAAACAATTTGTTAAAAGCTTAATTATTTGCTACTATACTTTTTAATTCACAATAAGATAACTCAGTTATAGGGCGTTAGCATAGTACGCTAACAGTCCATGATTCAATACTCAAATAAAATAATAACTTGTTCTTTATTCGCCGAGGTGATTCGGAAGTCACCTCATAAGCCATTGGTCGTCCCATCAACCCCCTTCAAAAAAGTCGTAAGACGGCGGTAAAAATGCGCAATAAAGAAGTTAACATTTACAAGTAATAATTGACAAATTAATTATATGTTTAGGTTGGGTTAGAATGTTACAATAAATTTGACTTTTTTTTTTCAGGGATTAAGAGTGTGTGCTTTATTGGGCGTCATTGGAACAACCTTGGGGACATGGATCAAAATGTTCTCATTAGCCCCGCACCTATTTTGGTTGGGATTCTTGGGTCAAACCGTGGTTTACGTCGCGCAGATCTTCATATTGAGTCTACCTCCACGCATCGCTTCAGTTTGGTTTGGTGAAAATGAGGTAACTGTGCGTCACTTCCGCTTACGAGATTTCAGTATTATTTTGTTCAAGGTATCCAAGGCATGTTCGATTGGTGTTTTTGGTACGCAATTGGGTACAGCTGCTGGATTCGTTATTCCTCAATGGTTGGTTAAGAATCATGAAAATATTGATGATATCACTACTGATCTTAAATGGTTGTTTTATGGTATTTCAGTTTATACTACGATTGTTGCCGTATTTGTTGTAATATGTAAGTAGGATTATAGTTTATAATTGGATTTTAATTATTTTTTTTTCAGTTTTTCAATCGGCACCCAAAACTCCACCCAGTAAAGCGCAAAGAGATATAAAATTATCAGGAGTGGAATTTACTAAAGAAGAATTTTACAAATCTTACAAAACTCTATTAACCAATAAACCATTCATTATGTTGATGTTCTCTTATGGTATCAACATTGGTGTCTTTGCTGGAGTGTGTACCATTTTGAATCAATTCATATTGGCTTACTTCCCTGTAAGTATATCACGTTTTTAGCAAATAATTACATATAAGTAAATTCTTTTAAAACATTTTTGAGCCTTGTAAACCCAAATTTTCAATTCACAACTCAAAACTCTTATTGGTTCTCCAATAAACTAAATTTAACTTAGTTGAAACCTAAAATTAGTGATTTTAAAGACGATTTAAGACCAAATTATTAGCAAAAAAATGTTTCTAAATATATTTTCTAAGCAAATCACCTTTTTGGATTCAAATTTTTAATCCTCAACTCAAAATTCCTATTAGTTCTCCAATAAACTCAATTTAGCTAAGTTGAAATCTAATATAACTTAAAATTTGCAATTTTAAAGACAATTTAAGGCTAAAATATTAGTAACAAAATACTTCTAAAAATATTTTCTAACCAAATCAAGCCTTTTCAGTTCAAACTTTTAATCCGCAACTCAAAATTCATATAAGTTCTCTAACAAACACAACTAAATTGAGTTGAAATCTAAAATAACTTTAAATTTTTGATTTTGCAAACGATTTAAGCCTAAATTATAACCAACAAAATATTTCTAACCAAATCCTAAACTTATTTTTTTCATATGCAACTCAAAATTTCTATTAGTTGTACAATAAACTCAATTAAACAGAATTGAAATCTAAAATGACTTAAAATGATGTGATGATTCTAATCAAATCAACTTTCCTAAACTCAAACTTTCAATCCGCAACTCAAATCTCCTATTGTTTCTCCAATAAACTCAATTTAACCGAGATGCAACCTAACCTAAAATAACTTAAATTGGTAATTTTAAAAATAATTTAAGCCCAAATTTTTAGCAACAAAATGTTTCTAAATATGTTTTATAACCAAATCAAACCTTTTAAACTCAAATTTTCAATCTGCAACTCAAAATTCTTATTGTTTCTTCAATAAACTCAATTTAACTGAGTTAAAACCAAAAATTAATAATTTTGAAGACAATTTAAACTTAAGATTATTAGTAACAAAATGTCCCTATAGATATTTTCTAATCAAATCAGCTTTCCTAAGCTCAAATTTTCATTCAGCAACTCAAATTTCCTATTGTTTCTTCAATAAACTTAATTTAACTGAGTTGAAAACGATAATTAATGATTTTGAAGACAATTTATGCCCAAGTTTATTAGTAACAAAATGTCTTTATAGATATTTTCTAATCAAATCAACTTTCCTACGCTCAAATTTTCAATCCGTAACTCAAATTCCCTATTCTTTCTCCAATAAACTCAATTTAACTAAGTTGAAACTTAAAATGAGTTAAAATTGTAATATTGAAGACAATTTAGACCAAAATTGTTAGTAACAAAATGTTTCTAAAAGTATTTTCTAACCAAATCAAGTTTCTTAAACTCAAATTTTCAATCTGCTACTTAAAATGCCTATTAGATCTGCAATAAACTCAAATTAAAAACCTAAAATAATTTAAATTAGTGATTTTGAAGACAATTTAAGCCCAAATTATTAGTAACAAAATGTCCCTAAAATATATTCAATCCAAGTCAAGCTTATAATTAAATTTTTAATCCGCAACTCAAAATTCCTATTCGTTCTGCAATAAACTCAATTTAACCGTGTTGAAACTGATTGATTTTGAAGCTGATTTAATTAATAATTTTTAATGCTAACTATTATTTCAGGATAGTGAAACTGATTCAGGCAACATCGGATTAATCATGGTTGTTGTGGGCATGTTTGGCTCCTTAGTCTTTGGTTACATACTGGATAAAACTCGAAAATATAAGTAATTAAGTTAGTTTCTCTCAAAAAGCTTATTATAATATTTATTTCTGTTAAGGGAAACAACTTTGGGAGTATACATCATGGTCACAGTAGGAGTGACTGCTTTTATGTTTGCTTTAGAATCTAGATCCATGATGTTATTATACATTTCTGGGGCATTCATGGGGTAAGTTACAACACAAATCAACAATAATTTACTACAAAACATTTTTTCAGTTTCTTCCAGAACGCTTACTATCCAGTAGGTTTCGAATTAGGTACTGAATTAACATTCCCACAACCAGAAAGCACCAGTTCAGGTCTACTAATGTCAATGGCGCAAACATTCGGTGTAATTTTTACATTACTAATGGATCGCATTTTAGTATCACTTGGTCCATTCTGGGCTTTAGCATCAATGGTTTCCTTATTAACAATAGGTTGCGTTTTAACTGCAATTACACCAAATATTCTAAAACGACAAGAAGCCTTCCAAAGTGGGTCCCAATCCAAGTTCACAGCCGCCTGGAATGTTAACAACGCACCGTAACTGCAATTGTTTTAATGTAGTTTTTTTTTATATCCAGCTAGCCTTGACGTTCGCCTAGATTTATCCGCGTGCAGCAACAATAGTTTAATTATTGTTATGCAATGAGATGTAAGTGAGGCAATTTTTTGTTTGAATATGAAATAAAATAAATAAAGATTATATATTCAAAGCATACGCCACAATATAATTTCCCTTTTATTAATGAGCGCAATGAAAATGAAATCTGTTGTCGGCCCACGCCGCACAATACATCAAGCAATTGCATAATGGCACGTTCTGTAAGGAAAAAAATGATTACTGTAAGCTGTTTTGAAACGTGCATTCGTCATGAAGTTTTATATCTACGTGCAGCTTTCTGTAGGAGCCGCATAAATAGTTTATTTCCAGCGAGACAGAACCCTTGGGATGTATATTTTATTAGTGAAATGTTTGTGATTTCAACATATGCTGACGGCTTTATGTATGGGAAGCGGTTAAATTTTGGTATAAACAGTGTCTAGACAAACATTTAATTATGCTTGATTACTAGGTTGGAATTTGGACATAAAATTAGTTTGAATTAAATTGAGTTTATTATTGTTTTTTAGGTTTTAGCTTATTATTTAGTTAAGTAAGAGTTTATTGGTGAACCAATAGAATTTTTTAGTTGCAGATTAAACATTTCAGTTAAAAATTTATTACAAAAAATTATAAAATAAGTTTTTGTAACATGGACATAAAAATGATCCACAATTGTATGTTATTTTAGATTTTAGCTAAGCAAATTGAGTTTCTTGAAGAACCAATAGACATTTTGAGTTGCAAATTAATAAACTGAAGAATTAAATGGATTAGAATAAATTATGAAATATTTTTTGAACATTTGAACTTGAAATGTTAAAATCACGAATTTAATCTTATTTTAGGTTTTGGCTCAGTAAATTGAGTTTATTGAAGAACAAATAAGAATTTTGAGTTGCGGATTAAAAGAACAGACTTTGAGCATAAATATTTCCCAAAATCGCATATATGTAGTAATATTTTTAGTATCAACTCAATTAAATTGAGTTTCTTAAAGAACCGCAAGGAATTTTGATTTATGAATTCAATACTTGAGCTTAAAAGGCTCTAGGTTTTTTAGAAAATGTTATAAAATAATTTGTGTAGCATTTTAATTTAGACATTAATAATACCTAAATCACTAATTTGAAGTTATTTTAAGTTCTAGCTCAGTTAAATTGAGTTTATTGGAAAAGCAACAAAAATTTTATTAGAAAATGTGATATTTTCAGTTTTCTTAAACTATGTTTATTATATAAGAGTTATTTAATTAATTAATAATTTTAGTTTCTTAGAAAATCAATAGATAAATTTTAAGTTTGAAAAGATAGATTCAAGAAAACTTTTTATACAATATGTTTGGAATTTGAGCATAATCCTCAATTAAATTGAGTTTATTGAAGAATTGAGTTGTGGATTAAAAAATTGAGTTTTGAAGAATTAAATAAATTTATTAGAAAGTGAACATAAAAAATTAAAAAATCATTAATTTGAATTTATTTTAGGTTTTCAAAAAAAATATTTTTTTCCAAAACTAACAAGAATTTTAAGTTGCAAATTTAAAATTTAAGTTTGGTAAGCTTAATTTAGTTAAAAAATATCTTTCTAAACATTTTGTTACTAATAATTATTGCATAAATTGTCTTAAAAATCCCTAATTTTATTGTAAGTTATTTTAAGTTTCAGCTCCGTTAAATTGAGTTTGTAGAAGAACAGAAAATTTGAATTTAACATTTTTGATTTAGTTATAAAATATCTTTACAATTGGTTAGTAAGGTTTAAATCGTCTTTAAAATCACAAAATTTTAAGTGATTTCAAGTTTCAACTTGGCTAAATTGAGTTTATTGGATAACCAATAAAAAAATTGAGTTGATGATTGAAAATTTAAATTTGGAAAACTTACGTTTATAAGAATATTTATTTAAGTTTGGATATAAATAACTCCCAAAACCACTATTTAAAGTTATTTTAGGTTTTAACTCAGTTAAATTGAGTTTATTAAAAAACCAATAGAAGTTTTGAATTGTTGATTAAAAACTTGAGTTCCAAAGACTTTTCTTTGTCAGAAAATTTAATAAAATAATTTATTTTAACATTTTAATTTAATCATAAAAAACCGCAAAATTACTAATTTGAAGTTATTTTACAATTTTACGTGTCTTCTCAGTTAAATTGAGTTTCTTGAAAACCCAATAGAAATTTAAAGTTGGAGATTATTTGAATTTGGTAGAATTGAATTTATTAGGAAATTTAATATAAGAACAATGAAATCGACAGAGGGGCTAATAGAGCTAGAAGAAGAACTGTCACACATAAAATAGGACATACTGGGACTGTGCGAAACAAGGCTACCAGGAAAAAAATGTACAGTGCTTAAATCAGAACACGTACTAACCAAAACTACTCACATCACGGAGAAGTCGCGATCATCATTAACAAGAAACTGAAACACCTTGTCACGAAAATGAAAATCGTATCAGAAAGAGTCATATATGTCAATCTTAAACTATCTAACAAATACTGCCTTCAGTAAATGCTAGAGGGGAAGCACTAGCAAATTATCTACAGAGCAAAAACATGTTCTGTATAAATACCTTCTTCAAAAAGCCAAAAGAAAGAAGATGGACATGGAAGAGCCCAGACTCTAAGACAAAAAACAAAATAGACTACATCATCTCAGATCAACACATATAGTAACTGGCATAACGGTCCATAATAAATTTCATACTGAAAGCGACCACAGACTGGTAAGAGCCAAAATAAACATCTATATTAAGAAAGAATGAAAGAAAATGATACAACAAAAACAAATTGCGACCCTAGAAATACTCAGACAATACGAAACAAAACATCAAGACCTACTAAAGAAAAACCTAGGACAAATCAATGATTTTACAAACCTGAACATCAAAGACTTATCCGAAAAACTGAAAAACAACATCCAAACCACTAACAAAAAGCTTTGCTATACTGTAAAACACTAAAAGAACCAGAAAATCAATAAAAACACCTTACAAATGATGGACTATCAAAGAAAAATGGATAGACACTCCAACAAATATAAAGAACTAAACAAGACAATAAATAAGAAAATAAGGAAAAGTGTTAAAAATTACAAAATAATTAAAAATAATAAAAACATGAGTGTTAAAAAATATGCAAACAAATGAGAAAACAAAAATAATACAAATGAAAGATAAAGATGGCATAGTAAAACAAGAAAAAACCAGTATAACTAACACCATTTATAAATTTTACACAGACCTCTACACATCAAATATGCCAACAAATCCTGCAAAACAACACCCTGCAACAATCAAGAATGTAAATTCCAAAAATATACCTGAAATAAACATTGAAGAAATCAAATCTGCCCAAAAATAAATGAAAAATTGGCAAGCAATATGTTAAAACTAGGAGGCAACGCTCTACTCAAAGCCGAAAAAATCTTACTAAATAAAATGCCTAAATTCCAACAAGCTGGCAAAACGCGCATGTAACGTTACTACATAAAAAGGGAGACAACAACACCATAGAAAACTACATGCCTTTTATGACACTCCTACAAATTGTTAACTAAGATTATTACAACAAGATTATCAAACAAACTAGATTTCTACCAGCCACCGGAACAAGCTGGTTTAAAAAAACTACAGTACTACATACCACCTTCAAACTATTCGCAAGCCTTCGAAAAAAGTACAGATTATAACACTGGCATTCGTCGACTATCATAAGGCGTTCGACTCTATAGAACTATTGACAATTTTCAACGCAATGGGCAATGCTAGGATAGACTCCAGGTATACAAACCTTCTTAAAAATATATATAAAAATACTACTTTCCAAGTCAAGTTAGATGAAGACACCATTACAGATAAAATAGCAATACAAAAAGGAGTCCGACAAGGTGACACTGTCTCCCCGAAATTATTTACGCTAGCTTTAGAAAACGAGTTTAAAAAACTGCACTGAAAATCTAAGGAAATAAATATCGACGGTAAGAACTTAAACCACCTACGATTCGCCGATGATATCGTATTAATAAGCAACAACCTGGACGACTTAAGAACGATGATGGCAGAATATTGCGTCAAAACAAACAGACCTAAAAAAAATATTAATAAAACAAAAATAATTAACCGCGAACAACCAGTCAGAATGCTCAAAAACCAAATAATAAAAACGGTAAACGAATACATTTACTTAGGCCATGCTATAAAACTGGAAAAAGACAACCAAACAGCAGAGATAACACGACGCATAAGAATGACATAAGCAGTGTTTACAAAACTTAAAACTCATTTTGAGAAATGTCGACGTACCAATTTGCCTGAAGAGAGAAGTCTTCAACATGTGTATCCTTCCCATCATGACATTCGGCTTAGGCACAATGGCGGTAACAACAAAAAGTGCAAAAAGGCTTAGAACCACCCAACGAGCAGTAGAACGGGCAATGCTGGGAGTGAGCCTAAAGACCGGATACGAAACGCAGAAGTAGGAATTGGAATACCGCAACAACGATGAAAAAATTACATTTGCCAAAGATATATCGGCTTTATTACTTTGACTTATTAAATTAGCTCATTATGGGTCCATTAAATGAGTACTTAACAATCTCTTTTATACCTGTACTAAGGGGGTAAAACCATTTTTTTCAAAAGAAAACAAAACATAGCCGTTCACAGAAAATGTAAGAATAATTTTAATACAACTCTTGCTATGCTATAAAATTAAAAAAAAAATGAGAGATTGTTAAGTACTCATTTAATGAACCCCCAAAGAGACTACTAATAAGCTAATCCGATAAGTCAAAGTAATAAAGCCAATATATCTTTGAGTACACTATACCACTTTCTTCCGGCTAATTTTGCAAATGTCATCTTTCCACTACACTATACTTGATTGCCAACAGTCGAAAGGAATAGCAAAAACTAGGAGAAGTTTACGTACAGCTGTGAACAAAATAAGGCTAAGGAAGAAGAAGTAAAAGAAAGAAATTTTACAAAATATTTTTGGTATCGTTTGAATTTCGACATCAAAATTCCCAAAACGCCAATTTAATGTTATTTTAGTTTTTGTCTCAATCAAATTGAGTTTATTTCAGAACCAATAAGAACTTAGAGTTGTGAATTAAAAAGTTTAAGTTTGAAAGCATTAAATTTATTAAAAAAAAAATATAAAATAATTTTTGTATCATTTGAATTTAGGAATAAATAATCTCGAAAATCATTAATTTAATGTTATTTTAGAGTTTGGCTCAGTCAAATTAAATATATTAAAAAACCAAAAAAAATTTTGAGTTGCAAATTAAAAATTTGAGTCCAAAAAACTTAAGTTTATTAAAAAATAACTTTGGTAACATGGGAATAAATATTTCAGAAAAATCAATAAAAAAATTGAGTTATGGATTCAATATTTTAGTTTAAAAAGCTTTAATTTATTAGTAAATATTCTTTGTAATATTATGTAATAAAGTTTTGGCTCAGTTAAAGTGAGAAC
This sequence comes from Tachinus rufipes, assembly GCA_963932245.1. Lineage (NCBI taxonomy): Eukaryota > Metazoa > Arthropoda > Insecta > Coleoptera > Staphylinidae > Tachinus > Tachinus rufipes. The sequence continues at coordinate 66,109,802 of OZ010747.1, read as the reverse complement.
CAATAAGAATTTTAAGTTACAAATTAAACAAGTTTTTATAATATAGGATTTGAGCAAGTTAATTTGAGTTTATTAGAGAATCAATAAGAATTTTGAGTTGTGGATTAAAAATTTGAGGTTGAATGACTTAAATTCATTAGAAAATTTTATAAAATATTCAATTCAATCAATCAATCAATCAATTGAATTTAGACATAAAAACTAATCACTAATTTGAAGTTACTTGAGGTTTTCGCTCAGTCAAACTAAGTTTCTAAAGACTAAAAATTTGAGTTTGAAAAGCTATACTTTATTAGAAAATATTATAAATATTTTTTGTAAAACTTGTAGTTGACCATAAATAATTCACAAAATCACTAATTTAATATTATTTTAGATTTTACCTTAGTTAAATTGAGTTTATTGAAGAACCAATAAAAATTTTGATTTGTTGAGTTTTAAAAGCTTTACTTTATCAAAATTTTTTTTGTAAGATTTCAGTTTAGACATAATAATTCGCAAATCTAATTTGTTAGTAGTAGTTAATACTTATTTTACGGATCAGTTAATTTGAGTTTCTTGGAGACAATAAGAATTTTAAGTTGGAGATTAAAAAATTGAGTTTGGTAGAATTAAATAAATTTAAAAAATGTATGAATCATTTTTTGTTTAATTTGAATTTCGACATCAAAATTCGCAAAAATGCAAATGTTTTGTATCATCTGAATTTAGGCTAATAAATATTTTAGGGTTTCGCTCAGTCAAATTAAGTTTATCAGAAAATTTTATAAAATAATTTTTGTGCATAAAGTTTTGTCTTCAAAATTTAATTCACTTTCAGTATCAACTTCATTAAATTTAGTTTATTGAAGAAATAATAAGAATTTAGATTACAAAATTAAGTTTGAGGAAATTATATATATTTAAAAAAAATTATAAAATAATCATTTAAATTTGGATAATATTTTAGGGTCTGGCTCTGCAAAAACATACACAGATGCAGATATTCCTTCAAACCAAAATTTTCTATTAAGATAAAACTAAGATTAAAAAAAACAACTAAAAAAACGTGAAAGGTATACATTCAAAAATTTAAAAACAATAAAATACGCGAAGAAGTCAAAAGAGAACTAGACAAAAAATGCCACTACATCTCAGAGCACAACAACTATACAAACATAAGAGAAACATGAATGAAAGATCAAAAAAGCCGTCCTTTCTAAAAGGTGGGCCATCTTTAAGTTAAAATTTTAATCATATAGGATAAAGAACTAACGGCTTATTTTTAGATTATTTTTATTTTATTTCAAAGAGTGTATATTCCGATTAAGTATAAAATATTCTCGAAGACCAATTATCGAGTATTTGCGCCACTGTTCCCAGCGGTATTTCGGCGATAATAATAATAATAATAATAATAATATATTTATTTCAGAATTTATACAAAATATAATACAACAATTATATAATACATTAAAAACTGAAGATTAGTCAAAATCACTAATGATTTAAGTACTCATAAACCGTGTATGGTTCTATGTTAAGTAAGTACATGAACACTTCGGTTTTAAATTTGTTTAACAATTTTATACGTTTTAACTTGTCTGGTAGTTTATTGTACAACTTTATACAAGAGTATGTGCATCCTTTTTCGTACATTGTTAGTCTATGTGCTGGTATATTATAGTTTATTGACCTAGTGTTTTTGTTATGAGATGATCTAAACATTTCAAACTTTTCAGAATTTCTATATAGAAATAGTATGGATTCATAAATGTACAAACCTGGTAAAGTTAAAATATTATTCTGTTTAAAAACACCTCTACATGATTGCTGATACTCTAATCCAATAATTGTTCTCACTGCTTGTTTTTGTATAATAAATGTAGAGTTTGAATCAGAACTACTTCCCCAAAATGTTATGCCAAAACGTATCAATGATTGAAAATTTGCGTAATATACTGTCTTCAACACGTCATTGCTTACATATTTTTTTATAACTCTCAAAGAATAAAGCACTCCGTTTAGTTTTGCATTTAGAACCGTAATATGATTTGAATATTTTAAAGAGTCTTGAATGGTAATTCCCAAAAATTTAGTAGAATGTGTAAGACCATAATTAACGTTGTTTAAAGTAAAATATTCAGGAATATTTGGTGTCACATGAGTTCTAAACAACAACACATTGGTTTTTTCTTTGTTAATTATCATCTTATTCATACTAAACCAGTATTCAATACATGACAACATAAAACTGCATTTATCTTTTAATTCTGGCATTGTGCTGCTTGACACTATTAAGTTGGTATCGTCAGCGTAATTTATTATAGTATGAGAAGTGTTATTCAAATTAAGATATGCTAAATCGTTAATATAAATAACAAATAGTATAGGGCCTATTATACTGCCTTGGGGAATTCCAGTCTTTATATTTTGTATTTCTGATAATATAAGTGTGTTGTTATTACTTATTGCTACTTTTTGTGTTCTATTTGAAAGATACGATTTTATCCACTGCAATGCACAACCTAGTATTCCGTATTTATATAACTTTTCAGTTAAAACAATATGATTAAGACAATCGTATGCTTTGGATAAGTCTAGGAATATACCCATTGCATAATCTTTATTTTCAAAACTATCTAATATGCTTTGTGTAAAAGCAAACATTGCTGTATCTATAGATCTGCCTTTCAAATACCCATGTTGCGCCTTACTCCATAATTTATTTTTATCAAAAAAATTTATGATACGATCTGTCATTGCCATTTCAAATACTTTTGAAAAAGATGTTAGAAGACTTATTGGTCTATAATTTTCAATGATTTGATCATCTCCTTTTTTATAAATTGGTTTAACAATAGCCAATTTTAATGACTCCGGATAAATACCATGCTGTAATGAATTATTAACAATGATAGCTTTGGAATGTTCTGCTTTAAGTAGTCAATTGTTTGTAGATTGTCAGCATACAACTTTTCCTTCAATTCGTCCCACAAAAAAAATCCGGCGGTGTCAAATCGCAGCTGCAAGGTGATCAGTTTACATCACCGAAACGGCTAATAACGCGGTTGTCGAATTTGGTGCGCAGAAGATTGATCGTGGCATGTGCAGTATAAGATGTTGCCCCATATTATTAAAACCAGAGCTGCTGTAGATCAAGTTCCTCCAATTCGGGCCAAAAATCAGTGATCATTCCTCTGTAACGATCTCCGATAGCAGTAACGTTGGCTCTATCATAATTTTCGAAGAAAAATAGCCCAATAACGCTACCACTCTAAAATCCGCACCAAACAGTAACTCGCAATGGATGCATTGGCTTTTCAACTATGGCATGTGGATTTCCTGTTCCCTAAATATGGCAGTTTTATTTGTTTACATAGCCTCCAAGATAGAAATGAACCTCGTCCAAAAAGATAATTTTTCGGTTAAAATTTGTTAAACTTTGTACGCAAACATACCGAGGTCTTTGTGAAGAATCCGAATATAATAATAACCCAATAAGTAAAACTGATAGGAAACTTTCAGGTAGAGAGAATACGTGGAAGAGCTATTTGAAGATGAGGAAACAATCGTACCTGCCCTACATGTAGAATCCGGTCCAAAAATAACAACAAAAACGACAAATATAGCAACAAAACTAACTGCTCGAGAGCTTGGCCCAAACCAAATCCACAGAAAACTATTGCAACTATTAAAGCCCAACCAAATAAAAATATTAACAAACCTCTTCAACAAGATCTATACAAGTGATCACTTACCAAAAAATAGCTGACATCAACCTTCATACCAATCCCGATAAAGACAAACGGCATCAAATAAGCCTAATAAATCATGTTCTAAAAACTTTCCATAACGCAATCCATAAATCTAGGCAAAAACATCAGCGACGTGCAATTTGGATTTCAAAATGAGTTTGGCACAAGGCAGGCTTTATTTAGCATTCAGCACACGACTTCAACCAGAATATTTTCGCATATTTCATCGACTTCAATAAAGTCAAACATTTAAAACATTTAGAAATACTACGAAAAGCACGAATAGACGAAAAAGACGTCCGCATAACAACCAACTTATACCTTTAGCAAAAAGCTACTGTCCGTATAGAAAAGCAGATTTCAGAGGAATTTCGAGTAAAAAAAAAAGACAAGGTTATATACACCCCTCTTATTTAACGCGTATTCCAAAATATTTTTCAAAAAAGCCCTCCAAGAAATGGAGGATCAACGGCAAGATAATAAATAATTTGAAAAACGCCGATGACGTCGTAGTGATAGCCGACAACGCCAAAGGTCTTTAACGACTAATAATTACGGTATGAAACTAAATTGTAAGAAAACGCATAATTCTAATTATCAGCAAAAACAACAATAACGACAACCACCAGTTTTTAATCAATAATAACACCACCCTACCAAAAGCCAACAAAGTCACCTAATTAGGCTGCAAGAACTGGAATCACTCACAAACATAATACAATATATAATTTTAACTCTCTTTTACAGAGTAGAAACCTAAACCCTTGCCAAAGATGCTGGTAAGCAAGTAAAACCCTTTGAGATATGGTGTTACCGTCGCATGCTAAAAATACCATAGATACCACGTACCAAACTAGACAGTGCTTCAGCGCATGAGCAAAAAAAATCGTGGCAACATTTAAAAGAAAGAAACTGCAATACTTCGGCCACGTCATGCGGAATGATAAATACCGCTTCTTTTAGGTAATACTTCAAGAAAAAAAAAACTCTAGAAATTCTGGATGACGCCGTATACTCGTATCGTGATTGCAAAATCTAAGAACATGAACCAGTATGTCGTCTACACCACTATTCAAATCAACATAATAGCCAATGTCCATAAAAAATAGGCACTCAAAAAAAAAATGTTTTTGGGCACATGTTACTAATAATTTAGAATTAAATCGCTTTCAGAATTACCAACTTTAAGTTATTTTGAAGAACCAATAAGAATTTTGAGCTGTTGATTAAAAAGAAAATATTTTAAAATAATTTTTGTAAAATAAATATTCATGACATTTAATCACAGTTTATCCCATTTAACTTTTGAAATTTAAATCGGCTATAAATAAAAAAAACAAATTAATATATTTTCAAAATTATGAGTTTATTAGAATGTATGAACATATTTATTTAAGAATAAAACCCAACATCATTCAAATGACTGCCACGGCTGACTTGACAGTAACCCATCCGATTAACCCAATTTTGTACTACATTTTTGATAGTTTGGGCACCAATCGCATGAATGGCAATTTCGATAACGTAACACTTATCCACCCCACAAAAAAATCCAACGGGGTTAAATCAGAGCTCCTAGGCGGCCAATTGACATCAGCATTTCGGCTGATTATTCAATTTCCAAAAACAGTGCGCAAAAGATCGATGATAACGTTGGCTGTATGGCGAGTGGCCCCGTCCTGTTGAAACCAAATGTCATCATCCATTTCATACTCTTCAATTTTTGGAAACAAAAATTCGTTTAGCAAGACACAGTAACGTTCGCTATTGACAGTAACGGCGGCTCCTTGCTCATTTTCAAAGAAAAATGGCCCAATAATGCCGCCGGACCAAAAACACACCAAACGATTACTCGTTGTAGATGCATAGGCTGTTCAATAATCATATGTGAATCATCTACTCCCCAAATGCAACCATTTTGCTTATTGTAAAAATGAGCTTCATCAAAAAACACGATTTTTCGATAAAAATGCTCATCTTCGGTCAAACAATCTTTAGCCCATTGGACAAACTGAAAACGCATCGGATGATCATGAGGCTTCATTTCTTGGATTTCTTTGTAGGCCTTCAAACCGAGGTCTTTATGCAAAATTTTCCTCAGAGAAGTGCAAGAAATGTTCAGTTCCTAAGAACGATGACGAGCTAATGTTAATGCATGTTCACGCACACTCTGAGCAACAGCATTAATTTTTACTGCTGATAGAACTAAACAAAAACGGGAACGTGTTGTTTTATCCAATAACGATCCAGCTTCGCAAACTCGCTTCACAAACTGCGTTGAAGGAACTTCTTTTCTATCAAATTTGTTTCTTACCGTTTGAGTAAAACACTCACCACTTTGGAAGTAAAGTTTCATTATTTCCCAACTTTGTTCAAGTGTAAAACGTCCCATTTCGTAAATGTCAAACATAAAACTAAATTTCTACCAACTTACAAATGTCATTATACCTTTGAAAAACAAAATAAACGGTAGTTCAAATTCCAAACGTTACATGGCCCACCCTTTAGTAGTTGATGGCATTCTATAGCAGTTCATGATATTTTATGACAGATGGTAATATTTTATAACAGTTGATGATATTTTATGACAGTTGATGATATTTTATGACATTTGATAATATTTTATGACATTTGATAATATTTTATGACAGCTGATAAAATTATATAGTAGTTAATAACATCATATGACAGTTGATGACAGTTTATGACTTTAATAACAGTTGATAATCGTTGTTTATTACATTCTATGACAGTTATTAATAATAATACTTAATAACAGTTAAATTTTATGACAGTTGATGACATTTTATGACAGTTTATGACATTGTATAACAAATGATATTTAATGACCGTTGAATAGTTAATAATATGCTATGACAGTTGATGGCATTTTATAAATGTTGATAATACTCTTATGAGGTTTAATGACATTCTATGAAATTTGATAACATTCCATAACAGTGGTATTATATTGAAGTTATTGACTTTCCATAATACATTAATCAATACTAAGAATGACATTTTATGATAAATATTAACAGCCGATAATATATTCTTTAAAAATTGTTAAAATTATGTAACAATTAATGATATAATAAACCGTCATTCCAAAACAGATAACATTCCACTATAGTTTATGTATGTACTTGATAGTTGATGATATTCAATGACAGTTTTATAACAGATCTTGATACTTCATAACATATATTGACATTTCATGACAGATGTTGACATTTCATGACATATATTGACATTTAATAACAGATAATAATATTTTATGACATATGTTGACAATTTATGACAAATTTGTACAGTTATGGCGTTTACGGCTGTGATACTTGAGATCGCCCTGTGGTATCCCGAGTTTTGACGAAAGAGCAACAACTTTGCCGGTGCATATCCGAAATATATTTTTTGTTTGGCATTTAATAATCTCGTATTTTTTTTTTCACTGTTACTAGAATTTAAAAAACTCTCAGAGCAACGTTGATAATATTGTATTTAGCGCCATGTTGTTTTGCTCTGAAGTGCCAACTTACTGACCCGAACACGGCTCTAAAAAAGATTAAATCAGACATAATTATTTAATAGCAACACACTTGGATAAATAAATTTAATTATGAAGTTATTCATTCAACAGTATCTGTGCTTGAGCTTGAAAAATGTTAAAATTAGTTATAGAAGAAAATTTTCCTATAACGCTTCCGTATTAATCATTTCTACGTTTCTTTTTTTCACCAATAAACGGTTTTCAAACTTGCTAATGTAGTCAATTTCAAATTAATTAAATTGAGTATATTGAATGAATTAAAAAAAAACTTAATCGAATAATATATCGAAGTAAAGATGACATTATCAAAATTACCTTTAGAGTGCTTGGAATTAGTTAATGCAGACATGCTAGTGTGAATTTAAAAAAAGCTCAACAAAAGTAAGTTTTTTTGTGTTCATAAAAAAACTTTTTCTCATTACTTTATAAAGCGGTTCCTAGTAAACGCCTTTCTACATTCGAATAGCGTCACTGATGCTTCCAAATTTACAGATCACATTATGCTTTAGCAAACAGCATGATGAACTGTAAATCCGTACCTGCGGCACGTATTTTCTAATAAAATCTTTATGCCAACACAAACAACAAATAAAATCACATATCACTGTAGTAATTATATAAAACGTATATTCTAGAATAATTTACAATAAATTTAACTAATTTAGTCATCAGATCTCGCCGTCTGAATATGTTTAATGGATGAATCACTAACACTTATTGCACCAAGAATTGCATAACACCAACGATTAGTTGTAAAATAGGGGATACACAATTATTCTCTAATTACCCGTATATAAGGGTATAGTATAATTGATTATTTAAAATGCAGTAAATTATAATCAAAACAACACCTACTTGATTTTAATAAATAGTGTGCAAATTAGATTGTAATCGAAAGAAATCATACCGAGAATTAAAAGTAGGTTAATATTTAGCAAAACACTTTTCAACTCCATGCCGGAAGCAATTTACAACAAAATACAAGCAAATTATAATTAATATAATTTTATTTAGTAGCGACTACTTTGTAGAGCAATGCTATCTATAGAGAAGTTCATCTATAGATAGACGAATAGCCAGCATAGTACACTTTCTTTTTTACCTGTTTGAAATTATACCTGCACTCAAATTATATTTAAAATAATTTAATAATTAAAGCAAAAAATGAATAAGGAAATATAAGTTACTTCACATTGTTCCCTTTACTGAGAATTGAATTTAATTCAGCTCTTCTCGGAATCACAGGTAGCAAATCTCATTCATCAAACACAACCCAAAATAATAAAAGTATATTCATGAATTTGATTTTACATTTAGTTTACTTTTTCTCTATCTGTTCTTTCAGTTCTTTCCGTTATTTCTGTTCTTTCTGCTCTTTTTCTTTCTGTTCTTTTTCTTTCTGTTCTTTTTCTTTCTGTTCTTTCTTCTCTTTCTGTTCTTTCTGTTCTTTCTTCTCTTTCTGTTCTTTCTGTTCTTTCTTATCTTTCTCTTCTTTCTTCTCTTTTTCTTTTTTCTCTTTCTCTTTTTTCTCTTTCTGTTCTTTCTTGTCTTTCTCTTCTTTCGTCTCCGGTTTAGAATCATCTTCCTCTCCTTTTATTATTACCAGATATTGTAAGGCATCATATATAGGCGATTCATTCTTCTTTAAACTATCCATTGTACCGTGACAGCAATTAGCTACAAACATAGCCGTTCCGAATATCAACAGAAGAAATAATAACAAGTTACGTAATACATGGCTTTTTTTAGGAGAACCTGGTGGTGGACATATGTAAGTTATATCACCACAATTTCTATCTCTTTTTATTGTTAGTAGAATTGGCTGGTTTTTTAAAAGAATGCCTGGTGATTTGGTGGTTATTGTTCTGATTAGAAATCGTTTCGTTGATAATGATAGTAACGCAGTACATGGTCTTAACAAATTCATAATGTTTACTGAGAATTTTATTTAATGTTTAACATTGTCAATCTGACGTTGTGTTTTGACAATTTGTGTGATGCTTAGGTTTTGATTTTAAAGAAAGCTTGCTTCTAAAAAAGTGAATTAAAATATGATGGAAACTTGTTAAGTCATTATTAATACAAGTATTTAAAAATATATATAAAGATTTATTTATGCCCATAGGAAAAGTTTTTTTAATTAATTTCATCAATGCTGTAGTCACACTTTTTATAATTCAACAAAAAAAAATCCAAAATTTGTCAAAACACTGCAAACTAATTGTGTAATGTCAAAATTCAATTTTGAAAATTGTAAATATTTTTTATTATTTTTCAAAAATCAGAAAGTTTTTAATAATTGTTCAAATGTTTCTCACAATGCTAAAGTCACATTTTTCAAAATTTATTAACAAAACTTGGAAAACATATTGTCAAAATAATGCAAATTAATTCTGTAATATCAAAATTCAATTTTAAAAATTGTAAATATTTTTTATTATTTTAGAAAAATATGAAAGTTTTAAACACATTTTTCAAAAATCATTAACAAAATTTAGCCCTAATATTGTCAAAACACTGCAAAACTATGTAAATAATTGTTATTATTTTTCAAAAACCAGAAAATTTTTAATAATTGTTTCCAAACATGCTGAGGTCACATTTTTCAGAAAGATATTGTCAAAACACTGCAAACTAATTGTGTAATGCCAAAATTCAAATTTTGAAAATTGTAAATAATTTTTATATTTTTCAAAAACCAGAAATTTTTAATAGTTGTTTCCAACCATGCCGAGGTCACATTTTTCAGAATTTATGAACAAAATTTGGCCTAGACATTGTCAAAATACTGCAAACTAATTGTGTAATGTCAAAATTCAATTTTGAAAATTGTAAATAACTTTTATTATTTTTCAAAAATCAGAAAGTTTTTAATAATTGCTTCCAACAATGCTAAGGTCACATTTTTCAAAAATAATTAACAAAATTTAGCCCAGATATTGTCAATATACTGCAAACAAATAGTGTAATGTCAAAATTCAATTTTATAAACTGAAAATAATTTTTATTATTTGTAAAAAGTTTTTAAGAATTCTTTAACTGCTTTCATCACAAAATGTTTTTATTATTACTAAATATGTTTAACTAAGAAACATTTTATATATTACAAAAAGCTTCTTGAAAATAAAGTGTCAAAAATGGGTTAGTACAAGAAGACTGCTACATTTGGAGTGGTTTCCGCTCAATAGTAGTCAAACGCTCCTGATTAGTGCTCTGTTACCGATTTGAAAAACAAATCTAATCAGAAGCAAGTGGAGCCGGATTTTAGTTCCTTTTGAACATATATTAACATTTTATTAAAAAAATTTGCCATTTTTCACTTTTTATAAATAGAATGTTGCAGTTTTTAACAGTTTAGTGTAGATTTTAGTACTTTCTGACAATATGTTTATACTTTATGGCTGGATTTTGCTATTTTTGACATTCTATAAAAAGAATTTTGCATTTGTCAACAGTTTATTACAGATTTTTTAATCTTTCTGGCTATGTTTTGATATTTCATAGTCGGAAGTTGCTATATTTGGGATTTCATAAAAAAAAAATTGAACAGTTTTTGGCCGGATTTTGATGCTTTTTAACAATATTTTAACGTTTTATATTCGCAATTTGGTATTTTTGATATTTAATGAATACAATTTTGGACTTTTTAATTGATTTTGGCCAAACTTTGATACTCTCAATTTTTTTATGTTTTATGACCTATTTAGCTATTTTAACTTTTTATTATAAAACAGTTTATGACCAGATTTTGGTGCTTTCTGACAATATTTTGATATTTCAAGCCCTTTTGGTTCATTTCAACAACATTGACATTTCATGATTAAATTTGGCAATTTTTGACATTTCATTAAAATAATTTTGCACTTTTCAACCATTTTTAGCCGGATTTTAGTGATTTTTAACAATTGTTTAAAATTTCTAGGTAAAATTTAGCTATTTTATGAACAGAATTTTGAATTGTTCAACCAATTTTGTTGTTGTTCTGTAAAACATTTAAATTTTTTTTTTCCATATTTTCCATACTTTAATTAAATTATAATTTTTGGAACTTTTCGACCATATTTTTATACTTTATGGCTGGATTTTGCTATTGTTGACATTCTAAGAATAGAATGTACCACTTTTCGACAGTTTATGACAGGATTTTAAATCTTTCATGGCAATATTTTGATATTTTATTGTCGGTTTTCGATACTATTGAAATTTTATTAATTTTTTTTAACAGTTTATAACCGGTGCTTTCCAACAATATGGTGTTGATGTTTTATGCCGGAATTTGCTAATTTTGACATTTTTTGAATATAATTTTGAAGTTTTTAACCGGTTTTGGCCAAGTTTTAATTTTATCTGTAAATATTTTAATGTTTTATGACCCGATTTAGCTATTTTTGACTTTTTATAATAGAATTTTGCACATTTTATCAGTTAATGACTACATTTTTGACATTCCATAGTAAGAACTGTTCACTTTCCAATAGTTCATAGCCGGATTTTGGTACTTTCTAAAAATACTTTCATGTTTTAAGAATGATTTTGCTATTTTTAACATTTTATCAAAAAACTTTTTGAATTAACACGTTAACTGCCGAAGTCTTTTTATTATATTTTACGTTCCAGCCGGGCGCTATATTCAATATTAAGCAAAATCTTCATTTTTTGGGACATATTGCGCAGAGGTAGATATCCATTTGACACTTTTATTTGCTATTTCTTAGCTATTAAATTTGAACGCAAAGAAACTGGCACTGCGCGGCGTTTCTTCCAGGCCAGTTACTTCACTATGCCCGGTGAAAACCATTAGATGCCGAGAGTCTGGCGTGTGGGACGCAAAAAAGAAAAAAACTGACTCGGTCATATTGACCGAGCCGGCGTGGCAAACAAAAAATTTGCTCGGTAATACAGACCGTTTCAAAGCCAGGTTTTGTTAATATTAAAATTTAAAGCATAGAATTTTACACTTTTCAACAGTTTATGACCAGATTTTAGTGCTTTCTGACAATATTTTATAGCTATTTTAGACATTATAACTTTTCACGTTTCAACAGTTTATAGCCAAATTTTGCAATTTTTAAGATTTTTTAATCTGTTTTACATTATTCCACAGTTTATCGCCGGATTTTGATAAAACTAAGGTTTCCGCCCACCGGTACAAGTGTTAGTCATTAAGAAATTGGAAGTTTATTTTCTCTGCAAGCGTTAAAAGTCTCTGTCAAAGAAGACGATGTTGACTTCCAATCCCTTGATGACGGACACTTGAGCGGGTGGTTGGGTCACTCCAGAACATAAATAGGAAAGGATAGTTTAAACTAAAGTTCCTCTTTCACACGCCCAAGTGATTATCATTAAGAGATTAAAAGTTACTCCTCTCAGAAAGGAGTTGGTAATACCAACCTTTGTTGACCAATACTTGAATGGGTGGTTCGGCCAATCTAGTTCGTGATTACTATCACTCTAGTTTAAACTAACTTTAATATTTTTAACAGTTATGACCAGATTTGATTAGTTTTGTATACAATCTTTAAGTTTGTGGCAGGATTTTAGTGTTCTAGACATTTAATGTCTGTATTTTGTATGCATTTCTTATAGTATGTTACATCATGAAACAGCTTATAGCCGGATTTTAGTACTTTGCTATAGAAATCTTTGAGTTTTGTGGACAGATTATAACATTATAATCCGGATTTATTGTTTTTTTTACATTTTTTTTAAACATTTTTTTATTTTATGTTGCCATTTTATATTAAACTAGAAATATTTTAGCCGGGTTTTAGTTACATGATTCTTACATTTTGGGGGATTTTTGACATATTATTATTTTATGTTACCGTTTTATAGCCGAAAACGTTTGTTAGGCGGATTTTGGTACTTTTTGAGTGATCTTCAATTTTGTAGCTGGATTTTAGTGTTTTTGACATCTTATGGCCGGATTTTGTACTTTTTTACAGTTTTTGAACTTTCTGGTCAAATATAAACTGATATTTTATGCTGCATTTTACTTTAGAATTTTGTACGTATTTCTTAAAATTATTAACCAAATTTTAATAACTTATAATTTGTGCCAAATTTTAGTATTGTTTGCTATTTTATGACCGGATTTTTGCCTTGTTGACACTTAATAAACGGACTTTAGTACTTTAAATTAAAATTTTAATAGTTTTGTTAATTACTAGCCGGATTTTTATTATTTAGATTTTAATTTAATATTGTTTTATTTTTATTGCCAGATTTTGATGTTTATTAAATAAATTTTAAGTTTAGTAGCCGGATTTTAGTACTCTTTGCTAATTTATAGATATTACGTTCACATTATTGACATTTAATGAACAGATGTTGCTACTAACTAGATTTTAAAATTTTTGATAGTAATTTGGTATTTTTGGCTTTTTATGCCCGGATGTTGCTATTTTTTATATAAATCTTAAGAATTTTAATATTTTTAACATTTAATGGTCAAATTTTAGTACTTTTTGCCATTTTATGACCGGATTTTTGCATTGTTAAGATTGAATGAACGGAATTTAGTACATTAAATTAAAATGTAATATTTTTATAATTTGCTGGCCGGATTTTTTAAGTTTTATTATTAGATATTGATACTTTTGACAAGAATTTAATATTTTTGACTTTTTATGGCCGGATTCTGGTATTTTAAGTTTTGTAGCCGCCAAATTATAATATTTATAACATTTATTTGCAGGATTTTAGTTTAACATGATTCTTACATTGTTAACTTTTGAACAAATTTACTACATTAAAGCAAAATTTTGAAACTTTTGTTATTTACTGGCTGGATATTGGTTGCTTGGAGCAAAATTTTGATATTTTTTGACAAGATTTTGATGTTTTTTACTTTTTTGGCCAAATTTTAATATTGTTTCTTTATATTATAAACAGATTTTTGAATTAATTTGTTTTTATATTGTCAAATATGATAGTTTTCCTGTCAAATATGATATATTATGTAAAACTAGAATTAAAACTCAACAAAATAAAAAGAGTAAATTTTCTATTATTTTGAATTATAAAAAGTAAAAAGTATTCTTGCAGCTATTCTTAACAACAGAATTATTGTAAATTGTTATCAATACAACAGAAGATTAATTTACAACAAATTTCTTGATAATAACCGCTTGGGTAGGCGGGCGGGAACCAAGATTAAATTATGAGCAAGTAGTTCCTTCTACTGTAGCCCACCCACCCACCCAAGTGTTGATGATCTAAAGATGTATTACTTCAACCACCGTGTGTGTTCTTGCAGCTATTCTTAACAAAAGAATTATTGTAAATTGTTAGCAACACAACAGAAGATTAGTTTACAATAAATTTCTTGATAACAAACGCTTGGGTGAGCAGGCGTAAACCAAGTTTAAATTGAGGGCGAGCAGCTTCTTTTACTGTGGCCCACCCACCCAATCGTTGGTAATCAAAGATTTATTACTTCAACCACCGTTTGTGCTCTTGCAGCTATGCTGAAGAGCATATTACAACTGTCTTTTATTACAAATTAAAATAATTGGTAAATTATTCTAACAATTGGTGGTAAAATTAATAGATTATTGCTACAGTTGGTAGATCATTTTCACAGTTAAAATATTCTTCTTCTGACAGATTAAATATCAATTTGTAACTTTTCAAATTATTAAATAACTTTTTAAGAATTTGGAACATTCATAATAGATCGAAAATCATTCTGATATATTGTTTTGTTAAATAAAAAATAATTGATATTATCAATTATTACAGATGGTGAAATTCATGAAAGCTGAATAACGTTAATCAGCGTTAAAAGTGATAACATAACCACAACATTCAATAAACTGTCAAAATTATTTTTATTAATTCAATATATATACTTAATATTTACTTTGCGTTATATGTTGTATCAAACTTGCCTTTGTGCTAGCATTAAATACTTGTGCGGTTGTCAAATTTAATCAACCGTTACTTTAACTGGCTTTCATTGAATTTCAGCATAAAGGTAAAATATAGATCAATCTAAGACTTTATTTAAACAGTTAGGAAATCGTTTTAAATAACAAATGCAGATCATTTTTATAGTTAAGAATATTTATAAAAAAACGTAGATCATTTTGAAAGTAAAATATAATTCTAACAGTTATTAAATTACTTCAGCTGGATTAAAATCTACTACTACTACAGACCATTCTAACTATTTAAAAAACTTATATTAAATTGTAAACCGTTGTAAAAACTAAGAGATTATTTTGACAGTTAGTAGATCATGTTAATAAAAGATCGTAGATCATTTTAAAAGTAAAAACGATCATTATGACAGTTATAAAAAAAGTAGCAGATTATTCTGAAATTAAAAAGATAATTCTGAACTTTATTAAACCATTTTGGCAATTAAAAAAATGTAATTAACTATTGTAAATCATTTGTATAGTTTAGAATATTTGAAATACGTTGCAGATCATTCTAAAAGTAAAAAGATCATTCCAGCAATTGAAAATCTGTTTGAATTAACTATTGCAGATCAATCTTATAGTTTAGAATATTTAATAAGTAGTAGATTATTCTAAAAATGAAACAATTATTCTCACAGTTATTATAAATTAAAAAAATGTTGTAATTAACCATTGCAGATTATTGGTATAGTTTGCAATATTTATAAAATGTTGCAGATTATTTTGAAATTAAAAAGATGATTCTGACAGTTGCTGCTGAAGTCACATTTTTTAGTATTCATTAACAAAATTTGGCCCATATATTGTCAAAACATAACAAGTTTTATTATTTTCCAAAAATTAGAAAATTTGTAGTTTTTTTAATTGCTCTTATCAATGCAAAGGTCACACTTTTTAAAATTCTTCAACAGAATTTGGCTCAGATATTATTAAAATACTGCAAATTAATTGTGTAATGTCAAAAATCAATTTTGAAAATTGTAAATATTTTTTATTAAATTTCAAAAATCGGAGTTTTTAATCATTCTTCAATTGCTTCCATCAATGCTGAGCTCACATTTTAGAACTCTTCAACAAAATTTGGACCAAATATTCTCAAAACATTGCAAACTAATTGTGTAATGTCAAACTTTAATTTTAAAAATTGTAAATATATTTCAATTATTTTTCAAAAATCAGAAGGTTTTAAATAATTCTTCAATTGCTTCCAACATGCTGAAGTCACACTTTCATAATTCGTTACCAAAATTTGACTCAAGTATTGTCTAAACAATGCAAATTAATTGTTTAACGTCAAAATTCAATTGTAAATTTTATTTATTATTGTTCAAAAATTAGTAAGTTCTTAATAATTTTTCAATTGTTTCTATCAATGCTGAGATTACATTCATTCAAATTCTTTAACTAGATTTGGCTCAGATAATGTCAAAACATTGAAAATTAATTGTATAATGTCAAAATTCAATTTTAGAAATTCTAAATAGTTTCTATTATTTCTCAAAAATCAAATGGTTTTTATTTTTAATATTGTAAAAATTCCATCAATTTTGAGATTACATTTTCTTAGAATTAACAAAATTTGCACCAAATATAGCAATAAACAATTGCAAATTAAATGTTTAATTCAAAATGTATACACGATGTTAAACACTTATCTAAATTTCAAATTACCAATGCTAACAAGCGTTCCGCTTGTTTATTCATAAAATATATTCCAACAATAATAAATTAATTTAAAAATTAGCGCTCGCTCTAAATAATGCAAACTGTCACGGCGTAGTAACTCTTCACAAACACCTCTTGAGACAATAAATGAAATTTACTTCTTCTACTGTTGCATCATTCATAAACAAGGATGCGAAACATTTTTTGTTTGTCATTTAGTTGAGTATATTATGATTGTTGTAATGATTTGTTTGTGTGTGGGATTACTGCTGGCATTGTTGTGGAAAACTAGAAAGTGTTTAACGACATCTAAGTAACTAGCAGTGCATTCACTCAATGCACTGCTTAAAAGAGAACAATTTAATATTAAATTTCTGCAAGCAATTTTATTGATGTTTATCTACAATATGCTTACATAAATCCATATATAACGCCTTACAGCCAGATTTGTGTTGTAAATCTTTCCAGTCTTCCGGTATCCCAACACATGTCGCTATATATATATAATATAAAAAACTATCAACAGGAAACTGATTTAGAAAACATCCCGTTGTAAAATAGCGATGAAATTCGGCTCGTGAAAGAAAAGTTTAATTTCGTTCCACTTCTTTAGAAAACCGGAACGTTTCGTTCGCATAGTTTCATATTTCACATGATTAATCATTTGAATGGACACGCGGTTCAGCTTGCTCTTTTATATTAAATGGATTTAACATCAACTATGGTGAATAATGTGGTAGTGGCCAGATAACGTTTAATTGTTGTTTACTGCAGCCATATCATTTGAATGAAATAGATTAGGTTTTAATGACGGAATTTGTTTTAAGAATTGAAATGTTTTATTGATAAAGCATGATTTCATTTATAAAAAGCAAGCGGATATGATATTCGTTAAGGAAAAGTAAAAATGGATTTATTAAAACGAGAAAACTGATAAACAAATTTGATACAATAGAACTTTATGTTATTTTGTACCAATATCCCTAAATACCATTAGTACTAACCACAAAACATTTACTAAAATCCTTACTCGTAATTAGACATAATCTTATTTTAATAAAAACTAATTTTATAAACCAAAAACTTCATAAACTACTTAAAAATTCATAACTCAAAAATGATACATTAGAGTTTCACGTAATTTGGTACCGATATATGTAAATGTCATTGGTATTAACCGCAAAATATTTACAAAAATCCATACGCGTAATTTGACATAACCTAATTTTAATCAAAGCTACTTTTATAAACCAAAAACTTAATAAATTACTTAAAACCTCATAACTCAAAAACAAATCTTTGAAGTTTTATGTTATTTAGTACCAATATACCAGAGTGACATTAGAACCAACTATAAAATATTTATATAAATTCATACGCTTAATTTGACATAACCTCATTTTAATCAAAACTACTTTTAAAAACAAAAATCTTAAAAAGGATACATTGAAGTTTTATATAATTTGGTACCAACTTACCTAAATAGCATTAGTACCAACTATAAAATATTTATAGAACTTCATACGCGTAAATTGACATAACCTCATTTTAATTAAAACTACTTTTATAAACCAAAAAAATTTATAAATTACTTAAAAACACATAACTCAAAAACGATACATTACAGTTTTATGTAATTTGGCATCAATATACCTGAATACCATTAGTACCAACTGTAAAATATTTATATAAATTCATTCGCGAAATTTAACATAACCTCATTTTAATCAAAAACTATTTTTATAAACCAAAAACTTAATAAATTACATAAAACCTCATAACTCAAAAACGATACATTATAGTTTTATATAATTTGGTCCCAATATACTTGAATACGATTAGTACCAACTATAAAATATTTATAGAAATTCATACGCGTAATTTGACATAACCTCATTTTAATCAAAACTACTTTTATAAAACAAAACAAAAAAAATTACTTAAAAACATATAACTCAAAAACGATACATTGGATTTTTATGTAATTTGGCATCAATATACCTTAATACGATTAGTGCCAATTGTAAAATATTTATAAAAATCCATAAGCGTAATTTGACATAACCGCATTTTAATGAAAACTATTTTTATAAACGAAAAACTAATAAATTACTTAAAACCTCATAACTCAAAAATGATATATTGCAGTTGTATGTAATTTGGTACCAATATTCCTGAATATCATTAGTACCAACTGTAAAATATTTATAAAAATCCATACGCGTAATTTGACATAACCACATTTTAATGAAAATACTTTTATAAACCAAAAATTAATAAATTACTTAAAAACACATAACTCAGAAACAATACATTAGAGTTTTATGTTATTTAGTACCAATATACCTGAATACCATTAGTACCAATTGTAAAATATTTATAAAAATCCATACGCGTAACTTGACATAACCGCAATTTAATCTAAAGTACTTTTAAAACTGATAACTCAAAAACGATACATTAAAGGCACCTTACACGATCAATAATACTGTCAATATTCTAAAATATTGACAGTATTATTGATCGTGTAAGGTCTAGTACTGATGGAATGATGAAAATACTGAAGTATTTCCGGATAATCCGTAATCCAAGCATCAGTATTTCAATATCGTGGCCACGCCTGGCCACGCCCACAAAGTGTTGGGAATACTGACAGTAATACTGATAGTGTAAGGTCATTTTACTTTAGTACTTCAATACAGGGCTGCAATTCCAATGCAAATGTTGTTGAATTTTAGTAACGTTTGGTCAAATAATCTTAAATTCAAAAAAATAGCAACAAAATAAGCTACATCAATGCGTGTAAGAATATATGAGCATTTCTTATTTTTAATATTAACTATATTTATCCAGCATTTGAAATAAATTATAAATCTTTTTTTTCGAGTATTCAAAATTGTTATCTAAAATTATTTTATTAAGCGTTTAATATAATATTCTGCAACTTTAGTGTGCGAGTGTCAAGCTTCTTCAACCAATCTTTCATCCATCGTTTGAGCACTACCCTGCGTTTTGTATAAAAAGCGAGAATTATTGCAGGGACATTTTTTTTTTGTTTATCTATGCTAAAATATTTCTATACTAGTCGGTGTATCTTATGATACTGAGGAAAATACTGGCGGTGTGGAATGACCGTGTAAGGTGGACAAAATACTGATTCAATATTTTGTAATACTGTCAGTATTTTAGAATGTCAGTATTATTGATCGTGTAAGGTGCCTTTTAGAGTTTTATATAATTTGGTACCAATATACCTAAATAGCATTAGTACCAACTATGAAATATTTATAGAAATTCATGCGCTTAATTTGACATAACCTCTTTTTAATCAAAACTACTTTTATAAAACAAAACTTAATAAATTAGTTAAAAACACATAACTCAAAAACAATACATTGGAATTTTATATAATTTGATAACAATATACTTGAATACCATCAGTACCAACTAGAAGACATTTATCAATACCATACGTTTAATTTGAAATAAAAACCCATTTCAAACTACCTGCTACCTTTAATTCAAAAACTGAGCTACTTGAAAATTCATAACTCAAAAATCATACATTGGAGTTTTAAATAATTTAGCTTCAATATAACTGAATACCATCAGTACCATTTGTAAATATTTATAAAAATTCAAAACATTAATTAACTAAAATATACCTTGTACCAAACATTAATCCATAAATTATTCAAATCAATTTCTTGTTATTTATAAAAATTGTTATCCAATAAATTTTATAATTAATTGATTGACGTTAATTAGAAACTGGTTTGACTCTTTATCTTCCGTCAATAATTGTTTACTTAAAACACAAGCGATTATTTTCGTTGCGAGATATGAAACAAATTAAAAGCGCTGAGTAATCAACAAAGATAAACCTTGGAACAATTTCCACAATATAATGGGACTAAGCATTTTCTTCTAAATTTACAAAAACTCTATTAATAGAAAAAATAGTTTCTAATAATAATTTACCTTCGCCGGCGAAAATATATCCAAAGTGTTGTATCAGTACTACGATCAAAAATAAACCGTGAGACGCGCACATTTTCGCCCCATGCCACAGAAACTATTACGAACGGAGGGATACACGAAGAAGACTGTCGCGCACACAACGCACATCAGAATTGTACTGAAAGGAATTTGTTGGAATTCTCTCAGTTGAGTCACGGTACCTCTTCGTGTAGAGGGGCGACGCGGGTACGATTCGTTTCGGCTCCATGTGACCACAACAATCCTTTGCATCTCAGTCTCAGGACGAATATAACCATCCGTCTTTCTTGCTCCGCTTGTATTTGTTAACCCACGTGGTGACAACAAAGGAACCTGTTGAGCCGCTACATATTTCTTGACCAATTAAATGGAACGATGTAACCTTATTAACACTAATTAATGCCATTACGCGACGCAATGTTTTAATTTGTGTGGTTGTTTTGTTTGTATTTTTTACCGGTATTGGCACACTTCGGGCGAAATTATACATGCACACTAATGAGATGTGTTTGATACCATTTTCTAAACAATACCTGATTCATTTCTAATTTTATTGATGAACATTCTCTTCACAATTTGTGAAAAATAACATTAATAGCTTCATTAAAAAATATACATATATATACCAATGGCTAGAAACGGTTTTGTAAAAAAGCACACAATTTTGTAGTTTACAAATATGTGTAAAAATCTTATAGGTTGGCAAATCTGTACGAAATTAGTTAAATTATATAATGTTAAAGAACCTACAACGCCAATCAAAAAGTTACTTTATCTTTCAGAAATATAGCAGATTTTTCAAATACATATTCTAAACTGTCAACAAAAAATTACAACATTTTATTTAAGTTGGCGTGACTCGGAAATAGTTTCCAGTAATGTGTAAAAATGACATAAGTTGACTAAGGTACCTGTGAAAAACTGTATTCTATATTGTCAAATAATGTAAATATATCTGTCAAAAAATTATTAAATTGTTAAAAAGTTACTTTATCTGTCAAACAATTTACAGTAATAATTTATTGATCACTTTTCTTTATTGATTTATGTTGACAAAAATATAGCAGACCAATCAAATAGTATTCTAAACAACCAAAAATTCTGTCAAAAAGTAATTACATTTGTCAAAAGTTACTAAACTGTCAAAAATATTACTACATCTGTTAAAAGTTACTAAAACTGTTACATAGTTTTCAGCAATGTAATAAGTTAGCAAAAATTTGCCAGATCAGTCAAACAAGATTTTAAACTATTCAAAATGTTACTATATCTATTAAAATATTACTGAAAACTTAAAGTTACTAAAACTGTCATACTATTTACAGAAATGTAATAAAATGAATACAATCAATCTGCCATATGTGAAATTGTATTTCAATCTGTCAAAAAATTACTAAATCACATTTTCAACTTTCAAAAGTTTTACTTTTGTTAACAAGTTACTAAAAATTTAAAATGTTAAACTGTCAAACAATTCTCAATATTCTAAACTGTTACTAAAACTGTCAAAACGCTACAAAAACTGTGAAGCAGTTTACAGCAATTTAATATGTTTGATTGTATTTTAAACTATCAACAGTGTTACTAAATCTGTCAAAAAACTATTCAAAAGTTACTGTCAAACAGTTAAAACGCATCTAATCCGCCAGATGTGTAAAAATTTTATTCAATAAATGTTAAAAACTTTATTACAAAAAGTTACTAAAGTTTACAATAACATCGTAGTTTGGCAGAAAAGTATCAGATCTGTCAAATAATATTTTAAACTGTTTAGCTGTTTGCAAATCTCTACAAGATTGGTCGAGTTGTATTTTAGACTGTCAAAAAGTTACTACATCTGTCAAAAAATTAATGAAACTGTCAAATAGTTTACATGTTCAATGTATATAAACATCATAAGTTAACAAAAACGTAGCAAATGTGTCAAAAAACGTAAAAGAGCTACAGTAGTGTATAAAAATATCATAAGTTGGCAAAAAATGTACTAAATCTGTCAATAAGTCTTAGTGACTTTGTAACTGTCAAATAAGTCACATTAATATGTATAAACATTGTATGTTTGAAAACAATTTTGCCTTTAAGAAGCAGAGGCCTTGGAATAGGTCTAGAATATAGGTTTGCCTTTAAGTTGATATAGTCTGGGCAGTCTTTATCTGTGTGCAGCCGTTTGCACGGTGCGCATGTTCTGCATGCCCTGACTCCTTAATAACTTTGCACCGGATCCGGATCTGTTCCGTGTTTTAAATTGTAATGGGAGGTGGGAAACGTGTGCTAGCGGCCTCTGTGGGTGCTGACTGAGATGAAAAGCTTGTAAGAGAGCCAAGAAAACTAGAACCAGAAGTAAATACTTATTGGCCCCCCGGATCATAGACCCTGATGACTACAGACCCAGATAGCGCTGAGGACGCATGACTTGAAGAACCGGCTGATGGTCTAATAATGTTAAAATCAAAAAACCACTCACCAGCGTCTTTTTTTTTCTTCTTTGACTGAAGTAAATCACGACAGTACGCCCAACCTCTATAAACAGAGCGTTTTTGACGTTTTTGCTGTCCAGTTCTATAGGTTCTTTGTCCTCAAAGAACTGAACTTGACTTAGTTGGCGGCCTCTTAAAGGAATTCTGAGTTAGGTCAAAAATGGTCTTGATAAGTTGAAACATTGCTGCGGAAACTGAAAAAAACGCTTGGAACTTAAAAGCGTCTATATATGAGGTAGATGCCGGAGGATTTGCAAGCAAAGCAATTTTAAATATCTGCTTTGCAACAAAGAACCATTTTGACGGTGCAAACGTTCTCACTCTTCCTAATTTTAATGCCAATGTCGATGCAGAAGTCAAAAAGAATGTCTTTTAGGTTTAGCTTATTCTGCTTTAGTTTGTCGAATAAAACGTCAATTTGCTGGACTTCATCTTCAATGACCCGTATTGTCAAGCGTTTCTCAAAGCCGTTAAAGTTTTTGTCTTGGGCTTTGAGGATGTTCTCTACTTTCTGGAGCCGGATGTATGAAGCCACAGCATTTAGCTATTGGTAAATAATTTTCTTTCTATCTTGTAAAAAAATTAATTAATTTAATGCTAATTAATTATGCAATGAATAATTAGTAGTTAAACACAATCAAACATTGACGTGACTTGTGTGCAATAAAAATTGCAGTTTTTAGGACTGCAAACTCGCTTCCTTTAGAGTGCTGAAGAGGTCGCTATTGGTGTGGTCTGGTTGTGTCGGCTGCTGACAGTTTTGTTCATGCTAAGACCACGCCCACGTCGGACCCAGTACGGTGACAATTTACCCCATTTTTGCGATTCTGCTTTTGCTTCTATCTTTCAGGGTTCACAAAAGGTCGTGCGTGTTCTGGTATGCACTACTGTTTTTGCACTTTTCTTTCCAAAGAATAAATTTATAAATTCAAAACCTCTCTAAAAATCCAAGATGACGGTAAGAGCAGTTTACGCACGTTATTGTTTAATCTAATAAACAAACAGGTAACAAACATTAGAAATGTCAAGCTTACGTAGCCCGTTTCAGCCCAGTTTCCGGTGGCAAAAGTGTTGCGTCGGTGTTTACAACTACGCGGTTTTGCTTGGGTTGTGGTTGGCTACGATTTTTGGTTTGAAGCAAAGGATTTTTTTAAGACAGGGACACCTGAGCTTGAAAAAGATTGTTGGGCACTCTAGTGCTACCACAGAGATTTTACTTCATGGAATTCTAGATCCGCGTCCTTAAACAACCGTATTAACCAGTAGTGACGTTAGGCTAGTGCCGTTTTCGGGTGCTTCTTTAGGTTGATCAGACTGAACGCGATAATATCGTGCACCGATGGATCCTGTGTCAAGGCGGTGGCGTCGGCGGGTTTTTTTTGGAGAGCTGCAATCAGTATCAGCTTGATAGAGTGCATCAACTTCTGTCGAACCATCTTTGTTAGATTTGTCGTAAGCACTGTTAGTTGTGTCTTGTTGGTCATACTAGCCAAAATCTTAAATGTAAAATTTCCAACTTTTAAGTAGGGATCCACCTCAGGGTTTTTGTCGGAGTCTGGTTTGAGTTCCGGAGGCTTAAAAAGTTTCCAGACAAGATATTCTTCCAAGGCTTCCAAGGAACGAGTTGATCAACAGTACTCCATAAAATTTTATCAAAAGCTTCATGATTCTCAAAGCAAAACAATGTGTAAGATTCAGCAACTGTTTGGAGACAATGCTATGAGAGTAACACAAATTAAGAAGTAATTCAGTCAATTTTAAAATGTTTGAACATTGGTGGAGAATAATCAACGTTCTGTGATGCCACAATCTGCTCAAAATGCAGCTGTTGTTGAGAAGGTAGAAAATTTAATAATAAGAGATTGTTGTTTAATTGTACAAAAGATTGCCAAATAAGTTAAGATTAGTAAAGTTTTCGCACATGCAATTTTGCGTGAAGATTTGAACATGCGCAGAACGACTGCAAAATTTGTGTCCAAGTTTTTGTCGGCGGAACAAAAAGAACTTTGTTTTGCTAATTATTACCAACACTAAATCTACGTTTCTGGGCACCGTCATAATTGGAGATGAATCATGGGTGTATGGGTACGATCTGGAAACAAAAGAAAAGACAAAAAAAAGCGCAACCTTGCACTTGATACAGACTTTCTTGGCAAAACATAGAATTCCAGTCTGCCAATTTTCCTACTCTCCAAACAAAGCTTCTTGCAACTTCTGGTTGTTTTCAAAATTAATGATGCTATTAAAGGGATTCCGTTTTCAGAGATAATGCAGAACGCAACAGCGGACTTAAACACCATTCCAAAAAAAAAATAATAATCAAAAGTGTTTTCAGTTGCAAAAACCTATGTAGTCCTTTTTTCTTGCTGATCAAAGCGTGCAAAAAAACGGGTTAGTGCGTAGTTGCAGTTGAGATTTTGGGTGACGTCCCTTAGCAATGAGGTCTAAAAGTTGTTTTGTAACGGACAACCAGGTAGTAAATAATTTTTTTAAGAAGATTCCACCAGGTGTATGGAGTTTTTTGGTGACAGGTATGTGAGGTTTAGAGCACCTTTAATCTACAATGCTCTACGTTAGGTTCTAGTTGTTGCCGGTCTAGATCTGTCGGAGGCAGCGACCAATGACGGTTTTTCTGCGGCTGGTGTTGTGCTAGAGAAAACGGGTGTTAGTTATGGGGTTGTGCAATTGGGGACGTCTGTTCTTCTTAAAAGTGCCGCAAAAACAAAAACTGGACTTCTGGAGATAGTTTTTACCATCCGTGGTTACCACAAAGTTGCGAGGATGTCAGAGATAGAAATTCTATTTCGGCCCGTCGCGCCAAACTGAAAAGTCTCGGCAAAGGTTAGCATCGACACTCACTAGAAAATGGGTTGTCTTAGATCATGGGTGTGTGTTGGCCCTTCGTATCGGAAAAAGTCTATGCCAGACCTTTACAACATTTGTCCCCTAGAGATTCCAAAGCAAACATCTTTTGCCTTTACTCTGTGTTTGAACACCCCGCCAGAGTTTTAGGACGAACACTGGTAGCTGCTACAGGAAGTTTATAAACTAATGGGATTATGTAACCACTTTAAATGTGCCTCCTTTTTAAAATTGTCCACTCTACTATTTGTTTTGACAGTTCAACTTTGTATTGTGTGTGTTGTGTTGTGTTGTGTTGTGTTGTGTTGTGTTGTGTTGTGTTGTGTTGTGTTGTGTTGTGTTGTGTTGTGTTGTGTTGTGTTGTGTTGTGTTGTGTTGTGTTGTGTTGTGTTGTGTTGTGTTGTGTTGTGTTGTGTTGTGTTGTGTTGTGTTGTGTTGTGTTGTGTTGTGTTGTGTTGTGTTGTGTTGTGTTGTGTTGTGTTGTGTTGTGTTGTGTTGTGTTGTGTTGTGTTGTGTTGGTCTTTATTTCTTAAATATATTAAATTAAAAAAAAGACGACAGCTGTCAAGCAAGCAAGATTATAAGAATGTATACAAAATAAAGAAAATATTTTTATTATTAAATCCTACTTTAGGAATGGGGTTTGATAATGAGGAATGGCTTTACTCTATTCCGGATTGTGTTCTGTTGTGTTATTATTTTGTTTACAACTCATAATTATAAACATGTAAACAATGTAAACATATGAAAATATTTTTATTATTGAATCCTAAGTCAGGCAACTTTATTTACGCATTTTCACTAGAGCGGCACAAACGTACATTAGATGATTACATAATCCCAAACATTTATAATCACTAATTATAAAATTAATAAAAATAACTAATAACTTTTGAAGAATTATTTATAGTTTCCAAAATAAATTTTACATTATTTATAATTTGGAATGGTTTGACAACATCTAAGTCAAATTTCTTTTGAGAATAAACTTACAAACATAATCAAATCAAAATTGATAAAATTTTACTTGGTTTTTTACAAAAAAAATGAGCTTTTTTATTTAGTATAGTAAATCAAGATAAATAAAAAAAATGTAGTTTTTGATACAAAACTTAGTTTTAGTGCTCATTTACAATTGTATTTTTGTTTTTTTTTATTAATTGCCAATTGCTACCACCACGATTTAAACATTTTGTCATTAATTTAAATATAATCAAATAAGGATTTGTTAAAATTTTGTTTTTGATACAAAAATTAGTTTAAATGTTTAATTATAATTGAAATTTTGCTTTTTTTATTGGTTTTCAAACATAACCAATTTAAAATGATAAGTTTTGTTGTTTTTGATGTTGAGACTGTTTTAATTGTTTATAACATACTGCTAATAAATGCAAAAATAAAAGTAGCTGTAGCTCTTGGTGTGGTAATCATAACAGTAAAAAGTGTGGAAAAAAACTGTATAAATTGTTCAAATAAAAACATAAAACTAGGAACTACGTTGAATACTGATCACAATGATAATAAAATAAAACCAAGTTTTTTACCACAAATACTTTATTGATATAAATATGTATTACTAAAGAATACATATCAATACAAACAAAAGTTCACAACTCGAGATTTCGACTTTTAAAGATCATTGTCAAGTGAGAACAAACTAAAGAAAAAATACAGAAAAGTTAAAATAGAAACTGAAGTGAGGGAAAAATAAATCGCATTACTGGTGTTGTAGAAAAATTTAAAAAGTGGTGATTTATATTGTTAAGCCTCTTTCTCATTAACAACAACAGATTAACAAGAGGATTACATTGTTTTTTGTGAATCTCGACGGCTTCTAACAGATTAAGCTTAGTGCCTTTTATACAACATTAACATTTTAATTTTATTAATTTTGAGGAAGGTATGATTAGAATTTATAATATGATTGCAAATGAAATTATATTGTGATTTAGTCTAAACGCTTTATTTTATTATTATTATTATGGGTTACCTCATAATAAAAGTCTCAACCATCCTTTATATTTGTATTTGATCACAATGTCTGAGAAAATGTCCATGCCACAAATCTATAAATAAACTTGAAAAAAAGAGGATTGATTTTTCATCATACCAACTAAATAATTCAATAACGAAACTTAACGAGTACAAACAACAACAAATTATCAATCTAACCGAAACACACCTAACAGCTGATATTGATGACTCAGATATAAATATCAATAGATATAATCTCTTAAGATGTAATTCCTATAGTATACAACAGAACTATTACTAATATACAAAGTAATATTAATTATAAAACAAGTATTAGCAAAGTTCTAAACGACTGTTTATGGATATTAGGTATTAAATATAAGGTATACAGTAAAAAAAAATATCTCACTCTATAGATCTTCAAAATCAAACATGACTAACTGCTTTTTAAAACTAGAATCTGTTAAGTATTGATAACATAAACAAAAAATAGATACCATCATTATAGGTGATTTTATCATTGATGTAAGTAAAGATACCCGCTACGCAAATAAACTAACACGATTGATAAAGAACAAAGACATGAAACAAGGTGTCAAAAACTACACTTGTATCACCCAGATATCACCTCGTATTTAGCAACTTTAATCAGATAAAAACAAATATACTTCATACAAACTTTCAGATTATTCAATTATCAAAATATCTATAATGCAAAATAGCAATACTAAAAATTTGAAACCTTTTTTACTCTTTAGCACAATTAAAGTTAGAAATAAACAATAAAATTAATAAAAAACGATTTCAATTTATTTGCAAAAACAACAATGGCACAAACGTACGATTATACGATAACAAAATCAAACTTGCTAAAGTTAGAGATATTAACTATCAAAACGCTATCTTACCAAGGGCCGCTTTTTCAATCGTCGGATAAACTAATTCACTGTTATACCTGGTATAACACGCAATGCATTTTACAAACGCTATGTAGTTTATTCTCTAGATAACCTATTGAAACGTCAATTGTGCCGTAAGTTGTTTATAAGCAAATTTAGATTGTCTCCTCTATAACGTAAGTGTGTTTAAATCAGATAGTGACTACAAAAACACAAAAATTGGGGCAACAAACCCTACTTTTTTGCTTATTTATTTTTACGAAAATGATATGTAAGGCGCTTACGAGGTTATGTGCGTTATACTAGATATAACTACTGCTCCGAGCACCGGATAAGTTAACCCCGGTTTATTCCCATCCAAACCCTAACTATGGTTTAACTAGGGATTGTAAAAGCGGCCCTAAATAAATGGAGAACTGAGAATTGTATAGACTAAGCAGAAATAAAGTTACACAAATAATTAAAGATAAAAAAAATTATGTACAAAATAGAAAAAAACAAATAGTAAAAAGTTATCAACCAATTTAATTTGTGATCAAGTTTTGTCTATTGAAAGAACTATTTTACAAACAAAAATAACAAAAATATTTAATAAATCCATAACATCAGAAAGATGTGTCTCCGCTTGAAGTGTGTTTTTCGATTTTGTAACAGGGCGCAATTTTGCACTGTCAAAAATTTCTGGATTTGATTCAAAATGAGCCGGATTTTCTTAACTCTGTCATAACCAGAGACAAATCCAGCCAAAACCCAAAAGACAGAGTAGCTTGTGGCACACAAAATCATTTCCCCCGCCCCAAGAAAGCGCAAATGAGCAAGTTTTGCATCAAAACGTTGCTTATTATCTTCATTGACGTCTGAGGAATTGTCCATACTGAGTTTGTACCGCAAATAGAAACTGTTAACTCA
The DNA here is from genome assembly GCA_963932245.1 of Tachinus rufipes. Classification (NCBI taxonomy): domain Eukaryota; kingdom Metazoa; phylum Arthropoda; class Insecta; order Coleoptera; family Staphylinidae; genus Tachinus; species Tachinus rufipes. Next base: position 66,079,802 of record OZ010747.1, on the reverse strand, counting down.
ACCTTTTACCTCAAAGTGCTCAAAACATTAAAAAACCGGATCGCGCGCGTGATTATTGACATCAAGGACACGGTCAAACTCCACCATAATAATGCCCCCCGTTAAACGGCTGTCATTGTTACCCCCAGCTCTCTTACAGTCCCGATTTGCCTCCGTGCAGTTTTTTTTTGTTTTCCCGACTGAAGAGAAAGCTGAACGAAAAGCATTAAAAGTCCGTTTCATTCTTAAGGTTTCATCTCCATTACTAAAAGTTAGAAACAATTATGATGAACCCTATTTGATCCATCTTTTGCCGCTCTAAACAAGGAATGGGCATCTAGGCCAGTCCAATGCCAATGCCTTGTCGGCTTTCTATCATGCTCTTCATTATCAACTTTAAGATTTCATATTTATTATTGCAAAATATGTGCCCTAAATATGCCGTTTTCTCTGTTTAATATTTAGCAGTAATTGTTGCGAAGCCTTTGAAATGTACTTGTATAGGCGTATACTGCGAATATCTTGGGTACAAAGAGTGACTAACGCTGATGTACTTATCCGTATGAAAAAGACAAAAGAACTTCTTTACACCATGATGAGAAGAAAGACCGAATACCTGGGGCATCATGAGAGGGAAGCGCTACGAACTTTTACGACTTATAATTGAGGGGAAGATACAGGGAAAAAGGTCGGTTGGAAGACGACAGAACTCATGGCTTAAAGACCTACGCCGCTGGTTCAACTGTACGACCACTGATGTCTTCCAAGCAGCCGTGTCAAAAACCATAATGGTCAATTGGATCGCCAACCTTCGAAAGGAGACGGCGTGAGAAGAAGAAGAAGTAATTGTTGATCTTGGCACATAAGAGTTTATATTGCTAATAAGCTTATTTTTGCAGTTTTTTACTACTAATTTACACGTCAACTTAACAAAAAACTACAGAAATTCTTTTTTTTTTCCATGCTACTGAAACCAAAATATTGATTTTTGAGTTTTTCCGCGTATATAAAAGGTGTGGACTCAAAATGACTCCAGAATTAGATTCTACAAAATTTTTTTGATTTACTAACAAATTTTTTTAGACTACTAATAAGTTATAGAAACCCCCTAAGCTCTGGTCCGTTTGAAATAAAAGAAAAATAAAGCACAATAAAAAGTCTACTAAATTTAATGTTCAATGAAGTATAACTCTTAAAGTTTAAACTGATATTTCGAGAAAAAAATACAATTTAATTTTAAAATACAAATTAATTGAAAGTTTTGGATTTTTATATATATCATTAGATTGGAAATTTCATTCTGTTAACGTTGCAAAAACAATTTTAAAAAGGAGTTACTTTTGTGACACTCCTTAAGCTGTCCCCTTAATACAATGATATTCTTAAAAAATAAATTGAAATCAATTATTTAACAACTTCTTAAGCATGTTACAAAATATAATTTACTGATAGAAAACCAATTAAGATTCCAACATAAGCATGCGATAGCCTTGCAACTAGTTATTTCAAGATGGTAGAAATGTATCAAACCTTCTTATGGTATTAGTATTGTATTTTTAGATTTTCAAAAAACATTTGAAAAAATAATCTTTCTTTGTGTAAAACAATATTTATTATACTGTCACATGTGTTTTATGTATAAACTACGCAATAATTTATTACCTTAGTACCTGATGAAAAATGTGATGCTATTGTCCAACATCCATAACTACCAAACTAGATACAGTTCTAATATTTATATCAAAAAAGTAAATAGAACATCATCAAATATTATTTTATAATACAACAATATAATTCTTTGTCAAAAGAAATTAAATCTATTGGTAATCTGTATTGTTTTAAACATAAAATATGTGAACATATCAAACAGAATTTTAAGTTTAGTTAAAAATTATGTACTTAAAAATATGGATGTTATTTAAAAAGTTTTATTATTTATATTATTATTTATATTATTATTTATAATTAACGCAACGCACGCTAAATCTCCCAACCATCACATCGTGCTGTGAAGTTGTATATTAACGAACTTAACGCTAATTTATTTAAGAAACAACCATTGCCGTCAAATCATTTGACCGCATCTCCTTACTGCGCAAAAGTTACTGAGATTCCTTTCTTTGTCCTGCGCCCGACTTTCGCTCTAAGCTGCTATTCTCCCACTCCTTTCTATGTGTGCCGGTTTGATTTACTTTGCCCTCTCGCATCAGCGCGTCACAGCAACAACTCACTATCGTTTCCGATTTGTTTTTTTTTTAAACTTGCACATAGTTATTAATATGTTCTTTGAACTTAACAAACATATTTCACACGTCGTGATGCCAGAATCACTATAATTATATCAGTACAAGGTATACTATATTACCAATCGCCTAATTGACACATCCTCAAAGTATATTCTAATACCAGTCTGTTTATAAGTGCTCCTTACTAATGTAATGTGCCCTGCATAGAACCTCAAGACCTAACCAGCCAGTGTAAACTTGACAATCTTTTTCAGTTAATCTGCAACCCTAGGAGCTCAAATAACAGTACACAAAGCATGCTTCTAACGGCTGTTCCGTATAAGACCTTAATTCCAAATACGGTGTTAACATACAATCAAAATGTCTCATGCCAGTGTATAAATAACAATCTTTTACAGTTTAGTACAACTTTAACTCTAACACCGTACTTGGCATGCTACAACTGCCAAGTACTTCAATAACCCCAATGTCAATGTATTTTGTTAGTCTATGTGTGAATAACTTCAGACAGTTGTAAAGTACCTCAATGATTTCTTGTCAAAGTAATTTTTCACACCTCAAAAAAAACCACTTGATCTATGTGTAAATAACCCTAAAGCTCTCAGACACTACCTGAACGTAAATAACATAATATACTGTACATTAATTATAAGCAATAGTAACAAAAACCAGTGTTAGCATTTATTTTATTATTTTTGCTTGTCTTGTATATTTTATGTGTGTAGAGTTCAAACTCTTAGCTTTATTTTTATTATTGATCATATGTAAATATAAATATTTAAATTTCTTTTACATTTATTTACATACTACATTTAAAAAACTTAAAAATAAGTTTTGTACGTTATTTAAATTTATAAAAAAATTGTAGTTTTTGATACAAAACAAGTTTTGGTGCTTATTTATATTCAAAATTTTGCTTTTTTCATTAATTGCCAATTGCGCCAAGTACATTCAAACGTTTTGGCAATAATATGAACATAATCAAATCAAAATTTATAGGCATTTTATAGTTTTTGATACTAAAATGAGTTCTGGTGCTCATTCACAATTGAAATTTTGCTTTTGTTATTGGTTTTTGCCACAAATTTAAACATAAAAGTTTTGTAGTTTTGGATACAAAAATTAGTTCTGGTGCTTATTTAGAATTGAGATTTTGATTTCTTTATTGATTGCCAGATGCTTCAAGCAGGATTTAAACAATTTGAAATAAATTTGAACATAATCAAATCACAATTTATAAAACATTTGTTTTACTAATTGCTTCAAACACGATTCAAACATTTTGACATTAATTTAAGTTAATTAAAATTTTGTTGTTTTTGATACAAATTAAGTATTAGAACTTATTTACACAATTGAATTTTTGTTTTCTTCATTAGTTGCTAATTGTTTCAAGCATAATTAAAATAATTTGGCAGCAATTTGAATAGATTAGAGTAAAAACATCTATCGTGAGTATCAACAAAACAGAACTCAAGCAGTCAAGAAAGGGCATGACAAAAGCTTGGATGACAAACAAAATCTTAGATCTGATGGAATTACGTCGAAATCTGAAGAATGATAAACCAAAATATTTAAACTTTAACAAACGAATTAGAAAGAAAATAAAAAAAGCAAGGTATAGCTGGTTTTCTAAAAAATGTGACAAAATAGAGAGCCTAGATGCAAAAAACGACACTTTCAATTTACACAAAAAAAATCAAAGATGCTGCTAGAATTAGAAAACGTAATCAAAACGCGGCACTTTTGCTAAACAGGGATGGCAACATTAACTTAAACTTGAACAAAAAACTGGAAGAGTGGAAGAAGTATGTCAAGAAACTTTTTGCTAGCGACCATCAGCAGGTGAACATTTGCGACAACCTCTGTGAGGGGCCCAAAATAACACACGCAGAGATGGTTCACGCAATCAGGGCAGCTAAAACTCAAAAATCAGAAGGTCAGCCTCTTCAACGCCATTTATGTTTCTAGAAAAATATAAACTGAATGGCTGGAGTCTGTCTTTGTCACACTACCTAAGAAGACGTGACCAAAAACATGCGGAGACTACCGCATTATTAGCATAATGAACCATACGCTAAAGATTTTCTTCAAAATAACACATAGTTGATTATATCGTAAATGCGAGGAACACCCCTCTGGTTCTCAATTTGGATTTCGGAACGGGCTTGGAACCAGAGAAGCCCTATTTGGCATACAGGTCCTAATGCAAAGATGCCGGCGCATGTCCATCGATGTATACGGATGTTTTATCAATTACCAGAAAGCGTTAGACTGTGTTGACCATGGCAAACTTATCAACCTCAAAGTTGAAGACATGACTACCAAGTATGTTCCCATTCAGCGAGATGTAAAGCAAAGCTGTGTCCACTCTTCACTCTTCTTTAATATATACTCTGAGCAAATTGTTGTCAAGACTATACTGTTCTACTGGCAGTAAGTGCTGACGACTTACTAGATAGAGTTGTGGCTAAAAGCAAAAAAAGGAAACTCAAGTTAAATATCAGCAAAACCAAAGCTATGGTTATTAGCAAGTATGATAAGCTTCCAGCAAACCTGAGTACAGGCAACCAACAGATTCAGCAAGTCTTCAGCTTCAGATATCTGGGATGTTTATTGAGCAGTAAGTAAGATAGCATACAGGAAATAAGATCCCGCATCGAGCAGGCTAGAGCAGCATTTAGCAACATGAAGAAGGTGCTTACATCTCGTGATTTGTCAATACCCCTACGTATTCGTTTACTACGGTACTACGTGTTTTCAATTCTGTACTACGGAATGAAAGGGTAGACTTTAACAAAGGTAATGTGTAGCCGACTTGAAGCGTTCGAAATGTAGTGCTACCGTCGCCTGCTTAAAATGTCATGGGTAGACAGAGTCCAAAACATCAAGGTGCTTGCCCTTCTCCAGAAGCAACCAGAGGCCATGTTTACCATTAAGAAACGCAAGTTGGAATACTTTGGACATGTCATGAGAGGTAAAAAGTACCGTATCACGAAGTCCAGGAAGAAGACGCACGTCCTGGCTGAAAAACCTGAGAGAGTGGTATGATGTCAGTTCAACAAGCCAACAATAATGATCGCCGACGTCTTCGGAGGACAAGGCCCGTAAAGAAGAAAAAAAAGAAGCAATTTAAACATAATTAAATTTAAATTTGTTTACAATTTATTTACAATTAAAATTTTGTTTTTTTCAATAGTTGCTAATTATTCCAAGCACGATTCAAACATTTTGGCACCAATTTAAAAATTTTTTTAGAAATTTTGTTTTTTTTTTGTATAAAACATAGTTTAATTAAAGTTTTCTTTTTCTTGATTAGTTTCCAATAATTTTAAACAGAATTAAACAATTTGGCATCAATTTAAAAATTATTGAATTAAGTTTTTTTTGTTTTTGATTCAAAAATTAATTCTGGTGCTTATTTACAGTTTTTTACAAGTTTTTTTCATTTCAACACAATTAAAGTATTTTGGAAATAATTCGAACATAATCAAATCAAAATTAGTTAATTTTAAGTTTTAGTGCTCATTTTTAATTAAAATTTTGTTTTTAAAATTGTTTCAAAAACAATTTAAGCATTTTGGCATCAATTAACATAAATAAATTAAAATTTATCAACAAATTTCTAAAAAACATCTATCCTGATAATTAATCCAAACTAAAATGTTACTTTCTTCCGTCGTTACTCATTGATTTAAACAGAAGTCAAACATTTTGGCATCAATTCGAATAGCATGAAATCAAAAATTATCAAAATGTGTTGTTTTTGAAGCAAAATCACTTCTAGTGCTCCGTTGCAATTATCACTTTTTTTTTCTACTGTAGACCAAGTTGTTTTGAACATTGTTGTACTATTCTGAGCATAAACAATATGAAATTGATTAAAAAGTTAAACTAAAAAATAAACCAGTTTTGAGAAACCATTAATATTTTGTTTTCTTCATTAGTTTACAATTGATTCGAACATAATTTAAACATTGTTGTACTAGTTCGAACAAAAAAAAATAAAATAAATTAAAAAGTTAAAGTTTTTGAAAAGTAATCAGTTTTAGTGCTTATTCTTTAGTTCTGGGATTTATTTACTATTAACCTGTTTTCTTTATTGATCCACATTTTTTTTCACAATCGATTTAAACATTGTTGTACACTATTTGCAATAAAAAATAATCAGAAAGTTAAAAAAAAAAACATTATTTTCAGTTAATTTTTTTTAATTACACTGAAAAAATAAATTGTAATTTTTTTTTTATTGAATCATAAATTTGATTTCAGCTGCTCAGAAGACAATTTACAGCATAAAAATCACAAAAAATTCTTGCAAAAAACTGTTAATTGTAGTGAATAATTAAAACTACATAGAAAATGTTAAGAAATGCTCCAAAATCGCGCAGTAAACGCATTTAATTTATACAGCAAATTATTTACTTTCTAAAATAGTAGTTTTATCCATATCGTAGCGCCAAACCTATTTTAATAAATAATAAGGTAAATAAATAATGAAATGAGACATATGAAATTTTTCAAATATATTTACACTTAATTTTTATATTATTTGTTTTCTAAAATGATATACTAATAAATACAATAATGGTAATTATTACAAATCGTTTTTTTTTTTTAGTTTTTAGTGCTATTCATCATTTTTTACTATAACGAAACAAATCGGCCGACTCTGTACAAAATAAAAAGAAAAATAAGAATACACAAAAAATATATCTCTAAATTAATAATAATAATAAAGTAAATTCACAAAGTACATAATAATAATAAATTACAACAATTGCTAAGTAATAATATATGATTATCGTAAGAACCTTTATATACAACCAAAAAAAAAATAGAAAATTATGAATCCGAGATTCCTAACTTTATTGTTTATACAATCGTTATATTTACAAAATACATCATTATATAGCCATTGAAATTGATTTCTATACAGGAATTAATTAATTTTTATTAAATAGGATGCGCCAATATCACAATGTTACTAAACTCAATAATAAAACAAATACGGTCAAAATGATTAAAACGTGAATAAAAATAAAGAGTACTCAGTCTTCAAAGTGTATGAATTAATTGGTTCATCCCATCTTGAGTATATTTTTTAATTTGTTTTTGTAAGTTATTTACAAAAAAGAAAGAAACACAATGTAAGCGTATCGTATTGTTGTGGTTCCATTTCAAATCTATTCAAATCACATTTATATTTATTATCATACCCATGCGTAATGTTAATAATGGTTATCGATTGATGAAAAAAATTGCATCGTATGAAAAAAGTCGTGTTTAAACTAAGCGCATACAATAGCGGACATTTTATATTAAAATAAAAAATCGTGCAATAAGTCATACAAAAAAGTCGTGAAGATGTTCACAAGACGTGAATTGTACACGGTACTCAAATAAAATAACTTTACAAAAATTGTCGGTTAAAAAAACCGTAAGATATAAAATCGTGGGAGATGTTTTTTTCACGCGTTTATTTCGGTTTTTCGTTTTACAAAAAATATCGTATGATCCAATATTTTATTAATATCTCACGCGAGATGTTTTCTCAAAACTGTGCAACAATTTTCTTTGTAATTTCTGCAAATAATTTTTGGTTTTCTGAAATTTTGTTTGATTTTGTATGTTGCATTAGGTTTCTCACAATATTTTGTAATAGAAAAATATACCGAACGTTTTCTCACTATTATCACTATTTAATAGATTATTCGTGCGATCTTATATCGTACGACTGTTTTGATATAATTCATGAATAAAGTTGTAACAAAATAAACGTACGATACAAAACATTGCTTTTTCACACGTTATTTGATTGTAAAACCATTTTATTAATTTCATTTTATGACTGAATGAATCAAAATTCATAATATTTTGCTTTTAAAAAAATATAATCGCATCGATATTTAGACGTAAAATCATTTGTTTTTATTTCTCATGTAAACAATTTTCTCAAAACTGCGAAACAAAACGTTTTCTCACAATTTTTCAAAGTTATATTTTTCACGCGATTTTATGTCACACAATGATGGCAATTTGCGACAACTTTCATGCAATATTTCTCGCAATATGAAAAAAATGTTTGTGGATTTTTCGTTATAATTTTGCATGCGATCTTTTTTCATACAATTCTTTTGCACGATTATAAAATTCCAAAACACAAAAATCATAAAAAATAGAGAATTTGTAAGTTAATATCATACAATTTTTTTTATGCAAAACATTTTTAATACTTAAATTTTTAATGTTTTCCGATGATTCGTGATTATTTCGTAACTTCGTGATTTGATGCTATTATGCGACTTTATAAAAAAAATATTAACGAAGCAAACGATTTTTTTAATAAATTTTTGTTGCATGCTATCTTTGTAGCCTTTTTCTTCAGTTAATTAATTATCATACGATTTTATTGCATTTTTCACGCGATAAAAAAATGTATTATTTTTAGTACGATTTTTTTAATAAGATTATTTTCGTTTAATTATTATTATGGAATTTTGCATTACGTTTTTTTCTCACTATTATTTTGCACGCGATCTTATTTCACAAGACCATTTTTGTTACAGTAATTCTGTAACTTACCCGCGATATTTTTCTCAGATTTTTTCAAGCACCTTCTTAAACGTTAGCTAGAGAACCTCGGAACGAAACCGTCGACGAACCAAATTCAATACCAATATTTGAAAAACATTAAGACAGGTAGTGACTGTACATGCAATATATACAATAAACCGATGTTTGCGCAAAAAAGATGAAAATTAACATATTTACAAAGAAAAAGTGAAAACACAATCACACGGTTCGGTGTTCAATGCAATATGCTTTATAATTTCCATCATTAAGCTGCCAATTTGAGATAAAAGCGCAACCTAGATGCACCACACTCAAACAACCTCGTCGTAAACAGCAAACGTTAGCCCCTTTGAGATGACAATGCGAACAGTTCACATTCGAACTCGTCCACACGGCCTCCTCCAAACCGACAATTTTAGGACCTACTAAGTAAATACCCGGTGACCATGCTATACAATCCTCATGTGCCCAAATTTCAAAACTCCTATCGTCCATTGTGGTAATCCCATGATTAAAATCGGCTTCATCTCCGACACTTTCAGAATTCTTGCGTTTAGATTTTTTCGGCTTAACTACCGCCACCACATTCTCCAAAGTCCTACAAACCTTTTTACTCTTAAACTGTCTATCGTACGGATCATCAATGCGTCTATCGAATTCCGCACAGTTGTTCGAAATCACGTAAGGTCCGAATAAATCTCCGGGCGTATAAAATGATTCCGAATTGGTGAATTCACTAGAGTAAGGACCCCTTTTGCAAAATACACAGATCCACGAAGCGTCCTTAGTTTGGGCGTCGTATTTGTTGCTGAGGGTGCTGCAATGGAGACCCTTCGATCGGACCTTGTGTCTATATTCGGTGTCGTCATGGAATTTCTTCGTCTTGTTTGGTTTCTTTTCGGAATCCTCGTCGGCGGCAGGAGTGTTGACAACGTTAACGCTTAGTGGGGAGTCGCGCGGACCTCGTATTTGCACGAAAGGACCTCGCGATTTCGTGCTGGATGTGTTGCTGCCCGAATCGTACGCGTAAACATCTTTTATCGCATCTATCTTTGCCTTTCCATTCACCTGCAAATAAACACATTCAATCGTTAAAAACAATTACAGTAAAATAGTCATAGCTACATAGGGGCGAATAAATATCTTTTTACATCTCATGAAACCCTTGCCCAAACCCATGAAATAAGCAAAAATATAAAAGTACTGGATTTAGTTTTTATTATCTTCTTTATAAATACAATTCAGTATATCACCAGTGTCATTTTTAATAGACTATAGAAACAAATGGGTTGGTTGAAAAAACAATTTAGCTGAAACATATTCTTGGCCGTTTCTTACCTTTTTAATAGGGTTGAGTTTCTTGGGCGTCTCCAGCTTGGGCTTCTTGGCATTCTTTTTCTTCATATCGCTATTCTTCTTCCCAATTTTGCGACGTTTTTTCTGCCCCGATTTTTTGTTCCCTAATTCGCCCGACGTAGACGTAACATTATCGTTACAACTAGTAGAGGGCGTACTGCTGCTGTCCAGTTTCAGCAATTCCGTGGCGTCGTTGAATCCTTCCTTAGAAACATCAGCAATCGGCGTAGACGGATCTTCCAGACCGGCAAACATCTCTTCCAATTTATCCTCGACGGCAACAAAATCTTTTTTTTGGGCCAAAGTTACCACCGTCGTTGATGGTGTTGTGGTTGTTGTGATATCTGCTGGCTTTTCGTCTTCTTCTTCTTCTTTCAATTCCGGCTTTGGTTCTTCTGTTTTTTTCGCCGTTTCCTGTACCATCGCGGCGATTGCATCGATGGTTTCGGATTCGGATGAGGTTTTCCTGCGCGTTTTGCGCGGTAAAGGGGATTCCGATTTCCGTCTTTCGGGGATTTTCTTTTCGATTTCCACTTCCGCGACGTCTTCTTTAATTTCGGGCATTTTGGGAGGTTCCGGTTCGATTTCCTTTGCGGGAACCCTTACTGTCTTACTGGGTTTTCGTTTCCGTCGGCTCTTATTCGAATCCAAGCTATCCTCGTTACTGTAAGGGGATACGACCTCATCTTCCCGTATAGCGGATGGGGTAGGTACATTGTGTATACTACTCGAGTTACTATTTTCATCATGCGAGGAAGTTGTCTGAACGATAACGCTAGGTTTTTCCGGTTCTGGTGGTGGAGGTTTTTCTTCGGTTATTTGAGGATTGAGGCGCTCCAATATGGAATCTACGCGTTTCGCTTTTTTCTGCGTTTTGGGGCTTGGGTGCTTTTCATGCATTAATGATGCTGTTAGTACAGGATTAGTTGCTTTTAAAACAGGACTTGCGGCTTTTAAAGGAATTCCAGGACTAACTGCTTTTAAGTTTGTAGATATTAGGCCAGGACTGTGCGATTTCAAGCCAGGGCTAAGCGATTTCAGACCAGGACTAAGTGATTTTAAACCAGGACTGAGCGATTTTAGACCGGGGCTAAGCGATTTCAATTCGGTGCCTTGTATGTCTAAGGCGCTAGCTGCCAGACTGTTTATTTTGTTCGTGTCGCGTACACTTAGACTAATAGGAGTGGTGGGGAGGTCACCGTTTTGGTTTCCATTGCGGGTTACACTCAAATCAACGCCAGGAGAATGTCGCGGAAATGGGCGGTCGGACAACATTTGTTCTAAATTGAAGAGGTGTGAATGTTGTAGAGGAGATTTTAGTGGTTCCGTGGTGGGTGTATGCCAGGTCGGAGTGTGGAGCAGTGGGTGCTCATTCGACCTATGAGCATGTTGAGGTTGTCTTGTTGGAAAATAGTTTGGCACCTGTAACAATTCATTTAATTTATTTATCACACACAAAAAACGATCACAGAATGTTTTGCAAAGCTGTCAATATTTTCCAAACTTTTCCTCAGTTCTCAAAATATTTTGCAAAATGTCAAAATAGTTTCATGTCACGATGCATTCAAATTGGAACAAACAAACAACACAATTTCGTTCGTAAATGCACCTTCAAAATATTTCCCACAACTGTCAAAATTTTCTCTAAATATCAAAATCTGATCCAACTTCTTAGAAAGATTTCAAAACTGCCAAAAAAGTGTATGAGACTATTAGAATGTTGCCAACATTTGTTCTCAGATTTCAAAATTAGATTCAAGCTGTGAAAAGTGCTTGGAAAACATTTCGACAGTTTGAACCAAACTAGCTTCAAACTATTCAAAAGTCGTAGCTGTGTTCAAACTCTCCAAATGCTTTTGAAACAGTTGAAAAACTATCAGATTTTTTTTCTAAATCATTAAAATGTTATGTTCTAATCTATTAAAGTATATGCAAAGTTTTCAAAATATCTTCCAAACTGTCAAAAAGTGTTTTGAATATATAGTATAAATTTCGAACTGCCAAACATTTTCTCTCAGCTGTCGAGATGATAGAATAATTTCTAAATTGTCTCAAAAAATTTCAAATTGCCAAAAAATATTTGAACCTGTCAAAATGTGCTTCAGAACAACCATCAAACTGTCAAAAAGTATTCAAAATCCTTTAAAAAAATCAAACTGTCACAATAATTTCAGAAACTGTCAGAAGAGATTTCAAATTATCAAAAGGTCAATGTTTTCAAGCCAAATATTTCTGTCAAAAAGTAAAGTTGTATAGTGAATTCCAAACTGTCAAAACATGTTACACGTTGTCAGTCAACTGTCAAAATGTAAAATAAAATAAACTGTCATTTGATTTTCTAGGATATCAGCAGAACAACAGATAACCTATGAGTCTTTTATAAGCCAAAATGTCTTCCAAACTGTCAAAATATAAACTATAATGTCAAAATGTATTTCGAGTAGTCATGGAAAATGTAAATTATTATAATGCTTTCAAGATGTCAAAAATATATTTCAAACTGTCAAAGGTTTTCCAAACTATTTCTAAGATTCAGAATATGATCCACTGTTGTCTTAAACTGTCCAAAGCTGTCAAAATATTTTCTAAACTGTCAAAATAGTATCACATACTGTCCAAGTTGAAAGCATCTTCCATACTGTGAAAGTGTTCAAAATAATTACGAATATCCATTGGTACTTCTCAGCTGTTATAAAATATGTTTCAAGTTGTAAATATATGTTTCAATGTGTCAAAGAAGCTTCTAAGGTGTCATTTTTAGATTTTCCAAAGATATTGTAAGTTTCCAAAAATATATTTCTAGCTCTGTCATAGTATATATGAAGCTGATAGAATATATTTCTGCTTACATCACATTAAGCTGTCAAAAATATGTTTCAAGGTGTTAGAAAAGCTTCTAAGCTGCCAAGATGCCAATAGATTTTCCAAACTGTCAAAATGTGTTGTAAGCTATCAAAAATATGTTGCAAGTTGTCAAAATGTGTATCAAGTTGTTAGAATGTTTCGAGGTATCAGAAAAGCTTCAAAGCTGTCAAAATATTTACCAAGATGCCAATAGGTTTCCAAACTGTCTAAATGTGTTGTAAGCTGTCAACAATGTGTTTCTAGATGTCAGAACATGTATAAAGCTGTCAATAAATTCCCGAGCTGTCAAAAACGTTCAAAATTGTAAAAAAAAAATAAAATATTTAAAGCTGTCAGAATGTTTTCATATCTGCCAACAAAATTTTCCAAAGTGCCAATAAATTTTCGTATTTGCCAAATTGCGTTTTAAGCAGCCAAAAACTGTCAAAGCTGTAGAAAATGTTTCAAGCTGTCAGAATACTTTCAAAGCAGTCAACAAGATTTGCTAAAGTGTCTTAAAACTTCCCAAGCTGTCAAAATGATTTCAAGCTAACAAAAATGTTTCATTTAAAGCTGTCAAAAATGCCATAAAACTTCGCAACCTCTTACAATGAGTTTCATGTTATCAGAACTGTAAACTTAGTTTCAAGCTTTCAAAAAATCCTTCAAGCTATAAGATTACTTCTCAAGATGTCAATAAATTTCCCGAGCCGTCAAAATGTGTTCTAAACTGTCAAACATAATTCCCAAAATGTCATAAAATTTACAAAGTCAGAATATGTTTCTAACTGTAAAAACGTTTCCCATTGTCTCAGTAAATTTCACTGACAAAACGTATTCTAAACTGTCAAATATTTCCAGAGCTGTAACAAAACGTTTCAAGCTGTCAAATTGTGTTCTAAGCTGTTAAAATGTACTCTTGACATTTTAACTTTGAACTGTCAACATTTTTTTCAATCTGTAAGATAGAAAAATATGTTCCAAGTTCCAAGCTTTCAAAAAATGTTTAAAATTGTCAATAAATATGTTTCAAGCTGTCAAAATGTGTTCTAAGCTGTCAAAATATGTTCTATACTAACAAAAACTTTCTGATCTGTCAAAAAATATGTTGTTTCAAGCTATCAACATATTCTAAGCTGTTTTTCCTAAAATGTCAGTAAATTTTATAAGCTGTCAAAATGTGTTTTAAACTGTCATAAATATCATGATTCACAAAATTATAGAACTGTAAAAACCAATGTTAAAAACATTTAAATTGTCAAATGACAGTAGTGTAAACATCAAATAACATTTCTCTAACATTGTATTTAAAAATTTCAAATTACATCAAAGTACCAACTGTTAAATAATAAAACTGTCAAATGACATAATACCTGTCAAATAATATAACACCAACTTTCAAAAAATATGATTACAATTATCAAATAATATAAACTGTCATAATAAAATTTCAACTGTCAAATAATATACAAACTATTGAATACTAAAGATTTCTTATAAAATATTCAAGTTAACAATTATACATTTACCTGCAGATGATTCCATGCTGAGTTAGCCGATGGCACCGGCCTATTATGAGGATGATGCGGGGGCCCTCCGGACATCTTATTTATTTAAAATATAATAAAAGAAAAAACTAAACTCTCTCTTTCTTCTCCTCCACTCAAGCTACCACATTGTACAAGTCAATCCAGCAAACTGTACATCATGGTTAGTAGAATTTGCTGCATACTTTATTGAATCGCATCACAATCAGTATTTTAAGTTTAGTCTGAAACAAATTGTCAAAATTTAGGATTTCACAAGATTAGGTTAAATTAATTAATTTAGGTTGTCATGTTAGGTTGGATAATTACAGCAAAAATATTTTATGTTAATTGAGAAAAAAAATCATAGCCTACTCATTTTGTTATTAAAAAACTTCAATGATGAATAATATATAAAAACAATTGGGGAAATGTCAATACAAACAATTAATTGGGAAATGTGGCAACAATCAATATATTTTTTATTATTAAATATTGAATCAATTCTCAAACCTTTTAATTACCATTATGATGCACAATAAAATCAGATGTTGGTTAGTTTAGGGTTAGTAGTAAATAATAATAATAAAAATAACAAGCAAATAACGGCCGTTTTTAAGTGACGTGGGCTTAAAACATTGGTACAAATGCGTATTGAATCGATGGAAATAATTAATTAATAAAAAATATGCACGATGTGTTCAAAGCTTATGGCCATTACAATTGTATAAAAAAATACATAACAGGGGCAAAACTCACATCGGAGACGGACGGGCAGCGTCGTCGCTGACGTTTTTTTTAATTTTTTTGCAACAATCCTTGGCGCCGCGACGGCTCTTTGCGGCCGGGGCTGACGCGACGTGCACGTCGTTCAACGAAATTTCACACCGGCGAAGAGTTTTCACTATGGTCGGTGCTCTAAAAAGGCTGCTTTATTGCGGGCCGACACACGAAACAATGGCGGACCGGGTTTTCTATCATTTTTTGACAAGTGGCTGCCATCTATTAGGTGCTAGCTGAAACAATAATTGTAACGAGCAATCAATAATTTTATTGCTAAATAATTTAATTTATTTATAGATTTATACATATTATTGGAAATTATATAATTATGATTTAAAAATTAGATTTCTTATTCTATTTTTATACCAATTGATTTGTGATAGTTTACCCAAACATTGATGTGCATAGTTAGTTGCATATACCAATTAAAATCTAATGATAGATAAGTTGCATACAACTGTAGTTACTGCCACTAAATATATATTTGTTATGCATCTAACTTCATGTATTTGATGTTTTGACAACTAAATATACACAAAAATGTATTTCAAACAAATTACATACATATTAGTGCTTTAATAATTAATTTGAGTTATATATATAATTTAGAATCAAATTAACTCAAATACAAAGAAAAAGTAAAAATGTACTTAAAATTTTAATCTACAATAAAATTGATAATCATTTGTGAATTTTACAGATTTTTAAAGTTTCATCCATAATTGTAAATATAATTCAATAAAGAATTATTGTCAGTGTTATACGAGCAATATACCAAAAAATGCACAATTTATATTTTATGACACTTGTGACAGTTCACAAATATTAACATAATAATATTTTTTAACACACATTCGGCTTCGAACCTCGAACCGAACTAGTCGTGTTGTTCGCTGATTATTTATTACAGTGTAAGCCACAACGTGACATCCATCCTTATTGCCCTTTAATTTATTCCCTCTAACTCAGGGTGAGTGACATTTATTTATTAAGTGAGTTTATCTAAGGTGAGCTTGTCTGAGCCTGGCTCAGACAAGCCAACCGCATGGGAGACCCCACCGCCTCCGCAGGGGGTGTTGGGGATGGTAATAACGGCAATGAAGACGTTACCATGACTTTAGCAAACGACAATTTAACTAATAACGTAACCACTCATCAACCCCATATCTCAACTCCCGAGATAAGAATTATTACTCCGTTGGTGGAAAGATTTATTATTTCTGACATTGGTCCTTACCAAGTCTATATAGAACCGATCGACAACCGAAATATTTCCCCGCTAGCAATTGGAAGTAAAATTCAAAAAGCTAGGGTGGTTGGTGCTACTAAGGTTGAGGCCAGAGGCAAAAACAGAGTAGCTGTTTTCTTTTCCAAAATAGTGGATGCTAATGAATTGTTGACGGGAAACTTCTGTATTAGCCATGATTTGAAGTCGTACATTCCGTCCCACCACATTTCCTGTAAAGGTTTGGTACGTGGAGTTGACTGCGAGTTTAACGTTGCCGAGATCAAAAACAATGCCAAAAACTCACTTAATGTTGACGTATTAAAAGTAGAAAGGTTTAACAGAAAAGTTCAGAACTCTGATGGAAACGGGTTCAGATTTGAGCCTTCAAGCACTATATTGATTACCTTTAGAGGGCATGTTCTTCCCAAAAATTTTATCTTCAACCTCAATTCCCTTCCTATTAGTGTGTATGTTCCAAAAGTAATCCAATGTTTTAACTGTATGCGGTATGGCCACACTTCCAAGGTGTGTAAAAGCAGCATTAAATGCCCTTCGTGCTCTGATCAACACAAAATAGAATTGTGTAGCAAACCTGATGCTCCATGCTGTAATTTCTGCAAAGGTCCTCACTACTCCAATGAGTTTAAGTCCTCATTGGCTAATCGAATTTGTCCTGAATACGCTCGGCAGTCAAAAATCAAGCAAGCCATGGCTTTTTATGGCTACTCCTTCCATGAAGCTTCACAACTCAATCCTTCCAATTTTAATAACTCCACCACGCAATTAGATAGAGATTTTCCTCAATCCCTGCCCACGACCGAAATCCCCCGGCAAACGTCTCGTCAACTCTTTTCATCAGCTGTCTCCCAACCCATCAATCAGATTGCGTATCATAATCGTTCAGTCAGAGACCCAGTCATCTCCAACTACGAACCATCTAGGGAAAACTTTCCCAAGCGGAAAAGATCATATGGCAAGTCTCCAGAGAAACTACGTTCCCAGAAAAACTTATCTCTCCAGTCCTTGCCCGGTCCCTCAACATATAACCCTCTAGCGTACCCCTCCTTAGACACAAGACCTTCTACCGATGCATCGTTTATTTTTAACTTGGTAGACATTTTAATCAAAGCCCTTGAGCAGCTGTCCGTCCAAAACCCAAACAAATCAACCCCGTTCATGTCTAGTCTTCTCACGTCCCTTAATAATCTAGTATCGCAATCAAACAATGACTCATGCGCCGATACGTCTGGTTAGCTGGAATATCCAATCTGGATATAACAAAAAACCGGAACTTCTACGCATGATGCACGAATTAAATATTAATGCAGTTGCTTTGTGTGAAACTTGGATTCGTCCACTTAAACACTTTGCAATTCCTCGATTCAGCTCTTTCCACAACATGAGAGATGATGGCTATGGAGGAGTATCCTCTTTTTTTAGCCATGATATCTTTGTTAAATCTAAAATTCCTACGTTTAATGTCTCTCCTTGCTTCCAATTTGTACAGTCCTCTATGTCTAACCTCACCATTTTGTCATGTTACTGTCCCCCTAATCGGTCGTTGAATAGGAATCTTTGGAAACAAATATTCTTGTCCTTATCATCCCCTTTCATTATTGTTGGCGACTTTAACGCCCACCATCCTCTCTGGGGTCACCATTATCATAACCGCAACGGATTGGAATTAGAAGCTGCGATAGAGTCCTTGGGTCTTATTATTCTAAATGATGGGTCTCCAACGAACATCCACATGAACGTAATCGATCTAGTCATAGCCTCACCGGATATTGCTTTAAAATGTCATTCGGTAACATTGCAAGACACCTATGGAAGTATTCATTTCCCTATCATTACCGAAATCCACCTCACTCAGTCTCAGAATGCTCCGTACATTCACTGCAATCAGATCTGTCCAAAAAAAATAGACTGGGTGTCATATAAAGAAATTATCTCGGCCAAACTTGAAGAAATCCCGTATCCAAACTACCATCAACTTGTCACCTGGTTTGTTGGTGCTGCCAAATCTTCCTCTCCTAAGCTCCCGACTCTGCCTCATAAAGCCAAAAGAGCACCTTGTCCATGGTGGGATAAGGAATGTTCTGAGGCTGTCAACAAAAGAAAGCGCTTTCTTACTATATTCCGCCGTACAGGAAATCTAGTGCATCTTGATGCGGCTAGAAAAGCTATGGCCCAAGCAAAAAGGCTTTTGCTCCGCAAAAAGAGAGAAAGTTTTAAAATCTTCTGCAGTTCTCTGAACCGATCCTCCTCGCCTTCCTACGTATGGTCAACGATTAAAAAATTCTCAAGAATCCCTAGACCTGTTACACCCATCAGAGATGAGAGTTGGGTTGCAGAATTCTTGTCAAAACTAGCCCCTCCATACGTTCGACACCATTCGGTGCTTTCCCCGCTAGATGTTTATAATTCCCCTCCTCATACCTTGACTGTACCCATACAAATGAGTGAACTCAACCTTGTTCTGGCTCACAGAAAGGATTCAGCCATGGGAAATGATAATATTTCCTATTCTATGTTGCAAGAAGCTCCTTTGATCACTAAAGCTCACCTGGTGGACATATTTAATTCCTTCTTTGAATATGGAACAATTCCTGATAGTTGGAAAACTATCAAGATTGTACCCATACCAAAAGGGAAACCTTCTCCAGATATGGAGTCTAGTTTCAGACCAATTGCCATTTCTTCCTGTGTTCGTAAAACCTTTGAAAACATCATCAAAGTGCGTTTGGAGAGATGGTGTGAGATGAACTCCATATTTACAGGGTCTATCACAGGTTTCAGAAAAGGCCACAGTATTTATGAGAACGTCACGACCCTTTATTGTGATGTTATCTCTGCCTTGTCCCAAAAAAAATGTTTATGTGTCACTTTCCTAGATATTAAAGGAGCTTATGATAATGTGTGTATAGCCTACTTAAAATCCGTCTTAATTAATTTGAATCTGCCCCCCTTGTTTATCAACATTATCATCGAACTGGTCTCTGAAAAACGGTTATACTTGGCAGGGACATCCGCGGAAGAAGGGCTCGTTACTTCTTTCATAGGTCTCCCACAAGGTAGCCCTCTCAGTCCCTTGCTCTTCAACATGTACATACGAGACCTAGTACACTCCTCTATTCCCTCAGTAAAAATCATCTCCTATGCAGATGATTTTGCTATTTACTCTTCAGGCTACTTTCCAGACAGTGTAATTCGAAACATCAACCTTGTACTAGCACAGACCTTCAGTCGCCTTGTTAGCAGAAACCTTGAGCTCTCTCTTGATAAATGCAGGTCAATGTTTTTCTCAGGCCGGTCACGCAATGTCATACCCAATAATGTCTGTCCTAGTCTTAATAACATTCCTATTGTCCGAGTACCCTTTTATAAATTCCTTGGTGTCACTTTTGACAACAAATTGTCTTGGAGTAACCATGTTAATGGACTTCAAAAATCCTGTGCTCAAGGCATTAATATTTTGAGAAGTGTTTCAGGTACCTACTGGGGAGGAGACCCGGAAATACTTCTCATTTTTTACAAAGCCTTTGTTAGATCCCGCCTTGACTTTGCCTCCCACCTTCTATCTTTTTGCAGCAAATCTAACCTAAAAATTCTGGACAGAATTCAAAACAGGGCATTAAGAATCTGTTTGGGTGCTATGAATTCTACTCCTATTAATGTCATGGAAGTAGAAACCGGTATTATGCCACTGGAAATTAGAAGAAATCTGCTTACCAGGAGATATGTTGCCAAACTTTTTGGCATGGGTGGGGGCATGACATATGATGTCTTGTCACAAACATGTAACATGTTTGGCAACCATCCCTTTTGGCCAGCAAAAGGTTGTCCTCTTGTAGTTTTGGCTTTTAATGAAATTTCGCAATATGACCGCGTGATTAACAAGAGCTCCTTTTCCAAGTTATTTGTTTCTCCTAGCCAATCCCTATCCATACAAGTTAAATACAATTCCTTTCCTCATAAATCCTTATCTCCGTCCGTAATCAATGTAGTGTTTGAGGAATTTATATCTCAACGCTGGCCTAATTACATCCAAATTTTTACTGACGGTTCGGTGAAACTTAATCCTCGATCAGCCGCGTTTGGAGTGTGGATTCCGTCTTTGAAGTTGGAAGAATCAGGACAACTTCCCAACCTCTCTTCTGTATTTACCGCCGAACTATATGCCATTTACAGGGCTCTGTATTTGATCTCTGCAAATAATTGGGAAAAAACCATAATAGTGTCTGACTCCCAAAGTTCCCTTGATGCTATATGTTCCTATGCATCTAGCATCAAAGGCAACATTTGGATCTCGCATATCAAAAACATGATCTTTGAATTACGAAGCAAAGGTTTGGTAACTCAATTTTGTTGGGTGCCAAGCCACAAAGGCATAAATGGCAATGAACATGCAGATTATGTGGCGGGACTGGGACATGGGAGGCGGTGTAATGATATCACTATCAATTACACCGACCTCTATGCCAGTTTTCTGCAGGACGGCTTAAATTCTTGGCAACAGCAATTCAGTACCATCAGTCAAAGCAAGGGAACTACTTACTTTAATCAGATAAACCAAGTAGTACACCAAAAACCATGGTTTAAGAATTTTCCATTTCACTCCAAAATAGATGTATGCCTTTTGAGTCGACTTAGATCTGGACACATGCGTTCTCCTTGGCACCTATTTAAAATCAATGTTGTGGATAACCCACTCTGCGTCTGTGGTGAAGTAGGTACTACTGATCATCTGTTTTTTGAATGCCCTCGTTACACGATTGCTCAATCTATTCTATGGCAAAACCTTATTTCAATGGACATCCATCTACCGACGAGCATGGCGTTACTCATATCTTCCAAAAACGTCAAAGTATACTGTTGCCTACTGAAGTATATTAAACACACTAAGATAGTTCTGTAATGTTTCATGTTTATCCCTGTCACTCATCCTAAAATCTTATAACTATTAACTCATCCCGTCCGAGGCTCCCCCCTGTGTTGTGACAGAGTCGCCGGAGCTCCGACTCGAGAAGAGTACTCATCCTTTGTTTTTCCTTTCCATGTTATTAATGTAGTCACTGGCTTTCGCACATATACGTAATTGTATATGTGGCAGTAACCAGTGATATTTACTTTCTTAGTCTATAGATAAGGCGGTTTTTGGCAACAATGTACGGAAGCGTGAAGCAACGTACGAGCCAAGATAAGTGAGAGCTCACTCACAACGGAGCTGTCACTCCTGAATTCAACAACAACAACAATTTTTTAACACATCATAATCACTTTAAAAACATTTCATAACACTTCACAGTTCACAAATGTTTTAATCTGTCAAAATTTGTATCAGCTTTATTCTAAATATTTGTAAGAGCTAGAAAAATTTATATATTGTCCAAATATTTCCCAAGATGCCAAAATACCAAATTGCTAAAATGTATTGTAAGCTGTCAGAATATTTTCACAGCTGCCAACAAGGTTTCCAGGCTGTCAATAAACTTCCCAAACTCTCAATAAATTTCCCAAAATGTCAAAGTATAGTCTTAATTGTCAAAAGCCTCGCAAGCTGTAAAAATGTTTTCTAAGCTGTCAAAAAATATTTCAAGTTGTCAAATATATGATTCAAGCTGTCAGAACATGTTCAAAGCTGTCAACAAGCTTTTTTAAAGTGTATATATATTGATTGAGCTTTCAAAGTGTGTTATAAGATGTCAAAAACGATCAAAACAGTAAAAAAAATCTAAAACTGTTAAAACATAAATTATTTCTAAATAGCTGTCAGAATATGTTACCAAATGTTTCTCATTGTGTCACTAAATTTTACTGTCAAAACGTGTTCTGATCTATCAAAAAATGTGTTGGTTTAAGCTATCCAAAAAGCTGTCACAATATTTCTTTAAACAATAATAATAATAATAATACATTTATTGTCAAAGAAATACATATACATTAATAAAATTAATATGAATTACATTAACAACATCATTTGCATCTATGACAACTAGGTTCAGGATTAGATTAGCCCTAAAACGGGTTATCTATTCTTCCTCCTGTACCTAAAACACACACTAACATACAATACTAATACATATGTATAAACATAAATTAACTTTGAGCCTCAAACAACTGGTTTTTAAGTTTTTGCTTAAACGAATTGAGAGTGAGATCAATATAATTAAAAGAGATAAATTCAAACATTTAGCAATATTATATGTAAATGACCTTTGAAATAGTGAAGACCTGAACAGGGATAGTTATTTTATTTTTACTTCGAGTATTAAACGTCTGTACATTTTTCAAGCTGCCAAAATGTGTAAGCTGTTAATATTTATGACAGATCAACAATATTTTTAACACATCAAAATCACTTTAAAAACATTTACGGCAAGTTAAGAACATTTCATGACACTTGTTTACGGACAATTTATTACACTTGTG
Organism: Tachinus rufipes; assembly: GCA_963932245.1. NCBI lineage: Eukaryota > Metazoa > Arthropoda > Insecta > Coleoptera > Staphylinidae > Tachinus > Tachinus rufipes. The sequence continues at coordinate 66,056,832 of OZ010747.1, read as the reverse complement.
ACAATCAACAATAACTTAATGACACTTGTGACAGTTCACGAACATTATATAACAGTTCAGGATTATAAATTATAAACATTTAATAGCATTTCTTGTGTCAATTCACGAACATTTTATGACACTTTTAACAGATAACAATAAATGTACAGTTACAAATTATAAACATTTTATGACACTTGTGACAGTTCACAGAAAGTTTATGACACTTGTGACAGATAACAATAATATATGACAGTTGTGACAAATAACAATAAGTTGATGACGATTGTAACAGCTCGAGATTGCACAAGTTTGTTTAGATACAAATTACTTTTTATGACAGTTCACGGACATCCTATAATACTTGTGATAGATAACAATAAGTTAATATCATTTGTAAGAGCCCAAGATTTTCCAAAAATGTTTGAATACAAATTATAAACATTTTATGACACTTCTTATGTCAGTTCAGACACTTGTGACGTTTTACGGACATTTTATAACACTGTGACAATATTACAACCCGGAACAATATTATGACATTTCTGACAGATAACAATAATTTAATGATATTTGTGACAGCTCAGGATTGCCCAAGTAAGGGGAATTCCTACCAGGCGCATCCACACTTGGCAAATAAAGAAGTACAATCTCTTTATTTGCCAAGTGTGGATGCGCCTTGAAACCACCAGTTTCTTTTTCTTTTCCTTCTGTTGTCTGCCTGTAGACAATTCTTTGGTCTACTCTTGACAATTTTTTTATACCCAATGCTATTAGGCATTGAAGGCTAAGAAACAAAACACTTATTATCAAATTTAGATACACAATAACAACTTTAGGACACACAAAATAGACACGGTCTTGTTAGAAAAGAAAAAACGGAAATATTAATAAAATGACAAGTAATAACATGATATACCTGCTCCAAAGATTCTAAAAAGAGCAATTATTACTGTCGATGTCTCCACAACAACCACTCTCCCGCGGTGTTAAGAGCAATTGAAAAATAACTCATTAGTGTCTAGAATAATCTCTAAAGGAAGTACCCTGCTGAGTCAACGAATAATATTACAACCAGATTAAAACTAATAAATTATTTATATCCCCTATATCCTCCTGAATAACCGGATTACACCATAAACACATTTCTAAGAAGTATTGACACACATGGGATCATCTAACAATCACCCCACTAAGAAATGGAAGGGATTTCTCAAAACATATATATATATATATATATATATATATATATATATTTAATTATTTTGTTTTAACAAGTAGTTATAAACACGATCGATAAAGAGTCTATGCTCTCGATACACCCTACATATTTTACATATCAAATTAATTGTTATTTAGTTTTTATGTTTTAATAATAAATTAGTTTGAAACATTTGTGAATTTTAATAAACGGACTTACACAACTGTGAAGTCAGCAACATATAAATTGGTCCTTCGAACCGGATTACAAACATTAATCCAATCATCATCAGTGCGAAAACAGTCTGAAACATGACTCCTACCCCATATGAACTACAAACGCGTCGCGCTAATGTTAAAGCAATGTTAACGCGATTTCAAACGTTTTTAAACAAACCTGAATGCAACAAGGAAGAGCTGATTGTAAGATTGAAAAAAGCTGAGTTCATATTGAGTGAATTCAACGAAATTCAAAGCCAAATATAAATAAATGCTAAAAAAGAAAAAAGAAAAAGAAAAAATAGATGTTCTCAACAAATCAATCGATGAGAAACAAAGCAAAGATTTTGAAGAAAGCTACTACTCTACCATAGCAAAAGCACACTCTATGATTAAGAAGACACAATCTATGCAAATCAACAAAACACCTGCTAACGTATCCACAACAGAAGCAAAAATTCGCTTACCTCCGACAATAAATATTCTAGTTTTCTGGAAACTATGAAGAATGGCTGCATTTTTATGACACGTTCAATTCTCTAATCAACAATAATGAATCTTTGTCAGACATTCAGAGGTTTCACTATCTCCGCACTAGTCTAACGGGTGATGCCATACACGTGTTGAATTCATTGGAAACGTCAGCCGCAAATTACACCATTGCATGGGATCTTCTGCGCTCCAGGTTTAAAAATAAAAGATTGTTAGTTACTAATCATATACGAGCAATCTTTGAACAATTGACAATCCATAAAGAAACGCACCATTCGTTACGACTACTCATTGACAACACAACAAAGCATCTACGTGCATTAAAATCAATGGGAGAAGATTGGAATCGACTTCTTAACTACCTGTTAACAACAAAACTAGATTTTGCGACTAAAAAGAAATGGGAACATCACACGCAAAACTCATTGCCATCATTCCAACAATTGATTGAATTTCTAACTCAAAAATGCAACACACTAGAAGCAATGTCATTATCATCATGTAGACCACCTAGACCAGAAACCAAGGTGCACATATCTACTCAACAAGCTACATGTGTGTGTTTTGCAATCACTATATCAATCAATGCAAACAGTTCACCGAACTATCAACAACCGAGAGAAATAGTGAAGCAAAAAGGCTAAAATTATGCAATAACTGTTTGCGTGCAAACCATAACGCCAGTCAATGCAAATCGGCTTTTACATGCAAAACGTGCAACCGCCGTCACCATACGTTGTTACACATCGATTATGCACAACCTAACCTTTGTGACATTGATACTGTGCCTTCATCCAGTCAAACGCAGTCGCATCACTCAACACAATCAAGCAAAGAACTCAGCTATACCTTTCTGTCAACAGCTTTAGTAAAGATTAGTGATTCACAAAGAAGATTACATCTATGCCGACCTTACTGGACTCTGGTTCACAAAGCAATTTCATAAGTGAAGAACTAGTAAATCGTCTAAACTTACCAAAAAAGCTACTCGTATCCAAGTCATTGGAATCAATTCTACCACTGAAGGTACGCCGGCATTGTATAAAGCAAACGTAAGCATTCAATCAAGAATCAACGCTTATAAAACTGATATGAACTGTCTGATACTGAAGCAAATAACAAAACTTCCAAATGAACCATTAAACATAGGCATACAAAATTCCAAATAACATTCATCTGGCTGACCCTGAATTCTACATACCATCATCAATTGATCTATTAATCGGCGCACAACTCTTTTATTCAGTGATGTGCATAGGTCAAATCAATCCTACAACCCATCATCCGCAGTTGCAGAAAACTTATTTTGGCTGGATACTATCCGAAAACGTTTACAATTTACAGACAAATTTAAAAACTACGTCGTGCAACCTAACAACAGACAAATTACTTCATGAGTCTTTAGCAAATCTTTGGAAGTTAGAAGACGTTTCAAATAAGACATATTTTACACCTGACGAAAAAAAGTGTGAAGAACATTATCAACGTACACATCAACGCACATTAGAAGGTCGCTATGTTGTAGAACTACCATTTCAACAATCTACGGCATCTCTAGGCAATTCAAAGGCAATAGCTACCAAACGCCTCTGCTCAGTCAAACGACGGCTAAATAAAGATACTTTATTAAATGACAAATACAAAGCATTTATGAATGAATACATCAAACAGGGTCATATAAAACCAATCCCAACAACAGATGATATAGACAATTACTACTTTCCTCATCATGCTGTTTTAAAGGAAGATAGTATCACTACAAAACTTTGAGTAGTATTTGATGGATCGGCAAAAACCTCAACAGGTACATCGCTAAATCAATGTCTAATGGAAGGCCCTACAATACAAAACAACTTAGTAGCCATTGTCGTGCGATTTAGGCTACACCGCATAGTAATTTCAGCAGATATCAAACAAATGTATCGATAGATCCTTGTATCAAAGGATTATCATAAATATCAACGCATATTATGGCGCAATGAAATCACAGAGCCTATCACAACATAAGATCTTCAGACCGTGACATATGGAACATCATCAGCTCCATACTTAGCCACTAAATGTTTACAACAACTGTCTAAGGATGGAAGCAACATATATTCTACAGGAGCTCACATTACAGCCAGAGACTTTTATGTAGAAGATCTATTAACAAGGGCAGATTTTATTGCTGAAGCTATTACCATTAGAGATGAAGTGACAAAATTATGTGCTTCTGCAGGATTAGACTTACACAAATGGGCAAGCAATAGCACTGAGTTACTAGATGACATCACATCAGAAACAATAACAAATCTACTGCTTGACAAGAATTCAACAACAAAAACATTAGGAATACAATGGAATACTACAAACGATACCTTCCTATATGCTTTGTCAACCATAGATAAACTAAGTTCTATAACCAAACAAAATATATTATCATATACAGCCCAAATCTTTGATCCGCTCGAGCTTATAAGTCCCTTGTTGTACGAGCTAAAATCATTCTACAAACATTGTGGAAACTGCGATCCCCAGTTGGGACGAATCTATACCAATCAGCATTTATACCTCCTGGACTCAATATTTGACAGATCTCAAAGAGTTACAGAATTTAACAATACCCCGAAGAGTTCTGGAAGCACCCTGCTATCAATTGCACGGTTTCTGCGATGCCAGCGAAGAAGCTTACGGCGCATGTCTGTATTTACAATCTTAGAACGGCAGTCAATATTCATCACACTTGTTATGCTGAAAATCTAGAGTGGCACCTCTAAAATCGTCTACAATACCACGACTAGAGCTTTGTGGAGCTTTACTATTAGCAAGACTGGTAGCATCTGTACTTCCAGCCTTACACATCAAACCAACCCACATATATTATTGGAGCAATTCCACTATTGTGCTGTCTTAGATTAAAACAACCAACAAACAATTAAAACCATTTGTTGGTAATCGCGTAAATGAAATATGCGAATGCAGTGAGCCGAATCAATGGTTTCATGTAGTATCTGAAGACAATCTAGCTGACATTGTTTCACGAGGCAAGTCATGCAAAGAATTCATGCAGACAACACTATGGTAGAATGGACCTTCATGGTTATCAAAATCCATATCACACTGTCCAAGTCAATCACCATTGCTAAATGACAGTCTTCCAAAAGAAAAAACAAGCCACAATTACAAATTCGACCAATCAAAGCTTATTTCAAAAGTATCTAAATCTAAAAGACATCAACATAAATAGACTTTCTCGATAGCAAAGGATGGAACATCTCAGACAACATTTTTGGGCCCGTTGAAGCAAGGAGTATTTAAGATGCCTTCAAATAAAGAGCAAATGGAGAAGAGGGCGAATCACTGAAGTCCACTCCGGTTTAGATGGAGTTATTCGAGCAGCAACCGTTCAGTCTAAAGATGGGTCTTATAAAAAATCAGTTACAAAACTTTGTCCACTTCCTTTGTCTCAACAACAACCACTCTCCAGCGGTGTTAAGGGCAATTGAAAAATAACTCATTAGTGTCTAGAATAATCCCTAAAGGAAGTACCCTGCTAGGTCAACGAATAATATTACGACCAGATGAAAACTAATAAATTATTTATATCCCCTATATCCTCCTGAATGACCAGATTACATCATAAACACATTTCTAAGAAGTATTGACACACCTGGGATCATCTAACAATCACCCCACTAAGAAATGGATGGGATTTCTCAAAACATATATATATATATATATATATATACATATATATATATATATATATATATATATTTAATTATTTTGTTTTAACAAGTAGTTATAAACACGATCGATAAAGAGTCTATGCTCTCTATACACCCTACATCTTTTATATATCAAATTAATTGTTATTTAGTTTTTATGTTTTAATAATAAATCAGTTTGAAACATTTGTGAATTTTATACGGACTTACACAACTGTAAAGTCAGCAACAATTACCAACAAACAAACAACGCAGAAGTGAAGACACAAAACACTACTAAATTACCCGAGGTAGAAATTTAGCTTTGACCGAGAGAGGAATGTAGTCAGATTTCTAGTAAGAAAGCACTAGCTTGCTAGATAAAAATATGCAGACCGAAACAGTTGCAAAATAAATTGTTGAAGCAACTAAGAGTGCATTAAACTTTGAACTTGACCAGAAAAAAAGCGTATGGAACTCCCGCTCAAGTAAAAAAAGAAACTTTCTCAAAAAAATCATTGCAAAAAAAAACAAAATCAAAAATTCCCTAACGTTTAACAAGAAATAAAAGAAATTGCAAAACTTAAAAAAGAACTAGAATCTAAAGAAGGCTTAAAAACTTATTTGCAACGGAATCATGGTGCTATAGAGCACCTATAAGTAAAAAACGACAATTTAGGGATGTACAAGGATCTGCAAAGATTTGCCAGAAACAAATTTTCAGAACTAACCAACATTAAACAAAGATATGGCAAAATCACAATTAACAAAAACATAAAAGACCTGGTCAACAACGTGACAAGCCACAATAACTAAACAATTGTAAAATTAGAGACTACAAACAACGACGTAAAAAGCTCATCAAAATAAAAAATGACGCAGTCAAAAATTATATTGAAGTCATTGAAGGTAAGCATCAAGTAATTTATAAAAATGCTTGAATACACCCTCAAAAACACGAAGATAAGGTATTTACATCAGAATGGGAAAAAAACCCAAAAAATTTCAACCCAAGAGAACAACACATGGAATACTTAGAAAACAAAAACAAATTCAAAAAGCAAAAAAATCTTAATTATCAAGCAGATAAGCAGTAAAACATTTGCAGATACAATCCAAAAACTAAAGAACAGTGTTGACGCTAAAAATTAAGAAGCCAAAATCAATTTTGTTTCAAAAAACCAAAATTAAAGACGCACGACTAAAAATTTCTAAAAACTGTGCGGGTAGCAATAATTTCAGAAACCAAATTGCAAAGTAAACTGAAACTGCAATCCATGTAAAATAATATAATTGTATAATTACATACAAGGTCTGTCTAAAAAGTATTCAACTTTTGACTGGAAAAAAATTATTATTTACATGACGTGATTGAGACTTTCATCCCCGTCAAATTAGGCTCCTTGCGCCTCCACACACTTGACCCACCGTTCCTGCTATTCCCTAAAACACTTTTGAAAGTCGTAAAATAGTGTTTAATTTTGCCGTTGCGTTCTGCATTATCTCGTTTCTACTCTAAAAACGGAATTTCTTCAATGACATCTTTAATTTTAGAACAACCAGAAGTTGCAAACCATGTCTGGATAGTAAGGAGGTTGGCAAACGACTGGAATTCTATGTTTAGTCAAGAAAGTTTGCATCAGTTGCAATAAATAAAACTGCCACTTTTTGGCCGTCTATTTTAATTTTACCGATATCAAAAAACACTGCTAGCATCATTTTGATTTTGCTTTTCACATGTCTCGCTTTTGTGCTTTTGTTTTCGGGTCGTACCCGTAAATCCATGACTCATCTCTAGTTACGACGGTGTCCAGAAACTCAGGTTTAGTGTTGGTAGTATCCAGCAAATCCTATGCCACCACAAGACGGAGTTCTTTCTGTTCCGCCGACAAAACTTTGGAAACAAATTTTGCATCCACTTTGCGCATGTTCAAATTTTTACGCAAAATTGCATGTCAGAATCTTTACTGATCTCAACTTTGTTGACAATTTCTCATACGGTCCCATTATTATTTTTTTTTACCTTTTCAACAACAGCTTTATTCCGAGCAGATTCTGGTTTTTAACAAAATATTATGCAGCACCGTTGCTCAACTCGTTCATACATTTTAAGAGAAATCAAAATCCGACAAATACGTACAACAGCACCTTACGTGACAGCTAGTAGGCAACAAGTGACGCAACAAAACGCTAAAAAAACAGTCATGCGCATTAAACTATCTTTTTTCCATGTGTAATATGGTGCCGGCTAAGCATCACTCCTATGCGCAAAAAAAAATCAAGATCTGATACCCTTTAGACACCCCTCGTATACGTATACATAGACAATACGGTCACTAAAAAAAACGTAGCCAAAAAAACACCAACACCACTAGACTGACGCAAGACATTGACATCAAAATGTAAAAAAAAAAACAAACACAGCGGGTTCCAGTATGCTGTAGTCACCATACTCACTAACAAAGAAGTAAAGCTAATTAATAGAAAGAGAACTGACACAGGATAAACATTATGAAAGTTAAAAGAAGTAATGCACTTTGTAAAGTGCTTAAATTGCTTTACGTTTGGCTACAAAACCAACAACTGTTTTAAAAATAAAATAACGGAAAAACCATGCTTTAAATGTGGCAAACCTGCATGGGCATATTTGTAAAGTAACAGAATTGTTACATCTGCAAAAAGAAGGGCAATAAAATGGAGTTCTTAAGCTATTGCGGTAAAAAACTATAAACAAACCAAGAAGCAACCCCTAACAACTAAAACTAAAAGTCTTCCAAGCAAATCTTAACAAATTAACTTTTTCAACAAACTTTTCTTCTACTAGAATAGAGCTGTTGTTAACGGCATACTTCTGTGAGGGTCGACAAAAGTTGACGGTTCAGGTGCAGGAGGTGTCCTGGTCGTGGTTTCTGGAACCTCGAAGGCGTTTGTGTGCATTTTGTACTTGTATTTGTTTGTGGGACCCAAAGGTCCCGACACATGCGTTACTCAGACTCACGAACTCGAAAGTTCCAAACACACACGTTACACAGAGGCTACCACCGCTCACACAGAGCTGCTGGTTTATTTGTAGAGCGACGTGAACCTGCACGTGGCAAAGTTCAGTGGCCGTCCTAAAACATGGGCGGGGTGTGCGAGCACCGGGTGTATGTATGGCAGTTCTCCAAACAATCCTGGAGATGTGACTACGCTGAAGGTTGTTGTTGTCAACACACCAGGTTGGGACCGTTGCCTGGAAGCTACATTTTACAATGGTGGGTCTTGCAAGGGTCCGTAGACGGTTAAAATCCGGTCTATAAAGATTCTAAAGACTTGGTCCGCGTATGTTCGTGGCTATGGCTCGACTGACTAAAACACTCAAAAGTTGAATATTTATAAGAGCTGGAGAGAAAATGACGCGCTGTTATTAGTCGGCAGCTTATGCTGCAACACTATGTCAAACCGTCTAAAACGTCGGCACTAGCCCAACTTTTGTGAGTATCAAAAAAGAGGATAGAAAGTAGATGCAGGTTCGCTGATAGAACAAACAAATTGCAACCAAAAAAGGAAAATCCAAAATAAATAAAAACACAAAAACAAAAAAGAACTGCACAATTAATACAAAGCTAAAAAAACTCTTATCAACTTCATAAAACGAGCCTGGATCAATTTCTGCAAAAAGATTAACAACAATGTCTGGGAAGATGGTTAATAAATTGCAACTAAAAAACTTTTGTGCCGCCAAAACAACCTAAACCAGAACAAAAAAAAAATTACTCAAAAACTGTTTTTTATGACAACATTGTTGTAACACCTTCTATTAGCGTCGATAAAAAGAGCATACCGCTGGTCACAAAAGCAAAATATAAAGAAAGTACAAAGAAGCTAAAAGACAAGACAGCAACAGACCCCGACAAACTTCCCTTAGAGTTAATCAACATTACGGTGGCGGCAAAAGCTGAAAACGAGCAAAACTCATCTTCATTAAAAAAAATCAACATAAAAAGCAATACAGACTAATCAGTGTACTAGATGCTATAGACAAGCAGTTTGAAGAACTTCAAAAAAGGCAAATCAATGCCATGAGCTAAATTAAAGTATTCTAAAAAAACAAAGAAAAGTCACACAAAAGTAGGTACTTTTGCGCTCTAATAAAGCTTGACAAAATAAAAAATAGAAGTTAACAATTACCTTCTCAACATACTAAGCAATTATCTCAGTAAAAGGCAAATCTTAATTAATAAAGAAAAAATACAAGTCAGCTGAGATGTACCGCAAAGTTCAGTACTAGGTCTGGTTTTTTGGAACCATGTGCTAAAAATTAACACCAGAAAAAGAGTAGAAGTTTTTTGCTTTGCGAACGACACTGCAATAGTGCCCGCAGGAAAACAAAAAATAGTATTGAGAACAAAATAGTCTTCTTTAGTACTAATGACAATAAGAGTAACCAGCAACGTAGACGGTTCCAAATCCAGCAAAAGGAGATTAGTGTGCATATAGGGTAAATCTAGAAAAAGAAAAATCTACAAATTTTTACTAGAATCTATAGAAAAGCTGAATTAATAATTTACATTGGATACCATACCATCTCCCTGAAAGCAGTGCAGGGTTGATACACATTGACATCCTCGTAGAGAAAAGAACAAAGATGTACATAACGCGTAAAAAGAACAGCAAAATAAGTCATTAAAAAGAGGAAAAACCAGGACAACAAGGCTATCTAGACTGATTAGAAACCTGAAGATGTGGATTAACAGAAACATAGATGAAATACTACCTCACCCAAATCCTGGTGGAGGGGCTTAGATGCTTTTGTAGTTATTTCTAAAGTTTCAAAATCAGAAAATTAACTTATACCAGCACTGTGGGTAAACAGACTTAGTCACACACGCCATAACGGAGTGTACTCATTATATCCACATCAGAGATGAAACCGGGAAAACCGTGAAAAAAAATCTAAGTGTAACGTGGTTTAAATAATAGAAAGCCAATACTTGCAGAGCAACAATGAACATAACAACGCAGCTCAGTATCTAACAAAGAAAAAAACAACACAGAGTGACGTAATGTAATATGTAGCAATCCCGTTACGGGAAAAAGAACAGAAGGGGTTTTTAGTGCGGTCGGACAAACTCTAGTTCTGGGCAACCCCAATTCCACACAAGAAGTCTTAGAAGAGTTGAATCTTGAATCTACCTGTAGAAATATTTTCATCTTAAGAAAAAAACATATTTGGATACAAATTATACACATTTTACAACACGTGTGACAGTTTATGACAAATAATAACTATATGACACTTGCGACAGCTCAGCATTGATAAGAAATATTTTAATGACATTTGTGTCAGATATCAATATTTTGATAACATTTGTGACAGATCAGGATTGCCATGAATATTTATTATAAACATTTCATGACACTTGTGACAGTTTAGGAACATTTTATGACATTTCTGACAAATAATAATAATTTTGGCTAGACAAATGCCAAACACGGAACAAAATTAAGATCGAGTTAGAAAGTATACAAAAGGTGGAGCAAATTAAATACCTTGGACTAACTGTGGATGAAAATTTAAACTGAAATTCACACTCAGAAGTTGGCAATTAGAGTAAGAAAATTATATATAATTATTATATTGATATTAAACTGTTATTATATGAATTGAAAAGTAGTCTATAAGATATATGGTACTCCACAAATGTGTATAGAATTAGGTGCTATTGATAGCCGTTCAATATGTTCATTCTTTGTTATGTAATTTGTATGAAAGTAAATAAATAAATTTTATAACAAATCAGAAATATTTCGGTACAAATTATAAACATTTCATGACACTTATGACAGATAACAATAATTGTACGACACTTGATACAACTCAAGATTGCCAAAGAATATTTATATACAAACTTGCACGACACTTGTGACAGTTTCCGGACGTTTTATGACACTTGTGGCAAATCATAATTTTATGACTGAAAATATCAAACAAATAAGGCTAAAATAAAACAACCAAAGAATTATTTTTAATTTTTATAAATATGTAAATAAATCTAAAATAAAATCTCTTAATATAATATCTGCAAAAATACTCGAATGAAAAAATAAAATATACAAATCAGGAATGATCTCAGTAGATATCTTATAACGTTTCCAACTCTGGTGGTACAGGTATCTTATTAGCAATTGCAAACTTTTTCAATGCTTCGTATCTCGTTCGAATTAAATTAACCTCTTCTTTAAATCGCGTATTATCATCTTGCATTAATTCCATATCACGCCATTCTTGTGTCTTCTCGGTTTCCAATTCATCTTTTTGTTCGATACGTTTAATCCGACATGAAGCAGCATAACCACGATTCTTTAATGTTCTTCTACGTTGTTTCATGCGAACTATTTCCTCCCTTGATAATCCTCTTAATTTTAATTGTCGATTCAAATCTCTGACAGATATAGTAACCAATTCATCATCGGATATGTCGAGAATAGGTGAAGGTGATAAGGGTGCCTATAAGATTGTTTTTATTTAGATTTGAATTAGGTTAATTTTGTTGTTAACTTACCAAATGTTTTCGACTATCTTTGCGTCCGTCGTGTGGCATTATGGTGTCTGCAAAAGGGCTTTATTTTTACAATGTACGCATTAATAAACGACCTTTCTGCTTGAGAAGTGCAAGTCATGTTTCCCATTATTATCACGTTTTATTTTAATTATATTATTTAATACAAGATGGCAGTTGCTGGCAGCATTGAAATAGTGGCTTTTTTATGCAGTTGTGTAATGTTGATTGCATAAGCAGTGGTGGCTACTGTTACTTAATAAAAATAAAGTGATAAATATTACTAATATTGTACGTTCGGCGTGCCATATCACTTGTCACATGGATCACATCACGTCGCATCAGTTGTCGCATTCGTTTGACTGATGTTTTTACTATTTAAAGTGATTCATATTCGTAAAGTTGTACGTGCGGCGTTATCATATCACCCATGAAATTGAAATAATCAAGCTACCAGTCACGTCGCAAGTGCACTACCTAAACCAAATTCATTTGATCAATGGCTGCGTTCAGGACGACTCATCGCTGTCAATCATTCAAACTGAACGAGCGACGGGAATCATCGTTTGCTGGCAGCGCTTGTCATTTGACTCATCATACATTTAGGTACGCTTTTATGCTGACAAAGCAACTTATTAGCCACCAGCGTTAAATCGGCAAATATATTTAAAAAAAATAAATTATTGCTTATCTCCAATTGATGAGTCAGCGCTGGCAACTGATGAGTTGTACTGAACGGCAAATTTAAAATTTATATAAAAATTAATAAAAGTTGCAAAGTTGCTTGCGTATATAGATGGATGATGGCACAACAGGTTATGTTATGAAATATTTTCTGACAGCTGACTTGTAGTGCGTTCCGTATATCAACCGAAGCGACCAAAATTTCGGTTATCCTGAAACAGGTTTACCTGAAAAAGGTACAAAGGTTGCGACCGCACTCATCATGAACGAACGTCGGTGAATTTAAATCGTGGTTACTCATGGCGGTAAATTTGAAATGCAAACAAAAGTGAACAAAAGGCTTTACATGTTACTCATCTAGCGTCTAGTGTTTTGTGTGTCTAGTAGTTCTGACGTTGTGTGCATTATGAATTAAAAGATAATTAAACTTTTTATATGCTTAAGGGCATTAATAGCTGCTTTCCCGTTACGTTCTGACAGACCCTGGTGCACGCCAGGGCAAGATGCACTGCGTTCCCGTTACATTTTATAAAGTGAGGAAAAAATCTTTGTAACTTGGGGTAAGATGCTCTGGGTTAGTTACACTAGTAAGGGAAAGCAGCTAATGTTAGCTGCTGAGAGGTGTTAATAAAATAAAACAAATTAAATTAAGTTAAAAAGTTAGGTTATTCTGCCATATTATTAGTTGGATATAACGGTCTTAAATACAAAAAAATATAATAAATTGTTTTTGTAGGGTTTATTAAAATGTGGATGCCAAGTTGTTTTGGAAAAACATGATTACATCATGGCAAACATTATTATTGTGTATAGTTGCCTGTTATACCGGAAATAAACCGTGTCAAAAGAAAACAAAAATCTTATTTCCAAAATGCTGAAAAACTCTTTTTTTGACCTCACGAGGCTCAAAGTTTTAATTTTGTCAATACAAATATTGTTTTAATTGCGTATTTAATGTACCAAGCTGCTTTCTTGTTTACTATAATAAAAGTTACGAGGTATATTAAAAATTAATAATAAAAAAATATTTAAAGACGTGCAAATTACTTTCCAAGAATAAATCAAATTTAAATTAAAAATACCCTTGGCAAAGTAGCAAATTTTTTAATAAAATTTAAATTAAAATGTAGGCTATGCAATGAGTTTTGTCAGTTGTCAATTTTATTATGACTTTTACTTTGAATAAATATGCAAATTACGCCGGTGATGCTTGAGAATGTCATGAATTCAATACCGTATTGTGTTTAGAAGTAAACGGTGGCCAATATTAACGTTTGTAGCTTATAATAAATAATAACATTTGATGTGTGTAATATGTTGCCTACATTACAGGTTTGAATATAGAAATAGAAATTTTGCTACGTTGCCAAGCGTAACGAAACTTTGAGGATCTCGTGAGGCCAAACGAAAAGTTCTCAGCATTTTGGAATTAAGATTTTCGTTTTCTTTTGGCACGGTCTACAAAGTTACCTGGCGTTTGTCTGCCAATTAATCTACAGCCTGTATATAAAAATATTTAAATCTTAAAAAGTCTGTAAAATGCACAAATGATCATCAATTTTATAGTAGATTAAAATTTTAAGTATATTTTTAGGGTTTATTTATAATTAACGTATAAAATGTGAGAAATAGCATTTATAATATAACCCAACTATTTTCTTAAAACTGTTAATGCGTACTTTTTTTGTGTTAATTCTAAAGAAAAACTAAAAATATTCTTAAAATTTTATTCTACAATAAGATTGATGATTATTTGTGCAATTTACAGACTTTTTAAAATTTAAATATTTTTATATACAGGGTGTTAGACAAAAATGGTACGGCTGAATAACTCCGTTTTTTTTTTCATGTTTGAAATGACTTTCTCCAGCCTAGATACAAGCACTCAATCTTCTCATCATTTAGAGCCGAACTCTTTTAAACACAATAGGGTTGTTTCTAATTGAGTTACATCTAGCAATTATCCGATTTTGCAAGTCCTCCAAATTTTCCACTGGAATAGCGTAAACTAATAACTTCAGATAACCCCATAATTAATAATCTAAGGGGTTTAAGTCTGGGGATCAAGCAGGCCATGCGTGTCGCCAACCTCGACCAATCCAGCAATCTCCTTATGTTGCTGTTAAATAACCACGAGCAACCAAACTAAAATGTGGTGGTGCACTATCGTGCATAAACCACATTGCAATTCTTGTTGCCAATGGTACATCATCCAAAAACTGAGGTAACATGTGTTCCAAAAAATTGCAATACACTTTGCCGGTAAGTCTTCCTGGTATAAATACTGGTCCAATTAGACAGTCGTCCACAATTCTAGCTCAAACATTCACAGCAGAACCGTTGTTGAAAACGATTTTGACATACCTGATAAGGATTTTTATCAGTCCACACATAGTTGTTATAAAAATTCCTTAATTGCATTTCTTAAGAAACTGGCTTCATAGGTGAAAAGAATATGAGTCAGGAATTAAGGGATTAGAACTAATGTTTGCAAAATTGACATAACGAAATACGTAAAGGAAAATCAGCAAATAGTAGTGCCTAAGCACGCTGAATGTACAAGATACAACAAATTGCCCTTAAGAGTTTTCTAAACAGTCCAATTCAAAGAATTGGCAATTTTTCGCGTAAAACTACTTGAATCTTCCTCTATCATGTCCAGCACATTCTGTTCCAGTTGTACTTTTCTTACTGTGATTGATCTTCTTGGCCCTCCATTTTGTTTTAATGTGCCTGTTTTGCGAAGTCGTCGATGAATCTTTTCGAAGATTTTTTGGTCGGGGATATTACGGCCAGAAAACCTTTTTATGTACAAATGTCTAACTTGTAATGAATTGCCATCAGCAAGTCCATACATAAAATGCGTGTCAGTCATCTTGGCGTTTGTATAGTGATTAATGGTAGAGACTTCACTAACTATTAAAGACACGTCAAACAGCCAAAACGTCACTCAATCTAAACAACTGCAACCAATACATTTGATGATCAATGACGAGACGTATTTAAATGAAATCCACTTGTACATTAGTAGATAAAACAGCCGTTCCAAGTTATCGTTAACAATTTTTTGTACTTGATTACCTCATTAATTTTTTGTACTTGATATACTCATTGGCTGGAACAAAAAGAAAGAGAAAAAAGAAGAAACAAGTTAGTAGTAAGAGGAGGTACAGGCAGTAAAAGAAAAAGAAACCATAGAAAAAATGATACAAAAAAACTTAAAAATAGAGACGGAAATAATTTCTGCTTATTCAGTGGAAAATGAAGAAAAACAAACAATAATAGCAGAAACAGAATCATGGGTACAAAAACAGGATATTATGAAGAACAAAAACAAACTGAGAGGCACAAACAAATACATTGAAAATGACTTGGAAGAAAGACGAGTTCAGAAAGAATTATAAGATATAGCAAGGGACAAAAAATCAAAGGGCAAAAAAGTATGGGTACGGTACAGAAAATTGGAAATAGATGAAGAGATATACAACTGGAGTGATCAAGATCAAGGAGTTTCAAAAGAGAGCAAACGCAAATTAAAAAAGTAATTAGTAGCATCAACACAAAAAAAGTAGACAACGCATGCAAGGACCAAGGACATGACTTAGGTACAGAAAATAGAAAAAAAAAAAAACAAAAATAGTAAAAAATTAAGACAGTGCAAAAAAACACACAAACCAAATTTTGTTTTTGAACGAAGCTGGGATAGACAACAAAGATCACGAGTTCTGACAGTACATAAAAACTTTTGCCATAATTGGAATGGTAGAGACGTAGATAGATGACAAGAAATGGGAAAAATTGAAGCTGCAGCCGAATACATCTGGAAATGCCAACCAGCTATAAAAGAGAAGAAAAAAAGGAAGAGCCAAAGGGGGCATAATTACCGGCATATAAAAAGAAATAAGTCAAGAAGAGGATGAGGTTATTGAAATGGAGGGAATACAAGAACAAAACTTTTTGAGGGGAGGAGAAAAATATAAAGCAATAACAGTATATAGTAGAGGCATGAAAAACACTAGGCAAAAGTTAAATACGCTAATACCAAAAACTAAGAAAAGAAAATTGATTATAAAAGGGAATTTCAACGCAAGAATTGGAAAGAAGGGAGAAAATTAAACACGAGGACACAAGAAACAGAGAATCAAAAGATACCACAGAAAATAGAGAAGGAAAAGAAATGATAGAAGAGAGAGGTTGGGACATTTTAAATGGAACATCACAGGAGATGAAGAGAGAGAATTTACTTATATAAGGACAAACGGGCAATCAGTAATAGACTACGTAGTTGTAAATGAGGAGGCGTGGGAAGAGATAGACAATTTTAAAGTAGGAATAAGAGTTGAATCAGACTACCAACCATTAGAACTCAACTTAACTGGGAAAACTGTGAGAAGAAAGGAAAATGAAGAAAAAAGTGAAGAAAGGATAACATGGACGGAAGAAAATGTGATAAAGTACAAAAAAAAATCTGAGAAGAATTAGAGAAAGCGGAAAAAATGTCGAAGAAATAACGAGGGAATTAAGGAAACAATCGGAGAAGCGGTAGTAAAAAAAACATATAGAAGAAAAAATGAAAAAGAGCAAATGGTGGAACAGCAAATGTACTAAGAAAAAACAAAAAACCAGAAAGATGTTAAGGCACTGGAGGAACAACAAAAGCACAAAAGAAGAATATATGAAAAAACAAAAGACATACAAAAATCAGTGTAAAAAAGCTAAAAGTGAATTTATAAAAAAAGACGAAATAGAAATTAAAAAAATAAAGACAGAAACAGAAGCATAAAAATACATAAACAAAGAAATAAGAAGAAAACAGGAAGATATTGAGGAAACACCAATGGAAGCGTGGAAGGAACACTTTTCAGGTTTGTTTGGAGGAGAAAAGAAAAAAGAAAACAAACTAGACAGACAAGAGCCAATCCACCAAGCGGAAAAAATTTCAAAAAAGGCAATTTGGGAGAAAATATAAAACTAAAGAAAAGGAAAGTGCCAAGTATGGATGGGAAACAGAATGAAGCGTGGTTGTATGGTACGGAAGAACTGATTGAGAGATTGAGTGAGTTAATAAACAGAGTATGGAAGGAAGAAGGGTTTCTGAGTCAATAGAGAGAAGGTCTTGTAGGACCTATACACAAAAGTGGATCCAAAAAGCTAGTAAATAACTACAGGGGAATAACACTACTGGGTACGGCATACAAGATCTACGCCATGATATTAGAAGAAAAGTTGAATGAGGAACTAAGTATGAATGAGATAATTCCAGATGGGCAAGCCGGCTTCAGGAAGGGAAGAAGTACCAAGGATAACGTATATATTATACATCATATTGTGGAAAAAGAAATAGCAGAGAAAGGGGGGAAAGTATATGCGTTATTCCTGGATCTAAAGGCGGCATTTGATAGTGTGAATAAAGAGAAACTGTGAAAGTGTATGAGAGAGAAAGGAATTAGCGAGCACCTGGTAAAAAGAAAGGAAGACGTGTATGAGGAGACATCAAGTAGGGTATGGGTTAACGGGAAAATGAGTAAAAGATTTTGGACAACAAAATGAGTAAGACAGGGCTGTCCATTGAATCTTATTTTATTTGCAACCTACATTGCAGATGTTGAAAAAAAATGAGGTTGACTCAAGCAGGAGGGGTAGTAGTTGGTAGAGAAAAAGTGTGGTCGCTAGCATATGCAGACGACATGCCAATACTAGCAAAAGAAGCGAAGGAAATGAAAGAGATGATAAAAAGTTTAGAAAAATATGTTAGAAAAAAAAGTTTAGAAGTTTATGTAGAAAAAACAAAAATTATGGTATTTAGAAAGGGGGGTAGGAGAAAAAAGGTGGAAGACTGGAAATGGAATGGGCAAGGTATTACGGAAGTAAAATCTTTTAAATATTTGGGATATGTTTTTTGTACGAGTAACACCGAGAGCAAACACATTAAAGAGATGGCTTGAAAAGCAAATAAAGTGGTAGGACAAGTTTGGGGAACAAGTGAAAGAAAATTTGAATGTATGAGAATAAAAAGGCTTATGTTTGATAGTTTAGTTAGAAGTATGATATTGTATGGGTCAGAAATATGGGAATGGAAGGAACAAGAAAAATTAGAAGCAATACATGTAAAATATTAGTGATGGGTGCTAGGTTTAAATAGAGAAACTCTAGCATATATTGTGCTGGAGGAAGTCAAAAAAGATAAGTTAAGAGTAGAAGCAGGAAAAAGAGCAATGAAGTATGAAGAAAGAATGAGACAGAGACACGAATGCAAAATCTTACAAGAATGCATGAAAGAGAAAATGAGAGCAAGAAATGAAAAGCTAAGGGAGATCAGGGAAAATTATTACAATAGAAATGGGTATGCAAGCCAAGAAATTGAAAGAATGAGAGAATCTGGGAGAGAGACATGGTACAAAATTATGGAAAGAGATAGAGATATACAAAGGCAAGCAAAACTGTTTACATCTATTAAGAAATCCTGGTTTTTTAGTTACTTTTGAAGCTATGTCAACAACATGGTCGTTCCAAAAAAGATTATGTGAGAATGTAACTTCTAGACGACAAATTGAAACAGATTTAGATATGTATTTGTTGTTTAGTTTAATATATGGTACTGATGATACTTTGGATTTTGAATTAAAAAACAGTAAGAAGTTGAGTTTATTTAGAGTTAAAATTTACCATGTTGGTAGTACCCCATATAGATATTGCTTTGAAGTCTTTGTTTATTGATGCTACAGATTTTAATTTAGAAACTTCAAGACACTCTGCCATATTTGTCTATATGGTCTTTGAAAAGTATGAAGTATAAAGGGTGCTATCATCTGCAAAACTATAAATAAAACTTTTAGTTATTTGAAAAAGTTCATTAATGTAAATCAAAAATAAAGTTAACAAAAGAGCAGAACCTTGAGAAACACCAGCATTTATTGTAATCTTGGAGTCAGAGTTAAGATGAGGGTACCAAAATCTGGCTAGCGCTTGTGAGACAACTGCCTGAAGAGAGTACGAACAAACGATGCATATTCCGATGCGTGTTTGTTCCGTTTCTGTTACTACTACTTAGTTTAACATTATTATTTACTTATGCAATAAAAGTAATTATTAATTATAATAAGGAATGAGTATGTATAATGCATATAATACATATATTTATAATGTGATAATTTAATTTATTAGATATTCTGTCCAATTCTCTATGGGTATTGAACAGTAAGATAGCTTAGTTACAGTCCGGGGTTTGATGCCCGAATATGATTAAAATAATAAATTGCTTTTTATCCACCGGGGTGATTCGAAAGTCACCTAATAACCCGTTGGTCCTATCAACCCCCTTCAAACAAGTCGTAAGACTTCTGGGGCGATGTAAAACAGCTGTAAAACGCGCAATAAAGAAGATATTGCTAGATAGTAAGTAATCTTGTTATCATGTAACAAGAACGAAATTTTTTTGTAAATTTTGAAATTTTTACAATTTTCAAATTTTGTTTTGTTTTTTTGTCAATCAAATTATTTTGAAAATTTTATTTGTTTTAATTTATTTTTCTAATTAAACAAAAACATATATATATTCTTTTATTACTCAATTTGCTTGTAGTTTCTGGCATTTATTCTATGACTAGTTAATTCAGGACACGCTGTATAACACAAAATGTGACAACTTTTTGCACACATTTTAACAGTTTTAATATAAGATCTGGTCGCTTTTACACAAAATGATATATTTTTGTATAAAGTAATAAATTTATTTTTTTAATATAAAATCTGATCACTTTTTCTACACAACAGTTTTACACAAAATGCGGCTATAGTTTGACAATTATTTGAAAGATGTCCAATAATAAAGGAGACGAAAAATGATTGATTGTTCACTGTTTGTGACTTGTTTTATTGTTTGCTATTTATTTTATTTATAACAGTTTTTTATTGACAGTTACTGTTAACTCCAAATTCTTGACATATACAGGGTGTTTACAAATAAGTATGATTTTAGATCTTGAATGTGGACGGGTGAGTTGCATTGGTGTACCCCGCCCACCCGCTCTTGTATCTGTGATTGAGAAATTAGATGTTTCTTCCACTGTTGATGTTCTTGCAACTATAACGTTAAAAATAATAAATGCTTGTTGTCATTAAAATATAGAAAAACTGTTAAACAACTAGTTTCTGAATACCAAACACTCAAGCAAAAGAGCGGGTTAATCAGATCTTGATTGAAAGTGAGTAAGCTGTATTGGTATAACCCGCCCACTTGTTTGTGTGTCTGTGATTAAGAAATTTGCTGTTTCAACTACTGTTGATGTTCCTGCAATTATGATAGTAATAACGAATAGCTACTTGTCATTAAACTTAGTAGAAGTGTTAGATAATCAATTTATATATAGCAAATACTTGTGCGGGTGGTTGTGTTACTCAGATCTTGATTGTGGGCGGGTTAGTTGCACAGGCACAGAGACAAATAAACAGGGTCCAATGATTCAGAATTTACTTTAAAATTTGATGCGGTAGTGTTACCAAAGATCAATTTTGACTTACCCACTGTTGGAATTTTAAGTAAAGTTCAAGTTCAGTTTTCAAATCTAGCTTTGATTTATTCTCGATTCGATAAGGTTTTACCCATTAATATTTTATTGGGTGTTGATGCTGTGTTAGGTATCACATCAGTTTATCCTAATTATGGGATGTTGCGACAATCCACAAATAATAGTTGTCACAAGTTCTATGTGTATTCACTTAAATCTACATTACAGCCAAAAATGGCCCAAGTCTTCAACTTGATTGTTCCTATCAGTCTGTCCAACATTCTTTAAGTGTAGAAGAGTACGTTCTTTCGAATTCATCACGTTTCAACAAGGCACCTAACACCAGCCAACTTTCTTTGGGTGTAGAGAAGTACTTCTTTCAAACTCATTTTGTTTCAAAGTAGTCTCTAACATCATTATTTGGGTGTAATGGAGTACGTTTTTCCAAACTCATCTTGTTTCAACAAGACCTCTGACACTACATTATACATTTAGGTTCTAGATGGTGACCTTTGTATGAAGTCTTTGAATATTTACGCGGCCACTAGCAACAATTAAAATGATTTACTTTTTTAGGCTAATTTTTGTAATCATTTTTTAAAGTAATGAGGAACTTGTACTAGTTAGTAAAGAAACTAATAGTTTTTTTTACTTGAATAATTGTTTTAAACAAGATTTTGTTTTTAAAAATTTGTATTCTGAAAATATCCGAGATTATATTGAACAAAGTTATTTAAAACGTGCAAGACATCCTGTCTGTTTTTTATAATCTCACCATAGGGAGAAAAAAGAAAAAGCTTCAACAACGGCGGTGAAGGTGGTTTTTTTCAATCCCGCTGAAGAATATATTAATAATATTTCGCTTTTTTTTCTAAATCTTTATTTCTTTTTGTTGCCTTGTCATTTTTTCAATTTCGGAGTACTTTTCTAGCATCTTTTTTTGTCTATGTGCATGTATTCCACCATTTGTTTTTTCAAATGTTTTTCTATGTGTATATACATCTGCCATTTCTAATTTTGCCATTTTTTAATCAACGTATTTTTCTTTAAAATGTCCTTTATAAAAATTTTGCCTGTACATTTCTACGTTTTTTTTTTGTGAGGGGGGAAATGCATTACGCACATTGTGTGGGGCTCCCGGTTTCCTGTATAGCCACTAAAACCCCGAACCTCTGTATCCTCCTGAGCTTGCGGAATTACCGTTGTAGTATTACATCATAAGTAATTAAGTCCAAGACATTTTCTATTTTTGGCTCCCAAGTCTTATCCTTTCCTCTTCTTTGTTTGTTGCTAACATTTTTCTTATTTCTTCACCAATATCTCTCCAGTTGCTTGCACTTTCCACCATAGTAGTTTAGATTTCTATGTTTTCTGTTTACCCAAAGTATCACCATGGGTATAAGAGTCTGCGTCCATTTGTCCATGTTCCAGTTTTTTTCCTATTCTCACTTCTAGGAACTTAATGCTATTTTGGAATTTGGTTGTAATGTCCCCTAGATTAATTTTGACTATAATTTCCTTCTTTCTGCCCACCAGGACTACGGCTTCCGTCGTTTGTGTTGCCAGCTCTAAGCCCATCTTTGCTGTCCTCTATTTCCCTTATGCTATTGCCTCTGACCACTATGGCAAGATCGTCCGCTTAGGCTATTGTGGTAATTCCGTGTGGCATCTGTACCCTCAATACAGTAACAACTTTGTACCCTTAGCCGCACATATCAAAGTTTAGTTCTTTGCTTAAATTTTGTGTCATCTTTTTGAAGTTTATTATTGCTTTTTTTAAAGTTTTTCTATTTTTTGCATATTGCCTCTTGTGCCTGTTGTTTTTTTGCCATTTATTCTTGACAACGTCTTTTTGGTTTTTATACAGCAATTTCTTTTGTCTGCGATGTCTACACTCCACCAGTACATTGGTTTGTAATTTACCCTTCCTCGTTTCTTCTTTAGTGTCTTTTTGCTAGTTTTTATAGTTCCTTCAGCTTGTTAGAGGTGTGAATCATTTTTCTTGTGTTTTGGTCCAAGTCATCCAGGAATTACTTCTCTTGATCACTGCAAAAGGCCCAGCATTTGTTTCCTTATTTTTTATCTCTTGCTTTTCTATTCCTGACTGAACAAGATTTCTATGTGTATGTTCATGTGGTCACTCAGTTTTTGTTCTATGCCCACGTGCTAGTTTTTAATTTATGTTACCATCTTAGTCGAGCACAAGGTGACATCTACAGGGTGATTATAAATGTTTGGGATTATGTAACCATCTAATGTACGTTTGTGCCGCTCTAGTGAAATGCGTAAATAAAATTGCCTGTCTTAGGATTCAATAATAAAAATATTTTCATATGTTTACATTGTTTACATGTTTATAATTATCAGTTGCCAACTCTCGAACACAATCCGGAATAGATTATTAAACCTCCCATTCCTAAAGTAGGATTCACTAATAAAAATATTCTCTTTATTTGTATACTTTCTTATAAACTTGCTTGCTTGACAGCTGTCAAAGTTGAACTGTCAAAACAAATAGTATAGTGGACAATTTTAAAAAGGCGGCATATTTAAATATACCAGACTTGGCATTAAAATCTCCGCCAGTAATAAAGTTTTTCCTACGTTTTTTCTGGTCTTTGCTTTGCTTCTGCTAGCCATTTTCCAAATTGCTCGGTGTTTTCGTTTGGGGAGAAGAAAGTGATTCCCTCACCGCTTCCTGATTTTGTTGCTTGAAATTTTGTAGCGTCTGCAATGAATATTGAGCCATCTCTCTGTTTGTCTGTGATCCATATTTTTGTTTGGTTCCGAAACTAAGGCAAAATCTGCTGAATGCTTTCCGTTTTGTGGCCCCCAAGCTTGCACAAGTAGCACCCCTGTTTGTTGGTGCACTCTTTCAATTTATGCCCAGTACCCCCACAATTTTTGCAAGGTTCACTCAATGAGGTTGTCTTTCACGAGTACCTTGTTGGTGACTTCTCTTACTTTGTCTTCATTGAGGTCGTCTTCTACGTATAGAAGCCTTATTGCCTTCTTTCTTTCATTGAGTTTTGTGACGGCAACCAATTTTTTCATCCAGTGTTTTTTTTATCTTCCTTCTTGCTTTTGACCACTAGTTTAATGTTGCCATTTTTTGTCTTGTTTATTACTGAAATAATGATTCCTCCTGTGTCCTTCTTGTTTATTGTGCATTTTATTACTTCTGCATAACTGCAGCTATCATTTGGTTTAATTAGTATCGTGTCCCTATGTCTGTTCCTTTGCTTCTTAGGTATGTAATTTTTTTTAACCTGTACTGTTTTTATTTTGCAGTGTATTGTCATTTTAAAACCCTCCTCATTCAGGCAGTACTACAGCACTTTCCTGGCCATTCCTGCTTCTGCATCCGTGACACAGGCTAGTTTCAATTTTCCTTTTCTAGTTGCCATCTCTTTTATTTCTTGCATTGTTTTAGTTATTCCGTTTGGCTCTTCCAGAGTTTTCACTCCCACTGTGGTTTTCACTACATAGCTGTGCTTTTCGTTCTCCTCATCTGGTTTGCCGTTTTAACAATTATGGATTTTTTTGTGACTTCACACCACCATTTAGTGCTTTTTTGTTGTTCCTCCGTCATAGCGGCTACAAGTTCCGGATGTCTCTCCGTTATTATTCTTGCTAGGTAGCCCTTTGTGTTATCCCTGCTGCTTACTATTACCACTACGTCTTCCTTACTGTCTGCCCTCAAGGTGGCGTTTGTCTGTTTGCATTTCGTGAATAAATCTTTAGGCCAGTCTATGTCTAGCAGAGTTTGTATTTCTTTGACATCTTTTTTATGTGCCAGGCATTCTTTGATTCTATCCCTGAGTTATATTTCCTCTTCTGTCTCAGTTTGCTCCGCTTTATCCGCCACGCTACATTCAGGGTGCAGGTCTAAGTTGAAACCTTGCCTCTCTAGTCTTTCTATTAGTTTTTTTACAAAGTTCACTCTTTCATCGGTTCGAAGCCTTGTTGTGTGGCTGTACAACCTGTGAGCTATCTTTCTAACTTCCGGTTTCATTCTACTGCTTTCTATTAAGCAAAGACCTAAAAAAGTCTTTGCTCTCCTCAATTATTCTTTTTATCAGCTCCTTCTTTTTGTGATCCCTGGTCCTCTTTTAAATGTTGTTGCCTAGTCGTCGCATGGCTTTTCGCTAGTTGTCAGATCGTTGCTCCCTCCAGAATCCGTAGAACTGCGTTCCTTAGCAGTGAAGGATTGGAGTCTATTATTTTTATTTACTGACATTTTCATATTAATCTTGAAAAACAAAATATTTCGTTTTTCAAGATTAATATTTAATCACTTGTGTCATGTATTAATGGACATTTGTTCTAATTGACATTTTCATATTTCAAATTGCATTGTTGTCGTCATAGTTTCTTTAGTTCATTTGGGAAGAGAGAGAAAAACAGCATAGGAAGAGACATGTTTTGATCATTTCTTTTCTTATTTATTATCTATTTGGTCTTTTGACTCTTTTTTGCTTTTTTGTTTGTTTTCATTCTTCTTCCTTTTAATCTGGTCGTGGCGTAAAAGCTCTTCCTACGATTAGTTTTTTCTCTTGTATTTTGTACCAATTTTTTTATCATCTCCTTTTGGTATATTCCTTCTTATTCCTGTTATGATACTTGGTTTGGTAGATATTAAAAATATAAAAAAAACGTATTATTTTAAAACTATGAATTGATGAATAAAGATGCCAAATCATTCTGCAACTTATTATCGTGTTACACTAATTTTGTATGAATATTTACATAAGATGATAAATTTTTTAAAATATAAAGAGATAAGTGTTCAACATAAAAAAAATTATCATGTATTTTTATCTTATTAAACACTTATTACTTTTTCAATCGCAATGCAAAAATACTAAAGACAGAACTGAGTGGCCTTTTCTTATTTTGCAGTTGATAATCGAACTTACATAATCAATCTTCATTTCACTATAACAAAAATACGTACTAAAAAATCAAATTTGATTACAATTGAATTATAATGTACTACTAATGACTTTGTAAAAAAATAGTTTAATATTATTTGTTCGTAAGCTTTCGGTTCGCATCGGGTCATCTCGTGCAAAAAAACATGGTCGTCACAACTCTATTCTAACTTATTTATTCCATACATTTATATGAGAAGCAAGTTTAATGCAAAATTGTGTATTATTTACTTTATTATAACGTTTCAATATAACATAAACTATAGCAATACATAGATTGATATACATAAAAACTATGTGCATTTCTTGCTACATTTAACATAAAAATTTAATATTTAATTTGTAAACTTTAATAATATTTTTTTATTATTTAAAATTTCACCAACATAAGCAACACAAGATATAATCAAACCTGCAAACAATAAATAAAATGCTCCTTGCATTTTCATTACAGTTAATGGTTTAGCATCAGTTTCCCCCATAACTGATTCAATTGTGTAAAATGAAACCATTCCAACAATATTATTAAAATCCATCAATTTGGCCATCTCAAACCAAACTTTAATAAATCCATGTTCCATCAACATTTTAATCTTTTCATCAAAAATTAACGTATACGGTGAATTGCCATTTAAATAAATGATTAAATTCATGTACGCAAAATAATCATCCAATACTCTAAAGGTATGTTTGTTCTTTCCTAATTGAACTTCAGTAAAGACGTATCGATTTCCTATTATTTCAGCAGGTGTGCAAGCTCCTTTAGGCAAGTCTAAATAATAATCAATATGGATTCTGCTTGCTAATTCATTAAACAATTTGTTACTGGAAAGATTAAACATTGCACTTATAGTCTTGGACGACTCATAGCATTTAATGTTTGATTCCAATACATCTTCAAAGTTGTTTATTTGTTTTTCATACCGAGGTGTTGTGTTAACAGCACTGAATCCTGCTGAATAAGCAGTAATCAAAAGTACTGACATTAAACTCCAATAAAGTGTAACAATATTCAGCCAATTACTTCGAATTTGTTCACTATTAGCAGATAACAAACTAATAACATTAAGGATGTAAATTATAACTCCATGATTAGAAGCTGCTTGATCTAATCGACTCATTAAATACATAATAAAACCTACTATAATTGTGGTACCAATAACCATCAACCAAATTCGTGTACTCATAGCTTGAAAAACGAACGTTTCATCAGGTAGAATATTTGGTTTAGGCACCAGCATTGTTGAAACTATTTGCGTATAAGGCTGACTAACATCCAGAAAATATCTTTGTTTAATACCATAAAGCCACCAATATCCAGCAGCTGTAATATTAGCTTTAAAATCAAAAACAGCTTTAACAGCAGTATCCCAACTGAATTTAGGGTAGATTACATATTCAACAGGCCAGGATTTCATTACCTCATCTAATATATTTTTTTCCAGACCAACCATTTTACCATCAATATTATAAAATGTATAAGGCTTACAATCAAATATGATTGCTTTAACAGTATTATTACCAAAATAAGGAATCCATTTTTTATACGGCCCTATTGTAAGCATCTTTGCATTATTAACATCAATAATTAGTACATCCAAAGCATGCAATTTAGATTTTAATTTTAATTTGTACAAATCTTTGCATGTATGACAAAATATCAAAATTCTTTTATGAGGAATGAATGAGTAAATGTTGCTAAATTGAATACTAACATTGTGTGCATCTTCATAAGCAACAATGTAGCCTGTAGGTTTGCAAATTAAATTGTTAACAGTACTGATCATTACTGAGATTTCTGATTGTATTATTGCTTTAGCTACGATGTCATCATTTCCAATAAAATATGTGCAATGTTGGGATTGAAATGATTGTATTATTATACTGGAGAGTAGTGTTAGATTCAACATGTTAGCTTATAATGTAGTTTGATTAAGTCCATGTAATGTATTATTTATTATATAATGTAATGACTATTGATTTATAATAAAATCAAATTATGTTTATGGAGTGCTGATAATGATAATGCATTAAACTCATTAGAGTTGGTGTTATTACTAGTTGTGTATATTGTTGTCATAGTAAAGTGTAATCAAATTAATTTAAAAAAGATTTATGTTTGCTTTACTGGATTGGTAAAATTTGCGCTACAGTTCAAGTTGAGCTAACAAAAATAAACTATTAAGGAAATGCCTGCTAACAATAAACTACCTTACAAAATAACGAGTAAAAATTAAAAAAAAATCTTTTTATACACATTGTGCGCCCTAAAATTACCTTTCATTTGATATCAAATTTGAATATAAATTTAACATGTAAGATTTAATTTGCATTGATTATTTGTTTACTATACATGAATTTTAAACAAACTAATAAGCAAAACAAAACATCTTAGATATTTTACTATCATAAATTGCTTAAAAACTGTTAAAAAGGTAAAAAACATTATAGTCCTGAAAGATACAAAGAGATCATACGGATCCTAACAAAGTTTGCTGACCCTAATCTAATCATCGGTCTCGAGTTAAACAAATAGTTTTAAGCATAGAAAAGTTATTCCTTAAAGACGTTATTTTTCATATAATAACTTCACTGAGGCGGCCATTTTGTTAAATATTATTGGCCATATGATAAAAAGTTAATTGTTGGTAGCCACTTTATTGCATAGTTTAATGTTACCGATTATTTATTAATTGAAAGCCATTTTGTTAATTGTTGTCGGCAATTTTGTAAGTAATTTATTATTGGCACCCATTTTGTTAATAGTATTTAATTGACGGACATTGTGTATCTATGGTAACATTTGAATAAAAAGTCAATTTCATCAAAATTAATTGTCAAAATGATCAGTGAGTGATGAGTACACAAGATAATACAGAATTTACGTATGCACTGCGTGATATCGCAGTGCATGCTCCAAATCTCCCAAAACCATATGGTATTACGCTAATAAAATTTTCAATAATTAATAAAAAATAATGCTTAATCCGTAGACAGAGTGAGATGTGCCGAATGGTTACGTAAATTGGTCGAATTACCCGATGATGATCTGGAACTTTCAAAGCTGCGTAACGAATACATACAGTTTTTAAGAATACAAGTACGCAATAAATTTTTACATGGTGTGTTTTTGAGCTCACCACCACCTGAAAATCAACCATTATGTTGTTTGGCTGAACAACTAGGGAACATGCTTAGTAAACAGGTTAGTAAAATAATGTAGCTTTAAAAACAGAGCTATTATTATACCCATTTATCTTAAAATCATAACATACTTCCAGCCCTTCAGCCTTAGCTGCGCCACCCCTATTTTGTAACATTGACACACCTGTGGGGTCGTTGACAACCCCATATCAAAAAATGCTTACAAATTACGAATATAAGGATTTTTATTATTATAGCTGTACAATGGTGTTTAATGAAGTTTATCTCAACACTTTATACGACTATCAATTCAATATTATCCTATGAAGTTGCAAAAACGCAGAAAAATTTTCATTGTAGTAAAAAAATGTTTCAATACTAAGACTTCAAAATGCAGAATTTATCCTATTATATACTATATTTTAAGAAAATAATATAAGTTTAAAGATTCCTCTCAAAAACTATATTTATTTTGATAAAAAGCTAGAGATGCAATGATACAACCAGTGGGGTCTGGCGGCACCAACCGTTTTTCATCGTCTGTCAGCGTATTATAGCGCGCGGTATTCAAATTAGTTGCAAGTTCACAATAGTAGACTAGTCGAATTTTGTATGATGCTATATATATATATTTCATAATTTTCAATAAAAAATATCGTTTTTTCAAAGGCTGGGGTCGTAAACAACCCCACAGGTGCAGCTAAGGGTTAAAACTGAATATCCTATAAATCATATACTTCCCGCTCTCTATGTTAAAACTAAATATTCTATAAATATGATAGCTTCCTAGCGCAATTTCATTTCACTATAGTTTGTGTAAAAGCTCTCTACCCTAAAATTAAATATTCTATAAATCATATTAAACCTCCCGCACTCTATCCTAAAACTGAATATACTATACATCATGTACTTCCCACCAATTATATTAAAACTAAATATTCTATAAATGATTTATAGCCTCCTAGAGCAATGTTAGTGCACGGTAGTTTAACCCATACTACGATTTTTTGCAGATTCCTTTCTTACCAAGAACGGGTCCAATAGCACCAATGCTGCATCACAGATCACCGGATGGCAGAGCATTTATATCAATCAAACAAGTAACAGGAGGAGGTGTATTATGTTACATGGCAGTTAGTCCAGATGGATTCGATTCAACATCACAAAATTCATAGTGATAAGATATTATATTTTGGATTAAATTTCTACATTCATATATTGTTATTAATCAAAACTGATCAATTCAGCGGTATTATCGTCTTTCTCTTTCTTAACAGGCGGCATTCCTTGGGGACTTGCAGGTGGTGCACCCGGTTGTTGTTGTTGAAACTGCATGGGCATACCATGCATCATTTGAGGATTTTGATTGGGCGGCGGCATATTTGGATTAGGTAATTGCATATTGGGCTGGTTTTGCATGCCCATTGGTGGCGGCATACCGGGTGGTAACGACATGTTAGGATGCGGTGGCATTCCTTGCATATTGGGTGGTGGGAACCCAGGACCTTGCATTGGATGAGGCATCGAATCTGTTAAAATTTATATTAAATAAATTGTATCAAAAATTGTTTGAAGTAAACTTACTGGGCGGATGTCCCATTGGTGGAAGCGATTGCGGAGGTTGCCCCATCGGTCCACCCATCATGGGTTGCGGACCACCGTATTGATAACCATAAGAACTAACAGGAGGACCCGTATTAGGTGGAAATTGTTGACCATGTATAGGCGATCCTATGTAATATTGCGGAGCCATATATTGCTGCTTCTGTTGTTCCTGCCTCATTTGCATCTCACGTTCTTGTTCTTGGATACGTTGTAATGCTACTTGTCTGCAATAGTAATCAATTTTAGATTGAAGTTTAATGTTAAAAATCAATTACCTTTGATATTGCAAATATTCTTGCTTCTTTTTGCGCATTATGTCCAATTTGTGAGCCATCAACATTTGTCTCTGACGTTCCGCTTCTTCGGCCTGTCTACGCAATTTCTCGCGGTGCTCCTCTCTGAGTGCATCCAGAGCAGCTCTGGCGTCCTTTACTTGCGTCAGTTTATCCTGAAGACGCTCGTAGTAGAGGCGACTATCATCGTGCTGCTGGATGTATCTGGAAATAATTAATCAATCATTATATGCAATTACAATGACATTAAACCATGACACTATGACTAGTAAGATATGATCACACAAGATGACGTAAATGCGTGACCGCACAGAAATGGGCACGATCGCATAGAATAAATAAAAAAAAAAATTGAGGTTTCGGCGCAAAACAATTGCAAACAATTAGACTTGAGCGTATAATCATAATCAATGTATACAATGTATACTACCCAATCATGGTAATTCGCTAACTAATTTGTTCAAATAAATCTGTCATTAATTGACATAAGCGTGAACTCAAAGTAGCCATTTTATTAGGGAGTGGTCTCATTATTTATTAAACCCTCGCCATGGTGATGCCACGTGACTGGGCGTTGCCAAGTGATTAAAAGCAACCAATCCACCAATCACTTGGACAGTGCAACTATAAAGAGCGACGACAATTTTCCCCTGCAACAGCGTCCCATCGCTTGTCGATTTTCTGCCGTCGGATCAAAGAAAATGTTACGCGACGATGTTGCGGTACGCAGCTGTGTTGCGGAGTGATGGTACGCGACGGCGTTGCGGTACGGCAGATCGTTGCAAGTGTGTACGCAGTATTAGATAGACTCCAAGACCACACTTGGAAGCTAACAACCCCCCCCCCTCCAACATGAGTTCAGATCAGCTGTACATCAAAAAAACCTCACGACGAGTCAAAGTATTTAGACTGAAGGAGGTCACGGTGGTGGTCTTCATTGACGTCGAAAAAGCCTTCGACAAGGTTTGGCACGAGAAACTTTTCTACAAACTGTACAAAGGTAACTTTCCTCTGCGTCTTGTAAGGCGAATCCTCACGGTAGATTACAGTAGAAGTTCCTCAAGGCTCCATTATCTCTCCGCTGCTATTAAACTTATACGTTGCTGACACGCTTTCGGGATTGACGCACGGGGTTAAAATGACACAATTTGCTGGATAACACAGCACTTCTATACTCTTCAAGGTCACTAGAGATAGTCACCTCGAAGCTACAGAAAGCCACCACCGACCTTGAAGAATAGTTAGACGAGTAGCAAGTCAAAGTGAATCCAGTTCTTTTCACGGGGACAAATCACCCCTGATAAGAACGTCCATCTTAACGACGTTCCCATACTGTGGTTCAATGCTGCCAAGTATCTAGAGATTACCTTCGACAGGGGACTTACGTACTAATTGCACGTATAGACCATTCTATATAAGCCAGAATGGCAAAAAATCTTATTGTTCCGATGATACGTAGGAACAAAATCCGGCTCTACACATCTATCATCAGACTCACGCTCACTTATGCGTCCCAAATATGCTAAAGCTAGTAACACCACATCTCACCCCACAGCCTACAAGGTGAAATCTTAACCATCTCCTAAATCCCAATCTCTAAACGGAAAGTACATGAGCCGTAAGTTCTCGAACTTCCAGGCACTCACAGATAGGTAGGGTTTAATCGGTAGGTGCTCCCTTATGGGCAAATCCAACACTTGTAAGGACTTAGATCATTCACCAGCCACGCCACAAAAAAAATCAGTCAGAGTCTTAACTTAACCGTGAGCAGACCTACGGCTAATCATATTAATAAAAATGGATCACAACAAAAGCAACCGACGACAGGCAGTAGTGGAGAAAAGGAAAAAGTTGACCCCAGAACTAACATGTTCCGGCATCACCGCAGGGTCAAAGTGGAACACCATCTATTGCACATAGTTGATGAAACGCCATCTTCGTCGTCGAGGAGCTCCTCCGCTACCAGACACTGCACCTTCGCCTGGCAGTTCGCGGCGGCCCACGCACAGAAGGAACGATCCCTAAGATCATCGCCGTGCCTGCGGTATTTGCACCTCAGCCGTGAACAAAAAGGGGTCCGCGCACAACTAGAGAGCTGCTCCACCGAGGACCACACAAAACAAACACACCGAAATTCTACTCCACCCCCGCCAGCAGGGTACATCAACTCCTGTCGACGCAGTTTCTAGCACGTCACAGGGCAACGCGGGCTTCTCCTTTAAAAAAGAAAACTCCGACAAAGATAACACGATATACACTCCGCGACAAAAGTCTGGGTTCACTAACAATTTTTCGTCCTATTTTTTTTTTTTTCAAATAAACCAAAATGTTAATGTTTGTTTATCAAAAAACAAAAATGAAAAACCACCTTTGGTGATAAATTAATAATTAATCTTTATTTACTTACATTTTAGGATACTAAAGAAATATAGTGTTTATAAAAAAAAGTGAAAAACACGAACTATGGGTACGAACGAAACTTTCAATATCTGGTGTTTCCACCACGAGCCCTAATAACACAGTCCAGACGTCTAGACATGCTGTTAATCAACGTTGCAATGTTTTCTTGCGGCAGTCTGTCCCACTCTTCAACCAAACATGCTGCAAGGTCTCTTAAGGTCCGAGGGCGATCAGGGCGAGCTCGAATGGCTCTTCCCAGTTGGTCCCACACGTGCTCAATAGGGTTCAGATCTGGTGAACAAGCAGGCCAATCCAAACACCTAATTCCGACTTCGTTAAAATATTGGAGGGTAATGTTCGCCACATGTGGGCGAGCATTATCCTGCATTAATTGAAAGTTTTCTCCAATAAAGTGACTGTATGGTACAACATGTTCCTCTACAATATCCCTAATGTACCTATCTGCGTTAAGGGCTGCTCTATCACAAATATGTAGTTCTGTACGAGCCTCGACAGAAATCCCTCCCCATACCATTACAGAGCCTCCGAAAAAATTGGATCTAGGAGCCATGGTACATGCTGCGTATCGTTCTCCTGGTCTCCTCCATACCCGTGTACGACCGTCTGGAGCATCCAACGTAAAACGGGATTCATCAGTCCATAAGACATGTCGCCACTCGGCAGCCCCCCAGTTCTGATAAGTTCTAGCAAAATTCAGTCGGTTTTGTTTGTGACGAACCGTAAGTTTTGGACCAGTGGCAGCCCGATAAGACTTTAGATTATTTTCTCGAAGTCGTCGCTGAACTGTACGTGCCGATATTTGAACATTTCTGACTGCAGCAAGCTCATTAGCTGTAATTGTTGCAGTTTCAGTGCGATTTCTCAAAGATTGTAACAACATAAATCGGTCATCTTGAGCATTAGTTTTTCTTGGTCTTCCTGACCGTGCTCTGGCTGTTAGTAGACCATCTTCCTCATACCTCTGCCAAATCCTTCGGACCCCGTTTTGAGAAACTCCATACCTACGGCCTGCTTCTCTCTGGCTATGTCCTTCTTCAATGTGGGCAATTATCCGTGCACATCTTACTGGAGATATCGGCATTTTGATCACAAAACTAAATTTCAGCACACACTGACACTTGCCAGCAACATTTGAAGCATGATAAACAAATCCCTGACAGCACCTACTTAATTGTTAACCAAATCTCAAAAATCTGAATAAGGCACGTTAGAAGGAAAACATGCACTATATTAAAAATTGTACGGCTATGCATTTGGCGACTACGTCATTAAACTTGTTTTTTGATAAATAAGCATTAACATTTTGTTTTAGCTGGATAAAAAAAATTCTGTACGAAAAATCGGAAAAATTGTTAGTGAACCCAGACTTTTGTCGCGCAGTTTATATAAAATACAGAACCTGGACCAAAAAAAACGAGCGCCCGTAACCTAGCAACCTGGAAGAATACACGACGCGGATCTAAAAAAACAAGCACAACACCCCCACACTGATCAAAAGACAGAATCATTCAACATGTCATGGCAGACGTCATGGACGCTACGGCCGATGTCCTAAAGCAAATGACGGCCACCTTAGAGAAATTTCAACGTTAAATCCACGAGATAAAACCGAAGCAGAAAGCTTGCCAACTTTCGGCGGACTTAACCTCGAAGACCCAGTAAACTTCTTTAGAAGACTGGCGATGCTCATTGTGCTATCTATAAAGTGCTAGAAACATCTAGACAAATCACCTTACTCCAAAGCCTGCGTTAAAATGACAAACAATTTGAGCAGGAATTCGAAAAGATGCTCCTGGCAAGCCACCGCACTAATCGGAGATTGCTTCTAAGATATGTAGATCATTTCTTCTTATTTCTTCTTTATTGTGCGTGTTACAGCTATTTTGCATCGACTCAGAAGTCTTAAGACTTGTTTGAAGGGGGTTGGTAAGACCAACGGCTTATTAGGTGACTTCCGAATCACTTCCGAATGACTTCCCCACTGTCTTAGTGGCACATCTCGCTGGTGTCCTGATAACGACGTACCATCATCCCAAGGAACCTGTAAAGAGTTTTCTGTTGGGACAGACAGCCCTCTACCAGCAAGTCTATCCTATCACAAAAAAGAAACAATGGCAAATGCATTGGCCAGTCTGGAGGATTCAACAGTCCCTCAATATTCTGCAATTACACACATTTGAAACTCTAATCGATCAAGCCAACAATCTTTAAAAAAAGAAAGAGCAAGACACCTGGTCCGGAAAATGCCTAAGGAATCGGCCGAAAACTCCAACATTCCGGCAGATCCCAAAACCACAGTGAAACGATACAGCAAGAGTGGGGTTCGCAAAGCCATTTCAACAACTCCAAAGAATAAAAGTTAGAATTGATGAAAAACTGGTAGAAGCCTTCATAGACTCAGGGGCGAGCAAAAACTTGAAATGATTCCAAGGTCGGGGAATCACAAAATGCATTTCCCAAACGGACCCAGCTGCAAAATTAAAAGTCACCATCAACATTTAAGTCAGTGATCAAATACAACCATTCAAATGTTGCTCACACTTCAGGTAGGCAAAGACCTAATACTAGGACCCCCTTGGCTGAAGAAAAACGAATAGAATCTAGACTGTGCACGCCGTTGCATTAATTTTGGCAGAAGCCATAGGTGAATATCTGAAACACTTACGAAAATGCAATTTGACAAAGAGGTGAAATGATTGGGCCATAACATTACAGTCGTAGAAAACAGCCACCTGAAGCTGATCCGAGAGCAGCCCCAACCTATTAACAAGTCCACAGATTCATGGGTTTATGCACCTAGCTTTGCCCAAAACAATAATAGAACAAGGTATAAAGAAGCCCAAATGGTCACCGGAAGCGAATGAAACATCTAAAAATGTAAAGGCCTTGATCAACAAACCATTGAAACTTGCCCTGGCCTATACTACGTGCTGCAAACTGATGCATGTAACACCGGAATGGGTGCAGTATTATCTTAAGAAGAACGATTGCGAAAACATAATTTCATATACCAGTTCAGGACTGACAGACTACCAGAAGAGATACCACACCCAGCCGGAGAGCCATGACAGCAGCTGGCTTTGCACTACATCGAGCCTTACAAAAAACACCGGCCGGAAACAAGTACTCCTTAACACGCATGGACTTGTGCACTAGGTTGGTTGAGACAATCTAACCAGCAGCCACCGTGAAAATGATGGAAAACCGCTTAATCCACCGATATGACACACAAACATTATCTTGACTGACAACGGCCCTCAGTTTGTCAGCAAAGTCTTCAGCAAGGCGGTGAATAGATGGAAAGCTATCCATCATACAACATATCATCCATAAGATAACCCTGTGGAAAGAAGATACGCGGAGTTGAAAAAAAGTATTCGGACCCTAACAAGAGCAAACCCCCAAAAACAGCGAGAAGAGTTGCCGACGTTCCACAATAACTGTGGCACAAAAACCGCAACAAAAAGCACGCCCAGCCTACTGATGCTAAGCCATAACCTGCACAAACCGATGACTGGGGTGCTTCAAAAGAAACAGTCAAAGATCGAGACCAGAAGCTGCAGCAAGCCAAACAGAGACAAGTGGGCTACCGAAAACGCTGTAACCCCCAAGTTGTCCCGAAATACAAGCCGGGCCACCTGATGATGGTGCACGGCCGCGCAAAAAGGCCGGCCAATAAGTGGATGGGCCCGAAAAAAATTATTACATCGGTGGAAACCCATTGTTATTCGATAAAAGATCAGCACTACCAACAACCGGCAAAGATCAACAATCTTCGGCCGCCACCAACTTCCGATGATACCACGTAACATCAAGACTAACCAATCAATACCCAAACATAAAACAGTCCACCAAAAGGAGCGCTCCAAAAACAAATCCCTTGGACAGCACAACTATAAAAGGCAACAATTTTCGATCAAAAATCAGTAAGAACAAAAAAGTCTCTCACCAAATTGTGTAAACTCAGAGTCAGCGTTGAATATATCCAATGTTATGACCACACGGCATCAGAAAGCTTCAAACTCGTTGGATTCAATTCCAGCTCCACATGAAAACTTACAAAGAAGTTAGGGCATATGCCGCGTGCAAGCCAAAGTTCTCCAAAAGCTCAAACCAAGGCACCTACTTCCCAAAGAAAGACTACCGCTCCTCTCCAGAACGCTCCAAACGTCCGTAAGAAGAAATCCTATGCACAGACAACGGAAAATTAAGCGCAAAACGCAACCATATCAGTTAAAAATCAGATTCTCCGCTTGGCTCAAGCAAGCGAAGCTAATTTTAAGAAGATTATCTATCTTCAATGCATCTACTAGCCTAAATAAGCTAGAAACAGACTACTTGTCAGTTAGTCTGAACCCAGACCTAGTCGTTACAAGTTCTCCACAAACACTAAGCAACGCCTATATGACTGGCACACTATGTGCACTCTTAACCGCCTAACCATATTAATCAAAATATATCAGAACACAACACAAGCAACCGACGAGAAGACAGTAGTGGAGAAGAGGAGAGGTAGACCCAACTCAATGTTCCCCCACCGCAGCAGGGTCACAGTGGAAGACAACTATTCCGCATAGCCGACAATACGTCCTCTTCCCCGTCGAGAAGAGACAACACCACCTCCTTCGGTGCCAGATACTGCACCATTGTCTGGCAGCTCGCGGTGGCCCACTTACACAAGGAGCGATCCCTAGACTCATTGTCATGTCTGCGGCCTTACACCTCAGCCGTGGGCAAGATGAGGTCCGCGCACACTGGAATACTTCTTCACCGGGCCGCACACAAAATACAAACACACCGGAGTTCCACTCCACCTTCGCCAGCAGGGTCCAACAACCCCTGTCGACGCATGACGACTCCGTCCCCACCACCTAGCAAAGCGACGCTGACAATAATTAAATCAATTAAAATTTAAACTTACCTCAATAATTTCGAATGCATGGCGGTGATGTTCATAAACAAAGTCTGCACGCTACTATCGTTAGCAATGGAACGTCCGCGACTCGAATTACTCTTCATGCGATTGATAAAGATCTCTACTTGCGACTTCAGCGTTTTGACAAACTCCTCGATTTCCGTGTCCGCGATGCCATTCTCGCGACTCTTGCCGGAATCGCTGCTGATGATAGAAGGTGCCGTCGCGGGAGCCGAAGGACTTCCGTGATTAGCTTCGACCATATCGGATTGTTGCTTATTTTCCCAATAGGAACGATTGAGATAATGCGCTAGTTCAGGCGTTGTGTTAGTATCCGTTGGACTGGGAGTACGTTCAGTCGGACGACTAGCCGGAGTTTCCGCTAATAAATAAAATTAGATGAACGTTAATTAATTTAAAATAAAGCAAATATTTACGTTTGTAAGAATTGAAGTAAGCTGAGGTGGCGCGCAACTTCTCTTTTTCTTTGGCTTCTGCCTCAGACTGACTAAGTGCAAGAGCCAGCTGAAATTCCTCCTCCTCCCTGATTTCCTCCTCCGTTTTTCTTGGCGGGACCTTGAAATTGTAAACAAAACGTATTTGCATAAAAAATACGTCGCATCGTGACTCATATGTTTTGATAAATTTTTGTAAACAAACAAAAGCTAAAATGTGTGAATAATATTTAATTTGACATGTTTAACATTTGTTGACAAAAAGGGTGATGCTATGAGAGGTCTATTGCCGTTTCAACTGATTGGAAAATTAATAAAAAAATATTCTGGGGGTCAATTCTAATCTCTGTGACTTTTGTCAGAAATTATGTCATTTCAGTAAAATCTAAATAGCATTTTGTCTCATTTCACTGACACATTATTTCTATGAGAGTCGCAAAAATCACACCAATCAGAATCGCGGTATGCCAAATATAATATCTTACTTCTCTCATAATGGTAAATATTATTGAAATCATTATCATAAAAGTCATTGAAAATAAGAAATTGGTGGCCATTGTTATTAGGGTGTGGTCATATTTTAGGGCATAGCTACATAATGTAATAAAAAAAATTGTGTAAATAAAATAAAAACATTTACCGCTACCTGACTCTGTTGGGCCAGAGAGCTCTTCAAGTACTCCTCCATATCGGCATCCTTGCTGGACATTACAGCAGCAGGTTTATTAACCTGATCAAAACATGTATCACATACCCTAACTTCCTTCTCAATACCAAACTTAGGAAGAGTAGACGATTTTGACGAACACTGGCCGCAAAACACCTGTCCGCATGCCCTGCAATGATGTTTCCTGACAACTAAACCAAACTGCTGACGACAACGATGACACACCTCACCATCAGCCCATACAGGCGCAGAATCGGCACTAAACATAGCGTCGGATTCTCTCAACGATGGGAATTTAAAACCTTCTGCTTTCATTAGATTCATTATTTCCTGAAAGTAAATTTTAAAGTAACTTCAAATTTATGATGCAAATTTAGTTGCATACCTTTAAAGCGTTATATTTGACATTCTTGCGGAAAGCAAAATTCCATGCCTGAATAAGCTCTAGCATCTTTTGACGAACGTTCTCGTGTTGCGTTGTTTTCACCAGATCATGTAGAGTATCACAATAAGGACGCGTTGTTAATTCATCATGTAGTGAACTACCTGTAATTAATAATAAACTGAGATCTGTCAAATGTGAAATATAACCAAGCAACATTCAAAATGTTTTTTAATGCTGTAGTTGAAAATTAGAAAATAGCCCTAAATAGCAGTTAAACAAAAATATGAGACAGTTAGGGAAAACAAAAATTTAGATACATTTAACAAGCATTTTAAATAACTACCAAAATTTTGACAGATGACATTTCTTAAGGAGATATATTTTGACAAAAGACAAATGAATTATATTGACAGTTGACACAGGTTTTTAGCAGTTTGCAAATATTATTAAACAATTTACCAACGTATATACTGACAATATTTTGCAAGAATATTTTTACAGCTAACAAATTTATCATATGTTATAGAGTGCTACCAACTTGTTTGGTTTTAGTGTTTCTAACTTTATGTTGATCTGAATAAAACAGCAGAAAATGTCTTACCACAATTTTTCACCATGCTTTCCAGCAACTGAACGGCAAACATTGACGTATGTGGATTTGTCGAATTTAATTTCTTCTTAAGAGCACTTAAAGCGTAGCGGGGCCTATTAAACAAATTATTTATTATTAAATATAATTAATCAAAAAAAACAAACAACTCACTGTATATCGTTCTGTCTGATTAGATCGCATATTTGTAGAATAGTGGGCCAATCAGGTTCCATTAACAAATTGCTTGTCGCTTTTTCTGTAATTAATTAATATTATTTATATTGTAAAAGCCACCATCCATAATTTACATACCTAAAAGCTTATCAAAACCACCCGTTTGTCGAAACATCTTTGTGGTCTATTTGATCTGCAAATTATCAGTATTAGTAACAATTTGTATTCATTGCATGATGTTGAAATCATTCAAGCAAGGTGTGGTATTAGTAGTAGCATTAATATATTTAAACTTACCTTAGGATTGTATTCAATTCTAAACAGACGCTGATTAATGCAATAAAACTGTTGTGATTCCTCTCTAATGGAATGTATTTTAATTAAGAGATAACAAGATAAAATCACAATAATTAATGAGTCATTGCCTCTGATGACACAAACAGCTGATTTTGATTGATGGTCAACACATTGCGGCTATGTTCACGCTGAAGATGTGATTGTTTAGTTGCATATATATACAAATTAACCAATAATTAAGTAAACAACTAAACATACAACCAAACATATTTCACGTTTATAAATTAATCTATACAAGTAGCATTAGTGCATTATTAATTAATTTAAATATATTTTAATATCAATTGTTAAAAACAGCAAAACAAAACAAACAAAATACATTTTTACACCTGATTGAGGCTAACACAGTGGCGGAAAACGTTATTATGGCACATAATACAACAAATAAAACACAATTTGATTCAATACTAAACTAAAATTTAAAAAATAAGATATTTGAATGCATAGAATAAGTAAGTTAGAATAGAGTTTTGGCGGCCATGTTTTTTTTACCGAAGTGACCCGAGGCAATCCGAATTGCTACAAATAATTAATAATTATTTTTTTTGATAAGTATAATTATTTTAACTTGGTTAGTTAAGTTATTTTCAAATACCCAACAACAGACAACATAGTATGTTTTAAAATAAATAGCTATAACACTAAAGTCGCACTTCTTTTTATACTTCCAAAAATGTCAATAGTAAAGTATAATAAAACTTTAATTTGGTATTTTTTTATTAATGATATTTATTTAAAAAAAACGTATTTAAACTAACCTAGTGTAATAACAATGACAATAAAGCAGCTCAAGAGCAACAAAGCACTTGGCCGAAACCAAATCTATAGAAAACTATTGCAAGATCTATATAAGTAGTCACTTACCGAAAGAATAGCATCGACTTTCATGTTGAGGAAACAGTTTATAATAGTTCATCGCGTTAGTTATGAATGCGGATGTAAAACCGAAACAGCTGCGCCACTGTCGGTGTTTAAAATATAGCGTGCGTGCGCAGCTGTTACGGCACGACATACATGTACTGTAAAATAAAGTGAGTCTCTTTATAACCCTCGTGCTGCGTACATAATTTGTAACCTTGTTAATTAAAACATTAGTAATTAGTTTATGTGTTCACTGATTTCCACCTAAAATAACCTCCCGTCCAATAGGTTATGGGCCCAGGTCACGTTGATCTAAAATAAGCGGTCGTGACGACCACGAGGTGGAAGCCATTTTTGCGAGATAAAAAAAAAAAGTGTGATTCTACATCCATCATGTCCCAAGACATCTCAACTCGCAACGTCAAGAGATTTGACGGAACGCATTTCCAGGGCTGGAAGTTTCAATTAAACACATTATTAATGGCAAATGAGATTGACGACGTTGTAGACGGCACGCGGAAATTACCAGAGGATCGCACGACACAGGCAGCAAAGACGTGGTCGCGTGATAACGCGAAGGCAATGTTCCTAATCTCGACTGCACTTGAAGATGCTCAGCTGGAACCGCTGCTAGTATGTGAGTCGGCAAAAGAAATGTGGGATAACTTATGCAAAATTCACGAACAGAAATCTGCTGCAAACAAGCTCATACTATTGCAAAAATTCCATGAATACAAAATGGCAACGAGTGACTCGGTTGTGCAGCATATTGCGAAAATTCGGAACCTGGCCGCACAAATAGAAGACGTGGGTGAGCACGTGACAGAACTGACCGTGATAGCTAAGATCCTAGGCAGCTTATCATCAAAATACAATACACTCCAGACTGCGTGGGACAGTGTAGATCCTACCCGTCAGACACTAGATAACCTGCAGGAGAGATTAATCCGTGAAGAAGTAAGACTGAACAACAATGAAGACAGTGTTAGTGCGTTTTCAGCCGCGAAGGATGAAGACAAAAACAGATACAAAAAAAAAGGAAAACCAAATAAAAACAAAAAAAACATTGAGTGTTACAAGTGCCGTAAAACTGGACATTACGCGTATGAGTGTCCTATGAAAAAGAAAAACAATCATAGTGAAAACGAACACAACAACGAATGCGCGTTCGTCGTCGAGAGGGCGCTAAGTGGGGAGCTCAAGTCGGTGGTGCCAAGTGGAAATCAGCTGAGAGAGCTGCTTGCGGTCGACCCGAAAGAAATCTGGCTTACCGACAGTGGTGCGTCAAGGCACATGACATATCACCGAGACTGTTTTACAGAGTACCAACCTATTTCAGATGGCGGGAAAGTAGCGCTCGGTGATGGTGATGAATGCAACATAGCCGGCGAAGGTACCATAATTGCACAAAAACTTCTCGACGGTTTGTGGTGTGATGCGCGACTAGAAAATGTATTACATGTACCTGGATTAACAAAAAATCTTTTTTCAGTGGGCGCGTGTACAAAAAAGGGCCTTGAAGTGACATTCAAAAATAATTGTGTAAAAATTATACGGGACAAAAGAGTAGTTTCGTCGGGCGTGAGGCAAGACAACGATATTTATCGCATGTTTCTCCGTGTCACTAAAACACGAAGAGAAGAGGCTAATACAGCAGCGTATAATTTACGTGTATGGCACGAGAGACTCGGCCATATAGACAAACGAGCAATCCGTGAATTAGTTAACAAAGGGCTAGTGCAGGGAGTATCGGTAACCGACACAAAAGATTTTGCGTGTGAAATGTGTCACCTTGGCAAAGCTCATAGACTACCGTTTAACAAACGAGAGAAAGTGATAACCAAACCGGGCGAAGTTTTTCACACTGACGTCTGTGGCCCGATGTCCGTCGAATCGCCGGGAGGCGCAAAGTATTTCCTAACATTCAAAGATGACGCCACAGGATATCGCCATGTATTTTTCTTAAGACACAAGTCAGATGTTTACGAAAAATACAAAGAGTTTGAAAGATTAATTGCAAACAAGTTTAATCGTGCGATGAGAGTTCTAAGATCGGACAATGGTGGCGAATTCTGCAATAAACAAATGGAACAATATCTCAAGGCTCGTGGTATCAAAAAAGAGAATACGGCTCCGTATACTCCCCAACAGAACGGGAAAGCTGAAAGAGATAATAGAACTATTGTTGAAAGTGCCCGAACAATGATACATGCAAAAAGTTTACCGGTGAGTCTGTGGGCCGAAGCGATCAACACTGCGATATATGTGTTAAATCGTACAGTGTCGTCGGGTGGAGATTCTACACCATACGAGAAGTGGGTTGGAAAGAAACCGACAATGCAACACATGAGAATATTCGGTTCAGTGGCATTCGTGCACATTCCCAAGCAATTTACAACTAAATTTGATTTGAGGGGTCAAAAAATGATCCTAGTCGGGTACGAGAATGACTCTACAAACTACCGAATGTATGATTCAACAACAAAAAAGGTCAAAGTGACACGTGATGCAACTTTTCACGAGCGAATCGGGAAAGTTCAAAACAGCGAGAATGTCGATATGGAAACTGACATGATAGTGTTAAATCCAGGTAGAGATTTAGTGCAAGAACAAATAAATAAAGAAGTTCCTCATGAGCACGAAGTCGATCTACAAAACGAGGAACAAGAAACACGAGGAAACCCAATTATAAAACAGGAGCGAGTCCTGGGGGATAGAAACACAATACGTCGGCCCTCCAGGTACGACTTCGAAGGCGATATAGCAGAGTACGTGATTCCCAACTAGTACGAAGAAGCAACTGGAAGCAGTGACGCCGCGCAGTGGAAGCATGCTATAGAAGAGGAGTTGCAGGCGCACGACATAAAC
This sequence comes from Tachinus rufipes, assembly GCA_963932245.1. NCBI lineage: Eukaryota > Metazoa > Arthropoda > Insecta > Coleoptera > Staphylinidae > Tachinus > Tachinus rufipes. Next base: position 66,011,849 of record OZ010747.1, on the reverse strand, counting down.
GAAACATGGAAGATAGTGCATAAGACACCTGGAATAAAAACGATTGATTCAAAGTGGGTGTTTAAAATCAAAGAAGATCCAGTAAACAAAATTCAACAATTCAAGGCGAGATTGTGTGCAAGAGGATTCATGCAACAGCAAGGAATCGATTACACGGAAACATTCGCACCGGTGGTGCGATACGATTCACTCAGAGTACTTCTGGCAACCGTGACAGAAAAGGATCTCGAACTGCTACAATTCGATGTTCAGACAGCCTTCTTGTACGACGAATTAGAAGAGGATATCTTCATGGAGGTCCCCGAGGGCCTGAAGGTAGAAGGGTACGATAAAAGAAAGGCGGTGTGTAAATTAAACAAATCATTGTACGGGCTCAAACAAGCACCTCGGTGCTGGAATAAGAAATTCCTCCAATTTCTTAGTAGATTTGATCTCAAGTGTAGCGATGCAGATCAGTGCATTTTTATCGGACAAATAAATGGCGAAACCGTGTATTTAGCTTTATTTGTTGACGACGGTCTCGTCGCAGCGAAAACAGAATCTACATTAAATTATATGAAAAGTCAATTACGTGAAATGTTTAAGATTAAAATTTATAATTCAAGTTTCTTTGTCGGGATGCAAATAGAACGGGACAGAGTCAATAAAACACTTGCGATTCATCAAAGTGCGTATGTTGAGAAAATACTAAACAAATTCGGAATGCGTGACGCTAAGCCAGTAAGCACACCTGCCGATCCGCATGTAATTTTATATCCAATTGATGAAACTGACGAGACGTCTAACAATGTGCCTTATCGGGAGGCAATTGGGTCCTTAACCTTTCTCGCAGCTGTGTCACGTCCGGATATAGCTTTTGCTGTCAATTCTGTCAGTAAATTTCTTAATAGACACAGCAACGAACATAGGCGGGCTGTAAAGCGAATTTTTGCCTACCTTACAGGAACAAAAGAATACGGATTAGAATATAAAAGCGGCGGTAGTGAGAAAGATTTAATAGGTTTCTCAGACGCGGATTACGCAAACGATATTGAAACGCGAAGGTCTACGACAGGATACATATTCTGTATGGCAAACGGGCCAGTATCCTGGTCGTCGCAAAGACAAAAACTAGTAGTGCTAAGTACAACAGAATCAGAATATGTGGCAGCTGCTACAGCTACCAAAGAAGCCATATGGCTGCGTAAATTAACAAATGATCTCGGATTTGGATGTGAACGTGCTTTAATCCTGTATGTCGATAATCAAAGCGCGATACGCTTGGTTAAAAATCCCGTGTTTCACAAACGTACAAAACACATTGATATACGCTACCACTACATACGGGAAAAATACGAAAGCAACGAAATAATGATAATGTATGTTCCGTCGGAACTACAACGAGCCGATATCCTGACCAAAGCGCTTCCGAAAGATCGCTTTAGAAAATTGTGTGAAATCATTAATGTAAGCTGCATTCATAACAAACGCTCAAACGGCGGTAGTGTTGAGGAAACAGTTTATAATAGTTCATCGCGTTAGTTATGAATGCGGATGTAAAACCGAAACAGCTGCGCCACTGTCGGTGTTTAAAATATAGCGTGCGTGCGCAGCTGTTACGGCACGACATACATGTACTGTAAAATAAAGTGAGTCTCTTTATAACCCTCGTGCTGCGTACATAATTTGTAACCTTGTTAATTAAAACATTAGTAATTAGTTTATGTGTTCACTGATTTCCACCTAAAATAACCTCCCGTCCAATATTTCATACCAATTCCAAAAACATCAAATGCTCCAACCAGCAAGTTAAAAGCCCAATAAACCATGTTGTAAAAATGCTTTTTAACATAATCCATGCACGTATATACAAAAAACTAAACAAAAATATCAGCACAAAAGAAGCTTCATTTAGCATTTAAGTTTTAATTTAGCAAACACTCGACGTCAACATTTTTGCATGTTTTGTCGACTTCAAAAAATCCTCTAATAAAGTTCAACATTTAAAACTTTTGGAAATACTACGAGAATACCTTAAGCAAAAAGCTACTGTTCGCGTAAAAAATTTAATAATTTTGTGTAAAAAGAAAAGTCCGTCAAGGCTGTGTACGGTCACCTCTCCCATTTAACGCATACTCCAAAATGTTGTTCAAACAAGCACTACATGAGGTAGAAAACGGGGTATTGATCAACATTTTAAGGAAACGCATATTAGACAAAGTCACCTACTTAGACTGCATTTTGAATAAACATAGAAATTATTTGCAAGAAGTTAAACGTCAAGTAAAAATGACAAGAAGTACATTATTGAAAAATGTACTGTGCAATTTATATCTTAACATTGACATCAAAATGCGTGTTCTTAGATGTTACATTTTTTCAACTCTCGTATACGCAGTAGAATCCGATGTGGTGTTATCGCTGCATGCTAAGAATATCATGAATATACCACGTAACAAATGAGATATTGCTTCAGCGCATCGGCAAAAAGAAAAAAAAAATATGTTGTCTACAGCACTATTAATTCAGATCAATTGCAAATAAAAATATTATGAGCCAACATAATAACCAACATTCGTACAGGATAGAAACTTAAAAAAGAAAAACATATAAATTTAGTATCAAATTAAAATTAATTTAGTATGCACAATGTGTAAATACACACATAACTTTTTTTAAATTTTAATAATTGTCTTTTACAATCGCCATTAATCGTAACGCAAATTTAACCAATCCAGTAGAGCGACTAACAATGCTTTTTAAATTAATTTGTTTATACTTTATTATGACAAGATGACAAGGAAACAAATAGTAATAACACCAACTCAAATGAGTCTAATGCATTATCATTATCAGCACTCCGTAAGCATAATTTGACTTTATTACAAATCAATAATTACATTATATAATAATAAATAATAAATTATAATAAATGTGATCAAACATTACATTATAAACTAACATTTGGAATCTAACATTACTCTCTAGTAAAACAGAATTTGCGGTACTCATTCTGAATGCGGTTTGTTTGTTTGTATTGTTTTTTGGTGGTTTGGGAGAGGAATCAACTAAAGGCTCAACGTGTCGAATTCACTTTTACAAGGAAAGTGCCTACCGGCCTACAGGCCCATGGATCTTTCATTTGGAAATTCGAATTTAGAGATGGTTAAGATTTCGCCCTATAGGCTCTAGAATACGATGTGGTGTTATCTACTTTAGGTTAGGGTACGGTTACTTGACTCACCGGTCGTTTGTAGAACAAATTCCTTGTCTGGATCGGCGAAATGAGTCGCAAGATTATCGAAATACTTTTGGTCAAAGTTTTGATTTAGCGCAGCTAAAGAATCCTAATCTGTCAAAATTTCCCTGTTTCTGAACTCGGGACGCACATGTGTAAGTACTTGATGGTTAAACGTAGCGCCTCAACCTCAACGCAACTTGCCTTAGGTGTGTAAATACAATTCAAAAAAAGTTTCAAACAAAAGTTGTTTGGTTTTAAACAAGCTGTTGATTAAAAATATTTTCAATGCACATGGTGTTTATCTTATCGTGACATTTTTTTAAACTTTTTTTGAAATAGAACACTGTATATTTTTACATACAGTGTGTCCGCGTATGGGGGTACACATTAGAGAAAAAAAAATTATAATTCATTTTACAATCGAAAGTCATTCTTTATAAAAAGTTCTACTTGTTGAGAAAATAAATAGACAATAAGAAAATTTTAGATCACATGTACAAGGTGTTAATAAATTAGGAAAGTATAAAAATGCTTCAAGGGATAAGTACTAATATTTATTATTTTTACAAAAAAATTATAAAACAAAGTTGTTTATTAACTAAAGTCTGAATAGAAAATTTTAAAATAAAAATTCGAATTTTGTATACGTTCATAATACGTCAGAATCTTATTTACATGTGTCAATATTCTGATTTTGTGAAAGCATTTTCGAAAATGTTAACAAAAAAAAGACGTTTAGAGTTTTTTTTGGGATATTATGGAGTAGTTAAACACGGTAGTTAATAAATCCAGAGTTTAATAGTTATAGTACGTTCTTACGCTGTTGAGACTCTCTGCACGACTGACTGCAACACCGCAGGTAGTCTTGCGTTACAATACACATACATGAATAGAGTTATACTATATGCAACCAACAATACATTATTTCAACACCCTAACTTATTAAATAATCTTAATAGTACTAAACTACTTATTAAATTTTAAATATAATTCAGAAATAATTTATTTCTTGATTAAACTAATCTGCATATTTGCATAATCTAATATTTCTTTAGAAATTGCTTTAGTTAAAAAATCCGCTACATTTTTGTTTGTCGCGACATAGTCTAACGTCACACTTTTGTTTTGGATCTGATCACGCACGTAATGATGACGTACATCAATATGCTTTGACCTTGCCCGAAACTGGTCTTCTTTAGCAATTGCTATCGCACCTTGGTTACCGCACCACAAATCACATTTAGTCGCGACACCTTCTTTATTTCCACTGAAATGAGGTTCAAACTGCCTCAACCACATAGCTTCTTGCACAGCAGCTGATAATGCCATGTACTCTGCTTCGGTGCTTGATAAGGCGACGGTGTGTTGCATCTTGCTGGCCCAAGAAATTGCACCTGACCCGAAGTTGTAGATGTAGCCGGTGCATGAACGACGTTTGTCGATGTCGGACGCCCAGTCAGCATCTGTAAATCCTTCAAGTCCTTTTGAAGATCCATACTTGTAGAACAATCTATAGTTTGTTGTCCCTTTTAGATACCGGAAGATCCGTTTCACAGCTACCCAATGCGTGATGCCAAAGTTTGTATTGAACCGGCTTACGTTGCCTACCGCAAAAGCAATGTCTGGTCTTGTACCTTGTACTAGGTATAACAAGCTTCCAACGGCTTCCTGGTATGGGATACTGCTTACGTCTTCTCCATCGTGAATATCTTGGCTTGATAGCTTTTGACCCGTTTGAACTGGTGTCGCTACAGGTTTGCTATCGAACATTTGGAATCTCTTCGAGATATTTTCAGTGTATTCGGACTGATTTATTGAGATCCCTTCTGATTCAAATGTGATATTTAAACCGACACAATTTTTGGCTCGACCCATATCTTTCATTCGAAAATGATTACATAATTTTTCTTTCAGCTCATTTCGCAGGTTTTCGTCTTTCCAAAAAATCAGAATATCATCGACATAAATTGCTAATATTACCTGTCGGTCCTGAGTAAAGTAAACGCATGGGTCCATTTTGGATTTTTGCATCCCAAATGATCTTAACATTTTATCGAGCCGTTTATTCCATTGTCTTCCGCTTTGTTTAAGGCCATATATTGCCTTATTTAATTTGCAAACTCTATTGGTACTATCCTGGAAGAATTCTGGCTGATCCGTATAAATTTCTTCATCAAGGTCACCTTGGAGAAAAGCGGTTACTGCATCCATTTGATCGATGTTCATCTTATTTTTAGCGGCAATTGAAATGAGGAATCTTAGCGATGTGTACCGTACTACTGGTGAATACGTTTCAGTGTAGTCAACACCATATTTTTGGGCAAAACCTTCCGCCACTAGTCGAGCTTTATGTCGTACTATAGTTCCGTCATTGGCACGCTTTATTTTGAAAATCTATTTGTTTTTTATGATTTTCTTTCCGTGAGGTAGATCAACCAATGTCCATGCTTGGTTTTCTTCAAATGATTTCATTTCATCGGTCATTGCATTTTTCCATTCCATTTTACTGCTACTATTCATTGCCTCTTCGACCGAAGTTGGTTCGTTGTCTTGTAGATCCATCATTGCATAAGATACAAAATCTTTGTCAATTCGTGGTTTTGGAGTTCTCTCTGATCTACGAACTATGGTGACTGCGGGTTCCTCTTCAATGTCGGGTTCATATGTGCTATCATCCTGATTATCAGGATCTTCATCATCAATATCTCCCATTTCAGTAATTGAAGTTTCGGATCGATTTTCCACATTAGTATCGACTTTCGACGGAATTTCCCTAACTGAGTCATTTACTTCTAGGTCAATATATACGCAATTAGACGTTTTAGCAGCTTTAGGTTCAAGAAATTTTACATCTCGACTAACTAATATTTTATGTGAAATTTGGTCATAACATCTGAATCCCTTCTGAGTCTCACTCATACCCAGGAATGTTAGTTTGCGGGATTTTGGATCGAATTTTAAACGTTTTTGTTTTGGAACGTGCACCATTACAGGCGTACCAAAAATTTGCCAATGACCCACATTTACCTTTTTGTTTGTCCACATTTCCTCTGGTAGCTTTCCAACAGTTCTGTTTGGTGATCGATTTATGATGTATGCGGCCATGTTTACGGCTTCTGCCCAATATGGTTTATCTAACTCAGCATCAAAAAGCATGCATTTTGCTCTTTCGATTAAAGTTCTATTCATGCGTTCAGCTACGCCGTTTTGCTGTGGCGTGTACGCACATGAAGTCTCATGAATTATACCATATTTTTTACAGAAAACGTCCATTTGTTGATTACAATATTCCGTTCCGTTATCTGATCTTAGACGTTTTATTTTCTTGTCACATTGGTTCTCTACCAAAGACTTGTACGCCTTAAATGATTCAAGCAATTCTGACTTATTCTTTAAAAAATACACAAAGACTTTCCTTGAATAATCGTCAATGAATGTAGCAAAATATTTGGCTCCTCCAATAGATGCATTTTCCATCGGTCCACACAGGTCCGAATGAATTAGCTCCAACGTTTGCGTTGTTTTAATTAATGCATTTCCATTGGGGAAGTTGTTTCGCGCTTGTTTGCCCATCAGGCATGTTATACATTTGTTGATCACCGTTGTATCTTCGGAAAAAGATATTCCATCCGCAAAAACTTTTAATTTTTTTAAATCCGCAAAGTTTAAGTGGCCTAACCGACGATACCACGTCATAATATCTTCGGATATAGTTTTCACGCCATTTAAAAAATTGCAACTGTCAATGTCACTGTTCACTTTGTATACACCGTTTTGAGGTTTTACTTGAATCAACTTATCGTTTTGTTTATTATAAACCGTACAACCGTTTTCATCAAATATTACACGCTTTCCAGCTTTTACCATTTTATAAACCGATAGCAAGTTCGCGGACAAATCGGGAACATAAAGCACTTCGTTTACTGGTATTACCGAATCGTTAACCTTCAAAGATGTTTTACCGACACCGAGAACTTTAATTTTGTGATCATTTGCTGCTTTAATTTCACTCACGTTCGTATTTTCTATGTTATTCAAAATGCACTTATTCGGTGACATATGTTGGGATGCTCCACTATCGATGTACCAAGAGTCGTTGAAAACTTTATGCGGAGTCACAGATGACAATGCGTAAAAGGCATTTGCCATATTTGCGTTCGCATTTTGTTCAGTCTTCTTTTTGGATCGACAATCCTCAGCCAAATGTCCCTTCTTTTTGCAAGCGTAACATTTCATTGATTTCTTGCTTTGCTTATTATTTGATTTTGACTTGTCCGCACTGTAGAAAGCAGTTTCGTCGCGTTTGGCATAGTCCACATCAAGCAACTTCATTTTTACGTTGTCAGTTGTTATTGCCCCGCCACTACTTTCAATTCCCATTATTAGCGGTTTGAATTCATCACTGAGTCCAGCAAGCATTATGGCACCGAGCCATTCATCACTGATAGGAAAACCAATACTGTTGAGTTTGTTAGCAGACGAAGTAATGTTCGTCACATATTCGGTCATGGATGCACATTCTTCCAATCGAAATGTTATTAATTTACGCAATAGTCCAATTTTACGCGATAAACCATGGTCATCGAACAAGCTCTTTAGCTTTTTCCACATTTCAAGCGCTGTCTTCTCGTTTTGCACATGCACAAACAATGATTCGTCCAATGCCATTACGATACGTGCTTTTGCCTTCTTCAGTTTTTCTTCATCCGTTTCCGTTACTGGATCGGCGATACATCCATCTAGACTGAGAAATTCAAGCACACTTTTTATCGCGAAACACCAATTATGATAATTGTCACTACCGCGTAATTTATCAATTGCATATTCCTGACCACCACGCGACGCCATCGTTGTTCGGTGAAACGGATTCTAACCTGAACGATTGAGCACGTGTCGGCGAATAATTGAAAAAACGAATAAACTTTTATTAATGTCTCTAATGTTCATTAAACTTTCACCGTAGGTAACTGGGGTGACTGGGCCCATAACCTTTTGGGATATTATGGAGTAGTTAAACACGGTAGTTAATAAATCCAGAGTTTAATAGTTATAGTACGTTCTTACGCTGTTGAGACTCTCTGCACGACTGACTGCAACACCGCAGGTAGTCTTGCGTTACAATACACATACATGAATAGAGTTATACTATATGCAACCAACAATACATTATTTCAACAGTTTTGTTTATGGATTAGTGAAAATTTCCTTGAAAACCAAAGATTTCATAGATTTATTTTTTTTACCGACAAATGTACATTTTGCACAACGGGTACGTATCTTCACAAAATAGTCGTTATTGAGCTTACAAGAATCCTAATTACATAATAAACAAACAAAGTCAACGTTAGAAAAATGTGTAAAAATGTATGGTGTGGAATTTTTTATGATCGGATCATTGACCCATATTTTATAGAGAGAAATTTAAACCAGCACGTGTATTTGCACATTTTGGAACATACCATTTCTTAATACGTTAGAGCCAGAAGTACGTAATAATTTGTTTTGACAACATCACGGCTGCCCTGCTCATTGCACAGCTTTGGTCAGATAATGGTTACATGATCATTTTGGCGCATTGTGGATAAGGAGGTTGGCCCAAACCATTCCCAGCTAGATCGCCAAACCTTTCATTATTAGATTTCTTTTTGTGAGGTGCTTTAAAACAAAAGGTTTATTCAGATGACCTTCCACATGATAGGAAAACGGTAGATTTATTAAGTTAGCGGAAAAGTGTGTCGAGTTGGGAGATAGCTATGTAAAAAAATAAAAAATTTATTTCAAAATTTGTATTCAGATTTTACGTTAGTTTATAAACAACTGTTTTATAAAACTTTTGTAAAAATTAATAAATAATGATACTTATCCCTTGAAGCATTTCATACTTTCCTATTTATTAACACCCTGTACATGTGACATGTGATCTAAAATTTTCTTATCGTCAATTCATTTTCTCAACAAGCAGAACTTTTTATAAAGAATGACTTTTGGTCGTAAAATGAATAATAATTATTTTTTCCTTAATGGTTACCTCCATTTTTAAGTTATAAGGCTGCAGTCTCACTGCACCACCCACCGCCACCAATTAAAATTCAAACACGTTAAATCATGACGGTCCGACTGATTCACTATTCTCGCCGGCATCTGTCAATTGGTAACCACCGTTTCATAATTTCAAATCGGTTGGTGGTAGCGCGGCAACAGTTGATCGTCATTTGAAACATACTAACTTGATATTTTACAAATCAAAACATAATCTGTAATTTTTGCTGATATTTGAGAATTTTAAAAACGGTAACATGGAAGAAACATGGACACCACCCGACATTAAAAAAAAAAACATTTTCCCACAAACAGACTCATTTATTTTAACCAAACAAATAAAAAAAAACAATATCATCAAAAACAAATAACAAAACAATCATTAAAAAAGTAAAAACACACAAGATGTTCCATTAAAAACAAAATAGAAAATCTAAAATTCTATAATAAAATGAGCACCCTATATATTTTTACATTTTTTAGGTCTAAAATTAGTTTTAAAATTAATTCTATGAATTAAAAAATATAAAAGATGTTTGTTTTATTATAAAAATTTGATTTTTTATTTTTTGCAGCTGGAAAGAAGGTATATTTGAATCACTGCTCTTTTGAAAATTCCATTGCTTGTTCAAACATCTGCTACTTGCACAATTTTGTCGATCCGACCAATAGTTAGTTAGTTTGGATTTTTAACATATTAACCTAAAGTCTTTTATTAATGTACTCGACTTATAAGCCAACTTAGTGGCGGAACGTGGTCTTCCTTGAAAACTAAATCTCCAATTTGTAGTGATGTGGATATCATTGATTTTTATCGGAGTTAAAGCGTGTGCAAATATTCGTTACGCCATCGAGTCCAAAATTGCTGCATGAGTTGCTAAATAATTTGGTACTTATCCAGCCGTTTGAGAAGATCCCAGATAAGTCGTTTTCTGGCAATAAAGTGAGTTTTCTTCTTGTTAAGAAATGAAAAAAGGTTGAATGATCTAAATCTTTAAGATTGTCACTGAGGCATGTTTGAGAACAAATGTTTAAAATAACTTTAACTTAACAAGTTATTGTATAAAATTCTTTGTATGTATAAGCGCTTGTATGTACTATAGATGATGCGTTTGAAGTAAAATTTTGCTAATCGGATACACGCCTCCCATAAACCCCCAAACTGTGGTGAAATAAACCGCTATTCGACACCTTCGTTACTCGATGCATTTTGTTTTTTGCTCAAACAAAATTAGTCAGAGTTAATCTGCGTAAGCTTTTATGTAAACAGCTTCACTAACAAAGCACACAAATAGTACTAAATAACATTTTATATGATTTGCGACACAATCTCGTTTGGTTTTAATCGTACAATTCACAACGCTAATTTAGAATGGTTACGTTATATTCACTCTGGACCCCGGTAAATTCCTCATTTGTAGTACATTATTACGTGGTTGTACCCGTAAACATATGATTCATGCGCGTACGATGCGTTTTGCCGTGAGTTGGCATGACCAAATTATAATAAAAGGCGCTGACCGTACGGTACTTGAGCATTTTGAAGTCGGCCACCATTGAAAATTACTAATTCCTTGCTCAAGAATAAAGCTAAAGATGCTATAAGAGAACTCTAGTAACAATTTAAAAGACAACTTATTGTTGAACATACACGTAACTGCATAATTGACAATTAAACTTGCACAAACGTTTTTGTGCAATTATAATTGAGCGTTTTTGATCAAAATAACTTGTGCAAGTCATTTATTTTTCAAACAAATCACACACGCAATCAATTATAATTGCACAAACGGTTGTGCAAGTTTAAATGACAATTATGCAGTTACGTGTATGGCCAGCATAATATACACAAAAATATTGTTTGCTATTGCACTCATGCTTTCGTCCGTTTTAGCATCCTTTTCTCCCGCTCATATTCCACAAGCCAAATTGAAGGATTACTGTAGTAGCAAACGTCATGACGAAAAAAACTACCTTTTTTTTCTAGCATGTCAACCGGTAAAACCTCTTAATTAAACACATATTTCGAGTTATTAGTATTAAAATAAATATATATATATTTATTTTGCTATTATATCATTTTATTTAGAAAACTTAATTTTTATAGGATAACATAATATTACTTTTAATATACACTCTAAATCCGAACGCATCCCAGTGTTCATACTTTTATTGACAATACATAATTATTTACATAAGATTTATTTTTTATTTCCGGTTTTTCGCGCGTATCTTTTGTATTAGTCACCCGACGAGGTCTACCGGAATATTCTATATGGGGTTTTAAGGTCATGTCAGAACTAGAAATCGCGTTCAGACCCCGCATGCGCCCTGTGGATTTTTTGAGAAATACGACTGCGGCATCGGATTTGCCAGAGTTCGAAGAAACGGAAGGATCCATTTATATCAGACGTGAGCAAAAAATCGCCGTATTCCGTTCAATCAGAATTTGTACATGCAGTCAAAATATAATGTACTTTTACTGAAAACTCAGTTTTATTACAGAGTTTACACTTTCTATGCGCATCCTTTCCTCTTCTAAAATACGATATTTCTCAAGTATATATTCAGATACAGTGAGTAACTTTGTTCAGAGATAAATAACATGTTAAAATTGCCTAAACATTTAATTCTAGACAACTAAATTCAGTCCTAATTGAGCCAACTACTTTTTGCTTTAATAAATAATCATTTTGCTTAAATCAAAACAAAAGATGAAATTTTATTACCAATCCTTTACACCGATTTTAGTTGCAAATGTGCAAAGTCCCAGATGCATAATTTGAAATTAGTTGTTTCAACACCAACTACAAGCAGAAAAATTTCTTAGTTTTTTGGGAATGTTTGGGATGAAATTACATTCTGAAAACCAATGAAAAATAATGATTTATTGCAAGCCCTGCAATGAGCAGTCAATAATTTAAAATAACTTATACATACCACTAAATAAACAAATTGTAAAAGTTATATAGAGAGACAAAATAAACAATATCCATACATTTATTTACATCATACACTTATTACCATTAAAAAAAAATAAGAGAAAATAAATAATGTCCAGATATATAAAGCCTAAAGCAAAAGTATAAAAAAAAAATAAACAAAAAATGAAACACAAAAGTAATAATAAGTGAGAATGTGGGTCAAAAAATTCTTTCTGTAAAAGTATGGATAAGCGAGTACAAAAGAAGATTGGAATGGGATTAATTTACACATTTAAAATAAATCTTGTTTATTGAACGTAGCTGTTATTAAAAGAGAAAAATAAATGGCCAACAAAGTTTTACAAGGATTGAAAAAATAGTAAATACAACAAACATGGCACGCACACCTGCACGTGTATATGTATGTATGCAATATGTTGCAAATTTTCATTGCATACTACAAAATTAGTTGGTTGACTTTTTTTGAGGGGGAGACACGGAGGGGAAGTGGAGTTTTGGTGTGGTGCCGATTGTAAAAACGGGTGTTTTGTATTTATTATTATTATTTATGTATTTTTTTAAGCTGTAGTATTATATAGGATGGGTCCAAGATGTTCGTATCATCGTACCCTCACACACCCATTTAGGTGCAAGGGTTCCCCTGCCAGCCATTATTTGTCCAAGGCAGTATTTGTCTTAACAGCAATGACCACCTGAAACAAAATAAAAAATATTAAATATAAATTGACAAAAAAGTGACCAGTGAGCATGCGCAGCTGAACTATTTAATTCAATCTAAGATTGTGGTTCTATAGCTGCATTTGTGCAAAAAATACCATTGCATAGAATTAACAAATTGGGGGCTGTGCACATGGCTTTTATAAATTGCAGTTTATATTTTAAATCAAGACCATGCACCATTAATCAGTAGTGCAGCAAGCAAAACCTTTTAATAATGTACAATTTTTAAACAAAATTGGAGGAAATGAAATTTTAGACAAAACAATCGGTCGTAACCAGGCCATTACACTCTGCCATGCCAATCCCATCACAATGACGTCAAAGTTATGTTGCAATTCTATGCTACTACGGTAGCAACGCAACGACATATTGGCGTTATTTCAATTTGATTGCAATATCGTCAGCAGCTCAGTCTCAGCCCTGAGGCATTTGAGATAACGTTTATCGCTTTTAATGACTCTTTTCATACTGCAACACCATTTAGTAATATAAGCCCAATTAACAAGCTTCATGTTAATTATATTTTTAAACATCAATATGTATTATTAATTACATTTTTATGATTCAAATGTCGCTAAGGCTTGAGTGCAAATAAATGTTGTAATGGTTTAAAAATCGCAAAATGGGATCAAGATGAAACTCGTGTCTCTTTTGTAAATTGAAGGGTCAGACTCAAAACAATATTTTCGTAAAAATCGATTTTTTTATGTCATTGACAAAATGCAACAGGTTTATCCAAAGACATACAAAAAAAACTCACAAGAAGAATGAACATTAGTAACACTTTTTCCATGAAACAAGCCGGACATAAAAGGGGAGTGACCAGGCAGTTAAATTACAAACTAGAGCCTGAAAAAAAAAATGAGAACAATGTCCGAACCCGGAAGCATTTGCAAATTATTGATTTCAGTTTTTTCAGGCATAACTTAAAAAGTCGTCCGAATTGTCAAGAGGGAATGTCCTCTACGAGGTTTTAAGATCTTGCATTCTCTCTGACACACCATATTCGAGATATTGGCATTTTTCTGAATCGTTGATAGAACCAAATCAAGAACCCGTCAAAACAGTTTTTTTTTTCGGAAACTACACCCTTCCCCAAGCATGAGGGTGGACACATGGACACCATCTTCTACCGCCTCAATGAAAGATCCGAGACTCAAGAAAAGCTTAAAGGCAGAGCACCACTCGCAATGTAACTTGCAAACAATCACCTTTATATAGTAATGCTCCAAAGAGAGGCACAAGCTAGCTATATCAAATTGGAAACAACAAAAACAGCTATAGCCAAAGATCTTCAAAATCATATCACCCTGTGCAACAATCCAGCACTCTCAGCTTGCACACCCCTGTCAAAATAATAAACCATTTGTGTGCAAGAACATTCTTTGTATGTAAAAATGTTTATCATTTAAAATAACTCAAAGCATAAAATTCTGTTAATTCAGATAAATCTTATCGGAAACAATTATGTCAATGTTTTGATTGATGCGTAGAATAATGACCATTTATCACAGCTTATGAAATAAAATGTTGCTACTTGAAAACAGCTTAGTTACAAGTTGATAAAATAATTATCAAGGTCTTGTGAATTATCAGCAATTTTTTATTTTATCATATTTACTCATTACGTTCATGTAAACAATAACATAATTAAATTTGTAATAAAATGACTTTCTTACCTCTTCACCGCAGGATTTTAAGACAGTGCAGAGGATATCTTTACCGGCATCATAATCAACACGTAGTTGTGAGCCAACTTCACCATCTGGGATCTTTAAATCCTCACGTAGATCACCATTGTCGGCCATTAAGCTGAGGTAACCATCGTCAGAAATGTCAGTCAATTGATAATCTTCACGTTTAACATGTGGTACGTCCATGTTATGTGTGGATGGACAGATATCCTCATATTTCTTACCTAAATAATTTATTAAATAAAAAAAATCATTCAATTATATTATTTAATTGATTGATTACAAACCTGAGAAAATGTCTATTCCTACAAGATGAACTTTGGCGTGCCCGTGCTTTCCAGTTTTTGACGTTGACATTTCTACAATCTTGCACGGTCTGGCTTTTAGCATGACAAAACCATTTTTACGTAATGCTGAACATTGAATTGGATACGTTGCTGAGGCACCGGAATCTCCAGTCTCGAAGTGGGTGTCTTCAATATCCGCCATTTTGTGTTAATTTGTTTTTTCTTTAAACTCAGACTTGACAGCTATAAATAAATACACAAAATAACAAATAAAAATAATACAAAGGCCAAGGTCAGACAAGGATGAATCATTAATCTGAAGTCATTGAATTGTGAAAAAATAATTAAACAATTTGTATTGAATTAATTTATCAAATTTAATAGTAAAACATTAACTTCATTTCATTAACAAATTTGAATGGTAATATGAATTATATCACCAACCAAAACTGTCAAAATTATAAATCAATTGAATGTACAAACATAAAAAAATTAAATAATTGCTTTCACTCATTATCAACAATTTACACATTACAAACATAAAGTATAGACTGTCTTCACATATTGTCAACCAAATCATAACACTTTTAACAGTATTGCCAGATAATATCCAATCTAATCATAAAATTATGAAAATTTACAGAATTATTGTTCCATTAATACTGCAAACTTAAGTTTGTGAATATCACAAGAAGGTATACAGTGTCGCAAGATAACTCAAGCTGTCTCTAACTAAATATCTACTCTCAAACGTCTTTAAAGGTTATTGAGTAATTAAACTGACTGTCAATAGAATTAAAGCTTCCACAAAAAAGCTCATGTCAAACAAAACACTTACAAAAGAACTTAAGCTGTCATCAAAACAACTCAGCAGTGATCAGACTGTCAAAAAAACTTAATCTTCAATTTCCAAGATGTCAAAAGATCTCAAATTCTGTCAAAAGAAAACTGCAAACTGTTAAGAGAACTCAAGCAGTCACTAATGCTAATAAATTGTTATGAGAATGATCAGAGGTATAAAGCTGTCAAAGAAAAACTAAAGTTGTCACAAACAATGTTAAAAACAGCAAAAAAAACTAGCTGTCAAAAAGCTCAAGCAGCGATGAACAATGTTACACTGTAAAAAGATAGGTTGGAACATAAGATAACTTCAGCAGCCACAAAAAACCTGTTGACACAATAGAGCTCAAGCTGAGACATAAAATAAATCAAACTCACTCAAGTTGATAACTTTTAAAAATGTCATCATTAAAAGAGTTTTGAAGATGTTAAAACAAGCTCAAACTATCTCAAACTTGTTCTATGATTTTAACCTGCTCAGATACTATCGCAAATGTCATAAGTCTGTCACAAGGTGTTTGTAAATCAGTCCTCAATTGACATTGTTACAAAACAAATTTAGAACTTCACAGTTAATTTTACTATTTAACTATTAAAGGTATCCTTAGACTGTTAAATATGATCTTAAACTGATGTCACAAGCACCCACAAATTGTCAACAAAATTTCCCAAGACTTCCAACAATATCCTCAGCCTTTATAAAAGTTCTTAAGTTGTAACAAAACAAGCTCAAGACATTACAGATGCCTATAAACTGTCAAAAGCATCCTCAGACTGTCAATGTCACAAATGCACTCAAACTGTTAAAAGATATCCAAGACTGTTCTCAAACCTCATACAAAATGCTCAATATGTTAAAAACTTCCCAACACTGTCAAACTTGTCCCCAAAAAAGTTCATAAAAATGTGCCAACACTATCAAACATGTCATCAGTCTTAAGATGTCAAAAACGTCACAGGACTATGAAATCAGGCATCATAAAAGTTCATACATAACATACTCAAAATACCACAAGCGTCCTCAGATTGTCAAGTGTCATTAAACCTCACAAGAGCTCTGTAGGAAGCACCATAAGTTACAAAATTGATTTAAGTTGTAATAGTGTCCTCAAACCTCAAAATAAAAACATCAAGATGTCTCAGATATTTGTCAATAAATTACCTCAGAATATCATAGATATCAAAAAGATAATCAAATATGTTCTTAGACTGATAAAATGACACTTTTCAATCTTCATTCAAGTTCACTAGCAGTTGCTGCCACAAAATTTACTCAAATGTCAAAATAATTAGCAAGACTGTTCTCAGACTATCAAGTGTCCTTAAACTGTGAAAAAAACGTCTATATGTGTCTAAAGTTGTTACAAAACAACTGTCAAACATGTACTATAGAAGATCACAAATGTCCTCAAACTGTTAAAAGTTTCAAAGCTTTTATAAAAGTTCTCAAATTGTTACAAAACCAGCTCAGGATATTACAGATGCCTACAAACTATCATTCGAGATCTTTAGCAGTTACATGCAGATCAAGCTGTCACAATTGTCATCAAAGTGTAAAAAAAATCGTAAAGCTGTCAAATATCCCCAGCTTCCATAAAAATTATTACAGAATAAGCTCAAGATGTCACAAATACCCTCCAACTGTCATAATTGCACATCAAGCTATCACAAATGTCATTTTTTTTCTAAAACTAATAAACATGTCCTAAGCTTTCATAAAAGTTGCAACAAAATAAGCTAATGATATCACAAACCCTCTCAAACTGTCAAAGGTATTTTGCGACTGTCTAATTATTGCTTTCCTATCAAGAGCAACACGTTCCCAGGACTTGACGCACAGAACTGTTCTGATGCACCGTCGTGATAGGTGGTGCATGAAAGGAGAGGGAAAGAAAACTCAGAACAAACTAAGGCATCATGCTCTCTGTGAAAGATACATGGGGCATCAAGCACAGAATTGTTCCGAACCGTCCAAAACAGTGAAAAGAAAGCATCTATTATGTCCTCAAACCTTATAATCATTCTGCAGTAATCACAAGCATCTAAAAATTAAAGTGTCCTCAGCCTTCATAAAATTTGTGAAGTTGTTACAGAACAAGCTCAGGACGTTAAAAGTATCCTAAAAAAAATCCCTAAAACCGTAAAATATATCCTCAAAATAACTCAGTTAATTATTAAAAAAATTTCTAACCTACAAAAATGATCCTCAAACCTCATATTCGTTTTCTAGCAATTGCCAACAACTAAAACTTTCACAAAAATATTTCAGGACTGTCAAACTTGTCCTCATAAAAGTTCACAAAAATATCAAAATGCCCTCAGTCTTTAAGCTTTCACAAAATTAACTAAAGCTGTCAAAAAAGTTCTAGAACTATCAAATCAGATCATATAAATATACTTAAAATATCACTCTCGGACTATGAAAAGTGTTAATAAACTTCACAATAGTAGCTGCACCTTCGGCTCAGCTTGTCACTACTGTCCTCGAAACTTCAAATTAAAAACAGATTTCTCAAGATATCACAGATGAAGCAATCAAAACTCAAGCTGTCAAAGTTTTCTCAAATGTCATAACGGGGAAGGCTCATTCTATTGCAAATAACCTCTGTCAAAATATATTGACCGAGATAGCTAACAAACTTCATCAACAATCTTTGAAATTGATGTAACCACTGTCATCATCTTCAGAATTCACTTAACATCCGTCTTCACATCATAAGAAACATAATTATTCTACACAAATCAAGGTCATATAATATTTAAGCAAATTTGACTGAATTTATACATATGGACAAAGAAATTCTGCTTGACCTAGCCCAACAATCATAATGTTTTTAGTAACTCGATACACCGAATCTTGTCAAATTAAAATTCAAATTTCTACTAACCTAGAATGATACTGATTAAACTATTTTGAATGTTTCGTCTGCTAATTTAAGGTCGAATCATTCGAAGAATTCTGAGGGTTGAATATACTCCCAGGTTATTGACCGGCTGGACAATAAATAGCCATCCCTGATGAATAAACAAAGCGCCATTTTTTTATAGAAAAAAACAAATAATTAACATCAACAATGCGGAAAAATAAAAGCGTCCACGCGGCAACATGTGGGCCCAAAACTACCGACAAGCCCCCTTTATAACTATAGACAAACAACACGAACGCAAGTTACACACAAATATTACCAAAAGAAACCGATACAATTCCAATAGAACAATACCAATTATATTGTTATATTTGCACAGAATTCACCGATATTTTCAATTTAGGAATTGCAACATGGCGCGAAGTACCGCATAGTCATGCATTGTCAAAATATACCTTAATTATGTATAAAGAGGCATTAGATTAGGTTCAAACAATGAATCACACTAACAGTTTACTTACATACAATGATGATATTGATAAAACTTATTAATACTAATTAAATACAATAAATAATTGTTTGGAACGGTCGTACTCACATGTGATCAAGATGGAAACCGTGTCCCAAAAGAGATTCAGAGTGCATGCGCAGTGTGCAATACAGATACGGGAAACACGCACATTTGACAGTGGCGCCAAATATGAAAACAATGCAACAAGTCGATTAAATCGCTTCTTAATTAAATATTAACACTTTTAACAATTAATTCAATTAATTAGGTTTTATTTGACGCTTACATGACGCTAACATATGTTGATCAATTGTTTCATCACCATTAGCAACTAAGCTTACAAATTTATTTATAATTAATTAAATTATATTAAATTAACATATTACAACAATATAAGTAAATAAAAACAACTCAGAATAGCAATATTGTTTTTAAATTAATTAAAATATTAAAAATATATAAAAAGCACTACCTATTAACAATTTTATCAACTAGAGTTTTTTAGAGCCCTCTATAACAATAAAAATGAACTTTAAGCTTTTAGTATTAATTCATACATGGTGCTACTTTAAATTATTGAATAAACTTTATTCTACTTTTATAAATAAATTAAAATAAAAAAAAAATCATTGAAATAATTAAAAAAATGACAATTATAAAAAACTAATTAAAAATAAATAAACAATACAATTATACCTACTAGTATTTTAAATAACCCCATTTTATCCATGTATGCACAATTTTATTTTCAACATATTGTAAAATAAAACAATTCAAATAAGGTTTAAAAAATATTATTTAAATTATGCATTATGCTTTAGTTTGCCAAAATTGCCTACAGTTGCGCTACTATAGCAACTCAAAAATAGATTGGTCGGTATAATAGGCAACTTAATATACACAAAAGTTATGCTTTCTCTGTTGCACTCTGGCCCGTTTTAATCTGCAATTTGCCTTCTATTTTAGTATTTACAGTACGCGTAATATTTAATGTTGATTGGTGCCATGTGGGTAATGCTACGCTACGTTAAACATAATTGTTATTTTTTAAACAATTTAAATCTTTCTGACTTGATTTAAACTTAAGTGCGTCTAAAATATATGCATGTGGAAATGATTAGAAATAAGTCGTAGCTGCAGTACTGGAAATTAAACTCAAACCTTTGTAATTTTTCTTCAAAGAACTTACTGATATTAAAGAAGTTATTAAAGTGTATTAAATTGTGTTTGTTTTGTTATAAGCATGTAGCATTGAAGTACTAACAAATTAATCCCAAAATTGTAAATTACGCACAATTGAGCCTGCAAATTTAGTATAAAATCCACAATTAATAAAAAAAATTGAATTTTAATTATTAGAAATAAATGCAATTTGCTCAACACTATTGATAATAATATTCAAAATACTTTACAAATCTAAATAACTATAATGTTATATTCATTATTAACAATGCTGTTTTGCCTCTACTTCAGTATTTTTAGTCCTCCATCTTTTTCTTCATCGTACAGTAAGATGAAGAAAAATCTTCTTATCTTAAATCATCAATCTTCTTGCATCTTCTCCTTCAATCTCAATCTGCATGCCCTACCCATATTTTTTTTTTCATAATTGTGCCGGCTAGCGCTTTTTCCTCTCCTGCTCTTCTAAACACTTTTTCATTTTTGATCTACTTTAAGTAGTCAAAGTAGATCAAAAATGATGTCCATTAATCTTCTTCAAAACCATATGCGTAAGTTTCACATCCGTATAAGAACACACTGAATACAAAACATTTCACAATCCTTATTTGCAGATTTATATTTAACTTGCTACTCAAAATCTTGCTTTTCTTTCTAAAAACTTTTTTTGCAATTTTTATGCGTACTCTTATTTCTCTATCGTTGCTCCAATCATCTGAAATGTCAGTACCAATATAGTTTTGCTTTATGAGAATAAAAGAATTATGTTTAATAGTTTAGTTAAGAGTATGATATTGTATGAGTCAGAAATATGGAGATGGAAGGAACAAGAAAAATTATAGGCATAACATGTAAAATATTGGAGATGGGTGCTAGGTTTAAATAGAGAAACTCCAGCATGCTGGAGGAAGTCAAAAAAGATAAAAGATAAGAGTAGAAGCAGGAAAAAGAGCAATAAAGTATGAAGAAAGAATGAAACAGAGACACGAAAGTAAAATCTTACAAGAATGCATGAAAAATAAAATGAGAGAAAGAAATGAAAAACAAGGGGAAATCAAGAAAAATTATTACAATAGAAATGGGTATCCTAACCAAAAAATTGAAAGAATGAGAGAATCTGAGAGAGAGACATATATGGTACAAAATTATGGAAAGAAATAAAGATATACAAAGGCAAGAAAGGAGAATGCGAGTGAAAGAGTCTAGGTACAACGCAAATTATGAACATATTATTGAAAGTAAACTACCAATGTATTTAGAGAGCAATAGATATAGTAAAGATGATAAAAAAATGATTGCAAGATTCAGATGTGGCAATAAAGAGCGAGTGACAAGATTTTGGAATGTGCGGAGAGACTAAAGAAACTATGGAACATATGTTGAAAGAGTATAACAAAATAAGAGAAGAACAAATGAGAAAAATGAGATATTAAAAGAGGACGGAAGAGGGATAGAATGGATGAAGGCAGTTAAAAAACAAAGAAAAGAAGTAGAAATATTTTTAATTGTGTTAATTTTATAATGATTAGGTTTTATTATTTTGAGAAGTTATAAATGTATTTGTAAATGTAATTTTCAAGACCGAAAGACAAGAAATAAACGTATTAATATTAATATAGTTTTGCTGCAGCTTATCTTCATTCACGTACACGTTCATTTCTTCCGTTTTTCCATAATAACGTTCGTCTTGTTTTTGATTATACTTAGTTCATACATTAATTCAATTTCTTCAAGTTCCTAAATTAACATCTTCAGCTCTTCTGTGCTCTGCAATCACTTAACCAACATTTTACCATTGCTCTGTATTATTGTTTGTAGGTATTTAAAATGTTTTACTTGTTTAATCTTGTATTTTAATTTTGTATGTTTTTCTTTCTTTTGAAATTGAAAGGTTTTAGTTTTTCTGATGTTTATTTTTCTATTTATTTTAGTCAGTTTTTTATTAATATTTCTATGTTGTGCTGTAAGTCTTCTTCCAATTCAGTTACAATTGCTGTATTGTCCGCAAATAGTAACCCTGTTACTTGGGTTATTTTTGTTTTTCAATATCCAATTTTTATTGTTTTATCAACTTTTTTGCTTCCTTAAGTACAATTGTGTATGTTTGTATTCTCTTTATATGTATTCTTTATTAGTTTAATTGTTGTTTTCTCAATCCTTCTGTTTTCGAGTTCTTTCCATATTTCTTCTTTATGTATTCTGTCAAAAGCTAGATCTACAAAGCCTTATTTGTCTTAATGTAAAAATTAAGTCTTGTGAGTTTCTTCCTCTTCTGAATTCACATTAGTTATCCTATATTTTTTCTTCAAGTTAATTTTTTATTCGTTTTTTGATTATTCTTGCTGACTATGCTTGTTATTTCTCTGTAGTTATTGCTATTTGTTTTATTACATTTTTTTGTATAATGGAAGTATGACTCTTATGTTCCATTTTCTTGAAGTTTTTCGTGCTTTATTATCTTATTTAATTTTTTTTTTAATTATGTTATTCCTTCTTCCCATGTATTCCCATCATCTCTAGTGATTTTTCATCTATTTCTGCTGTTTCTCCGGTTTTTAGCTTTTTTGCTGCCTCCATGTCTTCTTATATGTATCATCTGGTCCATTCCTTTTATATCTGTCTCATCTTGGTTATTTTCTTTGTTTTCTTAGGTTTTGCTCTCTTTTGTTGTTTTGTCTGTTAGTTCTTTAATGTGTTGTATTCATTTTTGCATATTTTATTCTTCATTTGTGTTTTTCATATTTATCATATCATGCTATTTTTTATTGTTGTTTTAATGTTCCGTAGAATAACTTTTGGTTGTCTTTGTAGTTCTCGTTCATAGTTCTACCAAATTTGATCAATAATTCTTGTTCATCACATCTTTTTTTGTGGTCTTCGTAATATTCTATCTTACTTGTATTAAAGTATGTTTTCCATTTTTTTGTCTTTGGTGTTTCACTTAATGTCTTCCGACTACTATTCAGTTTTATTTATGTCTTTGCTGTTTCTTGTTTTTGTTGTTCCAAATGTTTCTTTTGCCACTTCTTATAAATTGTTTTTGAATGCTTTCTCTCGTTTTCCTTCAATGTTTATTTTTCTTATTTGTCTGTATTTGCCTTATACCATTTCATGTCCATTTATAGTAAGTAATAGTTAAATCCTATCTCTGCTTGTCTTGTTAAAAACGTAAGAAAAAAATCAATTGTTTTTGTTTACATAAGAAGTAGTTTATTATTAATTTTTTTTATTTCTAGATAGCTGTGTTCTTGTAAACTTGTGTTTGAACTTTGTATTTGTTATTATTTTCTACACATAGTTGTCTTCTATTTTTTTGTTCTCTTTCTTCACCCTCCGTTCATTATTATATTTTCTGTTTTCATCTTTTTCATCTTTCTTTGCATCGACGTTTTCCCCATAAACCATAATTAGTGTCCATATTATTTCTTCATTTAGTTTTATTCTTTCGTTGTCGCATCGTTCCATTATAACATATTTTATCCTTTCCAGTGATATCATTACCCCTATTTCCTCATCTATCACTACCACTTTTGACCATAGAAGCTAATATGCTTTATATATTCTTTGAACTTCTCTTTTTTGTTTTTTGTTTTTTTTTTTCGTTTTACTATCTCCTTAGCTTTATTTGTGTAACCCCTTACGTTCCATGTTCCTAGTCTTAGGTTGACTTCCTTTTTACTTTTTCTTTCTCTTTCCTCCTATTGGCAATATATTTCTTTCTGTGTTACTTTCCTATTCTTTTGTTCTGTTTTATCGCTATTATCTTTGTATTTTGTTTTGATCTTTTTTTATTGTTTTGTGTTAGTTTTTTGGAATTTTAATTTCTTTTCCCATTCCCATGTTTTGTCATCTATTATTATCATCTTGTATTTTACTATTACTTTGTTTTTTTTACATATTTTGTTCGTTCTAGTGAGATCGATGTCTATAAACATGTGTCTATCAGTTTATTTATATTTTTTACATTTTAACATTGTTTACTATTTATTTTTGTTATTATTTTTGCATTTTTTTTTTAATGATAACTTTTAATTTATTCTTTAGCATCTCAAGTTTTCCTTTTCTGTCCTGGTGTTCCGGTAAATCGCCTTACCTCCTAGTGGTAGTGACGCGTGCAACGATATACTGACCTACAAGGCAAATGCTAATATTATTAGCAATACTATCTTGTTTGGAATAGTGCAAGCTTGCTTGACACAATAAGACTGAGCAATGGTTGCATTTGCAGTATATTGGTTAAATTGTGATCACATCAGATAGTATTTGCACCTTTATCGTTAGCTGCAAACACTGTATAAACCGGGTACGATTAGGTTAGTACCCTGGTCTACTCTATTAGTTAAATACTACAAAAAAATTATTTGCAATATCTTGAGTGAAAAAAGGTGGGCATCTGAGTTCAAAAGAACAAAGCCCATCTATTGACAAATTGGCAAAAACATAGAGTTTTGAACTAAAAGAAATGAATAAAAAAAAATTAATATTTTATGTGTGAGTAAAAGAAAAATGAAAAAGTCTGTACTATGAATAACAGTAATCTGGCTTTGTGGTCGGGTGTAAATGATTGGATGAGTGCTTGTCAAAGTGTAGGCATCATTCTATGCCCTAATGCCAAGCAACATGTAAAGAAGTATGAAATGGTTTTGTCTAAAATCTTATGAATGTAAGAACCTGTCAATAGTGAGGATAAGAATGTAGAGTTTCCAAAATCTAAATAAAAAATGCCAAAAACAAAATCATGGTCTTCGATAAGGACAAAGTAGGTTGTAATTTTAGAATCGGGTTAAACGGTAAACGCTTAGAGCAGATGGATGTTTTTGTGTATCAAGGAAAAATGTTTAATAAGACTAGTAATTTATATGAAAAAAAAAAATGCAAAAAATAAAGTATTATCCATGAAGGCAAAGATGGCAGTTTAAAAAGGCGTGTTAACCAACTCTGTGTGGCTGAATGGCTCTGAAGCATGGGTATGTAAAAAAAAACACAACAGTAAAATAAATGCGGTTAGAATCGTGGTGTGAGTATAATGGTGTGTCCGTCTCGTGAACATGACGTCAGGTGGGTTATAGAAACTATAGCAACGCGCAATTCACACGCTTAAATTCATTGATAAGAACTCGCATTATTATTAATGCAAGTTCTCATCACCCACTTGACGTCATTGTTTAGAGATTGCCACACCTATATACTCACACCACGGTTAGAATGAGATACTTAAAAAATGTGTGTGAAAAAACTCGTATGGACAGAGCTAGAAATGCGTGGGTAATAAACAACTGCGGTTTAAATGTAACATCGATAGACCAGCATAGACCAGCATACTCGTAGTATTTTACGTTGGTTTGACCATGTCGAGAGAATGAGCGATAACAAAACTAATCAACTAATAAAATAATAGAAATGTATTTGGATCAAAATACAGAGAAAAGACCACGTAAAAGTTGGTTGAATGTTGTAAATAAACAAATGCAAAAAAAAAATAATTAAAAGTGCTAAGATTAAGAAAGCATGCATCACTAGATCTATAGATGAAGCAAAGAAAGTGTGTAAAAACAGAAACACGTAGAGACAAATCTTCAAAGTAGGGATCTGCCCTTCCAACGCAGCCGGTCGCCAATTTGCTCCGACTGTCTGAGGTTTTCAAAAGATTGAAACGCCAGATTGCGAGCGAGAAGTCTGACATCAAAGACACGATCAAGCTCCACCATGACAACTTCCTGGCACAAAAGAACACCTCGGTGGTCCCTCAGCTCCCTTACAGTCCCGACTTGGCTCTGTGCAACTTTTTTTGGTTCCTCGACTAAAGAGAAAGTCCGTGAAAAACATCCAAAAGCATGTTACAAGATTATTAAAAGACATTCCTGTCGTGGAGTTTTAGGGTGCCTTCCAGGCATGGCCAACACGTCTCCAAAAGCGTATTGATGCAAGGGGAGAGTATTTTGAAGAATTTTAAGCGTTTGTACCAGTATGATCAATAAATCTATTTTTTATAGAAAATGCGCATTACTTTCATAATTAATGAACCCTGTATGTATGTATGTTAATTATACAGTCGTCATGATAAAAAAGCCAAATTTGAATAACGGCGAGCGGCAAGGAGTTCTACAATCTTTGCCCAAATCCTTCCACAATAGTAAACTAGAATATAAATGCCATTCAGCGCAGCACCATTTTCACGTTTCTAACCATTAACCGTATTTGGATTAGAGCAAAAACAAGTTATAATTACGCATTTTTAGTAGCTAAAAAACAGAAAGAAAACATAAAAATGACTAATTAATTTTTAATAAAGTGCAAAAAATTCCACTATGTATCACAAAAATCAACACTTCGTGATCTGTGTACCAAAGTTGGCGAGTCGCTAGAAACTGTGCATCGCGTCTTAAAAATAAAAAAGTTTCTACTACTTTAAAATTTAAAACCTTTCTTGCAAAATGTTAGAATACATTCATGTGAACAAAAAATGCTTTTACTTAGTGAGTCAAAACTAACTCCTGACAAAGTTCAATCTTTTAAAAGTAAAATTTTGTTGACCAAAGTTATACTTCTTGCCGCTGTTGCACGACCGCGGTACAATCCTCACCAAAAATCTAATTTTAAAGAAAATTTTAGTATTTGACTTTTTGTGGTGCAAAATTAGCAAACAGAAACTGAAAAAATCGTGGTATTTTAGTGACGACACTCGTCGAAGTTACTCAATAAGTCAATATTCAAACAATTACAAAAAAATTAATTCTCGCAATAAAAAAAAATGACCTATTGGTAGCCATGCCAATCAAAATCTAACAAGATAATGCTAAACCACATTGCAGTGTTGATGATGAAAAAGTTGTTCGCGTTAGTACTGAAAATAATAAAACATAAAAATGATTTGTCAACCACCAAACAAATTTCGATTTCAGTTTCTTTAACGCTAGTATTGCTGAACTCATTGCGGTTGTGTATAAAGCATGGGACCAAATAACCGCAAAAAAACTATACAATGTTATATTGCAGAAATGTATAAAATTGACCATGCTTCTTAAAGAATTAAGAATTACTAGCTACCTTACATAATTCTTGCTCGCGCGATTGCAGGAAACATTGTTACGCAATGTAGTTTGTTCCGAACTTACAATTTAAGTAGCACATCAGGAATTTGTTGTACTTATAAATGTTAATTTTGAAGTGTTTTCTATTTTATATTATAGTTTAGTTGTCAAAATACACGTTATATATCCTTTTGCATATTTTTTTATAAAATTTGACAATTATTTTGGAACGAAAAGCCTGACCAATTTTAATGTATTTTTATTACCTGTAAAAAATAGAACGCAAGCCAAAAATTAAGTAAAGTATATTAAGTTGTGCATTTTATGATATAAGTAAGTCCCAACTTTAAAATATTTTTATTGCTTGTCAATAAATCGCAAACTCAAAATTTGCAATAAAAAAAGCATTTTTGCTCATCATACCAACATTTTTTTTTTTATTTATACTAACTATAATGCTATATTAAAGTATATTAAACTAGAAATCTTTTGACATAAGTAGATCTTACTATAAAGTAATAATAAAATAAAATAAAACAATATGTAAGGTTTTACCACAAATTTTATTATTATTATAGATTACCACATAGTAAAGGTCTCAAATGTCCTTTATATTACTTTAAAGAATTTTTATTGTCCGCAAATAGAACGCAAACCCAAAGTTTGAACAAAAAATGCATTTTTGAACATAATATCAATATTTTTTTAACTGTACGCTGCGTATCTTCTGACATAATTGTAGGTACTATAAAGTATTTTTGTTGCGCATAAATAGAACGCAAACCCAAAAGTTAAAATTAAAAAACAATACAATTTTGCACATATTTTTGGTCATTGTATTCATTTTTTTAGACAACCTTACTAACCATAAATATATATTAAATTGTGCATATTTTGATATAATTAAGTCCTACTTTCAAATATTTTTATAGCCTGTAAATAAAACGCAAACTAAAACAATGCATTTTTTTCAAACATTCTTTTAGAAAAACTATAATAACCATAATACTATACCAAATTGCGCATCTTTTGACATACGTAGATCTTACTTTAAAGTATTTTTATTACCTGGAAACAAGACGCAAGCTTAAAATTTTTGCTTATCATATCAAAACTTTAAAAAATTATACGTTTCTTATCTTTTGACATAAGTAGGTCCTACTATACAATATTTTTGTTGCTAATAAATAAAACCCAGAACTCAAACCAAAAATTAAAAAAATACAATTTTGCTCATGTTTTTTAACATTGTATCTTATTTTTTTGTGAATGCTATAGTAACCATAAAGCTATATTAAAGTATATTAAACTACTCATCTTTTGACATAAATAAGTAATTAAGTGTGTTTTATTTATCTTAAATAAATCCATAAAAAAAGACAAAATTTGAACATAAAAAACGCAATTTTAATCATTCTATTTTTAGAAAACTATACTAACCATAAGGCTATATTATTTAAGTACATTAAATTGCGTACCTTCTGACATAAGTAGGTCAAACTAAGTATTTTTATTGTTCTTAATTAGGC
This sequence comes from Tachinus rufipes, assembly GCA_963932245.1. Taxonomy (NCBI): domain Eukaryota; kingdom Metazoa; phylum Arthropoda; class Insecta; order Coleoptera; family Staphylinidae; genus Tachinus; species Tachinus rufipes. Next base: position 65,982,987 of record OZ010747.1, on the reverse strand, counting down.
TATAAATTTTATAAAATTAGCAATTGTCCTCAGTAGCTTTGATGTTCAATTTCTAAATACTTTAGAAAACCGCAGTAATAACTTTAGTAAGTAGTCCTTCCGATTTTCTTTTCTGCGTAAATCTAGATTTGGCACTAGTTTGAGTATGTGCGACACGCACGCATGCTGTCCCCGGCCCCTCTCTCCCTATAGCCCCTACCTTTGTTGGTCTCTTGTGTTCTTCTCGTCTTTTCTGTGCCTTTATTTTGTGTGTTTGTTTCCATTGTTTGTTTTTCTATATTATTCCGTTGTCAAACTCTTCAATTTTTGTTCTTAGTACTCTTGTTGCAAAGTTTCTTAGCGCCCTCCATTTATTTTCGTCTCTCAGGCATTTTTTAATGATTGTTTAGTCCACTTTACTTTCCAGTATACTTTCTAGTTCTTTTCAATCTTCCTCCCATGCCTCGCATTCTACTAGAGTATATTCTGCTTAATCGTGTGTTTTTTCCTGACAGGATAGACATCTTTCCTCTTCCTTGATTATATTATTTTATGCAAAATCGTTCCAATAGCTCCGTGTCCGGTTAGTATTTGTGTTGTTTATTAACACGTTTCGGGTTTAATCTCTACCCATTCTTTCATTTCCGAGATTAGTTACCTCGTCGATTTTCGTTTTTCTAATCTACTCCACTATTTTTTTATTTTTGCTTCATTTTTACTAGTTCCTTCTTTTACTAGTTATTTTTTAACTTCTATAACAATCAAAATTTGCGAGAGATGTTGACGCCATTACTTCTACTGCCTCTTCTGTAGACCCTGCTGATCCTTGACGAGCTTGCTCTCGTAACTCCTCTTATTTCATTTCCTGTTTTTTAGTCTTAATGGCTTTTTCCAATGTTTCTGCAACTTATAACAATTTTATTCTCGCTGTCGTTATTATTAGCCTTCTGGCTTCTTCTACCGAGCATCTTCTCCATTTCATTTGTTCCCCTTACCGCTTCCTTAACCTGTTCGTTCCATCTTTTTGCTTCAAGTGCCACTCCAAAGTATTTGATTTTCATCCCTATGGTTAGTTATCACTTGATACCATAGAAAACAAAATCAAATCTCCTACCTGTATCTTACCTGTTCCTCTATTGCCAGTTCTAGTCTTTCTTTTAATATTTCCATTTCTATGTCTCTACCTACTACTAATAACTACATCAAAGTATAGTAAATTGCGCATCTTTTGGCTACTTTAAATAACTATAACAGCTTTAAAGGTGAATTTAGACATGCATGGATTTAGTGGCGCCAGTTCTATTTGCACGCCAGTAAAAGTTTACGGTAAGTGTATTTTATGTTCCGAAAAAAATAAAATAGTCGCTAAACTTTCTAGTGAAAAAAAATATATAAAAGAAATACAGAAAAAAAACGGCAAAAAGGTCCCTGACACGACTTTTAGTATAAAAAAATAAAATAAAAGAAATACAAAAAAAACGACAAAAAGGTCGTGTCTGGGTTAAACCATGGATTAGTCGTCGACCTATTTTGGGTGATTCTACAAAACTTCTAAGAGAACTCGCAGCAGAAAATCCTGCAAGCTATAGAAACCATCTACGAATGACAAAGCAAAATTTTGATACTCTTCTGAATTGTGTGACGCAACGTATTATAAAAATGGATATCCACATGAGAGATGCGTTAACACCACAATTAAAATTGGAAGTGACATTAAGATATTTCGCAACAGAAAATTCTTTCGCTTCATTGCAATATTTGTATTATGTCCCAAAATGCACAATTTCAAATTTTATCCCTGAAGTTTACCAAGCCATTTATGATGCGTTAAAAGACTTTATTAAGGTAAGCAGATACATAATAATATATAGAAGATAGAAGTTCAACAATTGTAATTTAAGTTAAATAATGCTAACAAATACAAACATTTCTTAATTATTGCCGTCATACAATAAAGCATTTATTGTCTGTAAAAGCAAATCTGACAGTTGATGATTGAAACGTAAGTTTTAATCAGTATTAGTGTTGTAGTAAGAATGGAGTTGGACTGAACCATTATTTTACTCTGAAAGCAGATCTGACTGGTCTTGTTGACTATTAACGTCATCGTAAAAACGGTTTGAACATGGTTTTGCAGCATATTCATAACTACTTGATAAGATAGATAAGGAAAGTCGAGATATTTGCTGGGAATGCTGGGTATTTGGTAACCGTAGTCGTACAAAATAAGATTGTATGTACTTCATTGATTCCAAAGCAACTGATTTTGGTAGCTTCTTCAATAAAGAAGCCACCGACTAGCCAAAACAATCAAACTCATTGTCCTCTTCTCTTTTAAGCTTTTCATCTAATTTCTGTGCGATTTCCAGTAGCCCTTGTATAGCCTTATCGGTGCTACTTGTCCTTTTTCAAACTCCCTTTAGAACTGCAAAGTTCAAAGTTAGTTTTGGTTTTCTGACCACAGATGACTCATTCGGGAAAGACGGCAGTATTTCGATAATTGCTGACTGCGTATTTTCTAGAGAATTATCCAGTTGAGATTTGATTCAATTTCCTAAAAATAAATAAATAATAAAACCCCGATATCTTTAAAAATACTTACTAAAGTAATTTAAGTTATTATTTTTAAGTGCCAAGCTCTGAACAAGAATAGAAGAATATTATTCAAGAATTTTCCACACGGTAGAATTTTCAAATTGTGCTGAAGCTTTAGATAAAAAGCATGTTATATTACAAAGTCCTTTCCATTCAGACTCAGAATTTCTAACTACAAGAGAACGTTCAGTATTAAATATATATATATATATAGATGTGGGTGCAAACATAAGAGCATCTGATGGAAGGTTATTTTCAAAAAGCAGTTTGAAGAGTGCAATAGAAAATAATTTACTGAAGCTTGCCCCAAATACCGTGTTTGTAGGTAACAATGCTTTTCCCCTTAAAGAATATTCACTAAAACCGTATTCACACCATGGTCCCCTAACACAATAATTTCCGGCTTTCTCCTGTTTGGCGTATCGTAGAAAACGCATTTGGATTCCTTGTTTCTCAGTTTTGTATATTTGAAAAATTCATTGAGTTATCTCCCAAAAAAGCTGACATTCTTGTAAAAACCACTTGTGTGTTACATAACTGGTTGCGTAAAACATCTGATGGATATATAACCCAAAACAGTGTGTAGACGTTAAAGATTTTGAAAATGGTAGACTAGTAGAAGGTCTGTGGAGACACAAGTTCAAAGTCATGGACTCACAGACTTAAGATCAGCCGCCGAGAGCCGTAATTATTCTAAAAAAGCTGCAGAGCTAAGAAATAAATTAGCTGATTAGTTTATAGGTGACGGAGCTGTATCCTGGCAAATGAAAGTGATAAATAATCCATAGAATGTAAATAAACTTACAATTTGTGATGCCTATGTATCTCTTATTTGTACGACATGTTTCAAAACTCTGTCCGCTACTGCAAATCATGGTACTTTTGGCTTGTATAATTCATCCGTACCTGCTCCGTAATGTTGGCTTTTCTTAATTTTCGCTAATTCTAAAGCATACGCATTTCTAATAGAACGTATTTTTGCTTTCACTTCAGCAATTTCAAAACCTTCAAAATCGATTAATTCGATAAGTTTTTGATAAGCGTTTTCTCGCCCATCTTTGTTTTTATAAGCACTACTATGTACATCCCATAAACACGAATACGATTCATAGCCTTCAAGAAATTTGATTGTCAGTTCTGCCGACCATTTTTTTAGCCATAATAAACTATACATGGTCATTATAAAAATTTGGGATTATGTAACCATATAATGTACGTTTAGGCTGCTCTACTAAATGCGTAAATAAAGTACAAACTACAATAAACACAATTTTGGACCTTAACCAAAACAAAAATCTAACTAAAAACTGGCGAACTGATGTACAAGCATTTGTTTACACACGCAAATTTTGTTTTGCTGCACGTATTTGTCATCACTAGCGCCTGTGATTTCAGAAAGGTGCAGACTTTTTCGATCCATTCAAGCATGATTTCAACTTGCATGCCAGTTGATGTTTACACATGCAATCTAATTTTACTGGCGCACCAGTATTTATTGGCGCCACTAAATCCATGCATGTCTAAACTCACCTTTAACATCAAAGTATATTAAATTGCGCATTTTTTGACATAAGTACTACTTTAAAGTACGTCCGGTTTCTCCAGCATGACTTGAGACCTAAAACTAGATCATAAGCAGAGTCTTAAGAAGCAAGTTAATTCGTTGCACCATCACATCTTATTCGCGTCAAGAAGAGCTCAAATATAATCATAGAAATATAATAAGCCGTCTTTGAAAGCTCAAGCTCCGTAACGTAATCTTAATATTGCAATAACTGTCATAAATATTATTTTATTAAGCTCATGTAAACAAAACAAACAACATAACCTTAAAAAACATATTTTTACTTAGAAATTTATTTTTTATGTGTAATTATAATCAAATTTATAAAAGAACTTTACAAGTTTTGACGTTTGAGTGATATACAGGGTGTTAAAAAAAATGTAAAATATTTAAAAGGGTGATAACACAAACCACAACAAACAAAAAAGTCTTAATGAACATGAGTTGTCATAGCAAAGGTTTCGGAGATATGGAACATTATTTATTTTTATATATTTTTACAAACAACAGAGTTATAAAAGATGTTCGAAGTGCCCTTCTTCCATTGCCAAACAGGTACAACATCTTTGTCTGACGGACATTTGTACTCTTTCTAAAACCCCCTCATTGGCTCAGATTTGTTGGCACTTTTCATTAATTTTTAACTGCAGCTCCTCTAGGCTATTTATAGAAGTAGCATACACTAATGATTTCAAATATCCCCAAAGAAAAAATCAAGAGGGTTTAAATCAGGCGATCTTGCTGGCCATAACACTGGTCCGCCTCTTCCTACCCACCTATGTGGAAAAGTGTGGTCTAAATGCTCTCTAACGGCAATCGAAAAATGAGCTGGAGCATCATCATGCTGGAACCACATTTGTTGCCTGTGGGCCAAGGAAATCTCATCTAAAAGATTATACATTGTGTTCTGCAGAAAGTTGAGGTAAGCAGCGCCTGTTAATCGGTTTGGTAAAACAGCAAGACGTAGAAACCTGTCGCCTACAATAGCCATCCAAATGTTCAATGAAAAACGTGTCCACATTCAATTACTGCATGGGGATTTTCGTCGGTCCAACGATGTGCTCGGCTTCATCCGTAAAAAGAATTTTGGCAAAAAAGTGCGGGTCTTCAACATCCTTGCGTAGAAACCAGTGACAAAAAACCAAACGTGCCTGATGATCAGTTAAGTTTAAGGCATGTATTCGTAGTACATGGTATAGATAGAGCAGCTGCTCGTGGAGGGTTCTCCAAACAAGAGTAGTACCAATTCCTATCTCGGCTGATATTATCCGCACACTCGTCCCTGAATTATGCTCTATCCGTGCTATAATTTCTTGTTCTGCTCTAGGAGTAAATACCGATCTTGGTCTGCCGGAAAGATAGCACTGTTTTTGAAGTAAACCAGTATCTCTCAATCTCTGGTGAATTCTTCCAAACATACGATGTGAAAGAATCTTGCAATTTGGATAAGCTTCTACAGAAAGACGTCGCGGTTTGGTGGCAATCCCATTAGCACGACAATACATGAAATGCATGTCGGCTTGTTCTGCATTAGAGTAACCAGCCATAGCAATGAAAACTTGTGCACTAACAAGAACTGTCAAATACTGAATGTTTATTTCACAAAACATCAGCCAACTATGATAAGAAAATGCACGTTTATGCAAAATAAAAAATGGAGAGAAAAAGAATAATAAAAACCCATGTTTATGACTTTTTTGTTTGTTGTGGTTCGTACTACCACCCTCTTAAATATTTTACAATCTTTTTTGAACACCCTGTATGCTGTTTTTAAATTACGATCACGTAGTGGAACATACAAAAATGTTGTTCGTGCAAAAATTTTTCCAACAGCCGAGCATTTTAAAAACGCATCCAATTAAATTCCAAATATCGGCGACATCTATCTCAATTTCTAATGCCCGGTTGTAGTGGTTCTTGTACTATCGCAGTTCATTACTGGAAAAAGTTCAACTGTTCAACGTTAAATTTACGTTGTACTGTAATCCCAAAACATCGTGGCCCATATAACGTGTGAAATGTAAGCTAAAACGGGCAAAGGCATAAGAGCAACAGAGCAAACATAACTTTTGTGTATATTATCTGGAGGTTAAGTTAAAAACGCTGTCCTGCAGTTAGTTAAATACATATTTTGTTGACATGAGAATATATTTTACGTTTCATGACGCCGGTTATTATTTTAACTGACGAGGTATATGAAATTGAATTAACAAATAGCAAAATATGTAAACGTAAAACTATATTTTAATTAATTTAAACAAATAATTACCGATGTATTTGTTTTAGTTAAAATTATGTTTCCTCTACTGGTTCAACAATTATTTCTATTAAAAAAATAGTATTATTGTATTGAAAATACATAATATAAATTTTTTACCGCTGTTTAGTTAGCAATTCCTAGCAATAAAGTGTTGTTCGGTATAAAAATACTCATAACTTTGTTATAAAGCAAGCTAGAAGAAAAATAAAAACATTAAAATTAATGATTTGTAGAACTAATTAGCAGTTAATTAAAATGCCAAATAATCAATTAATTAACAACAATTAAAAAAAAAATATATATTTTTCTGATAGATCTTTATGAGTACATCACGAATCCACAATCAAAAGTTTTCGCGGAGTTAACATAAAATAATTAAAAATATCTAAATATAAAAAAAAATAATTAATTAGTCATTGTAACTTTGTTATAGAGCAAGCTAGAAAAAAAAACAATAACAGATATGAATAGCTCAGAAAATAGTGATTCAAAAAATGCCAAGAAAGTACCTAACTAATAATTTGTGGAGCTAATTAGCAATTAATTAAAATAGGAAATAATAAACTAATTAACAACAACATTTTAAAAACAATTTTTTTTTCTGATAGATCTTTATGATTACATCACGAATCCACAATCAAAAGTTTTCGCGGAGTTGAAATAAATTAATTAAAAATAAAAAAAATAAAAATATTACTAATTACACAATAAATCGATGTTGCTAACATTACGATTTTAGTTTGAACAAACTTATGTGGTATCATTGGAAAGCTGACAATAAAAGGATTCTAAAAAGCTCGTCGCACAAGTTGGCGGAGTTAAAATTGACAAATTAAAAAAATCGTTAAGTTGTCTTCTACAAAAAACTAATTTCACCATAAATCGTTATTGCTAGCATTACAATTTAAGTTTGAACAAAGTTGTGTGGTATTATTGGCTGACAATAAAAGGATTCTAAAAAGCTCATCGCATAAGTTAGCGGAGTTAAAACTGACCAATTTAAAGAATTGTCAAATTGTCCTCTGGAAAAACTAATTACACTATAAATTGTTATTGCTAGCATTACGATTTAAGTTTGAACAAACTTGTGTGGTATCATTGGAAAGCTGACAATGAGAGGATTCTAAAAAGCTCATCGCATAAGTTGGCGGAGTTAAAATTGACCAATTAAAAGGATCGTCAAGTTGTCTTCTACAAAAAACTAATTACACTATAAATTGTTATTGCTAGCATTACGATTTAAGTTTGAACAAAGTTAACTGCAAGTTCAACTAACTGGGGGTTAATTACATATAATACAACCGGGCCAAAATGCATGGTGCAACACAAACTCGACATAAGCTGAGCTGTGCTTGGTCAAGTTACATCTCAAGTGAGGTTGGAAAAACCGGGCGTTAGTGTGCATAAACTAATCTAAATGTAAAACTTTAATAAAATTAGTAATTTTCCTTCCTCATAATTTTTAATGTTTAGTTTCTAAATATTTCAGTAAACTATAGTAACTGCAATACTACATCAATGTATATTAAATTGCGCAACTTTTAGCATAAATCTTACTAAAATTAATAATTTTTCTCAGTAGTTTTGATGTTTGGTTTCTAAACACTTTAAAAATCTATAACTGTTATATTACATCAAAGCATAATAAATTGAGTATCTTTTAGACAGAAGTATCTCTTAATATCTTAATTTAAAATACTTTCAGTATCAAAAAACTAAAAAAATAAAGCAAAAAATTTTTTTTATTTTAAAATGCATACAAATACCTTTTTTAATCAATCTTGAAGAAAACTGAAAATAAACATAAAATACGAAAACATTGTTTTACAAGACAAAGTTTCAATTACAAATATAAAATGATTACATAATCAAATTAATATATTAAAACGCAAAAATGTTATAATCTATAAATCACTTTTAATGCAATATTTACAACATTGACAGCTAGACTTAAACTTAATACTAAACTTAAAAAGAGGTATTCAATAATTACACTTAATCACTATACATATACAATGCCAAAAATAAAAATATACTCGTATTTCATACGGATGGAAAATAATTATACATATAAAAAACTCAAAATAAAAAAAAGCAAAAACTAATAATTAATACTTGATTGACACATTTCCGGAGTAAGAAACCCTTTGTTTCTTGTATACGCTTCATAAAAATAAATAAGATAAATAACACCCGATCGTAATGCACATAAGAAATATTGTTTTCTTGTAAATATTTTTGTAAATAATGTTAGAATAAATTTGGGTTTTAAATTTGCTGTAGGCCTTTTTTGCATCCATTTTGCGAGTTTGTCTACTTGCTATGGTTTACTAAGTTTCAACACACATTTAAATTGTTTGTAAATATTTTAAATTTTTGGTGGGATTCTGTCTCGCCTGGACTAAGGGCTCTGAGTCGAGACGATGCAGTGCTGATTAAAAGACATCAGAATGAATTTGTTCAATAACAAATTCAAAATAAATATCTTCCAATATTGCAATCCCTTAACAATTAGTGCTATTAATTAATTAATTAATATTACACATTTAAACTATTCAGGAAATAATCGCATGCACCTTGCAATCAATCCAAAATCTAACAATTAGAACATTGATTATAATAATCCTAATAAAAAACTCGCTTAATCCATCCATAAACCACAATTTCGATAGCAATTAAATAACCCAAATTTATTCAAACATTATATTTAAATAATTACATCGCTACTCAATACTGATTATTTGTCATTTTAACTAGAATTGTTACTAAACAATAACAATTTCTTCTAAAAATTAGATTAATATTGCTGTTCTAAACATCGAAACTAATCATGATTGTTCATTTACTTTTTTTAAATTTATTTATATTTTAGGGTCTGTATATGAAAATGGAAATTAATTTTATTGACCCCTAGTACGCTTTCATATTTTTAGCAATACATCTTGCGCTACTTTTTATCATTATGTTTAAAAAATGGCACAAAAACTGAGAAATTAATTGATTGATTTCTAATTGATTTAAATCCCCTAACTATTTCCTTCCCTAACCTGTACAGAATTTGTTCAAAAAATTTAAATTAAAAAAAATATGAAAAATTAAATAAATATGATGAGAATATCATGTACTAAAACTACAAGTGTTATTTTATGGAAGAAAAAATCTTCTACAGTTCAAGATAAAAAATTATCTCTTATTACATATTTTTTTTTAATATATATGTATATAGTCATATATATAATATTTCGACTACACATTTAAAAAGTTCTTGACATTTATCACGAAAAATAATAATAAATTAATTAAATTGATATAAAATAAGCGATTAAGTATACTAATTTTTTATAGGCTTGTTGTTAAGAATATACATTGTTTATTAATTTCCATTAATTCTATATGTATATCTATATAATAATTCTCAAATAATATTTACATAATTTTACAGAAGAGGTTTCTTTATTTATTTTTTTTATTCATTATTATTATTATTTTAGCAATAAATATATTATATATATTTCGGGTAAAAAAATGTTTTTCAAACATGAACACGTAATGTTTTTAATGTCTTTCGGATTAGTCTATTATTTGTGTGAGTAGATGTATGAAATAGTGTGAGAGTGTGCGGGAGATTTAAATGTGAAAGTTTGAAATGAAAAACACTTTTTCAACACGGTGGGGGTTTTTATTTAAGATGCGTTTAGAAATGAGATAGCGTTGTTTTGTTAATTGATTATAAATGCATTTTAAATTGTTTTGATTCGTCAGAAGTTAATAATAATATGCATGCAACTACACTTAAAAAAATCAATTTTACATTTAAACATTTTGAGTGCCGTTAAGTAAACTTTTTTTTCAGATTTTTATGAAACAATCGACGCAATTTATTGCTGATTTTATTTTATGACCAAACATACTGCTTCCTACGCTAAATAGAATTAGAAGCCGCTAAGTATGCGTTTTTTAGTTGTGCACCCAACTGCATCATATATTTTGTTTACATATTTTTTTTAGAAACCAGAATCGTCGTAAATTAACGTAGATTTTATTTTAGAACTAAGCATATTGCTTCCTACTCAAAATACCGTTGGGCCACTAAGTATTTGTTGGTTGTACACTACACCCGACTGCATAAGCAAGTTTATAAGTAGGCACCATTCACGGACTGTAGTACAGTTTTTTACATTCAAATTTTTATGAGTTGAGACATAAGATTTTATTTTGCACCCAAAAACAAAAACTCGCCTCAGTTGCCCAGAAATTTAAAAAAAATGTTTTTCAAAAAACGGCAATAACATTTTTCAGAGCAATCTAAATGGGTGCAAATTTCAGCAAAAAGTCAGTCAAAACGTTTCGGAAATAAAGTTTAACTGGCTAACGTTCAAACAAATTTTAGTTTTAATAAGATTTCCAAAAAACAATTTTTTTTATAAATTTTGAAAAACATACCTGAGATTTTTTAAAACTTAAGATATATTGTTGTATAACCATTCGCAGCTAATTGGAACTTAAAAATCCAAAATTTGAGCTCCTGAGGATCAAATTAGTTAAAGTTAAACTTGAATTTCTTTTAAATTTTGATAAACGTGCTTGAAATTTCAACAAGTTCTAGAAGTTTTCAAAATCATTTCTTTTAACTTTTGCAAATTTAAAACAATGTTGGATTACATTGCGGTCGCAAAATATAAACCGACCAAAAACAATTAATTAAACTTACAGCACCCTTGCATGTACGCCACATATCTGCACGCACCCTAATCAAAACCCACCACATCTATGTACACGGTGCGGTCGGCTATTACGCTAGTAACACATTTTATTCTTTAATCATTTTTTTGTATAACTTTTTGGTGTTGGTACCAGTGAGAACGGGTAATCCCGTCCGGGAAATAAGGCGTCTCCGTGACCCTTTCACATCCGACCGGTATTATAAGTCATCATTATTATTATCATTAAAAAATATTTAATTTATTTTGGAAGCGTACAGGTAATAATAATAATAATTTTGTTTTCATCACATTTTTGTACGGAACTATATTTAATATTTTTTGTAGGCACATTCGGATGCGAAAGGGGATGGAGCGTATGAAAAATCAACTAAAACGAAAGTATCTACCACACGATTATATAAATAGGAAGTGGTTTGTATTTGTATTATATTGTTTTATAAATCAATATATAAAAATGACGCTAGTTATCATATCATATCAATCGCGCTATGAAGGAGTGCCTAGACGAACAAACAGTGCTCATTTTTTTTTGTTATTATTACTTTTAATTATAATGTGATTAATCCACACGTACCAAACATTCATATTTATATAATAAACTATTTAGCGTTAGCTTACACAGTCTGACATGTATCCTGCTTTTACTTAATTTGTTTGTTTCCCTACCGTTTAATTTTTGTTAGGTCTGTATTGGGGTAACCACCAAAGCTCCGGTTCGCAGTGCGTTTCAGTTGCCGTTCGTATTGCGATGATGGCTTGTTATTAGTTGATTCTTATTGTTGGAGTCAGTTCCGTATATTTTACCGGCTTTCTTTGCCATTGAGCCGAGCAATTCTTGCGATTGTTTATGTGCTGATTTCAAGGATGTCAGCCATTCTTTTAGACCGATTTCATCCTAAAAAATAATAAATTTATAAGATTATTTAAAATAATATAAAAAAATTTAAAACTTAAAACTAAAAAAAAAATTAAATCTATAATTTTTTTTTATAAAATAAAAAAAAAATGATTTTATTTACTTACAGGATTTGTGAGAACAATTTTGCCGTCCCGCATGCGCACTACGATGCACTGTTCGTTTTTAACTTGCACTAGTTCCGGACTGACTTCTTCGACTTGATCCATGAACACCATTTCTGGTTTGGCTGAATCCGGATGGAGTTCCAGCCGATTGGGGTATAATTTGGCGTATCTCATTTGCCAACTGGACGTCCACGGACCGCCCAATTTTTTAATATATCCGTGCAATATACAATCAGATTCTGAATAAAAAATATTGTTAGATAATGTTGATGTCTCGTTCAAGTTGTATATTTGTTACCTTTTTCATCTAAATCAAATTTGTATTTGTGTTTTGCCTTTTTCTTGTGTTCCACTTTGTCGGCTTCGAAGTTGATCGTTTCGAACACCGTTTCGGCGACTTCGTTTTGCCACCGTTCCGATATTACTAGTGGGAAATTTTTGTACAGCTCTTGGTCAGCATCAGTCAACTGTAATGCAATTAGTTTATATTAAAAAACCATTAAAAAATTCAATTTTGAGATAAAACTAGAGTTGCCATAACTGATTTATTATAAATAATAATCAATCGCAAAGCAACACTATTAATGGTCAAGTTGTTTCAATAATGAGTCAATAGAATTGATATAACTATTGATAGGAAACGTAGAAGCAACATATATTCAATATCTGACTCATCATAACTCACAATCAATCGCAAAGCGACATATTATCAATAAACTGACTCACTATGACTCGCATTAAATCGCGATGTGACATATTATAAATAAACTGATATATTATCAATAAACAACTTAGTATGACTCATAATCAATCGCGTTTAGACAAATTATCAATAAACTGACACATTACGACTTACAATCAGTCGCGAGGCGACATATCATCAATAAACTGAGTTATTATGACTCACAATCAACTCCGGTGCAACATATTATCAATATACTGACTCACAATCAATTGCAAAGAAACATTTTATCAATAAATTGACTTATTATGATTCATCAATCAATCGCAAAACGCGATATTATAAATAAATAGACTCATTATGACTCAAAATCAATCGCGCTGTAATATATATATATATATATATATATATATATTCAATAAACTGACTAACTATGACTCACAATCAATTGCAAAGAGACGTATTATCAATAAACTAAGTCATTATGACTCACAATCAATCGCGATGTGACATATTATAAATAAACTGACATATTATCAATAAACAACTTATTATGACTCATAATCAATCGCGTTTAGACGAATTAACAATAAACTGACCCATTAGAACTTACAATCAGTCGCGAGGCGACATATGATCACTAAACTGAGTCATTATAACTCACAATCAATTACGATGCAACATATTATCAATAAACAGACACATTATTACTCACAATCAATAGCAAAGCAACATATTATCAATAAACTGACTCATAATGACTCACAACCAATTGCGAAGCAACATATTACCAATAAACTGATTTATTATGACTCACAATCAACCACAAAGAAACATACTATCATACATTGACATATTATGACTCACAAACAATCGCAAAGCAAAATATTATCAACAAATACTCATTATGACTCAAAATCAATCGCAATGCGATATATTATCAATAAACAAACTTACTATGACTCGCAATAAATCGCGATGTGACATATTATAAATAAACTGACATATTGTTACTCAAAATCAATTGCAAAGTGACATATTATCAATAAACAACTTAGTATGACTCATAATCAATCGCGTTTAGACAAATGATCAATAAACTGACACATTACGACTTACAATCAGTCGCGAGGCGACATATCATCAATAAACTGAATTATTATGACTCACAATCAACTCCGGTGCAACATATTATCAATATACTGACTCACTATGACTCACAATTAATTGCAAAGAAACATTTTATCGATACATTTTATTATAACTCACAATCAATCGCAACGCAACATATTATCAATAAACTCACTCATAATGAATCACGATCAATCGCGAAGCAATATATTATCAATAAACTGATTTATTATGACTCATAATCAATTGCAAAGCAACATATTATCAATAAATTGACTTATTATGATTCATCAATCAATCGCAAAACGCGATATTATAAACAAATAGACTCATTATGACTCAAAATAAATCGCGCTGCAATATATATATTCAATAAACTGACTAACTATGACTCACAATCAATTGCAAAGAGACATATTATCAATAAACTAAGTCATTATGACTCACAACCAATCGCGTTGCAACATATTATCAATAAACTGACTTATTATGACTCACAATCAATTGAAAAGCAACATATTATCAATGAACTGCCTCATGACTCACAATCAATCCCGAAGCGACATATTATCAATATATTGATTCATTATGACTCAAAATCAATCCCAAAGTAACATATCATTAATAAACTAACTCAGTAAGTCGCACAATCAATCGCGAAGCGTATTATTATATATAAGGGATTCATTGTGATTCATAATCAATCGCAAAACGACATATTATCAATAATTTGACTCATTATGACTCACAATCAATAACAAAGCAATATACTATCAACAAATAGACTCATTGTGACTCTAAATCAATCCCAAAGCAACATATCATTAATAAACTGAGTCATTCTAACTCACAATAATATTATCAATAAACTGACATCAATTGCAAAGTGACATATTATTAATAAACAACTTATTATGACTCATAATCAATCGCGTTTTGACAAATTATCAATAAACTGACACATTACGACTTACAATCAGTCGCAAGGCGACATAACATGAAAAAACTGAGTTATTATGACTCACATCAATTCCGATGCGACATATTATCAATATACTGAGTCATTATTACGCATAACCAATTGCAAAGAGACATTTTATCAATACAACTTATTATGACTCACAATCAATCGCAAAGCAACATATTAAAAAAAAGTGGATCATAATGACTCACGAGCAATCGCAAAGCAACATATTATCAATAAATTGATTTATTATGACTCACAATCAATCGCAAAATGCGATATTATCAACAAATACTCATTATGACTTAAAATCAATCGCGTTGCAAAAAAATTATCAATAACTGACTTACTATGACTCACAATCAATTGCAAAAAGAAATATCAATAAACTGACCTATTATCACTTAAAACTAGTCGCGAAGCAACATATCATCAATAAACTAAGTCTTTATGAATCACAATCAATCGCGATGCGACATAATATCAATAAACTGACTCTTTATGACTCACAATCAATTGCAAAGCGTCATATTATCATTGACCTGATTCATTAAGTCTCACAAACAATCGCAAAGCAGCATATTATCAATAAATTGACTCATTATAACTCAAACTCAATCGCAAAAAATATATTATCATTAAACTGATTTATTATGACACACAATCAATCGCGAAGCAACATATTATCAATATATTGACTCTCATGACTCATGATGACTCACAATAAATCGCAAAGCAAGATATTATCAACAAATAGACTCATTATGACTCAAAATCAATTCCAAAGCAACATATTATCAATAAACTAACTCATCAAGTCTCACAATCAATCGCAAAGCGACATATGTTCAATAAACTGATTCATTATGACTTACAATCAATCACGAAGCAACATATTATCAATAAACTAAGTCTTTATGATTCACAATCAATCGCGATGCGACATAATATCAATAAACTGACTCATTATGACTCACAATCAATTGCAAAGCAACATATTATCAATGAACTGATTCATTATGTCTCACAAATAATTACAAAGCAGCATATTATCAATAAATTGACTCATTATGACTCACAATCAATTGCAAAAAAACATATTATCAATAAACTGATTTATTATGACTCACAATCAATCGCGAAGCAACATATTATCAATATATTGACTCTCATGACTCATTATGACTCACAATCAATCACAAAGCAAGATATTACCAACAAATAGACTCATTATAACTCAAAATCAATCTCAAAGTAACATATCATTAATAAACTGAGTCATTCTACCTCACAATAAACCGCAAAGCGACATATGATCAATAACCGAATTCATTATGACTAAAAATCAATCGCAAAGCGACATATTATTAATAAACTGATTCATTGTGACTCATAATCAATCGCAAAGCGACATATTATCAATAATTGAATCATTATGACTCACAATCAACAAACAAAACAAAATGTTATCAACAAATAGTCTCATTATGACTCAAAATCAATCCCAAAGCGACATATCATTAATAAATTGAGTCATTCTAACTCATAATAAATCGCAATGCGACATATTATCAATAAACTGACTCATTATAACTCACAATCAATTGCAAAGCAACATATTATCAATGAACTGACTCATTAAGTCTCACAAACAATCGCAAAGCAACATATTATCAATAAATTGATTCATTATGACTCACAATCAATCGCAAAACAACATATTATCAACAAATAAACTCATTATGACTCAAAATCAATCCCAAAGCAACATATGATCAATAAACTAACTCATTTAGGGCCGATTTATTCACCTTTCTATAAAGTGCTCTGTAGCATTACTGATAAGATTGCCATGAATAAATGTTTATTCATATGTCAATAGTGACAACCTGTCATCAAATTAAATTTACAAGACAGATAAATTATATAGATCACATTGACCCGTCAGTAAAAAAATTACTAAAAACACATAACCTTATGCCGTTTTGTTTCACATGAATGTAACCACAAACAAATAACAACAAGCAGTTGTACCACAATCGTTTTCTTTTTAGTAAGTCTATCTCTGTCTTTCTTACAGATATGTATATAGATATCTCTTTCTATTAAGTTGTACTAGCTGTATAAAAACATTATAAGCGTTCAGTAATTACTTGTTATATAAAATGAGATGAATACACCCAAATTTTATATTAGTGACCTATAAGTTTATTGAACACGTAACTAATCAATAACTTGCAGAACAGATGAATAAACCGGCCCTTAGTCTCACAATTAATCGCAAAGCGACATATGACCAATAAACTGATTCAACAATCAATCGCAAAGGGACATATTATCAATAAATTAACTCATTATGGTTCACAATCAATCACAAAGCAAGATATGATTAACGAATAGACTCATTTAGCCCTAGCTTGCTAAGCAATGTTGTGTATTTATTACGTTTTTTTACTAAATTTCTAAGCAACCTTGCTCGATAACGATATTGTTAGCTAGCAATATGCATACAGAATATGGCTAATTATGACTCATAATCAATCCCAAAGCAACATTTCATTAATAAACTGAGTCATTCTGACTCAGTCAATAAATCTCAAATCAACATATTACCAATAAACAACTTATTATGACTCACAAATCTAGTGACATATTATCAATAAACTAACCAATTATGACTCACAATCAATCGCAAGCCAACATATTATTATTAAACTGACTCACATACAATCAAGAAAGCGACAATCTATTAATGATTGAGTTATATCAATAATGAGTCAGTAAAATTAAACTATAAGTATAGATAGTTAATCGCAAAGTAACATGTTATGAATAACCTGACTCATTATGACCCATAAACTGAGTCATTATGACATACAATCAATTGCAAAGCGACATATTATCAATAAACAACTTAGTGTGACTCATAAACAATGGCAAAGCATTATATTATCAATAAATAGAGCAATCATCAATAAACTGAGTCATTATGTCTCGCAATTAATCGCAAAGTGACATATTATTAATCAACTGACTCATTATGTCACTCAATCAATCGGGATGCAACACATTATAAATAAACTGACTCATTATAACTTACAATCAATATAAAAACAAGATATTATCAACAACCTGACTCATTACGGTTCACAAATAACCGCAATGACAAATATTATTAATAAACACCTTATTATAACTCACAATCAATCGCAATGCGACATATTATCAATAAACTGACTCATTATGACTCACAATAAATCAGAAAGAAACATATTATCAACAACCTGACTCATTATGACTCACAACCAATCGCGAAACAACATATTATCGGTAAACTGACTCATTATGATTCAGAATTAATTACAAAGCAACAATTTATTGATGGTTGAAATGTTTCAAGATTATTAAAACAATTTGAGTCAACAAATCGAATAATAACTCAAGATAGTTAATCAAAAACCAACATATTATTTGACTTATTATGACTCACAATACAAGGCAAAGCAATAAACTACCGATGGTTGCGTTGCTTCAATATTGGGTCAATAAAATTGAGTTATAACTAAAAAAATAGTTTAAATTTTTAACCACAATTAAAAAAAAACTTTGGTTGAGCTTGTGTCATTTTTTCGGCCATAAATTTCCCCCTCCTTTTTGTGGTTTTGCAAGTTTTCAAATTAAAAGAATTTACTTCAAAAATATTAAAAAAAAAACTAACAAATTTAAATTTATAGTTGGCAAGCCTGAAATTATCATTTGCAACAAAAAAGCCGATGATTTATTTATAGATACCTTAATTCCTTTCGTATCCTCCTCATCAAACGATCCAATATCGAATGCATCGGCAGCGTTCACTTCACCCCTGGGGGGTATCAACGGGGGCGTGTATTTCTGTAGATAAACTTGTTGCCAATCTATACCGGCAAAGAAGGGGTGGTCTTTTACTTCATCCGCGCTACAACAAAGAACAAAATGTTACAAATAATTATTGAGAAAGTTGAGAGCAGAGAAATCTTACCCGTTCCCTCTACATCCCAGTCTCTTATCGACGTCCCTTTGCAGTAATCCTTCTAATAACGATTTTAATTCCTTACTAAAAGAATCGGGCAACTCTACGTTCTAAAAAAAGAGATTTATTATTGTAAAATTTTAGTTTGCCCGGCGCCTCCGCCATAAGTTCTTTTTATAACGAAATAATTATCAATTACCATAGTCAATGTCATCCGATCGATTTCATGTTTATCTTTGGTCTTGTGCTGGCGGAATGGGGAATGTCCTTTGAGTAATTTGTATAACATGCAGCCGAAACTGAACCAATCAGCACTGGAATCGTACGCGGTCCCCTTAGATAGTACTTCTGGTGCCATATAACCGTGCGTGCCACTGTGAAAACAATAAAAAAATAATTAAGAAACAAATTTATTAAAATATAAATCAATTAACTTACACACTGGCGTGCGGTTTTTTCTTTGAAAAATCACAAGCCAAACCGAGATCGGATATCCTGACATGGCCGTGCTCATCCAGCAATATATTCGCCGGTTTTAAATCTCTATATACAATATATCTTCTATGCATGTGTTCCAAACCTGAAAATTTGTTTAGTAAAAATACGCTTTTAATACAATTAATGTACAAATTTAAATCAATTATAATTCATTTAGTCGGTAGTACGGCAGAGAGAGCATGTACAAATAACAGCGCTAACAAAAGTTAAGCAACGGCCGCTCTGGTCACTACTTGGATGGGTGAACCCAAAGTGATGCCGAGCGTAGCGTTCTTCCCAATATGGGTCCGTTACCTCATATAAGCATCCATACATGTCTTCTCTGTGGCTCGGTGTGTCCGACACCTCGACACCTAACGGTATTAAGAGGTTATTGAATATATATATATATATAATTCATTTAATAAAAATGAATACAGTATCAAAAGCTTAAAAACTTCATTCAATTTTAAATGATAAACATTTTCCTTTGAAAAATATAACAAAGTAAAAACACTTTATACATGGCTTCATGGCAAACGTTGTAAAAACTTTGATACAACTAAATGGCTTCTAGAAAATAGTTATATAAATAAAAAGGTGCAGTAAGGACGATTCTGTAAAGTTATAAAGAATTTCTTTCAATAATAACAGAGTCGAGTGAAGGAAGCCCTGTAAAAGAAATCGCGCGCGGCAGAATTGCAAGAAAATGCAATCTTATTAATGATTTTTTTTCTTCAAATAGATTACACCGGAAATTGCTTGTGGTAGAAAAATCTAATTAAAATATTCAATTAGATTATAAATCAGAATTTGATATTGATGAAAAATTTAGCAAACATGTTTAATTGTAATTTTCTGCGGAAAAAGATTCATATTTCCAGCTAGAGAGCTTTTCAGAATATATTGTGATAACTTCAGTACAATATTTAGTTTAAGTTTTTTTTAATCAAAAAATTAATTAAACATAGAATTACAAAGTGATAAAGTGCTAAATGGAAAGAATATTGCAAATCGGTAAGTATTAATAAATTAAACATACTTAATTAATCAAAAAGCGACAAAGTACCACGTGATAAAGCGCTTTATAATCAATCGCAAAGCAACAAAGTGTCACTGAATTAATGCTTTACAACCAATCGCGATGCAAAATAGTATCACTTGATAAATTAATCGCAAAGCGACATATTATCACTAAATTTAGAGATGGTCACAAAGCGACAAAGTATTATTGAATTGATTAAGCAATAAAGCTCTTTACAATCAATCGCAAAACTACATAGTAACATTTGATAAAACGCTTTACAATCAATTACAAACGTGTAACTAGATTTAGAGACAGTGGCGAAGCGACACAGTACTAATGAATTGATTTTCTATTAATTAAAACGCTTTAAAATCAATCGACAAACTGTTGAAGCAATAAACGTTACGTCGGCTGATTAGTAGGCGATGTTTTGGAGAAGAGAAAAGTCAGTTTTGACATTTAAAATTAGAATTAATTCGTTCTACTTATTAGCTTTACGTTTATATCACTGTTTAACCTGCAATATAAGTTTAAAACCAATACACTGTGGCGTGTAATATTATTGGACTGCAATCGTTGTTTGAACAGGTTATGGGCCAGAAAAACGGCTGTAAGTGAACGGATTGAATAAGTTCATGAAAAACACAAGTGAAAGCAAAATCGTGAAATCTAAACGAAGTGCGAATATTGTGTCCCGGTAAGAAAATGAACGAACAGTTGTGTAGTGAATAGAACCTGTGAAAATGACTACCCATTTTCGAATCGAACTGCTAAATAAGGACAATTATGACACTTGGCAAGTACAAGTTGAAGCACTAAACGACGCGTTCGGTTATGCAAACAGAGAAATTGTTAACCAGGAGCCACAAGCAGGAAACGCAAATGCAGCAGCCATCGTCAAATGGATAAAAAATTATAGAAAAGCTAAGTCCGATATCATACTGCTGATAAGCCCAAACGAACTTAAAAAAGTCAAAGAGTGTGAAACGTCAAGGAAAATTTGGAAAAAACTTGAAAACATTTATCAATCTAGAGGACCAGCACGAAAGGCGAAGCTGTTAAAAAGGCTGACTCAACAAACAATGGCGGACCGCGATGATATACGC
The DNA here is from genome assembly GCA_963932245.1 of Tachinus rufipes. Lineage (NCBI taxonomy): Eukaryota > Metazoa > Arthropoda > Insecta > Coleoptera > Staphylinidae > Tachinus > Tachinus rufipes. Next base: position 65,961,446 of record OZ010747.1, on the reverse strand, counting down.
GAGCACTATATACACAGCAGATTTTTTTACGCCGTAGACAAGCTAGATAACATGAACGTGGAAATAAACAACGACTTATTATCCAGTTTGCTTTTACACAGTCTAGCCGGCAGGTACGAAAATTTTCGGTGCGCAATCGAATCGCGCGACGAGTAGAACGGTGAATATAATGGAAGAAAGCGATGCAAGAAAAGGGGAACAAAGCGGCGCGGCGCAAGGTGCCATGTGCTGAACCAACAAAAGAATTTAGTACAAGTGCCACAAATGCAGACAAGTAGGCCACATGTCCAAAAACTGCGCAAACATAGCAAGAAATGAGACAACAACAAACGCATGTTTCAATGTAAATGAGAATATTCACAAACAGTGGTGTCTCGACAGTGGTGCCACTTCACACTTGTGCAAAGACATCAAACGTTTCAAAACCATTGACAAGAATCGAATCGGAAAGCTAAGTTTAGCTAACGGGGATACAACAAACATATTAGCAATCGGCAATGTAGATTTTGCGGCTGAAAACAAAGAAAGTGCAGCAAACGTGACATTAACGAACGTACTACACGCGCCTGCGCTCCAGATAAACCTGATGTCCGTAAGTAAAATAACCGATAAAGATCACAAAGTGCTATTTACGCGCGGTGAGGCAATAATTTGAAACAATCAAAATGAAATTGTACTTACTGCAAGTATCCAAAAGCAACGACATTTCCAATGACGTAGCATGCTTAGCGAAATTAAACCATAGTTTATTTGCAAATATCACAAATAATGGGTCACTTAAACTTGCGCAGGTTAAAAGACACCCTAACAAGCAAAAATATGCATGCAGCGGAAGTAAAACTCGAAGATTTTAAATGCAACGTGTGCGCGAGAGCAAAAATGACGCGTTCCAGTTTTCAGAAAGCCCCCAAACGATCAACTGAAATGCTTGAAATTGTTCACTCAGACGTTTGCGGCCCAATGAGAACGGAATTTCAAGGAAAAATTAAATACTTTGTAACCTTCACCGATGATGGATCAAAGGACCAAATAATTTCAAAACTTATAGAATACGTGAACAGTGTCGAGAATCAAACTGACAAACAAGTAAAATATCTTCCATCAGATAACGGTACAGAGTATGTAAACAAGTCATTCGGCAAGTACCTAAAGATGAAAGGTATTGGAAAAAGATTGACAATCGCCTACACACCGAAACAAAATGGCATCTCCAAACGAACCAACAAGACACTCCTGGAACCAACGAGGTGTTTTTAAATGCAACATTAAAAATCGCTGCCCATCAAGTAGTTTAAATAGAAAGACACCATTCAAATTATCGTGCAAAAAAAAATCCAAACAAATTGAAAGAATTCGGGGCCCAAGTATATTCCCTAAATCAACGCCCAAAGAGAGGCAAGTTAGACATTCGTAGAAGACTTTAAATTTTTCTCGGTTATCCCGAAAATCAGAAAGGCTTCCGAATCTGACTCGTAGAGGAAACGAAATTGAAAGTTTCCCGCGACGTAAAACTCGTGAAAGATAAAGACAGAATTCCGTGGAAAACCAATGACAAGACAACATCAAAAAACAACCAGAACTTGATAGAAATCATCATCGAATATAACGTTAGAAATCAAGAACACGTTAATGGACATCAAGTAAATGAAGTAAAAATTGAGAATCTAGCAAAACCGGCGGTCAAAAATAAGAATGAAGGGCAACTTAAATTTAGAAGAGGTCTTGGCAGACCAAGGCTAAAACAAAGAAACAGAGGCCCAGCAAGAAAAGTTTACAATATGATTCCTATAATTAAAGAAAACAAAGGTAAAGCAAACTGTGTGAAGACTGAATTCTGCCATTTAGCCGAAGTCCCAATCAAAATCGCACTTCAATAAAACTTTTGCCCCGGTCGCTAGAACCGGCTCTATAAGGATGGTGGTAGCATTAGCAGCACAACAGAAAATAAAAATTTGTCAATTTGACGTTTCAACCGCATATTTAAACGGACACCTGAATAAAGAAATTTTTATGAAAGCTTCTAAAAATTTAGGCAAACTACTACAAGTTATAGTAGAAGAGAAAACTGACCTAAGTGCAGTGGCCGAAAAAATGTTATACAAGCTTAAGAAAGGCAACTGTGTCTGTCTCCTGGAAAGAGGATTGTACAGCCTAGAATAAGCCGGCATACAATAGTACAAAATATTGAACACCACCTTGCGTCGAATAGGAGCTGAACCCACACATGCAGATCCATGCATCTACCTACTAAAGTGAGAGGAGGACATCGCAGCTTACATAGTTATCTACGTGGATGACATCCTCGTGGCGTCAAGAAGCGATAAAACTGCAACGCAGCTACTACAGATTCACCAGGGAAGGCGACCGAATACAACTGAACAAGGGTTTGTGACAGAACTACTGAAACGTTTCTATATGTTGGACTGCAAACCCGTACTGACTCCACTCGACCCGAACACAAAGCTAACGAAAGATAAAAACGCTTTAGCAGATCAAAAAACAAAATATCCATTTCGTAAACTGGTTGGTGTGCTGATTTACCTATCTACATCAACGGGACCTGATATTTGTCATGCTGTCAGCTACCTGGGGCAGTTTAGTCACTTTTACAAAGATTAAAAGGAACATTGGCTGCGATACCTAAAAAGTACCGCCGGCATCAGTCTCTGCTATAGTCCAGCAAATACAGAAGTAAAAGGTTATTGTTTCTTGTGGGCAAATTCTTCAATATCATGGGAATCCAAGAAACAACGTACGGTGGCGCTAAGCTCAAACAAAGCTGAATACATGGCCATGTCCGAAGCAACCAAGAAGGCCATATATATCCGAAACCTAATGCTTAAAACTGGTGTGGTCTCAATCGCAAAGCGACAAACAAAAATAAATTGACTGATTCGGTTACAATTGATCGCGAATCGACATACTATCCTTGGATTGATTAAAACGGTTTACAATCAATCACGATGCAACATAATATCACTAGATTCAAAGAATTGTAACAAAAAATCGATTATAAACCAACCGCAAAGCGATAATCTATAAATGAATTAACTGATTCGGTTACAAATGATCGCGAAACGATATACTATCATTGGATTGATTAAAACGGTTTACAATCAATTGCGAAGCCATAGAATATCACTAGATTCAAAGAGTTGTAACAAGAAACAGATTAGAAAACCAATCGCAAAAATTAAACAAAAAATGTAACAAAAATCGATTATTAACCAATCGCGAAGCGACAAACTATATCTGGATTGATTGATTCAGTTACAATTAATCGCGATTCGACATACTATCATTGGATTGATTAAAACGGTTCACAATCAACCGCGAAGCGACATAGTATTACCAGATTCAAAGAATTGTAACCTAACCTAACAATCGATCGCAAAGTAACGTTAATCGGTTCGTAATCCTAAGAAACTGAACTTGTTAATTTAATAAAACCGGTTAAGTTGAATAAATTATTAATTCATTCAAAATAGTTGTCAGTTAAATCGTATTATACAGATTAGTAGCAAGGCCACAACTTAACGTTCAGTTGATTGAACAGGCTTTGTAAAACAAAAAACTATAATATCGCAACTAATTTAATTCAATTCTAAAATATTATTATATAACAAAACAAATTAGTTTATGATATGAACAAAATTGAAATAGACCATTAAGGAATATTTTAGGATCCAATCGGGATAAAAGTAACGTTTTTTAAAGTAATAATATTATGCATTTACGTTCCCTTTTATGTTCTTCCTTTCCAATTACGTTAAATTAATAAAAATAAAATGAAAGTTGATAAAAGACCATTAAAGGCGACATAAATTCGCAGGATTTACGGGTAAACACACACATTCATGCATGCGTCACTACACACATCGGTAAAAAAATAAAAAAATCAGCACGTACGAAGGAAGCGGTTCGCACTGGCAGGAAAACGTGTCGTGTCGGCGACATAACACCAATTAAAACGACAATTTCGATTTAATTTTATTATTACCTGACGCCGAGTCGCAATTTACATGTGCGTCAAAGAGCCATTGTATTACATAATTAAAAGATTGAATAGCAATATATTAAATTAAAAAAAATTAAATTAAAAGGGGTCTTTGAACTTATTACAATGAGGTCACGTATTAGTGGATTATCGCTGGAAAGGACTAATATCTATTTTGGAAGCTTGCCTAGAAACTGTATATGTGTGTGTGTGTGTTTTATTTCGTTTTGATCGGATCGTATTATTAGGAATGGATGAGATAATATACATTAAAGATTTTCATGGACGGAGTTAAATGGTAAAAGAATTTTATGGGATATGGGTAGACTTGGAGGCGTCTGCTTGACCACAAATAAATAATATTATATTGGCTTGAATTAATTCAATAAATCAGGATGATTCTTATACAAACAAATACTGAACCTTGGAGGATACCTTAAATTTCAAAATTTATGTACTTAATCAAAATATTCATCATACCTAATATAACTTCTGCTGCGTAGAATTTCATTTCTGATTCATTGAAGACTCCGTGTTGGCTGAGGTGGTAGTGTAGGTCGCCGCCGTTCATCAGGTCCAAGATGAAGCAGAGTTTGTCGGGTGTGTGAAAGGCGTACGTCATGCAGACGATGAAGGGGCAGTCAACGCCGGTACTGACCAGCGATAGCATTATCCGCTCGTTCAATGCCAGCGTTTCGCCTTGCTTCATCTTGATGCGTTTCTTATCCAGGCATTTCATTGCGTACATTTTGCCCGTATCTGCTTTACGACAGCCGTAGACTTCACCGAAGCCGCCCCTGCCTATTATCCTATGTACACTAAAGTCGTTCATTGTTAACTGAAATAAACAAACAAAAATTAGAAAGCTGTCATTACGAAACATTCAACTGAATTTAATGGAAAACGAAATATAAGCAAGAAATTCAATCTCAAGATTAAAATCCATTTACTGAACATCGAGATTTTTATTATTAGCATCTTCAAATCTGAAATTTTAATCCACAATCCGAGCCGATAATAATAAACTAAATGCGTGCGGAATTCGTATTAAAATATCCAAAGAGGCAAAGTTTTCCTTTTCTATTGGAATTTTATGCATGCCTTGGGGTGAATTCTTATTATTATTTATTTTTTCACATGATTCCTACTCGAGTTTAAATTAGTTTTTTTTTATTTTATATTCGACATTCATTTAGAAATCTTAATTAACATTCAATTAGAAAAGTTTTTTTAATTGAATTTTCCTGATGGAAAATGCAGGTGTTAAACTAGCTTTTGTTGGATGGGGTAATTGGGGTTTATTATTAGAGAAACGAAGCGAGGATTACGGAACACAAATCGAATATTCTTTATTAATGCCGGGCGGGATAATAGCCGCCCGTGTTTATTGAATAGAACGAATTTTTAATGTAAAATATTCTTTTATTACTAAATATATTTATAACGAGTTTCTGTTTACATTGCATTCATTTACACTGTCCGTAATTGGTAATTGACCTCGCGCACTGTTCAAACAGAGTTTTCCGATGAAATATGTTAAAAGTGTGGACTGACCTGATGAATTAATAATGACAGATGTGGCAACACGGATTACAAATGAAATTTTAATATTTTAACAATATGGAAATAGGAAAAGTCCATTCTAAACAATTTTCATTGTATTAACACTATGACAGCTAAATACTGTCCAGAAATAGTTTGTAATACGTAATAATCAGGTTTAATACACAGAGAGAAATACAATTATCGATTTTAAAATATAGCTTTGTCAAGAAAGTAGATTGCGTTAAAAAACTTATAAAAGCAAAAATATTTAAATAATTTATCTTGTTAATAAATGATGTATTTTCGCTTGAATGATTTTGCCCAAGACAAGATACTTGAATCATAATATTCATACTGCATTAAAATATATTATTTATATTGTCACTTCTGATGTGTATAATTGTGAACGTCACAAATAAATGAAAATGTTGAGCAGAGAAATCATCGATTAATTAAATCCAATTTGGAGTAGAATAATCACTAAGATTTCGACTAGCTTACAAAATCTGATTGGTCGACTTGACAGATGTCAATCACTTTTTTGACTTTTACAATACTTCATAAACATTATATGACATTAACTTATTTATACTCTGACAGCTCAAGACCGCACAGGAATAGTTTGTGATTATCCAAGAATAGTTTGTGTATGTCCAGGAATAGTTTGTGATACATAATAACTTTTAAAAACTTTTAGTAATGTTCATACTTCATAAACATTCATATTCACAAACACTCTGACAGCTCAAGTCCGTTTAGGAATAGTTTGTGATTATCCAGAAATAATTTGTGATCCAACCGGTTTGGGCAGTTTGCAAACCGTCCAAACTGTGCACACAAACAAATATTTGTCACTCTTAAGCAATCTTTTATACACAGTAATTTATTTGTAAGCATAGTTTGAACGGTTTGCAAACTGTCCAAATCGTAGGTTGGAACAGACCTAACAATTACTTCTAAAAATTATAAGAACATGTAAATTATAACAGTTGACAAATATTGTATGACATTTGTGATAAATCGAGAGTGCCTAGGAACATAAACATTACAGAAAACTTCAAACATATTTACAATAAATCGTAATCATTTCATGGCACTTTTAACAGTTCACATACAATTTATAACACAGTTGATGGCAATCCAAAAATATTCTACAAGACATGATGATAACTTTAATAACAGAACATAAATTTCTATGATACTTTTAATAGATCCCAAACATTTTGTAGTAGTACTAGTGACAGCTCACAAAACACATATGTGACAGCTCAAGGGTATTCAGACTTTTTTTTTCGTTTCTGAACATTTAAAAAATTTAAGACAGTCATTTCGTACAAATATTATGACAGTTAATAATACATTTTTTGATACTAACCACTGATTGTGATCAAGATTGTCCAACAATGTTTTGAAACTTAATCTCTCATAATTTTATAACACTTGTAACAGCTAAGGTATATTTTGCGACATGTCATAACCACTTTAGTATTTAAAAACATTTACATGCTGTGAATGTTTAACGACACTTGTGATAGTTTCAGAAGATCTTATGACACTTTCTGACAGTTACAATTATGAAAGATTAGAGATAAATCATGACACTTGTAATAGTTCTAAGAGATATTATGATACTTCTGACAGTTGACAATCATTTTATGAAAACAGGAATATTTTATTACTTGTCATAATTAATAAAAAAAAAAAATTAAAATATCAACTATCTATTATAAATATTTCATAACACTTGACAGTTGACATTTTATGGCAGCTCAGGAATATTTTGTAACATGCCATAATCACATCGGAAATATTTAAATCAATTACAAATAAATTACAAACATTTCGTAACACACAAATCACAAACATTTTGTGATAATTGTAACAAAATACAATAAATTATGAGATTCGTGAAAGCTCAGGATTGCCCAGAAATAATTGTATACAACTTATAAACATTTAACACTTGTGACAGTTCACAAACATTTTATGACACTGCCCAAGAATACTTGAATAGAAATTATAAACATTTCAAGACACTTGTGACAGTTCATGGACATTTTATGACACTTGTGACAGATAATAATAATTTTATGACACTTGTAATAGCTCAGGATTGCTAAAAAATATTTGAATACAAATCATAAACATTTCATGACATTTGTTACAGTTCACAAATATTTTATGAAACAGGTATGACAGATAATAATATTTTCATGACACTTGTGACAGCTCATAATTGCCCAAGAATATTTTAATACAAATATAAACATTTCATGACACTTGTGCCAATTTGCAGACATTTTATGATACTGGTGACAAATAACAAAAATTTTGACACTTGTGACAGCTTAGAATTGCCCAGAAATATTTAGATACAAATTGTAAAAACACCTGTGACAATTTTTGAACAGTTTATGACACCAATGACAGATAACAATAATTTTATAATTCTTGTGACAGCTCAGGATTGTCCAGAAATATTTGGATACAAATTAAAAACATTTAATGACACTCGTGACAGTTCGCTGACATTTTATGACAGTTGTAAAAGTTCCAAATTGCAATTATAAACATGTTATAATATAGAAAGTTCATGGACAGTTTATGACATTTGTGACAGATAATAATTTTATGGCAGTTGTGACAGCTCAAGATTGCGCAGAAATATTAGGACACAAATTATAAACATGTCATGACATTTGTGACAGTTCACGGACATATCATAACATTTGGAACAGATAACAATAATTTACGCCACTGCAGTCTCTTCTCTGCCCACAATGACAACTTACATTACAAGTGGACCTATATTTTGAGTGGATTCCAAACCACTAAAAAGATTATTAATCTACTCCGAATCAGAAAAGTATCTTAGTCATAAATCCCACGCTGACAAGCCGGGTTGAGAAGTGGGAGAGCGTATAAACGTTTGAAATCATTTTCGTTGTAAGATTCAAACCCACAATCTTTAGTGCAGCAGTCGGATGCTCATGAGAGCTCAGAATTGCCCAAAAATATTTAAATGGAAATTATAATTATTTCATGACACCTGTGACAGTTCATGAACAGTTTATAACACCAGTGACAAATAACATTAATTTTATGACACTGTGACATATTAGGATTGTCCAAAAATATTTGATAACAAATTTCATGACACTTGTGACAGTAATAATAGCTCAAAATTGCAATTATAAATATACATATTATGATATTTGTGACAGTTCACGGACACTTGTGACAAATAACAATAATTTTATGACAGCTCAAAGCGTTCAAAAATATTTGTTTACTAAATCAAACACTTCATAACACTTGTAACAATTCACTGACAGTTTATGACACTAGTGATGATAACAATAATTTTATGACAATGTGACAGCTCAAAATTCTCAAAAAATATTTGGATCAAATTACAAATACTTCATGACACTTGTGATAGCTCACAAACAATTTATAACATTCCTGACAGATAGTAATAATTTTATGACACTTGTAACAGATCAGGATTGTCCAAAAATATTTGGATAGTAAATACAAACATTTCATAACTTTTGTGACAGTTCACGAACGGTTTATGACACTTTTGACAAATAACAATAACTTTATGACACTTGTGACAGCTCATTATTATTCAAAAATATTTGGATACAAATTACAAACATTTCATGACACTTGTGACAGTTCACGGACATTTTATGACAGTTGTAATACCTCAACATTGCAATTACAAACATGTCATGACACTTGTGACAGCTCACTTGACACTTTTGACAGTTTACAGATAATGTATCACCCTTGCAACAAATAACAAAACGACAGTTGTGATAGCTCCAACAGTTTATGACACTTGTGACAGATAACAATAATTTTGTTACACTTGTAACAGCTCAAGATTGTCCAAAAATATTCAGATACCAATTACAAACACTTCCATTTTATGACACTTGTGACAGATAACATAAATTTTATAACACCTGTGACAGCTTAGGATTGCCCAAAAATATTTGGATACAAATTACAAACATTTCATAACATTTTCTACAGTCCATAGAAAGTTTATAACCTAGTGACAGATAAAAACAGTTTTATGACATCTGTGACAGCTTAGATAGATAGATATAGATTTATCAAAATATTTAAAAAAATTTACAAAGTTTGCCCAGAAGTATTTGGATTCAAATTATAAACATTTCATGACATTTGTACCAGTTTATGACAGATAACAATAATTTTATTACACTTGTAACAGCTCAAGGTTGTCAAAAATTAATTGTATACAAACTATAAACATTTCATGTCACTTGTGACAGTTCAATAACATTTTATAACACTTGTAACAGAAAACAATAATTTTATGACACTTGTGACAGCTCAGGATTTGCAGTTATAAACATTTCATAACAATAATTTACGCCACTGCAGTCCACAGACAGTTTATGACAACTCGAGATTGTCTAAAAATATTTGAATTTAAATTACAATTATTTCATAGCACTTATGACAGCTTACAGACAGTTTATAACAATTGTGACAGATAACAGATCATTTATGACAATTGTGACAGATAGCAACAACAACACTTGGCAGCTCAGGATTGCACAGGAATACTTGAATTCCACTTATATACATTTTATGACACTTGTAACAGTTCATACACTTTATGACATTTGTGACAGATGAAAATAATTTTAAGACACTTGTAACAGTCCAGGATTGCAATAATAAACATTTCATAAATCTTGTGACAGCTTACAGACAGTTTATGACACTTGTGACAGATACCAATAATTTTATGACACTTGTGACAGCTCAAGACTTGCAGTTTTCATGACACTTGTAAAAGTTCACAGACAGTTTATAATAGCTCAAAATTGTCTAAAAATATTTGGATGCAGAGTAGAAACATTTCATAACATTTGTGACAGTTCACGAACATTTTGACACAGATTGCAGAAATTTTATGACATTTGTGATAGCTCAAGATTGCAATTATAAACAATTCATAACATTCGTGATAGTTCACAGACAGTTTATGACACTTGTGACAGATAGCAGACCATTTATGACAAGATTACAATAATTTATGGCACTAGTGGCAGCTCATGATTTGCCCAGGAATACTTGAATTCAAATTATATACATTTTATGACACTTGTAACAGTTCACAGTTTATGACACTTCTGATAAATAAAAATTCGTTTCAGACACATGTGATAGCCCAGGATTGCAATTATAAACATTTCATGACACTTGTGACAGTTCACAGAGAGTTTATGACACTTGTAACTGCTCAAGATTGTCCAAAATTATTTAGATACAAACATTTGTGACAGTTCACAAACGTTTTATAACACTTGTGACAGATAACATGACAGCTCAAGATTGACCAGAAATTCTTAGATACAAACTACAAACATTTGATCACACTTGTGACAGTTCACAATCAATTCATGATACTTGCGAGAACTTTATATTGCAATTACAAACATGTCATGATACTTGTGACAGCTTAGAACTGAGAAAATACTTGAATCTATAACCTGCAAATATTTTATGACACTTGTGATAGCTCACAGACAGTTTAGGACACCTATGACAGATAACAATAATTTTATAACACTTGTGATAGCTCAAGATTGCAATTACATACGATTCATGACTGTGACAAGACAGTTCACAGACAGTTTATAACAATTGTAACAGATAACAGACAGTTTAATACAATTGTGACAGATAACAATAATTGCATGACACTTGTGCCAGCTCAGGGCTGACACTTGTGCCAGCTCAGGGCTGACACTCTGCCATGCCGATCGCATCGCAATAATGTTAATATGACGTAGCGTTGTTATGTTACTATATAAATGGAACAGCAACGCAATGTCATATTGACGTCAATGCGATTCGATTGCGATCAGCATAGTGGAGTGTCAGCCCTGGATTGCCCAGAAACACTTGGATTTAAATTATATACATTTTATGAGACTTATGGCAGTATAAACACTTTTACAGTTTATGACACTTCTGACAAATAATACTTGTGACAGTTTATGACACATGTGACAGATAACAATAATTTTATGACAAAGTATAAACATTTCATGACATTTGTCACAGTTTATGACATTTCTAACATATAGCAATAATTTGATGACTGTGTGACAGTTCATTTAACACTTGTAACAGATAACAAAAACATAATGACACTGTTGACAGCTTAAAATTTGCAATTATGATTATTTCGTGCCATTTGACACAGTTCACAGACAGATTATGACAGCTCAAGATTGTCTAAAAATATTTGAATACAAATTACAAACATTTCATAACATTTGTGACAGTTCACAGTCAGTTTATGACACTTGATAGCTCAAGATTGCAATTGTGACGGATAAAAAAGGTTATGACAATTGTGACAAATTATAATAATTTATGACACTTGTAGCAGCTCAGAATACTTGAATTTAAATTATATACATTTTATGACACTTGTGACAGCCCAAGATTGCAATTATAAACATTGCATGACACTTGTAACAGTTAACACTAGTTACAGCTGAGGATTGCAATTATAAACAATTTATAACAATTGTGACAGTTCACAGCCAGTTTATGACAGCTCAGGATTGCCCAGGAATATTTGGATACAAATTATGTATATTTCAAGACACTTGTGCCAGTTCAGTCACTTTTGACAAATAACAATAATTTTATGATACTTGTGACAGCTCAGTAGTGCCTAAATATTTTCTGGTATGTCATAATCACTTCAAAATGCTTTAAAAACATTTATGACAACACTTGCGACAGCCATTTTTGACGGAACTATTGACAAATATTTTATGACAGCTTAAGTAAATATCACATTAATAAATCTACTGTGATTAATTGCAACCAGAACAAAAGCACAACTTTACTATCGTTCCACTGAAAATAAATAGATAGACTATAAAACATTTCATTTCAAAGGTTCTCGAAATAATTTAATTAGTATTAATAATACACCCACTAATTTAATTGAATGGGCAACAAAAACAACCCCTTTCATTATCAAATTTTCAGACCCGGAATCACGCCACCCACTCGTATTTAAATTGGATCCCACGCACTTATTGAATTAAAAATAAAGGATTACACATCTGAAGCACATTTCGGCATTTAATTATAACAATTAATTCCCTACAGAACAACATCAAAGGGCAACGAATTAAAAAGCAAATATAACTATAAAAACAAATTAAACTCACCTGTATATTAAGTTCTAGATTCTTCCATTGACAAAATCGCGTGTATTTATCACTGAAATTGTAATAATAATTAAATTATTGATTTAGTTTTTGAACGTTTATTTACCTTTCAATGAATTTTTTAAACGGTTCGTCTCTTAATTGATTATAAATTTCTTCTATATAAGGCTGAAATAAGAATATTCGGGCTGGATTAGATTAGAATTCGTTTCGCAATAACGTCATTTATATTTGATGTTTTGTGGTGATTTTTTTGGGCGTTTAGACTCACCTCGAATAGCGTGACCGGAACGTCGTTTTTCATTAGATGCCTCTGTACGTGTTGAAGGCATTCCTTTGAATAATCCTGCAAAAAAAATACATTATAATAAATAAATTAATAATTCATACAATACAATGGATGATTCATTAATCTCATTTCCTAAGTGCGTAACATTGTAGAACTATTAATAAAATTTAAAACTATTATATTTATGGATTAAAAGGGTTGTATAGTTTAGTATTATACACATGCGGGAATTAACTTCCGCTACCATCAAGATGCTTTCAGGTCGTAATTCGGTACAGAAAACATCTAAAAGCACAGCGTCGACTTTTAATTAATTTAACAACAGTAAATCTCTTTTACGGAGACATAAAGAAACGGACATGCGAGTGAGTAACAACGAGCTATTAAATTCGAATGGAATTATAATATTGATGGCACATTCTCACTCTATATAAATAAACGCCCAAAGTGATTTCTCTTCACTCTCTATGGATAACGAAAGAAAAAAAGACGAAATAGAGAGAAGAAAAAAAAACGTCAGAATGGGTTTCGACTATGATTAGATTTTGCTCCGGGGAACTATAAGCCAAACAGAGAATGAGCAAAAAAGAAAATGATGAGGAGAAAAAGTGCTTGGCTTGTCGGGACGGGATTAATACTCGCATATCGAAAGTTGAATACATTTTTTTATACCAAATAAAATTTTATTATTATGTTTTGTGTAAAAGATATATTCACACTGAATTTTTTACTAACGTTGGCTCAGCTGAATTTGGTAATAATAAAATTACAGCGATTTTTTTTATACAGTAATAAGTTAAAATTTATTATTCTTAAAAAATTAAATTAAATTTAACAAATTGCTGCAAATTCAATACCAGCCTAAAATTGTTTTGTTAAACAATGTTTGGACTCTACATTATTTAATAAAATTTGATTAATTTATTTTGTGCAAATGTCCAAATTAATACTTTAATGCCCGTATTCATAAAACGTTATTTATTAAAAATATAACAGAACGTTTAATCAAATTTTCCTCAAACTCATAAATACTCATTAGCAATGACATTCATTAAATTATTCATTAAATTTAATGCAATACATTTGGTCCATTAAAGCGCAACGAATAATTAAATTGACACAACTTAAAAATGTCTATTTGTATTAATTCACAGTATTTGAGGTTATATTAGTATAGGTTAACATATTAATAACTTATAGAAAACAAAAGTAACTAAAAAGTTATTTATAAATATCGTTATATTTTTAATGTTCATTAAATTGTAATGTTATCCGACTATAAAAATATTAATTTGGACATTTAAAGACCGAATTTAAATTGACATTTAAAAAACAGATTTTAATATACTAGCCGGATTATTTCATTTAAATTTTGTTAACTCATCATTGTGAACATTTAATCTATTTTAGAACACTTCCGACAGGATTTCTGTAATAAAAGCACAAGTTTAAACTTTAACTTTAAATTTCTGCATTGACTAGCAGATTTTGTTTAAACTTCATTATTGCATGCAGGATTATTGCTTTTAATGACCGGATTTTTAAGTTTAAAGATTTATTATTGAATCAAACACTCAATACAATTTAGGCATTAAAAGCAGGATTTTGCATTTAAATGCCGTTTTAAGCATATATTAGAATTTTACAAACCAAATTTTGTTTTATTAAGTTTAAATAATACAACAAGCACTTATTGGTTTTAACAGCCGAATTTTTAATAATAATAATAATAATAATAATAATTTATTTATTCCATTGGATCTTACAGATATTGGCATCGCCACATAGAAAACTTAATACTTTTTGGGTGTATAGCTTAAAATTCCAGCATTGTAGAATACGTAACTGATAAATTTCTGTATTTGAACATTAAATGCAGAAATCCCTAGGAGACGTATCCTTCAAAGCTAAAATTTGGGTTTTTCAAGATTTTTTCATTACATCAAATATTTATAAAGCATTAAAGACCGGATTTTTGCTAGTGAATTTTAAATGCAATACAATTGTAATTTTGCAAATCGGATTTCCGCAATTGCAGGCGGATTTTTATTGTAACAAGCCGGATTATTGCTTTTAATAACCAAACTTTTGAGTTTAAAACCTGCGTTTTAGGTTTTTAGGCTACGTCTCTAATAGATTTCTGCAATTCATAGCCGGATTTTTTATTATATCAAATATTTAATGCAATTGAGAATTATTTGAAACAAAAACAATTTTAAAAACCGCAAACACGCAAATAAAAAAAAATACAAAAAAATACAAAAATAGCTAAAATAGCTACAATATACAAAAATTCGGCCATAGAAAATAAATTATTTCAAAATCCGGCCAAACTAAAAAAAAACTACAAATACGCCAAAAAATAAGAAAATTTAAAATATGGCCACATGACATCAAAATCATGTCAAAAATACATACAAATACTATACGGTCATAAAAAAATATTAAGTTCAAAATCTGCATAAAGAAACATCAAAACTACGCCAAAAATAATAAAATTCAATTTTAAAAATAAAAAATAAAAACTACAAAAATTAATAAAAAATAAAATTTAACCACAAAACAACAAAACTATTTAAAAAATAAAAAAAAAAATCCGATACAAAAAAAAAAATAAAAACAAAAAAAAATAACAGTAATAGAAAAATCCAGCAATAAAAATAAGATAATGTTAAAATCCGCCAAAAGTAACGTCGGAAATTCAAGAATAAAAATTTAAAAATCCAGCTTAAACAAAATAATAATCATAAAACTAGTTCTTAAAAGAAGAATAAAAATAGTTTAAAAAATACGGTCATAAAAAATCAAAGAAACAAATAAAAACCGGCCAAAAATCAAAAATATGTAAAAAATACCAAAAATTCAAATTCAAAGTAAAAAAAACATATATCGGACATAGAAAACAAAAAATCCGGTCACAAATCATCAAAATTACGCAAAAAAATAATAGAATTCAAATTTGAAAATTAAGAAAAAAAAAACACCTGAACAAGAAAAATAGTAAAACAAAAAATCCGGCCACAAATCATAAAAATTATGCCAAAAATACAACATTCAATCTTAAAAATAAAAAAAATCGTGTAAAAACAATTAAAAAAATAAACCTGCCACAAAACATCATAATAATGCCAAAAATACTATAAACACTATAGTGAGTCCAAAATTATAGTGATGGGTGACTTCAACATGCCGGATCTTTCTTGTATTGATATAGATGACTACGTTAGGCTCTATCCAGTTAACGTTAAAAATAGTTCTAATATAAAAAATGCAATTGAAAATTTAGTTTGAGACTGTTATGTATCTTATGGTTTGTCACAGTTTAATAATATTGTTAATAATTATGGTGTTGTACTGGACTTGTGTTTTGCGTCGTTTATGGTAATAAATGTTTCAAAATGCAACTCCTTAATATCTTGTAATGCGTATCACCCATCTTTAGAAGTTGAATGTTTATACACAGATGATGAGCACCTTAAATCCGACTTATCTGTGGTATTTGATTTTAAGCATGCGCCTTTTGTCTTAATAATTACTTGATGTCAATAAATTGGTTAGGGTTATGTTCTGATACTACTAATATTGATACTGCAACTTCAATATTTTATAATATATTGTATGACTGTTTTCAAAAATTTGTACCAACAAAAATAATACTCGAACCCAAGTTTCCTGTCTGGTTTAATAAAGAGCTTCGAACACTGGTTACCTAAAAACGGCATGCTCATAAAAAATATAAAAGACCAGCACTTTGGTTACTTAATATTTGCTAACCTCAAGAAACGTTGTCGGACTCTTACAAAGTTTTGTTATGATATTTATATAATACAAACTGAACAATCAGTACTTGAAAACCCTAGTAATTTTTGGAAATTTGTAAAGTCAAAATCTGGATCAAATAAACTACCATTGTCTATGTTTTTTGATAATGTTCAACTTAAGATCATTCAGACCGCTACCTTGATTTGTAGTATTTTAACAAAAATGGCAACTTTGGCGCACTAGTACATTCAGAAAGGATCAAAATGTGATATGTCAAAGTATTTTACTCAAATAATAAGTAGAAAATATCCGAAAAAACTTATCAAATATAGAAATAAATACGTTTTTCTGTATTTTTGAAAGCATTTTATTGCTATTTGCAAATATAATTTTACAAAAAAGACTTCGACATATCATAGTTTAATCCTTTCTAAACGTACTGGTAAAAAAATAAGTTGATTATCAAATTATTTGTAGAAACAGCAATGACGCCAAAGTTGCCGTTTTCGTTAAAATACTACAAATCAAGATTGCGGTCGGTATGATCTTAATGACGGTAGCGTAATTGCTAATGCATTTGCATCATACTTTTCTTCAGTTTACAATAGCCAACAGAATTTTCTTTGCAATCTGAAAGTTGATTCAAATGTTTGTCTATCTCAATTAAATATAACTCCTAGAGAGGTCCAGACAGCACTGCTAAACATAGACGTAAAAAGTGGAGCAGGGCCTGACTGAATACCACCTCTAGTACTTACTTTGTGTAACTCTACTTTATATATTCCATTGCATATTTTCTTTTCTTTATCATTAGCTCAAAGTAAATTAACCAATTTTTAAATCAGAAAACAAAAACGACGTTAAAAACTATAGACCAATTTGTATTGTATCTTCAATTCCTAAAGTTTTTGAATCACTTATTGCAACTTTTATGAGAAACTCATTTAAACATGTTATTATACCCCAACAGCATGAATTTATGAGTGGACGATCTACTGATACAAATCTGTTCTTATACACAAATTGTACTATGAAATCTTTTGATGCGGGCGCTGATGTTCACTTGGTGTCTATGGACTTTAGTAAGACTTTTGATAAAGTTAATATTAAACTATTGATATCTAAACTAGAATGTTATAGCGTTTGCAGGTTACTTTTAAAATGGATAACATCTTATTCAACAAATCGCATAGACAGTATCTTTTCAGAAATATATTACGTATCATCTGGTGTCCCTCAGAGATCTCATTTAGGACCACTTCTTTTTAACATATTTATAAACAATATTTATATTGGTTTAAGGCCCCCAATACGACATTAAATTATTTAGATAAATTTGTCGCTCAATTATTCCAAAATTCTACAATCAGATCTCAATACAATTAACAGTTGGTGCATTAATAATGATATGATTTTTAATGTTGATAAGTGTCATGTAATGCTGTTCAGTAAAAAACTTGATAACTACAGATTTGATTATGATTTAGCCAATATCAAACTAGTCTATGTAGACACTGTTCGAGATTTTATTTTGACAAAACATTGTCTTTTTCCTGCCATATAGAAATTGTTATTTCTAAAGAAAATAAATTGCTTGGTTTTATTAAACATATCACAAAGAAATCTACAAACCCTCAGAGTCTAATCGTGTTATATATTACATTAGTTCGTTCCATTTTGGAGTACTGCTGAGTGATATGGTCACCACACTTTGAAGGTTTTGTAAATAGGCTTGAGTCTATACAACGCAAATTTCTGAAGTATATAAAACAAAAACTGCAATGTCAAAATATAATACTAACGTTGCAACAAGTTGGGGTATAGGTCAACTTAGTAAGTCTTTTAAAAAGACGAGAATATATGTTTTGCATTTAAAATTTTCAATAATTTAATTTAATTCATCCAAGTTATAGAACACGTTATTCTTTACTTTTACACGTTCCGTTCAGTCGAACATATAAGGTCTGTTCCACCATACAATTTGAACAGTTTGCAAACCGTTCAAATTATGCACACAAACAAATATTTGTCATCCTTAGGCAATCTTTTATACACAATAATTTGTTTGTGTGCATAGTTTGAACGGTTTGCAAACTGTCCAAATCGTATATTAGAACAGACCTCGTATCTTTTAGATAGTCCGCTTGTAAGTTGTAACATTGCAAACAGATACTGTGACAGTCTTAACTTTGCATCATCTTTAAATTGTTTTAAGATTGATGCTCGTCGTGCCATAAATACATAAGAGTTGTTTTAATGTGTTAATCTAGTGCAAATGTAATTTTAAATAGTTTTAAGCCTTGCAAAATGTTTGTATGACGTTAAATAAATAAATTTTATTAAGTCGATCCTAAATGTCAAATATAGTTAAAAAATACAAAATAATTAAAAATAAAATAGAATCCAGCCATAAAACAACAAAAATTTGCCAAAAAACTAACATTTAACCTTAAAATAAAATTTAAAAAAAAATGATAAATTAAAATCCAGTCTGTCACAAAATATCAAAATAATGAAACTAAAAAAAAAAAAATAACAAAATATTTGAATACACAAAAATACAAAACAATTTAAATCCGGCCACACAACATCAAAATTATGCCAAAAAAACTAAAAATCAAAATTATAAAATAAAATCTGGTCACAAAACATCAAAATTATGCCAAAAATACAAAAAAAAAATACCGGCCATAAAATACAAAACAAAAATTAAACTACGTCAAAAAACATCATAATTAAATACTAAATTCAATCTTAAAATTGAAAAAAAATGACTAAAAGCCGGCCATAAAAAAATTAAATTCGGCTACAAAATATTAAAACTATGCCAAAAATATTAAAATTCGATCCTGAAAGTCAAAAAGTCCTGTCATAAAACATCAAAATATACCAAAAATACTATATACTACAATTCGATTTTAAAATTAAAAAATGACTGAATCGGGCCGTGAAAACT
Organism: Tachinus rufipes; assembly: GCA_963932245.1. Classification (NCBI taxonomy): domain Eukaryota; kingdom Metazoa; phylum Arthropoda; class Insecta; order Coleoptera; family Staphylinidae; genus Tachinus; species Tachinus rufipes. The sequence goes on along the minus strand of OZ010747.1, from coordinate 65,941,647 downwards.
TAAAAAATTTAAACTCCGGCAAAAAATATCTAAAATATAGCTAAAATAATAAAATTTAATTTAAAAATTAAAAAAACATTCAAAAATCCGGCCATATAACATTAATACTCGGGGACAAAACATCAAAATTATGCAATAATAAATACAAAAATCCAACCAAAGAAAATAGAAAACAAATCATAATCTGAAAACAAAACATCAAAATTATAGTACTACTAGTCTAAGTACTAAAATTAGATAGAAAATACTATAATTCAATTTTAAAAGTAAAAAATGAAAACAAATCCGGCTAGAAAATTAAAAAAAAAACATCAAAACTATGGCTAAAATACAAAAAATCAATCTTAAAAATAAAAAAAAAGTATTCGCCAATAAAAAAATTAAAAAAAACCTCGGCAATAAAACATTATGCAAATTATTATTAATTATGCCAAAAATATACACAATCTTGAAAGTCAAAAAAATCAACAAAATCCGGTAAATCTTAAAAGTAAAAAAAAACACAGAAATTCGGCCGAAAAAATAAAAAAAAATAATGACAAAATATCCTAGAATTCAATCTTGAAAATAAAAAAAACACTTAAAATACAAAAATCTTTCCAAGTAAAAAAAAAAACAACAAAAATACACCCACAAAAAATAATTCGGTTACAAAATTTTGCCAACAATACGAAGATTTAAAAAATAAAATCTATAACAAAAATTGAGTATTAGTATCTTAAAAATAACCAAAACTTTGAAAAATACAAAAATAACTATAGAAAATTAGAACATTTTAAATCCGGCCATAAAACATCAAATTTATGCCAAAAATAGGCCATCATAAATAAAAAAATTCAAAACCCAGCCAAAATTACTCAAAAAATAGTAAAAAGTAAAAAAAAATGACAAAAATAGATCAAAAATACAAACAATTGGCAAATGTAAATAAATCTGTACAAAATTAGTAAAAACAAGCCATCAAATATCTGCACTAAAAATGTAGCCAAAAACACCAACATTACGCTAAAATATAATGTAAGAAACCAGAAAAATGTTAAAAAATACAAAAATCTGACACAAACCATAAAAATATTCAAATTTAGTCTAAAAAGTAAAAAAAAACAATAATTCTAATCCGGCCACACGACATCAAAATTATACCAAAAATACTATAATTGAATCAAGCCAAAAAAATGACAAAAACAGTTAAAATACAAAAATCCGGCCATTAAAAATCAAAACCTTCTATCAATAGTCACAAAACACCAAAAATACTAAAATCCAATAATGAAAAAATAGTTAAACAATTTTTTACACAAAAATGTTAAAATTCGGAGCCAATAATAAAAATCCGGCTAAAAAATATTGAAATCTGCAGAAAATATGCGAACAATAGTAGAATCAAGCTAATTTTTAAATGTTTTAAATAAATCAAGTTGTGTGTGAGATATCCACTTATATTTTTTTATATAAAAAAATATTTTTTAGCAAGGGAAAAGCAAGAATGAAGATTAAGCTCGGTTCAAATCAGTTTTGTTTATTTTAATTAACTAACTAACTGACATTGTCAATGTAATCTGTCATAATGCATTATTTGTATCGGAGGCAGAAAAAAACGGTAAAATTGTGATAATAGGAGTTGTAACTTAAAAATGTGCGATACATGTTATTAATTAACAATATTCTCAAAAACGTAGTAATATTGCAGTTTAAATTTGTTTATTTTGTTATTTTGCTGCAAACATTTTACAAAATAAAATGCCATAAATAATATGATTTAAGAATCATAATGTAAAATAAACTCAGTTAAACATAAGATTAAGCATAGCTTCATTGAAATACTAGCCCTAAGTGTGGAATATGACGTCGTTAATTCGTATAGACCTTTAAGATAGCCCAAAAAAAAAAAATCAAAAGCGTTAAATCGCAAGATCTTGTTGGCCAGTTCACGTCGGTCGCTTCTGCACGAGATAATCATGCCCTCTCTCTCAAATTGCTTGTGCGAAATGTTAATCGAAGCATGTAGTGTGTGGTACATAGCTTCGTCCTGTTTGAACCACATGTCGTCGGTATTTATATCAACCAGTTTAGACCAACAAAAGTTGATTATCACCAATCTGCAGCGCACGCCGTTGACAGTTACTGCAATGCCAGTTTCGTTTTGGAACAAGTACAGACCGATGATTCCGCCAGACTAAAATCCGCACCAAACGGTAACGTTCTCGGGATGCACAGTGCTAGTGTATGTAGATTAATATAAATCCAAAAATTTTGCTTGTTCATATATACATTCATCCAAAAATCGTCCTCAACTTCCAACTACTCCAGAGCTCATTCAACAAATACCGGCGTTGTCTATGGTCGTTTACTTTAAGTTCCTGAGTTTATAATAGGTGCAGACCCAAGTCCCAACGCAAAATTTGTCAAATCAAAGTCTCAGAAAGACCAGTTCTTGTAAACGTTTCAAATTTTACCGTAAACTCTCACGCATGTTTTCACCTTGCGTTTCGGTTACGTACAGGTTTTGGCTGCTAATTAATCAAACCGTAGTACTTAAATTTCTTCAGTAAACGACTCGGCAGGACAGTTGTAGCAAAGATAAAAATCACGTAATGCGCGGAACGTTTTTCGATATACCTTCCACGGTGATTTGCCATATACTACTGAACAATTCACTACAAATTTGACAGAAGTTGCTATAACAACATGGCTGCTATAACCTTACAAATTTCGTATGTCCTATTGAAAGACACATGCAAACAATAGTCAAATTCAACAATAAAATGTCTAAAATAACAATATCCGGCCATAAAATACTAAAATTACATTAAAAAATCCAATAAAAAATAGCAAAACAAATACAAAAACCAGGCCATACAATATCAAAATACGGCCCCAAAACAACATAATTGCGCAAAAAATACCAATACGAATGTAAAGAAAATGACAAAAGCAAACAGATAAGAAAGTCCAACCCAAAAAATATGCAAATCTGCACAAAACATCCAATCTAAAATAACAAAATCCGGCCATAAAACTTGGTGTTTTTTACCAATGTTGAAAATAAAAAAATCAACATAAATAGCTAAAAATTAAAAAAAAACATCCTCAAAATTAAGGCAAAAATAATAAATATTTTACTAAAATAAGATTCAACATTAAAATTACAAAAACAGATACAAAAACTAGAAATATCCGGCCAAAAAATATGTAAATCTGCACAAAACAATAATAAAATCTAGACATATAATATCCTACATGTTTTTTATGACCCAATTCCATAAAACACAAAAAAATCAGAAAATAACAAAAATACAAAAACCAGGCCATAAAAAACTTCAAATTTCAAAATTCGGGCCATAAATATCAAAATTACGCCAAAAATACTAAAATTCGATCATAAAAGTAAAAAAAATTACAAAAACTGATGGAATTTTTTTTTTTTTTTTTTTAATTTATTTAGTTTTTTTATTATAAAATATTTACATATTTACAATTTATATTACTTGTTTTTTCTCCCCACTTGCTGCTCTACACCGTTTCCATGTGGATGGCTGCAGAGCTTCGTATTCGAGGCAACATTTTATGTTTCTATTTATCTGCTTCTATCTTCTTCTAATTAGATCTTGTTAATATATAGTGTTTCTATTTTCTAAATTCATTCACAAAGCATCAAAGCTACGCCAAAAATCTTAAAATCCATTAACAAAAGTGAATACAAAAACGTAAAAACACCAAAATCCGGCCATTAAAAATTTTTAATTTCAAAATCCAACCACATCAAAATTATGTCAAAAATACCAAAATCCAATAATGAGTAATAAAGTAAAAAAAAAAATACAAAAATAGTTTAAGAAATAAAAAAATCCGGCCATAAAAAATCAAAAACTGCAAAATCAGGCCACAAAACATCAAAATTATTCCAAAAGCAATAACATCTAATAAAGAATCTAAAAAAAAAGACAAAAATAGATAAAGAATGCAAAAATTCAAGCAAAAATATCCAAAACAGCCAAAAATTCGATCATAAAAAATTAAAAAACATAAAAAAATCCAGAAACATCAAAATTATGACAACAACTTTAAAATCCATTAAAGAATTGTCAAAAATCCGTCCACAAAATTACAAGACTCAACTACAAACTACAACTAAACATAAAAAAATAAACTAAAATGCGGCCAAAAATATCCAAAATATCAAAAAAAAACGTCAGTTAATTTAATTATTCAGCCTAAAAAGACTGTTAATGCAGAGCCAACAAAATAAAGACAAAAATATTTAAACTCCATTATAAAAACAGTATAAACATCCAGAAACATCAAAACTATGCACAGCAACTCTAAAATCTGGTCAAAAAGTGTTAAAAATCTATCCACAAATTGTATGATTTAACTACAAACTACAACCATAAAAAAAACTAAAGCTAAAATCCGGCCAAAAATAACTAAAATGTCAAAGTCCGGGCATCAAGCATTCTATTTGTGTTAGAAAATACCAAATTTGTCAGACAGATATAAAACATAAAAACTATTCTAAAATAGCTCAAATCTTTTATAATAAACATATAAATCAGGCAATAAACAATAAAAATAATAAAAAAACTGCCTTAAATTATAACAATCCGGCCAAAATATGTCTAATAACCAAAATTATGTTAAAAAAAACTAAAAAGTACAAAAACCAAATGTCTAAAATATCAAAATCCGGCCATCAAATAGCATATTTATGACAGAATGTATAAAACTAAACCATTCTAAACTTAAACTATAATGATTCTCCAATAAACTACTAAAATAATAAATTAAACATCCTTGGCATATTGCAAATGTACATAAAACCAATTTCAGTCTGTAATCCAACCCCCTAATAAATCTCCACTTAAATTAATTTAATGAACTTACGTGCGAATGCGACAGCAGTTCCTTCATTATAAAATTATCGTAAATATCCCTAGCTTGCTTCATCCGTTCGTCCGTGCACTCCAGCTTCTCGTATTGCTTGATCTGAAACAATAAGAAGAGATATAATGCACAAGGGTGAAATACATAAAAGGTCCATAATTATATTTGTTCTCCCCCAAAGAAACAAAATAAAAACCGTATATAAGAGATGTTATCTCCTTTTATGACTTCTCCCATCGCGCGTGTAAATTCACATTCGGCCGCTACATTATTCAAGCCGCATACGGATTCGGCACACGTTTCCTTCCCTGAGCCATTCAATAATTGAGTAACCTCTTAGCGCGCAACATATATAGAACACAAACAGCAGAGAAAAAAATATATAAAGCAACCACAGGTGTGTAATGGTGTAAGGAGGATGAAATCGATAGCGACCACCTGCTTTCTGGGGGGGTGGATTTTAGGGAAGTCACAAACAAAAGGGGCGAGTTTCCAAATCTATAAAGACCCTGCAGTGAGAGAGAGCAGCTACCCGGGAATCCAGAGGGATGATAATGCTAGATATCTCCATTATTTTCTGCACAAATTTATTGTAATTCTTTTCGGGCGTAAATGATGCAGAAGGGATTTTTATTAATATTGTTATGAGGAAGCTTAACGATATCAATATCTTGGAAGTAATGATGGAAACAATTTGCATGGGAATTGATGTTAAGTTATTGAACGAATCTGCAAATAATCGATTAGAAATGTGCCACAAAAATAATCTTGGCAGCAAACATGTAAACTAGTTTCGGTTCACTAAACCTACTCAGGAAATCTAGTACAAATTTAAATTCAAACCAAAATGGTTTGTAAACTCGTAAAATTTGCAAGATTTCTGAAAATATCATTATATTTAATTATGTGAATTACTGTGAATCAATGTAGATCATATATGACCATTACAGATCATTGTAGACCACAATAAATCATTATGTTTATTGATCTCTAAATCAATCCATAATATTGAATGTTCATTCTAGGCTAGTGTAGATCATTGTATATTATTGTAGATTTGATTAAAATACTCTTTGATTCTAGAATAATTTTAATTAAGCTAGATCAATCCTAGAGATGTATTGATCATTCTAAAGCAATGAAGATTATTGTAGATCATTGATAATCAAATTAAAAGTCAGTGTAGATCATTGTGTATTATTATAGATCAATGAAGATCATGTGAAATCGATTTATTTTTATAAATGAACTTTTAGAAGCTTTTAGAATAATTTTTAATTAATGTATATCAGTCTTCAATATTTATTTCATCAACCTAAAACAATGTAGATAACTGTGAACCAATGTAGATCATTACAGATCATCGTAGATCTTAACAAATCATTATATTATAATATAATACAACCAGAAAAATTCTGCACTATTTTGAAAACTTTTTTAATGTTCATTCTAGGTCAGTGTAAAAAAAATCATTATATTTTATTAAAACACAGAGAGAGTATTTTGGAATAATTTTAATAAATCTAGAAAATTCTAAACCTTTATATTTCATTCTAGAACAATGTAGATCATTGCAAATTATTGCAGATCATCGTAAATCTCAACAAATCATTATATTATGATATATACTTTACCCTTTTAAATTAATCTTGATCAATTCTAGATTTTTAATGTTTGCTTTAAGTAATTGTAGATTATTGTGTATGATTGTAGATCATATGAAATCGTTATATTTGATTAAAATATTTTTTTAAATAATTTTAATTAATAAAGATCAATTGTAGAACATAATTGATCATTTTAGAACAATGTAGATTATTTTGAGTCAATCAAGATCATTAATATTCATTGCAAATCAACGTAGATCTCAAAAAACCATAAATAATATTACCACTCTTTTGAATTAATTTAGACCAATCGTTCATTCAAGTCAATTTAGATCATTGTGTATTATTGTAGATCATTAAAGATCATAAAAAAAACTGTTTTGGCAATTCTAAAATGATGCAGATCATTGTGAACCAATGTAGAACACTGAGAATCATTGCAGATCATCGTAGAACTCAACAAATTATAAAATTATACTGAACACTTTTTATAATAAACCACTTTATAACAAAAATGTATTTTAGATCCCTTCAAGCCGGGAATACACATGTCAGTTACTTGCAGAATTTCATACGAGCGCTACTTGCACATGCCAGCTACTAGCACGTGTATTCTGTCAAATGGGCGCTTCTAGCTGGCATGCAAGTTGATTGCAGATTAAATAAAATATTTATTAAAAACTTTTCGTTAATTCGTAATTGTATTCAATAAGTATTTGCAAAAAAAAAATGTAATTAATTTAGCATAAAATTTCGCTTCTTTTCATGCATAACGTAATATCATAAAAGTATTTTCAATTCTCTAAAATGTAGAAGCAAGATTATATTGTAAATTTTATTATAACTTAAACCATCTGGTGGTAACAACTCATAAGCTAAGCTAATTAATAAAACTAATCTAATTGATTACTGCATAAAATTTTAAATCATATAAATTGGAACAAATACTATTCTACATTAAAATTACTAGGTCAATGTCAATAAATTCCTGCAAACTATGTAACATTTCGCTCCTTTGATGCGTTGGATTAACTCGGAGCCTAATATCAATCAATACCAACAATTATTATCGGCCACTAATAGGGCAATTTGAGAAACTATTCATGCATTAATGTCAATACCAATGATCACTGAAACGAATCAAATTATGTGTGCAAATACTACGACCACAACAATTATCAACAAACTACATTAATCCTTCCGTTAAATGGCGCAAATTGTTTATGAATTAAGCGTATTAAGCCAAATTGTAGTTGCTAAATTGTTATAAAGTTACGTCTAAAAAGTTCTTTTTATATTAAAATTGCTTCTTCGCAAGTTTTAGGAATGAAAGCACCCCCGCTGCGGTCGTATATCTTATCAAAACTATTCCCCAACTATTTTATTTATTTGAATTTTATGCGGATATTAAATTTCCGAAGTTAAAAACAAAGATTAGTTTTATTATTATATTTATTTACTTAAGTTTTGTGAACAGTTTGGGTGTAACGCAATGGTCGATGGCGTGCAGTAAGTCGAAGAGTTCTTCGCTGCATGTTTCAGTCGTTTGTGATTTCGAATTCACGCGTTCGGTGCATTGGTCGTACAGTTTGACCAAATAATGGCAGTGGTGGGTCTCGCGACACTCATCCCGTAACGTTTGTTGCGGATCTTCAAGATCTTCATCGTCGGCTCTAACACGAGGAAACTTTAACCAGTTTTTCATTGCTGTAATATTCACAAATTGACAGATTGAAACGTCATAAGTGTATCATAAGCCATCTTATATAATAATAATTTCAGGCTTAATGCATTCAGAATATTTTTATTATTCTACTACTGGATTACAACTGGTGGGGTGTCAGCGAGTTAGTTCTAGTTGTATACTGACCACATCTTTTAAATTGCTTTTTCAGTTATTGTCGTATATTGAACATAATGTTAAGGGTAATATCGACTGGATTGAATTCTAATTTAAATCAAACTGGAATTAAAAACACGATTCTGGTATAAAGTGATACATCATAAAAAGCGCAATTTTATGCTAAACTTCATGTTATTATTTGTTTCTGAACATTATTAAATATGTAATTGAAAATTAACAAAATACTAACATGCTAAAATATTTGTTTAATAAATAATGAATTTGCAAAACAACTAAATAATCATAATAAAAAAGACTTAATAGTCATTATAGCGTATTAAAAAGTTACAAAAAACTGATTACGCAAAAACCTAAATAAAACAATAAACATCCACAAACATGACAATTTGAGTTACCTCAAACAACTCCTAACACATAAGAACATCATAATTTCAAATTTCACAACTTCGAGCAGAACTATAACAATTGTTGTTTGAGAAATATAAATTAAATAACTAAAATGAAAAGTCTCCTAAATTTGAAAATTAATGAAGTAATTTTAAAATTTAAGCAAATATTTCGACAAAAAGTTTTTAATTTAATATCAAAATTTAATAAACAATTTAAGATTTTAGATTCTCGTACATTTTATGACTCTGAAAATTTTATTCTTTACACATTGCAAAAAACCGATTAAAATGCGCGAATTGTGCTCGAAGATTTATAACACTCAATAAACTGCCCCCTTAAGACACTGTTAATAAGCAACACTTTCGCTACTAAGCCAAAAATAATCCCCAATTGATTCATAAAAGACGCTACATTCGTTTAAATTAACAGTATGATACCATATCACAATTCGGAGTTCTTTTTTGAAGAGAATAATGTGACTGTAAAATTCTGAACTGTATGTGTCAATGTTAAACAACTTTCTGCGCCCAAGACTGGCAGAGATTGCAAAATAAGATGAATTGGAGAAGTCGTGGTTCCAACAGGACAAGGCTACTTCTCAAAAAGCACTTACTTCTGAACACACTGGACACCTGTTGTCTCTGAGAGGTGACGTGGGATTTATGTAAGAATATCTGAAGGAAAACGTGTACAAACATTGCCCTCGTACCCTAAAAAAGAAAATTAATGCCCAACCCCTCAAAATATAAGATCAAGCAATACAAAACCAAAAATAGTGTATTGATAACAGCCACCATCTGGAAGACATTATTTTCAAAACCCAATAAATATAAAATACTATTTTCTGTTGAATTCGAAAATAAAAACAGTTTTTCAGTATACTCATCCGTTAATTTTTTATAACCAGTTAAAACAAAAGTGCTCAATCCATTCTGCCACACACTGTACTTCAAAATCCTTATACTTGGGACGGAAGAATTAAAGTTAGTAGATTTCGTTTTTATCCAAGACTGTTCAGCAAGAATCAAACAAAAGAAACTTATAGATTCGCAACGTTCAAGACCAGAAATAAGTGTTTTGTGTAAAAATTATAAGTCAACTATTAATAATTAAACCAGATTTTCAACATCATTTTAAGAAAACCATCATGGTAGCACAGCAATATATGTTAGAGACATTAATAAATGTAAAGAGCTAGACTATGTCAATCAATTGAATGCTCGGCCATATATTTAAAAAAATCTATAGCTGCGTTCAGAATGACTCATCAGTTGTAGGCGCTGAGTCATCAATCAGAGATAAGCAGCTGAGTCCCTCTGAACGATTTATTTTAGACAGCTGCCAACCGTGTAAACTTTCACAAATTACATAATATAAAACTTTGAATAGAAATAAATTATTTAAATAGTTTATAAAACCCCTCCCCATTTAACTACAAGATAGATATTATTTATTTCCAATTTTTAATGTCATTTAATCCCACTTTGTAATATTTGGCTTGATTATCTTTAGAGGCGTAGCTATCTGTAAGCAAGGGTCTGCAATGCAGAAAGGTCCACAAGCAAAACATGAGGTGGGGCCGGATTTTGCTTTAATACCAATATTTTTCATATTGGATTTTGTTATTTTAAAGCTGAATTTTGCATTTTTTTAAATTTTATGTTTTTTTACAGTTTTTATGAGTTTATGACCAGATTTTGTTGTTTTTGACATTTAATGAAATTTGCTGTTTTCAACCGTTTTTGGCCGGTTTTATGTTGATTTTATTATTTTTGATTATTCATAAATAAAACTTTGCAGTTTATGAGCCAATTTTAGTGTTTTCTAATAATATTTTCATACTTCATTGCCTACTTTTGACATTATATGTTTATGGCAGAATTTTAGTTCTTTGTAACAACATTTTCTCTGCAATGCAAATTTTACTATTTTGAAAATTCGGTAAATTAAATTTTTTTTAATAAATATTTTATAGTTTATAAAGATTTTTACAGCTTTTAACAGTATATGGCTGGATTTAAAAATTGATTAAATTTCAAGGCCAAATTTTATTATGTTTTACATTTTATGAACAGAATTCAGTAGTTTTCAACCGTTTTTGGCAAGATTTTGTATTTTTTTAATGTATTAATTTTAATGACCGAATTTTGTCATTTTTGACCTTTTAATACATCAAATTTTGCATTTTTTAACAGTTTTTAACCAAACTTTGGTGATTATAATATTACAATATCTTCATACTTCTTCTTCTTGGCGTGCTTCATCCGCTCCGCTCCGGATATTAGCAATCATCTTCACGATCTTCTCCTTGTCCACTTATAGAAAGATTTTGCTATTCCTGACCATTTATAAATAGAATTTTGCAGCTATTATCAAAATGTTGCAATTTCTAACAATATTTTGATATTTAATGGCCGGATTTTGATATTTTTGAGACTTCTTAATATTTTTTACATTTTCTAATAGTTTATGGCCAAATTTTGGTGCTTACTAACAATATTTTGTTATTTTGTAACATTTTATAAATATATTTTTGCACTTCTTTTTAGATGGATTTTAGTTACTTAAATATTTTATGACCAATCTTTTAACAGTTTATGGCCGGATTTTTGCTATTTATAACAATATTTTGATATTACATAACCAGATTTTGCATTTTTAAAATTTCATAAACATATTTATACCTTTTAACAGTTTATGGCTAAATTTTACAATTTTTGACATTGTATAAAACAAAACGCATTATTGTTTTTGGCATTTTATTAAAAAAATATTTCACTTTTCAACAGAACAATTTTGGTTATTTTTAACAATATATTTATATGTCATGGCCGGATTTTGCTATTTTTGACACTTTATGTATAGAATTTTACAATTTTAACAGTTTTTAACAGTTATTACCAAAATGTTGCTATTTCTAACAACATTTTGATATTTTATAGCCAAATTTTGTATTTTTTTTACATTTTTCAATAATAAATGACCGAATTTTCGTGTTTTCTAACAATATTTTGATGTTTCAAAACTGGATTTTGCTACTCTAAGACATTTTATAAATAAAATTTTGCATTTTTGAACAGTTTATGGTACGTTCTGACAATATTTTTTGGCATGCAATGTGCAAGTAAGGTGGCGTAAGACGGCAAACGACATGGCATAAGGCGTGTATGAACGCAGAAGCTGACACGAAGGTGACAATTTGAATTTTTGTTTCTAAATTTCATTTTCAAAATCAGACAATGAAGAGATGGAGTTTTAACTGGGATTTCCGGCCGCATATCCAAGAGTTTGTCATCAAAGAGATTGAAAGTTACTCCTCCTTTCTGCAAGCGTTAGAAGTCACTATGTGAGAAGAAACAATGGTCTTCATGATCAACACTTGGGTAAGTAGCTGGGTGAAACATTCCAATTCCTGATTACCATTAAGTAGTTTGGGGCTCCGCTCACTCACCCAAGTGTTTGTCATCAAGAGATTGAAAGTTTTCATTCAAAAACATCCTATTCTTTAATTAATCACTTGTGGACAAGCACTTGAGTAGAAGGGGCACTTTGGATCCTAGATCAGCAGCACTAATAAGCGCGCAAAAAGACAAGCACAATATAGGCGGAGAAGTGCACGCGGCCTCTTTTTGACATCACTGCTTTCGACATCCTTGATGAAATAGATTTATAGTTAAATTCTAAGTTCTATCAGATAGATAAAATATCAACAATTTTAAAAATTTTATATATAAGGCGATCGACTGTTGTTGGTGCTCTAGAGCATGATTACGGACAGGTAGTTTGAAGTGAAGTAAAGTTTAACCTTCTTAGATTTAACAATGCCGGAGTAAAGCTATTTTATATCTAATTCTCTCAAAATTTCTTATAAAAAATTTTCATTATTCAATTCTACGTATGAATCCATCTATTAGTATTGTTTAAACTATTAATTCAATCTCCAGAATGCCATTTTTTGTATTTAACAAAAATACGTAGTATAGATTTAAATTCAATTTTCTCAAAATGTCTTCAAACCAACCAATATCCTTTTTATATAAAATGTTTTTAGAAGACTAAAATAGTCTTATAACGCGCCGAAGCGGATTTGCCCCAAAACAACTAAAGCATGTTTTTGTCGCAATCGCTCCACAGAATTGTCAAAAGTTCAGAACTTGAAAAAATGCCAAAAGCAAAAAAACTTGAAAAGTAGCCGATGGCGAACGGAGGGTCAAACCTATATCTTTGTTATTTTATAGCTAATTTTTTCAGATTTCATAAAGATTTTTACACCATTTAACAGTTTATAAAATCTAGACAGAATCTTGGTAATTTCTGGCAGTTGTTTAAAATTTTGAAGCCGGATTTTGCTATTTTTGACATTTTACGAACAGAATGTTGAGGTTTTCATTTTTTTACGTCCAGATTTTGTCATTTTTATTTTTTTATAAATAGAACTTTGCATTGTTAACAGTGTTTGACCAAATTTTGGTGCTATCCGACAATAATTTGATGTGTCAAGACCGGATTTTGCTATTTTTGACATTCCGTAAATATAATTTTGCATTTTTAGACAGTTCATGACCGGATTTTGGTTCTTTTTAGCAATTTGTTGATATTTCATGACCGGATTTTACTATGTCTAATATTTCATTAAAAAATTTTTGCACTTTTCAACAGTTTATGAGAAGATTTTGGTTCTTTTTAATGTTTATATTTCATAGCGTTTGACATTTTGCTATTTTTGGTATTTAATATATAAAATTTTACATTTTTAACAGTTATTACCAAATCGTTGCTAATTCTAACCACATTTTGATACTTCAAATTTTTTTTTTAACATTTAGTGCTCTTATATTTTATAAATAGAATTTCGCATTTTTCAACAGTTTATGGCCCAATTTTTGTGCGTTCAGATAATATTTAAACTTTATGATAAGATTTTACTATTCTTAACATTTTATAAATAAAATTTTAAACTTTTCAATAATGTTTCAAAACTGGATTTGCTTTTTTTGACATTTTATGAACAAAATTTTACATTTTTCAGAAGTTTTAAGGCCGAATTGTGCTAATTTTTACAATATTTAGATTGGAAAATTCATTCTCAACACGTTGCAAAAAACCGATTTTAAAAAGGAGTTAAATTGCGTGAGTTCTGCTCGTAGTTTTATGACACTCATCAAACTGCCCTCTTAATACCAACAATTGCGGTTATTCTTGATTTTGAAAACCTCTCACCTTTAAAACACACGTGTTGAGCAGCGGCCGGAAAACCTATACGGAATTTACTCGTACAGAATAAATGGAAATGGACGCTCCATTTAATTCGGAATGAGTGTGGTACATTAGATTTAAATATGAGTGTTAAGTTTCTAATAGAATCCCATGCCGGGATTCCGGACCCGGAAAACCGCAATGTGTGTCACCAGCATTAAATTTGCATATATAGACCCTCTAAAGCCAATTTTAATATCTTTTTAAAACAGCTTACAACAATAATAGAAAGTATATTGGATTTATTTTAATAGTTTCAGCTAAATTCACTAATTAACTAACCAAACGTGTAATCATATTAGTGCCACTGCAATTAACTATTTAATAACCAATATGAAAAAATTCTTACAACAATATTAATGTAAATTTAACAGATCACATAGTCCAACAATTACTAACCGAAAATCAATGTTATATTATTTGCAGCACTCAAACATAGATAATAAGTTTGGAACGTTTTCGAATCATTTCAAAGTAGTGTTATGACGTTGCATTACAAAAAAAAAACAATACTAATAATATTATAATAATTGGCATTGCAAAAAGTTGAAAAAGCGATCGAATGATTTTAAAAAAATATTCTGTTTCAAAAACAAAATCAATATAAACTAGCAAAAAAAATTCATATCAAATCATACAAAAATTTAATATACTTACTAAAAAAACAATATTATTGCAATTAAATAAATAACTCAAAGCAATATAGAATATAATAAACAAAACAACCAACAAAAATAAAAAGTCGTCAATAATTCATATTAAAATAATGAAACAATATCAGATAACTAGAAAATTGCAAATAATTTAGATTTAGTCGAAGCTTTTGTAAAAATCAATTTCTGAACGATTAGAGAGGAGTTTTGCAAATATATACCCTGAAAGGTCCCGCTCCGACCTACATTTTGGTATAGTCGGTTGCGCATTTACGGCCTTGCTACTATGAGATAAAGGATTGTTTCGTAAAGTTCTTTTTTGGTTTTAAAAACATCGAATCGTGGATAAAGCCCCAAGACATTTTAAACTTTCCAAACCTCCTTCGAAAAAAATTTTTTATCTGCGTTCCTGTAAGCATTTTCAATTCACAAAATTTTTCAAATAATCTCATTTTGTTGTTTTGTCGAAATTTTTGAATTAATTTTAATTTTTGTTCTTGTATTCTCGTACTTTTTGCATCTTACATAATTATTTCGAAAACGTCCACCATAAATAAAACCCTTTCACGATTTTTTAAGAAATTCTGACAATAATGTTCTAATATTTTTTTAGATTCATTAATTTTTTATTCGCCTCATTAACTTTTTCTAAAACTCCCGAAGAACCCCAAAAATCTCAAAAATCATCCATGTTTACGTCACTCTGCAAAGGTCACCGAGCTAAACCGGCTCAATAGTGAGGCAAAGAAAGCAATCAGGAAGCACGAAAATCAATGCTATCAAGTCCTCTAACAAAAATGATAATCTGATGTAAAAGATTGCTAAAGCCCTTTGAAATAGTCTAAGATAGGGCAGCAGATATGACGTAAATCGTTTTTTTTTGCTGCCAATTTGTAAGTAGGTGCAGAAGAAGGTATCAAAAAATTAGTAATAATAGCGGGTTGTAAGTTGAAGCAACGTTTTGAACTAAAGTTAAATTTCCAAGTGCAATTTTTCAAGCGTTCAAACAAATCCAAAAATGTCATAAACAGCAAATATGGCTGTTGCATCCAGTAACAAAGCCAGTTCACAAAAAGTTTTCGATACAAAATTGTAGATGTAGCTTAAACATGATTTTTATGAAGTCAAAATACTACTTTAGCAATTTTTCTTGTCGCCGAAAAGATTAATATGCGATGTGTTTTCTGATCTTGTCAAAATTTACAAAATCGGAACCAATTGATCAAAAACGTTTTGCTGGCTCTAAAAATGTTCGTACGACTCTCAACTATATATTTTTACACTTGATAGCAATTTTCGATGAGAAGTTTTATCTCTTTCACCTCTATATTCACACAATATTCATGTTTTTATTATGGAATACTTTATTTAAAATTATTGAAGTTCATGTCTGTAATTCGCTTCAATTGCATAAATAGAAAACTCTAGAAATTTTAAAACAATTTTCTACTCCGCACTCCTTCACTCACTTATAAAACGCATTTTTTTTTATTTTGGAAGCTTGTATACTAACCCTACTACTATTTTATAACCGTAAGTTACTAATATCTATCTAAATCTAATAAATTATCTGAAATTGTTTTCAATTGTATTTCTTGTTTAAACTAATTAAAAGAAATCCCCTGTTTTGAATAGTTGCTATTTGAACATGTGTGAAGTTAGCTCCATATTATAAACGTCAATTTATTCGAGACATTATACCATTTCATCATGATGAAGTACACGTGTGCGCAACGTTTGCAAATTATTAAAATTTATTACGAACATTCGAGTTCGGTCTCCGCAACTTTACGTGCGTTGACTCCGATTTTTGGTCGTTATAATCGTCCGGATAAACGGTCTGTGGTTCGTTTAGAGGCTAAATTCGAGTCGACCTACTCATTATTAGATGTTCCCGTGCCGAAAAGAGCAAGACCAGCCAGGAGCAAAGAAAATATTGGCGCTGTACGAGCTTTTGTAGCCAAACAACCAAAACAATCGATTTCACGCCATTGTGGCGGATTTTGCGGAAAGAACTTGGCCTACATCCGTATAAGATCGTTCTAACCCAAGAATTGAAGCCGAATGACCATTTGCTGCGCAGAAATTTCACCAATTGGGCCTTAGACAAGATGAAGATGGATAATGATTTTCATCAAAAAAACATCCTGAGTGACGAGGCTCATTTTTGGCTAAACGGTTTTGTTAATAAACAGAACTGTCGCATTTGGGCAAGAGAAAATCCTCAGGAAACCAACCAGTCACCTTTGTATCCATTAAAACTCACTGTTTGGTGTGGTTTTCATGCCGGCGGAGTCATTGGCCCTTATTTCTTTTTCAACAATGCAGGAAATGCCGTCACGGTCAACGGCGATCGCTATCGGGGCATGTTAACCGATTATTTTTGAGACAAATTGGATGATTTCGATGTGGACAATATGTGGTTCCAACAAGACGGGGCCACATGCCATACAGCCGGCCAAACAATCGATTTATTGAAGACCAAGTTAGGAGACCGTGTTATTTCAAGACACGGCCCAACCAATTGGCCGCCTCGTTCGTGCGATTTAACGCCCCTAGACTTTTTTCTCTGGGGGTACATTAAGTCAGTGGTCTACAGCAACAAACCAACAACATTGGAGGAACTCCAGACCAATATTGAAAGAGCCATTGCTGACATATCGCCAGATTTGTGTGAAAAAGTGATGGAAAATTGGGTCCAGCGTCTCCATTCGTGCCGGCGTTCCAGAGGTGGCCATCTGAACGATGTTCTGTTCCATTTTTAATGGTATAGTGTCACCTTAAACCCACAATAAACAGATCTTTGATATCTCATCAATTGCTCGTTTTATTTACATTTCAAATGGGGACGCTCTTAATGGAAGACCCTTTATTTGCCATAAAATAGGTAAGTTTTTTCATGACATGAGCAAAAAATACAACAAAATAAGTAAATTTTTCAATTTCTAAATTTTTTTGAGTGCGCACGCAATAGGTTTATAAAATTTAAAGAAGTCCTTACTAACACCGAATTTGATCCGAACCTCCGAATAAGATTTGTCAGATGCTACATATGGTCTGTGCTTCTCTACGGTAGTGAGAGGTGGACGATGAAAGTAACATCAATGAACAGAATAGAAGCCTTCAAAATGTGGCTCTATTGCAGAATGATCAAAATCCCATGGACCGCGCGAATATCCAACAAAGAAGTCCTGCGACGGGCAAACAGAAGTGAGCAGTTGACTACGATAAAAAGAAAGAAGACTGCATATTTGAGACATGTCATGTAAAATCAAAAGTACAATATACTACCTTATTATTAAAAGCAAAATAAAAAAAAAAGAAAGAAATCGGAAGAAAGAAGATGTTGTGGCTGAGAAACATAAGATAATGGACGGGACTGAAGACCATCAAAAGTCTGATCCACACAGCCTGGAACCGCGAAGAGATGAACCATATTGTCGCTAACATCAATTAATGGATAATGGCATAAGAATAAGAAAAAAAAAAACATTTTCTTCTACAAGTAAAATTTTTGAAAACCTAAAATATTTTTTGAATGAGGTGATGTAAGACTTAAAAGTTTGAAATTTTTAGCAGAATAAAACTAATTTTAGATATATTTTTTTTAGAAAACTGTTTTAAAATGCTTTGAAGTTTTCTGTTTATGCAATTGAAGCAAATCACAAGCATAAACTTCAATAATACAAAATAATAGTAAAAACATAAATATTGTGATAAATATAAGGGTAAATCCTGACATCAAAAATTGCTATCAAATATACCTAACCAGTTGAGAACCGTACAAATATTTTCGAGCAAGACGCTTTTGATCAATTAGTTTCAATTTTACATATTTTGACATCACCAGAAGAAACATATAGCATATTAATCTTTTCAGCGACAAGAAAAATGGCCGCCAAGAGTATTTAGAGTTCATAAAAACTATGTTTAAGCTCTATCTAAAATTTCGTAGCAAAAAGTTGTCGTGGACGTACTGTGCCTTAGACCGTTTTTTTCCGATTTTATCGGAAATCCGACCGCAACACCGGATGCGACAGCAATTTTTGCTGTCCATGACATTTTTAATTTTGTTGTGATGATTGAAACATAGTTCCAGGTGACCGCAAAAAATAGTGATAAAAAATGCACATTAAAATTCAACTTTAATTCAAACCTCCCATCGACACCACGGAGCACATGACTCCTTTTTCGACCCCCTTTCCTGCAACCCATACCACCTCTGCTACCCTACCATTTGACTTAAACATGCGTACACCGCTTCCTTTCATTCATAGCAAAAAAAACCTTAAATACACTTTGAAAAGCAAGGCTAAGTCATTTGCCTTGAACTCCTATGCACGCCGGTCTACAACAACAACAACACTGCTTCAATTCTTGAATTGGTTTGGTCAACTAAGATGCAAGATATCATCATTCAGCTCAAACCCAAATCGAAGTCCGGATTGCATTCCAAACAAAGCTTTGAGAAAGCATTTTCTCACAAGCTTGTAATGTTCCTCAAAAACATTACAAATGCAATACTAAAAAAGTCGCAGACAAAGTCTAATGTCATTCCTCTCATAAAAGTTGGAAAAGATAGACATCTATACGTCTGGCATCACGGCCTACTTCTAAAACTCCAAAGCATTTGGGCACTTGTCTTAATAGGTAAAAGTTTTTAAGACTATCTCAGATTCTCTTCAACTTGTATGTATCAGACATACCATGCATCACAACTGAAGTCAAAATCGCTTAGTATGCTCACAATACGGCTCTGCTATACACTTCAAGACATCCAAAAGTCATCATGCTAAGACTCCAAGCGGTTTGTGATAGACTTAAAACTTGTTAAGGTACTAGAGAATAAAAATCAAGCCAGAGGGAAGCAAGGCTATAATTTTCTCCAAAACATGTATCTCAACGGCACTCCAAACCGATGGATGGAAACTGCAAAGTACTTTAGAGTAAAGTTAGATTAATATATATTTAATCATTTAAGCCAACTACATGTGGATATGATAAGTCAAACAATAGCAATACATACATATAACAAAAATAGATACATACTACAAAAATACAAAATAAAATAAAATAGCTTACTTAGCTAGATACAAAACTTAGAGTTTTACATGTTTTAAATGTTATCTGTTAAACATTCGTTAATTGTATAGTAACATTTTTGAATTAACAAAGATTTTACAGTTTGTCTAAACCTACAAAAAACATTAATTTCTTTAATACATGAGGGAAGCTTATTGTATAGAATTAACATTCAGATTACATATAACGGCCATCCTGATTTCGTTGCCGTAGGATCTCTGTGCCATCAAGAATGTAATTTCCGTGTGCATACACTACCTGCTAAAGAGTCTAAGAAGGAACTAACTACTAGAAACAAAGTAGATGACAACAGAAATTAACTCTTTTTTAGTTAGTCGAATGATATGACTATCTCATAAACCAAAACTTTGAAAAAAGTACAAAGTTCAAAAAAGTAGCAATCGTATAGCTCCAAAAGTTAGCCATATTTTTTTTTTTTGCAAAAGACACAAACAAAAATAATTTTGTACAAATGCCTTTATTTTGAAAACATCGAAAACAAAGATGAACAGGCCCTTTGAGAACGCGGATGCTCTAATTGTAATCACGGCAATTGAAGCGGCATCAATTTATGACAATGTTAAAATCGTTGGCAAAAACATCGATCTTACTCAGTAAACTCGCGCAGCACACAACAAACGCTTACGTTAGAAAGCCGGTAAAAAAACTTTACTCTCCGTTAAGTGTTAAATATGATAGATCCGTTTGCAAAATCATGCTTTTAGCGGCTGCAATACTCTATCTCTCATCAAAGTTGTCAAATCAAAATTCACCTACAGTCTCAAAAAGGATACAAAACTGCTTTCATTGGTGAAACTGTTCAAACAAGAAAAAGTCAATCCAAAAAAAGTCGGAGAACCTCATCGCCTTATATGGTGGTAACAATCTATCAATAGCTTTCAATTTAAGCATTTCGCAGTCACGTCACAAAATATAGATTTATCCTCTTTCTACCGCCACCAAGAAAAAATACGGCAGCATATCTTTCGTACGTATCACCAGGTGCAAACTTAGCTTGGATGAGATAAACAAATAAATGAAGCTTATATCGTGTAAGTGCATAGAAAAACGTAAAGCTGTTTATGAGTGCAGAAGAGCAGGTATGTGTTCTATTATTTGCCTACATTGTTGTAGACAAACACGCAACCACGTCAAAAAAGTTGACGTCCTGCTCCATAACAATAAATTAAGAAAATGAAGATGATTCTACTGTCCAAGAAAATGTGGTTAAAGAATCTCCACATCTTGAGAAATATTTTCAGAAGAAGAAACCAGGACTATAAAAAAATCAATAAATACTAAAAACAGATTGTGGATTAAGCTTATTAGAAATACTACATAAAAAACGCGCCTTAAACTCAATGTGGTGTAGATAAGAGTTTTTTTCTTTCTTGTTCAATATCTCAACAACGATCACTAGTACGTAAAATATAGCCTAAATTATAGAGCGTAAAAGCAACAATAAAATATTTGGTCGCCATTTTTTATCACGTCGAAAAGCCAAACTATCGTAAAAAAAGCTTTTTTGCTTTTGTCAAGATGGCAGAGAAATATTATAGAAAACCTTGATCGACAATTTAAAGTTACCAACCAACTCAATACAAAAAAAATGAGACCTTTGAATCATTTCAATTTTCAAATATAGTAACTGAACTACTCGTATATAGCTTTTAGGGGATTAAAAAACAATTATGATATAAAGTGATACATCAAAAGATACGTAATTTTATGCTTTTATAATTATAAATCAACAATGAACATACTAACAAAATGTCGGCTTAATTATATTTAGGGGATTACAAATACATTTCAAAACGTAAAATGTGATACAAAATTGCATTTGTTGGTGCAAACAAACTATTAAATTTAGATAGTAATTTACTAGTTTCAATAGGGTGTTCATTATTCCGTCTAACCTTTCAGAACTAATTGAAAATAATTTATTCATTATCAGTCTAAATATAAATTAACTTAAATATGTATACATGGAAATGTCATAAACGAACGTAATCTAATTATAGGTAGAGTGTGGCGGCGAGGTGATCGCGTGCCCACCCATCCGTGTCTCGGCTCGCATGTTGTGCTTAATAAATTGAGAAATAAAACGACACTTCAATTCCACCTAGTCATTGCTCTTTTAATGGGATATCGATGGTCCGCCGCGTCCACGTTTCATTTAAAATAAATAATTTTATTTTATGTATTAAAAACGAGTCGATATGTTAGTTTACGACTCGTCACGTCAATTCAACGTAAATAATATTAAAAAAAATTCTTCCTATTTTTATTGGCACGAGAGAAGAAGGGCATTAAAGTGTTTCCGTGGACGTGTACGCCAACTACTTATTTTTTTCCATCCCTTTGCCCATTTCCGTCGCGGAACTGTCGTAAAAGTTTGTGCAAAGCGACCGTAAACTGCGCATAGTTTGTATGTGTGTGTGTTTTGTAAAAGTGTGTAAATGTGGATCACTACCCGCATCTTACCAACAACCTTTCGCATGATTGCCGCCGTAGGCGTGAAGTTTATCGAGAGAACTTTTTATGCTGACAAAATTGTGCAAATAATTTGCAAAATTTGTAAATCAAATCAAAAGTAGAAAGCAACAAAATGTTATGATTAATTATGATAACGTATTATTTTTTATTCGCTTTTCGGTTCTTTGTGATTCAGCGACGAGGAACTAATGACATTAAAGTGTAACTGTTCATCGGGCGAGGTTTGTCGGAAGGAGTGGCTGGCTGGGTGATAATATCCATCCATAAATAGATTATTGCATTTTCACATTAAACAAACTTAATTTTGTATATTGCATGCAGACGATTTCTGACACCGACAACACCTGAGCATCATCCATTTGCAAACAAGCTTGTTTCAGCCATCATATTAAGCATGTCTTCTATTTTTATCAACAGGCAACCAATTAAAATTTTCAAATAAAACTTAAAATTAATTGTGATTTTAGGAAATATTTTTTAATGTGTTTTTTGTAACTGAAGCTACAATTTTCCAAATACAAAGTTGAAACTTTCACAATACAATTTTGAAACATGTGAAAGCTTTTGAATAAAATAGTAATTAATTTTAATTTTTGAAAATATTTTTGAGTCGTTTCTTATAATATTGCAATTTATCGACTTTTTAAAAAACTGAGACTACAATATAAAAAAAAAACAAAATCAAATGTTTACAAAATACTCTTAAGACTGAAAAACAATTGAATAAGATAAAATTTAATTTAATTAAAAAAAAAAAACAAATAAACTGAAAATTATTATTTTTTAAATGGTTTTGTGTATACTACAATCGATACTACAATTTTCTAAACACCAATTAAAAATTTTCACAAAATATTTATTAAAATAATAAATTTATCATATATTATTATCTTAAACTCAATTGAAAAAAAAAAACTAAATTTTTGACATTTCTAAATATTTTTTAAAATTTATTAAAATGTTACAAATGGTTGTCTTGAGTTTATTGCAACTGAAGCTACAATTTCCAAAATACAAAGTTTAAATTTAAATAACATATGCTTAAAACATCTGAAAACCATTTTTGGCAAATTTTGAGCAACCAACTCAAAATATTAGCAAAGCATACTCAAACTAACTGCAAATAAGCATGTTAACTAAAAATTAAATTTATAAAATTAAAAATATCTTATAAATTAATTTAAAACATTTATCAAATCAACTTCATGCTGAGGCTACATTGTCAACAGAAAACAATTTATAAATATTTTCAACCCTCAACAAAATTTATCATGTTCATACACACATTTCGCCTAAATAGTTTATTTGTCCCTACAATAAATATTATTCGAACCCTTTTTACTGTCGCCGCCGTGCCCAGCGGTCGGTTGCAACCCCTATTTGTTTCAGACGGATACGAACATCTATCTCTATCTCCAGGACATTATTTTATCGGATTGAACCACCCAACCAACCATCCCATACAACACTTGTACCGCTTATTTTGCTTCGCATGCAAATCAGATTTAGAGATAAATGAGCTCTAAATTTCAAAAGCCCTGCGGTCATCCGTGCAGTACGATTTACAACCCAACCGCTATTGCGGTCTAGCACACAACTAATTCGATTTGTAATAAAAATGTTTGTAAAATGTAGAAACCATTTTCTTTTTTACTTAAAACAAGTTCTCTAAACTTTTCGGTGATATGTGACTCTCCTGTGCTCGGACTCCCTGCCGGGATTCAAATCTGCATCATAAATAACGAAACGGACTTTATTGCATGATAAATACGTCTGCTTTTTACAATGTATTCCTCAATGATCTTAAAAAATGAATTGCAAAAACGTGACTATTATACCAAAACGGGAAGGAAGAATGTAATTCCGTGGGTAATGTTGTATATTTGAGAAAAACTTATAAAAATGGAATTATGCAAAGCGCGTTTCCCAGCCACTTAATTTCGAAACTCCTCAGCATTGAGAAAGTTTCGGTCTCTTTAGAAATTCTAATATCAAAAGGGGAATACAAACCACCCTATCTCTCATACCCATTAAAACATGTTGAAATTATATATTTATACAGAAGAGATGTTGCATTATGCCAGGACAGGTGGTAATGTATTATGAATTTAATTCAGAGATTACTCTATTTAACGCGCCCATCATCATAACAGACAGCTTTTCCTATCAATTCTATATTTCAATCGAATTTCCAACCAGACAATTCCATCCGTAACAGCGGATCATAACAAAAGCGGTTTATGTATGGATATTCTATAGAAGCTTTTTCAGGACCCTTCAAGTTTGAAATGAATGAAATCTATTTAACTAATTCAATTGTTTAGATATCTATTTTAGTAACAATTTATTTTTAACTAAAATATGAACGCTCGGAATGTAGATGGTAAAAAGAAATTTTGCAAACAGAAGCATTCCAGTTCAAAGCAGTTTTGCCAAGTCAGCGTCCGCCCACGTTCCATTTCACATGAAGAAAGATATTTTATTGCGCGAGAAAGTTGTGTGCAAACACCATGAATACACGATGCGCTCGCCTAATTTGCAAGCAACCGCAGAATGGATGGAAAGCATTGAGGCAGGCAAATTAGAAAAAAAAGTAATAATGGTGGAAGCGCCGGGTTGCATTGAAAGGGTTCGTATATTATTTAGATGGTGTGTGTATGTACACGGATTTGTGGATCGTGTTAGATGAGTATGCAGATAACAATGTCGTAAATCTGCGGTGCAACGATTAATTATTGATGGGGATATTAATCGCCTGCAACCGGCATTTAACACTTAAATTAATTGACAATTTGAAACCAAATATTAATCTATCAATGTTATATAGAAATAAAAATATATTTTAATAAATTCATGCAATACTTTTATAGAAACCATGTGAAAAAAATATTGTACTAACAAAAAGATTTATTCTAACTAAATGAAAATGACTTTGCAATTAGCCATGATATGAATTATGTGTATAACGTAACTAAATGAGACTTTGTCGCTTCGCTATTGATTCTTAGTAAACATGATTAAAACACTTTTTCTGCTTTAAAATATATGTTAAGTCGCTTCCCAATTGATTGTGCAGCGGCAAATACTTTTGTTGCTTCGCGGTTGATTCATACTAAGTAAAACATAATTAATATACATTTTAAATTCATGTCAAGCGCAATTGATTGTACACGCTTGAAATCGCTTCGTGATTGATTGTACGTACGCATTGATTCATACTTTGCGATTGATTAAATTGTAGGGCTCCCTTAAAATACATTTGTCGCTTCACAATTGATTTATACTAAGTACAACATGATTGAAATAGTATACGCTTGAAATACTTGTGTCGCTTCGCTCACAATTTATTGTACGGCACACTTCAATTTCATCGGTTCAGATTAATTCATACTACACATACATACAAGTACATGATTAAAATACGTTCTGACGTTTATGTCTCTAGCGATTGATTGTAGGGCACCCTTAAAATACATTTGTCGCTTCGTAATTAATACATACTAAGTACAACATCATTAAAATATATTCTGACGTTTATGTCTCTTCATGATTGATTGTGCACGCTTGAACTATTTGTATGGCATCATAAAATTTTCGTCGCTTCGCGATTGATTCATACTGAAAACAATATGATTGAAATATATTCCGACTGTTATGTCGCTTCGCAATTGATTTTAGGGCACCCTTAAAATAGATTTGTCGCTTCGCAGTTAATTCATACGAAGCATAATATGATTAAAATTTATTTGACGTTTAAGTAGCTAGTACGATTGATTCATACTAAGTACAACATGATTGAAATACATTTGTCGTTTATCTCACAATTAATTGTGAACGCTTGAAATACTTGTGTCGCTTTGTGCACAATTTATTGTACGGCACACTTAAAATACTTTCGTCGCTTCACAATTATTTCATACTGAGTACAACATGATTGAAAAACATCCTGAGGTTTATGATGCTTCGCATTTGATTGTAAGGTACCCTTAAAATACATTTGTCGCTTCGCAATTAATTCATACATCATTGAAATATATTCTGACGTTTATATCGCTTCGTGATTGATTGTGCACGCTTGAACTACTAGTGTCGCTTTGAGATTGATTGTACGGCACGCATAAAACTTTCGTCGCTTCGCGATTGATAGTAAGACACCCTTAACATACACTAGTCACTTCGCAATTAATTTATACTAAGCATGACATGATTAAAATTCATATAACGTTTATGTCGCTTCACAATTGATTGAGTGAACGCTTAAAATACTTGTGTCGCTTCACGATTGATTGTAAAGAACGCTTAAAATATATTTGTCGCTTCTTGATTGATGCATACTAAGTACAACATGATTGTAATATATTCTGACGTTTATGTCGCTTCGCGATTGATTGTGTACGCTTAAAATACTAGTGTCGCTTCGCGATTGACTGTACGGCATGATTAAAATACTTTTGTCGTTTCGCCATTGATTGTAGAGCACTCTTAAAATACATTTGTCGCTTCTCAATTGATTCATACGAAATACAACATGATTAAAATATATTCTGACGTTTTTGTCGCTTCGCGATTGATTGTGAATGTTTGAAATACTTGTGTCGCTTCACGATTGATTGTAAAGAACGCTTAAAATATATTTGTCGCTTCTTGATTAATTCATACTAAGTACAACATTATTGAAATATATTCTGACGTTTATGTCGTTTCGCGATTGATTGTGTACGCTTGAAATACTTGTGTCGCTTCGCGACTGATTGCACGGCATGCTTAAAACATTTTTGTGGTTTCGCAATTGTTTTATACTAAGTACAGCATGATTGAAACACATTTGACGTTTATATCAATTCGGAATTGATTGGGTATGATTGAATTATTTGCATCTTGACGTTTATGTCGCTTCGCGATTGATTGTACGGCATGCTTAAAACACGTTCGTAGCTACGCAATTAATTCGTAGTAAGAATACATACATACATAATTAAAATACATTTTACAATTATGTCGCTTAGCAATTGAATAATGCTCGCTTGAAATACTAGTGCCACTTCGCAACTGATTGTATTACAAATTCTAGATATGTCCAACGTACGTAAAGTATTCAAAATATGTCTGACAGGTTAAAAATATGTTTGACAGTTGCAAAATATGTTTGACAGTTAATAAATATGTTATAACAAATATGTAAACGTATCTAAAGTACGTTTAACAATTCCTAAAAATGGTTGTCAATACTGCAGTTGTTTTTGAAAGTTACTAAATATATTATGACTGATTTTAAATATGTTTAACTTATATGTAATTCATATAATTTTGACAGTTCCTAAAAATGCTTGACAACATTGAAAATGTTTGACAGTTCAAAAATATGTATGACAGATCAAAAATATGCTTGATATTGTTGTAAATGCGTTTCGACAGTTTCTTAATATGTAAACGTATGTTAAGTACGTTTAACAGTTCCTAGATACGCTTGACAGTGTTGCAAATATGTTTGACACTTCAAAAACAAGTTTGACAGATCAAAAATATGCTTGACAGTTACTAAATATGTTCAACATTTGCAAATATGTTTGATAGATTAAGCAAAGCTTGTTTGACAGTTACTGAATACGTTTGACAATGTATTTAGAAATTGCTAAATATGCTTAGACGTTCAAAAATTCGTTTTAGTCATGCTGGATATTGTTAGACATTTATTTGACAGTTGGAAAATATATTTTGCAGTTTGCAAATTATGTTTGACAGTTCAGAGACATGTCTGACAGTTACTAAATATGTTATAAGAAACTATAAATACTCATGACAATGTTAAAAATATGTTTAACTGTTCAAAATATGACTGACAGGTTAAAAATATGCTTGACAATTAATATATAGGCTATGACAAGTTCCAAATATGTTCAATGTATGTAAAGTACGTTTGACAGTCTCTAGAAATGTTCGACAATGTTGCAATTATGTTTGAAAGTTCAAAATCATGTCTGACAGTTACTAAACATGTTCAACGTATATAAAGTTAACAAATCCTAGATATGCTTCACAATGCTGTAAATATGTTTGACACTTCAGAACAAGTAAAATATGTTTGATATTACTCTAAATGTGTTTGGCAATTACTAAATACGTTCAAACGTTTGCAAATATGTTTACAGTTACTAAACATGTCAAAAATGTATTTTAACCATGCCTAATATTATTAGATATTTATTTGACAGTTAGAAAATGTATTTTGCAGTTGCAAATTACGTTTGACAGTGCAGAGACATGTCTGACAGTTACTAAATATGCATGATACTAAAACAGTAAGATATGATCAAGCGCAGGTTTCTCCCACTTTTTCAGTCACATGACGCGGCCGATGACGCAAAAAAGAGACCTGCCGGCTGTTTCTGTTTACTACAGTAATTCAATTTTCTTAAGATTATTGTAAATTATTGTTCTATTTTACTTTAAATAAATAAAATATACACCATCATAATATTATAACTACATTTAACATATAAATACATGCACGTTTCTCGCGCCAGGTTCTCTTGATGACGCGGTGCGCAACACGTACCAAAACGAGTCCGGGTGATGATCATATCTCTATAGTTTTAATATCATGCTAAATATGTTATGACAAACTGTAAATACTCTTACAGTATTGAAAATACGTTTGACAGTTCAAAACATTCCGACAGTAAAAAACTTGCTTAATAGTGCCGAATAATGTTTGACAGTAAAAAATAGGTTATGACAAGTTCCAAATGTGTTCAACGTATATAAAGTACGTTTGACAGCTACTTAGCATGCTTGACAATGTTGCAATATGTTTGACAGTTCAAAAACATCTCTGACAGTTACTAAATACGCTTGACAATGCTTCAAATATGTTTGACACATCAAAAACAAGTTTGACAGATCAAAAATATGCTTGACATTGCTCTAAATGTGTTTGACACTTACTAAATATGTTCAAAGTTTTCAAATATGTTTGATAGATGCAAAATATGTTTGACAGTTATTAAACATGTGTGATCTTTTATGTAACAATTCTATTCAGACATTTATTTGACAGAAAATGTATTTTACAATTTCTAAATATACTATTGCAAATTAGTTAACTAAGATCAAAAAGGTGTTGACAGTTTATAGTTATGCTTGTTGATTCCTAGATGAGTTAGTTTTTTTGTGTCACTTGTGAAACCACATTTAGAATACATTTAAATATATGACCGCAACTTTATTAGTTGCATATTAATCAATTAAAGTAAAATCTTTTAAAATAATATTTTCATCAAACGATATAATTTATGATAATTTATACAAATCTTCAAAGAGAAATTACGGATGTTCTGACAATATTCAAATTATTAAATAGATTAATTCATCTAAATAAGATTTATATAAACGTTCCTGGAAAATTGAATTGATTTTTATGATAGCAATTAAATTTTCTGCATCAAAGAACTATTCTAGACTCATAAACCCGTCGACAAAAAAAAAGATATTAATGCAACATAATTCATCAAATACCATAATACCAAACATGTCATTAACGTTAACAATAATAATCAACAGGTTGGTATTCTGTAAATAAGATTCTTAACAAAGCCAGTTATTAAAGAATTATTATTTTATAAAATCTTATAAGCTTAAAATCTTTATTATTTACATTCCCCTTTATCAATTCACATTGTTCTCATTCCATTTACAACATTTCAAGTCTGATGTATTCCGTTGTTTTCCAGTTTAGAATTAATTAAATTATATTAAATATTTATGCGATTCAAAGACTTTTCCTTTCATAATTTCATGTTGAGAATTAATTTCAAGTGTAATGTCATTAGAAAATTAACGTTGTCTGTCAGTATGTAGCAGACAGACATTGCTAAAAAGTCGCCCAAACTAATTATTTCTATATATAGATTAACTCGGTTGGGAATTACTCTGAACATTAAAGTTAAATTAATATCGTTGAGCATGGGTTCTTCATCTAATTTAGTCATCTTTTCATTTTAATGTATCATTTTTGTATATAAATTGGTCATTAAAAATAATACATTGTATTAAGAATAGTTGAATTTTTCCACTTAACAGTAATTGATTCATAAATTAAAACATAACGACATTGTTTTTTTAATGTTTCTCGGCTTTTAGCTAGAGCCAAACGGAGCCAGAATGTTAAATTATAAATTTTTGCTAAAGTGTTTACGGTAGATAAAACTATATCTCTTTTTGTGCGGCGGGGCATTAGTGGTTGAGTGCTCGGAGCACGAGACTGATAAATTCTTAGGGGTGTTGAAATGCAGCTCCCTTCCCTACAACGTTAATGCCTGCCGGTGTGATTGCGAGCGGCGATAAATAATGCACGTAATGAGATCAAATTAGTGGGTGTGAGTGGTATGCATTACAAAAATATCCGACTTGATTATAAGTAAAAGTATCGCTCACGCCTGCTGTATTGGTAAATGATTAACATTTGAAATAAACAATTAATCCAGAAACAATATGACTAAGTTTATTTGTACTTTCTCGCTTTGCAATTGATTTTTTTTTTAAAACGTGATATTTAGGAATTACATAATATGCCACAAAAACATGAAAGCACCTTTGAATTTCACCGAATGAAACCACACTCGCTGAAACTATCACATTGAAGACTAGATTTAAGCAGTCTGTGAACATTTTCTTTAAATTTTTGTGGCTTATAAGTCTCGGGAAATACTGAATTATAATTATATGCTGATTTAATTACGATCTAACATCTTATGTCGCTTTGCGATTAATCGTGAATATATTTAACGCTACAAGATTAATGAAGAATCAGTAAAACAGTTTATTTGAATTTTGACGCTTCACGATTGATTGTAAACTGATTTAATTAAGATCTGATGTATTCTGTCGCTTCGCGATTAATCGTAAAATGATTTAACGCTTCGCAATTTATCAATAAACAGTATAACTAAGTTTATTTGTACTTTGTCGCTTCGCAATTAATTGTATTCATTTGGCGCTTCACAATTAATCGATAAACAGTATAACTAAGTTTATTTGTATTTTGTCGCTTCGCGATCAAAAACAACTTTTATTTATATATTTGTACTTTGTCGCTTCGCAAATAATCAAGAATCATTACAAATAAGGTTATTTTGTACTTTGTCGCTTTGCAATTATTTAAAAACAGTTAGTCGCTTCGCGATTGATTGTAAATTAATGTAGTTAAAGTCTGACTTCTTGTGTAGCTTCGCAATTAATCGTGGTTAATTAAGTATATACAATATACATACTATGTCGCTTCACAATTAATCGTAAAACAATATAACTAAGTTTATTTGTATTATGTCTCTTAATTGATTGCAAATTCATCAAATTAAGTTTTGTTGTCAACAGTCGTTGCAAAATGAATTATAGATCAATTTAACCAACTATACTTTGTCGCTTCGCAAATATTTTCAAATTATTAGATTAAAATCCATCCCAAAAACTTTGACGAAGAAAGCATTTCACCAATTTCATACATCACATCTTTCTCTATTCATTTCAATTGCATTTGCAAAATGAAGTGTCGCCATTACCCGCGTCACATTTAACCCGAATTAATCATTTTATTCGTTCAAATTACTATCTTTATTACAATCAGTCTGAGCAGGCTTCCGACTTTTTATTCTTGACTTTTTCCATCTGTGTGTGTTTCGAAATTGCTTCCCATTGTCTCACGAGTTATCTTCTTATCTGAACGGCCGTGTGTTGAGGATGTGACAAATTAAAAGAAATGAAGCGCCTAATGGAGGGGCTATTTATAAAAATAACTTCGTAAAAATAAAGGAAAAAATACGATCCAATTAAATGCGAGAACAATCTGATCGAATGAAGCATTGTTTATTTCTTTTACTGAATCTTTGTTTTGGGGGCAATGGAATGGAATTGAGTTTTATTCATATTTAGGAAAAAAACTGTGTACAAAGATTAGTAATATTATATTCAACCTTAGTATAATTCAAAATCAAATAAACATCATTAATTAACGTCGAGATTAATTAACCTGAATGGGAGTCGACTCATGGAATTATGGCGGTAAACACGTTCCGAATATTAAACGCGATGTTTTCATTACATTAAAGATATCCTCAATGGTAATTACCGAACGACTAATTACCATAGTCGGACTAGGGGAAGCAGCAAACACGGAACGTTTTGTTGTTGTTGTCTTTTTTGAAAGTACGACTGAATTATTAATGAATAATTAATTGGTGATGTTTGGAGGAAAGATATTGAGTCCTTTGATGGTTGGAATGAAGCTATTAATTAACTGTAATTTTGTAGGATTATTATTTATTAATTTACTCCACAAGTGGAAATGAATTGCGTTGAAAATATCAATAAACTAAACAAAAATTAAGTGTTTCTTATTAACAAAATTGCTATCTCACGAGAATGTTAATTTCAAATTTGCTCCACACATTGCCACTATGCAACAATATACTCAAATATAAAAAAAATGATTAAATCCAAAACGAGTTTTTTTGAAAATTACATTTTACTAAATTGAGCCCAAAAAGCTTAAATTTTAGTTTAAAATTTGCTCACACGTTCCCTATATATCATCTCACAACATAACAAATTTTGAGAAAATTTTAAAAACACCACATTTTTTTATTTCAAAATTTTAAAAAGTGTTATAATTACTTTTTACTAATTAAAGCCTCAAATGCTTAAAATTTTAAATTCAAATTTGACACACGTTCCTTATGTATCGTACTACAACATAACAAAATTTAAACTAACTTTAAAAATCCCAAACATGTTTCTCAAAATTTTGAAAAAAAAAAAACAAAATTACTTTTTACGAATTTGAGCCTCAAAAGCTTAAATTGCTTACTCTGGCTGGAGTGTTTCAATAAATCTAATCAAAAAATCAGATTAATTTTTCGGATACGTCACTCTTAAATTTGTTACATAATAATCTATACTATAATTCTATGAACGAATCAAATCTGGCTCTTATCTATAGACTCCAAAGAATATCCATGTTAAACGACTTATTTAAGAAATAATAATAATAAAAAAAAAGAAATAAAATTTATAAATTTACGGATTCAAAAAAAAAAATTGTTGGAAAAGTGCGCATCCAAGTCGCTTATTTTAAGTTTCTCTTAAGCAAAAAACCGATATTGAAAAGATCCTTATTTATCCTTTGACTTCTGATTCTCTATCATTGTGCCATATTGACGGAAGTATTTGTAAAACAAACAAATCAGTTCTTCTTAAATGCTTAGAGATAACAAACCGGAACAAATAGATGCTGTTATTATTGACGGCTTCTTCCTTCTACATCTCATAAAAAAAGTCTTTATTTGGAAATATTGCAAAAAAAAATTGCAATCCATTTTAATTACGACGTAAAAACTACAGCAATCGTTATTTCAAACCTTCCATAAAAGACTATATGCATATTTTAAGAGAATCAACAAATTTCCGTCTTTTTAAAATTTCTGGACCTGAAAAGTTCGACTATACAGTTTTTTTTAAGAATTAAAGAATACAAAGTTCAAAGAAGCGTTAGTGGTCTTTTTAATCAATTAGTCGAGTGATGAGGCACCTGTTATTGGTTCAAAACCTGTCCATCTTAATTACGTCACGTACTTGTAGTATAGTTAAATTATTTGTCACATGTATAGCATGGAAAAGATCAGAAACGTTAATGAGACAAGATATGCAATGTTTACAAAAGCATACAGTAACACAGATACCCTTTTCAAGCTAAACAATATCAAAGGCACTGCTCTTCCATCTTGCAAATCCAAACTGCGGCAGTAGCTTTTAAAGGCTTCGTACATCTCAAACAGAAGAAACGCTCATTAATAGAACGTACCAAATTAAGCGTCGCTGATGAGCATTACACAAGTCTGGCAAGGCTTTGGTGTTCTTGTATTATAACCAAAATATTTTTTTAGTTTTTCACTCGTTAGACATATTTTCAATGCCTACAGATCATCCAGACTATTTTCTTACTTAATTTTAATACACATTTTCTTAGTTGAACCATTTTCACTAGTATAAAAAAAAAAAACGCATTTGTACTTTCCAAAGCGTTTTCTGACCAAATCTATCGTAAAACCTCCCAAACCCCCTACGATTTGTTGCTCAGAACCAGTAGCTAAACAATTCTATACATGTTTGCCAACTGGATAAGTACGAAAAAAAAATCACTAGCTCCTGAACTAATAAATAATGCCACAATACACATGTATGCATGTTTTTCAAAACTTAAAAAAAAAAAAATTCAAATTTGCCCCACATGTTGCCAGCACATCATACAATAGCATACTAAAAGAAAAAAAAAAAAATCGCAAACGTGTTTTTTTTGAAAACTATGAAAAACTGTCAAAACTACTGTATAATAATTTAAACCATAGACTTAAATTTTGATACAGTAGAAAGATCAGCAGTCAGCAAGCAAGCGGGAGTCGACTGACAGCATGACCCAAAGCCGCATCCGACTGAGGAGCCGACAACGGATAACTGCATTTATTATTGCAATCAAGTTACGGATGATTAACTTGACCGAGTAACCCAATTAACATTCACCCATTAATTAAATTTAAATTAAACTTCTTTCCAGAATGGACCCAGAATCGCAAGAATAAAAATAATGTACAATCAGCTAGAAAAGAATGAAAAGCTGATCGAGAAGCAGGCTAAAAAGATCACTTGGAAGCCTAGTAGAAGGACAATCAAAGAAGATCAACTACTACAAAGATCAGCTTTAACAAATAAAGCGCTACTCAAAGGTTGCAAAGGCAGCCCTCTCCAAGATGGATGCCTGCATAAAGCTACAGCCTCGTCTCCCACCAATGAGGTTTGCGGGTTCATTTCTACCTACTTCCGCATGCTATGCAATCGATCAATATCCTTCACTACACATACCAATTAGTCTGAAAAGACCTTAGAGCCAGTAATCAAGAATGTAACCGACGCGTCAAGACTGATGTGGTGCAGGCTGAGCTCATCGCTCAAGGGTACAATTCAACCTCAAATAAATGCATGGAAAAGAACAAGAAAACCTTCCCCAAAAAACTATAAGCAGAAAATCCTGTCTCTCACTGAGTTATGCGGAGTTCGCATTATCGTCGAATACAAGCGAAAGACCACAAAAATTGCACAATGCCTCCAATGCCAACGCTACGGCTGCATCCCGGTGCAACCATATATGTGTGCGTCAAATGCTCCGGAGCTCATCTAAGCTCCGCGTGCAATTCCAACAAAGAGTCCAAGCATGTAGCTATATGCGCCGCGTGCAGTCGACCGCACACCACCAGTTATAAAGACTGGTGTTTTATCAAAAACTGAGAGCATTTCATTAGTCAGACAGGCAATGTCACACTAGCAACCAAACTTTCGAAATGGGAGTTTAGCCGGTAAGCGCTCGTGAGAGTAAATCCGACACTTTGCAATGCCTTTAGAAAAATAACCCTCCTCGCAAAAAAAAATGATATTTTAATTTGAAATTTAATGTACACTTTGCCAACATATTATCCAACAATAAAAAAATAAAAAATCCCAAACACTTCAAAGTTTCAAAACTATATTTCACTCTAATTTGATCATCAAAAGCTAAAAATTTGCTTCCCACTTTGCTTAATATATACCATATCAAAATTTGATTAAATTAAAAAAAAAATCAAAATTTAAAAAAACAGTCAAAATTACTTTTCACTATTTTGAATGATGTGAATTTTAATATATATACCATGCAACAATTTACGAAAATGTTTACTTATTACTAATTTAAGTAAAGTGAGCTTAACTTTTGAAATTTTCTGTCATACGTTACTCATATACAGTTATGTATATCATGCAACAATGTACAAAAATTTCAAACTGTTTGTGTTAAAATTAGGTTTCACTATGTGCAACAGAAGAGTGTGTATGCGAACGTTCACGAATGCGCACACAACCTCATGTCAAGTTTTTAAACAAAGAAAGTGCCAGTTTAATTAGTGTTACAACAATGAAAACTTACCAAAGTGACAAGTGATAGACAAAAGCTACTAACCCCTAACTGCGGGCAGCACCAAGCACCCGCAAAATTTCGTTGAAAGTCATATGACCTCGTTCCCGGTCATTCACCTTTCTTTGTTAGACGACCAAACTCTCTAACAAAGAAACAAACGCTAAAAACAAACTCAGTGTACAGTAAATTAACTTTATCACCTCTCCAACTGCGTGCGGCTTCAGCAGGCCTAGAGACCATCGCCATGGCGGATCAAACCAAATATACCCTTAAGCAACAAATTAATAAAAATAAAAGAAAACAGTGCAAACCTAGAGAAAGACATTCATAACTAATTCAAACAACAGCACGTCATCTGGAAAGCATCACAAAAAGATAAAACCCATGATTCAATCCCGTAAAGTCCAAGTGGACACTTGGAGACAAGTCCCTTTTCCTTCGTTGCCCACAATAACCAACCTCAATCAAGATATGGATGAATCCAAAAATATGCAAACCCAGAACAATTCAGCAACTGGTACCTCAATCCCCTCTAATGATAACGAGTGGAAATTGATTGACAGGAAGCACACGCTCCTAGTAGTAGTGAGAATGATAAATCTGAAATCAAAGAAGATATTACACATGTTCAACTGAAAGTTAAATTACCTTAAATAATAAAATGATATGGTAATACAAAAAAATTTGAAAAATCATCAATCAAAGTTGATACTAAATGTCTAAACAAATCAACCAATCAAAATAATGTCGCATACGGCCTCAGACCAATACAAATCTCATACATATCAGTTGGAGGAAGACAAAACCTATAATAATACGACACGTTCCTGAAGACGTTACCTGTGAAGAGATGATGGAAGCGTTAGAAGAAAATGGTTACAACGTCAATGCAGTTTCCAGGTGGCATAATCAAACCAAATGTTAATGTACATCCAACTAAACAAAAACGACAAAAGCGAGGAAATTCTGAATTTAACCAAAATACTTGATCTAAAAGTCAAAGTAGAAAAAAAGCTAAAGTCAGGAGAACCGGCCCACTGTCATCGATGCCAAGCTTACGGGCACGCCGCATCGATGTGCACCAATAATTGGGTGTGTGTGTGATGCGCTAAAAACCATCCTTCCGCACAATGTAATCTTACCTCTGCAGACAGCAAAAAAACTCTCTATGCCAACTGCAGAAACAAAGTAAAACCAAAAATGCAAACTACAAAACAAGTAACTTACGTAACCCCAAAACCACGCCCACAACTTACTACCTATGCCAATGCTGTCCACCCGAACAACAGCCAACACCTCACAAACGGAATCAACACTAGTAGCAATGACCAAGATCTACTAAAACTTATCTTGGCCATTCTTCTTAAAAATCAACCTCAATAATAGACGTACAAAACAACATTCTATCAATATGCCACTGGAATACCAACTGCAGTGCCAAACACCCAGAGCAATTAAAACTATTCATCTCGGACCATGATATTGACATAATGTTATTATCTGAAACTGGATTAAAACCTAAAAATAGCCCAAAATTTCCAAATTATAATATCTATCGTAACGACAGAATAAATCAAGACGATGGCACAGCAATTTTAATTAAACGTACAATAGACTAATCAAAAATAGAAATTCCTACCCCCACTAGATAAAATCAAAACTCTATCGGTCTATGAACCTCCAACAAAATTGATAATTGAAAACGACCTAGAACTGGCATTTGAAGACAACATGCCCACATTAATCAGGGGTGACCTAAATTCGAAACATGTGGCTTGAATGGAACTGTCGCGCAACAAATACAAAAAGCAGGATCTTAAACAAATTTATAAACAAAAAGAATCTATCCATCCATAGTTCAACAGAGGCAACTTACTATAGTCACGTATGTCACTGGCCCGACATACTAGACATCGCTTTGACAAAAAGCATAAACAACGCAACCACTTCAGTAGTTATCAATAAGATAGGGTCGGATCATCTTCCAATTTTATTGACCTTACTGGAAACATCAGTAAGAAACGTCAATAAAACTAGATAAAGAATTAATTAGAAGCAATTTAATCTATTTTTGGAAAACAAACTTGGTCTACTACCAAAAATATGCACCACTGAAGACATCCATGAAGCGTTTGAAAAGTTAACATCCTCCATATTCAAACTGCACAAGAAAAAGCCAGTAGCACTATCATCATACGTTTCAACAATCCTCTAGAACTCCCCCCATACTTAAAATGCCTCATCAAAAAGAAAAATACAACCAGGCAAAAATTCCAGCAAACAAGAACTGCACATGACAAACTAGTTAAAAACCGACTTGAGAACCAAGTAAAAGAGGAAATCAAACAGTTTAAGAACCAACAATAAGACAACCTATTTCAACAAGTGGATGACAAAATGCCAAAAACCTGGAACATTTCAAAATGCCTCAGAAAAAAGTTCGAAACCATTTAAAACGATTTTGCTCACATAACAGAAGAAAAAGCCGAAGCAATCGCTTTATCTCTAGAAGACTAATTCAGCTCAGCATACAACATCTTATATGTTGACATAATGAAAAAAGTAGAAAAAGATCTGAAGATAAAACAACACCTTTTACTAACCCATCAGAAGTGGCTAAGGTAATTAAATATGTCAACCCCAAAAAAGCATCCAAACTTGATAACATTTCAAACGCATCTCTAAAAAACCATCCAAAGAAAGCCGTAGTAAGTCTCTCCAACATCATAAATAGTATATTCAGATCGGAGTACTTCCCAACCAAATAAAAACACTCCACGATAATCTTCCCAAAGCCTAACAAACCAAAAAACTTGCCACAAAACTATCGGTCGATAAGTTTGGTGTCATCTCTAAGCAAAACGTCTGAAAAAATTATTTTGAATCACTTAAACAACCCCAGTGTAAGCAATCAAGTCATCCCAAACCATCAACATAGATTTAGAAAACACAAGTGGCTGACCACATCGCAAAAGGTTTTAATAAGAAAAAGTCCACCGGAGCTGTTTACTTTAAAATCGAAAAAGCATTTGACAAGGTGTGGCATGATGGCTTAATTGTAAAATTACATTAAAAAAACACTCACACCACCTGAGCAAAATCATACAAAATTTCTTGACCGACAGAACATTCCAAGTCAGAAAAAAAAAACAACTTCTCATCAGCTAAACCAATGACAGCTGCTGTTCCCAAAGCTCGGCTCTATCACCTGCCTTATACAACATCTACGTTGGAGACATCCCGGCTATGGTGACTATACTAGCTTACACGCAGATGATACGGCTATAATTCACTCCACCACTAAAATTTCTTACAAAACACCTTCAAAAAGCTGCTGACACCATCACGGAATGAACGGAAGAATGAGGGATTAAGATGAACCCGACAAAGAGACAGGCTATACTATTCACTAAAAAGCTAAAACCCCATACAAAAACGTCATCCTAGACATTCCAATACCTTGGTAAGTACAAGTGAACTACCTAGGAGTTACTCTTGATAAGTCTCCAACCTGAAAAGCCCACGCTAAAAACGTTAGAGATAAAACCAAAATAATAAGCCTGGCACCGCGGCTACGTCATAAAAAGATGAAGCTAAAAACTAAAATGACGCTCTACAAGTCAACTATCAGAGCACAACTGTCTTATGCTGCACCGGTGTGGGGAACGGTTGCTAACACTTATTTTAAAACACTCGGAGCGTGCCAATCAAAAACACTGAGGATGATCACCGAAGCTCCTTGGTATATAAAGAATAGAGACCTAAGAAAGAACCTACAAATCTCTACTCTTCATAAATATATCATGAAAAATGCCGAAAGCTTTTACACAAAAGCTGCAACCCACGACAACCCGGATATTCGAAAGATAACGGATCATCTACCAAATTATACCACTTACAACAGACCTGTGAACCTAATTAGACCCAGACTGTAAACGTTTTCCACTAAGCCAACAGGGGACGAAAGCTAGGTAGATAATAAACATCCCCGAAAACTACCATATAAAATCCAGAAAAAAACGTTTCACTAATTCAATTTTAATTAGCATAAATTTTAAATTTTTTATTTTAAATTTGTGTCGCACCTTGCTCATATATTATGCAACATCATACCAAAATTTAAAAAAAATTCAAAAACTTTATTATTATTTATAAAATTTTGAAGTGACATAAATACTTTCAAGTTCAATAATATACTTTTCATTCAAAGTTATGAAAAATGTCAAAAATACTTTTCTCAAAATTTGAGTTACGTGAGCTAAAATTTAAGCAAGGTATATATTGCTATCTAACTATATGAATTGTCATTTTAACAAATCTTGATTCCACAAAACAAAATAATTTTTATATATATATTATTATTATTTTATCTAGAGAATTGTCAGATTTGCCACACCTCTTGATGTCATAACCGTTTATATGGTTAACAAATAAGATTTGTTAAAATAACAGTTCATATTGTTAGCTAGCAATATATATCTTGCTTATTTCTAGCAATGCGTATAGAGATTATTTTGTACCCTCAGAAAACAATGAAATCTTGACACTTTTCCTAGACAATTGTTTTTATTGTAAAGTGTAATTTTAGAGACACTTTAAGGACAATATTTTCCTAAATTATCCCATGAGTATGAAAAATATTACTAAAAGTCTAAAATAATCAATTTTAAAATTTCATAATTCCTTTCCTACAATATCAGTCTTGTGAACCGGACAGTTCAATCCATCATCGTTACAGATAAGCTTCCGTTTATCCAAAGACAAACTGTTCTAACATGGAATCAATTAAATATCATTGCACGTACCCGTACATAGTTTGCATTAATTAAAGCCATGTAATTTCCATAGCTATGCAGTGTCGGTTGCTAACTGCTAAGTAAGTGCGCACAATAACAGTTAGCAATCCGTATATCAGTGAGTAGTGTTTGTTGTTGAGATGTGAGACAATGGTAGGTACTATTACACGGAATCCCCCTAAATAATATTTTGGTATCGATCGAGGGTTGTCAGGACAAGTACGTACACATATCGCGCCCCATTTGCTAGTGACAGGTTAAAACCGAGAGAGGAGTAGGATGCTCGCGCGTGATCATGTTAAATCTCTCTTAATAATTAACACGTTTCTGCATTATTGAATTTCACTAAACGTAGTAGAATTTACATGAGTATATAAATTTTATTAAGGATTTGGTTGCAAATTTGACCTCAACAAGGATATATTCTCATCTATCAAACAATAAACATATTTGCATTCCA
The DNA here is from genome assembly GCA_963932245.1 of Tachinus rufipes. NCBI lineage: Eukaryota > Metazoa > Arthropoda > Insecta > Coleoptera > Staphylinidae > Tachinus > Tachinus rufipes. Next base: position 65,900,163 of record OZ010747.1, on the reverse strand, counting down.
GTCTTGTGCAAATTTTTTTCTTCGATGAGTGTCGGTGCCCACTTAAAAAAACTTCTCAACTTATTAAGAGTGGACGGGGCCATAAATATTCATGTAAAACTCTCTCTCTTTCCTCATTGCTGACATCAGGGTAGAGGGATGATGAAAGGTGGCCACCGACGGATTAGAAAGATAGACAGAGAGGATGGACAAAGTTTGATGGGAGATGAGAAGGTCACCCAATCGATGCCTCCACCAACCTCTCTCTCCCCAACCACCACCTCATACTCTTTCGGATGTACTCCCGATTGAGCCTGGCATAAATCGCACAGTTCCCACGAAGCGTCAACCGAGTTAAAGGTCAATCACATTCGCAAAATTTGTTATCGATTGGAATGAATACATAATATAGCATTTTTAGTAAATAAAAGTTATATAATACTTCAAAGAATTTTTTTTCAATAAAAATATGCAAAGGAATACAAATTTATCTTACTACACATATCACATTCAACTACTACAAGTTGAATGGAAAAGGTTGACGAGTTAACTGTCTAGACGCGCTCACATTATTTATAGACGAGCAAAATATACTACAAAAGCATTTGATAAGGATTACACATAACAAAAATATATTCAGAAACTTTCAATAATATTATCCAACATTATTTCATTGTATATTTGTTTACGGCTGGCTGCAAGCTAATAATTTACATTTAATATATTACAATTGTGAAACAAATCCATGTAATTGCAGAAGTTGTCGGCTGACTTTCAGTAACATTTTAGTGAAAACGTATATCAGAATCAACACATGATTGGGGGGTGAATTCTCTGCGGCAATTAAAGCCAGCTCCCAGGGTAACTTTAATTACTGTATGTAGCTCCCTGTGCCATTGCCACGATATTAGTGTCCTCCAACGTGCGCTGAATATCTAACTCAAACAGTGGTTGGCGTAGCTTTTAATAATAAATATATGACTGAGAGTTAATCGGGCACGTTTCGTAACGTTTAAAGTTCAAACCAATATTAATTGAGAGTAGAATTTATAGCGGAGATTAAGTTGAATTAGTCAGTTTGGAAACTTAGTAAAATCAAAGACATAAAGTTCTATTTGAGAAGAAGTTTTTTTCCAATATCGATACACAAAAACTAGAATTTTTAAGAAAACTTTGGTATATTGTTGTATGTTTTATGAATGTCTCATAAAACTTGAAATTAAAATTCTAAAATTAAAGGTCGCAAAGCTCAATTGAGTAAAATGTGACTTTTATCAAAATTTTAAAAAACATGTTGAGATTTTTAAAATTTTCTCATATTTTGGTAAATTATTTTATAATGTGTGACCAACGTGTTCAAGTTTAAAATTTAAGCTCAAATTTTTTTGCAATTTTAAAATTTTCTTTTTTTAATTTTAATGACGGCAAGTAGGTGACAAATATAGCCCAACCTTTTTGAGCATATTTTGACATTATTATGATTCAGACTTAGAATAAATTTATTTAGTACAAAGTTTCATAAAAAAAAAAACATTTTTTAAGCTTATATTGACATCCACTGTCCACATTTTACACAAAATCTTCGCGTTGTCTTGTTCCTGATTCGTCCACATTCCTGACAACATCCTCAACTTTCTCTTCGCTCTGCAATGTTTTGGTATTCCAAGAAGTAATTTAACCCTGTGAGTTGCACCCTTACAGTATTTTTTCAGATCTTCTGGTTGCATACTGCATTTATGCCTACAATATTAACTATAAAATAATTCCATAAGCCAACGTCATGTGTTTCGGGCTACATTTAGTCTCTAGCATAATTGGTCTAAAAAATCCTAATAACTTTTGTATACCTAATTGTAGAACGTTACAATTTCCTGTTTGTTTTTATCTGCAGTCGACTCATCGATAGCATCATCGTGATGCATTGTTGATTTTTTTTTAGACAGTAAGAGACTAGCGTAGTATTATTTTAAAACCCAAACAATAAAGTGTTCCCTACTCTTTGAGCACTTCTTTCTTATTTTTACAAATTGTTCCTAAGTAAGTAGTTTTCTTCTCTTTTAGAAGTCAGCTAAAGGTATACTTGAAACTCAATTACCTCCAGTTGGATTTCTATTTGTACTTTCAATTGGTTCAACCATTTGCAAAACTATATCCTCTTGCTTTTTATTATAAAGACCATCAGGTTGTGTGCCTCTACATATACGTCAAGGTTTATAGTGTATGCCAACTTTACATTGGAGTAATCAATAACATTTATTCTATGTTTTGCAGGTTTACCACAGGTTTTCCTCCTTTTACGACAATTATCAACAACAATCAAGATATGAAAGAATCCGAAAAAATGCAAATCCAGAACAAACCAGCACCTGGTACCTCAAACCCCATAAATGACAACAATGACTGGAAATTAATAGACAGAAAAAACAAATGAAAAAAAGAGCAAATACAGCAGTAGCGAGAATGAAGACTCCGACATAGAGGATATTACTTCTGTGCAACCAAAAGTTAAGCTTCCTACTCCAATTACTTTAAATAACAAAAAGGTTTGAGAAGAAGTAAAAAATGACCTAAAAAACTAGCTAACAAAGTCGAAATAAAATGCCTAAACAAGTCAGTTAAAATAATGCCGTAAACGCCCACAGACCACCGGAAGGCAAAAACTTACTTAGACTCAAAAGGCTACAAGACACATACATATCAGCTAGAGGAAGATAAAACTTTCAAAATAGTAATGCGATATGTGCCTGAAAATGTTACCTGTGAGGAAATAATGGAAGCGTTGGAAGAAAAAGGTTTCAACGTTAATGCAATATCCAACTTAACCAAAATATTTGGTCTTGAAATTAAACTAAAGAAAAATTTAAAGACCGGCAAACCGGCCCATTGTCATCGCTGCCAAGCTTACGGGCACGCAGTATCGATGTGCACTTACGATTGGGTGTGTGTTAGAAGCGCAAAGAATCATCCTTACGCACAATGTCACCTTACCTCTGCAGACAAAGAAAAAACTCTGTGCTAACTGTAAAAATATTCACCATGCCTCATACAAACGTTGTTCGATATATCAAAAGGTCAAAAACAAAGTCAAACCTAAAGTGCAATCTACAGAACAAATTACATACAAAACTCCAAAACCACGCCCATAACTTACCTCTTATGCCAAAACTGTACACCCCCAACAACAGTAGAAAAATCAACTCTCAAAACTGGGCTCACCAACGCCATCAACTCCAGTAGCAATGATCACCAAGAATTGCTAAAACTTATCTTGGCCATTCTTCTTAAAAAACAATCACAACAATGGTGATAGACGTACAAAATAAGTTATCAATAGGCCACTGAAACACCAACTGTAGTACCAAATACACCAAGCAACTAAAACTATTTATCTCAAACCATAATACCGACATATTGTTATTATTCGAAACTGGGTTAAAACCTAGAGATCGTCCAAAATTCCCAAATATGTATCAAAACGATAGGATAAATCAAAGCGGTGGTACAGCAATATTAATTAAAAAAACAATAGACCACTCAGAAATACAAACACCTAACTTCAAAAACCTGGAAACTACCGGGTTATCATCAACCTACCCCCACTAGAAAAAAATCAAAACCAACCTCCAACAAAATTATTAATTGAAAACGAAAACACGTGGCACGAAACTAGCGCCACAAACACCAAAGGCAAAATTTTACTCAAATTCATGGACAAAAAGAACTTAAACATCCACAGTCCAACTGAGCCAACTCATTACAGTCATCTAAGTCACCGACCGGACATACGTCGCTCTGATAAAAGACATAAATAACGCAACAACTTCAGAAGTTATTAACGAGATAGACTAGGACCATCTTCCAGTTTTACTGACTATACTTGGAACAATTTCATCTATTAAAATATTGACGCAGCGATTGAAAAATTAACTATCTCTATTTAAACTGCCCAAGAAAAAGCCACCAGTACAATCATCACAGAAGACAATGACCCTCAAGAACTCTCCCCATACCTAAAACGCCTTATCAAGGACAAAAATATAACCAGGCAAAAATTTCAACAAACAAGAACTGGACATAATAAAGCAATTAAAAACAGACTTAAAAACCAAATTAAAGAAGAAATCAATTTTTTTAAAAATCAACAACGGGACAACCTTTTCCAACATGAAGATGATAAAATGACAAAGACATAAAAAATTTCTAAATGTCTTAGAAAAAAGTACCAAACCATCCCTACCATGACAAAATACGAATAAAACGGTCTGGCTCACACTACCAAAGAGAAAGCCAAAGCAATCGCTATGTCATTAGAGGATCAATTCAGTCCAGCATAGAACTTCCTAGATGTTTTCTTAAACATAGAAAAAGCATTTGATAAGGTGATGGTATGATAGTAAAATAATACCAAAAAAAAAAAATTTCACACCACCTGGGCAAAATCATCTTAGACTTTTTAACCGATAGAACGTTTCAAGAATTAAAAACACCCTCTCATCAGTAAAACCAATAACAGCTCGGCTCTATCACCAGCTTTATACAACGTTGGAGACATCCCGGCTATAGTTAATGGAACTATCCTAGCCCAGTACGCAGACGATACGGCTATAATACACTTCGCCACTTCACCAAAATTCATCACAAAACTTCTTCAAAAAGCTGCCGACACCATCACTAAATAGACGGAAAAATGGGGGATCAAGATCAATCCGTCAAAAGCCAAGCTATACTCTTTACCAAAAGACGAAAATCCCCATATAAAAACACCATTCTAGACAACACTCACAGCACAAGCAAACTACCTAGGAGTCATATTGGACAAATCATTAACCTGGAAAGCTCACATTAAAAATGTTAGAGACAAAACTAGAATATCGATGTTAAACCTGGCCGCTGCTTCGTCACAAAAAGATGAAATTAAAAACTAAAATGACGCTCTACAAGTCAACCATCAGAACACAACTACCGTATGGTGCACAGGTGTTGGCATCAGTAACAAACGCTCGAAGCATCACTAAGAATGATTACCAGAGCTCCACGATATGTAAGGAATAAAGATTTAAGAAAAGACTTACAAAACTCCACTCTTCACAATTTTATAAAAAAGCCACAATTCATGACAACCCGGACATACAAACAATAATTGTAATTGTTATTACAAAAGATCATCAAAATTATAACACATATAATAGACCTGTCAACCTAATTAAGCCCAGTCAATGAACGCCACAAAAAGGAAGTGGATAATTTTAGTTATCCACTCAGCCACCAGGTAAAAAAAGCTAGGTAGATAATGGGGAAACATCCCCGAAAACTACCATATAAAACCAGAAGAAAACAGGCAAGTGAAAGTTAAGTTTTCTTGCTACGTTTTCAAACAAATCCCAACAAATTCTAAAACGTTATGAATAGCAAATATGGCTGTCGTAGCGTTGTTATAGCAACATCTGTCAAATTAGTTGTGAATTCTTCAGTAGTGCATGGCAAATCACCATAAAAAGTTATAGGGTTAAGCAACGTATGCAAATCATCAAATTTTATTATCAAAATAAGTTCTGCCGTGTCGACTATTCGACGTTTGGTTTCCAAATTCGAGCCATCCGGTTCGATTAATAAGCAGTCAACACCCGTACGTTACCAAAACGCAAGGTCTGCTAAATACATCAATATTGTGCATGAGAGTGTACGGAAAAACCCGAAACAGTCAATTTCTCGACGTTCACAAAAACTTAGCCTTTCTTCAATTTGGCAATTTTTGCGTTGAGACTTGAGTCTGCATCCGTATAAAATCCAACTGATCCAAGAACTTAAATTAAACGACCGTAGACAACGCCCGGTGTTCGCTGATTGAGCTCTAAAGCAGTTCAAAGTTCGACAAAAAAATCATCTTTAGCAACAAAATTGTTGGAGTAGTACTAATCTTCACAAGATACAAAATGCATCACGAGAATGAAATCGTTCTCGCATATAGCAATAATAATGGCATTCACCAATATAGCAAATGCGACTCTTCAAACTGGGCACTTTCCTACAGAATGAAAAAGCTCACTAGGTGATAACCATCCCCAAACCTGAGAAAGACCGAGCATTTCCACAAAACTACCGACCCAACAGTCTACTAAGCACTTAAAGTAAGAGTGATCCTAGACAGAATACAGGAACACACAGAAGCTAACAATCAAGGCTCTATTTTATCTCCGTTGCTATTTAACCTATACGTCGCCTATATCGGGAATGACGCACGGGGTCAAAATAGCACAATATGCTAAAACAGCTCTTCTTTACTCTTCAAAATCACTCGCGATGGTCACTACGAGGTTACAGAAAGCGATGAAAACGTCAATCTTAACGACGTTCCCATACCGTGGTCCAATGCAGCCAAGTGTCTTGGGGCTACCTTAAATAGGAAACTCAAGTACAAATTGTACGTGCAGTCCATTCTCAATAAAGCCAGATTGGCAAAAAATCTTCTTGTTCCGATGTTGCCTCAAAACAGTGGCATATCGATTCAGAATAAAACCCGACTCTACACTTCCACCATCAAGCCTAGGCTAACGTACGCATCCCCGATCTGGGGCACGATCTCACCTCAATCGTCTCGATGCATTCCAAAGTACTACTTTAAAGAGTCTCCTCGATGCTCCATAGTACATTCAAAATCTCATTCCCTAAGTCCGTCGAAATTTATGTAATTTTAAAACGTAAATTTCGACAGACTTAGGGATGCCTTCGCTGCGCCAACACATCAAAGCTTCAGCCGTAAAGTACTTCGATAATCTCGTGTATCATCCAAACCCCAATTTGGTCCAACTTGCAGAGCCAGACAGGGAAGTATAAACAGAGATCAGGTATATAAGCAGCGATTAGGTCAACCCACCATCCCCAGCAAATAGGCCGTAATAATAAATATATCCACAACCTAATCTACAAAAAGAAGGTCCATGAGCCAAAAAGTCTCGAACTTCCATTGGCATTCAATATTGGGCAGTTTTTAAGTCGGTAGGCATTTCAACCTGAAGAAATAAATCCGACACTTGCCAGTCTTATAGAAGATTTTCCCGCCCAGCCCCAAAAACAAAAACCAACAACCCGAAAAGAAAAAGAAGAAGACGGAGATCAAGCAATAGCGACGCTCTGAAGAACTCAAACATAATTCAGCCACCGTCTCTGACGACCAACCAATGAATCATCAGAGTGACCATAACAACACTGTCTCCAACTAGGTTAAAAACACTGTCAACCAAACCATCATGACATATGTCCAGGTACAAACTCCGGACAAAGTACCCAGACAGGTACAAAAAAACCAAATAAAGTTCTGCAATATTACCAGTTTCAGAACTATAAGGACATGAACCGATACCTGGCGCTATATCCGTTCCTCACCACACTAAAATACTGCGGCACTATAGCATACAAGAACAGGCTGATTACCGTAACCCATAATCCTGACGATGCCTCAGACACATGACCTACCTGGTAAACGCCTTCAAAGTATAAGCAAAATTACACAGAGATACCACCAGTTACAATATTAGCTCTTACGAGGTAAAACTGACCTTATCATAATGATTACAAATCCCCAGTACTTCCGCAGTCCGCAATTGACAAAGCTAACATGTACTTTTTGGACATAGCCAACTACATGGACAACCAAGAAAAATGGCAAATTGTTCAAAGTCAACCTCAATGTGCTTACCAAAGAAACCAAAGAAATCCATCAAATACCAACAGAATCACAACATCTCAAGTAACAACCAACGTAGAAAACGTCAAGAGCAAGTACCACAACGACGTTTTACACGTCGATTCCGCCCCGCCTACCGTCACCAAGACTAGTGACCTAACCGGATAAAACAAAACGGTTGAAAGCCGCTTCATGGCTGACATAACAACTCTCCATTTACCCAAGAGGCATACAAAAAATACAGGCTGACCATATTCCGTCTATCCGCATATCAGACCTTCCAAAGGAAAACCAAAAAAAACCAACTGGAACAACCTGCAGTTGAACAAAGCCCTTAACGTCATCACCGTCTATCGCGATAAAGCAGACCGGCACGCCGGTCTTAAAAGACCGTGATACTGTGCACTGTCACAACCTACGCCGATCACCGCCATAAATGGAATTCGTGCAGCAATGATCTACCGCATAGTATCCAAACACCGAGAGCGCAAAAGGTTAAACAGTATGTGCACTGAATGAACTTTAACAATTACAAACTAGCCCGTGCCGCAATTGTTTCAAACATTTTGAAACCGCAACACCCAAACTATAGTAAAACCCTAGTAAATACTTTTATAACATAAACTACTCTACTCCCGTCCCAACCATAATACAACAACCAAATAGTCAACAACACCTAGACACCATCACCATACAGAAGAGTTGGAAACTCATTCTGAGAGTTTGGAAGAAATTCATGCCGCTTTTTAGACGGAGCTTCCCACCAATAGCACCATAGTTCTTTGTCCCTCACTCCTATAAATACTCGACTTGCACACTCGAAAGTCAGACAAATCCTAGAGCCAAGCAAAACAACATAGAAAAAAAAACATCACTCCTAGCCACCCAATAGCCCAAAACTCCGTCTGGGTCCCCGAGTCATCACACTCCATAACCAAACTGCGTTTGCACCTCCAACAGAGTACACACACACAAAAACAATATGGAAAACAACCCCATACCGAATTAGAAAGCCTTCTTCGCCGAACAGCTTCGTCTTTAGAAAACAACTCAGAGCTTTCAAGTAAAATCACGACCACACCGTTGCCGCCAAAAGAGAATGCAGCTGGTAAAACTTTGTTGAACACTATCAATAAAATTATTTAATTAATTATATTAAAAAGTAATTTCAACACTTTTTTCAAAAATTTTGAAAATCATGTGCAAATTTTTTAATTATATCAAATTGTTGCATAATGATTGACAACATATAAAGCAAATTTGAAATTAAAAAACAAAAATCTAACCCCAAAAAACTCAAAATTAACCAAAGAATTATCTTCTTGTGGTTCCTTGTCTGTGTTCAGACGTTAGCTATCATCGTGTCGATGGTATATATCTCGATCACTTGCAGCAGATGTTGCGCAGACATGATAGATTCTTAGACGGAATAGATGATATTTTGAGCCTCTGACAATACGCCCAATTCGGTTTTCCTTGTTTTTATTGTATTTAATAGTTCTCTTTCGGTTTTCATTAGATCTTTACCTTTCAACACGTTTAATTGAGATTTCCTGCGTCAGTACATCGTCAAATTTTATTCTACTTGATTATAATACAGCTGTTTTAATAGTTTCAAATCAAGGTTGTCTACTCCTATTTTGTCTAGATATTCAAAAAGTAGCTTATGGTGGACTCGGTCAAATGCTTTCTCATAGTCTATGAAGTTCGCACATTTTGTAAGGGCGCTTCCCTGGTGCCTAGGCCTCTTTAGAATGCAATTTTTTCATCTTCTATGTTGTTTTGGCATTGTGAGTATATTTCAGTTACAATAGCGTGCTCTATGTTCCTACGGTCGTCGTCCTGGAAGAGATCTGCTATATACTTCTCCCATTCTTTGCAGCGCTTGTCATTTTCGTTTATAATGTCCCCATTAGCGTCCATTAGTATAGTTGAGTGTCTTGTTTTCCTGATTCCTGTCGTTTCCTTAAAGTTTATTGAAAACAAATTTAAAAACAAACTAAAAATAAAAAGACTGATGCTACTACAAAGATAAAATGAAGAAATGGTCTAAAATATGTAAAATCGTTTGCATGTATAAAAATTAAAATTGAATTGATTGATATTTTTATGTTAAGTTTTTACTAAGCCGACAATATTGACCGCTTAATTGTAAGGATCCCCAAAGCCATAAACTCCCTTTAAATGGGGTGCAATAAAAATAAGCCACCCTTATCGTTTTAAAAGCAACATTAAAAGCTCAAATTACAAGAAAATATTATTGACAAGTTGGGGATTACAATAATTTCTCATATTGTAAACCTGTAAAGCAAATATAAAATTGAAACTAACTCCAAAATTGAAGCTCACAACAATAACGTTTAGAATTTCAACTCTTTTTTCAAATTATATTATATTCCTGCATGATTTATGAACATGTAGAAGCTAATTTAAAATTCAAAATATAAGCTCGCAAAGCAAAACACATTTTGGAATTTCTTCAAACTTTGGTATATTGTTGCATAATGTATGGACACCATGTAAAGCAAAATAAAAATCCGACATTTTTTCACAAAGCTCAAATTAATGAAAAATAAGCTATCATTTTTTAAATTTTCTTTAAACTTCATTATATTGTTGCAAGCTGTATTTTATAAGCAACTTACAGCAAATTTAAAATTAATAAAACGAAATATAATCTCATAAAGCTCAAATAAGTAAAAACCCATTCAAATTAGTAAAATAATAACCTTGACATTTGTTCAACATTTTGAAAAACCCGTCTAGTTTTTATTTTAATATTCTCAAATAATTAAATATTGTTGTATGGCAGAGCAAATTTGAAACACAAAATTGGAGAAAAATATTTAACATTTTCCCAAATTATTTGCGTCTAGTTTAATTTAATTATTAATATTCTTACAATAAAATTACGATTCAATTGTTTTCAATTATACATTTTCCTCAACAATTCACCTCAATAAAGAAATGTTATAATTAGCATTAAAATATGTAACCCAGATCTAAATAGCTTTGATCACGATAGCGTTTGTGGGAGTAAAAAAAGCAAGCGAAGACAAGGATCTCACCTTGTTTTTAAAATTTATTACATAATTTATGGAGAAACATGTTTACCTCTTCGTAGAATCTTAGTTGCGGCACCGGCACTTCCGAAACGTTCTCACAAAAATCCTTGAATAGTAAAAAACCTGAAACAAAAAGAAAAAAAATGCGTTAAATCCAATTATGTCGTGCGAATCGCGTTAATGCAGCAGCGTTTACAAAACAAATAGGGGTGATTGGGTCACAAAGGGGATGGTTTTAATGGAACAATGTGATATACTCGTATTTGCTTTAAAGCTTAAGCAATCAATATTTTATTTAGAAAAGCGTATTGAAGTATTACCATTACCATATTCAAAACGTAAGAAAAATGATTTCCTTCAACAAATACATTCCTTGGGATTTATATAATAAATCAGACATTTTCTCATGTTTGCGTGAGTCTTATGATGGATTGCATGCCCTCCTTTGCTCGCTCTCTCAATATATGGATTGATTTATAGGTTTCAACTATGATTATATTTGAAAGCAAAAAAAAGAAGTCATTTCATAACTAGTTACTAAATTTAATTTCAGAATGTAATAAATATGGAAGGACGTGAGCGCGCAAGGAATACAAAACACTCCATCAAGAAGCAAAACTCTATCTACTAAATGGGACGGATTCGGAACGGACAATTTAAGATTGTTGAATGAGTCTCTTTCCGTCTCTGTGTGTGTGTATGTCGACCCAATAAATAGTTCATTGTGCCAGATCCGGGACTTTTAAATAATTCAACGTTTGTTTTCTTTTCGTTTTTATTTATTCCTCAGCATAAATCCATATTGTTGCGTAATAAATATGAATTGCTTCATGCAGTACAATGTATTTCAATAAATCATCTTAGTATTTTAGAGGAATGTACATTAGGATGATTGAATATTTGTATGAAAAACATCACAACAAAAGGTTCTGAAAGATAACTGTAACAATTCTTTTCAAGAATTTCTAAGTTTATGGTAGAATATAGCGATTCAATAATTACACCAAATATAGCCAAGTGATGTGTAGCCAAGAGATTTGCCATTAGGTACACAATTATAGAATATACTGAGTGTTTCAGAAAAATTATATTTATTTTCAAATTTTCTTAGAAATTATATTATATACATATTATTTATACTGAGTGTTGCAAAAATATTTTCGAATTTTGTTAGAAATATGTATATCAATAAAAAATTGTACCTAATATTGTATCTAAGAGAAGTGTAGCGAGTTAAGCAAGAAGAATACTTAAGTGATCACAAAAACATACACATGAGCATCACACAGAAGAAAGCAAATAACAAACACCAAAAAACGCAAAAAAAGATTTAACGAAGCAAATGTGAATCAGTTTACAAAATCCATCAAGCGTGATTGGGAAAGACACCAAGATAGACACGACAAAACAAAGTTAATGGTAACCATTGTAAAAGTCTGTAACAAAACTTTCAGCAAAAAGTGCAGAATTCTTAAACACAAACCGTCATGCTAGTGGAACAAAAAACTAAGACGTCAATTCCTGACCGTGAAAAAGAGACAGAATAGACAGACAAGTCAGAATTACAAAACCAACAAACAGACCTAAAAGGCAAAATAAAAACTACAAAAAAGAGAACCTGGACTATAAACTGCAAAAAAATCAACCAGAATCACCAGTTCCTCCTGGCTACAAAATAATGGCCCGGAAGATGGGATTGCGTAGCCCCATTAGACTAACTAATAAGGATTAACTGAAGATCCCATTCCACAATAAATGCCTTTTCAGGGGACCGAGTTGATTGAATTTTTTACTTACTTTTTGCAACTCTTATTTATGTGTTTCCACCGCCACAGCTATAACCCTCTTAATGGTATCTATGGTTGAGCCTTTCTCCCTGAGGCCATACTGATTGGTTGACCAAAAATGGAAGATTCAAACTTACTAGAGGGGTACCGCAGGGCTCAGCACTGGGACCAAAACTGTGGAACCTTGTCTATAACGAGTTACTTCGAATGAAGATGCCGGAAGGCGTGTCAATAACAGCATTTGCGGACGACATAGCAGTAGTAGGTAGAGACGTAGAAATAGAAGTACTAAAAGGAAGATTAGAGCTGGCAATTGATATGATACAAATATGGATGAGAAGTAAGGGCTTAAAACTAGCAACACAAAAAACTGAGGCGGCATGGCTATCGACTAAGAGGAATAATAGAGGAACAGGTAAGATACAGGTGGGAGATCAAGAGATAACCATAGGGAAAAAAATCAAATACCTTGGAGTGACACTCGAAGCAAAGGGATGGAATGAACAGGTTAAGGAAGCGGTCATTGGAACAAAGGAAATTGAGAGAAAGCTTGGTAGACTTATGCCAAACAACGGAGGTCCAGGAGAAGAAAGCAGAAGGCTAATAGCAACGGCAGCAAGAAGCAAATTGCTGTACGCCGCAGAAACATGGGGAGAAGCCATGAAAACAAAGAAAAACAGAAAGGAAGTAAGAGGAGCCACAAGAGCAAGCTCGCTAAGGATTTGTAGAGCTTACAGAACAGTGTCACAAGAGGCAGTAGAGGTAATTGCGGCAACACCTCCCGCGGATATGATGGTGGAGGAAAGAATAGAAATAAAAAAACTTGTAAAAGAAGGAACGAGTAAAAAAGAAGCAAAGATAAGAGCAAGAGAGAAGACTATGGAAAGATGGCAGAGAAAATGGAATACAGGAGAAAAGGGGAAATGGACGAGAGAATTAATCCCAGACATAAAAGAATGGGTAGAGAAGAAACCCGAGACGTGTTATTATACAACACAAATACTGACCGGGCACGGAGCATTTGGAAAATTCTTGCAAAAAATTAAAAAAATAAATGAAGAAGAAAGGTGTACATTTTGTCAGGAAGAAACACACAATAACGCAGAACACACTCTAGTAGAATGCGAGGCGTGGGAGGAAGATAGAAAAAAACTAGAATATATACTAGAAAGCAAAGTGGATAAAAGAACAATCATTAACAAATGCTTAAAAGATGAAAATAAATGGAAGGCGTTAAAAAACTTTGCAACAAGTGTACAAAAAAAAAAAATTGAAGAGTTTGACAATAGAAGAATATAAAGAGACAGACAAAGGTAGGGGCTATAGGGAGAGAGGGGCCGGGGACAGCATGCGTGCCGCAGATGATGCGTGAAAATCCGCGAAGCAAAAACCAGCCCGCCTCAAACTAGCACCAAATGTAGGATAGTTTAGACAGGGACATTAAAACAACAGGATTTGCGCAGAGAAGAAAACCGGAAGGTATTACCATGCGTAAGTTATTCTTAAGGGCCACTTGTTGAGAGCCAAACAACTCACTACGTCCTAAAAAAAAAAAAAAAAAAAAATACTGATTGGTTGAAAGCCCACCGCAATTTGCTATTTGCTCCGTTAAACGTTTGTTCAATATTTGCTTAAAGGTTATAACCTATCAAGCACAATGATCTGTACGACGGTTGTAAAAACAAGAAAAAAAAATTAAACCAGAGAAAGCTGCTGGTTCAGACTGCAATCCACCGAAAGTAGCAAAAACTATTAGTAGATTATCTGTATATCCAATCCCTTGCCTTTCATTTCCAAATGCATTGATAGCATTGTCTTCAAAGTATTTACCTCATTGCTGTCTGTGCCCAGAACTAACAAATTGTCCACAAGTAGTTTCGTATTCTGCTTGACCCGTGTGTACAAACAATAGTCGTTTAATGATCAAGTAAAACCAACTTTCTTCATCACTTCGTTGAACTTTTCATTCCAATATTTAAGAGATTTCTTCAATCAATATATGATTTTTTTTTAAGTTTCAACACTCTATCGTCAACGTGCTGAGAGCCTCCAAATATACTTCTTATTGATATCTCCGTACAGAAAAGCTCCCTTTACATCGATTTAGTACTTTCTTCAAATGATTCTCCCTGTTGAAAGCCTCTTGCTACCAGCCTGGCTTTGTATTAAGATATATTTGTGTATCTTTTTAAATTAAAAATCCACTTTGTTTCTATTATTTTCCGATTGCTTAGACTCTCAACCTCTTCCCAAGTGTAGTTTTTTCGTAGAGTATATAACTCAGCATTCATTGCATCTTTCCATTTTTGAAACTCAACAATTTCTTTGTAATTCTTTGGCAAACCAGATTCACATGCACTCATCTAACATACCTCATAGTCCTTAAGAAACTCCGGTAATTTTACATTTCCATTTCCTCCCTCCAATTGTGGCTTTTGGATCAAAATTAGCAATATAATTTCGTTCGTTTCTGCTTGAGGTATTTCTTTAAAGGAAACCGGCGTGTGGTCACACGACTGGTGATTATTTTGTTGGTTTTGGGTATTCATATGCAGTACCCGTCTCTTTCATCACAATATCCACTGTTCCAAAAACCTTGAAGTTGTCTATTTTTGCTTGTCACTGATTGTGCCCAATTGATAAAAAAAAATTCTTCAAATAAACCCATTTCTGAGTTGTTTGTCACATACGCTGCTTTGTTCAAAGCTTCAGCCCACAAGAACGTTGGTAGATTCTTAGAGTACGTAATGGACCTTGCACTTTCCATTAATGTCCTACTCTCCCTTTCGGCTCCACCATTTTGCTCCGGTGTATTGTTATCCCTTTCATCCTTAACAAGTATTGCACTTGATAGTTGTCGAATTCCTTACCTTCGTCTGTCAAAAATTCTTTAATTTCATTTCCTGCAAACTTCTATAAAGACCTTCACACATTTCACTACCTCTAATTATTCTTTGATAAAGAATACTCTTCAAAATTTAGTCGTTTTGAAAACACACGTAGTATCTTGAGCTTCTGATCAAGTTATTCTGCATGAGCCCATAGATATTTGCGTACACTACTCCTCCAGCTTTTGTTGGACGTTCCTTTCTTGCACAAAACTATAACTGTGTTTGCTTAACCAGTATGCATCCTTCACACAATTCTTCCTTCTCTTCCATTTCCAAGTTGAAACTTTTCAAAATTTTCTTGACGCAGTTTGCTCTGGTGACCAAGCTTGTCACGCCATAACTGTAAGCATTATTTCGGTTTAGGGGATGAGTTTGATTTCGTTGATCGTTGATCGTTTTATGTTTAATATATACAGACCTCTTTCGAACTTTCTTCCACTTAGTTTGGCCATTTTTGGTAAACATACATCCTCCATTTGACACTTTAAATTCAAAACCTCTTTCCAAAGTTTTACCAAATAGACACCAGGATTCTAACTTATTTCTGGAACAATTCATGAGTTGTTAATTCTAGCTTCGAGTTCAACTGTTCCTTCGCTTAAGGCCAGAATCTTCTCCTCATTTCCTACTCTCACGTTGAAACACTTCATACGTCAAAAAGTTTCTTTTGTCATTCGTCATGTGCAGCCAACCAACATTCCAGTTTATCTTCTTTGCCACAATAATTTTTTTTTTTAATTTCCCCATGTTTTGTCAAATTCGTTCGTCTTTTTAGTGCAGTCTTTGGCAAAATGTCCAGGATTCTTACATTTAAAACACTTTAGCATAGTGAATTTTTCAATATGTTTACGCCAATTCGACCAGTTTTCCGCGCCTTCAAGTTTTCCAAAAAATGCAATCAATACAAAGACATAATAAGAGTCCTGGAAGACAAGCAAGTTGCTGCATATTTTGTAAAAATAATATGCAGAAAGAGAAATCTAAGTAGAGGATAACAAAAGAATGTTCCACAAGGTTCGGTTCTAGGATGTTTTAAAGCTAAAAATTCCCAAAAGTGTTAGTGATGCAAATGACTTGGAGATAGTAGTCAGCGGGTCAGACGGAGAGACAAATAGTTTAAAAAAGTAAACCTCTTTTTGAAGCAACACAAGACGAAAGTAGTAAATAGTACTCACTGGTAAAAAACAAGCCTGAGAGTAAGCGACAAGGTAGTAACGAGTTAAACCAGCATAAAATATCTGGTAGTAGTACTCGGTAAAAACCTGAATACAAGAAGGCACATTTTAGAAACCTCCAAAAAAAAGAAAGCAGTAACCGCAATCAGTTGCTTGACGCCTAACCTAGAAGGCGCAAAGATAGGACGTTATGCGTAGTGATAAACTCAATCACGCTGTATGTCGCTCCTGTATCGAGAGTTCGCCCAAGACAAAGCCAAATATGAAAAACTGCTTTATAGTGCGTAAAGAAAGGCAGCAATTAGAGTTGCCAGCTCGATACCGTACGGTACGACAGGGACTATACAACCAAGATAGTACAAATGCATTTACTGGCAAAGGAGCGGTGCTATAATTTAAGGACCAACAGTACACAAGAAAGAATTGCGGCAAGGCAGCACACCATTGAAAATTGGAAAGTAGAATGGAGTGAACCGAGCGAGACCGGTAACTGGTGCAGAACGCTAATATACAGGATACCGTGTAAACTACTTCACATCACAGTTTCTTACAGAGTATGGCTGCTTAAATACTCCGGAACACACCGTACTATCATACAAATAATAAATAGGAGATAGAAGTAAGACAATGAAAGATATACAATGCTAGAAAGTAGAAAAAACTGGAAGGTCGTAGAATCAATGATCAAAACAATAACAAGCAACAAAGAAGAAGAGACAAGCGGAAAGTAGAACAGCATCAAGGACATAACCAATAGCAGCAGAAAGTAACAGCAGAGCAATGTCGCTAGGTGATACCACTGTTACCAGAGAACAAAGAAGGGGGGCGGAGGGGAAACTAACTGGTAGGCGTTTGAGTTTCATTCCCAAACAAATCCAGCGCACAACGTCTTTAAAATTTTGTAAATTACAATTTAAAATAATTCTGTTTTTGGTTTAATTTTCAATATAACAATTCAAAAATTGTACATAATATAGGTAAGAAATGTGGCATTAAGTACACATCACTAAAATATACTGAGTAATTAAAAAAAATTGATAAAAATGTTGAATGTAGCGACTCGGTTTTATATTCAATCTTCAATATATCAATTCAAAACTTTGTACCTAAAATAGCCAAGAAATGTGTTACTAGGTACACAATAATAGAACATATTTAGTGTTTCAAAAATATTTTTTATTTATTTTCAAACTTAGCCAGAAATTCAAAAAATGCAATTTTGGTTGCAACTCTGTTTTTGATACAATTTTCAATACATCAATTCAAAAATTGTACCAGATATAGCTAAATTATTAGGTACACAAAATGAGAATATACTGAGTGTTTTCAGAAATATTTTTTATTCTCAATTTTTGTTAGAAATTTTGTAAGTTGTAATTTTAATTGTAATTGAGATTTTGGTTCGCTTTTCAATTCATCAAAAATTTGAACCTAATATAGCTAAGTGATGCGTTATTATGAGCACAACATTAAAATATACTAAGAATATCATAAATATTTTTTATTTATTTTTAAATTTTGTTAAGAAATTTCTAACATTGCTATTTTGATTGTAACTCTGGTTTTAGTACAATTTTCAATAAATCGATTCAAAAATTGTACTAAATATAGCCAAGAGATGTGACTTACAAAATTATAAAATATACTGAATATATCAAAAAAAATATTTTTATTTTTCAAACATTGTAAAAAAATTAAAAAACTGCAATTTTGGTTGTAACTCTGTTTTTGGATTAATTTTCAATACATCGATTAAAAAACTGTACTAAGTATCGGCAAAAGATATGTTATCAGATAAACAATATTAAAATACACTGAGTATTTCAGAAATTATTTTATTTATTTTAAAATTTTGTACAAAAATATGAAAATTGCTATTTTGGTTGTAAATCTGTTATTGGTTCAATTTTCAATGAATCGATTCAAAAATTGTATCTGTTATAGTCAAGAGATGTGTCATTAAGGACACAACACCAGAATATACTAAGTGTTTCAGAAATATATTTTACTTTATTAGAAACTTTAAAAATAGCAATTTTGGTAATAAGTTAATAAGTTAATTCAAAAATTGTACCTCATACAGCCAAAAAAACTGCCATTAAATAATAAATATAAAGTACAGAAATCATTTTTCTCCTTCCATTGTATTACGTTTCATATCGTCCTACTAATGCTAAATCATCAGTTTGTAATATGAGAAATTCTATCTGAGACTATTTCAGCATCCTCGGTGTTATTATAAATATAAATTAATATTTATAGGTTTCTCTCTGGGAGTTAGATTACTAAAAAAAAGTATTTCTGCTGTGTGGGGAAGAGCGCCTGATTTAGGGGGTGGTTTAGGTAGTGGGAGCATGCCGGCGAGGCATATCTGGCGTCGAAAATCGATTGGCGTCGCACAAAGGGAGGCAAAACTCATCGGGGGCAGCAAGAGGAGAACAGAATAATAAGTTATGTGTTCGTTTTAAATCACATAATAATAAATTTCTATGTGACGGATGTGATTGGATGTAGTGCTGCAACTCTACTGATTTTATTATGATAACCAAGATTTACAAAATTTTATTATTCCATAAAATATATATGATTTGAAATCCTTGTTACATAGTTTTATTGTTGTTTTCAATGTTCTAAGCATTTTATTGAATAATTTTGCTAGGTCTTCCGTAAATGGAAATTAAAACATTAGTGCTACAGAGGAAAAGTTGGGAGATATTTAAGTAACATGGCGGTCGGTGCATCTAAAACTTTGCTGATAAAATTCAAAGAGCAAGAACTGAATGCGGAACTAAATTACAAGTGCGGTCGTGCATGAAAAAGTAGGGAAAATTAAAATTGCAGACAACAATGTAAAGTAATTTACATTTTTGTTTTATCGATCTCGAGGAAGTGTTCAACGCTTAAGTTTTTAAAGGACAATTTCACACACTGCTTAGCAACGACATCAACAAACCAAAATAAAAAATGTTTCTCACACAGCATATTTATCTTCCATGTACTTTCTAGCCTACAATAGCTAGAAACAGACTATTTGTCCGTTAATTTGAATTTCAAATATAATTGTGGTAAAGTTCTCCTCAAACACTATGCAACGCCTATATGTTCATATTCCCAATAAGACAAAAAAGTCAGTTCATCACTTATTGCAAACTTGTAGAAAAATCAAACGGAAAAGTTTAGTCGGTAAGAGCTCGTGAGAGCAAATTCGACACTTGCAAAGACTTTAAGAAGATTCTCATAACAATTAAAAAAAAGTAATTAAAAAATCACACAGCATACTTTCGCATTCAACAATTAATGATAGTTCTCTTGGCTATATTACATACAATTTTTTAATTGATTAATTTTAATTGTACCAGAAACAGAATTACAATTGTAATTTTTGAAATATGAAAATAAATAAAAAATATTTCTGAAACACTCAGTATATTCTAGTACTAAGCACCTAATGACACATCTCTTGGCCATATTTGGTACAATTTTTGAACCAATATATTAACTAAACCAGAAACCGTTACAATTAACATTGCAATTTTTAAAATTTGACAAAACTTGAAAATTAATAGAAAATATTTTTGAAACACTCAGTATAGTATAGTAACGTGCACCTAGTATATAATAGCACAGTGTACCTAATAACAAAGCTTTCGGCTATATTAGGTTCAATTTTTAAATTAATATATTTAAAATTGAAACAAAAACAAAATTTCAGCCAAAATTAAAATTTCTAACAATGTTTGAAATAAAATAAAATATATTTGTGAAACACTCAGTATATTCTAATCTTGTGCACATAATAACACATCTCTGGGCTATATTAGGTACAATTTTTGAATCAATAAATTCAAAATTGAACCAAAAACAAGTTGGAACCTCTTTTTTTTAATTTCTAACAAAATTTGAAAATAAATAAAATATATTTCTGAAACATTCAGTACATTCTAGTGTTGTATACCTAATAACACATCTCTTGGCTAAATTAAGTACAATTTTTGAATCGATAAAAGTATTGAAAATTGAAGCAAAAACAGAGTAACAACCAAAATTATATATTTTTTTTTTTTAATTTCTAATAAAATATTTTTCACTCATTCTTACTACATATGTAGGTCAACAAAATAATCATCTTATATGCCATAACCCAACACATTTTATGTGCAAATCTCTTATATTTTATATCCGATTAAGGCATCACGCTTTATTTAATTCCTTTATTGTGTCTCCAGAGAATGATGTTTTGTTTGGTTATTTTCCTCCACTACTATAAAAATGATTCGACAAGGGTTACAATAATAAAATAAAGCACCCCGACGATAAAGAGACAAGTTTTTTTTATGCTCGCACTTCATTTCTTTTCGTTCTGTCAGAATGTGGACGTGAGGAATGAGCTTTTTTTGCGAGTGTGTGGGGTATTAGACGGAATATCATCTCGGGTTAGTGTCATGTTAAAAATGTTATTTACATTTTTATTGAAAATTCTTTGGTCGGGTAGCTTATAGGGCACAAAAAGTCACAAAAATCAATTTAAAATGAATCAATAATTTATCAAATATTGCGTGCGTACAGCAATGCTGGCTTAAAACAAACAAGCATTATATTTAGTTTATTTATAAAATGATTTACTTCAGCGATAGTGATATACGACGCGATAAATTTAGCCAAATGCAACAAGCGAACACGTTGCCCAGTTCGTTATTATAAATACAGAATTTGCAAATATTAAATTGGCTTAAAAAGATCAATCATAATGCGATTATATTTTAATACGAATTGACAATCATTTCATGAAACTCAATAAATGGATTATTTGAGGCATCATGATTAATCCGGATAAATATTTATGAAATATTGTTGTTGTTGTTGGTGAATATCTATGCTGCAAGCAATTATTTCAACAAAAACAGCAAACATTAATATCCTGTGGAAATGCAAGACCCTGGGACGCAGTCGACGCGGAAAAATAAATCTCTTGCAAATCCTTACCCCTGACATGCATGTTTATATATGCGAGGATTTGTCAGTGTATTTCAGACATGCGGATGAACTAATCTGAAAGAATAAAAGCCAGCCAGCCAGCCACTTGCAAACGTTGCAAATTTATATTTAAATTGTATTCTCCGATTGTTTCAGAAACACTCGAAAAATTCTGATAAGATACAGGAGACCTCCCTTGGCTACATTTGGAACAATTTTTAGAATAAATATATTAAAAATTGTATCAAAAACAGAGCTCAAAAAGAATTATAATTTTCGACAAATAAAAAATTATTCTAAAAAACTCAGAACATTCTAATGTTGTGCACCTAATGACACATATCTTGATTATATTTGTTACAATTTATTAAAAATTGCAGTAGAGACACAGTTCAAACAAAAATTAAAATTTCTGACAAATAACCTGAAACACTCAGTTTAATCTAATGTTGTGCACCTAACGACAAATCTCTTAGCTATCTTCGGCACAATTTTTAAATTGATTTATTAAAAATTGTACCAGAAACAGAAATCAAACTACAATAGCACTTTTCAAAATTTAAAAAATATTCTGAAAAACTCAGTATATTCTAGTTTCTTCTTCTTTCTTCTACTCAGTTCCGTTTTATAGCATGGCCTCCTAGGTATATTTATTCTTCGACGTTCTCTATTTGCTGGTCGTTTATAGCTATAATTGCGTTTTCTGGACTCAAAATCATTGTTTTTGTTAGGTTCATATAAAGACCCGTGGTTCTTAAAACCTCGTCAAGTTGGAACAACATCTCTTTCTCGACACTGCTACTAAATATGATGTCTGCAAAACATAAATTTTCAATTTGTGTCAATACCCTTCTTTTCCAAATCAAGCCTTTTAAACACTTCTTCAAGAGCTAATAGTATTTTATAGTATATATTATATTATAGTATAGTTTAAGAAATATAGTGTCACCTTGTCGGACTCCTCTCTTTAATAGAATTTTATCCGTTTTCGTCAATCTATAGGTGTGTCGTTTTCGTAGATGTTCTTTAGAATGCACGTATGTATATCTAAAAACAATTCTAGAATTTTTTAAGCCATTAAATATAGCTCCTAGTTGTATTGTGTTAAAAGCTTCTTAGTAGTCAAAAAATACTATATAGAAACTTTATAGAAAAATACACAGTATTTCTCTATAAAGTTTCTAGTTGTGGTGGTCTGATGTACTAAATTTCTTTCTATATCCAGCCTGTTCCATGGGCTGATAAAGTCTAGTTTGCTTGTAATTCGGTTTATAATTATTTTTGTTAAAAGCTTGTGCATGTATGAGAGGAGACTAATGGGGAGCAATTTTAAATTTTTTGGTTTCCCCTTTTTGTGCAAGATAATAACGTCTGCGTTTCTCCATTATGTTGAGATATTCCCTTCCTGTAGACATCTGTTCAGGAGAATTTTAATAGTCCGCCCATTTTAAGGATTTTGCACGTTATTTTGTCTTCCCCTGGTGCCCTTCTTCTTCATCTTCTTCTGAGTTCACGTTAGTAATCGTATTTATTTTCTTGAAGATTTGAGTTTTCGTAAGAGTAAAGTTCTGTGTAAAACTGTTAGATTACACATATTATTTCTTCTCTTCCCTTTACTATAAAAGCTTGCTTATTTGCCATTTTGGTAATTTGTATCCGCCCGCCTGACAAAGTTTTTCTTTCATATTCTTGTTGTCTTCAATATGATTTAATTTTTTTTTTGTTGTCCTGTTATTTAGTTCCTTATATTCAGTAGAGTGTCGGTTAGTCTGTTTTCGTTTTCGCATCAGATTTTTGTTTCCTGACTGATTCTGTGGAATACTCTTGAGCATGTTTATTTGGTGGTGTGCTGTATAACGTTTGATATTTTTTTTTCTAATTTGTCCAGATCTAGATTAGCCAAATTTTGGAAAAGTGTTAACTTAGTAGATAATGTTTTTAATACTCGTCCATGTTTTGTTTCACTTCATCGTTAGTGGATATTGATTTCTGTTGTAAAGAGTGGGCAATCTAATTTTTGGAATTTAAATCGGCTAAAAATAAAAACTAATAAATATTTTTTCTAAATTTTGATTTTATTAGAAAGATTGGACATTTTCATTTAAAAATGAAATACATCATTTATCATCCGATTAACCCAATTGTTTAGTACATTTTCGATTGTTTGGGCTCCAATCGCACATGAATGGCAACTTTGGTTTCGTGTTTCAAGACATCAATCTTCTGAGGATAGTTAGCGTAACACATATCCTTACGGTCTCCCACAAAAAAAAAACCAACGCAGTCAAACTCCTAAGCGGCCAAATAACATCAGCATTTCGGCTGATTATTCCATTTCCAAAAACAGTGCGCAAAATATCGATGGTTACGTTGGCTGTATGGCAAATGGCCCCGCCTGTTAAAACCAAATGTCCTCCATTTCATACTCTTCATTTTTTGAAAACAAAAATTCGTTTAACATGGCACAGTAACGTTCACTATTGCTGGTAACGGCGACTACATGCTCATTTTCAAAGAAAAATGACCCAATAATTCCGTCGGACCAAAAATCACACCAAACGGTTACTCGTTGTGGACGCATAGGCTGTTCAATAGTCATGTGTAGATTCTCTGATCCCCAAATGCAACAATTTTAATTATTGACAGCCTCCGAAATAAAAATTAGCTTCATCGAAAAACACAATTTTTCGATAAAAATTGCTCATCTTCGGCCAAACAATCTTTAGCCCATTGGGCAAACTGAAAGCGCATCAAATGATCATGAGGCTTTATTTCTTGGACTAACTACACTTTGTAGACCTTCAAACCAAACCGAGGTTTTTATGCAAAATTCTTTTCAGAAAAGTGCAAGAAATGTTCAGTTCCTGAGAACAATGACAAGTTGATGTTGATGCATGTTCACGCACGCTCTGAGTAACAGCATTAATTTTTTTGTCTGAGTGCACTGAAGAACGTGTACATGTTGTTTTATCCACTAACGATCCAGTTTCGCAAACTCGCTTCACAAATTGGTCAACAAACTGCGTTGAAGGCACTTCTTTTCTATCAAATTTGTTTAGTAAATTTTTTACCGTTTGAGTAAAAAACTCACCACTTTGGAAGTCAGTTTTTATTATTTCCCAACTTTGTTCAAATGTAAAGCGTCCCATTTCGTAAATGTCAAACATAAAACTAAATTTCTGTCAACTCATAAATGTCATATCTTTGAAAAAATAAAATAAACTGTAGTTCAAATTCCAAACGTTACATGGCCCACCCTTCTTTCTTCTCTTTCTAACCTTGTTCGCTTCCAGTCTTGAAGCGATTATTACAAAAACGTAGGTAATAATATGTCTCCCGTTTGATAGGACATAGTCAATTTAATTTTTTACAATTTAGCTAAGTTTACCCAAGTCCATCTTCTTTTCGGCATATTTTGGTAAGAAGTATTCATGGAATATAGGTTATTATTTTAAAGATAGTTTACAAATCGTTCACCTCGTTCGTTTCTTGCTCCTAACCCAAAATTACCAAGATACATTATATTATCATGTTAGTTTACTCATAGCTTCCCATTAAAATCTCTCATCGTAATAGAAAACATTGCCTTCTCAAACTCCAGCGGCCATAATATCTTCATAAAATTGTTCTATTTCATCATCCGGAACTGCGCTTGTAGGTGCATACCCTTGAATAATTTAAATACTGTATTTTTTTAAATTTTAACATTATGTAGATCACTCTATCGGAGATAAATGCATTATTGTAGTTCTTGTGTTTTCTTGTTTATAAAAATTGCCACGCCTCCGAGTTAATCTGGTACAGCACTTGTCCGGATATAATTTCAGTGCATTTCTCACCGAGCAATCTCGTTATGTGTCTTAGTTCTTCTTGGTACTTTTCCTTAGTTTGCATGGTTCGGATGTTATATAAAGCTATACATAATTTGTAGTAGCGATCTTTCTTTTCCTTATTTCTGCACAAATTTGAGCCTTCCCCAGAATCCTTGAGACGTATCAGTGTGGTAGACCAAGTTACTTTACGGTTAGTCATTTCATGAGGGGTTTAAAGAAAGTGTTAGCTTATGACGAATAAGAAGTAATGTTCCTGACTAATTTATCGTGCTCTAAAATATCTTCCACCATTGCCTGTCCAAGCCAGAAAGCAAAATGAAAAAGAGAGAAGTACCAACCTAGTTAAAAATCTTGGTTCAGCTGACCCGGTTGATAGTACCTTCTAAAGACCCGGACAAGGTTAACAGAAGACGGTTAAAAAACAAGAAAATAAACACGGACACACTATTTTCTGAGCAAAATACAAAGGTAATACTAATAATGTAATACTAAATTGGCACACTACAGGAAGGCTTTGATCTTTTCATACGATTAAATGTAAGGTCGTACTTAGAGTCTAGTATATTCTAGTATTGTACACCAAATGACACATCTCTTGTCTATATTAAGTCAAATTTTAAAATAGATATTTTGAAAATGAACAAAAAATACTTCTAAAACACTCTAAATTCTTGTAATATATTTCTAATAAAACAACTCCTGGCTATATTATTAAGTAGAATTTTTAAATCTATATACATTAAAAATTGTACCAGAAAAACAATCACAACTAAAATGCAATTTTAAAATTTCTGTCAAAAATAAAAAAAATAAAAAATCTGAAACACTCAGTATATTCTAATTTTGAGTGTTAAATGACACACCTATTGGCAAAATTTTGTATAAATTTTAAAACAATATATTAAAAATTGTACCAGAAACAGAATTAGAACTAAAATTACAATTTTCAAAATTTGCAAACAAAGAAAATATACTTCTGAAACACTCAGAATGTTTTCGTATTGTGTACCTAATGACACATCTTTTGACTATATTAGGTACAAATTTTGAATTAATATATTACAAATTTTACCAAAAACCAGAGTTACAACTAAAACTGGAATTTTCAAAAATTTGGACAAAGTTTGAAAATTAATAAAAAGAAAATATTTCTGAAAAAATCAGTGATTTAAACCTTATAACACATCACTTGGCTATAGGCCTTAGGTACAATTTTTAAATCATTATATTAAAAATTGTAAACAGTAAAACTAAAACTGCAATTTTCAAAACTATAGACAATATTTAAATATACTTCTAAAATACTATATTCTAGTATTGTGCATCTATTGGTTTATCTATTGGCTATATTAGATACAAATTTTGAATTTATATATTAAAAATTGTACCAAAAAAAGATTTACAACTAAAACTGTATTTTTTTGAAAATTTCTGAAACACTCAGTCTATTTTGGTTTTGGATATCTAATAACATTCTCTTAGCTACATTTGTGACAACTTTTAAATCAAACTGAAAAAGTAATTTTCACACTGCTGAACGTAGGCCTCCTTTAACTCGTTCCATGCGCTGATGTATGGGTACGTTATATTCCGTACACTTCTCAATTAATGTGAGGATGGTCTGTATTGCAAAAGCCAGCCTGTTCTTGAGGTTGATAAAAACCCAGTTTGTTTGTTAGGCAATTTGTTATGATTTTTGTTAACAGTACACACATGAAGGTGTGATAGCAGGCTAATGAGAGGCAACCGTAGCACAATGGTCTAGTGCGAGAACTGTTGTGCAGGCAGCCCGGGTTCGATTCCCGGCAGCGGCAATATCTAGTTTGTCGAATATATTTCGACGCGGTCGTCTCCTTTGCAAGGCAATGGCAAACCAGCAAAGTATATGCCTAGTAATAAACCCCTCTAGTGGTGTGGTTCGGATTCCACGTTAAACTGTAAGTCCCGTATGTTTGTGTGGAACTATTATCGCGCACCAAAAACATACGAGAGGGGCGCCAAACGCTCGTAGCGAGTATGGCACTATAAGAAGAAGTAGGTATTCTCGTTTCTTCAATGCATTTATTTAGTAATAGTTTTACTGTACTTAATAAGGTGTTCCCCTCTAGTTTTAACTTTAACTTTTAACACTTGTTGTTGGTACTTAGTTTGCTTGGTATGTGGGATCTGCGTAAAAGTTTTGAATAACTTCGAGAATTTGTTCTTTGTCGTTGACCGTTATACCGTCCTTATTTTTAATGTTATAGATTTTCGTTTTTCCCTTTGACATTTGTGTTTTAAGCATTTGCATGTTCTTGTTATTTTTTATTGTATCTTTTATGAGTTCTGCGTTTTGCCTTCTAGTTTCTCTCCTGATTTCTTTAGTGAT
Organism: Tachinus rufipes; assembly: GCA_963932245.1. NCBI lineage: Eukaryota > Metazoa > Arthropoda > Insecta > Coleoptera > Staphylinidae > Tachinus > Tachinus rufipes. The sequence continues at coordinate 65,872,407 of OZ010747.1, read as the reverse complement.
GGTCTTGCTTAGTTGTCTGTATTCATTCGATTTTCGATTTAGGTTATTTCTTCGTTTCATGAGTTCTATTGTACCTTCCTTTATCTTTATATTTTTTAGCAGTTTTGTTCTTGTGCAAATTTTCTTATTGACTGTTTGTATGTCATTTGTGGAAGTTATTTATCACTGAGACGTTTGTGATCGTATTCTTATTATTAGATTTTACGTAGTCTATTTCGTTTTTAATTTTACCGTTTGGGCTTAACCATGTCCATCTCCGTTGTTTTGGTTTCTCGAAGAAGCTGTTCATGCAGAACAGGTGTTCGTCTTGCAGGTAATTTACAAGCATTTCTCCCCGGTCGATCCTAGACCAAAGCTCCTAATATTTGATATGTTTTCGTCTTTCCTCTTTAGGCCTAGTTTCGCGTTGAAGTCTCCCATGATTACTGAATATTGGGTTTTATCTGACACAATAGATGCTTTTAACAAATATTACAGATGATTCAGTTCAGCCATGCAATAATAGTATATAAAGTATAAAATCAAGAGCATGAAAAGATATTCTGATTCTGATACGCCGATGTTTGGCCGCAAAGAGCGAAGCAAGGGCGGCAGACATCAAAGTACTGCAAATGCTATCTTGTCCGTGGTGCTTATAACAATTTTTTAGCTGCCCCCGTAAATAAGATAATAAATATCTTTGTTTTTTCAAATGAAAGAAAATAAAAAATAACCCAAAATATTTGGAAATTTCTTCTTGATTTTTTTTTTAAATTCGAATTAAAAAATATATTTTTTTATTTTATTTGATATATTTTTACCGCGCTGCAAAGGATTTTACCACCTTAGGGCCGCATCACTTTCCGATCCATAATACAAGAAGAACAACGTATTTTCAGAGTGAGCATTTATACAATAATAATGCTTCTGGAAACGTGACAGATGCTTCAACATAATAATTTTGACTTTTAAAAAACATTGCAAACATTTTAATAATTAATCATTATAGAAGCAAACAAAATAAATAAAAACACTAAAAACACTGTAAAACATTCTGATAATACTATAGATGCTTCATAAAAAATGTAGACATAACAAACATTATAGAAGCAGCGTTTCTAGATACTGCTGTAGAAGCATTGCAGACCTTTTAAAATGCTTCATAGAAACTTTTGAAACATTGATAACATTATATAGCACTGCAAACAATCTGAAAACATTATAGATGTTTCATTAAAAATGCAGAAACATTGCGCACATTAAAGAAGCGTTGCAGATATTTTAAAATGCTTCACACAAATTTTAAAAACATCAAAAACAACACTGTAAAGCATTGCAAACATTATATATGCTTCAGAAGAATTTTAGAGACATGCAAACATTGTAAGAACATTAGAGAACATTACAGACGTTTTCTAAAAACTTTAGAAAGATTGCAAGCACGCATTTTAGTCGTTATAAAAGCATTGTTAACGTTCTAAAAATATTATAAATGCTTCACCGATATTTTAAAAACATTCCCAACATTCTCAGAACATTATTGAAGAAGATTTAAGAAGATTACAAACACTGTAGAAGCAGAGCAAAAGTCTTGCCAACATTCTAAAAACATTGTAGATTTCAAAAACATTGCAGACATTGTAAAAAGATTGTAAACATTCTAAAAGCATAACACAATTGATGCGTCTAAAAAATCAAAGACAATTCAGCATCACTTTTGAAATTTTAAAAACTTTTAAGTACATTATCAATTTTGCAAAAACATTAAAAACATTCTAAGAACACTATAGATTCCTCATTCACACAACATGTTTGTATAAATATAACAAATGCTTCTAAGAACATGACAGATCACCAATTTAAAAATATTTATCTATGACTGAATAATTTCAGTATTATGATATTAAAATTAAGTGGATAAGACTTATCATTACACATGACGCATGCACCCATGAGTAATAAACCATTACTCACAAGCAACATTTATTTTTTCTTAAAACATCCAAGAAAAAAATATAAATTTAGCACATTTTGAAATTAAATTGGAAATGTTTTTAGGTATTTGTAATACATTACTGTTGAATTTAGTTTTTACGATACTTGAATTAGTCGTAAGAGGATGCTTAAAGTTACTGGAAATAAGAAGTTTCAGTGAGGCAGTTGATATTGTAGAGCCAATTATGACACAAGATATCTTTTTTGCAGTATCAGTTTTATTATTTATTGACTGATCAATACTCCCTTCTGGATTTCCACCCACCATGTCGTTTTACTGTTGTAACTACTCTACCCGTATCAACTGATATTGTAGCAAATGACCTGCAAAAACTTGTCCGTTATACAATTTAATAATTCTATTGTCACATCCCTCAGATTTTATTATTTGAATGTTACATATTCGGTGGCCGTAAATTTAATTTCTTACAAATAGAATAAAACGTTATGGTAAATACAATCTTTGTTGTTATTTTTCGCAATGTTATCATAACCGATTCGTGATTTTCGATTTTCATTAAATGTAGATCTTTTATTGCTATTTTAAAAAACATTTAAATTTCTTAGCAAAATAAATAAAAAGATTTGAGCTGAGAATCTTCACTTTGCCTTTTTGAATTTCATATATGAATTGATTTTAATCTTGTTGGTAACGTTTAATGTGCTTTTAAGCATTGAATAAAATGTCTACAAGCTAGCTAATATGTAATTACTGGATAGTTCCTTAAAATATGCTAAAAGCACATCGGGTAACCAATTTGACGTTATTTCTTTAGATGTTTCAATAATCTCTAGTGGAATACTTGAAAATTCTCGTTCTACTTTCAAATATAATATAATTATATGTTATAATAAAACATAAACATTGACAGTTCTCGTAAGTTGACACAAAAGAGCAACTTTATTAAATTGCACATATAAAAAAATTATGAATAGTCATGGATAAAGTATAGTATTCTACTAGCGTGTAATGACTTTTTTACTCAGTATTACCGGCAAACCTCATCCTCGTGAATAATATTTGACATTACCCGCTCGTTAAATAATATAATAATAATACACTATTAAAACATTAAATGAATGTATATTACAGCTGTATTATTTTCATAACAAATGCTTCAAACAACGTGGTAGATTCTTTTACACAGTAGATGCTTTCAAGAACATAAAAACTGCATTATCATCAAATGTGGCATTTTAAAAACATTATAAACGTTTAAGAAACAATATAATTGATGATTGTGACCTCTACTACGTGATAATTCATGTTTATAAAATAATAAAACAATTTACTATGATTATTTATTCTTATAAATACATTACTAGTTTCGGCTAGACTTGGACCTTCTACAGATGTAATAAGTTAATTCAGTTAACTTTATAGAGAGCACAATCAATGTTTGATTCTTATACTAAATGCTTCAGCATTACTTTTGACAACTCAGGAACATTATAAAAGCATCAATAAAATTTTAAGCACGTAACATTTTCTCCACGCTATAGAAAATTGTCAAAAGCAATCCTGAAGCAGTTATTATGTGAATTGCAGATGCTTCAATATCATTATACATAATAAACCCCCCTATGAACATTGCAGTTAATAAAGAACCATTTCTGAACCACTCATTATAATTGTCTCGTGTTAATTAACTTTTATAAAAAACAAACTTTATATAAGCTTGGTTGTGTTTGAAATGAGATTCAGTTGTATAATATTTACTCGGTTAATTTCCATTAAATTACTCTACATTGTTGTCTACAATTTACATTTTTTGCACTTTGCTTTTAGATGCACTTCCGCTTTTACAGCTTAAATATGATTCAACATTTTAATTAAATCGTCTAAATAAAAAAAATTGCATAATGAAGCAAAATATTTTAATCAAATTGCAATTCACATTTCATTAAATGTATAACTTTGAATCAATCATACCTTTCAATTATTTCCATTGCAGTATTAATTCGGTTCATTTAATTATAGTTTAGTAATTAAACACACACACATAAAACGATTTTAATCACACGAGCATGTAGTATGTAATTAGTGAAATTGACCGATTTTCACAGCGATTTATTGTGATGCGACCGATACACTTTATACACTCAAACTGAGAGAGTTTGATCCCGATGCCGGCGTGCGAGTACATTTGCTGATGAACAATGCATTGTCGCCGGTGGTATTAGGCAAATATGATGCTAATGGTAATGCAATTTGCGAACAGTATTTGCGTGCGACGAATTGCAATGAAATTGTTTGCTTTTTTTATTAGTAGTAGAAAATAATTTTATTGTGGAATGGATTTCTTTTATCTTATTACGGATGATAACATTAAAAACTGATTGAATCTGTATTTTACTTACAAATATTTTATATTAAATCGTGTGGGTTTATTGTAAATTTCTAAAATGAAATTAATTTGTAATTAATTTTTAGTGTACGGTTTAATTAATGCATAAATTAATTTTATTATAAAATTAAACTGAATTTACATTCAAACCGAAAATGTTTTAAACTAAGCTTTAATGCATTCAGTTACTCTTATGATTATATGAAAACACTTTGGAAAAGTCCTAAAGCTTTGTAAGACTCTTCAGAGCTCTTATAATGATGAATAAATGACTTGATGATCTAATAATTATAGTCTGAAGAACCTCTAAACGGTATTTGAAACATTCTAGCAGTTTTTCAATTTTTGCAATTGATTGTCACTAAATGTAACCAGCATTCATAAAGTGCAGCATAATTTTATCTATTTTGTCGCTTCGCGATTAATTGCTAATAAGTGTAGTATTATATGACTCAAACATATTTTTGTGCATGCCCAAAACACAAACAGCGACGTGCTACAAACAATAATTTCCTGCCATTGATACTTAATATACGATTGTCGATTATTTCTTACCAAGTTCAGGATGAACTGGAAATGTTTCTTGCCAGTAGTGCTTACACTAGTGGTAAGTTTGCTTTTTTAGCGAGCTACAAAGAATTTTAGCGCCCTTTGGCCGCTGCAAATGATTTTCCCGCCCTTGCGCAGCAATCACTTCCTGATCCACAATATTAAGCCCAATTTTGAGACAAAGTGAACAAATTATTTTCTTATTAGAGATCGCAGCTAAGGAATAAGTTATCTGACATTTAATATAACCTAATGTAAAAAAAAAATTGATGTAAAATGCAGAACACTATCATATAAATGGCATTGCGGCACATGAATTTTTGCAAATTTTTCCAACTTTTTATTATTTATAGTCGGATTTTTGTACTATCAATTAGATTTTTAAGTTTTTGCCCGGAATTTTATGATTTATGGTCGGATTTTGGTTCTTGCAACTAGATTTTAAAGTTTTTGGCAGATTTTTATTAGGTATGATCGGATTTTTATGATTTATAGCATAGGTTTTAAAGTTTTTGGTTAAATTTTATGAGTTTTGGTCAAGTTTTTATGATTTATGAACGGATTTTTATGATTTATAGCCCGATATTTGTAATTACATTTTAGTTTTAAAGTTTTTGATTTTTTTATTAACTTGGTTTTGATATATTTTTTAAAATTTTTATGACTGATTTATAACCGGATGTTTGTTTTTACAACTACATTTTGAAGTTTTTGGCCACATTTTTATAATTTATGGCCGGATTTTTATGATATAGCCGGGTTTTTGTACATACCACACAATTTTGATGCCTTGGCCAAATTTTTATGATTTTTGGCCAAATTTTTATAACGTGTAGTCAGATTTTTGTATTTACCATTAAATTTTGAAGTTTTTGACTGGATTATTGAACTTGTATCCGGATTTGTATGCTATTATGTTAGATTTGTATACTATAAGCAAGGTTTTTAAGATTTTTGTCCAAATTTTAGCGTGCTGAGCCGGATTTTTGTATTTACAATTAGATTTTTAAGTTTTTGCGCTGAATTTTTAAATTACGATGCCGGATTTTTATGCCATTAAATTTGTATATTTTTAAGATTTTTTGCCCGAGTTTTTATGATTTATAGTCCGATTTTGGTTCTTGCAACTAGATTTTGATTTTTTTTAAGTCTTTGGCAGATTTTCATTATCTATGGTCGGATTTTATGATTTATAGCCGGACTTTTGAATTTACAACTCGGTTTTAAAGTTATTTTCCAAATTTTTTTGATTTATGGTCGGATTTTTATACTTACAACTCGACTTAGAAGTTTTTGGTTAAGTTTTAATTATGTATAGCCGGATTTTTATCATTTATAGCCTAAATTTTATGATTTATTGCCGGATTATTGTACTTACAACTAGATTTTATAGTTTTTGTCCAAATATTTATGATTTATAGCCGGATTTTTATATTTACAACTAAGCTTTTTGCCAGATTTTTGTACTTACAACTCGGTTTTAAAGTTTTTCTTGGGATTTTATTATTTATGACCAGCTTTTATGATTTATGGACGGAATTATATGATTTATGATCAGATTTTTGTACTCACAACTAGATTTTAAAGTTTTTTGTTCAATTTTTATAATTTATGACCGAGTTTTAATACTTTTGGTCAAATATTTATGATTTTTGGCTGGATATTTATACTTACCACTAGATTTTGATGTCTTGGCCAGATTTTTATTATCTATTGCCAAATTTGTATGACTTACTGCTTAATTTTGGTACTTACAACTAGATTTTCAAGTTTGTATTTTTATGATTTATAGCCAAAGTTTTGTTTTTTTACATTTAGATTTTGAAGTTTTCGATCGGATTATTGTACTTGTATCCGGGTTTTTATGCTATTATATTTGTATATTATAAGCAAAGTTTTTAAATTTTTTGACCTGATTTTAGCGTTCTGAGCCGAATTTTTGCATTTACAATTATATTTTAAAGTTTTTGACCAAATTATTGTACTTTGATCTGGATTTTTAAATTACGATGCCGGATTTTTATTAAATTTGTATATTTTTAAGTTTTTGCGGTTTTTATCTTTTTCAGCCGGACTATTGTACTTGTATTTAGATTATTTAATTACAATGCCAAATTTTTATGTCATTATCTGTACTTGTACTTAGATTTTTAAACTACAATGCCAAATTTTTATGGCATTATGTTAGATTCGTGTGCGCTGAACAAGATTTTTGACATTTTTGACCCGATTTTAGTGTTTTGGGGCGGATTCTTGTTCCTATTTAATTTATCAGTTTAGATATAAATATAAACTATGTCGACTTTTAGATGTAAATTTTTATAAATAAGTAATTTATCACAGAAAATTTTATCCATTAAAATATAATAAGATTCAAAATATTTTTTTACCTTTCACTATTTTATCATTTATTATTTTAAGAATAAAACAGTTCTTCTAGAATTTTAATTACATAGACAATGTATCCTTACCCCCTATATAGTCATTAAAAAAAACATTTCATAATGCACAATGGCATTCGTAAATAATCGTGATTTTTTTTAAATTTAACAAACCATCAAACATGTTTTTTAATTTGATAATTATGCATGATACAGTTGTTGATTGTAACTTTGAACAAGAAAACAAGCATTTTACTTTAATGACTGTCATCACCTATCTAGTTTTCGAGAAGTAGTGTCCTCGTGTACCCAAACTGCTGTAACCTGAGTACAAAATACCTTATTCTTACCTATTACAAACACAGGAAAGTTAAATCTAGCTTTCGATTATTGGAGACCTCGCAAACCCAAACTCCTGCACCAAATATTATATTATGATGGCTTGTTTTAAATCTAATTATTCCACACGTAAAACAGCCTTCAAACGTGTCAAACTACTACTAACACGAGAGTTACATTGTCGAAAAAGGCTTACGATACAATAATTTAATCAACCAAACACTGACTTAGTTTGTGACTTAAAAGATAATTTTTTTAATATTTGTGGTCAAAAAAACTTTAAAATCTGAAAAAGTAACTCCAAACTTTTTTGATGACCATTCTAAAAGTTTTGACAAGTTTCTTCAAGGAAATCATAGAAAAAAAACAAAATAATTTTATTGGGCAATTTTAATGTACATAATACTGAATAGTTAAGTCACTTATCTTCTACAACACTATCCGGACAACAAGGTCTAATGTTTGCTGCTTCTGACCCACATATTTTCGTCGTGATAAACTTCTTGGTGAACCAAGATTATTAGATTTGTATCTTTCAACTAATCCAGAGATTACAACTACTGTTGAGGCTGCTTTAGGACATTTTGATCATTCACTTATAACCTCTGTTGTTAAAACTTTTCCCACGCCTTATCTATCACAATTCTAAGATGAACATAGTAAATATGAATGAATTTCTTAATAATTTCAATTTCGATACTCATTGTTTATATTTAATCTCACATATTGCAGCAGAAAATCTCAAAAAACTTATCAAAAGTATTTGTTTTCAATGCAGACAAAACAGGCAGTTAACAAAAAGCAAAAAGCATTTAAGAAACATATCAGTAATCGTTCCAAACCCGGCTAAACAAGATTAACAGAAAACGGAATATTTGCCTTATAAAAAAATTCTTTAGACAAACAGAGAAAATCTTGCAGTAGCTCAAGACATTTTCAAAACATTTGATAGGGCATCCTAATCTTATCAACAAGCTCCACTGTACAAGTCTTGCTCATAAATCTGTAAATCTTATCAATAGTTTTCTTGACAATAGAAAAATTGTAATTAGAATTGATAATTTTAACTGGCCCCAAAATCATAAATGCTGGTTTTCCTCAAGGTTCTGCTCTTTGCCAACTTTATTTTTGATTTACATTAATGAACTTCTTCAAATAACTAAAAGTTGAAAAATCGCAAAGTGGATTTAGAAAAAAGCAAGCCGCAGAAATGAAGTTTCTTAAGAAGGTTGAATGAGTGACCAGACTAGACAATCAAGAGAAGCAACTAACATGTGTGTTTGAGATCATTTTGGACCATTTGAAAACCGTTTTAAGCAATTTGCGAACATTTTGGCAGCTTGGATAGATGTTTGGGCAGTTTAAGAATATTTTAAAATGCTTTAAAATTTTAATTTTTTTTGCAGCTTGAAATTTTTTTTAAACAGTATTAGAACTTATTTGAATAGTTTAAGAATATGTTGGACAGTTTAGAAACGTTTTGGTTTATTTGAAAATATTTTGAGCACCTTGAGAAATTTTTTGTAATTTGAAAATATTTTGGAATGACTTTTTCTGGTACAATTCTCAAGATATTAATTCAAACAAATTGTACCTATTACAATCAAGATATGTATATTAGGTACACAATACTAAAATATACTGAGTTTTACAAAACTACACTAGATGCTCGGTAACGTAAACATTCGGTGACATGAACGTCTCGGTAACGTAAACATGCCATTTTTCTATAAAATCTCGTTAACGTAAACAGCAATACACTCGATAAAACAAACAACAATTCGGGACCGTTCGGAAAAAAATTATCGATGTTATAGCGTTGTGCGTATACCCCCAAATTTGTTGTTATGCGTTTGTATATATTTGTAGGAGCATATTTGCCTAGCGGCTAGAAGATTCATAGTGAAGTGAGTTTAGTTGAATGACTTAAGTTACGCCGTAATACATTTATGTGTAAGGTAACATGGCAAAAACAAAAACTATTAAAAGCAAATGTCTTTCATTGAATGTAAAAGCAAAGATTATTGAAAAACACAAAAATCTGCAGTTTCAAAAAAATATGGAGTAGCTAAGTCAACAATTTTTGTGCTATTAAAAACAAATAAAATACTTAACGCGGTCATTAAAACATAATAAAAATTTTCTGTTTTTCCAAAAATAGAAAAGATCTTGCATAAATGGTTTCTCAAACAACGTGAAATAATAAAGCAAAAAAACCCGGAATTTATTTACAAACTTAAATCCAGCAGAGAATGAGACATTTCTGGCCAGTGATGGGTAGCTGCACTGTTTTAAGTGTCGTCGCTATAGCATACTAAAATTGCATCAGAAAAACTTTGATCCCAACCAGAACTTGTAGAACCTTTCATAGGAAAGTTAAAACAATTAATTCACAAATTTCAGTTTTGTGAAGACCGAATCTATAATGGAAACCGGCTGATACTGAAAAATGCTGCCTAAAAAGACGTACGTTGCACTTAATAAAAAACTGCACCTAGTTTGAAAATCACTAAACAGCAATTAATATTTTTGGGCTGTGCACATGCGACAAGCTTGTACAAATTAAAAAAACTTGTAATTAGAAATCAAAAAATCCACAATGTTTCAGAAATTTTAAAAATCCTGTAATTTATAAAAATACAAAAAATGCTTGAACGACTGGAGAAATATTTAATTCCAACAATTCGTTCCAAAGGAAAAGCAGTTTCTCAAAATTATTGTTTTCATATTGTATGTATCTAGGTTAAACAATTTTTGAGACAACAATCGGTGCTTTCTTTGAACACCATCGCATTCTCCCACTGATCCAGCCAATGAACCAAAATGCCATACAGTTCTCAAAATTATATTATTAGAAAAGCTTACTAAGCACTATTGTAGCAAGTAATCAAAATGTAGCTGAAGCGCCCAAGAAACATACTCTAAAAGATGCAACTTTACATTTGCATTAGTGCATTGCAAAAATAATTTCTAAATGTTGGCAAGATATATTAAATAAAAATGTTGCGTTTTCTAACAAAGATGAGATACCACTGAGCCAACTAAAACAAACTTGGAAAGACAAGAAAACTGAAAATGATGTAATTGAGATGATAACTCCTCTGGATACAATTCAATCTGTAAGAATTAAAGTGTTAAATAATTTTTAAACCAATTTGTTATTTTTAGAATCAAATTTGTACTGGAACAGATGTACTGGAGTAGAATATGATCAATAATAATGAAGATGTCAATGATAAAGATAATAACGACTGTGAGATTATAAATAAACCTGTACTTCAAAAAGTGTCACATTATGGAGCTATTGAAGCTTTAAAGGTTTCATTGGAGTGGTCTGAGAAAAATAATGCAAACATCTGAGATATATTAAGCATAAAAAAGTTTATGGAAAAGCTGTTGTTTTAAACGCAACAAAAAAAATTTAGATAAGCCAAAATGACTGCTTTCTTTTCATAAAAATTACACTTGCTTATTATGTGTTTTTAATTTAAAAATTATTTTTAATTTAAAAATTATATTTTTAAGCTTAAATTCTTCTATAGTTAAAAAAAATCATTTTAAGCTCTTTTCATAATTTAAATGACGTTATTATAAAGATCTATAGATTTGGATACATTCTCTGAGATTTCTGAGGTATTTCTCTTAAACCATATATAGTACACTTATAGACACGCCTTTTGCCGACGTGTTAAAGCCAACATGGCCTCACCGTGTGATGTCAGTTGTGGCAAAAAAAATAGTTTTTAACGTGTAAATAAAAACAAATTTTTAGACATTTAATCTATCAAAATGTCTATTAACTTTGTATGAAGAAAATTATCGCATAAAATTGTTAAATTATTTAATAACAAATAAAACAATAAAAAAATACTGTGTGAGTTATAATAAAAATTAATATTGAAATATACATATTTTATGGTTTTCTTAATGTTCAATAAAAACCACAAAATTTAACAATTTAACTACGCCTACGGCATATGCCCACAGCTAGCAAGTGACGTCTGTTGTGGGTATAGAACGTTATGTTGGCTTCAGCATGCAACCAGCAAGAAATAGCACAAAGTACACGTGTATGGTTTAAGGACTTTCTAGACTTCTCGCCTTGAAAGTCTTTAAAACTCTATAATAGCTTATTCTTTATCAGGTTTTCTTATTCCCTAAATTTCCTATTAAAGCTTTCAAAGTCACAAGAATAAGCAACTCTTACTGTAAGTGCATTAAGATTAATACTTTTTTTATTTGCTTTTTAGTTACTTACAGCACAACTTAAAGACAATTTGACACTTCAATTCATTTTGGTGTTAAATGACCGAGTGGTTTCGCAATTAACTGTACCTAAATCAACATAATCAAAATATGAATCACATGATGATTAATAAGCGCAAATTTGAGCCCTACGCAACAAAACATTTAATTTTGTTGCAGGATATTTTAAGATTACTCCAATTCAAATAATTGATTGATCGTCTGCTATTTTAAGCACAAACGTTTGATGGAATACAACTTTCAAGATTGATTTAAAACAAGCCGCTTGATAATATAGTCGGTTTACATTAATAAAAACATTTCAAAGCTACACGACGGACGACCCAAACGCAATTAGATTTCATCGAAAACAACGAAATTTATATGAAAATCGATGCGCATTTGCATAAAGGAAGACGAATCTCGTCCGGACTGACTGGTTGGCAATGGGATTTGTTTACTTTAATAATAAAATAGTTCAAATTTGCATAATCGAATTGATTTAATTTCCATAGCAAATTGGTTTAATTATAAAAATAAGATGTTTCCGAAATATAAGAAGATGTAACGTGACCCTTTCAACCCTCATCACATTATGAAGATATTCGGGAAGGAAATTAGGGATGTAAAGTGAAAGGACTTCCATGTTATAACATTAATGCGATTCCGAAGCTAGTAATAGTCACGTTACATGAGCATGAATGGAATTTATTGTTATAAACTAATATTCAGTGTGTGGTGCAATTCTCTTTTCTAACTGAAAAAATGGCAATCAAAGCTTGAGTTTTAATTAACCTTTATTGTTTCGCAAACGATAATCACCATATTCGTGCGATAGTAACGATTGGTGTATGTTTGCCTCTGCTGTTCGGATTCCAATTATCTCATTAATTCCGGATTATTCGGATGCAATTTTACAATAAAAAAGATAAAATAAACATACGTTTGTGTGGGTGTGACAGAATAAAAATTGTAATTGGAAAATGTGTGCTGGGTTTCATTGTTTTAATTTTCAAAATTGCATTCAGTTGCAGGGATTACTCCATACGAATATTTGTCCGATTATTTAAAGCCATTGTGATAGGATAGAATTTTTTATGCGATTTTATAATTTATTGGTTTTAATAAATTTATTGAAAAATATTTATTAAATCAATTTTAATTTATTACTATAGCAAAACATACTCAAAATTAATTTTATAAAGTTTAAAATTTTAAACATTTTATGCTGAACTTAATTAAGATCATACTAAGGCTACAAATTTTTAAAAATAACTCAATTTTTTGGCATGGAATACTTAAATTAACTATGAGTAAGCACGTTAACTCATACATAAATTGACTAAAAATTGTCTGAATTTTCATGTTGTAAACATTCTTCTTTATTTAATATTTGACGAACGTATAATAATTATTTCCATTGTGGTTCTACATTCGTGCATGTCGCTTGAATTTATAGTCGCGCGTAAATTATTCAGATAAAAAAGCGGAATTAAAGCGCGTACACGCGTAGACTTGCTAGATGTAATTATGCGGCTTGGTTTATTTATAAAAATAAAATCCAATAACATGGCAAAAGTTGACGGGTCACTTCACGCTCGAGTTGCATTCATAATATTGATACGGGGGCTGTCTGTCTGGCCCAATATGTGCGTGACGAGGGGATGACTAATGATTTGATTCACGTATGCATGAATGAATTCTTTCTAAACTACTATTAAGTTTTTGGATGAATTATTCAATTGCATTTTGCCGCCCAATGCCAATATTTGTAGCTACGTCGTCTTTTATGAACAGAGCGCTCGCGAAAATTTCCGAAATTATTGCCTCGCGTGTATTTAATATGATTTATAGACGCCAGTAAAGTTAACATAAATTATGCAAATGCCAACGCTCCGAGCGAGAGAGATGTTGATATAAAACGTCCGGAATGTTGCTGCATATTGAAATTACATACAGCACTACGTCGTAATTTAATATTATTTTGTAGTAGTAATTCTAGAATGTGTTCATAATAAAGTGTTACGGTGCATTAAATTATTTCATAATTAAAAACAATTAATTTCTTATTCATTAAAAATAAACGATTGTCGTCATATCCATATCCAGTAAAGACTAATAGACCATGCTTCGTACATATTTAAAGTTAATATGAAAAAAAAATCGCCTTAGCTCTAAAACAATAAAACTGATGATAAAATGTATTTCACTTATGGGCAATTCTATTTCAAGCAGAACAGAGCAGGAGGCGAAGGATGCGTCGAGAAACTTGCTATTTGCTAGTTTTTTTTTTCCGTTTCTATAACTTATTAGTAGTCTTTTGATCGGTTCATAAGCGTATAAAACCCTTAAACAAAATTATGTATTATTTATTTTTGTTTTTTAACTTTGACTTTAAAAAAATCGCATTTTTTGTTTAAAAGTCGCAATTTTAACACACATAAAAATTAAATTAAAATCGATCAGAAATTTTCCGTAGGAATTTTGGCGTCAGTTTAAGTCGATGCCCCGTTTATAAGCCGCAAAATTGTGAATTGATTTAACTATGCTCTGTTCTCTTTTGTCGCTTCACGATTAATCGTAAACCAATTTAGATGAGTTATATGTAGTGTGTCGCTTCGCAATTGATTGTAACATACTCAGTCGCTTCGGTCTGTTCGCTTCTGTTCTCTTCTGTAGCTTCACAATTAATTGTTAATTCAAATTTAGCATTTCGCGATTGATTGTAACATACTCTGTCGCTTCGCGATTAATCGTAAATCAATTTAGCTAAGTTCATATTTACTGTGTCGCTTGGCAATTGCTTTTAACATATTCAGTAGCTTCACTCTGTTCTCTTGTGTCGCTTCAAGATAAATCGTAAATTAATTTAGCTGAGTTTGTATTTACTGTGCCGCTTCGCAATTGATTCCAACATACTCTGTCGCTTCACGATTGATTGCCAGTCAAGTAACTGCGCACCCTACACAAAAATTCGCTGTGCTAGTCACCTACGATATAAAAAAACTACAGCTTGGCCCATGGAATGGTCAAACCGGTCAAACTAAATTAGAACTACTATAGGTCTGTTCCAACCTACAATTTGAACAGTTTGCAAACGGTTTAAACTATGCACACAAACAAATTACTGTGTATAAAAGATTGCCTAAAGATGAAAAAAAATCTCAACATACGAGGTCTGTCTAAAAAGTATTCGAACTTGTCTGAAAAAAAAATTACATAACGGGATTGGGACTTTGATCCCTTTTAAAGTAGGCCCTTTGTGCCTTCATACACTTGGCCCACCGTTTCTTCCACTGGCAAAAACAATTCTGAAAGTCTTCTTTTAGAATAATGTTCAACTCCGCCATTGCGTTCTGCATTATCTCTTTTCTATTCTGAAAATGTAATTCCGTCAATGACATCTTTAACTTCGAAAATAATCAAAAGTCGCAAAAAACTATGTCTGGAAAGTAAAATGAAATTTCATTTTTTGCCAAAAAAGTCTGTATCAGGTGCAATGAATAAAAAAAAGCATTGTCGTGATGCAACTGCCACTTTTTTGTTGTCTCTAGTCTGTCCGGTATTTTGCGCCAAACTGCATCACGAAGTCGGTGGAGTACTTCTTGATAGTATTCTTTTGTCATTGTTTGTGTTTCCGGTGCGTATTTGTAATGCATCTGTAGCGTTTTTTTTTTCAACCTTGGCGAAAAGAGATGATTTAAATGCGACAACTCTGCTTCTGTTTAAACATTACTAACAACTGACGCACCGGAACGCCAAGAAAAAAATCAAGCATGCTCATTAAACTGTCTTCTTCTATTGTGCAAAGTAGGTTCAGCAACACTACCCAGGAAAATTCAAGGTCGGATACTTTGAATAAACTCTGAATATGACTTGCGGTGTGCCACCCTGCAGACAACCTGTATATTTATTATGATAGTCTGCTGAGAGTACAGCACAAAACTACCACTAGCCTATGCGTACGATCTTGCCAGTCCTTCAAAGCCTTCATCATGCCCCTGGAGAAGTTAATATCCGAGAAGATAGATGTCCATAAAAAAGCACTATTCCAGCTGACCCAAGCCAGAAAGAACAGCTTGAAGGCCACTATACCAGCGGCAACCACGGCCCCGATCAACATCAAATGAGCCCTAAAAAACCTGGCATCCTCGGCTATCTCGGTACAATCAAAAAGCCAGCAAAAACCCAGCTGAAACGCCAGCCGCCAGACCAGACAATAAGAAAGAAGTCGTCAATCTAGACAGCAATGTCGCCGCCGGCCATAAAACCCTACTTCCAGAGAAGGAAAAAAGCAAAGAGTGGGTCCGATTTAACTACTTCTTTGGACAGGGCATCAACCGGCCCATCACTTAAGACGCCCTCAGCACCATCAAGGCCATCAGCCACCAACGCCAAAAAGTCCTCGATTACTATTCGGAAGAAATCTCAATACCAAAGGCTGTTGGCAACCTTCAAGAAATTGAAAATTACCATCGGCAGTGAATGTGGTTGATGGTATCCGCATGCACCCTCGCATGCGAACTTTCGTACAGCGATTGATTATTGCAAAAAGCAAAACATCTTTCACTACACTTTCCAAATAAAAGCTAATATACCCTGATATATATCATCAAGAATGCACTCGGTTGATGTAGTGCAAGCTGAGCTGAGTGATGCAAGTCTTTAGAAAAATTCCCCTTCTAGCCCCCAAAAGAAAAAGATAACAAGTTTTGAGCTGGCAACACAAAAGAAGAAGCCGTAGTCCTGGTAAGCAGAAAAAAAGAAGATCATAGTCGAAATCAATCTAGAAGATACTACAATCAAATCCCAAGGTAGCATTAAATACTTAGACATAAGAATAGGTAAAAACTGGAACATGGGACCCCACATAACATAGATCAAAAGTAGATAATCTAGTAAAAGCGCTGCAAAACGTAAAAAGTTCCAAAATCGAAGAAGCTTAGAGTACTGTACAACATAATACGGGGTAATTCTAGAAAGAGTCAGAACCATGCCAGTCGCATCACAATCAAATTAAAATGATTTCAATATGACATTACCTTGCTATTTCATTCATATAGTAGCATAGCAACGCAACGTCATATTGACGTCATTTCAATTCGATTCGATGCGATCGACAATGTAAAATGTCAGCCCATGATAAACATAGCAATCAGAATAGCCAGTGCATACATACAAATCTCGACTAAGGCTATACAAGCAATACCAAAAACAATTCCCATACACATTCTCACCCAAGAGCGAGCCAACAACATAGAAAATCAACTGAAGAAACGAAGAAAAACCAAAAAAATAAAAACAATGAAAAATGTGAAGAAGAATAGAAGATCAAAAAAGATGTTGCCAACTGGATGACACTATATGTAAATATTAAACATAATAACTTAAACTACCATCTTACACAAATCCATGCTTTGGTTCATATCTAAAAAGAATGTGTATATAAAGGCTAAAACAAGTTACCCGGAGCACATACTTGTGAAGTATACTCGCTAAAAGAACATCAGAATGGAAATGCAAGATAAAGTTAGAAAGATAATAACGGTCAACAATCTGACTTATGATAGAAAGTGCAAACAACTGAAGAACCATTGATAAAAGCATCATTAAAAAAAGTGCAATAGTAGAGGAAAGAGAAAGGATAAGATTAGGAAGCCAAAAATATACTTGTAAAGTAATACCACAATCAGAGTTTTAGTGGGTATTCGGGCAACTCAATGGCCGTAATGCATTTCCTCCCTCACGAAACAAAAATTCATATCGACTGTGTCGTTTCGCGATTGACGCTAACATACTCTGTCGCTTCGCGATTAACTCTACCATACTCTGTCGCTCCAGGATTAATTGTAAAATTATATAACTATGCTCTGATCTCTTGTGTGACTTCACGATTAATCGTAAATCAATTTAGCTAAGTTCATATTTACTACGTCGCTTCGCAATTGATTCTAACATACTCATCGCTTCACGATTAATTGTAAATTGATTTATCTATGCACTGTTCTCGTGTGTCGCTTCACAAAAAATCGTAAGCCAACTTAGACAAGTTTATATGTACTTTTTCGTTTTGAAAACTTCCTGAGTCGCTTCGAGAAATATACTAAAACGATTCACCTGAGTTCTGTTCTCTAGTGTCGCTTCGCGATTAATCGTGAGCCAACAATCGCTTCACGATTGTTTCTAACACCCTTGATCGCTTTCTAAACTAGTGTAAAATAACTCAACCTAGTTCTAAGCTTTGCAATCGTAAATCAATTTAATTAGGTTTATATAAAATATATTATTTCGCGATTGATTCTAATATGTTCTCTCGGTGCAAATATGTTGTAAAATAATTCACGTAAACTGTGTTCTCTTGTGTCGCGCTTCACGATTAATCGTAAAGCACAATAATTGATACTATACAATAATCTTGACCGTCTGTAGATCATATTGAAAGATTGCACAAAATATTGAGTCAATCAGAAAGAGTTTAATTTGATTTGTACAATCTAACCTTAAAGTATTTATTTCTTTTTTTAACCATTCCTTCATCCATCTGCTCCTTTTTTCTCTTTCTTTTTTAAAGCTATAACTAAAGCAATAATCACACAACTTGCTTAATTTTATTCTACATGTTGACTGCAGAAGTGTCTGTAACTAACAAAAAGTTTGCGCAATTATATTGCAACGTATAGGAGGTCCTAGCAATACATTGTGTAATAGATAGTTCAATATTATTGATGACAATATTGATCGTCTAGGAGAACCTTAATAGCTATGTTCATGTCTACTGTGTCACTTCGTAATTGAGTCTAACATGCTCTGTCGCTTCACAATTAATTGTAAAACTATTCACGTAAGCTCTATTCTCTTCACAAGTTTATTTATACATATATACTTTGTCGTTTCGCGATTGATTCTAACATCCTCAGTCGCTTCGTGAAATATTGTAAAATAATTCACCTAAGCTCTGTTCTCTTGTATCGCTTCGTGATTAATAATAAATCAATTTAATTAGGTTATAAAATGTGTTGCTCCGCAATTGCTTATGTTGGAAGCTCTGTTGTATCACGTTTAATTGTAAAATGATTCGCGTAAGCTGTTCTTTTGCGTCGCTTCGCGATTAATCGTTAGTAAATTTAGACAAATTTTTAACAATTATAGCACATTTTGTCACAACTAAAGATTTCAAGTCGCTTCGACATTTGTTCTTGATAATTGAAAAACAGCTTTGTGTCGCTTCGCAAGAATAATAAATAAATTAAAGACTTTTCCTTAATTAAATGTAAGTGCAGCGCATTACTAAATTACATTTTGTCGATTCGAGCAAGGTTTTTAATTATTGTAACATAACTCTAACACATTATGTCGCTTCGCGATTGATTGTGACTAAGTGCAATATTGTAACAATATATTTTGAGTCGCTTTGCAATCAATTTAATGATTTCAAAATTTTAACTAAGTATATGAAACATACTGAACTAAATTTTAGAGTCGTTTCCTGATACATTAAGTGTAGCATAATAAACACATTCATTGTGACTAGGTGCAGAATGACAAAACAATTTCAGTCACTTTGCAATAAATTGTGAAGTACGTCATAATAAAACTGCATTTCGACGCTTCACCATTTATAACGACTAGGTGCATAGTATCAAAACGTTTTCTGGCACTTAGTAATTGCGTGTTTTAAATACTGAATGTAGCTTCGCGATAGATTGTGACTAAGTTTAAATTAAAATAGTTGGCTGTTGCTTGGCAATTTACTATAAGTTCAGAATGACTGTACTTAATTATAACTTTCATTGTAGTAAAAAGCAAAAACTAATACAAAAATATAATTTTTCTTTTTTTAGAATTTCTAAATATCACATCAATTTCAACATAACATTTTTTGTGTGTATATGAAAAAAGTTCCATTACAGTCGTGTGTTTATTCAGCGTTCTATATTTACAGCGTGTATGGAACACCTCAACGCCGGACGAGAGCGAAATTAAAAAAATATATAACCTCACAAGAGGAGTAAAATAGTGAAATGGATCGTTTGGACTTGATATAAATACGGTTTGTTAATAGCCGTTTACATGAATCGCTGCCAATATTTACAAACACAATTGATATCAAAGTAAAAATAAATCAATTTTATTTAAAAGTACCAACCAACATGAAACCAATTTCCCCGCAAAGATCGTTGTTTCTTTTTCAATTCCTTAATATCCGGAAATGTTATCCTTCGAGGTGGTGCGATACCGACCTGATTCAATAAATTACTCGTCTCCGGTGCGCGTCGCACGAGAGTAAACTACTTTAAAATTTATATTTCATTGAAAAGGAGAGGAGCGAAAAAAAAACACACGAAGCAACCTTAACATATCTCTCCCGTCTTCAAAAGACTTCTCATTTGAGGCACGCCGTCGGGTATTGAAGGAGGAGGGTTGAAGGAGGCGACGGGTCCCTAATCAAAAAGTCGATATCCTTGGTAGGGGAGTAGGTGCTGCTGCTGCTTGCTACTGTGCGGGTTGAATTGGTCGCCTTGGATGTTATCAGATATATAACAACCCAATGCACAATATTTTTTTATTGAAAATCATATAATAATTGGAATTGTATTCCAGCACATATCACAATAATTGTGGGAGCAATGATTGAAGCTGTCTAGATGACAGGTATCTCTGTGATGTGATGTCACAGAATATAATATTTTTTACTTCAGACATCCTATTGCACGCTTCAGATTGATTTATATTATAAAGAACTTGATTTAAAAAAAAAAAAAAAAAAATTCAAATCCCATACGTTCCCAAAGAATTCTCTTAAGAATGTCATTACTAACAACGTGACATGCCTGAAATCTTTCTCTCGCATTTCGGGAAGTTCTAGCAATCCAAAACTTGCAGGATTTCCAAGTGCAAACACAGAGGCCACAGTCCAAACAATTCTCATAAGGGGATGTTGTTTTTTTGAATTTATTTTTGTTAGAAATCCACATGAAATATTGCCTACATTCTTTTACTAGTAGAAGAATACTTATTTATAATTGTATTGTCAGCATACACGAAAATCCAATCTAATTGCTTTTAAATGTTTATTGATTTGTTCTAATCCCAATGTTCGTTTAATCTGATTAGATATGGCCAGACTAATCAGGGAATTAACTTCGAGTAAAAAAATATAAGCTGATTAATTTCATTGATTTACTGCCAAATATTGATAATATAAAAATGCAAACTATTAAAATTTTAATTGTAATTTTCAAAACTTCTAAAGATTAACAAAAAAAAAATAAATATTTCTCAAACGCTTAATATATTCTAGTATTACGTACGTGTACCGAATAACACAGCTTTTAGCTAAATTTAGTACAATTTGCAAATCGTACTAGAAACAGAATTAAAACTAAAATTGCAATATTCAAAATTTGAGAATAAATAAAATATATTTCTGAAACATTCAGTTTATTGTAGTATTGTGCATCTAATAACATATCTCTTGGCTTCATATAGTACATTTTTTTAATCAATATATTAAAAATAGAATACATTTATATTAATACATTTTACTAGATTTTTGTTATTTTAGTAACTAACTATCGGAGTTTCAATAAATAAACAAACAGTTTTGCCAACTTTTAATAATTATATAGCAACACAGTATAATAATTTTGTTAGAAAGCAAAACAAACAACTTTTAACATTTAAAACTTGTATATTACTTTAGAAACAACATTTTTAATAGATTTTGACATATTTTCAGAGGTTCAGAGCACAATTTGATAGATTTGTACTTTGCTTTAAAATTTTGACAACTTTAGAACATATTTTGACAGTTCTGGCAAATGAAACTAAACATTTAGATTTAGATTATCTTGGTTTTTTTTTTAAGCTTTTTTTTAAATATTTGTACAGATCTGCAAACTTATAGCGTTTGTATACATTACTGCAGACAGTTCAAATATTATTTGACAGATCTGATACATTTCTGCCAAATTATGATACTATTGTAAACTGTATAATAGTTTTAGTAACTTTTTGACAAATGTTGTAATGTTTTTGGCAATTTTGAATAAAATTTGACACCATTTTAGTAACTTTTTGACCTTTTCATTTTTTTTTGCTAGATTTAGTAACACAGTTTTTGTTTTGTTGTTTTGTATTGTATTGACAATTTAGTAAGAGTTTAAAATACAATTTGTCAGATCTGTTGCTTCAACTTATAGTATATTTACACATTGCTGTAAACTCTTTGACAGTTTTAGAAACTTTTTTAAATTTTTAGTAACTTGTTGGCAAATGTAGAAACGTTTTTGAAAATTTAAAACATAAATTAATTTTTTGACAGATTGGAATATAATTTAACATATCTGGCAGATTGTATTCATTTTATTACATTGATATAAATTCTTTTTAAAGTTTTCAGTAATTTTTCATTTGTAGACAGATTTTGAAAAGATTAAAATTCTATTTGATAGATCTGGCAAACTTATGCTAACTTATTACATTGTTGAAAATAAAAACTATTTGACAGTTTTGTAACATTTTTGATAGTTAACTAACTTTTTGACAAATATAATTACTTTTTGACAGTATTTTTGGCAGTTTAGAATACTATTTGACAAATCCGCTATACTTCTTCCAACATAAATTATTACAGTAAATTGTTTGACAACTTTTTGACAAAAGTAGTAATATTTTTGACATTTTAATAACTTTGAACAGACGTAACAGACGTACTTACAATTATTAACACTATTGATTTGTTTGACAGATATAGTACATTTGGCCAACTTATGACAAGCAAAATATTTCTGAGTCACAATAACTTAAAAACAAGTTTTTGTTGACTGTTTAAAATACTATTTAGCAGATCTGCTATATTTCTGTCAACATAAACTACTACTGTAACTTGATCGACAGTTTTAGTAACTTTTTTATAGGTGTAGTAAGGTTTTTGACAGTTTTGTATACAGTTTCACTGATTTGGTTCTGATTTACCAACCTATAAAATGTTAACACCTGTCTGTAAACTTCAAAATTGTATGCTTCTTTCCAGAACCGTTTCTGAGAAAGACCTTCTTAATATTTTGTAGTAATGCAAAATATTCTAGCTCCGCCACTAATTCTAGTATTGTGCACCTAATACAGGGAGTTTATAAATGAATGGAATTATGTAATCATTTTAAATATGCCGCCTTTTTAAAATCGTTCACTATACTACATATGTTTTCATGTGTTTGCTTGACAGCTGTCAAAGTTGATCTGTCAAAACAAATAGTTTAGTGAACAATTTAAAAAAAGCGGCACATTTAAAGTGATTACATAATCCCATTCATTTATAAACTCCCTGTATAATAAGACATCTCTTAGCTATATTTGGTACAATTTTTGAATTCATTCATTCTAATCATCTTCTCTATCCATAATGCCGGCAACATACATTACAGGTGAACCTATAGTTTTAACTAGATTCCACCAATAGAGAAATTATTAACCTGAGATAGTTTCCGTTGTGCTATTCAAACCCGCAATCTTCGGTGCAGCAGTCGGATGCCTAGACTACTGCGTCAATATATTGAAAATTGTATTTTTTTTAATTTCTGACTAAGTTTTCAGTTTGCTAATCCGCGTGACTGTAGTTTTAACTAAAGTGCTCGCCCACCTACCCAAACTTGGACGGGCAACTCAGTTCATTGATTGCGGGACAATAATTTCAACTAAAGTGCCCTAACACCTACTCAAGTGTGTGATTTCTTCAAAACAAACACTTGGGCGGGCGAGTAAGGCATCAGTTCGTTGATTGCGGGGCAGTAGTTTCAACTAGAGTTCTTCATAAGAATCAGTTGGGCGGATGTTCGAGGCACTTAAATACATTAAAGACACGTTAACATCGGAGAGAAAGAACATAGTTAAATGCTATTATTACTGCAACAAACCGGAGTAGCAACCTGAACCTGCCACCACCGGCAAAGAGACCGTGGATGGAGACCTACTCAACGGCCTCGCGCAAACCACCAAAATAAAGAAGAAGGACAGGGTGGCCGCCCTCTCCCGCCAGGTACAATCCATAAAGTGCCAGATGTCTTCGATGATCTCCACCATCAACCGAAAGATCGTGGAGATAAGCTCCAAGTCCAGGAAGCAACAAAAATATAATCCCTCTTCTTCCCTCTCGAAGGACAGCAGCTACCTCCAGGTGTCTGACAAAAAGAAATCTGCGCGCCCACCATGGTAAAAGCAGCTCCGCCTTGTTGCTGTCGCGGAGGCAGTTGCTCCAAAAGCGGCCGAGATACAGCCCCCAAAGTCCAGACTAGAACAGCATCTGGGGCTCCAACGCGGAAATCACACCAACGTTTCATCAGGAGCCTGCGCGTCTGAGCTAATTCGGCGAGAAGAAAGAAAACACCAACCAGTTCCAAAGCAGAATCCACGTCAACTGGACCTGCAACTCAAAGCATCTGAAGATTCTGAATCATCGCCGCTCGACAACGTCAGCTAGGACGCCGCCGATCCTCACCGATCCGCTGCCGCAAAACTTCGGCAGCCCCCGGGCGTCGTTTAACGTCCGATAATAAGATCTTTTAGATCGCAGCCGAGATCTTTTTAGGCCGACCCCGCGCTAACTAAACAAGCGCAAGTTTGTAGGCACTCGCCACCGCATAATTAATCCTTTGTTTTTATGTTCATAGAAACCCGGAAGTAGCAAGTCATCACCGACCTAGTCCGACAACAGCCTCTTCCAACAGGAAATCAGGACACCAATAAATTCGTCAACGTACAGCGGAAGAAATCCTCCACCAAAAAAAAAAGACTCAGAGTGAGTCTATTCCAATTAATAACGAGCCATCAACAAACCCCCAGCCGCCTTCAGCGGCTACTCCCGTGAGCCCGTCAGACCAAAAGGTACAGGGTTCTGCCCCAAAAATTAAAAAAAAACGTCAACCGATAAGCACGCATTCCCAGAATTGTCTAAATACTTCAGCAATGATCGTATCGTAATTTTGTCTTCGAAAAACAGCTTCAAGAGTATTCGCATGGCACCTGCCTCCAGTGATGATCACAGGAGAGCAACTGCCCATCCTAAATCCGTCGGGGCGGGCATGAAGTAGTTATCCGGCACGTCCCGGAGTTCCTAATAGAGCAAAAGGTAAAGCTTTCTCTTGAATCCTTTACATTCTCCCCAACAATACTCATCGCATGAGCAATAAATGTACCCAATTTAGCATAGTCTCGGTGCAGCTTCCAAAGGAAGCAAAAACCGCCAAAAGCATGGGTTTGCTCTTCTCAACAACGAACATAATTTTCATCGGAAATCATGTTCGTTGTTCTTGAGAATCAGTAATGGCTGGCACACCAGAAACTTTGCTTGAGGTCTGTTTCTGGAATGCCAACAGCATTTCAGCTAAGATGGGTAAAGTGTAAAAGTTCTTCATCCAACAGAATGTCGACGTTAGGCTAGTGTCTGAGTTGACCCACACTCCCACTAAAGTGTTGAGACTCCCAAATACTTTGAAGTTCTTAGAACTCCTTCCTGGAACTTTCAGTGGAAGCCGATAACGACGACGCGTCTCTGAAAAGCGTTTAACCTTCTCAAATCAAAAAATAATCAACAAACTTAAAACTCGATCTGCTCTTGGCTCCAACAAAATACCAAATATGGACCTTCAATGGTTCTCGCGTAAAGCTCACCAGCATTGCTAATACAAATCTTCAAAATGGGTAGAATGGAAAGGCACTGGTGATCAACATCCCAAAATCTGGAAAAGACCAAAAGTTCTCACAAAACTACCAGCCTATCAGTGTGCTATGCACCTTAAAAAAAGTCATAAAAATGTAATCTTGGATATAATCCAAAACCACACAGAAGCTAACAATCATCTCTCCCCCCACCAACATAAGTTCAGATGAGGGCATTCAGTTGTCCACCAACTTAGTCGCGTGACTGATCACATTGTCGAAGGTTTCGCAGATATATCTGAGAATAACATTTGGCAAAGATCTCACGTACAAATTGCAAGTGCAGTCCTTTCTCGGTAAAGCCAAAACAGCAAAGAATCTTCTCGTTCTAATGCTGCGGCAAAACAGTGGCTTGTCGCTCCGGAACAAAATCTGGCTTTACAGCCCTACCATCAGACCAATGGTCACTTATGCAACCCCCATCTAGAAAACCGCTGCAAACTGGAACTCAAGCAACTTGAGTCCTTCCAAAGTATGACTTTGCGGATGCTAAAATTCGTAACAATAATCTAGGGATTCCTCCACTGCATACACATTAACAATCTCGCGGTGCACTACCGTCCTGATCTGGCTCGAGTCGCCAAGCCAGACAAAAAAGTTTTTCGCTACAAATAACCGATTAACCATATCCTAACCTAAAGTGGCTAACTTCTTCATCACCTCTCAGAAGGTCTATAAGCCAAACGGTCTCGAGCATGCAGGCATTCAGACGCTTTCTTTGTAAAAGTGAATCCGACACGTTAAGTCTTTAGAAAATTCCCCTCATAAGCCATAAAAAAAACCTAAGTATTTGTTGTCCAATTTTTCCTTAAGAAACACTTGAGCGAGTAAACTGGGCCCTCAGTTCGTTAAGTTAGAGACAGTAGTTTCAACTAGAACAATATCCCACCCACCCAAGTGTTTGTGATCTAAATTCTGCATAATAAACACTTGGGCGGTTAAGCGGGGCACTCAATTCATTGATTGCAGGGCAGTAGTTTCAACTGGTGTGCCCGCCCGCACACCCAAGTGTATGTAAAACAATTTCTTTGTAACAAACATTTGAGTAGTTGGGCAGGGCACCAAGTTCGTTGAATAGTTTCAACTGAAGTCCCCGCCCCAAGTGTTTGTAATCTAATTTCTTTATAACAATCAATATCTTTACAACAAACACTTGAGTGAGTGAGCCAAGCACTTAGTTTATTGATTGCGGTACAGTAGTTTTAATTGCAGTAAACGCACACCCGCTCAAGTGAGAGGACAAAGGCTTAGTCAAGTAGGCAAGGCACTCAGTTCGTTGATTACGGGATAATAGTTTCAACTGGAGTGCCCGCCCACCCGCTCAAGTGTTTTTGATTCAATTTCTTCATAACAAACACTAGCGCGTGGGCGGGTTCGCTAGTTTTAGTGACAAAAAATTTAATCACAAAGACTTGAACGGGTAGACAAAACACTCAGTTTATTGATTGCAGAACACTGGTTTCAACTGAAGTCAATCCACCCAAATTTCTAATGCAATATCTTCATAACAAACACTTGACCGGGTAGGCAAAATACTCATTTCGAAGACTGTGATTTGATTAAGAAAATAAATTCAATTGAAGTGCCCGGTAAGCCACCCAAACTTTCTGATCCAATTTGAGTATAACCAACACTTGGACGGGTAGGCAAAGCAGGTTGTTAATTGCGGAACAGTAGTTTCAACTGGCACCCACTTGCCTAAGTTTTTGTGCGGTACAGTAGTTTTTTTTTTTACAAACATTTGGGCAAGTGGGGGCGGCACTTAGTTCATTAATTGCGGAATAGTAGTTACAACTGAAAATCCCGCCGAAGAAATTGGTTCACAACGTGTTTGTGATCGATAACAACACCCTTGGGCGGGCGAGCGGAGCACTCAGTTCATCGATTGCAAGACAGTAGATTCAATTAAAGTTTGTTTGTTTACAAACACTTGAGCAGGTGGGCGCGGTACTCAGTTCATTTAGCCCACTTGTTTATAATCCAAAGCCTTCATAAAAACATTTGGACAGGTAGGTGGTCACTCAGATCATTGATTACGGGGCAATACTTTCAACTAGAATTGAAATTTTCAAAATTTATGATAAAGTTTGAAAATAAATCAAAAATATTTCTAAAATACTCAGTATATTCTAGTATTGGGTACCTAATGGCACTCTTCACTATATTTGATTTATATTTTAATAAATATATCAAAAATTATACCAGAAATTAACAGTATTAAAACTGAAAATGCAATTTTCAATATTTCTAATTTGTTTGATAATAATACATATTAAATCAATAACAAAATTTCAACAAAGTTTGAGAATTAATTAACAATATTTCTAAATCTTTCAGTATATTTTATTTTTAATACTTAACGACATATCCGTTATCTAATTAAGGTACAAGTTTTGAATCAATATATCAACAATTGAATAACATAAAGAAGATTATAACTTATATTTATTGCAACAAACTGATTCGATCCAATTAAAAAGTTTACATCTGCAACTATCGATCCTTTTACGTGAAGCAAGCAAAAAACAGTACACAATAAAAATGGCCAATTTCTCTCGACCAGCTTCTCTCTCTCCCCCCATCGTGAGAGTGCAATCTGCAGTCAACAATACGGATCCAATCGCCATAAAACTGTCGACGCAGTAACAAACTGTACTGTAGTAAATGGGGGCACTCTACGATACATTTTTTGTCCTCTTCATGCACAGATTCCATTAAGTTGGAATTATTTAGCCTTCGGCACGTAATCTCGAATAAGTACAGACATAGTTACTACAACAGTTTGACAATCCGTCTTTTAGTTTGTTGTAATACATCCCCTTTGGGCACCAGTTGTGTAGCGAGATAAAGCCGCTAACGTCTGCGTTATTACGAATTAATTCCAATGGGAAATCTATGCGAGTTGTAACTACTTTAATAAATAATAATTATTACTCTAAGTTGTTATTAGTTTTGATTTTTGTAAATGGAAAATTATTGTTTGTGTGCGAGGGTGTAGTATAGATTGCATGATTTATAAACAAGCTTAAATTGGTATAATTTATTTCTTGTGTGTGAAGAAAATTACCTTCCATAAAGTACAAGCTGATAACATATTTATAACTCAACTAGCACGCACTATTTTACAATCGATTTTTTAAACAAAAAAAGTTATGAAAATAGAAAAAAATAGTGCACTTATTCTTTACAATTTTAAACGTATACTTCTGCTCAACATGTAACCTCAGTAAACCAAAAATTGTCTCCAATTGCTTATCATCACAACAAAATTGACTTCATAAATAAAATTTTAAAATAAATTTCTATTCCCTAGCTTCAAAAATAACCTCAGTTGAGCTAAAATAATAATTAAATATCAAAGATTTATTCTATTGCTCAATTTCAAGCATATGTATGTGCAATTCAAAAATAAGCTCAGTTTAAACAAAAACAATCCTAAACTGATTCATCAAAATGCAAGAATTTGTTGAACAAAATCCAACCAAATCTGCAACAATGGTTAATTTCAGGCACATGTGCAACTAACCTCAGCTGGTTTAATCGAAAATCAACACATCACCACAATGAACCTCAGTTTTAAATGTATCCTCAGTAATACCACATAAATTGATTTAAAATGCTTCACTTGAATAATTTGTTAATCATGATTTAACAGATTTTAATCTCAAAATAAATTCAATAAATTTGACTAAATAAACCAGCTGCAATGTAATACAAAATCATCCCTTAATAATTGAAGCGCTGTACCAAGAAGAAAACAAAATCATATTTTAAATATCCAAACAATAATCCCGGCGACCCGTTACGAATCGATTAATGGAAAACAATGCCGAAATTGAATCTGTTCGCCTGCAGAGGCGTGGGATGCTGCTGCTGCTGCTTTCCTCCATCCCAACCAACCCCCACTGAAAATCTGAATTGCGCGACCCCCTTCAGTGAACGTGAGTTTAGGTCCCGTGCCCGCCGCCGGATTCAATCATCGGATGAGCGACCGCGGAACTCATGCGAAATGCGAGATAAAATGCATTCCGAAAATGAGGATTTATATTTAATCTCTAAGAGGACTCACCTAAAGTCTGATGGAAAATTTTGTCGAAATTCACTTCGTTTTTCTTCTCCAGGTACTTATGCATCACACTCCGCACACTGAAACAAATAATTTTGTTAATAAAAATAAAAAGAAATTCGCAACTTTCTCTTCGCTTTTTTTTATAATTTTATTTCTTTTTTTGCTGTTTGTAACACGTCATAACTTTCATGACCCGTTCGTTCTATAATTACCGGTCGCACGTACAATTAAGTGCCAATAAATTATCGGCAGCGGCAATTAATTACATCGTTTGCGTCGCATACGAAACAAAAAATGTTTATTATATAAAGAGCAATTATATTGATAAATGGCATCGGAATGTTTTGTAATTGTTCGAAACTGATATGCGGGAAATATTAATCCGGAAGTTTTAGAGGTCGCATTAATCAAAATATTATATTTGTTGGATTTTAGGGAAAGTTTTAATTTGATTTATTGATATAGTTCGATAGTATTGGGAATTTATTACGATATTTTTAACAATTCATGAATTTATTCTCAAACTTTAGGAATTTCAAAAATAGCATTTTCAGTAGTAACTGTTCATTGTACAATTTTGAATATTAAAAATTGTACCAAACATAGCCAAGAGATATACAACAAGAATATATACTGAATGCTTGAGAAATTTATTTTATTTATTTTCAAATAATATTAGAATTTTTGAAAATTGCAATTTTGTCCGTAACTCTGTTTTTGGAACAATTTGCAATATATCGATTTAAAAATTGTACCTAATATAGCCAACAGATGTGCTATTAAGTACACAATACTAAAATATACTGAGTGTTTTAGAAATATATTCTCAAACATTGTTAGCAATATCACTTGTAAATCTGTTTCTATTACAATTTTCAATAAACCGATTCAAATATTGTATCTTATATAGGCAAAAGATGTATAAATAAATACACAATACTAATACATACCAAGTGTTGTAGAAAATATTATATAAATATTTATTTTTTTCAAACTTTGTCATAAATTTCGATTAATGCAATTTCAGTTGTAACTCTGTTTTATTTTATCAATATATTTTCTTCTTCTTTGCAGCTATGAAGAGGATTTCTTTAATGCAACTAGTTTTTATACTTCTTGAATTGTCTTAGCATAGTTTTCAATTCTTCCATGTTGCTTGCTGACTAGTACTACATCGTCTTCAAATCAGAGATAATTTAGGTAAGATCCGTCGATTTTCAGACACATTTTAGTGTTCTAAACATATCTTTAAGTACAAACCATTTTGTAAAATCTTCGTTAATTTTCACTTGCAAGGTTGCGTTAGTGCATATTCAGCAGATTTGAATACCTTGAGTCAATTGGTGCTCTTTCAAGGCTTCCTAAAATTGCCCACGTTTGCACAGAGTCAAAGAATTTATGATAATCGACAAATGCTAGGTGGGTAAGAACAATGTATTCGGTACTCTTTTCGATGAGATTGCGCAGCGTTTGTAGGTGATCGGTTGTACTAAATCCTGTACAAAATCCCTCACACTTCACCAGTTGGTAGAAGTCCAGCTTTTTCGATAGGCGGTTGTTAACAATTTTAGTTAGTAGTTTGTTTATGTGAGATAGTAAACTGATTGGTCTGTAATTTTCCAAATTTATATTGTCTTCTTTCTTAAAAACTAATAAAACTTCTAAATTTTGCTAAGAGTCGGGTACTTCGCCTTCTTCGAGACACTTATTTATAAGTATTAGTAGTACATCCAATCAAGCTATCCCACCCATGATCTTCTCCAGGCGCTTTTCTGTTTTTTTTATGTGCTTTAGTGCCGTTACTAATTCATCTCCACTAATTTCCGACATTTCTTCTAAGCCAACGTTAATAATATGTATTAGCTGATCGTAAGTTTTGTCTGAGTGCGTAGCATACAGCTCACTATAAGCGTTGATGATCTGTGCTTGTCGGTTACAAAAACCCCTTCTGGAATTTGTATCCTGTAGATGTTTCCTCGACCTCTCGACGTCTTTGATCGGAGTACATTCAAGTTTATGTTGTCCTCTATAATGTTTTGGATAAGGTTTGAATTGTGTGCTCTTAAATCTTTTCAGATCTGCTTGTTAATTTGTACTCTTACATATATCATCTAAGTTCTATCAGTTTTGTTGTTTCTGGATTTTTTGTTTCTTTCTGTTTCGCATGCATACATTCTTCATTGCTACTTTCATGCTTGATGTAATGCTAGTTGCCAGGTCTTCAAGTTCGAGAGCTATTAGGTTTTCTGTAGAGGTTAGTTCCTTCATATTCCTCTCTCGGTTCATCCAACTGTTCTGTTGTTGTATAAGAACTCTTCTTTGTCACCCACTTTTTTCTTTCTTTTTTAGTGTCAATTTTGAACGTTCCTCTTACTAGCCTATGGTCACTGCCTGTGTCCAAACTGATTAATGTTGGACACAGGCACGTCCGTACAAATATTCCTCTAATCAGAAAGTATAAAATCTATTTAGTTTTTTGTGTAGCCATCTAGCCCACTTTCTTTAGAATTGTTTTTTGAAAAAAGTATTTAGGCAACACAGGTCTTCTTTTTGTAGGTATTGTAACAGCATTTCTTTTTTTCGTTTCTGTTTCCTGCGGAATAGTTTCCTATGTTTTTTTTGGATAACCGTCTGCCTTTTTGCCAATTTATGCATTAAAATCGCCAATTAGTACGGAGTATTGCACATTTTCCATGTCTTATATCTTCATAGAATACTCGGCTATTTCTTCTTAAGCGTCACTTGTAAGTCCATACATATTTATTGATTAGAATGTAAAAAAATACTGCTTTATACCTTTCATAATCTTTATTGGTTCTGTTGTCCCATTGGTCGTAAAAATCCGTGTTAATGTCGTCAATTAGGTCGATAATTGTGTGTGGTATTTTGTTAATCTCTAAAATTTGTATTGCCACCTTTCCGTACTCTCCCAAAAGCCCTTTTAAAGTTCGCATAGCAGAGGAATAGTGGGTGGTCAAATTCTATCGCTTTTTCGGCCAGCTGTCGCAGCATAAAAATTGCGTCAACTGTGCTTCTATTTTTTCTAAAGCCGTTTTGTTACTGCCTCCATTAAAGTTATTCCCCGGTAGTTGTCTACGTTGTTTTTGTCGGGCTTTTTGTGTATTGTGCTAGTTAAGCTGTTTTAAAATCTCCTTCCAGAGTATCGCCTCCGTACTTGACAAGTTCATTGCCTGCAGCTTTGCAGTTCTTTAGATTTTTAATTAAATTTTTTACATCGTCTGCCAAGAATACAATATGTATTCCTTTCGTTGTTGTGCTTTTCTTCATTGCTCTTCTAAGTTTTTATCTGTGAATGTTAAAACTTGCGTACCACACGTCATCCTTTATTTTATTTGTAGTCGTATATTCGTTTACTTCCTTTTTTTGGTTTCGCATCATTCTCCATATCTGTCGCTGTGTTCCATGCAAATTGCTAGGTCTTTCGTATATTCCCAGTAAGCTTCTTTAATTTTAATTATTTCGCTATTTGTTCTGTTCCTCATTATGACATAGTTTTAAGGTGTTGCAAAAGAATTATATGTCAGAAACACCTTTTTCTTATCTGATGCTAGTACTTTAATCCTTCCGAAGTACCATGAAGTTTTGCGGTTGATCTTAGTGTTAGATGCCTTCCTTGTTCCTGGTGCCTCGTTAGCTGCTTTTATTTTTGGTTAAAAAAAATGTTATTAATTTTTCACTTATTGAGTGCGCAAAACTATTAAATCTTGTCCACTTTCGTTGAATACCTGTTTAATTCGTCTAATAAGTCCCCTATTCTCGCGTTTAGATCTCCTATGAGAATAATTTTGTCTTGTGGTGGTATAGTGTTGAAAACTGATAGAAACGTTCCTTTTGAATTTTAGCTTTGTTTGTGTCTGGCGCTACCACTTTTATTTTTAGTTTTGTGTCATTGCAGGTTAGGGTATGTACTTTGTGTCTGAGATGTTGTTTGCAAATTTCTAATGTATAAGCACTCCTGTTCCTGCATGTGCTCTCTTAGATTTGTCTACTCCACAATATACATATACGTAGTTGTTTCGCACCCTTTTTGCTTTGTTTTGCTTCGTGCGTATATGTCGATTTTGTAGGTTTTCATCTCCAAGATGTTATTTTCTTCTTTCTTGTTCCATGTAAGCATGTTCCATGTCGCAATTCTTAATTGTAGTCCATCCAATTCAAAGACTTGTTATGTTGTCTTTAAACGTTTTGATTTTTTTTTATGGTAGTTAGATCGCTAGCCTTGTCTACTAACCCTCCTTCTTTATCCGGGCTTGGGACCGACAGTGACACCTAATGGGTTACTCGATCCACCCACCAGGTGCCCCAGGTAATATATCAATTTACAAATTGTACCAAATATACACAACTCTAGAATATACTGAGTGATTTAAAAATACATTTTATTTTTTCTCAAATATGTCAAAAACGCAATTTAGATTGTAACTCTGTTTATGGTCTTCTCTTCTTCAGCCTGTGTTTATCCACTGCTGAACGTAGGCCTCCTTCAAAACATTCCATCAGTGTCGGTCTTGTGCGGTCTTCTTTATCATCATCGATCCACCTTTTCTGTGATCTTCGTCTGTCACGGATGGTTCTTCTCGGTCTCCATTGTAAAAGTCCATTTCTCAGTATATGCTGTCGCCACGAGACCTACCCTACTCCATTTCAGTTCGAATATTCGCTGAATTTCATCCTTCAGTCTAAAACTTCTTCGGATATCCTCGTTCCTCCTTCTGTCTTAACTTACGCTTAGCTAGCATGCCGCGTTCCATCCCGCGCTGACAGACTCGCAGTCTTTTCACGGTTAGAGTCATCGTTTCGAGGCCATATGTCGTGACAGGTAATATGTACATATCGTATGCCTTCCGTTTAAGACTATTCGGTATATCGTGTTTTTGAGTGTCCAAATTCAATTTCAGCAGGTTGATGTGCTTTGCCTGGTTTTATCTGATGTCCGAAATATCACTCTATCACTTGGTCTTCTATTTAGTTAGAAGTGATTAGCATATGGGCTCATAATTTTGGTCTTTCATATATTCATTTTTAAGCCCACTTTGTTAAAAGCTATATTTACCTGTTCGAGCATACTTATTAGTTCATCTGGGTCCTTGGTTAATTAGAATTATGTCGTCTGCGAATCTCAAGTGGTTTAGATACTTTCCATCTATATTTATGCCCTTGCCTTCCCATTTCATGTTTTTAAAAACATCTTCCAGTGACAGAGTGAATAGCTTGAATCATATACAATCTATATTTGACGGACCTCTCTATTTTTTTTCTGGTACAAATTTCAATATATGGATTCAAAAATTGTACCAAACATAGCCAAGACATGTGCCAAAAAAATATCATTAGCTACGCAATAATAAAATATACTGAGTGTTTCAGAATTATAATTTATATATTCTCAAACTTTGTCAAATATTTCAAACATTGTAATTTTAGTTGTAACGCATTTAGTACAATTTTCATTATAGTGATTCAAAAATTGTACCAAACAGGCCCAAGAAATAAATAATAAGTACGCAACACTAGAATATACTAAAGGGTTCTGAAATATATTTTACATACTTTCAAATATTGTCAAAAATTTCAAAAATTGCTATTTCAGTTGTAACGCATTCTTGACAGTTTAAAAGCATAATTTTGAAAATATGGTTTGCTTGAGAACTACTTTTGAGCAGTTTGAAAACATTTTTAGCAGTTTAAAGACATATTTGAGCCAATTAAGAAAATTTTGAACAGTTTGAAAACATTTTGAGCAGTTTGAAATTTGTTTTTGCCGTTTTTGGATTTTTGAACATTTTCGACAGCTTGTAAACATATTTAAATAATAGATAATAATAAAAAAATTATTTCCCAACAGACAAAAAAGATATCCTATATGAACTGTTTAGAAAACTTTCGGTTTATTTGAAAACGTTTTTGAGCAACGTGAGAATGCTTAAACATGCAGTTAAACATGTTTTTGGCCATTTGGAAACTTTTTGATCAGTTTTAAAACATGTTTGGCAGTTTATGAACACATTTAGATATTTTGGGCAGTTTATAATAATAATAATAATATTTTATAACATTTTGGCCAGTTGAGAACCTTTTTATAAGCAGCTTGAGCACATTTTTGAACATTTTGAGCAAATGTTTTGTTTAAAAAACTGATCTATATCTAATTTTCGGTTCGCGATTAACAATTAAGTCACAAAACTCACATTATATAACATTTCAAAACATCTTATTTATCGCTTCGCGATTGACTGATCTTATGTGACTAAACCTAAAAATAGTTATACTGGTATCTAATTGTAGTTTCGCGATTAACAATTGGGTCACATAACATGAAACAACTAATTTATCGCTTCGCAATTAACTAATCTTATGTCACGGCTCGCACTTAACCTAAAAATAGTTTATATCTAATTTGTCGCTTCGCGATTGACTGACCTTATGCCAACGCTCGCATTTAACCATTAATAATTTATATCTAAATTGTCGCTTGACGATTAACAATTGAGTCACAACGCTCACATAATATAAAATTAATTTGTCGCTTGGCGATTGACTGATCTTAAGTCACGACTCGCACTTAACGTATGAAATATATTGCTTCGCAATTTAAAACTGAGTCATAATTTTAGAACATATTTCGGCAGAACTTTTATGTGCAGTTTGAGAACATTTTAGACAAATCTGAAATATAATAATAAGAACATTTTAGAGCAGCTTAATAACTTGTTTGACATATTTAATCATTTTAAAAATATTTTTGACTATTTGGAAACATTTTGGCAGTTTGAGAACTCGTTTGGTCAGTTTAAGAATATGTTGTACAATTTTGAAACATTTTTTATCAGATTTAGAAGGTTTTTGGCAGTTTGACAACATATTTGAACAGTATAACAATATTTTATACTCTTAGAAATATATTGAGTAGTTTAAAAAATTTAAAGCAATTTGAAGACATTTTTGGGAGCCTAGTAAATTAAAGAAAAGTTTAGGTTTTGGTTTTGAATTTTTTTGAAAATTTTAAATTTTAATTAAGTAGTTTGTGAATATATTTGGACAGATTGGAAGTATTTTGAAATGTTTAAAAAAGTTTTCGCTTATTGAAGAACATTTTGAGAACCATTTAGCAATTTAGGAACATATTTGATGAGGTTAAGAATGTGTTTGTTCAGTTTCTAAACATTTTCGGCAATTTTTGGCTACATATTTGAGTAATATAACAATTATTTGAAGTGTTTGAAATTTTAGATGATTTGAAACTGCTAGCTTAAAAAGTATAAAATAAATACATTGACAATAATGCTTAATTTCAACCCAAAAATTTTGCCGAATTTGCAATATTTCCAAAAAAACAAGTTTGTTGTGTTGTCTTTGAGCGCTTTCACTTTTTTATGATAGGTAAAGAAATACATCGATTTACAAATTGTACAAAGTATAGCCAAGACATGTGCCATTGCATACACAACAAGAAAATATACTGAGTGTTTCAAAAATGTATTTTATTTATTCTGAAACTAAAAAAACTCAAAAAACGCCATTTTTGTTGGAACTCTGTTTCTGGTACAATTTTCAATATATCAATTCAAAAACTGTACCCATTATAGCCAAAAGATGTGTTATAAGGTACAACATACTAAAATATACTGAATGTTTCGGAATAATACTTCTTTTATTCTCGAACTTAGTCAAAAACTTCAAAAAATGCAATTTCTGTTGTAATTTTGTTTCTGCTCAATTCGCAATATATCAATTCAAAAATTGTAGCAATTATAGCTAAAAAATTTATCATTTATAAAATACACTAAATGTTTATAAATTATATATTCTCAAACTTCGTAAGAAATTCCAAAAATTGCAATTTCAGTAGTATCTTCTTTTCTGGTACAATTCTCAATATGCATCAATTAAAAATGCCAAAAGATGTATCATTAAGTACACAACATTAAATTATACTAAGAGTTTCAAAATATTTCAGTTATTCTAAAATTTTGTCAGAAATTTCGAAAATTGCAATTTCAGTTGTAACTTTGATTCTGGTACAATTTTCAATAAACCGAAATAAAATTAATACCTAATTTAGCCAATGAATGTGTCATTAAAAACACAATACACTGAGTGTTTCAGAAATATTTTTTTATTTATTCTCAAACTTTATCAAGAATGTCTAAATTTGTAATTTTAGCTGTAACAATTTTCATTATAGTTATTCAAAAATTGTACCAAACATAACCAAGAAATAAATCATTAAGTACACAACACTAGAACATACTGAGTGGCTCAGAAATATATATTATTTATTTTCGAATTTTGTCTATGCTACTGTTTGAGAACTATTGAGCAGTTTGAAATTTTTTGCAATTTAAGAACATATTTGGGCTGATTAAGAATATTTTGGGCAGTTTAAAGACTTTTTGAACGGTTTGAGATTTATTTTTGACAACTTGTAAATATATTGGGCAGTTTGAAAATATTTTGAATTGTCTCAGATTTATTTATTGACAGTTTGAGATCATTTTTAAACAGTTTAAGAATATATTTTAACAGTTTAAGAAGATATTTTCAAAATGTGAAAGTATATTAGAGTGGTTAGAAAAGTTTCGGGTTATTTGAGAGCATTTTTGAACAGTAAGAATAATTTAAAACGTTTGAGAATATTTTGAAAGTGTGTGAATCCTTATAGGTAGTTTGAACAACAGCTTGTAAACAAACGTATTTGGGCAGTTTAATGTTAATTTAATCTTAAGACTGCTTCGGATTTTTTTAGAAATTTAAGAATTATTTCAGACAGCTTAAAAACATATTTGAACAAAGTGAAAGTACGTTGATCTGTTTGGAAAACGTTAGGCTTATAAGAAAACGTTTTTGAGCAACGTGGGGATATATTTAGACAATTTAAAAATGTTTTTGGCCATTTAGAAACTTTTTGAGAGATTGAAAACATGTTAGTTTGAAAGTATTTTGAATTAAAACATTTTTGATCAGTTTATAAACATATTTAGATAGTTTGAGAACATTATTTAGCAGTTTGAATTTGGGCCAATAAAAAATCTTTTTACATGTTTAGAAAAATTTTGAGCAGTTTAAGAACCTTTTTAAACAGTTTGAGAACATTTTTGAACAGTTTTGAAAGTATGTTGGACTATATAGAAAAATAACATACATCTAATTAATAAAATTTCGTTACATCTAATTTGTCGCTTCGCGATTGACTAACCTTGTCACGACTAGTAATTAACCTAAAAATAGTTTATATCTAATTTGTCGTTTCGCGGTTAACAATTGAGTCACGACACTCGCATATTATAAAATTTCTCAATTACTAATTTGTCGCTTGGCGATTGACTGATCTTATGTCACGGCTCGCACTTAACCTAAAAATAATTTATATCTAATTTGTCGCTTCAAGATAATATATAAAATTTCTCAACTAATTTGTTGCAATTGACACCTTATGCCTCGGCTCGCATTTAACATATAAATGTTTTATACCTAATTTGTCGCTTCGCAATTAACAATTGAGTCACAACACTCACATAATATGAAATTTTTCAACAATTACGCTTGGCGATTGACTGATCTTATGTCACGGCTCGCACTTAACCCATGAATAATTTCTATCAAACTTATCGCTACGCGATTTAAAATTGAGTCAACTAATATGTCGCTTTGGCTAATTTGAAAACATTTTTTGTAGTATTAGAACATATTTCGGCAGTTTAAAAATATTTTAAATCGTTTGTTTAAAAACATTTTTGAAAGTTTAGAATTTTTATGAGCAGTTTGAAAATTTTTAAGAGCAGTTTGAAAATTTTTAAGAGCAGTTTGAAAACATTTTAGAGTAGCTTAATAACTCACATATGTCAAACACATATGTGATCAGTTTAAAAATATTGTTAACTATTTGAGAACATTCTGACAGTTTGAAAACTCTTTTAGATGGTTTAAGAGTATTTTGTAAAATTTTGGAACGTATTTGACAGTTTGCAAACATATTTAAGCAGTTTAACAATATTTTGTACTCTTAGTAATAAATTAAGTTGTTTGAAAATTTTAAATCAATTTGAGAACATTTTTGAGAGCCTAGTAAATTTAAGAAATCTTTGGATTTTGGTTTCGGATTTGATTAAAATTTTTAGATTTTTTTAAGCAGTTTGAGAATATATTTGGACAGATTAAAAATTTGAGAAAATTTTGGCTTATTGAAGAAAATTTTCAAACAGTTTGAAAACCTTTTAGCAGTTTTAAGACATATTTGAAGAATTTAAAAATGTTTTTGACTTTTCAGAAACTTTTGGGCAGTCTGAGAACATATTTGAAAGTATTTTTTACAGCATTGGAACATTTTTACAATATTGTCGCCCCTTTGGCAACATATTTGAGCAGTATAAGAAGTGTTTGAAGTCTCTGAGATCATTTTGAACAATTTGAAAACCTTTTTAAACAGTTTGAAAACGTATGGACATTTTAAAGCAGTTTCAGAACATATTTGAATAGTTCAAGAGTATGTTTGGTAAAGATTTAGTTTACTTGTAGTTGACAACACATTTGAACAGTAAGAATACTTTGGAACGCCTTTCTTTAGTACAATTCTTGATATATTAATTCAAAAATTGTATCTATCATAACCAATAGATGTATTATTAGGTGCACAACACTAGAATATACTGAATGTTTCAAAATTATATTTAATTTATTTTTAAACTTTGTTAAAAATGTCAAAAACTGCAATTTTAGTTGTTTCTGGTACAATTTTCAATAAATCTGTAACGTTTCCGTTATCACTAAAATAATTAGAAATGTAATATATAAATGCAACTTGAATAAATAAATAATGTAAACATCCACCCGGTATATGCAGAATAAAAATATTATTTTATATATCCAATAAATAAATCAGCAAGAAGTGTCCCGTAAAAGAATTTGACCCCGCGATATCGCGAATTTATTTCGCGACGGAAATTCGGTCCTTTCCATCTACGACCGCCTCGTGAAGCGGCAGAATCGCATTAAATGTATACGGCATAATTAAGCACATGGCTCCACAATAGAGGTTGGTTTATTTAAATAATTCAATTATTTAGTTTTAATAATAATAACAATATGTTTCTTAGGGAGCATGTAAAGAAACTTTTGTTTTAAATAATATAAATAATAAAGTGATGTACGCCGGAGCCACCGCATGGTTCATGTAATGAGTACCTTGGGACCTCGTCAGAATCCAACCCGAACACAAATATTAAGTACCATTTATTGGCGACCCGGGATTTCCTGGAGTGGCGATTTATTCAAGAAACAGTGGAACCGCATGGTAGTAATTCGGAAGTAACCCCAAGGAAAATTCAGGATGAGTACCGAAATTTACCGTCTTAAATTTAATGTATAATAATTGATCAATATATGTGTGATCACATCGTGAAGATATTTTAATGATAAAGAATTTATGTATAATTATTTAATAGGTGTGTAAACACATCTTGAGGATATATTCTTTTTTATGATTTTGAATCATAAGATACATTTAATCTGTTTAATACGATAGTATTATTATATTGTAGTAATGGGAGAATTCCTATGATAGGGAATCTTAAGATAAAGTTAAGTTGTTTAGAGTGTTTTACATTGTCTATTTTCTCTAATTGTTTAATTATATTATAATTAGGATTATCAATAGTAATCTTAGCCATTACCTTGAATTATGTTATGTTCGGAATTATGGTTTATCAAATATTTTATGAAAATTATGCATAATTTTTCACATTGAATCACGTTACTTTCATATATATATATATACTTAATTTTTTATTACATCTTAATTTTTTATTGTTTTTTTTTTATAATAAAAACAATTGGAGCCCATTTAATATTTTTTTGTATAAACCTACGACTCGCCCTGACTATAACGGCTGCCGGATAAAATAGGAGGGCACACAATTGGAGCCCAACGTGGGGCACTATAATTAAAGGGCAGAATTTATATTGTAAAACATTATTGTAACTTTGTAAAGATTTCGGTACTTATCCTATCATAAATTCAAAACCAAGACTTGAAATCCGGGGGTGGCCAATAGATGTGTATTTATTTAAAAAAAAGGAAATAACCTATTCTGTCTGTTTAATATCGGGACACCTTGTGTTATTTATTGTTGAAGTATCAGTGTGAAATTTGTTACTATTTTAATATTTTCAATTATGGCGGGCCGGGAAATTTTTGACCCAAAATATTTAAAGCGAAGCGAATTAGAATATGAGTTGAAAATTAGAGGATTTACTAAAGTAGCAGATAGTCACGTCCGCGATTTGTTATCCATATTGCGAAAATTTTTACGTAAAAATTCCCCTATTGTAGGTAGTTCATTTGACGTTCTTAATGAGACTTCTAAAGGTGAAATCGAATTGCTTTTAAAAGAAATTGATGGTATTATTCAAGCATATCCCGGTAAAGATGCCAAAGCTTCAGAGCGCAAAATATTCACAAGACTAAATCATGTAAAAAATAGAGTAAATCGTTTTACGGAAGTAGATGAAGATTTCTCAGAATTTCAGACTTCGGCGGCTAATGAATGTTTATTATTAGAAACCCGGGTCTCTAGAAAAATAAAAGATATGATTAAGGCTTTTACGAGTACGTTTACGGACGAGAAAGCATTAGATGAAGTGGAATCTGATGTAAGTGTGGAATCAATTGAGGAACAATTCGATACCGATACTTCCGAGGAAATACCTTTACCGCTTCATTCAAGTTCGATTCGAACAAAACGTAAATCCACAAAATCTATTGTGCCGGTACACCGATGGGACGCGACGTTTGATGGAACCCATCCAGCTGAATCATTATTGCCATTTTTAGAACGAGTAGAAGAGCTCCGCGTAGCAAGAAAATGTAGTAAGAGAGAACTATATTTGTCCGCGATAGATTTATTTTCTGTGCTGGTACCGCTCAGCAAGAAAAAATGTAACAGATTGGGATGAACTAGTAACAGCCTTAAAAGCTGATTTTCTCCCGGTGGATTACGAGGATAATATATGGGAAGAGATTCGAAATCGAACTCAACAGAGAGGTGAAGGAATTAGTATATACGTCTCCGTTATAGAAAATCTTTTTGCACGGTTAGCTGTCATTCCTTGTGAAAATACCAGACTGAAATATATTAGACGAAATCTGTTTCCAGTGTTTACCGCCAGATTGAGTCTATGCGAGTGTTCAACAATTAAAGAACTGACAACATTATGTCGGAAGATTGAAGCAACATTACCTAGCGTTCAAAAACCAGTTGTTATAAAACCTCGCGTTGCTGTAATAAACACAAGAGTAGACAAAACAGATATAATATGTTGGAATTGCCGGAAAACTGGTCACTATTACGGTCAATGTACCTTAAAGAGAACTAAATTTTGTTACAAGTGTGGGGAGAAGGATAAAACAGTCCACGATTGCCCTAAGTGTTCTACTGAAAGAAAGGCAAAAAACTAACGGCGCGGGCTCGATACGTCGGAAATCGCAGTCCAACATTAAGTACCGACAGAACCAGTGAAGATTGGCTAAAGTGGATGTCAGAAATCAAAAATATGTTTAGACCAGTAAATACATGTCCATTATTTGTTAGCATAAAAGGGGATAATCGTCCATTTGTTACTTTGTATACGGGTGGAAAGTCATTCAAAGCTCTTGTCGATACCGGAGCAAATTTTTCAATAATTGGAAACCAAGTTTTGAGATATATTTCGTATGAACGGTTGAACCACGCGGACGTTAAGGTAGTTAGAACCGCAGATGGAGGCGAACACGCTATAACAGGACAAATTACGCTGCCTATCATAATATCGGAAATAGAGATGACCGCTAAATTTTTAATTGTGGATTCTTTACCGTTTG
This sequence comes from Tachinus rufipes, assembly GCA_963932245.1. Lineage (NCBI taxonomy): Eukaryota > Metazoa > Arthropoda > Insecta > Coleoptera > Staphylinidae > Tachinus > Tachinus rufipes. The sequence continues at coordinate 65,828,910 of OZ010747.1, read as the reverse complement.
GGTTTATTTTAGGCGCTGACTTTATGAAAAATAATAGAATGCGGTTTGATTTTCAGACTAACAGTTGGACATTAGGTAAAGAACTGGTAAATGCTGACGCTTTTCAGGATACTGACCAAAAGTTTGAGATATGTGCTTTAGGGGTTGACGTAACTACCGAACAGGCTAAAATGTTAGATCAAGTAAAACAATCCTTTGTAAAATTAGGGTCAAGGAACTTAGGAACAACTCATTTGTATATTCATACTATTGACACTGGAGATTCCGAGCCTATCAGACAACGCCCGTATAATTTCTCTCCCTTTATGCAAAAACATCTATATAATGAGATTGATAAGATGCTAGAATTAAAGGTAATTAGGCCTTCATCCAGCCCATGGTCTTCTCCCGTCATCTTAGTGAAAAAACCAAACGGCGAATTCCGATTTTGCTTTGATGGGCGAAAACTTAACTCGGTGACCAAACGTCTAGCATACCCACTACCTCGACTGGACAGTATCCTCAATCGACTTAGGGATGCGCGTTTCATCTCGAGCGTCGATTTAAAAAGTGCCTTTTGGCAGATACCTTTGAACGAAAGTTCTAAAGAGAAAACGGCTTTTGCTGTATTAGGACGCGGTCTTTTCGAATTTAATGTTCTCCCATTTGGCCTTAACAATGCCGCCCAAGTACAACAAAGATTGATGGACAAAATATTTGGGCCTGAATTAGAACCTTATGTCTTTGTGTACTTGGACGATATTATTATTATCAATAATAATTTTGACGATCACATCAAAACCTTGAAGATAGTGTCCGAACGGTTAGGCGAAGCGGGACTTACTATCAATCATGAAAAGAGTGAATTTTGTCGATCACAGTTAAAATATCTTGGATACCTTGTAGATAAAGATGGACTGAGAACCGATCCCGATAAAGTCAGTGCTATGGTTAATTTTGCCGTTCCAAAAAGCACTACTGAAATTAAAAGGTTTATTGGATTATGCAGTTGGTATAGCCGGTTCATAAATAAGTTTTCCACCATTATCGCGCCAATTAGCAAATTGGTAAAAGGAAAAAAGAAAGGGCAACGTGTAGTCTGGAATGAAGAAGCCCAAGTGGCTTTTGATGTCCTTAAACAGGCATTAATTAACGCTCCAGTCCTTATTGCTCCCAATTTTTCCCAACCATTTATAGTTCAAAGTGACGCATCAAATGTGGGTGTGGGCGCTTGTTTGTTACAAAAAGATAACAGTGGTCAGGAACACGTTATAGCCTACGCTAGTCGTATTTTAAGTCGCGCGGAACAAAATTATTCTGTAACAGACCGCGAGTGCTTAGCACTGATTTTCGCCTTAGAAAAATTTCGTCCTTATATTGAAGGAACACATTTTACAGCGGTCACAGATCACTACTCGTTATTATGGCTAATTAACTACAAAGACCCCTCAGGTCGTTTAGCAAGATGGGCCTTAAAATTGTCTCAGTATGACATGAAACTGGTACATAGGAAAGGAGAATTAATGGTCGTACCAGATGCGTTATCAAGGTCTGTACCAAGTGACCCCGTGGTCGCAATATTATCCGCTGATTCTAACATTACCGACACGTGGTACGAAGGGGTGTTTAGAGCTGTTCAAGAGAACCATGACAAATTTCCCGATTATAGAATAACCGATGGTCGCCTATACAAGTTGGTAGAAGTTAAAGCAAAACTTCCGATTCTGGTTCCAGAATGGAAACTAGTTGTGCCTAAGAGAGAACGACGAGCCGTTATGTTAAAATGTCATGACCACCCATTGTCTGGCCATTTTGGTTTCTTGAAAACGTACCGTAAGGTTAGACAAAGTCATTATTGGCCAAAAATGAAGGGCGAAATATTAAAATACGTCAAAGCCTGTAAAGTGTGTAACACACAAAAGATGCCAAATGTGAGCCAAGCAGGATTAATGGGAACCCAAAAGATGGTTAAGTACCCGTTCGAAATAGTGTCATTGGATCTTATCGGACCATTACCTAGGTCACGGTCAGGTTTTAGCTGGTTAGTTGTTCTAACTGACTGGTTTTCGAAATTTGTAATGATTGAACCCCTGCGGCAAGCCACCGCGTCGGAAGTCGTAAAATTTCTAGAGACACGTGTTTTCTTAGTGTTTGGCGTCCCAAGGATCGTTATGGTCGACAATGGTAAACAATTCGTTAGCACTTTATTTAAACAGTTACTTAAAAAATACGAGGTAAATCATTTATGGTACAATGCGCTATACCACCCTCAGGTAAATTTTACCGAGCGTGTGAATAGGGTAGTAGGAACTGCTATTCGGTGTTACCTCAACAATGATCCAGACCATCGAAAATGGGATGAGAATATACCTCAAATTGGAGCAGCTATTCGAGCGGCTATTCATGAAGTCACAAGCTATTCACCTAATAATTTAGTTTTTGGAAGGAACATTCCGTATAGCGGAAAGTATGACGAAGAAGTTCTTAAACTTCCAATAGAGGTTGCACCTGATTCCCGTATATCATATGTTCAAAAATTAACAGAAATGTCTGACGTTTATGACGACGTAATAAAACATCTGGACAAAGCTTATAAGAAGAATCAGAGCGCTTATAATTTAAGAAAACGAGATGTTAGATTTGAAAAAGGGGACTTGGTATATAAGCGAAATAAAGTGTTGTCGAGTGCGGTAGATAAATTTGCGGCAAAGTTAGCCCCAAAATATACCTTATGTACCGTCAAAGACGTACATTCTCCCTTAGTATATAGTCTTGTGAACGAAAAAGGAGAAGATGTAGGTCGTTGGCACATCCAAAACTTAAAACCATTTTTTGGAGAAGATTTAGATTGGTAATATAGCGGAATTATTATACGAAAATGTGTGAAATAAGTGAGAGAGTGAATGGCGGCCAGAGAATGCGTGAGTGAAAGGAAATAGGTTTGAACAAATTGTAATGACGTGTCGATATGCTACTAATCTGAATAAACTACTAAATTCATACTTAGGTTGTGTCAAAATTTATCACTATAATGTATATTTCCGAAATATACATTTGTTTCCTTGGGAGAGGGGTAGTGTAACGTTTCCGTTATCACTAAAATAATTAGAAATGTAATATATAAATGCAACTTGAATAAATAAATAATGTAAACATCCACCCGGTATATGCAGAATAAAAATATTATTTTATATATCCAATAAATAAATCAGCAAGAAGTGTCCCGTAAAAGAATTTGACCCCGCGATATCGCGAATTTATTTCGCGACGGAAATTCGGTCCTTTCCATCTACGACCGCCTCGTGAAGCGGCAGAATCGCATTAAATGTATACGGCATAATTAAGCACATGGCTCCACAATAGAGGTTGGTTTATTTAAATAATTCAATTATTTAGTTTTAATAATAATAACAATATGTTTCTTAGGGAGCATGTAAAGAAACTTTTGTTTTAAATAATATAAATAATAAAGTGATGTACGCCGGAGCCACCGCATGGTTCATGTAATGAGTACCTTGGGACCTCGTCAGAATCCAACCCGAACACAAATATTAAGTACCATTTATTGGCGACCCGGGATTTCCTGGAGTGGCGATTTATTCAAGAAACAGTGGAACCGCATGGTAGTAATTCGGAAGTAACCCCAAGGAAAATTCAAGATGAGTACCGAAATTTACCGTCTTAAATTTAATGTATAATAATTGATCAATATATGTGTGATCACATCGTGAAGATATTTTAATGATAAAGAATTTATGTATAATTATTTAATAGGTGTGTAAACACATCTTGAGGATATATTCTTTTTTATGATTTTGAATCATAAGATACATTTAATCTGTTTAATACGATAGTATTATTATATTGTAGTAATGGGAGAATTCCTATGATAGGGAATCTTAAGATAAAGTTAAGTTGTTTAGAGTGTTTTACATTGTCTATTTTCTCTAATTGTTTAATTATATTATAATTAGGATTATCAATAGTAATCTTAGCCATTACCTTGAATTATGTTATGTTCGGAATTATGGTTTATCAAATATTTTATGAAAATTATGCATAATTTTTCACATTGAATCACGTTACTTTCATATATATATATATACTTAATTTTTTATTACATCTTAATTTTTTATTGTTTTTTTTTTATAATAAAAACAATTGGAGCCCATTTAATATTTTTTTGTATAAACCTACGACTCGCCCTGACTATAACGGCTGCCGGATAAAATAGGAGGGCACAAATCAATTCAAAAATTATATAAAAACTATAAAAAAAAAATTAAATTGCAATTTATTAATTTAGTTTCCGATAGCACATAACGTTTTAAAAATGATTGTAACGCCTTAGGATTGATAGATAATAATTAAAAAAAAATGCAGTACAATGTTTTTTTGTGGATTACTGATAGAACCTTAAAGCATTTTGAGCTCATAAAACTGGTTTGAGTACTAATTATAGAATATATGATTTTAAAAGTTTGTGGAGCCATTGGTGAATGAATCAAAAATAAAAATGAATGCTAATCATTGTATCAACAGTACAGATAGCTTGAAAAGTAAAAAGACCCGTAATAGAACCTTGGGACAACTCAACTCTCATTTATAACTCAATGGAACTACATTGACAATAATGCGTAATTTCAAACCAAAATATAAACATATTAAGCAACTAATTCTCAACATATGTGAGTAATTTTGTATTAAAATTTTGAAAACTGCAATATTTTCAAAAGATTTTTTTAGAATTTTTGAGAAATACTGAAAACATAAACTCGCAATTTTTAGTTTTCTAGCTATATTATAAGTAGGTTGTAGATCTACTTGGACAGTTCAAATAAATGCTATCAACAAATGTTTTGCTTTAAAAGTACAATTGCAAATAAAAGCATTTTTGACCAAAATTTATTTAAAATCTGATCGAAAATTTTTGCTTATTTAGACTAATTGTCTATAACCACCAAGTTTTTTGTTATTGATAATGTCAGTGCAAGTGTAATGCATCGCAGAACAAATTTGTCGTGGAGAAAGCAGTAAGAAAACAACCATTCCAGCATAAGTCGCATGGTTAGACAATTTAACGAGACAGGTTCTCACTTACGAAAGCCAGGCCAAGAGCAAAAACGGTGTACTAATCCAGTAAAGGAGCGTATTCTTAGACTATTAGCTCTGAGAAACAGGAAAACAACTAGTAACATCCTAAAAAATGAGTTCGTAGCTGCTCACAATCTTCTTGTATCTTCCCAAACGATTAGAAGACGCTTAAATAAAGCTGGATTGGACAGCAGAAAACCGGCCAAGAAACCCCTGCTCACCAGTAAGCACAAAATTCAAAAATTGCGTTTTGCAAGAAATCATCAAGATTGAACTCTTAATGATTGGAAGATGGTTTTATTCTCAGATGATAGCAGAAAACCGGCCAATAAACCCCTGCTCACCAGAAAGCACAAAATTCAAAGATTGCATTTTGCAAGAAATCATCAAGATTGGACTCTTAATGATTGGAAGATGGTTTTATTCTCAGATAAAACAAGGATTAGTCTTAAATCTCCTGGTGGACGTGAGCGTGACTGGCAAAGGCCTAGAGAAAGATTTGCTAGTTGCAATATCTCTCCAGAAGTCCCGTTTGGTGGTGGCTCTGTAATGTTTTGGGGAGGCATCTGTTTCGAGAGCCGCACATAGTTGGTCCCTATATGTGTTAGGTCAATGAATGCAGATTATTATATTGAACACATTTCTTGTTTACAAAGGATAATGCTCGTCCTCATGTAGCTAAGTAAGTTTTTCGCTACTTAAATGCTGCTGCTATTCCAGCCAATAGTCCTGGCACGAAACCAATAGAGTATAATACAATATAAAAAAAAGGGTTCAACGTCGTACACCTCCACCTGCCAGCCACAATGAACTGGTAGACGCAGCAATTCAAGAATAGAAAAATACTCCTAAAGAAGTCATTCTAAATTTGATCTCTATTATGCCAAGGCGCATAGAAGCAGTAATTAGAAGTAGAGGAGAACATACACGATAGCTCTAAGCCCCTAAATACTATTGTTTTCATTTGTTTTTTGTTTGCTTGATTGCGTTGTTTTCAAGAAAATGGTTTTTTAATAAAAAAATATTAAAAATAACGCCAGGTTTTGCTGATTTCATTTACAAATTACTAGACAGTACCGAAGCTTTCATAAACATTTTATTGCAATATTAATTTCAGAATTGTAATTGAGTAGTGCGTTAATGTTTTAAATGAGAATTTTTTCAAATAACTTAATTTTGAAAATATGTTTTTAATATTTTTAAGCATAAAAACTTTGATGAATAATGAAACTATTTGCGACAATCTCAATAAATTTGATTGAGATTAAGCATTTTAAAAGATTTTAAGATTATCGATATATTTGAACAATTTCAAAAAGTCTTAAAATATGAAAATCTATAAGAGCTCTAATAAATCTTTTTACAATAATAAACTATCAACTAGAAATTTCGCAATTAATCACAAAGTAACAAATGTAAAATTTCATTGTAACCGAAAAGTTTCATTCGACAAAACCCTGCCTGCATATCATTACATACTTCAATTCACATTACAAACTCACAAAAAGTTATGCTATTACATTCAACATTAAGTTGAACCGATGTAAAGAGTAGAACAGAATATAAAAAAAAGTACTAAAATTGTTTTGCTTCCTTGCATTAAATTTGTGGATGTGAAAATCGTCGCCTCATCAACATACAAATTGCTTTTTAATTGCTGTTGATTATTAATATGAAGTGGAGGCAACTTTTTTTGATTGAGCTGCTTTGAATAATTGCTGGGATTCGTAATAAATTATTATTTTAAATCAAAAAAAGTTTATTTAACCAATCAATACGTGAAAGCTCCAAGGCCATAAAGCTTTAAAGCTCTAGCCCGGCGCCTTCGCCAAAATAAATTGCAACAAGCTTTCGTAAACATATTTTTTTAATAATAAAATGTAATAAATTAATTTAATTACTTCAATTTTATATAACAATGCAATAATAATATTTCTTTCGCACAAAGGAATACAATTGTAATTTACTTCTTTTCTTATGCGTATAGAAATGATAATAAGAAATGGTTGAAAAAGTTTTCCAATTAAATTTTCCAGTTGGATTTTATTTTAGTAGAAACAAAAAAGGAAATTCCGATGGGATTTTATTTGGGTGTTAAGTTGGATAATTGGGTTGGTTGTGATGATGGGCTTGGGTATTAATGTTGAGGATTTCAGAATCCTTAGCGCTTGGATTAATGCTATAGATAGGGAGAGAAAGGAGCAACATGTTAAATGTGAAAGTTTAAGAATTGTTTGTAATTATTTAACAATGAACAATTTATCACGGCTCAGTTATATAGTGGTTATTTCTTAAAATGTATGAATAATATTAAAATTTCCTATTCTTCCGTAAAAAATTGTACTTAAACAGCATTTATAGCACTTATCAAAATTACAAATTTTATGGCACTACAGTATTGTATCAGCAAATTTGACTAAAATTGTCCTCTCTTCTATTTTGTTTTCAGTCGTTTTTCTGTGATAAAATTTGTTAAAATCAATAATATTACGACTTTTATGCCAATTCGATTTACATAAACCATTTAATCTTACCAATTTCACAATTTTTATTGTTTGGCAACATCTTGTGCCATTAACAAAAAAAAATTATATAAAAATCTGTCAATTCTTTTATGTTTTAAAACCGATTACGTAAAAATTCAACCGTACTTTGTAGCTTAAAGCTAAAGAAATAACTTTATCGTATAAAAATTACGATTTTTTTTATTTGATTAGAATTCAGCAAAATGTTGAGCAACATTATAACAAATTCCGTTTTGCTACTTTAAAACATACAAAAATCATTTTATCGTAATATTATCAAATGTCAAAAGATATTCTAAAAAGTCATAAAATGCTATCAATGTTTTAGAGTTTCTATAAAATGTTCTGGAACTGCTATTAAATGTTCTCAACTATTGTAAAATGTTCTCATTTTTATAAAACGTTCTCAGATGTCAAAAAAATGTTGTCAAAAGTCATAAAATGTTCTCAATTTTATGAAACGTTCTCAGATGTCAAAAAATGTTCTCACCTACTATAAAATGTTTCCAAATGTTTTCAAATGTTTGCAACTTTATAAAATGTACTCAGACGTCAAAGAATGTCCTAGAACTGATGTTTTCACCTATTGTAAAACATTCTAAAATGTACTCAAATGTCAAAACATGTTTAAGAATTCTTGAATTGCTATAAAACCTTCTTAACTATTGTGAAATGAAATGAAAATTCTCGTCTGATGTAAAATGTTTTGACAATTGTCATAAAATGTTCTTAAACGTAATTTTTCTCTTGAACTGTTCGAAAATGTTCTCATCTCTTGTACAATGTTCTAAAATGTTCTCAGATGTCAAAAAATGTTTTCAAGTATCATGAAACTATTCTAGAATTGCTATAAAATGTTCTCAACAATTTTCAAATGTTAAAATGTGTTTTAGAATTGTTATAAAATGTTCTCGAATATTCTAAAATGTTTCATAAAAATTTCTCAATTTTATAAACTCAAATGCCGAAAAATATTTTAGTAAATGTGTAAAATGTTTTGATGTTATCAACTGTCATTAAACGTTCTTAATTTTATGAAATATTCTCAGACGTCAAAAAGTGTACTAGAAGTATTAGAAAATGTTTTTACCTATTGTAAAATGTTTTGAAATGTTCTCCGATAACAAAAAAATGTTCTTAAACGTCATAAACTGTTTTAAAATTGCTATAAAATGTTTAATACTATACAGGGTTAGTCAAAATTCGAAAAGACCTAAATAAATTTCCAACCGTAAAAAAAAAATCAAAAAAAGTTTCAAGCAAAAGTTAATTTAAGTTTTTTATCAAACTATTGATTAAACATGTTTTCAATATACAGGGTGTTCATTTTATTGTAGAAATTAAACTTTTAGTTCCAAATTAAACACCTTGTATATTTTAAATGTAAATGTAAAAATGTTTATTTTATAAAATGCACCATTTTTGAGTTATAAGCTAACTCCTGAACCTTAAAATTAAAAAAAAATCCACAAAACATACACAGATATCGTAACTAAACAAATAAAAAAAAAACAATAACATCAAAAACAAATCAAATCATCTTTGTTATAGAATAAGAAACGTGAGAAGATGTGGAACTTGATGCAGTTTAATTTTAGAAAATAAATTATTGTAAAAAATTAAGGTTAAGTGGAAGACCAGTGCTAAAACTGAACTTCGCCTTTTTTTGTATAAATTATATTAGAAATAAAGACGCTATTATTATTATTATTATTATTATTATTATTATTATAACAAAACAATCATTAAATCATTAAAAATGTAAAAATATACAGTGTTAAATTAAAAAAAAATAAAAACCTAAATTTTAATAATAAAATAAACACCCTGTATATTTTTACATTTTTAATTTTAAGATTTGTTTTAAGATTAATTATAAGTATTGAAAATGTAAAAACATACAGGGTGTTTATTTTATTATAAAAATTTTGATTTTAATTTTTTTTAATGAAACACCCTGTACATTTTTACATTTTTTAATGATTGTTTTTGTTTTTGTATTTGTGTGGTTAGAATAAATGTCTATGTTTGTAAGTAAATGTTTGCAAAAAACTCAAAAATATTTTTTTACATTTAAAAAATTATTTAAGTATTCCGGTAATTTTGACTAACTCTGTATATATCAGAATTAAATTATACCATCAATTACCCAAAAATATCAAAAACATCACTAGATTCAAACATTTTAAGCACAAACTATATAAGTTTATGCTACAGTAAACAATATAGCAGAGAAAAGTTCTTTGATATCTGCCACCATTAATTATTGTAAATTATTCTGAAATGTTCTCAAATCTTATTTTTTTGTCTAATGCTATAAAATGTTCTAGAATTGCTACAAATTGTTCTCTCAATTATTGTAAAAAGTTCTGAAATATTCTTAAACGTCAAAAAACATTGTAAAATGTCATCAAATGTTCTCAATTTTATAAAACGTTCTCAGAAAATGTTGTTACCTATTGTAAAATATTCTATATGTACATGCAAAGCCGTAGCTACCCGAGAATAAATTTACTTATATAATAATAATAATAATAATAATAACATATACGTTTGGAACCGTTAAATGGACAAAGACCGACTTGGAAAACATTCAAATTAAAACTCGAACCACATTAACTAAATTTCGAGCCCACCATCCAAAAGCCGCAACTGAAAGAATAACTCTACCACGACACAAAGGAGGCCGTGGCTTAATAGATGTTAATAAACTTTATCAAAACCAAGTTCAAAATTTACAACGCTATTTTCTTAGCAAGCAAACATCAATTCATAAAACCGTTTGCTTGGTTGATAACAATTATACCCCCTTAGATTTATTACACACGAATGAAACTGAGCTCACTTCAAACATAGCTTACGAACAAGAAAAAACACGAAAGTGGGCAGGAAAAGCCTTACACGGCCGTCACCCAAATGATCTCAATCACACTTTTGTCGATCAAGACGCGTCAAACAAGTGGTTGACTCAAGCGGATTTGTTTCTTGAAACTGAAGGTTTTTTTATTGCAATTCAAGATCAAGTCATTGCAACCAGAAACTACCGTAAATTTATATTGAAAGAAATAAATATCGACGATGTAATGAAGCAACCGAGACCATTCAACATGTAACTTCAGCTTGCAGAGTTTTAGCGCCCACCAGCTATCTACACAGACATGACCAAGTGAGCAGTATAATACATCATAAATTAGCAAAACTGCATAAACTAACAACAGATACGTCCCTATATTACAACTATACGCCCGCCAATGTACTTGAAAACAACACTCACAAATTATATTGGAACCGGAGCATCATAACAGACAAAACCATCAATTGTAACCGCCCAGATATTACACTTATAGACAAGATGTCAGACACGACGTACATAATAGACGTAACAATTCCCAATTCACACAACCTTCAGACTTCATGGAACGAAAAACTAAGTAAATACCGACCATTGGCTGACGAAATTAAAAATATGTGGAAACAGAAGAATGTATTTATAATACCAATTGTTATATCGACAACTGGCATTGTTCCACAGAAACTACATGAAAGTCTTTTTAAATTACAGCTCCATCCTCTAACTTACATCCAGCTTCAAAAAACAGTTATTTTAAACACAACATTAATAGTCCGGTCACATCTCAACCTTGATTAATAGAATTGTAGGCAACTTGTTTGAAAAAACCGTACCTACTAATTACCGTCAGAAATGACGTGCAAAACCAGAATAATAATAATAATAATAATAATAATAATAATAATAATAATAATAATAATAATAATAAAGCAAACAAATTATGGGTTCAAACTACAACAGTCAAGCCAGAGTATACGAGTAAACCATCTATTGTATATGGATGACATAAAAGTATATGCCAGCACAAGAAGCCAGTTAGAATAAATAATGACTCTTATTGATACAACGTCGAAAGATATCAGAATGTCATTTGGTATAGAAAAATGTAAAATAAACTACATTGATAAAGGAAAGTGGAAAAAGACAGAAGATATTATAACATCATCAAACCAACACATTAATCAATTAAACCAAACTGACACATACAAATATCTTGGAATTATGCAAAACTCAACAATAAACCATACTGAAATTAAAAAAATATTTACGGAAAAATACAAACAACGTCTTAAATTAATACTAAAAACTAAGTTAAATGCAAAGAATATATCAACTGCCATTAATACATATGTTATACCATCACTTAGTTACTCCTTTGGGATCATAAAGTGGTCAAACACAGATCTGGAAAGTCTTGATAGACTTACCCGCACTGTAATGACAAACTACAAAATGCACCACCCAAGATCATGTAAACAAAGAGTCAACATTCCACGAAACAAAGGAGGACGAGGTGTCACTAATATAAAACAGCTTCATCTAGAAGAAATCTCAACACTCAATAACTACTTCCACTCAATATCAAATGACATGCTATATTCCGCTTTAATTCGTATAGACAACTATACAACACTAAATCTAAAAGAAGGCCCAATGACATTAACTAAACAAGACGATGCAATAACAAAATGGGAAAGAGAATGGGAAAATAAACAACTGCATGGAAAACACTTTTACGAAACTCACAAAAATAACATCTCATTTGAATGGACTAATAAATGGTTACACAACGGATATCTGATGCCAGAAACAGAGGGATTTTTCTGTGCCATTCAAGACCAAACAATTAATACTATGAATTACAAAAAATATATAGAAGATGTTATCGATAAGTGCAGAAAGTGCAACAAGCCGTACGAAACAATAACGTACATAATCTCAGGATGTGAAAAGTTAGCCCCAACAAAATACACTAATAGAAATAACAAAGTTGCTGGAATTATACATCAAGAGTTAGCTCAGCAAATCTCAACAACAAACGATAAAAAACAACCGTTCTACAAATACACTCCACAACAAGTTATAGAGAGCCAGTCACACACATTGATTTGGGACCTACCAGTACAAACCGACAAATTAATAGTGCACAACCGACCCGATATAATCCTAAAAGATAAAAATAATAACCATACTTACCTTATTGATATTGCTGTACCAGCAACAGAAAACATCGAAAAGAAAATAATTGAAAAGAAAGAGAAATATGCTGAACTGGGACAAGAAATCAAAAACATGTGGAAACAGAAATTAGTCTCAATTATACCAATAATTATTTCCGCCACAGGAGTCATCCCCAATGAAACTATTAAAAATTTAAAAAAAATTAATGTTGATGTAGTAAACCTTATCACCATCCAAAAAGCTACAATTTTGGACACTGCCAATATCACCAGAGCCTTTATGGCTTCATAATGTGTACCCTTGGGCAACCCGCGTACACATTCAAACGACATAAAGTCTGATTAAAAAAAATTAAAAAAAATTAAAAAATAAAAAAAAAAAATAATAATAATCGTCTTTATTTTTGTAATTTTACAAAAAAAGGCGAAGTTCATCATATTGAATAACAGTTTGTGTCTTCGGGTGTATTGTTTCCGTTTCTCAAATTATGCATCCTTCATTCTGGCTATAGGTTTCTTTCTCTCTGAATACGCAAAAACTCCTACCACCGGTCACACAATTATTGGCGTACTGTATCTATTAAAATATTCCTGCCTGCATCAAAATAGTGGTGCATAAAAATTGATTTTATAAGTCTTGTGTGGTCACTTTAAAAAGAGATTAAACACAAAGAAATCTAGACCTTGCGGATCAAATTTTGTTAAGATTTGACAAAGTTAGAACGGTTTAAAGAAAGCAAAATTTTGCGATTTTGCTAAATTTACGGTTTTTTTTTTTGGAAAAATGTTTGAAGCTTAATGTATCAAAATGACTGCCACAATATTAAACATAAAAATATAGGTTTTAAAGTACATGCAATAAGGAATATTTTGAGCCATCATGGACCTTCTTATGTTTTTCTAAAAGCCCAAAAATTGAGATACAAAAATGTGCGGTTCGCCAATTTTGACAATTTTTGAATATTAAAAAATTCTTGATAATGCATCGGGCATAACATTTCTCATATAGATAACCTTTTTCCTTGTGCTCTAAAGAGTATTTACTAAAATTTTAACTAAAATCGACATAGGGTGACAGTGCTTTTTCGGGACCTGAAAATTACAAGTTTTAAATATTGCGAAAACATGTGCAACTTCCTGCATCAAAATAGCGGTGTATACGTATTGATTCTATAAGTCTTGTGTGATTACATTAAAAAGATATTAAACACAAAGAAATATAGACCTCGTGGATAAAATTTTGTTAAGATTTGACAAAGTTAAAACAATTTAAAGAAAGCAAAATTTTGCGATTTTGTCAAATTTACAAGTTTTTTTGGAATAATGTTTGAAGCTTAATATATCAAAAAGATTGCCACAATATTAAACATAAAAATATGGGTTTTAAAGTACATGTAATAAGAAATAATTTGACTTTTTTTATCTTATTCCAGAAGCTCAAAAATTGAGATACAAAATAAGCTAAAAAATGAAATGAATGTGAAATTTCTGACCTTCAAATGTGTGTCATTTTGAACAGGCAATATTCTAAGGTCCAAAATTTTGGAAATCTCATTTTTTTCATCTATATTTTGATACCTAAATTTATTTAGCAAAATCAAAGAAGTCGACTTTTTCAATGTATACAGTTTAATAAACGATAACCAATAAAAATCATACAAATTGATTAAAAAAAGTATTACACAAGGAAACTTATAATTACAAAACTAACATTTTCTAGATATAATACAAATTTATTTTTGTGTCCATAATGATTCCCAAATCTGTATTTCATTGACTCATTTCAAATGAACAAAATTAAAGAGCAGAAGTAACAAAGAGACTAAGAACCAAAATTGATATACGTAGAAATTAAAAAAAAACTTCACATACCAAAACAAAAGACTTTTTATTTTCAAATAATTATCTAACTGCCTGATTGTTTACGGATTTTGAAGTCCACTTTCCCGTTTGATATGAGGATGTAGTCGATAGCACATAAAAACCATCTTTAGAAAAATCTAATTTTTCGGCAAATTGTCATAATATTTAGTAATTACATAATATGCCACAACAACATAAAAATACCTTTGAATTTCAAGCACACTCTCTGAAACACACATTGAAGACCAGAAAGCAATCTGTGAACATTGACTTTGAATATTTGCGACTTACAAGTTTCGAAAAATACTGAATTAGGAAGCTTATTCCATTTGTCGATAGTACGGATAAAAAAAATATTAAAAGTTTCGGTCCTACATCCAGTGAATATTTGTTAAAATTTCTAGCAAACCTTGTAAATATTTGTTTAGATGACAATGTCTTGTATTTCGTTTGAACAATGTCCATTAAAATATCTATAAAAAATATATCTGCAACATTACGCCTGTGTTGTGTAAAGTATCTAAGTTATTAGTCAATTTTTAATCAGCAATGATCCAAACAGCTCGTTTCTGAATAGAGTTTAGAAGAGATAGTGTAGTTTCCGATGCTCTTCCCCATACTTGGGAACAATATTCAATACTAAGACAAATATAAGTTTAATAAATATGCAAAACTTGAACTGAAGTAAAAAACTTTTTACATCTATTAAGAAATCCTAGTTTTCTAGATACTTTGAAACTATGTCGACAACATGGTCGTTCCAGAGAATATTATGTGAGATTGCAACACCTTGAAGACAAATTGAAAAAATATTAGAAATGAATTCGTTGTTTAGTTTAATATTTGGTACTGATAATACCTCGGATTTAGAATTTGAAACAGTACAAAATTGAGTTTTTTTTTAGAGTTAAAATTTACCCCAATGAATGGGCCATTCAGATATTGTTTTGAGGTATTTGTTTACAGATTCTAATCTAGAAATTTCAAGACGCTCTGCCATATTTGTAAATATGGTCTTTAGAAAGTATGAAAGGTGCTGCCATCTGCAAAAATATAAATAGGACTTTTAGTTACTTGAAGAAGTTTATTAATGTAAAACTTCTTTTAAATCGTCTGCAAACATCAAACACTTATTGTTTCTCAATACCTTTGAGAGATCTTTTATAAACAACAAAAAAAGAATTGGACCGCAATAAGTTACTTGAGATAGACTAGAAACTACGTTAATTAGTTCAGATATATTTTAACGCATTGTGTCCGGCCATCAATAAACTGTTTATCCAATCTACTACATTTTGATTAAAGCCTAAATGATTTAATTTGGCAATTAAAATTTTATGATTGACTATCGAACGCTTTTTCAAAGTCTGTGAATTTAGCATATACTCGAAGCTTATTGTCAAATGACTCCAGTATTTCTGATTAAAAACAAATTTATTAATGTGGATCTACCGCTCAAAACTCCATGCACCAATAGAAACGTTTTTAAAGTTGTTACAAGTTTGTTCAAATAAGCTTAAAATCACAGAAAAAAGCGACAGAAAATGTTCAAATCAATATGCAAGAATATATACAACAATTTAGCAAGTGCAATAGACCTACGCCTCTTTTGTTGCTTGACAAATAACATTTATCTTTTCTAAATATATTATATTTTTTTAGATTTAATTCCGGGCCTAAAACATCACCTGATAACCATGATTCCATTATTATAATTATATCATAATTGCTGCGACTCCATTCGTTCATTTTTGTATTTATTAACGCTAGAGAATTGCCGGGTTTAGTCGCCCCGTCCTGTTGGAGTGCCACTAGTAGTATTGTTATGAAAAAATATTAAAAGCTATCACATCTACGAGAATATCGGTAAACCTTTCTCTCTAGAAAACTATTGACACGTACAGCGCCGTTTTTTAAATTAATATTAGTTCTTATGAAACAAAACGCCAACCAACTCAATATCCAAACGATAAGGTTTTAACCATCACTCTTTTTATATGTTAAACTACAAACAATATTCTATGTCTTAATGTTTTTGATTAAAGATTTGAAGTTATATATAACGAGTAAAAAATTATTAAAAAACTAAATAAAAACGCCACTTTTTAAAAACTAATTGCGGATAAACTACTTATCGCATAAAATTTCTACAAATTTGAGGACATAGATTGGACTTCTTCTACAACGTGTGAAAATTTTATTCAATTATATTCAGGCGTTTACTTGCCGAGTTTGATTCTGTGAACCATTATAATAGCGCATCTATTCTCCCCTTTAATGTACTTTCTCAGTCGTCCTTTCTCATCTGAAATCCTTTGAGTTCTTGTTGTTGCATTGGAGTTTTATGGCTTTATTTTTATTTAATGGTTTGTCAATAATCTAATCACTTTAGATGGTTCTGGGACACCATCAATAGAACAGAACAAATTACGCATTTTGATTAAATTACTCTAAAGTATTACCTTATGCTAGTTATTATTTTTTTAAGTAGCTAATAATAGCTAATGCTCTTTAAAATAGTTCCTGAAAATATCAAAAATTTCAAGAACTAAAAAAGTTTTGAATTTTTAAAACAACCAATCACAAAGACTGCAGTTCAAATTTGCAAATTTCTATCAAAATAGCTACAATAACACCTTTCAGGGTAGTTTTTCATTTTTTTTTTTGTTCTAAAAAATAAGAAAGTTACAAATTTTAAATGCAACTAAAATCAAACTGTATCAAAATCACCATTGCTAGTTTAAACCTGTTCATTCTAAAATTTGCATTTTTTTTTTTTTTTTCAAAACAGTCACTGCTTTTAATGACAATTTTCATACACAAGTTATAAATTTTCAAAACAACCTATCTCAAAATTTATCAGATCCAATTTCAAAACTTCTTCTGTAAAGTGAATTTAAATCAAATTTGCAATTTTTTATCAAAATTGCCACAATAATGCAATTTAAGATGATTTTAAAAAATATAAAAAATCAAAAAAATATGAAAACTATGAATTTCAAAACAAACAATATCATATTGTATCAAAACCAACATTGCTATTAGCAATCTGTGAGGTAATTTCAAAATTTGCAAATTTTTAAATAGTTTTTGATAATTAAAAAAAAAAAAAAACAAAGAAGCCAAACTCAAATTTATCAAAATTGTCATTTCAAACCTGTTGTAAGGTAAGAAAATTTAATTCAAAGTCGCAAACTTTCATCGAAGTAGCTACAATAATGCCTCTTAAAAAAAAATTAAAAACAAAAAACAAAAATTGAGAAAGATGTAAATTTTCAAAACCAACATTTCTGTTTTAAAGCTGCTGTAAGATAATTTCCAAATTAGCAATTTTTTATCAAAATAGCTGCAATACTACCTTTCAAGTTTTTAAAAACATCAAAAACTCAAAAAATTCAGAAAGTAAAATTGTATCAAAACCAACATTGTTATTTCAAAGCTGCTGTAAGGTAATTTCCAAATTTAATTTAAACTTGCAAAAACTGAAAAAGTTATGAATTTTCTAAACAACCAAACTCAAATTGTTTTAAAACCAACATTGCTCTTTAAAAACTAATGTAGGCTAACTTCCAAATTTAATTCAAATTTGCAAAATTTCGTTAAAATAGCTACAATAAAACCTTTTTCAAAAATATTAAAAAATCCAAAAATTGAGAGAAAGTTATGAATTTTCAAAAAAATAAACTCATATCATAACCAACATTGCTACAGTAAGCAAATTTTTAAACTTAATTCAAATTTGCAAATGTTTATCCTTTTAAGACGGTTTTCAAAAACATAAAAAAATCCAAAAATTGAAAAAGTGATAAATTTTCAAAACAACTAAACTCAAATTGTATCAAAATCGTTTAACCGTTTCAAAGTTGCTCTAAACTAATTTCCAAATTTAATTCAAATTTGCAAACTTTTATCAAAACAGCTACAATAATGCCGTTTAAGATAGTTTTTAAAAACATAAAAAAATCCTAAAATTGAAAAAGTTGTAAATTTTCAAAACAACCAAACTCAAATTGTATCATAACCAAAATTGCTGTTTCAAAGCTGCTGTAAGCTAATTTCCAAACTTAATTCAAATTTGCAAATTTTCATCAAAATAGCTACAATAATGTCTTTTAAGATACTTTACAAAAATATAAAAAAATTCAAAACGTGAGAGAGTTGTGATTTTTGCTCAAAAAAACAAAAATTGTATGTATCAAAACCAACATTGCTATTTCAAAGCTGCAATAAAGTTACTACAAAATTTAATTCAAATTTGCAAATTAAAAAAGTT
The DNA here is from genome assembly GCA_963932245.1 of Tachinus rufipes. NCBI lineage: Eukaryota > Metazoa > Arthropoda > Insecta > Coleoptera > Staphylinidae > Tachinus > Tachinus rufipes. The sequence continues at coordinate 65,810,145 of OZ010747.1, read as the reverse complement.
GTGAATTTTCAAAACAACAAAACAAAATTGTATCAAAATCATCAAAGCTACGATAACGATATCAAAAAAACTAATTAAATTTTCTAAAAATAGTTACTACAATGCCCTTTAAAATGTTTTTTAATAATATTAAATAAAACTAAATTTATCAAATTAACTAAAATATATTTGCAATAAAAAATATTTCAATCAACTATGCATTCTTACTCTTAATAAATGCATCAATTACATCAAACATGAATGGACATAATAGTGATACAATGACGAAAATCCGACAACCTTGACGAGTAATATTATGTATGCTATTGCTTTGCGTTATTCGCGCGTCTGTTTTGCGTACATTTAAATTCGAATGTAATATATTACCGGTAATTATTTCAAAGTGGCAATGAATATTGGATTTAAATATATTTGTAGGTAAATTGTGTCGCGAGCGTCATCGATTTTTTTTAATATATTACAACGTTCTACTCATTTCATGCATGTATTGATCTATTAGTTTCAAACTGTTATTAGGTCAATACTCCAAATTAAAATTCTTTTAGATTTATTTGCTTGCACACAGAGAGGAAACTTTTTATAATTAAATAGAGTTCTGGAGGATTGTGAAAGCATAACAGAACATTCTTTTCTCAAGTGGAAAAATCACGCACGTCATTTGCAGCGGATTTCGATCTCTCCACACTTGAGATGCGCCTACCTACCACTACATCCACTCGAGTTATAAATACCGTCCAGTATCTAACTGCCGGATTATTTGCGGACTAATATTTGCTTTGAAAATAAATTACTTAGTTTTCCCTTTGCTATTGCATTAAAGTTCTTTTGTTTGCTGTCCAGTGAGAGAAATAAATTGTTAAATCATTTGTTTGAAGAAAAGAAAAACTAGCTCCTAGAACATTATTGTAACTCTGAAAGAATAAATGACAAATTTAAATTACATTTTAATATTGAATTTAATATATTTTTATTTTGAAAATTCATAACTTTCTTAGTTTTTGAATTTTTACATATTTTGAAAAACCATCTTAAAAGGCATTATTCAATCTATTTTGACAAAATTACAAACTTTAATTAGATTTTACTGAAAATAGTTCGGTTATTCACAAAAATCAATGTGGCAGCAACCTAAAACATTCGTAAAAACAAGCTCAATGCATGTGAGAATCAGTGGAAAACTTAATATATCAAAAATATATTTCTATTTATTGCTTTTCAGATAACTAAATAGCAATTAATTGGCAAAGTTACTTTTTCCTTATTACATCAACTTTACCAATTTAGCTCAAGCGACCATTATACCTCTCTTCATCATATTAAAGTTGGAACGTAAAAACGCATTAATTATCCCATTCCGAAATACGTACTTATCTTTACTGCCGGATCGATTAACCAGCGCACGCAAACATTTCAACCCTACTGCTCCCCCTAACATTTATTGCATATATACATATATGGAGAGAGAAAGAATCACTGACCGCGGCCGATATTAATTAGATTGCTTCCTGTCACGTGCACCATTTCCCCGCCATCGATCATTTTTTATTTAATAACCCGATATTTATCAAATATTTACCATGTGGCCCCATGTTAACATTGGGCGGATTTATTAGATAGAAATGAATGTCGATTATAATACTAATGGGATTGAGATAAAGGATGAAGCTAATTTCCTATATTAAGAGGATGCTGGGAAATTGCGTTATAGTTTACTCGAGGTAAGCATCGCGACCGGAAATTCGATTTAATTGCAATGGAGATTAAAACGACTTTATTTTAATATTCTCTACTATCGGTTTAATAATAAACAGATAATAGTTCTGATACACTCAGTATTATTCAAGTTTGGATATCTAATAACACATTTATTGACAATTTTTTAATCAATTTATTGAAAATTGTATAGGAAAAAGAGTTACAACTAAATTTGCACCTTCGAAATTTCTAATAAAATAATTAAAAAATATTTCTGAAACACTCAGTATATTCTAGTATTGTGTACATAATGACGCATCTTTTTAACTTGATTTCATACAATTTTTGAATCAAGAGATTGAAAATTGTATTAGAAACTAAGTTATGAACAAAATAATAATTTTTAAAAGTTCTGTCAAAATTTGATAACAATACAAATATATTTATGAGTATATTCTAGTATTGTGTACCTAATAACACACCTCTTAGCTATATTAAGTACAATTTTAAATCACTATATAAAAAAAAACGTACCAGAAACAAAGTTACAATTGCAATCTTAAAATTTTTTGACAAAGTTGAAAAAAAAAAAATTCTGAAACACTCAGTACCTAATAACACGCCTCTCGTCTAAATTTGGTACAATTATTGAATCAATATATTAAAAATTACTCAGAGTTATAACAAAAAATAAAATTTATGTCAAAGTTTGCAAATAAATTTTAAAAAAATCTGAAAACTCAGTATACTATAGAATTCTGTACCTAATGACACACCTCTTGGCTATATTAAAAATAATTTTTAAATCAATTTATTGGTAATTGTACCAGAAACAGAGTTACAACTGAAATTAAAATTTTCAAAACTTCTGACAAAGCTTGAGAACAAACAAAATATATTTCTGAAATATTGTCTTCTCTTACCTATAAATCAGTACAATTTTTAAATTGATTTATTAAAAACTGTACCAAAAACCAAATTACAATTAAAATTTCACTTTTAACTTTTTTTGACAAAGTTTAGAACTATACAAAACATATTTCTCAAACACTCAGTATAATCTAGTGCTGTGTCCCTTTGATACACCTCTTAGCAAAATTTAGTACACTTTTTAAATCAGTAATTAAAAAGTACTAAAATTTCAACTTTCAAACATGGCGAGGGCCATTACAACCCTGTAATAGCTCTAAACCCAAATGAAGTAAAGCCCAGTCCAAAGCTACAAATCAAACACCGTCAAGCAGCAGCGAATCTAGTAGCTTGATACAATACCAAAAAACCGTATGCACGCCTTCACGTGGCGGCGCTGATGATGCTGGGTTGGATCGATAGTTATCTCAACCACCCGAAAGAAACTGATAAAGAGAAAGAACAACAAACTACTTTTTCCAAAAGAATCATATAATAGCATCATTTAATTCCAAACACACCAAAAAGACAATCTTTCCGGGGAGTCCGTCTCACCGGAGAGATTGTCTTCCGTAGTCATGAATCAACATAGAATACCAGAAGCCTATACAAAACAGAGAAACTTGACAACACCATGCAAGAGATGACCAAGCCCAATGTTACCTGCACTCCATATTTTAGAAGCCCTTGGACATCTTTTCACCCTTCACTATTAGGTACCAAGAGCTAGGGAGGGCCATAGCTTCTATTCACACAATCTTCTCTTCTTAATGAACATCTTTTACAACGACTTTGGCTTTGAATAAAACAGTAAATGAAATAAAAAAATAACATTCCCTGGTGAGTCTCCAAAAACAGAAAATCCTACACTGCTCCGGCAGTCTGTTCCATAAATTCTGGGGAGTACAAAACACTAATTACAAAACATGCAAAAAACGATGACAACCCGGCAACGACAACAGACAATGAACCGGTAAAAGAAAATGATGACGCGGCAAGAAAGAAGTCGGACAAATAATCCCACAGAAAACCAACCATGGTAAGACTGCAAAGCCAGAACGAAGTGACACTAGAACGTCGGAGGCAGTGATCAAAATTACAATCAAACATACACATACAAACCCTGCTACGAAACCTCCGTCTTGCGAGTCAAACAAGACTTGATGTGATTGATGTGAGAAATGTTACCTTTAATGCTAAATGCTCAGAAGCATAAAAAAATATCCTGCAAATCTTCTAAATAACTACGGGCAAATAACCCTCCTTTAACTTAGCTAACACTTAAGCAAGTAAGCAGAACACATCAATTCATGATTGCGGACGAGTAGTTTGAAATAGAGTGTCCTAACCATGTGATTGAATATCATCATTTGCTCCTTTAACATAGTAACTACTGCCGTTTGCAGAAAAAAACTACCAAATTTATAAACAACAAACACTTTGCAGGACATTTAAGGTTTAACTGTTTGGCCAAAATTATAAATTGCTCCTTTCATCCGCCCAAATGTTTATAATCAATATATAGAATATTTCTCGTTTCTGCAAAAGTTAGTAGTTACTATATTGTTAAAAGAGGAAATGATAATATGCAATCCCTTGATAACAAACACTAAAGTAAGTAAGTCAAGCACTAAACTTCAAACTACTTGCCCGTAATGTTGAGCACTCAAACATCAAAAGCGCCTTTAACAGTGCACAAAAGAAAGAACTAGCTAAAAAAACTTGATAGGCCACACACAAAAATTGCAGATGATATAAAAAGTCCACACAGATCAGTGGCGAACCTCTGCCATGAAACATATATTATATAACAAAGTCATAAAACTAAATGTACCCGTCAAAATGCATGGTAGGCTGTGCCGATGACTTCGATGACTCGACACAACAAAATCGGCGGATACACTGTAGGTAAAAAACCAAAAACGCTATGCAGTACATCACCAAATGGCTCAAATAAATAAATCTGGAGCTAGCTCTGCAAAAAACGGAAGTGATGCTTCTTGGAGCCAACAGATAACTCGCAAGCAACACAATAAAGATAAAAAATGCAGAAATAACAACAGCAAAGACGCTTAAATATGCGAAAACCTAGCCATAGTCCTAAAAAAAATTATATAAATATAAAAAGAGCTATCCAAAAAAGTCAGATACTAGCAGTATACTAAAAAAAAAAACATAACAACACAGAGGAAAGGAATCCTCCATGTGCGCAGATGTAGGTGGCTCACCCCATTCAACCTTCTAATCGAAGAAAGATATAAAAACATAAAGTACAGGGCCGCGGTAAATGCCGTACAGAATGAAGTAACACAACTTTGACAAAAACGCACTAAGAACAAAAACCTAATCCCAAAAAGACCAGCAGAAAATTCCCTAAAATAAACTAACACGTCTCGCAAATACTGACAGAACACGGGAGCTTCTTCTCTTTTTCGGGACAAATAGAGAAAGTAGTAGAAATTAAAAAAAAAGCGGCATAACCTGGCCAGAATCATGCCCAACATAGACTGCAAGAGGCAGGTTAAACGCCGTTACAGTAACTATTCTTTACGGCGCACCGATATGGTATAAAAACCTTCAAAAATCGGCTAATCGGTTTACAGAGAAAACGCTATTATAGCCAAAGCAATACGGATCAAACGGAAAAAATAAAAAAACCATAAACCGATAACAGAACAGATGAGACAAAACAGAAAGAGTTGCAACCAAGCAACTCATACCAAACGTGAGAATTTGGCTACAGTGCAATTTTGGAAAAACAAACTACTTTTTGATCCAGCCTTTGAAAAGCCATAACGACAAGAACCGCAATCTATTTAAAGTTTGGGAAGCCTCTAAACGCGAATAACATGTTAGAAGCGATGGTGGAAAACAATAAAGGTTACAAAAGCCAGAAGACTTTTTGGCAAACTATGAAAAAAAAAAGGAAAGATGATGAAGTGGTTTATTTAGTGCGTCTTGTGTGTTTGCACCACATACACACAAGACGCCTGCTACTACTGTAGAGAACTGAACACCGCCGACCACGCTCTATTTGTATGATAAAAAATGCAACATGCAAGGCGCATAAAGCGGAACTATTTTTGTGTGATCGTAGTATTTGTTTTTGTAACTTCTGTGTTTTTCTTTTGCCGGGAAAATTTTCAGTATTTTAGTTGAACAAAATGGCCACGGAAACAAATTTTTATATAAAGTGTATAGTAATGAATGTTTATCAGTTATTTAGTTCACCAAGAGCTAAATCAAATCGAAATTTAAGACAATGATGATTGCTTTTTTTTATATTCATGATATTGTCCATCTTCATTGGGTCCCTGAGGGTAAAACTATTAATCAATATTACTACCTTGATGTTCTTTCTTGACCAGCTGCGCAAAAATCTAAGAAAAAAAAAGACCCAAATGGTGGAGTAAAAGTCAAGACAACGCACCAGCTACAGCATTGTCTGTTAAGACGTTTCTCGCCAAGCCGGTATTGGACCATCCGCCTTATTCACCTGACCTAAGTCCATGCAACTTTTATCTGTTTCCTAAGGTCAAATCTGCGTTGAAAGGAACACATTTTGATAGCGTTGAAGAGGTAAAACAAATGCGGCAAGCATCATAGATAGAGTTACTAAAAAAGATTTCCAACACTGTTTTAAACAATGGAAAATTCATATAAAAAAGTGTAGCGATAGAGAAGAGAAGTATAATGAGAAGGTCAACTAATAAATATAGCAAACAAATTGTAATACAGATAGTCTAAATACAACCAAACCCAATAAAGTAATCCGTAGCGGTTCCATGAGGTTCCAGGAGATACTTTGAGCCTCACTACAAAATATTTTAAAAAATCCCTTCAAATTTTTTTTGAAAAAAACGTTAACTTTGTAAAATAAAAGTCGCCCCTCCCCCCGATATTGTGAGTCCTTCCGCAAAAAAATGATTACGCAAAATTCCGCAGTAAAACAGATGAGTATGTAAAAAACCAACCTGCGTCTTTCAGTTTAAGATATCTTTCATTTCGTGCCAACGTTGGGGTTCAAATATTTCAAACACATAATCACCAATCATAACTTGTAAAGTGTTTCATTCTACGACAGAAGGTAAGAAGAAAGAAGACACCCTTGAGACTTTGCAAAAACGAGCAACATATCAAACTCTTTAAGGTATGTAGCACAGCCCCAAAACTGAGAATTGATCAAAAAAATGAAGGCGACGCGCAACGGCAGGTATGCTAAGTAAGAGGAAGCGACTGTTTAGCCCGAGAACCACAAATTAAAAGGAGGTAAGATAGTATACAAAAAAGAATCAAAGAGTCAAAAAAGTACTAACTGGCAAACAGATATTCTAAAAGGCCAATCCAATCATGTCGACAAAGACAATACGCTCATATATTGTGTAACCAAAAACACTTACCTGACATAAGATAAAAAGCCCCAAACCAGCGCAAAAAACTATATCAGTGCTAAGAGTCACATATCAAGAAAAAAAAACAGAACAAACTACGCCCAACATCTATGAAACCACTAAAAAAGTTCGTGACATGTTAAACAATCCTGAGAGTGCACCAACTCTACGAACTAGTAAAACTAAAACCTGGTAGTTACCCAAAAGTCGTTCAAGCGAGCTAATACACATCATTGCCAAGGCATGCGACAGAGGTTTCTGTAGAAAGAGCTCAAAGCCAGGTAGAAAACCAGATTTCTGGTAAAATAACGATATTGCGAGTGCAAAAAGAATATACATAGTGGCCAAAAGGTAGCTTACTAAAACAGATAAAAAAATTATAGTAAACCATATAATCACAGATCTATAAGAAATACAATACAAAATCCAAAAGCTAATTAAAAGCTCAAATAAAAATGCATCAAAATGACTGTGCAAAGGTATAGAGAGCAACAAATAGGAATACCAATATAACATCGTAACTGGAAAATTGGGAGCACGTAGTCCAGTAACTCTCTCTGACAAAGATCAATTCTAAAATGCTATTTCCTTGCCACAAAAAAATCAAAGAAAGACTCATAGACAAAAACAGCATTCCAACATGCACAGAAGATAAAATTAAAAACAACAACCAAAAGATTAAAAGCAAGCAAAGCAGCAGGTCCTGATAACATCACTCTAGAAGTCATTAAAGTCACCGCAAAAGAAAACACAAAACTTCTAGCATATGTCTTTAACCAATTGATCAGCGACGGAAAAATCCCCAAGAAATGGAACCAATCTCACTCTCTTAGAGAAACTAGAAAAAGATAAAAGCGACTCTGTTACGTATAAAGCGTTGTGCCTCATAAACACAATAGGCAAACTATACAAACAGATACTGAACAATGGGCTGATTAAGGAGATCGAGAAATGCAGCGACCACCAGTACGGCTTCAGAAGAAAGCTCTCGACCTTATACGCCCTGCAAAAAGTCAAGACACGGCAAAAGTTGTATACTACTTTGGTGATCTTAGACGTGAAGAACGTGTTTAACACAGTTCCATAAGCGGGCATCGTACGAACAGAAGAAATGGGTATAGCGGAATGCTAAATAAAGCTGATATGTTCTTAATCTAGGGAAAAGGGGTGTTCTTGTAGACAAGAACCTTAAAGTAGATATGACTTGCGCTGTCCCACAGAAATTAGTTCTAAGACCAACCCTGTGGAACATCTACTAATAATGTACTAAAAATCGAAGAATATGTCTTATTGATTAGTTATGCGGACGACCTAGCACTCGTTGCTAGTGACAAGTTGAAGTACATAGTGCACAATGCTGAGTTTCCAATCTAAAAAATCGAGAACTAATTGGAACTGAGAGGTGCCCAGCTAGAGCTTCAAAAAACCAAAGCGATGATAATAGTAAAAAAAACATAATCTCAATCAGTTCACGCTAAAAGTAGAACAATTGTGCATTAATCGTCAACAAAGCCTAAAGTACCAACGTATGCTAAACTTGGAAAGAGCCAGAGCAAGAAGAAAGGTGTTGTACGCTGTAATAACTTCTATCATGCTTTATAGCACGCCAATATGGTATAACTACATCTGCTACAAAAAATATAAACATATGCTAACCAAAGCTGCGATTAAATTCGCCAAAGCTTACCAAATGGTGTCGACCAAAGTGAAGATGGTAGCGAGTAAAATCCCAATGCACGTCCTAGCAAAAGTGTAGACAATCTCAATAGTAGAAAATAAAAAAGAGCAGAAGACCATAACCAGGTAGGACTCCATAGCCAGCTGGAAAGCAGAATAGAGCATGCCAAGAAAACGGGTGATTGAATGAGAAGGATTACGCCATGGCTCACTAGAAAGCGCTGAGAAGTGAGAAACTTCGTAACCCAATTTCTGACGGAGCATGGCTGCCTAGGATCGTATATCCAAAAAATGAACCTAGCAGTCACTGATGAGTGCATGTACTGCGCCCAAACAGATACTCGAGAGAACATTATGTTGCTGTGCAATAAGTGGACGACTACAAAAAAGAAAACAAACCATATATTGGGAAAGAAAAAGGTTAGCTTCAGATAATATCGTAGATATCATGCTAAAAAGTAAAGAGAAGATCTGATGTTGTCTGATGTTGAGCAGACAACCTGAGTTCGATTCCCAGCAGCGGCAATATCTAATAATAATAATTCTTCGCTAGGCAACGTCAAACCAGCAAAGTATCTGCCTAGTAAGCCGCTCTAGTCATCTCGTTCGGATTCCACGTTAGACTGTAAGTCACGCATGTTTCTGTAGAACTCTTAATCGCACTCCACAAGCATACGAGAAGGGCGCCGATGCTGATAGCGAGCACAGCAATTCAAAAATTTCACCAAATCTTCATTTTTGTGCTGTTCGTGTATTTTTGATGACATTTTTGACAGTTTAGGAAAATTTGGAAAAGTTTGGGAAACTTTTTGACAAATACAGAAAACTGGAGATAGTTTTAAATCATGTCAGTTTGCTATTTTTGTTATATTTTAACAGTTTAAGAACTGTTTCGACATTTTTGACAAATGGCACGTTTCCTTATTTTTTGTTAATTCAAAACTTTTTTTAATTTTTTTTTAAATCATTATAAGAACTTGACAGTTATTTTGATAACTTCTTTTTCATATTTTATAAAAAGCATTTTTGACAGTTATTGAAAGCTTTCAACACTTTCGACACTTTTGTCAATTTGAGAATATTTTTGACATGTTTTTGAAGCAATTTATATTTTGAAAAACAAGATTTTTGGAGATGCATAATAATTGCATTCTAGCATTTTTGACGATTTGGAAACTAACATTTTTGACAGGTTAGGTTAGGTTAGGTTAGGTTAGATTAGGTATGTACAACAGTTGGGTTAGGTTAGGAGCAGTTCCAAAAATTTTATCACAACAGTAAAACATTTACAGTTTTAGTAGCATCTTTTCACACTTAGTTTCAGTTGTTGATCATTGTTTTTGTTAATTTAAGAACATTTTTACAGTTTAAGAGTAATTTGATGTATTGGTGCAATGTTGATGCTTTTTGACAGTTAGCCAAGATTTCATAATTTTTGACATTTTAAAAATTAATCTATGACAGTTGAGGTTGTAAGTTAAGAACAATTTTAGTGTTTTTAAAAACTTAGATCAGTTAATAATTTTGTGCAATTTGGATACTTTTTGACGGCTGGAAAACATTTTTGACAACTGAACCGGGTTAGGTTTTTCAACATTTTATGATTTTTAACATTGTAAGAATCGATGTATGACAGTTGGGGTACGTTAGAAGCAGTTTGTTACTTTTTTGACAATTGCAGAACATTTTTGACAATGTTTGAGTATTTATTGGTGCAATGGTACAATTTCGATATTTGTTGACAATTGTAAAACTTTTTTGACAGTTTCGTTATGTTAGATTAACATTTTACTAATCAATTTTTTGGACATTTGTAAACAAAATTTGACAGTAGTATTTATAGACAGCTTGGAAAGATTTCTAACAGTTTTTGAACTTTTCTAACAAAACATGTCTGTTATTAAACATTTTTAACAGTTTTTGGCAATTTAGGAACATTTTCGAGAGTTTATGTTCGAATTTGGATACTTTTTGAGAACATTTTTGTTAGGTTAGGTTAGGAATAGTTTGAGAAATTTTCTGACCATCTTAAAAATTTCTAGAAACATTTTCTACAGTTATAAAACAGTTGAGTTTTTTAATGTTTCTGTAATTTTAATACTTTAAAAATTATTTTGACTATTGACAATATTAGATTAGGTTGTTCAATAGTATTTCAAAATTTATGTACATTTTTAACAGTCAGATTATGTTAGGTTTTTTTAATATTAATGTATTTTAACATTAAATAATTTTTAAAAATAATTTATGAACATTTTTTTGGCAGTTTTAAAATATATTTGAGAGTTGTGTACCTAATAACACATTTATGGTCTAAATTTAGTGCAATTTTTAAATCGTACTAAAAACTAAAATTCCAATTAAAAAAATATATATATATTCTGATACACTCAGTATATTCTGTGTATGTATCTGCACTACTACACACACACCACTTGGTTATTTTGAGTTAGACTTCACTGTCAGTAGAATTATTTTCACCAAAGAATTAATTTAATTAATAGACGTTAAGCAAGCAACCATGGAATATTATCAACGTTTTGACGCATTACAAACGTTATCACTTTACATATTCATAATTACATTGAGCAATTTCCATAACTTACTATTATTAGTGTTAATGAAAAACAATTTTTCGCCTGCTACATATTAAGCGAAATCAAGTAATCTAACAAATGTTTACATCTCCTAAACAACACAAAAATCAACAAAAAAAATATAAACAAAAAATGAATGAGACGTAAATAAATGTCTAAAGCATAAATTTTTTTCAGTAAAATAACTCTTGTATTTATGTATTTATGAAGAACACTGAATTAGGGATCTGGTCCTGGGTAATGGGGGACGTTACCAATCAAAGTTCACCGTCAAGAAAAGCGTCCAAGATGTCATGTCGTTCGCGCGAACCTAGCAAACCCGCGACCGGCAAGTGCCACAGTCAGGGACCGGTGACCAGGAATCCGTTTTTAAATTTTTTGCGTGAATATCGAAGCAAGGCTTATGGCAAAACAGCAGTGCAGATCGCACAAGATGGTGGTAAAGCATGGAGAAAATTGAATGAAGAACAGAAAAGTTATTACAAAAATATGGCTATAAAAGCGGCAAAATCTAGAAGAGGAAGAAGGTCTGGAAGGAAAGGTAGAAGGAGTAAAAGTAGTAGAAGGAGGAGAAGAAGGAGACGAAGCAGCAGTGGATAATATACATATCTGGGTATTATCAGTAAATAAATTTATGTATTACTCAATAAATACTTTTTTTGACATTGACATTTCAACTGCTTTTAATTAATATTTTATATTTTAATCGCTTACTTACAAACTTTATTTATTAAAACTGATTCAATCTGCATAAATAATTGTCCGCTAATTGAAGTATAATTTGCAATGTTTTATTCAAATTGAAATGGTTATATTTAGAAATTTATGATTTAATAAATTAAATTTATTTCATTTCGGTGCATTAGTAAAATGGATAAATAATCCCAGAGCGAATGTTGTTTAATGAAACCTGACCGGGGAAATATTTCCATTAAAAATAATGCAGTCGTGTTGATTGTGTTAATATTTTATCGATTTGCGCGAAACGTTTATTTTATTTCAAATACAAATTGTTGTTTGGTTTACCATTACAAATAAAATTGAATGTACGGTGTTAAGTTTTATCAATAAAATATATTATAAATCAATTTAGCATGTTAAAATAAAATAAAATGCTGAGGCTACAAATTTTGAGATATCAACTCAAAAATGTAGCCAAAGTTACTTAAATATAAATTTATAAAATTATAAAAATTTAAATCAATTTCAATAAAAGTTCTTCTCAAAATTTTAGCCAAGCTCTCAAATTAACTAAGTAAGCATGTTAACACAAAAATTAATTTATAAACTTAACTTTGCTTAATATCAAGCATACTCAAATTAAGTGAGTAACCATATTAATTCAAAATTAAATTTACGAATTGTTAATACTCTTTAAACCAATTTTAATCATGCCTCAAAGCATAGCTTTGCTAAGATCATGCTGAGGTTGCAAATTTTAAAGTACCAACTTAGAATTTTATCCAAACTGTTGAACCTTTTTGGTTTTAAATATTTTTGGCAATTTAAGAACATTTTTGACAGTTTATACGTAATAAGGTGCCATATTTAAATTAACTGTAAGAAAAATCGGTTTCTGGTAAGCTTACATGAGTTACCTAAAAGTATGTTTCAGTTACATCTGATCATCATATTCTAAAGTCACACAAAAACTACAAAAAGTTACTCCCTAGAAAAAAAAAACACTTACAATTTATAAATGACAATTTTATAACCAATACTTTTCAACTTAAATTTTTTCAATCTATGATTATACAGAAAAAAACTTCATTTCATTTTTGTGTATAGAAATACATGTGCAAACAGTGGCGTATCAAGGATTTTTAAGCCTCACCGCAGAAAAACCGAGTTTTCTAAAAAACGTTTTTTGTTTTAATTTCGTCATATACTATTGAAAAGTGCAACTACACTGGCAAAAAAAAATAAAGGTCACTTTAAAGTTATGACTTGTTTTTGGAATTTTTGTTTTAACTTTATGTTTGCAAACTGTAAACCAAAGTAGGCGTTTAATAATTCATTTCCTGACAAATGTTATCTATCTGTCAGTTATTACCGTGTTACAGACTTTTATGAAACAGCATCCATTTCGCTCTAATTGAAAACCTACATTTCGTAGTGGTTTTTTTACTTAGTGTTAATTTTTCTCTGCAAAACTCGTCATTCACATGGTGTACTGTACTTAACAGGTCATAATGCATTTAAACCATATTGTTGTGGCAAAAATTATAGCGTCGATTAAAGATGGACAAGAAAAACGTAAAACTGCAAAGATCATTGATAAAAGCCTTTGTGCTGTACAAAAGGTGTATCAGCGTTACTTGGATACTGGCCTGATAACCAGAAGATAAGGATCCGAGCAAAAAAATCACCACGAACAGAAAATACCGTTTTTTGGTGTCCACAAGTGTGCGAAATAGAACAGCTTCTGCAGTTTATCTACAAAATCAACTCCATGAAGTTATAGATGTAATGTCAGTAAATAAAACGTTCGGAGAAAGCTTCGGGCTGCTGGATTGTCTTGTAGAAAGATGGTTACAAATCCACCTTTACAATGCCGACATTGTGTTGCAAGATTGGCTTTTGCCCAAAATCACCGGGCATGGAATAATGAAAGCTGGAATAGAGTACGCTTTTGCCTCAATGGATCAGACAGACGTTGAAAAGTGTGGAGAAGACGCGGAAAGAGATACGCTTCAGTTTGTATTGACGAGCGACTTCCATTTGACCTTAGGTCGGTTATGGTTTGAGCAGGAATTTCTACCAAAGCGCGCACAGAGTTTGTCTTGATAGAGAATGGCTCCCTAACAGATGCATTATGGAGGTTCTCGAAGATCATGTTATGCCCTTCATGACAACTACGGGCAAGCGCGGCATTTTCGTGCAAGATAATGCTCGACCTCACGTAGCCAGAGTCGTCAGAAATTATCTAGATAAAGTGGGAATTTCGTGGTGTGATTGGCCAGTTCTCATCCCGGATATAAATCTCATAAAACATATCTGGGATGAGTTGGGACAACGTATTCGAAATATTTAAATATTGCCAAAGCGCACAATTATCAAGCCATAAACTGTTGAAAAAAAGCTAACATATTCTTAGAAGTACTAAAGTCCGGCCTTTTATATCATAAATGTCAAACATAGCAAAAACGAAATATCGAAATATTGTTAAAATTGCCAAAATCCGCCCATAAAACTGCAGAAAAATGTAAAACTTTATTCATAAAATGTCAGAAATAGCAAAATCCGGCCTTAAAACATGTTGTTAGAAAGAACCAAAATAGAACGGTCTATTAGAGAAATATCAAAATAATGTTAGAAATAACAAAAATACTGCTATAAACTGTTAAAAAGTGCAAAATTCTAATTATGCAAAGTCAATAATAACTAAATGCAGTCATAAACATTAACATTACTTGCAGATAAAATCAAAGTCCGGTCAACAACGGCGTAAAAGTGCAAATTTGATTCATAGAATGTCAAAAAATAGGAAAATCTGTCCTTAAAACATCAAAATATCCCACTATGAAATAACAAAATTTTTTAGAATAAAACAAAACTTAAATGTTGAAAAGTGCACAACTCTATTTATAACATCTCAAAAATTGCAAAACTGGGTATAAAATAATAAAATATTATCAAAAGGCACCAAAATTAGTCATAAACAGCTAAAAAATAAAATTTGTTTCATAAAAATTTCAAAAACTGCAAACTCCTGCTATAAAATATCAAAATATAGCTAAAAAGCACTCCGGCCATAAACATGTTAAAAATGTAATATTCTATTCTGAATTCTGGATTGAAAGTTAGAGGGTAAACCAAAGTCTATTGCGCGTACGCTTCATTAGACTCTTTATACCTCCTCCAGTGGCTGATGTATGAAAGTACAACGCTTGGAGGGGTCTCCCTTATACTGACCATGTCAAGCCAGCAGCTCCCCAACATAGATTCTCTATCGTATGAGAGGGCCAGGCATGTACATAGCACGTGCTCGATCGTCTCTTCCAATTCACGTCCTCTACACGTTGGATTGTCTCCAATATCAATCGTGTGCATGTGTTTCTTTAGTTGACAGTCCTGTCCTGTCCTGTCCTGTCCTGTCAAGATTCCTCATAATTTGCAAGTTCTTTCTGGACAGTCGCAAGTAGTAATCGGCTGTCTTAGCGTTTGGAGCAGTCATTGCTTCCTTTGCCTGTCTGCAGCTTGAAGTGTCATCCTAACGCCGTCTCAGTGCATTGTGTGTGTTAATTTTTAGTAGATTCTTTAAGCTTTGTCTAGCTTTTGGCCACCATATTAGTGCCCCCTATGTGAGCATAGGCCTTATGACGGCTGTTTCTTTGGAAACAGTCCCTATGTTTTCCCCACAACTCGTCTGCATTGCCAAAAAGACATATAAACTATTTTGCATCTAATATTTAGATGTAGTCCCCCATTGTCAAAAATCACCCCAATATTAGTAAAGTATTTAGAAGTTTTGGTAAGTTTAGATTTCCAATTTTTCTTTTTTGTGTAAAGAGAACCTGTTCGGTTTTCAGAGGGTTGACCGTAAAAACCTGGTCTTTGCATAAATTTTCGATTATTCTTAAAGCCTCTTGCATCAAGTTGCAGTGTATGCTTTCAAATTTACCGCTTAGTAGGATTGTTTTGTCAATTGCATAACCATTTGTCTAGAAACATGATCATTGAGTAACCATAGAAGGCTACTATATTCCATAGGAGTGGAAATAATACACCTTCCTGGGAACAACCTTTAACAACGACTTTGCAAGAGCAGTTTCTATTTTTTTAAGGTAGTTTTATTGGAAGCGCCTTCAATAACTATAAACTCGCTCAAGGTAAACATTTTGTCTCTTAATGATCTTTCGATTCGGTACGTTACAAAATGTAGGGCCAATTCGGTAAATCTTCCTTGGATGTATGCATGTTGGTTCGGGTGTATTGGCTTAGAATTAAGGGCCGTTTTCCAAATTGATCTTTCGCACAATCGTTCTAATGGCTTCAGGAAAAAAGACGTAAGGCTGATTGGGCGATAGTATTTTGCAAGGGTGTAATCGTTACGCCCTGGTTTTGGTATACATACGACTTTTACTTCCCTCCATGCTATAAGTATGTATCGAAAAGCAATGCATGCCCTATAGATTTTTGCCAGGTGAGTTAGTATGATATCTTCGCCCAATTATAGAAGAGCAGGAAACACTCCATCTAATCCTGGCGCTTTATATGGAGAGAAGTTTTTAATTGCCCATGCTATACGAACCTCTTCAAGAAGCTGGTAAGCAGCTACCCAGTCCTCCTCTAATGGATATTCTATTCATAAAATGTGACAAATTCTGGCTATGCAATATTAAAATAATATTAAATAACCCGAAATCTAGCCTATAAACTGTTAAATGGTGTAAAATTATATTTATAAAGTGTCAAAAATAGCAAAATCCGGCCATAAAATTTAAGAAAAATCAATAATCGGGCTAAAACCTGTTAAAAAGTGCAAAATTCTCTTCATAAAATGTCAAAAACAGCAAAAAAATCCGGTCATAAAATATCAAAATTGCGTTAGTAAGAAAAAAATCTAGCCACTGTTGAAAATGTAAAAAAAAATAAATCATCAAAAATAGCAAAATCTATAAAATATCAAAAACTGTTAAAAAATGTAAAACTAAGAATATTTTAAAAACAAAATCCGTCTAGAAAATATCTAAATATTATTAGATATAGCAAATATAAACTACTGACAAAAATACAAAAATCCAGCCATAAACTGTTGAAATTCTATTAATAAGTAAAAAAATAGCAAAATCCGTCTAAGAAATAATAAAACATTGTTAGAATAGACCAAAATTCTAGAAAAACTGTTGAAAAGTGCATAATCTTATTCATAAAATGTAAAAACAGCAAAATCCGGCCTTAAAACATCAAAAACTATAAAAATTTGGTTTTAAACGTTAAAAACAGCAAATTTTTATTAACAAAAAAGTAAAAAACAACTAAATCCGGTCATAAAACAAGAAAATATTTTCAGATACAGTTAAAATCTGTCAAAAGATACATCAAAATATTGTCAAAAATATTCATTAAATCTTAAAATGTTATTAATAAAAAGTCAAAAACAGCAAAATCCTGTTATAAAATATTACAATATTGTCAGAAAGCACCAAAATCCAAACATAAAAAACACACACAATTGTTTATAAAAATATTGTCAAAAAACACCACAGTTTGGTAATAAACTGTTAAAAACTGTAAAATTCTATTTATAAAAAGTCAAAAATCTGGCAATAAAATATTAAAACATGTTTAAAAGTAACAAAAATCCGGCGTTACAATTTTAAACAATTGTCACAAAGCTCCAAATTTTGACAATAAACTTTTAAAAAGTGTAAAAATGTCATGGGCAATTCCATTTCAAACAAACCAGAGCAAGGGGGGAGGGTGCATAGAGAAAATTGCTTTTTCATTTTTTTTTCAGTTTCTATAACTTATTAGTAGTCTTTTGATCAATTTATGAGGGTATAAAAACCTTAAAAATTAAAAAAAATCTACAATTACAATTGTAATTTTTTTTTAAGGTTTCATATCTTCATGCACCGATCAAAAGACTACTAATAAGTTATAGAAACTAAAAAAATACTAAAACAAATTTCTCAACGCACCCCCCCCCCTACTGCTCTGGTTCGTTTGAAATGGAATTGCCCATAACATTTTTACTCTTTTTAAAAGTTTATGGTCAAAATTTGGATCTTTGTTTAAAATAAAATAAATAACGCCGGATTTTTGTTACTTTTAAACATGTTTTAATATTATATTCCCTGCTCTGGTCCGTTTGAAATGGAATTACCCTCATAACATCTCAAAAATAGCAAAACACAAATTTGAAATATCAAAATTAGGTAAAATTCGGCCGTCTAATTTAAAAAAAAGTCGGAAACCACCAAAACTGTTAAAAATGTAATAATTCCATTCATAAAATGTCAAAAATAGAAAAATCCGGCAATGAAATGTCAAAATGATGTTGAATAACCCGAAACCTAACTATGAACTGTTGAAAAGTGTAAAATTCTATTTATGAAGTGTCAAGAATAGCAAAATCCAAACATGAAATTTAAATATTGTTATAAAGCACAAAAATTGGTCAATAAATTGTTAAAAAGTGCAAAATCCAGCCATAAATCATCAACATATTGTTAGAAAGCACTAAAATCCGACCAAATGTTAAAAAGTGTAACAATTTTGACAAAATTAATTTCACAAACTGCAGAATCCGGTTAAAAATTGCAAAAATCGGGCTATAAATTGCTAAAAAGTGCAAAATTCTTCTCATAATATGTCAAAAATCCAGTCATAAAATATCAAAATTATGTTAGTAAGAAAAAAATCGAGTCATAAACTGTTGAAAAATGCAAAAACATAAAACCTCAAAAATAACAAAATCTATAAAATATCAAATAACTGTCAAAAAGCACCAAAATCGAGAGCCATAAACAGCTAAAAATTTCAAAAATAGCAAAATCCGGTCTTAAAACATAAAAATATTATAAGGAAAAACCAAAACAGCCATAAACTGTTAAAAAACGTTAAAAAAATATTTAAAAACAGCAAAATCCGGCTAAGAAATATCTAAATATGTATTATAGAAATAGCAAATATAAACTATTGACAAATAACTGTTAAATGTCTATTCATAAAAACTGAAAAATAGCAAAATCGAGCTATGCAATAATAATTTTTTTTTTAAATAAACCAAAACTCACAAAAAACTGTTGGAAAGTGTAAAATTTTATTCATAAAATATAAATAGCAAAATCCGGCCATAAAACATGGTCAAAAACCATAAATAATATATTAATAATAAAAGTCGCAAACATTAAAATATTTTCAAATAGAATCAAAATCTGGCTAAAGACACTGTTGAAAATGTAAAAACATTCAATAAATCTTAAAACTAGTAAGTAGTAGCTGTACAATATCAAAATATTATTAGAAATAGCAAAAATTGACAATAAACTGTTGAAAACTGTCTATTTATAAAAAGTCAAATGGTCAGAAAGCGGCATCAAACTATTGAAAAAATATTTTAAAAAATTATATCATCCCAAAAATAGCAAAATATTCGAAAAGTGTCAAATTATATTCATCGAATGTCAAAAATAGTCAAATCTGACTAAAAAGTATAAAAATATATTCAGAAAACACAAGCATTGGGTAATCAAATATGTTTAACAAAAACAAAAATAATAAAACAATTGTTACAAAGCACCAAATTCCGGCCTTAAACTTTTAAAAAGAGTAAACAAATTCATAAATAATTGATATAAGAAGCAAAATTTAGCTTTAAAATATCAAAAATATTGTTGAAATGTATAAAATCCGGCCATAATTTTTTTGTCAGAGTTGTCAGAAAACATTAATCTGGCCATAAACATCTTCATGAAAACTCAAAAATAGCAAAATTCAGCTATAAAAAAAAAGAACTAAAATCGGGCCTTAAACTGTCAAAAGTGCCAAATTCTATTGACGGAATATTAAAAATAGCAAAATCCGCCTGACCTCCCTCTTAGGTTTTGAAATAGACGACGAGAAGACCCTGTATGTTACGCCACTGTGTGCAATTTTCAATTGTATTAAATTAAATCATGTAAATATCGGCGCGCACTTTACTTTTTCTATATACAAATCTCTATAAGAACATGTTTTTATGTTACCGAAGCATACTCAAGTAAAGTGTGACATCATCAGTAAGGTCGTCCGAATACGAGTAGTAAGGTTAATCTTACCGAAACTAACTATTTCTCCCCAGAAAACGACTTAGGTATGATAATTTAAATTTAAATTATAGAATTCAATATATTCTTTAAATCAAATTAAATCATATCACAAAAGATAGCTTAGCTTTGCTTAAGATCATGCTGAGACTTCAAATTTTAAAATATCAACTCAAAATGTTAGCCAAACATATTTACTCAACATTTAAATTTAACATTGTGTAGCAGGTTAACAACATTTTCTAGCAAATATTTATTACTCTTATGGCAGTTTTAAATATTTTGTGACACTTTCGGCAATCCAAAAACATTTCTGATAATTTGTGACAGTTCAGGGACATTTTATAATATTTTTTTAAAACCGAGAAACATTGATAACTCATAAACATGTATGACTTGTGACAGTTTATAAATATTTTGTGACACTTTTGGCAATCCAAGAACATTTCCGACAGTTTGTGTGACAGTTCATAAACATTTTATATTTGTTGTTAAAACCGAGGAACATTGTATAACAAGTTGAGAACATTTTGTAAGCCTAAAAAACGTTTATGTCTGTTAGGCAACCTAAGAACATTTCCGGCAGTTTGTTACAAATCAGAAACATTTTATAATTTTTGTTAAAACCAATGAACATTGTACAGCAGATTGAGAACATTTTGTGACAACTCGAGAACATGTATTACTTGTTCACAAATATTTTATAATACTTGTCAATCTAGAAACATATCTGACGGTTAAAAAAAAAATTATAATTTTGGAAAAACCGAAAAACAGGTTCCAGTGACAGTTTATAAAGATATTGTGACACTTTTGACAACCAAAAAACTTTTCCTATAGTTTGTGAAAAAACATTTATGACTCTTGTTACAGTTTGTAAAGATTTTGTAACAACTTTGGAAGTCTAAGAACATTTCTAACAGTATGTGATAGTTTAAGAACTTTTTGTAACTTTTGTTAAAACCAAAAAACAAATTTGAAAAAATTTCTGGCTGTGACTGTTCACAAACATTTTGTGACGTTTTTAGCAATCCAAAAACATTTCTAACAGTTTGTGATAGAAACATTTTAAATTTTTTGTTAAAGCCTACGAATATTGTATAGTAGTAACTAGAAAAACATGTATAGCTCTACATTTAATTTATAAAGTATTTTTTAAATTAATTTTAATAATGCCTCAAATCGATGTTTTCCGTAATTTCATGTTGAAACAACAAATTTTGAAATATCAACTCCAAATTTTAGCCAAGCATACTCAAATTGATTGTGAGTAAGCCTGTTAATTCAATATAAAATAAAAATATTTTTTAAATCAATTTTTTATTTTGTCTCAAATTATAGCTTTGCAAATTTTGTAGTAATAACTCAAAATTATAGTCAAGCATGCTCAAATTGATTGTGAGTGAGCATGATAACTCACAACTTAAGTTATATATTTTAAAATAATCTTTAAATCAGTTTTAATCATGTCTCAAAACGTAACCTTGCTTAATATCATTCTGAGATAACACATTTTAAAATTCAACTAAATGTTTTAGTCAAACATTAACTCCGATTAAACATGTTAACTCAAAACAAAATTGAAAATTTAATATTAAATCAAAAAATTTTTAATCAAGTCTGAAATTATTACTTTACTTAATATCATGGTGAGGCTACAAATTTTAAAAAAGCCAACTCAAAATTTTGGTCAAACATGCTCACATTAACTGTGAGTAAGAATGTCAACTCAAAATATAATTTATAAAATTAATTTTTTTATTTAAATCATGTCTTAAATCGTAGCATCATCACAAATTTTGAAATATAAACTCAATATTTTATCACTTGTTAACACGTTACTTAAATAATATAAGAAAAATCTGCATAAATACAATAAAATTACAAATGCAAAAAATGTATATTCAACAACAAAATTTTAAATTCGATCATAAAATGGCAAATTTAGTATCCTAATTGTGTTATCATTAATACATAGATATACAAACAGTTGCTCTTATTATTAGAGATTAATTTTAATAAACCAATGAGTAGATCAATCGCAATTACATATTTGCACAATCTTGTTTCAACAAACTGCTTTCTCTCTAAGTGAAAGCCAATAAAGCAGTAAGTAAATTGCTATTTGAATTATTAAGACAAATAGTAACATTCAATACGATTATAGATTTAAAATCTAATTTAAAGAATTTATTACAACTGTGTATCTGTTTCCTTATTAGAAATACATTCGGTATGTAAAATTGCGAGTTTAAATTCAATGAAATATTTATCAAAAGATGCAAATTTCGTTTCCGTTTCATTTAAATGCAAACCGATTCCTCCCAGAGAAGGAACATCGTCACACGCGTATTTATCTTTTGATGACGTTACATTTTCCCATTACGCAATCCATTTCTTATCTACGATTACGCTGTAATAATCCGCTAATATTGATTTTATTATGGGAAGAGCAAATATCTCAACGATTTTCGTAAACGGATATTTATCAAGGTCTTATTATATTGATTTAATATAAAATTAATACAATTTAATTAGTTTTTGTTATAAATTGCAATTAATTATGAAATGCGCCCCCGCCACCGCCGCGCCGCAGCGTGCTCACTAACTACATTCCCAACAATTAGCGGAGCATGTACAAAATAATAATAATAAAGAAAATCCGCTAGTGAGGCTAATTATAATTACTTGTTAATAATGTTATAATAGGAATGTATTAAATATCATTGAATTTTCAAAATATTCTCGAACCATGTCCAATTAAATTATCACTCAAGACAATATATGCTGCGCCAGAACAGAACTAAACTATTGTCCAAATTAAGAACAATATCTCAATCTCAAAGATCAAAATGTTAAAAAAAAACTACCAAAATGATTATTAATTCTTGAATGATCTACTTAATCAGTTTTTCAACAACCGAAATGCTTTTTGATTTTTTTATTATCATTTAATTATCTGTCTAAATAATCTTAAATCTGTCTAAATAATCTTCAATCTGTCACAATAATCATCTCAATGTCTAAACAATCTAAAAACTTTGAAAAAAGTTTTTAATGTGTCACAATGAAGCTCAATCTGTCAAAATGTACTTCAAACTATCAAAGTAATATTTAAACTGTCAATATGATCTTCAAAGTATCACAATTCATTCTGTCTAAACCATCTAATCACAACAACAAATGTTAAAGCAACTGTCAGAATGAATTACGAACTGTCAAATTGATTTAATCTATCTTAAACCGTCTATAAACTTTTAAGAATATTCAATTTGTCATAATAAATTGCAATCTGTCAAAATAATCTTGAAACTATGAAAATTATATTTATACTGTCAATATGATCTTCAATCTGTTTAGAAACAAAACAAAACTACAATAATCTTCAACCTATCTCAACAATCTAAAAACTGTTACGGTGATCTTTAAAACTTTTAAACAATGGGCGCGTTTAGGGAATAACCGTTGACTTGCAGCGCAATCTGATTACTGTCAAAAATGGAAAATTTACTGAACACAGGCAAGCATTTACTTAAACAATCTAAAATTTTACCGTTGACTAAAATGCTCAACTGTTGGTTGGCAAGATATATTCAACGCATTCATTTAGCAATCATTGTAAAAAGCAATCATGATGGCAACAGTTGTCAACGTTTGCGTTCCCTATACCCGCCCAATGTTTCAACTGTCAAAATAAATTTCAAACTGTCAAAATAATTTTCAATCTGTCTAAATAGTCCAATAATAATATAAATAATAAATAAGTTTGTCACAATAATTTGAAAATTGTCAAAATTATTGACAAACTATAAAAACTGTTTAATTTAAACTGTCAATATAATCTTCAATCTGTCTAGAAACAACCTCTAAACTATCACGATGATCTCAATCTGTCACAATAATCTTCAATCCTTTTTCAACTGTCAGAATAAATTTCAAACTGTCAGAATGAATTATAAACTGTCAAATTAATTTTCAATCTGTTTTAAATAATTTATCTAAACTTTTAGTCACAATAATCTGCAAACTATCAAAATAATTTTGTAACTACAAAAATATATTTAAACTGTCAATTATTATATCATTAAAAAAAAACATCCAACTTTAGAAAGACATAACCTATAACTTGCTGAACAAATTACTTATGTCAAAACCAAATTCCAAAAACTTAAAACATGTTTTTACAAATCATGCTAAGGTCACAATAGTTGAAATAAAATCTCAAAATTTTGATAAAACTTAACCTATATATTGCTGAACAAGCGACTTATGTCAAAGCCAAATTTCCAAAACTAAGAACATGTTTTGAGAATGTTTTACAAAATCAAATGTTATTATATTATTACAAACAATGCTGAAGTTACAAATTTTAAAATAACATCTCCAAATTTAGACAAAACATAATCTTTATATTGATGATGAAGTGACTTATGTCAAAATAGAATTCCAAAAATTAAAAACATGTTTTGAGAATGTTAAAAAATCGAATATTATTATATCATTGTAAATGATGCTAATGTCACAATAGTTGAAATAGAATCTCCAAATTTGAACAAAACATAACCTATATATTACCGAACAAGTGACTTATGTCAAAGTCAAATTGCAAAAATTAAAAACTTGTTATAAAAATGTAAAAAAAATCAAATATTATTATATCATTGCAAATCATGCAAAGGTCACAATAGTTGAAATAAAATCTTCAAATTTGGACAAAACATAACCTATATATTGTTTAACAAGTGACTTACGTCAAAGCCAAATTTCCAAAACTAAAAACATGTTTTGAAAATGTCAACCAAATCAAATATTATTATATTATTGCAAACAACGCTGAGGTCACAAATTTTAAAATAACATCTCCAAATTTAGATAAAACCGAGGATAAAACCTATATATTGATGAAGAATTGACTTATGTCAAAGTCCAACTCCAAAAATTGAAAACATGTTTTAAAAATGTTAAAAAATCAAATATTATTATATTATTGCAAACACAGCGAACAGAACATTCGACTGCCAGCAGGCGTGAGAAAAGCACCTAGATCCGAGACGCCAGCTACCAGTCAGCCGCACCGATCTACAACAACCAACAATTATGATTGCACCTCGTGTTAATAATTATTAATGCCGATCGGTATTAATGATTATTAATACTCCCGCTAATTTTAATTTTCTGTTTTTTCAAACGTAAGCTTGGAAAAACAGAAAATATTTTTTTTCTAGGAACGTCACCGTCGCAATAGACGACAAGAACTTCGAGAAGAAGTTCGAAGCGCTGCAGAAGACGATCGCGTCGCTAACCGCGACCAACGCGGAGCAAGCCGCTACCATCAAGACCCTGTCAGCCGCCCTGGCCCCCACCGCTTCGCCGCCGCCATCAGAGGACGAAGACCTGGACCAGCCCACCGCCTCCAAAAAGTCCCTCAAGAAAAAGGGCAAATCTAAGAAGAAGAAAACTTCTAATTCACTTTCTTCCCAAGCAGCAACAGCCGCACCTCTTTCCGCCCCAGCTTCACCAGCTTCACCAGCTTCACCAGCGGAAAGCGAAGTGGAATTGATAGAGGGAGTCAGCAGCGACGACAAAAACGTCACCTGCAGCACTCAGTCCGCCAAGACCACCAACGTACTTCCAGCCACCATGAACCACACCGTCGAGGCTCCAGCAGCACCCGCCAACTCCAACTCCACGAAACCCATTGTCGACGTCGATAGATTCCAGCTGGTAGGAGTAAGGAAGCGAAAGTGTCACCACCTCTAAAACTAATTAAAGAACAATCAACCACCCCCAGCTGCCATCAGCAGCTGAGACTAAACAGCCATCAGCGGCTATCCTCGCCGGCCCATCAGGCCAATCGGCGCTAAAGCCTTCTGCCACCAAAAGCGCCGCCACCGCAAAAAAAGAAAACGCCAGGAAAGGCTATACCGAGGTGAGATTCAGGCCTGCCGCTTGAATGTCAACCCTGTCGGTGACGCAGAAGCGAACGAAAAGCCTAACTACAAAGCCGCCGCCAACAACTCCAAAGCTCGTCCACCAGCAATCGTCCTGGACGACAAGGAACTCTACCTTGATCTCTCGAAAGCGTTCAAGAAAAAAAAAATTATCTTTTCGCGCGATGGGATTCGCATGATGGCCATCATGCGAATCCCAACCATTGCCGACCACAAAAAAGGGACTTCCACACGTAGGCACAAGCCGACGAAAAATGCTTAGTCATTAGTCATTAAGCATGTTCCGGAGTTTCTTTCCGAGGATGACGTAAGATGGGCGCTAGAATTTCTAGAGTTCTGCCCGTCAAACGTCCACCGCATGGGTAATCAATTTATCTGCTTCCATATGGCATCTGTTCAACTCCCAAAGAGACAAAAGAACTCAGAGATCATGAATCTCGACGTGCTCTGTGGCTTCGAAGTCGTGGTCGAGCGCAAGAAGCGCAGTGGCGGATCCCACAATGCTAAAAGTGCCAGAGGCACGGCCACACAGCAAATCGCTGTTTCATTACATATGTTTGTCGCAATTGTGCGGGGCCCCACCAGTCGGGGTCCTGCGCCAGAAGCACTCCAGCCAAATGCGCCCTATGCTACGGGCCACATCCCGCAAACAATAGGAGATGTAAAGTTTATATTCGTATGTTAGCCTCAAAAAGCAAAAAAAACTGGCGGCCCAACCCGCCCCGGCCCAAGCTCCAACAGCCCTTCAGGCTTCCTCTCAGCCTTCAAGTCCCCGCAGACCCGCAGCACCATCAGCAAACTCTACGTTCGCTAACGCAGTTGCCCCCAAAAAGCAACCAGTGGTCTCTAACGAGAAAATTGCCACTTTCTGAAGGAAATGAATGAAGCTCATGACAAATATCCTCAAACAACTCAACCAATAATAGATAATACACCCGATGTATTATGCCGCATTTGCTTCTGGAATGCCAATAACATTACAGAAAAATTAAGCAAAGTGGAGGCGTTCTTCATTAAACAAGAACTTGATATCATGTTGGTGTCCGAGTCGCGCCACAAACCTAATCAAGCGCTGAAAATCCCAAATACCTTCACGTATATGGGAACGTCGCCGGTATCCATGAGAAGTGGAACACTGATCTTTGTAAAAAGATCGGTGGACCATTCCAAAATGGATACCCACAATGTCGCTTAAGTCAAATGCGATAGTAGTGAATGTGCCAGGGTTGGACACATTCAAACTCGCATCGGCATATATAAAACCGACAAATCGCATCAAAACAGCGGACTTCGATGCGATTCTTGATTATCCTCACCCCACCGTCATAGCGAAAGACTTTAATTCTACACATCCGGCCTGGAATAGCTTGGTAAGAAACGCCAAAAGTCGAACGTTGTTTCACTACGCCAAACAAAAGGATCTCCTGCTACTGGGTCAAAAAAAAAACACTTTTGACAGCCCCGCGGGTCACGTACGGGACGTTCTAGATGTAGCAATACTAAAGAACGTCAACTACCAGTATACGATATCAATGGTAAATCTCGCATGACCCCCGGCCCTGACAATATCTCTAACAAGGCTCTTAAAGCGTTCTCCCATAAAGCAATAATGGCGCTCACCAACATTGTTAATGCGATTCTTAGAACTGAGCATTTTCCTACAGATTGGAAAAAGTCTCTGGTAATTAATATTCCAAAGCCAAAGTTCATCAGCATCCTCCCCCATCACCAGCACGGGTTCAGATGAGAACACTCGTCAGTTCATCAACTAAACCGCGTGTCGGACCTTATAGTCGAAGGTTTTAGAGTCAAAAAGGTCACAGAGGTGGTCTTTTTCGATGTCGACAAAGCCTTCGACAAGGTCTGGCACAAAAAACTTATCTTCAAATTGTATAGAGCTAATTATCCTCTTCGACCTGTAAGGCTGATAGCCTCATTTCTAGACAGCATAACTTTGAAAGTAAAGCTCGAAAACCAAATATCTACCCATCGGGAGATAACGGAAACAGTTCCTCAAGGCTCCATTCTCTCTCCGCTGCTATTTAGCCTATTCCCATTCTATACTACTCCAAGTCGCCCGAGATAGTCACTTTGAGGCTTTAAAGGGCCACCGACGACCTCGAAGAATGGTTGGACAAGTAAAAAGTCACTATTAACCCAGAAAAAAGCAAAGCTGTACTCTTCACAAGAAGGCAAATCAAACCCGATGAGAACGTTCACTCCAATGATGCGTCGGAATAGCGGTCTGTCGACCCGGAATAGAACCCGGCTCTACACGTCTATTATTAGACCCATCCTCGTTTACGCGTCTCAGTATGGGGAACAGCTAACTGTCATCTTAATAAGCTAGAGGTCTTTTAAAGTAAATCTCTGAGGTCGTTCCACAAGGCTTCGTGGTTTGTCAGAGAGATTCGGGCAGACCTAAGACTACCCCCGATACGTCAACACATCAAAGCTTTGGCCGCAAACAAGAATCTCACGAATCATTTTAACCCTGATCTGGCCTGACTACTAATCTCTAAAAAGAAGGTACATGAGCCGTAAGCTCTTAAACTTCCGCACATACTCATTATGGGCAGTTTTTAGTCGGTAAGCATTTCAAGTCTTTTAAAGATTTTACCGCGTAGCCCTAAAAAATAAAAAAAAGCAAATTAAGTTGAAGTAATAATTTTTGAAATAACATCTCAACAAAACATGATTTATATATTGCTGAAGAAGTGACTTATGTCAAAACCAAATTTCAAACATATTTTGAGAATTAAAAAAAAAAACAAATACTATTATATGATTGCTGAGGTCACAATTTTTAAAATAACATATCCTAATTTGAACAGAAATAATAATAAATAAATAAATTGCTTAAAAGGTGACTTATCTCAAAATTAAATTTAATAAATTTAAAATATGTTTTTAAAATGTTATATATTATTGCAAACCATGCTGAGATAACATTTTTTAAATAACTATGACTACAATGTAATTGAAAATAAAATTTATCAAATGATACCATACAGATAGTAAACATATAAAATGTAAGGAATAGGAATGTTCACTTTATATTTTCAACACGAATGTAAAGAAATGCGATAAGAAAATACGATGCGGTACAAATCGAATTTTTATATTTTATAAAAGAATATAAATGCACTATCAAGAGACATGTGTAGTAGTAGCAGCAGCAGCACAGGAGGTCGTAATCATATACATACGATGAAGTAAATAACAATTTTTAATAAATGATTTAATTTGCTTTTCCTTCCTACGTATTGTTTTTACTATAAAATCGCTTCGGGTCATCAAGAAGTAATTTCAACGTTGAGAAATATTTGTGTTTAACTTGAAAATAGAGTCGTTTTCTAAGAACCGATACTGATTACTGGTCTGGACACGTCTTAACCCTCCCACGCACGCTATTCCCTTGATTGAGTGATGGATGTAAGGATCCTAAAACTTCTCGACATTGAAATGCAAACCTTTCAACTAATTAAGTTAATTTGATGGCTTCATTAATATCGGATTAATTTTATTAAAGCTTAGACATTATTAATTGCAATGCGCGTGATTTGTTATTTTGGCACGTGCTTCCAATCCACATAAAAGAGCATTCAAACGATTCCAAGTATTTGTTATTTTTTTTGCTTTCAACATTTATCAATTAGAATTACAAGCTGCTAACGATAAATGCATACAGTTTTTTTTTTATCTAATTGGTTAATTATCAACTTTTAATCTCTAATTACACTAACGAGTCAAGGTGCTTAATGTTATTCTGTAGTTAAGGAAGCATTAATTGATTTTATTTAATTGCTATGATTCAATAAATTTTCTGAAATTTGAGAATCCGGCGGAATATACGATTACAATAATTAAAAACATTCTAATGACGGTTTATTATATTTTGTAATTTTTGAATGCAAATTTTATTAGTACTTTGCTTATTTTACTGTAATTGGTTTTAAAATAATTGTAATGAAAGCAATATTTCTAATCATAAAATTAAATTCCACAATGTATTACGTGTAGCTTGCTTTTAAAGCACTGAACATAAATAAAATCTTTACACTTCAGCAGCACAACCAATTAATTTTGCAAATGTGGCCGGTTATATTTAGAGCTTGTTAAATAAACAATGACATTAGAACGTGTGTAAATGCTGGAAGAAAGCATAAAACCGTTTAACCCGAAAGTAAAGCCTAATAATAGAAACTGAAGGTGTGTGGATAAACACGTCCGCTTCACTAACATTAAAAAAAAGTAGGAAACATTATACTTAAATAATATAATTATATATTTTATTTTTGTCAACAACCAATTAGCATGCAATTATGACGGCAACATTGCGTGCATTGTTTTTATAGAATTTGTTGCTAAATCTGGGCGATAATATTTTAATTTCTTTATCAGTCTCAAGGTTTTTAGTTCAGAAACAATCATTTCTAATTTCCAGAATTTTATGATTCAATTCGTTATTATTTCTTACAAATTTTCTAGATCTTTCTCTTTAAAGTAAACCTTCAAACAAACTTATGTTAATTGGGCCCACACATACACAAAAGTAGTGACGCAAATGCGGTTCATTGTTATCTTTAGAAAACAACAAACCGCATTGTTTATATTTATTATAAATACACACACGTTCCAGCAGGTGGCCTTAGCTGGATTTGGCCTTAATTAATTGGAAGTTTAGAATCAGTTGATTTGAATTCCCGAAGCAGAAATATTAACTACAGGAAGAAAAATAAAATGGAGATTAGATCTCAGTTGGAACTTTCCTGCAGATAAAGCAAATTATATAAATAAACTTTGATTAATTAATTGCGTTACAATTTATTTACGTTAAATGAATCATAAGTAACTTTTATTATTTAAAATATTAAAATATTTTGTTCGACGCAATAAACTAAAATTGAAATTTCAAAACGTGTGTAATCAATAAAAATATTTTTAGGTCGCTTAGCGATTGACAGGTTTACAGTAACAATATTTGTCGTACTTTTTTGGTACAAAGTCGCTTCGCGATTGGCAATAAATCTATTAATTCACACTTTTGTGATACAAGTCGCTTCGCCATTGACAACAAATCCTTTTTTTGTAATTTTTGTAACACTAAGTCGCTTCGCAGTTGACAGGTTCATCGTAACAACATTTGTCGTAATTTTCTAATACAATGTCGCTTCGCGAATAGCAATAAATCTATTAATTACATTTTTGTGACACAAGACGCTTCGCGGTTTATAAAAAAAATCAATTAATTCACATTTTTGTAACACAAATCGATTCTTGATTGACACCAAATCCATTTTCTGTGATTTTTGTGACACTAAGTCGCTTCACGATTGACACCAAATCCATTTCTTGTAATTTTTGTGACACTAAGTCGCTTCGCGATTGTCAGGTTAACAGTAACAACAATGTCGCTTCGCAATTAGAAATAAATCTATTAATTCACTTTTTTGTAACACAAGTCGCTTCACAATTGATAACAAATCAAAAGACAAAGACTAAGTCGCTTCGCGATTGACAGGTAGACAGTAACAACATTTGTCGTAATTTTTGTATAAAATGTCGCTTCGCAATTGGCAATAAATCTATTAATTCACATTTTTGTAACACAAGTCGCTTCGCAATTTAAAACAAATCCATTTTTTGTGATTCTTGTAAGACTACATCGCTTCGCGATTGAAGTCGACAGTAACAAAATTTGTCGTAAATTTTTGATACAATGTCGCTTCGCAATTTGCAATAACATAGTCGCTTCGCGATTGACAATAAATCTATTAATTCACATTCTTGTGACATAAGTCTTTTCGCGATTGACAACAAACCCATTTTTTATGATTTTTGTGAGACTAGGTCGCTTCGCGATTGACAACTTGATAGTAACAAAATTTGTCGTAATTTTTTGATACAATGTCGCTTCGCGATTGGCAATAAATCTAATAATTTACATTTTTGTGACCCAAAACGCTTCGCGGTTTACAAAAAATCCTTTTTTTGTGATTTTTCGGACACTAGGTTACTTCGAAATTGACAGGTTGACAGTAACAACATTTGTTCTATTGGCAATAAATCTATTAAATCACATATTTGTGACACAACTCGCTTCGCAATTGACAACAAATCCATTTTTTTGTGATTTTTGTGACATAATGTCGCTTCGCAATTGACAGTAACAACATTGTCGCTTCGCGATTGACAATAAATCTATTAATTCACATTCTTGTAGCACAAGTCGCTTCGCGATTGACAACAAACCCATTTTTTTATGATTTTTGTGACACTAGGTCGCTTCGCAATTGACAGCTTGACAGTAACAACATTTGTCGTAATTTTTTGATACAATGTCGCTTCGCAATTGACAATAAATCTATTAATTCACACTTTTGTGACACAAGTCGCTTTGCGATTAACAACAAACCCAATTTTTGTGATTTTTGTGACACTAGGTCGCTTCGCGATTGACAGTAACAAAATTTGTCGTAATTTTTTGATACAATGTCGCTTCGCGATTGGCAATAAACCTAATAATTTACATTTTTGTGATCCAAGACGCTTCGCGGTTTACAAAAAAATCCTTTTTTTGTGATTTTTCGGACACTAGGTTACTTCGAAATTGACAGGTTGACAGTAACAACATTTGTCGTAACTTTTTGGTACAATGTCGCTTCGCGATTTGCAATAAATCTATAAATTTACATTTTTTGACACTAAGTCGCTTCACAATTGACACCAAATCCAATTTTAGTCATTTTTGTGACACTAAGTCGCTTCGCGATTGACAGGTTAACAGTAACAAAATTTGTCGTAATTTTTTAATACAATGTCGCTTCGCGATTGACAATAAATCTAGTAATTTACATTTTTTGACACTAAGTCGCTTCACGATTGACACTATAACGGAATATATCCTAGCCGCGCCGCTACTGCCGCGGCACGCGTCTCTTCGGCTTATTTATTATCGTGCCGTCTCGCTACGCTCCGCGATCTCGTGACTGTGACGTAGGGGTTTCGCGGCCCGGTCTGCTGGGATGAAGAGACTGCAAGAGCCTCACTTGTATTTGCGATTTTTACCGCTGCCGCCATTAGAAACTTTCGCGGTATAATAGCTAAGTGGCGTACTGGCGAACATACTCAACTTAATTCAAGTGGATGCGTCTGCCCTTAGGTGAGTCTAATATTCTTTTATTCCTTTCTTAATTATATATATATATATATATTTTACATAATAATTATATTACCGATTTTTTTTTTCTGTTCATTATAATTTATATAATAATGTGCTCATATTTGCCTTAGATATTTATAAAATAAAAACCTATCAACCGTACAATTAGAAGTTACCATTTATCCTGAAGCAACTTCCCGGCAATTACAACAATCCACCCCCGACAAAACACGTGGCAGTCAGCCGCTTTGTCACAACTTGGCGTCTAACGGGCACCCAGGGCTCATTATCAAACTGGGAATAAGCCGGCAGTTAATACATGGAAAAAATGGTTCTTGAACGGTCACCTCCGAAAAGAAAATTTTACAATCTCCGAGATAGAAAGATGGATAAGGATCTTTAAATGGAAAACCCAGACAACAGGGAATATTTTAGTCCTAGAAGTCAAGAAAAGGAACCGGAGTTTGGAGAGGAAGCAGCAGGATATCTACCGGAAACAGATAAGCTTAATTATTTGCATGATAACAATAAAATTAATTTTTCGGTAGTCAACTGTTCTCAACAATTACATGTGCCACCTGATGCAAATATAATTAAAGAGTTGCATCATAACAATAGTGTTAAATCAACAGGATTTAATTTTTCTTTGCCATCAGCAAAAAATAATTCAAATTTATCAAATAAAAATGTAATTTTTTTTGAACCAAACAATCAGTTGTCGAGTCAATTAGCAATAGATACTGCATCAGGGGCAATACCAAAACATAAAAATTCCATTAAAAGTCCAAATTTGAAACTGTCTGGTGTAAATTATGTTGATAAAATGAATAAAACATTAGACGACTTGGACGAATCGATGGAACGAATGAACTTGCATGTCTTGAAAACTGCTGATCCAATGGTGTTTAACAATAAACAAACTACTGATTTTTGTGTTAGTAGCCCTTTACCAAACATAAATATAAGCCGTAACTTTCAATTAGGCGCGGTAGTAAATAGAAATGCTAACAATGGTAATCAATGGGGTCACAAATCAACACATGTAGATACTGAGGATCAAAGGGGCTCGACACATGCAGGTTTTAAAGAATATCGACCAACAGATGTAAATCAACCAACTAATTATGACAGACAAGATTTACACAGGCAGCAGTACGGTACAAATTTGAGACCCCATTTTTATACTAATCAACTGCCAATGCAAGTTGAAGGTGATAGTAAAGATAATTTTAAGTATATACCACCAAATGTAAATGATTATCCACCTATGTATCCAACTATGTATCCACCTATGTATCAACCTTCAGCAATACCTTCAAATTTAAACAACTATGCACCTATGTATCAGCCGTCAGCAATACCACCACAATGTAATTTTGAATATACACCCTATTTTGAAAACCATAGATTGCCGCCGGTATATCTAAATTCAAATCAAATGTCAAATGAAAGAATAGTAAATCCATTTAAGGGACAGACAAGTTTTGATGGCAAACTGCCGCATCCTATTACTTTTTTAAAAACACTTGAACGCATGGTTGCCACTTGTAATTTAAATTTTGAACATTTTACGCTATGGGGGCATACTTTATTTATTAAAGACGTAAATATTTGGTATTCTGTAATTATTGATATGTGTCATACGTTTGAAGACTTTAAACAACTTTTTCTAGAACAATTTTGGGGATTAGATAAACAGTTAGAAGCACGTGCTTTAATTGAAACGGGACAATACCATCCTTCCGAAGGATCTTTTACGGTATATTTTCTAAAACTGTATGCGCAATCTCAGTTTCTTCATCCAAAGTACGACGACTATCAAATGATGCAAATTCTTGCACGCCATTTTGCACCAAATGTAGCAACTTGCCTTATAGGTGCAAACTCCTTATCGGAAGCTATTTCGCGATTACGGGCCGCAGAGTTTATAACTAGAAAAAAACATTACCAACCTATGCATTCAGCGCACAATAGTCAGCGAAACGGCCATAACCCGTCGCACTCTAATCCACCCGCAACCAACCAACAGTTTAGGTACGGAAACCAAAACAAAGGAAATCCAAAAATAGCACAAATAACGCTAGATCAACTAGAACCCCAATCCGAAACAGGTTATCTAGCAGTCACAGAACAACAAAGTGTTGTAGCTGAAACTCCACTAAATTTTCATTCGGAAAACGAATTGAAACCCACTTATTAGATCCGAAAGTGGGTAGCTTACAAAGGATCGACAATTTTATAAATCAAA
This sequence comes from Tachinus rufipes, assembly GCA_963932245.1. Classification (NCBI taxonomy): domain Eukaryota; kingdom Metazoa; phylum Arthropoda; class Insecta; order Coleoptera; family Staphylinidae; genus Tachinus; species Tachinus rufipes. The sequence continues at coordinate 65,774,756 of OZ010747.1, read as the reverse complement.
ACCCAATGGAGTCTTTATTAAAAGATGACTGTGATTTTATCCATTGTTCGCCCAACAACTGTACTCCTACTGTTCTTGTTAAAATAGCCGAGTTTGAATTTCCAGCATTGGTAGACACTGGTAGTGACATAACTTGTCTAAATACTACCACTTTTGAACAGATCAAATCAGTGTTACCAGGACTGCCGTTGTTTCCAGTTCAGGGAATTCGAATTACCGGTGCTTACCGCTCCAGACCAGGAAAAGTCAGTCACCAAGTACTTCTACCTTTTTCTTTAAAACAATTTCAAGGAGATTTTGAATTTTTAGTAGTACCGGACCTATGTTATCCTATAATATTAGGTTCTGATTTCATATCCGCTTTTATGATTACTGTTATTATACATGAGCAGCAAATTGAATTGTCCTATGAAAATACTGTAATCTCCATACCCACAGTTGCACTAGTCCACGATTTTAAACCGCCAACATCAGCCGCACTGCGTATTTGCAGTATAAACACCCAACCAGATATTTTGCCGCCATGCATTGAAAAAAACTGTTTTTCTTACCAATTTATTAACGATCTTCCATTATCAGAAATAGAAAAAACAAAATTTGAAATCCTTCTTAAAAGTCATAGAGAAATTTTTAGAGACAAACCTGGTCTAACAGATTGGTATGAACATGAGATACATTTACTTGACACGCAACCTTTTGTAGTCAAACAGTACCCTATCCCTATAGCACACCGGGTAGCAGTACAACGCGAAATAGAAAAGATGGAAACTTGGGGGATTATCCAACGATCTGATACTCCATTTTCTAGCCCGCTTATGACCGTGGTTAAACGGGACGGGTCCGTGAGACTATGTTTGGACGCGCGGCGTTTAAACTCCGTTACTCAGTCGGATACAGAGCTGCCTAGGACTATTGAAGACATTTTGCGCAACTTATCGGGTGTTCAATACATGTCTTCTTTAGATTTACGATGTTCGTACTGGCAGGTACCTATAAAGCCAGAACATCGTAAATATACTGGATTCCGGGTCGGTTCACGTGCATATCAATTTAATGTCCTGCCATTTGGCCTCAAGACTGCGGTATCAAGTTTTACCAAGTGTATGGATAGGGTATTAGGCCCTGCCTTTGAGCAATTTGTCCATGCTTATGTCGATGATTTGCTCATAACTTCTAACACGTTTGAAGAACACCTTGGTCACATTGATGCGGTCTTATCGCGGTTACGTGATGCCGGCCTTACATTAAAGTTAGAAAAATGCCAATTCTTTTGTAAACAGATGAATTTTCTGGGTTATGTGTTATCTCCAGGTGGCATCAGTCCCAACCCAGACAGGGTTCAAGCTCTCTACGATTTTCCTACACCTAAAAACACGACCCAAGTTCAAGCATTTTTAGGACTCGCCAATTTTGACCGCGGATTTATTGAACATTTTTCTTCATTAGCAGCTCCGTTTACTCAGTTACTCCGGAAAAACTGTAAATGGTCTTGGGGGCAAGCTCAAGCTGACGCTTTTCTTTTATTAAAAAACACCTTAGCTAATGAGGTATTATTACATCACCCCCGTTCTGACACTCCGTACGTCGTGCAATGCGACGCCAGTGATGTCGGAATTGGAGCAGTTCTGTATCAAGTGGTTAATGGAACACGACAAGTAGTTAGCTATTTTAGCAAACTATTGCTAGATCGTGAAACGCGCTACTCTGTACCTGAAAAAGAACTCCTCAGTGTAGTGGCCGCGCTTCGCAGATGGCGGGTTTTTCTCTTAGGGCGACCATTTGATGTGTACACCGATCATCGTGCTCTTGTGTATCTGAATAGATGTAGATTGCTTTCTTCCCGCATAGCAAGATGGGTGCTTGCGTTGCAGGAGTATGAGTTTACTATCCATTACGTTCCGGGAAAAAACAATCTTATTGCAGATGTACTATCTAGAAACCCTCCCATTCGTTTACATACTCCATTAAACCGCACGTTCCGTGTAATGACTTGCGTTGCGGATATTCGTGCTAAACCTTTACTAGCCAAACTCCCTAAAGCCCAATTGGCAGATCCTCGGCTTGCCAAAATAATAAATAATTGCCTACTTGAGCCAGCTTCTCGTTTTCTGTTTCATGATAACTTGTTGTATTTACGTCACGATAACGAAACACCACTGCTACTTTGTATTCCTGAAACACTTGTCGGCGAGTTTATAAAACTATACCATGAATACTATGCTCATTTTGGCATTTATAAAACATGGTGCGCAATACGACGAGATTTATGGTGGCCCGCTATGTTTCGAACAATTAAAAACGTGTTAAAAAGTTGCGACGTATGCCAACGCAACAAAGTATCTCGTCTACCAAAGCCTATTTTTGAGCCCATAATACCTGAGGCTCCAAATGACCTCGTTGCAGCAGACATCTATGGTCCCCTTCCCCGTTCAATTGGAGGAGTAGCTTATCTCTTTGTGACTATTGATGTTTTCACTAAGTTAGTAGCCCTCTACCCATTAAAAAAAGCTACAGCTCCGGCTATAGTAAATAGATTAAAAAAACACTATTTTTCCGAAATTGCCATACCTGCTCGTATCCTGACAGATCATGGAACGCAGTTCACGTCAAAATGTTGGAAACAATTTTTAAAAGATCATTTGGTTTCCCCGGTGTATTCGTCCGTGCGACACCCTCAAGGCAATCCTGCAGAACGGGTAATGCGGGAACTTGGAAGACTTTTTCGAACCTACTCGTCCAATAACCAAAAAGGATGGGCTAAAGAGATTCCATTTTTTGTCAAAATACTCAACAACGTCACTCACGAGTCTACTGGCTATTCTGCAACCGAACTTCATTTTGGTATTTGCCCTGTTTCACCACTGCGGTCTCTGTTATCATTGCCCGAAAACCCAGTATTCGACTCCCATGTAAAAATTTACTTTGCGCGTGAAAATTTACAAAAACGCGCAAATCGCCGCATACAAAACGGCCCGTCAATGGCCTACAAACCATTTGACGTTGGTGATTTAGTCCTTCTGCGAGCAAATCCAACCTCGTCTGCGTTATGTCAAGAGACTAAAAAAATGTTACCCTTGTTCGAAGGGCCGTATTTAATAAGTAAACGCGTCGCTACCAAAACGTTTATTCTTGTGGTGCCCGGAACAAAAACCGAACGTGGCATGTTTCATTCCTCCCACCTAAAAATGTATTTTATGGAAAGGAAGCTCAATATCCTCAGTAGTAGTAATAGTAAATAATCATTTCAATACTAACTGAGATGGGGGCAGATATAACGGAATATATCCTAGCCGCGCCGCTACTGCCGCGGCACGCGTCTCTTCGGCTTATTTATTATCGTGCCGTCTCGCTACGCTCCGCGATCTCGTGACTGTGACGTAGGGGTTTCGCGGCCCGGTCTGCTGGGATGAAGAGACTGCAAGAGCCTCACTTGTATTTGCGATTTTTACCGCTGCCGCCATTAGAAACTTTCGCGGTATAATAGCTAAGTGGCGTACTGGCGAACATACTCAACTTAATTCAAGTGGATGCGTCTGCCCTTAGGTGAGTCTAATATTCTTTTATTCCTTTCTTAATTATATATATATATATATATATTTTACATAATAATTATATTACCGATTTTTTTTTTCTGTTCATTATAATTTATATAATAATGTGCTCATATTTGCCTTAGATATTTATAAAATAAAAACCTATCAACCGTACAATTAGAAGTTACCATTTATCCTGAAGCAACTTCCCGGCAATTACAACAATCCACCCCCGACAAAACACGTGGCAGTCAGCCGCTTTGTCACAACACCAAATCCATTTTTTGTCATTTTTGTGACACTAAGTCGTTTCGCAATTGACAGGTTAACAGTAACAACAATGTTTTGATACAATGTCGCTTCGCAATTTGCAATAAATCTATTAATTTACATTTTTGTGACACAAGTCGCTTCGCAATTTAAAACAAATCCACATTCTGTGATTTTTGTGACGCTAAGTCGCTTCGCAATTGACAGTAACAACATTTGTCGTAATTTTTTAATACAATGTCGCTTCGCGATTGACAATAAATCTATTACTTTACATACTTGTGAGACAAGACGCTTCGCGATTTACAACAAATCCATTAATTGTGATGTTTGTGTCACTAAGTCGCTTCGCGTTTGACAGGTTGACAGTAACAACATGTGTCGTATTTTTTTGGTACAATGTCGTGTCGCGATTGGAATAAATCTATTAACTCACATTTTTGTGATACAAGTCGCTTCGCTATTGACAACAAATCCATGTTTTTGTGATTTTTGTGACACTAAATCGCTTCGAAATTACCAGGTTGACAGTAACTATATTTGTCGCAATTTTTTCATACTATGTCGCTTCGCAATTGACAGTAAATCTATTAAATGCCATATTTTTGACGCTAAGTCGCTTCACGATTGCCAACAAATCCATTTATTGTCATTTTGTGACACTAAGACGCTTCGCGATTGACAGTGACAACATTTGTCGTAACTTTTTGATACAATGTCGCTTCGCGATTGGCAATAAATCTATTTATTTCACATTTTTATGACACGCTTCGCGTTTGACAACAAATCCATTTTTTTTATTTTTGCGACATTAGGTCGCTTCGCGATTGACAGTAACAACATTAGTCGTAATTTTTGATACAATGTCGCTTCGCGATTAGCAATTAATTAATTCCCTTTTTTATGACACAAGTCGTTTTGCAATTCACAGTAAATCTATTTCTTATTATTTTTGCGATTGACATTTACTCAATTTGTTAAAATTTGAGTTAGCTTAGGTCTCTTCGCAATTGAGAGTAAATATGATTGTTGTATACTTTTGATACTATGTCGCTTCGCAATTTACAGTAAATCATTTAATATCATTTTCGCGATTGACACTAAAAATATTTGTTATCATTTCTATAACACTAAATAGGTTTTCAATAATAATTGACAATGAATTTGATTGTCTTTATTGAAGAATCCCCAACCAAGAGAACATATTTTTGTATAATAAATCAATAAATAACTAAAAAAGTGTAAAAAAAATTATCCAACGTAATAAAATAAAAGTAAATCAAAATCTGCTTACAACACACCATGCTTAACATCGTTTTAAAACACTTGGAGGGGCTGCAAAAACCATTAATAATAAACGTTAGCTAGGGCAGACAAACCTGACTATCAATTTGTTATCCGCAGATAATACATCCGGAAGAAAGGGCGGGCGTTAGAGAGAAAAGAGAAAATAAAATAAAGCAGCCGATAAAAATATAGATGACATCAAGGGGAATAAATTCCGCACAATCCCAACAACACAATTTCCTAAATATTGAATCCCGCTACAATAACAAACTGAAAACTCGCGTCTATTTCTGTACGCTTATTTTATACAAACCGTGCCTTAGATATAATAATATTTGAAATTGTAATTAAAAAATTTAATATATTATTCGCTTGTTTGCTTCGAGGGTGGTAGGTGGTAGTATATGCGGGGCACGTACACTAAATAATTTGCAAGTGTCGCATGGAGTAATAGTTTCCCAAGATATATAAGTCCACTCGGGGAGATATATTGCAGGGTGATTTTAATTAAAACCTGCCTGAATTTATTTACAGGCTCAATATGTAATTTACGCACAAACAAAATAATTTGTTGTTGATATTTCTTGGGTATTTTTAATAATTATACATGTAAACAATGGAGATAATGAAGCACCTGTGATTCACCGTAAACGATTCATTATCTGCACAAATAATAATTGCAGCGCGTGTGTGCAGATTGCTCATATGTTTGTTGTGCGATGATTTATCAAATTAATCTTTTCAATGTTGTATTTTATTTCAATAACAAACTTATCATAGAATAATCATAATTAATTGAAACGCGCAGATTATTTATTCCGTCGAATTATGATTTTTAAATTTTCCGTTAGATAATCGACCAGATTTCCACTTAATTAGATAAAATTATCCGCCAAATTTTCTACGTTTTACCAGCAATTTTTTTATTGTTTAACATTTTATTCCAACTTTCATAACATTACTTCAAAATATTGCGCAGAACACCTTTAATAAACTTAGTAAAAAATTTAATTTGTAAAACTTATATTCGTCAACTTTTATAACTTTCAAGATATTTGAAGAAATTAGTTCCAAAACAAAGTTTTCTGCATTTTAGACAAGTCTTGCGTCAAAATATTCATCTTTAATAAACTTGATAGCAACTACAATTTCTTAGAATTTATGTTTGTAAATTTTTTCACAAATTCTTATAACTTCTGAGATATTTAAAAAAATTTGTTGAAAAACCAGATTTTTTGCGTATTGTACTTCTTTATCAATGCTCTATTTTAGAATTGAATATACAATCTACACTCCACTCCCCCTTTTAGAATTTTTAAGAAGACCTAAAAATCCTAAAAGTGCCTATAGACAAACGTACATGTTTAAAAATGTGATGAGCATGTATAGAAATAAAAAAAATTATCAAAGAAAAAGTGAAGAGATGAGATTGCAAAACAATCAGATTCAAATTTTTTATGACAAAATCGACCGAAGCAACGTCGGCGAAAAAGCATTCCAATTCTCAATTTTTCACGACCTACCAGAGTATATCGAGACTGACAACATTTGTTACGATAACAAGAAAGGATACTTGACGCACAGTCCACATTTATTGAAAAAATGTGTAGGATCTACATTAACAAAGGTTAGAGAACCTATAAACAGCGTCCTAAGACAAGCAATTCAATCAGCATGACTACCGTGCATCCTTTAGGCTAGAACAATCTTTCTGTGTGTGCAGCTACACCTACACTATATGTCCCTTAGATCTTTTTAACTTACAAAAATAACATTAAAATTGTTTCATCAAAAACGTTGAACAGAAACAGCACATACCGACCGCGCCAATTTAGTGTCTTAAAAGAATTTGCCAGATATTTACTTCAAAAAAGGCATTAGCTTAAACGTGTCAGGTAGCAACATTGTACCAATATTGGCTAAGATTTCTATCAAAGATAAAATTGAACAACGGCAATCAAGAGACGGATTGTGTCCTTAGACGAATCTAAACAGCATAATCATCAATCACCGTATTGACAATGCCACCAAGATGTGCCCAACAGTAACAACTCTTAGTTAACTCACAAAAATGCTATAAAAACAGTTTTTTCGACAATGTCGTTAATCACCAAGTTGATCAAAAACACCATCAGAATATTTTATTTAAAGAAGCTTAGCTAAAACGTACCAGCATGCAACCTCATGCCAGTAAGATTTTCATCAAAGGTGGAATAAAACAACGGCAATCTAAAGACGGACGGACTAATAGTAACAACTGCAGCATTCAATAACTAACACCCGACAAATCTAAACTAAGCAGTTGTCAATCATAATATGTATCTACAACTATAACTGCTTTAGATAGCGGACTTATATCAAGAAGAAACGAAGCCAATTGAAAACCTTAACTGACAATGCTCGATATGATTCGAAAAGCAAACAAGGAATCTGCAACAATGTCTAACCACCATGAGCCCAAAAACAATTGCAGCTTTTCTGTCCAGAGAGTATCCAATGTAGTAATGCCAAAACTCCAATAGCATAGCTTACCCAAAACTGTTTGTTATGAAATAATTCCTCCTTCTTATTAATAGTAACAATCGTCAAACTCAAAATGGCTATCAAACAATAAATCAGCAACAAACTACGGTGCCAAGCAATCGAGTGACCCATCACATAAAAAAAAACATCACAAGGAGAAACTGCAACCTTCAGAATTATCTACTAATCAGCCACTCTATGTGAAGAAATAACCCAAAGGTATGACCAAGAAAACGGTGGACAAAATGCATTCTAATTTTTGAAATTCCCGTCGACACCTATTGAAAAACAGAATACATCACTAGTATACTTTAATCAAGTCCACGATAGAGCACAAGAAACAAACATCAGCGCAAAATTTGCTGTACTAAAATTACAAATAAAAACAACATTTAATATACAAAAAGATCACAATTGAGTGATAAGAGCACTACGCAGAGTACTAAGAGAATCCCTAAAAAAAAATTACATTTATCTTATTAGCATGCCGCAAAATACGTGTAGACGCAGAATGTTCTGCATAATCAGTACGTCTATATGGGACATAAAATAAATGGTCACTGCGTAAGACACAAGTAGGAACATGAATACCAATTGAAGTAAGCAATTCAGGACAATCAATAATGAAGCACTTTAAAAACTAACGTTACGTCAAAGTTAAAACGTCTTTTCTCAAGACTGGTTACAACAATGTTGCATTTATATGCTAAAAAACAATTTATTTTTTTTAATCTTTTCAACTTTTTCCTTACCTACTGAGGTATATGGAGACCACGCATTAGAGCAATATTCGAGGTTTGGGCGTACTAAGGCGTTGTAAAGAATAACAATAGTTTTAGGATCACGAAACTCCTTGGAATTGCGCTTGACAAAGCCTAACAGCTGATATGCTTTAGCCACAATGATATTGATATGCAAAGTAAATGATAAGTTAGAGTCAAACGTCACGCCTAAATCACGAATAGTGTTAACCCTCGACAGCGGTTCATCCACCAGGGAGTATCTATATACCACCGTAGACTTACGCCTAGAAAATGTCATTACTTTGCACTTATTCAAGTTAGGTGATAGACAATTAATCTGACAACAAATAAAAAAGATCTGCACCTCCTTATCAAGTAGTGAAACATCGTCTAATGTATGAATTCTCGTAAAGATTTTTATGTCGTCAGCAAACAATAAACAGCGCGCATTTGTAATACAGTTGACTACATCGTTAATAAAAATATTAAACAGTAGAGGTCCTAAGTGTGATCCCTGAGGAACCCCTGACGTAACGTCAATATTACACAAAACGCATTGACCAATGCAAACAAGTTGGGATCTGTCCATAAATAAGATTGAATCCACTGTAATAGAATGCCATCAATGCAGTTTATTAATTAGTATTTTGTGATCAACGGTATCAAAAGCTTTAGAAAAGTCAGTATAAATTGAATCTACGTGAAATCGGTCTTCAAGCGCATCAGTAATATAAGCTTCATACAATAAGAGGTTGAAAGATGTTGATTTACCAGTTCAAAAACCGTGTTGGTTGAAGACAATTTCCGATTAAAGAGCAGTAGACAAGTGTCTTGTAACTAGCTTTTCAAAAACTTTTAGCACAACCGATAAAATTAATATAGGCCTATAGTTTTTAACATCATTTTTGGCACCAAATTTATGTATGGAAGTAATAAAAGATTGTTTCCAGCAAGTAGAAAAAGTACCAGTGGTTAGAGATAAATTAAATAAAAGCCACAAAGGTCAGCTTAGGGCAGATGCACACTTGTTAAGGAAAGAAGCAGTCAATCTATCAGTCCCTGGACAGTTGTTGGACTTCAATGCTGATAGTTCATACGTCAGATATTTTTAGAACCAGATGCAATTCATTTATATGAGTATGAACTATAGTTACAGGAACCAGGCGCCAACCAATAACGGAAAACTGTAACAAATGTTGAATAAGAACACCATCTACCGACTGCGCCAATTTGGTGCCTTACAAGAATGTAAACTTACTACGTCAGTGTTAACAACGTTATCTAAATGTCTCCATTAGCATACCACCTTCAAGCCACCCTTGAGAACTAAGCTGCATCCACATTGCTTAACCAAACTTATCTAAAAATGACTCACAATACTCGACTACAACTCTGAACATCAAACAAGAAACCAGCAACAAAGTCTAACCATCATTATGTCCAGCTAAGTCTAATCATCATTAGGTCCAGCTAAATCTAACCATCATTAAGTCCAATCCTTACACAAGTATATCCGATACGGGATTAAAAACGAGACACCGATTGCTAACAGAAATAGTAGAAACAAAAGTGGAACACACGGAAGTTGGATAAAAAAATATAGGAAAGCAATAAAACAAAAGCTCGAGGGAACAATGAACACATCCCATAACACCCTAATGAGGATGATCGCCAAAGCATGTGATGTGGAAATGCCCAAAAAAACCTGGAAAAACGGCATAAACCATTTATAGATGCCTAGTGGAGTTAGAAGATTGCGACCAGCAGAAAGACAAGTATACAAAAGAAACGTGAAGCGACAAGGATGAGAAAAAAAAAATAATAAGGAAAAAACTGAGCAAAAGAAAAAGAAATATAAATAAACCAAGAAAGCCCTAAATATACTAATCACAAAGACCAAATAAAAGGAATGATAAAGAATAACCTACAAACTAGACGATAATATCTATAAGGAATGATAAAAAATAACCAACAAACTAAAGGATAATATCTAGAAGCCTAGAGGACTTAACATTGCAGAAGGCCTGCAAAAGCGGATAAGAGAAACACTATTTCTGAAGCAACCTAAGATCGTGCAGGATAAGAAGCAGCCGAAAAAGATCCGCACTACAAAGATAAAGGAAAAAGATCTGAAAAGAGCATCGTGAAACATGAAGAATAAAAAAGCCCCAAGGCCGGACAGAATTCCCGTTGAAATTATCAAACTAACAATGAAAAAAATACCAAGAAGAATCGTCGCAGTACTAAACTCGGCGTGAAAAAGCTAATAAAAAAACCAAATACAAATGACGAGAACCCGAGATAGTCAAAAACATTGCTAAACCGGAGATAATGAAAATGCTGAAAACCAGAGGGCTATGCGTTTTTATTATAATAGACGTAAAAAACGCCTTCAACGGCGGCATGAAACAAAAAGGTTAAGACTCTCTAGGGAAAAAAGATATCGGAGTTATTTCGGGTGATAATAGATGAAAAAAGAGAAAAGCACGAGGTCACGAGTGGGGTGCCGCAAGGGTTGGTACTGAGCCCCCATCTATGACCTGCTTGGACTAGATACACCCAAACAGGTGCCTACTAGCATACGTCAATGACCTAGCAATGATGGTTGTAGAAAGAGCAAGAGATGAGATCGAGACAACAGACAAAACCTTGAAAGAATGAACGGCTAGATAGCCGAGCGCAAGTTGAGACTAGAGTCGGAAAAAAACCGAGACAGTTATGATGATAGGTAGAAAGAAATGCTTTAAGCTGGAAAGGAACACCATAGTATCCCCAAAAAATAATCAAACAGTAATAATTGATAAAAACCTGACTCGGCAAACACGTTAAGGCAACATAAGCAAAAAAAGCAAGCTGCGTCAGTTTGCAAGATGATGCCTAAGTCCGGTAAAATCAGCAAACAAAAGAAAAAAATCCTCGCATGCTATGGTGCTAGCGCGCATGATTGCCTACACGCTGCTGGCTGAAGAGAAGAGTAGCACAATAAGTAAAGAAAAGCAGGAGAACGAGCTAAAAAAACCGTTGAAAAATGGCAGGAGACGTGGTTGCAAGATGAAAAAGAACAAAGAAACCATAAGCTGTTTCCAGGCATAAAGAGTTGGGTCAAAAGAAAACACGGATATATCCTACTATCTGGCCCAGTTAGACTGGACATGGACGTTTCAGAAGCTACCTAATCACGATCAAGAAGATCGATAAAGATCCTGAACTCCAAACCAAACTCAACGTCAATAATATACTTAAAGAATTTAATAGTAAAAAGCAAAGATAAATGAAAACTGATAAGCAACATGATAGACAAAATCATGTCAAAAATAAGGAAGATGAGAAAGCAATAACAAATTCTCGCTGACTGAAGAAAATGATAAATAATCCCAGTTAGCTAGGATAATGCACGGAAAAAATTTTAGTCGGTAGGAGCCAGAGAAAAGTTAGATAAATGCAACACTCCCACAGAATCTAGGGGTCTTTTAAAGATCTCTCCTCCTCTAAAAAAAAATTAAAAAAAGGTATAGTAAGTTTAATTTTTTGACATACCGGCCTAAAAAGACTATTAACGCCAATATTATAGAATCAACAATGAAGAGTGTTATCTACGACATAGTAAGCCCAAAATAGCATAAAAAATATTTTGATAAAGCGACTATCTATGCCAGATGAACAATGAGGGACATAACTTGATCACAGATACAAATTACACCACCTTCATCAACAGACACAACCTCATCAGCCTTCAGAAATGTCGATTAAAAACCAGCTTAAGTTCATAGACAACCTTGATTAATAGTACTAAAAAACAGTCTCATTTTCTGATCATTTCCCCCAAAGACCACAACATTGCAAAAAACCAGTTCGTAATGGCTCGCTCACTTTACAACCTTGACTGTGAACATAATTTCCTTCAAAGACATCAAAGACTAATTGAAACACCAAGATGCAACACTGGCATCAATTGGTACCTGCCCAAACTCTTCTTCCACAACACTACCAAAGGAGGAATTAAATAAACTTATAATAAACAATCTAGAAAAACTTTTATTTTTGGACACTATCCATTTTAGCTAAAGATTTAATTTAAAAATTAAGCAAAAAGTTGCCAGGTCAAAAACCTTATTTGAAAAAATTAGCTCTAAAATCATGCATTTTAATTGCTTAATTGTCAAAATATTGAAAATTCAACTTTATCAACATAAAAAAATATATTTGTTGCATAATTTAGCATGTCAAATTCTGTTCCAACGTTTATAACTTTCAAGATACGAGAGCGGGTCAATAAGTCCGTGACTTTTTAAATAAAACACAAGATAAAAAATTATTTTATTTTTCCTTTGAGCTCTTTACACTTCGTCCAACGTTTCTCCAATTTTTTTATCCCTTTCAAAAAATAAGATTTATCGAAGTCATCAAAATAATATTTGTTTGTGAGATGATTTCATCGTTGGAGTCAAACCTCTTTCCGCCGAGCCATTTCTTCAGGTTTAGAAACAAGAAATGATCACTCGTGGCTAAATCCGGAGAATAGGGCGGATGAGGGAGCAATTCGTAGCCTAATTCATAGATTTTTGCTATGTAAACTGCACATGTGTGCACCATTGCATTATCCTGGTAGAAAAGAACTTTTTTCTTGGCCAAATGCAACCATTTTTTTTTCAAATCCTCATTAAATTGACCCAATAAGTTGGCATAATATTCGCCATTAATTGTTTTACCTTTTTAAAAGTAGTCATCCCAAAAAACGGTCCCCATGACTTTATTGGATGACAAACCCACCTTTCTTTAGCGCAGTTTCACCCCAAAAAAACCACTGTTTTGACTGCTGTTTGGTCTCTGGTGTGTTGTGGTGGATCCACGGTTACAAAATGGCGCAAAAACTTGTCCATATTGCGGTTGAACAACGCCAAACACTCCTGCAAAGTTGTCACACGATTGCGTTTGTGGTCGATTGTGAGCAAACGCGGCACCCACCTTGCGGAAAGCTTTCTCATACCCAAATGATCATTCAAAATTGAAACCACTAAGCTATGTGAGATGCCTATAACTTCCTCAATCTCTCGGACTTTCAATCTTCGATCGGCCAATACCATATCGTGAATTTTTTTAAATGTTTCAGGTGTAGAGACCTCAACTGGGTGTTCAGAACGTTCGGCATCGTCCGCGCTTGTACGGCCACAACAAAATTCAGTAAACATTTCAGTTTCCATAGTATTTATCAAGCTTAGCCTTTGTTTGAGTGATGGTTTTTTTCAGCAAAAAATATTGTTTAATGAGCACTCAAAATCAAATCACGAGGTAGTCTGATACCAATGGCTGTCAAACACAAACTAAATGACGCAGTTTATAAAATTTTTGACAAGAGTCAGCTGACAGATCGGGAAGTTCAAAAAGTCACGGACAAATTGACCCGCTCTCGTATTAAAAGAAATTAGCTCTAAAACCATGTTATCTGTTTTTTGAAAGCTAAACTGTAAAAGTATTACATAAAGTTATTTGAACATCATCAAAATTGTTAAATACTTTCAATTTCAATTTTTGTTTCAACTTTTAGAATTTCGTAACATTTAAAAAAATTAGCTCTAATATCAAGTGTTGATAGCTTAACTGTCAAAGAAAAAACTGTATAATTTCTATATTTCAACTATTGTTTTAACTTTTGAGATATTCGAAGAAACTAGCTTTAAAAAAACCATGCTTTCTGCAAATATTATTTTATTTGAACTTTAATAACTTTCCAGACACCATATATTCTGCACATTAATAAACTAAATTGTCAAAATAGTAAAGAAAGTTACTGAAACTTTATCGAGATTATTAAATTCTCCATAATTTTTATATTTCGAATTTTGATTTAACTTTTATCATTTTCTAGATATTTGAAGAAAGTAGCTCTAATGCATCGTGACCGAAAGTTAGCTTTTAAGTCAATTTCAATTCAAAGCATTAGAAAAACGGATATAAAAGTTGTCAAAACCGCCGACGGGGGTGAGCATATAGTTACAGGGTTAATTACTCCAAAGCAAAATTTTAAATAGTAGAAACCTTGTTTTTTGGATGTATTTTGGGTGCCAATTTCATGAAACAACCAAATGCGGTTTGACTTTCAAATAAACAGTTAGACATTAGGCAAAGGAGTCGCAAGAAGGTCATTTAGATAACAAGGTAGCAGATGTTTGTACACTAGAAGCTACGATCAATGTATTAGGTTGGAACAGGTATAACAAGATTTTGAAAAATTAAGAAGTAGAGAAATGGAAACGACACTGCGTCAATAACCTTATAATTTTTCGCCTTTTATGCAAATATATCTTAATAAAAAAATCGATAAAAAGTTAAAACTAAGAGTAATAAAGCCTTTGGTTTTAGCCGATAATATTAATAAAAAAACAGAATGATCTCGTAACAAAAAAACTTTCTTATATTTTGCCTGGCTTAGACGGAATCCTCAAAAGATGCTCAACTTATATCGAGATAAGATTTCAAAACTGCATTTTGTCAAGTCCCACTCAACAAAAGTTCAAATGAGAAAACCGCTATTGCTGTGTTGAGACAAAGTCTTTTTGAATTTAACGTTTTTCCATTTGGTCTTAATAATGCCGCCCAGGTGCAACAAAAACTTATGGATAAGATATTTGGTCCTAAGTTAGAACCATGCGTCTTTGTGTATTTAGACGACATTATTATTATTATTAACAACAACTTTGATAATCATATAAAAACCTTAAACATTGTCTCACAGCGATTGGGTAATGATAATGGTCTAACGATAAACCACAAAAAGATAGTTTGTAGATCCCAGTTGAAATAAAGAGTGGGCCATCTAACTTTTGAAATTTGAATCTGCTATAAATAAAAAACTAAAAATATTTTTTTCAAAATTATGAGTTTATTAGAAAGATTGGACATTTTCATTTAAAAAGAAAACACAACATCATTCAAATGACTGCCACGGCTGGCTTTACAGTAACCCATCCTATTAACCCATTTTTTTTAGTACGATGTATGGCAAGTGACGGCGCGTCCTGTTAAAACCAAATGTCATCCATTTCATACTCTTCAATTTTTGGAAACATAAATTCGATTAGCAAAGCACAGTAACGTTTGCTATTGACGGCAAAGGCGGCTCCTTGCTCATTTTCTAAGAAAAATGACCCAATAATGTCGCCGAACAAAAAAGCACACCAAACGGTTACTCGTTGTGGATGCATAGGCTGTTCAATAGTGATAGATGAGAATCCACATTCTCTGACCCCCAAATGCGACAATTTTGCTTAATAAAAAAACACAATTTTTCGATAAAAATGCTCATCTTCGGCCAAACGATCTTTAGCCCATTGGGCGAACAGAAAATGCATCGGATGATCATAAAGCTTAATTTCTTGAACTAATTAAACTTTGTAGGCCTTCAAACTGAGATCTTTATGCAAAATTCTCCTCAAAGAAGTGCGAAAAATGTTCAGTTCCTGAGAACGATGACGAATTGATGTTGATGAACATGCACACTCTGAGCAACAGCATTATTTTTTTAGGCTGAGCGCACTGAACAAGAACGTGAACGTGTTGTTTTATCCACTAACGATCCAGTTTCGCAAACTCGTTTTACAAATTGGTCTACAAACTGCGTTGAAAGCACTTCTTTTCTATCAAATTTATTTCGTAAATTTCTTACCGTTTGAGTAAAAGACTTACCACTTTGAAACTAAGTTTTCATTATTTCCTAACTTTGTTCAAGTGTAAAGCGTCCCATTTCGTAAATGCCAAACAAAAAAACTAAATTTCTGTCAACTCATAAATGTCATTAAACATTTAAAAACAAAATAAACGGTAGTTCAAACTCCAAACGTTACATGATCCACCCTTTACTTAGGGTATATGGTAGATTAAGATGGGTTAAGAGCCGATCCAGCAATCCAAATCCATATTTCCACCCAAATTGCATCTATCAGCAATTTGGTAAAAAAGAACAACACATTTTTTAGAATGAAAACGATCAATTAGGATTTGACTAGCTAAAGAAGGACCTAATTAATACTCCTGTTCTAATGGAACCTGATTTCTCAAAACCGTCTAATTTCAATTATTGTTCCAACTTTTAAAATTTCGAAATATCTGAAACAATTAGCTCTAAAACCAAATTTTCTGCAATTTGACAGGTTAACTGCCCAAATAATAAAAAAATATTTAATGTATATCAAGATTATTAAATCCTCCATAATTTTTATTAAAAATCAAAATAAAATTTTGTTCTTACTTTTATAATTTTCAAGATATTTGAAGAAATTAGTCTGTAAAACCAATTCTTCTGCAATTTAACAGCTTAATCAAAAATGTATTAAAAATCTGACTAAAGTTTTATCAAGATAAATAAACTCTGCATAATTTATATATATCGACTTTTGTTCTTTTATAATTTTCGAGATATTTGAAAAAAAATACCTCTAACACCATGTTTTCTGTAATTTGACCACTTAATTGTGAAAATATTGAAGAAAGTTACTTGAACTTTATCAAGATATATAAATTTTGCATAATTTTGATTCAACTTTCATAATTATCAAGATATTTGAAGAAACAGCTTTGTTTTCTGTAATTTGACTTAATCGACAAAAAACTTATTAATATAATTCAAATCAGCACAAATTTAATTTTTCAACTTTTACAACTTTCGAAGATATTTGAAAAAAAAATGCTCTAAAACCATTTTTAATGCAATTTTTACAGCTTCAAAATTAAAGTATTCAAAAACTTTATTTAAAATTTTTGAAAACCGCTAAACTGTCTACAACTTTTCTGCTAAGTTTTAAAACTTTCAAAATATATAAAAAAACTGTTTCTAGTCATTTTGACAGCTTAAATATCAAATTCTTTTAGTAATTTCCGCATAGTTCTTAAAAAGTATAAGCGTATTCTCACAATTTTGTATGAAACTATCGGCCAGATGTTCAAAAATTAGACCAATTTTCAAAATTATCGACGTATTTTTGATTTTAAAAACATCAAAAAAAATTATGCCGGATTTGTACAATTTTCTATTTCATCTCGGACGGATATTCATAAATTAGCCAATTTTTAAAATTATCGCCGGATTTTTCAATTTTTGACAAAATTATTAACCAGATTTTCATAATTTTCTATGAAAAGTCGGTCGGATATGAATAAACCTGACCAGCCTTTGCATTAAAAATATTTTTTTTATTTTCAAAATTCTTAAAAATTTTCGAATATGCCACAATCTTGATTTTCAAAATCCGGCCGAATTTTTACGAATTTGAGCCTCATTCACAATAAATTTTTCTTTATATTGGTTTTAAAATTTATTCAATTTATATGCTAAAACTAAGCAGAATTTTATACAGATTCAGATGGTTAAGTTGATTTTATTACTAAATTAGTAATGAACAAACAATTTTATTTAATAACAATTATTATGGTTACAAATCAATAGAATAATAGATTGAAATAGTCCTCAAAACATCATTTATCTGCTATTGATATTGAATTATCTCGATTTATTAATAGTATTATTGACAAAGCAATAATAGCTCGATTTAGTTGATAACTTTCAAAGCAAATTTGTTTTTTTAATTTTATTAAAATAATTTATTAGATATGAAAGTGTTATCGCATTTATTTTCCTGTTTGGGTGGGCGTAGTTTGTTCCTGCTGAATTGGATCATATTCCAATGCAATGAGGACACCTGTAAATTGTGTTTACAATAAATATAAACAGTTGCGTCTCGCTCGCTCTTTCTTGGTAGTGTGGTGTACATTCTAAAGATAATCCAATTTGCGTCACAGAAGCATATGTTAATATTGTGCCAGGTTTTTCATTCTGAAATAATTGTTGGAAAGAAGGAAGGAAGGGTTGAGGGTTAGGAATGTGGTTGAATGACCTGAGCGGCAGTAGCAGCAGCAGGACGACTCACCTAGGGTCGGGCAGTATAATCTTCTTGCTGGCTCTTGCCGCTGGAGTGCATTTGCTCTTCTCCATGGCCATCAGATAGCTGACATCGGCCAGCACTGCCTCTAGGTCCGCCATTTTGCTACTTACACTAACACTCGATTCTCTCTCGGTTAAATCAACATATTTCAACACACATCCACTGCACACTCATAACCACCAGTAAATTACACTTTTACGGCCGGCCGCCTTTTGCCAAACTTACATAATCCATCATCGCGCATTACATAATAACAACACTGGCTCGAAATGTATTTATTGTTATTATTTATAATTGGACCGGAAGGACGGCGGGCGGGCGACGCACCGAACCCTGTGTCATTAAGGAAACTGAGGAAATTCGCGCACTGGTGCCCCCCAGCAGGACGGCAGGAGCTTCAAAACGACTGATTCATGATTGGACGGGAATTTCGTTGGGTTTTTCGCGAACGATCGGCTCGCGTCGACGATCAGCTGTTCACATTGACAATCAGCTGAGCGCAGTTTGGCCAACCTGCATAAATTCATTCGTAAATTATAGGAAATTCCAAAAAATTCAACACAATTCCTGCAATTTGATTGAAATTCAATCAATCAAGTTGGCTGCAATGTACGTTTAATCGAATTAATGATCAACATGGCGTCGACTACAGACGGCCACCAAATTTTCAACACACTCTCCACCAAATTCACTCAATTGCTTTATGGAAGGACAGAAGGGGATAGAGATATCATCAACAAAATTCTGGATGAATTAAACAGTTTGGATTATAGACACACAATCATCACCAATAACACTGTAAGTCTTTCTTATTATGAATCATCATATAACCTCAAAAAATATTTTATTAATAACATTAACATTTTTCTTTAGATTTAAAAACCTCCAGAAAGTTAATTCAACTTCTATTATAAATTACACTAAAGCGATAGCTTTAAGTAATTTTAGATTATACAACAATCACCGCAGAATATTTAATAGACGCATTCCTTTTGCAGTATCATTGAATTTTTGATCACTTTGTGATGACCTCAAATATTACTTAATTATTGTTTAACATGATACATTACAAAGAACGGCAAATTTTACTTTATCTTGGATTGTTTTATTCATTACTCATCCTATTTTTAAATTTATGTCGCCCAATTTGTTTGATTTATTGTCACCAAGTGATCCAAATTTTAGTGATATTTGTGAAACGAACACGCCTATTGTCAATCGCACAGCAAACTCAATTTTGATTCAATAAATGTATTATAGCTTATTCAATCAAAGATAAAGACGTAGGTTGACATTAATTATAATCATTTGATTACGTCATTAGGTTGCATTTTAATTTCAATTATGAAAGATTTTTTTAACATTTGTAAAGTACAATTTTCAAATTCTGTTCTATTGGTGTTAAACACACCCACATTTTTTCTAAATCATAAAAACTGACCTTTACAAATAGGGGATTTGAACATTATTCTAATTATAGTTGTATACAATTTAAAATTATTCTAATTATCAATACAATATTTTTTGATTACTGAAATTCATTTTATCGATGTTATTAACTGATTTATGACTTACCGATAGTTAAATTTTCTCTTTATTGATCCCATATCTGAAACAAATAAAAATTATTGTTATAAGTTGAACAAATAATTCAATCAAATCAGCAAAGGTAATTGTTTCCTTTAATCAAATAATCTAATATTGCCAATCGACCTGACTTTATAGGTTATGTTTTATTATAAAAAAAGAAAAGGGTTAATGTTTGTTACAGAAAAAAAAAATTTGAATACAATATAAAATTTATTAGTTATTCAATGTGCGCTCAATGAGAAATGATTTTTTGGGTGGGTGTATCCAAGAATGTTTGTGTTATAGACTTGCTTTGAATTGTTGTTTTAGAATCTCATTATTTTATCTACACTATGTATTCAGTGTATATTGTGTTGTATATGGTGTTAAGGTATAATAGTTATTTGATGCAATTTCAAAATGTGCTATTTAGGAATTGCATAATATGCTACAACAATAAAAAAATTTCTTTGAATTTTAATGAGTGGAATCACTTTTGCTGAAACTATCACATTAAAGACTAGATTTAAGCAGTCTGTGAACATTTACTTTAAATATTTGTGGCTTATAAGTCTCAGTAAATACAGAATTTGGAAGTTTATTCTATTTGTCGAGAGTACCGTTAAAGAAATCTTTCTTAAAAGTTTTAGTCCTACATCTCTGAATATTTGTTAGAATTTCTAGCAAGCCTTGTATTACGAGTAAAAATTGTTTTAGAAAATACAAAGATCTGCAACATTACATCTGTATTCTAATGTATCTAAGCATTAAATCAATTTTGGATGAACTTGACAATGTGAAAATTTATATATTTTTCAAAATTTTTTGACAGATTTGCCAATAATGCAATTGGTCTATAATTTGAACAATCGGACTTGTCTCTCTTTTTAGGAATAGGTTGAACATTTGCAATGATAGAATGATAGGTGGACTTTCATCTATACCTGATGCCTTTCTATTATTTCATTTAAGAAGATATCTTTTGTCAACCTTTTGCCTAAAATGAATTGGACTCATTATTTTTCCACTAGCTGGCATTGTAGGTACAGCAATGGGAGGTTTTATAATGGTAGAGTTAGATGCAAATTGGTTTGCAAAAATATCTGTTTTTTTTTTTGGGATTAATAACTAGATTCCTTTGATCATTTTGAAGAGGAGGTATTAAAGATTTTGTACTACCTTGCAATGAATTTGTTGAAAAATTGTGGCAGAGCATATATGTTTTGATGATATTCCCATATAAATATTTTGATGATATTTTCTTAATATTGTAAAGCCAGCTAGGATCACATTTTATTAAAATTAAATTGGTTGGTTTTGGGTATAGTTGAGTGTTATTGACTAATACTAGTTTGATTAATGATTACTGACTAACTAATCAATTTATTAATCACAATCAGCCTTATGCATAGTTGTTTGGTTAGTATGCTACTAACACGTTACTAACAAGTAGCTACTTACAACATACTAAATGTGGCATATGCATAGTTGATTTTTAGTATAATTTAGTTAGTAGCTACTATCTATAAAATTATGCTTTGGCAACACAGCATTATGTGACATGAAGTTTGTTTCATGTCCCATTTTTGCGCAGTAAAAATTAATAATGAAAAGGTTTTGCACAAAAATAAAGATTCAATAATTATTATAGAACTTGTAAATAAAAACTTAATTAACAAAATTGATTAAAAAAAATTATGCAAATGTAAAAATATATTTTTATTTTGTTTTAAAATGTAACTTGTAGATATCTAAAATAAATAAATTATGCATTTATTGGAATTGAAGGAGCTTGAAATAATAAGGCTACACAATTAATTACTTTTGAGCTATAATCATTTTAAAATATTATTAAAATTAATAAACAACTATTATGTTTAGTCAGAGTAAGTTTTAGAGTCAAAATGCACAAGATCAGATGTGTTTGCTGCTGCCATATTAATTTTTATAACTGAATTTTGGATGTGCTGCCATCTTACAGAAAAACACTAAACTAATTTAATTATTAAAATAAATAACATTAATTTATTTCTTTAATTATACTTGACGCAACCACTACATTTTGGTGCTAATATTTAAATATTACCATACATTGCAATAAATAAAGCAATATGTCATTAAATAGTGATAAATATCTCAATATTTACAACTGACTACAACTGTCAGTTATATTTACAATGTATTTGATCATGCAAAACAAGGAAATCTGGCTACTAACGTTTTAGTCAACAACTAAGCTTAGTAGCGTTTTAAATATCACTATGCATACGATCAACAGTAATATTCAGCTAGTAACACCTTAGTAGTTACTAAATATGACTATGCATAACGGTGAATATCTTTTTTTCATTACTTATTAGTCAGTTTATTTACGATTACAGATTGATCATTAGTTGGTTACTTGCGACTAATGGTTAGTCAAAACTACTATTTTGTACAGGGAGTTTATAAATGAATGGGATTATGTAATCACTTTAAATGTGCCGCTTTTGTTAAATTGTTCACTAAACTATTTGTTTTGACAGATCAACTTTGACAACTGTCAATGAAAACATATGTAGTATAGTGGACGATTTTAAAAAGGCGGCATATTTAAAGTGATTACATAATCCCATTCATTTATAAACTCCCTGTATATGAGCATTCATCAATCAATTTATTTTAGAAATTTTTGACAAATATAGTCATTTAAAATTACATTTCCAGTCATTTTAAATTTGAATAATATTCGAAAGTTTAAATAAAATATATAAAATTTAAATAAAATATGTATACTTTTATGCTAAAATAAAAGTATACATATAAAAATGTATAAAAACATAATCTAACCTGTTTAATAACATATATGCAATAGATCAACACAATTATTATATAAAATTTAAATATAATATATTTTAAATTTAAAATAAATTTAAAAAATCCAAAAATTTTAAACAATGTGTTACCGCTCAGTTATTTAAATTTGTGTTGTCCGCTCATCCACCACACCGTGCGTTTACGTTTTATATTAACTAACACTAATTAATTTCAAGAACGGCCATAGCCGTCAAATCAAAATCAATCGCATCATTTTAATGCGGAAAAATTAACAAAACTTTTTTTTTTGTCTCGTTTCAAATTACTGCGCTGCGGTTGAGTTAGTCCGGTCTATTTTATCCTCTCCCATCAGCACGTTATAACTCGCTTTTGTTCCCACGCGCGTAATGTACCCTGCATTGGTAAATCTTTACCAAACCAGTCAAATTGTACACTAAACTGACAAAAAACAACCTACTACGAATGATCAAAAAGTTACTAAAACTGTAAAACAAGTTACAGTAATGTGTAAATATGTCATAAGTATGCCAGAGGTACTACATCTGTAAAAATCGTAATCTATACTGTAAAAAAATGTAGGTAAGTTTGTTAAAAAGTTACTATATTATCAAAAATATTACTACATGTGTCAAAAAGTTACAAAAACGGTCATATAGTTTTTAGCAATGTGATAAGTTGGCATAAATCAGTCAAATTGTTTTTTTAAACTGTCAAACATCTGTCAAAAAATTACTAAAACCGTCAAACAATTTACAGCAATATAATAAAATGCGTATCATATGCCTGATTTTATTCTGAATTGTCATAAATGTTACTATATCTGTCAAACAATAACTAAAAGTTTCAAAAAAGAAATTATTTATCAATCAATTTATGTTGGCAAAAAATACTGACAAAAAGTAATCACATTTCTCAAAAAGTTACTAAACTGTCAAAAATATTATACCATCTGTTAATAGTTATTAAAACTGTTAACTAATTTTCAGTAATGTAATACATACAAAGTGTCAGATATATCAAATAAAATTGTATTCCAATCTGTCAAAAAACTTTGTCATATTTTAAACTTTCAAAAGTTTGACTACATTTCTCAACAAGTTACTAAAAACAATTGACAGCAATGTAAATATACTATAAGTTGGAAGCAGCTTGCCAGATCTGACAAATTGTATTCTAAATTATTACTAAAACTGTAAAAACTTTACAAAAACAGTTTACAGCAATATAATTTGTTAAAATGTATTTTAAATTGTCAAACAGTTTACAGCAATGTGATAAAACGCACACAATCTGCCAGATGTATAGAATTTTATTCAAAATTGTCAAAAAGTTACTAAAACTGTTTACAATAATATCATAATTTGGCTTTCTGCATTGCAGACTTTTGCTTGAAGGTACAACCTCAAATCCCAGTGCACAAAGCATACTCTCAACATCTGTTACATATAAGACTTCAATGCCAAGTCAAATACAGTGTAAACACATAACCACAAGGCTTCAAATGCCAGTGTATGAATAGCAATCTTTTTCAGCCTAATACAACTTCAACTTTGGCAGCGTATCTAGCATGCTACAACTGTCAAGTATATCAATGACCCCAATGTAAATGTACTTCAGATAGTTTTTTACATTTCCTTAAATTTTCTTAAATATTTTGAATAGTTTTGTTTTTAAAATCTTTTAACATTTATTTCATTACTTTTTAATTATTTTTAAATTTTTTCAGATTTTTATTAAATGGTTTAGCAAACCTTGGTTAGTTGTTATTCGTTATTACTGTGCGAATTTTGATTGGTAACTAATACAATGGAGATGACTATGTTAATAGTTTTGCTGAATTCTTTTCCTCTGTTTACGACACACAAACTCATCCAACTCCTTTGTTTGACTTTAAGAAAATCGTATTACATCGATCATTTTCAATTAGTTTGTTGGATGTATTTAAAGGGATTGAGAACCTTAAATGTAACTTTAGCACTGGACCGGACGGTGTTCCATCTATGCTGTTAAAACAATGTATTTATTCAATTTCTATGTCATTGCACTTACTTTTTGAGGCTTCTCTTAATGAAGCCAAGTTTCCTTCAGTTTGGAAACAAAGCTACATTATGCCTTTACATAAATCTGGAGTTAAGGAGGATATTACTAATTATAGAGGTATATGCATCCAGTCTGCTATTCCTAAGTTGTTTGATCAAATTGTAACTGGTCAAATACAATGGATGTGCAAAAGCATTTTAGTGGAACAGCAACATGGGTTTCGCGAGGGTCGTTCTACTCTTACAAATCTTCTTTGTTACGAAAATGATCTTTTGAATGCCTTTCAATCAAGAGTTCAAGTAGATTCTATTTACACAGATTTTTCAAAGGCTTTTGATCGCGTTAATCATAGTATTTTGATTGCTAAGCTTCGGGCTTTGGGTTTTCATGAATCTGTTGTTGCGTGGTTGTCGAGCTATTTGGAAAATCGTACACAGTGTGTGAAAATTAATAACTTTTTATCACAACCAATTGTTGTTCCTTCTGGGGTTCCTCAAGGATCTCATTGTGGACCAATTCTGTTTTTACTCTTTATTAATGATCTTGTTTATTCTATTAATTCTTCGTCTTATCTTTTATTTGCTGACAATCTTAAAATTTATAAAAGAATATCATCTATCGAGGACTGCATTAGTTTGCAAAATGATTTAGATTCTGTTCATTCATGGTTATTAATAACTTGTTGTTTAACGCAAATAAATGTTTTTCGATAAGCTTCAACAGAACTTTAGGTAAAGTATCGTTTGACTATACTATCGATAATAATGTTTTGGAACATGTTACACAAATAAAAGATTTGGGCGTAATTTTTGATTCAAAGCTAACTTTTGTTGAGCATATAAACTATATGTGCAACCGTGCTATGAAAATGTTAGGATTTGTTTACAGAATGTCTACTGACCTATCTCCCAGCACACTCAAATTACTTTATTGCGCTTTAGTACGTTCTCATTTAGAGTACGCTCCGTCAGTTTGGTGTCCATTCTACAGCGTTCATATATGCAATATAGAACGTATTAAAAACAAATTTTTTCGTTTATTATCGTACAAATTAGGCATTTCATCCGAAAATTACGATGTTAACCTCATTGCCAGTGCAATATAATCTTCCGCCGCTGAAAATTCGGCGCAAAAGAGCCGATTTATCATTTTTACGTGGACTAATGATGTCTGAGATTGATTGCCAAGAGCTACTTGTAACTCTTCCATTTCAAGTCCCCAACAATAATCGCCGAACCAGACAGTCTCCATTATTTAGAGAATTTATACATTCTACCAATTATGGATTTAATAATCCAATTGGTAGAATGTGTAGAATTGCTGATAGTTTCTCTAACAATATTGATTTATTTTGTGTTTCAAAATGTAGTTTTAAGTGTCAATTAAAATGTGTTGATGAATAATTTTAAATTTTGTTTTTATTTATGTATACTTTTTTCCATGCTTTTATTTTTCAATATTCTTTTATATATTTTTGTGTAATTGTAATATTGTTTGTAATTCATCGTTATTTATGTATATAATGATGTAGATGTAAATGGTTTTGTATATACCGTGAATAAAGTATTATTATTATTAATCAGTAATCGTTCTTTTCTAACACGTGGAATACGGATAATCAAATCAAAAAGGGCTTATTTATAATTATTTGTTATTTGTGCAGGTAATGATTTGTTTTTTGCTTTCATCTGGGGGGGGGGGGGGGGGTTGTACGTTTTTTATTTCTAAAGTTGTTTGTGAGGGGGCCTAAAAAATTGTATTTATGCCACAAAACCAGTGGCATAGCCAAGCAAAAACTTCTCTTGTGCGAGTTCTATACCATATCTGCATTAGCCTGGTGAATCTCAAATAAAAGTCAGCATATGCCTTGAATGATTTATTATTTAGATTGGTGCAGCTTTATAGTATATACAGGGTGTAGATTAATTGGCGGATAAACGCCAGGTAACTTTATAGATCGTGCCAAAAGAAAACGAAAATCTTAATTCCAAAATGCTGAAAAACTTTTCGTTTGGCCTCACGAGGTCTTCAAAGTTTTGTTACGCTTGGCAACGTTGCAATCTTTCTAAATTCAAACCTATAATGTAGGCAACTTAATACACATAAAATAGGCAATTTAATACACACATCAAATTTTATTTTTTATTATAAATTACAAATGTTCAAATTGGCCACCGTTTACTTCTAAACACTTTACAGCACGTATCGATATCGAATTTATGACGTTCTCAAGCATCGCCGGCGTTAAATGTTAAATCTGTCAGAGTTGCTATATTCATGTCAATTATTTTAAATATATTTTCAAACAATCAATTGTGCATTGAAATAATTAATATTTTTATTTATGACAGAATCTAATAATTTATAATAGTTGTATCAGCTGCAATGTATAAATTGTTCTATAATTCAATAATAATTATAGTACCTATTTGCTGGATTCACACATTTATTTTGAAAACGCATTTTAGCCGCATGGTGAAACGACAAAAGTCACCAATGGTTTTTGTCAAGGGTGGTCACGGGATTGACATGGCAACGTAGTAGTTGTTAATCCGAGACAGACATAAGGCAGACCGCCGCATACTAGACGAACGCAACATAATATATTTTGCAAAAGCATCAAAACACCATTCATAATTTAATAATGCGGTATGTGTCGTCAATGTGCAACCTCACACAATTTTAAATTAATGATTATCAAAAGAATAAAGTATATCATAATATTTAAATTGAATTTTATTTGAATTTAAAAGTCACTGATGACCACCGGAGATCAGAATTGACCCCCGACATTTATTGCATTGCCTACTTTATAATTTGAATTTTATTAAAAATTTTGCTACGTTGCCAAGCGTATTTTTAATTTAAATTTGATTTATTCTTCAAAAGTAATTTGCACATTTTTCAATGTTTTTTATTATTAAGTTACAATAAACCTCGTAACTTTTAATATACTAAAAAAGAAAGCAAATTGGTACATAATATACGCAATTAAAACAATATTTGTATTGACAAAATTGAAACTTTGAGGACCTCGTGAGGCCAAACGAAGAGTTTTTCAGCATTTTGGAATTAAGATTTTCGTTTTCTTTTGGCACAATCTATAAAGTTACCTGGCGTTTATCCGCCAATTAATCTACACCCTGTATTGTATCAAGGGCCGAAAATTGGCTTTAGTATAACGCGGCTTTTAGGAGCACTAACGCCCGGTTTCTCCAACGTCACATGAGACGTTACTTGACCAAGCTCAGCTCAGCTTATGTTGAGTTTGTGTTGCACAATGCATTTAGAAACGAGGTCTTTGCTAGGATCCGAATAGATTTGGCAATGTCGCCAATATTCACAATGCTGTTTTATAATTGGTAAAAAAAAATGTTCTTGTCTTAATAAATTTTTTGCTGACATTAATATATTATAAAATATAAATGTCAGAAATTGTTATATTATGGTTATCTATGTGTCAAATAATTATAATTTTTAAAGAACACATTAATTAGAATATTTTGAAGCTAATTATACTGTAACTTATTAAATATTAAAATCAAAATTAATATGCTTTACAGTATATAAAGGCAAGTAGTAGTAAATAATTGTTTAGAGCCTACAAAATAATATTGATGACAGTTGCAGAGCTTGAGCTCTCGAAAACGGCATCTATTCTTTGAGCTCTGCTTGACGCGAATAAAGTTAGATTTTGCTTTGGTGCAACGGAATAAGCTCGGCTTTCAGCTTAATGCCTAGTTTGAAGTCTAGTTAGGGCTTGAGACATGCTGGAGAAACCGGGCGTAAGGAGCGAAGCGAGTGAGGGCTAAAGCATTTTGGCACAAGTTACACTCAATATTTTTTTGCCTGCCACAAATAAAAACATTGTTTTAAGATATTTTAAAGTTTATTATAATCTGTCCCTACTGTCACATTTTAAGGAATGACGTCACGTGGAATTGTGATATTAAGGGCAGGGCTTTTAAATTGTAGTTTTGTCCCCACTTTAGGGCTCTAAAGCCTATTGGCAAGAGTTACACTCAATATTTTTTTGCCTGCCCCAATTAAAAACATTGCTTTTAATGTTTATTATAATCTGTCACCACTGTCAGATGAAATTGTAATTTACAGTCAATCAAATACCGCGAATAGTCTAGAGGCCCAAGGGCCAAAAAGACGATTTTCGGCCCGCATTTTACGGCCGAATCAGATGGTTTTGGTAGAGGCAGGCGAAACATATCTTTTATAACTTTAATATGTTTGAAAACATATTCTAGTATTAAATATAAAATTTCATTAAAATGGCTTTAGTGGTTTTACGACGGATTACATAAAAATTACCGTTTTTGCTCTTTGACTCCTTTGAAACAGTTTTTTGTAATTTTATAATATTTTTGATAATTTTAATAAATTTGCAAACATTTTCTAGTACTAAATATAAAATTTAATTAAAATTGCTCAATTTGTTTTGGATTTACGACGGATTACATAAAAAATCGATTGTTTTTTTTGCATTTTGTCTTTTATGAAACTATTTGGTCATAAATTCGTGTTTTCACTTTTTTCTGATTAAAGGCTATTGTACTCATTTTGAAAGTGCAATTCAATTTACTATTCAATTAAAATGCTGATACACGTTGATAGCCGAGTTTCTAGTTTTGAAACCCGGATTTACAATTTTGAGGCCGAATTGACGGTTTTGTTACTAAACTTGTCATGTTGGTGGACGAAATTTCAGTTACACCGATTTTCAGTTTTGAATGCCGGAGGCCGGATTACAAATTTTGCAACTAACTTTGACCAATAGGTGACCGGATTTCACTTTTTAAAGCCGGATTTTATAGTTTGATAGCTAAACTTGTTGAAATACGTTGGTTGCTGGATTTGCAGTTTTGAAGGCTGGATTTATTATTTTGAAAGTCAAATTAACAGCCGGCCAAAATTAATCTCTTGTCTTGTTGGCCGAAAATCCAGTTTTAATGGCCCGATTTACACTTTTCAAGGCCAGATTTATAATTAGAAGGCCAGATTAATTATTTGGCAGCCGAACCGGATTTCTAGTTTTCTACGACTTATTTGCCTTTTTAATAGTCTGATATATAATTTTAAAGGTCTGATTTACAATATAAAAGCTGGTTTATTAATTTAAGAATCAATCTTAGCGCACGTTTGTGGTCGGAATTTTAGTATTGAAGGCCGGACTTTTAATACTTTTAAAAGCCGGACTTATAATTTTAGAGGCTGGATTTTTAATTTAAATGCCAAACGTTTTGGCAGCAAAGTTTACCACATTGATGACCGGAACTCTAGTTTTTAAATCCCCTAATTACATTTTTAAAAGTAGGATTAGTGAAACTTATTAAAACACGCTTGATTTAGGCCAAATTAACAGTTTGGCAAACAAACTTAACTAGTTAGTGGCCGGTTTGAATGCAAGATTGATACTTTAATAAGACTTTTAAAAGCCAGATTTACAGTTTTTAGTTTGGAAGCCAAATTACCAGTTTGGCATTAAAAATTAACAAGTTTGTGCCACTAATTTTGAAGGCTGGATTTACAATTTTAAAAGCCGTATTTACAATTATAAATTTGTCAACCGAACTTAACATATTGGTGACTAGATTTCTAGTTTTCAAGGTCGTATTTATACTTTTAAAAGCCGGATTTGTAGTTTATCAGCCAAATTTGTTGAAACACTTTGGGTTTAGCGTTTTGAAGGGCCCATTTATAATTTTGAGGACAAATAGTTTGGCAGCCCAACTGAACACGTTGCTGTCCTGAGTTCTACTTATTTATATTTCTAAAAGCCGGATTTACAGTTTTAGAGGCCGGATTTAACATGTTAGTGGTCTGATTTTCAGTTTTGAAAGCCGGATTTACAATTAGGAGGCTTGATTAAAAATTCTGTTTGGCTGCCGACAGCTAAACTTAACAAGTTCGTGGCCGGAGTTCTAGGTTTGAAAGCTTTATTTACTCTTTTAAAATCCGGATTCATAGTTTGACAGTCAAATTTGGCCGGAATTGTAGTTTTGATGGCCGGATTTTATATTTTCAACGCTAAATTAACAGTTTGTAAGCTAAACCTAACATGTTACACTTTTAAATTTTGCTGACTGGATTACCGTTTTCTACGTCTTATTTCTTTTTATAGTTGGATTTATAATTTTAATGTCCGGATTTACAATCTAAAAGCTGGATTATTAGTTTAAGGACCAAACTTAACACGTTGTGGGCCGGAATTTTTGTTTTGAAGTATTTATAATTTTGAGGCCAAATAAACTGTTTGGAAGCAAAACTTTAGTGGCTTGATTTTTAGTGTTGAAGGACTAATTACACTTTTAACGGCTAGCTTTACAGTTTTGATGGCAGGAATTATAATTTTTTATACCAAATTAACAGTTTGCAACCAAACTTAACTAGTTGGTTTGAAGGCCGGATTTATACTTTTAACTGCCGGTTTTATAGTTTTGAAGGCCGGGTTAATAATTGTTAAGGTCAATTTAACAGTTTTGCACTCACACATAACACTTTTGAGAACCGGATTTATAGTTTGGCAGCTAAGCTTCTTGAAACACGCTGGATTTACAGTTGTGAAGGCCGGATAAATAATTTTGAAGGCCACTCAATCTTACACTTTGGTGAACAGAATTCTAATTTTGAAAGCCGAATGTTAACGGTTTTTTTTTATCTTTTTTTAAATCATCGGCTTTTTATGCACAAATTTGGGTTTTTATGTGTATTTATATCATTTTTTTGTATATAAATCGGAACTTAAAAATAAAACCGACTTTTATGCACAGATTTGGGTTTCTATGTATAAATTCGGCTATCAGGCTGACATTTTTATTCAAAAGTTATACATAAAAACTACATTTTTATGCATAAATCTGAAATTTTAAAGTAAATTTATCTAGTTTGTATGCACATATTTGGTTTTTTAAAGCTTATAACCGGTTTTGTTGTACACAAATCTAGAGTTATATGCGCAAATCAGATCTTTTTTGCTAAAATTTTTTTTTTTTGTACTAATCCGACCATTTATTTACACTTTAGCTGACTTCAAGCTTACATTTGGTTGTTAGACATACAGTTTGACATTTTAATACATAAATCCAACTTTGCTTTAGCACAGTTTTGACCTTTAAATTTTAAACGAAATTTGGCCTTTTGTGCAAAATTTTGACGTTTAATATGTAAATTTGTAAAATGGCATAAATACGGCTTTTTGATCTATTAATCCGGCTTTCGGATCTACAAATCTGGCCATTAATATACAAATTTGCAATTATATGCGCAAATTCAATCTAAATATGCATAAATCCAGTGGTTTTATATGTAAAGTTTAGTATATCACATTATTATGCGATAAAATTGGGCGTTTATTTATTTATTCAATTGTCTATCTACCTTTTGGTGTAAGGCGTAAAATTGGGCGTTATTATGCTCAAAATCTATCTTTATACATAGATCTATCTTTCTAAAGCGATAATCCTGTCTTAGTATACATAAATCCAGTTGTCTGATCATAAATATGGTTTTATGTACAAATTTGTTTTCATGCACATAAATTCGGTTTTATTATGCATTTGTATAGGTAAAGTGGATTTATCATATTACAATTAGACTTTGTTATGTACAAATTCGGCCTTCAACTATTAAGCGGCCTTAGTAACGCATAATTTTGATATTATTGTGTTTAAGTGGCGTTATCTTGAATAAATCT
The DNA here is from genome assembly GCA_963932245.1 of Tachinus rufipes. Lineage (NCBI taxonomy): Eukaryota > Metazoa > Arthropoda > Insecta > Coleoptera > Staphylinidae > Tachinus > Tachinus rufipes. Next base: position 65,742,334 of record OZ010747.1, on the reverse strand, counting down.
GGCATAATCATGCATAATTCTTTGTACATAGATTTATCCTCCTGAGGCGTCTGGTCAAGTAACATAAATTTGATTTTATTGTTGCGCATAAGTTTGGCGTGGTTGACTTTTTATGAAAAAGGGCATTATGCAGGAATCTAGTCAAAAATTGGATTTCTTAAAAATCAGATTATAGTCTAATAAATCCGTTAATATACTTTAAATTGCTGAATTGGCCATTAAAATCGATTTATATTGCAAAATGTATGTAAATGTTGATGAACTCTTAACAACAATGATCAATATGTTTGTTATGAGCAATAAATTTATATTTGCATTTACTATTTACAGCGTGCTGTGCTGCTAGTGAACCAATTCTGCAATCTAGTACCACCAGACGACTCCCTCCTGGTCGCAAAATGTTGCACATTAATAACAAGTCTAATAAATCGACAACAAGTTGCAATAGAAGGCAGAACATTATCCGTCACGATAGAATGGATTCTGCAAGCACTCAAACAGGCACAAGGTGTGTCCACGGTCGACATATTAGTCACCCTGGACGCGCTATTGCGAAGCAACACTCAACTCATTTATTCAGTAAGTAAATTAGAAAAAGCTTTCTGTAATTTGTTAATTAATATTAGGTATCCCTCAAGTTTCAATGCTTGGAACATATTAATTAATTGCAGGTATCCTACAGGTATCAAAATTCAAAGTTTGTTAAAGTAAGCAGACATTGGTTGATGTTAGGTTTTCTTCCAGGTTTTATTGCTTTGAACATAGTTACAGGTTTCCAAAATTGCTTAATTTTGCAAACATTGATTAATATTAGATATCCCACAAGCTTCATTGCTCTGGAACATAGTTACAGGTATCCATAATTTTTTTAAGTTTGTAGGCAACTAATAGTTAATCTCAGGTAAGCTACAAGTTTTAATAATTTGTTCTATTACAGCTTCTACCAAATATTGTAACTAAAAATTCAATTCTGCAATCGTTAACCCTGAAGGACAAATCTCCGGAAATTATCCTATTCGCAGTTCAATGTTTAGAAGCGTGTTGCTCAATTCCAAACGACTACAAATTGTTAAACTCGGAGGAATGCCATGAGTCGTATGAAACGTGTTCGAAAATATTTCTGAAGTTTCTCTTGATGGAAAGAAATGCGAGTTTTGACGAACTCATTTACGCTAAGGTAAATTATTGCCGATTGCATGGCAAACTTTATAATAACGTTGTTGCAGTTGTTGATAACCTGCTTAAACGGGATTCAAAATATCATAATCCAATACGAGGAGCTCTTGGCCAGAGACGTGGGTTTGTTTTTGGGCGTCATCAAATCGTACATGGTTTATCAATTAAGAGGGATCGATTTTTTGGTTCCTCAGAAATTGCATCCGTCTGCGCTCAGCATACCCGAACCTGTGAATTGTAAAATCCGCGAGAAGAAGGGAGGAAAGGTTGATATTTTTATTAGAGAGATTTGTGTCATGATCTAGTAGGCGAATTATTGTCAAGTTTGTACAAATATTAAGTCACAATTGGCTGTTTGACCGTGGTTTTGTCTGGTTGTTTAAATTGCTTAGGTGAAATCACGGCCAAAATTACTAATTGGCGATAAGTCAAGCAATTGATGGTTTGGCTGTGATTTTGTCTGGTTGTTTATGCCGCCCTAGTCAAAATTGCAGCTAAATCACCACTTGTGTGGCAAACGATTAATTTTGAACGTAAAAAATGTAGCTACGCGATTCATTGTTTGACCGTTATTTTATCTACTTTATCATACTGTTCATATCTCTTATTGAAATTGATGCACAATACACTGATGGTTGAAAATGTTATTATTTATCTATAGGTTACTAGGCAAAGAAAGCAACGACTATGTGGTGGTAGAAAGGAGAACCGCAAAACAGATGGTGTTATCGAGCTCGCGGATTCACAGTTCCACGTGACTGAGTCTTATCATCCGGGCGGCACGATTCCGGAAGTGGACCCATGGAGTAGACTCAAGACGAGTGACAGCGAATATTCGGATTCGGAGAGTGGGCGTAGCGCGAGGGTTCCTATTGTGGAGGGTAGAGTGCGACAGGCTTCTTTGAATTTGCTGTTGCATGTATGCAAGGTAAGGTCGTGTGTTGGTGGTGAATTTAGTTGTTGGTGCATTCATAATTAAACTTTTTTTTTAGTTGACACATAAACGCATAATATTTTCCTATTGGTCGAGTTTTATACCGGACTCCCCGTTGTCCGGATCGCACAGCCTCACAAATTGCATACTGAAGGATCCATCGCCTAAAGGCAGAATGGCGGCGCTGAACGTGCTCTTGTCGCTGCTGGCGAGCTCAAAACTGTATCTATCGCAGGCCGAATACAGGTAGCGGTTAAGTTTTACTAAATTCTTTCAAACTTTGTTCAATCATTTACATATATTATCACTAAAATTTAAATCGAACTTTTCTTCGATCGCTAAAGAAAGGTCTTAAACGATATTTTGTCAGTTTACGATAAATTGTAACTAAGCGCAGGCGATCACAAAACAATGATTATTATTTCTTTCTTTTCAGTGATCGCGTAAGTTCTTTCACGCCATTCTCGGTCGTATTAGGAACGATAATAAGGGAACTGCACCACTGTTTGAGCTTAGCATTGAACGAAGTATCGTACCCAGTACTTATACAAGCATTAAAATGTCTAGCTGCGCTGGTTCAAGCCACACCGTATCACCGCTTGATGCCTGGTCTCACAACCAAAGTTATTCGCAACGTCAAACCTTTCATATACCACAAAGGTTTGTAATGAATCCTAATAACAATTGTTTTCAACGATAGATGCAAACAGTATGGTTAAGTAGTCGAAATCACGATCAAACCACCACAGTTTTTTTAATTTAAAATACGCCCAAAACACTAAAATTATTTTATATTTTATGATTTTTTTACAGCTTTTGATCAAATTTTTGTAATGTTTTTAATACATTCTTTGCAAACTTTGAGGGTGGTTTGACCGCGATTTTCCCTAATTCATCATATTGCCATTCTAGCGATTTGCGGAAGAAATGTGGTCACACTATTAGTAAATTAGTTCGATCTTGATTTTTGAAATATTAGTTATATTCCGTTATTGCATCAGATGCAACAGTTCAGGTAGCCGCTTTAATAGTCCTTGGTTGCTTATTGGCGTCTGAACCAATAATCAAAGAAACCAGGGAAGCCTTCTTAAAAACCAACCAACCCGCATCTGATGACAAAATCAAATTGAACAAAACCATCGCCGATGATGACGACATAGACTACGCCGATTTCTCATCAGACGATGAAGAAGCAGTAAGCAACTCCGAGGTGCCGTGGCCGTTGCATCGTTGCTTGCAAAATTTGGGAATACAATTTCCTTTTTGCAAAACCATGGATGTTGCGGCGGCTCCCGTAAAACTTGAATCGTTGCTAGTCATTTCGGCAATGAGTAGGAATTATTTCGAGCCGTTGATTCTTCCACATTTAACTCATATTACGAAAGCGCTGAACAATTCCTTGATGGAGAAGCACTGTGATGTTAGGTTACATGGTGGAAGGACCGTGGATTTTATCGGACAGGCCATGAATATACATTTGATGAATGCAGGTAACAAAATTCAGTAATGTAACGAAGTGTTCTTTTTTCTCTAGTTTTGTAATCGTTTCAGATGCCAAGTTGTCGAGCATCGACCGAAGTGCGCAGTTTTGGTTGACTCTATTGAACGGTGCATTGATTCATCTCGTGCAATGCGAACAGTTACCAACGTTGAGGACAACGGGTTGTGACTGCTTGGGTAGTATGGGAGTGCACGTTTTTGAGCGGTTGCCGAGAGATAAACAATTTTTGTGCATCACGTTGCTTTTCTCGGCCAGCCGAGATGAAGACAACGCAGTGAAGGGGGCTGCCGTTCGTGCTTTGGCTATTTGCTTGCTGTATCCCTCACTAAGAGAGGTAAGTGGTTTCTTTGTACGCACGCTCAATCACGCGTGAATGGAACGTGCCAAGCTTTTCGGTAGGTCATTTACAATGTTTAGGATTTGGAATTAAGAGCGACCAATCGGAAAGCTTTTGCATTTCTTGTAAATTAATGAGTCTTGATATTGTATCTTTCACAAGCATGATTGTAACATCGCGGACTTTTGGAAATTATTGAATGATCCAATTAACAGAGATCATAATAGCTTTATGCATTTTTTTTTTAATTAATGAATTCACAATACACAATTCATAGATATTGTCTCTTCACACGGACATTCAATCACACGTGATTAGAACGTCCCGAGTCATTCAACTAACTTTTTAACAGTGTCCAATTAGGAAGCTTTCTGCACTTTTTTATTAGCAAATCAAGTTATCAAAACTTTTTTTACGAATGATTTATATTGAGCATTCAACAGTCACGTTAATTTTCAGGATATTGGATTTATAATGGATACAGCTGAAGCCATCCACAGGACTCTCAAAGATGATAACATCAGTTTAAGGGGAAAGTCGTCATGGTCTTTAGGGAATTTAAGTGATGCTTTAGTACTGAATAAGGCGGATCCTAATTTGGAGCAGGTGCCGCGCGATACCCTTCTCACTTTGATACAGGATAGTATTGACAGTTGCAGTGATACCGATAAAATCAAGTCGAATGCTGTGCGATCCGTAGGCAATTTGCTGCAGCTTATCGATGATGAATTGATTGCAGAGGATGAGTTTCGTGTAATCGTTGAGAGTGCTATTGGAGCGTTGGTGAAGTGTTCATCTAATGGATCGAATATGAAGGTAAGATCATTTTTATGATTTAATTTTCTAGCTTATATGCGTTGAAGTTGAATCAAAATTTTGAGAGCATTATTAATCAGGAGATTTTTGGCACATATGAAAAAAATATTTTAAGATAAGTCTGAACAATAAGCCAGGACAAGTTTGAACTTAACTGTAGGTGTAAATTTGAGAAATAAACACTTCAGGAGAAATAAAATATAAACATTTCAATACATCTTTGGAAGACATTTGAGAATAAGTTTAAGCAAAAGAGTTTTTTATTCAGAAGTTTGGGTGCTGTTTTGTTATTGAAATATCACTCAATGTCATGTTATTTTTTTTAATTTGAATTTTTAACGTTTCTCAAATTTGTTCAAAAATTGTTCTAAACTGTTCCTCAAATTTGTTTCCAAACTTTAGTTCTTACAAAAACTCAAATTTACCTTGTCTCGGACTTATCCTCAAAGTTAGTCTAAAATTTTGCTTTTGTACACAAATATTTTCTCATATACATAAGTCTTAAAATGTCTATAATTGCTCTCAAATTAGATAGATATGTTTCTCAAACTTTTGCTCAAACTTGTTCACAAATGTCTTTCAAAGCTGTTTTGGCATATTTTCTCATTATTTCCAAATTATTGGTAGGCGCATCATCTTTGCCTAGGACCATTATTGCCGTCCTCCGAACCGTTTTTGTATCCATACTACACAATATCCAACTACACACATTGCAAAAAGAGTAATTCATTTAATTTATTGTTTTTCAAAGGAATACTTGTTCTTAACACACTGTTACTATTTACAATTCTACTTTGTAGGTTAGATGGAATGGTTGCTACGCTCTAGGCAACATCCTCAAAAACAATTCTCTATACACAACCGGAAACACGTGGTTACGATCCGTAGTAACAACCCTCATAGACTTGGTGGTTTCTTTTAAAAACTTCAAGGTTCGCATAAATGCCGCCTTGGCATTAGCAGGGTGTCAAACGAGACAACAATATGGTCAACATTACGCAACAGTTTGGGACGCACTGATCAAAGCATTGGAAAATTCTGAAAATATGGAAGATTTCAGCGAGTATAAACATAGAGATCACCTAATCGATCAGGTAAATACATCTCAAAATACATTCAGTTAGTCTCATCAATATGTCTAGATCTCATTTGCACATAGCATAAAAATATTCATTCAATTGAAGAGATGCAAAGGCGTACTGGTGGGGTACATACTTGAAACACTTGTATGTGTTTCATACTACCTGCAAGTAGTAGTAATTTTGTTTTTATAGATTTGTTTATCCTTGGGTCATCTGACAAATTTAATCACATTGGAAGATTTAGTTTCCATAAAAGATACGTTTTCGGAAAATGCATTGAAGACCCACATGCAACGAGTGTACGATCGGCTGGTTCCTGAAAAATCGTCAATATTGTTCGCAGCTAGTGGCCATTTGTTGACTTTAAAAGCTACTAATGCGCAACAGGAAGAAGGAATTGAGATGTTGAAAAATATTTTTAGTAATGAAATTACATTTTAGATTGTATTGTGATAATATTAATTTTGTAATAAAGTTATTTTATTATTTTTAGTGGTTTATACCTCGAAAACATTAATCTTGTTTTTGAAATGTTTCTCAAACTTAACTTCAACTATTCTTACAGATTTTTTCTGACATTTTACTTAAATTTATTTTAAGTTCTGGACCAAATTTATTTTCAAATATTACTCAAATTTGATCGAGAAATTGCTTCTAATTTGTTTCTAAATGTTGGTCAAATTGTTTTTTTCTGAATTGTTACTATGGCTAGTTTTGATCAAAGATATTTTTTATGTCTTGATATGTTGCTCAAACTTGCATTAAAGAATTGCTCAAACTTGATCTAATCTTTTAGATTTTTTTGACATTTTACTCAAATTTGTTATAAAATCTTGATCAAACTTATTCTCAAATGTTACTCAAAAGTGCTTAAAGTTATCTTTTTTATGTCTTGGTATGTTGCTCAAACTTGCACTAAAATATTGCTCAAACTTGATCTTGTATATTCTTTCAAAATTGTTGTGAAATGCTAATTATATTTGTCCTAAAATATGTTTCTCAAAAATATTCTTAAATATTTACATATTTAAATTTGCCTTGAACTTTTCAAAAATATTGTTTTAAATGTCATAAATTTGTTTCCAAAAGTTGCTCAAATTTGTTTGCAAGTTTTACTACTGTAGGAATTGAAATGTTGCTCAAACTTTCTCCGAAACTATTTTTGCATAAATCTTTCACGTTTGTTCTAAAATATGAATTTCTTCTTCTTTCTTACTCCTCGTAACTAGTTTTCAAATTTATTTGAGTTAGTTTTGCTTAAAGTTATCTCTTTTTTATGTCTTATATGTTTTTCTCACTCAATCTCAAATCCTGAAATGTCACTTATATTTATCCTAAAATATGTTTCTCAAACATGTCCTTAAATATTTGTTTATATTTATCTCAAATGATACTCAACCTGATCCTAAAGAACAACAACAACATTCAAGTTTCTCCAAAAATATTCTTTTATTTTTGTCTTTAATTATTATTTAAATTTATCTTCAAATGTTGCTTAAAGTTGTCCAAAAAAGTTACTTAAACTTGTTTGCAGGTTTTTGTTTATATTGGTTTTGAAATATTTGGTTCTAAAGTATTCCTCAAACTTGTGTTCTAATGACATTTAAATAAACACTACAATGTTGCACAAACTTGTTCTAAAATGTGTTAAATTTAGCATAAATCTTTTACGTTTGTCCTATAATATGACTTAAATTTTTGTTCAAACGTAACAAGTACTTAAAAAATAGAAATAATATTCGATAAGTCTGAGAAACCTTTTAGAATAAGTTTGAGCAAGATTTAGCGGGATACATTAACCACAAGCGACAAATTGAGTTTATACATTTTTAGGTTATGTATATGCAGTGACACAGTCGTGAATTGTGAAGCAACAAATTGGGTTTATACATTTTTAGGTTATGTGCGCATTGTGACGCACTTATCAATTACGAAGCAATTGAAATTGGTTGCTATTATAGGTTTAGTTATACCGTGACACATTAATTGCAAATTGACAAATTAGGTTTCTACATTATTTAGGTTGTATGTGCGGTAACTCCTTATGACAATATTTTTTTAAGGTTATATTGCTTTGTGACCCCACAGTATTTGCAAATACTACGTTTCTATTACGTTTTTCCATTATGTTTTGAGAAGTTGGACAACTTGCACAAAGTCTTTCTTTTCCTACCTTTTCTAGCACCAACTTCGTCGTCTGTAAATTTGTATGTCGAGTTGTCTTTTAAGACGTTTTATATGAAGAAAAGCATTGGTTGATTTGAAGAAATTGATAATGTAGATATTACCAATAGGTAAAGAAATTTTGAGAAAATTGACTTGAAACAGCTTTACTCAGGTTTTGTTAAATCAAAAAAAAAATTAAGGTTAATTGATCGTTTAGACATTTTAAATAGGTGGATTTATATTTAGAATGATCTTCTAAAGACGTTTTATATTAACAAAAAAAAAATTGATAAACACTAGGTTCAAACTATTCGATGGTAATCATGAATTAAAGTGTCCCACCCAAGTGTTGGTGATCAGAAAATTGGTATGATCATCGCCTCCTCTGACATAGTGACTATTAACGCTTGCAGAAAGGTGTAACTTCTAAATAGGTGAGCGGCACCTCCAGTTCAAATTACTTTGGTATATAAATTTAACATTATTTTAAAGCATGCAGAGTCCAGTTCTTGTAGCAAGAAAAAGATAAAACGACTTTATAATCCAAATAGCAGCTCAATGATTATATAAAATTTAATTAATTTAACACAAAAAAATTGTAATTATGTTCAAACGGTTAAGTGGAAGACCAGCTTTAAGCTAACTTTGCCATTTTCTTGTAATAAATACCGAAAAATAAAGACGCTATTATTATTAGTATTACTATTAATAATACTCACAACCAAGTGTCCGTCATTAAGAAATTGGATGTCTTTATCGCCTTCTTTGACAGAGATTTTTAACGCTTGCAGAAAAGAGACTTAAAATGTCTTTTTGGGATGGTGAGCGGAAACTACTCTTCCATAATTTTATTGTGCTCTGAAGTGCTCTACATGCGCCCGAAATCGCATCAGATTTTTGAGCTGCTATCGCATACTGCGAAAGCAATGACGTGTGGCATTACACGTTCCAATTAGGGTCCAAAAAGACTAAAATGCGTTATTAGGAACGTACCTGAATGCATGGGCTGATGCTGTGCAAAAAGAGCTAACCGCTCTAGAGTACGCTCCACTTTCCATTATACGTATGGGGATCTAATTTTGCTATTTTTGACTTTTTATGAATAAAATGTTGCATTTCTACCAGTTTATTGAAAATTTTGGTTCTTTTTGAGAATGTTTGACATTCAATGAATAGAATTTTGCACTTGACAGTTTATTTATTTTTTTAATATTATGACTTTTTGTTGTTCTTTAAAGTAAAAAACATATAAATGAAATTTTGTATTTTTAATAGTTTATGCTCAAATTTTGGTTTTTTGTGACAATGTACATATATATGCAATATATCATAGCCGGATTTTGTTATTTTTTTAACAATTTATATAGCAGGATTTTGTTACTTTCTAACAATATTTGATGTTTCAATGCCGGATTTTGTTATTTTTGACATTTTTTAAGTAAAATTTAAACTTTAAACCGTTTTGTAAATAGAATTTTACACTTTTCAACAGTTTATGGCCGGGTTTTAGTGCTTTCTGACAAATTTTATATAATTTTTTACTTTATGCAAATTTTGCACTTATTAACAGATTATGGGCAAATTTTGTCATTTCTATACGTTTTGATATTTTATAGGATGTTGATATTTTGGAGATTTTATAAATTTTTATACTTATTTCATGTTTCAAGACCGAATGTTGTTATTTTTAACATTTTATAAATAGAATTTTAGACTTTTCAACCGTTTTTGAACGGATGTTAGTTCTTCTGAAGACATTTTAATATTTTATCACCGGATTTTTTTATTTTTTACTTTTTATGAATAGAGTTTTGTACTTTTTAACAGTTAATGACAGGATTACAAAAAAAAAAACGAAATTGTGTATGCTTTTTGACTAAACCGTCTCTTGCGGTGAGGCCAATGTTTACATTTCTAATGTATTTCAGTGAATCACCCTGTTTATAATGAGCAACCCAACTTACAGGAGTGTAATGTTGGATGCCTATATGCTGTTAAAATTTATAAACAGTAAACACCGAGAGGTTAAGGAAAATCAATCAATTAAGCCACCGCTTTATTCCACATCATTTTAATTGCACAAAATGGATGAAAACATTGCAATATAATGCGAATAAGCGGTCTATTTTTAACAGAATGTGATGGCTATATATAGATCCGTAGAGGTGTAGTAAACCGGAACGTGTTGGTGTGGTGTAGGAGGAAGAACTCAACATAACGAATTAAAAATGGCGGATCATGATATTGACTCAACTGACAATAAACAAACACTGTTGAAGAACGGCAATAAACAATGGGTGAAATTAAATGTAGGCGGCACATACTTCCTCACCACCAAAACAACCCTTGCAAGAGATCCGAACTCATTTTTATTCAGACTTGTACAGGAAGATAGCGAACTCATTTCAGATAAGGTAAGAATTGGAATTGAGTATTGACTGGATTACATTAATTAATTAATTTATAGGATGACACGGGAGCTTATTTAATCGACAGAGATCCAACGTACTTTTCACCGATATTAAATTACCTTCGACATGGGAAACTAGTGTTAAATAAAGGACTTGCTGAGGAAGGCGTGTTAGAGGAAGCGGAATTTTATAACATAGCCGAATTAATAACTATGGTTAAAGATCGAATTTATCATAGGGATTGTTTACCTTCCAAGGATAGTAAAAAACACGTATATAGGGTGATACAATGTCATGAAGATGAATTAACGCAGGTAAAATGATTGCATTTATTTTAATACTTAGTAAATACTATGTTGACAGCTAAAACTATTAAGTCATCCTGGATTATTAAAATTTGTAATTGATAAGTTTTGTAAGGATTTCCCTGAATCTATCTGATGCCAGTTGATATTTATCCAAAGCTTCCTTATATTTACCACCAGCTAGCACTTTTAATTTTTCAATCATTTCACCAATGCCTCCAATACCTTTCCCTTTATACTCTTCGATGATTTCTTTAACCATTCTTCCATCATTATCGTCATTTGACATTTTCTTTATAATATCGTTAAACTTTTCTTCTTTTGCTGCTTCGCATACGGTTGCCATGACGGCAGCTACCATGATTAAAATTGCTAACTTCATCTTGATTTTGGTACTGAATTTTGTTTAAAATGTTACGTTATTTATATATGTTTTGCAAATTATTGTTTCCTGTTACATCGGATGTAATTTATCAATTATTAACAATTGTCAATACAATTCAATCATATTATTCGTATTGCTACATTTATTTTAATAATATTTTTTACGATTCATTGGAGTATAAAATTGATGTTTCCGAGAAGAAGTTAATTGAGGTTATCAAATATATAATCTTTCAAAATATTCAATGTCAAATATTATTTTAATTTATGCAATACAAATCCATTGCTATTTTTGTGGTATGGAATTTGTCAAAATATAAAATTTATCTTTTTGGAATTGTCAATTTATTTGTCAGATAAAATAACTTTCAAAAGTGTCAAGTCATAATTTGACTTGAAACATTGCTTAAATTTGCCCACGAATGTTTCTCAAAATTGTTTTGAAACATAATTGTACTATAATAGCATTTGCTCAAAATTTTCAAATGTCTGTCAAAATTGCAATGTTATAATAATAATTTTTTAAATTTATCATTTTCAAGACTTATCCATAAAATGTCCTTCCCTAAAATTTTGCTCAAACTTGTTCAGAAATATTTTCTTATTTTTAATATTCTTCAAAGCTTCTAATAACTCTCAAATTAGATAGATGTTTTTCAATTTGCTCTCAAACTTCTTCAAAGTTGTTTTGAAATTTTTGCTTTAAACGGTTTTTTAAATTTGATTAAATAATTAGTTCTGTCATGTTTCTCGAACTTGTACGGAAATGTGTCTTAAAATGTTGCTAAGGACCATGATGTTGGTGGGGACCATTACCACTGTTCTTGGACTATCTTGGGAAAGTGGACCATGTAGAAATTTTGTTCTACTGTTATACTGTTTTTATACTACACAATAACCACCTACATATAGTGCAAATTGAGTAATTTATTTAATTTATTTTACTTGTTCTTAAAACACTGTTATTATTTACATTTAGCAATTTCACTGTGCACTGTGCAGATGAGATGGAATGGCTTTAGGCAACATCCTCAAAAACAATTTAATATGAGATGTCAATCAACTCTAAAGTGACAAAAAATCTTTATTTTTGTTGGAACTATACATTCTTTCTTGGTGTAAAACGGTGATTCTTAATCTCGGGTTGCAGTAGCAATTATCTCCTGCAGGTGGGTTGCGGGAAACCCTCAAATAACTTAAGAAAAAGATGAGTTTTATTTTCTAACGCGTTTTTAATATATTTGATATAATTTTAATCAGGTATGTCACTTTACTACTAGTCTTATTACTACTATTTATTGGCAATCTGCAAGTTCTCTTAAAACAGAATTAGAAATGTTTTTTACAGATAAAATACACAAATGTGCTGACAATGACAATAAGTAATGCAAAATTGGTATATGTGGGTGATATTTTCTATCACTGATATCATTTGAACACAGTCAAAATTGTACTGTAGTAGACATCAACAAGAAAAAATTGCGAGACATCAATTGGCAGTTTTTCAATATTGAACTTGTTAATTGCCCTAAATGCAAAATTATTAGTATTAAAAAAAGGTTTGCTTAAATGAGCCTCATTTTAGTTTTTTTCAACAACATTTTTTTTACTAGGATTTAGCTATTTTTGAGATTTTATGAAGCTTTTTACACTTTTTAAGAGTTTTTATGGTTTCTGACTTTCAACAGTTTATGACAGATTTTAGTTTTTTCTAACAATATTTTTGATATTTCAAAGCTGGATTTTACTATTTCTAAGATTTTATAAAAGAGTTTAAAAGTTTATGGCCGGATTTTGTTCTTTCTGACAATTGTTTAAAATTTGAAGGCTTGATTTTGCTGTTTTGATATTTTATGAACAGAATTTTGCAGTTTTTGGTCAAATTTTTGTTTTTTTTTTTAATATTTTCTTATTTTATAAATCGATTTACTATTTTTTACTTTTTATAAATAGAATTTTGCATTTTTAACAGTTTATGGTCAAATTTTGATGCTGTCTTACAATATTTTGATATTTCATAGCCGGATTTTGCTATTTTTGGGATTTCATGAAATTGTTTACATTTTTCAACAGTTAATAGTCGGGTTTTGGTGCTTTCTGACATAATTTTGCTCCTTTTGACTTTTTACAAATAGAGTTTTGCATTTTGCAACTGTTTTTTGCCGGATTTTGGTCCTTTCTGAGATAATTTTAATATTTTAATTTTGCATTTCTGATTTTTGAGGCTTTGATAGTATTTGCTTTTACTTCTTCTTTCAAATTTCTGGCGCTTGATCCCTGCTACCCTAGATAACTAAATTTCATTACTTGTTCTAAGAATTCATTGCCCACTATTAGTTTGAACTGGATAGGATTTTTTGAAAGGACTATTGACTTGGACTTTTTGATTGATTTAATTTTTTTTTTGCTGTTTTCATCTAAATAGCTGCTGCAGATTATTCTTGTTTTCTGCAATTAATGCAGCCTCGTCGACGTAACAGGATCCTGTAGTCTATTTTTAGTTTTTTAATTTCTCTAATTATTTTGTTCATTGGGATATTGAACAGTGCTCTTAGTCTGATTTCAGCATTCACGTCTAATGCTTTGTTGATGTTAATTTCAAGATGATGCAGAATAGCTTTGATGTCTGTCAGACATATTTGGTCAAAATGAAATTTTGGTGCTTTTTGACAGTATTTTGTATGTTTTAAGACGGGGTTTTACTATTTTTGACATTTTATGAATTTTGCACTTTTTAATGGTTTATGGTCAGATTTTGATTTTTTCTGACAATAAGATATTTTTTATTAATAGAAAAATATGTGTAATTTAACTGTTTCTGGCTGGATTTTGGTTCTTTCTGACATAATTTTAATATTTTATGACTATTTTGTTAATTTTGTCATTTTATGAGTAGAACAGCAATTCACAATATTTTGATATTTTATGACCGGATTTTGCCATTTTTGACATTTTTTTTTTACACTTGTTAATAGTTTATTTAGGGACGTTTTTTTGTGCTTTCTGACAATAATTTTAAATTTTTCAACAATTTTATAGTTTGATTTTAGTGCTTCCTAATTCCAATATTTTGATATGATTTTTCTATTTTTGACATTTTATGACTATGGTTGGATGCACTTTTCTATAGTTTGTGACACTAAAAAAAAAAGACAAAATTACTTATGTTTTTTTCCAAATTGTGAGTTTTTTTACATTTTAAACTACTTATTTCTGTGAAGCAGGATTTTCTTGTTTTGGTTAAATAAGTACAGGAATAGATTGGATTCTCAGCATGGCATGCGGTGTATACTTTCTATAAACTTAACTTCTTGTGTAAGTTTTCTTTGCTCAAAAATACGACATATGACAGTTATACTACTACTATGTTTGACAGTTCTCCAACATATTTTTAACAGTTTTTGAAATATTTTTGGAACATGTTTGGCAGTTCCTTTATTTGACAGTTTTCTAAAATTTTGACAGTTTTAGATGCATTTTTAAAGCATGTTTTGTCAGTATTGTAAACTATTTGCCAGCCTTCTAAAACGTTTGACATTTTCATAAAGTTTTAGATACATTGTTTTAACATGCTATAGAAAATCTTTAAATAACAATTTAATAAAGTATTTGTCAGTTTTGAAAATAAAAATAAAAATATTGTTGGAACATGTTTGACAGTTTCCTATAGTATTTTACAGTTCTTGAAAATGGGTTTCGAAGTGCTTTACGGTTTTCTAAAATGTTTGACAGTTTTCCAAAATATTTTTGACAGTTTTAGAAATATTGTTGGAACATGTTTGGCAGTTTCTTAAAGTACTTTATAATTTTTGACATTTTCTTATTATTGTTTAACATTTTTTAGATGCGTTGCTAAAACATGTTACGGCAGTGTTGTAAACATCTTTGGCACTTCTCTAAAATGTTTGACATTTTTATAAAGTGCAAAGTTTTAGATACATTGTTGAAATAATGTTTTGGCAATGCTATATAGAACTTTTAAATGTTAGTAAGTGTTTTACATTTTTGACAGTTTCCTAAAGTGTTTGACAGTTTTAGTTGCATTGTTAAATCATGTTTTTACAGTATTGTAAACATGTTCTCTAAAATGTTTGACTTATTATTTATAAAGTACAAAGTTTTAGATACATTGTTGAAACATGTTTTGGCAATCCTATAGAGTTGTATAGAGAATTATTAATGACAGTTTTGAAAATGTTAATAGAAACATGTAGACAATTATAAAAATAATGTTGGAACGTGTTTGACAGTTTCTTGGAGTGTTTTATACACTCAGATGCAAAAAAAACCGGGCCATTGGAAATTTTTTTGCAAACAACCCGCGTAATTTAACCCGCGTAAGAAAAAACAACATATGGTACTTATCAGTTTTTTTAATGAACATTATTAAGCGAAAACGATAATGTACGTATACTCGAAGAAAATGCATTTCTGCAAAATAAACTTAACAGAGATTAAAGTTGAAAATTTCAGTTGATTATTGTCTCCTCGAGCCCTAACTATTGACTGCATATGGCGGCCCATATCACTAATGAGCTCACAAATATCATTTTGTGGAATATTCTGCTATTCTTCCTTAAATGCAACACGAAGCTCGTTTATTGTGGTTGATGCAACTGCACGACCTCTAACAAGCCTGCCCAGCATGTCCCAAACATGTTCTTATAGAATTTCCATCTGGGGTACATGCAGGCTAGTTGAATTTTCTTATTCCAACTGCAACCAAGTATTCTGTGATGCACTTTGCAGAATGCGGTCTTGCGTTATCCTGCATCAGAATAAAACCATCACCGATAGGTGGAGCAAATGGGACTACGTAACTTTCCAAAACCTCCTCAATATACTGCTGTCAGTCAGCAATCTTCCATCGATGACAATCAATTTGGTGCAGGCATTCATTGATATTCTTGCTCATACCATCAGGGAACCTGCACCATGACTAAGGCGGAGCTTAAAGGTGCACTCCGCAAATCGTACTCCCGTTCGTCTCCATACTCGTTCTCTTCCATCTAGCGAATCTATGCAGAATCTAGACTCGTCAGTAAACAGTACAGTCCTCCATTGAGCCAATGTCCAATAATTCAAATGTTTGCGAGAAAATTGGAGTCTGGTTACTCGGTGATGTGGGAGTAATTTTGGTCCAGCTGCTGGTCTACAAGCTTTTACGCCAGCTTCTTGTAACCTTTGACGATCCCGGCTTCCGAGTATTTCTGCCGGTCTCTTAACCGCTCAAGTGCTCATTGAACGGTAGAAAGACTGACATGAAGGAATCTGAACACATACCACTGGCTTCTTCCACCTGCCACAAGAGCAACAGCTCTTGCACAATCTTCAGCACTTAGAACCATAATCAACACACCAATCTGCTCTGAGAATGACAGTTAATCGAAAATAAACAAGTCAACTCAGTAGCCACCTTGATCCTCTGTGCATAATGTCAAATGAGCAATAGGTAGTGAAGGACGCATACTTTTAAATTTTATTTTTGCTTATTAGTGTTTATTAAATAAACTGATAAGTACTATATGTTGTTTTTTTTCTACATCACACACATATTTGACATTTTATAAATATTGATGAAACATTGTTGCAGTTTCCTAAAATGTTTTAATATTGTTGCTTTGCAACTAATGTCACGGCACACACAACATACCAAATACATAGACCGAATTTGTAGCTTTGCGATTAAAAGGTGTCAATAGTGTCAGTTATATTTTACAAAAAAAATCAGAAGTGTTTCCTAAACTAATTGTTTGAATCTATTTTGATTTCTAGATGGTATCGACGATGTCGGACGGCTGGAAGTTTGAGCAATTAGTAAACATAGGCTCGCAGTACAATTATGGCGCCGACGAGCACTCCGAATTTCTATGCGTCGTCAGCAGGGAATGCGGAACATCGGACGGCACCGAAGTCGAACACAGCGACAGGGCGAAGGTCTTACAACAAAAAGGATCACGGATGTAAGCACAAGAAACAAATAATATAAAATATATTATATTCGAAACGTACATCGCGATCTAGTTACCTGAACTACAAAGCGCAATCATTATTTTATAACCAACAATTTACAAATGAGAAGCAAAAGCTTCATTTTAAATCGATACATTGTTGGGTGCCAGATGACGCTTTATATATGTATATTTCCTTATATATATATATATATATATAAACATTTAGCATGATTAACCTTGTATCGACTGTCAGATGTTATCACGACATCCAAGACATGACATTTTGTATTTACAAAGACGACTGAATTTGTAACTTAGCTTATCAAAAATTTCCTCAATGTTCTCTTTTTGATTGATTCTACAACAAAAGCGTGATTCTAAAGTAATCGATTTTTTAATTTCTAGTATAATTGTAAACTCATTTAATTTAATCGATATTTTGCGTTATCATCCCGTGCCTTAAATGTCTCATTTTTTTATTTCTCATCAATTGTGATTTGGTTGAATTGAATATGTTTAAATTTTATATTATTAATTAGCTTAATTAAATACTCTTATGATGAAATTAATAAATTGGAATCTAAACATGTTCCGATCATTGATTTGTTGGATTAATTCAAACGCACAAACTGTAAGAAATTTTGTACTAGATTTTCAACAAACAAACAAAATTTGTAATTATAAATATAATAATAATAATAAAGTAGTGAATTTTAAGCCTGATTTCGTTCTGTGAATGACTTTACTAGGGCTGTACTATTTTGTAATATATTTAATAATAAATTATTGATTGTTAGATGAATTTGTATACTCTCCAACATAAAGAAAATATGCTGTGTATGATTGAATGTTATTACAGTTTTGTCCTTTTTTATTGAATGTACGTAAAGGATATTATTATAAGTTAATTATTCCCAGTATGAGATGAGTGTTTGATTTAGGTCTTTTTTTAATTTTTAATAATTATAATAAAATATGTGCAATTTATTGTCGTATTTTTAACACATCCTGTTTAAAATAATTTATTTCTAGGTGAGAGAGTTCAAAGTAATGAAATGAAAGTGAAGAATTATGGATAAAATTTTTAAGGAGTTTGTTGAACAAACTGATATTTTACTGAAGCGATTTTGTTCATCTGGCTTGCCGTGAAAGGCATTGCCGTTCAAAACAGAAAAGGCTGCATTTTATGTATTTTCAAAAACTGAGGAGAAATGATTAAAAATATTGAAGTGGCTTCACCAGTATTAAATGTCAATATTAAAACATTTGTATTCTTATCGGAAATGGTTTTTTGTCATTTCAAGTAAGAATTTAGAAATAATTATATATAATAATTAAACAATAATTTTTGCTGACAACGTCTGTTGCAGTTTGAAAAAAAAAGCTCCTGGATAAGAATTGGTACTATGGCCTGGACTTCATAATGGGAATGGTGATATGGGTATTTTATTATACACGCTGACTAACACCTTTGCGGTAGGCTTGTATGAGACTATCGTTTTTTCCACTTTTCTCTATGAATTGACCTTTGTTGGTCAAACTTTGGTCTAACCTTGACCCCTAGGGAATCAAAAAATCTATTATCTATTTCTGGCAGTACACATAATTTGGAAATAAAACACAATGTCGGAAAACAAAAACGGATTACCTCAGGCGGGTAGCACTATAAAACAGACCGGGCAGCTCCCAGGATTCTAGGGGGAGCAATTACCCGACAGCAACCGAGAAGCTTAGCTCTCGGGGGAACTTGAAGAAAACTTAAACAACTAATAGCTGTTCGGGGTGCAATAACAATCGGGTAAACCTCTGCGGCAGGGAAAAGTAACCCTATTCAAACATACACAGTTTGAGAACGCAACAGCGGCACTCGACCACACTTTTAGGCACGACAGAGGCGGAATTTTTCCAGCAATCACACACCGGAGTCACAAAAATCACCAGTGAAAAAGATCAAGGGAAATGAAGGGACTGCAACTCAATCAATGCCGAAGAGTAAAAATTCATAAAGTCTTCCATTCTTGACTGGATTGATGAGACAAAGAAGAGGCATTCATCACCCCATTTTATTGGTATGCACCCACAAAGGGAGATTTATAAAAATTTGATGCGCAGACGAACTAACCAAAGAGTGGCTCCAAAGCACACATACCGAAAAGGGCTTTCTGGACGGCAAGAAACTTCAGATAATTGGTTTGAAGGAACTGCCAGACCCAAAAATAATATTTACATGGGTGCCGGGGCTACAACCGGTACTGGAACTGTTTTACTCTTCCAGCCTGTTTAGCACAGCAAGGCTGGAGGTGCAAAACAATTTATGCACTGAGACAAACCTCCTCCCCCCCCTTTCCTATGGACGTTGAGGAGATGGCGCTAATGGCAGTTGGATCAAAGTTCTACAATGTGTGCATACTATGAACAAAAGGAACAGAGTGTAGTCAACGATTCTACTAGAATCTACACGGGAAGTCTGAGCATTTTGAACCAGTAAAGGTTTTGAAACGGGAATTTTGTCGCAAGACCTGGCCTTTAAAACCAGTAGGCCCTCACACTAATATCTTATCGTGCATTTGTTTCTGAGACCAAGGATAGCCCATATGGTTATAGTAGGGAAGATGATCTAGAAGGAGATTATTCTCGAATCTGGGCTCACACTCTGCTATGCCAATCGAATTGTAATGACGTCAATATGGCGTTGGTTTGCTACGGTACTATTTGAATGGAACGACGTCATTGCGATTTGATTGCTATTCAATTGGCATGGCGGAGTGTCGGCAATAAATTGTTGTTTTCAATGTTTTTAAAGTTTTTGTAAAGCACATATAAAGTATCTGCAAAAAATTTGAACAAATTTAGTTTTGAGACTGGATTGATTCATTTTAAACAATATTTTAACTATACTAAGTCCAATTTTTGATTTTTTTTGCAATTATATTTTCAGTTTGACAAAGTTTATCAATTTATTATAAAAACAAAATTTTTAATTTCAAAATTTGACTAACTAGACTTCTGCGCCAGAAATGAGATGAGATTAAACAGACCAACATAAATATACTTTCAACAACACTTGAGGCCAACAATCAATGATATATTTTATAATTACAAACCAAGCAATGTCACCAACACAAATACTTAAGGTCAGAGCACTATCATCTGCTAATTTGAGGACTGATCACAACTTTGTTCTATGCAAGATTCTACTAGAACGTCCACAACAAATGAAAAAATTCCAATGTTAATCAAAAAGTACATTATAGAGCAGAAGCAGAAGTAGTAAAATGCTAAAAAAGATCGACATAAAGCCAGAATGGGAGGTAGAAGACAGTTGCAAAAAATCAAGAAATGCACCAACACAGCAGCAGAAGAAGCCCTTGTAAAACAAAAGTTAAACTAAACTATGGTTTTGTCAAGTGGCAAAGGAACTTGCTAAATTGAAAAATGCTACCTAACATATATGTAAGAGCACATCGTCGGATCAAAAAGTTCTAAAAATATTTTGGATTTTATAAATTTAATTTTGAGACTGAATTCAGTTTAACCAATGTTTAGTTTACGCTATACTTACTCCAA
Source organism: Tachinus rufipes (assembly GCA_963932245.1). NCBI lineage: Eukaryota > Metazoa > Arthropoda > Insecta > Coleoptera > Staphylinidae > Tachinus > Tachinus rufipes. The sequence goes on along the minus strand of OZ010747.1, from coordinate 65,721,701 downwards.
ATTTTAAGTTGATTTTTGGATTAATAGATTGACAATTAGGTTCTTGTCATAAATCCAAAGACAACAATGATTTATTATTAAAAAAAAAAAATGTTCATAAAACTGCCAATAATATTTAGGCTTTTATAAATTTAATTTTAAGACTGAACTCGGTTAAACAATATTTAGTCATTTTTTGATTTACACACTAACACTGATGCAGAACAAGTTGCATACAGTACAAGTTGCAATCGATGTAAATAAAAATTAAATTAAAACTGATGTCGCAATTAAAGCGCACAGATGGCTCTACTTATCGCCACCCTTAAGTTTTGCATAAAAAATAATTTCTTCTAAATATACAGTTTTATAAAAACAGTTGTTACAGGAACCTGTTAAGACTTCTAAAGTGTTTTTTTTTTAACCTTATAAAATTATTTCACATTTTTTGTTAATATTTGCTAACTAAAAGACTGAATTTGTGCGCAAAACCTATTGTGCGCAATTAATTTGTAAATTAATAAAGTAAATAAAATTATGATTAACTTTTTTTAAACTTAATTTACCTTTTTGGATTCAAATCTAATTCCATTTCATCCTTCACGGTTTTGATCAGAATCTAAAAAAATAAAAATTAATTTGCTCACAAAAATACATAATTTGTGTATAACCATTTTTAGACGTAAGTAAAAGAAATTAGATTAAATAGGTTGATATATAAGTTGACAACTTACATTTATTTACATACAAATCTAATTGTTTAGTCTTCAATTAATAACAAACTAGTAGCATTGTAGTATATCTATCTAATAACATATAAAAACAGCCAGGAAATATTTAACACATGTCATTTAAAAAATTAATCAATTCGGAACGTATTTATTTTATTATAGTTATGGCAACCTTTTCAAAATAGTAAATAATTAGTTTTGAGATTGTTATTTTTTGAGGTACAAAATCTCTCCTTTGGTAACATTGGAATTACTCATTGCTACCACTTAAACTGAACGTGTTGCTGCTGTTCTATAGGCAGGAGTTACACTTAAAGTTGTTTTTCTCTGAATCTTTGCAAACAATTTCTTATATATTTCTTATCCTGTTATTATTACTGTTTACTATAATATACATTGCTCTAATGCTGCTTGTTCCAGCTCCCTTTAGACTTGGCATAAGCTATTAAATTTTTTGCCTATAGTTATTTCTAGAGATATCAGGCTCTGTTATAATCATTTTCCGACCCATCTTTCCTTCTAACTATGCAGTTTTGTTGGTTGCAAATTACGCATCTTCCACAATATATACTACATTTTTGCCGCTCACAAGCAGTGCTAAGTCGTCCGTGTATCCAACAAGGAGGTCAATTCTGAAAACGTTGTTATAACAAATGTTGTACAGGGTTTGTAGGTTTAGGGTTTTATCAATGTCTGCTTACGGGACTAAGTTTAAATAATTTTTGAAGCCTAGGGTCAAAAAAATGTTTTTTTTTTGTTTCTTTAGATGCTGCTTTAACTTTTTGAATGGCGTTTATAGTTGAACGCTTTGTTCTAAAACAATACTGTTTTCAGTTAGTCTGCCGTTTATAACTGATTTAAATAATTTTTCTACTGTGTTTGTGAGGTACAATAGTCTGTATGCCGGGGTCGTTTTTTTTCTTTTTATTTATGTGTAGCTATTCTATTTGTCTGGAAATATGCCTTCAGTAATCAATCCGTCAAAAAACAAAAAAAAGCGGACAGTAACTTTGATATACGTCCTGCTAGAGCATTGACAACTTCTATTGGGATGCCGTCCGAATCTGCCTTTTTGCCTGCGTCTGCTCTTCTAATATCTACTCGTGTGCATTTAAAAGTTTAGCTTGTTTTCAAAATTTTTTTGTCTACTCTATTTCTTTGTGAAACGGGAACAGTTCTTTTGCCACTCTCTACTGCAATGTCCGAATATGCCGGTGACTATTTTATAGCCGTTTCTCTACAAACCGTTACTAATCCCCTTACGTATCAAGTTTTAAGCAATTTTCTTAAAAGCTTTGATTGCATTTTTAAGGTCTGATTTGTGCAGTTTGTAAATATGTTTGAGACCTGCTTGATTCCTTTTTTTACGGCCGTTGGCTTTAATTAGTTGTCTCTTGGCTGTTTGACACTTTTTATTGATTTTTACAATCTTCTTATTTTACAAAAAAAAAATCATTTTTGTGCTTTCTGTGGAGTTACTGTTCTGCTTTTTTTTGCCGACAGCATCAAACAAAGCAGACTGGGTCTTACCAAGACCTTCCTCGGCCTGCGCAAAAACATCTCTCAGGAGATTGATTTTGCTCAGGGTTAGACACTCTATTCAGCCAGCTAGGGTTTTTTTTTCTTTCAGTCAAGCGCATGGGAAAACAGAGGTTACGTTCAGTGGAAAACCAGGCACAACACGCCAGCATTATCTTAGTTAAGAATCAGCTTCTTCTCTGCTTGGCTCACGCAAACAAAGAGGATTTTAAGGAGATACTTACATCTTTCTTACATTTTCTAGTATAAAAACTAAAGACAGACAAATTGTTCAACAGTCTGTTAACAGGCATAGACAGAGCACAAATTTTCTCCAATATCTATGCAACGTCTATAAAGCTGGCACACTAGGTGTACTACTAATTTTACGTCAATAACAATTATCAGTTTGTTACCAGGTAGATAGATCCATGTCTCAGTAGGCAAACTTTTAGGAATTTAAATAGAGGAGAATTTAGTAGGTAGGCCCTCTGACACAAACAGGTCTTTAGAAAGATTTCCTCCCAATAAACAAAAAAAACTTTCTTAACTGAACAGATATTAACGTGTTAACCTTACAGGCGTTACTTTAGATATAATTTGGGTTTGCCATTTTTCTGTCACATTTTATTTTGAAAGGAATCTCATTGCTGACAAAAAAGCCGCCTGAGGTGCAGCAATTTTGTTTTCATTGAAACTAGTTTTCTCTTAACATCTTTTGAAGTGTGAAACTCCTTGTTGATGTTTTTAATGACCGCTTTGACAAATTTTTTGTCACACATTTGGAACGAATAGAAATTAGCAGTTTCATGTTCTTTAAGAGTTACTAATGCTTTACAGAAATTGTCTATTTTCTTGAAGATAAAGCGGATGCAGTCGTTGATGTTAATTGCGCAAACATTTTTGACACTGCTATCTTTAAATATCTTGCTCTACTTTAATTTAAATTTGCTTTTTGCAATATCTCAACAGATTATTAGCTGCTCAATTGTAGTTTGCATCTGCAACATAGTTTCATTTAGCACTCGGATCTTCTTAGTTTCCTTCAGCAAAGACTCCTAGACTCCTATGACCAATAAATGCATTATTATTATTGTTGTTATTATTATTATTAAAATTTATCGGCAGCGCGGTTAAAATTCTCAAAGGCTTGGGTAAACGTGGTTTCCATGATTACGATTTGTTTTTTTAAATTTGATTAGGACAATTTTAAACTGCCTTATCCTGGCTCTTACAAAATTCATTTTGATGGATTTTGGTTAGCTAAAAATAAAATATTGTTAATTAAATGTGAAGGCACTCAATTTGATATAACTTGCGCGTAATAATAAACTTATGTCCCCGCTCACCCACTCAAGTGTTTGTGAGTCAATCTCTTAATAACTAACACTTGGGCGGGTTGGCGAGGAATTCCAATCAAAACTACTTGCACGTAATCATAAACTTGTGTCCTTCCTCACCTGGGTGAGGCACTCCAATCAAATTAACTTGTGTCTTTGCCCACCAACTCAAGTGTAAACTATGCAATTTTTTGACAACAAACACTTGGGCGGGTGGGTTGTCACTCAATTCAAAATAACATGCGCATAATTATCAACTTGTGTTTATTGCTCACCCACCCAAGTGTTTGTAATTCAATCTTTTAATAACTAACATTTGGGCGAGTTGGTGAAGCACTCCAATCAAATGTACTTGCGCGTAACTATGAAATTGTGTTCCCGCTCACCTACTCAAGTGTTAGTTATAGAATCTCTTGACAACAAACACTTGGGTGGATAGTTGGGACACTCCAATCAAAATTACTTGTGCAAAACCATAAACTTGTGTTATTGTCTACCCACCCAAGTGTAAGTTGTTCAATCTCTTGACAACAAACTTTTGGGCGGGTAATTATAAACTTGTGTACCCGCTTACCCACTCAAGTGTTTGTGATCTAATTTCTTAATAACTAACACTTGGGCAGGTTGGTGGGGCACTCCAATCAAAACTACTTACGCGTAATCATAAATTTGTGTCCTCGCCTACCCACCTAAGTGTAAGTTATCCAATTTCTTGACAACAAACTTTTGGACAAGTGGGTAGGTGGGTAGGCACTTAACTCAAAAGTACTCGCGCGTAATCATATACTAGTGTTCCCGCCCATTCACCCATCCTATGTTAGTCATCCTATCTAATTTTGTTGTAATAATAATCATACATTTTTGACTTGCTAAGCTTTTGAAAGTTCCGGACCACTAGAACAAAAAAATGGACGCTCTAGAAAAGTTTATAATTCGACTTGTAGAAAACAAATTTAAATGGACAAACTTAAACAGATCAGCCAAATAACCAAACTAAAAAATCCACAAGAACTGGTTTTCCTAAAAGAACTCGTCGGATCCTCTAATCTAACAACAAGGAAGTGGTGGACGTTTTCCCAGAAAAAGACTTCACAGGAGTAAAATGCAAAAAACCAAGAAGTTAAAGAGATTAACTTTTCAATTAGTTTTTGTAATAGGCTATTAGACGCTCTCAGAGTCATTAAGGCAATCGGCTAATAAGGTTAAAAAGTCTTTAACCTGAGCGGCCTTTAAGACTCAGGTGGCCAACCCAAGTTTATCTACTAACTCTTTAAGCCTTTCAACAAGCTCTCCTACCTGGTCAGCATTTAAGAATGCTGACACATGATGCCTTTCTCTTATTGTTATACGGGATAAATCTGTATTTTAAAAGCTGTCGGCCACGTTTACAAGACATAAACGTAACCATATTGCATATAGCATATTGCAAAAGCTAAATTTTTTATATTGGTTCTAAAAAGACTTTTAAATACGTCATAAGAAACGTATCCGACTGCATCGAGGCTGATGAGCATGGAAAAGGATAGGAAACTTTTTTTTAATGCTTTACGTTTAGCTTTTTCTACCAGGATAAAAAAAATCGAGAATTTATGTCTCACTAAGTTAGCTAACTTCACAGTCCGTCTTAAATATGAAAGTTAGCAAACAATGTTCAATGCAACTGTTGCCACCGTAAAAAGCACCGGAACTCATAGCAGCTTTATATGTAAATAAAAAAGTTAGGGCATGTACAACATGCAAAGGATTGCGCACTGCCAGTTACAAAAGTTTCTTAGCTTATCTCAAGCTGAAGGCAAACTAAAGTTTATTGAATGCTGAAACCACTGCACGTGTTTCTCAACGACAGACACCAACTTCTTATAGGAGCTCACACAATGCTTGCAAGAAGAAATTCTATGCACAGGCAAATAAAAATGCCCCTGTTAGGAGAAACGTTGAACTGTTTGTGTGTGAAGGAAGCTGTAATACAGTTAAATTTTTACACGAACAGGTAACGGCGTTTTTGGCGAATTTTATTTGAATCAGATGACCGAAACAAATTTATCATTTAAAAATAATAAATGATGTATTTTATGTAAATTGCCTTTTCATCCAGCAAGAGACACATACACACGTGTATATATATTTCGGGGTATGCATCTATCGTCATTGTGCCTATCTCCCAAACACATCATTTATTAATTTTAAATAATAAATTTGTTTCGGTCATCAGATTCAAATAAAACGCGTCAAAAATACTGTTGCCTGTCCGTGTAAGGATGTAACTGTATTACAGTCTTCTTTACACACAAACAGTTTAACGTTTTTCCTAATAGGGGGCATTGCGTCAACACCTTTGACACATTAGTAAACATAAATTGTTTAATAGTTACTGTGATTTTATGCAAATTGTTTCAAAAATCGACTGCAAGCAGCCGACACAGCAGGTACATTACTACTTAACTGCAATTATTATTACACACCGTGTTAATAATTATTAATGCTGATCGGTATTAATAATTATTAATACTTCCATTAATATTTAATTTTCTGTTTTTTCAAACTAAAGCTTGGAAAAACGGAAAATACTTTCTTATAGAAACCCACCGTTGCAATGGACGACAGCCAGATGTCCGCCGCGTCCCAGCAACTGGAGATGGACCGGCAGAAAAAAAAAACTAGGAGCGCCCACCGCTCCAGGGAGACGTCGCTCGAGCGGAGCTACTCCAACTCCAAGGCCGAAGTGAAGATGTTGGAGGGACAGCTGACGGAGCTCCAGCAGCAGCTGAAAATCATGGCAATGAACTTTGAGAAGAAGTTCGAAGCTCTCCAAGACACGATCGCGTCGCTAACAGCGATCAACGTGGAACAAGCCGCTACTATCAAGGCCCTGTTGGCCGCCCAGCCCCCTACCTTATCGCCGCCGCCATCAGAAGATGAAGATCTGGATCTGCCCGCCGCCTCCAAGAAGACTCAAGAAGAAGGGCAAACCAAAGAAGAAGAAGAAGAAAACTATTAATTCTCTTTCTTCCCATACAGCTACTACCGCACCTCACCCCGTCCCTGCCTCAGCAGCGGAGAGCGACTACGAAATGGAAATGACGGAGGAGATCAGCAGCGACGACGAAGACGTCACCAGCTTCACTTAGTCCGCCGAGACAACTACCGTTTCTCCAGCCGCCATGGACCTCACCATCGAGGCCCAGCTGCACCTGCCTACTCCAACTCTAAGGGACCTTTCGTCGACGCCGATAAATTCCAGCTGGCAGGTGGAAGGAAACGCAAAAATTCCAGGAGTGAATCACCACCTCTAAAATTGATAAAAGGGCAATCAGCCACCCCCTAGCTGCCATCAGTAGCTGCGTATAAAAAACCATCCGCGGTTAATCCTGCCGGCCCATCAGGCTAAAAGGCAATAAGGCCTTCTGCCACCAAGGGCGCCGCTCCCGCCAAGAAAGGGAAAAATATCACCGAGGTGAGGTTTAGGCCTGCCGCCTCAAACCCCAACCCCGACGGTGACGATTTCGAAACCGAAAACTCACCGGCAGTCGTCTTCTCGACATCGCGTCTCTCGGCACTCATCTTAAAGCAAAAGGAAAGATTTCCGGAAATCTCCAGCGACTTCAAGGCAAATAATATCAATTATTTGTCTGCCATGCATACTTACGAGGGTATACGCATCCAACCCGCGACAATCGCCGACCATCGGGGAGCAATCGCGTTATTAAAAGTAAAGGAAGCCAAGTATCACACTTGGGCTACTTCCGATGAACGCAGCCTGGAGGTGGTAATCCTCAAGGTGCCGACTTACCTCACCGAGGAGGACGTCGGCAAAGCGTTAGAGGAACTGGGCTTCAAACCCACAAACGTACATCAGGTTCTCCATGGTATCCGTGCAACTCCCAAAGGGAGCTAAGAGCGCGGAGATCCTAAACTTAACTGATCTACTTGGCTTGAAAGTCGCTGTAGAACATAAAAAGAAATCTAATGGCATCCTACAATGTCAGCTTTTCAAGAGGCACGGACATACTGCCAACAGGCGCAGCGCAGATTAGGTCTGCAGAATATGTTTGGGGCCCCACCGATCGGTGGCCTGCCTTAACAAATCAGCGCCGAAATGCGCTTTATGTTCAGGCCCACACCCGGCTAACTACAAGCGATACAAAGCATACCTGAGAGCGATGACCGCTTACGGAAAGACAGCTAAATCTAGACCGACAGCCGTGCCCGCGCCGGCCCATGCCCCTTCTTTTTTGTCTCAGCCTACAGGTCCCCGCAATCCTGTAGAAAACGGCAGATCTTTTGCAACGGCTGTTGCTCTTCCAACGCAACAAAAGCCAACTGCTGCAAAAATAACCGAAATCTTAAAAGAGATGGGCGAATCTCAAATGAGGTTCATGGCCAACCTTTTGTCTACGCTTATCCACTAAAATGGATAATACACCAGACGTAGTATTACTCCGAGTCTGCTTCTGGAATGCCAATGGCATTACAGAAAAAATGGGAGAAGTGGAATAGTTCTTCTTCGATCCGAACTTAGACATCTTGCTGGTGTCAATTCCTGATTGGGTTTGTAGACCAAACCTAATCAGGCATTGAGAATTCCGAACACGTTTACCTATAGGGGGCCGCCGGTGGTACCCACAAAGCGTGGAACTTTGATCATTGGACCATTCTGAAGTGGATACTCCCGACCTAGTCTCCCTCAAATCGAACGCGATAGTAGTGACCGTGCCAGGGTTTGGCACGGTCAGGATCGCTTCCGGTTACATCCGTTTGCAAAACCTCATCGAAACAGCGGATTTTGATAAAGTTTTTGATAATCCACATCCCACAATAATTGCGGGAGACTTCAATTCGAAGCACGGGTCGTGGAATAGTCGATTAACTAACGCCAAGGGGCAAGCTCTGTTCGACTACATTGAGCAAAAAGATTTGCAGGTCCGGACGAACCCACTTTTCACAGCGCCGCGGGCCACAGAGGGGACGTTTTTGACGTAGCAATACTAAAGAACGTCAACTCGCAAGCAGTGGTAACTACGCGCAACGGCCTAAGCTCTGACCACAGCTCAGTACTACTAGAGCTACTTGGAAAGGGGTCCGGAGAGGGGGAAAAATTTGTCACACAGACGGATTGGACTCTCTTCTCTCGATGCCTGAAAAATAGCATTGGTAGCCTGACCACAGTACGAATGGATAAGGATATCAAAAGAGCCGTCGCATTTTTGACTACTCAAGTCCAAGAAGCCTCGGAAAAGGCTTCTAAAACCTTTCAGGTTTGCGTCGATAATCCTTTAGGATTATCACGAGAAACATAGGCGTTGATCCGAACAAGAAATGCCGCCAAACATCGATGGCAAAGGCATTGCAACCCCAGAGATCGAGAGATCTTGAATCGACTTCACAATGAAGTTCGAACGGATAAGAGAGCATAAAAACCAATGCTGGAAAGATACGCTAGAATCTTTCACAGAGGATGAAAATCCAATGTGGAGGATCTCTAAAGCCCTTAGGAACAGACGGGTTCTCATTCCGGCCATTCACGGTGAGAGAGAGAGATGCAATACACTACTGAGAAAAAGGCCGAAGCACTTGCAGACAGCCTGGAACTCCAATGCTCCAATCTGTTTACCGATTATACGGATCTGGAGCACATTGAAAAGGTTTGCAGGGAAGTTAAAGATTTTCTGAGAACCGCTGGCAATGACACTACACTTGATAGCGTTAGACCTTCTCGAATCAGAGAAATCTTTAAAAGATTCAAGTTCCATTCTATTCCAGGCCCGGATAAAATATCTAACAAAGCTCTTACCAATATTGCAAATGCTATTCTTCGCACTGGGCATTTCCCGTCAGCCTGGAAAGGCTCGCACGTGGTAAACATCGCTAAAGTTGGAAAAAACAGGTTGTTTCCCCAAAATTATTGGCGTATAAGCCTACTATGCATCTTAAGCAAGGTCATAGGGAGGGTGATCTTGGATATCATTCAAGAGCACACGAATACGAACAATCTTCTCCCCTCCCATCAACATGGGTTCAGATGGGGACACTCAAGCGTACAACAACTCAACCGAGTGGCGGACCACATTGTCGAAGGTTTCAGACAGAAAAAGGCCACGGGAGTGGTTTTTTTTGGCGTCAAAAAAGCCTTCGACAAAGTCTGGCACAAGGGACTGCGTCTAAAGCTAATCAGACAACGATTTCCTCTGCGTATTATAAGGCTGCTAGCCTCATATCTAAAACGCAGAAGTCTGGCAGTCAAACTCGATAACCACATCTCTACTTCTCGGCAGATAGAGGCCGCAGTTTCTCAAGGCTCTATTCTCTTGCCGCATCTTTTTAACTTGTATGTAGCCGACATGGCTTCAGGGCGCATGCACGGGGTTAACATGGCTCAATATGCTGACGATACAGCACTTATCTACTCTTTAAGGTCGACTAAAATGATCACCTTACGTTTTCAAAAAGCCACCTCCGATCTGGAAGATTGGATGGATAAATGGCAGTTTGGAGTAAACCCAGAAAAAAGCAAGACCGTACTCTTCACTCGGCGTTGGTCACGTAAACCGCATGAGAACGTCACCTTCAACGACTTTCCCATACCGTGGTCCGACACTGCCAAGTATCTTGGGGTAATCTTGGACAAAGGTCTCTATTACAAGCCTCAGGTTCAATCCATTCTGGACAAATCAAAAATGGCTAAATCTCTTCTTTACCCAATGCTGCGACGGAATAGCGGCATGTCGCTCCGGAATAAAATCCGGTTTTACACATTGACCATCAGACCGATGATCACATACAATTCCCCCATTTGGGGAACGGCGGCAAATAGCCACCTAAATCGCTTAGCAGCTTTCCAAAACAAAACTCTTCGGATGTTCGCAGGAGCTCCATGGTACGTTCAAAATCTGGACATTCGAACAGACCTAGAGATTGCTTCATTTTGTCAACATTTTGAAGCTTTGGCCAAAAAGTATTTCAAAAACCTCGCGGTTCATTCCAATCCTAATCTGGCAAGACTTGCCGAACCAGATTGGGAAGATTTTGTCCACAAACGACGGGTGAATTCAATAGTAGTCGACTTACTTCTAACATAGCGTGGGTAAAACCACATCCAAAAACAAAATCCCAACCTGGCCTATAAGGCGATTCCTAAACAACCTCCTACATACACATCTCCAAACGGAAGGTACTTGAGCCGAAAGGTCTCGAACTTCCAGGCAATTCCCAGATGGGTGGGGTTTAGTCGGTAGGCACCCTGGGAGCGAAGTCTTTCGAAGATTCCCCACCTACGCCTAACAAAAAAAAAATGTAAATTGTTTTTTTGACCAGTGAGATGCTAGGCACATTGATGATAGGTGCATACCCTGAAACACGTGTATGTGTCTCTTACTTAATGAAAAGGCAATTTACATAAAATACATCATTTATAAATTAAAAAAAAAAAAAATAGATAGTAGGAAAGTATTTAAAGTCAAATAGATTGAGTATGAATCAGTACTGCAAAATTCCACAAAAAGAAATGTTTAGAAAAGTATTTCAGAAAATGTTGCAAAAAGAGAATTTAGTGAATTCTTGTTGTAGAAGTAACCAAAAGCTTTGAAAGCAAGTATAAAAACAAACAAATAAGTAAGCAAAAAAAATAGAACGCAAAATGGAACTGCCAAACTAGGCAAAACTAAACAAAATATAAAAATGAAAGACAAAGTAATAATTAATATAATAGTACGCCGCAAGTAAAAAATATTGTTAAAAATAGTTAGATTAAAAATTAAAGACTAACTGTGTTGAGTAGTAATACCACAGTAGAAATAGACAGGATTTAACTGGCTATACAAATACAAAGACAGTGTTCATTATTGGTATAGATGAGAGTGAAATATTAGCAATGAAAAAATGCACAAAAATATTATTAAAATGAAAAGAAGTTTAGACATGAAAAATGTAAATCAGGCAAGGTGTAGCACGAAAGTTAACAATGGTGGCAAAATATTTAGAACTGCACTAGACTGCATAATTGAAATAAAAATAGACAAAAAAAATAGGGCTACAGATAGAGAACAAAAAACCAAGATAAACACAATCATAATTAAGCCAAAACAAGGTAATGTAAAGTCCTATGCAAAAATGCTAAAAAATCTAAAAAATAAATAGACATCACAAAAAGAGAATCAAGGTAAGCAAAATCTCTCAAACTAATAAAGGGAGCATAAAAATAAGTATAGTTGGAAAGGATGATGGTAAAAGTTTATATAAGCATTGCGTAAAATAATGGGAAAATAAGCATTTGTTCAGTTTGCTACTAAAAAAAAATATGTAGCCTGTGAGATTAACATAAAGTAATCAAAGAAAAAAGTAAAAAAAAGCAACTCCAGAGAAATATGAAAGTAAAATATAAAAATTAAAACAACTTTTAAACAGACAACAACCGTCATGAATACAATACAAGACATGGTTTATAATTATATTCTAAATGAAAAATATAAAACAAAACATAAAATGTATGCTTCTAGCTAAACTTAAGATTAAAATTTAAAAGTATTGACAGAAAATGCTTAGTGAAAAGCCCTAGTGGCAAAGTCGTGCTTAAATCAGAAGTTTTTGCGTTAAATATGAGTCCGGTAACTCAACTAGATAAAGCAGACGTACACAAGTAGAATGTAAAATTGTAGTAGTAGGCATCCAGAAAAAGTGTTTATTGTATTTAAGAAATAGATGTGTAACTAACACTATTTTATACCTGAGCGCTATTGAAGTACTGAGCGAAGCTAGCATATTAAAAAACGCGTAGCAATTAGAGAAACCGATCAAAAATAATAAAGCATATATTTTTTGTACTAGTTTACAATCTAACTCATATCATTTATCAGACGCTTAAAGAACAGTTAACTACAAACCAATATGTTTGACCATCAGCTTTGGAAATTTTTTTGAACATATAATTACTAATAGGTTAAGAAACAAGGTAGATGTAAAAATATTAGAAAACCAATTTGTGTTTACAAATAATAAATCCACTTAAGACGCCATAGAAAAAGTGGTTAAAACGGTTAAGAAGCTACAAATAAGGCAGTAAGAAATAGAAAATTCTATCTTCTGGTAACAATAGATATTAAAATGCATCCAATTCCTTACCATAGTCTAAATAAAATTATAACGCATTGGGCAAACTAGTGTCTAGCAAATAATCCTGTAGCTATAGGAGCATCTCAACAAAGAATATTTTAGCCTTATTATTGGTAATGCTAATTAACCTCTTTATGAATAAATACCGTAACTAAAAAAATGCCATCTACAAGTAGATAGGAACAATTGGAACACAGAATAAAAGCGAGAGGCGAAACCAAATACAAAAACCTTGATCAAAACATTTTGCAATAGAAGTATATGAAACATGAAAAAGTAAACTGCTACTTTAATTTGTAAGTAGACATAGCTGCTTCAAAGCTTTACGTTTTAAATTAATGGAAGATAGTACTGTAGAGTAAAAGAAACCGCTAAGTAGGTGATATTTAAATGTGCAAAATAGCACACACAAAATTTTTATTGTAGAAATAAAATCAACGTTAAAAACAAGACCCAAGACTCTAAAAGAAGTAAAAAAACAAATAACCAATATTCAGGGTGCGTAGAATACATGTCCGCACATACCTTTCTTCATGCAAACCTTCAACAGATTCCAGGAATTATCACAAAACGCTAATTGAAAATAGGGTTTTAGTGAGTACAAGCTCTACACACAGGACGGTAAAGCTTTTACCAAACCACATGGAAAAATTCTTAAAAAGTTAGAGATAAACTATTCGTTCGACAGCCTACACTACACCTACACTAGATGCATTTTTTTTAATTAGGCAGAATGATCAATGCGCTTAGAATCGTGCACTTAGATATTGAAGTAAAAGTAAATTTAGCTCAAAAAAAATTTAACGTTTTTTTAAAGGTTTATAAAATAGCAAATTTATTGTAACCGTATTACAACTTTAATAATTCTAAAATATTATTTGACATTTTAGTTACTAATCTACAAAGTTGACAAAAAAATTTCAATTTGCTTTTAGTTTGAAACCGCTTATGCAAGTATTGAAAACGTGTTAAAACTAACATTGATTTTATAATCTTGGTTTTAATAATTTTGAATACAAATTCAAACTTGGTACTTATTCAAAATAGCCTTAAAAATGTTTTTTTAATATAAGTTTATATTAATAATGCTCTTTAAGATGATTTTTAACTTTCAAAATAATCAAATTTAAAATGTATCAAAACTATTATTTTTTAAATAGCCACAATACTGCTTTTTAACGTAGTTTTTGAAAAATATATAAATTTAAAAATTAAGAAAGTTATGATTTTTTAAAACAATCAAAATGTATCAAATTGTAAACTCCCAGATTTTAAGCAAACGTGATTGTGGTGACGGATCGTGAGGATTACGACTAAACAATTACTTTGTTTACTTGAAAATTATGCGTGATTTCAATTATGATATGCAAATTAAAATTAATCCCCCAACTCACTTAAAAAAACATTCTGGATTAATATTCACAACACTCATTAAGAATAACATATACCTTACACTTAAATCAGTTAATTTTTACAAGCAAAAACATTTATTGATAATGTGAAGAATATTTTTTCATTGCTTGCAACGAGGGGGAGTCTCTTTCCCATTCCCTCAACAATAATGCGTTTGAATTATCGCCTAATGGCACGCAATTTAATTAAACCGAACTAATAAATCGCCCGGCAATTACTGTGTTTATAATCTAATTGTTTCATTTACAAGGCTGCTAACTGCAGTCGGCATTAATTTGTAATGAAACTTAATGGAATCCCCCTCCAATATACGGTCTGACTGAGACATTGAAGAATTAAGTTTTTTTTTTTTAACTTTAAATTGAATGTAATTTAATAAATTTATCTATTGATAATTACAAAGATAATACATTTAACATCTTAATACAAATTAGTACACCATTATGCTTCACTAATTGATTAATCAATTCATCCGCTTGATTAGATTCAGTCTTAACATGGTTACCTTATAATCGCCATCCGCATGTTAATAATATTGCAGCCGCATCAATTCTATTATCATCAAGTTAATCACTATTAAAGTAGATGATTTATAGAAAAAATATGATATATAGGCTATAAAATTTAAGTAAATTCAATGTACATATAATGACAAAATGACCTTGTTTTGATACAGCCGGATGTTCACAAATATTTTAACACCGGCATTAATTCTGCCCGTATTGCGATTATTAACATTCATCATTATCACTAACTGTTTTTGCACATTTACACTTTGCACGAATGATTTATTATTATTAACAATTTTGCTCATAATAATATAATAGCGTTAGAAATGTCAATTTACGTTAAATTTTATTGCGAACTTAAATCTATTATAATTAAATATAACCATTAGTAATAACAATCAAATTACCTTGTTCACATTCAGAGGAGTTTTAGTAAATACTTTTGCAACCGCATTTATTTGTTTGCGAACAGCACTGAATTTATTACTAACACTACATAAGTTTTCACACATTTATGTACTGTGTAATGGAATATTGACTGATTATAAACTTGTAATATAACAGCTGTCAATATACAATAATTTTTATTACCAACATAAAACTAAATTAGCTAAATCTACTAAGGTCATGCACACAAATTATTAAGTTTTGTTTATGTATTTTATAATTTTATTATTACTGTTGTCGGTCCTGTGTTTATGTAGTGGTGTTTACCTGTTGGAATAAAGATATATATTAATAGTGGTTTGGTACTTTGCGTACTTGTATTTTATTTAATTGTGCAGGGTTAGTCTGAATAGATCGATCTAAGCTGAAGAGTCTTAATTATATGTATATAAGGGGCCCGATCAAAGTTTGCCCGTGCAATTGAGCAGACGTAAATCATGTTGAAAGTCTTCCTATAGGCTCTTGCCGTCTTGGCGGTTTGTTAAATATCGGCGTCCTAATTGACGGTGTTGAATGTGAGTTCCGTTCAGGTGGCAGGTCCAACTAGAGTGGAACTGATTGAGGTGTCTCTGATTCTAGTTGATATAATTTGGGCGCGCAAACTTTGCACCCAGCAGGGTAGGTATGTCAACTTTGGAACATAATCACTCAGCTAGAAAACTCTGCAGTTTGCGGATTGTTTGTTGTCTTCAATAATGACCCAATGACCCAGGTACTCAATTTGCATATTAATCCGTATTTCTGGAGTCTTTCAAATACTTTATGCAGATGAGTCTGGATTTTCTAAAAAAAAAACAGCAATATTGTCAAAGTATACCAGACCAATCTTACCTAGTAAAGCTGTTAGTTTCTGGAACGTTGCCGGAACTTACTTTAGTCCAAATGACATTATTTGGCACTCTAGTACCTGGCCTTTAGAATACGGGCTCTGCTAGGAACCTTGTATATTAGTTTCTGGAACGTTGCCGAGGCGTTCTTCATTCCACATGGGATTACCCGGAACTAGTACGTTGCAACGTCAGACGTAACAAACGCGATTAGATATTTAGATTTTTTGTCTACGGGAACCTACCAGTTCTTTTAAATTCCTTTTGGTAATTACAGTTGTTCTTACTAAAATGTGAAGAGTTTTGTAGATTTTTGGTAAGGGAGCAAAATTGTTTTTTGTAGCATTGTTTTTAATTGATTAAAATCTTTGATAGTCTACGCAAAACCAGACAGTATTGTTTTTTTCTTTACAAGTACTACCGGTGCGCAGTACTCGTTTGAGTTGGGCTAGAAGTTGATTTACTTTTCCGTAGATGAAGTTTTTTTGTACGGTCTAATTTTGATGGGTGTGAGATTTTCAGTTAAATGTTGTACAATGCTTGGCGTAAGTAACTTGGCAAAAATTGATGCATTAGTTTTTTAACGTTTGCTGGTCCGGGAAGCCGTTATTTGGTACATCCGTTTTGGTGAAAGTTGGTTTGATGGAAAACATTTTGATCCAGTAGACAACTAGGTCTTATTTTCTATGTTAAAGCATTGTTGGTCGTAGGATTGCATCCATCTCTAATAGTCAAAAGTTTTACAAGATTATTTTTTCTCTTAACTGGGAAACTACAAGGAGGTGGTGAATTTGATGTTTTTTATCTAGTTTTTAGTTACTCCGGGCATGATAAAGTAGAATTGATTGGCATGTACCACGGAGCTCTTGAATGAGTAAAAGTTGAGCAGCTTGAAACGGGCAAGGCTTACGCTAGCTTTGCCGTTAATGAGAGCGGTGCGTGGTTAGCCTTTGATGTTTACTTAAATTTGTGGCAGCTTGATAGTGGTCTAAGATTCTTTTTTTAATTTTTATAGCCAGCGTAATCAAGTTGTCAAATGTTGACAACAAGGGACTGTTCAGGAACATTGCAATCTTAGACTTCAACTTGTGTAAGTGTATTTTTTTGTACAACGCTTTCCGCTTAAACAATGACGTTTTCTGATTCCCTAGCAACTTCTGTATAATTCCATTGACAGGTCTTTTTGGTTTAAATTGTTGTTGGGTTGAGGTACAACGTTTGCATTTTTTTAACTCTTAACCTTCTTCTTTTGGGCTACCACTTCTATTGTGTCAACTCTATTAAAATTTAAAGGAATCTATATAAAACACTGTTAAACACATTTCTAACTAGATAACTTAGTGGAACAGCAAGCTTGACAAAGCAAGGTCAAACACTAGCAAACTGTTTAACAAATGCAAGAAAAACCGTAACTGGGCTACTTATAGAACAGTCTTACGGCACAATGCCACAAAAAACACTAAAAGAAAACTGTGGAGGACGTTCAAAACGGAGACCGCACTAGCCACATTGAATTTTTGCTGACCAAAAACAAAAAATGCACGGAGTTGGTTGAAGGCAATTTGCAATCGTTGTTGCAAGCACACTTTCCAGGCTCTACGTTGATAGAAGCTTTTGGTCCAAACAAAAAAGATTGGAAAAAAGCAAAAGCTTTAATTAAGAGTAGCATAAAATAGCGGATCAACACATTAAAACCATTTTAGTTGCTAGAAACCAATAGACTCTAGAAAATTTTCAGTTCTGAAAGAGCCTCTATGCAAAATTCTCAGAAAAAGCTTAGCACTTTTACGTACACCAAACAGCTGAAAAGCGGTTAAAGTAGTAGTTATACTAAAACAGAGGCAATCTACGTAAGTTTTAGCTAAATTTGACAGAAAAATGTCTTTTTTACAAAAACTATGAAACAAATAGTTGGCAGCTACATACGGAACAGGGCACTAAAGGTTTAGCTACTTTACCAGCTCTAGTATGCCTACCAAACAGTAAAATCTTATTAAATAGCTATACATTAGCAGGTGCAAAAACATTGCAACAAAATAGCTTCGGGCGTTTTTCTGGATATTGAAGGGTATTTGACAATATTGTCATAATACTACTTTTAAATTTATTTTGAAAGCAATGGAAAGCCAAGGAATGAACTTTCTTGTCCGACACTGGGTGAACTTCATGCTCTAAAACCGGACTGTAACTAAAACATTATATAAAAAAACTGTACAAGCTATAATTGTCTGCGAGTGCTTACAGGAAAGTGTACTTTTACTCTTATTGTAGCCTTGTCATAGACGGTCTATTACAGATACTCAACGACATGCACCAAGTGCATTAAACACTGTATAAAAATGGTACAGAAAGAAAAAGCTAACAATAAAGCTAAGCAAAACGGCATTCACAAGTTGGCAAAACACCACAGACCCAAAAAACCTGAGGATGTATGAAGCTATGTTTCCAATGACAAAAAAAACTAAGTAAAGTTTAAAAGCTATTATGTCAATTGTCATATATGTCTTTTTTGCATTTCTTTTGTATATGGGCGTGTATTATTTGTAAAAACAGTTTTAGGATTTGACTCATTAGGGTAATAGTCTTGTACTTATTGCACAGAGATGCTTAGTATTTTTGGCGCAATAAAAAGTAACCCATTAAACAGGGCAATTTTATGATCTATTAGTTTTAAAAATTTAAAGTAAACATCTGAATTGACTGTTTTTTTTGGTTTTGATGTTTTCTTGGGGTTCGGTGAATTAAGACAGGTCAGAATTGGAGTAAATCGCGAAATTGGAAGGATTGGACCACGGTATGAGAACGTAAAAAAATAGATCTTCTTATGAGGAGCGTTCCGTCGTGTTAAAAAAAACGGCTTTGCTTTTTTCGGGATTCACTTTGACTTGCCAGTCAGTCATCTAATCAGCATTCCAGATTGGTGGTAGCTTTTTGTAGCTTAAAGTGAAACATCATGGGTGACCTTGACAAGTAGAGAAGCGTTGTGTCGTTGGCGTATTGTGCCATTTTAACCCCGTGTTTTTATCTCAAAGACATGTCTGCGACAAAGAGATTAAAAAAGACCAGAGCAAGAATGGAGCCTTGAGGGACTACTGCCGTAACATCCCGCGTAGTAGAGATGTGTTTTTGACTGGCGCTTTGTGCAGGGTTTGCGCATTTATACCTTGTTCTAAAGTGCTGGAGTCTGCTTTATCTGTTGGAATAGGAGGTAGCGTGGGAACTTTGTATTGTAATACTTATGTGTTTTTGATTACTAGTACTTTTTGTCTGCTGTTGGAGCCTACGCTCCAGCAGACAAAGCCTGTATTATGTTTAATTTTAGAAGCAATTTTTGCAGTTGGAAGAGTTATATTACTGCTTTGTTAGTCTTTTGTTTACTATTATTCCTACTGTACTAATGTTTATCATTTTCGGTTTAATGATAATTTTATTATCTATTGTGCATTTGCCGGAATCAAACCATAAAACTTTATTGGTTTTAAGGATATCTAGTTTTATCTTAGTAGTCTTCTTTACAACATTTTTAAGTTTTTTTATCTTTTTGGTACAAAGAAATGCTCCGGACTAATATCTGTATATTTTGTTATTATTGTCATAGTATGATTGCTTTAGAAACAAATTGTGCGGTCTATTTTGTTGTTTTACGCACTGACGTATCGCAACTAATCAAGCTGTATTAACCACCCTTGCAATAATACAGTTGCTAGTCCAAAATTATTTTTCTTTTGCTTAAGTTTGGTATAGTGAGTACTGCTGCTCTTCACTATGCTATACCATTGATCAATATATTTAGTTCATTTGTGTTTTGATACTCTATACACAAACAAGTGTCCAGCAATTGGTCTACAGTCGTTAATCTGGGTCAGTTGCTGTAGAATTGCCAGTTTTTGATTCACGTCAAGTATTTTATTTTTCCAGTTTTCTACGGCAAACCTATAGAGAACTAACAAAACATGAAGGGTCGTTACCGCCACATTACTTAATTGTAATGCAAAAGCAAGACAAGCAGTTTACAGACTACAGATAAATAAAAAAAGATGGTAAATTTTGAGATTGCAGACTTAGCATAACAAATGTCTTATTTGAAAAAACTATAATAATGAGGTCAGACTTTATGAAAGGTTATTTCATTAAAAATACATGTAATGTGATAATACCACAACAAGACTTATAATCATCAAGTCAAATAGTTAAATGTCATTGCAGTTGATAATAATAAAATTTAAACTGGTTATGGCTTGCATAAACAGTGTGGAAGCATTGGCTACAATTTGCAAAGTTTTTTTGGTCTAAATATCAAAGAACAGAGAGAGCAAAGAAGATAGTTATTGAACCCGAATCTGTTTTTAGGGTCACATACTAAACACGGAACACAGCAACAAAAAAAAAATTAAAGGTAACCCTTTGGCAAAAAATGTTGAGCTCCAGAAGAGCACAACAGAATCAGCAGGTTTGCAGTAAAAAAGCGCCAGGCTAACTGGCTCAAAAATCAAATAAGAAAATAGCAGAAGCAACTGCTATACAAAAATAGTTGGTTTAACACATTACTAGCGTATATACCAACATAATCTACTTGCTCACTATTATTAAAGTATAAACCCTGCCCAATTGCTTATGAATCCAGAAGTTCTTGTAACCCAGAACTTGTCATTGAGAAAAAAAAAACCATAATCTTTTGTACATACCAACATAAATGGCAACAAGGAAGGCAAGGAAAATCATAGGGATAGCTGGAATGCGTATACGTATAAATGTGCGTTTCGACACAATTGCACGCAAAACAAATAAAGAAAAAGGCAAAAACTCAAATAAAATGGAACGACCTTTAAAAAGATATAAGAAACAAGTAAATGAGAATTGTAACTAGTAACAAAAAAATCAGAGACAAAAAAAATATTTAAAAATAAAATACAGAATGAAGGGATTCAATGAGATAACAAATAACGTTTCTACTGGAAAACTAAGTATGATTAAAGGTAAACCTAGAGACAAATAGGAAGAAACTGTTGAAAGAACTTAGTGATAGAGATGACAACAAAGAGAAGAAAGTTATACTATGAAGAAAGGGTACAAGTATAGATAAACTAATAAGAGAGAAAAGCATAAATATTAGGTTCATGAGGTGCAGAACAAAGAGTGTAACAGTTTAAGAGCCAATGTTATAAATGTTGGATAAAAAGTCACATAAGATAAAAATCCAGATAACTGAAGACATCCCAAGAACAAGGACATAAACAAAAATGTATGACATTTTTCAAACAAATATAGGCAGAGAAAGAACGCCCACGACCTACTAATGGCAACAACGGTGAGAAGGAAAATAGACATTAGTGATAGTGAGTAAACCTAATAAATCAAATTAAATAGGGAGTAAATACAAGATAAAGACGCGGTTATCTTAGAGATAGGTATAATAAGTATAGAGATAAAGTAAAAAGATAGGAAACATCTAAACAGAAAATAGTATGAGCCGGTATAGGAGGTATTATAGTAAGGAGGTATTATAGTATACAGCTGTTACATTAGTTTAAACTGAGGAATAGAATACTATCAGGAATAGGTAGAAAAATAAGAAAAAAAAAAAAACAAATTCTAATAATAATAATAATAATAGAAGGCAATTTAATGCAAAATTGCCAAGATGGAGAGTGACAAAGTTTGACAGGATAGAAAAGATGATAGCGGTTGTAAATCTTACATGCGTTTACGGTCTATACCTCAGTTTTGAACCAGCATTATTGGACTTTAATTATCATTACAAAGTTAACATGCGCCTACATAGTGACTACCCTAAATGATGCTACAATTTTACAAAGACTGCTACAACTATTGACTACAACTATAAACTTGAACAGATACTGACTACCGCTTCAGGGATCAAACAGCACAAGATCATGGTGGCGCTTTCACAGCAACCCCATTGTTTGCCTCCGGCAAACCATCAAGAAGTGCTGTTTGTTGGCTGCGGGTTTGTCCTTAACGAAACAGCATCATCTACCTTTGCAAGCTATAAAGCCATTTCATACGCTTGCTAGGAGTTTTTGACTCTTAAAGGGCACACAAGATGAATGCCGGATGGCCATATCAACCAAACCATACGTTTGGACAGGTCACCACGTGTACGACACCGGAAGGAACTCCAAACAATTTTTTTTTTTTGGGTTAGTAAAGAAGGATTTGGCAAAATGTCGAATTTACTCTAACGGGTTAAAAAGTCTAAAAAATAAACTATTAGTTGGCTAAACTCTCAGCTAAAGTTAGAATTAACTTCTTAAAATTGTCGCCGCTTGCTTGGGATAAGCGGAACAGCAGCTGATTTTTGTCAATAAGTTTTGCGCTATTTGCAGAACCCGTCGCTTGTGCATAGGATACATCTTTTGCTTTGGGGGTGCCTCAAGAGCGGTAGTTTGCTGACAATGAACAGGTGCCTTACTATGGGCCTAGCGACTAGCACGCAGTTTTACATAAACTGAGCAGTTGTTATAACTGACAGTGTGCAACCTACTGCACCCGGCGTATGTAACTACATGCCCAAACTTTTTAGAAAAAGTATTGCGTTGTGCAATTTTTGAGTTTTTTTTTTGTTTTCAACCGTACAACAAAGCTCGCAGATATTAGTGAGACAAAGTATCTTGTTTTTAATTCTCTAAGAAAGCTGGACGTACAGCATTGGGAAGGATTTTCCGTTTCTTTCTATTCAAATAACGGAAATATGCTCAGTTTGCACCACGTCTGCTGTGACGCAATTGAGAATGTTCCAAATGACGTATTTGAGTAGACTCTCAAAGACTTTCAGTTCCTACTTAGAAGGTGTAACGCACCCCTTTGGAGGCGGTGCAATGCTCTATCACAGCATAAAAATCAGTATAAGTGAGAGGGTGCATACAAATTCCGTTACCCACGTTTATGGCGCGGTCAATAATGATGTTACGCGATTTGAAGGTTGCAAAAGCTTTGGATAGAGAGATTTCTCTCTGATAGTAATAGGGGGAGGGCGTCGCGTGACGCTTGACGGAGACCTGGTTCTGGTGCTTTGGGAGTTTTGGTAGTACAGTGAGGGGTAGTGTTGTCACGGCTTTCTTAAGTGAACATTGAGTTGGAGCTTCCGTAGATGATTTGTGATTATCAAGGAAGCGTCTTTGCTTTGACGTAGTTCTAGCTTAAAGTCTTTCCTTAGCTGGGTGTAGGTGTGTTGCAGGTATGCCTTGATAAATTCCACAACGTCCGAGATGATGTCCTGCTTCATGTGGCAAACGTCATCTACCACGCAATCTACCTTAAATTCTTTGGAGTTGACGTGTTTCTGATAAATCTTGCTGATCTTTGCGATTAACTTTTTCAGCTTCTGAATTTTTGCATAAAAGATTTCCAGTAACTGATTATCGGGCAGCTTGGGCGCAGAGCTTTTGTTGGTCGACACAGCTATGACCGGGGATTGTTTGGTTGTGCGTTTTGCAGTAAAAACTGCAGTTACTTTGGAAGCTCTTCAATCTTGCGACTGCACTGGACCGCTGCTCTCTTGCGTCTGATTTTCAACAAACTTGAATAAATATGTTTGTGCTTATAAACACAACTGATGATGTAATCAATAAAAAGAATGACTAATAGCGCTAGCTAGTGCATTTGATACTAATTATCCGCATTAATTGGCATCATTTATAGTCCAGTCAAACATGCTCAAATATTGATCTTACTTCTAAAAAATTCTAAAAGTTTTAAAACTTTGTACACTCATTTATAGGTACCTAATGAAAAATATACTAAAAGTCCTGACAAATATAACACAAGCTTTAGCGGTAAAGACCAAAAACAGGGCACTTTTTTGGTTTTTTGTTAATATTTTAAGAACTGTAGGTAGGAGGTAAAAGTTGACTATATACATAATAAAATCTCATAAAATTTGCAATAAAAATGATCATATACATTTTTTTGTATTCCTAGCGGTTATAGAGTTATAAGGCGCTAAAGAATAGAAAAAAAGTTTTTTGTATTGTTACAAGCAAAGAAACCGGTCTTTTTTGTATGGTCTTCCGTTCATTTTGACGGTTCTCCCTTTCTCTTCTAACTACCTGCTTTTTCTTTTACATAGCGTTCACAATTGTAGTGTTAGTGCGGTCTTTCTTTTACCTACTTTGTTCATGGAGAAAGGTGGTAATCAACCTTTTAACGATGTTTCTAAAGATAGCTATTAACAAGCAGAGTAATGAGAACTTAACAACTACTTATAACATAAGCTTGCTCCTTACTCGTTATCTTTATTTGAGGAAACTAAAATGCGGAAAACAAACAAATTTGCCTTATAAGATACTTTTCCTGTACTACATATCAAAGCCAATTTTTTCAATGTTGACATCTTTTTGGATGAATGATTATTGTTACACAATGTGGTGTAGCCCAAAAATCCTCAATCTCAACAATTTGCCAATGTTATGTCACCTATATTCTCAAGCATTATACCGGCAAGAGCTGTACCGTTGCGTTTGATAGCTGTTCAGCGGCACCATCCAGTACGTAGACATCTGAATAAAACCGATGTACAAGCTAAAGAGATCAATTGACATAAACTTTAAACACAAAACACAAATCACAGTCAAACAGGAAGGTTTTTTTTTCTAATGAACACAATAAATACAGACTTATTTCCTTCCTCTTAACTGCTCTTCACGACCATAAAATTAAAACAAAACAAGAATCTAGTAACGCTGGTAAATTGATCATCCGCACAGAAGTCATAAAACCCTAAACTAGTGACAAAGTAGCAATAGTTGGCAAATATGTGGATCTTATTGTCCTCTTCATGGCTTTAACTTCATCTGAAAAACAGATATTGTTTGTTAAGCCAAGCCACGGCAGAGTAGAAAGAAAGATATATTTGAGTCAGCAATTGCAAACTATGAGAATAAAAAACTGCATAATTCTTGTGCATGCATTCAGCAAATTGACAAAAGAAATTAGTCTGTTTCAATTTGTTCAAAAAGCGAGTTAGACTGCAAAGTATTACTGATGTAATAAAGCTGAAGCTGGAAACAAAATATTCGTGGCATGGTCAAATGCATCTCATAAGCAATCTTTCCTTAACATGCATTGTTACAAGGCTTTTACCAAATCAGTTTTGAAATCTAAACCAGACTTATCTGCGCTGTCGCCCACAGAAGGAGCAACAATTCAGCATGCTTTTTGTGTATACTACCAAATCTAAGTTAGGCTAGGAAATGATATTGCTCCAGAACAGTGGGGTTGAAAGTTGTAACCAGCCGGTTGATCCCAGTAACTACAGAAGACGCAGCAGAACTTGAACCAGTCTTCAATCTAATTTCTCGCAAATGTATAACCCTCCCAACCACAATGATTCAACGTATCCAAAAGTGTTGGCAAAACATTGTCAAATATTATGGTAAAAAGTACACTTATTTTTTCTTGCTTTGGCATCTTTAATAAATTACATATTGTGCCGTGCTAACTTAAAAAAATCATTAGCGCTCTATAACTTTGTAACCGCTTGGAATACTAGAAAAATATACATGATTATTTTTATTGCAAATTTTATCAGCTTTCATTGTGTATATAGTTATAGTTATAGTTTTACCTCCGACCTACAGTTCTTGAGATAGCAACAAAAAGCCGGAAAAAGGTCTCTGTTTTTGGTGATTACCGCTAGAGCTCGTGTCATATTTGTCAGGACTTTTAGTATATCTTTTACTAGGTACCTATAAATCAGTGTAAAAGTTTAAAAATTTTGAATTTTTTTAGAGGTGAAAAGCTATTTTGACTGGACTATTAGCATTTATGCAATTGGCACTTATTTCGCGTGTTTTATACGGTTTTGAATTGTTAATAAGTCATTTGTTTTATTATTTATAAAAAAGATGGACAAAAAAAGAAAAAATAACTATAGAATCAAAAGAAGTGACAAAAAACAAAAACAAAACAAAAATAGAAAAAATATTCGGAAAAGTTAAGGAAAGCAGCAAAAAAATCAATCTCCAAGTAGTAAAAAAGAGGAAGATGAAAACAGTACAAAAAGACCAAGGAATGCAAAAAGAAAGCAATACAAACAACAAAAAAGGCCAAAAGAGAAGAAAAAAAGAAAATTCTGACAAAGCTAAAAACACCCTAAAACATGACAGAAATGCTCCAAAAGCAGAGATCAAAGACAGTAAAAAAAGATGCTAGAAAAAAAAGTTAAAATCCATAAACTGGGATCCCTAAGTTGAAGCCATACAAAATAGGAATGAATATATAAAAAAGAATGGAAACAGTGTGCTTAAAAAAAGAAAAAAATGAAGGAGTAATAATTGAAAAACTGATTTCTACTACAAAATTTGTAGAAGAACCAGCAAAAATAACTAAAACAGAAATAGTCTCTGCATTAGTGGAGGTGATAAAACAGATCATAATAAAATTATCTAATAACAAATGACCAGGTCCAAACAAGATTACAACGGAGTTAGTGAAAGCAGCGCTAGAAAGAAATGGGATAGAAATAATTCAAATAATAAACAAATGTCTAAAAAAAAATTTAGACAAAGTAACGGGTTATAAACCGATATGCTTGATCAACACAGCAAAAATGATGGAAAAATAATTGTAAGAAATATTGAACAAAAAAAAAAAAGAGAATAGAAACAGATGTAATATAGATTTTCAAAGAAAAGCTTAACTCTAGGAGCCATTGAAAAAATAATAAAACATAGCAAAAGAAGCAAATAGATATACAAAATTCTTTCAATAGCATACTATGGGAAGCAATTATAGAAGCAGCAAAAAAAAAACTAACAAAAAGAAACTATCAAGATAATTAGTTTTAGGAAAAAAATCTACTAACCAATAATAGAAAATTTAAGCTGCCCAAGTAGCACTACATGGTTCTGCACTAAAACCTAAACTGTCAAATCTAGTCTATAATGAGCTAGTCAAAATGCGGCTGCTAAAAGGAGTGACAATAACAACATTTGGGGATGACGTGGCTATGATAGGTAGGAATATATATATATATATATATAAAAGTATTAAAAGAAAGGTTAGAATTGGCAATAAAGATGATAAAAAGAAAAATGAAAAATAAACAAAACAGAACTCATGTCCGGTCAAACATTTCCTAATGCAAAGTTTTAGCAATTCCAGGATTAATCACAAAACGCCAATTAAAATTAGGGTTTTAGTTAGTGAGAGCCCCACTCAGACGGGTAGAGTTTTTCTAAAACTACATGGAAAAAAACTTAAAAAGCTTTAAACAAACTATATGTCCAAAAATTTAACTAAAAAAAACATACAAAACATACGCTAGTAAACTGCAAAGCGTAAAAGGAAGATGAAAAAAAGTTAGAAAAGATATTAGAAAACAAAATTGACAAACGTACAATCATTAATATATGTTTGAGTAACAAAAACAAATGAAATTCACTAAAAAACTATGCAACAACAGCACTGAAAAAAAAGATTTAATTAGAAATTTTAAAATTTAGATAAAGTGAGAAGTTAAATGGAAGCAAAAGAACAAAGAAAAAAGTAATAAAGTTGAAAAAAACAAAAAAGGTCTAGACGACTATGATTATCAAAAAATGAAAAGTGAAAGAATAGACGAGAATATAACATTTACTAAAACATTAAACCAAATATACTATCTTAAATTGCAGAGATAAAAAAAGAAAATAATTGCTCAAGCAAACTGACGAAATTGACTAAACAGTTTTGAAATGGTAAGAACGCCATCTTGAGATTGACAAACAATGCAACGTTTAAAATGCTCAAAGTGTATCTGGCAACAAGGAGAAACAAAGAAGTAACCTCAAATAAAGATTTAAATTTTTTATTAGAAGTAAAACTGACAAAACTAGAATTATCAAAGGAGCAACACCTTATGGAGTTGCACAAAATAAAATAAGTTTTCTTAAATCATTCTACAATTAATGAAATCTAATGGCTTTTTTTTTGTCCGCTGTACAATAGATAAAAAACATTTTCTTAATTCTACTGATTCTGTTTGAAGTAAATGCTGATAAAAATTGCTTCAGATATGACTTGATTAATAATCATTGCGTTTTCTGTAAATTAGTTAAAAATAAAACTGTAAACCTGTGTTATATCAGATGCTTTTTCCAATTGCAGCCTAACTACCCACCGTGTTGAATGTAATTTAGATGTAATGTACTTCACAGAATTACCAAGCATTTTGTTTTTGTATGATAAAACATGTTTTCAGCGTTAATAACAGATTTAGGAAATTACTCTTTTAGTTTCCTCAATACTTTCTGTCAGTAGCGCACCTAACTCTACATTATTGGATGTTAAAAGGCTTTGTAAAGTTAGAGCATGCGCTGGCATGACAAAAGGTTTGTCTTACTAGTGTTTACTAAAGAATGGTAGCAGCTTTTTTTGCACTCTTCGTTCTGATTTTGATATCAACAAATATTTTAAAAACAATAAATTTATTTTTAAAATTGTCAATTGTCATATATTTGCATGCAATTAAAAAAAAAAATTAATTCAGAAAAAATCGATTAATTCAATTGCAAATCAACAGGTTCTTAAAAAAACAAATAATTTATTCAGAATTAATTGCACAGTCACACGTAATAACTTAAAGACATTAGAATTAATCGCAAAGCAACAATTTATTTTGTAAATAAATATTTAATTCAAAAAGCTCAAAGCGATATAAAGTTTTTAGAAAGCTTTAAATTTAATTGCAAAACGACAAATACTCTTAAAAATTAAATAACTGCTACAAAAAATATAAATGAATCTGTAACTCAAAACCAATTTTAAAACAATATAATCTTTAGAATGTCTTAAAATTAATTGCAAATTGTCAACAAATAAATAAATAACTGATTTAGAATCCTTCACAAAGCATCACAGTGTCTCTAGAATGCGGTAAAATCAATTTTGAAAATAATAAATATACTTTTAGGCAATTTTTTAATAGTTTTTATACGATAAATAAGTTTTATAATTTTGTCATCTTTTTGCAGTAAATGCAATACTTTTAATAGATTTTATACAATAAATGTTTTTTGTGAGTGTTCTTGAATTATTTTATAAAAAAAAAACTGATGAATTAGTTTAATAACAATAAAAGTAATTTTTAAGAAATTTGCATATGCAGTGTTTTCTGAGCAATTTTTAATTTAATTTTACATATAACAATGTTTCTTATTATGATTGTTTATATAAACCAATTTATCATGTGACTGTGCAATGATGGCATTTATAATACTGAAAGGATTATTGAGTTTATAAAGATTTAGGCTTTAATCCGATACTGTTGTATGAACAAGGACATAACCTAATCACTATACAAAACCGTTTCAATCCTTAATGCCTATAATAAAAGAAAACGACATCCCTACTATCAAAACACTTCTCTCCCCTTGTCCCAACTCACGACTAATTAATTATCACTTTGCGCAAGAACAACTGCTACATCTACCTTCTTATATATGTAGTTATTCAAGTGTAACACCTGTACATCATTGGTAAACTCTAAATTGGACATTAAATTCCCGTTCTCTCAGACGACTTCAAAAGAACAACCTTTATATATTTTTCTCATCTCTTTTTATTTTTCATCTACCCACCGTGCTGAATGTAATTTAGATGTGATGTATTTCCACGACGCACCTAATGTGCGTCCGTCACGTATCGCGCGTTTTTCAACCCCTGTCTCATTCAAGGCAAAGAAGCAAGCAATGGGGTGGGTGTCTTTATACGGAATTAAAAGGGCGCGATAAATCCAGACACCTTAGATTGTCTGGCCCCACGCCATTTGCTTTATTGATGAACGCTTTATTTTTATCATAATTGGATTCTTCTATTTTATTTGTTAAAGCAATGAATTATACATGATTACATTATAATTGCGCGCTGTTCAATTTCGAATAGGAACTGATGGGGTTGGTATAAATCCGCACAATGCACGCGTCTAAACAATAGCGTAACTTGTTAGTGCCACAAAGAAAGTCAAGGGAATTCCTTCTCCATAATTGTAAGGGTGGCAAGGTGTTCTAATGAGGGATAATTAAATAGAAGGAGAGGCGACTTTCAAGTTGGTGACTTATAGTTGGGCCTCCTAAATTTCGCTTAATGAAAGACTGCACCGCGTACATGTCTGCGCCCCCTTTTCTCTTCCTCCTACCTACTACTTTACTTTAGAATTTATTGCAGGGGAGTAAGACGGAGAATCGGATTATAACACAAATAAATACGGAAGAAACAGAGTGGTAACTCGATTATTTTGTTTGGAACGTGAGGTGGAATTTTTGTCTGGGTGGGACGCGTCTTTAAAGAGTTTAACTAGTTTAGGTGGGTGGGGTTAACTTTGTCCAAACAAGGAGAACACGTGTAGCGGAATATTACATCAAATAAAGTTTGCAATTTAGTCTCACAAAACTAACTGTAAAGCGACGTTGACTCTATTTTTGTTACAAAATAATTCTCATTCAAACTACAATGACATTGTAGGTAAATTTTAAATAATTTTGTATTAATTAAGATAGTTTTATGATAGTCCAACTAAATTTTATATAGGTAAATATTTTATATCAGCTATAAAAAAAGTAAAAAAAAAACTATGAACAAAGTGTAACTCAATAAAGCTACTCAATTTATTTGCGTAGTCCTCAACAACAAGTTTAACAGACGTCTACAAGATTTCCGCTTTTTTGAGTTCCTTCACGATTTTCCATCAAGTGGTCCAGAATTTGTAGTTTTAGTCCCAGTAACACAACTTCTGTTTTCTGTTAATTCTGCCGACGCAGTACACAATTAATTGCGAAGTCCGCAAAATCAGAGCCACTTTACGCCAACTTGGCTGTTTGCTTCTTTAAATTGTTTTTTAAATTAATTAGGTTATGTTCGGACCGACAAAACCAATTTCATTAGAGAAAAGACTCTGAGCAAAAAGACACTTGGTCAGAAAATGCTTAAAAGAAGCTCACTGCAAATAGAAAAGCTACCAGACTTCTAGCAAGCGCCGTTACTAGTTTAGAAAAGTGCAGTCAACGTTGAATGCGCAAAAAAGTTTAGTTATACACATACGTGATGTTTTTAACACGGTCAACTGCGAAAAAATATTATAAATAAAAAGCTTTGAAGAGCGAGTGTTTTTAAATATCTACTGAATATCATTAGTAGAAAAATAGAAAAAATAGGAAAAAAGTACTAGATTCCACGCTGTGCCTTGATGACAACATGGTAAGTTTAGCACTGATTTTAGGGGTTGTCGGCGTTGTTGGCGGGAATTGTTACAAAACGTTTTAGAGTGGAACATCTTTAATAATAATAAAACAATCTACATAACCTTTTTTTCAAATATGATTTCATTTTTATCTACCCTAATAGAACATAAAATAAACAAACTGGATCTAAAAAAAGCTAAACTTTTTTGCTCAAAAAGAGTGCTACAATAAAAATGATTATCTTGAGCACTACCGTCAGGTTGCAACGTCGGCTGAAGTACTTGAACTCTTCATTATTACTTTGGCTCTCTTATTACTATTTGCCCCTTTATTACTATTTCGGATTCAAAAAGATGTTTCCGAGTGAAATGAGCTTTGGGCAAAAAAGTAGTTTCACCCGCTAAACACGGGGTCAAAAAAAATGAGAACGGCAAAAACCGGAACCCGGAAGATTTTCCGGTTTTCCGGCGATGTGCAAAAAACGGTTTTTGCGTTTTTTATCATTATCTTTGCTCCCGGTGAGCAAAATCAAGTCATTTTTTTAAGACGTTGGCCGGAACTTTCTTTACTTCTTTTTTAGGTCTGTTTTTAATGAAATCCTTTTTTCTCCAACGCATCGTTTTTGAGATAGATTTTTTTGG
Source organism: Tachinus rufipes (assembly GCA_963932245.1). NCBI lineage: Eukaryota > Metazoa > Arthropoda > Insecta > Coleoptera > Staphylinidae > Tachinus > Tachinus rufipes. Next base: position 65,690,012 of record OZ010747.1, on the reverse strand, counting down.
CCGCTCTTTTGTCGGTCCAAATCTCCGGCGCCCGCCGTCTGATTCCGACGCAACCTGTATTTTTTCCTATCAGGAAGGACGGCGGAATCCGAATCCCAACGACGCCTCCGCGCTGCAAACAGGGGCGTTTGCCAAAATTTTTTCAATTTGAAGGCGACGCGCGGACAACAGCCGCCAAAACCCCTTTTATTATTGGTAAAATCCGACATCTAATTTGGATCCGACGGGTATTGGAGCATTTTAGTGATTTTTGTCGCGGTCGTTCCTACTCCCGTTTGCGGATCGCCCGTTAAAGAAGGGGCGGGGCGGTCAAAAATTTGCCGGGAGCCAACGGGGGGTTGAATTGACCTGCGGTTTTTGGCGTCGTTTTTCTCACAGCCGCCGCCTTGCGGGATAAAAATTTGAAACCCCTGTTTTGATTGCGAGGGAACGCCGTCATCAGAAAAAAGTAATCCCGCGTTTGGAGAACCGTAACTTTTTTGTCATCAAAGATCGGAAATGGTTGTTTTGATTTTTGAAACCACCGTCTCTTTGCACTTCATTCAATGCGCCGCCCGATTTTTTAACACTTTCGGAGGCGTCACGGCAATTAAAAAAAAAACAAAAAAACAGCCATAACTTTGCTGTTTTTGACCGCACGGGGACGGCGTATACGTCAAAACGTTTTTCTCCAAGTGCCCCTTTGGCCCTTTTGTGCCTTGTCCTGATCGGCTTGTCCTGAATTGCGTTTTTGCCGAGGTAAAAATTGCCCTACTACCGTGCGATACCTAGCGACGGATCCGAAATTGCAAAAAGCTGAAGCAATTTTTGAGTTTGACTTTTGTTTTCGACCAGCCGTTCTCCTAAGAAAACCTTTAAACGCTCACTTTGAGAGCCCGTCGCCGATCTCCCCAAGATTGCAAAAAATTGCAACTTATTTTACGAGATTTGTCTTTTATCTGTTGATTACTCTTTTTACAATTTTTTTTATATCTCAGCGCGTTAACTCGCGGCAGTGCGTCAAAAGTAAAAAAAAACGCGTTTTTAGCCAAAAAGTTGAGTTGCGCAAAAGAATAAAAGAGTCCAGGGGTTGCACGCGGAAGGTCGCGTTTAGTTTTTTTTTAGAAAGAAATAGAGTTTCACTACAAATTGTTGGAATTAAATTTTTAAATTTTTGTTTCCAACCTTTTTTACGAATTTTTAAAATAGGCCGATTTTTGTTCTATTTTTTGCCACAAATCGGGCCGCCGTGCGGAAGGGGGATTTTTTAGAACCGTTTTGACTTTAGATTTGGATCTGCCGCACCGACTTCCTTTAGGAACCCGAGTTTTGTTGCGATCAGGCCTTTTGATCTCCGTATTTTTGCGTTTAAGTGATGCGGCGCAAAGTTAAAAATACGCTATAAGTGGGGTCGCGCAAAAGTATAGAAGTGCCCCGGGGTTAGACGCAGAGGATCGGGTTTGGTCTTGCTTGAAAGAGGAAAAGTGTCCGCACAAATCTTTTCATTATTTATTTCCAACTCTTTTTACAAGTTTTCAAAGTTGGTCAATTTTTAAACTATTTTTTTAAAGTGGGGTTGCGCGAAAGTTTGGATTTGTTCCGGGAATAGGCGCAGAGGATTGGGCTTAAACTCGTTCAAAAAAGAAACGGTGTCCGCAAAAACTGTTGGTAGCAGATTTTTGATTTTTTGTTTTCAACTTTTTTTACAAATTTTCAAAGTTGGTTAATTTTTGGATCGATTTTTTTGCCACATATGAGGCGGCGTCAGGAAGTGCAAACGTTTTAATGCCGTTTTGACTTCAGATTTGGATCCGCCACACCAGCTTTCTTTGGGAACCCAACTTTAAAACAAAAAAAGTGGGTTCGCGCAAAAGTATAGATGTGCTCCGGGGTTGAACGCAGAGAATCGAGCTTAGTCTTGTTAGAAATAAAAAGACTGTCCGCACAAACTGTTGGCGGCGGATTTTTGATTATTTGTTTCCAACCTTTTTTACAAGCTGTTAAAGTCAAAAGCCGCAGCGGAGGCGGTTAACGTTTTAACGCCGTTTTGATTTCAGATTCGGATTGGCCGCACTGACTTTAAAAACCCCAATTTTGTCGCAATTTGACCTAATGTTTTCCGTATTTAATGTATTTTAAGGGAAATTCTGATTGGATTTTTACGCGAACGTTTAAAACGGCCGTATTTTTTTTACCTTTGCGAATATAAACCCGTGGTAAAGTTTTTAGTTTGTTTGGCGTTTGGATCTTTTTTAAAATTTGAGTTTTGTGGCTTTTTCGAAGAGAACGTATTGAATTTTTATTAGATTTTCTACGTGTTTACTTTCTTGTGAATACTTGCCCTTTTTTATCGGGTTGTCCTGAAGTTTGCGGGGGACTTCCAGTGACTCGTTTCTGACATTTCATATTATTCTATTGGAGATATTGTCGATTTCTTTAATGTTTTTATCGGTTTTAATTAATTATGTATATTGCTTATAGTCTTGTGCCCGGTATTCGTATGTTTTTGTCAAACGTTTCTGATTCAATAACTCATAGGACAATATGGGATGATTGAGTAAGCCAAATAATTATTTAAAAATACCAAATTGTTTACTCGCCACCACTGTCATATAGCGTAAAGTTATCTGCAGTTAGTGTTTTCTTTATTATTAAAGAAAATTGTAATATTTTTTTTATAAAGGAAACTTTAATATTATTTATTAGAAAATAAATTTTATAAAAATATGTAAAGTAGCGAACACAACAGCAACTTTTAACTACAACAAAAATGTAAGTAACATAATAAGTTGTAATTATAATAATTACAATTAATTTGAGGATTATTGCAGTAATAATCTTGATTTAAATGAAGATTATTACTGAACTAAAGATGATTATGTTTGCATCAATTTGAGTATTATTGCAGTAATAATCTTAATTTATATGAAAAATTTTACTGGATTGAAGATGTTTATGTTTGCATCAATTTGAAGATTATTGTACTAATAATATTGCTTAAAATGAAGATTATTACATTACTAAGGATGATTATGTTTGCATCAATTTAAGGATTATTGCAGTAATAATCTTGCTTAAAATATAGATTATTATTGAACTAAAGATAATTATGTTTGCATCAATTTGAGGATTACTGCAGTAACAATATTATTTTAAATTTTTTGGTTAGGTGTTGTCAAGTCAATACTAGAGTACTGTTTGCTATTTTAAATTGTCCGTTCGGTTCTCCGTCAAATAAATTTGTGTCTGTAACCTTAGTTCTAACAATTCCTCTATAAATTCTAATAAAAATAAAGACTACCCGGTAAAGACAAACAAAAAACATGAAAAAATTGTTGAAGATACAACACAAGCTTGCCAATTTAACTTTAAAAATGGCTGCTAGATACTTTTATTAAAGCTCATTCAATTAGTCCTTGGACTCTGGGGAAGCAAACAAATTAAAATTATTATGCTCGTTCTCAAAGGAGATGTAACAGAAAGAACAACAAGGAAAAAAAAGCAATAGAAGTGTGTTTTTTGACTTTGTAACACGGCAATTTTGCGCTGTCAATAACTTTTGAATTTAGTTCAAAATAAGCCAAACTTTCTTAACTTTATCGTAACCAGAGACAAATTCTGGATGTTTGAGTACGACCCAGAAGCAAAAAGGCAGATCCGTCCTACCCCAAGAAAGCGTAAATGAGCACGTTTTGCATCAACGTTGCTCATTATCTTTTTTGACATCCAAAGAATTGTTCATTTTGAGTTTGTACTGCAAAGTAAAACTGTCAACTCAACCTTTTACCTCAAGGTGCTTAAAAGATTGAAACGCCGGATCGCGCGCCTGATGATTGACATTAAAAACACGATCAAGCTCCACCATAACATTGCCCTCAGTCAAAATGCCTTCATTGTTACCAACTTCTTGGCTCAAAGCAAAATCTTGGTGGTTTCTCAGCTCTCTTACAGTCCTGATTTGGCTCCGTGTGACTTTTTTTGTTTCTCCGACTAAAGAGAGAGCTGAAAGAAAAGCGTTGTGAGTCCGTTAAAAACACCCAAAAGCAAGGTTACAAAGTTATTAAAATACATTCCTGTCAAGAAGTTTCAGTGTGCTTTCCAGACGTAGCAGACACGTCTCCAAAAGTGTATTGATGCAGGAGAAGAGTATTTCAAAGAATTTGAAGCGTTTGTACCAGTACAATCAATAAATCTATTTTTCATACAAAATGCGCATTACTTTCATAATGAACCCTGTATACTTTTTAGAATATTAGAATACGCATTCTTTAAAACAAATTTTCAATTTATTTTATTTATTACAAAGAAAGACTAAGTAGAAAGTTTAAAGACAAAAAAAGCAAACACTGGTAACATTAAACACACAAGGTCTGTTTAACAGGTTGCAACTAGACAAACTAATAGACCAAGATGAAAATTAGTTTTTTACGTAGAATTATTTACGACTTACTTACATGACAAGAAACAGACATTTTTTCCCAAAAATATAAGTTTTAAGAAACAAAATAAAATAAAAACTTTGAAAGGCAATTACATTTTGTTTATCAATATTACACATAAAAGACCTTGACAAAGTATTGACTAAAGAAGATTTTTATTTTTGAGTTTCTAGAAATCAAACCGTAAGTATTTGAGATTCAAGCATTTAGACCAGTTTATAGACAAAAGCAAAATTTTACAATAGTAATACCTGAGTTAAGCTTCAAAAATTTCTACAGATAAGACAAATCAATATTGGTTGGTTGAACTGCAAAGTTATAGAGAGAACAAAGAAAATAATTGCAATATAAGCATGAAAAAACTTATTTCAAGAATCCCGACAGAGAGATTTTTTTTGTAAAACGTGGCTAAGAAAGCAACAAACAGCAAAGTATCCAAAAAATCTTATTGAATATACTGTAAGAAAGAAAGACACTAGTCAAAAATTGTGTGCCTAAACACAAAGACAGAAGAAAGCGGAGAAAGTCATTCTAACACGATAAAATGTGTACAAATTAACGCATACAGTTTTTTGTTATAACTACTATTAAAAAACTGAGTGCAGGAATAATAACAGTATGCAAACCTAACAAAAACAATATTAAGAACAAAAAAAAATTAAGTTTGATACGTTTGTAGAATGAGGCATGAGTTATACGGATAAGAAAAACAAGTTGTAACTGAGTAGATGATAGAAAAGAATCTTATATGCCTAATCTAGTACAGCACTTTAACATTCTAAAAAAAGCCTTTTTTGAGAAGTTGTACATAACAAACTTGAGTAGCACGTTGAAGTACATTACTTAATCAAATTTTGTATTTATCATTTGAAATGATTAAATAATGTATTTTATGTAAATAGCTTTTTTATCTAGTAATAAACACATACACTTGTGTTTCAGGGCATGCACTCATCATCAGTGTGCCTAGCATCTTACTGGTCGAAGAGACAATTTACAATTGTCGACTTATCTGTTATACAAAGAGTGCTTAAGACTATGCATGCATGCTATTTGCATTGATTTTGTATCTGTGAGGTTTGTAGTTTCTAGCTACCGTTAATTGTTTTAATGATCAACGTAGATGTTAGCGTTGCTAGGCGCGGTTATTATGCGCAGCAGCCAAATGTTGGCCGTGAGCACGTGCGTCTTGGGCGGAAGCACGGTGCTCACTGTTGTTGTTAACAATTTACATCTTCAGTTTTATCGGATAGTCGTAGAGTGCGCAAGACTTTGTCTTCATAGACTCTGTATCGGTAGAGAGTTGTGGTTTCTAGCCACCGTTAAACTTTCTGGCCAACGTAGATAGATTTTTATGGTTGCCATGGTGATAATGTGTTGTGTATGAGTGGGGTGTTTAGTGTTAACTGTTTGTTTTTGTTCCAGGGAGCCCTGGCTGTTACTATAGTAACGATTGGCGTGCCTAGTATGAGAAAACAACGATTGTTTGTGTAAGTTGTGTTGTTTGTGTAATGTATGTTGTGGGTGTATGATACTTAGCTTGCTTGTCAGTTGTCAGTTTGGTGGTCTGCTGATTCCGCTCTTTTCTTACTGCTTGGTTGCTTCCTCTTTATCCTCCTCGTCTTTTCCATGGCGTCGTTGTGTGTGATGGTCTCCCGAAGTAATGTTCTCTCTTCTTTGTTGCTGGGCTTGGTTGTTATGCGCGGAAGCACAATGCACACTGTTGTTGTTTGTTGTTAGTTGTTTGAGAATTTACATAAAATCACAGTAACTATTAAACGGTTTATGTTTAGTAATGTATTGAAGGTGGTAACGCAATTAGAAAAAACGTTAAACTGTTTGTGTGTAAAGGAGAGCTGTAATACAGGTCAATCGTACACGGACAGGCATTGTCATTTTTGGCTCATTTTATTTGAATCAAATGAGTTACTTGGTCAGCAACTAATGTATGATGAGTAAAATGACAAGCGTTGCCAGCAAACAATGCTCAGCGGTAGTCAGCAAGTGCGTTCAGTACGCATAATGAGTCGTTCTGAACGCGGCCATTGATAAATTTGTTTCGGTTATCTGATTCAAATTAAACGCGCCAAAAATGCAGTTGCTTTGCAGGATTTAACTGTATTACAGCGCTTTTCTTTACACACAAACAGTTCCATGTTTCTCTTAACAGGGGGCATTGCGTTACCATCTTCAAAATCTCGTATTGCTTAAAAAGATGCTGCAACTTACGCATGGACACATAAATGACTGTGTGCTGTCATAACGCTTTACATTAATGCTTTCAACAGCTCTTTGTGGCAAATTATGCTAAAAAATAATTAGAATAAAGGAATAGAAATAGTTTAGTGACTATATTAACGTTTTACGTATTGCAAACTAAAAATAAAGCAACCAGAAGAGTAACGATAATTGAATTTGCTAACAATGTAGCCTTGACTGTGGTTGCAAAAAAAAATATTGATAAACAAAGCAGATGCAACTCTTCAACGGACAGCAAGTTAATAAAAACGACTACAGTTTGCACCCAAAAAATTAGAAACTGCACTTTTCACTACTTTTTTTCCATCCGTTTTATCATTTTGGGCTTTACCTTCAGACCTAGCGCTGCCAACAAATATCTAAGAACATGGCTTAACACTAAACTTACTTTTGTATTGTACATTAAAAGAATCATCAACAAATTAGAAAAAAAAACTTTAACAATTTTAATTAGCCTGATGCCTAACGTGGAAAAAGAAAATAAAGCTTTAATAGTAAGAACAATGACGTGCGTGATTTATTTACAAGTTTTCTACGCAGCTACAACAAAAATGAAAAAAAAAAACCATAAAAAACTAGCAAGTGTCTAAAGACTAATGTCGGTCAGGATATGTAATGCTTACAAAACAATCTTGACAGAGACAGTAGGAGTAATCGCGGGCGTTTTGTCAATAAAACTGCAAACACTATAGAAAGAAGTTTTAAAACATTACAGCTTTACTACAACATTAATAGAAGACAAAAGACAAAACAAAAGGATAATGGGTCTACAGGCTGATTTTGAACACCCAAACTTGGGGGGGATAGGACAACTGCACAGAAAAAATGAATTCTATCTTACGCAAGCTCTTTTGGGGCACGGTTGATTAAAAAATATCAATACGACAAAAAAAAATGCAATCAACAAGTGCAACTATTGTAACCAAACCCACAATTTTTATTGTTATGTAATGAGCAACAGTCATAAGAAACATGGTTAATGGGTGCAAGTTTTACACTTTTAAAAAGAGTGGGCGTCCAAACGTTTTTCCATCACATAAAAAAGTTCTAATAACACATTTATCAGAACTACACAATCACTAGTACGTAAAAAAGTCATATAAACTATATAGTCGCAATTTTGGTATTACTGCAAAAAGAAAAGTTATCACAAAAAACGCTTTTTTGCTTTTATTAAGATGTTGGAAGAAGCTCATAGCAAATTTAGTAGACAATATGAAATTAAACTTTTCTATGCTCTCACACAATATTTAAAAAAATGAGACCAATTCATTTGTGTTTTAAAATGTTTATAGAATATTTTATTTTGCAATTAATTTTAAAACCTTTTTAAATTTTTGTATAGTCATTGTGTTGTTTTGAAATATATTCTGAAATTAATTATTTATGGTTTAAAAGAAATTCTTGCTTTACGATTTATTTTAAAGCACTTTAAAGACTTTATGTTGCTTAGCAACTAGTTTTGAATCAAAAATTTATTTATAATAGAATTTGTTGTTTGGTAAATAATTTTAAAGCCTTCTAGAGACACTGTGTCGCTTTGAGATTAATTCAAAATCAATTAGTTATTTTTCAAAAAATTGTTACTCTGCAATTAATTTTAAAGTATTCTAAAAACTTTTTGTAATTAGTTTTGAATTAAAAATTTATTTGCAATAAAATTTGTTTTTTGATATTATATCTAAAATCTAAAGACACTGCAAAAGAGGTGATTACTTTTGCAATTAATTTTAAAACTTTATAAAAATTTATGTTGGGATTCTAAAACAATTTTTTATTTTTCAAAGATTGCAATTGATTTTAAAACTTTTAAAAATTTTTGTTGCTTTGAAATTCTAAACTAAAAAAATATTTACAAAATGAATTTATTTATTATATTTTTAAATTTAAAAGCAAAAAATAAAACCAATGTGCTTGTTGCATACCAATTAGTAATTCTACCTTTAAGTAAATAAATTTGATTATTAAAAAGACATTTTTTTATTTATGGCCTTATGATATTAATTTGTAATTATTTTAAAATAAATTTACAATTTAAACTTCTCTAACCTGACCATTAACTAAATAAAATTAATGGTTTTTAAAAATGTAAAAAAAATATTTTGAAAAACAGTTTTTTAATTTTTGCTTTTAAAATATTAATTTGTGGTTATTTAAAAAAAAATTAAAATACAATTTAATATTTTCAAAACTTCAAGAACAATAAAAAATATGATTGTTGCATACGCATTAGTTACCAGTTAACAAAATAAATTTTTATTTTTTTATTAAAAACAATTTTTAGTTTTTGGTTTTAAAATATTATTTGTAATCATTTTAAAATAAATTTACAAAGTTTCACATAATATAAAAAACTAATATGTTTGTTGCATACAAATATTTAACTGGTCATAATTAAATAAATTTATTGGTTTTTATAAATGTAATAAAAAATTTTGAAAATAATTTTTTTTATAATATTATTTTGTAGTTATTTTAAATCATACATATTTAAAAAAAAATAAAATAAATAAATTTTAAACTCTACAATTAATTTAATACATTTATAAATTTTTACTTATAAAATATTAATTATGGTATTTTTTTTTATTTTATAGAATACATTTATATTAATTTTAATTATGTTTATAACGATCTATTTTATTTTCAAGTAGTGTTATACTTGTAAATGTTTGAATTTAATAATAAATAATAAATAAAGTAAATAAATTACAATAATTTACTGAATATATATTAGGTTTGCTATATAAATAGCATTTAAAATGTTATTATTATTACATTTCAAATTATGATTGATTAATATGTTGAATTTAAATTAGTTTTACAAAAACAGGAAATTTAGATAGCGGAAAGAACACAATGTAATAATAATAATAACTTTTTATATAGCAAAAGTATAGTATGTATTTTTAACTAAATAAATATACAAAAACAAAATAGAATACTATAAACATAATTATGAAAATGAATGTAAAATATTAATTTGTAATATACATTTAAAATTTTATGCAAAATAGTTAATCAATATTCTCACTAAACAAATGTTCAACTTTTTTATAGATTAATAAACTTTATTAATGTATGCTTTCAAAATTTTAATCTGTAATATTATTCTAACCTATTTCAAAACTAATTATCTTTACAAATATTGATAGACAGACAGAATCAATGATTACTTTCTCCAAAATATTTTTCGCGCACTTAATCCGCAGAGAAATTATTGGGTAAACAGTGCTAATTTTTGCGGGGGACATATTCAATGGTTTGCTTTGGCGGCATCTCCTGCACGCATGCCGCCCGTATCGAGAAAGAGAACGACTGTATTTCGCCTACCGGTTAGACAAAGATGGGCACGGACGAGGGCTCCGGAGCCCGCGAGACCTCAGTCCGTACGAAACCGCGGTGCGCGCAAGTTAACCGACGCGAAAAGTTTTTTGTTTTTTATTATTGTTGACGACGAAGAAAACATATATAAATTGGACGGAATTAATTAACATCCAATAGGATTTTTTTTACAAGAGGTATGATGAAAACTGTTGGATTATCTTAAATTGATTTGTGTTGAGCGTAGCGTTTCCTATCTGTTGCTTCGTCCCCTACAGATCAGGGAAATTTGAAACTTTTGTGTGCGGAACGTGTTGCTTTAATCATCAATCGCTTTTGTGAGTTGATGGAAGGGAAATTTAAAGCAGTGAAGGTCTATTAAAATTTAATAACAAATGTGTCAAGATTTTAATGGAATATATTGCATAATTTTATTCATTGACATAATATTGCAAAATATCATTAACAAATATTTACAGAAAATTTGTTTCTAAAAGTATTTTCAACATTATAAAATGTCTGGAGTGGTCTCAAGTTTACAATTGAACTTAACTTCAACAAAAAAGTTTAAATTGTTGTCCAATTTTATCAATAAACATTTAAACTTTCAATAAACGTTTGCATTTATTATAAAATTTAAGAAAATGCAAATTTGTATAAATTATATTGGTTAGGTTCAGGTTAGGTTAGGTCCTGCGCACATTTCAAATTAACGATTAACTGGGAGTGCGCTTAAAAATAATATAAAAAAATTGTAAATTGTAAATTTTATAAAATTAAAACTTATTTTAGTTTTGACCTAATTTTTGAAATTTTAATTTTACAATTGTGTTTTCAGGTTGAATTTTTCTTCAAGAATAAATTATTATAAAAAACATTTTGAATTTCATAAATTTAAATTTGAAACGGGATTTAGCTTAGAACTTTAGACTATACTTGATTTGACTTTTAGAATAATATTTTGACAATTGTGTCTTCAGCATAAATCTGAAGTTGCAATAATTTAACATAAAGGTTTTTTTTTAATTCTTAAAAATAGTAAAAAAAAATAAATTCTGCTTAGACATCATTTAGACAAGATTTGACAGTATATAGCATGAATCTAAAAACAGTAATAATTTATTATAAAATTCAGAAAATATTTTGAGTCTGAATTTAGCTTAGACTTACGTTTTTGAAATAATATACTGACAATGAGACAAAGACTGCAATGATTTGTTAATAAAAAACAAAACGTTTAAAAAATTGCACTTTATTTAAAATTTTATAAATGTAATTTTGAGACTTAATTCAATTAAGACAGTATTAACTATAATAGTTCCAAAAATTAACAAAATATTAATAACTGTGTCTTAGCATAAATACAAAGAAGGCATTGATTTATTATAAAAATTTCAAAAAAAATTTCAAAAAAAATTAATTTAATTTTGGGATTGAATTCAATTTGGACAAATTTCAGACTATACTCAGTTCAATTTCTGGAATATTATATTTTACAATGGTGTCCTCGCTCGTTATAAATCTACAGATAGCAGCAATATATTATAAATTTTATTTATCTTATGCAATTATTAGACTACAGTTGACCTTATTTTTGAAATAAAGTATAGTTATTTGCATTCTTAGAATTAATTATTCAGAATTTTATACAACATATCACTTTATGTACCTGGCTTGTGTAAAAAATAATGTACTTTATTTTAAAGATTAATAAACTATCTATCTATCTATTAATCTAGACAGTAATAAAAAATTGCAAAAAAAATATTATTTTATAATTTTAATTTTGAGATTGAATTCAACTTATACACAATTTAATCCCTTTTTGGTTTAATTTTTGGAATAATATATTAACAATTGTGTTTTCAGCATGATTCTAAAGATGCAATTTTTTATTAAAAAAACATAATTTTCAAAACATTGCAAAACATATTTTTGATTTTATAAATTTAATTTTAAGACTGGATTTAGTTTAAACAATATTCAGACCATATTTGGTACAATTTTTGATATATTGTTAATTGTGTCATCAACTTAAATTAAAAATCAGGAATGATTTATTATAGAAAACAAAAACAAAATTATAATTAGGCAACATGTAAACCATATTTAATCTATTTTTTTAAATTTTATTTTTACATTTGTGTTCTTAACTTGACTTTTAGTTCAACAGTATTTTATTATAATAAAACAAAACTAAAAAAAATGCAAACAAATCTTTAGATATTATAAATTCAACTTTGAGATTGGATTCAGCTTAAACAATACTTAGTTTGTCTAGTTTTTGAAATAATATATTGACAATTGTGTCTTTAGCATAAACAAAGAGTGTTATAATTTATTATAAAAACACAAAATTAAAAAAAAAGGTAGAAAAATTAAATTTTGTAAATTTTGAAACTGTACTCAGCTTGGGACCAAATTTAGTTTAATTTTCAGAATAATATATTAACAATTGTGTTTTCAGTATAACTCTAAAAGGAACACAAACTTAGTTTTTATTTAGTTTAGTTATTATGCAGATTATACTTAGTTCAGTTTTTAAAATATAGTATATTATATATTAACAATGTTTTTTTTTTTACATATTAGAGTTGAAAAACCTTGGTCGATAGTTTTTTTCATACTTAAATCAACCATTGTCAAACATGTATAATAATTTATTTGTATTTAAATATGAAATAAATATATTATACTATAAATTTACTACTACTATATTAACAACTCATTTTTGGTATAATTTTTAGAATAATATTTTTATTATTAAAAAAATTGTGTTTTCAGTATGAATCTAATGACAGGAATGATTTATTATAAAAACAAAATTTTTAAAAGTTTATAAATTTTATTATACATATTTTTAAATTAAATTTATCTTAGATTTTATTTGGACCATAAATGATCTAAATTATTTATTAATATAAAATCAATTGAGTCTTTAGTATGAGTTTTAAAATAAGATAAGAAAACAAAAATGCAAAAAATATTTAATTAAAATTTTATTTTGAGACTGAATTCAAATAGATTTTGTATTTTTAGCATAAATCTCAAGATTATTATTATGGTTCTTAGAATTGCAATTATTAATAATAAAAAACAAATGTTTTAAAAAAATTGCAAATATATAAATTTTATAAATTCAAACTTGAGATTAAATTTAGAATAGACAATGTTTAAATTATAATTGATCTATTTTAAAATAAAATGTTGAAAATTGTGTTCTCAGCGTAAATCTGAAGGCAGCAATTATATTTTATTATAAAAAAAAAATTGTAAAAAAAGGTAAAACATACCTTTGATTAAACATTGCTTAGACTAACCTTGTTCTAATTTTTGAAATAATATATTAATAATTGTGTACTTAGCATGAATATAAAGACAACATTGATAAAATACAAAATTTTCAAAAATTTAAAAATAAATATTTGGTTATTTTAATTTAAATAAAAAAAAATGTTTTGGAGATAGGATAATAATTATATATGCATAGGTTTTTAATAGAAAACGTTACGGCAGCGTTGCTGCTTTCATCCGAGTCAAAAACAAACATTTTATTGTATAAAATAGTAAAAATTAAAATGTAAAATATAATAAACAAATTTTAAAAACATACATTTAAACACAAAATTAGTTGTATCGGTACAATTCACCTTTGAAATAGTTGTTAAAATTGTCATTTATAAAAATTACATACATTTTAAAAACACTCTTTATAAAATAGAATGTATTGTTTGTTATGTGGTATGACGTTGGCTCCATACATTCAATTTATTTTTGCTGATTGCATATTAAAATTAACTGTTTTTATGTTTACTGTTTTATTCAATAAAATGTTTATAGCTCTGAGGAATAACTATAAGCTAATAGTTTGATTATAATTATTATCCCATTTTCAAAATAATATTTTTTTTAAAATCAATAAAAAAAGGTATAACGACAAAACAAAATAAATTTAATTTTAAAACCAAGTTCAATTTAAACAATATACTTGGTTCAATTTTTGCAGTATTAAATTAACAACTGTGTACTCAGTATAAACTAAAAAAAGTAATAATTTGTTCTAAAAAACAATATACATATACAAAAAACTGCAAAAAATACTTTGAGTTTTATAAATTTAATTTTAAGACTGAATTCAGTTTATACATAATTTAGAACATATTTAATCAAATTTTTGAAATTTTATTTTTACAATTGTGTTCTCAATTTGAAGTTTAGTTCAACAGTAATTTATTATATAAAACAACTTTTTTTAAATTGCAAAATAAATTTTGAAATTTATAAACTTAATTTTGAAATTGAATTCAGATTAGACAGTATTTTGATCAAACAAAATTTTCATAAATGGACAATTTTATTTCAAAGGGACTAGACCAGGGGGGGGGGGTGTTGAGAAACTTGCTTTAGTTTTTTTTTCCGTTTCTATAACTTATTAGTAGTCTTTTGATTTGTTTATGAGGGTATGAAACCTTTAAAAAAATGTACAGGATTTTATTTAGTTGTTTTGTCATTTTTTTACTTCGACTTTAAAGAATCGCATTTTTTGTTTAAAAATTGCAATTTTAATAAAAAAATAAAATTACTAGTAAATTCAATCATTTCAAGTCTATGCACTGTCTATAAGCCGCAAAAGCCATAAAACCAATTTTTTGTTTTCAGTGAGCCGGGCAGAAAGGAGCATTGTTTAGATTTTTTTAACGTATTTTAAATATAAATTAGTTTGAAAATATAAATTTGTTTTGTGTATTTGGGTTAAAAACAATACACCAAATATTATTAAAAAATTGAATTTTGGGAATAACTCTACATAGAAAATAGTCAGTGTAGTGCTTATCGGCAGTAGAAAAATCTATCTACAAAGAAATTTTTACAAAATTTTTAGGTACAAAAAGATTTAAAAATGAATTATTTTTTCATATTCACAAAAAAATATTATAAACACACTAGAGTGCGGTTTAAAACTTTTTTTATCAAATTTTGATAAACGCCAAGTGGATTTATGTTTGAATGCCAAAAATAATAATATTCTCAAACTTTGGCGCCGATAGATCAAGTCTAAATTTGTGTCGCAAGTGCAAAAACTATCAAACAAAGAGTAAAATTGCTTAAAATTGGTTCAAGTGACAAAAGATGTCTTTGTTAAACTTCTGAAATAAGTTTAGAAAAATGTAAACCAAATAATAATTTAAAAAAAAATTTAAAATATTTTTTTTGCAAAACTAAATTTTTTAATAATATTTGAGATATATATTGACAATTGTGTCTTTAGCATAAATAAAAACAATGCTTAATTACAAAAAATAAAATTGTCAAAAAAATTATTGAAATAAGCTTAGACACAGTTTAGACCAGATTTAGTTTAGTTTTTAGGATTAATATATTGACAATTATGTGTTCAGTATGACTTTAAAGACAACAAAAATTTGTCATAAATATATTAATAATTGTGTTTTCAGCATAAAACTAAAAACTGCAATGATTTATTATAAAAACTTTCAAAAAAATGCAAATCATATTTGAGATTTTATAAATTTAATGTTGCGAATGAATTTAATTAAGACAGTATTTAAACTGCCTACTCTAACTTTTGGCACAAGATATTAACAATTGCTTGTTCAGCATAAATAAAAAACATTATTGATTTATAAATTTAATTTTAAGACCGAATTTAGTTTGGACAATATTAGATCTTACTCAATTTAGTTTATAAAATTATATATTGACAATTGTGTCTTCAACATAAATCTAAAGATAAGCAATAATATAATTATAAAATACAAAATTTTTAAAAATTTGTTTGTTTTTTATAAATTTAATTCTTTTGAGACTGAATTTAACTTAAGCAATTAATAGACCAAAATTAATCAAATTTTTGAAATGATAATATAGTCATTTGTATAAATTTTTTTTTTTTAAAACCACAAAATAAATTATAAAAATATTATAAATTTAATTTTGTACTGAATTTAAGTTAGACAAAATTTTGACAACATTTGGAATTTTATATTAACAACTTTGTCTTCATAAATTTAAAATAAACAATAACTAATTATAAAACAAAAAAAACAAAAAAATTGCAAAAAAATATTTTGGATTTTATAATTATAATTTTGAGATTGAATTTAACTTAGACACAATTTAAACCATTTGGATAATATATTAACAACTGTGTTCTCAAAAATGGTATAAAAAACAAAATTTCCAAAAAAATACAAATAACATTTTAATTTTATAAATTTAATTTTGAGATTAAATTTAGCTTAGATAATATCTGGACTATTCAATTTGGAATAATATTTTTACAATACTGTTCTTAGCATGAATCTATGATGCAATTTTGTACTACAAAAACATAATTTTCAAAACATTGCAAAAAGTATTTTAGATTTTATAAATTTAATTTAAACTTATTAGGTGATTTCTAAATCATCCGGGTGGATAAAGATTAAGTTATTATTTCAGTCATATTTTGGGAATCAATGAGCTATTACACCATTTTGAGATTAAATTCAATTTAGACAATATTCTGATTTTACTTAGTCTATTGCACAATCATTTATATTATACAATAATATTGACCGTTATTGAAAGATTGCACAATATATCAATCAGAAGCTTTTTTCATTCTTTTTTAAAGCAATGGTCACACAACTTGCTTTATTTTATTCCACATGTTGACTGCAGAAGTGTCAGTAATTAACAAAAAGTTTTGCATTTATATAGGTGGTCCTGGCAATATATTGTACAATAGATGGTTCAATATTATTGACGATAATATTGATTTTGTTGGAGTTTAAGCTCTTTTTAAATCAGTTTAACTGAGTTTGTCAATGTAATCTGTCATAATGCATTATTTGTAAGTAGGTTATGTATCATGTTTAGCATCAGGAAAAAGCGGGACGTTTAAATTTAAAATAAATTTTGATAAAACTGTGGTAATAAGATTGTCGTTTAAAATTGTTATGCATTATATGTTTTTAACTAACAATATTCTTAAAAACGTAGTAATAATGCAGCTTAAAACGTTAGTTGCCATGAGACACGTATGGCGTGTCTCAGATTTCTGTGCGTATAGGCCTCAATGCACGAGAGCTGTGTCTCACGCAACCCAGTATAATTAGCCGCGTGTACCTATATACGTGTCTTACTGACCATTGCAGCGTTAGTATTCCGAAGTTAGATGGCTGGCCTGGGCGACCAAAATGTGTATTTGACCTCCGATAAATATAATTATTTTTATTGAAGTCAAAGGAAGATGTCATATAAATAAGTGAATTATTATATTGTATCTTTATCAATCTAACTATTACCTAAAAAAAAAGTACAGAAACATTGCTTTATTTTTGTAGATGTACTACAAAACGTATAACTAAGGAAAATTTATTCATAAATTTATTGCACGGCATACGAGGTTTCCACTGATAACAAATGACATTCAGACTATGATAAAAAAACACTATTTTAAAGTAATGCCTGATTTTATTTTTCAATTACAAAAAATATCAGCTGAAAAACCGACTTGACTCAGGGGGATATTTTTTATTCAACATGTGGCAGCTAACGTGTTAAATATGTTTGTTTTATCATTTTGCTGCAAACATTTTACAGAATGTCATAAATAAAATGTGAAGTTAGAAATAAAACATATTTCCGAGATTTTACTACCAACTTAAAATACATTTATAATATTAATCTAAGATTACAAATTGAGTTAAACAAAGGATTAAACTATAATTAAAATATCAGCCCTTAGTATAACACAACAATTAAAAAAAATGAATTTAATGACAGACATGATGTATTTTAACAAAAAAACTAAAAAAAACTGTAAAAAAAATTTAAGACTTTAATTTTGAAAAATAGAATATATGGACAATATTTAGACCACACTCAGTCCAATTTATAGAATATTGTATTGACAGTTGTGTATCTTCAGCATGAATCTAAACATAGCAATAATATATTATAAAATACAAAACTTTTAAAAATTTGATTGGATTTTATAAGTTTAATCATTTTGAATTTAACTTCAACAATTATTAGACTATACTTAATCAGTTTATTGTAATTTTTTTTTTAATTTGCATTTTTTTTAAATTAATAAACTTTATGGTTGAATTGAATTTAGATAATATTTAAACTATACTTAGTTTAATTTTTAAAATGATATTTTAACATGTATGTCCTTAGTTTATACAATATAAAGACTGCAATAAGTTAATATAAAAAAAACACAAATTTGATAAAATATTTTTAATTTTATAAATTTATTTTTGAGACCAAATTTAGCTTATATTATCTATAATTAGACCATAATTGATTCAATTTTTAGAATAATATATTAATAATTGTGTCACTATTCATAAAGACAGCTATGATTTTATGTTTACAATTGTGTTTAACTTCAACAAAAAAATTTAAAATGTGATTTAATAAATTGTTGGTTAGGTTCAGATCCAATATAATAAAAAATGGATTTTATAAAATTATTTTTAAAATTTAATTGAGTTTGAAAAATTTATTTTTATAATTGTGTTATTTTGAAACAAGATTTAGCTTAGACTATTACTAGGTTTAATTTTTGGAATAATATATTTACAATTGTGTTCTCAGCATAAATAAAGACAACAATGATTTATTATAAAAAAAAACAGGTTTAACGTTTTTACTTTTTAGTTTTAGATTTTGTAAATTAAATTTTGAGACAAAACTTAGCTTAGACATAATTTAGACTAAATTTGGTTTAGTTTTTGGAATGATATATTGATGAGACGGCAATTATGAAAATTTAATAAAATAAAATAAAATTTTAAATTTGACACAAGACTGATTTTAGTGAGTGTCATTACAATTGTTTTATAATCCAGTGTTTTTGGCAATACTCAAGTATATGAGGGACTTAGTTTCAAAAAGTACAATCTTCACTGTAATTAATTTTTCAGAAACTTCAAAAAACTGTCACAACTAAAGTAATTTTTAAAACTGATTTTTGTGCGTTTTAAGTTACTTACAAAACATTTTTTAACATTGTTATAAATTTTAATTAATTTGATTAATAAATTATTAAAATAAATCAAATTTTTGATTGCATAAGGTCTGTTCCAACATACGATTTGGACAGTTTGCAAACCGTTCAAACTATGCACACAAACAAATTACTGTGTACAAAAGATTGCCTAAGGTTGACAAATAGTTGTTTGTGTGCACAGTTTGAACGGTTTGCAAACCGTCCAAATCGTATGTTGGAACAGACCTATAATGTCTTTTTAAACTGAATTTTTCCAAAATCTTTTTTTAAGTAAAAAATAAATAAACTAAACTCAATTTTATTGTATTGTATAAAACAAAAATTAATATCACGTTGTAGAGTGCGTAATTTGCTACAAGATGGCATCACTAACTCAATAATTTCAAAAAGTAGAAATTGTGCCTTTTGAAACTACATCTTTCCTATATACATTATGTAAATTATTTTGTAAGATGTTAACCAAGAAATTGAAACGTCTTCCAATATCTTGCTTAAAAGCTTGCTAAATATTTGAAAAAATTTTGCGCAAAATTATTGTAAGTAATAAAATTTGTCCGACCGCTTTTAAGGTTCGGGTATTTTGATGCGCCGTAAATGGAAAAGATTCATAGTAACCTTTTTCACACTCACAAGCAAACTACACAACCGATCATATCGTGCTATGCATACTTTAAAAGGTTGAACATTTGCGTAAGTTTTAATTAAGTTTTCAATTTTTTAAGTTTACTACAGATTTTTATATTAATTATTATAAACTATTGTACTTATTTTCGACTAAATAACGTCGTTAACACATTTCTTGGTTGATTTATGATAACTAAACTAATATAAGACCCGATGTCAGTGACATATCTTTCATTTAAAACCAGTTTTACAAAAATATAACTTGTATTTTTTAAATAAACCTGAAAACAAGTTTTCAACATTTTTATTATAAAATAATTGTATTTTTAGGCTACTTCTTATGCAAACGACAGCCGGCAGTTTGGGCTCTTGGTCATAGAGGGCAAGTTGTCTCATGTGTTTGTTAGATTGATATTTACCTTTATTACAAACTCCCCCCGGACCGTTCTTTCCAATAATTTCAATGCATCGCTAACGAAAGACACGGTTCGGGCACATTCGGCCACATACTTGATGACAATTGATAACAATATACAGAGACGTAGAAATAAAAGTAGTTTAATTTTAAATTGATATTTTATTAAAAATAAATACGAACAATTTGTTTAAAAATATTAAACCAGTAAATACAATTTTATTTTGATAAATATTATTGTATTTTACCATATATTTCCTGCATACAATAAATTGAATTGAAAATTTAGAATAATATTATTGTATTGTTAATTATAATAAATATACAGGAACATTTATTTATATTGCTGTATATTTATTATAATTAACAATACAATATACAGGATGTTAGACATAAACGTATGGATGAATAACTTTGTTTTAAACCGATGTGTATGATTCAAAAACCATAAGACTAAAACTGTTTTTTTTTATAATCACTAATAATAATTAAACAATGTCAAATTCTGTAAATTTTTGATTTACACTTTTATGCTAGTTTGTTGCAAGATACGTTAAGCATACAAAACTTAAACCATTCATGTGGTGTAATTGGATTTTTGATTACATAGATTCTTTGTACGCCAGTGGCGTTGGACTGAATATTTATTCCGCAGAAAAATGTTTTTTTTTATATTACCAGGAGTATTTTGGTTGCAAATGATTATGTTTCTGTTTGGTGTTTTTGTTGATATAAATTTTATTAGGGGTATTTTAGTGGCACTAAGCAAGGCCAACATTAGCTTAAAACTTATTGATGCTGCGTTTCTACGTACGGAATATGATAATCTTACTAGTGGGCCTCGTTGAAGGGGTACCTATCCAAACTCTAAACTTACAATTTAGTAAACAAAATTTTAGAACAAAACTGGTTGTTTGAGTCACCGCTGATATGTAAAATATCATTTAAGACACCTTATTGCAATACTTTTGAGTATAGTAAAATATGACAAAACAGTATCTCACTCTCAACACTGAAAATATTACAGCCCAAAAACAGTTTCAAGATGTGGGTATTAGAAACATCTAATTGCTTTCATTTAATCTTTTCTAAAGACGTATGTTGTGGAACGTTTTAAAAAAGTATAGGGTAAATGAATGTTTAGTAAAGCCATGTTTGCTAGAAAACAAAATGTAACGACTGCTTTGTTCACAATTACAAATGACACTTTTATCCAACATCATTTTTTAAATCTATTTTATGATCTTACAGAAAAGAATCTTATAACTAGTTTTTGTCTATATAAATACATGTGCAATGTTGCATTGTATTAAATTAATTTATTTTAACCCAGATCTCCGTAAGCTTTAGTAACATATTTTTATGTTACCAAAGCATACTTGAGTAAGGTTGCCAAAATACGAGTAAGGTGTAACTAAAAAACTAACCAAAGCTTACTATTTTTGCTAAAAAACTCTAGTCACTTTACAAAACCATAATAAAACTGAATTTAATGGAAATTTAAAATTTGTGTAACGGTGTTTTATTACATTAAAAATTAATAATATAATTAACATGCATTTATAAACTAATTGGGTTTTTACATTTTTGCGACATATAATATAATAAAATAAGGCCTTTCACCTTTAAATAAATGTAATAAAATTCAAATATGGTCTTTGTGTTTACTCCGTCTCCGTGCTATCTCGAGTTTGTGCATGTGGAGTAAACTTCGTATACTCTATTCTATCATATCCGAACGCCTAAAATTTCCGAACGCGTAAAGAGCAATTAAAGTTAAAGGACCAAGTAAAAAAAATAAACAAACGGTAGATAAAACTTTAAAAGTTTCTAAAATACAGAAAAAATCACAAGTATTATTGTAGATTGAAATTTAAAAACATGTTTAAGTTTTTCTTTATAAACGACGCAAAAAAATTACGCATTAACAGTTCCAACAAAATAGTTGGGTTATATTATAAATGCTACTTCTCACATTTTTATTTGTAAAGAAAAATTAAAAATGTACTTAACATTTTAATCTACAATAAAACTGATAATTATTTGTGCATTTTAAAAACTTATAAGCCGGAAATACACATGCCAGCTACTTGCACAATTTCATACCAGCTTCTTGTACATGCCAGCTCACGTGTATTCTATCAAAAGGCATGCTTCTCGATGGCACCAAATCAAAAAGATTTGATTTTTTGGATGGCAAAGGCATGCCATAAAGCATGTATAAACACACACAACAAGTACTGGCATGCTAGTAGACAGTGAAAAAAATCTGGAAGCATTCTTAAATGGTTTCTATAACCACTTATATCTTCTTACCCTATTTATTTAAACAAACAATTGTTCGTTCCATAATTGTTTCTTCTGTTGATTCAATCTTTTACCCAAATACGTTTTCTTTTTTTTGTTCCGTCAAATTATGTTACGAACGCAAGTAACAATATAACACTATTTATTTCAATTCAAATTCTTCCTATGTTTTTGCCAGTTGTGAAAACTTGTAACACTTTTAAAATATGCTTATGTAACTAAAAAAAGATTGACAAATAAATGGCATATGTGTCGTCTTTTTTCTGCTGTTTGTCTTAGCAGTACATGTATCCTCACTGTGGCATTAATTGGCATTGGCATTATTTATAGTTTTAACTATAGTTATATATGGCCATGTATGAGTCAAGTGTACGGAATAAAAACGTGCTTTTATATGTGCAAAAGATACCCTGAAAATTTCAGTGAATGCCGTGTACTACGCTCCGAGACATCTTACAATGTATCCACAGAACTACTTAAAAATAGCAAAAAAGGCTTAAATTTTAAGTATTAAAAAAAACTGTTCTTTAAAGTTCTAGTAAATTTTCAAATACCATTCAAAAACATTTTTGGCTGTGAAAAATTATTCTTTGAACACAAGCAGTTCCTTACAATTTTTTCCTAAAAATGCATTCTTGAGTTACAATCGATCAAAAAATGTAAAAATGCGCAAAAAAACAATTTTTTTCAAATTTTGATTGCTTATTACTTGGAAATGGTTCACTGAAAATGAAAAAATATGATAAAATTCACATAATCAAGATTCATGTAAAAGAAGGCATTTTCAGTAGTTAGGGGCAAGAAAAAAATTATTTTGTACACTTGACTCATACATGGCCATATGTATATATGTAATTCAAGATGTGATTTTTGTCAGTAACATATTGGCATTACATATAATATACATAATTTGCGTCATCTTAAGCCTGTTAGTTGCACAATTTCATACCAGCTACTAGCTCGTGTATTCTGTCAAATGGCATGCTTTTTGCTGGCATGCAAGTCGATTGCACCAAATTAAAAAGAATTTGATTTTTTGGCATGCCATGTGCAAGTAAGGTGAGGGACGTCAAAAAGCATTCCATAAATAAAGCATGTATGAACGCACACGATAGCAATTGCTATATGTGGAGCTGCAGTGGTACAATTGAACAAAAATAAGTAAAAACCAAATGTAATGCGCAATAGACGTTTGCGTCGATTATAGATGGGAAAATTGAACATGTTCTAGCTTTTCAAGATATAATTGTGATCTTGATAATTTGTGTGTTTTACACACGTGAATAATCTGATCTATAACTATACAGGTGAGTCGGGAGGAACAGGCCAAACTTTAAGAGTGTATTGTACACGTGAAAATAATATAAAAAAACTCAAATGTTGTTATCCAATTTTCATTTGTTTTTAAGTTATAGCATAACTAAAAATGTTGTTCTAGTATGCCACAAAAGCATTCCAGGGCGTTATAATTGGTTGTGGTGGTCTTATTAGATGTCTCCAGATCTCTTAGCACTAAATTATTGTTTATGGGGGCGGGTTTAAAGATGAAGTGTACAAAGTAAAAGCAAACCCTCGGGATGCACTAATAGAACGCATTAAAAATGTTGCAGCCGATCTTAAACAAAGACATAACTCAATCAGGAGTGCAACAGGCGCCTTTTGTAGACAAAACAGAAAATGTTTAGAGGTAAATGACGGTGTTTTTGAACATTTATTATAAAAAGGCAATGATTACCAAAACTCAAAAACAAATAAAAATCGGATAACAACATTTAAGTTTTTTTATAATATTTTCATGTATACAATACACTCCTGAAGTTTGGTCCGTCCCTCCCGACTCACCCTGTATATATAATTCAAGACAATTATGAACAGTGTCATACGGGTTTAAGTTGATTTTATTTACAGAGCAGGGTATAGTTTAATAGTCTATAAAATAGATTAAAAAGTTCATAAAATATTATATTATTAATTTACTATGCGGTTTATATGATTAAATCTAAAGTTACACTAATGCTCTACACAAGTATTAAAAAAAAAAAATAATTTTGTTCAATACTTTGATTATGTAGTGATCGAAAATAACTGATAAATGTAAAAATTCAATTTTCGGGACTGCTGTTTAATTACAAACATCATACATAAATTAATAAAAGTTATTTTAATTATGTATTTGTAAATATACCAAATTAATGATTATAAAATATAAAATCAATAATAAAAATTCAATCGTAATATATATTTTAAGCGCGCCCCTGATGCAAATCTATATAAAAACGTAAATACATAATATAATTTTGTAAAAGTACGAATTGTTTTCGTACCCTAGAGAGGTGCGGAGATGTAGTCTATAAATAAATATCTAACCGGCTATGATGCGCACTAGCTTGAGTAAGTTATGTTATTCTGCGCGAGTTAGCGCACAATCTTAGTTCAACTATTTAGCACCTGGAGCCAGCACATGTCGGACAAATTTTAATTTGCTTGGTTTCGCGCGTTGACGCTGCCCTTAAACAATATTTAGACCAGGGCTGTCCAACTGCAAGGCCGCATTATAAAATACTTTGTATGCAACTTTATCAGTGAGTTTTAAGGTATGGTATACAAAGAAAAAACGTGATTGTATTATTATTTTAATTTATTCAAAAAATATAAAATTAATTAAGTTTTGCAAGTTGGGGTGGGCTATTGTTCTTCTGACAGCAACTTGAAAATGTCTAATTCAGTTTCAGTTTTTCCTTGGTAAAAAGAAGATCTGTTCTGCTTACATTATCAACTAAAATTGTAAGGGGCTGAGTAAAAACTGAAATCTCTTTCTCTCTCAATTTTTTTTAAGTTGCTAAATCACTCCGCGGGCCGCAAAAAGTAAGATCGCGGGCCGCATGCGGCCAGCGGGCCTCATGTTGGACAGCCTTGATTTAGACTATTCTTAGTCTAATTTTTAGAATAATATATTAACAATCTAAAAACAGCAATCTTATATTACAAAAAAAATGTTTTTTTAAAAACTTTTTAAAGAGTTTACACATCATTTAGACCTGTAGTTTTTTTTTTAAAATAATTAATTGACAATTGTGTTCTCAGTAAGAATCTAAAGACGCAATGATTTATTGTAAGAACCAATTTCATAACAAACTGCAAAAGAATTTTATATATTTACATATTTAATTTTTAAACTGAATTTAGTTTATACAATATTTAGACTATTATTTTTACATTTTACTAATTAAATTTTGAGACTGGATTCAGCGTGGACCATACTTGGTCTAATTTTTAGAATATTGTATTGACAATTGTGTCTTCAACATAAATCTAAAGATAGTAATAATATATTATAAAAATTATTAGTTTTTTTTAATTATTTTGAGACTGAATTACATTTACGTAATTATTTGACTATACTTTTTCTGAAATAATATATTGACAATTGTGTTTTTAGCATAAATAAAATCAACAAAAAATGTAAAGAAAAATTGAGTTTGAAAATTTAATTTTGAGACTAAGCTTAGCTTAGACAAAATTTAGATTAGATTTAGTTTAGTTTTTAAAATGATATAATGACAATTGTATTCTTAATATCTCTCTAAAGACAACAAAGATTTGATATAAAAACTTGAGACTGGAATCAGCTTAGACATTATTTAGACCATATTCGGTCCAGTCCAATAATATATTTACAATTGTGCCATCAGCATGAAATTAAAAACAAGAATGATTTATTAAAAAAAAAAAAACAAAACAAAACATAAAAAACGCAAAAAACTTATAAACTTTATTAATTTAATTTTAAGACTAAATTCAGCTTAAACTTTATTTAGACCTTAATTGCAAAAGCAACAGTGATTTATTAAAAAAAATACAAAATTTTCAAATAATGCAAGACTGAATACAATAAAATTAAAACATTATTAAAATTATAATTGCTCTAAAAATAAACAAGATATTGACAATTGTGTCTTTAGCATGAATAAAAAGACAGCATTGATATATTATAAAAAAAAATAATTTTTAAATGTAAAAACTAAATAAAAATAAAATTGTGACTGAATTTAGTTTGAACAATATTCAGACCATACTCAGTTCAATTTTTGAAATATTATATTGACAATAATTGTGTTCTTAGCATAAATCTAATGATACTAATTATTTACTAAAAAAAAAATGGATTTTGTAAACTTAATTATTTTAAAACTAAATTCAGCTTTTGGAATAATAAATAGTTTTATGCCTTCAGTATTAATCTAAAGACAGCAAGACTTATTACAAAAAACAAAATATAAAAAAAAATTGAGATTGATTTGAGTTTAGATAATATTCAGTCTATTATAAAAACAAAATTTTCAAATTAGTTTTATAAAATTATTTTTGAGACCAAATTTGGATTAGATAATAATTAGACCATAATTAGTCACATTTTTGGAATAAAATATTGATAATTGTGTTCTCAGTATAAATCTAAAGACAGCAATGTTTTATAAAAATCATTTAAAATAAAAACAGTAAAAAACATTTTAAATTTATTAAAAAAAAAATGTAAAAACTGTTTTGGGTTTAATAAATTTAATTTAAATATTGAATTAAATCTAGACAATTTTAAATAATCAATCTTAGGTCTAATTTTTGAAATAATATACTGACAATTGTGTTTTAACATAAATCTAAAGAAAAAAATTTAAAAAATTAAAAATAAGATTGAATTTAATACAAACAACATTTGGTCTAGTTTTACAATTTCATTTTTACAATTGTATCTTCAGTTTGAATCTTTCTTCAACAATGATTATATAAACAAAATAACAAAAAAAAAAATACAAAAAATATATTAAGTTTTATAAAATAAATTTTAAGATTTAGCTTAGACAATATTTAGACCATGATTTAAAATATATTTTTTTACAGTTGTTTTTTTAATTTAAATTTTTGTTCAACAATGATGAAACGATTTTTCAAAAAAATGTAAAAAAAATAATTTTGAGACTATTAAATTTATCGTAGACTGTTTGACACAAAACGATTTTATTACTTAAGCCAATTTCAAATATTTAGCAAGCTTTTAACCAAAAAATTAGAACAAATTCTAATTAGCAAAATAGTTGTATTAAGGTAAGCACTGAAATTTTTGCACGTTTACAATTTTGTCTTTGGCCTGGCATTTTTTTTTTATAATAATAAACAAAACTTGAAAAAATGTAAAAACCATTTTAAATTTTATAAATTTAATTCTAAAACTGGATTCAGCTTAGACAATATTTAGACCATACTTGTTTCAATTTTTGGTATAATATGTTAATTAGCATATATCTGAAGACGGTAATGAATAAAAAAACAAAATAATTTAATTTTGAGACTGAATTCAATTCAGTATTGTTTTAAACATGAACAAGATATTGACAATTGCGTTCTCTAAATAAATCTAAAAACGGCAACAGTTTGAAACAATTGTGGCTTTAGCTTGAATCTCAACATTAATTGATTATAAAAACATGTTTATTAAATGAAAAAACATACTTTAGGTTATATACGTTTTATTTTGACACTGAATTTAATTTAATCAATACTTAGATTATTTCTTCTAATTTTATTTGAACAGTTAGCTTGAATTTTAGTCCAACAATGATTTATTATAAAATACAACATTTTTTGAAATAATATAAGAATAATTATTTTTTCAGCATGAATCTAAAACTGCAATTTATTATTAAAAGCAAAACATTGTAAAAAAATTCTTCAAATTTTATAAATTTAATGTTTAAATTAAACACAGCTTAAACAATATTTAGACAATATTTGGTTCAATTTTTGTAGTAATATATTATGTAATCATCAAATCTGAAAATTGTAATTATTTTTTAAAGCAACCAAAAATTTCTAAAATTTGTAAAAAATATTTTGTATTTAATAAATTTAATTTTAAAAATAAATTCACCTTAGACAATATTTTGATCATACTTGGTCAAATTTTGAGTATGACGTTCACTAAATGATAAATCATCAAAAGAATTGTAAATGAGTCAATGTAACTATGAATCAACAAAATTAATAAAATCAGACATATCCCGTCGAGATATTAAAATCTTGAAAGTTGCTGTTATTAACTAAAATGTTACATTTGTACGCATTTTTACGTAAAAAATTATTTTGCACCCTTACAAGCAAATCAATCAAGTACTGCTGATAAGAAAACTAAGTAGTGGAAGCGTACTTTAAAATTGGTCTTACTAAAGAACAGTAAAGAATTTTAAGTGTAGCAGAGAAATTGCAACTAATTCTCATAATAAAACCTTCTTAGAGATCTAATAGTAACCCGAAAAACTAAGATCTTTTTTAAACAATACCCCCAAATCTGTATTTTGAGATACACAATCTATAGCTGTTTCACTAATTTCACAAATGTTATTAAATTTTTGTCTACTTATGTAAAAGCTAATGTTAAAACATTTTTTTTGCATTAAAATATAGTTTATTATGCTCATACTAAAACTCTATTCTTTGAACATCATCTTTCAATAGCTCAGTATAATTAACAGTCTTATTAACACGATACTTAAAATTGTCTGCATAAAGAAGAAATTTGGTATTTTGAATATATTTTCCAACAACATTAATAAAAATGTTAAAAAGCAAAGGCCTAAATGAAAACCTTGACGGACCCCAGACATAACCAGCGTTTGATTTGAGAGACAGCTATTAACCCAAACTTTGCTGAATTTGTGAAGACAAAAAACTAAAAATCCAATTAATAATCATAGTGTTAAAACCAACTATTTTTAATTTATTAATTAAAAAAGCATGATTAACGCTGTCAAAAACCTTGGAGAAGTCAGTGTAGATTACATCAATCTGACACTGGTCCTCTAAGGCTTGTAACAGATTAAACTGATAAGTAAGGAAATTTGTAGTTGTTGATCTTTCAGAATAAAATCTATGCTGTTTGTCAATTATAATACTTTTGCAATTCCAGTTAAGTTGGTTTGACTAATTTATTCAGAAGTTTAGGGATACTCGACTGTAAGCTTATGCCTCTATAGTTGATAATGTTTGACCTATCTCCAGATTTATAAATTGGATTGATAAAGCTATTTTTTCAAACTTTAAGAAACAGTTCTTGAACTAAAGATTTATTAAAAATGCAGGTCAATGGTTTAGTTAGAGTGCAAATACATTTTTTAACAGCAAGTTTGGTACGCCATCAGTTACTTAAATTCATAACTGCTTGAAATACCAAAGTTTTATCAATCCTTAATGTAAGAGTGGAATCCACCATTTTATCACACACTAAATTAATATTAAAATTTTTACCAAGAGATGGTGCAGAATAAATGAAGCAAAGTATTTTAAATTAGCAGTACACAATGGACAATTGTGTTTTCAGGATAAATCTAAAAAAACAACAATTTATTAATAAAAACAAATAAATAAAAAAATGTTAAAAATACTTTATAGTAGATTTTATAAATTTAATTTTGAGATTGCATTTAGCTTTAACAATATTTAGACTCTAATTGGTTTAATTTCTGTAATAATATATTAACATATGTAATATCTTCTGCATGGATCTAAAAACTGCAATCATTTATTATAAAAAACAGTTTTAAAAAACGAAAAAAAAAAATGCTTTAAATTTTATAAATTTATTTTTGAGACTTAATTTATGTTATACAATATTTAAACCACACTTGTTTTAATTTTCAAAATAATTTATTAAAAATTGTATCCTTAGCACATTTTAAAGACGATCAATCCACTATAAAAATAAAATTTTCAAAAATTTGCAAGAAATATGTTGAATTGATAAATTTTATTTTGAGTTTTAATTCAGTATTAAACCAAATTTGGTCTAACTTTTAAAATAATATATTGACAATTGTATAATCCTTAGCATTAATCTAAAAACATTAATGTATTTTTATATAAAAAAAATTTAATTGTGAATTACGTAATATTTTTTTTATAAATCAAAAAGCTCAATTTTATAAATTCAGTTTCAAATCCTGATTAGAAATATGTGTTCATTTAACATTTGTTTGCCCAGTAATACAAAAACAATTCAAATTAAAACTAATTTATGCAACTAAAAAAGCTCTTCTAATATTATGCGACTAGTTATTACAACTAATAACCAGTAATAATCTAAATCTATGTACATCTAAAATTAGTGCGCTGTTGTTGTTGCTGGTAATTTGCATTCGCATCTGCATTTGTTAATTAATCTCGAAGATTTATCATTCAACGTACTGGACTGAATTCTAATATCTTGTAGCTTTGCTTACTTACATTGGGTCCGAGAACGAACGGAAGCATCAAAGATGCATCAATTAAACATTCCTGAGGAGAGGGAATTTGTTACTCTTGCATAACTATTTGCAAAACCATTACTGATCAACGCATATAAATTAATTGCATCTTACGTAATCTATTTGGTTGATCCATTTATTTTGTTTAATTTTATTTTACAATCTTTGTGAAATATTGCTTAATTAAAGCATTTTTATAAAGAATATATCAACGTTTTTTTAAATTATTATGAAGCTAATTATGTCTAAAATTTGTTCATTAAGAAAATAATGAGAGCAATATGTAAAGATTTTTTTAAGATTAATTATAAATAATTGCACCTTCGCATGGCAAACCATTATCAAAATGTCTGCTATAACTATTATTACTGTAATAAAGCTAAAACACACTTTAAATTTAATGTTGAAGTATAAATTTAAATTAGAAGTAATCTAAGAACACAATTTACATAAATTAATTTAAATGTTTTTTTAAATTTTTTTAATTTCAAGATTGATTTTTAAAATTTTGTTTTTCTTTCCCGGTTCAATTTTTAAAATTTTTATTTAAATTTTTGATCGCAAGCTTAGTTTGCAATTTTAATTTTGTTTGAAATTTTGCAACCACATAAAATCAATTTTGGTTTTAAATATTTAACAATTGTATTTTAATTAAAAATTTGGTGTACATACCTACATTTAGAGTATTGATTTTTTTTCATTACATTTTTTATCTTTAACAAATTTTCAAACATAATAATAATAATTTGACAAGCCTCGATATTTCTGATTTTGGTACACGTATTCGCACTAAAATTTTAGACATGTTTTGAAAATAAATTAAAATTAAATCAAACAAGTTTGTTGTAGACAAAAACTATTGAAGCAGAGAATTGTTTTGTCTAAATCTAAACGAACCCAATCAACAAGTTAACAATACAAGCATATGTTAAATAATGTAGTTACATCACAAACGATTAATTAGAGGGCATGTTCGGGTATACATTTGTGCTAATAGGAAGTACTCAGGGGCAAATTAAATTTAGTTAAGAGGGAATTCGTCTACAATAAAGTGCTTTGCTTATGATTATCAAACCTGCGGCAAACCTCTTAAGTTCCAATAAGGAGAACAATCGATTTAAATGGAAATGTACTAACACAACCGGTCAAGCAATATTATACATTAAAAATTAATCCCTTTCAGTAAACATAATCCAGCTCTGAATTGTTTCATGAAGCACGGTATTATCATTGAAAAAGTTTTGGGATAATCTATGGGATTATGGTCGAGGGACCGGACACCTTTTTTTGTCACGCATAAATTGGGCTAATTTTGAGAGGGAGGTATTACTTTAATTAGCGGCGTTCCGGAGAGGCTCTGTTTTTAAATAGTTGATGATGAAATTTGTGCAACGGGGAAAAATTATGAATTTCATTTTGCGACAGACCTGAGGGGGATATTTAGTTACGAGTGGAAATTATGTTACGGTTTTTTTTTTCATTATTGTGTGCGTGCTGGGTGATGAATTATAATAATTAAGTATTAAAGTGTTTACAACGAACTTGTAGATGCATCTTGTAGGTTTATAGGCTTGTCAATATTGTGAAGTATATAAAATGTTTACGAGTATATAAAAATGGTTAAATATCAGATTATTTCGTTTGCATATATTAAAATAAATTGCGCATGTTCTAGTCTTAATATTATATGCCTATATAAATTGACCTTGAGTTAAAAAAAATTGTTTAAATTTGCATTATTGTTTATTATTTTTTAAGAATGATTAAAATAAACTATTTTCATAATTTGACCTAAATATATTTTTGATTATTTGTACAACTTTAACAATAATTTAATAATTTTGTTCTGACTCGTTTTATTTTAAATTATTTTATTGATTTAATGCAATTATTACAATGATTGTCTAATAACTACTTTAAATTTTTCATAATTAAACTAAACATGTTTTTTCATTAATTAAATTCAAATTGCTATTGTTAGTAAACTTATTTGTTAAAGTTTTTGTAACAATAAGTTGCTTTACAACACCACAGTTAATTAGTTTATTGTGGTTTTGTGATACTGAGCTACTTTGTAATTAAAAATAAATGTTTAATTGTTACTTTTGAAAAAGATGGTTAAATTGCAGTTAAAAGATTGTGAATAGGTTTTCTTATTGTTGTTTAAGTTATATTGCGTTTTTTAATTATTGACAGTTACTAAGTTTGTTGCAATCTTTTAAAATATTATGTCGCTTTGCGATTAACAGTAAGACTGTTTTTTTTTTGTATTCTGTGTTTATAAATTTCTTTGCTATTAGCATAAGAAAGTTTTTTGTTACTTTTATTTATTTATTAGTCAACAGAAAATTAAGTATATTTCATAATAAAAATAAGAATAAAACTAAAATAGTTACAAAATATTAAAAAGGTCACTTATGGGTGACAACAAGTTGAATCTTTGAAAAAATCTATTTTAACTTTGCGGCATGCCAGCAAAATACGCGTAGACAGAGTGCTGCGTATAATCCGTACGTTTATACGGTATATGAAATAAATAGTGTGTAAAACTTGAGCTGGCACATAAATCAAAAAAAAGTTAAAACATTTTTTTTCAAGACTGGTTTTATTAAATGCAGAAAAAAAAAACTTTTGGAACGACTAATAAAATTGATATAAATTTATAGTATGTTAGATTATTTTTAGTATCTGATTGATAAAAACTTGTTTCCAGCAAGTAGGAAAAATACCCATAACCAGAGATAAGTTGAATGAAGCTATAAAAACTGAAAGAGGGCAATCGCACATTTGTTAAGAAAAGTAGCAGTTTATCTATCTAGTCCAGTTATTGGGCTTTAATATTGATACTTTTTGAGAACATCAAATATCTTTAAAACAAAATGCAATTCATTTATGTAGGTATGCCGTCAGCAAACTGTAAACAGATAAAAAAAAGTTTGCAAAGAGATTTCCAAATGGTATCATGTCAATTTGATCACTATTTGTAATAGTAGATGGTATTTGATTACAACTTCGTTTAGATTTGAAGTACTCTCAAATGGCTCTAAGATTAGATTTAATCAAATCTTTCACTTTATTAATGTGATCAGAATAACATGTATTAGCCAATTGCTTACAGCACACAGTTTGTAGTAATCAGTTGCTAATCAAAACACATATGTTTTGTGTAACTTTTTTTAGTAAACACAAGGTTTTTTAACTCTCTTGTAAACCATATTTATAAGTTTTTTTATAGCACGTGTTTATTTTGGGTACATAAAAATCAATTGTGTCAAAATCTATTATAACAATTGACAAACATACTATTCAACTTTGTATTTAGAGCAGCATCATTTAAAACTACGTAATCAGCATTTGTGAAATTATACTATAATTTAAGGATGCTTTGACACATTGCAATTAATAGAATTTTTATAATGCAGTGATAATAAATTACTTTGCAATTGACAGATTGACAGTAAGCAAGTTTGTTTCAATATTGTTGGCAGTAAGTTTGAATTTGGTAATATTTTAAACTATTATGTTGTTTCCCGTTTGACAGTAAGCTTGTTTTTTTGTGTTATAATAAATTGCTTTGCAATTGTGATATGAAAGTTTTTTGTAATTTAAGGATATTTTGACGCTTTGCAATTAATAATAAACTTATTTTATGTGTTTTTTGTGATAATAAGTTGTAAACAACTTTGTTTTTACAATATGACAATCTGTCAATTTGCGATTGACAGTAAACTTATTTTTTGTAATAATAAATTAGTCAGATTGACAGTAAGCAAGTTTGATTTAATATTGTAAAAATCTATTGTTTGACAATTGACAGTAAAACTATTTTTTGTATTTTTGTTAAATTTAGTTTTTTTGCAATTGGTGAAATACTGTTGTTTTGTAATTAGTTGAAACCCGTTTGTTGTAATGCGGTGATATTATGTTGCTATTCAATTGACAGAACGCCTGTTTTTGTATTTTTTTGCAAAAATGAGTCGTTTTGCAATTTATATAAGCAAGTTATTTGCATTTTAAAAATACTAAAAGTTGTTTGTTGTAATACGGAAATACTCTGTTGCTATGCGATTGACAGCAAGTTTTTTGTATTTTTTTATATTTATATTTATTTTTAATTGACATAGGAAAGTTTTTTGCAACTTAAAAAATCTTTAACAATATGTCGTTTGACAGTAAACTATTATTTGTATTGTTGCTTTACTATTGACAAACTGATAGTAAGCAAGTTTTTTGCAACTTGGCAAAACTCTGTTGTTTTGCAATTAATGAAAAATTTGTTTGTTGTAATGCGGTGATACTAAGTAACTTTGCAATTGATGTTTTTTGTAATACTAATAAGTTGTTTTGCAATTGATATAAGCAAGTTATTTTGCATCTTAACGATTTTGTTTTGCGATTAAAAAACAATCCGTTTTAATGCGGTAGTACTTTGTTACTTAACCTGTTGACAGTAAACTTCTTTATTGTATTTTTTGTAATGTCAATGTAAGATTTTTTAATATTGACATAAGCAAGTTTTTTGCTACTTAAAGGCATTCTGTTGCATTACAAATAATTATAATAAGAGGTCCGTTTGTTGCAATGCGGTGATACTTTGTTGTTTTGCAATTGACAGAATGACATTATTAAGTCATTTGAAATTGACAGATTGACAGCAAGCACATTTTACTTAATATTTTGACAATCTTTTGTTTTGCATTTCACAGTAGTACTGTGTTAAAAAATTGTGATACTAAATTGCTTTGCGATTGACAGATTAACAGTAAGCAAGTTTGATTTAATAGTTTGACTATTTGTCTCTTTGCAATTCAATTCTGGTGTCAGTGTTAGGAGCAATTGCTGAAGTAGTGGAATAAAATTATTTTCTGTAAAATGAATCAATCTTTAGTTATTTCATAATAAAATCTTCATTTTATTTCTCTGTACGTAAGTTGATTTACTATTTGATCTAAAATAGTATTTACACTTTCCTTAGATAGTCAGAGTCTTCTAATAAACTCATTATATCCCACAAGTTCATATTGCCTGCTTGGGGTCTTACAAAATATGACTTTTGTTTACAATTAACAATATGAACTAAGTCAATAAATTCTTTATCTAGTAAAAGTTCTAAATCTTCAATATCCTTAGTGTTAAAGTTTATAAAAGTATATTCAATACTATGAATTATCTTGTCAATAAATATGTATGCTCTGGTTCAACTGTCAAATAACTAATCGATCAGATAAACTTATAGAGAAGATAAGAGTTATGAGTACATGAAAATACACTGTTTCTACTTATTGCCGTACTAGTCTTTTCTGATTGCAAGTTAGCGGGATTTCTCCCATGTTTACTTGCTGACTTATGTTTTTGCCTGCTGGCGGTGCTACATTTTGTGTGGCTAGTTTCCAGTTAAGGTAATTAGTTGCAATGTGTATCTTTTGCAGGTAGTTTACTGCGGGTTAGATCATTTTTATGTTTCAGTTTCTTGCAAGATTAGGTCTATTGGTCTTTAGTATCTTTTTCGAAAAATCGTAGAGCGGTTGTTGTTAGTGCTCTTTGAGCGTAGTTATTTTAAGGTCGTTTTGAAGGTTGACGTTTCTGATGTATCATGGGGCACCTGTGATGATACGGAGGCAGTTAGATTGTCGGGCTTCTAAAGTCTTTAGGTGTTTTTTTGCTGTGGTTCCCCACACAGGTGACGCATAGGTGAGCTGGGGTCTGATGGTAGATTTGTACAGCAGCATTTTGTTTTTGAGTGTTATTTTCTTGTTAGTTAATAATGGGTATAGCTTCATGGTAATACCTGTGTTGACGTTTCTCACGTTTTGCGTATGTGTCTGCCATGTGAGTGATTTATCCATTGTTATTCCAAGGTATTTTACTCGTTTTGTCCAGGGTATTTCCGTGTTGTCGATTATGACGCTGCCTTGAGGATCTTTTCTTCGTTTTGAGAAGAGTATGGCTTGGCTCTTTACTGGGTTAATTTTTATGCCCCATTTGTCTGTCCAATCGGATATGAGGTTGGTGGCATGTTGTAGTTTAGTTGTGATGAGCTTTATAAAACAGGATCTGTAGAGGATAGCCGTGTCATCTGCGTATTGGGCTATCATGGTGCCGTTGTCGGGGGTAAGCATGTCTCCAACGTAAATGTTGTATAATGATGGTGAGAGTGGCGATCCTTGTGGTACACCGGCTGTGATTGGTCTTATGCTTGATAGTGTTTGTCCAATTTTTACTTGAAATTTTCTTTTTGTTAGAAAGGAATGAATGATTTTTCCCAGTTGCTTGTAAAACCCCAGTCGAAATACTTTGATTATAAGCCCATGGTGCCATACTTTATCGAAGGCTTGTTCAATATCAAAGAATATGGCTTCCGTCGATTTCTTGGCACAGAAACCTGTGCTAGTGGTTGGTGAGATGTTGAGTGGCCTTTTTTGAAACAGGTGCTGGTGGTCTGTGATGATATTTGGGTTTTGTTTTATGTGCTTTTGTATCATAGAGAGAAATACTTTTTCTGCAATTTTGCTTAGTGAGTTTAGCAGGCTGATCGGTCGGTAGTTCTGTGGAAATGTTGGTGATTTAGCCGGTTTGGGAAAAACAATTGTAGTAGCCAATTTCCAAGATTTGGGAAAGTATCCATATTTGAGGATGGCATTGATTATGTTGGTAAGGCTGACTTATTGATAAGATAAATGTTATTAGCAACTTTATAAAGATGTGGAAAGATTAAATTTTGACAATTTGTTGCTTTGCAATTAAATTTTAAGCTATTTTTTATTGATAGTAAGCTTAAATACTTTGACAATCTGTTGGTTTGCAATTGACATTAAAGCTGTTTTATATAGTTTTTGTAATTTACAGATTGGCTGTAGGGTAATTCCACGATAGATCAGACAATTGTCCGTCCCTACACTGACATTTTCGATTTTGCTCAAATTTTGTACACATGTTTGAGGTAGCTAGAAAATTACTAAAATTACGGAAAATCCGAGGAAACTCCCTTAAAAGTAACCCATTTTTAGCAAGTATGTGTTATATTTCACCCTGGGGCAAGCGAACTCAGTTTTTTTTATTATTGGAATCAAAATTACTGTTTCAGGAGTATCATATTTAAATTTCAAGTTTTTAGGTGTAGCGGAATCAAAGATATCAAATTTTTGATAAAATGGTAATTTTCCCATTTTTCGGAAGTTTCGGAAAACTTAGGGCACAATTTTCTATAAGATTTACTCTTTTGACTATTTTTGTATAATTTACAGTTAGTGTATATACATCAATAATAAAACATAAAAATTAAAATACAAAACATACCAATAACATAACTATATACAATATATAAATTTATAAAACTCAGAAAGTATAAAAACGATTTGGAGTAAATTATAATAACAAACCCCGTTAAAATTAGTCAATAAAGTTAAAAAATTACATATACATACATATTAAAAAGTTAAAAACTCATCTAAACTATAAAACACATTTGATATACAGAACTCTTTAATAATATCTGAAAACTGCTTTTTATTTGAACTGTTTATAAACTCAGATGGCAGTGTGTTATACAATCCTATAGCATTATACAAATATGAATTTCTATAAAATTTATTACTGTCTTTATGAGGCCGTAATATATTTGAGGATATTCTGTGTTGTGGTTATGAACAGATGTACCAGTACTATAATAATTTTTATTATCAAACGCATATTGAGCTGCCTGACAAATATATAAGTTTGGCAAGGTCATGATATGTAGTTTTTTAAACCACAGTCTACAAGAAATTGAACCAACATAGGCATGATAAACACTTTTTAATGTTGAAAGATCTAATAATTTGTTTAGTTTTTTAAATATATAACATACTTTATTTAATTTTGTTTTTACGTAATCTATTTGATTCAACCAATTTAAGTTGTCATCAATAAAAACACCCAGAATTTTACAATATTTGTTAATCATAATTTTATTGTTATTTATTGTGATGCTTTGAAGGTTATGTAAAGATTTATTTTTATATGTGACTATATTTGTTTTTAACATATTAGCCACTAATTTGTTTGAATCAAACCAATTGGTTATTTCTGTAATCACTAATTTTATTGTATCATATAATCCGTTCTCAGTGTCACTTACTGCACATGTACTGGTATCGTCCGCATATATAGTAATTGAACTATTGGTGCATAAGGGTAAATCGTTAATAAAAATAATAAATAAAATAGGACTCAATATAGAGCCTTATGGAACACCAATATTTTTAATTATTTTCGACGATTTTTGTGTGTTATCTTCATTATTATCTAATGTTTCAGTTACTTTATTTACAGCACAAAAACTGAAAGAAGACAAAATATAAAAAAAATGGCCGCCATTTATACTGTATTGCACCTAAAAAACTAAAATTTTAGGAATTGTCATAATTTGGTACCCCAAATATGTATACAAATTTTGAGCAAAATCGAAGATATTGATGTGGGGCCGATTGTCCGAACTGTCGTGGAATTACCCTGTACGGTTGTTTTTTATTTTTGTGATCTAAATTGCTTAGAATTTGACAGATTAACGGTTAACAAGTTTGTTTATATAATTTGACAATTGGTTGCTTTGCAATTGACATTAAATCTGTTTTATGTATTTTTTGTAATACTGAGTCACTTGCAATTGAGATATTGACAGTAAGCAAGTTTTTTTTTAATATATTGACAACCTTTTGCTTTGCGATTGATAGTAAAGTTATTTTATGTTTTATTTGTAGAATTTAATTGATTTGTGATTGACAGTAAGCAAGTTTGTATTAATACATTGTCAATTTGTCACTTTACTATTGACATTCAAGTTGTTTTTTATTTTTTGTAACAATAAGTTGTTTGCAATTGACAGATTTACAAGCAAGTTTGTTTCAATATTTTGACAATCTGTTGCTTTCACAATTTAACAAGAAAGTTGTTTTTTTTATACTTTTGTGATACTAATGCTGGACTGCACAAATCAGTGGGCCAAACCGGTCGGTTTAGATTGATTGTAATTGACGGACTGCGTTGTTTTACAAAGTATGTACGAGCGGTCACACGGTTCGAGAAGCTGCACAGCAGTAACCACTGTGTAACCAGGCTTTTACGATAATGGCGAGGGACAGTAACTCTTATGATGCGGTCACATGGTGCAAGTAGCTGTACTGCAGTAACTGATTAGACCAGCTCAGATGCTAGCACTGTGTAACCAGGCCTTTACTGACTAAGCCAGCTTGGATGCTAGTTCGCACTGTGTAACCAGGCCTTCGCAAGGCAATGGCAAACCAGCAAAGTATTTGTCTAGTAAACCTATCTAGTGGTGTGGTTTGGAATCTACTTTAAACAGAAGGTCTTGCATGTTTGTGTAGAACTATTATTCCACACCACAAACATACTAGAGAGAAGCCTACGCTTATAGCGAGTACGGCACTATAAGAAAAATAACCAGGCCTTAAGGCTGAAAAAAATATAAAATTATTATTGAAATTAAAATAACAGACGTATTAACAAACACAAAATAAAAACATGGAAAAATGTTACATCTAAATTTAATTGAATTAATTTAGAGTTCAACAGTTGAAAAACTGAAAATATAAAAAAAAAAATAATGTTTGAAAAAAAAAAATTAAAACCATTACACAATGAAAACAAACTACAGTTTATGTATACAAAATAATTTAATACATTTTTACATGTGTTAAACCACAAACTTTAACTTAATCCTCTATAAAAATAGGCAACAATTGATATGGTAATCTGTGCTTGATTCTAAATGGCGTAGTCTTTTGTTATATGTCAGTAGTATATTTTTGAAAATGAATTGTTGTCTAATTTATTTTATTAGTGTTACTCCTAGGTACTTGACGTGTTTTTTGATTGCAATAGTGTCATTGTTCAATTTGGTGGTGTGAATGATTTTAGGTTAGTAGTTTTTTTTGTAAGAATAATATTCATTTTGATTTGTCTGTGTTAATTTTGAGTCTTATTTTTGAAAAAAAAATTGTACAAAGGCTAAATGTATTTGATTTTGTTTTTGGGCAGCGATGGCATAGTAAAAGCACAAATAGGTTGCATAAAGAGCTGTTTGTGTGTTAGTGAATATTGGAATGCTGTTGAGGTATATGTTAAAAAGTTTAGAAACAAAAATAGATTCTCGCTCTTATATTTTTTTGATGTGAGACTGTATTGAGTTGTGTAAGAGTTATTGTTATAATAATTATTGCTGGGTCAGTTGTGTAATTAGTTTGTGTATATTTCTTGGCAGGCATAATTGTATTGACTTTCTTTGGTTTTTTCCTCCTTATTACTTTTTCCCATATTTTTATGCTCCCATTTAGTTTTTTGCTCCTTTTTCTTTTGTCTTTTGTCTTCTGTAACTTTTAATTTGTGTGTTTTCTTCTATTTTGGTTTACCTAAATCTTAAAGCTTTAAACTTCTCTATCTTTTTCTTCAGTACTGTCGTTGTATAGTTTCTTGGTGCTCTTCATTTGTTTTTGTTACTCAGGCATATTCTAATAATTGTAGATTTGTCTACTTTGTTTTTCAACACCTATTCTAGTAGCGTTTTCTTATCTTTCTCTTATGCTTTGCACTCTACTAGCGATGTTTTGCGTCGTCATGCGTGTTTTCTTAACAAAATATACATTTTTCTTTTTTCTCTACCTTATTTATTTTTTGTAACAACAATAAGTTAATTTTGAATTTAATTATTTTACTAATTGTGGCATGAAAGCTATATTTGTTATTTTATCAAGTTTTTTAACTTTAGTAATTAACTCCTGAAAGTTATCCATGATATTCTCCTGGCGAGTTGGTAATCTTAGGTATTTTATTTGTTGTTGCTGCTGCTGTTGTTGACTGCGTGGTTTTACCTGATTTTGTATAAACATATGTAGATAGAGAGCTGGACGTCAATAGAAGGCTAGAAGGCAGATAACAAGACTTAGTTTTTAATTGCAAACAAGAAAAAGAAGAAGTAAACCTTGAAGCAAATAAAATACCACAGAGATTCTTAATGGACCTGAACCTGATTTTGATAACTATAGTAATGCATCTACCAAAAAAGTAACAATCAAAGATGCACTATAGAAAAAAGGAACGTAAAAGGACATATCAATTAAAAAAAAAAAACAATTTTAAAAGATTTCCAAAAATTGATATTTTTGACTAAAAACATTATATAACAAGCTTTTAGGACCAAAAATTAATGAAATAATGTGATTTTGTGGAAGAAAGTTAAAGAAAACTAAACAAAAAATACTGTTTTGAAATCAAAATTTAACAAAAAAAGCAATTCTAGATTACATTTTTAGAAAACATTGTTTTTGACTACAAATTTAATAAAAAAATGCTTTTTAGACTAAAAAGTAAATTCATTAGAAAATAATTTTGAGTTCAAAACAGGAACTCAAAATTAAACAAAAAAAAATTAATTTTGGACTAAAGTGTGTAAAAAACGTTGTTTTTTACTAAAACATGCTTTCTCAACTAAAAATGAATAAAATAATGTGCTAGAAAGTTAAAGAAAGCTCAGCAGAAATAATGTTTTGAACTAAAAATTAAACAATAAAAGCAATTTTAAACTAAAGTGTTTAGAAAACGTTGTTTTTGACTAAAAATTTAACAAAAAATGCTTTCTAAATCAAAAAATAATAAAAAATGTGTTTTTTTACAAGAAAACTTATCAAAAAATAATGTTTTGAACTATAAATTAAACAAACAAAATTTTTTTAAATTAAAGTGTTCAGAACACGCTGTTTCTGACTAAAAACTTAATAACAAATGCTTTTTAGACCCACAAGTAATAAAAAAATGTGATATTGTGCAAAAAAGTTATAAAAAACTTATAAAAATAGTGTTTTTAACTAAAAATGAAACAAAGCAAGCAATTTTAGACTAAAATGTTTTTAGAAAATGCGGTTTTTGAGTAAACCTTTTTTCTTAGACTAGAAAGTGATAACTTTTTAGACCAAAAAGTAATTGTGATTTTGTGCAAAAATAATTACACAAAACT
This sequence comes from Tachinus rufipes, assembly GCA_963932245.1. Classification (NCBI taxonomy): domain Eukaryota; kingdom Metazoa; phylum Arthropoda; class Insecta; order Coleoptera; family Staphylinidae; genus Tachinus; species Tachinus rufipes. Next base: position 65,647,336 of record OZ010747.1, on the reverse strand, counting down.
TATAGAGATGACTGTTTTTGGACTAAACATTAAACTAAAAAAGCATTTTTTATTAAAACGTGTTCAAAAATGCTGTTCTGCATAAAAACTTAATAAATTTTCAACCAAAAAGTAATCAAAAATGTGATTTTGTGCAAAAAAGTTATAAAAAACTTAAAAAATTCTTAAACTTAAACAAAAAAAAATCAATTTTGGACTAAAACGTGTTAAATAATGTTTTCAATTAAAAACTTAATAAAAACTGCATTTTAGAACAAAAAGTAATCAAAAAAAGTGATTTTGTGCAAAAAGGTTACAAAAAACTCATAAAAATACTGTTTCAGCTTAAAAATTAAATAAAAAATACAATTTTAGACAAAAAAGTGTTTAAAATGCTGTTTTGACAAAATAGAAAATGCTTTGACAAAAAGTTGAAAAAGAAAGAAAATACACTAAAAGATACTGTTTTAGACTGACATTTAAACAAAAAAACCAATTTTGGATCAAAGTTTTTAAAAAATGCTGTTTTTTAGACTAAAAAGTAATTAAAATGTATTTTTGTGCAAAAAAGATAAAGCATTAATAGAATTGTACTTAAATACTTTGCAATAAATCTCAAAAATTTCAAAATAATTTTGAATTATCTTAGCAACACCTATAAGCTTTACTTTATATGCTATAAAAAGCGGCAAATTTATGTTTTGCACACAAGCAGCCGTACTTTTCGCGACGGCCCCGCTTGTACTCACTATATACTTTTATTGTTTTACAATTCAATTATATGAGCTACTAGACCTTACAAAGTAAGACAATAGCTTTGGATAACCGATGCGATAGTGGACAGCTGAGGTTAAATGTTCAGTTCCCATCTAATAACGACTTTGCCTGTTCCACTGACCAATTTAATCAACCAAACATTGACATTGACTTAATTTGTGGCTTAAAACTTAGTTTCTCAAATAATTGTGATCTAAAAAAGAATTTAAATTCTTTTCATCAACGTTTTGAACATAAGAAACCTTATATTCTTTTTTTTTTGACAGTAACTAAAGTAAACATTAAAGATCTAAACTGCTTTAATAAAGTAGATTTTGATTATCATTTTAAACATTCATTTGCTGACCAACAGTGTGTTTTTGCATTCACAAACAACAAACGTATTCTTGACTGGCGACGAACAAAATTTAAGGCATTGGTTATAATAGCATATTTCTTAAACTAAATTTTCTCCATTAGACTATTATTGTAATTGGCAGATAATGTTTTCTAAATAAAGCAACTTGAAACTTTTCTTATGCTTTTTTTGAAATTATTGTTAGGCTTCTTCAAGGTAATCATAGAAAAGCTGAAATAATTTTGATAGAAAAACAACTTATTCAGCAACACACATATTTTTTTTGTGATGAGCTTTTTGGTGAACCAAAATTATTAAATAAATTGCAAATGTTTAACCTAATCCTAAAATAGAAGTCTGATTTTTTAAATTATAGACTAACTGCATCCAATCTGTCAAAAATGTTAATTTGAATGAAAAACATATTAATTTTTACATTGTCAAGTTCATAGAACAAAATAACTTTATCTCAGATACTCAATATAGATTTTGATCAAAAAGTTTGACATCAGATCTTTTGACTTATGTTGGTCACAAATAGAATTCTACTTTAGACACACAAGAAAAAAAATTTGCTGTAGCTCTAGACATTTTCAAAGCGTTTGTTAGGGTATGGCATTCTAATTTTGTCAACAAGATTTTTTAGTATAGGTCTTGATAAAAAAACTATAAATTTTATCAATAGTTTTTTAGCAATTAAAAAATTTTAGTTAGAATTGATGGTTTTAACTATGACCCCAATATCATAAATGCTGGTGTTCAGGGTTATGCGTTTTTGCCAACTTTATTTTTGATTTACATTAATAACCTTTTTCAAATAACTAAAAGTCCTATTTATAGTTTTGCAGATGATCCTTTATACTTTATACTTTCTAAAAAACATATCAACAAATATGGCAGAGCTCTTGATATTTCTAGGTTAAAATTTGTAGCATATATAAACAGAGACCTCAAAACAATATCTGAATGAAGCATTCCTAACATGGTCAATTTTTCTTAAAAAAAAACTCAACTTTTTATTATTTCAAAATCCATATCCAAGGTATTATCAGTACCAAATGTTAAACTAACCAACAAATCTATATCTAAATCTTTTCTAAAACAATCATGTTATCAAAATAGCTTTAAGTGTATCTAGAATACTATGATTTCTTAATAAATGTAAAAAGTTTTTTATTCTGTTCAACTTTTGCATATATATATATATATATATATCAATTAACTAAAAATTAATATAAATACATGAAACACACCGTAAATCAAATAACCAAAAAAAAAGGTCAATTCTAACCGACGGATGTCGGTGCAACAACGGTGCAACGGTTGGTTCAAACCCGCCGTTCCGACCGACGGTTGTTGGTGCAACTTACTATATGTTGCTTAGCAGTTGATAGCTTGTCAGATTGACAGTAAGCAAGTTTATTTTAAAGTTTTAAAAACTTCTTGCAATTGACATTAATGCTGTTTTTGTAATACCAAATTGCTTTGCAGTTGATAGATTTATGATTTTTTTTTATCAGTTCTGTTTGTTCAAAAGTAAATTGGCCTTATCAATGCTTTTTTATATACTTCTGTCTTGTGTTAGTTGGTACCACTTTTTTGCTGCCTGTTGTCAGTTGCAGTTTTCCTATATTTTTTTGTCTAGTTTTTATTAGACTATTATTAGTGTTTATCATTTTTTACTATACATATCTGTCACCTTAGTTCTCTGTCAAATTTTTTGAGATTTATTGGGATAGTTTTGTTTCTAAACTTGTGGTTCAGTCTGGTGAAAACCATCTATGGTAAATTTGATCAATGTTTTGTTTTAGTAGTTTATTTTTCTTAGTTTTATAACATGCCTAAAGTGTGTATATTGCTTTATGGTTTTTATAGTGGTGTTATTTATAATAATCTTCTCACCCGAGTTATTTATTATACTTGGTTTGACTTTATATTTAATTGTTTAAACATGATTATAAAAAAAGTAAATTGCAAGTAGTGTAGGAAAATGCCGTCAATATTTATACTTTTATTGTCTTAGAGCCGTTTTACACGAGACTGATTTTAATACAAGTGTCAGTACAATAATTTTGCGCGCCAATTTTTCAAATATTTAGCAAGCTCTTAAGCAAGAATTTAGAACAGGTTCTAATTTTTTCAATGAAATATTACTAAATAATTGACACATATATCCGTCAATGTATATATATGTCGCCAAAAACACTGGATTATAAAATTTAATTTTTAAATAATTGGCGCGTAAAATTATTGTACTGACACTTGTATTAAAATCAGTCTCGTGTCAGACGGCTCTTAGTCCAGTGTTTTAAAAACGTTTTTTAGTGCAAATTTATTTTATTATTTTAACAATTTGTTGCTTTGCAATTGACAGTAAAGCTGGTTTTTCTACATTTTTTGTACCAATAAGTGGTTTTGCAATGACAGGTTGACAGTAAACGCGTTTGTTGCAATAATGTGAAAATCTGTCGTCTTGTAATTGATAGTAAACATTTTGATAATTTCTTAGTGTTTTTTGTAATACTAAGTTTTTTTGCAATTAACAGATTGACAGTGAACAAGTTTATATCAATACTTTGACAATCTGTCGCTTTGCAATTGACAGGTAAGTTGTGTTTTATATACTTTGTAATACTAAGTTGCTTTGCTGTTGACACATTGACAGTAAGCAAGTTTATTTTAATATTTTGACAATTTTTTGTTATGCGATTGACAGTAAAATTGTTTTTAATATTTTTGTAATACTAATGGCGTTTTTGGCTTTGACATAAGAGCAATATCAACTTTGCCGGTGCATATCTATCTATCCTACAATGTAATGGTTTTAAAACGGATTGTTCTCAACACAAAAGTATTCTCTGATGGCACCCCAGTGCGCTAAGAATAATAGCCAAAAACGCCACAATTGTCTCTGTAATTGACAGATTGACAGTAAGTTAGTTTATATCAATACTTTAACAATCTGTTGCTTTGCGATTGATATTTAAGCTGTGTTTTATATACATTGTGATACTAAATTTTTGCTGTGGACACATTGACAGTAAGAAGGTTTGTTTCAATATTATGATTGACAATAAAACTGATTTGTATTTATATAATAGATGATTAAGATTAGTTTATCTACCTGTTTACAATCTTTGAACTAAGTGTAAAATTATGACTTCAGTATAAGCTACTAATAAGTAAAATATTTTTTTAAAAATTGATAAAATGCACTTTCAAGTTTAGTCAGTATTAAACAATTCATTGCTTATAGTTTATCTAAACATTAAGATTAAATTATATTTTTTCTAATCAATTAAATTGATTTAATGGAATCATTATCTAGTAACTACCTCATACATTACTCAAAATCAAACCAAACACCATTATCCAATTAAAATCAACTCTAATATATAATTTTTTCCACATTTAAATCGATTGTGTATATGAAGCTTCGCAACAGGTTCATTCGGGCGGTTATTCGCATCGATTTTTCTACCCGGGTCACGTTCTCTAATTTATTAATTATTTATAAACCCGGTCACGAACCGAGCACGTCTCTACCTATATAATATACTGAAACGGATGTTTCGGTTTCTACTATTCATAATGTAAATAATATTTCATTTAACGTCTGGCCTGTCGTTTAATTTTTCATAGATGTTTCCGAGAATAGAAAGGGCTTCTATTTATGAACCAGTCTGGAAACTTTTATATTTTCCAAAGTGGGGTTGCTTAAAGATTTAAAACCTTGTGTTTAATTAATGGGAAGAGATAAATTTTAAACCGGTTAATTCAATTTTACAACTAATTTGATTAAGAGTGTTAAGTTGGATGAAAAATTATTAAAACATGCTCTAAATTAAATTGTATTGGTCGATTATCTTGTAAGCAATCTCTGACCGAACTTTACATATCAGCAAACTTCCAATTACAAGACATTCCGATGCACGTTCCGCCTTATCACGAGTAGAAACTTATAGGAACATGAAGCGGGCTTGGATTAATAGGGAGAAGAAGAACCGGGACAGAATTCCAACGGGAAAGTTTCTCCTTTAAAACGGAGACGTTTTCAACGTCGTCATGTCTGCCGTCCTTTTTTTATTATTATGTCGAGCATGTCTTTGACTCTATCGACTGCAGTTTTAATTCTTTCAACGGTTTTCTGTGTGTATAGACTGCGAAGAGATAACGCACGTAGAGAAGTGGATGGAACTTTTCTTGAATGGGGTGGTAGTTTGTATTGGGATTAAGATATTTTTTTTCATCAAAGTTAGTTAAAGTTTGTACACTTTACTGGTTAAATATAACGTTCCATTGAGTAGGTCGATATTAATTATAACGATGGCTATTAACTGGAGATTTTCTACACGATAATGTAAAATATTTAATGGTTTTTTTGCATTAATTTTAATTTTTGTGTTTTAATATTGCTTACGCTTGTGCTAAACTAAAAACCATTTTGTATATTTTAGTATACTCCGCTTAACCACTGAAGTGTTTGTGATTAACAAACTGAATGTTTCTTTCATCAAATTACAACAAATTTACTTACTGTTAATTGCGAAGCGACTTTATATTACATTAACTACAATAAACGAGTTTAATTCAATCGCAAAGCAATATAGTATTAATGTATTAAAACAAGCAGGTTCTTTATTGACTGCGAAGCAACTAAATAGCATCAAATTACAACAAATTTAGTTATAATCTGTTAACCGCAAAACAACTATTATTTCTTAAAATACAATAAAAGGTTTTAGTGTTAATGGCAAAGCAACTTAAAAGTATCGAATTACAACAAACATGCTTTATGTAAATCTATCAATTAGCAATCAACTTATTATTACGTTAAATACAAAAAACAACAATTGCAAAGCAACACTGTGTTTCCATATTACAACAAACAAACTTTCATTTAATTGCAAAGCTACTTAATAGTATCAAACTACAACAAACATGCCTTATGTCAATCTATCAATAGCAAAGCGACACATTATTACATAAAATACAATAAACAAGCTAAATTTTAATTGCAAATCTGTCAATTTTGAAAGAACTTATTATTATAAAATACGAAAATAAGCTTTTATTTGATTGTAAAGCATTTTTTTTTTTTTTTTAATCAGCTAATGCTATCTATCCATTGCATATATTTTAGCCTTAAGACTTTTGCTTTCTGATTTGCATTTTTACTCATGATTTGTTTTTGTATGTTAATATTTGTGTGTATATTGTTCTAAATATTATCAGTTTGTTTTATTTAATATTTTTTTCTTCTTAATAATTAACCTTTTAATTGCACTGGCTAGTATAGCGACTGACTTAATTCTTTTGTAGTACTTTCTTTTTTTAACCAATATTTCTCACAAGTATTTAAATTATTCTACTTGTTCTAATCTTTTTTTTTTTTACTTGCAGTTAACTGTTTTCTTTTTCTTAGCAATCACCATAAGTTTTGTTTTTGTATGTTTAATCTAGTTTTTCTTTGTGCACACTGCAAAGGCTTTGTTTTGCCATGTTTTCCAAGTTAATTTAAGAGCTTTTTTGTTTTTGCATACGTGCATACGTGCGCAAATGTACATTTTCTATTGTCAATATTTTGCATATTTCTATATCCTATAGTAAGCCTTATTGATTCTGTTTTTGGTTCTAACAATTTTTTTTTCTTGGTGTACTATTAATTGCTCTATAAAACAAAAGTAGTCTTTGTGACTATATTCACGTACTTGTCTAATGGTGAATATTTGGGTTTGTGCACTGTGCCCAAGTCTAAATCCATTCTCTGTGTGCTATGTAGTTTTTTTTAAATTTTTTTGCGAATTTTTTTGTATACTCTTTCTAGTACGCTTAGCAGCAATATGCCTTCATAGTTTTTACATTGTATACTATCTTCTTTTTTAGTATTATCATTACCATTTTTCAGACTTTTGGTATTTTTTTTTGTTTTCAAGCTAATGCATATATTTTTAATAATAACTTTTATCCTTTAACTTCAAGGTTTTATTCTATTTTTTTAACACTGATTATTGTGCGCTCTTACAAACTTTGTTGTAAAACGCGTTTAGGATTTTGTAATCTTTGGGGGTCTCTGTGTCCTGAGATAATCTTAAGGAATTGTCAACGCAAACCTGATTTGTTTTAGAACCCTTTCCCAAGGTTTGTTGTACTTGCGTTGAAATTTGTGTATCGGTTTTTTTGATATCCTTAACCGATTGTACTGTAGTTAAGCTACCAATGTTTTTTTTAGAAATTATAAGAAAAGAGTCTAATCCGTATTACATTTTTCTTCTTGGTTAATCTCTTTCCATAAAAGTACTGGTTGCGTTCTGAACTTATGTCATTGATTGTCGTTAGCACAGTTGACGTTTTTTAGTATTGTTACGTCAAGAATGTCTTCTTAGTAGCCCACGGGGTTGTAATGGGTAGGTTTCGTTGGACAAAAAACTTGGAAACAGGTTTGCTTTACTAAATATAATTTTGCTGTCTGATATAAGCAGATGCAATCTTGATTGTGCTTAGCTCATGCACTATTACCACTATTGCATTTGTTTTAAACAAGATCATGTTGGGTGTATCCACTTTGGAGTTGTCTAAAGATTTTTTTGCAATGATCAAAGTATCACGATTGTGGGTACCACTGATGTTTCTAAATACGTGAATGCATTTGGAAATCTCAGCGTTTGAGTGGGTTTGTGCTTCGACTCGGACACAATAAGTTTTGTTTAAAGAAGAACTTTTCCATTTCACTGTTAGCATTCCAAAAACAGCCACAGAATAATATTTTGGGTGTATTATTTATGGTTAGTAAGATTTTTTCATAAATTTTATTTAAAATCTTCTTTAAGATAGTGGAAATTTTCTTGTTTGGCTTTTGTTGTTTCTGAAGAGCAACAGCCTTTGCAAGTCGGGACCTAGGTCGGGTTCGGTTGACGGTCTTGGGTTGATGGTTTTTCCATAAAAAGCCACCATCTTGATGTGCGCTTTACATCTCTTGTAATTAGTGGGATAAGGGCCTGAACGTAAGCCACACTTTGATGTGGCGTTTATAGAGTAGGTCACCGCTTTGTGGGACCCCAAGCAGATTCTGCAAACCGAATTAGTTGCAGCGTTTGGCGGTATGCTCGTGTCTTTGGCAAAGCTGGAATTGTGAAATTTTTTGGATTTGACATAAACTTTCAAATCCAAAATGTTTGTGAGATTAATGATGTTGGCTTTCTTAAGAAACTGTACGGCAACGATAAAAAATATAATAAATTTGTTATCTATTTGGTGAACGTTGGATAGGTTAAAACTCAGCGATACAATGGCGAATCCAACGTCATCTTTGATAATATAACTTAGAAACTTTTGTATTACAACTTCAAAGCGTTCCTCGGCAGTCGACTAGATGTGAAACTTGGTCTCTTGTGATTTAAAGAAGGCCGATTTTTTTTTGTCGGCTTTTGTAGCCGGTTATATGCAAATACTCTTGTTGGTATTTGTTGTAGATAAGTAGTTAATACAATTGTTTGTATCTGGAAAATGCTGGGAAGATGTGTTTGTCTCTAATCACAATTGTTGGTGAGCGGAACTTTAAAATAACGCCTGTAAGAGGTTTGGTAAAGTTGGAAAGGTCAGAAAGGTTTTGTTCGATACGGGCAAGGTTGGGACTTAAAGCAGCAGACTTAAACTTTACTTTGGTAGAGCTGTTGATGGCAACTGGTGGCTGAAAGCCTATTAGATAATTTTAAAGAATAAAACTTACTTCGTTAGTTGTTTTATCTGTGTGACAAAGCCATTTAAGTTGACGGGAGCTGCAGGGTCTTTGGAGCGGAAAGGTTTGGCAGGTCATTTTAGTTTTTAGAATGTGATTTAGGAGTAGTTTTTGTTTTTTAAGGTTAAGTGAAGGGTTTGGCGTTTGTCCTTGACGTACAGTTTTATATTTTTATTGTCGGATCTTGGTGGAGGTGCGGCCTAAGCTGCAATAATGGAGGCCTGCAAAGCAAAGGTGGCGGTGAGGATGTCCTAGAGAGCTTTGAGCTTCTTTTTGAAAGCCTCCGCCATTGTGGCCATCTACGATTGGAAGCCAAAAAGCTAATCCTCTACAGCCTTGATTCTGGCACTGAAGTGGATCTTTTCCCTAAGTAGGAAGCGGGTTTGGTCCATCATCTTTTTTTTCTATTTTTTGTTTTTATAACTTGCTCTTGGAAGTCCTAGAACAAGTCATTTGCTTGCTTGGTTAACTCTCTTTAAATTTAAATTCAGTTGTGTTGGCTTGAGCCAAGCTGAGAAGTTGATTTTGATTTTGATTTTCCGTTGTTTCTGCATAGAATTTTTACTTGCGGGCGTTTAGGACGTTTCGAAAAAAAGCAGGAGTTAGCTTTTGAAAATCAAGTGCTTTGGTTTGAGCGTTTTAAAAAGTTTGGTTTGTTTTCAGCTTGAGATAAGCTGGGTTTTGCACGCAGTGCATGTTGCTACATGTCCTGACTCTTTTATTGTTTTGCATATGGGAATAACGGGCTCCGGCGCGTTTGATACATACGTATGTGGAATTGCATCTTGATGCAGTATGAACTGTTTTTTTTTTAACTTTTAGTGTTTTGTGGCAAAATAACGTATATCATAGGAAAGGGTTTTCCATTTCTATCTATGCGCTTGACCGATAAAAAAACATACCCTAAAGCTATTAATTCAGTCTTGATGCAGTCGGGTGTTTATGACATATTTTAGAGTTTTTCTAGACTTTAACTAATATGAAACACGTTATTGCTTTTGCAGTAAACAATAACAGTTTGAAAATCCGCATGCAAATGCGGGTGAAATTCTATTAACTACGTTTACGGTGTTGTCAATGATTACGTTCATATTTTTGAACGTAACCGACACAGCCTTTAGAATTCGGTTTTATTCAGTATTACAATAGGGGGTGTGTAACAGGATTTTTTGTGTATGCTGGCAAAATAAATAGGTTTGTTAGGGGGCTTAGGGAGCCTTAAAAACTGAATTGGTGATTTTTTGGCTTTGTTGCTTAATGGCTGAAGGTACCTGACTTGATGAATTGCCTGATGGTTTATTAGAAGATGAAGCTAAAGTTGACTTACTTGTGATTTTTTTTGTTTCTTTGATTTTTTCTTATTGCTTACCATAATGAATGTGGAGTTTTGGGGTAGGGCGTAAAATAATTGTTCAGCTGGACTTTTTGGCAGGTTTTTTGCAGAAAGTGAACGATGGCGTCTGGAGTCTTGGTGGGTTGAAACAGTGCTTTAGCTGTTGGGAAAGGCCTTGGGGTTGTTGTGGCTTTTTTGGAGGTTAGAGCCGGAACTTTTGGCAATTTAGGGGACAAGTTATCTGCCTGGTTATTATTAACATTACGGCCGCTGTGGAAACAATTTTGTATTTTTTAATTTTCTGTGAAAAGTCCTGGCGCAGTTTAAAGCGTTTTGTGTGATACACCCTGATCTGTTTGAAGTCGTTTTTGTGAACGTCAATCTGCTCAGGCCACTTGTCGGTCAAGTTGACAATAAACTTTTCAAGACCGTTAATTTTTTTTGTTTTTTGTTTTTTTGTAGAGGTTTTCATTCTTTTAAAACTGAGTACATTCTTACCATAATTTGATTTGTGATTATTCCGGGCTTTATGTTAAAAGAAATTTTGAACAAATTAATTAGTTGGTTACTGATTGACTAAGTAAATTACGGAATTAATCATTAATGCCTTAATTGCAATTCTTTTATGGGTCTCTGCAGTTGGGTGCGGCTGCAAGTTTTCTTTTATTTTTTAAGCTTTATAATATTTTTACTTTGATAAGTACTTGTTTTTCTAAACGAAAAAATAAACTTTAATAAGCTCCCGTGTACTGCTTTGATGTTGCGTGCATGTTAAAGAACCCAATAATATAAGTTAGAGTTTATTTTGTGTTTTAAGAAGAGAATCTTTTAAAAAACATGTCGAAATCATTTTTAAGAGTTTACCGGACTAATTCCCTTTTTTCTCTAGTATTCAGTACTTAGAAAATAAGTTTGAGACCGTATGGCTTATGGACTTTTTGCTGGAAAATAAGAATTTAGAAGATAATTGAAGATGGTGCTCTATAGGCTATAGGGTAAAATGTGGTGTTAACCACTTTAGGTTTTTAGTTGGTTAGTTGATTAACAAGACGCTTGTAGATGGAAGCTTGTTTTTTGTCTGGCTCAGCTAATTAGGTCAGTTTAAGATTAGAGTAATTCACAAGATTATTAATGTACTTTATCATTATTTTTAAGAAAAAGTGTTTACCGGACTAACTTCTTTTTCACTCTAGTGTTGAGTACTTAGAAAACAAGTTTGAAACCGTATGACTTATGGACTTTTTGCTGAAAAATAGAAATTTAGAAAATAATTGAAGAAGATGCTCTTCTATAAGTTATAATAAACTATAAGGTAAAATGTGGCTTTATCAAAAATGAAATGGATGTGCAATTTATACGTAAGTCTTTTGTCAAAGGATATTGCCAGATAAAAAAAAATGTGGTTTGCTGCCGTGTGAGGAAAATAGCATTTTTCTGGGTTTAATTTGATTTGCCAGTTATTCAACCAGTCATTTAACCAGTTTTTTAGATTGGTGGTGGCTTTTTGTAGTTTTATAGTAAACATGTTAGGAGCCTTTGAGGTATAAAGAAGTGCTGTGTCGTCAACATGTTAAGCCAAAATTTTAGATACGAAGCTATAAGCTTTATAACACGCGGTTTAATTGATAGACACTAGTGACTACATTGGAACTTATGTTGGTGAGAAAGGAAAAGATTATTATTTTTTGTGTTGCTTTGGATTATGTTCTTTTCTATAGTTTTAGTTAAAGTGCATAAAAGATTTATTGGCCAGTAGTTATGGGGAAACTTTAGGTCTTTACCAGATTTTGGTATGTTTATAACGAGCAAGCCATTCCAATCTGTAAGAAAGTGTCAAGTATAAAGAATTACATCAGCAATGTTAGTGAGTCATTATTGCTTTTTTCGAGCACATTTTTAAAACTTTGTTAGAAATTTTATTGAGGCCAAGAGCAAACCAAGATTTAAGTTTTTCTCTGATTTGAAAAAGTCAAACGCTTTCCAGCGGTTTGTCGTTGTCAGCGGCTTTTTTTTGTTGTTCTTGGCGATTGAGGAGGAACATTAGAGTTCAAAGCTGTCGGCAATTGCTTTGGGCTTTTCCTCAATAGTGGAATAAAAACTTGTCTGTTTCTTAAGAATCCTCTGTGATAGATTTCAAGGTGTTTTTTCAGTACTGTGTCAATCAACTTATTGCAGCATTTAGTGATAAAGCACTATTCAAAATTACAATATATTGATGGCTTAGCAAATTCAAACGTGGCCGTACTTTCATGGCGGACAAATTAAGAGAAAATTGTCTAAAATTGGTCGTTGTGTCAAAAAAGATTGATGCTGAATACAAACTGATAACATAAGATTAAGGCATCTCTGCATTCCGCACAATTTAATAATCGATTAAAAAAAGACTTGTGTAAATTGGTGTAAGTAAATGATTACAAAATACAACCGCGGTGCATCAAATGCAGTGTATAACATCTACACAGGTGAGAAATCTTGGGTTTATTGTTATAAGCTCGAAACTAAACAGCAGTTGCTTAACAAGAACTACAAATAATTAATTAATTCTATAAATAAATGATTCAATATATTGATTGTTGAACGGAATAATAATAATAATACTAGCATTGATTGAATAATATATGTTAATATTAGTAATTGGAATTATGTTCCATATTGTATTAGTACATAATTATCCACTCGCCTTCCTCATTATGCTACTAAGTGAATAGACGTGTACAAAATGTAGAATCATTATTGATATAAAAATAACACAACAAAAATATGAAATAATTACAATTTAAATTTAATACAAGAAACGGACAGTCTTTAAGTTTTTTTTACAAATCTACATAACACGCAAATAATTTACATTCCAGCTGCGCTAAAAGGAAAATTTAATATTACATCTTCACACCCCCTCGACTAGCAAACAGCAGAGAAAAAATATTAATTTAAAACCATTTTTTCTCCGTCAGCTTTTAAAAACTTCTTCTGGATTATAATATCCAATCCACTCGACTTCCCAACCAAATTAGCATAAACTATATTGCAAAAAAATTAAATCACAAAACAAATGCAAATTATTATAAACTTTTCGCGACATAATCGCGCAATAAATCAATTCATTTTCTTTATTAAAAACTTTTCGTTTTAAAGCGACGTCGTAATTTATCATTGTACTTATTAATATAGCTGAAAAAAATATGGAAAAGTTTTTAATAAATTCTCAAGAACATCATACAATTTTGCCTTCGTATAAGGGTTCTTAATACAAATCGTCGACGATTTATTTTGCCTTCAACAGGTTATTTTTTTTTCTCGTTGTTTTATGTGGAAGCATATCTTGATAGTTTTGCTATAATTGATTAAAATAATTTATGTCGCTATTTCGAGTACGGTTGATGATTGATTATTCAAATCTGAATTGTGTAATGTACACGTCGTTTAGATATCGATTGATATTTATTAATTATTAATATCGGCCAAATGCTCCAACCTATATATCGTTTTCCATTCCAGCATTTGTTATCAAAATAGCTTAATTGTATTTAATGGTTTGTGTAATTAGTAAGGGCTGATTTAACGCTATTGATATAATATAATTACTCAGAAGAAAGGTTTTGGTTGATAACCTGTATACATATTTTTTTATTGTATTAATAATTTAACAAAGACAAATTAGAATTAAGCTCATTTTTAATTAAAAAAAATTGTCATATATATTATATAAGTATCATTGCTCAAAAAAATTATAAAAAAGGTGATTGATTTTAAAAGAACAGTGAAAGCCCTGATGATCCTAAAAAAAATTGCATATAAAATCAAAGAAAAAAAAAAAAGCCTTGTTAATTCAGAAAACATTAAAACTAAATCTTTAGAATCAAATATCTTTGCAATTGACAGACTCAGTAAATTCATTTGCTATAATTTATGGTGTTCTGTCGTTTTGCAATTGACACTAAAATTGTTTGCTGTAACTTCTTGTAATACTGTGCTTTTTGCGATTGACATACTGTTAGTAAGTTTATTTGCTATAATGTATGATGCTTTGTTGCTTTGCAATTGACAATTAGTTTGTTTATTGTAATTCTATGTTGCTTTGTGTTTGACAGTAAACTTTTTTGTTATTCATTTTGTAACACTAGTTTGCTTTGCAATTGACAGTTAATATGATATTTAATAAATATTTCATCAATTGATTTCAGTTTTACAATTCCAATAAACTGTTAACAATTAATTAAATAAAGAGATTAAATAGTATAAATTGATTGAATCTATTTTCTACCACAATAATGAGAATTGAATACATTTCCATGGTATTTGATTCACAAATAACTCTATTAACAACCGAATTAGCCTATTATTAAATCCGGATTGGCAAACAAACATTAACAAATCTACTGAAACCGACTGAAATAACAATTATTCCGTTTATAATTATTGTCGGTTCACCTAGAACAATCCTTTGTTTTGTAAAATTGCTGCGTGCTCGAATGCAAGGAATGTGTACGCCTAAAGGGAAATATTTTAATTAACTTTGTCGTTTTTATTTCAGGATATAAATCGCCGACGGGATGCAGTTGAAGTACGGATTTGTGGACGTCGCCCTGTTGTTCCTCTACGTAATCGGTGAGTGTTTGTGGAATATTGGAATTTATTATGTTCACACACAGATTTATGACCGGTTATTGCGGTTTGCCGGGTTTATGTTTGCGATGCTTGATTAGATTGATTGATAATGTTACCAACGTATGCATTCACAATGCAAAAATATTGACCAATCAATGTTGCATTGCAACATGTTTGTCATTAATCTTATAATGTAATTGAATTTATTACTGAAAGATTTATTACCGGGATAAGTCATAACAATTTATCAATATTTTATGAGATATATTGTTATTAGTTTATTTCTGCAAATTTTGAGTTTTTATTTTGAAAAACTTAACCTCAACATTACAAAAAGCTTTTAACAATAAAAAAAGTAGTCTTTAATTAGTAAAACATTTGATAAATAGATAGTTGGTCATAAAATAAATGATAAACGTGTTGTTCCCAGTCGTCACAACACTATACGGTGAGATAGCTCAGTTATAGAGCGTTAGCGTAGCACGCTGGCAATCCCGGGTTTAATTCTCAAAATATGACTGAAATAATAATTTGCTCTTTTTATCTACCGGGGTGATTTGGAAGTCACCTAATAAACCGTTGGTCTTTTCCTTCTTCAAACAAGTCTTCTAGGGGACCTAAAAAGCTGTCAAACGCACAATAAAGACAAAAAAAAACGAATCGCAAAGCTTTTTTTCATTGGGAGAAGAATCTTATTAAAGATTTGCAAGTGTTGGATTCACATTTATGGGTTCTTAAAAGTTTAGCATTTAATGGACCATGGGCCTTGCTGCCTAACTGATATTAGTCGTGTGCTAGCCTTATAGACAATGCATAAAGATTGTAGAAAATTTGTACTAAGTCTATGTCTGGGAACACTTTGTTGAACAGATTGTTTGTTTTTAGTTTTTACGGTAAAAAATGTAAGAAAGATGTAAGTACCTTTTTAAAATTATCTAAAGCTAATTTTTGACTGAGATGATTTTGGTGTGTTGCATTTCTCCTTTGGAAAGGAGCAGATCTTTTGGCGTTGTGGGTTTTGTGGTAGCTCAACGTAACACATAGAAAAGGGATTTCTATCTCTTTCCGTGCGTTTAATTGACAGAACAGAGTACATTGTAGTCTTGATGCATTTGGGCACGTTTTTAATGACGTATTTTAAGATCTTTTTGGGTCCTAACTAAGTTGTAATAATACACATTGCTACTCTTTACGTATGCAATTGCAGCGCGGAAATCCATATGCAATAGGGAGTGCATTTTGATGCTATCTTTTACGTTTATGGCGCGATTGATAATGATGCTTATTTTTGAACACCGCTGACAACCCCTAAAAACGGTTTTATTTTGTATAACAATAGGAGGTAGGCATTTTGAGGCAGCATCTCCTGCGGGTGTTTAGAAGTAGTAGCTTTTGAATTAGAGGCCAGCTCTTAAAAACTTTTTGGTTTTGATAGTTGAAGGTTTTATGGCTTTAAAAGTCTTAACGTGTTGGATTTATTCTTACAAGAAAAGGGCTTATCGAGTAACCACCTCTCCATCGTGTAGAGATACCGGAAATTGGAAACGTTAAGACTCACAGACCTTTCTTAAAAAAAATAAAGAAATGAATAAAGTAAGGATGCCTTTGAGATGAGTTTGTGGAGTGAACCCACTTCACCTGAAGTAGTAGTATTTGGTTGACTGCCGTAACAGTGGGATGCCTAGGTTGTTGTAAATTTCTTTATTTCTGACGTACCATGGCTCTAACAATCCAAAACAAAGTTAGATTTAGAAAAACCTCAAGACGATTAAGGTGAGTGTTTACGGCTATTACTCAGACTGGGGAAACTTGTTTTAGTTTTTTTTCCGTTTTTATAACTTATTAGTAGTATTTTGATTGGTTTTTTTAATTAATTTTTTTCAAGTTTATACTTTGTTTATAAGCCGCAAAAGCTATAAAACCAATTTTTTGTTTTTAGTGGATTGAACAAAAAACATTTTTAAATTTTTCAAATTGCCAAAATTGACGTATTTTGATGTAAATTAGTTGGAAAATATAAACTTGTTTCGTGTATTTAAGTTTTATGAGTCCAAAACTCAGCGCTCAGAGGAACTATAGACTAATTGAATTCTGCGGACAAATCTACTTAAAAAATAGTTGGTATTGTATTCATTGGCCGTAGAAAAGTTCATCTACAAAAAAATGTGAAAAGTAAAAGAAAAAAAATAGGTAAATATTTATTAATTTTATGAAATTATTTGGCTTATATCTTTTTTAAAACTTATTTTAAAAGTTTGATAAAGACATCTTTTGTTGAACGTGTTAACGCAATGCTTCCTATTAGAAGAAACGTTGAATTGTTTGTGTGTGAAGAAGACTGTAATACAGTTAAATCCTTACACGGTCAGCCAACGACATTTTTGGCGCGTTTTATTTGAATCAGATGACCGTAACAAATTTATCATTTAAAATTTATGAATAATGTATACACGTGTATGTGTCTCTTACTGGATGAAAAGGCAATTTACATAAAATACATTATTTATTAATTTTAAATTACATCTTTTGTTGCTTGAACCAATTTTTGCACCATTGAAAATATTATTATTTTTGGCATTTGAACATAAATAAAGGCGGCATTTGATAGTGTGGATAGAGAGAAACTGTGGAAGTGTATGAGAGAGAAAGGAATTAGCGAGCACCTGGTAAGAAGAATGGAAAACGTGTATGAGGAGACAGCAAGTAGGGTATGTGTTAACGGAAAAATGAGTGAAAGATTTTGGACAACAAAAGGAGTAAGACAGGGCTGTCCATTGAGTCCTACTTTATTTGCAACCTACATAGCAGATGTAGAAAAAAAATTGAGGTTGGCTCAAGCAGGAGGGGTAAAAGTTGGTAGAGAAAAAGTGTGGTCGTTAGCATACGCAGACGACATGGTAATACTAGCAAAAGAAGCAAAGGAAATGAAAGAGATGATGAAAAGTTTAGAAAAATATTTTAGAAAAAAAAAAGCTTAGAAAATAACGAAAAAAAAAAACAAAAATTATGGTGTTTAAAAAGGGGGGTGGGAGAAAAAAAGTGGAGGACTGGAAATGGAATGGTCAAGGTATTACGGAAGTAAAATCTTTTAAATATTTGGGATATGTTTTTTGTACGAGTAACACCGAGAGCGAGCACATTAAAGAGATTGCTCAAAAAGCAAATAAAGTAGTGGGACAAGTTTGGGGAATAAGTGAAAGAATATTTGAATGTATGAGAATAAAAGGGCTTATGTTTGATAGTTTAGTTAGGAGTATGATATTGTATGGGTCAGAAATATGGGAATGGAAGGAACAAGAAAAATTAGAAGCAATACATGTAAAATATTGGAGATGGGTGCTAGGTTTAAATAGAGAAACTCCAGCATATATTGTGCTGGAGGAAGTCAAAAAAGATAAGTTAAGAATAGAAGCAGAAAAAAGAGCAATGAAGTATGAAGATAGAATGAGACAGAGACACGAATGCAAAATATTACAAGAATGCATGAAAGAGAAAATGAGAGCAAGAAATGAAAAGCTAGGGGAGATTAGGGAAAATTATTACAATAGAAATGGATATGCGAGCCAAGAAATTGAAAGAATGTGAGAATCTGGGAGAGAGACATGGTACGAAATTATGGAAAGAGATAGAGATATACAAAGGCAAGAAAGGAGAATGCGAGTGAAAGAGTCTAGGTACAACGCAAACTATGAATATATTATAGAAAATGAATTGCCAATGTACTTAGAGAGCGAAAGATATAGTAAAGATGACAAAAAGATGATTGCAAGATTTAGATGTGGTAATGAAGAGCAAGTGACAAGATTTTGGATGGAAGAGGATTTGAAAATGTGCAGAATGTGCGGAGAGACTAAGGAAACTATAGAACATATGTTGAAAGAGTGTAACGAAATGGGAGAAGAACAGATGGGAAAAAATGAGATATTGAAAGGGGACGGAAGAGGGGTAGAATGGATGAGGGCAGTTAAAAAACAAAGAAAAGAAATAGACGAACAGAGAAGAAAATATTCATAATTGTGTTAATTTTATAAGGATTAAGTTTTATTATTTGGGGAAGTTGTAAATGTATTTGTAAATGTAATTTTCAAGGCCGAAAGGCAAGAAATAAACGTATTATTATTACATAAATCCGCCCGGCGCTCAACAAAATTTGACAACAAATTTAAGCCCCACATATAATATTTTTCGTAAATAGTTAATTTTTACCGTAGTTTTTGTCTAAAAATATTGTACATATTTTTTCTAGATGGATTTTTTGATACTAATTATTTTAAGTATTTGTAAAGAGTTAATTAAAAAAATGCATTTTTATCATATTGTTGCAGTTTTTTTGAGTTTTAGATCCCTCAAACTTAAATACACAAATCAAATTTATATTTTCTATCTAATTTACATTATAATACGTCAATATCGGCAATAAAAAGTAACAAAAAATTGGTTTTATAAATTTTGGCTTATACACAAAGTATGGACTTAAAGAGGTGCCAGAATTGGATTCTACAGATTTTTTTTTGCGTTAAAATTGCAATTTTTAAACAAAAAATAAAAAAATTTAAAGTAAATGAAAAAAAATCTTAAAAAAATTGTAGAATTTTGTGTTTCATACTTTCATGAATCAATTAAAAGACTACTCATAAGTTATAGAAACAAAAAGAAGCAACTAAAACAAGTTTCTTGATGCACCTTCTCACCTCTGCTCTGGTCTGTTTAAAATGGAATTGCCACATAGTAAATGTGTTTTATTTATAATTTTTAGTAAGACGCAAAAAAAAAATTTAATCTGTGCAGTCCTTTAATTGTGTCAAACTTTGTTAAAAGCTTTTTTGACGTCAAAACATACCATTCTTCTAGTTTTTTTTAACCTAAAACTTTTAACGTTGTGATTTGTCTTGTCACGCAGTTCAACTAATGTACAACTGATTATTCAAGTCGGAATCCATGTTGAAGGGCAAGTAGAAGAAGAAATTGTTGTTACTGCTCTCTATAAAGTGGTTAACTTTTTGGTATATTTTTTTGACTAGTGTCTTCTGTTATAGAGGGAGAGCATTAAAATTTGAGGCTGTCAGCAAATGCTTTGGCTGGTATGGAAACTGTTCTATTGCGCAAGGGTTTGGAGATTTTTTACATTAGAATTTTGTACTCTAAAGTTTTTTACTAGCTCTGATTTTTGTGCAACTTTATGGTTGGCCTAACTTTTTTATGAAAAGCATTAAGGATCTCACAATCTCTGAGGTTAAATCAGTGTTTTTTGAGCGCGGTATAATCTTAAGGTTTTAGAAGCCTATTCTGTAGTTTTTGTAAATCAGTTCTATTAATTGTTCAACAGTTTTTTGATATCCGCAACTGTTTGTACTGAGACTAGTTTGTCTATGCTTTTTTTCAGGTATCTCAGGAAGAAAATCCTACTTTCTTCCGTAACTAGTGTTACTGGCTTGCGGTTGAAGCTTAAGTTGTTTTAATTTTAATATGCGAGTTGACGTTCTATAGTATTGCTACATTGCTACATCTAGAACGTTCCCTTGGTGACCAGCTGTAATCAGTGGGTTTATCTAGACCCATGACTCCATAGTCTTTTGATTCAACGTAGTCTTGCAATGCTTCACATTTTACGTTTGTTGTGAGATTGTTCTACGCCGGGTGTTTTAAATTAACGTCCCTAGTAATTATGGTAAGAAAGACGGACAAAAAAACCGTTTTGAAGTTTGCGGTTTTGATGTGGTTAAATGGGTTGATGTATTCAGATGCAAGTTTGAGGGTGCCCAGCCCAGTGGCGGAGCTAGAATTTTTAGGTCCTACTTCAAAATATTGAAAAGAGCCCCCTACGAGAAGGTTTTGAAAAAAATACAATTTTGTCATTTATTTTACTTTTATTTTCTAAATTCTGGGGGTTCCAAGTTTTCAAATAAACGTCGGAGAGCTTCCTATGCTTGTGGGCTCTTCCGCATTGCAGACCCTTGCTTACAAGTAGCTCCGCCCCTGGATCAGCCCAGCACTTTTACAATGATTAGATTTGATTGCATTGTAAAAGTGTTTGGGATGTTTACTTTTGAGTGATCTAGAAATATTTTTGCAAATATTACTGATTTACGCTTTTGGTTTATCTCTAACGTTCCCAAATATGTGAAAATATTCAGGATTCTAGACGTGTGTCTAGGTTTTTGATTTGACTTCTATTCTAGCATGACAAAAATGTCATTACCAAAAAAATTCATAAGCTTTGCTTCTTTTATTAGGAATGCTGTTTGCATTCTAGAAACATAATTAACTATAATTTTCTGTTATAGTATGCCTATAGTGTCTTTACGACATTGGCTTAGGTTGGGTAGGGATTATGTCATTACCGTTTGCCTTGAGGAGGCAATTATCTTCGTATTATTTACCTAGACGTTATTTAAGAGTAAAAAAGGTATTGTATATTTATAATTAAAAAAAACATTAAAAATAACAATTAGTTATTTATTGTTAATAATGATTTATACAAGGTGACTCAGAGGAGATTTCTGTTTTTAACACGTTATAATAACAGTATAAAAAGTGTTGGAATAGTTTTAATATTAAATTAAGAAAGTACAGAGATGCGGATTTCATTTTCTAAACACAATGTTGTCCAAATGTCGACCATCCTTCTCATAGCACTCCTCCAATACTGCTCTTAAATGTTTTCAATAGGAATTAATTTTATAGTTGGTAGCGACAGCATGTTGGCAACCGATTTGTTTGCTATGGCCGCAGTTGCAGGTTTGCAAAAACTTAAACTTTGAAAAACCTAAGTTGGGGCCTGCGCGGACGCTGGCGCCCAAGTGGCGTTTTCTTATTTTTGGCTTGAACGGCCATCAATTTTGTGTAGGCTTTGCATCCCTAATAATTGGCGGGATGGGGGCCGGAGCAGAAAGCACTTTTTGGAAGGGTGTTTTTTGGGCATGACACCGATTGATGACTTAAATTATTATTATTACCAACGTTGCCTTAAAGCATTTTTTGACGGTGTTTCCGTAAAGTTGCCATTTTTCTCATTGGGCAATGCTTCTGTTTTTTTTTTTAATTCAACTTTGACCGTTAGATTTAGGGCTTTTGTAATATTCTTGATTTTTATGCTTATCTTCTTCTTTGGGAATTGCACAAAGTTTGTTGGAAAACAACTAAACTTGTTCTCTATGTAATGAACATTGGATGGTTTAAAACCCATTTCTTCTAATGCCTAAAACGGCTGTAACGGCATAATTCCCGGGGAGTTGCAGTCGTTGGAATTCCTAAAATCAAAGATAGGGATTAGTGGTATGCAACCAAGTATACACTATGGTTGAATGAAAATTATGTTGGGGTGAATTAATATCTGTATTTTGATTTTTAAATTAGTATCTAACTACCTTATAATTAAGTTATGTTGTGGTTTTATAAATATTTATTACTCACATGTCTCCTGTGCTGGTCTGTGCTGTGGATTTAGTGTCAATCCTGGACTGGCCCCGATCCTCTCGGTTTTAATCTAAAAACAAGTTGCGATTAGTTTATTTTAATGCAATTGTTATTAATTGTTAATCGAGGAAGGTTGTATTATGCTGTAGATTGCATGGGAGAGTGCTAATAGGGATTTGATTAATTGTTTAGTTTGAGTATGAGTGCGGTTACGATGATGGGTTTTATTCACCTCGGGTAGTGTTATTAGTAGGATTTTGGATATCGTTAGAGTTAATTATTGTGAATACTACGCAAGGGAGGAATTACCACTTTGTTAGAGACTGGGGGAGTTGTTATTTTGGGATATCAAGTAATTGTTGTTGTGTAGTGATTCGAGGTTAGGTGGTTCAATTCTGCAAGGATGATTTCTCAGGGGCAAGGAAGTTACAGTAAGTAGTTGGGACGATTTATATTGTTAATTTATTAATTTGAATTGCTGTACTTACTTGTGGTCATTAATCCACTTTGTTGTCACTTTCCACTTGACACCTGTCAGCCATCTTCTGATCACATTGTTCAGCGCATATGGGTTTGGCGCAAGATTTGAATTTCACCTAATTAGAATCATCTGCGCATCGGTCTGATTGGCCAGACGCTATGCTTCACGGAGAATGAGATTCATTCCTTTTCCGGTCGTTGAGGTGTCGTGGTGTGGTGTTGTAGCAGTGGCGAGTATTCTGAGAGGATATGTAAATCCTTAGGCATCGTGACCTGATTTATATACTCGCCGTTTAAACTGCATTGAGTGGTGATATATTGTGTTTGGTGTTACCCGCAAAGGGGTATTTTTGGGATTTATCGTATATACCACAACCGCATGGCGGATTTGTCACCCACCCGCATCTCTTAGCTGGAAGTTATCTAAAAGGATTGTAGGACCGTATTAAAATCTCAGGTTGGTTTAGTGTTTATTTTATCTTGTTTTTATGGCTTTCCGGGGTTTGCAGAATTATTTGTAATTCTGGTTTTGTATGGCATGTTTTAGGTTCTTACTACGGGCGTTCTGGTTTATTTTTTTTAACGTTCCCGTACGGTCACCTCTCTGCTGTATCTATCGCAGGTACGGGAGACCCCTCTCGACGTTCCGCATAGGACGTGCTGGAAGAATACAGAAGTGTGTGTTCAAGCGTGAGGCCGCTGATGTTCCCAAGTCTCATATCCTGCTCCCAATTGAAGTGATTGGATTGGTTAATTTGAAGAATACAGAAGTGTGTGTTCAAGCGTGAGGCCGCTGATGTTCCCAAGTCTCATATCCTGCTCCCAATTGAAGTGATTGGTTTGGTTAATTGGAAGAATACAGAAGTGTGTGCAAGCGTGAGGCCGCTGGTGTTCCCAAGTCTCACATCCTGCCAATTGAAGTGTAGTGGCTTATTTCCCAGAGTCCAGAAGAATTTAACAGGAAGAAGTCAACCACGTGATATCGACAGCCTTTATAATTATTGTTTTTTTTTTGTGTGCAATGCATATTTGTTTTGTGCCTTCTACCACTTGGTGTAAGGCAGAGCAAGATAACTGTGGGCTGTGAAATTTATTATTTTGTTTATTTTCGGGCGTACTAATATTTGCCTTACAGGATCTTTGGACGGGGATAGCGCTATGCCTGGACAGGGACCCAAACCGTGAGTACTCCTTTTCCTTTTTTTTTATATATATAAATATACCGATATTTTGAATTAAAATTTCACGGCTTATTTACCGCTCACGTATTGTGTTATGTTCATTGTTTAAAGATATTATAGGCTTTGGTTGATACGTCGGTAGCACGGTTGTTCGATTTCTGTAGATCGATGTTTGGGAATAAGTTGGATACTGTTGAACTTTACATTTAATTTAACTTGTCAATGGCAGATTGGCCTAATCTGTTGTAAATACTTTTTTTTGAACAATCCAATAAATTGGGTGTATTTGTACCTGTATTTTTGCATTTACCTTTTTTTTTTTTGCATTTACCTTTTTGTGTTCATTTAATTTTGTACATTTATAGATGTTCCTCACTCGAACATTAATGTGCCGAATGTAATTAAATTATATTAGCTTCTTCTACATTTGATATCCGCATACGCCTTTGTGTCTAACTTTTTGGTATCGGGTTCTACCTTTAGGAGGTGTGGCCAAATACAGGGTGGACTTCATAGAAAGATCCCGTGGCGCTCACAACTTACCACCCCCGTCTCCACTGAGCTACGACGGTAAGTGAAACCCTGTCCACCTCTTACCCGCACAAAAGGGCGTTGATTATCAAATCGAAGGTTGCTGTTTTGGTAGCGTTACACGGCATGTTTCAAATTACTATTTATATACAACGTTTTTCAAGAGTAGACCAAGTAAATCAATTGGCCGTGGTAGATTTTAGATAGGCAGTAGTTCATTATTCTTAAAATATTGGAAATAGCCTGGGAATAGGTGTTTGTCAGCACTGACAAATGCCATTGGGCAAGAATTGGCAGGGTTTTTGTCACCGGCGGGGTCTAGGTCTTCAGCCATTGATTTGTATCTGACCATGGTGAGCTTGATTCTCTTTTTGTTGGCGGGGACGGCGTCTTTGAGTGAGGTTGACATACCTTGTGCCTTTGGGCTTTGAGGCGGCAGGATTAGCTGCTGATGGTTGTTTTGCAGAAATTGCTAAATTCAATTGCCCGAAATTAGTTGATGGCCGGTTAGTAGTAGTCAAGAGTGTAGACACTCTGAATTTTGTTGCGCTTTTGTTTTTGCCGGACGGTAATAAAACCCTCTTTTTTGTTTTTTTTGTAATGTTTGAAACTTGCTGCTTTTAAGTCAGTTTTTTACTTTTAGGACGCAGTTAGCGCCAGTGTCCTCTAGGAGGTCTTGGGGTTTTTGTTTAATTTTTTTTTTTAAACAATAAACTATTAATTTTAATTGCATTTGTTTTCTTTGGAAGGTAGCTAGTTGTAGGCTAAATTAATAATTGCAGTATGGTTGTAGTCAGTCAGATTGCTGTCTGTTTTACTGCTGCTGCTTTCTTCTTTATTTGTTTCAACTTTTTGGAGTTGTTCACAATGGTGAATCTTTCGTTTAGGGGCGGGACTTTATTGTGCGTGGCAACGTTGCTTTTTGACTTTTTGAGAAAGATCTGGACTAGGAAGTCCGGAGTTTTGGTGAGCTGCAACTTAGTTTCAACAGCTGAAGAAGTTGCAGGGAAATTTTGGACCTTTTCAAAAATAGTCTGGGTTAAAACTTTCGGTGACGTGGCTGGCCGCGTTGGAGGCGTTTTTGATTTATTTAATTTTTTAAAAGATGTCCTTGCGCAGACTAAAATAGGTCTTTTGGAAATGCAGCCTGTTCTGTTTTATGTTGTTGGCAATAATATCGATCATTTGGATAAAGTGCTTTTTAAGGCTGTAGATCTTCTCGTCCTGATTCTTTAGATAGTCTACAACTTTTGATTTAAAATTAAACAAAGAAAAAATTTACGATCTGACTATCAGTCATGTTGAAGTCGAGCTTTATCCTTAAAGAAATTTTTAATTTATTAATTACTTTTTAAATTAATTAATTTAGTTGAATTAATTATGAAAATCACTTTGATTGGTAAATAATACGCAATCAGGTCATCTGTACTTTGTTTGTGAGTAGGTACAATTAGAATTGCATTTAACCGGTCTACGGGCTGGCTTCCTTTGGGTGGTAAAGTGAGTCAAGTATAATGTGTGTGCTGCCAAAACAAAATCCTAATTGCAAGGCAAATTTTGGTCTTAAAGTTTTTTTTTTTTGTAAGAGTTATTTTAGGTCTTACGCTTATGCTACTACCATACAAACTGTCTTTGAATATATACCTGAAATTAAACACACAAATATATACTATGGTACCTGTTAATTGAGAGAATGGAGGCGCTGTTAGATTCTAACAAGGCCTAGTATCTGGTCGATCCACACTTTCATATTAAATGTAATTATGGTTAATTGGACATTAATTATATATTAGACTAACGATCTGAACTAATAAATGCCATAATTTTTTTAAATTTTTTTGCCGGAGTTGGGGCTCAAAACTGAGCTATTCTCCGGTTAATTGAACGATTACTGTTCTTAATAAAGTTTTGACACAAAATTCTTTGCTGAAAATTGTATCACATAAGTTAATGACATTTTTTTAATCTTTAGTTGTCACAAAACAATATTAATTGCAAATGGCAATGAAGTTAACGTAGTCAACTTATTGTCAATCGCAAAACAACATTTGGTTATAAAGTTTATAAAAAAAAAGTTGTTCTCAGTTGTTACAAAGTAATATTAACTGCAAAGCGATAATTGTTGATAAAGTTAATGTAGTCATCTGATTCTTAATTAACGTGACAATTGGTCATAAAGTTAATGACAGATTTATTGTTTTTGGTTGTCACAAGACAATATAAATAGCAAAGCAGCATTTGGACATAAACTTATCATAGAAAAATTTATAGTTAATTGCAAAGCAACATTTGATCATAAAATTAATGATAGTTTTTGATCTCAGTTTAACAATATTAACCTCAAAGCAACATTTAGTTTCTTTATTTCTTAGTTGCAACTATTTATTATCAGTCGAAAAGCAACTTTTGGTTATAAGATAAATTAAAAATTTGTTGTTCTCAATTGTTACATTATAATGCTAATTGTAAAGCAACAATTGGCTTTTTTATTTATTATTTGAGACAATTCATACTTAATTACAAAATTAGTTTTGGTAATGAGATAATTGACAAATGTATTGTCCTAAGTCGTTACATGAAAATCTTAATCAAAGCAATATTTGGCTTTTTGTAAATTGCAAAGCAATATTTTGTCATAAAATAAATTTATTGATCTTTGCCGTCACATGACACAACTAATTGCAAACAGATAATTGGCATCTTTATTTCTTACTTTACAATTTTTTGTTAATTGCAAAGCGACATTTGAGCAAAAAATAACTGTCAAATTTGTCTGCAGTCGTTACAAGACAATACTAACTGCGAAGCTACATTTGGTCATATAGATAATGTAGCTAACATATTGATAATTGTAAAGCAACCTTTGGTCATGAAATAAATGACAAATTTGAGTTGTGGTTTGGAAGAATAGTAATTGCAAAGCAACTTACTGTTATTAAAATGAACAAGAATAACTAACTACAGTAATATTTCTAGAATTTAAGATAAGAACATTAATTGCTAATTTAAAAGTTTGAAGTACTATTGAGTTAAATAGTTGCACCAAAGATGTTTCAGCTTGTTAAACCAGTAATAACCAATTGATTTTTATCGACATTTATCGACAAAATATTATTTAAAGAGCCGCAGAGTAATACGTTTTAAGTGGTAATAAACATAATTCGCTTACAGTGTGGCGCAGTAATTTATGAAATAATGTCCGCGCATTAAGTCGGAAATGAAGTTGACCTGATTTAATCCCCATAATCCTCAACTTAAGTTTATTACTTTCCGCGTCATATATGTCGCACTGGGGCGTACAAATTTACAAGGGAATTTAATTTCGGGGAGGACCGACTTACATACGGATCACTAGATTATACCGTCACAGTACACTAGAAACAGAATGTTATTGTTGTAAATACATTACTTACGAAAGCTTTTAAGTTATTAAAATGAGTAAATTTTACGACGTCAAATAATGACTTGAATTATTAATGCTTAATATAAATAGCCCGGCGCATGCAGCATATTTGAATGCTTTAAGATTATTAATATTTTATAAGGTATCCATGATATGCTTCGAGTTTCAATAAAAAGACGGGCGTACGGCTTATATAAAGATATATCTACGGGTAAGGAATAAGGTTTCTTATCCCCGGCAGACGGGTAGTTCAATTGATTTAACAGTGGGGTCGCTGTAAATCTCCGGCTGCCAAAAAGAATTTCAAAAGCCGGATCTTCCTTGGGAAAAAATGAGCCGTGAAATCCGCGCGTTTCAAAACTTGTTAAATGGTCCCGAAGTGACTTGTTGCTATTTTTTTTGCTATTAAAACTATTGGTAAAATTGTTGCAAGAGCGAAATGAGGTCGCGTTTATTTAGTAATGGAACCGCAAACGTGGTTAGACCGAGAAAAGGGATGTCCGATAATCAACTTGCTCTCGTCTTTTATTCTGGAACGTAACGGGCGTGAAACTAACATTAGTTAGACTCTCTGTGTGTGTGTTTCATCCCCAAAATGATGTTTGGTGGAAACCGCGTGGCCTTTTGCCAACAACACTCCCTTTGGGAAACGGCCACCTACAGCATTCAGACAGTTAAATTACGTCGCCACAAAGCAAAGACAATTTTATTTAAATTTATCAATTGCAAAAGAATTTTTTTTTATTTCAAACATCAAAAGAATGTATGACTGGTACTATTAATCAATCAATTAGTAATATAAAATTGCTAATACTAAATTATGTTTAAAACTATTGATTGGTTTTTGTTTTATGTACAATTGATTGACGTCATTACTAAAACTATTAAATCAAACATTATTAGAAAATACTTCAAAATTAAAAGTTATTTATTGTATAGTACTAACTAAAAACCAGTTTTTGTTCTTATATTTTGATTAGTATATTAAACTACGCTGTATATTACTGTTAAATAAAATTACAAAATTTAATTTATACCTACAATACAGTAAACAGTGCCATAGAAATCTAACAATAATATACTCTCACCTTTGTTGATTTAATTTTCAATTTTAATAACTGAAAGCCTCACCTTTCAACAATATAACAACAATTTATTTGCAATTGGAATTAAATGCAGATTTCTATTTACTAACGCTAAAACCGTGTGCATTGCCGACAAGTTGGAGGGCTCTACAGTTTCGAGTGCTGCTCCAAAGTTTTCCCCACTCGAAATAATTTCGTGAGCTACTAGCTAGCGAGTAAGCAGTGCGACGTCCGATATGCCGTTTTCCTTTTTAATTCAACATTATTTCATTTTTTTTTCCTGCGTCAAACCGAACGCGTTAATGTGGGTTTCATTCCGGCCTCATTGAATTATAAATGACACTCGTGCAGCCCTTTTTTTCACTTTCTCTTCTCTTTTTTTTTCTGCACGGTGCCCGG
The DNA here is from genome assembly GCA_963932245.1 of Tachinus rufipes. Lineage (NCBI taxonomy): Eukaryota > Metazoa > Arthropoda > Insecta > Coleoptera > Staphylinidae > Tachinus > Tachinus rufipes. Next base: position 65,618,069 of record OZ010747.1, on the reverse strand, counting down.
GAATAAATTAAATTTCGCACCGAGGAGTAGAGTGGAGGCGGTCGACCGTGAGATGGTAATTCTCTATCGGATAATAATATCGGGATCCGGATAAAAGGGACATTTGCGGTTTTTGCATTATTTGAGATTCAATTGATTTGCGAAATTTGTTTAAAGATTATTTTGAAATGGATTTATTTTTAGATTTGTTGACATAATAGCTTATTTTGAAATTTCTAGATGGAATTGTTAATATTATTTATGAATCTTTATGATAAGGTTTAAGAAATTAATTTAGAAAAAAATCATTTTTACTATTTTTTAAGTACTGTTGAAAAACTATCTAGTTTATAATTTATTGCTAATGAACCAGTATTTTAAAATTTAGATGATATAATTTAGCTAAACTAAGCAACAAAATATTTTAGTTTGTTCCTACTGCTTTACAATCAATCAATAATTTTAATTAAATAATATTTTACAATTAAATTGCAACACAATATTTTCAAATTGAGCTAACATAATTTACAACCATAATACTAGAAATAAAAGATACGCAGCTATATCTCTTTTTTTCGATATGATGTCACAGGGTTCGTTAAGTTGTCTCTGCCGCATCCTCGAGCGCTTTCACTGTTGCATGTATTTTTTATAGGATGTTTATCAGTTTTAAAATGGTTTAGTGCGCTGTATTTAACTGTAATCATAACAAAAAAAAATATACTGCATACTGCAAAATAGAAAAAAAATGGATAAAAATATAAGGTAGCAGTGGGCAAAGTGGGGTGAATTGAGAAACTTACTTATATGTTTTTTTTACTTTCTACAACTTATTAGTAGTCCTTTGATAGGTATATGAGGGATAAAACTCATAAAAAAAAATAGTTTTTTTTTGTTTTTTTTAACTTTATAATAAATTTACTATTGAAATCAATTAGAAATTTTCCGTAGAATCCAAATCTGGCACCATTTTAAGACTATACTCTGTCTATAAGCCGCAAAAGCCATAAAACTATGTTTTTGTTCTCAGTGGGCAAAAAAGAACTTTAAAAAAAAAAATGTTAACCGCCAAAGTGTTTTGATGCAAATTAATTAGAAAATATAAATTTGTTTTGTGTATTTGGATTTTAAAGGTCTAAAACTCGAAAAAACTGCAAAAATAAGCCTATTCAGCAGTTTTCAGAGAAACTATACACTAAATATTATTAAAAAATTGAGTTTTGCAAACAATTCTACATAGAAAATAGTCAGTGTGTGTGCTTATCTGGCAAAGAAAAACCCATCTAGAAAAAAAACTTGTTCAACATTTTATTATTATTTCCAAAGTTTAACAAAAACATTTTTTGTTGCTTGAACCAATTTTGGGCCATTTTACTCTTTGTGTGATAGTTTTTGGGCTTGCGGCACAAATTTAGACATGATCTATTGGCGCTAAAATTTGAAAATATTATTATTTTTGGCATTCAAACATAAACCCGCCTGGGGCTTATCAAATTTTTTTTTAAAAAGTTTTAAGCCACATCTTAGTGTGTTTATAAATTTTTTTGTAAATATAAAAAAATAATTAATTTTTAACGCATTTATGCCTGAAAATTTTGTAAACATTTCTTTCTAGATGAACTTTTATATAGACACTGACTATTTTATATGTAAAATTGTTCCCAGAATTCAAATTATTAATAATATTTGGTGTATTGTTCCTCTGAGCGCGGCTAAACGGCATTTGTAAGAGTTTATGTTGAAGAATAAGCTTACTTTGCAATTTTTTTGAGTTTTGGACCCTTAAAACCCAAATACACAAACAAATTTATATTTTCCAATTAATTTACATCAAAATACGTCAATTTTGGCGGTTAAAAAAAATAATAAAAAAATGCTCTTTTTTGCTCATCCCACTGAGAACAAAAACATGGTTTTGTGGCTTTTGCGGCTTATAGACTTGAAATGGCGCTAAATTTGGATTCTACGAAAAATTTCTGGTTGATTTTATTAGTAAATTTATTTCTTCTGAGTTAAAATTGCGGTTTTTAAACAAAAAATGCGATTAAGTTAAAAAAAGACAAAAAAACTAAAAAAAATCGTAGAATTTTTTTTATAAGTTTTATACTCTCATATACCGATCAAAGGACTACTAATAAGATATAGAAACTAAAAGTATTGACTAAATAGTCAAAATAACTTTTCTGCTTCAAAATATTTTTTTTCCAAAACCACTAAAAAACGTAAAATGTAATTTTTTGAAAAAAAATATTGTCTTACTATCATTTTCAAGTTTTCACAGGCAATTTTTTTTTACTTTACACTTTGAAAAATTTTCAGAAGTTTAAATGACAGTTTTTCTTGACTTTTTTTGTAATTTTCTTAAATATGGATAATAATGTGTTTTAATATGTAAAGCCCGCTTTTATTTATATTTGAAAAAAAATAAAAATACCTATCATCTTTTTTTAAGAAAAACTTACTTAAAGTTTTGCATAATTTTTAAAATTTAAAGAAAACAATTTTTGTCTGAAAACTTATTCTATAGACAAATCCGAAGAAAAAAATTTGTTATAATTTTTTCCTAAAAATGCAATTCAAGTTACAAACGATCAAAAATTGTAGTTTAAGTTTTTTTCGCTATTTTTAAGTATTTCTGTGGATACATTGTAAGATATCTTAAAGCGCAGTGCACGGCATTTCTAAAATGTTTAGGATATTCTTTGCACATATAAAAGCATGTTTTTATTCATATTAAAAAAAATTCTTGTCATATTTTTTTAAGAAAAAATGTTTTTTTTTAAGTTTTTGCCAAATTTTCAAATTTTAAGAAAAAAAATTTGAAAAAAAAGTTTTTTACAGTTTTTTTCTAAAAATGCAATCTACGATCAAATAACGTAAAAAATGCAAAAAACGATTTTTTCAAATATTAATTGCATATTACTCGAAAATGGCTTATTGAAAAAATCTAAAAAAAATCACAAGATCAGGACTTATGTAGAAAAAGGCATTTTCAGTGGTTTGGGCAAAAAAGTGCAGCTATGTATGAACATTACTGATCACCACTGTTAAGCTGTAAGTTATCAGTAAAGAATAAGAAAATACAATTTTATCTGATTTTTGGTTATAGATCCAGTAAACTTAGCATTTTGATCCACATTTACAAGCTTTTTCACCGACTGTTGTGTTTTTTGTATTTAAAAACCCAAATCATCAAGATTATTAAAGTTTTTTTTTGGGGATGGAAGTAATGTCGTTCAAGCATTTTTCATAGCAGTTGTAGCAAATGTTTGTGCACATTATTTTTGCTTTTCGGCAACTACATTTGTTTTTACATCTAGTTATACATTTGCAAGAATTAAGGTTGAGGACTGCATCAGATGCTGCTGCGTTTTCTATAGTTACTGGGATCAACCTCAAACTTTTAACCTCACTGTTATGGAAAAAAAATAATTTTATAGCCAAAATTGATTTAGATGGTATATACTTATACACAGGTTGTGTTTTTGCTCTTTATGTGGGTGGCAGTGCAGAAAGGTCTGGTTTAGCATTCAAAACCAATATAACAAAAGCATTGTAAACTTGAGCTATTGAATACATTAGTAATAATTTGCAGTGTAGCTTCCTTTTTGGACAAATTGAAACAGACAAGTTTCTATTTTTGATACGCAGCGGTAGTCGTATCATATCTGCTAAATGGATGCACAAGAAGTATGCAGTCCTTTATTTCCATAGTTTGCAATTGCTGACTATACCTTCCTTTTTACTTTTCCGTGGCTTGGTTTAACAAATCATATTTGTCTTTCAGGTAAGGTTAAAGCCATGAGAATAACAATAAAACATTTTTGCCAACTATTGCTACTTTGTTACTAGATAAGGATTTTATGACTTCTGTGGAGATGATCAATGTATCAGCGTAACTAGATGCTTGTTCTGTTTTAATTCTATGATTGCGAAGGGCAGTTAAAAAGAATTAAATAAGTCTAAATTTATTGTGTTCATTAGAAAGAAAATCATCCTCTTTGACTGTGATTTGTGTTTAAAGTTTATGTCAACTGACCTCTTTAGCTAGTACTTTTGTACATTTGTACTGGACGGATCCGCTAAATAACCATCAAACACAACGGCACAGCTCTTGCCGGCATAATACTTGAGAACATAAGCAACATAACATTGGTAAATTGTTGAAATTAATGAACTTTTGGGCTACATCACCGTGTGCAACAGTAATCTTGCATTCAAAACAATGTCAAAATCGAGGAGATTGACTTTTTTTTGTAGCACTAGAAAAGTATTGTAAATATAAAGCGGATTTTTTTGTTTTTTGCATTCCAGTTTCTTTAAATAAAAATAAAAGGTAAGGAACAAGCTCATAATGTAAGTAATTCTTTAAATCTTTATAACTTTGCTTGTTAATAGTTATTCTTTAAAACATTGTTAAAAAGTTGTTTACTACACTTTCTCCATGAACTTTAACTGAATTGAACATGCTTGCTAAAGAAAACTTCTAAAAAAACCTATTTGACTGTTTTGGTCATTACTTGTGTGTCAATTTAAAAAGCGTTATAGCACGTTACTCTGCTATTATTTACCACACCACTGATAATTGAAATTATGTTGTTTCTTAGAAGAAAAGAAAGATAACTTTCAAACCACTGAGAAAATTTTACAGTATCAGCTGTACGGGTCTTTTCAAAATCTTTATGATGTTTACTTGTAGAAAACAAAATTCCTGTAATGTACAAATTTGCAGTCATTCTTAGTACTCTTGTGTCAAACCACCGACGCTCTTCATTCTACGCATGAAGGTCATTTTTATGGTCATATCCGAGCAAACTCTATTCTAAAGTTTATCAATTTTTTGCACTGTAAAACTCTTGTTTAATTTTTTTTTTTAAACAATAAACTATTAATTTTAATTGCATTTGTTTTCTTTGGAAGGTAGCTAGTTGTAGGCTAAATTAATAATTGCAGTATGGTTGTAGTCAGTCAGATTGCTGTCTGTTTTACTGCTGCTGCTTTCTTCTTTATTTGTTTCAACTTTTTGGAGTTGTTCACAATGGTGAATCTTTCGTTTAGGGGCGGGACTTTATTGTGCGTGGCAACGTTGCTTTTTGACTTTTTGAGAAAGATCTGGACTAGGAAGTCCGGAGTTTTGGTGAGCTGCAACTTAGTTTCAACAGCTGAAGAAGTTGCAGGGAAATTTTGGACCTTTTCAAAAATAGTCTGGGTTAAAACTTTCGGTGACGTGGCTGGCCGCGTTGGAGGCGTTTTTGATTTATTTAATTTTTTAAAAGATGTCCTTGCGCAGACTAAAATAGGTCTTTTGGAAATGCAGCCTGTTCTGTTTTATGTTGTTGGCAATAATATCGATCATTTGGATAAAGTGCTTTTTAAGGCTGTAGATCTTCTCGTCCTGATTCTTTAGATAGTCTACAACTTTTGATTTAAAATTAAACAAAGAAAAAATTTACGATCTGACTATCAGTCATGTTGAAGTCGAGCTTTATCCTTAAAGAAATTTTTAATTTATTAATTACTTTTTAAATTAATTAATTTAGTTGAATTAATTATGAAAATCACTTTGATTGGTAAATAATACGCAATCAGGTCATCTGTACTTTGTTTGTGAGTAGGTACAATTAGAATTGCATTTAACCGGTCTACGGGCTGGCTTCCTTTGGGTGGTAAAGTGAGTCAAGTATAATGTGTGTGCTGCCAAAACAAAATCCTAATTGCAAGGCAAATTTTGGTCTTAAAGTTTTTTTTTTTTGTAAGAGTTATTTTAGGTCTTACGCTTATGCTACTACCATACAAACTGTCTTTGAATATATACCTGAAATTAAACACACAAATATATACTATGGTACCTGTTAATTGAGAGAATGGAGGCGCTGTTAGATTCTAACAAGGCCTAGTATCTGGTCGATCCACACTTTCATATTAAATGTAATTATGGTTAATTGGACATTAATTATATATTAGACTAACGATCTGAACTAATAAATGCCATAATTTTTTTAAATTTTTTTGCCGGAGTTGGGGCTCAAAACTGAGCTATTCTCCGGTTAATTGAACGATTACTGTTCTTAATAAAGTTTTGACACAAAATTCTTTGCTGAAAATTGTATCACATAAGTTAATGACATTTTTTTAATCTTTAGTTGTCACAAAACAATATTAATTGCAAATGGCAATGAAGTTAACGTAGTCAACTTATTGTCAATCGCAAAACAACATTTGGTTATAAAGTTTATAAAAAAAAAGTTGTTCTCAGTTGTTACAAAGTAATATTAACTGCAAAGCGATAATTGTTGATAAAGTTAATGTAGTCATCTGATTCTTAATTAACGTGACAATTGGTCATAAAGTTAATGACAGATTTATTGTTTTTGGTTGTCACAAGACAATATAAATAGCAAAGCAGCATTTGGACATAAACTTATCATAGAAAAATTTATAGTTAATTGCAAAGCAACATTTGATCATAAAATTAATGATAGTTTTTGATCTCAGTTTAACAATATTAACCTCAAAGCAACATTTAGTTTCTTTATTTCTTAGTTGCAACTATTTATTATCAGTCGAAAAGCAACTTTTGGTTATAAGATAAATTAAAAATTTGTTGTTCTCAATTGTTACATTATAATGCTAATTGTAAAGCAACAATTGGCTTTTTTATTTATTATTTGAGACAATTCATACTTAATTACAAAATTAGTTTTGGTAATGAGATAATTGACAAATGTATTGTCCTAAGTCGTTACATGAAAATCTTAATCAAAGCAATATTTGGCTTTTTGTAAATTGCAAAGCAATATTTTGTCATAAAATAAATTTATTGATCTTTGCCGTCACATGACACAACTAATTGCAAACAGATAATTGGCATCTTTATTTCTTACTTTACAATTTTTTGTTAATTGCAAAGCGACATTTGAGCAAAAAATAACTGTCAAATTTGTCTGCAGTCGTTACAAGACAATACTAACTGCGAAGCTACATTTGGTCATATAGATAATGTAGCTAACATATTGATAATTGTAAAGCAACCTTTGGTCATGAAATAAATGACAAATTTGAGTTGTGGTTTGGAAGAATAGTAATTGCAAAGCAACTTACTGTTATTAAAATGAACAAGAATAACTAACTACAGTAATATTTCTAGAATTTAAGATAAGAACATTAATTGCTAATTTAAAAGTTTGAAGTACTATTGAGTTAAATAGTTGCACCAAAGATGTTTCAGCTTGTTAAACCAGTAATAACCAATTGATTTTTATCGACATTTATCGACAAAATATTATTTAAAGAGCCGCAGAGTAATACGTTTTAAGTGGTAATAAACATAATTCGCTTACAGTGTGGCGCAGTAATTTATGAAATAATGTCCGCGCATTAAGTCGGAAATGAAGTTGACCTGATTTAATCCCCATAATCCTCAACTTAAGTTTATTACTTTCCGCGTCATATATGTCGCACTGGGGCGTACAAATTTACAAGGGAATTTAATTTCGGGGAGGACCGACTTACATACGGATCACTAGATTATACCGTCACAGTACACTAGAAACAGAATGTTATTGTTGTAAATACATTACTTACGAAAGCTTTTAAGTTATTAAAATGAGTAAATTTTACGACGTCAAATAATGACTTGAATTATTAATGCTTAATATAAATAGCCCGGCGCATGCAGCATATTTGAATGCTTTAAGATTATTAATATTTTATAAGGTATCCATGATATGCTTCGAGTTTCAATAAAAAGACGGGCGTACGGCTTATATAAAGATATATCTACGGGTAAGGAATAAGGTTTCTTATCCCCGGCAGACGGGTAGTTCAATTGATTTAACAGTGGGGTCGCTGTAAATCTCCGGCTGCCAAAAAGAATTTCAAAAGCCGGATCTTCCTTGGGAAAAAATGAGCCGTGAAATCCGCGCGTTTCAAAACTTGTTAAATGGTCCCGAAGTGACTTGTTGCTATTTTTTTTGCTATTAAAACTATTGGTAAAATTGTTGCAAGAGCGAAATGAGGTCGCGTTTATTTAGTAATGGAACCGCAAACGTGGTTAGACCGAGAAAAGGGATGTCCGATAATCAACTTGCTCTCGTCTTTTATTCTGGAACGTAACGGGCGTGAAACTAACATTAGTTAGACTCTCTGTGTGTGTGTTTCATCCCCAAAATGATGTTTGGTGGAAACCGCGTGGCCTTTTGCCAACAACACTCCCTTTGGGAAACGGCCACCTACAGCATTCAGACAGTTAAATTACGTCGCCACAAAGCAAAGACAATTTTATTTAAATTTATCAATTGCAAAAGAATTTTTTTTTATTTCAAACATCAAAAGAATGTATGACTGGTACTATTAATCAATCAATTAGTAATATAAAATTGCTAATACTAAATTATGTTTAAAACTATTGATTGGTTTTTGTTTTATGTACAATTGATTGACGTCATTACTAAAACTATTAAATCAAACATTATTAGAAAATACTTCAAAATTAAAAGTTATTTATTGTATAGTACTAACTAAAAACCAGTTTTTGTTCTTATATTTTGATTAGTATATTAAACTACGCTGTATATTACTGTTAAATAAAATTACAAAATTTAATTTATACCTACAATACAGTAAACAGTGCCATAGAAATCTAACAATAATATACTCTCACCTTTGTTGATTTAATTTTCAATTTTAATAACTGAAAGCCTCACCTTTCAACAATATAACAACAATTTATTTGCAATTGGAATTAAATGCAGATTTCTATTTACTAACGCTAAAACCGTGTGCATTGCCGACAAGTTGGAGGGCTCTACAGTTTCGAGTGCTGCTCCAAAGTTTTCCCCACTCGAAATAATTTCGTGAGCTACTAGCTAGCGAGTAAGCAGTGCGACGTCCGATATGCCGTTTTCCTTTTTAATTCAACATTATTTCATTTTTTTTTCCTGCGTCAAACCGAACGCGTTAATGTGGGTTTCATTCCGGCCTCATTGAATTATAAATGACACTCGTGCAGCCCTTTTTTTCACTTTCTCTTCTCTTTTTTTTTCTGCACGGTGCCCGGGAATAAATTAAATTTCGCACCGAGGAGTAGAGTGGAGGCGGTCGACCGTGAGATGGTAATTCTCTATCGGATAATAATATCGGGATCCGGATAAAAGGGACATTTGCGGTTTTTGCATTATTTGAGATTCAATTGATTTGCGAAATTTGTTTAAAGATTATTTTGAAATGGATTTATTTTTAGATTTGTTGACATAATAGCTTATTTTGAAATTTCTAGATGGAATTGTTAATATTATTTATGAATCTTTATGATAAGGTTTAAGAAATTAATTTAGAAAAAAATCATTTTTACTATTTTTTAAGTACTGTTGAAAAACTATCTAGTTTATAATTTATTGCTAATGAACCAGTATTTTAAAATTTAGATGATATAATTTAGCTAAACTAAGCAACAAAATATTTTAGTTTGTTCCTACTGCTTTACAATCAATCAATAATTTTAATTAAATAATATTTTACAATTAAATTGCAACACAATATTTTCAAATTGAGCTAACATAATTTACAACCATAATACTAGAAATAAAAGATACGCAGCTATATCTCTTTTTTTCGATATGATGTCACAGGGTTCGTTAAGTTGTCTCTGCCGCATCCTCGAGCGCTTTCACTGTTGCATGTATTTTTTATAGGATGTTTATCAGTTTTAAAATGGTTTAGTGCGCTGTATTTAACTGTAATCATAACAAAAAAAAATATACTGCATACTGCAAAATAGAAAAAAAATGGATAAAAATATAAGGTAGCAGTGGGCAAAGTGGGGTGAATTGAGAAACTTACTTATATGTTTTTTTTACTTTCTACAACTTATTAGTAGTCCTTTGATAGGTATATGAGGGATAAAACTCATAAAAAAAAATAGTTTTTTTTTGTTTTTTTTAACTTTATAATAAATTTACTATTGAAATCAATTAGAAATTTTCCGTAGAATCCAAATCTGGCACCATTTTAAGACTATACTCTGTCTATAAGCCGCAAAAGCCATAAAACTATGTTTTTGTTCTCAGTGGGCAAAAAAGAACTTTAAAAAAAAAAATGTTAACCGCCAAAGTGTTTTGATGCAAATTAATTAGAAAATATAAATTTGTTTTGTGTATTTGGATTTTAAAGGTCTAAAACTCGAAAAAACTGCAAAAATAAGCCTATTCAGCAGTTTTCAGAGAAACTATACACTAAATATTATTAAAAAATTGAGTTTTGCAAACAATTCTACATAGAAAATAGTCAGTGTGTGTGCTTATCTGGCAAAGAAAAACCCATCTAGAAAAAAAACTTGTTCAACATTTTATTATTATTTCCAAAGTTTAACAAAAACATTTTTTGTTGCTTGAACCAATTTTGGGCCATTTTACTCTTTGTGTGATAGTTTTTGGGCTTGCGGCACAAATTTAGACATGATCTATTGGCGCTAAAATTTGAAAATATTATTATTTTTGGCATTCAAACATAAACCCGCCTGGGGCTTATCAAATTTTTTTTTAAAAAGTTTTAAGCCACATCTTAGTGTGTTTATAAATTTTTTTGTAAATATAAAAAAATAATTAATTTTTAACGCATTTATGCCTGAAAATTTTGTAAACATTTCTTTCTAGATGAACTTTTATATAGACACTGACTATTTTATATGTAAAATTGTTCCCAGAATTCAAATTATTAATAATATTTGGTGTATTGTTCCTCTGAGCGCGGCTAAACGGCATTTGTAAGAGTTTATGTTGAAGAATAAGCTTACTTTGCAATTTTTTTGAGTTTTGGACCCTTAAAACCCAAATACACAAACAAATTTATATTTTCCAATTAATTTACATCAAAATACGTCAATTTTGGCGGTTAAAAAAAATAATAAAAAAATGCTCTTTTTTGCTCATCCCACTGAGAACAAAAACATGGTTTTGTGGCTTTTGCGGCTTATAGACTTGAAATGGCGCTAAATTTGGATTCTACGAAAAATTTCTGGTTGATTTTATTAGTAAATTTATTTCTTCTGAGTTAAAATTGCGGTTTTTAAACAAAAAATGCGATTAAGTTAAAAAAAGACAAAAAAACTAAAAAAAATCGTAGAATTTTTTTTATAAGTTTTATACTCTCATATACCGATCAAAGGACTACTAATAAGATATAGAAACTAAAAGTATTGACTAAATAGTCAAAATAACTTTTCTGCTTCAAAATATTTTTTTTCCAAAACCACTAAAAAACGTAAAATGTAATTTTTTGAAAAAAAATATTGTCTTACTATCATTTTCAAGTTTTCACAGGCAATTTTTTTTTACTTTACACTTTGAAAAATTTTCAGAAGTTTAAATGACAGTTTTTCTTGACTTTTTTTGTAATTTTCTTAAATATGGATAATAATGTGTTTTAATATGTAAAGCCCGCTTTTATTTATATTTGAAAAAAAATAAAAATACCTATCATCTTTTTTTAAGAAAAACTTACTTAAAGTTTTGCATAATTTTTAAAATTTAAAGAAAACAATTTTTGTCTGAAAACTTATTCTATAGACAAATCCGAAGAAAAAAATTTGTTATAATTTTTTCCTAAAAATGCAATTCAAGTTACAAACGATCAAAAATTGTAGTTTAAGTTTTTTTCGCTATTTTTAAGTATTTCTGTGGATACATTGTAAGATATCTTAAAGCGCAGTGCACGGCATTTCTAAAATGTTTAGGATATTCTTTGCACATATAAAAGCATGTTTTTATTCATATTAAAAAAAATTCTTGTCATATTTTTTTAAGAAAAAATGTTTTTTTTTAAGTTTTTGCCAAATTTTCAAATTTTAAGAAAAAAAATTTGAAAAAAAAGTTTTTTACAGTTTTTTTCTAAAAATGCAATCTACGATCAAATAACGTAAAAAATGCAAAAAACGATTTTTTCAAATATTAATTGCATATTACTCGAAAATGGCTTATTGAAAAAATCTAAAAAAAATCACAAGATCAGGACTTATGTAGAAAAAGGCATTTTCAGTGGTTTGGGCAAAAAAGTGCAGCTATGTATGAACATTACTGATCACCACTGTTAAGCTGTAAGTTATCAGTAAAGAATAAGAAAATACAATTTTATCTGATTTTTGGTTATAGATCCAGTAAACTTAGCATTTTGATCCACATTTACAAGCTTTTTCACCGACTGTTGTGTTTTTTGTATTTAAAAACCCAAATCATCAAGATTATTAAAGTTTTTTTTTGGGGATGGAAGTAATGTCGTTCAAGCATTTTTCATAGCAGTTGTAGCAAATGTTTGTGCACATTATTTTTGCTTTTCGGCAACTACATTTGTTTTTACATCTAGTTATACATTTGCAAGAATTAAGGTTGAGGACTGCATCAGATGCTGCTGCGTTTTCTATAGTTACTGGGATCAACCTCAAACTTTTAACCTCACTGTTATGGAAAAAAAATAATTTTATAGCCAAAATTGATTTAGATGGTATATACTTATACACAGGTTGTGTTTTTGCTCTTTATGTGGGTGGCAGTGCAGAAAGGTCTGGTTTAGCATTCAAAACCAATATAACAAAAGCATTGTAAACTTGAGCTATTGAATACATTAGTAATAATTTGCAGTGTAGCTTCCTTTTTGGACAAATTGAAACAGACAAGTTTCTATTTTTGATACGCAGCGGTAGTCGTATCATATCTGCTAAATGGATGCACAAGAAGTATGCAGTCCTTTATTTCCATAGTTTGCAATTGCTGACTATACCTTCCTTTTTACTTTTCCGTGGCTTGGTTTAACAAATCATATTTGTCTTTCAGGTAAGGTTAAAGCCATGAGAATAACAATAAAACATTTTTGCCAACTATTGCTACTTTGTTACTAGATAAGGATTTTATGACTTCTGTGGAGATGATCAATGTATCAGCGTAACTAGATGCTTGTTCTGTTTTAATTCTATGATTGCGAAGGGCAGTTAAAAAGAATTAAATAAGTCTAAATTTATTGTGTTCATTAGAAAGAAAATCATCCTCTTTGACTGTGATTTGTGTTTAAAGTTTATGTCAACTGACCTCTTTAGCTAGTACTTTTGTACATTTGTACTGGACGGATCCGCTAAATAACCATCAAACACAACGGCACAGCTCTTGCCGGCATAATACTTGAGAACATAAGCAACATAACATTGGTAAATTGTTGAAATTAATGAACTTTTGGGCTACATCACCGTGTGCAACAGTAATCTTGCATTCAAAACAATGTCAAAATCGAGGAGATTGACTTTTTTTTGTAGCACTAGAAAAGTATTGTAAATATAAAGCGGATTTTTTTGTTTTTTGCATTCCAGTTTCTTTAAATAAAAATAAAAGGTAAGGAACAAGCTCATAATGTAAGTAATTCTTTAAATCTTTATAACTTTGCTTGTTAATAGTTATTCTTTAAAACATTGTTAAAAAGTTGTTTACTACACTTTCTCCATGAACTTTAACTGAATTGAACATGCTTGCTAAAGAAAACTTCTAAAAAAACCTATTTGACTGTTTTGGTCATTACTTGTGTGTCAATTTAAAAAGCGTTATAGCACGTTACTCTGCTATTATTTACCACACCACTGATAATTGAAATTATGTTGTTTCTTAGAAGAAAAGAAAGATAACTTTCAAACCACTGAGAAAATTTTACAGTATCAGCTGTACGGGTCTTTTCAAAATCTTTATGATGTTTACTTGTAGAAAACAAAATTCCTGTAATGTACAAATTTGCAGTCATTCTTAGTACTCTTGTGTCAAACCACCGACGCTCTTCATTCTACGCATGAAGGTCATTTTTATGGTCATATCCGAGCAAACTCTATTCTAAAGTTTATCAATTTTTTGCACTGTAAAACAACCAAAATTTACACATTTTTAGAATTCTGATAGAGTTATAACAGAGGGGAGTTTTATCATGTTTTGCACGTACAAGTGACTTGATTTGGCACAATGAAAATGTCCACATGACTTTCCTAATCAATTGAATGCTCTGCATAAATGTAATTTTTTAGCAGAGTAATCATGTTGAATAACTGGGCTCAAAAGGAATACAAGAAAATATAATTATTTTTTATTGCTAATTTTATCAGCTTTTTATATATATATATATATATATATGGTCATGTCTGAGACAAGTGTACGGAATAAAAATTTGGTTTTTGTTTAAATCTCTACATAAATCCTGATCTTGTGAATTTTTTCAGCTTTTTTTAGTGAGTCATTTTTAAGTAATAAGCAATCAAAATTTGAAAAACTCGAAGTTTTTGATTTTTTTTTACATTTTTTGATCATTTGTAACTTCTCAGGATTGCATTTTTAGGAAAAAATTATAAGAAACTTTTTTCTTCAAAATTGTCCAAATAATAAATTTTTATAGCCAAAAATTTTGCAGAACTTTAAAAGACAGTTTTTCTTAAAAAAAAGTGACGGGTATTTTTTTTTTAAATATAGATAAAAACGTGCTTTTATATGTGCAAAAGATACCCTGAAAATTTCGAAAAATGCCGTGTGCTACGTTTTGAGATATCTTACAATGTATCTTCAGAAATACTTGACAAAAGGCTTAAATTTTAAATTTACATTTTTTGATCGTTTGTAACTTTTCAGGATTGCATTTTTAGGAAAAAATTATAACAATTTTTTTTTTCAAGTTTGTCTAAAGAATAAGTTTTTCCAGACAATTTTTTTTTTTCATTAATTTTTGAAAGTTTTGTAAAACTTCAAATGACAGTTTTTCTTTAAAAAAAGATTATTTTTTTTCAAATATGAATAAAAACGTGCTTTTATATGTAAAGCACGTTTTCATCCATATTTGAAAAAAAATTGAAAATATTTATTATCTATTCACAAGATCAGGCTTATGTAGAGAAAGGCATTTTTAGTGGTTTGAGCAAAATCAAATTTTTATTCCGTACACTTGACTCAGACATGGCCATATATAGTCTACTTTTACCTCACGACTACTCTCGAGATATTAACAATAAACTAAAAAAAATGCTTTGTGTTTGGTCATTACCGCTAGAGCTTGTGTCATATTTGTTAGAATTTTTAGTATATTCTTAATTAGGTATCTATAAATTAGAGTAAAAAGGTTTTTTTTTTTTTGGAGTTGGAATCAATTTTTGAGCATATTTGACTGGATTATTAGTGCTTTTGTGTTAGAGATTTTTATTATTATTATTTTTGATATTGAGAATGGTAAAATTTTTTATTAAGCATTGCTGCTGGCTTAAAAAAATGATACATTGGACCGAGCTTTGTTGCCGGTTGAAGGTCAACAATGCGCACATGAGATTCAAGTTTGGGCGGTGGAGTGACAAGCGAGCAAAATACACAGAGAGATCCAGGTCATTACTAGTTTATTTGTTGAGCTCTACGCTATAAATTATTATTCTATAATAAACCGTTACTATTTGATTTTGTTATTTCTAATTATCATTAGTGAAATAAACTAAGTTAAAAGTTATTTGCTCACATCAAAAATGGGATAGTGTTCAGGTCATTAGTAAACCACGTCTAACAGTGTTCGTGCCATCGACAAAAAAAAAGTATAATTGTTTTCGACAGCAATTCTGATCTGTCTCAAATTATATTTGCCGAATTAGTAAAAACCTTGCAAAAACACCAAAACGTAGCAAGTAATTAGGTCGATTTACTTTAATTTATATTAGATGTACATGAGTCTAGTAAATGAATTAACTATATTGAAACAATTGCAAAATTTTTATTAAATGATGCAAAACATGGTTCAAACGCTGGAATCCGGATAACAGAGACTGGGTCTCCCACCAAAAAGAATCCTTAGGCGTTTGTTAGAAGAAGCAACCATATTCAATAGCACTTACGCAAATACATATGAAACATAATAACGCTTCTTAAACATGTTTTAACTGCGGCAAAATTGGTCATTTAAAAGCAATTTGCCGCAAAAATAAATGCAGTAACAAAACGGCAAACAATCACATTAAAACACATTAAACATTTTGTGCAAAACAAGGCCAAAAATGTTCTGATGTTTTACCAAAGCAACAATTCGAAAACGTCAAAGCTTCAATTTTTGTAGTTTTGGAAAATCGTTTGGTGCCACCCAAGTCTTTATAGATAAGCATCCGTTTTGGGCATTAATTGATACAGAAACAAATTTAACGTTAACTTTTGATGGATATTTAAATATATTTAAAATTAAAATTGTTTCCTATAGTATTATACTAAAAAGTGTAATGGTAGCACAAAAATCTCTGTTGTTGAAAACAAGAATATAAGGATCAAAATTTGGCAACGATAACAAACCATAAAGGATTACGTGTAATACGTCGTGAATTCACAAAATCTTAGACAATTTTAACAGTTTCATTATATGTGAAATTGTAGTAGCATTTGAATTCCGAGATGCTTTTGAAAAGGTTCTCCGCAATTTCAATGGCATGATTACCAGTAGAATTAAAGTAAAAACTATTAAAAATGTAATCATGCAAATAAAACTAGAAAAAGATATTATAGACAACTGTTCTTTATATCGGTTAGTTAATGAACAAAAAACAGTTTAAGAAATTATTGCTGATTTACAAAATCATCTGGCCAAGTCAGTTATCATTTGCAAACCTGATAAACAAATAAATAAATTTCTAGTCATGCCGTTCCATTTTAGATCAAGGTGTCGGGCACACCGAGCCATAGAAAAGACATGTGTACGGTATGTTTAGATGCGTATAGAGACAACAGATCTATTTGAAAAAAACGCTACGCTCTCCATCACTTTGGTGGGGACACCTATCCAAATTGTGACCCGATTATATTAGTAAAGAAAAAAACGGTTTATTTTGGATACTGTTAGGGACAGATGTTTTTTTTTGCGTCTTTAAATATGGCATCTGGATTCTATCAAATGACTATAAATAAATCTATTCAAAAAATTTTGAGTATTTATTTATTTGGTTTTGCTAATGCACTTGCCGTTTTTTAGAGTATCTCAAACTTTACTTTGGGATTCCTCAGGAATAATGTTGCATTGGTTTATTTGGACAACATATTGATAGCAAGCTAAAGACACTAAGTTCTAACGGTTTTTTTATTGAACATACAAAAATGTAAATTTTATCAAACATTCCGGAAGTATCTTGGCAGACGGTATAAAACCTGGCAAAAAATAAATTTAATATTTTATTAATTTTCTAATTCCTGGAATTGCAAAGTAAATTCGACAGTTTAGTGGGGCTTGCAAGATATTTTAGGAAGTTTATATTCTGAATTTGCTAGAAAAACTGCTTACATCAATTGTTTAACTAAACAAAACGTTTTGTTTAAACGGGAAAAAGATCAAGAAACAGCTAGAAAGTATGAAATAGACTATTTAACTTTTAGACCCATTTTTGCTGCATACAACCCGAATCTGCCAACCAAATCGCATACGGACGCAAGCAATTCTATGCTGAAAGTTGTAGCATACTTTAGCAAATGAACGACAAAATGCAAATCCAAATATCATTTAAATGAGCATGAATCTTTAGCAATCGTTAAAGCAAACATAAAAACATTTTTGCACATGCTTGGTGTAAAATTTACATTGATCATAAATTGCAATGCTATTATAACTACAGCTACAAATAAGGATTTAATACCACAGGTTGCTAGATAGTCAATCTACTTGCAAGTTTTTCATTTTGACATTGTGTATCAAAAAGGTAATAGTCTTTGCCATGTGGATTATTTGAGTAAAAACCTTGTTAGCATAATTTTTTTAATATGGAGCAAAAAGACAATAAAAAGGTCTATAATCTTTTAATAAAACTGAGAAAAAAAACTTAGATTTCAATCAATACTTAAAAAAAGACAAAATGTTGTATCACATACGTGTAAATGTAGATACTACTAACTTGCAATGGTTTGTTTCAAGACAGAGTCAGTTAGGATTGCTTTGCAATTTTCATAATAAACAATACTACGCTGCTAGTAATAAGCTATGTTTTATTCTTGCTTTTACAATATTGTGTTTTAAAACTTTGGCCGGTTTGCCCAATATATGCACTATTGCATTTAGAACATGAGATTTTATAAACACACAATTTTATTAAGGGATTAATTTTATCTATAGCATTACATACTATATTTGTCAGTTTGTAACTTGTCTAAAAGCAATTTGTTGATACTGTTTTTAAAAAATGTTTTTTTTTTTAAATTGTCCAAAATAAGTTAATGTTGTATATAAATCTTTGTTTAAATTTAAAACCTTTGGTTTATTTTTTTTATATGATTATTTAGTTTGATTTATCTGCTTCTGTGACAGTTAGGCTCGTTTCACACGTATACGGTTCTCTTTGGTTCGGTTTGTTTTTGGTTCGTTTTTGATTTGTTTTTGGTTTCTATTTGGTATCTAATACAATCAGTATAGCACACCAAATACTCCCTCGTAAAGTGATGAGAGGGAGCTCCCAATAAATTTCTTCTTTGTTTTTTAATTTTTTCTATAGAGAAACAACATGCCAACAACTACTGTTATTGTTTTCTTGGTTTTATTATTAATATAAGAATTGTAATTAGGTTTTGGAATAAAAAGGATTGTTCTAATGCACTAAATGTTGTATCCGAAAGATGAACAAAGGTTGAAATTTTGATTTGCAGAATTTAGTGAGTTTACTAAATTTACATTTGTACCTGTTTTAATAATAATTGGTACAAGTTTTAATTGAGGTTTTCTATTTTTTTCTTTTGAATATTATATTTTTTATAAATAATTTCACTTACTTTTTTTCTAACAAAGTTATCAAAATCACTAAATTCTAATAGATGAAGTTTGAATGTTAGTTTTGCATTCAACACCTTGATATTGATGATGTTGAGCGTTATTTTTCTTCCAATGAAGGTATTGTATTTTTGGTCTCAAACATGCAAGATTATTGCCGAGGTTTTTGAGTAAGCATTTAAAGTAAATCACTTGATTGCATTGCACCCAAACAAAATGCTTTGTCTTCCTACTACTACTAATGTTAGTTATCAAAGATTTGGTTTAATTTGCTTATTTTTAACTTAATGACATCTGTCAGTCATTCTCTTATGTTAGTAAAGTGTAGGAACTTGGCAGGAAGAAATAACATCTACATTTTTAATGCAAAATACTTAGGCGGGTGGGACGTTAACACCTTTTTAAACCACCCGATTGCATTTTATAAACTAAATGCTCAGTCCACCTATCCGAGTGTTGTTTATCAACAATTTGGTTTAGTTTGCTTCTTTTATCTTTATAAACTGCAGGAATGCAACAAAGTAACATTGAATTTTTAATGACAAACACTTATATGGGCGTAAACACTCTCAACCAAGCAAACTTGTGCATGTTATAAGATAAGTGCCACGACTTCCTATTTGTTTGTATTTCATAAACCCAGTTTATAAAATACTACCAAATAAACTTAATACCCGATTATTGGTTATTAAGTAGTTGGTTAGTTTAGCTAGTAGGTAAAGTCTCCTACAGACTTTGCATTCTGTTTTACCTTCACAAACGTCTACCGACTAAAGCTTAATTTTTGTAGAGAACTTGTACCACGTGTAAGTCTAAACATATTAGCCATTTAATTGGCTAATAGATTTGCTGAACATTGGAGTACCCTCATAAAGTCTTTGTCACTTGCTTAGGACAAACGGAGTAATAGCTGGTTGCGCATAAGATTTGTTCTTGAGAGCAATGGGTGAGCTTCTAGGTGAAGCATAAGTCTGCTGACAAGTTGCGGCCAGCCCTTAATTTTTGATATACTGGACAGACCATATTGCTTTTAGCTTTTTGCGGAAACTGAACATACAGCATTAGAAAGGTTTTCCCGCTCTTTCTCATGGGTGTTGTTGAGTTATTGAGGTAAGATTGTACCCTTGAGCAATAAATTTAGCCTGCACCACATCAGCCGCAATGCAGTTGGGTACATTCCTGATGACGTATTGTGTTATGTTTCTCAGAACTTAACTAGTAAGTAAGTAAAAGGTATTATTTTTTACGCAACAATTGGTCGCTTTAACGAAAATCTGTATGCAAGAAGAGATCCATAGCATTGGCAATGTTTACAGCGCGGTCGATGGTTATTTTAAGTGTCTTGAAAGTTGCCAACAGCTTTTGGTAAACGGATTTGTCCTAAATAGTAATGGGTGGAGAGCGCCAAGTGCTAGCGCTTCTTCTGAGTGCTGACTAAAAAGCTGGAAGTTTGAAAGTGAAAGAAAACCTATAATATTAGTAATTAGAAACTGATCGAAATTCTTTGACTTTGATGGCTGATGACTTATGTAGCGTTAAATGCACCTGGCGGGTTAGGCCGATAGAGGTCATCTGCATACGTTGGATGTGCGAGTTGGTTTGTTAATGCCAACTCAACATTATAATGTAGATAAAATAATTTATTTGTTTTTAAGAGTTGGAGAAATGCTACGGATTCTGTAGACAAAGACATTAATTTCTTTACTCTATTTCGCTTAGGTATTGTTTTAACGCGTTGGGTAAAGATGGTATCTAGCGACTGAAAGCAGCTTTTCAGATAATAATCGTTAAATAAGGCCGAGTGCGGGGGTGGTACACTTAGTGTTATTATAAAAGTATGTCCGATTGCATAAGCCGGGTATGTAGCGGAGATCGTTGTTGCAAAAATTTCATAAGTCGGGTACGTAGCAAAGATTGTCGTCGAGAAGGTTGCATAATTTATGTTCATTGCGCATTGTTATAGAGTTTGGGTAAAAATGCGTAGTTGAAATCTGTGTAGACATTTTATTCGTAACTGTCGGATGGAATTTTTAGTCGTTGAGAGAAGCAGTCACTTTTGAAGTTTTAGAGACATTGATTTTTTTTTTGGGTTAGGAAAAGTTTTTCCAAATATTTACTCAAAGTAAAAAAATTAAAATTTACCCTCACGGGCGCCTACCGGCTAAACATTTTAACTTTAAAATGAATGCTATGGAAGTTGGTTGCTTGTCATGCGTAATGACCTTCTCAACTAATCAAGAAATTAATTGCAGGTTTGAATAACGTAATGCACTTAGTGTGCCGCCTTATAATTGTTGCATAAATTTTGTAGTAATCCTCAATGTTAACCATTTAATGGGCTAAAAACTAAACTAAAGCTGCAATTAACTTTTTAAAATTATGTTTGGGACAAATACTGCTCATCTTATCCTTATCTATAAATTGTGCTTTGTCGACTAGTTCTCAGTTTTGAATCAGGTTCAAACTTTTGAGAAATAAACTCGGCTTACAACACGTTTGTTGTAACGCAATCAGGAATGTTCCTGATGACGTAGTTCAGGATTTTCTTAACTTTTGTTTGGTGTATGTAATGCATTACGTTGGAGGTAGTGCAGTGCTCAATCATGGTACAAAAATCCGAATGCGTAATGGGGTGTAAATGAATGATTTTTTTTATGGTTATGAGAGGAGAGCAACGTGAACCAGCGTTTTTTGTAAAAGCCGGCAAATTTGCGGGACGTGAAAGAAAACCTAAGGATTTATTAGTTAAACCTCTTTGGAAAGACTTGGGTTAGGGCTTTAGCGGGTAATCGTACAAGAATCCGCTTTACCAGCAAATGTGTGATTACGATACAGACGTCTTTACTCTGCTTTAAAGCTAACTTGAAGTTTTTTTGAAGTTGGGTAAGAATTTTTGGAAGGTTTGTCTTGATGATCGACGTGACGTTCGACATGAGCAACGTTATCCAGACGGAATTTGCTGTCTATCTGCCTCTGGTATCTATTGTTTATTTTGTTTGTTTTGTTTTGGCAACAAAAATTTCAAGCTAGTATACTCCAATTTTTGAGCTTTGCGTACAAGATTTTCAGTATTTGGCCATCGGATAGTTTTTCTGTTGTACAACTTTACTGAGGGTGGTTCAAACGCGACTTTCTAGTTAAATGCTGTGAGAACTGGAAATTTTAATTTGCATTTTTTTAATTCAAACTACTTGGCTGTGATTGGGTAACATGTGTTAGGGTAAACAGTGCCGTTTGGTAGCCGTAACAGGTTGGTGGTTTAATAATATTTAAAATTAAAAAGTTTACCAGTTCTTTTTTAACTTTTTTGCTTTGTTTTTCCCTTGCGTGAAACTTTCTTTCGGAGGCAAAGTTTTGAAATGGTTGGCGTCCTTACAGTCCTGGTAGACTATATCTTCTTTAAAAAAAACAGTATTGGACTGGACCAGCAGCAAGTCTTTTGAAGGAAGCCTGGGTTGTGGTCTTCTCGTTGTCATTGCTGGCTTTTTTAGCTAGAGTAGTGCTTTCTTGTGGACGTCAATTCTTTTAGAATAGTTCTCTACCAGTCACAATGAGTTTTTTTGTAACTTTAATCCTTTCAGATTGAAGTTCCATGAGTTTTGAGGTTTTTTGCTTCTATTCAAGCATTGTCTTGATAATAGAGTCAACCGTAGAAGCTGCCACTCTAAAAAAGGTTTGAATTAATTAACTAAATTATTAATTAATTAATGATAACTGATTAAATGATTAGTTTTATCATAAAAATTGCAGTTTGTCTTTTGGTTTGCTGCTGAGGTGGCTTCTGGAGTTGTTGAGTTTTTGGCTGCTTGCAGTCGAGTCGCTTGTTTAAACTGTACTGTTCCAGTTGGTTTATTTTGCTTTTCTTTTTAGTTTAAAGACATCTGCCAGGAGTGGCAGATTTAGCATGAAAGTCGCTTAAGGCGTTGCCAAATTTTTGGACCTCAACAAAAAATTTATAATACTTTGGTTTTTACTTGTTCTGTAAGGACCTTTAGACATACGGGGCCCGAGGCGGTTGTCTCATTTGCTTGTGAGTAAATTTGCAACTGATAAAAATTTATAATATAAAAAGTTAAAAATGAAATAAAATACGGTCATAAAATTTAAAAAAAAAAATTATATAAAATTGCAAAAAATTACAAAATCATAAAACTGAAATTTTATTCATAAAATGTGAAAAATATTAAAATCTGGCTATAAAGTATAAAAATATTGGCAAAAAGTACCAACATTTTATTGATGAAAAGTAAAAATCTGCCATTTGGTAATAAATAATAAAATATTTTTAAAATCCAATCAAAAAACGGAAAAATTTTGTTTATAAAATTCAAAAATATTATAATCCAGTCTAAGTAAACTATTGTCCAAAAACACTAAAATCCAGCTATAAACTGTTTAAAAAGTGTACATTTTTTTATATCTCAAAAATATGATTAGGAAAAACCAAAATTTGGCATAAACTGTTAAAAAATGAAATATTTTTTTAATAAAATATCAACAGAATCCGGCCATAATATGTAACATCCGGCTTTGAAACGTTAAAATAATATCAGAAAGTCACAAAATCCAGATGTTGAAAATTCTTTTTGGAAATGTTAAAAATAACAAAATAAGGCCAGAAAATATAAAAATTATGTTAGAAAGCTCAAAAATTTAGTATTTATTTAATAAAAAGTGCAAAATTCGGTTCATTAAAAGTCAAAATATTTTCAAATAGATTCAAAAATTAGTCAATCACAAAACACGGCCAAAACGAGTAAAAAGTGCAAAATTCTGATTATTGCAAAATGTCAAAAACAGCCAAAACTGGTCATAAACTGTTAAAAAGTGTACAATTTTATAAAAAATAGCAAACCTAACTATAATTTTTTTAAACTAAATTTTTCAATTAATGACTGAAGCAAATTTAATTGACATACTTGATGCAGCAAAACAATTTTATTTTTGTTCTAAAATGTATTTAAAATTAACAAAAATTAACAAAAAAAAGTTAAAGAAGCAAACTATTTAAATAATATTCAAACAAAACTTAATAAAACTTCTTTGTTATAATTAATCTATGGGCGGTTTTTATTTATTTATTTTAAAATACGGTTAGACAGCAATCTTACTGAATCCAAGACAAAACAAAACGTGTTTTCGGTAAGGATGTATTTTGTATTTATAGTATTATGAAATACAACCAATTGAGATTTAACCAAACTGGTTTACAGTTAATTGCAAAGCAACAAAATAGTTTTAGTTGTTTTGTGTTGCTTACAATCAATTGCAAAGCGACACAGTATTTTGAAATTGTACTAAAATAATTTACAACTAACTGCAAAGTAAAACATTGCTTTAGAATTAGCTAAACTGCTTTACAATCAATCGCAAGACGACAAAATATTTTTATATTTAATTATAAACCGAGTTAATATCATTAAGTTGGTAATCACTTTTTTCGCGAAGTTATATTATACCAGTTTTACACAAAAATATAAATGGGTAACTGCATATACTTTCAGATTATCAAAAGTTTTAATCTAAATATCATTATAAACGTCCTTGACCTGACTGAATCATCCTTACTCGTTTGTTGAAGGCAACTTTCTCGAAATAATTCATAATATTCATTTAGTCAGAATCCTTGATAACATTTCATTTTAGGCATTCAAGCAAGCAAGTAAGCAAGCTTCATGTTTTATTAACACTTGAAACATTTCCACGTGACATTAAAATATTTCATTACATATATCAAAGCGTTTGCAGACATAAATCTTACGAGATTCCCAACCATCAGCTGCCAATTAAGACGGCTCGAGAATCCAATAAAAGTAAACTTTCTACACAGAAACATCTACCCCACAACTACCACATTCCGTGCGAAACAATTTTAGATAAAAATGTTGATAAGAATTATATATAAAGAAAAATAATTCCTTTCACGCAACATCTGTTTGATTTATATAACAAAATATTAATTATTTTATAGTTTAATCGGAACATTATCTCAAATTAATGTTTTTATATATTTTTTAATTGCTCCCTTAAAGCAACGATTTTCCTTTTCCACCACCTACGCGTGATGCAATTTTAAATAACTTTATGGCCAACGTTAAAATTGATAGGGCATGCTTTACGATCGGACGTATTATGGCCCAGTTTTTCCAAGATAAATGTATTTTTAATTTCTCTTTATGGCACTACACGTTACACAGTGACGTTCGTCAACATTGTAATGTGAAATTACTATCTCGTTTATATATATAAAAAAAGCTCATTTCCTCTTGGTCGGAAAATGTTGTCTGCCTTGAAGCTTATAATAGCCGATACCGAAATTTTTTTGTGTATATATTTTAAATTTAAATTCCTACAACAGATGGTGGTTGGTTGGTTAGTTACTAACAATTAACAAAAGTTCGAACATTCCTTTCGCCTCATTAATTCCATCTTTCCGTTTCCTCATCCACGCGCATTCATAAAACTTTATGAATGCCGCTAATTTTGCAATTTACATATTTTGAGTTCCTGTTGAGAGATTTAAAATAGTATTGGTGGATATATAGCAGTGGATGCGACCTCTCGGCCGTAAAAAGGAAACGAATTGAAATCCTCGAGATTTCACAAAGTACACGTCTGGCTGACCAACGGCTATAGAGAGCATGATTGTAATCTTCCCAGTGGCGGTGGACATGTGACGCTTGGATTATTCGGAAAAATATTTTATGTTTTCACCAGAAAATTGGACAAGAAATTATTATAATAAAATAGTTGATTAATTATATAAAATAAAAATCAAATATTCACCGCGCGCAAATATTTACAATGAAAAGACCACCTGTAATCATGCAAAACAAATATGGTATAAATTTGAATAAACAATTACGTAAACAACAAATATAAAAAGCGGACGTACCTTGGGCGGTTTTATTTATATAAATTCTTTTTTGCAAGCAACAAAAATATCATCGTAACACCAGTCCAATGTACCATCATTTGTAACGATGATGAATTGCAATGTGTTATCTGTTTGCTTCATGTAAATATTTAAAAATGTGCTCCGTAATTAGAATCAGTTTGTAAATATGCAGGATAATATATGTAATGATAAATTTTTAGCAATTAGCACAATTTTAATTTTTTTAGTGTAGTTTACTCAAACAAACAATTTTAAATAAAAAAAAAAAATAGTTGAAAATTTAAATATCTAACAACCTACAAACTATTTGTTAATTGTCAGAACTATGACGGTTAATTATTGATCTAAAATTTAAAAAAAATTATCATAGATCATGGACAAAATTGTAAATGAAATGAAATTATATTTTTTGACATATTTTAGTGTCAAAAAAATCTATTAACAGTTAAAATGATTTATTATCAAATTAGTGTACTAAGTGACAAAATTATCAACAAACTTCAGAAAAAGCAATTGTCAAAAGAATTTAGTAATTGTCAAAATAGTTATTCATCTGAATTAGAAGGATTTCAAATACTTGTCAAACTATCTACAATCTATCAGAAAAAAATAACATTTATATTTAGTACTTGTCAATATGGTTAGTCATCAGACATTTTAATAATTATTAAAATAACCTATAACCGAGCAAATTACACTTTGCTGTTGATTATAAGTTAATTCAATCAACATAATAATTAATTTTGCAATCAATTTTTAAGTTTTTCTAAATTAAAAATCATTAAGTCGTTTTGCAATTATTTGTAAATGAGTTTAATTCAACTCAGCAACATGTGGTTGCTTTGTTGTTAATTATTAATTGATTTAATCAACTTAATGATAGTTTGTTGTTTTGCAATTTATTGTAAATGTTTTTTTGTCAAATAAAACAATGTTTAATTGTTTTGAGGTTTTTTTCTCTTGAGGTAGTTTGTCCAGCGTCTTTGCACTGCAGTTCTATTGTGCACTTCTGGTTTTTATTCTTTTAGTAGTTACATTTTTTTAATAAAGTTCATACATTTTTGTCAAACTTTAGTTAGCTTTTCCAAAAAAATCTTACGTTTCTTATTGCAATTTCGCACACGCTTAGCAGATGTAATAAAGTTTTGTCATCTTCTAAACATCCGCGGCATAAGAGATCTTTTTGGATTGCCATTCTATGCATGTGTTAGTTCAAGCTACAGTGCTCAGTTGTAAATCAGATTTGGTTGGCTTATTTGCATTGTTATAGTTTGGGTAGTGTATGGTAGTCCTAAGGTTAGCCTAATGTGCTTTATTTTTTTAAGTTTTGCGACAAGTTACTATGTTCAATCAAGCTTTTTGGATTATTTGTTTACCAATTTTGTTTGGAATTTCAAAAGCAGGTTTCAGTACCAAAAAAGTTTTTTTGGTTCTTTTTTTGGGTTTGCTTTAATTTCTTTTATATGTTCTGTTTTTTTAATGTTTAGATCAGGCGTACCCTGCTGTTTTTAGAATGGTTATGCATTCTAGCATCAGTTTGAATTTGTGTGTCCTGATTTAATAGTGTTCTTAGTACATCATTGAATGGCAGTTATTTCTGCTTGAAAAATTGAAGCATGTTTGCTCAAGGACAACGTAAATGACGTCTTTTGGATTTAGTTTTTATATATTGTGGCTGTGGTGCTATTGTGGTCTTTAACAACTGTGGAAGTTGTTCTTATTGTTTCCGTTATTAGAAAACATGCCAAACTTTGTATTTTACTTAATTAATAATAATAGTTGCAGTACTTTTAAGGGTAGTTTTTTACCTTATAAAAGTGTTTTGTACGGATTTATAGTTTTTTTGTGTTCAGCTAAAGATAGAATTTTTTTTTGGCGTTGTGTAGGATTTCTTCTCTTATTTAAAAATGGCCATACCCACTCCTCAAAATTAAACATTGTTAAAGATGCCACTAAGCTTGAGGCTTGTCAGTAGCAATGGTAGTGTGATATTTATCTGGTTTAATTTTAATTTTAATTGTTGTAAAGTTTACAAAATTAAAAAATTACAAAATTCTTCATAAATCCATTTTTTAATTTTGGACTTAAATATTCTTATCAATTTTTTCTGGCTTTATTAAAGATGTTCCTTAGCGCAACTCCGGTTTTTTGAGATCCATATTTGTTATTGTATCTTTCTACTTTATATTTTTTTGATTGTCTTTTTCTTGTTTAATATTCATTCATGTTTGACTTTTTCCCATATTCATGATAGTTTTGATTTCGAACAGTTTTTTGATGTTACGTTTGATTTGACCATTGCCTTATATATTGTAATTATTATGATTTTGGGTATAAATCCTTTTAAATAATACAAATTATAAGCTAAATACTTTATAGCTTATTTTTTATGTGTCGTATAAAGCTGCTAGTTTAGGTTCTCGTTATTCACTGCTTCTAGATATTTGTGTTTTGTAACAATTTTTATTTTTTTTAATTACATTTATGGTTATAGAATAATAGATTTTATTCTTCTTCTCTTATTTTCTGTTTTGAAAATACTATCTAGACCAATTTTGGTTTATTCATGTTTATTGTTAGTTCTTTGTCATGTAAAAGTTTAAAAAATTTTGTTGTAGGTTTTTGTAGTTTTTTAAAGATTTTTGTGGACCAACACTATTAGTGTGTCGTCTGCATATAAGCAGTATTTGCACAAATTGAAGCACAAGTCAATGTTGTTCACGTACAGAAACTGATCTTAAATGCTGCTTTGGGGTACACCTCAGCTTATTTTTGCTTCTTTAACCAATATTACATAAAAAGTTCTGTTCTGTTCACTAAACCAGTATTTTACAATCTTTTTAAAATTTTCTGATCAAGTGTGTAAAAAGTTTTAGAAAAACCCTCAAATAGACATAACGCGTGCATGTTTTTGTCAAAGTTGGAATTAATCAGGTTAGTAAACTTTCAATCAAGGCACTGAGCATAAATAAAAACCAATTCTAAAGCATACTTAGTAAAAAACTAGGAAAAAATAAAACATTTGAGGAAATAGGTATATATGAACTCACTGAAACATAACGAGCAGCATACAAGTAGCATCAAAAATAATATGCGCAAAACAAAAGGAAAGATTTGGCAAATTGATTTTACAAACAAACAAACTAATAAAATAAAGATGGAACACTAACAGAGAACTTGAAAACTATAAAAACTAAACAAAGACATAAGTAGAAACATACGGAAAGACATAAGAAACCACAGAACAAAACTTATAACTAATACCATCAAAGACAAACAAAAATATGAAGGTTCTAAGATCAAAATTATCTCTAGGATGGACAAAAATAACAAAATAAGAAACAGCCAATGTAGCACTGTTAGTAACAGAGAAGAAATCAAAATAGTAATTTAGGATTTCTACAACCTTTCTATATAGCTCCACCATCCAAAACTATATCTAGAATCGGAAATACAAAATACAAGGTCAAAATAAATCTTTGAAATAAACCGCCAAAAACTAAAACTAGCGCTACATTAAATGAAGAACAAAAAATGTAGTAAGGAAATGACAAAATACAGAGATCATTATTCTACACAGAAAAGGAGACAGAAACAACATTAAGAACTACTGTTCTATAAGCTATTACCACACTAAAAATAATAACAAATAGATGAGAACTTAAATTGGACTTCCACCAACCAGTAGAGCAGGCTAGGTTTCAAAAGAGATTTAGTACCACCGATCACCTGCATACACTGAAGACTTTTATAAAAAAAAGCAATAAATATAATATACTATAACACATCGCTTTTGTAGAATACCAAAAAGAAAATACCAAGACGAGGCAAATAGAGGAGGTGTTTAAAAGCATAAACTGGGACCAAAACAGAATTAAAATCGACGGAGTGTACCTTAGCCACCTCAGGTTTGCAAACGATATTGTTATTATCAGCAGCTTAACCAATGAACTAAAGACCATGCTAAAAGTACTCCAAAATTGGACTACAGATGAACTTTAATAAAACAAAAATAATGACCTCCAAAAACACTCAGGTGACCATCGAAAACAAAATACTTGAAACCGTAGACAAATACATCTACCTAGGCCATAAAATCCAGGCAAGCAAAGAAAACCAAATTACCGAAATAGCAAGGAGGATAAGTCAATGCTGGGCGGAGTTTGGGAAACTGGGATTCATACTCAAATTACGCAAACTTCCTAAGAACCTAAAAAGAAAAGTTTACAAAGCGTGTATCCTACTAGTGTTTACTTACGGCTTTGAAACCATGGCAATAACAAACAAAACAGCAAATAAACTACTAACTATCCAACGAGCAATAGAGAACGATAAAAATTTGAAGAAGGAGTCAAGTAACCAACGTTATTAATAGTTTAGCACAACTGAAATAAAAATAGGCTGGCCATGTAGCAAGGCAGGACCATACCAGATGGATAAATAAATTGGCGCGATGGCACCCAAAGGGCACAAAAAGAAGCGTGAGAAGACCAAAAAGATGGAGAGACTACTTTCAGGACGTCGCAGGATAAAACTGGATACAAACTGCCCAAGACAGGGTGACATAGAAACATTTGGAAGAGGCTTACATCCAGAAGTGGATAGATAAGGGCTGAAAAGAAGAACAAAAAGTACATTTTTTTAGAAGCTAGATTGTTTTTTTAAACTTTTGGTACTTATATTGTTGTTTTTTTAAAAAGTTTTGTTTTTGGAGATATTTGGTTAAAGTTTTGTTTATGTATTTTTTAAGAATTTTTTAAGAATTTTTTAAGAATTTTTTAAATTGCAGCATTGAAATCGGCCGATAATTTTTGGTGTTTTTTTGCCCGAATTGTAGATTGGGCGTAATACAGCTTTTTATGATTTAAGGACAATTTTTATTATAATTTTTTGTTTAGTGAATGTATTTTTTTCTATGTTTTTTATGTTTGATTTCAACATTTTAAATTGTTTGTTTTTAAGGATTTTATTGAGTTAGTTACTCTATTCCTGGCTGATTTGTATTTTTTTCTTAAAATATTATGTCAATTACTGTAAAAGTTATATTGACTTTTTTATATGTTTCAGTTTTGCATTTATATACGGTTTGATAAAAATTTAATAAATTCAAACCTCTCTTCGTAAATTACTTTATTTTCCGCCAATGCCTGTCTTCGTTAAAAAAACATGGTTTAGCTGGCCCGACTGATAACACCTTGTTAGGGCCCCCGCTTGGGGTACAGGATAAAAACCAGTCAACGGTTTCTACGGCAGAAAATGACAAGAAAGTCACTATAGCGGAAAAAACGAAAGAGCTAAAAATGGCCCTCCTAAAAGGGGTTCTGGCGTTAGGCGTTAACAACCAAGCACAGAGAAAAAGTAAGGAATACAGATATGGAGAGCAAAACCAAAAACAGACGGGTGGAAACCTACACCTCGTTAAGAGAGAGCCTCCAATTGGACACAGAATGAACATCGACATTCTCATAACTAGCAAAATAAAAAAAAAGCGGGTGCAAAGAGATAGATAGAGCGCCGCTGTTCTGGAGTGGAGTAGATAAAGACCAAAGAACAAAAGCGGGTGTTGGCATACTAATCAAAAAACAATTAAAACGATTCTAAAATCATGGAAACCAATAAACAATAAATTGATTAAGATCGAATTGAAACTTCACTGCAAAGACATAATAACATTGGGAGTGTACGGCCCAAATGACGATAACCATATACAAGAAAAAGAAAAATTTATAGAAAACCATAGCAAGAACATCAAAGACACACAAGAAATAATCATAGCAGGTGATTTAAATAAAAAGAAAGAACAAAGATAGCGTTATAGGAAGGTTTGTTGAAGCAACAATAAACGATAATGGCAAACGACTAACGAAACTATGTGAACTGCAAAACCTAAAGATATTAAACGGATTCTACAAACATAAGAACATCCACAAATACACATGGACACAAGAAACCAAGAACCTTTGATCTATAATTGATTATATAATAATTAAACAGAATACAACCTTACGAGTAAAGGACGTACGGGT
Source organism: Tachinus rufipes (assembly GCA_963932245.1). Taxonomy (NCBI): domain Eukaryota; kingdom Metazoa; phylum Arthropoda; class Insecta; order Coleoptera; family Staphylinidae; genus Tachinus; species Tachinus rufipes. Next base: position 65,586,392 of record OZ010747.1, on the reverse strand, counting down.
AAAAAGGGGCCCAGAATGTGGATCCAACCATAATCTAGTTATAGCAAATATAGAATATTCTTTGAGTAGACAAATAAAATATTAACTTTAAAAACTCAAATAACACCAAAATAAAAAACACGGCCGAAGAACAAAAAAATATAATCTATATCTGTTACAAGACGAAACGTTGACAAAACTTTATAAAAGACAATTGAACCAGAAGCTTACGGAGTTTACATATGACAACGCAAATAATATTTATGTACAATTAGAGAGTTGAGAAGATAAACGAAAAATTATGATGAAGAAAAGCGTATTAAAGGGAAGCAACATATTTATTGATAATGATCTCACAAGAAAAGAAAAAGAAATACAGAAAGAAGTAAGAAGTTTAGCAAAAGAGGAGAAGACAAAAGGAAAGACGGCGATTGTTGGATATATGAAGATAGTGGTAAATGGAGAAAAACGTTGTTACAACGAAAGAAACGGCAAAATAGAAGTGTCAAAAACTAGTAGCAGTAATAAATGGGGGGGGGGGGGGGAAATAAAAACAAACAACAAAGAACTAATCTAAACTATGTTAATGAAGAAAGTTATGAAAGAAGAGAGACAAACAAATTACAAGCAAACAAAGAGGGTCTAAAAATAACAGATACTAGCAATAAAATAAATATATTATTTTGGAATGTAGCAGGTTTAAATAACAAGGATGACGATTTTTGGAAATACATAAGAAAATTTGATGTAATTGGAATGGTGGAAACATGGATAGATGAAAAGAAGTGGACAAACATGAAAAATCAAATGCCTAAAGAGTTTAGATGGAAATGCCAACCAGCAGTTAAAGAAAAAAAAATGGGAAGAGCAAAAGGAGGCATCTTAACAGGAATAAGAAGGGAGATAACACAAGAAGATAACGAAGAATTGGAAATGGAAGAAATGGTGCAGCAAAACTTTATACTGGGACAAACAAAATACAAAATGATTACGTTGTATAGCAGAGGGATGAAAAAAATTACAACAAATTTAGAAAACTCAATACAAAAAACTGAAGAGACAAAACTAATAGTAGGAGGAGATTTCAACGCCAGGATTGGACTAAACGGAGAAAGAATAAATAACGGACAAAAAAGCAAAAGAGTGTCAAAAGACAAACTAGAAAATAAAGAAGGAAAAGAAATGATAGAAATGATTGAAGAGAATGGGTGGGACATACTAAACGGAAATATGGAAGGAGATGAAAAAGGAGAATATACCTACATAGGAGCAAAAGGACAATCGGTAATTGATTACGTAATGGTAAATGAAGAAGCGTGGCAAGAGATAGACACATTTAAGGTTGGAGAAAGAGTAGAGTCGGACCATCAGCCAATATAAGTGTATTTAAACGGAAGCATTAAAAGAGAACCAAAGAAAGAAAGAGAAAAAGTGACAAAAATAGTATGGACACAAGAGAGCGTAGAAATGTACAGGCAAAATTTATATGGACGACATTTTAAAGAAAAAGGCGTAGAACAAAAAATGGCAGAATTAGAGAACATAATTGCAGATGCAACAATAAGGAAAACTTTTTTACAAACAGAAGAATCATTTGCAAAAAGCAAATGGTGGAGCACAGAATGCACACAGAAAAAAAGAGAAGCTAGAAAAGTACTCCGAAATTGGAAAAATGGCAAAGCGACTAAACAAGAATATCAGAGTGCTCAAAAAGTATACAAGAATAAATGCAAAGAAGTTAAGGCAATATATATAAAAAAAAAAGAAATAGAGATAAAAGAAATACGGTCGGAAGAAGAAGCATGGAAATACATAAACAAAGAGAGAAAAATCAGAAGACAAAAAAACGAACAAATTTTGATGGAAGACTGAAGGAAACACTTCTTAAAAATGTATGAAGGATCGGACAGAAAAACCGATAGACAGCCAATGACAACAAAACAACTGAAACAAGATGTAGATAAAATAACAAAGGAAATGATATGGAAGCAAATAAAAAAACTAAAAAACAAAAAACGCCAGGTGTGGATGGAATACAAAATGAAGCATGGATGTATGGTTCGGAAGATTTGATTGAGAGACTGAGTGAGATAATAAATAAAGTATGGAAGGGAAAAGGGTTTCCTAGTCAGTGGAGAGTAGGTCTTGTATGTCCGATACACAAAAAAAGAAATAAAGAGCTTGCTGAAAATTACAGAGGTATAACGTTACTAAGTACAGCATACAAGATCTACGCCATGGTACTAGAAGAAAAACTGAATGGAGAACTAGAAATGAATGGAATATTGCCAGACGGACAGGCCGGGTTTAGAAAAGGAAGAGGGACCATGGATGATGTATACATACTACACCATGTAGTAGAAAAGGAAATAGTAGAAAAGGGAGGAAAGTTGTATGCGTTATTCTTGGACCTAAAAGCGGCATTTGACAGTGTGAGTAGAGAGAAATTGTGGATGTATTTGAGAAAAAGAGGAATAAATGAACACCTAGTAAAAAGAATGGAAGAAGTATACGTGGAAACAGTTAGCAGAGTCTGTATGAATGGCAAAATGAGTGAAAAGTTTTGGACTACAAAAGGTGTGAGACAGGGATGTCCACTCAGTCCTAGTTTGTTTGAGGCATACATTGCAGATGTAGAAGAAATGTTATGTAAGGCGCAGACGGGTGGGGTGGTAGTGGGCAGAGAGAAAGTGGTCGCTGGCTTATGCAGACGACATGGTGGTTGTAGCAAAACAAGCAAATGAAATGAACAAAATGATTAGATGCCTGGATAAGTATTTCAGAAAAAAAGATTTAGAAGTGAATGTAAATAAAACAAAAATGATGACTTTTAGAAAGGGGGGAGGAAGACGTAAAGTAGAAAATTGGAAATGGGATGGGAAAAAAATTGAAGAAGTAAAAACATTTAAATACCTAGGATATGTTTTTTGTACAACCAATTGTGAAAATGAACACATAAAAAATATGACAAGAAAAGCAAATAAAGCGGTAGGACAAGTATGGGGAATTGGTGAAAGAAAATTTGAATGTATGAGAATAAAAGGAATGATGTTTGATAGTTTAGTAAAAAGTATGTTATTGTACGGAACAGAAATTTGGGGATGGAAAGAGCAAGAAAAGTTAGAGGTTATTCAAACAAAATACTGGAGATGGGTATTAGGAGTAAACAAAGAGACCCCAGCATACATTGTTATGGAAGAAGTTAAAATAGACAAATTAAGAGTAGAAGCAGGAAAGCGTGCAATGAGGTATGAAGAAAGGGTGAGAGAAAGGAATGAATGTAAAATATTACAAGAAAATGAAGGGAAAATGCGGAAAAATGGAAACATTTAGAGAAAAATATTTTAACAGGAATGGGTATGCTAGTGAGGAAGTAGAAAGATAAAGAATAGATAGAAGTATGTGGAAAGAAATTATGATGAGAGATAGAGATATACAAGTGCAAGAGCGAAGAAAACGAATAAATGAATCTAGGTACAATTCAAATTATGAACACATTATAACGGATGAACTACCAAAGTACTTAAAAAATGTAAATTATGGAAAAATGGAAAAACGTATGATTGCAAGATTTAGATGTGGAAATGAGGAGAAAGTGTGCAAATTTTGGTTGGAAGAGGAAAGGAAAATGTGTAGAATGTGTGGAGAAGTTAGGAAAAGCATAGAACACATGTTAAAATGCAATGAGATGAGAGAAGAGCAAATAGGAAGAAATGAGGTACTGAAAGAAGATGGAAAAGGAATGAAATGGATGATGGCGGTAACAAAAAGAAGATAGGAAAATGAAACAGAATTAATAAATAATTAATTAAAAACAGGGTTTAGGGTTGTTAAGATTATATATATTATATTAGTAGTAAATTAAGTTATATGGTAAATGTTATGTTATGTTAAGTTGTAGAATTTTCAAGGCCGAAAGGCAAGAAATAATCAATTATATATTATATAAATAATATTTATAAACACATAAAGCAGAGAATAAAGCAAGCAGCATCGGATGCACTAAGAGAAATAGAAAAACAAAATAAGAAATATATATTTAATCTAAAATAATCCACTAGACAGGAAATAAGGAACAAAAAAACATAGCATGATAAATAGTTAAGTACAAAGAAGATAGACAATTATCAAAAATATAAGAACAAAAATAGAGAAATCAAAAAATTTGTAACAAAAGAAAAAAACATATATTGGCAAAACGCGTGTACCTAAATCTACCAATATGTAGGAGGCGCAAAGAGCTCGAAGTCTTGGAAAGTAATAAAAAAATCTGCAAACTAACAGAAAAGAGAAAGTAAATATACCACAATTAAAACCTACGGACTGGGAAAAATACTATAGTAACCTGCTAACGGAATCACAGAAACAATTTTTAGAGAACATAACACTTAAGAAGAAATAAAAAAAGCAGCAAAATTGTTAAAAAATAATAAGTCAGCGAGACCAGAAAGCATAAACCTGGAACTAGTCAAACATGACACAGAAAACTATTTAAAGTGATAACGACATTATTCAACAAAATTATAAATTCAGAAGAAACCACAAAAGAACGGAAAACAGCCTACATGACATCAATATTTAAAAAAGAAAACAAAGGAAAATGTGAAAATTAACACCTACAATAGCAAGAATATTTGGAAAACTTAAAAAAAAATAAACTAGAGAAAGATATAGAGGGCAAGATAAGTGACGAACGAGCGGGCTCCATAGCGGGGAAGTCATGTGTGGATCATATATATATACTTTCCAACAAGTGATAGATAAAAAAAGAGCAAAGAACCAATTGGTGCACCTGGCTTTTCTACACCTCAGAAAGGCATACGACACGATCTCACAAAAAATACTATAGCAGGCAATTAAGAACTTAAAAAACCAAACAAGCTTAATAAATGCAGTAATGAATTTATATAAAGAAAACAACAATAGCCATAAAAGTGGGTAATATACTAACAACTTCTTTGGAAACATTAAAAGGACTACTCTAGGGATGCTGTACGTCCCCAATGCTTTTTTAAGATATATTTAGAAGACACCTTAAGAACATGGAAAAGGAAATGTCAAGGAATGGGACTACCTATTCGAAACAAACACCTATTTATCTTATGTTTTGCCGATGACTAAGTAATCATTGTCCAGGATGAAGAAGATCTAAGCTATATGTTAAGAAAACTAAAAGAAGAATACCAGAAAGCCAAAATAGAGATAAACTATAGCAAAACGGAAACAGGCAGCGACGTGATACTAAATCTAACCATAGACAATAATAAAAATATTAATATAGATAATTACCACAGTGTATAACTATCTGCTTATATTGAATGTTAATGTCCATATTAGTCCGATCATTGCTTTTGTTGATAAGAGCACCAGTATGGTTTTTGTAGTCACATTTTTAAGATAAGTATAAAAGGTTTGTAAAGTATAAAATATAAATACTACTTTAACTACTCTTCAGCAGCTTGGTATATGTAAAAGTGCTAATTTTGTCTTAAGAATTTTACATAGTAGTTTTCTTAGAATAGCCAGCCATTTCTGTTACATGATAAAATAGATTTTATTAGCTCCTGGTGACTTAAAAGATTTAAATGTACCAATTTCTCATTTTATAATGCTTTTATTTACTATGCCGTTTGCCTCCGCCTAATCTCTTTTGGATGCCATATTGTTTGACATCTTAAATTTTTTTTTTGGTTAGAAACTTTTGCCATTGTAGATCTTGTAAAGTGTGTATGCAGTATTTCTTACAAAGTACCTTTGACTGTTTTTGTATAATTTTTTTTATGTCTGAAGAGATTCAATGTTTGACATCAATATTTTTGGGCAAATCGTCAATATATAAAATAAATAAAAAGTTGTAAAAATTTTACTTTGAGGTACACCATATTTTATGTACTTTGTTTGAGAATGCGCATTTTCCAATTTGACAAATTGATGTCTATGTGATAAGTATTCTTTGAATAGTTTTAAAGGTTTTTGTAGTCTACGCTTTAGATAGGTCAAAACTCGTGATGCATATTGAGTTTTTATTATTCAAAGCACCCGTTATACATAGTTTACTATGACCTTCAGCAATTTTTTGAAGTAAATTTTTTTTAAGACAGATAGTTTTTTAGTGATTCATTAGTTTTTTTTGCAATTATAAATCGTTGATATATTGAGGTAATGTCTCACTTGTTTGATCATGTAACGCGATTTTGTCGTTGGTAACAGTGAGTTATTATGCGTTGATGTATCATTTGTTGTTGTTGAGTTTGTTGTAATGATATATATTAAATTATTAACTTGAATAGAATTGTTTTGGTTTCATTTTAAGCTTACAATAAATTTATCAATTTCTTCTGTTATGATAAACTTCCATCGTTTATTATAATAATTTATGTGCTTTTCGAGACATCGGTTTTTCAAGATTGTATTTATGTCTATGTATTTTGAGTAGTTAAATTTATTGTATATTTCATACAGTAAAACATTGCTTTTATACCTGTATATCATTTAAATAAAATGATACGAGTATATAAAAAAATACAATCCGATTATTCCAATAAATGGCTCCAGTAAAGATAACATTTGTGTGCTGGAGGTTTTTCAACAAATGCTCAATATAACTTTTTTATACATTCTCCACGTATTGTATCGTATGTTCCAGTCATAATAATAATAAAGTCTTTTTTACTAAAGTTTTTTGTTAACTGGATGTCTGATATATTTTTTCTATAACTATTGGCTAATATGATAATTTTGTTTTTATTAAATGCAGGAGTTTTGTCTAGCTAGGTTTGTAATGAATATGAATTTGACTAAACTTTTAATGTATTGCGTCTAATGTTTATATTTATGTTGCAAGTTTTAGTCTGAGTGCTGATCGAGTCAGTGACCTTTAATTTTATCTGTGTTGTTACATTTGTTTTTATAGACTCTGATTGAGTTGATGCATGAATTACTTGTTTCTTTTGAATTCTATTTATGGTGTTAGTTAGATTAGATACTAATTTGTCTTTATATTTTATTTCTTGCTTTAATATTGAAATTTCATTAACAAATTTTAGCTTTTTTTCTTCAAGGATTATGTTTAAATTGTCCTTAATAATTAGTTTATTTCTTAAGTCTATTGTAATGTCATTGTAATTGCTGTTTTTATCAGAATTGGAAATAATGCTAATATTACTAATATTACCTTTTTCAACAACATTTAGTTTTGTTTCTTTATATTTTATATAACTTATAGACATAAGACATTTTAAATTGAATGCCACTAATTTTTTTTATCAACTTTCGTGAAAACCAACATAGACTGCGGAAAAAAATTTAAATTAAGAATAGCAAATAAAATAGAATTTTAATATCTGCAGGTTTCGAATTGCAAACCTTGTGTTTTAAAGTTGTCAACTCTACCACTCGGTTAGCGAGTAATATAAATAATATACAGAGGTTTAAAAAATAAAGTAAAATAAGAGAGTGGTAGTACAAACCACAACAAACTAAAAGTTTCAATAAACATGGGTTGCTATAGCAAAAACGTGCATTTCCTTATCATAGTTGGCTGATGTTTTGTGAAATAAACATTCAGTATTTGACAGTTATTGTTAGTGCACAAGTTTTTATTGCTATGGCTAATTACTCTAATGCAGAACTAGCCGACATGCATTTTATGAATGGGTGTGCTAATGGGATTGCCACCAAAGCGCGACGTCTTTATGTAGAAGCTTATCCAAATTGCCACATTCCTTTACATCGTATGTTTGGAAGAATTCACTAGAGATTGAGAGATACTGGTTTACTTCAAAAACATTGTTATTTTTCCGGCAGACCAAGGTCGGAATCTACTCCTACAGCAAAACAAAGAAATTATAGCACAGATAGAGCATAATTCAGGGACGAGTGTGCGGAGAATATCAGCCGAGGTAGGAATTGGTTCTACTCTTGTTTGGAAAACCCTCTACAAGCAGCTGCTCTATCCATATTATGTACAACGAGTACAGGCTGTAAATTTATCTGATCATCAGGCACGTTTGGTTTTTTGTTACTAGTTTCTACGCAAAGATGCTTAAGACCTGCAGTTTTTTGCCAAAACTCTTTTTACAAATGAAGCCGGGTTCACACAAAATGGAGTTGTTAATTTTTATAATGCATATCGTTGGGCCAAAAATCTCCATGCTGTCATTGAATGTAGACATTAGACACGTTTTTCATTAAACATTTGAATGGGTATTGCAAGCGACAGGTTTATAGGTCCTATTGTTTCTGCAGAACACAATGTATGATCTTTTGGATGACATTCCTTTGGCTCACAGGCAACAAATGTGGTTCCAGCATGATGGTGCTTTAGCTCATTTTTTGATCAAACTTTTCCACATTGGTGGGTAGGAAATGGCGGACCAGTTTTATGGCCAGCATGATTGCCTAATTTAATCTTTCAGATTTATTTTTTTTGGATTATTTGAAATGTATGCTATTCTTGTAAACAGCCTTGAGGAGCTGCAGTTAAAAATTAATAAAAAGTGCCAAAAAATCTGAGCCAAGGAAGGGTTTTAGATAGAGTACGAATGTTCTTCAGACAAAGATGTCGCGCCTGTTTGGAAATGAAAGGAGGGCATTTCGAACATCTTTTATAACTTTGTTCTTTGTAAAAATGTATAATAAATAATGTTCCATATCTCCAAAACCGTTGCTATGACAACCAATGTTTATTAAAACTTTTTTGTTTGTTTTAGTTTGTACTACCAACGCTTTAATTATTTTACGTACTTTTTTGAACTCCGTGTATAATACGCTGTCTACGCTCAATACAATTATTAATTTAAAATACTTTATAAACACATATTGTAAATAAAACCAACAAGATTTTAGGTTGTAAACCAATCAATTAAAATTATTTATTTGTTAATATTTCTGAGATTTTTCTAAATTTTTATCACAAAATATAATTAATCAATTAATAATATAAGTTTTAATTTTAACTTAAATGTTTATTTGATTTCCACTTGATAATTTGTACACGTTGTTCAATGCTTCAATGTATCAAGTAGTAGTCATTCTAAAGTTTTGGTTCACATCTTGAAGGTTAATTTTTTGCGCACCAATTTAATATTTTATTATTAATATTTCTTATTTCTTTGCATTGCACCCAAGAATTAGTGGTTTTTTATATCCGTTTTTAATTAGTTTTTAGTTTTTTTCTTATACAAATAATCTTTTTCTGTATTTTTTTTTATAATATGTAGCATTAGATGTAGTTTATGTTTAGCTATGATATATATCTACGGAAATTGCATGAAGGTTTGTTTGATAAAAATCATCTACTTGGAATGCTTAGCCCATATATCTTGTTCTTATTAATTTAGAGTTTTTATAATTCTATAATGTACGGGCTGAAAGCCGCCATTTTATTTACCGTTATATTTCTTGTCATTGTTTGGCAGTTTTTCTTATTTTACTATAGTTTGTCTCTAATTTTTTAAAACGACACAGTACTCAAAGGAGTATTTTGGAAAAACCCGGGTGCAATTTGTTCTCCAGGGTGTCTATTTTCTTTCAGACTTCTTTGTTCATAAGTAAAACGTGTAGATTTTTTTGAGGTCTAGTTGTTATGCACTTTTAGCTTGATTAACAAATTACCGGTTCTAACTGATGGCTCCATATCAATTTTTTTTGAGTCCTTTAAACTAATTATTTAAAAAAATTTAAAAGTTTTTTTTGCTAAAAAATTTGAAATATTTGCCTTTTTGACATTAGTGGGGATACTTTTTTAGTGTAATTGCTAATGCAATTTCCAAAAAGTGTCTTTGAAGGATCCTTCATTTCTTTTGTTTTTTTTTTCACCTGTTGTTTTTGTGACGCCGGTGAGCTATTGCCGGACAGGTACCGCCTGTGGGTACCGCTATTGAGACTTTGTTGTGCCTGAACGTGGTGTCTAGTGTTGCTATTACATTTTTGATTTGTTTACTTTTTTTTATGCTTGCATAGGGTTATTTGTTTATGCTGCAGAAGGTTTATTGGTTGATGTTGGGTAATTATTTTTTCTAGAATTTTGAAAACTTTCTGGTTTTTGACCGAGGTAGGATATTGCATTTTTATTGCTATCCACCTGAAGTAATCTGTTTTTATTTTTTGATTTTGATTTTTTGTTTTATAACTACTGGCAGATTTGTTATAGATTTTATGGTTTTCTACTTCTTGTTACCTTATAGGATTTGTGGCTGAAAAAAGGTCTGAATTATACCAAAAAGTTGGACCAAGAGAGGTACTCGACAGTTTAGAGAGAAAGTATACCCTTATCTGTCATCCGGGGACAAGCCTGGAAAAGATGTTTAAACATTGGTAACATCGAACGCTGATATCTTTATGATTTTCAATAACTTTTTAAAAATCAAACTAAAAAAAATACTATAAATTTCATACAACATAATATTAGATTTTGTTCAAATTTGTTACCAATACTCTCCAATATATTTAGTACAAACTGCACACACACAAACTGGTAAAATTGATACGCTGATATCTTCATATTTTTTTACAACTTTGTTGAAATCAATTAACTTTAAACAAACAATTTAAAAAAAAACTGTTAACTTCAGATTAAATGTTAAAATTTGATAAAATTCAGTACTAACATTTTCTAATATATTTAGTACCAGTTGCAGAAAAAATGATAACATTGATAAACATTTTTTTTGTGGATTAGGTAAAAAATCTTTTTAAAGATTTATAAAGTGTTGGATTCACTCCTACAATTGCCTACCAACTAAACTCAGTTTGCTTTTTATGGTGGTATATCAAGAGTGCACGTAGTTTCTTATCCGATTAAGTCTGAAATTTAGACTAACGGACAAATAGTCTGTTTCTAGCTTTTTTTTTAAGAACGTAGTAAGGTGTTGGCCTCAACAAGTGGCTCTTGAAATTAACGCATGGCAATACCTTTTGGTTTTTTCTCTACGTAAGTCCTGCTGTTAATTTGTCTTAGTCATTGTCTCTAATGTGGTACTAGTTTGAAGTGGGTTGGTTTTGCCATCTCGAGATGGCGTATCTTCTGTTTGGAAATTGCTTAGTCAAATTTGTCAACTTATTTTTCTTAAGCAGTTTTTTTCTTTTCTTTCTCATTTCTGCAATTTCTGTTAGTACTAATGTTTTAGTATATGTTCTTTTTTTGTTTCTCTGTTCATTTTCTATTCTTTGGGAGGCATAGTTGTTTTTATTTTCTTTGTTTCTTTCCTCTTTATTACTTTTTTTCATATTCTTTTACATTCATTTAGCTTCTTGTTCCTTCTTCTTTTGTTTTCTGTGGTTTTTAGTTGTGTGTTTTCTTTTATTTTGATTAACCTAAATCTTAAAACTTTAAGCTCTTTTACTTTTTTTTTAGTACTGTCGTTGAATAGTTTTAGTGTTTTTCATTTTTTTTGTCACTCTGGCTTATTTTAACGATTGTAGATTTGTCTACTTTGTTTTCCAATACTTTTTCTAGCGTTTTCCTGTCTTTCTCCCACGTTTTGCACTCTACTAGCGTATGTTCTGCGTCTTTATGCGTGTCTTTTTGACAAAATATACATTTTTTCTTTTTCTCCATTTTATTAATTTTTTGTAAGTAATTTTCAAAGGCTCCATCTCCGGTGAGTAGTTGTCTTTCTTCTTTTATTTTTGATATTAGTTTTTTTGCTTTTTTTTTTCCTTCTTTCCACTGTCTCTGCCATCTTTCTATCATATTCTCTATTGCTCGTCTTTTTGCTTCTTTTTCTTTTACCATCAAATCTGCGGGTAAAGTCGCTGCAATTAGTGCTTCCTGCTACACTGTCCTGTAGGCCCTGCAGATCTTTAACAAATTTGCTCTCATAGCGCTTCTTACTTCTTTTCTGTTTTTAAAATTTTATTTTTAAAGCATCTGACCATGTTTCTTGTCCCTTCTCTTTGTCCTTGTCCCTTGTTTGGCATAAACCTACTAAGCATTCTTTCTATTTTTTTTGTTTCTCTTACCGCTTCCTAAACCTGTTTATCCCTTTGTTTCAAGTGTAACTCTAAGGTATTTAATTTTTTTATGGTTATTATGTGTTTACCCACTTGAATTTTTTAATTTTTTATGTTAGTCTTCTTTGTCGATAGCCATGCCGCTTTGGCTTTTGTAAAACCAGATCGAACTCTTCATTTTTTATTCATTTCATTATCATCTCTATTGCCAACTCTAACCTTTCATTTAGTACTTCTTTGTATATATCTCTACATACCAGAGTCACGTCATCCGCAAATGCCAATATTGTCACTTTGTCCAGCCGCATCCTGAGTAGTTAAATATAATCTAAATTTCATAGTTTAGAACCTAGTACAGAACCTTGCGGGACTAATCTAGTCAGCCTAAATTTTTTATTTTTGTTTCTAGCTTATTCTAGGCTGAGAGATGTTTACAAGATAAGTCTATTATTATAAACCAGATCGAACTCTTCATTTTTTATTCATTTCATTATCATCTCTATTGCCAACTCTAACCTTTCATTTAGTACTTCTTTGTATATATCTCTACATACCAGAGTCACGTCATCCGCAAATGCCAATATTGTCACTTTGTCCAGCCGCATCCTGAGTAGTTAAATATAATCTAAATTTCATAGTTTAGAACCTAGTACCTAAATGGTTTAGAACCTAGTACAGAACCTTGCGGGACTAATCTAGTCAGCCTAAATTTTTTATTTTTGTTTCTAGCTTATTCTAGGCTGAGAGATGTTTACAAGATATTAAAATCTTTTTGAAATCAGTTTCTCCTACTTGAGCCAAGCAGAGAAAAGGCTGATATTTAATTGATAACGTTTTAGTGCTTGATTGTTTCTCATCCAATTTTTTGTTCACAAACACTTAGAAGGGTAAATACCTTAATCAGTTCACTAATTGCGGAATAGTAGTTTTATCCTAAATGTCCAAGTGTTTGTGAACAAGAAATTGAATTCCAAACTATTGAGCAAGTAAGCAGACTTTTTAGTTGAAACTACTGTCTTGCAATCAGTAAACGTGTGCCGCTCTTACTCGCTCAAGTGTTTGTAAACTAGAAATTGGATTATTTGGTCAAATGGGTGGGTACTCCAGTTGAAACTACTGTCCCGCAATTACTAAACTAAGACTACCCATTTAAGTTTTATGTGAACAAGAAATTGGATCACAATTACTGGGCAGGCACTTTAGTAAAAACAACTGTCTTGCATTCAATAAACTAAGTACCCAAGTGTTTATAAATAAATTTATAAATTGAATTACAAACACTGAGGCGAACGGGCAGTTTATTGATTGTGGGGCAGTAGTTTTAACTAAAGTGTAATTCTTACAAATAAGCGAGCTAGTAAGCAAGCACTCAGTTTTTTTATTGCACTACAGTAGTTTTAACTAGAGTTTCTACCTACTCTTCTCCCCAAACGATGTCAAGTGTAAAACATAATATCAAGTGTCAAAACCAAAGACAAAACTGCCATTTTACTGTTTTTTTTAAGTCAAATAAGTAAAATAACAATCCTGAAGTTAAATGTAAAAGTTAAGATCAAATGTCTAAAATGATACCATAAACTGATTTTGTTTTTTAACAACAAGTGTATAACTGTAACAAACTGAAGTCAAATGTCAAACATGAGGTCAAGTGTCAAAAATAAAGTCAAACCTGAAGTTAAGTCTAAACAATGAAGTTAAGTGTAAAACATAAGATTAAGTCAACAATAAAATCAAAAGCTGCTTTTACCTCTTTTTTTAACGTAAGTGTACATACAGCTTTACAAAACTAAAATCAATAGCCAAAGTTGAAGACAACTGTAAAACAACTTTAAAAACTTAAGATTAAGTGCCACAAATAAAACTAAGTGTCAAAAATTAAGTTAAAACCTGCTTTTTGACTTTTTCATATTAAAAAGTATACAACTTTAACAAAAGTGTCAAACAAAAGATTAAACGTAAAAAGTAGAATAAAATGTGAAAAATGAGGTTAAGTGTCAAAAATGAAGTCAAAGCTTTTGATTTTTTTACAATCCCTAATCAGCAATTGTACAAACTGAGGTCAAGTCTTAAAAATATAGCAAATCCAAAAATTTAAAAATTTAAAAATTCAAAAATTCAAAAATTTAAAAATTCAAAAATTCAAAAATTCAAAAATAAAAAATTTAAAATGATTCAAATTGTCATTTTTTTTGTCAATTACAATAAAATGTTAAAATTTAATAGCAATTTAAAACATTGAGGTCAACTATTCCAAGCGATTACAATAACATGTCAAATAACAAACTGAAAAATATAAATAAACAACAATTTAAACCAAACTCAAATGCATTAAATTAAGGTTAAATTACGCAATTGTTTTTTGCAAACTTAATGATTAGTCTACAAATTTTTGAAATCAATAACAAGATCAATTCAACAATCAAAAGTTACCCAATAATCTACAAACTAAAGTTAAGTGTAAAAAAATGAAGCCAAGCATGCAGGAATTATTTCCAAAGCTAGTCGCCACAAATTGTTCAATAAGTATGTCTAAAATTTACACTACAACTGAGATCAATTGAATCATAAGTGCACTTCTCAACAAGTTTTAATCAGATTTAACATCTGATCAAAATTTTGTTTGTAATTTACTTGCTTTTTAGTCAATTTAGTTGAAATTTATTTGTTAACGTTGAATATTAGTTGGCTTTACTTGGCAAAGCTATAAGTTCCACTAGCTACACGGTTTAACATGTTGTTGCAATAAGCAATGTTGATGCATAAATATTAGAATTTAATAAAGTTTAGTATCAACACTCTCCGGTATGTTTATTACCAACTTTACAAATTGATACGCTGATATCTTTATAATCTCTCTAATAACTTGTAAAATAAAACCAAACTTTATGAATTATTAATTGGATCACATAAATTGGTGGCAGGATTAATTTACTTAGAGCAAGATTTTAATTATTTTTTAAATATTTATGCATATTTATTAAAAATTTTATTTATTGGAAATAAAAATTAAACTTCTCAACACAAACAACAAAGAAATGTAACAATTAGTCACTAAATTAATACTTTACATAAAGGACTCGCACACAATTAAATTTCTTATTTAATTATCCGACAATTAACAATAGATTCCCAACAATAACTTTCATAATTAAATATATATATATATAAAAAAAATTATAATTCATTGTGTTTAAATCTAAATTAACTTAACTAATCAATACAACATAACAATATGCAAATGCGGCAATGAAATATTCATCTATTATAATACACGGTTCATTTCGCATCTTGTTGTATTATACATGGCCTGTTCATTCAATGCTAGGGACAAGTTTGCTTGAATTATTCGTCGATATCATGTCTTCGAACTTGCAGCTGTTTCCATTAAACATGTTACTATCTTGCAAATGTAAATGGCTTTCCGTGTCTTGGTGCTTTCAATTGTAACCTAAAAGGAAAGACACTTTCTATAGTGCATTATTCAACAAACATCAAGTTCTTGACTTCAATATTATTAAAATATATTGCCGGATTTAATTACCACCACTATGTTAATTAACAAAACTAAAAAAAATATATATAATAAAATGCAACAAGCTCAAGTTTGCTTGCTGGAAAATATTATAAAATCGTGGAGATTATTACCCAAGAGAGGCATTACTTTGCTCTATATATTTTTTCTGCTTATTTTTGTTGAAAACAGGGTAAATAAACTGGGAGAGTGGGCTTGTTTAAATGAATGTAAATAAACGGGTTCCGTGGAGATTTTGAAGAATAAATAAATATGTTGTGCGTAACCCCATTTTTGCGACCAAAACGGTTCAGTTCAAGTATACAGAATGTGATTATATCAAGTGCTTTTGTAAATAAATGGAATGAAAAAGAAATACTGACGTAAATATGGTTTCTTGAGATAATATGAAACGTTTTTATGTTTGAATAATTTGTCTCATAATTGGTTTTTGAATTGTTTATAAATTGGATTTGCTTCAAAATTGGTATAAAGTAAACACTAGTATAGTACAATTAAGCAATAATTAGTTTTATTTGCAAAAATTTTTGTTTTGCTTTTGCTGTAGTAAAAATAGTACATTCTCCATAAACTGCAATTTCCGCCAGTCAAGACCACTCCCGGGAAACTCTAAGGCGACTGCATCCAGTAAGGGTATATCCGGTCAATACCAATAAATTTCAATTATAGCTCTTAAAAGTTATGTTTTGTAAATGTAATGTTATTAAGGATTGTGAAATAACAAAACAATGTTTCTTATCACAAATTTATTCTAGTTTTGGCTCTACTAGAGCCTTCTACAGATGATGATGAATAAATTATTTTGTTTTATTGTTTTATAAACATAAATTCACACCTAGTAGAGGTCACAACGATCAAATATATTATTAAGAATTATTTACAGAGCATTAATTGACTTTAGAACTGCAAAATTATTTACTAATTGCTGCCTGGTCAAAATTTTATGAAAGTTAAAACCACAATCCACAAATAGATTTTAAACAATAAATATTGTTTATTGTGGGGTTTATACTATCTAAACCATCTAATGCAGTTCAATCAATAACCTAAATGCCATTATTTTGGAAACAAAATAAAAATTGAAAACATTTTAAGACAAAAAACTTAAGCCAACGTTAATATTCTGCACAAGAAAAACATTGTTAGTCACTCATGGGATCCGATTAAACAAACTGCTAAAAGCAAACTACATCTTGACTAGAGTAAATGTTGTTTGTTGTTTTTAATTTACAGTTTTTTTATAACAATTACTTCGATGGTTGGGTTGATTTTTTAGTTTAAATTACTTTTTGGTATTTACAATATTAAATGACCAACCCACTTACGCAAACGCTATCAAAAAATTAGATCACATCTTGTGACTAAAAAATTTCTGACACTTGCAGATAAGAGAATCTTCAAATTATTTGATAACCTGAAAATGGCTCAGTTGGTTAAAGGGCCTAACTTAATAAATCTTGGCGCATAAATTGTCGCAGGTGGTAAAGGCAGTTGTAAGGTAGTTATAAAAGGTTGGCCATCTTTAAGTTGAAATTTTTATCATATGGGATAAAGAATAAACGGCTTATTTTAAGATTATTTTTATTTTATTTTAGAAAGTGTATATTTCGATTAAGTATAAAATATAATTTTATTTAGATGGCCGCCGTGGCAAGCTCGGCAGTAGGCATTATCGAGTATTTCCAGCAGTATTTTGGCGATAGCTTTGCGAATGTTTTGCTTTAAGTGGTCAATTGTTGGTAGATTGTCAGCATACACCTTTTATTTAAAAAAAATCAGCGGTGTCAAATCGCAGCTGCAAGGTAGCCAGTTTACAACCGAAACGGTTAATAACGCGGTTGTTGAATTTGGTGCGCAGAAGATTGATTGTGGCATGTGCAGTATGATGATGATAAAACCAAAACTGCTGTAGATCAAGTTTCTCTAATTAGAGCCACAAAAAATCAGTAATCATGCTTCTGTAACGATCTCCGGTAACAGTAACGTTGGCTTTATCATTGTTTTTAAAGAAAAATGGCCTAATAACGCCACGACTTCTAATGGATGCATTGATTTCTCAACTATGGCATGTGGATTTTTTGTTCTCCAAATACGGCAGTTTTGTTTGTTTACATAACTTCCAGGATAGAAATGGGTCTCGTCTAAAAAAATGAAAAAAATTGAGTTAACATTCAATTTGTTTAAAGCCCACTGAGCAAAGCAAAAACAGGCACCAAGGTCAGCTATTTTAATTTTTTGAACAAGTTGCACTTTGTACGCAAACATATCGAGGTCTTTGTAAAGAATCTGTCTCAAAATGATTTGCTGAATATTGAGTTGCTGACTTCTGCGCCGAGTTGAAGTTTCTGAGTGCTTGCGTATATTTTCAGCCAAAGAAGCAACAATTTTGGCAGAACGCTTTGGATTAGCATGCTTGATGCGTGCATTGTCTACCAGCATTCTAGTTTTACGCACTTTTTTTACAAACTTTTGTATTACTTCGATTGATAGTGCTTCATTTCTTCTAAACATTGTACGCAATTTTTGCGCTGTTGTAGACAAATGAAAATCATTTTCAAAAAAAAAATTAGTATTTCAAAACGTTGTTCTAAAGTAAAACGATACATCTTCTGTCTACAAAGGTATCTAACCACATTTTTTTATGGAATTGTGTCGCAAAAATTAACAGCGTCGGTATGTGATTCAAAATTTAACTAAAACATGGCTCATTTTATACAAGCAAGTTCTAATATATTGGCGTTAGTACCTAAAAATGTAATTAGGCACTTCAGTTTAAATTTCTTGCAGGTGATCATAACCTGAAGTGATTTACTTTCTGACCCAAAAAATTAGATATCACTTTTTTTTTTCTCTGACTAAAGGACTATTTGATGGTAATCATAAACTAAAGTGAACTTTTTATCTGTCTAACATAAAAACTTAACGCTTGCTTAGGATAGACACTCTAGTTTCAATTTCTTGTTGGTAATAATGATCTATAGTAAATCAGAGCTTAATTACAAGCAACTAATTTAAACTGAAGTTTTTTTCTACTTACCCAAATGTCAGTTATTGAAAAAAGCTTCTAACGCTTGTAAAGATGGGAAATTTTTAGTTTTTTGATAGCAAACTATAGTGCAGGTGGGTTTGTATTCTAGTTTAAACTACTTGATAGTAATCATGATTTAGAATTTAGACTTACTCACTTATACACTTAAGTGTTGGTCATCAAAAAATTGGATTTATTATCCTCTCTTCTAACATAAAGTATCTAATAAATAACGCTTACAGTAAAACAAAAAAAACTTTTAATTTGTTTTTAGTAAAACTCTTAGGAGGGTGGGTTTGCATTTTAAATCAAACTACTTGCTAATAATCATGATCTAAAGTAATTCACAGTGTTGGTCAACAAAAGATTGGCTATTACATTATATTTTTTAGACAAAAGAACTTCTAACTTTTGAAAAGAGAAGAAACTTCCAATTTGTTCATAATAAACACTTGGGCAAGTGAGTGTGCAACAATTATTTGCCAGTAATTATAATCTAGACTGACTCACCCACCCGCTCAAGTGTTGTTCATCAAAAGATTGGATATCACATTTTACTTCTTAAACATAGAGACCTTTAACGCTTAAAAGCCCGGGTGGGTGGGCACTCTAGTTTAAACTACTTAATAGTAATCCTGATCTAAAGTAATTCAGTCACTCACCCAAATGTTGGTTATCAAACACGCGCCATATGCTTTTTGTATAGTAAAGCTATCACAATAATTTTGCAATTTGTGTCACACTTTGCCCATAAATCATGCAACATTATATCAAAATTATGAAAATCCTGAAATATGTATTTCAAAATTTTGAAATGCATTAGAATTGATTTTTACCAACTTATAATTTAATACCAAATAATACCAAAAATAATTTTGCAAAATTTTAAATAAATAATAAACTTGCTTTTTATTAATTTGAGGTCACATAAACATTAAAATTTGTATATTTTTTTTTAGTTTGTTTCACACGTTAGTCACATAAAAAACTAAAATTTGAATAATAATAAAAAAAACAAAATATTTAAAAAGCGTCCAACTTATTTTTTACTAATTTAGCATAAATTTTGGAATTTTGGTTTTAAATTATTATACCACGTTAACCATATATCATGCAATAAACTAAACTAAAAAATTAAAAAAAAAACCTTTTTTTAAATTTTAAAGTATTGTAATTACCTACCTAATTTGAGTTTATATAATTTAAATTAATTTTGAATTTTTCATAAGCGTACATGTTTAGTTTAAGAAAATATTTTTCTTAAAAAAAAAAATGTTTATTTTAGTTTTGCGAGCTTAAATTTAAGATTTTTAATTAGTTGTATAAAAATTTATAGACTTTTAACATCAAATGTCTGGCCCACAACTGACATTACATGCATCAATCATGTTGGCTTTACCGCGTCGGCAAAAGGCATGTCGATAAGTGTATATAGTTAAGAGTTGAAACTCTAAAATCCCTTTCTAGATACGGCTTGCTTTGACAACAAAGATTTAAAAAATTTAAAAATCCCAATTTCAAAAACGATATGTGCAATGCCGTCAAGCGCGTGTGGATCACGTAGTGGTGGTAAACCAAACATTGCTGTGTTGCAAACTTGGTACGTTTGTTTTACAAGTTTTGTTTTTTAATTGGAATTTTGTTTGAAATTTCTTCAGCAAAGTTCCTTCCGTAATTGTAACTGACTAGTAATTTGTTTGTCATCTGCTACCTACACTAGGCATGCTTGTTTGCACGCTAGAAGGTAAAATGGCTACTTTAAAGTTTGCCTGCTGGTACGACTAATATGTGCGTTGGTGATAAACTTTTCTGGACCCGGATATTATCTGTTCCTTTCTTTGGTTTGGTTGTTGTATGTTTAGTGTTGTTGTTACCTTGGCTGGTGGTCTGTCTTGACTAACTTTCTAAAGACTATCTAACTCACCTTCTGAAGGAAAGTACTTACAGACTAAACTTCCCTCAGATCATGCTTGGAAGTTTAAGACCGTAACTAAACTAATATACTTTCCAATTGGAGAATGTATTTTAGGAAAAGATTGGTTAAAACGCCCTATAGGCTGTAGAGTAGTTCACTTTAGAAATTGATGATATGATTGGTCTCTTATAGAAGTATTTATCTTCGTATGGCTTGACAAGTAGACCTTTGTGCCAGACCTTGTCAAAGAGTTTATCAACGTCGATAAAGACTTTTTTTTTCTCAGTCTTAAACTTTTGATAATGTGGTTAGTCACTCATCTTATTTGGTGAACCACAAAGTAGTCTTGTTGAAGCCCATATTGGTGGGCAGAAAAAGATTTTGAATTTTTTTGTGGTTTTGGATTATGTTCAAAATTACCTTTTCTATGACCTTGCTTAAGGTGCATAAAAACTGATTTAGGTTTTAAAATGTTTATGAGCTTTTTCAGTTTTTGAGAAATGCCCGGTGCAAAGAATTGCTTTAGCAATTTTGGTGAGGGCCATTATTGCTTTATGCAACAAAAATTTGACTGCTTTGTTTAAAATTCTGTAAGGATCAGGAACTGACCAATTTTTTGACTTGGAGATATTTTTTCTGATTCAAGAAGGCAAACGCTATATAACGTTGTGTCGTTGTCGGTTTCTTTAAGAAGTCATTGATTTCTTGTGTCAGCAGCAACTAGTAAAAAATCTTTCTTTTATAGAAATCCGGATAAGTATTCACCTTGTTGATTGGCAATATTTTTTGATATTCTAAAATGAATTTAAAAATGTAATATTTTTGACACTTTAGAAGACAGGGGCAACAAATTTAAAATTTGCAAAAGGGGGGGGCGCCATAATAGGTAGCGCCGCAACTTTAATGACAATATTTGGTATTTGGTTGAAGTTTTTAGAAATATAATATGCCAAGAATTTATGGCGGTTACCTTTGATAGTTTTAAGTATTTTTGACAAATATTTTTTATAGTTTGCAATATTTCTGTCAACTGTCAATTTGGGAAAAAGCAACTATTATAGCTTGGAGTAATTGCACTCTTTTTTTAGTTGCAACTGCTAATATTTAAAGGCTTATGCTTGTGTTGCTATCTCACAGCTGCTTTTTTTTATGTACCTGTAAATTAATTACATAATATATATTACCAAAACCTTTTAATTAAGAGTATGAAGGCGCTATAGATACTGACAAAGCCTAGTATCTGGTTCACTCACACTCTCATATTAAATGTAATTATGGTCTAGAGGGTCTTTATAAATGTTTGTGATTAAGTAATTACTTTAAACATCCCACATTTTTAAAATTGCACCAAACTATTTACTTAGTTTTGACAGTTCAACTTCAACTGTGTTTACGCACACTGAAATTGAATTTACTATTTCACTAAAGTGGCACAAACGTACGTTAGATAGTTACATAATTCCAAACTGTTATAATGACCCTGTATTAGACTAATGTCCTGAATTAATAAACGCTAGAATTTCTTAAAAATGCTTTGCCGGAGCTGGTGCTCAAACCTTTGACAATTTATGCTCCGGGATTTGAGTTAAGCGCTTCACCCATTGTATTGCTTTTTGTATAATAACTTTACAGCAACAATTTTGTTATAAGAATTCAAACAGATTCCTCAATTAGGTGGCCAATGTTTCATTTAGAAATCCAGTCAACCAGATTGGCACTATACTATACAAACAGCCATAACGCTCAATCCCGATCTTTATTTCTACTTGAGGGATGGTAAGTTCTATAAACACGTATTGTTTGACAATCATTAACCTTGCGTTAGGGCACTTTCAAATCTTTGAATACATGCCAGCTTCTACCCGCAAACAACTACACAATATTTTTTTTAATAAAGAATAAATTATAACTGTTATTATTTTAGAAAAATAATACATATATTTTGACAAAAAAAATATAATTTAATGTCAAAATTTAGTAAATTAATAAAGATTTTAGATTTTTGTACATTTTATGACACTAGAAGTTGTGGTTGAAGTTATATGACACTCAAAAAACCGCTCTATTAATTAACAAAACGGACGGTTTTTAAAATAATTGTTTTTAAGATGTATACACTTTTGCAAGCGATTGAACTATTCTTCAAAGCACTTTGTTCAGTCAGAAGATGATAGCTCTAAAACTTGCGTTTTGAAGGCTTTAACCGCTTCTTTGGACGATGAAAATCGTTGTCCACGCAGTTTATCTTTAATAATACTGGGAACAAAATAAGTCATTAGATGCCAGGTTGGGGCTTTAAGACGGATGACACATTAATTCTATCTTTTGTGTGTCCAAATACTAGTTTGTTTCATGTAATGTGTGTAAGCTCGTATTGTCGTGATGCAAAATGATTCGTCGTTTTGGGTTGTTGTCTCTCAATTTACCAAAAACTTTAGGCAAACAAATAGTCGTATACCACGTTGAATTGACCGCATTTTGATTTTCAAGAGCCACAGTTGCTACATGCCCGGCTTTTGTAAAGAATTACATTACAAGGGACCTACAGTTTTAAGTAGATTTCGAACCACTGGAGAGAATTTATTACTTCATCAGAGAAGGTTTTAGCCGTAAAACCCCACGCTGACAAGGCGGCTTGGGGAGTAGAAGAGCGTATAGAAAGTGAAAAGTGTATTACGGTATATGGGAATCAAACCTACAATCTTCGGTACAGCGACCGGATGCCTAGACCACTGCGCCACGCTCTCTTTTTTTTACATTAAAACACCCAAACTGCCGATTGACCTTTTCTTTCTGGCTCATATGCATAAATCCACGACTCGTCACTTGTGACGATGCTGTATACGGCTTTGGATGCACCACAGTTGAATTTTGTAATCATTTTACGGCACCAATCGACACCATCATTTTTTTGAGAAACTGTTAACAAATGTGAAATCCAACGTGCACACAATTTCCAAACACCCAAATGTTTGTGCAAAATCTTATGGATGCTGGTCATAATAATGTTTACATGTCTCGATTTTGCAATATGTCACATGACAATTTATTTCAATTAGTTTTTGCACAGCATCGATATTTTCCAACACAACGACCAATTTTGGACGACCTTCTTTAATTTTGACCGTGAGCGATCTACGGCTACGTTTGAAATCAGTGTACCAGCAATATACAGTGTCTGTGGATGGCGCTTTATTGCCAAAAGTTGAATTCAGTTGATTGAAGCACCGTTTTTGAGTTAGACCACGTCAAAAGTTATAATAAATCATAGCTCAAACTTTTTTGCGACTTAATTCCATCTTTTGGCCGAGATGAAGTTTTCAACTTACTGTAAACAACACAAATAGTGCTTGCACGTCAAAACATTTTGAGTAGGTATAATGTCAAAAATGTCAAACTTTACGATAGCAATGTCAGATTTCACTTGGCAATACCAGTGTTGTCAGCTAAATACATAAATAGCATCCTTTGTAGAATAAACAAACTAAAATTATTTTTGGTTAGATGTTGACTTTACTATATTTTATTTTGACGGTTTTTTGTGCAATGTTTGTTTTTTTTTATTCTCCCACATAAAGTATTAAATTTCAAATTACAATAAAACGTTTTATACTTGTACTTATTTAATTATGCTTTAAACAAATTGGCAATTTAGTTGTACATGAGTTGGTAGTGCTAAAACTGATGCTACCATCGTCGTCTGTTGCTCCGCTGAGCTCCAAGCACTCCAAAAGATAAAGTTGTATTAGTTGCAACATCTAACTATGTTGTGTTTGCATCCGCACCAGCCGAGTTGTATTATTTTTTATTTTTATTATTTTTGGAAATAATTTGATGACTTTACCTAGAGGCCGGTTCATTCTTTTACAGTTATTGTTTCTTATCTACACAATTTTATTAACGGATACGTGGCAAGAATATTTAATGTTTTGGATTTATTGTAATTGTTTCAAATATTTCGACCAGATCTCTTTTTGTGGGTTATCTTGCAACAGCACATGTTATCAAAAACGTTTATAAAGATTAAGTTTTTACTAAGTCACAATCTGGTACGCCACTTCCCTGCAATTTTTGCAAAAACAGCGCTGATGTTAATAGAATCAAGTTGTCTGATTTGTTAGACAAATAAGTCAATGGATGCAAGTTTATTACGGTCTTGTGTTTGCACAAAGTAGTATAAAGTTTTTTTTTTTTCACTGAGATGAGCAGCACATCTTAAAAAATGTTGTAGCAATTGTTTAAGAATGCCTATTAGCTTCCTTTAACTATCCGCCTCACCACAGACGATTAAACCCCCAACAGATTCTATGCTCTGAGCTGAGTTATTTAATCTTTTCCCAATCTAGCTGACGGAATATATTTTCTGTACCAACAAAATTTGGGAAGATGTTTTAGTACACAACGTAAGTCCCTTTCTCGTTTTGCAACAAACTTTTTGAACATCTGTAGAAATCCAGCTTAATAAAGTTATTACTATACTACTTAATATAAACTGTTCTGTAGACCGCGTATGTAAACAAGCATACTTTTCTTGTTGTCTTGCAAAAACAGTGGTCGTGGCAAAATTTACCTTCATTTGTCGGTATGTTTTTTTGCTTATTTGGCACGCAGAGACAACTGTTTGTCGTTTTCTTAAAATCTAATACTGTTCCGGTAATGAACTTAAAAGTTTTTGACTTTTTATTATTTATGTAAGTGTTAAAAATTAATCTCCTTACTACTACATGCAACCCCGGCAATATGTAAGGATAACAAAAGGTATGTAATTTTTTTTTTCATAATACTTTTGTTTTTAAACTCTAAACAGTTTATATTGTTAGTAATCAAGGTTTGTTAAAATGACAATTTATATTGTTATCTAGCAAATATATCTTGCTTACTTTTCTTGGTACTTAAAAAAGTATTAATAAATTTGACTTGACAATTGTTCTTTTTTTTAACTTTTTTTTTTTAGAAAGCTATTGATTTATCTTTGCGTATAACCAATCAGGGCGCTCCTACAATTTTGACTCAGCCAATTGACTTGGAGTACATTCTCTGTATAAAAGATCTGCATTGTTCTGTTTTTTAAAAATATGTTTTCACTTGTCAACTGATGTAAGAAATCATATTTTGTATACTCCTACATTACTTCCCTATTTTTCACAAAAATAGCTTATTAATTGTTTGCTTGATTCAACTGAGATCTGTAGTTAAATCAAACTAGTAAATCGTTGACAGGTTGTTGCCTAACGCTTTTTGCTTCAACAATCTTATACAAGCTTTAATAGTTGCGGTTATTAATATTGGTTTTTGATTTGTATGCTCGCAAAAACACTATCGTTCTATGCACTCTTAGTCGTAGCACACAAAATGTGCAGAGTAAGATTTTTAATTTAGTTAAAATTTACACAACGTGAAATATATATTACTGCTAAAAATGATAGTTCAACATTCTATTTTTCAAATTTAAATTGGCTTTTTATTCTGATTTTTATATCTCATCTAATTTTTTCTGCACACATTTTTTGCAACAGCACGTTTTTACAAATCAGTGCGGTAAACTTAGGGATAAAATATTTTTTTGTGAACATAACAAGATGTTTTTTTAGTTGTTATTTTATTTATATAACACTATTTTATAATTAATTGCAAACGTATCAGCATTTTGATCTTAAATATGGCTTAAGACTGACACTGCAATACTTTTTTCGTTGCTTTTTTAGTGTATTTCCATCCTCTTAGATCAATATTGCTTAAACCATTAGTTCCGTAGCTTCAATAATAAAACTTTTTAGTGACACAATTAATAACGTAAAAACTCTTCAAAAATACTTTAATTGTTTCCTTGCTATAATTACTATCTTTCTTATTACATCTTTTTAAATTGTTCTTAAGATGTGATTTGATACTTGCTTTCAAAAACCATCCGTCTATGTCTAAAGATCTTTGATTTAATCTCTGCAATTTTTTACAAAAACCGCAAAAAGCCTCTGTTTGAGAGTAGATGAATCTGTAAAAACGCTTTTTTGATATTAACTGAGACTCCAATTTAGTTTTTTTATTTTAAACAAAATATCCGGTATTTGCTTTATATTTTATTGGTACATGTCGTTCTAGCCATGGCAATACAGTTTTGTACTTTTTTTTGTGCCCGGTTTTATTAAATAGTTTTTTGTGTTATTAATCTTTGGTATATTTCTCTTCAAAATATGTTATTTTAAGAATGTCTAACTGCTAGCTAACCTACTTGTTACTATCATGGTGGTACTTTGATCTTTTTTTTGTCCAGGTATTTTTTCTATTAAAACTCAACACATTTTTTTTAGAAATTAAACTAGAAGAAATAGTTTGTCCTTTTTTGGTAAAAAAGTTTGTCTACTATAGCAGATTCTATAAATAAAATAATTGGTTTTTGCCCTCTGATATTGTTTACTCAATATTGGTTTATATTCCGGTATATACTGACAATATGTTTCTACAGATAAGAACTTAATCCAATGCTTTAAACTTACAAGCAAATTTTTCGTTTAAACTCATCAAACTTACGTCATAATACGAATGATTTTGTTAGGCTGTTTTAGTGCGCCTAAATAACGCATGCATTATAGTCTTAGGTTGATATTGCAACCACACGTCTTGAGATGTATGACCGCTGCGACTCCGTAACAATTATTGCCCACTCTCAGTATTAAAGTTTGTAGAATTTTACATATTTTTTACTGATATTAAGTAGAGTTAATTGGACATATGACCTTCTGCAAAATAAGCATTTATTTATCAATCTTGTTTGATTTGATTTGATTTGTTTTGTTTCTCTTAGCTTTGCTGTCCATAGTACACAGGCCAAAACTTTCAATAGCAAGCCGTTTTGTTTCTTCTATTTTGCTTTTCAAAAAAGCATGAAACGTTTCAAAGGTTTGCAATAATAGCATTCTGTTCTCAAATTTTTTTATAAATATGGCAGCTTATTTGCATCAACTCTTCTGGAAATTATGACTTTACCTGAAGGTACAACATTGCAAACGCCTAACGTCTTTAGTGCTCTCAGTTGTGTTTTAGAACGTAGATGTGCCAACTTGGGTTGGTTTGACATAGCATTGTTGAGAACCAATCTGAAAAGTTTTCTAACGTACACTACAACAAACAAATCTTCTTTTCCAAACCGCGCTTTTATGTTTTTAATTGCTTTCTTGTATAGAAATTGTTTAAAAGATATAACTAAAAATAGAATTTTTTGTGTAAAAAACTATAACTTGTACCTGCTCTGGCCTGGCCGCTATGTTACCATGCATCTGTAACAAACATTGTTTCCAATCTTTTATACCAAATATTAGAATTGTTTCAAAATTGGTGTAAAGTAAGTACTAATGTAGTACAACTAATTGTGTAAAGTTGGATTAAATTTATGCGTTCAATTCTGTTTAATAAATTAAAATTTGATCAAATATTAAAGCAATGATTAATATCATTTGCAATATGTTTTATACCAAATATTGTATTTATTTAAATATTAATTAATTTAAAATATTTAAGCAATACTTGATCATTTGCAATATTTTGTTTACCAAATATTGGATTTATTTTAAAATTGGTATAAAGTAAGTACTAATATGGTAGAACTTGTTGTGTAAAATTGTATCAAATTTATACGCTCAATTTGGTTGCAATTTGCAATACCTTTCATACCAAATATTAGGTTTATTTTAAATCTAGAATAAAATAAGTACTAATATGATATGGATAATTGGTAGAGTTAAGTGAAATAAAATAAACAACAGAAAATATAGAATAAAAACGTAATGTTATGTTTTGATTAAAAATCCATGTAAGGTATATAAGAAATTCATTAAAATTACCTCTAGAAACGGCTGTTTGAAAATTCAACTCTCAACAGTGCTAATATATTCCACATCGTTAAAAATAATTATGAAATCAGTGAGAGAACTTTGCAAATATTAACAAAACCGAATCCCCCCGAGTGTCCCATTACGCCCCCATCCATTTTTATAATAACATTAAAAACGTTAATAACATTACATATCTGGCATCTTGGGGATTTTAAAATTGCCACGGCGTTCCTCCCGGATTTATGCCGGCCATATATAAGTGTTAAGGTCTTCATTTTAATCTTCCCCGTGTATAATGCGAAGAACGTCCTTATCTATCCAACCCCGTTAATAGGCAAAGTTGAACGGAGAGAGAGGTTGCTGATTTTTTTAAACCGGCTATATAAAACGGGTTATAAATCCGCGTGCCCTTAACAGATAAAAATGAATATTGGGCTATTTATTATCGCATAATGGGCGGAGAATTATGGGAAGTTTTTATTATTTTCAAAGGCTTTGTTTTTGTTTGCGCATTTCCGATTCGCAAACAGATGTAAGGCCGCGATGTATGCAAATTGTTATTTTTCCACTCGGAAGGAATGTTTATTGAGTAAACATGGTAAGCTATTCGCTTCTTGAAGTATATACATAATTGTATTATTCCAATACGATCAATTTGCATTGTAATAAAATAGGATTATTTGGTAAAAAAATTCAGCGCCTCGCCCGGATTCTACTGAGGCACCTGGTGTCCCAGAATCTGAAATTAATGATCCGCCGAAAAAGTTCAGGGAGAGAAAATTTGTCGCAGTGAAAAATGAAGGAAGTAATTGGAAGCGAGATATTAATATCGATATCTTTCGCTTTTTGGTTTATTTTAAGATACGATTGTCGTGCGTACTACATTCACCGCCATCAATTTTCCACCCTCCCTGTAATTTTCGACTAAATTTACATTTGAATGTGTCGTGCGTCTCGTTTACATCCGAAAGCTACGTGTCACACAGTGCGAATTGTTCTTAGCTTTTGTGAATAACACCATGTAAACGAGGTCTGCAACAATGCATTATTATACAAAAAATATTGTTGTTGATACTTTTTTTAATTATCTACATAATTTATAACTTTTATTGACGCATTACAATATGCCCTCATTCAGTTTGCCGACCAATCGGGAAAATATTTTAATATTGTTGTGAACTGAATATTATATATTACTAAAAACATTTATATTTTTAATTTAATCTGACTCATTTATAAATTATAAATAGTAAATTTGTCATTAAATAAAATTGTTTATATTTTATTAATCTAGTACAATCTATTCTTAATCAAGCCAAAAACTGATTGATTTATTGAATACCTGTTATAAATAAATAAATACAACCAAATAGAACTAATCAAATATTGAAAGCCATAATTGAATAGATTGGATTAATATAATCTTAATGATTGATACATTCAGTCGTGATCCTTCCGATCTGACACTTTCCTTTGCCGAATCCTCCTTTCCCGACATTAATCATCTCTCTCCGGGAATTTAATATCCATCCGGCATTAAAAGTAGTTCAATTTATATCCATTATGCAGCCAACTAGTCTCGGATAAACGGTCACCCATTACGAGAGATTTAAACCTCTTTCGGCATCAATTATTCATTAGAATATCATTTATTGTTCATGACTATTATATGAATTCTGAAAGAAAAATTCTTATGTTAATAATAAAGTTATTTATTCAAATATAAATATTGAATAAACTACATGGTAGATTTATAAATAATTCTATATACATTAAGTATATGTATTTACATTGCTTGAAAAAGCAAAAATTATTTATTAATGTAGCAAAGTTGTAAATAATATCCTTAAGGGCTATAAAGAACTAACAGGTTGAAAAAAGAAAAGTGGAGACATCAAAAAGTAAATAACGAGGATTAGATCCTTTTAGGATATGTCTGACTGGTGGCTTCAACCCCGAAGACAAACGATTCATCATGGTGACTAAAAGGGTCCGGCGAGTAGTAATAAATGTTACTTTAATTGGCATCGAAAGTGCGACATCGTCGAACTAATTTTTACTTTTCTTCTTCTATACTGAATGCGTCCCAATTTAAGTTTCGTCGTCGCAAAAATGATTAAAACTTTCAGATTTATTATGTCGAACTTTACTTCTTCGTACATTCGTTTTGTAGAAGGCGAAGAAAGCGATCCTATTTCCCACCCGGCAACAATCGAAACTCAGCATAATGGAAACTGCTCTCCGTGTGTTTATTATCGATCGCTAGCGGACTGTGTTTGCCTGTTATTACTTGTTGAACATGATCAAACAGGAGGATGTCATTCAGGGACTACGTAAATATTTTTGCAAGTATTGCGGTTAATGCTGTTTATATAGTTGTAAAAGGATGTCTTTATAACAATTGATTGATTAAGAAATCTATGTCATGTTTTGGATGTACAATTCTCATCAGTATTAGGTGACTTATTTACAAAAGAACCATTATATTTCTTTTGTAATTTCAACAAAGCAAACAATTCTATTTTTTACATAAGAATTCTTTATATTATTGTATGCGAATTGGAATGCGAGCATACAATCTCCAATAAATCACATGGAATTGAAAACAGGTGAATGATCGATGCTCTTTATTAATGGATTACATTTTTTATTATTCTCCCCGGCTATATAATTTAATAATCAATATGAAGCTCTAAAAATAACAATTTAATTACGGATTCATTCATTTCTAAAACCAATTTATTTTAAAAATTTATTTTATTAAAATTATGCTTACAGCAATAACAACATTCGCATAAGATTCTTATTTCAGATTTCCATTTACAATAAAGTTTCGTACTTAAAAGAACAATAACACAATTTTCTTTGCGTTTTAGTGTAAAGTATAATGGGATCCCTTCCGGTTATTATCCCGCGACATAAAATGCAATATAAAACGGATAATGTTCCTTAATATTGGATTATGCATTTTGCATGCACTAATCTTATAATCAATAGTAAGCTCACTGTGCAATTCCGCAGCAAATTAGTATGGCTCGACGCCCCACAAAACGGCATCAATTAGAATCTTTTCCAAAGAAAGGTTACATAAATCAATATTAAGTTTTAATAAAAGATATGCAAAATTAATTGGGACATAACTATGTAGTAATTGATCTATAAAAAGATTCTTGATTCTTTAAAACCAGTTTGTTGTATTGTAGACCAGTTTGACGTAAATAATAAAAATAAACTTTTTAAGAAAGTTTTATGATATATTACTATTAATTTGTAGCTTTGCAAAAAATAAAGAGTTTCTGAAAAAGTTTTATGTCATATTGATTCTTTGACACTAATTGCAAATTAGTATGTTTTGTTGATTTGCAACAATTTCAAATGTGTGTTAATTATAATTTGTAGTTTTGCATTTAAATATAAATTTATTTTATATTGTTGTTTTATGATTAATTGTAGACTAGTTTGTCGTATGTTAATGATGTTTTGTTATTTGGCAACTTGATTCAGACTAGTTTGTTGTAATTTGATGATAATTTGTTGCTTTGCGATTAAATAAAAACAATCTCAATCAGAAGCAGAGCTAGAATTATTGGGCCCCACCGCAAAATTTTAAAATGCTTCTCAGAATCAGCTTACAAAACATATAATTTTGCGGTTTACAAATTTGTGTAAAAATTTTATAGTTTGGCAAACCTGCACTAAATTGTGAAAATTGTCTAAACATTTACAACGTCTATCAAAAAGTTACAAAAAGTGTCAATCAAGTTACAATAATAATTTATAAAAAGTAAGTACATTTGTCAAATTATTATTGTCTTCTAATATTTAAAATTTTATAAAATTTACTACGTTTGTCAACAAGTTACTAAAACTGCCAAATAAATATAGTTGGAAGCAACTTGCCAGATCTGACAAATTGTATTCGGAAATGTTATTATTAAACAGCAGCAATATAATATATTAAATTATGTTTTAAACTGTCAACAGAGTTACTATAACAATAATAATTCTTTATTGACGGTCTAGTAAAACCATTTACATCTACATCAAAATACGTTAATGATAACATTGTATAAAAAATGATAAAATAATATTTAAAATAACATAATATAATAGAAAATGCACAACATATTTTTAATATAATTTAATTGAGTTTTCAACATAGAAACAAAACAAATTAAAATTATTTGGTAAACAATATCCAAATCTATAAATTCTATCAATCCATAATTAGTAGAATGTGTAAATTTTCTAAATAAATCTGTCAAAAACCTATTCAAAATGTCAAAAAGGTACTAAAATTGTTAAACAGTTTACAGTAATGTAATAAAACGCATACAATGTACCAAATTTTATTTTGAATGGTTAAAAACGTTAAGTTACTAAAACTGTAAAATAGTTTACATGCAAAATCTGTCGGAAAAGTTATAAAAACCGTAAAAAAGTTACAATGATGTATAAAATTATTAAAAGTATAAACATGCTATACTGTCATACAGAAAGTGACTACATCTGTCAATAAGTCTTAGTAACTTAGCACAAAAATGCTTAGATAGGCCACAGTAATGTGTATAAACATTGTTGATAATTTTAAACACTTTAAAATAATTTTAAAACTTTGGAACATTTTTGAACTTAATAACAGACAATAAAACTTTTTACAATTTAATAACGTTTTTTACAATTTTAAAACATTGTTGTCAATTTTAAAACATTGTTAACAGTTTTAAAACTTACTTATTTTACTTATTTTTCACATTTTTGAGACATTTTTGACAATATATTACTCAAACAGAAATCAACATTCAAAGTAACTCTAAACACTTTTGAAAATTTGTTAGCGACTCTAGAAAAACTAATGATTTTCCAGCTACAATAAATTATAAACAAAAAACTTGCAGTAATGGAGATGACTATGTTAATAGTTTTGCTGAATTCCTTTCCTCTGTTTACGATACACAAACTCATCCAACTTCTTTGTTTGACTTTAAGAAAAACGTATTACATCGAGCATTTTCAATTAGTTTGTTGGATATCGGTGTTCCATCTATGCTGTTAAAACAATGTATTTATTCAATTTCTACGCCATTGCATTTACTTTTTGAGGCTTCTCTTAATGAAGCCAAGTTTCCTTTAGTTTGGAAACAAAGCTACATTATGCTTTACATAAATCTGGAGCTAAGGAGGATATTACTAATTATAGAGGTATATGCATCCAGTCTGCTATTCCTAAGTTGTTTGATCAAATTGTAACTGGTCAAATACAATCAATGTGCAAAAGCATTTTAGTGGAACAGCAACATGGCTTTCGCGAGGGTTGTTCTACTCTTACAAATCTTTTTTGTTAAGAAAATGATCTTTTGAATGCCTTTCAATCAAGAGTTCAAGTAGATTCTATTTACACAGATTTTTCAAAGGCTTTTGATAGCGTTAATCATAGTATTTTGATTGGTAAGCTTTGGGCTTTGGGTTTTCATGAATCTGTTGTTGCGTGGTTGTCGAGATTTTTGGAAAATCGTACACAGTGTGTGAAAATTATTAACTTTTTATCACAACCAATTGTTGTTCCTTCTGGGGTTCCTCAAGGATTTCATTGTGGACCAATTCTGTTTTTACTCTTTATTAATGATCTTGTTTATTCTATTAATTCTTTGTCTTATCTTTTATTTGCTGACGATCTTAAAATTTATAAAAGAATATCATCTATCGAGGACTGCATTAGTTTGCAAAATGATTTAGATTCTGTTCAATCATGGTGTCTTATTAATAACTTGTTGTTTAACACAAATAAATGTTTTTCGATAAGCTTCAACAGAACTTTAAGTAAAGTATCGTATGACTATACTATCGATAATAATGTTTTGGAACATGTTACACAAATAAAAGATTTGGGCGTAATTTTTGATTCAAAACTAACTTTTGTTGAGCATATAAACTATATGTGTAACCGTGCTATGAAAATGTTAGGATTTGTTTACAGAATGTTTACTGACCTATCTCCTAGCACACTAAAACTACTTTATTGCGCTTTAGTACGTTCTCATTTAGAGTACGCTCCGTCAGTTTGGTGTCCATTCTACAGCGTTCATATATGCAATATAGAACGTATTCAAAACAATTTTTTCGTTTATTATCGTACAAATTAGGCATTTTATCCGAAAATTACGATTTTAACCTCATTGCATTGCAATATAATCTTCCGCCGCTAAAAATTCGGCGCAATAGAGCCAATTTATCATTTTTACGTGGACTTCCACTTCAAGTCCCCAACAATAATCGCCGAACCAGACAGTCTCCATTATTTAGAGAATCTATACATTCTACCAATTATGGATACAATAATAATACAATTGGTAGAATGTGTAGAATTGCAAATAGTTTCTCTAATAATATTGGTTTATTTTGTGTTTTAAAATGTAGTTTTAAGTGTCAATTAAAATGTGTTGATGAATAATTTTATATTTTGTTTTTATTTATGTATACCTTTTTCCATGCTTTTATTATTTAATATTCTTTTATATATTTTTGTGTAATTGTAATATTGCTTGTAATTCATCGTTATTTATGTACATAATGATGTAGATGTAAATGGTTTTGTATATACCGTGAATAAAGTATTATTATTATTAAGATTGTGATCTTTGTTGATCTAATTTGTTTACTTGTGGATTAATTTTTACAAGTAAGGAACATTATTTAAAATTGTAAAATATTTTTGACGATTCAAAAAAATTGTTATTGTATTGTATTGTATTAAAAAATAAAAAATGAAATTTTACTAAACATTTTATATATTTGTTACAATTTACTTGTTGGGAGGATTTTGAGATAATTTTTTACATTTGTAAAACGTTCTATGACAATTGTAGAACGTTTTTAACAATAGTTGACAAAAACACTAAAACGAACAATTTGTGAAAATATTTTAAGTTTACCCAAACGTACCAAACACAAATTGAATTGCATTATAAATTGTCAAAAAAGTTACTTCATTTGGCTAAAAATTACAAAATTTTAAAGAGTAATGTATTTGATTATGTTTTATAACATGTTATAAATAAAAGCTTTAAAACTAACAAAAATTCTTAAAAAAAGTTTAAAAAGGTTGAGAATCATGTGCTAGAACTGTCAAAATATGTTTTTAAAACTGTAAAAAATTTGAAGCAAAGTATTAAAATTATTAAATTATGTTTTAAACCTGTAAAAATATATCAAAATCTATTAAAAAATTGTCTCTACAGTAATGTCAAAAATTGATTGCTTTGTTTCCTAACAAAATTATTGTATTGTATTACTGTACAGCTGTTAATAGCTGCCAAAACTGTCATATTATTAATTGACACTGTCAGAAAGTTACTAAATAATAAAAAGATGTTAAAGAAACAGCTATTGACTAAGCTATAACAAATTTACCGTGTGAAACATATAATACTGTAATTATTGATGTTAGCATAGCAGATCATCTAATGCAAATTATATCAGTTTATAGAATAGTTTCAATACCTAAAGAAAAAGAAATAATTACTTACAGAAAAATCACAAATAAATGTCTTGAAAGTTTTAAAGAAATGTTGTTAACTACTGATTGGAATGTAACTGTTAACTTAAACTCAGACTTAAACTCAATATTTAGTAGTTTTTTAAATCGTGTTAAGAATTGTTTTCAATGTGCTTGTCCGTTAGTTTGTAAAACAAACGTTAATAATACTAAGAAGTGGATTACTCCTGCTCTTAAAAATGAATGTACTCAGTTAAAACAATTGTTCTGGATTGTAAAAAATACTAATGATATTAATACTGAAATATTCTATAAAACTAAAAAAAGGCAATTTAAATTTAATATTGATCTAGCTAAGAAAAGCTTTATGGGTAGTAAAATAGATTCTAGTTCAAATAAATCTAAAACTACCTGGGAACTTGTTAATAAAAGTCTTGATCGTGTAAAACCTAGAATTAATATTTAATTAAATATTAATTCAGTTACGGTTAAAGATGAAGATGTTATAGCTAATGAATTTGCTCTCTATTTTTCAAACATTGCAACAAATTTAAGTACCGCACATTTTGGGCTCAATATGTCAAACAGTTGTACACTACCTTCTTTTAATGCAAATTCTTTCTTTTTGGAACCAATTGACTTACATGAGTTATTTGAAACAGTAGCATGTTTAAGTAACAAAACGTCATGTAGTATTGATGGCATATCTTCAATAACCCTAAAGTCTATTATACCAGCCATAGCTGAAATACTTATTAAAATCTTTAATTTATCTTTATCACTAGGTGTTTTTCCATCTATTCTAAAAACTGCTTCAATAACTCCAATTTTCAAAAAAAATGACCCTTTAAATATTGAAAATTATAGACCCATATCAATCCTCAGTTCGTTTTCTAAACTACTGGAGAAGCTAGTATATAATAAAATGTTAAAATTTCTTAACAAATTTAATATAATAACAACTAACCAACATGGCTTTAGAATTAATTACTCCGTTAAAACTGCCATTTTTAACTTATTAAAATTCATACATAATGAAAATAACGATGGAAAATATGTGGTAGCTCTTTTTTTTGACTTGTCAAAAGCGTTTGACACAGTTTGCCCGAAATTTATAATCAATAAACTACATGCTAAGGGGATTAGAGGAATAGCCTCTAAATGGATTGAATCTTACTTAAAAAACCGCAAAATATTGGTTCAAATAAAAGATATTCAATCATTAGAATATACATTAAATACGGGTGTGCCTCAGGGTTTCGCACTAGGGCCTCTTTTGTTCTTGCTATTTATAAACGACTTGCCTATGGCTATTCAAGATGCAACTGAAGTTATGTTTGCTGATGACACTACAATTGCAATATCAGCTTTAAATGAATTTGAACTTGCACGTAAAATTAACAAAGTTTTAAATGAGTTTCATCTATGGTGTCATAATAATAAATTAATTATTAATGCTGATAAAACTATTATTATGCATTTTCATCAACGAAGACAGTTGTCTAATAATTTTAAAATTGTATTTGATAGCAAGCATTATTTATTATCTGTATTAACAAAATTTTTAGGTGTCATTATTAATGAAAAATTATCATGGAACGATCACATTGACTATGTTTGTCAAAAATTGAATAAAGCGTTCTTTGCAATTTTACAATTAAAAAAGTCATTAAATTCTGATATTTTATTAACTATTTATTATGCCTTGGCGTATTCGCATATAGCTTTTAATATTGTTGTATGGGGTAGAGCGACAGATAATAATAGAATATTTATTCAACAAAAGAGGATAATACGATTAATTTTTAACATTAAAATCCCCAATACATGCAGAGATATTTTTAAGACTCATAAAATTTTAACAATGCCTTCCATTTATATTTTTAAAGCCATAACACATGTGAAAAAAAACATCAATACTTATAAAACTAATAGCGCAAATCATTCGAATAATACAAGACATTGTGATCATCTTAGAACTGCAATACCCCATTCAACACATTACAAGAAATCCCCTGAGTACTCCGGCGTTGCTTTATATAATTATTTGCCTATAAATTTAAAAAATATTAATAACTATAAAAAGTTTAAAAAGGAATTGCATTCATTTTTAAGTGACAAATGTTACTATTCTATTGATGATTTTTTTCTGTGATAAATAAATATGTTCAGGATTTATATGTTGTTTTTACTATGTTTCTTGTCTATTTTGATTTAGGTTTTTAATTTTTAATGTGTATTTCTATATAGATTTAAATTTTAATGTGTATTATTATATAGTTTTTAATTTTTATATTCAAATGTATGACGTTTCATATCCATGTAGTGTGGCTAAAGTGAAATAAAGATATTATTATTATTATTATTATTATTATTATTAAAATGTTAAAGTTGAAATAAATAACAAAAATCTGTCAGTCTACTGCCAACTGTCAAATAAGTTTCACTAAAACTGTCAAAAATACAGTAATGCTTTTGTTTGTATTTTATAACTTAAACTACTCAAATCAGTTAGTAGAATCTTCAAAAGTATTAAAATTGTAAAAAAAAACTGATTTGTGTACAAAAGTTAAGAGTAATGAATCAAAATTGACAAGTTCTACTCTAAAACTAATAAAAATTTCTAAAATTCTTAACTAATAAACCAAAACTTTTACAAATGAACAGATTTAATCTAAAACTCAACTGGAAATTTCATCCAAGTTGCGCAGCGGCAAATTACGTTTGATAGAATTACATCCAATTAGTTTGTGTTTTTGGTCATCAACGTTCTCCTACAATTACAAAAACCAAAGCTAATCAAAATTTTTAGTTTTCCATAAATAATAAAAATTTCTATATAACAATAAATTCATTGCAAGTAGTTCAAAATCTTCGAAATGATCAAAACAATATAGTTACTGATCAAATGCATATCATTTAGCATTTAATTTTACTATTATATACTTTTCTACTGTTGTTCTTACAATGCCGGTTTGTGGTAAAATGATGGGCAACGGGTTGTTAAATGATATCTTCTTAAATTAAATACAAGAAAAGCATCAGGTATAGATAAAATTTTACATTATTTTTAAATCATTTGCAAACAAATTAACTTCCAGTTTGACTAAAATATTTGCCTTATGATACAAAAAATAAACATTCTCGAACTGTTGGAAGATTGAAAATGTACAATGTGACAAATTTTTTGAAAAATATAACTACTTCTACATTGTCAAGTTCTTAGAACAAAATAATTTTATCTCAGATACTCATTATGAATTTCAATCAAAAAGTTTGACTACAGATTGTGTTAGTCACAAATAAAATTTTACTTTAGAGAAACATGGAGAAAATCTTGCAGTATTTTTAGACATTTCCAAAGCATTTGATAGGGTTGCTTGGTTTTAATCATATATCTGTAAATCTAATCAATAATTTTTTTGACAATAGAAAAATTATAGTTAGAATTGTTGTTTGCCAACTTTATTTTTTATTTACTTTAATCTTTTTTATTGTTTTGCAGATGACCATACTGACAAATATGACAAGAAGTCTTAAAATTTCTAGGTTAGATTTTGTAGCATTTATAAACAAAAACCTCAAAACAACATCTAAATGGGGATTTTCTAACATGGTCAATTTAAATTCTAAATAACTTAAAAACTTGAGGTATTATCAATACCAAACAATAAACTAAACAACAAATCCATATCTAAATTTATTTCAACTTGGTTTCTAGAAGTTACAATTTTACATAATCTTCTCTGGAACGACTATGTTCTTGACATAGCTTTAAAAGTATCTCAAAAACTAAGATTTATTAATAGATATACAACATTTTTTTTCTTTTGTTCACTTTTGATTATATTCTTTTTTGTATTGAATATTGTTCTCAAGTTCTTCTTTAGAACATCGAAAACTACACTATTTTTCCTAAACTTTATTGAAAGAAAAATAAGTTATTTGGATCATTGCCAATCCAAAATTAACTAAAGACTTAGATACTTTACAATACCAGCGTAATGTTGCAAACTTTGCATTTTTATAGGTATTTTAATGTACATTGTCCAAACAAAATACAAAACATATTGGAATCTAAACAACTATTTACTCGTAGTACAATGCTTTCTGAAAATTTTAACAAATATTCACAGGCAGTTCAGAGAAGTAGGACTCAAACTTTTAAGAAAAAGTTTTTACTTGTACTATTGACACATGGAATGAACTTCCAAATTTAAAGACTTTTAAGCCACAAATAACCAAGGTCAATGTTCACAGACTGCTTAAATCTAGTCTTTAATGTGATAGTTTTACTTGTTAAAATTTAAAGGTTTTTATATTGTTTACATATTAAGTAATTTCTAAGTATCATCTTATGAAATTAAAAAAAATAGTAAATTCTGTAGTACATTGTTGCTTTGCAATTAATTGTAAATTAGCTTGTTCTATGTTAATAATGTTTTGACACTTTGCAACTAATGTCAAACAAGTTTAGTGTATATTAATTATAGTTTTTTGATACATTGGATACCAGTATGTGTACATTTATAACAATTTGTCGCTTTGCAATTAAAAATAAATTTTCTTACCAAATTATGTAGAATATTGATGATATGTCACTTTTCAAACAATTATAAACTTTTTTACTGAATTCTGTGATATATTATCACTTTGCAATTAATTCTGAACCAGTTTGTTGTATATTCACGATAATTTGTTATTTTGAAATAAAATATAAAATTTCTTATGAAATTCTGTGATATTGTCTCATTGCAATTAATTGTACAACAGTTTGTTGTATATTCATCATAATTTGTCGATTAGCAATTAAATATAAACTTTCTTACTAAATTCAGTGGTATATTGTAACTTTGCAATTATTATTAATGATTATTTGTCACTTTGCAATTAACAAAGACATGGCTTAAACTTGGATTTTACAGCAATGCATTGTTTCCGGACAAATATCTTGTAGTGCGGACAAATAGAAATAAACTAAAAGCTCTGGGAGCATTATTTGCAGTGAATTGGCGGATCAAAACACAAAAAATTACAATTTTGCTTTTTAATAATTTTGATATAGCTATTGTTAAATTATTTATTGATAAATTTATTATACAGAGTGTTAGGTAAACATGCGGCAAACATTTATGGGGTTATTCCTTGGCTTATTCTAAGAATAATATAATTTCTGAAAAACCATTTTGTTTTGAAGATACAGAGCAAACAAAATTTGCAACAGTTTCAACATTTTATTATCAATGTAAATGTACATGTAAAATTGCTAAATCTACAATGAATATTTGAAATGTCTTCATTCAGCTTGGATACAAACAGTCAATCTTCTTGTCATTGAGTGCCAAACTTTTTCAAACACATCAGGGTTGTTTCTAATTGAGTTACACCCAGCAGTCGTCCAAATTCTCCAATGGAATAGCGTAAATTAATGACTTCAGATAGCCCTATAAAACAATAATCCAAGGGGTTTAAGTCTGGGGATCAAGCAGGCCATGCGTGTTGCTTACTTTGACCAATCTAGCAATCTTTGTATGTTGCTGTTAAACAATTACGAGCAACCAAACTAAAATGTGATACACCATCATGCATAAACCATATTGTAATTCTTGCTAATGATACACCATCCAGAAACTGAGGTAGCATGTGTTCCAAAAAGTTGCAGTACACCTTGACGGTAAGTCTTCTTGGTAGAAATAATGGTTCAATTAGACAGTTGCTCACAATTTCAACCCAAACA
Organism: Tachinus rufipes; assembly: GCA_963932245.1. Taxonomy (NCBI): domain Eukaryota; kingdom Metazoa; phylum Arthropoda; class Insecta; order Coleoptera; family Staphylinidae; genus Tachinus; species Tachinus rufipes. The sequence continues at coordinate 65,544,922 of OZ010747.1, read as the reverse complement.
TTTAAGGAGAATTGATGTTGAAAACGATTTTCACATACCTGATGCGGATTTTTATCTGTCCACACATGGTTGCTATAAAAATTCTTTATTGCATTTCTTGAGAAACTGGCTTTATTGGTGAAAAGAATATGTGTCAGGAATTGAGGGATTAAAACTAATGTTTGCAAAAGTTATTGACATAACGCAATAAGTGAAGAAAAATTAGCAGGTAGTAGTATCCATACGACATTCAGCCTGTTCAGTGAATGTGGTGTGGATACAACAATTTGCCCTTAAGAATTTTACAAACTGTCCAATGACTTACATTCAAAGTATTAAATTTTTTTTTGCGTAGAACTACTTGGATCTTCTTCTATCATGTCCAGCACATTTTGTTTAAGTTGTACTGTTCTTACTGTCATTGATCTTCTTGACTCTTTAATTTGTTTTAATGTGCCTGTATTACAAAAACGTTGATGAATATTTTTGAAAATTTTTTGGTGGGGGATATTGCGGCCAAAAATTTTTTTAATATACAATTGTTTAGTTTTTAATTAATTGCTATTAGCAAGTTTACACATGAAATTCATTAACTATTAAAGACACGTCAGCCAAACAAATCTCAATCTAAGCAACTGCGACCGATACATGTGATGATCCACTTGTACATTAGTAGATAAAACAGCCGTTCTAAGTTATTGTTAACAATTTTTTGTACTTAATAAACTCATTAGTTTTTTGTACTTGATATACAAATTAGCGTACGCCATACTTTTATTTACATTAACGGTTTTAACAAATATTGAATATGGTTGTCGAAAATTTTGTTCATCTTGTATTTTTAAAACAAAGGAGTTTTTCAGAAATCATAATAGGACAAAATATTATTAGAATAAGATAAGGAATAACTCTTTAAATTTTTGCCGCATGTTTAAGTCCATCCTTAAACATAGGCTTTTCCCAATTGTTTCCATTGTTTTCTGTTCTGTGTCATTTGTGTTTATGTTAGCTCTGCTTTGCTTTTGAGATTGTAGTGCCAGCACATAGTTGGTCTTTCTCTTTATTTTTATGTTTGTAGGGCTCTATTTATCTTCTGTCCCATCTCGATATATTGCTTTTTGCAACGTGACCCGCAAATTTCCACTTGAGAGATGCAACGTTCTCTCTTACGTCGGTGATTTTGGTTGTTGCTCTAACGCTTGGTATCGGTTTCTTCTTAATTTACCTATCATTGCTTTTTGTGCGACCTTTAGTTTTTCTATGTTTTGTTTTGTCATAGTCTAGTTTTTGGCGCCGTACGTTATCACTGGCAATATGCATCTTTGTTTTTAGGTGTTGAACTATTTTTTTAATTTTCAGGATGTACAAGTGTTTCCGAAGACTATTCATCCTAGCCTTACTCTTCTGTTTTATTTTTTCTTCTGATTAATCCAGTCATTTATTATTTTCTGTCCCTGGTATATGTATTCTTCAACTTTTTGGATTTCCTTTTCTTTTATCATTACTGCTTCTTCTATCCCGTGAAACATAATTTGTGTTTTTGATAAGTTTATTTTTAGCCCTGCTCTCAGTGATTCTCTTTGTAGGTCATCGAGCATCACTATGAGCTCCTTTCTACTGTGTGCAAGGATAACATTGTTAGCGTGTCTTAAGTTAGTTAATCGGATCCTGTCGATGTTAATTTCTTTGTTCTTTCAACCAATTTTCTTGAATATCTCTTCCATTGCTAAAGTGAAGAGTTTTGGTGGTAAAAAGTCGCCTTGTTGTACTCTTCTTTTGAGTTGGACTGGTTTTGTTTTCTTGTGCCGACTGTAAGTTGCTGTTGCCTTTTTATTGCATTTTTTTATTAAATCGATATACTTGTGGTCTATTCTACTCTTGGTTATTGCTTTATATACCATTTATATTTCTATGCTATCAAAGGCTTTTTTGTAATCTGAAAACCCCATATACAAGAGGTAGCCATATTTATTAGATTTTTTGATAACAAATTTTATCGTTAGCAGGTGATTGTTGGTGCCGTAGTTTTTCCTAAATCCCGCTTGCTTGCGTGGTTGGTATTTATTTAGTTTTTTTTCTAATCTGTTGGTAGTTAGTTTTGTCAGCAATTTATACAAGTGTGACATCAAACTTATTAGACGGTAATTTTCTATCTTGTTGTTATCTTCTTTTTTATAAATTAGCACCACATTTGCGTTTTTTTATTGTTTTGGTATTTTGTCTGTCTTTAAACAGTGATCTAGTAGCTTTGCAGTCTTCTTTAGTAATTCATCTCCTCTTTCTTGAATCATTTTGGCTGATATTTTGTCATTTGTTGTTCTTTATGCCTTCTAAAGTTGCATTTACTTTTTCGATATCTATCTCTGGGATGTCTTCTGATACAATATTTTGTATTTTCTCTTCAGTGTGTCAGCATCTTCTCTTTTTGGCGATGTTTTAGATTTATATAAGTCTGTGTAAAAATCTTCTACTATGTGTAAGATTTCATCTCGATCGTAAACTATTTTTTTTTGTTGGGTAGCGAGTAGATTTCCTTTTTTCCGGTGTTTTGTTGAAGGCCTATTATACATTTGTTGTTTTGTATTACTTTGTTTACTTGTTTTTCATGGGTTTTTATCTTTTATTCTCTTATATTCCGTCTGGTATTTTAATTGGTTTCTGTGTATTCTGGAATTGCCTTTTTGTTTCTTGTTGCTCTTCTCTTTTCCATTAGGTTTCTTGTTTTTATCAATGAGTTGTTCTTTATCCGTTTTTCGTGGGTTTATTGTGTTTAGCTGTTTTTTAGGTTATTGTTTGCTAGTGTTTTGTCTATTATTTCTTTATACAAGCAATTATGTTGTTTAAGTTCTTTTGTCTTTATTTTTGTTGGTGTTTTTGTTTTTGTGCTGTTTTTCTTTTGCTTTTCTTATCAATGATAACCATTGCTCTCACAAGCCTGTGGTTAATTTTTTGTGTTGAAAAAAGAGACAATTTGGACAGAAAAACACTCATCGTAGTGTTTTCAACAAAAGATTTTTTTTAAATCAATACTCCATGTCAACTTTTGAAATACGCAAATCAAAAAAATATAAGTTTTAAAATAATTCTAGCGTTTGTTTTATTATAACTCTCCAAGATTGTAAATTGTAACGATTTATAATTTTCAAAAAAAAGTTCAGTTTAAAAAATGCTTTTAACACACTAGAAGATATAATAACTTTGTTAACTATTTTGAAAGTACTTACCACTAACCTGATACAGCGTTTGGACATCACCTAGATATACCAAAAGCAAAAAAAATATTATGAGATATTTTTGCATTTCTACCAATGTTGCCGTTTAGTATGTAACAATACTTGCATCTAGAAACAAATTAGGGTTAGATATTATTCCAGAGTATTTTATTAAAAATGTATATGTATATGTATATAATTGAATTCTCTATACACACAATTTTTCTAAAACCTGGAAACAAGTCAAAATTATTCCGGTATTAAAAAAAAGCATAAAATCTAAGATAAGCAATTATAGACCAATTGCAATCTTAAGCTGTTTCTCAAAAATATTTCAATACATTTTAACTAAAAATGAAATTATATTTGCAATTAGCAACAAAACGCATTCAAAAACACAGAAAAATGCATTTATTTCTTTATTTAATGTTTTTTTTTCGGTTATTTCTTAACTATTATTTGACTAAAAGACTTCGACATATCATAGTTTAATCTTTTCTAAATGTACTGGTAAAAAATAAATCGATTATCAAATTATTTGTAGAAGCAGCGATGAAGCCAAAGTTGCCGTTTTTGTTAAAACATTACAAACAAGGTAACGGTCGGTATGCTCTCAAAACACAAAATTTATTATCGATATTTAAGTATTATTTTTTATTCTCAACTTACTTTTAATGACAATATTATATCTATAACCAAGTAAACTTTCTCACTAAATACTGTATTATATTGTGGCCCTGCAATTAATTGTGACCCAGTTTGTCGTATGTAATTATGTTTTGTAGCTTTGTAACTAATTTTTTTTCTAGTTTGTTGTATATTAATGTTATTTTGTTGTCTCGCGATAAATTTAAAATTTCTCAGAAAATTTTGTGATAAATTGTTGCATTGCAATTTATCGTGGACTAGTTTTTTGTATGTTAATAATGTTTTGTAGCCTTGCAACTAATTTTAGTCCAGTTTTTTATATATTAATGATAATTTGTTGCTTTGCAGATAAGTATATAATTTTTCAGAAAATTCTGTGATATATTGTTGCTTCGTGATTTATTGTGGGTCAGTTTGTAGTATAATAATAATGTTTTGTAACTGCGCAACTAATTTAAGACAAGTTTTGTAGTTTAGAAACTATTTTTAGTTTAGTTTGTTGAATAATAATGTTAATTAGTCGCTTTTCAATTAAAAATAATCTTTCTCAAAAAAAATTGATTTGCAATTAAATATAAAATTTCTCTATTTGTTGTAAACATTTTGTAATATATTGTCGTCATGCAATTAATTAATTGTCGTAACTGATTCAATACGTTTTGTAATAGTATCTCGCTTTGCAACTAACGGTGTTTTAATTTAATTAGTTTAAACTCTTCATAGTTTTTGAACGGATATTTTAATTTTATAAATTGCAATTAAAACATTGTTTAATTTATAATGCCAATTATTTTCTATTAAAAGGAAGAGTGTTTCTCCCCTTGTTTGAACATTTACTTACTAAATGTATCATACGATTATGAGTATTTTGAAGATAATAATCCCTAACATTTACGATTCAGAAGAGCCGTAGCTAGATATAAATGTTAATTATGAATGTACAAGTAACGAGTCTCGTTGTTATTATTGGAAAGTTTTAATGGTATTCCAAGAAATGCGAGCGAGCTCAAATTTAATTTCTGTTTCTACATTATGCATGCAATTATTGTTAAACTAGTTTTAAACTACGATACATTTAATGTTTTTTGATATTAATATTAAAGAGAAATGTTATTGAAGTAGCCAGCTTTATATTTTCTAAAGCAGCAGCAGCTAATTCATGTCGGAAACGCAGTGTGTGAGCTTGATATCGATTACACGATCAGTTCATGCAAAAAATGTATAATCCATTAATATAACATGCCATTAGGTATATCAATTTATTATAATATTGTAATTGATACACGTTGGAGAGATGATTGAAAAGCTTATTATACTCTTTACAAATTAAAACAATTTATTTATCTTTTACTGTCATCATTAATGATGCATTCTTTTCCCTAGTGATAATACCTGTTGTCAGAATGAATTATTCATGCATCGTGTTTGTTGTTATGTGGGGTAACGATTGGATGGATCTACACGGAAAGCCATTTAAATTACAAGATAGCAGTGTATGGGTGGGGAAATTCGACTAACAAAGTGTAACGTGTTTAATGCCCACAGCGCTGCAGAGATGATATGGCCGAATAATTCACACAACTCCTGTATGAACATTCTTGTTGCATACCGTTAATCTTGGTTGTTAAGATGAGTCAGTATATTACATATTTGATCGGGAGAATATTACCTGCGGTTTGTAATGAAGGGATAGTTGCAAATTTGATTAATTAATTTATAACCGTAAGTCATTGGAAGGTCGTCGTAAGGTTATTAAAATTATGTTATAAATTGTTGTCTTGGCATAAAATTAAAACAATGACAATGACTACAAAATTATTTTATTTAAAAAAAATAAAGTTTTAAAATAAAAAAAAAAATTAACTAGAAAGTAAATATTTGATTTTTAACTACTCAAAATTTACTACAAACATGGTAGGGACACTACTCAATAAAGTGATAGCAAAATATTTTTTTATAATGGTGCTCTATTTGGTTTAAAGTGGAAAGTGACGATTAGATAGAGTTCTAGTTATTTGCCACTTCTTTTTTTTTGAATCAAAGTTCTGCTGTCACGGTTTTTTTATCTGGTGTTATGCTTGAGATAACTATTAGTAAATAAAGTAGGGTTAGTGCTGTTCTAACTGTATAAATGGCCATGTATGAGTCAAGTGTACGGAATAAAAATTTGTTTTTGCTCAAACTACTAAAAATGCCTTTTTCTACAACAACAAACCACGTTTTTATCTATATTTGAGAAAAAAAGAAAATACCCATAATAATTTTTTAAGAAAAACTGTCTTTTAAAGTTCTGCAATATTTTCAAAATACAAAGTAAAAAAATTTTTGCTATGAAAACTTATTCTTTGGACAATTTTGAAGAAAAAAGTTTATTACAAATGATCAAAAAATGTAAAAAATTTCAAATATTTCGATTTTTTTAAATTTTGGTTGCGGGTTAACATACTAAAGTAAACTAAAATAGCAGTACCTTTGATAGAGTTACAGGCCCACAAAAAGCCATTTGTTTGGACTCAAGTAAAGAAAACAGCGTTCAAACAAGTCAAGGCGGCTAAGAACCCCTGAAGTTATTCAGACTACGATCTAGAATACCTGAAGTCTCTTAAACCGACGATTGTAACACTGGCGTTAGAACTGTGATATATACAAAAAAAGCATATAATGTTTTTTGCCAGTACAAAGTTGAACTTATGCCAGCCGCTATCACTTATACAAGCTGGAGTGTTTTTCCATTATCTAGGCCATCAACAAATATTGAACCTACTTAGAAGACAAGCCGTTTACTTTCAGAACGGACAACAAGGTGGCCAAAACCCACGCGTTTGTTGTTCCAACTCTAGGAGTACGTTTTTAAGGTGTAGCATACGCCGAGGGAAACTTCCTGCTCGACTTTCTTAACCGACATTCATGCTTGAACCTAATAGTACTAGCCGCCGATAATCCTGACTGATTAATGCACACATAACAAGCACCTTGCAAGAGCGCACAGAATCGACTTTGCTAAAATATGCTTACTGAAAGAAAAAACTTTGAAAAACTTGGTTTGACGTGCACAAACAGAGAACATTTAGAATGTTACCCAAAAATATCATAAAATGCCCAACAATCCAGATCGCCCAAAAAGCAAAGACCTAAGATAAAGAATTAGCAAAGAACATAAAGTTTTCAAGCACCATCACTTAACAATAACCTTCGGACATCCAGGTTGAAACAAAACGACCACACCACCACTTTCAGCAACCTTTAAGAGGGAAGCGCACATACCTGGGCATCACTCACTCGGCCTTCCGCCAAACCAGTTTGTGCTAGACTTTCAGATACGTGACTATCATCATACGTGTTCAGTGATTTTAAACTTTGGGAGTCTACTAGTGGGTTACCAAACACCGACCGGTTAGTAGTACCGGTCCATGTTCAACATAAAGTTCTTAAACACTATTATTCTACAATAACTGCAGGACATCTAGGTTGCAACAAAACGACCACACCACTACCTCCAGCTACCCCCAAAAAAGAAGCGCACACTAGGTTGCGCTAAGTTCTCAGATACTTGACTATCATTACACGAATTTAGTAGTTTTAAACCCTGGGAGACTACCAGTAAGGTATCAAACCCCACAAAACACAATTTTATACTACAATCACATCCCACCTACACGTCGCGCTTTCACCATTATTTGAAGCACAACCGGTAACAACTGCTATCCTCAAGAGGTCATGCGCACTATAGTTTTTGCACTTTTCAAAAAAATAGTTAAAATACGTAAATCCTTTTGGGGATCCAGGATAAGATTACAGTATGGTAAGCTTTATTTCTTTTTTATTATTGTTATGTGCAAGTGTCAGTTTTGAGCATTGTTATGTCCAAGGTTGGTTATGGTTGACCCACTACTATTTGCACGTTGTTACTAATTTATTTTCTTTAGATGTTTGCAGGCGTCTGGCTTGCGTAGCATGCGTTGAGCCAGGTTGTGTAAGCTGCGTCACTGAGTTGGTGTGTTTGACTACGCGGTTTTGCTTTGGTTGTCGCTGACGACAATTTTCGGTTTGGTTTTCTTGTTTTACTTTTGGCGTTGGCACATAAACCTGAAGTAGACTGAGGTCACCTTAGTGTTGTCTTGTGATGGTTAATCTCTGTGTCGTTTCGTTTCTAAAACGGGAATGCTTGATGGTTTTGTCCAATGCGCTAGATTGAGTGTTAGCTTGGTACACTGGTAGACTTTGGCGTAATATCTTTTGTTAGATTAAAACTATGTTTCAGACTGTTTGTCCAACTTGGTGCAATGTTAGTCCAAAACTCGGCGTGCAAGATGCCCGCTCTTTACAAACCCCGGGCTTGTCAAATCAAAGTCTCAACATATTGGGGTCTCTGGATGTTGCGTAAATCATTGCTAAAAGTTATTAATTATTTTTTACCTGACCTGCTGCGAGAGTATTTGCATAAACCAATGTAGATTTTATTACTGTTAATCAGGTCGTCAGTACAGGTAGTTTTAAACTGAGTTTGGATGGCAAACCAAGTTTTACATTACCAAGTTGGGAGGACGTTTCATGGGTGGTAAGAGGGTCCGGAAGTTGTTCCAATGTTGTAAAACTAAATAGTTAAATTTTTTGGATAAAAATTTGTTTAATTCTTTAAGAAAGCTCCATCAAGTGGTAGAAGTTTTTTTCAGTGTCAGTTTCGTTAAGTTGATGGCGTTTTTACTTAAAATTGGTTTACGTTGAGTGTCAATTGTCACGATCTAGGTTATGTCGGAGGCAATTGATGACGACGGTTTTTTATATGGTGTTATTCCTGAGATAGTTATTAATAAATAAAATAGGGTTAGTGCTGTTGTCCCTAGGAAATGGCTCAGGAAACTGATTTAGTAAGTACTAAGGGGATATGACTGTTCAGGGAACTACGTTCTGGACATGGACAAGGTAATTCTTTAAAATACCAAAAAATTTTGCTCAACACGGTTGTCCTTCCGGTTACTGCCGGGACTAAACTATTTAGGGCGCGTTGCGGCCGATAGCTCAATAGTGTAGGTTACTGCTGGGTCTTGGTCAAAGGTTATTGGAGTCACTATCCAGGGAATGATCATCCTGGTTTAAATGATTTGGCCAATAAAATTTGAAAACAGCAAGCTTTATACCGTTAAGGTGGGCGTGGATACGGATAATTAGCGCCTGGCGGTCATAACTTTTTTCCACATTAAATAGATTTGGTGCGCAATGTTTATCTATGGAGGTATTATTTACATATGCATTGGAGGTCCGGTTTGTGGATCACTGTTGTTAAAAATGAGAGCAGTTTAATATTAAGAAGTGTTTGCAATATACTACTATAAGTCTGGAGTGGCGCGGTGTTTATTTGTCCAAATTATTTGCGGCACGAGCTTGTCCAAAAATGGTTAAAGTAGCGGTTTTGCTTGCTGCTTTTCTTTTGAACACAATGCGTTTTTTGGCTTGGCATTTTAACGCACTACGGCAGTACGGCAGAGAAAGCATGTACAAATACCAGTGCTAACAAAAGTTAAGCAACGGCCGTTCTGGTCACAAAAGTGATGCCAAGCGTAGCGTTCTTCCCAATATGGGTCCGTTACCTCGTATAGGCATCTATACATACACTGTAGCATCACGTTTCTGCCGTAGAAGCTGCCGGCTGGTTTCCTAAAACAAATAAAATATAATAATAAAATAAAACACTGTCTACGTTTTTTACCACAAATATTTTATTGATATAAATCCATATTCCTAAAGAATATATATTAATATTAACAAAAGTTCACGACTCGAGTTTCGACTTTTGAAGGCCATTATCAAGTGAAAACAAACTAACAAAGAAATACATTTATACAGAAAAATTATTATAAAAATTGAAGTGAGGGAAAAATAAATCGTATTACTAGTGGTCTAGAGAGATTTGAAAAGAGGTGATTTATATTGTGGTAAGTCCTTTTGCTCATTGAGAAGATTAACAAGAGGATTACATTGTTTTATGTGAATTTCGGCGGCTTCTAACAGATTAAGCTTAGTGCCTTTTGTACAGGTATGTAATATTTTGATTTGATTAATTTCAGGAAAAGTGTGATTCGAATTTATAATATGATTTGCAAATGAGCTTGTGTCATGATTAAGTCTAAACGCTTTAAAATGTTCTGTATATCGTGTTTCAAAACTTCTGCCAGTCTGCCCAACATAAACACTATTGCATTCGGAACATGAAATTTCATAAACACCCGATTTCCTTAAGGGATTAATTTTATCTTTAGCATTAAATAATATATTTGATAATTTACAACTTGGTCTAAAAGCAATTTGTTGATTTTGTTTTCGAAGGATGTGCGCTATGTTCTCTGTGGTTTTTCCAAAATAAGTTAATGTTGTAAATGACTCTTTGTTTAAATTTGAAACTTTTGGATAAATGTGAGAAATTGTATTTTGATACAATTTATTATTAATTAAATTTTGAATAATATTGACTGGAAAACCATTCATATTTCCTATAGATATAATTTTATTTAGTTCTAAATTACGATAATGATTTGATAATGGAATTGAAACTGCTCTTTGTGCCATAGAATGATAAGCTGCTAGCTTATGTGACATGGGATGATTGGATTTAAAAGGAATTGTAGTATTGACGCTGGTTGGTTTTCTAAATATATTGAATTCAATTTTACTATTCTTGTGAATTAAGGTTAAGTCTAAGAAATTAATTTGATTATTTTGCTCTGTTTCTATTGTAAATTTAATTTTAGGATGAATGTCATTAATTTTATTTAAGAATTGATCAAGTTGACGTGATGTTCCGCTAAAACATGCAATTATATCGTCCACGTATCGATACCAGAATGATATATGTTTTTTGGTAAAGTCTAAATTAAATATTTTATCTTCGACAATTGACATGAATAAATCTGCTAGCAAAGGGCTTAGCGGAGAACCCATTGCTAGGCCAGTAGATTGCTGATAAAATTGATTGTTAAATTGAAAATAATTTTGTGCTAAACAAGTTTTAAATGCATTATAAAGTTCTGAATGAGTAATAGGGTCTTTAACTGATTTATCTAATATATGCTGAATAATTTCAAGACATTCATCTGTTGGAATATTAGAAAACATACTTGTGACGTCAAAGGATACTAGTTTAGAATTCTTTGGAGTGGTTACTGATTTTAAGTGTTGGGATAGGAGAAGTGAGTTTTTTACAGCGTATTTTGAAGTAAAATTTGTATACTTTTTAAATAGAGTATTTAATTTAATTGCTAAAGTTCGCGAAGGACTATTAATATATGAAACTACAGGTCTAATAGGAAGATCTGATTTATGAGTCTTTATTAAGCCGTAAAGTCTTGGCGCCTGAGGATTCATATTTTTGATTTGATATTTATCTGCTTTTGAAAAAATAACATGAGTGTTATCTAAAAGTTCTTTAATTTTTGATTGAAAGGCCGTTGTTGGGTCTTTCTTTAATAGACTTAAATTTTCGGTTGTAATAAAAGCATGTACTTTGTTATTATATTGGCTATTTTTTAAAATGACTATTGAATTAGATTTATCTGCTTTTGTGACAGTTAGTTCATCACTTAAAATTTTTCCCTTGATTGATTTAATAATTGAAGAATCTGTTGATTACCACGTAGTAAAGGTCTCAACCATCCTTTAAAATAAAATATATATTATAATTTAACCGAGGTAACTGTTGGAAGTTATTAGGGATGTCATGTAGGCAACCCAACATACACTATGGTTAATCCGGTAGCCGGACATTGAGGATTGTGTTATGAATATTTATATTTGTACGCACACTAATTAAGTCAGTGTGGGGGTGTTACATGTTAGTTGCTATATGTTCTAATTAACTTTTGTTAGTAATGGTTAACGTTTAAAAGAATGTTTGACACTTACATGTGAGTTGATCCCGACGTATCATTTTGGCTATTTCTACCTCTGTGGGCCTTTTCTTGTAGTGTATTCTGAAATAAGAAATTATTAATATATATGTGGGACTATAATGGTGTGATTATTACAAGGATATAGGTGGAATTATGTGATGTTAGTATTGGCGGTTACGAGTAGGGTTATTTTCTCTCGGAGTAAGATTGAAACTAGTTTTTGAGTTAATTTTAAGGATAAATGTTGTTACATCTTACTCGAGAAGTGGCTTAATTGCTATGTAGGGAATAGGGGGAATGTTTTAAGGGATTTTACGATTGAATGTTTTGTTTGTTATTGGTTGGAGGTTATGTGGATTGGGAGAGTACAGGATGGATTGATTGAGTACTGGGAACTTACGAATGGTGATATTCTAAGATCTCCAGTAATGTTACAGATACTATTATGATGGTACTTACTTGAATTTTAATTAATTCTAATGTTAACATCTGTCACTGTCACCCACCATGTTGTTTACACTTGGCACTTTTGGGAACATGTCATACTTCACGGTTGGCAGCACTGATTATTGGTTCAGGGTGTTCATGTGAAACTTTAACATGGAGGTTTTTTCCCATCCGGTGCTCGAAGTGTGGTGGTGTGTTTGCTGGTTGTTGAATACCGACAGGAGGGTGTAACCTCACGGCTTGTGGCCATTTTATGGTATATACCAGTGATTATATGATGGATTAAGTGCTATATGGAAAGCACCCGCTAATTATTGGAACGGAAAATTAATCCTACCGCTGTGCGGAATTTTCACCATCCACACCTCGTGGCAAATGTTATTTGGGCGTCCGACGAAGCTCAACTTGGATTATATGTGTATATATACATAACCGGATGGAGGCTATCGAATTGCTCCTATCCAATCTCAGGTAATAAATCCACCTCAGTGATATTAATTAAGTGTGACTGTTGTGTAGTAATTGCACGTGTGGTTTTAGGTTTTCTTTCTTTACTTTAAGTCTATCTATTTTTGGTTAGTCATTGAGGCTAACATGTACGTTGGTGTCGTCAAGACGGGGTTCCGGCTCTTAGGACTCGATATTAGACATTCTAGCCATATACCGAGGTATTCCGTTGGAACCGTCATCACTTGGACAAAATATATTTGGGAGTTCGGATGCCAAGGAGGACGTTCTGGAGCTGAGGATCATCGCTGGAAGTCAAGCTTGAAATTTTAATTTTACATGTTTCCTTAACTCTATCAATATTTATGTTGTGCTTCACACTAACTTATCATGCGTCACATGATATATATATATATATATATATATATATATATATATATATATATATATATATATATATATATGATATTTAAAACTTTCCTTTTTTTTGTAAGAAGGTACTAACGTGTATTGTAAACCTCGTGCAAGGGGCTTCGTTGCCTGCTTAAAAGTCTCAAATTTATGAATTAACGGAAATCGGGGTCGCTCGTAGGGCTACGCGTTTCACCGCTTTCATCTCGTCATTCGCGGGCCAAAAGGCCATATTTTTTTTGATAAACTTGCATGTCCGGTTATTCGTTACTTGTGGTACCTTGGGCGTATGACCCAAACAAAACGTACTTATATGTTGGATGTTTAATGTTTTATTTTCTGTTGATTAAATATAGAGTGTGTGCCACACTTTTCAAAACAGACCATTGACTATCGTTTAATTTATACTTTTGTTCTCTTGGGGAGGAATTTATAGGAATAAGTGGGTTTGAGCTTTTCCCACGGAGACCGGTATCACCGAGAGTCTTTGATAGTAACAAGCTCGTGGCGCTCACAATTATACCCGCTTGTCTTCACTGAGCCGGCAGGCACTCTCTCGGTTGACCATACCACCCTAGCTCCCCGATCCTCTCCTAAGAAGTGAGAAATTACGCCACAACACATGTTTTTCTTGTGGTTTGGTGTGTTCGACACCTTGACACCTAACGGTATTAAGAGGTTATTGATTGATTAATTGATTGATTGAACTTAACGCACTAAACATTGCAGCGCAGCGGTGAGATCTTTATTATTAAGTCAATATTTTGCCCGGCAATGTGTCCGAGTTTTGTTTAAAGCTTGACGCAATTTTGCGCTGATTCATAGTTAAAAGTTTTTTTTTTTGTAGAATGTTTGGGGTGGCGGCGTCTTTGCTGTGTGTAGCAATAAGGACGGCGTCTAATAGTTTAGCACCTTGTTATTTTTTTTTTTAATTTGTGGTGTTTTAACACGTTGGTCTTTCATTTCATTGACTTCTTTGGGGAAAAGGAAAAAGTTTGCTATGGCTAGCTTCTTTTATGTTACGATTGCTGGGTTGACTTTGGCTACACTAGAGCTAGTGTCTATGATTTTGTTGTGATCTTTGCCTGAGCAGCAGATGTTGCTTGCAAGTATTGTTCCACATTTTATGCCACGTCAGGATAGCCGTAAAAACTTTCTAATTGTCTCGGGCCGCTTAGAGTTGCGGAACAGCCTTGCTGACGTTGATTTTAACTGTGCTATATACAGTTAGTCTATCTAGGTGCACACGGCGTTTGTCACATCTTATAAAAAAATGTCAGTTTTGTTGGTTTTCTTTTCAAGTAGGATTCCCGGTGAATTGCAAGTTGTTTGTTTTTTTGGGTGGTCGTTTATTAGGTTTTTGGTAACCAAACGTAACTTTTTACAATTGGGTCATGTTTTAGTTATGCAATTATTGTTTTGAACATTGCTGGACTGCCTTGGTTCACAATCGAACTTTGGATTCTCAACTCGCGCAACGGTGATGATTGATAGTAACATATCTGTAGTCTGTTACTTGAGCAAAAGTAAACATGGTTCTCAGCACAAAAAGTATTAATTGTTTTGGCTATTTGGGATCGTGGGTTTTAGGTTTGATTGTTCTGGATTGGATAGCATCTACTGCACGAAACTTGTTTATTTGCTTAGCTTCTTGTTTTTTGGTCTGTCGTGCTTTTTTGATTTATTTGGTGGGTTGACTTTGGCTGCAAGATTGCTTTTGTCGGGGAAGCTAAGATTACTTATATTAGTCCACACTACAGAGTTTGAGGTTTTGCTGATAGCAGGTATTGTTTAGTGCAAACTTGTCGTTATTTTTGCTAAGAAAAACTAACGGAAAGTTGCAGGTTGGACATTTTAGCTTGTTTGGGAAAGACACGCTATGGTCAGCTTTTTTTTCTGTTTTGTTTGGTGGGTCGACTTTGGTTGCAAAATCGCTTTTGGAGGAAAAACTAAGGTTACTTATACTTACTTACAGTGAAGTGTCTGAGCCAGTGTCTATGACTTTCTTGTAAACTTTGCTTGCGTAGTAGGTGGTGCCTGCTGATAGCAGATATTGCTCTACCATCTTCTCCACGTCAAAATGGCAGTAATATGCGGGCCAATATAAGAACTTCCAGATGTCCCTCCGGCGTTTAGTTTAACCGTCTATATGTACAGCTAGTTCAATTAAGTGCATACGGCGTATTGTCACATTTTGTAAAAAATCGTCTATTCTATCTATTCTATCTACTCTCGACAGTTGAAGATTGAACGTTTAAAGATTTTGTCAACTCTGTTTGTTTTTTTGAGTAAACGTTTTTTAGATGGTCTTTAACCGGACGTGAGACATTGCAGAACTGCTTTGGTTTACAGTCGAGCTTTGCTTAACAGAGCTTTCAACTCACTGATGTTTGATGTTAATGTTTTATAGTAACGCCTCTGTTGGAGTTGTGTGATAGAATGTCTCCCTGTTTATATAGCTTTTTGACGCATAGTAGGTAGAGTACGTAACGGACGTATTCAGTCTCGTCTTGTCTTTGACAAAATTGTTCTCATTTTTGGTCATTAGCTAGATGATTATATGTTGCTTTTAGATATTTAGTTTGATTAGTTGGACGTCGGAGTAGTGACAGGTTGTACCTTTCAAAATCTTTTAGATACAATTAGAAAGACTGCAGTTTAGAATCTGAGATTTAGTGGATTTGCCTTGCATAGTAGTTTTCTCCGAGATTGTTTTTTTTTGTTCTATTTGGGTGTATGTCCTTGGTTGTCTTTGTTTGAGTGCCATTTGTTAGCGGCGTTTCTTCACGTGACAAAGGCGGTCGGTACAAATCCGAGAGGGTTTGGGTTCTCGGTGAAGAAGTCCAGTAGAGTTGTCACGCAGTGTGTTTACACTACGTGTACACTTAGAGTGTTCTTCAGAGTATGGTCGTTAAAAGAACCTGATAGTTGTAATGTACAACTTAAAGGAGTTTAATGCTACTTACATTGGCAGTACAGAAGGTTACTTTTTGCGGCGTGTTCAATGCCAAAAACATAGAGCTAAGCTACTGCGCTAATGTTGGAGATCAAAATAATAAAGAAAGCGCTAAAAAAATTTGAAAAAAAGTACTAAACAAAAAAATTAGAGAGTTTGAGAACGGAAGAATATAGAAAAACAAAAAAAGTAAAATAAATATTTGCTGTAACTTATAAACAGCTAATTAGAAAATAATTAATTTTTACTAAAATATAGTACCATCTAAGTATTATAATTTTTCTAAATTAAAAACTTTGTGTAACCAATTTTTGCCTGAAGGATATTAAAATATAATAAAGATTAAATATTAAAATATAAACGTTTTGATACTAGTTGCTGTAACATAAACTGCACATTGAAAATTTATTTAATTTTACCAAAATTTAGTAATATAGCAGTACTACAATAATAAAAACAGAATTTTTAAGAAGGTTTTAAACTAATTTAACATTAATATATTACTACCTTTACTGATAATTACTGCAACTTATAAACTGATAGAATTTTACCAAAAAGTAGTACTATAGTACTACTATAATTTATGAAAATGTATTAGTACAACCAATTTTTTTCTTAAAAGTTATAAATTATTAATTGAACATTAAAATATAATTACTTTTATATTTATTGTTATACTCATATTGTTTCATATGGTTTTATTATTTTTGAAAATGTTATTAAGATAACGAAACATAAAATAATATATTAATTAATAAAAATAATAAAAACATATAAAACTATATGAGTATAACAATAAATATAAAAGAGTTTCATAGAATAAATAAAAAAAGCATTGAAGCAAAAAATAATTACTTTTGATACTAATTTTTGCAACTCATATTATTAGAAGTTATTTAATTTTTACTATAATAGTACTATAATTAATAAATAACTAATTTTTATTCAGATTATTTAATTATTCTTCTATTTAGTAAAGAACATTTTATTAACTTAACTATGCCTCAATCGGCTTTATACTCAATTGAATGCACATGATGCTATTTTCCATTTTGTATTTAGAACAATATAAAACAATTAAAACTTGTTGATAAAAGCTTGCCATTGTTGAAAACAAATTTATATATAAAACAACAACTCTATTGTAATGCTAAAACAAATAACAAATGCAAAAACGATTTTAATTTTATTCAATTTAAACCAGCTCATTGTAATAATTATATAATTTCTACACACAATTATTTTGAGTATAATAAAAAATCCGTCGCTTATATGATTTATCGCTTTAGGGTCCGATAATGGAGGTGCCGCAAGCCTGCGGGGATCTTGTCAGAGAAAAGCCCTCAGGCTTAAAACCTGAGCCCTGGATCATTCATCAATTTAATTATTTGAAATATCGTACGTGTTTTTGGCAAATTAAAATCGATCCATGGCTGAGATTACCATGAGAGTCAGTTGGATCAATAGTTATTAATTAAATTAATCAAACGAAAACAAACAAACAAAAATTCAGCTGGCATCATTCATTTAATTACTGTTTTGGGTAAAAATCACGACCGCATCGAACAGTTCATTAATGAAACAACGAACGAGAAAAAATATGATTGATGTCAGGGATCAGTGAAACAGGAACAAACCGCTATGCAAATGTATTATATCCCCTAAAAATCAATTCATTGAATAATTAGTTAATTAAATAACAATAACATACATATAAAGTTAACTAAAAAAATAAAAGCATAAATAGCTCTGATGTTATCTAATTTAATAAGGTTCAGATATTAATGTTTACGATGTAGTACAATGGGTATTTATTACTACTTTTATTGCTACATTTATGTAATTAATGGTACTTTTTAATGTAGAGTGATATTAATCTACCATTTATAAAGAATGCTATTACATAATAGAATTGATATGGTATTATTTTATTTAAAAACAAGCATTAATCCTATTGGATTTATATTTATCAAAATCAATTTGATTGAAAGGAGCAGTGAAGTGGATTTATGTAAACGTTTTGGATTACAATAGCATTATTTTAAAGCCATTACAAATTGATATTGGATTGAATCGCGCTTCCTTTATTGCTTGAACGATCTTCAATGCCTCTGTTAATATAATCCAATCAACCTTATATAACATTAGTTCGGTTTTATTGAGTTGGACAAAATACATTTTATCTTGGATCTTAAGTGAATCGACTATAAAGACAATTTTATACTAAGATAAGCAATTTTTGCAGAAATGTAAAAACATTATAAAGTAAATTAAATAAATAAAAACATTAGTTTAGTCAAAATTAATTGACCAATGTTTATAGAAAAACTTTTGAATAAAGGTACTAACTTTATTCAATTAATTGTATCTTCTGTTATGAGTTGCAGCAATTAGTATCAAATTATATTAATAGTTAAATTTTAATATTAAATAATTAATTTATTTGAAAATTTTTAAACAAAAAATGGTCGTATTAATCAGTTTATAGTTTTTCAATATTATTAAAGACTTTTACGGTAGTCCGTCCCTCGTAGATAGAGTCTCGAACGCGCAGATTGGCAAAGTTTTTAAACCAGTCTGGT
Source organism: Tachinus rufipes (assembly GCA_963932245.1). NCBI lineage: Eukaryota > Metazoa > Arthropoda > Insecta > Coleoptera > Staphylinidae > Tachinus > Tachinus rufipes. The sequence continues at coordinate 65,526,357 of OZ010747.1, read as the reverse complement.
TCTAGCAGAATCAAATGATAAAGGTGTTGAGACCGTTGTAAAGGTTTTTACTAATTATATCGTCTAAGCAACAGAAATATTTGTAACACAGTTCAGCTGGCCAGTCCGTCGGTTTCTTGACAGAATGACAATATTTGTGTTGCTTTGGAAAAGAAACAGAAAACTTTTTAATTGTTTTAAAAAAACTCTAACGCAGAAAAAAAATATGTTTTTCAAGAAGAAGCGAGCTATGGCCGCTGCAAAATTCTTGAAAGGAAGCAACAATCATGGGAAAGCTACGTATCGAGGAGCGAGATTAAAACATAAAATTCCCTTTGTAATTATTATCCTAAATGTTGACGGAAACAAAAGTCACCAAAGCGACTAAAATTACAGATGCATTGACTACTCAGTTTGAGTCTGATAGTTGCTCTCAAAGTTTTGCGTAAAAAAAAAAACAATTTAAATTTTTCCTAAAGTCTTTGCTTTACATTTTTTTGTTTCTTTAAAAAAGTTAGAAACAGCTTGTGACGTGATAGTTGTATGTGGTGTAGAGTGTGGCTTATATTATTTTAAATAGTGCTTGTAGTTAAGTGTTAAGTACGCATATGCGGAAACACGTGTGTGTTTTCTTCCCCGCTACGAGTGTGTGCTCATCTCAAAGTATTGCAAGAGCGGACAAAATAAATATTTATAAAGCGATAATAAGTGTTTATGTTTGGATAATTCTATTGGAGCCCAATCCTTCCTGTCCCTAAAGTAAAACCAACGACCCAGAGCCGGCAACCAATTGTGGGTTAGTAGCCCCGATCCACGTGATAAGCTATTAACATAGCATGATGACTTTTTTGGCAACAAGACCAGACATCGTACCTTATTGGTTTATTTATTAGTTTTCCTCCAATATGATGAAGCGGTTGCTGAAAATCTACAATAATATGAGATAGCGGTATCTACTAGCTATATTGGCCAAAACCGGGCAAAGATCCAAACCACGTAAGCAGTTACAGACCAATCTCGTTCACTTGTTGTGGAAAGAAACATTAACAACCGCCTAGCATGGATGCTAAAAATCAGATGGTTTTAGATAAAACCATTGTTTTTTAGATCATTTAATCTATTTAAAAAATTTGATATAAGACGCTTTCTTTATACTTTGTAAATGTAAAAATAACATATGAAATGATTTAGCAATAAGGAGTTTTGGCTTTTTCTTTTATGCAAAATTGCAAATTTAAAATAAAGGTGGAAACCACTAACTCAAAGACAATATGTCTAAAGAACGCTGTTTTCCAAGAAGGATTGCAGTATACGATATAGTAATTTTGGTAGTTATACCTGTACATAAATGCTTGTTTGTCGACAATTTATAATACGTCTACTTCAAAATACTATAGACAAAGTGGACATGGAAGCAGAGGCAAGAAGTTCTTGTTTCTCTACAACAAAAACTTTGTGTAAGCATTTTAGCGCTTTAAAAGATCTTATTGGGATCCATGATTGACTACAGTTGCGTGGTGTACTTATTTATCAAAAAATTTTAGTTAAAAACCGTCTAGAGCGCAGACATCAGATATGTCACAAGAGCGTTTTGAGCAAGTTTTGCACAAAGTTTTTGCTGCGAGTTGAGTGTACTTCCGTTAGCCGTTTGTTGCAGTTGTTTTGTATTTACGTACGCCGTGGCAATGCAAGCAACAAGTGGTCACAACAACCAACTTATATTTACCGCTAACAAAACACAGCCTACCATCAATAGACCAACGTTTGTCCGAGTGCAGGAGCTGGAAAAAAGTTGTATGTTAATTATCTTATAGTATTAAAGGTTGCTTTGCTGCTGATTAATACCGGGTATAAATGCTCGTATTGATTTGACTTCCTAGAACAAACATAATACTTGTCCTGGCGTCTTAAAAAGCAAGTTTTTTTTTTTTAATTGTTTTCAAATATCCAGGTTCTCCGCGGTTGTAAACAAACGGTCCAAAAACTAATTGGGGAGTGAAAAGTCTTTTTGTTTTGAACGATATGGCTTATTCGTGGTTTTTCCAAGTTGTTGCGTACACTGCAGAATTATACGTACTGCAAAAAACCTTGCTAAACTGTGAGACGTCATTTTTCTCATTTGTTCTGACTTGTTAACTGCCATTTTGAGTATAACGTCTATGTACTTGGTTAATTTGCTGGCGCAGTTTGTACAAGTTTTAGTATTTTGCTTGGCGTGGCTTGAACAAAAAGATATTTTTGTCTGAATGCTGAGTCATGTGGGTATCGAGGGCAACAAGCTATTAATATTAGTTTTATTTTTGTTGGTTTTATCTTTGACGTAGATGAAGTAAGTACACTCCCTTATTGCGTGCGTAACCAAGTTGATCTCTTTACAATGCTGGCATAAATAACTACCAAAATGTTTATTATACCCATGACTTGAGTGAGGTAGTAGTTTTCCTCTTTGGGGTCTCAATTAATTCACATTTTCAAGTTTCTGATCAGTGACTTGCTTTAGTTAATTTTACCGTCTTAGTTTTTTCTTTTGGTTGCTTATTTTTTATTTATTTTTTTTTCTACTAAGATGTTGACGGGTATTACTCCTGCGGTTATTTGAACCGCGCGCTGCCAGAGAGGTGCACCCTTTTAGTTCCAGCTCTCTTTTTAGTAAGAATTTGAAGTTTCTTCTTTTTTTGGATTGCTTCAATCTATATGAAAACCGCGTACAAAATTATGGAGTTTACAACCAAGCACAGTAATCTACTTTTCTGATATTTCTGATAAAGAAGATTTTTAGGTATTGGACACTTAGTTTTGAGTCAATCTTTACTATTTGAGCATTGCCTCTTATTGTATAAGATTTTCACTTCTGTTTTTTTGTTGCCCAAATCGAGTCCAAGACTAGTGATTATCCTGGTTATATTTTCGATCGTTTGGTTTGTTTTGTCTTCAATTTTATTTTTAGTTTCCAACGTGCTACTATTGCAGTGTCGTCTACAAAGTCAATGATCTTTATTTCTTTGTATAAAATATTTCAGAGAACTTTACTGAACATTGCGGTACATCGCAGCTGACCTCTAATTTTTCTTCATCAATTAAGATTAACTTTTTATTAAAATAATCGCTTAACATGTTAATAATGTAATTGTTTATTTTTATTGATTTGAGTTTTTTGTATATGTTGCTCTATCTGGCAAAGTTAAATGGCCTTTTTATAAGGTTGATAAGAAATTGCAATTTTGCAGCATCATTGCAAACAAGGAAATTGCCTTTGCTATAGTGCTGTCGCTTATGGTCCTTGGTTTAATAATAATAATAATAATAATCTTTATTTGACCAACAGAAATCCAATAAGGGAAAAATATAATAAAATAAATTAATATAAAATAGGTATAAAAAATAATAATATAAAAGGTGCAATAATCATAAACAAAATTTTAAGTACAAAAAAGTACATATAGAGTGCACGAACAAACTAAAATAAATCGTCAAAATGTGTATTGCCATTTTGCGACATGTATGAAATTGGTGATTTGCTTAATATGTTTGTTTGTGCAGTATTAACAAAAAAAAGTTAAAATAGCGTAATGCTAGCCGTCTGACAGTAAAACAAAATTATGTTTTTCAAGCAGTTCACTATAATCACAAGATTTGCCAGGGTATATTCTTTTAATTTTGAAAGATAAGTATTTAAGGAAACGTCTCTGAACTTTTTCTAATGCAAAAGAAAGATTTGCATAAAGATACCAGATGATGGACGTGTACTCAAGTTTGCTGCAAACCAAGGCAAAGTATAATACTTTCAATAAATCTAAACCTGAAAATTCTTTAGTTAATCGTATTAGAAATTTAAGTAATTTTAAAGCTGACGACACCGTTGTATTTATATGGTTGGAGAAAGTAAGTTAGTAGTGAAATTCAAGATCATTCATTTCTGATTGCCCCTTTAAAAAAGTAGTATCAATATCATAATTTGTTAAAGTAGGAACAGGTACGCAACATTTACCTATATTTAAAGTAAGCTTGTTTGCAACGCACCATTGAACTATAAGATTGAGGTTTAAGCTTGTTCAGCAAGATATTGTGATCAATAATATCAAATGCACGGGAAAATCACATCAATTTGCACATTATTATCCATATTTTCACATAAAAATTGTGTTAAGACTGCTAAATTAGTTACTGTAGAATGCTCTGGTAAGAACAGATGTTGTTGAGGAAAAAAAATTTTTTTTTGTACATGTTTATAGATAATATTACAAATATTTTAGAAAAATTTGGCAAAATTGCAATAGGCTAATAATTATCTAGCAACGACGAGTCACCTTTTTTAAATAACAGATTTATAATAGCACATTTTTATTTGTCAGGAACTACACCGGTTTGAAGCGACAAATTAAATATTAAAGAAAGCGGTTTTGCCCAACTAGTATTACAATCTTTAGCCAAAAAACTAAAATACAGTCAACACCAGAGCATGCATTTTTTAAACGTTTAGCACTAGCAATAACATCAGACTCAATAATAGGTAAAATGTATAACGGTAGTCGATTAGAAAGCATATTTAGGATAGTAAAAGAACTTTTTTTAAAATAATCCTTAGAAAATGTATTAGCAAAAGCAGCTACTATACTTTGAGGAAAACAAAATTCAGACTTACCATCACTTATTTTTCTAGGAATTTGAGTGTTAGAGTTTTTAAGTTTAACATTACTCTGGATTTTTTGTAAGTATGTGTTGTAGGCTATTTTGATTTGTGACTTAGTTAAAACTTGCATTCTCTGAAATTTGCTTTGGTAAAAAGGGGATAAAGTAGATTTCCACTTACGATTATAATGCAGCTTAAGTTTGATATTGTTTCTTAATTCATATGTAAACCATGGTGGAAATCGGTTACTTTTAGAGCATTTATAAAAAGGAACGTACTTATCAAAACTAGAATAAATTGATTTGTAAAATTTATCAAACAGCATAATTAACACTTTCACACGATTTAAGAAATGACCAATCAGTTAGAGCGATAATTTGGTATAGTTCAACATAGTTAGCTTTCTTAACTTTGTATGGTTTGTTGTTGTTAGTTGGAAAGTTGGTATAATCAACACTGTGCTTTAACTGTAGTAATCTAGACAGAGCTGGATGATGTTTGTCTTTAAGATCCAAAGGAGAAGAATCATGTTGCACATCAAGATTACAATCAAAATTGCACAAAATTAAATCCAGTAGCCTGTTATTATGGTTTCTAATAGTGTTATATTGAAATAGATTTAATAAATTTATAAAACTAAGATTAGAAGACAACTTTGGCTCATTTAAACCTGGCCTATCATCAAAAAAAGGAACGTTAAAGTCACCAGCTAATATTACATTATGGTCAACTAAGATTAGATTTACACACAATAAAATCTATTAATGAAATATTATTACTTATATGCAAAACATCTATCCGCTTAAAAGTTATAGAATTAGAAAACGCTAGCAAAGCACTTTCTCTAGTAGCACAATTGGTAGTCAAAAAATTTCAATCACACCTAAGAACAGTATAATTACAGTCAAATTGTTCAGTCAAATAAATTGAATCTTCTAAACCTGTCTCTAATAAATAAATTATATTAAAATGCAGAATTGCAGGTGTTTTTGTAAAATAAATTGGTGTTTGTTTTGAGGCCATTAACGTTCTGGTAATAGATACTAAGATTTTTGGGCATATTTAGTTTTTCGAATTAGTTGACACTATGGTAAGACTACTTTTTATGTATTTTATTCTGGTGTTCTTCTCTCCGGTTTTCACTCGAGTTGAAAAATCTTTCTAAATCACTCGATAGAGTTGCATTTGAAATGAAATCTGATCTCAAATTATTCTGATTGTACTAAATTTTGTGTGATTTTTTAGTTTAAAACTATTACAAAATGCGGGAATTACAAGAGATTTGTTATTAAGCTTTAACTTCAGTGGACGCTTGCTAACTGTGCTGCAAGAGTCAAACTTACCAAACCTTACTGGTTTAATATCGGGTTGGGTTAATTTTAAAATAGAAAGAATTTTGCGTAATGTAAACGTATCTTCATCAACTTGCACATTTTTTTGATTTATTCACATATTTCGGAATTCTATGAAAATAATATTTTGTCGACGCCTATTTCTATCAGCAATTTCTTGAACTACTTTTTTTGTATCTAGTAAGAAGCATTATGTTGGAGATGCTATTTTTTTAATATTATTTTTACCTACCTTTAGGTTAGTGGTTTTATTGCCTAACTGAATGCAATTCATACAAGACCAAATTAAGCTATTTTTTAAGCTAATGTTTTGCGCTTTGGTCCTACTTTTGGTAATTAGGTTTTTGTTGACATTTTGTCATTTGATGTTTTTTGATATTACCTTAAAGTAAATGTTTTGGTGGGGAGAAGGTTGATCTTGTCGATCACCTTTCAGTTTCTGATTTAGTCCAACATATTAAAAGACGTTATTGTGATGTCAATTTACAACAGTTGAGCTGGTGCATACGTTTTGGACGGTTACATCCAGCTCCGCTGTTCATTTTAGTAAGATGATTTTTTGTTGCTGTGTTTATTATTGTCTCTTAGGTTTTTTTAACTATATTTTGAAATCTTTAGTTTTTGTTGAAACTATAGCGTCTTTCTCCGAGTTTGTGTATTATGTTGTATGGCATTAAAAAAAACAAATCTATTGTCGTTCAGTCAAGGGTTAAAGTTTGTACAGAAGATTTTTTTTTAGTTGTTGGGAGTTAATAGTCATTTACCTTTTTGCAGATGTATCACTTTTTTTATTATTGTATTTTTTTTTTTCAATATGCCTTGGTTTGCTACGTTTTAAGGATAGTTTTTTTATTATATTTTCTTTAGACTTGTTTGTAGCTTTGTGGCAAAACGTAAATCAATTTAGGCACTTTAAACGTGTACTACTTTTTTAACTTTTTTTACTGTCCATAATTACTAAATGAGTGTCAATCCTTGTTTTATTAATTAGTTTTACTCACTACTTTTTAGTGCGTATAGTGACAGAGCAGTGGAGCTTTTTTGAGTTTGCTTTTTTCTAGATATTGACACCGATGATTTGCGTCAGTCCTGTGTGATTGCTTTGGCCACGTTTCCTTAAGTGATGTTTTTGATAAATATTTATACGTTTTTATCACAATTTCAGTTTTCTTTGGAATTTTGTTTTTAAAGTCATTGCTTTCCGCAAAGCTTTTAGTGATTTCCAATCGCAAGTCTTTAGTTTTGGGTTTTAGTACTACTTTAGTACTAAATATTGTAAGATTGTATTAATTTCTAATATGTAATTTAGAAGTTGCAGTACTAACTTAACAATTAATTAGTTTAACACTTTAAAAAAAGGTTGTTTTACAACGTTCTCCAACGTCTTCCAATTTCCAACTTTCATCTTCTTCGGTCCGTTTACAGACCATCTTGCCAGCTATTTCTTGATCTACCCCGCCTTTTTTTTGCCAATAGGTTTCCAATTCAGCATTTGTTTTAGCATTTTCTGTTCAGGCATTCGTTGCACACATGGCCGTACCATATAAGTTGTTTATCCCTAATGTCATCTGTGATTGTGTGTGTAATAATCTCTATTATCTCTCTGATGCGTTTGTTTGTTATTCGTTCCGTTCTAGATCTTCCAGCCGCTCTTCTCCAGAAGTATATTTCCGTCGCTTTCAGTATTTGTTTTGTTCTGATTTTCATTGGCCATACTTCCGAGCTGTATGTTGTGAAGCTTTTGATTATAGTGTTGTATATTTGTTTTTGTTTTTTTTTTTGTTATATTTTCATCTCATATCACGCAATTTAATAAAGAAATAGCAGTTTTTCTCATGTTGTTTCTTTTCTTTACTGCTGAGTTCTTTGTACCATCTTGTGAGATAGTTTTTTTTAGATTTTTGTATTGTTTGCAGTGTTTAATGATCTTTTTCACTTCCATATCTTGCTGTTCTCTATCTATACACATGTACTCGGTCTGTCTTATATTTATTTCTAATCCCCATTTCTAGTATTCTTTGATAAGTTTTTGTGTCATATAGTCCTGGGCAACTACCACCTGATTATCCGCAAAGCATAATGTGTAAAGTAGCATATTGTCGGTGATGGGTATCCCCATGTTTCTAGATTTGTTTTTCCATGTTTTTAGAACTTTTTCTAAATATACCTTAAATAATGTTAGTGACAGACAGCAGCTCTGCTTTAGTCCCTTCGTTACTATGAATCCAGGTGATACCTTTTTTCTTATTTTTATTTTTGTTATAGGTTTGTTGTATAGTGTCTAGACCGCTCTAGTTATGCCTATGTTTATGTTTGTTTTCTCTATTACTTCCCAAAGCCTTTCTAATGAAACGTTGTCATATACTTATGTTTACTTTGATTATTCTCTTTCTGGTTGTATCCCATGTTGTTATATATTTTCTAAACTTTTTGTGTATCATTATGGATACTCCTTGTTGTGGTCGATTCTCTTTTAGAACGCCGCTGTAGAAATGGTCCTATTTTTTTAAGTTTTTTTATTCTTGTTTCTTCTTCTTCGTCTTGGTAAGTACAGCTATATCTACCTGTAGTGTTGCGAGTTTATGAATCACCTCGTTTAGTTTGGTTGCGAAGCCTTGCACGTTTTATGTTCCAAAAATCGTTTTTCGTTTATGTAAGTTTGTTTGTCTTTGTTCATCTCTCCTATTCCAAGGCTGGTCGTTTGGTTTTACGTTTTTTTTTTGAGTATTGAGAAGTTAGCCCGATGTCTCAACTTCCATCCTAGAGGGTTAAGGCTTTTTGTTCGAAATTTATCCATTTTTTATAGAGGTTGCTTTCACTTGCAGCTATGGAGCTTTTCTCTACTCTCGTTTATATCATCCCTAAAAGTTTATTTGCCACTTACGCCAAATCTGCCGTACCGAAGCTTTTCCTTTTTGCCTTTTTTGTCGGTGTGGTCTTCCTCTGTAACCCTAGGTAAAGGTAAAGCGATATACCCCGCGGTACTGGGTTCTCAGCTGAACTCGGTCACCAACTTCACTAGCTGAGAGTTATCTAAGTGTGCACAGAGAAGTTGGTTCTGTACACCTTAAGCCGAGTTAATGAGCGGGTATGAACCCACCCACAAAAAAAAATTGCGGTATTAATCAATTTTAAACTTTGTTAGTTTATAATATTACTATAGTACTTAATGTTAGTAAAAATATATTAATATTCAATATGTAATTTAAAAGTTGTAGTAATAAGTACTAATTCAACAATTAATTAAATTAAAATTTTCTAAAAAACTAATTGGTAGTACCAATAAGTTTTTAACTTTTTAATTTATAGTACTGCTGTAGTACCAAACTTTGGTAAAATATATTATTATTTACTATTTAATTTTAAGTTGTAGTGTTAAGTACCAACTCAACAATTAATTAAAATAAAACTTTCTGCAAAAGAAAATTGGTCGTACCAATAAGTTTCTAACTTTTTTAATTTATAGTACTATTGTGGTACCAAATGTTAATAAAAATATATTATATTTTTATATGTAATTTAGAAGTTGTAGTGTTTAGTATCAACTCAACAATTTATTAAAATAAAACCTTCTGCAAAAATTGGTTGTACTGATAAGTTTCTAACTTTTTTAATTTATAGTACTATTGTGGTACCAAATGTTTGTAATAGTATATTAATTTTCAAAATGTAGTTTAGAAGTTGTAGTGTTATGTACCAACTTAACAATTAATTAAAATAAAATCTTAAAAGAAAGATGCTTGTACAGATAAGTTTCTAACTTTTTATTGTGGTACTAAATATTAATAAAAATATATTAGTTTTCTATATGTAATTTGGCAATCAATTACCAATTATCAACTAAGCAATTAATTAATATAAAATTTTCAAAAAAAAAATGGTAGTACCGATAAGTTTTTAACTTTTTTAGTTTATAGTACTATTGTTGTACCAATTATAAGTAAGCATGTATTAGTTTTTAACATGTAAGTTAGAAGTTGTAGTGTTAAGTACCAACTCAACAATTAATTAAAATAAAATCTTTCTGAAAAATACTGTAATACTAAATGTTGGTAAAAATAATATAATTTCTAATATATAATTTGGAAGTTGTAGCGTTAAGTAACAAGTTTTATTTTAATGTTTAGACATTATATCAATTAACAAGTTTTTTAAAGCAAATTAGTTGTGCTGTAACTGTAATTTTGTTTTAAACTATAGTACCATTATTGTACTAATTTTATTAAAATCATGTAAACTTCAATAAGTAATTTATAGCGTTTAGTACGGTGTTGTGTATATTAGCTTAAACTAAATTAATAATTAACTAAACTTTAGTATAATAAAGTTAACATAGTTGGTAACAAATAACTTTATTACAGCAAAACAAAAACAATTTATTTTCTACAACAATTAAATCACAAATAACATTTATTAATCTCAATTTTTTCTTTCAACACAATTTTTGAATTAATAGGAATGTGATATCATGTTCATCAACATTAAACATTAATATATGTAGGGTTGAAATTGGTTTTACAACAACACATTCCGAATCAAAAGCTCGTTTCGTATGATGGTGTGGCGCGAGGGATTGTGTTACAAATACAATGTGTGGGTTTAATATCGTCCCGTACAAACCAACAACACAAGAACATACTTTTTAGTTAATATGAAATTCAAATAGCCGTCCCACAATTTAATTACAAATTTACAAAATAAATTAAATTATTAATATAATGAATTCATTAAAATTGTACAGCAAGGTATTGAATGAAAATGTTAAAAGCTTTTCTTCATTCAGACAGAATCCAAAGAGCAATAATGGTTTAACCTTATCCGATTACTCCAGTTCAATAAATTTATTAATTAATGAACTAATTAAGTTTAATAGTATTATTATACAGAAATCATTGATTAGCTATAAAGACTCTGTATTATAGCGTTGATACATTTAATCGAATGAATAATTTTAATTAGATTGTCTGATGGAAATTTGCTTGAAAACAAAACACTCGATTTCACATTGATTCAAACAACAAATGAAATGTTTGCTAGAAAACTATACTTGATCTTATCGCTTGTTGACAACAGTCTGTGAAGGGTTTTCTGTAGGGGAAGTTCTATTACTGTCTCCACAAATAATTATCTGGCTTTAACGCTGCCTTAAATTACAACTCTCAGTGGTCGACATACAGAATGATGATGTTACTTTGTTATATAGAAAATTATTATTGCTTTTTGCTTTGCATCAAACAATTTATGAAAAATATAGCATCAATAGCAGACAAATCGGAGAGAAACTTATACATCAAAGAACATTACTCCTTGATGTAAAATAAAGTGGTGCTCCTTCAGCTGCATACAAGCAAAAGTATTTCATATCATGAGTACATACTTTCAATTCTTTCTTCAAATCCATTATATCAGCATAAAAGACAATGCAAATATCAAAGTGAATATACTTTGAACGTAATTATTTACAAAACGTTCAGTTATTCAAGCTTTAACTCGGAACCGTGCTAATTCGCTTAATTCCCAAAATAAAAATAAAGTTGGCGACTTAAAAGACATCGATATAGTAGGATAAGGAGGATAGTGAAATCCTGGCGTGAGCAATGTAACCTTTGCACGTCACACACATACACCATGAGGCTAGATCAATACGGAACATAGCAGCAGGGGCTGACTGGATGGAACAGAGAGACCAACAGGTAGCGTGACATCTAGCTAGGCTACGCTGCCAGTCGGTCGGTCACCGTGCAAGTCATAAAATATTTAAGAGAATTGGTGTGGCTTTTACATCTGAAAGTCACACGAATAACATCAAAAAGTTTTCCAGCTGCATCAACAAGCATAACAATAACAGGAATGATTTATGTTTGTTAGTAAAACTGTTGAAATAAACTGCACTTTTTCTGAAATGCATGCACTAATGGGAATTCTTACTTGTTGAGAATTTTTAAAATATTCCCACTGCTCTCTATAATATATTAAACTAGTTGCTTTGTTACAAACAAACTAAGAAGAAACATTATTTTAATAAAAAAACAAATTTTTATGCAATGGAAAGCAATTACACATCAAAAACAAACAAGGAATAAAAAAGAATCACAGTCATGGGATGTGAAGTTTAATTAGGAAACATCACCGGCTTTTTCCTGCGCTTTATTTGTTTCTGCGTTGGCTGTTTTCATTTTTTGTGTACACTTAAGCGCGCTTCGCGTTATTTCATATTAATATTCCTTGCGCAAATCCCCGCCGGCTATATTTTCGACTTTGATTTCTTCTGTGGGATTATATTTTAATTAGTGAATAAAGTGGGGCGTTTAATATAATTTTATGGTTTTGAATATTGTGAAATATATATTTTTCATAAAATATTATATTACAGGAAGGTATGTTTGTAATAAACAATATTAAGTTTCAGGAAAATACATTATAATAAAATAAAATAAATTAATTAAATTGCAGAACAGGAGAAAATGATTGTTTGCGGTATTAAAAACATTTGCAAATTGTTTGTAGTACTACAGTTTAAAAATTAATACTCATTAGTACGGATAAATTATGTAGAAAGTTTTAATTTAATTCTTTGATTTATAATTAAAAAATAATCACATTTAGGACTAATTAAAGCAACTTATAAAATATTTACTAAAGGATAACTAATGCTAAACAAAATTTAATAGCATAATATAAAGTTTACAATTTTTTTAAAATTTAATTTGTTAATTTATAATTTTATTAACATATAATTACAATTGGTACAAATTGCTGCAATTTAAAAATTATATATTAAAAAATGAAATATTTTTAACAAAATTAATATAGTATCTTATTAGTACTATAACTTACAATAAAATTAAACTCATTGGTATAACAAGTTTTTCAGAAAGTTGCTGTATTCTGCTCGAAGTTTACTACTGATTTTTTTTTCTGGATTTTATGATCCCCTATAAGCAAATTTGGATCTAGTAAATTTGCTATAATATTTTTTTTATCTCCTGGTCTTTTTTTATTTAAACCAGGCAAACTTTGCAGATTGTAGTCAATGCTTTTAAACTTATTATGCAAACCAAGCCGTTTTAAATTTTATTACAAGCAACTGCAATGTTGTTTCAGTTTTTGACATTATGGTTATCAATCTGCTACGGCATAATCCTGCACTAGTCAATAGCAGCTACCTTCACCTAAAAATCTAAAGCATGTTTGCTTAGCGGTAGCAAAGTTTGTTTTTCCTGGTCTTTGTAGATTTTAGCTCAGGTGTTTTTTTGTTTGATCTGTGTGCCAGCTAGGTTTTTTGACTGTGTCCAAATATCTTTTGTTTGTCCAATGAAATCCAACTTTATCATTACAGTTTTCCTTATGTAACACATTTGTTATACTGGATATAGCAGTTTGTGCAATGTTTGTTTTGCCTTTGCCATCACAATTAATTGAAATGGCGGTAATGATAGCACATATATAGGAGCTGTAAGCATTGTTGTCATTATCTTTGTTATTAGCAGACATGTTAACCACATAATTTAACCAAGTTTGTTAGCCGTACTCTTGTTGTCTTTTGTTGTTGCTGTAGTGATGGAATTTACCACTATTGTGTATTGCCATTTGGTCATATTAGGTGTCAATCTACATCTGTATCCGACTATTATTTTGGTTGTAAAAAACACGCAAATGGCGTTTGTAGATATATTATATTATCCAAATCAGCGTAAACTTGGAGTCAAGCGTGAGTTCCAGATTTTTTATTTTCTTTGTCGTTGGATGCGTAACTTTATAATTTCAGAATTTTTAGATCTGTAGTGTTCTGCCGTTTTGTGAACGGTATAATCGCCGTTTTACTTGAGTTCACCTCTTTTCTGCATCACTTTTTTGTGGTGTTCAATGCACTTTGTACCATGTTTTCTACAATTTTTTTAAACTAAAAATGACGAGGTTATTGACGTTGTTTGAAACAATATTGAGAAAGTTATTTACATGCAATGGATGATGCTTTTGCACCTGTTGGTAGGCATACTGGTGCTAGTGCTAGGCAAATTTTTACTGTTCTTTCCTGTATGTACTTTTTAATTTTTTAAAATAATTTTTAATAAAAGTTGTTAAGTTGATTAGTTTATAGGATTTAACCGGACATACGTGAGTGAATTCGTAAGCTTGCTTTGAGTATTTTGCATAGAAACTCTTTTAAGTACGTACGGAAAACCCGAGAAGTGTGTATGTAACAGCTTTTGAAAAGTGCGTTTTTTGGTCAGCTTAGACTTAATGTTTTTAGTGCGGTCTTTGCTCAAAGCTTTTTGAAGACGGAAGCAGGTAGAACCATAATGTCTTTTCTACAATTTTGTATGGCATTTTCATATTCCGTGAGACTGGTCACATAAATTACTGTTTTTCTTAGTTTAGTTTTTTAGTGTTCGTTTTTGCCAAGCTTTTTGTTTTACTAAATAATCTTTCTGAAGATGTGGGTGTGCTTGGGTACTGTTTTTTAAAAGCAGTTTTAATAAAGTTGACAAATATATTTGTTATTATCTCTAGCTCATGCAACGTTTTTGCTGACTTTGAAAACAAACTCCAGTTTGGCTAACTAATATTTTATTGTAATATTTTTGATACGTACCACATGATTTATGGTTCATTTGCTTATATAAGGTTAATAACTTTGATACGCAACGCATTGCAAAATGTTAATGCGCCAACCTTTATTCATTATATTGAGATTGTATTCTACTGTAAATTTAAGGAATTTTTTACGTCTTAGATTTATGTCTTTGCTCTTTTAGGCTACTTAGTCGGCGTTGGCATTGCACCCAAAAATCATCGGTGCATCATCTCTGTTGCTAGTTAGCTGTAATATCTTTGCAAATGGTAGAGGTCCTTGGTTATTGTAGAAAAGATACCCAAGTTAGAGAATTAATATTTTCTAGGATCCCTTTTCTATTATTGCTACATTGACTGTTAATAAGTCTCTAAAGTATATGGCATTAACTACCCATTAACCCCTTTATTTTTTTGTGTAAGTATAAGTTCTTAGATAAGAGCAGTATTAATGTAGTCTTTGACAACATATGCACTAAAGTCTGCAAAAACTGCTCTACAGTGATGTAGATTGATTTGCACAATATTTAACATTAAACTTATTTTTGCAGTTTCTTGGCGATTGGCAATAGATTCTGTGTTGTGGCTTTTTTAGAAAGAAACAGAGCTTGAAGGTTATTGTAGAGAAACTCAGGTGCAGTTTGTACCTTAAATTTACTAAAACTTTTTGTCCAATAGCAAATGTTGGGTCATTTTGAATTGTTTTGCATCGCTAACCTGTTTAGTAAGATTGCTGATTCTAACTGTAGTTTTGAGTACTCATGTAATCAATTATTTGAACTAAGCAACTTTTTCAGACCTTTAATCTAATTTTTTTTACTTTGCAACATGTATTTTTGGCCAATGTACTAAAAAGCAATTTTTTAGTTGATTGTTTACACACGTAGTTTTTAAAATCTTTTCCCCCTCTTTTAGAAATGCATTTTTGAAAACCGGGTAATGCCGGCTCTTTCACTCATCAATCCTACATAAAATAGAGATTTTGAAGGTTAAGTTGAGAAAGTAATAAGGGTTTATTTTAGAATTATTGCTAATCCAATACCTTTCAAAATGTGTCTCTAAAAGTTTTAACTTTTTTTACTATTTTTGAACATGGTTTATTTTTACGTCTTATTGCTTGAGCCGTCTGAACTTACGTTTATCCAAAAGCCTTGGCTTGCGTTTTTTATAAAATCCCAAGTTTTTATTTTATTGCATTCATTATTAGTTAGTAAATTTTTACTAAAACCTTGTTGGGATATGTTATTTTTAATTGTTGAATTTTTCATATTTATACTCCAATTTATGTCTTTCTATTTTTAACTTCTTGGCAAGTTTGTTTTTGTCGCTTTAAATTCAGAACAATCAGTTTTTGTTTCACAAAAGCCTTTACGACCAATTTTGCAGAAAAAAATGCAATATTTTTTACAAAATAAATAAATATAAAACTGCTTAGAAAACACATTAATTGCTCAAAAAACAAATTCTTGCTAACAAATAAAAAATGCCTAGAAAACAAAGCTTTGTTACAAAATAGATAAAAAATGTTTAAAAAAATACTTTTGCAGCATTAAATCTATTAAAATTTGATCAAAAAATCAAAATGTCTTATAAAATAAACGTGAAATTTCTTAAATTAAAACACATTGCAACAAGTATTTCTCAAAAAATTAAATAAGAAAACGCTTTTACAGCATATTATCTACAAAATTAACTAAACATTGTTTAAACAATGCTTTTACAGCTTATAGTCTATTAAAAATGGTTTATAAAGCAATATTGTTTACAAAGTAAAAGTAACACTGCTTAGAAAACATAAAAACTATTAAAACCGCTTAGAAGACTTTTTTTTGCAAAATAAAGCCAATGTTACAAAAATAACTTTCTTGTTTATAAAAATTAACTGAAGTAAAGCATAAATTGCTCAAAAAATACATTTAATAAACAAAATGTATCTAAAATTGCTTACAAACTATCAGTTTGTATAAAATTTGTTGAAAAAACGATTTAGTTAGTATTTGACTTGATTTTTAAATTGAGTATCATTAGTATACTTTCGTTTATTTTTTTGTATATATATATGGTTTGGCAATTAGTATCATTTAGCCGTTACAAAAACAATATTTTGTTATTGACAATTTGTGTGCGTTAATGTATGCAGTTTTATGCTTTATACAAAGTTGTAAACATTTAAAAGCAGTTTTGTTGCAAGTTTGATGTTGGCATACAACATGACAAACAATAATAAGTTGGTGGTTGGTTGAGTGGCAGACTTTAAAACTAGGGAGAACAATAGTTTAAAATTTACCGGAGGCGTACAGTAAGAACACCCAAAAATATCGAACGCGTCAGATAAGCTGTAGAAAAACGTCTGACACATTTGGCAACAAGACATTCAATTGCAAATTTTTGAAAAAAACTTACTAAGAATTTTTCATTAAACTAGTTTGTTTGGCTTGCTGCAAGCGGTTTTTGCAAATTTTGGGAAATCATAAATATAAGTTTAAATTTTATAAAGCTTATTTTGATCTTATTGGATAAATAAGAAAAAATAGGATGAGAATAAACCAGCGACGTGCTACTATACAACACAACTACTCACCGGCTTTTAGTAAGTAATTACAAAAAATAAATAAGATGGAGAAAGAAGAAAAATGTAGAAAGAAGAATGATGTATATTCTGTTAAGAAAACACGCATAACAACGCACAACATACGCTAGTAGAGTGCGAAGCGTGGGAGGAAGATAAAAAAAAAGTTAGAAAAGGTATTGGAAATTAAAATCAACAAATCCATAATTATTAATATATGCATGAGTGACGAAAACAAATGGAGAGCACTAAGAAACTATGCAACGACAATACTGAGGAAAAAAATAAAAAGGTTTAAAACTTTCAAATTTAGATAAACCAAAATGGAAGGGAACACACAGATCAAAAGCCACAAAAGACAAACAAAAGAAGAGCAAGAAGCTAATACGAAGCAAAAATACAAAGAAGGCCAAAACAATTATGCCTACCAAAGAATGGACGGTGAAAGGATATATAAGAGAAGAACATTTACTGAAACTTTAGTATCAACCAAAATAGCAAAGATAACGAGAAAAAATATAAACTGGCAAATTCTGGAATAGATTTAATGGAGCTACGCAAAATATTTATGAAAGAAAAAGGATACAACAAGGAAGAAGTTGATATAGAAAAACTAAAATACCTAAGAACAAATCAAATATCTATGATAAATAAAGCAAAAATGGGAGAAAGGAGAGATGGATGCCAATGTAGGAAGTAAGATAGAAAAAAAGAGTATAGAGAGAGATGGGCCAGGAACAGTTTTTGCAAGGCCAAAACCAGCCCATCTCAAACTAGTACCACATTAGTGACAATGACAAGGACAAATTAACGGCAGGACCAACGCAGAGAAGAAAACCGAAAGATATTGCTATGCACTAGTCATTCTCAAAGGCCAATTGTTGAGGTCAAAATCGTTTTCCGTCTTAAAAAAAACAAACAAAAGAAAAACTTCTACAACTGGGTTGAAGAAAATACTCACTAACTTTATGAAAAACCACTTCATGATTGCTAAGTCACCGTTTAATGCAATGTTTTAATATTTGCAATTGTAAGATCATATTTTTTCAAATTCTGTACGTTACATTTATAAACTAGAAATATTCTTAAAGTTAAAATTACCCAGATTTGGAAAAAACAGAAATTAAAAAAATAAAGACAGAAGCAGAAGCATGGAAATACATAAATAAAGAAACAAGAAAAAATCAAGGAGATATTGAGGCAATACCAATGGTGGAGTGGAAACAACATTTTTCGAGTTTGGAGGAGAAAAGAAATACGAAAAAAAAACTGGACAGACAAAAACCAATCAAGTGGGAAAAAGTTTAAAGGAAGCAATATCGGAAAAAATAAAAAAATTAAAGATAAGCGCCAGGTATGGATGGGATACAGAATGAAGCGTGGTTGTATGGTACTGAAGAGCTGATTGAGAGATTGAGCGAGTTAATAAATAGAGTATGGAAGGGAAAAGGATTTCCAAATCAACGGAGAGAAGGTCTTGTATGTGAGATACACAAGAGTGGAACAAAAAATCTAGTAATTAACTACAGAGGTATTAATTACACTACTGGGTACGGCATACAAGATCTACGCCATGATATTAGAGGAAAAACTGAATAAGAAACTGGGTATGAATGAGACAATTCCAGACGGGTCGGGTTTAGGAAGGAAAGAGGTACTATAGATAACGTATATATTTTACACCAAATCGTTGAAAAAGAAATAGCAAAAAAATGGGAAAAAGTATAGGCGTTATACTTGAACTTAAAGGAGGAATTTGATAGTGTGAATAGAGAGAAACTGTGGAAGTATATGAAAGAGAAAAGAATTAGCAAGTACCTGGTAAGACAAATGGAAGAAGTGTATGAGGAGACAGCAAGCACCCGGTGGGTGAATGAAAAAATGAGTGAAAGATTTTGGACAACAAACTGAGTAAGACAGGGCTGCCCACTGAGTCCCACTTTGTTTGCAACCTACATATTAGATGTAGAAAAAAACTGAGGTTGGTTCAAGCAGAAGGAGCAGTAGTTGGTAGAGAAAAAGTGAGGTTGCTAGCATATGCCGACAACATGGTAATACTGGCAAAAGAAGTCAAAGAAATGAAAGAAAAAAGAAAGAAAAAATAAAAAATATTTTAGAAAAAAAAATTAGAAGTAAATGTAGAAAAAAATTATGGTGTTCAGAAAGGAGGGTGCAAGAAAAAAGCGGAAGACTGAAAATTGCAAGGTATTACGGAAGTAAAATCTTTTAAATATTTGGGATATGTTTTTTGCACAAATAGCAATGAGAGCGAGCACATTAAAAACATGGCTCAAAAGGCAAATAAAGTAGTAAAGCCAGTCTGAAGAATAAATGAATGAAAATTTGAGTGTATGAGAATAAAAGGTTTAATGTTTGATAGTTTAGTTAAGAGTATGATATTGTATAGATCAGAAATATGGGGATGGAAAGAACAAAAAAAATTAGAAGCAATATAGGTAAAATATTGGAAATAGGTGCTAGATTTAAACAAAAAAACTCCAGCATATATTGTGCTGGAGGAAGTCAAAAAAGATAAGTTAAGAGTAGAAGCAGGAAAAAGAGCAATAAAGTATAAAGAAAAAATGAGACAAAGTCACGAATGTAAAATTTTACAAGAATGCATGAAAGAGAAAATGAAAACAAAATACAATACAATACTATAGAAATAGATATGCTAGTCAAGAAATTGAAAGAAAAAAAAATCTGGGAGAAAGACATGGCACAAAATTATGGAAAGAGATAGAAATATACAAAAGCAAGAAAGGAGAATAGGAGTGAATGAGTCTAGTTACAACGAAAGTTATGAACATATTATAGAATATGAACTGCCAATGTACCTAGAGAGTGATAGATATAGTAAAGATAAAAAGATGATTGCAAGATTCAGATGTGGTAATGAAGAACGAGTGACAAAATTTTGAATGGAAAAAGATTTAAAAATGAGCAGAATGTGCGGAGAGACTAAGAAAACTATGGAACTCATGTTAAAAAAGTGTAACAAAATGAGATATTGAAAAAAGAATACGGAAGAGACATAGAATAGATGAGAGCAGTTAAAAAACAAAGAAAAGAAGTAGACGAACAGAGAAGAAAAAAATTTAGTTGTGGATAATTTTACAAAGATTATGATTTTATATTTTGGGTTATAAATATGTTTGTAAATATAATTTTCAATGCCAAAAGGCAAGAAATAAACGTATTAATAACAAGATAAAATGGGTGCCAAACTTTAAAAATACAATTTCAAAATTTACTGGAGGCGTACGTACAGTAAAATCATCTAAAAATATCAAACGCGTCAGATAAGAAAAAAGAAACAAATACTGTAGACACAGTAGGCAACAAGACAACAGTTGCAAATTAAAAAAAAATACTACTAAAAATTTTGCATTCTGGTTACCCATTAAAATTTAAGTTGTTCACAAGCTAAAGATTCCAATAATTTAGTTTGTTTAGCTTTCTGCAAGCGAATTTTGCAAATTTTGGAAAATTATAAAAATTAAATATTTTTTTATTGATGTTAGATGAAACTCATTTTGATCTTAGTGAATATGTTTAAGCAAAACTTTTGCTACTAGGTAGAAAATAGGTAGAAAATACACATGAAACCCCATTTTAAGATTGCAGAGTCACCGTTTAGTGCGGTGTTTTAATATTTGCTTTTGTATATTTTTTTGAAAAAAATGATCAAATGGTTATTATTAATTTTGAACGTTACATTTATATTCTAGAAATATTTTTAAGGTCAAAATTGCGCAGAAGTTGATATTTATGTCAAATTCGTTTTAATTTATTATTTTTTATTTTTAGAGCAAGTTTTTGTTGCGTAGGAAAGAGAAAAATAGTAGTGTCAGGTTTTAGTGTCTAAAAAAATACCTTTCCTTCCTTACCTTGAGGTAGTTTGCCTGGCGCTTATTGCACTACGGTTTTATTGGGTTTGTTGTATATCTTTGCTGTTCTATTCCTTTAGCAGCTTTGTCTATTCAGTATCTTTAGCCAATGGGTTGTTTTTAACATATCTGCGGTTGGGTTGTGTTTGCCAAAGATGGCTGTTTGAAAGCATTGCATTTAATCAGTAAATGTATTGGAGTATTGTATTCTTTTATACATCCGTGGCATAGAAGGTCCACAGTGTTCTGTGAGCCTTTGCAGTCTGATGCGACTGCAATGGTTTTGTTAGGAATATTCTTGAATGTGTCAATCTCTTACAGTTCTTTCATAGGTTGCTGTGTTCCGCCTCAAGTTTGTTGCGGATTATATCTTTACCGGTCTTGTATGGGATCCCAAAAGCGGATTATGGTCCAGTGAATGTCCTCTTTGTTATTTGTTTGGCAAGCTGATTTGCCATGAGATTTCCTTTTGTCTTCTAGTCTTTTGGTATCCATACCAGGCAAACTTTGCAAATTGTGGCCAGTGCTTCCAGACTGTATATGCAAGTAGTAATCAGTTTGGATTTTATTACTGCAATGCCGCTTGACTGTATGACATGATAGTTATCAGTGTGTCCGGTTTTAGTCCTTTCTCAATTTGTGTACCAAATAGTTCTTTTGACTGTTCTCAGGTATTTATTCTTTATCCATTTGTTTTGATGTGATATTGTTACGTTAAATGTCTTACTGATAAAGTGGCTTTTTATAAAGTCCGACCTCATCATTAGAGTTTTTTCTTTATGCAACACATTTATTATGTTAGGTTTGTAGGTCCCAAGGTTTACATTGTTTGTTTGTCTGCAGCCTGTATGCTGCTTGTCTTGCTTCCGCCATTACCATCAGGTGAAGAGGCGGTAACGAAAGTAGTACTTCCATAGCTGCCGTGAGCGTCGTTCTCATTGCCCCCGTTATCAGCAGACATGCTAACCTCTGAACTTTGACTAGATTTTTGGCTGTACAATTGCGAGTGGTTTTTCTTCCCAAACATGTGATAATAAGTCTTACCACTACTGTGTATAACCATCTGGTCATATTAGGTGTTAATCCCTATGTACGTCCGACTACTTTTGCTGTTATATTTGTCAGATGTGTGTTAGAATTTAAACTAGTAGCAAGTGTTAGTCCCAGATATTTTATCACCTTTGACATCGGGAACGTGGTTCCATAAATTTTCCGATTTTTTAGGTCTGTGGTTTTTTGCCGTCTTGTAAACGGTACAATCGTTGTTTTGCTTAGGTTCACTAATAACCTTTCTTTTCTGCACCACCTTTCTACAATATTATGTTGGACACGGTTGCTCCAAACTTCCTGTATGCAAGTATAGTAGGATCATCTGCGTAGCATAAGGCATAGCTACCTATGCCGTTGAGTATCTGTAGTAAGCCATTCATGACTAGGCACCACAGTAGGGGTGAAACTCCTACAGTTTTTCTACATAGTGTTATAGTTACAGTCCGGTTCTGGAGCATGAAGTTGACTCATTGTTGGACGAGAGGATCTACTTTTTGTCTTTCTATTGCATTTGATATGGGTTTGAAGATAGTAGAGTTCTTTCATGTGCTGACTAACTGGTGTATAACTAGCTCGCAGGATTTACACGTTTGGTAGGCATACTGATGTTGATGCAGTGGTCGGGTCTTTAGTACGACTATTTTTTTTTTAATAGTTTTGCATAAAAGATGTCAAGCTGATTGGTCTGTAGGACTTAACTAAGGTTTTGGTATAAATACCACCTTTACCGCTCTAAAAATTTTGCATAAAAGCTCTTTTGGCATTGCGTACCCTTTCTGTAGCATGATGAGATAGATTTTATCGGTTCATGGCGACTTAAATGGTTTAAATTGATTGCTTATGGTCTTAGCTTTTTCCAGTCTTTTTTAACTGCTTTTTTGTTTAGAAGTTCTGGGCTCTAGGTTTTTAGAATTTTGTCAACACAGAGCCTAAAAAGTGTATCTGCAGCAACTCCTCCAGAGTGCTTTTGACCGACTTTGTGTGTTTCTTGTTTTTGGTCTTCAAGGAACCAATGTTCCCAGTTTGGTCTTTGCTTAATATTTTTTGAAGTCGTGAGCATGTTAGACCGTTTTGAACGTTCTCACAGTATCTTTTCTACAATTCTTTTTTGGCTTTGTTCATGGCTTTATTATATGCCGAGAGATTTGTTGAACAATGTTCTAGTAGCCGTCCTTGCCCTGGCCAGCTCATTGAGGTGTGCTTGACAGTGCTAGGGCAGTTTTTTTCAAAAGTTTTGATAAAGTTGAAAAATATGTATGTTATTGTATCCAGCTCTTGTGATGTCTTTGCTGTTTTTGGACAGATCCCAATTTGACTAACTAATATTTTGTTGAATAGATCTTAGTTAGTTTTTCTCGAATTTCTGTATTCCAAAAGGAGCGTTTTTTTTAGATTCTATATTGAATTGGATGTATGCATAATCATTGAAGGCTTTTTTTATCACTTTACTCGCTTTTTTAATTAGCTAATTATTGCAAAACGTTGGCACGTTACCTTTGTTTATGTTATTTAACTTAAATTCTACTATAAATTTTAGCAGTTTCTCACTTTTTATGTTTGTGTTCTTGCTTCTTCAGACTACGTGGTGGGCGTTGGCATTGCATCCAAGGATTAACGGTGCGTCGTCCCCGTTGCTCGTTAGCTGCAGTAGTTCTGCAGGTAGTAAAAGTTCCTGCTAATTGTAGGAAAGGTATTCAGATTTGAAAATTATTTTTTTCTTGGTTTCCTTCCCTACTATCACCCTCTTGGCTGTCATTAGGTTTCTGAAATAGCATTGAATTAAGTACTTGTTTTGCTAAGATGCATGTACGAGGTTTGCATATGGGTTGTGCTGCTAACAGCCAGCTGCCCAGTATGCTTGACCTTTTTATCTTTCTCTTATAGATCCAAAGATAAGAGCAATGTCAATATTGAAGCTGCTCTACAGTGATGTAGATTGATTTGCACGATGTTTAACGTTGTACTTTTTTTTGGCAATCGGCGGTAGGTTTTAATCCACGGCTTTTTTGATGGTCTCTGTTTCTTTCGGGTTGCCTCCTCCTTTTTAGAGGAAGCCAGAAGTAAAATTTTGGAGAAACTTAGGAAGAGTTTCTTTTCTAGATTTCTACCCTTTCCCAAGCTCCCTTATTCATAAGTAAGATATATTGGGTCCTTTTGGAATCTGAATTTTAATTGACCACTTGCCAAGTCTCGCCGTTTAAAGTATTTTGTACCGTTAATTTTTTTAGAAAATTAGCTAATTTTAATTGTAGTCTTTGTATTCATGTCATCACCATAGAGCAAGTGTTAAAATGGGTAATACCAGTTGCCTGTATTAAGGTTTGAGTTACGCTTTTATAAACCAGTTTTTGGATCACCCGAAGTGGTTATCAAACCAATAAAACAATATTCTTAAAACTTTTGCTAAATCTACAAGTTGAGCTATAGACTATCATCTTTAGACACTTGTTTCTATGCAATAATCCATAAAATGTAAAAAATAATTAATTTTCTTACAATATTTACAGGAAAAGTTTTTGCATTGGCCGTAACTTTTTTACTTTCAAGTCGATTTTAACAAAACGCCCACCATTTGCGACAAATACACGAGCACTTTTTTAAGAAGTAAGCAGTTGGAATTTTTTCAATGTGCAGACTTGCGGCTAGTAGAAAAGATTTTTTTTAAACGGCGTAACAACATTTCGCAGTTGTTTTATAAAAAAGAATTCTAAAAAAATTGAAGAAGATTTAGATATGAATTTGTTGTTTAATTTAATATTTGTTACTGATGATACTTTGGATTTAGATTTTGAGTTTTTTTAGAATTAAAATTAACCATGTTGTTAGTGCCTCATTCAGATATTGTTTTGAAGTCTTTGTTTATTGATGCTACAGATTTTAACTTAGAAATTTCAAGACGTTCTGCCATATTTGTCGATATGGTCTTTGGATAGTATAAAGTATGAAGGGTCATCTGCAAAACGATAAATTGAAAATTTAAAGAAGTTAATTAATGTAAATCAAAAATAAAGTTGGCAAAAAATCAGAACTTTGAGGAACACCAGCATTTATGATTAAATAGTCAGAGTTGAAAATCTCAATTTTAACTGAAATTTTTTTATTGTCAAGAAAACTATTGATAATATTTACAGATTTTTATTAAAACTTATACAATGGAGCTTGTTGACAAGATTAATATGCCATTTGCTATCAAACGCTTTGGTAATATTTTATTGCAAGATTTTCCTCTTGTTTGTCTAAAGTAGAATTTTATTTGTAACTAACAGAAGTCAGAAGATTTGTTGCCAAACGTTTTAATCAAAATCTATATTGAGTATCTGAGATAAAGTTATTTTGTTCTAAGAACTTGACAATGTAAAAATTAATATTTTTTTCACAGTTTGCATAATAATGTAATTGGACTATAATTTGAAGAATAAGACTTGTCTGCCTTTTTAGAAATAGGTTGAACATTTGCAATTTTTCAACAATTTGGAAATGTTTTATTTTTGTATAAGGCAAATATTCCAGTCAAAATAAGAGCTAATTTATTTGCAAATGTTTTAAGAATAATAAGTGGAATTTCATTTATGGCTTTCTAGTATTTAATTTAAGAAGAAGATATTTTTTAACAACCTGTTGCTTAAAATAAATTGGACCTATTATTTTACCACTAGAAGGCATTGTAGGTATAGCAATAGAAAAACTTATAATAGTAGAGTTAGTTGCAAATTGGTTTGCAAAAATATCTGCTTTTTGTTTTGGATTAGTAACTAGACTGTTTTGATAACTTCGAAGAAGAGGTATTGAAGATTTTGTACTACCATGCAATGAATTTATTGTTTTATAAAGTTTATTGTTGTGAAATTTGATTAGCTTTGTTTCTGTCAATTTTATCTTTTTCAGATTATATTAAATTGTTACCTAAAGGCAGTGGTCACACAAGTATCAACCTATGTAACAAAAAAAATATTTGTTTTTGGTGTTTAATTTTTAAATTTTATTTTTATATCAATCATTTATATTAAAACATTAATATAAATAATTATGCGTCTTTCTCTTTTAAAATAGGATAAGCCGGCCAAAACCGTTCTGTACATCAATGCTTAGTGAAATTGACATGAGTGCAGTCGCAATGCAATTTGTTATATTAAATAAAACAAATTAATAATTATATCAGTTCCAATGTGTTATTTTGTGCTTAATCTTATCAACAATAAAATTTTAGAAAGCCTTTTGCAACTACAATCGGTGAGCACTAATATTCTTCCAATAACATTGTATTATTATAACATTTCAACACTTAATTATTTGCAGAAATTGCTTGGTACTGTTGTAGAATATCAGACATATTGTTTTTATTAAGCTGTAATAAAGGACTTTGAAAGTATTGTTAAATTGTGTTTCAGTTTAGAGATAATTGGCCTCTACTGTAGTTAATATAGTTAATGGTGCATTATAGCTAAACTAATTGAGTTAAAACTTGTTGGAGATAGTGTTAACAGGTCATTTTAACTTTTAAACTAGAATTTTAAAAAATAAAATTATTAATAAATTTTATTTTTCAAGTACGGGTAATCTAAAAATTTATTTAAGAATTAAAAATTTGCTACAAAAATTTATTATCTTAAAAAAACATGTTTTAGATAAAATAAAATGTATGAAAGTTTATATTAAAATAGAACTTGTTGAATCCAATACTTTATTAACAAAATTTATGATAATATTAAAATCTAAATGATTTTATTATTTATTTATTATCTTTTGTGCTTTTTACAAACTAGTTTCAATATGTTCAATAAAAGTATTAACTAAATTGATTTTTAATTCTAACTAATCTTTATTATGTTGACTGGCGTTAATTATTTAAGTTTACTACAGCAATTTAAGTCAATTCTATGAATAAATACATTTTAATAAACTGTTATTACAAGAAATAACAACTATATTTTAAGTACTTCGTTAACGCAACAATAATAACTTATCCAGTTCTAATGTATGTTAATAAAATATTAAACTCAACAAACGTATCGATTGCATGATTACACATTTTGCAGGAATTAGGAGTAAAGTGTAGCGTTAATTTCCGCCGCGTGTCCACATTAATAAACCCGCATCGTTGTACCCCATTTAATTAATCGTTTTAAAAATAAAATTAGCAATGCAGAACGAGCACCGATTGACAACCACTACACGTCCGACCTTTTTTCTCACTAATCCCAACACAAAAAAAAATTCTCCTAGGAACTGTCCCGTTTAAAACAAATGGGTGACGTTTTTCCGCAATAATTCAAGGAGCGCAACAGGAAAACCTGTTTGGTTGGTGGTCGCCACTAATTAATACCTCCGAGTTAATTAAAGTTTCCCCTGTCTCGGTATTAGTTATAATTGGTCGATTATTTATGGAGGAAATTTGTTAGGGTATCGCGCGGTTTGATCACATCCAAAGTTTGCTTCTTATTCAAGTTAATATAATTTTGATAATCACAAAGCAAACTTCGACGTGTTTTACGTTTTGCGGTAGTAGCTCGCTTAGGTGGAGTTAGCGCGCTCTCTGAGGCCGACAGTTTAGGGTGTGCCCGATTTTCTAAATCATTTGATGTAAATTAGAGTGGTTTTAATTGGAATTTACCGTGCAGACATGAGTTTGTACTTTATGAAAAAGAATATGGACTGGAAAGTGATGTTAAAAGTTTTAGAAAGAAAGTTAATTTATTTTGTTTCTGCTTTATAAACATTAATTTGCGTTTCAATAATTATATAAAACTTTTTCAACTTGTAGACATTATTAATTAAAGATTTTATTTACAAACATGTTTTAATGAATTATCATTATTATCAATGTAATAAAATAATATAATAAAATTCAAACGATATTATTAATATTTCAACTTGGTCTAATTTATTTTTTTAACGAGAATTGCTGGCTTTAGTCGCCGCGTCCTAATGAGGTTCCGCTAGTATTATTGTTATAGAAACATATTATTAACAAACATTACATACTGAAATCCTATCACATCTGCAAAAATATCGGTAAATCTTCATCACTTATTTTATATGTTGAACTACATACAATATTCTATGCATTCATTTTTTGCGTTAAGACCATTCCGACCGCTACCTTGATTTGTAGTATTTTAACAAAAACGGCAAGTTTGGCGTCATTGCTGTGTCTAGATATAATTTGATAATCAATTTATTTTTTCACCAAGACTATTTGTACTGCGTGCAAAAATCTCAATGAACATCAATACGAGCAATATATTTTACAAACTGAAAGTAAAATTAAAAATAATCCAAAACATTTTTGGAGATTTGTTAATGAGAACAAAAAAACTAATGGTTTTCTAGCCACAATGTATTATAAAGATCAAACCTGTAACAATGAGAACAACTTTGTCAATAGTTTTGCTGCAGTTTTTTTTTCTTCAGTCTGATAACAAAACTCATCCAACTCCATTGTTTAATTTTAATAATAACGTAATACATTCAAAATTTTCTATTAGTTTGTGTGATGTTTTTAAATGAATTGGAAACCTTAAATGTAATTTAAGAGTTGGACCCGACGGCATTCCTTCTTTACTGTTAAAAAAGTGCATTTCTTCTATTGCAAAGCCATTGCACTTACTTTTTAATGCTTCTTTGAATAAAATTAAATTTCTTCAAAACTAGAAACAAAGCTATATTACGCCTTTGTTTAAATCTGGAGCCAAAGAGCCTAAATACCTAAATTGTTCAATAAAATTGTAACTGGTCAGTTACAATAGATGTGCAATATGTATGTATATATGTCAGTTACAATAGATCTTAAAAGAAGAGCAGCATGGATTTCGTAAAGGGCGTTCCACACTTACTAATTTACTTTGTTATGAAAATGATATTTTAAATGCATTTGAATCTAAAGTACAAATTGACTCTATCTATCTATCTATCTATTGATTGCCAAGCTCAGTGCTCTTGGTTTTCATCATGATGTAATTTCCTGGTTATATAGCTTTTTGAAAAATCGCACGCAGTGTGTAAAAATTAATAACTTTTTGTCACAGCTCATTCTTGTTTCATTAGGTGATCCTCAAAGATCTCTTTGTGGACTAAGTTTATTTTTGCTTTTCATTAATGATATCCGACAGTATATCAATTCATCGTCATTTCTTTTATTTGCGGATGATTTAAAAATGTATAGAAGAATATCATTTCTCATTGACTGCCATCTTTTACAACTGGACTGGTGTTTTATTAGTAAATTATTCTTTAATGCTGATAAATGTTTTTTAATAAGTTTCCATAGAACTTTAAGTAAAATTTCTTTTAACTATATAATTAACACTAAAGTGGACAAAGTCACACAAATAAAAGATTTAAGCGTTATTTTTTATCATGAACTCACATTTGTTGAACATATTATCACCATGTGCAATCGTGTCATAAAAATGTTAGGATTTGAATATAGAATGTCCACGAATTTATCAGTCAGTACGCTAAAACTTATATATTGTGCGTTCGCAATTAGAGTATGCACCGTCAGTTTGGAGTCCTGTTTATAAAATTCACAATTGTAGTATTAAACAAATTTAAAAGAATTTTGTCGTTTATTGTTTTATAAGTTGGGCATATTATCTGTAAATTATGTTTACTGATACATTGCTTCATTGTACAACCGACCGCCATTGAAGATTCGCCATAAAAGGGCTGATTTGTCATTTTATGTAGCTCCTAAAAATAGACACAGCAGGCATTCTTCTTTATTTTGTGTGTTTAAAAAATCTAATTTTTGTGTTTTATGGAATTTTGCAAACATTTAAAACAAAATTTAAACAAATTTATTATAGAAAAGTTTTAAAATTTTTATTACAATGGTTTTGATAGAAGATATAAAAGTTCTTAAACTTACGACTAAATCCAATAAAATATGGGCACTCTTATTTTTTTAAGTTAGAACAGAATTTAGACTAACTTATCAAACAAAAAGTTTTCAAAATTTAATCATATTGCATTTTTCTATAACTACAACCAAATATAATAATTAGTTATAAAGATATAGTCGATATGCTTAACTTAACGACTGCCGTGATCTGCCGTAAGGTGTGATATGTGGTTTTTAAGTTATACACTTGGATTTCTGCGGCTTACATACAAAGCTATTAGCCATATAAGACGCAATGGAAAATTTTATTTGATCAGGCTTTTTTAAAAAGACCAGCTTGTCACGCCGTTAAGTTGATGAACATTTGAGTAACCCCATCTAAACCCATGTTGGTAGAAGAGGAGAAGATTGTTTGTTTTTGGGTGCTCTTGGATTATGTCTAAGATCACCTGGCCGGTAGCTTTAAGGAAAGTCTAGTTTTTCTTAGGTTTTGAGAAGGTGATCAGAAGTAAGCTTTTCCAATCTGTAGGAAAATCGAAAAAATTAAATTAGCAATGTTGGTGAGAGCCATTATTTATTGTTTTATGCAAAAACAATTTTAACGCTTTTTTTGGGATTTTATCGAGAGCAGGGACAGACCAAGATTTAAGTTTTTAAGAGTTTCTCTAATTCAAGAACGTTTGACGATATCAAGTGGGTGTTGATGTCAGCGGTTTTCAAAAAACCTTTGACTTTATGGTGGACTTTTTGACAAGTTCCAGATCAGTGTTCTTAGTGTATAAAAGAGAGCATTTGAGTTCAAAGTTGTCAGCAAATGCTTCGGACTTTCTTTCTATAGGGACCCGTTTGATCTTTAAGGTTTTAGAGATCTTTTACGTAAGATTGTCATTTTCTAATATAAACCCTTTTGAACTTTTTGATTTTGTTGTGAAGCGCGTTTAAAATCACATAATTTTTGGGGTTGCGGTGCTTTTGCCATTGATGTTTGACGGCATTTTTTCTAATCAATGCTTGAATGTCTTGAAACAATTTTAAGAGATTATTGACCCAAAAATGATAAGTTTTAGAAGTTTTTTCCAAAACCTTTTGGATTTGGTTTGTAATTAGTGCAACGTTTTTTTTTTAATGTTTTTAACCGTTTGTACTGAGCTTAAGTTACCAATGTTTTTTTCCAGGGATTGTGAGAAAAAAGTCTAATACGTATAGATTACAATTTTTTTTCTCTCTTCGGTTGATCATTTTTTATAAAACTGAAGTAGTACTAGTCTACAGGTAGTGGTCTGAGCTTAGGATATTGATTGTTGTTACCACGGCTTGCAAGTTGACGTTTTTGAGTATTGCTACGTCAAGAACGTCTTTTTAGTGTCCCCCTAGGTTTGTTTGAACCCAGGACTTGTAAACCGTTTTGCTCTACGAAGTATTAAATTAAAGTCTCCAACAATTATTGTAGGAAATAGATTAGCAAAGATCGCATAAAAACCCGTCGTTTTAATACGATTAATCTGTTTAATATATGCAAATAACGTTCTCAAATACGTGAAGAAAATTCAAAAATGTGTTATTTTAAAACAAAACTTATTGCAGAGTTATATTATAGAATTTTACAAAATTTAAAAAAAAAATTAAACAAACTTATTGAAATTTTTTTAATTTTAAAATTTTTATTATACTTATTTTATATTTAAAATATTAATACTTTCATTTTTTTATGTTTTATGGAATTTAGCAAAAATTTCAGACAGAAACAAACTTATCAAACAAAACATTTTTAAAATTAGAGTATGTTGGCTTTAATTTTTTAAAATTACAATTAAATGTAATACTTACATATAAAGATATAAGCATTCTTATTGCATTTTATTTTTTGAGTTTTATTAAAAAGTTAACAATGTTTAATAATAAGACAAATTTATTTAATAAAATATCTTCAAAATTTCTTTATAATAATTTTAATAGATGATCTGTTATTTTCTAAAACTACAAGTAAATCTAGTGATTAGATCTAAAGATATGGACACTTTTATTGTATTATAAATAATCAAACGAAAGACTGGTTTGCCATCTAGTTGCAATTTTTAATACTAAAATGTCCGCATTAATCGGTATCATTTTAGCATTTATGCAATTGGCAGTTATTTTTTCGTTTGATTATTTATAATATCAATTGTGTTCATAAGAACAGAAATATTTATTCAAAATTGTCTTTGCTATCATGCGATGTCGTAGTCGTACAAGGCATACTGACGAGGTTTGTAGAACCGAAACAATTGTCTATGCTTGACCCTTGTGATTCGATTGACTGTTTTTGAATAAATTAATAATTCATTTTACTTTCATTGTACTCTAATTTTTGTGTTTCAAAAAGTTTTGCAAAAGTTTAGAACAAAATTCAGATAGACATATCTACAATTTTTTTTTTTTTTCAAAATTTGATCATATTGGTTTTGATAAAAGCTGTAATTTTGTCTAAAATTACAATCAAATCCAATAATTAGATATAAAGATATGAGCATTTTCATTGTGCTGCAATTTTTGTGTTTTATGAAGTTTTGAATAATAAGACAAACTTGTAAAAAAAAAAAATTAAAACTAAACTATTTTGGTTTTTATAAAAAGTCTAATATTTTCTAAAATGATAACCAAGTCTAATGATTAGATATATAGATATGGTCATTCTCATTGCACTCTAGTTTTTATATTTATAGAACTTTGCAAAAAAATTAAACAATATTATTTATTGAACAAAAATTTTAAAGTACAACCAAACCCACTGACTAGATACAGGATGATTATAAATGTTTGCGATTATGTAACCATCTAATGTACGTTTGTGCTGCTCTAGTAAAAATGCGTAAATAAAGTTGCTTATCTTAGAATTCAATAATAAAAATATTTTTATATGTTTACATGTTTATAATTATTAGTTGTAAACTCTCGAACACAATCTGAAATAGAATAGAGCTATTCCCCATTATCAAACCCCCTATTCCTAAAGTAGAATTCAATAATAAAAATATTTTTTTTATTTGTATACATTCTTATAACCTTGCTTGCTTGACAGCTGTCAAAGTTGAACTGTCAACACAAATAGTATAGTAAACAATTTTAAAAAGGCGGCATATTTAAAGCGATTACATAATCCTATTCATTTATAAACTCCCTGTATATAGATATGGGCACTCCAATTGTTGCAATTTATAAAAAAAAAATCAAAAAGATAGAATAATATGCAGACAAACTTATTACATATTGGTTTTGATGGATGGTCTAAAGTTTCTTAAATTTACAATCAAATCTAATGAATAAATATAAAAATATGGACTGTGCTTCAATTTTTGTGTTATATAAAATCTTGCAAAAAGTTTTATTTGACTATATTGGCTGATAAAATGTCTCAATTTTTTTAAAATTAGAATTAAATCTAATAATATGTATGAAAATATGGCTCCTTTTAATATATTTTAATGGTTTGTGTTTTATAGAATTTTTTTATCTTTTTTATCAAAGTTTTCAAAATTTAACTATATTGGCTTTAATAAAAAGCTTAAAGTTTTACAAAACTACAACTACAACTATATATAAAAAATAATAACATTATTATTTTTTGAACTTAATGTAATTTTGCAAAAAAAAAATTAAAACAAACTTATCAAAAAATTAAAATAAAACTTATTTTGATTTTTTTTTATTGATTTTAATAAAAGATCTAATGTTTTCTAATAGTTTAATTTGCAATATATCCAATAATTAGATTAAAAAATATGGACCCAATTTTTTTGTACATCAATTTTTGTTTTATTTAATTTTGCAAAATTTTAGAGCAATTTTTCTAAAAACTTATTGAACAAAAAGTTTTTAAAATTTGACTATATTGGAATTGATAAAAGGTCTAAAATTACTTTTGCTAATATTTTATAGAATACAAAAAAAAGTGCAATGAGAGTGCACATACGTTTAGATCCAATCTTTAGGTTTGTTTGTAAATTTATAAAAAAATATACTTTTTATCAATATTAATATAGTAAGTTGTTAATTTTATAAAATACTAACATTGTAGTGCAATGAGAGTGCTCATATCTTTATATTTAATCTATGCAATTGGTTGTAATCTTAGGAAATTTTAAACTTTTTATGAAAGTCAGTATGATCTAGTTTTAAAATTTTTTTATTTGATTAATTTGTCTGAATATCATTAAAAAATTTTATAAAACGCAAAAATTGTAGTGCAATGAGACTGTTCATATCTTTATATCTAATTATTGAATTTGTTTTTAATTTTAGATGTTATTAGAATTCTTAGTAGTAGTAAATAAATTTATTTCATATACACACATACAATTTTTTTTTTTTTTTTTAAGAAAATAAATATATATAAAAGTAAGATAGAAATGAGTATGAATATGAATATGAAAAAGGCTATCGACCAAAGTCTTTCTGCCCTAGAATTTTTATTAAAACCAAATTCATAAAATCACATAAAATCTAATGATTAGATGTAAGCATTTTTAATAAGTTTTAATTGTTGTGTTGTAATGTATTTAGAAAAAGTTTAGAAATAAAATCAATTTTTTTTAAATATTTTTTATGTTGGATCTAACACTTTTAAAAATCACAACTTAATCTAATGTTAAACTCTAGAGGCATTTCCAACAGGCTCTAATTATTGTGATTTATAATTTTTTTATAAAATTTAGGAAAAAATTCAATCAAATTTATTGGCAGTTCTTTTTACTTTTTTTATATTTACTTTAAAGTAAAGGCTAATATTTTTAGAAATTACAATTAAACTTAATGTTCAGTTTCAGAGATCAACTTATTGCTATGTCTTGTCTCTAATTCTTAACATTGAATGAAATTTAATAATAATAATAATAGTATTTTTTAAATTTTTTGTTTATATACAAAGAAATTGGTTCAGCCTGTGGCTGTTTTTCCACTTAACCTATTTTAATATTACAAAAATTTGGTAATTAAATTATTCTTTATTTTTTCAGTACACTTCCATCTTAATGAGCTGACTCAGAGTATTTCTGTTTTCTTTCTTGCCCCATTGAGTCTGCATAATCTTTCCATACTATTAAATTTAAGATATGAGCATTCATAACTTGTTTTAATTTCTATGTTACAGTAATTACTACACATCTTCTTCTTCTTCTTCTCAGCCATCATTTATCCACTCTTGGATGTAAGCTTCCTCCAAAATTTTTCACGTCTTCCTATTTGCTGCAGTTTGAATCCAGTTTTTCCTTGCTATATTTTGGATACCATCTTGCCATCTTCTGTGGTGTTTGCCAGCACTTCATTTGGTTTTTTTTGGACGCCAAGTTGTAATTTCATTGTCCACCTGTACGGGTCCTGCCTTGCTTTGTGGCCAGCTTATCGCCACTTAAGCTGCGCCACTCTAATAAGTACCTCTGTCACACCGGTTTTTCTTCGGATTTTCTTATTCCAAACTCTGTCCCTCAAAGTAGTTCCAAGCATAGACCCCTCCATTGCTTTCTGTGTGTATTGCAGTCTGCTAGATGTTTTTTGGGTCATGGACATTGACTCGAGGCCGTAAGTGAGCACTAGCATTACGCAGGATTCAAATACCTTTCTTTTGAGGTTTATAGGGAACTCCTTGGATTTGACAATAGGGCTTAATTTATCGAAAGCCACATAAGAAAGACCTGTTCTTCTTGAGATTTCGGAAATCTGATTTTCTTTACCAAGTTGAATTTTAAGGCTAAGATAAATGTATGTAGATACTTGTTTAATGGATTGATTATTAATTGTCACCTAGATATTTCTTGAACTTATGACTTTGACAGGTTCATTTTAAATCTAACTTTTACTGATTCTTGATGGAGTTCCTGAAGCATGCTTTTAATTTTTTTAGCAGTGTTGCCAATGACAACAATATATTCTTGAAATCGGAAATGATTAAGACGTACTAAATCGGTATTTATTTTTTTTATGCCAGTTTAAGGTTTTGAAGACATTTTCCAAGGCTAATGTGAAAAGTTTTGGAGAAATTGCATCTCCTTGCTGCACTCTTGTTTTAATTGGGATTTTATCTGTCTTTGAGTCTTTGTCAATTTTAACTTAGTTGCTTTTTTGTAGATCTGTTTGATAAGGTTTGAGTATCTTGCGTCAATTCTCGCATTGTCTAGGGACTTTAGTATTGCCCACGTTTCGACGGAGCTGAAAGTTTTCTTGTAATTCACAAAGGCTATGTGCATTGTTATATTATACTCAGTGCTTTTTTTAATGAGAGTACGAGTAAGTGTCTGCAAGTGGTCTATTGTTCCAAATTCTTTGTGGAAAATATTTATAAATGTGACAGCAAGTTAATAGGACGGTCATTCTCGATGCTGTTTCTGTCACCTTTTTTGTATAGCAGAATAACTTTGGCATTTTGCCATTTGTTTAAGATTTTTCCTTTCATCATACATTTGTTTAGTAGAATTTGTACACTTTTCAGAACGGCTTTGCTTCTTATTTTGATCATTTTGCTAGTAATTTGATCCTTGCCTAAATTTTTTCTGTTTTTCATCTGGTTTAATGTTGCTATTAGTTTGTCTGTGTCTATTTTGGAAATTTCTTCCGATTCTACGTTTTAAATTTTTGTTGTCTGGTATTGATTATCCTGGGTTATAGAGCTATATAGTTTATAGAAGTCCTAAACAGCATCTGTGATCTTTTTCTGGTTACTGACTATGATGATATCTTTGTTTCTAACTTTGGTCGTTTTTGATATTCTATTTGATAGCTTGGATCTGAGACCTTTATGCTTTTGTTATCTTTGATTGTTTTTTTTATCAGTTTTGTTATATATTCTCTTAGGTCTATTTGGATATTCTTTCTAATGTCTTTATTAAATTTTTTATAGCCTTCAGCTTCTCGATCCATTTGTCTTCTTACTCCCGTTAAGTTTCTTGTGTTTGTGCTAATTTTCTTTGGGCTTTCTTTGTGTTTTGAGAATATTTCTATTGTTGCAACTTGAATGCTCTTCGCGATGTACTCGGACAGTTTGTTTATTCCGAATTGTCGGAGTATTTTTGGTTTGCATAGTTTAGTGTTTAGAGTACGTTGGAATGCGTTTTTGTTTACGTCAGCACCTCAACTGTTGGGTATTTTTGTTGGTATGTTAGTTTATTTTTTTCAAATTTGGTGTTTATTACTAAGTTTGCTTGAACTAAACAATGGTCACAATAGTATCGAATCGGTTTAGAACGGTAACATTCTGGCATATATCCTTTCTGTTGGTTATGATGCAATCGATTTTGATTTTTACAGTACCTTTTGGACTTTTTCAGGTCTATTTTTGTTGCGGAAGTTTTTAAAAGAAGGAGTTTATACAGAAAAGGTTTTTAATTTTACAGTAGTTGATTAGCATTTTTCCTCTATTGTTCTTATGACCAAGTCCAAATTTACCAACGTTTGGGATATCCTTGTCTGTGTTTTGCCAAATTTTTGTATTAAAGTTTTTAATAATTGTAACAAACTTGGCGTTTTTGTTGTTTTTGGCAGTGGTTATATTTTTGTATAGCTGTTGTTAATTTGTAT
Organism: Tachinus rufipes; assembly: GCA_963932245.1. Taxonomy (NCBI): domain Eukaryota; kingdom Metazoa; phylum Arthropoda; class Insecta; order Coleoptera; family Staphylinidae; genus Tachinus; species Tachinus rufipes. The sequence goes on along the minus strand of OZ010747.1, from coordinate 65,488,922 downwards.
CATGATGTATGTATATGACTCAACTTGATATAGATTTTGTTTTAGTAACTTAATTCTTTAGACGCTTGTTCATCATCAGAGCAACTCCTCCTATGTGTTAGTTAATTTCTGTGTTGCATTGGTAAAGTAGGTGTCTTGACTTCAGAGATGTTGTTAGTTTTCTTTTTAATCAAGTTTTGCTTATGCCTAGGACGTCCCATTTTATGTGTTAAAATTGCTAGATGTTTTTTGGGTCATGGACATTGACTCGAGGCCGTAAGTGAGCACTAGCATTACGCAGGATTCAAATACCTTTCTTTTGAGGTTTATAGGGAACTCCTTGGATTTGACAATAGGGCTTAATTTATCGAAAGCCACATAAGAAAGACCTGTTCTTCTTGAGATTTCGGAAATCTGATTTTCTTTACCAAGTTGAATTTTAAGGCTAAGATAAATGTATGTAGATACTTGTTTAATGGATTGATTATCAATTGTCACCTAGATATTTCTTGAACTTATGACTTTGACAGGTTCATTTTAAATCTAACTTTTACTGATTCTTGATGGAGTTCCTGAAGCATGCTTTTAATTTTTTTAGCAGTGTTGCCAATGACAACAATATATTCTTGAAATCGGAAATGATTAAGACGTACTAAATCGGTATTTATTTTTTTTATGCCAGTTTAAGGTTTTGAAGACATTTTCCAAGGCTAATGTGAAAAGTTTTGGAGAAATTGCATCTCCTTGCTGCACTCTTGTTTTAATTGGGATTTTATCTGTCTTTGAGTCTTTGTCAATTTTAACTTAGTTGCTTTTTTGTAGATCTGTTTGATAAGGTTTGAGTATCTTGCGTCAATTCTCGCATTGTCTAGGGACTTTAGTATTGCCCACGTTTCGACGGAGCTGAAAGTTTTCTTGTAATTCACAAAGGCTATGTGCATTGTTATATTATACTCAGTGCTTTTTTTAATGAGAGTACGAGTAAGTGTCTGCAAGTGGTCTATTGTTCCAAATTCTTTGTGGAAAATATTTATAAATGTGACAGCAAGTTAATAGGACGGTCATTCTCGATGCTGTTTCTGTCACCTTTTTTGTATAGCAGAATAACTTTGGCATTTTGCCATTTGTTTAAGATTTTTCCTTTCATCATACATTTGTTTAGTAGAATTTGTACACTTTTCAGAACGGCTTTGCTTCTTATTTTGATCATTTTGCTAGTAATTTGATCCTTGCCTAAATTTTTTCTGTTTTTCATCTGGTTTAATGTTGCTATTAGTTTGTCTGTGTCTATTTTGGAAATTTCTTCCGATTCTACGTTTTAAATTTTTGTTGTCTGGTATTGATTATCCTGGGTTATAGAGCTATATAGTTTATAGAAGTCCTAAACAGCATCTGTGATCTTTTTCTGGTTACTGACTATGATGATATCTTTGTTTCTAACTTTGGTCGTTTTTGATATTCTATTTGATAGCTTGGATCTGAGACCTTTATGCTTTTGTTATCTTTGATTGTTTTTTTTATCAGTTTTGTTATATATTCTCTTAGGTCTATTTGGATATTCTTTCTAATGTCTTTATTAAATTTTTTATAGCCTTCAGCTTCTCGATCCATTTGTCTTCTTACTCCCGTTAAGTTTCTTGTGTTTGTGCTAATTTTCTTTGGGCTTTCTTTGTGTTTTGAGAATATTTCTATTGTTGCAACTTGAATGCTCTTCGCGATGTACTCGGACAGTTTGTTTATTCCGAATTGTCGGAGTATTTTTGGTTTGCATAGTTTAGTGTTTAGAGTACGTTGGAATGCGTTTTTGTTTACGTCAGCACCTCAACTGTTGGGTATTTTTGTTAGTATGTTAGTTTATTTTTTCAAATTTGGTGTTTATTATTAAGGTTGCTTGGACTAAACAATGGTTGCTATTAGTATCGAATCGGTTTGGAACGGTATCATTCTGGCATATATTTTTTCTATTGGTTATGATGTAATCGATTTTGGTTTTCACGATACCGTTTGGAATTTTTCAGGTCCATTTTTGTTGCAAAAGTTTTTAAAAGAAGGAGTTCATACAGAAAAGGTTTTTATTTTTACAGTAGTTGATTAGCATTTTTTTTCTATTGTTATTATGACCAAGACCAAATTTACCAACGTTTGGGATATCCTTGTCTGTGTTTTGCTAAATTTTTGAATTAAAGTTTTTAATAATTGTAACAAATTTGGCGTTTTTGTTGTTTTTGGCAGTGGTTATATTTTTGTATAGCTGTTCCAATTTGTTATCCCCAAATGCACTGGTTGGGGCATACATCTGGATTACTTGTAGGTTGTACCTGTTGATAATTTGTATCATGGTGTATGTATATGACTCGATTTGATATAGATTTTGTTTTAGTAACTTAATTCTTCAGACGCTTGTATATCATCAGAGCAACTCCTTCTATGTGATAATTGGTTTCTGTGTTGTATTGGTAAAGTAAGTGTCCTAACTTTAAAGATGTTGTTAGTTTTCTTTTTAATCTAGTTTTGCTTATGCCTAGGACGTCTCATTTTATGTGTTGAAGTTCTTGCTCTAGTTATTGGTTGCAATGAAGAGTTTCTCTTTTCTTTTCGGTGTTGGTCGTTGTCTATATTTCTGTGCAAATTTGTGCCTCCCCCAAAATCCTTGAGGCGGCCTGATATATCAGCGCAAGATTCTCAGCTAGTAGGTCTACTTGCCTGGGTTATTAATGTTTGAGAATTCGACTTTTATATGTTCATGTTTGGAGAGTAAACGGCATTTAAACGCCACGCTTGCCAAGCAAGTTGGCAAGTTTTGGTTACAGCCGCCTCATCTGGGCCAGGCGCTGTCGGTGTTCGCTTGCAGCCTCTCGATTTGAGATAAACGCTGCGCTGCTGTGCTAGTTTTGGTCCGCCCCGGGTATTTCATTTCCCCGGTACCATCTACATCTAGGAGGCGTTTCCCTATCCGCAACTAGCAACTCCTGCTGGGTAGCAACCCCTGCAATATAACCACTTATATTTAAAAAAAATTAAAATCTATTCTAATGATTAGATCTAAAGATATGGGCATTTTGAACAATTTCAATTATTAATGAACATTATAAAACATTATTGAAAGTTAACTAAGCATATACACAAACATATTATACAGATTTAATCAAATTATTATTTTATTTTGTTTGGTATTAGATCTATTTTTTTAACTTAAGAAAAAATTCCAATAAGTAGATTCAAAGATATGGGCTTTTATAACTTGCTCTATTTGTTATATTTTATATAATTTCTAAAAAAAATTTAAACAAATTTTGTATGCAATTTTTTTTCCAAATATCACAATGTTTAATGTAATGTAATCTGTATTAACTCTAAAAATTAAAACTTAATTTAATAATATACAATATTAAAGAAATTCAACAAAATATTTAAACAAATTTATAGTATATAAATTGAAAAAAAGAAAAGGTATGGGTTTTTTGTTTAGTTTAATATTTGATACTGATAATACCTCGGGTTTTGATTTTCAAACATTAAAAATTTGAGTTTTTTAGTGTTAAAATTGACCCTCTTTCCTTATTCTGAAACAGAGAGTTTGCTCTGCTATGTGCGTATCTAGGGATGGCCATTTTGTCACTAAAATTAAATTTTAAGACTGAAACATAGAACCTGTTATAAAGAGTCGGCCATCTAACTTTTGAAGTTTAAATCGGCCATAAATAAAAAAACTAATGAATATTTTTTTCAAAATTATGAGTTTATTACAAAGATTGGACATTTTTATTTAAGAATGAAACATAACATCATTCACATGACTGTCACAGCTAACTTGACAATAACTCATCCGATTAACCCAATTTTTTAGTACGTTTTTGATTGTTTAGGCTGCAAACGCATGAATAGCAACTTTAATTTTGTGTGTCAATGCATCAATCGTATCTAGATGGTTAGCGTAACAATTATCCTTAAGGTCTCTCCAGAAAAAAACATTAACGGGGTCCAACACAACACAACTCTTAGGCGGCCAATTGAGATCAGCATTTTGGCTGATTATTTGGTTTTTAAAACAATTTGCAAAAGATCGATGGTTACGTTGGCTGTATGGCAAGTGGCCCTTTCCTGTTGAAACTAAATGTTTCATTCATTTATTTCATACTCTTCAATTTTTGGAAACAAATTTAGCATGGCACTGTAACGTTTGCTATTGGCGATAACGGCGGTTCCTTGCTCATTTTTAAAGAAAAAATGGCTCAATAATGCCGCCCGCACCGGACCAAAAATCACACCAAACGGTTACTTGTTGTGGATGCATAGAATGTTCAATAGTCATGTGTGGATCCCCAAATGCAACAATTTTGCCTATGAGATGAAAATGAGATTCATCGGAAAACACAATATGCTCATCTTCTGCCAAACAATCTTTAGCCTATTGGGCTAACTGAAAACGCATCGAATGGTCATGAGGCTTTATTTCTTGGACTTAAACTTTGTAAACCTTCAAACCGAAGGTTTTATTCTTCTCAGAGAAGTGCGAAAAATGTTCAGTTTCTGAAAACGATGACGAGTTGATGTTGATGCATGTTCACGCACACTTTGAGCAACAGCATTTTTTTTTTTTTGGCTAAACGCACTAGACGAGAACATGTACGTGTTGTTTTATCCACTAACGATCCAGTTTTGCAAACTCGCTTTACAAATTTGTCTACAAACTGCGTTGAAGGCATTTCTTTTCTATCAAATTTGTTTCGTTAATTTTTTACCGTTTGAGTAAAAGACTCACCACTTTGAAAGTAAGCTTTCATTATTTTTCAACTTTATCAAGTATAAAGTTTACAAATTTTGCAAATAAAACTATTTTTCTGTCAACTCATAAATGTCATTATCAAAATAAAATCAACGGTAGTTCATATTCCAACGTTACATGGCCCACCCTTTATTAGATTGAATGTTCCAAGATGCGTGCGCATCATGAGTTTGCAGAATATAATTTAATTATTCTACAAGCTCATAACTGTTAACTTATACTTTAAATAATATCTGTCATATATGCGCAAAAATATTATTTTAAAATCAAAGTTTTTTATAGTTTCTATAGTTCATTTTTTTATAGTTTGGTTTTTACTACTTTGGCTATTATAAAATAAATATATTCTGCAAAAGTGTGATAAATTTCGCGGGCCGGTTAAATATTTAAAATGGGCCGCATGCGGCCCGCGAGCCGCAGGTTGGCCTCCCCTGTTTAAAGGTTTTCGATGATTATAGACGCTACAGATTCTAACTTAGATGTTTTAAGACACTCTGCCATATTTGTCAATATGGTCTTTGAAAAGTATGAAGAATGGACGGTGCTTTCATCTGCAAAACTATGAATAAGGGTGCGTTTATGCTGCACATCGCCGGCGCTGCTCGCCAAGATTGGCGCCGGGATGTTGTGGCGATGATGAAACAAACCTATATAATCTTATGGGAGCATTTATGCTGCACATCGCACATCGCCGCGCTGCTCGCCACATTCCTCGCCACTGCGATGTGAACAAAATAGTTTGGTTTTTTATAATCGGACCATCGCCGTACATCTTGAAACTAGCGCTCTGATTGGTTCGTTTAGTGGCAGTTATGTGAGACGTTAACATAATGTATTTTATATTAACGAACTTATTTAATTAGTTTAATTAATTAGTATGTTACTTCAAACCGTGTTGCGGTTATATGCAATTTAAAAGAATGAAGTTTTATTTGCATGTATTGTGTTAATTTATCAAAACTTTATAGCGTTTACAATAATTTTATGAAAAATTTAATGAAAATAAATCCGCATTAAGCAGGAAATTGTTAAAAAAATGTTTGTATTTTTACTGAAGTGGCATAGTAATTAATTATTTTAATTTAATATTTTGACTTATATTAATAATTTTATTATAGTAATATTTTATTAAAACAAATACCGATCGATTATCACAATTAATTACTTTATATAAAATTACTAGTCGCTTTAAATTATGTTGCTCTTCTATTCAATTTATTTACAGAAATGTTTTCTTGCGAACCGTTGTGTAATAATTCTGTTTGTTTGTTGAGATCATTCTGTCGCAAAAGCTAAAAATTTACAAACTATTACGATTCGTTTGTTAAAGATTATTTTTTTAAAACTGTTCTATGTACAAACGTACTACATGGTGGTGCAACTGGAGCATTTACAAGCGTGTTCTATTAATTATTTGGTTTATTTTTTGTCGACGGAAGGTCCAAAGGCGCCAGAAATTACAATTTTTTTGTTAATTAAGTTTTTTTTATTATACTACTTAATTCAGTTAATAATTTTAACTCAATAATATGACTTATATTAATAATTTTATTAAAGTTAAATTTAATTAGTAAAATAAAGGTCGACAGTAATTAAATAACGGCGAAGTGCGAGCAGCGCGGCGATGTGCATTTATGCTGCTGAATGGCAATGTGCGAGCAGCGGCCAGCGCCAATCTTGGCGAGGGGATGTGCAGCATAAACGTACCCTAAGAATTTTGTTATTTGAAAAATTTTATTAATGTAAATTAAAAATTAAAAAAAAAAATAGCAAAACCTAGAAGAACACCAAGATTTATAACTTTGGGGTCAGAGTAAAACTATCAATTCTTACTTTAATTTTTCTATTGTCAACGAAACTTTGGATAAGATTTACCGATTTATGTTCAAGAACTATATAATAGAGCTTGTTGATATGATTAGAATGCCCCACACCTTATCAAATGTTTTTAAAATGTCTAAAGCTACTGCAAGTTTTTTTTTAAGTTTAAAGTAGAATTCTATTAATAACTAATATAAGTCAAAAAAATTGTTGTCGAACGTTTTGATCGAAATCCATATTGAGTATCTGAGATGAAGTTATTTTGTTCTAAGAACTTGACAGTGTAAAATTAATATATTTTTTTAAATTTTTTGATAAATTGAACAATAATGCAATTGTAGACATTTTATAGGATAAATAATTTTACTTATAATATTTAATATATATATTTTTTTTTTAATATGGTCTATAATTTAAAGAGTTGAACTTGTCTCCCTTTTTATATATAGGCAATTTTTCAACAATTTGAGATGTTTCTTTTTTGTATGATAAGGCAAATATTTTAGTCAAAATGAGAGTTAATTCATTTATAGATGTTTTAAGAATAACACGTGAAATTTGCCTTTATGGTATTTAATTTAAAAAGAAATTTTTTGACAGTTGAAACTCAAGAAAGTATTTGGACTTTATCGTACAGATTTTTATTAAACCAATATTTTGTGTACCATTAAATCTAATATTTCAAAACTTCAAAACAAATTTCAATAATTAGATCCAAAGATATAAGTATTCATAGTTTGCTATCATTTCTATGTTTATAGAATTTTGAAAACATATTTAGACAAATTAACTCAATTTTTTTTTGAAAATTAGAACCAAATCAAATTATTAGATCTAAAGAAAATTATAGAGTATTAAAAGAAACTCAACAAAGTATTTAGACAAACTTATCTTACAAATTTTAATCAAACTATTACTATATTTTGTATTAAATCTTAAAATCATTTGTCAATAATTAGATCCAAAGATGTTGTTTTTTTTTAATATTAGCAGATTGGTGTAACGCAACGATGTAATATAAAAAAAGCATCTTTTATTTGATTTATATAATATAACGCTAGTTTATTATTAAATAAAGTATATTTTTTTAATCCATATTTAATTAATTAAATAAACACTATTAAATTGATTAAAGCATATCAAACAATTCATTATAAACTGCATTCAAACCGCAATACATTAATGTAATTTGAGATAACATTCCAATCTTTCAGCAGTAATTACCAATACATTTAATACTCCATATTACAATTCAATCGAACCGCATATATGTTTTAATCATGAAAATTATCATTTCACGCTGCCAGAAATTAATATTTGAGTTATCAATGCCCGGCTTCACTCTCTAGCCGACCCTGGGTGAAATTATTGTCATTTGCAACTGGGGAGCCTTTATTCATGCAAGTGCTACAGCAGCAGCGTTGTAATATTTCATAACTCCACCCCAGATAATAACAGTACACAATTTTTCAACGCAAATGACAAATGGAAAATGGTTCAACCACTAAATGATTACAAGAACATTGAAAACATAAAAACAAGCTTGATTAAAATTTTTGTGGTTAATTTTAAATTGTTTTGAAACAATTACGATCGATACTGTTCGAGGAGATAACAAGTCAATTACTTGAAAAGTTAAATTAAACCGAGCAAAGTTTCATTTTATATTTTTAGCTAGGCACTTAATAAACACAATATCACTCAATAAAATAAATATGTGCTCAAAATACGATACGCTTTTACGTTGTAAAAGAAGCAAACATTTGATATCTGTAAGGTGGAAAAAAATATCCACCCCAATGTTGACATTATAATAAATTTCTTTTTTGGGAATTTCTCCCCTTACAATTGTTGTATAGAAATGTATTGTAAAAATTCTTCTCAACAACTTCCATTTAGTTAATGCGGCAATTTGTTTTGGTAACGCATAAATTCTTAGTTTCAACAAGTTTTCCTTTAAAGGGTGAGAGAAGAGACGTATTGTGTTCCAAGTTTAAAGTGTTTCAATTTACTATCCAATTTATGCCAAGTTATTATTGTATGTCTTGGCATTAATGTTGTATGGGCTTCATTGCCTCCAGGAATTAACATGTCAAATAGTGACAAGGTAAAAGTGAGTAGCTTTGTGCGGTTAGTTTGTTTAAAAGCTTCTCGATATTCACGTCAATCATCTTGAAAAAGAATACTTTAACATATTTAATAAAAATAAATTATAATCTTTATAAAAGCTCTTATCAATATTTAATCGATTCCGGCGATTCTGTCCCGTGCGTTTTTCATCGCGTTAAATGTCATGTAAGAGTTATAAATCTCCAATCTTCCGGATCGGGGGTCTAAAAGTGTGAAGTCAGCTCTAGATCATTCACTTTTATGGCGCGGCTCGAGATGGTCCCTCGCTTGTCCCCTCTCGCACACACACTGTGTTCTGTTTATTATACGATAGCTGATGTCCTTTATGCTGGCATCAAATTTTCTGTCTGTTTTGGAAGATGAGGTGGGTTGGTTGAATGGTTGGAAAATACCGCACTATCATTCCCGCACGGGAATAAGTCGAAATGGGTCGTAAATGTTTTGGCAATTTTCTCTAGATTTTAGGTAATAAATCTGTTGAAATGTTTTTGTTGGGATGGTGAAATCAAATTGGAAACTATATGCAGTAAAAAAAAGTTTGTTAATAAATAAATAACAGTAAATATTGTGGCTCTGGATAACCAAATAATGCTAAATAATGTTGCATTTTAATTAATTACAAAAACAAAACAAATAGAATATATTATTAGAGTTCCATTTTTTTTAATTTCATTTGTAACATTTTATAATACTTTAAAAATTTAATAATTTATGAACATTTTGTTAATATTTTATAAAACCCGTGACAGTTCAGAAACGTAATGTATGTATGATGTTTATTAAATGTAAAAGATACATATATAATTACATAAATGAATAACATAGTGTTGTAGACAAATTTATACAGAAAAATATATTAGAATAGAGTACAAAGCATTAACGATTAAATATACAAGTACGTTTATTATTAACTAGTTTACTTATTCATGTATAATGATTATATATGTATAATGATTAATAACATTTCAGGCACGTATTAATTTTATTATAAATCTAATGTATCATTGTTTGATATTATATATGTTTTTAGCAGTCTCTTGAACTGTAGAATACCTGTAGCAGCCTTAATATGTGGAGTTAGTTCATTAAAGTTTATCATTTATTCGTAAAACAAAGATTTATATGTTGTTTGTTTGTGTACTGTATTAATATAAATGTTGTGTTTAGATCTTGTGGCGTAATTATGAATATCTCTGTTTTTAATTATGTTACTGCTGAGATATTCAGGTAATTAATTATTTAATAATTTGTATATAAAACACATGTTTCTAAAATACAGTGACTGTTAAAAATAACTTTATTTTTTTAGCATGTTTTTGATAAGGGTGCCTGTCACATTGAAGTATAGATCAAAGACAGTTATTTCGGAGAACCTGTAACCTATCTAGTTCTGTTATAGTCAAATAAAATAAAACTGTTGAACAGTAAACATAAAGCAGACTATAATTGATTGATATACATCAAGAAACTGACATATACGATGAAAATGTTTTAGATGTTTATTATTTACAATGGCTTTTAAAATTTATTTGTTATTGATTATCAAACTAAGGTATTTAATTTTATTCACATATTCTAGTAAATATACTCAGATATTTTGTCTGCATTTTTGTAATAACACATTTATTTTTAAAATTCTTTTATTTATATTATCATCTTCTACAACTAACTGGGTGTTATCCGCAAACAAATTTATGTATTTATAGCATTCTGACTTTTATTTATGTCTTTATGTACAGTGTAAATAGTAGTAGACTTAAAATTGCACTTTAACGTACACCATGTTTGGTAAATAACTTGTTAGATTCTATTCCATTTATAAATGTCATGTACTTTTTGATGTGTCAAATATTCTTTAAACCATCTTAACATTAGTTCATCATCATTGGTTCTTTAGTGATCTAGTTTATTCAGTAATAACCTTTCTATTGATTACTTCAAATGCTTTTTTAAAGTTCACAAAAATAGCAATTATTTGATTTTATTTATAGAATTATCCAGTACAGTTTTTGTTATATTTATGATAAGCGTTGATTGTTTTTTATTAATAGATTATATTTCTCAATTGAATAAAAACCATTTTACCATGATTTTTTTTGTAAAGTACTATATTTATATGTTGATTTATAGCACGGGGTTTGATCTCCGAAATATGACTGAAATAATAACTTGCACCGGGATGATTTGGAAGTCACCTAATAAGCCGTTGGTCCCACCAAACCGCTTCAAACAAGTCGCAAAACTTCTGGGGCAACGTAAAACGCAAAATAAAAACAAAAAAATAGTTAAATTTAATTATAAATATTAATTAAATGCAAAAAACATCACTTAAATGACCATCTCCTTCTTAAATGCAAATTTTAATCTAAAACCATACATTTCTAATGTTTATTCTCTGTCATTGTGATTTTGGCCTCAGAAAGTTGGTAATCATTTCAATGTAGCAATTTGATGTGACGGTGACTGTGAGTGTGAGATCATGTTTCTCAAAAGTAAGCTATGCAAGAGCCGTAAATGCAACATTGTTGTGTATTACCCATGGATCAAAACCAGCAAATTTGATTAATAACAGAGCCGTCTAACCTAACCTAACTTAACCTTTTTTTTTAAGTGGTGGAAATGCTTTTTGCACTTCATTTGATCATGGTAGTGCAGAATTCTAAAAAAGTTTCTACCTACTAAAACCACCTCTCATTTCTATACATGAAATCAGCCCGTAGGCATTTCTTCACGTATGTTTCTTATGCTTTAGCTTTTTTGTTACGGTTCAGTTTTTTCTTCTTTTTTTTTTCTCTCTTTGTTGCATTCCTTTATACGTTTATGTATTACTTTCCGTTTAGACTCTTCGTCTAACATTTGAGCAAGTTATATTATCCGCTGTTAGGCTTCCATTGGTATATCTTTTGATTTCCTGTTTTTCTTCTTTCCATTGCTGGCAATAGAAAAACGCGTGCTCAGTTGTGTTCTTCTTCTGGGGAGATATGCTCCAAAAGTGCCGTGCCTTTCAAGAAACTGAAATAAAAAGTAATCTACTTCCCCGTGCTTCTTCTGAATCCAAATGCTAACGTTTTTTATTAGTTGTTTAGTCCTTGCAGCATTGCCAGTATCTGCATTCCAATCTATTTGCCAGCTCTCCAACACAATTTTTAGTGCTTTTGCCTTTATATATGGGTCCAGTGAATTTTTTTTAATCAAAATTTTTGGCTCTTTCCCGTAATTGTAAGTAGACTGGCACAACACCTGCTATAACTTGCAGTGCTTTAGTAGACAAAGTTTTGTATGCTTGGCATACCCATAGCAATAGTACTCTTTTGGTTTTTTTAAGTTTGTTTATGTTCTTTTTGTAGTGCGTAGTTGTGTACCAGATTGGGCAACCATAGAGAATTGTCGAGTAAATTACTGCACAAACAAGTTTTCTTGTGGATTGATTTGGTTTTTTACAGTTGAGTACTATTTTATTTAGTAATGTTGTCTTTTTTTTGCTTCTGTTAAGACTTTTGCTACATGGTGGCCTATATTGGCGTTCTTGCATAAGTCTATGCCAAGTATCTTACCTTTTTTTTTTGACGTAATTTTTGTTTCTTTTATATTAAGAGTGATCTCTTTCAGTCTTTTCTTTCCATATAGGATCACTATCTTTGTTTTTTGAGCAGCTAGTTGTAGTGCAATTTCTTCAATTTTTTGGATTACTAAGTCAATTACGTGTTGTGCTTTTGCTACAAGGATCTTTTTACTTTGCAGTATCATCTGCATAGACAATAATTTTTGTGCCTTGGGGCATTTCTATTTGCAGTTCCTGGTCGTACAAGACGTTCTAGAGCACAGGGCCAAGTACGGAGTTCTGTGGGACGTCACAAGGATTTCCTTCCATCTGGCAGTATTAAACGCATTTTTGATATCTAAGGTTATTAAGAGAATTAAAGATCGGTTCTTGAAAGTTTTTACTTTGTTGTTTTTGGAGATTTGGAATACTGCTTCCAGAGCATTTAAAGTTGAGTAGTTTTTGCTAAGGCCAAACTGGTTTTTTGATAGGCTTTCTTCATCTTTAAGAGTTTGGTTTGATCTGTCCACAATCATGCGTTCAAAATTTTTTCCCATACAGTCAATTAAACAAATAGGTCTAAACGTCTTGTTATCATATTCATTCTTTTTGAGTTTATCCAGTAGCACTAATTTGGCTATTTTCCATCTGCCTGGAAAGATGTCATCTTTTAGAACTTTATTAAAGCTTTCTAGATGAAGCTTTGGTTAGGCCAGAGCATCCGCAGTTACTATTTTTGCGTATATTCTATCCGGGCCAGAATCTTTTTTGTTTAAGACGTTTTTACAGCTATTTCGAGTTCCGTCTCATTGAATTCCGGAGTTTGTGTTGTACTGCTATGTTGTCTTGTGTTTGGTAAAATGAATCTTTTTGGGAAAACCTAACCTAACCTAATCTAACCTAACCTAACTTTTTTTATATAACAAGAAATGCATTTACGCACGTCCAGTTTACTTGAGATAAGAGGGATTTTTTTCTTTTTCAAAATAAATCCTACTTACTTAACTCACGTTCTTTTAGCTCCCCAGCCTGAATAGTATTACTTTTGCATTCTTTTTCTATTGTTTGGAGGTTTTGTTAATGTTTTTTTTTTAAATTTTTTTTGGCCATGATTTGACTTACCATTTCGTTTATGACTTTTCAGTTTTTTTTTATTTTCAAGCATTAAGTCCACCATTTTATCTGCTGTCAGCTTTATCTGCAGAATTTCTTTTCTATTATTTTTTTTTATCATCTGATGCATGCAAACAGCGTATATTGTGCAGATTTAGCCTCTTGCAGTACACGCATTTATTATCTGTTTTATTACCTTTTCTTTTTGTGCTACTCATTTCAACAGTTTGCAAAGTAAAAAAAAAACATACGTGCCAGGACTACTGCTCTCATTGTCAGAATTGTTTTGTATGCCCTACTGACTCTGATGGCAAAATTTCTCTGCAGTCTATTTAGCGTTTTTATGTTTTTAGCAAACTTGAGAGCACCACTTTATATTGGTACAGCAGATAGCAAGATTGACGCGCTTACTGGCGCCAAAAGCCTTTTATTGCTTTTGCTGATTTTTCCTATTCTAAGCATTATCTTTCTAATGGAAGTGGTTGCCTTTTTTGTTTTGGCTGCTTTCGATTTTACGTGTTTCTAAACATTAAGTTTTTGTTTGTTACCACTCCTAAGTACTTAATACTCTATGTGATGTTTTGCAGCAAATCAAAATTTATGTCTTTGCTTTTTTTCGTTCCAATCAGCATTGCCGCTTTTGTCTTCTCAGTTGCCAGTTCTAGTCTGTGTTATTTTAGCCTAATTGTTAATTTGTTGCCGTTGTTTCTACTTTTTCTCAATTACCACCATTGCCAAATCATCAGAATATGCCAATAGCGTCACTTCTTTGGGAGTGTCCAACCTCATCAGTCCGTTTTATAAGATATTATAGAGAAGGGGACCACTAACCTCTGTGGTACTCTTTCTGAAATTGCTTGTTTTTTTTTTCTTTCTTATCTACAATAATTTGGTCTGAAAAGTTATTCTTTATAGTTTTTACTAAATGGTTTGTTATATTTTTAACATCAATTGTTATAAGCGCACATAGTCTCCTAGGTTTTAGTGTTTTTTTCATTTTGTTTTTTTGCAATTTTATTTACGGTTTTTAGTGGTCCTAAGGTTGATCTTCTTTCCCTAAAACCTTGCTGCGCTTCTGACAGGTTGTAATATTTTTTAATTCTTGCCATTATGATGTGTTTATATAGCTTTTGTCTTTTTAGTGTGCAAACTTTTCTATTTTTTTTTATTAGAACAAATAATTAAATAATACTGATTCGTTTCTTTTTTAAACTTTTTAGATTTTTTTTTTCTTTCTACCATGGACATCTCCATCGGTTTTTTTTTTTTTGGTAGGGGTCAAAGTTAAAGTTTTCGGGATAGCTGGGGACTAGGTGAGCAGTTTGTTAATAACGGGTTTCATGCAGGTTTTCATCTTGAACAGGACTACATTTGCATTGCATTTCATCTGTTTGAATTGATTTTTCTGGTCATCGAGCTTTTTTGGATTGTCCTACTAGGTTCATGATTTAAGCTTCCGAGGCATTTTTGATCTGCCTTTTAATTAGCTTTTTGTTTTTTTAAGCTGCTTGTACATCGTTTCCACAATCTCCGAGTCTGTCGTTTTTCTGTCGGGTTTGAGTGACTAACTTAATAAATCCATTCGTAGCGTAGATGCAATAAAAAATGCAGTTTATTATGTATAGCAGTTTGCTGCGGGGGCCGGGTGTGGCTACGGTAGCTTCTAGAGGTAATGCCTTGTTGGCTGCTTACAGTTCAATAACTGTCCTGACTACCTACTCGGGCGTTATGTTTACGGAAATGTGTTCCACCAGCTAAAATGATCTTTTTTTTTATTTTATCAGTTAATGATTTACATTTTATCTTTGTAATTGCTATAACAGTTAGTCAAAGAACATTCTGTGACGTTTGTTGTAATTTTTATTTAACTGCAGAAAAATGCCACGAATCTTATGAAGAACATTTTGCATACATTGTATAAAGTTTATGTCAGTTTAAAAACATAATAGTTAGTCAAGACATTTTGTTACATTTGTAGCAAATTAAGAATATTTTATGAAATGGCAGAAAAATAATAAGAATCTACATTTTATAACATTTTGCAAATATTTTATAAATATAATTTGTAACAGTTCAGGAACATTATAGCTGTTCAAAGAACATTCTGTACACTTGTAGCAAATTGAGAATATTTGATGACATTTTGAAAATATTTTATAAAACTTGTGACAGTTCAGGAAATATTCTGTACAATTGTAGCAAGCTTTTAGCATTTTAATGTCTAAATCTAGGAATATTTTATGACATTTTCCAAATATTTTATATTTTTTGTAACAACTCAGGAACATTTACAGTTGTTTAAAGAACAATCTGTATTATTGTAGCAAATTGAAAACATTTGATGACATTTTAATGCTAAAAATTTAGGAATATTTTGCAAATATGTTATATAATCTTTTAATTTTAGAACATTCTGTATACTTACGTAGCAAATTGAAAACATTTTATAGCCCTACAGAAAAACTTGGAAAATTTAAAAACATATTATGACATTTTGCTAATATTTTATATAATTTGTGACAACTCAGGAACATTATAGTTGTTTAAAGAACATTATTTATACTTGTAGCAAATTGGAAACATTTTATGACATTGCAGAAAAATGCTAAAAATGTAGAAACATTTTAAGACATTTTGCAAACGTTTTATAAAACTAGTGGCAGTACAGAAACATTATAGTTATTTAAAGAACATTTATTTTACTTTGTGCAATTTTGTTATTAATCCCACGTCACTTCAAAATTATTATAAATATACAATTAACATTTTGTACACTTGTAGCAAACTTGAAGCATTGCGTAACGTTTCAAAAAAATGTTAAAAACCTAAAAACAGTTTATGACATTTTGCAAAAATGTTATGATAATTCAAAAACATTCTGTTACACTTATAGCAGCAAAATGAGAACATATTAACACACTTTAAGAATGTTTGTTGTTGAATATTTGACGCACGCATACGGTGCACCTGGATGCCGTGTGGCCATAACGTTGGCAACATTGCGTTATTTTGGCAGTTTTGCGTTTATATTCCACAATGACGCAAAACCCGCCCATTTCTGTGAACACTAAACGTACAGCTTTGGGAAGATATCTTTCCATGCGTGTTATTGAGGTTGGTTTATACCCCAGAGCAATAAGCTTTGTTTGCGTTACATCTTGCCGTGATGCAGTTGAGTATATTCTGATTAATATACTTCTTCTTTTGAAGACCTAATTGATGTGTGTATTAGCACATTATTAGTTTTGCAATAAGTTATTCCAAAGAACGTGTCCGCGCCAGCAGACTTGGTACAAGCTCTTATGTATTTACTTGTAGTGTTTTTATTGCAGATTACACATGTGTCTTTTACCGATGGTGAAGTGATCTTTCTTCTTTGTTCTCTTTGCCATCAGAATTGGCAAACGCAATTCGTTACGGTCGGATTTGGGTCTGTTTTACACTGCCGCAGCTAATAATAGTTACTTAGGTGTTTTTCTTAAACAAAGTTATTACCGCGGTATTAGACGTCGCTTTTTTGCGCCTCGGGTTGTTGAAGGCTGAGCGCCAATTCCGTAAGTTGTTTGTTCTGACTGTAGTTTTTGGCCTATTGAACTGTAGTTTCCAGTATTTTCTCAGTTGTTAGTTTAGTTGCTGCTCGGCGCGTTTGTCAGGTAATTTGTTTTGTAAGAATTGTAAATGTTTCCGTTGGTTAGGTTTGCGGTTTAGTAGTAAACACGGGTTGCCTTTGTCTATGCGTTGACTTGTAGTTGTCGTGTGGCCAGAAAGCGGTGTTTAAATTTCTTAAACACATCTTAGCGCCTGTTGTTCCTTAGTGAAGAATTTGAGTCAATATTTGACTTCATCTTACACTCTGACTGCTGCTACAATTAAGTCTTTCAGTGTTTAAGGGTTTGGGTTGATGGGTTTGTACTTACTTTTTAATTGTTTTAACCATTTGAACTTTTGGTGATGTGGAATGAATGCGTAAAAACAGTGCTGTTTTATTTGTAATAAGACGGTCTTAAGGTGCCCAGACTATCAATATTATTATTAATAGTATTGATATTGTTCAATACTATTAATAATAATATTGATAGTCTGGGCCAAAACCACCTATGCGTTGCAATATAACTGCGCAAAACTTTGTTAGTTACTAACACTTCTGCAGTCAACATGTGGAATAAAATATAGAAAGTTGTGTGACCATTGCTTTAGTTATAATTTTAAAAAAGAAGAAGAACAAAGGAGCAGATGGATAAAGAAATGGTAAAAAAAAAGAAATAAATACTTTTAGGTTAGGTACAATAAAAATCAAACTTTTCTTATTGACTCAATATATTGTGCAATCTTTCAATATGATTTACAGACATAGTCAATATTATTGTATAGTATCAATTATTGTGCAATAAAGTGACTATAATATTGAACGTCTAGGAGCCGCTTTAGATCACCTTTAAATTTTGCCTTGTATTTTTTGGCTTTGACGGTCATGCTAGTTTGCAATTGATGGTTCTACTTGAGCGGTAGCACGCGTCCGTTCTTGTTGATGTATCAAGCGGACTAAGAAGTGAATTTGTCCCTTTGTGATTCTGAATTCATACTTTTGATCAAAATGTTGTTGTATTTTGGTCGATTGATTTTAATTTTATACAGGGTGATTCAGAAAACCCGCATGTTTGTTAAACGCGTAGTACACATAAAAGTTCGAGAAATTGGTATAGTGTCAATTAACACTGCAGGTGCCATTTTAGTTATGGCGCAGTAGAATGTGCAACATTGTGTGTTTGTGTAGAATAATAATTTTAAAAGTGGTGAGCCTATTATTCAAACACCACGCTTGTTTGCAAGCACATTGCCATAGTTTTGTAAAACGCATTTATGATTAGATTTAAAATTTTATTTGTATAAGATTGTCAAAAAATTAGGTAAACGTGATTATCAACATGGTTTACAACTTGCAGAAAATATAAAATAAAGCGCAGTTCCACTTGAACAGTTTGTTTAATAAACTAGATTAGGCTATGACGGCACACACAGTAAGGCCTTCATTGAGAGTTTTTAAGGAAAAAAATTAGAAAAAGAATTATTTTACGATTTGGCAATGTGCCCTTTTACTTCGTTTTCCTGACCTAACAGCTTGTAATTTTTTATTGTAATGTTTTCTAAAATTCCATGTCTATAATGATAAACCCCAAACATTAAAAGACTGGAACAATGGAATTTGCCGTAAATTGCATAGAATTGATCAGTAAATTTAAGCTTAAAATTTGCATTCCAGAAAAGAAATCGCTATTTAAGTGATATTATTTTTTGCATTTAAACAAAATGTTCTCCAGGTGCAAAAAATAATTTTGCTTTTGAAAGAAATTTTGTTAATATGGCAAAAAACGTTTTGGAGATGTCCCCAAGGTGCAAAAAATATCTGTTCTTTCTTTTAAGAAGGTTTACTACAAATTTTGTGAAAAGCTTTTTAGAGATACCCCTCAAGTGTCAAAATTTTATTTGACACTAATTTATTGAGGTTTGGTCAAATTTTGTAAAAACTTTTTAGAGAGAACTTTCAGTTGGTTAGGAATGGTGTCTTCCGGCGTTGGATTGGTTTCCGTGTGGTTTTCTTAGGACAATGATTAGGAATGGTCTTTGGCGTACTTGTAGCTCTTAAGATCTTTTTAGGTGTTAGCTGAGGGGTTGCAGTACACTTGCTACAAAGTATCTTTTTGGTTTCTAATTAGTAGTACGCTAGGAAATGGCCGTAAACGTAGGGTGCGAGGAATTTTTGCTTTAGTTTATGATGACAGAGGTCACTCTACGTAAACCAATCTGTCCTTTAGTTAACAGCAGATGTCCCACCTTGGGCTCTAATTATTACCGTTTTGTGATAAGCAAGGTAGTCGGGTTAACAATATTTTATTTGTAACGGTGATCTTTGAGTTTTTTGTCGGAAGTGATGCAAGAGATCTGTCGATTTGCAGACTTAGATTAAGCTAAACTTGCCCGCCGTCGTTTTTTTTTGTCTGTTTTTTACCACAAACACACAGTTTGGCAGTTAACACCACTTCGAACACCAAATACACAATTTCTCTCTCTCTCTCTTTTTTCTTTTTTTTTTCTACACCTCCTTTTTGGTTTAGTGTGGAAAAACGTTTATGTTTACGGTCTGTTTTGCTGGTTTGTCTAAATTGCCAAGTTTCTTAAAGGAAGCCTTCGCCGAGGCTTTTGGTGGTTAGCTAGTCTAGCACGTAGTTGCTGCGCTGGACATCTTCTTTGGAGCTTCTTTGGTAGAGCTCAAAGCTGAAGCTAAGTGGGCAACTTGGCGGTAATGGTTTTTTAAATGCTGGCTTCTATTTTTTGCTTCAGTTAGTGTAAGGCTATTTCCTGGTTAAGCCTCATTTGCCTAAACTCATCTTCATGGATATCAATTTGTTTGAATCCACCAGGGTCATAATAAAGGCTTTAGGGGAGTTGATTTTAACAGTTTGCTTTTTAAGATTAGCTTTTTGTTGTTGTCGTTATTGCTTATGTTATTGTCGACTATGATAGAAAAATATTAAATTAATTAATTAAAAAAAAAAACTAGTATGTAGTTAGATAATTGATTGAGAAACTAAACTCAATCAATTATTAGTGACTAGTTGCAATTATTTAATGTTGGGTTTCTCAGTCGGGTGCTGCTGTGACTGTCGATTCTTCTCTTCTAGTTATGCTCGCTCAACTCAGGAAAATGATAATTATATAGGATTTTATTACATTTTGCAAATATTTTATGACAATTGTAACAGATAAATTATTTTATGACACTTTAGAAACATGTTAATAATTTAGGAACATTTTATAACATTTTGCAAATAATTGATGACAATTCAAGAACATAACAGTTATTTAAAAAACATTCCGTAATACTTGTAACAAGTTAAGAACATTTAATAACACTTCAAAAAATTGCTAATAATCTAGAAACATTTTATAACATTTTGCAAATATTTTAGAACAATTTAAGAACATAAAAGTTAGTCTAAGAATATTGCGTAAATAATGTTAATAATTTAGTAACATATTATGACTTTTTTGAATATTGTGTGACAATTTAATATTATAAAACTTATTTAAAAAGCATTTGGTAACACTTATATCAGATTGAGAACATTTTATAATACTTAAAAAAAAAGTTAATAATGTAGGAACATTTTATGACATTTTGTAAATAATTGACGACAATTCAAAAACATAACAGTTATTTAAAGAACATTCAGTGACTTTTGTAACAAATTAAGAACATTTAATGACACTTCAGAAAATTGCTAATAATCTACATACATTTTATAAAATTTTACAAATATTTTAGGACAATTTAAGAACATAAAAGTTAGACCAAAAAAATATTGCGTAAATAATGTTAATAATTTAGGAACATATTGTGACTTTTTTAAATATTTTATGACAATTTAATATTATAAGAGTTATTTATAAAAACATTTGGTAACACTTGTAGCAGATTAATTTTTATTTATAATACTTAAAAAAAAATGCTAATAATTTAGGAACATTTTATGACATTTTGCAAATATTTTATTACAATTCGAAACATAACAGTTAGTCAAAAAGTATTTTGTGGCACTTGTAGCAGATGAAAACATTTTACGACACTTTAGGAGAATGCTAAGTACATCTATTTATAATTTTTTCAAATATTTTATAAAACCCGTGACAGTTCAAGTACATAAGTTAGTCAAAGAATATTTTGTTAAACTTGTAGCAGATTCAGATCAGTTACGACACTTTAGGAAAATGCTGAACACATATAAAAACTATTTATTAGGTTTTACAAATATTTTATAAAACCCGTGACAACTCAAGAATATATTATGATGTTGAATAGTTTGAAAATATTATCAATAACTTGATACTTTAAGAATGTGATTAAACCAAACATAAACAACTTTTTTTTTCAGTTTAAGAACATTATTGACAGCATCATAATATTTAAGCAATTGTATTGACAACTTGAAAGTATTATTAAAAAAATTTATTTATTAACACAATTTTCAGCTTTAAAACATTTTAAAAATATGTTGAAAACAGTTTTAAAATTGCTTTCAAGTATTTTAAGCTCATTATTGGTATACTTTAAAGATCTCTGGAAACAAGTTAATTTTCATAACACTTTTAGTAAAGTTTCATTCTTTAAGTTTTCATTTTTTTTTATAGCCTGAGTTTCTATTAATCGTTATAAAACTTATCTTCAATTTTTCTTACAGCTTTGTAAATAAATAACGAATGACTCGTAACTTTCGTCCCTTTTAATAGTGTAAGTTTGGAGAAACTCTGGCGATACTTCAAGAGGTTTCCTGGAACACTTTTTTACTCGTTCATTTCGATAAAAAGGAATTTTATCGGTCTGTGTTTGACTGTTAGTTTCACCACAAAGGAAATATAAAAAGTAACAATAGGTCATAAAATTTAAAAATAAATTAAGTTCAGATTCTGTTTCTTATTTCTAAAGTTTATAAGAGACACAATTTATGCCCAAATAATTTTTAATGGAATTAATAAGTATCCCCTTATAGCTAATGATTACCTCGAGGCGGACAACATAATTATTTTTTTCTATAGCACTTTTCTTTTTCTTTTTTTAATGTGAAAGATAGAGATGGAGCGTTAGCATTCTCTTTGTGTGTAAATTTGGCGGGCGTATTTCCGGGCAGTGCCTAGTCGAGTTGTAAGTTTCAGCGATTTATCGGCGGAAATTCGGCCAGATATAATTCTCACGCAAACTGCCTCAACCAACCTCCCCCACCCAACCCATGCAAACAACGCAACAATCCCCGACAGCTATTACACTTTTAATCCACTTCTCGGAACGTATTGCACGTGAGAAGGGAAAACTTACACGTGTTTTAATTAGCAGCCAGACTGATTGATTTTTTCCTTATCCGTATCATCAGTTTTATTTTTAATGAGATTAGATTAATTAAGTTTCTTGTTTAAGTTTATTAACATTTATTTTTTATAAAACAATGCAAAAAATGTGAACGCATTTTACGCCTGGAACGTCTTTGTTTATTATTCCTTACAATAACTGCTGCTCCCTTCTGTAATTACAAAAGAAGAAAAGGGTGCATATGCAATGCACCATTGTTTGAAGGGCTCGTTATGAAAGCTGTGCATCTGCAGTTGTAATTATTATGGAATTATCTATTTTTTTTAACTTTGTTTTTGTTGGAGTTATATAAAAATTGCAATCTGGAAGTAAAATTGTAATAAAATGGACAAAACTTAATGAATATATTGTTAAAATTAAATCTATGTTGGTACAATCAGTTTTCCTGTAACAATTTCTAAATAGTTGAATTAAATAATCATTTATTAGACACAATTTCAGTAACTAAATAATAATATATTGAACTAACAATTTAAAAAAATGTGCTCTAATCTAGTCCTATTTATTGTAAAAATTTGATCAATATTTCTGCAGAAATTAAAAAAAAAAGTTTGAAATTGCAAAAACTGATTAATTAAATAATAGACAGTTGCATATTTTATAAAATTAGTTACTAATATCATACTATTTATTGTTAAAATTAGATTTAATTTGGTATAATACGTTTTTCTGCAGCAGTTTTTAAATTAATTGTTGTTAATAAATTTTTAATTTGTTGCTAAATTAATGAATTGTTTACTAAAGACAATTGCGATAATTAGATTTACTAAAGCAAAAGAAATTTATGCGTTCATTTGTAAATATGATGTTTTCAACATTCATTTCAATTTTGATTATAGTATATTCGCTTGATATGCGCTCTTATGAGCTGAAAAATAATGTATGTGCTTATTTGTAAATAATGATTTTTAAACTCTTTACAAACAAAATTATTAATTTGAAAATATCATATTATTGCGCTGCAAAAAAAAATATGCGCTCATTTGTAATTATAATTTTTAGCGCACATCAAACAAATTAATATAGTTTATTCAAAATTGTATTACTCTGCCGTATATTATTTGTGAATTTGTTCACCGCTTTAACCGCTTTGGCATTCATGGCTTCAGCGACAAACAAATTTACATACAATAATCATCGCGCTTCAAATCAATCCCTACCTTAAACTGTTCAAAATGTTTAGAAATAAACACATAACAGTTCAATTTTACCTTCTACTATTTCTACTGCTCTCCTTTTCTTAATTCTTGTTAATAATTCTAGT
Organism: Tachinus rufipes; assembly: GCA_963932245.1. Taxonomy (NCBI): domain Eukaryota; kingdom Metazoa; phylum Arthropoda; class Insecta; order Coleoptera; family Staphylinidae; genus Tachinus; species Tachinus rufipes. Next base: position 65,465,368 of record OZ010747.1, on the reverse strand, counting down.
TTCTAGTTCATCCTCATCAATACTTTCAGGTTTGTTACTTTATTTACCTAATATATAATATCCTTAAAAATTCGTCAGTAAATCCACATTTCAAAAACTTCTAAATGTTTTATTGTTGATATTTTTATTCTATTTCATAAAGTAATATAGATAATAACGTAACATTTGGTGGCTCTAGTTCAAGTAGTTTAACTTAAATTGCAATCACATAACTTTGTTTTTATTTTAATAAATGTTGATTTTACAATCTCAATACAAATCTTAATCTCTACAGCGGATCCCATTTATGGTCAGTGTGTAATCTAGGTTTTTAAAACGTTGTGTTTGTTTTACTGGTTTCATAGTCAGATTTCTTTTGCTTATTATTCTAAATTTTGTTTTTTTTTTCAATTTAAGTTGAGTTGAGATTTTTTGCTTACCCAGTTTACTTTGTCAAACATCTTTTGTGTGTCTTCTATGTTGTTCTCAAAAATTACCAAATCATTTGCATAACTGAGATTACTAATTGGTGTTCCGTTTAATTTGATGCTTTTTTGCATTTTAAGGTTTATTATTTGTATGTCGTTGCCAAAAAATCCAGAAAATTGTATACAATGCGGCAAGATAACTTCTTTATTTGAAAAAATTGCTCTAAAACTAATGGGAATCTTAGACAAGTGTGCGTGGTCTTATTTTAGAGACATAATTCTAAAGTTTTTTTAACTTATATTTTTATCGTTATCATGAGTCGGAGTAACAAGCAGCGTGCGTTTGCTTTAGAGGCCTATTTGTTCAACTAAATACTGCAAAAGTAAAATATTTTATTTGTTAAATATTTCTACAGCGATAGTCTAAGACAAAGTCTCAAAAAATTAATGATGTTATAAATGTGTTGTTTAATAAGTTTTAAAAAATCATGAAGATGCTTTAACATTTTTAATAAATTTTTAATATTTAATTTTACGAAATTTGTACTTGTGGTAACTATTTTTTTAGAACTGAAAATTTACAACAAATATTATCAATTCTTTGCTTATTTGTAAATATAAAAAAAATTAAACATGTTTTTTTTTTTATTGTTAAATTATTATTATTTATAATACTTGTATTAATATTTATACTAAATTAGATGTTTCCTTGTTATTGGAATGTATTTTTTGTTGGAAAAAGAAATTATTATTATTATTGTTAACTAAAAATTCAAGTTAATGACTTGTTTAATAAATTTCTAAAACTTTGTAATAATCAAAAATAGAAATAACATGTTTTTAAGAGTAAAAAAAATAAATTATTTTACAAGAAATGTAATCATGGTAACAATTAAAAAAAAAAAATTTACAGAAATGTTGTCAATGTATTGTCTAATAAAGTTCCAAGACTTTGTAATAATCAAGAATGTTAAAAATGATTTTAAGAATTTTTAAAATTCTCAATTTTTTACTCTACAACAATTATGTTATAGTAACAATTTTGTCTAAAAAAATATTGAAAAATTTACAAAAAATGATGTCAAAGCAATGACTAACAATTAAAAAAAATTGTAATTATAAAAAATCTAAACATGTTTTAAATTTTTTTATTTTACAAAAAATGTAATTATTGTAGTAAGATTTAAAAAAAATAAATTAAATTTGCTATTTATATTGTTAATGTAAAAATTATAGTTGTGATAACAATTTTCAAAAACATTATTTAAAATTTACAAAAAAAATTGTCAATGCGATAACTAATAAATTAAAAAAAAAAAAATTGTAATTATCAAAAAATTCTAAACACATTAAAATAAAATTAAAACTAATCTTACTTACAAAGTTTGTAATAAAGGTAACTATTTTTAAAAATATTATTTAAAATTTACAACAAAATGGGTTGTCTAATAAAGTTACAAAGTTTTGTAATTTTCAAACAATCTTAAAAATTAAAAAAAAAATTATTAAAAAAAAGGTTCGAAAAATTATTCAAAATTTATAGCAAATGTTGCTTCCAAATTTTTGTATTTATCAATAAATTTTCTACATTATTTTTAATTCAAAATTGTTTAATTTTTTACACTGCAATCGTTATAACAATTTTCCAAATAAAATTAAAAAAAAAATCATGCAGTACTTAACACTATTGTAGTACTCAAGTTAATAAAATATGTAACATGTTTCAATGTTTGGTTTAGAAAATATTGCAACTACATAGTTCAATTACTAATAATTTGTTGCTACTTAGTTTAAACTTGCGGTAAGTACAAATTGAATATACTTAAAACCCGCAATCATATTTATTCTATTTTATAGTATAAAATAAAACAAGTTCGTGGAGTATAAAGTTTATATTAATAAAATTTATACCAATAATGTAAATTTAAACGTAAAATAATTATGTTTTAGTATGAAAGTTTTTAAATTTAATATTTTTCTTATTATTACATCATTAACTACCATGGTGTTATATTTTTGAGCAAAAAAGACTTTTTATAGAATTTTATAAAAAGTGTACACTGCATGCCATGCTGACAATCTAGTATATTTCTGTACGTAATTATCATAACAACAAAACTTGAAAATCCTGCTTTACATCAAAATTTTGTGAGCAAAATATTAAGAAACGCCACTTCAGCGTTTCATTTTTTGTTTGGTTTTTAAACTATTTAAAAGTGTAAACATTTATTTATAAAAAATACAAAACAAACTAAATTCGGTCATAAAAAATTAAAATATGTAAAAAAAATCCAAAATTCTGCCAAAACCGGTTGAAAGTACAAAACTCTATTTATAAAATGTTAAAAATAACAAAATCTAGCGTTCAAACATCAAATTATTGCACCAAATCCTGCCATAAACTGTTAAAAAAAATAACATTTTTTATGACTATGATAAAACTCATAAAACTTTAGAAAATTGTAAAATGCTATTCATAAAATGTTAAAAGTAGCAAATTCCAGAAATAAACTATCAAAATATTGTTGTAAAAAGCCAAAAATTGTTCAAAAGTTTAAAATTCTATTTAAATAAGTCAAAAACAGTAAAATACAGCCATCAAATTGAATCTAACAATATTAAAAGACCAAAATTAGCTCATAAAGTTAAAAAATAAACAAATCTTAAAATATTAAAATATTGTAAAAGTGTATCAAATTCCGGCCATAAAACTATTGATCTATAACCTCTTAATACAGTAGGTGTCAAGGTGTCAAACACACCGAGCCACAGAGAAGACCATGTGATAACAGACCCATATTGGGAAGAACGGTACGCTGGTAATCACTTTGGGGTCACCCACCCATTCAAGTCGTGACTAAAGCTGCCGTTGCTTTTTTTTCGTTAGCGCTGGTACATGCTCTCTCTGCCGTACTGCCAACATAATTTAATTAATAAGACGTCAGAAATAACTAAATTTGGTAATAAAATATTAAAATTATGTCAGAAAAAACCAAAATCTGGCCAAAAACAGTTGAAAATGCAACATTTTATTAATAAAAAATCAAAAATATTTTATTGTCAAAAAGCACTAAAATTCAACTATAAATTGCAAATTTGTTATTTATAATTTGTCAAATATCCGGTCTTGAAACATCAAAATATTGTCAAAAAGTACTATTAAACTGCTAAAAATGTAAATTTCTATTTATAAAAAAATCAATCTTTATTGTGCTTTATACGGCTATTTAAAATTTCCACATTAAGTCAATGCCTTGTTTAAAGAGGTTTGATGAGACCAACAGCTTATTAAGTAATTTCCGAAACACCCTGCTGAGTTAAAAGCAATTTATTATTTTATATTGTGGTGGTAGAACCCCGGACTGCTTGCATGATATGCAAGGACTCTACCAATGAACTATCACAATAATTGTAACATTATGTCAAAAAAAGTTTTAAAAATTATTTATAGACAGTGAAAATAGACCGGTGAAAAACTGGCCATAAAAGCTGGCTAAGACATTTCATATAAGAATACATAGGAGCAGTTTTTAGATTAGCTAGCTCATACGTAATCAATATTTTGAAGTTGTATTTATTGATTATGATTCAGCAGACCTTTGTCGAGTTATGATATATTATATTTTTTCAATATTTTTTTTAGATTCATAACTATTTCAAGATTAGTTAGTAGTTGCAATAACTATATTTACATTTCTAACGCATGTACCGTCGGCAAATCTTTTATGTTTTTATTTAATTCGTTGCGCTCGTAAATGTCACTGTGACAAAAAGATTTAGACATACAAAAAAAAATGTCGCTACTACAAAATGCAAATATAACACAACCAATTATGTAGAAAAAAATAAAATTGTTTAATTAGTATTTTAATAAATAAAATATTAGTAATTTTTTTAATTGTGTATTACTAACATAAATATCAATTACATTTTATTATACATATTTATGATAAAATTCTATTACAAAGTTTTAAGATTATATATAATAATTTATGTAAAATAAAGTAAAAAACGTACGAATGAATAACTTTATTGCAAAAAGTTTTTTAAATAACAATATATATTTTTTTATTTTTTCAATCTTTATGATATTCTAAATCTAACTATATAAAATAATTATATATTTCTACAACAATTTTGCTACAATATAAAAAAAAATGTTATTTGGTTTTACATTAGAAATTATTGTAATAAAGTAGTTGGTCGTGAAATTTATATGTTTAATTACTGCGGTATTTTTAAAGTTTTAAGTATCTGGAGGTATCAAAAAGTTTTGACACTTTATAAAACTTTAATTTTATCCTTCTGAAGATAATAAAGAGTTGATACTTTATAAAACGTTATTGCTACCTCTTTAAAAACAACAGAGAGTTTTGATACTGCCTAAATATTTATGTTCAGCTATCTAGAGGCAACAAAAAGTTTTGATACTTTATAAACTTTGTTTTTAGTTATCTAAAAGCAACAGTTAGTTTTGATACTCAATCAAAATTTATTTTAAGCTATTAAGAGGAACAGGAAGATTTGATACTTAATCAAATTTTATTTTTAGCTAACTAGAGGCAACAAAATGTTTTGATACTTCATAAATAGTTAATGCTACCTTGCTAAAAGCAAAAAGAAGTTTTGATACTCCATAAAATTTTTGATACTTTATACATTGTTATTGCCACCTCTCTAAAAGCAACAAAAAGTTTTGATACTCCATAAAATTTTAATTTTAGCTATCTAAAAGCAACAGGGAGTTTTGATATTTTAAACATTGCTATTGCTACATCTATAGAAGCTACAAGAAATTTTGATATTTTATAAAATTTAATTTTTAGTTATCTAGAGGCAACAGGAAGTTTTGATACTATAAAAATTTCATGTTTAGTTATTTAGAGGCAACAAGAAGATTTGATACTCTATCAAATTTTATTTTTAGCTATCTAGAGGCAACAAAGAGTTTTGATACTTTATAATTTTTTTTTAGTTTTCTAAAAACAACAAAATTATTGATACTTCATAAATTTTTATTGCTACCTGTTTAAAAGCAACATAAAGTTTTGATACTTTATACAATTTCATTTTTAGCTAATTAGAGGCAACAAAGAGTTTTGTTACTTCATACATTGTTATTGCAACTTCTCTAAGTGCAACAAAGAGTTTTGATACTCCATAAAATTTTAATTTTAGCTATCTAGAAGAAACAGGGAGTTTTGATACTTTATCATTATTTTTAGTTATCTACAGAGAGCAAAGAGTTGAGATATTTTATAAAATTTTATTTTTAGTCTTATAAAGGCAACACAGTGTTTTGATATTTTATAAATTGTTATTGCTACCTCTCTAAAAACAAAAATGAATTATAATATTCTATACAATTTCATTTTTAGCTATTTAGAAGCAATAAGGAGTTTTGATACTTTATACATTGTTATTGCTACTTCTCTAACAGCAACCAAGTGTTTTGATACTTTATAAAATTTATTTTTAGTTTTCTAAAAGCAATAAAGAATTTTGATACTTTATAATTTGTTATTGCTACTTTTCTAAAATCAAAAAAGAATTTTAATATTTTATACATTCTCATGTTTAGCTATTTATAGGCAACAGGATATTTTGATACTTTATACATTGTTGTTGCATATATTTTTATAGAATATGAAAACTCCTTGTTGCTTTTAAATAGCTAGTAATTTCATTTAAGGAAATATTAAAACACTTAGTTGTCTCTAGATAACAAAAAATAAAATTTGATAGAGTATCAAAACACCTTGTTGATTTTAGAAAGGTAGCAATAACATTGTATAAAATATCAAATTTTTGTGTTGCTTTCAAAAGGCTAAAACTAAAATTTGATGGAGTATCAAAACTCCCTGTTGCTTTTAGATAGCTAAAACTGAAATTTGAAAGAGTATCAAAACATCCCGTTGCCTCTAGATAGCTAAAAATAAAATTTAATGAAGTATGAAAACTCCTTGTTGCCAGTAGATAGCTAAAATTAAAATTTGAAAGAGTATCAAAACTTTCTGTTGCCTTTACATAGCTAAAAATAAAATTTTATGGAGTATCAAAACATCTTGTTGCATTTAAATAGGTAGCAACAATAATTTATGAAGTATAAAAACTCCTTGTAGCTTCTAGATAGCTAAAACTAAAATTTTATGATATCAAATTTTGTTGTTGTTTTTAAAAAAACTCAATCAAAATTTCTTGTAACTTCTATAAAGATAGCAATAACAATGTATGAAATATCAAAATTCGCTGTTGCTTCTCGATAGCTAAAATTGAAATTTTATGGAGTATCAAAATTCTTTGCTGCTTTTAGGTAACAATGTATGAAGTATCAAAACTAACTGTTGCCTCTAATTAGCTAAAAATGAAATTGTATGGAGTATCAAAACTTCTTTTTGCTTTAAGAGTGGAGCAATAACAATTTATAAAGTATCAAAACTCTTGGTTGTCATTAGAAGACTAAAAATAAAATTTTATAAAGTATCAAAACTTTTTGTTACTTTTAGAAGGGTAGCAATAATAATGTATGAAGTAACAAAATATGCTGTTGTCTCTAATTAGCTAAAAATAAAATTGTATGAAATATAAAACTCTTTTTTGCTTTTAGAGAGGTAGCACTAACAATTTATGAAGTATCGAAACTTTTTGTTGTCCCAAAATAGCTAAAAATAAAATTTGATCAAATATCAATACTCCCTGTTGCTTCTTAATAGCTAAAAATAAATATTTAGGCAGTATCAAAACTTTTTTTTGTATAATAATATTTTATAAAGTAAATATATAAAATATATAAAATAACATTTTATAAAGTATCATTATATCATCATGTTTTTTATGTTGTAGCAAAATTGTTATAAAAATATATAATTATTTTATTTGTTTGGATTTAGAATAACATAGAAATAAAAAAAATAAAACATATATTTAATAAAACTAAAAACAACAGCACATATCTTTAAATTTTATAATATTATTTTATCATTAATATGTATAATTAAAAATTTTACTAATAATTTATTTATTGAAATACTAATTAATCAATTTTATTTTGTTCTTAATCCCCTTGTCACAGTGATATTTACAAGTGCAACAAATTGAATAAAAACATAAAAGATTTGCCGACAGTACAAACGTTAAAAATGTAAATATGGTTGTTGCGACTACTAACTAATCTTGAAATGGTAATGAATCTAAAAAAAATATTGGAAAAATATAATATATCATAACTTGAGGAAGGTCTGCTGTGTCATAATCAATAAATACAACTTTAAAATATTGATTGCGTATGAGCTACCTAAACTAAAAACTGCTCTTATATATTCTTATATAAAATCTCTTAGCCAGCTTTTATGGCCAGTTTTTCACCAAAATATTCCAATATTGTCAAAAAAAACAAATTCTAGTCATAAACTGTTAAAAAGTGCAAAATTTTACTTATAAAATGTCAAAAAATCAGTTTGAAAAAACTTGTATTTTTTATCAAAATTAGCAAAATACGACCTTAGAACAACAAAATAATGTCGAAAAAACCAAAATGAAGCCATAAACTATTGAAAAATGTAAAAAAATATAAAATTAAAAAAGGCAAAATTTGGCTATAACCTGTCAAAAAGTGCAAAGTTCTATTATATAAAATGTAAAAAATCCGGTCATAAAGTATAAAAATGTTGTAAAAGAGCATTAAAAATTTGGTCAAAAACTGTTACAAATGCATACTATCTATAAAAAGTCTCTTGTCAAATATAAGAAAATTTAGTTATAAAATAATAAAATATGACAGTCAGAAAGAACCAAAATCCGGACAAAATCAGTTCAAAAAAAGCATAATTTTATATATAAAAAGTCAAAAACAGCAAAGTTTGGCGTTAAAATATTAAAATAACGTTAGAAAACACTAAAATCAAGCTATCAAGTGTTAAGAAATGTAAAAAATAAAAAATCTCAAAAAAGCAAAATTTGACCATAATATTAAAATATTGTTAAAAATAGTAAAATAAAAAAAATTATAGAATATCAAAAGTAACAAAATCAAATTTATCAAAGTTTGATCATGAAGTTTTAAACAATTGTCAATAGCACCAAAATTTGGCCAAATACTTATAAAAAGTGTAAATTAAAAATAAATCTTAAAAATGGCAAAATCCAGCTTTAAAATACCAAACTTATTGTTAGAAAGGACCAAAATCAGGCATAAACTGTTGAAAAGTGCAAACTTTGACCATGAAATTTTGAACAATTGTTAGAAAACACTATAAACTCTTAAAAAAATAAAAACTATTTATGAAAATCCGGCCCTCAAGTTTTAATATTGATGTCAAGAAGGCTCTGTATGCTTGAAAGCGCTTGCTTCAGATAGCTACGCTTTTGTTTGTAAGATTTACTTTGACATATCATTGTTGTAATTTATCTTTATCTTTTTTAACACACATTACATTTACTTCAAATAGATTTTTAACCTAACTATGTTTTTTAATCTATGGGTTTGAAGGTTATATGTCAATAAGGACTTAATTTGGTGTTTTTTAAATTCTATTACAAATCATTAGTATTACAGACGATTTGACATTACCTAAATGTCTTTTTCAGTGCTTTCTGTGTTTTTTTTTTAAACGTATTCATTAAGTAAAGATTGCATTTGCACATACATTTTATCATGACGTTCATTTATGGCATTAAAATCTTCTATTATTATTTTTCTCTGTATTTGGTTAATTTTTATTGCGGATTTTGGGTGTTTGTAGAGCTTTTTTAACTTTTTTGTCTAAATATTTTGACGTAATATTTTTAGTTTTATAAAAGTTATAATTTTTATGATAATGTAAGCTACTATTTCTGAAACAGTTTTTGTAAACTAGTACCAAATGTTTGCCTTTCATAGAATCATTAAAGGAGTTTGATTTATTAATATAAATTTCTGAGTGCATAATTCTACTCATCTGGGTTGTATGTGTTGTTGGATTTTAGATATTAGAAAGTAGTTGGCAGTTTAAATATTGCGCTTGCCAGGCGTCTTAGTGAGTTTTGTTTTCAAATGTAAATTAACCGCCTAATCTGGGTACAGACTTTGTTTGCCTTTGTCCATTATGTTGTTCAGACGCTGCCAGACATTACATTATATTTAGCTACCCTAATTTTGTTTAGCCTGCAGGTCACTGCAGTTGCAATAGTCTAAGCAAAATATCAACAAATTATATAGCAACAAAGGTTACAATATTTTCTAAACCAAACTGTAATAGAATAAAATAGCAATAATTTAATGATTAATTACATTTCTATACCATCTACAATAATTTAAAATTAAACATGTTACAGTTTACACTTATTACTGCAAAAATAATCTATAATTTAATTTGCTAAATTTTTATGCAGATATAAAAGTAGCAACTAATTAATATTTAACTAAAAATTCATAAACTTAAAATTTCTATTTTCAATTTTGTTTGAGGCTGTAAGCAGTTTGTACGTATTCCATAAGATTATTTAATTTAATCAAAATATGCAGAATTCATTTATTTTTTTACAAAAGATGAAACCTTTGATTATCATCCACCGTAAAAATTTCCAATTACCTTTTCTAACAAACAAACAAACCAACAAGCAAACAAACCATAATCTCATTTCCCAGCGGCGTCACTGCACATTTTTTTGTAAATGGATTCAGCGTACGTGCAAAACATTTGGCTCCTATCCGCACAAAATAATAATAAAAGCGAAGTGTGGACGCGCTCTTCTTTATGTCCGCCTCACGTCTGCAAACATGATTATGTCAGCAACGCACGTCCACTGCTTCTTCTCCACCTCCCCTCGTTGCGGAGGATGCCCACTTAAAGAGGCCCGGCAGTAATACATCATAGCTTGCCTCTCAAAACAATACACACACCGACGCTCGATGGCCGCATTAGATTTATTACTTTCCGGAAACTTTAGAAGATATATATTATCTTGAATATGTTGTCGATTGTAAACCAAAACAATTTGTGAATGCGCCGGGCATCAAATAAATACAAAATCCAGTCATTTTATTATTTCGTGACTTCTTGATAAGAGAATTTATCGTCGTGTTGTTTTGGTGATTTTCCGGGCCGCCAGAGTCGAACCTAATATAAAGATAGTAATCCAATAAACAAGTTGGGAGAGATAGCAGAGGGCGAGAGATTTCAATGTCACACGTATTTTTTGTGCGTGTTTCTGCTGCCGCCGGAATTTATCATTGCCACATAAAGAGAATTACTCGGACGTATCTGTAGAAAATGGGGTGAAGTGCAGCTATATTTTAGTACGTTCGGAATGAAAACATTGTTTTAAAGTGTTGCGAAAATGTTGATTTTATTAAATAGTTTATCTTCTCTAATTATAAAAATTTCCAATATTTATTTGGCTCTTTTGTGAAAACACCGATTATACTAATACTTAATATTTAAGAAAAGATTGATAGAAGCATTTCCATATAATTTATTTAATTCCATTAGAGAATTGATTAAATGATTCCAACCTCCAAATACATCAACTACTATATAGCATGGCTCTAATAACATAGGGGTTACAAAGCCCCCATTATTCTTGCACACAACAATTTCACACAGTAACCCGATTGCACGAGTGGCACCACATCTTATCGGCGACTTTATTGACTATTAAACTATGGGGGCGCCGACAGAGAGCATCGGCTTCTGTTAGTATGTGTGTGCGGTATTTGCTACACAATAGAGGCGGAGGCATCTATAATTCCCGCGGTGTGCCGGTGCACGTATCTAGATAATGGTGCGCGCCCTACAATCGGGTTTTCCATAATAAATAATAGTGTGCGAGCCCGGAAGAGCGTGAACATGTGTTGTGTTTGCCCCTCTTGTGTGTGTATACTCACACACACACGTACATATGTGCCCTTCGTCATTAATGAATCGAACCGCAAATTTAATCAGTTTTGGTGGATGCGCGCCGCTTCTACAATTGCAATTCATGCATTCCCCCATGCGAGACTTTATATCTTTAATAAGATTTCATATCAATCAACTCATACATCCTCTTCATACTGATGAGCAATTTAAAATTGAAACCAGTAACAAATTTTTGTAAATTTGTAACAAATTTTTGTAAATTTGTTACTTGCTATGTAGCCAAAACTAGTTACAATAAAAACTAGGGCTCAATTAGCTATTTTATATAGTAATTGATTTTATAATATCATATTGTAATCATTTCTCTATTAATTATTTATAATTAACATTAAAATAATTGGAAGTGTTGTTGAAATGAACAAATATTGTTTTATTGCAGGCCAACAACAGTGAGTTTTGTAATTTTAATTGCAACATAAAATATGAAAAGCGTGAACTGGCTACTGCTGCGACGGAGTATCGCCGAAGCGTGATTAATTTCCAATTCGATCATCGCGCGCGCTTCTCGCACAAGAATATAACACTCAATCGGAAAATTTTAATGAATATTTGATCACAGTGCAAAAAATATTCTTTCCACGGATTAAATAATAAATAATGAGTGCAATCCAAATAAAACGGTATTGAATTGAATGTAGTTTTATTTATCTATTAATGTTTGTAGTTTAATAAACATGTTATACTAATAAATATTACTACATAAACTTTAAAACTATTTTTTTTTTTTTAATTTGCCAGAAGTAACTACTTGTATGGTTTTAAAAACGCTGTAAGTTTTAATATTTTTGATATAACCAATTTTTGATAAACTGTCTATTTATTTAATAAATTGTCTTTAATATAGTTTGATGTATGAAGCAATATCTTAAAAACTAAACATTAAACTTTTTAAATTATTTTTTGTGTGGATTTATGTAAAAACTTAAAGTGCATGTCGGCAATGTATAGGTTAAATAGCATTGGCAAAAAATAGGATTCTAAGGTACTACCGCCGTAATCTGCCGTAAGTTTTGCGTTCTAGATATAAAGCTATGAGCTTTATAAGACGCAAAGAAAATTTAAGTTTGTACAGCGGGTAAAAAAAAATCCGCGTGTTTTTGAATTATTTTTAAGATTACCATTTCTATGACTTTACTTAAGGTGCATAAAAGACTGTAGTTTTGAAAAAACACTTTTGGTCTTTCCCAGGTTTTGCGATGTTGTTTACGTGCAAACCTTTTCAAGCTTTTGAAATATATTATTGCTTTGTGCAAAAAAAATATATTTTAGAGCTCTCTTAGGAACTCTGCCAGGGCTTAGCGCAGATCGAGCCTTAATATAATTTCTCTAATTTGAGAAAGTCAAACTCTGTTTGCGGTTTATCGTCGTCAAGAATTTATCAATTTTTCTGTAGTTTTTTTTTGACGTGTTTTAGCTTTGTGTCCTCTATCATAAAAGGAAAGCTTTCAAGTGTAAGGTTGTCAAATGCTTTGCTTTTTTTATGAAGTAATATGAATGAATGAAATGTTTTGTGATTTTATACATTAGATTTTCACCTTCTGTGATTGATTTCAAATTTTTTTGCTAACACTGACTTTTTTGCAACTTTGTGGCCGTTTTGACTTTCTTATGAATAGTATTAATAATCTCACAACCTCTAAGGTTGCAATGCCTTAGTCATTGACGTTAGGCAACATTTCTTCTGCAAATTAAAACCTTTTGTGCAAGGAATAATTGTAAAGGGTTTTCCGTGGTTTTGTAAATTTGATTTATTAACTGTTTGACAATTCCTTCAACCGTTTTTACTAAGAGTTAATTTGTTTAGCAGTTTTCTAGGTATGTTGATAAAAGAGTTCAATGTAAGTAACAAATCTTTGTATCTTCTTATTAGATCTTTTTTGTAACATTTGAGTAATACTGAATTGTGATCGGAGCTTATTAAGTTATTGATTGCCTTAATTTCAATTTGCAAATTGACGTTTTTATGTATTGCTATGTCAAGAACGTCCCCTCCGTGACCAGCAAAGCTGTAAGGAGTTGGTTTGTCTGGACCCAGAATTTTTAACTTAACGTTGGTTGTGACACTGTTCCACGCTGAGTGCTTAAAATTGAAGTCCTTAGCAAATATGTTGTAAAGTGGGTTGAGCAAATTGTTTCAAAATTGGCCATTTTAATAAGGTTAGCTAGGTTAATGCAAGCTTCAAAGTGCTTAACCTCAGCATCTTTGCAACAATTGTATTTGATTCCAGCGTAAGAGTGTTAAAGGTGTCTACTTTGGAATAGTCCACAATCTTCTTGCAAAGATTACTGTCTTACGCCGCCAGTCAACCTCCAACGTCCCTAAACGTAACGGTTTTTGAGATTTTCAGCGCAAGTCTGGGTTTGTAGTTTGAACCACACACGTCGATGTTCTGGTTAAAGAAAAACTCTTTTACTTTGCCCTTTTGGTTTGCAATGCTGTTTGCTTTTTAGAAGCAGTCTTATAGTAATACATTTGGTGTATTATCCATTGTTTTAGATGCTGCCGATTGGAGGAGACTTACATAATTACGGCACACCAGAGCTGCTTACAGAGTTAGTATTGTAGATACTGAGTTATGCCGCCGCCCCCTTAACTGTGAGATTTAGGAGCTCTGTAAACTTTATTATTTCATTAAAAACATTAAGAAACAACCAAAGTTATTGCGATAAACGTTAGATGGTTAGAAACTCAGCTTTTTCAAAGCTTGTATAGCTTGTGCAAAATTACAATTTCAATACATCGTTTTTTAGACGTTCTTTAAGGATTGATCAAATAAAGATGTTAGCCGTAGTAAATTTAAAAAAAAAGATGCCTTTCAGTAACTAGCTTTTGTAATCTGGATTCTTTTTTAATGGGTTGGTTGAGGTTGTCATTACTAATTATGTCTAGGTTTATAGTGGCGGGCTTGAACCTGACCTTCCTAATTTTTTTCTTTTTTGCACTTGTACCATTTTGTATAAAAAGCGGCCAAGGTTAACCGCTGACGGTTGTCTGGTGGCAGTTTTTGAAAGAAACTGCTGGTGGTTGGCTGATGGTCTGTTAGAGATAATAATAGTTGAAAACTTACCTAAAGTCTCCTTCCTTTTGCGCTAGACGTTGAATCTTTTTGTCTTTTTGTTTGCAGGGCTAATACCGCTTAGCTTGTAGACGGGCTTGCTTCCATATGTGCAAAGAAAACCTACATGTCCGCGATGATGACGTTTTCTGCAATCACATTTGTCTTTTAAATGGGAGTGTTTGGCTTGTCACTTATGTTTTTGGGAGTACGCCACTTCCTCAACCTTTTTTTTTTTGACGTCGTCAAGGTCTTTTTTTAAGTAGGAATAGGGCATTTGTAAGTCAAATTTAGAGGCCATTGCTTTTATCATCTCCTTTATATCCTCCACCTGGTGCTCGAGAGTAGTAGTCTTTAATTTGATGTTGGCTTTTTTTATTTTCTTTGCAGCAGCGTCGAAGTCAGTTATGTAAATAATTTTTATTCTGTTTAATTTTTTTTTTTTTAATAATATTTTATTAGGCAGAGGTTTGATGGCTGTTGCTGGAATTTTAGGTTTTGCTGCAATGGGTTTGGTTGTAGCTAGACAAACGCTTGCATTTTGCTAGTTTGCTGCAGCTACTTACTGCTGCTGCTAGTAGTAAAATAATGGACGGAATTTGTTCTATTTGTATTGAGTTGTTGTCGGACGGTGATATTTGTAGCGTTGAACGTGGGATTAAACCAAGTGTTCAAAGAGACGATACAAAATTAATTATTTAAATGACAATTTTCATTGTAAATGCCGCAAAGACTTTACTTAGAAGAACAGTATTGTTTCATGTAAAAAAACATGCTGAGAAAGCCAGCACATACACAAGATCTAACAACAACTATTTTTTATTTGAAACCTTGTGTATATTTTGCTGAAAAAGAATTGCAAAAAAGAATAAAAATTTTAAAAAAATGAGGCTCGTTGTTCAATACTTTATGTATCGACTTCATTGTTGACTTGTATTCTGGGTTTTGCTAATAAGCATGGTCATAATTTGTAAAAGGCTCTTACTAACCGCTTGCAGCTTTTAGAAAGTTTAATTGCCGTGAGTCACAGGTATGACTTGAAGTGTTAGATTTATTTTATGCGGTTTCCTACGGAAAGTAAAAAGTTAAGAATATTACAATTGGTATAGAAAATAACAACAGTTTACTGTCATTAAATTGAAAGATGCGTACCCAAGTAAACCGAATAGATTGAACGATTAAAAAAAAGCTGAAGGAAAATTATGGCACTCTCATTATATCTACAGAAAAGAGAAAAAAAGTTGCAATTATTACTTTTAATGATAGACATCACAATATTTTGAGCAAATTCTTGTACAACAATCATAAAGAAAATAAGAGTAAAACACGCTTACAAATAGTTAAAGCAGCAATTGTAATAATTTAGATAAAATAACATCTGCAGTGTTCTATGATATAAATGTTAAAATTTTACATGCTATGACTTTTTAAAGAAATTGAATAATAAAAATCATCTATAGAACTTCAAATTAAAGTTAGCATGTATTGCTGTTGGTTATGTTATTATGTTGGCAGTTAACCCATTTATAAGATAATTTGGCTCTAGATGTCTTATTGATATTATCTTATCCTTTAGTTTGTGTGCCTTTGTTATGTTATATGAAGATGCAGAATTTACCACCTGCACCCTCACATTTTACTACCAAAAACATGGACGTGTAGTTTGCAGCTGGTAATCTTAATGTGAATGTGCATACAATTGATGGTCATAATACTTTACACGTAATAGACATAATTAAAGTTATTATTCGAAAAAAATTTGTTGTTGCAGAACAATTTATTACACGTGTCAAAAACAAGCATTCTGCACAGGATTTTGTAAATAAAGCTACAGAGAAAAAATACGGAGAGATAGCAGGGTTGAGTAAAATTTTTACTACAGAGTTTCAAAATGAAAAGACAAGTAATTTCTGAAAACAATAAATGAATTAAGGATGTATGTAATATACCTAAACTCCCAGGATGGAACGGATATATAAAACACCTGAATATTTTTTTGTTGATGTTTATACATCATCCAGTTAATAATTAAAATACAATTCATACAACTTTGTTAAGTGTTTTAAAGAAAACCAAAAGTCCTAGCTACAATACAAGCATTATAATTTTTGATTGACCTTTGTTCACCAAAGCTAACGACGTTGTTGCTGCAGCATTTCTAAACTCTGAATTATTACAAATTAATTTTTTCTTACTTAAAAGCATAATGCAAAGAAATGTACTCAAAAAAGTTTTGTCAATCATAACCTAACTTAGTAGATAAAATGCTAAATAGTCATGTCTATGCTACAGCAGTCTTGCTTTAATAAAAATAATGCTAAACAAAATTGATTGATGACATTCTTTGAGCCACAATTAAAAACGTTATTAATAGTTCTTTTTCCATTGTATGAAAAAGGCTATACCAGTATTAAAAATTATAACAAAAAAACTGAGTTTGTACTTTGTAAATTAAATAAAAAACTTCAAGAATATTAACATTGTAGTCCTACTAGTACAAGCTATGGGTACAGTATTGTTAAATAATATCTTTTGCAAGGAGAGCGTGTCGTAGTCTAGGCATCCGACTTGCCAGCGTAGGGTTTTACGAAGAAATGATTTTTTTTTGTCGGAAGTAGATTAATAATCTCTCTAGTGGTTTGAAATCCACTTAAAAATGTAAGTCTACTCGTAATATAAATGGCATGTTTACGGTTGAAAAGAAAGGAATTTATTGCTAAAGAGTTTATTGAACCTCAACAAATCTGAGACTGGTATAGGCTTTTAAGTTGCTTAAAACTAATGTTATCATACTTCTATGCAGCTGGACATTATAATTTAGCAAAATTAGCCTACTTACATTTCCTTAATCTAATGCTAATTGGAGATTCTGCAACAAAAAGTTTTGGAGAGGTTGAAGAAAGGACAATTCACCGTCAGTCGATCTAATAAATTAACTTGTGGTACCTGAACTAATATGACTATTAAGCAATCACTCATAAAATCCATAAAAACAGTGATCTATGATATATCATGAATTCAGTGTGTAAAGAATATAATATAAAACTGGATACAACCGATCAACATATAAATGGTAGAGATTCACAAGCTCACAAAAGCTTTAAAATAGTTTTTTGGTTATGATCCCTTTTTTCAGCTATCCTACATTATGTCAAAATCAAGTGGAAATGGTGATGATAAACTTAAATATTCATAGGTTTAAGAAATTGGCTTACTTATTTTGGCAAACATGACATACTTAAGATTTAACATTATCAAATTGAAAATAACTTAACACAACTGTGCAATTGTCTACGCTTTCTCCAACCTTTGCTGCTATTTCTATCAAACATTATCAACTTCAAGTATGGCTTGAAAATTCCAAAATTGATTCTGAGAACTAAAGATGGGATTTACAAAATAATGTTTTGGAGCCAGTTACATCTTTGCTTCAAACCAGTAGGCACTTAACTTTGATAGGCCTACAGACAAGCTAAAACTTGTCTAAATTTGCTTATGCAAAATTTAACAAATTTCTACTGCTTTTAACAATACGAAAATCTATATATGCAATAATTATTTGCAAAACTATACCACTTTCCCAGTTGCGGGCGGCACAAAGCACCCGCAGCATTACCATGGTGGACAACGTAGATAATGTAGAACGTACAAAGAAAATTCCTTTAATTAAACTAGACACTTTAAAACAACAAAAAAACAAAAATACAATTAATTTTTACTCCAAAATTAAGGAAAATAGAGCTAAACTAGAATTTCTTAACAACAAATTAAAAAACAAAACCCGCGGAAGAGATTCTACAAATCTAAGTAAACTCCTAAAGAAGCGTTTTATTTTCCTTACTGCCACTTCTTCAGAACTAACAAACCAAAGATTATTTTGCCAATAATTCTAAAGTATAAAAAAACTTGAAGGAAAGTTAAAAGCAATTTGAAAAATTTATTAATTTATGATCAAATTAAATGCTTTAATAATGCCGTTAAAATAATACTACAAACGCCCTCAGACTACTAGAAAGCTAAAATAATTTAGACTAAAAAAATCTAAAAGTCGCACACGTATGTAACTTCCGAAGAGTTGCTAGCAACACTTAAACTGAAATGATATAGAGTAAATGCAGTTTTTAGATTGCATAACCAAACCAAATCCTACAAACTAATGTATATGGGTAATTCCATTACTCTTTGATTCACAAAATTTTGTACCTTAGAATATATAAAATGACACACATTTGAAGGTCAGAAATTTTACAATAAAACGTTTTTTTTAGCTTATTTTGTATCTCAATTTTTAGGTTTCTAGAAAAAGATAAAAAGGTCCACAATGGCTCAAATTATTACTTATTACATGTACTTAAAACCCATATTTTTCGAATTATTCGTGGCAGTCATTTTGATATATTAAGCTTCAAACATTATTCCAAAAAAAACCGTAAATTTAGCAACATCGCAAAACTTTGTTAACTTTAAACCGTTCTAACTTTGTCAAATCTTAACAAAATTTGATTTGCAAGGTCTAGATTTCTTTGTGTTTAATCTCTTTTTAAAGTGATCACACAATACTTATAGAATCAATACGTATACACCATTATTTTTATGCAGGAAGTTGCACATGTTTTCGCGATCTTCAAAACTTGTAATTTTCAGGTCCCGAAAAAGCGCTGTCACTCTATGTCGATTTTAGTCAAAATTTTAGAAAATACTCTTTAGAGCACAAAAAAAAGGTTATCTATATGAGAAATGGTATATCGGGCATTATCATTGATTTTTTAATATTCAAAAATTGTCAAAAATTTGCACATTTTTGTATCTCAATTTTTGGGTCTCTGGAAAAAGATAAGAAGGTCTACGGTGGCTCAAAATATTTCTTATTGCATGTACTTTAAAACCTATATTCGTATATTTAATGTTGAAGCAGTCATTTTGATATATCAAGCTTTAAACATTATTTTAAAATAACCGTAAATTTGAAAAATTGCAAAATTATGCTTTGTTCTTCTTTGGTCTAGATTTTTTTGTGTTTAATCTTTTTTTAAAGTAATCACACTAGACTTATAAAATCAATTCATATTTACTACTATTTTGATGCAGGAAGTTGCAAATGTTTTTGCGATCTTCAAAAAGTGTAATTTTCAGGTTCCGAAAAAACGCTGCCACCCTATGTCGATTTTAGTCAAAATTTCAGTAAATACTCTTCAGACTACAAGAAAAGAGGTTATTTATATGAAAAATGGTATATCAGGTATTATCAAAAAGCCATTGAGAAAATGCAATTTGTTGTGCTGCGTCGCCTGGTTGTAGGTATTGTACTTTTGATAATAATATAGGTGAACGTTTTCACTAAAAAACGCGTCAAAAAAGTTGCTTTTTGTTGGGATTGTTAGTGCATTTCCATTACAGAATCCGTAAACAAAAATGATATCTGCGTATTTCCCGTTGTTGAACAGCATTTTTATCAAATTTTACTAACTGTACTAAAGGAAACTGTATTAACAAGTATCAAAACCTTGCATCTGCACACTTGTTAAAGTAATGTTGTTTTGTTTGTGTTTTTGCTAAATAAAAACTTTTTTAAATATTTTGTAATTGTTGACTATCTCAAAAACATAGCAAGATATGCAAAAAGTGATTTTGATTTTCTAAAGAACAATGCCGATTTTGACAATTTTTGAATATAAAAAATTCTTGATAATGCCCAATATACTATTTTTCATATAAATAACCTTTTTTCTTGTGGTCTAAAGAGTATTTACTGAAATGTTGACTAAAATCGACATAAGGTGACAGCGTTTTTTTGGGATCTAAAAATTACAAGTTTTGAAGAATCGCGAAAACACGTGCAACTTCCTGCATCAAAATACCAAATAGTGGTGAATATATGTTAATTTTATAAGTCTTGTTTGATCACTTTAAAGAAAGATTAAACTCAAAGAAATCTAGACCTCGTGGATCAAAATTCTTTAAAATTTGACAAAGTTATAAGGGTTTAAACAAAATATAATTTTGCAGATTTGCTAAATTTACGGTTTTTTTAGAATAATGTTTGAAGCTTGATATATCTAAATGACTGCTCCAACATTAAATAAACAAATATGGGTTTTAAAGTACTACATGTACGGAATATTTGGAGCCATCTTAGACCTTCTTATTGTTTTCCAGAGGCCCAAAAATTCAGATACAAAAATGTGCCGTTTGCCATATTTGACAATTTCTGAATATTAAAAAATTATTGATAATGCCCGATATACCATTTCTCATATAAATAACCTTTTTTCATGTGCTCTAAAGAGTATTTACTGAATTTTTGACTAAAATCGACATAAGGTGACAGCGCTTTTTTGGGGCCTGAAAATTACAAGTTTTGAAGATCGAGAAAATATGTGCAACTTCCTGCATCATTATAGTGGTGTGTACGTATTGATTCTATAAGTCTTGTGTAATCACTTTAAAAAGAGATTAAACACAAAGAAATCTAGACCTTGTGGATCAAATTTTGTTAAGATTTAACAAAGTTAGAACGGTTTAAAGAAAGCAAAGTTTTGCGATTTTGCTAAATTTACGGTTTTTTTTTGGAATAATGTTTAAAGCTTAATATATCAAAATGACTGCCATGATATTAAACATAAAAATATGGGTATTAAAGTAAATGTAATAAGAAATAATTTGAGCCATCGTGGACCTTTTTATATTTTTCCAGAAGCCTAAAATTGAGATACAAAATAAGCTAAAAAAGACGTTTTATTGTGAGATTTCTGACCTTCAAATGTGTATTATTTTGAACAAGCATTATTCTAAGGTCCAAAATTTTGGAAATCTCATTTTTTTTCATCCATATTTTGATCTCTGAAAATTTGAGCAAACTTAAAGAGGTTGATTCTTTCAAATTAGTCGAAAAGTAATGGAATTACCCATATACAACTTAACAAAAATAATAAACAAAAATCTTAGGCCTTAAAGTCAAAGTAGAAGAAAAGTTAAAATCAGGCAAATGCTTAGCAGCAGTCTCTATGTGCTCTAATGATTGAGTATGCGTCCGATGCGCAAACTACCCATCTGCTGAATAGAACCTTAGCTTAGCAGACATAAATAAAACACTTTATACTAATTGAAAAAGCAAATACCCCGCTTCACGTAAAAGATGTCTATTAGAAAAACAATACCAGAGCTAAACCAAAAGTACAACCAACTGAAAAAGTTACATATTAAATACCAAAACTACGCCCACAACTTATGCTAATGATGTTCATCCAAAACAACAATCTGACCCAAAAAACTTAAATTAATTAATGCCATCAATACCTGCAATAATGACCAAGATAAGTTAAATCTTATCTGTCCATTCGACGCCAAATACATCAAAAAACTTAAACTTTTCATTTTGGATCACAATATTAATCCAAAATGTTTAAATTTTAACATATATCTAAATGACAGAAAAAAAGCAAAAGTAGTAGCATAGCTAAACTAGTCAAACGATCAATGGACCACTCCAAATTTAAAATATCATTTTTTTTTTAATCACGATGCAACCAAGGTAATTATCAACCTTTTCCTACTTTTTGGTATATTAATCGAATAAATCACTGATTAAAAACTAGTTACAACTTGCCTTTGAAAACAACATCATCATGATCTCAAACTGCCATACCAACAATACAAAAGGCAGAATTTTATTCAAGTATATGGAAATAAAAAACAAAATTGTACACAATCTTACAGAGCCACAACCGTCAAGGCCACCGACCCGGCATACTATACATTGCTATTTAAAAAGAATTACTTAACAACACAACATGCAAAGTAGTAGTAACATAATTAGATTTAGACAATCTTCTAGTTCTACTGAAAATACACGGCAAACCAAAATAAAAAAAAAAAAAAACAAATATGAAACAATTTCATTTATTTATGAAAAATGATATTGGGCCATTACCTTCAATTAAAACTTTACAAGATATTAACAAAACAGTGTAAACGCTAACTAAGCCTATCTAAAACACTTAAGATAAAGCTACCACCTTAGTCATCATTAGAAATAACATGAACTGTTGAAGATTAAAAGTAAAAAAAAAGGATTTAAAAATTTATCATTTTCACAACTCATGGCCAAAACAAACTTGCTCATACAGCAAAAGAAAAAACTGAGGCAATCGTTCTATTGTTGAAAAAAAAATGCAACTTCCTTTACTGTGTTATGGATGTTGATATAATTAAAGAAGTAGAAAAGCTAAAATATTTTTTTAACATCACAGAAGACAAAACATCACCGTTTACAGATACAACAGAAGTGGCTAAATAATCCATACTGTAAAACCTAGAAAAGCCACCAGATACAATAACATCTCGTACACATCAAACTTGCCAAAAAATAACTAAACAAAAATTGTCTTGCCAGAACCGTACAACTCAAAAAGTTTCTTTAAAAACTATCTGCCAATAAGTTTACTATCAACACCCAGCAAAATAATTAAGAGAATAATATTTAAAATTATTAAAATTATTAATGTAAATAATCATACCAGACCATCAATATAGTTTCAGAAAACAATAATCCTCTACCCATCAACTGGCTTGCGTAACAAATCACATATTAAAAGGTTTTTACAAAACTTAATCTAAAATCTACTGGAACAATCTTTTTTGACATGAAAAGGCATTTGATAAAATCTTGCAAGGCGGCCTAATAATCAAACTATACAGAAGAATATACCCTTAGTAAAATAATTAAAGACTTCCTGACCAACTTTTCAAGTAAAAATTAAAAGTACCTTTTTATCAACAAAATCTATACCACCAGTCTTGTATAACGTTTACGTTAGTGACATACCAACTATGGCTAACAATACTATCCTACCCAATACATTGATGATTCAGCTGTAATACACAGTTTTACATCATCAAAACTTATCACAAAACAATTTTAACAAACGGCTATAACAATTACCGAATGGACAAAAGATTGGAAAATAGATCAACCCCACAAAAGTCAAACCATACTCTTCACCAGAAAACATAAATTCCTATTTCAAAACATTATACAGGACAAGACATCAACAGACAAAATACTTAAGTATCACCGTAGATAAATTTGTAACCTGAAAACAACGTTATGAACAAAACTAGAGTAACAATGTTAAACTTCTTACCACTGTTTGGCAACATAAAAATAAAATTAAAAAAACAAAAAGAATTTTCTACAAACCTACCATTAGAACATAATTGTCATACGTGGCACTAGTATAGAAAACAGCAGCAAACTGTCATTTAAAATCACTCAAAACATGCCAATCAAAACTGCTTAAAATGATTTATTAAAAATAAAGACTTAAGAAAACACTTGCAAATTAGTCCTACATCAGAAAAAATTCTGAAAACTTTTTTCTGAAACCTAAATCACATCATAACCCGGACATCTAAACAATAAGACTTTTCAAACTACACTGATTACAAAAGACCAATAAATTTAATTAGATCAAGAACAACTCGCATGCTACAGTAAAGAAGTAGACACATATTCACACTGCCATCTGGCAAAGTTAGCTACCAAAAGAATCAGAAAAATACGGATGTTTCAAGTCGTTCTTGATGTATTACTTAATACAGTAATTGTCACTGTTAGAAAAACTGTCGTTCTAATTGTCTATGTCAAAAAGCAAGATTAAACAGTTTAATAGTTTGTATTGAAATTAATTTGTATGAAATTGTAAAGTAACGTTATACCTCGTGAACGGTTTGCTCCTACAACAAAAAAATTTTATAGCAAATTATCTCAGCTTCTAACTGGTGTTTTCAAAATATTGAAAAAAAAAATGTTTTGTGACCTTTGACCAAGCGTAACTCAGTTTGCGGTAATCAAATCGATAGAGAAATATTTTAACATTGTTTAATGCCTAAAATAATATCTTAAAAACAATTTTTTTTAAATAATATAAAAAATAAATACTACTATAGTACCAAAAACTGTGTAAATTTTACTATTTTTGATACAGCAATTTTTCTGCAAGATTATGCAAACGTCTATTCAATTAATAAATTGTTTTATATATTATTTGATGCCTGAAGCAATGAAACATTAAAATCTTTTCAAACGTTATTTAACTATAGTACAAAAAACTGTGTAAATAATATAATTTTTGATATTATCAATCAATTTTGCTGCAGGTTAATCCAAAATGTGCATAAACTAAACATTTTAAAAAATTTAAATTTTGTTAAAAGGAAGTACTATTGTGATACTAAAAATAATGTAAATTTAAATAAAATTAATTTGTACTGCTTATTGAATTAATTAATTGTTTTTAGCACTATTTATTTCTAGATGCAATATTTTGTGTAAAGCCTAATTTTGCTGCAATGAAACACAATCAATCAAATCGACAAGTATTACAAAATAACACTTATTTAGTTTATGGATTCTTGAAACAACAAACGGCGATAGAGTTTATTATATTTCAACAAAGTATGATTGGGTGCAATAAGCTAATCTACAAAGTGTCAACAAAACTATAGGTAATTTTACTATAATTTTTAAAGCAAAAAACGATAAAATTAGATCACTTTATAATCAGTTGCAAAGCGATTCATTAGGACGCGACGAATTTAATTGAGTTATCGATTTATAAAGCAGTAAACGATAACAGAATTTGTTACAATATTTTTTGATCAAAGGTAAAACAACAAAGAATTGTTTTATAATTTATTTTAAAACAACAAACATGTTGCGTTATTTTATTATCAATTATAAAACAACAAAGTTTCATAGAATAATTGCAAATCAATAAATAGTTATATTAAACCATAAAAAGCAACATTATATTATAAACATCAATTTAAATAAGAATGTGTGTACTGAGCATACAACTAAATAATTAAAGCTTTATATTTATGAATTATAACAAACATAAAAAGAATTTGTTGCTAATAGTTCCGAGTATTGCATGCTGATAAAAAATTAAAATAATATCCATTTTCCGCTAGATTTAATTTATATTGTGTAGCCTTGCATTGCTGTGGGGAATTTTGTAGTCTCCACGTAATCCTCGTGCATATTGTTCTGGCAGATAATAATAAAATTCAGCTGGAAATTTTTCATTTTGCGTCGCTGCCATTTTTATATATAAAATAATTACATTTAAAAGGATAAAATTTAATATGTATTACTATATTATAAATGATAAATTTGGTGTCACATATCAAATATGTTTTCAGTAATAAATTTTCGACGAGTTATGTGTGGCATATGATATAAAGTACATTCGAGTGGATGCAAAAATTCTTCAGGTCATCCGTTATTGATGAGGAGACATACACTTTGTGCCATATTGGTAATTCGAGCCGTGTCCGGAAGTGCCCGATATAAATTCCGTGGCGCACGTCTCGATCCTAAATTTATGCTACGTACCGGAGCAAGCGAAAAATACTGTGCTGCATGATTTGTGTATATTATTTTTCCCCCCCATATAATTTCACAAAGTATGAAAAAATTGTGAGTAAAAATTTCAAACGCGCTGCTTTTGTCTATCTAGAGGGTACGTGACGTGACAGCCACTCTGGCAAATTGAGTGGTAGTTGAAGGGAGCAAAAAATCAAATAAGAAGTGAGTGTATTACACGCGTTAGTTTTTCTTTTTTCAACCCTGTTGGCGTGGGTTCAAGTAATTTTGTAATAATTTAATCAGAGATCTTTGTGACTCGCACATGATTTAAAATAATTATAAATAATATCAATAAAAACTGCAATTAATTGTCAAAACTTTTAGTATATATTTAGGCAATAATACTGGTTCTAATCTTAATTTAAAGAATAAATTAAATTTATAATATCTAAAATAATTTTTCAAAACTTTGTACTGCACTGAGTAGCTTCGCAATTAGGTGTTAACTCATCTAACTAATTTCTATTTTCAGTTGTTGCTTTGAACAAGTATTGTCAATGGATTGTACAATAAATTTCTAAAATTTTGTTGTTACAAAAAATTGTGATTCTGGTAACAATTAAAAAAAAACTGTTAAAAGCTTAAACATGTTTTTATTTAAGAATTTTTACATTTAATTCTTTAGTACAAATGATATTGCAATTAATATGTGTTGCAGGCATTATACATTTGAATGAACTCCAAACTATAAACGAGAAAGACGTGTGTACAGTGTATTGTGCCATTTACGGTTGAGATATCTCGCCAGTAGTGTCGGCTTTACGGTCGCAAAATTATCGCGGTATACTATTTATACTTAAATAATAAAAACTACCTACTAAAAATGTCGATAGTAAAAAAAGACATTACCAAAACACTAAGTGTTCCAGCAAAATTATACAAGGACAGAAAATAAATAACTTATATACAGGGAGCTCGTATCACCTATTTTTCAAGACCAAAGTAAAATTTTCTATTAATATCAACTTAATTATGTGCAATTTTAGTTCCTAAAAATAACTAGAATTGTTGAGAAGGGTAATGCAAAATGTAAAAAGACAAATAGCTTCCCAGAACTCCGATACAGTAGTAACTTTTGACATTTTGCAACAGTTCTAGTCCAATTTTTTTTTTTTTCATACAACTTAATGTGAAAAAAGCACTAATAGTAGTAGTAATAGAAACCAAAGTTTATCAAATAATTTGACTTTACAAGTGATCCTAGACAAACTAAACGACCAAGATTTTCTTTGGTTTATTTAAATTGAAGAACTTTTCATCATAATTGATTATTGCTTTAAAAGAGCTATCTGCAACAAAAAAACATGGTTAATGACCTAAGAATTATTCTTGATAAAGTAAAAATTGATGTGCGCCTCATAACTGAAACACACTTTACTTATCAATCAATCAAATTTAAAGTGTATAAGATAAATCATACCATACATTCTGAAAAACCTAAAATAAAACTAAGGGTATGAGCGCCATAGTAATCAAAGATAGCATACTTCCTCATAAAGAACCAAAATATAAAACTAAAGAAATACAAGCCACTTCTCTTAGTATCAAAACCACAAATTACAGTTGCAGCAATATACTGACAACCTTACGTTACTAAAAAAAAAAACAAGAAAACAGATATATTACAATGCAAAAAATGTGTTCTAGGGCTTTAGGCTAATTAACTCATCATGATGGCAACTTCTGCACGCAATCAAAGCAGACGGTTGTGCCCTTTATCTACAAGTAAACTTAGATACTGGTTAGGTTTTTACATATTAAAGGAGACTTAGACCATATATCACCTATAGTCTTATAATCATATATTAGTAAACAAATTAACAGATTGGACAAGCTTCAAACTAAATTGATACATATTAAAAAACTAATTACAGCAAAATTTAAACAACGCTAGCCAAAAACTAAAAAAAAGGAATAATTTAAATTCAAAACAACTCTATTAACTAATACCTAAGAAACCTAACAGTTGACAGTACTACAGAATACTCCGTCTGGAAGGCAACACAAAAGGTCAAAATGTAAATCTTTTTCATAAAATGAGATAGAAATTGGACCAAAACCGGTAAACAGAACTAATTGCTTTGTAAAACGTTAAACAAAACTTTGCTGTTAAAAAAAGAACAAGAAAACATGATTAAATGTAAAATATTAATCCAAAAATTAAAAAATGCATCAAATCTACCTCACTCCAAGAAGTGATAAGTGACTTAAAAAGAATCTCAGCTTAAAACAAGCGCTAAGGTTTGACCTAATAACGGTAAAAAAGCTCAATAAAATTATAGAGCGTTAACGTAGCACGCGAACAGTCCGGAGTTTGATCCCCGAATATGACTAAAATAATAACTTGCTCTTTATCCACCGGGGTAATTTGGAAGTCACCTAATAAGCCGATGGTACTTCAAACAAGTCGTATGACTTCTGGGGCGATGTAAAATAGAACTGTGCTAAAACAAGAAAAGCTAAGTTTGATGTGTTGTGACCGGATTTTTGTAATTTTAATGGCTGTTAAGATTCAATTTTAATATTTTTGGCTGAATTTTAAATTTTCTTATTTTTTAATGCCAGATTTTTGAGATTTTCAACTATTTTTGTAACTTTTAAGATCAAATTTTATTATTTTGGTATATCTGGCCCAATTTAAATTTTTTTATTTTTAGCCAAATTTTTGTGTTTTTTAACTTAACAAATTTTAGAAGTAATTCAGATAACTTTTGCCGGATTTTGAAATAATTTGGTTTTTAAACTATTTCTACCGTTGTTTTTTTTTTTAATTTAAAAAATTTAATTTTATTGTTTTGGCATTGTTTTAATGTATTATGCTCAATTTTAGAATTATTAATTTTGAATGGCTAAAATTTTGTGTTTTCTAGCTGTTTTGGTCTTTAATGCCCAATTACAATAAATTTTTGATATAATAAAAAACTTAAAAATTAGTTGGCAATATGGCAGATAAATCATGTACAACTAACAGTGCTAACAAAACTTATCCAACGGCCGGAGCTGTCACGAATTGAATGAGTCCCCAGGTTTTGGAGAACGTAGCGTTTTTTCTAAATGAACCCGTTACCTCATATAGACATCCAAAAATTCACATATCGTCGATGAAAGTGCAAAACCTAGTATGTACGTTCACAAAAATTTTACAGGAAACTATAGAAACTTTATACTTTATGTATAAATAAAAAAGTTTTATGTTATATCTTTCTGAGTTATTATGAATCATAATATGATAATTAGAATAAACTGAGAGATTTGAGGTTTTTTACACGTATATGTAGAACAACCCTGGTTTGAATAAGATAAAACAGTTTTTGACAAAAATGCAAATACTACGTTTTGCACTTTTACCAACGAAGTATTTTCTGTGGCTCGGTGTAGAAAACACTTTGATTGCCTACCCCAAAAAGAAACGGCGAGACAATATACATCTTAAAAATTAACTTTAGTTTCAGCTTTGTAGGATATGCATTAAATGGCTGAATGAAGAAATTCAGCAAAGAATAAGTTTTTGCTGGATTTCTGAAATTTTTCTTACAAAGCTGAAATTTAGGCATACACTCAATAATCCGTATGGTTGCATCAAAAAGAAACAAAAAAAAAATGCAACTTTGCAACATAGTTTAGTTACTAATTTACCTAATGTTATGCTTGCCAACAATGTTAGAAATATCAATGCTACTGACTATTAATAATATGAAAACTAATAATTGGATTAAAGCAGTTAAAAAAAAAACATGAACACTTGCGTCTAAGTGTGTAATAGCATTAAAAGATGTAGATATTAGTTGAAAAATTGTAGCAAAGGAAAAAAAAAGATATTTATTAAAAATTTACACCAGGAATGCAATATCTAATAAAAATGTGACAAAAGACAAGTTTTACAAAATAAAAACTATTTATTTTTTACTAATATGGTCTTAACACTACAATTTTTTTGTTTAAAGATGTAATATTGGAACTATTGACTCTTATTTTAATACTTGCATTAGAAAAAACGTATATCCTGATGCGTTAAAAATTGCATCGGTGGTTCCAACTTATAAGAAAACAATTTTGATGACCAAAACTCATTTAAACCAATCTTTCTTTTTCTAATTTTGTTAAGTTTTGAAAAATGCCAATTTGTGATGTTAAGTCAATGGTTGTGATTTTAATACTAATTTATTTTCCCACATACATCAAATAAAATACATAAAATACATTCAGATAAATACAACATAAAATAATATAGGACATTTCCAATGTTAAAAAACTGATATAAATAAATAAACATATATACTACAATGTACTTATTTAGAAAGCAATTAGTTATTAAACAACAAACAATATAAATTTAGATGTAATTGTTTTACAGATTAGACTATAGATTATTAGAAAAAATATATTTCCTTTATACTTTTATTAAACCTTTCTAAAATCCTTGACTGTGTATCTTGTGAAATATAAATTAAAAAATTATACGCATATTATACATCCTTCAAGTTTCAAATTTCTTATGTCATACTTGTACTTGAGTAATAGAAAGCAAACCGTAAATTATAACAATAAAACGTCTGACCCTCTTAACACAAATCATGGTGTTTCACTTTTTAGACCATTATTGTTTTTAATATACAGAGTGTTAGGTAAACATGCGGCAAAAATTGAAGCGGTTATTCCTTGGCCTATTCTAAGAATATTTTGTCCTACAAGGACTTTTGAAAAACCTCTTTTGTTTCGAAGATACAGGCTAACAACCATATTCGATATTTGTTGAAGTTATTTATGTAAATAAAAGTATGGCGTACGCCAATGAGTATATCAAGTACAAAAATTAATGAGCTTATCAAGTACAAAAAATTGTTAACGATAATTTGGAACGGCTGTTTTATCTACTAATGTACAACTGGATTTCCTTTGGATACCTCTCGTCATTGATCATCACATGTATTGGTTGCAGTTGTATAGATTGAGTGAATTGTCTAATAGTTAGTGAATTTCTCTACCATGAATAACTATACAAACGCCGAGATGACTGACATGCATTTCATGTATGGACTTGCTGATGGCAATTTATTACAAACTAGACGATTGTACATTGAACGGTTTCCTGGCCAAAAAGACCAATTACAGTAAGAACGGTACAACTGCAACAGAATGTGCTGGACATGATAGAAGAAGATCCAAATAATTCTACGCAAAAAATTGCCAATACTTTAAATGTAAGTCAATGGACAGTATAAAAAATTCTTGAGGGCAATTTGTTGTATTCTTACCACATTCAGCATGTTCAAGCACTACTAACTGCTAATTTTCTTTCACGTATTGCGTTATGTCAATGGCTTTTGCAAACATTAGTTCTAATTCCTCAATTCCGGACACATATTCTTTTCACCAATGAAACCAGTTTCTCAAGATATGCAGTAAAAAAAATTCATAACAGCTATGTAAGAGCAGATAAATCATCAGGTATGTAAAGATCGTTTTTATCATCAGTTCTTCTTAAACGTTCAGGTTGGAATTGTGGACGACTGTCTAATGTTGCAACTTTTGGAACACATGCACCTTAGTTTCTAGGTGATGAAACATTGGCAACAAAAATTGCAATGTGGTTTATGTACGATGGTGCACTACCATTTTTCAGTTTGGTTGCTTGTGATTATTTAACAGCAACATACGGAGATTGCTGGATTGGTCGAGGTGGGCCACACGCATGGTTTGCTCGATCCCCAGACTTAAACCTCCGGGTTTATTTCTGATGGGACTATCTGAAGTCATTAGTTTACGCTACTTTGTAGAGAATTTGGACGACTTGCAAAATCGGATAACTGCTGGGTGTAATTCAATTAGAAACAACACTGGTGTGGAAGTCATTTCTAACATTTATTGTAGATTCAGCAACTTGTACAACATGTACTTTTTGATAATAAAATGTTGTAACAGTCGCAAATTTTGTTCACTCTGTGTCTTTGAAACAAATTAGTTATTTAGAAATCATCATAAAACAAAATGTTTTTAGAATAGATCAAGAAATATCTCTTAAATTTTTGTCGCATATTTGCCTAACACCCTGTATATATATGGCCATGTCTGAGTCAAGTGTACGGAACAAAAATTTGGTTTAGATCAAACCACTAAAAATGCAATTCTCTACATGTGTCTTCTCCTTGTAATTTTTTTTAGATTTTTTCAATAAGCCATTTTTGAATAATAAGCAATCAAAGTTTGAAAAAATTGTTTTTTTTTGAATTTTTTACATTTTTTTACCGTTTGTAACTTGACTTGACTCAGGGTTGCATTTTTAGGAGAAAACAGTGATTAACTTTTTTTTTAAATTGTTCAATTAATCATTTTTAATAGCCAAAATTTTTTTCTTGAATTTTGAAAATTTTGCAGAACGTTAAAAAACATCTTTTTTAAAAATTATTTTTTATTTTTTTAAAATATGTGGAAAAAATACCCTAAAAATTTCAGAAAGTGCAATCCTGAGAAGTTACAAACTATATAAAATGTAAATTAAAAATTTAAGCCTTTTTTCGCTATTTTTAAGTATTTCTGTGGATACATTGTAAGATATCTCGGAGCGTAGTATTTTTTGCACATATAAAAGACAATTTTATTCATATTTAAAAAAAAACAAAATACCTGTCATCTTTTTTTTTAAATCCTGCAAAAATTTTAAAATAAAAAAAAATAATTTTGGCTGTAAAAAATAATTCTTTAAACAAATTTGAGAAAAAAGGTTAATTACAGTATTTTCCTAAAAATGCAACCCTGAGAAGTTACAAATGATCAAAAAATGTAAAAAATTGCAAAAAAATGTTTATTTCAAATTTTGTTTGCATAATACTCGAAAATGTTTTATTGAAAAAATCTATATAAAATCACAAGATCAGAACTCATGTAGAGAAAGGCATTTTCAGTGGTTTAAACAAAATCAAATTTTTGTACACTTGACTCAGACATGGAAATATATAAATGATTTGCCAAGTTGTGACTTGAATGCAAAATTAGTATTTTTTTTATGACGCTTATAAACACTGCAGTTTTAGGTGATAATGCAAATTAATTTGAGCAAAAAAAATAGTATTTGGTTTAATAAATGTAAGAACTGTGAATTACTGTTTACGTTGAATAACCAATCAGCTAATTTTGCCAACAACATAAAATTTTTATGATTGCATTTGGACACAAATTGTAATCGTGTTGATTATTTTTCCAAAAAGTTCCAAATTATCAAAAAATTATGTTTTTAAAAAAATTTTAAACCCTTCAAATTTTTATTTTACAAAAGTTGCAATTGTGGTGATAATTTTCAATTTTTTTTTTAAGTTACAATTATATTGTTGATATAATTTTATAATTTTTCTATGTAATTATCAAAAAATCATAAACATGTATTTAAAAAAAAAATTAATTACACAAAATTTTAAAAAATTTCAGAACTGTTCAATTTTTTAAAATGTTGCTATAGTAGTAAAATGTTTTTATTATTATTTAAAATTTACATGTTTTTAATTATTTTTAAAATATTCAAATTTTTATTTTACAAAAATGTAATAAATAAAGACATGATTTTAATTTTTTCATTATTTTCCAGTTTTTTATTTTACAAAAATTATAATTGCAATAACAAAATTTCAAAATTGATTCAATACTCAAAACAAATGTTGTTAAAATATACGTTGTTTAATAAGTTTTCAATATTTTATAGTTATTAAAATTTTGACAAATTTTTAAGGATTTTCAAAATTGTTCAATTTTTAAATTTAGAAAAATTCAAATAGTGGTTACAATTTGACAAAAAATGTATTCAAAATTTGCAACATGTGTTGTCAATGCGTTGCATAACAAATAAAAAAAAATATATACAGAGTGAACTAAAATTAAACCTTTATTTTATAAATTAAAAAAAAAGAAAAATATATTTAGAGTTTTTGTCAACATTTTGCCAAAACAAAAACATTTTAACAAATAGAAAAATATTTTCATTCTGAAAACCCGTTGAGTTTTTAATTTTTTTTTTAATGTTTTTAAAAGTCAAATAATTGATGTAAAAACATTTTGACAGTCACTCCTAAAGCTTTTTGATAGATGGTAAAACATTTAGATAGAGTTCATAGGTTAGATTTGTGAATCAGTTGACAGTTTATATAACAAATTTGTCAAGATACAAGTTTTTAATTTATACACGGTGATCTATAGTAAAACCGCATTTGTTTTAATTGTTTTTCTTGTACACACAATAAAAATCTTATTTTAACCTAAAACATCAGCACTGAACGTTTGGTAATTTAAATTTGGTCTACTTAAACATGCTTTTTAATGAATTTTTAAAATTGATATTTTTTTATTTTTTAAATAAAAAATATTCTGAAAAATAAACTAAAGTGGTCATTGACAAAAAATAATCTAAAAAACAAAAAGTAACTAAAAAACCCAACATTTGACAAGAAAATAAATGTTCAAACAAATATTTGAAACTTACAACAAAAGTAATCAAAACGTTGTGAAATAAATTTAAAAAATACAATAAATGTTGTCAACGAGTTGTTCAATAATTTTTTTTTGTAATTATTATAAATTTCTTAGATTTTAAGAATTTTTAAAACTGCTTAAATTTTACTTTACTAACATTTTTTTGGAAAACCCTAACCATAATATATATAACAAAGTTTTCAAATTTTTGTAAATTAAAAAAAATCAACTTGTTTTAAAGAGTTTTTAAAATTGCATTGTTTTTATATTCAGATAAAGTATAGAAGTATAGTTAAGTAAGCAATATTTAAAATATAATGAATAAGCTGTTGATTGCTTTCGGTAAATAAATTATAATTAATGTTACTAAACCAACTTCGGTTGTAATTAAAGAATCAATTACTGTAAATAAATTTAATTTCTTTGTTGAAACAGTCCATTAAGAATGAAATATCTCAAATAACAAATTACACTCGAATGGTAAAGCATTAAAAAATTAAACGAATAGCCTCGCAATTATATCTCCATTATGACCAATTACGTCCCTCTCCATCTTCATATTTAATTTCCCAAAGTTACATCAGCAGCGTCGATCCTTTTCCTCCCTATTTCATTAACAGGGAAATATCATTCTTATTAATTAAGCGGTTCCAAATTGAATTGAATTGAATTAATTTCAACAAAATATGTATTTATAATAATTGTTTTAGGCATGTTTTTGTAACAAGGAATATTAAACGTAGAAATTATGAAAGGCGAAGATCAAAAGAAGTGAAATGATATTTCCTTTGTTTGTGTAGGAAATTTGGTTTGTACTTACTGTTTATTTATATGATTTTAATTAAATGAGTTGGATTATTTTTATTTTATACAGTTGTAAAATATTTATTATTTTATCTGAAGTCCTTGCGGGGACATTTTTATATTAAATTTGGAGCGACATTATTAATTATTCACCTTGATTTATTATCCCAGGAATGTGCGCCTCTAGCAAAAGCCAAAGGTTGTACCTCTTTTTGCTGTTGCTGCTCCCACGACACATTCCGACGTCAAAGTATTGCACCACTTTTTTGAACATAATTTATGTTTTATAAAACAATCAAATTTTATATAAGGAAGTCCGATTTATACGAAAGAACTGTTGATTCAAATGCAAATTAGAGGCGTCGGAATGTGGTGCAAAAGTCGGTGAATTATAGTCGTCTCGTGGAATTCGTTTCGAATTAAACGGGAGGAGGCAAACGAGGTGGAGAGAAAAATTGTGGAATGGTGTAGAATTGGGGAACGGAATTAATTTTGCCGTGCTTGTTAGTAAACAATAGATCGGACAGGAAAAAAAATCTGAAGGGAAATTGGAAATAGAATTACAATTCCGTAATAACCAGTTTCAATCAGTGAATGTAACGGAGCGACAAAAAAAATGAATTGAAATATATAAAGGCATGTTGTTTGTTTATATTATTTAGTTTTAATTTATTTTAATGAATACATAATGAAAACGAGCGATGGTTTTGTAAAATATTTATAAAATTGCTCATAAATTACTTTTGGTATTAAGTAAATTTAAAATTTAACTTAAAAAACGCACTAATAAAATAGTAAACATTTCTACTAAATAGAGAACCTTAGGAGATACCAACGCAAGTCGCAACATTTTTACTAAATGCGGAACTTTAAGGAACACCAATATTTATTAAATGTGTATTCACTAACAAACACATCAAAACTGACAAACATATTTTAAAACAGTTGTGCACTTCAATATTTACTGTTACAATTATAGGTATCATTAAGTTAAAATGTCAATTATTTGAAAAAATTTAAAAAAAAATGAACCCAAATATTTAGCATACTTAGCAACTGTCAAATATATTTATTATCATTGGCAAGCACTTCTAGGAACATTTATACATATTTATAAACTGTCAAACATGTCTAGCAAATGTCAAACATATTTTGCTAATGTGTAACATATTTAACAACTATCAAACATATGTTTATGATTAAAAATCATATCTAGAAACAATTATGCATATTTATAAACTGTCATACAAATTTCAAATTTGTGAAATATATTTTGGTAATGTGTAGCATGTTAAGAACTATCAAACATTTTTTCATCATTGATAACTATTTCTAAAAATAGTTATATACATTTATAAACTGTTAAACATGTCTAGGAACTGTCAACATTGTTTTGCAATTGTTAAACATATTTAGCAACTGTCAAATATATTTTTTATCATTGACAAGCACATCTAAAAACAATTAAATAGATTTATTAATTGGCAAACATGTTTGCCAAATATTGAGCATAATTAACAACTGTAAAACATATTTCCATTAATGACATTATATTTAAAAACAGTATTACATATTTATAAAGAGTCAAACATATCTAAGAACTGTCAAACATGTTTTGCAAGTGTTGAGCATGATACAAAAATGTCTAACATATTTCTATTATTGACAAGCATATTTAGAAATAGTTATACATATTTATAAACTGTCAAACAAGTCTAGGAATTGTCAAACATGTTTAGGAAATATTGAGCATATGTAGCTACATATTTTCATTATTAATAAGCACATCTAGAAACTGCTATACATAATTTTAATTCGTCAAACAACTTTAGTCACTTTGATCTCTTGATTGAATCTGCTTGTTAATATTTGAATAATTTTTTATATAAAAATGATTTTTTCCTCCCGTAACAAGTTGAAGTAAATATAGGTCAATCTTAAAATATTCCGGGCTTCGCTGCTTTGACACGCACCTTGTGCGAAACCGCAAGGATACATCCCTCTCGCGCAAGACATGAGTAGAAACCAGATAGGATGAAAAAAAGACAACACAAACGAGACGAGAAACAAACATCCAGGAATGCGGCTAATATTTCACGGCAGCCTTCATCTTTCGACGGTGACGTGGGACGTGTAACACAAATCCACCCCCTTAAAGCCTCTAATATTCCACTTCCCCACACACACCCAGCTATTCCAACAGCGACACGTAAACACCAGCAAAAAAGGAAATAACAACAACACACACACAGAAAATTATATAAAGAACGCAAAGAAATGACACGGAAAATTAAAAATCGATGTTGGCTAACGACCCCTTCACATGTCGATGGGGCATATTATTCGCGGGAATTTTGCTAATTACAACCGCGCCCGTATTTTTATGACATAGAATACTAATGCGATTATTTATTATTCTATTTTTAATACAATCGCGTTATCAGTTAGTTAAAATAATAAAAACTTCCTTAAAAGCTACTCACTCGTTTTCACCATTCCACAACAAAACTCGCGAACAATAAATAACATTCCTCGGAACCTTTTCTCCGATAAATTCGCAACAATATTATTTGTAGCCATTTTCCTGGACGTCCGCAACATAAGCTTCAGCAATACATCATAATAAATACGGGTCCGGGGATGATATCGCAACTTTTATTTACGTCCCTTTTCTACCATCATCCTTGGATGCACTTTTATCTTTGAATATTAAATGTTAAACTTTCATTAAGTTGCATTGGGAATTTGTGAAATTTATAATATTGATTTAAATTGAAAGCTTTATAATTTAATAAACATTTCAACGTCCATCAATCATTGTTTGATTTAATTTATTTTGATGATGTCGTAATAAAATAGTTACCTTAATAATAGCAATTATATCATAATGATAATTATCATTTGAGTCGTTGCAATTAATTGCGTTACGTGAAAGTAATTTGTGATGCAGCAACGCCCACGTCTTTAATAAGCCAGCAATCGTTGCAACCGGAGTGTTTGAACGTAATGACTGCGCCGTGTGGGATTGAATGGAGAGATTATGCGGGCATGTGTGGGTGGGATTAGAAATTACTAATTGGAGATTACAGTGCAATCATATTGACTCTTTTTGTATTGCTACGTAAATAGCAATTGCATCCGTTAATTTACATTGCTGGAAAAATAATAAAACTTACAACTTTCAAAGTTTTGACATTACACAATTAATTTGCAATATATTATAATATATAAGCCAAATTTTGTAGACAAAGTTTAACCTCAGTATTGATAGAAGCAATTGAAAAACTATGAGTAACTTTTAAATTTTTACATTACACAATTTTTTAGCAACATGTTGATAATTTTGATACAAACTTTTAACAAAATTAATGAATTAAAAAATTACATTGGCTTTGAAAGTCGCAATTAAAAAATTATACTTTATAATTTAAAAAAAAAAAACTAACTTCTTTAAAATTTGCAAAAGTAATTTTTTACATAAAGCAACTAGCTTACAATATCTTGTCAATATTTGGGCTAAATTTTATTGACAATTCCTGAAAAGTGTGACCTCGGCATTGAAGCAATTCAAAAATTATTACAAAGTTTTTGATTTTTGAAAACTAATAAAATGTATCTACAATTTCCAAAACTAGATATTGACTTTATACAATTAATTACAATATTTCAACAATTTGAGGGTTGCTATTTATGTATTGAGAATAGAAAGAACAAATAAATGAATTTTAT
Source organism: Tachinus rufipes (assembly GCA_963932245.1). NCBI lineage: Eukaryota > Metazoa > Arthropoda > Insecta > Coleoptera > Staphylinidae > Tachinus > Tachinus rufipes. The sequence continues at coordinate 65,426,586 of OZ010747.1, read as the reverse complement.
CAAAACTATTTTTATTGCTTTTCAAAATAATCGCCTTTAAGTTGTATACACTTTTGCATGCGATTGAACCACTCTTTAAAGCACTTTGTTCAGTCAGAAGTTGATAACTCTAAAACATGCGTTTTGAAGACCTCAACCGCTTCTTTGAGCGATAAAAATTGTTGTTCACGCAGTTTATCTTTAATTACTGGGAACAAAAAAAAGTCATTCGGAGCCAGGTCGGGGCTGTGAGGCGGATGACTCATTGTCATTGTCGTGATGCAAAATGATTCGTCGTTTTGGGTTGTTGTCTCTCAATTTACCAAAAACTTTAAGAAAACAAATGGTTGTATATCACGCTGAATTAACCATCTTTTGATTTTCAAAAGCCACAGTTGCCACATGCCCGGTTTTCGTGAAGAAACACGCCACCATTTGCTTCTTAACGCTTTGAGAACGAACAACTTTTGTTTGACTTTTTTTACATTGAAACACCCAAACTGCCAATTGGCCTTTCCTTTCTGGCTTATATGCACAAATCTACGACTCGTCACTTGTGACGATGCTGTATACGGCTTTGAATGCACCACAGTTGTAATTTCTAATCATTTTACGGCACCAATCAACACAAGCATTTTTTTGAACACTTGTTAACAAATGTGGAATTCAACGTGCGCACAGCATTCAAACACCCAAATGTTTGTGCAAAATCTTATGTATGCTGTAGAGATGGGCGGAATGTAACGTAACCGTTTCAAGGAATCAGTTCCACGCGTGGAACCGTTTTGCGTGGAACTAGTTATTGATTTAAGCAAGTTATTTTTGGAACTTCTTAAACAACTCGTTTTGCTGAAACGTTTTAAATAACGTAAGTTCCGCTGGAACGCCTGGAACCTCTTGGAACCTCTTGGAACTTGAAACGCTTTAAATAACTCGTTTCGCTGAAACGTTTTAATTAACGTAAGTTCCGCTGGAACGCCTGGAACCTTTTGGAACCTCTTGGAACTTGAAACACTTTAAATAATTCGTTTTGCTGAAACGTTTTAAATAACGTAAGTTTCGCTGGAACCTCTTGGAACTTGAAACGTTTTAAAAACTCCTTTCGCTGGAACTTTTAATAAAACGTTTCGTTTCGCTGAAAATTTTTGGAACATTTAATGAAACGTTTTAAATAATACATAACATTGATATGTTTTGTTTCAGGTATTGTCATGTATCTTATATAACAATTTAAGAATTATAAGACACGGAACTTGAAGTTCCTTTTACTATTATTTGTTTTACCTTTACATTTAGTACTCGCTTGCCGACGCGCCGGCCGGTCTTATATAAGATGCAAGCCGGGATCTTAATAATTGTTAAACTTAAATGATGTATGATTTTTAATTGACGCTTGCCGCCGGACACGGACTGCGGATAGTGGGCGGGTATTTGTATATTTTATACAACAGATTTTATTTTTTTTTTATATATTAGTTAAAATTAATAATTTCTATAACTGGGTTTTGTTATTACTTATTATTATTAATATTTTTTTAAACAAAAACATATTATTATTACTGTAAATAAAAATTAAAATCAAAATAGAGTGCAACAATACAGCAATAAAAGTTGCAATTAAATTTATGGTAAATAAGAGTGTAATGAGTTTACTTGATATACAAAAATTTACAACTTTTATATAATTTTTATTGAAAATTTAGAGTTTTATCTATATTATTTAGTATTTTATAGTAATAATCTAAATAAATTGTATTTTTTTTTATTTTTATTAAACGCAGATTCTTCTTCTTCTTCTTCATTCAGCCTGTCTCGTCCACTGCTGGACATAGGCCTCTCTTAACATCTTCCATCTACTTCTATCTTGTGCTTCTTGCATCCAGTTGGTGGCGATGCGTTTCACATCGTCTGTCCATCGGGTGGGTGGGCGTCCTCTACTTCTGTATGCCTCCTGTCTAGGTCGCCATTCCAGGATCTTTTTGGTCCATCTGTTGTTTGGCATCCTTGCAACATGCCCGGACGCAATGTAACTCCGAGCATGGAACGTTCCATGGCTCGTTGCGCCACTCTGATCTTTTGGACGGACTTTTGTGTGAGTGTTAGGGTCTCCGCTCCGTAGGTTAAGACTGGTAGGATGCACTGGTCAAACATCTTACGTTTTAGGCAGTTGGGGATGTCGGATTTGAAAATGTGTTTTAGTTTTCCGTACGCTGCCCACGTTAGTCTTAGCCTCCTTCTAATTTCATGTGTCTGGTTGTCTCTGCCGATTTTAATCTCGTGGCCTAGATACTTGTATGAGGTGATTTGCCGGATCTCAATCCCTTCCATTATAAAGTTTTGGAAAGGTACTAGGTTGGTCATAAATTCTGTTTCCGAGATGTTTATTTTAAGGCCGACTTTTCGTGATTGTTCTGCCAGCTTCTTAAGCATTTTTTCAGTCTTATCTAGGCTATCCAAAATTAGCACAATGTCGTCTGCGAACCGTAGATGGTTGAGGTTTTCGCCATTGATGTTTATGCCCATATCTTCTAGTTCTATGGTCTTGAACATGTACTTCATGAGGTTTGTAAATAGTTTAGGCGAGATGGTGTCACCTTGTCGGACGACGCGTTGTATTCTAAATCTGTCCGTTTTTTCGTGTAGTTTAACGCATGCGGTAGCATTTTTGTATATGTGCTGTAGAGTATCCGAGTACCTAGGGTCTATTTGGAAAATTCGCCAGTGCCTTAAACATCTCATTGTGGTTGATAGAGTCAAATGCCTTCTTGTAGTCCACGAAGGCAAGGACGAGTGGCTTGTTGTATTCGACACATTTCTCTATTACGGTTTTGATGGTTTGCAGTTGGTCGTTCGTTCCGTATCCGGCTCTGAATCCTGCTTGTTCAGGCGGTTGATAAAGGTCAAGTTTGGTTGTGAGGCGTCTAGTTATGATTTTGGTGAAGAGTTTATAGAGGTGCGAAAACAGGCTTATTGGCCTGTAATTTTTTAGGTCAGCCGTGTTTCCCTTTTTGTGTATAATAACAATGATTGCATTGTCCCATGCTGTTGGTGTTATTCCATCCGTGAGACATTTGTTGAATAAACTCTTTATGGCTTCTAATAGCTCGACTCCCCCTTCCTTAATCTGTTCGATCGCAATATCATCCTCCCCGGGCGCCTTGTTATTTTTCATTTCCGTAATTGATTTTGAGATTTCCTCTTGGGTTATCTCCGGTAGATCTTCTGATCCTTGGTTTAAAATTTGGGGGATGATACTGGTATATTCCGGTTCTGGTGTTTCTTGAGCGCTATAAAGGTTTGAATAGAAGTGTTTTACAATTTCCAGGATCTCTTCTTTGTTCCTGATAGTTTTCCAGTTGTTATTTTCTGTCTCAGTACTTTCATACTTTTGTTCTCTTTGATAGTCTTTGCTATCCGTGTTTTGTTATAGTTTCTAATATCTTTCCTAGCGGCCTTTGATATTTCTTTATTTAGTGTTCTCAGCTGGTCTGTATGTAGTAGGTGCTTTTGTAGTTTTTCTCGCCTTTGTTTCATAAGTTGTCGTGTGTTTGCTGATAGTTTCCCTTCTTCCCTGTTCAGTTTCGTACCATGTATCTGTTTTGCCTTTTGTATCGATGTTACGATTGCATTGCTCAAGGTTTCTATACTCATTTCCTCGATGTTACCGTGTCCTAGTCGTTCTGCTATGGATTTCTTGTATTCCTCGTTATTGTTCACTGTAGTTTGTTCTTTGCTCTTTGATGTTGCAAGCAGTCTTTTCTCCTTTTTCAATCGTAGCACAACTTTTGCTCTTAGCATCCTGTGGTTGCTTCCCACTGACACCCGGTTGAGTATTGTGACATCCTGTACGATTTGTTTTTTATCCGTGATGATGAAATCTATTTCGTTTTGTGTATTTCCGTCAGGGCTCGCCCAGGTCCATTTCCGGAGTTCATCTTTCTTAAAAAAGGTATTCATAGCATTCATGCGATGTTCTAAAAGGAATTGCAGTAAGGTGTTTCCCCTATCATTTCTTTCTCCTATCCCGTATTGTCCCAAGGAAATTTTGCTGTTGTCTTGCTTCTTACCCAGCTTGGCGTTTAAATCTCCAACTATTAGTGTGTAGTATGTTGGAGTTTTTGACATTGCAGAGTAGATGTCTTCATAGAAAATCTCGATTTGTTCCTCTGTGTGTGTGGATGTTGGGGCATACACTTGGATGATCTTTATGTTATATCTTTGGTTTAGTTTCAGTATTATAAAGCATACTCTGGGGCTTATGCTCTCTATGTGTAGGATCTGTTTTGTGTGTTTTTTATGTATTATGAAACCTACTCATCCATCGGAGCTCTCTTTGTTTCCTCTGTAATATAAAGTATTTTTTGATTTTAAAGTAATCTAAACGCAGATTATAATAATATAAATAATATTACATAAATAAATGAAAAAAATATTAAAAAAGTTGTTAAAAGTGTAATTCCAAACAGTTATACATATTTGCAGTAGTAGGTATTGTAGGTTACTTTATTTATTAGTGGCCGTAGCGCCACCTAGTGAGAAAAGTTAGAATTTCTAAAGCACTACGCATGCGCATTCGATCTTAGAACTAGTTCCAAAAATAACGGTTATCTGGAACGTGTTATTCAGCTGGAACTGGAACGTTGGAACTAGTTCCAAAAATTCAACAGTTCCGCCCACCTATGCTGGTCATACTAATGCTTAAACTTGTCTCAATTTTGCGATATGTCACATAACAATTTTCTTCAATTAGTTTTCGCACAGCATCGATATTTTCTGGCACAACAACTAATTTTTGACGACCTTCTTTAACTTCGTTGGTGAGCAAATTACGGCCACGTTTGAATTCAGTGTACCAGCAATATACAATGGCTGTGGATGGCATTTTATTGTCAAAAGTTGAATTTAGTTGATTGAAGCACTGTTCTTGAGTTAGACCATGTCGAAACTTATAATAAATCATAGCTCGTACATTTTCGCGACTTAATTCCATCTTTTGGCCGAAATAAAATTTTCAACTTACTGTAAACAACACAAATAGTGCTTGCACGTCAAAACCTTCTGAGTACGTATAATGTCAAAAACTTTACTATGGCAATGTCAGATTTTACCTGGAAATACCAATGATGCCAGTTCTCAATACATAAATAGCAACCTTCGTACTTAAACTAAGTTTTGTCATCAAATTTCAAAAGCTGCAACTTCAGCATTGATAAAAGTAATTGAAAAAATATTACAAACTTTTTGATTTTTGAAAAGTAATAAAATTTTTATTTTCAAAAACACTTTGGAACTTTAAAAAATATGACCACAGCATTGATAGAAGTAATTAAATAATGAATAAAAAAATTAATTATTTGACAGCTAATAAAAATTAAGTTTTGACATTACATAATTAATTTGTTTTTCTTTCTTGAGGTAGTTTGTTCGGCGTTCCTGCAATGCTCACTTAGTCTTATTCTGCACTTTTAGTTGTTGCTCCTCTATCAGTTCCTTTTTTTAATAAAATCTATAAACTTTTGACAAAATATTGTCTTGTGCTTGTTGGGTAAATTGTTTAACATAAATCTTGTTACATAATTTGTTGCAAGTTCCAGCAAAAAATCTTAAGAACAAATTTGGCATCAGTCTAATGTACAATTAGTGTTTATATAACCATAATTACGTTCATTATTAGAGTGTGGGGGATACTAGACCTTGTCAGTATCAACAGCGCTTTTATTTAGTTTTTCAATTAACTAGGTATTAGTCTTGTAAGTTTTTGTTTGATTCATTTGTATTACTATAGTTTGGATAGTGTCTAATGGTTTTTGCCACATGTTGATATGTTCCGTTTTAATTTTGCTACGGATTATTTGTTTTTCGGTTTTTTGTATAAAATTTCAGCAGATTCCGGTCTAAAAAACGTCTTTGTAGTTTCTTTTTTAGCAAGCTGGTCTGCTTTAAAGTTTTTTTTATACCCGGATTTTTTAGTGTTTAGATCAGGAGCATTCTGCTGCTTTTAGTCAATGATTTTAGATTGGTTATGCAGTCCATTTTTAGTTTAGATTTTATGACTAGCGTACTTCTTGTTTATAGAGCTGCTAAGTTGTCAATCATGATAGTTATCGGTTTGTTAGCATATTGTCCTAATTTAATGGTGTTTCTAGTGAAATGTCATCTAAATTTAAACATGATTGTCCAAAGATATCGTCCTTTGACTTATGCTTTCATATATTTTGATTTTAATGCTATTTTGGTCTTTGGCTATATTTGTGTACCAGATTGTTTCTGGTTAAATTTTTAGTATTTTTTTTTTATGTAACACATTTGTTAATCCCGGTCTGTAAATTCCAAGATTATAATATTTTTTTAACCTTCAGTCGGTTTGCAGCTTGTCTCACTTTCAACTTCCTAACTGAGTGCAATTGTAAAAGTGATATTAGTGTTTCCATAGCAGTTGTTGGAGTTTTTATCATTGCTCAGCAGACATGCTAACTTTTGTACTTTACCTAGTTAAGTTGCTGTGCTTTTAAAGGTGTTTTTACGCTATATAAGAGTTAATGAGTCTAATCACCATAGTGTAGAGCTATTTGTTTATAGGTTTGGGTGTTAATATTCATGTTTGTCTTTGTTTAACCATTGCTTTGGTTGCAAAAAACACCTAATGTAGCAACATTTTCTAGATAAGTTGCTTTTGAGTCTATCGTGAACTTTGTACTTTACTTTTTTTGTCATGCAGTTGGTTTTATACATTTTCAGGTTTTTTAATTTTTTAATTTTTTGGCGTCTTGCAAACAAACAATTTGGTTAAGTTTACTAATAGATTTTCCTTTTTGCACCACTTTTTAACAATGTTTATTGCATTTTGCATCATGTTAGATACATTTCTCTAAATTTTTCAGTATTTGCCCTCGCCCAATCTTTTTTTTTTTTTTTTTGATTGGCATATCATCAAGGATTTGTTGGTAAAAAGATTCTGCAATTGTAAAGCCTAAAAAGTGTGTCTATAAAAGCTTCAGCAAAGTTTTTTGGCCGTCATTAAATATATGTTTGTCTCGAGGGATTTAATGTTTGCAGTGCAATCTTTGTTAGATCCTTCTGGAGGCAAAAACATAGGTTTGCTTTGGATGCCCTCACAATATCTTCTTCAAAAATATTTGTTTGTTTTTTTATAGCATTGTTATATGCTGAGAGCCTGGTTTTGTTAGAAACCCAATAACAATTTTTTTGTAATTTTTTAATAAAAAAAAAAAAAAAATTTAAGCAATTTCATAATACTCATTGTTATAATACTACGCATTACAAAAATTATTGTTATCCCACTCATAAATTAATGTTATTTGAAACTACTACGTTATACTGAGCTATGAAACTATTTAAATCTTTACCAGAAGAAATAAAACTTATACAAACATTTTTGCAAAGCAATATTCAATTATATTGTAAAAATAGAATTATATAATATGAAAAAATATATTAATTTTAAGTTACGTTAAGACGCCATTCTTGATATTTAAGTTTTATAAAAGTATGTATGTATTTATATTGTAAATGATATTATCACAGAATAAAGATTATTATTATTATCTCCAGCTTGTAACTTCTTCTTGCTACTTTGGGACAATTGTTTTAACCAACTAGTACTTTGTTATATACGAGGTAGCCGCTGTAGGTTCCTACATATCTAAAAACTTCAAACCAAATGTCAATTGTCAGTAACGTGTGATTCTTTGTGACGCACATGTGTAACTTCACAGTTCTATATTAATTAGTTTTGTAGTGATATCAAGGCCAACATTGTCAGGTTTCAACTATGCCAGATTTACAAAAAATTGAGGACCGAGTGGTCATCAAAATTTTTTCATTAGAAAATCTTACACTTTATCAAATTAAACAAAGATTGGATAGCGTATACGGTTCTTATTCCACCGTGAAAGAATGGGCCAAAAGTTTTAAGTTAGGTAAAGAAATTTAAAAAGATTTACTTTTTAATCGACCAGTTGAAGTAATCACAGAAGAGTCAATTGCTTTTATTAAAAAAAAACTGGTCTAAAGTAATTGCCGACTAAAAAAAATTATCAACAAAACCAAGGCTGTCAGATAATTGATTTGCCAAGTATTCTATAACCATTTAAGTATGAATGAAGTGAGTTCAAGATGAGTCCCAAAATTTATGTCTGCTGTTTAAAAACAGCATCGAGTTGATTGAACTTGATGTTTTTTAAAATTTTGTGAGGGGGACAAGATAAAGTTCAGCAATTTATTGTATAAAACTCTGGTTTTGTTACATAATGCTCTGTCCAAAAAGGAATTTATGGAATGATGCCGTGCAGGTAAACTACTATCAAAAAGATGATGGTCACAATTTTTGAGATTGTGGGGGCATTTTGATAATTGATTTTAAAGAAAGAAATAGTACGGTAAATGCCACTTATTATTCTACCTTATTACAAAGGTTAAAAAAAAAAAATTGCGTAAAGTGTCAAAAAAAATCAACAAAAGAAGTCAGGTTGTTTTACAACAACGCACCTGTGCACGTAGCTGATGTTGTTCAACTTGACATAAAAGATTGCAGTTTTCAAAAAAGTGTTCATCCTTCCTTCATTCATAATTTTAAATAAAAAAAAATTTGGATTAAACAATTTCTTGACGATGAAGAGAGAACTGCAGTTTTGAAGCATTTTGACGACAAATTGTCAAAATATTTTTATGAGGAGATAGAATTACTAATTAAGCAATGTAATAACTGTGTTGAGGTTAAAGGGGATTATGTTGAAACACAATAAAATATTATTTTCATAAACGCATAAATTCTTGGTTAAGCCGGGAATTTATGGCGGTTACCTTGTATATTCCAGTCAATAAAAGCGTTTAATTCAATGTTGAATTAAATGTATGCGTAATCTTATAGCAAGAACTCATCCAACACATGCCACTTTTTCAAATTTGGTTCATTTGTTGTGTCATTTGGTAATGTTAGGTCAATAGGAGCGACGTTAGTCACTTGGTTTCTGAAACTAAGGTTTTGTAATGGTATTGGGTTTAGTGCTTGTATGATACCAGCAAAGTTGTATTTTTTTCTTGTTAATCCGGAGTTTATGAACAAAGGTAATGTCAATGTCATGTTTCATAATGTACGCGCTGAAGGCCGCAGAAGCTGCATTTTACTTACCGTCATTGTTTTTGTTGTCACAAAAACATGGAAGAACATTCAAAATTCCTCCTTTTTTTGTTTTTTTTTGGCGAGACACGTTTTCTGTTGAGATCCTTTAATACCTGGTTTTAAGTTTGCCACTTCCAAAGTGGTGCGTATGTTTTTTGCACCGCTAGCCTGTTTAACAGAGTAGTCGGTACCAATTGTAGCCGCGGTACTCATATCAATTTTTTTTTTTTTTTTTTTTTTGAGTTTGCTGTTTTATAAAACCAATTATCTAAAGTTTTTTGCTTTTTAAAACGTCCTTTTTAGTAGATGAGTTTTGAAACCACTTTTTGGTTGGCTTGCACATAATTTTGTTATAAACTTTCTTTTATGGGTGCATTCCAAAAAAAAAACGTTATAAAGCAATTTTTAAAACGTTTTGTGTAAGTGCGGACTGTCGACGTGCATGCTGTTAACTTAATCTTTGTCATCGTTTAAGATGTCAAATGTGTTTAATATCTTTATTTTTATTTTCCGCTTTCTTTAGTTATCAGTTTTTAGCGGACAATTCCATTTCTAATCAGATGTTCAGATATATCTAGAACTTCTTTTACAAATTAGTTGATAAATGTTGTTGCTTTTGCAATCTCTGTAAATGCCGGCGTTTAAATTGTTTAGCTTGTTTTTGTGGATTTATTTTTATTGTTTTCAGCAGGTATAATTTTTTTCTAAAGTTTTTCCAGCAGGTATTAAATTTGTAGAATTATCTTTATTAACATTTTATAGTGTATTTCCATCTTTGTTACTCCCATACAATTGATGCCTTTTTGTAATTTTATTACTATTATCACCTTCACCGGAATTCAGCTTCTCTTTTAAGACTACACTATGACCTTTTTGGTCTATTTAATAGTTTTCTAGATCAGCCATGTGTTTTTGCTTTAGATTTAGGTTACAATTTGCAAGGAATTTCATATTAGCAGCTCTTGCGATCTTAATTCTTTTATTTACTTCAATAGTTTTATCGTTGTTATCTTCAAACCTGGTATTCAGATATTGGTATCTCCTTAGTCTATTGATTCTGTTGGTGTCTATAGTCAGGTCTGGGATATTATTGTTATGCATCTTGGTCACAATCATATATTTAGTTTTTTTTTTAATTTAGTTTTAATCCTTAGTTGTTTGATACAGTATTGACTTCTTGAAGCATGTTTTGAAGATATATGATACTGATTGCTATTAGCACAGTATTGTCTGCATACCAAAAATTGTTAATAGTTCTTTCATTGATTATTACGCCACTAGAACTTACTGTCATAATTTCTTTAAAAATACATTTTGCGTACGTTAATTAAACAAGATAGGGGATAGTATGCAACTTTGTCTAACACCTCTTTGAATTTCAATCTTTTTGGATTGCTGTCTAAAGACGTTTATTAGCTATTTATAGCTTTCTGGTTTCAAAATATTTTTTTAATTAGACGGATATTGTTTAAATCTAGCTTTTTTTCTTTTAGGATGTTTATCATTTTGTCAAGCATAGATATAAATCTACATTCATATCAAAACAACGTTGAACCAAGACATTTATTCCGAAATGAGCTTCTTACGTGCCAAAATTGTTGCAAAACCCAAATTTTTAGAATATGGCTCATTAGACTTATAGTTTTAAGCAATTTTTAGCATTATATTCTTTGGTAAAAGAATGAAAGCATAGTTTTGGTAGAGGCAGGCAAAAAAAGTATTTTGGCACAAGTACACACGTTTTAAATTTTTTTAAAGTTTAATAAAGTATGTCATTACTGTCAAATTTTAATATATATCAAATAACGCAAATAGTTTAGAAGCCCGAAGACCTCTAAATTGTTGTTTTGGCCCGTATTTTAAAGCCGAAACAGATGGTTTTGGTAGAAGCAGGCAACAAAATTAGTTTGCAACATTGTGACAATATCTGAAACTCTTGTTAAAAAATGTTGAAAAGTGTTATATCAACTTTGATAAATGCAATTAAAAATTGAATAAATCTTAAAAAATAATAAAATTTATTTAAATTTTTCAAAATTTATTTTTGACATAGTTGTAATGTTTAACACTACTTAGGCCAAATTTTCTAAAATAAATCTAGAAAAAGAACTTAAAAAAATGTTAAAAACTAATTACAATTTTTAAAATTAAATTTTTTGACATTGCAGAATTAGTTTTGCAATATTTTAACATTATCTGGGCCAAATTAAAGCAATTAAAAAACTATTAAAAACTTTCTAATCATTTAAAAATTATTAAAAAAAGTTATTTTTAAAATAAAATTTTGACATTACAGAATAAGTTAAATTAGAAAATTTTAAAAATGTAACCTCAACATAGATTGAATTAATTAAAAAGTATTAAAAAATTACTGATTTATAAAAACAATACAAATTTTGATATTACATAATTAATATCTCATCATTGATAAAATCAATTAAAAACTTTTAAAATTTTAAAAAATTAATGTTTACATTAATACTTAAATTTAATTCTTTTAGCTGTTATAAATATGTACAAGGAGTTAGGTAAACTAGCGGTAAAAATTTGAGAGATTATTCTTTAGCATATTCTAAGAGTATTTTGTCCTATGATAGTTTCTAAAAAACCCTTTGTTTCGAAAATACAAGGTGAACAAAATTTGCAACAGTTACAATATTTTATTATCAAAAACTACATGTAACGTTGCTGAATCTACAATAAATGCTCGAAATAATTTCCTCCACCCTGAATACAAGCATTTAATTTTCTTGTCATTGAGTGCCAAACTTTTTTAAACGCACCAGGGTTTTAATTGAGTTACACCCAGCAATTATCCAAAGTCGAAGTACTGGAGTATTAGTTTACGATTTCAGATAACCGCATAAAAAATAATCTAGATAGTCTAAGTCTTGGAATTGAGCAGGCCTTGACCAATCCAGCAAACTCCGTGTGTTGCTGTTAAATAATCACAAACAACCAAACTGAAATGTGGTGATGCACCATCGTGGATAAACTACATTGCAATTTTTGTTGCCAATGGTACATTATCTAAAAACTGAGGTAGCATGTGTTCCAAAAAAATTGCAATACACCTTGCCAGTATGTTTTTCTGGTAAAAATACTGGTTCAATTAAACAGCTGCCCACAATTCTAACTAAAACATTCAAGAAAAACTGATGTTAAAAACGATCTCCACATACCTGATGCCGATTTTCATGTGCCCATACATGGTTGTTATAAAAATTACTTATTGCATTTCTTAAGAAACTGGTTTCTTTGGTGAAAAAAATATGTGTTAGGAATTGAAAGATTAGAACTAATGTTTGCAAAAGGCATAACATAACATAAAGCAATACGAGGAGAAAAATTAACAAACAATAGTGCCTAAACACGCTGAATGTGGTATGGATACAACAAATTGCACTTAAGAAGTTTCCAAACTGTCCAATAACTTTCATTCAAAGTATTGGTAACTTTAGGCCTAGAACTACTTGGATCTTTTTTTTTGTGTCCAGCACATTCTGTTTCAGTTGCACCGTTCTTACTGTCATTGATCTTCTTGGCCCTTCATTTCGTTTCAATGTGCCTGTTTTACAAAAACGTCAATGAATGATTTCGAAGATTTTTCGGTCGAGAATATTACGGTAAAGAAACCGTTCAATGTACGTAACCAATTGCCATCAGCAAGTCTATACATGAAATGCATGTCAGTCATCTCAGCGTTTGTATAGTGATTCATAGTAGAGAAATTAACTTTTACACTATTTTTCCCAGGAGTTATTTTTCGTATTTTTTATTTGTTATATGTTTTGAGGCTGGTTCTGTATAAAGCCTTATTACCATTTTTTTTGGCATTGTTTAACAGTTTTTTACTGTTAGCCGTTGATCCGTCAAGGTTTCTATTCTATCAAATAATCTTGATGGACGTGTGTTTGACGTTGTTTGAGCAGCTTCTTTTAAAAACTGCTTTTATAAAGCTTATTAACATGTTTGTTATTAATGGTGTGATAGCTCAATGGTAAAGCCCTTGCATATTATGCAAGCAATCCGGGGTTTGATCTCCGAAGTATGACATTTAAAATAATAACCTGCTCTTAATTCACCAGGGTAGTTTGGAGGTCACTTAATAAGCTGTAGGTCCTATCAAATCTTTTTAACCAAGTTGTAGACTTACTTTTGTTTGGCATAAACTGTAGAGCCTGGGAAGTGTGTCTCCAATAGTTTTGCAAACTTTTTTTACCGCTTCTGATTAACGTATTTCTTTAGCTTAATAAAATCTAATGTTTACAGTGCAATTTATGCTCAGAGCTTTCCAGAGACAAAAAAATATAGGTTTGCTTTAAATGCTTTTACAATATTTTTTACAAGAGTTGCTTCTTTGTAGCGTTGTTATATGATTTGAAGCTAGTTTTGTATGAAGCCTTATCACCGATTATTTTGACATTGTTGAACAGTTTCCTACAGTTACCCGTTAATCCGTCAAAATTCCTATTTCATCAAATAATTTTAATCGGGGCTATTCTCTATCTACATTGCTAGAATGTAAGCAAGATATATTGCTAGCTAACAATATGAACTGTCATTTTAACAAACCTTGCTTGCTAACAAAATGACCTGTCATTATAAGAAATTATGATTACTAACAATATGAACTGTCACTTTAACAAAATTAATATTTTTAATCATATTATTATTATTTTATCTAGAGATTTGCCACGCTTCCTGATGTGATGACCGTTTATATTGTTAGCAAACAAGATTTGTTAACATGACAGTTCATATTGTTAGCTAGCAAGATTTGTTAAAATGACATTTCATATTGTTAGCTAGCAATATATCTTGCTTACATTCTAGCAATATGCATAGAGAATAGCCCCGAATAAAAGTGTGTTTGACGGTGCTTGAGCAGCTTCCTTTAAAAGCTGTTTTTATAAAGTTAACTAACATGTTTGTTATTAATGATGTGATAGCTCTACATTTGGATATTATGGAAACAGTCTGGGGTTCAATCTATAAAATATGACTAAGGTGGTTTGGAAGTCACTTAATAATAATAATAATCATCTTTATTTTGCAAAACTACAAAAAAAGCAAAGTTAATCACATTAATGTTCTTTCACTTAACCTTAATTTTAACATTTAAATTGATACATAAAAATAATACTTAATGACCGAGTACTTCCTGGTTTTCTGTAGCAGATGACAGCTTCTTCTTCATTTTCTTTCATTTTCCTGTTATTTTAAATTTCTATATGTTTATTATGCGCTCTAGTCCATTTTTTAGTAAAATATATTAATTTTGAAACGTTTGTCAGTGTGACATTGTTTAAAATAAACTGTAGGTCTCATCAAACCTTTTTAAACAAGTCGTAGACTTAAAACCCTTACTAATTACATTTTTGATTCCTTTTGGTGGTAGAAAACCTTCCAGACTGTAGAAAAAATATTATGTTTTGAGAATAATTTTTTTTTGGATCCTCTTTCCTACTGTAACTTTTTTAGCTGTCATTTGTTCTCTAAAACGATAAATCAAAATGGAATTAGGTTTAGTTTATGTTTTGCTATGATACGTGTACGGAGATTGCATGAGGGTTTGGTTGATAAGAGCATTTTACCCGAAATGTTTAGCGCTTGTATATATTTTTTGTTAATTTAGAGTTTCTAAACTCGGGCAATGTCAATGTTATGTTTCATAATACGGAAACTGCCTCACAACCTTCAACGTTTTCTTTAGCGTCATTATTCTTGCTGTTGTTCGGCAATTTCTTTTTTTGTTGCTTTTTTTAATGGACATTTTTTTAGTTTGTTTCTATCCTTTTTAAGATGGGACAGTGCTCGGAGAAATATTCTGTAAAAACCTAAGTGCAGTTTGCTCTTTAAAATTATCTTTTTCCAAGCCCTTTTATGAGTAAGATGTGTGATTTCTTTAAGTTTATCACTCTCCAAATCTTGATGCATATGTTGTTTTGCACCTCTCGCCTATTTAACAGGCTAGCGAGTTCTAATTATGGACTTGGAACTTATATCAATATTGTTTTTGGGTTTTGCAGTTTAATTAAACAAATTATTTTTATTGCCCTCTAAAAAAGTGTTTTTGGAAAATGTGCTTTGAAGCCATTTTTTGGTTGGCTCGTTTGCGCATATTTTTTTTTATAAATTAATCTTTGTGGGTGCATTCTTAAAAACAGAGACGTTTTTTCTTTCTTCAACTCATCAATCCTGCAAAGAATGAAGAATTTAATAAATTCTCCTTTTTTGGCATTTTTGGTACTTACTCCTTTAGGATAATTATTATTGCATATCTTGAAAAAGTGGCCTTAAAAGTTCTTTATGCAATCTTTCCATTTTCACTATTGCTAAACAAGTTCTATTCTTGCCCGCTGCGGTGTTTACAGATAGTGTCGAGTGTCGAGTTACTTATTACTACCGCAAAAGTTGCTAGTGCACCCTTTCTTTTAGCTGCTCACAAAAACTTAAGTTGATAGCAGTGGTTTTAATACCACCCATTTGAAGTAATCTGTTTTTATTTTCTGTTTTTTTTTATGCGTACTGGCGGGCTTATTAGAAATAGTTAATAGTTTTGGAGATCATAGAGAAAATATGTAAAAAAAGTGTTAATCTTCTTGCTTGTTGGTCCCCACGCAACTGCATTGAGTTTTTACCATTATTTGTCTCCAAATTATGGAGCTCAGACACATCATTAGTTTGCAACATTTTGGCGATATCTAAGCTTATTGTTAAAGAATATTGAAAAGTGTAACCTCAGCATTGATAGAAGAGATTAAAAAAATATTGAAGTTTTAAAAAATAATAAAATTTATTTACAATTTTCAAAACTAACTTTAGACATTACAATTATAGTTTGTAATGTTTTAACATTATTTGGGTAAAATTCTGTTAAAGAATTCTAAGCAACATATTTTTTATTTCATAAAAGCAGTTAAATAATTATTAAAAACTTTCTAGTTTTTAAAAAATATAAATTATTTACAATTTATAAATATATTTTTTTTTAAATTACAAAACTTGTTTACAATATTTTGACATTATCTGGTTTAAAATTTGTTAAAATTTATAAAAAGTATAATCATAGTAAGCATTGATTGAAGCAATAAAAAAAATTTTAAGACTTTTTGATTATTTAAATAATAATAAAATCTAATTACAATTTTCAAAATAAAATTTTGACACAATTAGAACAATTTTTTGACGTTTTTTGGGTCAAAGTTTATTTAGAAAATTCTCAAAACGTAACCTTGGCGTTGATTGAATTAATTAAAAAAAATACTGATTTAAAAAGAAAACAATAAAATATTTGATATAACATAATTAATATCTCATCATTGATAAAAAACTATTAAAATTTGTATAATTTTTGATAAATAATAATTAAATATAATTCTTTAAGCTAATAAATTATTTCCAGTCAAATTTGCTCAAATATTGATCTCACCTCTAAAAAATTCCAAAAGTTTTAAAATTTTGTTCACTGATTTATAGGTACTTAATAAAAAATATACTAAAAATCCTGACAAATATGACACAAGCTTTAGCGGTAATGACCGAAAACAGGGCACTTTTTTTGTTTTTTGTTAATATCTCAAGAACTGTAGGTAGGAGGTTGACTATATACATAATGAAAGCTGATAAAATTTGCAATAAAAATAATCATTTTTTGTATTCACAGCGGTTACAGAGTTATATGGCGCTAAAGATTAGAAAAAAAAGTTTTTTGTATTGTTACGAGCCAAGAAACCGGTTTTTTTTGTTTGGTCCTTTGTTTATTTTGACAGTCTTCCTTCTCTTTCCTATCTACCTGCCCTTTTTCCACATAGCGTTCAGGATACGCGTGGCATACGCGTCAAATTGTAGTGTTAGTGCGGTCTCTCTGTTACCTTCTTTGTTTATAGAGAAAAGTGGTAATCAACCTTTTAACGATGTTTTTAAAGATAATAAAGACTTAAATAACTACTTATTACATAAGCTTCCTCCTTACCCTTCATCTTTATTTGAGGAAACTGAAATACTAATAACAAACAAATCCGCCTTATACGATACTTTTTCTATACTACAAGAAGAAGCCAATCTTTTTGATTTTGATTTGAGTTTTGGATGAAAGATTACTGTTACACAAGGTGGTGTGGCGCAAAAATTCTCTTAAGCATTATGCTGGCAAGAACTGTACCGTTGCGTTTGATGGCTATTTAGCGTTCAATTTGTAGACAGCTGAATAAAACTAAAGTACAAGTTAAAGAGGTTAGTTGACATAAACTTTGAACACAAAACACAAATCACAGTCAAGCAGGATGGTTTTCTTTTTAATGAACACAATAAATCCAGACTTATTTAACTCCTCTTCACTGCTTTTCACGACCATAGAATTAAAGCAAAACAAGAATCTAGTAACGCTGGTAAATTGATCATCCGCACTGGAATCATAAAATCCTAAACTAGTGACAAAGTAACAATAGTTGGCAAAGATGTTGATCTTATTGTTCTCCTCATGGCTTTAACCCCATCTGAGAGACAAATATTTTTGTTAAACCAAGCTACGGCAGAGTAGAAAAGAAGGTATATTCGAGCAATTGCAAACTATAGGAATAAAAAACTGCATACTTCTTGTGCATGCATTCAGAGGATGTGATAAGACTTTCGCTGCATATCGAAAATGAAAACTTGTCTGTTTCAATTTGTTTAAGAAGCAAACTACACTGCAAAGTATTACAAATGTAATAAAGCTGAAACTGATACACTTCACAAACAAACTTCCCTTGACATGCATTGTTACAAAGCTTTTACCAAATCAGTTTTGAATGCTAAACCAGACATCTCTGCGCTGTCGCCCACAGAAGAAGCACCAATGCAGCATGCTTTTTGTGTGTACCACCAAATCCAAGTTGAGCTAGGAAATGAATTTCCTTTAGAACAGTAGGGTTGGTACTTTGAGCCAGCCGGTTGATTCCAGTAACTACAGAAGACGCAGCAGAACCTGAGGCTGTCCTCAATCGTATTTCTTGCAAATGTATAACCCCTTTCTACAATGACCCAACAAATCCAAAACATTGCCATGTAGGCAAAACATTGTCAAATATTGATTTACAAGTATCTAACAAATGATAGTAAAAAGTACACTTATTTTTGTTTGCTTTGGCATCTTTAGTAAATTACATAATGTGCCTTTTTTTGAAAATAAACGCAATCATTACTGTTCTTTAACTCAGTAACCGCTACAAATACTAGAACAATGTATGTGATCATTTTTATTGCAAATTTTATCAGCTTTTATTGTGTATATAGTTAACTTTTACCTACAGTTCTCAAGATATTAACAAAAAACCAAAAAAATGGCTTGTTTTTCGTAATTGCCGCTAGAGCTTGTGTCATATTTGTCAGGACTTTTAGTATATCCTTCACTAGGTACCTATAAATTAGTGTACAAAGTTTTAAAACTTTTGGAATTTTTTAGAGGTGTAAAGCTACTTTTACTGGACTACTACTACGTGATATTTCATATTTATGAAATAATAAATTAATTTATATGCTTTTGTCACAAATTTATTGTTACAAATATATTACTAGTTTTGGTTTAACTAGAACCTTCTAAAGATTTCTTGTGGTAGTTTAAGAAGAAAATTTCAACTTCACGTGTCAGATTTACTTTTAAGAGGAAAGTGTCTTTTGACTAAACCCTCTTAGTGCTGAATACTTTGAAGTTTGAGAGTGTATGGCTCATAAACTTTTCATTTTGAAATAGGATTTTAAAAAGTAACTGAAATGGACGCTTAATAGACTATAAGGTGAGTTGTAGTGTTATTCACTTTAAGTTTTTGAATAGTTAATTGGTTAACTGGACGCTTGTAGATAGAAGCTTCCATGTTTTGCTCAACAAACATGGCCAGGTCAAGAGGAAATCCCAAGGTTGGTCTAAATTTTGTTGTTTTGGACAAATCATGGAGCTTCTTGGAGCATTCGCAAAGTTGTACTTTAGAAGGTCTTAAGACGATTGAGGTACTAGTTTTAATTAGCAACTGTGCTTGAAATTGAAAACTCATAGGTAGTTTGTGGTCTGATGGTAGATGTATAAAACCGGATTTTATTCTGGATCAACAAGTCACTGTTCCGTCGCACCATCTGAACTGAATTTTTAGCTATTTTGATTTTGTCAAGAATAGACTGTACACGCAGTGTGTATCTAAATCCTTTGTCAAAAATTATTTTTAAATTCTTGGCAGCATCAAAGCTTGGTTTGGAAACGTTGTTTAAGAAGACGTCATTGTCACCATCTAAAAAGAACAGTTTTCCTATTCTCTAGATTCATTTTGACTCGCCAGTTGTTTAACCAGTTTTCCAGATTGATAGTGGCCTTTTGTAGGATTATAGTGACTATTTTCGGTGACTTTGAGGTGTATAAAAGTGCTGTGTTGTCAGCACATTGAGCCATTTTAACTCCGTTTGTCCATTGTAACAACATGACAGCGATGAACAGGTTAAATAGCAGAGGGAGTTTTGTTTTATCAGTTTTAAGAGAAGGCATCTATTCCAGACATTGTCAAAGGCATTTTAACGTCGAAAAGTACCACCTTTGTGGTTCTTCTCTGTCTGAGACCTATAATAATGTGGTCCGTCACGCGGTTTAGTTGGTGGACAGCTCAATTACTCCATCTAAGACAATGTTGTGGGCGGGAAGAAGATTATTAGCTTCCGTGTGCATATTAATTTATATTTTTTATATTCTTTATATCATATACTCTTGAGAAGACCAAGATATAGAATTAAAAACAGTTAAATAAGTTGCACCCAACAATGGTTATTCCATTAACGTCATAAACAAGTTAATAACTAAAAAAATAAAAAAAATAAAAACAAACCTTGATTCAAGATTTATTTGTCTCAGATATTTTGGCTCACCAAATTCATCAAATAATCTTTTTAAACTTCAAGACAATTCTACATAATTTAAGCGCTTTATCAGAATATTTAAAAACAGTTTTAAGATTTAGACACAATTTGTAGAAGAAATACTAAAGACAATTATTGCCAATCTAATATTTAGAACAAATTATTTGTAGCATAAATGATGATCAACAAGGGACATGTTTTTTGATAAATTGTTTTGAAATATGGATGTAGCATTGTGATTATTCATGTTGAAGCCACTTTTAACTTTACATTAAATAATCCATTAAAAAATGTATAACTTTGTTTGTACAATCCTTTTATAATGAAATAACATAAATTGATGAATTCCATAAATATTGTCACCCCTTTTTTAATACTCAACATAGAAATACGTTTATTATTCAAATGCGACATCGCAATACAATAAAGGGGACTCGACGCAGTGAGCTGCTGTCCATTCACGGGCCACAATATACCCGAACAATATACATACAAGTTTTTCGAGCGAGCAGTCTATCACGGTCGCCCACGGTATTTCTATGTAAATTTCGCCACGGCACGTAGCAAAAGAGGGAACACAATATGCGACCCGCTCGTTCACTTTTAAATTGACATAGGTCCCAATATGACGATACATCATGTCTTATCGTGCCGCGAGGGGGGTCGGTCGGGCACAAAAGGCAACTAGGAGGAAGGACCTGAAATATGTAACGTTTCAGATAAACATGGAGATAAGGAAGCGGTTGATCTTTTAAGCAACCGCCGCACGTATCCACGCAAATTTTTTATGTCATATAATTTTTCCAACAATGCCTTTTCATTGTATTGAAATTTCATATTTTATCCATAGGAAGATTTAATGCTTAAAGTATAATTTATGTAAATGGTGGAAAAATTATAATTAATTCATCATATTTTTAATACAAATAAGTATTATTTTATTATAAAACAGTAATGAATTTTTGTCACATTGTCCATTCAAAATAGCTCTGGGGAAATCACATTTCCGTTTAATACTTTAAATACGTCCGTGTTAAAAGCGGCGGATGAAAATATCCGACTGACATAAGGTCAGTTGTTAATACGGTTTGGGATATTTCCAAATTACTCAGATACATATGATCCTTAATTAAAATGAATTTTGATGTTCCATAGTTTTCAACAATATAGAATTTGAGATATAATTAAAAGCTGCTAATAAACCTTTTATTTGTGTCAGCAACACTTTATAATTTGCACGTATCATCGATTACATTAGATAGTTTTAATTGAAATCGTATTTAATTATAGAATGGATTCATGATATTGCTGTTGACAACAACATTTACACTGCAATTGAATAATTAATGTTCTCAAAGTATTCGCATATGATTGAAAATGTACTTAAAATTGTTTACAGATTGTTTCTAGAAGCCTACAAATTATCTATGTTTTTAAATTGTAATTAATTGTATTAAACTATCTTAAATTGTACACAAAGTTAAATTTTAGATAAATGTAGCACAAATCAAATTATTTTTTTATATCCAAATTAATCCAAAACAGGATCAGACGTTTCCCATCTAAATACAAATAAAAAGCAAGCTACACAATTATCTTTATGTTGTTTCGACCTCTTTGGTTTGTATCCCGTGATACATTTAAGTGACATTACGTGTTTCAATTGAGCCACTCCACCCCTACAACCTAATAAAATTGTACGTATTACTTAAAGGAGTTGGAGTAAAGGATACTAGCCACAGATGAAAATTAGACGATTTGGATGCCTGACGGCGACGTCGATTACGTGACCTAAATCGCTCTTGGTCATCGTGTTCGCTCCTGATATTGAATTAGATCCGTACCGTCTGCAAATTTGATGCCCGAATTCGATCATGCTTATTAACAATTATTGTTGCAATCAATCATTATCTGCAATTATTGTAATTGAAAGGTTTGCAAAGAGATTATTCAATATCTACATTTTTTTTTATTTTCTCTTCGATTGGTCCGAAAGCGGACAGCGATTCGTGCGAGAGGCACACATCTGGAATATTTTTTAAGGGATCAATTCCGAGCTGTGTGTGTGTTTTTGTGCTCTTCGTTCTTTACTTGTTCTTTGAGGAATTTTCCCGAACAAGAGATGGAACCGTCGATGCAGAACGCTATGTAATTTCGACGCAGAAGCGCATGACGCGCGGGACGAGGAAATTGCGTTATTGAAATTGCGACCGGTTATTTTACAATTTAACATAACTTTCTCCAGAATGTATGTAATGTATTGGGGTTTCTCTTGTGAAGAGCGATTCGTGCGAATTTCATATGCAGACAAGCAGAAAATTTGTATTTTTTAGGGAAATAAATATGATGGGTAGGAATTGAAATCAATTTGGAGATTGCTTGAGAAAATAAAATAATTATTAAGTATTAAATTAAACGTATCAATGTATTACTTTTAGAGAAGTTAGAAAAAGTTCTAATTAAAGGTTTACTCATCTTGTATTAGGCATTAATCAGAATTATTATTATTTTTTTTTTTAATTAAGTGTTTTAATATATAATTTTTTTTTATAAATTAATACCATATAAGTACTTACTTTAAAAAAAAGTTTTAATATTACGTTTATAAGATTACATTTGGTATCAATAATTCAAATATTTAGCAAAAAACTGGACGACACAAATTTTTTTAATTCATTAAGTACTACTATATTATTAGTACTTACATTTAGAGAAGTTTTAAAAAGTTCCAATAAAAAATGTTTTCAAAAATTAAAAAAAAAAATTCAAAAAATCATTTTAGTTCTTTTTTCATAAACTAGTACTTACTCTTAAGAAACTTTTAATATTACAGAGCAGAGATAGTATCTTATAAGCTACAAAAAACAAAATAAGAAACAATGTATTAAGTATCAAGGAGTAACTCAAAAAAAAAAAAAAAAAAAATAGAAAGGCGTAGAAGAACTGAAAAAGTTTAACAAGTGAGAGTAGCAAAAAGTTTAAAAACAAACAAACAAACAGCTTTAGCAATTAAAAATCAAATGAAACAAACGGTTGGTGACAAACAGTGCACAATATATATAAATAAAACAAAAGCTGTACTAAAGAAACTGGACAAAAGTAAAATAAAAGCAAAGCTAAAAAAAACAAGAAGCAACAAGAGTTTAAAAATAAAAAAGTAAAGCATAATGCACAATAGAAGAACATGGCAAGAAAATGGACAAACAAAAAAAGAGAATTAGAAACCAGAACAAAAAAACTAAAAAAACAAAATAGAACAACAAATCTGGTAGAAACAAAAAAAATACATAATAGTTCAAAAAACAAACATAAATGAGCAACTAGGCGCAAAGACGCAAGTAAGACAAATACTTAAAGTACACTAAAAATACAAGTAACTGTAAAATATTGGCACTTTATTAATACTAAAGAAAACAAGAATATAGACAAAGATGGAGTCGTAAGAAGATAAAACACTAGTAACAAAATAAAAAGAAAATAATGCTGAAAGGTACTAACATATACATTAATGCTGACCTCGTTTACAAAGAATAAAAAGTTTAAACCTAAATAAGAAACATAGATAAAGATAAAAGGACACAAAGCAATGCAGTAAAGTTGAAATATACCAAAATAATTATCAATGGGAAAAGATATGAGTGAAAAAAAAACACTAAGGACACATTAAAAAAACTGATTAACAATAAAAGTGAACAAATACAAAAAAACATACTACAACTAAAGCAAATAAATAGAATACGATTACAGATAATAAACACACAAAACGCAGAAAGACATAAAAAAGAAAGGTAGACAAAAATGGAGACATAAAACTTTACAGGCTAAACGGAAAAGAAATAGAACTAATAAAAGAATTTAAAAAATGAAATCTAGAAATACAAAAAGTAACAGAAACAAAGAAAAATATGCGAAATACAAAAAAGAAAAAGAAAAGAAAAGCAAGAATGATAATGTGTACTACAAAAAGACAAAAAATTGATTAGATGAATGAAAGACAATATTGTATTAACAGTAAAACTAAACTAACTATATTACTACTTATTCCTGAAAAAGTTAAAACAAGTTTTAATAGTACGTTTGCAAAATAGAGCGTTAAGCATGAATTGGAATTTAACAATTTTTTAATAAATAATGATACTTTAGATATTTCTAGCGAAAAATGTAACGTATTCATATTTTTAAAATACTGACATTTACTAGTACCATTACATATTAGTATTTATTTCTAAAAAAATTAAAATGTTTCAGTACGTTTGCAATAAGTTTCATTTGGCATCTTTTAAAAATTTTCAATTTGGACATATCAATATTTTCAAAATATCAACATATACTAATTTATAAATTTTCGAAATTTTTGAAATATACATATTTACTAATACTACTATGGTACATCAGAACTTGCTCCTAAAAAAAGTTAAAATGGTTTCAATAGTACGTTTGCAAGATATTTATATTTTGAAAATTTCAAACAAAAAATAATCGTAATAATATATTTATTATTTTTTTACTTTTGCTAGTACCATATTGGAACTTATTCTTAAAAAAAGTTTAAAAATGTTTCAATGCTGTGTTAACAAGATGATGCATTTCTCATCAATTAATCTTTTCCAATACACCCTGCTAACAACAAGGATTTGTTAATCAAATGTCTGCCGAAATAAGCAAACTTCTTTTGCTGGCCAACAACCTTGTGTGGATTAGCCGGCAAAAATAAAAACATCCTTTTTTTTTGTTTTAGCTACAAGAAATTGACACTAAAGGCGGATAAACCCATAATTGATCAACGGCATAAAAAATGCTGAAGGCAAAGGAAAACTATTGCATTAAAGATCCTTATAGAATTTCTTAGTACAATCATCATAGACAAGTTTAGAACCAAAAAATCTGGAGAATAAAAGCGTCTGGGGGCTTTTCAGGGGGAAACAGTAATAAACATAACCGACATGGTTACGATTTAAGTTTATATCAAACTGAAAGACAACCTGAACTTAGAAATAACAAAACTAAATATCAATATAATAAAAATAAGTAAAATGCAATGACCAGGTAATGGCAAATGCCCAAAATAAGAATAGAATGCTATACTACTTGGGAAGAAGCAACCAAAAGAAACACCACACGGAGTTGAAATTTTAATTAATAAATACATCAACAAAATAGCCACTAGCTTTATTCCTTATCTAACCGACAGCACAAAGCAAAAATAAAGACTTTGTTGTTTATAGAATTTTTTTATTTTATGAACAAATATATTACATAAACTAAAACATTAAAAAACATAAAACCCTAATCATAATAGGAAATTGGAATGTTAAACTTGGAAAAGAAAAATGTAAAAATCTAATTGTAAAATTTGGTTTAAAAATACGCAATAAAAAGGGAAAGAGACTGGTTCAATTTTTGCAGAAGAAAAAATTAGTAGTAATTCTACATTTGATACAAAACAAAAAGTTAATAACATGACCAACAAAAATAAAAAAAAATAGTTTGAATATTTTAACAAAAAATAAAAAATGTCAAAGAAAAATGAGTAAATAAAAAATGCATTGACATCGAAAGACTGCAAAAATTGCACAACATAATTATCATGCATTAAAAACTAAAATAATTAGTAGGAGATTGTACAAACAATTAAAATAGCATTCTAATAGACATAATATAAAAAATAATATAATAAATCAAAAAGATAAGCTAGAAAAATGTTAAGAATATATTGAACAACCAATAAAAGGTAACACGCTTTTGTTTATAAGAAGAAAAACTTTTGTATCTCCCGTGTACTGCCTCAATGTTGCATGCACGTTAAAAATTTCAATAATTTAGGTTGGAATTTTGAAATTTGAGAAAAAAATTTCGGATGTGGTAGTTTTAACTTCTGGCGTCGTCGGTTAATAGATATAAATGAAACGAAATTTGAGTTCCTTAATGAATTTGGCATTAAAGAGGCATAAATATACTGGTCCAAAACTGCTTAAATGTTAATAAAGATGTACACGTTTGTTTTATAGATTACTAGAAAAATTTGACAGAATACGACACAAACTGCTCACAAAAAAACCGATAGAATAACAAATAAACAGTTGAAATATTATAAAAAACTTATACTATAAACAATTAGTTAAAATTAAAATTGAGAACAATTGTGGAGTAAGACAAGAGTAGATTTTTTTTCACTACTGCAAAGTAGGGGGAATAGTTATAAATGGTATACCAATTAACAATATATGATATGCTAATAATACATTCTAATAGCAGAAAACATTGAATAACTAAAAAAATTAATACAAAAAGTATTTGAAGTCAGTGTACAACATGGCTAAATATGAATACAAATAAAGCAATATATTTATTTTTACTAAGAAACAAAAGTCTTATATGCAACTGATTGTGGACAATCTTTTTCTTTATTTTTTTTATTCTATCGACTAGAAATACTCCTGTTTGTAATTAGTATGAAATTTAGCTACTTCTTTTTTAGTCTTCTCGGTAGTTTTTTGTTGTTTGGTTTGTTTTTTATTTTTCTATTCACGTGGTTATCCCAATTTCTTTTTTTTGTTTTTATTTCTACTTTGTTTACTATCTGTTTTGTTCTTTTTGTCTACTCGGGTCTCCGCAGCGTAAGTTAGTATTGGTCTCACAGTTGTCTTGTATACTTTTATTCTGCTGTTCGTAATTATAGTCTTTTTTATAGATTCCTTTAGGCAGTCACTAAATTTCAGTGCCTTTGTTGTCTGTTTTTTTTTTTACTTTTTCAAATATCTATTTTGCGCAAAAACGTACTATACTTTACAACTGCCCAACTAGTAAACAATCTTATAAAAGAATACATAGTACCAACAATATTAACATGTTTATAAATTATTTACGCAATGTTAATTGGTTACCAATATATGACAAATTGAATAATGTTAACATATACTGAAACACATTTATGAAAATTATTATGATAAATTTTAATGAATATTTTCACAAAGTTTATACGATTCAGAAGTATACCCACAAGATGATCTATACCAACCCAAATATTGTAACTTGTAAAAATAAAGTATTTTTAAATGCCTTATAAGTATATCCAACTCCATTGTTTAAGTTTAAGAAAAACGTAATACATACATCATTTTCAATTAGTCTGTTAGATATATTTAAAGGGATTGAGAACCTTAAATGTAACTTTAGCACTAGACCGAACGGTGTTCCAACTATGATGTTAAAACAATGTATTTATTCTATTTCTACGCCATTACATTTACTGTTTGTGGCTTCTCTTAATAAAACTAAATTTTCTCAAGTTTGGAAACAAAGCTACATTATGCCTTTGCATAAATCTGGAGCTAAGGAAGATATTACTAATTACAGAGGTATATGCATCCAGTATGCCATTCTTAAGTTGTTTGATCAAATTGTTACTGGCCAAATACAATGGACGTGCAAAAGCATTATAGTACAGCAACATGGGTTTTGTGAGAGTCGTTCTACTCTTACAAACCTTCTTTGTTACAAAAATGATCTTTTAAATGCCTTTGAATCAAGAATTCAAGTTGTTTCTATTTACACAGATTTTTCAAAAGCTTTTGACCGCGTTAACCATAAAATTTTGATTGCAAAGTTTTGACCTTTGGGTTTTTTTGATTCTGTTATTGCATGGTTGTCAAGCTTTTTAGAAAATTGTAGTAAGTGTGTGAAAATTAATAACTTTTTATCACAACCAATTATTGTTCCATCTGATGTTCCTCAGGGATCTCATTGTGGACCAATTCTGTTTTTACTTTTTATAACGATCTTTCTTATTCTATTAATTCTTCATCTTTTTTTTTTTGTTTATTGAAGAATATTATCTATCGATGATTGCATTAGTTTGCAAAATGACTAGAATTCTGTTCATCTATGGTGTTTTAATAATAACTTTGATGATTCAAATAAATGTTTTTTTATAAGCTTCAACAGAACTTTAAGTAAAGTATTGTATGATTATACTATTGAAAATTAAATATTGGAACATGTTACACAAATAAAGGATTTGGGCGTAATTTTTGACCCAAAACTAAATTTTGTTAAGCATATAAACTTTATGTTTAATCGTGCTAAGAAAATGTTAGGGTTTGTTTACAGAATGTCTACTGATCTATCTCCAAGCACACCCAAACTACTTTATTGCGCTTTGGTACGCTTTTATTCAGAGTATGCTCCATCAGTTTTGTGCTCATTCTACAGCATTCATATACGCAATACAAAACGTATTCAAACCAAATTTTTTTGTTTATTGTTGTACAATTTAGGCATTTTTTCTGAAAACTACAATTTCAACCACATTGCATTGCAATATCATCGCTGGCGCAAAAGAGCTAACTTATTATTTTTACGGGGACTAATGATGTCTGAGGTTTATTGTCAAAAGCTGCTAGTAACTCTTTCATTTCAAGTCCTCAACAATAATGGCCGAACTAGACAGTCTCTATTATTTAAAGAATTTACAAATTACAGATTTAATAATATAATTGGTAGAATGTGTAAAATTGCAAATAGTTTTTCTAATAATATTAATTTATTTTGTGTTTCAAAATTTTTTTAATGTTTTTATTTTTCAATATTGGTTTGTATATTGTAGTGTAATTGTAATATTGCTTGTAATTTATCATTATTTATGTACTTAATGATGTAGATGTAAATGGTTCTTTTTATATACCGTAAATAAAGTATTATTATGTATTAAAAGAATTTAGTAAAAAAATTAAATTGATGTTTAATGAAGTAAATAAAAAATACAGAAATATGCTCCAAGACGTTAATAAAAATAACATTAATAGAAGAATTTTACAGTCTGACAATATAAATAAAACTTCTTGAAAAATTATTTCAGAATATACTGGCAGAAGCAACATTAAATCAACTCTTACACTAACGTGCAACATTTATTTTTTATTGAATCCATTCAAAACTTTATAAATAAACTTCCAAATTTTATATTTGCTACTGAGATACAACCAAATAAATATATCTTATATTTAAGACCAACCATAGAAACTGAAACATTCAATATTATTGTTGCTCTAAAAATGTAAATCTAAAAAAAATAATCTAAAGTAACAGTTCTGGTTACGATGAAATTAGCTCAAAATTAACAAAAGCCATTGAGGTTAAAATATTACCTGCTCTCACATACCTATTTAATTTATGTTTCAAAAATGGAACTTTCTTGGACAATTTAAAACTATCTACAGTTAAACCTATATACAAAAAAGAACACCCATGTCTGTTTTATAATTACAGACCCATAAGCACATTTTTTAAAATACTAGAAAAAATTATCAATACACGTTTTTTAGATTTATTTTAGCGTTCATAATACGTTTAATAAAAACCAACATGGATTTATAAAAAACAAACCAACAACTACAGCTAACTTTAATTTTGTTAGTCACATATTAAATTCTTTTGAACAAAACAAATCATAAAATTTTATTGGATAAGTTGTACACATATGGCATTAGAGGCGTTAGATTGAAACGCCATACCTACAGAATAAAAAACAAAAAGTAGTAATAAAAAACAAAGAGTTCAATTATTTATTTGTTAAAAATGATGTTCCGCAAGGAAGTATTTTAGGACCAACATTATTTGTGATTTACATTAATGATTTATTAAATAATATGGTTGATAATGACGTTATGACCCAATATTATGCAGACGACTCCAATTTTCTAATTTTCGGAAAATCGACACAAGATACTATTTACACTGCAACAAAAACTTTTGAAAAGCCAGAAACGTGGCTTGTTAAAAATAAATTACTATTAAATGTTGACAAAACACAAATCGTATTCTTTAGCTGTAATTAATTGCAGACAAATAAACCAACAAATTTTATCAAAATTGGAAACCAAAACGTACACAGAAATAATTGTGTAAAATTTTTAGGAATGCACATTGACCAAAAATTAACCTAAAGAAATCACTGCCAAAAAGTAAATAATAAACTAAAAAAAACCTGCTACATGATCAGAATATCAATCAATCTATTATGCTATTTTTGAAATTCTCATAAGATATGGAATTATTTTTTATAGAAGTAGTTTGCTTACTCAAGATCTCTTTATAACTCAAAAAACGTGCAATTAGATCTATGCACCAAGTCAAATATAATGAAACATGTAGAAGTCTTTTTAAACAAAATAACATACTTACTGTTACGGGTCTGTGTATATACGAGCTACTTCTTTTTAACTTTAAATATAAACTTTTTTTTGCAAAATCTAAATCATCATGAATACAATACCAGATTTGTAAAAAATTATACCTACCTAATACACAAACTACAAGGAAGTAAAAAAAGACCTTGATATGCAGCGTTGAAAGCTTATAATAAACTCCCAAATCACATTAAATAATTAGCAACATTAATAAATTTAATACTACACTATACAAATATATATGTAATATTGAACCCTATAACTTTCTTTAATTAATTCTTTGTCCTGACTTTATTTCTTATTTTTATTATTTACATACCCTACTAGTCTTTTGTATATGTATAATTATTATGTTTCTATCACTGGTAATATCAATTCCAAGGTATGTCATCACCTGTTCAATGTTTGTAACGTCTACTTTTAATTTGCATCTTTGTGGGTCCCTACCAATTCATAGATTTTGTTTTTGTTGATATTTGCATATTGTACGTTTTTGCTGTGGTGTTGAATGTGTACAGTTAACATTGCAGATCGTTTTTGTTGTAGGCAATCAGTAGCGCGTCATCGGCAAAACATATTACAGTAATTTTATTAGGTCCCATTACTCAGCTCTAGGCTGTTTAATATGATCATGGATAAAATAATTTGCAAAACTAAAAACAAAGCTACAGTTTTTAACAGCCTAGAGCTGAGTAAGTCTTCTTGACATATTCCTCTTTTCATAAATATTTTTTTGTGTTTTGCCTTTTGTCGTTCTGATTATGGTTTTGTTGTTTTTATTGATCTCCTGAATTAATTTTATTAGTTTGGGGTTCTAGCAGCTTTAGTATGTCATTGCGTTTTATTTGATCAAATGCACTTTTTAAGTCTACAAAGCACATATAGACAAGTTTGTTGCATTACTCTAATATTTCTACTATTTGTGTGACAATGAATATTGCATCTGTGGTATTGCGATTCCTTCTAAAACCTTGCTGTTCTTCTGTTATAACTATTTGTTCTTCTAGTTTGTCTTTATTTATTGCCGGTAGTAACTTTAGAGTGTTGTTTATTAGGCAAATGCTTCTATCTTTTTCTGTTTTTTCTGCCTTTTTTATTAAATACTGGCAGTAGGAAACTCTTTCCATGTTGCCGCTATCTCTCCTTTTGTTATTATATTCTTTAGTATTAGTAGCCATATGTCTAGTGTTGTTCCTTCATATCTTCTATTATTTGCATCCTCTCATCATTGTTTTCTTTGTTGTTGCTTTGTTTGTAGGTAAAATGTGCAGCCCATTGTTGTTATGTAATGTTGTTGATGTTTATATGTTTATGTCTTTTTACCATTTTCCAGACTCCTTTTGGAAGCCGTATAGGTTGTTTTTTATATCCTTTGTAAATTATTCCCAGTGTTTTTTCTTGACGTTATCTATTTTTTAGTTCACTCTGTTATTTATTCTTACATAACCTTCTCTAAATTCAGATGTTTGTTTACTTTTATAGTTAAAGAACGCTTTTTTTACATTTGCCAAATTTTTCACTGTTTTGTTGAACCCCTTGGTGTTGTATTTTTGTTTGTTTTTATTCAGTTTTCTCTTAATGCACTTCTTTTGTTGTTTGTTGGAAATTTTCTCTTTCAATTTTTCATGTTTCCTCTATATCTGTAATTGTTTTCAAGTTGTAGATGTTTAGTGTTTTTGTTAGCTGTTTTGGTATAGGTTCCTAGTCTTTCATTTTCTGTGTTTTCTATGTTTAATCATTTTTCTGTTTTTGTGTTTGTGTCGTCTAATTTTTCATGGTTAGTCTTCAAATTTATCTTTTCTAATACCAGTATATGGTTGAACCCAACGTTGGCTGATGACAGAGTGCATACATCTCATATATTTCTGGGTTGTATTTCTCTATTTGCTATAATGTAGTCAATCATGAAGTTGTATCCTCTTATATCTGAGTAAGTAATCTTGTGTTGTATAAAGTGATCAAAGTACGTGTTGTTAATTTGAAAGCAGTTTAAGCAAATTTCTATACTTTTGATTTTTGTTAAGTCAACAAACCTACACTTGCTGGACTCTTTTTTCTTTGCTTATCCCGTTGCATAAAAAAATTAACTTATCTACGTACATATATGCTTTCTTTTTCTATTTTTATGTCTTACTTAGAGCAATGTTTTAAAAGTTCTGAAAGTAGTAATATTTTCAAAATATTTACATTTACTAATTCTTAACTTTAAAATAGTTCAAAAAAGTTTTAATAATACTTTTACTAGATATGGCATCAATTGAACCAAATATTAGTAAATAACAATATTTTAAAAATTTCAAGCAAAAAATTAAACTTAATAGTTTTTCATATACTATAAGAAGTTTTTTCAGGTAGATTTATAATATGGTTTAGAATAAAATTGTAAAATTTTAAGCCTATTTGCAATTTTAACAACATTAAATATTCACTTTATTCTTAGTATTATATAAATGATTGTTTGTGTAAAGTTGGCAATTATTTATAGGTTGCTTAATACTATTTTAGATCTGAATCAATATACAGACTTAAAAACTATGTATTGTTACTAATTGCTTGATGGTTTTTGAAGTATTAAATTTCAAAGAGTTTGCAGTAAATAGACTACTGTAGAACTATCTTTCTGCTATAGAAAGCTGTATTATATCTACTTTTGGCTATATAAGATGGCAATACCATCCCAAAAAAAAATCAACATTAATATAGATAAGGAACAGCACTGGACCTAATACAGAACCTTGTGGTATACCTGTAGTTATACCACCAAACACCGAATGTGAAACATTTTTTAATATGCAAATAGTATGACAACAAACGTTTAATAAATATCAATATTTTAAAAACTCTTAGCTAACAGTTTTGCACGTACCAATATTTTCAAAACATTTACTAATACTTTATTTAATAATATCAAAAAAAGTTTCAATGATACCTTTACTAGATTAGTACTTTTTACGTTTACAAAATACTGCATTTGACATCAAAATTGGTAAACTTAATAAATAACATTTAATAAATAATTTATTATCCAAATTTTTTTTTAATTAAAACTTTAAAAATTTCTTGCTCTAAATACGAATTAAGCGTACCAAAACAACATTTATATATTAGTATTTACTTTTTACAAAAATCTAGTATCAAAATATTGCTTATGGCATCAAGGCAGACAATTTATTAATCAAATAAGTAATTTGATTATTTTGAGTGTTTTAATATCATTTAATTTTACACTAAATTTAATACTATATTTGTACTTACTGCTAGCAAATTTTGACAATAATACTTCAATATCTAATTCTCCATCATTTCTACTCACTACAAACTCAATTAAATGCAAATCCATAAACACAAACCATAAATTAAAGCAGAACCCCAATTACACTGATCTGCATAAGAAAGTACACTTGGGGAGAATTAAAAACCTTTAGTATCCATCAAATCTGAATTGCAGCAACGGGGATAATAGGCGACCTTAACCTTAGGCAGATTAATTGCGGGATACAAATCACACGTCCAACCATTTGCTTCCGCACAATTAATGCCGCCATCAGGTCAAAGAGCATCTAATTAGTTTGATCGATTAATTCCAATAATTTCCAGCAAGGATTTATAAATAAATCCCGATTAACATAGCGTAAATTAAGACGGTTTTATCTATTCTTAAAAGTTAATCCGGCAACACCTCTAATGATCCGGAAGTAATGCCCATTGCTGTCGACCTCAATTTAGCTAGGATTTAACTTGAGCGATTTATTTTTATTTCAAAATACGAATGAGCAACGTATTTGTCAAATCTTAGTAAATAAATTTAGAGAAACGAGTGGTGCTTTTTCTGAATTTATTTACTAAACTTGAATGATGTCTATTAATTATTTTATATTTCCATCAAGTTAATTAAATTTGCATCGATTGCATCACGCATAATATGCAAAATTAATTCCATTAGTCGTAGAAGAAGTAAATAAAATAATAAAAACGAAGTTAATGGGAAATGCGAGCTATTTATCCGGGCAGCATTTCATTCTGGAAGTAATTACGTATGTCTGAAGTTTTAAAAATTACAGTAAAAACTTTTTAAATTGTTTCCAGCTTACGATTATTACAATTGATGATGTTGCCGGGCTATTTATTTCCGTAATTATACGCCGCCGTCAGCCTTGCGCAGTTCGATAAAGAAAAGGGGAAAAGTTTTAAGAGGGGAAAATGTAAATTTCTTAGGAGATGTTCAATAAAAATAATAATATTCGTTATGTTGAGTGCCGCTGTCGGTGCAATACACAAAACTTGAAATATATTTCGTTTTTTTTTCTTTTTCTGAGTATTACAGTTATTGCCTTTCAGATTAAAAGTTTTAACATTGTTTTTTGTTTAATTTTAACTTTGATAATAAAACTCAAAGATGCCAATTGCAATCTTTGAAATATTTGAAAAAGTAATATATGTAATTAACTTGTTCAGATTTGTTTCTAATAATTTTGATTAAATACTTTTGAAATTTTTTTAAAAGTATTTTTTGCTAGATACATAAACCCCACAATTAATAAATTGTTTAAATTTGTGTAAATTTAGATAATATTGATACGCTGTACAAGTAATATACAGGAAACCGCACATTGGATTTTTTTTAATTACTCAAAAAGTAAGTAATAATTAGGTACTAAGTTTTGTGTAAGTTTGAATCAATTTGATACTCCCAATTTGGCAGAAAGTTTATTTAATTTTTTTGTTTAATTAATAAAAAAAATGTTTAAAGATGTAATATATTAAAAGTGTCACTTTAAAGTAATTTTAATTTAAACCAAAAATAAGTACTAATTAAGTGTTGAAGTATGTGTAACTTTTAATAAAATTGATACTCCTAATTTAGCTGTAGCATAATTGAAAATGCCTATATAATTAATTAAAAAATAATAGTTTTTTTACCAGAAGTAATATATTTTTTCAATTTGAACCAAAAGTGAGTACTAAATGGCCACTAAAATATGTGCGAGTTATAATAAATTTGATACGCATAGTTTAGCAGAAGGATAACTTAAAATGTGTATTTAATAATATTATATAATTATTAAACGACACCAGAAGTAATAAATTAAAAACCGCATATTGAAATTTTGTTAAATTAAACCAGAAATAAGTACTAGGTTGGTACTACAATTCATATAAATTTGAATAAATTTGATACGCCCAGAAGTTTATTTAAATATGAAATAAATTAACAATTTATTCAAACCCAATCTAACGATCACAGCGACAAGAGTCAAGCACAGACAATTATTTTGGTTCTACAAACCTCGTCAGTGTGTTTTGTATGAATACGACAAATTAAATAATAATTTTTTGCTTATAAACCCAATTGATAATGTAAATAATCAAACAAACTATTTAATTAATAAACATTTAACGTTAAATAATATCAGAAGTAATAAATTGAAAACCGCACATTAGAAGTTTTTCAATTTAACCCAGAAGTAAGTACTGGTTAGGTACTAAAATATGTGTGAATGTGAATAAATTTGATACGCAAAATTATTATTTGATTAATAATAACATTTAATACTGCATTATTCCAGAAGAAATATATTAAAAACCGCACATTGAACTTTTTTTAATTTAAGCCAGAAGTAAGTATTTAATTAATACTTAAGTTCTAAAATTTGTGTAAAATTGAATGATTTCATTACGCTCAATTGGACTATAGGATTAATCAAAATGTCTATAATTTATAAAGAAAGTTAATACTGCATGATACCAGAAGTAATATATTGGAAATCACACGATAAAACTTTTTTTAATTAAACCAGAAGTAACTACTAGTTAGGTACTAATATTTATAAAATATATATAGAAGAGACGCAATGTCCTCTAATGAGACAGTTGTAAAGCAACAATTTCGAATAAAGCCTAGTTAAATAGGTAAATTTATACGAATGCCACAACGACATATGTAGCGCTCGTTACTATTTGTTCAATCGAACAACCCAATAATAACATTAAAAAATCAAATTTATGAAAAAATTATCCTAAACTAAAAACATCCATAGACGCGTTTCGAAGTTTACCTCTCATCAGTATGGCTTTATTTATTTATACTTAATAATTGATTTGTAACTTACTTTGTCAACATCGTACTGATGAGAGGTAAACCTCGAAACGCGTCTATGGATGTTTTTAGTTTAGGATAATTTTTTCATAAATTTGATTTTTTAATGGTACTAATATTTGTTTAAATTTGAATAAATTCAATTTTGCAGCCATATAATTATTTTATTAAAAAATTAATACTACTTGATGCCTTAATATATTGGATTGATAATAATAATAATATTTAATAATTTGAATGCAATTCTGACTTGTAATTAATAATTTATTGTTTAAGATGTAATTTATCAATACAAAACAAAACTTGTCTATAAAGTAAGATGAATAAATAATATAACTCCCATTTCCAAGTAAGTAAGTAAGATATTCCAAATTATTCCTCTCATTTCGAATAAATTTCAAAGTGGCGGCAATAAATTCCCGACGACAAATCCCGCCCTACATATTTATCGAATGTAATATCCCTCCACGGCAGGAACTTCCCAACCTACATATTCCTTCCCTCTCGCGCGAGCAATGGAAAATCAGTGCCACTTTTCCTAAATAAATAACTGTAAAATTCACCCTGACACGAGACTCGAAACTTCAATTACATTTTGTCTGCGCTCGTATGCCCGTGTCGAACTATCTCGCTTTTATCGACGCCACCGTAACGCGGATGAAAAGAAGGGGACGACATTCCACACGGAAAATTGAAGTTTCATCCCGCAGAAGGCGAAAGGGGGCGAAACATATTTGGAGCAAGGTATGCGATCGATAGATATTATATAATTTAATATTAACAGTTGAAAAGAATTTCTTTTTAAAAAATTCATCACAAAAGACCATCGAGGAGTGAAGAATAAAAAAGTGTACACCCGGCCTATTTACACCGTGCCATTAAGCACTCCGACCGTTTCCGTTATTTTTAGCTCGGCTCTCTCACCATTCCATTATGGACGCGCGTCTAATTGGGCTAATTCCGGGTTAAGGATAATACCTAGAGAAAAGGAATTACCAACATTTTTATTTTTATTTTTTTCGGAATTATACGTACCGAGACGCGAATAGAAGAAAAAAAGGAGTTATAAGATTAAGAGAGTTGGCGCCAACTTTACGGATTTCTATGTGGGGATTGGCTTTCACTAGAGAAGGATTCTCAAGTAATTGAAATTACCAAAAGACAATTAACAAGTGGTTTGGTTTAATTACTAATTTAAATATTTTGTGCAAATTTATTATTATTTTTAAAACTATTATCAAAGCATAATAAATCATAATAATAAAGTAACGTTATCGTAAAGCCTTAAAAAAACGTTATCAAACAAATTTGCATTTTTATTTTAAGCAAACGCCCACAGGTTTAATGGTACCTTTAGGCACGATTAACACTCCTTTAATCCCAGGCTAAAATCGTCACTGAATAAAGATGATAAAGTACGTTATGCAATTTACATAAAGGTATTTTTGTATGTCCACAAAATATATAAATACAGGGGAATCTACTGAAAAGGACAAGCGTTTATACATACAGAGCAATTCATGCATTTTAGCCTGCGGGGTCCGCTTTTCTTGCTGTGTGAAAATCTAACACATGCAACACACTCACATACACTAACACACGTTAACCTCAATTTGATGAAGATGGATCGTCGGCCCCAAACGCTTGAGTATTATATCACTATATGTGAATTTAATGTGAATTTAAACACTCATGCATATTTATAATATTGATATCGATATATAGAAAAAATATATTTTTTTTATCAGACAATAGTTTGAGCATATTGAAATATTAATCAAAAATTATTTATTAGTACTAATTTGTAACAACAATTAATTTTTTTAATAAATAGTTTTAGAGGTATTGCTTTTAAATTTAAATTAATAAAAAAATATTACTTAAAACATTAGATTCTATCTTCCTGCAAACAAAACAATTTAAAAATCTTTAATAGTCGGTTCTATAGTTTTTGCTTCTGGTATAAAACAAAATTTCTAAGCAATTCATTAAAAGATCTGATTATATCTTTCTGCCAACAAAATTGAGCGTATCAATATTAATTAAATTTACACAATTTTTAGTAGCCTATTAGTAGTTAATTTTTAGCAACATTTATACAATATAATAATATTGATATTCAAATTTAGTTTTTAGTATCTTAAGAGTACTATTTTTTTGCACTAAGTTGAAAAAATTACTGATTTAAAGGTTATTGCTTCTAGTATAAAGCAATAATAATAAACATTTCAATACTTAATATATCAGATTTTTATTTTTCTGCAACCAAAGTTGAGCGTATTAATAATATTTAAGTTTACACAGTATTAAGTACTTTATTGGTACTTATTTTTGACAACGTTTGAAAATTCTTTAATGATTTTATCTGGAGTTGTTGCTTTTGGCATTTTAACAGTTTTTAGTACTTTATTAGTACTTGATAAACAGCTTATTAAAATTATTTAAATATACACAATGTTTAGTGCCTTAATAGCATGATATGAAGAATAAATGATATGTCCGTACGCAGCTATCTCCCAATCTCTTTTTTTATATGATGTCACAGGGCTTCTTCATCAACTTTAAAATGGTTTGGTGTGCTGTTAAATACAGTGTAATACTAACGAAAAAAATGCTGCAAAATAAAAAAAAAACGATTTTATACTTTTTTTAAAGATTAAAATATTAGGAAGCAATGCTTAAGAAAACATAACATTTTATTTGTTAATATTATTTATAAAAGTATTAACTTTTGGATTTTTATCTAAAGATTGAGAAAAATTTCTTCAGAGGGTTTTGGAAAAAAGTGTACAACTGTTAAAAAGTATAAAATTCTATTTATAAATGTCAAAAATAACCAAATTTAGTCTTTAAACATCAAAATATTGTCAGAAAGTTCTAAAGTCTAGTCATAAACTGTAGAAAAGAAGAAAAACTGTAGAAAAATGCAAAATTATAATCATGTTAAAAATAGCAAAATCCGTTCTTAAAACATCGAATAATTGTTAGAAAACTCCAAAATCCAGTGATAAATTGTTAAAAAAAATAAAATAAAATTTATAAAGTTTTAAAAATAGCATAAGCCGGTGAAAAATGTGAAAAATTACATAAATTTTTAAAAATATTGAAATTCAGTTATCAAATATAAATATTGTTAGAAATTTGAATATAAACTAAAAAATGAAAAATTTTATTAATAAAATCAAAAATAGCAAAATCCGGTTTTGAAACATTAATATATTGTTAGAAAGCAATAAAGTCTGGTCATAAACTGTTGTTTTTGTTTATAAAATGTTAAAAATATTAAAATTTGGTCTCGAAACATCAAAATGTTGTCATAAAACATTAACATCCAGTCATAAACCGTTGAAAAGTTAAAAAAAAAATATAAAATTTCAAAAACATCAAAATCCGGCTATAAAAACAGAAACTAGCAAAATTTACCAAATTTTAGCTTTAAAACGTCTAAAATTACAAAATCTAATCTTGAAACATCAAAATATTGTTAGAAAGTACTAAAATCTGGTTGAAACTGTTAAAAAAATGTTAAATTTTGTTTATAAAATGTCAAAAATAGCAAAATTTGGCCTAAAACATCAAAATATTGTACAAAATTACCAAAATCAGGTCATAAACTGTTAAAAAAAATGTAAAACTTTGTTCATAAAATGTAAAAAATAGCTAAACTTTGCCACATCAAAGTATTGTTAGAAAGGACTAAAATTCATTTATAAACTGTTAATTTTTTTTACAAATATAGTCACTATTTATTTTTATTTAGCTTGTAAACAGCCGAAGAAGTTTTTTTGTTTTTAATTTTATATTATATGTATGATACTATTTTTTTATCATCGGTTTCCTGAACATACGAAATAGTTGGTTGCTTTATCCGATTGCCACTGTGTCAGTCAATTTTTTATGTTTGCTATTTGGTTACTAAGGAATTAATTTAATCAAATTATTTTTTTAACTTAATGATATTTGTTAGTCATCTTATGTATGTAATTTGTGGAAACGCGACAAGAAGAAGTAACATCTAAGTTTTTAAAACGAACATAGTGGGTAGAGCATCTTTCTAACCATCTCAATTAATTTTTATAAACTAAGTGCCTTGCACTCCTACCCAAATGTTGGTTACCATAGAGTTAGTTTAAGGTCCGCTTTTTTTTTCATTTTATTTTGTCATTTTCTTATGTGAGCTGAAGAAACTCAGCAAAATAAAATTCAATTCATAATGACAAACACTTGAACGTATAGAGAAAAACACTTTTCTAAACTACTCACTCCGTCCATCTACTTAAAATCTGGTTATCAAGTAATTGCTTTAGTACATTTCTTTTTAACTTTATGATATTTGTCAAAAGTAGTAAATTTAGCATGTAAATTTTTTTATAGTATTACTATGATATTATTTTTTATCGGTTTTGTAAAAGCCTCTGGATATGCGGGGCTTTAGACGGCCGCTTTGTTTATTTGTGTATAAACTCACCATTGCATAAACTATTAAATATGCAAAATTTTATTCATAAAAAATTTAAAATATTAAAAATTGCCAAATAAATTTGAAAAACGGTTAAAACGTCAAAATTAAGAAAATCCGGCATATTTCTAAAATTAAATTTTCTTGATAAGACTATTTTTGTAATAGGCATATACCGTTCTTTAAATAAGGAAACTCCAAACTTTTTTGATAACCTTTCTGAGAGTTTTGACAAGCTTCTTCAAGGTAAATATAGAAACGCCATAGTAATTTTAAAGTACATAATACTAATACAACAAGCTATAATTTTTGCTTCTTCTCATAATCTTACCCAACTTATTTAACAACTCACATAGTTTTTGCGTTGTGGATTTTTTGGTGAATCAAGATTTGTATTTTTCAACTGTTCCAGAGATTACAACAACTACTGTTGAGGCTGTTTTAGGAAATTGTGATCATTTACAACGTCTGTTTGTTAAAACTTCTCTTTCCATTACTACAAAACCTAAACTGCACCTCATCTATTATTACTTTAAGATAAACATAGTAAAAATAAAAGATTTTTTTAATAATTTTGATTTTGATACTCAAGATTTATTTTCTAAGGATCTATATATTGCTACAGAAAATTTCACAAAAATTATGCAGAATGTCATCAAAAAATTTGTTTCATTCTCTCTAATTAAACCAAAACAAAAATACTTATTTTTGATTTAGTCAGTTAATTAAAACCAAAAAGCATTTAGGAAACACATCAGTAATCGTTTTGAACAGACTAAGTAAGATTATACGAAAGCTTGTAAACCTTGTAACAATCTAATACAATCTGAAAAAGATAGGATTGACAGAAACAAAGCTAATTGAATTTCCCAGCTTTCTATAAACAACCATTTTTTTTAAACAATAAATTTATTCCAAAGTAGCGCAAAATTTTCAATACTTTTTTTTTGAGATAATCAAAACTATTTAGTTACTAATCCAAAAGAAAAAACGGAAATTTTTGAAAAAACCAATTTGCATCTAACTACTAAAGGGTTTTCCAATAAGAAGTTTCATTTTGAAAAGCAGGCTATTTGGGCAGCTGTTACTTATAAAGCTATTATCTTAGACATTTGACAAGTAAAAACTACGCTATTATTAAAAATGGAACGAAACACGCTTTAACAACGCATTGAAATTATTAAAATTTAGTAACACAAATGGTGAAAAATTTTCAGTCACAGTTTGCAAAACTAAAGCACTTTTTAGTCGTTGTAAAGCACCTTTTCGGCCGGCAATTGTAAACCTGGTGGAAAAATTTAAGCTGTTGGAACAAGTTTGTGATGTGAAAAATCAAAACAGTGTGCATCGCTCAAGAACACATAAGAATATTGCTGTAATCTTGAAGAAAACCCAGGTTTGTTGATTCCTTGTCGATCTTTGGAGTTTGACATTCCACAATCGACATTACACCGTATTTTGCATAAAGACTTAAATCTTAAGGCTTTTAAAGTTTAGTTAACACAAGAACTCATGCCAGTCGATCACCATAAACGTCGTATTTTTGCTGATTGGGTCCTTCAAATGCATCAAAATGATCCTTAATTTCATCGAAAAATCATCTTCAGTGATGAGGCCCATTTTCACCTCGGAGGCTACGTTAATTAGCAGAATTGTTGCTCAGAAAATCTAATAGTGATTGTTGAAAAGTTTTTGCATCCTCAACGTGTTACTGTTTGGTGCGGTTTTTGGGCTAGCGGTGTGATTGGACCCTATTTTTTTGAAAATGAGGCTGGTACAACTGTTATGATGAATGGATGGCGCTACCGAGCTATGATTAACGTTTTTTTATGGCCGGAGTTTTAAGATATTGATTGAACAACGTTTATTTTTAGCAAGACGGCGCTACGTGCCACAGAAGCAACGAAACAATCGCAATTTTGCAAGAAAAGTTTCCTGACCGTGTAATTTCTTGAAGAAAGGATTACAATTAGTCACCGAGATCTTGTGATTTAACACCTTTAGACTTTTTTCTTTGGAACTACGTGAAAGATAAGGTTTATGCCAATGCTTCACAATCGATTCAAGACTTTAAAGATGGAATTTGTAAAGTTATTGAGGACATACAGCCGCAAATGTGCAAATTGGTCATGGCAAATTTCATGAAAAGAATGTGGTACTGCAACCGTAACCGTGGCGACCATTTGACTGATCGTTTTCAAATGTTAATGGCATACCTTTATCTTTACAATGAAATAAACATTTATTGATTTCTTTTAAAGAACACCCGCGTTTTTTAATATCAAAATGAAACCTTTTATTGGAAAACCCTATATTATAAATCTTTTTATTGCTGTACTTACAATGCCGGCTAGTGGTAAAATAATGGGTGTA
The DNA here is from genome assembly GCA_963932245.1 of Tachinus rufipes. Classification (NCBI taxonomy): domain Eukaryota; kingdom Metazoa; phylum Arthropoda; class Insecta; order Coleoptera; family Staphylinidae; genus Tachinus; species Tachinus rufipes. Next base: position 65,383,468 of record OZ010747.1, on the reverse strand, counting down.
ATTTATTTTAGGCAACGTGTTGTCAAAAAATATTTTCTTAAACTATTTACCAAAAAAGCATCAGGTATAGATGGAAAATTGCAAATGTTCAACCTATATACTATATACCTAAAAAGGAATACAAATCTGATTTTTAAAATTATAGACCAATTACATTATTGTCCAATCTGTCAAAAGTTTTTGAAAAATATATTAGTTTTTACATTCTTAAGTTCTTAAAACAAAATAACTTTATCAGATACTCAATATGAATTTTGATCAAAACGTTCGACAACAGATCTTCTGATTTATGTTAGTCACAAATGGAATTCTACTTTAGACAAAAATGGAGAAAATCTTGCAGTAGCTCTAGACATTTATAAAGCTATTGATAGGGTATGGCATTCTAATCTTATTAGCAAGCTCCATTGTATAAGTCTGTAAATCTTATCAATGGTTTTTTTGACAATAAAAAAACTATAAGTAAAATTGATAGTTTTAACTCTGACTTCAAAATTATAAATTCTGGTGTTCCTCAAGGTTTTGTTTCTAACTGTTTTAAAATCAAAATCTGATGTATCATCAGTACCAAATATTAAATTTAACACTGAATCCATATCTAAATCTTCTTTAATTTGTCTTCTAGGGGTTACAATCTAACATATCCTTTTTTCCCAAAATTGACTAATGACTTAGATACTTTACAACACAGGCGTAATGTTGCAGATTATTATATTTTTTATAGATATTTTTATGGACATTGTTCACACAAAATAAAAGACATATTGCCATCTAAACAAATATTTACTAGTAGTACAGGGCTTGTTAATAATTCTAACAAATATTCACTGACTGTTCAGAGATGTAAAACCGAAACTTTTAGGAAAGATTTTTTTAACTATTGACACATGAAATAAACTTCCAAACTCAGTATTTTCCGAAATTTATAAGCCACAAATATTTAAGGTCAATGTCAACAGACTGCTTAAATCTAGTTTTCATTATGATAGTTTTAACGAGTGTGGTTCTACCCGTTGAATTAAAACGTATTTTTATGTTGTTGTGATATAATAAGTAATTTTTAAATATCACATTTTTAAATTAAAAAAAAAAAAATAATAATAATAGTAAACTTTTTAAAAAAGTAACAAAATGTAGCTATGATTTTTTTTTTAATCTATACTTAAAAATTAATAAATAAAGCAAAAAACAATTGTTGTTAAATAAATATTAATATTAAAAAATAAACAATAAAGAGTTAAAAAACTAAAAATAAGAAAAAAAATGTATATATTACTAAATATTGTTATATTAAACTTTAATTATTTATTTTTTAGTATTAAAATTATTTAAATACTATTCAAACAAACCTTAGTAAAACTACTGTGCGAAAACAAATTAAGGGCAGACCAGTCATAATCATTTGGCGACTTTCCGTCGGAGAGCGCATAATTCGCACAAATTTCTACCACCAAATCAATTAAATATTGCAAATGTCATTTGTAACATAATAAATAAGATAGCATACTGCGCAGCTATTTGCAATATAAAATACTATTTTTATACACAAAAGCTCCGACAGGCTTATTGTTAACACCCATTATTCTAATAAAATTTAATTGTAGTTTTAAAACAAGAAATAAATAATTTTGTGATAATTTTAATGCCATAATTTTTTTTATAAAAACGAAAAATGATTAAAACAATCTAAAAAATATCAAACACAAATTGGCAATTAACTTTTTCATTTATGATTATGTTTTAATAAATTCATTTTACAAGATTTTTGCTATTATACTTATTATTATATTTGTTTTTATAAACTTAATTTTTTTTTTTAGTTTTGTTAGAATTTCAAGTTTAGTTAGAAGTTGTAACAACTATTTCTACATTTCTAATGCATGTAATTTTGGTTAACCATTTATAATTTTATTCAATTTGTTGTGTAATGCAAATATTTACGCAACTAATTTTGCCGAAAAAAATAGAAATGATTTATTGGTAATTTAATAAAAATATTAATTTATTTATTAATAATAAAATTTCTCTTTGTGTATTATCAACATAAATATCATTTTATTTATACAATTTAATGATAAAAATTGTGTTATAAAATTTAATGGATTACATTTAAATAGTTCTCTTTTAAAGTTATATAATCAATTTACTAATTAAGATTGACAGTTTGTAACTTAATAATCTAAAATAACTAATAGCAGATAATTGAATTTGAATTTTAAGTGCATATTCAAAATCTCCAATGTTTCTCCAATAGTTACTAAAACTATTTGATAAATATTTGATGGCAGGCTTTTAAATACAGTGGATATTTTAAGAGCATATCGACCGCTACCTTGATTCCAGTATTGTAGTGAAAACAGCTAATTCGCTTGTCGTGCTGCTAAAAGCTGCGGGCTGCTAAAGCCTATTTTCGGCTCTTAATACACTATATACTATTTCAGCCTTCTATAGGCAACAGAGAGTTTTGATTTTTTTAAGTTTTTATTGTTAGCATTACAATATTAACAGAAAGTTTTGATACTCTATAAATTTTTATTAGTAACTTTCTTAAAGCAACTATGAATTTTGATATTTCCTTAAATTTTATTGCTAAGTAACATGACATTATGTTAGACCACAAAATTTTATTTTTGCCTTCTTAAAGCAACAGGAATTTATAATACTTTTTACATTATTATTGCTAAAACTTATGCGCAAGTCATTTAACAAAACAAAAAATGTTGCAAACTGTCATAAAAGTGCTAAAAACTGAAAAAAAAATTATTGTTAATTGTCAAAAAAAGTGTTAAAGACTCTTGCAAACTGTCAAAAGTGTTGCAAACTGTCACAAAAATTTAAAAACTGTTTATTCAAATAGTGTTGTAAAATGTCATAAATGTAGATACAACTTTGTTTAATAAAGTTAAATTGTTCATATATTGGTACCTGTGAAAATAGTGTTAGTAGCAGTATAAGTACAAATTTTCAAAATAATCTGTCAAAAATATTCTATAATTCTTTCCAAAAGTTGTTAAATGTTGAACGTTATCAAAATATTGTTCAAAAATGTAGAAAAACTATTCTAAAAATGTTAACTAATAAAAAAAACAATTTTAAGCTGTCAATTATAATGTTGAAAATTACTAAGAAAATGTTATCAAGTTGTATAAAAAGTAGTTTAAAATATTTAAAAAACATAAAGCTGTTAAATGTGTTATAAACTATTAAAGTATATTGACAAATAAGACTAAAATAGTTGAAAATGTTTACAAATGTTAAGAGTAGTCAAGAAAACTGTCATTAAACACTGGGACAGCCGGTAAAGCCACTACATATATCTATGCGGTACTTGATTCTACTGTCGAAATATTTGTCTCATTTACTCGCAAAGTCAAATATTCTTACTCCATATGGTTTACACCTAATATTATACAATTAATAAAAGATAAAAGTTAACTCATAAACTTTTTAAATCTACTCATGAAAACAATCATTATCAAATTTTTTCACACTTACGTCAACGATGTAAAAGTCTAATTGATGAGGCATATCTTGATTATATTAATGAAGTAGAAGACAGTATTATTACTAATCCCAAATATTTTTGGAGTTATACAAAAAACTTTGCTAAGAATTCTAGTGAAATTCCCAAACCTATGATTTTAGATAATAAACATTCAGTGAATAAAGAAGAAATTGTTAAAATGTTTGTTGTTTACTTTGTTCAACTTATAAACCTTTGTTCATAAACAATAATTTTGATAATAATAATTATGCAATCTCACATGTCGATGTAAATGCTCTTTTTTTTCTGTAAAAATGAACTTGTTGATTCAATAATGTAACTTGCTTTAAACCAAGGTGCCGGTCCACATTTTTTTAAATTGTTTGGAAATGCTTGCTAAGACAATTTCTATTGTGTTTAATAAATCTCTATCTGGTTACTATCCGGAAATTAAACTATGTTGTACCTGTACACAAAAATGATAGCAAGGCTAATATAACCAATTATCGTCCAATCAGTAAACAATCACAACTACCTAAACTTAATTAGTTTTACTAAAATTAATCTTGCTGTTTTCTAATGTTATTATTGACCAACAACATGGTTTCTGTCTTACAAGATCTACTACCACTAACCTTTTCTTATATACTACTTTTATATCCGAAAGCTAGGAATCAGGAACAATGGTTGACTCTATCTACACTGACTTCTCAAAAACTTTTGATAGAGTCAATCATAAAATTCTGATTAAAAAGTTGAAATCACTAGGAATTCGTGGAACTGTTTTGCAATGGATTAAATCATATTTAAATAACCGAATACAACAAGTCGTCATTTCTAACTTTAAATCAGATCTGATTAATATTTATTCTGGTGTTCCTCAAGGTTCACACCTAAGACCTCTTTTTTTAAACTATTTATAATTGATATCAGTGTCGATTTAGAATATCAATGTCTTCTTTTTGCTGATAATCTGAAACTATTTAAAAGAATAGTAAAGGAAAATGACTGTGTATCTTTACAAAATGATATTTATAAAATATACAACTGGTGCCTAAAAAATGACATAGAACTTAATATTAATAAATGTAAAAGTATTCGTTTTTTACATAAACATGACAATTTTCAGTTTGATTATAAGATTGGTAGTAATATTTTAAAACCTGTGAAAACTATTAAGGATTTGGTTGTTAATATTGATTGCAAATTAAATTTCAAATCACACATAGATATTATTATTCAAAAATTACTTAAAATACTTGGTCTTGTTAAAAGAATAACTAAAGACTTTATTAAATATCTTTGTTAAATATCTTTGTTATAAATGTGTTGTTGAATTTTTAAACCAATATTATGATTTGTTGTTGTCATATTTTGGATTACATCCACATTTAAAAAGAAGAGAATACTTTTACACTACAAGTTGTGGTAATTTTAAATGGTAATTTAAAATGTCCTCCAATTTTATGTTTTCTTTAATATGTCCTAAATATAATACAAGACTGCAAACACTGTTGAAGACTAAACACCATTCAACCTATTATGGTTATAAAAATCTCTTAAACTAATCTGTAATTAGTTTTAATAAATATTGTGATAACTTTGTATTTTTTTAATGTTAACAGTAATTATTTTTTTATTAAAACGTGCAAAATCTGTTATATTTTAGAATTAAATGTTTTAAATTTATGTAAAAGTTGATCCGTAAATAAATATTATTATTATTATTATTATTATTAAATGTCAAAAAAATTTAATGTTATCAAAAAATGTCAGTAGCTTGTCAGCTGCCATGTCAGAATACATCGTGTCATCTTTTAGTTGACATTTTAGTCACCATTTAGTGTATGCTAAATCAAACAACAACTTAATTGTCCCAAGTCATTTAACAAAACAATTTTTTTTACAAATATGTCAGCCGCTTTTGAAAGTCTGTTGACTGACATTAAACGTCAATATCAATTGTGACTGAGTTTGTCAAACTCGATAACTGTCGTTGAATGTCAGAATATATTGTGTCAACAGTCATTAACAGTTAATTTTAATTGTTTAGCATTGAAAGTTTGTCATATATAAGTTAACAAATATGATTAAGTTACCATCTGTCACATTACTGGTATAAGTTGTAATTTTATTTGTGATGAATGACATTTTTGAAAAACTTCAACAACTACCACATTATAAATTAAATAACTTCTGACAACTGTAAAAGTAACGTTAAATATTTAAAAAATTAAACATTATATGCTGTCGAAAGTATAACAAACCAACAAACCGTCAAAATTAATACTATGCTATGGAAAGCTACCAAAAACAAAATTGATTCAATGTCAATCATCTGTAATATGTCAACTGTTGTTAAATGTTAAATTTTAACAAGTTTGTTGACCACAAATCTGTCGACAATAGTAATAAATGTGAACCGTCTCAAACTGTAAAAAAAAAATATTGCAAAACTTTAAAAATATATTACAAATTGACAAAAATTGTTAAAACTATTTTAAAATCATTTGTTGTTATAATGTGTGTGACAATATTTAAATGTCAACTTCATGAACTAACATTAAATGTTAGGTTTAATTAAATATTATCTGTCAAATATAACAACTTTGTCATTAAATGTCAGAATAATTTGTCAATTATAAAATTTTAGTAGACATTTAGTAAATGTCAAATATGATAATAGAATCTGTCTAAAAATGTTATCACAAAAAGATTTTGTTGACAAAAGTGACAAGTTTGTCAACCGTCATTGAGTTTGTCAATAAATTACTGTCAAAAATGACATTTAAAAAAGTATTTTGTCATTTTTAAAATATGAAAAACATTGTCAATTACTTTTGAACGTTATCTATCAAAAATAAAATTGCAAGTCAAAAACATATAGCAAAATCATTATCATCACAATTCAATATATGTTTGTCATTAAACAATATAAGTAATAAGTGTAAGCATTTGGCCAATACGTGTTATTCTAATCACATTAAGAAAGTGGAAGATTCGATTAAATCTAATCCTAAAGCTTTTTGGGCACGTCAAATCTAAACGTAGCAGTAATCAGATATCATCTACTTTCACAAATGGTAATTTTCAAATTGACACCATTGATGGCATTGTAAATCTTTTTGCTGATTTTTTTGGGTCAGTTTACAGTCCGTTGATGGCATCTATGAGTTTACACTGCACATATTCTCCACCATCTATTCCTACCCACATAAATGAATCGCATCTTGTTTTAAAAATATTTGATGTTGTCAACAAACTATCAGTATTAAAACCCAACAACTGTTCAGGGCCTGATAGATTAACTGCTTTCTTTCTCAACAAAAGTTGCCCTTTGTCGGCCTTTATGGCTTTTATTCAACTTATCTCTGGTTATGGTTTTTTTTCCTACTTGCTGGAAACAAGCTTATGTCACTCCGATTCATAAATCCAGTGCTAAAAATGATGTAACAAACTATAGAAGTATATCTATTTTATTTGTCAATCCAAAAGTTTTAAAAAAGTTAGTTTCCCGTTAATTGACCGCCATTCTGCAATCTGAAATTGATCTCAATCAACACGGTTTTTGTACTGTCAAATGAACATCTTACAACCTTTTGTTGTATGAATCTTATATAACAAATGGCTCGAAAACAGATTCCAGGTGAATTCAGTTTACACTGACGTTTCAAAAGCATTTGATACCGTTGACCACAAGATACTAATTATGAAACTACGTGGTATTGGAGTTAATGGCAACTTGTTACTGTGGATTCAATCCTATTAATCTAACAGATTTCAATTTGTTTGCATCGGTCAGTGCGTTTCTTGTAGTATTGATATTACGTCCGGTGTTCCACAGGAGTCACATCTTGGACCTCTACAGTTCAATATTTTTATCAATAATGTGGTTTACTGTTTTTCTAATGCGTGTTGTTTATTATTTGCTGACGATATAAAAATCTTTATAAACATTCAATCTTTAGATGATGCTATCCTACTTAATAAAGATATACAGATTTTTTTTAGTTGGTGTCAGGCTAGTAACTTACTACTTAATTTAAATAAGTGCAAAATGATGACATTTTCTAGACGTCAGTCTACTGTGATGTATGGTTATTTTCTCATGAATGAAATGTTGTTGAGAGTTAACACTATTTGTAACTTATGCATTACGTTTGATTCAAGCCTTTCATTTACACTACATATCGATACTGTCGTGGCTAAAGCTTATTAACTTTTAGGATTTGTCAAGCGTAATTCTAAGGAATTTTGTGACCCTTGTGCTTTGATTATTTTTTACAACGCTCTAGTACGCCCCCATCTCGAGTATTCTTCAAACGTGTGATTTAAATATATACTTATTTTGTAATGGCTTCCGTTGACTAGTAAGTAATTAAATAAATTTAAATATTACTTATTTAAAAATGTTTGAATCATAATAAATTCATAGCCAAAGATATGAAAAAGCAGTGGCGGCATAGTCTTTGTATGTTGAAATTGCTTTGTCACTACGACATTTACAAATTGAATAAAAACATAATTGATTCTCCAAAATGTTGTTGCAACTACAACTAATATTAAAATTCTATGGAAACTAGAAGAAATTATAATTGAAGATATAAAGGATGGTTGAGACCTTTACTACGTGGTAATCCATAATAATAATAAAATAAAACACTGTCTACGTTTTTTACCACAAATACTATTTGTGGTAAAAAACGTAGACAGTGTTTTATTTTATTATAATTGAAGATATTATTTTTTATTAGATTCTTTTCTTCATCAACTCTTGTATTATTTCTGTCTCTTTTCTTTAAAATAGCGTTAATGCTGTTTCAACTACATACTAAAATTTAAATGAATTTATTAAAATAACACTACAACAAGCAATCAATTGGTTAATTATACATAAAATAAAATTAAGGAACCCATTTACATTTAAATCCCCATTGAGGTGTTATTGCATTCATGAAACCGCCGTAACGTACCGATATTAAATCAATCCTTGCGGAATAATTGCGCGTGATTTTGCAAGATATTGCCAGATACGGTGCTGCTGTTAAGCCCCAGAACATTACCAGCAGAGTTTTATGGCCAATAAACCATCAAACAAATACGCCACTATTAGACAGATTCAGTCAATACTTTCTCAATCTAACAAAGAATACAATGAAACAATATTGAATCTAATTGAATTTACTTTTTATGGATTCAGTCAATAATTTTAGTTCAGTGAACCCCTCCCTTTATCATCAAACATTGAAATACGGAGGTGCGATGTGCAGAGTACATTAACAAAGTAATTTATTGCATCCCTGAGAGGATCGGGTTCGCAAATTGTGTTAATGATAGGCCGCAACTCCTCCACAGCTCTTAAGAAGATACTCGTTCATCACTTAATCATTCACGGCCCGTGCACACCGAAACCGCACGATTTTGAATATTAATAATATTAAGTCTTACCCCCATAGATAGTCAGCCAAGAAACCCACTATTGAAATGATTTATTTTATTGAGTAGAATATTGACAATTTATTTATAAATCTATTTGGAATTATTTTTGCTGTTGTGTGGGTAGAGGGCGTTTGCCCCGATAAAACCGTTATCAGCATTTCTCACACGTGCTGCGTTTTCCTATGTTAAATCGTTTAAAGTCAGCAACGTATCGGCATATTCCGATTAAATGAACACCCACGCGCTTTTGCACAATACTAAATTTTGAAAAAAGCTTTTACACATTTAAAATATGAAATATTGTTTGTTGAATTTAATAAATTTTAACACAAACCAACAGTTGTGTTATTGATATGTCTCTTGTATTATTCATGCTAATCTGCATATAATGTACATGATGCATATTGATTTTGTATTATTGAATGTTTGATATTGTTGGCATTATATTATTAAAGATATTCATTAATTATTCTATTTTGTTGCAGGTAAGCTACATTTAAAATCCATATTGATTCTTTAATAGGTGAGTTGTATTTCCAAATAACATTAAATTATTTTGGAATAAAATTGAGCGTACAATTATTATTTAAATTTACACAAATTTTAGTCCTATGTTGGTACATCTTTTTGATAAAATTTGAAAAAAAAATTACATTTAAAGTTTAAATTAGTTTTAATTAAAATATATATTTTTTTTTTTTTATTTTTTTTAGGAAAGAAATTGTAACAATATGTTTAAAATAATTTCAGTGAGTAGTACTATGTTAATAATTATTAAAAGATATTAAGATAATGATTGTATTTTGCTAATTTTGTTTGCCATATCAAGATTGAGATAAACAGCCAAAGTTTCAATATAATAGCGTAGTGGGGAAACTCTAAAGTAAGCCCAAATTTTCTTATTTTGGACAAATCATGGAACTTTGAGAAGCATCCACAAAATAGTACTTTAAAAAACCTCAAGACAATTGAAGTGCCAGTTTGCGGCAGTTCCCTAGATAGGGGACGCATATATAATCATAGGTCTGATGGTAAAACTGTAGAACCAAATTTTGTTCCAAAACGATAAGCCACTATTGCAGATTTCTTGCCATTCTGGTCTTACCAAGAATAAACGGCACGTGCAATTTGTATGTGAGTGCCAAAACTTATTTCTAAATTAGAACAAATGTCCATTAATACATGACACAAGTGATTAAATATTAATCTTGACAAAACGAAATAATCGTTAGGCTTGTGCATACGCGTACGTCTTAAGACGCGTATGCACAAGCCTAACGATTATTTTGTTTTTTCAAGATTAATATTTAATCACTTGTGTCATGTATTAATGGACATTTGTTCTAATGTTTACATGTAATTATCGCTAGGTAATTAGTCCGAAAAATGTGAGATTTCCTAATCATTCATTCTCAGAAGTCATTAATCCTTCAGATAGTATTAATAGTTCACCTTCTTTTTTATAAATTTAGTTTAAACGTTGCTACGAGACCGAGTTGACTAAGTAAGTTAATTTATCTAATTTAGAATTATGTTTAAGTCTAAAGTAAAGCCATACTGATGAGAAATAAATTTCGAAACGCGTATATGGATGATTTTAGACCATTTTAATATTTACATTTTGTAATTTATAGACTGTTCGACATTGTTGCAGGTTACATTTAGTAAACTTGAGACACTGTGTGTACATTTATACGAACATGTTTTACCTGTTCTAGTGTTGCATAGTCTAGATATTAATTGATTTCCAATTCATTTTTCCCTTTATCTATAATTTATTTTCAAAATACTTCTTTTTTGTTTAATTTTAATTTAATTTTTATTATTATTATTATTATTTTTTTTTTTTTTTTTTATTTTTTTTTTTTAATTTTAACCACATTTTTCAATTTTATTTTTTCAATGTTGCAGTATTAGTAGTACTAACTGTAATGTGCAAGTTACTTTTATTTTCTTAGTAACTTGTTTTCGTCTTGTAAGACGCGTATGCACAAGATTAACGATTATTTCGTTTTTTTAAGATTATTATTTCTAAATACTTGGCAACATCAAAACACGGTATGGGAACGTTGTTAAGATAAACGTTTTATAGAGGGTAATTTGTTGCCGTGTGAAAAGAACAGCTCTTCTTTTTTTCCGGATTAACTTTTATTTGCCAGCTGTTCAACCATTTTTTAAGGTTAGTGGTAGCTTTTTGTAGCGTCAAAGTGACTACCATAAATGACTTTGGAGAGTATAGAAGTGCTGTGTTGTTAGCATATTCAGTTATTTTTACTCCGTGCGTCAATCCCAAAAGCATGTCAATGACGGACAGGTTAAGTAGCAGAGGAGAAAGAATGGAGCTTTGAGGAACTACTGCCGTAATCTACCGTAAAGTAGAATTATTGTTAAAAATTTTGATTGCCAGAGTTCTGCAATTTAGACGTAAGGTATCAGCCATAAAAAATGCAAAAAGAAGTTATTTCTGTGAAATTTGTAGAGAAGTTTCTTTTCAACATTAAAAAGACTACCCTTGTGGTTTTTTTTAAGTAAAACATTTGATTACAAGGTTTGTCACTCGGCTTTAATTAATGTGCAGCTGAATGTCCTTATTTAAAACCACTTTTAGAAGAGACGGGATAAGATTGTTAGCTTCCGTGTGAATCGATTTACTCCAAAAGATCACCTTCTCTATGACTTTATTTAAGGTGCACAGCAGACTATGACCCATTAATTTTTGAAAAATTTAAGGTTTTTCCTAGGCTTTAGGATGTTTATTACAAGTGAATCTTTTCATTCTGTAGAAAGAAAACCTGGTTCGAACAACCGCATTAGCAATGTTGGTGAGCGCCATTATTGCTTTATGCGAGAACGATTTTAATGCTCTGTTTGGTATTTTCGAAGCTTTAGCAGACCAAGTTTTAATTTATTTGATGGTTTCTGTGATTTGAAAAGATCGAACGCTTTCTAAAGGCGCGTAGTCGTCAGCGGGCTCTAGGAAGTTGTTGATTTCCCTGTGGTTCTTTTTGTCGTGTTCCAGATTAGTATCTTTGGTATATGAGGGAGAATTGGAGTCTGTCGGCAAATGCTATAAACTTTTTCTCAATAGTGTATTGAAACCTACTTTTGATATAAATAACTGAAATGGAGACTCGTCTGTTTTGTAAGGCTTTGGAGATTTATCACAATGAATTTTCATTATCTTTAATCAGTTTTAAAGTGCTATTTATCACAAATTAATGTGCAACTTTGTGGTTTTTTTCACTTCACTGTGAAGCAAATTTAAGATGCAATCTCTGGAGTTGCAATGCCTCTGCTATTAATGCTTGGCTGCATTTCTTCTACGGATCAATGTTTTGGAACATTTAAAAAAAATTATTGGTGCTAACCTGATGGGTTTTAAAATTTTTTTTTGAGAAAATTTTATTAGTTAAAAGTGAGACTGTTCTATTTGTTTTTAACCGTTCTTACTGTAACCAAGCTTCCAATGCTTTTTTCTAGGAATAGTGAGAAGAGAGTTCAATCCATATGTGTTACAAATCTACTTTCTTGTTTGATTCTCTTTTGTAGAGTTGGGATTAATACTGGGTCGTAGTCAGAGCTAATGTTATTGATGACTTGTACGTTGACTTGGAAATTAGCAGGTTTTTAGAATAAATTTTTTTGATAAAAATTGTAGGTCTGTTGTATGTCAATGCGATTTTGATTGTGCTCTGCCCAGGCACATTCACCATTATTGCATTTGATTTAAGCAAAATCATGTCGTGAGTATCTACTTTGAAATGGTCCAATAATTCTTTTGCAATGATCAGTGTTCAACATTTTGTACGTGAAGGTATTTGGGATTCTCAACTCTTGAGTGGGTTTGTGTATTGACTTTTTTAAATTCTTTTTTTGTTGGACGTAGTGAGATGTTGGCCTTAACAAATGGCCCTTAAGAATGATTTACGCATAGCATTACTTTCCGGTTTTCTTCTCTGCGTAAATCTTGTTGTTATTTCTTATAAACTCCTAGTCAAACTAGTCTAGATTTGGTAGTAGTTTGAGGTAAGCTAATTATTGCCTTGCGGATTTTCACACAGAATCTGAGGCACGCATGCTGTTTTCAGTCCCTCTCTTCCTATAGTCCCTACTTTTTGTTTGTCTCTTTTGTTTCTTTTGCCTTTTTGTATTTTTTTTATCTGCACTGACATCTAGCTTTACATTCTCTTCTTTCTTCAATCCGTGTGTTAGTGCAATGAGGGAAACCGACAATAACTTGGACCACACACCAGTAAAACCCAAAACCAAACTGAGGTTAACAGCCTAAAAAACAGAACAATATACTTAATACAATGGTTCCAAAATTACAAAACTAAAAACAAGTTTCAAGAAAAAGAAAAAACAAAATTAGGAAACAAATATTCTAAAGACAGAAACATAAATCAAACGTAGAGTAATTGCAAAAATATAATTAAAGAGGCGGTTTTATGATTTTTGTGAGGGTTTAGTGGAACTATGCCTGAACTATTTGGCATTTTGGTTTTTTTCCATGCTTGTTCATTCTAAATCTTCCGCGTAGCTTTTGTTTGTAAACTTTTCTAGAGCATCCAATTTGTTTGATACGAGACCAAAATTTTTTAATTTTTTAATTTTTATTAGACATCCGGTCTTCAATGTTTAATTCAGCTAGTATGAAACAATTTATGCGGTGCTCAGTTTACAATACTTGTAGCATTTGTTGGTATAGTCACATCTTGAATATTTCTAATTTGATCGTTCTGTTTTGTCTAATGGTCCAGGTTTCAGCTGCGTATGTTGCTATTAGAAAAATAACGTAGAGACCAGCTTTAGTTTTGTGGTCTTACTGATTGACATATCCTTTTATATCTGAGTCAGTTTGGTTGTTGTTAATTTTGTTTTTGCTAACCGGCATTTTATTTTAACTATACTTACTTTCACCTATAATTGCAATAAGGAAACCGAAGTAAATAAATTTATCCACTACTTCAAAACCAGCTACTTGACTAATATAAAGAGAAATGTTTGTTTTTCTCTTAACTGAGTTTGGTCTTACTAGCATTGGAAAATTAGAAAACAAAATAGATGACACAGGAGACACATAGAATTTATGTTGTAAAAAAAAAGAAAATAAAATTTTAACAAAAAATTAGAAAATAAAAAAAAATGCAAAAGATAGATGTAGACAAATTAAGCAACTACTAACACAAGCCAAAGAAGCAACTAGCAAAATGACACAAAACTTTTTATGAAATAACCAAAACCTTTTTAACATAAAACACATTAATAATAAAATGAAAACAAATTATTGATAATAAAAAAATAGAAGAAAAAAATATATCAGAAAGGAAACATACAAAAGAGGGAAGAGATGCTACTAACGGCAAAAACTAAAATCAAATTAAAACACAATAAAACACCCAAAATAGACGTAATATCGACAGAAGCATTAGTGGCAAGAGGAGACCCGTTTATTAATATTATGCATGATTTGTTAAATAAAATATGAGATTAAGAAAAAGTACAAAGAGAATGGATCAAAGGAAATATTATTATATTGCCCAAAAGGGCAACAAAACGCTATGTAAAAACTAAAGAGAGGTAACAATAATGAGTACTCCTAGAAAAATACCAACGAAAATCCTACTGGAAAAAATAAGAAAAGAGGATCATTGTTGATTAACTAATTAATCTTTAGGCTAAATAGAAGCATAATATAAAAAATATTAGAAACGGAATACCCAAAAAAATTTACTAATAGTTAAAATACTATACAATAACTACAAATAAATGGTCAGCCCTCATGACGAGTAGATTTGAACTATAGACCGTTTTATTACTCAAAAGCTTCAATAACCTACTAAAAATTAACACACACAACGCACTGAGAAAACTTTGAGATGACACTTCGGGCAAAAAAAAAAGAATGAATGTCAGAAACGCTACAACAACCGATTACTCTACCAGCATCTGTTCAGAGTATCCATGGTTCATAGAAAACTTGCAAATTATGACAATCTTGACAGGGCACTGCCAACTAAAAAAACACATGCACACAATTGGTATTGGAGATAGTCTAACGTGTAGAAGATGGAAAAATTGAGACGAATGAGCACGTGCATGTACATGCCCGGTCCTCTCATACGATAAAACATCCATGTTGAAGAGCTGCTGGCTTGACATGTCAAGTATAAAGAAGACCCATTTAAACGTTGTACTTGCGTACTATCCAGGGACACAGTTCCTTCTTGTGATGAATTACATAATAAGCAAACTAACAGAAACCAAAATTGGTGTTAATTAGAAAAAACTGGGAGAGAAAGTTTGGGGACAATTTCTGCTTAATAAAGCAATACATAAAAAATCTAAAAAATAGAAAATGTATATCAATTTTGCTACCTGGTAAGAATCAAAACTAAGAAAACACAAAAAATATGTAATAGTAATGTATTATGTTAGTATTTATTTGTTAAAATTTCCAATGTTTAGTTGTTAAGATATTGCTTCAAGCACTTAGATAAGGAAACAAATGTTGATGATATATTAACTATTCAAAGGAATTAAAAATTGAAAAGATTATTTGCGAGAAACTTCTTTTAAGAAATCCTAATGAGTATACGTCGTTTAAAATCACTGTGCTAATGTTGTATAGTAATATTATAGCAGAGTGTTTCTAAATTATTGTCCAGTAGCTAAAGTTTGTCGGGAAGTGTTTTCCAATTATTGTCCAGTAGTTAAAGTTTGTCGTGGAGAACTGTCCAATTATTGTCCAGTAGCTAAAGTTTGTTGGGGGGTGTTTCCAAATTATTGTCTAGTAACTAAAGTTTGTCGGGGAGTGTGTTCCAAATTATTGTCCATTAGCTAAAGTTTGTGGGGGAGTGTTTTCCAATTATTGTCCAGTAACTAAAGTTTGTCGAAGAGTGTTTCCAAATTATTGTCCAGTAGCTAAAGTTTGTCGGGGAGTGTGTTTCAAATTATTGTCTATTGTCCAGTAGCTAATGTTTGATGGGAAATGTTTTTCAATTTTTGTCTAGTAGCTAAAATTTGTCGGAGAGTGTTTTTTTTTTTAATTAAAATGACCCACAAGACCGACTCATTGTACACTGTTGAGAAGCTCTAAAAATACCTTATTTAAATAAAAAATTAAAAAATTAACAAAAGTTAAATCGTTTAGAAATGGCGGCCAAGACTGTTAATTTTAGGTTTTACCCTAAAAATAAAGTTTAGAAGGTTTTTTTTAATGTTTTGGTGCTCTATTATAATATTGCATCATTCTAAACATGGTAAAGTTTGTTTAAAGTTTCTGCTACCAACCGTTCTTAAATTATAAATATGTTAATGCAAAAAGTTGTAAATTTCTTGAAAAAAATTATTGTTAATTTAGGGGTGTATTTTTGACCCCGGTCAATTTTGATAAACATGACATTTTTAACTAATTTTGGTACCAGAAACAAAAATATAATATTTAAAAATCTAAAAAAAAAATCATCTTTGTTTTTTTAAACCAAAAATTTAGTCAACTTTGAAATTTCATAAAAGGGGTTGTAGGTAAAAATTTAAAAATTTGATTTAGCATATCGTGCATCAACTCTTCTTCTTTTGAATGAGACTATGCGCAGCCTTTTACAATAATCTCCTGGACACTTTTATTCTTTGCAGCAAATCAACTTTTAGCCTGTCACTGGTTTATTTTTGCATATATCAAAAAATTATAAAAATAAATATTTGAAGACAGATCTTTGCTTTGAGACTAAGCATAATTTTCCGTGACCGGGTTAACCGGTGGCGTACTCTCAAATAGTTCCTTTAAATGCGATATTTGAAACGCCACTGCTCGAAAATGAAACTACCGATCAAAACGCAAACATGCTTAACTCATACAACAATACCCTGTTTTGAAAAGTCTTATAAAGTTTTTGCCTCCGATAACGTTTAAAGGTTCATCCGTGGTTAGTAACTTTGCGTTTTTCAAAAAACGAACTTGTCCAAAGAGATTTTTTGATTTGTTTCTGGAATCAAAATTACTCCACTTATTGCAAATCTACGTTATTTTGGAAAAAAATTCTCACGCCGCCACTATTTTTTTTTTAAATCGCGCTTTGTCTCATATTACAAATAAAAAACGGCAAAATCCAAAAATGCTTAAGCCCCGTTTTAATCTTCCATAGGGAAGAATGCTAAGCGTCGTAAACATGGGTAATTTTTGAGGTCTTTTGGGGTGAGTTTTAGATACAGTTAAGGGGCAAATAAAAAATAATTGAACCCATAATAGCACGTATCGGAACTAGACAAATCCAAAAAAAACAATTAAATAAAATATTTATCGGGACGTTTTATCAGAATTTCTTAAAAAACGCGTTTTTTAGAAAAATTGCCCTTTAAAAAATCGCGGGGGTCAATCAAAAAATGTCGACACACAACCCGACGAAAATTTCGTGAAATTTTCGTTAAACTAAAAACAAAACACTTTTTACGCCACCGCTTTCGGGGACGTAAACGAAAACGATTTCCGAGAAGAGATTTGAAAAATTCGAAATGTTTCACGTCTCCTTAGGATTTATCGCAATTCGATATTTTCAAAAACAAAAAAGTTACGGGCGTTTTAAACTTTTGAAATTTTTGCAACAAAAAAAATCTTCGAAAAACAGGATCTCCGAAACGGGCACGACTACGACGACGGTCATCATAAATAAATTTGTCGGCGACGAGTCGATCTAACTAGCATTTTGGGATCGATCGGATTCGAATCGACCGAAATAATCGATAAAGCTTTTTTTACATTTTGTCGATCATCCCCTAAAACAAGGGTCGAACGATGCAGGTGCGTAGCGCAAAATGTAGGTCTCGGTCGGACCTTTAAGAAAATAGCTTTACTAATTTGGCAACCTCCTCGAGCGACGAACGTCCACGATTTACAAAAGCATCGACGAAACCTAAATAGTAATATGGGGAGTAAATTCTGCAAATTGGCCGAGAAATGTCGTTTTTTTCTGTCACTCAAAGTAAATCCTAGAAGATATTTCCAATCAATAAAATGTATATTTTTTAAATAGTCAAGATGTGCGTAATTAAATAATCGAATTAAAAGTTTTTTTTTTAATAATAAATAACATATTTGATGCAATCTATCTCAGTGAACTTTGGTTGAGAGAACTAAAAATTCTCTCTTGTAAAGAATAAAATCACATTGTGGCATCGTGTTTTACACGCTATGTATACCCGCAGCTAACAAAAACTCCTATGCAATTTAAAAATTTATCTAATCTTAATAAATTCTCGGTTGAGAAAATACTGTAAAATGTCTGTCTCACTATTGCAAATGTATGATTTAATTATTTATAGAAAACCTGACAGTAACATTAATTAAATAAAATAAACTAATTGGTAATGTGTTAATTAAATTAATATAATTTTTTTTTTTTTTTTTAAATTTAATTTTTCAATTTATTCTTTACATATAAATAATTTGTATATACATAAAAAGAAATAAACTGAGGGCTTTGTCCTTTGACATCCGGCCGAAATAAAAGTCTATGTAAAATTATTATAATTATATAATTAAAAACAATGTTATCATTGAGAGAAACTTTAATGTAAAGTTTAATTAAATCGATTGTAGAACTGAAAGTGTACGTAATCTGTTAGCAATATATGGCCTCACAAATCTAGTGAAATTTAGTACAGGTAAGAAAAATTGTTTGCGTGCTTAGTATTTGGGTACAGTCATATGATTTAGGGTTTTAAGATCATATTTGCATATATGTATGCTACTATTCAAATCAACCAAGCAAGCAATTTAAAAAACAAATTATAAGGCCCATTACACAACAAGGTAGATTTTTATTTTATACATTAATACAACTAATAGATTGGTATTTTATTTACGATAGCTACTCCTAAAATCAAAATTCATATCCTAACGTATTTTATTTATGCATAAAATAATAAACGCATTAAATGGTTTAATAACAATTTGCGTTTGCTATGTTATCGCTACCCGGAACTAAAAAATCATTATAAAAACTAAAAAATGTAAATATAGTACGCAGATATTATTAAAAGATATGTAGTCAGTAGTAAATTCTAGTCACAAACTCACACTAATTTGTGATATTAACTCTAAAACATTCAATGTTTAATTTTAACAGCGTTGTTAAAAATCTAGTTAATAATCTGTCTGCTTGTAGTGACAATTCTATAACTTTTATGTTTAATATTAATAGTAGTACTGTGCAAACTATTTTAAATTTAAACAAACCCCTTTCATTGAAATGAGAGATATATTAGTAGTTTAAAAAGTTACATTTTATAGAGATATTTATGTTTAAAAACAAATTAAATTTTGATTTGTCGTTAGGTATATCCTTTTTAAATTGATTTAAACATTGTTTTGGAGAAGGATATGTATGTTTTTAGCTCTGAGGAAGGTAGCAACGCACCGAAACGTTAGCTATTAAATATCTATGCTATAAGCTATTAATAATATTTTACCTTTAAAATAAATAATTCAACAAATTAAATACATAAAAAAGAAAACGAATAAAGTAAATGCAGAAGAACCCAAAATATTTCAAAAAATTGAGAAAATTCATAGATCACCAGAGCAAAGAAGAATAGAAAATTAAAAAAAGCAGTAATTTAATTTCACGGTAGTTCGGACAATCGGCATTTCCGATTTTGCTCACATGTTTGGGGTACCAAAATATTATATTTTAGATCCTTGGGTGCAATATAGCGTAAATAGCAACTATTTTAATTTTTTAGGAATATTTTGTTTTTCTTCAGTTGTTGTGTTGGAAATAAGCAAAAAATAGCAATTTTTTGTAGAACACAATCCCGCTTTTGGTTTTTCGATATTTTTTGCGGAAAATGGGAAAATTACTTTTTTATCGTAAATTTGATATCTTTGATTTCGCTACACCTGGATACTTGAAATTTGAATATGATCCTCCTGAAACATAGTACTTTTGATCCCAAAAATTAAAAAAATGGTTTCGATTGCTATAGAAATTTTTTATTTTTGCGATCAAAAGTAATATGTTTCAGAAAGATCATATTTAAGTTTCAAATCTCCAGGTGTAGCGAAACCAAAGATATCAAATTTTCAATAAAATAATAATTTTTTTATATTCAGCAGAAAATTTAAAAAAACCAAGGGTTGAATATGATTTTTGACTATTTTTTGCTTATTTACAGCATAAAAACTGAAAAAGACAAAATATTCTTAAAAAATTAAATGTCCGAATTTACACTGTATTGCACCTAGAGATCTAAAATTTTAGTAATCGTCATATTTTAGTACCCCAAATATGTGTACAAAATTTGAGCAAAATTGGAGATGACAATATGAGGACGAATAACCAAATTATTGTGGAGTTACCCAGCAACTAGTTAGAAAATCTTTGTAATGGCGAAGATAAAGAAACAAAATAAATTAAAGAAATGATACAACAGACGATAGTAAAAATGAAAAAAAAAACAGATTAAATAAAAATAGAAATAAGAAATACGAAGAAAAAAATAATAAAAATAGAAGAAAATGGAAAGTAGAGAAAAAATAAACAAAAAGTAAAATAAGAGCAATTAAATACAAAAACAAAATAAAAATAAAGAAACAAGTTTCTAGTAAAAAAAATAAAGGTACAGACAGGAAAAAAAAAAAAGGAAATCATATAGAAAATAATATAAAAACAACTTAAAAATAGAGGCTGGAATAATTACTGCATACTCAGTGGGAAAGGAAAAAAACAGAATCATAAGCCCAAAAAACTAACTATTATGAAAAACAAAAAAAAAACTTTGATTTTGGAAGAAAGAAGAAAGAAGAGTTTATTATAATTAAGAGATATAGCAATAAACGAAGTCAAAAGAGTGTGGGTACGGTATAGAAAATTAGAAATAGATGTAGAGGTATACAACTGGAGTGATAAGATCAAAGAGTATCAAAAGATAGTGAACGCAAAGCAAAAAAGTAAATAGGATCATAACTGCAAGAAAAAGTAGACATCGCGTGCAAGGTCTAAGAGCATGACTTAGATACACAAAATAAAAAAAACAAAACAAAAATAAGCAAAAAATAAAGAAAGTGAAAAAAAAAACAGACAAACAAAATTTTGTTTTATAACGTAGCTGAGATTGAGTTCTGAGATTGAGTTCTGAGATTGAGTTCTGAGATTGAGTTCTGAGAGTATAAAAACTTTTAATACAACTGGAATGGTAGAGATGTGGGAAAAATTGAAGCTCAACGTGCCAACCGGATACGTTTGGAAATGCAAAAAATAAATCAAAAAAGAAACTTTTTGTGGAGTGGAGAAAAATATAAAGCAATAACAGTATTCAGCAGAAGTAAAAAGCACTAGGCAAAAGTTAGAAACTTTTATACTTGAGAAATTTGCAAAGAAAAAACTAGTGAAATCAATCAGAAATTATCTGTAGAATCTAAATCTTGTGCCATTTCAAGTCTATACCCTATCTATAAACAGCAAAAGCTATAAAACCAAGTTTTTGTTTTCAATAAGCTGGGCAAAAAAAAGCATTTTTAAACTTTTTTTAGCCGCCAAAGTTGACGTATTTTGATGTAAATTAATAAGGAAATATTAATTTGTTTTGTGTATTTGGGATATAAGGGTCTAAAACTCCAAAAATCTGCAAAATCTCTTATAGACAGGTTATAAACTTGAAATAGCGCCAGATTTAGATTCTACAGAAAATTTCAGATTTGACATAATGTTCTTATACTAAAACTTTATTCTTTATTTTCTATCTCAGTAGTGGTCTGATCAGTTCACATTTACACAAAAAACAGCAATTTACCCGAATAAAATATAAGCAATCTAATGAATTATATATAAAATGTGATGTATCTTAAGGGTCCATTATTAAGCCAATATTATTTTTATTGTATATAGACCTCCCGTCAATATCAACAAAAACAACGTTTCTGTTTTTGCTTGTTTATAAATAAATCCGCAAATCTTGCAACAGCAGTAGATGTAGATAGAAACTCTCAATCTTATTCCAATAAATAGTTATCAGCTAACAAATTAACATTAAATGCAAACAAAATTGTCAATTTTATTTTCTTATTAAAAATAGTTAATAATAATGTACTACTTTCTTTGAAAATATGCTTAGATATTTTTACACTAAAATTATGTTAGTCTTTATTATTGCAACAACTTAGAAATAATTGAAATGATTTACGTACTGAATGTTTTACATAATTTCCAATACATTTAACATACGGTATGCTTGTAAAAGGACAATATGCTATAATTAATCAACTTTTTAGACTTCAACGACGTGTATTAAAAATAATATTAAATTTAGATTATAGAGAAGAATGTAGAACAGAGTTTATAAGACTGAATATATTAACCCTGTCATCAGCGTATTTATTGGAATGTTTTCTGCAATGTTCGGAAAAATATTACTACATATCTTGTACATAAAAAAATTTACAATTGCAATATCAACTATTATAGTCTTATCTTTTTTTTAATTTACTTTCAAAATTCATAACACATTTAGACATTAAACGTTTTAAATTATATATTAATAACTATACAGGGTGTTAAAAAAAAGTAAAATATTTAAGGGGGGGGGGGGGGGAGTCGTAGAAACCACAACAAACAAAAAGTCTTAATAAACATGGGTTGTCAGCAACGGTTTCGGAGATATGGAACATTATTTATTTTTATTATTCTTATTCCCTCCATTTTTTTATTTTGCAAAAACGTGCATTTTCTTATCATAGTTGGCTGATGTTTTGTGAAATAAACATTCAGTGTTTGACAATTGTTGTTGGTGCACAAGTTTTCATTGCTATGGCTAATTACTCTAATGCAGAATAAGCCAACATGCATTTCATGTATGGTTGTGCTAATGGGATTGCCACTAAAGCGCGACGTTTTTATGTATAAGCTTATCCAAATTTCCAGATTCTTTCACAACGTATGTTTGGAAGAATTCACCAGAGATTGAGAGATACTAGTTCACTTCGAAAACAGTGTTATCTTTCCAGCAGATCAATGTTGGTATCTACTCCTCAAGCAGAACTGAGGAGTACGGCCTGGATGTTTGGCAATACACCGCCCTGTGCGATCGTGACTCCGGAGAGAAGTTTGTTCAACTCTTTGTCGTTACGGATGGCAAGCTGAAGATGACGCGGGATGATACGGGTCTTCTTGTTGTCTCTGGCTGCGTTACCGGCGAACTCGAACACTTCAGCGGCTAAGTACTCCATGACGGCGGCCAGGTAGACCGAGGCTCCGGCACCGACGCGCTCGCCGTAGTTGCCTTGCGGAGCAGCCTGTGGATACGACCGACCGGGAACTGGAGTCCGGCGCGGCTGGAACGGAACTTCGCCTTTCCCTTAACTTTGCCTCCCTTTCCTCTGTCTGACATGTTGATGCGTGAACTGAGCGGTAGCTGTAGAACAAATAATGCTAACAACGGTTCGATCGGCTGACTGAACTGTACTGTTACCACCAACTTTTTTTTTTTTTTTTTTTTTTTTGGGTTTGCTTCGTTGAACATACCCGGAAGTGCGGCACATAACAGTAATGTAATAAAACATTTGTGCATAACCTTCCCATCGAAATATGAATGAACGCACCGTAAAATATATATCGTAATGCGTCCTACGACGCCAACCATATAGGCGTTACTTTAGATATGGCTCACGTTTGCCATCTTCTTCTCACTTTTTATCGTGCGAGGGTTCTTTCAGCTGACAATAAAGTCGCTTAAGAGGCAGTCATTTGTTTGAAGAACTCTGCCATGTCGGAATTAATATATTTTGGAGCGGATTGCAAACGGGTTTTATTCCGCTGCTTAGCTTGCTGTGCCTGTAATTTCTTACGAACATCACAGCCAGCGAATGATGCCGTGTGTTCCCCAGCGCTTAAAGCGCATTTGGGCGGCACGTTCACTTCTTTCGTGCATTCCGCAGAATAATGCGGACCGGCGCATTTTACACAGACGGGGTTACCATAGCACCTAGATGCCGTGTGCCCGTGGCACTGGCATGAATGGCACTGGCTAATTTCGCCCGTTCGTCGCTTTGACACAACCTTAATGATCAACGTAAAAAACTCTTTGAGGTTGAAAATCTCTTGGCTTTTACCGGAATTTTTGAGCTGCACGTAGAGCATCGGATATTCGACATTAAGGAGTTTATTCCCCAGTCGAGTTACAGAAAGGACGTTGAATCCCAGCGATTCAAGTTCTTTCTTAACATCTTCCTCAGAGTGAGTCTCTTTGGGGATGTTTTTTACAATCGCTTTGACGGATTTCTCGTCTCGCGTTTGAAACGCATAATAATTGGCTTTACCTGAAGCTTTCAGGAGTGCCGTCGCCGTACGGAAATCTTCTATAGCATTCAAAGTAAAGCGAATGCCGTCGCTGATGTTTATAGCGCTGACAACTTTCACGCCGCTGTCTTTGAATGTCTTGCTCCACTTGTTAAATTTGCGTTTATCGCAAAGAACAAGAGGTGAAGGCTTTTCAACAACACTCGAAGAGGGCGTTCGATTTGTCTTTTCTTCTGTGTCGATTTCGATTCAACAAGCTGGTATGGCTGTTCTTGCTCTACGGGCTGCTGAACGTCCATCTGCGATGTACCAACAGATACGTCGCGGGCATCACTCCCGGAGGGTTGGTCCGTTCTTAATGCGTCGTCGTCGTCTTTTGATGAGGTGTCGGAGTCAGTTGGGGGGGGGGGGGGCTTGCCTCTTGCTTGGTTGCTGCAGCGGTGGCTCCTGCTCCATCTGCAACATTTCAACAAGATTTGATTTATTAGTATCAATTGCCGCCTTAATAGGCTCGCAATTGATACTGATTGACGTATCCTTTATGAGCATCTTCATCAGCTGCTCCATCGTGCCTCGCATCTGCGTAATGGTTTCTTCCAGTCCGCGGCTTTTATCGGCATGCGAAGACTGCATGGAACGGAAGGTTTCTTCAAATCTCTGCAGTCTCGGCGTGACGACATCCACAGGCAACAAATGTGGTTCCAACATGATGGAGCTTCAGCTCATTTTTCGATTGCCATTAGAGAGCATTTAGACTAAACTTTTTCACGGCGAACCAGTTATATGGCTAGCAAGATCGCCTGATTTAAACCCTCTTGATTTTTTTCTTTGGAGATATTTGAAATCATTAGTATATGCTACTCCTGTAAATAGCCTCAAAGAGCTGCAGTTAAAAATGAATAAAAAGTGCCAAAAAATTCGAGCCAATGAAGCGGTTTTAGAAGGAGTACGAATGTCCTTCAGACAAAGATGTTGTGCCTGTTTGGAAATGAAAGGAGAGCACTTCGAATATCTTCGTTGACTCTGTTTTTTGTAAAAATATATAAAAATAAATAATGTTCCATATCTCCAAAACTGTTGCTATGACAATTCATGTTTATTAAGATTTTTTTGTTTGATGTGTTTTGTACTACCACCTCCTTAAATATTTTACATTTTTTTTAAACACCTTGTATAGTTTGTAAAGCAATTTGCAATATTTGCAACAGAATTTTTATGTTAGATGTTGGTATTAAACTTTAAAATATAAATAATTTTAACATTTTTTCAAAACTTAAAAATATAAAACTAATTTTGTTAAACTTTTTTTTTTAAATTAGGGTATGTTATGCATATGACTAATGTGTGACAACAAAATTAAAATCAAAACTTTAAAATTTAAGCCCACAAGACTTAAATTGGTAAAAAAAAATTTTGAAACTTTTTCAAAATGGAGAAAAATTTGTTTGAGATTTTTAAATTTTGACATGTTGATGTAGTTCATTAATATGTCAAAATTTTGGCATATTTTTGGCAACATACAAAAACAAAATTTTAAAATTTAGGGTTTTTTACCCTAAAATTTTATTTAATAAAATTAATTAGTTATGTGGTTGGTTTAGACTTTATAAGAAATTGTTTTAAATAAAAGTGATTCAAAATGCGATTTAATATTGATATAAATATAGACATAATTTTTCTGATTTGAAATAAACAATTTATTTTTAGTAATTTTTATTTAATAAGATTAATTAGTTATTCATATTTTTAATATATGAATTGACACTTTTTTAATGTTTTAAAAATTATGTTTGAGATTTTTGAATTTTTTACAAATTTAGAAATGCTGTTGCATGATTGGGCAATCTACAATAAAGATTGATATCAACATTTTATATTTTGAGTTAACAAAACTCATATTACTAAAAAGGGATCTTAATAATAATTTTTTTCAAAAATTTTAATTACATGTTTGAGATTTTCTTAAATTTTCTCAAACTTTGGTAAAAACAAGACATTTTTTAAATTTTGGTATATTGTTTTATGATGTATAAGCAACTTGTAACATAAATTCAAAATTTAATTTTAGAACACTCTATTTAGTAAAAATCAATTATGATCTTTTTTGAAAAATTTTAATTACATTATTGAGATTTTTTTATTTTTACTGTTAGTTCAAAATTATATGATGTATAAGCAACGAGTGACATGTAACTAATTAAAATTTCAAAATTTAAGCTCACTACATTCAAATTAGTGAAACGTGTTGCATAAAATATGAGCACAGGTGACAAAGCGTGTAACAAAAAAAAATTAAATTAGTAAAGTGCAAATTAGTAAAAAGTAATTTTGACATTTATCAAAATTTTGAAAAACTTGTTTGCAATTTTTTATTTTTTTTCTGTTATTTTATATCTGCTACACGTTGCAGATAACTTGAAATTGAAATTTCAAAATTAATCCTTAAAAAAATTCAAAATTACGTTTGAAATTTTTGAACTTTTAAAATTTAAGTTTATTAAAGTTAAATTAGTAAAAAAACATTTTTTCAAAATTTTGAAAAACAGGTTTTATAATATTTTAAATTTTTTTAAATTATGTTATATTGTAGCATGATGTTGTAGAAACATGTAAAACAAATTTAAAATTTCATTTTTAAGCTTTTAAGACTCAAATTAATTAAAACTAATTTTGAATCTTTTTCAAAAATTCTAGATTTTTTAATTTTTTCAATCCAAAAAATAAGTTTGTATGGCCAAAATTTGTGTGCAAAAATATAATCGAAAATTTTGGGAAGTGCCGTGTGCTACGTTCTGAGATATCTAAAAATT
The DNA here is from genome assembly GCA_963932245.1 of Tachinus rufipes. Classification (NCBI taxonomy): domain Eukaryota; kingdom Metazoa; phylum Arthropoda; class Insecta; order Coleoptera; family Staphylinidae; genus Tachinus; species Tachinus rufipes. Next base: position 65,356,442 of record OZ010747.1, on the reverse strand, counting down.
TTCTCTTTAAAATTGTCTAAAAAATAAATTTTTACCGACAATTTTTGTTTTCTTTGAATTTAGAAAATTTTGCAAAATTTAGAAGCCAGTTTTTCTTAAAAAAATAAGTAAATTTTCAAAATTTAAAGAAAAAAAATTTTTTGTAATAACTTTTTCTTTAGAGAAATTTGAAGAAAAAATTTTGTTATAATTTTTTCTTAAAAATGCAATCCAAAGAAGTTACAAACGATCAAAAAATGTAAATTTAAATTTATTCTTTTTTCGCTATTCTGAAGTATTTTTGTGGATACATTGTAATATCATCTTTTTTTAAGAAAAACTGTCTTTTAAAGTACTGCGAACTTTTCAAAATTTAATGACAATTAAAAAAAAAAAGTTTTTTATATTTTTTTCCTAAAAATGCAATCTTGAGAATGATCAAAAAATTTAAAGAAACTCAAAAAACTCATTTTTTTCAAATTTTGGTTGCTTATTACTCGGAAATGGCTTACTGAAAAAATCTGAAAAATTAACATAATCAGGATTCATGTCATTTTCAGTGGTTTGAACAAAAACAAACTTTCATTCTGTACACTTGACTCATACGTATTATTATTACTATATTATTCTCAAATCGAGTTTTGAAATGTTATAATTTTAGTTAATATGCGTGTAAAGTATTCTGCTAATACTAATCAACTTATTAATTGTGTATTTTATAGGCAAATTAGATTATCCGGTAGATAATTTGAGCGTATTATAGTACCATTACTTACCAATAATACTTATTTATGAAATTTAAGAAACTGTCAATGCATTTCAATCAATATTAATAACATAATTTATAAATTATTTATTATAATTTTAGAAATAAATTTTAAAGTAAACACTATTACTTACATTGCCTGCTGGAATGATTTATTAGCGTTATGGACACTGGTAACGTGTTGCCCATTAAATCCTCAATATAATCTGATATACAATTTCCAACAACATATTTAAATATCAAACATTATGTAACAATGCACTCAATTACGGTAATCACATGCATAAATTATTTCCAGTCATGAAATATTTACTAATTACATGACAAAGTAATATTGGTAAATTGCACCAATCAAATAGATAATAATAAAATCAATAATAATTTGTTTATTATAATTAAATATTTGAGTTACTTTAAGTCCCCAAGAGTGAGCGATACGATAGAGAGAGGCGTAATTAGAAAATTTAAATTGGATTTTCGTGGATTTTGTTTAATTAAATGTGATGCCGTCGCGTGTTAGATGTTTAGGAGGGGAAGGATGGATTAACATCATGAGTGGGATTTAGAATGTTATTAATATTTTCGGCCCGACATCAAGTGAGTAATAATGTTTTAATTAAATATTATTTGACCTATAAGACAATTAATTTAAATAACTTTTCATTCGAATGCAAAATCAGTCAATTTGAATAGATGTCGCATGTATTTTCCGTCAATGTCAATATAATTTCCTCATACGCACACACCTACAGGTATGGGATATATGTATAGACTCAGACATTATTATTTCAAGGGTGCTCCAGCATACACCTTCTCGTAATATATCAAACAGGATGAAATTCGCTTCTACTACCTACCTACCGCCATCCGCGAAATGACACAAGCCGTGATGTTATTTTACAACGGAATGTTACGTTTCACCCTCTCACTCACTCACTTTATATCCTTATGCCTGGTGTGATTGTTCAGACAATTTCATGCTCAAACTCACCGCAAACACACTCCTTCCTACACCGTGTCTCTTGCATGCACGCGAAACGAAAAACAATATTCGAGTTGAAAGTACGTAATAATAAAATGTCTGCAGATGCCATTAACTGTAGCCATTTAGTTCTCAATTCTTGGCAACGGGTTTTGTTTGATTTTATATTAAAAACAACAGCACCACAAATACGGTTTATATTTGAAGTGACTTTAAAATATTTATTTCAACAAAATCCAATTAAAAAAAAAATTATTGAGTTATATTTGCAATTTAAGTGCTTTGTTTAAATTGCAGCGAATTATACGTTGTAGTTCAATTAAAGTCTTAAGTTTTTTTAAGTATGACTATAATATTAGTAGTAATTACTTTCAAACATTTTTACAGAATAGCTGTCATTAATGTATTTTACTAAAAAGCCTTATGATGCTTACAAAGTATTTTTACGCCATGACAAATGTTAAAAGTAAAGATTAATGATTATTTTACTATTATATAAAAGAATTAAATCAATTCAACAAAAGTTACAACTAGGTTGCAAAGATAACAGTTTCTCTTTTATATAATGAACCCTTGAGAATATAATTCTCAAACAAAAACTTCAACAGTTTTTATAGTTTAATAGCTTTTTTTTTCAATAAGAAATCCATTCTGTGTTGAAGCACCTGTTCACATCTTAATAGTTCGTGACGCAACAACTAAATTCTCTTTTCCAACGAACGTAAAAAGGTCTGCAGTCAGCCAAGCTATGTAGTAGCTGGCTAACAAACAGCGACAAAAACCGCCCATCCATCGAACGACTCAATAAATCTGCAACAAGCTGTTGCATTCTTATTCCCATTTTTATCTGTCACACATTTCTGCATGCCACAATCTTGAAGAGCAGTAAAAGTTTTTTTTACGACGGCCGCAATCTGTAGCTACGGTAAAATTTCAATTTCGGTCATGATGATACATAAAACGATTTTTGAAAGATAAAAAAAGGGTGAATGGGCTTTAATTGCGTATAAATAATATTTTATTGCGATGAAATAATAAAACAATTTTATTTACTAGTTTGAGCCTGCTGTATTAAGTTAACTGACTATCTCAACTATTTTATAGCGTATGAGTTAAAATAATATTATTTTTCTGTATAAAATCGATAGATAAACTCCATTTTGTATATTTCTTATTTCAAAACCAAATCCCATTTACGCTCAGAAGAGTTGAAACAGTGGACTTATCTGCATTATGCTTTGAAATATCAACCCAAACGTTGAGCTTCTATAAATTTTAACGGTAAGTTTTATATTATTTCTTATATTTATGTTATCAATGAAATAATACAACAAAAATAGCGACTGCTTTTAATGGAAACCTGCACCGTTTACAGCACCTGTTTTCTTATCGATCGTAGTAGCATTAGGGCTACCCCTACCGTGGCTGGATGGATATAAATATATTTTTCGCAGCAAAAGAATTGCATATTTATTTATGGCATCTTTCAAGTAGTGATTTGTATGCCAACAAGTAAGTGGCTTGTCCTTATTTGCGGATATTTTTATGAGATACGGCTTGTTTGTATTTTTGCTAAAAGCAAATAATAACCCATCTTGTTTGTAATATAAAGAGGTGCTCAATTGGGCAATTTGTTGAAGAATGTTAAAAAATCTAAATCAATCAATTTGTTATAGAAAGAAATCGTCTCTACTTATGCTCACATATTAATACATAGTAAGATGACTTTTTTGTATAATTTAAAAACAGTTTTGACAATTCCAAAACATTTTTGATAGTGCACAATTATGTACTTACATTTTATAAAAATATTATTATTGCCTATTAGACATATATTTGACACAGGTGGATGTTTTGAAAGGTCTTTTTTAGGTGTTTTTTTTTTTCTTCACGATGTAAATGTTGTGTGATTTCATTTTTGTAATTTGGTATTGACCCAAATATTTAGCTTTAAACTTGATTTTTGTATCAAACTGTGCTTTCTTGATAGCTTATAGTATTGTTTGATTTTCTTAAACTTCTATTATTGGATGCTTAGCTGCTTCTTTTAGTGCATCACTATCTTCTTAAAACTTATTGATTATTTTCTACTCAATAAACAATTGACGAATTGATTATTTTTTGGATGTCATCAACATACTTGTATCATTTTGTTGCATTGTACGGTTTAGCCTCTATATTATTCTATTTTTATTGAGAAACCACATTGTGGTTATGCGATATTTAATCTATTTGTACGACATAAACCACGGTATTATAATTTTATTGTTATCTTTAATTCTAGTTCTGTGTAGCCAGATGATTTTACCGTATTCTTTTTAAAGCTTATTAGTACTAAGTTTAAGTCTTTTATCTGTAACTTTTTTTACCACCTAGTAAGGTGTAGCCTTTAAGAATGACTAGCGTATGGCAATACTTTTTGATTTTCTTTTCTGCGTTAGTCCTGTTAATTTGTCCTTGCTATTGTTACTAATGTGGTACTAGTTTGAGGTGGACTGCCCTTGGCTTTGCGGAATTTACATAGTCTGCTGCGGTAACACATATTGTTCCAGGCTCATCTTTTCCTATACTTTTTTGCTCCTTTTTTTTGTGGCTTTTAATCTGTGGGTTTTCTTCCATTTTGGTTGATTTAAACCTTAAAGCTTCAAACTCATTTATCTTTTTCAACAGTACTGTAGACTGCGTAGTTTCTTAGTGCTCTTTATTTGTTTTTGTCACTCAGGTATATATTAATGGTTGTGCTCCATGTTTGGTGAGTACTTGTTTGTATAAAACACGTTGCCAGTTTATTATCTTCCCATTCTTTTATTTTTGTTATTAAATCTCTTGTCCTTTTTCCCTTCTCTTTTTTTTTCACTGTTTCTGCTATTTTTCCATTGTATTTTTTTGCTTGTTTTTTGCATTTTGTTTAATCTTTCTTCTACCATCAAATCTGCGGGCAGTGTTGCGACGATTACCTCTAGTGCCTCCTTTGATATTGTCTTGTAAGCCCTGCAGATCTTTAACAAGCTTGCTTTCGTGGCTCTTTTTAATAAATAATAATAAATAACAAAAATAATAATTTAAGAACCAGTCTAATATATACAGACCTGTAACTGTGAGTATGTTATTCTGTTTAAAAAGATCTTTACATGTTTCATTATATTTGAGTTGGTGTATGGATATAATTGCACGTTTTTGTGTTATAAAGAGATCTTGGATATGCAAACTACTTCTATAAAAAGTTTATAATTTATGTGAGTTTCAAAGTTGGCATAATAAATTGTTTTTAATGTTTTCATGTCGATGAGGTTTCTTAATAATCTAATTATGTAGCAAGTCTTTTTTAGTTTATTATTTATTTTTTAGCAGTGATATTTCTAGGTTAATTTTTGGTCAATGTGCATTCTCAAGATTTTTACACAGTCATTTACATTTTTATTACCAATGTTTATAAAATTTGGTGTTTTGTTTGTTTGTAAATAAATACAGCTAAAAAATATGACTTGAGTTTTGTCAACATTTAATAGTAATTTATTTTCAGTAAACCACGATTCTGCTTTTTCAAAAGTTTGTGTTGCAGTATAAATTGTGTCTTGGGTTGGTTTTCCAGAACTAGAAAATTTGTGTTGTCCGCATAATTTTGAGTCATAACGTTATTATCAATCATTCTATCTAATAAATCATTAATGTAAATCACAAATTATGTTTGTCCTAAAATACTTCCTTGCGGGACACTATTTTTAACAAGTAAATAATTAGACTTTTCGTTTTTTATCACTACTTTCTGTTTTTTTGTTCTGTAGGTATAACGTAATGAGCTTCAATCCAACTCTTCTGATGCCATATGTGTACAACTTATCCAATAAAATTTGATGGTTTACACTATCAAATGCTTTTGATAAGTCTATGCTAAACCCAAGATTTGTTGTTGATTTTCTTTTTATAAATCCATATTTTTCATTAAACGTGTTATAGAGTCCAAAAAAGTCCACAAAGAGTGTATTGATAATTTTTTTCTAGTATAGAAAATGTGGATAATAGACTTATAGGTCTGTAATTAGAAAGCAAAGTTGGATCTCTTTTTTATATATAGGTAACTATAGCAATTTTTAAATTGTCTAAAAAAGTTCCATTTTTAAGACATAGATTAAATAGGTATGTGAGAGCAGGTAATATTTCAACGGCAATGGCTTTTATAAACAAAATAAATTTTAGTTTCTGTAGTTGGTCTTAAATATAAGGTATACTTATTTAGTTGTATCTCAGTAGCAGGTATACCATTTGGTACTTTGTTTATGAAGTTTTGAATAGATTCAATAAAAAATAAATTTAAATCATTAGTGTTGTACGTTGGTGTGACAGTTGATTTAATATTACTTTTGCCAGTATATCCTAATATATTTTTTTAGGAAGTTTTATGTATATTATCAGACTGTTCTAGTGCAGAACCCAGTGGTACTACTCTAATCAGGCTAAATTTTTTATTTTTGGTTAGTAGATTTCTTCCCCAAAGGTAACTCCATATTATCAATAGTTTGTTAGTTTACATGATTGCTGTTTCTATAATTGCTTCTCCTAGTAAGCTATTGAAAGCGTTTTGTATACTTAGTGTTATTATAACACAGTGTTGTTTTTTCTTGTGTGGTCTACTGCTTTTTTTGCTATGTCCCTTAGTTTTTTAATGGCTCTTCGAAGCAATCTTCTTTTTATAAATCTATGTTGCTTATATTCTTATTCTCCTTTTTTTTGTATGTCTTGTTCAATTTTGCTTACAATGACTTTTTTCATAGTTTTTTCTAATCAGCCATATTAGAATATACGCCTGCTTTCTTCTTCTTTTTAATTATCTCTAAGTTTGCTTCCTTCCAGCAAGTCGGAAATGATTGTTTCTTTAGACTTTTTAATTTATTTTTTATTATTTTGTATGACATCCTCCAGAGTCTATGGATTCTTACAGGGTTATTGATTGCTTTTTTTAAAGCTTTTTTGTATTTTTTTAGTTTTTTAGCTTAGTCAGAATCTTCTCTTCTTTTTTTCTGACTTTGGACTTTTTTCCTGCTTACCAATTTGTATATATATACTCTATCAGGGATAGTATCAATTTGGCTGGTTGGTTGTATCTATTGTTTCTATGAGCATCTCCCACATACGGTAAGTTACTGCACTTTCTTTTCACTTTACTGCCTTATGTCCTGGGACCTACTTTGATTTGAGTTTTTACTGCTTTTGATTTAATTGTATGAACTTATCTTAATTTTTTTTTTTTTTAAATGTGCATCAAAAAGCACTGCTTTTGTACTTAAATTGTCATAAATTACGTACTGCATCAACGGTTCATCTTCGAGTAGTAGACTTCAGGTTCTTTCTTTAAAAAAAATACTCTTCAACTGATCATCTTTTAGTGCACTAATTTTTGTTTTATTTCTGACTGTTGCATTTTAGCGATAATTCACTTCGTAAAGCTTTTTTTAATTTTGACCAAAAATTCAATTATTTTTTGCTGCTCACAAAGAGCTTTGCTTATCTTAATAATTGTTTGATGCAAACATATTTGTTGCTATTTATTCCAGTTACGTAACACTGCCGTGTTTTTGAAATTTGCTATGTATTGAGTGTTTACCGTTTTTATTAAATGTGAGGATTATATCTTCTACGTTCCTATACAAAAATGCAAATCTTACTGACTGATTCTACGTTACTAGGTTGTTATCTACTCGCACTTCATTATTATTTGCTGCATTGTTGCCTGCTTTTTCTTGTTCGTTGTCATCTTTGGATTTACTAAACTCTTTTTTTGATTTCAAGAACGCTAGAGCTTGCTACATACATTATACTTCTTGTTATAGCGTCATCTGTTTTACCATCCGCTTTTAAATTCAATAAATTATAAATCAATATCAATTCATTTATATTAAGTTAATTTAAAACTTCAACTTAATTAATGTATTTATCAAAGTCAGTTTTATACTCAAACCCAAAAAAAGTCTTTTACGATTGTCGCAATTCCCGTTTTCTCTGAAAATTACTTTGTGGAATGCAAGCACGCACCGCTTAGCCGACAACTTATTACTTTAATATTGATGAAGATTGTCTACAAATATGTTTATTTTGAATTATTTTTGTCTTACTTGTAAAAGGTGTCCCAAAATTAACGTAAGATTTGAATTAAGTAGAAAACACAGTTTTTAGTCTTTAGAATGTTATTTTTTTATTAACTCATAAAGTACATAAAATAAGATTATTTATGGAATAACACATCGGACAAATGGTCAAATAGCAAGTAGTCAATTGCTTCCTTGGAGACCCAGGGTACACATTTGATTCAAATCTGGAAGCTATGATACTTATTAAGTATATAACTTTTAAAAATTTAAAAGTAATGCAACACGTGTTCTTTTCAATCTTAAACGCTGAAATTTGGCATAATTACTTTTTGCACAAAAAATATTCGACAAAAACGTTTTAAGAACCAGTCTAATATATTTTTATTAATCAATTTCTTCGAAATTATAGCAATCATTAATTGAAATTAGATTTTCCATAACATAATAAAACCAAAATTTAAGAAATTGTTGTATTGTTAAATAAATGAATACAATATAATTATTTGTGTCATTTCAAATTTATACAAAGCCTTTTAAAATAATTTTGCAATGAATATCTATTCATTTGTGTAAATTATTTTAAATACGCATTGTGTGTGAATATAGCATGGTTCGTTGCGAGTTATTATTTATTCCCAAAATATAATTTAATATACAAGAGTTGTATGACAGAAAATAAATTTATTAATTGTGCATCAAGTATGGCGGTTGTTATACCAATTTAATAACTGTTTTTACTTGATTGATTGATTGATGATGATGAAATTGATTTTATTTCTTAGCACTGATCATACTTTATTGATAGTAATAGTAACAAGATAATGTTTTTGAGAGTTTTAGGACATTTTTAAGCCATTCTTGATAGTACAACAATATTATAAGAAATTTTTGAAGATATTTAGATCACTTTAGAATTATTCTATAACGCTAGCAAATTAAGCCTTTTTGAATAGCTCGGGAACATCTTATATTATTTTAAAAACATTGGATAAGACTTGTGCAACGATTAGGCTTTTTCATGTTTGCATAATTTATCAAATTTTACTAAAACATTGTTATAAAATACGTAATTAACTAATTTTATTACGAAATTAATTTGTATTAAGAGAAATATTATTAAAACCTCAAAAAAAAAGACTGACAAAACTTTAGTTTGACTTACTTATTTTATGTCTTATTGATAGCACTGTTTGAAGAACATTTTACAACTTTCTAGGAACATTTTAAAATACTTAAGAACATTCTACAACATTTTGAGTATTGTTGAAGCCTCAAATAAATACATACATTTATTATAGTTCTACAATTATTTTTGACAGTCAAGAAATATTTGAACGTTTTCTTACATATATAACAGATAGAAAAACTTGTTTGAAAGTTTATAGATGCTTATGATTATTTTATTCACAAAATTATAATCCAATAAAAACATCTGTTTCTATCCGAAATACACTACCACCATTTACTACGAATGAACATGAAATGGAAAGCAATAACTAAACCAGACAAAAGAAGAAAAAAAGTTAAGATAAAGATAAAAACATACAAATTAAAAGAAGAACAAATACAAGCGGCATACAAAAAGATACTACAAAAAAAATTAGAGAGAAAGAAAAAAGAACGGAAAGAAAGGAAAATGGGAAACTTTTAAACAAATCATTCTAGAAGCTGCAAAAGAGAGCTGTGGAACAACAAAAATAGTAAACAAAAATATAAAAAAAACTAATTGGTGGACAGAGGCAGTCAAGAAGGAGACAAAAGACAAAAAAGAAAAATAGAAAAGATAGCTAAAAACAAAAAAAAAATAGAAGATTATGAAAAATACAAAGAAAAGTGAAATGAAACAAAGAGAATAATAAAAGAAGCAAAGATAAAATCATGGACAAAATTTTGAAATCCAACAAAAACCAAAAACTATTCTGCGGAACGTTAAAACAGTTAAAAAAAAAATACAATATAATGAACATAAAAGATATAAATGGTAAAATAATAACGGAAGAAGACAAGATAATTACTATACTGTTAAAAAAAAGTGCATTTATTCTATTGCAAAGCCATTGCACTTACTTTTCAATGCATCATTGAATGAAACTAAAATTCCTCAAATATGGAAACAAAGCTATATTACGCCTTTGTTTAAATCTGGAGCCAAAGAGGATATTACTAACTATAGAAGCATTTGCATTCAATCTGCTATACCTAAATTGTTCGATAAAATTGTAACTGGGCAGTTGCAATGGATGTGCAAAAGTATCTTAATAGAAGAGCATCATGGATTTTGTGAAGGGCGTTCCACACTTACTAATTTACTTTAATAAGAAAATGATATTTTAAATACATTTAAATCTAAAGTACAAGTTGACTCAATCTACACCAATTTTTCAAAGGCGTTTGATCGTGTGAGTCATAATATTTTGATTGCCAAGCTCAGTGTTCTGGGATTTTATCATGATGTGATTTCCTGGTTATTCAGCTTTTTGAAAAATCGCACGCAGTGTGTAAAAATTTATAACTTTTTGTCACAGCCCATTCTTGTTTCATCTGGTGTTTCTCAAGGATCTCATTGTGGACCAATTTTGCTTTTCATTAATGATATCCCACAGTATATCAATTCATCGTCATTTCTTTTATTTGCGGATGATTCAAAAATGTATAGAAGAATATTATCTCTCAATGACTGCCATCTTTTACAACTGGACTTGGATTCTATAAATACTTTGTGTTTTATTAATAAATTATTTTTTAATGCTGATAAATGTTTTTCAATAAGTTTCCATAGAACTTAAAGTAAATTTTTTTTTAACTATATAATTGACACTAAAGTGTTAAACAAAGTCACACAAATAAAAGATTTAGGCGTTATTTTTGATCATAAACTTACATTTGTTGAATATAGAGGATATAATGGAATTTGTTGTACAATCGTGCCATAAAAATGTTAGGATTTGAATATAGAATGTCCGCGGATTTATCAGCCAGTACACTAAAACTTTTATATTGTGCTTTGGTGCGTTCGCATTTAGAGTATGCTCCGTCAGTTTGAAGTCCTGTTTATGAAATTTATAACCGTAGTATTGAAAAAATTCAAAAAAAGTTTTGTCGTTTATTGTCTTATAAATCCGGCATATTATCTGTAAATTATGATTACTGCTACATTGCTTCATGTACAACCTACCGCCATTGAAAATTTGCCGCAAAAGAGCTGATTTGTCGATTTGCGTCCATGTAGCACTTAATAATTGACATAGCAGACATTCTTCTTTATTTCGCAAGTCTACCTATTTTACTAATTATGGTTTCAACAATCCACTCGGTAGAATGTGTAGATTTGCAAATAATTTACCAACTGATATTAATGTGTCTCCAAATCTACGTTCAGTCAGCTAAGTCATGCTGACTAATGTTTAATATGTGCGCTTTTATAAATGTTATTTTTTGTATTCATTATTTTTGTATTGTAAAAAAATAAAGTATTTTTATAATGGAAAGATGGAAGGAATACTTTCAAGAACTAACGAAACAAGAAGTAGAAGAAAACAAAATAAGAAAGGATAAAAAGATGATACAGGACAGAAAAAATTATGAAATTAAAAAGCGGTAAGGCACCAGGAACAGATGAAATAACGCCGGAAATGATGAAACACATCGGAGAAAAGGAAATTGCACAAATAACGGAACTAATAAATGACATGATCAGAAATGGGAAAACGCCAAGAGAATGGAATAAAAGAATAATCTTACTCATACATAATAAAGGAGATAAACGGAAATGTGAAAATTACAGAGGAATCACACTAACAAGCATAGCAAGCAAGATATTAACAAGAATTTTAGAAAAAAAAAGATGAGAGACAAATTAGAAACGACAATAGAGGACAACCAATGTGGATTTAGAAGACGAAGAAGCACACAAGACTTAATATTTATAATAAGATAGCTAAGTGAGAAGATGATAAGAAAAAATAGAGTAATGCACGTGTGCGTTGTTGTCCTTGAAAAAGCATTTGACAAGATCAAGAGAGAGGATATATGGAATGAACTTGAAGAGAGAGGAATTGAGAAGGAAATAATAAACATAATTAAAAACATGTGAAAATGAAAACGTAGTAAGAATGAACAACAAGGAATCGAAAGAATTCCAAACAAAGAAAGGGGTAAAGCAAGGATGCGTGCTAAGCGCATTGTTGTTTTCTATTCTTTTAGACAAGGCTATAAAACAAGCAAAGAAAAAAAAATAAAACGTTAAAAATATTGAAAGATGGAAGTAATAGATATAGCAGAATTATTATTTGCAGACGATATGGCAGTGATTGCAGAGACTGAAGAGGAGCTTCAATACAACATGGAAATATTAGAGGAACAACTAAAAAAAAATAAACATGAAAATAAACTATGAAAAAACAAAATTAATGATAATTGCGAGAGAGAAACTAAACTACAACATTAGAATAAAAAGAAGGATAATAGAACAAGTTGAACAATACAAATACCTAGGAACAATAATACAAAGTAACGGAAAACTTGACAAAAAGATAGAGGACAAAATAGGAAAAACAGCAAAAATATATAACATGTTAAAAAACACTTTTTTTAACAAAAAAAAAAATATCAAAAACCACAAAAACAGAAATTGTAAAAAAAGTAATCAGACCAACATTAACATATAGTAGAAAAACATGGACAATGACAAGAAAACAAATAGAAATAATTAATGAAATAGAATGAGATTTCTTAGGAAGATCGAAAACAAAAACATGAAAAGATAAAATAATGGAAAGTCAAATGAGATGGTATGGACCTATTAGAAGAATGAATAAAGAAAGAACACTAAGAAAATTAATGAGACAAAAGTAACAGGTAAACAAAAAAGAGAAAGACCCAGAAAAGGATGGAACAGCGCAATAAAGAAAAAGTCTACAAGAAAAGGGAACACATGGGAAAAAATAAAGGAGATAGCCAAGAATAGAAAAAAATGGCAATTATGATAACTTTACAAAAGAGGATATAATGGAAATGCTTAAAACGCAAAAACAATTGCTGTCAGTATATTTAGAAAAAAGTAGCACAAGAAAAAACTTATTTTTTTAAATAAGGAAAAAAAAAGAAAAAACATTTTACACCAAATTAAAACAAAAAACCTGAATAATTTAATTGAAACTAATTTTATAAAACCAACTATTATTGATTATAATTTAATTCGCAATAACATATTTAAGCAAAATTTAAGAAATTGTTGTATTAATTAAATAAAAGAACAGAATAAAATTATTTTTGTCATTTTAAATTTCTAACAAGTATTTTAAAAATAGTTTACAATAAAAATCTATTTACTTGTGTAAATATTTGATACACTCTTTGTGTGTGAATAAAGCATGGTTTGTTGTAGGACATTATTTATTTCTAAATTATATTTTAATTACAAAAGGGTGCAAATATGCATTGTAATGTATTGTTTTAATTTAAAATGGGGGATGAATCTGAAACTTAATCAGAACCAAGTAGAAGTAATGACTTGTGTCATGTGAGAATCCTTTTAATAGAAGAAGCATCCAGTGTGGCACTTGCACAAAACAAGTCTATCCAAAGTGTGCTAAAAAGGATGGTCTGTTAAAAGACGACAAACTAATGTGTTGTAGAAATACTTTGTCAGATAAATTCAGTCAGTCTGCGAAAGCTATCAAAGAGTTGCAAAAGTTTAGAAAAACCACATCAGATCAAAATCAATAGCAATAATTGCATATAGATTACAAAAATATTTTAAAAAGACAATAGTTTACTATTTTAAATAAAAATGTTTAATCAATTGGCAACAGCAAAGAAGCTATCAACAACTTATTGGCTGACCACAACTGCAATATTTTTATATGCACAGAGCACTGGAAAACAGAACAACAGTTAGAAATGCACGCGTTGGACAACTTTAACTTGGCATCTTTGTTGTCTCTGCAGGACAACAAAGAACATGGAGGAGTGGCAATCTACAACCGAGCTAACATCAAATATCGGTGCAGACATGATATAAATAAGTTAACAACAAAAAAAGAGTTAGAGTGTGTTGGTGCGGAATATACGATGCAAAGCAAAATATTATTTGTTGTTGCAATATACACTATTATGTAACATAGATGCATTTATGTATAAATTTAATTGTATGTTTAAAAAACTTATGATAGAAAATGCTTGTTTTGTTATTGCAGAAGATTTCAATATTGATTTAAGAAGTTCAACAAAAGCCAAAAACAATTTTCTTTCTCGTTTGGGTACATTTAATCTTTGTCTTGCTACTTTAGAACACACACACAACTCAAGCTGGCCTGATAATTAATTAATTAATTCTTATATCTCAGATCATTACGGATTGAAATTAAGCTTTAAGTTAAATAGCTACAATTCTAAAAATTACATAACTTTTAAAAGAGTTTTTAATGATAGATCTACTTCAATGCTGATTTTAATCTTGTCTGCTAACGACTGGGTAAATGTGTACAGAATGCATGAATGAGCTCTATTTCTCAATATTTTTTTGCTTGCATTTGATGATGCTTTTTTGCAAGTTAAAAATGTAACAAAAAATAATAACAAACTCAAGGCATCAAGTAAAATACAAGAATGTAAAAAGCAATTAAATATTTTATCTATTATGCCGTCGGTTGATTGTAACTACTTACAAGATTATGATCAGATCAAGAAGCACTACAACTATTTGCTGCAATTACAAAAGAAAGGTTATTACGATAATTTGATTATAAGTAGCGATAAGAAACAAAAAAACACTTGGAAAATTGTGAATAACTTGGTTTCAAACAATCAAAAATTGGACTCAAAGATCAGAAATAATTCACAATCGGTTGCAGATAAAATGACTCAATATTTTATAAATATTGCTCACCGCTTACTTAGTAACCTACCGCAAGTAGAAAATGATTTGTTCAGTTAGAAATAATGAAATTTATTATATTTTGTGTAAATTAGAAAACAAAATGACTTCTGGAATTGATGCCAATTCTTATTATAAAATCATGCATACATGCAATAGTTACACTGTTGTGCCACATTATTAATTGCTCTCTTAAATCTGAAATTAATTAAAATCTTCAATAATTAAACTCATCTATAATAATAGATATGCGAATACTTTTGAAAACTATAGATTCATTTGCAGTTTTTCTAAAACCTTTAAAACAACTATTAGTAGAAAAACTGTCGAGTTTTTTAAGCAATGCAACATTTTTTTAAATAACTAATATGGGTTTCTTAAAGGCCGATCTACAACAACTACAGCTTTTGATTTTATTACAGAAATATTGTCAGCTTTAGATGGCAAAGAAATTCCACTTAAAATATTTTTAGACTTATCTAAGGCTTTTGACACTATAGACCACCATATACTACTGAATAAATTACAAAGGTATGGTATTATTGTCATAATTACTTTAATTATATATTTTGTAACTATAATCATTTTGGTCCACACCTTTTTTTTTAAAACAAAAAAACAAAATTTTGGTTCTAGTGGTCCAGACAAAAAGAAACATTTTTGTAAAAAAAAAAAAATTAACCGCCAAAATTGACTTATTTTGATGTAAGTTACTTAAAAAATATATATTTGTTCTGTGCTGTTGGTTTTTAGATGTCTAAAAAAAATTGCATAAACTCTTAGTTTAGCAGCGCTCAGAGGAACAATACACTAAATATTATAAAAAAAATAAATTTTGTGGACAATTCTACATAAATAATAGTCAGTGTCGTGCTTATAGGCCGTAGAAATTTCTATCTAGGAAAAAAAAAATTTTTAGGCAAAAAATCAGTTAAAAAATAAAAATTTTTTATATATACAAAAAATATTAGAAACACACTAGGGTGGGGTATAAATTTGTTTTTGTCAAATTTTGATAAGTCTCGGACGGATTTATGGTTAAATGCCAAAAATAATAATATTTGCAAATTTTAGCGCCGATACATTAAGTCTAAATTTGTGCCGCAATTGCAAATACTATCAAACAAGAGTAAAATCGACCAAAATTGTTTCAAGCGACAAAAAATGTCTTTGGTAAACTTTGTAAAGTCAATAAAAATATTTTTTAAAGTAAAGAAATTTTTCTTTTTAATTTGTAATTTTTTT
Source organism: Tachinus rufipes (assembly GCA_963932245.1). Taxonomy (NCBI): domain Eukaryota; kingdom Metazoa; phylum Arthropoda; class Insecta; order Coleoptera; family Staphylinidae; genus Tachinus; species Tachinus rufipes. The sequence goes on along the minus strand of OZ010747.1, from coordinate 65,340,507 downwards.
TTCTAGATTGACTTTTTTACGCTCGATAAGCACGACACTAACTATTTTCAACGTTGAACTGTTTGCAAAACTCAATTTTGTAATAATATTTAATGTATAATTTTTCTGAATTCTGCTAAATGTGTATTTGTAAAAGTTTATGTCAAAAATAGGCCTATTTTTGCAGATTTTTTGAGTTTTAAACCATTAAAACCCAAATACACAAACAAATTTATATTTTATAACAAATTTAAATTAAAATACGTCAACTGGCGCTTAAAAAAATGCTCCTTTTTGTCTAGATCACTGAAACCAAAATATCGGTTTTTTGGATTCTACGAAAAATTTTTGATCAATTTCACTAGCAACATTTTTTTGCGTTGAAAAACGACAAAAAAAACTTTAAAAAATTGTAGATTTTTTTTTTTTAAGTTTTATATTTTTATGAACAGATAAATAAACTACTAATAAGTTAAAAAAACGACAAAAAAACTATCAAAAGACTACTAATAAGTTATAGAAACGGAAGAAAAAAAAACTGAAACAATTTTTTTATGCACCTCCCCTCAAGAAGGGTCCGTTTGAAATGGAATTGTTATTTGTTTATATTAATCGGGTTACTTTGTGTAAATAAAACTTTGCCAACAAAATTTTGATTTAAAAATAAATTGTATGCACCTCTGTTATATTAATTTTATTAAAAAAAAAACATGGTTGACAAAATTTTACTTGGCTTTATTTTAAACGTTTTTTGTAGTATTTTTTAAGAAAAATATAACAACTTTTTAAGAACATTTTAAAATACTTGAGATTATTCTATGATTTTTTGCGTAAAAAGTGCTTTGCAAGTTTATAGTACGTGCTTGGGCGTTTTGTCATCTATTTTACATACATTACATATTGGGCTGTTAATTATTTTTTTAGTTAAAAGTTCTCTACCATGATTTCTGTAATAGTTTGCAGTTTTTTTCTAGACTGTCGCAAGTAGTAGTTGATCGTTTTTGTGGTTTTAAGCAATCATTACCTTCTTTTTCTTGTCTATAGTCTAGTTTTTTAGTAGTGGTGCGGTTTAGGGTTTAGACCCACACATTTTGAAGGTTGACCTTTTGTCAATTTATCAGTTGTAACGTTGCCTACTTTGTTGTAGTGTTTTTTACAGTTTGATGCTATTTACACAAACTAAATGTGAATACTTGATAACATTTTAATATTAGCATTGATGCAATTTTGGGTTATTAGAGTTGCTGCTCTGTTGTCCGTTATTGTTAGCAAGTTTTTACTATATATTTATCGGGTTACCGTTTATTACTCCTTAGATTATTCCAACTATTTTGGCTTAAAGGATATCTTACTTCTAAAAACACACACACACTGTTTTTTGGAAGTAGGATATCAATATGGGTCTTGAGAGCAGACTTTTGCTTGAAGTTCCAAACTAGTTTGTTTGTGTGTGCACACTGTAAGATATTTTAAATATAAAATGAGGTGGTATGATGTTTGTTTTTACAACTTCTTTCAGAAGGCAATATTGTCTGCCAGCCTTTCCTGCAGTGTACCACAGTCTGGTTGCATTCAGGAGCAGTGTTTGTGATGTTGCTATTTCCTTATTGTAAAAGTCTTATGATAACAGACACAGCATTGCTTCTATGGCTGCAACTAGCGTCGTTTGCGTGTTGCTTATTATACTTAAACATGCTGTTTGTTGCAACTGATTTGTTTGGTTTGCAAACGTATTTGGTTTAGTTTTTGGACACTAGACCAGTAACCCATAAGTAAGCTGAGTTTATTTATTGTGTTATCTTTGGATGCAGTCTCCATGTTTTGTCAACAATTTGTCTACGTTGCCAAAATTATTGACATTAGTATTTCATCTTAGTTGACAGTAGTAATGAGGTGTTTAGTAATTTTTAGTTATCTGATTTGAGAGTTAACCGTTTTTGCACTATTTTTTTATTGTTGGCATTTTGCATTAGGTTGCTTAAATTTGGCACTTAACAGAATTACTTCGTCATTTGCGTAGCCAATTGTGTAGAGATTTCAGTCATTGAGTTGTTAAATTAGGATGTCTACTAAAATATTCCATGTGTTTTATCTATTTTTTGAAAAGTAGTTTTGTAAAATGCACACATTTGATATCTATAAATATAGCAAAGATGGACATTTTATCTTGTAGTAATCTTTTGATTTTGTCTGTTGAACGTTGTACCGCCGATTATGTAGGTTTTTCCTGGTTCTATGAATTTTGATTTGGGTGTATTGGTGTTGTGGTAAGTGCAGTTTTCCGAGTTGATCTTTTGCATAGTTTTTTAAGTGTTTTTAAAAGAAAAGATGTGAGGTTTAATGGAAGGTAAGATTTAACCAAAATGTAGTTACAACGTCTTGGTTTTGGTTTAAATACAACTTCTTCTTCTTTCCATGTAATAAGGATGTAGCAAAACATAATGCATGTTCTACAAATTCTCACCGGATGACTTTAGATGATGTTTTTGCATATTGTAAACGAGCCAAAAAAACTCTGATTGCTCAAGTTATGCGTATCTTTTCTACAAAGTAGTGCGCAGCTTCATAATTGTTGATGGTTGGGTTTCAGCATCGGACCAATTTTGTGTTGAAATGGTACAGCCTGGAAAATGGGTTTTTAAACGTATTTTTATAGGTTGGCTATATATAAGAGGTCAAACAGGTTTGCATCAGCTACTTGAAAGTGTTGAAGCACAGTTTTTTTGTAGCTGTCTTTAAAATATTTTTTTTTTTAAAGAAAGGGTGATTGGTTTAGCCTAAACTCTTTTTTTCTTTTTTTAAGTTGTCTAAGTGAGGACTCAGAAGTGGATGAGCAAAATTTTTTTTATTCTTCTTGTTTTATTGGTGTTTTTGCTCAGAAGTCTTGGAGTTTACTTTTTTGAAAAAAGTTTTTGTGTTTGTTTGGACGTGCTCTGTGTAGGGTTAGATATTTCCATTCCAGCATTGAAGGTGCTTGAAAGATGTTTGCCTGCTCTGCTGCTGCCTTCTTTTGTCATTTGACTTTACTACCACAAAGCCGTTTTTTTAAAGCAAATTTGTGGGGCTTGCGTTACAGACGATGCAGGTATTTAATTAATTTGTTGCGGGGTATCTGAAAACTCGCTCTGTGGAGTGGTTTTGGTTGTGTTTTTAGTCATGTTTGTAAGAATTGAATTTATTTCTCTGGCTTGCCATAGTATTTGCAAATTTGGGGTTTCTAGGGCTACCAGAGAAGTATAGTTCTTGGAAGTGGATTGTACACAAACGGGTACTACATAGCAAACCATTGAAACGCATCTTTAGAGTGACTTTTCACAACCTCACAACGCGACTACTACGCTGCGGCATGATCGTAAATAGTCAGAAACCAAAATTCCGATACGAGAGGCCTCTCTTGCGACCAGAACCACTGGCTACGCTCTGAGAGTTTATTGGGACGCGCAAACACTGTCTACGTAGAGAAAGTGAAAGGAAATAATATTTTTTCCGTAGGGTAAATATTCTATGGCATTTTGAGTATTGTTTAAGTCTTAAATAAATACATACATTTATTATACTTCTAACTATTTTTAACAGTCTATGAATTTTAAATTTTATAATTTATCATACATTTACAACTTCGAGCAGAACTATAACAATTGTTATTTTAGAAAAATAACTTCTAGCACAATAAAAAGTCTACTAAATTTGGGGTGTAATGAAGTACTACTCTTAAAGTTTAATCAAATATTTTGACAAAAATATACAATTTAATTTCAAAATTTAATAAACAATTAAAGATTTTGGATTCTTGTATTTTTATGACACTAAAAATTTCATTCTCTGCACGTTGCAAATAAACGATTTTAAAAAGAAATTAAATTGCTCGAGTTGTACTCAAAGTTTTATGAAACTCATAAAACCGCCCCTTAAACAAAATGATTAAAACATATATAATTTTAATCTTGACGATATTTAATATTAAAATAATGTAGATAATAACGCAGCAAAGGTTTCTGAATATAGAATTCTGAATAAAAACCTGGTAAAAAAATATTAACATATAAATTTATTTTAGATGGGACGTACAATAAAAACCATTTCTTATAAAAATATGAAACGTTATCTACATCAGAAAAAAAAGTCTGCTTTACTTGATTAGTTTTTCACACAGCATACAACGCTCCGTCTTAGTCAGTTTTATACCAGATATAGTGAGAGTAACAAGTGTTTGTAGTGTTATTATATTAATGTATGGTGCAAAATATGGCAAAGAATTTGATAGATAATTCATATTTAAGGTAACATTTCTTAATTTTCTATGTATTATAAAGGTTAATTTAATATTACGGCATTTTTTTTAATATAAAGAGCCAAACTGGGTTTTGTATGTAATAATACTCTTTCTTTCTTTATTAACTTATTTATTATTATTATTAAATCTCCTGTAAACAAATCTTGCGTATATAACGCAACTGAAGCAAAATTTATGAAATTACTGATTGGTTAAATAAATGAACACAATATATTATATTTTTATCATTTTAAATTCGCAATGAAAATTCATTTGTGTAATTATTTTAAATACGCATTGTGTATGAATAAAGCGTGGTTCGTTGCAAGTTATTATTTATTCCAAAAATATATATATTAATTTACAAAAAGGTGAAAATATGCTTTGTAAAGTACTTTAAATAAAATTTTAGTTTGTATGAAAAAAATAATATATATTTCATAACTGTGCGTCAAGTAGTATGGCATTTGTTAGACCAATTTGATTTTGAATTATAATAAATGGTTTTATTGATAATAGTTTATTAAATTATTTTTTAGTTTTGTTTAAATTGATAGTGATAGTACAAAAACAATGTTTTTGAGAATTGTATATAATAACATTTTCAGTGCTGTTTAACATTTCTTGTTAGTACGGTAGCATTTTATTATCTTTGCAAACATTTTATGACAGTACAACAGTATTTTAAGATGTTTACTTTAGAAACTTTCTATGATAAACATTTTATGTTTTTTTTTGGAAACTCTGTATGAGACTTTGAGCATTGTTTAGTCTTTCTTATGTTAGCATAAAATATCAAAATTAGCTAAACTATATTATATTGTATGTAATTAATGAATTTTATTGCAAAATTTATTTGTATTATTTGTTCGTAACTATTCGGATTGCATCGGATTATTTCGTTTAAAAAACATGGCCAATACAAATATATTCTAACTTAAGATGCATTTCTATAGCCATACTTTTGTATTTTAATAATTATTTGATAAAATTTAATTAATGTCAATATTATACATTGCGTAATGTATCGAAAATTGATAAACAGCTTTGTTAGGTTTATATAATATACTTAATTTATTGATTTATTTCATAAGTTTAATATTATTTGTTTATATTAATCGTGTCAGCTGATGTAAATAAAACATGGCCGACAAAACTCTATTATAACATATTTATTCCGTGCATTCACATATGTTTACATTTCTATTATACGTAATATTAAAGCAAACTGCACTCTATTTACTGTATAAAATACAAAAATACATAAATAAAACATATATGATCCTTTTACTATATTCATTGTATAAAAAACATGACAACAAAACTCTATTCTGACTTGCTTATTTTAAGCTTTATTTATAGTATAAGAATGTTTTACAACATTTGAAAATATGTTGTGACAATTCAAAATTATTTTATTGAAATTTGTTTACTCCAAAACACATTATAATATTTAGTAATTATAATATACTAAAACTCCTTAGTGATTAATAAGACATAAAATATATCATCAATTCAGCAGCATCCTGTTGAATAGTCACGAAAGTTAAAAGCAATCACGTCAAAATTCAGTTTACAAATTAATATAATTCATCCTTTTGAGTCGCCAACTAATAAATAAGCTCCAATCGGGAACATTTGTAACTTTATATATTTTTTCATTTGCCCCATTCGTGCCACTGATTACATTATAAAAGTTTATATTCCCATCGATTGGAACTCCCGGATTCCTTGTATCTAGTCATCGCATGCGGAAAAAATACATATAAAACGAAACGAAATAATAAAGTTAGTTGACTGTTAGATTTTATCACAACCCACTATACACCCACATGGAAAAAAAATCATCCATGTATACGCAAAATATTTGCTATTCATTGTTATAAATTTATTAATAAAGTTATTGAATTAAATCATGCGGTAACGAACGTGTCCCAATTATCCATCTAAGGTTAGTGTGTAAATATTAAAGTAGCCCCCCGGACCGTAAAGGAACCCTTATCTTAGGCCCAAACTTTAATAGTTAAACTTCAAATGGAAAATTAAAGACGGGGCCAAACAGTGGCGTAGCTCTAGATGCCCGATGGTGATAAGGATAATAGGGACAGTGTGCGGGAAAAGGGCCTCCGCTAGCTTGCTTGCTTGATTGAAATCTCATATATAGAGGTTTTTACATCTTATCTACAAATTGCTTGTTTTGGAAGGGTTGATAGACAATATTTATTTTGAAACTATAAAAAAAAAACTTTGATGCGATATATTGATTCTTTTTAAAGTTTTGTGTTGAGTATTTTATTTTAAAGAATATCATTTTATTAAATATATAATAATATTTCATAAACTACTATTTTTTTTATATAAAACAAAAACTTATATAATTCAACTGTAAATAACATCTGAATAATTTCTGAATAGCAAATACTTGGACGAGTGTGCAGGGTAGTAAGTTTGTTATTGTGAGTGAGTGATTTGAATTGGTGAGCTCCGCCCAATTGTTTGTAGTTAAAATAATGGATATTTTACTTATCTTTAATGTAACTTAATGTTGCTAGAGACTGGAAGTCTGTCTTAACCAACACTGTACTCCTGCAACCGCTCTCAGCAAGTTTGTACAGTTTGTAACTAGTGTCAACGTCAAATGCAAAATCATCTCACATGAAACTTGGAGCTCTTTAGAAGTAACATACCTAGTGCAACGCCTCCGAAACCACATCTTTTTTTTATGTGGTTTTGGAAAAGCTTTACCAGCCTCTGTGTAGGGTTTTACTAAACCCCTAGATTTTACTTGGCAATTAATGCAATTTATTCTGGGATTAGTTGTAGCTTATTTTCAGAATAAGTAAGCTTGGATACGCTTTTATCGTATTCTAGGTATTTTTAGTTATTAGATCATGACTTTTTCTGTCTTCACTTTTGCCTACATTTGTTGTATTATTCTGTAACATATCTTTAGATTAAGCTATAGTTTCTTTTGCATTTTATCATGATTTCAGTTGTGTTTTTAGATGTTATTATTTCTTCCAAATTTGTTTTCAGATTTCTTTTTGGTTGTTCTTGTTGATGCTTGTTTATTACTAGTTTAAATCTTGTTTAAGATTTTTTAAACACCCGTACTGTGTTACCTGGTATAAGAGTTTTGGTTCGATACTACTCTTAGCACATCGAGGTCGGGAATCATCACCTTAAGCTGCATATAGTAGAAACTCTAATCTATCATTAAGGTCAACCATTCAGAAAGCAATTACACTTCTTGGTTTGTGATGGTTCGGATTTTCTTTTTTGAAAACTCAAAACTGGTTACAGTTTTACCTACTTTTGCTGTTTTTGCAGATACGAAATTAGAAAAAAATATAGTAAGTGTTTACAATTAAAAAGGTGCATGTTTTGCTCACTTTTGAAGTAACTGCTGCTCAGAAAAATGGACAGACAACTACTTAGTTCAAGATTATGGGCAAGTAAACTATGTTGATATGCTCTACCTACCCACCCAAATGGGACAAACAATTAATTTGTGAATAACAAATACTTGTGCGAGACCATAATACCATGATTGTAGAAATTTGGTTTGAATTGGACTACCTTGCCTAACTGTTTTTAATTGGATATTTTCCTGCATTTAATGATTTCACTGTTACAAAATTAGTAAAAAAAACAGACAATTAATTTTTAAATAACTAACACTTGGATAGATTGGCAAGGCAGTAAACTCAAGATTGTGGATAAGTTTTTTTTTAATTTGCAACTACTACCACATAAACTGCCTTTGAATATGTACTTGTAAAGAAGACAAATATATACTGTTGCACCCGTTAATTGAGAGAATGGAGGCGTTGTAGATACTGACTAGGTCTAGTATTAGGTCCACCCACACTCTCATATTAAATGTAATTATAGTTAAATGAACACTAATCATATATTACTAATTACTAAAGTTCTGAATTGATAAATGCTATATTTTTTTAAAATTTTTGGTTGGAGCTGGGGTTCAAACCTGCAACAAATTATGCGCCGAATTTGAGTTAATCTCTTAATTTTTAAACTGCAAACAATTAGGTAACAAATTGTCGACAAGTAATTAGTATTGGTTGACAACGCCTACCCGCCCAAATGTTTGTGTGTGTGTGTGTGTTTTAATGTTTTTGCCAACACCAGAAAGTAGGGCAGATAATTATTTTTTGAATAAGAAACATTTGAGCAGATGGGTTGGACACTTAGTGTAATATTATAAACAAGTGGTTTTAATTGTTGTATCCCGTCTATCTAATAAAATGTTACTGCAACATTAGAAAAAATTCTTCTTCTTTTTCTTCGTATTTCTTCTTGTCAGAGGAGTCGTGACCATGACTGACATGTCATTTCAATTATTTGTTGCCCGTTTGATGACACCACGCCATCTTTCTCTATTGCGTGACCGTGTTGCTGTTGTTGTTGAGGAGATCTACTTCTTGGCCTGGAACCTTCTACTCTGCCCTGTACTATGAGCCGTTCCAGATTTTTGCTGGATCTTTGTTAGATGTGACCAAAGTAACTTAGAATCCGCGAGTATACAATTTTTGATAGCCGTTGTGGTTTGTTTATTTCGGCTAGAACGGATACATTGGTTTTTCTAGCCGTCCACGGGATTCTAAGTATTCTTCACCAGCACCAAAGCTCAAAAGCACTAACTTTTCTTCGATCTTGGGTTTTTATTGTCTATGATTTGGCGCCGTAGAGAATCATGGGGAACATCAATGTTTTTATAACTTGTTTTTTTTTGTGTTTAGCGTAATACTCTGATCTTTCCATGTATTCTCCAGCTTTTATGCTGCTTGCCTTGCGATTTTACATCTTTTTTTTATTTCTTGTGTACACCCTCTTTCGTTCGATATAAGTGCCCCCAGATATATATATATATATATATATATATATATATATATATACTGGTTAACTACTTTACATTGCTCTATTTGCTGTATGCGTTGCTGGTTGTTGTTCGCTCTATCAATAATCATTATTTTTGTTTTCGTGTAGTTAACCAGTATACTACAATCTTTGCTCTCCTTTTCTAATTTAAGGAAAATTTGTGTGAGCTCATCGCTCGATTCTGCTAGGAGGACCGTGTCGTCGGCGTACTGAAAGTTGTTAAGTTTTACACCTCCTATACTAACTCTTCTACTCTATTTGTTTGTTACTTTTTTTATTATGTACTTGCCATATATATTAAAAAGCAAAGGAGAGAGTATGCAACTCCTTTTTTATGGAGCAGAAGTTTGATGTTTGGTTATCTATTCGTACGATGGCTTTGCTTTTTACGTAGAGGTTGTGGAGAAGCACAGTCAAATGTTGTGGTACTCCCATTTCTCTCAGTATTTCCCACACTTTTGTCCATTCGATGCTATCAAATGCCTTTCGGTAGTCAACAAAACAAAGGTATAGCGGTTTGTTGAATTCTCTGAATTTCTCAATTATCTGGCGTACGTTTGAGGTTTGTTCCCTTGTGCCCCGTCCTTTGACAAAGCCTGCTCCGGTGGTATTTGCCATAAAAGATATGATTTCAGCCTTTTATTTAGTATATGCAGAAATATTTTACTGGAATGTGAGATGAGGGCTATCAGGCGGTAATTTTCACAGTCTCCTCTTGGTCCTTTCTTATGTAAAGGCATAAATATGGATTTTGTCCATTCTTCCGGCCACTTTTTTGTTATCCAGATCTTTTGACATACTCTGTGAAATAACTGTACCCCGATGTCTCTCATAGACTTTATAATTTCAGCTAAAATTCCATCGATTTCAGGCGCTTTATGGAATTTCAGTTTTTTAATAGCTTTTTCTACTTCATCTTGAATTGATGGTTCCTCTTCTTCTTTTTCCACTTCTGTTATATTGGAAGCTTTGTAATCTGAAAACAGTTTCTCACAGTGTTTTCCAGGTCTCTAGAATTCCATGTATTTCCGTTACATCTTTGCCATCCTGGTTACAGATCGACCAAACTCTACCAAACCAGTTGGAATAAATCTTTTGTGTTATTGTGGTCTGCATGTTGCTGGGCTGTATGACATAATTCACTTAGATAGTTGTTTTTGTCTTTTCTGCATAGTTTCTGGATATGTTTGTTGAGTTTTGAGTATTGCAGACGTTCTCTTTGAGTGTTTAGGCCAGAGCATCTAAATGTTTGTCTCTGTTATATGATGTCTAAGGTGTCGTTAGACATCCAGTTTTGCCTTTTACCGGTCTGTTGGCTTTGCGGAAGTTCTTTTAATGATTTGATGATGATATTCTTAGTTTCTTCCCATGCAGTTTCTGACGACAAATTGTTTGGATTTTTAAGTGGACATCTGTTAAGGAGTGAGTTCAAGTTGTTTTGGAATAGTTCATCGTTTTTAGTTGGCGGAATTTTTGGGGATTTTTGCTTGTGTGGTTTTTTCAGTTTTATTTGGAATTTTGCTATTACTAATCTATGGTCACTGCTGCACTCAGCTCCTGGTAGTGTTTTTGTATTTTTAACAGATGTTTTCCACAGTGAACGTATGAGGATGTAATCTATTTGGTTCCTGTAATTTCCTTCGGGGGACTGCCATGTGAATAGTCGTCTTATGTGGTGTTGGAATATAGTATTGGCAATTACAAAGTTGTTTTCCAAACAGAAGAATATTAGGTGTTTGCCTCTTTCATTGCGCGTGCCGGTGCCGTATTTCCCAACTATATTTCTCATATGGTCGTCGTCTGTGGTGTTTCCCACTTTGGCATTAAAGTCGCGTTGAATTATGACAAGTTCACTGCCGGGGAGAGTTTCTAGAGCTCCCTGTACTGCTCTATAAAAGTTTTTGATTTCGTCATCGGTGGCTGTGCTTGTAGGTGCATACACTTGAATTACATTTAATGGAATGGGTTTTGCACTTAGTTTTGCTGTTATTATTCTGTCGCTTATGGTGTTGTACCCTACTAAGCATTTACTGGTTTTGGGATTTAGTACGATTGCTACACCATTTCTGCTATTATCTTTATTGCTGGAAAATATAATGGTATTGCCATTGGTGGTGGCGAAATAGCCTTTTCCTCTTTAATGAATTTCAGCTAATCCGGTTATTGCCATTTTGCATCTTTGTAGCTTTTTTTAACCATATGCGTTTTGCCAGTTTGGCGCAGGCTTCTCACGTTCTTCGTGCCAATTCTAATTGAGGTTTTTCTCTGAAGTGAATGTGCAGCGTCTCTCAAAGTTGTCCCCCCCCAGAGATCTAGTGAGGGACAGTTTATCTCTCTGGAAATAATGTCTCTGAGTGAATCCATGGTTCTCTTGAGAATATTTGCGAATGTTGAGATGGTTTCTCTTTGCCTTTTTCAACCACAAGGATTTTGGGCTTGTGTTTAGTTTAGTCTATGATTATACCGCCAGTGTTCGGTCGCCAGAGCCTCGTTAGTTATCTAGCAGGGTGTACCGCGTGCAGTTGAGGTTGACATTTGAGTATCTTGTTGTTGATGATGTTGGTCGATACTCCTTACACCCCAAGAAACAAATAGACAATTTTTGGACTAAAAAATTTAGGTGGTATGCGGGCCATTTATTTCAATACTATGGTCATATGATTTACATTGATTTACTTTGCTCACTCTTTTAAGTGTTTGGCTCACAGATTAGGCGGTAGGGCTTTACTTCTTCAGGGGTTGGAAGAAGAAGACTTCATAAATACATTTAAAAACGTCACTTTATTTTTATAGACTGCAATTTACAAAGATATTCTTATAAAATATATTTAGCCTGATGATTTTTTCTTTTTTAACATTCACTACACTTACCATTGTTAAAAAAAAGCAATACTGAGTTTATTGTATTGTATATATACCGAGTGTTTATTTCAACGTTACAAACCCTCCTTCTTCCCGAAAAAAAAAAAAGATATGATACCATCTATTTTTTTTTTATTGTTTTATTAGTACTATTATACGCGTCTGCCAATTTATCATTAACCTATTAATGTTAATGGTTAATGGCAACTCTCTTCCAAAGGTAAAAAACGCGGGAGTAAATTCTGTTGTTTTATTTGTGCTTGTGCGTAACGCATATCCTAATTTAGCCAGGTTTTCATGTTAAAACGTTTGCCGTATTTGACTTTGGGACTACCATTTTCTAGGGAGCTGAGTCTTGTTTAACATCTCAAGCTGGGTATTTATTCGGATTATTCTTAACTGCTTTTAACATTTTGTGATACTATCGATCCTGATTTGTAGGCACAATGTCAATTAAACAATTTTCATTGTTGTTTATTGCAATAAATGCCCGAGATAAGAATAATTTTAGTCGGTGGATTACTTTAAAGTTATATTGTTGTAATTTTAACACCCACCTAGATAATCGACCTGGAGGGTCCTTCTGATCAAATAACCACTTCAACGCAGAAAGGTCAGTTACTACTAAAAACGAAGTTGATTCTATATATCTTCGATACTTTTCAATAGCAAAAAGCACAGCAAGACATTCCAATTCCGTGGCGTGGTATTTTGTTTCTTGTGGTGTTAACGAGTGGCTTGCGTACGCAATCACCCGATTACCTTCAAGATACCGTTGGTTCAGCACGCAACCTAATCTTAACTCGCTTGCGTCAAATTCTAAATGAAACGATTTATTTCAGTCCGGTATCGCTAGTACTGGTGCAGCAGTTAGACATTGCTTTAATTTGATAAATGCCTTTTTTTCTCTATCTGCCCGCTTCCACCGTCTTTTCTATTGAAGTTATTCTTGTGATGATGCCAAACTTATTGCAAACTTTGGAATAATCCGTCTGTATCAACCAGCCAGGCCAAGAAAACGCCGGACTTCTTTTGGGCATCGCGGTGTAGGAAAATTTTCAATTGTTCTGACTTTCTCCGGATCGACCTATGTTCTTTCCTGATTAACCACATAACCCAAATAGTGCAGCTTGCTTCTACCAAAACAACACTTTTCTCTAATGAGTGTCAACCTCGCCGCCAGTATACGTGTCATTACTTTTTCTAATATTTTGGCATGTGTTTTAAAGTTTTCTGTTACTATAATGTAAAAACGTATGGCTCAAGTTTTGGTTGGATGGTACTTGGGCTATTATGTAAACCAAACGGGAGTTTTTTAAAATGGAATGACCTTCGACCCGATATTGAAAAAGCTGTAATTTTTTTTGCTTTTTTCTGTAAGCTAAACCTTCCAGTATGCACTTTTAATGTCCAACGATGACAAGTATTTTGCCAAGCGCAATCGATCAAGTATTGCGCTAACGTATGGTAGTGCGTAAGCGTCTCTTTTTGTAACTTTATTGATTTTTTGAAAGTCAATACATAATCGGTATTTTTCGGACTTTTTTTAAGCATCACTACCGGCGAAGACCACCGGGATTTACTAGGATCGATTATGTCTAACGCTAACATTTTATCTACTTCGGCATTCATAAGGTCTAACATTGCAGGTGAAACTGGGTAGTACCTTTGTTTTATAGGGATTGCGTTACCTACATCAATCTTGTGGAGTATAGCCTCTGTGCAATCCAATCGATTCTTTATTTTATTAAAATAGGTTGCTGTTAACTCTTGCAAGCTATCTGACTCTGATTTTGGTATCTGTTTTATTTTAATTTTGCGTATATGCTTATTATTTAACGCATACACATTCTTTCTAATTTTTGATATTATCCCCGATACTTGCTAAAAATTTATTCGCAATATCATTTTATTCTTTAGACTGGGCACAAGTAAACAATTTACTTTATAATATCTGTTCTTTAACTATATAGACATTTTTATTTTACCTAACATCTCAACTGATTTTTCGTTAGCTACGCTTATAAAATTGATTGGTGTAGTACTATACAATAACCAGCCTGATGCAGTATCTCATATAAGTTTTGTTCAATACACGACTGTGTACAACCGCTATCCAATAAAGCTCTTACTGATATCTTTCTCTGTTTTAAATTTAAATAAAGCCGCAAATTTCCTGGCACTTTTGCTAAAATATAATCGATTTCAGTTTTTAATGTTGTGGCCGTAAGCACAATTACGCGAGAACTATGACAACCTTTTATTTTCTCGCTGGACCGTTTCCCGATTTATTACAAGTTGCCTTTTATTACTCCATTTCTACCGCATTGGTAGCAGTATATTGATCGTGGTCTGGGGCAGTCTTGTTGAGTATGACCTAAGTGGTTGCAATTATAGCATTTTATATATGACTGTTTGCTGTAGCGTTTGAAACTTGGTTCACAATTTAATCTCGATAGCTTTGGTTCCAGAGAGTTTTTAGGAGCTACCCAATTTGCTTTTTCAACTAATAACTTTGTTGTTTCAATTTGTTTACAACGTTGTCTTAGTTTCTCAACGGAACTTAGATCATCAGTCTATCTATAAAGTAATAAGTCAGGTTTTTCTTCAAAGTGTAAACTTGTTCTGATTCCGGTATTGTAAGCGGTAATCGATTGTATAAAGCAACCACGTAAGAAAAATATTCACTTATTGTTTTACTTGCTAATTGCTTCGATTTTCAATATTTTTTTTTTAATTCATAAGCGTAGTCTACTGGCAAATATTCAGTTTGTAAAAGAGTCTTAAATTTATTTCATTTTGAAAAGGTAGACCTGTATGTTCTGTGCCACGTTAATGTCTTTCATACAAGTAGTTCAGGTATATTTAAATATAGTTTTTGATTCAGAATATCATTAATGCGTTTGAGTTCCTCTATTTGTTCAAAAAAATCGCAAATGTTCATTTTGCTCAAAATTCCCGAGAATTGATACCCCATTAAGATACATGTTTTTTCTTGCTATGCAATTGAGTTACTATAGTATTTTCTACAACCCCAGTAGCAAAACTGTTATGGGATTTTAACTGCGCTTTAAACGGAACATAAGAATTGCACCTATCTTTAATTTGTTGTTTGTAACTATCTAATTTATTTTGATATTGCTGAATAACTTGACTATACTGCTCTAGGTTTCCTGGTGTTCTGTTTAACCTACCCGATATGTGAATTTTTGTATGTATTGTAGCTAAATTTGTTGATAATCGATCACCTTCAAAGTTATTTACTAAATCCTCTAGCATTCATCATATCATCATATTTTTGTTTACATGTAGCAATTTCCCATTCCCAATCAAATGAGTCTTTTTCTATTAGAGTAAAATTTTCATACTTTTCTTCCCCGAGAAGGGGAATTAATTTGTTTCGTATTTGATGTAAACGTAACCCAGAAATTTTAGTAGCCCCCCGTACTTTTAATTTGTAAATACATTCATCTTTTGATAATCTCAATACCTTCATTTTGACGAATAGTTTACACTTTTTTTTTAATTCTACTTATAAGAAAAATTTTAAACCCGAATTACAATATAATTGATAAAACTATATATAAACCCTATAAATTTATAAAATAATAATAAACTTTATAATTTATTTCTTAAATACTTACAACTCAAATTCAAAACAATTAATAAAAAAAAAAAACAAATTCTAGCCTTAATCTATTTACTTCCTCGCTATATAAGACTTTAACATATCATAGATTAATCCTTTCTAAATGTACTGGTAAAAAAATAAATTGATTATCAAATTATTTGTAGAAGCAGCGATGAAGCCAAAGTTGCCGTTTTTGTTAAAATACTACAAATCAGGGTAGCGGTCGGTATTTTCCAAACACATCTTCGCCCGCCAAAGCCATGTTGCGCTACATGCACGTTGAAGTCTCGGTGGTTGCCAAATTGTGTCAGCGGCAGCTAGTATGCGATGTAGCAACTTTTCAACACTGTGAATTTCTGTAGCGTATACCAGATGGTTCATATGCCCCCAACTATAAAAGTCTAGGGGATTTAGGTCAGGTGATCTAGGAAATCAGGCAGTTGGACCTTCTCGACCAATTCACTTCCTCGTTAACACATTGTTCAAATGTTGTCGCACATCTATTGCAAAGTGTGGTGGACTCCGTCATTATCCGAACATTAATTTTTCCAGTAGTGCTGGTAGAGTCTCTTGTAAAAAAAATAAATAAACAGCGCCCGTTACACGATTTGGCAACAAAATGGTCCAACAAGATGGCCGTTTACAATTCCAGCTCATACATTCACCAAAAATTTGTGTTAAAAGTTTGTACGCTGGGTAATGTGTGGATTTTCAACAGCATAATAATGCGTATTGTAAAAATTGTGCACACCGCTACGAGTAAAAATTGTTTTATCTGTCACTAAAATGTTAGTAGAAAAATTTGGGTTCACATCATGGTGACGCAACAGCTATTTGCAAAATACTACACTAAAAGAAAAATCTGTTGGTAACAGGCCATGTATACGCTGTACATGGTAGTGATACAGTAATTCATGCTTTAATATGCGCCATATAGTTAACTGCGATACCCCAGTTTCATCGGCAATTATCCGGGTACTGATGTCAGGACGTTCTTCAGCAATATTGACAATATCCTCCTCGAGATTAAAATTATGCCTTGATCTAGAACGTCCTCCATATTGTCCAGGTCTGGGGTGCAAGTGCCCAGTTTATCTTGCACGCTGTACCAAACGTACAAACGATCCTCGAGCCGGATGATACCTTTGAGGGAATCTCTCGGAATAAAGGCGAGCTGCAGCAACAGAATTTTGATGAACTTCTCCATACACCAATATCATATCTACAAATACTGCATTGGTCATGTTATGTTGCGCCATATTTTAATTTAATTACACACTGACAGGCACCATCTAGTTTTTTTTTAATTTTTTCGACAGCAACCGCCGGGACTTCAACGTGCATTATTTTAATTTTGGCATGGCACACCGATTTTTTTCAAGTAATAAATTTTAATTTTCCATAAACTTTATAATTCATTATCTCGCTTATTATAAAACTTTTACTACATTTTTTTAACATTTATCAATAATATTGATTGTAAACTATAATTTTTCGAGTTTATGCGCATTGGTTAAGAATCACCCTATATAATAATAAAAAAAATTAAGAATACATAAAATATGGAAATTCTGAAGAATAAAAAAATTATCACCATAATCACTCAACTTTTGATCGCTTTTTTTTAGAAGGCTCTGCAATCTGTACTTGAACTGTGACTATAAGTCTAGTAAACTCAGCATTTTGATCCACATTTACAAGCCTTTTCACTGAATGTTTTGTTTCTTCTAGAGGTATGGAGAAATCTAGATCATCAGAGTCATCAAAGTCTTTTTTGGGGGATGGAAGTAATGCCATTTAAGCATTTTCCATGGCAGTTGTGGCAAATGTTTGTGCACATTATTCCTGTTTTTTGGCAGCCGCATCTTTTTTACATCCAGTTATACATTTGCAAGAAATGAGGTTGAGGACTGCCTCAGGTGCTACTGCGTCTTATGTAGTTACTGCGATCAACCGGCCGCTTTTTGAATTCCAACCCCACTGTTCTGGAAAAAGTTTATTCCCTTGTTTGCTGGTGTGCACAACAAGCATGCTACATTGCTGCTCCATTTGTGGGCGGCAGCGAAGAAAGATCTGATTTAACATTCAATACCGATTTGGTAAAAGCATTGTAACGATGCATGTTAAGAGAGGTTTGCTTGTGGGGTTTATTGTACAATACCAAGAGTATTTTGTTTTGAGCTTCAGCCACAGCCTTATGGGATGAACTTGAACTGTTGACTCGCTCCTTGAATAAATTGAAACACCCAAGTTTCCCTTTTTGATATGCAGCTGAAGAATGCACTCACAAAAAGTATGCAGTCCTTCATTCCCATAGTTTGCAATTGCTGACTCAAATATACTTTCTTTTCTACTTTGCCGTAGCTTGGTTTAACAAATAATATCTGTCTTTCAGATAGGGTTATAGCCATGAGGAGAACAATAAGATCAACATCTATTGCAACTTTGTCACTAGTTAAGAATTTCATGACTCTTGTGCGGTTGATCAATGTATCAGCGTTATTAGATGTTTGTTTTGTTTTAATTTAATGGTCGTAAAGGGCAGTTAATAGGAATGAAAAAAGTCTGGATTTATTGTGTTCATTAAAAAGGAAATCATGTTGTTTGACTGTGATTTGTGTTTTGTTTTGAAAGTTTATGTCAACTGACCTCTTTAGTTTGTATCTTCGGTTCTATTCAGTTTTCTTTGTACTATATGATGCCGCCGAATAACCATCAAACACAACGTTACAGCTCTTGCCGGCATAATGCTTGAGAACATAGGCAACATAACATTGGCAAATTGTTAAGATTGAAAAAATTTTGGGCCAAACTACCTTGTATAACAGTAATCCTTCATCCAAAACAAAATGTCAAAATTAAAGAGATTGGCTTCTTCTTGTAGTAAAAGAAAAGTATCGTATAAGGCGGATTTTTTTGTTTTTTGCATTTCTGTTTCCTCAAATAAAGATAAAGGGTAAGAAGCAAGCTTATGCTATAAGTAGTTGTTTAAGTCCTCATCACTCTACTTGTTGATAATTATTTTTAGAAACATCGTTAAAAAGTTGATTACCACCTTTCTCCATGAACAAAGAAGGTAAAAGAGAGACCGCATTAACACTACAATTTGACGAGTATCTCACGCGTACCGTGAATGCTATGTGGAAGGAAATACAAGTAGTTAAGGGAGAGGGAGAGGGTTGTCAAAATGGACGGAGGACTAAACAAAATAGACCGGCTCCTTGGCTCGTAACAATACAAACAACTGTTTTTGTTATTCTTTAGCGCCCTATAACTCTGTAACCGCCGGGAATACAAAAAAAAATCAGATTTATAGCAAATTTTATCAGCTTTCATTATGTATATAGTCAACTTTCACCTCCAACATACAATTCTTGAGATATTAACAAAAAACCGAAAAAAGTGCCCTGTTTTCGTTCATTACCGCTAAAGCTCGTGTCATATTTGTCAGGACTAGTATATTCTTCATTAGCTACCTATAAATCAGTATACAAAGTTTCAAAACTTTAGGATTTTTTTAGATGTGAGATCAATATTTGAGCATATTTGACTGGACTATATGACTAACACATACAAGTTAAAAAGCATCGGAGAGTACAGAATTCTGAGGAATTTAGACACGTGTTCAAACAACTTTACGGCCAGCGTCCTTTTGTTAGATAGAAAGCAATAAAATTTAGCAAACTTGGATTGAACCTTAAACGTTAAAGTTTTATGCAAGATCTTACTTACAATTTTTTTAATGTCGAAAAATAAGACACCGGTGGCCTGTTTTACACAAAAACCAGTTTTGATTTTATCTGTAACTTTAGTTAGTTGTTTTCATGTCTGTGTGATTCTAGATTTTATCCAAAATTGCAGTTTCTGCTACCTTACTTAAGGTCGACAAAAAACTAATCGGGCGATAGTTTTGTAAAAAAAATATTTTCTTTCCAACTTTTGCGAGAAGACTCACCACATTAGCATTAGCGTTGCATTCGTAATGTTTGTGAGCAGCATTGAAGCAGTGTCAGTGTGCTGCAGACACTCTCTTACTTTTATATGTTTTTCCACGTGGTCAAAGTCTACATTTTTGTCGTGCTTTGCTTTCTATAGTGTATTTAAGATTTCTTTTGCCATGAATGAAAAGAAGCAATGTACGTTTATTTCAACGTTATTATCGTTATTTGAGGATGTTATTGCGACATTAGAAAGAAGAATAGATGACTAATGTCTGGAAAACAAACAGCTCAGTACGGGGTATCACATACAGTGTCTGTGTTTAAAAGATTACATATTTTATCCACTTGAGATGACATTAGAGTACCCACTTTTGAAGTTCATGCAATGCAAACAAAATTTAACTAAAACAATCTTATAATATACGTTATTAATTGATTTTATTGCAAAACTAATTATTCATTCGTAAAACTTCGGATTGCATCGGATAACAGATCACATCAAAACATAGCCGGCACTACTCTATTCTAACTTACGATGAATTTCTATAGCTATATTTTTGCATTCTAAGAAACATTTAATAAAAAATTAAATCAAAATTAATGTTTTGTTTACTTTTGATGTTTTTGCAGCATAAGCAATCATGAATTAGACAGATGTCAATAAATTAGAAGAGAAGACTGATAAGTAATCTTTTGACAAATACTGACGGGTGGGGCTTTTAGTTTGATTTAGTGATTAAGACATTTAATATTATACTTACTGTTGATGTTTCTATAGATAGAAAATAAGAAAGATTAAACACGTTGATTGCATTTAACTGATTTTTTGTTTTTCTATTACTTAAGAAATGATTTGATCAAGTTTCGTGATACTACATTACTGAGATTAATTAACAAATTACGAAACGTATATTGTAGTTTTTCATTGTAATTAAAGATTGATTCAGTCGAGTTATTTGATTGATTAAAAAAATATCAAACAGTTTATCAATTAATATACAAATGATACAAAAGAAATTTGTAATTAATAAATAACTGATAAATTGTCTAGTGCGTTATTCAAACATTGTTTTAAAAGAATATTCTTTGTTGCAAGTTTTATTTTCAATAATATCTATCAATGGATGATTGTGTTATAAAAGGTATCTGGATTGGAAACAAACAACGCCAATCATTTCAGATTAACACAACGGCGATACGAGTTGTAGTTTTAAAAATAGACGTCTATATTATTTTTCCAATGCAGACCGCGCATTCAGCCGGAAACAACAAGTTGTCGTGTAATATTAACCCGCCGCTCCAAATCGAGGGGAAAATATGTTTTCCCCAGACGCTTTAATTGATTAGCTACAATTAATCATTATAATAGAAACTGTTAACTCAGATTTGACTTCTGTTTCTTATACTATTTAAATTATTCAAACCGAACAAATATACCATCCCTTTTGGATATTTACATACGACTGAATTAAATCCATCTTCCTTTTCCTAAAACAACAAGTCGCAACTGAAAACATCTTCGTCCGCTGGGTTAACTCCACCCTTTTAAAACATGTAAATATTCTTGTTGTTATTTCAATGCTCGGAATAACATTTGTGTAAGTGTGGAGAAGAATGTTGAGCAAAAAACCAGACGCTCGATAAACCTGTCCATCTTGTTTCCTATCTAATTCACCTATTGACATGCAATCCGTCAACATCATCTCAAACAATTGAGATAGAAAATGTGAATGATGAATTGCTTTATGTTTTAATAGAGAATATGAGTTGATTATAAATTGCTATAAATTTCCATTTGATTTAATGTCGGTCCATTGAAATGATAATAAAAAACAATACATCAATTTGATTTGTAAACAAGGGTTGTAAATAAATCGAGCTTTTAGGGGCGTATATTATGTTTCACTGTTTGTTATTTTATTCTCTTTATACATTTATTTGCGCTCGAGTAATACATTATTTTTATTGCCATTTTATTTGTATCGAATTAATTAGAAAAAAATTACATCAATCAATTTATAAAATGCTTTTAAACATTATAAGCAAAGATCAAAGCAGATGATGTTGAATTATTTTTAACCTCTGAAGGAAGAAAAAATATATAATACATTTCAATGACTTTTATAGCTTGGTTTTATACTTCGCGAAACAATTTTTTTAGTGCGTTGTGTGTGTGAGGGGATGTTTTCCTCAGCAAACAAAACATATTTTAAACCTTTGCACCAGGGGTCGTTATTTATACGTCGAGGTTATTTACACGAACCGACCTTTATTTCGAAAGCTGAGGAGAAGAGTAGAAACAAAAAATAAATATAAAGGGTAAACAGCAAATTCAAAGATTTATTTATTTTTCTATAGAAATACAATTATGCTATTTTCGCTTTTGAAATAAATATAATTTCATTATTAAATACAAACCCTATTAATTTAAATAAAGTGCGAGTCTTGAATCATAATCAGCATAAACACCTTTTTAATCCAGCAGCAATCTCAAATATAATTAATTGAAGATTGAATCGTGGATAAAACTTTTGTAATTAACCAACTTTTTCTTTTCTCGATTTCTTTTTTTTCAGTTTCTCGCTTCGTAGGCTCGCACGAAAGTTTATAACCTTCGGCAATGCTAAATTAACCATCAAAATTTTCATTGTAAAGGACGTAATGTGTTTATATCATTTTCATAATTAATTAATTAATTTAACCTGAATAAATATTTGAGAGGAAATGTTTGAAATTGTTTGTAAATATATATTTGTTTAGGGTTGGAAATTTATTTTAATTACACAATAATTTATTCAATTTTCAATTTGTAAATGTTTTTAGTTATAAAATAAAAACAAATTGATGGATTTTTATTGAAATTTTAGTTTGTTCCAATGACCGATAATAATTTTTGTTAGTTTTAAACTTTTTTCTTTTAAAATTTCCAATTAATATGTTAATAAATTAGTTATTAAACAAAAAAAGATTATTGGATTTTTTTTAATTTGGTGTAAGTAGACATGAATAGGCATTAGTACTAGAACGACCGATGGTACTATTAATTCATTTTTAAATTTGTAGTTATTTTTTAGTAAATTTAATTTAATTTTTGGAATTTTTAGTCAATATGTTAATAAATCCACATATCTATAAGCATACTATACCTGTACTTCTTTCTTATTGCTATTTTTATTCCCTGGCACTTTTGCTTCTATGTTTAGTGGGTCTTTTAAACATATTTTAAATAGCGTCGGTGATGTTGGGTACTTTTGTAGTAGTTTTTTGGTGGTTTTAAATTTTGAGATGTGTTTGTTTACAACTCTTATGTTTGCCATGTTGTAAGTTTGCCTTAAATTGATGAAAGCCAAACGGACTTCTTTATTTTTGACTCTTTTTCTAGTTGTTGTATTGTATGTATAAATAAATGTGATCTAGTAATGCATTATGTTTGTAGTATGCTTATTTAAAAGAGGCTTGGACCTGGTGTTTTGGGGTCTTAGTGAAGAGGGGCTTGGCGGACGCAGATGTTTTTGCAACCTTTTTGGGGATAGCTTCTGGCGTTGTAGGTGGCCGGGCTAGAATCCGCTTCACAAGCAAATTCATGGCCATGAGAGAAGCGTTCTTGTTTTCAGCACCAGTTTAAATTCCTGGATAAAGGCATCGGTAAGGTTTAATTTGATGTTCATCTTGAGGTGCAGTACGTTGTCAGCAACGATGTCTAGGCGGAACTCCTTTCTGTCTATCTGCTTCTGGTAGCGTTTGTTTGTTTCACTAATTTTTTTAAATTAACTTTTCTAGCTGGTTCTCTAGCTTTTGCGTCTTTGCCTAGAGAATCCCCATAATCTGGCTATCAGACAATTTGGGCGCCGGGCTCTTGCTATTTTAAGCAGTCATGTCCGGGAGTTGCCTATATCTTGTCTAACTGTGTAACTATTGCTGTGAAAACTGCATACAGCAGGCCCAGGGAGGACCTATTCCAGTGGCCAGCCTTTTACTATGTAAACTAACATGTCTATGAATAATAATAATAATAATAATAGCAGGTTGATCTATATGTGTGCAAACTCATTCCGACAATTTGTTTTCTTCATTTCCTTATATTTGGTTTTGCTCAAACTACTGAAAATGCCTTTCTCTATATGAGTCTTGATCTTGTGATTTTTTTAGATTTTTTCAATAAGCCATTTTCAAGTAATAAATTTGAAAAAATCGTTTATTATTTTACATTGTTTGATCGTTTGTCACTTCTCAGGGTTGCATTTTTGGGAAAAAACTGTAATGAACTATTTTTTTAAATTTTTTTAAAGAATCGTTTTTTAAAGCTTTTTTTTTTCTTAAATTTTGAAAGTTTAGCAGAACTTTTCTTAAAAAAAGATAACAGGTATTTTTTTTTCAAATATGGTTTTAAGCGTGCTTTTATATGGGCAAAAGATACGCTGAAATATTCAGAAAGTGCCGTGCACTGCGCACTGAGATATTTTAGAATGTATCTACACAAATACTTAAAAATTTAAACTTTAAACCTTTTTTATTTTTTGATTGTTTGTATCTTTTCAGGATTGCATTTTTAGAAAAAAATATTAGGTATTCGTTTCTTCAAAATTGTTCGAAAAATAAGCTTTTACAGCCAATTTTTTTTTCCTAAAACTGAAAATTTTGCATAAATTTAAAAGACAGTTTAAAAAAAAGATGACCAGTATTTTCTGTATCTTTCAAATATAGATAAAAACGTGTTTTTGTATGTGCAAAAGAAACTTTGAAAATTTCAGGAAGTACCGTGCACTACGATTTAAGATATCTTGTGTATTCACAGAAATAGTTAAAAATTTGAAATTTAATCTTTTTTTCATTTTTAGATTGTTTGTAACTTGTTAGGATTGCATTTTTAGAAAAAAATTATACGATACTTTTTTCTTCAAAATTATTCAAAAAATAAGTTTTCATAGCCAAAAACTGTTTTTCTTAAATTTTAAAATTTAAAACAGTTTTTTTAAAATTAGATAACGAGTTTTTTTTCTCTCAAATATTAATAAAAACGTGTTTTTATATGTGCAAAAGATACCCTGAAAATGTCAGGAAGTTCTGTGCAGTACGCTTCGAGGTATCTTAAAATGTATCCATCGAAAATTGTGAAATTTTAGATTTTTTCGCACATAGCACTTTCTGAAATTTTTAGGTTATTTTTTGCACATATAAAAACACGTTGTTATTCATATTTGAGAAAAAAAAAATACCCGTCAATTTATTTTAAGAAAAACTGTCTTGAGGAAAAAAAATTGGCTGTAAAAAATGATTCTATAACAATTTTGAAAAAAAGTTTTTTCCTAAAAATGCAACCCCGAGAAGATACAAGCGATCAAAAAATGTAAATAAGCAAAATAATTATTTTTTTTTTAATTTTGATTGCTTATTGCTTGAAATTAAAAAAATTAAAAAAAATTACAAGTTCTAGACTTGTGTAAAAAAAGCATTTTCAGTGATTTGAGCAAAATCAAAATTTTGTTCTGTACACTTGACTCAGACATGGCCATATATTTTTTTTTGTATTTCTTGTTTTTTTTTTTCTATACTTTCCAACAGTATTATTATTTTTTTTTTACTCTTCCGTTCAGGTTTTTGGCTTTTATTTATTCTTTGCCTTGCTTTATTTTCTTTTATTTTGCTCTGTAACTCATTCATAAATTGTTTTCTTTTCAACAGAGGGTTCCGATTATGTAAATTTTTTTTTTGTATATTATTAGTTTGATCTTAATTAGTCTTTTGTTTATTGGTTTTTACAATTTTTGATGTTTCTATTGTATTTTTTCTTTATTAGTATACTTATTCCTACCTATACTTGTTTTTTTGTACACCATTTTAGATAATAATAATAATATTCTTCTTCTTCTTCTGCTTCTAGTAGGCAAAGGTTGCCTGTTCTTTCTGGAAGCCTCGTCTTATTGTGGTTGCTCTTGGGATGTCGACTGCCAACTATAGCGTCATCTTTTTGGTGGTCTTCTTAGGTTTTTTTTTTTCGCCGGGTTTGCCATTGCAGGCTATTTTAGCTATTCTGTTTTCTGACATTCTGGTTACGAGTTCATTTCAACAGCGTCTACGCGTCCTTACCCATCGCACTGCATCTTCTACCTTGCATTTTTGTCTTATGTGTGTTGTCCGTTGATTGTCATACATCGTGTATCCGGCAATTGTTCTTGGTGCTTTCATTTCTGTTGTCCGCATTTGTCGTTTGGTTGCTGTCGTGTCCGCTCTCGTTTTTGCCCCATATGTCAAGACTGGCCGTACACATGTTTTGTAGATTCTTGATTTGCAATTGGTAGTGAGGTATTTGTTTTTCAAAAATATATTTTGCTTTAGGTGTCCCGATATCATAGCAGCTTTGTTAATCTGGTGTTTGTAGTAAAACAACATTACCTGCTCGATTGGGGTGTTGTCGATTGCTAGCTTGCATTGCACGGGCTTCTTTGAGATGGTCATTGATTTGGTTTTGGCTATTGCAATAGACATGTTATATTTTTCGGCCGTTGTTTTGAATTTGTGCAATAGTCGGTGCAGGTCATGTTCTGCTTACGCTATTAAGACTGCATCATCCGCATAGCATATGATGTTTACCTTGTTGTTACTAAGTCTGTATCCTGGGTCACTTGCCTCAACGGTGTGGATGATCTTGTTCATGATGACATTGAACAGTAATGGGCTGAGACTGTCCTCTTGACGGATTCCCGAGTTGGTTCTTATCTCTTTGGTTAATTTCTTGTTAACTTTTATTTTGGTGGTATTGTTGGTATTTAGTTCTTTAATTATACGGATATATTCTCTAAGTACTTCTCTTTCTTCAAGTATTGTTAAGAAGTCTCTAAGCTGTATGCGGTCAAATGCTTTTGTGAGATCCACAAAGCATATAAAAGCGGATGTGCTGTATTCAAGGGCCTTTTCTGCAATTTGTCAAATAATAAATATTGCATCTAGTGTAAAGGGGTTTCTCTTGAAGCTTTGTTGTTCTTCGTTAATTGGGATAATGTTGGATATTTCTTTTGCAATTATACTCGTGAAAAGTTTTATTGCGGAGCTAAGCAGTGTTATGCCCTTATAGTTTGATGGTTCTTTTTTGTCTCCCTTTTTGAATATTGGTATGGTAATACTTTTTTTTCATTTGCTTGGTGTTTTTCCCTGTGTTATTACTGCATTGAACAGTTTTGTTAATTTGTTGGCGAGGAGTTTCCCACCGTGCTTGATGAGTTCATTGACTATTTTATCTTCGTTTGGCGTTTTCCTGTTTTTTAGTTTTGCTATTGCATTTCTGATCTGTTCTTTTGTCATTGTTACTCTTTTTTTAGTCTGTTCTCTACGCTCCTCTCTATCCTCCTTTTGGTCCTGGCTTACGTAAAGTTATTGGAAGTAGTCAACCCATCCTTCTTCAGTTATAGCTTTGATTTTTATGCTCTCGTTTGTTGCTTTTTTTTGGCCTCTAAGCATTTTCCAGACTCTCTTCTGTGCTACATACATGTTGTGTTCCATGTCTGCACTAAATTTTTGCCAGTATTTGTTCTTTATTTTCCGGATTCTTCTGTTTACTTGATTTCTTGCCAGGATATAGTTGTTGTGGGCCTCTCGTGTTTGTTTGCTCTTAAAGTCTAGATAAACCTTTTTTTCCTCGGTGATTCTTTTTACTTCTTGAGTGAACCAGGGTTTGGTGGTTGGTTTTGCGTTTAGGTTTACTGTCTTTTTCCGTAACGCTTTCTCTGTTGTCTTATGTATGTTGTTTTTGATTTTGTCAGCTGATATCAATGTTATCAGTCTCACTGGTTGGATCGGATGTAATATGTTGTTGTAGGCGGTTTGCTTTTGTGTACTTTCTGCGTTTAGTGACTGGATGTTAAATTTTGTAGCATATATAGGTGTTCTTTTTGTGGATGGAGCAGCGGTAGTTTTTATTTTACACAGTACTAGGTTATGGTCTGAGCCTATGTTTGCAGAGGTTAGGCTTCTGATGTCTATTATCTGACTAGGGGGTATGGTTCTGTTGGTAATAATAAAATCTATTACGGAATTGTTGTTTCCACTGCCTGTAAAGGTGACCTTATGCTGAGGCTTGTGGTTGAAAAAGCTGTTGTTGATCCTTAATTCAATGAAGGTGCATAGTTGAACAAGCATCTTTCCTCTGGAATTTGATGTTTCTTTATTGAACCTTTGCTGCACCCCGTCTACTATCTCGATTCCAGTTCTGGCATTTAGGTCTTTAAGCAGAATGATTTTGTCATTGTTTTGGGATTTTGTCTAGTAGATATTGTATTTGTTCGTAGAATTTGATGGCTTGTTGTTCAGGTTTACTGGAGTCCGGTGCGTACACTGATATTATATGCGTGAGTTTGCTATTTAGTTGGAGTGTAACCTTTAGTATACGGTCGTTTATGTATTCTATGTTATCGATGTTTTGTTCGTATTTGTTTTTGATAAGCAGCTCTACCCCTGAGCTTGCCCTTTCAGTTTTGGCGCGGCCGCTATGTACAAGGATGTAGTTTTGGTACTTTGCAGTGCATCTGCCTTTTTTTTATGTTCAACATTATAAATCCAGATGCAATAGATGTATTACTGGTAAAATAGCAATTGATTTAATTTTTTTTATTAAATACATATTATAATACTTTTTTTGGTTTTTGTTTATCTTTTTTGTTGAGGTGATATGTTTAGCCTTTTTGCATTACAGGCTTGTAGTCTTATTGTGCACTTGTGGTAGTTCTGTTTCTTCCATGAAATCTATAAACGTTTGCCAAACGGTTGACTTGAGTTCTTGTTTGCTAGTTTCTACCCAAGGATTAGCGGTGTGTTGGTTCTGCTTTTGATTAGTTCCTCGTGTTACACCGCACACATTAAGCTTTAATGTTTAAAGTTTATTTCAAACTTGATGTAACGTATCTGCAATGAGACTTTTCACAGTTTTTGTAATGTGTAGTTTTATTTAACTTATCTAAATAATTAGAAGCAGAGAGACGTAAGCCAGGGTTATGTAATATTAAACTTGCACGTGGTGTTGATTGTTCTAAATTTTGTTGGTAAGCAGCACGAACACATTCTACTATTTTTTCTGACACACAAGCATGAAGTTTTCTTAGACTATTACCATCACATAAATACTCTATTGTTTTAAATTTACCAAATGTAGATCGACTACCTAGTAAGTAGTTTTTTTTCTAGAACGTGTTCAACATTGTTGTTGGACAACGGTTACGGATTTTGTTTTTGCTAATTCAAGAACACAATTTTAATTTGATTTCTCCGTAGAATTTGCAGTCATCTTAGCTATTATGCTCACGCAGTATTACTTACTGACTATGAAAATTTTTAAAATTTCTAACCTAACAGCGCAAAATGCATGTTGATATTACAATTATTTTGTTTTTTACAATACTAAAAATGTCTATTTATTTTGTAGTAACCTTGTATATCTGAATTGCATAGTCACAACTCTAAATATTTTGATATTTATTTTGAAGAGAATGTAAAAGCCAACTTAAAAAATATTCATAAAAAATAAATTATACATAACTTTGTCAATATGTTTTTATTGTTACTTTAGAAATTAAATGCATCAAATCACAATTGAACCTAGCACATTAAAAGACCATGGTAATATACAGGGTGTAAATGAAAAAGGGTAACAAACTTCTGAGGGGGGTTTATTTGAGACACTTTTTATTTATAAACTCATAGACAAACATGTTCACCCTAGAAGCTGCACGTCAAATACTTTTTGGTTTTTATACAATATTCGAAATATATATAAATAAATACAGAAACTGTTGCGTTTATATTTATTATTATTAAATGAAACACTTTATATTAGATTAGGTATTTATTAGATTTATATTTCCATACATGTGGTGGTGACCATGTGTCTTTTACTGGCGACCTGACTTGACTGACTTTTCGCTAGAGGCGCTGTTCTGCCGTAGCCAACTTCAGGTACCAACCTTACATCCCCTTTCTTAAGATGAAATTAAACAATAATTCTATATTTCAAAATTGTTCTTAATAACTAAAACATAATCATAATAAACAAAATTAAAGTAATTAATACACAAATAAAAAAAAAACTAAAATTAACAAAATTACAAATTTCATATTTATACAAACAGTTTATCTAACTAACTAACCTATCAGGCTTTTTAATTAAATTTCGATCTCGTAAGTTATATCTTGGAACTTCAGGTTCTATAATCAAATGTTCTCTTGTTCGTCTATACATTTTATCATTATCATTACCCTTTACAATAAAAGATCTAGGTTCAGTACAGTTAGCTATGATCTTTCCACTTTTCCAATTATCTTTATATTTATACAATATTTTATCATCTATTTTCCCCTCTGCACAGTTTATTTTTGCATGTTTATCATAATTCTCTTTCTGCTTAAGTTGTCTTTGTTTAAATATTTGTTTAAGAATTTGTGGATCATTTAATTTAGGTTTTAGCAAATTATTTGTAGAAGGTAAGTTATCTTTCAAACGACGACTAAACAACATTTGAGCAGGTGATAATCCTATATCAGGTATCGGTGTGTTTCTATACTTCAACAAATATAAATTAACATCAGCTTTATCAAATATTGCTTTTTTCAATATGGTTTAGCTTATATTAACGGATTTTTCTGCCATGCCGTTACTACGAGGATAATTAGGACTTGACGTAATAATTTTAACATTTAACTCATCAAGATATTTTTTGAATTCAGCAGCACCAAATGGGTTGTTGTCCGCTATAATTTCATCTGGATATCCATGAAATGAGAATACCGAATCTAACACTTTTATCAATTCTCTTACATTTTTAAGTTTTAACTTTCTTAATTCTATCCACTTAGTATAGTAGTCTATTATTGACAAATATGTTTTCCCTTTATATTCCAATATGTCCATTGCTATTTTCTTCCACGGTCCATCGGGAATGGCATGTTGAAGAAGAGGTAGTTTCGGATTATTGTTTCTGAAATAATTGCATGTCTCACATTTTGAGACAAATCTTGAAATATCTGTTGACATACCCGGCCAATATAGGCACTCTTTTGCCCTTTTTTTACATTTATTTACTCTTAGATGTCCTTCATGAATTGCCTTAAGCATTTCCATGCGTAGTGATGTTGGGACAATTAATCTATCTCCATAAAATAATAATTCATCTGTTATGCATATTTCATCTTTTAGTGCATAATATGGTTTCAAACTAGTTTCAACTTTTTTAAATTGCGGCCATTTATTTTCAATGTAAGATTTTAATTTTTTTAGTGTGTGATCATTACACGTTTCGACAAGATACTGTGCCTTTCTTTTCTCAGACAATGGTATTTGTTTTTTTATCTCATGTATGATGTAGTTATCTTTTGATTTGTCATTATTATTGACTTCTTTTATGTACGATCTTGATAGCATGTCAGCTATAAACATTTTATTGCCAGGCAAGTAGGTTACTTCCAATTCGTACTTAGTTAGTCTTAGCAGCATCCTTTGAAGTCTACTTGACACTTTATTAATATCTTTTTTAAATATGCTTACTAAAGGTTTGTGATCTGTATGAATTATTACTAGTCTACCGTAAACAAAATAGTTAAATTTTTCTACGGCATACATTATTGCATTCAATTCTTTTTCTATTACCGCATATCGTTGCTCAGTTTGCGTTAGTGAACGTGAAGCAAACGATATTGGTTTACCTTCTTGTAACAAGCAAGCCCCCATACCATCCTTGCTAGCGTCACATTGGATTATAAGTTGCTTTCTTGGATCGTAATGAGTTAATATTGGAGCTGAAGTCACTAATCTCTTCAACTTGTTAACACAATCTGTATGTGCTTGCTCCCATATCCACACAACGTCATTGTGTGTTAATCTTCTTAGGGGTGCAGAAACTTCACTTAGATTTGGAAGAAACTTTCCCAAGTATTTTACAAATCCTAAAAATCTTAGCAATTCTATTTTATTTTTAGGCAATTCCAGTTTTATAATTGCATCTAATCGATTTGGATCAATTTTTATTCCAGATGCGGAAACAATAAAACCTAACAATTTTACTTCAGTTTTCTTATACTGGAACTTATCTTTATTAAAGGTTATACCATATTTTAGAGCTGCATCTAACACTTCTTTTAACACCTTGTCATGTTCTGTTTCTGTTGTTCCTGCAATAATTATGTCATCTATATATATTTTGTGACCTATTATCCCACCAAAAATTTCTGTGTTTTTTTTTTGGAATACTTCTGCTGCTGTATTAATCCCAAAGGGCAACCTGAGAAATCTATAACGTCCCAGCGGAGTTGCAAATGTGCATAGTTTCGATGAACTTTCATCTAGTTTAATCTGATAGAACGAATCTTTTAAATCTAATATTGAAAAATATTGTTTTCCAACTAAATCAGATATTAACTCTTCCGGTGATGGAATATGATAATGCTCCCTTTTTATGTACTTATTGAGTATTGATGGATCCAGGCATATTCGTATTTTCTTATTTGGTTTTTCTACAATTACGATATTATTTACCCAATCAGTTGGTTCAATTTGCTTTTCTATTACTTTATTCTCTTGTAATTGCTTTATTGTTTTTTCAAATTCAGGCATCATGCTTCTTGCAGTTTTTCTAGCAGGGAATACACACGGTTCTGGGTTATCTTTTAAAGTTAGTTTATAAATACCCGGAAACGTGCCTAACTTTGTAAATACTTGTTCATATTTGTTTATTATTTCTTGTTTGGAATTTATCTTAAAATCAACATTTTCAACCAATTTTATAATATAAGCCTCTACTGAGGTTTTTAAACCTAGTATTGGATTACCTCCAGCTCTCGTTATATACAACAATCTACTACAGTTGTACCTACTAATTCAATCTTATGACCACTATATGCCACTAGTTTGGCTTTGCATGCTTTGACTGTTATTTTATCATTATTAAAGCATTGTTTTAATAACTGTGCAGGGAGGATATTACATTGTGCACCCGTATCTATTTTAAATTTAATCCATTTATTGTTTATTTTTATTTTTTCTATTAATTCATTGCCTAAATTTATTTTATTACTTACATTATCAATTATTTTATTATTTTTTACAACTGTGTTTATAAAGAATTCATCACTATCACTACTATTATTATCAATAACATTGACTTTATTTATTTTATTTTTAAAACATCCTATTTTAAAATGGTTAAGTTTATTACAAATTATACATTATTTTCCATAAGCAGGACATTCACGTTCGCCATGCTTCGTACCGCATTTTTTACAATTATATTGTTTTTTATTATTTTTATTATTTGTAAATGAATTTTTATACATAGTATTTCTTATATTACAATCAAATTTTTTATGTTTACTTATCTTATCAATTTCTATGCGCGATGGTCCTTGGTTCATATTTTCTGTCTGTTGTTTCGTCGATTCATGGATTGTGCAGGTTTCTTCTGCTTTTTCTAGCGTCAGCGTCGTCAACCTCAGAAGGGTTCCCCGGAGCGATTCATCCTTGACTCCTATTATCAGCTTGTCTCTTATCATGTTGTTTTCTTCAGCCCATTCACAAGTTGATGCCAATAACTTCACTTCCGTTAAGAACTGCACAACACTCTGTCCATCCTTCTGCACTGCATTAAAAAATTTGTATCTTTCGAATACAACATTCTTTTTTGGGTCGCAATATTTTTTGAATGCTTTTATCACTTCCGTTAACTTTGATTTTTCAAGTGATAATTTCAAGGTGTTGAAGATTTCAACACCTTCACTGCCTATTAAGTTTAAAAACATTGCCACTTTTACTGTTTCTATACTTTCGCTTTTCTCTATTGCGATCAAGTAAATTTCAAACTTTTGCAGCCATGTGGTCCACTCTTGTGCCGTGTTATTTGTGTTGAATAACATTGCTGGCGGTGAACGGAATCCTTCTGCCATTATAGTTTCTTAAACAATCCACACTTGATTTATTTCGTACCCCACACCTGACACCATGTTGCGTTTATATTTATTATTATTAAATGAAACACTTTATATTAGATTAGGTATTTATTAGATTTATATTTCCATACATGTGGTGGTGACCATGTGTCTTTTACTGGCGACCTGACTTGACTGACTTTTCGCTAGAGGCGCTGTTCTGCCGTAGCCAACTTCAGGTACCAACCTTACAGAAACTATTTTTTGCATTAATAAATTAATAATTTGAAAGACATTTTAAAGAACAAACAACTGAATCTTTAGTATAAAAAAGAAATTGCCAAAATTAAAATAGATTTCAAGAAGCTGTCACAAAAAAAATAAAGAACACCACTAAAAACAAACCAAAAAACAGAGTATTTAAGCCAGATATTACACATAGTTGTAGTAACATTTTTAGAAAACATGCTAAATGTAACTTTTGTAAAGAGAAGTATATACATATGGCAATAGTGTCTACTCCAATTTAAAATTAACTGAACTATATAACTATTTACTTAATGCTACTAACTATCTAGATAGCAATGCAAATACTTTGATATGCAATGTAGATAACAATACTGAACATTATTATTGCAAAATTAATAAGTATAAATTTTACAAAAACTAGATTGTATAAAAACTGTTGCATATAACACCAAATAAAGTCTTGGAAAGTATTTTAACAGATTAAAAACTAAAAAATGTAGAAAGTACTTTCTTACAAAAAAATGCACGCATGCAACTTAAAAAGTTGTTTATCAAAGATAAATTGCAACAAACCGCATATTATTGAAAATATGGACAAGCGCAAAACTGAATTTTTAAACAATTTGAAGACTAAAAGACATAAAATTAAAAACATAGACCAACAAACACACCAAAGTAAATATCAAGAGTGGTTTATCTTATCTCTAAAAAATTTAATCAAAAGTTTTATAAAACCAAAAATATTGACCGCAGAACATATACAAGAAGATTGAATTCAAATGGATTAACTTAGATTGTAGAAAAAAATAAAGAGAAATGATTTAATTTGAAAAAAAAAAAATGAAAATAAATTAACAGTTTTTTTATAGATTGTTACTGAAAATACTAGATAGCAAAATAGAAAAAAATATGGAGATAAAAGATTCTGATAAGGCACAATTGCATTGAGTGGTTGTCGAGTTTTTTGAAAAATCGAACTCAATGTGTAAAAATTAATATTTTTTTATCAAAACCAATTGTTGTTCTATATAGGGTACCTCAAGGATCTTATTGTAGACCAATTCTGTTTTTACTTTTTAATAATGATTTTGTTTATTTTATTAATTCTTTGTATTATCTTCTATTTGCTGACAATCTTAAAATTTATTAAAGAATATTATCTATCGATAATTGCATTAGTTTGCAAAAAAATTTGGATTCTTTTTATTCATGGTGTCTTATTAATAACTTGTTGTTTAACGCAAATAAATATTATTTGATAATCAGAACTTTAAATAAAGTATTGTATGACTATACTATTGATAATAATGTTTTGGAACATGGAACACAAATAAAAGATTTGGGCGTAATTTTGGACTTAAAACTAACTTTTGTTGAGCATATAAACTATATGTGCAATCGTGCTATGAAAATGATAAAGTTGGTGTACAGAATGTCAACTGAACTATCTCCAAGCACACTCAAACTATTTTATTGCGCTTTGGTACGCTCTCATTTAGAGTACGCTCCGTCAGTTTGGTGCTCATTCTACAGCGTTCAAATATGCAATTTAGAACGTAATCAAAACAAGTTTTTTTGTTTATTATCGTACAAATTATTCAAAAATTACGGTTTTAGCCTTATTGCTTTGCAATATAATCTTCCGCCGCTGAAAATTCGGGGCAAAAGAGCCGATTTATCATTTTTACGTTGATTAATGATGTCTGAGATTGATTGCCAAAAGCTACTGGGAACCCTTCCATTTCAAGTATCCAACAATAATCGCCGAACTAGACAGTTACTATTATTTATACATTCTATCAATTATGGATTTAATAATCCAATTGGTAGAACGTGTAGAATTGCGAATAGTTTTTCTAATAATATTGATTTATTTTATTCAAAATGTAGTTTTAAGAGTCAATTGAAATGTGTTAATAAATAATTTTACATTTTGTTTTTATATATTTTTTTCATGTTCTTATTATTTAATATTTGTTTGTATATTTTTGTGTAATTGTAATTTTGCTTGTAATTCATCATTATTTATGTACATAATGATGTAGATTTAAATGGTTTTTTTTTTATATACCGTAAATAAAGTATTATCAAAGTTATATTATTTGAACCTAATTTTTATTTGGCAGATATTTTCATCAAATAGTTATTGTAAAGTAAATCCGAATTAGATTTAATATTTTATTATTATATTATAGTTACATTTTATATTATATGTTAGTTTAATTCAATAAACAAATTACATCCTTCACTTAAAATGTAATGTATCTATTATCATTGAATAAATGAAAAAAAAAACTTGGGAAGGTTGCCGAGTTTTGAAGATAGAAGATAGTCGATAGTTAGTGTATGAGGAGGACAGATTATCTATAGGAGCGGCATATACGAGTACGAGTACGCCTGGCGCTCTATTGTAATATTTATTCACTCAACGCTGTTCTGTTCTTTTTTTTAATCGGATTTACTTTCAAAAAGAATGTGTCTACCAACTAACCTTCCTCTCCCCTCCCCCCCCCCTCCAAAGTGTTGTTTACTTGGCACTTTGAAACAGTATGGTTCATCGACTTTCCGTTTGCAGAAAATAGGATTTAATTGTTGGTTGTTTTGGCTTATAAGCTGTGGGGTAAGATGTAGTGTTGGATACTTTAGGTTTTAATTTTTAATTGTTTAACAGGAGTAGACTTTTTTATCTGACTCAGCAAGTTGACCACATTAAGTTTGCAGTGAAACGCGAGATTATCAAAGTACTTTTTGGTCAAAGTTTTGATGTGTTGACGCAACAAGTGGATACTAAAATTTTGGAAAATTTCATGACGAATGAAGTACCAATTTGCGGCTGTGACGCATAGTTGATTTGTGATCTGCTGATAGATGTGTAGGTCTAGGTTTTGTATCTGATTGACAAACCACTATTTTGCAGCAACATTAAAACCCATAGTTTTTTGCTAGTTTAGCTTTATCTAGAATAGACTGTACATGCAATGGGAAAGTATAGGAAAGTTGTTTGAATAGATGTTCTTATGTGGAGTGGTTTGTCGCATGTGAAGAGTACAGCCTTGTTTTCTTCTGGGTTTATTTTGACTCACCAGTTGTTTAACCGGTTTTCAAAATTGCTGGTGGTTTTTGTAGCTTTATAGTGACTACTTTAAGTGACTTTGAAGTATAGATTAATGCGTTGTTTTGTCAGAATATGGAGCCATTGTACTACAAAGGTTGTTATAATTAAAAAAGTCAATAATACATTAATTAATTACATGATGTATGGGTTATTGATAAAATTTATATCTATTTTTGAATCTTTAAATTTAAAACAGATCAAATATTTTAAGGTGCTATGTTTACACTGCAATAAACAGAAAATAATTTAAACAAAGTAACAGTCTAATCTTTTTTATCTAACGAATCATTAGTAGAAAACACATCCTAATAGCATTATGAAATCGAATACTTTAAAAGGTTTTTTAAATTACTCAATAAATTAATTGTCAGTTATTACATACATTAACGTATAACTTATGAAATCGATCTTTAAACATTCAATTTAGCAATATAGGTTAAACATGTATGTGCAAACATAAAATAATATATCAAAATAAATAAAATACTCAAAATCATTTTTGCTTCACTGTATAAAAATAAAATAAAATGTTATTAACTTGAAGAAAAAAACTATAGCGATATTTGATATCACATTCATGCTCGAATTACTTTATATTTAATCATTGAAATTTATTCTTATTTGTGAAACAATTAGATCTAATATGGTACTAAATAGTTTTTTAAAATATAATAACTTTGGTGGAATTTTTTTTAAATTTTTTTCTAAATTTTACAAAATATAATGTTGGAGCTTGTTATAGATTTTCATAATTTTAGATGTAATCATTTTAATGTAATTTTTTAAACATTTAAACCTATTATGATACTACATATTTTTTTAAGAATTAATAATTTTCATACATTGAGTTTGTAAAAATATTTTTTTTTGGAAAATTTTACAAAACATAAAATTTGACCTTATTGGAAATTTTCATATTTTAAGATCAAAATATTAAAATTTAATGTAATTTTTAAATTAATTAGAACTAATATGGAACTAAATACTTTGAAAATATTAAAAAATTCTATAGGATAATAAATTTGTTGCAATATATTTATAATTATTTTACTAAATTCTACAAAACTTTAAGTTAGATTTTGTTGAAAATTTTTATTACCTAGATCTTGTTTTTGGAATTTGATGTAATTTTTAAAATCTAATATTAAATATTGTATATAAATTAAAATCATTTATTCCAATTTAAATTATTTTATTTTTGCGACTAGTTTTGATCGTAATTAATACGTCATTGTCAAGCAATTAATTATAATGACATCCAGTTATAAATAAGATAAAATAAAACATAATTTAAAACAATATTACATAAATAAAATATAGATTAATATATGGATAATACAGTTAAACATTTTTTTATATTAAATATGTTTAAAATTTAATTTAAAATGTATAATTAAAAATAAAAATAAAAAGTAAAATAGTTATTTAGTACTAGAATTTTTGTATACATTAGTAAAATAGATTTCTGTATTATTTATATATAGGGTTTTCAATAAGAGGTTTCATTTTGATATTAAAAAAAACGGGTATTTTTTAAGAAAAATTAATACATGTTTATTTCATTGTAAAGAGGAAGGTATGCCATTAACATTTAAAAACGATATCAGTCAAATGGCCGCCACGGTTACGGTTGCAGTACCACATTCTTTTCAAGAAGTTTTCTATGACCAATTTGCACATTTGCAGCTGTATGTTCTCAATAACTTCACGAATTCCATTTTTAAGGTCTTGAATCGATTGTGGAGCATTGCCATAGACCTTATCTTTCACGTGGCCCCAAAGAAAAAAGTCTTAAGGTGTTAAAACACAAAATCTCGGTAGCCAATTGTCAATTCGAGAAATAACATGGTCAGGAAACTTTTCTTGCAAAATTGCAATTGTTTCGTTGCTTGTGTGGTACGTAGCGCCGTCTTGCTAAAAATAAACGTTGTCCACATCAATATCGTCCAGTTCCGGTCATAAAAAACATTAATCATAGCTCGGTAGCGCTTTCCATTCACCGTAACAGTTGCACCAGCCTCATCTTCGAAAAAATTGGGTCCAATAACACCGCCAGCCCAAAAACCGCACCAAACAGTGACACGTTGAGGATGCAATGACTTTTCAACAATCATTCTTGGATTTTCTGAGCCCCAATGCGACAATTCTGTTTATTAACGTAGCCTCCGAGCTAAAAATGGGCCTTATCACTGAAGATGATTTTTCAATAAAATTCCGGATCGTTTTGATGCATTTGAAGAACCCAATCAGCGAAGATACGACGTTTATGGTGATCGATTGGCTTGAGTTCTTGTGTTAACTGAACTTTGAAAGCCTTAAGACTTAAGTCTTTATACAGTATACGGTGTAATGTTGTTTGTGGAATATCTAATTCCAAAGATCGACAGCTCAAATTTTTCCACCAGGTTTACTATTGCCGGCCGAGAAGGTGCTTTACGACGACCAAAAAGTGCTTTACTTTTACGAACTGTGACTGAAAAATTTTCACCATTTTTGTAGCGAATTTATAAATTTTAATGCGTTGTTGAAGCGTCAAATGTCAAAAAATAAAAGCTTCAAAATTGACAGCTGCTACCTAAATAGCCTGATATTCAAAATGAATTGTTTTATTGGAAAACCTTTTACATATCATCTATTTACAGTTTAATAAATATATAAAATATATAAATTAAAATTAAAATTATTATAAAATATTAAATACATAATAAAATTGCTTTGAATAATCTCTTCATTAAATAATCTGTTTTAATGTTTAATGTTTCATGATTTTTATTTAATTCTGATCTTGTTATTTTTAAATTTTTTATAACATATATTAATTTTGTATTCATATTCTTAATGATAATTTAAATCTAATTCCTAATTTAACCAAAATATAAAGTGTTAAAAACTATAGTATCCCAATTAAACACACAAGACCACCATTATCTCTTATAAATAAAATAAACCAAAAACTTAACAATTACCAAAGCAGACAAAGAGAATTGTACAGTAATTTTAGAGAAAAATGACTACATCAAATATATATATATATTTCTTAGGAAACAATTTAGCCTTCCACCGAAAGGTAGAAAGGCATTTGAATAAATAAATAAATAGAGAACCCTTCAATTAAATTCAATCGAAAATTCAAAAAAATTATTATTCAGGACATCCATTACAAGACGTTAATAAATTACGTTATTCAAATCCACAAATTTCTCTTTTATATTGTTTACCAAAAATTAGAAAAAAAAGAAGTTAATTGACACTTCCAATTTTGATATAAAAAATTATCTTTTACGCCGTTTTTTTTTACAAATATTTTACTTATAAATTAGCTAAATTGCTCAATTTTAGTTTAAAAAATGTTATAGATTTTAATGACATTTATGGTTTAAAAAACACTTATAATCTTGTACAAGATTTATCAGATTTAAAATACAAAACAACTTATCAAATAGCTTCATTTGATGTAACTAATTTATTCACATTGGTCCCAGTTGATGAAATTATACAGATAGTTAAATAAAAACTTATTGATTTATGTCTATATGAAATCGATGTACGTAAATTTTGTTAAAATATATTTTTTAATATTTTTGCAAAATTTTATAAAATCTAAAACAAAAGCTTGTTGCAAAGTTTTATATCTTAAGATTTAATTATTGAAATAGAATAAAGTTTTTAAAATAGTTAGACCTTATATAGTACTCAATACTTAAAATAAAAATTTAAACATTTTCATAGGAAAAGTTTGCAAAAATATTTTTTTTTTAATTTTGCAAAATTCTACAAAATATAAAATTAAAACTTGTTAGATATTTTTATAACTTTAAATCTAATAATTGGAATTTAATGTAATTTTTAAAATAATTAGACCTAACACGGTACTTTATATTTTGAAAAATAATATCATAAGTATTGTTACGCTCAGTTATACAATTTTGTTTTTTTATATAACTGACGCAACGCACGTTCAACCTCCCAACCACCACGCTTGAACGTTGTATCTTAAATTATTATCACTAATTTATCAACCAATTTATTGCCGTCAAACCATTCGACCGCATCTCTTCACTGCGCGGACGTTACTAAGGCTTCTTTGTACGTCCCGTGTCCGACTCTCGCTACAAGTTGCTATGCCTTACTCGACTCCATTCGTTCCGGCTCGGTTCATTTCATCCTCAACACGTCATCGTAACGACAGACAATTGTTCCCGCGCTGCTTTTTATAAACTAAATCTGCACGTAATTATTGATATGTTCCGCGCACTCAACTGACATATAATTTCTCTGTAGCATAGGATTGGTAGTCATACCGCAATCTCTATAATTACATCAATCACCTAATTAACACATTCCCAAGGTGTACTCTAATACCAGTGTGTTTATAACTGCTTCTGCATACAACTCATGATCTAACTGGCTTGTGTAAGCTTGACAATCTTTTGCAGTTATTGTGCAACCCCAAGGCCTCAACTGCCAGTGCACAAGCATACTCCCAACGACTGTTACGTATAGTGCCCGTCTGACACTGTGCATATTTCTGTATTACTTTCTATGTAGTTGTCTGTACAATCCAAAAAAGTATAGTGTCATACACAAATACAATTTTCTATATAGTTTCTTATACAGAAATATTAGGAAACATTATTTTATTGTATAGTTTCTGCGCGAGTTTATGCGCAGAACACAAATTCACATGTAAACAATAATGGCAACGCATGTAGTCAGCTGATTTTAATTTTAATTATTAATTCTACTAAATATAAAAATAAGCATGCTAAGAATTAGGCATTAGAACAAATATTAGAGGAAACTTAAGAATTATCTACAACATTACCTAAAATTAAAGCAAAATATAATTTTATGAAGGTTGTTTTGGAAGGTTATGTTTACTCGATTAAAAGCGACGTTGACGTAAATAGGGAAATAAACATAACAATCTCGAACAACTGACGCGCGCCGCAAAAAGCAGCCAATAGAATGCCGTCTTTCATTCATGTTTATATATAGAAACTATTCAAGATCAATTTGTACAATCGACTATATAGAAAGTTATACAGAAAAATGCATAGTGTCAGACGGGCATAAGACCTCAATGCCAAATACAGTTTCAAGATACAACCCCCAGGCCTCGTGCCAGTGTATGTATAACCATCTTTTACAACTAGTACAACCTCAAATCTGGCAGCGTACCTGGTAAGCTACATTGTCAAGTACCTCAATGACCTCAATGCTAATGTACTTTGTTTTACACACCTCCAAGACTCTTCTCGGCCTATGTGTGAATAATCTCAGACAGTTGTGAAATATCTCAATAATTTCTTGTCAATGTACTTTTTCACACCTCAAAGACCCACTTGATCTATGTGTGAATAACCCTTAGGTTTTCAGACAATACATGTACGTAAATAACATTATATACAGTACATTAATAATTATAAGCAATGCTAACAAAAACTACGTGTAACAGTATGTTGAAATATATTTTTATTTTTTGCAAATTTAATAATATAAAGTCAACTTCTTGCAAATTTTTATAAAAATTAAATGGTTGTTGCCGTT
Organism: Tachinus rufipes; assembly: GCA_963932245.1. Taxonomy (NCBI): domain Eukaryota; kingdom Metazoa; phylum Arthropoda; class Insecta; order Coleoptera; family Staphylinidae; genus Tachinus; species Tachinus rufipes. Next base: position 65,298,106 of record OZ010747.1, on the reverse strand, counting down.
ACTAAGTGATTAATGTAATTTTTAAAACAATTTTTAAATCTAATAATGAGTATATTATTAGGCTTTTTGTACTTTTTTCCTCAACACATAGTCAACCTATGTGCTTGATAGAAAAACGTTGCTTGGAAGGGTTTCCTTTATGCTGGCCATGTCAAATCAACAATCTTCAAACATGGATTCTCTTGCATAGTAGAGTGCCTAGCAAATACATGCTTGGTTGTCTTATCATCCATTTTACATTCAACATATTGGGTTGTCTATAATGCCCATCGTATGCATGTGTTTTTTTAACTGAGGTTTATTCTGAACAGTTGCAAGTAGTAGTTGGGGTTGGGGTTTTGAGCAATTATTGCTTTTTTTTGCTTAACTACAAACTTGGTTGTACCACCGTAGAGCGTTGATTTCTAGTTGTGGTGCGGTCCAGGGTTTAAACCTACACATGTTAAAGTTAGCAAACGTGTTTTCTTTACAGCTTTTTTCCAAAAGGAAACAAAGCTTGAGGGGTACTTTCCTCTGTGTACTGTGTTCAGAAATAGCATTGCTTTTATAGCTGCAGTTGGCATGGTTTAAGTACCAGGTATTTTACCGGTTAAAACTTTTGGCAGATTGACTTTGTCAATTTTTTTTAAGAGTGCAATTTTGGTTTTTTTGAGAGTTTATCGTTTGATCTTTGCACCATTTTTTTATTATTTTAGTGTTTCTTGCATTTGGTTTCAGAGTACGGCCTTAAATTTGCTATGTTTCTGCTTGGCCAATTATGTAGAGACTCCAATTATTGAATTGTTGAATTAAACCGTTTACTACTATATTTTCTAGTAGTGGTGATAACACCTCACCTCACCAAAGACAGATTTTACAGTGACTGTTGCGGCTATTTTCTTTAGTAGCCAACGACATATGTCATACTGGTTATTTTGATTTTGTTGAAGGTGTTTTTGTAAAATGCACTTTCATCTATGAATAGAGCTAGGGTGGACATCTTATCCTGTAGTAATCTTTTGGTTTGGTATGGTAAATGGTGGTTTGGATGTATTGGCGTTGTGGTAAGTGTTTTTTCTTAAATTAATTTTTACGCAGTTTTTGGAGTGATTTCCCTATAGATTCTAGGATGATGCCTTTACTTCATTGTAAAAAAAAAACGCAAAAATTCTATCCAGTTCTGGTGCTCCATATGCTAAGAAGTATCTGATTGCTCAGATTTTCGGCATTTTTTCTACAATGTAGTGTGAAGCATCCTAATTGTCCCCTGTTAGGGGTTGGGTTGCAACATTAGGCCAACTTTGTGTTTGAGTGGTTCAGACTAAGAAATAGGTTTTTAAAAGTATTTTAGTTGCTTCCAATAAGTTGGTTAAACATGTGCCATCTGAGAGTTTTTAACAAGATGTTGTTAGAAGTTTTTTGATAAAAATTTTAACATCCTTGCAAAAAAATTTCTTTTTTTTTTTGTTCAAAAATAAGTATTTTATAATTATTTTAAACGTAAAGAAAGTAAATGATTTATTTTTTTTTAATCAAAACTATGCATGGTGCAAAAATTACAAGAGATCAAAGTTGTAGAGCAAAAAATTTTTGTTTGATACTGGCTATTTGGATTTCCCGATAGTGAGAGCATTTTCCGCTGAAGAATGTTGAAAAACGTTGAAAACTGTGACCTTGATTTTTTGAATTTTCAACCAAAACTATACATTTTCTGGAAAAATTATAATAAACCAAAGTTTAAGAAAGGAAAATTTCCGATCAATATAGGTCTTTTAGTTTTTCAAATAATTTGTGCATTGCCCACCAGAGCGCGCAAAATTGTTACTTTATTTTCCGCGTCCTCTAGCAAAAAAACGAAAAATTATAGAAAAATTTAAATAACCTATATCGATTGGAATATTTCCGCTCTACAACTTTTAATAGAAATAATTTTTGGTCAATATGCATAGTTTTTGCTAAAAATGCAAAAAACCATTTAAAAACGCAAAAATTGACATAGATATGTCAATTAGTTCTTGATTTTGTTTGAAACTATAATTGATAGTGAAATATCTATTATAGTCTGGCTGGGAGATGTAACTAACGTTGGTTCAATTACTCAGTTTAATAATTGTAGGTTGGTACTGATAATAAAATGTTGTTATATACTTACGTGTGTAAATGTACGTCTTTAGCTTACTATTAATAGAGTTCTACAAACTTAAGATTTTATTATTCATGGGCTATTGTTCTAGTTTACGGCATAATGTTGCTACGGTTTATTGACAGTGATGCAAAGGATATTGAATTACATTAATGCGTTATTTAGCTTCTTCTGAGGTGTTTTACAGGGGTGCTTTTCTTTTCCTGGCTTTGTTTGGTTAGGTTGACTTCTTCTAGGTTTATTTTTTGCTGAGTTGCATCTCTACTGATGGGTTTATTTAAAAACATGTAACTCACTTGACTACCCTTATTTCATTTTTTGACATCTTTCTTTTCTATACCTAAAACAGGATGATTTTTTAGGTTCTTGGTAGTATGGAAGACGCTCTAGCTTTTTTTTGAGCTTTTGGTTTTGCTTCTTTTAGTGATTCAAGATCATCTTAATGTGAAATGAGATTTGCTTGCTCTGCGGCGGATTAACACTCATTCTTTTGACTTTTAACTTTTGCACCACAATGTGTTTGTGAAAAATGGATTTACTTTTCTGGCAGTCTACACGTTATGGAGCGAAAACTGCAAAGTTCTACAAAATTAAGTTTAATCTAAAGTTGAACTTGTTGGAAATTTTTATAACTTTACAGCTTCTTGTTGAAATTTAAAGTAGTTTTTAAAATAATTAGACTTAATATGGAATATTTTCAAAAAATTATATGTTTTTATGCAATAAAGAATATATTTTTTAAGTTTTTTGCTTGTTGCAAGTTTTTATAACTTTAGTTAAACCTAATATAATATTATATTTTAAAAAAATAAAAATATTCTATACGATAAGTTTGCTGTAATATATTTTACATTTTTTGCAAAATTCTACAAAATATAGATTGTGACTTTACTTAAAATTTTAATAACTGTAGATTTAATCATTCGAATTTTGATCTAATTTATAAAACAACTAAACTTAATGTGGTACTAAATATAAGACAATATTAAAAAAAAAAACTGATACAAATTAGTATTAAAAAAATTGAAATATAATATTATTTAAATGACTGATTTTACCAGAATATATTCTTATTATAGTCATAATTATTGCTATTTTTAAAATATATCTAAATTTGATCAAATGTACCCGGCGCATTCACCAAAACTTACCCTAGTCTTATTTATCTTAAGAACAATAAATTCGGCTCTCTAGATGGTTTTCAAGGGTTTGAAATTCCATTGTAGTTACTATTTCACAGCACCTAACCTGTTTTAGTCTCATCCCATCCCATCTAAACAAAACCCGTAAACTTTTCCCAAACCAAGATAAATACCTGGCCGTAAAAATATGCGAAGGGGCTTGATCTAAGCGGTCGTATCGTAAATCCGTATGTTTATGCGGATCGTTTGCTTGCTATACTGCTATATTCAGATGGTACACACGGGCCGCCCATAATCCGATCAAAAGATGATGCGCTCGCTCACCTTTGCAATTTCCTATATTTTATGCGCATTGCATGATTGACATTTTAATCAAGGGAGAGATTGCAAACTGATTAAAACTTGCGGACACTGTCCATCCGACATAATAGATTTTGAAAGTTTAATCCTGACATTAACGGTTCATTATTTTGCAAGCAGGGTTGTCTTGAGCACGTCGTTACTCCCGCGCTACATAAATGCAAATGTGTCGTCCTCGAGCTCACTTTACGTAAGTGCACATTGCTCGAGGGCACCGTTCAATAGGTTCACGTAAAAGTGATGATACCATCTTACATGTGTGTATGCACAGGGGCTGCCAAATATGCGCGATAACTCGCTGCGAAAAATTTTCAAGAGGCACGTAGCGAGCTGAAATTTTCTTTTTTGCGTTGCATTCAATAGGAGACATTTTTTGCTTCTCAAAGACTGTTATTAGGGAAGGTATTTAAATTTCAAATTTTACGAAATTGTATGGGATGTTTAAATTATTCATTAAAAGTTTTCTTCGGGCTACCGAAAACGCACTGCATATAAAATTTAGCGCACACGAAAACCTGAAAATCAGATAACAACATTCACTTGTATACTTTGTTACCGATTACAGTTTCCTAGACCCATTAACGTGGAAAAAAATATATATACAAACACCACGCTATTTACAAGAAAAAATAACTCAACTGATTACATTCGAGATAGTTTCACCCCCTTTCTTAACAACATATATTATGCTTAATAATTCAAGATTCCAATCTGTTTAAATATTAATTTTTATTATAACAGGATGCGCACAATAATTTTTTTATTCTTTTGTAAGAATGGCGCCAGAAGCTTTTTGTAAATACGAGAAAACCGTGCAAATAAAGTTGTGATGAGGGTGTTCAGCATGCAAGTCGTTGCAGCAGATAACGTGCGTCGCTATCCGAATAACAAGCAAGTTGTGGGTGGGTGGATGAATGAGTGGGTAAAGCATTTTGTTCCCTATGGCAGATAAGGAAACACGTGTCTGTCCCGCACATTCATCAAGAAATAACGAGAATTAAGTCGCAGGTGAGATTTATTGCGCTCGAGTGCTTTAGGAAATCTTTAAGGAACATATGGAAAATGCTGCTAGCACAATGTTCATAAATTCATGGAAATATACAAAAAACGAAAGCCAAGTTGCGAGTTATAGTAACTGTCAGTTGTCTAGAACTATTTAATGAATAGCCAAGTTGCACTTAAACAAGTGGCTGTGAAACTGCAACAATTTTGAATATTCAAAAATGGAAATGGAAATTAATAGAATTGAGTTTGTGGAATTATTCCAAAGTTGTGCTATATTAAAAATTATTTATATAATCTTTAATTAATGAGGTATTGTTTTGATATTAGTATTACAGAGTTTTATTAAAATAATTTTTGATTAATTTTAAAGCGACAAATAATTTGATTAACCAGTTTCTGCTTAATCGCAAAGCAACAGAATATAACATAAAATAACTTGAGAGATTTAATTTTTAATAGTTGTGAAAAAACTTCACTTTGAAGTGACATACGATTACAAAAGTAGCTTTGTTGTTTTTTAATTAATTGCAGAGCGACATACGGTTAAAAAGTTGCTTTGTTGCTTTCTAGTTAATCGAAAAGCGACTGTTGTAAAACTTAATTGTTATTAGTTTATTAGGAGTCGTAAAGCAATTTACCTTTATAAAAATGGCTTTCTAATTAATAACGAAGCAACAAGTTTTTTAAAAGGTTGTTTCATTATTTTTTAGTTAATTGCAAAACAATATCACATTTAACTGATTTACTAATTCATTATTATTTGCCGGGCAATTTTTATGTGTATAGTAAGCATATTATATGATATAATAAATGGTTTGTTAGTTAATGTTCTCTTGAACTGTGAACAGCTTGAAGAGTAATGATTTATTATTGTAGAGAGATATATGCTTTTATATTTAGAGAAAATTAATGCGTTTCTGGTAATTAGTGAGTCTAGCAAGATTTTTTTATTGTTACTACTTCTACAATTTTGGTTTTTGTTTTGCTTGGAGCCTATTAGCTAAAGGTTCTATTTTTTTGTTTATATCAACTCATTTGATAAATTATGTAGAGAGTTATTAGGATAGCAAAGTTTTGTAATTGCTTGCAAAGAAAAACGTTTAGCTACATAGAAGTTTTGAAAAATGGGATGGTACAGTATCTACAGTGACTCTATTCTCTCAATTATCGGGTTTGGCAGTATATATTATGTAATTAGTTTAAAGGTACATATTGAAAAGGCTAGGAGATAGTAACACAAGCATAACCCCTTAAATATCGGCTGAACTGTAAAAAAGGCCATGAAATTAGTTAGTATCAAAACTAATTTCCAAGTATAAGCATATTTAGGAAGTATGTATTACTTATAATTGATTATTGTGACCTCTACTACGTGGACGGACTACAGCAGGGCGAGGGGGGGGGGGCACATAGGAAAAATTGCTTTAGTATTTTTTGTCCGTTTCTATTACTTATTAGTAGTTTTGATCGGTTACATTTTTGGTCTATACCCTGTCTATCCGCAAAAGCCATAAAACTATTTTTTTGTTCTCAGTGGGCTGGTCAAAAAGGAGCATTTTTAAGATTTTTTTAACCGTCAAATTTGACGTATTTTGATGTAAGTAAATTAGTTAGAAAATATAAATTTGTTCTGTATACTTGGATTTTAGGGTCTAAATCTTGATAAAACTGCAACATAAACTATTACAAATACACATTTAGCAGCGTTCAGAGGAACTATACACTAAATATTATAAAAAATTGAGTTCTACAAACAAAATCTACATGGAATACTAGTCAGTGTCGTGCTTATTTGGCGTAGAAAAACTTATCTAAAAAAAAACATTTTTTCTTTACTTCAAATTTTTTTTTAAAGATTATTTGGTTTATATTTTTTTAATACAACAAAGACATCTTTTGTTGCTTAATGGACAATTTTACTCTTTGTTTGATAGATAGCACAAATTTAGACTTAATCTAACGGCGTCAAAATTTGAAAATATTATTATTTTTGACAAACAAACATATGTCCGCCCGGCTCTTATTAAAATTTGATAAAAAAAATTAAAGCACAACCTATGTGTTTATAATATTTTTTGTGAATATAAAAAAATAATTAATTTTTTATGCATTTTTTTGCCTGAAAATTTTGTAAAAAATTCTTTCTAGGTGGACTTTTTTACGGTCGATGAGCTATACACTGACAATTTTCTATGTAGATTTGTCCCCAGAATTCAAAATTTTAATCATATTTGGTGTATTGTTCTTCTGAGCGCGGCCAAACGTGTATTTGTAAGAGTTTATGTTGAATGGCCTATTTTTGCAGATTTTTCAAGTTTTAAACTTCTAAAACACAAATACACAGACCAAATTTATTTTTTCTAACTAATTTATATCAAAATACGTCAACTTTAGCGGTTAAAAATATCTAAAAAATGATTTTTTTGCCCAGTCCGCTAAGAACAAAAAAATGGTTTTATGGCTTTTACGGCTTATAGGCAGGGTATAGACTTAAAATGACGCCAGATTTGGTTTTTACGAAAAATTTTTGATTGATTTTACTGGTAGTTCTTTTTTTTGTTAAAATTGCAATTTTTAAACTAAAAATGCGATGAACGGATCAAAAGACTACTAATAACACCCTCCCCCTTGCTCTGGTCTGTACATGGGTTGTCATAGCAACGATTTTGGAGATATGGAACATTATTTATTTTTTTAATTCTTTTTTCCTTCATTTTTTATTTTGCAAAAAAGAATGTAAAACATTTAAGGGGCGGTAGTACAAACTACAACAATCAAAACAGTCTTAATAAACGTGGGTTGTCATAGCAACGATTTCGGAGGTATGGAACATTTTTTATTTTTATTATTCTTTTTTTCTCCATTTTTTGTTTTGCAAGAAAGAATGTAAAATATTTAAGAGGGTGGTAGTACAAACCACAACAAACAAAAAACGATTTATACAGGGTTGGGTAAATGTATGGAAACACACGATTAATGGCTGCATTTTTGGTTTATATAAAAAATGACTTTTATAAAAGTTTTTGTAGTAATTTTGATCTATATAGTAATGTATTTTGATTTTTTTATACAAACCCTGTTTTAAGAGATTAGACGTCATTATCAGTTTTTTTTTTAAATAGAACTGTATTTACTTTTATTTTTGGAAAGAGAATTTTTCAACAATTACAATGATATAAGGTTTGGGTCTTCAACTTCCGGTTTTTAAATTATTTATTAAAATAATAAAACAAAATGTAGTAGATTATATTCCAATTACCATAGCAACAAGTAAAAGCAATTATTGTTTTTCTGTTATTTTCAATACAATAAAAAAAAACATAAAACTAATATTTTAAGCAATAAGTCATATAAAATTACATATAATTATTATTGTTACTATAAATCATTTAAAACGTACTACATTTTGTGTTATTATTTTAATGAAAAAATGAAATTAGCGTTTTTATACTCTATCGGCCTTACCAACTTGGTTCTAGCAGGCCGAAAGTCCTTCCGAGTATGGAATGATGAAATGAGGCGAGATGATTGTTGTTTGTAAATTTGTTTGTCGCTGAAACCATGAATGCCGAAGCGGTTAAAGCGGTGAGAAAATTCACAAATAAAGGATAGGATTTGCACTTGTAAATTGCTTTATTGCTTCTCAGAATATTCTCCTTTAAAATCTATTTACTTTTGCATCCGATGAAACCAATCTTCAATACAATTTTGCCACTTTGTGCAAGGTACCTCCAAAACAAGTGATATAAATGCTTCAACTGCCTCTTCAGGCGATAAAAAACGCTTGCCACGCATTTTATTTTTGATATGTCGAAATAGGAAATAGTTATTGTGCGATAAATCAGGCAAATATGGGCAATGAGTCATTAATTGGATGTTGTTACTGGTCAAAAACTTGCGCTTGCATTGCCATGATGAACAATGATTTTTCAGTTTATGTTGTTCTTTTTGATTTCAGCGGCAAACTTTCGGAAAACAAATTGAAGTATACCAGTCAGCATTAACCGTCCTTCAATCCTCTACTCTAATGCAACAGTTGCAACATGGCCCGTTTTTCCGAAGAAACAAGCAATCATTCTTTTCGAAACGCTTCGTGAACGCAACACTTTTGTGGGTTTAGGTTCATTTTGAAACACCCATACAGTCGATTGCTGTTTAGTTTCAGGCTCATATGAATATATCCAAAATTTGTCACCTGTTACGATGTTATATACTAAATTTCTTTAGCATTTTCTTGCACCACTTGACACGTGCCTGTTTTTGTTTTTTATTCAAATTGTGTGGGATCCAACGACTGCAAAGCTTTCTGACATGCAAATGATCGTGCAAAATCGTATGTATTTGTTTCGCTGCAATGCTTAAGAATGTCTCTATTTTACTAGAGGTTACATACCGATCTGACAAAATTATTTCACGCACAGCATCAATATTTTTTGCGACAATAGAGGTGCAAAGATTGTTATCAAACGTTGGTTTTCCAAGCTTGAATACTGCTAACCATTTGTAAACCATAGTTTTGGAAGGTGCTTTATCCCCAAATAACGAACTAATTTTTTCCACACATTGCTGCGGTATTAAACCGTATCGAAAATCATAAAAAATCATCACTCGGAAGTCACGATTCGAATTTTCCATTTTTCACACAATTATTAATCTCGTTAAATTTTGTTGAAACGATACCGAGCAGTTTGAAGTTGAACTATCAACTGAATTATAAGTGAATAACGTTAAATTTTACAAATATGACAATCGCAGAACGCTGGCAATACAGGCAGTACTTGATTCCGCAAACTTTAGCAGCGCCCCTCATATGACAACCCACGTTTATTAAGACTTTTGTTTTTTGTGGTTTGTACTACCACATCTTTAAATATTTTACATTAGGAAAAAAATCTTTATTATTTATTTTAGGACCAAAAATCATTCTTTATAAAAAGTTCTGCTGTTGAAAAAATGAATTGACGATAAGAAAATTTTAGATCACACGAGATAAGTACTATTATTTAATATTTTTTGCAAAAAAAATTATAAAATTTTTGTAAAAAATAATAAAAAATGGTACTTATCTCTTGAAACATTTTCATATTTTTCTAATTTATTAACACCTTGTACATGTGATCTAAAATTTTCTTATTGTCAATTCATTTTCTCAACAAACAGAACTTTTTATAAAGAATGACTTTTGGTTATAAAATAAATCATAAAGATTTTTTTTTTAATGGTTACCTCCATCCGCGGACACACTGTATATAAAACTTATTTCATCTGTAGAAGCCAAATCTAGTAATGTATTCGTAAGAATAAATTTGTGATAAAAAACATAGTAAATTGTTTTATTGTTTCATATAAATTAATTGTTGATTTATGGTAACATTTAGAACATTTTTTGATAATTTGGATCGGAACTATATTATATATCCAAGCAAAATAAAATGTATAACATCGGCGAGAGAGCAGTCTTGTGGAACTCCTTGTTGAGAAAAATGTAAAAGATCATACTGAACTTAAACGTACTTAACTGAATCTATTTTTGAAAAACTTGGACGGGTGAGTCACACGTCCTCTAAATTTATACTTAGTTCCCGCCCAAGTGCTTGTGATAAAAAAAATCACAAACACTTGGGCGGGTGGGTTGGCAACATAAATCTAAACCAAACGTCTACTAAATTTGTACTTAGTTCCTGACCACCCACCCAATTGTTTGTGATACAAAAATTGTATCACAAACACTTGGGCGGGTTGGTGGGCAACACAAATTCAAACCACACGTCCACTAAATTTAAACTTAGTTCTCGCACAAGTGTTTGTGATAAAGAAAGATCACAAACACTTGGGCAAGTGAGTGAGCAACACAAATCCAAACCACACGTCCATTAAATTTAAACTTAGTTTCTGCTCAAGTCTTTGTGATTAAATAAGATTACAAACATTTGGGCGGGTGAGTGGGCAACACAAATCTAAACTACAGGTCTACTAAATTTAAACTTAGTTCCCGATCACCCGCTCAATTGATTGTGATAAAAAAATTGGATCACAAACACGTGGGCGGGCGGGTGGGCAACACAAATCCAAAACTACACGTTTGCTGAATTTGAACTTAGTTTTTGCCCAGTGTAGTGTTTGTGATAAAAAAATAATTACAAACACTTGGGCGGGTAAGTGGGCAACACAAATTCAAACCACACGTCCACTAAATTTGAACTTAGTTTTCATTATGATTAGATTATTGAAAAAAATAAAATTTAAAATTGTTTAAAAACTAACTGTAGAGTATTTGTTAGGGACGATAACTCCTCTGCTTGTTGCAGTTTGACCTTAATTGTACTGTCATTGTCGCGAATTGAACGAGAGCTTAGTGGTTTGATGTTCGAAGAAAGCAATAGATATTAGTTATCTATAACATATGTTTACAATAATTACATTCGAATACAATAGACAATATTCTATGAGAAATCAATCTGTACTGGTTGTTAATGCGAAATTGCACAGGTATATATACCTACAACCCGCGGTAGTAGGTAAGTTGCTAAACTAATTTAGATTAATAAATTTCTAATATTCCAATAATCACTCACATATTTATTAAGAGGGATTACATTATAGGGTACTTAATGGGTTTTTCCAATATTTAATTTACGCAGGTGTTAATTTAATATTGACAATACAATCCATAATCTAAACATATACATTTCAAATAGTATTGTTTTATGTTTTGCCGTTTAAAAACAAAAACTTATTCTACTTGCCGCAAATTTAAACATTGCAAAAATGTTAAAATACTTGTGTAATTGCTGCAAATGCACCATTCGATTGCAACGAGATACGCATCGTATCTCGTTAAATCGACTTGGTGGTAAAAAAGTTTCGACTATTTACTTTTTTAAAAACTAAAAAAAAAATTAAGAATGTTATGTCTTTCAAACAAAATTGATTACTAAAAATTTTGAAATAAAATATTCTATTTTATGTGAAAAAATCACGAAAATCCATTGTGTCAATTTTGATATATGGCGTTTTTCAATAAAAGGTTTTTAATGCTGGTGTGGGAGCAAAAATTGCAACTTTTTAAACCTTACATGCTAATATAGTTTTTGGAGTCTTACAACCTCTAATTAGAGTGCATTATTTTCTAAACATAAGTAGTTAATCGCAAAGCAACAAACTATTTTTTTTAATGTACCATATTTTCAGTGGACGTTAGTGATTAATAGTTTGGTCTACTGCGGTTCTAATTAACTTTATTGAAGTATTACCGGTCTATTGTTGTAAGCTTTTTAGCCAAAAAGTTTGTCGTCGTCCTGGTGATCTTTTCCTATCATTTTGCTTTGTATAATTAACTGAAGGTTATTTTATCTTTTGTGGTTGTTTATGATATGGAACAAAATATGATATTTTTTTCTGTTTTGTTGAGTTAAGTAAAGGGTTTTCCAATAGGGACACCCCTGTTTTGAATAGCTGCTACTTGAACATGTGTGAAGTTAGCTCCATATTTTAAACGTCAATTTGTTCGAGACATTATATCATTTCATCATGGTGAAGTACACGTGTGCGCAACGTTTGCAAATTATTAAAATTTATTACAAACATTTGAGTTCGGTCACCGCAACTTTACTTGCGTTGACTCCGATTTTTTGTCGTTATAATCGTCCGGATAAACGGTCTGTGGTTCGTTCGTTCTCGTGCCGAAAAGAGCATGACCAGCCTGGAGCAAAGAAAATATTGGCGCTGTACGAGCTTATGTAGCCGAACAACTAAAACAATCAATTTAACGCCGTTTTCAGGAGTTGGGGATCAGCCAAACAACATTGTGGAGGTTTTTGCGGAAAGAACTTGGCCTACACCCGTATAAGATCGTTCTAACACAAGAATTAAAGCCAAATGACCATTTGCGCAAAAATTTCACCAATTGGGCCTTAGATAAGATGGAGATGGATAATGATTTTCATCGAAAAATCATCCTGAGTGACGAGGCTCATTTTTGGCTAATCGGTTTTGTTAATAAACAGAACTGTCGCATTTAGGCACAGGAAAATCCTTAGGAAATCAACCAATCACCTTTGTATCCATTAAAACTCACTGTTTGGTGTGGTTTTCATGCCGGCGGAGTCATTGGCTCTTATTTCATTTTCAACAATGCAGGAAATGCCGTCACGGTCAACGGCGATCGCTATCGGGGCATGTTAACCGATGATTTTTGGGACAAATTGGATGATTTTGATGTGGTTCTAACAAGACGGGGCCACATGCCATACAGCCGGCCAAACAATCGATTTAATGAAGACCAAGTTTGGTGACCGTGTTATTTCAAGACACAGCCCAACCAACTGGCCGCCTCGTTTGTGCGATTTAACGCCCTAGACTTTTTTCTCTGGGGGTACGTTAAGTCAGTAGTCTACAGCAACAAACCAACAACATAGGAGGAGCTCCAGACCAATATTGAAAGAGCCATTGCTGACATATTGCCAGATTTGTGTGAAAAAGTGATGGAAAATTGGGTCCAGCGTCTCCATTCGTGCCGGCGTTCCAGAGGTGGCCATCTGAACGATGTTCTGTTCCATTCTTAATGGTATAGTGTCACCTTCAACCCACAATAAACAGATCTTTGATATATCATCAATTGCTCGTCTTCTTTACATTTCAAATGGGGGCGCTCTTAATGGAAGACCCTTTACTAGGTGGCGCAAAAGTCCTATCGTAAGATGCTATAATTTTTGCAAATGACGGTAAATTTCAGTTCTGCTTTGACATTTTTGAAGTAAACAGATACAAATTACACGTTTATAAGACATAAATTGCTATACTTTTCAAGAACGCGGAATAATTGTGTTGATTTTTTTACGTAATAGTTTGTTGGCGCAGCGTGAATTTAAACGTAGATTTCCCGTTTGTCCGACACTAACTGGGCAAACACAAGATGCTGTCAAGTCTAGGAGGCCCCGGAACAGCTGTTTTGCTGAGAATATTGCGGCTGTGGCAGAAGATGTCGCAGAGGACGGAGTATCGACCAGACGACGTGCCACGCACTTGGGCATCAATTGGCGGTCTTTACAAAGAATTTTAGTGAAAAACTTAAAGATGTTCCTTTACAAAGTGCTGACAGTGTATCAGCTGCTATCCGTTGACCGCCAAGCACATGAAACCTACGCTCAACTCATCTTGAATCTCGACCACGAGGAAGACAACTTTTTATCGAAAATCTTCATGAGAGACGAAGCCCATTTCCAGCTCTGTGGATACTTAAATAAGCAGAATTATTGCTTCTGGGGTACCAAAAATCCGCGTATATCACACGAAGAGCTGTTACACCCGCTCAAAGTTGTATTGTGTGGTGGTTACGCTGGAGGCGTCATTGTGTCTTATTTTTTTTTTAAAACGCCTTGGGCCAAACAACTTTTGTGAACGGCAAGTGCTACAAAGTTATGCTCAACGACTTTCTTCTACCTCAAGTAGACAAATTGAGACTGGAGAACATGTAGTTCTAACAGGATGAAGCAACGGCGCATACTGCACGACCTAATCTATTGTTATGGTGATTTGCGTTGGCTGGCAAGATTGCTCAATTTAACCATTTTAGACATTTTTTGTGGAGTTTTTTGAAGTCACGAGTCTATGTCAACAAGACTCAGACCCTTGAAGCTCTCAAAGAGAATATATATTTTTTTACTTAATAAAAAAAAATTAGACATCAAATAAACATAATGCAACAGCAAAACTGAAGTTTTTTATTGATTAAAAGAATTACAGTCAAACAACATGGGGTGACAACTTTTGCGCCACCTAGTAGTTCTATGTTTTTTTTTTGCATTTGTATAAGTATAGTTTTATTAGTTATTAGGTGTGTCCACAAATCACTAAACATGCAAAAGGTAGCACTATACAGGGTGTTTTAAAACATGTGTCGGAAAATAAAAGGTGGGATTAGTTGGCTAATTATAAGAAAAAAAGTTCCCATTAACATGGTTTTGCAAACGCACCGTTTTCAAGATACAGGCTACTTTTTAAGCGCTTATTCAATTTTTTTCATGTGCCATTAACGGAGATTTTAGAATTGCATGAGGATTTTATGGCTCTAATTTTAATGACATTTGGGAAATTAGCATTCTGAAAGCACATTGTGAACCACCAATATTTTCTACACAAAAAAGGTACTCCTAGTCAAAAGCTCTAACGTAAACTGTTTTAGAGAGATACGGTATTTTATGATAAAAAACATAAAAAAAGTAGCAACATGATAAAAACATTTGTTTTTGATCTAGTTGTCAGCGTTCATGCATTTGTGTCATGCATTTGAGTTATTGACAATTGTTGTTTAGTTGTTAAATAACTTTTTTTCAAAAGGAGTCAATATTGCGGGAACTTATTATCTTTATTACCCAATTAATTTGCCCATTCTTAGTGTTTTGCTTGCGTGGTGATAGCAAAATGAATAATTACAGTGGTAGCGAGATGTGCGATATGCATTTTGTTTATGGCGTTGTCGATGGAAATGCAGCAAAAGCTTGTCGAGTTTATCAAGAAAGGTTTCCAAACCGACAGGTACCAAATAATAAATGTTTTTTTATTCATGTTCATAAACGTTTACAAACTGGAAGTGTACATAAAAGAGCTGCAGGAAATGAGAGACCTTGCCTGCTACCTCTGCAAATTGAAGAAGATGTTCTTTAAGAAATTGAAGACGATCCATCAACTAGCACTAGAAGAATAGCTTTAAACCTTAGTCACGTAACAGTGTGGAGGATAATAAAAAGCCAAATGTTATATCCTTATTACATACAGCAAGTACAAACCCTTTTACTAGCGGATTTTCTGCAAAGATTGGCTGTGTCAAATTGCGCAAAATCCTTGATTCTTAGAACAAGTTTTACTTACGTACAAAGAACATTTTTCTTGCGGTGCGATTGTGAACTTCCATAATAATCATGTATGGGCCGATAAAAATCGACATGCCATAATGGAAAGCCATCATCAACAAACATTTTCCGTTAATGTTTAGGTAGGTGTTGTAGGAGACCATTTAATAGGTTCATATTTTTTGCCGTTTAGGCTAAATGGCCAATCATATTGTAATTTTTATGAAAAAGAGCTGCCATGACTTTTAGAGGACGTTACGGTTCAATTACGAAACAAAATGTGGTTCATCAATTTTTAAATGAACAGTATAAGAACCGTTGAATAAGTTGAGGAGGCCTACAGGCTTGGTCTCCTTGGTCTCTAGATCTAAATGTTTTGGTTTTTTTTTTTGTGGGGTCACTTAAAAAGTTTCGTTTACACTACATCAGTTGATACTCTAGGAATTTTTGAACGGGTTTGTCAGTCACTAAGACGTAGGTTGGAAGTATGTGTTACCGTAGAAGGAGGTCATTTTCAACAATTTTTGTGATTTTTTTTGTTTTTTTATGTTTTGCTTAGTTTTGTAAAATAAAGGTTTTGTGATCATGTTGCTACTTTTTCTTTCCGTTCCTGATATATCTTAAAAAAAATTAAAAAAATTAAAAAATTTACATCCTGTATCTCAAAAACGGTGCGTTTGCGGAACCATGTTAATAGGAACTTTTTTTCTTATAATTAGCCAAGAAATGCCACTTTTTATTTTCTGACACATGTTTTGAAACACCCTGTATGTATTACTTTCTAATTGCTTGTTGACTGTTTTGAACAGTCTCTATTCTTTTTTTTCTATATAGTAGTGTTGAGAAGACAACATCTTAAGATACGTTCTTGAAGTTGGATGAAGAAGTTCATGTCGTATAATATACTTTTTATTTGATTGAAACTTAATTGTGCTTTTTTTATCTTTATTGTTACTTCCTGACTATGGTCTTGTTTGTCATTCAGGTTTGTTCTTAAGTGTGTTGTTCAGGGTACTGTCTGTAAAGAGAACTAGTTAACAAAAAAATTTATTGTATTTGTTTTTGATATAATGGGTGATTTATGTAGAGTTTTCACATGACAGATAAATATTTTTAAAGCATTAAGTTATATGTTAATAGTTGCGCTCAGGAACACAAAAGTGGACTGTTTTATTTAGAGCTGTACTTGTTGCTCTCGAAAATAAACAAAAATCGTCACTTCACCGCTGTTGATTTGTGACTGAAAGTTGCCATTTTGAAAAGCTTCCTTTAACGTTAATTCGGCATCAACTGAAGCAACTGGGTTTTATGTACAACAACAAAATTTTGATTGAAGATTTTCACTTACTTTTTTACAAAATCTAAATAACACAAGAACTGAAACTTAGAGATTATTTACAGAGTTGTGTGTTGCCAAATGGATGCAGCAACAAAGAACCAAGTTTTTGCAAAAGATTCTTTTTAGTGATGAGGTGTATTTTTATCTAAGCGACTACCTAACAAACAGAACTGTTGCATTTGGGGATTATAAATTTTAAAAGAAATTTTTGAGAAAAAGATGCATACTCAAAAAATGTGGTGTGCTTTGTGGTTCGGTGGCATAATTATTTTACATTTTTTTTAAGAAAAGAAAATGCAAAAAACGCTGTTACGTTTAATTTAGTTGGTTATTGGAACAATCATGCCTAGAATTTGTATGGGACCAGATAGAATATATTATTATTAAAGATTTTTGGTTTTAGCAGAACGGTACCACCAGTTATCTATTTGCCGCTAAGATTGTGCAAAATCAATCATTTGGATAAGGGCAATTTCATTTCAAACGGACCAGAGCAGGAGGGGGGTGTGGAGAAACTTGCTTTAGTATTTTTTTTTGTTTCAATAACTTATTAGTTGTCTTTTCAACAGTTTATGAGGGTATAAAACACTTTAAAAAAATTCTACGATTTTTTTTTAGTTTTTTTTGTCGTTTTTTAACTTGACTTTGAAAAATTGCATTTTTGTTTAAAAAGTGCAATCTTAACTTAAAAAAAAAAACTAGTAAAATCCATCAGATTTTTTTTGTAGATATCAAATCTGGTGCCATCTTAAGTCTAAACCTTGTGTATAAACTGCAAAAGCCACAAACCCAATTTTTTATTCTCAGTGGGCTTTGCAATAAGGAACATTTTTTAGATTTTTTTTACCGCCGAACGTATTCTGATGTAAATTATTTAGAAAATATAAATTTGTTTTGTGTGTTTGAGTTTTAGGGGTCTAAAACTCGAAAAATCGCGCTCAGAGGAACAATACACCAAATATTATTAAAAATTTGAATTCTAGAGACAATTCTACATAGAAAATAGTCAGTGTAGTGCTCATCGGCCGTAAAAAAGTCCATCTAGAAAGAAATTGTTTTTAAAAATAATTATTTTTCTATGTTCACAAAAAATATTATAAACACATGTTTAAAACTTTTTTTTATCAAGTTTTGATGACCGCCGGGCGGATGTTTGAATGCCAAAAATAAAATTATTTTCTAATTTTGACGATAGATCGAGTCTAAAAACTAAAAACAAAATTATTTCAAGCGACAAAAAATGGTTTTGTTAAACTTCTGAAATGAGCTTTAAAAATATAATCTTATTTGGCTCATCTTTTAAAAGGAGAAATGTTGTATCATTAAAAATATCGTAGAATTTTTTTTAAGAGTTTTAACTCTTATGAACTGACCAAAAGACTGCTATTAAGTTATAGAAAAGGAAAAAAAAAATACTAAAGCAAATTTTTCGACACCCTCTCCTCTTTGCTCTGGTCTCTTTGAAATGGAATTGCTTATAATTTTTTTTGGGTTATTTGAAGAGTAAAGTTTACAAAAACTAAACACTATTGCAGAGCTAAAACAAACAAAAAATGATGCAAAGCCGGTATGTTATCAAAACTTATAACAAGCGGATTATGTCTTATATGCCGAGGCGGCCATTTGAACAATGTAATTTTTTGTGTTATTGTAATAAATTGATCTAAAATTCTGAACACAAAAATACATATTTTTCAAAATTTATATATCTATCTTGTCCACTGCTGGACATAAGTCTATTTTAACATCTTCCATTTGTTTTTATTTTGGGCTTTTGTATCCAGTTAGTAGCGATGCGTTTCACATTGTCTGTGCATCAGGTTGGTGGGCACTTCTACTTCTGTACGCCTCTTGCCTAGGTTGCCATTCAGGATTTTATTGGGCTATCTACTGTTTGGCATCCTTGCAACATGCCCAGACCAGTTCCATTTTAGTTTTGTCATTTTTTTAATTGCAACACTAACTCCGGATCGATTTTTATTACTTTGTTTTAGACTCTTTCTTTCAATGTGATTTGGAGCATGGAACGTTCCATGGCTTGTTGTGCTACCTTTATCTTTTGAACGGACTTTTGTGTGAGCGTTAGTCTCTGCTCCGTATGTTAGAACTGGTAGGATGCATTGGTCAAACATCTTGCGTTTTAGGCAGTTGGGAATAACGGATTTAAAAATGTGTTTAAGTTTTCCGTAGGCTGCTTATGTTAGTCTTAGCTTCCTTCCAATTTTGTGTCATTGATTGTCTCATTCTCTTTCAGTATAAAGTTTTGGGCAGGGACTAGGTTGGTTATAAATTCCGTTTTGGAGATGTATATTTTAAGGCCGACTTTTTGTGATTGTTCTGCCAGCTTTTTAAGGATGTTTTCTATTTTATGTAGGCTATCCGAATTTAGCACTTTGTTGTCTGCGATGTTTATGCTCATATTTTCTAGTTCTATGGTTTTGAACATGTACTTGCTGAGGGTAGTTTAGGCAAGATGGTGTCGGACTACGTGTTGTACTCTTAGTTTCCTTTAATTTTTTTCATAAAAATTTAATCCTGAGAAATTACAAATGATCAAAAAATGTAAAAAAAACAAAAACCTCGATTTTTTCAAATTTTGATTGTTATTACTAGAAAATGGTTTACTGAAAAAATCTGAAAAAAATCACATATCAGGATTTATATAGAAGAAGGCATTTTCAGTAGTTTAAGCAAAAAAAAATTATTTTGTATACTTGACTCATACATGGCCATAAATATATATATTGTAGAGTGGACGTTTATTTAGCAATTTGCCAGTGCCTTAAACATTTTGCTGTGGTTGATGAAGTTGAATACTTTCTTATAGTTCATGAAGGCCAGGACGAGTAGCTTATTGTAGTCGGCACATTTCTCAATTAGGGTTTTGATAGTTTGTAGGTAGTCGTTTGTTTTGTATCCGGCTCTGAATCCTGCAGGTTCAGGCAGTTGGTAAAAGTCAAGTTTGATTGTGAGACGTCTAGTTATGACCTTGGTGATAAGTTAAGGTCGGTCTACATCTGCACCGGGGACAATTATGGTAATTATCTTTTTGGATTTGCCAGTATTTGGTCATTTTGTTTTGCTGCAGCCGAAGATGTTGATTTTAATGCATTGCTTTTTTTAGTTATACTTGCTGTTTTTTCTGCTAGAAGCAAGCTTCTGACATTCTATGTTGTGGCATTGTTTAAAACAATCCTTCTTTAAAATTTAATTGGTGGACTTTTAAGACAATAGAAAGTTCTTTTTTGCAGAAAAAGTGTGTTGCTTATCCCAACAACAACTTTGTTTTGCTGAGAAATAAGGTGGATAGGTTTGTATTTTGGGGTAGCATTTTAGGTTTTGCATATTGGGTTTTGAAGAACAGTTACGACTTGCGTGGAGAGGATTACATTCTTGAAATAGACATATCTTTATCGGGATCACAGAGAGTGTTTACTTGCTACCCCAAAGATTTTTATTTAATTAATTTATTATTAATTGCAAAGTAGCGAACTTTTTTTTGCTTTATTATTTTTTAGTTAATCGCGAAGCAACTGAGTACAGATTTAATTTAATTAATTATTAATTGCAAATTGACAGACTCTTAAAAAGGTTGTTTTATTATTTTTTAGTTCACTGCAAAACGACATATTTTCATTTAATTAATTAATAATAATTTCAAATCGACAAATTCTTTAATAGATTGTTTTGTCACTTTTTAATTAATCACGAAGTAACAGATTTTTTTAAATTTAATAAGTGAC
Source organism: Tachinus rufipes (assembly GCA_963932245.1). Taxonomy (NCBI): domain Eukaryota; kingdom Metazoa; phylum Arthropoda; class Insecta; order Coleoptera; family Staphylinidae; genus Tachinus; species Tachinus rufipes. The sequence goes on along the minus strand of OZ010747.1, from coordinate 65,277,545 downwards.
AAACTTTTCAAGAGGTTGTATTATCACTTTTTAGTTAATTGCAAAGCGACAGAATATAAAACAATCATAAAAGTCTCTACTTTTTAAATAATTTTATTTTTTTGTTTTACAGAATTTTTATTCAATCATGTATATTTATTATATATATATATATATAAAACCCTGCGGCATACTTGTATCAATTATAAAACATAATTAAATACAGGTACAACGATATAATCGTATTTTCTATTCTCGTACTAGATTTCATTTAATAATCATTTTATCCATCCAATACACTGAAACACTTTTAGCCTCGCTCCAATTAATTCTTTAATTGTTATGTCGCATCCATCATTCTGTGTATTCTAAAATATATTTACAATATAAAACCGTCCATAATTTTTTTTTCAGGGTGTGCTCAATTAGCATAGTTACTGCTGCTACCCTCCCGCATGTTATTTAATCTATTTTTAGAGGGCTTTTAAACCTGCAATTTACAACTCATTTGATAATACCGGCTGGGTTTATTTTTAGGCTAAATGCTAAAATAGAAATCGAATTTCTAATTGTGACTTTCTTTTATTTTCAGGTAAGTTTTCATTGCTGAAATTATGTAAGTAATTTTAATTATGTAATTAAATCAATACTATAATTTTAGCGTGGGTTAGTATGGGCAATATTATTGCGTTGGTTCTATTATGATGGGTAAAATCGCCCACGTCTTCTAAAGAGAATAACTTCTACCTACACATTTTTTAAAATCATATATATATATATATATATATATATATGTTATTTTTTAAATTTTCGCGGATATAATTATTTTTATTTAAATTTATTTTCGGATTATCCCGCGTTTTCTTTTTGAGTTGGACTCGACGTTTCGGCTGAATCTCATCAGCCATCATCATGAGATATTTATTATTAATATTTATTAATATACATCAATATGACATTTATTTATAAAACTAATTTTGTTGTCAAAGCTAACTTTCAAGAAACTTTATTGTGTGTAAAGTTTCTTTGTTTGACTTCTGGTAGTTGGTCTATTAATTGATCCTTCTACAGTCAAAACTTGTAAAGGAACTGGTTGTGATTTGGATGCTGTAATTAAATTAGTTGTTGTTGGTAAAGAAGCTGTTAGTGGTTTTTTTAAATTTAATTTAGTTGTTGCCAATGCTGTTTTCCAAGTAGATGGTAAACGTAAAGCATCATCTCTCTTATTGAGATTGTCTGGTCTTTTTTCAATTTCGATGGCTTCTCTAGTTATTCTAGTATGAAAATGATTAATTTTTGCTAAAATTTTAGTTCCTTCAAAGTTAATTTTGTGATGACTTGAATTTACATGTTCCGTTAAAGATGAAGTAGATTCATTTTTTTGAACTGCTCGAATATGTTCTTCTTTTCTTGTGCTAATTTTGCGGTTAGTTTGTCCAATATAAGATCTCGTACAATCTGCACATGGAATTTCGTACACGCCTTGACTTTCTAAAGGGATAATATCTTTTGGGCTTTTTAAAACTTGACTTATTTTTAAATTTGTATTGAAAACTGTTTTTATGTCGTATCTTTTTAAAACTTTAGAAATTTTGTTTGTGGTACCTTTGACAAATGGTAAAAAAGCGTATTTTTGTGTTTCATCTTTTTCTTTGTCGTTGTTTGTAATTTTATTGTTTAATAACAGTTTTAATGATGCTTTATTGAAACCATTTTGTAAGAGGGCGTTTTCTAACGTTTCAATTTCTTCTTTTATGTGATTTTGATCACATAATGTTAAAGCTCTATGTAATAAAGATTTTGTTACTGAATTTATTTGGGCTGGATGATGATGAGAAAGTGCATTAAGATAACGGTTTGTATGAGTTGATTTTCTATGAATAGTATGCCCTAAACTACCATTAGATTGTTTAATTAATAAAATATCTAAAAAGGATATTTTATTTTCTTTTTCAATTTCAATTGTAAACTGAATTTTATTATTTATATTGTTTAGATGATTTAAAAAAGTATCTAAATTATTTTTACCATGTTGCCAAATTACAAATGTATCATCTACATATCTAAGCCATAATTTTGGTTTTAGTGGAGCAGAATTAATAGCTTTAGTTTCAAAATCTTCCATAAATAAATTAGCTATGACAGGGGATAATGGAGAACCCATTGGTGCGCCTTCTATTTGTTTATATCGTTGACCGTTGTAAATAAAATATGTATTTGAAAGACAGTGATTAGCTAGGTCCATAAGATAGTTTGGTGGATTATATTTTAATTTAATTATTTCTAAAGCATCATTTATTGGAATTTTTGTAAAAAGGGAAATAATATCAAAACTTACCAGAATGTCGTTTTTATCAATATTTATGTTTTTTATTATATCAAGAAAATGTTTTGAATTTTTTACATATGATCTGGCTTCTTCAGCATGAGGCTGCCATTGTTTAGCAATGTATTTAGCAAGTTCTTGTGTTGGAGATCCGATTGAACTAACTATAGGTCGTAAAGGAATATTTTGTTTGTGAATCTTTGGTAAACCATATAATTTAGGACATATTGAAGATTTTTCTCTTGGTATCAAATTAACCATGATTTTTTTGTCAATAAGTGAATTTTTAATTTTTGCTTTGGTAGTTTTTTCTAAATATGTGGTTGGGTCACTGTTGATTTTGTTATAAGCTTGGTCTTCTAGAAGTTTTAACATTTTGTTGTTGTAATCACTTCTATTCATTACAAAAAAAAAAAAACGACATTCTGGTAAGTTTTGATATTATTTCCCTTTTTACAAAAATTCCAATAAATGATGCTTTAGAAATAATTAAATTAAAATATAATCCACCAAACTATCTTATGGACCTAGCTAATCACTGTCTTTCAAATACATATTTTATTTACAACGGTCAACGATATAAACAAATAGAAGGCGCACCAATGGGTTCTCCATTATCCCCTGTCATAGCTAATTTATTTATGGAAGATTTTGAAACTAAAGCTATTAATTCTGCTCCACTAAAACCAAAATTATGGCTTAGATATGTAGATGATACATTTGTAATTTGGCAACATGGTAAAAATAATTTAGATACTTTTTTAAATCATCTAAACAATATAAATAATAAAATTCAGTTTACAATTGAAATTGAAAAAGAAAATAAAATATCCTTTTTAGATATTTTATTAATTAAACAATCTAATGGTAGTTTAGGGCATACTATTCATAGAAAATCAACTCATACAAACCGTTATCTTAATGCACTTTCTCATCATCATCCAGCCCAAATAAATTCAGTAACAAAATCTTTATTACATAGAGCTTTAACATTATGTGATCAAAATCACATAAAAGAAGAAATTGAAACGTTAGAAAACGCCCTCTTACAAAATGGTTTCAATAAAGCATCATTAAAACTGTTATTAAACAATAAAATTACAAACAACGACAAAGAAAAAGATGAAACACAAAAATACGCTTTTTTACCATTTGTCAAAGGTACCACAAACAAAATTTCTAAAGTTTTAAAAAGATACGACATAAAAACAGTTTTCAATACAAATTTAAAAATAAGTCAAGTTTTAAAAAGCCCAAAAGATATTATCCCTTTAGAAAGTCAAGGCGTGTACGAAATTCCATGTGCAGATTGTACGAGATCTTATATTGGACAAACTAACCGCAAAATTAGCACAAGAAAAGAAGAACATATTCGAGCAGTTCAAAAAAATGAATCTACTTCATCTTTAACGGAACATGTAAATTCAAGTCATCACAAAATTAACTTTGAAGGAACTAAAATTTTAGCAAAAATTAATCATTTTCATACTAGAATAACTAGAGAAGCCATCGAAATTGAAAAAAGACCAGACAATCTCAATAAGAGAGATGATGCTTTACGTTTACCATCTACTTGGAAAACAGCATTGGCAACAACTAAATTAAATTTAAAAAAACCACTAACAGCTTCTTTACCAACAACAACTAATTTAATTACAGCATCCAAATCACAACCAGTTCCTTTACAAGTTTTGACTGTAGAAGGATCAATTAATAGACCAACTACCAGAAGTCAAACAAAGAAACTTTACACACAATAAAGTTTCTTGAAAGTTAGCTTTGACAACAAAATTAGTTTTATAAATAAATGTCATATTGATGTATATTAATAAATATTAATAATAAATATCTCATGATGATGGCTGATGAGATTCAGCCGAAACGTCGAGTCCAACTCAAAAAGAAAACGCGGGATAATCCGAAAATAAATTTAAATAAAAATATATATATATATATATATATATATATATTATTTGCAGAGTTTAGCATTGTAATGATTTAGATATGGAACCTTGAGGCCACCTTGATTATTATTATTATTTTATTATAAATAAATAATCACATTTCTTTGATGTTGATGCAGCCCCTGCATACATTAGTCATCCATAAATTGTTAGAATCTCATTAGTTTGCAGGTAGTCTATAATGCGATCATTAAAAATGCATAGCCATGTAGACATGTGTGTGTAGTATACGTTCACAGGAAATAGAAACCCTTATCATCGCTCCCTCAAAGGGAATCCGTTATCTCTGACAGACGCACGTCTCTTCCTCTTTTCATTCTTACTTATTTCTTCATCATAAATACAATATCGACTGACTTGCACCATTTTGCGACTGCATCCGTTCTATTTTTTTCGCGGAATTCACCTTCCCGGATATGAAAGTTTTATCTCCGGCTTGTGTGTTATTTTTTTATATATGCTATCAAGAGGGAATTGAAAATATTCATTTTTATTCAAGCCATGTGTGAGTGAGTTGTAAAGCTATTCAAGACTGCTTAATTGAATCGTTCAACGTCATTATCATTTATATTGCGGCCGTCCATTAATGTTATCAGTAAATATAGATAGATGGAAACCGCCCTAACATATCTGTTATAGTTTGAGAGTTGTTGGAGTGTGTCAGTATAAATAATAATATTAAGGGATGTGTTGCGGGTTTGAAGATTAGCAAACATCCCTCTGGCTGGATGTTTAATTATATTTCAAACTACCCTTATCGGATAAAATTTTTTTTAAATAATTAAATTGACTTCAATATGAAATAAATTCTTTTTAGAAAGGTCTGATAATTTATAGCCCATAAAGGAGTGTACGTATTGCCTTTAATTTATTTGTCTTTATCCTCTCGGGGGCTTTGTCTGAGTACACAATTAATTTGTCACCCGGGGAATAAAGAAGTGCTGGTTACTTTTTCTCCGTTCGGAACGATCATCGTTTGTACTTCGGGAATGTCGTAATGGAAACAAAGCGTCCATTTCCGGCGGACTCTTTTATCTCTCGATGAGAACACCTTGTGTTGTTGGATTAAGCTTTCATGGAATACTCATCGAACGCAATTATTGAAGTCCTATTTCAACACTAAGAGTTTTTTATCATTAATTTACTTTCATAATTGGATTTTAATAATAACCCTTGCTTTATGTAGTATGGTTACATCAAAGAGAGTTTATCCAGCAAAGAGTAATTAGATTAAATCTACTATACGATACTAAATTAGTAGTAGTAATCCGAAACATTAATTATTATGTTAAGCTTAAAATTTGCACCATTTAATAATGCGAATTGTAAAACGTTTTGTAATTGCTGGTTTATTCTTATTTCAAACATTTTCAGCATTTTTCATGTTTTAACAATATTCAAATTTTTAATACTTTGGTATTAAAAATTGCTTCAGTTATTAAACATTTTTAGATTTTTTTTTTAATTTATGGTATTTAATCGTATTAGTATTTATAGTATTATAAGAATTTTATTAAACTAAATTTATTATAAGTCTAGAAATATAGCAATTGTCATTTTCAGTAATTTTCAAATCTATGCCAGAATTGATAGTATCAATATTATTGAAATTTAGAAATTTATAGTACTTATAGTACTATAATTAGATTGAAGTTATTTGTCCAGGCAATAGTGTTGCTGCTATGAGTTTTAGAAACTAATTTCAATATTACGACATTTGTCCAGAAACTTGTACGAGTGACTTGGCTGGATAGAAGTTTACCTGTTAAGTGAGCAAAGCTCAAACCGTGTTACCGGTCTGGAATGTGTAAAAGCTTTTGGTAAGCTTTTCAAACTCAACCTGGAGTTACACTTTTCCTTCAATGTTGAGAAGTTAAAATGTTTTTGGATGGAAAAACGACATAGATTCTGTCTACATTTTTAGGTTGTCTGCTTGCGACAGTATTTCATTGTTTTTTTTTTGTTTTGCTAACTATTGATGTAGATTTAGAGACAACCGTAGCTTTTGGGGTATAAGATGGGGTAAACGAAAATGCTGTGTTTTTGGTTATTTATGCGTAAGAAAGTAAAGCCTTCAAAAAACACTGGGCAGCTCATACTGTCTAGTAGTGTTGGGTTTTTACTGACTAAAAATTGCACTTTTTTTTCCATTGCGGTCCTATTGGATCTGTTGTACACCTTTGATGATTTACCCTTTAAGTAGTTTAGTATCTTTAGACAATGGGTTTTTAGCACAACTTTGGTTAGGTTGTGTTTGAAAAAGATGGCAAGTGTATTGGAATTTTATCTTATAGCAAGCGCTTCTTAAAACCAGTGTCCGGTTATCAGTCCTGCAAGCCTTTGCAGTCTAATACGACTTATTTGTGTTACCACTGATATCATGCGATGATTCTGTTAAAAATATTTGTGTGTCAATTTCTTACAATTCTTCTACAGGATGCTGTGTTCTGCTTTAAGTCTGCTGCTGATTTTTTTTTCCTTTTCCGTATGGGATCCCAAAAGCAGGTTCTGGTCTAGCAAATGTTTTCTTTGCTCGTTTGGCAAACTTTTTTGCCATGAGAATTTCTTTTATTTCTTGGTTTTTTAGTATCCATATCAGGCAAACTTTGCAGGTTTTGGTCACTGCTTCCAAACAGTATATGCAAGTCATAACCAGTTTTGGACTATAAAATTGGCGACTGCAGGGCATGTAATGCCGCTTGGCTATTTGACATAATAGTTGTTAGTCTTGGTTATGTCTGTAGCCCACCACTTGATGGCAACTGTCTCTGCCTGAAAAGTTGAACCATATTTGCTTAAAGGTAGCAAAATATGTACTTCTTAGTGTTTATCTTTGTAAATTCCAGCTTCAGTACCCTTTTGGTCTTTGGTTTCATCTGTGTACCAGATAATTTTTTGGATTGTTTCCAGGTATTGTTTATTCATTCGTTTTGCTGTGGTATTATCACATCAATTTTTTTTATGATGTAGTGGCCCTTTATGAAGTCTAACCTCATCATTAGAGTTTTTTCTTCATGTAACATATTTGTTATGTTAGGTTAGGTTAGGTTAGGTTAAAACGAATGAATAAACAATACCTGGAAACAATCCAAAAAATTATCTGGTACACAGATGAAACCAAAGACCAAAAGGGTACTGAAGCTGGAATTTACAAAGATAAACACTAAGAAGTACAAATTTTGCTACCTTTAAGCAAATATGGTTCAACTTTTCAGGCAGAGACAGTTGCCATCAAGTGGTGGGCTACAGACATAACCAAGACTAACAACTATTATGTCAAATAGCCAAGCGGCATTACATGCTGTTACAAGTGCAAAAAAACAATGCCTTTGTGTAAAACTAATTATGAGGTGATTGACTTTAGGGAATTGCGTCATGGAGATGAGGGCAGTAGTTAGCTTTCAGTGTACAACAAGGGAGCTTACCGCAGAGGTCCTTGGAGATGTTTTTTGGGAGATGCATCTTAGTGGTCTGATGCTTAGGGACTACAAAATGTTGGAAGTATCTTCCAGTGAATAAATAGGAGTTCTGGATCAACTATTGGCCCGGTACAATTTTCTCAACAATCAAAGGTTGCTTGATGTTTTGGTGAAAGCAGAGGAGTGGTTATGGCTTCAAAGTTGGCATTTTTTGACTCAACGTGTTTTGTGGGTTATGACCTTTGCTGATCAAATGCCTGCAACCCCTTTCTTACTTTTGCATCTATGCTTTTCTGATCAATGATATCACGGAAGGGTCTTGTGCTTTTATGGTACTTATTAATTTTTTTGCCCGATGTAAAACGTAATAGCAATAGTTATGTCAATTCTCCTGAGAATTTATAAGGATTGGATCACGTGGTGAGCTCAGTTCTAGTTTACAATAACTTCATGTTTAAGAATTATTTTTGGTGCTTAGTCGTAGACATCTGGTTTAGGCCTACGTTTTAGGTGTTGCGTCGGTTTTGAGAGTTTAGCGTACTTGGTACTTTTCAGAGCATTGGACAGGCTAAGGTTTGCTTCTAGTATTGGATTATTCATTTAGAGGTGATTTTTTAGTAGACATTTTATGACAGATCAAGGGTTTGTTAAGTCAAAGTTTCATTGTAATTTTGTTCAGTATTAGTTGACATTTTATCATGGAAAGACTTAGCCCGGTACAAAGTTTACAAATTATTCAGATATATTACAAAAATCAGCCTAACGAACGAACAATTTGATATACCATTAATAATTTAAAACTGAAGTTTCATTATTGGATAACACGTGACCAATTAGACAGCATCCAGCAAGTAGTAAAGAAAATATAGCGGCGGTTGCTAAGAAAGTAAGTGTAACAGGAAATTTAACATACAAAAGTAAGCAAATTGGAGCCTACGTTGACGACATTGTTATCACAGGACGCACAGCGAGTGAATAAAATGACACTTTTAAAGACCTTAACAAAGAGACAAGGAAAGTAGACCTAACAGTGAGTCATGAAAAAACAAACGATATGTTGATGATCAGAAGAACAACACAAAATGAAAACAGATACATAGTATGCAACTACAGCTTTGAAAAAGTTTAAAAGTTCACGTATCTGGGATCTTAACTAAACGACAATAATGACGAGAGCGAAGAAATAAAAATAAGAATAGTAAAAGGAAACAAAGCCTACTATGCAAACTGGAAACTGCTTACCAATAAACTGCTGAGTCACAAGTTCAAAATAACTATATGTAAGTGCCTAACACAACCGGCAGTTGGGTATTTACGGTTGTGAGACACGGACTCTTCTTACGAAAAGTGCAGAGGAACTAAAGAGATTTGATCAAAAAATATTAAGAAAATTATATAGCCCGGTAGGGGAACAGGATGGGACATTTAGGATAAGAATGAACCATGAACTTGAGTCTCTTTTAGGTAAAAGCAACATAATGAAACACATAAAAGCTCAGAGACTAAAATGGATGGGCCACATACAAAGAATAGAGGCTTATCACAGAATGGAAACCCATCATTAGCAGGCCGAGGAAAAGAAGAAAACATAAGAACAATAGGAGTTAGGAATTGAAGGAGAGTAGCAGAAGATAGAGAGAAATGGTCAAAAATCGTGGAGGATGCCAAAGTCCACAAAAGGTTGAAAACGTACGCGATGACCTTGATGAATTGATTCGGTGCCGTTTTCAACAGCTTGGCTTATTGTATAAAACAAGTTGGCGTATTTGGTTTAAAAACATATAAAATTTAACTCGTGCAAGAATTGAAGTTTGTCGACCATCCGAATTGTCACCATTTTAGTGTTTGGGTTCTTGAAAACCCTAAAGACTGTATTTGACTAAAATTTTGTTCAGCAATTAAGCCTATTTCTGGTTTAATGGTTACGTAAAGCAATCAGAGAAAGTTTAAGAGCTGCTATTACATCTAAACAAAACAACGGGTTGGTGTGGTTTATGTGTTATATATATTTCTTCAAAAATTATGTCGGCTGGAACATTACTCTGAGGTCGTTTGTTATTGCTTTGTGTTAATTGATTATTTGTTCCCTGAAATTGAAGCTCGTAATTTTGACATAATTTTAAATTTACATGGCTTTATTGCGAGGGCAATTTGATGAACATTTAGTTTTACACTTTGGGCCGGTCAATTGGCCTTCTAGATCATGCGAAGTTCAATATCTACATGAATAAGCCGGTTACAATTGCGGAATTGATAGCCAACAAGACTTGCATCATTTGCTAAATATCACTCAAAATGCTTAAACACGTCATTAAAAATGGGAATTTCAGATTGAACCATGTTAGCTGTAGTTACGGCCAACATTTGAAAAAATATAAATGTTTTTTTTTGTAAGATAATAAGGAATATCCAATAAAATTGAATTTTTTGTTGGTTTTTTAATTAAAAAAAATTATTTGTAAATGAATCAGCCGGTAATTATGGAACCACGTTGGTCAATAGTGTTGGTTGATCTCTGCTAGGTTTGGGTTCAGTTTTTGGGTGTTTTCTTGGATTAAACATAATCTGATTAGTAACCTGCTTAGGGTCTTTCTATAAGTTGTGTTTGAGGTCTTTTAGTTTGAGGGGTTTCTAAGTGAAGTATTTCTCAAGTGATTCTTGTTTGAGATCAAAATCTCGACCGACATCATCCAGCAGACCTTGCTTGGGGTTTCTTAAGGTTGAATGGGGCATTGTTATATGTAGTTTAAAAAAAAATGTTGTTAGTGCAGTTTTTATACGTTTTTTTTTGTTGTGAATTAGGGTTTGTTGTTACGGAGTAAGAGTGGTTTGGTTTGAGTTTGAACCTAGATTTACAATCCAGGTAGTTGACTTTTGGAGATGTTCTCCAGGTGATAGGAGAGTTTTGAAATTATTTGGGTGATGTGGAACAAGACGTTCGAATTTGTTATTGAAAATTTGTATGATCATTTGAAAAAGTTGGATGTTGGGCGCCAATTGTTACGGTTACAAGAGCCAATATTTTAGGGCTCACACTCAAGTTACTATCTTACAAGTTGCTTTTGAATATGTACCTAAAAACACAAATTGAGTTACTTAAATGGAGGCGCTGTAGATATTGACGAGGCTTACTAATGTCTGGTCTACCCACACTTTTTCATTAAATATAATTATGGTTAAATGGACACTAATCATAAATTAGAGTTTTGATTTAATAAATGCCATAACTTTTGAAAAATTTCTGCCAGAGCTGTGGCTCGAACCTGCGACAAATTATGCTCCAAGATTTGAGTTCCTTCACCCAACGGAGCCTCTTTTTTAATGTTTTATAATTTTATTTTTTTAATTTTTGTTGAAGCCTAACAAAATTTAGCTGTTGCTAAAAATACTGTTTTAAAATTTATATGAAGCTTGAAATGGTGATTAAAGTTATGTCGTAACTTTTGTATTATTTATTGGATTTTTATACAATTTGGCAACAATGTAGTCTAATACTATTGCTGCCATCTTTGTAAATTGCAACTAATTTGATAGAGTGAGTATTGAGTAATTTTGATCTATTCTTGAACTTATAATGGATTAAATTTAGGTCATAACTTTTGTATTAATTATTGGATTTTTATGCAATTTTGCAATAAAACACTCCAATACCATTGTCACGAACTGTATAAACTAATTTGCTACAGTGTGTATCGAGTAATTTTAATCTGCTTGAGTTTACTTAGATCAAACTTGAACTTATGTCATAACATTTGTATTAATTAACAATCTTTAATGTAATTTTGCAACAATGCACTTCAATACTATTGTTATTAATTGTGTAAATTGTAGCTAATTTTATGAAGTGATATTTAAGTAAACTAAATCTAACCGAGTTTACTTATAGCAAGCTTGAAGTTATTGCATTGATGTCATTACATTTGTAATAATTATTGGATTTTAATGCAATTTGGCAACAATACAGTCTATTTTTTTTGCTACTAACTGTGCAAATTGCAGCTAATTTGATACGTCCAGTTTTGAGTAAACTAAATACAGGGTGTAGATTAATTGGCGGATAAACGCCAGGTAACTTTATAGATCGTGCCAAAAGAAAACGAAAATCTTAATTCCAAAATGCTGAAAAACTCTTCGTTTGGCCTCACGAGGTCCTCAAAGTTTCAATTTGTCAATTGATATTATAAATAATCAAACGAAAGACTGGTTTGCCATCTAGTTGCAATTATTAATACTAAAATGTCCGCATCTTTCGTTTGATTATTTATAATATCAATTGTGTTCATAAGCACAGAAATATTTATTCAAAATTGTCTTCGCTATCATGCGATGCCGTGGTCGTACAAGGCATACTGACGAGGTTTGTAGAACCGAAACAATTGTCTATGCTTGACCCTTGGCCGCTGTGATTCGATTGACTGATTTTGAATAAATTATTAATTCATTTCATAATTTATTGGCGATTCAAAATCGTTATAGCCGCGAAATGACTGCCAATTGCATAAATGCAAAAATGATACCGATTAATGCGGACATTTTAGTATTAATAATTGCAACTAGATGGCAAACCAGTCTTTCGTTTGATTATTTATAATATCAATTGTGTTCATAAGCACAGAAATATTTATTCAAAATTGTCTTCGCTATCATGCGATGCCGTGGTCGTACAAGGCATACTGACGAGGTTTGTAGAACCGAAACAATTGTCTATGCTTGACCCTTGGCCGCTGTGATTCGATTGACTGATTTTGAATAAATTATTAATTCATTTAATACAAATATTGTTTTAATTGCGTATATTATGTACCAATTTGCTTTCTTTTATAGTATAATAAAAATTACGAGGTTTATTGAAACTTAATAATAAAAAACATTGAAAAATGTGCAAATTACTTTTGAAGAATAAATCAAATATAAATTAAAAATACGCTTGGCAACGTAGCAAAATTTTTAATAAAATTCAAATTATAAAGTAGGCAATGCAATAAATGTCAGTCAAATAAAATTTATTTTAAATATTATGATATACTTTATTCTTTTGATAATCATTAATTTAAAATTGTGTGAGGTTGCACATTGACGACACATACCGCATTATTAAATTATGAATGGTGTTTTGATGCATTTGCGAAATATATTATGTTGCGTTCGTCTAGTATGCTGCGCTCTGCCTTATGTCTGTCTCGGATTAACAACTACTACGTTGCCATGTCAATCCCGTGACCACCCTTGACAAAAACCATCGGTGACTTTTGTTGTTTCACCATGCGGCTAAAATGCGTTTTCAAAAAATGTGTGAATCCAGCAAATAGGTACTATAATTATTATTGAATTATAGAACAATTTATACATTGCAGCTGATACAACTATTATAAATTATTAGATTCTGTCATAAATAAAAATATTAATTATTTCAATGCACAATTGATTGTTTGAAAATATATTTAAAATAATTGTCATGAATATAGCAACTCTGATAGATTTAACATTTAACGCCGGCGATGCTTGAGAACGTCATAAATTCGATATCGATGCGTGCTGTAAAGTGTTTAGAAGTAAACGGTGGCCAATTTGAACATTTGTAGTTTATAATAAAAAATAAAATTTGATGTGTGTATTAAATTCCCTATTTTATGTGTAATAAGTTGCCTACATTATAGGTTTGAATTTAGAAAGTTTGCAACGTTGCCAAGCGTAACAAAACTTTGAGGACCTCGTGAGGCCAAACGAAAAGTTTTTCAGCATTTTGGATTTAAGATTTTCGTTTTCTTTTGGCACGATCTATAAAGTTACCTGGCGTTTATCCGCCAATTAATCTACACCCTGTATAGCTGAATTCACCTACAGCAGTTTGATGCTACAAGATTTAATTTTTTCATAACTTTTGTATTAATTATTGGTTTTTATTGCAATTTGGCACTAATGCACTTCAATATCATTGCTACTAACTGTGTAAATTGCAACTAATTTTATTGGATCAGTTTTCAATCAACTAAAGGCCGCTTTTACAATCGTCGGATAAACTAATCTATAGTTATATCTGGTATAACACGCAATGCATTTTACAAATGCTAAGTTAGTTTATTCTCTAGAATAACCTAGTGCAACGTCAATGATGCTCTAAGTTGTTTATAAGCAAATTTAGATTGTTTCCTCTATAATGTTACAAAACGTAAATGTGTTTAAATCAGATAGTGACAACAAAAAGACGAAAATTGAAGCAACAAATTCTACTTTTTTTCTTATTTATTTTTACGAATAATATATGTGCGGCGCTTACAAGGTTATGTGCGTTATACTAGGTATAACTACTGTTTCGAGCACCGGATAAGTTAACCCCGGTTTATTCCCCTCCAAACCCTAACTATGCTTTAACTGGGGATTGTAAAAGCGGCCCTAAATCTAACGGAATTCACTTATATTAAGCTTGAAGTTATTGGTAATTGAAATTATGTCATAACTGTTGTATTCAATATTGAATTTTAACGTAATTTTGCAATAATGCATTCTAATACCATTGTTACCAACTGTGTAAATTGCAGCAATTTTGATACAGTGATATTTGATATACAGTGATTCGGAAGTCACTTAATAAGCCGTTGGTCCCATCAACCCCCTTCAAACAAGTCGTAAGACTTCTGGGGCGATGTAAAATAGCTGTAAAACGCGAAATAAAAAAGAAAGAAAGAAAGAACTAAATCTAACTAAGTTTATTTATATCATGCTTGATGTCATGGGTGATTGCAGTTATGTCATTACTTTTATATAAATCATTGTATGTTGTTTGAAAACAGGAGGACAAAGATCAATACGATTACTAGTAATTGTGTAAATTTCAACAAATTTGATATAATCAGTTTTGAATCAACAAAATCTAACTGAATTCACTTATTATAAGCTTTTTACGTAATTTTGCAACAATGCTCTCTAATATCATTGCTACCAACTATGTAAATTGCAGTTAGTTTGATACAGTGACTTTTGAGTAAACTAAATCTAACTGAATTCACTTATATCAAGCTTGAAGTTATGAATAATTGAAATTATGTTATAACTTTTGTATTCATTATTGAATTTTAATGCAAATTTTGCAACAATGCACTTCAATATTATTGTATTATTGCTACCAACTGTATAAATTGCAATTAATTTGAAATGATTAGATTTGAGTCAACTAAATCTAACTGAATTTACTTATAACAAGTTTGAAGTCATGGGTAATAGAAGTTATGTCATAACTTTTGTATTTATTATTTAATTTTAATTTTATTTGGCAACAATGCACTCTATAATACCATTTTACCAACTGTATAAATTGCAACTATTTTGATACGGTGACTTTTGAGTAAACAAAATCTAACCAAATTTACTTATATCAAGCTTGAAGTCACGGGTGGTTGCAATTACGTCATTATTTTTGCTTTAATTATTGGATTTTATTGCAATTTGGCAACAATGCAATCCATTACTATTGCAACAAACTGTGTAATTTGGAACTAAATTGATATAATCAGTTTTGAGTCAATTAAATCTAACTGAATTCACTTATAACAAGCTTGAAGTTATGGGTAGTTGAAATTATGTCATAACTTTTGTATTCATTATTGGATTTTAATCTAATTTGGCAACAATGCACTCCAATAATGCTATTACAACTATTTTAATATGATCAGTTTTGAGTCAACTAAATCTAACTAAATTCACGTATAAAGGATTTTTCAGTTGGCGCGAATGGGTTTTGGCGGCCCGTGGCGACCATTTTGACATCTATCAAATATTTTGTTTATTATTCAGTTACTTATGCCAAATTACCATGGCAAGTTACATGATTGAATAGCAAGTTCAAATAATAAAAGCTTTATTTTCAAAATGAGTGTTTGTTAGTGCAAACATAGCGCGCATTTTACGGTAGACATGGTGCCCTTTCGCAGTCGATTCTTCAACGTTTGGTGGCCAAATTTGTCGATTTCTTGCCGTGCACAAAAACTCGGGCTTTCGTAGACTTCAATTTCGCAAATTTTACTTAGGCCTACACCCGTACAAGATCCAATTGACTCAGGAGCTCAAAGTTTATGACCATAGACAACGCTGTTTAATTGCTGATTGGGCTTCGAACCGTTTGGAAGAGGACCCTAATTGGTGAGGCTACAGAACGATGATAACCATTTTCTTGTGGCTCAAATTGAACAATATGGACCTAGACGACAAGTGGTTCCAGCAAGATGGCGCCACGTGCTACACAGCGTACGCCACAATTGACATTCTGCATGAACGTTTTGAGAGTAAGGTTATCTTTTGCAGGGGTGGTGTGAATTGGCAACAAAGGTTATGCGATTTGACCCCGCTAGACTTTTTCTTGTGGGGTTTCTTGAAGTTGCAGGTCTATGCAAATAAACCACAATTGACCGATGCACTAAAGGTGAACATAACACAGGTCATGGCTTAAATTCAGTCGGATTTATGCGGACGAGTAATTGAAAATTGGACCACTGGGATCCGTGCTACCATAAGAAGCCGAGCCGGGCATTTGAACAATGTCATATTCCACACTTACACATGGGCCTCAAATAAAAAACAGAATTTTGTTAATACCTTACACACAGCTTGTTTTATTCCATTTCAACAACTACCTGACTTTATTGAAAAACCCTTTATCAAGCTTGAAGTTATTGGTAATATGTTATAATTTTTGTATTCATTATTGAGTTTTAATTCAGTTTTGTAACAATGTACTTCAATATCATTGTTACCAACTGTGTAAATTACAGCTATTTTATACAGTGACTTTTGAGTAAACTAAATTTAATTATATCAAGTTTGCAGTCTGGGTGGTTTTGTATTATTTATTGGATTTTAATGCAGTTTGGCAATAATAAAATCTAATACCATTGCTATTAACTGCGTAAATGGCACCAAATTTGATATGATCAGTTTTTAGTCAAATGCCACTTTTACCAGGCATAGATAGTCATAGATGATTGAAATTGTGTAATAAGTTTTGTATTATTTATTGGGTTTTTGTACAATTTGGCAACAATGCAGTCCAATGTTATTGCTTTTAACTGTGCAAATTGCAACTAATTTGATACGATGAGTATCGAATAGTTTTAATCTATTTGAATTCACTAAGATCAAACGTTAAGTTATAAGACATTAAATTTATGTCATAACTTTTGTATTAATTATGGATTTTTGATGAAATTTTGCAATAATGCTTTTCAATACCATTGCTAATAACTGTGTAAATGGAAGCTAGTTTGATACGTTCAGTTTTAAGTAAACTAATTATAGCCAAACAGCAAGTTTGAAGCTACAAGAGATTTAATTCATGTCGTAACTTTTGTAATAAATATTAGATTTTAATGCAATTTTACAATAATATACTCCAATAACATTGCTACCAACTGCGTAAATTGCAACTAATTTGAGATGATCAGTTTTGAATAAACTAAACCTAACCGAGTTTACTTATACTAAGCTTGAAGGCATAGCTGATTAAAGTTGTATAACATCTTTTTTTATTATTTATTGGATTTTTATACAGTTTGGAACAAAGCATTTTAATAACGTTGCTACTATTTGAATTAGTTTGATACTTTCAGTTTTGAGTAATCTAAATATTGCCGAGTCTACTTACAGCAAGTTTGAAGCTAAAAATGATTTAACAACTTTTCTAATAATCTTCATGATTGCAGCTAAAACGTTTTAAGTAAACTAAATATAGCCAAATTTACTTACAACAAGTTTGAAGCTAAAAGATATTCAATTCTTATTATAACTTTGTAAAAATTATTGGATTTTAATGCAATTTGACATAAATGCATTTTAATTTTTAATTGTGTAAACTGCATTTAATTTGATATAATAAGTAAACTAAATCTGACCGAGTTTACTGATACCGGACTTGAAGTCATAGCTGATTGAAATTGTGTAATAACTTCTGTAATATAATTATTGGATTTTTATACATTTTGGCAACAATGTAGTCCAATAACATTGAGAATTTACTAAGTAAGTTTTGAGTAAACTAAATATAGCTGAATACACTTAGTTTGAAGCTAAAATTTTTAATTCATGTCATAACTTTTTTATAAATTATTAAATTTTTATACAATTTGGCAACAATGCAGTCTAATGTTATTGCTACAAACTATGTAAATTGCAGTTAATTTGATATAATCAGTTTTAAGTGAACTTTGATTAGCTAATAGTTGCCGCATAAAGTAGAAACAGTTATGGAGTAATTGTTTCTTCAAGAAATGAGTTTTGTGTGCGGGATATAGAAGTGATTCCTAATAACGGTCTAGTTAAAAGTTTTGATGATTTATGGGTCAGAAATTTGGGGGTAGAAAGAACAAAATAAATTAGAAGCTATACATGTAAAATACTGGAGATGGGTACTAGGATTAAATAGAGATACCATAGCATACAATGTATTAGAGAAAGCTAAAAGAGGTAAAATAAAAGTGGAAGCAGGAAAAAGAGCAATGAATGCAAAATTTTGCAAAAATTGTAAAGAAAAAATGAACGAAAGATATGAAAGAATAGGAGCAGAGAGACAGAAATATTATAATAGAAAGGGAAATGACTGTGAGGAAGTAGAAAGAATGAGAAATAGTTGTGTGGAAAGAAATAACGATGCGTCATAGGGATATAGAAGTACAAGAGAGAAGAACAAAAGTAAATGAATCAAGGTACAATGAGAAATATGCAATTATTATGGAAAACAAAATCTCAAATTATCTTAATAATTCAAAATACACAAAAACAGAAAAACAATACTAGCAAAAAAGATTTAGATGTAGAAATGAAGAAAAAGTTTGTAAATTTTGGATGAATGAAGAAAGCAAAATGTGTGGAGAAGCCATTGGAACTATTGAACATATGTTAAAATAATGTATTGAGATGAGAGAAGAACAAATGGATAGAAAGGATGTGTTGAAAGAAGATGGAAAAGATAGTGTAGATAAGAAACGACATTAAAAGAAGAAAAGAAATTGACAAAGATTGTAGAGTTTAAGTTGTATTATAAGATATTATGTTGATTACATAGTATAATTTGTAGATTGTTACAAATTATGTTAGGATAAGTTTTATTAAATAAGGATTTCAATTAAATTATGTATAAATTGTAACATGTAAATAATTTTCAATGCTTAATGGCAAGAAAATAAACTATTATTAACAAGTGATTCTTAATCCAGTAGCAGTCTGCAATTTTGGCATTGCATTAAGATGTCTTTTGATTGATAGCTTACAGTTATATTTTGACGTTAATGGTATAAACAATTCTTGTAGAGAAGCGTTTTTTTGCTATCTTGCAGTTGCGCCAATTTCAATCTTAAGCGTAAACAATATCTAATTGGAGTTTAATCAATTGCAACTCTAAAAAAAAACTCAATTTTTTGTTTTTTCAAAAACAAAATTTGAGCTATCAATGGCACCAAGTATTAAACTAAACAACAAATCTATATGTAAATTTTCTTCAATTTTCTACAATAAAATTACACATAATCTTTTCTGGAAGATCATGTTGTTGATATAGCTTTGAATGTATCTAGAAAATTTGGATTTTTTAATAGATAGAGTTGTACTTCTGTACAACTTTTCTATACCTATATATAAAACTTAAATACTTCCTTATATTGAATATTGTACTCAAGTATTGGAAAAGGCATCTAAAACTACACTATCTCTTCTAAGTTTTTTTCAAAAACAATATATTTAAATTATTGCAAATCTAAAATTGACTTTACATTGGCGTAATGTCATTTATTTAAACCAAATATAATAAAATTTTAATTTAAGTTCATAAAATATAAAAATTTGCATCAAAAACTGCTTAAATTTTCTAACATTTTTTAATTTTTTTAGAGGAATTGATACTATTATAGTATACCAATTTATAGTACTTTTAGTATCATACCACTTATTACTAGGTTTAAGAAATATTGATATTTGCATTAAAAACTGCTTAAATTTTTTAATGTTTTCAGCTTTTTTAAATTTATGAAAAAATTAATTGTATTAATATCATTCAAATTTTTAGTTGTTTTTAGTACTATATCAGTAATAATCCCAAATCAAATTTGTTAATATTACAATATGAGGTTTAAGATATATGGCAGATGGCATCAAAAACTGTAGCCATTTTTAAATGTATGACAAAACGCGATAAGTTTTCAATATTATTTAAATGTTTAGTTTAAATAGTACTTTACCAACACTTTATTTAAACCAAATTTGATATTATTTCAATGTAAGATTAACAAATTTGGTTAAATTTGATTATTACAGTAGTTTTACAATTAGTGTTCTATATTAGTACAGTAATCCAGCAATGTATTCAATTTCCAATTAAATATTAATGATCATTTATTATTAATACAAAATAAATATTTCTATTGTCAATTTTCCTCATCGTTGGCAACAAGAAAATCAATTTGATTTCAAGAAGGCAATCTTGAATGAGTATAAGGAAAATCAAGCTACTATACACACACACACATAGAAGGAGAGCTGTCGAATGTCCTTTAGACGCACCCCCGAAGGCTGATAACTTATTACAATGCAGCCGGTGACATCCCACTAGGTGTTTGCCGAAAGCAAACGGTCGGACAATGGCGTCCCCCACTCGTGACTCTCTTACTACAGTAATAAAGAAAACCCAGTTCAACACACTCGACTTACCTATCCTGAGGCGGATGCAGGGCGCTTATTCCCCAGACCGCCAGCATTGTTCCCTTTAAATGTCAATATTGTCAATAAATTACTGCAGCCGTTGCACCGGAATAATGGAAACTCTATGTCCGACAAAACTTACCAAACTGATAATATTCAGTGCACTACAATGTTTGAAACTAATATAGGTAATTTAATGTTATTAAACCAACATGCAACTTCTCTATACGGAATATATATTATATTATGTTATATAACTATATTAATAGTAAATAATGGAATTGTTTTTTAATTTTTTTATTTCATCTCATGGGAAGCGTTTGGTTGGTGGGTTTTTAGCGTCATTGGCGACGTTTTTCGGCGGCTTTTAATTAAATTTATTAGATAATTAAATTATCCGAGCGGGAATCGCAATCAGGCCGTCCGGTTCGCGTCCCATTCCTCTGGCGCTTACAAAAGAAACTCCGATAATTAGATGTACGTGTTGCGGCCGACCCCGGACTTTATAATTTTAATTAAGTAGACCCTTGTATCGCAAAAAATAATTACTCTATACGGGAAGAAAAATGATTAAAAGTTTATGCGCTCCAAACGTATTAAAAATCAATCAATATGCGTTAACATGTCGTTGAATGCTTAAATCAAATATTAGAAATTTAAGTTGCCATCATTAACATAACAAAATCTAAATTAATTAGTTGTGGAAACAGAAATGGTTGTCTTCTCTAGTTGTTATCTAGAAAAAAAAAAACAATTCAATAAAGAAAGCTAAATTATTTTCATTAAAATATTGATTTTTATAAATTCCAATTACTGAACCTTGGGGATACTTTTGTTATGATAAAGAATAATTTCTTATTAGCAAAAAAATAGTACAATGCTTATTTAGGAAACGTATATAAATAGTACAAAACATTATTTATGCTTCAAATATATTTATTTTGACTTTCTTGGTTATATTCTTTTTATATGTTTTGATTAATTTAGAAGTAATAATAATAATAAATACATTTATTGCCCATAGTACAAATATATATCTTAACGATTACATAATTACAAAAATATATAAAAAAAACGAATGTTCGGGCAATGGGTTCAAGATTAGATTGAATGTAGTAACATTCATCTAGTCTTTCTTCCTCTTGAACCTGGTCTATACTAGAATTTAAATATAAAAAAACATAAATAACAATAACAAAACAAAAAGTATTTGATTCATTTTCTCTAGATTCATACATGATTTTATGACTTATACTAAATGATTGAATGACAAAATATGGATGAAATAAGATAAATAGTAAATAATTAAATGTGATAGTTTACAAGTAAACGGTACCAAAACTTGAAACAGTAAGATTCATAAATAAAAAAATTATAATATCTTAATATTTTAGGCATTTAAATAGTCCTTAATGCGCTCTTTAAATTGTTGTTTTGATAAAAGTAATAGGTTAGTCGGAATTGAATTTAGAGTTGCTTCTATATTGTAACTAAAAGATGTTTTAAACATAGCCGTTCTGTGTGCTGGAATATTTAATGCTGTCTTTCTTCTTATATTAATAGAGTGCACATCACTTCTGTATGTTATTTTGTTGTATAGATATGGCGGTAACTTTCAGTTTAATTGTTTTGTGATATAAACAACATGCGTGCTTCTTTCTTCTATTTATCATGTTCAACCACTGTGCGTTTATTAATGTGTGACTTATATGACTACGTCTACGCACTCCATAGATAAACCGCAAACATGCGTTTTGAACTTGGTAAATTTTTCGTACACTATGACTAGTCACAGTAATTAAAGATTGACAATATCAGTGAGTTACACAGCAACTGCTTAATTTGAATTGATAAGTAATATCTATGGCCATATAATGCTTTTAATTTTCCATATGACTTGCCTACTAATAAATTTATGTGTTTTCTGAATCTTAAATCCTTGTCAATTATCAATCCCAAAACTTTTGATTCATCTACTAAAACTAATTCAATCTCACTTAACTTAATTTTTAGTTGGCGTTTAGACGTATGCGCAAATAACATTACCACTGACTTTTTAGGATTGAGCTTTAAATTGTGGTGTTTTGACAAAACTACTAAATTTTCTAACTCCTTGTTTATTGTGATATTTATTGTGTTAATCTGTAGGATAAAGAAATTTAAAAAAAATAGCGCATGCTAATAATTTATTGCCGACGTTTCGATTTCTTCGTTATCTTCCTCAGGGATTTAAATGTTAGCTATAAAACCATGACAAGTATAGTTTTTTAATTTCTTTATCCTACTTCCAAATCACATTAATCAAAACATATTTATGACAAGTTAGGAAAAACCTCATTTTCACACTTTCGAAACATTTTATAATTATTCTGGAACATTTTGCAAATTTAAATTTATCTGGAACATTGTATGATATGTCGTTCACGATCGATTCGTTTGATTTGAACAAATCATTTTATTGAACTGTTTGACCAAATTAGTTGTTGAACGGGCCTGTTTTAATTTTTGTCGGCAAACAAACAACAAAAAATTGGACAAAACATTTCAGTGAACCGATTTAAATGATCCGAATCACTATACCAAACGGAATATACATTGTCACAACCTAAACAAATATTATGAAAAATTTGTTTTTGGCTTTTGCTGCCTAAGAACATTTTAGTCAGTTAATACTCATATTTCTACTTAAGGAACAAAAGTATAGAAACATTGTAAATTTACGTTTAAATTTTTAACTCAATTTGTGATATATGTGATAACCTAGAATATTTTATAATTATTTTGGAATACTTTGTTAAATTGTAGAACATTTCATGATGTACAGAATTTTTTTTGATATTTTTATAGTTTATAAAATCAGTATTAGTAGTGGAACATTTTGTAAAGTTGTAAAACTTTTTATGATAGAACAGAAGTATTTTTTGACATGTTTGACTGTTTTTGAAAACAGTATTAGTTGTGGAAAGTTTTGTGAAGTTGTAGAACATTAAATAACACCACAGAAACATTTTTGATTTTTTTGACAATACAATAATATTTTTTGCTATTTTTGACAATTTGTGAAAACAGTTTCAGTTTTGAAACATTTTGTGATGTTGTAGAACATCTCATGACAGTACAAAACCATTTGACATTTTTGACAAAACAAAAATATTTTTTGACATTTTTGACAATTTATAAAAACATTTTGTTAAGATGTAGAACATCTTATGACAGTATAGAATTATTGTTTGACGATTTTTACAGTTTTTGAAAACAGTGTTAATAGTGGATTATTTTATAGAGGTTTTTAAACATTATGTGTAATTTTAGAACATTTTTAACAGTAAATAAACATTTTTTGACATTTTTGACAGTTTGTGAAAACAGTATTAGTTAACATTTGAAAGACATTTTTTTAATTATTTTATAATTTGTATATACAGAGTGCCCCGGTACTCGATGCGCATAGCTTAATAACTTATTTTTTGGACAATTTTAAGTCGAAAATGCCTTATGCACTTTTATTAAAAGTAAATAGTTATTGAGTTATATTAAATTCAAGTGAGAGTAAAGATAAAGTAAATGCCATATTAAATAATGTAATGTAAAGTTTTATTATTTAACATTTTGTTTTATTCCTAACAAGTTTTATTTATGTTTTTGTTCAAAATGTCCTCCCGCTGCGCCACAACACATTCTTGCTCTTCTAACAATTGAAGAAGTAGCTTTTTGAATACTATCTGAGTTTTTTCGTATGAATGCAGCTGCAGCCATAATATTTTAAATTAGCTCATCTCTGGTTTGTGGTTTATTAGAATACACCAAACTTTTCATGTGTCCCTACAGATATTAGTCGAGAGGCGTTAGGTCTGGTGACCTAGGAGGCCAGGAAACTGGAGCTCTTTTTCTAATCCACCGGTTAGCAAAGATGTTATTTAGATATGTTCTTACATTTATACCAAAATGTGGAGGTGCGCCATCCTGCTGAAACCACATATTAACTCTATTGTGAAGTGGTACATCCTCCAATAATTCTGGCATTTCGTTTTGTAAAAAAATTAAATAACGTGCAGATGTTAAATGTTTTTCAAATATGAATGGCCCAATAAGACGGTTATTAAAGACATTACACCAAACATTCACTGAATAGCGATGTTGAAAATGTGATTCCGCAATTTCAAAAGGGTTTTCAATTACCCATGAATGTGAATTCCTTGTATTTGTGATTCCATCTCTTGTAAACGTAGCTTCGTCCGTAAACAGAATTTGTCTACATAATTGTTGGTGTTCAATCAACCAACGACAAAAGGTAATACGTGTTGCGTAGTCTACTGGTTGTAACTTTTGAACAGATTGTATGTGATAAGGGTACAAACCAAATTTTTTTAATGTTCTCCACACTTTCATTCGTTTAACATGAAGACGACTAGATATTCTCCGTACACTAGTGGAGGGACTATGTTCGATCATGTTAAGAATAGCATCCTCTTCAGCAAGTTCTTGGCATACGGGACGTTCTGCAGTAGCTTTCGGAACACTACCGACGATGCACATTGATAAATACTTTCGCGTTAGGTGTTTTTTGACCTGGGAACCTCCTTTGATATTCCCGCACTGACTCTCTTGCATTTCCATTGCAGTATCCATAAATAAAGTGAATATCGCCATATTCTTGATATGAAAACGTAGCCATACTAAGTTAAACTTAAAATGACATCTTCAAATTGTCATCAACAAAACACTTGACAAAAGAGTATAAAACATCGTCACGCTCACTTGAATTTTAATATTGCCCATAACTGTATAATTATTGAGTTTTGAATAAAAGTGAATAAGGCAATTTTGACTTAAAATTGTCCAAGGAATAAGCTATTAAAGTATGCGCATCGAGTCACGGGACACCCTGTATAATTATACTGGTCTAAGAACATTTTGTGAAGTTGTGGAGCATTTTACGAAAGTAATGTTTTCAAAAATATAGATAGAAAACAATGTTCAAATTTGTGGTTTGCAGCAATCAAGACAGTCCGTGCCAATAATAATTTTGACAGTTATGTTCTAAAGTGCAAACAATTGAGTACATGTTAAATGAATTTTAGAAAATTCATCAGGTTGACGCAACGAGCCACATAAGCTTTGAAACAATTGCAGTGCTGAACGAAAAATTTCATGGGCGGATTATTTTGCAAAAGTGGAACATAAAGATTGTGCTATTTAACTCTGCTAGACTTTTTTCTTTGGGGTTACGTGAAGAAAAGAGTCTACGTTAATAACCCGCTGTGACCCTAGCTGTCAAAGACAATATTTGAGCTGTTATTTGACAGATCGAGCTTCAGTTGTGCAAATTTTTTTGCAAAATTTACTCAAAAGTTGAGCGTTTTATAGAGGTATAAATTTTTTTTGTTGTAAATGTTTTTACAGTTTATGAAAACAGTATTAGTAGTGCAACATTTGATTCAAGAAAAAAAATTTAAAGTTTTAAAATATTTCTTTACTTTTTGACTGTTTGTAAAGACAATATTAGTCGCGGAACATTTCATGGTAGTTCAAAAATATATTTGAAATTATAAAACGTTATTTGACAGTAACCAAACATTTTTTGATAGTTTTTAAAAACAGTATTAATTGTTGAACATTTTATAGCGGTTTAGGAGTATTTTGTTGTAAAACAATTGAATAGATTGTTTAGATTACAAAAAAAAGTGTAAGACCACTTTTGTAAAACTTAATTAATATTTTGACTTTACTTTCTATTTGTATACTTGAGTCGTTTACGTATGTTTTAAAAAACATCTCATCTATACTACTTATTAAGAAATACATAAACATAATCGCAGATACAGTAACCATAAAAATGTTGGGTTTTGTATATAGGATGTCCGCGGATTTATCACCCAGTATACTAAAATTTTTATATTGTGCTTTGGTGGTACGTTTTGTCAGTTTGGAGCCCTGCTTATGAAATTCATAACCTCAGCATAACAAATTTAAAATAAATTTTGTTGTTTATTTTCTTTCTATAATCTACCGTCGTAGCTTAGCCGCAAAAGGGCCGATTTGACACTCTAGCGTAATTTAATGCCAGAGATCGATAGACCGGAGTTACTCTTCCATTTCATATAGGACCTAATATAGACGCAGCAGGCAGTTTTTTAATTCTGTGATTGTACTAATTCTACTTGTTAAGGTTGCAAAATCCGTTCTGTAGAATGAGTAGATTTGTAAATAATTTACTAAATAACTAATCAAATCTTTATTTATTAAACAATTGTATGTTTTCTAGTAATTCTTTTAGATTTTAATGTTTTTTTTTTATAATACTAAGATTTTTGTTTTAAAAGTTACTTTTTTCAACTATTTTTCTTATTAATAATAATGATAATAATGGGGGTAATAATCAAAATCTTATATTAATTATTCGAGGAAAAGCTATAGAAGGAGCTTCAAGTATTAATGGCTCAAGTCAATTACCAAACCCACCAATAACAATTGGTATTACTATAAAAAACAATTTTAATAACTTTAAAATAATTTATGTTTTCTATTTTTTTTTTTATTTGATGTAAGTTATGTTAAGCAAATGTTTTAAGTTTCATTACTGGCATTAGTTTACGTTTTGTAGTTTTTAATGTGTTTTTATAATTTTTCTTTTTCTCTATTTTTTTTACTTTTGACATGTGATAACACAAAAAATAATGATTATTATTATTATTATTATTAGTATTATTATAAAGGGTATTCCAATAAGAAGTTTTATTTTAAATAGCAGGCTATTTGGGCAGCTGTCAATTTTGAAGCTATTATCTTTTGACGTTTGACAAGTAAAAACTACGCTATTAATAAAAATGGAACGATACACGCTTCAACAACGCATTGAAATGATTAAAATTTACTACAAAAATGGTAAAAAAATTTCAGTCACAGTTTGCAAAACTAAAGCACTTTTTGGTCGTCGTAAAGCACCTTCTCGGCCGGCAATAGTAAACCTGGTGGAAAACTTTGAGCTGTCAAGAATACATGAGAATACTGCTAATGTAGCCCGTAGTGTTGAAGAAAACCCAGGATTGTCAATACCTCGTCGATCTTTGGAATTAGACATTTTACAAACGACATTACACCGTATTTTGCATAAAGACTTAAGTCTTAAAGCTTTTAAAGTTTAGTTAACACAAGAACGTATCTTTGCTGATTAGGTTCTTCAAATGCATCAAAATGATCCGGAATTTTATAAAAAAATCATCTTCAGTGATGAGGCTCATTTTCACCTCGGAAGCTACGTTAATAAGCAGAATTGTCGCATTTGGGGCTCAAAAAATCCAAGAATAATTGTTGAAAAGTCTTTGCATTCTCAACGTGTCACTATTTGGTGCGGTTTTAGGGCTAGCGGTGTGGTTGGACCCTATTTTTTGAAAATAAGTTTGGTGCAACTTTTACGGTAAAAAGATGACGCTACCGAGCTATGATTAATGATTTTTTATGGTCGGAATTGGAAGATATTAATGTGGACAACGTTTCTTTTTAGTAAGACGGCGCTACGTGCCACACAAGCAACAAAACGATCGCAATTTTGCAAGAAAAGTTTTCTCACCGTGTTATTTCTCAAAGAGGTGATCACAATTGGCTACCGAGATCTTATGATTTAACACCTTTAGACTTTTTCCTTTGGGACCACGTGAAAGATAAGGTTTATGCCAATGTTCCACAATCGGTTTAAGACTTTAAAGATGGAGTTTGTGAAGTTATCAAAGAATGGAAAACTTAACCGTGGCAGCCATTTGATTGATATCTCCTATTGGAAAACCTTATATTATATATTTTTGGATTTTTTTTTAAATTTTTTAAAACAGTATTGTAAAACATTTGATAGTAGTTCAAGAGTTTTGATTTGAAATTGCAAAAGTTTTTTTGACTTTTTTTGCAGTATGTAAAAGCAGTATTAGTCGTGGAATATTTTATAGCTGTTGTGAACAATTGGTCAAACTATAGAACAATTTTTGGCAGTAAATAATATTTTTTTATATTTTTGACATTTTGTAAAAATTGTGGACTATTTTGTAAAGTTGCAAACTTTTTTTTTAAAGAACCAAACATTTTTTGTAATTTTTGACAGTTTGTAAAAATATTGTGTCAGGAAGATTTTTTGAAGTTGTAAAACATTTTTTCATTTTTTGACAAGTTGAAATACAGTATTAGCCGTGGAATATTTTATAGCCATTAGGAACATTTTATGAAGCTGTAGAACTTTTTTGACAGTAACCAAGCTATATTTGACAGTTTTTAAAAACAGTTGCCATCTTAGAACATTTTATAGAGCTTTAGAATAATTTTGTAAAGTTTGTAAAGCAATTAGGAACATTTTATGAAGCTGTAGAACATTTTTGACATTAACCAAACGTGTTTTAACAGTTGTTGACATTTTTTACAAACAGTATTAATCGCCGAACATTTGATTTAGTTCAGGAACATTGTTGAAATTGTTGACAGTTTGTAAAAACAATATTAGTTGTGGAACAATTCATAGTTGTTGCAAACGTTTTGTAAAGTTGTTGGATAACTTTTAACAGTAGCAACATTTTTTGGTCGTTTTAAAAAACAGTATTAATTGTGAAACACTTTATAGCGGTGTAGAGATGTGGAACATTTTATGAAAGTAACCGAACATTTTTTTTAATGTTTTTGACTTTGTAAAAACAGTTTTAGTCGTGAAAATTTTGTTGAGTTTTTTAACAGTCTCTGGAAACAAAATTAGTCGTCAAACATTTTATAGCGGTTATGAACTTTTGGTAAAGTTGTAGAACATTCTGTGACAGTAACCAAACATTTTTTGACATTGTAGACAGTTTTTAAAATAGTATTTGTCGAGAAACATTTGAGAGCAGTTTAAGAACATTTTTTGAGTTGTTTGACAGTTTGTAAAACAGGATTGTGAGCATTTTATAGGGCTTGGTAACATTTTGTGAACTTGTAAAATATTTTTTTGCAGTAACCATACACTTTATTACACTTTTGATAGTTTGTGAAAACAGTGTTTATTGTGAAATATTTAACATTACATTTTTTAACAGTAACCAATTTTTTTTAAATATTTTTAACAGTTTCTGAAAACAGTATTAGTCGTAGAACATTCGATAGAAAGTCCAGAACATTTTGTGAAGTTGTAAAACATATCTTGATTTTTTTGTAAAAAGAGTATTTGTTGTGTAACATTTTTTAGCGGTTGCAAACATTTTGTGATCCTGTAAAACATTTTTTGACATTTTTGACAGTTTGTTAATACAATGGTGGAACTTATTATAGCGGTTAAGAACATCTTCTAAAGTTGTAGAACATTTTTGACAGTAACTAAACGGTCTTTGACATTTTTGAGAGTTTGGAAAAATAGTATTAGTTGTGAATCATTTTATAGAGATTAGAAATATTTAAACGTAAAGTTGTAGAATGTTTTTTGAAAGTAACCAAACATTATTTGATATTTTTGACAGTTTGTAATAACAGTATTAATCGTAGAGCATTTTATACCGGTTTAGGAAAAAAATTGACATTAATCAAACATTGTTTGACATTTTTGAAAGTATTATTTGTAGCATTTTTTATAACAGTTTAAAAACATTGTATGTAAAATATTTTGTTATTTTTCTGAGTTTATAAGAACTGTTTTAGTTGTGGAACATTTTATAGTGGTTGGGAACATTTTGTTGTTGTTGTTGTTGAATAATATTTAACACTAACTAGTTTTTGACATTTTTGACAGTGTATAAACACAATATTAATTATGAAACATTTTTTAGGAGTTAGGAATATTATGTGAACATTTTCTACATTAAGCAAACTTTTTTTGACAGTTTTTGAAAACAGTATTAGTCGTGGAATATTTGATGATAGATCAGGAACGTTTTTTAAAGTTGTAGAACATTTTTGACAGTAACCAAAATGGTTTGACGTTTTTGACAATTTGTGGTAACAGTAAAAACACTTTTTTGACATTTTTGACAGTTTGTAAAAACTTTTTTGGAAATTTTGACAGCATTTTTTGTTGTTAATTTTTATGATATTTCTGCATGTTTGTAATTTAATTATTAAAACTGTCAAACATACTACTGTCACATTGAGTTTAAGATGTTATTTATAATTAACCTTGTTATGTAATATGATGTACAAACAACAAAAATACAAGTTTGAATATTTACACATGATCTACAAACCAACAACTGTGATAAATTATTTGCAATCAGTAAATGTAATCATTAACATTTATAAGGAGAATATGTTATTGTTGGTACTTTTTTTTTTAAATGCTTTTAAATCGTTTAATAATACAGGGAGTTTATAAATGAATGGGATTATGTAATCACTTTAAATATGCCGCCTCTTTAAAACTGTTTACTATACTACATATGTTTTCATATGTTTGCTTGACAGCTGTCAAAGTTGATCTGTCAAAACAAATAATATAGCAAACAATTTAAAAAAAGCGGCACATTTAAAGTGATTACATAATCCCATTCATTTATAAACTCCCTGTACTATTAACAATGCCATAACAAATCTTAAATATATTTTGTAAATTGTTAATTGAGTTTTCTAAATATTTATAAACTATCAAAGGTGTCTCCTAACTACGAAAATCATTTAATACTACTAGCAATAGTTGTATAACTGTTATTAATGCATTCTAGTATCAATCAACTGTCAAAACATTAACAATTAAAACATGCAAGCATTGTCTATACTATATTTTTTTTTAAATATTGTAAGTAAAGTTTAAAATAAGTAAGTCAGAATAAAGTATTGCCGGTCATATTTTATTAATATAATGAATACAGCAAGAGGTGCATATATTTGTTATTTGTTTACCAGAATTTATTATTGTATTTTATTCAGTAAATAAAGTGCAGTTTGAATTTATAATAGAAATGTAAACATATCCAACTGCACGGAAAAGTATTTTAGAGTAGCTGTCAACCATCTCTTATTTACACGAAGTGACCTAATTAATATAAACCAATAGTATTTAACTACATAATTTCTTTTAAAATCAATAAATTAACTATATTATGAAAACCTAATAAAGCTTGTTAATCAAAAGGTACTTTATGCAGTAAATGCCACAGATTTTTAATTAATTTTATCAAATTATTATTAAAATACAAAAATTTGACTATAGAAATGCATCGTAAGTTAGAATGTTTTTTTGCACGATGTGATCCGATGCATTCCGAATAGTTACAAATGAGTAATAAAAATTAATTTTGCAATAAAATTAATTAGTTACGTACAAATTTGTTGAATTATGCAAACATAAAAAATCTAAACAATGTTCAAAGTCTTATGCAATGTTTCTAAAAAAAATATAAGTTGTTTCCGATTATTTAGCACTTAAGTGCCATAGAATACCTTCTTTTAATGACTGCCATCTTTTACAACTGGACTAAGACTATAAACAATTGGTGTTTTATTAATAAATTGTTCTTCAATGCTAATAAATGTTTTTCAATAAGTTTTCATAGAACGAGTAAAATTTCTTATAACTATGTAATTGACACTAAGGTATTAGACAAAGTCTCACAAATAAAAGATTTAGGCATAATTTTTGACATAAACTTACATTTGTTGAACATATTAACATCATGTGCAATTGTGCCATAAAAAATGTTAGGATTTGTTTATAGAATGTCAACGGGTTTATCAGCCAGTACACTAAAACTTTTATATTGTGCGTTGGTGCGTTCGCATTTAGAGTACGCTCCGTCAGTTTGGAGCCTTGCTTATAATATTCATAACCTTAATGTTGAACAAATTCAAAAGAATTTTGTCGTTTATTGTCCTATAAATCGGGTATACTATCTGTAAGTTATAATTACAGTTACATTGCCTTACTCTATAATCTATCGTCATTGAAGCTTTGCCAAAAAAGGGCCGATTTGTCATTCTTGCATAATTTTATTGTCAGAGATTGATTGTCCGGAGCTACTTGGTACTCTTCCATTCCATATAGCACCTAATAATAGACAATTTTTGTATCTCTAAGTTTAAGTTTAGAAGTCAGCTGACTAATGTTTTGTTTTATTATGTGCGATTTTTTGTATATGTTATTTTTTGTATTTTTTATTTTTATTTATTTTTGTAAAACATCAATAATTATGTATATTTGATGTAGATGTAAATGATAAGTTTTTATACCGTAAAAAAAGTACATATCATTATTATTAATATTTTGTGCTGAAAATGTCTTAAAATATTGCTCATAACACATTTTCTTTGTCTTAGTCTTAAATAGTTTTTACAAGAAAGCCTGAATAATGCTAAAAATGTGATATAAAATTTTCAAAGACAACGTTTTTGTGCCATCGTTATCTTTAATGTTTAACAATGTTAAGAAATAAAGATTTGGCTTAATAAACGAAACTCTTGATGCACAACTATTAAATATAATGTTTGTGATTCAAACAAAGATTTTATTTTAATTACATTACAATGCATATTTTTACCCCATTTGTGAATTAAAATATATTTTGCAAATAATTAACGGCAACGAAGCATGCTTTATTCACATACAATGCGTATTTAAAATAATTCCACAAATGAATTTTTTATTGCAATAATTTTAAAAGGCTTTATATAATTAAAATGACAAAAATAATTTTATTGTGTTTTTTTATTTAATCAATACAACAATTTTTTAAATTTTACTTTAGTTATGATAGTGGTAATCTAATTTTGACCAATGATATTTATTTATTTTTTAAGTATTGAATCAAATAATAATAATAATAATATATACAAGGTGTTTCAAAACATTTGTCGGAAAACAAAGGGTGGAATTTTTGGCTAAGTATAAGAAAAAAAGTTTCTATTAACATGGTTCCGCAAACGCACCGTTTTTGAGATACATGGTGTAAAAAAGAACATTTTTTTTTTAAATTTTTGACGATATCTCAGAAATGGAAAGAAAAAGTAGCAACATGATTACAAAACCTTTATTTTACAAAACTAAGCAATAACATAAAAAACAAGAAAAATCACAAAAATTGTTGAAAATAACCTCTTCCTACGGTAACTCAAGCTTCCAACCTAAGTCTTAGTGACTGACGTACCCGTTTGAAAATGCCTAGAGTGTTTTGTATTGTATTGCAGGATGCAATAATGCGATTTCTTAATTTTTCATCAGTATTAACTGATGTAGTGTAAACTAAACTTTTTAAGTGACCCCACAAAAAAAATCCAAAACATTTAGATCTGGAGTCCTCTAAAAGTCCTGGCAGTTCTTTTTCAAGAAAATTACAATATGATTGACCATTTAGCCTAAACGGCAAAAAAATGACCTATTAAATGGTCTCTTACAACACCTGCCCAAACATTAAAGGAAAATCTTTGCTGATGATGGCCTTCCATTATGGCATGTGGATTTTTGTCGACCCATACATAATTATTATGGAAGTTTATAATTGCATCGCGAGAAAAATTTGCTTTGTCCGTAAATAAAACTTGTTTTAAGAATCGAGGATTTTTAAAGCTATTCTTCTAGTGCTAGTTGAAGGATCGTTTTTGATTTCTTAAAGAACATCTTCTTTAATTTGCGGAGGTAGCATACGTGGTCTTAAATTTTGTGCAGCTTTTTAATGTACACTTCCAGTTTGATGTAGACGTAGGTGAATATGAATGAATGTTTTTTCATTTGGTATCTGTCGGTTTGGAAACCTTTCTTGATAAATTTAACGAGTTTTTGCTGCATTTCCATCGGCAACGCCATAAACAAAATGCATATTGCACATTTCGTTATCACTGTAATTATTCATTTTGCTATCACCACGCAAGCAAAATACTAAGAATGGGCAAATTAATTGGGTAATAAAGATAATAAGTTCCCGCGATTTTGACTCCTTTTGAAAAAAGTTATTTAACAACTAAACGACAATTGTCAATATTGGCTAGATCAAAAACAAATGTTTTTATCAACAACAAAACATGTTGCTATTTTTTTTCATGTTTTCCATCATAAAATGCCGTATTTCTTTAAAACGGTTTAGGTTAGAGCTTCAGAATGCCAATTTCCCAAGTGTCATTGAAATTAGAGTTATAAAAACCTTACGCAACCTTAAAATCTCTATCAATGACACATGATAAAAATTGAATAAGCTCTTAAAAAGTAGCTAATAATAATGCTAAGATGTGTACACAAGCTGAGTTTTGTATCTCAAACGGTTCCTGAGATATGGTCAAAAAAAAAAAAAAAAAATAAGTTTACACCCTGTATCTTAAAAACGGTGCGTTTGTGGAACCATGTTAATGGAAACTTTTTTTCTTATAATTAGCCAACCAATCACACCCTTTATTTTCCGACACATGTTTTAAAATACCCTGTTTATTTATTCAAAAACTTTGTTCACAAAATATTTATACTATTTTAATACAAGATATAGTGTAATTAAATAAAGTTTTGGAAAGGCCAGCAACAGTCTTTCAGCCATAGTTGAATCAAATATAATTATAGAAATATAAAAATATATTTATACGCAAGATTTATTTGCATTCCTGCAATATCAACTGTCTTAGCTCCTGAGCAGTTCATGGAACAGGTGTATGCTTTTGAATACGTTCTCTCAACTCATCTTAGACATGTTCTTTAGGGTTCATGTCCGGGCTGAGAACTGGCCAATCAAACTGCAAAATTTCCACTTTATCCAGATATTTTCTGACAACTCTGGCTACGTAAGGTCTAGCATTATCTTGCATGAAAATGCCGCGTTTGTTCATAGTTGTCATGAAAAGCATAACATGATCTTTGAGAACCTCCATAATGTATCTGTTAGCTGTCAGGGAGCCATTTTCTATAAAAGACCAACTCTGTGTGCATGCTTTGGTAGAAATTCTTGCCCAAACCATAACCGACCTATCACCGAATAGAAGTCGCTCATCAATAGAAACTGAAACATATCTTTCTTTGCGTCTTCTCTACACTTTCCGACGTCTGTCTGATCCATTGAGGCAAAAGCGCGACTCATCTGAAAACAGTACCATACTCCAGTCCTCATTATTCTATGCCCGGCGATTTTGGGCAAACGATGTCGGCGTTGTAAAGGTGACAATCTAGCAGCTTGAAGCTTTCTCCTAACGGTCTATTCACTAACATTTACATCTATAACTTCATGGAAATGATTTTGTAGATAAACTGCAGAAGCTGATTTATTCCGCAAACTTGTGGACACCAAAAAACGGTCATCTTTGTTTGTGGTGATTTTAATTTGCTCGGATCCTGATCTTCTGGTTATCAGGCAGGTATCCAAGTAACGCTGATACTTTTTTTGTACAGCACAAAGGCTTTACCAACAATCCTTGCAGTTTTACGTTTTCTTTGTCTATCTTTACTCAACGCTATAATTCTAAAGTACAGTACATTTTGTGAATGACAAGTTTAGCAGAGAAAAATCAACACTAAGTAAAAAAACCACAACGAAATGTAGATTTTCAATTAGAGCAAAAAGAATGCTGTTTTTAAAAATCTGTAACACAGTGATAATAACTGACAGATAGATAAAATTTGTCAGGAAATGAATTATTAAACGCCTACTTTGGTTTACATTTTGCAAACATAAATTTAAAACAAAAAATTCCAAAAATAAATCATAATTTTAAAGTGACCTCCATTTTATGCTCGCCAGTGTAATATTTTCCGGATATGTCAGTGAACATATTATGATAACTGTCAAACATGATGAAAAAGTGTTACTTGATTGTATATTTGGTAATGATTGTGCCGCTCAATTTAAGTAAACCTTGAAACTTTTTAAAATAACAAAAACTTATTTTTATTATTTAATTTAATAATTCTGATATACTAAAACATACATAATTACAAATTTAGCTTGATCCTAATACAATACAGCTTAAACACATGATAAATTTTTATTATCATAATGAAGCGCTTAATCTGATAATTAATTGCAATTATCCCGTTTCGATATCGATCGGCTTGCGCATCGCAGATTTTAGATGAACCCCAACGGAAAGGATCATCATCTTAAATAAGCAATATCGATTACGGCCGGCTTTTAATTATCGGCTTCCAGATGGCGCCCGTCCTTTAGTTAGGCGACGCGATCCTCCGTAATGAGGAACCCGGATGCGCGCATCCACCTCATTTAACTCTCGGTCTGTTTGTGTTTCTGAAAGAAGAAGAAGAAGAAAAAAGTTTTATTCTGGCTAATCTAACTCACTTCGAATGATAATGCAGTTACCTTGGCCTAAGGTTCCGCTTCGACTTGATGCATGCCGCAAATTGATTTATGAATTGAATTTGTCGGCCCCGACAGGATGATGAGATTATCCCCCCAACAAACATACCATCTTATTACAAGTCGGAGAAGAATTAAAAAGTTTCTAGGATGTGCCCGGCGGAGTTTCTATATTAACTCCGCACAAATAGCGCTTTTTAATTTATAGCCTGATTTATATTCAGGAACACGAACCGATTTCGCGAGGCGTAATTAAGGGGCCGGAGTTAGCTTCCGCACATCATCCTTTACAGGAGAAAATTAACTTTACTTTATGTATTTACAGCAAAATATTTCCAAACTATTTTTACTTTTTTTTCTGTAAGCGAGATTTCTTATCTGCCGTTGTCGCTCCTTGTTTCCGTGCCGGATAGCGCGAATATCCCGATTAAAAATTTAATCAAATCCTATCGTTACCTACCTACTACATCTGCGACTCAAAAGATCTTATCTGTCTCAGTCTTTATTACAAGACAAACAGACGGCTTAATATTACTGACATAATCTAATTCTAACACACTTAAAACTAGCAAAGCGCCGTTACGGTGTACGGCGAACGTAACTACTGCATGTTATTACGTTCTTGAAATTTATATCGACACTACTGTACTTCTGTAGTTTGTATAACACAATCAACATTGAAGCGCATTTAATGTTGAAAGCATTTAGTAACTTTGCTCCAGTGTATAACATTTTACAACTGCTAAATTTGTTTTATGGAATTTATATTGAGAACCACAAATAATTTAATAATCTTCTTTTTCTAACAAATTAATATAAAATTTGTTTGATAGTTGCTAATAATGAACGATAGTTTATAATTATTGTTGATCAATCAGCTGTAAATTAAGTTTGATATGTTTGACAGTTGTCAAAGTTTTAAATAACAACTTTAGATTAATTTTTATATTTACTAAAGTTGTCACCTCAGCTCAAGATTAAATGATCATGTTTAACAGTTTAAGACATTTTAAAATGTTATTTCAGACTACTGACATGTCAACAAAATGTAAAATAATGCTTTTGAACTATCACAGTAATACCAATATTAATACAATTCTAGAAAAAATATTACAAGTTAAATTGTACTTAAATTGTCATAAAAAGTTGTTAAGCTATATATAATGTTATAAAATATGTTTAGGATATCAAAATAACTAAGAGTTATTACAAAATGTAATGAAATTGTCAAACAGATATTGAGGGTTGTCTTAAATGTGTCAAAATGTACCTGAACTTTTATAAAACGTTTTTGAGCTGTTACAAGTTTTAGAAAATGTCTTAAATGTTTTTAATGTATTTAAGAATTATTATGAAATTTTCTGAAACTGTCAAACAAATGTTTACTGTTGTCTTAAAAGTGTCAAAATGTATCTAGACTCTCATAAAATGTAGTTAGAGAATATCTTAAATGTTTTTAGATTAAAAAAGAATTTTTACAAAAATTTTTAAACTGTCAAACATATCAAATATATTTTAACTGTCATAAACTGTTACAAGTATTTGAAAATGTCTTAAATGTTTTTAGGTTAATAAAATATTCAAGAATTATTACAAAATATTCTAATATTGTCAAACAATTATTTTTAAAAGTGTAGTAAAACATCCGGAAATTGCTACATTTTTTTTTAAACTGTCAAACAAATATTTAAGTTGATTTGAAAAGTGTCAAAATGTAACTGAACTGTCATAAAATGTTATTGAGCTGTTTAAAAACTTAGAAAATGTTTTAAATGTATCTAGCTTAGTAAAATATCAAAGAATTATTACAAAAAGTTTTAAAACTGTCAAACAAATATTTACAAATGTCTTAAAATATATTTTAACTAAACTTAACTATCTTAAAAGGGTCGAATTGTATTTGAACTGTCATAAAATGTTCTGCAATTGTTACAAATCTTAAAAAATGTCTTAAATGTTTTTAGATTAATAAAATATTTAAGAATTATTACAAAATATTCTAAAGTGTCAAACAACAAATGTTCAGCGTTGTCTTAAAAATGTCAAAATGTACGTGTCATAAAATGTTTTTGTGATGTGACAAGTTTTAGAAAATGTCTTAAATGTTTCTAGATTAATAAAATATTCAATAATTATTACAAAATATTTTAAAACTGTCAAATATTTGTAAGCTATTACAAGTCTTAGAAAGTGTTATTATAAATTGTTTTGAAACTGTCAAATAAGTTTAAGGTCGTCTGAAAACAGTCAAACTGTCATAAAATGTTCTTGAGCTGTTATAAGTTTTAGAAAATGTCTTAAAATGTTTTCAAGTTATTAAAATATTTGGAAATTAAAACAAATTGTTTTAAAACTGTCAAACAAATATTTAGGATTGCTTGAAAAGTGTCAAAATATAATTAAACTGAGATCAAATGTTCTTGGGCTGTTTCGATTTTAAAAATGTCTCAAATTTTAGTAGATTAGTACAATTACAAAATATTCTAAAACTATAAAACAAATAATTAAGGTTGTTTTAAAAATGTCAAAATGTATCTGAGCTATTATAAAATGTTCTTAAACTATTATAAGTCTTAGAAAATCTAATCATAACATGTTTTAATGTTAATGACATCCCATATGTTATTTACAAAATGTTCAAACTGTCAAAAAATGTTCAGAGTTGTTTTAAAAAATCAAAATGTTTCAGATCTGTCATAAAATGTTCTGAGATGTCGCAAATATTTTAATATCTTCTAGAAATCTTATAAAATATTCTGTCATAAATAATACTAAATGTTTTATAACTGTCATAAAATGTTCTGGGCTGTAACAAATACCACAAAATGTACATATATAAACTTGTTATAAATAATACAAAATGTTACAAAAGTAAGTGAGTTGTCACAAACAAAATAAAGTTCTAGAACTGTCATAAATTGTTTCAAAACTCTTATAAAATGTTCACATTATAAAATAATACTAAACGTTTCATATCTGTCATAAAATAATTTTGATTTGTTACAAGTATTACAAAATATTTTAGTACTATTTGAACTGAACATATAATAATATGTTCTGTAACATAAATATCCTAGAATTATCATCAAATGTTTTAAAAATTTTATAAATCATTCTGGGTTGTTACAAATAAAATTGAATGTTCTAAAACTATAATAACATGTTCTAGATTGTAACAAGTACTACAAAGTGTAAAAAACTATTATAAAATGTTTTAGAACAGTATTAAAATGTTTCAGAGTTGGCATATGGTGTTTGAACTGTTACAAATAACATAAAATGTTAAAAAACTAAATAAAATGTTTTGGGTTATCACAAATAATAATAAATGATGCATAACTGTCATAAAATGTTTCTGGTTGTCACAAATGCCACAAAATGTTATAGAACTATCTTAATTGTTATAAAAATACTTTATTTACGGTTTAATCTTACCATTTACATCTACATAAAATATACATAAACAATAATGTTTTACAATACAAAAATAAAGAATACAAAAAATAACATACATAAAAGCGCACATATTAAACAAAATATTAGTCAGCATTACTCAGCTGACTTTTTTCTGAACGTTGATTTAGACACAAAACACATCAAAATTAGTTGATAAATTATTTGCAAATCTACACATTCTACCGAGCGGATTATTGAAACCATAATTAGTAGAATGGTTAGACTCACGGAATAAGGAAGAATGCCTGCTGTGTCTATTAATACGTGCTATATGGAATGGAAGAGTACCAAGTAGCTCCGGACAATTGATCTCAGACATAAATAAATTTCGTAAAAACAAAAAAATGTACAATGAAGCAATGTAGCAGTAATAATAATTTACAGATAATATGCCCGATTTATAAGACAATAAACGACAAAATTTCATTTGAATTTGTTTATTTGAACTCACCAAAGTACAATATAAAAGTTTTTTTTCAGTGTACTGGATGATAAATCCCCGAATATTCTACATACAAATCCTAACATTTTTATAGCACGATTGCACATGATGTTAATATGTTTGTCACTTAAATAATTCTCTAACCATTAAAAATTTCAAAAAAAGTTTCAAACAAAAGTTTTTTGGTTTTAAACAAACTAATTTATTAAAATATTTTTAATATACAGGGTGTTTATTTTGTTGTGAAAATTTGAAAAAGAAAATTGTTAAATGAAATACCCTGTATATTTTTACATTTTTTGATTTTAAGATTCTGTTAGACCGAACTTTATCTAACAAAACTTAATATAGTACGATAGTCTTTTTATAAAGCCTGGGAAGTTCGGAATTGTCAAGTTTGAATGACAAACCACAGTGGCATTTTTTATGACGAATGGCGCAACTGTTATGAAATATGATTCCACAACTAGTACATGTTACGCCATATTGTGCTACACTTTTGCATTTGCACGCTTGACCAAACATGATAATAAATAAAAAGTTTAAAATATAAAAATTTAACTGTTAAAGTGATTAAATATTGAGGAATAAAATAATACTATAATAATACAAAGATACACAATTCACACCGGTGCGGTCTTTCACCTGGTGACTACCTACAAAACAAACAAAGCCAGAGTGTTTAAAACAAGATTTAAATATAAGATCACAAGTTAAAATATAAAATCACAAATTTAAAGAAAACACAAGTTACGCCACTGATAAAAATATTGCTTTAAGCTACGCGGATGAAATTGCGCGGACGGCTATAAATTTAGGTTAAATTTCAATAAACAAACTTTACCATAAATGTTCTTAGTTATTACAAATAATGTAAATTGTTACAGACCTATCATAAAATTCTTCAGAAATTTCTAAAATGTTTTAAAACTTTAATAAAATGTTTTGGGTTGTCGGAATAACCACAAAGTAATACAAAACTGTTATAAAATGTTCTGGACTGTTATGAATGCCACATAATGTTACAGAACAGTGATTAATTTTTATAGAACGGTTATATACTGTTTATATTTTTTTCTGGGTTATTACAAACTTTACTAAATGATACAAATAACGTAAATTATTACAGAACTATTATAAATTGTTTTAAAACTTTCTAAAATGTTCTAAAACTCTAATAAAATGTTTTGAGTAGTTAGAATTACTACAAAATGTTACAGATCATGATTACAAGCGAGTAGTTTGTATAGGAGTGCCCACCCGTCCGCACAAGTGTTTGTTATCAAAAAACTTAAGTTTTTCTTCTCTGCAGATATAAGTCCCATAGCTAGAAGAGGTGGTGATGATTTCTAATCTCTTGATGACCAACACTTGGGCGGGTGAGTTGGTCACTCCAGATCATGATTACCTGCGAGTAGTTTTTATTAGAGTGGATATCTACCCGCTCAAGTTTGTTATTAAAGAATTCAAAATTTCTAGACTTTCAAACAAAATTCTAGAGTTTGGTGAGGAGTTAATCAAAGGTTTTTAGAAAACATTAAGATCCAAAGTTTTTATAGTTTACATATTCTTAAACGTTTTTAAAGTTTTGAACATAATTTTTAAGTTAATCAAAGGTTTTTCTAGAACACTTTAAGTTTCTAGAATTTGATCTGATTTTTTATAAAATTTCTAAAATTGTACAACATTTTTTAGAACTTTTAGAATTTTGTAAAAGGCTTCTAGAGTATGCTTAAAGTTTGTAAAATATTTTAGTAGTTTTTAATATTGAATCAAATGTTAACATTTTTGAGGAGTATTTAGAGTTTAAAACTTTTAGAATTTCTCAGGAGTTTCTTGAATCTAGTGAAAAATGTCTTGGATTGGTTAAAGATTTCTTTCTTAAGTTTGATCAAATGTTTTTAAAATTTTTCATGTATTTTGAGAATTGGTCAAAAGTTTTTACAGCTTTTCAAATTCTTTAAAAATTTAGTGAAAGGTTTCTATAAATGGCTAAAGTTTCTTAAACATCATAGGGGTTTCTAAAATTTGATCAAATGTTTTTGAAAAGAGTTGCTTAAAGGTTTTTAGAATTTCACATAAATTTCTATAGTTTAGTGAGATTTTTTTTTAGTCGGTCAAAGGTTTCTAAAACAATTTAGAATTTGATCAAACATTTTCAAATATTTTTTTTAAAGTTTTTTAGAATTATTCAAAGGTTTTTACATCTTCTTAACTTCTATAATTTATTATAATGCTTTTAGAGTTGGCCAAAGGTTTTTAGATTTTTTCTAGAATTTAATCCATTTCTAAAATTTTTCAGGAGTTTTTAGACATTGATTTGAAAGGTTTCTAGAATTGGCCAAAGGATTATAGAACATTGTTAGACGTCCCACTCCAAAACATAGTAACGGAAAATAGTTGGGAATAATGTTCCACCCAAGTGTTAGTTATAAAGAGGTTAGATCACGATATTTTTTTGTGATAAAATTATTTCTGACGTCCGCATAGATGACAAACAGTTGGGCGGGTGGGTGGGTCGCTCGAGAGCATGGTAACGGGCCAATAGTTTAGAATGGAGTAGCTCACACACTGTTAGTTATCAAGAGGTTAGATCACAATATTTTTTTGTGATAAAATGACTTCTGACGACCGCATAGAAGACAAACATTAAATTTCTTGATAACGAAATTTGGGCGGGTGAGTGGTTTACTCCAGAGCATAGTAATGGGTCAATACTTTGGAATAGAGTAGCCCATCCACCTAAGTGTTAGTTATCAAGAGGTTAGATCACAATCTACTCTTGCGATAAAATGACTTCTGACGTCCGCATAGAAGACAAACATTAAATTCCTTTGATAACAAACACTTGGGCGGGTTGGCGTGTCATTCTAGATCATAAAAACAAGCCAATAGTTTATAAAAAAATTAATTTCAGGAGTTTTTAAAGTTGATCAATGCATTTTTGAAAGTATTTTATAGCTGGTAAAATATTTTTAGAACACCTTAAGAGTTTCTAGAATTTGATCAAAAATTTTTCAAGAATTTTGTAAACTGGTCAAAAGTTTTTTAGTATTTTTCAGGAAGTTTTAAAATTTAGTAAAAAACTTGCTCAAAAGCTTAAGAACATTTTAGGAGTTTTTAGAATTTTATCAATTTTTTGAGCTATTATAAGTGCTACAAAATGTTACCAAACAATTAATAATTATTTTAAAACTATTTTAAAATGTTATTAACATGTTTTGGGTTATTTTCAAACCATACTAAAGAATCCATAACTGTCATAAAACAAACTATGTTATTACAAATGCTATAGAATTGACAAATTGTTCTAGAACTAAAATAAAATGTTTTTTTTAATTATCACAAATAATGTAATTTGTTACAGAATCATCATAAAATATTCTGGACTGTCACAAATGCTACAAAACGTTACAAAACTATTTTAATTGTTTAGTACTGTTATATAATGTTTATAACATGTTTTAGGTTCAAATTTTATTTTTTTATATATAAAACGTATGTAATAGAAAATTTTATATATGAACCTACTTATTGGTATTGCATATAATTAATTCAATCTTCAAACTAAAATATTAGATATTTTTTATCTATGCAAACTTTATTAGTCATTATAAAAAAAAGTGATATCTTGATTACTGGCACTTAGGTAGGTAGGCAAAAACTCCAGTTCAAAACTTTACCTGCAAGTCTTAGAAATGTCTAAAAAGGAAGTGGTAATATACAATCTTTTGAGTACCAACACTTGTGCGGATGGGTGTATTTCTTCAGATCATGATTACCAGCAAGTAGGTTGGACTGGAATGCACACCTACCACCCCGTGTGTTTGTTATCAAAAAATTTAAAAAAAATTTCTGCAAATGTTTAAAGTCCCTTAGTTAGAGAAGGAAGAGAAGGTTTTCAATTTTTTTAAGACCAACAGTTGGGTGGTCGGGTGGGTCACTCTAGATTATGATTACCATTGAATAATTTGATTTAGAGTTC
This sequence comes from Tachinus rufipes, assembly GCA_963932245.1. Taxonomy (NCBI): domain Eukaryota; kingdom Metazoa; phylum Arthropoda; class Insecta; order Coleoptera; family Staphylinidae; genus Tachinus; species Tachinus rufipes. The sequence continues at coordinate 65,233,082 of OZ010747.1, read as the reverse complement.
CCGCTACCCGCTTAAAAGTTTGTTAACAAGATACTAGAAGTTTTTTTTTGCAAGCGTTAGATGTCTCTTTGCCTAAGAAAGAAGAAGTAATTTTTTTTTATGAACAGCACTTGTACGGGTAAGTAGATTATTTCAGATCATGATTGCCAGCAAATAATTTGAACTAGAGTATGTACCCACTCGCCCAAGTGTTTATTATCAAAGAATTGGAAGTAATATTCAATTTTTTGATGTCCACTTATCCACTTGGGCTGGTGTGTGAGTCAATCCAGATCATGATTACTATCAAGTAGTTTAAATTTGCTTGATTGTTTGTTATCAAGAAACTAGAAGGTTTTTTCGTAGTCATTAGAAATTTCTAGGTCAGAAAAAAGGATGATGCATTCAATCTCTTGATAAGCAATAATTGGGTTGGTATTTGGGTCACTCCAACTTATAATACAAAATACAAAATACAATTAAATTATTGCTTACTTTTTGAAGAATTAATTACATCATTAAAAGATTTTTATTTTCTGTAACATTTTTATATTTTTGTCGTTTATCAAAAGCTACAATAGCAATCAAATATTCATTCTTTATTGCTTTATAACACTTGTATTTTGCAAAACTTGTTTAGTAAAATTATCACCATTACGCCGTTTCATTGTGAATGTTTATTGTTTATTACTGCTCCTTGACCTCTTAACATAGATAGACTGGAGGTTTGCCCATTAATCACTGCTCTATAACTTGTTAACACAGACATAACTTGTATTCATAAAGGATCAATTTTAATATAATTTGATGTACTTAAAATCTACTATGATGCTTAAATGTAACTTAAGTTTTATCAAAATATAGCAAAAATTGCTTCTTTCACATCAATTTATTGAAGGTTAATTATTTATTACTGCTTTTTGACCTGTAAGATGGACGTAAATTGTATTCATAATAAATTAATTCTAAAACAATTTAGTATTCTTGGTGCCTTAGTTCTTTATTACCTACTTACTTTCTTAATAAACGTTGTAGTCATAATGGATTAGTTTTAAAACAGTTAAAGCTTACTGTAATGAGCAATTCTAAATTAAATTCCATCAAAATATTTTAATAATTGCTCAATTCACGATGTTTTAGTTTTAATTTTGCAGATTCTTAAGTTTATTGGCCGAATCTGCAATTCTTTTCAGATCTTTTCAATTTTACCGGAAAATTATTCTAAAATAAATAAAGTAGCTCTTGCAAAATATTCCATGATAATAAAACTATTTTATGTTTTTTTTATAACAAAGACGAGAAAGATAAAGTAGCGTCGCGACGTTTAAAATTTATCATCCACTCGATAATATTATCTCCGCCCCACTATTTTTATATAAACGAGATACAATTTCTTATGCCTTACCGCCAGGTAAATAATTACATTTTTTTATCGCCAGCCGTCCATCTAAAGTCCGCCATTACACCGACACAACAAACACGATCCATCACTTCAAGAGAGACGAAAAAAATGAAACATAAGTGCAGACCTTTTATAAAAAAAAACAATATGAGATGAGAACCTTGTGTAATTCACCTTAATTAACACGAAGTTGTTAAAAAATATTTTTACCTCGGTTGGCAGCAATTAGGAAAGTTATTGTTTTAATTTTTCGCATCACATCGCACGCACGCATAAGAGAGAGTTATATTTAATTTCCATGGTTGTGAACATTACGGCCAAACTGTTAACCCTATATCACGGATATTGTGTGTGTTTAGTTTAGTTTATTCCGCAGATTAAAGCCGCATGCACTAAATAAGCCGTCTCGTAGTTGTAACGGTTGCTATATATATATATATATATATATATATATATATATATATTCTGTGTTGTATGTGAATTGCATAACATAAAAAGAAATAATTAACCCCCTTATCTTTACGCTTAATTTAATTTAATACCACAGGACATCCAACGAAATTATTGTTGTGAAATGTTTCAGGTTTTTAACCTTCTTCAAATTTAAATTAATTGAAAGTTAATAGGAAAAAGATTGTTGGCGTTTTATCTTTGTGTGCGCATCTCTCAGAGATCCCGAGATAAAAGTTTCTTAATTAAATTTTCGGCGTCCTTCCTACTAGCGCGCGCCACTACTTTCTTAAAACCGTGGGGGTTGGGAGAGAAAAGAATATTTTTAATATAAGAGGCGGCAAAACTCGCTGGTAAATTATTGTCGAGACGCACGCCAGAATTATGTAATTTTACAACGAACACACACACACACGTGCATTCTAGCAGGTTTTATAATATAGCTAAGGAAGAGTAGGATGAGGAGGAAAACTAATTCAAGTTCCTGCAAGTGAAACTCCAGATTGCATTGTTGCAAATTAGACAAGTTTGAATAAAAATATATACGAATCTAATAATATTTGCGACACGTACTTCGTGCCGACATACAATCTGCATACAACTTAATAAAACATTACATCTACGTGCAATAAATTTAAGCGATTGTATAATAAATAAAATAACAATTTTTCAAGATTTGCATGATTTTTTCTCCGCCTATTAAAATTCATAGAGGCAATGAATGAATTATTAAAACAAATAGCGGCATTAAATAATTTTAAATATGCATGCCCATAGGATTATCTGCATATATTCAAAGTAAATCCCCTTTCGCATATATATGCGCGTGCGGATTTCGAATAAAAATGGAAATTTATATGTGTATGCCAGCTAGGGCCGCTGCTTCGGAATTGAAAAGTCTTCTTGAATATATTTAAATCGATTTGTAAATTTTATTTTCTAGATAAATGAAAAGATACAAACATTATGATTTTGAAAGCAGTAATGTTCAATGAATTTGGTGAAATTTTGTTTGCAAAGTAAGATTTAAGAATATCAAATGTTGTTATAATCTATAGAATTGTTTTTGTTTTAAAATTGATTTGTTATAATAAAGACTGAAATTTTGCTTATAATTATTTCAAAATTTAATATAAAAAAATACAACAAAATATACATTGAGCAAACGGTCAGTGAGAAAGGAAAATGTAGTTGAATGGCTTCTAATTCTAATTCAGTGTTGATGCGGTTTTTTTTTCTGAAAATTGTATTAACTATTTTGCCAAATATCAGTTTGGACATTTGTTTGATTGATTAATTAATTGAACCAACAACTCCCGCCTCTATTTCTGCTTATGGGTAATTTTAATGCTCATAACACTATGTGGGGATCAAGTCATATGTTAAATAAAGGGAACAATACTTACTTTTCAATTTGATGTATCGCAGCATATTAGATTAAGATATCTTGGAACATCTTTATGATCACTTTTCAATATTCATTTGCGTGTTCAATCATAAAATTTATTAAATCATCAAAATTGGATAATAAAAGATGCCACATAGATAATTGGACCGTACTATTCCGTTTCAGCGTCATTATTAGAAAACTAGACAATGGGAACCAGACCGGGGAATAATGCTCCAGCATTTTATTTTTTTAATTTTTCTTGTACCGCAGCTCTGTCTGCAAATGGAATAAGGTATTACTTTACTGTAAAAAGCAGCCGTTATCAGACCTGTTTGTCTGAAAAACACCTTTATACTTACTTATTTAGCAAGTTCACAAACCTTAATTTTTTATCTGGGCTTAAAGCTAACTTAGCTATTGTATTTATAAAGTCAAGGTCATTTTATCTTCTTTTACTGGCGGCAATTAGAGGTTGAGAGTGGTTAATTGCGCACTTGCGTATATGGCAACTAAAACTAGATTATGATGTGGAGGCACTTTCAGTATAACTACGAGGTATTTCTTTTATATAAATTCTAAGTGCACCATGTTGGATGCTAAGCTTAATTTTGAGTTTAGTTTTTAAGCTGATCGATGTTTATAATAACTGAGTTATTCAGTGGGAGTTCAAAATTTAAGTTTACTTATGGAAACATTAGTCATTTTTTTTTTTAACTTTCTTAATCCTAACACCTTGGTAAACGTCTGCTTAGGTCTGGAATGCATTTGCACTAATATCTTAAGATTTTCTAAAGTTTTGCGTACATTTCTACTGGCGGCTAAACCCGTTTTTATGTAATTGGGAAAATGTGCTGCTAGCGTTAAATATTTTGCATCTGTCATAATTTTGACCCAGTATACCGAATATGAGCTTTAGGATAAAAAGTAATGGCTGGGCTCGATTTTTAAAAATATAGTTTGCAAAAATCATTAAACGAATTACATATATCAATATTGTAATCAAACCAAACCATGGTAGTGCAAATAACTAGTTTATGTTCCTAGACAGAAAAATATTTGAATTGAATGAGTACCATACTAGTTTTTTAGTTAGTTTAGATTTTTGGCATATCAGTTTAAGAAAACTATTAATGGCGGTACCATATTACTGCTAATCAAAAAACCGGCAACAATTTACAAATTTCTTCTTTTGTATTTTGCGTAGCTGAATTAGGATTGTGATTATTAGCAACGTTACAAGTTTTATTTCTTAAATTAGGTTCCATGTTATTTGTTAAATAATTAGTCATAATGTTTACTAATATTAACATTAACTAATAAACTTCATAAGACAGCACAACTACTGAAACAAGATGTAGATGAAAATACAAATAAAATAATATGGAAGCAAATAAAAAGACTAAAAAATAAAAAGCGTTAGGTGTGTATGGAATACAAAATGAAGCATAGATGTATGAAACGGAAAATCTGATTGAGAGACTGAGTGAGATAATAAATGATGTATAGAAGAGAAAAGTGTTTCTTAATCAGTGGAGAGTAGGTCTTAAATCTTTGATACACAAAAAAAAATAAAGACTTTGCAAAAAATTACAGAAGTATAACCTTATTAAGTACAGCATACAAAATCTACGCCATGGTACTAGAAGAAAAGCTGAGTAAAGAACTAGAGATGAATTTGATGTATTGAGAAAAAGTGGAATAAGTGAGCACATAGAAAAAAAGTAGAAGTATACGTGTTAGCAAAGTGTGTGTATATGGTAAAAAGAGTGATAAGTTTTGGACTACAAAAGGTGTAAGACAGGGATTCTCTTTCAGCTCTAGTATGTTTGCGTCATACATTGCAAATGTAGATACTATGTAAGGCGCAGACAAGAGAAAGTGTAGTTGTTGGCTTAAGCAGACGACATGGTTAATGTAGCAAAACAAGCAAAATGAAAAAAGATAATTTATAAAAAAAAGGCTGAATGTAAATGTAAATAATACAAGAATGATGACGTTCAGATAGGGAAGAAAAAGACGTAGAGTAGAAAACTGGAAATGGGATAGAAAAGAAATTGAAAAAGTAAAAACATTTAAATATCTAAGATATGTTTTTTTTACAAACAATAATAAATATTAAAAAATAAAACATATAACAAAAAAGGCAAGTAAAGTGGTAAGACAAGTATGGGGAATTGCTGAAAGAAAATTTAAATTTTATGAGAAATATAAGAATGATGTTTGATAGTTTAGTAAAAAGTATGTTTTTGTACAAAGCGGAAATTTGGGGATGAAAAGAGCAAGGAAAATTAGAGACTATTTAAAGACAAAGAGATTATAGCATGCATTATAATGGAAGAAGTTAAAATGGATAAATTAGGAGTAGAAGAAGAAGATGAAGGAAAAATGCAAAAAAATGGAAACATGCAAAAAAATGGAAACAGGCAAAAAAACGGAATGAATATGCTAGTGAGGAAATAGAAAGATTGAAAATAGATAGAAGTAAGGGGAAAGAAATTATGATGAGAGATGGAGATATCCCAAGTGCAAGAGCAAAGAACACAGATAAATAAATCTAGGTACATTTCAAATTAAAATAGCAAAATAATTACTTGAAAGAAAAGTGTAAGTTATGGAAAAATGGAAAAAGAAAAATTGCAAGATATAGATTTGGAAATGAAAAGAAACTGTGCAAATTTTAAATGAATAAGAAAAAAAAAATGTGTAGAATGTGTGGAGAAACTACTCAAAACATAGAACACATGCTAAAATGCAATGAGAAAAACAAATAGGAAGACATGAAGTACTGAACGAAGATAGAAGAGAAATGAAGTAGACAGTTTGTTGAAAAATTATGACAGATTGTAAACAATTTTAATTTTTGTTTGGTGCATCTAGATTAGAGTTTTTAAACAATTATTGCAGTTTGGGAATGACAGTTTATTATATCATGACAAAAACATGACATGAGTACTATGGCAGTTTGTTCCAAGTGTTTGAGATTATACGTTTCATAGATTTTGAGAAAATTATTATATTTTGTGAACAATTGTTTGAAATTTTGAAGCATATGTTTGACAATTTGGCAAATCATGCCGTTTTTTTTGAATTGACATTTTGTAAGCATATTTTGATAGGTTGCAATTAATTTTAATTTTTAATAATTTGTTTGACAGTTTGTGAGTTTTAATTTATATTATGTATTTTTTTAATTATTTGACAGTTTAAAAGTATTGGATATTGCAGCTAAGGAATACGCTATCTGGCAGCAGATTTGTTAACAAGGCGATGTTGAAATTTTGCTATGTTTACAGTAGTCACGCCTACACAGTGCCTATACAAATTAATTTTTTTATATGAATGACGCATATCTTGTTTACTTGACATTTAATATAACCTAATGTAATCAAAAAATAACGTGAAATAGAGAAAACTATCATATGAATGGCAACATCAAAACATATAATAGTTATTATTCTAACCACAGTGGAGCTAACAACTTAAAGAGTAATCTCAATATTATAACAATTTGTAACAGTTGTTAAACAATTTTATTTTAAAGCTACTGAAAGCGGACGTTTGATAGTTTTTAGGCAAATCATAACAGTTTGTAGACAAATAATATCAGTTTTTGAACAAATTATGATAGTTTTTGAACAGTTTTAGCCAATAGCACTTTAGAAACTTATTTTTCATAGTTGCTAAGCAAATCATGATAATTTGTAAACAGTTCAAGTCAATGGCAGTTTAGGTCCATATATTTGACAGTAATATTAGACATAAGCAAATCATTACAGTTTGTAAACAAATCATGACAGTTTTTAGACAAATTATGACTGTTATACAAACATTTTTGATCAATTACAATTTGGGGGCAGTTTGGTTTTGCAATTAACATAGTAAATTATGACAGTTTGTAGACAAATTATTGCAGTTTGTGAACAGTTTTTTGTCAATGTTAATTTGTAGACATACGTTTGACGGTTAATAAGCTAATCATAACAGTTTGTAAAAAAATTGTAACATGTTTAAGACAAATTATGACAGACTTCCAACGCGAAAGTGGATGACACTCAAAGCGATGACCACATAAGAAACATTGTTGGTAAATTTGATGTTGGGGTCAGAAATGATAAAAGAGATTGTCTGATAAAACTTTTGCACAGAAAATAAATTCACTATTACAAACACACTATACCAACAACATATTAGACGTTTGTATACGTGGGAGTACCCTGATGGTAAGTATTTAAACCAAATCGACTAAATTCTAATTAAAAACTTATATCTATAAAACGATTAAAACTTGACAAATCCCCAGGAATAGATGGTATAACTGCAGAAATCATCAAAGTCACTGGAGAAAAAGGTAATGACATTTTCCATCATATCTGCCAAAATATATGGACAACCGGAGTCTGGCCTAAAGAATGGGCTAGTTCTGTATTTCTTCTGTTGTTTAAGAAAGGTTCAAGCAAAAAATGTGACAATTATCGACTAATAGCCCTCATGTCATACGCAAGTAAAATTCTCATTACAATCTTAAATGAGAGGCTCAAGACCTTCTTACAATGGCGAATTCCACCCGAACAAGCAAGTTTTGTAAAAGGACGTGGTACCCGGGAACAAATACTTAACCTGAAGCTAATTATCTAAAAATCTCGTAAAATTAATAAACCAGTGGACATGTGCTTCATTGACTATCGCAAGGCCTTTGATAGCCTGTGAGATAATTTATGATCCATATTCACGGAGATGGGAGTGCCAAATCACCTGATGCTTTTAATTCAGGAACTATACACCCACAGTGAAGTTGTTGTACAAATTGATAACCATCTTTTAAAAACATGCTTAATCCGTAAAGGCAGGTTTGCATATTATCACTAATGCTATTCAACATATATGGTGAATATATTATGAGAAAAACACTGGAAAACTATACTGGTGGCATTTCCGTGGAAGGTGTGAAAATTAACAATTTACGGTACGCTGATGACACAGATTTATGCGCTAGCTTGGCCAAAGAACTGTTAGAATTAATAGAAAAAATAGAACAAGAAAGCGTCATCCTGCATTTAGAGATTAATCACGATAAATCAAAAGTAATGATTGTAGACCGCCTAAATAACAACCGGCGCGACATTACACATATTGGACAATCGAAAGTGGTTAATTAGTTTATATATTTGTTGGGTGCAGTAATTAAGAATGAAGGTGGATGTTTTGTAGAAATACGACAAAGGTGTAAGATTGCAAAAAAAAACGTACGAGAGCTACAAAGATTAGAGGTAGATAGTAGCCTAACACTGAATACGAAGAAAGAAATAATTAAAACACTTATATTCCCCGTTGTATTATATGGTGCAAAAGCCTGGACACTGAAAGTACTAGACAGGAAGAAAATTGATGCCTGCAAAATGTGGCGTTGGAGGCGCATACTCCAAGTTTCCTGAACGGCTAGACGAACAAACGTGTCTATCCTCACACAAATTGTATACTCTCAAATTCTGAGATACTTTGAGCAAGTAACAAGGAGAGTAGACGACAACTTTAAAAAACTGATACTCTAGTGAAAAAGATGGTCGGACCAAATAAAAGATTTAACAAACTCTACTCTAAATAAGGCTACCAAGGACGCCAAACATAGGAGCCGCTGGCGTGATATTGTTTGCAGAGCCACTGCTTTTACTCAATAGCAAAACATGACCACAGCTTCTTTGCCAAGAGGAAGCCGAAAAAGAAGAAGAAGATGACAGTTTATAGATTATTTATGACAGTTTGTGTACAACTTATAACAGTTTGTAAATAAATTTGTTTGTTTGTAAACAGATCTAATCAATAGTGATTTAGGGCATATGTTTGACAATTAATAAGCAAATCATGAGACAATGACAGTTTGTTAACACATTATGACAGTTTAAATTATGAAAATTTGATAACAATTTTAGTCAATGACAATTTAGGGTTTGACATTTAATAAGAAAATTAGAACAGTTTATGACAAATTATGAAAAATTATTGGAGTTTATGAGCAAATAATGACGGTTTGCAACAATTTTGTTTTACGGTGGTTTTTTGGCAATTTATAAACAAATCATTGTGGACACTTGGTGATCAGTTCTACTTTCTTATGATTTGTTTTGCAGTTTGTGAACAAATTATCATATTTTGTGAACCAATTATAGAAAGTTGAAGGCAATTTTATAACATTTGTTAGTCATTTTGTTTTGTGCTCGATTTGGAAGCATTTTTTGACAGTTTATAGGTAAAATATGACAGTTTGTGAACAAATTGTAACAGTTTGTAAAAAATTCTAAATTATGGTTATTAAGAATATATGTTTTGAAAGTTTGAGAACAAATCATGACAGTTTGTAAACTAATCTTATTTTTACAATCTTTGAGTTCAGATGGTCTACTACCTATATTTTTCAAAAACGGTTTGGAGATGCTTGCTAAACCAATTTTTATTTTGTTTAATTAATCTTTATCCAAACGTTGCTTTCCATATCACTGGAAATTAAACTATGTTGTACTTGTGCATAAAAATGGTAGCAAAGCAACTATAGCCAATAATTATCAGTATTATTATCAGTAAACAATCTTAACTACCTAAACTGCTTGACAAATTAGTTTTAATAAAATTAAACTCGCTGTTTTCTAATGTTTTTATTGATCAACAACATGGTTTCTGTCCTACAAGATCTACTACCACTAACTTTTTTTTACATCCGAAAGCTTAGAATCAGGAACAATGGTTGACTTTATCTATACTGACAACTCAAAATCTTTTAGTAGAGTCAATCATAAAATTCATATATAAAAAGCTAAAGTCACTGAGAATTGGTGGAAAAGTTTTGCAATGGATTGAATCATATGTAAATAACCGAATACAACAAGTCGTCCTTTTTAACTTTAAATCAGATCTGATTAATATTACTTCTGGTGTTTCTCAAGGCTCAGATCCAGGACCCCTTTTTTTAATCTATTTATAAATAATATTAATGTTGGTTTAAAATGTCTGTGTCTTCTTTTTGCTGATCTAAAACTATTTAAAAGGATAGTAAATGAAAATAACTAAAAAACGACATGAAACTTAATATTAATAAATGTAAAAGTATTTGTTTTTTGCATAAACATGACATCTTTCAGTTTGATTATAGGATTGGTACTACTATTTTAGAATCTGTGAAAAGTTTTACGGGTATAGGTGTAAATTTTATATCACACATGGATATTATTATTCAGAAATATCTCAATATACTTGGATTTGTTAAAAGAATAACTAAAAACTTTAAAAACATCAAACCAATAAAAGCTATATATAATAGTTATGTGAGATCAATATTGGACTATTTTTGTATTATTTGGTCACCGCATTTTCATAACGCTATTATGCGTCTAGAAACGGTCCAAAAAATGTTTATTAAATATCTTTGTTTGAAATGTGGTATTGTATTTTCAAACCAATATTTTGATTGGTTGTTATCTCACTTTGAATTACATTTATTTTTAAAAAGAAGAGAATATACTTTTACACTACATTTTTTTTACAAATTTGTAAATTGTTATTAAAAACTGTCCTTTAATTTTGTCAATGTTTTTTTGTCCTAAATATAATACAAGACTGCAAAACACTGTTGAAGGTTAAACACCATTCAACCTGTTACGGTTATAATAATCCTTTAATCTAATATGTTTAGTTAGTTTTAATAAATATTGTGATAACTTGTATTTTTTTTTAATATTAACTGTAATTGTTTTAAAGTATGTGCAAAACCTGTTATGTTTTAGAATTAAATGTATTGAAATAATGTAAAAATTGATCCTTGCAGCTGGCAATCTCTCATGCAGTGTTTTACCTCAACTGCAGATTTAGTCATTTGTAAATCAACGCATAGGTTTAACCAGTAATTTATAAAAATCACATTTTATAAAAGAAGGAATATGAGGATGTTTAAAAGTTAGGATGTGATGTGGGTCTTGGATTTTATACTCTCTGTTTGTAGAAATACGACGTACCGCAATTACACTTTAAGATTTTCTGTACACAAAACCTATGTTAGTCTGTTCTCCAAAGACTGTTTTCACAAGTAAACTGTTTTTAACTTTTTGTTTTTGTTTTGTTTTGCCAAATTGCTTTCTTTTCTAGTATCAAATATCAACCTTGATAGTTGTTTCTTGCGTGTTAATTATAAAGCTTTTGCCAAATTTAACTGGCAACACAAACTCAGGGCATGTTTGAAAGAAAGGGAAAGTGGCCACGAATGGTTTTGGGTACGTCTCGAGCAGAATGTACTAAGCCCCCTCACCATGACACGGTACTACTAGAAAAAAAATTGAACTTATAAATTTAATGTTTTAAAGATTCATAAAAATATATATTTATTTAAAAATATATATACTGGTATAGTATGCTCATAGATATAGTGTCTTTACAACATGGCCTTAAATTATCTCAGCGGATTACTTCATTACTAATCGCTTTGAGGAGACAATTATGTTTGTATTATATACCATAAATAGCTTATAACACCTCGATATTCAAGGTTGAAAATATTATATAAATATACAATATTTTCACCCTTAAAAATTGCCTTGGGTTCCAGGTATATAATTTAATCATAATTGGTTGCTAATGAAATAATCCGTTGAGATACATTAAGCCCATGTCGTAAAGACACTATATCTATGGGCATACTATACTCTATTCAGGTACTAATGTGAAATTACTCGTAACAAACTTTGTTTAAGTTTATCAATTTGTTTTTGTCTTATAACTGATTTATTATAATGAATATCACTTACAACTTTTTTTCTAATTTAATAAAAATGTATACAAACTGAAAAATTATTTATTGGTACCATTAGTTATTCAGATACTAATGTAAAACTACTTAAATCAAATTTTGTTAAAATCTATCTACTTAGTTAGAGTATAGTGATGATTGAAATCTCACGTATAATTCTTTAAAAATTTAATAAAAAAATATGCAAATTAAAAAAATTTATACTGGTAGTACCATTAGTGATTTAGGTACTAAAGTGAAAATACTTATTCCAAATTTTGTTTAAATCTATAGATTCGTTTTTGTTTAATTATTGATTGTTCAATATAATGACTGAAATCTTACATATTATTTTAAACATTACTAAAAAATTGTTTCAGATAGAAAAAATATATAATTATCAGCTTTTTAGGTACTATTAAGTAGTAAGACTTTTCATATATAATTTTGTTAAAATCCATAAATTCGACTGATTTAGTAACATTATATCTAAAATCTCACCACTCACTGCTTCAAACTCATTAATATTACATAATTCTATTCAGGAAAGTTTTGGGAGGGACCCTTGTAATATCACCATATCCGTGTATGTTACGCATGTAAACTATCCGAATTTGCAATAATTTACACCTAGTAGTAGTGAAATCAGTGTGCGCATACCAACGGCTTTGGTAATCCGTAGTGGCAACGCGCGGATTATTCAGTTAGAAACAATTAGCCAAATCCGCATGCAAATTTATACAAAGCGATGCAGTCTAAATTGCCACAAGTAGCTGCAGCTAGTTTCTTTCCGCCTTTATTTGTAGTTTTTTTTGTGTACAGTCTGTAATGAAATTAAATTGCAAACTAGTCCATTTGTATTTAGCTGCGCCCATGTACATAAATTTAAATGTTTCTACTTCATTAAAAATGCATTTGTGTATGTTTTTGTTGTTTTAAAATAATTTGAATGAATAATTTTGAAACAAATTAGTTTGCACAAAATTTAAATTCAGACATTTAAAAATAATTTTCTTTCTCTATCAAAATGAAAGAACAATAGAACAGAAAAAAACCTGCACACAATTGTAAGAAAATATCTCAAATTGTAATGAAGAAATTTATTCTTCTTTTAATGATGAAACAACTAATTAATTTCCATGTTTACAAGAACAACATAATGAAACCTTTACGATCCCATACTGATTAGATTGTCTTTTATATTAGATAATAAAAAAATCACCGGTTATAAAATGTTGCACTTTATCGAAATTATGAACGCATCGATTTCGCATTAGGGTTTGAAAAAGAAAATGTTGCCCTTTTTTTTTGATGAGATGTTGTATATGTAAGTTAACGAGCGCGTGGCCATTTAGGAGATTGTGTCTGCCTACATTTCCCCCTTTAACGTGATGCTTTTATGGACGCCATCGCGACGTTTATTGGGCGCCGTGAAATATACCCGACTCTAGCTAATTATCCGGAATTAAAAAACGACAAAAAGTCAAGTCGAACAACAGATGGTTTAGTTTAGTTTCCATCAATTAACTTATTTACATTTAAAATTTAATTCTGTAACACCTGTGAAAATAATGGAAACTCCTTTCTAGGAAATGAAGCCTTGGAGAACACTTATGTTGGAGGTAAACAGAACAGACATTTGTTAAGATTAATAAAACACAAGGGATGGATTAAAGTAGCTACCGTAAGAGCAATGCTTTCAGTTTTATAAATCAAATTATTCTCATAAAATTTCAATTAATTCATTCTATTGCAATTTCAATTTATTTTAAATTTGTAATTATAATTGAATATAAATAATGATGTGTTTGTATTAGCAATTTGTATTCAATTAAAAAAGATAATTATTCACAGTGGGAATTATATGTAGTACATAGTGGCCGCCGGTAATTGCGATTCTTCCAATAGATATATTTAATTGCTAATTAAATATTTCAGTTATTTACTGTCCAATTATAATTATTTTATATCTGATTCAATTTATTTTTAAATTATTATTATATTAATAAAATAAAGATTTTTACTTTTGATTATTTCTGTACAAAGCACAACTGTACAATTTTTTAATTAAAATTCTTTGTTTAAAAAGATTTTTTAGGTGATTTAGTAAATTAATAAATTGTTAGTACTCTACTAAAAATTGCGCATCTTTAGACACTAAATTTATTATTAAAAATTAAATTGAGGTTTAAATACTTTTATAAAATTAATAAAGTTGGTATTTATGTTAATGAATTTTATTACTTACGTCATGTCAATTAGTTTGAGGTGTTAATTTAATAGATGATGCAGCTTATGTAAATTGCTTTTTCAACAAGTGTTTAAAGGTATGCACCTTTTATTATTGTGCCTAGTATCTCACTAGCCAAAGAGACAATTCCAATAATACATTTTATGTATTGAAATATAGGGTTTTCTAATAAGAGGTTTTATTTTAATACTAAAAAAAACGGGTATTTTTTAAGAGAAATCAATAAATAATTATTTCATTGTGAAAAGGAAGGTATGCCATTAACATTTGAAAACGATATCAGTCAAATGGCCGCCACGGTTATGGTTGCAGTACTACATTCTTTTCATGAAATTTTCTATGACCAATTCGCACATTTGCGGCTGTATGTTCTCGATAACTTTACGAATTCCATCTTTGAGGTCTTAAATCGATTGTAAAGCATTGGCATACATTTTTCACGTGGCCTCAAAGAAAAAAGCCTAAAGTTGTTAAATCACAAGGTCTCGGTGGCCAATTGTGATCACCTCTTCGAGAAATAACACGATCAGGAAACATTTCTTGCAAATTTGCGATTGTTTCGTTGCTTGTTTGGCACGTAGCTCCGTCTTGCTGAAAATAAACGTCGTCTACATCAATATCTTCTAATTTCGGCCATAAAAAATCATTAATCATAGCTCGGTAGCGCTATCCATTCACCGTAACAGTTGCACCAGCCTCATTTTCAAAAAAGTAGGGTCCAATCACACTGCCAGCCTAAAAAGCGCACCAAACAGTGACACGTTGAAGATGCAAACACTTTTCAACAATCATTCTTGGATTTTCTGAGCCCCAAATGCTACAATTTTGCTTATTAACGTAGCCTCCGAGGTGAAAATGGGCCTCATCACTGAAGATGATTTTTTGATGAAATTTTGGATAATTTTGATGCATTTAAGGACCCATTCAGCAAAGATACAACGTTTATGGTAATCGACCGGCTTGAGTTCTTGTGTAAACTGAACTTTAAAATCTTTAAGACTTAAGTCTTTATGCACAATCCGGTGTAATGTCGTTTGTGGAATGTATAATTCTAAAGATCGACGAGGTATCGACAAACCTGGGTTTTCTTCAGCACTACGGGCTACATCAGAAATATTCTCATGTGTTCTTGAGCGATGCACACGGTTTTGATTCTTCACATTACAAACTTGTCCCAACAGCTCAAATTTCTCCACCAGGTTTACTATTGGCGGCCGAAAAGGTGCTTTACGACGACCAAAAAGTGAAATTTCTTATTGGAAAATCTTTTATAATAAAAGGTGCCTACCTTGTAACAGATGCGTATAAATTTTTTTTTTTATATTTAATTACTGTTGTGTTAATGATTTAATAAAACATTAACGAAATAAGATTAAATCATTTTGCAATTGGTGCCCAGTAAAAGACGACATTTTCTAAGACACACTTTTTAAAACCAACTAATTTAAAATTTTTCTTATTGTGCTGAATAAAAAAAAATTAAAAATTTGTATTTTAAAACTTTAATACATTTTATTTTATTTCTAAAATAGCAAAGTGCCGCTCTCCACTTTGTATTAATCACAGAAATCAAGCAGCAGAAGTACTACGTAGAACCAGATTGAAAACTATACTACGCCTTTAGAAGTAAAAAAAAATTACAACACCTGTAATCGAAAGTGTTATATTAGAATATATTACATTTTTTTTGCGTAAGAAAGCTAAAATTTTTAAGGAATACTAAACATATCATAATGTTAGGTTTTTATTAACTAAAACTCTCTACTTTTCTTCTTTTTTTGGGAGGGTTTGCTTAAAATTTATTGCAAAGAAGCAAACCTAGTTAATTGAGACGAAGAAGGTAGAAAGCTAATCAAAGGCGTATAGATCGATATGCCTGATCAACACGTTAGAAAAAATTATGGAAAAAGTTATCGTAAGGAGAATTGAACAAGAAATAAAAGGTAAACGAATATCCGAACAGGAGCAACATAGATTTACAAAGAGAAAATTGACTTTAGGAGCCATTGAATTGTTAAATGACATAGCAAAAGAATCAATCAGTGGACTACACAGAAAAAGACAACACATTCATAATAGCGCTAGATATAGAAAATGCTTTCAATAGCATATTAAGGAAATTAATTAAAAAAGCAGCAAAAAAAAGAACTAACAAAGTAAAACTATCAAGATAATATGAAAGTGCCAAGGGAGAAAATTACTGCTTGAAAATTGAAAATTTAGGCTGACCAGAGAAGTACCACAGGGTTCTGCACTTGGACCTAAACTGTAAAATTTAGTTTATAATGAGCTACTCAGGATGCGGTTGCCGGAAGAAGTGACAATAACGGCATTTGCGGATGACGTGGTTCTACTAGGTAGGAATATAAACATAGAAGTACTAAAGAAAAAGTTAAAGTTGGCAATAGATATGATAAAAAGCTGGATGAGAAATAAAGGGTTAGATCTGGATCCGCAGAAAACTGAGGCGACATGGCTATCGACAGAGAAGACTAATAGGGAAAATGGAAAAAGACAAGCAGGGGAACAAATAATAACCATAGTGCAAAGCGTAGGAGGAAGATAGGAAAAAGTTAAAAAAAGTATTGGAAAACAAAATCACCAATCTAAATTCATTAATATATGGCTGAGTGACAAAAACATATGAAAAGCACTAAAAAACTATGCAACGATAGTACTGAGAAAAAAGATAGAAAAGTTTGAAACTTTAAGATTTAGATAAACCCAAATGGAAAAAAAACGAACAGTTCAAAAACCACAGAAGACAAAGAAAAAAGGAGCGAGAAGCTAAATTAAAGGAAAAAAACTAAAAAGGTCAAAACAACTATGCCTACCAAGGAATGGACGGTGTAAGATAGACAAGAGAATGAAACATTAGTACTAACCAAAACTACAGAGATAAGGAGAATAAGCAAAGAATTCAGTACAATTAAGAAAAAAATAATTTTGAGATAATAAAAAGGCTCTATTAATTACCCTACCGTATCTTATAAGATACCTCATCAAAATGGATTTAGATCTTCAAGAAAAGAACTGAATAAATTGACTAAGCAATTTTCATAAGGCAGATACGCCATCTCAAGTTTACAGACAATACAACTTTCAAAATGGTCAGAGTATATCTGGCGACCAGGGGACATAAAAAACTAATTTCAAACAAAGATTTTAGAATCTCACTAGAAATATAACTGGCAAATTTAGAACTGTAAAAAGTAAGACATAAAAAGAGGTTATAGGGAGATATGGGCCGGGGACAGCATGTGTTGCCGCAACCAACTGTGTGAATTTTGCGAGGCCGAAACTAGCTTACCTTAAACCAATACCACAATAGTGACAATGATATAGACAAATTAATAGCAAGACTAACGCCATGCACTTATTTTCAAAAGCCACTTATTGGCCAACACCTCACTACGTCCTAAAAAAAAGTATTGAGGCTTACAATGTGTTCATTTATCTGTGAAATAGCGGTAACGATAGTAGTACTTCTATAGCTGCTGTATGTGTCGTTTTCATAGCCCCCGTTATTAGCAGACATGCTAGCTTATTAACTTTAAGTTTTACAATTATAGAGGTGAGAGCCACATATACAGGTTGGCAGAGCCACAGCCGTCTCTATTTAAGTAGAGACGGCTGTGGCAGAGCTTTTACAAAACCAAATGAAAAATAGCATTTAAACTTTATCTAGTTTATAGGCCTTATTTTTGAGGCTGGTTTTTCTTTCCATACTAATGATGAGGCTTACCACCATCGTATAGTCATCTGGTCATATAAGGTATTAGTTTATATGTGGGTTTTACCATTATTTTGGTTGCAAAGAACACCCAAATGGCTTTTGAGGTTATATGATTCAAATGAGTATAAAAGTTCAGCCTGGTGTCAAGCGTGCGTTATAAATATGTAAAATCCTCTGTCTTTGGGAGCGAAGCTTTATGCATTTTTTTGCTCTACCTTTATATGGTGTATGACGTCTAGTTTGTTTAAATTGTTTTTTTGGGATATCCAGGTTTATTTTTTTGAAATATATTTTTTTTAATTGTGGTTTAGGGGAAACCCTTTTTACTTGGTTTAAGGTTTTGTATCTTTGAAATTGCATAAGCATACCTTTAAAGATACACGCCCGCGGCGCTGTAAGCACCCAAGATGTTGTCGTCTGATTTTTTCTTACACTTAGAACTTTTTGCCCAGATTTTTGTATAGGCTGCCAGCAAGCTTTTAAGCATGGTGTCTGTCATGTTGCTTGGTGTTAATGTTGCTTCTATTTTTTTCTTTAGTTTTTTTTGAGGTTTTAACTGTTGCATTTCAACAAGCTGTGTTTAAGACTTCTTTTTTTCTTGGCACACTCACTCTTTGATAATGTGGAATCGAGTGAGGTAGGACTTGATTTCCATGTCTGCTCAGGGTTTTTGTCTTTTTCTTTGTCCATTATGCCTTGCATAAATTATTTTTAATGTTTTTATTTTCATTTTTTTTTTTAAATTCTCTACTTCTTAGCTCTACTTGCAATTGGCATTATTGACGCTATTACAAGTTTAGCTTTGGTTTATATTGTTCTATAGATAAAGGTTACTTTGATGGCTAGCTTTTTTTGTTGTCTGCTTAGCATGTCTTTATATATTTGGAATTTTACGGCTTTATTCCAAATGTGGGTTCCGTAAAGAATAATAAAGTGTGCAACACTTGCTAAATTTTTTTTTTAGTTTACTTGTTTTTTTGGTGTTGTGTGCATAAGTTGTTAGTGCCGTTATAATTTTTTTTTTGTTTTCAGTTCAGTTCAGTTTGTTTTTTTTAGTTCTGTCAGTTGTGGTCAAACCAGATTCCTGAGTATTTAATTTTGTTCTTAGACTTGATCTGTTTTTCCTATTTGAATTTTTACCTCTCCGAGTTTTCTGCCAACTAGGTCTTTAGTTTTTAATTTTCTTTTAACCAGTGCACTGTTGGTGTTTGCAACTACTTTTTTTTTGTTTTTTCCTGTTGTTACAATGCCGGTGTTGTCCGCAAAACATATTATTTGTGTGCTTTTTGGCAAGTTTATTTTCTACACCTTGTCCTAATATACTATCCACAGCAGCGGTCTGATATTGATCCTTGTGGTACCTTGCAGGTTATCATTTTTGTTTGTTTTTTTAATTAATAGTTTTCTGCTCTCTAAATATATGCTCAGAATTTTGTACCTTTTACGGCACCGTTTCGAATGCAATTTTAATGTCCACAGTTGAAAGAACACACATTTTTCTATTTTTGCAGGCTTTTTTCTTTATTTCATCTACTGAGTCTATTACAGTCTTTATCCCATCTATTGTAGACATACCCTTCCAACTTTCTTTGGCCTCTTTGCTATGAAGTGTTCATACAATTTTTTGACAGTATTTAACATGTATACTGGCCTGTATTTTGTTTTCTTTTTATTGTTTTTTTTTGGTTTTTCAAAGAGGTCCAAACTAGTCTGTTTCTACACTTTTGGGAACTTGCTTTTGGAGAATTATTTGTTGCCCATCTTCAAAATTGCTTTGAGAGCTGCATTTACCACTTCTTTTTGCTATTTGTGTTTGCTCTTGCTAATTAGTTTTTTTGTTACTATCTTGTAGCCTAACCTCCAGACGTTTTAAAATAGCTAAGTTATAGCAAGTATACCTTGCTTTAGCCTGCAAATTGTTATATAAAAAAAGTTTTATAAGTCATAAATATTTATTGGTGTAACTTAAAAGTTCTTAATATATTAACATTTTTATTAAAATTTATGCAAAAGCTCTCGGACAACCTATCTGATTTTTTGTCTTTGAAAAAGTTAACCGTTGGTTTGTTAAAGACGCGTAGCGCTACTGGATGAAAGTTTCCGAAAAATATCATTATATTTATCCATATTCAGGATTTGTCAAAATTACCAAAACACCTAAATAATTTTTTAACCGTAAACAAATTAAAAAAAAATTTGCACGTTTATTTTTAGGTTACGTAAAAACGTAAAAAGTGTATATATTTATACAAAATTTATACAGTTGATATTTATAATGTTGACTCACTTACGTTAAGTCATTTAACTTGAAGTTATATAAATTTAGGAATAACTCCTAATTCTTCATTAATATTTAAAAAAAAAGTTTAAAAAACCTTTTGGAGTTTGTTAGTTTTCTATGGGTGCGTCCTAGGAAACTATGAAATAAAATACCCAACATTAAACAAAAAACTGACACTTTTATAGCGCCCAACCCAAGTTTAGCTGTTAAATTACACAAACCCACCAACCTGCATTTCAAACGTAATGAGTAAATACAAGTTATCTTTTTATATATACTATAAACAAACAAAAAAAGAACCTAATTGCTTAGCTATCAGCAACTTACCAACTAAGGCAACAATCAAAAGAGTGAACGGATCAGGGGTCTAAACAATTGCTGTGCAAAAAAAGGTTGCAATCGGAAAATACTTAAATATGACTAAGTATAATGAACCTACTTTATGAACAGAAAAAAAAAGAAAAAATGTGACTTTGTGAAACTAGAATACCAGGTGAAAGAAGTACATGCAGTTTTAAAGTTGCCATATGCTATATCATAATAATGAATAGAAAACTCACATAACGACAACGTTGCTATTCTTATCAATAAGATACTAAGTCACCTTGTAACTAAAATGGTAATATTTATTGTGAATATCAAAAGATCACCAGTGCAACAGAAGAAGCTAAAATACAATAATTTTGAAAAATTATTATCTTAGCTCAAAGATCTGAAAAAATACGTTTTATTATAGGGTTTTCCAATAAGAAGTTTCATTTTGATATTTAAAAACAACGGGCATTTTTTAAGAGAAATCAATAAATGTTTATTTCATTTGATTGTAAAGAAAAAGGTATGCCATTAACATTTGAAAACTATATCAGCCAAATGGAAGTCACGGTTACGGTTGCAGTACCACATTCTTTTCATGAAATTTTCCTAGACCAATTCGCACATTTGCGGCTGTATGTCCTCAATAACTTCACGATTATCATCTTTAAGGTCTTGAATTAATTGTGGAGCATTGGCATAGACTTTATCTTTCACATGGTCTTAAAGAAAAAAGTCTAAATGTGTTAAATCACAAGATTTCGGTGGCCAATTGTGATCGCCTCTTCGAGAAATAACACGGTCAGGAAACTTTTCTTGCAAAATTGCAATTGCTTTGTTGCTTGTGCACATCAATATTTTCCAATTTCGGCCATAAAAAATTATTAATCATAGCTTGGTAGAGCCATCCATTCACCGTAACAGTTGCACCAGCCTCATTTTTGAAAAAGTAGGGTCCAATCACACCGCCAGCCCAAAAACCGCACCAAACAGTAACACGTTGAGGATACAAAGACTTTTCAACAATTATTCTTTGGTTTTCTGAGCCTCAAATGCGACTATTTTGCTTATTAACGTAGCCTCCGAGGTGAAAATGGGCCTCATCACTGAAGATGAGTTTTTGATGAATTTTTGAATCATTTTGATGCATTTGAAGGAACCAATCAGCAAAGTTTAAGGTGATCTAACGGCTTGAGTTTTTGTGTTAACTGAATTTTAAAAGCCTTAATACTTAAGTCTTTATGCAAAATACGGAGTAATGTTGTTTGTGGAATGTCTAAATTTAAAGATTGACAAACCTAAGTTTTCTTCAACACATTGAGCGATGCACACGGTTTCAATTCTTCACATCACAAACTTATCCCAACAGCTCAAAATTTGTCACCAGGTTTACTATTGCTGGCCGAGAAGGTGCTTTACGACTACCAAAAAGTGCTTTAGTTTTGCGAACTGTGAGTGAAATTTTTTTACCATTTTTATATTAAATTTTAATAATTTCAATGCGTTGTTCAAGCGTTTATCGTACCATTTTTATTAATGGCGTAGTTTTTACTTGTCAAATGTCAAAAGATAATAGCTTCAAAATTGACAGCTGCCCAAATAGCCTGCTATTCAAAATGAAACTTCTTATTGGAAAACCTTTTATATTAGAGATTTTAACGTAATAATGAGCAAAACACTAAATAAATACACGTAATATGTTGGCAATTTTGAATCAGGCAAAAAAAATAAACGGAGAAATTTACTCCTAAATTATCTGCAGACTGAGGACTTGGATGAGCGCAAACCACAACATCAAATTTGACAACATTTTCTCAACAACAAACATATTGCAAACAATTTGTCAAAGCACTTGTAATAAATACCAAAACAAAAAGAAAAACGGTGATAGAATATAAATAATAAATGTAGACATAAATGAACAAATAAACCGAAACCAGAAACAATACAAAAAAAACTATTTATCTAGCTAGATACTAATAACTTGAATAGACTGGAATTTGAAGAAGTAACAGATAAAATGACTAAGAGCATTCACATAACCAACAAAAACTATGTTTGTAAATAATATCACTCAAGAACCAAAAAAATTAGCAATAGTACCTTTAAACTAATAGAGCAAGAAAGATCCTTGAACCGAGAATTTGCTAAATATAAACAACTAAACAGAACTATAACTTAAAAAAACGTTTGCAAAAATATATGATTAAGAATTGTTATCAAATAACATTAATATAAAAATAATATAACAAATAAAATAGTCAAAACCACTAGATTAAAGCGGAAGAATAATTGGAAATCAACAAAACATACCATAAGAGTGCAAATCTGTAAAAAAATTCTAGTTCTAACATAAAAAACCCCATAACGGTTCACCTATGATTTAAAAAGTAAACTCGTAAGAGAAGCAAGTTAGTACCAAAAACCAGAAGCGACATGCTAAGTAAATGCATACCAAAGGATAAATTTAAACAATCTGGCAAAACACAATTCTAATACACTCAGATGCAAAAAAATTGGCTCATTGGGTAATTTTTTGCAAAAAGCCCGGGTATTTTTTTTATAACACTTTAAGTGTTTTACAATCAAAGAGACCATCAGGATGTAAAAAAAAACAACATATAGTACTTATCAGTTTATTTAATGAATATTAATAAGCAAAAAAAAAATGCATTTCTGCAAAATAAACTTAACAGAAATTAATAATGAAAATTTTAATTGAATAAGATTTCAATACTTCGTATTGTCTCCTCGAGCCCTAACTATTGCCTGCACACGGCGGTCCATGCCACTAATGAGCTCACAAATATCATTTTGTGGAATAATCTGTCATTCTTCTTGAAGTGCTACACGAAGCTCGTTTATTGTAGTTGGTGCAACTACACGTTCTCTAACACGACTGGCTAGCATGTCCCAAATATGTTCTATAGGATTTTCATTTAGAGTACATGCAGGCCAGGTGAATTTTCTTATTCCAAATGCCGGTCTTGCGTTATCCTGCATTAGAATAAAGCTATCATCGATAAATGGAGCAAATGAGACTACGTAATTTTTCAAAGCTTTCTCAATATACCGCAGTCAGAAATCCTTCATCAATAACAATCAATTCGGTGCAGGCATCCATTGATATTCCTGCTCATACTATCAGGAACTTTTACCATGGCTAAGGCGGGGCTTAAAGGTGCTCTTCAAAAATTGTTTCTCGTCTCCATACTCGTTTTTTTTTTCATGTGGCAAATGTAAGCAGAATCTAAACTTGTCAGTAAATAATGTTCAATTCAAATATTTGCGAGAAAATTAGAGTCTGGCTACTCGGTGACGTGAAAGTAATTTTGGTCTAGCTGCTGGTTTACAAGATTTTAAGCCAATTTCTTGCAATTTTTGACAAACTTTCTTCAATCTCACAGCTGTACCACAAAGCTCACGGAGTTGGTTTCTGGTCTACACTGAAATTACATGACGGTTCCGTAGAGTAGTACGAACGATAAATTGGTCATCGATAGTAGTCGTTTTTTGTTTCTCGCTAGATCTTGGCCTTCGAGTATTTCTGCCGGTTTCTTTAAACCGCTCAAGTGCTCGTTGGACGATAAAAAGACTGACATGAAGGAATCTGGACTCATACCGCTGGCTTCTTCATCTGCCACAAGAGCAACAGCTTTTGCACAATCTTTAGCACTTAGAACCATAATTAACACTCCGATCTGCTTTGAAAATGACAGTTAATCGAAAACAAACAACTTAACCCAATAGCCACCTTGGTCCTCTGTGTGTAATGTCGAATGAGCAATAGGTAGTGAAGAACGCATACCTTTAAATTTTATTTTTGCTTAATAATGGTCATTAAATAGACTGATAAGTAGCATATGTTGTTTTTTTTTACATATTGATGGTTTCTTTGATTGTAAAACACTAAAAGTTTTATAAAAAAAAATTACCCGAGTTTTTTGCAAAAAACTACCCAATGGCTTGTTTTTTTTTTCTATAAAATTTAAAACTATTGGCTTATTAGTCTACTGTTGCGTCTATACAAACTGTTTACCAAAATAATAACATCTGACTGACAAATAAGTTAGACTTTTACCAACTTTATTACTACAGATCACCACCAAACAATTTTATTATTAATAGAAAAAAATTTAGAATTCAATACCTCACCACACTTGAACAAACCTTTGATTTTATTGAATAATGAGTAATATTTACAGCTATGGGCAGTATAAGATAGAACAGACTCAAGCTACATTAACCTGCTAAAATCTATCCAATAAAACACTAGTGATTATAGATTAAAATACAGCTACTGATAAGATACAAATAGAAGAAAAGGTCTGGCAAGGCGACACAATATCCTCAAAATTATTTACTTTAGCCTTAGAGGATGTCGTTAAAAACTTAAAATAAGTAAACAAAGCGTATCAAAATTGATACGTCTACACCATCTACGTTTAACAGAAGACATAACTCTTATTAGAAGCGACATTAAAGAACTAAGAAATATGTTAAAAGCGCTTAACACACAAAAAATAGGCTTAAAGATAAATCTAAAGATTATGAGCACACTCGAGTTACTATTAAGAACAAGATTACAGAAAGAGTGAGAAATATATATGTTTAAGCTACAAGATTAAATTAAGCAAGAAAACCGAATAACTAAAATTAGAAGACAAGTACAACACAGTTGGACTGGAAAATTAAGTTGTATACTAAAGAACCAAGATATTCTATAGTTTTAAATAAAAAAAGTTCTGCAAATGCATTTTTTTGTGACAATGTACGGAGTAGAGGCAGTGTGCATTACACTCAAAAGTGCAAACGTCCTATGCTTTGCAACAAAGAAATCTGAAGAAAAACGGAAGTAACATACTTTATTAAACAAATAGCAGAATTTAAGTGGAGCTGGGCAAATCAATAATAATAATAATAATAAAAATTGTTGCATTTTATAAAAAAATTATTTTCAAAAATTCTTAAAATCAATATTTGAAACAAAAAATGAAAAAATATACAATTTTTTATAATAAAAAGGTTAAATGACACTCAAAGCTTTTTTAAACTAAGACGTTCCAATTTTGTAAGTAATTTCGTAGCAAGCGCTCCGTATGTATTCCTTGTTTCTATCAATGAAAACATTACGGGTAGATCTAAAGGCTTTATTTACACAAC
Organism: Tachinus rufipes; assembly: GCA_963932245.1. Lineage (NCBI taxonomy): Eukaryota > Metazoa > Arthropoda > Insecta > Coleoptera > Staphylinidae > Tachinus > Tachinus rufipes. The sequence continues at coordinate 65,207,351 of OZ010747.1, read as the reverse complement.
TAATACTAATAGCAAGGATATAGATAGGTTCTAAATTACATCAATATGTAATGTACACTTTACTAATTAATAATAAATTTATTTACGGCTTATGCCTTTAAATACAATAAATTTCATAATTCGTATTTAAACTTAAATTTAAGAAATAATATAAAACTATGTTAATAATAATAGCAGAACACTTGTAAACCAAAATTTAAAAAAAAAACTTAAAATTATAATAAAATAAAATAAAATAAAATAAAATAAAATAAAATAAAAACATTAAAAAAAACATAAATAGTAAAACTTACTTACAAAAAAAAAATAGATAGATAGATTGTAAGAACAAAAATGATGAGTAGTGTACATAAACATAATTATATTTAATAAATAGCCATTGGCATATCCAAACAGTTGCGTCTAAAAATAAGATGGTTATTAAATATATCAAAATTGGTGTTTTTTTTTAAGTTATTACATGTGCGCATAAAACAATCTAATGGATTGTAAAAAGCAAAGTTTGTTCTATTCCGATTGCATCTAAATAATAAGGAGTGTCGCGTATATCTTTCTATACAAAAATTAAAGTTTAGCATATTTAATAAATCAGGACAGTTGATATTGCCTATTACTAATTTATTTAAGAAATATTGGTCATTTAAAATCCGTCGTTCTTGTAATGGTCTTATATTTTGAACTGGTGACAACTGATTTCAAAATTTATAGCTAAAGTATTTAATAAACTTATTTTGGATTGCTTCACATTGATCAATGTGTCCCAATTTATACGGTGACCATACAACCGTTGCGTATTCCATGTAGGATCGCACTAATGATCGATATAGTGTTAAATATGCAAATGCAGTTAATTCTGAGCTTGACCTATTAATAAAACCTAATTTTTTTTTTGATTTAGCACTTATTTGATTGATTTGAGTTTGAAAATTTAATTTACTTTCCATATGTACTCCTAGATCACAAATTTGTGACTTTCGTAATAGATCAGTTTTATTAATTTGATATGTGGTACATATAGAAATTGTACCTCTAAAAAAAACATTACACAACATTTGGGTTTAATGCAAGTGTAAATCATTTTGTACGCACCAATTGTTTAAATTGTTTATCTTCTTGGAGAAGTTTGCAATCTTTGTTTGATTGAATATTTCTAAAAATTTTTAGATCATCAGCATAAAACAAATACTCACTATGCACAAAAACATTTGAAAGATCATTAATAAATAACAAAAAGAGCACAGGTCCGCAATGGGATCCCTGTGGTACACCAGAGGTAACATCAAAAGATTTTGACAAAACATTTTTTATATTTATTTATGTGGGGACGTTTGTCCAAACTATTGTGGAATTACCTTTATTTGCTTTGTAATTATTATTTTTATATTTATACTTGTTTGTATCACCGTCCGATGATTGTCTTGTAAAGGTTGAAACATGTTACTGTTTTTAAATATATTTGTGACTTATTATATATGTTATATATTGGTTAATCTTTACTTTACAAGTTCCAAGAAAAATATATTTAATTACACATTGCTTACAGGAGTATTTGTGACTGTAATTCAGCTGACAGAGGTTGTTTACACATAGACCAAAGTGGGTTTTTAAGTTATGTAATACAAAGAACATTGGCAGTGAGTTAACATGCTGGGAGGACTATAAAACATAGTTATTTGCACACTGGTACATAGTTCAGATCACATGGTTGTATTGTAACACATTAATTACTGTAAGGCTTTATACGTAATAGCCAAAAGCATGTTGAGCACTGGCAATTGAGGCTTTGGTCTTGTACAATAACTGCAAAAGATTGTCAAACTTACACGTACTAGTTAGGCTTTGAGGTTGTATGCAGGGCACACTATATTAGTAAAGAACAGTTTTAATTTACATTAGTACCAAAAGTAATTTTTAAAATTTAATATTGGAGATTTAAATAAATTGGTAGGTTTTGTCAAGATTTTGATCAATATTACCTAATAATATCTAATAATATAAACAGCAAACAAGTTAATAAAACTTTTAAAAACATCACTAGATTAGTTATCAACTTTAAACGGTTTTAAAGATTTCATAAAACGCAATAAAGTAATTGTGTTTGATTTTCTTTATTTATCCGATTAGCAAAGTGTGATTGATGAATGACTTTTAAACATTATTAATTTATTTAATTATAAAATGGTTCATGCAATATCACCATAAATTGCAGTAAAGTGAACGCAATGGGTGGTAATAACGAATTAGTTATAGCCGTTGCAACGCGATTTATACACCAACGTGAGAAGTGAAAAAAAGAAATGGACGACGGGAATTAATTATGCGATATTTTCAGGTGGCACGTACACACCACTCTCTTAAATAAATCAAATTGAATTGCATCATAAATTGGAGAGAAAGATAAGATATGTTTTTACAAACAGAAATTAAGTCAAAAGCGATAAAAATGAACTATTTAATTTTCATTAAAAACTTTTATTACGGGTTCTTAAAAAGTTAATTTAAAAATTTCCAATTAAATGTACGTTGTGTTCTAATCATTATTTGGAAGTTCACCTCACATGCCTTTAATCCAATCCCAAACAAATTAAAAACTTAAGCAAGAGATTGTTGCCGGCAGTGAAGCTCATTTAAGTCTTGCCAAAGTAAAGTGCATCCACAACATAAATTAACTTGCTTATCTTAAAGACAATGGAAGCTTTTGATCTAAATTAACTGATAATAAAAGCGTTGTTTTAGTTCTATATTTAGAAAAAATTGTAATTATAAAATTTTAATATTAATCGATACCGGCTGGGATTTCTTGTGCATGCGGTAAGTTCGAACAAGTTCTGCAATTAAAAGAGATTTATGCGGTGCACGAGAGACGTCTGTTTTAGACACATTAATACGCCAATTGCTGCTGCAAATTAACGTACGTCTGCATGGATTTAAACAATTGTTAATTATATTTATCTCAAACGCACAAATTACACGTGACACATCGATTGCAACTAACCAAGGTGACGCAAGTTTAGATTTAAACGTCAATTAAGAATAATAACGCACTCTATTAATAAAAAATGGCAAAATATATTGATGAAGCTATGGAAATTGAAACAATAATATCGTCCCTTTCAACCGCTTCTATGAGAACCGTTTCCCATTTCAGTGATACAAATTCAAATGATGATCAATCAATGAAAACTGTTTCTATATTGGATGACAAAATGGATATAGATGAAATTAAAAATTTTGATTTGCCCCTTATAATGAAACATAGTATTCAAATCAATTCTTTTCAGAAAGAGTTAAATATATTATCAACAATTGATTCCTCAGATAATATTGAGCTTCCAGTTGAAGAATCCCAATCGATTGAAAATATTTCAACGCCTGAATGTTCGTTAAGTGATTTACTAACTCCCGACGGTTCGATTGAAAATGATTCATCTTCGGATAATACTCCAACACTTTTAAGTTCAATTAGCAATTTTATTACTATTAATAATTCTTTAGAAAATATTAGAGGTGATCAAAAAACAAGATCTAGGTCACGTGCGCCGAAGAGGACTAGAGAGATATTAACAGCAAAAACTAGAAGAAGGGCTGGATCAAGTCAACAAATCAATAGACGATTACTTACAAGGAAAGCACAATCTGTATCTGGATCTACATCAATTAAACATAACTTGTAATTTGAAAAATATATTGTAGCTTAACAATTAAAACAAAACTTTTATTAAGTTTTTAAATTAGAATTTATTAAATTTTAAAATGTTGCATTGTGAATTTATAATAATTGTTGCACAATACTTTGAAATTATAAACATTATATAATTATTACGACAAAGCAGGTTTTGGAAGTTTTATTGCTTTAAAAACGGTAAAATATTATTTTAGAAACGTCAGCATGGGTTAATTGTTTAAGTGCTTGCCTCTCATGCTGTGGGTAATGAGTTCAATATACAGGATGCGACAACTATTGATATTTGTTGAAATTATTAATGTAAATAAAAGTATGGCGTACGCCAATGAGTATATTAAGTTAAAAAAAATTATTAACAATAACTTAGAACGGTTGTTTTACCTACTAATGTACAAGTGGATTATATTTGAATACGTCTTGTCATTGATCATCACATGTATCGGTTGCAGTTGTTTAGATTGAGTGACGTTTGGCTGTTTGACGTGTCTTTAATAGTTGGTGAATTTTTCTACCAAAAATCACTATACGATCGCCGAGATGACTGACATGCATTCCATATATGGACTTGCTGATGGCAAAAAATCTTCAAAAACATTTATTGACGTCTTTGTAAAACAGGCACATTAAAACAAAATAGAGAACTAAGAAGATCAAAGACAGTAAGAACGACACTACGGGAACAGAATGTGCTGGACATGATAAAAGAAGATTTAAGTAGTTCTACGAGAAAAATTGCCAATACTTTGAATGTAAGTTATTGGACAGTTTTAAAAATTCTTAAAGACAATTTGTTGTATTTATACCACATTCAGGGTTTTTAGACACAACTATACCTGCTGATTTTTCTTTATGTATTGCGTTATGTAAATGGTTTTTGCAAACATTAGTTTTAATGCCTCTATTCCTGACACACATTCTTTTTACCGATGAAGCCAGTTTTTCAAGAAATGAGATAAAGAATTTTTATAACAATGAAGATCGTTTTCAACATCAGTTCTCCTTGAATGTTTGTGTTGGAATTGTTGGGCGACTGTATAATTGGACCAGTATTTCTACCAGGAAGACTTACCGGCATGGTGTTTTGCAACTTTTTGGAACACATGCTACCTCTACTATTGGCAACAAGAATTGCAATGTGGTTTATACACGATGGTGCACCACCGCACTTCAGTTTGGTTGCTCGTAATTATTTATCAGCAATATACGGAGATTGTTGGATTGGTTGAGGTGGGCCACACGCCATTAAAAGTTGAAAAATAAAAGTTGTGCATAATTTAATTATTTCAATAAAGTTTAAATAAAGTTTTTAAATAGTTTGACAACTAAGCTGTCAAAATGAAGTAAATTTTGTTTTAAAGCTTATTTCTTTAAATATCTCAAAAATTGTAAAAGTAGATTAAAAGTCAAAACCAAAAATTATGCATAATTTTATTATATAAATAAAGTTTTTTAATAGTTTGACAATTAAGCTGTCAAAATGCAATAAACTTTGTTTTAGAGCGTAATTCTTCAATTTTTTTGAACATTATAAAAGTTAGATAAAAAGTTAAAAAATAAAAATTCTGTACAATTTATCTTCTTCAAATATCTCGAAAAATAAGATTTAAAGTTGTGCATAATTTTATTATTTTAATAAAATTCAAATTAAGTTTTTAAATATTTTGACAACTAAGCTGTCAAAATCCAGCAAACTTTGTTTTAAAGCTTATTTCTTTAAATATCTCGAATATTTTAAAAGTAAGATTAAAAGTTGTGCATAGTTTTATTATTTGGATACAAGTTAAATAAAGTTTTGAAATAATTTGACTACTAAGCTGTCGAAATGCAACAAACTATGTTTTGAAGCTTATTTCTTTAAGTATCTTGAAAGTTTTAAAAATTAGATTAAAAGTTGAAACATAAAAGTTGTGCATAATTTTATTATTTGTAAACAGTTTAAATAAATTTTTTAAATATTTTGATAACTTAGCTGTCAAAATGCAATAAATTTTATTTTGAAACTTATTTCTTTAAATATCTTGAAAATAGTAAAAGTTAGATTAAAAGTTGAAACATAAAAGTTGTGCATAATTATATTATTTCAAAAAAGTTTTAAAAAAGTTTTTAAATATTTTGACAAATAGGCTGTCAAAATGTATAAAACTTTGTTTTGAAGCTTATTTCTTTGCATATCTCAAAAATTGTAAAAGTTAGATTAAAAGTTGAAACATAATGTGTGTAATTTTAATATTTTGAAGTTTAAATAAAGTTTCTTAATATTTTGACAACTAAGCTGTCAAAATGCAATAAACTTTGTTTTAAAGCTTAATTCTTTAAATTTTTTGAAAGTTTTAATTTTAGATTAAAAGTTGAAACATAAAAGTATAAACAATTAAGTTTAAATCTGTCAAAATGCAACAAATTTTGTTTTAAAGCTTACTTCTTCAAATATCTCGAAAATTTTACAAGTTAGATTAAAAGTTGAAATGTATAAGTTGTGCATAATTTTTTAAACAAAGTTTTTAAATATTTTGACAACTAAGCTGTCAAAATGCACAAACTTTGTTTTAAAGCAAATTTCTTTTAATATCTCGAAAATTGTAAAAATTAGATTATAATTTGAAACATAAACGTTGTGCATAATTTTATTATTTTAAAGTTTAAATAAAGTTATTAAATATTTTGATAACTAAACTGTCATAATGCAATAAATTTAGTTTTGAATTTTATTTCTTTAAATATCTTGAAAATTGTAAAAGTTAAATTAAAAGTTAAATCATAAAAGTTGTGCATAATTTTATTATTTCGATAAAATTCAAATAAAGTTTTTTATTATTTTGACAACTAAGCTGCCAAAATGCAATAAACTTTGTTTTGAAGCTTAATTCTTTAAATTTTTTGAAAGTTTTAAATTTAGATTAAAAAGTAAAACATAAAAATATAAACAATTAAGTTAAATCAAGGTTTTTGAAATTTTAACAACTTAGCTGTCAAAATGCAACAAACTTTGTTTTGAAGCTTATTTCTTCAAAGATCTCGAAAATTTTAAAAATTAGATTAAAAGTTGAAACATAAGAGTTGTGCATAGTTTTATTATTTGGATACAATTTAAATAAAGTTTTTAATCATTTTGAAAACTAAGCTGTCAAAATGCAATAATGTTTTAAGCTTATTTCTTTAAATATCTCAAAAATTGTAAAAGTTAGATTAAAAGTTGATACATAAAAGTTATGCATAATTTTATTATATTGATAATATGGTTTTAATATTTTGACAACTAAGCTATTAAAATGCAGTAAACTTTGTTTTAGAGCATAATTCTTCAAATATTTTGAAAATTATGAAAGTTAGATAGAAAGTTGAAGTATAAAAGTTGTGCATAATTTTATTATTTGGATACAGTTTAAATAAAGTTTTACAATATTTTGACAACTAAGCCGTCAATATACAAAAAAATTTGTTTTGAAGCTTATTTCTTTAAATATCTCAAAAATGTAAAAGTTAAGTTAAAAGTTGAAGCATAAAAGTTGTGCATAATTTTATTTTTTCAATAAAGTTATAATAAAGTTTTTAAATATTTTGACAACTAAACTGTAAAAATGCAGTAAACTTTGTTCTAAAGCTTATATCTTTAAATATCTCAAAAAATTTAAAAATTAGATTAAAAGTTGAAACATAAAAGTTATGCATAATTTTATTATTTGGATACAATTCAAATAAAGTTTTTAAATATTTTGACTAAACTGTCAAAATGCAATAAATTGTTTTAAATCTTATTTCTTTAAATATCTCAAAAATTATAAAAGTTAGATTAAAAATTGAAACATAAAAGTTGTGCATCGTTTTATTATTTTAATAAAGTTTTTTATTATTTTGACAACTAAACTGCTAAAATGCAATAAACTTTGTTTAAATATTTTGAAATTTTGAAATTTTGATTAAAAGTTGAAACATAAAAGTATAAAAATAAAGTACAAACAAAGATTTTTAATATTTTAACAACTAAGTTGTCAAAAATGCAATAAACTTTGTTTGAAGCGTATTTCTTCAAATACCTTGAAAATTTTAAAAGTTGAAACTCAAAAGTTGTGCATAATTTTATTATTTCGATAAAGTTTACATAACGTTTTTAAATAGTTTGACAACTAAGCTGTCAAAATGCAGTAAACTTTAATTTAAAGTTTTCAAAGTTAGATTAAAAGTTGAAATAAAAAAATTGTGTGCAATTTAGTTATTTCAATAAAGTTTGTATAAAGTATTTTAATATTTTGAGAATTAATTAAGAAATATAACCGAAGTTAATTTGTTCAAATATCAAGAAAGTTATAAAAGTTAGAATGCAAATTTTTATTAAATTAAACAGAATTTGATTATTTTTATAAATTTGAATTAATGTTTTTTTAAATATTTTGAAAATGATTAAAATTAGAATAAAAGTTGATTTATTAAACTTATGCAGAATTTAGTTATCTTCATAAACTTAAGTTTTTTTACTGTTTTGAAAATTCAGAAAACATGTGTTTTTTTAGCTGTTTTTTTCAATTATTAAAAAAAGTTAAAGTTAAAATAAAAGTTGAAACATAATATTTTTTAAATTTAATAGTTTTAATAAATTTTATATATTTTTTTAAGTATTTTGACAATTGAGCACTCAAAATTTAGAAAACATGTTTTTTAGCTAATTTCTTCAATTATCTCTAAAGTTATAAAAGTTAGAATATAAATTGATACATAAAAATTATTAATCATCTTGATAAAGTTTAAGTAAGTTTTTTAAATTTTTTGACAGTTGAGATATCAAAATGCAGAAAACCTATTTATAAAGCTAATTTTTTCAAGTGTCTTGAAAGTATTGAAAGTTAGAACAAATGTTAAAATATAATAGTAAGTAAAATTTAATCATTTTGATAAAGTTAAAGTTACTTTTTTTGATATTAACATTTACTTTTTAAAATGCAAAAATCATGGTTTTGGAGCTTTAAATAACAAGAAAGTTACAAAAGTTAGAATAAAAGTTAAACTATTAAAACGCAGAAAATATGGTTTTAGAGCTTAGAAAAAAATAAATAATAAAAATTATAGAAAATTTCATTATATTTATAAAGTTTTTAATATTTTGCCAGTTAAGCTGTTGCAATGCACAAAACTTAGTAATGCAACTAAGTTCTTCAAATAGTAGTTCAAGTACATGCATTAAAATTTTGGAGAATTTAGGCCCGTTTGCACCAACAACGCTTAAATCTTAAACTGCCCTTAAAACGTTAAGGGTGGCTTATTTCGTTGCACCACATATTTAAGGGAGTTTAAGGTTTTAAGGGACCCTTAACTTAAGCGGTCAATATTGTTGGCTTAGTAAAAACTTAACCTAAAAATATAATTCAACGTCAAGATTTATTTTTTTGCATTGGTATTCTGGTTATTTTTACGTTACTAAGCAACAATATTAATTAAAACGTACAAATTTAATATAATCTACACTGACATAAGCTATTAAAGGTTAGGTGTTATGTTATTTAAGCATTTTTATTATAGAAATAGACACAAATACCAACAGTTTTCGTAAAATAACTAGAAATGTGCAATGTTGCCATGTGTAATCTATTTTAAACTTCAGTTTGCTAAACTACGCTTAAAACGTGTTGGTGCAATGCACTGAAAATTAAAACTACCCTTAAAATTAACTAGAGTTTAATTAAACGTAGATTTAAGCCAACATGGTGCAAACGGGTCTTAGTTATCTTAATAAAGTTTAAGTATTTTTTTTAATAAAGGGTTTTCTAGTAAGAAGTTTTATTTTAAATAGCAGGCAATTTGGGCAGCTGTCAATTTTAAAGCTATTATCATTTGACATTTGACAATTAAAAACCACGCTTTTATTAAAAATGGAACGATACACGCTTTAACAACGCATTGAAATGATTAAAATTTAGTACGAAATTGGTGAAAAATTTTCAATCACAGTTGGCAAAACTAAAGCACTTTTTGGTCGTTGTGAAGCACCTTCTCGATAGGCAATAGTAAACCTGGTGAAAAAATTTGAGCTCTTGATGTGAAGAATCAAAACCGTGTGCATTGCTCAAGAACACATGAGAATATTGCTGAGGTAGCCCGTAGTGTTGGAAAAAACCCAGGTTTGTTGATTTCTTGTCGATCGTTGGAATTAGACATTCCACAAACAACATTACACCGTATTTTGCATAAAGATTTAAGTCTTAAAACTATTAAAGTTCAGTTAACACAAGAACTCAAGCCGGTCGATTACCATAAACGTCGTATCTTTGCTGATTGACTTCTTTAAATGCATCAAAATGATCTGGAATTTCATCAAAAAATCATTTTCAGTGATGATGCTCATTTTTACCTTGGAGGCTACGTTAATAAGCAGAATTATCTCATTTGGGGCTACGTGCCACACAAGCAACGAAACAATCGCACTTTTGCAAGAAAAGTTTCCTGACAGTATTATTTCTCGAAGAGAGAGAGAGAGAGAGATCTTGTGATTTAACACTTTTAGACTTTTTTCTTTAGGGCCACGTGAAAGATAAGGTCTACGCCAATGCTCCACAATTGATTCAAGATCTTAAAGATGGAATTTGTAAAGTTATCGAGGACATAAAGCCGCAAATGTGCAAATTGGTCATGGAAAATGTCATGAAAAGATTGTGGTACTGGAACCGTAACCGTGGCGGCCATATGACTGATATCGTTTTCAAATGTTAATGGCATATTTTTTTTCTTTACAATGAACTAAACAATTATTGATTTCTTTTAAAAAATACTTGTTTTTTTTTTAAATATCAAAATAAAACCTTTTATTGGAAAACCCTAAATTAAGCTTTCAAAATGCAAAATACATGGTTTTAGAGCAAATTTTTTTTTCTAGTTATGAAAAGTTAAACATTTTTTTATATCTAATCCAAACACACTAAGAGGTGGGACAAACAATATATTTTTTGATGACTAACACTTGGGCGTGTGGATGGGTCACAGTAGAAGATGTAGCTCGCCCATAAATTAAACTTAGTAGTACTTTTATGGGGCTATCTGAAGTCATTAGTTTACGCTACTCTAGTGTAGAATTTAGACAATTTGCAAAATTGGATAGTTGCTGGGTGTAACTCAATTAGAAACGAGCCTGGTGTGTTTGAAAGAATTTAGCACTCAATCACGAGTAGATTGAATGCTGGTAACCAGGCTGGAGAAAATTATTTTGAACATTTATTGTAGATTCCGTAACAAATTTTGTTCACTCTGTATCTTTGAAACAAAAGGGTTTTTTTTTTATTATTATAAGACAAAATATTCTTAGAATAGGCGAAGGAAAAACCTTACACATTGTATATTATTTGTGAATTTTTTGATCAACGTTTTAACCACTTTGGCATTAATGGTTTCAGCAACAAACAAATTTACAAACATTAAGAAGCTTTGGCCTGCTAGAACCACAATGTTGAGGTCGCTAGAGTATAAAAACGTCAATTTATTTAATTAATTCTAAAACAACAACCAGTGAGAGTATTTTTATGAAAATAAACATTTTTTACAAAAATTGTTTTTGTTTTTTTATTAACATTTATAATAAAACACAAATATAGTATAAAGGTTTAAATAAAATTTATTGTAATACTACATTTGTTTTACCACACAGTTGCTTCATCAGGTATAATGAACAATAAATTTTTATAATTGATTTTTTATTACTTTAAAAACGGTAAAATATTAGTAAAATTGATTCTAAAACAAAAACCAAGAAAAGATTTTTATGAAAATGTTGCATAATACTACTAAATTATAAACATTATATTATTACAACAAAACAGGGTTTGAAAAATTTATTGCTTCAAAAACGGTAAATTATAATTTTAATTGATTCTAAATCAAAAACCAGTTGGAGGATTTTTATGAAAATTACAAATAGATAGCACAAAACGTTGCACAGTATTATGAAATTATAAACATTTTATTATTATTATTACAACTAAGCAGGTTTTGAAATTTTGATTGCTTCAAAAACGGTAAAATATGAGTATAATTGACTATAAAACATAAAATAGTCGGATTATTATTATTACGATAAAACAAGTTTTAGAAGATCTATTGCTTTAAAAACAATAAAATATAATATCAATTGATTCTACAACAAAAACCAATCAAAGGATTTCATGAAAATTGCTAATAGGTTTAAAAATATTATATTATTGTTATGACAAAGCAGGTTTTGGATGTTTTATTGCTTTAAAAACCGTAACATTATGAGTATAATCGGATTTAAAACAAAAACTATTTTAAAACCGTAACATTATAAGTATAATCGGATTTAAAACAAAAACTATTTTAAAAATTTTAATACAAATTTCTGAATAGAAGCACAAAATGTTGCGCAATACTATAAAAATATAAACAAAAGATTCTTAATACGACGAAACAGATTTTAAAAGTTTTTTTGCTTCAAAAACAGTAATATATAAATATAATAATTGTTCTAAAACCAAAACCAGTTAAAGGATTTTTATAAAAATTGCTGATTGATAGCACAAATTATTGCACAATATATAAAAGTTATAAAAAATATTTTTTGTAGATTTATTGCGTCATTTTATAACACAAAATGTTGCACAATACACAAAAATAGTTAAGTTATAAAAATTTATTTGTTTGATATGCGGAATTTAATAAACATTTACGTGGTTATAATGGTTTACATAAGCTCAGTAATAACCAAAATTTTTATTAAAAATAAATTCAGTTTTATTTAATTTCCTGCTACCCGAAATGTTGGAAACAGAACAAATTACATTTACGATTATTTTATTCTCATATTTCAGTTTAATTAAATTATGAAATTAAATGCAATGCATGTATATCCAGTCCATTGCAATCTTCTATGTGCAGAGAAGTTTGAATAATTAACCACTCGACACAACATTTTTCGCATGCATATGAAAATTTAATAGCAGACAAGGCGCTTACATAATGATAATTATAAAATATACAAGCGGGGCACTTCTCCTATGTTTGCGTTCATCCCTGCGACGTCATCAATTTCCCGGGGTGTAATGTACATGAGTATGCTAAGGGGTGTATGATGATCCCTCCCTGTTACTATAATAACTAAAGCGCTAAGTCGATCCATTATATTACATGCTGCTGTGACACAAGTCAATTACATTGCTGCGTTTGTTTCAGGTTCTCTGGCCAGTATAGAGCGTTTGGAATTGGTGATGCCTCGTTACGCTATCAGGGGCGGCGATGTTACGTTAAAATGCGATCACAGTGTGCAGCCGGAGCAGCTTTACAAGGTGGAATGGCAGAAAGGTGGCACAAAGATCTTCCAGTACATTAAAGGGCGCAATCCTCCGTTCAGGTTCTTCCCTATGACGGGCGCCGAGTTGAACGTAAGATTTATTATTCGTTTTTTAATAAAATAGTATTATTGTGTAAAATATATTCAAGAGAAAAAGATTTATTAGTTTAATATTTATTTAATAAAAATTATATATCTTTTTATGTCAACATTTGATTGAAAAGGCATTTACTTCCATGTCACCGTGGGCGTTTTAATTTTGCACCCAACCCATTTGCAGTTGATTACATTGAATTAAATTAATGCAATTTTACCAATTAGTTAATTTGGTCTCTTATATTAGTATTGAAGTTATAATTTATGTTTGGTTGACATAAAAAATCTGCATAAATTACATACAAATGCATATTCATTACAATTAATAATTCAAATTCATCCACATACATATTTCCATAAAGAATGTGTAGTATTGAACACAATAATGCGATGGAACATTAAACCAGTGTGATTTATAATAATTATCATAACGCACCGTCACGCATGCTGCGAATTATTATTAATAAATTATTGCTACGCCGAATTAATTTTAATAATGCATATAGTACGGTGCGATAATTTTAGTTGTATTTAATCGAATGACAACAAATATTGGAACAAAGAGTAAATTCTATTTAATATTATTATTAATATAATTACTGCGTAATGAATTGCACGGATTGTAATTAAAAGCACGGTTAATTTGCTTGAGTTTTGATTATATTATAATATATAAAGCCCGGCGCATTCACCATTGGTATTGTTTAATGTGATTTGTGTTATCAAATTTACACCAAAATAAGATTATTATTTAATTGTTTTTGACAAGTTTTTGAAAATTTTTAATAGTTTTTTTTATTATTATTTATTTATTTTTATTAATTGGTCTTTTTTTTAAATTTAAATAAAAAAAAAGAAAATATTGATTTTTAAAAAGTACCAATTTAAATCTAACTAATATTATTTATAGTAACATAGTAGTACTTAATATTGTACAAATTTAACTTACGCAAGCACTGATTTCTACAATATGATTTGTAACAAAGTTTGATTTCAATTTATTTTACTTCTAGTACTATAGTACTGTTATAATTTAAGCAATCAATAATTTTTACAAAATAATTTGCAGACAAATTTAGCGCATCAATTTTATTCCAATTTAAATTACTTAGAGTACTACAGAATTGCTTAATATTGTTAAGTTGCTTAATGTTTCAATGTATAGTTTAGCAGGTGTGTTACTTAAGATTAGGAATTTAAACAGTTAATGATTCCTACAAAATATTTTTTTTTTTTAACTTAAAAGGATTAATTTTATTCTAAATTAATTTGTTTATATAGGTTAGGTTGTGTTTATTATTAATATACTTTTATATGCTGTGTTTATTTGTTTATAGTTCTTAAAAGTTGTACAAATTGTTTAATGTTTTAATGTATAGTTTAGCAAATACGGTATTTAATATAATAAAATTTGTAGAAAAAAATAGCGTATCAATTTGATTTCAATTAGAGTACTTCATATTATAAAAGTTGTTGAATATTCCAATGTATAATTTAGCAGATATGGTACTTAGTATTAAGATAAATAATTTTAGCAATTATTGATTTTTATAAAATAATTTGTAGAAAAATTGTGTATTAATTTTATTTCAATTTACTTTACTTATAGTATACAGTAATACTTATTATTGTACAAATTGCTGAACGTTTCAATATATAGTTTAGCAAATATGGTACCAAAATTTAATATAAATAGAAAAATTGATTGTATCAATTTATTATAATTTACTGTTTTTATATTGCTACAGTAGTACTTAATTATTGTATAAATTGTTTATTTTTTGCAGATATAATACGTAGTACTAAAATTTAGTTTAAGCAAAATATAATTAAAAAAAAAATTAATTTGAAGTCCAAGTTTTCAACAGTGTAATAATATAAAAATTAAAGTTTGAGGCTACAGATTGATAATCACTACAGCACAAAATAACATTCTTACTTCAGACTTAAATTAGTACTTATAATTTAAAAGAAACAAAATTTAATACTTTTTGCATTGATAATTAGACGTCCTTGTAAGTCTAATATTTTTTAATAAAAACAATAATTTAAATACATGAAAAAACAAAATTTAAATGTGTTAATGATTAAGTTTATAAAAAATATTTCTTGTTTCTAGGACTACAATAATTAATGATGATATCTAAAATAAATTATAAACGTATTTGATAAAACTTATTACTATTCGTAGATTCACTCACAAATGAAAAAAAATGTCTTAATGCATTCTTTGCATGACTTTTTCTTTGGTTACTAGATCTATCTTTCAACGTCCATGCTTCGATCCCGTACAAACGCGTTGCATGGTACATGATTCAAACTCTCAAGGTTAAACTGAAGTTTCTATTTATGAAAAAAAAGCTATTTCTATCCGTCTGTTAACTTCGGTGGTTTGATCGCATTGATTGAAAATTGGGAAATACTGGTAGTTAAGTTTATGTTTAATTATGAAAAGTGCATATGAAATCTGATGCTGGTGAGCCTAGTTTAGAGAGCAATGTTTTCAAATTTGAACTTGTAGATTTTTTTAGAAATTTTCATAATATAGTACAAAATAAAAAGTACTTTTGCTTTTTTGTGCAAAGCAATTTATTAGTTTGTTTTACTTATGCAATGTTAAACTGGAGTTGCGTAGGTTAAAGATGGTCTAATAATTGTTTAATAAATGTGATTATTTTTGTGTAGTTACGTGAGTTGTTGTTGAAAATTTTGCCTAGACTCTAACTGAACTTCTTGATACCTAATATACTGTTTGGTTGGTATTGTATCTTGGTCAAACTTTGTGGTTGTAAAAATAGCAGCAAATGTAACTGCTGTGCGTAAAGGTATACTCATGCGCAGTTGGTTTGGGGCCACTGATTTATATATTAAATAAATCAGTGGCACCCAAACCAACCGCCGGTTTAATAAATTGTAAAATCACCTTTAAAAAAGCACTAGAAAGACATATTGTTATTGGTGCTGAAAAAGATGATTCTAATATTTTCCTAGGTAGTAAAAAGTTGGCCTGGTTATTCTTAACGCCTGAGAATTTTCCGTGTTTAGTCGCCGCGTCTGCTAGTAGTATTGTTATAAAAAAATTATTAGCAAACATTACAAACTAAAATCCTATCACATCTACAAGAATATTGGTAAACCGTTTCCTGTACAAAAATATTGACACGTACAGCGCCGTTTTTAAATTATAATTGGTTTAAATAGGACAAACCGCCAACCAACTCAATATCCAAACAATAAGATTTTAGTCATCACTTATTTTATATGTTGAACTACATCCAATATTCTATGTTTTCATGCTTTGGGTTTACAACTTGCAAATATATTTAACGAGTAAAAAATTAATTAAGCATTAAATAAAAACTGATCGGATAATTTTTTTTATAGGGTTTTTCAATTAGAGGTTTTTTTGATATTAAAAAAAAACGTGTATTTTTTAAATGTTTATTTCATTCTAAAGAGGAAAGCATGCCAATAACATTTGAAAACGATATCAGTCAAATGGCCGTAGTACATTCTTTTCATGAAATTTTCCATGACCAATTTGCACATTTGCGGCTGTATGTCCTCGATAACTTTACGAATTCCATTTTTAAGGTCTTGAATCGATTGTGGAGCATTGGCATAGATCTTATCTTTTACGTGGCCACAAAGAAAAAAGTCTAAAGGTGTTAAATCACAAGATCTCGGTGGCCAATTGTGATCACATCTTCGAGAAATAACACGGTCAAGAAACTTTTCTTGCAAAATTACGATTGTTTTGTTGCTTGTGTGGCAGGTAGCGCCGTTTTGCTAAAAATATATGTCGTCCACATCAATATCTTCCATCTTCGGCCATAAAAAATCATAATCAGACTCGGTAGCACCATCCATTCACCGTAACAGTTGAACCAGCCTCATTTTTGAAAAAGTAGGGTCCAATCACACCGCACCAAACAGTGACACGTTGAAGATGCAAAAACTTTTTAACAATCATTTTTGGATTTTTTGAGCCCCAAATGCGACAATTCTGCTTATTAACGTAGCCTCCGAGGTGAAAATGGGCCTCATCACTAAAGATAATTTTTCGATGAAATTCCGGATCATGTTGATGCATTTTGAAGGACCCAATCAGCAAAGATACGACGTTTATGGTGATCGACCGGCTTGAGTTCTTGTGTTAACTGAACTTTAAAAGCCTTAAGACTTAAGTCTTTATGCAAAATACAGTATAATGTTGTTTGTGGAATGTCTAATTACAAAGATAGACAAGGAATCGACAAACCTTAGTTATTTTAAACCTTTATAATAGCGTTAACTATTTTCCCTCCTTAAGCAGAATCTGAACAAATGTGAATATTGCGCAAATTGATAGTTATAAAAGAACAAAATGCAGTGCATTTACCATTCTCTTAGAAACGGTAGCAACTACGAATAATAGTCAATATTTAAGTCTAGGCTTTGACTTTACATTGCTATAGACTTTCATGAAGGATGATTTCTGGCTTGAAAGTGTAGCTGTTTGCAGATATTTTCACCCACGAAAAAATACACAATTTTTTTTTAATCCTAGACAGCGACAACAGGAGTTTTGAAAAACAAAATTAACCATTATTCTGAACTCAAAAGCGGACTGATCCATAATATGATTCCGCTAAACTATTCACAATATCTTATTAAACTTGTACACAACTACTCAAACGGCAGACATTTCCAGATACGAGTAAATTACATGCGTGATGCGTGACAAAAAAAAAACTTAAAACTTAAATTTCAAGATTCAAAACATGTGGCATACAAAGTGTTAATTATTTTATTTATAAAATTTCAGTTAATTAGAAATAGTATTAATGAATTTAAATCCTTGCTTTATAGTCATGCTAGCCAATTTTATGTTATGCTTTAGTGAACATTTTCTTAAAATGTCGAAGCAGAAATAGTTCAAATTAGTAATCTTCATGTTACAACACAGTTTTCAAAAAGTTTTCATTCTTGTGTAGGTGTTGCAAGCTTAATAATGCAAGGATTTAAATACCGAGCACTTGAGCAAATACAAAAAAAATGTCTGTTGAAATGTATTGTGAAATTGCTGGCATTTTACTAATTGATTTTAATACTGTTATTTTAAATGTGTATCGTCCTCCATTTGGTAATATTAATGTTTTTATGATGTTATGTCTAGCGTATTAAATAAAATTAATGTCCTCGAAAAGTATGTAATACTTGAAAGTGATTTCAATGTTTATTTTTAAAAAATTATGTATCTGCCACTAATATGTGTCATTTTTTTATAAGCTATGGTATTGTGTTTTTTAAAACAAGATTTGACAACCAGCTCGATAATATTTTTTTCAAATTTGTGTCTTAGCATTACTAAAATATGTATCCAGTTAATACTGTGTTAACTGATCATACAGGATGTGCTATAGAAATTTTTTTAGTTTATCCATATCAGATCATTCTGAAAATAATGCTTTCATAAAAAGTGGGCAAACTCAACATGGAATTTTTTTTTTAATCTTATAAATTACTTACACTAGAATTTAATTATAAATAATATTAATGTTAATACTAAAGCTGATATTTTTTTAAATTATTTTGTTAGAAATATTAATATTGCATTTCCAAAAAAAAAATGTTTAAAAGAAAAACTGTTCAGATATTATAAGCTGGTTTACTCCAGAACTGGGGCAAATGCGTGACATTTTGGGTTTTATTACAAACAGCTTTGCACACACACAAAGTAGTAATATGTGGGACTTGTATAGAGTACAGGAAAAATTGTCAAATCAGTTAAAGATTTGATAGTTATACTTTTTATAAACTTAGTTAATGAAGTTATTTTAAATAAAGTTTTTCCGTCTTTGTTTAAGTTAGCAAATGTTGTTCTTATTTTTAAAAAAGTTTTTACAATATGTCAAATTATAGACCAACATGTTTGTTTTCTATTTTTTCTAAAATTGTTGAAAAGTATTAGCTAAACAGATTACAGATCATTTTGATACAATACAATTTTTTTTAAATACCAATATGGTTTTTGCAAAGAGACTTTCTACATCAAGTGCTACTTTGTTATTAGTTGAACATGTGCCTCATGGTTTTAATAAGGGTGAAATATCGGTTGCAAGCTTTCTTGATTTAAGCAAGGCATTCGATTGCGTTTTTCACAGCATTTTTCTTTAAAAATTATATGCTTACAACTTTTATCCTGAAAGTTGCAGACTGATAAATAGTTATCTCATTGATAGGGAACAAGTAGTATTGTTTAATGGTTCAATATCTAATAAAAGATCTATTGAATTTGGAATTCCTCACGGTTCAATCTTAGGACTTTATTTATTTTTTTCTTTATTGCGCGTTTTACAGCTATTTTACATTGCCCCAGAACTCTTACGACTTGTTTGAAAGGGGTTGATTATTATGAATTATTATTGGAAAGAACTTGGCCTACACCCGTATATGATTGTTCTAACCCAAGAATTGAAGCCGAATGACTATTTGCCGCGCAGAAATTTCACCAATTGGGCCTTAGACAAGATGGAGATGGATAATGATTTTCATCGAAAAATCATCCTGAGTGACGAGGCTCTTTTTTGGCTAAACGGAGCCACATGCCATACAGCCGGCCAAACAATCAATTTATTGAAGACCAAGTTTGGAGACCGTGTTATTCGTGCGATTTAACGCCTCTATACTTTTTTCTCTGGAGGTACGTTAAGTCAGTGGTCTACAGCAACAAACCAACAACATTGGAGGAGCTCCAGAAATGGCGTTCCAGAGGTGGCCACAATAAACAGATCTTTGATATCTCATCAATTGCAAATGGGGGCGCTCTTAATGGAAGACCCTTTATATATCCTCATTCAATAATGTCAAAATAGCACTAGTTTTTATTGCATAACATTTTTCAACAAACTGCCACTAAAAGTGCGCAACTTACCAAAAAAATTTTTTTTTTTTATTCAGTTAAACGGTTTTTGATTGCGAATGCATTTTATAGTTATGATGAATTTTTAATCTGTGATAATCAAAATTTTAATGTGTAACTACGTTTTGTATCTTTTCCTATGCTTGAAAGTCTTGAATAGAACAATTTTGAATTTTAAGTTTTAGATTTCAGGTTTTAAGTTTTAAATATTGAATTTTAAATTTTGGATTTAAAGTTTTAAATTTTGAATTTTAAGCTTTCTGTTTTAAATTTTGAATTTTGAGTTTTAAATATTGAATTTTGAAATTTAAATTTTTAATGTTGAATTTTAAGTTTTAAATTTTGAGTTTTAGTTTTAAATTTTAAGTTTGGAATTTTAAATTTTTGACTTTGAGTTTTGGGCTTTAAGTTTTGAATTATAGTTTTAATTTTTAAATGTTGAGTTGTAACAGAAAAGAGGTGTTTAGAAATGATTGGCAGTATAGTGTGCCCAAAGATATATTGGTTTTATTACTTTGACTTATTGGATTAGCTCACTAGTAGTCTTCTTGGGAGTCCATTAAAAGAGTACTTAACAATCTTACCTGTACGGAACGTGCTATTAAAATGTTACCTGAATGTTATAAAAGCAGGGGTTGTATTAAAATTATTCTTACATTTTCTGTGAACGGCTATGTTTTTTTTCTTTTTAAAAAGTTTGTTTACCCCCTTAGTACAGGTATAAAAAATGAGATTGTTAAGTATTCATTTAATGAACCTCTAAGGAGACTACTAATGAGCTAATCCAAAATATCAAAGTAATTTAGCCGATATATCTTTGGGCACACTATACCATAAAATTTAAGTTCTGTTTATTTATAGATAATTACAATCTTATAACATGGACAGGTACACGTAGAATGTTGAACAAAGACAACCCTAAAACAAACTGCGCAAATGTTTTAATACACTTAATTATTATTTATTAAGCGTGGAAGAAACATTTTTCAAGTTTGTTTGGAGGAGAAAAGAAAAAAGAAAATAAAATAGAGAGACAAGAGCCAATCTACCAAGCGGAAGAAATTTCAAAGGAGACAATATGGGAGAAGATAAAAAAACTAAGGAAAAAGAAAGCGCCAGGTATGGATGGGATACAGAATGAAGCGTGGTTGTATGGTACGGAAGAACTGATTGAGAGATTGAGTGAGTTGATAAACAGAGTATGGAAGGGAGAAGGGTTTCCGAGTCAATGGAGAGAAGGTCTTGTATGCCCTATACACAAAAGTGGATCTAAAAAGCTAGTAAATAACTACAGGGGAATAACACTACTGGGTACGGCATACAAGATCTACGCGATGATATTAGAAGAAAAGTTGAATGAGGAACTAAGTATGAATGAGATAATTCCAGATGGGCAAGCCGGCTTTAGGAAGGGAAGAGGTACCATGGATAACGTATATATTTTACATCATATTGTGGAAAAGGAAATAGCAGAGAAAGGGGGGAAAGTATATGCGTTGTTCCTGGATCTAAAGGCGGCATTTGATAGTGTGGATAGAGAGAAACTGTGGAAGTGTATGAGAGAGAAAGGAATTAGCAAGCACCTGGTAAGAAGAATGGAAGACGTGTATGAGGAGACAGCAAGTAGGGTATGTGTTAACGGAAAAATGAGTGAAAGATTTTGGACAACAAAAGGAGTAAGACAGGGTTGTCCATTGAGTCCTACTTTATTTGCAATCTACATAGCAGATGTAGAAAAAAAATTGAGGTTGGCTCAAGCAGGAGGGGTAATAGTTGGTAGAGAAAAAGTGTGGTCGCTAGCATATGCAGACGACATGGTAATTCTAGCAAAAGAAGCGAAGGAAATGAAAGAGATGATGAAAAGCTTAGAAAAATATTTTAGAAAAAAATGTTTAGAAATTAATGTAGAAAAAACAAAAATTATGGTGTTCAGAAAGGGGGGTGGGAGAAAAAAGGTGGAGGACTGGAAATGGAATGGGCAAGGTATTACGGAAGTAAAATCTTTTAAATATTTGGGATATGTTTTTTGTACGAGTAACACTGAGAGCGAGCACATTAAAGAAATGGCTCGAAAAGCAAATAAAGTAGTGGGACAAGTTTGGGGAATAAGTGAAAGAAAATTTGAATGTATGAGAATAAAAGGGCTTATGTTTGATAGTTTAGTTAGGAGTATGATATTGTATGGGTCAGAAATATGGGGATGGAAGGAACAAGAAAAATTAGAAGCAATACATGTAAAATATTGGAGATGGGTGTTAGGTTTAAATAGAGAAACTCCAGCATATATTGTGCTGGAGGAAGTCAAAAAAGATAAGTTAAGAGTAGAAGCAGGAAAAAGAGCAATGAAGTATGAAGAAAGAATGAGACAGAGACACGAATGCAAAATATTACAAGAATGCATGAAAGAGAAAATGAGAGCAAGGAATGAAAAGCTAGGGGAGATCAGGGAAAATTATTACAATAGAAATGGATATGCGAGCCAAGAAATTGAAAGAATGAGAGAATCTGGGAGAGAGACATGGTACGAAATTATGGAAAGAGATAGAGATATACAAAGGCAAGAAAGGAGAATGCGAGTGAAAGAGTCTAGGTACAACGCAAATTATGAACATATTATAGAAAGTAAATTGCCAATGTACTTAGAGAGCGATAGATATAGTAAAGATGACAAAAAGATGATTGCAAGATTCAGATGTGGTAATGAAGAGCAAGTGACAAGATTTTGGATGGAAGAGGATTTGAAAATGTGCAGAATGTGCGGAGAGACTAAGGAAACTATAGAACATATGTTGAAAGAGTGTAACGAAATGAGAGAAAAACAGATGGGAAAAAATGAGATATTGAAAGGAGACGGAAGAGGGGTAGAATGGATGAGGGCAGTTAAAAAACGAAGAAAAGAAATATACGAACAGAGAAGCAAATTTTCTTAATTGTGTTAATTTTATAAGGATTAAGTTTTATTATTTTGGGAAGTTGTAATTGTATTTGTAAATGTAATTTTCAAGGCCGAAAGGCAAGAAATAAACGTATTATTACTATTATTTATTAAATTGAGGGATTTACATACCTGTGCAAGTAAAACGCAGGCTTGAATTAAACCGGGTTTAATTACCAGGAAACAGGAGCTAGTTTGGGGGTTTAATAAATCACAATCAGGAAAGAATAGACGGGGTTAGTTTCGGGCCTTAAGTAATGTCGCGCATCTAAAACGCGCGGATTCGCGCATGAACTGCGCAAACAAAAATTGATATACTTTACAAGTTTTAAGTTTTAAATTTTGGGTTTTAGATTTTAATTTTTTTTCTTGGTAATAAAGAATTTTAAATTTTTGTTATTGAAAGTTGAATTTTATATTTTTAGATTTTTGGTTAATTGTTTTATTCTATGTTATTTTAATATGTTTATATAATTGTATAATTGCTCAAGTGACTTTGCCATATTGTAACCTTATTTAATCAGTTAATTAATTAATTATGTATATATTGATTTTTTGTAATTTAATATATTATTTGTTTTGTGAAGTGTGTAAATACTATATTTATGTGACATTAATAAGCTTACTTTACTTTTTTTTACTTTACTTTACTTTATTTATTAATGTTAGTGAATTTACGTTTAAACAATTTGCGTAATGATTTTTTGCGTTAATTTAAATTTTTCAATTTAATAAAAAAATATTTTCAATTAAATGAATTGCAGTTTCGTTTGCATATAACGCTAAATTTGTTTTTGCAAAGACACGCATGTTATTTAGCGGTTTCTGAAAATGACTGCCGTTTAAATAATTGTGTACTAATTTAATAAGATATTATGTATAGTGTAGTAAAATTATCTTTTGGACCTGTCAGTCGGTCAAAACTTGGTAAATTACTTTTTTTTTTGACGTCAAGCAGGACTATGTCATTTACTGTGCTTTTATTATAATTGGTATAAATGTTGTTGACAACTTGAGCAATTTGCTGAACCGTCCCGTGCCCGTTTTTGAGTCCTAATTGGTCGGTCGTCAGTTGATTGTCTAAATTTAACAAATGGTTTTTTTTTTATTGTATTTTTTTTTTACTTTACTTAACGTTGTGAATAAAAAAATTTAACAAACGATATGAGTCGGGTAATGTGGTTGTGTTTATGGATGGGCATTGCTTAAGCTACTTTCTAAGATTTTGGGAAGTAACATAACGTGATGACTTCATTTATTATGTAGTGCAATTGCATCATTGTTTTTTGTGTAAGGTGTTTTGTCCTGCTTTTTTGTCAATTTTTGATTTTTTTTTTTTTTGGTTTGTTAAAAACATAGAAATTGCTTTACTTTTGCAGTCATTTGTTTTTGATTATCAGTCTGGTTTTTGCTTAAAACATGTACTTTTTTTTAATGTTGCCGCCAGCATTTTTGCTTTGTTCGCGTCAGTAAAGGCAGTAGTAATACTGTCTTTACTTGTCAGCGTCAAAATTGTCACAATTTTTCTTTTGATTGACTTTTCTAAGGCCAAATTGAATTATTCTTGTACGAGTTTTTTAATTATATCATTCTAAGACTTGTTTTTAAATTTTTTAATGTCAAACTTATTATGTTTATTCAATTTGGTCATGTTGTTTTTTCGGTTTTGTCTCACTTTGCCAAGTTTTTTAAGTTCTTATTTGTTATAAAATTTTTCTTAGGGGTATTAATGTTTTGGTCAATGTTTCTGTTCAAGGCCCTCCAAATGACCAATTTGCATTCTTTTAGTCAGGTTTTTGGACAATGTTTTGATCTGTTAATAATGTTGTGCAGTGTATGTATATATAATAAGTGTGTGGTCTAAGCTCAATTTGTCTAGTGACTTAAGGTCCATCACGTTAGTCACGTTTTTATTTATCGCTAAATCTATAGTTGTCTAAGAATACAATATGATATAAATAATATTGTGTACAATAGACATGTTGTAAAAGCATGTGCCGTTGATGTTGTTACGCTGACAATTCTAGGTACAATGCCTAGCGTTTAATTCTATGACCAGGAAAACTCTGATTTTTTGTTGGATATGTTTAGAACATCCTCTTCTTGAAATTAAAATTTTTGACTACAATAAACACCCACCAGTGTTGTGCTTTGTTTCGATTTAATGGCAACATGTTCAAGATTGTTAACCCAATTCCACTACTAAAATATAGCCGATATTTTGGTTTTGTCTTTCAATGCAATACCTCTTCACATTAAACTGAACAGTAGGTCTAATTTAGTTTTTGTTATGATTAAAATATTTATATCTAATCTTTTTTACTCTATAAATTTGTCAATTTTATAATTTTACACTGTTTGAATTTTTTTCAAAAAATTTTAATCTGTTTGCCATTTTAGTTTAATTAAGACATGCACGATATAATTGTTTAAAACCTTTTTGTTTATGATCATGTTCCTTAAGAATCTAAACATTTTTGAAAGATTTGCAATACCTTTTGTAGGCAAACATAAAAATGTTAGAACAGGAAGAACAGTTTTTATCTGAAATCGAATATTTTTGAGTAAATTTTTGGAATTCTAGTTTCATTACTTTAAATGCTTCTTTGAAAAACCTATAATTTGATACAGAGCTAGTCTGTATTGAAACACGCTCCTCTTGATTTGTCAGGTGCGACAGATAATTTACGTTTTAAAGTATTTGAAGTTTTTGCGTTTACCGCTGTCTCAAGGTTCTTTGTTCTTTCTAATTCAGGTTCCATATTCACTAATAATGTCCAAATTAAAATTAACACAGTCCAAAAAGTATTTAATTAATTAAATAACAAATTATTTTGAAAACTTATTCTGTATCCACTACACCTAATCTTGTAAAAAAAATGAATTTGAATTTTATGAATTCATAACCACCAAATTGTTATTAAATAACTGAAGATTCTGACCGACGGATGTTGGTACAATAGTTAACAATCGATAATTAAAAATCCGCCATGACCAGCTGTTATTGGTGCAAACCACCATTTTTGTATTTTTTTTATATTTGACATTTCTATTATAAACCAGTTTTAACTCAATTTTAATAAATTGATTAAAGCAACAAGTATGTGGGAGTCTATCTGGATTCCCATCTAAATTATTAAAAACATTTTACCCATACATTTAACCCATACATTTAACCCATACATTTAACCCATACATTTAACCCATACATTACACATAACAAATCAGGCCATCAAACAAATCTATCTATTTATAAATAAAAGTAGTTCACTTTTAGCAGATACCAGTTAATCTTTACAAAACAGTTATTAGACTTTCTTTAACCTACCCTGTTCCTGTATAATTGCAAGTGTTACAAAACAAGTGTCTGAGAATGGCACTTTGCAAAGACAGGTATGTCAAAATTAAAAATTTGCTCAAAAAGGCAAATTTTGGATTACATTATGGAAATTTTAGAAAATTTAATGTTTTATTATCATAATAATTTTATAAAATGTTTTAACCTGAATGATTGAGAGTGTTAGTAAAAGAAGAATTAATCTGTGAGAAAATGAATAATTAGTATATATTGTTTTATCAAAATTGTTAATTTATTTTTATATTACTCAACTTAACTGTTGACAGTTTAATTATAAAATTATTATTGCCGTTTTTGTTTACACAAAACTTATTTGTTAATGTATTTATAATTACCTGTTTTAATAAAAAGTATTAAATTAGAATTGGAAGGTCCGTTGTTTGATCTTTGAGCAAAAACAGCTTTAAACAAAATAAATAAATTAAGGGTACTAATTTTAATCTAAAATGAAAAGGTTGTTTTTGTGCTATTTTGATTATTGCTCTGTTGCCTTCAATTTTAATTTTTATATTTTCAAATAAATTTATTGAGTTGAAAAAGATTGTTTATTAGACGTTTGTGTAAAATATAAAAATATTATTGGAATCAAAATAACAAATGATGTAACTAACAAACACAAAATAATATAAAAACAAGGAAAAACGTTACATCTAAATTTAATTCAGTTAATTTGCAGTCAAGGCTTCACCAACAGTTGAAAAACTTATATGAATATATAAAAAAAATCAGGTAAATGATTAATTCTCACTTACTACGGATTCAACCTGCTCATTTTAACCTGAAAATAAAAACCATAATTTAAAAAAGTTGTGTTTTGCAAATATGATAACTCAATTTTTTTACCAACTATTTGTAGAAATCATTGATTGAATTAATAAAGTACTAAATACCAAATTTGTTAAACTATATATTGATACATTTATGGTTTGTTTGCATTAAGATTCGTCGGTCGAAACCGTGCGATATTTGAATTTGATTTGTGGTGTAATGAGCGTATTAATTTTATTTTGTTTTTTTCACTTATAGTACTATAGTAGTACTTATTATTGTACAGTTTTTTTAATGTACCAATTAATGGTTTAGCAGTTATGATATTTAGTATTAAGATATACTTTACCCAATTAATGGTTTTCACAAAATAAGTTGTAGAAAAATTGAGCGTATTAATTTTATTCTAATTTACTAAACTTATAGTACTTTAGTAGTACTTTATTTTATTTAAATTGCTTAGTATTTTAAAGTATAGTTTAGCAGATATAATACATGGTCTTTATAAGTGTCTGGGATTATGTAATCGCTTTACTTGTGCCGTCTTTTTAAAATGTTCACCAAACTTTGTTTGTTTTGACAATTTAACTTCAACAGTGTACGATTACCGAACTATTTCACTAGAGCGGTACAAACGTATTGTACGTTTTAATGATGGTTACATAATCCCAAACTTTTGTAATG
Organism: Tachinus rufipes; assembly: GCA_963932245.1. Classification (NCBI taxonomy): domain Eukaryota; kingdom Metazoa; phylum Arthropoda; class Insecta; order Coleoptera; family Staphylinidae; genus Tachinus; species Tachinus rufipes. The sequence continues at coordinate 65,179,638 of OZ010747.1, read as the reverse complement.
AATCTGTACTTAGTACTAAGACCTAATTTAATCATTTAATGATCTCTACAATATATTTTGTAAAAAAATTGAGAGTATCATTTTGTTTCTAATTCATTTTATCTTAGTATATTATCATAATAGTACTTAATATTGTACAAGTTTACAAAAGTTGCAATGTATAGTACTTAGTACTAAGTCTTAATATAAGCAATTAATAATTTCTGCAAAATGATTTGTAATTGAGCGTAATAATTTTATTCCAGTTTATTGTACTTATAGTACGTAAGTAGTACTTAATTTTAATTAAATTATTTAATGTTCTAAGCATATATAATACTTAGTACAAATACTTAATTTAAGCAGTTACTGTTTTTTACAAAAAAAACTTTAAAAAAATAAATGAGCGTTCTAATTTAATTCCATTTTATTTCACTGATAGTTTAATGTTAAAATTTAGTATTGTACAAGTTGTGAAGTACACAATTACAATTATTAAAAAAATCACAATAATATAAAATATAAAATAATTTAAAAAAAATATTTATATAGAACCGATTTAGGTCAGAAAAAAATGCATTCGAGACAAGAAAGTCTTGTTTTTTTTTAATTCTATTTTGTTTAACTGCCTAAATAAAGTGGCAAAACATTAAAAAACTTAATAGCAAGATATCTCGTGCCGTTCTTAAACCTGTATGACACTGTTCATAATTATGTCTTGAATTATATATATATAATTATAGATCAGACCATTCACGTGTGTAAAACACAAAAATTATCAAGGTCACAATTATATCATGAAAAATTAGAACATGTTCTATTTTCCCATCTATAATCGACGCGAACGTAATGTGCGCATATTATTTTGTATTTTCTAATTTACCATTGCAGCTCCACATATAGCAATTGCTACCACTTTTTTAAGTTGTTCTGCTTTTATTTTTTATTATTTTCATTAATTGTATAACTAACTTTATAATTGTGATGTTGATAATTGCGTTAATTTATTTTACTCTGTGTTGCATTTTGCTATTGACTATTTTGTTCCCAAAAAACTATAGCGTGAAAACAATTTTTTTGTTTGGTTTAATAAAGAATTGATTTCACTTACTAGACTCAAAAAAACTGTTCATAAACGTTATAAATCTTCAAGACTATTGTCTGATTATTTCAATCAATTCGTACTTCGTGTAAAAATCTCAGTACATCTATACAAGCAATATATTACTCGAACTAAAATCAATATTTAAAGTAACCCTAAACACTTTTGAAAATTTGTTAGCAACTCTAGAAAACCTAATGATTTTCCAGCTACAATGTATTATAAACAAAAACTTGCAGTAATGGAGATGACTATGTTAATAGTTTTGCTGAATTCTTTTCCTCTGTTTACAATACACAAACTCATCCAACTCCTTTGTTTGACTTTAAGAAAAACGTATTACGTCAAGCATTTTCAATTAGTTTGTTGGATATATTTAAAGGGATTGAGAACCTTAAATGTAACTTTAGCACTGGACCAGACGGTGTTCCATCTATGCTGTTACAACAATGTATTTATTCAATTTCTACGTCATTGCATTTACTTTTTGAGGTTTCTCTTAATGATGCCAAGTTTCCTTTAGTTTGGAAACAAAGCTACATTATGCCTATACATAAATCTGGAGCTAAGGACGATATTACTAATTATAGAGGTATATGCATCCAGTCTGCTATTCCTAAGTTGTTTGATCAAATTGTAACTGGTCAAATACAATGGATGTGCAAAAGCATTTTAGTGGAACAGCAACATGGGTTTTGCGAGGGTCGTTCTACTCTTACAAATCTTTTTTGTTACGAAAATGATCTTTTGAATGCCTTTCAATCAAGAGTTCAAGTAGTTTCTATTTACACAGATTTTTCAAAAGCTTTTGATTACGTTAATCATAGTATTTTGATTGCTAAGCTTTGAGCTTTGGGTTTTCATGAATCTGTTGTTGCGTGGTTGTCGAGCTTATAAACTATTTGTGCAACCGTGCTATAAAAATAATAGGATTTGTTTACAGAATGTCTACTGACTTATCTCCTAGCACACTCAAATTACTTTATTGCGCTTTAGTACGTTCTCATTTAGTGTACGCTCCGTCAGTTTGGTGTCCATTCTACAGCGTTCATATAAGCAATATAGAACGTATTCAAAACAAATTTTTTCGTTTATTATCGTACAAATTAGGCATTTTATCCGAAAATTACGATTTTAACCTCATTGCATTGCAATATAATCTTCCGCTGCTGAAAATTCGGCGCAAAAGAGCCGATTTATCATTTTTACCTGGATTAATGATGTCTGAGATTGATTGCCAAGAGCTACTAGTAACTTTTCCATTTCAAGTCCTTAACAATAATCGCCGAACCAGACAGTCTTCATTATTTACAGAATCTATACATTGTACCAATTATGGATTTAATAATCCAATTGGTAGAATTTTGAAAAATTGCAAATAGTTTCTAGATTTATTTTGTGTTTCAAAATGTAGTTTTAAGTGTCAATTAAAATGTGTTGATGAATAATTTTATATTTTGTTTTTATTTATGTATACTTTTTTCTATGCTTTTATTATTCAATATTCTTTTATATATTTTTGTGTAATTGTAATATTGCTTGTAATTTATCGTTATTTATGTACATAATGATGTAGATGTAAATGGTTTTGTATATACCGTGAATAAAGTATTATAAACTGTAGCAATAATCAATTCAAAACAAATGACATAACCTGCAAAGTCTAGTAAACATTGAAACTTGATTTGACAGATCATAGATAAGGCGCATGCGTGGTTTTATAATTATATAAAGAAAATATGTAAATAATACAGTGTCATACAGGATATAAATTTTATATATGGGATTATTGCACAAATTCTAATCAAAACTATATATATATATAATTCAAGACATAATTATAGACAGTGTCAAACGGGTTTTAGTCTTTGCAAGTAGTGATGTAAGTGATAATATTACCATAGTAATATTACTACTTACATTTCTAATTTAAGTATTATTACGTAATATTACCAAACAATTTTTATTTAACCGGTGTAAAGACTGAAGTTATTAAACGTTTAAGAGCTTTTTTAGTTTTAAGTATGGTTCATGGTCAAGCAGTATGTACATTTAATTTTGTTTAATAAGATAAGTATATTTATTTATATTTGATTTATTTAAAAAATCATCAAACTGCAGTTATTGGACACATAATTGTATTATTGGACGATCAAACCTTAGTTATTGGACAGTGTCATTTTATTCATGAAACTTACCTTAAATATAATAAAACTTTTATAAAACTTGAAAAAACGTTTATTTAAAAGATAATATATCAGTAATTGTGATTTGAGTATTTTAAACACATTTTATAAAGTTTAGCAATCTCTTTGTTGTCTTCATTTTGGTTTTCCAGATTCTCTACAGAATTCTCCTTGCTGTTTGACTCAGTTGCATTATTTTTATCAATATTATTTTTGAGTTTTTTTTTTTTTTTCGAGGTCTATTTCGGATAATTTTTTCTCCTCACTGATGTTTCTTAATTTTCTTATTTTATTTAATAGAGATGCATCTATAAACTCATCTTCAAAATCATTGTCTTCAACAAAACAAAAATGACATAGAAATATGTCATCATCATCTTTGATTGGTATGTCTTTTGCATGTGTCTCAAGTATACATTTTTGATAAAATACTTTAAAGCATGTAGCACATTTCAAGGTTTTTCTAATTGATTTATTGCATACAAAGCACAAAGACCTTTTCTTCTGATTCAGCTTTTGTAATTTATTTTCTTTTCTTTTTGATTTATGTTTTTCCTTCTGTCTGATTTCTTCTTCTATTTTCAAATTGTTTTGTTTAGCAGTTTTTTTTTTTTAATTTTTAAAGTTAAAACAAACGGCAATCTTCTCTAGTAGTTCTAAAAACTCGTTAATAGTTTTTGTGTCCGGTACAACAGTCAGCATTAAGGCACGATTAGATTCAGACTTGTTAATTAATATGTTGTCGATTTCATTAACTGGTTTTGAGCTGTTGCATAAAAAAAAATTGTTAGATAAACAATTGATGCATTGAGTGGAAAACAAGCGTGTTTTTTGTATTATTGCGTGAAAACGTCTGGGGTGCTTTGACGCACCGTTTGGTAGTATTTTCTATGTTAAAATGTTGTACCCACACAAGAAGCCATGCTTATTTGTCTTGCAGCGCATTTCTTTTTCTGTTTGGAGTGTAATTTGTGTTTTTTGTGATTTCTGAACCATGGAAAGTAGCAGTGCAGATAATGTTGATGCTGATTTATTATTTTCTGATAATGGATAGTTAACTAATAAAGAGACAAATAAGAAAAAAGGCCGGAAAATGGTGAAAGCTTCAAAAAACTGCAAAACAGAAACGAAATGCTGGTCAAGCATATACTATTTTAGACGGTAGAAAAGTAGCTAAAAAGTTATTTAAGTAAGTTCAAAAAAATCATGTAATTATTTTATAAAACACAAAATATTGTAATCAGGTAGAACTGTAAATGCTATTAAAGGTTTCAGTATTGACAAACAAATAATAGAGAATTTAAAAATGCAATTAATTCAAACCAATGGAATTGTAATATCCGCACCATATTGGGAACATCGATTTGTACTCAATCGTTTCATTTATGCAATAAAAAATACAATTTATGATGAGTTAATTACAAAATCTGATTTAAAATTTATAGATATTAATTCCTTATTATCAAAAGGGGATCTTATGTATAATGGCTATTTAACACCTAGTGGCAAATCTTGGAAGAATCGCGAACATAGTTTTACATAAAGTCGACTTGAAGACATCACCCAATGGTAACTTTATTAGAAATGGTAACATTATTCACATTATTCCAACATCATATAATAATTCCATCAACGAAGGACCAAATAGAATAGAAAAGAAACAGGATGAAACAAATAAATTAATAGATATTAGCAATATTAGCACAAATTCCTTTAGGCAATGTACTTGAAGGCATACAACTAAGTTCCGATCATCAAGTTTTTTTAGACTAAACGGAGACCTTATAATATTACACTTAAATATTTGTAGTCTTTTAAATAAATTACAATATTTTGAATTAATTATTTCTGAATTTAATGTTAATGTAATTTGTATAGACGAACATTAGCTAACCGGCAACGAAGGTGAATTAATAAAAATTCCCAACTTTATAGTAGCCTCATATTATTGTAGAATAACTATAGAACGTGGTGGCAGGATGATATTAATACGAGAAGATATTGAATTTAAAAAAATTAAAGTTAATTCTATGGAAATTTGTTTTGAAACATGTGCTGTTAAACTAACAAAATATAATGTTATTTTAATTTCATCGTATCGCACACCGAGTGGTAATTTGTCTACGTTTCTAACATATCTTGATGAACTTTTAAACTTAGTAAGCAATTGTAGAAATATTGTACTGTGTTCTGATTTTAATATTGTCTTCTTAACATGTTCTAGTGATCGTAATAAATTAATTTCTATGTTTAACACATATGGACTTCAAGTGAGAATACATGTGCCTACAAGAAAAACTCTTACGTCAGAAACTTGCATTGATAACATAGTAACTTGCCTAACACATTTCGATAGTGAAGCTATTAATATTGATATAGATTTTAGTGATCATGACGCACACATTTTATATATGCAAAGTAAAAATAAATGTAATATTTTACATAAAAAATCATTTAGATTAGGCAGAGTATATAGTAAAAAAAACAAAATAAAATTTTTAAATCTTTTAAAAACTGCTAAATGGGATAGACTTTTAAATGCGACTGATAAAATTAATTGCTTTTATAATATTATCAATAGAATATTCAATTCTGCATACGCATTAATAAAAATAAAGAAAAAAAAAACAATAAAAAATGCTGGATAACTAAGTCAATAAAAATATCAAGCAAAACGAAAAGGGACATTTACAAATTAACAAAAATGATTCCCAATGATATTGTTCTACAACAATATTATTTAAAATATAGAACAATATATAACAAAGTCTTAAAACTAGCTAAATATAAATATCATTACAACCAAATATCTAAATCAGATAATAAGATTAAAACTTGTTGGAACATAATAAAACACGAAAACAATAAAAATACAGTAAACCGAGATAAAACTCTAACCTTAAATTTAAATAATAACATTATCACTTCTAATTGTATAATCGCTAACAAATTTAATGACTTTTTTACAAACTTGCCTTCATCACTTATAAATAATCTTCAACCTTTAAGTAGTATACAAAATAATCAATCTATTCCTGATGACAGATGTCTTAACTCAATTGTATTGACTCCGGTAACTGTACTAGAAATACAACAAATTATAAAATCTTTTAAAAATACAAGTGCAGTAGGTTTTGATGATAAAATTTATAAAAATACTGTAACCCATATATCTGAACTAATATCTTATTTAATTAATTATTATTTTGCTATATCGGAATTTCCATCAGTAATAAAAGTTTCAAAAGTTCGACCTATACACAAGAAAGGTGACAAACAAGCCATAGAAAACTATAGGCCAATTGCAATAATAAATTCACTTTCTAAAATATTTGAAAAAGCCATTTATAATAGACTTGAATCGTTTCTTTTGAAAATAAATGTTTATCAAAATATCAACATGGTTTCAGAAAATCAAAATCTACAACTACTGTTCTTCATGATATACTATACAGTATATATAATAATTTAAATAACTTAAAACATAATAATGCAAGCGTTAACAACGATCTTTCTAAAGCGTTTGATTTGGTAAACCATCAAATCTTATACTTTAAGCTGGAGCGACTTGGGATACGAGGTTATTTTTTGCAACTTTTAAAGTCATACTTATCAAATCGAACCCAATTTGTAATTTTTTTTAATAATAATCATTCGTTAAATCTAATCCTATAATCACAAACGTAGGGGTACCGCAAGGCTCTATATTAGGTCCGTTACTTTTTCTTGTGTATATTAACAGTTTACCTAATCAAATACAATATCCCATCACATTGTATGCAGATGATATAAGCATTACACTAAGCGCCGAGTCAAGTGAATTACTGCTTGAAAAGATTAAAGAAACTACCTTCAGAATAAATAATTGGTGCATATCAAATAAATTAATTATTAACAACAACAAAACACAAATAGTTAATTTTGGTAAACAATCTGATGTTTCAAATTCAGTTGAAAGCTGCAAAATATTGGGTGTTGTTATTGATTCTTCTCTAAATTGGTCATATCATTTCAATTATATAAAATCAAAATTAAACTCTGCAATATTTATGCTTAGACAACTAAGATATGCATACTTTGAATCAATTATAAGATACAACATAATATTTTGGGGAAATTCTATTTACTTTAGTGAAACTTTGTTATTGCAAAAAAAGAACAATTTGCATTATAAACAACTTAAAATATCGAGATTTATGTAGAAATACCTAACCTACATTTTTACTGTAATAAATTTGTTTTTATACGAAAGTGTTTTATTTTGCTACAAGAATATCGAAATGTATCACAAAGGTAGCGATGTTCATGCTCATAGCACAAGAAATAATTTAATTTTAAGACCTGTTATACCAAAATCATCAGCGTTTGGAAAGTCTTACCTGTTTAACATGTGTAAAATTTTCAACAAACAATAAAAAATTCACAAAATTTCAAAGAATTTAAAACAAATGCAAAAAGTTTTTTCTAGGCTAAAATATTCTATTCACATGAAGAATATATGTCATTGTAGTAGTATGCTACATTTTTAATGTATAATTTATATATTTTATATTACTGTTTGTAAATATGTTTTATGTACTGCTAATGTCTACACTTCTATGGTATGAATAAAGCACTATCTATCTATCTATCTCAAGAATTTTGGATCTTGATTACAATATTCTGTGTTTTATAAAATAATTACATGATTTTTTTGAAAATGAGTTTTGTGATAATAGTGAATATACATTTTGTCGACCAAGAACAGATGTTTGCAACTATTGTGCGCAATGTAAAAACTTTTTGGAGATTAACCCAAATGATGAATGTAAAACTTATACGCATCACAAGAAAAAAGTTGAAGATTATAATCAATTAAAAAAAACAATTGATTTTTGAAGAATTTGATTATGCTCAAAATCTGCTACTACCAAAGTTATATATTACTTTCCTACAATTTTAATGTTTATTGTCACAATGTTCAAACAGTTCTTTTTATTGTTTTTTGAAAACTGACCCAAGAAAAAGGCCAAATAAATTTCAACTATTTATGATTTCATAACTAAAAAAATGTCAGACTTTTCCAACAAAAAAACAATAATTTTTTTTTTGTTAGATTCATGTGGAGAACAAAATAAAAATATAATAATGGTCAAATTTACAACATGACTAGCAAAATGTTTTAATGTGGCAATTGAACATATATTTCCTGTAAGAGGACATTTTTATAGCCAATGCGACCGTAATTTTAAAAGATACAGCATATTGTTGACAAAAATAGAAACTGTTGAACAGTAGAGCATTATTTTGAAATTATGTCCAATTGTCGAAAAAATCCCAGTTTATTTAATGTTATCAAAGCGGCTAATCTTATACAAGATTGGAAATCTGGATTATGTAATATTTTTTCAAAATTCAAAAACTGCAAAAGGTTTTGTATTTAATATTCAAAAGTAATCTGCACAAAGTTCCTTTCGAAAGCATATAAGAAGAAAAAATAAGATGTGTTGGCTCTATGTACTTAAAGCCAAAAAATGCAGCTTGGCTGAAAAGTGTTGTTTTGTATCAACAGATACATAACAGTGAGGTTTCAGAGCTGGATTTTTTAAGCAAAGAAGAGGAATATTAATGTTAAATCTTTTTTTTGTGACATTTTTAAACAAAACATTTTTTCTATTGTTGAATATTTATTATGTTTTTTATTTTTATGTTTACGATGGGTGGAAAAACAGCGTTATAAATATTCTTTTATAATGCTTTTAATGACTTTCTCTAGCACCCCTTACATTTTTAACATTAAAATTTATATATCAAAATGTGTGATATTAAAGATGATATAAGCCAAATTACTTAATTTTTTCTTATGTTTCTATTATATTATTTTATAATATTTATGCTTGATTATCTCAAAACTCGATATTTTGTATAACGCTGTTTTTCCACCCAACGCTTCTTATTCTATTCAATACTTGGTGGAACTGTAACATTGTTAATACTGGGTTTGTTTCAAGACTAGTAGAACTAGTATTAAAAAACTTCTACATCTTATACAGGGAGTTTATAAATGAATGGGATTATGTAATCACTTTAAATATTATTTAATTCTATTGAAGCAGATTTGTTTACATCACTTTTTGAATATGATATCTTGTAAATGGCCGCCTTGAGCGTCTACGGCGTTTTGAGCCCGTTTTGCAACATTTTCCATGGTTTTAGTCAACATTTTGGCCGAAATGGCTGCTATTTCCTGCCGAATGTTGTTCTTCAGCTCTTCTAGGGACCGTGGCTTGTTGATATGAACCTTTGATTTTAAATAGCCTCACAGAAAAAAGCCTGTAGGCGTTATATCTGATGAACGCGGCGGCTAATCAAAATTAGCATTTTTCAACATCAAACGGCCTGGGAACGATGTGTGCGGTGGAGCGCCGTCTTGTTGAAACCAGAAGTCATCTATAGTCTATACCATTATAACGCACAATTAGCACAAAAAAATCTGTCAGCATTGTCCGATAACGCACCTGATTGACGGTTTCTGTTCGGCCATTAATATTTTTGAAAAAGTACGGCTCGATGACCATATCAGTACAAATACCGCATCAAATAGTAACTTTTTGGTTTTAGAAAGGCTCCTCATGAATAATTTTAGGGTTTTCGGTAGCGTAGAAACGGCAGTTTTTGTTTACGGTTTTGTTTAACGTGAAATGCGCTTCGTTGCTTATGATAATTTTCTGCCAAAAATGCTCGTCATCTTCAGCTATTTCAATGATTTTTTGAGCACATTCCAATCGACGTGTCTTATCCAGTAGGCAACAGCTTTTGTGTCACTTGAATTTTATACATATGCAAATTGACACGTAAAATGCGACGTAAAGTGGATCGTTTTATGTCCAACTGATCAGATCGACGTTTTTGAGATGTTTTTGAAAACGTGCTAACACTGGCCTGTACGAGTGCGATATTATTATCTGATCGCCTTGGTCGCTTTTTATTTGGACGATTGGGGTTAGTAAGTGAAAAAAGTTGGAATCAGTTTGGATTGGACACACCAAAATATTTATAACATCAATAAAATTATTTTTGTGAACCCCAGAACATGAAGCGCGATATAAAACTACATATTATGTACTAATTTTTTGAACCATAATAATCAAATGATTATCACTCGATCTTATATAAAAAGTACTTATCTTTTGTGTTTACTTTAGGCACAGCAATATACCTTCACAAAAAATGACGCGTATTCTGGCACAGCAGGGTAAAATAAAATTAGGGAAAGCACACTACTGTGTACACAAACTGTCCGCGAAGCCAACTGTGAGTAATTTTGAAGTTATTGCAATTGTTTTTTTTTAATTTAATTGAAGTGAAGTGTCCAATAACAGGTGAGTGGCCAATCACTGGGGTCTTTACCCTAATTTAAAAAATATTACGTTGCTTTGCATGCGCACAAATTAATGCAATTTTTATTGAAAAGTTACTTCAATAACAATGGGTATTTTTCTTGCTGCTTAAGACTATACTCACCGCTACTTTGATTTGTAGTATTTTAACAAAAACGGCAACTTTGGCTTCATCGCTGCTTCTACAAATAATTTGATAATTGACTTATATTTTTACTAGTTCATTTATAATGGATTAAACTATGATATATTGAAATAGTGACAGAGTTTTTGATAAAGTTTATTTCTTCATAAATATACCAAAAGAATACAATAAAATATACATTAGTGTAAATATTGAAGAAAACGTCATGGTTACGTTGGTGTTTGACCGGTACATTAAACTTTGGTATGCAATATACAAATTCATTTTAAATGTTTTTATGTTTTCCAGCTATAAATAGACAACAATTCTTTATTAATTAGCTTTTGGTTTGTTACTGGACTCTCAAAACTCTCCAACCCGCTCCGCAAGCAAGCTTTGCTGAGATTAAGAAACATAGCCAACAAAAACATACAGTTTTTAAAGCAATTGATGGTCGTTCCCACAAAAGCAAGTATAAGTTGTAGATCGGCTTTTGCGAATTCCATACTGTTTATTACTAAAAAGCTTGTTATTTATAAAATGGGTGGTTATTTGGTTTTTAAGTAATAATTTTGGAAAAAATTGGAAAATGTGAAATAGGGCAACAATTATTTAAATCTTGTTTACCACCTTTCTTAAAAATAGGAATGACTTTTGCAACTTAAAAAGCATTTAGGTACATACTTGTGCTAATGCATGCATTTATTAATTTTGTAAAAGGTTTGATAATTATATCCTCTATACTTTTGATAACTTTCGTATATATCTTTGCTTGCGTTGTTTGTTAGACCATCAAATGCTTCTCTTACATCGATCTATGTTACCGGTAAAAACTGGAAAATCTTGCTATCGGGATTGAATTTAAAATATTTTGGGCAATATTTTCAGAATTGGATTTGTTAAGTCAGTACTATATAAATTTCAATTTCAATGTATACTTTAATAATTATGATATTTAGTAGCAAAATATTAATCAATTTAATGATTTTAAATTAAACGTATCAAAAGGATTCTGCTTTTTATTTTTTGTGGTTTTTGATAAATTTACAAAAACCTTAAAAAATTGGCCATAAACAAATTTCTGGATTTTGTAAATTTTTTTGATCATTTTATTTTAACAATTTGATTAATAAATTAATTTGATGGATCAATTTTAAATTTCTTATCATAGATTATATAATATTTAAGTGAAGCATTTTTAATATACGAGTATTGTCATTTCAATGTTCAACTCGATTAGTTCTCTTAACCGCATGATTGATTCTTCATGTATTGTCCCACCGATCAATAAAAAGGTATTGTTGCGTCCGTGATACTTGTTGGATTCTTCGTACGGTAAATAAACACGGACAAATTTATTATATATAGAAGAAATTTGCAAAACACGATCAATCGATGGCGATAACAAGCCACGCAAACATGATTTATATTCATACCATACAAAGAAAATAAATTATATTTTCAACACTCTAATATGTAAAAGTAATTCTATTTTTATTTAGATAGAAACTAAACACAAATAAAGTGCATCAACTTTTCACTCAACCCAATGTTAATTATGCATGTATTGGGTTAAATTTGTGGAGGCACTCTATATGTTTATTCAGTCGGAATATAACCCTTTTATTCAAATTTATACGAATGAAAAACAATAAGGGACATTTACAAGTCAAAGTGAGTGAATAAGTTGATATACTGTTACCGGAGAGGAAAAATAATATTCTATAATTGATTCGGAACTTCTGTACTAAATCTGCGTTTAGCATCAGGTTTATTTGTGGCTCACATAAACTCACGCCCGAGTGCAGAATGCTTTTTAGTTTGCTGCCAGCAAGCAAAAGGATATAAATTAAACTCATAAGTGATGAAATTACTCCTTGCTAGTTTAGGAGTGAATTTATATTTTAGCAACATGCAATGGATGCTTTCGTATTAAGTAATAAACCGAGAAACAACTTTTAAATTAAATTATAAAGTATTTTTTTTATATTCAATAAACTTGTTTTGGAATATCCGTATTGTTATTTTGCTAAAAATAAAATTATAATTGGTTGAAATATGTAAAATAAACAATTTTTTTTATCCAATACCTTTGGGGTGAAAACATTCTATCCCATTATTATGTTTACATTTTTCACATAAAAAAAAAAACGTATAAATGGAAACAGGTTTATTCATTTAATTAGTAAAATTATTTAAAAGAAAAATACAAAATGATGATGAATAAAATAGCCATTTCAATAAATTATACAATAATGACCATTTTAATAACTCTTCATTCGTGTCGATTAAAACGTCATGCATATTCAAACGCTTTTAATTCACACATTAATATCATCGGTGGACAGTTTACATGTAATTCTCGATTTCATTGCTAACCCATCGCTTATATTTAGTGTCGCTTTTTATAATGTTATCGGAAATAAATTTGAAATATTGCCGTTCCAGCAATTTTTTTTATTAGATCTATATTTATGAAACCGTCAGCTATAATGTATTTCAATATTTGTCATTCGGAATGGATTCCAGGAATGGATTTTATATTTCTAATTTAAATTAATTTATTTTTAATAGGATAATCGACGCGTGCAATTTTCTGTCAAATTGTGGAAGGTGATTTATAAACAACGGGACTTTTAGTATGATACATGCACACATAACATAACCTAACGGTTTTAATGGCTCCACAACCAACTGAATAAAACACTTTACAACGAAACCGTTAAATAAATTGCCCTGAAATATGTTATTGTGCAGTTTTATTTGATGTCAGGTTTGCCCTCGGATTTATATAGTGGTTGGCTGTTTGGGAGGGTAGTTTCATAATTTTTATTTGCCATAAATTACCTGAATTTATATCGTTATGTTTCCACATCAAGATTATATTTAATTTACTTTTATTAAATTGAAACTGTTTTGTGTTTTACTGCTTCATTATTGTAATTTATTATGCACATGTTAAGTGAAAGTTGTATTTACAAATTACAAAATAAATTGTTGGTATTATAAGTTAATCAAGTACTAATGTGAGATTATATACGTATATTGTTTTTGTTTTATGATCAATTGTTTGAAGAAGTGATTAATATTTTACCAATTTTAATTTTTTAAAAGATTGTTACTAATTAATTTTGTGTTATTTGGTAGATTACTAAAAAATAGTTATGAATTGAAAAAAATTGTATTTTGTACTATCGGTCATATAAGTACTGATCTGAGATTAATTTTTGTCAAATTTTGTTCAAATTTATAGTTTTGTTTTGTTTTATGCTTAATTGTTTAAGAAAATGAATAAAATCTCATAGATTTTAATTTGATATAATACTAAATGATACATTTTTGTATTTGGTACTAACGGTTAAGTAAGTATTAACCTGATATTAGTTTGATTAAATTTTGATCAAATCTGTCGATTCGTTTTAGTTTTGTTATTATTTTTTATTATCAATTACTTAAGTGGTACTAATTCTAAGTTAAGCTTATATTTGTTGAGCCATTTACTAAGTAAAACATAAAAACGACTAATTTAACTTAAAACCTAAAACTATTACATTAACTTTATCAATTTTTAAAAAGCAATAAAAATTGTGTAACAAATTATTAAAATTTTAAATACTTTTGATGATCTTGAAATCCTTGAAATAATTAATCAAAGATTTTGCATTTATCATTTTGATAATTGGGATGCAAGTACATGTTTTTGTTGTTTTTGTATAAAAAACATCCCGCATTATTGTCAGGGTGACAATAACAAGCCTATACCCAAAAGTTTTTTAGTTCTCCTTAAGAAATATTGCAAACACAAAATGATTTCTTTAATAATGCTGGAGGAAATTCAGAATTTTTTTAGAACAGAAAACAAAATTTTTCTTTTAACGCAAAAGTGAACTCTAAAATAAAAATTATTGATTTAGTGGTTTGATGATCCGGGAAATAGGAGTTTTTAGAAGGAGCAGTTTAAAAATAGTTTACTTTTAGGTGAGATTAAAATTTCATGTTTTTGGGCAACTTGGGATTTTCTTCTTCTTGAAGTGCCGTATCCGCTTAGCGGACGTTGGCTATCATGTTAGCTATAATAATTTTGTTGACATTGTCTTAAGTTTTTCAACCACGATGTTTGATTACCTTTGATTATATTTAATTAATTAATTATTGAGCTCTATCACAGCGGCAGGACAATTATAATAATATGATGAATCACATATAGTGGCGTAGCAAGGATTTTTGGGCCTTACCACAAAATATTGCAAAGGGTCCCCTTAGACGGATTTAGAAAAAAACGTACATTATTTTTGTCGTTTTTTTTTTATTTTTAATTATTGACTGTTGAAAAGTACAAAATTCTATTCATAAAAAATCAAAAATAATAAAATTCAGCCATAAAACGTTAAAATATTTTCATAAAGAACTAAAATTGTGCCAAAAACAGTTAAAAAGTGTAAAATTCTATTTATAAAATGTTTAAAACAAACAAAATTGGGATTATTCAATAAAAAAATTTAAATTAATATAAAGCACTATAAAAGTATATATAAATGATAAAATAAATGCACTTATTCAATTTATTCAAATAAATATCAAATATTAGAATAAAATATTATAATGTTTTTTAGACTTACATCAAAAGAATTGTTAGCAGCAGCTAAAAAATATGCTTTGTAGAGTTTTTTGCTTCTGATTAAGAGGAATATGTTTCAAACCTTGAAAATGGTACAGTTACAACTTAATAAAAATTTAAAAAAAATTTAATAATTTAGATTTTGATACTCATTGCTAATATTCTACTGATCCATATATTGCAGCAGAAAATTTCACAAAAACTACAGAAACACATCAGTAAATGTTCCGAACAGACTAAAAAAGATTATAAGTTAGCTCGTAATTATATTACAATCTAATACAATTAATTTGAAAAAGTTAGTATTGACAGTAACATAATTAATAGAATTTCTCAGTTTTCTAGACAATAAATTCAATGCAAAGTAGTACAAAATCTTCAATATCCCTTCTTCAAAATGATCTAAATAATCTAGTTCTTAATCCAAAAGAAAACGCAGATATTTTTGGAAACCAATTTGTATCTAACTCTACTATTATAAATCCTCTAATGCTGGCTAGTAGAACAATTGCATTATTGTCCAATATGTCAAAAAAAATTAAAAAATATTAATTTTCACATTGTCAAGTTCTTAGAACAAAATAACTTCATCTCAGATACTCAATATGGGTTTTGATCATAACGTTCAACAACACATTTTTTGATTTATGTTAGTCACAAATGGAATTCTACTTTAAACAAACAAGGAGAAAATTTTGTAGTAGCTCTAGACATTTCCAAAGCGTTTGATAGGGTGTGGCATCATAATCTTATCAACAAGCTTCATTGTATAAGTCTTGATAAAAAAACTGTAAACCTTATCAATAGTTTTTTTGACATTAGAAACATTATAGTTAGAAATGATGGTTTTAACTTTGACTCCAAAATCATAAATGCTGTAGTTTCTCAAGATTCTGCTCTATTGCTTTATTTTTGATTTACATTTATAATTTTTTTTTCAAATAATTAAAAGTCCTATTTATAGTTTTGCAGATGATAGCACCCTTTATACTTCATACTTTCTAAAGACCATATTAACAAATATGGCAAATCGTTTTGAAATTTTTAGGTTAGAATATGTAGCATCTATAAAGAAAGGCTTCAAAACAATATTAATGAAGCACTTCCAACATGGTCAGTTTTAACTCTAAAAAACTCAACTTTTTACTGTTTCAAAATTTAAATCCAAGGCATTTTTAGTACCAAATATTAAACTAAACAACAATTCCATATCTAAACCTTCTTCAATTTGTCTTCTAGGTGTTACAATTTCAAATAATCTTTTCTGGAACGACTATGTTGTCTACATAGCTTTGAAAGTATCCAAAAAATTAGGGCTTCTTAATAGATGTCAAAAGCTTTTTACTTTTGTTAATTTTTGCATATATATAAAACTTATATTTGATCTTGTATTGAATATTGTTCCCACGTATGGGGAGGAGCAAACTCTAAACGAGCATTTTTTATAGATATTTTAATGTACATTGTTCAAACAAAATATAAGACATTTTGCCATCTAAACAAATATTTACTCGTAGTACAAGGCTTTCTAGGAATTTTAACAAATATTCACTGACAATTCAAAGATGTAGGACCGAAACTTTTAAGAAACTTCTAAATTCAGTATTTCCTGAGACTTAAGCCACAAATATTTAAAGTCAATGTTTGTTGAAATTTGATGGTATTTTTATGTTGTTGTGGCGTATTATGTAATTCCTAAATATCATATTTTAAAATTTAAAAAAAAAGTACTGAAGAGAAATTTGATTTATATTATAGCTATTTATTGCAGCTGGTGTTCATAAATCTATTAAAGAACATATATTCGAAATGGAAACTAGAATTATTACTTAATATTTGTGCTGCCATGCTTTGTGATCGCAATTGGTTCAAAATTTGTCTAAAGTTTATTTGCTTTGATAACCAGATCACTCGTGCTGAGAAAGCTAAAACCGACAAAACTGTACCAATTTGCAATATTTTGATTATGTTAAATAGTAACTTGTAACTTAGAGAAAAACTATAAGCCATCTGAATATACAGGCTGTTTCCTAAAAAACGCCAAAAGCTATAACTTTCTTATTTTAAATTTTAGACTTAGACCCAACAAACTATATATATTCTTAAATGGCAAGAAATAACCTATCTTTTGACGTTATCAGTTTGTAAATATATTTTACCTGTTTTGAGTAACAATATCCATCATCGTTATTTTAAATGGAACGCCCTGTATATTTTTACATATTTTGATTCAGGGTAAAATTCTGCATACAGCAGTGTATTTTATTTATTTATTTGTAGACGGAAATATTTTTAAAAAAATTATGAAATGTGCAAGAAAAACAATCGTAAATACTGAAATATTTTATTGAAAAAAAAACTACAAAACATAATATCTACAAATATTGTTCAAATTGATTCCCACCGTGCTGAATACAAAACTGACATGTTTTAGTTACTCCATTACTGGTATTTAATATCAAATTGGGAGATATTTCGTGGCAAGCATTGATAATCCTAAGCCTTAGTATTTCTTTGTTTTCTGGTTTTGTTAGATAAACATGATGATGATTTGCAATTTCCCTGGTATTTGTTTTTGGATTTTCTCAACGCCTTTAGATTTTCGGTTTTGGGGTTATCTTAAACATCATTTCTTGCCATTTAAGAATATTTATAATTTGTTGGGTCTAAAATTTAAAATAAGAAAATTATAGCTTCCGGCGTTTTTTAGGAAACAGCCTGTATAACAGTAGAACAGTTATTTTCTTATAAAAGACATACAAAGTTTACTATATTCCTTCTAAGCCAGCAAAACACAATTTGAAGATATATTAGGCTTGTGATGCGGCAAATTCTTATCCATTACAAGGTACATTTTAAACTAGACAATCACTATAAAATTAACGTTAAGTCAATGTTGGTGAGAATACAGTTTTTAATTTAGTTAAAACATATAAAAGTTCTAGAAAAAATATTACCACAGACAATTTTTTAACTATAAATTAACGTTACTTAACTTTTTACATGAAGCCGTCTAAACTCAAGCAAGGTTTGTTTGTATGTGCATAAGAAAAACAGATCTGTTGTTCTCTTGTCATCGATGCATACAAGAGGCAAGGTAAAGCAAACTGTTATAATAGTTGATTCTTTTTACAATATGGTTGACATTGTTGGCTTTATCGCATATATTATTTTGTATGAAGAACAATCTAAGAATTACGTTAAAAGATAGATGACGTGGATTTCTAACAAAGCTTGCAACTGAGTTATGCATGCTTGCTATAAAAACTTGTAGCACAGTTGCAAAAATGATAGAAGACTATTTTACACGCTTTGTAGAAATGGTTCTAAGACGCCAAATAATAGATCCCACTGTGCAGCAGACGAGTGACGGCTAATTTTTGTTTTTGTTTAAAAGATTGCTAGCAGCGCGAGGGTCAACATTTGGACAACATAATCTTTGGTACATAATTTTCCAAAACTTTATCAAAAAAAATAAAATAAAAAATTGTCTGACTTGTATTTTTGTTTTTATTAAATTTACAAATACCTCCTACCCTTTCTGGACTGTTTAAAGTTGAAAAAAGTATCCCAGGTTAGTCACATAAGAATAAATATTGTTAGAAAGCACAAAAATTCGGTTTTATACTGTTAAAAATGTAAAATTCTAATTCATAAAATTCATAAATGGCAAAATCAGGCTTTAAAAAGTAACAAAATTTGGCTATAAACTATTAAAAAATAAATTTTTTTTACAAAAAAATCAAAGTTTGAGCATAAATAGTTAAAAATGCAAAAATTTTATTTATAAAAAGTTGAAAATGGCGAAACCGGTCATAAAATTAAAAAATTAAAAATTCTAAATTGTTTTATAAAATTTCAAAAATCTGGCAATAAACTAACATAATATTATGAAAATGATTTATGAATAAAATAAATAAATATGAATTTTGAATAAATTATTAATTCATTTTCATAATTGACGATTCAAAATCGTATAAAAGCCGCAAAATGACTGCCAATTGCATAAATGCTAAATAATACCGATTTATGCAGACATTTTAGTATTAAATTACAACTAGATGGCGATACCAGTCTATCGTTTTATTATTTTTTATTTAACAAAATATTGCCAAAAAGGTTTAAAATCCGGTTATAAACTTTGAACCTTTTATTAATTATTATTATTAAAATATCAGAAAAGCAAAATTCTGTCATAAATAAAAATATTGCTAGGTTTTTTTTTTTTTTTTTGGCTAGGGTTCACCCGCTATATTTAAGTTTGACGCTTGTTGAGCGTAAGAACCGTGCCAACTAGCCAAGAAAATTTACGGGATTGATTTACATAATGCTTCTAGTGAGCCGCCTTATAGGTGTTGCGTAGTATTTGTGACAAACTCGTACTACGACCATGTCTGTCTGGAAAATTTAGACCATCCGGCAAAGTCTGAAGAATTAACTTTTAATCGGCTAAAAGCTAAGTTAAGGTTAAGATTAACCTCTTAATATCATCGCTCGCTTGGAACGAGCGGAGGGGTAATTTTTGTGGATGAATGTGCGCTTTGCAAATTGATCTTTGCGTGCTTTGAATCGGTAGTCTGCTGACGATGAGCAGGTGCCTTTTTTTATTATAAATTGATAGAATATTGCAGTTATTTAGTCAATAATGGCAAAATTTGATCATACAGTACTAAAAAGAACCAAAATCCGGCTAAAAACGTTTAAAAGTACAAAGTTTTGTATATAAAATGTCAAAACTATTAAAAAGCAGCCTGTTAAAAAAAGGACAAATTAAAAAAAAAACAGCTATAAAACTCAAAACTATTGTAAGAATGAACCGAAATCTGGCATAAACTATTGAAAAGTGCAAAACTTTTTTAACAAAATGTTAAAAATAGCAAAATCTGGCAATTAAATACTAACATTGAATTAAGCCAAATCTGGCTTTGAAACATCAATATATTGTAAGAAAGCACTAAAATCCGGTCATAAACTTAAAAAAAAAAGATCAATTATTTTCTTGAAATGTCAAAAATTGTAAAATCTGGCTATAAAGTATAAAAATATTGTCAGGAAACACTAAAATAGTCTGTTTTCAATTCAAAATGAATTTTCATCTTCTAAGTTAAATTTTACTTGAAAATCGTTCCCAATAATAATAATTTTACGCAACACAAATTTTTCAAGAATTAGAGGGTTCTGTATTCTTGTGAGCTCTTCTGCATTGCAGTCTATTGCTTAAAAATCGTTACGTCACTGGTCATATATACGCACTTGAGGTGTTGTAGAAGAAACTATTAATGTTGGAAAAGAAGATTTCTAGTACTAGCTTATTGCAGTCGACTGCGTTACATAAAATTGCAAATTGGATTAATGAAGAAAAACTTTAATTTTAGGATAAAGTAAATGAAAATGTGTTGCAACAGATACTTAATGAAAAAAAAACCTGAAGCAGTAGTACCAAGAGATGCTCTCAAATGGCATTTAACAAAAACTGGATATACTGCTTGAACATATTTAAAAATTTATTATAATAGATTATTATTCTGCATTTTTAATAAAGAAAATACACTTGCAAATAAAATAGAATTTATAAATTAATAGGAATTTTTATTGCACTGATTAAAAATTGGTTAATTTGAATTCAAATGTATGTCTACCCTGCTCTCAAAAACTAATTGCAGATACACAAAACTTTTCTGCGTTGCTGCATTTATCTGTACCTTACGTGAGTGTACTTTAAAATACAGTGGTGCAACAAATATATAGTGTTAAGCTTTACTTGAATATAAGTAATATTTGACTAAAGTCCAGTTTAAGGGTAAGCGGCTCTAAATACTAACCTAAGATTAGCTTTACCAAATTTTGATTTAATCTATTTGCTTTAAAAAATATATACGGATTGAAAAATATGAGTTTAGTACTGGCGGCAACATAGGTACTAATTTGAGATTAGATTTATCAAGTTTTGATCAAATCTATCGATTTGATTTTGCTTTATGACTAATTAAAAAAAATTGCAAATTCAAGTTTCAAGAAAATGTCGAAAGCGCAAACAATAAATCTAGCAAAACTAAATTTATGTTTAGTATGTAGTTCAATTGATGAGAATTAATATACTCAAACGTGTTAGCAACTAAAATACTATCAGGACAAGTGTATTTCGTTTTTACACCGAATTTATTGTTTATCATTTATGATAAGATGCAAAAACTAATCTACAAAACGTAGGTAATTCTGAATGCTTTCTAAGTTGACTTTTTTAAAGTTATATGTACGTGCTCTAGAATAATTTAATGTTTTGAATTTCATTTTAAATTTAGTTGTAATTAAAGCCAGATGATGTTTATTGCAGGAAAATAAGTGACTGTCGGCAGTACTAAGAAGCATCCTTGTTAGTGAAAATGCCTAGTCTAATAGAGATTACTATTTTTTACGGTATTAACTTGGTGCATATTTAAATACAAAAACGATTTATTTAACAAATATCCTGACAAGCTCAAGGCACTGTTTCCTGATTTCATTAAACTATTTCCCAGTCAAACCCTAAATAGTCCAGTCAAAGTAGCTTTCTCCTCCGGAAAAATCCAAAAGTTAATATCTTGAGAACTGTAGGTCGGTAGTGAAATACTATATTCGTAAGAAAAGCTGATAAAATTTGCAATAAAAATTATCATATACATTTTTTTTTTGTATTTCCAGCGGTTATAGAGTTCTAGGACGCTAAAGATTGCGTTTTTCTTAAACAAACAAAAATAAATTTAGCACTGCACAATATGTGATTTATTGAAAATGCCAAAACAAGAAAAAAAAGTGTACTTTTTGCCATCATTTGTTAGATACTCGTAAATCAATATTCGACAATGTTTTACCTACTCTTTTGGATACGTTAGATCATTGTGGAGACAAACCTTACAACTTGGGAAAAGAAAATAAAATCAACTTTAATAAATAATAAATGAAAATTTTTAAGAATACATAAAATATGGAAATTTTGAAGAATATAAGAATCATCAGCATAATCAATCAACTCCGCTTGTAAATAATTGTGTGAGAAAACCGTCTCACAAATATAAACTCTATATATATAACAAGCAGTTAGCAAGCTGTAAAACAACGTATGAACATTACTGATTACCACTGTTAAGATGCACGTGAAAAATAAGAAAGTGCAAACTCACCTGATTTCTGATTATAGGTTCAGTAAACCATTCAACCATTCTCCATGGCAGTTTGTGGTAAATGTTTGTGCACATTATTCCGGTTTGTTGGCCACATCTGTTTCCACATTCAGTTATACATTTGCAAGAAATAAGGTTGAGGACTGCTTCAGGTGATGCTGCGTTACTGTAGTTACTGGGATTGGCTGATTCCAGTAACTACAGTAAGGTTGGAAGTTTGAAAACTGCCGCCTGTCAAGTTGACAAAAATCGTCTCGATTTGGGGCGACATTTTGTTGTTTATTGGAATAATTTTGTTTTGATTTTTTTTTAGTTTTTTACCGACTTTTTACGTTTAGGATTATTTTTTTAAAGCCACCCTTTTAAAAATACATCCCCTGCAATTTTTGCAAAAGCTGTTTTTTGCCAAAAACACACTTTTTAATTAATCGCTACCGAATGTTGTAAATTAATATTTTATTAATTTTATTTTTGGGTTTTTTGACTGCTTTTACTCCCCAATGCAATTACTTTTTTTAAAACTACCCTTAAACTTTTTCAAAAACTCATCCTCTGGTACCTTCAAAATTACCCATGTTTGAGGCCATTTTCCACTCTTTTTTAAAAACGGTCGAGATGGGGCATATAAATTTTTGGATTTAACAACTATTAAACTGCAATTTGAGACCAACAGCATATTTTTCAAAAAATTAGTGAGAATTTTTTTCTCAAAAAACGTAGAATTGCATTAACAAGGGTAGTTTTAATGCTGGAAGGGTGAGATATAAACCAAAAAGTTTCTTTTAAGTAGCTTTTTCTCATATATCACCCTTAATTTTTTGTCCAGTGGCGTCACAATTTTTTTTTATCTAAAAATCAAAAACTGTGTTTTTCTAAAATTCAAAATCGGGGCTCACTTTTTATACCACTTCTGAGCATTTGAACTAAAAACGCTACAGAATTTTTTGAAAGCTAAAAGATGCAAAAGAGCAATAGGCTGGGTTGCGTTCCGATTGCTATTTTCGTTTTTGAGCAGTGGCGTGCTAAAGTAGGGCAAAAACAATGTTTTTTTGAGAGCGCGTTGCTGGTTAACCCGACTACGCAATAAATTGTGCTTAGTCTTAAATGCAAGATCTAATTATTCTCTACAAATTGTTATTCTTTAGTTTTTTTTCTATTTGCAAAAATAAACCAATGACGGTTTGTCAAACTTTAAAAAAACGCGATTTTTGGCCAAAAGTTGATTTGCGCCAAAGAATAGAAGTGTCTAGGAGTTTAACGTAGAGAGCTGCGCATAGTTTTATTCAAAAGAGGAAGTTTCTTAAGAGATTGTTATATGGGTTCTTTGATTTTTTGTATACAACCCCTTTTATGAATTTTCAAAAATGACAATTTTTTTTCGAAAAAAACAGGAAGAAATTTTTTTTCAGATTTTTAAATTCCAGATTTTTGTTTCTGATGCCAAAATTAGTCAAAAATGTCATTTTAATTAAAATCGGTGAAGGTCAAAAATACACCCCTAAATTGCCGATAAAAATTTTCGACAAATGTTCAACTTTTTGCACTAAAAAATTTATAACTTGAGAACGTTTGATAGTAAAGACTTCAAACAAGTTTTATTATCTTTGAAATGATGCAATATAATATATTAAAAATACAAACAAAAAAGGTTAACCCGTATTTTTAGGGTAAACACAAAAACTAACATTATTGTCATTCTAAACCGTTCTTTTTTTAATTTTTATTTTTTTGTTGGATAGGGTTCATTGAGAGCTTTCCAAAGAGGTATAACAACTTAGTTTTAGCAATCATATTATTTTAACTTTTTTATCAATTTCACGACTAATTTATAGGGAAAAATTGATTAAAATTTTCATGTTTTTAAATTCGATAAAAACGAACGCAATCGATGTCTGCCATCATAAAAACACCTAAAAATGCTTTATACGATAAAATTTCCTTATTCTGACGTGTTTGCGACCCAAAATTTAAAAACATTATCAATATTCAATCCCCCCCCCCCCCCAACAAACTAGCCTCGCAGGGACACTGGTATATACTATCCAACCGAGAGGGTGAAGTGATGCGTCCGGCGGGGGTCCTCGCGTGTGCGTAGCTGAGCGAGCATTGCAAGGCCCGGGGGGGCTGTGGGGCCTCGCGGTGCAAAGCGTAAATCGCATACATTTTTACAATTTCCGATACACTTTATCCCACAAGCATCGGGGTTACATCATGTAACAAGTATTACCACTTTTTTTTTTTTACTTTTACACCATTACACAGTTACTCAATTACCCATTACACAATTACATAACCTTAAATCGCATACATTTTTACAATTTTCGATACCCTTTACCACACACGCATCGAGGTTACATCATGTAAAAAGTATTGCCACTTTTAATTTAGTTTTTTTTTAACCTTTACACAATTACACAGTTACCCAATTACCCATTACAGAATTACAATTACATAACCTTAAATTGCATACATTTGTACAATTTCCGATACCCTTTTATCACACAAGCATCGGGGTTACATCATGTAAAAAATATTGCCAGTTTTACTTTAGCTTTTCTTTTACACCATTACACAATTACACCTTACACAATTACAATTACATAACCTTAAATCGCATACATTTTTACAATTTCCGATACTCTTCATCACACATGCGCCGAGATTACATCATGTAAAAATTATTGCCACTTTTACTTTAATATTTTTTTTTACCTTTACACCATTACACAATTACTCAATTACCCAATACACAATTACAATTCCAAATCCTTAAATCACATACTAGACTAGACTATTTTGGGTTTGACTCAATCAATTTTTGAGCATATTTGACTGAACTAAAAACGTTATAACTTTAATGTATTCGCATATGTGATTGTCCACAATATATTCTACAGTGATCCATATACTTTGAAACAACAAAACTTTTTCTTCTTTTTTTAATTTTTATATTATATTATTTGATAGTGGCATATAAACTGTGCTAAAAATGTAAGAGTTTGTTTGATGCTTAAGTCTAACAAAACAATGTTTAACTATGTTGATGGAAGTAGCCATTTTACTTGAAATTAAATTAGAACGTATAGCAAAACAACGCTTACTTTTTGTACATACTTTTATCTTTCATAAAAAATTAAATATTTTTATAAATTATTAGCCTAACTAAGCATCAATATACTAAAATATATATTATATATAAAAAATAGTTATTGTCCGTTTTTTAAATTATCTGAAACTTTATATTTTACTATCTTTGGTACTCTTTGAATAAACCATAAACTCATGCAAACTTTTTTGATTTCTGCCTGTTGTTTGAAAGTTGGTTTAGGTTTAGCCAAACGAGATTTGGAAAGATTAAAAATTATAAAGTTTAATTCTCTTCGTTGGTGATCTTAAATTTCAAGTATAATTTTATCAAAATTTTTTGGTTGCTTTTCTTTGAGGATTACATATCAACTTTGAGTTTTATGTTTTTTTTTAAGGCTTTTAACTCTATCACCAATATCATTAGTACATGTAGTGAGTTCTAATATTATTTTTTTAGAAAAAACTTTAAATTGTTCAATAAAAAACACTTTTGAAATATAATCATGCCTAAATCAACTACATTTTTTGATAGGCTGCTAGTTGAAGAACTAAGACTTTTAGTTTTTTGTTGTTTTATAGATTTTGTGCAAGTAGGATAAATCTTAACTTTATTATTTATTTTAATAGAATTTGCAAAATGTTTCATTTGTAAATCCTTTACACAATTTACGTTTCATCATATTGATTAAATCAAAATACCAGATAAAATTGAAGAATAAAAAACATAAATAAAACGGATTAGGAATTAAATGATAAAATCAGGAACACATACATTGGTAAAGTTGTTTACCAGGTGCTTTACTAAAACAAACAATAAATGGAAGATCACATATGAAGGGTATAGTTTTGAAATTATTGAGTTGGTGATGCTATCTTGTAGCAAATTACGCACTCTACAACGTGATACTAAAAAATTGTTTCATACAGTACAATATAATTGAGTTTTGTTTATTTGTTTTATTTTAATTTAGCTTTTACTTAAGAAATGATTTTTGCAAAATTCAGTTTAAAAAGACCTTATGCAACCTGTAAATTGATTTATTTTGATAATTTATGGATAAAATTAATTTAAATTTATAACAATGTTAACTTTAGTTGTTTTTTGAAGTTTCTGAAAATAATAACAGAATAAACTATTACGCCACTGGTAAAAGTAATTGAAAGTAGGTACGGTAGGTAGCACTTATTAGCGGCAAAAATACGTACACGTTAATTACGTACAAACTTCAGCTGAATCACTACACAAAGATAAAATTACAATCTTAGGGCCGCTTTTACAATTGTCGGTTAAACATGGATTAGCGCTATCTAAGGAATATATAAAAATGCGCTTTTACAATCTCTTATAACTTATATCTGGTATAGTAACTAAGTAACGCGAACAACAAATTAGTTTATAAACAACGTATACGTCAATTTATAAGTCAGTTCCAGAAACGGCCATCTTTGTGATAAATGATTTTTTAGAAAATGCATAAACGTGTTACAGTTAAAGTAGGATTTGTTGCAAAAATGTTTGCACAGAAGAAAATTGATAATCGTCGAGCATTATTTCCTTGTTTAGCCTAATTATTGGGACCTTCAAGTGGTTCGTCTTTATTTCTAGTTCTAATTTGGGATTCATTGAATAGAGATTCTACTCGAGTGTGCGGGTGATTCAAATTTTACAATGGCTAAGAGTCCTAGCAATTTCATAAAACTTTATTTGTATGTTTCGAAGAAATAAACCAGGGATAACTTATCCGGTGCTTGAAGCAGTAGTTTTCTCTAGTATAGTAACCCAGTAACGCGCACAACAAATTTGCGTATAAATAATTCATACGTCAGTTTATAAGTCATTATTAACGTTTTAATAGGTTATGTAGACTGTAACAAGGGCAAAACTAATGCTATACCAGGTTTATACATTTTGATAAATTTATTCCTGGTTTAAGTTATTTAACAATTGTAAAAGCGGCCCTTAGTATAATATATTAAAAACTAGACTATACACATTATTACAGCATTCTTTATAATTATTAAATACAAACAAATTACTAAAACTTTAATCTTGCAAACGAAAACAATAAAACACGTCTCATAGGCGTACGGTTTTAATAATATTCAATTGTTTAGTAAATAGACTATAATCGCACATATTTTAATTTCATTTATCACTAAAATGTAATGGATTTTATGTGTATTATCTATGATTAAATTTTGATCAAATATATCGATTCGTTTTTGTGATCAATTGTTTAGGAAAATTTATAAACTCTTACAAACTTTAATTTTATGGATCACTAAAACATAATTACAAACTAAAACATGTTTGTTTGGTACTGTAAGATATATATGTAATAGTGAGATCACTTATATCAAATTTTTATCAAATATTTTTTTGTTTATGAACAGTAGTTTATTAGAAAATGACTAATATCTAAAAAAATTAAGTTTATGGATCAATAAAAAATAGTTTTAGATTGAAAAATATTTGTTTGGTAGTATGGATTATATTTGTACTAATCTGAGATTAGTTTTATAAAATTTTGATCAAATCTATCAATTTGGTTTTGTTTTATGGTTTTATTGTTAACGAAAATGATTAAAATCTCACAAACTTTAGTTTTAAGAATTTATAAAAAATAGTTAGAGATTGGAAATTGTTAGTTTGATACTGTCAATCGTTTAAGTACTATTATAAGACTATTTGAATTAAATTATGATTAAATCTATCAATTCGTTTTTGCGTTATGATTTATTGTTTGGGAAATTAACTAAAATCTCATAAACTTTAATTTTATGGGTTATGGAATAGTTAAAGATTAAAAATTATTTCTTTAGTACTGTTGAGATTATTTTTATTAAATTTTATCTAATTGCTCGATTTGTTTTTGTTTTGTTTATGATCAATTGTTTAATAAAAAACTAAAATCTTACAAACTTAATAAACTAAAATTGCTTGTTTGGTATTATTCGTTGTATAAAGAGTAGTTTTATCACATTTTGATTGATAGATTAATTTGTATTTGTTTTATGATCAATTGTTTAAGAAAATTAATAAAATCTTACAAATTTTTACAGATCACTAAAAGATAGTTACAGATTGAACAATTTATGTTGGGTATTATTGGTTATTTAAGTACTAATCTGAAATTAGTTTGATCAAATTTATTAATTTATATTTGTTTTATGTTATAACTAATTTTAATTTTATAGATCATTAAAACTATTCATCACTTATGTAAGAGCTTTTTAAATTTTGTTTAATAAATTTGAAAGTTTTTCTATAATTTATTAAGTAGTATAAACCCTTTTAAAAATAATTAGTTAATGTTTACAAATAATTTTAAAACAAAAATTGTTGGAAAATTTGTAGCATTTAATCTTGCCACACATATATATTATCCATTTCATATGGTAATTCAGCATATTCTCAACACATTTCATAACCGAACATCCGGTTTTGAAAGGCCGGACATATTGAATCACAGCGATAAACATTTCCCAACCCTTCCAACACTTTGCCCATCGCACTCTTAATATTTAAAGCAATTAAAGCGACGTCGTCGGGGCACGAAAACTGTTATGTTATACCAGTTTAATATAATAGCCGAACCCTTTTTGCTGGAAAATGTAGGATGAGGACATTCCCGACATTCATACCGGCGACATAATAACACAAAAGGGTCGCGTCTCGCCAGCTTTAATACAATTAAAAACTTGCATGGCAAATATTTTAATTAATTTCAGCGAAAGAAGAAAATGTGAAATATTAGAATCTATAATAAATTAATTGTAATTACGTATTTTAATGGTTTTAATTGGTTTGGAAAGGATCAAGTGCACATTAGGGCTTAATTCCGCTTAATTAGGAGAGTTAATTAATTAAAATATGTTACAGTTTAATTAACATCGGTAGATTCATATTTGAAATTACATTATTATGAAACAAAAATTGTATTGCAGATTAGTAAGGATTTTGGGTAATTGGCTCGAAGGGATTTTACCTTCCCTGTCGACACTAACGCTCACCATAAAACAAACCCTTAATACAAAACAAGTTATTCCAGGGCGCAGACACGAGTGATTCAATTTGCATAATTATCATCCCCTTAAAGACAGAGAACTCTTTGCTCAATTGCTTTTTCACTTCATACGGATATCACAATGCCTTTTTGAACAATCACTAATTTTCTTTTAAAATCCTACTTGAATTAAATCTGAAAGTGACATTTTGTTACGGTCATTTTGAAGCTCATTATACTGAGTGTATTTGAAGCGTTATTTAACTTGACATCACATCATGTGACAGAATGTGGTTTCACATTATTAGCAACTAATCTATGCATGTTGCATAATCGTGTTCGATATTCGATCACTGCATATTTTAAATATTCATAGAAAATCACATGAAAAGCCATTTCAATTTCCAATGGATGTGTGTGCATTGGTTGGTTGTGTTTTGTTAATATGCCATCTGGCTAAATGCATGTCGGACGGAAATTTCATTGTGAAGATTAATTAAAATGCATTGCTTTTGAAATCTGACTTCTATTTCAAGCATAATTTGTATACATTAAATAAAAATTATATGTTTTATATAACTTCAATTTAATTTCAATGGAAACGTTTTTATAAAAACTAATTAAACGTAAGATAGTATTCAGGCTTGCAATATAAATAAGAAATGCATAAAAATAGTAAATTAATCAATTTGTAGTAAGCGAAGATAGAGCTTCATAAGTATGATTATAAGTTTGTAACCCGAAAGCAGTACATTGGAAATTGATTCAATTTGGTGCTAGTGTGGAACATTAGTATACAAGGTGTTTAAAAAAGAATGGTAAATATTTAAGAGAATGGTGGTAGTACAAACCACAACAAACAAAAAAGTCTTAATAAACATGGGTTTTTATAGCAACGGTTTTGGAGATATGGAACATTATTTATTTTTATAAATTTTTACAAAAAACAAAGTTAGATATTTGTACTCTTTCTAAACCCCTCTTGAATTTTTTGGCATTTTTCATTAATTTTTAATTGCAGCTTCTTGAGGCTATTAACAGGAGTAAGATTCACTAATGATTTTAAATATCCCCAAAGAAAAAAATTATTTAACAATGTTTGATAGATTCTTGAAAAATAGCTTAACTATACACGTTAAACAATAATGGTAATGAGACGCATCCTTGGCAATCTCTACGTAAAATGTTTATTTCTTCTGTTAATTCATCACCAACCTTAACTTTGATCCTTTGGTTATAGTATAGATTACTTATAATTTGAATGACTTGACTATCAATGTTTTTTTTTCTTTAAGATGTCTACTAGCTTTGCGTGTTGAATTTTATCAACAAAACAGGCATACATGTTCTTATTCATATCTAAGCATTGCTGCATTAGAACACTTCTCCCAAACAGTGCTTCTCTAGTGCCCATTTCATTCCTGAAGCCTATTTGACTGTTACTAATTTTGTAAACCAACTTCTTGTGGATGCGGTTATGTATAATTCTTAGAAACGCTTTTAGGGCATGACTCATTAATGTAAATGTTCTGTAGTTTGCGCAATCCGTAGTTTTGTTTTTTTTAGTAAGCTGACAAATGTAGATGTTAGCCATTGTTTTAGTATCTCTTTCGTGTTGTATATTTTGATAAATAGTTTCAGCAAAATATCTATCTATTGAAAATTGATCCAATAAGTACCAATATAGACCATTAATATGCGTACTAACATTGTAAAACATTTTTGAATAAAATTGATGTGCTTAATTTTATATAACTTTAACTTAATCAACTTTACGTAGGTGTAGCAAAATGTTTATAGGCGTAACTAGAAATTTGTAATTTTAAAACAATGTATTAGAAAATAATACAATTTGATACTAAATAGACCAGAAAATAATTATTTACTGTGTGTAATATATACGCTTATTTTACCTCAACTTAATTGACTTTATGTAAGTAAAACAAGAAGCTTCAAGGTGTATTTAGAAATTTTAACTACAAAACAGTGTATTGGAAACTGATCCAATTTAGTATTGGTATAAAACATTAACATAAGTACTAACTTTGTAAAATTTATTTGAATTTAAGCGCTCAGTTTTACATGATCTCAACTTTACATAGGTAAAGCAAAAAGCATATTAAAAATTGATGCAATATGGTACTAATATAGTATAGATACTAATATAGTATAGTTACTAATATAGTATAGTTACTAATATAGTATAGTTTCTAATATAGTATAGTTACTAATATAGTATAGTTACAAATATAGTATAGCTAAAAGGAGATTTTTATTTGAAATTTTTAAAAGACTATTGACTTAAAAAATGCACAAAACAGATGCAAACTTTAAAAAATTATTATTAGTTGTCAAAAATTATAAAAAAATATTTAAAAAAATGTTTAAAGATTTAAAATTGTTAAAAATTTATTGGTTATTATCAAAAAATGTACAAATTTGTCAAAATTTGTTGAAACATATAAAAAATAATACAAAAAAATCACTAAGGCATAAAACTGTCAAAAATATTTTTAAATTGTAATAGAAAAGAAACAAGAACTATTTTATTTAAAATGCTTGTCAAAAACAATAAAAACTGATAAAAAAAATATTGTTTTGATTTAAAATGTTACAGATATCAATTATTAACTGTCAAAACTTGCACAGAACTGTCAAAACTTGATTTAGACTTTTATAAAACTGCTATAGTTTGTAAAACATAAAATAAACATAAAGTAAAATTAGATTGTAATCATTAAAAATGCTTAAAAGTTTATTGGTAACAATAAGTTTTTAACCTTTTAGTGGTGTTGCTTTTTGTTTAGGTGTGTGTGTCGGTGGTGTCTAAGACCGCATTCATATTTTTGTAACTTTAAAAAAAAAAAATTACATTTTGACTTTGGTATATGATAGTTGTAAGTATAACACACAAAAACTAAATTGCAATAAAAATATTATTTATTAATAAAAAAATAAAATAAAACTTAAAATATATATTTTGTTATAATACGCTTCAAATCAAATATTTCAAAACAAAAAATTTACAATAATAAATTAAAAAAAAAACATAGTAATTTGAACTATTAATAACTGAAATAAATAACAAATATTAAATTATTTGGTACAGAATGAAGTTTTCCTGCAATTTTTGCAGACTGCTGTTATATGCTGTAAACACATATGCTTTCTACAGTTGAAACAAGAAACCTTGTTTTTCTGTTTTTTTGTTCTCTCACAATAAAAACAATTTCTAATAATAATATTCTGTTGAAGAAATTGAGTTTGAGTTTTGCACACCTCTTGTAACCTAACTGAAAGGCCTCGTAAAAGATTGAACATACTTGATCTAACTTGCAAGTGTGGTTGCAGTAAGACGTTTTCTAAATCCATCAAAACATTTTGTCTTCAAATCCTAATTTTTGGGTTATTTGCAGAAAATATAATTGACGAATTAATTCTAGCTATGTTCAACATAGAATAAAAAATCACCATCGATCATCTTCGTGTATTTCTGGCATAATCATAACTGGCTCAAAGCTTGTCAACGATGTCAAAGCCTCCCTTGGTTTTAGTATGTCAATAATAATTGCCGGTTTTTGCAGAATTTTACTATTTATATCAATTTTTAAAGTAGACACCAAAAGTACATTTTTTCTTTTTTTTGTCATCGGAATACCTAAACATGCTAGTACCAGCTAGTCAAAAGGAAGGTTTTGAACATTTTAAAAGCAATTTCTTTTTCTTTTTTCTGTTGGTGCCAATGACGGTGAGTTTATGTTTCTGCAGTAGATTTTAAACCAATTGTCCATGGTGACATTTCTGTTTGAACCAGAATATGCTCACAGAGCCTATGAACCACATCAAATGCACTATTCAGAAATTCCTAGAAAGGATTTACCAGGAATAGAGAGTAGGAATAAACCAATAATATAAAACATAAAACTAAAAGATTACAATAAAGCTTAACACTAATTACTTTCAAATAACATCCGGTGGACCGTATTCTGAGAATAATGTAATTAGATTTTAACAATGTTAAATCCATAGAAAAATACTTTCTTAACTTAATGTAATTATTAATTAAATTAAAATTAAAAAATAAATAAAAATTTTTTTTAGCACATTGAACTTGAAGGGGAGTAGTAACGACGGTGTCTGACACCGCAATAATTTCTACTAGACGCAACGATTAAAATTTTGCATCAAATTTAAACTAAATTTGCAAACACATTAGAAGTGCAAATTCTTAAAATATCAAGAATCAACTCTTTCTAGGTAAAGAAAAAACTCAAATAACGATTGGCGCGGTGTCACACACCGGGCGTTGCCACTGGAAGATTAATTGTCAGAATGTGCACACAAAGATATCAAGATGATTTAAATTTATAAAAAATTTAATAATATACATAAAGTGACAGAGAACAATAAAATTAAAACTGCAAAAATTATACAAAACTCTTAAAATAATTTTATAGTATTTAAAATTTGTTGTAAATTGTCAAAAATAATAGAACAGAGACAAAAAATTAAAACTCTCAAAACTGTCAAAAACTTAAAGAAAATGATTGTAAATTGTAAAAGATTGTTTTTATTTGAAATGTTTAAAAGTCAATCATTAAATGTCAAAAATTGCAAAATTGATTTTTTTAATATTTTTAAACTGTCAAATATAGTTTTACATTGTTTAAAATTTGTTGTAAATTATAAAAATAAAAGAAAAGAGACAAAGAACCATAAATAAAAATTGTTTTTATTTGAAAAAATTGAGTTTATTGACAATTGTTGTAAAAAATGCACTATTATGTCAAACTTAGAAAAAGATTGTAAATTTTATTTATCTTTATTTGGGATAGTTAAAAAATCTTCTTAAATACTTGCAATGTATCCGATTTACTTTTCTTCTAATTCAAAATCTTAAAAGTTTGCGATTTTATTTGCCTAACTGATCTTAGTGCGAATATTAATAGTGCATATAGTGTGCCAGCCATTTCCATACAAACTAACGGACAAATAGTTCTATACCAAATTCAAATTTAGGCTGGATTAAAAGTATGCAAAATAAGCTTCGTGATAAGCTCGTGAACACACGCAAATCTGCTTGCGATTGGTTGTCAGCATGGGTCTTGGCTGCTCAATCCAGACTTCATTAAATGAGGTTTTATTTATTTAGCTGTGCTCGTGAACAACGCGTGTATTTGTTTACATTTAGTCCAGCGTGGATTTGAATTTGGTATAGTTTTTTTGAATTAATAAATTTATTGAAGATAGATATTTCTATTTAAAACCATCTTTGTTTGCTTGAACCAAGATGAGAAAAATGTGATTTTTGACTGACATGTTTGCGTTTTGAGCCTGATTTTTGTTGCTTGCGAATAGAATTTCTTTTTGCGGGATTGTGAGTCTGATTCTTTTGTAGTTTTGCATGTGGAACTGGGATAGGCTTTGGCACATTTAACGCATACGCATGACGGTGGCTTTCAACAATATCTGTCAATTTGCGTTTATATTTAACGCGGATGGTGAAGTCACACAGAAGGGCAATTGAACGTGGAACATGTGGAAGGGTTTTTGATTTTTTCTGATGCGCTTAATTGATAAAGTTGCATATATTAGAGTTGTTAGCTTTACCAGCAAGCATCAACATGTATGTTCTTTATGACGTATTTTAGGTTTTTTCAGACCCCAATTGAAACGTGTAATGATGCAAGTTATTGCAGTAAACAAACGCAGTAAGCAAAAGCGGATTCATGCGGATATCATCTATCTCTTAAAGGAAGCCTGGGCCGAGACCGTCTGGAGTCTTGGTGTGCTGAGTCGGGATTGCAGCTGATGGGAAATCTCTGGGGATTTTGAGATCTTTTTTAAAAAATACATAACCGGAATTTCTGGTAACGTGGTTAGCTAGATGTTTTGCTTGGCAATGATGGCCATCAGAGCCGCTGTGGAGACAGCGTCTCTATTGTGATGCTCTTGCACAATTTGAAAATTTTTTTTGTAGCTTAGTCTGATCTGTTTGAAGTTGTTTTTGTGGATGTAAATCTGTTTAGACTTCTTGTCAATCAATAAACTTTTCTGGAGCTGGACGAACATTATTGCTATAATTTGGTCCGCTCTCAATCCGGGCTTTACGCTGAAAAAACTCTAAAATAATTAATTAATTAATTATTTCTGGCAAATTAATTATACATGGTGATTCTTAACCTAACTCAAAAAATTATAGTTTACAGTGTTAAAAAAATGTAGTAAAAGTTTTATAGTAAGCGAGATAGTGAATTTTAAAGTTTCTGGAAAATTAAAATTTATTACTTGAAAATAATCGGTGCGCCATGCCAAAATTAAAATAATGCACCTTGAAGTCCCGGCGGTTGATGCCAAAAAATTGAAAATGAAAAACTAGGTGGCGCCTGTCAGTGTGTAATAAAATTAGATTATGGCGCAACATAACATGACCAATGCAGAATTTGTGGATATGATATTGGTGTATGGAGAAGTTCATCAAAATTCAGTGGCTGCAGCTCGCCTTTATTCCAAGAGATTCCCTTAAAGATGTCATCCGGCTCGTGGATTGTTTGTACGTTTGGTACAGCGTGCAAGAAAAACTGGGCACTTGCAGCCCAGACCTGGACAATATGGGGGACGTTCTAGACAAAGGCATATTTTTAATCTCAAGGAGGATATTGTCGATATTTCTGAAGAACGTCCTGACTTTAGTACCCGGATAATTGTAACTGTATGGCGCATATTAAAGCATGAATTATTGTATCCTTACCATGTGCAGCGTGTACATGCCCTGTTACCAACAGATTTTTCTCTTAGAGTAGTATTTTTCTCTTACAGTAGTGTTTTGCAAATGGTTGTTGCGTCAGCATGATGTGAACCCAAATTTTCATTTTAGTGACAGATGAGACAATTTTTACTTGTAGCGGTGTGCACAATTTTCACAATACGCATTATTGGGCAGTTGAAAATCCACACATTACCCGGCGTACAAACTTTCAACACAGATTTTTGGTGAATGTATGAGCTGGAATTGTAAACGGACATTTTATTGGACCGTTTTTGTTGCCAAATCGTGTAACAGGCGCTGTTAATTTAATTTTTTTACAAAAGGCCCTACCAGCACTACTGGAAGAAGTTCTAATTAATGTTAGACAGCACATGTGATATCTTCACGATTGAGCTCTACCACACTTTGCAATAGATGTGCGACAACATTTGAACAATGTGTTCCCGAGGAAGTGCCTGGCCTCCTAGATCACCTGACCTAAATCACCTAGATTTTTATGTTTGGGGCATATGAAATATTTGGTACACGCTACCATAATTCACAGTGTTAAAGAGTTGCGACATTGCATACTAGCTGCCGCTGACACAATTCGGCAACCACCGAGACTTTAACGTGCATGTAGCGAAACATGGCTTCGGCGGGCGCAGATGTGTTTGGAAAATAGAGGAAATAATTTTAGTATTCTAATAAATTTGCATTTTTGTTATTTGTTTATTATTTTGATTATTAGTTGTTTAAAAGCTTTACTACATTTTTATTATTTTAATTTTGGCATGGCACACCGATTTTTTTCAAGTAATAAATTTTAATTTTGAAGATACTTTATAATTCATTGTCTCGCTTATTATAAAACTTTTACTACATTTTTTTATTATATTTATCAATAATATTGATTGTAAACTATAATTCCTCGTGTTTATGCGCATAGGTTAAGAATCACACTGTATATTGGAAGTAGAATTAGATATTAAAAAGGAGACTGAAAGCTATAAAAAATAATATATACAGGGAGTTATATATTATAAACGAATGGGATTATATAATCACTTTAAGTATGCCGTTTTCTTTAAATTGTTCACTATAATATTTGTTTTGACAGATCAACTTTGACAGCTGTCTAGCAAACATATGAAAACATATGTAGTATAGTGGACAATTTTAAAAAGGCGGCATATTTAAAGTGTTTACATAATCCCATTCATTTATAAACTCAAGGTAGTATAAAAAAATAATAAAATGTTTTGTATAAATTTAATTTAAATGTAGTTAATTGACTTAAATATTTGTTTTGAATATTACAGGTTTCAAAACTAATTGCTTAAAACTATAGTTTGACAATGAATGTCATATTCAATTTATTCTTATGCAGCCAGATCTATATAATTTTTACCTTTCGATTCACGATCAGAGCTATACCGCTTATTATTCCCACCGTAGCCTTCTTTCGCACAATCCGACTATGCTTCATTTTATATTTTTGAGTTTGTTCGTGCTCATTGTTCTGATGTTATATACGCCGCAATGTATAATATGTGTATGTTGTTAGAATCTGTTACAATCTTGCCTTCTCCTGAATCTATAAAACTGCTCTTGGTTTTGTAGGGGTAGGATTGTGAGTTTTGAGTTAATAAATAAGTGCACAAAACTGCCAAAAACTGTTCTAAACTATAAAAATAACAGCACCAAAGCAAAACTACTATTGAACTAGATTATTTTGGTTAAAAAAGTATATTATATATATATAAATTAAATTAAATTAAATACTGTCTAAAAATATGTTTTAAACTGTCAAAATATGCACAAAATTACAATAAAGATAATAAATTATTAAAAACAATATTTAAATGACTGAAAACCATTAAAACAAATTGCATTAATTTTAATTGCTTAAATTAACTGTTAAAAGGTAACTTCCAAAACCTTAAAAAAAAAACAAAATAATAGATAACCAAGAAAGCAGATAAAAGTGACACAAACTGTCAAAAAGTATAAAAAAATAGTTTTGTTTTAAAATGTTTTAAAATCAAATAGTAACTGTCAGAAATTGTAGAAAACTGTCAAAAATTATTTTTAATTAAAAAAATACAAAAAATAGTTTCAAGCTTTTTAAAAATGGTTGTTAGTTGTCAAAAACAATTAAAAAATAACAAAAAACATAAACGTAGAAAATTTTTATTTAAAATGTTTAGAAAATAGTAAAAAAATGCACAAAACTGTAAAAAATAATTTTAAATTATTAAAAATTTGTTGTCACTTGTCAAAAATAACAGAAAAAAGACAGAGAAATAGATAAGAAATTATTTTTAATTGAAATGCTTAAAAACTGCTTATAATGATAATGATAACTGTAAAAACATGCACAAAACTATTAAAAACTGTTGAAAACATAATAAAAAATGATTGTAAGTTTTCAAAAATAATAAAATCATATAAAAAACTGTCACAAAGTGCATAAAAATGTCAAAAATTGAATTTTATTTTTAATGGTTATTTGTCTAAAATTATTATAAAGTAACAATAAACTACAAAAACAAGTTTGAAGTTTAAAAAAAATGTTTTGTTTAAAATATAGTTATAAATAAACACCGAATTATATGCAACTTAAAACACTGAAATATGCATAAAAATGGCATAAATATGCGAAAATATTTCTTTTATTAAAAACAAAATATATAACAAACTCTATTTGTTAAAATTTGTAATAATAAGTTACATCTGCAAATATGCAACTGCGTATAATCCGGTCACTAGTTATAAATTAATGATTGATTTCTAACTATAATAAAAAAACACACAAAACATTTTTAAAGTTTGTTGAACGTTGTCAAAAATCATCAAGAAGAGATAACCGCATGACGGACTGGAGCTGGTATTTAAAATCAGGATTTTGTCTTTGAATAGACAGATTCATTTTTGAAGGGTAGTGTCTTTGCATGCTCAAACTTCCGTGTCCCGGGTCCAAAATACCTCATTCCTACCTATTACCTCTACATAGAGAAGCAAAACCTTTTAACAAAGTATTTCCATGTTTAAATGAATGCAAAGACTTGATTTAACACCCATAAAAATGTTAGATAAAAATGTACATATACCACAGCTATACCCAGTCCTAAATATACAAGGACTGGGCGTTATTGAAAATGGATAATACGATTGAATTGAACCTAGGCCTAGTCTGTTTTATTAACTAATTTAATCAACCAAACATTGACTTAAAAGTTAAATTCTTTAATGAAACTCAATGACATTTTTTGACTAGAACAAAATTATTCAATAAAGATTTTTCTTTTTACAGAAGTTATCCGTAACTGGATGTTAGCTATTTACAACGCAATATGTACTTTATTAGCCGCATTACAGTATAATTTACAGGTTGTTTTATAAAACCACGTTTTTAATTTTTTTTAACTATGAAATCTTGGTTTTTTCCTTATTATTAAAATATTAGTTGTAAAATTTTTAATCTTTTTAGATGTTTCATGATTCTTTAAGACCTATCTCATTGTTTTTATTTTTTGTAGAACTATTTTGTCTGTAACAAATGTGGTCTATGAGATTCTAAGATTTTTTCTGTAAGTTCACATCTCAAACGCGTCAAGTTTTTTTGTTGAGTTTTTCATTAGAGTCCACAACTTCATTCCGTACAAAAGTACTGAAAATAATGTTCAAGTTTGAGATTTCTATTATTAAATTTCTATAGAATGGTCCTATTTTTCATTCAGTAAGGCTTCTAGTTAAGTAAATTTGTCTACCCTCTCAATCTTTGCATTGTTTAAATGTAGTCTTTTTGGGTTTATAACGTTCTAATTGATTACCAAAAGTTTTTTTTGGCATTTATCTTGAGACCATATTAATTACTTGCTGATTTGATGTTGTTTAGGAGTTGTTGTAATTCTTCAATAAAATTTGCAAATATAACGTTGTTTATCAGCTCTCCGTTAACTAGCATTTCTTGTTTAGTTTCTCTTAAAGCTTCTTTGAATATGTTTTTTAAACATAAATTGATCAGCATGAAAGATAAAAACTCATCCCTGTCTAACTTTCTGTAGTCTAGGAACGGTTTCCAAATTCACTCCTTTCATCTTAATGTGTGCTTTGATTCAAATAGAGATTTTTAATTATTTGGATATTTTTGTCATCAATGCTTGTTATTTTATGAGTATTAATTAATTTTGAGTGACAAGCTGTGTCAAAGACCTTCTTGCAATCTATAAAACGCATAACAATTGCAAACTATATTACAACATCTCTGGAACAAAATTTGTTTGCTAAAGTCCTTTGTCTCTAAAGCATTTATAAAACTTAATTTTATATGTGTTTTTTGAGTCACCGTTATAACCAACTAAGTATAATTTTAAAGAATTGTTATTTTTTTTTACACGGTGTACAAACCAGAATACATGTATTAAGCATTGTAAGAAACTCATAATATTGAAATGAAATGAAATAACAAATATTTACTTGTAGTAGAAGGCTTGCTAGGAATTCTAACAATTATTCATTTCACCGAAACCGAATAAACTTTTAAATTCAATATTTCTCGAGAGTTATAAGCTGCAAATATTCAAGATTAATGTTCACAGTGTTGTGAAAACGTAGTTTCAAGTTTCGCACGGTTATGAATGCGAGGTGATCAGAGCGTGCGGGCTCGCGGTCGGTAACCTAGTGAGAATAAAACAATGAACAATGACATTTATGTTTATGTAGAAGTGTAAGTGTCAGTCTGTAAACAAGCTGTAACGTGAACACACGAACTTATAAACCTAACTGAATAAATTCTATTTGATACTTGTTTTGTTGGCTGTGAATTATCAACAGGTTATGGGCCCAGCACGCTTCCACTGCGCCACAAAACTGTGAAACGAAAGTGAAAAACACGTGTTGTCGGACATCTTGGACAGTAAAGTAGTTATCGTTTATTTTTGTATTTCGTGAGTGTTTCGGGAATAAAATCAACATGTCAGATAAAACAGACATGCCACATTTTGAAAAGCTGAAGGGCTCAAATTGGCCGTTGTGGAAACAATGCATGCTGCAATATTTCAAGGTGAATGCCTTGCTGAAATATGCACAGGGTAATGTTTTACGGCCGGAGAGCAATGGCAGCAATGAAGCACAGATCGAAGCATGGGAAAAATGCGATGGAAGGGCTACTTTGGCAATACTGTCGGCAATCGATAACAATCAGCAAACATTTGTGGCAGCTTGCGAGACCGCAGGTGAAATGTGGAAAAAGCTACTATCGGTGTACGAACGTTCCGATGGAAGTAGCAAAATGGAGGCAAATCGCGAATACCACGCTTATCGTTACATGGGCGGGTCAATGGCTATACACATTGCTCAAATCGAATTGTTGGTTGCAAAATGCAAACGCAGCGGTGACATTAAGTCACCTGAGGACATCATGGTGAAGCTAATGGATAATTTACCAAGAGAATTCTCTACAGTGCATGTGGCATTCCATCTGGCTAGTGACGATAAAAGGACGCCAGATGAACTAAAGAAAATCATACTTGCCGAAGAGGGTCGTGTGAATCCAGAAATGACAGCCAAAGCAATGTTCGTCAAAAAGTCAACAAGGTCCGTGTCGCAAAAACCAAGGAACGTCTCATCAAAGAAAAGGGCAAATTGCTATGGGTGCGGGGAACATGGACACTTCAGACGAGATTGTCCGAAGCGGAGCAAACAACAAGACAGCGGCAGCACCAGCACCAGCACCAACATGGGGAACATATGCTTCAGCGCGGCGGAGGCAGCGATGGTCAGTGAACGCGATGACAAAGTGTTGTGTGACAGTGGGGCAAGTTGCCACATGTTTAATGAAAAGAAGTGGTTTGTTGATCTGAATGAAGACAGTGAAAAACTAAAATTGGCGGGCAAATATGAACTAGAAGCAGCTGGTCGGGGTTTGGTAACCGCA
Source organism: Tachinus rufipes (assembly GCA_963932245.1). Classification (NCBI taxonomy): domain Eukaryota; kingdom Metazoa; phylum Arthropoda; class Insecta; order Coleoptera; family Staphylinidae; genus Tachinus; species Tachinus rufipes. The sequence continues at coordinate 65,137,307 of OZ010747.1, read as the reverse complement.
TTGGCAAAAGTTGGAAATAGATGGAAGCAGGTCGACTTCAAAAATGCTATGTACATTCCAACTTTGCGGAAAAATCTGATCAGCACTGGATTATGTCAAAAGGTAGGCGCTAAAATATTAATGGCTGGTGAGGGGGTCAAATTCAACCTAAATGGACAAACCCATCTTGAAGGCATACTCACGACAAGCAACTTGTACGAGATGCAACTAAAGCCGTTGGAATATGAAGCGGCAAATTCGGTAGAAAAAGAACTCATGAGATGGCATCGGAAACTCGGCCATCCGGGTTTGGACCGAATGCGTCAAATGGCTGATACTGGTCAAATTAATATTAGAATTAATGCTAATGCCAAACTGTTTTGTGAAGCGTGTGTATTCGCGAAATCAACAAAGAAATCATTCAAAACCACACAACCACGAAACTATGCAGCAGGTGAATTTCTGCATTCAGACGTAAATGGACCGATGACACACAAAAGCCATGGAGGAAATCGATACTTCGTTAATTTTGTGTGTGACACCACCAATATGACCTTCGTGCACTTCATAAAGAATAAAGATGAAGTGTACGAAAAATTCAAACTAGTGGTAAATCTGATCGAGACTCAAACCGGAAATAAGGTCAAGGTATTGAGAAGCGACAATGGCGGTGAGTACGTCAATCACCGGATGAAGACGTTCATGGCGGATCGAGGCATCAATCATCAAACTACAGCTCCCTACACTCCAGAACAAAACGGGATATCCGAGCGTAAGAATCGTACGATAGTCGAATCAGCAAAAGCAATGCTGTTTGCAGGGGATTTGGAGGAAGGACTGTGGGCTGAGGCTGTATTGACAGCAACGTATCTGGCCAACAGAACTCCATCGAAACGATCCGGAAAGAAATCTGCGTACGAGTTATGGTTTGGCCGGGCACCGCAGAGTGCTCATTTACGTACATTTGGATCAGTTGCATATGAACATATTCCAAAGGAGTTGCGAAAGAAATGGCAAAAGAAAGCGAATAAGCGAATAATGGTTGGGTACGATTCGAACGGTCCGAACTATCGATTGTTAGATCCAATAACAAGAAAGATCTCCATCAGTAAGCATGTTACTTTCAATGAAGAGACTGCAACAAAAGAAACTGATAATCATTGGCCAGCAATCGATTTGAATGATTCGGACGTGGTGAACGAAGAAATTCCGCTAGAAAGAAACGAACCTGATGAACAACCAGAAAGAAACGAACCTGATGAACAACCAGAAAGAAATGAACCTGAAGAAGAAGAAAAACGGTACGAGCTGCGCACCAGAGGCGAAATAAGAAGACCTGCCAGATACGAAGCAAATTCAGTCCAGGCCGACGAACCGACGTCACTCTCTGAAGCCTACAACGGATCTGAGTCAACAAACTGGCGGGGTGCTGTCACGGAAGAAATGAACTCTCAAGAGAAAAATAAAACATGGATTGAAGTTGATCAAGTGCCAACGGGTGCTAAAGTGGTGGACTCGAAATTTGTGCTTAAAAAGAAAATGAACTGTGACGGAAAAATCGAGCGGTTTAAAGCGCGCCTGGTGGCTCGCGGTTTCTCACAACGTAAAGGGATCGATTATCACGAAACATTTGCACCGGTAGTAAGGTATGAAACAGTCAGAATGATGTTAGCATTAACAGCTAGGGAAGACTGGGAACTTGCTCAGTTTGACATTAAGACTGCATTTCTATACGGCGAGCTGGAGGAAGAAATTTATATGCGTCTTCCTGAAGAAGTCGCACACAAGCTCGGCCGTATAGTACTACTCAAGAAATCATTGTATGGTCTGAAACAATCCCCACGTCAATGGAACAAATGTTTTGTCACATTTCTGAAGCAGTACAACTTTATTGAAAGCAAAGCAGACCCGTGCATGTACACAGGAAACGTGGATGGCCACATGATCGTGTTGTTGCTCTATGTTGGTGACGGGCTGTTTCTGTCACCCAGCGGAGCTGCGATTGAGATCGTCATGAAAAATCTGAAAGACAGTTTCGAAGTTGTGGTCGGAGCTGGGAAGGTATTTGTGGGTTTGCAAATATATAGAAACCGTGCAAAGAAACAACTAATACTTACTCAAACCAATTACCTAAGGCGAGTGGTTGAAAAATTTAAAATGGAGGACGCGAAGTCAGTATCGGTTCCGGGAGATCCACACACAAAGCTGTGCACCATCGGTGAAGCCGTTGGTCACACGGTACCCTACCGTGAAGCGGTTGGATCACTGATGTTTGCGGCATGCGTGACTCGTCCTGACATTATGTTGCAGTAGCTGTCGTCAGTCGTTATGCTGAGAAACCACTGCAAGAACATTGGATGGCGGTCAAAAAGATCATACGATACATCAAAGACACGTCTAGTTACGGGATCATGTACGGCGGCAATGAAACATCTGAAACGATGAAGGCATATTCGGATAGCGATTACGCAGGCGATCCTGATACACGAAAATCCACCAGCGGCTATGTGCTTATCTTTAACGGTGGACCAGTGGCGTGGACATCGCAACGACAACGAATTGTGGCCCTCTCGACAACCGAAGCCAAATACATTGCAGCTAGTGACTGCACCAGAGAAATCATATGGATTCGACGTATTCTGGCTGCAGTGGGGTTCGACGAGCCGGTTGCAACAAGGCTCCATGTGGACAACCAGAGCGCGATCAAGCTCATAAAGAATCCCGAGTTCCACAAGCGCACCAAACACATCGAAGTGCGCTTCCATTTCATCAGAGAAAAATATGAAGATGGACACCTAGACATCATCTACGTACCATCAAATCAGCAGCTAGCTGATATACTCACAAAGGCACTACCAAAGGAAAGCTTTCATGAACTCCGAGACGGTCTGCAAATCATCGACACATCCGTGAAACATGGAACTGGTGAGAGTGTTGTGAAAACGTAGTTTCAAGTTTCGCACGGTTATGAATGCGAGGTGATCAGAGCGTGCGGGCTCGCGGTCGGTAACCTAGTGAGAATAAAACAATGAACAATGACATTTATGTTTATGTAGAAGTGTAAGTGTCAGTCTGTAAACAAGCTGTAACGTGAACACACGAACTTATAAACCTAACTGAATAAATTCTATTTGATACTTGTTTTGTTGGCTGTGAATTATCAACACACAGATGTTTTCTCATTAAAATTCAAATTAGACAAAATTTAGAAAAATGTTACCCACAGCTTAGCGACCTGTAGTATTGGACTTTCTGAAGACTATTTTCATCTAGCGCACGCTTGAAAAGAGTGGGTTTTGAAGTAATAGACATATTACACAAAAATTATGCGTTTTGGACAAAAATTACTTCCATTAAAAGTTGTAAAGCGGAAAATTTTCAATCGATAAAGGGGCAATTCCATTTTAAACGGACCAGAACTGGGGGGAGGTGCATTGAGAAACTTGCTTATGTATTTTTTTTTTAGTTTCTATAACTTATTAGTAGTCCTTTGATTGGTATATGAGAGTATGTAACACATACAAAAAAATTCTTCAATTTTTTAAAGTTTTTTTGTCGTTTTTTAACTTAATCGCATTTTTTGTTTAAAAACCGCAATTTTAACTCAAAAAAAATAAATTTACTTATGAAATCAATCAGAAATTTTTCGTAGAATCCAAATCTGGTGCCATTTCAAGTCTATACCTTGTCAATAAGCCGCATAAACCTTAAAACCATGTTTTTGTTCTCAGTGAGCTGGACAAAAAAGAGCATTTTTTTAATTTTTTTTAACCGCCAAAGTTGACGTATTTTGATGTAAATTAATTGAAAAATATAAATATGTTCTGTGTATTTGGGTTTTAAGAGTCTAAAACTCTGCAAATCTGCAAAGTAGGCCTATTCTTCAACATAAACTCATACAAATGCACGTTTAGCCGCGCTCAGAGGAACAATACACCAAATATTATTAAAAATTTGAATTCTGGAGACAATTTTACATGGAAAATAGTCAGTGTTGTACTCATCTATCTATCTATAGAAAAGTCCATCTAGAAAGAAATGATTACAAAATTTTCAGACAAAAAATGCGTTAAAAATTAATTATTTTTGATATTCACAAAAAATATTATAAACACACTAGGGTTTGGTTTAAAACTTTTTTTTAACAAATTTTGATAAGCGCCAGGAGGATTTATGTTTGAATGCCAAAAATAATAATATTTATTAATTTTTGCGCCGATAGATCGAGTCTAAATTTGTGCCGCAAGCGCAAAAACTATCAAACAAAGAGTAAAATGACACAAAATTGGATGACTTTGTTAAACTTCTAAAATAAGCTTAAAAAAATATAATCCAAATAATCTAAAAATATTTTTTAAGTAAATGTTGAACAAATTTTTTTTTTCTAGATGGTTTTTTCATCGCCCAATAAGCACGACATTGACTATTCTTTATGTAGAATTGTTTGCGAAACTCAGTTTTTTAATAATATTTGGTGTATAATTTCTCTGAAAACTGCTAAATGTGCATTTGTAAAAGTTTATGTTGAAAAATAGGCTTATTTTTGCAGTTTTTTTGTGTTTTAGACCTAAAAAATGCTCCTTTTTGCTCAGCCCACTGAGAACAAAAACATGGTTTTATGGCTTTTGCGGCTTATAGACAGGGTATAGACTTGAAATGGCACCAGATTTGGATTCTACAAAAAATTTCTGATCGATTTCATTTGTAAATTTATTTTTTAGCGGTTTTTAAACAAAAAATGCGATTAAATAAAAAAAAACAAAAAAAAACTTAAAAAAATTGTAGAATTTTTTTGTATAGGTTTTATACTCTCATATACTGATCAAAAGACTACTAATAAGGCATAGAAACTAAAAAAAAAAAAAAATACATGAGCAAGATTCTCAATGCACCCCCCCCCCCCCCAGCTCTGGTGGTCCGTTTGAAATGGAATTTTTCTGCTACAAGACGCGGAAAATTAAGTCACAATTTTGCGTGCTGTGGCGGGCAATGCACGCATTAATAAAAAAATTGAAAGACTTATATCGATCGGAAATTTTTTGCTCTAAAACTTTAGTTTCTTATAATTTTTATAGAAAATGCATGGTTGAAAATCCAAAAAATCAGCAAAAGGTCACAGTTTGCAACATTTTTTAACATTCTTTAGCGGAAAATGCTTTTACTATCAAGAAATTCAATAGCCAATATCAATCAGAAATTATTTGCTTTACAACTTTGATCTCTTGTAATTTTTTACCAAAAAGCATAGTTTTGGCTCTAAGTGCAAAGAAATAAAATGTATACTTTATTTTTTGCGGAAAAACAAAAAACTATATGAAAATTTAAATGACCTATATCGAATGGAAATTTTCCGCTCTACTACAACTTTTAATAGAAATAATTTTTGTCCAAAACGCATAGTTTTTGCTAAAAATGCAAAAAACCATTCAAAAACGCAAAAATTGATATAAAAATGTCTATTACTCCAAAACCACCCTTTTTCATGCGTACGCTATGTGAAAATAGTTTTCAGATAGTCTAAATACACCTAAGTATACAGGTCGCTAAGCTGTGGGTAAAATTTCTCTGAAAAATATCTAATTTGAAAAACGAAAAGTTATTTTATGTTGTTGTGACATATTAAGTAATTTCTGAACATCACATTTTGAAAAAATATTTTTTTATTAAACTATACATTGGACCAATAAACATGTGAATGGTCAATTTTACCTAACCTCAACTTACTTGACTTTACGTAAATGAAGCAAAAGGCTTAAAGTTGTAGTTAGAAGTTTGTAACTAAAAATCAGTGCATTTTAATCCATATTAGTACCAAAGTAGGCCGGCCATTGGTATAGTTACTTGCTGTATAATAGTCATAAAAATGTATACGCTCAGTTTTACCTAACTTCAACTTAATTCACTTACGTAAGATTTATAGGTTAGTTAGAATTTTGTAACTCCAAAATGATAAAAAGTTTGTAATTTCAAAATGGTGCATTAGAAATTAAAACAATTTAGTACCAATATAGACCATTTTTATAGTCAACTACTGTATTAAACTTATAAAAATGTATACGTTCAATAATAATTAACCTCAACTTAATTGATTGCATATCACTTAAACAAGATTTAATAAAATTAATTAAAAATTAGTAATTTCTAAATAATTTTCTAATAAAGACCTATATTATACGTACTAATTGCGTATAAAACAGTTTTATTTACCTTCAAAATTAATTATAAATTATTTTATTACTACAAGCAGTTCTTGATTTGGTCTAAATTGTGATTTCTGCAATTGAAAAGTTTACTTTAAATGTAAACTATTATTAGTTAGTAAAATTTTGTTGGTAATATTTAATGCTTACTATTAAACTTTCTCCGCCGACTACTCTGCACGCAATTAAATATTAAAATTGTTTGATTAGTTTTTATTGCAGCAATTCTAAAGCAATAATTACATAAAAGTTTGCCATGTTAAATAATAAATTCATTTAATTAATTAATAATTAGCCTATCTAAATATCAAAAACCTTTTATACCGAACCAGAATGTATATTTATTTAAAACTTGTTTGCAAGCTGCGAAGACGAATCACTACTGTGGGTAATTTAAATAGGTTTTCCCTTGGTGCTGGATTACCCTTTGATGTCGATACATTAAACGGTGTCTGAAACACACATGCTGTACATTTTATATAAATTCAGACGAATTATAACACCGGGGAATTTTAAAAGTTGTTTTTGCCTCTTTTGAAGGGGAATTTTAATTATGTTTGTAAAAAGAAAGGGCTGCTCTTTGAACTGACCTTTAACGAAATAATAGACTTGATACTAAAAGCAGTCATAAAATAATTTAAAAATAATCAAGACAATCCTGCATTGTACTAGATTAATTTATAAAGCAAGTCCTAATTTATCATTGTAAACTTTACTTAGAAAATACACAAGTTTCGCCACAAATTCAATTCGCAAACTACTCGAGTTTGCAAGCAAGGCGAATTATTAAAGCAGTCTTTAATGGGTCTTACAAAAGAACACAAGAAAATATTCATTTGGATGTAATTAATTAAATTGAGTCCGCGCATACAACTTGTAATTAGAGTTCTATTTATTTATTAAATTTTCTCAATCCTTCTTTGTGTGTTTTTCGATTACGTCTGTTCCATTCAGCGTCTGGCTAATAGAAAGTTTATTTTGTTTGAAAAGTGCTAAGTCTTGAAAGGTGTGAACATAAATCATTGAAAAGAAATGTTGCACCACTAATTGGATAGGTTTTAAGTAAGAGGTTGAAATGTAATTTAATTTTATTCAACAAATCTGTTTCATTTAAAATCTTAATGAGTTTTAGTTTGTCCCAAGTGGCAATATTTCTTTAGATTTCATCCTTTAGTTATGGGAAGTTAATTAAGTTAAGGTTGTGTGAAATTGAGCGTATTGATTTTGATACATTTTACAGAGTTGGTATCTATGCTAATGGTCTATATTGGTACTAAATTATTAGTAATTTTTAATTAAACATTTTAGAGTTACAATTTTGTTGATACTCGTACTTATTATTACATTAATACAATTACGTCAAGGTTAATTAAAATTGAACTTACATATTTTCATAAATTTTATGTATGTTTCACTTTAGAGTTACTAATTTTTAATTACTTGTTTAGTTTTGTGCTTTAATTAGACAAAATTAATTAAGTTGAGGTTATGTAAAATAATGCGAATATATTTTTATAAAGTTTACACAATTGAAGCTTATAGTAATAGTTTATAATAATTATACCATTAGTTTTTAATGTATCATTTTATACCTACCAATTTTGTTTTGGCTTTCTGCTTTCATTAAGTTGAGGTTATGTCAATATATTTAAATTTACAGAATTGGTATCTATGGTAATGGTATGTGATTGGTCATCAAACGGTGAGCTGTCCGAATTTTGTATTAAATAAAAGAAGTGTGACAAAAAAGGATTTTGATCTGTCACAAAAGTATAGGTTATTTTTATTTTTAGTAATTCGAAAGATACAACGTCAAATTTATTATATACATTTTTATCTTGTAATAAAGATTATTAATTATAAGTTATAACATAATGGTACATAAATAATTTATTGTACTATTTTATATAAAATATAAAACCAGAAGAAGACGAAGATACATAATTAAAATATATTTATGAAGAATATTACCTGTTTGTGATTTATGAAAGAAAATAAAACTTTTGAAGAAAATAAGATTACTACAACATTGATGATTTCTTGGTAGTTGTTTTTTTTGTGTTTGGAGACAAAGAAGATTCATCAAGATATTTATACATCAAAAAGAATTCATTGAGGTATTTATACATCAAAAATATATAACAAAAAATACAGTCTATTGTTTTTTTAAGAATTTATTTATGAAATGTCATTTTGACAAATTTATTTACAAATTCCTTTTCAGTTAAATTATTTTTTTTAATTAAATCATTTTTCTCTAATATTGTATTGCGTGTGGCGGAGGTCTGTCTGTTTTTTTTAATTAATTTTATTTCTATATATTGTCATGGTTGAACCAACGGCTTATGAAAGGAACAAGTTTTTGGCTCTCATCAATAAGAGTGACCGACTGGAGGCAAAACTCCAAACATGTATTAACATGGTTAGAGAACTGCCAGCCGGTTGGACCATCTTTAAAGTGAGAGCCTAAGATTTGGTCTCAAGTTTAGAAATCTACGAAAATGTATTAGAACAATTATCTGTGATGACTTCTAGTCATGCAGAATTTAACATTGATATCAACAAACTTGCAACTCAATTTGAAAATCATTATTATTTGATGAAGTCTGAATTGCTGAGTTTTCTTACAATTTATAAATCTCCAAATACAAATGATAGAAACATGGTAGTTTATGCAAAATCACGTCCACGTTTACCAGAAATTAAATTTGCCAAGTTTGATAGATCATATGAAATTTGTTTAATATTTATTGCATTATATGATAATATGATACATGGAGCAGATATCAATGATATTGAAAAGTTTTTTTACCTGTTGGGGTATTTGAAGAGCAATGCTCTACAATTAGCTAAAACTATTGCCTTTATGCTAAACAATTACAATTTAACATATGATCTTTTCGTAAAACGATACACCAACAAAAGATTTATTGCGAATCATTTCCTTTCAATTATTTTGCTATTAAGTCCTGTAACTTGATAACTTTAAAGGATTCATACATTTTTAGATGTGATACAAGTTAATGTAAATTCTTTAAAAATTTTAGATGTGAATGATTTTTTAAATTACAATTTGTTAGAACTTTCTTTAAGATTATTAGATTTTAAAATGAAAAAAAACTTTGAATCTAAATATTTAGAGACTGAAATTCTTTTCTTTAAAAATTTTATTGATTTTTAACCAAACAGACAACTGTCACTGACTTGGTTTGAAAACTTCTTTAATTCTAACAAAATCTAATTTCTTTTATTCTCATTCAAAAAAACCTTTAAAATGAATTCACATGGGGTTGAAAAGATCAAACCCAAAGCATTTTCCTTTAAGTGCCCTTTGTGTAAGAGCAAACATAAATTAATAAATTGTCCTCTGTATTTTTAGCGAGAACCCCAAGTTTCAGATATAAAATAACCAAAGCTAATAAAAATTGTTTTGTTTGTTTGGTTGCTCATCAATTCATCATTCTTCAAAATGCATTTCAAAGTTTGCTTGCAAAACTTGCGATCGAAAGGATCACAACACCTTGTTGAATTTTGACCGGACATTTACTAAGGTATCACATCCTGTAGTAAATATAAACGAAGAACCTGTTAAGGTAATTAACGAGTCTTCTTTAAACTTTGTGTCTTTGAATTCTGTGAGTCCTCAACCATTCACAAATTCTGTAGTTTTTTTAGGAACTGCTCAAGCGAGAAGCATAGATGGATTTTAGTTAGACTGTTGTTTGATAATTTATTTAGGCAGTCAAGTGAACTTTATAACTTAAGAATTAGTTGAAAGATTGAAGTTTTTAAGAAGATGTCCTTATTCATCGAGTAGAGTGAGCCAGTCTCAAAAGAGTGGTGAACTGTCATTTACGCACTAAATTTAATAAATATTTTTATTTAAATTTTGAAGCTGTAGTGTTACCTAAATTTGCAGCTAATTTAACCATTGTTTCTATTTCTGATAAAGTTAAAAATTTATTTTAAAATTTATCTATAGCAAATCCTTATTTTTATGTAATGTCACCAGTAAATATTTTGTTGGGAGTGGAAGCTGTTCTGGATATAACTCCACTTTATCCAGCACATATTAAGGGAAATCTAAGTGCTATTTTAACCAATTTAGATTAGATAGTGTTGGGTTCTGTGAATAATGAAATTGGAAACAAACCAAACATACCGAATTCTATGTGTTCACTTAGAATCTATGTCGACTGAACTGGCCCCGACCGTTGAATTTGTCAATCACGGAAATTTAATCAATTACACATATAATTCGGATGCAGAGTGCGTTCTTAAGGACTTGTCTTGTTTTAACAAGGTTTTTGACATCAACTTCACATCTTTTTTGGATGCAGAAGAATACGTCCTTAAGTACTCGTTTTGTTTCAACAAGGTTTTTGACATCAACTTCATATCTTTTTTGGATGCAGATGAAAACGTCTTTAAAGACTCGTCTTGTTTCAATATGGCCTCTGACATCAATTTTGGTTTGCTGCCTTTGGAAAATTTATTTTGTGTTAATGTAGTCTCTAATACATTTTCCTTCGGACAATGTTATTAGAACCAAATTGGCCTTAAATTTTTTGGTTATGGATCCGGAATTTGTTTGTTTTTCTTTTGAGCAAATGATTTGTGCCTTTTGGGAGATGGAGAAACCTTCTCTAGTTTCTTTTTTATTACCAGTGTGAAAATTACTTTTTAAAAACAGTTTTTAAGATAAAAATTATTGTTACATTACTCGGTTACTTTTTAAAGCAAATGTCTGTCTTGTTTTAGGTACCAATAAAGAACATGCTTTAAAATGTTTTTATAAATTGGAAGTTTCTTTTAAACAAGATGAATTTAAAAAAAAAATATTGCAAAAACGTACAAAATTACATTGATCAAGGTCATTTGGTGCTTACAAAACAACCAGTTTCGTATATTTTGACGTATTACGGAGTCAAAAAAAAAACCGTCTGGTCAGGTTGTCAGAGTAATTAAGTTTAAATGATACTCTTTCATCTAGTAAAAAACTTCAGACAGACATTGGTCAAATATTGACACGTTTTAGATTTCATCAAGTGGCTTTAACTTGTGCTATTTGTCAGATGCTTTGATGTAGGTTTAAATAAAGATGATTGTGTTTTCCAAAATATCTGTAATTCTAGCGGTCCTATTTTGTGCCGATAACATTTTATGGGGAGCGTTTAATGAGATTAAAGCTCAATTGATAGGTCTTCTGCGTTGCGGAGGGTTTGAATTAGCAAAACGGGCCAGTTCACATTGTTCTATTATAGAATCTGAGAATCAGATAGTTTTTAAATCTGTAAATGTCTTTGATTTGATAAAATTATTGGGATTTTTTTTAAGATTCTTTCCGGGATGTATTCTTTTATATAATAAAATCAAATAACAAAATTTTTTGAAGCAAAGTATTTTGTTCGAGTAGCCCAATTTTTTGACATCAATGGATGTTTGAGTTCTATTGTTTTTTCACAACAGCTTTGGTAGTTGAAAGTTAATTGGGATGATGAAGTTTTTCGAATGCTAGTATCTGTGGAATGGGAGCAGTAATTTAACTGTGAAATGAAACTATTGATTCTGTTAAAAGTTAATCTAGTGGTGGCTACATTTTGTGTGGCTTCTCTTAAAACTTAGACGGTACGCCGTTTGAAATTAGGAGCTGCATAGTTGTTATCTTAATTGTTTCTTTTAGTTTCTGTCACTTTTGAGTGTTTTTTAATGGAAGATCCTTTTTGTTTTGTAGACTCAATGACGGTTTTGGAAATGATGTCATACTCCTCTTTATTTGTTGAAAACCTTTGTAGCAAATTGTGTTAAATTTATGAATTGAATCCAAAAGCAATTTAGAGACGCGTTTCAAGAGTTCAAAGTTTAGCAGATCCAACTAGTCGGGGTCTGTTTGTTTCTGAACTTATTAAATGTTTGCTTTGGTGGAAGGTCTATATTTTATTTGGAAACCACTGGTGAGTTGGCTTTTGAAAAAATAAAACAATAAAATGCAATAAGTGCGCTTAAATATGTCATTTATCCAAAGTATGTAAAAGATGGAAAATTACATAAGTGCAGACAGAACTACAAGTAATATAGATTTACAGACTGATATACAGGATATAAATTAAATTTATTAATGCTATTTTAAAATTAATATATAAATTTATAATTATGGTAATGGACATTGAACTCGAGTACCTAAAGTCATTTTGCAAATTTATAATGGATTTTTAATAAAGCCAATATGGTATTTTAATGTAGTAGTTGTGTGAAATATTTCACAAATTGGGTGAGCGGACGGGTATTAAGTTAAATTGGTAGGCAAGTAGCTTTTTCTACTATGAACCACTTGTTTGTCCAAGTGTTACTTGCAAAAGATCACTTGTTTCTCCCACATTTTTTGTGCTTACATTTAGATATCAAAGAATTGTTTAACAATAAATCTCGGGATAACTAAAGCTGGGGTGGGTGGGCAAGAACTAAGTTAAATTGATAGGCAAGTAGCTTTTTCTACTGTGACTCACTCAACCGCCCAAGTATTAGTCATCAAAAGATTTTTTTCTTTCTCCCACCTCTTGTGAGCTTGCATTTAGATATCAAAGAATTGTTTAACAATAAATTTTGTGATAACTAAGGCTGGGGTGGGTGGGCGGGAACTAAGTTTACTTAGTAGGCAAGTAGCTTTTTCTACTGTGTGTATGAAGAAGTGTTTGACCGTGTCTTAGAAAGATTTAAACATGCAAAAGTTTTTGTTTAACTTAATGACAACGCAAAGCCAGTCTTCTGTAAAGCAAAAACTGTACTAATAATATTCAAGAAAAAAATAGATAAAACATTGAAGAGATTAGAGCAGGTTGCACTTGTTTTAGTAATCAAAATCAACAGAGAAATAAAACTATGTGGAGACTACAAGGCTACTGTTAAGAAAAACATAGAAAATGTTATATATCTATTTTTTTCTAAGGATCAAAGAAATATTCACAAAAATGCAGCGAGGACAACAATTTACAAAAATGAATTTAAGGAAACCATATCAAAAAATAGAATTAGGTAAAAAGTTTAAAAAGATATTAACTTGGAGCATTAGCAAAGGTGTTTTTCTTGTAAACAAATTAATGTATGGAGTAAGAATTGCATCCGCTGTGTTTAAAAAACAAATAAAGTACATATTAAAGCTTGTTGATGGCGTAGTTAAGTTTCAGGATGACATACTAGTTACTAGAAAGACAAAAAGAAGAACATTTAAGAAACATTGTAGGTGGGACATTCCATAGTAAGATAACGGCTCAGTAGATTTTATTTATATTTTATTGGAGTGGCTCACTAACCCACTCACCTAAATGTTAGTTATCAAAATGTTATATCACAATCTTTTCTTGTAACAAAATAACTTCTGATGCTCGCAGCAAGGTCAAATATTTAATCTTTGATGACAAACTTTTGGGTAGGTGAGTGGGACACTCCACAGCATAATAACAAGGCAGTAGTTTGGACTGAAGTGGCCAACCCATAAACTCAAGTGTTAACCACGGCATTTTTTTGTGACAAAATGACTTTTATTGCTTGCAGAGAGATTTAATATATAATCTCTTAATGACAAACATTTGGGTAGGTGGGTGGAACACTCCATAACATGATAACGAGTAAGTAGTTTGGGTTAGAGTAGCTCACCCATCCACCCAAGTGTTAGATTACAACCTTCCCTTTTGAAAAAATAATTTTTGATGCTTGCAGAGAGATCTAATATTTAATCTCCTTATGACAAACTATTGGGTGGGTGGGTGAGACACTCCTTACCGTGATAACAAGTCAGTAGTTTGAGTTGGAGTGGCCTACCTACCCACCCAAGTGTTACTTATCAAAATGTTAGATCACAACATTCTCTTGTAACAGAATGACTTCTGATTCTTGCAAAGAGATTTAATATTTAATCTCTTAATGACAAATATTTGGGCGGGTGAGTGGAACATTCCATAGCATAACAAGTCAGTAGTTTGGATTGGAGTGGTTCAGCTACTTACCCAAGTGTTAGTTAACAAATGTTAGATTACGATATTCTGTTGTGACAAAATAATTTTTAATGCTTGCAGAGAAGTCAAATATTTAATCTCCTGATGACGGACACTTAGACTGATAGATGGGACACTTTATATCCTGATAACAAGTCAGTAAAAATTATTTAAAAAAATTAAAAAAATTATTACTTTAGTGTTTAAGCATTATGATCTAAGTTTGCTTATAGTAGTAACATGTGACAGTTTATTTAAGGCATACAAGCATGTTTAATGCACAGTCTCAAAAATGAAAAAGAAAGGCTCATAAGTTTTGCATCTAGAACGCTCATCATTACATGAAAAGATGTATTTAACAACTCACAAAAAGATTAAACGGAGTACAAAAATTTTATAGTATTTAATTTGTGCTAAGTTTTTACATCAAAAACTAATCACCAAGCCCTAGAGCTCTATGTGCAGAAAATAAGAGCATCCAACAAACACATGCCAATAGAATACAAAGATGGAAATAGCTGACTTTTTATCCAAATGCTCGATTTTAGACACAAGTGGAGAAAAAAAAGAAAAGGCCAAATTTGCTTATTTGTACTTTACATAAACCCAAAAAATATTAATTAACAATGAAGAAGTAAAGTTAGAAACAATAAAAGTTGAGGAAGTTATAAAATATGTCAAATGGCCAAAATCAATCAACAAAGACATATTATCATTTTATAGACGCAAAACAAAACTATTTACCAAAAATTAATGCAACAATGAGACTTAGATTAATAGAAAAATTACATACCACCCATTTAGGAATAGTTAAATGCAAAAACATAAGTTGATCAAACATGTGGTGGCCTAATTTTGATGAAGACATAAAACAAAAAATCATGAAAATTTTGTATAACATATTAACCAGAACCAATTAAAATAAGTAACGCATAGAAGACAACCAAAATGCCATTTGAGCAAATGCACATTGATTTTGCAGGTCTGATCAACACAAAAACCTATTTTATAATTATGGACGTCTTTTTTAATGGCTTAAAAGTGTTCTACTTTGAAAGAAAACTAAGAGAAACATTTGCGTGTTACGGTTTACCTAATATAATTGTAAGCAACAACGGTTTAAACATAGTTTCCAAAGAACTATAGTATTTCTTTAAAAATAATGACATATTACACTTAAAAACATTACCGTATTACTCTTAAACCAACGATCAAATAGAAAACATAATAAAAACGTTTAATAAAATAAACTAAAAACTGCAATGAGAGACAAAAAGAATAAACATACCAACACATTTTAATTTCTTGTTTCTTATTGGCATACATGAACTCAATACACACAACCACAGGCAGAACACCTGCTAAAATGTTGATAGATAGAAAATGTCAAACCTTCTTCTTCGTCAGGTACCTATCCGATTACCAAATGTTGGCAATCAATATAGCTATTTTATTCACAGCAGCGCGGAAGAGTTCGGTAGTTGTACTCCCGAACCACTGTCTTAGGTTCTTGAGCCAGGATAGACGCTTTCTGCCAGGACCTCTT
This sequence comes from Tachinus rufipes, assembly GCA_963932245.1. Lineage (NCBI taxonomy): Eukaryota > Metazoa > Arthropoda > Insecta > Coleoptera > Staphylinidae > Tachinus > Tachinus rufipes. Next base: position 65,121,591 of record OZ010747.1, on the reverse strand, counting down.
CTTTCGAACACTTTTCCTTGCAGAATCAGTTGTAATAATCTATATCTTTTTTTATTCTTTATAATGTGTCCGAAATACTGCAACTTGCGCGCTTTAATAGTATTAACTACCTCCAGTTTTTTTCCGAAACGTTCAAGGACCTTTGCGTTGGTGATATGGTCCTTCCACGAAAATCTTAGGGTTTTTCGGTATATCCACATTTCGAAGGCTGATAGTTTTTGCAGGTATCTTCGGACATGGTTCATGCTTCCATTCTATATAAGAGAACCGGGTACACGTTACATCTGACAAGTTTTATTTTTGTTTTTATATTTAAGTTATGACTACGGAACACATCTTTCATTTTTATGTAAGCTTTCCTGGCTTTTTCTATGCGGCATTTTATTTCTACCAAATGGTCTTACTGATTGTTAATTCTGGTACCTAGGTAAGTATACTTTGAGACCCGTTGTATTGCCAGACCTTTTGCTTTGAGCTGGATGTTTTGAATTGGCACTTTGCTGATGACCATATACTTTGTTTTTTTGGGATTCAGGGTCAATCCGTAGTTTTTACTTGCGTTCACGACATGTTCATAAGTTCTTGCAGTTCCTCTATGCTATCCGCATACATCACAGTATCATCAGCATATCTGATATTATTGATATATTCACCGTTTAACCGAACCAGTATTTACCTCATGGATTGCTTCTTTAAATATTTTCTTAGAGTATAGATTGAAGAGCATTGGCGATAGTATGCACCCCTGGCGTACACCACGTTGTATGTTAATGTGCATGGTATCTTGTTCGTTGACTTTTACGGACGCCAGCTGGATCTAGTATAGGTTACTAATTTCTCTAATATCTTTCTTCTCCAGTTCTATATTTTGTAGAGTTTTGATAAGTTTTGGGCATGCGAACACATCACAGTTTAGGTCTCTACATCTTTGAAATAGGACCTGGACGCTAAACAAGGCTCTCTGGTACCGAGTGCATTTCTAAAACCAAACTGCGTTGGGCTAATATTATCTTCACATCGTCTATATATTCTGTTATGGATGATCTTTAGGAATACCTTCAAAATATGACTCATTAAGCTGATCGTTCTATAATCGCTGCATGCTTTTGCATTCTGTGTCTGTGGAATTGTCACAAACGTGGAGTAGAGCCAATCCTGTGGTATGGTACCATTGTCATATATGAGGTTCAGAAATGATATCATGATGTCTATACCTTCCTCGCTTATTACTTTTAACACCTTTGAGTGAGTATTATCTATGCCTACTGCTTTTCCGTTTTTGGTTTGCTGGATAGTTTTTCTTACCTCTTCCTTAGTGATAGTGGGACCCGATTCTGCATTATTTGTGTTAGGTATTTCCGGTCTTTCATTGCTGAATAGTTCTGTAATGTTCTCTTGCCAGGTTTTTAGTTTATCTTCTATCTCAATTATAAGCTGCTTTTGGTTGTTCATTAAGCGTCCCGCAGTTCTTCTCCTGTTGCACCCAGCTGCTTTCTTTATCTTCCTATGCATGTTAAAAGCGTCATGCTTAAGCTGTAAGGCTTCAACCTGATTAGTAAGATGGATGTCTTTTGCAACTCTGTTTGCGCCGTAACTCTGTCTGTATTTTCTTATACTTTCTTTTGTTGTTCCTAAATTGCCTTCTCTGGTCCATTAGCTTCAAGATCTCTTTGTTCATCTAAGGTTTTTGTCCTATTCTTGTTTCCTGTTTTAGATGTCTTTCGCTGCTATAGGTTATTGCTTCTTTTATTGTTTACCATATTGTTTGAACATCAGTATTATCAGTTCTTGTTATTATCTGCATTTTTTCGTCTAGACATCCTCGTACTTGCTCTTTTACCGACTTAATTTTTAACTTAGTTATGTCAAGCTTCTTTCTGCAGGTTGTTTTCAGGTTTTTTCTCAGGCGAACTTTGATAGTAGCAACAACAGGATTATGATCCGAATTAATGTCTGCCCCAGGATAGGTTTTGACCATATTAAAACTGTTTCTGTATTTTTTGTTAACTAGGATATAATCAATTTGATTTCTTACTAGCTTTTCTGAGTTGTCGGCTGGAGATTTCCCGGTATAGAGTCTTGGAGCTGAAAGTTTGAAAAATGTGTTCAGTATCACAAAATCCTCATTAGTACTAAACTCGCATAATCTGTCCCCTCTGTCATTTCTTTCACCCAGTCCAAATGGTCTCACATATTCCGCACTTCTGTTGGATTCAATTTTGGTATTAAAGTCGCCCGTGATTATAGTAATTTTATGCTTTTTTGTACTCTTCAGTACTTCCAAGATCTTGCTGTAAAAAGTCTCAATTTTGTTGTCGTCTTTATTTGAAGTTGGTGCGTTATTAACTAACCATCCATTCCGTATTTTAAAGCCGAAACAGATGGTTTTAGTAGAGGCAGGCAAAAAAAGACGTTTATGAACAGCGGTGAGAGTAAAATGTTTTACCCTTACTTTTAAAATAGTGATTATTTGAGTTACATATGTCGTCGCTCAAGTACTTTAGCAACGTACTCTAGTAAAATGAATAACAACTGAAACTCGCGTATGGATTTAATTGAATTTTTACAGTTGTTTCTAATGCTAATGATATAGATTGCTACCAATTACAATGTTATCTAATGTATTGTTTGCAAATTATGACTGAGTTAAGTTACTTTGAAGCTCGTTTGCTAAGTTGACTTAATTTATCTATTTTGAAGTTATGTCAATTTTTTTTTACAGTTGGCATTAATGCTAATAAAGGGTTTTTCAATAAAAGTGAGTAGATCTTGAAATGGAATAAAACAAGCTGTGTGTGAGGTATTTACAAATTCTTTTTTTATTTATGTCAAATATGACATCGATCAAATGCCCGCCTTGGTTTTTATGGTGGTGCACGGATCCGAGTAGTCCAATTTTCAATTACTCTTCCGCATAAACCCGGCTGAATTTGAGCGATGGCTTGTGTTATTATTATCTTTAGGGCATCGGTCGATTGTGGTTTATTTGCATAGACCTGCAACTTTAAGAAACCCCACAAGAAAAAGGGTCTAATTGTATGACCTTGGTGGCAATTTACATTACTCCTGCAAGAGATAACTTTAACCTCAAAACTTTTATGCAGAATGTTAATTGTGGCATCCGCTATGTGTATCGTGGTGCCGTCCTGTTGAACCACATGTCGTCTAGGTGCATATGGTTTAATTTGGATTATAAAAAATTGGTTATTATTGTTCTGTAGCATTCGCCGTTGACGGTGACCGTATCAACAACGTCGTTTTTGAAAAAGTACGGACCAATAACGCCGACGGTCCAAAATCCACAATAAACGGTAACTTTTTGAGGATGCATTATTACCTAGTGAACTTTGTGTGGGTTGGTGTCGTCCTAAATACGGCAATTTTGCTTATTAACATAGCCATTTATACAAAAATGCGTCTTGTTGCTAAAGATGATTTTTTGGCACTAAAATTAGGGTTCTCTTCCAAACGATTTGAAGCCCAGTTAGCAAACCCCGAATACGAAGCTCTGCAGCCATCCACATGGAAACGGTGTAGAGCAGCAAGTGGGGAGAAAAAAAAATAATATAAATTGTAAATATGTAAATATTTTATAATAAAATTAAAAAAAAAAAAATTATGTTTATAAAATAATAAATAAAAACAAAAAAAAAAACAAACAGTGTTGTCTATGGTCATGAATTTTGAGCTCCTGAGTCAATTGGATCTTGTAAGGGTGTAGGCCTAAGTCCCGACTCAAAATTTGCTAATTTGAAGGAATTGACTACCTCGGGTTCTGCTGTACACTTTCACGGACCGCGGCAATATTGGCTGATTATTTACTAAACCCTTTGTTTCAAGTTTGGCCACCAAACGTTGAAGAGTCGACTGTGAAGGGCTACCACGTCTACCGTAAAATCGACGCAATGCGCGCAACGTTTACCTTTACGAACACTCATTTTGATAATAAAGTTTTATCATTTGAACGTGCAGTTCAATTGTGTAACTTGCTATGGTGATTTGGAGTAAGTAACTGAATAATAAATAAAAAGATTTGATAGATGTCACAAAAACAAAATGGCCGCCACGTCTGCCAAAATCTACCCGCGCCAACTGAAAAACCCTTCAATCTGGATTGGTACTAACTTACATTAATATTTAATGCGTTGTTTGCAAATTATGACTGCGTATGTTATCTTAAAACCTGTTAACTATGATTGCTTAATTTTAGGTTAAATTTAACGTATATTTTTTAAGATTTACACAGTTGGTACTAATGTTTATGATAAAGACCAAATTTTATTAATATCTAATGTGACTATTGACCTAAAGTCCGTTTGTTAAGTTAACTCAAGTCGTTTATTTTAAGGTTAATGTTTTTAGAATTTACAGAATTGGTACTTATATTAATAAAATAGATTGTTACTATTATTATCTAGTGCACCGTTTTGAAAATAAGATAAAATACATCAACTGAAAGTACATATATTTTTTAAATTATTTAAGTCAATTGATTTAGAGGTTATGTTAAATTGGGCGTATTAGTTTTTGTTAATTTTGTATAGTTGGTAGCATTATTAATAATACAGTTTAATACTGAACTGCGTCAATATTTAATGCATTGTTTAGAATTAATGACAGAGTACGTTAACTTAAAGCGTGAATTATTTAAGTCAATTTGGAGGTTATGTTTAATTGATTTTTGTAAATTATACACTATTAATAGTAATATTTTATATTTTTTTTATTTTTTTATAAAATCCTTGTATTTTATTCATATAATTGAAATTAATGATTTTATTTAATTATTTATTTTATTTAAACATACATGTATTGATGAATAATCATCATTATCATTATCATCGTATTAATGTATTAATAAAATCATTAATTTCAATAATATAAATATGAATAGTAATGTTAATTATATAAATTAATACTAAATTGCATCAATATCTAGTGTACCAAAATTACGATAGAGTAGGTCAACTTAAAGCATCATTTTATTTATTATTTATGTTAATTGAATTGAGGTTATGTTGAATTAGGCGTACAGTTGCTACTTACATTTATTTACAGTATCTAATGTACGATGGTAAAGTAAGTACAAGTTATATATAAACTAATAACTACTATTGTACTATCTTTAGATATCACTTAAATACTTTTAATCCGGACAATATAAAAAAATCGAATTTTCTCCTGCCATTAGAATCTCATCTTTCCACTACAACAGCCCCATCCATCCATTGCGAAAGAAAAAGGAATCCGCTTGTTAAACACGCTTTATTCATCCTACCAAAGCGGCATTTTATTCTTAAGTGCCTTTATTCTCCTACCCCCTTTGAATTATTTTAATAAGAAAAAAAAAGTGAAATCTGAATATATTTTTTTCCTCTTCTTCTCCATTAAAGATCTTAAATCACCGAATTTTTTATATGTATTACTTTTTTATATAAATGGTTCTATTTTTGTTGCAGAAAAAGAATAGTAGTGAGAAACAGGTTCAGCTGTCGAAATTGGATTTTTCCGCTTCGGGATCGTACTCTTGCGTTGTGTCCATGGAGACGCCTATATTCAGCAAGGATTCGGAGAGTCATGTTCTTACTGTTATAGGTAAGTCATTATGCATTCTATTAGGTATAAAAAAAGAATGAATCTAATTTTGAGCTTAGATGAAAATTTGAACAAAGATAAATGATGTTATAATGCAACGAGAATGGATACATTGTACACAATAAAGTGCACTCTTTGAAAACAGTAACGCTTACGATAAGATAACATTTTATGGATGACCAGCAGACACTAAATAAATTACTTTAAGCTCTTACATTTCCGTAGCATGTGCTTCGTAATAATCTGTGGAAATAGTTTAGAAACCGGTTGAAGGGTAATTTTTATCCGTAATCTCTCCCAAAGCTTCGGCCACCCGACAATTGTCTCCTATAAAAGCATCAACCATGTAAGCATAATGTGTCCCGACCGAGTTGTTTGGGTTGCAACTAGAGAGAGGCATTAGCTACTCTAGCATCTACAAAATAACACGGGGCATCCATTGCGGGTACAAGGGGTATTAAATCGTGAGCTTCGCAATCTTGTTCGCCTGGAAATTAGTATTTCGGAGGAATATGTAATCGCAGCCGAGTACTACATTATGTAATTTACGTAGTGAAGGGGGAGAGTATGGGGTTCCGGCAACTCTTATAAATTACACCGATTAAACGTCCGCGTTTTTTTATGCGAGTTATAACCGCATGTGGAATTTATCAGGTCGTAAACGTGCCGCCTATATAAACGCAATGATGAGGGGTGTGTAATTTTAATGGAAACCATTTTTTTAGGACAAGTTTTTTAAAATTAAATGTGTTAATAAGTTTTTACCTCAAGGCATTAGCTTTGAGCCGGAATTATTGATTAAAAGATTTTATTATCACCTTTATTTTTATTTCATGCCAACCAAATTATATTTCATATTTTTATGACATAATAAACATGTAAGTTCAAAGAAGGAGTAAATAAAAACTTATACAATATAATATTAATTGCTTAGCATTGACTTTGAATTAATTCACTTTCAATTAAACAAACAAACTATAATCCGAACAAATATATGCTGATCTACTTAATAGTCAAGTCGCATGTTCACTAAAGATATATGTCGCGTTTAAGTTTTAGCTTTAAACGTCTTGGAATAATTTCGCTTGAAATTTGTAGAAGGGTTTTTATGGGCGCACACGGTTGTAAAGCATGCACAAAAGTTGGAACATTTAGTTTAGATCAAAAGGGAATGTGTGTAAGAAAAGAAGGAAGAAAGGAAAGAAAAGTGCGCATTGTAATTTTACAATAAAAATTTGTTACAAAGTGGATTTTAAGTGTCTTGTTATTGTGTGGCGCATAATGGAGTTTTAAAATAATTAATTGGTTGATAACTAAAATTTATTTAAAAAGTTTGATATAATTTTATATGTATATATATTTTCAAACTAATGAGAGTTTCTATAAAAGATTAAAAAAATCATAAAAGCATCTTAATTTTTTTTAATTAAATTTAAGTAAATAATTAGTGAAAATTAGTGAGAATTTCTGTAAATTTTCTATAATAGTTTCTTAATTAAAAAAAAAAGTTAAGTGAGCCGAATCCTAAGCTTAAAAAAGTTTAATTACCAAAATTGTCAATAATTTCAAACAATTCTAATTTTCAAGAAAAATAATTTCTTCAAGATGGTTTTCATATTTTTTCAATAAATTGGAATATGCTGCATCCAAATATTTGAAGTACAATTCAATTTTATTACTGGTTATTGCAAACATTTAGTTTAATTAACAAAATTGTCAATATATTCAAATTATTTAAATTTTTATGAAAAATATTTGTTTTTAAAATGTTTTTATGTATTCTTAATAAATTTGGGTACGCTAAATTCAAAATTTTAAACTTCAACTCAAAAATCCTGCTGGTTATTAAAGAAATTTATAAACCAGCAAACTTTGCAAACTAATTTTTTTGTGGATTGAGTTATTGTGAACAATTTCTTTATGCGTGAGGTTTTGCTAAGAATAGGTGTTTTGAAATTTTATTTTTTATTTATGCTGCAAATAGGTTTTTTAATTTTGTTTGCTTTAAATTGGTTTTTTGTATGACTGGATAAATTGTCTGCAATCCAATAATTTAATGTACTTTTTATTCAAAATTAGGTTAAGCGCAATTGATTCTAAATTTAGTCAATTTGCAATGCGCAGTTTGAAAATTACAAATAACTTAATTTATTCATGGATAAGTAAGTGATGTGTAATTAATTGAGGTTATGTCAAATTGATTGTATGGATTTTGACTAAATTTAATTTAATTAATTTTTAATGAGAGTTTTAAAAGTTACTGCAAATTTAATTTACATTTAGAGTGCAATAGTTTCTAAATTAATTAAAGTTATGTCAGACTGAGCGAATGAATTTTAACCATTTTAACACAATTATTACTGATAACACTAGTATTACATTGCACAAAAATTAATTGCACAGTTTTAACGTTATATATACTTTTATTTACTCATTATACAGGGTGTCCGGAAAATACTTGTACAACGTTTGACGACAGACTCCTGACGTCAAAATAGGTCGATCTAAGCCGACTTAGTTAAATCCAAAATTGTCTCGTTTAGCCGGTAGAGGGCGTCAAAAAAAACAAAAGTATAACAAAGTTGAAAGTATCTATTGTAAGAAACTAAGTAAAACAAAAACATTACTTAAGCAAATGTGTAAAATGACCGCCATCTTGCTGAATACACTTATTAACACTCTTTAAAAAATGATATTGGACCCTATCTAATGTCTCGGGATTATTAAAATGGTTGCCTGCATTTAAAATCCGCTGCAATAAATCATCGCGTGTGTTTACCGGAGTCTTGTAAACTTCTGTTTTAATAGCGCCCCACAAAAAGAAGTCACACATATTTAACTCAGGAGAACGTGGTGGCCATTTTACTGGTGCATCATTGCCTCTTCCAATCCATCGGTTGGGATATTGATGATGTAAGTATTGCCGAACGGCAACGGAAAAATGGGGCGGGGCACCATCATGCATATACCATATTTCCCTCCGAAGTAAAAGGGGCAAATTCTTCAGAAGAATTGGTAATGTGTCTTGCAAAAAATTTAAATAAATATTTCCATCTAACCTGTCTGGAATAACAATGGGACCAATAAGGTAGTGATCAATAATACCTGCCCAAATATTAATTTTAAATTGATGCTGATGATGTGCAACTTTAATGGCATGTGGATTTTCATCGGAATAAATATGTTCGTTGTGCAGATTGGTTACCCCAGATCTTGTAAAGCATGCCTCGTCAGTAAACATAATTTTTCTACAAAAATTTGGAACAAGGATTCTTTTGTTTCTACTAAATTGACAAAATGTAAGCCGCATGGGGGGATCAGTCGGTAAAAGTTCCTGGACTTTTTGTATGTGGTAAGGATGTAACAACTGTTCTCTTAAAACCTCATTGACAATCGTTTTAGGAACATTTAACTCACGTTCTAAGAGACGGGTACTGGTACTTGGTTCTTCTTCAACTCTTTCTAGAATCATCTTTTCTGTTTCCACAGTTCGAGTTGTTCGCATACGACCCCTGCCTTCAAACTTTTTCTCAAAACTGCCCGTTTCCCGAAGATGACGCTCAATATTGGCAAATGTTTGGTGGTTTGGTATTCGACGGTTAATAAACCTCTCCATGTAAACCCTAACACTCTGACGCCCATTTCCTTGACAAAACCCGTATATCAGGAGCATGTCAACTTTCTGAGAGTTTGTATAATTTTCCATATATAAGAATGTTGATCGTATATTTGAGTAAATTTCATAGACTGGTGACAATTTGTCAATAATTGTCAAATTATTAAACGCCATAGCAACAAGGTCACTTAAAAAATTATTGTTACAGGTAATTTCTATTTAATATTTACAAATTTTTGACGCCTTCTACCGGCTAAACGAGACAATTTTGGATATAACTAAGTCGGCTTAGATCGACCTATTTTGACGTCAGGAGTCTGTCGTCAAACGTTGTACATGTATTTTCCGGACACCCTGTATAAGTAATGTCTTATTAATTAATGTTCAAAATTTAGCGTATAGATTTTAACAAAATTTTTATTAATTTTACTAATATTTATAAGCTATATTGCTAGTAATTTATTTAATTATTGAATGCACAATGTAGAAGATATGCCCACTTTTATTTACTTTATGGTTAAATAACTGAGTAGGTGATGTTTAGATTCATTAAGATTATGTCAAATCTAGCATATACATTTTAACCAATTTTTTGTTAATTTTACTAATATTTTTAAACTATATTGGTAGTAAATTACAATGTTATTTATTGCACAGTTTAGAAGTTATGCCTACGTTCATTTAATTAAGAGTATGTTGAATTTAGCGTATGGGTTTTAAAGCAAACTTATTATGTTTTTAATAATAGTTATAGAAATTGTAAGTACTAAATTACATTAATTTTAATGTTTAAAAATTATATCTAATTTTATTTACTTAATAGTTCCTTAATGTAATGATGTCAAATTAAGCATATGGATTTTAAACAAAGTTATACTAATTTTATTAATAATTGTAAGTTATATAGAGTGTTTTTTGGCAACTGTGTTTTTTGTGGCAGTCAATTTGAGAAGTGACGCTTAAATCTGCTTAGTATGTTTTGCCAATTGTGCAAATTTACTTCGAAAGTTGTAGTTCAGTTTGCAAAACCGCGCACTACGTTTATTTTACGATTGACATAATTGTCCATCCGAGCAAGTTATTTGGAAAACCATGGATTGTTTTAGCAGTACGCACAGTTTGATTGGTAATGTGCATTCGCAGGGACGTCGTACAGTGCGCACAGAAGAAGTTGTTGCAGCTGTGAAGCGTAGTGTTGAGGAGGACTAGAATGAGTTGATGAGTGTTCATCCATCTTATGGAAGATTTTGCGAAAAGATTTTGGTTTACGAGCTTACAAGATACAGCTCGTTCAAGAGCTGAAGCCGCGTGACCGTTATATGCGTCGTACGTTTGGAGAATGAGCCGAAAATAAGATTGATCTTGATCTTAGTTTTTACCAATAAATTTTGTTCAGCAATGAGGCTCATTTTTGGCTGAATGGCTACATAAACAAACAAAATTGCTGGATTTGGAGCGAGGAAAATCCAGTAGCCATTATTGAGACGACGTTACATCTACAAAAACACACTGTTTGGTGTGCTTTATAGGCTGGTGGAATCATTAACTCATATTTTTTTTTTAAGATTATGCCGGCCAACGCGTGACAGTTAGTGTAGAGCAATATTGATTCATGATTACTGACTTTTTTGTTTCCCAGATGAATGGCGTTAATGTGGAGGAGCTTGGTTCTAACAAGACAATTTATTGCAGGAAACATTTGCTAAACGCATAACTTTTTGTAACGGACCCGTGAATTGGCATCTACGGTCGTGTGAGCAGATATGTGAAGTCGCTTGCTAATGTACGCCAATAAACCAGCATTGTTGGATTAGCTGGAAGCCAACATTTGCCGCGTTATTGCCGATATACGGCCCCGGTCAAAAATTGGACTTCCAGATTGCACTTCATTCGAACTAGCTGCGGCGCCCATATGCCCCAAATAAGTAATGGCATAAAATTATCTTTCTAATAAAGTCAATACCATGGCGTTAACATGATTTTTGAGTTTTATTTCAGTTCAAAGTTCTATACCTCTAAAAAAAAACATCTTTTATTAGTACCAAACTGTATTATTTTTTAATGCATAATATAAAAATTATGGCTAAGTTTGAATATTGTGGAAGTTTTTGATTGAGCGTATTTTGCAGACTAATTGAGGTTATGTCAAATCTATAATTATATATATTTTTTGACTGTTTTTATGTTATTATGCATAATATAGTTTTTATTTATTTTTTTTTAATTTTAAATTTGTCCATTTTTATGTTACTATGTATGCATAATAACATCAAAACACCCCAAAAAATAAACATTATTTATTTTCAATGTTAACTATTTAATTACAAACATTTTAAATAAAAAACAAATATTATGTTTTTTGAATTTATCCTAATTTTTTTTATAAAAGTGTATTATTACTTTGCATATTAAGAATATTATAATTCAAAAAAAATATTAAAAAATGAATGTTGCTATTTAAAAAAATTAAGTTGGTTGCTATAGCAACTATACTAAAAATAGATACGTACATGTGTGAACCTGCCTTTATAATACTCAAAAAGACCATATAAAATAGTTTTTAAATCAAATAAATTGGTTAAAAAATAACAAAGTATTCAGCCGGTCGTGTTTTGTCTAACACCCTGTATATGGGTAATTCCATTACTTTTGTACAGTTCTCAAATACTTTATGTCTCATAACTGCGCCAAACTTTAGTACATGAAAGTATGAACTAAAAAAAGAGGATTTCCAAAGTTTTTTAGACCCTTTTTTGCCCTTTTAGAGCCGAAAAATGGCTTAAAAAAGGCTAATTTTTAATTTAAGTTTCTCAGCCCTGGAAATAGAAACCGATAGGTACTCTGCGGCAAATGATTTATTATTTTATATACTTTGATTTGAAAATTTAGCATATTGAGGTATCCTGTAGATACATTGGTATATACTGCTCCGATTGTGAACACATTTTATGAAATTTGACCTGACTTCAAAGAGGTGCCACATTGCGAAATCACAATATAATTAGATTCACAAAGGCTCAAAATGTTTTTTATTTAATACTCTTTCCGAATGTTTGAGGTATTTAATGATTACTCAAGTACTTTAATTTTTAAACAGGCGTTAAATTTGTCTATAAAAATGAAATGACTTCAAATATTCTTCAAACATGTTTAAATAATTTTTGAATGTTTGGATATGGAACTTGGAGTTTGAAGTAGCAAATATGATGTCCAAAATATTTTAAAATTTGTTTATGCATCACATTGTTTTTGACAGATGACAGATGACAGATGACAGATGACAGATGACAGATGACAGATGACAGATGACAGATGACAGATGACAGATGACAGATGACAGATGACAGATGACAGATGACAGATGACAGATGACAGATGACAGATGACAGATGACAGATGACAGATGACAGATGACAGATGACAGATGACAGATGACAGATGACAGATGACAGATGACAGATGACAGATGACAGATGACAGATGACAGATGACAGATGACAGATGACAGATGACAGATGACAGATGACAGATGACAGATGACAGATGACAGATGACAGATGACAGATGACAGATGACAGATGACAGATGACAGATGACAGATGACAGATGACAGATGACAGATGACAGATGACAGATGACAGATGACAGATGACAGATGACAGATGACAGATGACAGATGACAGATGACAGATGACAGATGACAGATGACAGATGACAGATGACAGATGACAGATGACAGATGACAGATGACAGATGACAGATGACAGATGACAGATGACAGATGACAGATGACAGATGACAGATGACAGATGACAGATGACAGATGACAGATGACAGATGACAGATGACAGATGACAGATGACAGATGACAGATGACAGATGACAGATGACAGATGACAGATGACAGATGACAGATGACAGATGACAGATGACAGATGACAGATGACAGATGACAGATGACAGATGACAGATGACAGATGACAGATGACAGATGACAGATGACAGATGACAGATGACAGATGACAGATGACAGATGACAGATGACAGATGACAGATGACAGATGACAGATGACAGATGACAGATGACAGATGACAGATGACAGATGACAGATGACAGATGACAGATGACAGATGACAGATGACAGATGACAGATGACAGATGACAGATGACAGATGACAGATGACAGATGACAGATGACAGATGACAGATGACAGATGACAGATGACAGATGACAGATGACAGATGACAGATGACAGATGACAGATGACAGATGACAGATGACAGATGACAGATGACAGATGACAGATGACAGATGACAGATGACAGATGACAGATGACAGATGACAGATGACAGATGACAGATGACAGATGACAGATGACAGATGACAGATGACAGATGACAGATGACAGATGACAGATGACAGATGACAGATGACAGATGACAGATGACAGATGACAGATGACAGATGACAGATGACAGATGACAGATGACAGATGACAGATGACAGATGACAGATGACAGATGACAGATGACAGATGACAGATGACAGATGACAGATGACAGATGACAGATGACAGATGACAGATGACAGATGACAGATGACAGATGACAGATGACAGATGACAGATGACAGATGACAGATGACAGATGACAGATGACAGATGACAGATGACAGAAGACAGATGACAGATGACAGATGACAGATGACAGATGACAGATGACAGATGACAGATGACAGATGACAGATGACAGATGACAGATGACAGATGACAGATGACAGATGACAGATGACAGATGACAGATGACAGATGACAGATGACAGATGACAGATGACAGATGACAGATGACAGATGACAGATGACAGATGACAGATGACAGATGACAGATGACAGATGACAGATGACAGATGACAGATGACAGATGACAGATGACAGATGACAGATGACAGATGACAGATGACAGATGACAGATGACAGATGACAGATGACAGATGACAGATGACAGATGACAGATGACAGATGACAGATGACAGATGACAGATGACAGATGACAGATGACAGATGACAGATGACAGATGACAGATGACAGATGACAGATGACAGATGACAGATGACAGATGACAGATGACAGATGACAGATGACAGATGACAGATGACAGATGACAGATGACAGATGACAGATGACAGATGACAGATGACAGATGACAGATGACAGATGACAGATGACAGATGACAGATGACAGATGACAGATGACAGATGACAGATGACAGATGACAGATGACAGATGACAGATGACAGATGACAGATGACAGATGACAGATGACAGATGACAGATGACAGATGACAGATGACAGATGACAGATATACTACTTTATTAGGTCAATATCACTCAATTTGCTTGGCATTCATTTTATGACTAGTTAATTCAGGACACCCTGTAAATATATAATTTAATATATATATAAATAAATTTTGGGTGCATATGGATAGTGTTTTTTGCCTGTCCCTATGGAGCTGGACTGTTAAGTGATGCGTCTAACAGGGGCTAAATAAAGTTAATAATTATTTTAGGAAAAACACAATGAATGAGTTAAAGGTTATTATTATGAATTATGCTACAAAATGAAGTTACTAAATATTTTAGAAAAAACAATGAATTCTACTACAAAATAAAGTTTGTGGTTACATTAGGAGGAATTACAGTAATTCCAAATGTTACGTTATTAATTGTAAATGAATTTCTTATAATTAATTTATTAATTGGATGCCATTAATTTGCTTCTATTATACAAAATAACACCATCGTTTTGGTTATAAATAGCTTTATTCTAAAAAAATATTATGTTTTGTGATACTAAATGGTTTAAAATTGTTTATGTTTTATGTTTTACTTAATAATAATAATAATAATAATATCTTTATTTTTCCAAGATGTACATACACAGCTTATACTAAAACAAAACATAGTTGCACATAATAGAAAATTTGTCAAAATACAAAATAAATAAATATCATTGTTACAGATTGATAAATTGATAGATACTGTAAGGCTCTAGTTGAAATAATTTTTTTTTTATTTCCTTTTTGAAAATGTTTAAAGAGTTTAGTTTCTTAATTTTTGTGGGTAATTCGTTAAAAAGTTTTAAACATGCGTAGTGTGGAGCTTTTTTAACCATTTCTAACTTATGTATTGGATAAGCATACAGTGTCGATACATTTCTGGTACCTATATTGTGCATTGAAAGGTATTGTTGAAATAGATGTTTGTTTTTAAAAATAAATAATAATGACTCTAGAAGATATATTGCAGGTACAGTTAATAGCTCATTTCTTTTAAATATACCCTTGCACGACTCTCTATAAGGTAACTTGAGAAGTACACGTAGCGCTTTCTTTTGCGTTTTAAATATTTTTTGGCTATATGTTGAAGATCCCCAAAATATTATGCCATATCTCACTAATGAATAAAATTCTGCATAATACAGAGTTTTAAGTGTATTTAAACTTACATGGTTTCGAATTGCTCCTAGTTTATAGATCACTCTATTCAATTTGAGGTTTAGTTTATCAATATGAAGTTTCCAGTCAAGTGTGTTATCCAATTGCAAACCTAGAAAACTGCAGTTTTCGATTAGTTGTAACCCATTGTTGTTTAAAACGAATTCTATTTCTTCATTTTTTGAACGATTGTTTTTTGTTTTAAATTGAATGCAATTTGTTTTGTCTTTATTTAGTAGTAACTTAATACCACTTAACCAATTTTGAATTTCATTTAGCCTGTCAACAGCTTCGTTACCGACGCCTATTGGGGTTTTTCCCGTAATTAACAGGTTTGTGTCATCGGCATAGTTGATTAATTGACTATTTGGGTTATTGGGTAACACACTTATTAGGTCGTTTATGCAAACAATAAATAAAAGTGGACCAAGTATATTCCCTTGTGGCACACCGACGTTTGTTTCTAGAACAGCTGATTCTTCACTGATCAACTTTCCCGTTCTTACCATTTGCTTTCGTTTAGTAAGATAGCTTTTAATAATTTCGTAACAAGGTCCCCTAACGCCGTACATGTAAAGTTTATTCAATAGAATATTGTGGTTTAGAGTATCAAATGCCTTAGACAGATCTAAGAATATACCCAATGAAATCTCACCTAGATCTAAAGCATTTAACAATCCCTTCACAAGATCAAAAGTGGCTGTGCAAGTTGATTTGCTTTTAAGAAAGCCGTGCTGTGAATTATTAAATATGTTATGTTTATTAAAAAAGTTTGTAATTCTAGACATTATTGCAAGTTCAAATATTTTTGAAAAACTTGTTAATATCGAGATAGGTCGATAATTTGATATAATTGTTGCATCTCCTTTTTTAAATATTGGTCTTATTACCGAAAATTTAAGCTGTTCTGGAAAAATACCATCTGACATTATTTGATTGATGACGTGGCATAGAGGTACTGAGATTTCATGAATGCACTGCTTTAAAACATATATCGATATTTCATCAATACCTACAGAATGTTTATTTTTCATGCTTTGTACTATGTTAAATAATTCCGAATTTGTGATGGGTTTAAGAAATATTGAATGATTGTTGAACTGTATGGTGTTTGTATTACATGGTATTTGTGGGATCTTTTTTAGACATTCTTCAATGCCAGAAATAAAGAAACAGTTGAATTTGTCAGCCGTGTGAGATGTTTCAAGTTTGTTATTATGTTTTTTAATTTAGCTGATATAGTGCTGTTTATAATATTCCAAGTTGCCTTGTTTGTATTATCACTATTTTGTATCTGTTTATCATAATATTCTTTTTTTAAATTTTGAAGAAGCTTGTTGTAGTGTTTCTTTTGTTTCCGGTAATCTTGGTGAAATTCAGAATTGTATTTTGACAGTACTTCTAACATGTTTAGGTGATTTTTACATTGATTAAATTTATATTATTATATATGCAGTTTAACTTTGAATTATCATTGGATTTGCATTTAACTTTTGGAAACGCTTCATTATACAACAACAAAAATTTATTTAGAAATAATTCCCATTTTAGGTTTACGTTGTCTGCTTCTAGCATATTTGCCCAATTCTGTTTAGATAAGTTATTTACAAAATTTAAAATTGATTCATTGTTTATATTTCTTTTAAAATAAAAGTTTGATATTTTATGTTCTTCTATTTTAAATATTACTTTTTGACCATAGTGATCAGACATATGAGAGTTTAGTATGTGTGAGCTATGTATTTGTGGAATATTTGTAATGATGTTATCAATACACGTTTTTGAGTACTGTGTTACTCTCGTGTAAGTTTTAATAGTAGGGTCTAGACCGTAACTCTGTAGCAATGATATAAATTCATCAGCATTTGTGCTATTAGATAGAATGTCAATATTAAAGTCGCCGCCAATAACAAAATTTTATTTTTCAATCTTAGTTTATCAAGTACACTGTTAAAATGATTAAAGAATATATCAAGAGCTCCCGAAGGAGGTCTATAAATACATACAAGTGTTATGTTAATTTTATCAATAGTTATATTAGCTCCTGTACATTCAAATATACAGTCTTCGGATAGCTGGTTGATGTCGTTTCGTTCTTTGAAGTTGATATGCTCACGAGTGTAGATAGCTGAGTCTCCGTGTGGGTCCGTTTTCCTGGTGTAGGACGATATTAATTTAAAGTTATGAACATCGTATTCTATTAACTCATTATTGGTTTTCCAGTGCTCAGTCAGAAATAGTATTTTACAGTCTTTATGCTCTGATATAAGCGCATTTAAAGCATCTATTGATGTGTTAATTGATTGAAGGTTCTGATGGATTACACTTATATGTGATTTTTGGCTATTAATCATTTTATTTGACTTTATTGATTTTTTTTTGGATAGTCTCCCTAAAAAAGGATCTATAAAAACATTTTGTGGCCACATTTCTGGGTTTTTTAGGTGTTCAGACTGATTAATTGGAGCAGTCACTTTGAATGAGGCGTAAATATCTGGAAAATTTGATTGTTGTTTCTCGCAGATAGCACTTTTTATGTTTTTAGAAGCCAAATACGATTCCAGCTGTTCCTTGGTGGTAGTAGGGCTTAATCTTGAAACATATAAATTGGATGGGTTTTGCTACACCCATTATTTCAGTGTTTGTAGATTGGCCATAGATGCTTTGCCGTTGTCTATTAGGCCTGATTAGTTTATTTGCTGTATTTATTGTTCTATTACTATTTTTGTTTACATTTTTATTTTTATTTTCATTGTTTTTATTCACATCTATATCATTTGACCGTGAGTTGTTTCTTGTGATTTCTCTGTTTCTATTTGATTTATCTGCTTGAGTCATTGAACCCTGATTTTCAATTTCATGCGGTTTTGTTTCATTTGCTTGAATGGGAAGTTGTAAGGCCTGCTCCCCCTTTTGTTTCTGGTAGGAACTGCAAGGAATTAATACAGGTTTCCTACTATATTGTTCTAACCTTTCTTCCAGATATGCAATTTTCTCATACAATAAAATATTGTTTTGATGCATTACTGCATTCTTTTCTTGCATTTCTTTTAGCAATTTGTTAAGTAAATATATTTCCCTATGAGCACTTTGCAATTTAGGTTCCGCGGGCACAGAATCTTCAATTGCACAGTCGTGGGTACCGGATGCATCTCTCTTCACTTTAGGAAAACATCCTGGGTGATACACTGCACTGCAGATTACACATGCACTTTATCACGCACAATTTTATTTCGACACGATTTATATTCACAGATTGTATCTGTTTTTTCACTGGATTTGTTGGAGTACTCTGAGTTCTGTGTGTTGCCGGCCATGTTAGAAGTTAACACTTAACACAATAATGCTAAGATTTGACGTTCTTAAAGCTTCTAAGTAGTATTTATAATTTGTTAAAGTTTTTATTAATGTATTTGATATTTGAGTATGCTGAATTCAAAATTTTAAATCGAAACTCAAAATTATTGCTGGTTATTGCAGAATATCAGTTTGATTATCAAAAATCCTAATATTTTCAAATTATTGAAAATTTTTATGGAAAATAAATGTTTCTAAAATAGTTTTTTAATATTTTTTTTATAAATTCAAGTATGCTGAATCCAATAAGTTTTAAACTGCAACTCAATATTCCTGCTGATTATTGGGAAAATTCAATTTAGTTAACGGATGATTATTGTAAATATTTATAAAAAATATTTTTTTCTAAATTGATTTTTATGTTTTTCATAAATAAATTTGAGGACGTTAAATTTTAAATTGCAATGAAAATTGTTAGGTTGTTGAGAAAATTTAGTTTAAGTAACGAATTTGTCAACATTTTTAAATTTTTGTAATTGATATTCCTGTAAAAAAGTAAGTGTTTTAAAAACTATTTTTATAAATTTTTGAATAAATTTAAGTATGTTGAATGCAAAATTTTAAAGTTCAATACAAAATGTTTGCTGGCTATTGCAAAAATTGTTTAAAATGTGTATAAAAAATATTTTTTTAGTTTATTCTAAAAATTTTAACTAGAACTCAAATTCCTGCTGATTATTGTTTAGTTTGATTAATAATAATACGTTTATTTCTAGTCTTTTGGCATTGAAAAAGTTATTATCATATTTACAAATATATCTATAATTTTTAAAATAATAAATCCTAATTTTATAAATAACACAATTAAAAAAATTGCGTTTTTTTTTCTTAAATACCTATAGAGTTTTTTTTTTCTAAAATAGGTTTTTATTTTTTTTTATAAATTTGAAATGTTAAATTTAAAATCTTGAAATGCAACTTAATATTTTTGCTGGTTATTGCATTTAGTTTAATTTACAAAATTTTAAATCTGGGTGGATTAGACGTCTTTATGCAAGGTGTTTTAAAACATGTGTCGGAAAATAAAGGGTAAAAAGTTCCCATTAACATGGTTCCGCAAACGCACCGTTTTCAAGGTAGAAGGTGTAATTTTTATTTAATTTTTAAATTTTTTTACGATATCTCAGGAACCGTTTGAGATACAAAACTTAGCTTTTGTACACATCTTAGCATTAATATTAGCTACTTTTTAAGGGCTTATTCAATTTTTTTTATGTGTCATTGACGGAGATTTTAAGGTTGCGAGAGGTTTTTATGGCTCTAATTTCTATGACACTTGCAAAATTGACATTCTGAAAGCACATTGTGAACCACCAATATTTTTTACACAAAAAAGATACTCTTAGTCAAAAGCTCTCACGTAAACCGTTTTAGAGAAATAAGGCATTTTATGATTGTTGATAAAAACATTTGTTTTTGATCTATTCGTCAGCGTTCATGCATTTGTTTTATGCATTTGAGTTATTGACAATTGTGGTTTAGTTGTTAAATAATCTTTTTTCAGAAGGAGTCAATATTGCGGAAACTTATTATCTTTATTACCCAATTAATTTGCCCATTCTTAGTACATATTTTGCTTGCGTGGTGATAGCAAAATGAATACTTACAGTGATAGCGACATGTGCAATATGCATTTTGTTTATGGCGTTGCAGTTGGAAATGCAGCAAAAGCTTGTAGAATTTATCAAAAAAGGTTTCAAAACCGACAGGTACCAAATGAAAGAACATTCATTCGTATTTACAAACGTCAACATCAAACTGGAAGTGTACATAAAAGAGCTGCAGGAAATGGGACACCTCGCCTGCTACCTCCGCAAATTAAAGAAGATCTTCTTCAAGAAACCGAAGACGATCCATCAACTAGCACTAGAAGAATAGCTTTAAACCTAAACCTTAGTTTCATTACAGTGCGGAAGATAATAAAAGCCAGATTTTATATTCTTACTACATACAGCGAGTACAAGCTCTTTTATCAACAGATTTTTTGCATAGATTGGCTATGTGTCAATGGTTTCAAAAAAGAATTGCGCAAAATCCTCGATTCTTAGAACAAGTTTTATTTACGGACAAAGCAAATTTTTTTTGAGATGCGATTATGAACTTTAGGCCGACGAAAATTTACATGCCATAATGGAAGGCCATAATCAGCAAACATTTTCCGTTAATGTTTGAGCAGGTGTTATAGGAAACCATTTAATGGGTCTATATTTTTTGCCGTTTAGGCTAAATGGTCAATCATATTGTAATTTTCTTGAAGAAGAGCTGCCAGGACTATTATAGGACGTTTTGGTTCAATTAAGAAACAAAATGAACCACAGCACGATGGTGCTCCTGCACTTTTTAGTTTAGCTGCGCGTCAATTCTTAAATGAACAGTATAGGAACCGTGGGATAGGTCAAGGAGACTCACACACAGGCTTGGTCTCCAGATCTAATTGTTTTGGATTTTTTTTGTGGGGTCACTTAAAAAGTTTAGTTGACACTACATCAGTTAATACTGGTGAAGAACTAAGAAATCGCATTATTGCATCCTGCAATAGGATACGAAACACTCCAGGCATTTTTGAACGGGTACGTCAGTCACTAAGACGTAGGTTAGAAGCCTGCGTTACCGTAGGAGGAGATCATTTTCAACAATTTTTGTGATTTTTCTTGTTTTTTATGTTATTGCTTAGTTTTATAATATAAAGGTTTTGTGATCATGTTGCTACTTTTTCTTTCCGTTTCTGAAATTTTGTCAAAATATAAGAAAAAAAAAATGTTTACACCCTGTATCTCGAAAACGGTGCGTTTGCGGAACCATGTTAATAAGAACTTTTTTCTTATAATTAGCCAAGAAATCCCACCCTTTATTTTTCAACACATGTTTTGAAACACCCTGTATAAATAAATAGTGGAGATAGCTTTCTCTTAATCTTTTTGTTGTACGGAAAGGCCGAGATATTACGTTTTCTATCTTAACTGCATTTTTTGACTTTTTATAGATGTTTCTTATAGCTTGACCACAGCCGTCTCTACTTACAAGCCGTGCTGATACGCTTGGCAACGTCGCATTCGGTCCCATAGGTGGACCCCTACGTGCGGTTCGAACGGGAGAATTCGCTACACAAAATAACAAACGAAAATTATTAAATTAAATAAATGTATATTATAATAATATAAATCAAACCTTAATTAAAAAACATATAAAAATGAAAATAAAATTCTGGAATCAATAAAAATGATGTTATAACTGTATATATGTAAAATGTAATTACACTTAGCTATAACAAAATATTATATAAAAATGATAATTTCTGAAAAATCTAAATTATAAGAACCACAGATATGATTAATAATACACACAAATACAAAATTGGCAATAATAATCACAGACTTTATTAACAAAATATGCATTACATAAAAATTATAATTTATAATAATAACCGGTGATATAAATAATAAAACACAAATACAAAATTGGTAAAATTTTGTCAAGTAGCAAGTAATTTAATCGAGAGTTGTCAACTAAATTACTCGCTAATTGACTAGTTTGTTATACTTCATTCTTCTTCTTATAGTGCCATACTCGCTACGAGCGTCGGCACCCCTCACGTATGTTTGTGGTGCGCGATAATAGTTCCACACAAACATACGGGACCTACAGTTTAAAGTGG
Organism: Tachinus rufipes; assembly: GCA_963932245.1. Taxonomy (NCBI): domain Eukaryota; kingdom Metazoa; phylum Arthropoda; class Insecta; order Coleoptera; family Staphylinidae; genus Tachinus; species Tachinus rufipes. The sequence goes on along the minus strand of OZ010747.1, from coordinate 65,098,868 downwards.
AATCCGAACCACACCACTAGAGGGGTTTACTAGGCAAATACTTTGCTGGTTTGCCATTGCCTTGCAAAGGAGACGACCGCATCGAAATATATTCGACAAATTAAATATTGCCGCTGCCGGGAATCGAACCCGGGCTGCCTGCACAACAGTCCTCGCACTAGACCATTGTGCTACGGTCGCCTCAATACATATATACTTTATATATACATAATAATAAAATGCAAAATGAGTAATAATATAAATTACAGACCAAAGTTGAGTCTTATAGAAGCAAAAATTGCTTAGTAATTAGTCCACATACAAATAAATTACAAATAAAGAGCCAACAAATAAATAAAGCTTTAGCTGTAATTTGCTGTTATTTGATAAACCAGCAAAAAAATTAAAAAGCATTGTTATCGCACAATACATTTTTTTATAATAAAAGCTTTAGCGACTAAACAGATGTTTGCAAATTGATATTTACAGTAAGAGTTATTTTTAAATTAGCAACATGTTAATTACTTTTATATCAGTAAAGGAAACTGCTATATTAATCATTAACGGCATACAAAATAATCGCAACAAAAATAACTTACTTACGTACAATAAATATGTTTCCTGTTTTCTATATTAAAAAACATCACTGGCACTAATTTATAATTATATTTTTACAACACTTCTATAACTTATGATAATAACTACAGTCTGTTAGAGAAATTTTCTCTTCACAGGCTTTATCGATTTCAAAAAGTTTAAACAAAATATCACTTTTTTTTAAATACTTTGCACAAGCACTATATTATTAAAAGGTCCATTGGTTTGTTTATATTGAACTAGTGCACTTTGTTCTTCATGTTGCAGAAATGAAAAACTACGGGATCCACTTGTCTCCAGTGTATACATCTTCCTGGCATCTAAAATAAAATAAAAAGTACATGTTATTATATGCACAACAGACAATAAAATTAAATCACTTTATTTAAATTATTTAAATACAGCATTTAACTTTTATTTAAGTGTGTATTTATTAATTAATATTGACATTAAACTGGTTTTAAACACATAACCTAAAAACAAACTAAACCAAAACACCAGCTTTATTTAAATTAAAAACATTGATATTGACTTATAAAGCAAGAAAATAAGTAGTATGACATTTTTCCTATGCACATATTATAAATATTTGTTAGACTTACCTTTATATTTGAATTCAAAACACTTTAATAACACTCTTCATACCACTTTCCCATGTATTTCAATTCAAACTGATAGCCCACTTGCAGCGTTGCCAAGTTTCTATGAGCACGGCTTGTAAATAGAGACGGCTGTGGCTTGACAGTACATACACAGTATTAATTCCAATCCTTGTCAATGTTTTAAAAAGCTTTTTCCAGCATGCCGTATTGAAAGTTTTTTCTAAGTTGACAAATAATAGGTGCGTGGATAAATTTTTAGTCTATTTCTTTTCTATAATTTGTTATAAAATAAGTATATTGTCAATGCATAATTTTGCCGCTTGGAAGTCACTTTGCTCTTCTATTTCTTCCCAAAGGCGTTAGTGACGCTATCACCTTTTTAGTTACAACATTGTCTCTTGTCCCCGTTTTTATATATTAACGTTGAGTGAAGGAATAGATATTCCTTCACTCAACAATATTAAGCAATTTTTCAATAGGACCTTCTGTCAGACATTTGTTGAAAATCTAGGCTAACAGCTCAAACAATACTTTTTGTCCGTTCAATTAGAATGTTTCATGGTTCTGCATTTTTTTAAATTTTTAGATTCTTTTAAGGTTGTTTTTATTTTGTTTATTGTTATTTCATTGATTTTTTCTTTATTTGTGGGTGCGTCTATATACACGTTGTTAGTGTGGAACTGTTTTCTGTTTTTTGTTGGGATTCTTTTGTAATTTTTCCCACTCTTCCATACTTATTAACTCTGTTTTTTTTTTATTCTTTTTTTTTTCCTAATATGTTCCTCTCATGCAACTATCTATATTTTTACACCCTTTTTCTTATAATTCAGTTTTTTTTTTTAACTTTTCTATTCTAACGCGCTCACTTCTTTCTATCTTCTATTTTTGTTTGTAGCCATTTTGGTAAGTTTTCTTATTTATTTCTACCTGTCCTTTTATTTTTTTTTACACTACCACTCTTTGTCTTTTTTGCTACTTTATAGATTTTTTGCTGTTTGTATACGTTGATAAAGTTGGTTTGCTGTTGCGTTTTTATGTTTCACTTTAATGATTATTACGACTAATCTTAGTTTATATAAGAATTTAGTAGATTTATTTTCAAAACCTTTTTCTCTAAGTTGTCGTTGTTACTTGTTTTGTTAACTTTATTTTATAGTTTATTACGATTGTAAGTAACAACAAGTTGTAGTCCGATCCGCATTTTGCTCTTTTATATACCCTTACGTCAGTGGTTATCATTTTTGTTGTTTTTGAATATTGTAATCAATTATCAATCTTTTTTGTAAGTTAGGTCTAAGTGTGTTTGTGGGAGTAGAACCTATTCATTATCCTTAGAGACATACTCTGACATAGTTGCTTTAGGCGTCTACCGTTATTGTTTTCAGCTTGTTTTCTATACTTCCCTATTACGGAATTGTTTACTTTCTTCGTTTAAGGCCTGTAATATCCAACTTCTAATAAAGCACCTAATAAACTATTAGCTGAATAACCTAACTTTTAATTTTATTTATTTTATTAAAACCTATGGACAGCCAACTAAATATATGCTTAACATATTTATTTATAACAAATAAAAACGTTAAGCATATAATTTATTAACCGCTTAGAAGTGTAACAAAAATAAATCAATTTAAAATTTAAAAAAAAGTTAGGTTATTCAGCTAATAGTTTATTAGGTGCTTTATTAGGAGTTGGATATTACGGCCCTAAGTCTAAGTATTTCTCTATCTCCTTTAATCTCAGATATTTCTTGGTATAGGTTTTCATAGAATAAATTTTTATTAGTTTGGTCATCTTTGCTAGGAGCATACACTCTGATTATCACTATGTTTTGTCAGTTTTTAAATATTTTCATCTTTATTATTTGTTCATTTCTCATGGTCTTTAATAAGTTTTTTATGTTTTTGGTGTATGGCTATTGATACTTCTTTGCTGCTGCGTTTTGAGCAATTTTATACAACTTTAATATAAAAAATTATATTTCTGTATTATTTTTGATGAATTTGATGAGAAAATAAGCTGTTTGTGCAAATTTCATGCAAAAAATGGGACTTTTGTGTAATTTTAGAACAGTTTTGTGCAGTTTAGCTATTTTAGTGTAAAATTTTGTCATTCTATGTAATAAGTGCAAATTCAGTTTTTGTGGACGATTTTATACAAAATTAATATAAAAAAGTGATGAATTTGATGAGAAAATACAGCTTATTTTAAGCAAAAATGGGACTTTTGCGTCATTTTAAAAGGATTTTGTGCAACAATTAATTATTTTGAGCGATTTTAGTATAAAATTTTGCCATTCTATGTAATTTTAAATGAATGTAGGTTTTCTGAGCAAATTCCATGCATAGAATTTAGTTTTTTTACGATTTTAGAACAATTTGATAATTTTCTGTAATTTTTGATAAATTTCATTAGAAAATGTGTTTTATGAAGCAAATTTCACGCAATAAATGGGACTTTTGCGTTATTTTAAAACGATTTTGTGCAACAATTGATTATATTGAGCGATTTTAGTATAAAATTTTGCATTCTATGTAACTTTAAATGAGTATTTAAGTTTTTTCTGGAAATTCCTTGCAAAGAATTTAGTTTTTTTGCAATTTTAGAACAATTTGTGTAATAATTAGCTTTTCTGAGCGATTTTATACGAATTTAGTACAAAATAGTGATAATTTTGCATGAATTTCGTAAGAAAATGAGTTGTTTGATGCAAATTTCATGCAAAAATGGAACTTTTGCGATATTTTAAAACGATTGATTGCAATTTTAGTATTAAATTTTGCCATTTAATGTAATTTTAATTTTTTTGTGCAAATTTTATGCAAAGAAGTTAGTTTTTTTTGCAATTGTAGAACAATTTGTGTAATCTTGCTTTTCTGAGCAATTTTATACGATTTTAGTATAAAAAATGATCATTTTGTGTTTTATGTTTGTTATCAAATGATTTATTGTTGAAGAATTTTTTAATATCTAAATGCAAGCACACAATAGATACGAGAAACAAGAGATTTATTAATGACTATCACTTGTGCGTAGGTCATAAAAAGCTACTTGACCACAAATTAAAATTAGCTATACACATGTATATATTCTCCTACCATCTCAACTCCGTTCCGTTTTCTTTTTGTTGTTATGTTTTTTTTTAATAAATTTGAGTATATTGAGTTTAAAATTTTGATCAACAAAACAAAATTCTTGCTGGTTATTGCGGAAATTTAGTTTTTTAAATTATTTTAGTAAATTTTAGTATGTTAAAACCAAAATTTTGAACCGCTACTCAAAATTCCTGCTGGTTATTAAAGAAGTTTAGTTTAGTTAACAAAATTGTCAATATTTACTACTTTTAAACATATCCGGATGGGTGTTATCTTTTTTATTCTTCTTTTTTGTTTAATTTGAATAAAATGGTTTTCCATATGTTTTATGTATAATGTTTGAAAGTATTTTACAGTTTTTTATTATTTTTTTTTTTATGTTTTAATATATATGTCAATCTGTTACAACTTTAATTAGGGTTAATAGTAATTAAGTTGTGGTGTGACTATTAAATAATAAGATTTACGGTATAAAACATGTCATGATGAACAACCTATGACTTTTTTTTTAACAAATTAATTTTAATGGCCACAACTTGCAACATAAACAAATTTTCTATAAAAAAAACTTTAAAATAGTTTTTTCAGTTAAAATTTTTTAATTGCAATATAATATTCTCTTTATTTTTAAATTTATACAAACATAATAGTTTGATTGTGATTGATTCATAAATTTCTAATTTTGTACTAAAATGTATCAATAATTGTTTAGCAACCCCTACATAAATTTAATTAGCTTCGCTAAAAAATAATTCTTTTGAAAACATTATTGAATATTAAAATTATTTCCAATAATAACTAGAGAGTGCAACGTTATCTATGAAGTATACTTTTAACAAGTTAGTTTTAAAATGTTGTACAAAATTGCATAATTCTCAACTTTCCATGTTTATTTCTTTTAAAGCTTCAGAAGCAATTTTTCCGCAACAATATGATCCCCGATATACTGATATATAAGGCCCGCATTAGGGGAGCATCCCCGGGGCGTACGGTTCCGTTATTTGCAATACAAAAGAGAAACTTTATAAACGCCCCCGCGTCCCCCAGAACGCAAATCCCTTCGGAAAGTACTTTTCCACTAAACTTTTCCTCATGCTTGATTTATCACAATATATACAAACACATACAGAAAAATATGCATCTCTCAGTCGAAAGTGAATATGCTAATGTAATTGATGATGTTTCTCTTTGTTGAGATGATCAAATTATTTGCGCCGGATACATTTCCGCTCGCGTTTGAACATTACAAAGTTTGCTCGTTGATGTGTGACTATGCAAAGTTTTAACTCCATGCAAAACAACAAAACTATAAATCGAAATGAAGTTCTTGCCGTAGTTTGTTTGGTTGACTTAAAAGTAATTATATTATCATGTAACAAATCAGAAAAAAACTCAATTAATTCGAATTGTAGAAAAAATTAACTTTTTTTATCTCCATCCACTGTTCATTTCACGGTGGAGCCTTTTATTTCAGAATAATCAGTTCCCTCGGTCCCGTAATAAAGCAGACGTTATTGAGGTTTGGATGCTGAAGGAGAAAAAGAGAAAAAATAGCGCGTCCATAAAAAACTAATAAAAATTTAATGTATTCAAATAAAATTCAGGAAAAGTTTGTTTTGGTAAAATTGTTAATTTAATCTTTGATGCTGCAGGTAATTACAAATATTTTAAAATTGTTGATATTATTATTTGACCCTCGGGGAAATATTACGTAACAAACATGTTTTTCCATCCATCCAATCGAATTTTGCGTTTTCATTACGTAAAACTATCCTGAGGGCGATTTCAGTATTCCCCTTCAACATACAAAATGAAAGTAATTACACTCTTGGAATTAACTAATTTGCATATAAATACATTAACTTGTTGATCCAATGCAATTGCACGACATGAATTTTTAGTTTTAAATTACACTGAAAATATTGTTTGCAAATTGTTTGGAACCTATAATAACAAAGTTGTCAAACGATCAATGAATGCGGAAAATCATACACAGGGACAAATGGAAACGTCGATGCAATACTTTTGTTGCGGATTTCTGTTTATGAAATGTAAAAATTGCAATGCATCGTTCAAGACGGCTTTTACAATATGTATTTCTGCCATTCCGATTGTGGTTGGAATGTAACTTTTATTGCAGAAAAATAACCGATTGGCTGATTTTTTTGTTGATATTATTTTTATTTAGATATTGCATTTGATTTTCTGAATAAAATAATTGAGTAAAAAAGCTTTTGCTACAAAAAGTTAGTTTTCCGGATGCATTTTTATTTTAATTGGACAATTTTGATTTTAAATTAAAGCGGTCGATTTGTAAATATTATAAATAAATGCTGATAATCTCGATTGTTTTTAATTGATCTAAATAGCTACAGATAAGTTCTGAATATTAATAAAAAACATTTTTAGTTAAAGTAAAATATTTTAAAATTGATCTATAAAGTTGCTGGTACTTCTAAATTATTCTAGATCAATGCTTGTTAGTCTAGATTGCTTTAATAACGTTCTAAATTGATCTAAATACATTTTGAATATGAATACAATATTATAAGCATATTTTAAAATTAATGATGAAGTTGCTGATAATAAAGAGTGGGTCATCTAACTTTTGGAATTTGAATTGGCAATAAATAAAAAACTAATGAATATTTTTTTATGAGTTTACTTGAAAGATTGGACATTTTCATTTAAAAATGAAACACAAGATTATTTCAATGACTGCCACAGCTGGCTTGACAGTAAACCATCCAATTAACCCTATTTTTCAGTACATTTTTAATTGTTTGGGCTTCCATTTCGTGTTTTAAGGCATCAATCGTCTTTAGATGGTTAGCTTAACACTTATCCTTAAGGTCTCTCCACAAAAAAATCCAACGTGGTCAAATCACAGCTCTTAGGCTTCCAATTGACATCAGCATTTTGGCTGATTATTTGATATCCAAAAACAAGAGGCTTTGTCTTGTTAAAATCAAATGTCATCCATTTTATACTCTTCAATTTTTGGAATCAAAACTTTGTTTAGCATGGCATAGTAACGTTTGCTATTGACGGTAACAGCGGCTCCTTGTTCATTTTTGAAAAAAAAATTGCCCAATAATGCAGCCGCACCAAAAACCACACCAAACGGTTATTCGTTGTGGATGAATAAGCTGTTCAATAGTCATATGTGGATTTTCTGATCCCCAAATGCGACAATTTTGCTTATTGACATGGTCATGAGGCTTTATTTCTTGGATTAATTGAATTTTGTAGGCTTTCAAACCGAGATTTTTATGCAAAATTTTACTCAGAGAAGTGCAAAAAATGTTCAGTTCCTGAGCATTGATTTTTTTGGCTGAGCGCACTCGGCATGAACTTGAACGTGTTGTTTTATTCACTAACGATCCAGTTTTGCAAATTTGTTTTACAAATAGGTCCACAAATTGCGTTGACGGCACTTCTTTTTTATCAATTTTGTTTTGTAATTTTTTTACCGTTTGAGAAGAAAACTCACCACTTTCGAACTAAGTTTTCATTTTTTTTCAACTTTGTTCAAGTGTAAAGCGTCCTATTTTGTAAATGTCAAACATAACACTAAGTTTCTGTCAACTAATAAATGTCATTATACCTTTGAAAGCCAAAATAGCCTACCTTTTACCAAAACATTTTAGATAAACGCTAGTTAGTGTAGATTGTTTTAACATGTTCTAGATTGATATAAACAAATAAATTCTAAATTTTTAATTGACATAGAATATTTTATAATTAATTAATGTAGGTGCTAATACCTCTAGTCTATTCTAAATTTTTCTAATTATTTAGAATGCTCTAAAATTATTCTAAATTAATCTAAATACATTGCAAATCTATCACAACAATACTACAGTATTCTAAACGTTTTTAGATAAAACCGATTTATTTATAATTAGAATTTCTTTAACCTGTTTTTAACAAATGCCAAGTTATGTCAGCTTGAACATCAGCTGTGGTGGATTGGCCAATTTGTTGTTCATCTTCAGACTAAAAATCTCATTTTTGAGGTACGACCAGAACCTTTTGACTTTGTACGCCGATTAAGACCTTGTGGGTCAATCGGCTATGCGGAGTAGTCTAGTGTTGGGCGTCAGTAGACTTTAGGTTAACTGCCAAATTATTCCAATTTAGTGTCTTTGCTGTTCTTTGATATTTCTAGTCTAAGAACTTAGAAAAAGTATAATAGAATAAAAGTAGTATGTTAATGTGAACAACTACAAAAATGATATACTAAAAAAAAATTATTGTTTATACTTTTATAGTTTTTTTGGATCAAAACTGTCCGTCTATTTTGTTACTGTTTTTGATATGCGGGTCAGCCTTGTTTTTGGGTTGGTTGGAAGTGTTTTGCTTGAATCTGATTTAACGCTCGTTTTCCAAAGTCTTTGTTTGTTTGGATTTGTTACAATTCTGAACAAAAATTCTTACCATTTTTTGGCGTTTGATTGCAACCATAATTTGGGTGTCTACGTCCACTAGTTTTTTAAAAGAGCCAAATTGTCTTGTATCGATTAACTGCTAGATACGAGATTTGACCAGTATAGTTATGTTAGCCATCGTTGTTGGGTGGTGGTTCGAATAAATCCGGTGATATAACGCTAACGCTTATCGGCAAAAGAATACTTTGACTGGCTCTTTGGCTTAATGGGCATTGGCCATCAGGGTGCCATGTAGGCTATAGCAGTGGGGTCGGACTAGTCTGGTTTTGCATTTTTAGGCTCAGGGCCTTCAAAAACAATTAAAAAAGGACATCATCTAAGGTTATTTACTAACCCCAGCACCTTAATTACCGCTTGCAGATGTATTCTGCTGAGCTAGGTGGTAACAATTGGCGTCTAACGTTGGACGACTTGGGACTAAGAGTCCAAACTACACCAATTTAACATTACCAAGGATTTCTCTGGGAAATCCTCGATAAGATCAACTTTAAATTGTAAACCAAAACTGGATTGACATAAAAAAACAACATGGAAAGTCCTCAGGTTCAACTGGCACACCACTAGCCAACAAACCAGTTTTTTACCCAACCAGAACAACAGCCTTATCAACAACTCGTACCATCCTAGATCTGGTTTTTTTAAGATGACGCATGTATAACGTGGGATGCTCGGCCAACTAACAACCCAAGCACCAACACTTACCCACCTGGGTTTCTACCAAATCTTTGACACATCTGGGACCCAAACATTTTAGGAATACCGATTATTTTCCTAGCAAAAACTTTTTATTTTACGGAAACCGACCCAGCCGCCATATGACTAGGAAACCCTTCAATTAACACCGTTGCGTATCCGGCATAAAAAGCCAACATGGCCAATGTTTATTTAAAGATTCAAGGACAAGTGATTATTAAGTCGCTGCTCACCATAAGCATAAGGATCATCTACCATTATTTCAAGAGAACATGAAAAATTGGAAGATTATTTTCATTTTTTTTAGTACTGGAGCTAATACATCACGAAAGCGCTTAAAAGTAAAGCCAACGTATGGCAAAAACATGCCGATGGAGACTTGGAGCCCGTACACAGAAAAACAAAACAAGCTTTTATTCAAAACATGCAGTTTCTAACCTGAATGTCAATCTGAACAATTTGGACATAAAAGTACCAGGCGCAAGAACCCATTGTTCTTTTCCGCAAGGTTGCATTATATTGGCACAATACACTCACTCAAACCGTCCGAAATAGACATGGCCAACAATTTGATTAATCTGGTTGACTAACAAGTAGTAGTAAAAGCTAGACCAAAAAGGACACCTTTCCTCACTCCTTTTAGTTGATCAAACTTGCCCTGATAGAAAGCGGGACTAGCCATAACTTTACCCGGCTAGTTCTATTTGATGTCGTATATTAGGCCACCCAAAATAAACTTGCCATCGCCGGAAAAGCAACTATAATCATCTAGGTGAGCACTCAACAACAAGCCGTTACATTTTTTTTTTTTTCTTAAACACATTTTTTCAAAAACGAATTCTACCCCGCCTTACCGTTAACATCAACGGACACCAGATGAAGGTTTTAATAGATTCAAAATCAAGCTAGAACTGTACTTGGCTTTGTTTCACCGGAAAAGCAACTATAATCATCTAGGTGAGCACTCAACAACAAGCCGTTACATTTTTGCAAACACCAGTTATAAGCATAGAACTAATCTGACTTAGAACTAAGCCACTATTGTTTATGTTTGTTATTTTGTTTACCTCTAGTGCAACAATTTAGTGGTGATTTATTGAGTTTAATTCAAAAACCAAAGCAGCAACGATACCACTAACCGACATGCCTAGAGATGCATTTTTTGACTGTTTTGGAGTTTACCGGCTAGTACAGAAATTTGATAACTTTTTTTGTGGACGGATAAGGTCCAAAAGTATTGGTTACGTATTGCATCGAGTTGTAAAACTTTGTCTCAATATTAATCCGGTCGTACTTGTATAACGTGGAAAAAAAAGCGCTTATCTACAAGACGGTAAGCAAAGTCAAATTTTCTATCAGTGACTACTGTGCTTCAGGGGTCATAACTAAAAAGAAGTACGGCAAACCTTGCTTTTCCGTCAATTTTTGCGTTTCCAATAATGCAAACCAAGAAACTTAAAAGGTTTTAGGAACCGCAGCTGTTTTTTCAAATCAAATTTTAACACAAGGTACTGGCAAATATCAGTACACAAAGATAGCCAACACATCACTGCTTTTGCCACTTTATATTTAAAGGCCATGCCATTGATGTTCCAAAAGCTGATAGTAAAAGTGCTGGCGGCGTGGATTGCAAAATTTGTGATGGTATACCTTGATGACATTGTCGTATATTTGGCCAACTACTACGACGTCATGGGACACCAAAGACGAGTGATGTAAAAGTTGCAGGAATATGAGCTGCGGTGCAACTAGGAGAAATGCGACTTGAAATATCTCAAAATTGAGTAATTGCAACACTTATAGAGCTTTATTTCCAACTTATTAGTAGCCACCCAAATCAAACGACTCGTTAACAGCTGTGGAGTTTTATAGGTATCTGCTTGTGGTTAAGGGAACAAGTAGACAACTATCTCTCTCACAAACTTACAAGTGACAAAACGTTGCAGAAACGACGCGTTTTTGTAGCCGTTAAGACGCTGCTGGATAGACCCTTGACCTTAGACGGCTACGCAGCTGGTCTGCAGTTTGTTTAACAAACCAACGCCTGCAAGGTAAGCATGGAAAGCGGTGCTGTACCAGTGGGAAGCAAACAGGAAACGCATCATTAGTTACGCCAACTCCCGGTTTACGGCTACCGAGCAAAAATACCACAACAACAAACAAGCAAACTACGCTATTGTGTGGGCAATTAAGTACCGGTTTTTATTGAAGACCAATAACCGAACGATGTTGTGGCTAACCGACTCACTGGACAAAATGATTAAGTTTATAGTCGCTACTGTTTGCCGAGATTGCTTTTCACATTGAGCATACGCCCTAAACCAAAAACCATTTGCCCAACGAGCGCTTATTGACAAAAGATCCGAGAGCAAAGCCAAAAGTTTAGACCAACTTGTACCTTTTGAAGTCATGGCTTGACCTGTCAGTCTCACGAGCCTTTACTATTGCCTATCAAAAAATATTTGCCTTGCAACCCTTAGAAGTTGAGACCGGGGCTGTATAGCAAAGCTAACGTAAGTGTCCGCAGGTGGGTAACGTTAGCAACGGGTTACGCCAAAAGCTGAAAAAACTAGGTAGAGACGTAGGTTATCGATAAAGAATTGTATAGTATCTTAACAAGATTGGACTAGCAAGCCGTTTTACTAGCGTTGCAAAAAAAAGTGATAAAACAACATAACAATAATGATGCCGACGGTTACCCAGAGCAAAACAAGACCTACCGTAACGTTTTGAGGATCTAACACTGGCCAAGCGTAAAAAAACGTTAAAGCATACGTCCGTAGGTAAATCACCTGCTTGCGGATGAAGACTGATGCCGTTTGAGACGCTGCAGCTCTACAATCAGATCAAAAAGCCGTTCTTGGAAACATTTTGTATTTTGATTTGACTGTTAGCCCGTTGTACACCACTTTTACGGAAAACTGGTTTATCGTAACCCTAATGGATATTGCATTTGCTGGGTAAAAGCTTACTCTACTAGTATCGTGACCGTCAAGACAGTTTGTGAGCTTGTCAGAATGTCTAGCCAACTAACACTCACTAATCACAGGTCAATTTTTTTATTGAGAGTCACATACGACGCAAAGCCGCTCTGTATTGCTTAGTGTAACCGCATAACTTTTAAAAAATAAAGTCTATCACTTTTGAAACTTTGGTGTGCTGGACATTATATTTTTGCAATTGGTAGAAACCACTATCAAGATAAAAACAAACTTGACAAACTTAAACGGCTTAATTCTTGATTATCAACTACGGCAAACTCCGCATAGCCGGGAAACGAATAGAGAGTCAAAAACAATTATTTTTTTTTTACTTAACAACAACAAACATCGCAAAAAAAACAAAACCAACTTTTAAAGAACACACCGCCTTACCGTAAACATCAACGGACACCAGATGAAGGTTTTGATAAATTTAAAATCAAGCTAGAACTGTATTTGGCTTTGTCTACTTAAAACATAACCATTAATTGGGCAAGTTAAAAAGGCTGACTCTAAAACCTCAATGCAAATCACAGGCAAACCGCAAAGATTGGCGACTAATGCAAGGTTTCTGATTACTTTAAGTTTAGAAGGAGAGGTAATATTGGGCTACCAATGGTTGAGCGATCAAGAAGTCAATAATGACTATTTTTGCTAATGCGTGCACTACAAAAAATGTACTGGTCGCAACAATCACTAAACCAAGTTCTGGCTAAGAAAGAATTTGAAATGCTTATCAACTCATTCCTAAATCATGAAGATTAAAAAACCTACTCCAGAAATGTTATATGGTATTTAATGATAACATTGTACTAACGGTCAATAAAACCTCCCCATTAAATTGACCTTGTAGATGAAACACCGGTACGAGCAGCCCGATACACTCACAATGTTTGCCGGAAGGTCTGGGCCCAAACAAATTTACAAGTTGTTAACAAACGGAATAAGCAAAAGGATCAGCCTGCTGATTACTTCGTCTTGGTAATACTAAATAATAAAAAAGATGACAAGTCTTGTTTTTGAATTGATTAGAGGATATGAAATGATGTAATCAAAACTAAATAAGCTATTCTTTCAAAAATCCAAAAGGTCTTAAAGGATTTTGGATGTACTCAAGTTTTTACCAAGCTTGATTTAACCAATGGGTACTGACAAATACCGATGTAGAAAAACCACAAGTCATACTCCGTTGGGGCACTGGATGGAAGCACCTACAACTTGTTTGTAACGCCATTTGGGTTTAAGAACGAGCCAGCTACTTTTCCAATATTAATGTTAAGAGTATTGGTTGGTTTAAGTACAATTGTTTTGGTATACTTGGCTGATATTATGGTTTACTTACATTTACTATTTTTGCCAAGTTCTGCAACAGTTACAAGTGCCGGTTAGTGCCAAACAAAATCAACCGTTATTACATCATCTGGTCGCAGTTTAAGACTACTCAAATTAAACAACAAAATGCAACTACACCGTTTGGAAATACATTCTCAAGTTTTTGATTATTGCAAACTTATGGAATTGCAAAAAGCTAAGAAGTTTTTTGTTTGGACTGAAACTAAAGAGCAGGCGTTCAAAACCGTAAAAACAGTACTGGCTCAACTTTTCAGTTGACCAAACTTAAACCAGGATTACTGTTTGTTCTAATGTACAAAAATTGTGTATGTGATGAAGAAATTTAAAACCTACTTGAAAGACAAGCTGTTTACATTAAGGACCAACAATAAAGATTTAGTGACTAAATAATTTTATTGGCGCCATGGTTAAACTACGCCGGTGGTTTTTGCTTCTGTAGGAGTTCACTTTCACCGTTAAACACACACCGGGAGAGAAAATGGTCAACTATCAAAACCGACGACAAGCTCGAAAACAACTACGGACAACTAATATTTAACTGTTTGATATAAAAACTTGCTGCACGCATCTATTGCAAAAGGTAATACCCTAAAGCAAACCTGCTAAAAAAAACTTTGTTAGAACTGGAACGACAGTGCTAAAAAAAATGTCTTTAGATTCAAAAGATCATTCAAGGATGCAGGAAATGGTTAAAAGACTTTGACTATTTTTTTGACACAAACATGAAATATTGCCTGGGAGAGCAAGTTAAACTGCTACGCACTTTAGCCGCTTGGTAAGAACTAACCGTACCACCAAAAGCAAAGCATGAATTTTTGACATTCCACCATAATTGTGGCTTTTTTATTTGCCCAAGCATATTTTTGACAACAAAAACAGCACTAATCAAATAGCCTTTGGACAACAAACATTTGAGTAAGTGGACAAGCCAAAGTATTTTAACAATTGATTTTGATTTGGTTTATACTTGTGTTACGTCCAACACCCCGAGTGTTTGTGACCAAGAAAACCGATGTTTTTATGTCAGTTGTCATGTAATGTTTTCAACAGCAGTGGTTGATTTGTCAATTTTCTGAACAACGGCACTTGGGTGGGTAGGCAAGGTAATGTGATTCAACAATTGACCGTAATTTAGTTTATACTTTTGTTTCATCAACTCTCCAAGTGTTTGTGATAAAAAAGAAATATAATTTCTCTAACCTTGCGCATTTTTTTGACAACTGTTAGTTGTTACTACATATTTATAAAAGTAAGAACATCAGCAGTGTTTGATTGGCTAATCATTAGACAACAAACACTTGGGCGGACGGGCTGGTTAAAATAATTCAAAGCGTAAAATACTTTATATTTGTTATCCGTTCACCCGCTCAAGTTTTACCTTGCGCATATTCTTAACAAATATTATTTGTTATGTCATACTTTAAAACAGCGGGAACATCAGCAGTGATTGATTAGCCAGACTAAATTAGTTTAACAATTGGGCGTGATTTAATATGTTATAATATAAACCAAAAATAACAAGAAAATGACTTTGATACCAGCTCAAAACAAATTACATTAGATAGTAGAATAACCTTACTAAAATTGTCCATTAAATCCTCCATTAACTACTGATAAGATAACTTACATACAAACGGTGTAAAATCTGAAACAGAACAAACCCATCATAATTTTAATCCTGTATGTATGTACCTTCGCTCGCAAACATACACACACTCCTCTTGATTATCCTCAACGAATAATTGGAATATCGCGTGTGGCGGCGAAAAACTTTACACGTATTTCATGTCTTCATTTAAAATTACGCCATAAAATTTAATACGTGCTTTATGCAGTTAAACCTTCAACGGAGCAATATAAATAATTAAAAAATAAGTTTTAATCATTATAGAGTTTTAATGCTTTATTTTAACGAGGTTTAAAATAAAACAATGCATAGCAAACTGAAGCAAATCAAAGTTTTGCAAACAGAGCAAAGTTTAACTAAACGAAACAAAGCAAAATGAAGCAAACAAACCGAATCGAAACGAATTAAACCGAAACAAAGAAAAATTTAAACTAGTATAAATGTTTTTTAAAGCCAGTTTATTCAAATATAGATGATGCTACGGCCTCAAAACACTACGTAATCTAATATTAGTTTATTTTACTAAAAATAAATTGAATAAAACTGAAATGAAATAAAACTGTATAAATAGTTGATGAAGACAGCTTTCATTTTCCAAAACATAAATATGTTCATCAATAAATCATGGGCCACTTGTTCGAACTGCGTTTTAATTTCTCCATGAATTTTAAAGTCCTTGGAACTTCACTCCCCGTACACCTACATAGATACACACATTCCACCATCCAAGCAAGCAACTACCAAGCGTTAATCGATCTACTCAATAATTCACGCGTGTATTTTACGTATTTCAGAACCTCAAAGCAACGACCCAGCAGTTACTTTCAACAAGAGGACGTACGAAGTGGGAGAGATGCTTTCGGCCAACTGTACTACATCCCCTGCCAGACCACCGCCTCACATCACATGGCTAATTAATGGCGAAAAGGTAATGACCACTTAACGTACATCAATTATGTATGTCAACTTTTTTTAGGGGTTGCTTTCAAGAACTTTCATTGTAAACATTGTGTCTCGATTGGAGTATTGTAATCCCTTACACAACAAATAGATTCATTTCCCCCATCTTAGAATGAAAGGATATAAAGTTAAGACCTTTTTGCGTAAAATATTTTTTTCGGGGATGAAAAGGGCGCGTATAAATCGGCCGCAATTTATACCTGCTATAAAAGGGATGTCATGCATATTTATTTCAGGACGTAATGTACAGATTTCAGTCTAAGATTAGCTTCTTTAGTGCTGAAAACATCCCTTAATGTGTAGAAATTTAGTTCAATCATTCAAATTGGTTTTGTAAATTTTGAGTTGCGAATTAATATTGAAAAATTATAGTTGAATCTACAGGATATGTGTATACAAGACTGTGAATGAAAAAAACATCCTTAAATCAAGCTTATAACAAAACAAATATGAGCATACAGCTTGTTCACAGACGTGCAATAGAATTTCTTTAAATTATTATACCCCCTAGGCGGGATGTTATTTACAACATAAAGCGTAGCTTTAAGCAATAAATAATCAATTCGAAAAATTGAAAAATGCTTCCCTATTCGCAGAATCAATTGCGGCTAAGTCGCCGGAGAATTATTCTCTCCCATCGATTTATTCCCATCCTCTCCCCAAAAACAGCAGCAGCAGTTATTGCCGCCGAAGAGTTAATATTTTAATGCGAAGCGCGTGTTGGCGTTTTATCGGCGTGGAATTTTGTCGGTCGGAGCAAATTGATTACAACCATCCGTGTTTATGATGCAATCTCTTGGAGAGGCTTTGCTACTAAGCGATAGAACCGGACGGAGGATGGATAAACAGAACAGCAAATCAAATAAAAAAAGGGTTCTCGCTCCCGTCTTTCCGTTTTGTTGAAAATATAAGAATAATGATTTGATTAAAGTTTTATTTGAAATATTTTTATCCAAGAAAAGAGCACTAGGTCAGCTACTGAAATAGAAACGAGTGCATCCTCCAGGGAGACAGATCCTGAAACTCGACTGTTACTGTCGCAACCCTTGAATCAAGGTGGATTAGATTGGTCATTCTTTAAATAATGTAATCCCATTGGAAATCTCATTACGATTCGAAAAGAAATTAGTTTAATTGACCCAAATTAATTCAATATTATATTTTTTAGTAAAGAACAAATTTCCGGCAGTCTTTTAGGGCGCGAAAATGTAATGTCAACAAGGTCCCAATTTCCTGCGGGTGTTTCCTTAACATTGTAATTAATTAATAAATTTTCCATTAGCATGAGTGCATCAATTCGGAGTCTTTGATCATAATGTTTGTAGCCAGTTTTTTTTTTTTAACAAAGCTGGACGGCTAGCACCCCTTAATTTGCTTGAATAATTAATAAATGCTTTATTTCTAAAAAATGTATTGATTCAATATGATTGTATAATTCAACATAGTTTAACATTATTAATAGGTCATGTTACGGTATTTTATGAGTGGACAGAATCTAATTTTTTGCTACATAGCAGAAATTTAGTTTAATTAACAAAATTCCTAATACTTTTATAAAGCTGTAAATATTTTTTTTCAAAATAGTTTTTTTTTTTTTTTGTAAATCCAAGTATGCTAAATTATTAATTTTAAACTTAAAATTCTTGCTGGTTATAACAGAAACTCTTTTTTTTTTCAAATTTAATTATTAATTAAATTTCTAATGAATATAATTTTTTAAATGATTTTCATAATTTGAATAATAAATTTAAAATGCTGAATCAACAATTTTGAACCGCAACTCTAAATTCTTGCTAGTTATTACAGAAATTCAGTTTAATTAACAAAATTGCTAATATTTTTAAAATATTTAAAATTTTGAATAAAAATATTTTGAACTGTTAAAATATACAAATTTTTCTAAAATGAATTTAATTTTTTTAAATAATAAAATTATTTAGTTTGTTAAATCTCTAATTTTAAAGTGCAACTTAGTAAAAATATTATACGGTTGTTACTTGTTATTACAGAAACTATTTAAATGTAAATATTTTTTCCTAAATCTTAAATTTTAAGCCGCAACTAAAAATGTGTGTTGGTTGTTGCAGAAATTCAGTTGATTTAAGAAAGTTATATAATATTCTCAAAATTTTGTAATTTTTTTTTTAATGGTTTTTATTTTTATTTTTTAATTTAAAAATGTTGAATCCAAAATTGCGGTTTAATTAGCTTAAAAATTAAAGACCATTTTCACCTAGCGCACGCAAAAAAAGTTTGCGTTTTTTAATAGTTTCTTGAATTTTTAGAAAAAACTATGCTTGGCTAAAAATTATCTTTATTAAAAGTTGTAGAGCGGAAAATTTCTAATCGATATAGGTCATTTGAATTTTCCTATAATTTTCCTAGAAGGCGCGGAAAGTAAAGTATATATGTAAAGAAACTACATTATAGCATTGTCATAGAGATTGGAATTGACATTCGTGTCAGTAAATTAAATTGATACTGAGTAAAATCATTCATTGATTAATTACGTTATTAAATTGGCATAAACTCCAGATAATTGAATTTAATGTCGTTTCTTTATATACAGGTAAAGAGCTTTGCATATAAAATATTACTTTTAAAAGAATTAAATATAATCTTTATTTACAGAGAAACAATTAAGTTTATTTATTTTGGTGTCACCTTCCCATATTGAATAGACGCATTATAAAACGACATTTCAATTAAAAATTGTCATAAATGGAAAGGTTAAAATTTGAGTTTGCTTTACTAGCAAATGAAGATGGAAAGTCAAATATTGTTTGTATTACATCAATAGAAACTCCTGATGGTCGAAAATTTAATGTTCCAAATGAACTCAAGGAAATAAGTCAACACACTCAGATAAAAAATACACAAGCATATGATAAAATAAAAAAGTCATTGAAAAAGAGACATCAAACACGAAAAGTATGGATTTCTTTGACAAAAGATTTAAAAGAGATTTATTTAAATAAAGATGATAATATACAATTTGGCGAACAATATCTAGAAGAAATCATTGTAAATGAAAATCCTAAAATCACTCGTGATAATAATGTAGAATACCAAAATTTATGGAAACTATCAGAACGATTTACAATTGAAAGATTTACAAGTAGAAATTCTAATGCTGAACAGTGGATAAATGAGTTTGAAAAAGAATGTATACGTTTTGAAATACAACAAGATAAAAAAAAATTGAAATTCTTAAACATTTACTTGAAAAATCATGTACTGATTGGTATAGCAGTATGTTAAAAAAATACACAGTGAATTTAGAGTGGGAAAAATGGAAGAGAAATTTTTGTGAAACGTATGGAAACAAAGGGTGGATGGTTCTTTGGTAGACTATGCAACAAGAAAAAAAAGGCTCTTATTAGAAGTAAATAATTCAATTGATACAGGTACACTTATAAATTTGATTGCTATGGGACTCCCCAATGTTGTATCAGATAAGATTAACAGAGATTCCTTAAAAGAAATTGAAGATTTATATATAATAGGTAAACTAGAATATTTAATAACCAAAAATAAAAAATATGAAAATAGAGAAATTGAGAAGAAGAAACCATGTAAGGTATGTGAAAGATTAGGTAAATCTCCACGAGAAGCTTCATGCTGGTTTAAAACAAAGGAAAATGAACAAGAGATGAAAAACAATAGTAAGTACACCAATAGCTCTGAAATTGAGGTTGAGCTAAATAATACAAATCAAAAAAACTATTAGTGCCAGCATTAATAAAAGTCAGGTTGTTGCTAAATGATAATCTGGAAATATTTGGAATATACGACTCAGGTTTAAATGTTTCTTTGATTAATTCCAAACTATTAAAATTAAAAACCAAGCAGATGAATGATATACAAAATGCAAATCTGATGACTATTAATGGTGTGCGAAAAACTAAAAGAATAGTAACTATAAAAGCAAAAATTTTTGAAATAAAAAAAAAAATTAATGTTTATGTTATTGATAAAGGTAAGTATGAATTTTTAATTGGATTAGACATGATAAAACAATTTAAATTAATTCAAAATGAAGATACTACGCCACTGTGTGTGTGTAATGTTATTAATTTTTAACTTGTGCAGTTTTGTGTGGAATTTAGTGCCTATAATTCTAAAGTTTGTGTCATTCCGGCTGGTAATTATATTAGCAACCAGTCATCTTTACAATTTAAAAAAAATTCACTTGTTTAATTATTTTTATTATTGTAAATGTATTTAACCTAGAATTATAGTTTCCCGCTTACTGTTTTGTCGCCCTTCCCGTGGCGGTGATTTTAACTATTCGTACCAGTGGCGTAACTTCCATTTTTTAACGTGTAATTTTAAAATTTTATTATTAATTTTTATAATCCTGCTGTCTCTTGTGTAACCTTACCGTGGTCTACCTGTATTTGTTTTTAGTCAGTCACCAGTGATCGACCGCACCGGTGTGAATTGTGTCCTTGTATCAACCTTATCCTGTTTTTATTTATTTATTTATTGCTCTAGTCATTTTTGTTTTTGTAACTGCATCTGTTATTATGCACTGTAAATGCAAAACTGTTGCACAATCAGGTGTAACCTGTAGCAATTGTGGCGTTATCTTCCATAACAGTTGCGCTATTCGTTACAAGAAATGTAATTGCGGTAATTTATTTGAATTAGATGATTCCGAACTTCCTAAACTTTATAAAGAAAATATTACTCTTTACAAAGTTTTATGTGATGAGTTGAGGTCGAGCAATAAATTACTCTTAGATAAAATTACTTATCTTGAAGAGAAGATCACCGAAAAAGATAAAACTATTCTTCAATACGAAGCTCGCAGTAAACAACTAACTGCTCCTACTATTGCGCCGCTCACTAATGATACGGTGCAATTGATTCAACCTGCAGTTTTTCCTTCTTTGGCAAGCTCTGTTGTTAAGGGGAAAACTAATCAAAAAACTCAGCCAAGAACTCAAACAATCTTTGGTTGTGGCTCAACCAATGACAAACTGCAGGTTTATGTGCCTACTTCTTACGTACATGTTTCTAAACTTAGACGTGGAACTAATAAAACTGATATAGTAAATCATAATATTAAATCTAAGTTTTCCACGAGATCAGTTGATGTTGTTGAGTTAAAAGTAAAATCTGGAAACTACAGCAGCTTTAAAGTTTCTGTTCCAGCTAATCATGCTCAATCTATTCTCTGCAAAGATTTTTGGCCTGCAAATATAGCGGTCAAGAAATTTTTAAATTATGGGCGAGTTAATAATGTTCCTGCTTCATCTTCGGTGGATTTTTGAAATCTGGATCCAGCCAACAATCTAAACCCGTCACCAGAAACACCAGCGGTATCTCCATCTATTACCAGAATGTCGGGGGTATAAAAACTAAACTCAAAGCACTTATGCTGGCTGTAGCTGTATCCAACTACGATATTATTGTACTGACCAAAACCTGGCTAAATCAGGACATCAGCGATGCGGAGCTACAATTAATTGGTTACAGTTTGTTTAGATGTGATCGCTCTTCATTAACAAGCCCTAAGCTTGACGGAGGAGGTGTCTTAATTGCTACTAAAACTTGTTTTAATTGTACTTTATTACAACCTACATTTTTAAGTGTTGAACATTTGTTTGTAATTGTTAAGTTTAAGTTTGTATCATATATTATCAGTGCAGTCTACTTACTACCTAACTCGGCATGTGATAAATATTTAGATCATTGTTATTCCGTTGAATCTATGGCTGACAAATATCCAGACAGTAAACTAATTTCACTAGGAGATTATAATCTACCCGCAGCGGTATGGGTTAATGATGAGTTAGGCATAAGTGTTATTTGTAATGATACTTATTTTGCTCATTTTGTTTCCAACTGTTATGGATTTCTAAACTGCGCTCAATGTATTTCTATACCTAATGATGGTGGTGTGTTCTTAGATTTATGTTTTTCTAACATCTGTGATATTTCTGTGATTAAAGCTGTGGATGTTTTGTTAAAACTTAGCCAACATCATATTGCTTATGTGATTGATGTAAAATGTGATACTAGCCGTGATATTTTAATGTGTAATTATGTTTTTAATGATTTTAAATATGCCGACTTTAACGCAATCAATAATTTTTTGTTGAATGTTGATTGGTCCGCCCTTTTTTATAATTGTGATGTTGATAATTGCGTTAATTTATTTTACTCTGTGTAGCATTTTGCTATTGACTATTTTGTTCCAAAAAAACAATGGCGAGAAAACAATTTTCCAGTTTGGTTTAATAAAGAATTGATTTCACTTACTAGACTTAAAAAAACTGTTCATAAACGTTATAAATCTTCAAGACTATTGTCTGATTATAACTAGTTTCAATCAATTCGTACTTTGTGTAAAAATCTCAGTACACGTCTATACAAGCAATATATTACTCGAACAGAAAACAACATTCAAAGTAACCCTAAACATTTTTGGAAATTTGTTAGCGACTCTAGAAAAACTAATGATTTTCCAGCCACAATGTATTATAAACAAAAAACTTGCAGTAATGGAGATGACTATGTTAATAGTTTTCCTGAATTCTTTTCCTCTGTTTACGATACACAAACTTATCCAACTCCTTTGTTTGAGTTTAAGAAAAACGTATTACATCGATCATTTTCAATTAGATTGTTAGATGTATTTATAGGGATTGAGAACCTTAAATGTAACTTTAGCACTGGACCGGTCGGTGTTACATCTATGCTGTTAAAACAATGTATTTATTTAATTTCTATGCCATTGCACTTACTTTTTGAGGCTTCTCTTAATAAAGCCAAGTTTCCTTCAGTTTGGAAAGCTACATTATGCCTTAACATAAATCTGGAGCTAAGGAGGATATTACTAATTATAGAAGTATATGCATCCAGTCGGCTATTCCTAAGTTGTTTGATCAAATTGTAACTGGTCAAATACAATGGATGTGCAAAAGCATTTTAATGGAACAGCAACATGGGTTTTGCGAGGGTCGTTCTACTCTTACAAATCTTCTTTGTTACGAAAATGATCTTTTGAATGCCTTTCAATCAAGAGTTCAAGTAGATTCTATTTACACAGATTTTTCAAAGCCTTTGATCGCGTTAATCATAGTATTTTGATTGCTAAGCTTCGGGCTTTGGGTTTTCATAAATCTGTTGTTGCGTGGTTGTCAAGCTTTTTGGAAAATCGTACACAGTGTGTGAAAATTAATAACTTTTTATCACAACCAATTGTTGTTCCTTCTGGGGTTCCTCAAAGATCTCATTGTGGACCAATTCTGTTTTTACTTTTTATTAATGATCTTGTTTATTCTATTAATTCTTCGTCTTATCTTTTATTTGCTGACGATTTCAAAATTTATAAAAGAATATCATCTATCGAGGACTGCATTAGTTTGCAAAATGATTTAGATTCTGTTCATTCATGGTGTCTTATTAATAACTTGTTGTTTAACGCAAATAAATGTTTTTCGATAAGCTTCAACAGAACTTTAAGTAAAGTATCGTTTGACTATACTATCGATAATAATGTTTTGGAACATGTTACACAAATAAAAGATTTGGGCGTAATTTTTGATTCAAAACTAACTTTTGTTGAGCATATAAACTATATGTACAACCGTGCTATGAAAATGTTATGATTTGTTTACAGAATGTCTACTGACCTATCTCCTAGCACACTCAAATTACTTTATTGCGTTTTAGTACGTTCTCATTTAGAGTACGCTCCGTCAATTTGGTGTCCATTCTACAGCGTTCATATATGCAATATAGAACGTATTCAAAACAAATTTTTTCGTTTATTATCGTACAAATTAGGCATTTTATCCGAAAATTACGATTTTAACCTCATTGCATTGCAATATAATCTTCCGCCGCTGAAAATTCGGCGCAAAAGAGCCGATTTATCATTTTTACGTGGACTAATGATGTCCGAGATTGATTGCCAAGAGCTACTAGTAACTCTTCCATTTCAAGTCCCCAACAATAATCGCCGAACCAGACAGTCTCCATTATTTAGAGAATCTATACATTTTACCAATTATGGATTTAATAATCCAATTGGTAGAATGTGTAGAATTGCAAATAGTTTCTCTAATAATGTTGATTTATTTTGTGTTTCAAAATGTAGTTTTAAGTGTCAATTAAAATGTGTTGATGAATAATTTTATATTTTGTTTTTATTTATGTATACTTTTTTCCATGCTTTTATTTTTCAATATTCTTTTATATATTTTTGTGTAATTGTAATATTGTTTGTAATTCATCGTTATTTATGTATATAATGGTGTAGATGTAAATGGTTTTGTATATACCGTGAATAAAGTATTATTATTATTATTATTATAAAAGAATTAAAAATTGATCAGAAAATACCTGTTTTATCAGAAAAAGATCCCATAGAAGAAAATATTAAGATAAATTTTAATGAACACGTTAATGTATCAAACTTTGAAATTTCAATAAATCATTAAGATTATTGGCAAAGAGCTGAAATAGATAAAATGATTGAGAAATATAAGATGTTGTTTGCTAAAGATAAATACGATATAGGAACAGTAAAAGATTATGAAGCACGAATAATGATTGATAAATATTGTAGCAAGAGACCGTACATATTGTAGCAAGAGACCGTACAGATGTAACGTTGAAGATAAAAATAGAAATCGAAAAACAAATTTCAAAACTATTAAAAGGAAATTTAATTGAAGAACTGTATAGTCCATTTGCTGCTCCTGTAACACTGGCAAATAAAAAAGATGAAGGTAAGAGATCAAAATTATGTATAGATTTTCGAGATTTAAATAAGATTGTGGTACCTCAAGCACAACCTTTTCCGCTGATTGAAGACCTAATGCTGAAAACAAGAAATTGTAGTTTTTTTTCGACATTAGACTTAAATTCAGCATTCTGGTTGATTCCTCTTCGGATCAAAGATAGAAAAAAAAACAGCATTTGTGACACAAGATAGTCATTTTCAATGGACTTGCTTACCATTTGGATTGAAAACTTTACCAGCAATCTTTCAAAGAATTCTAAGTAATATAATAAGAAAATACAAACTAACAAGCTTTACGGTAAATTATATAGACGATATTCTAATATTTTCAAAGTCTTTTTCTGAACACGTCGATCATGTGTCACAATTACTAGAAGCAATAAAAAAGCTTTAAATTAAAATTCTTTATAAATGCAACTTTGCATCAGATTTAGTAAAATATTTGACTCATGTGATAAAAAATTATTCAATATGCCCAGTAAAAGACAATCTTATTTCAATAAGGAATTTTCCTGTGCCAAAAACACAGAAAAATGTAAGACAGTTTTTGGGAAAAATTAATTTTTATAATAAATATGTACCAAACGTTGCAATGACACTAGATCCACTACATAAATTACTTAGGAAAGATCAAAAATTTATTTGGACAGAGAAATGTCAGTTATCATTTGAGAAAATGAAATATTTACTTTGTTCAAAACCTGTCTTAGAAATATTTGATCCAAACTTGCCAATACACATTTACAGCCAATGAAGAAAAACCAGTGGCATATTTTTCAAAAAAACTTAATGAAGCACAAAAAAAGAAAAAAGCTATTTATTTGGAATGTTTAGCCATAAATATTGGCAATTCTGGCTCATAGGAAGACCGTTTACAGTTTTTTGAGATCACAAACCATTAGAAAAGATGAACATAAAAGCAAGAACAGATGAAGAGTTAGGTGATTTAACATATTACCTATCACAATACGATTTTGAAATAAAAGATTCTCTAGGTAAAAATAATTTGGATGCCGACTGCCTAAGGAGAAACCCGGTATTAGAAGCACATGAGAATGTAGACGAACAATTAAAAATTGTGAATCTAATAAAACTAAAAGACATTCAAAATGACCAAGAGAAAAACAAAGGTTTACAAAATAAGAAAACTAAACTAACATCGAAATACAATATATATTATAAAAAAGTTAGAAATAAAAAGAAAATTATTTTATCAGAAGACTTTAGCATAAAATTAATTAAAGATGTACATAAAGATTATTGCCACATAGGAATTAAACAAATGCAGAAAAAGTGATATACAGCAAAAAACCTGACAGAATATATTTAAAAAATTTGCAAAAGCTGTGAGACATGCAAAAGAACTACATCAAGAAAAAACTGGAAATAACTTATTAAAAGATAGAAAACTTGCTTTGGAAAATGAAATTTGACGTTGGAAACTTTTGTAGAAAACGGAAATAAATTAAAAAGAAAGAAATTAGATAAATTGAGAATTGGTCCATACATACATACAAAATTGTAAAAAATATATAAAATAGATACAGTACATAGAAAAACAGATCCGAAGCTCTTCCACATAACAAAATTGATTCCAGTTCTTTAAATACAAAATAAGAAAAACAAATATGAATTACTATATAATTAAAAAATCAAATTATTGTAATAATTTTTCCCGAGGGGAGGAGATGTAAAGAAACTACATTATAGCATTGTCATAGAGGAATTGACATTCGTGTCAGTAAATTAAATTGATACTGAGTAGTCATTCATTGATTAATTACGTTATTAAATTGGGATAAACTCCAGATAATTGACATTAATGTCGTTTCTTTATTTACAGGTAACAAGCTTTGTAAATAAAATAAAAAAGAATTAAATATAATTTTTATTTACAGAGAAACAATTAAGTTTATTTATTTTGGTGTCACCTTCTCATATTGAATAGACGCATTATATATATTTTATTTTTTTGCACTTAAAGCCGAAACTATGCATTTTGGTGAAAAATTACAAGAGATCAAAGTTGTACAGCAAAAAATTTCCGATTGATATTGGCTATTTGGATTTTCCGATAGTAAGAGCATTTTACGCTAATGAATGTTGAAAAACGTCGCAAATTGTGACCTTTTTCTGATTTTTTGGATTTTCAACTAAAATTATGCATTTTCTGGAAAAATTATAAGAGAAAAAAGTTTTAGAGCAAAAAATTTCCGATCGATATATTTTTTTTGATTTTTTTAATAATGCGTGCATTGCCTGACTTTATTTTCTGCGTCTTCTAGCGGAAAATGGAAAATTATAAGAAAACTCAAATGACCTATATCAATTGGAAATGTTTAGCTTTACAACTTTTAATAGAAGTAATTTTTGCCCAAAACGCATAGTTTTTGCTAAAAATGCAAAAAACTACTCAAAAACGCAAAAATTGATATAAATATGCTTACTGCAAAACCACCCTTTTTCATGCGTGCGCGAGGTGGAAATAGTCTTCAGACAGTCCAAATACACTTAAGTATATAGGTCGCTAAGCTGTGTGTAAAATTTCTTTATCGTCGATTTTTTGTCTAATTGAAGGGGCTATTTACAGAAACTTAAGTTAATTAACAAAATGTGCAATATTTTTGTATAGTAAGAATTTTCAAAAGAGGTTTTTTTTGATAAAGTCGAGTACGTTAAAATTGTAAACCGCAACTTAAACATTTTGCTTTTTTTTACAGAAACTCAATTTAATTAACAAATTTTACAATATTTTTGTATTAATTAGATTTTCCATGAACGATATAATTATCTAAATTTTTTTCATTTTGTATGTAGGGTTTAATAAGTTTTTATTTTTTTATAATATTTTCCATTTTTTTTTATGTTAAGGGGGGAGAATAGTTGAGCTATTATAAGGGTGTACAGCATCAAACTCTTGAATATAATTGAATAAAATTTTCACACATTGTAGAAGAAAGTCCAATCTGTGTCCTCAAATTTGTAGAAATTAAATACGTTTTTATTTAGTTGTTTGTTAATTTTTTACTCGTTAAATATAACTTCAAATCTTTAACCAAAACCATGAAGACATAGAATATTGTATGTAGTTTAACATATAAAAAGAGTGATTACTAAAATCTTATCGTTTGGATATTGAGTTGGTTGGCGTATTGTCCCATAAGAACCAATTTTAATTTAAAACGGCACTGTACGTGTCAATATTTTTGTAGAAAGAAAGGTTCACCAATATTTGCGTAGATGTGATAGGGTTTAATATTTTTCCATAACATTACTACTAGTGGCACCACAACAGGACGGGGCGACTAAACCCGGCAATTCTCTAGCGTTCAAGTTTTTGCTATTACATTGTCCCATTTTTGTCCTTGTCTTGTTCTTGGTTTTCTATACTCTCTTAACTGGTCTTGTTTCTGCTATCTATCTCAATATTCTTTTGTAGTTTTTTTTTAGTATTAGCATAAATAACTATATTGTTTACAAATGCTTGTTCTGCCACTTCTACGCGTTTAATTTTTTTATATACTTTATATTTTCCTGTTTGTAAATTACGTTTTTTTATTATTTTATCCATAAATATAATGAACAATTCTGGGTTGAGTGTTATTTCTTGCCTAAGTCCTCTGTATGTTGAAAATTGTTTTGTTACCATATATCACCCAGTTTTTATTGATTGTTAATTCTACTGAGTTAAATTAAACTAAAATATGTTTTTCTTTGAAAGAAGAGTAGTTTTATTAGCTATTTAATATATTTATTTACAATCTTACTTGTAAAAAAGACGACAGTTAAAGTTTATTTATATATATATATATATATATATATTTTTTTTAAATTATTATTACATAATTAGAAGGCACGCGGAGCATCAGAAGCACAGCAAATTTAAATTAAAGAATAATACTTACATCTACTCCCCTTAGGGTAACATTTGTTGGACATATTTTCTATTCATCTTTATCTATATCTTTTTTTTTGTTGGTATTAGTTTTGACATCTGGAATAAACTTGTTTCTGATTTCTTCTTATTAGTGCTGACTTTGGGTGTTTGATACTTTTTCTATTATTTCAAATAGTTCAACTTTCAGAAGGTCTATCTTTTTTCTATTCTGCACTGTACTCATGATGTTTTCTATTTTTGTCATAGAGTTTTTTATTGTAATTGTGTGATTTTCTCCAACGCTAGTTTTCTATTATTGGTCCAATTATGTTTGTTTTTTTTTTCTTTTTAGTTCTTTTGGTATGACACTTGTGTCTGTGCCATTTAATATGTACTTTGGTGCAAAACCAGTGACTGAGCGTTTTATTTTATTATATATATCTATCTACACGTTCTCTAGCAATCGTTGTCCAATCTCTTTTTTTTTTTTTCTTTTTTATTAATTTTACATCTCATTTTATTGACTAGAGTCTGATTTAGTATCTCGTCATTTGAAAATAGTGTTAA
This sequence comes from Tachinus rufipes, assembly GCA_963932245.1. NCBI lineage: Eukaryota > Metazoa > Arthropoda > Insecta > Coleoptera > Staphylinidae > Tachinus > Tachinus rufipes. Next base: position 65,069,325 of record OZ010747.1, on the reverse strand, counting down.
CTGCTATAAATGTCAGTTTAGCGTTCCTTTTTCTAAGATTTTTTTAATTTTTTTTGAGTTTATTTCCGGATATTGATCTGCTAGTTTTATCCCAATTTTATCCGTTTCTAACACGTTTTGAGCTAGCTTGATGAAATCTGTGGCGTTCTGTGACTTTGAGATTGAAACAATTCTTGTGTAGTAGTTGACCAGTAAGTGGAGGTATATTTTTGTTGATCTTCAAATCCTCCAATGGTATCTATAGACATTATGTCAAATAGTTCAGTTTCTGGTCTTATGTGAGACTTTATATATAATGTTTTTTATTATATTCTTTGATGTATAGTAGGGACATATTCTGTACATAGTTTGTCTAATATCTTTATGGCACTATTCCCTGTATATGTCTTTTATTAATTTGATATTCAATTTTTTTGATAATTTTTTTTTTTTTGCTAACTTTTTTATAAAATACTTCGTTCTTTCTTATTAATTTTGGTTTTATTTTTGAATTGTTCTATTCTTCTCTTGGTCCGTTCATATTTCATCCGTTTGTCAGGTTTACTATTGTTATAACTTCTTCAGTGTTTTCAATCGGTTATAGTACTGGATTTTGGCTTAAGCAATTCGCTTCAGCGTTATCTTTACCGGGTACATATTTTATTTGTTATATTGTGATAGATAATAGCTTATTTCACCTAATTCTTTGTCTGTTCTTGCTTTTATGTTCAAGTTTTCAAGCGGTTTGTGATCTGAGTATACTTCAAACCATCTTCCAATCAACCAATGTTGCCAATATTTTACAGTTTCTTAGATTTACCAGGCACTCCAGGTATAGTGCTTTTTTCCTTTTTTGTACCTCATTCAACTATTTTGAGAAAAATGCTACATGTTTTTCTTGTTCATCTATTAATATACTGTCAACTTAAATTTTTGTAAATTTATTTTTTTTAATACGCTACTCAAAATTCTTTGGAGTATTGCTGGTGCTGTTTGTAGACCAAATGGTAAACACGTCCATTGATAGTATCCTTCCTGCGTTAAGAAACCCGTTTTTTTTTTGTTTTTGATTTGGAGTGGAATTGACCAAAATGCAGAGTTTATATCTAGTGTTGTAAAATATTTGCAGTTTCTAGTTTTTATTATTAGGTCATCTATAAATGGAAATGGTTGAGCTTGTGGTACAATATTCATGTTTAGATCTCTAAAATCAATGCACAGGCGGTTTTTCTTTTCTTCATCTCTTACTACTTTTTAGTCTTTTCAGTTTAAAATAATACAAAATATATTCTTGTTTTAGTTCTAAAAAAATTTGTTGATTTGAAAAAATATTGAAAAAATATTGGATTTGAAACAACATTATTTTGTATTTGTATTAAATCCAAGAAATTAACGTTCTGAATGGGGAATTGATTATTTGGACCAGGGGTAAAATTATTTTTTACCGTCTTTGAAACCAGAGCGACAACACTTTTTTTTACCATATTTTTGCCGCCGTCAGTTGTGACGCACTTTAAGTTCTTTCACCAAAGATGGTTTTGTAAAATTGCATTTTTGACTCTTTTGAAAATATTTTTGCCAGTTGTTGTGCTGCAATTTTTATTAATTGCTTGAATAAAGATTAATACCTGAGGAATATCCAACATGTCAGTTGATTTGTCCAAAACCAGAAAAAACTACTCTAGATGCCGATTTTTTTCTGACAATTGCGGATATTTCTTGCAATATCATCGATTCTTTGCGTGGTAGTGTTTGCCAACAAACTAATTGATTTGAATAATGTCTTTTTCTTTTTTTGGACACATTTCTTCTGCCGCTGCAATTAGGCAGTCTTTAATTAATACACAATTGGTAAATGGCTTCCCATATTTGGCCAAAAAATGCGTTTTAATGCTTCATTATATTTGGAACGTAGGGTTCCCGTATATTTATTATAATAATAATAATATTTTTTTAAAACTGATATAATTTTGTTGCAAATAATGTATAAGGTTTTATTATTAAATTTAATTACAAAGTATTGAACTCTTTAAAAATCCAGCATTTGCAAAAAAATTGCCACGAATAATATTTATGTTGTCTCTAAGGAAGGTCGGTCTCAACTGCTTCAACTGCTACGGATGTTAGATGCAATATGCAAGTCAGCGTTGCTACACTTTAATCATAGGGAATTCCAAGACCAATATTGGTGAATCCCCGGAAATGTTATACATCCATACATACATTCAAAATCCGGCCCGCGAAATTTTGCGGCCCTTGTAAGAAAAAAAAACCCTTCATTTATACAATATTAGAAAGTTTAATATGTTATTTATATTTATATGATTTATCATTTAGACAATACTAATAGGTGGATTCGTATGTAAAATTGTATTCTAGAAACATTTTATATAAAAAAAAATATATTAAAAAATAAGATTTAAAACAACTTTAGTTTTTGTCATCAAGTGATTGGATATATAACAGAAAAGTAACTTTCAATCTCTTGGCAATTTATTTCAGTTTAATTTGCAAAAAATGGGTATATTTCAACAGCACAAACTCTAAAGAGTTTGATTTAAATGTATACAAATACAAGCATATATGTGCAAATATGTTGTAAAAAAAACATCAGTAATTATCAAGTTATGATTTTTAAAGCAATTCATTTTAATTTGGTTACACTCACAGTATACTTTAATCAACAACAGTATATAAACTATTCGTGCTGTGCAGATTTAGAAAAGATGGTGGTGATGTTTAATATCTTACAAAATTCATATTTGACAGGCAAAGTTTTACATAATTTATTATATTTGACAGCAAAAAAATATGGCAAAAAATATTAAGTAAAAAATATCAAAATCCTAACAAAAACTGCAAAACTGCTCAAATAAACCAAAATTTGGCCAGTAAATAACAAATATTTCAAAATTTTGTTTGAAAATTGTAAATCCGTTCAATAAAAACAACAATGTAAAAATCCAACTACAAAATGTTATTCTTGTAAAAAATTATCAAAACATAATTATAAAATAATAAAAACTTAAACAATCTGGCTAGTAAATAACAAAAATATTACATTTTAGTTTAAAGTACTAAAATCCAGCCACAAAACTTTTATTTATGTAAAAAAGTAGCAGAATCCAATCATAAAAAGCCAAAAATATCAAGTTTCTGTTAAAAATATCAAAATCTATCAAAAATTCAATTGAAAGTATCAAAATCTATTCATCAAAAACAATGCAAAAGTTCTGCCATAAAATAGCAAACAATACTAAAATTCAGGAACATTATGTCAAAATTATTCAAATCCGGCCAATAATTTTAAGAAATACCTAAAAATATCAAAATCTGGCTATAAAATGTTAAATATAACACTATTTAATATAGCAAATATAGCGGTCAAATAATTTATTAATTATGGGCGAGTTAATAATGTCTCTGCTTCATCTTTGGTGGATTTTTGAAATTTGGATTTAGCCAACAATCTAAACCCATCACTAGGAACACCAGCGGAATGTCTATCTATTACCAAAACGTTGGGGTATAAAAACTAAGTTCAAAGAACTTATGCTTTGCTGTAGTTGTATCTAACTACGATATTATTGTACTGAGCAAAACCTAGTTTAATCACGACATCAGCGATGCTTTTAATTAATTGGTTACAGTTTGTTTAAATGTGATCGCTTTTCATTAACAAGCCCTAAACTGGACAGAGGAGATGCTTTAATTGCTACTAAAACTTGTTTTAATTGTAATTTATTACAACCTACATTTCTAAATGTTGAACATTTGTTTATAATTGTTAAGTTTAAGTTTGTATCATATATTATCAGTGCAGTCTGCTTGAATTGTTGAATCTATTGCTAACAAATATCTGGACAGTAAACTAATTTTACTAGGCGATTATAATCTATTTGCAGCGTCATGGGTAAATGATGAGTTAGTTAAGTGTTATTTGTAATTATAGTTATTCTGCTCATTTTGTTGCCAACTGTTATGGTAGGAATCCATAACAGTTACAGTAACTGCGCTCAATGTATTTCTATACCTAATGATGGTGGTGTGTTCTTAGATTTAGGTTACATCATAATGCTTATGTGATAGATGTAAAATGTGATACTAGCCGTGATATTCTAATTATGTTATTAATGGTTTTAAATTTGTCGACGTTAACGCAATCAATATTTTTTTGTTGAATGTTGATTGGTCCGCTCTTTTTTATAATTGTGATGTTGATAATTGCGTTAATTTATTTTACTTTGTGTTGCATTTTGCTATTGACTGTTTTGTCCCCAAAAAGCTATGACGTGAAAACAATTTTTCAGTTTGGTTTAACAAAGAATTAATTTTACTTACTAGACTTAAAAAAACTGTTCATAAACGTTATAAATCTTCAAGACTTTTGTCCGATTATAACGAGTTTCAATCAATTCGTACTTCGTGTAAAGTCTCTGTATAGACATGTACCTGTCTATACAAGCAATATATTACTCGAACAGAAATAAACATTCAAAGTAACCCTTAACACTTTTGGAAATGATTTTCCAGATGCAATGTATTATAAAAAAAATTGCAAAAAAACTTGTAATGGAGATGACTATGTTAATAAAGGTATATGCATCCAGTCTGCTACTTCTAAGTTATTTGATCAAATTGTAACTGGTCAAATACAATGGAGAGTCATTCTACTCTTACAAATTATCTTTGTTACGAAAATGATCTTTTAAATGCATTTCAATCAAGAGTTCAAGTTGATTTTATTTACACTGATTTTTCAAAGGCTTTTGATTGCTTTAATTATAAAATTTTGATTGCTAAGCTTTGGCCTTTGGGTTTTCCTGAATCTTGTGCTGCGTGGTTGTCGAACTTTTTAGAAAATTTCCATCTGTGGTTTCTCAAGAATCTCACTGTGGACCAATTCTGTTTTTACTCTTTAATAATGATTTTGTTTATTCTATTAATTTTTTGTCTTATTTTTTAATTGCGAACGATCTTAAAATTTATAGAAGATTATCATCTATCAATGATTGCATTAGTTTGCAAAATGATTTGAATTCTGTTCATTCATGGTATCTTATTAATAACTTGTTGTTTAACGCAAATAAATGTTTTTCGATAAGCTTCAACAGAACTTTAAGTAAAGTATCGTTTGACTATAGATAAGATTTGAGCGTAATTTTTGACTAAAAACTAACTTTTTTTGACTTTTACTTTTTTATAAATTATGTGCAACCGTGCTATGAAAATGTTTAATAAATTCAAGTGAGCTGTATTCAAAATTTTAAACCTCAACTTGAAATTCTTACTAGTTATTGCAAAGATTCAGTTTAACTAACTTTTTAAAAAATTGCATTTTTTAATAAATTCAAATATCTTATATCTTAAAATTGAAACCGAAACTCAACCTGTTGGTTATTGCAAAAAAATAATTCGAACAAATTTTTCAATTATTCAATTGGAATTAAAATCAAAATTTCTATTCTTTATAGCAGATTTAATTATCAACATTTTTATTACTTTAAATGAAAAGGAATTCATATGCAAATTACCTACACAAAAAATAAAATTGTAACAATACACGTATAAACAATACAAACGAATATGTTAAATAGTCGCTTTGATATACATTTAAACAAGCCGTTATTTTCCCTTCATGGAAATTTAATATCCATGGATTTATTTCCACTCAAGCGGTGTAATTTACATTATATTACAGGTTTCCAAAATTAATATATTTTTCTTGCATAAACAATGAAATGAAATTAAATACATTTCAATAACCTCTGGAATAATATAAACCCTCTTTCGGAATTAATTAAAATTAGCTCAATATAATAATTTATTCAAAGCTGGTAGCACTCTTGTCGTTATGAATTTTTGAAATTTTACAAAGTTTTACGACCCAGTAAACAATGTCCCGATAGTAAAGAAGAAAGCAAAATAGCGGATTTAATAATGCGATGCATCTTACTCGCTTGAATGTTTAATGAGACGGAAAAAACAAGCAACCCCCTCGTCTAAATAAATAAAAGCGGCGACAGCCTCAATAATGTAAGCCACCATTTACCATTTTTTTTTTCATCCAAACGTTACATAAAAGCTTGTGACCCACATTTATTTATATATCGGCTTGCATCAGCATCTTTTCAAGACACGACCGTAAAGAACACTTGTTCAATTTATGTTTGATATATCTATGGAGGGGTGGATAGAGATGGGGCAACAATGGCCGATTGAAAATTGTCCTCAGTCTCTAGGGAGCGATTACAGAGTAAGGGGGCGATTTCTAAAGAGATAAGATGGGTAATTGTCGTTGCTTTTATTATCATTATTGTTATTTCAGATGGAGCTTCAATAATAGGAATGTTATGAGAAATTTAATAAATTTTTCTTATGTTTTCGATGAATTGGCTGATAAATAGGATTGAATTTTTCATTCGCATTGGGCTGCTGCATCCATCTCGCCGATATTTGATTAGATTTTTCAATACGATATCAGCTTGTGTGGAATATCAATCACTTTTATATTAGCATTTCAAAGCTTTCTTCATTTCAATCTATTATGTTTTCAAAAGAAATATTTTTTATATTTCAAAATATTGCAAAAAATATGTTGTTAAATTGAATTAACTTTAATTTCTTTTCAGGTGGACGACGCCCTTACAAAATCTTTTTCAAATGGTCGAATGGCCGGTCACGGCTACTTCGAACAGAAGGCACCTTCGATGAAGCAGCTGACGATTGAGGTGTCCGAATTGCACGTAGGAGATAATGGGGAACTATGGATCACTTGCATGTCCACAATTCCCGGTTACATCAACCACAACGAGAAATATGCCGATGAACGTAAACATTCAACACGAAGTAAGTGAAAACTAAATACTTAATATTCCATTGTCCGGAATGAATGCGCGATGTTATTGTTGCAATTTAATTAAAAATTGCACCGCAATCTAATCTAATTTTGGGATGCGCATGAAAAATATGCAGTCCGCATAAATAATTCAAGGGCTGCATGGCAGGACAAAGGGGACACATGCCTTTCTGACTCCGCATTATTTCGAAACGTGTGCAGTCGTCCCCATTAAAATTGTCCGCATTTAAATTAATTGTTTACTAAAATATCAGACTGCGACCACACAGTTTTAACATTGTGTTCTGTTACTATCGAGGATTTTCCGACTTGTTAATTTCCACGTCGAAGTGATATCTTGCTGCAGACGCGCGGAAAATAATCAACAATCGGCATTGGCGGCGGCGCTTTCTAAGAAAAGCCGCAGCCGGTTCTCTCGGTTATGCAAATAGGCTGACAGCTACACGCAATTACGGTAAACACACGTCTGATGTGTGGCAGAAGTTGAATTCAATTTATTCACGGAGAAAATCAAGGAATACTAACTTACTAGCAAAGTTAATAAATATTGATTATGAAAGTTAATTGGAATCTAGAGATTACAATAAGATGGCAATTTCCTAGATTTATCTTTTGAAGTATTAAATTTAATGTCTAATTATAGTATTTATAGTTTATTTGAGATAATTAATTTGGTTATTTGGATTAGATGAATTATTATTATTCTAATCATCTTTGACATTCTATATCGCTTCGCGATTAATCGCAAACCGGTTTTGATGATTGATATAATATCAACAGTGTCGCTTTGAAATTGATTTTAAAATATTTTATTGCTTTATAAATCATTCTAAAATACTTTATAGGTTTTTAATTAGTTTAACCGTATTGCTTCGGTATTAGATTGGTTAAGTTCAGACTTTCTGTCTACTTTGCGATTAATTTTAAAATGATTTTTTGCTTCTTCCTAACCGCAAAGTGATTTAATTAATTTTTGACATTGTATAATTATTCAAATAATAATAGCTATTTTTTGTCCTTTTTCTATCAATCAAGTGGTACTGTAATTAGATTTCTATAATTGTGTCATTTTGGATTTGGTTTTCTATGTATTATCACTTTACAATTAATTCTAAATGCATTCAAGTACTAAGTTTTATCTTTTGTCGCTTTACATTTGGTTTTCTATACTTTGCATTTAATTGTAAATGCATTCAATTATTAGGTTCTATCATTTGTTGTACTACATGATTAGTACTGTTGGAACTGTTTTTTTTAATCACCAAAATGGCGCAGTTGGTAGGTGGGCAGTTTTTTTTAGCATTTGGTTTGGGTAGCAAGGAATATTCTGTAGCCTACGTATAGCTTGAGGTAGATTGTTGTGTTTCTATAGTGAGCACGTAATAATACTCTTCACAACGGTTGTTTGAAGTGATATTAGCATGTTGACGTAGTCTTAGCTTAGCTTGTTCTAGGTTCACTGATTTTTATGAGTATATTTTAGCGGTTATTTTGCAGTTGTCATTATTAATAAGAAGGAAGAACCAATTTATAATAAACGGTTTTGTCCAAGCTATGCCATTGAAACTTTGCTTTTACAAAAACGTTGACTGCTTTTATTTTTGGGCTTTTAGACATCGTTTAAAATTTTTTGTTTACTGTTCGAGTTTATCAAACATTAAAAGCGCTCTCAGATAGCGTTGTTAGTTGGGTTTAGTATTTTTTTAATATAAGTTTTACACGAAAAACTGTCTCCAAAATTGCCCAAAAAACTCGAACAGTCAAAATATTCTCAAATCTGTCAAATGTTTTTTTCAAATATGTTATAAATGTTCTTAAATGTTTTTAAAATGAATTCAAAAACAATTTCTAAACTGTCAAAAGATTTTCTAAATTTTTTAAATGTTTACAAAACCGTCCAAAAAACTTGAGAATTGTCAAAATAATTCTTTGTTAAAATAATTTTTCATTTGACCCACGTGGCCAGCCCGTCTCCATTTGAGTTTAGTTATACTCTCGATCACGTCTGCCACTTTAGTTTTTTTCCGATGGTGGTATGGTGGTGTAGGGTTACTCCGATCATTGATCTTTCCATTTTTCGTTGGGTTATTTTAAGTTTTCTTGTTGTATTGGCGGTTAGAGTTTAAGTTTCCGCCTCATATGTAAAGACAAACAGAATACATTGGTCATGTACTTTTCTTTTCAAACGGAATTTTGCTTTTAAAGATATGGCTGAGTTTCCCATGTGCTGCCCAAGCAAGGTTGGTTCTTTTCTGCAATTTGCAAATCTGGTTATCTCTAGATATTCTGATTTTATGACCAAGGTATATGTGTTTGTAGACTAAATCTACGTTTGTGTTTCCGATGTTAAAGTATTCGCTCGGTACCAAACTAGTCATTACTTTTGTTTTTGAAAAGTTATTCTCCAATCCAGCATCTGCCTTAACTCTTCCAGGTTGTCGGTTATGAAGACTATGTCGTCTGCAAAACGAATGTGGTTTAGTTTTTTTTTTTCATCTAAGTTAATGCCTCTTGTTTTTTAATTAAGCTTGTTAAAGGCATACTGCAAAACCGTTATAAATAGTTTTGGGGACATGGTATCCCCCTGTTTTACTTCTCTTCCATATTCAATGGGGTTGGTGTTTTCATGTAACATTACAGATATTGTAGCGTGTTGGTAGATGTTATAAATTAGTTCTTAGTATCTGTAATCAATGCGACACTCTCTTAATGCGTCCATGATTTTGTTTAACTCTACAGTATTGAAAGTCTATGAATGCAAGGGCTAGTGGTCTGTTGTACTTCACTGACTTTTTGATTAGGACCTTGATGCTTTGCAAATGGTTGTTTGTTTCAAACCCAGAGCGGAATCCAGTTTGTTTGTTGGGTTGTAAAAATCTAATTTCTTCTTTAATCTTGATATTATTTTTGTGAATAGTTTGTAGAGTTGGCTCAAAAGTGTTATGGGTTGGTAGTTTTGCAAGTCGGCCTTATTCTCTTTTTTGTGGAGTAAGATGGTAATTAGACAGAGGTTAAATAGTGTTTGTATTTTCTTCACCAGAAACGTGCTTTCTGCTTGTATTGCTTCTTTAACTATATTGTCTTTGTCGGGCAATTTGTTGTTTTTTTGTTTTTGACAGGGCGAGCTTGATTTTTCCGATAGTGATATCTAGAAGCTCTTCGGATCTTTAGTTGACAATATTTTCTTGTGGTGTTGTTATTATCAGATTTTCTTGACTTGACGACTTTTATATAGTTTGTGGTAGAACTCTTCTACCATGCGTAGTATTTCTTCTCTGTTTGTTGTGTTATTTTATTGCATGTTTTTTAGTTTTGTTATTTCTTTCATTCTTTTACCAAGGTTACTGCGTAACACTTTCATGCTTTTGTTCTGTTCTATTGTTTGTTGGATCTTTTGGCTACGATATCTTCTTATGTCCCGCTTGGTTGTTTTGGAGATTTTCTTATTATTATTACTTCTTTTAGTTTTCTTTTGTTGTATTTGAGTTGCTTCTCATTTTGCTTCGTTTAGCCATTAAGTTTTTTAGCATTTTAGCTAATTCTTTTTTTTTTCCTAGATTTAGGTCAGTTGGTATCCGTTATTGCGTCATTTAGACTTTCTATGTTTGTTTCTAAGTGATCGTTATTTCTTAGTGTATCGGCAATGTCCATTTTAAATTTATCTATGTCCAGTGGGTTTGCCTATGCTTAATTGGTCGTTGTTTTTGTAAGTTTGTTCCTTTTTTTCTCAGTTCTATTCGGATTTTACTTCTTACTATTCTGTGGTCACTTCCTGTTTTAAAGTACTGTTACGTTTTTGACTACTTGTTTATTATTGGAGATTATGGCTTTCCCAAGTCCATCTTCTATTAAGTTTTTTTATTGAAGAAACTATTCATTTGGTAGAGATTGTTTTGTAAGAGAAAGTCTACCATCATTTAGCGTTAAAATTTACGCATATTATGGTAAACTGGGTTTTTATGTCCCCCAGAGCCAGACATATATCTTCGTAGAATCTTTAGACTTTGCTAGATAGGAACTCTTACAACAAGTGGCAGCGTGTAAAAATTGTTGTAAAATTCCTTTATGATTAATCGTGTAATAATTTTTTAACTTTTTTATACAGGGTAAGTCAAAATTACTAGAACACCTAAATAATTCTCTAACCGTAATTTTTTTTTAAGTTTTAAACAAAGTAATATACAGGGTGTTTATTTTGAGTAATAAGCAAACTCCTAGATTTTATATAAAGAACATTTTCCTACAAAAATACACATTTAATTTAACCAAACGGATAAAAAACAATAACATTAGAGTTATTTAAGTGTACCGGTAATTTTGACTAACCCTGTATATTGTGTTATTTTGCAATTTATTTTTTATTTCTTGACGTTTTGCGATTCTTCTTCTTTTCCTTCTTCTTCTTCTTCTTCTTTTTCTTCTTCTTCTTTTTCTTCTTCTTTTTCTTCTTCTTTTTCTTCTTCTTCTTCTTCTTTTTTTTCTGATAAGTCTTGATCTACTCACTTCTGGATATATTCTTTTATATTTCTCCTTGTGCTTCTGCTCTGCGCGACTTGAGAACTATTTTCTGTTATTTCTTTAACGTTGTCGAGACATCTTCTTTGAGGTTTATCTATGTTTTTTTTTTGTAATTCTTAGGTCTTTATTGTAGTATTTTAGTGTTTTATTTGTTGTGGTTTTGTTTGGCCACGTAGCTTGCCCAGTTAAAATAGACATGGTATTTTAACTGGGCCATTCTTGTCATTACATCGATGATTATTGTTTGTTGTCTTCATTCGGTATTTTATCTCTAAGGCACAGCCTCAGCGGGCTATCCATTTTTTTAATTTTTAGCAAGTCCTCAATTAATTTACGCTTTTACGAGTTAATTTTGTAATTTCTAATCCGTATGTTATCACTAGCAAAAAGCACATTTTGTAAACTTTCTTTTTCAAGTTTATTGGCGATTTTCTTGATTTTTTAGGTGAATTGTGAGTGAACGGTAAAAAATAAAAAAAGTTTTTTATTTTCTTAAAGTAAATGTTATGTTTGTAAACTTACGTTGTCCGAGTGATGACCTTGGTGGACGACAAACATGTTGAGACGTTCCACAAAGTTTTTGGTTTCTCATGCTAGCATATCTTGAGGGATTTGGACAAATGCGTTTTCAATTGCATCGTTTAAAGCTTCCAGGACTCAAGCTTTGCAAATCTCACCTTTGAGGTATTCCCACAAAAAGAAAACTGCAGGGTGTCAAATCCGGGGGTTAAAGAGGCTATGGAACATCCATTCACAACGAGATCAGGCGACCGGGAGAAAGCTTCTGCAAAAGATTGCGTAAACGACGGGCAGTATGGACCGTGGTTTCATCTCGCTGAAATCAGATGGCTTCAACATTATGTTTTTCTATTTTGGGGTGTAAATTTTTTTTCAAACCGCTTGCAAAGACCTTTCATAGTTGCTACAACACTTTTGGCGTTTTTTTTTATATTTTAAAAACTAACTACGGCATGATTATTACTAAAATTGGCGTTGGTGCTCCAACCTAACCGCATCTCTCTCATCTTTTTATCTGTTTTGCGGACCCTTTGGTGATTGGTTGAAACTAAAGAAATTATTCTGTTCCACTTTGTGTATGTGAAATAGTAAACTGATTGATTTATGGAAAATAATAATGTTTAGTAGTTTTGCCAAGAATAGAGTACTTTGCCTTCTTCACACTTAATTATTAGTAATAGAACTGAATCTTCTTCTTTTATGTGTTTTAGTGCCGTTACTAATTTTATGGTTTTTTTGTTTAGGTTCTAACAGTTTTGTTGTTTCTGAATTAACTTTTTTTGTATCTTTCTGTTTTGCATACCTTTTTTGTTGCTATTTGCATGTTTTAGGTTTGCAACCTTATAAGTTTGATTATTTGTTTATAAAAGATGGTTCATCTAGTGGTATCATTTTAATCAGTTGTTATTTTGACAGTGACAGGTTTTTCTCGTAGGAAATCTTGACAGAAAGTCAGTATCATATCTCCGCGGAATAAAATGATCGCTTTACGCTTAATCAACGTTGGGAAACATTGCAAACTTATTTCCAAAGTCAATGTTGTGTAGCTCAAAAAATGCGTTTATTGAAAAAAATGTTTTGGCCAAAATGAGACCCTCACTGCACGTGCTGTACGCAAGCATGTTTAAAAAGTTTGTGAGACTGCCATGCTAGTGGAAAACACACACGGTCCCCGCCGTAGTACGGTGCGCACTGACGAGTATGTGGCTGCCGTAGTCCCCTTTGTATTTGTATTTCCTCTGTAACTTCCTTGTCTACTTGAACAACAGCTGTTTGGTGCCAATATAGCGATTCTATAATTTTTATGTTTCTTGAGTTGATGTTTCCTTGTTTAAGTAAGTTTATCAGGGTCTCATGGCGGACTTTGTCAAACGCCTTTTCGAAATCTATGAAACATACGTGCATATCCTGGTTCATGTCTAGACATCTTTGTGCCAGTACTTTGAAACTGATCAATGCCTCCCTTGTACCAATGCCCTTTCTGAAGCCAAACTGGGTATTACTTATATCTTCCTCTAGTTTGTTGAATATTCTGTTATGAATAATTTTCAGGAATGCTATTAGTGTATGGCTCATTAAGCTAATGGTTCTGTAGTCACTGCATTCTCTGGCGTTTGGCTTCTTCGGTAAGGTTATAAAGGTAGATTTCATCCATTCCTTGGGTATTATTCCAGTTTGATATATTTTATTAAAGAGATCAACAATAACGTCCAGCTGGTCTTCATCTATTAATTTTAGAAGTTCACATAGAATTTCATCTGGTCCAGCTGCTTTTCCAATTTTCAATGTTTTTATTACATAATGAACTTCTTCTTTTAATATGTTTAGTCCCTCTGTAGTATTTTGTTTAGACTTGGTGCATCTTGTGTCTTCAAACAGTTTTTGTACATATTCTTTCCATCTTATAAGTTTTTGTGCTGTTTCTATTAAGATTTTTCCGTTTTTATCTTTAATAATAGAGGGTTTCATTTTTCTAGTTGTTCTTGTTAACTATTTAATTTTTTTATGCATATTGCGGATGTCGTATTTTGTTTGTAGTTCTTCTATATAATTGCATTTTGCTTCTATCCATTTTTCTTTTGCTTTACGTATTTTTCTTGTTATTTTTCTTTGTATTTTTTATATGTATTCAGATTAGGTTTACTTTTTCTTCTTTCTTCCATAAAGATCATAATTTTTTGTGTCATCCATTTCTCTTTCGTTTTTTTCCTTTCTGGTGTTAGGCTATCGTTACTTCCATCTATTAGCGCTGTTTTTATGTTAATCCATTTGTGGTCTATATCTATATCTGTGTTTATCATGTTTTTTTGTGTAGCTTTAATTTTATTATTAACTTCTCTTTGCACTTGTTCTTTAATGTCTGCCTCTTTCAATTTTTCCGTTGCTATCTTATTATTTTTTCTTTTAGGTTTTAATTGTTTAATATGCAGTCTGGCAACTATAGGGTTGTGGTCTGATCCGACATCAGCTCCTGGGTAGGCTTTTACTGTTGTTATACTATTTCTAAATCGTTTCTTAATAAGTCTGTAGTCGATTTGGTTCTTTACTATCTTACCTTTAGTGTTCTGAGGAGATATCCACGTATAAAGCCTTCTTTTTGGTAATTTATAGCACGCATTAGTAACTACGAGCTTCTCTGTCTGACAGAATTCCACAAGCCTATCGCCCCTTTCGTTTCTCTTTCCCATTCCAAAACTTCCTACTGTATCATCTACTGCTCCCTCTTCAATCTTTGTATTGAAGTCTCCCATGATAATTGTGATGAATTTGAAGCCATTAGATTTTTTTGTGGAGTGCGTGAAGGACCGATAATATGCAAACAATCTATTAACCATTCAGGCTTTTAAGGCAAATACCGAGCAAGCCATTTGTTAGATAGAACCAGAAATCGTCACCAAGATTTTGGAAAACTGGATTAAAGGAAGCGCTACTTTGAAGCTAGCCGAAGTAGCCACATAATTGAAATTGTGTTTCATAAATAATGGGAACGTTTGCTCTTTTGAATAAACTAATAATATACCAAAAAAAAAATAATTTTCGTTAATTTTTTTGAATTTTTAAAAAGAGACTACTAAATGGACCATTTTTTATATATGTTTATTTAACTATTCTGTTGTTGTATAAGCGTTTTTCTTTGTCACTAACTTTTTCTTTCTTTTTTGGAGTCAATTTCAGACGTTTCTCTTATCAGCTTATGGTCACTGCCTCTGTCAAAATTGTTTAATGTGGACACGTTGGTACAAATACTCTTGTTATTTGTCTTTTTTTGTAATAACATTTTTCTTCTTTTGTTTTTGGTTTCTGCAGCATAGTTCTTTATGTTTTTTAGATTACCGTCTTTTTTTGCGGATCCAAATTTCCAATTACAACAAAGGGTGGAGGTACTTGGATAACTTGCATAGAATATTTGCAGTTAAATTGTATTATTATGCATATATAATCTGATACAGTTTTTATTTTAGTTAGTAGGTGTTTGATTGTTCTGTTAATGAGAAAAGCTACGTTTCCTAGGTGAAATTGTGCATTTTTGTTGTTCTGGTACATTAGATGGCCAAATTTTAATGTAGTGGATTTTTGTCTTTTTAGCCTTGTATTGCTGATGCCAACGTCTCACTTAATGTGTTTTAGTTCTTCCTCGAGTCTCTCTTAGTGTTTTTCTTGTCGCTTTTTAATTTGGTAATATGTTCCGTTGAACGTGCATAGAATTGCTCTTTGCGGGCGTTGGGAGTGCTCCGGGAAGCAGCTGTCTGTCTTTGAGGGGCAGGTGCTTTGGAATACGGTTTAGAAGATTGGTTTGCCTTTAGCTTGAGATAGGCTATAATTTGGGGTGTGCGGTCCTTTGCACGCTTTTTATATAGTATATGCTGTAACTCTTTTGTAAATTTGCACATGGAGCTGGGATGGTATCCGGCTCACTTGACGCATACGTAAAGAGAATTGCATTTAAAGAGTTTTTCAACAGGAACATAACAATTTTGTATTTAAATACGGAACGCATTCTTAAACTTTTTTCTGATCTGTCAATGTTTAAACGTCGGTCGAGGCTTAAGTTTTTTTCATGGTAAAGTTTACAAACAAGTAACGTTTAGAAATTATTATAAATTACTACCAAAATTCTGTAGTTGCAACTTTGAGAACGCTTACTCTGATTTTCGGTTGTAATAATCGGCACCTGACAGACTGTGCTTGCTATAGTGGATAAATTTGAGTCAACATATTAGATGTTTATGTGTCAGTAAAACAACGCACCGGTTGAAATACCAAAAATATTGCAGCCGTAACTGCTTCAGTTCAAAATAAGCCAAATCAATCAGATTCTACGCAGTTTACAAGAATTGGGAGTTTTTTAGTCTACATTATGGCGAGTTTTGCGTAAAGACCTTTGCCTACACCCTTACAGGATCAAATTAACTCAATATTGAAGTTTTTTTAATTTGAAGAAGCGTCGTAACCGGTTGGGCTATGCAAAAGTTTTAAGAAAATCCTGAATTTTATTGAAAAATTATCTGTAGCCTTGAAGCTCATTTTTGGCTTAATGGCTATCTCAATAAACAAAGTATGCGTTATTGAACAGCAACAAACCCACATGTGTTTCAATTTTTTTATTGCATCTACAAAATGTGACCATGTGGTGTGGATTTTATGCTGGAGGTGTGATTGGACCGTATTTTTTGTGAATGAAAATAATTTCCATATTACGGTCAATGGAGTTTTCTATTGTGCCATGTTGTAAGATTATTTTTGGCCAGAATTGGATGAACTTAACATCAGTGATATGAGGTTCTAACAAGATTGGTCTATGTCACACGTCAACAACGTTAGAAGAATTCAAAAACAATATTGAACGCAAAACTGCTTACGTTCCGGCTGATATGTGTGGAAAAGTGGTAAAAATTGGATAAAAAATTCGATCGGTGTCATTGTGCTTGCGGTAGTCATATGAACGAGATCAAATTCTATACTTAAATGTAACATGTGTACTACTCCTGAAATAAATTTCAGTCCGATATCTTAATTATTCTGTGTTTTATTTAAATATAAAGTTGTTATGTCTTTATTGAAAAGCCCGATAGATACCGTGTGGCTATAACACTGGCAACGATGGCATTGGACAATGTTACTAGATTTGCGTTTAAAGTCGAAACTTTTGGATGCATGCGGATGTTATTGTTTGCGTTTACGGCGCATTCGATGTTTTGATTTATTGCTTTGAATGTGGTCAACTTAGGAAATACGGTTTAGTCCCGTATTGTTATGGGAGGTGGGGGACGTGAGCCAGCGCTTTCTGTGAGTTTTGACAGATTTGGGGGGCTTGTTGGAAGATCTGTTGGCTGTGCCAGAAGTGGACAAGTTGGCATTAGTGGTTGGAAAGATCTTGGACTCATTTGCCTTGTTGGTTGAAGACCTAAATTGCGCTGAAGGCGCCTTACTTGCTGAGCCGACAAATGGTTTGATAAGATTAGAAACTGAAAAAGATTTATCTTGTTTATTATATGAGAGGTCTGGGTAGGGGCATCCAGAGTTTTAGTAAGCTGAAGTTGCTGCGGTAAGTGGGGAAGGCGATAAGTTTTTTGGAATGTCTACGTAGGAGGTCGGGGCCGGAGCTTTCGGTGGCGTGAGTAGTTGGGAGATTTGTTTTGGCAACAAATAACATCATTGATGAGGTGAGGCTTCGTTCTTTTTAATTTTCTTTGTGTTGTCCGTAAGAATGAACAGGATGTCTTTCAGTTCTACCTTCGTCTGCCTCTGTTTGTTTTTCAGGTTGTCGCATCTCTTTGATTTGTCGTCAATCATTTGAATGACGTACTTCTCAAGATTATTGAACAATTTGTTTCTTGAGGAAGTCTTCAAATTTCTGGGGCTGGACATAGAGTGTCCCCAAGACGGAAGAAGAAAGAGAAGCTGAATTAATTAATTAATTACTTAATTAATTAATTTAGATATATTGTTATTAATGATATGATTTGACGACAATCCTCAATAATGACGTAGTGTAAATCTTCTATGAGGATATCTCAATAGCTATAGACAAAAACTTCTGCAAATATACACTTGTCATAAGAGAACTAAGCCTAAAAGTAGAACAAAATAGAAAAATATAAACTCGGTATAAGAAATGAGCAAGGGAACACACTGTACAACTTTCTAGAGCAGCAAGAACTTTTTGCAATGAATACATTCTTTAAAAAAAAATTTCAGAGGAACTGGACGTACCAAGAATGAAATAGATTACACCATAACTTCAAAATTAATTGTTGTTACTTAACATTTGTTTGACAAGAAGCAACCACAGAATTAGTAAGAATCAAAATAATATATAACTATAATATATAGTGTCAAGAACACCTAAAATTGACATTCAAATATTGGACGAAACACAAGAACACTTAGGAAAATATACAACCCTACGCACAATAAACGTCGAAAAAATATTTGCCAAAATATCTAACAAAAGACTAACCAATAAACTTGAAAATTATTTTCAAACCAAAAAGCAGGCAAGTTTCAGAAAGTGTTAAAGCACATTAGACCACCTACTAACAATAAGAACCGTTTTAGAAATGGCTATAGAATACCAAGTACCAGTGTACATAATTTTTGTAGATCAAATTTGCGAACAATATTGCAATATTTGCTGAAACAAGAAAAGAACTGAAGCAAATGATTGAAGAACTAGAAAAAAGGTTAGCTAAAAAAGTCTTGAAAATTAACATTGAAAAGACCAAAGTCATGACAAACTAAACAGAAGAATTGCAAATTGCATTAGCAAATATGCTTCTGGAACAGGTGGACCAATACATATACTTAAATCGAGACATTAGACCAAATAAATACTACCAAATAACCAAAATACAAAGAAGAACTAAACAAAGATAAAAAGCATTTGGAAGGCTACGTTTTGTATTGTGAGTTAAAAACATACCACAACACTAAAGTGTTTGACCAATGCGTATTACCAATACTTATCTACAAGGCGCAAGCATGGTCTTTTACTAAAAACAGCTTACGTAGGTTATCAGTAACACAAAGATCAATAGAACAAAGAATGCTACAGATTACTCTTAGAAAACACAAAAAAACTAGAAGAACCAAAGTAGCTGATTTAGCTAAAACCGTTCTTGGATTAGAATGGATTTTTGCAAAACACCGCAAACTAGGTGGGTCTTCTGGAAAGAATGACTGAATCTGCTTGGATAAGAGTAGCACAGAGCATAAGTGCAACAGGCAGTTGCAATGCTGTGTCTGCCACTACTTGACATTAGCAGCATTTTAACTGGATTTTGGTATACTGTGGGAGGAGGCCTGGCAAAATCTGTTTTCTTCTGAAAGAAGCTGTAAAAAACCTTTTCTAGGAACGCAAGCAAATATTATGTCACTTTACTTTGTATTTAAAAGACTTTGCAGTGACACACACATAAACAACAAAAGCAAAGAGTGGACAAGGACAAACTCTTTCAAATCTACACTGATGTTTCAAAAACATATTAAGGTGTGGAGCAAAAATTCACTCCAAAAGTCTTAATATTCTTAATACTAGAGACACTTACGGCTATTTTCTAGCACTCTTGTTGCTAACATATTTTTAAGATGGCTCCCCAAGAGTTGAACACATTATTTTTTTAAATCATTTTTATTCTGGTACAGGGTGTTTAAGCAACAATATTTAAGTAATTTTTGACAATAGCATATACACTTTAATTAGATGCTTATAATGAAACTTGCACAATCTCAAAATTTTATTACAATAACAATAACGACCATTGAAGTGAGAACCATGCTGAACGCGTACGATGCGTCGGAAGCATATATCAACGAAGTGTGCTGACGCACCGTATGCGTTGGTAGCATCAAAAGTGCTAGACAAAGATAACCGGCAAGTCGGGTTGTAGAAAGGTAAAAGAGGCTATAATTGCCTCAAATCCTAAAACGGTCGACTACTACTTGAGACTATTCAAAAAGACCTGCAAACTATAAGAGGAGTTTTGACAAATCACTTTCAATTAAAAAACACATGCATGCGTTATGAGCATTGTAAACAGCCCGATATGCAGAGGATGTGAAATGGAAGACGAGACTGAGCACGTACTATGTACTTGGCTGGTGCTTTTCTAAGCAAGAGAGTACATGTTAGGAAATTGTTTGCTTAACAAGGCTAGCATAAAGAAAAAAATTCTAAACAAAGTTTTAAAATTTATCAACTAGATAGGTTGGCTGTGTGTTAGGACGGAAGAAAAAGGTTTACCACTAAACGATATAGAAAGAGATTAATGAGGTTTAAGTGCAGTAAAAATGGTTTTACTTTAGATCACCGTTTCATAATTTACAAACTGTGTTAAACGTTAATATTTACGTCTCTTCTTTCTTCTAACTGAGTAACATCTGTCAGTCATTTTCTCATGTTTGTTAACTTCAGAAACACGTATGGAGGCTTGTAACATCCAAGGTCCGTATGATAAACACATGGGCGGGTAAACGAGGGACACTTTTAAACTACTAGCTCACAATTAATAAACTGTGTCACCGCGCGCTAACTCAAGTCTTTGTTACCAAAAAATTGGTTACAACACTTTCTTTTTCTAAATTAATGACATTTGTCAGTAGTTCCCTCATGTTTATTAATTGCAGAAATAGGTCAGGTGGTAGTAACATGCAATTTTTAGATGACAATCACTTGAGTGGAAGGGCGAGTACATTTTTTTAAACCACTGACCTAGAATTTATAAAATTTGTTTCTCGCCCACCCACTTGAGTGTTTGTTATCAAGAAGTTGGCTACGTTATTTCTTTCTTCTAACTTAATGAGTTTTATTTTATCTTTGCTAATTGAAGGAGTATGACAGGTAGTTAAAAGGTTTTAATTCTTTAATGGCAAACATTTGGGTAGGTAGGCGGAACACTTTTTTAAACTACCGGCCCATAATGCATAAACTCTGTCTTTGCCTGCTTACCCAAGTGTTTGTTATGTCAGTTGTCACTTTGATGGGCGGACAAGGAGTAATTACAACGGAGAACAATATTAAAATAGTCACGTCTAGATGTTAAATCATTGTTGCCCGCCTACCTATTTAACTGTTAAACCATTGTAACCTGTTCACTTACTTGAGTCTCTATTGTCTAGTAATTTGTTTATCAATCATCAATGGTATTCTTTCTTTTATGGCATAGTGATGCCCAATTGTTGGACTACTGTGGTTCGCTCGTCTACCTAAGTGTCTATTGTTTAAGAATTTGCTAATTAACGTTGGTGAAGTCACTGTAATTTGCGGACAGGGGGTAATTACAATTTTGTTGACAATTAACAGTTGGGCTGGTGGACAAGAAAAAACTTTTAAGTAGTTAAAACTGTTGGACTACTATGGATTACTGTGGCTCGCCCACTCACCCAAATGTCTTTTTCCAAAAATTTGCTAATTAACCACAAGTGTTGTTTTTTTCTTTTATAGCATTTGAGAGAGTCAAGGTTAGCGGTGAAGTGATGGGAGGGCAAGGAGTTATAACAATTTTTTTGACAACTAACAATTAGGAAGGCGGGCAGGAACACTATTAAATAAGTGACGCCCAATTGTTTAATTAACTAAGGGCCGGTATTATAAACCATTAAAATCTGTAGATTTTATTTACTAACCAAGTAAATTATTTTACTTGGCTGATTTTGGTATTATAAACGTCAAATAATAAAAGTAGGTAACTAAATCTATGGAATAAATTAATCTTCCAAAATCTAGGGATTAAAATTTATTCAATGAATAACTTGACACGTGTTATGTTTTTTAGGTTATTTTTAATGTGGAGCAATTTCTGTTGAAAATCAACTTTTGATTGCTCTACGATGTTATGCAACTGACTTTCAAAATGTTGTAGGGGATTATTGTAATAAAACAAAGGCTACAATACAACACATCAATAACTACGTTACGTTTTTATTTTACCTTAATGACATCTGTCAGACATTCTGTCATGTTTTTAGTTGCAGAAACACTGCAGGTGGTTGTAGCATTATATTTCTTAATAACAAACATTCGGGCGGGCGGGTAGGGGACACATTTTAAACTACCGGCTCTTTGCAATTGATAGTTTATACTATCCAATTTTATTTTTTTTAATTTTGTGTTGCTTTGCGATGAATCGTGTAGTACATTAATGCAATTTTTAATTCTTTTGTGTTATTGCAAACTGTGTTATTTTGACATTTGAACTTACACTCTTAAACTATTGCTTCACAATTAAGAAAAAATTGAGTTTTTGTAGATTATTAACAAACATTTTATTGAAAATTGCTAATAAATTATTTGTTTCAGTTGACGTCGTAATGACTGAAGTCCCAGCAGAAATCATCTCACCAAGCAAGACCGACATAATCGAGGAAAGTTCGTCGACACAACAACACCGATTGTCGATACAATTGGTCGTCTTGTGTCTGATCTTAGTGATCAACCCATTCTAGCTCCTTAATCTTTTCTTTTTTCTATAATAAATCTAAATTAATTAATTAAAGAAAAAAATTCTTAAATGAATAATAAATTCGATAAAAAATATTTGCAGAAGGAGAGAAGAGAATAGATGTTTTATATTTGTTATATATGTTGCAAAAATATATATCTAGGTAAATATGTGTGAATGTGAGGGAGAGATTGAGATTTTTTATCGTGTATGGAATTATATGTATATAAAAGGCCAATTAACGGATGTTAAAGGCGCAATTGATTTTTTAATTTCAGTTTTGGATATTGCGCCACAATATTGACTGCTTTATATAAGGCGTGTAAATGTTTAAAATAATAATATTTCCTCCTCCCTCCCATTAAATCTTACCACTGAATAATTTACTGTGTATAACTAATTAGCAGGGTATGAAATTATTTTCAATTATATTACAAAATAAAAAAGGCGGGGGAGAAGACGCGATGCCCTTACGTTTGGAGGTTCTTTTGTAACTATAAATTTTTTACTAAATTTTAGGATTGATTAAGATGTATATATTAAATTTTTAACATAATTGTACAAAGCATTTTTTAAAATCGAAGCACTTTTAAATCAATTTTTTGTTGCTTGTGTAAACGATTGTCAATTAATGTCAATACAATCAATATTTTTTAGTTAATTTTGTTTTATTTTTTGTATTAAAGTGCACTCGTTTTCAACGCGTTTCTCTATCGGTGTTCTATATGTATGATGTTTACTATTAGAATGAATGAAGTGGACTCAAATGTAGCTAAGAGTTTTTGTTTTTAAAGATATCAAGAATTTTTCTTTTATAATAAAAAATATTAAAAATTTCTTAAAACTTAGAAAATTATACAAACAACTTATTGTATGGAAACGTTTGTTTTTGAAAATTTTTAGTACAATATTAGGTTTGTTTTAAAAATCTTATTAAATTTCAGTAGTTAATACTAAAGTTATAGAAATCTTCAAAAGATTTTAACTTTATATTTAATAATTAGTTAATGTTTAAAATCTTTTATTTGCTAGAAAATGTTAACTACATTCTGAATCCACTTAATTATTATAAAAAAACTAAATAAATATAATATTTATGATTTAAAAAGAAAACGATAAGGGCGCATTCATAGTCAATATTTACCCCACTATTTAAAAAATCCAAAAAAAAATCTTAACTTATATACACAAATCTAATGTATTTTTTACTATCTATATTAAAACAATCACAGAACAATCATTTTTCAAAAGTAAACAAAAATTTAAGAAGAGGAAAGAAATTAGAGGAACTGCGGCTCACACAATAATAAATTATTTATTGACTACGACATTATAAAAAGAAAAAAACAAAAATTAATACTATCATATTTTGGTAATAAGTTTGTTTTATTTTTGTGACTTAACGAGAGACACAAAGAAACAAACAAAAATGCAATATCAATTGATATTTTGACAGTTTTTTACTTCTTTAACATTTAGTACTGACATTATTGAAGTAATTTGCATTAAATCGTGCAAGTTTTAGTAAGTTTTACTTAATTTGACTTATTTTTGAGAAATAACAGACTGTGTGTCAAACAAAAACGCAATAATAATTGATTTACTGAAAGTTTTTTGCATTATATTTTAACATTTAGTAATGACATTATTGAAATAATGATTACCTATCAATTTTTATTAAATTGAGCAAGTTTTGGTAGTTTAGGCGTTTAGATTTGTTTTATTTTTGTAGCTGGACGAAATACACAAACAAACAAAAATGCTATAACATACGATTTTCTGATAGTTTTTTTGATTAAGTCAATACATTTTTATCAATCTAGATTAAATTGGGCATTTTTTGGTACCTGATTTGTCTTTGTTTGACCAATTTTAAACCACAAACAAAAGACACAACTTAAAAATTGTAAAAAAAAGTTGTAATTTCAAGAAAATGGAGGCCAAAACAAAACAACAAAAAAAATTGTCACCAAATAAATAGCAGAAAAAACAAAATGGCCGTCAAAACAAAATGACCGACAAAAGCAAAATAGCCACCAAGAATTAAATGGCTATTAAAAACCAAATAGAAGCTACAACAAAATAGCTTTTTCATAAATAAATTGAATTAAAAAAAAAAATGTTGTTGATTTTACCTAACTTATAACATATTTGTTAGTTGTTAGCCATTGTAGTAAACTAATTTTTAATTATGTGAGCTGCATCATTCCTAGCAAATACGAAAAAAAAACAATCCACTCCTTAGATCTTTGATTGATGCGTCGGTCCTTTTTGCACAAATTTTTGCAAATTGCGAAATTATAATTTACTTAAAATATAAAATAATAAAATAATAAATATTAAAAAAAAGATCTGTATGTAAAACCAGTCGAAAGAAATATTTTCGACAAGAAAAACAATTGATGATAGTTGATTTTAGCTTAAAAAAATTAAATTAAATTGACTGGTCTTAGAACAGTGTAATTATATTTAATAAAAAAACGCGGCTATATGGAGCCAAAAATGTCTTCCTTGAAATCGCTATTGTCTATTATTAAATTAAGGGAGCAACCAATTGTCACTTCGAGCGTGATTTCGTTTCTTAGATCATTCGATAAAATAATAAAAGTAGATGGCATTGTTTGTCCAGGCGTGAATAATAAATATTATTATTAGTGATTCAGTTTTTATTAATTAATACTATTAACAAAACAAATGAAATGATTTTTAGTTATTTGACATTTAATTCAATCTGACAGTTAATTAACTTCAAACTAATGAAATCATTTCATCGTGTTGGTTAATATAATCGACCATATTAATTTCCTAAATATGAAAAGACACACTCGATTGATTTCAGCGCTAAATTTAAGTAAAAAATGATAAATTGTAAACTATTTATACTGATAAGCTCGTAGAAATGACAATAACTTGCTTTAAAAAGTATAATTAGAAGAAAAAAAAAGGAGTCATAGATGAAAAATTTATTAATTAGCGAGAGAGAGTCGACGACGTGAATATTTTGTTTAGGTTTATTTATTTTTCTATATTTGTAAGTATAATTTTTAATTGTCGTTCCAAAAAAATAAATCTGAACAAAATTGTCAAAAAAATTATTGTAAATAATAATATATATATTATATGTGAAGAAAATAATAAAATTATTGTACTTTTTGTGTTTTGAGATGGCTATCTATATATATTAAAAAAACAAAAGAAAAACAAGAATAAAATTAATTATGTATTAAAACTTTCAATTTGGTGTTTGTTTGTGGGATTATTTGTTGTTATTGGCTTAATGTTTTCCAGTCAGTGACAGGGGACTGCTTAAAGTTCATGACACCACAGCCTACTTACAGTTGAAGCATCTGCTTAGTTGAATGCATTAACTAAATACAACAAGATTCCCTTTAGTTGTCTAGAGGATTTCGGGGTCAAGGAAATGAGGTTTGTATAATTATACAGGACGTCACATTAATCAATCTAATTAAAATTGTTTGTGTAGAGTCATTGTAATTAGTATAAATCAAGAAAGCGTTGCAAAGATTGCTTTTATATCAACATGGTTGAATGTTTGTTATTTATATAAAATAACCGTCAATTAGCATTAATATGGCTTTCAATTAAGATGTTAATGTTTTTTTTTATAAAACAACGTTTAGAATATTGATTTGATTTGTATGAAGGAACTTTGTAGTACAATATGGCCGCCAGTTACAAATTTTAATGAGTCAAAACTATCTAACACAAGTTATCAGTTTGTTGGCTGCTTTCATTACAAACACAGTGGCGTACATAGTTAAAACGTAAATTTATTAAGTCATCAAGATTTAAAAAAAGGTAAATATAGTAATTTTAATTCTTTTAAAATGTTTAGTATTCTGTGAGCAAATCATTTAAATTCTTTGCCCATTCTCAAGTGTTTGTTATCAAAATATTTGATATTTTTCAAGTGTTGCATTTCTGCTATTTTTTTAAATAAAAAAATAAATGACAATTGTCACTAAAGTGGGCGCAAAAATCAATTTCTTAATGATTCACACTTGGGTGGGTGGTTGGGGAACTTAGTAATTGAATTATTCAAACGTAGTCTAGAGGTATTGGATGTTTCCCACACTTCTTGCATTTTTGCTGTTTTAGTTTGTAAGAGAATGAATGATGTCACTAAAACGTCAGAAGTGGGCTCCAAAATTTCTAACACTTAGGTGGGTAGTCAAGCCTCTTAGTACATATATTGTATGTAAGTGGTTTAGAATAGTGTTTGTTATCAAAATATTGTTTTTTTTACACATTTCTTGCATTCTTGTTGTTTTTAATATGAGAGACGTCAAAAGTGGGCGCAAAAACCAATTTCTTGAAATTTATTACTTGGGTGGATAGAAAATACATAGATTGTAGATGAGTGATTTTGATGGGTTGGCCCCGCCTACCTGCCTACGCACCTACCCGCTCAACTGTTTGTTATCAAGATATTGGATTCTTTTCACACTTTTTGCATTTCTGTTGTTTTTTAATATGAGTAAATGAAGAACGGAAGTCAGTAAAACGTCACAAATACAATAACTAACTTTTTTGATTATTTTTACATTGGTTTTATTTCTGCTGATTTTAAATATACAGCGTAAATGACAGATGTCAGTAACACGTCAGAAGAGAGCGCAATAACCAATTTTTTTGAAAAGTAACCGTTGGGTGGATCAGCGGGCAACTTAGTATATGTATTGTGGGCAGATGGTTTAGTTAGAATCATGTATCACACGTATCAAGTGTTTGTTATCAAAATATTTAACACTACTAAAACGTCAAAAATGAGCAAAATTATCTATTTCTTAAATAACACTTGGGTGGATGGACGGAAAACTTATTAATTAAAATGTACGGAAATCATCTAAAATGATGCACACTGGTCACCTATTTAAGTTTTTGTTATTAAAATATTGGGCATGTTTTACAGTTAAGTAAAGCACCTTAATCCATAATTGTTAGCGCGTGGTTTAGAATGGTGTGTATGTGTTGTTGTTGGGTAGCTTAGAATAGCAAACTCCGCCCACTTGACTACGTGCTTGTTATTGTTATTAAAATATTGAATGTTTTTTACACTTGTTGCATTTTTGCTGCTTTTGAAAATAAGAAATATATATATATATATTTATTTACACAATTATAAAATAGTTACATTGTAAATCTGTTTTAAATCACTAAATGATTAAACTGCTCCTTCATACTGCATCGATATAAATGATATCTGTCCTCTGCTGGGTCTCCACAGAATTTACACACACATTCACTGGAACATTGATGATATTGTGTAGAGCTGCATAGTATATGATGCATCCCATGGACGGTTATTCGGCATATTTTGCTTCTGTATTTTTGATTTGGCTTCCTCCATTCACTATTCCTGAACGCCGGCCCTTCTGTATAATTTTCTGTAACAAAATAAGAAATGAATGACAGATGTTACTAAAACGTCAGAAATAGGCGCAATAAAATATTTCTTAAAGGTTATCACTTAGGTGAGTAAAAAAACTTTATTGAATTATGGTTGGGTGGTTTAGAATGGTGTACCCTGCTCACCCAACCAAGTTTTGTTATCAAAATATTAAATGCTTCTCACTCTTGTTGCGTTTTTGCTGTTTTTTGAGTTTGAATATGTCACTAAAATAACAAAAGTGAGCGCTGTTACCGGCTGGATTTTATGATTGTAGACGGAAGCAACTGGTCTATGTTTAGAAGTTGTTCTGGAGTAGTTTTTCGGAGCGTCGGAGGCGGTAGAGTTATGTGTACTCATTTTATGTAAACCAACTAAAAGTTTTTACACACGCTTTATCCAGAACGCTGAGACTACACGCACACTCAGTCTACTAAGGACTATGGTATTTATTTGAAGCAACGTAAAAGTGCCGTAGCAGCTACCAGTAGCCGTTTTAAAATCCTGGTGGAGTGTACAAGCATAGAGTATAGTTGTTGTGCAGTTCTCCGGAAAATCCTGGGGTTATTACTGCGATGATAGTAGTAGTCTTGGAGATGCCGAAAAGTACCAAGGGTTGTTTTACAAAAACTCTATGTGGTAGGATTGGGTTTCCTGGTGGCATCAGACAAAAGTTGCCATACAGTAGTGGTCAGGTAATGTCTTTTTCTTTGTTTCTGCTTTGATTTTTGGTTTTTACTGACTGTGAGGACAAAAATCACAATTTTTTATAGTAGCGGGCGCGCTGCCCGCAATTTTTTAGGCTGAGATA
Source organism: Tachinus rufipes (assembly GCA_963932245.1). NCBI lineage: Eukaryota > Metazoa > Arthropoda > Insecta > Coleoptera > Staphylinidae > Tachinus > Tachinus rufipes. The sequence goes on along the minus strand of OZ010747.1, from coordinate 65,040,790 downwards.
TTTTTTTTTTTTTTTTTAGACTATTTTCAGATATTGTTAATAGCCTTTGGCACTATTGTTAAGGACGGGAATAATCAGTAAAATATGAAAAAATATCTACTAAGAGTTCAGTACAAAATCAAGTGACGCGGGCTTAACACTCAAGGCACGGGCTTGTCTAAATTGTTTAAGTTTTGGGTTTTTGTGGTGATTCTTGCGGTAACCTGCACTGTGGCGGCACACATTTAGTTTTTTTAATCTTTTGCGCACTGGGTCTCTGACTACTACGCAAAAATTCTACGGTGCACACTATCCACCTAGGATGTTTATTAGTGAAGATGTTTTTTTTTTTTTTTGGATATGTATGCATGGGCTGCACACGTTGCGTTGAAAGCTTTGCCTAGTTCAACTGCAGATTGTTCCGGTGTGGCGTCGTTGGTTTTTGGGATGTCGGCTTTGGAGTTACACAGAGTGCCTGTCTGTGTTCTTTCAGATGTCTCGCAGTTGCATAAAAGCACGATGCTCTTTTTATCTAAGTTGGCTATAAAGCGGCTTTCTTTCAATTTGTTGTGTACGCTGACTGTTTGGAGAGTAGAGCTAAAGTGTAACACTTCTTTGTGGTACTCTCCCTCAACTTCTTCTGCGCCGCATGTTGATTGAGTATTTATTCCACTTTGAACATTTTGTGCTTTTTTAGTTTTTTTTGGTAATGACTTTAATGTTGGCATGACATAACAGATCTTGTGCCAGCAACCATTTGTATCTGTTCTTCAAACCTTGCAAAATGTTTCTTAAGTACGTAAAAGCATGTAGGTTTGTTAACCTACCACAGGCGTAGTATGGATCTCCAATTATTGTTGTTATTTTAGCGATATGCCTGTAGAGCTCGGCTAACACGTTATACCTCATAGTATCTCTGTGGCATAAAGTCGCCTATCTTGCCGTTGTTGTAGGTTACTGTGCCGCCGTATCTTTTGGTGGTAATTTACGGGTTTAGTGCCAAGTGTTGCTTTGTGTTGATACAGTTAGCAAATTGGTGAATTTAGATACATTCTAGTCAAGTGGTTTGCTATTGATCTGGTTGAGCGCGCTTGTATATGTCTAGTATGCCGGGACAGTTGCCAAGGCTATGTTGATGTTGCTGACTAGGGTTGTTTGGTGATTAGGGTTGTTGAATTGGTTGGGTCACCCGGAGGACTGGTTGTTCTGTCATTCTCATAGTTATTTGTTAAATGTTGTTTTTTTTTTCTTTCAAACGTTTCTGTTGCTAGGTTTTCTTCTTTTTTCTTTTTTCTCGGGTTGTTTGCGAGATCATGAAAACATCATGTTTTTCTTTGCCTATGTTAAAAGTCATTTATCAACGGCTGGGCACCGTGATTGCAGACAAAGGTATTTGATTCATGTCTAAGACTTGTCCTAAAATGATTTTCCGGAGTGTCAAAGCATTTTATGTAAACAAACTACTAAAAGTTTCTACTCACGCGTTCACCCAGAACACTGAAATCATACGAACACATAGCGTTTTAGTCCACAAAGGACTATGGTATTTGTTTGGATCAACGTAGTGCTGTAGCAGCTACCGGTGGCCGTCTTGACTCTGGCGAGGTGTGCAAATACAGGGTGTAGTTGTTGTAAAGCTTTGCGGAGAGTCTTGGGGTTATTACTGCAATGATGGGCAGTAGTCTTAAATATGCTGTAAGCTCTACTACCTGGTGGTTGTCGATACAAAGGATTGTTTTGCAAAAGCTGCAGATGTGGTTGAATCGGGTTACCTGATGGCACCAAACGAAAGTTTTTGCTTGGACTCTTAGATTATGCTAACTGTAGGGTCAAAAATCACAGATTTTTAAAGTAACGGGCTTGCTTATTAGGCGTCTAGGTTGATAAAACGTGGCTCCGCCCAAGCGCGGTAACAGAGCAATAATCATTTTTTATTGATTAACACTTAGGTAGATGGACGGGAAATTTAGTAATTGAATCGTTTGTGACTAGAGTAGTCAACTTAATACATGTATTAAAGGTTGGTGGTTTAAAATAGTCTACCCCACTCAAGTGTTTGTTATTAAAATATCAGATGCTTTTTACATTTGTTGTGGTCATGACCTGATCTGCAGTTTAAATTATTTGCTAGTAATTATAATCGAAATTTTTAGCAACAATAAAGAGGTTTCTAAAGTTTGCAACAAGAAGAAATTTGCAATTTTTTGTTAACAAACTTTTTGCTGGTAATTGTAATCTGAAGTGACTTACTTACCCGCCCAAGTGTTAATTATTAAAAGATTAGATATTATCTCCTTCTTCTTTTACTAAGCAATTTCTAAAAGAAAAGCAAAAAGAAACTTCCAGTTCATTAATAAGAAATACTTAGTCGGGTAAGTGAACACTCCTTTGCCTACGATAACGTACTTATCAATAAGTTGTGAGATGTACTACAGGAGTCTAACCTTAACTATACTAATTAATGCTCTAAAAATCTTTACGATGGCACAAAATCAGAAGTAAAAACTGGAAATATAGAATAGAATTTGAAACAAACAAAGGATTACGGCAGAGTTGTTGCATTTCCCTTACTTTATTTAAAATGTTTATAGGAAAAGCGCTTACCAACTGGGAAAAAAATGCAGCCGCATAGGTATAGAACTAAACAACATTTACACACTTCAATTTGCTGACGATCAAGTTTTACTAGCAAATGACAAAGATGATGCAGAAAACAAAATGTTTATGCGTGAAAGGAAATTTGGAAAATTTAATTCTAAAATGTAATGTAATAAATATAAATACCTGGACACAATGTTTGACAATACTGGATTTGACAAAAAAGACATAAAAGCCAAAATAACACAATTCAAAAAAACCATAGGATGTCTGAACGGAATTCTCTGTAATAAAGATATCACAAATAAAAACAATTACAACATATATGATACCATGATAAAAAACAAGCTACTATATGGATCAGAAACATGAAGAGTTAGAGATAGATATAAAAAAAATAGAAGCCGTAGAGATGGACGCCCTAAGAAAACCGACAAGAACATCAAGAATAGAGAGAATTAGGAATGAGATTATTAAACAACGTATGGGAATAGAAGAGTGTTTATAATGATTTAAAAAAAACGACAACTAATATGGTACGGACATGTTAAAAGACTGAACGTAAATAGACTTCCTAAGCAAACGATGGAACAAGTACCACAACAAAGAAGAAAAAAGAAAAACCAAAGAAAAGGTAGGTCCAGGAAATTCAAACAACAATGAGTGCAAAAAACCTAGTGGAAGGACAGTGTGACAATAAGAAAGAGTGGCAAACGGGCATCGGACAACGTCACAAGACGTTCTAAACCGATTAAGTATATATATAAAAGATTTTGTATAGAAAAAGTCTTTTTTAATCCTTTCAACTCAGTGTGTTTTTTGAGGCTAAGAGGGAAATCTTTCTAAAGAGTTTGAAAAGTGTCGGATTTACCCTCACGGGTGCCTACCAACTAACCATCTGTAATATAAATGCTATATAGAAGTTTGACTCTTATTAAGCGTAAGGACCTTCCCAAATAACTAAGAAAATTTATGAGTTTAAAATTACAGAAAGCACCTATTGTGCCACATTGCATATTATTTGTGGCAAACTTGTACCACGTGTATGTCTGGGAATCAGACTGTCTGACATAGTTTGGAAAATTAGCCGTTCAGCTAGAAACTAAGCCAAAGTTATAATTAACTTCTTAAAATCAGCGTTGCTCGCTTGGGACTGACGGAACAACAGCTGATCCTTAGCTAGGAGCTATGCGTTTTGCGCAGAACCCGCCGGTTGTGCATATGATACATCCTTGATAGCTGCTCTTAAAAACAGCGATAGTCTGCTGGTGATGAGCGTTACCGTGAGCCTAGCTTACTAGAACGTAGCTTTACGTAAACTGGGCAGCCTATATAACTGCCAGTGTGCGGCCTACCAAATCTGGCGCATGTAGCTACATGCCAGGACTCTTTAGAAAAGGTGCATTCGGAGCTTAAATAAGCCATCAACGACGTAAACGTAGTTGATGGCTGTACAATATTACCATCGTACGCGCCGTACGATGGTGATATTGTGCGACTTGAAAGTTGCCAACAGCGCTGGATAAAGAGATTTTTTCTAATAGTTATAAAAAGATGGAGTCGTATGCTAGCGCCCTTTGTAGGAACTGGTAAAAATGAGGAGCGTGAGGGAGAGCCTAAAGGTTTAACAGTGGGACCCAACTTGGTTGACTGAGTCTTAAGGCCAGCCGGGTTGACCTTGGGGGCTGAAAGCTTATTTGGATCTGAAAACACCAGACGGTGGTTAGTTGATGGTCTAGAGTTACAAGAATTTAGAGAGGATTTACTCGGATCCTTCTTGTTTTTTTCTGTTTTCTTCTTCTTTTCCACCATTTAAAATATTATTTTTGGGGGCATTAGAGTGAGCGGTGACTTTATTCTTTAGCGTGTTTATTGTCATTGGGTATATCTGCCCGCAACCACGCCTCCTTCAAAAACGCGCGCAATTTGAGGGTTTAATCTTGCTGTTTTCAAAAATCACCACCGCAGATCCTGAAGCAAGTTGCAACGTCAACTTTGCGTTCCGGACGAACAAAGCCCAGTTTCTAAAACAATTGGAACTCCGTCCGACCGTTACTACTTTCTATCCCGGTAAAGCCCCAAAACGGATACCACGGCGAAGAAGTCCTGGGACTGGAATTCCGTCTATTTTTTCCATATTTGGCATCCAACAACAGCAGAGAGGTTTGCTTCTATCCTACTGCATTGCAATCCCAATCAACGGAAAACATTTTGTACGGCCACTGTGGGTAGTTTTATTCTTCCTCACATCGTACAACACAAAACTTATTACCTAGGTCTTCCCGAAGACCGCACTCTGTGTGAACGCATCTGGGGTAATAGCGCACTGTGTGAGCGCGTCCGTATGAAATGTACTCTGGGTGAGTACGTAAATGTGTGCCTTCTGTGTGAAGGCGGCCGTCAATAACTTTTATTAGTTACAGAACTAATGTAACTAATAAAACTGACCTCACTATAGAAGAGACGCCGGTAACACTATCAGACACACTTTATATAAGTTTTAGAATATTGTGGTAAACTTTGACTATAATTGTAGTTTGAACAATAAAACTAAAGAACTTACTAGTATTTTTATTCTTATTTTGATACCGTCAATGGCAAACTTTTGTGATTTTTTTAATGTAAGTCATGCACGCAAAAGTAGTAAGTCCAGAGTTTACGCACATAAATTTTTTTAGAAGTGGTTAGTAGAAGTGCCTGTTGCAAGTTAAAGCAATAACAGTGATATTTTTAGCATTTTTATTTTTAAAAGTATTGTTTTTTTATTCATCTGTTCTTCTTTGTTTCTTTTTTTACACACTACTTGAAATAGTTGCACAGAAAAGTGTACAAAAAATGTTTCACATACACGTTCTCCCAGCAAAGTGATTATTGTACTGTAGTTTTTACTAGAAGCAACTCTGTAGTTTTATATTTAGCAGCTTCAATTTGTTTAATACAGGAAGACAGAGATAAGATTTGTAGGTCTTACAATGAAAGTTCATCTCAATGATATTTACATATGTGATTAAATTTTTTTAGTTCTTTTTCTGTTTAGCAGTACTGTTTTTCTACTCTTTTGGACGTTGTTTTTGTTACCTTGTTTTAGCTGAAGTTACAGTACATTGTCATTGTCTTCTACTCGTTGTTGTGTATCGGAAACATAATCAGAATCTTTATCTGCCTGGTAAAGGGTTAGGGAGATCTCCATAAACAGAAACAAAACATGTAATTGAATAACTTAACCATACTTTTTAAATATAAATTATGATAAACAAATGCTAAGAAGTTTGAAGTTTACTTATCATCATTTTCCAAGTACTCATTTTATTAATTGCAAAATGTTCAAATATTTTTTTATAAATTGAATAAAAACTGTTCTTTGCTATTAGTAAAGAAAGTACACCACGTTGTAAGTTAACAGAAACTTGAATAATGTTTTAGTAGTAAAAGGATGCATTTAAAACAGTAAAACTGATATTTTTAGGGGTTTATTACGATTACGAAAGATGGCGCTAGAGAACGCAAAGTTTACTTCAATCTATTTACAACCAAGTCGAGATACCTTTTAGGCATATCTTATTTAGTTTATTTCTATTAATTAAAGTGCACTTAAACCTTTTTACTTTTAGGCTCCTCAATTAATGTATTACTTTTATGTCTCACTACTTATTGCATTTTTGCTGTTTTTAAATATGAGATAATAATGACAATTATTACTAAAACGTTGGAAGTAAGTAATGCCGACGTTTTTATAACTTTGATATCTTTCTCAAAAAAAAAATAATTAAAAACCACAAAATAAATCAAAATAAATTACATATAATATTCAACAATACCCAACAATATTACTACTAAGGAACTACCAAAAAAACTTCCATTCTTTAGATTTCCACATATTCTTGAAAATTCTAACCACATTAACAAAGTGATATAGCATTATAAAGTAGGACAACTAGGAGTATATAACAACATAACAATAAGGAATATACAGGGTGTCCCGAATTAACTTGTCGTAAAATGAATACCAGAAACTACAAGCAAATTGAGTAATATTGACTTAATAAAGTAGTATATTATTTTTAATAAATTAGGAGTTATAGCTCTTTAAATTTTTGATTTTTTTAATTAACTGTTTTTATTTTTAATATTTTGTAACAATTTTTTGTTTACATTAGTTTATTTCTTATTTACACAAACTGTTAAAGTTTGAATAAAAAAATCTTCAGAAAGATAGTTTTTAAGGTTCTTTAGATGTTTAACCTTCTGAAACTTTTTAATTTTTAGGTAAATTTATTTTTACAAAAGCAAAAACTCAAGATGACAAAGATGAAAATGCTAATGTTATTTATTCAATACCCTGCAAAAGATACATTGGTCAAACATTTCAACAAAAGACTATACAACCACAAACAGGATTGAAAATCAATGTATATTTACAAGAAAGAAAAACAGCTCTGACACAACACTGTTCCAATAAAAATTACACAAAAATATTAGACAGAGAAACAGGTAAAAAAAGATTAATAAGAGAAATAATACATATTAATATAACAAAAAGAAAATACATAAACCTTAAAACGGATAAGAATACATTGTCCAATATCCATGCTAATTTAACTCAGATGCGGAAATAAGTGGTATGCAACCAGTATTGCATATTTGGCTATCTAAAAGCACGTTTTAATTAAATAAAAAAATTATTTGCAATATTAAAGTGTTTTTTACGATTTAAGTTTGAATTGTCAGTGTTTGACATGAATTTACATATAGAATATTAACCATAAGAAATTACATAATAATACTGTACATTTAGAAAAAAAAATTTATTTCAATAGGTGGCACTAGCTGCATTCAGTGCCACCTATTGAAATAAATTTCCTGTCATCCAAATACGTTATTAGTTAATATCAATTTTAACAAAGGTGATGATGTGATGAATACGGACTAATAAAGTTAGCTTTTTAATATTTATTTGTTGGATTATTAAATAAAGTAAATATAATCAAAATATTTTATAATTATTGTGTATTTTATATTGTAAATAATCAAACCACAGCTGCAATTATTATACTAACTACAATTTGTAACTAATTTAGTTATTTAATTGCAATTGCTAATTTTTACGTTTTTTGTGATAGAATTGACTTTAAATATGATAAATTGTGTAACGTTATCCACATCTATTGTATGTTTGCTTGCCTAGATAGCATAAGCATCCAAATAACACAAAAAACAATATAAAATAGGTTAAACTTTTTAATACAATAATTGTAGAATGTAATTTAAACACATCATTTTTTTATTTAATAAATTTGATTGTTGATAGATCTTACATATGGATATAAATTTCAAGATTTAGTTAACTATAGCTGCGTTCAAAACGACTTATTACTGGCATCAATACTAACTTCACGCTACTGCTAGGTCATAGTTTGCTGGCAACCAACTGTGATTCTAGTTATTTTACTTCTAGGTAGGAACCCCATGAAGCTACTAACAAATAAAATTGTGTAAATTTAGTTGCATACATCAAAATAAATGATTTAATAAAAATAAATAAATTGCATGGATTCATGTTAATTGAATTATATTCAATTAAACATAATTAATAAAATTGCACTTCAATTAGTTCTGATTGAATAAATCAAACCAAATCATTATAATTCATTTAAAATCAAATTCCCTCTTTGCCCTTCCAGTAGGCAGCAACCACCTTGCATTACAAACAGCAGGACGTTAACATTTTCTGTTGTCATTATTTTTTTTATTAATTTCTTGAATTATCTGATTATAAATGTAAATATTACTCATAAAATTGTTAATTATCAACTTTAATCAACAATTCATCAATTCAACCCAAGTAAGTTAATAAACAATCATTATTAACCTCAATTATTATGACTAATGTTCAATTGTTTCATTCATATTTTTTTAGGATGCCTACACAATTAGCAAATGATAATAATGTGAATGAAATTAAAGCAAAGATTGCTTATAACGGTGAAATTTTAATAACGTATATTAGTCAAGATATTACGTTAGATTCATTATGTCAAGAGATGCGTGCCATTTGTCGATTCGGACATGATCAAGTGTTTACGATGAAGTGGGTTGATGAAGAAGGTGATCCGTGTACTATTTCAACACAATTGGAGTTGCATGAAGCTATACGATTGTATGAGGTTAATCGGGATTCGGAGCTGACTATACATGGTGAGTTTAATAGGTCTTTTATTGCAAAATTTATTAGTAAATAGTGGAATGTTTGATTTAATATTAGTTGTATCAAATATGTCATAAAATGTTCGAGAAGTCTTGTGTCAACCAAATGTCTAGTTCAAAAACCATGTTTTCTGTACTATGATAGATTAACTGTCAAAATATTAAAGAAAGTTGCTTAAACTTTATCAAGATAATTAAATTCTGCTTATTTTTAATATTTCAACTTAGTTCTAACTTTTATAATTTTTAAGATATTTGAAGAAAAACTATGTTTTCTGCATTTTAGTAGCCCAATTGTCAAAATATTATTTTTTGTTATTTGAATTATATTACGATAATTAATTTCTGTGTAATTTTAGTTTATCAACTTTTATAATATTGCAGAAATTTTTTCTAAAACCTTAAATGATGTTCTTAGAAACATCTACTGAAGCATCTATAATGCTTTCAGATTGTTTGTTAAATGTTATCAAATACATACTCCTAAAGTGTACTGAAACATCTCTAATATTGTAAAAAGCTTAATTTTTGAAAATGAAGCATCTGTTATGTTTTTTAATAATAATATTTAATGTTTCCAAATGTTCTTAAAATGTGTAAATGAAGCATCTACCATGTTCCTAGAAACATCAGTTATGCGAATGAATGCTTCTACAATATTTGTAATATTCCTAAAATGTTTAAAACTGAGCTCAAGAATCTCTCATATTTCTAGAACCATTGTTTGTTTAAATGAAGCATCTGTTATGTTTCTAGAAGCATCATTAAAGTGATTGAGTGCTTCTACAATATTTCTAGAAGTATTAATTGTTTAAATGAACCATCTGTCATGTTGCAAGAAGCATCATTTATATGAATGAATGCTTATACAGTATTTGTAAAATTTCTAAAACATCAAAAACTGTTTTGAAGCATTTCCAATATTTCTAGAAGCATCAGTTATGCAAATGAATGCTTCTGCAATATTTGTAATTTTTCAAAAATGGCAAAAACTGTGCTCATGCATTTTCAATATTTTTAGAAGTAGTAATTGTGTAGATGAAGCATTTGTCAAATTCCTAGAAGCATCAGGTATGTGAATGAATGCTTCTACAATATTTGTAATTTTTCTAAAATGTCAAAAACTGGGCTGAAGCATTTTCAATGTTTTTAGAAGTATCAATTATGTAAATGAAGCATCTGGCAAGTTCCTAGAAGCATCAGTTATACAAATGAATGCCTCTACATCATTTGTAATTTTCCTAAAATGTTAATAACTGCGCTTAAGCATTTTCAATCTTTCTAGAAGTATTAACTGTGTAAATGCAGGAACTGTTAAGTTCCTAGAAGCATCAGTTATGTGAATGAATGCTTCTACAATATTTGTAATTTTCTTAAAATGTCAAAATGTGTTGAATCATCTCCAATGTTTTAGAAATATTAGTTGTGTAAATGAAGCATCTGCCGTGTTACTAGAAGCATCTGTTATTGGAATTAATGCTTCTATAGTATTTGTAATTTTCCAAACTGTGTTAAAACATCTTTAACGTTTCTAAAAGTATTAATTGTGTAATTGAAGCATGTGTCATGTTCCTAGAAGCATCTGGTATGTCAATCATGTGAGTGAATGCTTCTATAGTATTTGAAATGTTTCAAACTGTGCTAAAGCGTCTAACGTTTCTAAAAGTAATAATTGTGTAAATGAAGCATCTGTCAAGTTCCTAGAAGCATCAGTTTTGCGAATGAATGCTTCTACAGTATTTGTTGTTTTCCTAAAATGTCGAAAACTGTGCTGAAGCATTTTTAATATTTTTAGAAGTATTAACTGTGTAAATGAAGCATCTCTCAAGTTTCTAGAAGCATCACTTATGCAAAGAAATGTTTCTACAGTATTTGTATTTTTTTAAAATGTCAAAAACTGCGCTGAGGTATTTTTAATGTAGAAGTATTAATTGTGTAAATGAAGCTTCTGTCATGTTTCTAGAAGCATCAGTTATGTGAATGAATGTTGTTATCATATTTCTTGTATTCCTAAAATGTCAAAAACTGTGCAGAAGCATTTTCAATGTTTCTAGAAGTATTAATTGTTTAAATGAAGCATCTATCCTAGAAGCATCAGTTATGCGAATGTATGCTTTCACAATATTTGTAATATTTTTAAAATGTAAAAGTAAAAAAAAAACTGTGTTGAAGCATCTCCAATGTTTTTAGAAGTATTAATTGTATAAAAGAAGCATCTGTCATTTTTCTAGAAGCATAATTTACGTGAATGAATGCTTTTACCATATGTGTTCTATTCCTAACATGTCAAAAACTGTGCTGAAGCATCTCTAATGTTTCTAGAAGTAATAATTGTGTAAATGAAGCATATGGTATGTTCCTATAAGCACCTGTTATGTGAATGCTTTTATAGTATTTGTAATGTCTTTAAAACGAGAAAACTGTGCTGAAGCATCTTTAATGTTTCTAGAAGTATTCATTGTGTAAATGAAGCATCAGCGATGTTCCTAGAAGCATCTTTTATGTGAATGAATGCTTTTATAGTATTTGTAATTTTCTAAGCTGTATTAAAGCGTTTCTAATGTAAAGTATTAATTGTGTAAATGAAGCATCTGTCATGTTCCTAGGAGCATCATTTATGTGCATGAATGCTTTTACAATATTTTTATAATTATAATAAATATATTTCTAAAATGTCAAAAACAATGTTGAAGCATCTCTAATGTTTTTAGAAGTATTAATTGTGTAAATAAAGCATCTGACATTTACCATATTTGCTGTATTCTTAAATTGTCCGAAACTGTGCTGAAGCATTTTTAATGTATCCAGTAGTATTAATTGTGTAAATGAACCATTTGTCATGTTCCTAGAAGCATCATGTATGTGAATGAATGCTACTACAATATTTTTAATATTTCTAAAATTTCAAAAACTGTGTTGAAGCATCTCTAATGTTTCTAGAAGTACTAATTGTGTAAATGAAGCTTTTTTTTATGTTCTTAGAAGCATCGTTTACGTGAACAAATGCTTTTACCATTATGTTCTTAAAATGTCAAAAACTATGCTGAAGCATCTCTAATGTTTTTTGAAATATTAATTGTGTAAATGAATCATCTCTCATGTTCCTAGAAGCATTATTTATGTGAATGAATGCTTCTACAATATTTGTTATGTTTCTAAAATGTCAAAAATTGCGTTGAATCATCTCCAATGTTTTTAGAAGTATTAATTGTTGAAATGAAGCATCTGTCATGTTTGTGAAGCATCATTTAGTGAATGAATGCTTCTACAATAGCTGTAATATTTCTATAATATTAAAAACTGTGCTGAAACATCTCTAATGTTTTGTAGAAGTATTAATTATGTAAATGAAGCATATGGCATGTTCCTATAAGCACCTGTTATGTGAATGAATGCTTTTATAGTATTTGTAATGTCTTTAAAACGAAAAAACTGTGTTGAATCATCTCTAATGTTTCTAGAAGTATTAATTGTGTAAATGAAGCATTTGTCATGTTTATAGATGCATAATTTCCGTGAATGAACGCTGTTACCATATTTGTTGTATTCTTAAAATGTCAACGACTGTGCTGAAGCACCTCTAATGTTCTAGAAGTATTAATTGTGTAAATGAAGCATCTGTTTTGTTTCTTGAAGCATTAGTTATTTAAATGAATGCTTCTTAAATATTTGTAGTTTTTTTTAAATTGTCAAAAACTGTGCTGAAGCATCTCCAAGGTTTCTAGAAGTATTATTTGTCTAAATGAAGCATCTGTCATGTTCCTTGAAGCATAATTTATTTGTACGAACGCTTGTACAATATTTTTTATATTTTTATAATATTAAAAACTATTTTAAAGCATCTCTAATGTTTTTAGAAGTATTAATTGTGTAAATGAAGCATCTGTCAATGTTTCTAGAAGCATATTTTACGTGAATTACTGCTTTTTCCATATTTGTTCAATTTTTTACGTTTTAAAAACTGTCCAGAAGCATTTCAAATGTTTCTAGAAGTATTAATTGTGTAAATGAAGCACCTGTCATGTTCTTACAAGCACCATTTAAGTGAATCAATGGTTCTACAATATTTGTGGTATTTCTAAAATGTTAAAAATTGTGTTGAAGCATCTCAAATGGTCTTAGAAGTATTAATTGTGTAAATGAAGCATCTGTTAAGTTTCTAGAATCATCATTTACGTGAAGAAATGTTTTTACTATAATTTTTGTGTTCTTAAAATGTCAAAAACTGTGCTGAAGCATCTCTAATGTTTTTTGAAATATTAATTGTCTAAATGAAGCATCTGCAATGTTTTTAAAAGTATTGATTGTGTAAATGAAGCATTTGTCATGTTCCTAGAAGCATCAGTTTTGTGAATAAATGCTTCTACAATATTACAAAATGTTTCAAAAATGTCAGCACACTGTGCTAAAGCATCATAATTGTTTCTAGAAGTTTTTATTGTGTAAATGAAGCATATGGCATGTTTCTAGAAGCATCAGTTATTGGAATTAATGCTTTTATCATATTTGTCGTATCAATTATGTAACTGATTGCGATATTTGGAATATTTCTAAAATGTCAAAAACTATGCTAAATCATCTCCAATGTTTCTAGAAGTATTAATTGTGTAGATGAAGCATTTCTCATGTTTTTAGAAGCATAATTTACGGGAATATATGCTTTTACCGTATTTCTTGTATTCCTAACATGTCAGAAACTGTGCTGAAGCTTTTCTAATGTTTTTAGAAGTATTACTTGTGTAAATGAAGCATCTCTCAAGTTTCTAGAAGCATCATTTATGTGAAAGAATTCTTCTACAATATTAGTAAATTTCTAAAATGTCAAAAATTGTCTTGTAGCTTCTCCAATGTTTCTAGAAGTATTAATTGTGTAAATGAAGCATCTGTTATGTTTCTAGAAAAATAATTTACGTGAACAAGTACTTTTATCATAATTGTTGTATTCCTAAAATGTTAAAAACTGTGCTGAAGCATCTCAATGTTTCTAGAAGTATTAATTGTATAAATGAAGCTTCTGCCATATTCCTAGAAGCATTATTTATTTGAATGAATGCTTCTACAATATTTGTTATGTTTTTAAAATGTCAAAAACCGCGTTCAATTATCTCCAATGTTTTTAGAAGTATTAATTGTTGAAATGAAGCATCTGTCATGTTTGTGAAGCATCATTTAGTGAATGAATGCTTCTACAATAGTATATTTTTATAATATAAAAAACTGTACGAAAGCATCTTTAATGTTTCTAGAAGTAATAATTTTGTATATGAAGCATATGGCAAGTTCATATAAGCACCTGTTATGTGAATGAATGCTTTTATAGTAATTGTAATGTCTTTAAAACGAAAAAACTCTGTTGAAGCATCTCTAATGTTTCTTGAAGTATTAATTGTGAAAATGAAGCATCTGTCATGTTTCTAGATGCATAATTTACGTGATTTGATGCCAATGTTACCATATTTGTTGTATTCCTAAAATGTCAACGACGGTGCTGAAGCACCTCTAATGTTTCTAGAAGTATTAATTGTGTAAATGAAGCATCTGTTTAGTTTTTTGAATCATTAGTTATTTAAATGATTGCTTCTTCAATATTTGTAATATTTTTAAATTGCCAAAAATTGTGCTAAAGCATGTCCAAGGTTTCTAGAAGTATTATTTGTTTAAATGAACCATCTGTCATGTTACTAGAAGCATAATTTACTTGAATGAATATTTGTACAATATTTTTAATATTTCAAAAATATTAAAAACTGTTTTAAAGCATCTCCAATGTTTCTAGAAGTATTAATTGTGTAAATGAAGCATCTGTCATGTTTCTAGAAGTATTTGTTATGTATTGAATGCTTCTATATTGTTGGTAATATTTTAAATATGTCAGAAACTATGCTGAATCTCTAACGCTTCTAAAAGTATTATTTGTGTAAATGAAGCATCTGTTATGCAATGAATACATCTATAATATTCGTAATATTCTAAAAATGTCGGAAAACTGTGCTGAAGTATCTCTAATGTTTCTATAACTATTAATTGTGTAAATGAAGCATTTGTTATGTTTCTAGCAGCATTAGTAATGTGGTTATGTGAATGAATGCTTTTAAAAGTTTTGTTATATTCTTAAAATGTCAAAAACTGTGCTAAAGCATTTCTAATGTTTATAGAAGTATTAATTGTTTAAATGAAGCATCTGTCATGTTTTTACAAACATCATTTATGTTAATGAATGTTTCAATAATGTTTGTACTATTCCTTAAATGTCAAAAAATGTGCAGAAGCATCTCCCTTGTTTCTAGAAGCATGAATTGTCTAAATGAAGCATCTGTCATGTTCATGAATACTTCTACAATACTTGTAATATTTCTAAAATGTCAAAAACTGTCCTGAAGCATCTCTAATGTTTTTTGAAGTATTAATTGTGTAAAGGATGCATCTGTCATGTTGCTAGAAGTATTTGTTATGTACTGAATGCTTCTATATTATTGGTAATATTTCAAAAATGTCAGAAACTATGCTGAATCTCTAACGCTTCTAAAAGTATTATTTGTGTAAATGAAGCATTTGTCATGTTGCTAAAAATATTAATTATTTGAATAAATGTTTTTACAATATTTGTATTATACCTAATACGCTGAAGCATCTTCAATTTTTCTAGAAATATTAATTGTTTAAATGAAGCATCTGTCATGTACCTAGAAGTATCTGTAATGATTTTAGAAACATCAGTTATCATGCTAGAATTATTAGCTATGTGAATGAATGCTCAATGTTAGTAATGATTGCAAATGCCACAAGTAGTACTGAAGCATCAATAATGATCTTAGAACATTTCATCATGTAAATGAAGCATCTGCAATGTTTCTGAAAAGTGCTTGCTTTTGCAATGTTTCCGAATAAAAGTGGTGCAGACGAAATGGATATAATGTTCCTACCAATACAGCATCTATAATGTTCTTAGAAGCATTAGTAATGTAAAAAGTGATGCTGAATCGACAATGCTTACAAAATCTACAATGGATGCTTTTGAACTATCTGTAGTTCCAGAAATGTCAAAGCTGATACTAAATCATATCTAATATCACTAGTTTTTTTGCGAAATTCATTAAATAATTTGCAGAATTAATCTGCCCCATTTTAACGTTGTTTAAAACGATAAATTAATTAATTTTTGAATTATTTGCTTTACAATTATTCAAACACTACTATAAAACGAATTCTATTCATTTGACCCGCAATAAAATTGCAATAAATCATCCCTTAAAAGATTTATAGCTATAAAATATATGAAATAAAAAATGAATATATTTCAAAGTAAAATGAAATGAAAGCTATTACGAATTCAAACCGCTGCTGCGTTCGTCGTGTGGATTTTATCTTCCAGTATGCAATTGTGCTGTATGTGTCGGCTGGTGGATATCTATAATAAAGTAAACACCAACAAAAAGCAAATTGCATTCGCAAATATTAATCCGGTTGCCAATTGGGTGTGTTACTAGTACAGGCCGCTCTTGTTTACTTGTGTCTGCCAACATTTGTTAATTATTGTCGAATGGAGTTTTTTAATTAAAGGATTTGTGCATGCAAATTTGCAATTTCAGTAATTTTAAATTATTACTTGAATATTTGTCAATTATATCGACTAATTAATTTTTGTTTTTCTTTGCATATTGAAATGAATGTTTTATTTCCTTTATTTTGTCTTCGGATAAGGTAAGCGCTACATGTCCTTGTCGTTGTCTTCTCAATGCCATTGCGTTCAGTACGTGATGCGCAGTCGAGACGAACAGCTGACCTGATCGGCTTAGTGTGTGTGGGTGAATAAATATATAATAATCATTTAATGTAATTGTTGGTCGCAATTAATAACATTACGTGATGTGATAAGTGATTCACAATATGCGATTTAATCAAAGAAGGTGGATTTTAGAAATATACTTAAGGTATGTTGTAATGAAGGAATTTTCACGGTTGGTTTATTTCATACGTAGTATTGCTCTGTTTTTATTATTAATAACAATATTACATTATGCCTCTAATTTATTATTTTATTACAAAAATATTGTTTCCGATTTAAGCTTGAAATACTATTAATTAGTTTTAAATTATTATAAATATTAATTAAAATAATTAATCAAAATTAATAAAATTTACTCAATTAGTAGAGATAATTCTAATTTCTGAAATATTGCTTCTGGAATTACAATTTATCAAAATTAATGATATAAATTTTTTGCAGGCGAGCGTATTGATTTTAATGAAATTAACACAGATTTTAGTACCATATTAGTACATACTTACTTTTGACAGAATTTAAGAAATTCTACTATGTTTGCTTTGCGAGATCTCACTTGTGGCGTAAAGCAATAAAAATAAATTGAATTAATTGAGTAATTAAAATATATTTGTATCATTCTACAGATAAATTGGAGAAATTGCTTCTGGCTTAATCAATATAAAATACAATTCTTGATTAATTAAAAATTAGTTTGTAATGTTTTGCAGGTAAATTGAGCGTATCGATGCTGTGTGCGTATAAATTGTAAACAAGTTCACACATTTTTTAGTACTACATTACTACTTACTTCTGACAAAATTGTAGATAATTTTAATGTTTGATTTCTAAGATATTGCTTCCGGTATGAAGCTATAAATAATTTTGTAATTAAGATGATAATTTTGTAGATTATTTGAGAGAATTGATTTTAATCAAACTAACGTCGATTTTAGTACTATATTAGTACATGCTTATGACAAAATTTCATTAATGTTTGGATTTTGATATATTGTTATTGTTTGAGGGTTTGTCGGTAACTGCATGTCGTGTGCACTTAAAAACATTGTATGACACTGTAGAATATTTTGTACAACATGGAAACATTTTATGACATTTGTGAACATGTGATCTTAAGAACATTGTATGACACATGGGAACATGTATGACATTTTGGAACATTTTCTGTTACTTGGGAATATTTTATAACACATGTGAACTTTATATGACACTTTGGAACATTAAGTGTTATTGGGAAGGTTTTATGACATGCGAATATTTTGGGATCATAGGCACATTGTATGACACATGAGAACATTCTTTGACACTTTAGAATATTTTGTGCTTCTTGGGAATACTTGTGAACATTTTGGGAAGATTGTATGAGACTTTAACGCCCTGTTTCTTTAGCTAGATCTGAAGTTGCGTCTTAAGACGAAGTTCAGATTATGACGTTGCACTAAAGCATGTTCACATATTATTCGCGTCAAGAATAATCTTATGTAACAATTTTTGACATTTATATTTTATAATAAATTAATGTTAGTGAAAAATTGATAAAGACAAAAAAATTTTTTACCAATTGGTAAATGAAATTGCGAATATTAGGGAAATTGTCAAATTTATCCGGATCTTTGCCAAGACTTCTAATCTAAATGCATGATGCAACACAAACTCGACATAAGCTGAGCTTAATTTTGAGCTGAGTTTGGTCAAGTACGTTTTAAGCGACGTTGAAGAAACCTTAAGAAGACTTAAGAACATTGTATGACATGGGAACATTGTACGACACTTTAGAACATTTTGTGCATCTTTGGAACTTTTTATGACATTTGAGATTATTTTTTGACACTTAAGAACATTCTAGGACACATGGGAATATTGTAGGACCTTTTGGAACATTTTGTGACATTTCTGAAACATTTTATGACACTTGCGAGTATTTTTTGGCATTTAAAAATATTCTTTGACATTTCGGAACGTTGTACTACATAGTTATGTTACTTGGCATTTTTTTATCAATCTTGGGAACGTTTCATAAAACTTACGCCCGATTTTACCAACTTCACTTAAGACGTAGCTTAAACAAGCTTAGCTTATATCGAGTTTGTGTTGCACTATGCATTTTGGAAAGGCACCTTGGCTAGGATTTGAATAGATTTGGCAATGTAACTGCAACTCTTAATGTTTCCTTGGCCGAACAAGCGTATTTCGCATTTGTTTTTGTTATTTGAAGTATGTGTGTGTTGTTTATCTACATCGAGTCTGGACACGCTCTACGCCGGCCAATATTGCACGCTAAATATTTAAATTATGAGACATGCTGGAGAAACTGGGTGTTAAAAAATTATAAGACAGTTTGAACATTAAAATTGTTATGACACATTTTGTGATATTTTTGAACATTTTTTGCGACTTGTGATAGTTTTTATAATACCTGAACATTTTCTTTTATGACACTTATTAACATTGTATGACGCATGGTAACATTTTATGACATTTTGACATTGTATGACACATAAGATTATTGTATGACACATAGGAACATTGTGGCACTTAAGAACATTGTATGACATTTTAGAATATTTTGTGCGACATTTTATGACATTGGTGATTTTTTTTGAGGCATTTAATAACATTGTGTCACAATTTGGAACATTTTATGACATTTTGTGATAATTAAGAACATTCTAGGATACATGGGAACATTGTAGGGCGTTTTGGTACATTTCTTTACACTTATGAAACATTTTATGACATTTTGTTACGTTTTGTGATACTTTGGAATACTGTATGACACTTAAGAATATTTTGTGTTACTTGGGAACATATAATGACGTTTTTGAACATTTTGTGACATTTAAAAATATTGTATGATACATAGGAACATTGTATGACACTTAGAATGTTTTGCGCTACTTGGGAACATTTTATGACATTTTTGTGATACTTAAGAACATTTTACCACATAAGGGAACTTTGTATGACATTTTAGAACACCTTGTGACATTTCTGAAACATTTTATGACTAACATTTTGTATCACAAAGAATATTGACTAACACTTTGGAACATTGTACAACAGTTTAAAAGATTTGTGTCACTTGGGAATATTTTATGACACTTTTGAGAATATTGTATGGCATTTTAGAACATTTTGTGTTACTGGTCTATATATCATGACACTAATGAGAATTTTGTGACATTTAAGAACACTGTATGACACTTTAGAACATTTTGTGCTACTTGCGAACATTTTATGATAACTATGAACATTTTGAAAACATTTTATGACATTTAAAAACATTGTATGATCCCATGCGTCAACATTCTATGACATCTTGAGAAATATTGGCATTTAAGAGCATTGTATTATGACACTTGGGAACTTTCTTTGACACTTATGAACACTGTGCTACTTGGGAAGGTTTGATGACACTTATGAACATTTTGTGTTTTGTAACACTTAAGAACATTCTATGACAC
The DNA here is from genome assembly GCA_963932245.1 of Tachinus rufipes. Classification (NCBI taxonomy): domain Eukaryota; kingdom Metazoa; phylum Arthropoda; class Insecta; order Coleoptera; family Staphylinidae; genus Tachinus; species Tachinus rufipes. The sequence goes on along the minus strand of OZ010747.1, from coordinate 65,020,762 downwards.
ATGTGAACATTGTATGACATTTTGGATAATTGTATGACACTATGGAACTTTGCATAACAGTTTATAAGAATTATGTCACTTAAGTATATTGGTTACACTTTAGAACATTTTCAGTTACTTGGAAATATATTATAACACTTTTGAACACTGTTTGACATTTAAGAACATTGTATGACACACGGGAACATTTTGTGACATTTAAGAACGTTGTATAATACATGAAAATATTGTATGGCACTTTGGAACATTTTGTGCCACTTGGAAACATTTTATGATACGTTTGACTATTTTGAAGACATTTTGTAACACTAAATACATCGAATGACGCTTGTGAATATTTTATGACATTTTGAGAAAAAGTTGTGGCGCTTAAAAACAACATTGTATGACACATGGGAATATTATATGACACATGGGAACATTGAATGACACTTTGGAACATTTTGTGCTACTTGCGAACATTTTATGATAACTATAACATTTTGAAAACATTTTACGGAATAAGCTCAGCTTGCATCTTAAGCCGTAGCTTAGATCTTGAGACGTGCTGGAGAAACGTGACGTTAAGAAATTATAAGACACTTTGAATATTTTGTGTTACTTTGGAAATTATTATGACACTTTTAAACATTTTGAGACAAATTTGGGGATTTTTTTGTTACCTGAACATTTTGAAGACTTTTTATGACACTTATGAATATTGTATGATGCATGGTAACATTTTATGACATTTTGTGACACTTAAGAACATTGTATGGCATTTTAGAATATTTTGTGCCACTTAGAAACATTTATGACATTTGGGATTTTTTGGGACATTTTAGAGCATTGTGTCACAATTTAGAACATTTTATTACATTTTAAACATTTTGTGACACTTAAAAACATTCTAGGACACATGAAAACATTGTAGGACGTTTTGGAACATTTCCTTACACCTCTGAAACATTTTATGACACATGCGAACATTTTGTTACGTTTTGTGACACCTAAGATTATTGTTTGACACTTTAGAATATTTTGTGTTACTTGAGAACATAATATGATGTTTTTGAATATTTTGTGACATTTAAGAACATTTTATGATACCTGCGGACATTGTATGACACTTTAGAACGTTTTGCACTACTTCGGAACATTTTACGACATTTAGGAACATTTTGTGATACTTAAGAACATTCTAGGACACAGGGAACATTGTATGACATTTTAAAACATTTCTGAAACATTTTATTACACTTAAGAATATTGTTTGACACTTTGGAACATTGTACAACAGTTTGGAAGAATTGTATCAATTGGGAATATTTTATGACACTTTTAGAACATTGTATGGCACTTTTGAACATTTTGTGTTATATTATGACACTTTTGAGCGTGTTGTGACATTTTGTGCCACTTGCGAACATTTTATGATAACTATGAACATTTTATGACATTTAAGAACGTTGTATGATCCCATACGAAAATTTTGTGGCATTTGAGATAATTGTATTATGACACTTGGGAACATTGTATGATACTTTAGAATATTTTGTGCTACTTGGGAAGGTTTTATGACATATATGAACATTTTGACACATGGGAACATTGTATGACATTTTGGAACATTTTGAGACACTTCTGAAACATTTTATGACACTTTCAAAATGGAACCTTGGATAACAGTTTATAAGAGTTATGTCACTTGAGAATATTTGATTTTACTTCGGAACATTTTTTGTTACTTGGGAACATATTATAACACTTTGGAACGTTTTCTGACATTTAAGAACATTGTATAATACACAAGAACATTGTATGGCGTTTTGGAACATTTTGTGCCACTTGGAAACATTTTATGATACGTTTGAGTATTTTGAAGACGTTTTGAGATACTAAAAACATTGAGTGACGCATAGGAACACATAATGAGAAAATTTTGTGGCGTTTAAAAACATTGTATGACACATGAGTATATTGTATGATACATGGGAACATTGTATGACACTTTACAGAACATTTTGTGCTACTTGGGAACATTTGATGACATTTGGGAAAATTTTGTGTCACTGAAGAACATTATTTGACACTTTAGAACATTTTGCGCTACTTGTATATATTTTATGACATTTGAGAACATTCTGTGAGACTTTCGAACATTCTAGAACACATGAGAACATTATAATGACATTTTGTTATCTTTTGTGACACTTAAGAATATTGTTTGACACTTTAGAACATTGTACAGCAGTTTGAAAGAATTATGTTGTATGAGAATATTTGATGAGACTTAAGACCATTGTATGACACTTTTGAATGTTTTGTATTACTGGGGAACATGGCATGAACATTATGTTTAAGAACATTATATTATGTGGATTACTTTTTAAGATCTTAGCGCCACTGTGGCTGGAATAATAACTAATGCATGTGCCGGTGTTGTCATTCATATGTGGAATTACTTTTTAAGCTCTTAGCGCCACTGTGGCTGGAATGATAACTATTGCACTACTTTTTAATAGTTTTTGAGCTTATATCATATGGTTTGTGTTTATATGCTGTAGAATTTAAAATGCCGAGGAACGATTTAACACTTTCAAATAAAATTGAGGTTCTGAATTAAGTTTTTTTGTGTTAATTTTGTATAATCGAACCAAAACAAGCCGCTCCCGATGTGGTCCGATTAAGCGGAATCGACTGTATTTAAAAACAATTTTCAGGTTAAATCAAATGTAAACAAAACATGACATTCGAATTGATATGTATGTAAACAGATGTGAACATAGCAAATTGTCAACAACGGCTCGTTAACAAATCTGCCGCCAAGTAGTGTATTGCGTAGCTGCAATCCCCAATATATGAGAACATGACACTTTGGAACATTTTGTTCTATTTGAGAACATTTTATGATCCTAAGAACTTTAGATGACGCATGTTAACATTTTATGACGTTTAAACATATTGTGACACTTTTGAGGCACTTGGGAACATTGTATGACAAATTAAATTTGTGTGCTACATGTGAACATTTTTGTTACTTTATATAACACTTTAGAACATTTTGTGCTATTTGCGAACATTTTGTGACATTTAAGAACATTGTATTATATATGGGAACATTGTATGACATTTTGGAATATTTTGTGCTACTTGGGAACATTCTGTGACACTTAAGAACATTGGATGATACATGGGAACATTGTATGACACTTTTGAATAGATTGTGTTGCTTTTGAAACATTTAAGACACTTGGGGACACTGTATGACACTTTAAAAATGTGAGTGTTATTTGTGAACATTTTTGTTACATTGTATGACACATGGGAACATTGTATGACACTTCAGAACATTTTGTGGTAATTGGAACATAGTATGAATTTGTTGTGACATTTTAGAACATTGCATGATATATGGGAACCTTGTATGAGACTTTTGTGCTACTTGGGAACATTTTGAGACACTTAAGAACATTGTATGACACATGGGAATATTGTATAACGCTTTTGAACATTTTGTGACACTTTTGAAACATTCTAAGATACTTTGGAACATTGTATGACAAATTAAAAATTTGTATATTACTTGTGACTATTTTTGTTACTTTGTATAACACTTTAGAATATTTTGTGTCAGTTGAGAACATTTTATGACGTTTGACAACATTTTGTGATACTTATGAACGTTTTAGACATGTTGTGAAACTTCTGAATTATTTTAAGACACTTGCGAACATTTTGTGGTATTTAAGAAAATTGTATTATACATGGGAACATTGTATGACACTTTAGAATATTTTGTGCTGCTTGGTAACATTTTGTGACACTTAAAAACATTGTATGACTCATGAGAATATTGTAGGACACATGGGAACATTGCATGACACTTTAGAACATTGTTTGTCACTTGGGAACATATTATGACGTTTGGGATAATTTTATGGCACTTAGGAACATTATTTGGCACTTAAGAACATTTTGTCTAATTTGTAAATATTTTATGAAATTTTAGAACATTCTGTGAGACTTTCGCACATTCTAGAACACATGAGAACAGTATAATGACATTTTGTTATTTTTTGTGAGATTGTTTGACACTTTTCAACGTTTTGTGTTAATGCGGAACATGGTCTGAACATTTTGTGACGTTTAAGAACATTGTATTATTAATATGGAAACATGACATTGGATGACGCATGTTAACATTTCATGACGTTTTGAACATATTGTGACACTTTTGAAACAGTTGGGAACATTGTATGACAAATTAAACATGCGTGTGCTACTTATGAACATTTTTCTTACTTTAGAACATTTTGTGTCACTTGGGAACGTTTTATGACGTTTGAGAACATTTTGTGATACTTACGAACGTTGTAGACATTTTGTGAAATTTTTGAAACATTTTATGAGACTTACGAAGATTTTGTGATATTTAAGAACATTGTATTATATATGGGAACATTGTATGACATTTTCAACATTTTGTGGCGTATTTGAAACATTTAAGACACATGGGAACATTATATGACATTTTAGAACATTTTGTGCCACTTGGAAACATTTTATGACTTTTGGGAACATTTTGTGACACTTATTGTGTCACATTGGACCATTTTGTGCTACTTGGGAATATTTTGTGAAATTTTCGAACATTTTAGGACACTGGAACATTGTATGACATTTTGTGACATTTCTAAAACATTTTATCACACTTGGGAACATTTTGTTACATTTTGTGACAATTAAGAATATTGTTTGACACTTTGGAACATTGTACAATAGTTTTAAAGAATTATGTCACTTGGGAATTCTTTATGACACTTGGGAAACTTGTGTAACATTTTCTGTCACTTGGGAACATTTTGCGTCTCTTAAGAACATGTATGACGCATGGGAACAATTTATGACACTTTGGAAACATTTTAAGATACTTGCGAACATTGTATGAACTTTAAAATTTATGTGCTACTTGTGAACATTTTTGTTATATTGTATGACACTTTCGAACATTTTGTGCTACTTGGGAACATTTATGACTTTTGTTAACATTTTGTGACATTTAAGAACATTGTGTGGCACGTTGGAACATTATGTGCTTTTTGGGAACATTTTATGACGTTTGAGAACATTTTGTGATACTTATAGGGCACGTAGGAACATTGTAAACATTTTGTGATACTTTTGATACATTTTATGACACTTAAGAATATTGTTTGACAGTTCCAAACTGTACAATTGTACAATAGTTTAGAAGAATGATGTCAATTGGGAATATTTTATGACACTTTTGTAAAACTTAAGAACATTGTATGATACTTTAGAACATTTTGTGCTACTGGAGAACTTAGTATGAACATTTTGTGAGATTTAAAATTATTGCATGATATATGGGAACATTGAATGACACTTTGGAACGTTTTGCGTCATTTGGGAACATTTTGTGACACTTAAGAAAATTGTATTATATTGTATTGTACACATGGGAACATTGTATAACGCTTTTGAACATTTTTTGACACTTTTGAAACATTTTAAGATACTTTGGAACATTGTATGACATTTTGTGCTACTTGTGGACATTTTATAAGATTTGGGAACATTTAGTGACATTTAAGAACATTGTATAACACATGGGAACATTGTGTATAACAGTTTTAAATATTTTAAAATCAATCGCGAAGCAACATAGAGATTAATTAAATCAGATTACAGAGAAGCGACAGAACATTTTATAATCAATCGCGAAGCGACAGAACATTAAGTTTGAGCAATCTACTATTAATTGCGAAGAGCCACAGTTATCAATTGCTAAGCAACATAATTTGTATAAAGTTGTTTGAACTGACACACGATTAATTGTGAAGCGGCAAAATACAGTAGAGCTTAATTGCATTAGTTTGCACTTAATCGCGAAGCGACACAATTTGTATAAAGTTGTTTCAACTAACACACGATTATTTTAGTTCGCATTTAATTACGAAGCGGCACAGTATATAGAATCAATTCCAAAGCAACACAATTTGTATAAAGTTGTTTGAACCGACATACTATTAACACAACGCGACAAAAGATAGGATTTAGTTAAATTTGTTTAAAAGTTGTTTAAACTGACACGATTATTCGCAGAGCTATAAAAGACAGTAGGGTTTAGTTGGATAGGTTTACACTTAACCTGAACACACAATATGTATAAACTGACACATGATTATTCACGAAGCGACAAAAGACAATAAGGTTTAGTTGTATAAGTTTACACATAATCGCGAAGCCACACAATAAACTTGTTTAAACTGACTCACGATTAATCGCGAAGCGACAATAGTGATGAATTATTTATTCAGCGTCACAGTTTACAGAATCAATTGGGAGGAAGCCACACAATTTATATAGAGTTGTTTGAACCGACACACGATTAATAGCAAAGCGACAAAAGACAGTAGGGTTTAGTGGGGTAAGTTTACATTTAATCGCGAAGCAATACAGTTATAGAATCAATTCCGAAGCGTCACAATTTCTATAAAGTTGTTAAAACTGACATATTTAATCGTGAAGCGACAAATATCAACAAAAATTGGTTTAAAATTAGTTTACATTTAATCGGAGAGCGACAGTATTGCAGAATCAATTGCGAATTATCTCAAACCAATTGCGAAGCGACGCGGTAGGCATAAAATTAATATAACCGGTGCACGATTAATCGCAAAGCGACGGAGAATAACAAAGTTTAATTGATTTAATTTAATGCGACGCGACATAGTATTGTGGAATTAGTTGAAGCGACAATGTATTTAAAAATCAATTGTTATATATAAATTTAGCAAAACTACGTCAATACATAATTTGATTAATTTTGAAAAGTTTTAAGAGTATTTTAAAGTTCTTGTACGAATATTTAGAGCTTTTTTACGAAAATTTGTAAGAAGTTCTGATAAATTATGAAATGTTGGGATGTAATAATTTATTATGGCAGCGTCACACCTTGGCGGAAAAAAATCTTTCATCGAAGATGTGCCAAAAATTTCCACTTTGATAAATAAGGTCAAGGGAAGAGGCGGCGACGGCGGCGTCTCTATTCCCTACTGCGATAATAACTGCTACAATAAACATCATTAAATCCAACAAAATTACGATGGGGTTAGTTAGTTAGTTTGTTGGTTAACATGAGTAATGACAATTGTAAATAAAAACACGCAATTTGCATAGTAAAGGATTTTACTTCTTTCGAATCACAGGAGTCAACCTCGCGGGGCGGCATATCGATTTTGCGGGGCCTCCGGCGCGCCGCCGTTGCCAGCTGTCCTTTTAGTTGGGAGTCGTCGACGCCGCGCAGCCGACACGAGGCGTTCATACCGCCGCCCCCCGAACTGGCAACCGGGCTTTCCCCATTCATTTTCCAGTATCGGTCCGCAAAACAAACTAACACAATTTTTACAACAAAACATAAATAAGCGCACAATGTTTTAATCAATTTTTAATTATAACTTACAAGCGGCGACAATCATGTCTTGTTAACAACAACAACAAATTTTCGGTGTGAATTGAGTAATAATTAATAATAATAATGGCTTGGGGTTATTGGAGTGCGACAACTGTTAGTGATAGGGGCAGAAGTCCTAGAAGAAATCAGAATGGTAACACACCGCAAAGTGTTCCAGTTACGGAAGATAGGCCCGCTGTTACTCAACAAAGCTATAATAATTCCAATTCCAATACCAACACTAACAACACGCATATGCAATTGAGCGAACAGGATAGTACAGAATTTGATATTGAAAGAGAGAATTTATCCAGAAGACCTTCTTTGGATTTAAGCATCGGTGTACCGCAAAGTGGTTCTTTAGCTGGTATTATATGCGCCGCTCATGGTTCTAGAACTGGGACTTTATCAGCTGGAAATACTTTAACCAGAGCTGGAAGTAGACATACTGCTGTTAGTAGCGTGGATTATGCGGTGCCTCATCATTTACATCAGCACCATCATCATGCAACTTACGTTGAATATCATCAAACTCAATTATCGTTTTCTGATGATGATAGCAGCTCTGAACCGGGTTACGCTACAGGTAACTACTAAATTTTATTCAATAAATAATATTTACACATGAAGCGCATCAGCTAATCGATCCGCACACCTATTTGAGATGTCTAGACTTGGGTTTTCCCTTTTACAAAGCAATTTTGCTTCGTTCTCAGTTCGTCACGCCCTTAACAGTTTCAATAAAGGATTGTGTTTGTTCTTGGTTTCATTAGTTTCTACCCTAAAGTTCTTGTTATAAATGTTTCATTTACTGAATAAATTTGTGCATTGAAACTATTTTAAGAATCATGACCTAGTGGCCGATATGTGACAAATCACATTTTATGTTTATAATAGCTAGCGGAAGTCAAATACAATATTTATGTTTAAAATAATTCAATTGCAACAAAATAATATTGAAATGTACATTGTATCATTGGCCGTGATGACAGCTAGCCGAAGCAAATATACGTTTTATAAGTATACGACAAAGTTTTTTATAGTTAGTTCCTGAGCATTAAGTTGCGAATTGTTTTAAAATTTAGCTCTAGATGACAGCTAGCCGAAGTCACCTACAATAAACTTTTAATAATTACTCAAAAAAAGTTTATAGTTTTAATTTGTGTGCAATAAGTTATCTTGAAATTAAATATTTTTTATAATTATCAACGGATGACAGCTAGCCGAAGCCATATATAATATTTGTTTTTTAGGTAGCTGAAGCTATTTACAAAATAAATTTTATAAATAAACATTAGAATCCTTGCTAGTTGGTTTATTAATTTTGCACATTTGATTTACAATTCATATTTAGATGACAGCTAGCCGAAGCCACATTACGTTATGTATTTTATAATCAAATATAAAAGTTTAACGAATAATTTTGAATCCAAAATTAAAATTTGCTGATTGACTTACAAGTTACCTGTCCACCAGCTCAACTGTTTGTTGTCAGGAGATTGGAACTTGCTTCTTCTTTAAATGGCAATTCACATTAATTACTTTTATTATATATCTGCAGGATCATCAGAGGTGGTTGAAGCAATTAATTTATTGATATGAAGCACTTAGGTGGGTGGGATACAATATTAAGCTGAGTACTTACAATCCTATGAACTGAAGTACCCAACAACCCGCTCAAGGTTGGAAATTGCTTCTATATCTGACCTCTGAATGACATTAATTATTTCTATTATGTGGCAGCTTGATCATCAAATGTGGCTGAACTTATTAATTTCTTGATAACAAGTATTTGGGCGGGTGGGCGGGGCAGAAGAGCAATAGCTGCGGGCTTACAGTCTATAAACTGAGTTCACGTCAACATTTTGTCATCAAGAGGTTGTAAATTGGTTCCGCCTTTGCCGACTGAATTACAATTGACATTAATTGCTTTATTTATATTTTCTGCAGGATTATCTGAGGGGTTGAAATAATTAAAAGCTGAGGACATTCTATGAACTCAATTACCCAACCACCCGCCCAACTGTTTGATATCCAGAGGTTCGAAATTGCTTCCATATCTGAAGTTTGAATCACAATTGACATTAATTACTTTTATTATTTAGATTAAAAGCTGCGGGCTTACATTCTATGAACTCAATTACCCAACCACCCGCCCAACTGTTTGTCATCAAGAAATTGGAAATTTCTTTGGCGTTTGAATGACAATTGACAATAATTACTTTTGTTATACAGCTGCAGGATTATCCGATATTGTTGAAACAATAAATCTCTTGGTAACTAAAGATTTGGGTGGGTGGTCGGGGCACATGAGTAAAACTTACGGGCTTATAATCTATAAAATGAGTTACTCGCTCAACTGTTTGTCATTAAGAGGTTCGAATTTTTTTCCACCTTTGAACATCTGAATCACGAAGTCACAAAACATGCTTTTATGATATCTGCACTTTATATGAATCAATTGCGAAGCGAATTTGTACATATTTATTGCAATCATTTTGCGCAGTCATAATTGATTGCGAAGCGCCAAACCATCTTATAATTTATGTAATTGCGAAGCAAATTTTATGCACTTAGTTTAAGTGCACTTAGTTACAATTTATTGTAATCATCTTGCGCAGTCATAATTGATTGCGAAGCGACAAACATAATTCTATGATTTATGTAATAGCGAAGCGAATTTTAAACACTTAGTTTAAGTGCACTTAGCTACAGTTTATTGCAATCATTTCGCGCAGTCATGATTGATTGCGAAGCGACAAACATAATCTTATAATTTATGTAATTGTGAAGCGAATTTTAATCACTTAATTTAAGTGCATTTAGTTAAAATTTACTGCAGTTATCTTAAGCAGTCATAATTGATTGCCAAGCGACATAATCTCATGGTTTATGTAATTTCTAAGCGAATTTCAAATACTTAGTTTAAGTGCACTTAGCTACAGTTTATTGCAATTATCTCGCGCAGTCATGATTGATTACGAAGCGACCAACATAATTCTGATGATTTATCTAATTGAGGAGCTAATTTTTGGCACTTAGTTTAAGCGCAGTTATTATTTATTGCAATCATCTTGCGCAGTCATAATTGATTCCGAAGCGACAGACTTAATCCTGTGATTTATGTAATAGCGACTCGAATTTTATACACTTAGTTTAAGTGCACTTAGTTACAATTTATTGCAATCATCTTGCGTTATCGTAATTGATTGCGAAGCGACAAAAATGTTCCGATGATCTTTGCTCTTAATAAAAATTAGTTGTGAAGCGAATTTTAGCCACTTAGCTAAAGTGCACCTAATCACATTTTTTTGCAGTTATCTTAAATGATTGCGAAGCTATAAAAAAACAAAGTTTTTTGCACTTATTATAATTTTATTTTGGACTTTTAGTTTAAGTGCACTTATTCATGATTGCGAAGCACATAAAATTAAAGTTTCTTGCACTGAATCGATCATGAAGCGTGAATGTGCACACAAAAAAATTTAGTTTTTTTGCATTTATAATGAATCTATTGCGAAGCAAGTTTTAGTTAGCTTAAGTGCGCTTATTCACATTTTTTGCAATTATTTTAAATTATCGCGAAGCGACATAAAGTTAAATTTTTTGCACTTATTATGAATTAATTGCGAAGCGAGTTTTGATCACTTGGCTTAAGTGGACTTATTCACATTTTTTTGCAATTATCTTAAAATTATCGCGAGGCTACAAAAGATTTTAGTTTTTTGCACTTACCATGAATCAATTGCGAAGCGAATTTTGGTCACATTTATTGCAATTATTTTAAATGATTGCGAAGCGTCATAAAATAAAAGTTTCTTGCACTTATTATGATTCAATCGCGAAGCGAATTTTGGTCACTTAGCTTAAATGCACTGATTTACATTTTTAGCAATTATTTTAAATGATTGCGAAGCGACATAAAATTAAAGTTTTTTTCACTTATTATGATTAATAAAATTTTGAAACAAATTTTGGTCATTTAACGTAAGTGCACTTAATCATATTTTTTGCACTTAATCACATTTTTTTGCACTTATCAAATGATTACTAAGCCACTAAAGAATTATTCTTGCACTTATTATAAATCTATCTCGAAGCGAATTTTGGTCACTTATCTTAAGTGTACTTATTCACAGTTTCAGCAATTATTTCAAATGATCGCGAAGCGACATAAATGAAAGTTTTTTTGTACTTATTTTGAATCAATTGCGAAACGAATTTTGGTCACTTAGTTTAAGTGCACTTATTCACATTTTTGCAATTTTTTTAAATGATTACGAAACGACATAAAATTAAAAATTTTGCCCTTATTAAGAATCGATTGTTTAGCTACAAAAATGATTTTATGGTTTTAGTCACTTAGCTTAAGTACACTTAATTACATTTTTTGAAATTATTTTAAAATGATCGCGAAGCGACAAAATGATATTATGATCTTTGCATTTAATATGAATTAATTGCAAAGCGAATTTTGGTCACTTAGCTTAAATACACTTAATCACATTTTTTTGCAATTATCTTAAAATGATCGCGAATCGACAAAAATGATATTATGATCTTTGCACTTATTATGAATCAATCACGAAGCAAATTTTGGTCACTTAGTTTACGTGAACTTATTCACATTTTTAGCAATTATTTTAAATGATTGCGAAGCTACATAAAATTAAAGGTTTTTGCCTTTATTATGAAGTTTGATCTTTTAGCTTAAGTGCACTTATTTAATTTTTTTGCAATTACTTTAAATGATCGCGAAGCGACATAAAATTAAAGTTTCTTGCACTTATTATGAATCGATCGCGAAGCGACAAAAATGATTTTATGGTTCTTGCACTTAATATGAATTAATCGCGAAGCTAATTTTGATTGCTTAGTTTTAGTGCACTTAATTACAATTTTTTGCAAAAGAAATTGAGTTTTTTGCACTTATTGTGAATCAATTGCGAAGCGAATTTTGGTCACTTGGCTTAAGTGCACTTATTTACATCAGAATTTTGGTCATTTATCTGAAGTACACTTAATCAGCACTTATCTATCGCCAAGCGAATTTTGGTCACTTAGTTTAAGTACTCTTTAATTTTTTGCATTTATTTTTTTAATGATTGCGAAGCGACACAAAATGATGTTGTTTTTTTACTTATTATATTTAATTGTGAAACGAATTTTGGTCATTTAACTTAAGTGCACTTTATTCGCACTTATCAAATGATGCGAAACGACTTAAGAATGATTCTTGCACTTACTATAAATCTATCTTGAAGCGAATTTTGGTCACTTAACTTAAGTGCACTTATTTACATGTTTAGCAATTATTTTAAATGATCGCGAAGCTTCATAAAATAAAAGTTTTTTGCGCTTATTATGAATCAATTGCGAAGCGAATTTTGGCCACTTATTTTATTAGTGCACTTATTTACATTTTTAGCAATTATTTTAAATGATTGCGAAGCGACATAAAATTGAAGATTTTGCACTTATTATGAATCGATCGCTTAGCTACAAAAATATTTTTTTTATTTTAGTCACTTAGCTTAAGTACACTTAATCACAATTTTTTGCAATTATCTTAAAATGATTGCGAAGCGACAAAAATGATATTATGATCTTTGCACTTATTATGAATCAATCGCGAAGCGAATTTTGGTCAACTAGTGCACTTATTCACATTTGCATAACTGATTACGATGAGACATAAAGCGACATAAAATTTAAGTTTTTTGCCTTTATTATGAATCTTGGTCACTTAGCTTAAGTTCACTTATTCAATATTTTTTTGCAGTTATTTTAATTGACAAAATTAAAGTTTTTTGCACTTATTATGAATCAATCACGAAGCGAATTTTGGTAACCTAGCTTAAGTGCACTTATTCACATATTTTTGCAATTGTTTTAAATGATTGCAAAGCGACATAAAATTAAAGTTTTTTGCCTTTATTATGAATTTTGGTCACTTATCTAAAATGCTCTACTTACATTTTTAGCAAATATTTTAAATGATGAAAGTTTTTTCCGCTTACTATGAATCAATTGCGAAGCGAGTTTTGTTCACTTAACTTAAGTGCACTTATTCTCATTTTTTTGCAGTTGTTTTAAATGATTGCCAAACGACATAAAATTTAAGTTTTTTGCACTTATTATGAATCGATCACGAAGCGACAAAAAATGATTTTATGATATCTGCACTTAATATAAATTAATGGTGATACGAATTTTAGTCACTTAATCACATGTTTTGCACTTATCTTAAATGATTGCGAAGCGACAATAAATCAGTGTTTTGTACTTATTATGAATCAATCGCGAAGCGACAAAGAAATGGTTTTAAGATATCTGCACTTAATATGAATTAATCATAAACGAATTTTAGTTATTTAGTCATTTGCACTTACAATTACATTTTTTGCACATCTTAAATGATTGCGAAGTTAAATGAGCGCGATACGACAAACAAAATAAGTGTCTTGCACTTATTATGATTCAATTGCGAAGCGACAAAAATATTTCTATGGTTCTTGCACCTAATACGAATTAATTGTGAAGCGAATTTTAATTCATTAATTAAGTGCACTCAAGCACATTTTTTTGCAATTATCTTGAATAATCGTAAAACGACCAAAAAATACAGTTTTTTGCACTTATTATGGATCGATTGCAAAGCAACAAAAATGATTTTATGGTGCTTGCACTTAATATGAATTAATTTTGGTCACTTAGCTTAAGTGCACTTAATCACATTATTTTGCAATTATCTTAAAATTATTGCGAAGCGACAAACAAATTAACTTTCTTTCCAGTTATTATGAATCAATTTTAAAGCGAATTTTGGTCACTTAGCTTAAGTGCACTTATTAATATTTTTTTGCATTTATCTTATTTGATCCTGAAGCTACTCAAAAATAAAGTTTTTTGCACTTATTATGAATTGAGCGCGAAGCGACTAAAAATATTTTATGATCTACTTATTATGAATTAATCGCGAAGCGAATTGTGATTACTTAGCTTAAGTGTATTTAATTACAATTTTTTGCATTTATTATAATTGCGAAGCGACAAAGAAATTAAGTTTTTTGTACTTATTATGAATTAATTGGGAAGCGAATTTTGGTCACTTGGCTTAAGTGCACTTATTCACATTTGCATTTATCTTTTTTGATTTCGAAGCGACACAAAATTAAAGTTTATTGCACTTGTTATGAATCGATAGCGCAGTGACAAAAATGATTTTATGATATTTGCACTTAATTGGAATTAATCTTGACACGAATTTTACTCACTTAGTTTAAGTGCACTTAATCACATTTTTTGCTCGTATCTTAAATGATCGCGAAGCGACAAAATTGAAAGTTTTTTGCGTTTATTATGAATAAATTGCGAAGCGACAAAAAAAGATTTTATGATACCTGCACTTAATATGAATTAATCTTGAAACGAATTTTAGTCACTTAGATTAAGTGCATTTAATCACATTTTTTGCACTTAACTTAAATGAGCGCGATACGAAAAACAAAATAAGTGTTGCACTTATTATGAATCAATTGCGAAGAGACAAAAATATTTCTATGATCTTGCACTTAATACTGAAACGAATTTTAATCAGTTAATTGCTAAGTGCACCATTTTAGTACCACATTTTTTGCAATTATCTTGAATAATCGCGAAACGACAAAAAAAATAAGTTTTTTGCATTTATTATGGATCGATTGCGAAGCAACAAACATGATTTTATGATACTTGCACTAATATGAATTAATTGCGAGTGAATTTTGGTCACTTAGCACTTATTATGAATCAGTTGTGAAACGAATTTTAGTCATTTAGTTAAGTGCACTTAACTACACTTTTTGCGATTGTCTTAAATGATTGCGAAGCGACAAAAGAATCATAGTTTCTTGCACTTATCATGAATTAATCGCGAAGCGACAAAAAAAATTATGATTTTAAACATTTAGTGCCTAATCACATTTTTTTCTCTTAAATCAAATAAATTGCAAAGCGACAATAGATTCTTGCACTTTTCTGAATCAATCGTGAAGCGACAAAAAATAATTTTATGATTTTTGCACTAATTTGAATTAATTGTAAAACGAAGTTTAGTCACTTAGTTAAGTGCACTTAATCAAAAATTTATTGCACTTGCGCTTAGTCACAATTGATCGTGAAGCGATAGAATCGATTTTTTTCTTAATCAATCAGCATTTAATTGTAACTTATTTTAAAGTTACTCAACACATTGCCAATCTGCACAGTGCCACAAAGCATTTTAAACAGTTCGCAATTAGTCACAATTGTACACATGAAATTTTCTCATAAATCAAAGCACTTAGTCACATGATTGTTAATCATTCAGCAACTGTTAAGAATTAATTATAAAGTAACCGATATTTATTTAGCTACACTCAGTGGCACCTTTAGGTTTTTTAGAGTGTCAAAGCTTGAACGTTTTTGAGGGGGGTAGGAGTTTTTAAAAGCCATTTAGCAATCTGCACTTAGTCACAATTGCAAATCTACAAAAACTTTACTAATTTTGAACTTAATTGCAATTGGTCGCAAATTATATTTCTTTTTAATAAACTGTTTAATGACAACTTTAAACTAATTAAAATCTATGCGATACTTACCTTTGTTTGTAATTAAATGTTGTGATAATTAACAATTTTAACTGAAACCTCTCAACATCCAACTATCCGAACCGGCTTCATTCATTTTAATTTATATTATAATTTAAATTACTTTTAAACTTAATTAACTGCATTCAATCATCATCATTGTGTAAAAAAAAAAGGAATCGTGATTTAAGTGCTCTTCCGTGAAACTCGAAACGACTCGCCCTACTTTTTGTTGCCGCAATTCTCCTGCGGGATAAGTAAAATGCCATTTGACACGACACTAAATTCAGTACGGGATTCCTTACGTTTCGTTTTATGTACACACTTTACTGCTGCGTGCTCGTTTACAAAACAAGGAGAATCTACATACATATACCTACATACTCCTTGCAAAGACGACGAGGTTGTCGTAAAAATTTCAATTCCGCCGAGATGAAAATTGTTCATTATGATCGAGGTGTGTGAGAGGTTTGTTGTGTTTGATATATTAGTTTCTTCGGGACTGTTGTTTGCAGTTTGCATGTAATTTTGGAACGATGCCCACATCTGGAGAGTCCTTGTAGAGGACTAACATCATGCCAAGTTTTTTTTAATGAATACTTAACTGGAAACTTAGTTTTGCAGCCTTGATCTATATTCGAAGATTTGTTGTTTAGACACGTATTTGTAAGCATTGTTATGTTTGTGGAATATATATTAGTAAAATTAATGGCGAAATGATTTAGTCAATCTGCAGTCACCATTTATTACAAAATGTTTTTTATTATTTTGAAATTGTTACTATTGATCGTGGAGCGACAGAATATTTTTTATCAGTTTACACTTAATAAGTATCAATTGTAAAGAAACAAAATGCATTTTTTTAATCTGCACTTGTTAGCATTTTTTTACGTTTTATCTTCTTATTGCTTCAGAAAGGTTTTTAAAAGCGTTTCAAACATATTTGGAATGTTACAGATGTTTTGAAAAGGTTATGTTGAAAATGCTTCTTCAAACGTCCATGGAAAATGTTTCAAGTGCTTCTAAAATGTTCTTAATGTTTCAAAAAGAATGAATGTTTTAAACGTTTTTGGCAATTGAAAATGTTCTTAAGGTTTTAAACATATTTGGAAAATGTTCAAGGCCAGTTAAAGATGTTGAAAATGGTTCTAATGATTTTGAAAAATGTTCCGAGTGCTTTGAAAATGTTTCAAAAAAGTTCTAAAGGTTTAAAAAGAAATGTTCTAAATGTTTCAAACGTTTTTGAAAAATGCTCCAAGTGCTTTGCAAATGTTTCCAATGCTTCAAAAAGGTTCTAAAAGTTTTGAAAAATGTACTAAATGTTTTAAAAGTTTTTAGAAAAAAACATTTTTGGAAAATGTTCCAGGTGCTTTTAATATGTATGTTTTTAATGCTTTAGAAAGGTTATACAAAATATATTATAAAGGTTTTGAAAAATGTTTTAAACGTTTTTGGAAAAGTTTTAAGTTTTTTGAAAATGTTTTTAATACTTTAACAAGATTTTAAAGGTTTTGAAAAATGTTTTCAGTGTTTCAAACATATTTGAACATTGTTTTAGGCGCTTTAAAGATGTTTTTAATGCTTCAGAAAGGTTTTAAAGATTTTGAAAAAAATTCTGAATGCTTCAAAAAAATTATAAGGGTTTTGAAAAATGTTTCAAACGTTATCGGAAAATGCTTCAAATGCTTAAGATGTTCTTAATGATTTTAAAATGTTCTAAATGTTTCAAATGTTTTTCAAGGCTTTGAAAATGTTCCTAATGCTTTCTAATTTTTGAAAAATGTTCTTTATGCTTTATTTTTTTTTAAGTTTTGAAAAATGTTTTAAACGTTTTTGAAAATGTTTTAAGTGTTGTTTTGCTTTGAAAAGGGTTCTAAATGTTTTAAACATATTTGGAAAATGTTTTAGGTGCTTTGATAATATTCTTATTGTTCCTAAATGGTTCTAAAGGTTTTGAAAAATGTTCTTAGTTTTTCAAACATATTTTGAGAATATTCTAGGTGAAGATGTGTTGTTCTTAATGCTTCAGATAGACAATAAAAATGTTTAAAACGTATTAAATGATTCGAAATATTTTAGAGGTTTTAAAAAATGTTCTAATTATTTCAAACGTTTTTCAAAAATGTTTTTAATGCTTCAAAGAGGTTTTAAGTGTTTCGAACATTTTTCAAAAATGTTTTTAATGCTTCAGAAAGGTTCTAAAAGTTTAGAAAAATGTTCTAGTTTTTAAACATTTTTCAAAAATGTTTTTAATGCTTTAAAGAGGTTCTAAGTGTTTCAAACGTTTTTCAAAAATGTTTTATGTGCTTTGAAAATGTTTTTAATGCTTCAAAAAAGGTTGTAAAGATTTTGAAAAATGTTTTAAGTTTTTTTTCAAAAATGTTCCAGGTGATTTGAATTTTGTTTTAGAAAGGTTCTATAGGTATTGAAAAATGTTCTAAGTGTTTTAAAAAATTTTGGAAAATATTTCAGGTGCTTTGAAAATGTTCTTAATGGTTTAGAAAGGTTTGAAAAATGTTCTAAGTGTTTCAAACATCTTTCAAAAATGTTTTATGTGCTTTGAAAAGTTTTTAATGCTTCAAAGAGGTTTTAGGCGTTTCGAACATTTTTCAAAAATGTTTTACTTACTTTGAAAATGTTTTTAATGTTTTAAAAAGGTTCTAAGTGTTTCAAAGATTTTCCAAAAATGTTTTATTTACTTTGAAATAGTTTTTTTTTTCAAAGAGGTTCTAAGTGTTTTGTTTTTGTTCTTTTTTTTTAAAGGTTTTTAATACTTCATAAAGGTTTTAAATATTTGGAAATATGTTCTAAGTTTTTTTGAAAATGTTCTTAAAGCTCCAGAAAGGTTTTAAAGGTTGGGATAAAAGTTTTAAGTGTTTTAAAAAGTTTGGAAAATGTAAAAGTACTTTGAAAATGTTCTTAATACTTTAGAAAGGTTCTAAAAATCATTTAAGTATTCCAAAAATGTTTGGAAAATGTTCCAGGTGCTTTGAAAATGTTTTTAATGCTTTAGAAAGGTTCTAAAAGTTTTGAAAAATGTTCTAAGTTTTTTAAACATTTTCCAAAAATGTTTTTAATGCTTCAAAGAAGTTTTAAGTGTTTTAAACATTTTCTAAAAATGTTTTACGTTCTTTGAAAATGTTTTTAATGCTTCAGAAAGGTTCTAAAAGTTTTGAAAATTGTTCTAAGTGTTTCAAAAATGTTTGGAAAATGTTCCAGGTTCTTTGAAAATGTTTTTAATGGTTCCAAAGTATTCTAAAGGTTTTGAAAAATATACACTCTTTCAAACATTTTTGGAAAATGTTCTAAGTATGATGAAGATGTTCTAACTGATCAAAAATATTGTAAAGGTTTTGAAAAATGTTTTAAGTGTTTCAAAAGTATTTGAAAAATGTTCTAGGTACTTTAAAAAGGTTCTTAATACTGCAGAAAGGATTTAAAGAAGTGCTTTGTAAATGTTCTTAATGCTCCAGAAGTGTTTTAAAGGTTTTGAAAAATGTTGTAAGTGTTTTAAAAAGTTTGGAAAATGTTGCAAGTGCTTTGAAAATATTCTTAATGCTTCGGAAAGGTTCTAAAAGTTTTGAAAAATGTTCTAAGTGTTTCGAACATTTTTCAAAATTGTTTTATGTGATTTCAAAATGTGTTTAATGCTGCAAAGAGGTTTTAAGTGTTTTGACCATTGCCAAAAATGTTTTACGTGCTTTGGAAATGTGTTTAATGCTTCAAAAAGGTTCTAAGTGTTTTAAACTTTTTCAAACATGTTTTTTGTGCTTTGAAAATATTCTTAATGCTTCAGAAAGTTTCTAAAGGTTTTTAAAAAGTGTTTCAAAAATGTCTAGGTGATTTGAAAATCTTTTTAATGTTTCAGAAAGGTTCTAAAGGTATTGAAAAATATTTACTCTGTCAAACATTTTTGGAAAATGTTCTAAGTATCATGAAGATGTTTTTATTGCTTCAAAAATATTTTAAAGGTTTTGAAAACTGTTCTAAGTGTTTCAAAAATGTTAAAGGTACTTTAAAAAGGTTCTTAATACTTCAGAAAGGATTTAAAGATTTTGAAATATATTCTCAAGTATTTCAATTCAATTTTTGGAAAATGTTGTAAATGCTTTGAAAATGTTCTTAATGCTCCAGAAAGGTTTTAAATGTTTAAAACAAAATTTAAGTGTTTTAAAAAGTTTGGAAAATGTTACAAAAGCTTTGAAAATGTTTTTAATGCTTCAGAAAGGTTCTAAAAGTTTTGAAAAAAGTTTTTTGTTTTTCAAACATTTTCCAAAAATGTTTTACGTGTTTTGAAAATGTTTTTAATGCTTTAAAAAATATCTAAGTGTTTTAAACGTTTTTCAAACATGTTTTACGTGTTTTGAAAATGTTCTTAATGGTTCAGAAAGGTTCTAAAGGTTTTGAAAAATGTTCCAGGTGATTTGAAAATCGTTTTAATGCTTTAGAAAGGTTTTAAAGATATTGAAAAGTGTTTAAAATCTTTTTCAAAAACGGTTTACGTGCTTTGAAAAATATTTTAAAAAGTTTGGAAAATGGAGAATGGTTCTAAAGATTTTGAAAAAGTTTTCTAAAAATATTCCAGGTGCTTTGAAAATGTTCATAATGCTTTAGAAAGGTTTTGAAAAATGTTTTAAGTGTTTCAAATGTTTTATGTTTTTTGAAAATGTTTTTAATGTTTTAAAGAGGTTCTAAGTGTTTTGAACATTTCCAAAAATGTTTTACGTGCTTTCAAAATGTTTTTAATGCTTCAAACAGGTTCTTAGTGTTTCAAAAGTTTTTCAAAAATATTTTACGTGCTTTTAAAGTGTTCTTAATGCTTTAGATAGGTTTTAGAGGTTTTGAAAATTGGTCTGAGTGTTTTAAAAATGTATGGAAAATGTTCCAGGTTCTTTGAAAATGTTTTTAATAGTTTTAAAGGGTTCTAAAGGTTTTGAAAATTATACACTCTTTTAAACATTTTTGGAAAAAGTTTTAAGTATCATGAAGATGTTCTAACTGCTTTAAAAATATTCTAAAGGTTTTGAAAAATATTCTAAGTGTTTCAAAAATGTTTTAAAAAGGTTCTTAATACTTCAGAAAGGTTTTAAAGATTTTGAAATATGTTCTCAAGTATTTTAATCATTTTTGGAAAATGTTATAAGTGCTTCAAAAATGTTTTTAATGCTCCAGAAAGGTTTTAAAGGTTTTGAAAAACGTTTTAAAAGTTTTAAAAAGTTTGGAAAATGTTACAAGTGCTTTGAAAATGTTTTTAATACTTCAGAAAGGTTTTAAAGATTTTGAAGTGTTTTAAAAAGTTTGGAAAGTGTTACAAGTGCTTTGAAAATGTTTTTAATGCTTCAGAATGGTTCTAAATTTTTTGAAAAATGTTTTTCAAATATTTTCCAAAATTTTTTTTAATGCTTCAAAAAGGTAAGTGTTTCGTACATTTTCCAAAAATGTTTAACGTGCTTTGAAAATGTTTTTAATGCTTTAAAGATGTTCTAAGTAATAATAATAATATCTAAGTGTTTCAAACGTTTTTTTTTAATGTTTCACGTGCTTTGAAAATGTTCTTAATGCTTCAGAAAGGTTTTAAAGAGTTTGAAAAATGTTGTAAGTGTTTCAAAAATGTTTCAAAAATGTTATAGATGATTTGAAATTTTTTTTAATGATTTATAATGGTTCTAAAGGTATTGAAAAATGTTTAAAATGTTTGCAAAATGTTCCAGGTAATTTGAAAGTCTTTTTAATGCTATAGAAAGGTTTTAATGATATTGAAAGTGTTTCAAGTTTTTTTCAAAAATGGTTTACGTGTTTTGAAAATGTTTTTAATGCTTCAAAAAGGTTTTGAAAAATGCTTCAAACATTTTTGGATATTCCAATTGCTTTGAAAATGTTCTTAATGCTTTAAAACGATTCTAAAGGTTTTGAAAAATGTTTTTAGTGTTTCAAACATATTTGGACAATATTCGAAGTGCTTTGAAAATGTTCTTAGTGCTTCAGAAAAGCTTTAAAGATTTAAAAAAAAATGTTCTAAATGTTTTAAAAGTTTTATGAAATTGTTCTAAGTTGATCATTCTAGGCACTGATGATGGGTGCATACCTTGAAACACGAGTGAATGTGTCTCTTACTGGATGAAAAGGCAATCTACATAAAAAAAAACATCATTTATTAATTAAAACAGTTGCTTTGCGATTAATATTGGAGCGGTTTATAAACTTTTACGATTAATAGTGAAGTGTTTTGTTAATTTTATATATCATTCAGTCGCTTTGCGATTAATGGTGAGACAGTTTAAGTAACTTTCTTATACAGTAGCTTCGCGATTAACACTGAAGCGTTTTAATAACTTTTTGAGTAATATAGTCGCTAGTGAAGCTTTTTGTTAACTTTATATATAATTCAGTCGATTTGCTATTAATTGTAAGATGATTTAAATAACTACATGCCATACTGAAGCGTTTTAATAACTTCTTGAGTAATATAGTTGCTTTGTGAGTAATATAGTGAAATTTAATTGAATAAGAGTTTGTTTAAATTAAAATACTTTTTCATAAATTCGTTTAAACAAAATGAAGTCTGTATTACATAGTAAATTGGATGGAAAAGGACATTTTAATATTATTAGTCTCCGAGCAAACATCATCACTCCAGACAATGTTGAATCGTAAAAGCCGGTCGTAATGTAACCGCGCGCGCCCATTCATTGTGTGGCTCGCGAAAATAATATAAAAAAAATAAAACATCTTCTGGTTGATTTTTATGGGGCCATAACAGCACGAGAATGCAATGGCTGCTTAACAATCCATTTCATCCAGAAATAACATGTTTAGGGAAAAGGAAATTTATCGGATAAAAAATCTCACTTAACTTTTTTTTATTTGTTTATATAAAATATCACATTTTCTAAATTTTCTCTTATCTTAAATTTAGCTTGTTTGTAGTTTAAATTAGCTGAATATATTTCTTGTTTTATCTAATTTAATTCATAAACTAATCACAGTAATTGTTATCCGTTATCTTCCCCTAAATATATGAACCCTGGGGCGCTTATAACTACTACTGAAACTATTTGGAAAGCTCGGTAAGCACAAAACGATTTTTGGGGAGCATTAGTGCTCATCCCTTCTATGTTTAATTACAAACAAAGCACCGGGATTTGTGCGGTTGACACCTCAGGAAGTGCTGGAGCATTAATGCTATACGCATACACCATACATGACAACAATAACGCATAATTAATGCTGAAAAAAGTTATATATGGCTCCGGCTAGTTGTCGTCTGGAGATGATTAAACTAATTTCTTTTCTTTTTGTTTCAGGTGAGTTCACATTAATCCTTCGCAGTTGTCCATATCAACCGTAAGTGCTTAATTAAAAGTTGTCGCATAATTGAATCAAATATATTCCAAAAAGGGTGCAAACGCAAACACGCTTTGGATATCATAGCCTTGTTGACCCATCTCAGGCAATGACTAATTGCAACCCGGAATAATTAAACAGTTTGTTTCAAAGACATAATTACAACATGAATAATCAATTGAAAATGTAATAATGAAATTTGAATTTAATTTTAGTTCATAAAATAAGGTGCGGTGCGGGTGGTCCAACATTTTATTAACATAACACGGAATAGGGGGAAAGTTAATTAGCAATTAACATCTCCATGGTGTGTAATTGAAAATTCTATAATGACGATTAAAATATGAACGCGCAGGGGATAATTAATCATGCAGATTATACGGGGGACTCAATTTGATATTAATTATCATGAGCCGGATTAATTTATATTTGAATATAAGTAACATCATTTTTTTCCTACGACTTTTAGTTGAACGTTGTTTTCCTGCCGTGTGATCAATACTGGTAGGTATGTATGAAAAAAGAAGGACTCTAGCAGCAAACGCCTGGAATCACGCCAAAATTTAATCGAATGAGCGACTCCTCAATTCGGCCAAACTTTCCGAACTAAAACTTAATTTTTTAAGATTCAAATACTAAAGTTAAATATTTATTTAGTCGGCTTGCTTGGGGTGGTTGGCGAATCTCAACTAATCCGTTTCAACTTGATAAATCACCTCTAAAAGTAGTGGTCTGTGTAACACCTGGGTTCGCATACATGGAAAATCCATATCGTCTCGTCTTACGAGAGAGTAGCTGGAAACACTTAAAATTCCATCCCGTTGCGCCTACACTTACAAATCCTTTAAGCTAACACCCACACGTGTAGTAGACTTTTATTAAATCCACATAACTAAATCTGGTTTAGCTTTATTTTCAATCATTTCTATACAATTAAGTTAAGCATGTACAATTTCTCTAATAATCCGTGGGACCAGTTTAACTAACATCATATGTAGAAGGTCGATTTGTTGATAATCGTGAATTGTAAGTTTAACATATTACACTGTGTCTTTAACTTTTAATGTAAACTAATATTGTTATACTACACTGTTTCATGATGTTTTGTGATTTATCGAGATGAAGTTAGTATTTGTTTTATTGCTTCATTATTAATTATAATGTCTATTGACGCTATGCAATAAATCTGGTCTAAGTTTAATTAAAATCGAATTTTGTCGGTTGACGATGTATAGTAAACTATTTAATAAAGCTTTACTGTACTCTGTCGCTTTGCTACTAAACAAGATTAATAGTGAAGCGTTTAATAACTTGGTAGTTTTGCGATTAATTGAGAGAATGTTTAAAGTAACTATATAGAGTCATATAATTGCTTTACGATTTATCGTGTGAAGTGCTTTCCTATACTATATTTCATACAGTCTCTTTGCGATTAATCGTAATGCACTCCAATACTTTTGTATATTACAAAGTTACTTTGAGAATAATAGTAAAGCGATTTACTTTGTTATATGTCATATTGCGCTTCGCGATTAATCGTAAAGCATTTTATTTTTTTGTGAAGCGTTTTACTTTACTATGTTTTATACAGTGTCTTTGCGATTAACCGTAAGCCTAATTCTTTTGTCACATGTTACAAAGTTGCTTTGCGGTTAATAGTGAAGCGATTTACTTTGTTATATGTTGTATTGTTGCTTCGCGATTAATCGTAAAACATTTTAATTTACTGTGAAGCATTATTTATCTTACTATACTTCATATAGTCATTTCGCGATTAATTGTAATGTAATTTAATATTTTTATATGTTACAAAATTGCTTTGTGATTAATTAATTATGAAGCAGTTTACTTTTTTTATATGTCATAATAGTAATTACTGACTGAATCTGGCGCAGGTGTTGACGAATGTTAGCCTCTAGCAGCAGAAGGAGAATTGGGTATTCTTATGCTGCGAAATGAAGCTACTCGACCAATAGAACCTGGCAATGAATCTGGGGATACCGGTTTGGAGATATTAAATGCAATGGTTTCAGCTAATACCATTCGGGTGAGGAGGGAACGGTGGTGAAAATTCAACTAATAACTGCCTACTATGCATCGTCATCAATAACAAACCAAAACGAACCAGATACATGTTCAGATTATTTGAAGCTTAGACGAACATGTACCCTAACTTTCTATACACTAAACAAAATTTGGCTGATCGAGTTAGGCCTATTTTAATCAAAAACTATCTACTGGAGAAGTTGACGTTGGAAGTGAAGTGTGAAAAAACCACACCATAGAAGAAAGTGAAAAAGTACGGAGAAAGCTTTCTAAAGGGGTCTCACGAAAAAGAAAAGTAAGGAGAAGTAGCTGCCACTGCATCTGAAGCACATTATTTAACAACGATAGAAGAAAATATTATTTATCATAACAATATAGTAAATCTTTTTGAACAAACATACCAAGGTATATCAATTGAGAATAGGACAACTATCAGTAAAATTTTCTATTCAACAAAAATAAAAGAAGTAATAAATGAACTAAATTAAAATTTACTCAATATTTATGAGAATATCAATAATAAATGCTGTACAACAAATTTTGTAAGTTGAAATAACAACAACATTTTGAGATGGGAATTTAGATTGCAAGAAATAATTAAAATTATATTTGCAAATGGTAACAAAATGCATTCAAAAATACAGAAAAACGAATTTATTTTTATATTTGATGGGTTTTTTCGGCTATTTCTTAACTATTATTTGACTAAAAAACTTCGACATATCATAGTTTAATCCTTTCTAAATGTACTGGTAAAAAAATTAATCGATTATCAAATTATTTGTAGAAGCAGCGATGAAGCCAAAGTTGCCGTTTTTGTTAAAATACTACAAATCAAGGTAGCGGTTGGTATGCTCTTAACCGCAAGGTAAAGCGAGAAGTGCCCAAAGCATTTTATTAAAATCATCTTATCCTAATTATCGAGAAACACTTGAAAAACAACTTGAACTCGATAAACAAATGATAGCTGCACTAGGAAATAGGATTAGACGATATCACAAACGTCAGAAACTGTACAGACAAAATAAGTTATTTGTCTCAAATCAAAAACACTGTTTGGGACAAATTGACGCTGCCATAGCACTTTGCTCTACAGTACTATCTTCAGAACAACTGCATGCATTTTGGAAAGAAATCTGGAATAGTGAACAACAACATGACAAAACCGCATATTGATTTAAAGCTAAACAAACAAAATGAAGACATACAAGAATACAAATATTACCGAAAATCAAAGTAAAAAAAATTGTCGGTCAACTGAAAAACTAGTCAATATGTATAACTAATGGTGGAAACACAGAGATGCCTCAACAAACTTCTAGACGAACGATCTGCAATCTTATTTTTTTTACAAAATGACGAACATACATGTGCTACCTTTTTTTTCTGGAGGAAGAGAGATTTTTAAAAGACCGGTTGGATTTACTTAACTCTTATCAGGCGCCTACCGACTAAAACCTTGCATCACTCTGATTAACTGGGATTATTTGTTGTTTTGTTCTTCTATCATTTTTTCGGGCTTTTTTGTTCTCTTCTTTTTTTGACATGATCTTGTCAATCATGTTGCTTATCAGTTTTTGTTTTCTAGCATTAACTCTATAATATTATTTCTTGCCTTTTTCTCTCTCTCACCTGGTGCACTCCAGCAGCCTGTATTTTGCAGTATGGAGTTTGCCTCAGTAAGTGCAATTATCTTTATCGATCTTCTTGATCTTGACCAGGTAGCTTTTGAAACATCCATGGCCTGTCAGGCACTGAGTCAGATAATAGGATATATCTCCGTGTTTTCTTTTGATCTGTCTCCTTATGCCTGGAAGCAGCTCATGGGTTCATTGTTCTTTTCTATCTTGCAGCAACAGCTCTTGTCATTTTTCCACGGTTTCTCTACTTTTAGCTGTTTTTCTTGCTTCTCTTTATCTATGGTGCTGCTTTTCTGTTCTATCACCAGTCTGTAGGGAGTTATATGCGCCAGTACTATAGCACTTATTGTCAAAGTCGACCTGTACGTCCTGCAAATGCGTATGGTTATATATTGCTACAGGCTGTTTAGTATGCTTAGGTACTTCTTATATTGTAGTGTCTCTTTTTATATTGGGGCTGCGCACAGAACGACCGACACGGTCACTGATTATCCTGCCAACTGCCGCAGCTTTCTTTTTTGCTTTTGTTGTTGTTACATTAACGTGCTCGCCGAAAGTCAGGTTTTTATTGATTATTACCACCAGATTCTTAATCTTCTTTTGGGGCACTACTGTGTTCCTTTTCTGCTTAAAGTTAATTTCTCGGCATTTCTTTCAACCTATGATTATTAGTGCTTTGATTTTTTCCGACGTCAGTTCCAGCTTGCGCTCGGCCATCTAGCTGTTAATCTTTTAATGGGTTTGCAGTTGCCTCCATCTTATCTGCTGTTTTTTCTACAACCACTGTTGCCAAGTTGTTGGCTTATACTAGCAGAATTGCCTGTTTGGGTGTATCCAGTCTAAACCGGTCTTCATACAGCACGTTCCATAGATGAGGGTATCTTGATCGGTCCAAGAGTTGACATCCCTTCTCTAAAGCCGAGCTGCGCGTTTCATAAGTTCTCTTATTCTTCTAGCTCTGCTTTTAGCCTTGACTCTATGATTTTCTTATAGTTTGCCCATTTGCGGTATGTCCTCGGGTCTTTGTTTTTATTTGTTTTTTTATCAGTTTTAGGATTTTCACGGGTTCGGGAACCCATTCTTTTCCACAGCGAGGATTCTCCCTGGAGCTTCCTTCACTGTCAGTTTGATAATTTCAACCGGAGTTTTATTTGGTCCTGAGTCTTATTCTTTATCTTTCCCGACTCTTTTTAGCTTCTTTTCCGTTATCTTTGTAGTGCGTAGCTTTTTTCTTATATTGCACGATTCTGGGCTGCTCCGGGAATAGTTTCTCTTATCTGCTTTTGTAGGCCCTTTGGGTTTAAGCCTTTGCGGCTTTTATTTCTTACTAATAATTTGGTACCCGCTTCTCCAGATATTATCCTCTAGTTTGTGGGGTATTTTTTCTTATTTGGTCTTTGTGAATAGTATCTTCAGGGTTTTTTGGTCTCTTTATATTTTTTTTTTCTTTTGCTTGGTTTCTTTCTCATTACTTTTTTTTTTCGTTCTTGTCGCTTCACGTCTTTTTTTTTGTATACAAGTCTTTTTGCTAGTTACAATCTTCTTGCTTTACTAGAAAACCTGTTTTTTGCCGTTTCCGCAAGATTTCTTGGATTCCTCGGCGATCATTTCAAGAGGGTGTTGTGGGATGTGTTCATTGTTTTATTGCTTTCCTGTACTTTTATTCACTCAACTTTCGTGTGTTCCACCTTTGTTTGGCACTATTTCTGTTAGCAGTCGGTGTAGCGTTTTTAATCCCGTACCGGATATACTAGTGTAAGCTTAGGGTTTTGAGATCCATTACCCGCCAGTTGTATAGCTTACTTATCAGATTATCGGAGCACGTCGGAAGGTCAATGTAAGAGGTCTGTTTGTCCTCTCGAAGGTGGGCTTCTTACCATCGTTTGCAATCACAATCCCAATCTCGGCCATTTACTTGGTGAGGAGTTTTTCATCTTCTGTCCTCCACTCCGGCGATTTTGCATTGAAGTCGCCTGCGATGAGTAGCTTCCTGGTACTCTGCCTAGCTTCCTGTTCTAGGAGCAGTTGGGTGATATTCTTTACATCCACCCACAGGTATTCTTTTCTTCTTTTTCTATATCCGATCTTAAGTTTATTTTTAAGTATCTTGATTTCAGGGTCGAGGTTTGTGTCGAAGAGTGTTGGTTTCTTTTTTTTGGAGTTTTTTTGTTGGCTCATTGATTATAAGCACGTTTATTTTACTTTTTTTTTTTTTTTTTTTTTTGTTAGGCGTAGGTGGGGAATCTTCTAAAGACTTCGCTCCCAGGACGTGTCGGATTCACCTTTTTAAGGGTGCCTACCGACTAAACCCCACCCATCTGGGAATTGCCTGGAAGTTCGAGACCTTTCGGCTCATGTACCTTCCGTTTGGAGATGTGTATGTAGGAGGTTGTTTAGGAGTCGTTTATTTTACTTTTTTTGCGGAGGCTTTTTTATGTCGTGGGCAGCCACTGCTCTTCTCACGTTAATTTGTATTATTTGTATTTTCATAATTGTTTTTGGGCATCATTTTTTCTAGCTTTTGCGCCGGTTCAGTTTTTATTTCTACTCGTTTTTTCTTTTCTCCCGAAGATCCTTTACCTATTGGTTGTATTCTGGGCAAGCCATCATGGCTGATCGGTGGCTTTGTTTTTGTCAAACTTAGCATTTGATTTTGTTTGGATTTCGGGCATTCCTTTGCCTTGTAATCTTTTCCGCATCTGATACATTTTTTGTAGATTGCGTTTTTGCTTGGCATTGGTATGCTCTGTACCCGTGTCTTTGGTATTGGAAGCTCTTTAATGGATTCAGCATTTTTTCCACTTTCCGTGCTTCCTATTTATTCCTAATTCTTTTATTTTTATTTATATGCTACTTAAAACTTTCAACTCTATAGAACCCAAATAATTCAGGCCTATCACCTGCTTAACTAAACTAATGTATACAAAATATGTACATTAGCTTGAGTCGAAAACTAATAACATAATATCTTGAGAACAAGCAGGATGGAAAAGAAATGCAAAAGTTAGTCAAGGATTTCTGGTTATTGACAGCATAATTACAAAACAAGCTATATCTGGACAATGTAACGTATTGATAGCTTGGATAGACTATGAAAAAGCATGATTTTGTTCTACATTCGTA
This sequence comes from Tachinus rufipes, assembly GCA_963932245.1. NCBI lineage: Eukaryota > Metazoa > Arthropoda > Insecta > Coleoptera > Staphylinidae > Tachinus > Tachinus rufipes. The sequence goes on along the minus strand of OZ010747.1, from coordinate 64,990,541 downwards.
TCTTTTACTAATATTAAAATCAACAACTCTGATATTAACGCGCACGATGGTTAAAACAGAAAACCAAAACCTACGCAACTGGAGATAAAAATAAAAAGGAGACACATTAGGTCCTTTGTGGTTTTGCTTGGCTTTTAATTCTTTTAATGCATACTTAACGAATCAAACTATGCACTAGAAAAACACAAAACAATTTTACATCTGTTTTATATGGAAAATTTTAAATTATATGCAATGGGCGATGAACAGCTAAGGTCCGAGTTAGAATTAGTTAAATCCTTGAGCAAAGCGATCTATATGAAGTTTGGTATTTCAAAACGTGCTGTGCTTCATGCTAAAGGTAAAATTGCAGAATAGAATAATTGCTTACTTATGGATGAAACTGTTGTCAATGATCTTACTTTACAAATACCTTTGTGTACAATAGGCGCTTAATATTAAACAGAGTAAAATAAACAGCGCATCAAAACGGAATAACTAGACCGAGTAAAGCGCATACTAAAAAGGGAATTACGAGGGTTGCTATTTATGTATTGAGAATTGGCAACACTGTTCTTGCAAGGTGCGATTTGCCTGCAACATTTTCACAGTATGCGTAATCAGAACGTTTCGTCATACATACGATAAACATAGCGACTTTTGGCGATGAAGCCTTATCCAAGGTCACAATATATTGATGGTTTAGTGAATTTAAACGTGGCCGTACTTCCTTGGAGGATGAATTTAAAGAAGATTGTCCAAAATTGGTTGTGGAACCAGAAAATATTGATGCTGTGTACGAACTGATAATGCAAGATTTTCATGTGACCTATCGTGAGATTGAGGCATTCCAGGGCATTGTGTGACAAGTATACAAAGATATTGCATGAACATTTAGCCGTCAAAAAGATTTGTTTGCGTTGGATTCCGCACAATTTAAGAATTGATAAAAAAAAAAAAACTTTTGTGAATTGGTGCAAGAAAATGATTACAAGATACAACTGCGGTTCATCAAATGCAGTGTATAACACAGGTGAAGAATCTTGTATTTATTGTTATAAGTCCGAAACTAGACAGCAGTCTTTCAAAATGAACCAAATCCAACAAAAGTTGTTTGTGCTTGCAGCACTTTAAAGCAAATAGTGGCTTGTCTTTTTGGTATAAATATGTGGCAACAGTGCCTTTTGAGCAATGTAGAACGGTCAACTCTGAATGGTTAACAACTATGCAGATTTCGGATTTATTTTAGAAACTTAATTCATTTAATTTTATTAATTATTGATTTGCACTTTGTAAAGCTAGACAAAGAATATTTAGCGCTTAATCTAACATTGACCGACTTACCTTAGTCATTCTAAATGAAATAACTTTGCATGGTAGTTACATGGCGCCAACATACTACACAGAACGACATAATGATGTTGCTAAGACTTTGCAATATGCAAAAAACAGAATTAATAAGTGAACCTCAATCATATTATAAGTATAACCCAACATAGTTCACAAAAATGTTGGCTGAAAATATATTGGGATCTGATCATACAAACCGATAGACAAGTTAAATAAACACAATAGACCCAATATTGCAGTTTTGGAAAAGGCTACACAGAAAGTATATCTTAAAGATATATTGATACCATTAGATGAATACGTACCATTTACCACTTCAAATTGATCTGAAGAACGTTTGGTGTCTAAAATTAATTGGGGTTAGATATATCCAACATTAAATGGATGCAAAAGGTGGCTACATTGTTAGGCACAACATCTATAATACGAAAATGCTTAAACAAGTAGGTGACAAATGGGATAGTCATGGCTTAAAGCAAACTTGGCTATTCTAAAATACCAGAGCACAAAAATAGCACTTGCTTTAAGACGCCGAAGCTCAAGCAATTCAAAATTAAATTGGTTGAGTAAGGTTAGGTGATCGAAGACTCTGATTGGACAATGTCCTTCCCAGTAAAAAAAATCAATTGAAAACGTGCATTTTCAATATGTTGGTTCTGTGTATACCAAATTAGAGAAGCGCATTACAATTTAGAACGCACTGAAGAATTATATAAAGATTTTAAGGCATTTAGATTTTGAAAACTATTAATGATAAATAAATTCTATAGCGCTTTGATGGAACTGTGAGCACCGTTTTCAATGTGATAGTTTAGTATCAAAGTATTCTACAAGATCTTTAAAAGTACTTACACAATCAACTACATTGACAACCTAGTGACGTGGAAAGATCATTTATAAATAAATTGAATGGGCCTCAACATAGATCCTTACGGATCTGGTGTTTGGCTGGAAAATAAGAATTTGATTTATAGTAATTGAAAGTGCCATACGACTTATGCTTTTTAAGATAAGATGAACTGCAAAAACGAAAACCTTTAAGCTTAGCTAAGAGAATATTATGTTTAAATCTATCAAAGGCTTTTGGCGCATCAATATAAACAACGTCAATTTACCCAGTAGAGTCAAGAGTTTTAGCTATATTATAAAGCAAAGGAGGAAAACGGCGGAGTACCGAGAACTGAATAAAAGAATCAGCAATGGAGTTAGAAGAGATATCCGAACACATAAAACAGGACTAATCAAAGGCATTATAGAAAACCTAAAGTCAAAACTCTCTACAGGCAGACATAACATTACAAAATTTTACTAACAAGGAAGACATTGTGAGGCATATTAAAAACTTCTATATCCAACTTTACTCTTCAACAATATAAGACCCGTGAACATCAGAAGCGCTTATCTAATTTGTAGGATCAGAAGAAAGTTCAGAAGAAGACGAAATTACTAGCGAGATGTTGAAAAAAGGAGGATCAAGGATCTACTACACATGTTTCTCAACAGATGCCTCTTGGAAGGCACATTACCAGACACATGGCAAAACGCAGAAGTTACCATGCTCTTCAAAAAAGGAGAGAACGCCAACATAGGGAACTACTGCCCTATCAGTCTCAATCGACGATCTACAAACAATCCGTACACTGAAAGAAAAAAAAAACGAAATACAACACACCTTCACCTGGTATTCGTACACTTTTGCAAAGCTTCTGACATTGTCGAAACGTGGTCATTCTTACAAGCAATGGACCAAGCCAGAATCGACTTACGATAATCCACTCTCCTGAAATATATAAATAAAAACGCCGCATTTCAGTTCAAAATAAATGAAGACTTAGATACTAACAGAATCCAAGATAAGAGACGCATACGACAACGAGAAACAATTTCCCCTAAACTTTTTACACTGGCACTCGAAAACATCTTCAAGTTGCTGTGATGCGATGATACAGCGTCCAAAAGAGTGTGGCTGCAAATCACGGAAAAATCAAAGACATGGCACCAAAATAGGCAAAGGAAATCAGACAGCTGAGATAAAACGTAGAATAAAACTAACATGGTTTTTTTTGGCAATTTAAAGCACTTACTCAGGAATAGAGATATACTAATAAACCTCAAACGAAAAGTTTTTGACTCATGTATATTACCAGTGGCGACTTGTGGCCAGGAATCTATGGCAATGACAAAAAACCATCAACGTCGTTGAATAAAACCATGTTGATTACTGGATATACAAAGTTTAACATAGTTGTATTTAAAAGAATACGCTCAAATACTTTGCCAATGTGTGGTAGGATTGCAGTAGGGCGGTAGTTATCAATGTTGTGTAGATTGATATTAGTTTTCGGTATTGGATAAATAGAAGTTATTTTCAGATTATCAAGAGAAGTAGAAGTTGTAACGGATAAATTGAATAAGATTGTGAGAGGATGACAAAACAAAGTAGCGCAATCTTACAACAAAAAAACCGGTAAATTATTATCGCCTGCAGAATTTTGATTTGGAAGGTTTTGTAAGAATCTTTAAGGACATTTTGAAATATGAGAAAATGTAACGTTATGTATATAGTCGCAGTTATCGAGGTTGACATTAGTAGATGGGAGATTGTGCATGGATTCAAAAAACTTACTATAGTCATTAGCTATGTTTTTAGGATTATCTAGTTATGCATGATCACAAATTAAAGTTAGATTTATTAGAGTTGATAATGTCTAAAACTGTTTTGGGTTAGAAACAATTTTACTTTTAATAGAAGATATATACATATTCTATAAAGCAACTTCTTACTTTACTATATTCCATACAGTCGCTTTGCGATTGATTGTAATGCAATTAAATACTTTTGTATATTACAAAGTCGCTTTGCGATTAATATCGAAGCGGTTTACTTGTTTTATGTTAATTGTAAAACAGTTTAATTCATTTGTGAAGCGCTTTACTTTACTATACAATCACTTTGCGATTAATCGTAATGCAATTTTATACTTTTGCTATGTTACAAATTTGCATATGATTAATAGTGAAGCGATATATCTTACTTTATGTCATGTAATCATGAACCGGTTCAATTAAAATTGTACCCACTGTGTCGTTTTGTGATTACTCTATAAAATGAATCGTAATTCCACGTTGCTGAAATGAATATCTCAAGTTTTCCAATTTTCTTTATTTTTCTCATTCATTTTCTCATAATTGGCATCCATTCCAACTCTGAAATAATCAAATCCTTCTACTCCAGCACACTCTATTCTTAAACAATGTTATATTCCAAGGAACAAATTGATCCACTAGTAATCCAGACCTTTATAAACATCAGACCTCACCAATCCATCAAGCTCTTAACGAACGTGCTCTTGACTCCACATCCCGACAACACAATACTTCACAACCTTTCTAATGGGACAGCAGCTTATGTATGAAATGGTCAAGAGGGCCTCTCCTCTCCTCGACGACCCGTCTTATCGATTACAAAAATAAACTAAATCGTCGTGGGAAGGATAATCCATCTGGAGTAAATTTACTGAATTTTCTCTCGTTTGTGTGTATTTATTTTCTATAGTGATGAATTGGCCTCGTGTTTGGAACTCTATCCCGCAATCGATGTATTTATTGCGAGCTCGGGATTACGCCTCGTATGATTGGGAGGATTACTGGGTAAACGACGATCGGCTTGGGGATGCTAAATCTGTATTTTGAAATTATTATTTTATTTTATTTGATTAAATTGGGGTTTGAATGTAGAGCACCCAAACTCAACCATGTAATGCATTTGTATTATTAATTTCGTCCGCAAAGTTCTACTGTTGTAAATTAATGCCACACTTTACATTCTACCCACACACAACATTTTTTCTTTCCCCATTGGCATATTTCCATCCGGATATAAAAATATCAAGTGAGAAGAATTCTCCGATAGAGAAGATGGGGTTAGATTTATACGTTTCCGATGGATTCCGTGACCACGACCTTCCTACTGGGAACTCCCCTAACCGGAACCGCAGCATTGCATGCGGCATATCGGGGTTGTCGCAGTGCGAGAAAAAAAAACTATGAAAACTTTCGCGGGGAAGGATCGGACCGCATATCCGGGACTCGTTAAATAAGTCACGTACTGAAGAAAACATGGCTACACTACAACTTGCGCATTTTTTCTTAATTTATTAAAAGCAAAGAAAAATGTATGTGCGTTTTCAATCAATTTCCAAGCAAGCAAACCCTATATATCATACAAATTGAATAATTCATTGAGTCCTTTAAGATTTCATTACTACCCTAACATGTTTTATATGCTTTTTCAATCTATATTTCAAGAGTTTGTTTTGTGGGGGAGGTCGTAAAAGCTTTAATGTTTTACTTGAATGTTGTCGAAGGGGTTTGCTTTGTTGTCATAATATTTATAGTTGAAAAAGGGATTTTTAGTGTGTAGATTAATTTATTAATGGATTCTTTTTGTTTTCTTTATAAACGTAATAAGTTTTATATTTTCAAAGCCATTACACTTTCCGACCATCTAGTTTTATCATCTTTTCACTGTGAGATCCAACCACCTAGGCACTTTTGTCTCTCCCCTACTACAGTAATCCATAAACGCTACAATGGGCGCAGACACTTTTCCCGGCCATTCGTATAAGCCCCTGCGGCGACTAAAAGCCCAATATTAAATCAATTTCCAAGAGATGAAACCCTAGTATATATATAGAGTCTACGCGAACTTTACAGAGATTATTATTAACCCCTCAATAATAATAAAAAATAGTAAGTGGTCATAAATAATGCGAATGGGATACAGAATAATGAAACTTGTGCTGGAATAATTAGCTCTAAAGTTTATTTTAGTTGCAACTATTAGAAAGGCCAGTGTATTCTTCAGTAATTTTAGATTTATGAGCATTTAATCTGTTTTGCCCAAAATTGGATTAAGCTGAAGGGTTGCTTGTAACTCTCATAAAACCTAAAGGGGTTGATGAAAATTGATAAAAAAATTTTATAGTTTTTTAAACTTTGCATTAATCCGACTTGCTTGGTTGCTTGTAACTTCCATAAAACCTAAAGGGGCTGATGAAAATTAATAAATATTTTATTTATAAAAATTCTAATTGTGTACTAATATGTTGGACAAAATTTAGAAATTCATTATCAGTAATTTGAAAGTTAAGATTTTTGAATCTGGCTTTCTCCAAATTTTATTAAATCATAGGGTTGCTTGTAACTTCCATAGGAATTAATAAATATTTTTTCATAAATTCTTCAAATATTGACCAAAATATTATGAAAATTACTAGCACCCATCATCAGTAATTTTTGAGTTATGATTTTTTTAATTCGATTTATTTCAAGTAATCAATCAACTAGGTGGTTACGTGTAACTCTCATAAAACCTATAGAGGTTTATGGAAATTGATATTAAACTATGCATTAATATAAAGGGTGTTCAAAAAAGAATGTAAAATATTTAAGGGGGTGGTAGTACAAACCACAACAAACAAAAAAGTCTTAATAAATTTGGGTTGTCTATTAACTATTGACTATTGTGAAGTTCCCCAGGGCGAAGTAGGCTCTTGCAGATGGTGGAATTGGATCCGTATGCGTATTTTAGGGTTCTGTGCAATGACACGGTGGGTAGAAGGCATCCCGAGGTTGCACCAGGAGTCCAAGTATTAGACCCGGAGAGGGAGTGTACAGCTCTCGTGCAATGATCTGCTTGGATCAGTTTTGAAAGTTTTATCAATTGTATCAACTCACACGAATGTCTTTGTGCAGCTGAACGTATTCATGTAGGCAGGTGCAGAGCCCTACGAAACTGCGGACCTCTCTGATGAGGGACAAGTGGTGCTGCAGCGGCTTATTTTTGTGTGCCGTAATTTGGTAGTTTAACCTCAGATTTGGCAAACTCGCATTTGCGTAATTTGGATTTTAAGCCGCGCTCTCGGACGTGTTTGAGGACTCGGCGGAGGTGGTTCAAATGGTCCTCATAGTTATTGGAATATACGGGGATGTCATCCAGGTAGACCCGAACAAATTTTCGTAGAAGGTCCGCTAGTACCCGCGACATTAATTTTTGAAATGATGCGGAGGCTTTTTTTAAGATGAACGGCATTTTATTAAGTCTATTTTTGTAAACATTTTGGCCACGGCAAAGTCGTTGAGGGTTTTGTGTGTCTTTGGCAGGAGGAACCTTTATCTTGAGTCGCCGAAAGTCTATGAAAAACCTTGGTGAACTATATTTTTTCTTGATCAGTGCTACAAGCGAGAAATAAATACTGGTGCTTTTTTTTATAATGCCAATATCTCTTACTTGTTGCAGGATTACTGTCTTTTATGGACATTATTTTTTGCGTGTTTGTGCGGATGATGTTATCCACTAATACTGATGCAAAAGAGCGTACCAGCTGAGCCATTTTTGGTTTCTTTGGATACTTCTTTGCTGGAGTCGGGATTACTTTAGCGGATGGTGGGGTTGTCTCCGAGCATTTCCAAAACGCTGTGGCACATTTGTGTTTGCTAAACTGTAAGCAACGCTGCGTGTATTCTAGTCTCACTTAATTCAGGAGCAACTAGAAAGTGGGCGGTGTTTGTTGTTTTATCTGCGGTGAGCTCTCCGTAGGCTTTGTTCCGGCTACTGCTAGGTTAGTGAAATTTTGGTCTGCAAGTGTGGTTGACTTGCTATGGCGACCGAGGGTTTGGCATTGCTGGTACACATGTAATTGTGTTGCCTGGGCTGTGCTGGCTCGTAGTTTTACATTGTGTAATCTTGCTTCAGGTTTATTGTCACCGGTCTTATTGACGGCACTTGGTGCTTAAAAGATGTGAAAGTGGTGTAAACCTACCGTGGTAAATCCGGCATCAAAGTCCGAAGGTTTTGGAAGCGACTTTTGTGCACCAGGAGTTCAAATATTGGGCCCGGATACTCCCTATCCAGCAGCGCCCGCGCAATGACTTGGTGGATGATAGTTGGGAGAGTAGAAGACGTGTCTTGGCGGTAGTACATTTTCAACAGTAATTTTTTTAATTTGATTTAGTCCAAACTTGATTAAAGTAGTTAGGTTGTTTGTAAGTAACTCTCGGAAAACCTAAAAGGGTAAAATTATTTAAAAAAATTATTGGAACCTTTTTTTTTTCATGGGCGGGTCTCCATACTCATATGATGTATGTCAGATTCTTACTGACTAACACTCTCTTGTTTCATAGTGATGCAGCGGAAAGACCTTGAAGTGTTGCTTCACTGCTGCCTTTTATTTGGATTACACAACCAAGGAGTTTTGTCTTTTTTTTTGCTCTTCAATTGGTTTTGCTTTTCTGTATGTGTGCGATTACGTTTTTGGTGGTTAGAATCTCTTTTGTAGCTGTGTTTTATATTTTCCAGATGCGGTATTTTAAGATTGTGTGCTCCAGTGTATTATTAGTTTCTGTTATCTTGAAACGTAGCAGATACGCTGTAAAACGTCCATGGCCGGTTAGAAATTGCGACAGATAGTACCCAACCATCAGAAGTGCCTTAGTCTATTGGGCTGTATTAGTTTCTTGGCTCTACTCTTGTTGCTATCGTAGCCTCCCGTCTCTTTGTTTTGTCTGTCGTCTTGCAATTCTTGGCTTCATGCGCACGTTCTAATATAAGTAGGTGGATAGTTATAACACTTGCAATAACTTGTATTACTTTAGTTGACGTTGTTCTGCTACAGTTCTGTAGCAGCTTACTGTTGTACTTTTTTTGCACTTTTTAATGCTTTACTGTATGTTTTTGTTGCTGGTGCCCCGTACAGTATAATAATAACCACAACTACTGAGGATTTTTATTTTTGATTTGCTTTTGGGCCAATGTTAGACATTTATCTGCTCAGGGCTGCAGCGGTTCTAGTTGCTTTTGCAACTACTTTTTTGTAAGCGCACACATATAAATGTTATGCGAAGGTATTTTAAGCAACTTTTAGACTCGATAAGGGGGTTGCTTAGTTTGATTGTTATTTTCCTTTAAGGATCTTTTACTTACCAACACCACCGCTTCAGTTTTATGTGGGGCCAGTTCCAAACTTTTTTGTGCATCCATATATCTATTCTACACGTAGTTATCTTCTTCTTCGGTTTCCTTTTGGCAGAAGAGTTGTGGTCATGTTTTGCTATTGAGTAGGAGCAGTGGCTCTGCGAACTATATCACGCCAGCGGCGTCATTGGTAGTCTTATTTAGAGTGGAGCTTGTTAAATCTTTTATTTGGTCCGAACATCTTTTTGTTACGTGCCTAAAGTATCTCAGAATTCGAGAGTATACAATTTGTGAGAGTCGCTGGGTTTTTTTGATCTCGTTGAGGATAAACACGTTTGTTCGTCTGGCCGTCCAGGGAACTCGGAATATGCGCCTCCAACACCACATTTTGTAGGCATCGATTTTCTTCCTGTCTAGTACTTAAGGTATTCAAGCTTCTGCACCCTATAGTACCGCGGGTAAAATGACTGTTTTAATTATTTGTTTTTTTTGTATTCAGTGTTATGCTGCCCATCTTGTTTGTAGCTCTCGTACGGTTCTTTTTGCATCTCACACCTTTGTTGTATTTCTACGGAACATCTACCCTCATTCGTAATTACTGAACTGATTGTCAATATGTGTAATGTCGGGCCGGTTGTTATTTAGGTAATCTACAATCATGACTTTTGTTTTATTGTGATTAATCTCTAGATGAAGGATGACGCTTTCTTGTTCTAATTTTTCCATTAATTCTGACAATTGTTTGGCTGAGCTAGCGTATAATACTGTGTCATCAGCGTACCGCAAATTGTTTATTTTTACACCTCCCACGGAAATGCCACCTGTCCAGTTTTCCAGTGTTTTTCTCATAACATATTCACTATATATTATTATGTTGAATAGCATTGGTGATAATATGCATCTCTGCCTGGCACCTTTACGGATTAAGTATGCTTTTGACAGATAGTTACCAATTTGTACAACAGCTTCACTGTGGGTGTATAGTTATAGGTGATTTGGCACTCCCATCTCCGTTAATGTGGACCATAAATTATCCAACTTTAGGCTATCAAAGGCCTTGCGATAGTCAATGAAGCACATGTACACTGGTTTATTAATTTTGCGAGCTTTTTCGATAATTAGCTGCAGGTTAAGTATTTGTTCCTGGGTACTACTATTATTTATAGTATAGGTTTCACAGCGTTGGACCCAGAACGGAACTTTGTGGCACCCCACATGTTCATAGATAGGGTTTTGCCAACCAGAATTGTCGTGTCTTCTAGGTAGCTACGGATTAGCCTGTTCAGTTATTGTGCTATTTGTCTACGCTCTAGTTCTTTAGTTATCTCTGACAACTGCAGAGTTAAAGGCTTTCTTGTCATCCAGCTTGTCATACATACGTTTAGAAAATATATAATTATTTTATCAATTATTTATCATTTTTACATTAATATATTGTACAAATTACAACCATTCATCTTCAGTAATTTTTGATTTATGGTTTTTGTCTTACCTAAAGTTGGACTGAACTAGAAGATTTAATTCTCTGAAAACCTAATCGAGTTTATTTATAAATAATTTAATATTTATTCCTCTACTGTACTTTAATAGATTGTTCAAGTTACAACCATCCATCATCAGTCATTTTAGAATTGTGAATTTTGTCTAAAACTGGTCTGAATTAGACGGTTGCTTGTAACTTCTTTATGGCCTAAACGCGTTGATAAAAATTTATAAATATTTTACCACTTCCTTAACTATATACCAATTTATTGTACAAGTGCTCGTAGCATCCATCATCAGTAATTTTCTAATTATGGTTTTTTAATTTGTTTTGTTGACTTTTTTTTAACTCAAACAAAACTCAGACGTGTTAATGAAAGTTGCTCAATATTTTGTTACATTTTTTTAACTATACATTAATATATTGTATAAATTACATCTATTAGTAATTTTAGATTTATGAATTTTTAATCGAACCTAAAATAGGTGTGAACTACAACCTTGCTTTTAATTTTCTCAAAACTTAAACGCGTTGATGAAAATTAATAAATATTTTATCACTTATTCTTCAACTGTACACTATTACATTGTACAAGTTATAATCATCCATTATCAGTAATTTTTGAATTATGTTTTGTCTAATCTGTCGTGTTCAAAATTAGTCCAAACTAGAGGCTTACTCGCAACTCTTATAAAACCTAAATGGGTTGATAAAAGTTATAAATATTTTAGCACATATTCTTTATTAGTACATTAATATATTATACAAACTACAAACTTCCATCACCAGTAATTTTAGAGTTATGAATTTTTAATCTAACTTGTCCAAATTTGGTCTGAACTTGTAACTTGTTCAAAATCTAAATTTGTTGATGAAAATTTATAAATATACCACTTATTCTTCAAATATACACTAATATTTTGTACAAATTATAAGCATCCATCTTCAGTGTTTTTTTTTTATTATGATTTTTTTATTTGTCTCACCGAAAACTTGTCTGAGTTAAATACGATAATAATATAGGTATATGGGGGTTGATCCGAATTAATAAATATTTTACAACTGTACATTTAATATATTATACAAATTACAAACATCCATCATCAGTAATTATAGAATTTTTTGCTTAAAACTTGTCTTTTTGCAACACCTATAAATGATGATGCAAGTTAATAAATATTTGAACATAGATGAGTTTTTTGTAAAAGGTTTTTCAGTTGGCGCGGGTAGATTTTGGCGGCCATTTGGTTTTTGTGACATCTATCAAATCTTTTGTTTATTATTCAGTTACTTATGAAAAATCACCATGGCACACGATTGAACAGCACGCTGATAAATCTTTATTATCAAAATAAGTGTTTGTTAGTGCAAACGTAAAATGGGCGCAATACGCGCAGCATTGTGCCCATTTTACGGCAGACATGGTGGCCCTTCACAGTCGACTCTTCAACGTTTGGTGGCCAAATTTGAGAAGACAGGTTTGGTATATATCAGCCAACATCTGTACGTTCAAGGAACTCAAGATCTGCGGAGAACATTGCCGCGGTCCGTGAAAGTGTACAGCAGAACCCGAGGCAGTCGGTTTCTTGCCGTGCACAAGAACTCGGGCTTTCGCAGACTTCAATTTGGCGAATTTTGCGACGGGATTTAGGCCTACCCGTACAAGCTCTAATTGACGCAGGAGCTCAAAGTTTATGACCATAGACAACGCTGTTTGTTCGATGACCGGGCTTTGAATTGTTTGGAAGAGTGGAGTCCTCTTTTTGGCTGAAAAATCATCTTTAGCGACGAAGAGCATTTTTGGATGAATGGCTGGTTATCTCTCGCAGGGGTGATGTGAATTGGCCACCAAGGTCATGCGATTTGACCCTCCTAGATTATTTTTGTGGGGTTCCTTGAAGTCGCAGGTTTATGTAAACAATCGACGGATGCCTTAAAGGTGAACATAACACAGGCCATCGCTCAAATTCAGCCGGATATATGCGGAAGAGTCATTGAAAATTGGACAACTCGGATCCGTGCCACCATAAGAAGCCGAGGCGGGCATTTGAACGATGTCATATTCTACACTTAATGGCATACATGGGCCTTACAAATAAAAAAATAATTTTGTTAATACCTCACACATAGCTTGTTTTATTCCATTTCAACATCTACCCGCCCTTATTGAAAAACCTTTTATATTATGAAACAATGAAATAAAATAAAAATCCGCAAATGCCATCAATGAAATGCAGAAACAGGAAACCCCAGCTGCAACACATCTATACAAAATGTTCTTTAATTAAAGAACTCTCAACTAAAATAAAAATCTATAGCCGCAAAACTTTCAAATAGCTAAACTCATAGTCATCCCCTTTCCCCATTGCGCGATTTCAATTGGATAAAAGTTTTCTCTTCTCACAAAAGAAACTTTAATAAGAAAATATTATATACGGCTAAAATGTGATCCAAATCTTTTCTAATTAATGTTGACACATTAATGAAAGAAAACTCTGACTAATTAATGCCGCCATTAGTTCTGACCTTCGCTAATGCATTTTGAATGTAACGCGTTTATTATAAAATCTGAGACATTTGCACGGATTCGTTGCTGAAAAGTAAAGGAAGACGAATGGCGACGTGTAAATCTTGTTGAATGTTTTACAGCTAACAGATGTGACTATGGAATTTATTCAAAAATATTGGTTAAAAGTAATTATTTTATTTCTCCGTAAGGTTTCAATAATATCTTATCTTTTACGCTTTAATGCAGACGTTGGTAGTTTCGTAGGAGAAAATAAAAGGAACCCCAATAATTCTCTTCGGAGACCGTAAAGCACACGACGAACTGTAAGAATCGGACCGCAAATTACGGTCGCTTTAATGTCGTTCCGGTTCTAGCCAAAGGGTCAAACTTATTGTGGAAACATTAAATATTATCCAGCATGTGTGTGTGAGGAAGGATTTTTTTCTATTGGCTATAAATTTGTACAGTTAAACAATTGTCTAAAGAATTACATATACTATGATTCACACACAATGATTAGAATTGCTCAAATTAATAAGATAAACAGATGGTTATTGTAATATTTCTATAAACAATATTATTGATATGAGTAATTCCATACAAAATTAAAAAAACAGCTATCGGTTTCTATTGTTGATAGGAAATCTTTATTGATTCATCATAAATTTAAATTATAATTTGCTCAACTGAAAGGAAACCAAATTTAGTCAACTTTTTTAATATAAAAGATTATTGGTGATTTATTATCGTGCTCTGAATTATATATTAATTTTTGCGTAGAAGTTGATGAATTACCTCCGTGAAATATCGATTCGGTACTCAGTTTCGCTTCCCTGATTATATTAGGTGCAGCCAGACATATCCAACAATAACACACATACCGCAGAAACTGGGAAGTTCAAACCATTGAATCCATTGTTAACATTCAGAAGGGGTTGAAATTAAGGACAATTTAATATTTGACAAAAGCTATTGATCAAGCATGCCGTGTCTTTTTTTCTTTTTTCCATATTACACTTTTTTTTTCTTTCACCCAACCAACCCTGGAATAAAATATGATCACGAACGTAATATAAATTTTCTTTCGATAGAATCTCAGGTCGTTAGGGGCTAATATTTTTCTTCTAATCGCCACTAATATATTACATTGCACACTTCGTTTGGTTGGCATTGCGAAAGGGTTAAAAATAACCCTCGCTTAATGTTTATTTAAATAAATTACATTTTATTTATAAATTTTTATCTGGAATTTTTCATTCATTGTTAGGAACTGCTCGTTATAATTAAAAAGAACTTTTTTAAATCAGATAGGGTGACTTAATATCACCATAATTTATTAAAATAGAAATCTGATTAAAACATCAACGCATTACATAAGGCTTTTTAAAAAATAATTACAAAGTTTTTGTTTTAGATTGATTATTGATAACAAAGTTTGGGCTGAAGCGGGTTAAGAAATCATAATTGAAAAAATAATGAATAGTTGGTAAAATATTTATAATTTTTATTAACGCGTTTATGTTTTGAAAGAGTTGCTTGTAGCAACCGTCTAATTCAGACCAATTTTGACCAACTTGAATTAAAAATTCATAAAACAAAAATTACTGATGATGAATGTTTGTAATTTGTACAATATATTAATGTACAGTTTGGGAATATGTGATAAAATATTTATCAGTTTTTATTAACTCGTCTATGTTTTCTTTGATTTGGAAGAGAGACTGTGTTCTGACAAGTTCTGAGCGAGGTAGATTAAAAAATAAAAAAATAAAAACTACTGTTGATGCTTGCTTGTAATTTGTACAATATATTAATGTACAGTTAAGGAATATGTCATAAAATATTTTTCAAATTTTATTAACACGGCTGTATTTTGTGTGACTTGTAAGACAGACTCTAGTTTGGGCAAGTTTTGTGTGAAGATGATTAAAAATACTATAATTGAAAAATTACCTATGATGGATCTTTGTAGTTTGTACAATATATTAGTGTTATAGTTGGGGAGTAAGTGGTAAAATATTTATAAATTTTCATCAACACGTTTAGGTTTTAGAAAAGTTACAAGCAACCGTCTAATTCAAACCAATTTTGAGCAATTTGGATAAAAATTCATATATTTTACATATTATAATTACTGATGATGCTTGTAATTTGCGCTATGAATTAGTATATTGCTAATGATCTCGTCGTTAAATATTTATTAAAGAATATTTACCCCTTTACATTTTGTAGGAGTTACAAGTAACCGGTACAAATATAGATTAAAAAAATCATAATTTGATGGGGAGTGCATTGAGAATTTTTTGTTTGTTTTTATAACTTACTAGTGAAATCAATCAGAAATTTTTCATAGAATCTAAATCTGGCGCCTTTTCAAGTCTATATCCTGTCTATAAGCCGCAAAAACGATTTTTTTGTTCTTTGTGCGTTGGGCAAAAAAGAACAATTTTTAGATTTTTTAACCGCCGAAGTTGACGTATTTTAATGTAAATTAGTTAGAAAATATAAATTTGTTCTGTGTATTTGGGTTTTAGGAGTCTAAAACTCAAAAATTCTGCAAAAGTAGGCCTATTCTTCAACATAAACTCTTACAAATATACCTTTAGCCACGCTCAGAGGAACAATACACCAAATATTATTGAAAATTTGAATTCTGACAATTCTACATAAAAAATGGCCCTTTTTTGCTCAGCCCACCGAGAACAAAAAATTCACTAGTAATTTTTTTAAATTTTTTAAAGTCAATTTTCTTTAACGGTTTTATACCCTCATGAACCAATCAAACGACTACTAATAAGTTATAGAAACGAAAAAAAATACTAAAGCAAGTATTTTGACACCCCCCCTCCCTTCTCCTGTTTTGGTCCGTTTGAAATGGAATTGCCCATATAGTAAACCCAGTATAGCTTAGCCCATGAAATGTGTGCAATGTAACGGCATGAGTGCAACAGAGCAAACAACCTTTTCTCCGTGTATATTAAGTTTGTCTAATATACCGGCTAAACCAAACTGTATAGGGATTATAATGTAATTTGTATTAAACACTTTGTAAAAATATTTATTAATTTTCATCAACCACTTTAGGTTTTATGAGAATTACAATCAACCATCTTTTGTGCGAAGGAAGTGAAAAATAGACGTATTTATCTGGGACGCTGTATTATGTACAGCTTCCATACGCATACCGACTAAAAAATCCTATCATATCTACAAAGTAATGGAGGTATTACCTATCGGCATTTTTTGGAATTATCTGTTCTTTTGCAGTATTACCTCTATTGCCTTGCTTTTTCTTATTCTTCTTTTTGATGATGGAAACAATTACTTTTTTGATTACCTGCCAATTGTCCGAACTATTCAACATGGTTTTGATGGCATTGTTGATATGCAGGTTTGTTGTTAGTGGAAAATTGTTTTTCTTGGGGTGTTCACTTTCGCGCAGTGTGCGCATGCTTTGTTTTCTGTTTTTTTTTAATTCTTTTCAAGTATGAAGCAAAACACCCATGTCTTGTGAGGAACTGCGTTAGGAAGTATCCTAGCTTGCTAGGCTCTACACCTTTTCTCAACTTTCTATGGTTTTTTTTTCTGACACTGGTTTTGTCTTCTTTGTTGATTGTAGTTTTTTTGCCAGAAGCTGTACGGCGATATCCTCGGCCACTACCTGAGTGGCTTTGGTGAGGATTGTCCTGTGGGCACTTGCAAACTTTAGCGCTGATTTTCTCTGTACTATTCTAGCAGTTGCCTGTGCTTGGCTTCTTTTACTTGTTCTTTTCATATCGGAGCTTTCTACATCTGCAGTCTTCTCTGTTGAAGATGGTTCTACATGCTCATATTTTTTTCGATGAGCACTCTGAGGCACTTGATCTAGTTTTAGTTCGTTGCAATTACCTGTTGCAGCGTGTTTCTTTTGGTTTTAACGACGGTCTTTGTTGTTTGGTGTTCTAGCGCTGACTCTTTTCTGTTAAACATTTGCTGCGGATTATTCTGCCACTTCCTCTATAGCATTTTTACTTGTACCGCGGACTTTTTTGTCTACCGTTACCACATGTAAGAGCGGATGATATTTATTAGGTAGGGCGAGATTAGTTTTTTTAAATCGAAGGCGTTTTTACGTCTAGTGTAAATAGCCCGGCAAAGTTTTTGTGCTTCTTAACCCGTCTTAGGGCATCTATGGTAGAACGCCATTTGCTTCAATCTTATTTTGTAGTCTTTGGATTGTTGATTATGTGTTTGAACAGTTTTTCCATGGTATTAAAAAGACAGAGAGGTCTGTATGAAGGCGACTTATTATTTTTTTGGTTTTTATTTAGTAGTACGAGTTTGGCCGTCTTCCAGTTAGAGGGGAAGGTTTTCTTTCTGAGCAATTTGTTAAATACGTCTACCACTGGTTTTGTGTTTTATTCTGCCACGGGTTTTATGATCTCCGGATAGATACAATCCGGGCCGGCGGCTTTCTCATGGAATGATTTTTTTGTCAGGTGTTTTTTTTTTCTCGGCAATGCATACAGAAATGTCTTCAATGCTTGAAGGGTTGTACTGCCATTTGGCTTTCTCATGGCTAGGAAAGAGTTTTTTGCAATGTCAAGCTGTCTACTTTGATCGGTCTACGGACAATTTGCACGTAACAGGTTTATAGCCTGTATTTTTTCCACTTCCTTACAAAGTTTCTACCAACAGTTCTTTTTTAGAAGCCTGGATTAGCTCCTTTTTTTTGTAACTTGTTGCTATTTATGTATTGAGAATGGAAAGAACAAATAAATGAATCTAAAATATTTTTATTACTTTTCAAAATAATCGCTTTTAAGATGTACACACTTTAGCATGCGATTGAATCACCCTTTAAAGCACTTTGTCCAGTCAGAAGATGATAGCTCTAAAACATACGTTTTGAAGGTCTCAGCCGCTTCTTCGGTCGATGAAAATCGTTGTCCACTCAGTTTATCTTTAATTACTGGGAACAAAAAAGTTGTTAGGTGCCAGGTCAGGGCTGTAAGGCGGATGACCCATCAATTCGATATTTTGTGTGTCCAAATACTCGTTTGTTTCATGTGATGTGTGTGAGTTCGCATTGTCGTGATGCAAAATGATTCGTCGTTTTGGGTTGTTGTCTTTCAATTTACCAAAAACTTCAGGCAAACAACTGGTCGTATACCACGTTGAATTAACCGTCTTTTGATTTTTAAGAGCCACAGTCACATGCCCGGCTTTCGTGAAGAAACGCGCCTCCATTTGCTTCTTAACGCTTCGAGAATGAACAACTTGTGCTGGCTTTTCTTCACATTGAAACATTCAAACTATTTTTGAGCATCTGTTAACAAATGTGGAATCTAACTTGCACACAGCTTCCGAACACCCAAATGTTTGTGCAAAATCTTATGTACACTGGTCATACTAATGCTTAAAGATGTCTCGATTTTGCGATATGTCTCATGACGATTTTCTTCAATTAGTTTTTGCACAGCATCGATATTTTTCGGCTCAACGACCGATTTTGGACGACTTTCTTTAATTTTCTCCATGAGCGAACTACGGCTACGTTTGAATTCAGTGTACCAGCGATATACAGTGGCTGTGGATGGCGCTTTATTGCCAAAAGTTGAATTCAGTTGATTGAAGCACTGTTCTTGAGTTAGACCACCTCGAAAGTCATAATAAATCATAGCTCGAACATTTTTGCGATTTAATTTCATTTTTTGGTCGAGATGAAATGTTCAACTTACTGTAAACAACACAAATAGTGCTCGCACGTCAAAACGTTCTGAGTACGTATTATGTCAAAAATGTCAAACTCTACTATGGCAGATTTCACCTGGCAATACCACTGTTGCCAGTTCTCAATACATAAATAGCAACCCTTGTATACTGCGCCAAGCTTGGTCTTGTGCCGCTTATTTGGCGCTAGTCTATTTACCCTTGCTGAACTTTGTCCTGCAAGGAAGCAGCTCTGACACAGGGCGGCGATATTTTTAGTTCACTAAAAGACTGATCTAGGTCTTGTTACATGTTTTTTTGGCGGTATTTATTTATACCGCTGCTGACGACGATTTGGCTTATGTGTTCCGAAAATATGGGTGTTGATTTCTCCTTGAAATGTCATTCCCTAGTTGTGTTGGTTTATAGGTTATTTGTTTATACCTCCTCAATAACCATGTGGATATTCTTGTGGTTATTAAGGTTTTCTGACTTATTTACGCTCTATCCTCGTTATTTTCTTTGAAAATTTTCAGTTGAGTACTGCAAGATCCATACCGTTTATCTCTGTTAGTATTTGGCCTCTTTTTCTTCACTGTTGGTCCCCAGATGGGAGATTTAACATTCAAATCATCGCATATGAGGGTGTTAGCCCTGTTGGCTTTGATGCCAATCTTTTGGTTGTCGTGTTAGTGGACGAGTAGTAGAAGTAAAAAATCCCTCTTTGGTCGTTGTTGTGAAAATATTCTTGACAAAAAGAGACCTTTGTTTTTTTTATATTGTATTTATTTTAACTCCCATTTTGGCTTTGCTCTTGATGTCTTACTATGTTAGTGTATTATTTGCCTTCCGTAGGTTTTGCCATCAGTCTTTTCGTACTCACTTTGCCCTTTCCGGTGTCAACCTTGACGTTCGGACGTACTCTAGCACCTGGTTGTTGGTTGTCGGCAAAACTAATCAGGGTTACGTCCTCGTAGAGCCCTGGGGAACCCCGCACTTCATTACCATTTCTCTTTGTTTGTCTATAGTTACCACACAATCAAAGTTTTTTTGTGCTTCTTAACCCGTCTTAGGGCATCTATGGTAGAACGCCGTTTGCTTCAATCTCATCTTCTTATCTTGTAGTCTTTGGATTGTTGTTTATGTGTTTGAAAGGTTTCTCCATGGTATTAAAAAGGCAGAGATATCTATATGAAGGCGACTTGTTATTTTTTTTTTTGTTTTTTTTTAGCAATTCGAGTTTGGCCGTTTTCCAGTTAGACGGGAAGTTACCTTCTCTGAGCAATTTGTTAAATACGTCCACCACTATTTTTGTGTTCTATTTTGGCACGGTTTTTATGATTTCGGGAGAGATACTATCTGGGCCGGCAGCTTTTTTAGTATAGCTTGTACTCCAGGTATCTTGCTCTATTTATTTACAAAGTTTTGATTAACAGTTCTTTTTAGAAGCCTGGATGGCTTGTCTTGTATACTGCGCTAAACTTGGCTTTGTGCCTATCATTTGGCGCTAGTCTATTTGCCCTTGCTGAACTTTGTCTTGTTAGGATGCAGCTCTGACGGAGGGCGGCGATGTTTTCACTCCAGCAAAAGACTGGCTTTCTTCTGATTTTGGAACCTTTTTTTTAAGTTTTTGTCACAGGTTTTTTTGGCGGTATCTATTAACACCTCTGCTGAAGGCGATTTATCCTGGTATCTGAGTTCTTTCTCTATTTGTTCTGAAAATATGAGTGTTAATTTTTTCTTCAAATGCCATGTTAGGTTAATCATGTGGTTATTCTTGTGATCTATACTGTTCATCCAATCTGTTAGTATTTGACCTCTTTTGTTCTTGGCGATTTAGCATTTAAGTCGCCACATATGAGGGTGTTGGTCTCATTGCCTTTGATGCATAGTTTAAGCAGGTTTTTCAAAGCTTTTGGTCGTTCTGTTAGGGGATGAGTAGGAGAAGTTTATTTGCTTTTTCTCGCATAATTTCCTTCCTCACCTTGCACCTGTTGAGGTTTACCTGAAGGATTTTTCCTAATCTCCATTACCGCTTTCTTGTAATCTGGGCACATGATGGGTGATCGGTCTTGTGACTTTTCTGTTCACAGATGTATCTAGATGTATTCTTTCATGCCTTTTTTTCTCTTCTTGCCACCTTTAAAATAAGGCTTTGTTTGCACTTGATCTTTAGTGCAATTGCTTACCTTATGGTCAAAGTGGAGGTATTTGAGGCACTTTGTTGGTTGAATATCTTTCTCTGTTCATCTTGCACATCCGATTTTGATAGTACTTTGGTTACAAAGCTTGTTTCTTCCTTCGTTAGTAGAGTGATTTCTACATACTGTAGACTTGACATTCTCACTTTTATGTTTTTTTTACCTCTTTGGGCGACGTTTCGTTGATATTCTTGACAAACAGAGACAGCGTCTTTATTTGAGCTTGTACATCTGCATTTGTTTTGGCTGTAATCTCACGTCTCAGGGCGTGGCTACAGCCTCTGATTCCAATCTTTGTTTTTTTTGTCATCTTTGTTGGTAGTCACTTTGTCATTTTTTGGTGTAGATGTCGACCTTGACACCTATATCTTTGTATGCATACATCTTACGGAATTTGCTGATGCTTAGCCCGTTACACATTTGTATGAGTTTTTAAAACTATTTCTTTCTTGGTTTTCTTTTAGTCTGGACAGTTTTGTCATATAATTTTTCTTTTATATCCTTGGCTTCTATTTGTGCTACTGTTATTTGTTGGCGGTTGATAACAGATTCATCTAAGTCTTGGATTTTTGTGGATATTGTAAATTTTCTTAGCTTACTTTTGTAGGCTTTTGTCTACTTCCTTGTCATACGCTGCTTTTAGCCATAGGACCATACTGCCACACTGACTATTTTTGAATGGGACACATATCATATCTTTTGTCGCTTGGAAACCTTCTATGAAAATTTTCGGTGTTTAGTCATTTCTTTAGTTCTTCCTGCTCCTTATTGACGGCCGACTGTAAAACGGTTTTGTCATCTTCTTGCGTGGTTAGGCTTGACCGTTGTGTTTTTAGCTTTTTTACTTCTTTTGCAGCTTGCCATCATTGTCTGCTTTTTCTGTTTTCTTGTTTGCTCTTATATTGTGGTCCCAGATCTTATTTATTTTTTTACCTTGTTCTTGACAAGCACGTGAAAGTTTTTGTTTTCTTCGTTGAAGTTTATGAGACTTTTCATTTATTTTCTACTAATTTCTAGTGACCGCCTCTTTGGCTTTTCTTGTGTCTATTGGTTTTTCTTATTCTACAGGGAGCATAATTGCTTTATTGTCTTATCGTAATCCATATTTAACAATCAACCACCTAGTTTAATCAAGTTTTGAGTAAAAAATTCTAACATTACGGATAATAAATTTTTAAATTTAGTCCAATACTACAATACTACATATTTGAGGAATTTATAATAAAACAATATTAATTTCTTCTTTTAAGATTGGAGTAAGTCAAATCAAAAAAATTAGAATTTCAAAATTACTGATGATGGGTGCTAGAAACATTGTGGTCAATAGTTGCGGAATGAATGAGAACTCGTTTAGGTATTATGGGAGTTGCAAGTGAGTTTAGATCATATTTGTTTGATATTTAATAATTATAATTGGAACTTAAGATGGATAACATTTTGCGATTACATAGTTTCTTGCTCTGCGATTTGTTTAAACAATGCTATGTCGCTTTGCGATTAACGCTAATCTAGTTTAACTAAGCACTAACGTTTTGTGTTGCTTCACGATTAATTATGAAACTTTTTAGTTGAGTTTAGATATATTGTGTTGCTTTGCGATTAAATCTTACATAGTTTGTCGCTCTGTGATTTTGTTTAAACAACTTTGTTGCTATGCAGTTAACGGTAATTTGGTTTAACTAAGCTCTAACGTCTTGTGTTGCTTCGCGATTTATTAAGAAACGTTTTAGTTGAGTCCAGATATATTGTGTTGCTTTGCGATTGATTCTTACATAATTTGTCGCTTCACGATTAATTTAAACTAGTTTTAGTATGCAATATAGCTTTGCGATTAATGGTAAACTGATCTAACTAAACTCTAACGTCCTGTGTCGCTTTGCGATTTATTATTAAACGTTTTAGTTGAGTTTTGCGATTGATGGTAAACTGATCCAACTAAGCTCCAACGTCTTGCGTTGTTTTGCGATTAATTATGAAACGTTTTAGTTAAGTCCAGAAATATTGTGTTTGATTCTTGCACAATTTGTCGCTTTACGATTAATTTAAAGTTTAATGTCGCTTTGCGATTAACGGTAATCTCATATTCACCCTGTATCTTCGAAACAAAGGGGTTTTTCAGATCATCATAGGACAAAATATTCTTAGAATAGGCCAAAGAATAACTCCTTGAATTTTTGCCGCATGTTTACCTAACACTCTGTATAATGTGTTGCTACGCTTTGATTTACTTAACCTACCCTAACAATAGACTGAAGTTACTTTAACTTTTTTGGCACACTTGAACAGACTCTTAAACTGATATCTATTTACAATTTTTGATATGTGCATATTAGTAATCCATCCCTTCCACCCAACAACAATCGATCCAACCTTATCACATACTTAATAAATTTTAATTAATATTTGTGGAATGTTGACTTTCTTTTCGGTGCACATTAAAACAGCGCCATCGATAACATATCTCATTATCTTGAATAGATAAAACTAGCGCACAGAGTTAGTAGATCCTAAAGCGACACAATACGAACGCGAATTGATCTCTTTGAATAACAAAAGTGTTGAAAAAGTGGTAGTGATGATTAAACATTAAATACTATTGTGATGGATTACTGGCATGATATGTGCGAAGCTGCAATCCTTTACGGATACCATCCATCATTTTCATGCGATCTATCACGACTACTACCAAGTACTGGTTTGATGAAATATTATAATAAATTTAGCAAATATTGTTAGAATTTTTTTTAGTAAATTTAGATGACTTTTTTACTTTTTTTATAAATTTGTTTGTTGTAATAAATTCAAAAAATAGAAAATTTAAATTGGGCTTGACCTTTAGATGTTATAATTGTATAAACTTAGTAATTGTATCCAACGAATCAATTTCATTCCCACGCCTGGATGAAACGATTTGCAAATGGAAAATTATTTATTCAGAGATTACAACGGGATTAACCAGCCAGCCAGCCCCCGCATCTTGCATACACAAAGCGCAATGCATTATGCAAACCAATTGAGACATTATGTAATGCATCACATCATTAATTCATAAAATATTGCAACTGGTTCATATCATACAAGTTCAATTCCCAAATGTACACAAATCCCTTGTTGTACTTTCGCGCCGCTCTTGATAGATGTTTATGTGGAAAGTTTGCAAATCATCAAAGTAATAATTCTTTGTTGTATTTCGGATAGAAAGTTTCATTAAGGCCGAAAAGTTTTATGAAAGAATGACACATGTTGTCTGCTTGTATGTGTTTGCAGCTCGATGAAATTAATGCTTTTAAAAGCTTCAATGTTTTATTTTTGAAAAAGATTAATCGATGTAAGAGCTTTAAGACAAGCTGCCATGTCTTCATTTTTTCGGTGTCTTATGCCGCTCGTATATAGCGAATAAATAGAGATATAAAGGATATTACAGAGCCGTACTCTGAAATTTCTTACTGGCTACAACAGAAAATCAATGTAACGAATTTAAATGCATTATTTCTAATTTTCTATGAAAAATATAATTTTATAAAATGGTTTTATGATATTTACAATAAATTCAAGTATGCTGAGTTCAAAATTTTAAACCGCAATTCAAAAATCCTGCTGGTTATTACATAAATTCAATTTAATTGCCGACATCTGCATTTTTAGTTAATGGGATTTTCTATGGAATATCGAATGTTTCAAAATGTTTTTCAATAAATTTAAGTATGCTGACTAAAATTTTAAACCACAACATAAAATTTCTTCTGGTTGTTACAGATATATAATTTAATTAACAAAATGTGCAATTTTTTTGTATAAATTGTTTTTTTTGTGAAAAATTTAATTTTCCAAAAAGGGTTTTATGGTTTTTTTTGATAAATTTTAGTATGCTGCTCTCAAAATTTCAAACGACAACTCAAAATTCATACTAATTACTGCAGAAATTCAGTTTAATTTCAATATTTTTAAATTATTTGTAATTTCTATAAATAATTTGTGTACAAAATTGATTCAATTTTAACCTTGCGGCATTCCATTCTCAATTATCAAGCTGTAATTACACTATTATCATCCTCTTATCAATTCTAACCTACTTAATTTTATTTACTTTAATGTTGAAAACACCTTAATTTTCTAACAAACTATTTTAACAAATTCCCTGGTACGAGCGAGCTGCTTGGGAATTAGTTGTAGTGTTTGGGATCCCTAATGTTTGCACATTGTTCTTGTAATCCCTTTGCAAATATTATGCATTATTATCATACGGCTAATAAAATATTTAGTTTAAATTACAAGAATATGTTTCGTGTATAAAATTATTTCAAATGTTATAATGGGAATTATGATTTATTGATTGTTGTGATTTTACTGGAAGATGTATAAATAAATCACAATTGTTGAAGATGATTTATTTTATGTTTTTGGAAGGTAAGTCGTGATTCTGATCTGCTTCTTTTTCTCTAAAATGTTCAATTTTATTAGATATCCATAGTAGATGGACTTTTTCATAGATTTAGATAGATTTCTAGAAAGAAACGTCTAGATACACTATAATGTTGGTACGTATTCTTCTACAAGCTTATAGTTAATAGCTTTAATCATCTTCATTATTCATCACAAACTTAATTTTGTCCATCAATCATTTCATTCATTTTCTAGTGAATACTTTGAACAGGCATCGAGACATTTGAGCATGGGAACCACGTTTTAAGGTGGCGACCATGATTTTCCACCTATTACAACCCACGTTTATTTTTTTGTAGTTTCTCCATCGACACTCCGCAGCCGTTGAGGATTTTTAGATCACTTAAGCGTTATTTTTTTTTGAGGCGTAACTTTGAGTAGCTTGAACTCACGATTTTTGAATGGAACAGTTTTGAAGACTTTTGAGAATTTTGAAGGTTATTGGGTCTAACAAGTTTGAGTAATTCTGATTCCAAAATTTTAAATTGCAACACAAACTTGCTATTTATTACAGAAATTCAATTTAATTAACAAAATGTGAAATAATTTTGCATTAATTTTCCATGAAAAATAGAGTTTTTCAAATTGATTTTTTATTATTTTTTAAATAAATTCATGTATGTTGAATCCAATATTTAAATTTGCAACTTAATAATTTTCCAACTACCGTCCCCACTGAGGATTTTTAGACTACTTGAGTTTTTTTAAACGATCATTTTGAGTAGTTTGAACATTTAATTTTTTAAGGATTATTAAGATAACTTGCGATTTTTGAATCGAACCTTTTGAGAAGGTTAAAAATTGTTGGGTCTAACGAATTTGTGCATTTTGGGGTGATTGATAGTTTGTGTACTTTTAAAGTGACTTTTGAATTTGGTTTAAGCAGTTTGAGAGAGCTTGGGACGTTTGTGCTGAAATGATCAAACAGTATGAGCATTATTGAGACTGCATTCTTTAGGAGTTTGAGGATTTTTAAGTTTGGAGCTTGATGACAATTAAAATTAAGAAGTTTTGAACCGGAGAACTTTTAAGACAGTTTGAGTACTTGTCAGGTTGCATTTTAATATGTTTGAGCAGTTTTGTGAATTTTGACGTCTATTTTGAACTGACTAGCGTGCTTTTTAGATGCATTTGATTGGAACCAATTCTGTTTGTATTATATTTAAGTTTTGAGATATTTTGAGGAGTTGACTCTTGAGACTGTTCAAAAATTATTTAGAGAAAATTTGAATCAAATTTTTGTGTCTATTGACAAGCTTGAAGACATATTAAAAGTTTCAATTTTTATCTGACGATTATTCAGCACCAATCAATAATTAAGCGCTTAATCTTCTCTGTAATACAAAAATATTTAAATTTGTATTCTTAAATACCGCGAACGATTTTCCATAAAAACTACCCTTATCATACCCCCTTAATACGCATATAGGACTATTAAAAAAAGCATAACTTGAAAGCAGTAAAAATATCTTTCCGAAATACATCAATTTATCATTTAACGACGAACATAAAAACATGATAATAAAATAAAATTAAAACCTACACACCTAACGTAATCTACTTGCAACTGATAAAACTTGAATTGTTGTTATATTTTTACTCCGATAAGGATTTCATACACATTCACAGAAAGAGAGAGATTCAGTTGCAACATCACCTACGCTGTTATAAGCACGCGATTTATTTACTTTATTTACACTGATATGTTATTATTTTATTTAGTTTGGTAATGCACGGCTGTTTTATTCTTGCAGTTTTTCCGAATGTGCCCTCGCAACCGGGGATGCCATGCCAGGGAGAAGACCGTAAGTAGTGAATCATTATATTTTATTTAATTAAAAGCTTTTTTCTTATTTATTTTGTGTTGATGATTCCAGTCACGGAGAGAGATGTTGTTTTATGTTTAGGGGTTGCTACCATTAAGTAGCAGGATTTAATTTAGTTATATGCTATAAAGAATAGATTTACTTCTTTTGTATATGATTGTATAAAAACGAAGCAAATTTTTGTAATTATTTTATTTTTTTCTTACGACGCACCACATCGACTCTTAATTTATTTATTATTATTAAATCTTTCTGCGACGACGCAACGTATCGACTTTTCATTAATATTGCTTCGCGCTTTCGCTCCGCCGAAGCACTTAAAACTATTTACTATCTGTTCGTTTCATATTTGTGTGTAGTTCATGTGGCAAATTGTAAATTCGATCCTCGGGGAGACTGATGTAAGCCGGAGCCGCCCGCTCTAGGTGGTAACGGATTTGGTATAAAATTTTATGGTTCTGGGAATTGGTTTGAGTTTAATATGGGGATCGTGTCGTTTAATTAAATTTTTGTGGCCCTACTGCGGTGAGCGATTGCCCCGTCGGATGGGTCATTTCGACTTTTATGTACATATCAGCAGCAGAATTCTAATTATGTTAACATTACTAATATTTCCAATATTTATTAACAACACTTGATTTAGTTGTTATATTTATTGTAACCTAAAAGTCCATTTTGTTAATAAATATTAAAAAATGGTATACAGGGTATTCTTAAAATGTTGAAAATTACATTTTTTTTAGAACACCCTGTACATTATATCACATTTTAGAAGCAATTTAACTGAGTAGTACTAATTCTTACAGGAATATTGGTTAAAATGTTTAACATTTCTTTATTAGAGTGTTTGACAGTTGTACTATTAAGTTCTTTGACATGTTTCTAATGTTTTTGACATTGTAGGAGCTTGTTTGAAAGTTATCTAATGTGTTTGACAATTATAGAAACATTTTTAGAACATGCTTCTTTAAAGTTTGTATTCTAGCTTAAAAGTATTTTATTGTATTTTAAAATCTTTAACAGTTTCATAAAAAATAATTTAAAACTTTTATACATAGTTTAAGAAACATGTTTGACAGCTTCTTAACTCATCTGTCCTAATTGCTTATATTGTCACATGTGTATTGCAATCTATCTATTAAAATGCTTTGGAGTTATCAGACATGTTTGACGGTTTTGGAAACATTATTTGAACATTTGACATATTTAACAGCTTCTTAACTTATTAGTCTCAATTGCTCAAAATATCTAATGCCATGTTTGACAGTTTAAGAAATATTGGAACTTAATTCGGCACTTTTCTAAAGTACTTCACAGCTTATCAAAATCTTAGGCAGTTCCAGAAATATTTGAGAAACTTTTTTGACACTTTTATGCAGAATTTAAGAAACATGTTTGACAGTTTTTAAAATTATTTGTTCAATTGCTTAAAATGTCTAATGCGTATTGCAATCTTTTGAAATGCTTTGCAGTTATTTGACTTGTTTGGCAGTTTTAGAAATATTGTTTGAATTTGTTTGGCATCTTTCTAAAGTACTTAACAGCTTATCAAAGTCTTAGACAGTTTCACATATATTTGAGAAACTTTTTTGACACTTTCATGCATAATTTAAGAAACATATTTGACAGTTTCTAAAATTATTTGTTTAATTGCTTAAATGTCTAATGTGTATTGCAATCTTTTAAAATGTTTTGAGGTTATCTGACGTATTTGACAGTTTTATATTGTTGGAACTTGTTAGGCACTTTTAGTTTACTTTTCGTTTATCAAAATTTTGGACAGTTTTAGAAACATTTGATAAACTTGTTTGACAGTTTTATGCATAATTTAAGAAGAATGTTTGTTTAATTGCTCAAAATGTCTAATGTGTATTTCAATTTTTTTAAATGTTTTGTAGTTATATGACATGTTTGGCAGTTTTAGAAATATTGAATGTACTTTACAGTTTATCGAAATATTTGATAGTTTTTTAAGGTTCAAAATAATTTTATAACACCTTTCAGGATAGTTTCGTAATTAGTTTGAAAGTTGTGGAAACATGTTTGACAATTAAACACATTAGAGAATATTGTTTGACAACTTCATAACAATTTTAAAAACAAGTTTGATAGTTTAAAGTGTTTTATAGTTTATTTAATTGTTTTGGCAGTTTTGAAAACAAAACATGTTAGATATTGTTGGTGCTTTATAGTTTCTTTAATCGAGTGACCGATTGTTAACGTTTTTAATATGTAGAGAGTGTTTTAATGGTTTTGACGGTTGTAGAAACATGTTTTACAGTTTCTTATAGTTATTTTTAATTGTTAAAAATGTTTAAATGTTGTTTGCATGTTGTTTCATAGTTTTGTAAAGTGTTTCACAGTTCTTAAAATGTTTGTCAGTTTTAGATGCATTGTTAAATCACATTTGAGCAGTATTGTAAACATGTTTGGCAATTCTCTAAAATGTTTAATAATTTTATAAAGTGCAAAGTTTTTGATAGATTGTTAAAATATGTTTTGGCAATGCTATAGAGAACATTTAAATCACAGTTTAATAAAGTGGGCAGATCACTTTTGAACGTCCCATTCGACCGAGGCACATCGACCGTCGCAGCTGGGTTAGATCTCTTACAACCTTGAAAATTTTGCGTTTTATACAGAGACCGGTCTTGCGAGTCTATCGGTGAAATGGAATTGTTGCGAACAAAATAGTGCTTTGCTTTGTTGGCAAGCTTGCTCTAAAGTCATGGACCAAAAATGTGTACTTTTGGGAGGAAGCCACAAACGATCAGAAATTTTGAATTTTTGATTTTGCCCAAACGCTTCTTATAGGATCTAAGTATTCAGAAAAAAAAACATTGTATGATTTAAAAAAAAATCATTTTAAGTCATGGCTTCAGTTCTAATTTCCTAGCCAAGCCCGATCTGAGATTGGTCTTGCTCGGGATGCCGAAGAGATAAATTTTTGAAAATCCGAAAACTTTGGTTGGGACGACATTTTTTTCCTTTGAAAATAAGTTTTGCTAAAAATATTTTGGGGCCGAGGTTTTTTTTGGTCAATATTTTCAAATAAATTATGAAGATAGTTACATTCATTGGGATTACAACAAAAAAAAAACTTTTTACGTGCTGAACGTTGCTGAACTATGCCGATTTTGGTCGGACAGGTCACTTTTGAACGTCCCATTTGGTGATTTTCATTTAAAATGCACGGGGGGGGGCACATTGACCGCCCCAGCGGATTTTATCCAATCTATAAAATTTTTGCGTTTTATATAGATTCGGGTCTTACGAATTCAACGGTGACCTCAGACTTGTTCTACGGCCAATAAGTTAGGGCGATCCGAACGACAAACAAATTTACCGAGCGAGCGTTCTGAGATAGGTCCTTGGTCGGGGTGCCGAAGCTAATATTTTTGAAATTCCCACAACGAATGTTTTATAGTTCTTTGAATTATTTGACAGTATCCTAAAATTTTTAAATTGTTGGAACAGTTTTTTAAAATATTTGACAGTTTTCTGAAATGTTTTACAATTTCTTAAAATGTTTGATTGTTTTTTTTTTAATATTTGACAGTTTTCTAATACTTTGACATATTTTGTGACATTTTTGAACATTTTTGCGACTTGGGAATTTTATGAACTTATGAACATTGTATGACGCATGGTAACATTTTATGACATTTTGTGGCACTTAAAAATATTGTATGACACATGGAAACATTGTATGACATTTTAGAATTATTGGGAC
Organism: Tachinus rufipes; assembly: GCA_963932245.1. Taxonomy (NCBI): domain Eukaryota; kingdom Metazoa; phylum Arthropoda; class Insecta; order Coleoptera; family Staphylinidae; genus Tachinus; species Tachinus rufipes. The sequence continues at coordinate 64,959,351 of OZ010747.1, read as the reverse complement.
ATTTAAGATCATTTTGTTACAATGTAGAACATTTTATGACGTTTTAAAAGTTTTGTGACATTTAAGAACATTCTAGGACTCATGAAAACATTGTAGAACGTTTTGGTACATTTTTTTACACTTCTGAAACATTTTATGAAACTTTCAAAGTTTTTTGACACTTAAGGATATTGTTTCACACTTTGGAACATTGTAAAACTACTTGGGAATATTTTATGACACTTGAGAACATTTTGTAACACTTAAGAACATTGTATGACACTTTAGATTATTTTGTGTTACTTGGGAACATATTATGACGTTTTTGAACATTTTGTGACATTTAAGAACATTGTATGACTAACATTGTACAACATTTTGGAGGAATTGTTACTTGGGAATATTTTGTGACACTTTTGAGAACATTGTATGGCACTTTAGAACATTTTGTGTTACTGTGCATTATATTATGACACTTTTGAGCATTTTGTGACATTTAAGAACATTGTATGATACTTTGGAACATTTTGTGCCACTTGCGAACATTGTATGATCCCATGCTCCAACATTCTATGACATCTTGAGAAAATTGTGTGGCATTTAAGAACATTGTATTATGATACTTTTGGGAACATTGTACAACACTTATGAACATTGTATGACACTTAGGAACATTGTATGACACTTAGGAACATTGTATGATACTTAAGAACATTTTATGTTTTGTAACACTTGGGAACATTCTAGGACACAAGTTACTTGGAAATATATTATTTTATTATTTAGAAAAACATTGTTGAAACATGTTTGACACTTTTTGAAGTACTTTTCAGTTTTAGAATTTTTTAAAATGTTTAATAGTTTTTTTTAAATATTTGGCAGTTTCTCAAAATGTTTGACATTTAGAGAAAAATTATTGGAACATGTTTGGCAGATTTTTGAAGTACATTTTATTTTTCTGAAATGTTTTACAATTTCTTAAAAGGTTTGATGGTTCTTTAAAATATTTGACCGTTTTATAAAATGTTTGATATTTAGAGAAACATTGTTAGAACATGTTTGATAGTTTTTACTAGACAGTTTTCTGAAATGCCTTACAATTTTTTTAAATATTATACAATTTTTTTTTAAATATTTGACTGTTTCCTTCAATATTTGACACTTAGAGAAACGTGGTTGGAACATGTTTGACAGTTTCTTGAAGTACGTTAAAGACGTTTGATAGTTCTTTACAATGTTGACAGTTTTATAATTTGAAATTTACAGAAATATGTTTGACAGTTTCTTGAAGTACTTCACAGTTTTTTTGAAATGTTTTACAATGTTTTAAGATGTTTGATAGTTTTTTAAAACATTTGACAGTTTTATAAATTGTTTCTCATTTAAATAAACATTGTTCAAACATGTTTAACTGTTTGTTGATTTCAGAGCTTTCTGAAATGTTTTACAATTTTCTAAGATGTTTGACAGTTTTATAAAATACTTCTAAAGTTTTCTGAAATGCTTTACAATTTTTCTTAAATATTTGACAGTTTCTTTAGAAGATTGACATTTAGAGAAACATTGTTGGAACATGTTTGACAGTTTCTTGAAGTACTTTACAGTTTTCTGAAACGTTTTACAATTTTTTAACATGTTTGATAGTTTTCTTAAATATTTAACATTTTCCGAAAATGTTTAACATTTAGAGAAACATTGTTAGAACTTGTTTGACAGTTTCTTGAAGTACTTCACAGTTTTCTGAAATGTTTTACAGTTTCTTAAAATGTTTTGATAGTTTTAAAAAAATATTTGATAGTTTTTTAAAGTGTTGACATTTTGACAAACATTGATGTAACATGTTTAATGAATTTTTTGACTTTTTTACAATTTCTTAAGAAGTTCTTTAAAATATTTAAAAGTTTTATAAAATGTTTGACATTTACAAAAATGTTGTTACATCTTTGACAGTTATTTGTACTTTACAGTTTTCTGAAACGTATTACAATTTCTCAAAATGTTTGACCGTTTATTAAAATAGTTCATACAAAACATTGTTGGAACATGTTTAACATTTTTTTGAGAAAAAAAAGTTTGACAATGGACTAGAATAATTGAATCTTGCTTGATAGTTTACGAAACATTAAAGTATCAAGTTTGATATTTTTATATATTTTACTTTTTTGAAACAAGTTTGATAGTTTCATAAAGCATTTTACAATAATTGCTTTAATGAAAGTTTTTTGTTTAATTGTGGTTAATTATTTTAACATAAACTCTTACTCAAATGATATTTCAAATCGTACTTGATAAAAAGTTTATTATTTTAACCATGTACACATACCTGAACGTAGTCTACATTGAGTATCTATCTTGGGTAAATATTTGTGAATAAATAGAAATTGTGAAAAGCAAACAGTATTATCAATTAATTAGTTTGAAATAAAAATATATTAACTAACAAACGTTTTGTTAGAGGCTCATACATCTAATTTAAATTTTCGTTTGTTGTTTTTAGTAAATCGAAAAATAGACTTTATTTTGCTTTGTTACACGGAATTTGAATAATGATTTTACAGTAATTACAGTAAATATTTTTGTGACTACCAAAATATTTGTAGTAGTACACATTGAACTGCATTATTCTTGATTATACTAGGTTTTTCTGGTTATAATTTACGTGGAATAGTGTTGAGGAAAACAACAAAAACTGGGAGATGCGAATATATAGGAAAATATTTATTAGTTTACATCAACCCCTTTAGGTTTTCTTGAGTTACTAGCATGTTTAGGTAAAGTCTGATTAAAAAATCGTAATTTGTAAATTTCTCATAATTTTTATAATTTGTTCTATATAATTAGTATATAGTTCAGAATTTATAGAATTTTTTTTATTAGTTTGCATCAATTTACTTAGGTTTTGTGGGAGCTGCAAGCAAGTTTTTAGTTAAAATCAGTCCGATTAAAAATTGAAATACGAAAATTACTGATAATGGATTTTTGTAATTTGCACAATATGATTTAATTTGTAGAAAAATTGAGCTTAAATTGATTTCATTTTATCACACTGACAGTATTATAATATATAATAGTACTTAAGATTGTACAAGTTGAATAATGTTCCAATGTATAGTTTTGTAATTACGGTACTTAGTACCAAGATATAAATTTTACATTTTATTTTCTACAATATGATTTAATTTGTAGAAAAATTGAGCGTACCAAATTGATTATAATTTATCACACTTACAGTATCATAATAGTACTTAAGATTGTACAAATCAGATAATGTTCTAATATATACTTTAGTATTTATGGTACTTAGTACTTACTTAAGATTTTACAAGTTGCATGTTCTAATATATGTATATAATGTACAGTAGAATAAATTGCACAATTGGCAAACTTATCTAATATTTCGTTTATAAATAATCGTTCACATTTACTAAAAATAGATTTGAAATAAACAATGATCCGATTATAATTAATCATAAGAGTTTGTCATCTATGGATTTTCCTTTCACGGATGAGATAAGATATGTAATAATAACTGTATCGTCAACGTCATTCCTGGAATAATATTATTCAAACTAAAGCAGCAGCTGTTAATGAATGCAGCGATAAAATAAACTCGAAACAACAAACTATGATAAAATAAATGGACAAAAATAAATCTAACACAAAAAAGCCGAGTTCGCCTTTTTTTGTTTGTTTGCAAATTTTCCATCCAACCATTTCAACGTGCGTTCGCGACCGAGTAAAATGTAGTGCGCAAATATAAATAAAAACAAAAATTTAAGCAAATATGATTTGTTTTGATTAATATGACCATTTCGGGCCTCATCAAGTTATTAGGTATGCCACTAAAATATACATCGGGTTTTCTATAAATAAACATAACCTGATTCTAGGCGTTATTGACATTGATGATCAAACCGTGCGCGGGGGCCCTAATTAACATCAGTTTATGTCCGACCGGCGGTCGCGTCGGATATTTTTAATTTCATTTCATTTGCAATGCGCTAAATTTGTTTGTTGTTTTATGATGTGCTGTGATGTTCTTGTAAAGGTGTGCTTATGTGGATTTATTTCAAACTCGAGTCGAGAGGTGAAAGGTTTTTTTCATATTTTATATTTTAAAATCGTGTGTGCAATGAGTGTTAGAGAGAATGTTGACACATATTTAGTAAGAATGTTGAAATTACGGTTTATTTTAATTAAATTGATGCAGTTATAATATAATCTTTGATCATTTAAGACAGGGATTATTACATATGGTACCATGTAACACGTGTTTGTTGAGGTTCTGTTTGTAATTGCGTGGGCCATGCTGGTTTTTGTCATTTTATTGAAGCGTTTTTTAATATTATAACTTGTAAAGTATACATTGGAATATTTTATACAATATTAAGTGGTACTACAAGTTGAGTAAATTAGAATCAATTTGTTACGCTCAACTTTTCTACAAATTAAATTATATTGTAAAAATCATAAATTGTTAAATTTATGTTTTAGTACTAAGTTTCATAATTACAAAACTATACGTTTAAGTTCTATTATGTTAAATTGTCTACAAATCAAATCATTTTATTAATATCTTTAATTGCTTAATTTATACCTTAATAATAAATACCGTAACTTCTAAACCATACATTGGAACATTATGTAACTTGTACAATCGGAAGTACTATTATGGTACTACAGTTCTAATCAATTTGGTACACTCAGTTTTTCCACAAATCAAATTTTGTTGAAATTTTCAATTGTTTAATTTATGTCCTAATACCGTAACTTCTAAATCATACATTGAAACATTATGTTACTTGTACAATCATAAGTAGTATTATGCTACTACAAGTGTGGTAAGTTGGAATCAATTTGGTACACTCAGTTTTCTACAAATCGAATAATTATTTTATTAAAAATTTTAATTGCTTAATTTATGTTCTAATACTAAGTACCGTAACTTCTAAACCACACATTGGAACATTATGTAACTTGTACAATCATAAGTAGTATTAAGGTACTACAAGTTTGGTAAATTGAAATCAATTTGACACTCAGTTTTCTACAAATCAAATCATTATTTTACTAAAATTTTTAATTGCTTAATTTATGTCCTAATACTAAGTACTGTAACTTCTAAACCATACATTGCAACATTATCTTACTTGTACAATCATAAGTAGTATTATGGTACTACAAGTGTAGTAAATTGGAATGAATTTGGTACACTCAGTTTTTCTACAAATCAAATCATTATTTTATTGAAATTTGTAATCGCTTAGTTTATGTCCTAATACCAAGTATCGTAATTTCTAAACCATACATTAAAACAGTGTGTAACTTGTACAATCATACACTTTTAGTGTACTACAAGTGTGGTAAATTGGAATCAGTTTGGTACACTCAGTTTTTCTACAAGACAAATCAAGATTTTATTAACATTTTTAATTGCTTAATTTATGTCCTAATACTAAGTACCGTAACTTCTAAACCATACATTGGAACATTATGTAACGTGTACAATCGCTACTACTAGTATGATACTACAAGTGTGGTAAATTCTAATCAATTTGGTACACTCAGTTTTTCTACAAGTCAAATCAATATTTTATTAAAATTTTTAATTGCTTAATTTATGTCCTAATACTAAGTACCGTAACTTCTAAACCATACATTAGAACAATATGTAACTTGTACAGACATAAGTAGTATTATGGTACTACAAGTGTGGTAAATGGGAATCAATTTGATACACCCAGTTTTTCTACAAATCAAATCTTTATTTTATAAAAAAATTTAATTGCTTAATTTATGTCCTAATACTAAGTACCGTAACTGCTAAACCATACATTATAACATTATGTAACCTGTACAATCATAAGTAGTATTATGGTACTACAAGTGTGGTAAATTGGGAATCAATTTGGTACACTTAGTTTTCTACAAATCAAATCATTATTTTATTAAAATTTGTAATTGCTTACTTTATGTTCTAATACTAAGTATCGTAACTTCTAAATCATACATTAGAACATTGTGTTACTTGTACAATTATAAGTACTATTATGGTACTACATGTGTGGTAAATTGGAATCAGTTTGGTACACTCAGTTTTTTAAAAGTCAAATCATTATTTTATTAAAAAAAAAAATTTCTTAATTTATGTCTTAATACTAAGTATCGTAATTGTTAAACCATACATTGGAACATTATGTAACCTGTACAATCATAAGCAGTATTATGGTACTACAAGTGTGGTAAATTGGAATCAATTTGGTACACTCAGATTTTCTACAAATCGAATAATTATTTTATTAAAAATTTTAATTGCTTAATTTATGTTCTAATACTAAGTACCGTAACTTCTAAACCACACATTGGAACATTATGTAACTTGTACAATCATAAGTAGTATTAAGGTACTACAAGTTTGGTAAATTGGAATCAATTTGACACTCTGTTTTTCTACAAATCAAATCATTATTTTATTAAAAAATTAAATTACTTAATTTATGTCGTAACTTTTAAACTATAACTATGCATTTGAACATTATGTAACTTGTACAATCATAAGTAGTATTATGGTACTTCAAGTGTGGTAAATTGGAATCAATTTGGTACACTCGGTTTTTCTACAAATTAAATCATTTTTTTATTAAAAATTTTAATTGCTTAATTTATGTTCTAATACTAAGTACTGTAACTTCTAAAACCATACATTAGAACATTATGTAACTTGTACAATCATAAGTAGTATTATGGTACTACAAGTGTGGTAAACTGGAATCAATTTGGTACACTCAGTTTTTCTACAAATCAAATCATTATTTTATTAAAAAATTTAATATCTTAATTTATGTTCTAATACTAAGTACCGTAGCTTCTAAACCATACATTAGAACATTATGTAACTTGTACAATCATAAGTAGAATTATGGTACTACAAGTATGGTAAATTGGAATTAATTTGATACACTTAGTTTTTCTACAACTCAAATCATTATTTTATTAAAATTTTCAATTGTTTAATTTATGTCTTAATACTAAGTACCGTAACTTCTAAACTATACATTAGAACATTGTGTAACTTGTACAATCATAAGTACTATTATGGTACTACATGTGTGGTAAATTGGAATCAGTTTGGTACACTCAGTTTTTTAAAAGTCAAATCATTATTTTATTAAAAAAATTAATTTCTTAATTTATGTCTTAATACTAAGTATCGTAATTGTTAAACCATACATTGGAACAATATGTAACCTGTACAATCATAAGCAGTATTATGGTACTACAAGTGTGGTAAATTGGAATCAATTTGGTACACTCAGATTTTCTACAAATCGAATAATTATTTTATTAAAAATTTTAATTGCTTAATTTATGTTCTAATACTAAGTACCGTAACTTCTAAACCACACATTGGAACATTATGTAACTTGTACAATCATAAGTAGTATTAAGGTACTACAAGTTTGGTAAATTGAAATCAATTTGAAACTCAGTTTTCTACAAATCAAATCATTATTTTACTAAAATTTTTAATTGCTTAATTTATGTCCTAATACTAAGTACTTTAACTTCTAAACCATACATTGCAACATTATCTTACTTGTACAATCATAAGTAGTATTATGGTACTACAAGTGTAGTAAATTGGAATCAATTTGGTACACTCAGTTTTTCTACAAATCAAATCATTATTTTATTGAAATTTGTAATCGCTTAGTTTATGTCCTAATACCAAGTATCGTAATTTCTAAACCATACATTAAAACAGTGTCTGACTTGTACAATCATAAGTACTTTTAGTGTACTACAAGTGTGGTAAATTGGAATCAGTTTGGTACACTCAGTTTTTCTACAAGACAAATCAATATTTTATTAACATTTTTAATTGCTTAATTTATGTCCTAATACTAAGTACCGTAACTTCTAAACCATACATTGGAACATTATGTAACGTGTACAATCGCTACTACTAGTATGATACTACAAGTGTGGTAAATTCTAATCAATTTGGTACACTCAGTTTTTCTACAAGTCAAATCAATATTTTATTAAAAATTTTAATTGCTTAATTTATGTCCTAATACTAAGTACCGTAACTTCTAAACCATACATTAGAACAATATGTAACTTGTACAGACATAAGTAGTATTATGGTACTACAAGTGTGGTAAATGGGAATCAATTTGATACACCCAGTTTTTCTACAAATCAAATCTTTATTTTATAAAAAAATTTAATTGCTTAATTTATGTCCTAATACTAAGTACCGTAACTGCTAAACCATACATTATAACATTATGTAACCTGTACAATCATAAGTAGTATTATGGTACTACAAGTGTGGTAAATTGGGAATCAATTTGGTACACTTAGTTTTCTACAAATCAAATCATTATTTTATTAAAATTTGTAATTGCTTACTTTATGTCCTAATACTAAGTATCGTAACTTCTAAATCATACATTAGAACATTGTGTAACTTGTACAATCATAAGTACTATTATGGTACTACATGTGTGGTAAATTGGAATCAGTTTGGTACACTCAGTTTTTTAAAAGTCATATCATTATTTTATTAAAAAAATTAATTTCTTAATTTATGTCTTAATACTAAGTATCGTAATTGTTAAACCATACATTGGAACAATATGTAACCTGTACAATCATAAGCAGTATTATGGTACTACAAGTGTGGTAAATTGGAATCAATTTGGTACACTCAGATTTTCTACAAATCGAATAATTGTTTTATTAAAAATTTTATTTGCTTAATTTATGTTCTAATACTAAGTACCGTAACTTCTAAACCACACATTGGAACAATATGTAACTTGTACAATCATAAGTAGTATTAAGGTACTACAAGTTTGGTAAATTGGAATCAATTTGACACTCGGTTTTTCTACAAATCAAATCATTATTTTATTAAAAAATTAAATTACTTAATTTATGTCGTAACTTTTAAACTATAACTATGCCTTTGAACATTATGTAACTTGTACAATCATAAGTAGTATTATGGTACTACAAATGTGGTAAATTGGAATCAGTTTTGTACACTTGGTTTTTCTACAAATTAAATCATTATTTTATTAAAAATTTTATTTGCTTAATTTATGTTCTAATACTAAGTACTGTAACTTCTAAAACCATACATTAGAACATTATGTAACTTGTACAATCATAAGTAGTATTATGGTACTACAAGTGTGGTAAATTGGGAATCAATTTGGTACACTTAGTTTTCTACAAATCAAATCATTATTTTATTAAAATTTGTAATTGCTTACTTTATGTCCTAATACTAAGTATCGTAACTTCTAAATCATACATTAGAACATTGTGTTACTTGTACAATCATAAGTACTATTATGGTACTACAAGTGTGGTAAATTGGAATCAATTTGGTACACTCAGTTTTTCTACAAATCAAATCATTATTTTATTAAAAAAATTAATTGTTTAATTTATGTCCTAATACTAAGTACCGTAACTTCTAAACCATACAATGGAACGTTATGTAACTTGTACAATCGCAAGTACTATTATGGTACTACAAGTGTGGCAAATTGGAATCAATTTGGTACACTCAGTTTTTCTACAAATTTAATCATTATTTTATTAAAAACTGTAATTGCTTAATTTATGTCCTAATACTAAGTACCGTAACTTCTAAACCATACATTGGAACATTATGTTACTTGTACAATCATAAGTAGTATTATAGTACTACAAGTGTGGTAAATTGGAATCAATTTGGTACACTCAGTTTTTCTACAAATTTAATCATTATTTTATTAAAAACTGTAATTGCTTAATTTATGTCCTAATACTAAGTACCGTAACTTCTAAACCATACATTGGAACATTATGTTACTTGTACAATCATAAGTAGTATTATAGTACTACAAGTGTGGTAAATTGGAATCAATTTGGTACACTCAGTTTTTCTACAAGTTAAGTTTTGTTATAATTTTCAATTGCTTAATTTATGTTCTAATACAAAGTACCTTAACTTCTAAATCATACATACTACAAGTGTGCAGTTTTTCTACAAATTTTTAGTTTTGATTTTTGGCGTATCAGCTTAAAGACTATTAACGTTTTCTACAAATTAAATCCTATTGTAGGCATCATTAATTGTTATATTTATGTTTTGTACAATATGGAGTATTAATTTGGTAAGTTGAGTAAATTTTGGTACGCTTAAGTACAGTCTACAAATCAAATCATGTTGTTGAGTTACTTAATTGATCATAATTATTAAACTATATATTGGAATATTATACAACTAGTACAATGTTTACCACTACTACAGTACTACAAGTTACCACACTTGGATTAATTTGGATAGTTTTGTTTTTATATTAAAAACTTGTTTTGAATAACGAAATTTGTACTATGTTCAAAGAAGAATTTTTTATGGAAAATACAATTTTTCAAATGGGTTTTGCGAATATTTTAACAAATTCAAGTATGTTGAATCTAAAATTTTAAACCTCAACTCAAAATTCTTACTAATTATTATAGAAACTCAATTTGATTAACAAACTTCTTATTATTTTCAAATTAATAACATTTTAAAGGAAAAATTATATTTTTCAAAATTTGCTGAACTATGCTGAATCTAAAATTTTAAAACCGAAACTCAAAATTTATGCTGATTATTGCAGGAATTCAATTTACTCAACGAAGTACTCAATATTCTGAAATCAATATGGATTTCCATGAAAAATATAATAGTTTCTATAAATTTTTCAATGAATTCAAGTAGGTTGAAATTTTTTCAGATAGGTTTTTCTACGTTTTTTTAACAATTCAATTGATTGATGATAGTACAATATTTTTAAATTAACATTAATTTCTGTACATATTTTTTGAATAAATTTATGTATCTGAATTCAAAATTTAAAATGAAATTTAATATTTCTGCTTGCCATTGCAGAAAATTAATGTAATTGATGAAATGTTATGAATTATTAGCAGTTTTTGTGGAAAATAACTTTTTCAAATTTTGTTTGTCAAAATTTTCAACAAATTTAATGCTGAATCTAAAATTTCAAATTTTTACTCAAAATCCTTGTTGGTATTTCTAGAAAATTAATGTAATTGATATGTGCAATATATTGAAATTCATTGGAATTTTTGTGCAAAATAAATTTTTACAAAATAGTTTTTTAAATTTGTTTATTAAATTTGTGTATACTGGAATCTCAAATTTTAAAACGAAACTCAAAATTCTTATTAATTATTCTTAAAATTATCAAATGAGTTGGCTTTTCCAATAAAAATCAAAATTCTAGCTGGTTATCGCAAAAATTTAATGTGATTGAAAATTTTGTGGAAAATCAAATTTTTGATATGGTTTATATACATTTTTGAATAAATTCAAGTGGTATGAATCCAAGATTTTAAACGACAAATTCTTACTATTATTGCAGAAACTCAATTGTATTAAAGAAATTTATAATAATTTCAAATTAATGGAATTTTTAATAAAAAATAAAATTTGCAAATGGTTTTTCAATTTTTTTAACAAAATTATTTTCAAAAATTTTAAACTTAAAATTATTGCAAAAATTAAATAAAAATAAAATTTTACAAAATGTTTTTTTCCGAAATTGATTATAAATCAAAATCTCTGCTGGTGGTTATTACACACATAATATAATTCATTCCAATTACATAATATTTATCGTTAATTAACTGCCAATGGCAAGTCAGTTGTTGTATTAATTGAAACAATAAAGATTCGTCATTGTTTGAAATGTGTTTCAGATTGTTTTCGTGTGTTGTTACGACACGCTTTTAGACGGTGTTAACTAGTTCTAAATGTATCTATCTCTATTTACTGGCGGTCACTTTTACATTAATTTGAACGCAGCCTGAGGGAATATTGAAGCGAGGCTTTTGATTGAAATGTAACTGGATATTGTATTTTACAGTTTTAACATATTTTACAATCATTGCATGTTCTGAAAACATGTAATAATAATAATAATCGTGATAATTGTTGTTGTTCGTTATTGAAAATTATATAATTGTGTCCTTATGTAAAGAATTTAAATGTTTGCTAATTTATACTTTATTGATTTGATCTGCTTGGTCATTTCTTTACAATATTATGTTTTTATTGAAAATTGCAATGACCTTAAAGAAACTTATGATTATTAGTCATTCGAAGATGCCTTTTTATAACCAAACAATTTTTTGTTGATTACTCTGTTACAAAAAAATATTGGATACTAATTTTTTTATCTATTACAGGTAGCATATACAGAAGAGGTGCAAGACGCTGGCGTAAATTATACAGAGTCAATGGGCATATTTTCCAAGCAAAACGATTCAATAGAGTAAGTCTACATTCTCTCAATTTCATGTTGCTAACTAATTGTTGCAATTTTAGAGGGCCTTCTGTGCGTTCTGCAGGGATCGCATATGGGGGCTCGGCAGACAGGGCTTCAAATGCATACAGTGCAAGCTCCTCGTACACAAGAAGTGCCACAAGTTGGTGCAATTGCCCTGCACCAACGAACACGTTGAACCGATCACTAAAGAGGATCACAATGGTGAGGGACAGAATATATGTCCCGGAAATCATGAATTGGTCAGCGATTATCCGGTTATCCAACCAGACGTAACAGGTAAGTCATCAATTCTGATCTCGTGACTTTTGTCTCAATTTACTGATATTGCGTCATTTCTATGAGAAAAGTTGCCGATGTTAAAAATAACACTCTTGATGAGTACAAACCCAAATTAATATTGCTGTTTTAAGGAGATTCCGTTCCTGTGGAAGACCCCGCTCAACCGTCGGATGATTTAGAACCAGGTTCTCAGCGCCAATACTCCCTCAAAGATTTTGAACTGATTCGTGTAATCGGACGCGGTTCTTATGCCAAGGTCCTTATGGTAGAATTAAAGAAAACGAGACGCATTTATGCCATGAAGGTTATAAAAAAGGCTTTAGTAACGGACGACGAGGATATCGACTGGGTGCAGACTGAGAAGCACGTTTTTGAAACGGCTTCCAATCATCCGTTCCTTGTGGGTCTGCATTCTTGCTTCCAAACACCGTCGCGACTATTCTTCGTTATTGAATTTGTACGCGGTGGGGATTTAATGTTCCATATGCAAAGACAACGTCGACTTCCCGAAGAACATGCTAGATTTTACGCGGCTGAAATATCGCTAGCGCTTAATTTCTTACATTGCAAAGGGATTATTTATAGGGATTTGAAGTTGGATAATGTTTTGTTGGATCATGAAGGACATATTAAGTTAACCGATTATGGTATGTGTAAGGAAGGGATTAGGCCTGGTGATACTACATCCACGTTTTGCGGAACGCCGAATTATATTGCGCCTGAAATATTGCGTGGTGAGGATTATGGTTTCTCAGTGGATTGGTGGGCTTTAGGTACGTTATTAAGAAATTGTTAAATATTAATATTGATGTTGATTAATTTTTAGGTGTTTTATTGTATGAAATGTTGGCCGGAAGATCGCCATTTGATATAGCTGGCGCATCCGAAAATCCGGATCAGAATACGGAAGATTATCTTTTCCAAGTCATTTTGGAAAAGACTATTCGTATTCCGAGATCGCTTAGTGTTAAAGCGGCTAATGTTCTCAAGGGCTTCCTCAATAAGAATCCTGCCGATCGTCTCGGGTGCCATAGCCATGACTCGTTTGCTGAAATTCAAGGACATCAATTTTTCAAGAGTATTGATTGGGATATGGTGAGTTATCATTTTTTCGTTTTGTTTGTTTGTTTGAAATTTTATTCCTTTTAATTTTTTTTAATAAATCGGAACGAAATTGTTTTTTTATTTTTTCTATTATTTCGCTTATAATTTGTTTCATTTCGGATCTAATTTGTTTTATTTTGCATTCATCTTATTTTGGATCTAATTTGTTTCAGATTGCATTTTGATTATAATTTGTCTCATTTTGATTATAATTTGTCTTATTTTGGTTATAATATGTCTCATTTTGGATCTAATTTGCCTCATTTTGGATGTAACTTGTCTCATTTTAGATCTAATTTGTTTTAGTTTGCATTATGATTATAATTTGTTTCATTTTGGATTTAATTTGCGTCATTTAGCATTTTGGTTATAATTGGGTGACAGATCCAACCTTGTTATAACAATCAGTCGGATGGGTAGGCGGGGCAATCATATTATTGATTATGGGTCATCAGTTTTAATTGGAGTGCCCCGCCCACCCACTAAAGATCTAGAAATTACATTGTTTCCTCTCAGCAAATGTCATTTATTTCTAAATTGGGGAAAGAGGGTGACAGATTTATTCCTATTATAACAAATAGTTGGGTGGGTGGGCTGGGCTGGGCACTCAGATTATTGATTACGGGTTAGTAGTTTCAATTGAGTGCCCGGCCCACTCACCCAAATGTTAGTGGTCCAGATTGTTCGCTCTTTGCGAATGTCATTTGTTTTTAAATTGGGGAAAGAGGGTGACAGATCTAACCATTTGATAACAAAGAGCTTGATGGGTTAGCGGGGCACCCAGATTATTGATTACGGGTCAGCAGATTTATTTGAATTGTCCCGCCCACCCACCTAAGTGTTAGTGATCGAGAAATTGGATTGTTTGCTCTCTACGAATGTCATTTGTTTCTAAATTTGGGAAGGTGTTTGATAATTCCAACTTTTTGATTACATACAGATGGATGGGCGGGCGGGGCACTCAGATTATTGATTACGGGTTAATAGTTTTAATTGGGGTGCTTCTCGCATCCACTCAAGTGTTAGTGATTCAGAAATTGGTTTTTTATTTCTTATTGGGGAACGAGGGTGGCATATTCAACCATATTATAATAAGCAATTGGATAGGTTGGCTGGTCACTTAGATTATTCATTACGGGTCAGTAGTTTTAATTTGAGTGCCCCGCTTACCCCCAAATGTTAGTGATCCAGAAAAATTGGATTGTTCGCTCTCTGCGAATGTCAAAGATAATGACAAATCCAACTCTTTGATAAAAACAAATTGGTTGGGTGGGCTGAGTTTTCAGATTATTGATTACGGGTCAGTTGTTTTAATTGGAGTTCCCCGACCACCCACCCAAGTGTTAGTAATCCAGAAATTGTATTTGTGGAGACGTGCAACAATGCGGTTTAAGTTGGATCCTTTTTTACAGAATAGTATGTCAACTAAGTTATGTTTGCGTTTTTAAAAACATTTTTAGATCTTTCAGAATGTTTTGAATAAACTAGAAACGTTCAATAAATATAAAACAAATTTTGATCAAGTTCATAGAGCTTTGAAGATGTTTTCAAAACTTTGAAATGCATTATTAGA
Source organism: Tachinus rufipes (assembly GCA_963932245.1). NCBI lineage: Eukaryota > Metazoa > Arthropoda > Insecta > Coleoptera > Staphylinidae > Tachinus > Tachinus rufipes. The sequence continues at coordinate 64,944,051 of OZ010747.1, read as the reverse complement.
GCTTTGTACAAAAAAACAGAATTTTGGAGCTTTAAAAATGTTCAATGGATATGAAACAATGTTCATATAGCTTTCTAAACTCCTGAATCCTCTTAAGAGTTTTAAACATGGTACTCGGAGCATGTTCTCGCTCTTTCAGAATGTTTTTAATAAATATGAAACAAATTAAAAAAGAAACGAAAATGATCAATTTTGGAAACATTTTTAGAACTTTATCAATTTAATCAACGCTTTCAGAATGTTTTTGAAGCTTTAATAAATATGAAACAAACTTTTTTTAAGATTTAAAGGAAGCTCCAATGATTTTTTTTGCCATGTTTGCAGAGCTTTAAAAATATGTTTGCAACTTTAGACATGAACTCAGAGCGTTAGTATCTCTCAAGCATGTTTAGAGTTTCCAGAATGTTCTTTGAAAGATTTGAAATATTTTAAAAACATTATTTGTTTGCGCTCTGAAAGGTTTAAAGCTTTCGATAAGTTTTGCAATGTTCACAAAGGTTTAAAAACATAATTGAAAGTTTAGACATGAACTCGGAGCTTTCCGAATCCTTTTTAGAAACACATCTGGAGTTTTTAGCAAATATTTAAAACGTTCAAAATTTTTGCAAAGATTTTGAAAGTGCTCAATAAAAGTTTTTAAAAATATTTAGAGCTTTCAGAACATTCTTGAAGCTTTCGATCTACAGAAAGATTAACTTATTAAATTTCATATATTATCGGCCATTTTTATTCTAAAATGTTTATAATTGATGCAAATAGTTGGAAAGCAGATACTTGGCGACACCATTTTTGCCGCAAACCGAAAACGTTATAAACAATTTCGACGAGCTCTTCACGTACGAATCGCTATCATTCACTCCGGAAGACAAGTACGTTTGGAGAATATATTAGGTTTGTTGCAGCACTTGCTCAGAACAGAACTAGAACTGTTCCGGCTACGCACACAATCAGAATAAAGTGCCTAAACAAGAACATCATTTTGTTTGTGTACATGGCTTTTTTCTGAGTAGGTGTTGGAGCAAATCTATTCTAGTACGCTCGTTTGTAGGCAAGTACTAAATAGTTGTGTTTGGAGATTAAGCTATTGTGTAGGCTTGTTACTAGTTGGCTTAATTATTTGCAGCTTGAGCAGAAGCAAGTGCCGCCGCCTTATAAACCCCGCTTGGATTCCGACAGAGATCTCGCCAACTTCCCGCCAGAATTTACAGACGAACCTGTTCACCTCACTCCTGACGACGCGTAAGTATTTAAACAATTGCAGATAAAAAATATATATATATATATATATAGACACGCATATAGGAACTTAGCGCAACCAATTTTGAGTAAATGCTTTTTGGGTATTATAATTTATTTTCTGTTGCAGACGTGTGATTGAGAAGATTGACCAATCTGAATTCGAAGGTTTCGAATACGTGAACCCATTATTGATGTCACTGGAGGACTGTGTGTGACATGACGTGCTCTGCGCCCTCCATCCGAATAATCTACCCCCACCACCGCCTTTACCTAGATATCCCCCACCGCTTTTCCCCCCACCGCCGCCCCCAGATTTAGACGACTACGACATAATGCAGGTAGACATGCGTCCCAGTAAGTCGATCCTGCAGAATATTTTCTGCCTTCCACTCAACTAGTTTATATATATACAATTTACAAACAAATATTTTTATTGATTTAATCCGAGGATCCTAAATAAACACACAAGGCACTAAATCGGAACTTAAAGCACCAGTATTTAAGTTGAGAGAGAGGATTTGAGCTGCGTGAATTAGAAAACATTAAAAATGCCAACGAATAATAAAAAAATTGCACTTTTAACCGGAAATTAATCATGACACCGGATGTTGATTAGAAAAAATGTATATACGGTTTAAACAAAACAAAAAAATTAGGAAATGATTTATAATAGACATTTTTGAAGTATTATATTTAAGACGTTATTATATTATAAAATTGAAATTTATTTTTGACATATTTGATGCGATTCCGTTTTTATATATTCAGTTTTGAGCATCAAATATCCAGATTTTATTCAAACGTTGATGATATAAATGATTGTTACGGTTTTTCTTGTTTGAGGAAATAATATATTGAATATAATATATAGCAACAAAAATTCTAAACATAGCCAATATTACTTTGTATATTAATGAAAAAATAATATAAGAAAAGGAATTTTGCACCTTTTAAAAATGCTATTGAGGAATTTAAAATATAAAGGGCATGACTGAACGAGGACGCAGGGAGTTAAGGGCTCTGGACAGCCGCCTCCCTTCGAAGCGAATGTTTCTTTTTGTACTAAAAATTGGAATGACTATATATATTGTTAGCTTAGATATATTTAATAATAATATATACATCTAAACGCTGTATGTTATTTTGTAAAATTATTATATTAATTTTCTTTCTTTCGGTATTATACGCAGGACGATAAGTATTATTTTTATACATTCCATGCGGAAGTAGTATTTTTTGTATTCATTTTTATTTTATCCATTAATTTTTGTATTTAATCTCTTGTATTATTTATAATAAAGTTATTTAACAGTGGATGGATTTTATCAAATCGACTGAGATTGCTGCTTATTTATATAAACAGATTTTCTTACATATGGGACAGGTAGGACAATTACAATTATTTTTAGTAATAATGATTTCGGGCAATCTTATCGTATAATAGTTACATTGGTATAAAGTTTAAAAATAATGTAAAGAAGATAAAGACCAATAAAAAAATGTATATATACTATTACATGTTTGTGGATTTCTTAATGAAGTCTGTAGTACACTACTATTAAGAGATGGTGTGTTGTCGTATTCAGTATGAACAATTTTATGAAGTATTTTTAAATACATGGTTTATGGCTAGTTTTAATTGACTCCACATCAAATTCTTCTAGAAGAAAATTATAATATGAACTATTTTTTAGGTAGTGTAAACGCTTCAAAAATCTATTTTGTTCTCTTTTGAGCATACTTCTATGCCTATAACAAGATGGTGACTAAATTATACAGCAATATTCCAAATTGATTCATATATAATATTGATATAAAGTAGCTGGTAGTTGTGGTGTGACCACTTCTGTAACGTACCTACGGAGTTCGGGCGCGAGTCGGCGGCTGATAGTGCAAAGTTACCGACTGCGAGATGTTTCGGGAGTGCGTGTTCTGTTGTACTCAATAACAATAGGATCCAGCTGTTGTGGTGACTTTCTTGGGTCTTAGTCATTTATTGCTAAATCCTTTACACATCCTGCGGCATTAATAGTCTTCTTAGGCTGATATGCCAAAAATCTAAACTAACTAACTTTAGCACATTCCCAGTTTTTTTTAATTATGGTTGCTGTTGTCTGGCTTGCTGCAGTCTGCGTGATCGCGTTCCGCAGGATTCGGCTGCGGGTGGTAGGTTGCCATGTTTGGATCGTTTGTTGGAAATGTTGGGGGACGAACTGAGGTTGGTTGTCTGACAGGACTATTTTTGGATATCCCTATTTTTGGAACAGCCTCTGTTCCAACACCTTAGTGTTGGTCTTGCTCGTTGCGGCAGTTTCGGGAGTGGCCTCTAGTCATCTTCTGCAGGTCTCCATCATTATTAGGATGTACCAGTTTCTTGCTTTGGTCATGTCTAGGGGACTACGAAGTCTATGACTACCTTCTCTCATGATTTTCTCGGCTGTTGTGACAATGTTCTGGGTTGCGTAACTCCGACTTTTACCCTTCACGTCTTGATAAAAGTTCGAACTTCCCTTCGTATTTCTGGCCAATGATAAGCTCTCAGAATAGCTGTGGTCGTTTTGTCGCGGTATTATGGTCGCCAGGGTTTCTTCTTCCAGGAAGCTTAATTTTGCAAAATTTGTTCTGTACGCCTTTGCCAAGTGGGCCTATAGATAGTTAAGCTTCGACGGCCGTTGTTCTCCTGGGTTCTCGGGTGGCAGTAGCTTCTCTGTCTCTTTCGCCGACGTGATTATTAATTCCGAGCTGAGGTTGCGGCTGAGAGCGTCTTCCGGCGTGTGTTCTATCTTGAAATCCAATTCTTGCAGAATTTAGGACTTTGCATCTGTAGAGTATAAAGGGTTTATTTTCCAGACAAGCTTGGCATTTGGCGATTGCCCACATAATTGCTAGACACTTCAACTTGTTTGAGTAATAACGCGTTTAGCACGGCTTTTGTTTGAAGCTAGCAAATACAGGAATGCTTCGACACCAATGTTGCAAGCGTCGGTCTGGAGTACTAAGGACACTCCGGGCTGGGGTCTCGGTAGTTTTAACGGTCTGTCTATGACTGTTTTAATCTCCTCGAAGGCTGTTTCTTCCACGGCGGTTCAGACAAAGTTTCCTGTTCCCTTGCAGCTCCATTGGTACGGTCATTTTGGTGTAGCCAGGTAAGTACTTTTTTAGCCAAGAAAACCTCGGCTGTTTTTTGTTTCGAGGCAGCGTCTGGTCTCGAATTAATTTGAGGTGTCAATTTTTGTCGAAGTTAATCAGGTGGCCGAGGTACTCTATAGACGTTTATCCGAACAAGCATTCATGTGCTCGGAGTAATTGTTGGAGAATATTGTCTAGATAGACTAGGACGATATTCTCTAGCAGGCCTGCCAGCACCCAAGACATCAACTTCTTGAAGGTAGCGAGTGCATTTTTTAGTCCAAACGGCATAGTCCCACCGTCTGAAACAGGGAAATCGGTTAGGTGTTTGTGACCTTCAGCCATAGGGATTTGCCAATATCCGGTTTTCAGGTCGATCTTGCTAAATACCATTGCTAGTCTGAAAATCTTTAGTGTCTCGTGGATCTTTGGGAGGGGTGCCGCTTCTTTCTTGGACACTTTGTTCAGTTTTCGGTAGTTCACGCAAAAGCGTAGCAAACCATCCGTGTGGTGCTATCTCTTTGGGTTGTTAAGATACTCAATAGATGGTGGATCGACGATGTTTGCCATAGTGTATGTTGACCCAAAAGAACTTAGAACCTGTGATGGCCCAGCTGGTTTGCGTGTTTGCATCATTGAAAGAAACACCAGCAACTACTGCTCTCCGGTAGCACTGGTCAAAAAGAAGGATGGTTTACGGAGGTTATGCAGCGACCAAAGATCTGCGAAACCCTCAAGGGTTTTGGCGAGGCTAAAATGGATTTTAAGGCAGATTTCTTTGGAAAAGCAACACCTTACTACACAGCAGAGAAGAGAGAATGGAGCCTTGAGGAACTTCTGTCTTAATCTGCCGCGAGGTAGAAATGTGGTTAAAATTTTTGACTGACACAATTTTGCAATTTAGATATAAATAAGGCAGAGGAAAGTTGTTTTTGTACAGTTTGTAGAGAAGTTTTTTGTGCCAGACCTTGTTGAAGACTTTTTTGACGTCGAAAAAGACTACCTCCGTGGTCATTTTTTGTTTTTGTTTTATACCTTTGATTATAGTATAAAGTCCGTCACGCGGTTTAATTGATGGTCAGCTGAATGTCTCCATCTGAACTCATGTTGGTAGGGGGAAGAAGATTGTTTGCTTCCGTGTGGTCCAATAGTCTTTCCAGGATCACCATCTCTATAACCTTTTTTAAGGTGCATAGAAGACTGATTTTGGGGAAATGTTTAGTCTTTCTTAGGTTTTGGGATATTTATCTTCAGTGGGCCTTTCCATTATGTAGAAAAGTTTTACATTTTTGATGATTTTTCTAATCCCTTTTTGGTGAATTTTTTTGACGTGCTCCAGATTGTACGATCACTGATGTCTTCCGAGCAGCCGTGTCAAAAACCATAATGGTCAATTGGATCGTCAACCTTCGAAAGGAGACGGCGTGAGAAGAAGAAGAAGATTGGTATCTTTGGTATATAAGGCGAGCATTGGAGTTGTGAGGCAAATGTTTCGACCTTTCTCTCGATTTGGACTTCATTTTTGCCATGAATGGCTGGAATGGAGACTTATCTGTTTTGTAAGGGTTTGGAGATCTTGTTCTTTGTGATGGATTCCAAAGTATTTTGTCAGCTAAATTTTGGTACAACTTTAGGCCTTTCTCACTTTGTTGTAAAGCGAGTTTAAAATCTTGCAATTTGCGATGTCGCGATGTTTCTGCCACTGATGCTTAGCGGCATTTCTACTGCGGATCAAAGCTTTAGTGTTGCGAGATAATTTTAGAGGATTACTGGCGCGAACTTGATGAGTTTTAGAAACTTATTCCGTGGCTTGGAGGATTTGAGTATTAATGTTTGACGTACTCAACCGTTCTTACTGGGACAAACCTGCCATTGTTTTTTTCTAGGTATAGTGAAAAGAAACTCCAATCTGTACGTGTTACAAATATTCCTCTTTCCTCAGTTTTGTAGTGCTTCAGTATTATTGGGTTGGGGTTGGAGCTAAGGTCGTTGATGACGTTTACGATGATTTGAAACGTTCTTGTATTGCTACGTTAAGAAAGTCTCCTTGGTAGCCCACAGAGCTGTAAAGAATGGGTTTGAAAGGTATTTTAGCGTTAGGTATTTGTAATAACCATGGGTAATAACAGGTATTTATTGCTTTCCACGGCGGGTGTTTAGAGTTAAAGTCCCAAGCAATTATTGTGGGGAAGGAAATACGCCATTTTGATGCGAACTGCTGGTCACATGTATGCCAATACGATTTTGGTTGTGCCTATTCTACGCACAATTCACCATTATCGCGTTTGATTTAATCGAAATTGTCTCGGAATTATCTACTTTGGAATGGTCCATCGATCCTTTTGCATGCTTTATGGGTACCTCCGACGAGTCTCACTGCTTGATTGGGTTTGTGAACCGTCTTGGAGAATTTTATTTGAAGTTTATTCATTTCCCTTAAAATTGTGGCAATTTTCTTGTTTGAAACCATTTGTTTCGTTGAAGGCGCAACAGCATTTGCAAAATTTGTTCGTTATTGTCGCTGCAGGTTTGCAGGAACATACAGTCCAAGAAACAGACGGGACCTGGACCAGCGCGAACACACTTGCTCATCTGCTGTTTTTGAAGGATTTACTTTGCGAGGCCTTAAAGTTAGCGGGGTGCGGGTTGTTGCAAAGTGCGTATTTGGCCGTAGTGCTTTTGGGGCAGGACACCGATTATTGGTGCCTAGCGCAGTTAGTACAAATGATAGTCGTAGTTGTTTAGCGGTGTGTTTGTTTGTTACTTGGCAAGTTAGTAAGGTCTTTTATTTTGGCGCTTTTTAGTGCACCAAGATCATGTGGAAACAAATAAATTTGTTTCCCATCTGATGAACATTAGTGGGAGAAAATCCAAAGGATTCCAAAACCTGCCTCACCTCTTCTTCTGTAAGGAATTCAGATACGTGAATGATGACTACTTCTAGACAGCGTTCATCGGAGGTTGACCCCTTATGAAAGTTTACCTCAAAAGGTTTAAAGGCGGTTTCCCTATTGTATACGTTTAGACAATTTTGGAAAAGATTTTTGTACTATTACAATTGCCAGAGGACGGGTTTTAGAGATTGAGGGAGTGTCGGAGGCCGCACATTTGTTTTTTTATTGGACCAGCTGGTATCCGTCGTTGTCAAAAAGGGTTTTTAGATTTGGCGGTTTTGTCTTATCTTTGTCAGTCTCTTTCATGTCTGCGTTTTTCATTGAAGTGGAGGCGTCGGCGGCAACGTTCAATGTAATGTTGTTCATCAGGTTTATTATGATAGGTTGGAGTGACGCATTTTTTTTTTTTAGTCATTTGTTTCTTGGTTGGTCCAGTGTGATCGGTTCTGGTATTGCTTTTTAGAGACTTTGGCTGAAGTCGAAAGGTACCAGGTTAGTTTGCCATGGTTAGAACAGCATCCTGTCCTACAGGACAATTTTTATATTGCAATGAAAAGACTACAAAGCACTACTAAGAAACTCAAAAGCGATGGTTTCTTTAAAGAGAATATATTTTTTGACTGGCAAAAAGAAGGCACTATTGAGGATATAAATAAGTTAAACCAGAATTTTCAAAGAATTATTTACTTTACAGGGCAGTAGTAAAAGAAGAATTGACTACCATGAAAATTTTGCCTATATTTGATGCTTCAGCCCGGTAGAAAAATCAGCTCTCTTTCAATCATTGTTTTAAAAAGATCTAAATCTTACAGAACTTATACCTAGAATTTTTTGAAGTTTAGAAAGATTGGTGTTGTAGCCGACATAAAAAAGTCTTGCAAATTGAGACGGAGATTTTTGAAATTATTGTGGATGACAACAGATGACCAGCTGAAGATATTTTAACATAAAAGAGTCGTCTTTAGTGTGTGCAGTAGCAGGCCAACTTTAAATTTGCATCTTAATAAGGTGACGCAAACTTGTGAAGTGGGAACCATTTTCTGCACGCATCGTTTATAAATTGCAAGATAGTTTTTACGTAGACAATTGTGTCACTAGCGTCAATAATGCCAAAGAGTTAAACTAGATGATTTAACAATTGTCTAAAGTGTTGAAGTTAGCCGCGTTTGATTTAAGAAGGTGGGCAGACCAACTCACAAGACAAAGATAAAAACACCAGTTCTGGGCTTGATGTGGAATAGAACAACGGATAATCTGTTTATAAATCATCTTAGAAAGTTATCTCTGCTACCAGAAAGTATCACAAAGAAGAAAATACTGTCTGAGACTCAACAACTTTTTGACTCACCTGCCTTGCAATCTTAAGACTTAAATTAATGTTACTAGAGCAGTGGATAAAAAAGATTGGATGAGAAGAGGAGGTAGATGTTACAACCAGAGAGAATTTTCTAAAGTGGTACAAGGAATCAAGAGAATTGCTTGCACTAAATTTACCAAGATGGGTAAATACACAAGCGTCTACAAAAGAAAGTTGAAGTCTACACGTTTTCTGTGATGTCAGTGGTTAAGCGTACGCCACTACAATATTTCTTTAAGTAAACACTAACGAGGTAGTAAACGTAAACTCTTTACAACAGTAACTTCCATGAAAGAGCTGTCAATCTTTAGGCTTGAGCTGATGGCAACTACAATTGGTGCCAGACTGTGCCGAGAAATAAAAGATTTTCTACCTGACCTGGAGAGTTACTTTTGGAGCAACTTTTTGACCGTTATTTGCTGGATATAAAGAAAAGACGAATAAACTGTTTTTGTTGGAAAAAGGATAAAATAGAATTGTAAACTTACATATACTTGGTGCAAGCAACCCCGCAGACTTGCCATTAAGGGGATGTAGCTGCAAGGCTTTCTTTCAATTACGATGATGGGAGCGGCCGAGTTGGCTAAAACAAAGCTCAGATTATTGGCCTAAGGCATATGTGAATAGGGCCATTTACACACTTTTCCTAACACGTAAAAGATACTCTGTGTGTGTAAATGCACTAACACATAACGCGCTCGGTGCTCAATTTTCCTACGCGCCTGGCATGGCATGTTTTAACTTGCATAGCGTTCACACGGTCGCTACAACTCTACGCTCTTGTTGCGTCAGTATTACTGCTGGTTTGTTTGTTATTTAATTTATATTATTAAATCAATCACGCTTAAAAATGTCCTTTTAGTCTAAACATAGTTTAGAATTTTTTTATTGAATATATTATTTCCGTGTCTATTGAAAATAAATCCGGTAATTATAAAAATCGCAATAGTAATAATAATGCATATGAAAGATAATTGCATTTTGTAAAGTTAATGTGATGAAATAAATCAATAAAATAGAAAATGTGTTGTATTGTCAGTTGCCACGGTTATTGAAGAACTATGGTAGTTATTTTTCTAATTATTTATCACTTATTGGACACATTGTTTGGACATATTGTTTCATGCACAACGTCAGAGTATTTGACCAGCTAAGAACAAGAGAGTTGACATCGAATAAAGTGACGGAAGCTGAGAAAAGTCTGTTAAAAATTGGACACAGGAAACAAGAAACCATTTATCTAAAAATCGGTGCGTCAAGTGCGCCGAAGCTCATCCGAGAAACTAAAGGCTAGCCGCAACAGCCAGGCCACCGGTAAGACACCTGCTCCCCGTAAGCAGTCTCGTGCTCCACCACGGAGCGGTCCCAACGCAAGCGGGGAGAAATCCTTTGCACAAGCTGCGGGATCGGTGCCAAGCGCCTCTCTTCTATCAGCTAAAGATCAGCTGTTACTTCGCTTATCGCAAGCAAGTAATGATGACTTCGTTAAGCTACTAAAAGCTTCTAAAGTTCTATTAGACGACTAGACGTCTAATAATTTCAGACCCGGCCCGTCAGTCTGAAACTCAGACTTAGAAGTGGAACTAGATCCCACTCATTCTAGGCACACCTATATGGTTGGCACACATGTGCATATGTAAATATTTCCCGTGTTGAACACACAACCATTCGGAAGGCAATGTCCATGAAAGGACGAACTTCCAGCAGTCAAAGTCGGGGGGAGTTTAGTCGGTAGGCGCCCGTGAGGGTGAATCTTTAAGAAGATTCTAGATCTAGCACCAAAAAAAAAAAAAAAAAATTATCTAAAAAACAGCAAGAAAATAAATTATCTTTGACTATATACAGATGAGGAAGGACTAATCTGACTGAAAACGTGTATGCAAGAACAACAATAGTCGGAAAATTTTTGTTGTCAGATGCTGTTGCCATTGTGTGATGGAAAAGTTTGTACATAAACATGAAAGAAAAAGCATGCCATGCCGGCACGCAGTTGATCTTAAACATTTTACGCAAGCGTGGTCGTAGTGTGCGTTGAGTTGTGTCGCGTTGTGTCAGTTCTTGCAGACATGAAGGTAAACATTTAGAGACAGTTTTGCCGTTGGACGGAAATAGACTTTGCGGGTCCATTATATATTAATGGCAGAAAAATGATTTGGAGTTGCCAATTTGCCAACAGATAGTTTCCTTAAAGCGCTGCAACGATTTATCTCTTGCAGAGGTAGGCCGCAGGTGATGTACACAGACAATGGCACAAACTTTGTTGGGGCTAACAACTTGTTGTCCCGACTCAACTGGAAGCCAGTAAAAAAGTTCAGCTTCACAATCCAAATACTATAAAAGTTTAATCCGCCGGCAGTTCCATGGTGGGGCGGATGGTGGGAGCAAATGGCGCGGTTGGTCAAACAATTACTCAAGCGGGTAATAGATAGATCATTACAATTCCATGAAGAGCTTGATACGGTGCTTTGTGATTGTGAGTTGGTCGTAAATAGCAGACCACTTACTTACCTATTCAATGATCCCAACAATACAGCACCACTTTCTCTCAAGATCAATCCGAAGACGGTGTTGACGATTACGACCAGGTAGAACAAGAGTAATAAGTAAACATTTGGGTCAGCGGTTCCGTTCTGAATATTTAATAGAGCTACGGATTGGCTGCGCGCTGGGGAAAATTCTAAAAGGGTTTTACGGAAAGGTTGGTAAAGTACGACTAGCAATTTTCAAACTGTCAGTGGTCACTAATTTCTACGTCCTGTACAAAGACTATTTTTTAGAGTGTAGAGAAGATATAGAAGGTCCGTCAACAGCTAAGGCGAGTAACAGAAATAGTGAATGAAAGTGCTACGTTAGTTCTGAGGATTTTACGTGGAAGTTTTCTAAGGGCAACAAATCTTTTCTGTAACATAATGGGATATATCCTGTTAGCTCCTCCTAGTTAGAATTATTTAAATGAGTCAACTCTCTATTTTATGGTGTTTTTGTTTGTTATGGCAATTGTCTTTGCCCAGTCTCTTTTGTTTGCCTTTTTGTTAAGCATTTTAAGGTATTCTTGTGTCTTTCAACCGACTTTAATTTCTTTCTTCTATTAGCAAATATCTAAAGTTTGCAGTGCAATTTTTGCTCAGCGCTTTTTGAACATCACAACGTCTGTTAAATTTTAATATAATTCAAAATTTTACACTGCAACTTTCAGTACTTATAATTTGACATCATAATTGTAAACACGAGTTAAATCCATTTTGCTAAATTTTTAAGTTGTCAACCAAATTTAATTAAAAATAATGGATTTTAAAATTAGGGGTTTCTAAGCAGTAAATTGCGCAAAATAATAAAATAAATTTAATTGTGCTTAATAATTGCAGAAGTTTTTTATTGTTTATAATATAATATAAAGCCTACACCGAAAGGTAATAAGGCGTACCGATAATATATATATATGGGTAATTCCATTACTTTTCGACCAATTTGAAAAAGTAGACCTCTTTGATTTTGCTCAAATTTTCAGAGATCAAAATATAGATGAAAAAAATGAGATTTCCAAAATTTTAGACCTTAGAATATTGCCTGATCAAAATGACACACATTTGAAGGTCAGAAAATATACAATAAAACGTCATTTTTAGCTTATTTTGTATCTCAATTTTTGAGCTTCTGGAAAATGATAAAAAGGTCTACGATAGCTCAAATTATTCCTTATTACATGTACTTTAAAACCCATATCACTTCAAAAAGAGATTAAACACGAGGAAATCTAGACCTTGCGAATCAAATTTTGTTAAGATTTGACAAAGTTAGAACGGTTTAAAGAAAGCAAAGTTTTGCGATTTTGCTAAATTTACGGGTTATTTTGGAATAATGTTTAAAGCTTAATATATCAAAATGACTGCCACGATTTTAAACTTTATAATATGGGTTTTAAAGTACATGTAATAAGGAATAATTTGAGCTATCGTAGACCTTTTTATCATTTTCCAGAAGCCCAAAAATTGAGATACAAAATAAGCTAAAAATGACGTTTTATTGTAAAATTTCTGACCTTCAAATGTGTGTCATTTTGATCAGGCAATATTCTAAGGTCTAAAATTTTGGAAATCTCATTTTTTTCATCTATATTTTGATCTCTGAAAATTTGAGCAAAATCAAAGAGGTCGACTTTTTCAAATTGGTCGAAAAGTAATGGAATTACTTATATACATATATATAATATAATATAAATGTATTTATATTGTATTGGATGTATGTCTACTACCCATTTCACTTTTAAAGTCAAATTATTTTTATCAATCATCAAAATACTTTTGGTGAAAATGCCGTAGAGCCCGACTTGCCGGATAAGTTTTCTAAAGTGAACGGCACACGAGCCCAACTTGCCACACGAGCGCAACTTGCCAAAAAGAGCCCGATTTGCCGGGTTCATACCCAGAAAGAGCTTGACGGATTAATATACAGGGTGTCCGGAAAATACGTGTACAACGTTTGACGACAGACTCCTGACGTCAAAATAGGTCGATCTAAGCCGACTTAGTTATATCCAAAATTGTCTCGTTTAGCCGGTAGAGGGCGTCAAAAAAAACAAAAGTATAACAAAGTTGAAAGTATCTATTGTAAGAAACTAAGTAGAACAAAAACATTACTTAAACAAATGTGTAAAATGACCGCCATCTTGCTGAATACACTTATTAACACTCTTTAAAAAATGATATTGGACCCTATCTAATGTCTCGGGATTATTAAAATGGTTGCTTGCATTTAAAATCCGCTGCAATAAATCATCGCGTCATAGCGCCCCACAAAAAGAAGTCACACATATTTAACTCAGGAGAACGTGGTGGCCATTTTACTAGTGCATCATTGCCTTTTCCAATCCATCGGTTGGGATATTGATGATGTAAGTATTGCCGAACGGCAACGGAAAAATGAGGCGGGGCACCATCATGCATATACCACATTTCCCTCCGAAGTAAAAGGGGCAAATTCTCCAGAAGAATTGGTAATGTGTCTTGCAAAAAATTTAAATAAATATTTCCATCTAACCTGTCTGGAATAACAATGGGACCAATAAGGTAGTGAACAATAATACCTGCCCATATATTAATTTTAAATTGATGCTGATGATGTGCAACTTTAATGGCATGTGGATTTTCATCGGAATAAATATGTTTGTTGTGCAGATTGGTTACCCCAGATCTTGTAAAGCATGCCTCGTCAGTAAACATAATTTTTCTACAAAAATTTGGAACAAGGATTCTTTTGTTTCTAATAAATTGACAAAATGTAAGCCGCATGGGGGGATCAGTCGGTAAAAGTTCCTGGACTTTTTGTATGTGGTAAGGATGTAACAACTGTTCTCTTAAAACCTCATTGACAATCGTTTTAGGAACATTTAACTCACGTTCTAAGAGACGGGTACTGGTACTTGGTTCTTCTTCAACTCTTTCCAGAATCATCTCCTCTGTTTCCACAGTTCGAGTTGTTTGCATACGACCCCTGCCTTCAAACTTTTTCTCAAAACTGCCCGTTTCCCGAAGATGACGCTCAATATTGGCAAATGTTTGGTGGTTTGGTATTCGACGGTTAGGAAACCTCTCCATGTAAACCCTAACACTCTGACGCCCATTTCCTTGACAAAACCCGTATACCAGGAGCATGTCAACTTTCTGAGAGTTTGTATAATTTTCCATTTTTAATGGTAAAATGAACTTGTAATTCCAGAATGTTGATCGTATACTTGAGTAAATTTCATAGACTGGTGACAATTTGTCAATAATTGTCAAATTATTAAACGCCATAGCAACAAGGTCACTTAAAAAATTATTGTTACAGGTAATTTCTTTTTAATATTTACAAATTTTTGACGCCCTCTACCGGCTAAACGAGACAATTTTGGATATAACTAAGTCGGCTTAGATCGACCTATTTTGACGTCAGGAGTCTGTCGTCAAACGTTGTACACGTATTTTCCGGACACCCTGTATATAGGTATATATGTTTACATATCTTGAGTATTTACCCAAATTTTAATAAACTGGGCATTTTTTCATCATTTTTCCAGTACTCAAAGCGACAATTTGTTAGATTTATTTATTTTATCTTATAATCAATTGCGAAGCAACATGTTGCATGGAAATGTAATAAGTCTTGAATCATCAATTACAATCAAACTTTAAACAATTAATGGTTAGTTTAATAAAAACAAATTTCTTTTTCAAATGCGTGCCTTTATAATATGCAAAAAAGTATTATAATAAAATTACTTAATCAATATACAACAATGTTTTGGAGTTTTGATTCATTATCCGCAATACATGCTAAGTTCAGTAAAGGTACATGCTTTCTCGCAGCACTCTTCAACAACGCCACGTTTGTATCTATTCTGCACCCTGTTGCTGTAGACATCAGCCTTAGTCTTGAACGGAAACACAGTTTGGATTTGTTGTTGTGGCCTCATCCTTTCTTCTTTTTGAGCTAACAAATCTTCTATCAACTGTTGTAGATAATTTTGGTACAATGATTGTAACTTTTGTTCAGCTTTAAAAAAAAACATATTATTAATAAATAAAGACAAATATTTTTAATTTGTAAAAGTGATTTTCTATAAAAGGTATTACCGTAATAATTGGTTGCCTTCTTCATTTTTGGAGTATTGTAGTTCCCGTTGCAAAGGAGTGAAAGCACGCTGGTGATTTTGCTGCCACAAAAGTGAGATTGACTGTTTATTGATTCTATATAAAGTAGCACCGACAATACCAATAAAATGCTTAATTTATTCATCTGCAACAATTTAAATAAATATTTAATTATTTATAAATTAATAGCTTACCCTTAAATATTATGTTGTTGCTTGATCCGTATCTTAACTTAGACTACATCTTTAATAACAATTCCTGGTCTCTTATATACTCATCCAAGTCCGAAGACGTTTAGTTAAGGTGACATATGATTTTAGGGGAAGTTTGAACAAACAACCCACTCTCCACTTCTTATGAATATTGTATTGCCCAATGAGTTGCATATAATTTGCACGTCGCTTCACATCTCGATTGAAAACTTTAACGAAGGCAATTTCATTTACATTTCCAAAATAGTTTAATAATCAATATTCAATTTTAGACAATCGTTAACAATTTATGCAAAAATATTAATTTGTGGATAAATTTAGGAATTAGTACTAGTTGGTATGGAAACACTTATAATTACATTAAAATATTCATTAAAATCATGCATAATTAAGCACCCCAACTACAAAAACACTTTCAAGGGCATGATGTTACAGTCAAATTTCACACGTGTAATCAATCTTAAAACGAATTTATTTTATCGATTAATAATATTATAACTGCTTATTTTAATTTGATTAAATTTGTTTTCTTTATACTTCATTATTATTAATACCAACTGTGTTAAATTAATTAAAATTTATACGTTCAATGATATAAACCAAGTAAAGTTCAACTTGAAGCTATATAAAAAAAAAAACATAAATTTGTAACTATTATTCTATTTATTGGGAGTTGATGCAGTTTGTTTATTATGTGCTTTAATAATATGATTACTAATCGAGTTAATTTAATTAAAATTTACGTCAATCAAATAGAGCTTTCTTTATCCAAATTGAGGAAATGCATAAGTGTTTACTTTTAATATACTTATTAAAACTTAATGCAATGTTTTGTTATATCTTATTCCCATAAGTACTAATTGTGTTAATTTAATTAATATTCATACGCTGACTTTGATACAATCTTAATGAAATTGATCTCATTTATTTAAACTATAAGCTAATACAAGAAAGTAATCATTAATGTTATTTTTAGACTAATATGCCAAAAATCTAAAAAACAAGAAAGTACATATATTATTTTATAACTTTTAATTTATTTATTAAAATTTGGTGCAAGAAAATGTTACGATACACGCAACACTCCAACAACGCACAGAAATAATGAAAACTAATTATAGGCACGATGAAAATTTTGCCAAGACGGTTTGTAGAATTTGTGGTGTTTTTCATCGGTATGAATCACCTTCCCGCAAAGCCATTGGAAAGCTAATTTGAGGAAAATTATCAAGCTACTGATGAATAATTACCTATTCAAACTTGTACTGTGATGTCAGCCCAAAACATTGCTAACAGTGTTTCAGACAAACCCAGGTTTGTCTATCCCAAAACGTTTATAGCAATTAAAAATTTTACAGTCCAGTCGTCATTGCATATTGCATACAAATCTTAGTATACATGCTTATAAAGTCCAGCTGATGCAAAAATTGAAGCCGGCTGATTATGAACAACGCCAAACTTTTTTTTTACTGGAATAGCAGCCAGCAGGCAGATAATTGTGACATAATTAGAAAAAAATATTTTTTGCAACAAAGCCATAGAAATGGGCTTAGTGGGTTTGTCAATAGACAGAACTGCAGCATTTAGAGTATTAAAAATCTTAGAACAATAATCAAAAAACCTTTTTATCTTCAAAGTTTACTGTTTGATGCGGTTTTTGGGTCGTCGGAATCATGGGACCTTATTTATTTAAGAACAACAAAGGTTCTGCAATTACGGTCAATATGGATAGCTACTGTAGAACGCTAACTGACTTTTTTTACTTATAATGAAAAATTTGGGCATAGACAATTTTAATTTTTAGCAGTATGACGCTACGAGCCACACATACCGTAAATGAATTGCGGAGCTGCACAAGAAATTTTCTGGACGCATTATTTTGCAAAACTTGGACATTGGCAAAAGTCTACGTTAATGCTTTGCAAACAATTCCAGCTTTTAAAAACAATATGTGGGCTGTTATTTGCCAGATAGAGCCTCAATTGTTCAAAAATGTTTTGCAAAACTTCCTCATAAGAATGACTCTTTGTTGACAAAGTTGAGGTGGGCATTTACTAGATACCATTATCTACAAGTAATTGCAGTAAGTTTGATTTTTGAATTTAAATTTTAAAAAATTTACTAAATAAAGTTAAAAAAACTTTATTACAATGATTCGTACTCATGTACTAATTTAATTTAAAACTAAAATAAAACAAAACAATAGCTATAATAACTTTTAATTGGTTTATTGGTTTTTGTCAAAATTTAGTACTTTATTAGCATTAGCACCAATTGTGTCAACTTGATTAATTTCTATACGCTCAGTTTAACATAACTTTAATTGATTTGATATCTTACTTATCCTAGAAAACTAAAACAAAATATAAACTGCAATAACTATTAATTGGTTTATTAAATTTTGGTGAAACTCAATACCAATATACTTCATTAGCATTAGTACTAATTGTGCTTTATTAATACAGACAGACATAACCGTAATTGATTTTATGTCATTTTACTTATCTTAGAAAACTGAAATAAAACAGCAATAACTATTAATTGGTTTATTGGATTTAAAAAAAATTTAGTTTCAATATATTTCATTAGCATTAGTACTAATTGTGCTAATTTCATCAATTTTCACACTCTCAGTTTCACATAACCGTAGTTGATTTAATGTTATCATACTTATTCTAAGAAACTGAAACAAATCAAATGCTGCAGTAACTTTTAATTAGTTCATTGGGTTTTGATAAAATTTGGTATTAATATACTTTATTAGCATTGATACCAATTGAGTAAATTTTATTGCTTTTCATACTGAAATTTGATACCAGTATTTTTTTTATTAACATTAGTACTAATTGTGCTAATTTGATTAATTTCCTTACGCTCAGTTTGACATAACCTAATTGATTTGGTCTTATCTTACTTGTACTAGATAACAGTAGTGACACTAAGTTATAACTTTTAATTGATACATGTGATTTTGATAAAATTTGGTTTGAATATATTTGATTAGTACTATTTGCGCAAATTTGATTTGATTACTTTCTATTCGCTTAGTGAAACTAGACTAAGCTATAATTTTTAATTAGTATGTTGGATTTTAATTAAAACTTATTACCGATATACGAGCCCTAACAAGTGTATAGTATACCTAGTCACGCCGTTCTCTTTTGGGGTAAGCAATTGAGGTGTAGGGCACACCGAGCTAGAGAGAAGACATGTGTATGGTATGTTTGGATGCGTATATGAGGCAATTTAGAAAGAACGCTACGCTCTTCATCACTGCTGGCAACTCTTTACTTATTTTTCAAATTAAATTTTAAGCTAAAATGGATTGTATGTACAACATTTTGCAGTTTTAGTAAAATTGTCAAAATAATATTTTTAGTGTTTTTTTTTTAATTTATTTAATGGGTTTTATTTGCAAGTTTGGCTATGAATAGATTTTTTTTTTACAAATTTTACACAATTAAAACGTACTCTGGGCAATTTTTAATCCATGCAGCAAATGGGTTTCTTGCGAGATTTTGGTTGAATTCTTATAATTTTAATTGTTTGAACAAAAAGTACTTTTTTCACGTAATTTTATTATGTAATTAAAAAACAAATATAAAAAGACCTATAAGGAAAAAAACCGACGCCAAAAACTTTGAGTTTTTCTGTTTGCATCATAGAGATTTTTCAAGTTTCTTGCCTTCTTTAGAACCTAAGACGTCCGACAAACGAGTAAATATTTTTGACAGTTTAGTGTAATTTTTCAGTTTTTGTTAGTTTTGTTGATTGTTTTTTTTTATAGTTTTAGAAAAGTTTTAATGACTTAGTAGTTTTTTGACAGTTTTGTGAATTTTTTGGCAGTTTAGGTATTTTTTTCAGTTTTAAACGTTTTTTTACGTTATTTTTTTGACGGTTTAGTTTTTTTACATATTAGTGACTTTTTAACAGTTTTGTTAATGTTTGGCGTTTTCAGTGATTTTATTGATAGTTTTAGTGGTTTTTAAACTTTTTTAACAGTTTCAGCTTTTATACAGCTGTTTTGAGAGTTTTAGAAAAATTATAGTTTTAGAAATTTTAATTTTTTAAAGTTTTATGAGTGTTTTGAAGTGTTTAGTAAATTTTGACAGCTATCAGTTAATGTTTAGACAGTTTTTTTATAGCTTTATAGTATCAGAAGAGTGTTTGAGTTTTAGTAATTTATTGAGAATTTTAATGATTTTATTGACAGTTTTTTTTATAGTTTTATAGGATTTTTTTAAGTTTTAGTGATTTTTATAGTATTTTTAGTTTGTATGTTTCAGTGATTTTTATTGATAGTTTTTACTATTTTTTGAAAGTTTGATTGTTTTTTTGATAGATTTGTTAACTTTTTTATAGTTTTAGTAATTTCTTTATAGTATTAGAAGAATTTGATGAGTTTCAGTAAATTTTTTGAGCTTTATTGATTTTTTTGGCAGTTTTAGAAATTTATAAAAAATTAGTTGGCAGTTTTTTTAATTCTTTAAGATTTTTAATATTTTAGTCTTTTGGCGATTTTAACAATTTTTTTGATAAGTTTACTGGTTTTCTAAGGTCACTAATTTGATGTTTTGATTCTGTTAGGTGGTTTTATTGACATTTTTAGTAATTTTGTGACAAGTTTTAGAGGGTTTTAAAGTTTGTTGACATTTCAGTGATTTTTTTAATTTAATTGTTACAATTTTAAAAATGTATTTTACATTTTTGTTTTTGATTTTTTTTTACAGTTTTAGGGATTTTTTTACATTTGTTATTTTTGTGGTTTTTTAATTGTTTTTGAGAGTTTTTAAACTTGTTTGTTAGTTTCAGGAGTTTTTTTAAAGTTTTTATTAGTTTTGTTTATTTTTTCACAGTTTTAGTGATTTTCTGAGAATTTTGGTAATTTTATTGACAGATTCAGCATTTTTTAAATTAAATAGTTGTTATTTTTTTGACAATTTTAGCAAATTTTGTTAATTTTAGTTGTTTTATTGACAAGTTGATAGAATTATTGATTAGTTTTAACGATTTCTTTATAGTTTTAAAGGCATTTTTAAGTTTTAGTGTTATTTTTTAGAGATTTGTTAATTTTTTAGATTGATTTTATTGATAATTTCAGTTATTTTTTTAGAGTTTTTATACTTTTATTAATTTTCTTGATAGTTTTAATGCTTTTTTATAATTTTAGTGATTTTATTTCTAGATTACTTTTTTTAATAGTTTTAGAAGAATTTTTGAGTTTTAGTGATTTTTTGTTAATTTATTGAGAGTGATTTTATTAACGGTTTTTACAATTATTTGACAGTTAATTTTGACAGTATTTTTAGAAAAGTGTTTAAGATTTAGTGATTTTTTGACAGTTTTGTTAATTTATTGAAAGTTTTAGTGATTTTATTAACAGTTTTATATATTTTTTTTAGTTTTTTGTATATTTCAGTAATTTTAATTGACAGTTTCATTCTTTTTTTTTATAAATTTGTTATTTTTTTACAGTTTATAGTATTAAAGGATTTTTTGAGTTTTAGTGATTTTTTATAGTTTTAGTTTTACATTTTAAAGTTTTTATCAGTTTGAAATTATTTTCAGTTTTGATGATTTTTTATAAATTTTTTGAAAGTTTTGTAAATTTTTTGCTGTTTCAGTAATTTTATTGACGCTTCAGTTTTTTTTTTTTTAATTAAAGCGGTGGTTCAAAGAAGGGGTCGATCGGGGCTCGACCCAAAAAAAAACCCTAAAATGCAGACCAAAACAACCATTTAGAAAAAAATAATACGTATTTGATTGGCTGTAAATTACAATTTTACATAATGACGCTATACTTTAAAATGTGACAGAAGTGACAGATACAAACTTTTCAATTTTCTGAAACTTTAATTTAAAATTTCTTTGGTTTTTTTAATTTATTGCTTTTAGTGTTACTTACTTTAGTTGTAGCTGTTGTAGAATGTTTTATAATTTTGGTTTGTCCATATTATCGAAGGCTGCTTTCAAGTCAATAAAGGTGGTATATAGTTTTACGGTTTTTTCTATTTTTGCTTATATTGTTTCCCAAAGGAAACTTATGTGATCTGTAGTTTGTCTTTTGCTTTTTTTGTTTTTTTCTAGTTTGTGTTCTATTTGTTATTTTAGTCTTCTTTCTAAAATTTTACTGTACATTTACCGGTGCATACTGCTCTACAGTTGTCGCATTCTATGAAGCTTTCTTTTTTGTGTATTGGCAGCAGCGCGTCTGTTCCCCAACCAGTTGGTATAGTTGCTCCTTTCCATGTCATGTTGCATATATCTTTCATCCATTCCATTGTTTTTTACCTCTATACTTGATTAGATTCTGTCTGGTCCCGTTTTTAGTTGTTTTATTGCGTTTACTTCTTTGTCTCTTTTTATTTCTGTTTCATTGTCTTGTGTTTGTTTTTTTTTTATCTTGTTTTACTGTTTGAGTTGTTGTTTGCTGAGAATTTTTCTGTGTACTGTTTTATTTTTTTAATGTTTTTACTTTTATTTTTGTTCAGTCTGTATGATCCCGTTTTTATTTTTAATACTTTGTATGTTTTTCTTTCTTTTCTTCTTTAAGAATTTGATTGTTTTTCAGAATTTTCTGTGATTTGTTTTACTTAGTTGTTGGTTTTTTTTTCCAAATTTTTTCCAGTTTTGTTTGTATTTTGCAGTGTCCTTTTGGATTAATTTCTTCTTATGTTGTATGCTTCTTTTTCATTACTTTTCCTTGTTTGCAGATATTTTTCCATGTTTTTTCTCCTGTTTAATTTTGTTTTTTACTTTGTTGTTTCGCCATTTTGTTTTCTTGCTGTTGCTTGTTTTTTTTTCCGAGTTTATTATGGTGTTTTTTAGTTTAATCTATTTTTGATTTAACGTGAAGGTTTTGTTTTCTTTTTGTTCTAGTTTTGTCAGCTTGTCCTTTATTATTGTAATTTTGTTGTCTTTCTTGATAGTTTTTTTATTGTGAGTTTTTTTCTTGTCATTTGCCTTTTTCTCTTCTTTATTTGCCTCTTCCGAGTATGTATTGAATTTATTCTCCGACAGTTTGTGTTCCTTGTCCTAAAGTTTGGGTTCTTGAATTGTCTTCTTTCCTTGTTTGTGTGGGGCTATTGGTTTGGCCTTTTTGTAGATTTTTCCATCTATTATTAACTTATCGTATTTTTGTAAGCTTTTTTTCTATTCTTTTTTGCTTTTATTAGTATTGGCTTAAGCATTTTTTCTTTCTTCTACTATTTTTTTGGGGTAATTTTCTTGAATGTACCAAGATAGTTCCGTTTAGATTTTTTCTATATTTTAGTATTTGCAGTTTTCTTCTGTATGCTGTTAGCCCTAATAGGATTAGGCTATTTGGTCTACATCGACCTTTAATTTTGCTTTAATTGTATTAATTATTATTTTTTTAGATTCTAGTAGCTTCTTCTTTCATTTATTTTGATTCCAAAAAACATCAAGTTTTTCTTTTTTTTTGTTCTGAACATTTGTTTATTGTGTTTTGGATTTTTTTATTTATGTTTGTGTTTATACTATTCGTTTCTTTTTTGAACATTTTTTTAGCGTTTTTACGTCTATGTTTGTACTTTATATGTTTTACTTTATTTTACGGTTTTGTTTGTTTGGCCAGTTTTCTTCCTTGAATTTGTGATTTTGTGGTATGTACGTTACCGGCTTTCTTTCTAGAGTATTTTATTCTTCCTACTTTCTTTTTTGTAGTCCTTTTGCAGTTTGATTAATTATTTTCGAAAGTTGCATTTTCTGTCAACCTTGAGATGGCGTATCTTCCGTTTGGAAATTCTTTAGTCAATTTCGTCAATTTATTTTCCTTGAGCAGTTCTTTCCTTTTCCTCCTTATTTCTGCAATTTCTGTTGGTACTAGGGTTTTAGTATATGTTTTTCTCTTGTCTCTCTGTTCATCTTCTGTTGCTTGGCAGGCATAGTTATTTTGACCTTTGTTTTTTTTCTTTATTACTTTTTTCCATAAAGCCTACACCGAAAGGTAATAAGGCGTACCGATAATATATATATATATATATACTTTTTTCCATATTCTTTTGCTTCCATTTAGCTTTTTGCTCCTCTTTCTTTTGTCTTCTGTGGCTTTTAATTTGTGTGTTTTCTTCCATTTTGGTTTACCTAAATTTCAAAGCTTCAAACTCTTCTATCTTTTTCTTCAGTACTGTCGTTGCATAGTTTCTTAGTGCTCTCCATTTGTTTTTGTCACTCAGACATATTTTAATGATTGTAGATTTGTCTACTTTGTTTTCTAATATCTTTTTCAACGTTATCCTATATTTCTCCCACGCTTCGCACTCTATTAGCGTATGTTATGCGTCGTCATGCGTGTCTTCTAGACAAAATATACATTTTTCTTCTTTCTCCATCTTATTTATTTTTTGTAAGTACTTTCCAAAGGATCCATCCATGTCCGGTAAGTAGTTGTGTTGTATAGTAACACGTCTCCGGTTTTTTCTCTACCTATTCTTTTATTTCTGGTATTAGTTCTCTTGTCTATTCTCCCTTTTCTCATTTTTTCCACTGTCTTTGCCATTTTTCCATCATATTCTCTCTTGCTTGTCTCTTTGCTTTTTGCTTACGAGTTCTTTCATTTGTCATTTTCTTTATACCTAATCTTTCTTCCACCATCAATTTTGCGGGTAGTGTCGCCGCAATTACTTCTAGTGCTTCCTGCGACACCGTCCTGTAGGCCCTGCAGACTCTTAACGAACTTGCTCTCATAGCTCCTCTTACTTCTTTTCTGTTTTTTTTTCTGTTTTCAAAGCTTTTTCCCATGTTTCTGCGGCATACAATTTTTTCTAGCTGCAATTGCTATTAGCCTTCTTGCCCCTTCTCCTGGTCCTCCCTTGTTCGGCATAAGCCTACTTAGCATTCCTTCCATTTTTCTTGTTCCTATTACCGCTTCCTTAACCTGTTTATTCCATCCTTTTGCTTCAAGTGTTACTTTAAGGTATTTAATTTTTTTTTCCTCTGGTTATTATTTGTTAACCTACCTGTATTTTTCCATTTCCTTTGTTTGTCCTCTTTGTCGATAGCCATGCCGCCTCGGTTTTATGTGGAGCCAGATCTAACCTTTCTTTCCTTTCCTTTTAATTTCTCATCCATTTCTTGATCATCTCTATTGCCAACTCTAACCTTTCATTTAGTACTTCTATGTCTATATTTCTACCTACCAGAGCTACGGCATCCGCAAATGCCGTTATTGTCACTCCTTCCGGCAGCCGCATCCTAAATAGCTAATTATAAACTAAATTCCATAATTTAGAACCTAGTGCAGAACCCTGTGGTCTCTAGTCAGCCCAAATTTTCCTTTTTTTGTCAGTAGATTTCTCTCCTGAAGGTAGCTTCATATTATCTTGGTAGTTTTATTTGTTAATTCTTTTTTTTTTTGCTGCTTCTATAATTGCTTCCCATAGTATGCTGTTGAACGCATTTTGTATATCTAACGCTACTATGACGCAGTGTTGTTTTTTTCAGTATGGTCCACTGTTTGCTTTTTTTTGCTACGGCTTTTACCTTTTTAATGGCTCCTAGAATCGTTCTTTTCTTTGTATATCCATATTGTTCCTGTTCCCATTCTCCTATTTCTTCTATTTTTTGTTCAATTGTCTTCACGATAACTTTTTCCATAATTTTTGCTAATGTGTTAATCAGGCATATCGGTCTATACGTCGTTGTTTTACCTGCTTCTTTCTTTTTTTCAATTAGTACTAGGTTTGCATCCTTCCAGCAAGCCGGAAAAATTCCTTCTTTCAGACATCTGTTTATTATTTGTGTTATTTCTATCTCATTTTCTTCTAGTGCTGCATTCACTATCTCCTTTGTTATCTCGTCTGGACCGGGTGCCTTATTATTAGGTAGTTATATTATTATTATTATAATCTGTTTTATCTCCTCCACTATTGCTATTGCTTTTTCAAACAATGATTAAAGGTATTCCCCAAGATTCTACAATGTTTATACAAATGTTATTTAATATATATGTATATGCTCTCACAGCACATCGCAACTTAAAGAAATTTGTAAATCATGCCTCATCACCACGGAGGACATCATCACGGTGCATCGCATCATCACCACGGAGGACATCATCACGGTGCATCGCATCATCACCACGGAGGACATCATCACGGTGGTTTGCATCATCACCACGGAGGACTTCATCACGGTGGTTTGCATCATCACCACACAGTACATCATCACAGTGCGTCGCATCTGCATCATCATGGACCATGGTTTATAGACCCAACTATAACCACCATAATGAAGGCTGCTGCACAATCATATGAAATATTATTACGTCGTAAATATAGTAAGACTGAATTAAAATAATTTCTATTAATCAACTATTGACCGTGAATTGCAGGCGTTTTTTAGAATAACTTTATTTTATATAATTAGTGAATAGTGTTTACTTTGTGCAAGTAAAAAAATATTTATTATATTTATACAATTGATATTTGAATTAAATAATAATAAATTTATGCTTGTCAGATATTTGTCTTTTTTATTGTGTCTCTTTGAAAGATATTTTTGATCATGCGTCATCATGAACATCACCAAACAAACAAACAATTTTTACTTTAATTATATATTTTTAAATATGTGTATGTATATATGAATAGATGTAAATTAGGCTTTAATGCAACACAATTTTTAATGAGTTTATTAACTTGAAGCTATACAAAAAAAAACATAAATTTGTAACTATTATTCTATTTATTGGGAGTTGATGCAGTTTGTTTATTATGTGCTTTAATAATATGAGTACTAATCGAGTTAATTTAATTAAAATTTACATAGCCTCAATCAAATCGAGCTTTCTTATCCAAATTGAGGAAATGCATAAGTGTTTACTTTTAATATACTTATTAAAACTTAATGCAATGTTTTGTTATATCTTATTCCCATAAGTACTAATTTAATTAATATTCATATTCTGACTTTGATACAATCTTAATGAAATTGATCTCATTTATTTAAACTATAAGCTAATACAAGAAAGTAATCATTAAAGTTATTTTTAGACTAATATGCCAAAAATCTAAAAAACAAGAAAGTACATATATTATTTTACTTTTAATTTATTTATTAGAATTTGGTGCAAGAAAATGTTACGATACACGCAACACTCCAACAACGCACAGAAATAATGAAAACTAATTATAGGCACGATGAAAATTTTGCCAAGACGATTCGTAGAATTCGTGGTGTTTTTAATCGGTATGAATCACCTTCCCGCAAAGCCATTGGAAAGCTAATTTGAGGAAAATGATCAAGCTACTGATGAATAATTACCAATTCAAACTTGTACTGTCATGTCAGCCCAAAACATTGCTAACAGTGTTTTAGAAAAACCCAGGTTTGTCTAACCCAAAACGTTTATAGCAATTAAGGATTTTACAGTCCAGTCGTTATTGCATATTGCATACAAATCTTAGTATACATGATTATAAAGTCCAGCTGATGCAGAAATTGAAGCCGGCTGATTATGAACAACGCCAAACTTTTTTTTATACTAGAATAGCAGCCAGCAGGCAGAAAATTCTGACTTAATTAGAAAAAATACTTTTAGCAACAGAGTCATAGAAATGGGCTTAGCGGGTTTGTGAATAGACAGAACTGCAGCATTTAGAGTTTTAAAAATTCTAGAACAATTGTCAAAAAACCTCTTTATCCTCAAACTTTACTGTTGCAGATATAGCTTCAGTTGTGCAAAAATGGTTTGCAAAACTTCTTCATAAAAATGACTCTTTGTAGACAAAGTTGAAAAAAAATTGTACTAAATAAAGTTAAAAAAAACTTTATTACAATGATTAGTACAAAACTAAAATAAAACAAAACAATAGCTACAATAACTATTAACTGGTTTATTGGTTTTTGTCAAAATTGGTACTAATATACTTTATTACCATTAGCACCAATTGTGTCAACTTGATTAATTATACGCTCAGTTTAACATAACTTTAATTGACTTGATATCATCATACTTATCGTAGAAAACTAAAACTAAATATAATCTGCAATAACTATTAATTGGTTTATTAAATTTTGATGAAACTCAATTCCAATATACTTCATTAACGTTAGTACTAATTGTGCTTTATCAAATTTTTATAAACTCAGACATAACCGTAATTGATTTGATGTCATTTTACTTATCTTAAAAAACTGAAATGAAACAGCAATAACTTTAATTGGTTTATTGAATTTTAATGAAATTTAGTATCAATATGTACGACGAATGGTACGACGAAAACAGACAAACAATAAATGAAAAAAAGACGACGTATATGGTAATAATACAAAAAAATACAAAAGATATTGACATAAAAATTGAAATAAATAACATACCAATTACCAGAACAAAACAGACAAAATACTTGGGAAAAATAATCACAGATAAACTAACATGGGATACAAAAATAAACAAAATATTAAAAGAAAGTGCAGCAACAATAGGAGCTGTCTATAGATCTAGGAAATGTATACTAAAAGAAACTGCATTAAGTATATACTCGTACTACTCACCTTATTTAGCAAAAATTAACTATATATGGGGTGAAACAACAAAAACAAATATAAAATAAATCCAAAGACAATAAAACAAAATACTTAAAATAATACATAAACTACCAAAGCTAACACCAACAGAAGAAGTATACAAAATAATTAACGAAACAAACGTTAACGAAAAAATAAAAATAGAAAAATGCAAACTAATATATAAAATTAAAAATAAAGAAATTAAAACAAATCTACAAATAATATTAAACAAAGAAATTCACGGACATAACACGAGAAGAAGAAATAATATACATGTACACACAACAAGGACAGAAAAAGCGAAAAAAGCAATACTAGGCAATGGACTAATCACCTACAATCAACTACTTGAAAATATTAAAAAAATTTTAATCAAAAATAAAAGAACACTATATAATAACAGGACCAAAACAAACAAATAAATAAAAAAACACACAAAATAAGATAAATGGAAAGAGAAAATAAAAATGGTGCCCTGAATACGAAGCTCTGCAGCTTACCATATATTAAAAAATTAAACTAAAAAAAAGTATAATGTTGTAAGTAAATCAATCAATCAATCGATCAATCAATAACCTCTTAATACCGTTAGGTGTCGAGGTGTCGGACACACCGAGCCACAGAGAAGACATGTGTATGTATGGATGCCTATATGAGGTAACGGACCCATATTGGGAAGAACGCTACGCTCGGAATCACTTTGGGTTCACCCATCCAAGTTGTGACCAGAGTGGCCGTTGCTTAACTTTTGTTAGCGCTGGTATTCGTACATGCCTTCTCTGCCGTACTGCCGACTTAATGTTGTAAATATGTAAATATATTATACTACTAATAAATTTAGTTATTAAATAAATTAAAAAAAAAAATTAAAATAAATTATAATTATTACAATTAAAAAAAAAACAAATATTACAATTAAAAAAAAAAATATATATATATATATATATATATATATATATATATATATATATATATATATACTTCATTGGGATTAGTACTAATTGTGCTAATTTTATCAATTTTTCAACTCTCAGTTTGACACAACCGTAATTGATTTGATGTTATCATACTTATTCTAAGAAACTGAAACAAATCAAATGCTGCAGTAACTTTTAATTGGTTCATTGGATTTTGATCAAATATATTATATACTTTATTAGCATTGACACCAATTAAGTAAATTTTATCACTTTTTATACGCTCAGTTTGACATAACTCTAAATGAATGAATCATTTTACTTATTGTAGAAAACTGAAATAAAACAAAAGCTGCAATAATTTTTAATTGGTTTATTGGATTTTGATAAAATTTGATACTAATATTTTTTTATTAGCATTAGTACTAGTTGTGCTAATTTGATTAATTTTCTTACGCTCAGTTTGACATAACTTAATCGATTTGGTGTTATCTTACTACAAGTACTATTACTAGATAACAGTAGTGACACTAGACTAAGTTATAACTTTTAATTGATATTTTTGATTTTGATGAAATTTGGTTTTAATGTGTTTGATTAGTACTGTTTGCTCAAATTTGTTTTGATTACTTTCTATACGCTCAGTGAAACTGGACTAAGCTATAACTTTTAATTAGTATGTTGAATTTTAATTAATATTTGTTACCAATATACGAGCTCTAACAACTGTATAGTATACCTAGTCACGCCGTTCTTTTACAACTATGCTATTGAGGTGTTGAGCACACCAAGCTACACAGAAGACATGTGTATGGTATGTTTGAATACGTATATGAGGTAACGGATCTATTTAGAAAGAACGCTACGCTCTGCATCACTTTGTTGCCGCTTGCAACTCTTTACTTACTTTTCAAATTAAATTTTAAGCTAAAATGGATGTAATCAGTTTGTATGTATAGTATGCCTATAGATATAGTGTCTTTACGACATGGTCTTAAATTATCACGGCTGGTTATTTCATTACCGACCAATTATGTTTGTATTATATACCTGGAACTCGAAAGTAGTATTAAAAGGTAAATATATTGTATATTTATATAATATTGCCACCCTTGAACAAAAAGGTGTTATAATTTATTTAGGGTATATAATACTAACATACTTGCCTCTCCAAAGCGATTGGTAATAAAGTAATCCGAAATTAAGTCGATGTCGTAAAGACACTATATCTATGATTATAGTATACAACATTTTGCAGTTTTGGTAAAATTGTCAAAATAATACTTTTGGTGTTTTTATCTAATTCTAACGGTTGCTTTTTATGTATTTAATAGATTTTATTAATTAAGTTTGGCTATGAATAGGCTTTTTACAAATTTTTTAATTTTGTTGTATCCTCTTTCTTTCATAAATACTTTGTGCAGCTCTATTAAGTGCATCGTTTTTGGTAGTCCTACGTTTGCTAGTTTAACTTCTAGTAAAATTCTTAAATCTCCATTTAGGATTAGTTCTTCGTGTCCCCTAGTTGCCAAATATACTCTGTCCATTTCGAAGGTTGCATTTTCTGTCAACTTTGAGATGGCGTATCTTCCGTTTGGTAATTCTTTAGTCAATTCCGTCAATTTATTTTTCTTGAGCAGTTCTCTGCTTTTCCTCCTTATTTCTGCAATTTCTGTTGGTACTAGGGTTTCAGTATATGTTCTTCTCTTGTCTCTTTGTTTATCTTCTGTTGCTTGGCAGGCATAGTTGTTTTGACCTTCTTTGTTTTTTTTTTCTTTATTACTTTTTTCCATATTGTTTTGCTTCCATTTAGCTTTTCGCTTTTCCTTCCTTTGTCTTCTGTGGCTTTTAATTTGTGTGTTTTTTTTCATTTTGGTTTACCTAAATCTCAAAGCTTCAAACTCTTCTATCTTTTTCTTCAGTACTGTCGTTGCATAGTTTCTTAGTGCTCTCCATTTGTTTTTGTCACTCAGGCATATTTTAATGATTGTAGATTTATCTACTTTGTTTTCTAATATCTTTTCAAACGTTTTCTTATATTCCTCCCACGCTTTGCACTCTACTAGCGTATGTTCTGCGTCGTCGTGCGTGTCTTCTAGACAAAATATACATTTTTCTTCTTTCTCCATCTTATTTATTTTTTGTAAGTACTTTCCAAAGGCTCCATCCATGTCCGGTAAGTAGTTGTGTTGTATAGTAACACGTCTCCGGTTTTTTCTCTACCTATTTTTTTATTTCTGGTATTAGTTCTCTTGTCTATTCTCCCTTTTCTCTTTCTTTCCACTGTCTTTGCCATTTTTCCATCATATTCTCTCTTGCTTGTCTCTTTGCTTCTTGCTTACTAGTTCTTTCATTTACCATTTTCTTTATACTTAATCTTTCTTCCACCATCAATTTTGCGGGTAGTGTCGCCGCAATTACTTCTAGTGCTTCCTGCGACACCGTCCTGTAGGCAATGCAGATCCTTAACGAACTTGCTCTCATAGCTCCTCTTACTTCTATTCTGTTTTTTTCTGTTTTCAAAGCTTTTCCCCATATTTCTGCGGCATACAATTTCTTCTAGCTGCAATTGCTATTAGCCTTCTTGCCTCGTCTCTTGGTCCTCTCTTGTTTGGCATAAGCCTACTTAGCATTCCTTCCATTTTTCTTGTTCCTCTTACCGCTTCTTTAACCTGTTTATTCCATCCTTTTGCTTCAAGTGTTATTCCAAAGTTTTTTTTTTCCTATGATTATTATTTGTTAACCTACCTGTATTTTTCCATTTCCTTTGTTTGTCCTCTTTGTCGATAGCCATGCCGCCTCGGTTTTATGTGGAGCCAGATCTAACCTTTCTTTCCTTTTCTTTTAATATCTCATCCATTTCTTGATCATCTCTATTGCCAACTCTAACCTTTTATTTAGTACTTCTATGTCTATATTTCTACCTACCAGAGCTACGGCA
Organism: Tachinus rufipes; assembly: GCA_963932245.1. Taxonomy (NCBI): domain Eukaryota; kingdom Metazoa; phylum Arthropoda; class Insecta; order Coleoptera; family Staphylinidae; genus Tachinus; species Tachinus rufipes. The sequence goes on along the minus strand of OZ010747.1, from coordinate 64,912,199 downwards.
TCCGCAAATGCCGTTATTGTCACTCCTTCCGGGAGCCGCATCCTGAATAGCTGATTATAAACTTAATTCCATAATTTAGAACCTAGTGCAGAACCCTGTGGTACTTCTCTAATCAGCCCAAATTTTCCATTTTTGGTCAGTAGATTTCTCTCCTGAAGATAGCTTCATATTATCTTGGTAGTTTTATTTGTTAATTTTCTTTTTTTGCTGCTTCTATAATTGCTTCCCATAGTATGCTGTTGAACGCATTTTGTATATCTAACGCTACTATGACGCAGTGTTGTCTTTTTCAGTATGGTCCACTGTTTGCTTCTTTTGCTACGGCTTTTACCTTTTGAATGGCTCCTAGAATCGTTCTTTTCTTTGTAAATCCATATTGTTCCTGTTCCCATTCTTCTTTTTCTTCTATTTTTTTCTTCAATTGTTTTCACAATAACTTTTTGCATAATTTTTGCTAATGTGTTGATCAAGCATATTGGTCTATACGTCGTTGTTTTACCTGCTTCCTTCTTTTTTTCAATTAGTACTAGGTTTGCATCCTTCTAGCAAGCCGGAAAAATTCCTTCCTTCAACATCTGTTTATTATTTGTGTTATTTCTATCTCATTTTCTTCTAGTGCTGCCTTCACTATCTCCGTTGTTATCTCGTCTAGACCTGGTGCCTTATTATTAGGTAGTAATATTATTATTATTATTATAATCTGTTTTATCTCCTTCACTATTGTAGGGACTGCTTTTGTTTTGTCAGCTATTTCTACTGGTTCTTCTACCATTCCTCCAGTGAAAAACAAATTTTCAATGATTACTACTTCATTTTCTTCTTGTTTTAAGCACACTGCTTTCATTCGTTCAAATTTATTCATTACTATTTTGTATGGTTTGCTCCAGGGATCTCTGATTATGGATTCTAACATTTCCCAGCATCTTTTCTTACCGTCCTTTATTGCTTTCTTTAAAGCCTTTCTGTCATTTTTCAGTTCTTCTTCAGTTTTATCGGAATCTTCTTCCCTTCTTCTTTGTCTTTTGATTTTTCTTGCTGTTTGTATTGCTTTCTTCCTGTTTTCCTTGACTTCTTTGCCCCACCAGTATGGTCCTCTTCTTTCTCCTTCTCTGCATCTGGGAATTGATTATTCCGCTGTCTTCCTCAATTTTCTCGTTTTCAGTCACTTCCTCTGCTTCCATAGCTCACTTTTACTAGATAATATGTAGTAGCGACACTAGAATAAGCTATAACTTTAAATTGGTACATTGGATGTTGATGAAATTTAGTATTAATGTACTTTATTAGCATTAGTTCTAATTGTGTCAATTTGGTTAATTTTTATACGCTCAATTTGACATAACTATAATCGATTTGATCTCATCTTTTTTGTACTAGATAACAATTGTGACTAAGCTATAAGTTTTAATTAGTATATTGAATTTTGCTGGTACCAATATATATTTTAATAACATTTGTACAGATTGAGTAAATTTGGTTAAATTATATACTCTTAATTTTGATCTTGTATATATAACTATAGCAAATTAAGTAGTATGACTCATTTTATTAATTAAATGGAATCAATTTGCTATTTTTACTTTATGATTAATACTGTGATGTATAATAAACACTTAAAATAAAAATAACTTTTTATCATTTTTTATCTCTAGATAAGATAGATAGCTATCTTATTTATATAAATTTGTTATTGCCAAATATAAGTTGTAGTGTTCTTTAGAATAATATTGGTGGAACATTATTGTAGACAAACAAACGTTATATTTAAGAATAACAACAACAACAGTACCAAAATTGTAAGTAAAAATATTGAAGTTATTCAAAGAATGTATTTAAAATGCATTTAATTCTAATTTTATTGCTTTTTCAAACAATGATTGGGTATTCCTCAAGATTCTACAATGTTTATACAAATGTTATTTCATAAATATGTATATGCTCTCACAGCACATCGCAACTTAAAGAAATTTGTAAATCATGCCTCATCATCACCACGGAGGACATCATCACGGTGCATCGCATCATCACCACGGAGGACATCATCACGGTGGTTTGCATCATCACCACGGAGGACTTCATCACGGTGGTTTGCATCATCACCACACAGTACATCATCACAGTGCGTCGCATCTGCATCATCATGGACCACTGCACCATCATAGACCACATCACGGTTCTCATCATAGTATACATAATCCTGTTTATAGACCAAACTATAACCACCATAATGAAGGCTGCTGCACAATCATATGAAATATTATTATGTTGTAAATATAGTAAGACTGAATTAAAATAATTTCTATTAATCAACTATTGAATGCAGGCGTATTTTAGAATAACTTTATTTTATATAATTAGTGAATAGTGTTTACTTTGTGCAAGTAAAAAAATATTTATTATATTTATACAATTGATATTTGAATTAAATAATAATAAATTTATGCTTGTCAGATATTTGTCTTTTTTATTGTGTCTCTTTGAAAGATATTTTTGATCATGCGTCATCATGGACATCACCAAACAAACAAACAATTTTTACTTTAATTATATCTATTTAAATATGTGTATGTATATATGAATAGATGTAAGTTAAGCTTTAATGCAACACAATTTTTAACGAGAATTCTCTTAATTGGATTAAATCAAATTTGAATTTATTTTTCTCAAAAACTGTAATATTAGCTTAATTATTTACAAAATTAAATAAATTTTATTTCTAATAGGTAATAGACATAGTCAATTCATTTTAACAAAAATTTTATAAAATATAGCAAGGTTGACGTGTAAAATTAAGTGGAAATAGGAAATATGTAGTACTGATAATTAGTTATCTAAATTAAATAAAGCTATTACGTATGAATCGCAAGCGGTATTCAGAGTATATGTACATTGTCAGTTAAGTATTGCGCTTTGTGATAACAGTGTCGTAAGTAAATTTTTTAGCCACTAAAATAGTTTCATATATTTTAAATTGAAATCAAAATTGTTCCAACATAATTCAAGAATAGTTTGCACATTAATAGATTTATCAAATTTATTTATACATTTTTTAATTTAGTTAATTTGATATCAAATTGAAGTGTTTTGTTTGTGTATAAAAATTGCATTGACGTTTCCATAAGAAAAATATAGTAAGTAGAAATATTTTTGAGATAAAAAAAGATTTTTTTGTACACTTTAATAGAGAACATTGTAACGTGTTTTGGTGATTTTAAACTTTCGTCGATCAATTTACATCAACGTAATTTTTGCAAATTGTTTTTGTGTTGTATGACTCACTGGTAAGAGATGCATTCAATAAAATACAAATTCATGTATTAGACATTCAGCTTTATTTATAGTTTCAGCAATCTTTATAAAATAATATTAACTATGTTTACTTTAAAAGATATTTTAGATAGTCGCCATGCCTCATCATAACGGACATCATCACAATTCTTCGCATCATCATGGTCATCATGAACCGCCGCATCATCACGGTCCACCGCATCATCATGGACCACCACATCATCATGGACCACCGCAGCATCATGAACCTCCACATCACCATGGAGATCATCACGGTTCTCATCATCATAGACCAGATCATCATCATCATCGTACACCACTTTGTTGTTGTTGCACAATTATATAAAATATAATTTGTTTAAATTTTTATTCAATTTCTCTTTTATTTTTTGTTCAATTAACCATAATAAATATGTTGACACATAATATGGTTAAAAATTTCTTTTTTATTGTGCATTTTACAGCTATTTTATTTGATCCTGCATCTCTTAACTGTCAATAAATATTTGTTTGTGCCCAAGCTTTTGTTTGCGGAACAGAAAGAACTCTTATCATAAATACGCACCGGAAGGACAAACAGTCACAAAAAAGTACTATCAAGAAGTTCTTTGCCAACTCCGTTTGACGCAAAAGGCAAGATTTTTGGACGGCAAAAAAGTGGCAGTTGCATCATGACAATGCTTTTTCTCATTCATTGCACCTGATAAACTTTCTTGGCAAAACATAGAATTCCAGTTGTTTGTCAACCTCCCTACTCTCCAAACATGGTTTTTTGATTTCTGATTGTTTTCAAAATTAAAGATGCTATTGATGGGATTCCATTTTCAAAGTAGAAGAGATAATGCAGAACGCAACGGAAAAGTTGAACATTAACCCAAAAGAAGTGTTTTTGGCAGTAGAAGGAATGGTGGGTCAACTGTGTGGAGACGCAAAAAGCTTACTATAAAGGGAATCACAATTCCGTCATATAAATAATAAATTTTTCCCAGCCAAAGGTAGGATAATTGTTAGACAGACCTTGTATATATACATACAAAACTTGTACACAAAGCTTAACAGACTGTTTGACTGTCTACAACTAAACCAATTGCAAGAAAACCAGAGACGGCAGCAAACTACCTCAAAGCAAAAAACAAAATTGCGATTATAATTGCACCTAAATTAATAATAAAAAGAATAAAAATTATTTTGTAACAGCCTCACGACCTCTTAAAAACCCTAGACGCCACCTGATCAATAAAAAAAAAATACCAAGACTGAATCTAGGACAACTGCTTTCAGGCACTAGGTGCAGGAGATGAGGGAGGGAGATGATGGAAACGATGGCATCCAAATTTGACTTGCACTACCCAGGGGTTTGTGACAATCATTAATCTGTTGGCATCTACCTCCACCGCCTCCAATTCTACCTTCTACAGCAACAAGGAAATGAACCTCGAGGATAGGGAAGAAAACACCAAGTTCTTGTCATCATCGCAAACATCCAGGTTTTACCCGCACCCATAAAGAAATTAAAGTCGAGTTTGACTATAACAAACCATCAGCCAACCACTGGCAGTTCCCATTAGTTACTGCCACCAGACAACCACCAGCGGTTAATTCTGCTCCTGCCCGCCTTTCAGGCGCCGTCCCCGTAAGCAAAAAGGAGAAAAAATTAACCAAAATTAGGTTCAAGCCCGCGTCTATAAACCTAAACCGCGTCGGTAAAGACAACCCTAACCAACCCTAACCAACCCATACAGAATCCCGCTTCTACCTCTCGCCAACCGACGTTTGATTTAGCCTAAATATTTTAAGAATAATAAAATATCTATAACCTTGGCCTGCAATACCCATGATGGTATTTGAGTAATTTTGGCTCTAAACACCAATTACAAAAAGGCAACTGTCTTCTTGAAATCGACCACTGCTAACTTCAATTTCTGAAGAGGGTAGATTCGAAGTGGTAGTTTAGCGCATGACGCTTTACCTAACTGAGAAAGACGTTGGATAGGCATTGGAAGAACTGGGTATCTCAGCATCTAATGTATTTGTTATGGAAAACAAATTTGGTCGCGCAACTCTTAAAAAGAGCAAAAAGCACAAAAATAATAAAGCTCTTAAATCTAAACCTAAAAAAAATGTTAAAACTGGCAACTCTATAAGCACACGCTAAGAGATATTTTAAAGCAACTCTGGTGTGCCGTAATTGTTTGGGACCCCGCCAATCGGCGGCATCAATAACGGCAAACAACTTAGATTGAAGATTAGCTAATTAAGCTAATCTTCAATTTAAATTTAATTTTATTCAACAAATAATTTTGGCCACGACATTGACGTCATGTTAGTGTGTGAGAAGGTGGACCGGCGGCGTGGGACAATGCAAGAAAATTGCTGGACCATTCCAAAGTGGGCACTTCCAACTCCTTAAAACTCGCATCTGGGTACAACTCAGCTAACTTTATCAAAACGGTGGATTTCAAAACGGTTTTTTTTGAATTTCAATTCCAAGCACCTAGCTTGGAACAGCTTTACAACCAATGTCAAAGGTCGACAATTGCAAATCTACGTTAAGGCCATTGAATTCTGGGTCCAGACAAACTCACTTACTACCACATCGCTAGTCACCGAAAGGATGTACTTAAAGTAACAATACGTCAAGTTGCAAATCAAAATTAGTACAACCGGAGGCAAGCCGGAAGAAACACAGACCATCAAGAAGGCCTACGGTAACGGTAAGTTTAATGTTAAAGATTGTGCAAATCAATTTACATCACTGCAGAGCAGCTTTCGAAGTTCTCAGTGCGTATAGGGGTCAAGCATACCGAGCAGATGGCTTCTAGCAGCACAACCTATATGCAAGCTTCGTACATGTATCTTAGCAAAGCTTGTACTTAATCTAATGCCATTATGGGATCTAAGTTTCAGAGACCTAGTGACAACCAAAGTGGTAATAGTAAGGAAGGGAACCAAGAAAGAAATAATTTTCTGATCTGGATATCTTCCCTACAATCAACAGGAACTACCACCACCTACAGAACTACTGCAGCTGACAATCAGCGTAGCCTGGGGGAACAAAAACATAAACCTAAGAGGGGAATAACTTCTAAAATTTATATCTAGAATCTAAGCTCAATATTATAAACAAAGGTAAAGCGCCAGCGTTTTGCAATGCGTCGCGTAGCAAGGTTATTTACCAATTAAATTTAAAATTAGCAAATTATAATACGAGTAAAGTGATTAAAATGTGGTACGTGTCGGACGAGCCCTTATTTTCTGATCATGCATACTTGCAATTCAATATCAAATCTGAAGAACTGCTTCTTTTAAAATACAGGAACCCAAGAAAAACTAACTGGAATCTATACAACGAGATATTAGTTAGTCGAATCGGGGTAGTCCAAAGACAGAAAATACATCACAAGAGCTGGAGATATTGACAGATATATTTGTCAACTTTATTAAAATTCTCTTTGAAGGAAACCGCCCTAACGTTGTCTCACTTCAAGCTCACTTCCAACAAAATTACTTGGTGGAACAAGGGGATAGACAAGACAAGGGCGGATACTAGATAACGGGCCATATATAGAACCAGTCTTACGGCATATAATAAAATCAAAAAGAAAACCAAAAGAGAATTGTGGAAGAGATCCCGTAAGGACGTTCAAAACGGTACCACATGCTCGCGTCTCCAGATTTTTTAGATTTCTTTGGACCAAAAACGGAAAATACACAGACTTGGTTAAGGGGATTTTGCTGCTCCAGGCACATTTTCCGGGTTCTATGCTGACGGAAGCTTCTAAAAAAAAAAGACTTGAAATTTGCCGGGAAGTATATCCTGGCTAAATCCTACAGACCAATTAGCTTGACATCACATTGAAATTAAGCAAAATCTGTTGAAAAAAATAGTCGACAGGTACATACGGAACGGGGCGCTATAGACTGCACCGGTAAATCCTGCTTTTGACAATACTATATACCTTTAAATACATTGGAAAGACAATGGAGAACTGAGAAATAGATCCTCTCGTCTAACAATAACCAGACTGTAACCATAACATTATATGGAAAAAGAGTAGAAGCCAAAGTCGCCGACGGGTGCTCACAAAAGGGTTTATTTTTACCCCTACTGTGGTGCTTAGTGGATGGATGACTTACTACAAATGCTCAATGACATGGGCATTTTTGCTGTAGGCTACGCATATGATCTTACTATCGTTGTATACGTGAAATTTGGAGCAACCGTGTCTAACATGATACAGAGCGGACTATCTACCGTAAAAAAGTAATGCAAAAAAAATGGTTATCAGTGAGCCCAGGAAAAAACGACGATTGTACCGTTTACAAGATGGCAAAACACTACAGACCTAAAAAAAGAAGTATGGGGCCACACTCCAGATGTTAAAGAAAGTAAAATATCTGGGTCTAACGCTTGACACTAGACTAAACTTCAACACACACTTGATAAATATAACAACAAAAGCTATTCCGGTGCTTTTGCTACCAAAATTATAGTCGTACGTACATAGGAATTAATACCGAATATGACCAGATGGTTATAAACGGTGGTAGTAAAACCTATTATCACATACGGAGTGCTTGTATGGTTAAAAAAAACTATTCTTAAGTGTACGGTAAAAAAACACAGTTCAAAGATTAGCATCTTTGCTGATAACGAGAGCAATAAAAACAACGCCCACATCAGTTATAAAAGTACTACTATGGTTACCGCCACTGCACCTGATAGTAATGGCGGAAGCAAAACAAGCAGCATACAAACTGCGGGTAAATGAATACAAACCTTAGGACCTACATACCTAGCATACCAAATGTGTTGCATAAAGAAGATAGTATAATAATGAAGTCGGACTTCATGAAGGACCACTGCATCAGTAAGAAATTTGATGTGATAATACCACATCAAAATTAATGGGTAAAGAATAGATACCTGAGAACAATCAAAGAAATTATCTAGTACACAGAAGGGGCTAAAGACCAAAAGAGTACCGGGGCTAGAATCTACTAAGAGAAACACCAAAAAAAGCAAACTTTGCTACCTTTGAGTAAATATGCCTTGACTTTTCAGGCAGTGGTTGCTGCCATCGAGTGGTGCGCCAGGGACATAATTTAAAAAGGACTACAACCTGACGGACTATCATGTCAAATAGTCAAGCGGCATTGCCGGCCTTGCAATTGCCAGTATTAAAATCTAAACTGGTTATGACCTGCATATACAGGAAACAAAAAGAATCCACATCGCAAATTAGCTTGCCAAACATGAAACAAAAAACCAAAACCCGCTTTTGAGATCCCATATAACACCCAACAAAAAAAATTACCCGGAAACACAGCAATATGTGGAAAGGCCGTAAGGGATTGACACATTCAAGAATATTTTTAAAAGAAGCATCACATGATACTAAAACAGTGATGACACAAATTAGACTGCAAAGACTCACAGGATTGATAACCGGGCACTGTGGACTCAACAAAAACTTGCATAGAATGGGAATAGAAAATATTTTCTATGCTGCGGATACACGAAAAAAGATACTGGACTTCATTAAAGATACAAATCCAAAAACAACTCAGGATTACTGTAATTTTATAGAAGATGATCAAAGTAAGGGGATAGAAAATTTGTTATCCACACGGATTGGACTCTTTTCTCAAGGTACTTAGAAAAAAGCATAAACAAACTAGCTTTAGTAAGAACTGTTGCGGACGTTAAAAAAGTCGTTAAACAGTTAACAAAGCTAATTCAAAAAGCTACGGAAAAAGCTTTTAAAACCAATCAGGTATGCGCTGGTAACCTTCTAGAATTATCACGCGCATCATCAATAGAAAAACATAGCAACCTTAGAGATTCTGAGATCCTAAATGCCCTTTATAAAGAAGTCAGAACGGGCATAAGATTGCACAAAAATCAGTGTTTGCAAAAAATTTTAAATCGACCTTGATGATAAAAATCTAATGTAGAAGATCTTCAAAGTCTTGCGCAATAAAAAACTTCTCATTTCAATTACTCATGACAAGAATGAGCTTTAATACCTATATAATAATAACCTCAAACTGTAAACTCTATGACAGAAGACACCGATGTGGAGCACGACAAAAGAGTCTACGGAGAAGTAAATAATGCTTTGAAAGACACTAACAACAACACACATCTGAACAGCGTTTGTCCTTTTTGAATCAGAGAAATTATATCAATGCTGAACTCTGAAACATAACAATAATAGCTTTCACCAATATTGCTACTGCAATTACTTTCTAAAAGAATGAAATGGCTTGTACGTAACATCCTTTTAACTTGAGATGGACCAAAACTATCATTCAATCATTCTTCTATGCGCCTTAAATAAGATCATAGAAAGGGTAATCTTGAAAATAATTTAAAAACACACTAAAGTAAAGTAAACTTTCTTCTACGTTTAAGAGCATACCAACCGCTATCTTGGTTTCCAGTATTTTAGTGAAAACAGCTACTTTGGCGTCATTCCTATTTCCACATATAATTTGATAATCAATTCATTTTTTACCAGTACATTCAGAAAGGATTAAACTATATTTGGTCAGAGTATTTTAGTCAAATAATAATTGGAAAGGCCGAAAAATGAATCCAAATATAGAAATAAATGCGCGTACCTAAGAGATTTTTTTAAATTTACATTGTTTAACTAATTGCAAATAAACATATGATGAATGGGAAACAATATTTAATATAATTACTCATTTTATAAAGTATGTAGAACAGATAAAGAAATACAACAATTTCACATACCGTTAATTGAATGTAAATAGAAATTAAGCAGAACAGATAGCACAGGTTTGTTATCGGAATTATATAAATGCTGGAAACATAAATTATTTCAGCTTTCTGTAATAATAACAGTATAACGTTTTATTGTGAAGCACAAATCTATTATTGTAAGTATTACATATTTTTAATATTATTTTAAATAATTAAGATGAAAAAAAGTTGTTGTGTAATTAGTCTATCAATTTTTGAATATTGATTACAATCAAATTTTACGCTAAAATTTTTATGTTTTGGATCATATTTAATAAGCACATTATTAAATGCACAAACTCTTGACTAAAATATTTTGCTTAGTTTTAAGAAATTGATCATTATGTCTTATCATAATGGAGCTCCACCTCACTATCAAGGTCCACGGCAAGACCATCATGATGGTTATCAAGAGCACCATGAACCATCACAGCATCATGAATCTTCTAATCATGATTATCAAAAGCACCATGAACCACCACAACATCATGGACCAGAACATCATGAAATTGCGCATCATGGTCCAATCCATACTCCTCCTCCTCATCATAATCATCACAAATCACATTGTTGCTGCAACATTATTTAGAATTTGTTATGATGAAATAATAATTATTTATTTATAAATTTTCTATTCAGGTTTTTAGTTTGCTAATGACTTTTTGTTACAAAAACCTTTCTTAAAAATAATGTTTTGTGCAAGAGATTTTTTTAGAGATCTACTCAAAAAACACGTTTAAATCAAAATCTGATTAATATAACATTTAATTTTAATCCAAAAATTAATTAGCATTTGATCGACTCAATTCCATTCTAACTTACTTATTTCATGCAGTTCTTTAATATTATTTTTGCAATTTAATTAATAAATTTCAATTAAATTGTTTTATTCAATGGTTGCGTTCAGTACAACTCATCAGTAGCCAGCGCTGACCTATTAAGCGCTGAGCCCGCCTGAACGGTATTTTTTGCCACTGTTGCCAACCGTAAACTTTTATCAACTACATAAACATAAAGCTCAGAGTTTTGAATTTAAATAAATAATTTAATTAGTTTATAAAGCCGCTACTTAACGAGATATAATATATTCTCAATAAGTAATGTCATCTAAGGCGAAGGTGTAGGATAAAATTACTCTGAAGTTGGCAACAAAGTACGGCAATTGATTATCTTTATCATTTTTTACTTCTCTCACCCGAGTTATTACAGCGATAATATTACGTTGTAATCTCATAGTTACCTATGTTGTTCCTTTATCCGTTTAAAAACATATATAACGGCTATGTAGTTTAGTTTTGACATGATGAGTTTACTTTTCAAATAAAAGCGCGGATCAAGCAAACCTAGATGTATGATGAGTAAAATGACAAGCGCTGCCAGCAAACGATAGTCATCAAGCGCGTTCAGTACGCATGATGAGTCGTCCTGAACGCGGCCACTGTATAACATCTATACGGAATTAACGCAACTATTGTTTTTTGTAATAAAACATGCTGCTGCCATCTACACAAATTTATTCTAACTGTCAGAAACATTTTTGCTACTCACTACTAGATGGCGCAAGCTTATCATTTACTTGAAGTTATGTATCTTTAGTTGTCAGATGTCAGCACTAGTATTACAAACAAAAACTGTTCATAACCTCACTTAATTAATTAAAACGTTTGATTAGTTTTAATAATAATTTATAAAAATGTCCAGCAATTTGGACGCTAGGGAAATATTAACCTACTTAAACCAACTAGGCTATAAGAATATAACAGCCCACCAATTGAAAGAATTTATGATCGATTTAAAAAAACTAATGAAACATGAAGAACAAGAACACCAAACAGTAAGACAATTAAACCAACAGATAAACATATTCGAAGAATTATACAAAACGGGAACAATATCCTCGAATGCAAAAAGCAATAAAGAAAGCACTGTTACTGTACAAATATCGAAACCGAGAAGGCGACCGACCAGTAGCTGTATTACAAAACCCAGTCAGGAAGATGTTTCTGTACAAGTATCACCAACACGTTGTACTTCTTTACCGACAACTTCAACTACTTTAGTACCTCCTTTAATTATGAGTGCACCTACTACAGCAAGATCAACGCAAACTAAACGACCAAAATCATCTTTTATAAGGCCTCGATTGAATACAAAGCCTCCGAAAAGTGATCCTGTTGCTTTGTATCATCAGTATCAAGATGAATGGAAGAAATTGAAAATACCTGGACAATCGAATCATCATGAATTGAGATGGGCGATTCGAGAGAAACTTTTAGGAGATCAGAATGATTATTGTTTTTAATGATTTTTTTTGTGACTGATTAACTTTTTATGTAATTATTGAATAAATATATATATTTTTTAAATGATTAAAAGTTTCAAAACCAAACTAAGGGGGACCATTTCAATATTTTACGAGGGAGGTCTGTAAATCTTAGCTATGCTATTGTAAAAGCCGTTGAAATTGTATGTTTGGTATAACAACCCTCTTAATCAACCCTTCTACTGGACACAACCACACGGAGTGGTCTTGTACACTGAATAACTTGATTATAATTTAATCATAAATTATTTTAAACATTCAGCTGAAAATTTATCATATACCATTCATTTTGCTGTCTTTTATTAACATACTACAAAAAGCTCAAATTGAAAGTTGTATTGTGTTAAACTTTATTTCTTAGTTATATTACATATTGCTGCTTTTCCACATAACCATTTAAATTTTACAATAATGTTATTAATTTATATATATATATATAAACCGTCTGCAGTACAGCAGACAATATGTTAAATTCGTTTGAAAGAAAAGCACTAGCTATCACTTAATTAGTTCAATTTAGAATTAAAGTAAAGGAGTTTTAACATATTCAATATTTATTAGAAAAAAATTTGTTAAAAGTTTATTAATGTTAATAATCTAACAAACAAACTAAATACCAACTGTCAAAGATGCTTAATCTAAATGTGAATGTAAATTTTGCACTTTTTAGTCGGAGTTTGTTTTTTTTTAAATACTTTGACTTATTTATATTTTGCTATTTTTGACGATTTATAAATTGAATGTTGCAGTTTATTGTAAATTTTGGTATTTTCTGACTATATTTTGACATTTTAAAGGTGGATTATAGTTTTATTTAACAATATGTTGAAATTTTATGATTTTGATGTTTTTGACATTTCACAAAAAGAATTTTGCACTTTTTGACAGTTTATGCCAAAATTTGGTATTTTCTAACAATATCTTTGATATTTTTAACAGTTTATGGCCGGATTTTGGTAATTTCTAACAATTGATTAAAATTTCTAGGTTTCAAAATTTTTTTTTGGTCGGTTTTGATTTTTTATTGAAAATATTTTCTGGCTGAGTTTTACTATTTTTGACTTTTTATAAATAAAACGTTGCAGTTTTTAACAGTTTATAGTAAATTTTGATTTTATTTGACAATATTTTTATACTTTATGACTAGATTTTGCTATTTCATGAATAGAAATTTGTATTTTTCGTCAGTTTATAACCGGTTTTTGAATCTTTTTGACAATATTTTGATATTTCATAGCCAGATTTTGCTATTTTTGTTTTTTTTGGTTTTTTTGACCGGTTTTTGCCAAATTTTTATTTTATCTAAAAATGTTTTATGACCAGATTTATATATTTTTAACTAATGACTAAATTTTTAATATTCTATGGTTTTTTTTATGGCAGTTTTATTTAGTTAGTAGCCGAATGTTGTTACTTTTTAACAATATTTTGATGTTTTTAGAGCAGGTTAATTCTTAAATTATTTTTTTTCATTTTTCAACAGTTTATAGTTAGAGTTTGTTACTTCATATTTAAAAGCTAAATTTTGTTATTTTTAAATAATAAATACATTAAATAGAATTTTACACTTTTCAACAGTTTTTGGCCGGATTTTAGTGCTTTCTGACAATATTTTATAGCTATTTTAGTCTTTATGAATAGAACTTTGCAATTTTCTACAGTTTATTTACCAAATTTTGCTCTATTAAAGATATTTTGACATGTCCTAGCCGGGTTTTGCTATTTTTAGATTTTATAAAAATGTTTAACATTGGCCTTGAACTTAATCATTGTTTTAATTTGTCACAATTTTGACATTTAACGTCACCGTTTTGACAGTTGATAACTGATTTAATGACAGTTAACTTTGCTGGTTTGACATGATATTGGCTGCGTTTAAAACTACACATCACTGTCAATTATGCGAACTGAACGCCATCGCTGAATCATTGTTGCAACAAATCAACTCAGCAGACCAACAGTTAATTGGCGCATATAAATTTACATATTATTAAAAAAATAGAGAAAGAAGGTAACATAGGTAATTAATAAATATATAAGATTTCAATTTTACGTTGAAATCTGTTGTGTATTGCAATAAGACACTTAGGTATTGTTTATGCATTTATTTTCACATTAGTAATTATATAGTTTTCGGCTAAACCGTTGCTACTAGGGTTCCCTGGCGGTGATGTTAAGTGAGTTATTCCGTTTCTACAAAAGAATTGTAGTAACCTTTTTGACACTAGCAAACTGCCATTATCTGAAACCACTGTTTTTAAAATTCTGTATCTGCCAAAAGTTTTGTGAAGTTTCCCCTCGGTTTGGTCCGATGCTATACTGCTCATGACGAACACTTCTGGTCACTTGGTGTAAGCGTCAATTATTATCAGAAATTCTTTCCCCTAGAATGCTCCCGCAAAATCTAAATGTATCCGTTCCCATGGTTCTGAACATTCCGGCCATAGCGTTAATTTTGCCTTTGGCATTTTCGTAAACATAGTGCAACCTCTTATCGGCATCTAGCTTTGACCATCATATAAACGTTCTTGCCATAGTCTTTGTTTTGACAATTCCCATATGACACATATGAATTTTGTCTAACATGGTTAGTCTTAAATTTTCCGGAATTACGATTCTACATCTCCATAAAATACAACCTCTTTCAATCGTCAGTTCGGTTTTTTGATGAAAATACGGTTTTAGTTCCTCTTGTACCTCGTTTGGCCAACCCTCTTTTGCGTACTTTATTACTTCTTTCTTTTGAGCTACCTTCTTGTTGTCTATCGGCCATTCGTTTGTTGTGGTGAAGTTCAAGTATTCGAATTCGCTCTCGTAATTACGTGATGTAATTTACGTTTTCCGGCATTCTGGACAAGAAATCTGCTACTGAATTCTGTTGACCCTTTACGTATTCTAAATAGTAGTCAAATCCCGCTAAGAATATAGCCCAACGTTGCATTTGCGGAATTGGTTTATTTTCGACAAATAACGATAAAATCGGCTTGTGATCTGTTTTAAGCGTAAATTTTGCTTTTCTTAAGTACTGTTGAAATCGTTTTACACCGAAATAAATTGATAAAGCCTCTTTGTGTATGACGGAATACTTAACTTCCTGTAGCATTAGTTTTCTAGATGCGTAGGCAATAGGTCTAAGCTCTCCGTCGCTCATTCTATGCATCAAGGCTGCTCCTACTTCTACCTCGGAAGCATCACACATTAAAACTATTTTCAACTCCGAATTGAAATGAACTAAAATCAAATTCGATGAGATCATCTCTTTTATCCGACTAAAAGCTTTTTCGCAATTTTCGTCCCAGAAAAACTTGGCCTTTTAGCCATTAAGTTATACAGCGGTTCTAATAGCATTGCTGCATTCTGTATATAACAATTGTAATAGTTAACAATCCCTAAAAACAAACGTACCTGTGATACCGTTGTTGGCCTCTGCGCGTTGACAATAACACGTATTTTATCGTCTGTCTTCATAAGTCCTGCTTATTTATTTTATGTCCTAGATAAGTAATTTTGTCTTGAAAGAAAACACACTTACTCCGTTTTGCTTTCAATCCCGATTCCTTCAGTTTGTTCAACGCCGTCTCTAATCGTTTCCAGTGTTCTTCTTTGTTCGAACCGGTAATTATAAAACCGTCGAGAAAGTTTACTGTTCCTTCAATTGGTTGCAATAATTGTTCTAAATATTTCTGGAACTTAGCAGCAGCGGGTGCAACTCCGTATGGCATATAATTTATTTGTAAAATTCTTTTTGGAGTGTTTCATGCGAGCAACTTCCTCGGCTCTTCAACTAACTGGAACTGTGCATAAGCTTGAGCTTTGTCAGTAGCACCCATATTTATTACTGAAACATTTAAAGACACGTTAAAATCGTAAATAAAGTCCCGTCCTAATAAATTCGAATTCGTTACTTGCTACCACATTAAAACATATTTTTTACAAACATTATTGTACGTCACAAATACTTTAAAATAACCCAACGGTTTCATGTTCTCGCCTGAATACGTTCTAAAAATAACGTTCAAAGCAAATAGTTTTACATTTCTAAAATATTTGTCGAATGTCCTCTTATTCATTAACGATAATCCAGCTCCCGAGTAAATTTTTATTTTAATTTCTAATTTATTAATTAAATCGGTTACAATAAAATCATGCACTTTATATATGTTGAATAGGTATTTCCGATTCCCTAATATTAAAAATAGACGTAAATTCGTTATCAATTTTGTAATTATTTTCCGAACCATTTTCGTTACTTACATCATTTACTTTCAGTCTATTTTTACATTTCTTTTCTAAATGGCACTTTTGAAAATATGTTCTACAATTGTAATCTTTGTACCTGCATTGTTGACCCTCAAAATGATTTTTCCCACATATCCCACAGTCCTTGTCTTGTAACATGTTGTTGCTGGTTTCTCAATTTGACTCTGAACGCTGTCCACGTCTCCGTTGTTTGTTTTTTTCTCTACTTTTCCTTGTTCTGCTGCTGGAGTCTTCTTTGTAGTCAATCCTTGTTGTACGTCTGTCCTTCGCAATTCCCTGTCTGCTTTACCCAATTTACGTCCTGCGATCTGCTGTTGCTCTTGTTTGCTACTACCATCTTCTTCTGCGAGGCGATCTTTAAATGTCTTGTAACGTTGCTGTTTCCTTTTCTTCGAAGACTGTCTAATATCAGCTCAGGTTTCATGCCCGATATTAACTTCGTCTTTAGCGCAAAATCAAGATTATCATCGAACTTGCAGTTTGTCGCTAACTTCTTCACTCGTGCGTACCACTCGCTGAGGTTCTCTTTCAATTGCTGTTTGACTTCATGAAACGCATGTCTTTCTTTATAAACAGATACTGGCAGGCTAAAGAGATCCTTCAACAATTCGCACAATTCACTATAAGTTTTCTCTTTTGGTAACGATAGAAATTTAAATTTCAAAGCAGTTTATACGTCTCTTCTCCGATTAAACTCAGACGAGTTGCTACACGCACATTTACATCCACGATTGCATTTGTAATTTGTACTTTACTACTGTTCTAGTCTTTCACTATATATAATCCAATCTTTATCTTGGTTATATTCGTGAACGTCTCCGATTAAACCCGGTAATGCCTCAGCTATAGCCATTTTATTAATTTTTGGTCAGATCGCGTAATGTCAGTTGTCACTTCACTTCCAACTCGATTTCGATGTGAACTACTCAACAACGTTGCTTTTCCGCATATACTCTTCGTTACGTTTCCGATAATTAATGCAATATGATACGATTACTTGGATTTATTCCCGACTAGTTACGTTTTATCCTTGTCGCCATATGTTGTATATTGCAATAAGACACTTAGGTATTGTTTATGCATTTATTTTCACATTAGTCATTATAGTTAATATACAGGTGACGTGCGATCACTAGCGTGGTTGAGGAAGAACTGGAGACCTGCGCGATACTTAACAAAATCCTTCTGTGTAATCTGTAATAGCTTAGGTAAAGAAATTACAAAAATATGAAAAAATGATAAAAATAATCAAACCTAAAAACATTACAAACTGAGTTTAAATGGCATTACATATTAAGAATATATTAAATCTCTTTAAATAGCGGCTTTATGAACTACTAAAATCATTTATTTAAATTCAAAACTTCATGTTTATGTAGTTGGTAAAAGTTGGTAAAAGTTTACACGGTTGGCAACAGTCTAACATAAACTGTCAAAGTACTAATAAATTATTATTTTGCATAAAATACTTAATGTAACTGTCAGCATATCGATAATCTGTTATTAAAATTCATCAAATGTGAAAAAAAATATATCAAAAAGTAAAGTTCAACTAAAACAGTAACAAGAAACACTAATCATAAAATATGTCATCTGATTGTCAACTATCTATGTCAAACATAAAGCTTTAATTTTCAATATATCAAAGAGTCCATAAATTGTCAAAAACAATCCAATTTTTTCAACCAGTTAACAAGTATTTGGAATTTCAAATATCAAAAAATATTTTTAAAATGTCAAAAAGTTTTGATAAACTAACTAATTTTTAGCATTTTTGACAGTTGAGAAACATTATATGACATTTCAAAAACATTGTTAAAAGTTTACTAACATTTGTAGCAGTTCAAGAACATTATTGACAGTTCAAAGACATTTTTTAGCGTTTATGACAGTTGAGGAACATTATATGACAACCCAAAAACATTTGTAACAGTTGAAGAACATATGTGACAGATCCAAAGCATTATTGACAATTAATTTTTTTAGCATTTTTGACAGTTGAGAAATAATGGCTAAGGGTTTTATGTTAGATAAAGCGAGCGCTAAGTCAAACTGTTATACAGGGAGTTTATAAATGAATGGGATTATGTAATCACTTTAAATGTGCCGCTTTTTTTAAATTGTCCACTATACTATTTGTTTTGACAGATCAACTTTGACAGCTGTCAAGCAAACATATGAAAACATATGTAGTATAGTGGACAATTTTAAAAAAGCGGCATATTTAAAGTGATTACATAATCCCATTAATTTATAAACTCCCTGTAGTATTTTTGTTTAGTAATGTTTGATATTTCATCATGGAAAGAATTAGCCCGGCATAGCGTCTTCAAATTATTCAACTGTATTACGAAAATCAGCGCTCTACGAGGAAAGTATTTTGTACGCTTATGGTCGGAGAGCTCGCGTCAAAAAAATGCAAGAGTTTTCGGAAACTTGATATTTTGAGATTGAGTTCCATTTCAGTCATGAACAGCCAGCCTGGAGTCAGCAGGTCTGCCGTCGGGACTCCTGGCGCTGAGACGCTCGCAAAGATGAAAAATTAATTAACACCTCCAAATTGTTATCGGAAAGCTCAACATTTGTATATCATTAGTAAATCTAATCTAAAACACAAATCCAACAGGCAGAAGAAGAAGAAGAGCTGCTGTTACATTCAAACAAAACGGTTTGGTGTGGTTTATGAGCTGGTGCAACATTTCTTTAAAAGAAGTCCGGCCAGAAAGTAACTGTAAATGGCTCTCATTATCGCACAATGATAACAGACTATTTGCTGCATAAAATTGAAATTTTTAATCTTGACAACATTTGGTTGTAACAAAACGGCGCTACTTGCCACATAGCCCGTGAAACCATGGCTTTATTGCGAGAACAATTCGGTGAACAGTTAATTTCACGCCTCGGACCGGTGAATTGGCCGCCAAGATCTTTTTTTTTTTAGACTACGTATAGTCCAAAGTCTACATGGATAAGCCGACTACAATTGGGAAATTGGAGACCAACATTACTTTCGTCATTTGCCAAATTCCACTCAAAATGCTTAAACGCGTTATCAAAAATTAGAACTTCTTAATAGACCATGTTAGTCGTAGTTACTGCCAACATATGAAAAAAATAATCTTTAAAAAATAAATGTACAAAATGGTTCTTTTGTATAATCATAAAGATTACCCGATAAATTTTTTTTTTTTTTTGTTAAAAAAAGTACCCCTAAAAACAGTTTAGAAAAAAAAAATTTAACAATTTTTCTGACACTTGGAAAACTGTATACGACAAATCAAGAACATGAACAACATTTTATAACATTTGTGACAGTTCAAGAACATTATTAACAGTTTAAATCCATTTCATGTAATTTTTAAAACTTTAGAAACATTTTATAGCAGTTCATCTACATAATAACAGTTTAGGAACATTTGACAGTTGACAAACATTTTTATTTTTTAATAATCATAACATCAGACTGTCAAATAATTTTAAGTTTTTTAAATTGTTGTAAAAAATTTAAATTGACTATAATATGTCAAACAGTAAATTTAAAAAGTGTTTAAAATGTATTCTTGAACTGTCAAAGTGTGTTCAAAAACTGTAAAAAAATTTGAAAATGTTGAAGTGTTTTCTGACAATATTTTGTTTCATTTTTTTTTTTAAATACGTTATAAGTAAAATTTTACAGTTTTTGGCCAAATCATTTTTAAAAATATTTTAATATTATACGATTATTATTATTATGGGATTTTTTTAATTTTTGACTATAAATAGAATTTTGCACATTTCAACAGTTAATGGCAGGATAAAAAAAATGACAAAATTGTGTACGTTTTTTTCTAAAACCGTCTCAATAACGGCGCACAGCTGAAATTGGTAGAGGTAATCGTTATTAACATGTCTCCAACCAATGAATTAATTGGAACAAACTTGCCCTGCAAGGAAATGCAAGAAACGTTATCTATATGCAACCATAGATTCCCGCCGGTCGCTTCACTCTCTCCTACCGTAACAAACTAATCTCGCAAGAACAGGCAAAAAAACACTGTCAAAAGCCTGAATACCGTCTCAACACTATAATCAACTGGGCACGACAATTTAGAAGCCGGATTAATAGTTTAGCAGTAGATTAGACACGTCGGTAGTCAAATTTTCATTTACTTACTTCATTTACACTTTTAAAAGCAACATTTACAGTTTTAAAGGCTGAGTTTATAATTTAAAAGATTTATAATTTGAAAGCCAGATTAATAATTTGGCATTAGAATTTTAAAAGTTGGTAGCCAGATTTTCATTTTTGAAGCCGGATTTACAATTTTGACAACGAATTAATAGTTTGACAGCCAAAACAAAACCCGTTGTTAATTGGATTTATGGTTTTAAAGGCTGGATTTATTATTTTGATGCTAAAATTAACAGTTTAAAAAACTTAACATTTCTAACTTAAGGTTTAAATACCGGATTTATACTTTAGAAGCAAGATTTACAGTAGCACAACAATGCACAGATGGGCTCCGCAGACACCCCGTCGATTTTATGATATATCAGAAGCGCCAAAAAGGAATGGCCCAGAATCAAAGCATTTTTACGATTTTTTTGCTTCAATAGTTGGGCGTCCGTCCCGAAGTAAGCAAAAAACTCGGAAAATTGCCGGGAGGCCAAAGGGAGGTCGGATTGACTCGCGGTATTTGACGTCGGCATCCTCGAGGGCGCCCCCTCTTCGATAAAGCTTAATTTGTGCTTTTATGTTAGTTTTTTATTATATAAATTAAAATATTAAATAATTGAGATTATTAGAAATGTTACTAAAAAAAGTATGTCTGGTCAGCCTGCGATATGAAGCTCCGATTGTGTAGAAAATAAGTGCGTTTTTAAGAATTTACTTAAAAATTACGTTGCAATCAAAATCTGTTCAAAATAGCATTGCAATATAAGCAATTAATTGATTTAATTCAGAAATATATTTGATCGTAATCATTCGGATTGTATCGGACGAAAACAGCCGACTAAACTCTATTCTAACTTTCATTTTTTAGAATACTGCGTTATAGCGTCTGTATGTATAGAGGTGAATTAAAAAGTACTCAACATAATTATGCAGTTTTTTGAAATTTTTCAACTTTTAATAATATATTATTGATAAATTTTGTAGATAATATTGGAAAAATTAATAAAATTATATACTATTTTTGTGAATACATAAGGTTTTCCAATAAGAAGTCCCATTTTAAGTTTTGCGGCATTTTTGATCTGTTGAATCCTTGACATTTGTCATTAAAAATATAAGATTTAAGAAAGTGGTACGATACACGCTCCAATAACGTATAGAAATAATGAAAATTCATTATAGACACGGTAAAATTTTTGCCGAGACAGTTCGTGGAGTTTTTGGTCGGTATGAATCCTAAATTCCTGCAAAGCTATTGTAAAGCTCATTACAAAATTTAATCGAAAATTCAGTTTACTAATGTAAAATTGACAGTTCAAACTTGTACTGTCAGGTTAACCTAAAACATTCAGTAAGGGTCTTACAGTTCAGCTTATAGCGCAGCTGTGGAGTTCATCATGTATAACGCCAAACTTCTAGAAATTCAAAAAGAAAAATCATCTTTAGCAACAAAACCCATTTCCATCTCAGTGAATTAGTCAATAGACAAAACTGCCGAATCTGTTAGTTACTGTTTCTTGCGGTTTTTGGGTCGGCGAAGTCATACCTTACTTTTTCGAGAACGACAAAGGTGCTGCAATGAGAAATTTTCTGAGCATAATTACGCAAAAATGGGACATAAATTGGACCCCAGATGGTGTGATTTAACTCAGCTAGACTTTTTTCTTCGGGGCTACGTGAAGAAAAGAATACGCTAATGTCCCGCAAACAATTCCAGCCTTCAAAGACAATATTCGAGCTGTTATTCGCCAGATAGAGCCTCAGTTGTGGGAAAATGTCTTGCAACATTTCATTTGCAGACTAAGTCGATGTGGGCATTTACTAGATATCATTATCCTCAAAGTATCGTAGTTTAAATTTAAATTAAAAAAATACTACTGAAAAATAAATAAATGTTTCTCTTATAACTAAAATAAGACTTCTTATTGTAAATCCCTATATGTTAACATGATTACAAAATAAATACAACTCAATCAAAACTTATGTATTTCTATTGTAGGCCTAGTCCTAAACTTCACAAAACTGAATTATCGTTTGATCGCCGACATACAACCCCTTTGACGCTCGGATTCCGGTTTGGTGTCTATCGCAGAAGTGTCCCTCTAATCAAAAAGTGCCATTGTCGTCCGAAACGCAAAAAACATATTTTAATATTTTCTTAAAATTGAAATATTATTAATAATTGTTATTGAATATGAAAGATTATTGTTAAAAACATCGATGTGGTACCAATTTAATCGTAATCAGAGGCCAATTTTAAGTTGGGGAGTGCAAGAAAGCAATTTCATGTTTTTTTTAATAAAACTACTTACGAAAACTTCCGACTTTCACTTTGGCCTGGCCTAGAAGTTAGTTTTACGAAATTGATTAAAAAACGCATTTTAAAGTTTTCTCAAATAGAAATGTTCAAGATATCAAAACGGCGATCCTGGAATCGTATCCAACTTACAGAATTTCATGTAAAAAATTGAATACACAACAAACAAACAAATTAAATTATTAAGAAATTAATTTTTATTAAAAACATGTTCATAACCAACAATTCAAATCTGATTATCGTCTTTTTTTTCTAACGTATCAATCCGTTGAAAAAATATAATAAGTTCACAATGCGCCGTATGTGGAAACATATCAACAGCTATAGCTTTAACAGGTACCATAGGTTCACCGTGCATTGTTTTCGATTCAGCTCTACCAAAATCAGTGAAATTTTTCATTGCTTGTTTAGGATTACATGAAATGTACACCAATTTCTGCAACTTCTTGATTTTTCTTAACGAAGTAATCGCGCGATTATCTAAAATAAATAAAATAAATGCACAAATAGTTACAAATAGAATTTACTTACGCAATCCTGCCCTTGGTGGATCAACAATAGCAATAACATCATCATTTTTAGTTCTTGAAAATATAGAATATAATACATCTTCCGCTTTACCAGCAAAGAATTCAGAGTTGTCAATTTTATTCTCAATGGCGTTCAATTTAGCATCTTCAATTGCTTCCGGTATTATTTCCAACCCCAAAACTTGATTGCAACTCTAAAAAAATATTTTGAAGTTATGTTGCAACATAATAAGGTTATGTTACCTTTGCAAAACATAATCCAATAGTACCAGTGCCGCAACAAATGTCAACGACTGTGCTATCTTTAGTAGGACCGGCTAATTCTATAGCCGCTTTGTATAGAACCTCCGCGCCGTCCGTGTTGATTTGAAAGAAGGCTTCTGGTGATATTCGGAATTTTAAACCAAGAATGGTTTCGTATATATGTGTATCACCATATATGTGTTCGGGTTTGTTTGATGGATCATTGTTAGTTGTTCTAGAAATGGATTAATTTAGTTTTCATTGCATTTTTAATGCTTAATAACATTTTTAGCAATTTTGCAACCAATAAAGTGAAGTTGGTAAAAAACATAATTTCTTCAAAAAAGTAGGTTTAGAAATATTGTTAAGTTAACATACTTTTTAATAAGTGGTTGATAATACAAAGAAGTAACTTTAGCTTCCATTCCGTCTCCAATTGAAAAAAAATCAATCAAATCTTTCTTCAATTTCTTTAAAGTTTCTTCAGTTAAATCTTTAGGATTTACCCCAACTATAAGCATAAGTTGATCTTTAGCTGTTCGAGCCGTCAATTGTCTTAATTGACCTGATTGATCTTCAGGATGGAATACATCTAATTCGGAAGCCTTTACAAATTTTCCAAACACCTAAAATTAGTTAATTCCTATACTAATTCATTTACTAACAATATTGTGTGAGTTTAGGGAACGCAAACGTTGACAACTGTTGCCAACACGTTTACTTTGGTTACTAAAATGCGTTGAACCAACAGTTGACTCAGCGGTAAAATTTTAGGTTGTTTTAAATGAAAGCTTGCTTGTACTCAGTAAATATTACACCTTTGAAAATAATTAAATTGCGCTGAAAGTTAACGATTGTGTTCCCTAAACGCGCCCGATTTATTACTTTAACCGCTACTTTCATAGTATCGGATATGTGACGTAAATCGTCAACGGGGCCGACTGCTGTTATACCATTGACGTAGCTACCTAAACGGTTACCAACACATCTTTCGCCTGTTTCCTGATTGATACCAATCGTAAATTCGCATTTATTTCTATAACTAATTTAAAAAAAATTAGATTTAAGTCAATATTAATCAATGAACATAGCTTTTCAACAAAATAGTAGAAAAGCATGTTGAAATAAATACAATGAAGTTAGCTATAAATACATTTTGAATAATATGTAACTATAAATAAAATAAAGTGATCATCAAATAAATTACTTACCCATCGTATTTTTCCGCGTGTCTTATTTCCAACAATTCACACGGCAAACCGTCATACAAAGCCTTCTGTTTATCAAGCCAATTTCTAATATCGCGATTTTGATGCCCTAATTCATTGGCAATTTTTTTCAATATATTTTTGACATCATCTTGCTTCTTAACCAACTAAAAAATCACTCAATCATAACGTGAATATCAAACTGCAATTTTATAAGAACCTACTTGTTCTTCATAAGGCATATTCCAATAAGGGATAACATTATCTTTAAGTTGCTCCAATGCACTACGATTGTCCAGCTTTGCTTTTTTATTAGAAGAATCGTTTCTTTCATTATCTTTACGTTTTTTGATTAACGGATCTGGAGATGGTTTTGCTTTCTATTAAACATGAAAAAATTATGTAAATGTAGGCAATCCATCATGCATGCAATAAGTAGCCAACTTCAGTACACAATTTCTCTTAAATTTGAAACCAATTTCATGTCGTATACTTAATGGGCATTGTTGTAAACAAGTATATATAACTGGATTGGCAACCAAACACCTGAAAGTGAGGTGCGCCGTTCTGCCGTTCTATCTCACAGTCGTATATGAGGGTAAAAGAGATAAGAGTATTATAACTGCTTATTGGGGATCGCAGCTAAGGAATACGCTATCTGGCGGCGAATTTGTCAACAAGCCGATGTTGAAATTTTGCTATGTTCACAGTGTAACGGCTGCACAGTGTTCATACATATTAGAGATTTTCCATTTGACGTCGCACTTGATGGCACTTGACAAATAAATTCAAAAATTACTGAATTAGTGCCACCAAGTGCGACTATTTTGTCAAATGGAACACAGCTAAAATAATCTAATGTAAACAAAAATGACATAAAATCCAGAGGGGTTATTCGAACATCGCATATCGCATATCCCTTATCGGAATTAATGGAAGGGACGTGTGACGTTTAAATCATAAACTTGTAATTAATAATACATATTGACGTTAAAAAATACAATTAACATGAAGCTTGGTATTGAGTTTATATTACTGGATGGTCCTGTAGTACAAAAAAAGATCACCGGCAGATTTTTTTAATTAATCATGACTTCATTAATTGCAATAAGCGATATATGCCAGAATAACCCCCCAGAAAACTAACATATAAATGGCAGCACATACAATAGTTATCATTCCAGCCACAGTAGCGCTAACAACTTAAAAAGTAATCCCAATAGTTATTATTTTGTGCAAAACCATATTCAATTGATGAATTTGTAGAATTAAAGTAAAAACAGTAATTTGTAATTACTTTATCTTGTATATTATTTGTGTTCCATTTTAATGTGTAGCAAAACTCTCGGAACTTCATTTCAAAATTTAAAATGTTGCTAACTAATAATTAAATTATCAACTTACCACAGTATTTAATAAATTTCCCTTCCATTTATAACCATTCAATGCCGCCATTCCTTTATCCCTATCCTCGTCATTACGGAAACAAACAAACGCATAAGGACTATTCCTCCAAGGCGTTTTCAATTTAACAGAATTTAATTTTAATGTTTCGTTTAATAATTTTCGTAATTGCTGCAAATTAGAGAATACAATAGGTATTTTTGCGACATCTGGCAACACTGTGAATGATTTGATCATGATTGCTTACTATATACTAAAACTAATTATTATGTTATTGTAATAAATACCTGAATGCCGTAATGTTTTGGCAAATTCTTAATTTCAATTTTAAATTTTTCGGAACAAAACTCATCCCTTTCTAAATAAGCATAAGGGTCAATTTCTTCTTTCGCTTTATTATCCTCAGGTTTTTTCTCATTATTTTCTTCAGATTCTTTCTCATTATTTTCATCTTTAGGTTCAGGTTTTATATCAGTTTCAATGCAGTTATTCATTTCAACATTATTGTCTTCAGAAATATTGCTCATGTTTACTCAATTTGAACAGAAATATAACCTAAAAATGTTAACAACACGTGAAATGTCAGTGTTTATTTGCAATGTTGCCACGTAATGTAACGTGAAGTAGTCAACAATCTTGTCATTGTATGCAACCCAACGTACAACATAGGCGTAGACTTTTTATTTTAATAATTATAAATTGTTTTTATATATTTTTCTATTTTTCTTTAACTAGTTTCATTGCTTTTGTTAAAATTAATATCATATTTAAATTACCTTTTTTTTAAATTATATTTATTCTAATTTAAATAGATTGTAAAATGCATTATGAATATCATCATTAATTTCATTGTAGATTAAAAACTTAAGAACACGTTTAAGTTTTTTTTTATAATCAACGTAGAAAAATGTACCCATTAACAGTTTTAACAAAATAGTTAGTTTACGTTACAAATGCTTTTGCTCAAATTATAAAGAAAAAATAAAACATGTTCTTAAATTATCAATCAAAAATAAGATTTATATCATTTATACGTTTTACAGACTTTTAAAGTTTTATCTATAATTAAAGATATAATTATGGTTTATTTTGTACATGTCAATTCATGACAATCACTGACAAATCTAAACTGCAAAAAATGCAAGTTAATGTTGTAAATCAAAATTAATTAATTTGAATCATTTGCACTGAGAGTAGCTAGTGCTGTTGTCGTTATTAGTTAAAGGCGGTGGATACTGACCAATGACTGCGTTCAGAACGACTCATCACTGTCAATCATGCAAACTGAACGCCGCCGCTGAGTCATCGTTTGCTGGCAGCGCTTGTCATTTTATTTATCATACATTTAGGTACGCTTTTTTGCTGACAAAGCAAGTCATTAGACACAAGAGTTTAATTGGCAAATATATTAAAAAAATAAATAAATTATTGCTTATCTCCGATTGATGACTCAGCGCTTGCAAGTGATGACTCGTTCTAAACGCAGCCATTGTTAAATGATTATTTGGTTATCCGCATGCAAAAAAACACAAACAACGCAACTCTATTCTAACATACTTATTCCATCCATTTATTAAACAGCTTTAGATTTATTGTAATTCAATGCAATATATTTAATAAAATTAAAGCAATTGGTTTATTATTTACTGTATAAAACGCTATAATTTAATATTAAATATTAAGTTAAAAAATATAAAACGTATGCACTTTTTGCTATCTTAATTGTATTAAAAAGTATTTGTTTCTATTAACTGTTAACTATTTTTTGCATTTAAATGCTATACTCGAATATTTAATAAAGTTTAAACAATTTGTATTTCTTTCACAGTATCAAATAACATTTTGACATAAAATATACAAAACATAGTAATAGTATACAATTATTTACAATACTAGATCGTGTACAATGAGTATTCCGGCAAAGATGACAACTTCATAACATTGGACAAATGGGTAACCAGCATCCGCCAAAGATGAACAGTTTTAGCAAATCAATCTACCAGAATCTAGTTTAGACAACTGGGTACAGTCTACACCTACAAAACTCGTCAAAGAAAAAGTTTACATGCCGGATGTTAAACTAGTAGCAGGTTAGCTAAGATAATGGCTACCAAACTTGTACCCGCAACCAAAACAACCCTACAACAAAACAGCCAACCACAGCTCAAAATTTTCAAAGGCTGAAAACCTATAGAAGTTTGTCAAGACTTTAGAAGGACACTTTAAAATCTTTGAAGTACCGTAAGTCCTCCATAGCTGTCTAACTTAAGCTCTGCAAGCCAAAGCAAAAAGCGGACAAAAACAAACATATAAAGATCTTAAAACAACTTATGCAGACACTAAAATAACCCTACTACAAAAATGTGCAGATCCCAACTTCATCATTGATTTTAATCAACAGTTGGAAACTGAACATTATAAAGGCCTAGAGTCGGTGACTACATACACAGCGCTCTACTAACAAATTGACCCGAAAGCGTCAGAACAGGCCAAAGCAAACCAATTTATAAACTTAGTCGATCCCAACTTCAAACGCATGGCAGGAATCAATAAATTTACAAATCTAAAACATCCTAGTAAAACTGCGACAAGAATCAAATTTTCAAAATTTTGCCAGCAAAGAAACGCGAAACAGATTGGCGACTTTTAAGCACAAAGCATCGGCCAATTTAAACACATTAGGCAAGCTGAAAAAGATTACTAACTCTCAAAGACAACCTTGGACTACACCCAAAAAATAATCTACTATGGCCAAAAAGATCAAACAGTTTGGAAGCACACAAATTAAATAAAACAGACTACTGCAGAAGTAGTCATAAAAAAATACAATTTTTTGGAGCTTACTTTACTTTAAAAATGTTGTCAGGATAGCTTGCAAAATTTGTTTTAGATTACTTGGACAGTATTGCAATCTATTCAAATAGTTATAATGAAAATCTACAATCTAGCCCCTAGACAATCAATATTATCATCAATAATATTAAACAATTTATTGTACAATATATTGCTAGGACTACTTACACGTTGCAATATAATTGCGCAAAGTTTTAGTTAGTTACTGAAACTTTTGCAGGCAACATATGGAATAAAAAGTTGTGTGATTATTGCTTTAGTTATAGCTTTAAAAAAATCAAAAATCAAAATCTTTTTGATTGACTCAATATATTGTGCAATCTTTCAATATGATCTACAGACGATCAATATTATTGTACAATATCAATTATTGTGCATTATATTGACTATAATATTGAACGTCTAAGAGTCGGAGTTGTCCCAAAAAAATTTGCAGAAACCATCGCACCACTTACCAAAGAAAAATCTTTTCAACTAAGACATTGAAACAAGCCAAGCCTAAACCTAGACCGTTTAAGTCTAAACTTCAATTTGTGTTGCTATGCAACGTGAGAACGAGCGCCGTGCTCTATAAAGAGAAAATCGCCGCCGAAAGCTTTAGATTCACAACAAAACACAGCACAAATACCACAGCAACAAGCAAAAATACTTTGCCATGATCTCAACAGTAAAGAAGTACTAACTGTATTTTGAAGAAAAAACTTTTCTCCAAAAAACTGACATCAAGCCTTAGTTTGCCTCAAAAATTTAACCGGCGCCAAACAAAAATTTACGCGGTGATCGCTACTATTTACCGAGTTTAATTACACGATAAAACACAGACCTAAAACTAAAAACTAACTGCCAGATGCCCTGTCCAGATCATTAAACAAAAAAATAGCAGAAAAAGATAGATAGTGTAAATTTGCGTCACAACCTTTCAACGTCAAAATTCTGCCTGCAGCAGCAAAATAATGCCAATTAACCTGCGGAAAGATTTGCTTCATAATTAACCATCTGCAAAAAGCAGCAGTTAAAGCCAAGGCCCTCATAGAAGCCAAACAAAATTGGGGAAGACTGAGATTTAATCCGTGCAAGCGCTGGATGGGACCAGTTAGTGTGCTATAAATTTGACAAGCAGTGAAGAACTACGTTAAAGCCGCCAGTTTGTAGATTTGTTTTGACAGAATTTTAATCAAGTTTGTCGACAAACTAAACACTACTCCCACCGGAAACAAGTTTATCTTCACTATTATAAACATCTGTACACGTTTGCCACTAGTAATGCCACAAACAAACTTACCATTGTCTTTCTAGAGCAGCAGACCTTCTACGGGTATGAGTACCCAAAAGTTATACTCAACAGGGCCTCAATTTGTTAGCAAACAATTCCAGAACATTGTCAAGTAAAAATGTAACCACCATACTATCATATACTAACTTCAAACCAACCGCCACGCAGAACTAAAGAAAGCTTTAAAATGCCTGGCCAAAAGTTACCCTAAAAAACTATAAAACAAGCTAATGCTCTTAAATACTTTTCAATTGCGGCGTCGACTAACGCTGCAATCAATCTTACACCAAGCAAAGTTATGCTGGGTTATCGGATACAGAACGAGATTGATGTCAGAGATAGGCGACTACAAAAGCATAACAGCGTCAGGCTACCTACGGACAGCGGCATTACTCCAGACAAAACAACCTAGCCATTGTTTATCAACCAGGCAACCATAAGTCGTAGTGAGAAACCAAGAAAGAGACTTGACAGCCAAATAAAAAAAAAAACAAACAGCTTATCACAAAAGCCGGAAAACATCCACATCATCTTTTAGTAAAAGTCATCTGGATGACCTGCAGATAGCGCCAGATTAAGACGGACCAGAATAAACAAAAATAACAAGGCAATGACTTAAAAACATTACCCAAGAAGAACCCACATACCTAAATACCAAAATTAACATACCGATGTGACATAAAAAAGAAGACACGGATTGAGATTTTGTTAAGTTAATTTTGGATTACTTCCTTTAACACCTGGAGTAGATTTGGTTGCATATTTGGTGTAGCTAAGTTTTCTTAATGTAAAAAGCGGTGTATTGTAACAAATTTTAAATTTCTTTGCTTGACTTTAGCACAAAATCCTATGCGACTTCGTATCATTGCCGGTGCTTCATTTGTACAGAGTGCGACAAGGTTTTGCCACGATAACTGGTGTTCACTAAAAACTGTGAAAAATCTTCAATATTTACTGGTTTCTTGAGTTGATACAAAAACTTAATTGTTTTTTTTTTAAAGTCCGATATTAATTGTTTAAAACTATTTAATAGCTAACATTAAATCTGTTCTTTTCTTTAGTGTTGTTTGAAATTCACACTATTGTCAGCTTCCGTTTTCTTTCCACACACAGTTCTCGCCATGGCTAGAACAGCTGGTTTAATTAACTCCTCAGCAATATTATAAAGTTTTTTACATTAAACTAATTTTTCTAACAAAAATGTTGCAAGCAAAGGTGCGCAACGCAATTCTTTCTGACGCCGCACCCTCCAGCCTGTTGCCTGCGTACGACAAATCAAACATACTTACTTCCAAAACTATAGGTTGCAAACTGCTAACAGATAGTAGTAAGAAGACAATAGTAGTAAAGTAACATACCTATTAATCAAAATTATATAAGTTATTTGGGGTTTCCCGCGACTCACCCAATACGTATAATAAGAATTACTGGTCTTGGATTTAACAAAAAACTAAAGTCGTTTCAAATCCAATATCCTATATAAAATGTTTTTAAAAGACAATTGTACATTCACTTATGGGTATTATCTAAATATTCAATTCAACCTCTAATCCAAAAAAGTATATATTACTCATCTCTGCAAATGTCAGTGCTCATGTAACAATATGAAGAAGTGATATACAATCTCTTAATGACTAACATTTGGGTGGGTGAGCTAATTCAAACTACTACTATCAAGAAGTTGAAAGTTTTTTTGTTTAGAAAAGAGAAGATAATATTCAATTTTTTGTTGACTTACCACTTGGGCGGATGGGTGTGTCGTTTCAGTTTATAGTTTGAACTAAAGTGTCTTCCTACCCTCCCACGTGTTTGTCATCAAAGAATTAAAAGTTTCTTTTTCTACAAGTGTTAGAACCTTAGTCAGAAGAGGAAGAGGTGATATCCAATCTCATAATGGCCAATACTTGGCGGGCGAGTGAATCACTCCTTTAGTTTTAACTAAAGTGTAAACCCAACCCAAGTATTTGTTAACAAGAAATTGGAAGTTTTTCTCTTTGTAAGCGTTAAAAGTTTCTTTGTCAAAAAGAAGTAAGTAATAAATAATCTTATAATAACTAACACTTGGGCAGGTGAGTGAGTCACTTCAGATCATGATTACCAGCAAGTACTTTGGACTGTAGTGCCCACCTACCACTCTGAGTGTTTGTTATCGAAGAATTAAAAGTTTCTTTTCTTCAGTCAGAGAAAAAGATATCCAATTTTTTGATGGCCAACAGTTAGGCGGGTGGGTGTGGCACTTTAAAATATGTTTACTATCAAGTACTTTAAACTGGAGTATAAACCTACAACTCCCAAGAATTTGTCAAAAAGAAATTGTTAGTTTCTTGTCCTTGCAAAAGTTAGAGGAGTGGATAATAAATCCAATTTCTTGACAATCACTTGGGTGGGTAGATGGGTCACTCCAGATCATAATTACCATCGAGTAGTTTGAACCAAAGTAACCACCCAAAAGCCCAAAATTTGTTAAAAAAATTCTCTTTTCTCTTAGCAAGCGTTAAAATTTTATAAGTTAGTAAATCCAATCTTGTTGACCAACACTTGAGTGAGTGGCTGGACCATTCTAATTTATGACAGTAGTTTAAACTGGAGTAAAGAAAAAACAAATTACAATTAAATTATCGCTTACCCTTTGTAGAATTATCCACATCATTAACAGCTTTTTATTTTTCTTCAACATTTCATCTTTCTGTCATCCATAAGAAGCTACAATATACCAGTCAAATTTTCATTTTTAATATCTTTTGAAAGTGTACATTTTTTGCAAAACTTTTTTATTAAAACTAATGTTTCGCAATAATCAAAAAATCCGAAAACGCCGTAATACTTTTTAAAAGTTGACGTTTTATGATTGT
Source organism: Tachinus rufipes (assembly GCA_963932245.1). Classification (NCBI taxonomy): domain Eukaryota; kingdom Metazoa; phylum Arthropoda; class Insecta; order Coleoptera; family Staphylinidae; genus Tachinus; species Tachinus rufipes. Next base: position 64,878,720 of record OZ010747.1, on the reverse strand, counting down.
TATATATTATATTTGTATGCCAAAAATTACTTCTGTATAAAACTTACCAAAGTATCTAGGTTTGAGGTTTAGAGTAAAATAAAATACAGAAATTATTTACAAAAAAAAAGATGCTTTAATTACAAAACTAAATCAGATGGTTGTTTGTTTAATGAAATGTTACAATATAATCGAAAATATACAAAAATATTCCAAAAACAATAAAATTACAATTAGGAAACGATCGATTAATACTACATTACTACAACTCGTCTTTTTCATCTAATTCTACATCTGATAAATCAATATCCTCTTCTTGCGGTAATTCACCATCCTTACCATCCCAAGATTCAGTCTTATAAATTTTCGGAAGCTCAGCCCCTTTTACTGGAGCCGTATTACCTCTACCGTATGACAAATCCCTTAAGAATTCATTAATACCATCCTTACTAAACGATCCTCGTAGTAAAGAATATTTCATTTTCTTAGCGTTGACTACAGCCATTGCCGGATAACCAAATCCACCAATATCTAAAGCATTTTCAAGATCGATTTGTGCACCAGCTTCGGACCAAACCCATCCCCACATCTTCTTCTTATATTTTTCTCCCATATCCTTTAATAAACCAATGTATTTATTCCTACATTCAGATTGACAATCTAAAATATGCGGTAAAACCGTAACAACGCAAAGTGGTTTATTATCGCATGCATCCTTAAATACAGTTGGTGATGTAATTTGACGTATTTCAGGTGCTGGTATATTCTCGGCTAATTTTTCATTCGCCCAATTGATAATATCATTACCCGTACGACCACCATCATATTCCTGAATGGAATCCGAATCCTTTTTACCAGGTGGGAAGAATTTGATCGTTGGATATCCTTGGATTCCATATTTTTGTGCTTTTAATGTATGTACCGTTGCATCCAAAGCACCGAGCTTAACTTTACCTTTCAATTCAGTTGCTGCTTTAGCCCAATGTGGTGCCAAATTCTTGCAATGTCCACACCAAGGTGCAAAAAATTCAATCAACCACATATCATCAGATTGTAAAACTAATTTATCGAAATTGCTATCAGTCAATTCGACTACATCTTCAGGATTTCCATCACCTCCACTGGAGCCTCCTCCACCACCACCACCTCCACCCAATCGTGCTTTAACTTTGCTTTTAGCAGCAGCTAATGCGGCATCAACTATAGCTTCAGCTGTACGACCACCGTTAAAATCGTCTGGTTTCTTCTTATTTCCGGCAAATATTTTAATAGTTGGGAACCCACGTACGCCATATTCTCCACCCAAAGATTTATGATCGTCTGCATTTACAGCTCCTACTTTAACTACGCCTTTTAAAGCATTTGCTGCTTTTTGATATTCGGGTACCAATTGTTGACAATGACCGCACCAAGGGGCGTAGAACTCCACTATCCATATCTCGTCGCTATTTATCACAAGTTTATCAAAATTGCTTGGGGTCAATTCCACAACACTTGAGCCTGATGGGTACATGGCCCATGCTTGGCTTATTATGCCTAATAATAATAAGCTCAACATGTTTGTTTTTTGATGCACTGGTTGATGATGATTCTGCTTGACTTTTTGTACTTTTAATTTAAGGCCAAGACGGCCCACACGTTACAACCGGCTTATGTTTTTGCCAAATCTCTTCTAGTTGGTGTGGAGTGATCTGATTGGCTGGAAGAGACTAGAATTTGTTGATAAGTTTGACAGACGAACGCGGCGTTTTCTTGTTCGCTGGTTTTAATGCAAGGTTGCCACGTTTATTATAATTACGTGGTGATTTATTAGTAGTCAAAAATGTAGATAAAACAATACATTTGTGTGTTGAATCAATAAAATAAGATTTTGCAATATCTCAAATGATGCAATAATAAGTGGATTAATTAATTTCATATTTGAATAATATTTTTAATTTAATTCAAGTGAAATAATTGGATTAAAAATAATTATTGACAAAACATTTCACACATTTTTCTTCAATTACACATTGACATAAATTAAAATAAATATAACAAAAATCAAAAACAATACTTACTTTAATTAAACTTTGTATCGTATATACATATACATAATAAAATATATATGTATGTATGTACAGTAAATAAAATTCAATTTAGCTTTAGTTTTATTAAATATGTAGCAGCAAAACTATAAGCGTTTTGCCGTGAGATACCCGTACATACCAGCGATCAACTAGCGGTTATATTTCCATCTCTCTCTATTCTCGGTTGTTCGCTGAAACTCACGAAAACGTATCGGTTGTAAACTGTTGTGGTAGGATCTGTCAAAACAGTCTACTTTAAATATTTTAACCTACAAGCTTATAAAAAATAATTATTTTTGTTGATTGATGTTTAGTAATCAATTATATGAGGGGTTCAGAGGTAATTACATGATCAAAATATTAGATTAAAATTAATAAAAATAAATGTAATATACTACTTAATATTTAATAAAATATTGGTAGTACATACAGGGTGTAGATTAATTGGCGGATAAACGCCAGGTAACTTTATAGATCGTGCCAAAAGAAAACGAAAATCTTAATTCCAAAATGCTGAAAAATTCTTCGTTTGGCCTCACGAGGTCCTCAAAGTTTCAATTTTGTCAATTCAAATATTGTTTTAATTGCATATATTATGTACCAATTTGCTTTTTTTTTAGTATAATAAAAATTACAAGGTTTATTGAAACTTAATAACAAAAAAACATTGAAAAATGTGCAAATTACTTTTGAAGAATAAATCAAATTCAAATTAAAAATACGCTTGGCAACGTAGCAAAATTTTTAATAAAATTCAAATTATAAAGTAGGCAATGCAATAAATGTCAGGGGGTCAATTCTGATCTCCGGTGACTTTTGTCATCAGTGACTTTTAAATTCAAATAAAATTCAATTTAAATATTTTGATATACTTTATTCTTTTGATAATAATTAATTTAAAATTGTGTGAGGTTGCACATTGACGACACATACCGCATTATTAAATTATGAATGGTGTTATATATTTCGCAAATGCATCAAGCATTTGCGAAATATATTATGTTGCGTTCGTCTAGTATGCGGCGGTCTGCCTTATGTCTGTCTCGGATTAACAACTACTACGTTGCCATGTTAATCCCGTGACCACCCTTGACAAAAACCATCGGTGACTTTTGCCGTTTCACCATGCGGCTAAAATGCGTTTTCAAAATAAATGTGTGAATCCAGCAAATAGGTAGTATAATTATTATTGAATTATAGAACAATTTATACATTGCAGCTGATACAACTATTATAAATTATTAGATTCGGTCATAAATAAAAATATTAATTATTTCAATGCACAATTGATTGTTTGAAAATATGTTTAAAATAATTGACATGAATATAGCAACTCTGACAGATTTAATATTTAACGCCGGCGATGCTTGGGAACGTCATAAATTCGATATCGATACGTGCTGTAAAGTGTTTAGAAGTAAACGGTGGCCAATTTGAACATTTGCAGTTTATAATAAAAAATAAAATTTGATATGTGTATTAAATTGCCTATTTTATGTGTATTAAGTTGCCAACATTATAGGTTTGAATTTAGAAAGTTTGCAACGTTGCCAAGCGTAACAAAACTTTGAAGACCTCGTGAGGCCAAAAGAAAAGTTTTTCAGCATTTTGGAATTAAGATTTTCGTTTTCTTTTGGCACGATCTATAAAGTTACCTGGCGTTTATCCGCCAATTAATCTACACCCTGTATATAATTTATTTTATAATTTAAACTAATGTCCACCTTGTCCACCTCTTCTTCACACATGTTTAATAATTAATTTGCAGGTTTAATTACGAGTTTGAGGTTATAAGTTGTTTTGATTTGTTTGTTTGTTGACGTTCATTTGACATACCGAACGTAACATACCGCTAGCTAAACTGCTTTCAACTCGGTTTTAAATTCACCTCGCTGGTTGGTACATTCGGAGTCAAAAGTTAATAACCGGTAAGTCGCGACAACGTAACGGTTTAAAACCATTTGATACCACAACATCAACGGTATCTCACGGCAAAACGCTTTATGTAAACAAGAATAAGTAAGTTAGAATAGAGTTGTGCCGGCCTTGTTTTTTTTTTGCACGAAGTAACCCGATGCAAACCGAATATCATAAACAAATAATGTAATAAACTAATTTTTTGATAAAATTAACGGATTACGTACAATGCTATGTTCAAATTTACATACATTAAATAAAGTACAAATTACTTTAATTTAATAAAATACATACATAACATTAAAATACAAAACTATGGCTACACATGGAATTAGAGCCGGCGCTCGAAGGGTTCACATCGTCCCACAAAATATACATAAAATTCATTCCCCACAAAATACGAAAAAACAATTAAAAAAAAAATAAAATTACACAAGTTATGATTGAAGCTTTATGACACTCAAAACATCACACCCTTAATAAAATGTAATTTTTTCCGTTGATCGTTTTTGATATATTTTAATTAATTAACGTTAAAATGAAAATAATCGTCAGATATAGTTTTTAAATTAAAACAGCCAATCAAATAAGCAAGTGCAACTTATATTGTTTGAAAAGTTTGGCTAGAAAAGGAAGAGGAAGTAAGACTTTGTTGAAGCATCTTGCGATGTCGTGCACCGGCAGTCAGAACTCAAACCATAATGGAAAGCAGCTATAGTCACGATGTTTTAAAAATCTTTTTTTTAGAAATATAGGGAAGAAAGGCAAATACTCTAAAAAAAGCATTCAGAACAAAATCAAAAACACACAAGTACTACGCTTTTTTCTGGCCCGGGTCTCAACAGCACGGACCGGTGTCATAAAAGTCTTGATTTTTGTTGTTTAATAAACCGTAACAAGCAATTTCCGACTGTTATACTACTCTTCTCTCTGTACAAAAATACGAAAAACTCAAATTGCAGTATTTTTTATAATAAAACTCAACCAAACTAAATTCATAAGTAATACTCTCAAGTGTTCTAGACCCTAGACTAAGTGAGTAAATCAACTTGCTAATGCACACTAACCAAAATCATTAACTAACATAAAATTAACTAAACTAACTAACTGTTTATTCAACATAATCTATTCCATCCTGCTTGAGTGAAATCATCACCAAGAAACGGTTATATATCTTTTACGTGTCAATCTTCTATCCCTCTCTCATTATCTTTGATCTCCAACGTATACACTAGTGTTGATGTAACAACTTTAACCTAATATAAAATATATATATATATATATATATATATATATATATATATATATATATATATATATATATATATATATCGCGGCGCTAATTTAGCAGCATAAAACTTTGTTGCTTTGGACAGTGATATATTTTTTTCAAACCAAATCTCCTACTTTGAATTGCAAGTCCTTACATCTTAAATTATATGTTTTGGCATTTTTTTTTAATTCTCAAAGGCAGACTCAAACACGCCTGGCAATTTACTTAATTACTCACTACGTCCCTTGTACTCTTATCGATTGTTAACTTATTAGTAAGTTCTTTATAATAATTAATTTGCACTTCTTCTTTTTCTTCTTTGACATAGGCTTTTCTTATACTTTTCCATTTGTCTCTGTCTTGTGCCTTTCGGTGCCAATCTTTGTAGGCGGTTTGCTTGGTGTCATCAATCCATTGTATTTGAGGTCTTCTGCTGCCCCTTTTTGTTTTCCTGAGTTGCCATTGCCATTCTTTGTTTGTGATTCTGTTTCTTAACGTTATGCCAAGCATAGCTCTTTCCATAGCTCTCTGCATCACTCTTAATTTATTTGCGGTTGTTTTTGTTAAGGCGGTTGTCTCTAACCCGTAGGTGGTTACAGGAAGTATAAATGTATCAAAAACCTTCCTCTTAAGATTTATGGGTATGGTGTTGTTTCTTAGTATGGATCCTAGTTTTTGGAGTGTTGCCTATGCAAACTGTATTTGTCTTGATATTTCTTTTGATTGGTTCTTCTTTCCCAGCACTATTATGTGGCCCAGGTAGTTGTATTTGGAAACATTTTCAATCACAATATTGTTTATTAGTACAAGTAGATTCTCAGGGCTTATTATTTTCGTTTTGGTGTAGTTAATTTTTAACCCTATTGTCTCCGATGCCTGATTGAGTTTGTTAAGCATTTCAATGAGTTAGTCTAGGTCTTCTGATACCAGTATGATGTCGTCTGCAAAACGTAGGTAGCTCAGGTATGCTCTATCAATTTTGATATTTTTGTTCTCCTATGCGAGTTTTTTGAAAACATCTTGTAGGGCACTTGTGAAAATTTAGAAGAAATTGTGTCTTCTTGTCTTACTCCTCGTTTCACTTTGATGGTGTTGGTCAAGTCTCCTTCATTAATTTTTACGTTTGTGTAAATATGTTTGATGATCGCTGTGTACCTAGAGCCAATTTGTGCATTTTCCATAGATTTCAATATGTGCCAAGTTTAGACTGTATCGAAGGCTTTGTGGAAATCGATAAAGACCATATGAATGGGTATGTTGTATTCCGTGGTTTCTTCAATAAGATTTCAAATTGTTTGTAGATGGTCGGTTGTGCTGAAACCCTTTTGGAATTCTTCTTGTTCTACCGATTAATTCTCGTCTTTGGTTGTTAGTCGGTTGGTTATTATCTTTGTAAAAAGTTTATAAAAGTGATATAATAGAATGATCGGTTTGTAGTTTTCTATGTTGGTCGTGTCTCCTTTCTTGAATATTAGTATAACTTCTGCTTTTAACCACTTTTTAGGTATTCTGCCTTCATGTAGACATTTGTAGTAGAGGGCCGTGATTGAGTTTAGTAGTGTTTGATTTCCTAGTTTAATCATTTTTGCAGTGATATTGTCAGTCCCTGGACACTTACTATTTTTTAGTTGTTTTAGAGCCTCTTCCATTTCTTTTGGAGTAATGTCTGGTATTTTTTTTTCAAACCCAAGTTTGTTACATGTGTTTTTGTGCCGTGATCTTTTTTAGTTGTTGAGTAGAGTTTTGCATAGAAATTCTCCACTTCTTTAAGTATGGCTTTCTTGTTAGATAGTATTGTGCTATTTGTTGTTTATAGTTTAATTATGTGAGATTTGCTGTTAGATAATCTTTATCGCAGTACCTTCATGTTGCAGTTCTGTTTGATGGTTTCATGTATAGTTTTTGTGTTATGAGTTTTTATATCTTTGCGTATCTCCTTTTTGATGTTGTTGTTGGTTTCTTTGTATAGATCTGTGTCTCTAACCATATTCTTGCGTGTCTTTACTAGATCTAATGTAGACTAGAAAAGTTTATTGTTGAAAGCTGTTTGGATACTTGTTTCTATGTTTTGGGCTAGTTGCTCGATGTCTAGTCCGTCTGTAGATTGTGATCTTCTTTGAAACTTGCTATGATAATTGTTCTTCTTCAATGTCAGCTCTTGTATTGTCGGGTAATGTTGCTTTTTGGTTAGTTGGTTTCTAACCTTTTTTAGGTTAAAATAGAAGTCGGTTGTTACCATGCGGTGGTCGCTACCCGTGTTCATTTTGTTTAGCACTGTTACATTTTTGCATATAGATCTGGTGTTTGATATAAAGTCTATCTCGTTTTTGTGATGCCATCTGAGCTATTTTTTGTCCATTTTTGTTGTAGTGGTTTTTAAAAGAATGTATAGGTTTTTTTAAGTAGAAAGTTTAACAACATTTGGCTTGTGCGTTTCAATTGCTTTATCTAAAATTTCCAATGTTTGTATGGTCTTCTTGTATTGGTTGTCCTATTTTGGCATTATTGTCGCCGGTTAACATGGTGTATTTGGATTTTTTCATTCTTTTGGCTTTTAAAATATTCTTCTATATCTCTTCAGTTTCTTTGTCCTCAGACGTATTAGTTGGTCCATATGTGTATTATGTGTGCGGTATATCGTTTGTTTAGTTTCAGCCTGATGCAGATTACGCAATCTGATATTGCTTTGTACCCTGTCATTAGGTGTTTGATATTCTTGTTCACCGTAATGCCGACACCTTCAATATGGTGGTTTGTATTCGAGTTGTTTTGATACAACATGTGTCCACTTTTTTTCAGTGTTGTCACCCTTTCTTCTGGTAATCTGGTTTTGCATAGGCCGATGATGTGCCATTTGATATTCTTCGAGTTCTTTTTGATAATCTTCGTCTTTCATTGTTCGGATGTTGTATGTGGCTATACATAGGTATTAGGTATTTTGTTTATAGTTTTGGTTGAGTTGTATTCCTCTCCAGAATCCTTGGGGATGACTGTGCGTACAGTGTACGACTGTGACCCACCTGGGGTTTAGTTCTTGTTTTACAGTTGAGCATGTTTAGTTCCTGTAGGAAGTATTGGTGTTTAAGCTTTCCGCGGTGTTGAAAAGTAAGCTAGCAAAAAGCATTTCTTTAAATCGTGTTTTAACAGTTATACCGTTGTTTACTTGGTCGACTGAGCCCCGTTAGTTTCAAGCAAGATGTACCGGGTAGAATGTTATCACTCGTGCAGGTAAAGTTAACAATTGGACTGGCAGGTGTTCTTTCTTTTGCTTTCGTCTATACACCTCAATTTGCACTATTTTACCAAAATTCAAATATTTTGGCCGCAACCCGTAATCTTGTGAACCGCCAAACGTATTACAAACTTTTTCTGATTTTTATTATTCAGGTCAGTCCAAATGTACCATTTGATTCACCCTTTCCGTAAAATTAACTAGGAGATAGTACCTAAAACTGTACCATAGTTTTTTGATTTTGCAACTCTTTAATGAAAACTGAAATTCTTTACTTTAGAACTGTACTTTGTTATCAATCATCATTATCTGTGGTACTTCAAACATTAAGAAAACTTGTTGCTCCATAAATCTGGCGATTGCTTGAGCTGTTGCTTGTCTCATTAGGTGTAAAAGTTACTAAACCAATACTAATCGGATGCCATCAAGATGTACTACTGTCTCATCTTAGGAGAGGGCCAATAATGTAAGTAGAAAATACTTAAAACGAGAACTTTCTTTTATTTTGCTTATTAATCCTAGTTTAAGACTATTTAGAGCTTTTTGCAATCTGCATTTCTTACAATTTCTAACATACTTGAACACATTTTGACTAAGTAGTAGCCAGTAGTATTGCTTTCTTACTCTATTGAAATGTACAAAATGACCGGCTGTGATGTCATCATTGTACTGCAACAACACATTTCTCCTTTGCTTTTTTTGCAACACAATATTTTCCTTGATGTAGATTATATGGGAGGTTCTTAGAAACTAGCATTTTGAACAGTTTACTTTCTTCTAGCTTTTACAAAAAGTATTACTCTGGAAATCTTGTAACGGCTAAGACCATTTTTCAATATCATTGATCTTTACTATTTGGATCAACTTCAACAATTATATTGATTTTGAGTGTAATTTCTAGTATCCTAGACAACGCATCTGAAACAACGTCCTGGTTTTCTTTGAGCTGTATCAAGTTCATGCTATGCTGTAACAACTTTATTGCACACCTTGCTAATCTGCTGGTTAGATTATTGTACTTTTTTTAGCTACAACAGTATGTAGGGGTCCACAATTGCCTTAAATGTTATATTGATTTTGAGTGTAGTTTCTAGTATCCTGGACAACGCTTCTGAAACAACGAACATCCTGCTCTCCTTTGAGCTGTATCAAGTCCATGCTATGCTGTAACAACTTTATTGCACACCTTTACTAATCTGCTGGCTGGATTTTTGTACTTTTTTAGCTACAACAGTCTGTAGGGGTCCACAATTGCCTTAAAGTGAGTTCCTTCTACATATGAGCGGAATTTCTTTATAGCAAAAATTAGAGCAAGGCATTTACTCTCTATAACAGAATCATTTCTTTCCGTTCTACAGATAGCACCTACGCCGACATCTAAAGCGTCGTTTTGAATGGTAAATGTTTGACTAAAATTTGAACTAAAACTAGGAAGCTGGGCAAAGCATTTGTCTACCCCAGTTAGTAATCTATGTAGAGGCGCAACTATGGCTGAAAAATGAGAAATAAAACGTCAATACCAACCACATAATTCGAGGAATTGCTTAACTTTGGTTACTGTCTTGGGTACCGGATAAGAAACAACCGAGTTGATTTTACTGAGATTGATTCTAAAGCTACTCTGTTAACTACAACACCCAGGTAATTTAAATGGTGCTTACAAAATTTGCACTTTTTGATATTCACGGTCAGTTTTGTTTTTTTTTAATCTCCCTAGAACATATGTAAAGAACTTTTATGTGCTTGTCAAAACTCTTGGTCACCACAATAAGTAAACAAATGTTCTCAATTTCCATTCCAAGTCCAAGAAAAGCATCTATCAATCTTTGTTAAGTTTGGACTGCGTTATTTAAATCAAAAGTCATAACAACAAATTCAAACAAACCTCTAAAAAGTACGGCAAAAGCAGTCTTCTCTTTCAACTCTTGAGACAAAGGAATCTGCAAAATGCACTTTTCAAATCAATTGATGACAAACACCGGGCATCCTGCAGTTTGTTTAAAATATTATTTACTATTGAAAGAAGATACGCGTATTCTTTGTTGTGTATTCACTAAACTATTTTCTTACTATGAGTACTAAGGAGCTTCTTCAAGCAGATGACAAAAGTTAGACTACTACCAACTTTAACATTTTATTAAATTCTTTGTTTAATAGACTCTGCATATGTGGTAAAAGAGCGTGATGTTGTCGTTTTACAGGCTCAGGTCACCAACATCTATGTGGTAAACTATTTAGTCTGTTTGTCCTAATTTAGTAAAAATCAAGTCTCCAAACTTAGAAACCAAGTGTCTGAATTTAAATTTTTGTTTGTTATTCAACTTACCCGTTTTAATGATTCCCAAAACTTCAAAAACGCCGGAACCACCAAAATTTTTACTACAGCTAGTACATTGTCAATCTAGAGGTAGTTTTATGTACTTTTATATTTTATCGAATTTATTATGTCCAGAAACAACATTTAATTCTATCTTCTCTATTACATTTATTCCATTTTTTTTAATACAGTAGACATTTGCCTTAGAGGATCAGTGGTGACACTCCGCCACACCTATCGCATCGCAATAGAATCGCAATGACGTCAATATATTCCGTCTTAATTTTTATTTCTTGATCTCTTATTATGATTGAAAACATCCAAAATTAAATAAAACAATGTTTAATAAGATGTCGATTAACTCATTTTACAATATTTAAAAAGAAATAGCTTTGTTGATTTAGCGAATCGAATCGAGATGACGTCAATGATTCGATCGTGCTCAGATTTGGTCAGATCCGTCGTGACAAAATATTCGATAGAAATCTTACTCGGGTATAATCGTAATCGCTTTTTAAAGTGAGTGCGATATATAATGAAGATATTGTGTGTGACAAGGATAGTATCAAAAATGAATGTATGTTAGTTACAGTGCTGCCGATTGGCCGCAATAATAGGCAACTTAATATACACTAAAGTATCGTTTGTTGCGTTGCACTTGCTTATGCCAATCTAAAGTGCTGCGTACATATTATAATACAGGGTGATTATAAATGATTGGGATTATGTAACCATCTGATGTACGTTTGTGCCGCTCTAGAAAATGCGTAAATAAAGTTGCCTATCTTAGGATTCAATAAAAATATTTTCATATGTTTACATGTTTATAATTATCAGTTGTAAACTCTCAAACACAATCCGGAATAGAATAGAGCCATTCACTATTATCAAACCGCCCATTCCTAAAGTAGAGTTCAATAATAAAAATATTCTCTTCATTTGTATACATTCTTATAACCTTGCTTGCTTGACAGCTGTCAAAGTTGAACTGTCAAAACAAATAGTATAGTGGACAATTTTAAAAAGGCGGCATATTTAAAGTGATTAAATAATCCCATTCATTTATAGAGACACCCTGTATTTAGTTTACATAAGTTTTTAAACTTGCCATTAATTTTTATTTTAAATACAAATTAATGCAAGCTATTTTATGGAATTCGGAATTTCAATTAAACGTTACTTTTATTGTGCTTTTATTTCAATATATTGTAAAAATTTTGAATGTTAACAATAATTTTAAATATGGTTAATAATAAAAAAATGTGACAAAAAACTGAAATCATATTCACTATTGTTAATTCAATCAAATTAACAGAAAATTTAAAGACATTACCTAATACAATAAATGTAAATTTTATTATTTGTAAAGTCCAGAAATTTCAATATTCATTTTCATAATGAAATTGATGCTTTAAACAAGTTTTTCAGTTTACTTAAAAAATATGATATAAATAAGTTTATTATAATTAACATTTGCACTGTTTTTACAATGAGATGCTTTTATATTCTTTATAATTATATTATATATATTTAGTTTCACAATTATTTAATATTTCATTCAATATGGATATGAAAAATAAAAATTTGTTGATGCTTTCTATTCACCCTCATGTTGCAATTTGAGGTTAGCGATTAATGACGATACATAAAAATCAGTCGCTTTGAGTCGATTCGATTTGAAACAAAATGTTTAAAAACTGACGTATTCTATGACAGAAAGCAATAACGGAGTACCGGAATTCTATCGATAGAATCGACAAATTAAAAGCAACGTTGCCAAGACAACATTTTTATTCGATCTACAACAAATGCCTTTATACAGGGTGATTATAAATGATTGGGATTATGTAACCATCTGATGTACGTTAGTGCCGCTCTAGTAAAATGCGTAAATAAAGTTGCTTATCTTAGGATTCAATAATAAAAATATTTTCATATGTTTACATGTTTATAATTATCAGTTGTAAACTCTCAAACACAATCCGGAATAGAATAGAGCCATTCCCTATTATCAAACCGCCCATTCCTAAAGTAGAATTCAATAATAAAAATATTCTCTTCATTTGTATACATTCTTATAACCTTGCTTGCTTGACAGCTGTCAAAGTTGAACTGTCAAAACAAATAGTATAGTAGACAATTTTAAAAAGGCGGCATATTTAAAGTGATTACATAATCCCATTCATTTATAGAGACCCTGTATTATAAACCTTAATTGCATTTAATAATATAGTAATTATTTCTGAACCATAAATTTCATAAATGTGTTATTTTGTAATATTAACACCTAATTAAAAAAATATAATAGATTTTTTATCATTAAATTCTCTGACGTCATTTCGATTCGATTGCGATGCGATTTGCACGGCGGAGTGTCACTACTGGTTATATACTTTGGAAACGCTTTTTTTTATTATACACAACACTTATTTATCTCTTTTTTACACATATATCAATCATATATCAACAATCTTTATTGAGACATCCAATTTATTAGGATTGTTACTCTATCTGTAAATAATCCAATTTTGCGTTTCCCAAAAACCCGTTATTAATATATTGCAAACAATGTTTGCAGTACACTCCTCGTTTTCTGCAACCAAAACAAATAAGTTCCTACGCTTCATGCACTTTCTGTGTGCGTGACTTTCAAGACTACAATTTCAACATCTGATAGAACTAGTCCAGTCGCTACGTTTGGAGTTACTTAAATTTTGCTTTTGATCAAAAACGGTTGTCTGATGGACTTTCATACTGATTTGAGTGGTGACCAGTGTTGGGTTGGTTTCTGGTTTGATTTGATTGAAAACTGTTGTTTGCTAAATTTCTGTCTGGTCTTGGCTGAATTTTCATTTTGGTCAACCTCCTGGTCATTACTGAAATTCTTGTTTTCCACCACTTGGGTCCGAGGTTTAGCAATGCTAGTACTTGCAACTGTGTTCAACTAATATTTTTTTTATACTTGTAACCTTTAGCGTCTTTAGCAAAGGCTGAGTTTTGATTTCTTCAACTTCTTACAAAGTTTTGCTAGCTCATCTACAGTCTGATCTGATGCAATACTAAATGAACATTCATTGTTAGGCAAGGTTCGTGTTATTATTTCCATTTTTTTTTAATTTACTAGGTTGGTGCGGTAATCTAAAAAACATTTTTTTTATCTCTGCTAAGTAGAGACTAAACTTTTCATTACCTACTTTTGATTTGTTTCATTGTTCTTCTTTCATAATCGGATGGCAAAAGTCTGTCTTAAAAGCATTCACTAAGAATTTCCAATCTCACAGTTTGGTCTCATCGAATAGTATTGTTTTAATGCATTTTCTTCAAATAAATCTATCGCTGAACTAAATAGTTTTAGTTTACTCACGTTCCTACCTATTCTCAACTTTTCCACGGTTTCCAAAAATGGGATCAGTTTATTTGATCTCTGATGAAATAAGGGAAGACAGAACCAGTGAAGGAATGGTCAACCTAAACAGCCTGAACATCTTTAAAGCAAAGGCCGCCTCAAGTCCACTGACTTCTTGGAGTAATATTTGTGTGTCTTCAACTCCAGGTTATCTATGTTGTTAGGTCGGATATGTAACATAATCACAAACATAAACACAAAGTTAGCTTTAATATAACTCCCAATCTTACGTGATAATGTCTTTTTTATTAGCTCATGTTGTTTAATAAACCGTAACAGACGATTCCGACTGTTACAACATAACGGACATCGACAAGACTAAGCTAAACAGCAAAGTTATAAATGCCAAAACCTATTGGAAGGTAGCACTGCTCCTATCAAGAGGCATCTGTCAGCTGACTCCTGTCAACATTTTAATAAGCTGAGTCATTTAGTTTGTGATTGACAGCCGTTGATAGCAGACTACCTCCTGATTTGAGAAGATAATAAAAAAAAGTGAATTTTGTGTGCTCATTAAGCATTATATTTTGCGGAAAAAAATCATCACTCAAACAAAGTTTGATAAATACTATGGAAACTCTGCATCATCAATTTCAATGGTAAACATATGATTTACTGAATTTTGTTGTTCAAACGTTCTGAACGCCCAGTTAAGGTCTGTATACCCGAAACAATTAAATAAATTCACTATATGGTGTTGGCCGATCGAAGATTAAAAGTGCGAAAAATTGTGGAAGCCATAGGCATCTCACATGGCTCAGTGGTTTTAATTTTCTTTGGTAGAGATGATCAACTTTATGTCTATACCAATTTGTGCTATGGGGAGGACAAGCAGACAAAACATTCTACTAGTAGAGCACTAATCATTTGCGGTAGACTAATTGTCTGGTATAGTCAGAAGCAACGGTTAGTAACTACACTACTTCATCAGTAGAAGCAGAGTATCAGGTCGCTGTATCTTCAATTGAAAACATCAGTTGGAAGATATAATAATAAATATTTTTTTTCAGTAGTCGCGTTATATAAAATATAATTAAAATAATGTATTACAGTTAGTCGGTTAATAAAATAATAAAAATCTAAAGAAAAAGTGATTGGTAAAACTTGTTGTACAAAGTAAAGACAACTGACCAACTTTTGTAAGAGAGGAAATTATTGTTCTTTCATAGATGTACCGTCCATAGCCCAAGGTATTTGAAAATATATTAAGTGGAAAGTCTTAGACCGATCACAACTTTATATATTTCTAAATAAGTGCCTGCAAAAAAATAAAGATAAAACTAAATCTCCGAAAAGAACCGGACTGAAATACCTAATTTACTGGAACATAGAATTGTCTAGAGACGTCCATTTTTACAAAAGCCTACCGCAAGCAATATCATATAAAAAGCTTTTACAAAACATACAAAAAAAAAATACAAGCAATAAAAAAAGAAGTAAGAAAGAGCTGTGCAGCGAGTTGAATAAAGACGTATGAAGATCTTTTTGCAAAATTGCCATGAAAAAAATAGAAAGCTTTGCACCGTACAAGCTGACTTTGAAAAACAAGCTAAAAGTAGCAAAAAACTATTCCCTTAATGCAAGCACGTAAGAGAACCTGCTACAGTAGTGGAAAACATAAAACTCTTTTTAGAAAATAAACTGGCACAAGCTCTCCATGCTTTAAAATCTAGAAAATTTTCCGGCTTTAATAACATACAACTAGAACCTTATAAAAAGTAGAGAGTATCTAATTGAATTGCTATTAAGCATGTTGAATAAACTGATAAAACAGCAGACCTTTTCTGCCGAGTAGAAAACATTCAAACTTATACTAATACACTACCAAAAACACTTCTAAAATCCTTTTTTTGAAATGATTTTCAACTCCGTCGTTGCGTTCTGCATTATCTTTTTATCTTTTCTCTACTCTGAAAACAAGATCTATTCAATAGCATCTTCAATTTCGCAAACAACCAAAAGTCGGAAAGCCATATCTGGAAAGTAGAGAGGTTGGCAAATGACTGGAATTCTATGCTTTGCCAAAAAAGTTAGTATCAGGTGCAATGAATGAGAAGAACCATTGCCGTTATGCTACTATCATTTTTTTGCCGTCCAGAGGTCTGGTCTTTTGCGCGTATTTGTGATGCACCATTCCATGCATATCAAAGAACACTGTTAGCATCACTTTAATTTTGCTTTTCGCTTGCCCCGCTTTTTTTGGTTTTGGCAAAGAAGGATGCTTCTAGAAACTCAGGTTCAGTATTGGTAGTAACCAGCAAGTCCTGTGCAACCGCAAGACGGAGTTTTTTTGGTTCAGCCAACAAAAGTTTGAGAACAAATTTTGCAGCCACTCTGCGCATGTTCAAACCTTTACGCAAAATTGAATGTGCGGAATCTTTAGTGATTTTAATTTCTTTCGAACATTCAAACAACGGTCTTCACGATAAAATTTTCTATTCTTTCAAAAACAGCTGCATTCTGAGCAGATTGTGGCTTCTCAGAACTCTGGTCATTTTTTACCAATGTCTTTCCATTTTTGAATCGGTTGATCTACTCCTTAATTTGTATTACATTTTAAGAAAAATCAAAATTCAACAAACACGTATAACAGCACTTTACTTAACGGCTAGTAAAGAACAACTAAGGCACCGGAACGCTAAAACAAAAATCAATCATGCGCATTAAACTGTTTTCTTCTATTGTGCAAAGTGGCGCCGCCCTAGCATCACTACTTGCGCGGGAAAATTTAAGATCGGATAACTTTTAGACAGACCTTGTATATATCTAATAACACTACCAGCAAAGATTACAAGTTTATGATAAAAATTAGAAAAAAAGATTGAAAAAGCAAAAGAGCTATCAAATCATCACTACCGTTTTGTCATCAAAACTGTAGAAAAAAGCAAAGACAAATAGGAAGAAATAGTCACTTTTAACTTAAATTTTTTTTAACAGTTTATTATAAGAAGAAATTAAGCAAGAATTGGCCAAAAGAAAAATTCCACAGTATTTGCAAAATATTGTTGCAAATTACCTAAGCGATCGGAAACGGCAATTCAACAAAGCTATAACTACAGTGTTTCTTTAGGGATTACTTCTAGGCTACTTTCCTGGAATTTAATATATGACAATTGCTTTTGCAGACAACCTTGCACTAACAATGTTAGCCAGTCAGAGATTAATACAAACTGGTCAGCAAAACTAATATAAACATCACTTAAAACCAGTCCTCAAAAAAACAAAGATGGTCATACTAAGAGGTCCACAAAAAAGAAGAGAATTTTTTACGGCGCACCAATATAGCACAGAGCCATGAAAGTAAATATTTTTATAAACCGTCTGATCTTTGTACAAAGGAAAACGTTATTGCGAGTAACATGCAAGTGCAGGAACAGTCTCAGTTGAAGCCATTTAAGTGGTAGCCGGAGCAACTCCAATTAATCTGCTAGCGGAAAAGGAAAGGAGATTGTACGAGAAAAAAATGAAAAAAACACAGTAGACCAAATGACTGATACCAAATATAGGAAGTTGGTTAAAATGCAATTTTACAACAACAAACTATTTCTTAACTTAAACTTGGACAGGGCAGAACAAAACGGACACCAACAAAATTGATAAGAACCATTGTGACAAGTGTGACTGCAACGCAGTGGATAACGTGGAACACAAACTCTATGTGTACTACAGATAGTTAGCAAAAAGAACGGAAATGGAGTCAAGGTTTAGAAAAACAATAAACGCGGACAATATCGTGGAGACTATGCTATAGCAGTTTTATTTGTAAAACTTAAAAAAAATGTTTATTAGTTATATCATTATAAAAAATGTTAAGAAATTGATTTACAATTATTGTGTTGCCCAGTTTATAAAAAAAAATGTATACAGGGTGTTAGACGAAAAACGTATACGCTGAATAACTTTGTTGTGTTTTAACCGATTTATATGATTCAAAAACCATTTTAAATGGTTTTTTGAGTATTATAAAGGCAGGTACACACATGTATGTTTTTATTTTTAGTATAGTTGCTATGGCAACCAATTTTATTTTTTAAATAGCAACATACATTTTTTTTTAAATCTTTATGATATTCTTAATAACAACTATGTAAAATAATAATATACTTTTATAACAATTTTTTTGATAAAATTACAAAACCTAATTTTTTTTTTAAATTTAAATTGGTTTTAATTGACATTGAAAATAAATAATATTTATATTTTTTGGGTGTTTTTATGTTATTATACATAACATAGTAACATAAAAATTAACGTTTTTAAAATTTAAAAACAAAAAATTTAAATTATTATTATTTTTTTTAAATTTTAAAAACCTAATTTTTTAAGCTACTGTATTACGGATAATAACATAAAATCACTCACAAAAATTAACATTAGTTAAATTTATTTTAAATAAAAAACAAATATTATGGTTTTTAAATTTATCAAAAATTTTTGTTATAAAAGTACAGGGTGATTATAAATGTTTGGGATTATGCAACTATCTAATGTACGTTTGTGCCGCTCTACATACAGCTAGACACGAATAGTGTGTGTGTGTGTATAATAGACAACTTAACATACACAAAAATTATATTGGTTGTTGTTAAACTCATGCCTTTGTCCGTTTTAGCATTTTTCAATCTCAGAACAACAACAATAGAATATGTAAAATGTAAGAGCAAATGAAAAATGCTAAAACGGTCAAAGGCATAAGTGCAACCACAGTAAACATATTTTTGTGTATACTAAGTTGCCTATTATACACACACACACACACACTATTCGTGTCTAGCTGTAGTACAAATGCGTAAATAAAGTTGCCTATCTTAGAAGTCAATAATAAAAATATTTTCATATGTTTACATGTTTATAATTATCAGTTGTAAACTCTCGAACACAATCCGGAATAGAATAGAACCATTTCCCATTATCAAACCGCCCATTCTTAAAGTAGGATTCAATAATAAAAATATTCTCTTCATTTGTATACATTCTTATAACCTTGCTTGTTTGACAGCTGTCAAAGTTGAACTGTCAAAACAAATAGTGTAGTAGACAATTTAATAAAAGTGGCATATTTAAAGTGATTACATAATTCCATTCATTTATAAACTCTTTGTATATTATTATTTTACAGCGCTCAACTACTACAAACCTACTAAGTATTAGTGAAACTATATTAAAAAATTCAGAAAACAGGACACAGACAGATGTTATTTACACTGACTTGTCTAACGCCTTTGATTGTATACCTCATGATATACTTTTGGATAGACTTCAAGAACTTGACATAACTGGTTACATTGTTTCTGTGAAAACTTTGTATTTGTGTGATCGTGCTCAATATGTGGAATATTATGGATGCCAATCTGTAATCTACTATGTAAACAGTAGTGTCCCACAGGGTTTTAATCTTAGACCACTCTTATTTCTCATATTTATTAATCCAATCTGTGATATCTTCAACTGTGAATTTTTAATGTATGCTGATGACATCAAGCATTTTAACCCAATACGTGATATATCTGACTGTGGTATGCTGAAAGCTAATCTTTTAAAAATTTATGAGTGATGTGACTGTAATGGCTTAAACATAAATCTAAATAAATGTTGTATCGTTTCTAATATAAGAAATGCTCAACTTGTTAACTATAACTACAATGTTAATGGTTTAGTTTTAAAATCTGTAAATGAAGTTCGTGATCTTAGTGTGTTATTTGACTCTAGGTTAAGTTAATAGTCATGTTTTAAAAGTGTGTGCTGAGTGTTTTAAAACAATGGGTTTTATTATTAGAACGTTCAAATGTTTTAAGTCTGTATCAACAACAATTTTATTGTATAATTCATACATAATTAGCAAACTGGAATATTGCTCTGCAATTTGGGCGCCAAACTATGTTAAATACATTAATCTGGTTGAATCAATACAAAAACGTTGTTTAAAGTACTTGTACTTTGTTAAACATGGTTTATATCCTGAGAGACATTACTCT
Source organism: Tachinus rufipes (assembly GCA_963932245.1). Classification (NCBI taxonomy): domain Eukaryota; kingdom Metazoa; phylum Arthropoda; class Insecta; order Coleoptera; family Staphylinidae; genus Tachinus; species Tachinus rufipes. Next base: position 64,858,552 of record OZ010747.1, on the reverse strand, counting down.
TATAACCTACTACTAACTGAATTAAGTATGAAATAAATACAGAGCAGGCATACTATAATTATACTAATGAACTTATAATAATACATTTTAGATATGATACTCAACTTATTAATAACTTCAGTTTGCATGTACTTTGTGTTGACTTGCAAAATCCATTGACTTTTTACTATGCTACACCCAATACAGTTTATTGCTCCAGTTTGCCTATGTATAGAATGGTTAGGTCATATCATAATATTCAATACAGTGTTGATATATTTTATAAATCACTACAAACATTTAAAAATTCAGTCTTAGAACTAGTTGATTGATTATAAGTTTTTATGTGTTTTCTTTTTTTTTTACTATTATATCTTTATTATTATATTTTGTTAGTTAGTACTTTTTTTATATATTTATTTTTAAAGTAATTGTTTAATTGTTTATAGTACTTGTATCAATATTATTACTAAATTGGACGTTTCCTTGTTATTGGAATGTATTTTCTGTTGAAAAATAAATATTATTATTGATATTATTATTACATGGTGGTATTAAGAATATCATAAAGATTAAAAATTAAAAAATGTATGTTGCCATTTAAAAAAATACTATTGGTTGCCATAACAATTATATTAAAAATAAAAGCATACATGTGTGTACTTGCCATTATAATACTCAAAAAACCATTTAAAATGGTTTTTGATTTATTTAAATCGGTTAAAAATTAGAGTTATTCAGTCATACGTTTTTTGTCTAACACCCTGTATAACTGATGCAACGCACTCTGAACCTCACAACCACCACACCGTGCTTGAACGTCATATCTTAACTAATTAACACTAATTCTTTAAATAATCAAGGACAATAAAATGCCTTAAATTATATTTGTATTTGTTGTCATCTTCATGGAAGTAATGCATTAAAGCTAAATAAATAAAGTTTTATTAACTGTATAAAGTGCCATAGTAACGTTTTAATATAAAAAATTTAAAATTGTGCAACAAAAAATTAAATAAAAAATATATACACCACTACACACTTATTCCGAGCATTTATAAACGTAATGGATAATATAACCCGTTATAAACTATAACGCATGCATCTACATATGTAATAATACAAGAATTTTTTTTAATTGCATGGTTTTTTGATACTAATTATACAGTTTAGTTTTTTCGTATAAAAATATAATCTACGCCAATGGGGGTGCTTATTAAGTTGCCTATGTTAAGAACTTAAAGCTGATAAATTAAACCGTTTTACAAATAAATTTATTATTTTAAAAAAATGCTTTAGATTTATAAGCTTGGCATATATATTAGATGCTTTATTTATATTACGTCTATTAAGTAAAGTATTTATTTATGCACAAATTTCTTTTTATTTTAAATATATTCATTTTATAGTTAATAATTTACCAGTTATTAGTTGTTGAGTCGCAGAAATGTTCTAAAAATATCAAATTGTAAAAAAAACATCAAGGATCTATACATTAGCTAATACCCACGGAACATCATCTGAATTTAAAATTACCGGAGGTAACGATGACGCATAGCCAAAAAAAAGTAATGTACAAATATTAGAAAATCAGTTATTTTTAACAAAAAAATTTAGTAAATAAACACTGTCTGGGCAGGTATTTATTCAATTTAGTACCTGAATATATATTTATTCCTACAATATAAATAATAATCTACATTTCTAATTACTATTAATATAATACAAGCAAAAAATTGATATGTTTTATGAGATAAGATATGAGTAATATGCGACAGTTTTGTATGATTGCTGTGGATATCTCATATAGCGTTCAGTACAATGTTGGTTGTGTCAAGAAGCGAATCGCCAAATGTAAGTAAGAATAATATTAATATTATAGATTGATTTAAATAGAATCTGATTAATGTATGCCTTATCGTATTTATACTTATCTAATAATTAAAGTAATGTGTTAAATATTGATTAAAAAAATGTTTAAAATGAATTACATTTATTTTAAAATAATATTCAGAGTTACCAGAAGATAACCTCTATTATCTAACAGAAACAAAAGATATTTAATTAATTAATTGCTTATTGTAGTGCAGAAATAACGTCATTAATACGCTTTGTGCTAATGTATCAGCTTCTATACAAAGTAGATTTAGAATATACCCATATAGACATAATCTATGTACGTCTCCAAATACTCAATGTCAAAATATCTATTTAACTTTTAGTCCAGGAGCTGGTGACAAAAAAGTGCGAGAGTTTTGGAAGGTCTGATATTTTCAAATCGGACTGTATTTTTGCCATAGAACGCCTATACCGATGTGAAGACACCAACAAACCCCACCAACAAAACTAGGTTGACTAAAAAAACAAGTTGTTCTATTGTTTTTTCCGACGCACGTCAATCAAGTTTTGTTGTTGGGGATTTTCCACCAACAATAGTCGCACAAAATGATGATACGTCATAACTTGTTTAAAACCTGTGGTCAGAAGCATTTTTTTGTTGGAAGTTGTTTTACATATCAGTATCCTATTTCGGTGTATTTATCAGTAATTAATTTTTGATTAATTTTTTAATCAATTTTCAATTAGCTGTAGTACATACACAATTGGTGGTCAGGCAAATTTTCTTTTGTAGATCGCTTTTATTTGTCATAAGGTATGTTTTTACAAAAAAATAACAATCTTGAAATGTCGGTTTGCTAATTAGGTCTAATTAAGTTTGTTAATTAAGCTATTTATTACAAAAAAATTTAACTACACATGTCATATATCACCGGATCAGAAATTTCAAGAGCTATCAAATGGTGTATTTATTTGTTTTTTTAATCATTAATAACCAAGCAAATGCACTTTTAGTCAACCTAGTTTTGTTGGTGGGGATTTTCCATCAACAAAAGTCGCACAAAATGATGATACGTCATAACTTGTTTAAAACCGGTGTTCAGAAGCAGTTTTTTTTTAATCAATTTTCAATTAGCTGTAGTAGGTACACAATCGGTGGTCAGAAGCATTTTTTTGTTAGAAGTTGTTTTACGTACCAGTATCCTTCACAATGTTTTTCTTTTTTTTTTTTTAATTTATTTAAGTGCGCTATCACCACAATTGCAGTTAATTAGTTTTTTTAATTATATGGTTAACTATTTGATTTAAAAGGGACATGTTATATATCACTAAACGTGGATTTCAATTTGCTATCTTTTGGTGTATTTATCAGTTTTCTCCGACGCACGGTTATCGAGTAATTAATTTTTGATTAATTTTTTAATCAATTTTCAATTAGCTGTAGTACGTACGCTATCGGTGTTCAGACAATTTTTTTTTCGTTGATCGTTTTTACTTGTTATATGGTATCTTTTTACAAAAAAAATTAGCAATCTTGAAGTGACCGTTTGCTAATTAATAATAATAATAATAATAATTTTATTCACTTTAGCCAACTACATAGTTCGATGTGAAAAGTCATTGTTGATATAATATACACACAAATTTACATACATAAAAACAATAATAATAAACAGTACATCTAATACAATTTAAAATAAACTAAAGACTAAATTTATAATAAAAATAAATAATGACTACATGTATATTTTACTTAAAATCATTTTCAAATTCATGAAAAGAATAATAGGCTCTATCAAGTAAAAGTTTTTTCATATTTATCTTAAAAAGTGCGGTTGGTTGAGTCTTCAATTCAATTGGTAGTAAGTTAAAAGCATTTATTCCCATGTACCTAGCTCCTTTTTCAAAGAGTGTGAGCTTATGTTTGGGAACTTCCAGTAGTGTGGCTCCATATCTAGTATTGTGGTTCATTCTGCCTATGTTTATTTTATTAAAAGACATTACATTTTGTTTTACATAAAGCAACAATTTATATAAATATAAACTGTGAATTGTTAAAATTTGCATTTCTTTAAACAGTTCTTTGCAAGGTGTTGTTAATGTTTTCCCAAGCATGATACGTAGCATTCTTTTTTGCAATACAAATATTCGGTCTATGTGACTTGAGCTTCCCCATACTATAATACCATATGATATTAGCGACTGGCAATGGCCAAAGTAAAATAACTTAAGTGAAGGTACATCTAAAAAGTTTTTAAGTTGTTTTAATACAAAACACATTGGCGCAGCTTTTTTACAAACACAATCTATTTGAAAATGCCAATTACAAGATTTGTCGATATATATTCCTAAAAATTTTGTATTATTTACTTGCGGTATTGAAATTCCTTTACTTTTTATTAAAAAAAGACTTGTCGGCCTGTATAGTGTTTGCTGTAAATTTGATTGTGACGGTTTTACTAGCATTTAAAAATAACTGATTGTCTTTAAACCAACTATTTGCAATGGAAATAGTTGAATTTGCATCTAGTACAAGTTGATCTGTATTAGCCGATGTAACTAAAAGTGATGTATCATCGGCAAATAATACTGACTGTGAAATTTGTAAGTCGTTTATATATATAATGAACAGAAGGGGCCCAAGAACAGAACCTTGAGGAACACCCTGCTTAATTTCTAACGTTGAAGAATTTGAGTTTTGAATTTGAACAAATTGTTTGCGGTTATTTAAGTAGCTTCGAAACCAGTCATTTGAAAGTCCTCTTATTCCATAACAATCAAGTTTGGCTAACAAAATATTATGGTTGACTAAATCAAAAGCCTTGCTTAAATCAAGAAACATCCCAAGACATTGCTCCCCTTTATCAAGGTTATTTAAAAGGTATTCCATGTATTTTTGAATAGCACAAGAAGTAGATCGACCTTTTTGAAATCCATATTGAAAGTTGTTAAATAAGTTATATTTATTAAAAAATGATCTTAATCTTTCAGATACAATTCCTTCAAATATCTTTGCAAAAGTACTTAATATTGAAATTGGTCTATAATTTTCCACGTCTTGTTTATTGCCTTTTTTAAAAATTGGTATTATTTTTGCTATTTTTAAAGTATCTGGAAATATTCCTTGATTTAACGAAGAATTTATCAAATTTACTAGAGGCTTAGACATTAAATGTATGTTTTTCTTAATTAGATTTGAGGAAATTCCATTTACTCCTGCAGAATTTGATCCTTTTAATTTTTGAACATATAGTAAAAGCTCCTCTTCTGTTACCGGAAAAAAATACAATGACGTAGAATTTTTACTAATGTTTTTCGGTTCACAATAATGACTATTTGTTATAATAGAATCTGCAACTGTATTAAAATAACAATTAAAATGATTTGCAATATCTTCAGGGATAATATTTAAAACAGTATTTATTTTAATAGTTTCTGTAACTGATGACTTGCAGTTTTTTCCAATGTTTTGGTTTATAATACTTCATGCTATTTTGTTTTTATTATTAGAGTTTTGAATTTTATCTTTACAATGCATTTTCTTTGCTTCTATAAGCACCTTTTTATAGATGGTTTTATACATTTTATAATTAGAAATACACTTAGGTAGTCCGCTCTTAGCAAGAAAATGAAGATTTTTTAGTTGGTTGGCTGATGTTTTAATACCTGTTGTTATCCAACTTTTATTATTTTGACTTTAAAGGAAAGGCAGATTCAAAAGAATTTGAAACCGACTCTATAAATTTATTAAATTGTATATTAATGTTGTTACTGCTATCAATAACTTCGTTCCAGTTATGTTCTTGCAAAAGATTCTGGAAATGTTTATTATTTTGTTTGCTATAAGGTCTATACTTTGTTAATTTAAATTTATTAATGTCACTATTTATTTTTAATTCAATGACTTGCATGTTGTGATCAGAAAAGCATTGTTCGCTTATATAGCTTTTATAAAAGTCAATATTATCAGTAACACATATATTATCTAAACAGTTTTTGAGTCTTGTCGGTTCATTTATTGTAATTTTAAAGCAGTAAGAGTTTAGAAGATCCATTAAATCAGAATAAGCTTTTGAATTTGACATAAAATTAATATCAAAGTCACCGCATATGACTATCTTGTAATATGAATGTTGGTGTAGTAATATTATGAGATCTTCCAAACCTTTTTGAAATATAGTAAGGTCGCTATCAGGAGTTCTATAGAGGCTCACAATTACTGTGTTAATTTTATCTTGTGTTATTACTACACCTGCCGCTTCAAAATGTATTTCGTGGCATATTTTATTAATTTCAACAATGGGTTTAAATTTTATATTATTTTTAATCAATACTAATGTACCGCCACGCTTATGTTTAACTCTACAAAAATGAGCACCTATGCAGTAGCCTTCTATTGCTACAGTTTCTATATTATCATTATGTATCCAATGTTCAGACAGACATAATACATGACATTGCTGACTATCTAAAAATACATCTAATTCTTCATATTTGTTATTTATGCTACGAAGGTTTTGATGGCTGATAATAAACTTTTTTATTTTGTTTTTGTTGTAATTTGGTATTGTGTTCTGTTTTCTAAAAAAATATTGCTGTCAAGTTCACTTGAAGGCAGTGTTATTTCATTTTCTACACTAATAATTGAAATATGATTTGTGCTGGTGTTCTTCTTCTCCAATGTTGATTGCTTTTGTGTTTCGCTGTTTATTTTTCTAGGAAGCAGCGTTTCTACGTTTTCTATATCTAAATTACAATTTTCGTTATTTTTTACAATTTCCACATCCGAAATCCACTTTTCAATAATTTTCTTATTCTCCAATTTGTTTATTTTAATTTCTGTCAAATTTTTAAAATTGATTCCACCTTGTACATTAAGATTGTTTTTAGTTTTTTCAAATTCTGCAATAAAACTTTTTAGTAAACACATTTTTCTTGCATGAGTAATAATGAATTTTTGAGAATAGTCAGTTTTATAATTAAATATGCCAAGTATAGTATTTATGTCCAAATAACTAATATTATTGTTTACAACTAATCTGTTATAAAAATCTAAATTAAATTTGTATATACTTTCGTTTTGTACATTTTTGCTTCTGCAATAAGGTACCGAAACAATTATTATTTTTGTTTGTTTCGATATTTTAGCAAGAATTTTAACTGTGCTATCTTTTATCTTTTGATCTTGAGCTGCATTTTCAGTACCAGCAAAAAGGAGAAGTAAATCATTTTTTTTCAGTTTTTTCATCATACTTGAGCCATCTTTAACAATAGTATCCATCATAGCAGATGGTTTAAAGATGCATTCTACCTTATAAGAACTGTACATAATTTGTAAATCAGCAGCAAGTCCTTTACAGTTTTCATCACCAAGTATTTAAAGCTTAGGTTTTGGTAAACGATCACTGTGGTCAATTTGTGTATCTAGTTTCATCTCATCTGGCAATGATTCTTTTGACATTACTTGATTCACTAATATTGTTCTATCTATAATGTTAGTTGCTTTATTATTATTTACAACTTTTGGATTCTGATTATCAATTATCTGTTTTATAATGTGATTGAGTTTTATATTTTCGTTCATTAAAAATTTTATTTCGTTTTCCATATTCTCAATTTTTTTATTAATATTTTTATTTTCACTGTTTAAATTAAAGTTTTCTTTTATAGGGGTAGAAACCTTAAGGGTGGTATCTTCATTCAAATTTTCTATTTCGATAAGACTACCGTTTAACGCATTTTTTAATTTAGATATCAGTTCATTTTTTTTACCGTTTTTATTTATGTCTCTAACTGCTAATTCATTGCGCAATTTGTTAACTGTCAAGGAAGAAATTTGTACAGTTTTGTGTTTACTTTTTATGATGTTACTTTTAATTTTACCCATAATTTTAAGTAAGAATCAAAAACTGTGAGATATTAATTTAATACTATATTATTCGGAAGTCACGTATTAAGCTGTTGGTCCCATCAAACCACTTTAAACAAGTCGTAGACTTACTGTGGCGATGTAAAATAGCCGTAAAAAGCGTAAAAGCATGAATTATTATTACTATTTATTATAGTTTGCTTATATTGATAACAATGAAGTTAGGATCAGACAAGGAAACAAGTTCTTCACACTGACGGGACCTTTCGTAGTGACTTAAAATAAACAATTACAGTTGGATAATATAGGCCACGGTGGGTTAACAAAATAATACAAAGGAAAGATTAAATGTACAATTACTATTATTTTTTTATTGCTTAGTATTATATAAATGATTATACTTAAGCAATGTATGTATATTAAGTTAATTAAGTTTGTTAATTAAGCCATTCATTACAATTCATTTTAACTACACATGTTATATATCACCGGATCAGAAATTTCAAGTGCTATCGAATGGTGTATTTATTTATTTTTATTGATCATTAATAACCAATCAAATGCATTTTTAGTCAACCTAGTTTTGTTGGTGGGGTTTGTTGGTGTCTTCACATCGGTAACGCCTATGTAGAGTCAGCACGCCAGGTGTCGGGACACCTGGCGCTAGCACGCTAAGAAACGTGTAATTTTAATTAGTACCCAAAAAATGTTTTGGAAAAGTTGAAAATTCATCGGCAGGTAGTCGATGCATTACAAAACCTTAACCAAGCAGTGAGACAGTTTAATAATCCAATGCACGGCGTCAGCACAGCTGCGTACATGTTACAAGAACTAACTCAATGAAAATTATTTGGAAAAGTTGAAGTTTGGAAATATGTCAAATTACGTCATTAAATTCACGAAAGAAACAGTCAGACATAGTTTTTATAGAACCCAATCAGTCAGCAGTCAATTGAAGTTGTGATAAGGCGCACGTCAAGAAATGTGTGGTGTCCACACTTGGCGTGCTGACTCTACAGAGGCGTTCTATGGCCAAAATAGAGTCCGATCCGAAAATATCAGACTCTCTCGCACTTGCACTTTTTTGTCACTAGCTCCTGGTATATTTACTAATCTAGCCACAACTTATGATGATTAAATAGAATCTGTTAAAATACTACTACAACTAGCCAATTTTATGACAAAACGCACGTAAATTATACAACTGTTATAATGTGTGTAAGATGTGATTTGTATAATTATAAGAGAACGCAATCGTTGGCATCTGTTGTCAACGTTGTCTCCGATGCTTGCATACAGTTCACCTTTACAGTAAGATAAAATTCAAAATTAAAGTAAAACGTAAACTGCTCAAAACGTTTATTTTTATAAATCCATTCCCTTATAATAGAAAAAGTTCACTAGAAGTGTCGTATCATCAGTATATGTTACAAGTTTATATAAATCATCCCAAATAATATTATGAAAACAGTCAAAATAAGAACAAAACTTACATAAATTGCATTAAAACCATCAAAATGCCGCAGCGATGATTCAAAAACTAGCTGTACAGCTTGTGTGAAATAAACTGTCTAAAAAGGCTCCCTTTTACTTAAATTATACAAAAACTTTACTGACATTTTCAAAATGTAGCTAAACTTGTGTGAACTATACAGAATAATAACATTGTAACGCCACTGTGCCTGTGATGTTATTATTTTGGTGCTATTGTGATTTTGTGAGTTATGCCCGTATGACACTGATCTATAATTCTTTATTGAATTATATATATAAAAATATTTAAATCTTAAAAAGTCTGTAAAATGCACAAATAATCATCAATCATATTGTAGATTGAAATTTTAAAAATATTTTTAGTTTTTTTAGAATTAACACAAAAAATATACGCATTAACAGTTTTAAGAAAAAGTTGGGTTATATTATAAATGCAATTTCTCACATTTTATGTGTTAATTATAAAGAAAACCTAAAAATGTACTTAAAATTACAATCTATAATAAAATTGATGATCATTTGTGCATTTTACAGACATTTTAAGATTTAAATATTTTTATATATATAATTCAAGATATAATTATTGACAGTGTAATACGGGCATTATTAAGTTTGTTTAATTACAAATTTCTAGGCACAACTTATGCTGATTGTGTAAGTAGTCAAATAAGCTAATTATTAACTTCTTATTGTAGTGATATTCTTGATGCATTGTGCATTGTTAATAAATTAGCATATTTACTTACTATTTGTACCAGTGGCGTAACATACATTTTTAATTTGTGGTTTTGTTTTAAAGTTTGTTTTTAATTATCCCTTTGTCTCTACTCCAACCTTTTCGTAGTCTGTTCGTGTTCATTTTAAAGTTAAACATCAGGTGATAGACCGTACCGGTGTGAAATTTGTCTCTTTGTTTTAAACCTTTTTCTACATATTTCATTTAGATTTATATTTACATTTTTCACTATGATTGGCCTTTGCAAGTGTAATACAAAGTTATTTTCCACAATAGTTGTGCTATTTGCAACAAAAAATGTCATTGTGGTGCTTTATTTGGTTTTAAATTGGAATTTGAACTATGCAAGCTATATAAAGAAAACATAACGCTGTATCGGGCATTGTTAGATGAAGTTCGATCTAACAATAAACTTTTCACTAACAAAATCTCTTATTTGGAGAAGAAGATAATTGAGAAATATATGAAATCTACTTGAATCTGCTTCTATTAGGACTATTATTAAAACTGATTCAATTCAATTTCCATCGGCAAACACAATTCTATCTAGTACTTCTATTACTACTTGCCATTCACACGGTGTACTGTACTTAATAGGTCATACTGCCTTTAAGCTTTATTGTTGTGGCAGGAATTATAGCGTCGATTGAAGATGAGCGAGGAAAACGTGTAACTGTAAGGATTGTTGCTAAAAACCTTTGTGCTGTACAAAAGGTGTATCAGCGTTACTTGGATACTGGCCTAATAACCAGAAGATTAGGATCCGGGCAAAGAAAGTCACCACGAACAGAGATGACCGTTTTATGATGTCCACGAGTTTTCGGAGTAGAATAACTTCTGCAGTTTATCTACGAAATCAACTCTATGAAGTTAGAGATGTAAATGTTAGTCAATGGACCGTTAGGAGAAAGCTTCGGGCTGCTAGATTGTCTTGTAGAAAAATGGCTGCAGGTCCATCTTTACAACGCCGACATCGAGTGGCAAGATTGGCTTTTGCCCGAAATGACCAGGCATGAAGTAATGAGGACTGGAGCAGGGTACTGCTTTCATATGAGTTGCCTCAATGGATCAGACGGACGTCGGAAAGTGTGGCGGAGACGCGGAGAAAGATACGCTTCAGTTTGTATTGATGAGCGACCCACCGGTTATGGTTTGGGCAGGAATTTCTACCGAAGCACGCACAGAATTGGTCTTTATAGAGAATGGCTCCCTGACAGTTCACAGATACATTATGGAGGTTCTCAAAGATCCCCTTTATGACAAATATGGGCGAGCGCGGCATTTTATATTCCAGCTGATCAAGTTGGCTTAGTTTTTTCTAAGGACTTTTGGCCTTTATTAACTATGGCCGACTACAAAATTTACAAGTTACATATGCAGGGGATTTTAGGATTTTAATCTCAACAGTTTGGACTAGGAATACCAACGGCGTCTCAATTTACTACCAAAACTTTGGGGGCATAAAAACCAAACCATAAACCAATTTAAAAAAAAGTTTTATTAGTTTTATTAGTAGAATCTTGGTTTTCTGAAGACATGATTGATTTAGAACTAAAATTAACTGGCTTTAACTTATTTAGATGTGATCGGTATAATTTAACTCGCCCGTGGCGTATTAATTGCGTTTAGAAGACATCTAAAATGTAAAATATAATTGATGGTTTATGAAATTATTAAACAATATACTATGTTTTTATTACAAATTTATTCTTACTATTACATTATAATACAACAAGAATGAACAACAATATAAATAAATATAATATATAAATATCTAAACTACAAAGTTAGAAGGAGCGGACAAATCTATTTGGTCATTTAAAATGGGTGCAGCGCAGAGTAGGGCAAAGTGTAATCTGACTTGAATAAAAAAATACTGACTAACAAATCATTACCACGAATAACTAATAATTATAATTAAGCTTTTTTTTTTTAACGACAATGCGTATTCGATGTGACTAATGACTAAGAATCATTAGTTAGTAAAGAACGATTACTGATTTGTTAGTCACTAATCAAAATTCGCATAGTAATGACTAACGCATAACAACTCATCAAGGTTTGCTGAACTATTTTAAGAAAATCAAAAATGATTAAGAAAATTTATGAAACATTTACAGGTTTTTAAAGAAAATTATTAAAACTTAAAAAAGACTAAAAAAGTTTAAAAATAGTAAAAAAAGTTTAACATTTAAGAAAATTAAAGAAAAATAAGATAAATCAACAAAATTTTAAAAAAATTAAAAATAAAAAAAAAAAAAATAAAGAAAAAAAAAATAAAGTTTGAGAAAATGTTTAAAATATTTTTTTTGTAAAATATACTTAATCTAAGGAAAAAACTAAAAAAAAGTGTCAGAATTTTTTTTAGAATGGATATGGAGTATATTATGACCTTTTTATTTTTTAGTTTCAAAATTTATTTTTTTGCAAATTTAGGACTATTTTTTTTAATTGCTCATCCATTACAAATTTACAAATATGATGTTTTTCGAGGAGGTTAAGAAATTTTATGGACAACATACACTGGATCTAATTTGCAAGATTTAGCGTCTAAGCGTTAAGAAGTGCTGATGAAGATATGAGTGGCCTATTAAAACGTTTGCCCCAACTTTATGTAGTAATTAAAGAAAATTAGTCCTAAATAGCCGTTTTTTTGACAAAAAAAAAACCTTGAAACTAAAGAATAAAAAGGACCTAATCTACTAATTTACTTAGCTAGGAATACCAAATATTGTGTGGAGATTTTTATGGACAACATACACTGGATTCAATTCGTAAGATGGAGCGGAGCTCTTAAGCGTTAAGAAGTGCTGATGAAGATAAGGGTGGTCTATTTAAATGTTTGCCCAACTTTATGTAGTAATTAAAGAACTCTAAAATTTTTTTTTAAGAAATTTAAGAAAATGTAAAAAACTATCTGAGGTTATTCCCACATAGGAATGGAGTACATTGACACTGAGGTCATTGAAGACTTGACAGTTGTAGCATGTACGCAGCCAGAGAGAACCAAAGAATTACAAAAAATAAAAGGAAGCAATTACTTTTGTAGACTTGCTAAACAATTATTTCAGTGAACGGTCAATATTAATTGATAAAAAAATAAATAAAAAAACAGCTGCGGTGTACCACAAGGATCAGTTCTAGGCCCGGTTTTTTGGAACAGTTTATACAACCAGGTAATAAGAATTAAAACCAGAAAAGGAGTAGAGATCCTTGGATTTACGGACAACTCTGAGATAGTTGCACACGGAAAAACAAAAAACAATATTGAGGACAAAATAAACCAAACCATCAAGAATATAACCATGCTAACCACAAGCCTTGGATTTGAACTGCCCAACGTGGAAGTTGATGCTCAAGAGGACATAATTGCCTTAAAACCAAGCATCCAATACCTCTAGTCATCTTTAGCAGGAACAACAACTAGGGAGAGCACCTTAAGAGCAGGTGCAAAGGCAGAATAAGCGTTTACGGCACTGGTAGGGCTAATGCCCAACGTAAACGGTCCCAGATTTAGCAAAAGGAGACTACTGTGCTTGGTTGTAAACTTTATAATTCTGTACGCGGCTCCTATATGGGGTGAAGCAATCCAGGAGAAGAGGAAACTACAAATTCTTACCAAATTCCAAAGGAGAGCTAGACTAGTGTGGATACCGTACTACTTTTCTGGAAGCGGTGAAGGTAATTGCAGGGGCATTACCCATTGACATTCTCGTAGATGAAAAAACAGAGATGTACATAATACGGAGAAAAACTGTAAAATTAAAAAGAAATCTGTAGAAAAATGAGCAAATAGATCTGATCAGAAACCTAAAAAATGTGGATTAACAGAGACCACGGGGAGCATGGATGCTTTGGTAATTACCTCCAAAGATTCCAAATCAGGGAAAATGACTTATGCCAGTACTATGGGGACATAGACACGGTAACGCATGCCGTAATAAAATGCACCCACACCAGAGATGAAACTGAAAAGAACTTTGAAAAAAATATTTAAGAGCAACATGGTTGAAACAATGTTGGAAAACTAATACTTGTAGAGCTAGATTGATAAAATGATCTGACACATTATTAAAAAGAGAGGCTTTGGCATTTGATGTCTTAGGGCTATGTGTTAACACTATATTTGGCATTGAGGTCTTATGCGTAACAGCTGTTGAGAGTATGCGTTGTGCATTGGGGTTTGGGGTTGTACCTGGGGCAGAGCTACCTGTAAAGAAGTGTCTGTAATCTACGACTTTTAAAACCAGGGTAGTGTTATAAAACAGTAAAGTACAAAGAATTACAAAATTGTAAGTTTTTTTTCAAAAACATCTCTGAGTCGGCTTTTTTTAATATTTTGCGGTAGGGCCCAAAATTCCTAGCTCCGCTACTGCAAATAGTTTAACATTATTAATATTATTTGACAGATCTGATTCTTCCAAACTATGATATTATAGTAAACTGTTCTAACAGTTTTAGTAACTTTTTCACAGTTATAATCATGTTTTCACAGTAATAACATATTTTGCTGTAAACTGTTTTTGTAACGTTTTGACAGTTTTAGTAACAATTTAGAATAAATTTTGTCAGATCTAGCCAGTTGTTTCCAACTTATTACATTATTTGGCAGTTTTAGTAACTTTTGACAGATGTAGTGAACTGTTTAGTACTTTTTTGACAAATGTGATTACATTTTGACAATATTTTTGACACGTTTGCTATATTTCTGACAACATAAATTATTACTGTAAATTGTTTGACAGATAATTTTTTTTTAAGATTTTAGTTACTGTTTGACATATGTAGTAACATTTTTGACAATTTAGAATAAAATTTGATATATCAGGCAGATGGTACGCATTTTATTATATTGCTGTAAATTGTTTGACATTTTAGTAACTTTTTGACACATTTAGTAACATTTTTGACTGTTTATAAAACAATTTGACAGATCTAGCCAGTTGTTTCCAACTTATTACATTGCTGAAAATTATTTGACAGTTTTAGTAACTTTTGAGAGATGTAGTAAACTGTTTAGTAAGTTTTTGACAAATGTGATTACTTTTTGACAATGCTGTTGGCAGTTTAGAAAATAAACTATTATTGTTAATTGTTTAACAGATAATTTTTTTAAGTTCTTTGTTACTGTTTGACAGAGTAGTAACATTTTTGACAACTTAGAATAAAATTTGATTTATCAGGCAGATGGTACGCATTTTATTAAATTGCTGTAAATTGTTTGCCAGTTTCAGTACTTTTTTGACAGATGTAGTAACATTTTTGACAGTTTAAGAAACAATTTGACTGATTTATGCCAACTTATCACAATGCCAAGAACTATATGACAGTTTTGTAATTTTTTGACAATTTAATGTATAAGATATTTACAAAAACTGTCAAAATGAGGCAAAAACCTGTGTAAACAGAACAAAAAAAACTCTTTATTTGTTCAAACTACCAAAGTAAAACTATAATTTGCGTTTTGTGTTCTCAACCTTTCTATACGCCGCTGAGACATAGACACTAAAACAGCGGGATATTAAGAGACTAGAGGAATTTAAAATGTGGTGTTATAGAAGAATGATGAGAATATCATGGACGGAGTTTTGAAAATAAGAACTGTCATGATGATTGCCAACCTATGTTAGGAAACGGTATGACAAAAAGAAGATGTTGCATAAACTTTACTAAAACTGTCAAATTATATCTAAATCTTGTGGTAAACTGTCAAATAACACCATAACTTGCGTAAACTGTCAAAATAAGACTAATTCTAGTGTAAACTGTTAAAATAAGAATCAAATTTATGTAAACTAAGGGTTTTGTTTTTGCACAAACTGCTGATAAAAAAAACTGTTAAAATAAGACAGAAACTCGCGTAAACTTATTAAAAACTGTTAAAATACAGCTACAACTTGTCAACACTGTCACACAAGACACACTACCCTACACAAACTGCGTTGAAACGTAAACTTAAAGTAAAATTGACAAATTAAAACTAAAAGTTGTGTAAACTGCAAAAAAACTGTCAAAACAAAACTATAACTTGTTTAAACTGTCAAAATTAAACTATAAGTTGTATAATCTGCATATAAACTGTCAAAATGAAAATATAAAAAATAAAACATGTTCTAATCTGATATTCAATAAATTGACAGATGTAAAGTGACAATTTAATCTGATTGGGATTTCAAGGTCAGTAAATCCTTAAAATTGAACAATAAATTGACAAATGTAAAAACAGCTTTAGGCTTCAACTTGCGTAAACTGCTCAGAACTGTCAACATTTTGTTAAAAACTTATTTAATCTACACATATACTGGCAATATTTGTATTAGCAAATTGCACAAAAATTGTCAAAACTTCTCTAATTTGTTTATATTAAAAAAAAAAGTCAATGTTGGACAGATAAGTTTTAGACAATGTTAAGTTTGATAGATGTCGTTTGCTGATATTTTTATTTTTCACTGCTTTCCTTTTTGTATAATAAACTATTATAATGTTTCACTCTAAAGTCTTGAAAAGGAGAGTAAGATATAGTTCCAAAATATCTTAAAATATGCTATGATGATTCAAAAATTATTCTTATTGTATACTTTAAGGGTAAAGATGGAAATGATGAAAATGATCAAGAGCTTCAGGAAATAACACAACTTCAAAATCCCCGTTCAGAAGAACAAAACTCCATGTCCATAGAGTACTCAAAAGCAGAATCATGTTGTTGCGATGGTTGTTGCAATATATTATAACAATACATCTGTCAATTTTATTTTGTTTCGTTAAACAAACTAAGCAATCCGTCAATCTGACAACATGTAATGTATACAAATTAATATAGTAATAATGAGTCGGAATAATGGACCTAACAAGAAATACGGCATCTTGCCTCACAAAGTTTCCCATCACAAACACACCAGCACTTCAAACGACTTAATGGTATGTCCCAAATGTCGTGAAAAAGAAAATAATGATGGGGTTCCATTAATCAAAGACTACATCAAATCCATAAACTACATCAATTCCTGCCACAACATCATCAATCAAATGATACAGAAAAATTCAGATCCACCATTTATGATGCCGGATTTACCAAATTTCTTGAGCATTTTTACAGTTTTAAATACGCATAAAAGCGCCATACCATTGAGTAATATGGAATCATTAGAAGAAATTTATTCAAGAATCGAATCTTTAGATATGGACGCTAAAAATGCCGATGATACTGATAATGAAAAATATGGCAAAGAAATGTATAGTAGCGACGATGAACCTAGAATTGCACAACAGCATCCGCGTACATCAAGCATACCTAGACGTATAGGTTCTGGAAAAATGAATGAAAAACATGAAAAAGTTAGCACGGAAAAATTAGAAAAGCAGAAACCTGTTATTAAGAAAGCAGATCCGGAATTTAAGCGACGGTCCAGTTCTGAGAAAAAATTGGGTGAGCAAATTGAAAAGCAACAGTTGCGACATACCAATAGTGCTGTAAGTACTTATAAGAATGGGCAGGTAGCTAAGCGGAATTCTAAACAAAATGTTGTTGTAAAACAATCGTCGCAAAATAGTATAAAAATAATGGAAAAGGAATTGGATAATTATGCTAAAGATTTGTTGGGTTCTTGTTCCGAAACTGTAAGCAACTCACCTTGTAAGTTATATTTTTATACAGTATTATAGATCATTTAAATTTGTTATTTTAGTAACATCAAGAAGTTCCAGTCCAAAACAGAAGCGGAGCACCATATCATACAAAACGAAAACAGAACATTGTGTTAAAGTTCCACCACCAAAAATAAACTCTAAGGTAATTTAGAAATAATTTCAGTTAAAGCAATGTCCACACTTGCAATGTGTTGCAAATGAAATCTTGTTCTGTTGCAAGTTGATGATTTTTAAGCCAGCCAGCACATTTACTTATTTATCAATTTAAAACAATCAAAATTGATTAAAAATTAAGGAATTTGTTTATTCATTGGAATTCTATAAAATTTAGTATGTATGTGTGGAGCAAATTTGATTTATATATTTATATTTAATAATTTGACATAACCTTAATCAATTCAATCTATCCCATTGCAACAAATAAAATCAATTAGAAATATGAAAAGTCATAACTTTCAAACTATTCATTGGAAATTTATAAAATTTAGTACTAATATACTTTATTGCTATTAGTATCACTGGAGTAAAATTAATCTAAATTTACACGCTCAATCTAACATATTGTAACAAAGAAAATCAATTAGAAATATAGTCACAATTTCAAAACTACTCATTGAAAATTTTTAAAATTTAATATTAATATACTTCATTGCCGTTAAAAGAAGTTATGTAAATTTAATCAAATGTCATACGCTGAATTTGACATAACCTCAATTAAATCAATCTCACCTAAACTAACTTGAAAAATGTATAGAACATATAAAAAGCTGTAACTTCAAAAACATTAATTGAAAATTTATAAAATTTAATTATAATACACTTCAATGCTGTTAAAAGAAGTTGTGTAAATTTAACTAAAATCCATACGCAAACAAACAAATTTAATCTTGTTCTGTTGCAAGTCTGGTCATGCGTTTTTAGAGTTATTTTAGAATAATTAGGTTAAATTTTAATTCTTAATTAATCTTTACAGAATCAGAAGTCACCAAAGCGAAGATACATGCAGCCCTATCAAGACGAAAAAGAAATGGTAAACGTTGCCGTCTACACCGACGAACGAAAATGCGAACGAGCGCCCACGCCTGTAAAAAAATCACCGACACCATCATGCTACAATTTACAATCAAGTTATGCAAAAGATTTAAACTTGCACACAACTGTAAAAAGAGTTGTCATACAAAGCGAACTAACTAAAGAAGAAAAGCGTCAATCAATTGTACCAAAACAACAACCAATAGCTGAGTGGGTAGAAAGCGACGATTGTCTTTCTGATAAAAATAACTTAACAAACGTAGATGATTATGAAGACAGCGATATCGAACCGGATGAGAATCAGGAAATTTTAGCTTTTCGAAAACCGATTGTTAAAGAGAAGGAAGTCAGCGCACCGATTCAGATTAAAATTCCGGTTAAACCACAAGCTAAATACATTGTTAAACAGAAACCGAATGATTTTTTTACAAAAAGAAGGAGACAGCCACAAAAGGTCGCTGAGAAAATAATTGAAGATGAAAGCGATGTTGAACAGAATAATTATCATTCCGAATCTGATATTGATGACGATATTTACGTTGAAGGTGAATAATTTCTTTTTTCATAGTATTTTTATGCAACCCTACTTTTATCATACAATTTAGGAATCTTATCTATGCAATTCCTTGTCGCGCGCATCTGAATAGCACTGCTACAATTTTATTAATGCATTTTAATTAATTATAGATTCTAAAAATAAGCCATCCAGTACAAGAATCCTTCCAAAATCAATACTGTCAAACATAGGAATACTTACCCAAACAGGAAAAGTGAAACCTGAAAAGGAAGAGGAATTAGAAAAGGTGAAAAATGAAAGATCTTCGGATAAACAGAATTCTTCTTTTAGACAACCACGCAATCGCGAAGATGATGATCCTTATGCTGAAGTACTACAGATCACTGGATCTAAAGGCTCATCACATTCATCCGATATAAAATCCGACGATGAGTTTGAAATCGCCACTCATAGAATGGACTTACCATCCACTGGTTCTTCATACAGGGTACATCATTAATTTGTAATAACTTTTTTGGGCAAAATTGTATTTATTTGTAAAAATATATTAATCATCTAGTTGGCATAAACAAGCAACTCCTCTGTTAATCCAATGTCGTTCAGGTAAGGTGGTATCAAAGTTGGTGTACATTACAAAATTAGTTGAGTGACCAGTTGTTGACAGTATACCTCTTCTAGCGCTAGTTTTATAAATAGGACAATTGTAGCATTTCTTCTGTTGTAATTCAGATTTAAGTAAAGGTTTCAACCACATTATGGGTACAGCATCAAATAATATTTTTGGTAAAGATTCGTTTAACATGTGTGTCAATCTATCCCATCTGGCTCCTTCCAAATATAAACCCTAATTAAATAAAAACATTTAATAAAAAAAATTGTTCAATATACTTCAGCCTCCTTACTGATAAAAAAACACTATCGTCTTCTTCCTCAACACAACGCTGCATGTAATAATAATTGTGATAATGTTAAATGTGTTTAGAGAATTAGTTGATTGAATTATTATTTAGGATACAACTCCAACTATTCCACTCAAAACTCAGTTCTTTATTGTTGCTATTTAACCTTTCAACAGTAAGACACATACAATAGTTCAAAATAATGTTTCACTTGTAAAAAACGATCTACAATAGTTTGCAATAAGATTTAATTTGTGAGAATAATCTACCAACTGCCATAAAGATCTACTAACTGTCAAACTGATCTATCAATTTTCAAAATAATTTGAATGCTGTAAAAATGAGCAACAGTTTAATCTCCCAGCTGTCAAAAAGATTTTCATTGTATGTACAATAATAATAATAATAGCGTCTTTATTTCTTTATATTTACTACAAGAATCAGATCTTTTAAATGTCAAAAAGATATTTAACATCTATTTCTGTACAAAACAATCACCTAATTGATCTTCAAAACAGCATTTAATAAATTATTAATTCATTTCATATTAAATGTTGATGTGATTGTAGTTCAAAAACAATTTTGAAGTTATTATTGCTGGATCTCCAATGTAATAAATCAATCAACTTTACCACCTACCTTAAGCCAATCTTTATACGCATCCTGATGATCATCAATGTGCTGCATGTGGATGTTGTAATGTGTAATAAATTAAATGAAATATTTATGGATTAAACAATTAAAACAATTTGATTCATAGACAAACTGGTATACTATCAACAATAATTACCTTAAAATAAATACCGATTTCCGGTATATCAGGAACCTCAGTTTCATACTCGCTTACAAAAAAATCGAACGTTATATGATCGATCGGATACTTCTTCTTCCTCGAAAAATTCTGAAGCACCCCCGTTAGAAATGATTGGGTAAAATAAAAACCAGACAGCCAAAAGACTTCAGGTGGTCCGTTTTCGATCCAAGTTTGCAGAAACTCCAATCTATTATAATGCAACAATCAATTCACAAAACTTACTTTCAATTTTTTTACCTAGCAAGTAGATCCAAAATGTATGAACCAAGCGGCTTCAAACTGGGATAACTTTTAGAAGCCCACGAAGCCGGAATCTTTCCAACCATTAAGGAAATAAACAAATCTTCCAATTCGTTTGACATTACAACAAGACCTTTAATGGCTTTGATTACATCACGTAAAGTTCGTTTGACTACAGCTGTTAATCGATTGAAACGTATCAACTCCTACAATAATTTTTTTTTTGAAAAACTATTCCATTTGTTCAAATTTTACCTCACCTGTTTGAGTACAGTATTCATGGAATTCATATAAAGCACCGGATACTTCTCACTAACCATTTCAATATTGAATTGATCGGGAATTTGTGCCAAAATATTATTGGCCAAATCTGTGACCATATCTTGTGAATCATCACCGGCAGCACCACCAGCAATCTGTGTTTGGGTCTGCAAAACTCCATTTAACAAAACCATGGTTTCTTGATTGTCTTTAGTAATATCGGCGTTTTCGTGCAATCCAAAAACTTCGGGCAAAGGTGTTAGTGGTAGTGATTTGATGTAATTTACAATACCTTCGTAAGCAGTATCTTGGGGGACATAGTAAATACCGCTTGATGAAAAGGTGTATCTACGGAAATTAATTGATCACTTTGATTTTAATTATAGTTAATCACTTACAAAGCTGTATTAACAGTGTTTGGACAATAAAATATTGATAGAATGGAATTCAATAATCGCCTATCTTTATCATCAGTAACACGACCACCGTAATTGCATTCTCCTGTCAAATAGGTGAGTGCCTCATATGGTACTTCATCATAATCTGTCAGGAACATCTTAAATGTTTTTTAAATTTTAAATTGATTTATTATTTGGATTTTTTGTATATATATTTATATATACCTGTAGTTGGATAATACTGATTCTCAAATCAGATTCGTTAAATTCGTAAGGTATATTCCACCCCAAGGGTCCAAATTTTCTCCTCTCTTGAACCATGGCGTGGAAAAAGCAGAGGGCAAAGAGCATTGTTTGCCAGGAATGCCAGTGCGGACATGACTGGAAGAAAGCGGGATCCGAAATTGGATCTGAGGTGTAGGAACGGAGTAGATTTTGCCTTAATCCTTTCGGAGCTTCGTTGGTCATCTTGACACCTAAAATTTAGTCAATTGAGCTTATTATAACTTGAACATTAAGTTAATATTTATAGATTAAAATTTGTCCAAAGTAAGCTATCTTATTCATATTAAAATAAACGCCGTTTATTGGTAAGACTAAGAATAATCTTAGATATGTCAGAAAAATGTTTGGACAAATTATAACCTAATTAAGTCAATTACCATTTTGTAATATGGAAACCGGAAACGCTTTACTGGGATAACTGGTCAACCACAAACGAAACTGCAAATCGGCATTTTCCGGCACAATGACTTCATCGCAAATTCTATCCAATTCGCGCATCCAACTTTCAGCAAGATGGCAATTCTGCAGCACGACCCATTGTCCCGTTTCCAGCGCTGTGTTAATCATTTCTGAAGCGATAGGTCCCTACAAATAAAAAAATAAAAATCCTGTTTGTTACAATCTTAAACAGAATTACTTGACCCTGTCCCAAACTAATGGTAAAGAGACTTGTTTTCTCAATCCCTTTATCGGCGGCAAATCTAATCAATCCGGCCATCGGATCTGAGCCGGCAGATAAGATAAAAACTAACGGCGAGCAACAGTTGCTGTCGTTGTAAGATTCTTCTATATTGAATTGCGGAGGTTCCAAATAAGCTTGTCCCATTTCTTCCACAATGTAAATCTAAAAATTGGGATGTAATATCTGATTAAATTAAAAAAATAATAAATACTTGAACGGCTGGGACTACTTTATCAGGTCTAACGCAGCGTAGCACTATCAATCTTAAAAGTTTAGTCAATTCAGAGTAAGGTTCCGGGAAAGGATGATCCTGCGGATTCGGCAAATCGTAGAAGTGCTTCCATTCGACTATCTTTGATGAAAAGGATTCATGAAAACCTTTCAATCTAAAATTGTAAGTGTTGTGATTGTTGTTGGGTTTAATGTAATCATTACCCATGTATATTGTTGGCGCGTACAATTTCCGCCCAAGATTTATCCGAAAGCCATTTCGGTGCTGGATTGGGAAAGGGGTTTTGGAGGGCAACACCTCCGGTTAAGAAAAATGTCCAAGCTTCATCGTCAATTAAACTCTGGATAAAAATAATATAGATTAAGTAGTTTGCACAAATTTTAGTTTGCATAAATTTAAATTTGTGCAAATTGTAGTTTTGTAAAACTATATTTGATTGCAAAAAATAATACCAACTTACCTGTGCCCTTAAAATCCCAATACATAAAACAAACGAAAATATAAGTTTGTCTTTCTCGAACAACGATCTGCAAACGTTGCGATAAATACTGTTGGTAAAATAAGCATTCAATCCCTCGATGCGTTCATTCAGAACTTCAGATTTGTGACTATTAATAATAGCCTGATTGTATAAATTAATAAACCACGATAGGGAATACTGATACATCGGATCAATGTTTGCCAAATCTGAAATGCAAAAGAACAGCACTGACGAGTGCTTCGAAACGGGGACGTATTGATTTCGGGCGAAATCAATTTCGACTTCGGTGATTGCAGCAATTTTCTGTTTTTCCTGTATATCGGCCGATAGGACTTTGCTCGATGATAATATTTTTATGGCGGTTTCGTCTTCCAAAATATTGCCCTCCGATGATGATAGTACTTCCAGAATTTTATCTTCAATTTCCTTCAACGTTTTTTTATTATTAGCGCCTTCGACTATCATTGCGTTCTTTTTCTCTTCCAATTCGGGACGATCTTTTGCAACAACTATTCCCAATAATTGATCCTGAAGACCTTGTTGCGTAATCATGAAGTTCAATAACGTTACCTAAAGACATAATAAAAAAAAACTGTCATAATAATTTATTCATTGTTAGAATGATCTACCAACTATCATAGCAATCTACTAATTGTGAAAATGATTTACAAACTGTCAAAATGATGCTAGGATTGATTGAACTGTTATAATGATCTGTAACTGTACTGTCAGAACAATTTGCAATTTGTCTTTAAAATAACACATAGATCAATCAATTATCACAATGATCTACTAATTTTGAGGACAATCTGTAACCTATCAAAAAAATATATTTAAAGTCTTTGAATTAACACATAGACCAATCAACTGTCAAAAGAATTTACTATAGTTTTGACAGATCCAAAAGTGTTAAGAAGTTATAAAAAAATAATATATGTATTTATTTTTACCTTTACTGCAACTTCCGGAAGGTAATGCGGATTCCGCAATCTCGTCGTGATGAAGAATCTGAAATCGTAGTTGTATTCGAGAACGTTCTCCCCCAACTTCAAATAGTAGACGCCCTGTTGTTTGTAGATGTTTTTAACGAGAATCGGATCCAAAACGGCGTCAATTTCTTGCCCAACATTTTCTAACAACACCGGCAATCCGTACGTGATGCTATTTTCAAGCACCCTTATGTAATTGCCATCCGTCAATTTGATGATCGAAAGACGATTGTGTTTTTCCATATTCTTCACCCATTTATTGGCTTGGCCTAATAGAGAACATGTGATTTGTTTAAATAAGGCGAGTAGTAGAGCAACAGTCAACCATTACTTGAATAGAGTAAGTTGCAAGTATTTGAGTATAGATGGCGAGTACTTAGGCACATTTGGCTAGTACTGTAGACAAATGCCCGCAGTTGGCAAGTTACCAATTGTAGTTGAGTAGACGAGTAACAAGGGTAAATAAACATGAAACAGCCAGCGAATACTCGATCACAGTCGATAAAGACTCGAGTATATTAAAAACTACTTGCGTCTCATGTAACATATATTTTAGCAATTAATAAAGTATTGTGATCAATAATAGATCAATGTTGTGTGTGCTGAAAATCGTAACTTACCTTGAGGATCAATCATGAGTGGCCACCTTCTAGCTTTGGTCGCTATAATACCGTTCTCAACGCTATAAGTATCAACAGGCAAGCCAAATATATTCCAAGCTCTGATGACGACTGGCTCGCCCATTGTTAATACAAGCGAGAACGAACTGGAGCACGGAATATTCAAATTAGTGCAATAGATATTCCAATCCTTCATCAAGCTTTGTCTATTAAAATATATTTAAGTCAATTTTGTTTGTGTGGCCACTGCACTGATGAGAATTTTGTGCTCAAAACACAATTATTCTTACCTGTAATCTACAGTAAACGCTCCTAAATATGCAATTACTCCAGATGATAACAGAACGTCTCCAATGACGTTTCCTAATAAGCCGTGTAAATATGCGGCAGCTTCGGACCAACGCGTTTTTTCACCACCCAAACCACCAATAAGTTTCTCAGCTCTGTCCAACTTTTGGGAACAAAGTTCTATATTGTCTTCCAATTCTTTTTTCTTCTTAGTTTCGGCAGCAAATTCATCATTGAGAGCTTGCAATTTATCAGTTACCTACAATAAAATTGATAACAATAAAAAATAAATTTACAAACAGATTCAGTTCCAAGGTTTTTAAATTAAAAAGTCTAAACTTGTAATTAGACGTGGCTTAAAAATTTTGTTCCCAGGCTCAATTGCCCCAATACCTTCACAATAGTTTCCAGAACATATTATATTATTCAAAATTTAAAAAAATGAAATATTTTGTTTCCTATTATTACTACCAACACTACTACTAGAAACCAGTGACAACTCAAGCAAACTGTTTTTTAAGTTAATTAATTAATAACTAATTATAATAAAATCCTACCTCTTGCAGTTGAGCCCGTTTCACATTCAACGTTTCCATCTGCGCCGCCAGTTCTCCTTCGGCCTCAGCAAGTGCCGCCTTCTTCGGGGCAACTATCTTGATAACGCGATCGTAGACCTCCATAGCTCGGACCCATTTGCAGATACCTTCGCAAGCCGTAGAAACATTTTTCACAAAATCCGGATCAAATTCTCGATCGGGCATATATCTAAACAACAATCAAATTATTTAACGACTTCAAAAACAATTCAAATCGTACCTTTCCCTAATCCGTTTCATCACAGGAGGTGGAATGTTGTCCTTATTGTAAGTTTTTAAACTTTCTAAAAATTTCATATCGGCCAATAGTTTGACAGATGGACCCCAGTAGTCTTCCATCATGCGCCCAGTAGCTGGATCCGGTTTTCTGTCCGGTTTTATTTGTTTCATGACGCATACCTTTAACAAAAGCAATTGTGTGAAGAAATTTGGAGAATAATAATTACTTACCGCTTCTAAAACCAATTTTATAGCAGATGGTGGATTTTTCATAGATTTTACAAGTGTAATGTCGGATGGTTTGAGGGTGTTTAAAGCATCGACGGCCGATTCCAATGCCGGAATTGCTTCGGCCAAATCCGATTCGCAATCGTCTTTGATGGCTTGAGCTGCTGCGGCGGCTTCATTTGCCAAAGCTTCATCAGCACCGACAATCTAACAAAATTATAATTTTATCTAGCAGGTTAAACAAATTTCAAACATCAAAAAATTATTACTTCTTTTTTAGCCTCAACAATAACAGTATCCTGTTCAATTTTAATCATCAACTTCTCAGTCTTGGCGGAAGCTACAACTAGTTTGGGTTGGAGCGCATGTAGCTCATCCTGCATATATCCAACCTGACCTGCTGCAAAGTCGAGTTTTTCTAATCCAGTTTCGTACCTATAATTGTATCAAACCATAAGTTAAGAACCCTTCTTCCCCTCTCACTGATAGAAGACAATTTTGTCGTTGCAAATTCTAAAAACTAATTTATCTCCAAGCTTTGAGGAAGTAGGAAAAGTAATATTTTTACCTGTTTCTTTGTAATGTGATTTGATCCACCTTCAGATAATAAAGGCTTTTAAAAATTTGTATTAATTCCAAATAAGATGTTGGTGTAACGTAGGTTTTTCTTCTCTGTTCCTTGAAAAATATATCCGACGCATGTTCCACAGTAGTATGGAATTTTTTGCACATCAAGACACATCTGTCGATCAGCTCTTGAGTAATATCTGTTTGCGAGAGGAACATGTTGGCTACACGTTCCAAAGCATCGTCGGGCCACTTTAGGAACCTAATTAATTGTTTCGTTTAAGTTTAGATTTATTCGAAACCAAATTTTAGATTGTAACATACCAGTCAATGGTGCAACAGTTGATCAAAGAAGGAAACATCCTGCATCTCGTCCTGAAGGCATCACCGATTGGACTCATGGCAAGAGCAATGTGTAAGCTATTTTTAACGCGTTCTATGAAGTAGTTGTACAGGGCCAAAGGAGTACTCTCCATTTTTCTACCCTACAGAAATTTAAAACAATTGAATGCCACCACTAATGAAATTACAAAAGTACTACTATTAGTACTATTACTAATAGTACCATCACTATTTTTACTACAATTATGCTAAAATTGTCTAAATTCCATATAAATCAACTCTAAATTGATAAACAGATTTTAGTCAGCCAACAAATATTTTACTTAGTCAGTTAAATTTATAAACTGTCAAAACAATTTCCAACATATTATATCCTAATTATGAAATTTGTTTACAAAATATTAGAGTAATTTATCAACTGTCAGATTAATTTATCAACTGTTAAGCAGTTTGCAACCTATTATACGTTTATCCTAATTTTTACAGTGATATACAAAGTATAAGAATAATTCAAGTGTCAAATCAATATATCAATTGCCAAAATAGTTTGTAACTTATTTTACAAATATCTTAACAAAATGATTTACTAAGTATTATAATTTATCTACTGTGAGATTAATCTCGAAACTGTCAGGCTGATCTATTAACTGTCACAACAATTTGCAAATTTTCAGATTGATCTACCAAGTATTAGAATAATTTATCTACTGTCAGATTAGTCTATAAATTGTCAGACTGATCTATCAACTGCTAGATTGACCTACCAACTGTTAAAGTAGTTTGCAACTTGTTATAGGTATGTCCTAATTTTCAAATTGATCTCCAAAGTATTAGAATTATTGATCTACTGTTAGGTTAATCTATATTGCAACGTATTATACGTATATCCTAATTTAGATCTATAAATTATTAGAATCATTTATCTACTACCACATCATACTGTCATACTGATCTTTCAACTGCCAGATTAACTTCCAACTGTAATCCAGTTTGCAACCTATTATACGTATTCGCTAATTTTCAAAATAATCCAATAAATATTAAAATAATCTATCAATTGTCAGATTGATCTACTACCTATCAAATTGATCTATAAATTGTCAATTGTCAGCAGTTTGCTGCCTATTCTATTATGTAATCTACCAACTCTCAGAAATGTGTGGATTATACGTATATTCAAGTTGTCAAAATAATCTATCAATGGTCACAATAATCTATCAACTGTCACAATAATCTATCAATTGCCAAAACTGTCTAGAACAAATCATATGTATATCTAATGCTTAAACAAAACAAAACAACAAAGCATATCTAAACTGTCAGAATAATCAACGTTACTTCTTCAAAATGATCTACCAACTGTAACAATGATCTATTATTAATAAAACCAAAACAATCAACAAAATTTTTTATTATATTTTGACTTCAACTAAGTGTCAAAATAACTTGTTAGTCTATCCCCTGTCAGGGTATCTATAAACTCGGTTTTATGGACAATTTTATAATCTACCAACTGTATGAAGAATCTATCAATTGACAGAATGATCTACTAACAGAAAAAATGTCGACGCTGCCAAGCAAAAATGGCATAAACGCCAAAAAAATGGATTTTTTCTTTTTAATACCGTCTTATACAATTTTTTGTTCTGCATCTAACAGTTCCAGTCACATATCCGTAAAAAATATATATTTTTAAGATTGCAAAACTGCCAGTCAAATCCAACTGAAATTGCCATTAAAAATTGCATTTTTTTAAATTTAAGCTTTTATGGAATGATTAAAGTTGTATACTAAAAAATATTTAGTTTAGCTTGGTAGCGTCGATGTTCTAGCAACTGTCGAAATGATCTACCAACTGTCAACGTTATATGTGATCTATCATAAGATCAAATAAACTATTAAATTAATTGAAATTTTTTGAATAATCTACTAAGTGTCAAAATGTTTTATTAACTGTCAAAATAATTTACTGACTGTAAACATGATTTGTAATATATAATAAGGACAATCAAAGTGGATCATTCTAAGAATTTGTTATAGTTTGGTTGCTTTTATGATAGATCATTAATTGACAGTTGACAGATCATTTTAGCAAAATTGACACCTAAAAATAAATTTCAAATTATTTTGACACTTGGTACATAATTTTGACAGTTGATTGATCATTCTGATAATTTAAATTTTGTTCTGATAGTTTAGTTGCCGCTAAGATTAATCACAGATCATTTTGACAGTAAGCAAAACATTTTGACTGTTACGCCACTGTGTCTGTATTGTTATTATTTTGGTGCTATTATGATTTTGTGTCATATTAAGTTTATTTAATTAAAAACTTTTTGGCACATCTTGTGTTAATTATGTAAGTAGATAAATAAGCTAATTATTAACTTCTTATAGTAGCTAGCTGATTTGTGGTAGCAATATTCTTGTTGTGCATTGTTAATAGTTAACCTTCAATTATTATTGCAACATCCACGTCGCTTGTGGCATATTTATTTACTATTTGTTCCAGTGGCGTAGCATCCAACTTTAATTTTTGATTTTATATTGTAGTTTTATTTTAAAACTTGTTTTTAATAATCCTTTTGTTTCTACCGAAACCTTTACGTAGTCTGTCAGTGTTTGTTTTAAAGTTACTCACCTCGTGATATACCTTTTCACACATATTTTTTCATATTTATATTTGCATCTGTCACTACGACTTGTGCAACAAGTGTAGCACAATCTAGTATTACTTGTAGTGGTTGTGGCATTATTTTCCACTATAGTTGTTAGATATTTGCTATAAGAAATATCATTGTGGTGCTTTATTTGATTTTAAATCTGAATCAGAACAAAAAGCTGTACGAAGAAAACACTGTATCAGGTTTTGTTAGATGAAGTTTGTTCTAACATTTTAGTTCGGCTAGTTTTTGAATATTTTTCATCCTTATTGACGACAGGTTGGGACGCGCCGCGTCTGGCAGCTGGGAACGGTTGCGTATACCTGGTAGCGCAACCTCCCTGAAAAGGTGAAATTTGAGCATTTTCAAAACATTTTATATATTCAATAAACATATATATATTCAATAAACATATATATATATTCAATAAACATATTAATTTTTAAACTAACCCCATCTATGTTTTAAAAGTTTTAACCTCAGCGGGTGTCAAAGGATTCTGCGGCCCTACGGCGTCAAAGCATCACTGTCCGATCCAAAATACAAGCGGAAAAATTGTTTTTCAAAGTGGGCATGCAAATATAGAACATCCTTCACAACTTCTTTCTGATTACAATGAATTTGATTCTGTTTAGATTAATCCGTCTAATCGAAAACATTATTGGAGATTTGTCAACGAATCTAGGATAACTAGTGCTTTGCTGATTTTGTCTCTTTCGTCTATAATTATTATTCTCAAGTTCATCCAACTCCATGTTTTGAGCTCAATAAAAATGAAAGACGTACAAATTTTTCAGTTAGTTTACTGGATATTTTTAATGGAATTGCAAGCCTTAAAACTAATCTTAGCACTGGACCAGACGGTATTATTTCTATGATCTTAAAGATTTGCATTTATTCGAAGGTCGATCCACACTTATCAATCTACTGTTTTACGAAAATGACATTTTAAACGCCTTTGAATGCAGAGCTCAAGTTGACTATATACTCCGACTTTTCAAAGGCATTTGATCGTGTGAGCCACAATATTCTGATTGCTAAGCTCCATCGTTTATCCACTTCTGGACGTAGGCCTTTTTTATTCCTTTCTATGTTTTTCTGTTTTGTGCCGCTTTGAACCATCTTCTCCCTGCTACTATCTTTATATTGTGCATCCATTTTTCTTTGGTCTGCTTGTGCTACGTTTTGTTTGTCTTGGTCTCCATGTTATTTTTGATGTCCCATTGCCACTTGAGTTCTGCAACACGTGTCATAACAACAATGGTCTTGGTTCTTCGTCTGATCTCTTTATTTTCGATTCTATTTTAGAGGCTCAAACCCAGTATAGCGCGTTCTTACGCTTTTTCAATGATGCTTAGATGGTTCGCGCTCTTTTTTGCCATAGTTTTCAGGCTATAAGTCGCTACTGGTAATATGCATTCCTGAGTATGTGCTTTAATTTGTCAAAAACCGTCCATGTTCATTTTATTCTACGTTTTATCTCAGCTGTTTAATTTCCTTTGCCAATTTGGTGCCATGTCCCAGGTATCGTATTCTTCCACGATTTTGTTGTCAATGTTTAAAGTTTCTCCAGTATTGGTTTTGCCGAGATTCATCTTCAACACCACTCTTGGAT
Organism: Tachinus rufipes; assembly: GCA_963932245.1. NCBI lineage: Eukaryota > Metazoa > Arthropoda > Insecta > Coleoptera > Staphylinidae > Tachinus > Tachinus rufipes. The sequence goes on along the minus strand of OZ010747.1, from coordinate 64,827,020 downwards.
GCTGTAGATAGTTGTTTTAGTATCTCCGATAGTTCTTGAATATCGCTACATATTAAGACGATATCATCTGCAAACCGTAGATGATTTAACAAGGTTCCATCGACGTTAATGCGTTTACTTTCCCATGACAGCGACTTGAAGACTCCATTTTTCTGGTAGCATTTTGAATATCCGTGAAAGTTTCGTGCTTTAGGTTTTAATAATGCTGTGATTCTTAGTTATTTTGCTTTTTGAAAAATCGAACGCAGTGTCTAAAAATTAATAACTTTCTTTCACAACCCATTTCAGTTCTATCAGGTGTTCCTCAGGGATCTCACTGCGGACCAATTATATTTCTGCTTTTTATCAATGATTTTCCTGACTGTATTAATTCATCATCATTTTTATTATTTGTAGATGCTTTAAAAATATATAGAAAAAAATTATCTATCGATGATTGTAATCTTTTACAACAATAATTAGATTCTGTAAATGATTGGTGTCTTATTAATAATAACAAGTGACACAAATTAAAAACTTCGGTGTAATTTTTGATTTGTTGAGCATATCAGCTACATTGGGATTTGTGTATAGGATGTCAGTTGATCTATCTCCAAGTACGCTTAAACTTTTACTGTACCTTATGGCCGATCTCAACGACACTTCTTAAATCAATACTTACGTAAAGTTTTGCTTACAGCTAACTGTTACTTAAATTTTATATGCGTCTCACCAGTCATTTAAAACAGATACTTACGCTAAGTATAGGAGAGTTTCTGACTATCGAGCGGCACATCAGATTTTGGCCAATATACATTATATTGACTCTAAATTTGGCGTGCGCTTTTGTGGTATTGTGTGTACAACTTAATATTAATATAACCATAAAATTAAAAGTGTTTGTTGACATTTGAAGGTTGTTTGGTTTCTGGAAATAACAGAAATTGAAACATCGATTTTAAATGTGAAAACATCTGCTGATAAAATGAAACATAAATTACAAATAAAAAATCTAATTGCTGAAAAATCAAAATAAAAGAATGCAAAGAAAATGAATTTATTTATTTATACTGAACAAACAAACTTTATTTTTATTAAAATTGCGTTTTTATATTGTAATAAATAAAAATGAAACTTGTTATTATATTAAATTTGTCTTGGAATGACATTATTAATTATATTCATAATAATAATATGAAATGAGATATCATCCTGTGCAATTATTATATTTCCCATCTTATATTAATATTCTTTTACTTGACACTTGCTATAAAAATCACAAATTTAGGGTTAAGTACACGGTAAGCCCTCGATATTGGCGACTTATATTTAACCATTATTCAAGGGTTAAGATTGCGTTTAAATGGACGGTGCAACGCGCTAACCAGAGCTTAGCTATTTAACTAGTGGTTAACTTTTAAGTAGTGTCGGTGAGATCGGCCATTAGTGCGCTCTCATTTAGATTACATTTCTTCAGTCTGGTGCCCTTTCTACGAAACTCGTAATCAAAATATTAACGTTGACTGTCCTGAGTTACTTGTATCTCTTCCATTCTATATTTTTGTTAGTGAACAACGTACCAGGCAGTCGAAATTATTTAGAGAATTCACACATTCTACCAACTATGGATTCCACAATCCGATTGGTAGAGTTTGTAGATTTGCAAGTTTTAATTTATTTTGTTCTAAATTTATGTTTAAGACTCAGTTGAGTCATATTGAATAAATATTATGTCTTTTATATATTTTTATATCAATCTTTCGTACTCTTTTTTTTATATTGATTATTTTATACATGTATTATATAATTTTTCATTCATTGTATATTGATGTAGATGTAAATAATTTTACTTTTATATTCTTCTATAAAATGATCTACCAACTTATCAAAAAGATGTATAAATTGTCAGAATGATCTACTAAGAGCAAAAATTGTAAATGATTAGTGATATGTCATGTAAGCAATTAAAGCGGACCTTTCTGACAATTTTGACACTTAAAAGATCATTTTGTCAAAATGATTTAACAACTGCAAACATGATCAGTGATATATCAGAAAAACAATTAAAGTAAATCATTCTGACAATTTGTATATATTTAGTTTGGTTGTCGCCCATATTATAGATCGCAAACAGTTAGTAAATCATTTTGACACTTGAAAAGTTTATTTGTATATCTTTCTGATAATGACGGTAGATTATTTTATAAAAGAATATATAAATTGATAAAATGATCTATTGTGTCAATGTGTTTTGCTTACTTTAAAAATGATCTACTAATTGTCATCATTAGATGAATATATAAATTGTCAGAATGATCTACTAAGTCAAAATGTTTTACTAACTGTCAAAATGATCTACCAGTTTAACAAAATGATACACCATATGTCAATATGATCTACTAAGTGTCAACATGATTTACTAACTGTCAAAATGGTTTATAATTTATCATAAAGACAACCAAACTAATCATAATAATATACAAATTGACAGAATAATGTAATAATCATGTCAAAATGATCTATTAATTGTCAAAATAATTTAACAAGACTCAAAATGATGAACTAACTATCAACATAATTTGTGATGTATCATAAAGGCATTCAAACTATCAGAATAATGTAACAAAATTTAGAATAATCTATTGGTTGTCTGAAAGAACTATTAATTGAACTACTTACTGTCATAATAATTTTACAACAATCTATAATCAGCATATCGCGTTAATATTTGAACTACCAGAAAGATCTACCGCGTGTAAGAATGATATATCAATTGTTACAATAATCTACGAGTTGTTGCAATGATCTACCAACACCTATCAAAATAATTTCACAACAATCTTCAACCAACAATAAACAAATATTAACAATTTTGATAGCAACGCGTCAATATTTGAACTACCAGAAAGATCTATCGCATGTAAGAATGATCTATCAACTGTCATAATAATCTATAAACTGTTGGAATGATCTACAAATTGTCAACATAATTTATCAATAATAATCTACAACCAACAATATAAAAATATTAACAGTTTTGAAAGTAACGCGTCAATATTTGAACTATCAGAAGGATCTACCGCATGTATTAATGATCTAATATTTGTCAAAATAATCTGAGTTGTTGGAATGATCTACCAACTGTGAAAATAATTTCCAACAATCTTCAACCAACAATAATAAAATATTATCAATTTTGAAAGCAACGCGCCAATATTTGAGCTATTAAAAGGCTCTACCGTTTGTAAGAATGATCCAACAATTGATTGATCTATGAATTCTTAAAATTTGCAACAAGAAATATTAACAATTTTGAAAGTAACGCCTCAATATTTAAACTACTATAGCATATAGTACAGATATACCAATTGTTAAAATAACCTATTATTTATTAAAATAATCTACAAGCTCTGATTTTTGAATCAAATGTCTAAAAACGTTTTAGAAAGTTCTATATTGATCAACTGTCAAAATAATGTCATAACTATTGCTACTTCTACTATTACCACTAGCACTACTACTATTACGACTGAAATAATAACTTGCTCTTTATCCACTAGGGTGGTTCGGAAGTCACCTAATAAGCTGTTGGTCCCAACAAACCTCTTTAAACAAGTCGTAGACTTACTGAGATGATGTAAAATAGCCGTAAAAAGCACAATTAATAAATTTAAAAAAAAACTACATCGTTACCACCACAACTAGTACTACTATAACTTATAAAGACTATACAAAACTAACTAAATAAATAAATAATTGGCTCTTACTGAATCTCTAGCCGCTGTTTGCATCTTCTCCAATATCTCCGCTTTTTCATCGGGTGCGTAGAGATTGGGCACGTCACCAGTATTGAGAATCATGTTGACGTCCTCCGTGAATGCCTCGCTGGCTATTTGTGTATCAGCAAAGAGGAAAACAATGGGCTTGCCTTCAATTCCGGCACGCAATAACAATTTTTTAATATCCTCGCGCCACTCTAACATGCCGTAATTTCTCGATAGCTCAATCTAGAAAAAAATGTTTCAAAATTAGTAACTAAGATAAATCTAAAAAAATTAATGATCAAGTTTATAGAATAATAAAGTTATATAAAGAAAATTTAATTGAGAAAAATGCTGTCATAGTTAAAAATTATTTAGAAAATCAAAAATTTCATAACAATATACCTGGTATAATGAGTACTCTGCCATAAATGTAGCCAATTTGATAGCACAATGTCGTCCACTTCCACCAATACCAACAAGAAGCATATGGCCGTGTTCTTGCAACAAAACTCTAGACACCCTCGACACGTGTTCTATGGCAAACTTAAACATAACTAAATGCATCGGCGATTTTGAAATGAGATTGTATTCGCCCAGATAGTAATTTATTTTTTCTGTCAGCAGATCAAAATCAGTAATCTGCAATCAATATCATAAACAATATAAACCTCAATACAAGAAAATCAATCAAACCTCGTCGTAAATTTTTGGATCTGACTCTGGATCAATGTAGTTACCAAAGAATAGATTTCTCACATGCTCGCCTGTTATTCTCACTCCTTCTTCGGCCAAGTCTACAAGAACTTTATCTATTGGTTGTCGCAGCCCATTGTAACAGGCTCGCTTTATGATTTCAAAAATTGAATTTCTAGAAAACAATTTAAATTAAAACCCTTACTATAGTCTCTAAGATATTCCTTAGCACGCTCTTACTTAAAATTAAATAACTACAAAAAAGTTTTAATCAAATTTTACATACTTATCTTGTTGATCGATTAGGCGATCATGGAAGACCCTATAAGTTTCATGTATCCACAACCTAATCAATTTATCAGGATCCTGCATCCTGGTAGGTGGAATGAGTATAACTCCACCTACTACTCGGCTGAAATCTCGCAGCGAAAACATGTAGTGAGATTTGGCTGGAGTTGGAAGGAAGGTGATGATAGCTTCCTTGAATACTTCCATGGTTGCAGCAACCAACATCTTGAATAAATGTGAGTAAAGTAATAATACTAAAGTGATTTAATTATAAATAATTTTTTGTAGTAAAAACAAGTTATTTAAGCTATAAATTGTACTCTACCTTTGATAGTCTCGATACTGGTTCTGGATAGCCTTTGGCAAAATGCCAGTCAAGTATCATGCAGAAGATTTTGTTCATCGTGGCGTCTTCAAAGGAATCCGTACAGACTATCAGCATGTGTCTTAAGAAGCGACTGGTAATCATGTTGGCGCCTCCGCCTGGTTGTCCCATTGCACCAACAAAAAGCTAAAGAATTAAGAGATGCATACTAGTATTTTCTAAAATCCACAAGGTTGCACTAAGTGCAGCTTGTGATGTCATGAGTCATCTAAAATTATACTTCTTAAGATGAAGTGTTGTTTTGCAATTAGTTTTGAATGATTTAGACAATTTCCACAACGTATTTCTCGCTTTGCAATTAATTATAAGTTATTTAAGTTTTCTAGTTAATTATAATTTGTTTGAAAATTGTTTTGAAACAGTTTTGAGATTTTTTAAATCAAACAAAATTTTTTAGTTTATCAAATTTTTAGCTGGCTGTAAAGGATTTTTCCGCCATAGGACCGCTGAAAATAATTTTCACGCCCTAGGGCAGCATTGCATCACTTTCCGATCTGTAATACGAGCAGAAAACCGGATTTTTGTTTTTAGAGTGAGCAGACAAAAAAATCTTTTAAACCTTTGAAAGACAAATATCTAAGAAAACAAAAAAGAGAGTTTAAAGAAAACATGCTTTACTTACAATATCAACCAACTGAAGCATGCTGGTATCTTTATCAAACCAATGCCCATGATCGATCCATTGTCTGAGCAATTCGACAGGTGGCTGTGCACCCCACGCCTCCTTCTGCGGCATACCAAGATCATCGACAAAGAGAACGCATTTTTTGCCCATGGCTGGACCATAAACTCCTCTCCTCCTTTTATCCAACTTGGACATCACAATCTCTTGAGTCTGAAAACGTTAACAAATCAGATCAAGGCATTAACAATTGTATAACATACCATAGTAGAAGACGTCCTTGCACTGAAATTAATAACGTTTGCCAAATATTTTTCTTTTGGAAGCGAAACCATGTGATCCAAAACAATGGCTGATTTTCCAGTTCCGGTCGGTCCTATGAATAGAATTGGAATGGAGTTGTCTAGACAAGTTTTTAAGAAATATTGTTGACAGCAAGACTCGTTGGTCTGGATAATCAATTTGCTTACCTGAAAAATTAATTAAATTAGTACATAACTACAAGCACAGAACAAAATAATGAGCCATTTGTGATTATTTAGTAATAAATAAAAAACATCTCTGCGACACTAATAATAATCAAACTCATTTACGTTAGCATTTGTTGGAATATTTTGCAACTTCTCAGCAGTATCAATCCATGACAACCAAGTTCCGTTATTTCTTTTATCGTAGAACCAATCAAAAACAAGAGAACGTTCCGGAAAAAGTTGTGGTTTTGTAAGTTTGAACGTCTTAGGTTTTGGATTATCCTTATTGTCTCCGTTCAAAATTTTCCTAAAAAAAGCATCAAAGCTTCTTCTTCCATCGGATGTTAATGTAGCTCCCAATCCCCAAACCAAGCAAAAGAGGCAAACGCATTGCAACCAAATCGTGCTCACTTGGGTCTCATCGAACAGCAAACAGGTCAGCAATCTAGTAAAAGACTTTACAAAACTGTAAAATCAATTAAATGTAATTAATATTATAACGCACGTGAAATAGATGTATTTCTGATGTTTCAGTAAACATCTTGCAGACATGGAAGATTTCATATAAGGTTGGTGGTATTAACCACTCAATCAATTCTACTATAAGTTCCATCTGTTCCGTTAGCAGAATCTTTTCAAGTTTAACTAAATATGAATCGAAAAACGGTTTCCAGCCCAGTTGTTTCGGTTCTATGTAGATCATTCCGCAACGGGATACTGTGGCCGGGGATGCCTGCTCCAAATCGGCTGGTTCAAAGATCAGATTCATTTTATTTGACATCTAAAAAGACGAAAATAATTACAAGAAAACTTCTATACCATGTATTTTATATAATATTTATTTTTTTTGGCTTTTACTTTTTCACTAAATTTTGAAAATAAATATAATCAATATTCTAAAAATATTTGAATCTAGATTTCTATTAAATAAACTGAAATAGAATAGTTAAACCGAAAAATAGTGCTTTGGTATTCTATTAAAATTTTTTGGTTTTTGGAAATTGGTGTAATGTGCGTTAATAATGATTTAAACTAAAAATTAAGAAGGTTTCTTTTTTTTTGTTTTGTTTAAAAAAAAAGTTATCAAAATTAGTGTACTTTGTGATCACACTGTAAAACAATATTGACCAAATGACTCACTTGTATGATTTCTCCGGACATCAAGCAAAGCTTTTTGTTATCATCCAGGACCGTATTCATGTTTTCAATCCATACCGCATCAACAGGCCCATCAAACAAGATCCATTTCCTATCGGAACTATTGGAAATAGCGTATTCTCTAAAAGTGGTAGCTAGAACCCCATCGGACCATTCATGCGATGCCGGATCAAATTGTCCGTACAGTTGTCCCATGGAGATGGCTTTTGGATTTATTATCCTGTAAGCGACCCGAAATTCATGATACTTGGCCGCCTTTTCCTGTTGCAACAAACCCAATGCATCTGCCAATGACTGAAAACAAGTTAATAAAAAACAAATCAAAAAGTACGACTTAGGCAAAAAAATAATCAATTATTACCTGCCATGCACATGTTTTGCCGCCCATTGCTTCTCCAACAATCATCAATCCATGTCTGACCAAAATCATTTCGTAGATTTGCAAAGTTTTTTCCACAAAGAATGGCGTCGCCTGCAGATTGCGGTTTTTCATAGCTGTCAATAGGCAATCGTTCAGTTCGCCACGATCAAATTTTGGCACGTCGACGCCGGGGAAAAGATCGGAATAGATGCCCTCGAACAGTGGAACGTCCTAGACAACAACATGAGTAAACAAAATAATGCTACTTAGATATTTTACCTGAGCCAAAAATTTAGGTAAATTGACATCTATTATGGCCCTGAGGACCAATTGGGATTCGTTTGCTTGAGGATAGGATCGCTTTAAGGCGCCTGCTGCTAGTAAAACTGATTTTACAGCTCGCATGCCGTAATCGTAGTGGTTTTGAGATGATAATTGTTCGGAGCATAGTTTGTAAGTGTGAACTATCTTCTGCGCTAAACTGAAAACAAATTTTAACAAAATTTTGAAATCTAATACTAAATTTTTACCTTGCCGCATTGATGAATCCATAGGAATACAATGATATTTCACCAATCATACCATAATCGGGAACCATCATGGCTACAGTCCTGAACAGGACTTTAAGATTGTCAGGTAATTCCTGTCTGCCTGCATAACTAAACATTTCCAAAATTTTAGAAAACAACAACTAGCTTCAGTAATGATTCTTACCCAGGATTCATGGTGATAAAGCAAGTACACGTTGGATCCAGAGAGATTTCGGTCCCTTCAAAGACAAACCTCTCCAATCTAGCAGCTACGGCCATCTGGATGCAGAGAATTTGCTGCGCTACTACAGACAATACTTCCAATTCTATGCGATTGAACTCGTCAAAGCAAGCCCAGGAACCAGCTTGTGCCAAACCCTAATAAAACAATTCAAAATTTAAAATTAACTGTCAAAATGTATGCAACACATGTTCAAAACTATCAAAATATATCGTGCAAGTTGACAAAATATTTCCCAAGGCACAAGTACAAATAAAATATTTTTTCAAGTGTCAAGATGTTCGAACCTATGTAACATATGTTCTAAACAGTGAAAACATGTTTAAAGCTATAAGACTATATCCCAATATCTAAGTACATATCCCAAGCTGTCAATAAATATCTCAAATTGTCTGAACATTTTGTAAATTGTCAGAATATAATTACCATATATTCAAAACTGTCAAAACATGTTTGATGCTGTCAAACTATTTGCCATAATATTTGTACAATTTACAAACTGTCAAAATATTGTTCAAAGAGTAAGAACATTTTCTAAGATCAAAAGTCAAAAACTTCAAAATTATCAAAATATATCCAAAACTATGAAAATGTATGCATCACATGTTTAAAACTGTCAAAATATATTGTTGAAGTTGTCAAAATGTTTTTTAAGCTGTCAAACTTCTTCCCAGGTTTAAAGTCCAGGCTATCCAAAAATATCTTTTCAAGTGCCTGTACATATACTAAATTGTTAAAATATAAATCACACGTTAGAAACTGTCAAAACATGTTTAAAGCTAACAAACTATTTCTCAAAGTAACAGAACATTTTGCAAACTGTCAACATTGATCAGAGACCATTTCGTGAACGGTCAAAAAACTTAAAAACTGTCAAAACATATCCTAATCTGTCAAAATATATGTAACACATGTTTTAAACTATCAAAACGTATCATTGAAGATGTCAAAATGTCCTTTAAGTTGATAAACTTTTTCCAAAGTTTTAAGTACATAATTCATGCTGCCAAATAATATCTCAAAGCATCTGTACATTTTTTAAATTGTCAGAATATAAGCATCATAATTATCTTTGAAACAGTCAAATTATTTTCCAAACAAACTCAAAATATAAATAAGACCAAAATTTGTTCATAGTTTCCATTTTTTGCAAAGACTTCATCTGTTGACTAGCTAGACTATAAAAAACATACAAAACCCAAATTTTTGTTAAATATTTCCATCATTATTAAAGCTTCTCATTATAGTCAAAACTATTTTTCCAAAAACATTTTGTTACAAATACTTCAATTGTTGGCTAGGTAGGCAATCAACAAACTGAATAGAAGAATTCTAGATTTTTTTAAGCTTCTCATCAACATCTTAAATATATTTTTGCAAAAACTTCAAATGTTTAGGCTATCAACAGATTTAAAATACAAAAAGCAAACATTTCTTTCTTTTTTACCAACTTTAATTGAGGACTAGCAAGGCAAGGCAACCAACCAAACAACAATTTTAAATACTAAACAAAATTTGCAGAAGAAAAGAAGCAAAACAAACCTTAAAGAATTTTCCAAGCGCTTTATAATCCAAACCATCAGAACAGTTAAAAACAACACATTTCTTGGCAACAACTTTGGCCAAATCCTTACAAGTTTCCGTTTTACCTGTACCGGCCGGACCTTCGGGTGCTCCACCCAAATTCAACTTCAAAGCACCCATCAAAGTTCTGCAAAACTACAATCAAAACAAATCCACACTTATTTTATACACACAAACCTAAAACAACGATCCGTTAAGGGCGTAGCAACTAAGCGTCCCATATTACCCAAATACTCAAACCCGTACGCAACATCAGTGGTAATCATCGCAACATTAACTTTATAATCAAACCAATAAAACCTCAATTGTGATATCCACATGAAATCGGCAATTGAATCCACCTTTAAATCGCGTAATTGTTTCACAATGTCTCTACCGTGAACATCAATTACAATTAAAGCTTCAACTGTGATTTGTACGCTGGGTTCTAATTTGCTCTGTATTAAAGTTACACTTTGTTCGATTTGTTTTGTGCATAATTTTACTTGTTCATTTAGAGTTTTGTCACCGATTGCTTTGGTTACTTCACCTGTCCACTTAATGCAATCAACGCATTGAACAATTTGTCCAGGCCATATTATGATCCAATCAGTTCGCGAACCAACTGAATACGATCTCACTGAATCAGCCATAATATCCTTTAAGGAAACAATCATCAATTTCTCAACTTGTAGCAACCATTTCTCAACCATTCCTTTGGCTTCGTGTGGATAAATTTTTCCACTAAATTTAACATATTCTTTCTCAGCACTCATCATCCCGATAATTTCATCATTATCAAATTTGAGTAAATAAATGCCCTCAAAGCATTTCTTTAGATGTGGCTGTACCCGTAAGGGATCTTTAGTTTCTGATAGAATTTCTAATAATTCATCATTGGATAGAAAGAAAAATCTCGGAAAGTATAGACGCTTCTTTTCTAAATAGTTGTTCAATCCTTTCTGAATTTCATCTAATAGATTGTTGGCTTCTTTCAGTAAATTAAGCATATTTCTGAATTCAGTTGCTACAAGAACATGCGTATCTATTATGGTATTAGCCTGAATAGCTCTCCACATTTTATCAACCTGTTTGAAGTTCCTCGCTTCTGTAGGCATTTGTCGCATTATATCTTCGGAACTGAATATGGGTTCCAAATACATCCAAGTTGATTGGCACTGAAAATAAAAATTGATTAGAATTATTTTTATTTAACCAAACATTATCATACAATTAACCACTGTTCCAAAATATCCTGCATCATAATAAGCTTATCCTCCCATTTAACCATCTCCTCCTCAAAAGCTTTTACATATGGGGATCCTCTCATTGTTTGAGCTTTCAGAATATGATCATCCAGGAGCACCTGGATGTCATCAACTGCGGCCAAAATATAAACTCCTGTTTCTCTAAAATGGAAACACAATTTTAAAATTAATTTAAAAAATCCTAATAACAAACCTGTAAGGAACACAATCAAAAACAACATCAGTCCATTCCTCCTGCATCTTAACCAAATTCTTTTCCAACGCGTATTCCTTAGTAGCATTTCCACTAATTTCCTCCAATTGTGATATAAATTTGGGCATCCCCGCTTCAATCATATCGTTCAGAGTCGATTCATTGGTTACAGACAATTGCACTCCCATCACATTACCAATCTTAAATTATACTATTAATTTAATACTAAATTTACTTGAATACAAACCTGTTGCCAATGGCGTTCCTGCAAACCTTTATTGCAAACCGTCTGCAATACTGGCAAAACATGTCTGAATTTCTCTACTTTTGCTCGGACCGTTTCAGCAATCCTTCTGGCACCTGCATTGTCGTGCAAAGTTTTGCCTAATTTATAAAGCACTCTCCACATGTTTTCAATTTCTTCACAAATGGCGTCAGCATCTAAGCCTTTGAATGGTCCATAGTACCTACAAAAAATGATGTTAATTATAAATTGTGTGTTTTAATATTATGTACCATAAATCGTATTGTTGATGGAATGTCAGAATGGTATGCCATAGTTTGTCGTACGGATCAACGACGACAAGCATTTGATGCAAGTTTGTGAATGGTGATGGGTCGTAGTCCAATAATTGTTCTTCGGCGTTGATTTGGTCGGCTTCTTCTTTGTCTTCCTAAAAATAGATTTAATTAAAAATTTCTTAAAGTTTATGAATTGTGCAGATAGTTTTAATTATAAAATTAATAAAGATACTCCAATAAAACAAAACCTAAGCTTAAAACTAAAGAATATTTGCAAAATGTAATTTTTTGTTAGTTTTTGGCTTCTTCAAAATTTCATAGTTAAATTGATGAAATGTATTAAAAATTTATAAAAATACTTCAATAAAGTAAAATAAATGCCAAGAACAAAAAAAATCGTAAGCCTAAACAAAGAACATTTGTAAAATGTAGTGTATTGTTAGCTTTTGATCTCCATCTTCAAAATTCTAAAGTTTTTATTGATAAAACGTATTTAAAATTAATAATGATTCATCAATAAAGCAAATTCAATAAGTAAAGCTAGAAATATCCTAAGTTTAAACTTAAAATATTTGTAAAATGTAGTCTAAATTGTAATTCTGAAATCCTTATTGATGAAATGTAGTTTTTTGTTAATTTTTGGCATCCACTTTTAAAACTCTAAAGTAAAATTAATAAAAAAACTTCATTGCAGCAAAATCAATGCATAGAACCAAAAATTTCGTAAGCCTAAACAAATAATGTTTGTAAAATGTAGTTTGTTAATTTTTTACCTCCATCTTAAAAATTCTAAGGTCCTTATTAATGAAATGTATTAAACATTAATAAAGATGCATCAATAAAGCAAATTCAATTACTAAATTCGAAGTCCTTATTGATGAAATATAATATTAAAAACTAATTAATATTCTTCAATAAATCAAATAGATATAGATTTAAAAAAAAAATTGTTGTGTTGTTTTTTGATAGTTTCTGGCCTCCATCTACAAAATTTTAGAATCCAAATTAAATGCTTAGATCTAAAAATCATAAGCCCAATTAAAATATTTTTGTAAAATGTACTTTGTTGTTAGTTTTTGTTTTCCATCTACAAAATCCTAAAATCCTTAATGGAATATATTAAAAATTAATGAAAATAATTCAAATTCAATGCCTAAATTTAAAACATTTATATACCTAACCAAAATTTATTTGTAAAATGTAGTTTTTTTTTTAATTTCTGCCGTCCAACTTTAAAACTCCATAGTCCCTACTAATGAAATGTATTAAATATGATTAATAATACTTCAATGATTCAAAATCAATGAATCAATAATTTTTTAAGCCTATACAAAAAATATTTGTAAAATGTAGATTTTTTTTTGTTAGTTTTTAACCTTCATCTTTGTAATTTTACCTATTAACAAAAATCTGTTTGAGATATTTTCTGTAAACCTAGGAAGTAATCTTTTGCCCAAAATTTGCAAATTTTTTAAATATATACATTTATTATTTTATCAATTTAGGCTTTCTTTTTTAGAATTCTAATAGCAAATGAGCTTCCAAAACCCAAAATCATTTTTAATGTTGTTAGAAAAATACAAATTCATACCCAAATATAGCAAATTTCCTACCTGTAATTTTTCTACAAGTTTCTCCACAATATCAGTATTCTCCAACATATCTTCCATGGTCAGCATAGGTGGATCCTTCTTTTTAAAAGCAACCAACTGCTTTTCGTGTTTCTTTAACTTAATTTCAAAAGCGGTGCGCTTGGCTTTCAAAATCAGTTCCGCCTGATCGCGCTTCAAAGTAAGTCTTTGTAAAGCCAATTCGATCACATTTTCCATATCCTTGGGCCAAACAAAAACGCGCACATTTAAATTTATGTCATCACCTAAAATCAACACAAAATTAGATAAATTTGGGCTTAAATCGAAGTAATAATATTACTGGATAGATGCGCATAACTCATCAAAAAGCTTAGATTTTCAGCAGTCTGTCGGATTTTTTCTTTGATGTTATACATGGTTACATCGCGGCACTCAATTACATAATTTTGTAGTTCCACTAATTCCTGTACTGTTTCCGGTGTTTCGCTAACGTTTCTCGACATTTCATCAAAGGTATCGCATATTCTAAACCAATTTTTGATTAGTTCATGTAGTAACATTTTTGCAACTACTTACGCTCTATTGTGGCTATGAGATTTTTCTATAAAATAATTAACTATGAACAATCTAAGATCATCCACAAGTTTATACAAAGTATCATTCAATTCAGCACATTCCAAACTGATAAAATTTAGAGGTATTGAGCGTCTCAAAAATATAATTTCTTTTTTTAACTCGTTATACTTTTCAATTCTTTTAGCAAAATCCTTAAAAAAAATTGTTAACTAATTATAATTTAATAAAAATTAATTATTAACCTTCAATAAAGGAAACGGTTCCTGAGCCATAAATTCCATCAAATTTTTATACGCATCACCATTCTGAATATAAAAATATTGCTCGTAGATTTCCAAATACTGCTTAGGTCCATGAGTATTATTGGCAAAACAATGACTAACATAAGCCATGATATCACCAATTTCATCCTCATGCGCAGCATGTAGATACGTTTCATTACCTTCTAACTCTAATTAATATAATTATTAGAATGAGTTAATTTATTTATATTAATTGCTAGTTACCAGGAAATATGATATTTTCTACTCTCAATATTTTCTTGTTGACATCAATTATTTTTAGAATGCACCTTTGAAGTATCGCAGATAGTTCGTCCAATTGAGGGGACAGTTTAATTTCATTAGTGCCCAATACTGGCATTGCTACTACTTTGATTAATGGGATGTTTATCAATGCTAAATCGTAGTAGTTTTCGCCGTAATTATTGCCACTCTGAAAAATAATTTATATTTGATGAATTGCTTATTCAATAATGATCCTATTATAACTAAAAATGATTTGTGCTACTTAGAAAAATATATTTAAAGACAAATAAAATAAACTTGTAGTTTTGGTCCAAAAAATGAGTAACTTAGATAAATTTGATTAATGTCCTAAAACCTTAGATGTTGAAACTAGGTAGTATAATATAGAAATATGAAATTTGTAAACAAAACTAAAAAAAAATTTAGTTTAAATCAAGTCTCAAAATGTGGAAACTGTCCATTGGTTAAGTATATTGTTGCTTTAAAATTCTTTGGTTTGGAAATAAGTATTTTGAGTGACTCAGCAAAATATAATTCAATGTAAAAATTACAAATAAAGCTTAAAATGTGCACAATTGATTGGTTTTTAATGTATATCATTGCCACATTTTTAGATGTAAGCTGGGTTTTGAAATTTTACTTTACTTTATAAGTTAAAGTAAAAATTACAAAAAATCCTTTTACGTCTCAAAATGTGCACAATTTATTGGTTTATATGGTTTAAAAAAGTACATTAGATGACAAAATTACAAAAGAAATACTTTAGATTCAAGCTAAATCAGTTGTTTAACATCTAAAAATCGACTAATTCGAACTGACCGACTTAATAATAATAATAATAATAATAATAGCGTCTTTATTTCTTTATATTTACTACAAGAAAACGGCGAAGTTCAGTTTTAGCCATGGTTATAGCACTGGTCTTCCACTTAACCTTTATAATTTTCACATTAATAATTTTGATCTAAATTGTTTACAAACTTCTTTTTCTTCTATTCCTGTTTCTTTGCTTCATTTAAAACATGGTTTAATCTTACATTTACTACTGTAGGTGTTGTAGGCACTCCAATTACTATATAATTTAAACAGCAAAAAATTGTCAACTTCTGCCCGTTATTTGAATGAAACCTTCAAATAGTAATTTTGTATATTTGTGGTAATGTATAACATTTCCATTTTAATAGCCAGATTTAGTTTGTGGATATCATATCCGCGTAATAGAAAAAAAGTTGTAACAAGTGTTAACAAAAAAATAGTGCGTGAAAATAATCAAATATCATTGAAAAAGCGTCGAAATAATTGCGGAAAAGTGTTGGAAAACTGAAAATAAATTAAAAGAAAAAAGGAAGTGTTTGCAGCTCAGGAGATACCCGGAGGCCACCAACAAACAAATTTGTAAAATTATATGTGGCCATGTCTGTAGCGTACGGAACAAAAATTTGATTTTGCTCAAACCACTAAGCGTAGTGCACAAAACTTTCTGAAATTTTCAAGTTTCTTTTGCACATATACAAGCACGTTTTTATTATTTATATTTGAGAAAAAAAATACTCGTCATCTTTTTTTTAAGAAAAACGGCCTTTTAAATTTCTGCAAAATTTTCAAAATTTAAGTAAAAAAAATTTGGTTATTTTATTTTATTTTTTATGCTTTTTACGGCTATTTTACATCGCCACAGTAAGTCTACGACTTGTTTAAAGTGGTTTGATGGGACCAACAGCTTAAAACGTGACTTCCGAACCACGCTGGTGGATAAAGAGCAAGTTATCATTTCAGTCATATTTCGGGGATCGAACCCCGGACTGCTCGCATGATATGCAAGTGCTCTACCATTCTTTAAATAATTTTGAAGAAAAAAGTACCTTATAATTTTGTTCTAAAAATGGAATCTTGAAAGTTACAAACGATCAAAAAAAATAAAAAGGCTTAAATTTCAAATTTTTAAGTATTTCTGTGGATACATTCTAAGATATCTTGAAGTGTACTGCGCGGCACTTTCTGATATATCTTTTGCACATATAAAAGCACGTTTTAATTCATATTAAAAAAAAAGAAAATTCCCGTTATCTTTTTTTAAGAAAAACTTTTGTAAAATTTTTAAAATTTAAGAAAAATATTTTTGGTTGTGAAAACTTATCTTTTGAACAATTTTGAAGAAAAAAGTTCCTAATAAGTTTTTCCTAAAAATGCAATCCTGAGAAGTTACAAACGATCAAAAAAAGTAAAGAAACGTAAAATACTCGATTTTTTCAAATTTTGATTGCTTATTATTTATTATTACATGATCAGGACTCACGTAGAGAAAGGCATTTTCAGTAGTTTGAGCAAACTCAAATTTTTGTTCCGTACACTTTACTCAGACATGGCCATATATATATATTGACAAGACCTATGCTCACTTACGGGCCACTAATATTGGATTTTAGCACACTTCAGAGAGGGCAAACACTGTATCCTCCTGGAGGAGGCTGTTAAGAAAACAACTCTGATAAGAGAACAAACAGATAAAATGTCACCCATTTTTGTGTTTCAAAAACCCTACAATCTTTGGACACATAATCAAGAAGAGCAAAATGTGATGGTGAATCTAAACAGATGACTCAAAAACCAGTAAAAGTTCTGGAGCGGAAATCTTCACGCAAGATTTGGACCTCAAAATATCTTTACCACTAGGAACGAACACGACTATTTTCCAAGCAAGTGAGGAGTGAGGTCACCACTGGAGGAAGTACAAGGCCCTAATGAAGCCTACGTGCAGTAAATTTCGGTTTACCCTCCAACATCAAATCCAAAACGGCAGCAGTTGTCCCAGCAGCAGAATCATCTTGCAACAGAAAATAGTATGTTAATGGGTAAAATAAAAACTTTAGATTGAGCTCATCATTTCATCAAAGCTTAAATCAGCAAGAGCGTTAAACGAACAATTAAGAAATTGCAAATCAAAATACGACAAGTTTACTACTTTTATAGATTAATAAACTAAGACGGCTTAATTATATATGTATATGGGTAATTCCATTACTTTTCGACCAATTTGAAAAAGTCGACCTCTTTGATTTTGCTCAAATTTTCAGGGATCAAAATATAGATGAAAAAAATGAGATTTCCAAAATTTTGGACCTTAGAATATTGCCTGTTCAAAATGACACACATTTGAAGGTCAGAAATTTTACAATAAAACGTAATTTTTAACTTAATTTGTATCTCAATTTTTGAGCTTCTGGAAAATGATAAAAAGGTCTACAATAGCTCAAATTGTTCCTTATTACATGTACTTTAAAACCCATATTATTATGTTTAATATAATGGCAGTCATTTTGATATATTAAGCTTTAAACATTATTCCAAAAAAACCCTTAAATTTAGCAAAATCGCAAAACTTTGCTTTCTTTAAACCGTTCTAACTTTGTCAAATCTTAACAAAATTTGATTTGCAAGGTCTAGATTTCCTCGTGTTTAATCTCTTTTTGAAGTGATCACACAATACTTATAGAATCAATACGTATACACCATTATTTTGATGCAGGAAGTTGCACATGTTTTCGCGATCTTCAAAACTTGTAATTTTCAGGTCCCGAAAAAGCGCTGTCACCCTATGTCGATTTTAGTCAAAATTACAGTAAATACTCTTTAGAACACAAGAAAAAAGGTTATTCATATGAGAAATGGTATATTGGGCATTATCAAGAAATTTTTAATATTCAAAAATTGTCAAAATCGGCAAACCGCACATTTTTGTATCTCAATTTTTGGGCCTCTGGAAAAAGATAAGAAGGTCTACGTTGGCTTAAAATATTCCTTATTGCATGTACTTTAAAACCCATATTGGTATATTTAATGTTGGGGCAGTCATTTTGATATATCAAGCTTTAACTATTAATTTAAAAAAAAACGTAAATTTTGAAAAATTGCTAAATTATGCTTTGTTTGAACCGTTCTAACTTTGTCAAATCTTGAAGAAAATTGATCCACGAGGTCTAGATTTTTTTGTGTTCAATCTTTCTTTAAAGTAATTACACTAGACTTATAGAATCAATTTATATTCACTACTATTTTGATGCAGGAAGTAGCACATGTTTTTGCTATTTTCAAAACTTGTAATTTTCAGTTCCCGAAAAAACGCTGTCACCTTATGTCGATTTTAGTCAAAATTTCAGTAAATACTCTTCAGACTACAAGAAAAAAGGTTATTTATATGAAAAATAGTATATTGGGAATTATCAAGAAGCCATTGAGAAAATGCAAGTCGTTGTGCTACGTCGCCTGGTTGTAGGTGTTTTACTTTTGATAATAATATGGGTGAACATTTTCACTAAAAAACGCGTCAAAAAAGTTGTTTTCTGACAGGAAATCTCAATTGCTAGGGCATTACCATTACAGAGTCCGTAAACAAAAATGATATTTGCGTATTCTCTATGTTGAACAGCATTTTTATAAAATTTCACTAACCGAACCAAAAAAACTGTTTTAACAAGTATCAAAAGCTTGCATCAATGCACACTTGTTAAAGTAATGTTGTTTTGTTTGTGTTTTTTTGCTAAATAAAAAGTTTTTTAAATATTTTGTTTTTGTTGACTATTTCAAAAACAAAGCAAGATAGACAAAAAGTGATTTAGATTTTCTGAATTTTGACGATTTTTGAATATAAAGAAACTCTTCATAATGCCCAATATACCATTTTTCATATAAATAACCTTTTATTTGTGGTCTTAAGAGTATTTACTGAAATTTTGACTGAAATCGACTTAAGGTGACAGCGGTTTTTCGATACCTAAAAATTACAAGTTTTGAAAATCGCAAAAACATGTGCAACTTCCTGCATCAAATTAGTGGTGAATATGTATAGATTTTATAAGTCTTATGTAATCATTTTAAAGATAGATTGAACACAAAGAAATATAGACCTGGTGGATCAAATTTCTTTAAAATTTAACAAAGTTAGAACGGTTTAAACATAGCATAATTTTGCAGTTTTGCTGAATTTACGGTTTTTTTTGGAATAATGTTTGAAGCTTGATGTATCAAAATGACTGCCCTAACATTAAATAGACAAATATGGGTTTTAAAGTACATGTAATAAAGAATATTTTGAGCCATCGTAGACCTTCTTATCTTTTTCTAAAGGCCCAAAAACTGAGATACAAAAATGTGCGGTTTGCCAATTTTGACAATTTTTGAATATTAAAAATTTTTTTATAATGCCCGATATACCATTTCTCATATAGATACTCTTTTTTCTTTTGCTCCAAAGAGTATTTACTGAAATTTTGACTAATATCGACATAGGGTGACAGCGCTTTTTTGGGACCTGAAAATTACAAGTTTTGAAGATCGCGAAAACATGTGCAACTTCCTGCATCAAAATAATGGTGTATACGTATTGATTCTATAAGTATTGTGTGATCACTTCAAAAAGAGATTAAACACGAGGAAATCTAGACCTTGCAAATCAAATTTTGTTAAGATTTGACTAAGTTAGAACGGTTTAAAGAAAGCAAAGTTTTGCGATTTTGTTAAATTTACGGGTTTTTTTGGAATAACGTTTGAAGCTTAATATATCAAAATGACTGCCACGATATTAAACATAAAAATATGGGTTTTGAAATACATGTAATAAGAAATAATTTGAGACATTGTGGACCTTTTTATCTTTTTCCAGAAGCCCAAAAATTGAGATACAAAATAAGCTAAAAAAGACGTTTTATTGTAAAATTTCTGACCTTCAAATGTGTGTCATTTTGAACAGGCATTATTCTAAGGTCCAAAATTTTGGGAATCTCATTTTTTTCATCTATATTTTGATCCCTGAAAATTTGAGCAAAATAAAAGAGGTCGACTTTTTCAAATTGGTCGAAAAGTAATGGAATTACCCATATAGATAATTTAAACATTATTAAGTTAAAAAACTAATGGTAAAAATCAAAAATAACAAAATCCAGTCATAAAACATTAAAATATTTTCAAAAACTATTCAAAAATAATAAATTCTATTCATAAATAGCAAAATCCAGTTATAAAACATCAAAATATTGTTAAATAAATTCAAAAACTGGCCAAAAACTGTAAAAAAGTTTAAAATTCTATTTGTAAAACATCAAGAATAGTAAAGTCCGGTCATAAAATTTAGGTATTGTCAGAAAATACCAAAAACGGGCCGCCACAAACTGTTAAAAAATGCAAAAAACTTCATAAAATTAAAAAAATAGCAAAATATTAAAATATTGTAAAAATGTACAAAAATCCGGCTACAAAATTGTAAACTTTTACTAATAAAATGTCAAAATTAGCAAAACTATACCTTAAAACATCAAAATATTGTTAGAATTGCCAAAGTTTAGCCATAAACTATTCAAAAATGTAAAACTGAAACAGAAAAAGACATAAACAGTCTAAACGTGCAGAATTGTATTAATAAAAAATATTTATTGCTATATTGTTAAAAATAGTAAAAATTGGTGATAAACTGTTAAATTGCAAATTTCTATTTATAAAAAGTAAAAAATATTCTAAAAAAAAAAACGAAATACGGCCAAAAATTGTCAAAAAATGCCAAATTCTATTCGGGCAATTCCATTTCAAACGGACTAGAGCGGGGAGTGCATTGAGAAAATTGTTTATGTATTTTTTTTAGTTTCTATAACTTATTAGTAGTCTTTTGATAGGTATATGAGGGTATGAAACCCATAAAAAAAAATTATACAATTTTTTAAAGTTTTTTTGTTGTTTTTTAACTTAATCGCATATTTTGTTTAAAAACCGAAATTTTAATTCAAAAGAAATAAATTTACTAATGAAATCAACCAGAAATTTTCCGTAAAATCCAAATCTGGCGCCATTTCAAGTCCATATCCTGTCTATAAGCCGCAAAAGCCATAAAACCATGTTTTTGTTCTCAGTGAGCTCTCTGGTCCGTTTGAAATGGTATTGCCCATTCACGGAATGTGAAAAATAAGTTTTAAATAGACTTCGTAAAAGTCCCGTATGGTTGTAGGCCCTTCCATATTGAAGCTATACGCCACTGTTCGTAAGTTTCATTCTGGCAAATGTTTGGGCAATTTTTCTTGTAATCCATCTAAATTATTTTCATCACCTATTACATCTACTTTAACCCAACTATATTTTTCAATATGGACATTTTGTGGAATATATCTTTCAATTTCATCTTCTGTTCTGTTTTTGGGAGTTATTCATTATAATTAATTCAAAAAAAATTTAATATATATTTGCATAATTTTTCAGATATTATGCAATAGCCGACCAAAATCAAATAATTCCATGAAATTGTTTAATATTTACCATTTTTATTATTAATGTTTCATATTAAATAATTCAATAAATTATTTTTACTTATTTAATTTTACAACTAGTTTTGTTATATTTTAATAACATTTTCAAGTATTAACATTATGTATAATAATATATTTGCTTGAATAATAAATTATTTTTTAGACAGGTACACATGAATACGAGACTTACACGACAATGCCAAAATACTGAATACCAAATTTAAAAATATTGTTAACCACATAATAGACATGTCTGAAAACTTTTACTTGACAAAAGACAAAAAACAATCTTCTTTTGACAATCAACGAAAACCTTTCGGTATAAAACACATACCCAATAGGCTAGCAATATATAAATCAAAATAAAAAAAACTTTTTATATACAAGCTATATTTAAAAATATGTACAATTTATTTATTTTTTTTAGTACTTCCGGAGTGGCTCAGTTGGATGAAGCGCCTAACTGAAATCTCGGCGCATAATTTATTGCAGGTTTGAGCCCCAGCTCCGGTAGAAAATTTGAAGAAACTATAGCATTTATTAATTCAAGATTTTAGTCTAGTCATAATTACATTTAATATGAGTGTGTGGGTGGATCTGATACTAGGCCTTGTCAGTATTTAAAGCGTCTCCATTCTCTCAATTAACAGGTGCAATAGTATATATAAAGGGTGAGCCGTCTAACTTTTGGAATTTGAATCGGCTATAAATAAAAAAAACTAATGAATATTTTTCAAAATGATGAGTTTATTAGAAAAATTGGACATTATTATTTAAGAATGAAAC
Organism: Tachinus rufipes; assembly: GCA_963932245.1. Lineage (NCBI taxonomy): Eukaryota > Metazoa > Arthropoda > Insecta > Coleoptera > Staphylinidae > Tachinus > Tachinus rufipes. The sequence continues at coordinate 64,804,216 of OZ010747.1, read as the reverse complement.
ATATAATTCAAATAACTGCCACGTCTGGCTAGACCAGTGTTTCCCAACCTTTTTTGTGCCATGCCCCTCGTAAGCCTTTCTAAAATTCTTATGCCCCCCTATGTAACATATACATAATTTTTAAAATTAAAAAATTGTTTTGTTTCCTTAAGAAACTTAAATGATTGGTTTAAGAAAGAAATCTCTAGGAAATTGTTAACACTGAGTTGTTCAGCGAGATTTTAAAGCGTCCGGGGGTCTCCGCGGAGCCTGCCGTCTGCTGCTTCGAGGTTAACTTGACGACCTAGTTGATATTTTGGTCTAGTCAAACGAATTTATAATATTTATTGGCCGTAATTATTTAAGAATTTACTTTTTTTTTTCAATTTTGGCACCAAAATCTAGCGTGGGCCCCACGTTGGGAAACACCGGGCTAGACAATAACCCATCCGATTATCCTATTTTTTAGTACATTTTCGGTTGATTAGGCTCCAATCGTATAAATGGCAACTTTGATTTCGTGTTTCAAGGCATCAATCGTCTATGGATGGTTAGCTTGACACTTATCCTTAAGGTCTCCTCCAAAAAAAAAATTAAAAGGAGTCAAATCATAGTCCAAACGTTACATTGCTCTTTATATATAATCAGGTAATGTGCACAGTTTATTGATTTTTATTGCATATCATTGTTTTAATGTCTTTTGGTTTGGAAAAAAGTATTTTAGATGACTACTTATCAAAATAATAAAATATGTATTTTATATAACAACAACTCAGCAAAATATAATTGAAAGAAAAAATTTCAGAAATCTTTTTAGATTCAAATTAAGTCTCAAAATCTGCACAACTTATTGGTTTTTAGAGTATATAATTGTTGCTCTACAGTCTTTTCGTTTAAAAATAAGTATTTTAGATAACTACCACTCACAAAAAATTACTGGTTTTTAAAGTATATCATTGTTACTGTAAAATCTATTGGTTTGAAAATCTGTATTTTAAATCATTCTTACTTGCAAAATATAATCCAAAGTTTAAACTACAATAACGTTTGAGTTCTGCCATAGGTTTGTGACATCAAAACAATGACACTCACGACAGATAGTAAAGAGAAATTAAGAGACACGCAGCAATCAATGGAACGTACAATGCATAACATAAATCACACAAGAAACACAGAAATCCGCAGAAGAACCGGCAAACCTCAACAAGATGAACAAGTGGTAGAATGGTCTAAAAAAAACAGAAACGTAGAACGACCCATGAGAAAATGGACGGATTAGGTGAAAGGCGTTGCCTGAAAGCAATGGAAGTTTTTAAGGGAGGCCAGTCCAGTTCAGAATTGAACAAACTATAGTTGAGAGAAAAGAAAAAAAATCTTTTAGATACAAGCTCAGTCTAAAAATGTGGACAATTTATTGGTTTTTAATGTATATAATTGTTGCTACAAAGTAATTTGGTTTCAAAATGAGTATATTAGAACATGTTATACTTGTTGTCAATTAGTTTGAAAATGAGTATTTTACCCCGCTTCTCCATGTGATTGTGTACGTATGTAAATATCTGGGCCTCGCAAGTTAATGTGCCACCTTACCTACCAATCGGTACAACCAGAGTTGCATACCGTCCGTGTAATTAAATAAAGTCAATTTATAGCTGCTATCTGGATGTCCGGCGGCTCTAATTGTTTATCTGCGTTGGAGGAATGCACTCTGGATATGCCGGTTTCTTTTTCTGTCTCCTATAAAACCAGCCGCTTCAGTTTTAACAATTGTCTCTAACTTATTAACAATACTAACATGGATCAGGTTAACCCACCATCTCTCCGCAGCCTATAGGGCTTAATACTATCCAATACACTATCTAAATCTAATTAAAGGAAGGTACATGAGCCGTAAGGTCTCGAACTCCCATTTGGCATTTATTATTGGGCGGTTTTTAGTCGGTAGGCATTTCAACCTAAGGAAATAAATCTGACACTTGCCAGTCTTATTGAAGATTTTACCGCCTAGACCCCCCCTCCCCACCCAAATAAAAAAAAACAATTCAGAGAGAATCCAAGAGGTGAAACAGTAAACTGTACCAATACTCGACCACAGTTCAAAATTAGTTAAAACCTGTTGCGCCGGAAGTACAATATCCACCATTCCCGACCCTCACTTGGGCGACGGACTTAGACTGTGCGGGTAAAGTTTCTTCCCTGTCCCTGTGTTCAAATCCTGAATATTTTTTTGTTATATGCACCTGTGCTCACCGTGAGTTGTTTATGTTAGTTTGTTTTTTTTTGGTTAAATAAATACAATTTTCTTTTGTTACTTGAAAATCTCTTTTCTTTATTTCCACACCTCGAGTGTGGTGGCGCCCGAAACAAAAACCTTCTCCAGAACTCTGTGTCACGGCTGTGGCTACCCCGTCGCTTCCGAACAAAGTAAGAAGCATTACAATATTGCAAAAAAACTGTTGAGATACAAGCTAGGTTGCAGAATTAAGCTAGATCTTTAAATTAGGCAATTTTAATAGTATTTGCAGATTTCATCAACTTTTTAAAGTGCTAACAGTTGAAAACGGGTGTACCATGCGGTCATTATTCACAAAAACATTTTGAATAACTTAAACATTTTTTTGAGTCATAGCTTGGTCTCAAAAATAAGCAATTTTAATAGTTTTATACATATTTGAAGTCCAACAGTTAAAAACAAGTATAATACACACCTACTATACATCAAAACATATTTTATAACAAAAACAACCAAAAAAATATATTGAATCATAGCTAGGTCTCAAAATTAGACAATTTTTAATAGTTTTTTGCACAGTTCATCAATGGGCAACATTCTAAAAAACATTGCATTGCAAAAAATTACCAAATAATTTTTTTAAATCATAGCTAGGTATCAAAATTGGGCAAATTTGATAGTTTTTTGCATTTAATCAGTTTTAAAATCCCATATCTAAAAATAGCAACCCTGAAACACAAACAGAAGAACTGGGAAATCAAATAAAAACAGCGATAGTTACGGTCGCAGAAAACGAACTGAAACCCGAAAAGACCAAACAAAGACAAGAATGAAAGAAGGCAATATAGAAACAAAAACCAAGAAATGTATAAAAAACTGCACAAGAAAGTACTTAAGACAATTAAAGAAGCTAAAGAGCAATGGTTACAAAAAAATGTGCCGAAATCGAAATACTACAAGCAAAACACAACAGCTTCAATCTCCAAAATAAAATAAAAGAAGCAATAGAAAGTAAGCAACAAAGGGGAGAAGGCGTAATCCTAGACTCAGACAATAACATCATCACAGAAACTGACAAAATACTAACAAGATGGAAACAATATATACAAGAGCTTTTTGGAGACATAGATGTGGACAACTATATGACCACAACATCGGGTGACAAAGGGTCAATTCAACAAGAAGTAGAAGCAGCAATCAACCGATTGAAAAACAACAAGGCTCCTGGACCAGATCAGATACACGGGGAAATGCTCAAACTACTAGAGCCAAAACAAGTGAAATTGGTGACGCTCCTCAACAAAATCTACACAGAAGGTCAAATACCAAAAGATAATATCTACATTTATTCCACTCCCAAAGAAAGCAAACGCAACAAAATGCGCAGAACACAGAATAATCAGTCTGATGAGTCACGTTCTTAAAGTACTCCTCAATATCATCCAAACTCGCATTATATAGAAAACTAGATGACAACATCAGACATACACAATTCGGCTTTAGAAAAGAAATAAGAACTAGAGAAGCGTTATTCGCCATGCAAGTCCTTATCCAAAGAGCACGCAACACCAACGCAGATGTATTTGCATGCTTTATTGATTTCGAGAAAGCATTCGATAAAGTTCAACAGCAAACTTATCGCAATTCTACGTGAAAGCGGAATCGACAACAAAGACATAGGCATAATATCCAATCTGTACCTACAGCAAAAGGCCATAGTTCGGGGAGAAGACCAAATATCCAAAGAGTTTAGGATGAAGAAAAGGGTCCGCCAGGGTTGTGTACTATCACCACTGCTGTTCAACGCATATTCAGAACAGCTATTCAAAGAGGCATTAGACAACATAGAGGAAGGTTTAGTAATAAACGGCAAAACAGTAAACAACCTTCGATATGCAGACGACCCTGTTCTGATCGCTGATACTGCCGATGGACTTCAGAGACTGATAGACTGCATAACAAACGTGAGCGAACGATACGGAATGAAGTTGAACGGCAAGAAAACTCAAATCCTAATCATCAGCAAAAACCGCATAGATAACCTTTGGTTCACTGCCAACAATACAACGTTATCAATGGCTGAAACAATAACATACTTAGGATGTACTCTTAATAAAGAATTGGATCATTCTCGGGAAATAAGATGCCCAATCCAGAAGCAAGAGGCGCATTTAACAAGATGAGGAACATACTATGTAACATGTCGTTCAGCATAGATACCCGACTTAGGGTTCTTAGATGCCATATATCAGTCCTACTGTACGGGCCGGAAGCATGGACCCTCACCGAAGAATACTGCAAACGCATCAACGCCTTCGAGATGTGGTGTTAACGTCGCCTGCTCAGGATTTCATAGGTTTATCACGTGACAAACGAAACGCATTGCGCATTGCAAAAGAACTTGATTTCCTAACAAATGTCAAACATAGGAAAATGGGGTTCTTTAGACATATCATGAGAAATGAAAAATACCATCTACTGCAACTAATCCTGCAAGGAAAAATAGAAGGAAGAAGATCATCAGGTCGTCGCAGAATATCATGGTTAAAGAATATAAGAGAATGGACCAGAATGACATCAACGCCTTTATTTAGAACAGCAATAAACAGATTAAAGTGAACCAATGTGATTGCCAACATCCATAGAGGATAGGAGGCACTTAAAGAAGAAGAAGTTACTACTATTAAGTTAAAATCGAAATTATTAAAAATAAACATCCATGACATAAATTTCATAGATGAGCATCAATATTTTAAAGTCCTAACAGTTCAAAACATTTACATTTTATGCCCAAAAACAAATTGCATATCAAAAATAATCAAAAAAACTTTAGGTTTCAAAATTAGGCAATTTTGATAGTTTTATGCACATTTCCTAAATGTTTCATTTAAAGTCCCAATAGTTGAAAATAGAATATTATAGTTTCTTGCATATTTTAACTTACCCAGTCTTAATCCATTATTAAAAACTACATATTCAGTATACTCACCTCAAATTTTGATATAAATTCGATCAAATGATCAAGACTCCTCATAACAAGTCTGCGAATCATCAAAGACATCAGTGATGCAATACAAGCAAAGAAATTTTCCATAATTTTGTAACTATCGTGTTTCCGTTTTGGTGCATACGGAGCCCAATAGCTTCTGCAATCCAAAATAATATCAGCACACAGACGCATCCATTCATATTCTAACTTTTCTCTCATTGCCACACACAGAGAATTAACTTTTTCCTCAAACGAGTGTAAATCGAGCGGAAAATAATTATCATCACTCAACAAACCGGTTGGTAGAATAAATAAATCTTGGTAACTAAAAACAAATAATTAATTTTGGAATTGATTATTTTTGATTTGATTACTGTTGTTGCCATGCTTCTCTAATTTTTAAAACAGTCATGTTTCCGCAAAAATAATGCCGCTCCATTAATTGTTGGGCTAAAACAAAATTAGTATGCCATGGCACTGGACTCCTCACTAACATTATTGGATATTTAGCAGGATACGTCTCAATACGCAAACGTCTCCATTCGTAAGGATCATTCAAAATATAATCCAAAAGATATTGACGCATTGCTAGATTATATTCCCTTTTAATGTCCGGCGGATTTGCATCCATTATTATATAATAAAACCTCAGCTTCTTATATTTATCATCGAGAAGTTTTTTGGCCAATTTTATATAGTTGGTGTTGTAGGGTTCAATTACACAATCGTCAATTCCCTAAATCAAACCAATTAAATTAAAAGATAAATAAAAAGTGTACAGCTTACTGTTGTTAAATAATACGTAATTCGTTCCAAATCTTCAGGCCTTACATGTTGATTCATTTCAAATTCTGCTTGTCTGATTAAGATCAGTTTCTGTTTGTCAGGGTTCACTGGTAAAGGAGCTTCAAGTTTATCAATATCTTGGCTGGATTGAAAAAAAAATGTTTAAAAATATTTAATTTCTAAATGTTCTCATGCTCATTAATATCTATGTTTAAAGCAAACGTTGATTTTAGAGTTTTTTCAAATTGAAAAAAAAAAAACTTAATGTATTATAAATTTCTTACTCCTTCAAAAATGGATCAATAGATCTTTGTTTCTGCACTTGCTTCAACGCCCTACGCCTCCGTATTTTCTCTTTCTGTTCCTCCTGCTTTCTCGAATACTCTCCATTTAGCAATTCTTTCAACGATACAATTCCGGGAGTCTTGATTTTTCTATTATGTTTTGCTAAGCGCTTTGCTTCATCTTCCAATTGTTGCTTGCTTTTCTTTGGAGGATATTGAAGACTACCTACAAATAGAATGCTTGAACCTCTAAAAAGTTTTGGGAATCATCTAACCATCTTCTCCAAGAATGTTGGGAATCACTTTTTTCTTTCTTTTTGGTGGCATTCGCTGAATTTTTAAGGTACCAGCGGATGGAGTATATGCAGAACCTTAAAAATAATAAGTGTTGATTGTTTCAATATATTGGGTGATTTTGTTTATTTTTATAAAATATTTTCTGTTTGTAAACTTAGTAAAAAAATTGTAATTTTAGTTGTAAGTCAGTTTCTAGTAGAATTTTCAATTTGAAAATTGTAGTTTATTGATTTAAAAACATTACTCAATGTGGCCAGTAGGTGAGTTATTAAATATACAAAAGAACATACTAAGTGTTTCAAAAAAACATTTAATTTGTTCCTAAACTTTGTCAGAAATTTTGAAGTAATTTTAGTTGTAAGTTTGTTTTTCAGTATAGCCAAAGGGTTTGTCATTAAGCACACAAAGCTAAAAAATACTGAGTGTTTTAGAAATATATTTAATTTATTGTCAAACTTTGTTAGAAATTTAAAAAAATGCATTTTCAGTTGAACGTCTGTTTCTAGTATAATTTACAATTTGTCGATTTGAAAATTGTACCCAATATAGCCAGAAAGTGTGTTATGAAGCACACAATACTGGAATATATTAAATGTTTTAGAAATGTATATAATTTAATTTCAAATTTTATCAACTGCAGTTTTGGTTGTAACTTCTGGTACAATTTTTAAATTAACGATTTGAAAATTGTACCTAATATAGCCAGAAAGTATGTTATTAAATACACAAAGCTAGAATGAATTAAAAGTTTCAAAAAAATGACTAATCTATTCTCAAACTTTGTCGAAACTTATAAAAATTGCAGTTTCAGCTGTAACTCTTTTTCTGGAACAATTTTCAACATTAACAAAAATGCACAATGAACACCGAAAGACTTTCCAATGAACAATTCAACCGAATAGATAGAAGCCCATGCAAAGAAATTCAACGGTAAAAAAAGACAATTATCTACAAGTAGTAACAGTGATTCAAACGATAAAAATATAATATAAGATTAAAAATTCCCCCACCCATTTTTGTTAAGAGGAAATCTGGATGGAGAGGAATACAAAAAGATTTAACTGACATCAAACTAGAGGCAGAAATCAAATGCATCTACAAAAATTAGCCCCAAAACTCCAAATAAACATAGACAGATCAAAACCTTCCTTGACAATAAAGGTCATCTTTCCCACACATACGAATTAGCAGAATTAGAAGAAGTAATCGTTCGCTATATATCCGAAGACGTCCAAATCGAAGAAATTGCCACGGCGTTGAAAGACTTAGGATACAAAGTAAACCTAGTCAGCAGACTACAAGTTTACCTATGCTAAAGCCTTACAACCAACACAAAAAAAGAAACGAACACACCTGCAGATGATTCCAAACTGATTTCCAAACTACAATACTTACAGAAAAGACAGAATGAACCAAAAAGGAGGAGACATTGCCATGTTGATTAAAAGATGAATCGAACATGCGGAACTCAACTTACCCAAAAGGAAAAATCTTGAAACCACAGAAGCAATCATTCAAGTTGAACCCATTAGAAACATTAAAGTTATCGCCGTGTATTAATCATCATCCAAGCCACTCCTACACTCAGACTTAGACTTAGCTTTACAAGAAAATATACCAACCTTCTTAACCGGGGACATAAACGCCAAACACAAAGCGTGAAATTGCAACACCAACAATGCTAGAGAAAAATCGCTACTAAAATACAGTAAAGGAAGATAAACAGTCATACACAGCCCTGGCAGACCTACATTTTACAGCAACCAGAGCCATACTCCAGACGTACAAGATATAGCCATAACCAAGTAAATCAATAATAACATCACATTAATGGTAAATGATAAACTAGAATCGGACCATCTACTAGTCCAACTACAACTAGCCAACGTCCATAACCCAAATACCAACAACTGCCGAAAACAGACTAACTGGAACAATTTCAACAATTACATTCGAGAACTTGGCCCGCTCTTGAACTGAAAACAAACCAAGATATGATAATGCTGTACAAATACTCACATCAGCAATACAATCTGCACAAAACAAATCAACTATAACTTTTGAATTCAGTAAAAAAGATCCGCTAGATCTACCATCACACCTAAAAGATCTAATTAAAAAGAAAAATAAAGCAAAACAAAAGTTCAGACGTACTAAAACCGCATCGGATAAAAGAGTTGCTAATAATCTCCAACAACAAGTAAATGAACAAAGTAAAATCTTTAAAAACCAACAAAGGGGACAAATGTTTGAAGGAAGCACCAGTGACATCCCCAAAAAATAGAAAATATCAAAAAGATGGTTACTAATAGTGATGGACATAATCGATTATTTCAATAATCGATTACCTAGTATTCGATTAATTTAATAATCGATTATTTACCCCCCCCCTCCCCAATTAGTAAAGTTAGTATAAATTAATTTTTAATGTCAAAAATATAACGTTTTATTAGGTATACACTGTAAAATTTTAACATCGATGTTAGTTTAAATAAATTTTTAGCCAATCAGTTACCAAGTTTTTTTTTTAATTATCTAGCAACTTTAATTAACAATGCATTAATTAATATCACAATCACGCAAACAAAAATATGGGCTGTAAATGAAATGTGAGCAGAGAGATGCGTCATCAATTAAATCTAACCAAAAGTTAGTTCGCTTGTGCGAAAATAACAATTGTCTCGAGAAAGTAGTTACTACTTTTATAATCCACTACGGGACTCGCATCGGAATCCATAGCCGAGCATCGAGAAGTACAAGCTATGCAGCTCTCTAGAAAGTGATGCGAGTCCCTGAATCGATTATAAAATGCGAGTCCCTGAATCGATTATAAAATGCGAGTCCCTGAATCGATTATAAAAACTTATAGACGAACATAGAAATTATAATTTTTAATACAGTTTGTGTTGTTTTATTTGCACTAAATTTATATATCGATAAAAAATTATTATTTATTTTACATTTTAACCTGAATGGAGCCACCATTCAACGAATCTAGACTATTTATAAACTATACCGAGCCCACTGAATAAAGCCGAATAAATTTGCACGTTTGTGTTAGAGTTTTTATGAAAAGCATTATTATTATTAGTATTATGACTTTTGTTTGGGACGTGTGAAGTTGATGACAGTATTTTTATTTTTTTAATTAAACAATTAAATGAAATTGTACATGAGATTCATTACTAATGTAATAGTAATTAGTTAGATAAGATTACTGATTATTTATTAATAAAACACATTTATTTTTTAAATAATTTAATAACGCTTCATATTTCAACAATTCATAATGCAAACATGATTTTATCGTTAACAGAGGTTTTTATAGTTTTGATCTTGAATCTCGATCATGCAGCACATACATTTCTTGATTTTCTTGAATTCATTATTTATTTTTAAATAGATAAATTTTCAAATTTAAAACAGCTCGAGTCGGCAATGAATCGAGTTTATAATGACTCGTGTCGCTAATGACTCGAGTTGTAAATGACTCGAGTTGTAAATGACTCGAGTTGTCAATGACTCGAGTTGTAAATGACTCGAGTTGTCAATGACTCGAGTCCTTAATGACTCGAGTCCTCAATGACTCGAGTTGTTTAATTTAATGACTCGAGATTCTCGAGATTCTCGAGATGTTTTAAAAATCGATTCAGAACCGATTAATGACTCGAGTTTGCCCATCACTAGTTACTATATCAGTAGATGATACTGTATGAAAAAATCGACAAGTGCCATATTCTTCAATATTGAAAAAGCTTTCAATGTCACGAAGGATTGGTTGTCAAACTACACAGAATAGGCTACCACAAACAATTAAGAAAGCTAATAAACTCTTTTCTAGCTGAAAGATACTTTCAAGTAAGAATCAACAAAACACTATTAACCAAAGAAAGCCATAACAGCAGGGGTTCCTCAAGGATCAGCTCTTTCTCCAATCATATACCGGGAGTTTATAAATGAATGGGATTATGTAATCACTTTAAATGTGCCGCTTTTGTTAAATTGTTCACTAAACTATTTGTTTTGACAGATCAACTTTGACAGCTGTCAAGCAAACATATGAAAACATATGTAGTATAGTGGACGATTTTAAAAAGGCGGCATATTTAAAATGATTACATAATCCCATTCATTTATAAACTCCCTGTATAACGTATATGAAGAGTATATGCCGACCACTCACAGATCAACACTATACAGATTTATGACAACAAAACTGATTACAAATAGACTACAATCCGCCGCCGACCTTATCGGTGAATGGACCACAAAATGGTTAAAATCAACCCCAACAAAAGCCACTACACTTTGACACTACAAACCCAATTAACATCGGCCGCGGCATTAGGTAGGGAGACAAAATATCCCAAAATTTTTTTACAAATGCATTAGAAGATGTTTTTAAAACATTAAATTGGGAGATATAAGAATCCTAGCACAGATGACATCGGAGCTGTATAAAGCAGCAAACCAAGTCGGATTACTCATGAACATTTCAAAGATCAAGATGATGGCAAATCGACCCCTGACAACACCTATCACAGTGGGAGAACACTATAAATAGTATCCGAATATGATATATAGGAACTCTACTTACCTTTAGAAAGTACAGTCAGGAAGCGGATAACTTGCATGGGCAGCATTCGGAAGGCTCAAAAACGATTTTCAGGCCAAACCCACAACAACATCTCAAGATCAAGGTATTCGACCAGTGTGTACTACCCAATCTGACGTACGCCTCGGAAACGTAGACAACAACTGAAAGAACCATGGAAAAACTAAGGTAACACAAAAAACCATGGAAAAAAAAATGCTCGAAATAACAATACAAGACAAGAAGACAAACAAAACTAGAGTAGTGGATGTAGCACAACAGATAGCTAGATGTAAGTGGAGATGGGCAGGCCACGTAACACGAAGAGAAGACAAACGCTGGAGCCAGAAAATAACTGAATGGAGACCACGAACGGGGAGAAGGGGCCTTGGAAGACCCAGAATAAGGTGGAGAGATGCTCTATCGAAGGTGGCGGGGAAGCAATGGACAAGAAAAGCAATGGACAAGACAAAATAGAAATCACTAGAGGAGGCGTATGTTCAGGAATAGACAAAATAAGCGCTGCAGATGAGATGAGATGAGATGAGATGAGAACCTATTTTTTTCAGATTGTTTTAATCGTGCCTATAAAAAAATTATGGCGTTAAAATTGTCACAAAATTATTTTTTTCTTGATTTAAAACTACAATTGAATTTTATATTGCAAATAGCTGCGCAGTTTGCTATCTTATTTATTATGCCACACATGACATTTGCAATATTTATTTGATTGACTGATGGGCGGGTGAAAATTTGTGCGAATTATGCGCCCTCCGACGGAAAGTCGCCAAATGATTATAACTGGTCCGCCCTTAAATGCATTTATAAGAAATTTTAAGTAAAATTAAATTTTCTACAAAATTTAGTAAAAAGTAATTTTTGAAACTTTCAGTGATAGTATTGAAATTTCAGCAAATTTTATTAAAAAACTGGAAACAACTCACTTATTTTGAAAAAATTCCAAAATGCATTTTAAGAAATTTTAAGCAAAATTAAATTCTGTTTATTAAAAATATTTTTTTAAACTTTTAGTGATAACTTTATAATATTGAAATTTTTGAAAATTTAATACAAAAAACTGTAAGCAACTCGCTTATTTTAGAAAACTTCAAAAATGTATTTATAAGAAATATTAAGCATAATTAAATTTTCTACAAAAGTTTATAAAAAGTAATTTTTAATTACTTGATATTAAGATTTTTGCAAATATTATTAAAAAACTGTAATCAACTCTCAAAATTTCAAAATTAAATTCTTTACAATGTTTATAAAAAGTTTTTTTTTCAGTAGTAACTTAATATTAACATTTCAGCAAATTTGATCAAAAAACTTATTTTAGAATAATTGAGGGGCTTTGAAGCAAAAGGATTTAAATGCACTTTTAAGTGCGGTATGTTGCACCTATCTCTACTTGGAGGTAAATAGATTGAAGTAAATTTTGCGTCCTCTGGTGCCATCGTGATCTTAATAAACTCCTGAAAATATTCCCAATTTTACTTTATGGTAAAACGGTTCAAGTGCACAAGAATTCTTTTACTACTAAAACAATATTCGAGTTACTGTTATCAGCTGTCAACTTATGACGTGGTGTACTTTTTACTAATGGCAAAGAACAGTTTTTACTAAATTTATAAAAAATATTATTACATTTTACAATTAATAACATGAGTACTGACTTGTAAAATTATGGTAAGTAAAGATCAAACTTCTTAGCATTTGTTTATCATGATTTATATTCAGAAAGTATGGTTAGGTTATTCTATTATCTGTTTTGTTTATGTTTATGTAAAAGTCCCCGACCTTTACCGGATAGATAAGGATTCTGAATATGTTCCCTATACACAGAAACAAGTAGAAGACAGTGACAATGTACATGTAACTTCAACTAAATGAACAGAAGGAAAAAGAGGAAAATAAACAACGAAAAAAAAACTAAAAAAAATTAATCACGTATGTAGATATCATTGCAATGATAGTAGCAACACAACACTAATAGCTTTGGACTACAGAAAGCGTTTAACAGTGTGTTAGTAAAACAATTATAGAGGCGGCAAAGAAAAAAGAAATGAACAGGAAAACAATCAAGATCATATGGAGCTACTTACAGGGTAGAAACCTAGTGACCAAGAAAAGAAGATTTAAACTTACCAAAATAGTACCACAGGGCTTAGCACTAGGTCCAAAACTATGGAACCATAACGGCATTTGCGGACGACGTAGCACTAGTAGGTAGAAACGTAGAAATGGAAATACTAAAAGAAAGACTAGAGCTAGGCAATAGATATGATACAGTTATGGATAAAAAATAAGAGTTTAAAATTAGCAACACAAATAACAGAAGCGGCAAGGCTATCAACTAAGAAGACTAATAGAGACAAATACTGATCGGACATAGAGCCTTTAGCCTTTGCAAAAAATTAAACACAACAAAGGATGTATATTATGTAAGGAAGAAATAGACAATAATGCAGAACACATTTTGGTAGAAGTTGATAAAACAACAATCATTAAGAAATGCCTAAATAAGTACTAAGAAAAAAAATGAAGAGTTTGACAATGAAAGAATACAGAAGAAAAAAAAAACAAATAAAAACAAACACACACAATAAAAGAAAAAGGAGAAAAACAAAAAAAGCAAAATGGAAACAAAAAATAAGAAAGAACAGGACAATTATGCATACCAAGAAATAGAAGAAAACAGAAGATCATTTATAGAAACTACGATACCAAACGAAATTGCAGAGATAAGGAAAAGAAAAAAAATTTTTGAAGATACGCAGAATATCAGAAATAACGAAGCAAACACCAAATGGTAGATGTGCTATCTCGAGATTGACGGACAGCGCAACTTTTGAGAAGGACAGAATATACCTAGCAACAATAGAACACAAAAATGTAATCCCAGATGAAAATACAAGGATATCACTGGAGGTAAAACTAACAAATTTAAGATTGCCAAAAGGAATACAACTAATGGAACTGCATAAACTATTCATAAAAGAGAGAGGATACGATAAAGCAGAAGTGAACAAAGACCTAAAAAAACTAAGAATGCATCTGAAAACAAATCAAATAAATTAAATAAAAAAGACACGGATTGGAGAAAGAAGAGAATGCAAAGCTGGAGAGGCCGGAGACAGCATTTATGCCACAATTTCTATGTAAAAATCCGCGAGACAATAACCAGCCTACCTCAAACTACTGGCAAATCTACACTAGTTTAACAAGAACATTATAACTACAGGTTACGCAGAGAAGAAAACCAGAAGGTATTGCCATGAGTAAGTCATTCTTAAAGACCACATGCCGAAGCCAACACCTCACTGCATCCCCAAAAAAAGACATTAGCAAAACTGACACAAATTTTTATGACCTCATTTCTATCCTTTCGTATTAAACAAACTAAACCTGCTAGACTTAAAACCACAGCTTCATCTAGTAAAAAGTACAGTAATCACGTTATTGAAAGAAAGTGTATGTACAACTTTTTTGTAACATCTTTGATATTTCTGTGCAAACATTTGTAAATAACGACAAATAGTATGACTAAACCTGATAAGCAAAGTAAAAAAAAAACAAGCAAACAAAGTTAAAGAATCATCAAGAAACTTTGTTTTAGGCCATATAAATATGTTTCCTAAATATCGTAGCCATTATTTTCGAAAAGGCAACTCAAATGCAAAATATCTCACAGGTGAATTCAGTATAAAAAAGATGTATGAACTTTATAAAGAATTTTGCATTGAAAAACAAGAAATACCAGTAAAAGAATCCTACTATCAATTCATTTTGAACACATAATTCAACTTAAAATGTCACAAGCTCTATAGTAATAAATGCAGACGTTGTGATAATTTACAAAACTTAATAATACACTCCAAAGACACAGTAAGCAATGCCAACTGTGAATTTCACCAAAGAAATGCTATGAAACCAACAGATGGCAAACAAAACAATATTGTTGAGAATAAAAATCTTGAAAATGTCACTGTTATTTGCTTTGATTTGAAACAGGCTCTGTCAACACCCCTACTAACCACTTCTAACGTGTTTTATCTGCGTCAACTATGGACCTACAACTTCTGCATGCATGACTTACATTCAGAAAAAAAAACACGTTTGTATAGGATGAAAGTGTTGCGTCAAGAGGTTTGCAAGAGATAGGTTCACGCTTAATAGAATTTGTCCAAAATCTGCCATCGACTGTATTAAAGATTATTGCATATAGTAATTCTTGTGATGGCCAAAATAAAAATAAAAATTTGTGTAAAATCTTTAGTTTTAACGTCCAAGCTACAAATTTAATAGAAGTTCACTATAAACTTCTAGTCTGGACACACCTATATGAAGTGTAATCGCAGCTTAGACTTAATTGAAAAAAAAAATGCAAATTTCTCAAGTTTTTGTCCCATCAGATTGACAAAATGTTATAAAAAGCACATCCAAAATTTTTTACTCTTTTTTTCCACTTTGCCAAATAATAAAAATACTGATGGTTACTGTATTAAGTGGTTTTCTTGGTTTCTATATTAGAAAAACAAAAGAGTATCCTTTAAATACAAAAATACTCTAAATAACGATATTGAGTATAGAATGTGCACAATCGGAAACTTTCAAGTTGGACGTCCGTCTTTCCAATGATCCATATTGAAGCCATTGCATCTATGTTCTATAAAAACACTTGAAAAAAAAAACATAAATTATATTGGAACAGCTCAGTACAACTTAAAATAGCTTGGAAAATTAAAATCAATTAAAAACCACTCACTAAATTTGGGAGCAATTCAGGGGCAACTGAGAACACTTGAAAACAACTTAAATTGAATTAAAACAATCAATATTAACTGAAAATGACTAAATACATTCAGTTTGGACAGTTTAGAAAACTTTGGTTCAGTTGGAAACAGTTTCAGAACACTTTAAGACTTAACTGAAAATGTTTAAAATTAATTTGAAACACTTAAAACACATTAAAACAAATTAATTTAAACTAAAATAACTCAGTACACCAAAAAACAGTTTGAAACACTTTAGGTGCAGTTGGAGAAAGTTCCAGTACAACTTGGAATACTTTAGAGCAGTTTCTAATACATTGGAAGAGTTTAAAAATAACTCACTATACTTGGAAACATTTTAGATACACTTGGAATCAGTTCAAGTACAACTGAGAACACTTGAGTGTTACTCAAATTCTATTTAAAAAAATCAATTTTAATTGGAACTGCTTGAAACAGTTTACATGCAACAGCTCAAGCACAGTTAAAAACAGTTCACTTTTAACTTTTGAGAGCCACTGACATTGAAACAGTGGCGTAAGTACCTGTAAGCAAGGGTTTGCAATGCATCCAATATTTTGCAGTAGAACCCAAAATCCTAGCTACGCCACTATCTGTTTCTACTATACAATTTTTAATTTATCATTTGAAAATTGTACCTAATATAGCCAGCAAAGAGGTGTATAATCAAGTACACAGAGCTAAAATGTACTGAATCTTTCAAAAATATATTTAATTTATTTTCAAACTTTGTCAAAAGTTTTGAAAATTTTAGTTCCAACTCTGTTTCCGGTATATATTTTTTTAAATTGTACTAAATATAGCTTAAAAATTCGTTATTAGGTACACAGTTTTTGAATATATAAAAATATATTTTGTTTATTCTCAAACAATAACTTTAATTTTATTTGTAACTGTTTCTGGTAGAATTTTTAGTGTATCAATACATAAATTATACCAAATATAGTCAAGAGATATCATAAAGTACACAACAGTACTACAAGGAATGTTTTAAAAATATATTTTATTTATTCTCAAAGTTTGTCTATCCTAACCAAAAGCTGGAATATACAAGTCGTTTCAGAAATAATTTTTGTTTATTATCAAATATTTTAAGAATTTTGTAAAATTACAATTTTAAGTAACAGAAATTTTCGTACAATTTAAATAAACCATTTTTACCTAATTAAATAAAAACAGTTAAAAATTAATTTGTCTCACCTATAGATTCACTAGGTTTATAATATTCAAAAGTATCTTTTTGTGGAATCCCTTTATTCCTGCCTTTCTTAGCAAACAGTGGTGGATACTCAACACTATCATAAGCACGTTTTACCATCCACGAAGGTGGATCTTCACCATACGGTGCGGCCCATGGCATAAAAGGTAAATCGGGCGGCACCCTCCTTCCGAACTTATCACATTGCGGTAGCTTGGATCCCATTTCAATTAAAATCACTTTTATATAATATATAAAAAATTAAAATCACTTTTTAAGAGACATTGATGTCATCTTGATAGTTGGTTTGTAAATTATAAATGTAAACAAGTCAGTTTGAAGGGTGAATGGTTGCTAAGGGTGATTGATAAATAAGGGGTGAATTGAATCAATTTTTTGAATAAAATATTTTGCAGTTTTGATGGATTACTATTTGTAGTACATTTTTTATAATACTGTGCACTAATTATCACGTGTACTGGCTACAATTCACAACAGTAATAAAAACAAAATAATTTAATTGGATCAAATGCAAAAATGTAGTTTTAGTAATTTCTAATACAATCAGCAATTCTGTCAACCAATTATCACATGTATGCAGTTGTTATAAATTTGCAGTAAATTAAACAACCAATTTGCCATTATTATTTCTGATAACAAAAAGATTTAATTGAAACCTAAGCAAAAATGTAATTTTAGTAACTTCTAATACAAGTAGCAACTTACAATTCTGTACACTATTCGTCATATTATTGTCTATAATTGCTATAAATTTGCAACAATTTGAAAAATCAGATAATTTATAAATACAAGTTAATAAGCAGAAATGCAATTTTAGCAACTTAATATATAGGATGATTCGTTAATGTTGCAAACAAATTTAAAAATTCTTTGGTTTAAAACAAATAAAACACATTTACTATGTGGGCAATTCCTTTTCAAACGGACTAGAGCAGGGGAGGGAGCATTGAAAAATTCTAATCCTAATCTGGTAAGTTAGTTGGAAAATATAAATTTGTTTTGTGTATTTAAGTTTTATGGGTCTATAACTCAAAAAAAAAACTGCAAAAATAAGCCTATTTTTCAACATAAACTTACAAATACACATTTAGCAGCGTTCAGAGAAACTATACACCAAATATTATTAAACACTTGAGTTTTGCAAACAATTCTACATGGAAAATAGTCAGTGTCGTGCTTATCTAGCGTAGAAAAACCTATCCAGAAAAAAAATTACAAGATTTTTTATTTACTTAAATTTTTTTTTTATTTTTTTTTAAAAGATTATTTAGTTTATAATTTTTTGAAGCACATTTCAGAAGTTTAACAAAGACACCTTTTGTCGCTTGAACCAATTTTTGGCATTCAAAAATAATTAATTTTTAACGCATTTTTTGCCTGAAAATTTTGTAAAAATTTCTTTCTAGATGGACTTTTCTACGACCGATGAGCATTACACTAACTATTTTCCATGTAAAATTGTCCCCAGAATTCAAGTTTTTAATAATATTTGGTGTATTGTTCCTCTGAGCGCGACTAAACGTGTATTTGTAAAAGTATATGTCGAAGAGTAGGCTTACTTTTGCAGATTTTGCGAGTTTTAGACCTCCTTTTGCTCAGCATACTGAGAACAAAAAATTGGTTTGATAGCTTTTGCGGCTTATAGACAGGGTATAGACCAGATTTAGATTTTACAAAAAAATTCTGATAGATTTCATTAGTAAATTTTTTTTTGAGTTAAAATTGCAATTTTTAAACTAAAAATGCGATTTTTTAAAGTAAAAGTAAAAAAAAAACGATCAAAAAACTAAATAAAAACCCAGAATTAATTTTTAAGTGTTTTATACCCTCATAACCCGGTCAAAAGACTACTAATAATTTATAGAAACTAGTGACTAGTTTCAATCTTTTACAAGGCCATCATCTGACGGGTGATACAAACAAGTAAGAATATAAAAGAGAATTTACAAAGCATATATACAACAGTAAAAAATAAAGGTGGAAAATTACATTGAAATTATTATGAATTACATACAATAATACAAATCGGACAAAACAGATTAAACAGATAGAGAGAAGATTAATGAATGGCGGTTTTTACTTAAAGATAATTATGACACAGAACATTCCGCAAAAAGGGAGAAAATTAAATTATTTGAAACAAAGGAGATTTATATAAGTCGGTTTGGTCATTAAGCAAGTATACGGAAAGATTATTTTTTGATTTAGTAATTTCAAAGACATCTAATAAATTTAAACTTCTGCCTTTAGAACAGCTTTAATAATTTTAAGTTTATTGATATCTGGAAATATGTGATTATTTTCTAAAATATGATATCTAATTTGTCGAATATATTTCGATGAGGTCGTCTCCTTCGCAAGGCAATAGCAAACCAGCAAAGTACCTGCCTAGTAAATCGCTCTAGTAGTGTGGTTCGGATTTCGTTTGTGTAGAACTATTAAAGCACACCACAAACATGCAAGAGGGCGCCAACGCTCGTAGCAAGTACGGCACTATAAGAAGAAGACAATTCCTTGTCGTTCTACCTTTTACGCGAACGGATGGAGCATAATATCGGATCGTGGTCACGTTTCTATTAAACGGAACTGACCAACCCGCTCAGGCGCATAAACAAATCGAATGAAGCCGGACCTATCTTTAACTTGCTTAAAAATGACAATTGAAGTTCTCAGGTTACCAGTTATACCCCTCTTAGTTTGCACTAACTATTAGGACAGGGAATTTTTAAATTTTTTGCACCTACATGATCTAATTTATAAGCTGTATCATCAAAGTCAAAAGACTAATGGCAACAGTGGAAAATGTCCTTTATTTAGCCGGTTTCTACCCTCAGGGTATAAGCCTTCCTTAAATTTTTAAATTTGTCTTTGTTCTGGGTCACTTGGTACCAATTGAGTCCTGCCGTACGTTTTGTCGTCGCTCCACTTCATCTGCGGCCGTTCTGCGCTTCTACTCATCTAATTATTTTCCCACTCCATTTAGTCTAGTCTTTTTCTTGCCACGTGTCCGGCCCAGTTCCATTTCATGTTGCCGATGTGTTCTATTAGGTATATGCCCAATATCCTTCTCTCTATTGCTCTTTGGTTATTCCTCAGCTTTCCAATTATTAATTTTGGGAGTACCCAAGTTTGTTGATCACTGGTAAGATACATTGGTCGAATAATTATGTTTTTAGAGTTAGGTGATATCCATAGCTAAAATGTCTTTTATCGTCTCATATGCTGCCCATGCTTGTCTTATTCTTTCGTTTATTTCCATTACTTGGTTTGCTTTCCCTATTATTAAATTTCGAGGCATATGCGCTTAGTTGCCTTTTAAACGTCATTGATTTGTATGACTAAGTCCTCTTTGAATTTGGCTATTAATATTTTGTCATGCCAATCTATTGTTTTTAAGGCTTCCTCTAGTACAAGCGTAAACAGCTTGGATGACATTGTGTCCCCCTGGCGTATTTCTCTGTTTATTTTAACCTCCAATGTTTCGTGCAGTTGTATTTGTAGGGTAGCGTTCCTGTATATGTTATTGATTAGGTTTGCATATCTGTGGTCAACTCTTGCGTTTTTTAGGGCTTTCTGGAGCGCCCATAGTTCTATAGTGTTAAAAGCTTTTTGGAAGTCAACAAATGCCATCCATAAGTTTATATTATACTCACTCTCACTGTTTGTAGATGTTCTGTAGTGCTGAATCCCTGTCTACACTCCTCCTGTTCTGATAAATGTTCAGTTTTGGAGTCAACCTTTTGCTTATTATTTTCGAGAATAGTTTTGTAGATTTGTGATAGAAGACTGATTGGTCTGTAGTTTTCCAGATTTTCGGTATCTCCCTTCTTGTGTATGCTATTACCAGAGCATTTGTTCAATATTGGGGTATAATCCTTTGCTAGGCATTTATTGAATAGTATTCCTAATTGCTTTATCAGTATTTCTCTTCCACCTTTTAACACTTTCGTTATCACTCCATCTTCTCCTGCTGCTTTCCCATTTTTCATATGTTTTAGGGCTATTTTGATTTCGTTTGGTGTAATTTCCGGTATGTCTTCTGAGTTGACATTTAGTACTTTCCGTTTTTGGTTTTCGTCGAATATATTGCTCTGTGTCTGTGACCTACCTTTATTATTCCCTAGTCTATCTTCTACTAGTTGTTCTTCTTCTGAATACTTTGGCACCTCTGTGCTGTTCTTTCTTTGCTATTTCTATTTTGTACTCTCTAATATCCACTTTTGCCATTCTTCTCACAGATTACTTTATTTCGGCGTACTCTGCTGTTCTTTTGTTCTGCATTATTAATTCCCTTCTTTTTTATAGCATTTCTATTGTTTTTGAGTTGAGTTTGCTCGGATTTTTTTGTTTTCGGCACGCTGTAGTGATCCACTTCTGTTTTTAATGTGTCTGTTATGAAGTTGTTTTCTAGACTGGTGTTGAATTGGTTTGGATTTTTTTAAGGTTTTCCATATCTATCTGTTTCGGTTTTTCCCCTACTTTCTTGCTCCTTTCTAATTTACAGTTGATGTGGGTAGTAGCCCTTACCATACGGTGGTCGCTTCCTGTGTATAACCTGTTCAGTACTACTCGCCCATGTCCATTTGCGGTTTTGTTTCTTTTGGAAGAAGGTGTTAGCGTTATATAGATGCTCTTCTTCAAAAAAGTAAGCCATCATTGTACCACTGCTGTTTCTCTTCCCTATTCCGCGTCTTCCTGTATATTTCTCTTCCGGGTGCTTTTGTCCTTAACCATGATAAATAGAAAATTTGTTGTATTTGTTTCAAAACTGAGTTCTGGTGGTCATTTACAATTAAACTTTTGTTTTCTTCATTAATTGGCGATTGCTTCCACCATAATTTAATCATTTTGGCATTAATTTGAACATAATCAAATTACGATTTATTGAATTTTGTTGTTTTTGATACAAAAATAAGATTTGGTGTTTATTTACAATTGAAATTTGGTTTTCTTTATTAGTTGCAAATTGCTTCGAGCACTATTAAAATAATTTGGAACTAATTCAAACATAATCATATTAAAATTTAAACAAATTTTATGGTTTTTGATATAAGTTTTAGTGTTCATTTACAATTGAAATTTAGCTTTATTCAATAGTTGCCAATAACTTAAAATACTATTCAAGCGTTTTAGTACACATTTTAACATAATCAATTAAAAATTAAAATTTTTGTAAATGTCAGATTTATTATTATTTTACTCAGTGAAATTACAAGTTAATGTAGAGATGTATAAGAAAATAAAATAAGAAACGGTTTAAGAAAATAAAAAAGAATAATGGTATACTGCAATTTCAAAACTGCAAAATTGGTAGAAATTTTGTTGCTTTTGGTACAAATTGAGTTCTGGTGCTGATTTACAATTAAATTGTTGCTTATTTTATTGATTGCTAAGTGTTTCAAGCACAATTAAAATTTGTTGGCATCAATTTGAACATAATCCAATCACAATTAATTAAAAAAAGAATTGATAGAAAAATTAGTTATTAGTGTTTATTTCCAATTAAAGTTTTGCTTTCTTCATTAGTTGCCAATTTCAAAAAATTTGAAACCAATTCAAACAAATTTTATGGTTTTTGATACTAAAATAAGTTTTGGTGTTCATTTACAATTGAAATTTAGCTTTCTTCAATATTTGCCAGTTACTTCCAATATAATTCAAGCGTTTTGGTACAAATTTGAACATAATCAAATCAAAATTGATAAAATTTTGGTTATTTTTGCTACAAATTGAGTAATTAATAAAAATTGGTGCTAATTTAAAATTGAATTTTTGCTTTCTTCATAGATTGCTTATTGCTTTAAGCACAATTAAAATTTGTTGGCATTAATTTAAATATAATCAAATCAAGATGAATAAAAAATTTGTAGTTTTTGATACAAAATTGAGTTTTTGTGGTTATTTACAATTAAACTTTTGTTTTCTTCATTAATTGCCAATTGCTTCAAATATGACTCAAACACTTTGGCTTAATTCAAACATAATCAAAACAGAATGTATAAAATTTGTATTGTTTTTAAGCACGATTAAAATATTTTGAAACCAATTTAAATATAATTAAATGGTGTTATTTTTATCATACAAAAATTGATTTTTGTCATCATTTGCAATTTAATTTTTGTTTTTTTTCAATAATTGCAAAATGTTCCAAGCACGATTCAAACATTTTTTCATTAATTCGAATTATAATTTTTTTAGAAATTTTGATGTTTTTGATAACAACATAATTAAATTGAAATTTTGTTGTTGAACATACATAAATTAATCAATAATCTTGTAAGCAAAATCTTACCTGGTAATCCGAATTAAAATTTAAGTTGTAATCAATGAATAGATTTAAACAGAATTCAAACATTTTGATATGAATTCGAAAAATATCAAATAAAAAAAATATTTGTTGTTTTTGGAAAAAACTCACTTATGGTGCTCATTTGCAATAAATATTTTTTTCTTCTTTCATTGTTGTACTATTCAAACATAAACAAAATAAAAGTTTTTGAAAAAAAAAAAACCTTTTGATGCTTTTTTATTGACATTTTCTATTTTCATTGGTCTACTAATTTTTTGAACACGATTTGTACCATTTCAAACATAAACAAAATGAAATTAATCAAAAAGTTTTCAAAAAGAGTTCTGGCGCTTATTTTCAGTTAAAATTTTGCTTTCTTCATTTAAAGAAATTATATTTTTTATTAGTTGACTGTTGTTTTAAACACAATTGAAACCTATTTGAACCAATTAAAATATAAACAAATTAAAATTGATCAAAAATATAATTAAAAACTGAATAAAAAAATTAATTTATTGTTAGAAATTAATCAAAATTTATTGCATGAAATGTGCACAAAAAACTTATAAATAATATAAAATTAATCAAAAACTGTTCAGAAAACATATTTATTACACAAACATCGCTTAGTAAATTGAATTTTTGAAACAAATAAGGTAATAATCTCTCAAAAAAAACATTGTAAAATATTTGTTTTCATGTTTTTAGCCTTAAATCTTAACTTTGCTAAAAATATATCAACAATTGTGTTCAAAATTTATTTAAGCTAAAAAACTAAACAAAATCGCTCAGAAGAACAATTTACTGTGTGAAATTGATTAAAAGCGCACATAAACTTCATTTATTGCATAATATTTACAAAGAAAATGTATTTAATTTATTCACAAGAAGATATTGCAGAAAATTGTTGATTGTATTGATTAATTAAAATTGTTTAAAATTGCAGAAAACTCATTTATTCCGTACAATTTATACAGCAAACTATTTAACTTATGAAATTTATTAAATATTGATCAGAAAATTTATTTATTAGACAAAAATAGCTCAAAAAATCAAACTGTTGCATAAAATTTGCCAGAAATTGATTAGAAAAGCCATTTATTGCATACAAATCTTTAATTTTATCTAATGTCACAAGAAATTATTGCAAAAAATTATGATTGTATTGATTAATTAAAACTGCATAAAAAATGTTAATAAGAAATGCGCAGAAAATTTATTCATTGATTAAAATGTATTCAGCAAACTATTTATCTTATTTAAAAAAATTATTAAATATTAGTCGGAAAACTTATTTATTAGCCAAAAATAGCTCAAAAAATTAAACATCTCAAAAAACCTATTTCCTAATTGTGCAAACAGTTTATCTTAAAAACAGTGCAGAAATGTCATTTATTGCATGAAATTTGCATAGAAAATCTATTTTTTATAAATAAAACATGCATCTTACTTGGATCCAAAATGCGCACGTACTTTTATAAAAAAAAAAAACAAAGACAACCCATAAACGTTTTAATAAATTTACACATTAAAAAGAAAGCAAACAGGGAAAGAAGGATACTGCAAATATTTGTTAATAAATTCAACAAAAACGAATGTACTAAAAATGCAAGTGTAAGCAAATTGGAATAAAATTTATTAGAATTTTGGAATTAAAATAATAGACATTTTTGTTATATTGAAACAAAAACTTTTAGAAAAACCGAAGATACTACTTCCAACATTCATTTACACTTTTTAATTCAAATCAGCATAATTAAACTATGTTCAATTAATAAAATTATTAATATTTACAGTTTTTTATATCTGACTTTTAGTTATAAAACAGCACATTAAAGTATGAAATTTATTAAATAAAAACTTAACCTCAAATATATTTTACTTAAAAATGTAATCCAAAAAGTCTTTGTTGAACAAAACTAATTTACTAATATGTAATTATAATCCTATTCTTTTCTTCTCGCACTTTTATTTTAATTTAATAATTAAAGCAATAGCATATCCGACACGCACTGTATGCCGCCGGTCACTGCATGCGAAAAAAAGCCGATTCAGCGACTCGATGATACTCGAGTCGCCGTCGCCACGCCACGACCAGCAAAATATTTCCTTCAGTGATAACTGATAATAATACGAATAAATCTCATGCTTTTAGAGTGTTCTTGATTTAGATTTGCAGAATAAATTTTAATTATAGTAAAATTTATATAATTAAATTAAATAATTTTATTTTTATATCTTAATGATCAATAAACTGTTTAAGGTTGACTACTTGTCTGTCCGATCCGATATTATTAAACAGCGGAATGAATGAATTATAATGCTCCACTCAAAGCGTGCCTTTAAAGTGTAATTAATTAGTTCTTTTGTGTTTAAAACTACTTATTGTATATTGTATAGTGCGAAAAAAATGAATTCGTATACGTTAATGAATTTAAGGTATTTAAAACCCTATTAGTCACTATCAGTACTAACATTTTTCACTCTACATTTTATTATTATATTACTATTACAAGTCAAAGCCATATTCCGTGACAATATTTATGAGTTCTTAGCTGGCTGAAGTTAGCTTCGGCTTCGGCTTTGGATCAGCTTCGTTTTTTATAAAAGTATGTGCGCACGCAAGCTAGGTACAGTTGCCCAGCAAAGTCGACACAATGTTTTAAGAAACGCTGTCTTTTAAAATCCGTCGGCAAAATGAATTCCATATCTTTTTTATAAATAACTATAAATACGTATAAAATTGTCTTGTTTTTTTTTTAATTACATTTATAAAATATATGAAATAATACCCGACAATTTACTGCATATTATAAATGTACACAGAGAAGGTAAAAGCAGTAAATGAAGTAATCGTGATGCTCGCAGATGAGCAATTATTACACAATAAAAAGAAATATTTTTATTTTATATTTAAATAAATTATCACTCAGTTAATAACAAATTAATAAGTTAGTTCGAAATTTGAATGAAATAAAAGTGTTCTACTTTTACTTAAACATACGCGCTCGCGGAAAGTTGAAATATCTCGCTTATGAAAAATACCTTCTCTTTTATTTTTCAATATGTTATTACTAGTTTAATAACAAATCAAGAGATCCTTTCAAAGTTTAAAAAAAAGTTACTGATTAACAATTGGAGCACTTTTAATTAAACATACGCGCTCTTTTATTTTTCAATATGTTATTACTAGTTTAATAACAAATCAAGAGATCTTTTCAAAGTTTAAAAAAAAGTTACTGATTAACAATTGGAGCACTTTTAATTAAACATACGCGCTCGCGGAAAGTAGAATTATCTCGCTTATGAAAAATACCTTCTTTTTTATTTTTCAATATGTTATTACTAATTTGATAACAAATCAAGAGATCCTTTCTAAGTTTAAAAAAAAGTTACTGATTAACAATTAGAGCACATTTAATTAAACATACGCGCTCGCGGAAAGTAGAATGATCTCGCTTATGAAAAATACCTTCTCTTTTATTTTTCAATATGTTATTACTAGTTTAATAACAAATCAAGAGATCTTTTCAAAGTTTAAAAAAAAGTTACTGATTAACAATTAGAGCACTTTTAATTAAACATACGCGCTCGCGGAAAGTAGAATTATCTCGCTTATGAAAAATACCTTCTCTTTTATTTTTCAATATGTTATTACTAGTTTAATAACAAATCAAGAGATCTTTTCAAAGTTTAAAAAAAAGTTACTGATTAACAATTGGAGCACTTTTAATTAAACATACGCGCTCGCGGAAAGTAGAATTATCTCGCTTATGAAAAATACCTTCTCTTTTATTTTTCAATATGTTATTACTAGTTTAATAACAAATCAAGAGATCTTTTCAAAGTTTAAAAAAAAGTTACTGATTAACAATTGGAGCACTTTTAATTAAACATACGCGCTCGCGGAAAGTAGAATTATCTCGCTTATGAAAAATACCTTCTTTTTTATTTTTCAATATGTTATTACTAATTTGATAACAAATCAAGAGATTCTTTCTAAGTTTAAAAAAAAGTTACTGATTAACAATTAGAGCACTTTTAATTAAACATACGCGCTCGCGGAAAGTAGAATTATCTCGCTTATGAAAAATACCTTCTCTTTTATTTTTCAATATGTTATTACTAGTTTAATAACAAATCAAGAGATCTTTTCAAAGTTTAAAAAAAAGTTACTGATTAACAATTGGAGCACTTTTAATTAAACATACGCGCTCGCGGAAAGTAGAATTATCTCGCTTATGAAAAATACCTTCTCTTTTATTTTTCAATATGTTATTACTAGTTTAATAACAAATCAAGAGATCTTTTCAAAGTTTAAAAAAAAGTTACTGATTAACAATTGGAGCACTTTTAATTAAACATACGCGCTCGCGGAAAGTAGAATTATCTCGCTTATGAAAAATACCTTCTCTTTTATTTTTCAATATGTTATTACTAATTTGATAACAAATCAAGAGATCCTTTCTAAGTTTAAAAAAAAGTTACTGATTAACAATTAGAGCACTTTTAATTAAACATACGCGCTCGCGGAAAGTAGAATTATCTCGCTTATGAAAAATACCTTCTCTTTTATTTTTCAATATGTTATTACTAATTTGATAACAAATCAAGAGATCCTTTCAAAGTTTAAAAAAAAGTTACTGATTAACAATTAGAGCACTTTTAATTAAACATACGCGCTCGCGGAAAGTAGAATTATCTCGCTTATGAAAAATACCTTCTCTTTTATTTTTCAATATGTTATTACTAGTTTAATAACAAATCAAGAGATCTTTTCAAAGTTTAAAAAAAAGTTACTGATTAACAATTGGAGCACTTTTAATTAAACATACGCGCTCGCGGAAAGTAGAATTATCTCGCTTATGAAAAATACCTTCTCTTTTATTTTTCAATATGTTATTACTAGTTTAATAACAAATCAAGAGATCCTTTCAAAGTTTAAAAAAAAGTTACTGATTAACAATTAGAGCACTTTTAATTAAACATACGCGCTCGCGGAAAGTAGAATTATCTCGCTTATGAAAAATACCTTCTCTTTTATTTTTCAATATGTTATTACTAATTTGATAACAAATCAAGAGATCCTTTCTAAGTTTAAAAAAAAGTTACTGATTAACAATTAGAGCACTTTTAATTAAACATACGCGCTCGCGGAAAGTAGAATTATCTCGCTTATGAAAAATACCTTCTTTTTTATTTTTTAATATGTTATTATTAATTTAATAACAAATCACGAGAATTTTTCAGAGTTCAAAAAAAAGTTACTGATTAACAATTAGAGCACTTTTAATTAAACATACGCGCTCGCGGAATGTAGAATTATCTCGCTTATGAAAAATACCTTCTCTTTTATTTTTCAATATGTTATTACTAATTTGATAACAAATCATAAGATTCATTCAAAGTTTAAAAAAAAGTTACTGATTAACAATTAGAGCACTTTTAATTAAACATACGCGCTCGCGGAATGTAGAATTATCTCGCTTATGAAAAATACCTTCTTTTTTATTTTTCAATATGTTATTACTAATTTGATAACAAATCAAAAGATCCTTTCTAAGTTTAAAAAAAAGTTACTGATTAACAATTAGAGCACTTTTAATTAAACATACGCGCTCGCGGAAAGTAGAATTATCTCGCTTATGAAAAATACCTTCTCTTTTATTTTTTAATATGTTATTATTAATTTAATAACAAATCACGAGAATCTTTCAGAGTTCAAAAAAAAGTTACTGATTAACAATTAGAGCACTTTTAATTAAACATACGCGCTCGCGGAATGTAGAATTATCTCGCTTATGAAAAATACCTTCTCTTTTATTTTTCAATATGTTATTACTAAATTGATAACAAATCAAGAGATCCTTTCTAAGTTTAAAAAAAAGTTACTGATTAACAATTAGAGCACTTTTAATTAAACATACGCGCTCGCGGAAAGTAGAATTATCTCGCTTATGAAAAATACCTTCTTTTTTATTTTTCAATATGTTATTACTAATTTGATAACAAATCAAGAGATCCTTTCAAAGTTTAAAAAAAAGTTACTGATTAACAATTAGAGCACTTTTAATTAAACATACGCGCTCGCGGAAAGTAGAATTATCTCGCTTATGAAAAATACCTTCTCTTTTATTTTTCAATATGTTATTACTAGTTTAATAACAAATCAAGAGATCTTTTCAAAGTTTAAAAAAAAGTTACTGATTAACAATTGGAGCACTTTTAATTAAACATACGCGCTCGCGGAAAGTAGAATTATCTCGCTTATGAAAAATACCTTCTCTTTTATTTTTCAATATGTTATTACTAGTTTAATAACAAATCAAGAGATCCTTTCAAAGTTTAAAAAAAAGTTACTGATTAACAATTAGAGCACTTTTAATTAAACATACGCGCTCGCGGAAAGTAGAATTATCTCGCTTATGAAAAATACCTTCTCTTTTATTTTTCAATATGTTATTACTAATTTGATAACAAATCAAGAGATCCTTTCTAAGTTTAAAAAAAAGTTACTGATTAACAATTAGAGCACTTTTAATTAAACATACGCGCTCGCGGAAAGTAGAATTATCTCGCTTATGAAAAATACATTCTCTTTTATTTTTTAATATGTTATTATTAATTTAATAACAAATCACGAGAATTTTTCAGAGTTCAAAAAAAAGTTACTGATTAACAATTAGAGCACTTTTAATTAAACATACGCGCTCGCGGAATGTAGAATTATCTCGCTTATGAAAAATACCTTCTCTTTTATTTTTCAATATGTTATTACTAATTTGATAACAAATCATAAGATTCATTCAAAGTTTAAAAAAAAGTTACTGATTAACAATTAGAGCACTTTTAATTAAACATACGCGCTCGCGGAATGTAGAATTATCTCGCTTATGAAAAATACCTTCTTTTTTATTTTTCAATATGTTATTACTAATTTGATAACAAATCAAAAGATCCTTTCTAAGTTTAAAAAAAAGTTACTGATTAACAATTAGAGCACTTTTAATTAAACATACGCGCTCGCGGAAAGTAGAATTATCTCGCTTATGAAAAATACCTTCTCTTTTATTTTTTAATATGTTATTATTAATTTAATAACAAATCACGAGAATCTTTCAGAGTTAAAAAAAAAGTTACTGATTAACAATTAGAGCACTTTTAATTAAACATACGCGCTCGCGGAATGTAGAATTATCTCGCTTATGAAAAATACCTTCTCTTTTATTTTTCAATATGTTATTACTAATTTGATAACAAATCATAAGATCCATTCAAAGTTTAAAAAAAAGTTACTGATTAACAATTGGAGCACTTTTAATTAAACATACGCGCTCGCGGAAAGTAGAATTATCTCGCTTATGAAAAATACCTTCTCTTTTACTTTTCAATATGTTATTACTAATTTGATAACAAATCAAGAGATACTTTCTAAGTTTAAAAAAAAGTTACTGATTAACAATTAGAGCACTTTTAATTAAACATACGCGCTCGCGGAAAGTAGAATTATCTCGCTTATGAAAAATACCTTCTCTTTTATTTTTCAATATGTTATTACTAGTTTAATAACAAATCAAGAGATTCTTTCAAAGTTTAAAAAAAAGTTACTGATTAACAATTAGAGCACTTTTAATTAAACATACGCGCTCGCGGAAAGTAGAATTATCTCGCTTATGAAAAATACCTTCTCTTTTATTTTTCAATAAGTTATTACTAATTTAATAACAAATCACGAGATTCTTTCAGAGTTTAAAAAAAAGTTACTGATTAACAATTAGAGCACTTTTAATTAAACATACGCGCTCGCGGAAAGTTGAAATATCTTGCTTATGAAAAATACCTTCTCTTTTATTTTTCAATATGTTATTACTAATTTGATAACAAATCAAGAGATCCTTTCAAAGTTTAAAAAAAAGTTACTGATTAACAATTGGAGCACTTTTAATTAAACATACGCGCTCGCGGAAAGTATCTGCCTAATTACTTACAATTTATGTAGGTTTTGTAAATAGGATGACAGAAGCTTGATTAAGCTGACAAAAACAATTTTTAAAATTTAATTTCATCAATTTGATCACTCTGTACGACCGGCGACATGCAATGACGGTTATTTAATTGGCGCGCATCGGTTCATATCTCAGTAACTAATTAAGTGTGATTTTGATCATTGACATATTATTATTATACATGTTTTATCTATCGGACACAATTTTCAAAATTTATTATTATCAATATTAACTACCCTTAAATCACCTGGCAACAAACAATAGCTTGTGATGACTTTTTTATCAATTAATAAACTTTAATGGTAATTTATGCAATCAATTGTATTAATTTTACATGGGGTTTGTGGATATGATTATTGTGCATATTTACCTATCGAACACAACTTTCAAAATTTATTTCAGTCAGTTGGTTCACTCATAAGCAATAGCGGTTAGATAATTAGCGCGCACTTCATCGGTTCATATCTCAGTAATTAATCAAATCTGATTTGTGTAATTGATATATGATCATTCTACATGTGTAGGCTATCAAAAACAATTTTCAAAATTCAATTTTATCAATATTAACTATTCTTAAATTCAATTTAATTGTAGTAGTTTAACAGTTAATTATTAATTACATAAAATCCATTATTAAAATTACTTAATTAATTAAAAAAAATTTCTTTATTCGGGTATCAAACACGAGACCGTTGGATGCGAAGCAACCGCTCTGGCGATGCGCTACTACAGCAAATTTTTAAAACATGGAAACACTTTTGTCATTTGATGAGTATGTATTTTCAATCACTAGCACTTCATCGGTTCATATCTCGGTAAGTAATTAAATCTCATCCTTAAGTTAATTTTAATGCGTCTATATAGTGACATTTTTTCAATAACTTTGCGTTAAGTAGGAAAATGATTGGCATTTCAACCTTGATCAAAATATTACTTTATTTTTTTGCTTGACGATTCATAGAGTAGTAAGATGCATTTATTATAAATGCACTTAAGCTGCATGAATCTTATCTCGTTTAAACTTGGTGGTCAGTGCTTATATTATACTTAAAAATGATCTCCAGGTCAACCTCAATATGACTTTAGTTTTTTTTACATAACAATTTATTAGGTAATAAAATGCATTTATTATAAAAGGCACTTAAGGTGCATGCGTCTCATCTTGTTCACACTTGATGATAAGTTTCTATACTTTACGGGAAAATGGTCCTTGAGTCAATCTTAATCCAATCAATCTTAATCCATCTATATAGTCAGTTTTTTGCATAACTTTGCGTAAGTTCAAAAATACATTATAAATGCACTTAAGGTCGATGTATCTTATCTCGTTTAAACTTGATGGTCAAATATATAAGAAAATTATCGGCATTTCAACCTTGATCTAAATATAACTTTTTTTTGCATAACAATTCGTAAAGTAGTAAGATGCATTTAATATAAATGCACTTAAGCTGCATGCATCTTATCTCTTTTAAACTTGATGCGGCTTATCTTGTTCATACTTGGTGGTAAGTTTCCATACTTTACGTGAAAATGCTCTTTGAGTTAATCTTAATCCGTCTATAAAGTCACATTTTTGCATAACTTTGCGTGAAGTCCGAAAATGCATAATAAATGCACTAAAGGTCGATGCATCTTATCTCGTTTAAACTTGGTAGTCAGAGCTTACATTTTATTGGAAAATGATCTATACGTCAAGCTCTTTCTGACTATGTTATTACATTTCATGCATGACCTTGAATAAAATGATAATTATTGCTAATTATTAGTTTTAATTATGTAATTAATTGTATGACGTATAAATGCACAAGAAACATGTTTCTAATGCAGAATTTAATTCTCTAACGAATGGCATAAGGTAAGCGAGTAATTACGGACTAATTATTTTTTTAATCTATTTTCAATTAGCTGTAGTGGATGCACTTTTGGTGGTCAGAACAATTTTTTGCACAGATCGTTGTTACTCATTAAACTAAATGTTTTCACCATAAAACAGTTTTCTGAGAACGACCGTTTGATAATTATTGCTAATTAATTTTGATAATTATGCAATTAATTGCAACAATTAAAAATTGTTACTCGTTATACATCATTTGATAGGATATTTTTTAGGCTATCCAATGGTATAAATACTGTTACTCTGCGATGCATAATAAGCTTTAGTTTTGTTACCGAGTACAGCTGTTATGATAATATATTTGGTGAATATACTCCAGGAAGGTTATAGACAAAGAACGTTTCTTAAGCGTTGCTTATTAAATAGTGTTTTTTTACAATTGTAACAATTAATACTTCAATACTCTAATTAATTATCATATAATTTAACAATTTATTCAAACTTAATCTGACTAATTCTTGTTTAGTACACTATTATTATACTGCACATAAGTTATTGCTTAAGAATAATCCAATATCCAATATGCAATAATAAATAAAACATAATACTTTAGTATGAATTCATAATTAAAACTAAAACCTAATCAGTTCATTAGATTTAGAAAAGCACGCTGAATTTATGACGCATGCCAGATTTAATTAAAAGCCAGTAGTTTTTTAATTATTTATTAGTTTACGAAAATACGTGAAAATAGTTATAACGCCCTTACTCGTTTAATAATTCAGTAATTAAGGGTTTCATTAATAATTATTTGATAGTTTATAGTAAACAATTTTTAGCAATTCTTGATTTTAAATACACATATTTCTCGAAGGTCAGTAGGAAAGCCATAAATTTTCCGACTACGGCTGTCATGATAATATATTTTACGACTGCAAAAAAAAAACCTTTTTAGAATAAACGAGACCGAGCTTATAAACTTTCATAAATAAAATAAAATATAATTAACAAATTCAAATTATAAAACTGATAAATTCAAATGACAAATAAGTACACTTAATATAATTTTGGATTTTATTTTAATTATATTATAACTAATTAGAATATTGAAATATTAATTGTAACAATCATAATTTAAAATAAAGCTATTTAATAAGCAACGCATAATAAAAGTTTTGTCCACTACTTTGTGGAGTATATTGAACAATGGTTTACTCAGATTTCACTTTCACTAATTAAAACCGCTATTAATTAACTAATTAATCTTATTAAGCAATTCATAAAGAAACTAAAGTAATCTCTGTGAAGTCCATCGAACACAATGGTTTACTCAGATTTCACATTCACTAATTAAACAGCTATTAGTTAACTAATTAGTTAACTAATTAGTCTTATTAGCAATGCATAAAAAAACTAAAGTAACCTCTGTGAAGTCCATCGGACACAATGGTTTACTCAGATTTCACTTTCACTAATTAGAACCGCTGTTAGTTAACTAATTAGTTAACTAATTAATTTTATTAAGCAATGCATAAAAAACTAAAGTACGGCGTAACCTATGTGAAGTCCATCGAACACAATGGTTTACTCAGATTTCACGTTTACTAATTAAAACCGTTAATAATTAAATAATTAGTTAACTAATTTTCTGAATTTAATAAACTGATTACGTATTAATTTTGATTATGAATTAACAGTAAATTATTATGTTTTATTTTATTGCCACAATCTATTAAAACAGATTGCTATTTTCTCATCTGTTCATTTTTATAACAAATTTTTTTTATTGCACTTATTCTTAGATATGCAGTCAGAAATCAATTAAATTGATTATATAAACTAAAAAATCTATTTAAATATAAAAGTTTAAATTTTTATAACATAATTATTAATATATGTAAATATAAATATAATTGAATTTTTGTTGACAAGTTTACTTTATATGATTATTTTAAATACTTACTACTAATTCATATTTTTCTTAACATGAATGTTTGCATTTCTGTGGTTGCGGTCATTGTAAATTTTAAATTCCTAGTTATCGTGACATTTACCAGCGAATGGAATTGATAATATCTATTATCAATTCCATTCGCTTGTTCAAATTATATGCCTTAGAAATGTAAAAAGTTATCGCCTCATTATGGACTACTTTTAAAGTATAAAATATACACTGAAAAACACAATACAGTGGTGTAGATAAAACGTACTCAGTGTAATTTTTTTAAAAGCAAAAAAAGCATTAAATTTATTTTGTTTGTACCCAAGCATTATATCTTTATTTGCAATAATAATAATAATAGTTCATTTATAAATTAATAAATGTTTTTTATTATTATAAATCTCAATTAATGACTCATTGATCTATTTTACAATACACAGTTTAAACAGGCCGTTGTAGCAATTTCAATATGTCGACTTTTGCTACTTTTTTATATCATTTTTTTATTCAATATTTAATTAATATTGAAAATAAACTTCAAATAGTTCATATTTTATTTACTATATTATCTTGTTTTTTTTAGGTGTATTTTGGAGTAATTAATTTTTAATTATCTGCTGAATATATCATCTTTTATGGAATTGATCAGATTTGCTGACAAGGACTCTATCTTGCATATTGATTAAACCGAAACTGGATACGGATTTAGCTTGGATATTTTGACAAATCTTTCAATAAGATCTTTTTAGTATACTTGCTTTTAAAACTGATCTTTTACAAGATTAATTTTAATTAACATATTTTAGGTTTTATTTTAGCTTTTATAATTGACCAATCTTTTACAAGTCTAATTTTAGTTATCTCATGATTTGTTATTAAATTAGTAATAACATATTGAAAAATAAAAAAGAAGGTATTTTTCATAAGCGAGATATTTCAACTTTCCTCGAGCGCGTATGTTTAATTAAAAGTGCTCCAATTGTTAATCAGTAACTTTTCTTTAAACTTTGAAAGGATCTCTTGATTTGTTATCAAATTAGTAATAGCATATTGAAAAATAAAAGAGAAGGTATTTTTCATAAGCGAGATATTTCAACTTTCCGCGAGCGCGTATGTTTAATTAAAAGTGCTCCAATTGTTAATCAGTAACTTTTCTTTAAACTTTGAAAGGATCTCTTGATTTGTTATCAAATTAGTAATAACATATTGAAAAATAAAAGAGAAGGTATTTTTCATAAGCGAGATATTTCAACTTTCCGCGAGCGCGTATGTTTAATTAAAAGTGCTCCAATTGTTAATCAGTAACTTTTTCTTAAACTTTGAAAGGATCTCTTGATTTGTTATCAAATTAGTAATAACATATTGAAAAATAAAAGAGAAGGTATTTTTCATAAGCGAGATAATTCAACTTTCCGCGAGCGCGTATGTTTAATTAAAAGTGCTCCAATTGTTAATCAGTAACTTTTTCTTAAACTTTAAAAGGATCTCTTGATTTTTTATCAAATTAGTAATAACATATTGAAAAATAAAAGAGAAGGTATTTTTCATAAGCGAGATAATTCAACTTTCCGCGAGCGCGTATGTTTAATTAAAAGTGCTCCAATTGTTAATCAGTAACTTTTTTTTAAACTTTGAATTGATCTTATGATTTGTTATCAAATTAGTAATAACATATTGAAAAATAAAAGAGAAGGTATTTTTCATAAGCGAGATATTTCAACTTTCCGCGAGCGCGTATGTTTAATTAAAAGTGCTCTAATTGTTAATCAGTAACTTTTTTTAAACTTTGAATGGATCTTATGATTTGTTATTAAATTAGTAATAACATGTTGAAAAATAAAAGAGAAGGTATTTTTCATAAGCGAGATAATTCAACTTTCCGCGAGCGCGTATGTTTAATTAAAAGTGCTCCAATTGTTAATCAGTAACTTTTTTTTAAACTTTGAATTGATCTTATAATTTGTTATCAAATTAGTAATAACATATTGAAAAATAAAAGAGAAGGTATTTTTCATAAGCGAGATAATTCAACTTTCCGCGAGCGCGTATGTTTAATTAAAAGTGCTCCAATTGTTAATCAGTAACTTTTTTTTAAACTTTGAAAGGATCTCTTGATTTGTTATCAAATTAGTAATAACATATTGAAAAATAAAAGAGAAGGTATTTTTCATAAGCGAGATAATTCAACTTTCCGCGAGCGCGTATGTTTAATTAAAAGTGCTCCAATTGTTAATCAGTAACTTTTTCTTAAACTTTGAAAGGATCTCTTGATTTTTTATCAAATTAGTAATAACATATTGAAAAATAAAAGAGAAGGTATTTTTCATAAGCGAGATAATTCAACTTTCCGCGAGCGCGTATGTTTAATTAAAAGTGCTCCAATTGTTAATCAGTAACTTTTTTTTAAACTTTGAAAGGATTTCTTGTCTTGTTATCAAATTAGTAATAACATATTGAAAAATAAAAGAGAAGGTATTTTTCATAAGCGAGATATTTCAACTTTCCGCGACCGCGTATGTTTAATTAAAAGTGCTCCAATTGTTAATCAGTAACTTTTTTTTAAACTTTGAATTGATCTTATGATTTGTTATCAAATTAGTAATAACATATTGAAAAATAAAAGAGAAGGTATTTTTCATAAGCGAGATATTTCAACTTTCCGCGAGCGCGTATGTTTAATTAAAAGTGCTCTAATTGTTAATCAGTAACTTTTTTTAAACTTTGAATGGATCTTATGATTTGTTATTAAATTAGTAATAACATGTTAAAAAATAAAAGAGAAGGTATTTTTCATAAGCGAGATAATTCAACTTTCCGCGAGCGCGTATGTTTAATTAAAAGTGCTCCAATTGTTAATCAGTAACTTTTTTTTTAAACTTTGAATTGATCTTATAATTTGTTATCAAATTAGTAATAACATATTGAAAAATAAAAGAGAAGGTATTTTTCATAAGCGAGATAATTCAACTTTCCGCGAGCGCGTATGTTTAATTAAAAGTGCTCCAATTGTTAATCAGTAACTTTTTTTTAAACTTTGAAAGGATCTCTTGATTTGTTATCAAATTAGTAATAACATATTGAAAAATAAAAGAGAAGGTATTTTTCATAAGCGAGATAATTCAATTTTCCGCGAGCGCGTATGTTTAATTAAAAGTGCTCCAATTGTTAATCAGTAACTTTTTTTTAAACTTTGAATTGATCTTATAATTTGTTATCAAATTAGTAATAACATATTGAAAAATAAAAGAGAAGGTATTTTTCATAAGCGAGATAATTCAACTTTCCGCGAGCGCGTATGTTTAATTAAAAGTGCTCCAATTGTTAATCAGTAACTTTTTTTTAAACTTTGAAAGGATCTCTTGATTTGTTATCAAATTAGTAATAACATATTGAAAAATAAAAGAGAAGGTATTTTTCATAAGCGAGATAATTCAACTTTCCGCGAGCGCGTATGTTTAATTAAAAGTGCTCCAATTGTTAATCAGTAACTTTTTTTTAAACTTTGAAAGGATCTCTTGATTTGTTATCAAATTAGTAATAACATATTGAAAAATAAAAGAGAAGGTATTTTTCATAAGCGAGATAATTCAATTTTCCGCGAGCGCGTATGTTTAATTAAAAGTGCTCCAATTGTTAATCAGTAACTTTTTTTTAAACTTTGAATGGATCTTATGATTTGTTATCAAATTAGTAATAACATATTGAAAAATAAAAGAGAAGGTATTTTTCATAAGCGAGATATTTCAACTTTCCGCGAGCGCGTATGTTTAATTAAAAGTGCTCCAATTGGTAATCAGTAACTTTTTTTTAAACTTTGAAAGTATCTCTTGATTTGTTATCAAATTAGTAATAACATATTGAAAAATAAAAGAGAAGGTATTTTTTATAAGCGAGATATTTCAACTTTCCGCGAGCGCGTATGTTTAATTAAAAGTGCTCCAATTGTTAATCAGTAACTTTTTTTTAAACTTTGAAAGTATTTCTTGATTTGTTATCAAATTAGTAATAACATATTGAAAAATAAAAGAGAAGGTATTTTTCATAAGCGAGATAATTCAACTTTCCGCGAGCGCGTATGTTTAATTAAAAGTGCTCCAATTG
Organism: Tachinus rufipes; assembly: GCA_963932245.1. Taxonomy (NCBI): domain Eukaryota; kingdom Metazoa; phylum Arthropoda; class Insecta; order Coleoptera; family Staphylinidae; genus Tachinus; species Tachinus rufipes. The sequence continues at coordinate 64,764,864 of OZ010747.1, read as the reverse complement.
TTAATCAGTAACTTTTTTTTAAACTTTGAAAGTTTCTCTTGATTTGTTATCAAATTAGTAATAACATATTGAAAAATAAAAGAGAAGGTATTTTTCATAAGCGAGATAATTCAATTTTCCGCGAGCGCGTATGTTTAATTAAAAGTGCTCCAATTGTTAATCAGTAACTTTTTTTTAAACTTTGAATGGATCTTATGATTTGTTATCAAATTAGTAATAACATATTGAAAAATAAAAGAGAAGGTATTTTTCATAAGCGAGATATTTCAACTTTCCGCGAGCGCGTATGTTTAATTAAAAGTGCTCCAATTGGTAATCAGTAACTTTTTTTTAAACTTTGAAAGTATCTCTTGATTTGTTATCAAATTAGTAATAACATATTGAAAAATAAAAGAGAAGGTATTTTTCATAAGCGAGATCATTCAACTTTCCGCGAGCGCGTATGTTTAAGTAAAAGTAGAATACTTTTATTTCATTCAAATTTCGAAATAACTTATTAATTTGTTATTAACTTAGTGATAATTTATTTAAATATAAAATAAAAATATTTCTTTTTATTGTGTAATAATTGCTCATCTGCGAGCATCACGATTACTTCATTTACTGCTTTTACCTTCTCTGTGTACATTTATAATATGCAGTAAATTGTCGGGTATTATTTCATATATTTTATAAATGTAATTAAAAAAAAAAAAAAGACAATTTTATACGTATTTATAGTTATTTATAAAAAAGATATGGAATTCATTTTGCCGACGGATTTTAAAAGACAGCGTTTCTTAAAACATCGTGTCGACTTTGCTGGGCAACTGTACCTAGCGTGCGTGCGCACATACTTTTATAAAAAACGAAGCTGATCCAAAGCCGAAGCCGAAGCTAACTTCAGCCAGCTTGAGTTCTTACCTCTAAACTGAAAGGTTTATGGTTCGAGTCTCCACAATCGACAATTTTTTTTTAAATATCTAAATCATGTTTTGTTTGTTTTTATTTGTGAAATTATAACATTGTATCTTCTAAGTAACTAACATCCCTTTCAATTGTTTGTTATAGTTTTAGTCACTACAATAGACCCTGTGCCGAGTCTCTCCGTCATTTCTGTTTTTTTAATCTATATATTATTATTATAAATATATTTTTAAGTGTATCTTAAGTTTATTTCAGTTGTATACTATATGATATTGTTGTATTTTAAATTATGGGTCTCATAACTCGTCAACAACTTAAATCGATATTATTGGATGATTCATGATATTGATAATCTTCAGGAAGAAAACGCCTGAATATAATTATTAAATAAAATTTTTACACACTGTAGAAGAACATCTAATCAGTTTAATAGCGGAGCTATACGTGTCATAAGATTTCAGTATGTAATGTTCGCTAATAATATTTTTCCATAACAATACTAGTAGCGGCACCCCATCAGGACGCGGCATACCAAAGCACTGGAGTTTTATACTTTATTATTTAAACTGGAAAATACATTTGCTACATAAATATTAATCAATTGTTTAAGAAGGAACCACAACACAGCCCATGAAAAAACCTAAACTCTATAGGAAAAAAACAAATATCTAAAGTTATTTCATCTACCCAAGCAAAATATGGAACAAATTGTTATAATATAATAATAAAACACCACAAATTTCTGCAAATGTAATTATGCAAATTACTGTAGGACTACCGGAGCAATTGGCAACTATTTTTTTAGAAGCAACAGAAAAGAATCTTGAAAACGTGGATCCTGGGTGACTTTTTTAGAGACGGAGAACTTTAAATTGAAATAAAACACAGAAAAATGTTTTTAATATCCATAAAATTGGCTTTATTAATGCTGCGAAGTTGAAAACAAATTTAAAAAAAAAAACCTAGCAACAAATATACTCTCACAAAAATGGCATTATCTCCCTTATTATGAGACCTAGGTCAATTATAAATACACCGTTAGATCGGCAAGAAAAAAACACACATTTCTATAGCAAATGCAAGCAATTGACTAAATTGCATTGAGTATCTCACTCACTGATAACAAGTTTGTTGTTAATCCGGGTCCATCAACTACTTTTAATTTGGTCTGATTTGCAATTATTATTTTACTAATTTTAAAATTTAGTCTTTTATCAGCGGTAAAATGTACACTAGCGCCTGAATCTACCTACCACTCATTTTTACAGTAATTGCCTTTATTTATTTATTTTTTTTTTTTTAATTCAATTATTTAACGTCGGTTTATTGTTGCTGCCAAGGCTAATCACTGATGGCAGAGGTTAAGACTACCACATCTGGGGATTTGTCGCAAATTTAGGAATTCCAACCTAAATTATTGAGTTTTTTAACGTGCACGCAACATCAAGGCAGTACACAGGACCTACTTTTCTTTTTATCCGAAAGAGAACGTACTCATCACAACACATTTTTTCTTAACTAAAAAAACTGATCTTTTAGATGGGGGCTTGAGGCTCGAACCCAAGACCCCTGGAATAGCAGTCAAGTTCGCTAACTATAACACCACTCGGGCGGTAATGGCCGTTTAAAATATCTTTCTAAAACTATTGGTTGTTTTTTGCAATTTGTCCGTTGAGCCCATTAGGGCATTTATTTTTAAAGTGTGATTTGTTTACATCAAAAACATTGGTAATTTCTGACAATTCTGTTATTTCTGCCAATGCTGCTCTTTACTTTACTTACACTGACGTCACCGCTCATATTAATTTAGTTTTTATGACGTCGGTAGTAATGGCTATTCCTGAGTTTTTTATATCTATAATCATGGTGTAATATTTTTCTTGCAAACAAGCTAAAAGTAATGAGCCGATCTATTTCTTGTCAATTTTAAACTTCGTGTCTTCCAACTTTGATTATCTCGTTTACGTATATATTCATGGAATTGCAGTTTTTGAGCCTTGTTGAAATTAATGTTCTGAGCAAACTTATTTGCCGTGTAAAATCGGTATCATTAAACTTGGTTTTTAGTTTTAACTACAAATCTTGTACTTGTATCTTTAATATGCACATATAGAGAGGTGTCTAGCTTCAATATCAACTTGTTGCTCGGCATAGAGAAAGGATTTTAAGATGTCTTCTAATATTAAAAAAAAAATCAGCTGCAAACGCCCAATCATTGTAGTTTTCCTGCCCTTTTAAGTTAGTGACATTAACTAAGTAATCTACATTCTGTTTACAAATATTGTTTACACTACACGTAGAACTGGGTCTAAAACACCCTGAGGTAACTTCGGGGTAATTTAAGCGGTAAACAAGTAAAATGCATTATACAAATGATTTATATTAGGTGCTTTCATTTTGCCAATTGAAGTAAGGCAAAGTAAGCCGAAATACTCACTTAACTTCACAAATATTAGTTTATTTTTTTAAATTAAAATTTGCTTATTTTTGTTGATTACAATTTTATAGATTTTTAAATGATTTTAAAATATTACTTAATTAATTTCTATCCTGTGATAGGACGCCAAAGGCAAGGGGGAAGTAAAATTTTTATTTTGGTTTACTTGGTGTAGTACTAATGAAACGGTCTATAAAGTAAGATAAAGTAAGATGAAGTAAGAATAACTGAGAATAGTGAAAATAGTGGCAAAAGGAAAGCACGTGGTGTACACAATTTTTGCTGACTTAGATCTGATACTTGTTTTTAATTAATTTTGGTGTGCTGATTTTAAAAATGATAACAGTTTTTGCCTATCACATCAAGTTTTTGTTCTACAACATATTGTTGTTTTTAGTCAACTTTTATGCTTTTATCGTTTAATTTTATATACTAATGCTATAATAACTTAATTGATAAAAATTTGAGGAACAATAGGATTAATTAAGTTAAAAATATTTATAAAGGAAATGATACAATTTACATACATTTTTGTTGTACAAAGTGAGAAAATCAAATAGTTTTAATTTTTAAGAAATAAATTTTTGTTTGTAGGATTTACTGGAATGCAGCATTTTCAAAAAATCTCTTTTAATGTTTCAACAATACTCAGCCATCATGTGAGTATCCCACCTTCTTTGGTATTGCCTTTCTTTAAAATCTTAGTAGAAACGTTTATCTTGCTCATCACTTACATCTTTTAGATTTTCAGAAAATTTGCCAAGGTATAAAAAATGAACTTTAATGATACGTAGACGATAAAAATTCTTTATAAATCTTTGAACAAGTTTAACATAATTGTCTGCTTTTTTATTTCCTAAGAAATTTTTGATGAGTGCCACGAAAGAATTCCATGCATTTTTTTCACTTTATTTATGAAACTTGAAAAATTTTAATTGTTGACTAATTTTCTGGTTTACCAAAAATGCGAGCTTTTAGTTTATCAAAGCTCAGTTTGGGAAATTCATTGCATATGTATTTAAAACATTGACCATCTAATTTTAAAGCTCTAACAAACTGCTTCATTAAACTAAACTTTACTAAAGGTTGCTGTATTACATTTGGGTCCCCAACATTTATACTTCTTTTTGCCGGCCAATCTTTTTGAATCCAATGCTTGTCCCTGGCTCTGCTGCCGCATAAATACAAGACACATGGATTCATTGTGAATTCCTTTTGTTGACCAAGTAAGTAGTTGACCATTTTTAGATCCACGCAGATGATCCACTTAAGCTCTTTATCTTAATTAGCTACATCACTTTTTTAATTGTATTGTAGTCTTTTCTGAAAAGTACTAAATGCCCAATTGGAATTGAACAGTATTTATTTTCAATATAGAGCAAAATGCACTTTAAGCTCTTCTTCGAACTGTCACATTCATAAAATTTAATACGCCTGGCACATCATGGCAATAAACTAAATTACTGTACACTTTAAAATTTTGTAAAAATTTTGTTTTTTTGGTACGATAGATTGTAACTTTAGTAACTAGCTTACTAAATTATTTAATTTTCCCTGGTTAAATCTATGAGGTGTAGATTGTGTAGAAGAACCGCTTTCAAAATCCATATTAGCATTCTGTTTGTCAATTTCAATTGTAGAACCACCCGCGTTCTCAAGTAATGGAGCTTTCTTAGATACTGGCACAGGTATTTTTTCAGAATAGGGTATTGGGTGCATTGCTGATTCTAGGTTTGGGATGTGATTTTTTGTCTAGTTTTTTTGTTGTAGCTACTAGTTTTTGTTAAACAGAAATAACAATTATCTGTGTAATTTTTAGGCTCTTGCCATATTATTAGAATGCCAAATGCTAGTTTTTCTTGCATTTTTAAGACAAGGTCTGCATAACTTATGTGGAGCCCAAGACTTGTTTTGGTCTGCAAGTCGCACTTTAAAGTATGCGAAGTACACCTGCTTTACAAAATTGCTAATATTTATCTTCTGACTAAGCACATTAAAGCTTCCACATATATAACAACAACTGACCATTCAAGGGGTGCTAGGGTCATGTTAATTATCTAACAGTGCACCCCTCGCAGTTGTAATCAGGTATGCTGCCGCAAGTGAGGCTTTAATAGGAAACATATTGGACAATAAGATTTGAGTTAAAATTAAAATAGGCGCAGATTAAAACGTAAATAAGTGAAAAAAAAATGTGAGAGAGTGAGATAGTGTTACTAGTATTGTTTTAAATATACTGTATGATCAACAAAGAATGAGGTTTTTTAAATATTTTTGTGAACATTTTTAGTAATTTTATCGTTGAGTGCAGATATTTTTGAAAGTTTTTTTTTCTTGGTTGGGTACGCAATTTTCCAGTAGCGGAGTCTTGTTTCCTAACTTGTGACAGTTATTTTGTCTCTGCGGTTTTTTTGTCGGTGATCGATGTGTCTTGTTTAGTGACTGGCAAGAGTTTACTTTTTAAAGCATCAATTTGTAACATTATGTAGCGGTGCATCATGTTCTCTCACAGCAGCGCGTCACCGTTACGACCTGCTATTGTTTCCGCGAGTTTTTCATAAATTGAATCTACAATTTGCAATTGTTTGTAAGTACTGTTAACATGATTCATTCAAAAATTCCAGTTTTTGATGACGCTTCAAGCATTTTGAGTGGTATTTGGCAAATGGCGGAAGTAATGTTGGTCTCCAATTATTTAATTCTAGTCGGCTTATCTATGTAGATTTTGGACTATACGTAATTTAAAAAAAAAAGAGATGCGATATTACATGATTAGGCGGCCAATTCACCTGTCCGAGGCGTGAAATTAACTATTTACCAAATTGTTCTTGTAATAAAGCCATGGTTTTACGGGCTATTTGGCAAATAACGACGTATTTCTGGTTTCAATTTTAGGCAGCAAATAATCTGTTAACATTGTGCGATAACGGGCGCCATTCACAGTTACGTTCCGGCCGGCTTTATTTTTAAAGACATTTTGCTCCAGCTCATAAACCACAACAAACCGTTGTTTTGTTTGAATGTAATGGCAGCTCTTAAACCAGAAATGTGTCTCACTGCTGAACAAAATGTTGCTCAAAAACAGTAGATATTTTTGAAGCTTTTCAAGAGCTCAACGCCTGAAACTGTGACGATATTTAAAGTCGACTAGTTTCAATTCTTGGATGAGTTGAATGTTGTATGCTTTTAAACCAAGATTCTTTCGTAAAATACTGCAAGTTGTTTTATACAACAAGCCAAACTGTTGAGAATGGTGCCAAATCGATTCATCGCAGTCATTGCGTACACTTTTAGCTATTGCCCCTATATTTTTTCACAACGTGCTGGGTGTGATCTATTTGGTAGCGTATTATCTAATAATGAATATAGAGTTTTACATTTTTTAATGGTACAACAAATTGTGCGTTTGGTAGGTCGATTATGTAAACCGTAAGTTGCTAAGCGTATAAAACACTTTCTTCATAGAGCGGTAATTTTTGTAATACAGCTGAATAATTTGTAGAAATGTCAAACATTACTGAACAAAAATACCATAACACTTTCACTCAGCGCACACTTTATCTAACATAAAACCTTTACTGAAATAAGTACTTCTAATTGTAATTATCCATTACAATGTATCAATCTCAATGCTTCGACTTCTAGTGAGCGAATAACAATCTTGTATAGCCTTCCAAGCATACTACAGCCAATGTACTTTGTATTACTATATGCTCGTATTAGTATTATGTATGATACTAAAACGAGCTTTAAAATAAGCAAATTATATTATAATTGTCTAATGTAAGGTTTCCAAGCTATTTGATTTATATTTTGTTAATGCCTAACATATCAACTTTAGCGGTAAGAGGTTACTAAGTTAGAGGTTATGTCAAAGTTGTTGAGTTTTTTATATTAAATTTTGTACAGTTAGTAGTATTAATATTTGGTTACAATGTTGTCAATTTTTATCAAAATTTAATGTATAGTTTCAAAATTATGCATTTTTGTTTTTTCAACACATTAATATCAGCGGTAGCAAGTTACTAAATTAGAGGTTGTGTTAAAATTACTGTGTTGATTTTAATAAATTTTATTCAGTTAATAGTAATGTTTGGCTACTATTTTTTAAAAAATTATGAAAATTTAATGTATAGTATAGTTGCAGCTAGTAGCAGGTTACTAAATGAAAGGTTATGTCAAAATTGTAGTATTTATCTATAGTTTAGCGCAATTATTTATTACTTATAAGTCGCAATGACTTATTAATCTGCTTTGAAAATTTAATAGTTTTTGATATAATAATAACGTTGTCTAATATAATATCATTTAATTAAAATTTAATAAAAAAATCTACAAATAATTTTTTTTTAGTATTCCAACATTGTTTTGCTACAAATTTTATTCTTTGAAGACTCAATTCAAACAACACTACTGCTGAATCATGATCACATGCGATTATGTCGTTAGCACTCAAACAACCAAGTTGATTTTTTCTTCCATTTAAATAAAAATCAATGTCTATGGGTGAACCAAATGAGACTAATGAAGTGTGGATGCAATCAACAAAACTAGCAACGCCTTTATATAATTTGTTGTTTGTTAGGTAGTTGTATCCTGGAGGTGCTAAATCTAATTCGGTTGTGAACATGCGTTTTTTCCTTGTTCTTTTAACATATTTGTCTTAAAAACATATTTTAATTAATTGTATCATTAATAGTTAATTTTTCTTACAAATAATACTAACAACCTCTGCTCCAAGTGAATGACCAATTCCATGAATATTTTTTAAAGGTATATTGTAAGTAATGTTTAGATCAACTATTAACTGTCCAATAGTTTCTGCTATTATTGTCGTGGTCTTAATAGCTTCAAAATAATTAGGATTTACTACTGCTTCAGTATAATAAGTTTGTATAACAATGGTGTTTCCTTTCAGCATATATTCGTCAGTTATATTGGGATACCAAGAGTATGTCAACGCTTCCCATCCATCACAAATTATTTTAATTTCTCGATTTTGGTAAATCTGTGTCCAATTTAAATTTGTATAATTGTTATTAGTAAAGCTGCCAAAATTGCCATCAGGTGTTATTACTTGATAAGTTACAATTGAACCTAAATTAAATAAATTAATTAACTGTTTTAATAATTAATGTTTTTTACCGAAAGTTGTAGTTATGTAGCTTGATAGTAGTATTGGTAGATACATAGTGATGACTAAATATTTAAATAAAGAACTGTTAGTTTATATACTATAATTGTTTACAGACTATTGGTAATAATAATTAATACACTTGCAATTCTAAAAACTGAACAATTTTGCAATTAGTAGAAAAAATAAGTTGTTTGTTAAATATTTTAATTTATTATCTATGCAGCATTACTAACGTAATTAATTGCATATGCATAGTATTATAATATAGTTGCAAAAATATAGATAACATCAAGAACAAATTTGAAGTTTGTATTTATATAGTTTGGTAAATAAAGTTATTAAAATAAATAAAACTGCATTTGTTAATATTCCAAAATCATATAAGTTGAAAATATGTATTATATAAAAACAAAAATTTCAAAATTTTAGGTTCAAACTAATTGGACAATTTTGATGTGTAAATTTCATAAAGTCTTTTTAGTTCAAAAAGAATATGATATAATTTTAATACTTATAGAAATATGAAATGACAAAATTTACAAAAATTTTTTTTTGTAAAGTTTTATGATTTTTTTTTGTGATTTAGTTTATACTTGTGACTCGCCCAGCCGCTCAAGTGTATTTTGAAGCTCTTATGTGATCTGGGCTGCGATTCTCGAGTTCACTCAAAAATATACGTGCGATAGCGAATGCGAATAAAAAGTTACGAGCGAAAACTAAAATAGGTATTCTCCAAGTGGACACGCAAGTGAATCGCACGCAATTGCGATGACAACTTGTCAACACTGTAAAAATGAGTGTGATTTAATAAGTTGCCAGCTTCACGTTGTTTATAATCTGTTATTTAGACATGAACAGCTGATATGAAGTAGGACTTGACGTCTTCCATGACATTTGGTGACATTATAAACAATTAAAATACTGTTGAAATATAACCTTTGTATTATATTTATGTAATAAAGTATTGTGTAATAATTTTGTTACATATCAGATGCATTGAAGATAACATTCTATTATATAGTGTACCTTAAATTTCTTTTATATATTAGTTGGACACTTAAAAAAAGCTCATCATTTTCTATAACAAATTTTCTTTGTTTCTATTTGATATTTTATATAAGAAATTGTGCTTTATTTCTAGTAACGACTAAGTATACATATTATTATTATTATTTTTTAATATTTATAAAGGTAAATTAGTCTACTTATAAAATAAAAACCCAAGTGAAACTAAAAACCATATATTTTGAAGATTAAAAATATAATTTTCTGGTTAATAAGTAAAATTATTAAAATTATTTTATTTATTAACTATTACCAATTAAAGTTATTTTATTTATTAACCATTACCATTGAAAAGGGGTTTTATTTTTAATTGGATTTTTACCCTAATAAATATTTTAAAATAATAATCTCATAAATTAACAAATAATTAAATTATATATTAATATATTGTACATTTTTGTAATATATTGAAAAATTATAAACATGACATTCAAATAAATAATATCAAGGTTATGTTGAGTGCATTTTCACTCGTAACTATAATTACGAGTGGTATTACCCAGTCGCATCGTTTCCTTTGCAAATTTGCGTACTCGCACGATGCGTTCAAACCGAGAATACAAATTTTGCATATCATTCGCATATTTTGACATATGCGTATACGCAATGCATTCGAGTGAACTCGAGAATCGCTGCCCTGTATATCGAATATCAAAATTTCTCATGGTTTGTCCAATATACGTTCCGTTGCAATAAATATAAAGATATAGAAAAATCAAATTTTGCTAAACATTTAATTCTGAATAAACATAATATTTTGAATCAAAAAACATCATTAAATATTCTACACATTTCGGATAAAAATTTAACATTTTTGGAAAGCTTAGAAATTAAAAAACATTTAAAAAATCAAAATTATACAGTAATAAATGAACAATTAGACATTTATAATTCACCTCTACTAGAAATGTTAATAAAAATAAATTTTAGTTAAATAGAAATTTTAAATTATAATGTTAATATTTATATACATTTGATAGATTATCTAACCTTAAAAAAATTTTGTAATGTCTAATAAATGACAATATAAAAATTCAAGTTAGCGGGAAAATATTTAGAAAACGGATATCAGGGTAGCGGGAAAAAACAATTATTTAAATATTAATAACTATCAGTTTGAAATATTATATACATTGAAAATGATAATTATTCATCGAAACAAGTATGGTAAATAAATAAAATTAATATTTAAATAAAATCATTAATTTAAATAATATGAATAAAATATTAATATCATATGCAATTGTGCCATAAAAATGTTAGAATTTGTTTATAGAATGTCAACGGGTTTATCACCCAGTACAATAAAACTTTTAAATTGTGCGTTGGTGCGTTCGCATTTAGAGTACGCTCCGTCAGTTTAGAGCCCTGCTTATGATATTCATAACCTTACTATTGAACAAGTAAAAAAAAATGTAGTTTATTGTCCTATAAATCGGGTATACTATCTGTAAACTATGATTACAGTTACATTGCCTCACTCTATAATCTACCGTCATTGAAGTTTCGCCGAAAATGGGCCGATTTTCATTCTTGCATAATTTAATTATGTCGGAGATTGATTGTCCGAAGCTACTTGGTACTCTTCCATTCCATAATATAGCACCTACTAATAGACGCAGCTGGCATTCATCCTTTTTTTTTTTAATTTTAAGTTTTAATAATCCACTGAGTAGAATGTGTAGATTTGCAAATACTTTAAGAACTAACTTTAATTTATTTTGTGTCTCTAAGTCTACTTTTAGAAGTTGGCTGAGTCATGCTTATTTTTGTATTTTTTATTTTTATATATTTTTGTAAAACATCATTAATTATGTAATTATAGTTGATGTAGATGTAAATGGTAAGTTTTATACCGTAAATAAAGTATTATTATTATTATAACAAATGAAGTTTTTTGCAGTGCATTAATAAAGCAGATTACTCTTAAGCGTTAATACTGCTTATTCGGTGTTATTTTTTTTTAATAAAACTATTTAATTTTGGAATTCCGGCAGAGCAACTACTTTTCATAAAGCCAAATTAAATCTGAGATTTTAGTTGCGTGAAAATTTATAGAGTTTTGATATTAGCAAAGCTAAGAACCTGCGAATTTATGTTTTTTGTAAAAGAATATTGAAATTATGCTAAATTGTGCAACTTCTGAGTTTGTATCTTTTTCTCTTATTGAGTAAAATGTTTTATGGCCGTCAATAGTGTTGTTTTTGAAGTCTACATTTTTAAACGCAAATATTACATATACATACATAAATTTTTGGGTTTATCAAGAAAGGTCTGCATGTGCAATTTGTACGTTCTTTGTCAAAAGTAATCCTTGGCAGCATTGGACTACAGTATGGGAACGCCGTTAAGGTGGACGTTTTCATCATGGGGGGGGGGGTGATTCGTCGCCGTGTGAAGTGTTAGAGTGAAGAGTTTCTCTGACTTGCCACTCGTCTAATCATTTTTTAAGGTTGGCAGTGGTTTTCTGTAGCATTGAAGTGACCATTGTGAGTGACTTTAGAGAATATAAAAGTGCGGTGTTGTCAGCATGTTGCGCTATTTTAACCCTGTGCGTCAATCCCGAAGGCATGTCAGGACGTATAAGTTACATAGCAGCAGAGAGAGAAGAGCCGCCTCGACTGCCAGCAGCCGAAGAGCACACCACGCAGCGAGATCCAGTCAGCAGAGTCACACTAAGTCACACCGGCAAAGTCACGCCTAAGGGTAAATGCAATTTTTATTGCAAACAACTGACAAGCACTTGAATTGTTGATGGGAAATGATTAATTTCATTTTGTATTAGCATTGTATTTGTAAATTAGTGGCATTATTTTCCGGAATAATGCCGAAGCAGCAGTCCAAGTTCCGCTCGGCCAAGCCGAACGACAATGGAGGACAGCAGGCCAGGAAGATAAAAATCCTTCAGGCAAAGCTCAAAAAAGCGTGGGAGGACATCATAGCGCTTGTCAAACGGTTGAACGCCGGCGGTATCTCCGCGTCAACCGACGCATCAACTTCTGCCGCTTTAAAACCACCAGCTAATTCCTTGTTTCCTCCACAGAAACCAAAGGAATTAATCATCCTCCCACTGAAGAGTGGGAAAAGACAAGCGGAAAAGCCAATTGATGATGAAGAGGAATCTGACAACTCGGACGAAAATGCCGAGATGGAACACGACGACACGGACACACGCTCGGTCACCTCCGAGGCCTCCGCTGTCTCCCAAGTCTCCTATGCTTTCCGCGACTCCAGGGATTCACAGGACAGGACCCGCTTAGACGAGGATGAATTCGCTCCAGCGCTCAACCGGAACCAGCGAAGGAAACTCGCCGCCAGCAAGAAGATAAAGATGACTGAAGATAACGAGATATCGAGTAAGAACATTTTTTAACCTTATTGATTTATCTAATAACGCTGCGAGACACGCCATCTCACAGCACATTAATATTGATTATGGCACACAGAGTGACCTAATCAACCATATAAACCCGGGTTCAGTGCCAGCTCAGACAACTGCACCCCCCCGGTATTCGAGGAAAAACCTCCTCCAATTTATATCACAGACAAATCTAAATACCCGATGGCCTCTAATGCCTTAGCGAGTAAAAAGATTTATTTGCTTCGGGCCATTGACACAAAGCGGGGTATCAAATTGATATCGAAATTGATGGTTGATTTTCACAACACAATTGATTACTTAAATAAAGAAAATATTCATCATTTTTCTTATCAGACTGAAGCTGAAAAAACCCTCAAGGTGGTTGTTAGGGGCATCCCCGACTGTTTTTCAGCCAAGGATGTTCAGGATCAACTTGCAGAGCGGGATTTTGAAGTAATTTCGACTGTAAGTATGGGGAGAAGGGAAAGGGTTTTTCCCATGCTCTACATTCAACTTACTAATACGGCTAAGAGCCACGAAATATTTAATATCAATTTTCTGTGTAACCTCGAAGTGAAAGTAGAAGTGAAAAGAAAACCGTGCGTAATTAGCCAATGCCACCGATGCCAGAAGTTGGGGCATTCGGCTAATAAATGTAACGCCTCCTATGTCTGCGTTAAATGCGCAGGGCCTCATCCGACGGCCCAATGTATCAGGAAGCTGGGTAAACGGGAACCCACTCCGCCTAAGTGTGCCCTATGCGGGGGAGCTCACACTGCCAGCTTTAGAGGCTGCCGGGTGCACAAAGCATCGACTCGACCTGCAAATAGCAGCAAAAAGCCAGCTTCAAAAAAGGCGCAGACGATTCCCCGAGTCACAAAGGAGAAATCCTTTGCTAAGGCAACGGGCTCGGGCGCAAAATCACCATCTTCAGGTGGAAATAAAGCGGGCTCTTTTATTCTCGAAGCTCGCCACAAACTTCTTAGCAAACTAATGACAGCTAACGAAGAGGACTTCAAAAAGATGTATCTCGGGTCATTAAACACAGTAATGTCATAATGGCTGACACACCTGTGGATAATATTCTACTTCGTATTTGCTTTTGGAACGCCAACGGCATAAATAATAAAAAAGCGGAACTAGAGGCCTTTTTCTTCGATAATAACATAGATGTAATGTTAATATCAGAAACCCTCTTAGCACAGGGTAAACCGCTCAACATACCAAACACGTTTTCATACTTGGAAAACACGTTCGGAGCACAGGGTCGTGGAACCGCGATCCTCGTCAAAAGATCAACTGACCACTCGGAAATCCCTACGCCCTCAACCGTTGAATTGGAGGCTAACTCAATTGCAATAAATGTACCTGGTCTGGGATTGATAAAACTTATTTCAGCTTATCAGTCGCTAACTAAACAATTAATAACAGCAGATCTTCCAGCTTCCTACTATTGTTGCAGGAGATTTCAACGCAAAGCATCCAGCTTGGCATAGCAGACTTACGAATGCTAAAGGCAAAATACTGTGGAAGTATGCTCAAGAAAAAGGACATACTGTATTAGGCCCAGACATGCCAACTCATCATCATTCTTATGGGCATCCAGGTGATGTTCTTGATATAGCGTTGTTTAAAAATATTACAGCGCAAACTGATATTTCTGTTATGAACGACCTAAGCTCAGACCACAGCTCAGTAGTATTAGATCTCTATGGGAGGTGCGAGAATGGAGTCGATTCGGTCTGCAGGACCGACTGGCCTCTGTTTTCACACATCCTGGAAGAGAGCATCAGATCACTGCCTGACATTCGAACGGCTGAAGGAGTTGAGAGCGCGGTCGGTGATTTTACTAGCCTGATTTTGCAAGCAATTAAAAAATCTTCTAAGACGGCTCCAAAAGTCTTATCGAACAGATTGGGTCTAGACAGAGAGACCAGAGAGCTCATCTGTGCTCGAAATCGTGCCAGACATTTATGGCAAAGGTCGCACGACCAGACTGACCGAACCGAGCTAAATAGGCTAAATGGTAAAGAAGGCAATCAGGATGCACAAAAATCAGTGCTGGAAATCCGCTCTTGAGTCTACAAACGACGACGAAAGTTTGATGTGGAGGATAGCTAAAGCCCTTCGAAATAAGCGCACATCACTGCCTTTCATTCATGGCGAAAGAGGCCTCGAATACACATTGGAAGGCAAGGCAGAAGCATTTGCGGACAGCCTTGAACTCCAATGCAGGCCGGACTTTGAAAACGACTTGGATTTGGACCACGTGGATAGGGTTCACAAAGAAGCAAGACAGTGTATACAGCGCACTGACACCGCTCCTATCTTGGAATCAGTTAGGCCGTCTAGGGTGAGAGATATCATTACACATCTCAAACCCAAATCGGCACCAGGTCCGGATTGCATTCCAAACAAAGCTTTGAAGGTATTTTCTCACAAGGCTGTAATGTTCCTCACAAACATTACAAATGCAATCCTAAGGACGTCATATTTTCTGTCGTCTTGAAAAAAGTCTCATGTTATTTCTATCCCAAAGGTTGGAAAGGATAGACATTTTTCACAAAACTACCGCCCGATTAGTCTGCTGTCGACCCTAAGTAAGGTGACAGAAACTGTAATCTTGGAAAGAATTCGAGATCACACGGCGGCTGAAAACTTGTTGCCAAATCATCAACATGGCTTCAGATTTGGGCTCTCCACAACCCATCAACTTACTAGAGTTACAGACCAAATAAAAACTGGTTTTCGTTTAAAACATGCTACGGGAGTCATATTCTTTAATGTCGAAAAAGCCTTCGATATGGTCTGGCACGAAGGACTACTAGCAAAAATGCATCGGTTTAAGTTTAATCCCAGACTGATTAAACTGATTGCTTCTTATCTGAAAAACAGGACACTGGCCGTAAAGCTGTTTGGGCACGTGTCTACCCCTCGTCTTATCGAGGCAGTTGTTCCTCAAGGTTCAGTTCTATCACCGATGCTTTTCAATCTGTATGTAGCCGACATACCATGCATCACTCAAGGTGTGAAAATCGCTCAGTACGCAGACGACACGGCACTGATGTACACTTCAAGGAGTCCGAAAGTCATTACGCTAAGACTTCAAGCGGCATGTGAGGCTCTTGAAACTTGGCTTCGATACTGGAGAGTAAAAATCAATCCGGAAAAAAGCAAGGCTATTCTTTTTACTAAGTATCACAAACGAACTCCTCATGAGAACGTTTATCTCAACGGCGCTCCAATTCCATGGACGGATACTGCAAAGTATCTAGGAGTAGAGCTAGATCGTGGACTAACTCTTAGATTACATATTAAGACCATCTTGGGAAAGGCCAGGATGGCTAGTAATATGTTAACACCTCTTCTTCGCAGAGACAGCAACATGAACTCTTCAAACAAGTTGCGATTATTTAAAACAATCATTCGCCCAATACTGACATACGCATGTCCAGCATGGGGAATGGCTGCAGAGTCCTATCTAAAAAAGATAGAGTCATTTCAAAGTAAGACTTTGAGAAGGATTCTCAAAGCTCCTCACTATGTACGGAATACACAACTGAGAACTGATGCGGGAATGGTTCCGTTCAGGGATCATATGTTGGTATTAGCGACTAATTTCTTTGAATAAGTTGCAAATCACTCCGATCCGGATTTAGCTCGTCTTGCAGAGCAAGATGAACAATCTTTCAAATACAAAAGGCCTATCAATATGCTGGATGTATAAAAAAACTCGTGGCTTTTCAACCGCCACCCCACCTAATCAACGCCTACAAGGCTGGCGCAGGATGCGCACTTCTGGTGTAAAATTTATTTTGCATCAGGGTGGGGGGGGGGGGGGGGTTAGTCGGTAGGCGCTTCCAAACATTTGGAAAGTGAATCCGACACATTAAGTCTATTGAAGATTCCCCTCCTCAGCCAAAAAAAAAAAGGAGAATAGCCGTGAAGTAGATATGTGCTTTTCGAGCGTTACTGCCAGGGTTCTGCAATCAAAATCATAATTATAATTATATTTATTTCTTGTTAATACTTATAAGGTTTACAATTGTCATAATTAAAAACATTATTTAAAATAAATATGCAACGGTAAATTTAAAAATACATACATATAAAACATATTAGAAAAGTATACATAGACTAATAAAATAAAACAAAAATAGTTATAAAATAGTATATTATTATTAAAGACAAAAAAAAACAGTAAGTTATCTAAAAATTGTAGTTACAAACATGTTCAAAAAATTTATTAGTGCTATAAAAAACTTGGTTTATGAGATATTTTTTTATTGTACATTTAAATATTTTAAAATCTAAACAACGCACTTTACTTGGTAAAGCATTAAAAAAATTTGAGGCGTAATAGTTTGTTCCATTTTGCGTTTTTGCCAGCCTTGAAAATGTTGGACGAATATAATTATTTGTTCTTGTTTTGTAATTGTGAAAATTTTTGTATATTGTTTGTATTTTGTTTCACCCAAAGTAAACAATTAAAAATATATTGACCTGGTACACTTATAATGTTTAATTCTTTAAACTTGCTTCTACAATCTTCTCTATATTTTAAATTGGAAATTACTCGAATGGTTTTTTTTGTAGTGCAAAAATCTTATTGCTTATAGATGAATGCCTCCATACTAGTATGCCATAAGATATGAGTGAATGACATAGAGCTTAATATGCAGTTTTTACGACTGGTGCTGACAGACAACGCAGTAAATTTCTAAGAAGATAAACATTTTTTCAAATGCTAATTGCTAGACAGAATTTCATCATGGATATTCCAATTGAGTCGACAATCAATGTTAAGACCAAGAAATTTTGTAGAAGTAGCTAATTCTAAATCATGTCATTTTCTAAGTGTAAATAACATTCTGACGGTTTTGTCTTGATTTAAACATAATCGGTATCTATCAAACCATTTTTTAGCATCCATTAATGTATTTTTTTCTAACAATAATAACTCTTGCAAAGAGTTAGATGTGTTTGACATTGTCGTGTCGTCTGCAAATAATACTACATTTGCGGTTTGCAGCAAAGAAGGAAAATCATTAATGTTATTAGAAAAAGAATTGGACCTAGATGAGATCCTTGAGGTACACCACAATCAATGATAATTTTATTAGACGTTTCTTTTCCTAACGCAACTAATGAATAGTAGATCGGCCAGAACGAAATTCATACTGTGCAGATGAAAATAAATTATTATCTTCAAAAAAATAACAAATTTGTTTTAACATTACTATTTCAAAGATTACTGGTACTAAAGAAATTGGTCGATAATTACTTAAGTTGTCGTTGTCGCTTTTCTTAAATAATGGTATACACTTTGCTATTTTAAGACAGTCCGGAAATGTACTATTACGTATACAAATATTAATTAATTTTGATAACGGTGATATTATTACGTCTTTAATAGATTTAAGCACTATTGTGCTAAACTCATAAACTTCCATTGATGATTTATTTTTTAACTGACTTATTATGTCTCTAACTTCCGTACAAGATATTTTTTTAAGAACAAATGTCGATCTTATTTCCTGATGCGACATCAACATAATAGGGTCGTCTTAGATTGCGCTTAAATGTTTTACTGTATTTTTTGCCACGTTTGCAAAATGTATATTAAAATCACTTGTAGTTATTGCAGTTGTCATTTCATCATGGTAAACGTTGTTTTGTTTGTTATTTATTAAGTTCCACATGCATTTCTGATTATTGTTTGATTTTTTTTATATACTTGTTATTAGTATGGATTTTTGCATCTCTTATTGCTTTTCTGTATTCGATTCATTACTTATTTTGCAAAGATTTAAGATCTTCAGTTTGGTATTTAATGAATGCATTATGTACAGTAGTAATAATATTACGCATATTACGCAGATAGTCATTATATCAATGAACACTACAGTTATTTTTCTGTTTGATTAGTTTTTCAGGAAAACATTCTTTAAAATTGTTTATTATAATGTTTAAGAATTAATTTGTTTTCTGATCATAGTTTCAAGATGCATCATGTATTAGACTCCAATCAGTATGTTCTATTGACTCATAAAATTTTATTTTACCTATTGTAGTTATGGGTCTTATTATTTTTGTTTTTGTTTTAAGTATTGTTTTACATTTAATTGGTACACTAATACTTATTCCGTTTTGATCTGAAAAAGGCGGTTTAACATGGTTTACATTTAGAAAGTCGGCGGGGTAGTTACTGAAGACATTATCAATGCAGTTTTCATATCTAGTTGGAAATGTTACCAATTTTTGCAATCCATATTCACCACATAAATTGCAAAATGTTTGTGAGTTTTTATCATTTGCACCAAATTGCACATTAAAATCTCCAGTTATAATAATATTGTAATTTTTACTATGCAATTTATCCAACAAGTCACATAATAATATGTTTAAAAAAATTGTCAAAGTATCCGCTAGGTGTCCTGTATAGAGCGATTAATATACAGTCTATATTTTTTACGTATATTCCACTTAGTTCGCAGTCTACCTCTTTTGATAGGTTTGAGCAGAAGCACCTTTCTTTCCCTTTTTTCGGCTCATTCATTTCATTTCATTTCATTTTATTTTATTTCTTTTTTTTGCGCCGTATTTTATTTTAAAGAAAATAAATTATTTTTTATTTTTCTATTGATATCATTTATTCGCCTTCACATATATGTCGATTCTTAAATCTGCTGCCTCATGGTGAAGTTCCCGCATAGTTTACTCAACGATGCGAAATTCTCTGCGCGGTATTTAAGGATCAATACACGTTGTTATATTTACTTAAATAAATTCATCACGGCGTACGACGCATCATTTTTTCTACATCCACACGCTGGTCCAACCCAGTACCCTATAATCCGACAAGCACCCGGAGGTTTTGTCACATCTTGGAGCCCAAGCAAGGCGACCAGTAGTACTAGAAATAATTATGATAGGACGTACACCTGAAAAGAAAAAACAAATAAAATTCCATTATACCAGAGGAAGAGGAAAAATTGAGGAAATGGCAAAAAACGAGGAAAAGGCAACATCCATTATTACAATGAATACACCGATTACCACGGCGACAAGTATTATGAATGAAGCAGCTTTCGTTTTACCATCGTTTAATCAACCGATAACAGAT
The DNA here is from genome assembly GCA_963932245.1 of Tachinus rufipes. NCBI lineage: Eukaryota > Metazoa > Arthropoda > Insecta > Coleoptera > Staphylinidae > Tachinus > Tachinus rufipes. The sequence goes on along the minus strand of OZ010747.1, from coordinate 64,744,832 downwards.
AAGATTAATATAAGCCATACTAACCAAATTGATTATGTTCCTCTAACTTCGGTAGTATCAAATAGTATCTCTGGGGGCACGTTATCGCACCCAACAGGCACGATACCTAAACTTAAAAAGCCGATTAGTATTAACAATACTGAATTAGATTTTGATAACAAATTTAATAAAATTAAATTGACTTAACGTAAACTAAATAATTTACTTGAAAGGTCAAATCCATTTAAAAGATCGGACTCTAACGTTTTAGTTTCTACTAACATAAACAAAGCCTCGGCTGAAACCCAGGTATACGATGCTCAAACTGTAAACCCAGTTTACAGCAGCGGGGCAAACACTTATAATAATTTGTTATATCCACCACAATTGTATAATAGTAGTTCAAATGTTAACTTTACAGTGCCTAATTATGTCTCTAATAGTTCATCAATTAATCTTGTAAATAGCACAATTAAGGCTAAACCATCATTAGGTTATATTACTATTGCCGTATATATCCCGTACGCCGTAAACATAAGTAATCCAGTTACACCTGTTGGTAACCGGATGCACTCATGTAATACAACTTAAATGAGTAGCCAACCGCAACCAAGTGTGAATAATATTAATAATATTGATGCATGTGTATCAAACTTAAATTTAAGCAAACTAATGAAAGCCATGCCCACATATGACGGTAGCAATCTGCATCCAGTATCATTTTTTACTCAACTAGAAAATGTAATGTCTTTATATCAAATTGCTTACCCGTACTGTAAACTATGTGGACATCATCTGTTTAAGGGAATAGCTTACGATTGGTTCACTGCCGTTTCCCATATATGCTACGACTTTCAGGAAATTTGAGAAATGTTTTATGAACAGTTTTGGGGTCCCTTGCATCAGCATGAAGTACGGGGACGCCTTGAGTCTGGCCGATACCGTCCTTCAGATGGAAATTTATCTTCTTACATGTTAAAGATGATGACAGATGCACAGTTTTTGGTTCCTCCATATGAGGATCAACATTTAATTCACCTAATAGCACGTCATTATCCGATATATGTAGCAACATGTTTCATTGGCACTCGTAGTCTAAGAGAAGCTTTGGCCAAACTTAGGACGGTAGAATTTATCACCCGCAACCAAGCTAATGCTCCTCCCAACCAAATACTAACATCACCAAATACACGGTTTTCAAATGCACCACAAACATCGGCACACGCACCGCACGCTAACCGGTTCAAACTTTTGCAGTAATAACACAGTTGCAAATGTCACTATCGAGGAAGATATTGTTGAGGAATCGGAAAACTGCGAGGAAGCCACTGCCTAGGCCCAGGAGTGGATATTATTAAGCGGGCCAAACCAAACATATCGAATCAAAACCCTATTGATGACTTATTTTATAATGGCTGCGAATTTAAGCACGATACCTCTCAAATACATTCACCAATGTTAACCATAAACATTGGACATTTTGAATTCCCGGCATTAGTGGATACGGGGAGTGAAATTACTTGTTTATCTTAGGTCTTTCAACAGATTGTCAACGCTTTACCCGATATACCAATTCTTCCGGCCACGGGAATTAGCGTAAGAGGGGCTTTTAAAGCAAAACAAAGTCGGGTTACTCACCAACTTATGGTGCCGTTTTCACTGGGTTCATTTTCAGCCACATTTGAATTTTTGGTAGTTTTTCATCTGTGTTACCCAGTCATACTAGGAATTGATTTGTTACGTTGTTATAACGTAAATATAAGTTTGAGGAAACAAGGGGGCATGATCACTATGTCCGATGGCAAAAATATTTTTTCGATTACAGAGATTGATGGTTTACATGAGATTACCCCGACTACTTGTGGTCTTTACATTCGATCTATTAACCAAACGGGTGCAAAAAAGTTTGTCGGTCCCAAGAACACTGAAGTTGACCTTTCTTCTGTAAAGCCAGAAATAAAGCTCGAATTACACGAAGAAAACATTTTCTCAGCCTTGTTAGATCGGCATTACCAGGTGTTTTCAAATCGACATGGGCTTACAGCATCTTATAAACATCAAATTAACTTAACGGACAGAACATCGTTTGCAGTAAAACAGTATCCGGTTCCGATCGCGTATCAAACGGCGGTTCAAGCCGAAATTGATCGCATGGAAGCGTGGGGAATAATTGAACGATCCGATACCGCTTTTGCAAGTCCTTTGCTATCAACGATCAAACGAGATGGAAACTGTCTGGACGCCCGACGATTAAACTTGGTAATGCGTTTAGAGACCGAACTGCCACGTACTATCGAGGATTTGAAATTAAATCTACACAACGTCAATTATATATTTTCTTTAGACCTAACAGCTTCTTATTGGCAGGTTCCAATAAGAAAAGATCATCGTCATTTCACGGGTTTCCGCGTTGGCCCGCGAGCGTACCATTTCCGTGTTTTACCATTTGGGTTAAAGACAGCGGTTAGCTCATTGACGCGTTGTGTAGATAAAATTCTAGGAGTGAAGTTTGAGGGAATTGTACATGCGTACGTTGACGACCTTCTCATTACTTTGCATACATTTTCGGATCATATTGAAGATCTTGATCGCGTTTTGACACGTTTGAGGGAAGCGGGACTCACGTTACGGCTGAACAAATGTAAATTTTTCTGTGCAAGCGTTAATTTTCTGGGGTGCATTTTTAATTCAGAAGGTTGCCGGCCTGACCCAGAAAGAGTACAAGTTCTTCGAGATTTCCTTTCTCCCCAAAACATCAAACAGTTACAAGCTTTTCTTGGCCTTGCCAATTTTGATCGGGTGTTTGTGCAACGGTTTTCAACCCTAGCGGCCCCTTTACGCAAGCTGCTTAAAAAAGGATGTAAGTGGAGTTGGGAAACTGAGCAATGCAACGTTTTCCAGAAAATTAAAGAACAGTTGGCGCAAGAAGTTTTACTTTACTACCCGCGACATGACGATCCGTTTGTCGTGCAATGCGATGCAAGTGATGTTGGCCTGGGGGCCGTATTATACCAACGGGTAGAAGGACGTCAGTGTATTATTGCGTACTGTAGTAGATTATTACTAGAACGTGAACGTCGGTTCACCACTTCCGAAAAGGAACTACTGAGCGTAGTTGACGCTTTACGCCGTTACGGATCATCGCGCGCTTACCTACCTAAATTCAATTCGATTGCTCTCTCCTTGGCTCACACGATGGGTATTGTCTATCCAAGAGTACGAGTTTGAAATCCAGCACGTACCCGGCAAAGATAACCTTATTGCCGATGTTTTATCTAGCCAGCTTCCGTGTCGTTTGCCTACCCCCCAAACGCGAGAATTTTACATTCTATCAACTTTGGTTGGTCCTAATCTCACCTCTTTATTGAAACAACTTCTTTCTTCACAAGAATCTTTTATTCTTGCAAAGAGAAGCTGATGCTGCGGCTTACCTTTGTATACCTTTTGCCCTTGTCAGCAATTTCATCTTACTCTACCACCACTTTTTTGGACATTTTGGCGTCTACAAAACCTGGTACTCTATACGTAGAGATTTATGGTGGTCTAATATGTTTAGGTCCATCAAGAAAGTGATTAAGGCGTGTGAGATATGCCAAAAGTCCAAGCACTCGATCCTTCCGAAACCTACTTTTGAGTCTATCATACCTGACGGGCCTAATGATTTAGTGTCGGTAGATTTCTTTGGGCCATTGCCTCGGTCTACTGGCGGAGTCTTGTATATATTTGTTGCGCTAGATGTTTTTAGTAAATATGTCTCGCTGTATCCTATTAAACGAGCAACGGCTTCACCCATAGTCAATCGTATGGAAAAACGCTATTTTCCTGATGTGGGAAAACCGCGAAGAATATTTTGCGATCATGGAACTCAATTTAGCTCAAATCGTTAGAAAGAATTTTTGGCTTTAAACGCGATCAAACTTGTTTTCTCGACATCCTCAAGGAAATCCGGTTGAGCGTGTGATGCGGGAGCTTGGTCGTTTGTTTAGAACATATTGCTACGACAAGCATACTGGTTGAGCGCGAGTAATCAATAAATTTACAAACTTTATTAATAGCGTGACTCATGAGTCGACGGGTTTCACCCCTATTGAGCTTCATTTTAGTCGTATCCCTCCTTCACCTTTTCAAGATCCCACATTTTTTCCTGCGCGAGAAACTTATGATCCCAAGATTGGTTTAACGTTAGCTCAAGAGTCTCTTACCAAACGTTCACGTAAACGGATTTTACGTGGTCCCACTGGCGGGTCAGTCCATTTTTCCGAATTGGTTGAAAGCCAATCCCATTTCTCTGCGTGGTATTTAAGGATCAATACACGTTGTTATATTTACTTAAATAAACTCATCACGGCGTACGACGCATCATTTTTTCTACATCCACACGCAGGTCCAACCCACTACCCTATAATCCGACAAGCACCCGGAGGTTTTGTCACAGGTTTGATATCCATTCTAACATCATGTATTCCAATTGATATTAATATTAATTTGACATAGTTCCACTTCGGCACTTCTTAAATGATGTTCTGATATCATTAAAATATTATACTTGATATTTTCATTAAGTAAACCTTCTAATTCCTCAATTTTGTTGCGGAATGATTGAATATTCATATAAAATATAGTTTCAGTTTTATTCGGTTGTGATGTTTTTCTTACTAAACACTTCGGTACAATTTTAAATTTAGTGAAATCAAAAATACTTATTTTTAATTGAATAACAATACTATATAAAAGATATCTTTTAGCAGCTGCGTTAAATAGAATGTCAGTAGAACGAAAATGATTAGATATATGAGTTTCAACAAATAAGATATTTTTATATTTATTTAATACCGGAACATGGGAAACAAAACAACAAATAATGAAAGCCAAAAGAAATCTGAAAGAGACTAGGATTTACATTGACCATGACATAACACATGAAGAAAGATTTGTACAAAAAGAAATTTGAGACATAGCAAGAAAAGAAAAAGCGGATGGCAAAAACGTAAGAATAGGATACCAAAAATTATTAATTAATGGAGAGGAATATAGATGGAATAAAGCGATAAAGGGTCTAGAAGAAGTGGAAGCTCCAAAAAACTAAAAAACAGCTAAATGAAAAGAAAAGGATACCCAATATGACACGGCGAGGAAATGGTACAAGAAAGAAGATAATCACGACAGCGACCAACGAAAAGAAATGGAACATGAACAGAAAAAATACAGAAAAGGAAAAAAAAGAGAAAGAAAATAAAAATAAAAAAGAAACAATAGGAACATGGAATATAAGAGGATACTTGAGAAAAGAAGCAGAACTGGTGAAAGAAATGATAAACCAAAAAATTTAAATACTAAGAGTAACGGAAACAAAAAAGAAAGGGCAAGGGATAGTAAGAATACATAGAGGATTCTGGTTTATGTGGACGGGAGTGGAGGAAAAGGAAAGAGCAAAAGGAGGAGTAGGAATGATATTAGCTTCGGAAAGGATAAAAGATACAATAAGAGAAATACACATAAATGAAAGAATTATGACAGTAGAAATGAAGCTAGGAGAGAACGAAACATGGACCATGATAGTAGCCTATGGACGAAATGAAGAGGCAAAGAAAGAAGAGAAAGACGGTTTTTATGCAAAACTACAACAAGAAATTGAAGAGGGAACAGAAAACATAATAATACTAGGAGATCTAAATGGAATAGTAGGAAATCAAAACAACGGAATAGAAGAGACAATGGGAAAAGAACGAGTAGAAATGAAAAACAACAACGGAGAAAGAATTATACAACTATGCAAGAGAAAGAAAAAAGAACGGACATAGAAGGAACAACAAAAATAGTAAACAAATATATAAAAAACCAATTTGGTGGACAGAGGAAGTCAAGAAAGAGATAAAAGACAAAAAAGAAAAAATGGAAAAAATATCTAGAAACAAAAAAATAAAAGATTATGAAAAATACAAAGAAAAGAGAAATGAAACAAAGAGAATAATAAAATAGCAAAGATAAAATCATGGACAAAATTTGGAAAAGAAATAAATGAGAACATCAACCGAAACCAAAAACTATTCTACGGAACGTTAAAATAGTTAAAACAAAATAAAGAACACAATATGATGAACATAAAAGATATAAATGGTAAAATAATAACGGAAGAAGACAAAATAATGGAAAGATGGAAGGAACACTTCCAAAAACTAACAAAACAAGAAGTAGAAGAAAACAAAATAAGAAAGGATGAAAGGTGATACAGGACAGAAGAACAAAAAAAATAAAAGAAATTAAAAAAAGACGAAATTATAGAAGCAATTATGAAATTAAAGAATGAAAAGGCACCAGGAATAGATGAAATAACGCCGGATGATGAAATACATGGGAGAAAAGGGAATTGCACAAATAACGGAACTAATAAATGACATGATCAGAAATGAGAAAACGGCAAGGGAATAGAATAAAGGAATAATTTTACCAAAACATAAACAAGAGATAAACAGAAATGTGAAAACTACAGAGGAATCACACTAACAAGTATACCAAGCAAGATATTAACAAGAGTTTTAGAAAAAGGATGAGAGACAAATTAGAAACGACAATAAAGGACAGTCAATGTGAATTTAGAAGAGGAAGATACAAACAATACCTATAATAAATAAAACAATATTTATAATAAAACAACTAATTGAGAAAGTAATAAAAAACTTGAATAATGCACGTATGCTTTGTTGACCTCGAAAAAGCATTTGACAAGATCAAAAAAGAGGATACATAGAATGAACTTGAAGAGAGAGAAATTGAGAAGGAAATAATAAACATAATTAAAAACATGTACACAGAAAACAGAAACGTAGTAAGAATGAACAACGAGGAATTGAAAGAATTCCAAACAAAGAAAGGGGTGAAGCAAGGATGCGTGCTAAGCGCTTTGTTGTTTTCAATTGTTTTAGACAAGGCTATAAATCAAGCAAAGCAAAAGATGAAAATGTTAAAAATAGGGTATTGGAAGATGGAAGTAGTAGAAATAACAGAACTTTATTTGCAGACGATACGGCAGTGATTGCAGAAACAGAAGAGGAGCTTCAATACAACATGGAAGTATTAGAGGAACAATTAAAGAAAATAAATTTGAAAATAAACTATGAAAAAATAAATACAATGATAATTGCGAGAGAAAAACTGAACTACAAAATCAGAATAAAAGGAAGGAACACGTTAAACAATACAGAAAACTTGACAAAGAAATAGAGGACAAAATAACATTAACATATAGTAGCGAAACATGGACGATGACAGAAAAACAAATAGAAAGATTTAATGCAATGGAAATGAGATTTCTTAGGCAGATCAAAATCAAAATAAGAAAAGATAAAATAAGAGACATACAGGACAAATTTAAAAATAAAACCAATACAAGAAAAAATAACCGAAGGTCAAATGAAATGGTATGGACATATTAGAAGAATGAATGACGAAAGAAACACTTAGAAAATTTATGAGACAAAAGTAACAGGAAAACAAAAAAGAGGAAGACTTAGAAAAGAATGGAACAGCACAATAAAGGAAGAGGCTACAAGAAAAGGGAACACTTGGGAAGAAATAAAGGTGATAGCCAAAGATAGGAAAAAATGGCGTAAATATTATATAAATTAATAATAAGCCATACAACTTTACACCGAAAAGTAGAAAGGCAAATAAATAAATAAATAAAATTTCTTAGACGCCCACACTATTGAGTAAACTGTGAGCTGGCATAATTAATCATGCGTTTCTGGTCTGTTTTTTTCCCTGGTACAGGGTTTTAACGGCTACAAAGACAAAGACTACAGACAGAAGTATCTATAACAACAGCCGAAATGACTGCAATCAAACTGGCCATCTTCTTTATAGCCCAACATTCTTCCTCATGCAAAAGCAAAGTTATCCTAACCGACTCTCTATCATCCCTCCTACTTTTAAAACAAACCACCCAAACCACAAACAAAATAAATAACATTGCCGAAGAAATATATACAACAACAGAGCATTTAACAAAGCAAGGACACAATATTCACTTCCATTGGATCCCAAGCCACTGCAGCATAAGAGGAAACGAATTAGTGGATTACGCAGCCAACAACGTGGAACAACCAATTACAAAAACAACAATAGCCTACAATGACATAAAAACATATGTAAAACAAATTATAAAAGATGAATGGACACACGAATATAGACAAAATACAGAGACTGGACGAACTTACAAGCAAATACAACAATCGCCGCATACAATACCTTGGTTTAACAACACAATTCTATCAAGAAAACAAATTACAAAAATTATACGATATAGAACAGGACATGGACTGACTGCTGACAAAAAATTTAAATTTAAGCAAATTGACTCTTCTCTTTGCGTAACTTGTGACGTAGTAGAAACAACTCACCATATCTTAGAAGAATGTACACAAAATGACATAGAAAGAACTACCCTACTCACAAACACAAGACAAACAACAGTAGCCCAGACAATGACAAATATCGAGACCCACTTAAAACACTTAAGTACATACATAGCTTCACTACCAGACATTTAACAGACTAATTAAAACAGACAGTTTTTTAGGCTTTATGTTTTTATATAAAACTTCGGCCAACTATATATGTTATATTGTATATAAAATGTAAATATGTAGTAAATAAGAATTTAAAAAAAAAAAAAAAAAAAAAAAAAAAGACAAAGACTAGTTTGGTCTTTGTCTTGGCGTTGTCTTAGCGTTTTTTTTTCTTGTAAGTTTGTGAGGGATAGGGAGGGGGAAAGCGGTGGTTTTAAAAAAGTTGTTATCTTGAGTCGTGATCTTGTGTTTCAGGTACTTGAATTTGGGTTGTCCGAAGTCGCGTTTCTATTGATTGCATTGTAGTCTACATTTCTGCAACATTTTTATCACCCGCTTTAGGTGTACCATGTGGTTGAGGTAGTACATGACATTGTCATTGAGGTACACTAACACAAATTTGCCAATCCACCCCGCCGGCACTTTGACCATCCGCCTCTGGAACGTCCGACGGGGCATTTATAAGGCTAAAAAGTATGATTTAAAATTAAAAAGTAGCGTTGCTAAGCGTGGAGAAGGCACCGGTGTTGGCTATTCTTGTGTACTATTATCTAACATATCTAACAGTACTTGTTGGTTAAATTCGATTTGAAGAAAACGACAGCGGCTCTAAAATCTGTTAGGGTTTTTTGTTTTTTCTTATAAAGCGGCTGTTTTATCTTGACTTGTCTTGTTGAGGAAGCAAAAGTCAACGCAAAAACAAGGTTTGCCGTTTTTATTTTTGATTATGATTACTGGTACAGTAGTCACTAGTAGAATGTTTGATTACACAAGCATCTTGTCTACTTGCTTGCAGATGAGCGTCTTATTTTTTACGTTGTACGAGTAAGGCCAGATTTGTATCAAAGTGCTGTTTGATACGGTACGTCTCCATGTTGGTAGTCGATGGTCCTAAACCTTCCACAAAGATGTTAGCAAGTTTCTGTACTAGCCAATGAAATTTAGGGTGGTCGGGAAATGCATGTCTGGGCATGTCGGCTAGTGGTATTATTGCAGGTTTGGGAACAAACCTGATAAATCACATCTTGATTGTTGCACCCGAAATGAACAAGATGACGGACGTGATAAAAAATGACATGGTTCTGTATCAGCTACATAAAGCTTAGGATTAGTTTTTTGCCTAGGGCTGGTGTTTGCAAAAAGGTAAATCGTGTTGTATGGTGCCGACCTGGATTGTGAAGATTGCTTTCTTGGTGATGACGAGTTTATTGTGGGGTTTGCCTTTTGTAAAACATAGTTGGTTGCGTCAAACTAGGTAGGGCCAGCTGGGTAAAGTTATTGCTAGCTTTGCTGTCTTATCAGGGCAACTTTGGTTTTACCGTGGTAAGTGACAGTAGTTTTTTGGCAGACAGTGATAATTGTCGACTACTTTTACTTGAGCAAGAATTGATGGTTGCGCCGTGCTTACCTTGCTGTTTGTTTCCCGACTGAAAAGAGTTCTTGGGTTGTGTTTGTTGTTTGCTAGTGCGTTTAGCCTTACATTGAGTTTTTGGTAGCTGTATTGCTGAGATGTTTGAGGTCTGTAAACTCTATTATGCCAACCATCTCTTGTATATGTTGATTGACCAGGTTGATCAGCCGGTTGGCCAAGGCTACCGTGGACATTTTTATTGCATTGCGTCGATATATCGCAACTTTGCGGCGAAGAAATTAGACAACGAGTTTTTGGGACTGGTGCTTCTCCATCCAGATCTACTGGATTAGATCATCAAGTAGGTCCGGGTCCACGTAGATGAGCTTGTTTTGTTTTTTATACACCGGCTCCAAGTTTTCATCGTCTTGTTCCATGTTTTGGCTTTGTTTGTTTTTTTGGTGGGGTTTTTATGTCTGAACCTTTAAAATAATGGCAGATGGTTTTCATGCCGTATTCGGATGTTCTTGGGCATTTGAACACGACACCATCAGCTTGGCAATATCGTTAGCCATGTTGGTCTTGGAGACCGGGCAGCGCAGCGGCGTCGACTGGCGAGTTTTTTTTTAACCCAGCCATGTAGTGGCTCGGTCATTTTTTTTAAGCAAAATATTTCTGCTCAGGAGGTGTTTGGTATTCCGGAGGATAAGTACTAACGTCCCAGATGAGTTGAGAGTTTGATAGAAACTTATGTAAGTGACTGTTGTGTTTAGATTGTTAGTTGGCCAAGCATCTTACGTTATAAATGCATTTCCTTGGGGAGGTCTGGGATAATCTAATTTGTTGATGGGTTTGGTATTCTGGTCGGGTCTTCTATTTTAAACATTTTTTATTACTGTCTCTGTTTACAAGGCTACGCTTATGTATTTTTTGTGTGTCAATTCGGTCTGCAGGACACATAATTTTTTTTTTAAGGCTATTTGATGTTTGGATTTGGTTTTTAAAACAATGTTACTCGCTTAAAAATTGAGTTGCAGCGGTGTTTTGTTTGATTTCTAGGCCAAGTTGCAACATCAACTTCTAGACAATAAACACTTGATCGGATGGGCGGGCCAAAGTAGTTGAATAATTGTTTGAAATTCGGTTTACACTTGCTCAAGTGTTTATCATTAAGAAAGTTATATTTTTTTCTAATTTGGCGCATATTTTTGACAAATGACATTTGTTACGTTATATTTCGTAATAGCTAGAACATCAGCATTAGTTAATTACCGAATCAGTACACGTGAGTAAATGGGCGGGTCAAAGTAGTTCGATAATTGGCCGTGGTTTAGTTTATACTTGTATTTGAAATAAAACAAAACAACAACAGATGAAATAATCTAATTGTTTTTGGGATAAATTATTAGTGTTTTAAAGTTCTATCAACTTAAATTGGTTGTACTGGGTAACTAATAAGGATTTTTGAGCATAAATCATATTCTAATAGTATGTTGAAAAATTAAAAATGAGAATACTGTACAGCAATTATTCACAAAAACTTATTGCATGATAAAAATAATCAAAAAAGTATTTTGAATTAAAACTGAGCTGTCTATGGGGTGTGCAAAAAGCATTTTTTACTTTTATGCCCGCGTTTGGCTTCGACCTTTGTTGTCTAAGGTGCTGTCAAAGATTTTAGGCAGCTTTCACTAAGTTGGATTTTAGCAGACTTAGAAATTGTCAATAATTGTTTTTGTTAATCCTAAATCCATGAGCAGTTTGCTGACTGACGTCTACTGTTTATATGTTTGAGTGCCGGAGTATTGCGGCTTAAAAGTAAGGTGTTTTGGTTTTCATCTTTTGTGTCTGACTAGCGGTTTTAAACTTGGTGTGGTTGCCGTTGTGTTAGTGCTCTATGAGCTTAGCATCTATTGAGACATCTTTTGTCTTTTTACTATGTGGATTTTTAGTGGTCATAGTCGTAGTCAGATTGAACAGACAAGTAACCTCCCAACCTTAAACAGTTTAAATGTCGCTCATGAAGAAAAACTAAATTATTTTTAATTAGTTAAAATTGAATCTTGGAAAATACGAAATCACAAAAATTTTATCATATTTTTAATTTTACTATACCTAACATTTATTTTCATATCTAAATAAAATCTAACAAAAAACAAATTAAGAAGATGTTTTTGTGGTTTGAGTGTAGAGTGTTGAATTTAATCTCTGAAGGAATGTGCTTATTGACTAAACTCTCTAGATCATACCTGGAAGTTTAAGACCGTAAGGCTTATGTACCTTGGAATTGTGAGGTAACACTTTAGTTAGTTATGATGTTAATTAGTTTTTTATAAAAAAATATTTTTTGTTTTGATTTGGCCAGACTGGCTAGATTAGGGTTGAGGTAAATTGCAAGGTTATCAAAGTTTTTTTTTTACCTAAGTGTCGATGAGTTGACGCGACGGGGGAGATACCAAGATTGTTACAATTTTTTTTTTTTGTATACATATCATGAGAATCTGACAAGCCAACGCAAAGTAAGACTTTGGAATGCCTTGAAGCAATTGAAGTGCGTGTTAGCAGCTCTTCCCCAGACTGAAGACGTAAAAGTGATTTAAGGTCTGATGATTTGAAATCTACATTCAGATTTTGTTTCAGAATGTCATGGTTTTTTTCCATTCTGGCTTTGTATAGGATGGCTTTTACGTGTAATTTATATTGTGAGCATATTGGGGCATGTATTCCAGCTTGTGAGCACGCCGCAAAAGATTTTAAGAGACTTTTGCCGTGATCTGCCAAGAAGTAGACAAGTAATTTAAAAGTTTAACTGCCGGAGTTGTGCGGTTTAATATACAGCTATCAGCTTTGTAAGACTCAGAGAGAGTTTTAGTCTATGCAGTTTTAAAAGTATATTTATGTGCCAGATCTTGTTAAAGGCTTTTTTAACAATGAAAAAGACCACTCTTGTGTTTTTATTTTAGTCTGAAATTTTTTACGATGCGGTCAGTTTCTCGGTTAATTTGGTGAACCATAGAGTAGTTTTGTCAAAACCCACGTTGGTGGGTGGTGAGAAGATTGTTAGATTCCGTGTGTTCTTGAATTATGTTTAAGATTAATTTCTCAGATTATACTTTACTTAGTTGAATATAAGCCTGTAGTTAAAAAAAAAACGTTCGGTTTTTTTCAGGTGTTGCTATATTTGTGTCGGACGTGATAGCCTTATCAAGCATCTGTTAGGAACAGATTGAGTTTTTAGTTTAGAAAGAATTTATCTGATTTGAGAAGGTTGTACTGACAACAACCTTTTCGAATCAAAAATTCTAAAAAGTTATTGACTTTTTGGTGGATTTTTTAACATGTCCTTGGTCATAAAGGGAACATTAGAGTTTAAGTCAGCAAATAGTTTGTTTTTTTTTTCAATTTTTGCTATGGATGACTGGAATGGAGACTCTATTGCGTAAAACTTTGGCAAACTTTCATATTAGATTTTTAACTTCAGTGTTTGATTTTAAAGTTAAACTTTAGGGTCAATTTGACTTTATTGTAAAGCCTGCTTAAGATCTGACAATTTTTGTGTTCTACGTATAAATAGCTTGTTAACGAATGATAATCCTAGAGGGTTCATCTGAGCCCAATACTTAATAGCCATTTTGTTTAACTTAATCTAACAATGCCATACCTCTACTCTGGGTGCTTAACATTCAAAAGGTTTATTTATGGACATTGTTTTCAAATCTGCCGTTTCAATGAGGTTAATGTAAGTAGATGCGACCCTGAATGTACCCAACCTAGCCACATTTACGACAGTTTCGTTTGTATTAAGCGTGTTTTAGAAGTTTCTAAAATTACATTTATGCTTTTGAACCAATTAAATTGTTTTGTTTTTAAAAATGATCCTATTTGTAGCAATCTGGTTGTTCAAACTGCTGCAAGTTTGAATCAAATTAAAATAGTTTCAAAAATTTCAAAAAATTTTGTCAGTAATAATTTCAAATGTTCTATACTACCAACCTTTAAAGTTTTTAATGATAATTTTATTAATAAATTTTATGGCAGATTTGATGCAAATTGATTGATTAGATTTTGTTTTATTTAAGACTTAGTGTTTGGTCTAATAGTTTCAAAGAATCTTAAAATTATGCTTCAAACAAGTATAAATATACAAACTATTTATTTACAATACTAAAAACATATTTAAATAACTATAATTACATATGGCTAGTTACTATACAAATCAATTCCAATAAATTATCAATTACACTCATTATCAAAATTAAAATTATTCTCAAACAAAACACCAGGATCACAAATAGTATCCTTAATAGCTTCATCAACATAAGCAGACATAATTCTAAAATTAACATCATTTGGATCCAAATCACTGTAGAGATAAATAGGTAATCGATTACTAATAACCCAAACACTCTGCCGCTTCTCATTATCAATTTTTAAATCATTTGGAAACACCAACGTTTCATTACTATAAGCCATGACTCCTAAGGCATCTCTTCTGTATGGTTTTCTGCTATCCCAACAACCTACTGAATTTCTGGTAACCTGATTGTATAATAATATTCCATTTCTATCCATTGCTGAAGCAGAGGCGTGTCCAGATTTTCCTCTCGACTGTCCCAGAACTTGGAATCCATCTTTGACTTTATCCCAACCAGTTTCGTTTCTTATGACTGATGTTTTAACATAAAATTCTCTAAAACTGGACATTGGATTGAAGTATAGTATTCTATCATTAGATCGCTTCATTTCAGGACTTAAAGCCATTCCAAAAATTCCATCAGTCCATTCGAATTCTAAATCGTTTACTTTGTAGGAAGCAGCTAGTGGATCTGGGAAGAATAAATGATCGGTTACTCTCCAACTGCGCATTTTGTTTAAACTAAAGACAACTAATCCAAATCTCCATACATCTGTTATGTAAGCATAAGCATCATCACATTGTCCTTTACGTATGTCTATTTTTATATTGGAATATAAGGAATCTTGTTTGATGAATTCTTCTGGAAGCGGGTAGCGGAGGATTAGTTCATCTGTTTTTAAATTGAATATGAAGATTTGTGGTGGGCATACTTGTTTGGCTGCTATTGTTACTTCAATTTGGCCTGAATCTATTACCCATAAACGATCGCACTCATCTGCTTGCATGCGGTAAACTGAAGTTAATCCTTCGCAGCTTTCTGAAAATTAAATTGGTTATTATAAAAAGTTTTTTTGAAATATTTTGTTACAATAAAATAACTTACTTTAACTAAATTAACAAAATTTGGCTTAGGCTATGAACATATTAATATAACTATGATATTAATATAACTTTAGAAATACTGTTTTAATTTATTATTTTATAAAGTATTGGTACCTGTTGTAGCCTTATTAGCAAAATTTTAACAGTTTTTATAACAAAGTTTGGTTTAAGCTATCAAAAACTAAAAAATACTTTGATGTACATTTAAAATATTTTTTAATTTGTTATTTAATGAAGTATAGTTAGTTATAGTTTTGTGGCGTTATTAACATATTTTTAAAATATTTTAAAATTAAAATTTAGTTTAGGCTATCAAAAACTAATCTTTGAAAATATTTTTAAATTTATTATTATCTAAAGTAAAAGCAACTGTTGTGGTCTTATTAACAAGTTTTTATAAGTATTCCAAATCAAAATTTGGTTTAGGTTATCAAAAACTAATCAATACTTTGGTATACTTTAGAAATATTTTTTAATTTGTTATTTTATAAAGTAAGGGCAATTGTAGTCTTATTAACACATTTTTATAAGTTTTCAAAAACAAAATTTGGCTTAAGCTATCAAAAACTGATCAATACTTTGATATACCTTGGAAATATTATTTAGTTTGCTATTTTATAAAATTGGGCTGACAGTTGTGATTTTATTAACAACTGTCTATGCTTGACCCTTGGCCGCTGTGATTCGATTAACTTTTTATAAGTTTTCAAAAACAAAATTTGGCCTAGGTTATCAAAAACTGGCCAAAACTTTGATTCACTTTAGAAGTATTTTTAAATTTGTTATTTTATAAAATAGGGACAATTGATGTGGTTTTGTTTACAATTTTTTGTAAATTTTTATAACTAAAATTTGGCTTAAGCTATCAAAAACTGACCGATACTTTGATATACTTTGGAAATATTTTTTAACTTGCTATTTTATTTAGTAGGGGCAACTGTTGTTTTTTTATTAATACATTTTTATAAGTTTTTAAAAACAAAATTTGGTTTAGGCTATCAAAAACTCATCAATACTTTGATATACTTTAGAAATATAATTTTTAATTTGCTGTTTTATAATATAAGAAGAACTGTTGTAGTTTTATTAACACATTTTTATAAGTTTTCAAAAACAAAATTTGGCTTGGGCTATCAAAAACTGATCAATACTTTGATGTGCTTTATAAATATTTTTTAATTTGCTATTTAATATAGTATTTAAAAACAAAATTTAGTTGAGGCTATCAAAAGCTGATCAATACTTAAATATACTTTGAAAATATCTTATTAACCAATTTTTATAAGGTTTTAACAACAAAATTTGGCTTAAGCTATCAAAAACTTAATCATATTTTGATGTACTTTAAAGATATTTTATAATTTGCTATTTTATAAAATATGAGTAACTGGTAATAAATTTTCATAAGTATCCTATCACAAAATTTGGTTTAGTTTATCAAAAACTGATTAACACTTTGATGTATTTTGAATGTGTTTTATATATTGTTTCATAAGTTTCAAAAACAAAATAAAGGTTAAGTTATCAAAAAATGATTAATATTTTAATGTAGTTTAGAACTGACAATTGTGGTCATATTAATTAATTTTTATATGTTTTCAAATACAAAATTTGGGCTAAACTATTAAAAACTGCTTTATACTTTGATGTACTTTAGAAGCATTTTTTATTTTCCTGTTCTATAAAGTATGAGTGACTGTTATAGCCTTATTAACAAAGTTTTACAAATTTCCTAAGCAAAATTTGGCTTAGGCTATCAAAAACTGATTATTATTTTGATGTATTTTAGAAATATTTTATAATTTGCTATTTTATAAAGTATAAACAACTATTGTAGCCTTATTAGTAAATTGGGAAAAAGTTTTCCACTAGGGATGGATTATATAGACAATTTATTAGTAAAGTTTCATAAAATTTTATGTACAAAATTTAGCTTAGACCATCAACAACTGATTATTACTTCAAAGTACATCACTTTTAAAATATTGTTTAGTTTTTAATTTTATGAAGTAAAAACAATTAATGCGGTCTTATAAACAACGTTTTAAAAAAAATCAATAGCAAAACTTGGCTTAGATCATCATAAACTGATTAATACTTCGATATACTTTAGAAATATTTTATAATTTGCTATTTTATGAAACATGAACTGTATAACTAACAACATTTTTAAATTTTACAAATTAAAATTTGGCTTGGACTGGACTATCAAAAACTAATTAATACTTTGATGTAATTATATGTAACATAACATTTTATAATTTGTTTTTTATTAGTATTAAATGATTATTAAATTATTACAAATTAAAATAATTACCTGTATTATGCCAATCCCAGCTTGGATAAGGAACTAATTTTGGCGACTGCTCTTGAGGTACTTTAGGCAACACAGCTAATGTTACTGGAATTCCACCCTTCCATTTAGGCATACTAACAAACAACCTATCTTTATGCACTTCTATACCCAATGGTAAATTATTTTCCTGCACAAAATCACCATTTGCAATAGCACTCGATCTATCTCCTTCAGTTGGATAAGCAAAATCTAGCTGTTTCCATGAATACCAAGTGGTAAACGGACCTGTTTTTTCGAAATTAAGTTGAGATTTTTGTAGAGTCCTAGTAGTTTGAGGTTGTCCGCCAACTAAACCTAACGTTAATAGGTATGGGAAAAAGTTGGCCATGTTGTTTGATGCTGGTGGTTTATCTGAAAATTAAATTTGTAATAAAATAAAAATTGTTTAATTTTGTTACATTCTTTTCATTAAAAGAAAAGTGAAAATATATTGCAGCAACAATAAAACCAAAAGAAGTTAATTAATGTATTTTATGTTCTTGAATGGATAATGGAAAATGCATAATTATATCTGTAAATGGCATTTCCGAATAGCACTCAACTCAATCATTGACTTTAATGGTTGTATAAAATAAAATCATGTTTTTTATTTTATTTTTTCTAATAAGGAATTCAGTCAGTTTCTCTTGTAATTAATCGTAAAATTGGCAATTAAATTCAATTATTGTTGAAAATAAAATAAACTAACCGGTTCTATGTTTTAATTTACAAATGCCCTAAACTGGTTATCATTTCTTACTACAAACGAGAGCAAATAAATGCAATAAAACGCACCTAAAATATTACGAAATGATTCCATCGTGGGAAGTTGAAATCATTTTATATAATTTAAAAGTTAATTATTTTGGAGATAGGATAAAATAATAATTAAACTATTTGCTTATAGCATTTGGTTTTTTAATAGCTAACGTTTCGGCAGCGTTGCTGCCTTCCTCAGAGCTAAAAACAAACATTACATTGTATAAGACAGTTAAAATAAATATAAAATTGTGATGACAATGTCAAGGACACTACTAATAAACAAATTAAAAAAAACATATATCTAAACACAAAAACAGTTATATCACTATAATTTACCTTTAAAACTATTTGCTAAAATTGTCATATATAAAAAAAAAATTTCGCGAACAAACTTGCACATACGTTAGCTATTAAAAAACCAAATGCTATAAGCAAATAGTTTAATTATTATTTTATCCTATCTCCAAAATAATTAACTTTTAAATCAATAAAAAAAGGATATAACAACAAAACAAAAAAAAAAATTTTATATAATCTGATTAATTGCCATCTATTACTTACATTTTAAAAAACTATTCGTTTTCAATCACATCACTTTACTTTATTGTATTTTATTTATTATCTGATGTTGCTTTAACTTAAACACTGAAATACTGATCGATTGAAGATTTTTCTTCTTCATTTTATACATAAATCTTCTATTCCCTCAAGGTATATTTAATGATAATGATGGGGATATATGATTTCATTAATTAATTAAACAACCAATCAGCAATACAAGGTTAAGTATTTGCGTGAATGCTCTTAATTAATGATAATCCCATGCGACATCTCATTTGTTATTTCCTGCAAGATTGGGTTACTAAGAATATAGGTGAAGGATTGTTTGTATTTATTCATTTCCGTATATTTTTTAAATTGTCAACATTTATGTTCTCATCTATAGATTTATCTTAGAATCATTTTTTAGTTATGTTTTTTTTTTCAAAAATTTTGATTTTTGATTTAAATAACTGTATCGTGGTTTCAAACATTGATATTTATAATAAAAATATATTTATTTCTTAACATTCACAAGCCTAATGTCAGAAAAACATTATAAATACAATAAAAATGATAAATACAACAGTAAAAAAAATAATATTTTACATACAAACTCAATAAAAATATAATGCATTGTATCAAAAGTTAAATTATTAAAGATAATAATAAAATAAATTACAACAGTTGATTATTAATTGTTAAGTTTGTTACAATTGACGTTTTTGCAGATGTTATACATATCTAAATCCAAGCACACAAGAAGTGGTATAAACAATGGATTCTTTGATGACTAACACTTGGGTGGGTGAGTGGGTCACAGTACAAAAAGTAGCTCGTCTACAAATTGAACTTTGTTTCTACCCATCCACTCAAGCGTTAGTTATCAAGAGATTTATTGTTAAACAATTCTTTTATATCTAAATTTAAGCACGCAAGAGGTGGTACAAACGATGGATCCTTAGATGACTAACACTTGGGTGGGTAGGTAGGTGACAGTAGAAAAAGTAACTCACCCACAAATTAAACTTTGTTTCCACCCGCCCACCCAAGCGTTAGTTATCAAAAGATTTATTGTTAAACAATTCTCTCATATTTAAATCCAAGCACACAAGAAGTGGTACAAACAATGGATCTTTTGATAAAAGTGATTCTTGAACGGGTGGGTGGGTCACAGTAAAAAAAGTAACTCGTCTACAAACTAAACTTTGTTCCCACCCACCCAAGCGTTAGTTATCAAGAGATTTATTGTTAAACAATTCTTTCATATCTAAGTCCAAGCACACAAGAGGTGGGACAAACAATAGATCCTTTGATGACTAACATTTGGGTGGGTGAGTGGGTCACAGTAGAAAAATTAACTCGTCCACAAACTAAACTTTGTTTCTTTCCACACACCCAAGCGTTAGTTATCAAATGATTTATTTTTAAACAATTCTCTCATATCTAAATCCAAGCACACAAGAGGTGGGACAAACAATGGATCTTTTGATGACTAACAATTAGGTGGATGGATGGGTCACAATAGAAAAAGTAACTTGTCTACAAATTAAACTTTGTTCCGACCCACCCACTCAAGCGTTAGTTATTAAGAGATTTTTGTTAAATAATTCTTTCATATCTAAATCCAAGCACACAAGAGGTAGTTGTACTACAATGGATACAGTAGAAGAAATACACCATTTTGACAATTAATAATAAAATACTAACATTTCAAAAGTTTTATAAATTGTGTCACAGTTATCTAATGTCATTTTCAAAATTTTTAAAGAGATCTAAAAAATAACATTTTTACATTCTATAAATTGACAACATTGTTAAGTTATTTACAAACTACGTTTTGACAGTTAATTATGCCGTCACAACGTTTTTATAGATTTATAGAATCATAATATTATGACATGTTTTTCTTAATTGCAAACGCTTTGACAATTAACGTTTTGAGAGTAGTCAAATGACAACATTTTGACAGTTAATTATGCTATTACATCATCTTGGAAAACTATTAAGACTGTACCCATACCAAAAAGTAACCTTTGCTGGACTTGAAACTTAGTTTCAGCAATGTATCGGTAAACGTTTGAAAATATGATCAAAGTGCAAAATTGGAAAGATTGTGTGAAATAAACTTTATATTTGCAGGTTCTATCACAGGCTTCACAAAAGGCCACTGTACGTATGAGAACGTCACCACGCTATATTGCGATGTTATTTCCGCATTTGCTAAAAAATAATTCTATATGTTACATTAATATATAGATATATAAAATGTTTATGATAACATGTGAATAGCTTACTTAAAATCTGTACTAGTCAATCTTAAACTGCTTCTTTTGTTTATCAACATTATTATTGAGCTGGTGTCTGAAAAACGTCAGGAACATTTGCGGAAAAAGTGCTTGTTACTTCTTTCATCAAATTCCCACAAGGCACCTTTTCAGTCCCTTATTTTTTAACGTATAAATACATAATCTGGTACACTCTTTTTTTTTTGGTAAAAAAATTCTTTTATGCAGATGATTTTGGCATTCATATATCTGGTTATTTCCCAGACAGTTATACTCGTAACATTAACCTAGTACTATCACAGGCTTTCAATTGCCTTGTTAGCAAAAATTTTGAACTTTTTTTTACAAATGTAGGTCAATGTTTTTCTAAGACCGGTTACGTAACGTCATACCCAATAATGTCTATCATAGTGTTAGCAATATTCTTATTGTCCGAGTATAGCTCTATAAATTTCATGGTATTACATTTGACAATAAATGGTCATAAAGTAACCACGTTAATAAACTTCAGAAATCTTGTGCCTAAAGAAGCTACTTATTAAGAGATATGTTGTCAAACTGCTTGGCGTGGGTGGAGGCGTATGATGTCATGTGACATTTTTGGCAACTATCCCTTTTGGCAAGCAAAAATCTGTCTTTTTTTAATTTTGTCGCTTAATGAGATCTCACAATATGACCGATTGATTAACAAGAGCTTTTTTCAAATTATTTGTATCTCCTATTCAATCCTTTTCCATAAAAGGTAGATACAATTCTCTCATAAATTCTTATCTTTATCCGTCACTAATGTTGTGTTTGAGAAATTCACCTCTCAACGCTGGTCCAACTACATCCAAATTCTTATTGTCGGTATGGTCTATGGATTCTATCATTAAAGTTGGAAGTGACAGGACAATTTTCTAACTTCTTATCTGTGTTTATCGCAGAATTATATGCCTTTTATAGGGCTTTGTTCTTGATTCGGCTAACAATTGGACAAAAACTGTTAACTTAATTTTGTTAGTTGCCAAGCTATGAAGGCATATGTGGTAATGAACGAATAGATTATGTTGCGGACTAGGACTTGGAAGGTAGTGTAATGATATTACAAACAATTATATTGATCTCTATGCCAGTTTACTGTAGGATATCATAAATGTTTGGCAATCTTATTATTCAATGCAAAAGAACTACTACTACTCAACAAAATTAATCAAGTGATAAACTAAAAGCCCTAGTTTAAGAAATGTTTATTCCGCTCTAAGTATGTTTTCTGAGTTGCCTTAGATCTGAACATTTGCAATCCCATTAGCATTTTATCAAAACCAAACGACCCAAGTTTCACTAATGAATTTAACAGATATATAAAACCTTAATATTGCAAGATTTCTTTCTTAACTAGAATTGCTTTGAAAATTGTTAGTTAACGTTTTTTTAAGGTCAAATGACAACATTTAATTATGTCACATAACATTTTGACAGACTTACAAAACAATTTGTCTATTATAAGCACAGAAATATTTATTCAAATTTGTCTTTTGCTATTATGCAATGCCGTGGTTATACAATTCAGGTTTGTAAAACCAAAACAATTCTTTGTGCTTGATCCTTGGCTGCTGTGATCGTTAGATTGAGTTTGAATAAACGTTTTTGAAGCCAAATGACAACATTTTGACAGTTTAATATGCCATTGCAAATTTTTGACAGATTTATAAAGTCATAATACTGTAACATTTTTTTGATAATTGGTAACTAAAGTTTTCGGAGTTGTCAAATACGAGGGACACTTTCAAAGTTTGCGGAAAATGTAAAGCAAAACAAATTACGTTATGTAAATAGCTTTATTGCTTCTCAAAATATTTTCCTTTAAAATCTAAACACTTTTGCATCTGATGAAACCAATTTTTAAAACAATTTTGCTACTCTGAGCAATGTATCTCCAAAACAAGTGATTTAAATGCTTCAACGGCCTCTTCATGCGATGAAAAACGCTTGCCACGCATTTTATTTTTGAATGTCAAAATAGGAAAAAGTCATTGTGCGATAAATCAGGCGAATATGGGCAATAAGTTATTAATTGAACGTTGTTACTGGTCAAAAACTCTACAGTTTGTCGAGCTGTGTGAGCGCTTGCATTTCATGATGAACAATGATTCGCCGGCTTATGTTGTTCCTTTTGGTTTTAGCAATAACTTCCGACAAACAAATTGAAGTATATCAGTCAGCATTAACTGTCCTTCGATCTTCTAATGCAACAGTTGCAACATGACCCGTTTTTCCGAAGAAACAAGCAATCATTCTTTTTTAAACGCTTCATTCTTTAGGTTTATTTTGAAACACCCATACAGTCGATTGCTGTTTAGTTTCAGGCTCATATGAATATTTACAAAATTCTTTACCTGTTACAATGTTATATACCGAATTTCCTTGCACTACTTGACACGTGCCTGTTTTTGTTCTTCTTTCAAATTGTGTGGGATCCAACAACTGCAAAGCTTCCTGATATGCAAATGATCGTGCAAAATCTTATGTAATTGTTTTTCTGCAATGCCTAAGGATGCCTCTATCTCACTATAGGTCACATGCATCAATATTTTTGGCGACAACAGAGGTGCATGGATGACTTTCGCAAAGATTGTCATCAAACGTTGGTCTTCCACGCTTAAATTCTGCGAACCATTTGTAAACCATAGTTTTGAATGGTGCTTCATCCTCAAATAACTAACTAAGTTTTTCCACACATTGCTGCGGTGTTAAACCGTATCAAAAATTATAAAAAAATATTACGATTCAAAATTTCCATTTTTTACGCAATTATTACTCTCGTTAAATTTTGTTGAAACGAAACCGAGCAGTTGAAATCAAACTTTCAATTTTATAGGCGATAAATTGCACATTATCTCGTGTAGATTAGTATTGTTTTAAGTCCAACAATTGCTTGTTTACATATTCATTTATCCACAAATTGGTCATGTCGCTAGAGATAATTTTTTGGCAAAATTTGGGTCAACTGTTCCTGAGCCCAATCAGTGAACACATGGCATTGTCTATGGTGGTTTACATTACGTATCTGGCTCAGTTGTGTTTTATACTCAAGTCCTTCATCAAAATTTGCTAAATTAAAATCGCAGAAAGGCCAAGTTTTTGTGAACGACAAAAAAATGATTGCTTTGGGTTTTCCCATACACTCAGCGTTCAGCAGCAATGTTTTTAGCAGACCTTGCGTTTTGGTAATGTTTGGGGTATTGGTTGCTTGTTAATCGAACCTGATGATTCACATTTAGCCACCAAACGTTGAATAGTTGACTTGGCATAGTGGTTGTGGCGAGGATAACAATCACAAACGGAGCACTGATTTTAATAATAAAATTTGATAATTTGCACACGTTGCTCAACGCTATAACCTTCCATGGTGATATGCCAAAAACTACTGAACAACACAACAAATTCGACAGATGTTGCTATAACAACATGGCTGCTATAACCTTACAAATTTTGTGTGTCTTATTAAAAGAAAAATTATAAAAAATCACACTGGGTCTTTAATAATTAATAAAAATATTAAAAAAAAATCTATTTACAAATAAATTCGGACTGAACTTAAAGCGATGAGCAGGTAAAAAATAATTAATGGTCAAAATCCATTTTTGTTTTGTTCTTGATTACACTCTAAAATTAGAAATTAAAAATTAATAAATTGCTGCTCTGTTAATTAAAAGTATAATTAAAAAGGAATCTATGTTTTGATTTCTTTTGTGGCTTGCGTTGAATTGAAAATTAAATTTAAAAAAATTATAAATACACTAAATAAATGGTTAATTTTTTACAAAAAACTTGTGTAATTTTTTTTATAAAATTGTTAGTGTTTTACAATTAAAAAGACTATCAGGATGTAGAAAAAAATTATCATATAATATTTATTAGTTTATTTAATTAACATTAATAAGCAAAAATAAAATTTGAAGGTATGCGTTCTTCACTACTTATTGCTCATTCGACATTATGCACAGAGGTTCAAAGTGGCAACTGGGTTGACGTGTTTGTTTTCGATTATCTGTCATTCTCAGGGCAGATTGGTGTTAATTATTATTCTAAGTGCTGAAGATTGTGCAAAAGCTGTTGTTCTTGTGGCGGATGGAAGAAGCCAGCGGTATGTGTCCAGATTCCTTTATGTCAGTTCTACCGTCCAAAGAGCACTTGAGCGGTTTAGGGAGACTGGCAGAAATACTCGGAAGCTGGGATCTGACAGGAAACAAAAAATGACTGTTATTGATGACCAATTTATTGTTAGTTTTACTCTACGGAATTGTCATGTGACTTCAGTGGAGATCAGAATCCAACTCCGTGAGGGTTGTGGTACAGCTGTGAGTGTGTGGACAATTTTTCGAAGGTTGCAAGAAGCTAGCTTAAAATCTAGTAGACCAGCAGCTGGACCAAAATTACTCCAACGTCACCTAGTAGCCAGACTCCAATTTGAATTTGACATTGGCACAATGGAGGACTGTGCTGTTTACTGACGAGTCTAGATTCTGCTCACATTTGCCAGATGGAAGAAAACGAGTATGAAGACAAACGGGAGAACGATTTGCGGAACGCACCTTTAAGGCCCGGCTTAGCCATGGTAGAGGTTCTCTGATGGTATAAGCAAGAATATTAATGAATGCCTGCACCAAATTCATTGTCATTGATTCATTATTCTGATGCAGAATAAGGCGAGACCGCATTCAGCAAGGTGCGTCACAGAATACTTGGTTGCAGTTGGAATAAGAAAATTCAACTGACTTGCATGTACTTCAGATGGAAATCCTATAGAACATATTTGGGACATTCTGGGCAGGCGTGTTAGAGGACGTGAAGTATCAGTAATAACTTCGTGTGGCACTTCAAGAAGAATGGCAGAATATTCTACAAAATCATATTTGTGAGCTTATTTGTGGCATGAGCAGCCGTATGCAGACATTAGTTAAGGCTCGAGAAGGCAATACGAAATATTGAAATCTTATTCAACTGAAATTTTCATTATTAATCTCTGTTAAGTTTATTTTGCAAAAATGCATTTTTTTTTTGTATACGTACATTATAGTTTTTGCTTATTAATGTTCATTAAATAAACTGATAAGTACCATATGTTGGTTTTTTCTACATCCTGATAGTCTCTTTGATTGTAAAACACTATAAGTTTAAAAAAAAATTTACCCGTTCTTTTTGCAAAAAATTACTCAATGACCCGGTTTTTTGTATCTGAGTGTAATAATAATCAATACAGATTGATGCCAATTATAATAAATATTTTGATTACAAATAGCTCACATTATTCCGTTGTTTTGTTACCGGGATAACGTGTGGAAGACCGGCGCGCGTTTCAGAGTTTATAGTAATGGTAGTGAAGTATGTTGATATTAATTTCCATCAATTTCTAATCTACTTTTTTTAATTTATATTTTTTTAATTGTCTTTCTAAAGTCAATTTATTATTTGCACCAATTTTCAAAATACCGTTTATAAATTATGATCTTTATTAGTTTCTTTAAAAGTATTTATTGGCTAAGTTAATTAATTTAAGGTTATGTCATGCAGGTTTGAGTCCTACTTCCGGCAAAGCATTAGTCTAATACATCATTAGTGTCCATGCAACCATAATTGCATTTAATATGACAGTATGGGTGGACCAGATACTAGACCTCATAAGTATCTACAGTGCTTCCATTCTCTCAATTAACAAGTTTGATAGTATATATTTGTGTTTAATTACAGGTGCATAGTCAACGGCAGCTGTGAGGTAGTAATACAAGCATAAGCCCTAAAATATCGGCAAATGCAAAAAAAATAAAAATAAGTAAAGTAAAATTAATTTATATGCATTACTGTTAAGTAACGTTTTAAAAATTGTGATAAATTGTTATTAAATATATCACAGTTATACTAAAGTTTATGGTATTTTTTGTACATAATATTCAAGATACAATTTGTTATTCTCAGAGTCTTCTTCAATACTTACAAGAAGGTTTTTTATTACCCTAGATATTTTATAGGCAAGGATGGCGTATGCTACTTGAATTATGTTCTTATATTCAAAATGAATAATTGTTTGCAATGTTTTTAATTGTAGCATTTGGTGTTGCAATTTTAGAAATTCTTTTAATACTGCATTATAACAGTATTTTCTGATAAGATAAGACACCATGATTTTAATATAAACCATAAAATAAAAAAAAATGATTTTAGACTTTTTTTACCATACAACAGAACATTAGTTCTATTTACTTAAAATTTATGACCGATACAAGCTATATTTTTTTATCCCATTACAATTTTTTTATTACAAAAGTTAACACCTAATAAGGCAATCAGTTTCTCTAGTAATTAACTAATCATATATTAATATGATATAACTAAATATAGCTGTAATTGATACAAGAAAAATTATTAATGACATAAATTATAAATAATAACCTTAATGAGAATTTTTTTTCTGTACAAAATCCATATTTAATTATAAAATCTACATAATTAAATGTGTATTCGATTACAAAATGATTTTATCTTGTTGAAATCAGATAAAACAGCTTGTTTAATTACTTGCCATCAATTACATGCATTCCGAATACCTGTATTAATATCAAATAAATAAACTGTTACAATAAATGCTTTTTTCGATTGGATTCTTACATGTTTTATATCATAAAAACATTTTTGAATATGAACGATATTTACATTTAGACGTATTTAATTGAGGGATGCTTCAGGGATCTGTTTTGTGGCCTCTGGTATTCATCTTGTGTAACGACGTACATATTAGTAAAACAAATTCATTTATGTTTGCTGATAATACCTCTTGTTTCTGCAAATAACACTTAGAGTCTTATTAGACAAGCAACACATTACCTTTCCCAATTGCATGATTACAATACTTAATTTTTGATCATTATGAATAATTTATAGAGCTATTTTCCATGTTGGCACTAACTGTTTAAGCAGTGCAATTACTGTTTGTTCTACAAATTTTTATACAATTTTAACACTTTTATAAGCCATGAGTAAGAAAATAAGTCAAATGATTTTTTATTATCAATGAAGGTGGTGTAGATGTTCCTTTGTTTGTTCCATGCTGGATGTGAGTATTATATATACACAAACAATTGTTCTGTAGGTTGGATTTACGCGCTTAAAATACCAAATTGTTGTTTTTATTTCGATCAGCATGTTTTGTTGTTTTTTTTGTCATTATTATACTATTAGATTGCCGCTATATTGTTGCAAAGCTATATACTTTTCCAGTTGACACTCCCAAGGTTGTTTGAAACTTGGTTTGTACGGTTTTTTGTAAAATTCTAGATGTTCAGACATTTTTTTTATCTATAAGTTTTAACACATGACACGTTTTTTTTTTAGTTGTTTTTATTTTGGCGTGTAAGGTCGTAGTGTAGGATCAATGTGGGCATACTCAATGATTGCCCGTTGTAGCTCATTTTTAAGATCTCTGGTTAGTTAATTTTCTTGCTGAACAAGTATGCTTTTTTGTGTAACGTTTGCAGGAGTGCTATTGTCTAAGTTTATAAAGTTATTTTCTGTATTTTGTATTTAATCTTCAAGTTCTATAGCGTTTTGTATAACTTCTGCTACTTTTAGTTCTTCTAGTATTGCTTGCAAAATATAATTCTTTTTAATTATAGCCTTTTTTTGGTCAACTATTTTCTGTTTAGTTCATCCAAAATATTGTTAACAAAATATGTTTAGGTATGCTTAGATTAAGAATTTTATTGTATAACTTTAAAGAGTAAATTCTAAATATCCGCGTAAATTAAATATTGGAAAGACCCATAAAGTAATGTGATGCCTCGTAATGGATATTTTGTGATTATTGGAATTTCAGGAATTTTTTAATTTAATTTAATATTTTTCTACTACCTCGGTTTGTGGGGTATATATATCTGTGCAATTTTGCTATAGAAGAAAACACATTCAACTGCCAGCAGCCAAAGAGCACCCCACGCAGCGAGATCTAGCCAGTCACACCGAGTCACGCCTAAGGGTATATGCAATTTTAATTACAATCAAATCTGATTAGCATTTGATTTGTTGATAGGGAATTATTAATTTCATTTTCTGTTAACATTTTATTTGTAACAATCAGTGGCAGTATTTCTCGGAATTATGCCGAAGCAGCCGTTCAAGTTCCGCTCGGCCAGGCCGAACGATAACGTAAGATCAACTTCTGCCGTAAGTAAACCACCAGCTAATTCCGTGTTTGTCACGTAGGAACTAAAAGAATTAACAACGCTCTTGCGCCGTAATGCCCATCGAATACGAAGAGGATTCTACCAACTCCAATGATAACGGAGAAATGAAATATGTCGATATGGAGAAGAAAAGGACGACCAACAAAAACAACGTCATATCGAGTAAGATTGTTTTTATTAATTTAAGTGATATGTCTAATAAGGTTGTGAGACACTCTATCTCACAGCATATTAATATTGATTCACACTTTAAAGGTTGCCCTGTGCACAAAGCATCGGCTTGACCTGCAAATAGCAGTAAAAACCAGCTCCAAGTAAGGCCCAGACGATTCTGAGCAAATTAATTTCAGCTAATATCAGTCGCCAACTAAGCATCTAGCATCCTGGTGATGTTCTTGACATAGCGTTGTTTACAAATATTACATCACAAACTGACTTAGATCGTTCATAACTCAAAGGTTATGAACGATCTAAGCTTAGGCCACAGCCCTTGGGAGATGTGAGAATAGAGTCGATTTGGTCCGCAGGACCGACTGGTCTCTATTTTTACATATCTTAGAAGAGAGGTTAATATCACTACCTGACATTCAAACGGCTGAATGAGTTGACAGTGCAGTCGGTGACTTCTACCAATCTGTTTCAAAAATTTTATATAACAGATTGGGTCTTAACAGAGAGACTAAAGAGCTCATCCGTGCTCGAAATCTTGCCAAAAATTTATGACAAAGGTCACACAACCCGACTGACCAAACCAAGTTAAACCGGCTAAATGGTGACGTAAAGAAGGCAATCAGGATTCACAAAAATCAGTGTTGGAAATCTGCTCTTGAGTTCACCAACGACAATAAAAAATTGATTTGGAGAATAGATAAAGCCTTTCAAAATAAGCGTACATAACTGCCTTTCATTCATGGCAAAAGAGGCCTTAAATACACTTTGGAATGCAAAGCCGAAACAATTGCTGCAGCCTTGAACTCCAATGCAGGCCGGTTTTTGACTTGAATTTGGACTACGTGGATAAGGTTCAGAAAGAAGTAAAACAATGTTTACAGCGCACTGACACCGCTGAAGTTTGGGATTCAGTTAGGCCGTCTAAGGTGAGCGATATATCACACATCTCAAACTCAAATTGGCACCAGGTTTGGATTGCATTCCAAATAAAGCTCATCAACTAACTAGTGTTACAGATCAAATAAAAACTGGTTTTCTTTTCAAACATACGGGTGTCATATTCTTTGAGTCGAAAAGGCATTTGATAAGGTTTGGCACAAAGGATTACTTGCAAAACTGCATGGTTTCAGTCAGTTCAGTTCAGTCTTAGATTGATCAAACTTATTGTTTCCTATCCGTAAAGCTGTTTGAGCACATGTCTACCTGTCGACCTATTAAGGCAAGGGTTTTTTAAGGTTTAGTTTTATCACCGATGCTCTTCAATCTGTATGTAGTCGACATACTATGCATTACTCAAAGTGTAAACGTTACTCAGTATGCTGACGATACGACACTGATGTACATTTCAAGAAGTCCAAAAGTCATCACTTCGATACTGGAGAGTAAAAATCAAAGTTATTCTTTTCATCAAATGTCATAACAAACTCCTTATGAGAACGTTTATCTCAACGGCATTCCAATTACATAGATGGATACTGCAAAGTGTCTAGAAATAGCGTTAGATCGTGGATTAACTTTCAGATTACATATTAAAACCATCTTGGATAAGGCCAGGATGGCAAGCAATATGTTATCTTCACTTCTACGCAGGGACAACAACATAAACTCTACAAACAATTTGCAATTATTTTCCTAATACATGCGTATGCATGTCCAGCATGGGGAATGGTTGCATTGTCCTATCAGAAAAGGATAGAGTCGTTTCAAAATAAAACTTTAAGAAGATTTCTCAAAGCACCTCACTACGTTCGGAATACACAACTAAAAACTGATGCGAGAATTTACCCGCGCTAATACCAACATGTGATATTAGCGACAAATTTCTTCAAAAAAGTTAGCTCGTCTTACAAAGCCATACTTTTGGAAAGTGAATACGATACATTAAGTCTTTAGAAGATTCTTCTTTCTAGCCAACAACAAAAAAAAACTATAAGAGATAGTACAGATTTATATCTCATGGAATACAATCTATTTTTTCTAATGTAATTATTGTGTAATTAGACGTTATATGTTAAAAATATTCATTGCAAATCCCGATTGTGACAGTATAAATAACGGTCGACCTACAACCAGAAGAGTTATTGTCCGTAATATAGTTTAATCTTTCAAAATCGGATTGAAGTCCATCATGCAAGAAACACTTCTATAATGGATGTGAAAGTAGAGTAAAGTAGAGTAGAGTTATAGTTAGATAAAACCAATCGATACAATATGTACATTAGTAAAATAAAACATATTATTACGACGTAGTGTTTATCAATTATTTACGTCAACATACTACGTCCACATCGATCCTGGGAGGATCGCCATGTAAAGGATGTGAAAGTAGAGTAGAGTAGAGTAGAGTTAGAGTTAGATAAAACCAATCGATACAATATGTACATTAGTAAAATAAAACATATTATTACGACGTAGTGTTTATCCATTATTTACGTAACACACTACACCCACATCTTTTACAAATCATCAATACTTGGATCCATCTCTACAAGAGCCGTCCAGGTCAGCGCCACGTGGCCAACACCAGTCATAATAAACATCTTCACAAACTCTATAAAAATCTATAAGTTTGTCCCAATTTCTTACCACTACATAGTCTATACTTGTGTTAGCAAAAATAGATTAGCAATCAAAATCCTTGATTTTTAAGCAAAGTTCTATCAATGCGACTATTATTCGCTTGAGTACATTTTATTACCTATTAAAATTTAAATTCTACAAATTGATGAGACGGTTGCATGCAATTTAGAGACGTGTTTACTTATATTTGATTAATAATGCAATTATAAAAAGTTGAGATGCTAGATCGAGAAAATAGAAAATAGTTATATTAATAGGAGCCGCGTGGTTTGCTGTCAGTTGGACAAATAGATTTTGGTAGAAACTTGCTCACTTTACAAAAGACTGAAATTTGGTAGTTTTTTTTTTTGGATCTGTACCAATTTATAATGTTTAATTTATAAATTTGAAAGCTCAACTCTCAAAATTTTAGAAAGTCAAAGAAATAGAGAATTAAACTAATTTTAGCAATAAAAAAATAGAATGTGAAAACTATTTTATCTCTACGTCTAAACGCGATAAAAACGATTTACAATTGATAGGTCTTACACTACAACGGAATCTACTTTCAATTTTTATTAGATTTAGAAGGCATCCCTTAGTCATATTGGAGGATATTTAAAAAATGTACTCCTAATTAATTCACAACAAAGATCTTTACAGAAGATTTTTTGCGATACGATGAAAGGGACTACGTAAAAACTAAATGCGTATAACTTAGATACGTCAAAAATTCAATTAAATTTACTTGAGGGTAATTCCACGATAGTTCGGACAAACGTCTTCATTTTGACATCCTCCATTTCGCACAAATTTTGTACACTTGGGGTAACAAAAGTATGACAATTTCTAAAATTCTAGATCTCTAGGTACAATACAGTGTAAACGGCGACCTTTTCAATTTTTTAGGAATATTTTATCTCCTTTCAGTTTTTGTGCTGTAAATAAGCAAAAAAATAGTCAAAAATTATATATAAAAGGGTGTATCTTATAGGAAATTTTCCGTAAAACACGAACTTTGTCCGAAATTTTCCGCAGAAAATGAAAAAAATTCTACTTTATTGAAAATTTTATATTTTTAATTCCGCTACACCTGGAGACTTGAAATTTGAATATGATACTTCTGAAACATAGTACTTTTGATTGCAAAAATTAAAAAAAAATAGATTTGCTTGTCCTAGCGTGAAATATAACACATAATTGCTAAAAATGGGTTACTTTTAAGGAATTTTTATCGATTTCACTTTTTTTTACCTTTTTGCAAAACTATGAAAAACCAAAAAATAATTATTTTTATCATAATATGGACACAAGGACTTGAATGTAAAGGAGAAAAAACATGCCCAGTATGTGCTGGTCTTCATCCACAATCAAAATGCTCAAATTGTGTTTCTGCTAAAATTAAGAAAAACCACATTCATGATCAAAATCAATAGCAATCATTGCATATAGATTACAAAAATACTTTAAAAAGACAAAAGTTCACTATTTTAAATCAAAATGTTCAAGCAATTGGCAACAGCAAAGAAGCTATTAACAACTTATTGGCTGACCACAACTGCAATATTTTTGTATGTACAGAGCACTGGAAAACAAAACAACAGAAATGCACAAGTTGGACAACTTTAACTTGGCATCAAACTTCTGCAGAGACAAGAAAAAGCATGGAGAAGTGGCAATCTACAGCCGAGTTAACATCATATATTGATGCAGACATGATATAAATAAGATAACAACAAAAAAAAAAGAGTTTAAGTGTGTTGGTGCGGAATTTACGACGTATTGCAATACATTAGTTGTAGTTTCAAAATACGGACAACCATTAAGTGACACTATAGTGTTTATGTATAAATTTAATTGTTTGTGCGAAAAACTAATGAAAGAAAATGCTTGTTTTGTTATTGTAGGAGACATTCAATATTGGTTCAACAAAAGCCAAAAATAATTTTCTTTTTTTTTTGTTACATTTAATCTTTTCCCTGCTACTTTAGAATATACACGCGTAACAGATGACTATGACATGCATTGATAACTTTTTACAAATTGGCCTGATAATTACAGATGCAAAATAATTAATTCTCACATCTCAGATTATTACAGATTGAAACTAAGCTTTAAGTTAAATAGCTATAATTCTAAAAATTATATAACATTTAAAAGAGTTTTTAATAAGCTACTTCAACGCTAATTTCAATTTTAAAGTAAATAAAATATGGGCTTTTTTTCTCAATACTTTTTTAGTTGCATTTGAGGATGCATTTCCGCGAATTAAAAATGTAACTAAACATAATAACAAACTCAAGGCATCAAGTGAAATACAAGAATGTAAAAAGCAATTATCTTATCAAAAAGCACTACAACTATTTGCTACAATTACAAAAGAAAGGTTATTTGGATAATCTAATTATAAGTAGCAATAATATACAAAAAACCACTTGGAAAATTGTGAGTAGCTTGGTTTCAAACAATAATAAATTGGACACAAAGAGATAATTCACAATTGGTTGTAGATGAAATGTATTAATATTTTATAAATATTGCTCACCGCTGACTTAGTAGCCTAATAATAAAACTATGTTTTTTTGTCCAGTTACAAATAATGAAATTTATTATATTTTGAGTAAATTAAAATACAAAACTACTTCTGGAATTGATGAAGTGCCAATTTCTATTATAAAATCATGCATACATGCAATAGTTACACCGCTGTGCCGTATCATTAATTGCTCTTTTAAATCTGGAATCAATTAAAATCTGCAATAATTAAAATCATCTATAAGAAAGGAGATGCAAATACTTTTGAAAACTATAGACCCATTAGCATTCTGACAAGTTTTTCTAAGATTTTTGAAATTACTATTAGTACAATTGTAGAGTTTTTCAAGCAATGCAACCTTTTTTCAAATAACCAACATGGGTTTCTTAGTGGCCGATCTACAACAACTGAAGATTTTGATTTTATTACAGAAATATTGTCAGCCTTAGATGGCAAAGAGATTCATTTTTAGATCTATCTAAGGCTTTTGACACTGTAGACCACCATATATTACTGAATAAACTACAAAGGTATGGCATTAGAGGTACCAGGCTACAACTGATCCGTTTGTATCTAACAAACCAACAACAAAAAGTCATATTATCTTTGGATACAAAAACTGTAGCATCTGATATATTGGGAATTAGCATGGACATTCGTCAGTGAAGTTTGAAGGCCTTATTTTGTTTGTAATATATATGAACGACCTGCCTACAGTAGTGAGTAGTAAAAAATAGATACTTGTTAATTATGCGGATGATAAAAGCATCCTTTTATATGATCAAACTACTGACGCAATTGTCGCACGAGGGAATACAGTATTAACAAGTATTTCTGAATGGTTAGCTAAAAACAATCTTATTCTTAACTCTGATACAACAAACTGTCTGTTTTTTAAAACCAACAGAAGTAGAATTCAGTTACCTAGTGATATATGTCTTGTTAATCAACAATACCAACTACAAAATTACTGCAAGTTTTTGGGACTTCACTTGGATGACACTTTAGGCTCACATATCTAGCTTAAAAGCTAAGCTAAATAGAGTAATCTATTTGTTAAGAGTTTTAAAACTTTATGAACTTTATGTTAGTACTGACACACTAAGAACCGTTTATTATTCAAATTTTACATCTATCGTGAAATACGGTATAATATTCTGGGGATCCTCCAGCGAATCGAATGATATTTTTATACTTCAAAAAGCGGCAGTTTGTGAAATCTGTGGTATGGATTATACACAATCATGCAAAGGAGTATTCAAAACGCACAATTTATTAACTTTTTATGCTTTGTATGTTTATGATTGTTTAATACATGTTCATAATCATAAAAACCTATTTGTAAAAAATGCTGTAAGCCATTCATATGAAACAAGAAGTTTTGATTTATATTTGTATCCGTGTCATAATTTAACAGTTCTTGAAAAAAGACCAAAATATGCCTGTATGTAAAATGTATAATGCACTTCCAGAAGAACATTCAAAAATTTAAATATAAATTCATTTAATTTGAAAATTAGATTGTTGTTAATTGATATAGAGCAATAAAAATTGATGATTTCTTTTTAAGCAATGTAGTGTTATAGAGTTAACCAACTTACTGTGATGTTTTCTATTTTTTGTCATTATTACTGTAATTGTATATTTTGTAACAAACAAATTAATAGCAAAAGTTTGTTGCGTACATTAAATTCAATGATTGACAATTATTTGTGTGGGAGGACTGTTAGAAAATTTAAATTTACTATTTCAAAAAAATCATCTTATTTTGCTTCCAAATAAAAACACAATTATTAAAATAATTATTAAAACGGATCACCTAAAACAACTTCATTGCGGGCCAGAAGCTTTTCTAGCTTCAATTAGGGATCAATATTGGCCAATTTTTAGGCACAGTTTGTGCAAATAAATTGTATGTGAAGGGTTATTATGCAGGACTTTTTAGAATAAAAAACCAAAGAGGAAGAGAGTCAAAATGTTTTGCTACCAAAGCATTACATTTAGAGCTGGTTAGTGAGTGATCTGAGCCTTTATTGTAGCATTTCGGAGATTTATATCAAGACAAGAAAACCCCCTTTCATATGTATTCAGACAATGGTACAAATTTCTGCGGCGCTGGTTCTAAATACAAACTCTATAGACTCATAAAAATTGAACAAATATAAATTTGTTAACTTCTAATCAAAAAATTATAACGTTTCACTTTATTCCTACACGCTTACTACATTTTGCCGGTATATGGGAGGCCGGAATAAAATTTATCAAATCGCATCTAAAACGTTTATTTCCGAATGCTCACTTAACATTTGAAGAAATGTCAACAACGCTAACACAAGTAGAAGCCCTTTTTCAGCGATGATTGCAAACCATTAACTTCGTCGCACTTTCTCATCGCACGAAAGAAGACAGTTCTTCCAGATCCCAACTTGATTGATAACCAAGAATTCAACATTTTTGGAAAAGATGGTCCCGAGAATATATTTCTCAGTTCCAAAAAGAAGCAAATGGCAACGGGATTCATCGTCTAACCTTCAAGAAAACTATATTGTTCTTTTGCAAGAAAGCAAACTCCTTCCATTTATGTGGCGCCTAGGACGTGTAACCGCAACGTATCTAAATTTATAAAACAATACCGTCCAAGTTAAAACAATTTTTAATAAAAAATAAAATAAAATTTAACGTATCTATATTAACGATTCGAAACTACTCTGCGCGTCAGAGAAAACGGGCTACCCGAAAAATTTGTTGTTATATAAACGAATGTGTATTTTATCAATAAATTTGAAAGTTCTTCAATTTTTGCTTAGTTTTTGTTTGTATCTCATGAAAACGTCGGACGGTATGCTAAAAAAGTTACTGAATCAATATACAATAGATTTATTGCAATAAAAATAAGCAATATTTAAAAAGGTGGATAATTACGTAAATATTTATAACATCACAAACCAAGTCAAACCAATTTAATTAAAAAAAAAGGTCAACGTATCGATATAAACGATAGGTACCAACGCACAAGTTCTTGATTGGTACTAATTTATAAAGCGTTCCAATAATTAAATTAAAAATTATTCATTATACACAAATTAGTCAAAAATCACAAACCAAATAAAAACAATATTAATTTAAATAAAATTCCACGTATTGATATTAAAAATATTTACACAACAATTACCAACTTACAAGTACTTGATTGATTTTAATTTATAAAGCATTCCAATAATTAGATTAGAAATTGTAAACAAATTGCTAAATCATCAACAAACAAGTCAACCAGTTTGAATTCAAATAAGTTCATATGAATAGCGGAAGTAGTAAAAATCGCGTGCGCATCTGTTAATTATTCTTTGTGCGTTTTGATTTTAAAAATCATCCTGACAACACGCATAAGATATTCACGTTATATGTATACTATAAAAAGCGGCATATTTATGTTTTGCACACAAGCGGCCGTACTTCTCATGACGGTTCTGGGTAAAACATTTGATTTAAAATAAAATTCAACGTATCGATATTAACGATATTTAAACAATAGGTACCAATATACAAATACTCAATTGGTACCAGTTTATAAAGCATTATAATGATTAAATTAGAAATTATAATCAAATTCACCAAATAAGTCAAAACAATTTGATTTAAAATAATTTATAAAATATTTTAATGATTGGTTTAGAAATGATTAATAATTGACCAAATATTAATAAACAAGCCACAACAATTTATTAAAAAAAAATTAATGTTTCAATATTTACACAAGTAGTTGATTGGTACCAATTTATAATGCATTCAAATGGTTAGATTTAAAATAATAAACAAATTGATAAAAAGTCACCAAACAAAAACCAAAAAGAATATACTACTTACTGTACACATTTCTAGGATGTCCAAATCGATGCGAATCATCATCCCAGCTATACAATTTAGCGGCTCCATATGCATGATCCACATGCTGCTCTCTTCTATAATATTGTTCTGGAAATATATGACTAGGAGAGCCCCAACTTTGGAACCAAGAACTGCTACTGCTTAATGCCATTTTAGATCTTGCATTAAAAAATATTTGTATTATAAATAGAAGATTGGAGTTAGATCATTTAAATCTGAAAATAAATTAGAAAATTATAATTACATAACTGATTTATTACCAGAATTTATGTCAATATTAAATTATTTGGTTTGTTGCAATATTAGTTTCAATCGGATATTATTAATTAAGATTAGCCTAAGGTAAGAAAAAATTTGGGCAACGATATTTAAATATTTACATAAATTATTATGAAATTAAATTCATTACAGCATTTGTGGAAATTATTTTTTGCTGCACCAATACTGCAGCAATTAGAATAATGAAAGTTGATTACAATATTTTCACAATACGCATTTTCTATATTTTTTTAAATGCATTTTTTAAATCATTAATTCAATTCAATTCTAATTATAAATAATTATCTATTTACAATGTTAATAATTTTTTACTAACCGTAACCTCCACAAACACTTTCAATTTCAAGTCAAACACTCACGACTGACACGGCGGCACTGAATTTATTTAGACAAAATCCAGCAATTATATAAATCAAATGTGAATGTGTGTGAGCGATCGATTTAAAAAATTGATCTATAAATCCTTATTTTCTTAATGTTGGGCGTGTATCATCAAGGACGACAGAGTTCACAATTTTATAATTATATTTTTCGGTCATAAATTAGATGGAATCAAAACCACATTAGATCAAATGTCAGGACCGGTTGATATTGTTGTCGAATTGGGTCATAAAAATGTTAGTTGTTTGTAATTGAGTTATTTTTAGTGCAATTTGCATTTATTATAATCTGGATAAATAGAGCATGTGTAATATGCTGATAGTTGTTTTTCATTTCAAAACAGAAGGTTAGAATTTTAATGCAGAAATATGTAGTTTTGTTTACGCCACAGCAAGCAAAAACGACACTTTGCTTGGGCTTTTATAATCAATCTTTTCAGATTTGTGATTGTTATCCAGGAACTAGTTGTCAGTTCTCTTTAAATTAAATGATTCATAAATTCATTTTTTATTGGGTTGTAGCAACAGGATGATTTTTGTTTTGACAGTTAACTATGGATGTTTGGATGTTTGACAATAAAACATTTTTTGAAGTTTTGTCGGGTTTTGACAGTAACATTTTTTGAACAAATAAACTGTTACTGGAACTGTTACCAAAACTGTTTTGGCACAATTAACAATTATAATTTTTTTTGCCTGCCCACTCTAAAAAACAGTTTTTCTGCTTGTATTGTAAATTAGAAACAGATGTTTTACGGAAAAATTATATGCAGCGCCGTAGGGCTATAAAATCCATTTACAGCCCGCCAAAAAAATGTTTTTTTTTAATTCTTCAATTTTGCTTTGTTTAATTAAAAAAAGATCTTTTATTTTGTTTGAGTTTTTTTTCAACTTATTTACAATGGACCGGTAAAAAATGTCTGCGACCCTCGTTTTGCTCGTACGGCCAAACATCGACGTTCTACAAATATTGCTTTCCTGCTCTTGTTACTTAATATACTATTATCATTTATCAGTTTTTGTTATTTTTGACATTTTTAGCCAACTAAACTGTAACCGGTAACAGTTACCAAAACTGTTTTAACATATTTGACAATCAATAATTTATTATTTATTAGTTTTTGTTTGACATTTTTCACATTTGACATTTTTTTGACAATTATTATTAAAACTGTTTTTACATATTTGACTATCAATAGTTTTGTCATTTGTTAGTTTTCGGCATTTTTGACAGTTGTCATTGTTTGGACAACTAAACCATTATCTAAATTGTTTTGACATATTTGACAATCAATAATTTTGTCATTTGTTAGTTTTTAACAGTTTACATTGTTGGACAACTAAACTATTACCGGTAACTGTGAACTAAACTGTTTTGACATATTTGACAATTAATAATTTTGTTATTTATTAGTTTTTAGTATTTTTGACAGTTGACAATGTGTATACAACTAAACTATTATCAGTAATACAACTAAACTACTATAAAAACTATTTTGACTTATTTGACAATAAATTGCTATTTATTAGTTTTTACATTTTTGACAGTTGTCATTGTTTAGACAACTAAACTATTGTTACTTAAACTGTGTGAAATATTTGACAAACAAAAATGTTGACATTTATTAGTTTTTAACATTTTTGACAGTTGTTATTGTTTGGACAACTAAACTGTTACCGGTAACTGGTACCCAAAAACTGTTTTAACATATTTGACAGTTGACATTTTTTGGACAACTTTACTGTTCTGTTACTGGAAACTGTTATTAAAGCTGTTTTTCCAAAATAGACATTTTTTTATCATTGATATGTTTTTGGTATTTTGACAGTTTACATTGTTTGTACAACAAAACTATTACCAGTAACTGTTATAAAAACTGTTTTGACTTATTTGGCAAAAAAATGTCATTTATTAGTTTCTACATTTTTGACAGTTGCCATTGTTTAGACAACTAAACTATTACCAATAACTGTTACCAAAACTGTGCAAAATATTTGGCAATTAAAAATTTTGACATTTATTAGTTTTTGGCATTTTTGACAGTTGTTATTGTTTGAGCAACTAAACTGTTACCGGTAACTGTTACCCAATAACTGTTTAAACATATTTGAAAATTCATAATTTTTCTTATTGATCAGTTTTTGGCATTTTTGACATTTAACATCTTTAGGACAACTGATCTGTTACTGGAAACTGATATTTAAAGTTGTTTTGCCAAAATAGACAATCAATAATTTTTATCATTGATCAGTTTTTGGTATTTTTGACAGTTGATGTTATTTGTATTTTAATAACAGTTATTTAAACTATAATCGGTAACTTTTATTAAAAAAATTTTGACATTTTTTACAAACTTCAATTTTATTCATTTAACAGTTATTAGTATTTTTAGATAACCATTTACCTAAATTGCTACTTATCTATTTTAATACTTCTAATTTAAACTGTTATTGGTACAGGTACTATTAAATGCTTCTAGAATGAACAATGCATTGTGACTTTTGTAAAATACAAAATTTTAAAAACTGTCACTTTGACATTTTAGTTTCTAATATTTGTCAATTTATTATAAACAGTAAACGTCATTACTAACTGTCTACTCAACAAATGCCATTAGTCTTTTTGACAACAGTTAAATGTGACATTTAAATTAGTAACCCAATTTATGATTTTTGAAGTAAAGAAAAAAGTTTTGATACGCTAAGATTTCAAAAATTATTTTTTTGACATTTGACTTTTATTAAAGTTTTTGAAATATTTTTTGAATAATTAGATTATTAGTTGGTAAAAAAAAGCAAAAGTAAGTGTTGGACTACCTCAAGGTTTAATCCTTGATCTTTTTTAATTTTTAGTATTCATCAATGACCTGGAAAGTATGATATATTAACAGTTTCAGCCACATTTGTGTTGAATTGTTTATTACACTCCAAAGACAACGTTTCAGATAAAATTAAACACAAAGATTCATAATTACAACACTAGAGTTAACTCCAACATAATGCTACCAACTTTTATAGTGAATAAAGTTCAGAAGAGATGAATATCTTTCTATTAAAATGTACAACCATTTACCAACTAAAATGAAGGAAATGCCTCAAAGTTTATTTAAATCTGTGATAACAAGAAGACTGGTACTGAAAACGTTGTATGACATTGGTGATTTTTTTAATATTGCGTTTTAAATGCCTTTTAATTTGTCAGCTTTTCTGTTAGTCATCTTTATACTTGTCTAGCAAACTTTGTAAATGTAATAATTTTAATGTGATTTATTTTTAAACAGTTTATTTTGACATGATTTATACCAACTACTTAGTTTTACAAATTTTAATAAATTGTTATTATTATTATTAATCTATTCTAACACTTACTTAAATTGTCATCTTTTGACATATTTGACAGTCGACTATGTGTATTATAATCAATATTTTTTGACATCTGACAGTTATAATCCTTACTGACAATTAACATTTTTATTTCTATTACCTAATGTGTACCAACAATTGTTATTTTATCTGCTACCGGTAACTGTTACAAACAAAACAGTTTTGAAATGTCAGACAGTTGAATTAATGATTTTTGTTTTTACAAATTTATGTATCAATCAATATTTTGTCAGATTTTAGCATTTTTGACAACTAAACTGTAACCAAAATTATTTTGACATATTTGAAAATTAATAGTTTTTGGCATTTTTGACAATTGACGTTTTTTAAACAACTAAGGAGTTACCGGTAATTTCTACTAAAATTGTTTTGTATAATTGACAATTATTTATCAATTATTGGTTTTTTGAAATTTTTTGGTGATTTAAA
The DNA here is from genome assembly GCA_963932245.1 of Tachinus rufipes. Classification (NCBI taxonomy): domain Eukaryota; kingdom Metazoa; phylum Arthropoda; class Insecta; order Coleoptera; family Staphylinidae; genus Tachinus; species Tachinus rufipes. The sequence goes on along the minus strand of OZ010747.1, from coordinate 64,701,929 downwards.
CTGTTACCCGTAACTTATATTTGACACTCGAATTGTTTTGACAGTTATTATTTACGTATGTATGTTTGACAGTCAATATTTTTTTTTACATTTGACAGTTATTACAGTTTTTTTTATTAACTAAACTGTTACTGATATTTGTTCGAATAATTATTGCATAATCTGTTTTGATAACTGTTTTAGTATATTTTATAATCATTTTTTTATTGACATTTTACATTTTATTAATGATATTTTATATTTTTATTTTCAACGTTTATGGATTTATCAAAAGCATTTGATTGCGTCTCTCACAGTATTCTGACGAGAAAGTTATATACCTATAATATTGATCCTATGGGTTGTAGGCTACTAGTGTTATATTTAACCAACAGATCACAAGCAGTTAATCACCAAGGATGTAAGTCTTAGACATAAGCCACGGTGTGCCTCAAGGGTAAAACTTGGGGCCGCTTTTGTTTCTGATCTACGTAAATGACTTACCTAACTGTGATCTGGAGGCAAATGTAATACTATATGCAGACGACACAACACTGCCTAGTCTATATATACTGGAATGAATACTTTACCTAATAAGAAACTCTGATCTATACAGCAACCATTCAGAAATGCATCATTATGTCACAAGAAATAAATCTAATGTGTATCCCAACTCAATCCGATTGAACAGGTCGCGAAACTGCCAAACCTATTATGCATGCAGATTTTTTAACAAGCTTCCGGCTAATTTAAAATCCTTACTTATAACTCAAATTTTTGTAGATAAGTAATTATAATGTTATTGTTATTTTATACGATTAAATCCTGCTAGTTCACGTTTCATTTTATTATATTTTATATACATTATCTAATTTATGTTTTGTAGTATAATATCTAAACTTATATGTACTTTACGTGTGTAAAACTACAGGGAGTTTATAAATGAATGGGATTATGTAATCACTTTAAATATGCCGCTTTTTTAAATTGTTTACTATACTACATATGTTTTCATATGTTTGCTGGACAGCTGTCAAAGTTGATCTGTCAAAACAAATAGTATAGTAGACAATTTAAAAAAGCGGCACATTTAAAGTGATTACATAATCCCATTCATTTATAAACTCTCTGTATATTGTTCCTGACACAAATAAATATTATTATTACAATTAGCATTTTTGACAGTTCCTATCTTTGGATAACTAAACCAATTACCAATATTTGTTTAATAATTGTAGTTTAAACTGTTGCGGTAACTGTTTTTGTTTTGACAATTAACTATGTACTTATATTTGACAATCGAACTAAACTATTACCAGTAACTGTTATTTATTCTATTTTAATAACTGTTAACTAAGCTGTTACCAAAATGGTTTTGGCGTTCTAACAGTTAAATCAATGGTTTTTGTTTTGGCAGTATTAGCTATGTATGTTTGACAATTAATTGTTATTTAACTACGTTTGACAATTGACAGTCAACTAAAATGTTTTTGGTATTTGTTTCTTAATGTATTTGAACAATTGTCATTTTATCTGTTGCCGGTAACTGTTTTAAAACAGTTAAATTATTGATTTTAGTTTTGACAATTTAATTTTAATTTTTGACAGGTTTTGGTATTAGTGTTAAATTTTTTGGACAATAAAATTAAAAAAAAAGATTATTAGCGGTAACTGTTACATTTGACAGACAAATTGTTTTAACAGCTACTATTTACATATTTATATTTTATAGTCAACCTTTTTCAACATTTAACAGTTATTACCGTTTTTGATAGTTTATATTTTTTAAATAGTTAAACTGTTATTGATAACTGTAATCTAAAAATTTTAATAATATTTAACTAACATGAAAGTAGTATAATTTAATAATTGTTATTTGAACTGTTACCAAAACTGTTTTGAAATTTTGATGTTAAAAATTGAATAATTTTTGTTTTTACCGATAACGATATATCTTTTTAGAAATTTAAAATTTTTTGACAGTTAACGTTTATCAATTAATTTTGTTACTTATCAAGTTTTGGCGTTTTTGACAGTTGACATATGTTCAATAACTAAACTATTATGTTTGACAGTTAACTTGTTTTGACAGTTATTATGTATATATGTATATGTTTGATGGTCAACGTTTTTTTGACATTTAACAGTTATTAGCGTTTTTGACAGTTTATTAAATAATTAAATTGTTTAACTAAAATCGGTATCTTTTATTAAAATTATCTTGACATATTTGACATTTATCAGTTTTTGACATTTAATTAGCATTTTTTGAATAAATAAACTATTGCCAAAACTTTTATCTAAACTATAACTTCAAATTATACTTAAACTGATACAAAAACTTTACCTTATAGTTTTACTAAAATTGTTACCTAAACCGTTTCTAAATTATTACCTAAACTGTTCTTACACTGTTACTTAACTTGTTACCTAAACTATTACCTAAATTGCTACCTAAACTTTTACTTATTACTTCTAATAATTGTTACCAAAACTTACTAAAATTACAAATATTGCCAAATTATATAAGTGCTAATGCTTTTACAGTCAAATTTAGATATAACTGTCAAATTTACCGTTTCCATCTTTATTGAATAACGTAACTGTCAAACTGGCAAAGTAATAATTGTTGCTGAAGTCAGATAAAATAAATACTAAATGTGATTTTTATATTGTGGCTATAACTGTCAAAGGTGTCAAACGGCTGCACAATACATCACAAATAAATGGCCAACTGTCAAATATGATACATAAAATGGTAACCAATAGTAATTGTCAAGTACAATAATTAACCAATGTCACAACTGTTAAATTATGCTCCAAAACCTGACAAACAAACTTTAACTGTCAAATTCCACATTTGCATAGATAGATATGTTTATTGCCAAAGAGAAACATAGAATGGCTCGTCATCAACTTTAAATATAAATTAACATATTAAAAACATTTTTACAATAAAATACTAATAAATTAAATTATTTTTTTATAAAAATCAATTATAAAATTTACTTAAACAATTAGAAACTCTGTAGGATTTTTTTAAACTGTTGAAATTTGGTTGCATTTTTATTTGAGTAGGTAGATTATTATAAATATAGCTAGCAGCACAAATTGGCAATATTTTTAAATTTTGTCTATATTTTGGAATGTATAGGTTGTTAAATTTCTTGTTTCATAATTATAAACTGGTTTCTGCGCAAAACTTTCCTTATTTTTTAAAGCATAAACGCATGTTTTAAATATGTATATACTGACAACAATTAACATTTTATTGTTCCGAATTATATCACGACATGACTCGCTCTGAGGTGGTCTAAGTAAAAAAACTGTGTTTGAAATACAAGAACTTTAAATTCAAACATTGCAAAAAATTGTGAAATAAAAAGTCAACATTTTGTTGCAGTACTTGTTTTTAAATAGGACTAATAAAAATTTTCATAAAATTTAATTATTGTTTTTTTGCAATTTTACAACATAAGTAAAAAAAAACAGGTAACATTTTTGTACATGTCTTTTGATTGGCCTCATGTTATAATATTATAATTAAGTGTGCTGTAGACAAGAGCATAATAAGCAGACAAGTTCAGTTTGATTTAACCTAATATTAATATCAGTTCTATTTGTGAATAATACTTTTTGGTTTTATCCATATTAAGTGTTCCATGTACAACGTTTTTATTTTAACTTTAAGATCGTTTGTGTTTGCAGCATTTACTGCAACAAACGTATCATCGCATACATATATATTTTTTTTTAAATGTGTCATTTTAATACATTTTGATAGCTGTCAGTAATATTTACAAATTTGACAAATTTGTATTTACGATTTGACATTTGATCATTTTACAATGTCAGCTGTCAAATTATCAAATATCAACTTATTACATTCAAGTTTTTGATAATTGACAATGGTTGTAAAAGTTTGACTAGTTTTGCTGCCTCTATAAACATTTTAAACTTATGTTTTTGACAGATGGAAATGGTTTTTGACACTTGAAAACATGTTATTACATTACAGCAACATTTTTGGTAGTTTTTGGTAATTATTTTAAAAATTGATTACTGTTACAAGTTCTGCAAATGCTTTAGCAGCCCTCTCTTGCTTCGATCCTTCATGCTGCTAAAAGCAGCGGGCTGCTAAAGCCTATTTTCGGCCCATGGTACACTATATACTATTTTGCCCGTGGTGCTCATAACTATTTTTTGCCTATCTACTGAAATTAAGTAATTTTTTTTGGAAAATTATATTTTTTTAGTGGTCTGCATTGGATCTTAGTGCTTTATGGCCCTGCATTTTCTTGCCTTGAGCTTAAAACATCACTTTTTGATCTAAAATTATTTATATATAATAATAATTATTTTTTTTTAAGTAGGCTTTAGAATCATTAATTTATAAGTTGGACATATTTATGATATTAAAAGAACATTTTATGACGCTTGAGATTATAATACAATACTACAAAAATATTTCTTATACTTTATAGAATATTGTTTACATTTTCTGGTTTTTGAAATTAAATTATAATAAGTATAACAATTTATAATATCTGAGAACAAGAATGACACTGCAGAAGTATTTCTGACATTTAAAAACATATTAGACACATTTTCTCTCTAATAAATCTAATTATATCATATTACAAATTTGACATGTTCTTGACAATTTGGGAACATTTTTTGGTGTTTATAAGCATTATATGACACTGCAAATAAATTTTTGGTTGAGAACAGATTTTGTAATACCCAGAATTCATTTTAGACTATTCAGATATATTTATGACTGTTGGAGAATATTTTATGTTATTTTAGAATAATATATGAAATGATCTTGGATGTAATTTTGATTTGATAAATTATTATTTTGTTTACTAGAAAATTATGATATGAATAGTTACATATATTTGTGAAAAACATTTTATGATTATGATTATGTTTTGGAACATCAGAGACTTGACAATTGAAAACAAATTAATTAGACTTTATGACATACATATTTATTTTTTTATTTATTCATTTATGCCTTTCTACCCTTTCGAGTGTAAGGTATGACATACATAATCAAGTTTTAATAAGAACTTTGGTATATTTATTATAAACATTTATTGACATTTGGGAACATACGTTAATGAGTTTTTAAAACGTTGAGTACAGGTATGTAAGTTGGGGATATTTATCACAGTTGGGGAATATTCTAGAACATGTTTGACACAAGCATTTCTGAACATTCAAAATAAACTTATGGCAAATATTATATGACGTTGATAACAGGTTGTACAGTTATAGAATATATACAAACATTTCTAACTGTTGACGTTAGTTTCAAAATATTTTAAATTTTACACAAATCACAATTTATTATTCAAATTTGACCTTTGCCATTATGCGATGCCATAACCAACCCAATTCTCTATGCTTGACTTTTGGCCGCTGTGATCGTTAGAATGAATTTGAATAACTCATTTTACAAATCACAATGATGCATGGATGCATGCTGATGAGACAATTGTTAAAATAATAAATCAAATTTATTAAATGATTAAATTTAAATCATAAAAAATCTTAAAATGTTTAGAAACTAAAATCACCTCAAACTCAGTGCACAAATTGATTAATTCATAATGAAAGAAATGAATGTTGATAAATGGTGAAAATGTGCCACATGCTGCACAAGCTGCAATATGTTTAGAAAGTCAAACAGGGAAGGATCGATTAAAAATAAAATTACAATATATCACATTTATATTTCCCCATTCATGATGGAATTTTATTTATTTAGTTTACGTTTTTATTATTATTATTGTGCACAACTGCACTCAATTAGAACCGCGACAAATTTACACTTTCCTGACCGACAAGTGTTGTTATGTAAATACATATTTGTTTTTGTTATAATTGTCAAGGCAAATCAATCAAAGAAAAAATTGTAACAAAAAAATATGTTTTGCACTTGATAATGAATCCTGAGGTACACCCGAATTTGTTTCAATGTGAAGGTTGTTTTATTGATGCCGCGCTTTAAATGTCAAGATCTGTATTCATTAATTAATTGTATTATTTAAGCTTTAATTGGTTTCTATTGCAGCTAGTTGTTGCATGCATAATTGAATTATGAATTTATTAATAATGTAATAATTAGTTTTTATTCAACTTTGTTTATTCGCCTATTATGTCTTCCTATAAAGATACACATAAAACGTGTCGAATTCAATAGCCAATGATAATCGCTTTGGTTTTGCCATTTATCCCAACAAAACCATAGGAGAAAGCGTATTATGAAATTTATTCAACATATTTTTTTATATATCATTTGAATTGGAAATATAAAATCAAGTGTACGAGCTGCGCCCTTGCTTGTATCAAGGAAGTCGCATACATAAATTGAGCAAGTTCAAACGTTTCCTCGAATGTCGTCGGTTTCCTTAAGATTTGCATAGCATTAATAACGCAGATTCCACGCTCTACATATTTCATTATGATGAGATCTATATTGTTACTTTTAATAACAATGTGATTATGATATGTGCTTAACTAATGTGTCTTTCAATTATTGTTGTATTGTTGGATTAGTACAAGTTTTTTTGGGAAATTTCAAATATTAGGATGTTATGCAAGGCATTTTTTAATGATTTAATTGATGATTCATGCTAACATAAGAGCATTAAATAAATCGACCACCCAAGCAGTATTTCAGTTTGATGCAATGTTAGATTGTTTTTGAACTTGAATAAAATAAATCCTATTTTTTATTGTTTTTACCAGTTTTATGAAATTTTTAATAAATCAATAATAAATTTAATAAGTACTAAGAGACACTAATAGCAATTTCTACTAAACTAAACATTAAAATTTAATAAAATTTGATTTAAAATTAGCACTAATATTATTTATATATATATTATATTAGTTTTTAGTTTAGAATATTTTTTCATAAATTTAATTTTTTAATGTTATTTATATATATATATATATATACAATTTTGTTTGAATTTAATTTGTATCAGTATTATAAAATTTTGTTTAGAGTTTTTAATAAATTAATAAAAATGATGAAATAAATTGATTAATAAGTTAAAAACTTAGTTATCGTTTAATTTCATTATTATTATGGGTTACCACATGGTAAAGGTCTTAACCATCACCTTTAAATTAATAACAAATTTAATAAGTACTAAATACAACAACAATAATAAAATAATAATTATAATACATTTATTGCACTTAAGCTACCATTTACAAATATAAAATACAAAAATAAACGTATGTGTATGTCAAGTTATTTAAAAAACTAATTTAATTACTAAAACGTTAATACGTAAAAAGAGTAAAACAATATAAAACAATCTTTTTATTTATTAGTTTTAAATTGTACAAATTCTTGAAATGTATAGAAGCAATTCTATACGAGATATTCTTTTAACTTCAGTTTGAATAATTTTATGTTACTTCTCTGCACACAGTGCTGCTAAACAGTTTTTATATCCGACCCGTGTCGCATTGAATAAATGATGCATGTCATTTTTTTAGCAAATTTGTTGTTATTTTGAAATACATATGAAGCACATTTGTATACATATATAGACATTTATTTTATAACAATAAGTATTTTATGGTGAGTGAATATATGCTCTTATGTTTCAGTTTTTCTTATACCAAATGTTAGCCTAATCATACGTTTTAGGTCCGTAAACACTCTAGTTATGTCGCTTCTGCCTTACACTAGTATGTTAAATGACAAATGCGAGTATACGAGAGTATAATACTTATCAATTACTAATTTAAATAAAAATTTGCTTTTTAGTTTTAGAATGGCATAATACGCGCTATTTAACTTCCCAGTTACATGATCAGCCTGTTTTTTTTTTAATTGTTAAGATATTAACACAAGATTTTGTTGAGCTTTCGATTATCAAATTAGATTGAAGTTGTTTTGTCAACATTAATTATTAAGTTGTTTTTATTGAACCAATTACTCACTTTGCTATTGACAATATTTATTTTAAGCAAAAGATCTTCTTGACTTTCTGCACCAATAACTGTGGCAGTATTGTGAGATAATTAAATGAGATGATGATGGTTATCAGCTTTAATTAAATAACATCATAATTCAAAGTATAAAAACAACATTACTCGATCTAATGACAAAGCATTAATTAACATAACAGTTTTATTTTGAGGAAACAGTCACTATATTCTAATACGTGCAGAGTTCTACTACCTTTCGGCCATACTGCGGGTCTTCATATATTTAGCGCAGATTGATGTTTTGAATTACTCTTGGGTGCCCTCTTTTCTACATCATAGGTGTCGTGTGATTTGATCTTTGTTACTCGGTAAGGATCCAAATATTTAGCTTTAATCTTGAGCTCTGGGTCATACTGTGTTTGCTTGATAACGACTGATCTATATCTTTGTGGACCCTTTTTTTAACATTATAGTATTGTCTGTTTTATTCTTGAACTTTTAGTATTTTATGCTTAGCTTAGTGCATTCCTATTTTTTTGAAACTCATTAATCATCTCCAGCTTTTTGATTCTGAGATTCAAGATTGTTTATATTTTTTTGCACAGTCGAATTAATAATTCTCTGAACGTTATCAACATATTTGTACCATTTTATTACATCGTTGACTGCAATCTTGTCCAGTACTGCTATGATGATGCGGTTTAGCCTTTCTATTTGTTTATTTCTCTTAGGGAGTCCCGTTGTGATTACATATTTTGCTCATTTTTTTTCTTTTTACAATAATCCTTGAACTTATTGCTTGTGAATGCCGTTCCTTATTTGATATGGTCAATGTGATAAATCTTTAATATGTCTATTTTTTTAGGCATCGCATTTAAGAACTTTTCTGCCTTTATTCTTTTTCTGTTTATCAAAATGCATGCAATGACTTTTTCTATATTATTTTGTATTATTTAGAATGTTTTGTCTTCTTTACTGCATAATGTTTTTGTTTATAAACTGTTCTAATAATATTTGTCTCTATACCATTTTTTACACTGTATATAGTACGACGTTGATGTTCCTGTAGATATTATGTTCTTTTTTTTTTTCTTGCATTTGGGGTGCCGGCTCAAACTGTTGATATGTTTTATTTTGGTGTTCAATCTTGTATTTATATTCTTCTAACAGCATTACCCATCGGGCTACACTTGTGCTTAGATCTTTTTGTAGATTTATTTTTTGTTTTTTTCTTATCAGCGTGACGCTGCAAAATTGCAGGTAAATTACCAAAGCCGAATGGAACTTTTGTAAAATTGACTATTTATTAACAAACGCTACTTTTTTATGTCAACTGTTACATAATAAAATCCGTTTTTAAAGTCTATCACACTAAACAGTACGGCGCCTTATAATATGTCCAACACATCTTCAATCAGCGGCAGTGGGTGACAATCCTTGATCACCATTTTGTTTACTTTTCTATAGTCTACGCATATTCTTGGGGTACCATCTTTTATCTTGTCTAACACCATTGAACTGGAATATTTTGGTGTATACGGTTTTATTATTCTATCGACTAGCCATATTTGCGCCTGTCAATTCACTATTTCTTGGTTAGGATATGGCAACTTTCTGTATGTGGAATAAACTGATTTCTCACGTTGTATTATTATTTTTAACAAAACGTCGACCATCTTAGTTTTTTTTTTTGGTATATAGTTTCTTACTATTTCTTTAATTTTTGTCTTGGTTTTGTCGCTTATATTCTTGCCAATGTTCAGTTTTGTATTGTCTGCTACGTCAATTTCCATAAACCGTGCTTCTTCACTTGCTATTTTTCCGTATATATTTTATCAAAAAATAATATTAATTTGGCTGCTTCCTACACCCTGTTATCTACTACCATTTTCTTTACCTTACTCTTAAAACTGTTTAATGAATGTGCTTCTCTTGTATTGTTTTTTTTTTTTTGTTATGTTACAGCATTTTTTTGTATTCTTCTATTTTTTATGTCGAAAATTATTACATTGAAAAGATTTTGCGTATTTGAACTTATGTTTGCAGTCTTTTGCTTGGTGGCTGCTGGTTTTAATTGGTCTTTTCTGGTTGTTTTTCAGTTTCTTTGTTCTTTGAGCTACTATCCTAGAGTTTACTTGATTTTGCTCTTGCTGATTTTGCTGATTTTCCAAAAAGTACTGCTTTTGTACTTACATTGTCATAAATGTTATGTATTACTGGTTGATGACACGTTATCTTTTATTACTCCCTTGACTACTATTTCTTTCAATATTAAAAAATACTCTTAAACTGATTCTTTAGATTACTTTAGCAAATATTCACTACGTATAGCTGTCTTCAATCTTGAATAAGAATTTATTTTTTTTGCTGCTCACGCATTGTTAATCCTGATAATTGTTCCTTTGCAAGTATAAATTGCTGCAATTTATTCCTGTTAAATATTACTGTTGTGTTCTTAAAATCTGGCTATCCATTTATTTATTAAAACAATGTTTTCACTATATTTGCGAATTGTATCTTCCACGTCTCTGAACAAAAATGCAAACTTTACTGAATGATTCTGTGTTGCTAGGTTGTTCCCTATTGGCACTTATTATTGTCGTTAACTGCATTGATGTCTGTTTCTTTATATGCGCATTTAGAAACCACTTTTTAGACTTCAACGACGCTGGAGCTTTACCTTCATAATTCTTGAAATAACGTCATTGGTTTTACCATCAACTTTTAAGTTTAAATTTACATCAGTGAGTTTTACTACTTATACCGGGAATAGTCTTTTGTGACTGTCGCTATATATACTAAAAGACATCAATAGCAAATCCTTCTAAACCAAACATTAAAACTTTTTAAAATTTAGTTTAACGAAAGTACTATTGTAGTACTAATGTTTGTTATAATTTAATTAATATTGATATGGTCAGTTTTATACAATTTTGTTTGGAGTTTTTAATAAACTAATAACACATTTAATTTAAGTAACAAAATACAGCAATAGCAATTCCACAAAAAAATAAACATTGGAATTTAATAAAATTTTGTTTATAGTAAGCACTAGTATGGTACTAAGGTTTTTAATTTATATTGGCACGATCAGTTCTTTTCAATCAAGAGAGACTGATAGGATTCTTTTAAACTAAACATTAAAATTTAATAAAATAGTACTAAGTAAGTAATAATATAGTACCAAAATTTGACTATAATTAATTTCTATTACTACAAGCAGTTTTATAAAATTTAATAAATTATTAACAAATTTAAAAAAATAACCTACAACACTACCACAACAACTGAAGCTTGAGCAAGGTAACTTGAAAGAATAAAAAAATATGTACATCTAGACACCGTCATAAATCAACAATGGGACCAGACACAGAAAATAAAAAGCAAAATTGCAAAAAGTAGAAGCGTATGAAATGTGGTTCTATAGAATAGTATTGAGGATATTATGGGAAGATTATATAACCAATGACGAAATACTAACAAGAATGGACAAAACAAAAGAAATCCTCACCACGATAAAACTCAGGAAACTACAATGCGCTATTCTAGTAGATACGGGCTTCTACAATGCATTTTACAAGATCAAATAGAAGACAAAAGAAGCATTAGCAGAAGAAGAATCTCATGGTTCAAAAATCTAAGGGATTGGTTCTACAGAACAACGACATGTCTTTTTTTGGCAGCTGTAAATAAAATAAAAACTGCCAACATGATAGCAAACATCCCGAAAGGATAGGCACTTCAAAAAGAAAAAGATAAAAGATAAAAGATACTACAATTTGTCAAAATTTATTTTTTATTAGTACTATTGTATACAATTTTGTTTAGAATTTTTAATAAATTAATAACAAATTTAGAAAGCATTAAGAAACACCAATAGCAATTTCTACTAAACTAAAAATTAAAATTTAATAAAAATTGATTTAGAGTAAGTACTAACATAGTACCAAAAATTGTCAATATTTTATTTCTATTAATTTATTAGTTAATAAAAACTGGAATTTAATGAAATTTGGTTTAGAGTAAGTACAATTATAGTACCAAAAATAAAATAAAACAAAAGTTATTTTTTATATATTTTTTTTTCCTAAATCATAAGCTGAGTTAAACAAAAGATTAAACTAAGATTGAAATATTAGCCATAAAGAGGTAAAAAAACATATATTATTTAAAAAAATCTAACAATCAATAAATTATATATCAAAGCAGTTTAAAAAAAGAAAGAAATAAAAGTAAAAAACTAAGAAACAACACTAAAAAAATAAAAAATAAAAACAGTAAATTTTTATTGAAATAAATATGGATAAAATAATATAACAGAAGCATACAAAATTAATAAAACAAAAACAGCTCCAATATTAGTCAAACTAAACTCAACAGAAGTTAAAAAATGAATCATATCTGCAAAATAAAAAAATAGTGTTAACTCTCGACAACATTTTATTTATGAGAGAATAACCATACATCATCGTAGACTGACGTCTAGAACATGTCATTACTTTTTACTTATTTAAATTAAGTTGTAAGTTATTAGCATAGTACCAACTATAAAAGTTCTGTACTTCTTCATTAAGTAGTACAACATCATCCAACGACTGGTTTTTATAAAAAAAAAAGATTTTTATATCGTCAGGAAACAATAAACAACGCGGATTAAAAAAACAATGTACCGCATCATTGATAAAGATTTTGAACAGTAGAGATCTAAGATGTGGCCCTTGTGGAATAAGTATCTTGTAGTCAACAAAAGTTTTTAAAAAGTTTGTGTAAACTGAATCTACCTAAAATCTGTCTTTGCGCGCATCTGTTCCAGAAGATTCATACAACAAACGGTTGGAAGTTGTTGATTTTCTAGTTTGAAAATCATGTTGATTAAGAGCAATTTTTTATTGCAGAATGGCAGTTAATTGACAGGTAATTAACTTTTCCACAACTTTTAAAAAGACCGATAAAATAGATATAGGTCTGTGATAAAGCTTGTTTCCAGCAAGTAGATAAAGTATCCATGTTTAGAAATAAATGAAATAAAAGCCACAATGACCGGCAGAGATATATATGTTGAGAAAAAAAATCTAAGATCACTCAGCAATTATAATTGTGTAAAATCTTAATCTTGAACAACATAAAAAAAATAAAATTCTTAAATTAAAATTTAATAAAACACTCAAAAAAGGTTCATAATAATAATGATAAAAATAAATTAAAAATAGGAGAAAAAAATAAGAATTATCAGGCTCTAGACAGGTATCGGGCTTTAATACTGATAGTTTGATAATAACATCAGATAACAAAATGTGATTTATTTATGTAGGTACGAATAGATGGTGAAAAATATGTGCTGTGCAAACTTATAGACGCTGTTAGCCTGTAAACCGACCCAAAAAAGTTACCATTAGTAGTGTCAATTTGAGAATAAAATACGATTAGTAAAAGATGAGGATATCTGATAACTGTAACGTTTACATTTTTAGATTTAATCGAATCTTTCACTACCTTAATGTAACACGTATAGAATACTCATAGATATAGTGTCTTTACGACATGGGCTTAATTTATCTCAGAAGATTATTTTATTACCAATCGCCTTGGGGAGGCAATTACGTTAGTATTATATACCCTAAATAGATTATAACATCTTTTTGTTTAAGGGTGAAAATATTATATAAATGTACAATATTTTTACTTTTGAATATTATTGCGGGTTCTAGGTATATAATACAAACATAATTGGTTGGTAATGAAGGTTTGGAGTGGACATTATCAATACTCATAATCTGCATGAATGGAGAGAAGAAAACCCTCATACAATCCGTAGAGAATCATATCATAAAAGATAGTCATTAAACTTTTGGTGTGGGTTATTAAATAACTGTGTAATTAATCCACAATTTCTTACTAATTGACTTTATTTAGCGCTGTACCTTCATTTTTTAACAGAAAATTTACCACTACTACTGCTCGATAAAGTTCCGTTAGCAAACAGAATACATGTTTGACGCACCGTCATATTATAGTATACAAGTAAGAAATTTTCTGAATCGATTGAAAGAAGTAGACACATGGTCACCATGGTCTACTAGATCACCGAATTTGAATTCTTTAGATTTCTTTATTTATTTGTTCAAAAAAGTTTACCACAAACCTATTGTCGGACCTGAAAATGTCATAGTTCACATTCACGCATTAATTGAAGAGCAGATGGTTTGTGTTTCAATGTTAAATCGTGTTAATGATTTCTTTCAAGTAGAAGGCAATCTATTTAAACAAGATTTGTGAAAACATGTATAGATAATATTATTGTTACTTTTTATAAAAAATAAAATAAAAAACAAAAAAAAAACGGCTTTACAGAACTAAAAATAATTTAATTATGCAAAAGTGTACATAAAAAATCAAAAGTTAATTGTTTTCTTAGTTACTTATTAAAGAGTTATTTTTTTGGCGTATTAAATCGGATTGCAATTTTACTACGGAAAAGGAATAGACACTGCTCTATTTGATTATCTACAAGCTACCCTATCAGCTCTTGATAAAAAAGAAGTTGTATGTGGTCTGCTCTTAGATCTATCTAGAGCATTTGACACCTTAGACCACTCTATATTGCTAACAAAATTACACCATTACGGTATTTGTAGAACTGCCCACAAATGGATTAAATCTTATTTAACATCAAGAATGCAATCTGTTAGAATAAAAACAAAAAATCAGGATATAGTGTCAAATGCTCTAAGTGTTGAAAAGGGTATTCCTCAAGGCAGCATATTAGGACCACTTTTATTTGTAATTTTTATTAATGATATATACACTGGCTGTCATCTGGTTAGTTATGCAGATGATACTAATATATTGTTGGTTGGGAAAACTTACTTAGTTATAAATAAAGGCAACATTATGATAGAAAATATTGAAATTTGGTTTAGTAATAACAAACTAATATTAAACGCAGACAAAACAAACAAAATCTTTTTTAAAACAAATCGAGTATCTGAAACAGCAAATAATAATAATAATAATAATAATAATATAAATTTATTCATGTATGCCAAATTATACATTTTACACAGATAAAACATAATGATGGATATGAAACGTCTAATATATATGTGGATGAGATGATATAATAAATACAGTTGTAATTAATTAATATATACGTACATGTACAATTACAATTTAAACTAAAATATAAACATATATACACACTTACAATTTAATAAAATAACTTATATATTTACATTAAAACAGTTTAAAAATTCTTCAACAGTATAAAAAGCTCTTGACAATAAGAAATGTTTTATAAGAGTTTTAAATTTAGTAAAACATAGTTGCTTAGTTTCTGAACTTAACATGTTAAATAATTTAATACCTGTATTGAAATACGAAGTATGAAATGATTGTGTTTTGTGAAAGTTTACAGTTAATAACGATCCATGCCGGGTATTATAGTTATGATATTGTGATAATGTATGAAATGATGTTAAATTTAATTTAATATAGCAAAGTGTTTTATAAATATAAATTGACGGCACAGTTAAAATTTTGTTTTTTATAAAGGTTTCTTTACATGAATCTCGATAATTTAAATTAAAAATTAATCGAATTATTCTTTTTTGTATCAAAAATACTTTATGAGAGTCTGATGCACGACCCCATATTAAAATCATGTAGGACATATGAGAATACACTAGCGCATAGTACATGTTTAGAAGAGCTTCTGGAGATATTAGTTGTTTTAGTTGTAATATAGCAAAGTAGGATTTATTTAATTTGCAGATTATATTACTTATATTGCTAGACCAGATTAACTTACTACTACTATAACAATAAATAAAAAACAGTATAGTTTCACTTACACTGTAAAACTTTTAGGTATACTGCTAGATGAAACCTTAAACTACAAACAGCATATTGACTGTTTAGAAGCTAAGTTAAGCAATGTATGTTTTGGCTTGCGAATACTTGCTAAAAATACAAACTTTAACATAGTTAGAATATTTTATTATGCAAATTTTTATTCCCATCTAAGGTACGGAATAATCTTTTGGGGAAGCAGTTCACATTCAAACGGATTATTTATACTCTAAAAAAGGGCTATGAGAATAATCAGTAATATGAAATTTAAAGACTGTAGCTGTAGAGGTATTTTTAAGCAGAACAATATGCTAACGGTACCTGCTATTTATGTATACGAATGTATAAAATTTTTGTACAAGCATAAAAATTTATTTTCAACACATACTTTGTCCAATTTATATGATACTAGACATGGCGTTGAATACAGGGTTACTGGTCATAGACTGAGTATGTTTGAAAAAGGAGCACTTTACAACTGTATTAAATGTTACAATCATTTGCCCAAAAATATTAAAGAAGCACAGACATATTCAGCTATGAAGATAATGCTGTACAAAGCGCTATGTAGTTTAGAGCCATATCAAACTAAAGATTTCTTTGATCATCATTTTTAATATTTGTAATTTCATCTTTTGCTTGTTTAATTACTTGTAACTATGTATTTTATATTTGTAAATTTTTATCATTTGTTATATTGACGGGTTTTCATTGTAAGTATTGTATTTTTATGTTTTGTAATTTTACTGTATGCTCGTTGAAATAAATGTATTATTATTATTATTATTATTATTATTATTATTATTATTATTATTGCAAGAGCACGGGCGCTACTTTTGATTATACAAAAATGATACATATGAGCTTTTAGTAACTATATATATATATATATATATAGAAAATAGTTCAAGTAAAAAATGTTTAATCAAATTTTTTATATAAAAATTTACTTTCTGACAAAGTTTATAAAAATAAACTTTTGTATTTGATTTGGAGATTTTGCTTGCCAATTTTTTAAAAGATAGGGTGGTACAAGTGTGATTTAGAACATTCTGGCGTAAAGTGCTATTTGTTTAGATGTTACGCTGCTAGTCTTTGTATAAAATTGGTTATAGTAAATCCAAAAACAAGGCATTTAGTGCTGGCAAAGGTGAGTATGAGCCAGCTGAGCCTGAAGATTTGGAAACAAAAAGTAGGGTTTTAAAATTTGTAAAAAACATAATTTTATTTTTTTATCAGAATATCAACCAGCGGCCCCTGATCAAACCAATACTGATAAGCCATAAAAATAACAGAAATCGTGTAGGAGAAGTTTTAGAGAACCTGAAAACACTTTAAGGCAATTTGTGAAGGGTTTAGAAACATAGGACTTGAATACGTTAGTACATAAAAAAAAAGTGGTACCTGCTAAGACTTTATTAATATAAATTGCAAAAAAATGCGCTGCAAGAATAAATGACGCGGATAGAAAAGGAGTGATTTTACTCTAGAGAATACTTTTATGTGTGGTTAAATATATAAAACTAAATGTTATTGTGCAAGAAACGGAACTAGAAGTAGACAAAATATAACAAATTTATTTTATGAAAACATTGGCAATAATAAAGATAGTAGGTATGTACAATGATATAATAATAAGTAGTATGTTTACAAACCGTTCACCTGTCAAATGGACTTAATGAACTACAAAGGGCGTGCGCGTGTCTTATCTCCAGGCAAAGATTTGTGAGGCATACACTAACAAACAAGCAATCACAGAAAATGTAAAAAATATATTTAGAAAATAGAACACATACAGATAAAAAAATTTGTGCATATTAATCACACTACACGACAAGTCATAATCTTAATAGAAAGTATCTAGACTCAAACTTGAATTTAAAAATAATGTACAACCTTTACAGTGAATTTGCTTACTAGTTAGCACATCATTAATTATGTATCAGTAGCTATCCACGGACAAATATTCTATAAAGGTTTTAATTTCCAATTTCACGTTCTATTAAAAGATGCATGTGTAAAATATGTTTAAAGCAAAACTAAACGGCAAAATTGAACAGGAAAAAGCAAAAACAAATTTGACAAAGAATAGTTTTTTGGCAATCTTGAATAAAGGGAGAGTTTATAGATTTACTTTTGATCTAAAAAAAGCATTGCCATTTCCAACATTGTCCGATTGCAAATTATTAAAAAAAACATGTATGTTTATAACCTAAGCATACATAAACTAGACAAAAAAACTATTAGACAAACCTATAGCGTTATAAGGATCACAAGAAATAGGATCATGTATATGTAAGCATATCTTAGAAAATGCAAAATAAACAAACACATTATTTTTTATAGTAATGCATGTGGCGGAGAAAACCAACATTTTAAACTTAAACTTTTAGTGGATTTGGATACGCAGATAAAATTATAATTTCTGATTATTTATTTCTACCGATTGACCGGAATTTTAACCACATAGAACAATATGCTAAAAACAAAATAAAATACATACCTGAACACGCATGCATAAAAATAATTTAAAAAATTAGATTTGGAAACATTTAAAGTTTGTAAAAAAAATCTACAAAGTTATTGAATAAGTTTGAATAAAATGAAAATAATACTACAGTGGCCTGTGGTTACATTAAAAAAAAAAAATCATATACAATTTTCTATAAACAAACTTTTAATGAAATTTTCTTTATGAAGTAATCTATGTGCAACCAAACAATTTAAGAATGCGAAAAAATAAAGAATAACTTTTTCAGTTTATTTTTCCAGTTAATATTTCAAAAACATTATTTTTTGAGGAACAAGATTATTTTTTTCAAATTAATACTAGCTTTGTTTTTTTTTTGTTTATATTGAAATAATTTTTTAAACTCAAAATTTTCAAAATTAAGAGAAAAAAAAATTTGTCTGTGAAAACTTATTCTTTAAACAAATTTAAAAAAAATTGTTATAATTTTTTCCTAAAAATGCATTCCTGAGAAGTTACAAATGATAAAAAAATGTAAAAAAACTCAAAAACCTTGATTTTTTTAAATTTTAATTGCTTTTTTTTCTGAAAAATTATACATAATCAAGATTTATGTAGAGAAAGGCATTTTCAGTAGTTTGAGCAAAAACAAATTTTTATTCCGTACACTTGACTCATACATGGCCATATATAATATACATATATTTATATAAAATAAAACTGCAAAGTATGAGTCAAGTGTACGGAATAAATTTTTTTTTTGTTAAAATTATTGAAAATGTCTTTCTTTACATAAATCCTGATTATGTAATTTATTCAGATTTTTTTAGTTAGCCATTTCTGAGTAATAAGCAATCAAAATAACGAGATGTTCAAAAAATATCTTAAAAATTTCAGAAAGTGCTGTGCATTACGTTTGAGATATCTTACAATATATCCACAGAAATACTTTAAGCTTAAGCTTATTTTTGTATTCACATCAATACTTAAAAATAACAAAAAAAGGTTTAAACTTCAAGTATTTCTGTGGACACATTGTAAGATACCTCTTTATCCTTATTTAATAACAAGATCAAAACAACCAAATGAATATAAAACACAAATCAAACACAAAAAACTAATAAGAAAAATGGAATCAGAAGATAAGAATGGCGCCCCACGATGCTGTAAATGTATTATAAAAATTTAGAAAAAAAAATAATACCAACCAATATCAATTTTTCGTAAACTAAAATTTGAAATTTAATAAAACTTGGTTAAGAGTAAATTAATATAGTACTAAAATTTGTCAAATATTAGTTTGTATTGGTATGACCAGTTTTATAAAGTTATGTTTGGAGTTATTAATAAATAAAATAAAAAATATAAAATTTAATCATACTAAATGACACTAATAGCAATTCCTCCTAAACTTAACATTGGAATTTAATAAAATTTTGTTTAGAGTAAGTACTACTGTAGTACCAAAGTTTGTTAAAATTTACTTTATTTTGGCAAAACTAGTTTTGAAAAAAAAAATTATAAAATAATATCAAATTTAATGATACTAAAAGAATATCAGTTTTACTTGATCTAGACATTGGAATTTAATCATATTTGGTTTAGTACAAATACTAATATAATACCAAAACTTATCAAATTAAAATTATAATGTTACAACTAGTTTTATATAAAAAAAAAATTTAGTTTTTTATAAATTAAGAGCAGTTCTTCATTTGTCAAAATGTAATTTGTTTTGGTACGACCACTTTTATGTAACTCACCAGAAAAGATGTTTTTTAGATTACAACATACCTTTCTAAAATAATCAATCAATATGCAAAATTGTTAATTACTATGTATCATTAATAGATCCAAAATTTTATAACACTAAACGTTTATTACGACATTTTTTAATAATAAAAATTGTTTGTTAATTTAGCCCCAATCAAGTGTTAATAAATTTATATATTAATATATGCGTTGTATACATAAGTGAATATAATCAAGTTTACAGTTAAGTAAAAGTGAAATAATGCGTGAATGCAATATAATTTGAAAGTATATATATATGCGTAAATATTATTTGCATTTTAATCAATTTTTTTATTGTTTAGTTAATTATAATTGTAGTTTCACCGAATTTTAATTGGAGAATGTATGGTAATAAATTCCCATAAATTAGTAAAAGTAATATTTTTGTGTATTCGTTTAGGAATCATGATTCTTTTGACCCCTAAATTAATTGCTTTATATAATAGATTGTTATATTAAAATCGCTCTTAAATATTTAATTACCTTAAGTCGTAAATAAAGCAATTTGTTTTAATAGTTTAAACAATCACTTATGAGAATGTTGTATTAGATAATAATAAAAGAAAAATATATAAAATGCAAAGCAATTTTTTAGAAGTTTTACAAATATTTCTCAGTGATAGTAAATACATCAAAAAATATGTTGCAAAAATGTTTGCTTTCATTGACAACATTTTTGAAGTAAAAATTTACTATAATTAGAAAAAAAATATACTTAAAAATATTAATTGTGAATTAGACTGGCTTACAATATTAAAATTGATTTTCAAATTATTCCAAAAAAGGTTTATTTTGTAATGTTATGATTACATAGCAGATGATTGAAAAATTTATTAAATTTATGTATCGATAACGTGTATTTAAATTGTTGCCCCAATTTCTGATGAATGTTTGTTAAGGATATGTTATAGATTTACCTTATAATAATTATTTCGCCTAGAAATAATTTAAATAATAAAAAACTAAACCACTGACTTTTTTCGTAAAGCCATGCAACCGATTCACTAACAACAAACTGACAAGCACT
Organism: Tachinus rufipes; assembly: GCA_963932245.1. NCBI lineage: Eukaryota > Metazoa > Arthropoda > Insecta > Coleoptera > Staphylinidae > Tachinus > Tachinus rufipes. Next base: position 64,680,849 of record OZ010747.1, on the reverse strand, counting down.
TGCTCTGTGAAAGTGTAAGCCGCCAGACTGATTCGGTTTTTCTTGCGTTGCCACAGCTAACCCATTCATTTATCATTTATCCATACGCAGTATAATTAGAAATCAGCTTTTTGGTTTGCCGTTGTACAAGCATAAATAATTTTTAATTCTTTGTTATATTTTTAAGCATTTATATAAGAAAAATATTATACATTCAATGTCCATTACTAATTGTTAATATTTGTATTAAAAAATATGAATATAATGAGGTATTAATTATTATAATCATTTGCAAAGTATCTGCATGAGGAAGAAGGAAGTTTAAAATGTAAATTCATTTGTATCGCGAGGTAGTAAAATGATTCCAGTTAACTATCAAAAATATTTTGAACGTTTAACTGTCTTAGCATTGAAAAATATAGATAACTATTAAAAGTTTAATCTTAATTGGAAGGTGACGTTTGTCTGACAAAAACATCCTGAACTAAACATTAAAATTTAATAAATTTTAGCTTAAATACTAATGTAGTACTAAAATTGATCAAAGTTTAATTTGTATTGGTTCAACTAGAAATTTTGTTTGAGTTTTTTAATAATTTAATATTAAATTTAATAATGTAAGAAACACTTCTTCTGAACTAAATATTGCAATTTAATTTGTTTTAGAATAAGTAATAATATAGTACCTAAGTTTATTTTAGTATGACCATTTTAAAAAAAATTATTTGAAGATTAAGAGACATCAGTAGCAGTTTCTTCTTAACTAAACATTAGAATTTAATAAAAATTTGTTTTAAGTAAGTACTAATACGGTACTAAAGTTTGTCAAAATTTAATTTGTATTGATACAATTAGTTTTTTAAATTTTTTTTTTGGTGTTTTTAATAAATTAATATCAAATTTGATTATACTTAGGGCCGGTCTTTCATCCTCTGCTTAAACTAAGATTTTAAGTTCGGTTGAAATCAGTTTAGCGTATTTTAATTAAAAAATTGACTGAATGTAAATATAATCTGTTATAATACATTATTTGTAAATAGGTTTAGTTAGTTAAATTTAAAATAAATTTTAGTAAAATTGTGATAATAAGTTTTGTTCTTGAAAAAATGATGTTTGTTATAATATGTATTTATTAAACAATGTTTAATCATATAATTTAAATTTGTTTATTTTGTCATTTGGCTGCTAACATTTTACAGAAATAAAGTGTCATTAACAAAATGAAGTTTAAAATAAAATAAATTTCAGAAATTTTACTACCAACCTAAAATACATTTATTGTTTTAGATTAAAATATGAAATAAACTTAGTTAAAAATTAGATTAAGCTAAGATTGAAATGCCAGCCTTAAGAGCATCAATACTAAACATTGTAATTTAATGAAATTTATTCTTAATTATTTTTACAAAGTGACGGTTATCTGTTAAAACTTTCTGTAATGTTTAACTGTTAACAATATTTTCTTATGTTTAACTGTCTATGGCAAATTAGATAAACTATCAAATGTCTCGTTTTACTGTACTTTTAGCAGATTTATATTTTTTTTGTGTGAAAAATGGAAATTTTGAATTGTGACTTCGAGTGATGATTTTTTATGATATTCGATACGGTTTAACACCGCAGCAATGTGTGAAAAAACTTAGTTTGTTATTTGGGGATGAAACACCGTTTAAAACTATGGTTTACAAATGGTTCGCAGAATTCAAGCGTGGAAGACCAACGTTTGATAACGATATTTACGAAGGTCGTCCATGCACCTCTGTTGTCGCAAAAAATATTGATGCTGTGCGTGAAATGATTTTGTCAGATTGGCATGTGACCTATAGTGAGATAGAGTCATTCTTAGGCATTGCAGCAATTACACGATTATTTGCATGTCAGGAAGCTTTGCAGTTGTTGGATCCCACACAATTTGAAAGAAAAACAAAAACAGGCACGTGTCAAGTGGTGCAAGGAAATGCTAAAGAAATTTGAAGGGGGTTGTTCAAATTTGGTATATAACATTGTAACAGGTGACGAATTTTGGATATATTTATATGAGCCTAAAACTAAACAGCAATCGACTGTATGGGTGTTTGAAAATAAATCTAAACCCACGAAAGTGGTGCGTTCACGAAGCGTTTCGAAAAGAATGATTTGTTGTTTCTGCAACTGCAACTGTTGCATTAGAGGATCAAAGGACAGTTAATGCTGACTGGTATACTTTAATTTAGCCGGAAGTTATTGCTGAAATTTATCATGACAATGCAAGCGCTCACACAGCACGACGAAATGTAGAGTTTTTGACCAGTAACAACATCCAATTAATGACTCATTGCCCATATTCGCCTGATTTATCGCCCAATGACTGTTTCCTATTTTGACATATCAAAAATAAAATACGTGACGAGCGTTTTTCTTTGCCTGAGAAGGCCGTTGAAGCAATTAAATCACTTGTTTTGGAGGTACCTTGCTCAGAGTGACAAAATTGTTTTCAAGATTGGTTTCATCGGATGCAAAAGTGTATACATTTTAAAGGAAAATATTTTGAAAAGCAATAAAGCAATTTACATAATGTAATTTGTGTTTTGCTTTACATTTTCCGCGAACTTTGGCAGTGTCCCTCGTGTTATTTTAATCACATTAAGAAAGTGGAAGATTTGATTAAACGTAGCAGTAATCAGATACCATCTACTTTTAAAAATGGTAATTTTCAAATTGACACCACTGGTGGCATTGTAAATCTCTTTGCTGTTTTTCTTGAACCAGTTTACAGTCCGCTGACGGCATCTATGAGTTCACACAACACATATTCTCTACCATCTATTCCTACCCACATAAATGAATTGCATCTTGCTTTAAATATATATGACGTTGTCAACAAATCATCAGTATTAAAACCCAACAACTGTCCAGGGCCTGATAGATTAATTGCTTTCTTTCTCAACAAATGTGCGTTTGTTCTTTGTCGGCCCTTACGGCTTTTATTTAACTTATCTCTGGTTTTTGGTACTTTTCCTACTTGCTGGAAACAAGCTTATGTCACTCCGATTCATGAGTCAAGTTCTAAAAATGATGTAACAAACTGTAAACCTATATCTATTTTATCAGTCATTTCAAAAGTTTTTGAAAAGATAGTCAATTGACTGCCATTCTGAAATCTGAAATTGTTCTCAATCAACACGGTTTTCGAACTGGCAAATCGACATCTTTCAACCTTTTGTTGTATGAATTTTATATAACAGATGCGGTCAAAAACAGATTCCAGGTAGATTCAATTTACACTGATTTTTTAAAAGCTTTTGATACCGTTGACCGCAAGATACTAATTATGAAACTATGTGGTATTAGAGTCAATGGATCTTTGTTAATGTGGATTCAATCCTATTTATCTAACAGATTTTAATTTGTGCGCATTGGTCAGTGCGTTTTTTGTAATATCGATGTTACGTCAGGTGTTCCACAGGGGTCACATCTTGGACTTCTACTGTTCAATATCTTTATTAATGATGTGGTACACTGCTTTTCTAATGCGCGTTGTTTATTATTTGCTCGCGGTATAAAAATCTTTATGAAAATTCAGTCTTTGGATGATGCTGTGCTACTTAATGAAGAAGTACAGATTTTTTTAGTTGGTGTCAGGCTAATAACTTACTAGTTAATTTAAATAAGTGCAAAGTGATGACATTGTCTAGACGTAAGTCTACGGTGATGTATGTTTACTCTCTTATAAATGAAATGTTGTCGAGAGTTAACACTTTTTGTGATTTAGGCATTACTTTTGATTCAAGTTCTTTATTTACACTACATATTGATACTGTTGTGGCTAAAGCATATCAACTTTTAGGATTTGTTAAGCGTAACTCTAAGGAGTTATGTGACCTTTTTAATCTAATTATCCTTTCCGAACAGATTCAAAAAAGTTTGTTTGTTTTTTGGCGTATAAATGCAACATTGCAGGCAGTTACACAGAACTGCTCTCTAAATTTAACATGTTCAGTCTTGAAAAAAGACGTTTTAATTTTGACGTGACACTAGTTTAAAAGTACTTTGTGGGGTTATTGACTGTTCTGACTTGGTCAGCTCAATTGGCATTCATATTCTAGATCGAGTTTTTTGCAATGACTATTTATTTTATATACCGAAAGTTCCAAAAACGAGAAATCCTGCTATGACAGCTTGTTCTATGGATTTTGGGAATAGCAATTATCTTATCAATAATGCTGTTACTGTTGAAGACAGGAACATGCAGAAAACTTTTAATCATCCAACGCATCACGGAGACAAACAGCAACAAAAATGAAAATTGTGTTAAACGCATTTAAGAGTGGTATGACCAGATTGTCAACACATTAATAGGGTACACACCAAGGCACCAAAAAAATAGAAACTGTCAAACCACTGCAGAGGTACAAAACCAACTCTGCATTGTTTACGCAAGCAAGACAGGATCTGTGTAGGATCTGGGAAGCGTAAATAATCAAGATAAAAATTACTCTGAAAGAGAATGAACAATTTTTTAAAAATACTCAATGGCAATATAGAAACAACACGCACCTTTAAAAACACAATAAAAAAATACGTGGTTATATCATAAAACTAGATTTTAAACATAAGGTACAATCTTAAAAAAACCATAAATATATAGCTAGTAGTCTGGTTACACAAAGTGAATGGCTAAAAAGTCAAGAGCTACTGCACAAACACAACAAAACCATAAAGTTTATAGAAATACAAACCAGCGTAGATAAAACCAAAATTAGTACCAAAACTGACGGACTTGAAAACAAAATAGAAAACGAACAAAACCAAAATGGCTACCAGAATTAACTAAAAGCTACAAAACGTAGACAATGATGAACAGCTTTTGGATCTTATAGAAGAAACATTGCCCTATAAAGTGTTTTAAGTAACAAACTTAAAAATGAAACATCCGTTAAAAGAACAAGAAGGAGATCTAGCCGTATATGCGGAAAATCTAAGCATGAAAAGAATATTCAATGGAGATACCTTCAACTAAACGAAATGTTAGTAGCAGAAGAACAAAATAAGCAACACATGACACATACAAAACTTACTACGGAAGTTTTGAAAAGAATATAAAAAAGAAAGAAAACTACGTATTTGGAGTTACGACGCAGGTAGACTTGGAAGAAACAAATAAATTATTTTGTCTCATAAAAGCGATACAATTACTAAAACAAACCGCAAATGAAAACTAAAAACAAAAAAATAATATATTAAATAGTAGTAGTAGTAATCATATGTATATAGACAAAAAGACATAAAAGTCATAATACATGTACAGAAAAAAATTGAAAATAGATTACAAGGACAGGCGCCGAAAAAAAAACTGCGATTAAAGAATACTACAGATATGGGAACAGTTATAATAAAATTATACGGCCATGTGGCACATAAATATCAAGATCCAGAGAAAGAGAAAAGATGCTTAAAACGCAAAAAGTAAAAGATTGTATAAATGAGAAATACTGCCCAAGCTTCAAAAAGGTAAGACACAGAATAAATAACATAAAATGCGCAATCTATCAAAAACTAATAGAACTGGAAAGATAAAAAGACAAAGGACGGCGAACCTTTAATACAACCCTAAAATAAACTTAAAAGCAAATAAAGATAAACTAGAACTACGTTCTCTCAACGCTTTATAGGTGAACTTAAACAGGTGCAAAACGGTACGTGATCTGCTTTTCAAAACGGTGGAGGAGAAGGAAATTAATGTTATGATAAATGGTATGTGGACCATATTCTTGATGTCGCTACAGGCATAGCAAACAACTAGTGTAAAGTACACCAGACAGGATTTGCAAACGGATACGTCTGGATTGAACTTACGGAAGCGATTATTTATAGTTGCTAAATATTTTTCAATGCAGTTGCAAACAATTTTAGGGAATTTTTACACCGACTCATAAGCAGTTTCAGAGCACAGAAAAAAAAATGTATTATGGGGGGCAACTTTAACGCAAAGTTAATGTTATGGAGCTTTGCAAGAAATGATTTAAAAGAGGATAAACTGGCGGAATAGGCATCAGAATTAGACCTGATGGTAGTTAAATAGAAGGGGCATCTTTACTTTATATATTAATTAATAAAAATAATTTATAACATAATATGAAATAATAAAATATTAATTAAAAATAATTAAAGTTTGTTTTATTAGAAAAGTCTTGCAAGCAAAGGCAGGACAAGCCAACATATAGGCCGCTCTGCTTTTTAGACTGTATAAAAAAATTGCTCTAACAGATGCTGAAAAACAGAATACAGATAAAACCTAAAAAAAATAAAAAACAAGCTTTTAACCAATATGCTTTTGTAAAAGATACAGAGTGCTGGAAGAAGTTGTCAAATTACGAAATGAAACGTGGAGACATAAAGGGTTGTGTGTTGATTATTTTGGATGTTAGAAATGAGTTAAACTCTGCACCTTAAAAAAGGTGCTCTACAAAAAAAGAAAATTTTGATGTACCTGTTGCAAATAGTAAAAAATTATTTTTCCGAAAAACCATTGCTAATAAGAAAACAGGCAGTTATGAGTATCAGGTGAAGTGTGTCTTAAGAGTCAATTTTAGCATCTCTTTTGTAGAATTTGTACTATGATGGGGTTTTGTGGCTAAACATGCCGCCAAATGTTGCAACATTTGGGTATGTTGATGATCTAGCAGTACCAGTCATAGCTAAGATAGAGGAGTAGCAACTGCCAACAATGCTATTCAGTAAATTACATATTGGATGAAACAAATAAAACTAGAAGTAGTCGCAAAAAAAACGGTGGTTGCGCTTCGGAGAGACAAATGCTAAATTACCATTAAAGTCTTAAGTGAAAATAAATGTTTTTAAATTGTCAAACAAATTCTGTCAAAGTTTCCAAACTGTCAAACATACTTTGAAACTATCAAACGTAATTTTAAGTTAAATAAATCTTAAGAATATTTTGAAATTATAAAGAACTATTGTATTGTGTAGAAACGTTTTTGAAAATAAAAAACGTATTGTTAAACTGTGAAACGCATTCCAAAACTGTCACATTTTTAATTTTTAAAGTTTTACTACACACAATTCTAAACTCTGAAACACATTTATTTTGAATATAGAAACGTTTTGCTAAAACTGACTAAATATTCCTGAAATGTCATTTTTTTTTTAAAACGCCAACAAAATTAGTTATTTTAAAAAAATCTACTAAACTATCAAACCCCGTACATAAACTATTTTAAAATAAAAAACATATTTCCAAACTGTCAAAAAAATGACATTTTACTGTCAAAGTGACATTTATTTGTTTTTTTTTAAATCTTTTTTATTTTTAGAAAAAGTCATTTGTGTTTCAAAATCATTTTGTAACTGTCAAAATATTGTTTTATTGTTGAAAACTGTAGATATCTATCAAAATTGATGTTTTACTGTCAAAATGTTTATTTGTTTTTTTTTTTAATCTCATTTGTGTTGGAGAACCGGCTACTCGGCACGGATTAGAATTTACTGACTGCCTCTGCTAAATTGAACTGTCATGTTAATTAATGTTTTGTTATTTTGATTAGGTAATATTCTAATAGTTTTAATTAAAGCTGATAACCACCTTCAATTATCCTACATTTTGGGGGCTTGACCGAGATAAGTGGTGTGAAAAAAAATCCAGAAATTGCACACGTTCGTAGAGAAACAAAAAACGCGGCAAAGAAGTTATAAAGAATCAAGACGATAATAAGTAACGAAAAACATCCGGCCGAGTAAAAAAGAAGGAAAAGAAGAAAAAAAGGATGCAACGACACGCAAGACTAGAGAAGACGAGAATTGCGACAAATGCAAAACACTTAAAGAATTTTCCGGGTTTGATTAAAAAATTGATTGGTTTTAAATAAATTCAATATAAGTGAATCGACTCTGATTACTTTATAACAAGAATTATTAAGGTGATGCGCCATCTAGTAAGCAAGCCTTAGCGATGTTGAAATCGAAAAAGAAGTAAACTCAAAAATTATGACAAACAAAAAGAAGCAGACAGCAAATTAGCAAAGAGCAATGAGGTGACAGTAGGAAACAACCTAGCAACGCAGAATCACTTGTGTGAGCGAGATTTAAATTTTTGTTCAAAGACGTGGAAGATACAACCTTCACCATTAGTGGAAACAGTAAATACTTGCAAAGAAACGATGATCAGAACTAGCAAAACTGTTTGTGAGCAGTGAAGGGTTGACTTGTTCAAAACTAAAGAGAGCTTTACGTAGTGAATTTTTACTGAAGTTTAATGCACGGAAGAAGAAGAATGAAAAATTATTTTTTAATAATAAAAAAAGTAGCAATTAAGGAAGCAATAAATGATTAATCGTTGATGGAGTACGTAATAGATAGAATTCATGACAATGTAGCAACTAAAAAAGAAGAATAGACTAGAAATTAAACGTTTTAATTATGAAACCAGCGGTCACCTAGCAAAATATTGCGAGTAAAAGTTTAAAAGACTTTTGTTTTTAATGTAATCGTTTTGGCCATAAAACAGCGGAGTGCAACGAAGGTGCATTAAGAAGAAAACAGTACACAAGAAGTACGTTTGTTGAACATTGATAAGAATAAGATAAAGAAAACAGAAATAGGTGACCGAGTGTAAGGGCGCTCATAGATACAAGCAGTCAAATTAGTATTATCTTTGATAAAGTAAACCAAAGTTAATAAACTACAGCAAAAAAACTTAAATTTAACACTAACAGGTTTTGGAAAGAATTCGGTGAAACACAGAACTGCACAGAACTAGAATTAAAGGAAGTGAATATTGTGGTTCATATACGACATACATCTCTGAGCTAGACATGATTATAGGATAGGAAACAAAATATTGGCCCAAACAAAGGTAAACATTACTAAAAGTAAAGTAACCATTAAAAAAATAGCAAGTGAAGAAACACGATTAATGAAGATTGACTTGAGAAACAAAACAGAACTGAACATTGATCAAGAAATAATCAAATAAACCAACACAAAGATTAAAAATATGATAAAAAAATATAGACGTATTATTAAAAATAAAAAATACAGAAATGAGACACCAGTGTACTCTACACCCAGACGATTGACATATGCAAATGAAGGAAAAATGGACCAACAGGTGCAAATATGGCTAGACAATGGACTAATAGAACAGTGTACATCAGAATATGCCAGTTCAGTGGTACTACTCAAAAAGAAAGATGGTAGTCACTCAATGCCGCTGATTGAAGATGTGTTTGACACATTAGAAACGCCGTACTGTTTAGTAGACTATACTTGAAAAACGGGTTTTTCCATATAACAGTTGACATAAAAAACCAAAAGTACACAGCGTTTATTATGCACAATTGTGTTCTAACGTTACTTGAACACAGTATTTTGAGAATTGACAAGAAGATAAATTCTTTTAATCTACATAGATCACTCTGTCATTCTAGCAAAGGACAAGCTTAAAGCACTGGAGCTATTACAAATAGTGTGTCAAATGGCTAGTGAATATGAGCTTTAAATTATTTCAAAAAATGCAAGTTTTTACAACAAGTGGCATTTCTAGGTCGCGTGATTAAAAATGAAAGGACTTACTCAACAAAAACAAAAACTCTCACTGAACACACTAAAGCAAAGTTTTGTTGGACTGACCGGGTATTTTAGAAAGTTTATTTCACATTATGGCAAAATAGCAAAATTTACAAATCTAGTAAAAAAAGATATATTTTTCAAATTAACCGATCGAAAAAATGCCGTGTTCAAGGCATTAAAAATGCTTTTACAGAAAATTTAGTCATTTATTTATATAAGTCAAGTTTGGAAACTGAAGCAGTATTACTCCAAATAAGTCCTATTAACAACCAATTATATCTCATTTAATATATGAACAAGAAGACAACGCAAGCTGAAAAGAAATACTCTAGTGTAATCTATTAGAAGTTATGGCGGTAATTGGTAGAGTTAAAAAAATTAGAGTGTATCTGCTAAGACAAAAACTCAAAATAGTAACAGACTGCAATGCATTTACAACGACAATTTACAAAAAAAAAATGAAAGCTAAAGACAGATATAATTACAACAGTTTACAAACAAGGACATTATGCAGTAAAAAAGACAAAGAACGTAATTGATCAGAAATGTTACATCTCAAGTTTATGGAATAAGATAGAAAATGTCGTTGCATGCTGCATTTTGTGCATGTTGATGAACAAAAAAACAAGAAAGGAGGAAAGTTTCTCAAATGCACTGTCTAAAAAAGATGTATCTTTAAGGACGTATCACATTGACCATTTTGGATCCATGAACACGACCAACAATAATTACAACCACATATTGGCAATAATAGATACCTTTACGAAGTTTAAAGCGCAATCTGTCAGAGGCGCCGTGTCCCATAACTATCAACATTTGCATAATATTTTTATCAATTTTGTTTTAAAGTAATACACTATTTTATTGCAATTATTAAAGAGTTACAAAAATATGATTAATCAATTTTTAAAAATATAACGAGTTATAACATTACTATAAGATCACAATTTCTTTTGCGTGCAAGTTTATATGTACTTTATATGTGTTACTGGTCTAACCCTTGAAGATGTAAAGGGGGCGAGCGTCACACGACCTAAGAGGTAGTTAAAAGCCTAGAGGTTGAAATTCCACAGCGTTGGGGTTCTTCTGCATCCTGAAACTTGTACAAAGTTGTTCTGCGCCATACGTGCTTTGTTTGTACTCACTCAGAATGCATGTACAGAGACTTAAATGCATAGTTTTTTTTTTTTAATTAAAAGGTCTGAATTGGTGGTAGAATTGTTGGAACCAGGCTGACGTCTTATGGAAATTGTGATTTAAGGTAGTACGAGTCCGTAAATCCAGTTTATTATGAGGTCTTGTGTGTTATTTGACTGACTGTTAGGGAAAATAATTGGATAATAATATCGATGGAAAATATACCGGCCTCTATGAGCTACCCATTTCAGTATTTTTAACCCTAGTGCGTATCTCCAATTATTTCTGCCGAGATTTTGTGATACCCTGAAGGGTAACAACTGCTTTAATTTTTAGAACGCCACTCCCTGAAAGGATTGCTACTTCCGCAACCTTTTTTTCTTTTTGTGGAAACTTTTAGAGAAAAACATCATTCAGAAGCCTTGCACCACTTTACATTAGTTTTAACGTTCTCAATTAAAGTTAAGCGGCATTAATTGACGTTCAACGTGGGAGAAAAAATTCCCAATATCTTGCTTGATCTAGTCGAGCTACACAACCCAGAAGAACACTCGGAAACTAAACCGAAACTTATTTAAAGTTAACCACTACCACTGGTAGAAAAATCCACGTTTTACAAACCGGTAAACGTCGTTTGCAAAGACCGAGGCAAATTCAAGTTGTCAAAACCGACTTTAAAACGACGCATCACCCAAAACCTGGAGAGGTCAATATGCCCAGTAATTGTGAATCTGAGTGCAAACTATAGAAAGTTAAACAAAAACGTGGTACTCTTAATGGTAAAATAAAATTGCAAAAATAGGAGATAGGATATTGTTGCAGATACAGGTTTCGCAAAAACCGTAGCTTTAAAATTAACACACTCCACGGTGCCAGAACTTTCCAGCCAATTCTATCGGCACCTTTTAGGCTACAGCATTTACCTAGTCACTAGTTATTTATCAAAAATGACGTTTTATAGTCAAAAGTGACGTTTATTGTTATTTTTTGGAATGACCAGTTTTATGTTTTTTTTGTTGTTGTATTTTAGCGTCGACTACTAAGGTCATTAGCTATTTATTTTAATAATAATATCTTCCGGTTATAGACCTGGAGATACAAAACAACTCATTAAAATGGTTAAATAAATAAATAAATATTAATTCAAATATCACAGTTAAAAACTAAATTTAAAACTATTATCACAGAAACTTTGCTGCCAGTACCTATACATTAACCTAACCTAATATCACAGATGACATCGAATTGATCAATAAAAATAAATAAATAAATTATCACCAAAATCATTATAAGACAACACAAAAACTTGGTTACACCTGTTTGAAGACTTCTATTTGATAAAATAGACGCCACGATTTTAGGGAGCTTGAGCTGATTGCGGTGGGGAAGGTAGGCTCCTCCAAAATGTGCTTCACCGTTAGAGGGTCGTGACATGTTTGGCATGCTGATTGTTTGTCGCTAGGCAGAAGATACGAAGAGGTCAAGTTGGTATGACCTATGCGCAAGCAACATAAGGCAACCTCCTCTCTTTTGTTGAGATCTACCGGCGACTTCCATGCCGTCACGGAGAGCTTGATTTCTTTTAATTTGCTCTTAAAGCCGATCCATACTTTTTGCCAATCCTCGATGACCATCGATATGTCGTATCCTTTGAGATCATTGGGTTTCACGGGAATATTGTCCGTAGGATTTGCGTCGGGCGGCTTTATTGGCCAGCTTGTTGCCCTTGATACCCACATGACCCGGTGTCCAAACAAAGACAGCTTTCTGTTCAAACCCGGCCAGGCGGAATATTGAAGTTTGTACGCTGGACCAGTGGATCGGCCGAATACATAGACTGTATACTCAAGATGGCACTCAGCAAGTTGGAACAAAGAAGTAATGAGCTGTGAGATGACTTTTCACAGTTTAGCAGGGCTTTATGCAATACATGTAATTGTGGACTGCGCCTAGGGCTTTCAACCGGGATTTTTTGGCGTATGAGTGCGGTATACTCATCATACGCAGCCGTAGTCAGTTCTGAACAAAACCATGGCTTTATACAGCTGCAACAATACCTCTCTCCGCGCACCCAGTTGATGTTGGCCAAGCACTTGATCACGTTTAAGGCTTTTTTGCACTTTGTGACCAATTCATCAATATGTGCCCAAAAGGATAAGGTCCTATTGAGCACGAGTCCTAAGAAACGGACTGTTTTGACGCACGTGATTCTGAAACCCCGTAAAACAAGCGCAGAGTCCCGGTGAGATCTTTTGAGGCGGCAAAAATGCACGCACGAGGTTTTTGTTGTAGAGAAGCGAAAACCTGTTGCCTCTGCTTCTCTGTCTACTTTGTCTATAGTGATCTGGAGTTGACGTGTTATGGCCGGGATGGTATCTCCCGCCATGTAGATCACCAAATTGTCGACGTACAAGCATTTCTTTACAGGTGTAACCACAGAAGCTGCAATATCGTTTACCGCGATTGCAAAAAGAGTAAAGCTAATTGTTGACCATTGGGGAACACCATTCTCTAGACATAATGTCTATGAGATAGTGGTTCCCACCTTTACTTTAAATTTGCGATCGCGCATGAAAGATTCAAGAAAAAAAGGCATACGGCCTCTGAATCCTTGTGCGTGTAGCTTCTGCAAAATTCCATATAGCCAAGCGATGTCATACGTATTCTCCAGGTCGAAAAACTAGGAAAAAATTTTCTAAACAGATTAAATGATCAACGGTATTGTGATTTTGTTTGAAACCCGCCTGGTATTTAGCTAAAAGACTGTTACTTTTCAGCATCCACACCAGACGGTTGTTGACAATTTTAAGAAAAAGAAAGAGATGTAGGGCAAAGAATCCGAGGAAAAGAAATTTAGCTGAGTTTCTAATTGATCTTTTTGACGCAAGAATTGTTTACTATAATTTTGAGAGCTACTGGAAGGCGCAAATTGAGTTGCAATGCATCTGCAATGTTGGCCGCTTTGGTAACTTTGCATCCGTCGACGATTAAGATGGGGGCCACGAGGGAAATTTCTTTCCCGACACGGCTCCCACTTTTTTCTACTTTTTGCCGACCAAAGTGGACGGCGTGATTGTCGACACGTAGCTCTCCTATGATCGTTGCTTGCTTTCAAAAATTTTCCGTCGTGCAGCGAAAGCGATTATGTTTTCCTGCGTCGGAGTTCTTTTGAAACAATTAAAAGTTTTTTTTTTCTTTTTCACAACTACTCGGATATTGTCGTTTCACCAAAGAACCGACGGACCGGCCAGCTGACCGCTGGACTTTTGAGACAAACACATCTGCTGTTCGGACGATACAATTAGTAAAAACCTTTACGGCGGTCTCGACATCCTCACCATTTGACTCTGGTGGGACCAGACTGGCTTGGAAACCTTGCAGTCTGCGCGGTTGAAACACGATCTACGGGGAACGGACTGCCTGACACGTTTGACGATGGTTTTAATTACGATAGAAAAGTGAAGGTTCTCTAATACATGCCACGATATACGTGTGATTAAACGTGGGGACGATAAAGACGAATCAATTGCCAAAAAATGTGTACCTCTATCTCCAAAGTGTGTGGGAGAACTCGTGTTGAGGAAGACAGTGTCGCTTTGATCGAGAATTTTTTTTATCAAACGACCTCGCGTGTTTTTTCTCAGGGAACCCTAAAGCGGATTGTGGGCGTAAAAATCGCCCACTAAGAGATAAAACAGTTGAAGCTGCAAAATAAGTTCTTATCTTCCAGAGTCCAATCAAACTCAGGAAGATACAGGTTGCATATTGTGGATTTTATTGGAATGGTAAGCCGGATTGCAATTGCCTGGTGTCTAATTCTGAAAGTTATTTTCGTAAACGGTAAATTTTTTCTCAAAAAAATAGCGATTCTACCTTTGGCTCGGACACCCGGCAGAACGTCACTTCTTGTGCACGTACAGCCCCAAAGATTGAAATTTTCTTGGGGCTTGAAGTGCGTTTCCTGTAAACACACGCAAAAAAGCATGTGTTTTACCAAGATTATTTAGCTCACAATAGCTGCGTTTGCTACCGTTGCAGTTCCACTGTACTATTGCCTCCATAGTTTTAAACAATTATTAAATAAATAAAATAAATTAAGAAATATAACACGTAATAGACGGACAGTTATTAAAATAAGTTAATAAAAATCAAATAAAACACCAAAGCTGTAAAAAGACTTTGGTGTTTGGACGTAGACAAGGTAAAAGATACATTCTTACAGCTAATATATAATAAGTTGTAAAATACTCCGATGCCAGAACCATAAAATACATAAAACTTAAAACTAATATCACAGATAACATGGGAGTTTTAAAAGACTCCAATGCCAGAACCGAACAATAAATAAAACTTAAAACTAATATCACAAATGACATTAAAGACAAAAAAATCTTTAATGCTAGAATCTAAAAATGGAAAAAACAATTCAAGTACACAAATGACACCGCAGTTATAAAGGACAACACTTAAATATAAAACATAATAGAAGGCCTATAGCTAGGAGCATGATCTGCCCTTTTCCAGTCAGGTTTCCTTCTTCTTCTTCTACCTATGTTACTCTCGACAACAGAAAGTTCTAATGCCGAACTGGATTTGTCGTCACCGTAGCTGGAAGAAGAGTTATCCCGCTACCGTTTATTTGGCGTATCTGCCAAAACAAGTTTAGTCAGGTCGGTTTTAAAGCTAATCTGGGAATGTGTGGGGGTGCTTCCCCACGTTTTTGGTTAAGGAGACTACATTTTTTTTTAACCGTTGTTGCACGGAGAATTTGGTGGGGGCATGTTGGTTTTGATGACTGGTATTGGTGGTTTCTTTGCCGCAGGAAGCTGACTGTGTCCGCTTAGTGCAGCAATAAGAAGCGGTAAAAGTTTGCTTATTAGCTCGTTTACGTCTACTGAGCTTTTCAATGCAGTCGTTGCTTTGGCGTATGATATTCCGGCTATTGGTGTAGAGATTGATACCAATTTACGTACTTCAAAATACGATAATTTGTTCATGATCATGATTTCTTTGATAGCAAATTCTTCTTTATATTTTGGACAATTACTTAATCTTGCAAAGTGCTCTCCGCCGCAATTGACTCACGTAATTGGCTGTTCGCATTTGTTACCTTCATGCAAAGGTTTTCCACACGCGCAAATCTGCTCCTTGAAACAACGAGCAGTGTGTCCAAACCTCTGACATTTGAAGCAACGCATTGGTGCCGGAATATACGGCCTGATAGCGAGGCTATAAAAAGCCCCTTTCACGGTAGTGGAAAGTTGTGGACGGTTAAACGTCAGTATATGGTTAAGGGTTTCTTCGCGTTTTTTGTCTCGCATGCTAGAGATGCGACGCGCTTCAATTACCTCTTGACCACTCATGTTCTCGACAATTTCCTCTAACGTACAGTTTAAAAAATCCCTACAGTAAACAATGCTCTTACAAGTGTTTAAAGTTTGAGACTGAGCGGCTGAAACCGTTTCTACAAGAAGGCCATCTCTGACGTTCTTAATATTTTTAGTATCACCAATCAGTCCGTACAAACACTTACTTATTAAAAAGGGGCTAACTTTGTTAAAGTTGCCTTCTTCCCTGGTAATCAGGATAAACCGAGAGACAGGTCCCGCCTTTTTATCACTTGCACCAGTATTTGGCAAAATAGATTTGCCAAGCTTCTTCCTTTTTGACGAGGAAGAAGCTGGTGGATCCAATTTGTCATCGGACCAGGACCGGGTAGCATTATTCATTGGTACAACCCGACCAGTTGTATCAACTTACGAACAATTAGCCACTGCGCTACCGGAGCATTGTTCTCCCACTCCGGTAGTTGCCGAATCCGTGCCGATTGTGAAGCTCCTGTCAGATTTAACTGACGCCACGGACTGGGGGCGTGATTTAGATTGTGGTCATAAAAAAGATGTGTTTTACCTACCGCCAGGTTGGGAATGAAAGGAAAAGAAGGTTAGGGGTAGAAATTAAAATGACAGAAAAAATGGAGAAGGTAGCCAGGAATAGCTTTGTGTTCATTTGGTTTGGCTTCTGCTCATTGACCCATCCGGGTTGGGTGGCCCTGCCATGAGTCTCCCACTCCCGCTAACATAGCTCGAGCAGAAGTTACTCGGCCCCTCACCATGACAAGGTAGTACCCACGAGGGGGTTTAATAAATTAATAACAAATTTATTTATACTAAGAGACACCAATAGTAATTTCTTCTGAACTAAACATTAAAATTTAATATAATTTAGTTTAGAATAAGTACTATTATGATACGATAATTCTATTTTCTATAGTATAATCAGTTTTATAAAATTTTGTTTTGGAGTATTTTATAAATTAATAACAAATTGACTAAGTACTAAGAAACACCAAACGCTTAGTTTTTTTTAACTAAACATTGGAATTTAATAAAACTTGGTTTAGAGAAATTACTCAAATTTTTTCAAAATTTAATTTGTATTGGTACAAACAGTTTTATAAAAAGTTTTTAATAAGTTAATATCAAATTTAATCATACAAAAGACTGCAATTCTTTTTGAACTAAACACTGAAATTTGTTTTAGAGTAAGCACTAATATAGTAGCTATTATTTTAAATTTAATTTAAATTCTGACAACCATTTTTAAATTTATTTTTTTTGGAGTACTGTATAAATTGATAATAACTTATAAACACTAAGAAATACCAATACCAATAC
Source organism: Tachinus rufipes (assembly GCA_963932245.1). Classification (NCBI taxonomy): domain Eukaryota; kingdom Metazoa; phylum Arthropoda; class Insecta; order Coleoptera; family Staphylinidae; genus Tachinus; species Tachinus rufipes. The sequence goes on along the minus strand of OZ010747.1, from coordinate 64,663,492 downwards.
CAATTCCTTCTGAACTAATCATTGGAATTTATTGAAATTTAGTTTAGAGTAAGTACTAATATATTACTTAAATTTGTATAAGTTTTAATAAAAAATTGTTTTGAAGTTTTTAATAAATTAATAACAAATTGACTAAGAAACACTAGCAGTAATTTTTCTTAAACTAAACATTGGATATTAATTAAATTTTGTTTAATGTATGCAATAATATAGTACTAAAGATTGTTAAAAAATAGTTTATAGTGTTATGTTATACTAAAAGACAATAAAAGTAATTCCTACTGACCGAACCATTAAAATTTAATCCAATTTGGTCTGGAGTAAGTACTTGTATAGTATCAAAACTTGTTTTAGTTTAGTTTATTTCGTTTTAAGTTTTTAATAAATACTAAAAATAGCAATTTCTCTTAAACTATTAAAATTTAATCAAATTTAGTTTAACATAAAATCTAATGTAGTACCAAAATTTATTAAAATTTAATTTATATTAGCACTTTAATTTTTGCTTGAAATTAAGCATTAAGTGCCATCTGTCGGTTGTTATTACTAACAGTTATAGATAGCTGCAATGTAACTAAATAATATATTTTTTTTAAATTATATTTAATGAAATTTGATTTACATCTGCAGATAAAATATGCATAACACTACAATACAATTTGGATAAAATTTGGATAAAATTTTGAAAAAAATAAAAAAATAATTTACTAAAACATAATTTATATTAATATTTTTGCCAATTGTAAAAAAAAAATTTAAAAACATAATCCTATAACTAACATAAATTAAAATCAATGAAAATGAACCCGTATAAATGACTTCTTAACATCGGCACTAAAAATATTTTTGGTTTATTGTATAAAAGTTATAATCACATATAACAAAATGGCATTTTATATTAACAGTTATATAAAACTTTAATAAAAGTTAAGTCCTTCATAGTATCCTTTATTGCCATTCGAAAAACCATAACCACCACCACTTTGGTGTGTACCGGTACCTCCTGGGTATCTACAACTCGTTCCAAAAATTAACGGCTCAATTTTACCAGCAGTTATCCTAAAGTTTTGTTCTGTTGTCTTTAAAGTACCAGTTGCTATTTTCTGGAACCGTGAAGTCAACACCCATAATTCTTGCTCTCCATTTCTATCATTAATTACCTAAAATAAATCTTATTTTAACACAATTTTTATATTTTCATGTTAACCTACCTTAATTCCACTAGCGAATTGCATTGTTACAGGATCCCTAACAATAGTTTCAATGTATTTACCATAATCACTACTTGCAGTATTCCAGCAATTAATTGAAGTTTCCGACATTAATCCAAAATATGCAATTCCATGTTTATCAATAGCTTGTGCGCATGCTTGGGATGGTCTTCTACTAGAGTAGGTCTAAAATTATTAAAATTAGCTTCAATCAATTTTAATTTATATATCAATTACATGATATATTTCCGGAGAAGATGAAGGATCATGTAAGAATCTTGTTTGGTTGCGTATATCTTCAGTATAAACCCAATTTTCAGTAGGTGCTGACATTGCGTGATAAAACATTTTCCTGTTATGGCCTGGACCTCTATAGGGTTCCAAATCCATTCCCAAAAGTCCGTCCATTAAATCAAATTGATCTCCTAAAAAGTTATTAATTATTTTTTTTAACTTTTTTTTTAAGTAAATTTATTACCTTGAATTTTAAATGTGCCATAATCTGGATATGGATACATTGTTTTATCAGTAGCTTGCCATATACGTTCATTGTCAACATCAACAACAATAATAGAATATGTTTGGCAATCAGCCAAATACACAAAACTGTTTTTGCAGTTTGCTTCTCTTACATCAACAGTGGGTGTAACAAGTATAGATCTCGATTCTAAGACGCTTTGTGGTATCGTGAAGGAATGTAATACTTGTCCCTAAAATATTTCAGAATGTGTTATGAAAGGTTAAAATATGTTTTTGTTTTATTTACCGATGCATCGAAAGCGATTAGTTGTGGTGGGCAGGTTTGAGTTGATCCGTATCTTCCTGCATCTAAGACCCATATTCTGCCACATTCATCAATCTGAAATATTACAATTAAAACTTAATAATGCAACTTAGATCCGATATTGATTTACTTTATTTTTAAATTAAAGTATTACTAGAATATGAAAATGCACCTCATACTTTAAACATTTTAAAATCCGGTCTTGAAATATTAAAATTTGACATTAGTATATTGAAAACGGCTTTGTAATATCAAAATGCGGTTTTTAAATGTTTAAATTTATTATTTACATGTAAAATTTGATCTATTTTGACCTGGCTTGCTTTTGAAATCAGACGTTTCTATTTTTTAAATTGTGTACAATCCGGATTAAAAACAATACGGCCTGATTTGGTTTTAATCTAGGTTGGTTTATATTATAAAATTATATAAATGCAAAGTTGAAATATTATTATTTTAATTAAAAAATTAACAGAAACAGAAAAGAATAAAATGACTCAAACTATCCAAAAGATATTAAGCTTTTAATAGGTTAATTTCTTAGAAAAGATGCTAAGGAAAGTTTGCAAAAAATAATTTTGAGAATAGAACATGTATCTGTTTGTGCTAAGAAGTATATTCTTTGGTGAAAACATAAAATCTGATTTTTCAAATAAAATTAATGAAACATGCACTATTTAAACTGTTAGATCAAAAACAGCCAAGAAAAAACTTGTACAGACTATGCGTAGTACTTTTGAAGTAGCACAGAATGATTACGATTTACTGTCTTCGGGCGATGTACTACAAATAGTTACACTGTCAAGCAACTCAACTCCAATAGTATATAACGTATCAAGGGCAAAAAATAGGCCGCTTTTAGCAGAAAGGACCAAAGCAAGTGACGACTGCTAAAGACAAATATTTGTCTGCTAGCCCCAAATAAAAACATTGTTTTAAAAAAAATTAAAGTTTATTATATTGACAATATTAAAGGTATGACGTCATGTAAAATTGTGTTTTACAGCCAATCAAAAATAACTTTTTGGCACTTGGGGCTCTAAATCGTCGCTTTGAAACAGATACTTTTGGTAGAGGCAGGCAAAAAATAAAGTTGTAGCCACAACACAATTGTTAGGTAGATCACACAAATTCCACTACGCAAATAGAATATTGCTTTTACTGCCAGTGCTTTTAAAGGTGTATTTTTTTTTTAGAAAACGTGGAAAAACTTAGAGTTTGGAAGCGATGGATTTATTTTTACTCCAGGTTTAGCTTAGTTTGGTTTTGCAAAAACTAAAGTGAGTAATTGGGATAAACTTATCAAAAACTTGAAACGTGATTTTTTACCGGCACATTGATGATAAGATAAGAGGAAGAACTCAGCAGTGGCAAAAAGTTTATTATTTTTCACTGAATTATATTATAAAAAAACTTTTTTGTCAAAATTGCCGAAAGAACCAGAACAGTTACGCGTTATACTTAAAAATTTGAACACAAAAACTTAGGCTATCTTAGTCTAACCATGATAGAAAATATACAAGAATTAAGTGATGCATGTCAAAAGTTAGAAAACAACGTTGCTGAATTTTTCTTAATTGAACCTCTCAAAATGATTACGTGATGACGATAGATTCCTCAGTAAAGTTTTTTGATAAAAAAATGATTTAAAAGATGCTGGAATTGTGATCCTGAAGAACATAAGCAATGTTTCTGTGAAGTTAAAGGATTTTTTTTTTGATAAATGTTTGTCCTTAGGTGTATTAAGTAAGCTCTACTAATAATAACGCAGTCGGTCACTTAAATTCATAGTTTGATTTAACGTCTCCCCTGTTTTTTGGTATAAAAAGTGATAATTGCTCATGCATAAATTTGAAAATTTTAGGATGTGACTTGATAGACGAGCCAATGTGATGGTGATGGGCTGCTTACAAATTTTTGCAAAAAATTAATTTTATTCTTCATAGTTCAAAATTAAAAGATATAACTACGGCAGTTGGTTTTAGACAAAACATTAAAGAATAGTTAGATTTAAAGTAGCCAATATAATGACAATTTCCCGGATATTAGTAATACCATTTTTTCCACTGGTAATTTATTGCCAAACAGCGCACACAACTGTTATTGTGGTAAATGTCTACTCATTTAAACAAAATATTAGACAATATGTTGGAATTAGGAGTGATTAAGTGATACTAAACTATTGGCCTACTAGCTACCTATTTGAAAACAATCAACAGTTTACGTTATGCTAACTATCAAATTAAAGTCGGCGTTTTAACAAATTCCTTTAGAGAAAAAATCAAAAGAGAAACCAGCATTTGTGATAAGAGGATTATTCCAGTTTGAAGTTCTACAAGTTAAATTATGTAATGCTGCTCAAGCATGACCACATAAAAACACTTAAAGAAGTTTTTTGTTACTTAAATGCTGCCAAACCTAACAATAAATGCAGAAAATGTGGTTTTTGTAAACCATCTCTGAAATATCTTGGCTATCTGATAAAACAAATGTTTTTTGTTTACTTGGACGATATAGTAATAGTTAAGAGTATCTTCGATGACCATACGGAAACATGTAAAAAAGTTTTTTTTTGTTTTTTAAAAGGAGCAAATCTAACATATATGCAAAAAATGTGACTTTGTAAACCATTTTTAAAATATTTTGGTTTTCTAGTAGACTAAACGTTTTTGTTTACTTGAACAAAATAGTAATAGTTAATGGTACCTTCGATGATCATATAAAAACACTAAATGAAGTTTTTCGTGGCTTAAAAGCTGCAAACTTAACGATAAATGCAAAAAAGGTAAGTTTTGTAAACCATTTTTAAAACAGCTTGGTTTTCTGGGAGACCAAATATTTTTGTTTACTTGGACAATATAATAATAGTTATTAGTACCTTTGAAGACTATATAAAAACACCAAAAGAAGTTTTTTGTCGTTTAAAAGCTGCAAACCTAACAATAAATGCAGAAAAAGTGAGTTTTGTAAACCATCTTTAAAATGTTTTGGTTTTTGGTAGACCAAATGTTATTTTTACTTGGACAAAAAAATAGTAGTTAATGACACTTTTGATGACTACAACTTAAAAAAATGTTTGTTGTTGAAAATCTGCAATTCTAATAATAAATGCAAAAAAAATGTGAGTTTTGTAAACCATTTTTTGAAATATCTTGGTTTTCTTTTAGCATATTGGATTTATAGATTTTTGCTTTCATTACAAATTTTATCAAATGTAAAACAACAAAAACGACAAATCAGATAAAACTTACAAAGATTTAAAGAAAGCACCAATAATTGCACAGATCTTAGTACCACCCAATTTTCAAACACCATTCAAAGCAATGCATCAGATTATGGCTTCAAGGCGTGTCTTAGACAAATTAATTTTAAAAGAAGATAACGTGTATTTGCTTATGCAAATAGAAGTTTGACAACAACTGAAAGAAACTGACTGACTGAAGGTACTAACTTCAAAGATCCAGTTGGCAAGTTAGTTTAACATGCAATAAAAATCTACAAAGCAATTTAAAGATAGTACAACGAACAAGCATCCAAATAATATTATTTTAACCAAAAATTTATAGTTTTCTAAAATAAAATCAAAAATAGAACTAGATCCAGCCAAATTTCTTGATTGGCGCATAAAAAATGGTAACTTATCTAGACTGGAGATGCCTAAATCAATCATACCAACTTATAAGTTGGTTATTCCAAAAAAAGGAAGATTAAAAAGTTGTCATGACAAACCGACATCATGGTCACCAAGAATATTTCAAAACCTTAAGACCTATTTTTGCTACCTATTATTGGCAATCTATAAAGAAAGAAGTTTTTGAATACGTTGAGAGATGCCAGATGTGCGCTCATCAAAAGTATACTAACGTGGCGCGACCGAAACTAATGAGAAAAGAATAAATTGTTAAACAACCTTTTGAAGTAGTCTTGTTGGATTTTATTGATTACCAAGATCTGAGAGTTGGAGAACCAAAACAGCAAATCTTTAGAAAAATGGCATATTAAAGATATAGATTTTTTTATTGAAGAAGTCCTGAAGATTCAAAGAATTTATATAGTACTTGATTGTTACAAGTTAATGATGCACTCTAATAATTAAATTAGAAATTTTAAAAGTAATTGATCAAACATCACTAACCATGTCAAAACAATTTAATTTAAAATTTAATTCAACGTATTAATATTAACAATAGTTACCAACATGCAAGTACTTGATTGGTATTAATTTATGAATTGTTCCAATGATTAGATTAAAAATTATTAACAAGCTGATCAAAAACCACCGACCAAGTCAAAACAATTTTAATTAAAATTTAATTCAACGTAACAATATTAATAATATTTACACTAAGAGTATTAACATACAAGTACTTGATTGGTACCAATTCATAAATCATTGATTGAATTAAAAATTTATTAACAAATTTGTAAAACATAAACGAACAAGCAAAGCCTATTTTAAATAAAATAAAATTCAACTTAACGATATTAACACAATAGATACCAACATACAAGTACTTAATTAGTTCTAGTTTATAAAGCATTCTGATGATTCATTAGAAATTATAAACAAATTGGCAAAGCATCACCAACCAAGTCAAAACAACTTTGTTTAAAATAAAATTCATATACAAGTTAATATTCATATTCTAATTTTTACAATTTTATTGGTACCAAACTATTTCAACTCCATAAATTAACACAATTTAATTACTTTTTAAATTTCGTGTTTAATAACAATTAAGTTTCTATTAATTAGCATTACGCAACTTCTTCACGCAAGTCTTGTTTCATAAATAATTTATTACGACGAAAATATTAATACAAATACAGTTTCTAGAAGCAATGATTAATAAATATTTATATAAACCAATTGATTGATTTTTATTTAAATTGTTTTAGTAAAAATTTCATTCAAACAATTAGAAAGTCTCTTGCTCTTGCTGCATTGCTCTTAATAATAGAAACAGCTTTAGGCAATCATTGGTTCATGATAATAAAATTGTATAATACATGTAATTTGGTGAAAAGAAACCCAATTGCAATATGAAGTATAAAATAAATTAAATTAAAAATTTTGTAAATTAATAATTACCTTAATTCTATAAACAGACACCAATCGTTTCGAATTGCATTTCTCAGGATTACGGTGCCATTCCCATGACGGAAAGGGTTGTATTACTGGGTTACCACTGATCTTTTTACTAGTAACATATCCCAATGTCACCGGACTACCAGGTTGGAACCTTGGTATCGTTACAAATAGTTTTGTATCTGAAGGCAACTCTGATAAAGAAAATGAAATTAAATCATGCAAGCTTATGGTTATTGTATTACTTACTTCCATAATATACGTCTACATCGATTGGGGCAGCTACGCTTGGTACCCAGAAACCGGAATTAAGATCCTGTTGTCTGACAAATTCACTTTCGTAACCGAATTCGAGTTGAGACCAGACGTATTGTTGTCGGAATTTTTGGTTTACATTAGTTGCTTGATTTTGAATTGGAGAGGCCGCATTGCATATGCCTAATACTAAGCACATGTATCTTGCTTTGTCTAGAAACAAAAAAAGATTTAATATAAAGGATGGTTGAGATCTTTACTTTGTGGTAATCTATAATAATAATAATAAAATAAAACATTTTTGGTAAAATTTGGCTATTGTTTTATTTTATTATTAAAAAAAAATATATGATTTAACTAACAATTATAGACTTCTACTTTTAGTCAAATATAATTTAATCAAATTTTGAGAACATTTTATAGAACATTTAACAGTTTAAGCAAATTTGTTTGTTTTTTGAACATGTTATGGCGTTCTTACAATTTCACAAAATTCTAATATGTTTTTTATTAAAAAATGTTCAATGTTTCTCTGAGAACATTTTATGATGTTTATAGAACATTTTATGAGATTTATAGAACATTTTATTACATTTCTAGATCATTTTGTGACAGTTAAGAAACTCTAATAATATCAAAACATTTTTTTAAAATTTTAAAATTTTAAAGTTTTTAAAACGATTTTAGAATATTTTATGACATTTCTGAACATTTTATGATAGTTATGAAACTAATCTCTTATAATTTTAAAACATGTTTTAACTTTATAAAACGTTTTCTATTAAAAAATGTTCAATGTTTCTCTGAGATCATTTTATGACGTTTCTAGAACATTTTATGATAGTTACGGAACACTATTATTATAATTTCAAAACACTTTTTGAATTTTAAAATATTTTTTAATAAAAAATATCCAATGTTTCTATGAGAACATTTTATGATGTTTCTAAAACATTTTATGATATTCCTAAATCTTTTTATGGCAGTTACACAACACTCTTATAATATTAAAACAATTATTAAAATTTTATTTTTTTTTTCTATTAAAACATTTTTAATATTTTTCTTGATACTATGTTTTCAATGATTCTACGAGAGCATTTTATGACATTTTTTAAACTTTTTATAGCAGTTACGAAACACTCTTCTAAATTCGAAACATTTTTTTAAATACTAATATGATTTTTATTAAAACATGTTCAATGTTTTTTTGATAACGTCATCAAATACGTTTCTAGAATATTTTATGATTTTTTTTAAAACATTTCGTGACAGTTAAGAAAAACTCTAATTTTTTTAAATTCAAAAATGCTTTCTTTTAAAACATTTTTAATGCTTCTCTGAGAACATTTTATAACGTTTCTAGAACATTTTATGATATTTCTAGAAAGTTTTGTGACAGTTGCAAAACACTCTTATAATTTTAAAACATTTTTTAAATTCTGAATTGTTAACAATTTTGCAACATTGTATACAACGTTAAAAAACATTTTTTTTTAGATTTTAAAATGTTTACCATTAAAAATATTTCTATGATTTTATTTTATTATTTTATGACAATTCTGAAACATTCTATGACATTTTTAAAAGATTTTATGACAGTTACGTAACTTTGTTTATAATTTCAAACTATTTGTTTGACTCTAAAATGTTTTAAGTAAAAACGTTTAATACGTTTATGACGTTTCTAGAACATGTTATGACGTTTCTAGAACATTTTGTGGCAGATACGGAACACTATAATAATTTCAACATTTTGAAAAATTCTAAAATAATTTTTAATAAAAAAACGTTTCTCTAAGAACATTTTGTGGCATATCTAGAACATATTATGACATTTCTAAAACATATGATGACATTTCTAGAATATTTTATGGCAGCAGATGTGTCAAATAGTATTTTAAATTCAATTCATTTACTTACGGAAACTCCATTTAATACATAAAATATTAAAACAATATATGAACATTAAAAAGTAATAAAGTGTGCACTTATAAAACATAATAACAGATAACGGCATAAATTTAACAATAATATATATTAAAAAAAATATATATATATAAGCAAAGTTTTGTGATTTTGCTAAATTTACGGTTTTTTTTTGAAATAATGTTTGAAGCTTAATATATCAAAATGACTGCCACGATATTAAACATAAAAACATAGGTTTTAAAGTACATGTAATAAGGAATAGTTTGAGCCTTCGTGGACCTTTTTATCTTTTTCCAGAAGCCCAAAAATTGAGATATAAAATAAGCTAAAAAGACGTTTAATTGTGAAATTTTTGACCTTTAAATGTGTACTTTATTCTAAGGTCTAAAATGTTGAGAAACACATTTTTTTCATCCATATTTTGATTCCTGAAATTTTGAGCAAAATTAAAGAGGTCGACTTTTTCAAATTAGTCAAAAAGTAATGGAATTACAAATATATAGTATAGTAGAGAAACTTAAATACTAATAAAAATATATGCATAAACATTAAAATATTAACACAAAACAAACAGGTACATACATATCAAAACAATGAAAAATTAAAAGATCTTAACTGTCTCACAAAACTCGTGCGTGGGCCAAATAAATTAATTCCCATTTTAAAAAACAAAAACGACAAAACTTCAATTGGATTTCCTCAATACTATTTGTATGAACATTATAGAAAGGTGACCACACCGTAGACTCATATTCTAAAATGGAACGAACAAGAGAACAATACAATAATTTAACAGAATGCATACTCCAAGAATTTTAGATGCTCTATTGCAAATTGAATCAATGTGGTTTGTAAAACACAACTTAAAATCAAAAATAACACCTAAAACTTTTGTAACTAGTTCTAAGTTGTTTACATAAAAAAAATTGTTTTTGTTTATCTGAGAACATTTTATGACTGTTTTTGATCAATTTATGATGATTCTAGACTGTTTAAATTTCAAAATGTTCTTTGCCTCTTTGATAACATTGTATAATATGCCTGAAACATTTTATGTTATGTCTGGAACATTTTATGACAAGCTCAAAATTATTTAATGACATTTTAATATAATTGATGGTTGTGACTTCTACTACGTAATAATTGGTTAATGAAATAATAAAACAATTTACTACGTTTTATCACAAATTCACAAATTTATTCTTACGAATACATTACTAATTTCGGCTTTACTAAAGCCTTCTACAGATAAAATAAGTTATATATAACTGAAGTAAAATATAATTTATTTAAAAACCATTTTTAAAACATTTTTTGATAATTCTAAACTATCTACATTTGAAAAACAATGTATGCTTCTTTGAGAACATTTTATAATATGTCTGGAACATTTTATGTTACATTTAGAACAATTTATGACAGTTCTTAATCAATTTATGACAACTCCAAATCATGTAATAACATTTAGTAACATTTTTTTATAATAACTCTAAAGTGTTTACATTTAAAAAAAGTTCTATGTTTTTATGATAAGTCTATAATATTTTGTGACAGTTCTAGGTTGTTTTATGACAGTTTATTTATTGACAAATTTAAACGTTTTATGATAATTCTAAAATTTTTACATTTTAAAATGGTTAAAAAAATGATTTATAAACACTAACTGATAATCATTTTCGACAGTTTGCAAGATCATTTCTGACAGTTGTTGATCAGTTTATTTTTATTTGAATTTATGTATCACATTGAAGATTGTTGACATTTGTAAAACCATTTTTAACAATTGTTGATCAATTTAATTTTTATTGAAATTATGTGTAACATTTGATCATAAACAGTAAATCAATATTATTTTTGAAATTTGCAAGATCATTTCTGATAGTTTATTGATCAATTTATTTTTATTTAAAAACATGTGTGGCATTTGAAGATTATACACACTAATTCAATATCATTATAACAGTTGTAGAATAGTTTTAACATATGCAAGACCATTTTTGACACTCAATATTAATTTTGACTGTCAAAAATCTGTTTTGAAAGTTAAGAAAAATATTCTAAGAGTTGTTGATCGATTGATTTTTATTTGACATCTTATGTGAAATTTAAAGATCATATTCATTTTTTACAGTTTAGAATAGTTTTGTTAAAGCAAGATCATTTCTCAGTTGTTTATTAGTTTATTTTTATTTTAAATCATGTGTGACATTTAAAGATCATTTCCACTATTTTAATATCATTTTTGACAGTTGTAGAATCGTGTTGACATTTGCAAGATTAATTTATTTTTATTTGAAATCATGTGTGACATTTCTAGTACATTTAATGACAGTTCTGGAACAATTAAAACAAAATTTATTTGACAGTTTTACAATAATTACTATTTAAGAAGTTTCATAAATTTGAAAATATTCTATATAATTTTTAGAACATTTTATGACAGTTGTTAACCATTTGATGACAGCCAATTTCATTCAAATTATTTTATATCAAATAAAATTGAAATTTACATTAGCATCTTCTTAACCTATTTTTTAACATTGTTTTTCATTTCAAGGATCTCCCAAAATACAAATACTATAAACAAAACCTAATTTCCATAGATAAATAATAAAATAAAGGTTAAATTAACCAATTACTGGTTATGGCACAATATGTAAATATCTGTGATGAAAGTGCAAGTTGAAATACCTATCTACCGTGAAATTACCCCACAAAAATGTGAGATATCTAATAGTACGTTAAAGTATAATACAATTTGCGAATTTTACTTGCTCGCGACAAGGCTACAATATTTCAACACTAAATAATTACACATACGTCTTATCAAAAACGTTTAATGTACCATAACGTATATTTTGTCTTATTACATATAGCAATGAGGCCGACATTCTTATGTCATTAATGTTTTGTGAAAATTAGAAATATTAATTAAGAGAAAATCATTAATTATTATTAATTACTAACTAAGACCAAATTTAGTAAAGGTGTTACGAGTTTATTTTGAATGACCCAGTAATGAGTTTATTGCTTTGTTATTGTCATTAATATTTATGACAACCGGTAGACATTCTATCTATAAATCCTGAGAGGGAAGTGATATAATTTTTATATAATTTAATCATGTAATATTTTACTATTAGCATGGATTATCATATTTATTGATATTATTTTTCTAACGCATTTGAATCAATACGCACTTTCCTTTAATGGTATACAATTAACGAAATGGTTTGATTTTTATTCTGTAGTCATGCGATAATAAATTACATTCGATGGGACATTAGAAATGGGAAAGAAAGTGGTATTGCGTCAATTATTTTATGCATAAATATTCATAGCGAATTACTATTAATTGATGGATCAAATTAGAGTTTATACGGTTAAATGTCTTAATATATGCTAGAATAATTGATCAAAACATTAATTCAATTAAACAAAATTGAGCGCATGAATGCAACTTTTCACAATTAGTCGCACTTTATCAGTAACTTACTTTATACTAATTTTAACATAAATATAAAAAATATAGCAAATGGTATCAATTATTGCTTAAATATTTGATCAAATTGTTAATTCAATTAAACATTCATTACAAATTTTGCACACGTAGTCAGTCGTACCACATTAGCACTTACTTTACACTAAATTTGAAACTAATCTAATATTTGTTATTTTAAATATTGCTAATGGTATTAATTCTTGATTAAATATTTCATTAAATTATAAATTCAATCAAACAGAATTGTGCGCATAAATTTAATCTAATTTTGCACACTTATTAATACTTACTTTAGACCAATTTTGAATCAAATTCAATATTTGGTATAACAATATTGCAAATGGTATCAATTTTTGCTAAATCATCGGATTAAATTGTAAATTTAATCAAACATCAAACTGAACTTATAAGTTTAATCCAGTTTATCATAACAATAATTACTTTATGTCAACCTTCAAACAAATTCAATATAAAGCATACAAAATATTGCAAATGGTATCAATTTTTGCTTAAACATTTGATTAAATAATTAAGCTAATAGAACAGAATTGAGCGTATGAATTTAATCCAACCCAAATATTCGTAACTTAGTAGTACTTATTTTATAAATTTTGAAACAAATCCAATATTTGATATATAAAAGGTATTGCAAATGGTAACAATTACAATACTATTTACCTGTTTCATAAAACGACATTGATGGTGGCGGCGGTGGTGGTGGTGGTGCATACATAGGTGAAGGTGGTGCTACCGGATAACCATTTACATAAGGGGGTGCAATTTGTGGTGGTGCTACTGAATAATCAGTGGGATAAGAATAATGAGCTGAAATTTCAGGATAATGTCCTTGAATTGGGGGATAACTTTGAGGTGCATAAGGTGGTTGATATGAAGTTTGCGGTTTAAGATAAGGTGCATTATAACTTCTGGGTGGTTGCATACCAGGTATAGCTGGTCCAAAACTTGGTTGAGGATACGTAGCCTCATTAACCTGCATGTAATAACCTCCCCCATTACTAGGAGGTCTTGGATTACGATTGTATTTCTTAGCAACTTCTCTGCGTCCAAACGATTGTTCAACATGTGAATGCGAATGAGGTCCTTTGTTAAACACATTGATAGTCTGCTCTGGCACCTCATGATGCCTACTTCTATTGTTCGTTATGGCATCAGTAATGATGAGCGAAGAACTCACTAAGACTAGAATTACTCCCTGAGTATACAAGCACATTGTGTAAACTGACTAACTACACTGTTTGTTTGGATATATAATATAACACTTTCGTTCCAACAATTAATTACCGAATTAATTAATTACTGCTTTATATGACCCCTACCACTATTTTCACGGGCATGTTTATTCAATGATAACATTATAACAACTGCCATCAATCGGAACTCTGCGTCGGCTTAAAACCGCACTTTCAATTGCATTATATAATTTGATACTAGCCGTATATATTATATTATATTCACTGCATGGCTGTAACTTAACTACTGATTTTTTTTATTTCTTTCTGTTTCACTTTTAACGGCCGGCTTGTGAAATGATATGTACCACTGGCTATGGAAGTGTGAATTATGCATGCCTTGCTTTTGCGCTCGAATCAATCGGAGCAATTTATAGACAGTATTAAAATAATAAATATTTTCAAACTGAAGTTAGTACACTATAATACTGATGTCTAAAAGATGATTCAAAATTGGTGTAAAGTAAGTACTAATAAATAATGTTTGATTGAAATAATAATTTGATCAATTTATTAAGCAATAATTGAATCAATTTGCAATACCGTTTATAAGTAATTGTTTTACAATTAGCACTAATATGGTACTATTATTTTATAAAATAGTGTAAAATTTTTAAAAAAAATACCCCGATTTATTCCTCAAATAATAAATCATATATTATTAACAAGAGCAAAATGTAAATCTCCTTATATTAATTATCCTTTCTATTATGTCAAATTATAGTAATAAGTTTCCTTGAACCCCTTATTACATGTACAATTTACAAATATTGTCTTTGTCTTGCTTGCAATTTAATTCAACAGGAAATACAGAACTAGAAATTATCACCGCATCAACATAAAGATGTTTTGACGCATCATCATAATGTTTAATGTGCGTTCAGAAATTAATTATTGTTATTCACACATGTTGCATATTTTATTTAATTTAATTATGTATACGGAAATAGTTGAGAACATACAAGGTCATTCAAATTTGTCTCATAAATATTAAAACATCTTGATGATTTATATCTATAAATCTAGTAAAATTATATATTAATTAATTAATTTTTTTTAATTATTATTACTCACAATAATGTTTGATCTATTTTATTTATTGTTATATTGAATCAATTATAAAAATGTAATAAAAACGTCAGCAATTAAAAGAATTTCATATAAAGGACCCTCAATCACTATTGATTTAATTGTTATTAACTAACCGTCACATCCGACCCATAAATTTTAATTAATTAGAGCATTTTAATTATATTTCATATAATTGTGTTACATTGTGAGTTAATAATCAATCATAGCTATTCCCTCAAGACATAATACCTAAATTTTGTATCACAATTTTTAAAAATTTGTTGTGTAATAATTTATGAAATATTAACCTACTACAGATCCAAGTATCGTTTAAAAAATGATTATTAAATAACAAACATTCATTTTATTATGTAAAGTGAAACTAGACTGAATTTTATTTGGGCGAGGCTTACTAATATGTTCAATAATATCTTAGCTAATTATAATTCTTTTACTATGATATAACTTCCTAAATTCTTTGACATAATATTGTAGCTATCGTTGGGATTTGCATAAATTAATTCTTATAAGATTTAGAATAAAATAATATTTCCGTTTATTTAACAAATAAACGTCACAATTAAGAAGTATACAACTTTCTTGCAAGATATAAAAGTTACGTTTAACTTTATTTTTAAAATTAAAGCTAAAAAATGTTTTTAAAGATCATGTTAAAAACAAATAAATATTTTTTAGATTTACTATCTAAAAAACTTTGCTTTTGACAGGTATTTTATATTTTTTTAAATGACATTTAATCTTAAAATATTGTTTTTGATATACATTACAGAATATTTTTGAAGATTCGTTAATTTTGAAAAACAAACAAATAAATGTTATTTTAGTTAGTAAAACGTTGCTTTTGACAGATAGTCCATGTTATTTTAAGTCAGATAATGTTAAACAACAGGTATACGTCACAGAATATTTTTATAAGATAAACGTCACTTTTGAAATGTAAACAAGATTAAAAAAATCAATTTAACATCAATTTAGATAATAAAACGTTGCTGTTGACAGATAACCTATATTTTTAAATGTCAGATAATGTTTTTGATAGTTACAATTTGCACCAAAATTAAATGTCAGTTTTGATTTAAATAATCAAACAACTGTAACTTTATGTAGTGCAATTTATAGTGCGTTCCGTATATCAACCGAAGCGACCGAAATCCCGGTTATCCTGAAACAGGTTTATTTACGGAACGCGGTTACCTGAAAAAGGTTACAAAGGTTGCGACCGCACTCATCATGAACTAACGTCGGTGAATTTCTATTAATCGTGGTTATACATGGCGGTAAATTTGAAATACAATCAAAAGTGAACAAAAGCGTCAAATGTTGCTCGTGTATTTTATTAAATTATTAATTATAGGTTATAATGTATATGTATGTTCCTGTCCTTGGCCGCGTTCAGGACGACTCATCATGCGTACTGAACGCGCTTGATGACTATCGTTTGCTGGCAGCGCTTGTCATTTTACTCATCATACATCTAGGTTCGCTTGGTTCGCGCTTTTATTTGAAAAATAAATTTATCATGTTAAAACTAAACTACATAGCAATTATATATGTTTTTAAACGGGAAAAGGAGCAACATAGGTAAATGAGATTACAACGTAATATTAACGCTGTAATAACTTGAGTGAGAGAAGTAAAAAATGATAAAGATAATCAATTCCCGTACTTCGTTGCCAACTTCAGGGTAAGTTTATCCTACACCTTCACCTTAGATGGCATTACTTATTGAGAATATATAATATCTCGTTAAGTAGCGGCTTCATAAACTAATTAAATCATTTATTTAAATTCAAAACTCTGAGCTTTATGTTTAGGTAGTTGATAAAAGTTTACACGGTTGGCAACAGTGGCAAAATATACCGTTCAGGCGGGCTCAGCGCTTATTGGGTCAGCGCTGGCAACTGATGAGTTGTACTGAACGCAGCCAATGCTAAAACGGGCAAAGGCATGAGTGCAACAGAGCAAACATTATTATTGTGTATAGTTGCCTGTTATACCTGCCAACCTCTACTGGGATTACTGTATTAGCAGGTAGATAAATACATACAATCATCTAATATTAAGCACTGAAATTTAAAAAAATATAACACTAAAGCTAATAATAAATAAATTCATGAAGTTTGAGCCTATAATATTTCAGTTTTGTATTTTGACGTTTCTATAACCGCTGTCGTTCCGTAAATCAACCAAGATTTTCAGCAACCGATCAAAGGCGTAACCTAACCGCCGGTTACTTTGGTTGATATACGGAACGCACTATTATTATACAATGCCGTTGTCATACGACAATGGTTGTAGAACCAAAACAATTGTTTGTGTTTGCTTTTGGTTGCTAAGATTGTTAGATTGAGTTAGATAACCTATATTTTTAAAAGACATTTAAATGTCAGATAATATTTTTGATAGTTACACGTCACAAAATGTATTAAAAAAAAACATTACTTTTGAAAAGTAAACAAGTTAAAAAAAGAACAACTAAATGTTATTTTAGTAACATTTAAATGTCAGATAATGTTTTTGTCAGTTACACATCACAGAATACTTTTTAAAACTAAATGTCACTTTTGAAAAGTAATCAAGATAAAAGAACAATTTAATGTCAGTTTAGATAGTAAAATGTTGCTTTTAACAGATATCTTATTTTTTTAAATGACATTTTAACGTCAAATAATGTTTTTGGTAGTTACGCGTGACAGAATATTATTAAAAAATAAAGGTATTTTTGGAAAAACAACTTAAAAAAAAAACAATTAAATGTTAGTTTAGATAGTGAAATGTTGCTTTTGACAGATAACATTAATTTTTAAATGACATTTAATATCAGATAATGTTTTTGACATATAAACGTCAAAAAATATTTTTATCAGATAAACGTCACTTTTGAAAAGCAAATATGGTTTTAAAAAACAAATAAACATTACTTTTGACTAACCCATATTTTTAAATGATAGCTAAACATTAATATTTTTGAGTATGAAAGTCAGAGAATATTTTTGATAGATAAATGTCAAACAATATTTTTGTTAGATAAACATCATTTTTAATTTTTTTTTAAGAACAAATAAACGTCACATTTTGATAGTTAACAGATAGATAACAAAAATTGAAAGACATAAAATAAACGTCGCTTTTGACAGTAAATCTTCACTTTTAATAGTTACTTATGTTTTTAATGACAGTTAAATAAAAGAATACATTTTTAACAGTCAAACGTTGCAAAATGTTTTTGACATACAAACATCACTTTTCAAAGAAAAAAAAACAGAATCGTCACTTTTAATAGTAATCTGTATTTTTTAATGACAATTAATTACAAGAAAATATTTTAAACATTTAAACGTTATAGAATATTTTTAACAGATCAACGTCAACTTTGAAACATAATTAAAATTAAATAAAAAAACAAATAACTGTCACGTTTGACAGTAAAAGATATTTTTGATAGTAATTTACAGTCAAACAATACAGAATGTTTTTGACAAATAAAAATCAATTTTTAAAGGTAATAAAAATTAAAAAAAAAAACATTAAATCTTTATTTTTGATAGTTATCTATATTTTTGATGACAGTTAATTATAAAAGTATACTTTTGACAGTCAGACGTTTTAAAATATTTTTGATAGAAAACGTCACAATTGACAGTAAATCAAATAAACATAAGAGTACAATTTTGACAATTAAACGTTACAAAATGTTACTGACTAATAAAAGTCAACTTTCAAAAATAATTAAGATTAAAAAAACTACAAACGTTACTTTTCATAGATAAATAACATAAACATTTACAAAAGCAAATAAACGTCACTTTTAATAGTTTTAATGGCAGTTATACGTAAGAGTATGTTTGAAATAAACGTCACTTTTAATAGTAAACTATATTTTTAATGACAGTTAATTATACTTCTTACAATGATTTGGGTCACTTTTGACAGTAAAACGACACTTTTGATAGGTAACTACTATTTATTATGATAGTTTAGTAAATAAGTATATTTTTTCCACTCAAACGATATGTTTCTGACAAATAAACGTCAACTTCCAAAACTAATTAAGATAACAAAAAACAAAGTTAATCATGAAAGTATACTTTTGATAAGCAAACATTTTAAAATGTTTTTGACAGATAAACGTCATTTTTGATAGTTATCTTTATTTTTAATAGCAGTCAAACATACAAGAATGTTTTTGACTATTAAATAATACAGAATGTTTTGGACAAATAAATGTCATTTTTGAAAGATAAAAAAAATTAAAAAAATATCAAATAAACGTAAGTTTTGACAGTAAAACATCACTTTTAATAGCTTTATATTTTTAATGACTGTTAAACATATGAATATGTTTAACAGTCAAACGTTATAAAACTTTTCTAACAAATAAACGTCACTTTTGACAGTCACATTATACATTTTTTTTGACTAATAAACGTTAATTTTCAAAGATAATTATAATAAAAAAAAACAACAAACATCACATTTGACATTTAAACGTAAAGTAAAATTTTTGATAGTTATCTGTACTTTAATTACTGTTGAATATAAAAATAAATTTTTGACAGTCAAACTTTACGTAATTTTTCTGACAAGTAAACGTCAACTTGAAAAGATAACTAAGATTAAAAACCAAATAAACGTCACTTTTGACAGTAAAACGTTACTTTTGATAGTATTAACGTTACAGAATGTTTCTGACAAACAAACGTCAACTTAAAAAAATAACTTCAACGTCACTTTTGACAATAAAACGTTACTTTAGATAAGAATATTTTTTTGACAATGAAACGTTAGAGAATGTTTTTGACAAATAAACGTCAACCTTATAGATAATTAAAAGTAAAAAAAAAAACAATAAACGTCACGTTTGACAGTAAAAGATATTTTTGATAGTAATTTACAGTCAAACAATACAGAATGTTTTTGACAAATAAAAATCAATTTTTAAAGGTAATAAAAATTAAAAAAAAAAAAACAAATAAAAGTCACTTTTACAGTAAAATGTAACGTTTAATAGATATCTGTATTTTTAATAATAGTTGTACGTACAAGTAAATTTTTGACAGTCAAACCTTATAAAATGTTTTTGACAAATAAACGTCAACTTGAAATAATTAAGATTAAAAAAAAACAATAATTTTTATTATATTAATTATCTATATTTTTAATAACAGTTGTTAACATAAGAACATATTTTTGATAGTTAAACGTTACAAAATGTATTTGACAAACTTGAAAAAAATAATTTAGATTAAAAAAAAAAACAAATAAACGTCACTTTGACAATAAAACGTTACTTTTGCTAGTAATCTATATTTTTTAACGACAATACATTTTTGACAGTGTAAAGTTACAGAATCTTTCTGAAATGTCAACTTCCAAAAATAATTGAGATTAAAAAAAAAAACAAATAAACGTCACTTTTGATAGCAAAATGTCATCTTTGATAGTTATCTATATTTTTAAACTGCAGTTAAACATAAAAGTGTTTTTTTTTTAATGAGATTTTTTTTTCACTGCTCACCACAGAGTACAGCTTGTAGAGGATAGATTCATCCTGTTGGGCAGAAAAAAGAAATCTAAAAAATTGAAGAAGAAATTGGTTGAGTTTGTTCTAGTTATTCTTCACCAAGGCTAAAGTGTTCAAAGCTTGGCCAATCTGTAAGACACAGTTAGCTCTAACTCTAAGAAATTGACCACTAACTTAAGTCTTTCTTCAATCCCAACAAACTTATCAACGCCCACAGATGATGTTGGTTTACGTCGCCCTACACCTACCACTATTTGAGATAAATCTGTTTATCAAAGGTTGTTGGCATTGTATAAATCAATGAAAGTAACGTCGTCAAGGGTACAAAAAATAATGTTTTTTACTACACTCATCAAATAGGGGTGGGTTGCCCAGTTTATCACAAACTGAGAGCAAGCCGCAAAAACATGGCCTTCAGTAAGTCACTTGCTTCTCAAAAGCAAACTTCTGTTCTACCTAGGAACACTCCTAAAGCTTGAAAGAAGCAATCCTAAGCGCAAGCAACGGGATTGACCCAAAAGGCACTACTATCGCTCATTTTAGATTTTTTCATGACTCCAGATTAAGTTTAAATAAATTACTAATTTATATCATATGTTTGACAGTCGAAACTACAATTTTTTTTGACAAAAAACTTCAACTTTCAAGAATACAAAAAAGTCACTTTTAACAATAAAACGTCATTTTTGATATCTTATCTTATCTATATTTTTTAATGACAGTTGAATATAAAAGTATATTTTTGGCAGTCAAACGTTACATAATGTTTCTAACAAATAATCGTTAACTTCCAAAGATAATTAAGACAACAAAATAACTATTACGTTGATAGTAAAACGTCATTTGTGATAGTTATCTAAATTTTTTAATGACAAACAAACATAAAAGTATATTTTTGACAGTCAAACTTTACAGAATGTTTTTAGAAACAAACGTCATTTTTCATAAATTAAAAAAAAAATTAAAATACAAATAAACGTCACTTTTGACATTGAAATGTCATTTTTAACAGTTATTTATATTTTTTAATGACAGTTATACGTAAGAATATATGTGTGATAGTCAAAATTTACAAAACGCCGAATTGTAAGAATAATTAAGATAAAAAATATACTTTTTATAATTATCAATATTTGTTAATTACAGTTAAACATAAGAGTATATTTTTTACAGTTTTTATTGATGACAGTTAACCATAAAAGTAAATTTTTGTCAGTCAAACATTGTAAAATGCTTTTCACAAATAAACGTCAACTTTCAAAGATAATTAAAAAAAAGTCACATTTTACAGTAAAACGTGACTTTAGATAGTTATCTGTATTTTTTAATGACAGTTGAACATAAAGAGTAATATTTTTTGACAATAAAACGCTACAGAATGTTTCTGACAAATAAACGTCAACCTTTAAAGATAATTAAAACTTAAAAAAAAATAACAATAAACATCACTTTTGTAAAACGTTATTTTTGATAGTTATCTATCATTTTTAACGACAGTTAAATATAAGAATAAATTTTGGAAAGTCAAACATTACAGAATGTTCTTGACAAATAAACGTCAATTTCTAAAGGTAATAAAGAATTAAAAACAAAAAAATATACGTCACTTTTGACAATAAAACCTCACTTTTGACAATAAAACGTCACTTTTGACAGTTATCTTTTGATAGTCAAACATTACAGAATGTTTTTGACAAATAAACGTCTATTTCTAAAAGTAATAAAGAATTAAAAAAAAACAAATAAACGTCACGTTTGACAGTAAAACGTCACTTTTGATAGTTATCTACATTTTTGACAGTTACAAAATGTTTTTGACATATAAACTTTAACTTAAAAAGATAATTAAAATTTAAAAAACTTACTTTAAGGATAGTTAAACATAAAAGTATATTTTTGACAGCTAAACCTTACAGATTTTTTTTAGTAACAAACATTACTTTTACAGTAAAACGTCACTTTTAATAGTTATTTATCATTTTGAATTTACAGCCAAACATGTTTTTGACAGACAAACGCCACTTTTTAAAGATAATATAATTAAAAAAAAAACAAAACCAAATTTTTTTTACAGTAAGACTTCACAATTGATAGTTATATTTTTCAATAACAGTTAACATATGAACGTCAATTTCCAAAAATAATTAATATTAAAAAAACAAATAAACTTCACTTTTGACAGTAAAACGTCACTTTTAAGTAAGTTTAAGAGTATATTTTTGACAATCAAACGCTACATAACGTTTGTGACTGATAAACGTCAACTTCCAATGATAATTAAAATAAAAACAAACAAATAGTTGTCACTTTTGACCGATTTCTAAGTTTTTCAATGACATTTTTTGATAATTAAAGATAAAAATAAAGTTACTTTTTATAGATAAATATAATTTAAAAAAAAATTGGACAATAAAGTGTCACTTTTGATAGTTATCATAAATTTTTGTAAAAAAAGTAAAGTTTGTACAAGTATATTTTTGACAGTCAAACGTTACAGAGTGTTTTTAACAAATAAACGTCAATTTTCAAAGGTATATAAGATAAAATACAAATAAATTACTTTTGGCATAAGAAAATGTCATTTTTGACAGTAAAACATCACTTTTATTAGTTTATTATATTTTTATTGACAGTTACACACAAGAGTATATGTTTGACAGCAAAACGTTACTGAATGGATTTGGTAGATATACATATATGATATTGTTTTGTTTAGTTTAAAAAAGTATATAATTAAGATTAAGAAAACATAATAAACATTGTTTTTGACAGCTAAACTTTTAATAGTTATCTGTGTTCTTTAATGACAGTTAAACATAAGATTATCAGTAAAACGTTACAAAATGATTCTAACAAGTAAACGTCAACTTCCAAAAATAGTTAAAAATAAATCAAATTATCTTTACTTTCATTTATATTTTTGACAACAAATGCTACAGAATGTTTGTGATAGATAAACGACAACTTCCAATGATAATTAAGATTAAGAAAAAAACAAATAAACATCACTTTTTAACTTTTTTTATATTTTTTAATAACGTCACTTATCATAAAAAAATTTAATTTTAAAGATAAGCAAATAAACAAAGAAAAGTCACGTTTGACAGTAAATTGTTACTTTTGATAATTATCTATATTTTTAATGACAGTTAAACATAAGAGTAAATTTTTGACAATCAAACGTAATAGAATGTTTTAGACAGATAAGCGTCAATTTGCAAAGATAAAAACACACAAATAGATGTCACTTTTGACAGTAATACGTCACATTGAATGGTTATCTATAATTTCAATAACATTTAAAGATAAAAAATATTTTTAACAAACAAACGTCACTTTAAAAATAATTAAAAAAAAAAACAAAACAAGAACAATTTTTAAAACGTTAAAAGCGACTTTTTATTGTCAAAAATTAATGAAAAGTAATTAAAGTTTTTTTTTAGAAAATAAACAAACAACTTAACATTTAACTGTAAAACGTCATTGTTGACAGTTAAAAGTTAAATAATGTTTTTGAAAGAAAAAAGGTCACTTAAAAAAGAGAAGCAAAATAAAAAAAAACTATTGACAGTGCAACGTCGCTTTAAACAAGTAACCCATATTTTTTAAATAACAATTAAAAGTTAAAAAATGTTTGTGACAAATAAATGTCACTTCAAAAAACAAGATTAACAATTTTGTTGTTTTACTTTCGAGAACATTTAAATATCACTTTCGTTCAAGACATTAACAAGGTTTCTACAAACAAACGTCACTCTTGACAGATAAACGCCATGCTCTGGCAAATACTTTAATTTCATTTTTTAAAACTATAGTTTAAAAACCTCAAATTTTGATATAGTTTGTTGAAATTTAATTTGACCCTCCCTCAGCATAAAACTATGTGATTTATAAAAAAATCTAAAATATTCCAAAAAATCATAATACATTTCCAGTGTTAAGATATGTCAACATTTTTTTGTTTCTTGTTCTTATACAAAATATCTAATATATTTATAAAAACATTTTTATATTTTATTGTACATTTGTATTAACAATTAAGATTGCGTGTTTTGGTAACATAATTAAAATCATTTTGTTCATCACTTGAAGCTATTTCATAATCTTATTAATTATGCATTAGCAGTGTTGAACACAATTGCAATTTTAACAAGACAACAACATCATTAACATGGTTATCATAACGATAATATATTTGTTTTCAAACGATATATTCCTTTGTAATTTTTGTGTACACAATAATGTTTTTTATACAATATTATTTACATCATGTATAATTATAAATGAAACGTTAAAATACTATAAAATGCACAAAGATCAATTTTATTGAAGAAGCAAAAAATTACGCATTAACAGTTTTAACAAAATAATTGGCTTATATTATAAATGCTATTTCTCACCTTTTATGTGTTTACTATAAAGAAAAAAATTAAAAATGAACTCATAATTTCAATTTACAATAAAATCATTTGTGCATTTTACAGACTTTTAAAGTTTTATCCATAATTATATATTTATAGTTCAAGATATAATTATCGTTCGTGTCATACGGGAATTAATCTGTATTTTCTATATTGTATTTATCAATAACAAAATTGTTTGCTCTCACAACGCACACGAGTTAATGTAAATTACTAGTATAATGTATGATAATTTAGGCAATAAAAAATTACAAAAAAAAATTTGTTGTATTTAATAATAAAACTTAATCAACAATTAGTTATAAATATTATGTAGTCATATTTACATAAATTGTCTGCAAAAAGGTAAATATTTGTAGAATTAATTAGCATAATCTAATCAATAAACGTAGGAAAAAATGTATCAATAATATGTCAATGAACTGTTAAAATATCTTTCGTTTTGTAAAATTCATAATAACTGATATTAATAATAACAAATTGCGACAAATTCTTGAGTGAAATAACATTATCATAAAACTAATTCGTTATAATAAATCAAAAATCTTTAATAGTACCGATTTGTCTGAATTTATTCAATTTTACTTTCTCGCCTGTATTTAAATCACCCAATTATATTACTTAATACGAAAATACCTTACCCATGATTTTATTTTTCATTTTTCAATTTGTTAACTTTCTCCTTGTTTTATTAATATTAATCACTTTTAATGAGAAAAGTATGAATTTATTATCAGAACATGGACTCCTCGCACAACTTCTTTCTGACCGTGAACTGAAACTGGCCAATTGACAATGAGATTGGTACAAATATAATACTTAAGATGAGCACGAAACTTGTTTGCGTATTGGTGGTGGAACTGGAATAATGCTATAATAAATATTAACTGTTTATATTATATTTTTTGGCTAATAATAGAACTGGTTTATAGGATTGAAATGTTACATTTAAAAAAAAATTATTAGTTTCATTGACATGAAATTAGTTTTGCATACATATTTCAAATACAATAGATTCTATTCATTAGGATGTTACCTTTGTTTTCTCATTGAGGATGTCCTCAAATTAATGTTATTTTAGTTCCAATTAGGAAAAATAATGTCAAAGCTTAAACTAATTTAGTAGTTACCTTAATAAATCCTATTGATTGTAGTTAAGGTTAATCTAATTAAATCAGTAATTTGCATTTGTAATTCGATTGTGAATTATTGTAATTGTCTCAAAATTACCATAATTAATCAATCATTATGTTAATAATTACTACAATTTTTTATAATTTACTACCAACACGGCTTTTGTTTTTTTTTTACTAATAATGGATAAAACAAAATTTAGTTTCTGCTTTGCTTCGGTATGTAGTAATATAACACTGTATTGCTACTAATAATAACTATTGACGGCAAACGCCTTGAAGAAAAGTATGTACATATTTAAATATATTTCTATGAAACTAAATAAGTAAATTACATTTAAACCAAATCAATAATTGTTATGATGCAATTTTACTTTAGAAAGGTAAGAATTTCGTGAATATCATGTTGGACAAAAATCAACACTCAGTATACTGACTAGTATTGACGAAGTTTATGAATAAATTTAAGATCTATTATTATTCTTTTTTAAGTTTTAAAGTGCATATTCCAATTGATATAATTAATCTTACAAATTCATTGTCTAGAAGATATAAAAAAACTAAAACAATAAAAACCAAAATAAATAATATACATTACACTATATAAACAATCACCCATCCAAAATGAACTCTTTAACGTTATATTTTTACAATATTAGAAGCGTTAAACAAAAACTAAACGAACTAGAAATGATCTCAAAGTTATATAATGAACCATCAATAATATCGATAGCAAAAACATGAAGGAAGAGGTGTAAACATATATATTAAGAAAAATATAAAATATAAAATAATAACTAACAAAACAATTAACTTTATAGAATTAATTACAATATTTCTAACAGAGCTAAACATATACATAACATCAATCTATAAGCCACCAGAAATAACAAATACAGAACTACTAAATGTTCTTAAAAACAATTTACTTAACACAAAAAAATCACACATTATTATGGGAGATATGAATATAAATCTAGCAGAAAACTCAAATAAAACCAACACATATAAAATGATGATAACAGAACAAGGATATCAATTAATGAATACGGCTGATAGTACAAGAACAAGCAAAAATAACAAAATATTAATAATAGACCATATAATAACAAATAAACCTGTACTAATGAAAAGTTTTGAAATAAAATATGCTCCATACTCTGACCACCATGCAATAATGACCACATGGTACATCAAAGAGATAAAAAATGAATATAAATTAACAAAAAAATATAAAATAAATTACGTTAATATTAAAGAAACATTTGCTAAACATATTAGAGAAAAACAAATTGAAACTTTTGATACATTAATTGAAATAATGACAAAACTAATAGAAAATAACACCAGAGAAGTAAAACTTAAATATAAACAAGGAAATGATTGGATTAATACCGAAATACTAAACGACAATAAGAAGAGAAATGATTTATATAAAAGATATAAACATAATCAAACAAACGCTATAATCAAACAAAACTACATTACAATGAAAAATTACGTTGATAAAAAGATAAATGAAAAGAAAAAAATGTACTATCAGAATAGAATAGAACGTGTACAAGATAATCCAAAAAAAACATGGAATGAAATAAATCAAATTATAAAAAATTAAAAAAGAAGCAAAGATATATCAACAATCACCGACGAAAATGGAACAATACTCACAAATCCTGAAGACATATCTAATACAATTAATATATATTTTGCAAATATTGAAAAAAACCTTGCAACCAAAAAACCAAATAATTCCACATCACTCAAAACTATTACATTACAAAAGAATATAGACTCAAACGTAACATTTAACCCAACGACGGACGCAGAAATTGAAAACATTATAAACAAACTTAAAGATGGAAAAGCACCTGGAAAAGATATGATAACATCAGAAGTTATTAAAACTGTAAAAAATGAGTTGATACCGCTACTAACTAAATTAATCAACAATACAATATTACAAGGTATATATCCAGAGTGTCTAAAACCAACTGTTATTATACCTATATTTAAAAAAGGAAACAAACATCTACCGGAAAACTATAGGCCTATTGCATTACTCTACCTTATTGTAGCCAAGATAGTCGATAAAATAATTTATGAACGAATATTAAAACATGTAGAATCACATAATATTATAAACACTCGGCAATACGCATTCCAAAAACAAACCGGCACAGGCTCTGCGCTTACTGACATAATGCACAACGTCAACAATGCACTTGATGTAAGAAAAGAATGTTTTACAATATTTATAGACATGCAGAAAGCGTTTGATACTGTATGTAAACGAAAACTAATTACAAAACTAGAAAAATGGGAATTCGAAAAAAAGAACTAAATCTAATTCAAACTTATTTAAAACAAAGAACCTTACAAACAAAAATTTAATACACTGAGTGCAGTAAAATATAGTGACTACGGTATACCACAAGGTGGTGTGCTTGCACCACTTCTATATATTTTATATATTAACGACATATTTGTGTTAAAGCTAAACGGAAAACTATACATATACGCAGACGACACAACTCTAGTACATACAGAAATAAACAAAACAAAACAAAACTGCAACACGAAGTACAAGAAGACTTAAATAAAATTAATGACTGGTATAATAAAAACCTGTTAACAATTAATGAACATAAAACAAATTTTATGTTAATATCACGAAAAAAAAGAAATAACAACATCTTGCTATCTATAAATAAAAAAAAAAAAAATATCTTGGAATTACAATTACCAATAATTTAAAGTGGGACAAACACATACAAAACCTTATAAGAAAAAACACAATAGCTATAGAAGCCCTATACAAACTGAGCAACCTAACTACACAAAAAACAAGGAACATTATCTATAATGCTATCTTTAGCTCACAAACTAATTACATGATGACCGTATGGTCACAAACCAACATAAAAACATAGACAAGCTACAACGACAACAAAACAAAGCAATAAAAACACTATATCAACTGGACAAACTAACACCTGAAATTCACAAAAAAACAAACCAACTTACAATAAAAAACAAAATCTCACAACAATGTATTATCTTAATAAAAAAGATACAACTTGGTCTAACTAAAACAGAATTAAAACCAACAACTAGAAAAGAAATTTATACACACATCACACGAAGAAAAGGACACTTAAACATGAAAGTAAACCGAACAACATCAAAAAACCAAAGTATAACTGTCAAAGGCATTAAAGAATTCAATAATATACCAGAAGAAATTAAAAATATATGCAACATAAATAATTTTAAAATGAAACTAAAAGAATATCTGATGAAAAAACAAATTCCTTACGGATGAATGCCGGTACTGCAGGAATGTTATATTTATATGAAAACTATTTTTTAACAATTTTGCAATTTTGTAAATATATAAATGTATGTATAAATAATTTTAATAAATGTATTAAAAAAAAAAAAAAAAAAAAATACATTTAAATGATTATGGTGAATTTTATTTCGGCTTTTTGTTCTAATTTTTTGCAATGAATAAGTTTTGTGCAATTTATGGTAAATTTTACAAGATAAATTATTTTTGTGTGCAAATTTCATGCGTAAAATGCAAATTGTTTTTGCACAATTTATGATCAGTTTAATAATATTTTTTTTGCAAATTTATAATACACTTTTTGAAAATCCGTTATTTGTTTACATTTTGTTCAAGAAATTTGTTTGTTTTATTTATAATAAATTTTATGAGATAAATTTGGTTTTGTATACTAAATTAAGGGAGTTTGCCTCGAAAAAGCCGACGCCAAAAACTGCGAGTCGGTCTTTTGCCCCCGGTCATATTTTGAAGCCACCCTCCCAAGTGTTTGTCGGAGAGCAAAGAATTGGATATAACCTTTTTTTAACATAGAGACTTTTAACGCTTGCAGAAAAGAGAAAAACAGTAATAAAATGTTTAAAAGGCATCCTAAACGTCATAAAATGTCCGTGAGCTGTCAGAAACGTCATACAACGTTTGTAAACTATCAATCATTGTTTCTGAACTATCATAAACGCCATAAAATGTGCGTGAACTGTTATGAACGTTATAAAATGTTTGTAAGTAGTCAATAATTGTTTCTGAGCTGTTGTAAATGTCATAAAATGTTTCTAAATTGTCATAAACGTTATAAAAAGCTTTCAAATAGTCATAAAATAGTTAAGAAATATTATAAACGTCATAAAATGTTTGTAAGATGTTATAAACTTAATAAAATGTCCGTGAGCTGTCATAAACGGTATAAAATGTTTGTAAACCATCATAAACGTTATAAGTTGTTTGTAAGTAATCAATAATTTTTTCTGAGCTTTCATAAATGTCACTAAATGTTCCCAAATTATTATAAAATGGTTAAGAGATATCATAAACGTCATAAAATGTCTGTGAGCTATCATAAAATGTTTCCGAACGTCATAAATTGCTTGTAAGATGTTATAAACGTAATAAAAACTATCAAAAACGTTATAAGTTGTCATAAAATGTTCTCAAATAGTCATAAAATAGTTAGAAAATATTATAAACGTCATAAAATGTTTGTGAACTGTCATGAACGTTATGAACTGTTTGTAAGCAGTCAATAATTGTTTCTGAGCTTTCATAAATGTCACTAATGTCCGTACTAATAGTCAGAGATTAAATCTCAGATTCGTGAATTTTGTTAATCGTTGATTGGCTCTAATCCAATTCACGGATACCGTGATGGTGAATATAATTGCGATCGGTCAATGTAATTTATTACCAAACGTCAAAATTAACATATGACACACTAATAAACGATCTTGTGTGGACCCAAGATTAATTAAATCTAGGATTATATTGACGGTTGCATAGCTTTCAATTCGATCCGAGAATTAAGCGTTGAATGCATTGGTCAATTTCGACTAATTGATATCCGTGAATTGGCTTAGAGCCAATCAACAATTAGCAAAATGAATCTCAAATTTATGAATCTAGGATCAATCTGAGATTTAATCTCCAACTATTAGTACGAGCATAAATGTTTCCAAATGATCATAAAATGGTTAAAAGATATCATAAACATCAAAAAATGTCTGTGAGCTATCATAAAATGTTTCTGAACGGTCATGAAATGCTTGTAAAATATTATAATCGTAATAAAATGTTCATAAGCTATCAAAATAATCATAAAATGTTTTTAAATAGTCATAAAATGGTTAAGAGATATCATAAACGTCATAAAATGTTTGTAAACTGTCATGAACGTTATGAAATGATTGTAAGCAGATAATAATTGTTTCTGAGCTTTCATAAATGTCACTAAACATTTCCAAATGATCATAAAATGGTTAAGAAATATCATAAACATCAAAAAATGTCTACGAGTTATCATAAAATGTATCTGAACGGTCATGAAATGCTTGTAAAATGTTATAATCGTATTAAAATTTTCATGAGCTATCAAAAACGTCATAAAATGTTTCTAAGTTGTTATAAACTCCATAAAATGTTCTCAAATAGTCATCAAATGGTTAAAAGATATTATAAACGTCATAAAATGTTTGTAAGATGTTATAAACGTAATAAAACTGTCAGAAACTCGTAAAACGTTTGTGAACTGTCAATAATTGTTTCTAATTTATTATAAACGCCATAAAATGTTTGTGAACTGTCATGAACGTTATAAAATGTTAAGAGATGTCATAAACGTCATAAAATGTCTGTGAGTTATCATAAAATGTTACTGAACGGTTATAAAATGCTTGTAACATATATACGTAATAAAATGTTCATAATCTATCAAAAACATCGTAAAATGTTTGTAAACTGTCAATTTTTTTTTCTGAACTACCATAAACGCCCTAAAATATTTGTGAACTGTTATAAACGTTATAAAATATTTGTAAGCAATTAATAATTGTTTCTGAAGTGTCATAAATGTTATTAAACGTTTCTAAGTTGTCATAAAAGTCATACATTGTTCTTAAATTGTCTTAAAATAGTTAAGAGATATCATAAACGTTATAAAATGTTTGTGAGTAACTATAAAATAATTCTGAGCGGTCAGAAAATACTTGTAAAATGTTATAAACGTAATAAAATGTCCGTAAGCTGTCAAAAACGTAGTAAAATGTTTGTGAACTGTCAATAATTGTTTCTAATTTATTAAAAACGCCATACAATGTTTGTAAACTGTCATGAACGTTATACAATATTTGTAAGCAGTTAATAATTATTTCTGAGCTGTCATAAACGTTATTAACTGTTTCAAAGGTGTCATAAACGTCATAAAATGTTCTCAAATTGTCATAAATAGTAAAAAAATATTATAAACGTTATAAAATGTCCGTGAGAAATACTTTAAAATGTTATAAAAGTAATAAAATGTCACGGACACGCTCTCAAAAACGTCATAAAATGTTTGTGAACTGTCATTAACGTTATAATATATTTGTGAGCAGTCAATAAGTATTTCTAAGCTGTCATAAATATCACAAAATGTTCCTAAGCTGTTAGAAACGATATAAAATGCTTATGAGTGCCATAAACTGATTCTAATCTGTCATAATAATATAAAATATTTTTTAGCTGTCACAAACGTCATAAAATGTTCTTGGACTATCATAAAAAATTTGTAAGAAATTATGATTGTCATAAAATATTTGTGAACTATCATAAACATTATAAAATCTTTGTGAGCTGTCATAAGCGTCATAAATTGTTTGCAAATTGTCATAAACGTAAATGCTTATATCACAAACGCTATAAAAAGTTCATAAAAAATAAATAAAACGCATAAAATGTGTGTAAGTTCTCATTAATTGTTTCTGAGCTGACATAATATGTTTCAGAACTGCCATAAACGTTATAAGCATCATAATATGTTCGTTAGCTGAAAAAAACGGTAAAAAACGCTTGTGAGCTGTCATGAATGTGAAACAATGTTTCTGATCTGTCATAAACAAAATGCAAAGCATGATCTCAAAACTTCCAAAAACGACGTATTACAAATTTGGTCGCAAAGTTTGCCGGACTTTGCGACCAAATTTGGAGTGCAAAATGATAAATGAACAAAAAATAAACTTTTATGGTGATAATAAAATAATAAAAACATCGTTTACTTTTTTTACTTATAAAAATCTGGACATCCTGCATAAAATGAGGTTATGTCAAATTGAGCGTACTAGTTTTTATCAAACTTACAGTGTTGGTAGTTTTAGTATTAAAATTTATTTTATAAAATTGCATTAGTTTTTAATGTTTGGCGATGATAAATTTATAAGATAAATCTGTTTTTTGTGTAAAGTTTATAAAATAAATGCGAATTATGATAAGTTTTATGAAATAAATCAGTTTTTTGTGCCAATTTTATGCATAAATGATTTTTTTGCGAAATTTATGATCAATTTTATCTGATAAATTGTGTTTTTTAAACATTTTGTTCATTAAATTACTTTTTTATAATAATTTTATCCAATAAATTGGTTTAAACAAGACTTCTTTTATTAATTTTCTAATAATTCTTGCATGAATCTTAATTGTAGTACTAAAATATATTTTTGCCAAATTGCATTAATTTTTAATGATTAATTTAAAAGTTATTTAAATCTTAATTTTAGAGATGAACCAATATTCTTTACATACATTACCGTTATGTCAAATTGAGTGTACCAATTTCTATCAAATTTGCAGAATTTGTACTTTTAATATTGAAGTCTGTTTTTACTAAATTGCATTAATTTTCAATGTATAGTAAGTAAGTTTTTTCACATAAAATGAGGTTATGTCAAATTTACAATGTTGGTACTTTTGGTATTGAATTTTACTTTGATCAATTTGCATTATTTTCAGTGTTTAATCCAAAACCTTTGGAATCAAATTTTCTCAAATATTTTTAGTATTTAAGTTCATATTTATTAAATTGCATTAACTTCCAATGTTTAGTTTAGAAGTTATTTAAATGTCAAGTTGCATAATATAAATTGAGGTTATGTTATATTAAGCGTATGAATTGTGATGAGTTCTGCAAAGTTGGTACTCATGACAATGATGATTATTCTCAGCAAATTTAATTAGTTTCTAATACACATTCACAAAACTTTTTTTATTATTAACTTAACTTGCGCACATGGCTACTTCTCTAAAGTTAAGATTTTGTCAAATTAAACGTACAAATTTTTATAAGTTTTTTTAAGATTGTTACAAATGGGATTGTTAAATATTTTTATTGGTTTTGAATAGTTTTTAATGTATAGTTGCAAAATTATTTTATTGTTAACATTAACTCTTTTTTCTTAAAGCAAGGTTTGCAGATGAGCACTCTTAGTAGTTGCAATTATGTTTGATAAGCAATTTATGTTGAAAATTATAAGTAAATCAGTTTTTTGTGAAAATCTTATGTAATATATCAGTTTTTTGTGCAAATTTTATGCAATTAATGTTTTTTAAAACTTTTATGATGAGTTTTATGCGATAAATTGATTTTTTTGTGCATATTTTCTGCAATAATTGATGTTTTATGCCTGATTTATGATGATTTTTATTAAATTGTCACACTTGAAATAAGTTTTTGATCAAATTAAAATTTCCTAATGTATTTACAATATAGTAACAAATAAATAACAAAAAAAAACAATAAAGTTGCAGAAAGAAATAAAAAAATAGCACAAATTTCACTAATTCTACTAATGAATGAGTACAAATCAATATTAAAAATATTAATATTTATTTGCCTATGGTAAGAAACTAAGTATTAATAGTTATAATTATTACTGTGGAAAGCTAACCTGAATGTTCTGGAATACCTGGTATGTACTACGATTTTGTAGAAAATTAGTTTAAATTTGTTTTTTGTGTCAATTTGATGCAATAAATTTGTTTTTAAGCAATTGCGATTTCTGATGAGCTATCTTATAAGATAAATCAATTTTTTATGCTAATTTCATGAAATAAATAAGAATTTCATGGGAATTTATCGATGAATTTGTATCAAATAAATTAGTTTTGGTGCTAAATTCATGCAATACGTACTTCAATTGTATATTTTATTATTATTATGTCACAAATGTCAAACTATATCTGTCAAAAACAAAAAAATGTGCTGCCAAAATACAAATGCATGTAATTTGTTCACAACTGTCATTGTCAACGATATGTGAAAACTGACAAGTGAGTTAATTTATTTACCAACTGCCATATATGCTTCAACATGTAATAAACATTATAAAAAACTTGTGTCAACTCAACTGTCATAACATTTATTCCCAACTGTGCCTGTTAATTATATTTTAAGTATCAAAGCTCATACTTTCAAATATTTGATGTTATGTATCAAAACTGAAAATTATTCAAATTAGTTACAAATATATCAATATATGTTGTTGTCAACTAAATCACTTTTTAAATAAGTGACAACTGTCAAATAGAAACAAATTTAAAATGTGCGTCAAATAATTTGACAAATTATAAGTTTGTTATATTAATACTTTATTCTATTAATTATATAACAAAATTTAAATGTAAATTGTTTATCAAATTATAATTAGTTATTAATTATATCAAATGTCAACCGCTGTCAAAGTGTTATAATTTTGTTATTTTAAACAAAAATAATATTTCGAAACAAATTAATATTTAAATTTACAATTGTTTTTTTTTTAACAGATACTTAATTTGTATGCATAAATTGTCTTGACATTGATACAATGCAAA
Organism: Tachinus rufipes; assembly: GCA_963932245.1. Taxonomy (NCBI): domain Eukaryota; kingdom Metazoa; phylum Arthropoda; class Insecta; order Coleoptera; family Staphylinidae; genus Tachinus; species Tachinus rufipes. The sequence goes on along the minus strand of OZ010747.1, from coordinate 64,627,620 downwards.
CGGATTATTTCCTTGAAAATTATTGATTACATCTATAAAATCTATTAACTCAACAAATACACGACTAATTCACTTCAAACACATTTACACCGACAACGATGAACAAGAAGTCGCCAATGCTAATGACACATTAAGTAATAATTGTAATTTGCATGCGTCATCAATGTCGGCCGATGACTTTCGCATTGACCCACACATACAAAACTGGAATTCCCATAGTCATCATCATCCACCACGGTCAAGTTCCTCGCTTCGCAAAGCATAAATAGAATAGACCATGTCTGCAGCGTTACAAAATAAAAAATAATAAAACAATAATCGGCTGTTTATTTATTTTGTGGTTAACGATTTGTGCCATTCTTCCGCTAAGCTGCGTTTATATTTTTTAATTAATTAATTGAGTTATTTTGTCTGCATAATTAAACTGTTTAGTTAAAATATTAATAACATCTTGTTGGGCAATAATTATTACTATTAGAAGTATAAAAAACAATAATAATAACAGACAAAATTAAAAAAATAAATCTTAAACAAAAATTTGAATTCAATCTTATTATAAATTTCATACTAATTATTACAATTTATAATTTCATTAAGACAGTTGGACAGTTTTACAGTTTAAAAGTATAATGGATGGATTTTGTATATACAAATACAATCAATCTAAAAAAATCTTAAACGTTGCAGTATTTTTTAAAGATGTTCTTAGACAATGTATACTAACTAAGCAGTTATAATAGAAATTACACCTGAACCAGACATTGAAATTTAATATAAATTAGTTTGAAATAAGAATTTGTATAATAGTAAAGTTTGTAAAAAAAATAAATTATATTAGTACGACCAATTTTGTAAGCATTGTTTTACTATTTTGATCAATTAATTAAAGAATTAGTTAATACTTTGAAGTACTAGTAGTAGTTTCTTGTAATTCAAACATTGGAACTTAATAAAATTTGGTTTGAAGTAAGTACTAATATTTGTAAGACATTTAATTATATTGATACGATCAGTTTTGTAAAATTTGTTTTATAATTTTAATCAATTAATTAAAAAAATAGTTAATACTTTGAGATACTAGTAGCAATTTCTTGTAATTCAAACATTGAAACTTAATAAAATTTGGTTTGAAGTGAGTACTAATATGGTACCAATATTTGTAAAAAAATTAATTATATTGATACGATCAGTTTTGCAAAATTTGTTTTACAATTTTGGTCAATTAATTAAAGAACTAGTTAATACTTTGAGGTGTTGATAGCAATTTCTTGTAATTCAAACACTGGAACTTAATAACATTAGATTTGAAGTAAGTACTAATATAGTACTATAATTTGTAAAAAAATTATTTATATTGATACGATCAGTCCTGTGAAATTTGTTTTACAATTTTAATCAATTAATTATAAAAATAGTTTGCTTTGAAAGAAGTACTAATGTAGTACTAATATTTGTAAAAATTTTAGTTATATTGATACGATCAGTTTTGCAAAATATGTTTTACAATTTTGATCAATTAATTAAAAAATTAATTAATACATAAAGATAGTAGTAGTCATTTTTGTGATTCATTCAATAGAACTTAATAAAATTTAGTTTGAAGTACTAATCTACTACTATTTTTTTAGAAATTTTAATTATATTAGTGTTAATCATGTATTTATTATGTGTAATATTATTTTCAGGAAATATCCCGGTACATCATAAATACCCGATTAGTGAGACGGCTATTGTATTTTATTTATTGCACCCCTTTTATTTTATATTAATGTACGGTTTTTCCCATATATTTATATTGAAGCTTTTTATGACTATGTAATGTAAATATTATATTTTATTGCAGCTGTCCCATTGCAATTAGGTATAAAATCCAATGTATTTTAAATATAGTTGAGAATTATTCACAGTACACTTGTAATTTGTATACTTATCATCTTATTTAAAAATGCAAATCGTAAAAAATCGTATTTTATATGTTCCTTCAAAACCCGATGAAAATTAACAAAGTGCATATAGTATAGGGTCTTTACGACATGAGCTTAAATTATCTCAGCGGATTATTTCATTATCAATTGCCTCGGAGAAGCAATTATGTTTGTATTATATACCTGGGAGATTATAACACCTTAGTATTTAAAGGTAAAAATAGTATATAAATATACAATATATTATAAACGTGAATATATATAAATCAGCGTAAGTGATTCGAAAACCTACCGTACAGATTTTAAAACCTGAGTGGTTTCTATTATGTCTGTAATAATTTCCAAGAAGTTGCAATAGAACACATAAAGCGTTCTCAACGCTGCAGCAGCATTAGAGGAGAAGCAACTATACTACTAATAAAATCACTGTGGGCAGAATTTATTCCATTGCTAAAATAATTAAAACAAATCTTTAGTTGTCTGTTTGACAACAACATAGATATGTCTAAAGAGTTGACTGCATTTATGATGCAGTATTACAACATAAAGATAGCGGTAGAAGCATTACTTCCAAAACCTAATCCTGCAACAAATCCTAGCCCGACATAAATGCTAAGATAAAATTTCCTCTCATCGAACTTCCTACATTCAACAAAAATTATAACAAATGTTAAAATCTTTCTGATTTGTTTACTTCACTTATATACAATAAAACATCATTTGACAACATTCAAAAGTTTTACTATCTACAATTCTCACTAAAAAGAGCAGCAATTGTATTGAAATTTATTCAAATAATAGACATTGTTTTCAATATGACATAGAATCAGTTGAAGGTCAGATACCAAAATGAACGGTTTATCATTAAGAAAACATTCAAACAATATTACATTTACCTGTTGTCAAGAAGGACAATTACAACAGACCTGATTGACACGGTAGAATTAAAATTAGGATTGCTCAAAACTTTGAACAAACTTATCAATACATGGAGTGACATGCTAGTGGAAATAATCTGCAAAAAACACGAGAATGCCATACAAAGAGATTGGAAAGGACATACTTGTAATTAAATTCCTACATACTCTCAGATAGAAGCCTATTTCAACAAAAAATGCAAATAGTTAGAAGCAATGAATCATTCAAATACACACAAAAGTAAATTCTCTTTTTGTAAAAAACAATAAGCAGAAGTGTATTTTTTAAAAGAAGATATAGTTACAAAAATCTAAAAAAGAACAAATCGACATAATGAAACAGAAATTATTGAATTATAACGAATATCATTCAGTTAACAATTGTAATTCTGGCAGTTGCTTTGAGTGTAACTGGTTACTACTTACTAAACAAAATACAAACTCAAACAACAAAGACAACATATCAGAAGCAATATATGTGTCTACATTAGCATACACTCCATCAACCATGCTTAGCTACCTGGGTTCTGCTTATTAACGACATTACCGGAAAAATACAAACTTTTTAAGACACTGGCTTACAGGAAAACCTCAACAAAATTTTGTGCAAAAAACTAAGCCTAAAAAAACATACCCTCATTGCTCTAATCGTGGGTGTAGGATAGGATAGGTTAAAATAAATATAAAACGTATGATTTATATAGATGCTCAAGTGTCAAAGGTCTTCCTACTTGTAAACGCACTATTAATTGATAAAATTACCGACCAACATTACAACGTAAAGGATGTATTTTTGATGGTAGTTGTCTATCTATACTCAATGAGAATGTCAAACTGTTTTGACATTTCTGTTTATTAAGGTTAGGCAATTTATCATAAGTTGTTTAACGCCACAACAACGCTTCCAAATAGTAAAAATTTACTTTCAAAAAATAAATTTGTTTGCAAAGTTCATAGTGCACTTCGTCCATTTTACGGTCAACATAATTGGCCTAGTGAACACTAATTTTACTCTTTTAGATTCAAAACGATCAACAAGACAAAGAAATGTGCGTACCAAAGAGAATATTGCTGCTGTAGCGCGATGTGTTGAAGAAGACGTCGAAATGTCGATTCGTTGCCGTTCTCAATGTGTTGGCTTTTGTCCTTCGACTACGTGGAAAATTTTACGTAAAGATCTTGGATTACGTGTCTATAAAATACAGCTGGTGCAACAATTAAAGCCAACTGACCATCGTTTACGTCGCATTTTTGCTAATTGGGCTAATTTGAAACTGACTAAAAATGAGCATTTTTATCGAAGAATTGTGTTTAGTGATAAAGCTCATTTTTAATTAAATGGCTTTGTCAATAAGCAAAATTTCCGGATATGAAGCGAAGACAATCCTCACACCATTAGCGAAACAACATTACATCTATTAAAATTGACTGTTTTGTGCGGTTTGCACGCTGGCGGCATTATCGGTCCTTATTTCTTTCGAAATGAGGAAGGAACTGCCGTGAATGGCAAGCGCTATCAACTCATGCTGACTGATTTTTTGTTTCCAATAATTAATGAGCTAAACATCGACAACATTTGGTTTCAACAAGACGGCGCAACTTGCCATACAGCGCGCTTAACCATCAATTTATTGCAAAATTAATTTGGTGACAACTTTATTTCCAGAAGTGGTGTTGATAACTGGCCTCCTCGTTCGTGCGACTTAACGCTTCTCGATTACTTTTTGTGGGGGCTTTGTTAAGTCATTGGTTTATGCCGACAAACAAACAACTCTTGAAGCATTGGAAGTCAATATTCAAGCCACCATTGACGCCATACGGCCTGATTTATTGGAAAAAGTAGTGAGAAATTGGACTGATCGAATAGACCAAGTAACTCGTAGCCGCGGCGGACATATGCCAGAAATCATATTTAAAAAATAAATGCCATGAAATTATCTACCACATTATAATAATAAAAAACTTATTCCAACAATATTTCTGTTTTGTATTATTATTTAAAATTTTCAAGCTCTTAAAAAACACCTTTTAAAAGGATTATTTTGTCTAGCAGGATTCAAATTAGCCGATCCAAAGTATCACGTACTTAAGATTGAATTGCTAATTAGTGCAGACCACTACTATAACATCGTTAGGGAATAATGACTAACAATAAGTCCAATGACGTTAATTAATTACAAACAAGCAGTTTTAGAAGATTAGATTAGAGTATTTTGCGAGCCAGAGATTTTATGCTTTTCAGCAACAACTTGCAAAACACCTCATTTTATATCAGTCCTTTAGAAACTGTATGCAAGAATATATTGAATTAGGACACATGCAACAGACAACAAGCGACATAACGTACGGATACTACCTACCGCATTACTATGGGTTGAAAGAAAAAGCCTTAATTACAAGCTTTTTTCAATCTTGCAACTTGTTTCAAAAAAGTTAATGGGTCTAACGGCTTATTAGGTGACTTCCAAATCACCGGGTGGATAAAAAGCAAGTTATTATTTAGTCATATATCGGGGATTAAGTGATATTTAATGATTCTGTAGCATCATCTAGTAAAATCTCTTTAAATTGGTTGGTCCTTTACTTCACACGGATCTATTTTCAATAATGCTACGAATAAGATGCAAACAATACGTAACTCAGCTGACATAACAACACTGTATCGCCAAATACAACTTTTGACTAGAAGATTGCAAATATCAACGCATTTGGTGGAAAGGAACTTTTCAGTCTGAGCTCATGTTCTATGAACTAACCGCAGTGGCATAAAAAACCGCACCCGCAGCGTACTTGTCAATACGTTTCGTCCGTTTGGAATACTACCAATGAAGCTTCAAGTCTGTAGCATTTTCATCATGTACATCTACCAAACAAATAGAGTGATATTTTATGTAACTATAATTTCCTCAGACTAATAGTCCCTGTGACTATTGTAAATATTAATACAAGAAATATAAAAGATGTCAAATGCAAAAAACTATGTTTTAGAGCCAATTTCTTTAAATGTTTTGAAAGTTATAAAAATTGTAGTACAAGCTGTAAGGAATTAAATTTACTACAAAAGTAATTTTAAATATTTTGAAATGCTAAAAACCCGATGTTGAAGCTTTTTTTAAAACATTTCAAAAGTTATGGCATTAAAAAAAAACTGTTTATTTTCATTGAATAAAACTGTATTTTTTATTTTAGCACTGATGAAGGGAGTCTGTGACATTGTCTCTCAAAACGTTTGCACCAAATTAAAAAAATTAACTAAATTGACTAATATAGTCCTACAGCCATTAATCCCGATACAACTAATTATATATTTTTTTTCTATATTTTTGACAATTAAACTGTCAAAATGATTAAAAACCGGTTTTGACAACTGTTTCAAAAATTGTGATATTTAACTAATTTAAATTAAAGGCTAATTTTCACAACATGTGTGCGACGTTAATTGTGGGCATAGAACTGTTATACTGGTTTCATCACAAGACAAGCGGGAAATACCACAAGACAGTCTATATCAACATATAGCCTAAGGTGAGTATGCTTACGGCGCGAGTATATATTTAAAAGATGTGTAAAACAACACCAAGGTCTTCTGTAACTTCACAACGCAAATCACGCGTCGCATACCGCAAACTTAAAATTTGTGCAGCGTTATTGCATGCAAAATTTTCTAACCGCGTTTGCATGATCCTAGACATTTTAATTGTTTGCTGATTGTACTATTCAGATTACGCAATTACTGTTTTGTGGATAAAGTCAGTCACAAAATTTTGAAATATATGTCGCTAATCGCATTGGATAAATTTGCAAAATTACTGATTCCGCAGACTAGCAACGTGTTACAACAATAATAACTAGCAGACGTCATTAGTCAAGGAATATTTTTGTCGGAATTAAATGTATGGAAATTATGGTAAAATGATGCTATTCGTTCTAGACAATACACAATCATTTCCATTTGTTTGTTGCAACCTACAACTAACTTCATTTACTTGTGAATATGAACTTTTAAATAAAGAATAATCAATTCAGAACTAAACTAATCTTTTTTAATCTATTTATAGATAGTGTTTGTCTTATTTGCTTTCTATTGTTATCCAAAAGATGTTCAATTGTTTTACCAAGTACTCAATAGAAGAAGCAAATGAATACGCTGTGTGCGTACTAGCTACAGATCACAACAATTCCAATCATTCATAAAAAGCGGAGTAGATTACTAGAGACCATGAAAGATGGACTACGTTGATAAAAAAAACTCCTAAAGTTTATATCTGCATATTGGTGGGTTTTTTGCAAAATATTCAACATTGAATTAATATCCAATCTTACTACGGAAGCTTTTTTAGCAGCGTTTTTTAGATGTATTTTACGCCATGGATGTGTATCTGAAATCTATTCATATAATGCTATAAATTTGATTAAAGCAAGAACTTATCTGCGTGACCTGGTCTTTCTCAACAATGCCGAAAATAAAGATGATATTAATACTGCTATTTTATTTTAAGAATATAAAATAGTAATTAATACCTCCCCGTGCATCCCACTTTGGATGTTAGTGGGAAGCTGCAGTGAAAAGTGTAGAACATCACACACAAATTAAAGTTGTGTTAAACTTTGCTCTTTGTATGTTTGGAAAAGATGGCAAATTGCGTGTTTAACAAAATTACTCAAGCGAGTCAAGTAGAAGACAATTGATACTTTTTTAAAAATTAAAGATTTAGTAATTATAAAAAATACAATTCTCCACCACTTCAATGGAAACTTGGATAAGTTTAAATTGCTTATCCTTGGCCAAACGATATTCCTAGGAGTGCGACTATATGCACCGGCGTCAAAACTTATATTATTTTAAGAAATGTTTTGGTACATTATAAAACCCAATTAGTTTAGATTATATTTATTGCACCCTTTTTATTTTATCTGAATGTACGGTTTTTTCATATTTATATTTGAGCCTTTTATGACTATGTAATGTAAATATATATTTCTAAGAATTATTGCAGCGTAATAAGATATAAAAACAAATGTTTTATGTATTATAAATATAGTTGAGAGTTATATACAGGACACAGTACACTTAATTAAAAACGCAGATTGTAAAACACGTATTTTACAATCGGTACAATCAGTTTTACAAAATGTGTTTTACAATATTGATCTAATTGATCAATATATCTATGGGCATACTATACTAAAATCTATAATTAGAAATTTTATATTGATACGACCAATTTTTTTTTAATTTGTTTTTTAATTTTGATCAATTAATTAAAGAATTAGTTAATACATTGAGATACTAGTAGAAATTTATAGTAATTCAAACATTGGCGCTTAATAAAATTTGGTTAGAAATAAAAACTAAAATAGTACTAAAACTTGTAAACATTTTAATTATATTAGTATGATTGGTTTTGCAAAAAATGTATTAAAATTTTAAACAATTAATTAAAAAAGTTGTCAATACTTTGAGGTACTGGTAACAACATCTTCCATTCAAACATTAAAATTTAATCAAATTTAATTTGAAATAAGTATTAACATTGTACTAAAACCTATAAAAGTTTTAATTATATTGGTGTAACCATTTTTGTAAAATTTATTTTAATTTAATTTTTTATTATATTGGTACAATCAGTTTTGCAAAATTTGTTTTACAGTTTTGACCAATTAACTAAAGAAATATTTAATACTTTACGGTTAGTAGCAATTTTTCGTAACTCAAATATTATAACTTAATAAAACTAAGTTTGAAGTAAGTTCTAACGTAGTACTAAAATCTGTACAAATTTCAATTATATTGGTACGTTCAGTTTTGTAAAATTAGTTTTATATTTTTGATTAATTAATTAAAGAATTAGTTAATACTCTGACGTACTAGTAGCAATATCTTGTAATTCAAACATTCAAACTTGATTAAATTTAGTTTGAAGTAAGTACTAATATAGTAGTAAAACGTTTAGAAATTTTATTTATATTTGTACAATCAATTTTGGGTAATTCCAATTTTGCTCAAATTTTGTACACAAGTTTGGGGTACCAAAATATGAATTTTTAAAATTTTAGATTTCTAGGTGAAGTGTAATAGCGGTCAGTTTAATTTTTTAGGAATATTTTGTCTTTTTTCAGTTTTTGTGCTGTAAATAAACAAAAAATAGTCAAAAACCAAATTCAAAAAGGTGTATCTTATAAGAAATTTTCCGTAGAACACAATCCCGCTCTTGGTTTTTTAATTTTTTTTGCGGAAAATCACCATTTTATTGAAAAATCGATATTTTTGATTCCGCTACACTAAGAAACTTAAAATTTTATTGCAAAAATTAAAAAAACTGAATTTGCTTGGTAAATAATAACACATAATTGCTAAAAATGGGTTACTTTTAAACGGCTTTCTACGGATTTTCCGTAATTTTACTAATTTTTTAGCTAGCGTTTTACGAGAAATTTCCGTTCGATTACACTAATTTAATATTCTTTGTGACCTTTTTTTGCAAAATTATTATATTTTTAGAATTCCTCATATTTTAGTACCCTAAACATGTGTACAAAATCGGAGATATTAATGTGGGAACGATTGTCCGAACTGTCGTGTAATTACCCTTTTGTGAATCTTAATAAAATTTAGTATGAAATACTAATTTAGTATTAAAATTTGTAAAATTACTTTTTTAATTTTGATCAAATAATAAAAAAATTAGTTAACACTTTGAGGTACTAGTAGCAGTTACTCAAGATTAAAAAATAAAAATTAAAAAAAATAGTTTGAAGTATAATTGTAATTGTAATTGTAATTGTAATTGTAATTGTAATTGTAATTGTAATTGTAATTGTAATTGTAATTGTAATTGTAATTGTAATTGTAATTGTAATTGTAATTGTAATTGTAATTGTAATTGTAATTGTAATTGTAATTGTAATTGTAATTGTAATTGTAATTGTAATTGTAATTGTAATTGTAATTGTAATTGTAATTGTAATTGTAATTGTAATTGTAATTGTAATTGTAATTGTAATTGTAATTGTAATTGTAATTGTAATTGTAATTGTAATTGTAATTGTAATTGTAATTGTAATTGTAATTGTAATTGTAATTGTAATTGTAATTGTAATTGTAATTGTAATTGTAATTGTAATTGTAATTGTAATTGTAATTGTAATTGTAATTGTAATTGTAATTGTAATTGTAATTGTAATTGTAATTGTAATTGTAATTGTAATTGTAATTGTAATTGTAATTGTAATTGTAATTGTAATTGTAATTGTAATTGTAATTGTAATTGTAATTGTAATTGTAATTGTAATTGTAATTGTAATTGTAATTGTAATTGTAATTGTAATTGTAATTGTAATTGTAATTGTAATTGTAATTGTAATTGTAATTGTAATTGTAATTGTAATTGTAATTGTAATTGTAATTGTAATTGTAATTGTAATTGTAATTGTAATTGTAATTGTAATTGTAATTGTAATTGTAATTGTAATTGTAATTGTAATTGTAATTGTAATTGTAATTGTAATTGTAATTGTAATTGTAATTGTAATTGTAATTGTAATTGTAATTGTAATTGTAATTGTAATTGTAATTGTAATTGTAATTGTAATTGTAATTGTAATTGTAATTGTAATTGTAATTGTAATTGTAATTGTAATTGTAATTGTAATTGTAATTGTAATTGTAATTGTAATTGTAATTGTAATTGTAATTGTAATTGTAATTGTAATTGTAATTGTAATTGTAATTGTAATTGTAATTGTAATTGTAATTGTAATTGTAATTGTAATTGTAATTGTAATTGTAATTGTAATTAAATTAAATTAAATTAAATTAAATTAAATTAAATTAAATTACAAAAACCCACACTACAGATTACAAATTGTAATCCCTCGTGAACCAAAAATTAGGATTTTTTTAATAGTTCTAAAGTAATTTTGTATAAGTTGTTTACTGAGATTTAAATGATTTAAAATATGTATTATCAAAAAATGTAACAAATATGTTAATAATTTCCAAGAGATAATGACCACGGTCATTGCTAAACTATTTTACAATTAAGTTACACATGCCTAGAACTCGGACAATTATTCCTCTTATCGAAATGTACCTACAAATAGTTCAGATAATAAAAATTGTTTACATAATAAATAATCGCTCGTGGAAAGGTAATTTTAACAAAAATTTACTACGCTTATATAATAGCACGAATAATTAATGTACTTTTAATTATCTAATCGTTGAGTTTATAAAAAACATTGGCAATTAATCTTAGTTGTTATTGTTAACAATAAAATGTAATAATGTTTTCTATATTAATGAATTTAGGGAAAGTTTGCAATTTATTAGCAAAAATATGACAACTTTTCACTGAAGTGATTCAATTTGAAACTACATCCTCCTACTGTTTACATCCATTAGACTGTGACAACCAAACCAGATTTATTATCGCGTTGGAAATTTTTGTGTAATTATTTTAATTAATTTTTGAAAGCCTTTGATTTAAGGTCACTTGAAATGTATCGTATCCACAGGTCTTAAGATTCACCAGCATTTCCAATTACGTCATGATGTTGCTTCCGGAATTTGTGTCTGTATTTTCCAATTCACTGCTTTCCGAATAACCGTAAATATTTGATTTGGTTTTTTATTTATTCCGCAATAGTGTCGTGACTATTCATCCTATAATCATTTAACTAATTGCCTATTGTTTTGAAATAAATTACAGATTTGCAAATAATGATTAACTTATCATAGAAAAAATTGTTGTTAGTAAAACAAAGGGTAATTACAAATACCATCTCTGCAATGCAAATTATTATCATAAAATGAGTGAAAACCGCATTTATGATTAAGACATCAATTTAAAAATAAATGTTTAGTAAGCAAGATAATTTATTGTAATGTTTTTAAAGCATATGCAAATTTGAGTACTATATTAGTACTTTATTATTTATTTTTAAATCGTATTTTAATGCTTTGTTCAGAAAGAATTGTTATTAGAATCTCAGAGTATTTTTATTTATTTATTCTTTTCTACCATTACAGTGTAAGGCGTATATTTTTATTTTAATAATTGTTTATTATAAAAGTTGTTTTACCTCTTCCCAGGTTGTCTCTATTATTTCTGCTGTTTCTGCCTCTTCTCTTATTGCATTGTGCCATTCCATCCTATTAGATTTTTTTCTATTGAATGTATCGCATATATTCTCATTGTGCTTTTATCTTCATTTATTCTGCAGACATGACTAAACCATCTCATCTGTTTTATCTTGTTAAAAATGGTGTTTTTTAGCAAGTATCTTCACTGTTTTTCCTATTTTGATTTTGTGTGTTCTTCATTTTTTTGCTATTATCATGGTTTTGTTTTTTTATGTTTATTTTAATGTCTTTTATTAGTATTTCCATATTATGCTAAAAGTCTTTTTCCGATTCTGCTACAATTGCCATATAGTCCGCAAATAGTAGCTTTGATACTTTTTTTAATTTAAAAGTGTGACATTTAGAAAATATTTAATAACAACATAAAAATACCTTTAAATTTCAACAAGTAAAACTACACTTGCTTGAAGACTAAATTTATCTCTAAAAATAAATAATATCTTGTAATATTTTCATCATCCAATATTCGTTTTTTCGGTTTTTATCTTCTTTATTGCGTCCTTAATTGCCATAACAAGTACCATTAGGAATAATAGTGGGCACAGCACAAAGCCTTGTTTTACTCATTGTTTTGTAGTAAATTCTGCCCATTCTTCATTACTTGTTCCTACTAGGTATGTATTCTCATTATACATGTTGTTTATAATTTAATTGTTGTTTTATTAATCCTTCTGTTTTCCAATTATTTCCATATTTTATCTATCGTATTCTGTCATTAGCTTTTTCTAAATCTACAAAGCAGATGTGTAGGACCCTTTTCTGCTTAATGAGTTTTTTGCTTATTCGTCTCAATGTAATAATAAAATCCTATGCGCTTCTTCTTTTTCTGAATCCACATTGGTTATCCTCTATTGTTTTTACAAGTTGATCTATTTTTTTGATTATTGTGATTAATTAATTTTTTTGTGGTTTTTTAGTTTTTTCATTTTTTATTATTTTATTTAATAGATCTTTTAATTATGTTATTTCATTTTTTCATTTCTGATAATATTTTGACTATTCCAGCTGATTTTTTTGATCTTTTTTTAAATTTTTATTGTTTTCATTATGTCTTCCTTTATTATATTATCTCCTCTATTTCTTTTTTGTGTCCTTTTCATTGTTTTTCAAAGTATTTTTTTCTGCTGTTTTGTCTGTTTTTTAAAAGTGTTTTTATGATTTTTTCTTTGTTTGTAATTATATTTTCTTGTTTGTTTTTTATATTCATTATATTGTGTTTTTTTTTTAATTTTTTGTTTAAGATGTTTTAATGTTAATGGAAAATTTTGGTTGTTTTTGTAGTTCATAGTTTTACCAAGTTTGGTTCATAATTTTTGTTTTGATTTTGAATTTCTATCAACCATTCAGTTTTTATATGTATTTTATTTTTGTTGTTTCGCATGTTTCTTTTGCCGCTTCTAATAATTTTTTTTAGTTTCATTTTTAGTACCTTTTGATAATGCTTTTGCAATTGTGTTTAATTTAGTTTGTATGTTTTTATCTTATCTTTTTTTGTCTATTTTTTCTTAATCCATTTTATGTTTACGTGATATTAATTTATTAATTTGTTAATAACAAAATTAATACCAAAATACCACGTGATATTTCTGATACACCCAATGCTTTGAGATCAGACAGCAAAACCTGTTCCGTGAGAGGTCGCACTTCTTTGATACCGTAATCAACAAAAATTTAGCAGCAAAGTCTAGTGAACAATTGATTTGGCTGGAAAGAACTGTAAAAAAGCTTTTTTGATGTATAATAGATTCTATAAGATTTAAACGAATTGCAGCAAAAGTACTCATAGCCGCAATGTGCAATGTGCGTCTACTCTAACAGCAGAAAAGTATATTAAAAAAATTAATCAACTGTTGATTGTTAATAAATGGTTAGAGGATACTAGCATTTACGCTATAACTAACAAGCTGGGAAGTATAGCTAAAACTTGGTACAACAACTTAAGCAAAGACAACTATAGTTAGAGAATTGAAAAACGTTTCTTAAGCATCAGAAAACTTCTAGGAATACTATTTTGCAAACCTCTGCTTTTTTCAACTGTGCAAAATAGATGGAAAAGGGCAGTGTCAGTGATAATTGATGGTATCACCAACATTTCCTTACATTTGTCGACTTTAACTATGATGTTAAAAAGCCTAGATCAAAACTAGAACATAACAAACAAAAAACTAGTTCTGTTGTAAAGGAGCATAATGTGCAAGTAGCCGGAAGAAGCCGTACTATCCAAAACAATACAACTGCAACGCAAGGGGTCTATTCTAACAGATGTAGACAACCACAAAAGGATGTAGCAATTGCAAACGGTTTGTGTCATAAATCCAAATTTATAAGATATGTCAACACTAAAAGTGAGCATGTGATTATGTATCACATGTGTGCACAGGCGTTGAAGCTAAACCTACGAGCAACTACAAAGGTTGTAAGAAGATGTGCCGCAGAAGAAGTTGCCAGCTTGAGAAAATTAACATATCCCTAAAGGTAGACCTTGTTTTTAAGCAGGTGAAGTGTAGCCAAAGATATATTGGCTTTATTACGTTGACTTACGGATTAGCTCATTAGTAGTCTTCTTGAGAGTCCATTTAATAAGTACTTAACAATCTCTTAAAATACTATATAAAAGCAAAGGTTGTATTAAAATTATTCCTACATTTTGTTTTCTTTTAAAAAAATAACTTTACCCTTTTAGTACAGGTATAAAAGATGAGAAATTGTTAAGTACTCATTTAGTGGACCCCCAAGGAGATTAGATTACTAATTAACTAATCCGATAAGTCAAAGTAATAAAGCCAATACATCTTTGGGTACACTGTAAGAGCTTATGTTGTAAGAGTTGCAGTGCTGTTGATTCCAGTGTTTTCTTTTAGGATTTTCTGAGAAAAAGATTACCAGGTGCAGGCAAATCTGCCCACAACAAAAATGACAATATGGTTAGTAGAAGAAACTGTTATTCTTTCAACCACTGTTTGGATATATTCTTAAATTATTTAAGCCATGATATTAGTTTGGATGGGTTTAAGCCAAGTAAACGCAAAACCGAGGCAATAGAGTTTTTTCCATGTCCAACAAATGTCCACAAAACACGACAGTTTTTGAGTCTGGCAGTATATTAAAATTTTTCCAACGTTGGCAAAACATTTGACAGAATTGACAAAGAAAAGTGTTGAATTTCACTAAACCAAAGCACGAAAAGATGCTTTCACACTAAAAAAATACAAGCAAAATCAAAACTGCATACAGATGCTTTTAAATTGGACGATAGTGGAATTTTACTACAAAGACAACAAGACAACTCTTAATGACCGTAAATGTACTATGATAGGCAAACAACAAAAAAAGAACAACGTTATCATTTTTATGAGTTAGAAACCCAGTTGTTGTTCTGCAAAGCGTTTTAAAATATATTTGCTTGGATTAAAATTCAGGGTCATTACAGACTTGAGTAAAAAGACACGGTGCTAAAAATTGAAAGATGGTGGTTACTAACATCAGAGGTTGAATACTATTTCAAATATATAGCAGACTTCAACAAAGATAATTTTGGAAGTACAGTTAAAGGACAACAGGTGCAAATACTTAGTTAAAGTGTTGCACCGTAAACCCTAGATAACAAAGAAAAGCAGGTTAACATGGAATATATAATTAAAGACAATCTTTTATTTTGTGTTACTCTGAAGAAAAAATGTTGGGTTGTGCCAAAACTAGTCAGACGCCAACTAATGTTAAATCACCACGATAGTATTAGACACTTATCTGAAGAAAAAACCATTGTATTGTTAATTAAGGACTACCTATTCTTAAGAATGAAAAGATATGTCTGGCCATGTCTGAGTCAGGTGTACGGATCAAAAATTTGATTTTGCTCAAACTACTGAAAATGCCTTTCTCTACGTGAGTTCTAATCTTGTGAAGTTTTAGATTTTTTTAATAAGCCATTTTTGAGTAATAAGTCATCAAAATTTGAAAAACTTGATTTTTTGCATTTTTTTACATTTTTTTATTGTTTGTAACTTCTCAAGGTTGCATTTTTAGAAAAAAACGGTTATTAATTTTTTTTTCAAAGTTGTAATTGTTATAATTGGGATAAAAACGTGTGCTACTTTTCGAAAAAAGCTTAAATTTTAAATTTACATTTTTTGATCGTTTGTAACTTCTTAGGATTGCATTTTTAGGAAAAAATAGTAACAAATTTTTTACTTCAAAATTGTATGTCTGTTTCACAGACAATTTTTTTTTAAATTTTGAAAATTTTGCAAAACTTTCAACAGTTCAGTAAATGTTTTTATTTTTTCTCAAATACTAATGAAAACGTGCTTTACATATAAAAGCACATTTTTATCCAAATTTGAAAAATAAGAATATCTTTTTTTGAAAAAAATCTGACATTTAAAGTTTTGCAAAATTTTCAAAATTCAAAAAAAAAATTGTCTATAAAAACTTATTTTTTAGACAAATTTGTTATAATTTTTTCCTAAACATGCAATTCTAAGAAGTTACAATTGATCAAAAAATGTAAATTTAAAATTTAAGCCTTGCTATTTTTAAGTATTTCTGTGAAAACGATGTAAGACATCTCAAAACGTAGCACACGGCACTTCTTGAAATTTTTACGTATAAAAACACGTTTTTATCAATATTAAAAAAGACTCATCATTTTTTTTTTAAGAAAAAATGTTTTTTTAAGTTTTGCAAAATTTTCAAAATTTAAGGAAAAAAAATGTTGCTGTAAAAAATTATTCTTTAAAGAACTTTGAAAAAAAAGTTTTCATAAAAACCCTGAGAAGTTACAAACAATCTAAAAATGTAAAAAAAATGCAAAAAAATCGATGTTTTCAAATTTTAATTGCTTATTACTCAAAAATAACTTATTGAATACATCTAAAAAAATCACAAGATCAGGACTCATGTAGAGAAAGGCATTATCAGTGGTTTAAACAAAATTAAATTTTTGTTCTGTGCACTTGACTTAGACACGGCTGACTATAAATACGTGAGTTCATGTATAAAATTTGGGTTCTTGAATCAAATACCTAAAGAATCGCGTCTATTGGATACGTTGCACGTAGATCATTTGGGACTTTTTGTAAAGAGCAAACCTAAGAATTTGCATTTGATGTGTGACCGCATCATAGGACTTATTACCCCTCGCCATTATCGTATGATAGAGTCATATGGTGCGAGTAGCTACATTGCATGTAACTGACTAAGCCAGCTCGGATGCTAGCTTACACTGTATACTCAAGTGGAACTTGTTTTTAAGTATAAGGACAGTGTGATTAAAACGTTTGGTGTTCCAACGCAGTTAGTTACGGATAGAAAACCGTGTTTGAAATCTATTGCAAGAGTTTGAATGTGAAATTGGTACTAAACGCAACAGCTACCTCACGTGCAAATAGTTAGGTTAAAAGACATAATTGGACCATACTTCTAATTAAGTTCATGAGTGGACAATAAAGAACAATAAAACATGTTTGTAAGTAGAGTAAAATAAAGTCTCCATACAAACCAAAATTTTTGCCAAAATTTAGTAGTCTATGCACCGTAAAGAAGGTCTTAGAAAACAATAAATATTTTGTTGGTCACATGGAAGGTTCTACTAAATCTCAAAAACCCTACAAAGAAGTTTGTGCTGACAATAGTATGAAAACTTAATAAAGAAGCAATAAGTTAAACACACAAAACAACATACGTAGAATCTAACAAGTAAGAACGTAATGTTTTAACATTGTTTGCAAGATTGTAAATAAAATGTGAAAACGATACCACCAAGGTTATAAAACCTTATACGATAAATTGTCTTTTGATACATGTCTAATGTGTAGTTGTGTAAGGTACGACAACTGACGGTACCTAATGTGAAAGTTGATCTGTAACCTTATGGACCAAGGACACTGCCAAAGTTTGCAGAAAATGTTAAGCAAAACACAAACTACGTTATGTAAATCGCTTTATTGCTTCTCAAAATATTTTTCTTTAAAATCTATACACTTTTGCATTCAATGAAACCAATCTTCAAAACAATTTTGCCACTCTGAGCGACTAACCTCCAAAACAAGTGATTTAAATGCTTCAACGACCTTTTCAGGCAATAAAAAACGCTCGCCACGCATTTTATTTTTAATATTTCGAAATAAAAAGAAGTCATTGGGCAATAAATCAAGCGAATATGGGCAATGAGTCATTAATTGGATGTTGTTACAGGTCAAAAACTTTACAGTTTGACGTGCTGTGTGAGCGCAACAGTTGCAACATGATCCGTTTTTCCGTAGAAACAAGCAATCATTCTTTTTGAAACGCTTTGTGAACGCATCACTTTTGTGGGTTTAGGTTTATTTTAAAACATCCATACAGTCTATTGCTGTTTAGTTTTTGGCTCATATGAATATATCCAAGATTCGTCACCTGTTACAATGTAATATACCAAATTTGAACAACTCCCTTCGAATTTCTTTAGCATTTCCTTGCACCACTTGACACGTGCTTGTTTTTGTTCTTTTTTCAAATTGAGTGGGATCCAACGACGGCAAAGCTTTCTGACATGCAAATGATCGTGCAAAATTGTATGTATTTGTTTTGCTGCAATGCCTAAAGATGCTTCTATCTCACTATAGGTCACATGCCGATCTGGCAAAATCATTTCATGCACAGCATCAATATTTTTTGCGACAACAGAGGTGCATAGACGACCTTCGCGAAGATTGTCATCAAACGTTGGTCTTCCGCGCTTGAATTCTGCGATCCATTTGTATACTATAGTTTTGGATGGTGCTTCATCCTCAATTAACAAATTAAGTTTTTCACACATTGCTGCGTTGTTAAAGCATATCAAAAATCATAAAAAATTATCACTCGAAAGTCACGATTTGAAATTTCCATTTTTCACACAATTATTACTCTCTTTTGTTGAAAAAAAATACCTACTACATGACAGAAAAGTGAAGTGATACTACTACTTAAGAAAAAGATGATGATAACTCCAACATCAAAAATTATTGCCCGATCGGCTTGCTCACACCTGTTCATACTTTTTTCAAAAATAATTACAAAACTAACAAAAACATTAGATTTAAAAAAAATTGAATACAGTTGACTACTTCAAACACTACGCAAACTGATAGAAAAAAGAACTAAATGCAATATACCTATACATAATGCTTTCGTAAACCATAAAAAAGCTTTTGATTCAGTATAATAGAAAATACGAGCATTTATCAAAGCATTAAACAAAACAAGAATTGACTCAAAATATACAAACCTTTTAAAAAAATGCTATAATTCAAATTAAACTAGATACAGATACTACACCAAATAAAATCAACGTGCCAAAGTTGTCATAAAAACATCTTTAAAACTTTATTTTGAAAGACAAAAAATGTCAACATAGATGGAGTTTACTTAAGCAACTTACGCTTTGCAAAAATGTAGTCCTTACAAGCCTTGCCAGCAGAGAACAATGCCACGACCTAGAGATTGTCATAATATAGTAGTAGTTGTATATATTCTTAGGTCAAAGTATCAAATTAAATTGATCAATCAACTGAAATATTCAAAAGAATTAGACTAGGTTGAGCTGCGTTCGGAAACTTAGAATATATACTAAAAAATTTGCTAGTAATCTCCTAAGGGTTGGAGCAACGACTCTAACAGAAGTGAGTGTAGAAAAACTATGCAAAGAAGAATGGAGCGTATCATGTTTGACGTAAATTTGAGAGACAAGCTCAAAACGCTAAAATTTGCAGGCGCAGTAAAGTAACCAATATATGATTCTACAAGATTGACAAACAAAATTGTTTACTGACAACCAAGTACAACTAAACGCAGCGTGGTAAGACCACAAAAACAATGGTTAGATAATGTAAAGATTATAACAAGGCAAAAAAAAGAATCACACAGCAACACAGGAACAATTAAAATAATATGAGAGAGACAGTGCTAAAGTATTAAACTTATTAAATTTGTTTTTAAATTATTAGAACTTATTCTAAGCCAAGTTTTATTAAATTCTAATGTTTAGTTAAAGGGGAATGGTTATTGGTGTCTCCAAACAAATTTATATAAAAACGGTCGAGCCAATATAAATTAAATTTTAATAAATTTTGGTACTACAATAGTACTTAGTTTAAATTTTTTTTGTTAAATTTTAAAATTTAGTACATGAAAAATTGCTATTGGTGGTTTTTAGTGTTTATTAAATTTGTTATTAATTTATAAAAAAACAAATTTAAGAAAACTTGGACCAATTAAATTTTGACATATTTTGGTACCGTATTAATACTTAATTTAAATCAAATTTTATTAAATTCTAATGTTTAGTTCAGGTCTTTTAGTACGTATTAAATTTGTTATTAATTTATTACAAAAATTAAAAAAAAAAATATGAGACTAGTTGAACCATTATAAATTTAAAAGATTTAAAAAAAAATTGATCATAATAACATAAATATTTTTTTTACATGTTTTAGTACTATATTAGTTCTTATTCTAAACCAACATTGATAAAGTTTTATTGTAAAGTTCAATAAATATGGCCATCTAAAATTGTTTAATTTTTATTAACATTTTCAAACAAAGCAAAACTGATCTTACAAATATATATTATTTAAATTTTAAATACTATTAGTACTATATTAGTACTTACCATAAACCAATTTTAATAAAATTGCAATGTAGCATCTCATAAATATTGCAATTGGCAGTTAAAACTGCTTAATTATTAATAAATCAAAACATTTAAATATGGTCGTACAAATTTTATTCATCAACATTAGAATTATATCAAACCAAGATTATATAAAATGTGATTTATTACATAATGTTTTAATTCATATTTAATTACGTTTTAATTGTATACAAATCAACATATTTATAATAAAATTAATCCTGATGATGGTTATAAATCAATGAAGCAAATTTCAAATCATATTTATAAACTCACCTATCAGAGTCATAGTTATATACGGATCACAACAAACTGTTTCGTCTAGTCTTTATGCACTGAATTATAAATACACACTTTTTGTCTTATCTGTTCAAATAGTCCGGTTTTTCACCAGATTATTATTTTTAAGTATCAATTTCAAACTCGCTAACAATGCAACAATATTATTTATTATAAAACAAACGACGACTGTCAACTGTTGCAGTTCAATGAGAACTGATCATCTGAACAATTTTAGGCAAATCATACAACAAAAGCGGAAGTCAATATTGTTTCGTAATCAAATCGTCAATGGTTTTGCCTTCACTAAAAAATATTGTTGGAAATATCATTTGTGGACTATCAATGTTGTTAATGATAAACAGCATCCCATTGTTAATTGATAATTATTAGAACGTATTATTAATATGAAAATAATAAAAAGCCCACTCGCTTCATTAAATATAAAAAATATAAAACTGACACCAAATAATTATGACAGTAAAAACATTAAATTGCGTTATAAACGGTTAATTTATGTTAGTCAAATTGCATTACAAACTGTCAAATTAAATGTTTAGTAGTAAAATTACGGGATATTAACCGTGACGTTTATGAATTGAATTCAAATGTTTTATAATATTATTAGTTGCAAATGTGAAAACATTTAATGATAGATAGGATTGGAAATATATTCTGACAGATAGAAATTTATTAAGTTAACCAAGTTGTTAATAATTAAATTATAAATAAAAAGTTAATAGTATAACGTCACATTGACAGTTAATAAATACTTTTGACAGTTAACATATTATGACATTCATCATTGTTAGAAAATGGTATGTAAATGATTATAAATAAATTTCAATAATTTATAATATAAAAAATGTTTTTGCAGAAACTGCATTACTTAAAAAAATAAATATCAAATATTTGTTTGTACGTCAGAATAACAACAACATACAAATAATATTTAAAATTTATATTGTAACTGTAACAAAAGGATTATTTCTAATTAATTTTTCACATTTATATTTATCTGTTTTACATTTGTAAATACAAATTTCTGACACGATTAATAATATCAATTAAGGTGAGCTTTATCAAACGTATGATGATAATAACGTATTATCCGTAAATTAATTAAAATGACTAAATGTGTCCCTTATCATAATATATATATCCTTGAATACGTTTAAAATTTCTATTTAAATTGCTTTGCAACATTCTTTTTGGCGATTGCAATTCGTATGGAAATATTTCACTTGAATTATTTAAAAAATGAAAATTAAAGCAAAGAATTTTTACTCAGAATTTGCTTCATTGTAATTTAATATAACGCAATAACAATAAAAAGTTCTAACAGATTTTAATTATATTTAACTAATTTGACAGGTGACAGATGACAATAATAATTGTCAATTTAACAGATGATAGTTGGCTTATTTAGTAGTTAATAGATAGTTTGTATATTAAAAAACGCTTTGGCTCATTTGAGCTCAATGAATTATTATCAATATCAACACTATTAGATCTTCGTTTAAAAAAAAATCATTTTATTGATCAATCTGCGTGTGCTTATGCAATAAATTAAATGGTATTAATACAATTATAAATAAGCAAAGCAAACTTGGAAATTCAGATACTGAAACTCCAATGAATTTGAGCGATGAAAATGTAGCTGATGACGACAGCATTTGGAGCTATCTTAATATGTTTTCAAAGAATCTGTCGTCTCAATCGAATAACATCTGCTGTGTTGATATTCATAGCCAAACAATATTTATCAGTAGTGGGAACTTCAATACTATCGGAAAGGGTATTTTCAGAGGCTAGCATTTTTATAACACCAAATCGAAATAAAATAAAGACGGAAAATTTGTCAAAATTGTTTTTTATGCGCTCAGTTAAAGAGTTTTACTGGAAATTGTAATCATTATTTAGTTTTTGCAATATAATTGTCTGTGACAATTACGTTTATTTTGACTATTGTCAAGTGATATTTTTTTTATTATTTAGTTTCTACAATATTTTTACATTTTTTCTAATTGTTTATGACAATTACTTTTTTTGACATTGCAAGTGACTTTTTATTATTGTTTTTACAGTTTTATTGTCAAGGACACTGGACAATTGTAGATTGATTTTTCTTACAAATCTACAAAGTATATTGCTTTGTGAGTAATTGCTAAATAGTTTGTTATAATTATATGAATTAATGAGTTAGTTGCTTTGCAAATGATTGTGAACATAGTATTTGTTTCTGATTATTGCACAGTTTAAAATAATTGAGGTTAGGGTATTTTAATAAAAATTGTATACTTTATTATTATAATATTTTTTTATTTTTAAATTTACACCACCCGCAACACACAACAACACCTGTGAAAAGAAAAAAAAACTGATGATGGCCTAACCGCCGAAACCGGTCTTAATATATAAAAATAAAATCAGCACAATAAAGTATAAATTTTTTATTAAAATACCCTAACCTCGATTGTTAACATGTTTAATTAAATTAGTGATAGTTTGTCGCTTTGCGATTGATTATAGATTGATTTATTACAAATCAACGAAGTATGTCGCTTTGCAAAACAGTTTATTATAATTATATAAATTAGTTGCTTTAACTGCAAAGCATTGTTTACATGTTTAACAGATTTAGTCTCTTTATGGTTAGTTGTAGGCTGATTTTACTTACAAATCTATAAGTATGTTGCTTCGCAATTAATTGCAAAACGGTTAATTATAATTATATGAATTAGTTGCTTTGCAGTTGATTGTTAACATGTTTAACAAATTTAGTAATAGTTTTCTCGCGATTAATTAATTATATAAACTAGTTGCTTTACAATTGATTTTAAACATGTCATTAATTTAGTGATACTTAATTTGTCGCTTTGCGATTGATTTATTACAAATCAACAAAGTACGTCGCTTTACAACTAACTGAAACATAGTTTATTATAATTATATGAATTAATGAATTAGTTACAAAGCAATGATTGTTAACATGCTTAACAAATTGTCACTTTGCGATTGATTTCTTTACAAATCTACAAAGTATGTCGCTTTGCAATTAACTGTAAAACAAGTTATTATAATAATATGAATTAGTTGCGTCTCAGTTGATTGTTTACATGTTTAACAAATTTAGTGATAGTTTGTTGTTTTGCAGTTGATTGTAGATTGATTTGTTTTACAAATGTACAAAGTATGTTTCTTTGCGATTAATTGCTAAACAGTTTATTATAATTATATGAATTAATAGGTTTGCATTTGATTGTTAACAATTTTAGTGATAGTTTGTCGCGATTGATTTTTCTTATTTATTATAATTATATGAATGTCTAACAAATTTAGTAATACGACTTATACTATTAACTGCAAAATAATTTATCATAATATACATAACATTTTTTTTTAATTTATTTATTTTCGTTCCAACACATTAAAACTGAAACATACTCAAGGTTATATGATAAGGGATAAACATAATTTGTTTGGTTGGAACTATTTTTTTATTAACTATTATTATAATACAAAGTAGTTCATAAATAAGATCAGCTGTTAAAAATAAAAAAAATAAATTTGCGTTAATTAACCAAAGTTTTATCTACGACTGTATTACTATGTTAAATTAAATTTTCTATGGATTGTACAATAAACATTTTTGTCAAATTATAACGTTGCTTATTAAGTTAATTAACTGAATTAAATAAGAACCTGCTATTTATTCGCCATTGTGATTCAGAAGTCATTTAGTAAGCTGTTGGTTCCATCGAACTAATACAATCACAATAATTACTTATTTATTGACTACCTTGTATAAAAATGTTTTCGCATTATTAGTGAGTTGGGAATTGGTATTCAAAAATATTATCTGCCAATACATAATACTGAAAAAAAAAACAACTATTTAAATAGATAAGACAAATTGTGTGTATAAATTCGCTGTATAAGTACTGTGCAAAAACAGTTTGCTGTGATCGACACACATAGACAACGATGGCACCGCTAGGTAAGTTTGTAAAAATTATTTGAAACTTGTTAACTTATTATCGCCATAAAAAATTGGTTTTTACATTTAAATCATTGTTTCTTATTTGAATTTTTATTACTATTCTGTTCGTAGAATTGCTTTTTTATTGTTGGTTTTTGTATACTGATTATCGTTTACACTTTTTCATCCCCGACCATTCTAAACTTTGTTCTTTTATAGCACGAGTTAATTCTTAAATATTAAATATAAAATATTAATAAATAATTTTTTTTTTGTTATCGTATAATTTTAGGCACTTGGGTTTAAAAGGCGCAAAATTTACTTAGTGCTGCAAAGTTGGAGCAAATTAAAAAAAAACTTCATTATTATGAGTCAATTATAAATATATTGTTAGATTGGTAAGAAGACAATGCATACTTTTATAGCAAAACGCGAGCAATAACTGAAAAACATTAACTAATTAATTGAGTATTTCATTAATTAGCAGTAATTGTTTATCACCGTTCTTACTCAAGGTCAAACCTTAATTCTGAATATGGCATTTAAATGCAAGTATATGTAAATTGATGCTAAGTTTTTTTTTTTAATTTGTTAAAAACGTGAGAGAGCATTCACATTTTTATTGAAATTACCTTTTTATAGATAAATTGTTTATTTAAGTTCTTAGAATTTTAAGCGTCATCGTATTAATTTTGAGGTTGACTCTTTGACTGACATTAACCATTGCAATGATTTATGATCACTTATAATTTGGAAACAAACAAGATAGATTTAAAGTATTTTATAGCTATTAAACTATTGCTAAAAGTTTTTTTTCATTAGTGGAGTAGTTTATTTCTGACTCATTAAGAGATCTATTGGCGTACGATATTAGCAGAACGGAATCAATGTTAGTACCGATTGCAAAATTACTTGCGTCAGTAGTTAGGTTAAAAGAGGTTTGTTTATCAACATTTTTTTACATAAATTAAAGTAAGTTATGTATTCACATAACATACAGTTAGTGGTAAGTTTTATTAGTTTTGCAAAATCCGCAAAAAACTTTGATGGTTTTGTGTTTCTTAATATTGGGTCGTTTTGAATAGTCTTTATTTTATTGGGTTTTGCTTTACTCTTTCAAAAGTTACAATATGGTCTAATTACGCTAGTTCTTTCTTAAGTAATTTAATTTCGACTTATCAGTTTGAATTTTTTTTTCTTAATTGTTTGAATTTTTTTTCAATCTTGTTACTAAAAACTTTTTGTTTTAAATTTTACGTAAGATGTTATTCATTATACGTTGGAAGGTTACAGGAGAAATCTTTAGGCCAATGGCATTTGCAAAAATTTGAAATAATCATTTTTTCTACTATTTTTTTTAAATTTTTATTTTGTGGAACCCGAATGCTAGGACAAGCGTTGTAAAATATTGGCAACAACTAAGTTTGTCTAACAAATTGGTTATATATGGAAACGAGTATCTATTGTATATTGTCTTATCATTTAGTTTCTAATAGTTGATCACGCTGTTTTTTAAGTGTCTAACTTTTTGGGTAAGACTTGTGTACACCGGAACTTTATGCAGAGTTTTAAAATTATGTTTAATTTTGTTTGTCAATGACAGGTTATCTTGAAAAAAAAATTCATAGATTAATTATGCGTTAACTTTGTAATAGTCAAGTGTATTTAAAGTTACATTAGATTCTTTGGTAGTTTGATTGAATTTATTAATCAATTTAACTAATATAAAGGTATTTTTAGCTTGTACACGTATGCTATGGTTTTTTTTACGCGTGTTGCGCGTTCTAGAATTTTTAACATTTTGATTTATGTATGTATATATGGGATAATAACAACTTTATTCTTTACATATTTTATTTTAACTTCTATTACTTATAAGTTCTTGCAGGTACTACTGTACAATTCGTACTTTGAGATTTTTGAGCGTTTTCAAAACTTATTGGTATTTTACAGTAAGGAGCTACGAATTGGTTTTGATAATAGTCTTTAATAATCTTAAATTGTCGAGTCCTTATAAAAGTCAGAGTTTATATTTAAGATTTTTTTTATTGTTAAACAATTTATTTAAATTAATGTTTGTTTCATATTTTTCTGATGTGCTGCAAAAAGATTTATATTTAATATTATTCTTATACTGATATAACTAATTTGCAATTAAAAGATTTACAAATAAACGTGAGCTTATAATATTATTACTATTATAAAACCTAGGGGTTATGAAAATTAAAATTTCTATTAGTGTCTGTTGGTTCTGATAATTATTATTTTTATTAATAAAGTTCTAGGATAATTAAAGTTTTGATAATAAAGATTTTGAAAATATTTTAAACGTTGATTGACTTTGGTATATAAATTTTATTGTAACTTTCAATTAAAAATTATTAGTTAGCATGTTGAAAGCCGCGTTTTAATCGCCAGCATTTTTAACTTTCATCTGCAAATAAATAGTCTCGCAGCTTATGCATTTTTTTTTTAATTGTTTATCAAATAATATTTTTTATGTAAATCTTTACCAATTGGTGATAAATATGACAATTTTAAGTTAAGCAAAAGCTGCAATCTAGTATAGAACTAAAAAAAGTCATTGCTGTTTTGTTTAAACACAGTTATTTTGTGGTTTAAACTATAATGATCACGTTTGTCTCCGTAAGAATGCAATAATGCGTTTTTTTAATTTCTGCCAAGATATGTTGATTGCAGCGTTACCTTTTATTTTACTGCACGATTATATTTGTTTACCAGTTTTTTGCTGGTTTCGATAAATCGAGTAAGCGGTTTGGATTCTTAGAGAAATTTGGGAATTATCTGTAGAAACTTAGTTTTTAAAACCAGAATAGCCTTTTTATTATTAGTATTTATAATAAGGAATCTAAAACGCACGAATGTTATTTGTTTGAAGTTTGAATCTGAGTTTGTTGTATTATTCATTAACGCGGTAGATGCCTATTAAACATGTATATTTACTGTAAAAATATCCAATTATTTTTTTGTACATAATAGGTTTGTTCCAACCGACACCAAACGCGGTTTGGGACCGTCAGGATTGTGCGCAGTTGAACTTTCGCGTTCCAACCGTACACAAACCATGACTCTGACTAGAAGTCGGGCGTTCCAACCTGACCCCAAATCGTCCACAACCAAGTTGTGGACCGTCAGAAACAGTCAGCGATCAGAAGCATGTACTAAAAATCCGGAACCGCCCCAGTCATGCGCAAAGAGTAAAAATGTTGCCGCTATTGAAATTAATGAAATTGAAATACCCCCTGCCGCATCTACCGCAATTTATTTAATTAGTAGAATTTAAATTTAATGATAATAACAGTAATTTATTTATAATTAGTTTTTTTAAAGATGAATGATGAGTAACTGTTTAATTATATATTTATTTCTATAAAAATAGTAATAGAATAATGTGATACACAACGTCAGGTGTGATATGATAAACAGTTTTAGTTTTTAATATTTGTTTACATTACATAACCTCACTTTTTAAAACTGTTTGAATTTAATATAATTGATGGTTGTGACCTCTACTACGTGTTAACTCATGTTAATGAAATAATAAAACAATTTACTACGTTTTTTATCAAAAATTAGTGATAAAAAAACGTAGTAAATTGTTTTATTATTTCATGTTTGAATTTAGTCAAAAACTTGGTTGTGGAGCATTCCAACCGAAAAGCAATTTGTATTCAGTCGGGGACCAGTACAAAGTCGGCGCTTGCGCAAAAATAATCCATGTATTAGTCGCAACCAGTTTGCAAACTGCCGAGCGATGTCGGTTGGAACAAACCTAATATAAACTTTTATACGGTTGATATTTACTTAAAGTTTGCAAACTACCTTAGTATGTTCAATTATTGCTAATCATAATCAGTTGTTGATATACACTGGTAGTTGAATTTATTAACAACTGTTTGACAAACCCTACCAACTGCGCCAGTTATTTTATTTTGTTTTAAGAAATACATACAGTTATTTATTGCGTGTTAACTAACGTTTTTCAATAAGTAGTCCTATTTTAATTATAAAAGAAACATTTATTTATTCTTAAGTACAATTTTTTAAATTTAAATTTAAAGAGTAAACGCAGTTACTTGTGGAAAATGATATCCAGTAAATGCCCACTTTGACTCTGTTCGCAAAAGTTCATTTGTTTAAGAAAGTTTTGCAAGACATTTTTGCACAACGGAGGCTTTATCTAGCAAATAACAGTTTAAATATTGTCTTTGAGTGCTGTAGTTGTTTGCCGGGCATTAACGTAGACTCTTTCCTTTACGTAGCCACATAGAAAATAAAATTTCTTGTGCAGCACTGCTTGTTTAAATCGTTTTGCTAAAAACAAAAATTGCCTATGCTTGAATTGTCAAATATAAGACAAAGAAAGTCAGTTAACATTCTACTGTAGCAATCCGTATTGTGATGCAATTAGACACTTTTGTCGTTCTCAAAAAAATAAGGTTAATCAAACGTCTGAAAGTGGATGACGTCAAGTGACTACTGGATGCGTGGTTTGACTAAGGTTGCCAATACGTTTATGAAGGCAAATCTGTTGGTAAAGTGCCGCCTGACAAGACGTAATCTATGACTTTGCCGACTCAAAAACCGCACCACACAGTAACTCGTTAGGGATAAAAAAGTAACTATTGTTCTAAGTTTTTTGGAACTCCAGATGGGACAGTTTTCTCTATTGACGAACCCACTAAAATAAAAATTGGATTTTGCGGTAAAGATGGTTTTCCTGCCTGCATTATTAGCACCCAAGAAACAAAAGTTTGTTGTTGTAATGATCAGCCGGCTTTATTTCCTGTATCAACTGCACTTTTTAAGCATTTAGAACTGTATGTAGTATGAAGGTTGGATTGAGCAATTTTTAATTGTTGTGAACGTTTTAGGAAAGACAATGTTATGGGTTGACCTGACAGTACAGTAAGTTTGGCAATTTTACATCAGCAAACCATTTTGCTCAAATTTTGCAATTAATTTTACAATGATTTTGGAGGATGGCAATTTATACTAACCAAAAACATCACAAACTCTACAAACTGTCTTTAAAAATGTGATTAAAAATTTAAATACTTTTCTCACTTTGATAATCCTGCAGTAATGACTTTAAAAAAATCAAAGTCAGTTGTCAATAAATTAGATAAGAAAAGACAAACTTTAATTTCTCTTGGCCGCATTACATAATTTATGTATGTGGGCGGGTAACTGCATTGGATTAAGCCGTCCGCTTACCTAGTTGTTTTAAATCAACAATTTGGATGTCTCTTAGTTTTGATAATCTTGCAGTTATGACAAATAGAAAAACAAATGTCAGTTGTCAATAAATTAGACACGAAAGACCAACTCTAATTTCTGGATAACAAACACTAAGGCAGGTAATTGGATGGTTGGGTAACATTGTTTATGTTTTTAAACGAGTATTTTGCATTGGTGTAACCTGCTCACCCAGATAGGTAATTTTGTAATCAAGAACTTGGATGTTTCTTTTACTTATTGATATCTTGCAATAATGACGTTTATAGAAACGAATGTCAGTAGTTAATAAATTAGATTAAAAAAAACAAATTCTAATTTTTGAATGATAATTATATGGACTTTTACATAGTTCATATGTGTTGGTAGGCAGTTTGCATTGCTCATCAACCCAGATGTTTGAGATCAAGAGTTTGGATGTTTTCCTCATTTTTTTATAATCCTGCAGTAATAATGTCAGTTGTTAATAAATTAGATAAAGCAAACTTCAATTTTTAGATGACAAACAATTGGGTGGGTGGGCAAATTACATAATTTATGTTTGTGGGTGGGTAGTATAACCCGCCCGCTCACCCGAACGTTTTAAATTAAGAAAATAAACATTTTTTTCTCTTTTGATGATCTTACAGTAATGACACATTAAAAACAAATGTCAGTTGTCAATAAATTAAACAAAAAAAGGACAATTTTTAATTTTTGAAATTTGCATTGGTGTAATAATAACTCAGGTGTTTATAATCAAAAAATTAGACATTTTTCTTATTTTTGATAATAACAATAATAACAAAAAAAAATAATAACGTCAGTTGTCTATAAATAAGACAAAAAATTCAATTTTTGGATGACAAACGTGAACAGTTTATATAGTTTATGTTTCTAGGAGGGTTATTTGCATTGGCAAAACTTGCCCGCTTACCCAGGTGTTTTATATCAAAAATGTTGATATTTTTCTCAGTTTTGATAATCTTGCGGTAATGATAAATATAGAACCAAATGTTCGTTGTCAATAAATTATACAAGAAGAGACAAACTTTAATTTTTGGATGACAAACACTTGGGTGGGTGAGACAAATTACATAGATATGTTTGTGTGTTACCGGCTTTGGTGATATCAAAAAGAGTTGTCTGAAACCAACATTGTGGTGTTATTTTGGAATAGATAACTGTAGTTATATACTTGATTTGATGATGGTTTTTGTGGCTGTTGACACGCTTTCTGTGCTCGTTACACTGACGCAGCCAAATGTTTTCTTTTCAAAAAATTTAGTTTGGTTTGGTTAGATTTCTAGAATTGGCTAATACTTTCATTTGACATTAGATTTTATTTTATAAAATCTTCGTAAACACCAAAATATAATCATTAATTTTATCAAAAAAACGATACGGTATAAATAAAAAGATATCAAAACCAAATACTGAAATTAAAATTGAAGAAAATACGGAAATTTTTGTTTCAAATATACTGATAAAAGAAGATTGTGCCAAAGTTGAACAAGATTATGAATTAAATTTGGGCGATTCTGTACAGCCGAATAAACTTACAATTGATGAAAAAAAATGCTGCTTGCGCCCAAAAATCAATTTCAGTTAAAAATAAAATAGAAAAAATAACAAATTAACAAAATAAAATGCTTTTTTTATTACTTAATATGTCTGTATAAGCATCTTGAGTTAATTGGTTTGTCAGTGGTTTGGGTTTGTCTACTGATGCGACAACAATTTTTTTTGGTGGGATGTCTGCTTAAGACGTCTGTCAGTAAGTTGGTAGCACCAAGAGTATGTTCTACTGTAAAGCCAAACTCTTGTAGAATTAGAAACTACCTGGTAAACTTTGCTTTGGCATCGTAGGAACTTTTCAACTAGACCAAAGTTTGGTTGTTGGTTTGGAGTGTGAATGCTTTGTCCTCTAAGTAAGCTCTATACTTCTTGATAACCTATAAAATGGCAAAACGTTCTAAATTGTTAGAGTAATATGTAGTTTTGTAGGAGGTGAGCTTGGCACTATTGTATAAAATATTATGCCGCTTGAACCCTTTTCGTATATAATAGTACTGCTTCTACGCCGATGTTGCAAGCATCCGTCTGTAGCCTAACCGATTGGTTTGGTTTAGGTTGAGTCAGCATTAGTGGTTGATTCAAAGTTGCTTTAATGCTGTCTAGTCTGTCTACACAGACCTTTTTCTTTGTGCCGTGGAGTTTTATAAGGGAGCTGCCAGTTTTAAGTAGGCTGGGACATATTTTTGGAGCTAGGTGCATAGCTCTAAAAAGCTTTGTAGCTGTTTTTTATTGCGAGGTGGCGTTTGCTTTCTCATCAATTTTAGGTGATGTGTGGTTTTTCTTTGCTGATTTGGTGCCTTAAGTACTTAACCAAATTTTCCAAATTTGCATTGTCTGATGTAGCAGCGTATCTGGTATTTTTTAGCTTTTTCTATACTAGGCGGAGGTGTACCAGATGTTTTTATAGTCTTTGACCAGTACATTATCTAAATACACTAATACCATGTTCTTAAATAAACGACAGCATCTGGGACGTCAATTTTTGGATGTTGCCGGTAAATTTAGCCCAAAGAACATTACTTTAAAATGATAAGTACCACTGTCATAGACTGTGAAATGCTTGTGACGTTTGTGCATGGGGATCTCTCAGAAACCGGTTTTTAAATTGATTTTCTTTAAGACCTTAGCGTTTCCAAAATACTTTAAAGTTATTTAGATCTTTGGCAGAAGTGCGGCTTCTTTTGGATGATCTTATTAAGCGCACAATAGTCTACTCAAAATTTAAGGCACAATATTTTTTCTTCATTATTACGACAAGGGCGCAATATTTACCGGTATTCCGTTTTATAATGCCTCTTGCTATAGCAGTTTGCCTACTTGTTTAAAATTGTTGTTTTATAGTTTGATGTAGTATTTGATAGTTGGCGTTGTTGTGGGAGTTGCATCTTTTTGGAAGACTGTCAAAAGTTTCTAGACTTGGACTAATCGTCAAAGCCTGATGGTTTTGAAAAAGTGTTGATCAAACGTCTAAAAGTGGATAACGTAACTGCTAGATGCGTGGATTAACTTTTCTGTTTTTGTAGTTTTATATGTTTGGGCTTGTTGTAAAAGATTCGATTTTGTTGCAAATGCCATTCAAACTCAGCAAAGAATCTATGGATATTTGAGCGGCAGTTCAGGATGGTATAGGTAATTACTTCCTTGGCTGTGCAGTTTTTTTTTTTCTACCATCATATCTACGGAAGGTGTTGCTTCAATCATATCTACTGCTTCTTGTTATATCATTCTATAAGCCCTGCTGATCTTTAACGAGCTTGTTCTTGTAGCTTCTCTTATTTTATTTTTGTTTTTTTGTTTGTTTTTGGTGTTTTGTCGCATGTTTTTGCAGCGTATATCAATTTGTTTTTTGCTGCTGTTGCTGTAAACTATAAGGTTTCTGATTTCTTTTCTTCGACGTTTTTTTTTGACATAAAACTTTTTAGTTTTTTTTTTCTATTTTTTCTGTTTCTGTCATTGTTTCTTTAACCTGTTTATTCCATTCCTTTGTTTCGAGTGTCACATATAGATATTTAGTTTTTTTTTATGGTTATTATTTGATCTCCTACCTGTACCTCATCTGTTTTTTTAATTAGTTTTCTTGGTATCTGTTGTCAGGTCTAATTGGTTTAAAAGAAAACGGTTTGGGTTTGCAAGTGTTTTAGCAATGCTTTATGAACTGGATGTTGTTGTACGGAAAGTAGGAAAAGGGGGCGGATGGGTTTTGCTCTTCTACGTAAACAAGTTGTTGGTTTTATTTTGTTCTTGCCGTTGACTTTTTTATTGCCTCAAAGTATCTAGTGGATTGCTCTTCCGGCTTGAATACTGGCTTGATTTGTATTTGGACTTTATCAGGTTGTATCGAGGTTGTAAAAGCACTATGCTTCTGTCCTGCCTAGTAAAGAAGAGGAGAATTGGTAGTGTCGAATAAAGTTATCTGGAACCCTTTCCATGTTGTGGTATTATTTTAGGGTAACCGTAGTTATCCACCTGGACTTGTTTAGAGTTAATTCTTTCGGGGTTATGCACGCTGCAACGTGTCCAAACATGATGTTTAGCTGGTATGACCATCCACCGTTTACTTTGTGCCCGTGGGAATCTTGGTAAAGTTGTTGTTCTGAAAGTAATTGATTGCGTTTAATCTAAAGGTGTTGGAACCTGGTTTACGGTAATGTGTGCAATGACGTGCAGGCCTGTAGGTCCTGTGCAGACCAGGTGTAAAAAGTGTTACACTTGAGGCAGTTATCGGTATTAGTTTCAATTTGTAACCATGGTCAGTGGACATAGCGGTTGTCATATTATAGTGGTAGCAGTTAGGGAAGAGACTAGAAGGTTGCATGGTGAATTCTGGGAAATGGATAAATTCCAATCTATTCTGTCGATTGATGCTAGATAGTAACTGACTTTAGCTCGTAAAAGTTTAGGCTTTATACTCCATTGCTGATAGCTCATTAATTAAAAAATTTAATATTTTTCTTACTTTTGATGATCCTGCAGTACTGACAAATAAAGAAACAAATGTCAGTTGTCAGATACCAACTTTAATTTTTGGATGACAAACTGTTAGGTGGGTGTATGGGTGGTATACATAGCCCATTTACTTGGGTCTAAGACACTTCGGCGCCGCCATTTCGGCGCGGCCGTTTTGGCGCGGCTGATTCGGCGCCGGCCGTTTGGGCGCTGGCCGATTCGGCGCCGGCCGTTTCGGCGCCAAAACTTTTTAAATAAAACATAGTATATACAAATATATTATAATCATAAAAATTTATTTGGTATTTTTTACTATTTTATATTTTTAATTCATTTAGTTATTTATTTTAATAGACTATTATCCTTTATATTTTTCAGGTTATTACCTATCATTAAAAAGTGATAATTAATTACCTATAAATTATTTGCGGGCCAAAGTTATGTTTATTTATTATAATATATATTGTATATTTGACAATTTAAATATGTACGTACATATATTATGATTTTTATGTATAATTTTTGTTTGATATGTTATGTAATTTATATGTATTTTATATTTTATTTATCATACATTATTTGTTATGTTTCACAAAACAAATCAATTTTTATTATAATGTGTATATATACTTTTATTTTATTTGAAAAGTTCTGGCGCCGAAACGGCCGGCGCCGAAATGGCCAGCGCCGAGGTGTCCTCGCGCCAAATCGGCCGCGCCGAATTGGCCGCGCCGAAACGCATTTACTTACTTGTTTGTGATTAAGAAATTAATTGATTTTCTATCTTTTTAATCTTGATATAAGATGTTAATACCATGTTAAATACTTTTAATGCTATACATTTAATTTAGTACTGCTATAGTATTGTTATTGTAGCTAGTTTGAATGAGTTATATCCCTTTTAAAGAATTTTTGTGGAGATATTAGTACTATGCGGAATTGTTTTGATACTACACATATATTGTATTAATTTGATTTTTTAACAAAAGTTTGTACAACTATAGTATTAATATTGTAGCAAATTGGAAAAAAAATTATAAATATTTTTCCAGAATTAATCTCAAGTTTATTAAGATTTTTTTACAAAAATACTTCTACCATATTGAATGTTTTTGAAATTATTTGCTGATATCGTTTTTTTAATTTTTAGATAAAGCAAAATACATATGGTTAGTGTTAGCAACTGTATTGAGCATATGTAAAGCAATTTCAAAATTCCAAACACCATACGTTTGGTCTCAGCTCGAATTTGCTTATGAAAGTGATCTCGCCCGACGACAGGACATTAATTCTGGTTACTATATTCCAAGCATACCTGCACCTATCGATGTTGACGTATACTATGGAAGTAAGTAATAATTATAAGTTTTCTTAATATAGTTACAATATTATTTTTTTTATTAGAGACAGATGCAGATACAAAAGTATTTGTAACAATACCAAGATTCCAAGAGGGTAGTCCGGTGACATTGGGATATGTTACAGGTAATAAGAGTAACGGTAATCCAATAATAAAACCATTTCCATCATGGGAATGGCAACGTGTTGATAATTGTGGTCCAAGGCGATTGGTGTCGGTTTATAGAATTAAGGTAATATTAATTTAAAAGTATTATTTTTATGATTAAAAATGCAATAAAATTATTTTTTGGATTCTTTAAAGCAAAATATTAAACTTAAAATAAATTATTTTACTTAATAATAAAAACAAATTATTAACGTTATATTTTAGATTGATGAATGTGGCAGAATATGGGCATTAGATACCGGAAAATACGGAAGCAATTACTACTGCTTGCCAAAACTAATTGCTTTTGATCCATTGGTAAATACTAGAAAAATATATTTTAATTTTTTATATCACATTTTGATATATTTTAGGGAAACGTATTGCATTCCTTTACGATACCAGAAAAGCTCTTTGAATCGACAACTATACTAGTTACACCTATTGTTGATGTTAGGGACGCGTACTGCAGAAACACTTTTGTGTATTTAGCTGATTGCCAAGCAAATTCTATTATTGTAGTTGATGTTGATAATCAAAGAATGTGGCGAGCTACTGATAAAACAATGTATCCATATCCAGATTATGGCACATACAGGATTCAAGGTGATTTAATTGTTTTGAAATTTAAGGAAATAATTTTATAATAAATTTTTAGGAGATCAATTTGATTTAATGGATGGAATTTTGGGTATGGATTTAGAACCTTATAGAGGTGCAGGTCATAACAGAAAACTGTTTTATCATGCAATGTCATCTCCTACTGAAAATTGGGTTTATACAGGAGATCTACGCAATCAAAGTAGATTTGTAAATAATCCTGCATCATCTCCGGAAATATATCACGTAATTAATGATAAATTAAAATTAATTGATTGTTAATTTAAATAATTTCAGACGTACCCTAGTAGAAGACCATCTCAAGCATGCGCACAAGCTATTGATAAACGTGGAATTGCATATTTTGGATTAATGACAGAAACTTCAATCAATTGCTGGAATACTGCTAGTAGTGATTATGGTAAATATATTAGCACCGTTATTAGGGATACAGTAACAATGCAATTTGCTAGTGGAGTTAAGGTAAGTTAAACTATAATTAACAAATTGAAATGATTATAAATATATTTTTTTTAGGTAATTAATTGCAGAAATGGTGATCAAGAATTATGGGTGATGACATCAAGGTTCCAGAAAGTAGCAACCGGTACTTTAAGGACAACAGAACCAAATTTCAGAATAAGTTTTGGTAGAACTGATTCGTTAATTGATGGACTAAGTTGTAGATATCCAGCTTAAACTGGCGGTAGTTGTGGAAGAATCATATTATATTTATTAATTATGTGATTATAACTTTTAAACAATAAACCAAAAATGTTTTTAGTGCAAACGTTAAGCAGTTATTTATACGGGTTTATTTTGATTTTTACTATAATTTTTAACAAGTTTGTTGGGAAATAATTTAAGATTAAGTTTAAAAGTTTGAGCTTATGTTTTACATTTTACTAAATGTATGTTTCTAATTTTTAGATATTTTTTACTTGGTTTTGGTACTCTAAAAATGTGCTTGGAATTATATTTAAAAATTTGAAACTATTTTTGATAGTTTAGGGTTATGTTTGACGGTTTGATAGTACGTTTTCAATTTTTAAACACGATTTTACACCCAAAATTAATTTTTTTGTACTTTAAAAACGAGTTTGAAATTATATTTAGAAATTTAAAATTATATTTGACAGTTTGGGGTTATATTTGACAGTTTAAACAACTTTTAAACACGTTTCTACACCTTAAACTAATTTTTTGTATTTTAAAAATGAGTTTGGAATCATATTTTGAAATTAGAAATTATATTTGACA
Source organism: Tachinus rufipes (assembly GCA_963932245.1). NCBI lineage: Eukaryota > Metazoa > Arthropoda > Insecta > Coleoptera > Staphylinidae > Tachinus > Tachinus rufipes. The sequence goes on along the minus strand of OZ010747.1, from coordinate 64,589,590 downwards.
TTTAGCAGTTATGTTTGAAAGTACGTTTTCAGTTTTTAAACTTGATTCTATACTTTAAATTAGTTATTTGTATTTGTATTTTGAAATTGAAATTTTATTTAAAAATTTAAAATTATCATTGACAGTTGGGGTTATGTTTAACAGTTCTTATACATTTTTATATGCTTTAAATTGATTTTTTGTGCTGTGAGAAATAGTATAAAAATATATTTAAAAATTTCAATTCAAAATTGCCAGTTTAAGATTGTGTATGTTTGATAGTTGAAAGTACGTATCCAGTTTTCAAACACGTTCCTTCACTATAAATCGGTTTTTAAAACTCAGAAAAAAAGTTTTAAATAATCTTATTGAAAGTTATATTTGACACTTTGGAGTTATGTTTGCCAGTTTGAAAGTAGTTTTTAGTTTTCAAACACTTTTCTTCACTTTAAATTGGTTTTTTATACTGCGAAAAAAAAGAGTTTGAAATTATATTTGTCAGTTTGAAGGTATGTTTGTCAGTTTGAAAGTACGTTTACAGTTTTCAAACTTGTTTCTACGCCTTAAATTGTTTTAAGTATTCAGAAAATGTGTTTGGAATTATATTTAGAAATTTAAAGATATATTTGAAAGTTTGAGGTTTTGTTTGACAGTTTGAAAGTACGTTTTCTGTTCTTATACACGTTTTTATACCTTGGGTGTTTTGTACTCTGAAAAAATTTTTCTAATCATATTCAGAAATCTGAAGTTTGACAGTTGGCAGTTGGCAGTTACGTTTTAAATTTTAAACACGTTTAGTTTTTGTACTCTAAAAATAAGTTTGGAATTAGGTTTAAAAATTTGAGACAAAATTTTGACAGTTTGGGTTATTTTTGACAGTTTGAAAATACGTTGTAAATTTTGAAACACGTTTAAATTAGTTTTTTGTAGTCTAGAAATAAGTTTGAAATCACGTTTAAATATTTAAAATTATATTTGACAATTTAGGGTTATATTTGGCAGTTTAAAAGTAAGTTTTCCGTTTTTAAATAGGTTTCTACTCTTTAAAATGTATTTTTTGTACCTTAAAATTAATTAAAATTATTTTTTTTTAGTTTTTGATCAAATTTTGAAACTGTCAAACATAACCCAAACTATCAAACATAATCCCAAACTGTCAAACATAGCTCTTAATCATTAAACTATCAAATGCTATAACAAAGTATAAAAATATATGTTAAAACTGTCAGACATAATCCCAAACTGTCAAACATAGTTTTAAATGATTAAACATTTCAACAATTTTTTTTTAACTATTAAATGTTTTTCTAAACTTCAAATAAATTTTAAAACTTTCAAACATAAAACCAAACTGTCACAAATGATACCAAATGCTTAAACATATTTTTTAGCACAAACTATCAAATGCTACTACAAACTATAAAGCATATCTTTCAAAACTCTCAAACAAATATTGAAACCGCCAAACATAATCCCAAACTGTCAAACATAATTCTAAATTATTAAACATACTTTTAAATTCAAACAAGTTTTAAAACTGTCAGACATAATCCCAAACTGTCAAATATAATTCAAAATAATTAAATATATGTTTCAAAACTGTCAAACAAAATTTTGAATCTGTCAAACATAATCAAAAACTGTGAAACATAATGCAAAATTGTCAAACATAACTCCAAATGATTAAATATATTTCTCAACACATTTTAAACTATTAAATGCCATTACAAAGTATAAAAACATGTTTTGAAACTGTAGAACTTTGCTTTCGTTATACGATTATAACTTATGAGTAACAATAAAGTTGAAATTAAAATACATTAATTCGAAAAAATAGAAAAAATATATTTACATTTTTTATATAATTTTTACAAAAATAATCCAATACTATATTATATCAATTGCTATTCTAATAATAAATTTAAAATCAAAATAGACTTGTGATTATGAAACTATTTACAAAACTAATGTATAGAATAATTTACGTTTTAATACTTTCTTCCTTTGATGATTTGATGCACAAAATACTGAAGACAGCCTAATAATAATATTTATACCTTTAAGTAAATTTTGTATATTATATGGCCATAAGATGTTTTGTTTTTGAATTTAATATTTATGGCTTAATTACAAGAAATTAAATAAATTAGAAATAAATGTTGTTGTTTAATGGGTATACTGGGTAGGTGTTCTTAGGTATCCTGATGATTCTTAAATTAACTTCGTTTCCATTCACTGATCTTCTGAAGAATTTTTGGAAACGTGTTGATAATGCCCAGATATTACCTCCATCTTTTTCAGCCCATCTGATTTCGGCTAAGAATTGAAGACGTTTCAAGTCATAGGCGACCAAACTATAAAAAAAAAAATAATTTAATAAATTATTAAGATTGTTATCACTTAATTTTCTTACTTTTGTTGGTTTGTTTTGGGACTCCAAGATGCTAAAGATGTTTCAGTTAAAGGACTGAAATATAATGTATCATCTCTTCCATCAACGGCAAGTCCTAATCCTTGAGATGATTTCTTTCCAACTAAAGCTACTGGTAAAACTTCTCCTTCAGCTAATGGTCCTTTACGCAACACTGCGGTTGTAATGCTAAAGATTCTGTTAAATACATGCATTAGTAAATAACCATTTCTAAACATTAAACTTGCATCAAAACACGGACTTATTGACAGATTTTAGCATTTTACTCAAAATTTTGTTGTGGTACTAAGTAAATCAATTTAACTACGTAAATCTCTATTAAATTGCGCATCTCAAGCCTTAAACTTAACAAGGTCTTGTAATAAAATATCAATTTTTGACAGTTTTTTTAGTTTATTAAACTTTTTATATTGAACCTATGTAAAGCAATAGAACTACGTAAGTTTACATTAAAGTGCACATCTTTAAGCACTAAACTTAATAACAACAAACAATATTTTAGACAACAACGTCTTGTAAAAAAGTATAAGTTTTTTTGACAGTTTTTTGCAATTTATTTAAAAAATTTGTATTAAACTTTTGTAAACCAATCAAACCATGTAAATCTCCAGTAAGTTGCGTACCTCTAGACACTAAACTTAAACATTTTTTATGCTTTAATAACAACTTGTTACAAATTATCGATTATTTTACAGTTTTCTGCAATTTATACTGAACTTAATGATAATATTTTTACTTTTTTTATTATATTTACATACTTAACATGCACGTCTAGTAATTAACTAAGTTTTTCTAGTAATTAACTAATTATAAATTAATATGTTATATCTAAATATAGTAGGTTGATACAAGAAAAATAATTAATGACATAAAATATGAATAATAAACTTATAATAAGAATTTTTTCTGTACAAAATCCATATTTGATTATAAAATCTACATAATTAAATACATATTCAATTACAAAATGATATTATCTTGTTGAAATTACATTATCTAATTGTTAAATTACTTGCCATCAATTACATGCATTCCGAATACTTTAATTAACATCTAGTAAACAAATTGTTGCAATTAATACTTTTTTGATCAAATTCTTACATGTTTTATATCATAAAAACGTTTATGAATATGAACGATATTTAAATATTAGGTACTTATATAGAGGTATTTAATTAGTAATAATTTATAAAGCATTTCATTAATTAAATTAGAATTTATAAACATGCCGGCAGTACGACAAACAGACAATTGTTTATAACTTAACAACAAATTGTAACAAAATATCAATTTTTCGACAGTTTTAGGAAAATTAATAAAAAAAATTGTATTGCACTTTTGATGTGAATCTCTAATTAATTGCGAATCTGTAAGTACTAAAATTATCAATATCAAGCAACTTTTTATGACTTTATCACTTAACATTGTTTATCGATTTTTCTCAACTCAAAAATTTTGTATTGGGCTTATGTAAACCAATAGACACGTAACTTTTTAATTTTTAATTTAAGTTGCGCATTTCTGCAAACTAAACTTATTAACAAAAAACAATGTTGTATGACCTAACAACATCTCCAAAGATAAAATTTATACTGGTTCTAAGTAAACCATTATAGCCAACACAAATTTTATTAAATTGCGCATCTCTTGACACTAAACTCATGAACAACAAACAATTTATGACTTAACACCTCCATACACAAAACTTGTAACACATTTTTTATACTAATTTACTATTTCTTTACCTATCAGTAGCCAAAGGTTGGAAATACAATAAACCTTGACTGGGTGAATGGCCCAAACCAACAATACCATCCATAAGAGTAAACATTTCACCGTCAATATTGTAATCGGAAAAATCTGGATCAGGGAACATGGTAGGATGCATAAATCTCCAAATACTATCTTTAGCTGAATCGTAAACGATTAAACCTAAAAAAAAAATATTAATAACATTTTAAATAAAATTATTGAATTTAAAAGTTACCAGGAGCTGCAGTGTCTGATATGTAAACCATGGCTGAATCACAATTGCCTTGAACGGTCTCATCTATGATTAAATTAGTTGTAAGAGTAGCAGGTCTCAGTACTTCTGGAGGGAATACAATGGTTCTAACTACAGCATCCGTATTGAGATCAAAAATTAATATTTTGGGTGAACATACTCGTTGGAAATTATCGATTGATGTTTGGACGCCTGAATCCAAGACCTAATTTATAATAAAAACATTAAAGCTTGTTACTTATTAACAGTATTATTTAATTACCCAAAGTCTGTTACAACTATCCTGCCTTATTCTATAAACTGAGATTAACCCTGTACAACTAATTGTACTGTTAGTTACTCCAGCACTGTGGAAACTCCAATCTGGATATGCTTGTAATTGAGGGCTTGAGCCTTTTGGTGTATTTCTTGGGATGAATGCAAGTGTTGCTGGAATTCCTGCTCTTAATCTAGGCATTGCTAGGAATAATCTATCGGCTGTTATTTCTAATCCGGTGAAAACTGTGTTTTCAGGTCTATAATAAAATGTTTAATTAAATTTAATTATTTAAATTAAATTATTTCTTACTTGAAACTGTTGATGAAGTCATAGTCTGGGAAATTAAAGTCTAGGAAGTTCCATTGGTTAACGACTTCCAAATCGACGGCAAAAGTTGTCGTCCCTAACAGCAAAACGGTGGCCAATTGTATTAACATATTCATCTGAAATAAATTAAAATATTAATTAATATGATTAATTAATTATTTAATGTTATGATTAATCATTTATTTATATTAAATAATGTAGTAATAGGCAACCAATGCAGCTATATATTAAGTTGCCTAATATGAATTGCTACAACTGAAATTTTATTTTTTTTAATATTTATGAACTGCTAAATATGATTCTCAACTGTCAGAAATGTTCCAAAAACAACAATGTTTTTTTTTATGTTTTATAAGTATATTGTTGTTTTATAAGTGTTTAATCATGCACTTGAATTGCTAAAGATGTTTGTCGTTATTCAAAAATATAGTAAGCAGATTCTTGAATTATTTATAGTATTTTCAAAAACAATAACATATTTATATGTATGTAAACTGTTCCTTAATTAAGTAATTATGTCCTGGGTTATTTTCTGAGCATGTGTCAGTCAGACTGTCAACAAAACAAATGTTTTTGAGTTGTAAATGTTTTATATATTAGTAAACATATTATTTTATAAAATATATAGAATTCGTTTAGACAATTTTTTTTTCTTCTGATTTCTTTATTATTATTATTATTTTGACAGATAACATTTTATTTTGACACTTTTTGGTTTTAAAACTTTAATATACTATTTTATTTTAATTGACTTCGTCATATATTCTGTTAGATGACAGTAATTTCAACATTGACAATTGATAGTTTAGCTATTTTTTGGAGTTTTATTACACACAAAAGTGTTTTACAACGTTGACAGATGAAAACAATAAATATTTTTTTACTTCTCATTTTTCTATTATTCGGTGCGTCTAGAACAACTCATTAGTTGCAGTGGCTGAGTCATCAATCGGAGATAGATAAGCAGCTGAGTCCCTATGAGCGGTTTATTTTAGAATGTTGCCAACTTTCACCAATCTACATAAATATAATCTAAATTTTAAAAATATTTTTTTTAAATAGTTTATAAAGCACCTACTTAACAACCAAATTTCATTTATTTTCAATATTAATGTCATTTAATCCCACTTTGTAATATTATTAGTTTTCAGCGCCACTGAGTATGTGTTATGTTATTAGTTTTAAATTGTGCAGTTTTGTGTAGAATTTTGTGCTTATAATTCTAAAGAACTTGGCATTCCTGCTGGTAATTATCAGCAATTAGTTATCTTAACAATTTTACTGGTTTAATTGTTATTATTATTATTATTGTAAATAATTTTAACCTAGAATTATAGTTTCCCGCTTATTGTTTTGTACGTGCTGTATTATTAACTATGTACCAGTGGCGTAACTTCTGTTTTTAACGTGTGATTTTATTATTAATTTTTATAATTCTACTATCTCTTGTGTAACCTTACCGAGGTCTACTTGTATTTGTTTTTAGTTAGTCACCAGTGAATTGTGTCCTTGTAACAACCTTCTCCTGCTTTTATTTATTAACTGCTCTAATCATTTTTAAAACTGCATCTGTTACTATGACCGGCTTAAACTGTAAATGCAAAACTGTTGCACAATCCGGTATAACTTATAGCATTATCGTTTACAACAGTTGCGCTATTTGCTACTAGAAATACCATTGTGATACTCTATTCGAGTTATATGATTCCAAACTACCAAAACTTTATAAAGAAAAGATGAATCTTTATCAAGTTTTATGTGATGAATTAATTAATTAAAATTACTTATCTTAAAGAGAAGATTCCTAATAAAAATTGATTATTCTTCAATATGAAGCTTGCAGTTAACAACTAACTGCTCCTACTACTGCGCTGCTCACTAATGAAACTGTGCAATTTATTCAGCCTGCTGTTTTTTTCTTCTTTGACAAGCTCTGTTGTTAAGGGAAAATCTAATAAAAAAAACCAAGAAATCAAACTATTTTTGGTTTTGGATCAACTAACAAAAAAGTGCAGGCTTATGTGTTTACTTTCTACGTACACGTTTCTAAACTTAGATGTGGAACTAAAGAAGCTGATATAGTCAATCATATTAAATTTAATTTTTCTACTATTTCAGTTGTTTTTGTTGGTTTGTCTGTGAAATCTGGAAGCTACAACAGCTTTAAAGTTTTTATTTTAGCTAATCACGATCGATCTATTCTTTGTAAGGATTTTTGGCCTGCAAATATACTTGTTAAGAAATTTATTATTTATGGTCAAGTACATAACGTTCCTGCTTCATCTTTAGTGTATTTTTGCAAACTGAATCTAACTCAACAGTCTAAATCTGTAACCAGGAACACCAGCGGAATCTTTATCTATTACCAAAACGTTAGGGATATAAAAACTAAGGTCAAAGAACTTATGCTGGCGGTAGCTGTATCTAACTACGATATTATTGTGCTAACCGAAACCTGGCTTAATCATGACATTAGCTATGATGAGTTACAATTAATTGGTTAAAGTTTACTTAAGCTAGACAAAGGTGGTGTATTAATTGCTAATAGTACATTATTACAAGTTTAAGTTTGTATCGTATATTATCACTGCAGTTTACTTACCACCTAACTCAACCAGTGATAAATTTTAGATCATTGATATTTATATTGTTGAATCTATCGCTGACAAATATCCAAACAGTAAATTAATTTTGTAACAGTTTATTCTTTACTCGACTCAAAAAAACTGCTCACAAACGTTATAAATCTTTAAGACTTTTGTACGATTATGATGAGTTTCAATTAATTTGTAGTTTATGAAAAAATCTTAGTGCATGTCTATAAAGCAATATATTACTCACACAAAATAACATTCAAACTAACTAACCAAATCACTTAAAATTAATAAATGATGTATTTTATGTAAATTGCCTTTTCATCCAGTAAGTGACACACACACACACGTGTTTCAGGGTATGCACCCATCATTAGTGTGCCTAACATCTCATATTACATAAAATACATTATTTATTACTTTTAAATGATAAATTGGTTTTGTTCACCTGATTCAAATAAAACGCGCCAAAAATACCGTTGCCTGTCCGTATAGGATTTAACTGTACACACAAACAGTTTGACGTTTTTCCTAATATGGGGCATTGCGTTAACACCTTTAACCAAAACACGTTTGTAAATTTGTTAGTGACACTAGAAAAACTAATGATTTCTTATCTACAATGAATTACACGCACTACCACTTGCAGTAATAGAGATGACTTATGTTAATACATTTTCTGAATTTTTTTCTTCTGTTTACGGTAAACAAATGCATCTAACTCTATTGTTTAAGTTTAAGGAAAACATTTTGTGAATAGAATTTGGCACTTCTTGACAGTTTATGGCCGGATTTTGGTGATTTCTAACAGTTGGTTAAAATTTTCTTTTTTTAAGTTTATGACGAGTTTTGATTTTTTCTAATAATGTTTTTGAAGTTTTAAAGTAAAATTTTGGATATTTGTTCTTAAAATATTTTAGTATTTTATGGACTGAATATTTTTGTATTTACATTTTTTGGTATTTTTTGACAATTAAAATTTCAAAGCGGGATGTTGCTATGTTTTATGATTGGATATTGCCATTTTTTACTTTTTATAAATACAGTTTGCAGCATTTTTTAATTGTTATTGACCAAACTTTAGTGTTTTCTTATAATACTTTTCTACTTTATAGCCGGGTTTTGCTATTTTCTACATTCTATAAATAGAATTTTGCAGATTATGGCCAAAAGTTGCTATTTTAAACCATATTTTGACATATCACAGCCGGATTTTGCTATTTTTGACTTTTTATAAATAGAATGTTTCACTTTTTAACAGTTATTACTAAAATTTGTTATTTTTAACAATATTTTGCTATTTTAGGATTTCATAATTTTTTTTACAGTTTTCAACATTTTGTGGCTGGATTTTGGTGGTTTCTGACAATATTCTGGTGTTTCTAAAGCCGGATTTTGCTATTTTTGACATGCCATGAGTAGAAGTTTGTACTTTTAGACAGTTTATAGACAGATTTTAGATCTTATTAAGACTATATTCATATTTTATGATTGGATTTAGCTAGTTTTAACGTTTCATAAAAAAAATATGCTATTTTAAAATTTTATATTTTTTTTACATTTTGTTTGTGGCTGGGTTTTAGATTTTTTCCAATATGTTTAGATTTTATGGACGGATTTTGCGACTTTTGACTTTTCTTAAATAGAATTTTACATTTTCAACAATTTTATGACAGGATTTTTGTGTTTTCTAAAAATACTTTGATGTTTCAAAGCCCGATTTTGAGGTTGATGATGATGATGGACATTTTTTAACAATTTATAGAATTTTAGTGGTTTTTAACAATATTTTGATGTTTCAAAATTGGATTATGATATTTTATGACATTTTATAAATAGAGTTTTGCATCTTTCTACCGCTTTTGTTCAGTTTTTGTTTTTTTCTGAAAATCTTTTAATATTTTATAACTTTTTATGAATAGAATTTTGCATTTTTTCAACAGTTTATGACCAGATTTTGGTTTAGTTTAGCCGGATTTTGTTGCTTTCTAAGAATATTGTAATATTTTATAATGGGATTTAGTAGTTTTTGAATTTTTGATTTTTTTTTTTTTTTTAATTTTTCAACAGTTTATGGCCGGATTTTGATGACAATATTTTGATGTTTTAAGACCGGATTTTTTCATTTTTTACACTTTATGAATAAAATTTAGCAATTTTTTTAACCGTTGTTGGTTGGATTGATTCTATTTGAAAATACTTTTGTTTTATGATTTTTTAATAGTTCATGGCGGGATTTTTGTTTTTTACAATATTTTGATATTTTATAGCCAGGTTTTGCAGTTTTTAAAATTTTTAATTTTTACATTTTTTAACAGTTTATGGCCGGATTTTGGTGCTTTCTGACAATATTTTAATGTTTTAGTCCCAGATTTTGCAGCAAGTGAAATTTTATGAGTAGAATGTTTCATTTTTAAACGGTTTTATGATTGGATTTTTAATTTTTTAACAATATTTTATAAGCAGATTTTGCTATTATTAAAATTTTATGAAAAAAAAAACTACAAACAATTTGGTACGTTCTAACAATATTTAAGTTTTATGGCCGAATTTTACTGTTTTTGACATTTTATAAATAGAATTTTACACTTTTCAACAGTCTTGTTGTTTATAATATTATTTAAATTATTGCGTTAGACAATTTATTAAAAAATATTTATATTATTTGTTTATTGCTGCTGTGAGTTTACATTACATTATATAATAAATATAAAAAGATCTTGATTTTTTATATCAAATATAATTTGTGCGCTTGACCATTGATGACTGCTAGCAGAGTTGGTCGTTAGTGACTAACAATTTAATCAAAATACTAGTTTGATTGATAATTACTAATTAATTAATCAGTCATTAACCACATTTTTTTAATCGATTAATAAAATTATTAGTCAAAATATTAACATTACAGATTAATCAAAACTATTTTGCATTTGAGTAATTGTCAATCATCAATCACATCATTTATTTAACAAATTATTTTTTTATATACAGGGTGATAGACAAAAAAACGTACGGCTGAATATCTCCGTTATTTTTTAACCGATTTATATGATTCAAAAACCATTTAAAATAGTTTTTTGAGTATTATAAAGGCAGGTACACACATATTTGTTTTTATTTTTAGTATAGTTGCTATGGCAACCAACTTTATTTTTTTAAATGGCAACATACATTTTTTATTTTATTTTATATATATATATATATATATATATATATTCAATGACCTTTTTCACACTCCGGGGTGTAAGGTTTTAAGTTGCCATTATCTTCTTATAAATTCTTTCCACTTCTTTCGGTCTTTTGCTGTTTTCATTGCTTCATCTCTAGTGTTTCCCTTCTTTCTTAGTATTTCATTGATTATTTCTTCCCAGTTTTTTCTTGGTCGACCTCTTTTTCTCTTTCCTTGCATTTTGGATTCACAAACTTTCCTTGTTTGAATATTCTTGTCCATTCTTAGTAAGTGTCCCCACCATCCCAGTTGCCTCTCTTTGATGTATTCTCCCATACTTTTTACTTGTAGCATTTGTCTAATTTGTTCACTCTTCACTTTGTCAAGTAAGGTGACTCCATATGCTCTTCTCAGATATTTCATTTTTACTGCTTGCACTCTACTTTTTTGTTTGTCGTTTAGTACCCACGTTTCACTACCAAATGTTAGTACTGGTCTGTATATAGATTTGTACACTCTAATCTTAGTGTTTTGACTTATTTCCTTCTTCTCTATTATATGTTTGCTTAGAGAGTGGTAAAGTTTGTTTGTGTTACATATTCTGTTGTTGATGTCTGCATCTTGTTGTTCTGTGTCTTGTATAATTACTCCCAAATATTTATATTGTTCTACTTGTTCTATTGTATTGTTTTCTATTTTTATATTTAGTTTTATTGCGTTTGCTGATATTGCCATCACTTTTGTTTTCTTAATATTCATCTTCATCCCGTATTTTGTGAGCACTTTGTTCCATACATTCAGTTTTTCTTGTAATTCTTCTTGTTTTTTTGCTATGATTGCAAAGCACAATGCTGTATGCTTACAGGTCTCGTTTCGTTATTAATTTCTTTTATTATTTGGTCCATGTATATTATAAATAATAGCGGGCTTAACTTCCCCCTTGTTTCACTCCTTGATTGGTGTTAAATTCTTTCGACATTCTGTTCTGAGATATTATTACATTTTGCGTCTCTTTATATATGCTTTGAACACTTCTAACTAGTTTCTTGTCAACTTCCATTTTTCTTAGTCCTTCCCAAATTATTCTCCGTGGTACTTTGTCGAACGCTTTTTCTAAATCAACATATGCTATGAACATTGTCTTCTGTCTTTCTAATGTTCTGTTGATTAACGTCTTAAGTGTAAATATATGGTCGTGTACACACCTCCTTGGTCTAAAACCACTCTGTGCTTCCAATATTTTCTTTTCTACTTCTTGTCTTATTCTTTTTTCTAACATTTTCTCATACATTTTAGACGTGGTACCAATTAGAGTTATGCCTCTATAGTTCTTGCATGCACTCTGATTTCTGGCCTGATTTGTAAATGGGCACAATCATCCCTATTTCCCATTCCCTTGGTATCTTCTTTTCTTCTCATATTCTATTAAATAAGCTTCTTAACATATTTCTTCCGCCAGTTCCCATGCATTTGATCATTTCAGATGTTATTTTATCAATTCCTAAAGATCTTCCATTTCTTAGATCTTTAATTGTTTCTTCTATTTCTTCTTCTGTTATTTGACCAAAGCTGGTTTCGGTAACTTCATTCGTTGAGTTATTCTCTTCTTCATCTAGTTCATATCCTTTATTCAATAGTTTGTGGAAGTATGCTTCCATCTTTCCATTGTCTCATCCTCTGTCGTTAGTAGTTTTCCAGAATCATCTTTTATTCTTATATATTTGTCTTTTTTTTCCATCCTTATGTTTTTTATTGTCTTGTAGAATATCTTATGGTTATCTTTTGCATTTTCTTCCATTCGGCTCTCAAATTCTTCCCATGTCTTTTGTTTTTCTGATAGGATCATTTTCTTAGCTTTTGCTCTCTCCTTCTTGTATTCTTAGTAGCTGTCTTGCGTTTTCATATTTAGGTATTTCTGCCATTTTTCTTTCTTTTTCTTAATTTGTTCTTTTATTTCAGTTGTCCACCACGCTGTTTGCCTCTTGTACTTACTTTGTTTGTTTGTGCCACATACTTGTTTTGCAACATTAGTTAAAATTGTCTTCAGCGTTACCCACTCTTCGTCTATACTTTGATTTTTCACTTGCGATTGCTCATTTATTGCTTTTGTTATTTCTTCTTCATATTTCATCGCTATTTCTACTTCCTTTAATTTGTATGCTTTTATTACTTCAACATTTGTTTTTCTCTCATCTTCGTCTATCTTTCTAATTGTTTCTTCTATAACTATCTCTGCTGTAAGCAAGTAGTGGTCACTTCCAATTTCAAATCTTCTTTTCACTCTTACATCTTTTATCTTATTTTTTCTTGATCTTTTTGCTATAACATAATCTATTATTGACTTTTCTGCTCTATTATGTTGTTCTCTTGTGTATTTGTGTATTTCTTTATGTTCGAAAAACGTATTTAATATTATTAGGTCTTGCTGTAGACAGTACTCTATAATTCTTCCTCCATTCCTGTTCTTATTGTTTTCCCCATATCTTCCCACCACTTCGCTATATTTTTCATCTCTTTTCCCTACTCTTACATTGAGGTCTTCTATGACGTATATCTCTCCTTTTGCATTTTCAGTTACTTCCGTTAGTTTGTTCCAGAATGCATCTTTGTTTGCTTTTGTGTCGTCTTCATTTGGTCCATACACCCCTATTAATGTTGTTCGACTACTCTGTTGTTTATTTTGTAATTTAATCACAATAATTCTTTCGTTTACTGTTTCCCATCCATCTACTTCTTGTTCATGTCTTTTGTGAATGAGGCATGCTGTTCCTGCTGCCGCTCTCTCTTCCTGATTAATTCCACTATAGATTATTGTATGATGATTTTTTGTTCTTTTAATTTCTTTACTTTTCGTTTCTGTGATTATAAGCACGTCTAGGTTTGCTTTTTTGAATTCATTTTCTAGTTCCTGCTCTTTGTTGTTAATACTTCTCACGTTTCATGTGCCAATTCTCCATCTCTTTCCTTTATCTTTTGTTTTTTTTTTATTTTTATTGTTAATCTTTTCCAATGTCATTGCCGTGTTCACCATGTGGTCTGCCCTGTACTGCTTTTCATTTTTTAGTTTTTTGTGGCTGTTAATGCTTCCACACACTCATCCCATCTAAACCATTGGTCATTTATGCATAGCTTTTTGTATTCTACTCTCACTCTATTTCCTTTTTCCATTTCTTCCTTTCCTCTTTTTCTTATTTCAAACTGTGTCTCTCGTTCTTTACTAGTCAGATCATCATCAATATATATTTTCTGGCCTTTAAGTTTGTTCTTGTTTTTCATAATCTTAACTTTGTCCTCGAACAATTCCAGTTGGAATATGTTTATTATTTTAATTTCCTTTAAATTTATTTCAATCACATTTTTAATTTGCACTTCTACTTCAAGTTCTTGCTGAATGAATTGTTTCGCCTGTGTTTCGATGATCTTAGATTTGTCCCATTTCACTTCTTTTACAGTTATGTTGTTCTTTTTGTCTCTTTTATCTATTTGATCTACTCTTTGTTCTAGTCGTATTATTTTGGTCTTCATCAAATTCTTTTCTTTCTCCCACTGTACTTCTCGCTTCCTCATTTCATCTCTCAGTAGTTTGTTTTCATTTGTATTTATTTCTACTTAGTCCATAAGTTGTTCTATTAGCTTTTGAATTTTTTCCATCTTTGTTGTTGTGTTGTCTTCTGTTATAGAGATTTTCCTCTGAGTTTTTATTTCTTTTTGCACTGAGTCTTTGATTTCAGTGCTACTGTCAAGATCTCTTATTTTTCTTTTGTCGGACATTCGTCTGAGCCCGGCTCTATTTATTTTTATTTAATTAGTCTTCTTTGTTTTATTTTAAATTAGTTGACAATATATATTCTGTTCTTTCTTTTCTGGTTTTACTTATTTTATTTCTTACTATATTTACTACTTTCTTATTCTATTTATTTCGCTGTGTTTTTATAATTTCATTTTAAATAAAATAACAAATAATAAGTTTTTTAAGTTTATCAAAAAATCTTGTTATAAAAGTATATTTTTATTTTACATGGTTATATTAAGAATATTAAAAAGGTTTAAAAAATAAAATAAAAAATGTAAGTTGCTATTATAAAATAAAGTTGGTTGCTATAGCAACTATACTAAAAATAAAAACAAATATGTGTGTACCTGCCTTTATAATACTCAAAAAAATCATTTAAAATAGTTTTTGAATCATATACATCGGTTAAAAAATAACGGATATATTCATTCGTACGTTTTTTGTATAATAAAAAATATATTTTATTTTGCAAATTGTTAACAAATGTAGTTATTTAAAATTACATCTTAGTCATTTTAAATTTAAAAGTATTTAAAAAAACTGAATAAGATTTAATAAAAACAGATTAAAAAAACTTGAAAAATTTTAAAAATAAAAAAAATTTATTACAATTTTTTTTTAAATAAAAAAAAATTACAAAAATTTTGAACAATGTTATTGCATAGTTAAAATTTGTGTTTTATATAATTGACGCAACAAACGCTAATCCACCCATCCACCACGTTGTGAGTTTAAGTTGTATATTAATTAACTCAACACTAATTTATTTCAAGAACGGCAAAAGCCGTCAAATCATTTGATCGCATCATTTTACTGCGAAAAGTTAACGAGACTTTTGTCCCGCTTTAAGTTGCTTTTGCTTTTGCATCAGAACGTTACCGCTACGACTCGCTATCGTTCCCGCGCGCTTAATGTGCCCTGCATAAAACCTCAATGCTTAACTGACCAGTGTAAGCTCGACAATCTACAGTTATCGTGCAACCTTAAGGGCTCAAAACTCCAGTGCACAAAGCATACTCTAACAACTGTTGCGTATAAGATCTCAATACCAAATACGGTGTAAACACACAACCCCAAGGCATTAAATAACAATCTTTTACAGTCTAGTACAACTTCAACTCTGGTAGCTTACCTAACATGCTACAGATGTCAAATACATCAATGACCTTGGTTATGTGTGAGTAACCTCAGACAGTTTTTTAAATTTTCTTTTATTTTTTCATTTTTTTTATCCGATGCCCGTTTGTCACTCCTTTTTATTGTCTCACTGTCTTTCTATTAGGTTCTTTGCACTCATTGCTGTTTTAATTCCTTGAATCCACCTTTTCTTTCTTTTTTCACTTTTGTTGTAGTATCTATTCCATCGTTTGCCTGGGAAGTCTGTTTACATTCATTCTTTTGATATGTTAATATTTTCTTAAATTTTGGTTAATTTTTTTTTATATAAAAAATTATTTTAATTTTTTTAATGAGTTAACTTATTACATATTACATTAGAAGGCTCTAGTAGATACGAAACTAGTAATTAGAATAAACTTGTGATAAAAACATAGTAAATTGTTTTATTATTTTATATTAAGTATTTTGTTTAACAGTTAGTATTGGTTACTAAATAAAATAAGTTTTGCAACTCAGAATATATAGTCAAAGTCTACAATATGAAATATCGAAACAACTGCCTTCTAGCGGGAATAAATTTAAGCTAGAAATATGTCGCTTTTCCATAACGATGAAGCAAATACTTTTTCACAAGTACATATTGTATTAGTTCAAAATGGCATAGTTTTGAGTTGTGTCACTTTTGTATGTCACGTGCGATGTTATGTATCAAATTTGATACTTGGTAATTATTTTGACAGATATTGCACAACCGTTTGACAGTAATAATTGTCACATTTGACAGTTATAGTCAAAACATAAAAGTCACATTTGTTATTTATTTAAGTTGACAGCAGCAACAATTGTTACGATCTCTGTTGACAGTTTTTGATTGCCAGTTTGACAGTTGATAAAGATAGAAACGCTATATTTGAGAGTTATTTTTAATTATGACTGTAAAAACATTGATACTTTTAAATATATAATTTAGTAACAGTTGCCGATAACAGTTTAGGTAACAATTATAAGAGTAGATAAGGAACAGTTTAAGTAATAGTTTAGTTAATAGTTTAGGTAGTTGTTTAAAAGTTAAAAATTAAAGTTATAAAATTTTTAAAATGTCAAAAACTGATAAATGATAAAATTAAGTCAAAACAATTTCAATAAAAGTTTTCAGTTTTAATTTAAATTATTATTATTAGAATATACTGGTAACACGTTACTAGGTTAGGTTAGGCTACCAATAACAATTTAATTATTAACAACTGTTATATGTCAAAAATTGTCGACTGTCAAAAAAAATATCAAAGGTTAATGTTCACAAACTTTTTAAATGTCGTCTTTAATTTATCTATCACAAATATGGTTTCACTCGTTGAAATTCAAAGGTAATAATCGAATTAAAAAAAACCTGTTTTGACTTTTTTATTATGATTTCGATAGATAACGATGTGTACACGGACAAACATATAAAACTTAAAAAAAAGTAAGTAATTAAATCTTGTTTATTAGTTTAATTTGCGGTCCGCCACCTATAAACAAAATGCTCATTCCATTCTGATACATCAAGGCGAGAATACCTAAGACGACGACTTTCCAGCAATCATTGAAATAACAACCTTTTAAATAGCTTCAATGTTTTTATAGGATTCATAACGCACATTCCAGCTTACTTCAGGAAAGTTCGAGGTCGTAATATTATAGCATTTCTTAATTAATTTAACACCTGATAGAAATTATATAAAATAAGTTAAGTGAAACTGTCTCATTCATTAGCACGTTTAAAGAGTTGTTAAAATAGTACCCAATTGCGTAACTTAAATTAATATGTGTAACCAGTTCACTTTCCACTACGTGAAATATTTTCTCTTATCTTAATATTTGTAAAAAAAGTTTTTTTAGAAAACATATTAACAATGCGAACCTTGCTTCTATTTAGAATGTGACAACTTTTTATCCAATTTTAGTTAAGGAATAATGTAATAAAACATAATTTAACAAGGTTGTTGCTTTAAATCATATTAATAAAAATATTGCTGTATCTCAACAAACCTTAACTTTGAATCAATATTATAATTGGAATCTGTGTCATGGTAAATAGCCATTAAATCATAAAATGATTGAGGAACTGATCTAATTATATTTATTACATTTATTGACCAAGTCATGTTGTAAATTAAAACTATTTACATTGCTAGAGGCATTTTTATAATGCAATTTGACCGTGCAACTATTACACTTTATTTCTATTTGATGAAATTGAACTAAAATTAATTTTTGCATAACACATGTCAATACGCATGTGAATCACCTCATTTATAATGATTCAGCGTTTAATAATTAATATTCTCACATAATTAATTAACATACATACAACATTGATAATTACGGAAGAATAAATTATATTACAAAAGTTCATGAATAGATTGTTTCGGAAATGATTTGCATTGATTGAATTAAAATTTGCAATAAAAAACTGTTTCAATTGCTTATTAATTATTATTATTTAAATATATTACAGGAAGTCGTTTTTATTGCTAAACGTATAGAAATGTAAAAAAACAGAAATAAATAACTTTTTATATTGAAACATGTAAACAATGGTGGTATACGGTATTTTCACTGCAATAATGTTAATTCAATATTCGTCAACCCTACATTGTTAGTTAGAACAAGAAAAAAATGTTAAAATGACAATAGAATTAGATAGAATATAGTATACAATATGTCAAAAATTTTATTTGTCAACAATAATAAATATGCAATAAATGAGTCAAATTACAATTTGTGGTTTGTTAAAGTATGTCAAACACAGTTATCTATCAAAATGGTAAAAACATATCAGAAATAAAATAAGTAGTTATTATTATGACATCCATATCGTACGTCAAAATTGTTAAAATGAACTAAATTATTTTCACTCTCATCAGTCAAAATAAGTTATAAAAAGTTAACAGAATTAAAATAAAATTTTATATCAAAGTTATAAAATCAAAAGTTGTTAAATTAAAATTTTGTTATCTGTCAAAATAATATTAATAAAAAAATGAGAAGTAAAAAATAATTATATAACTGTTTTCTGTCAAACGTTATAAAGCTTGTTCTTTTATCAATAGTCCATCAAACACTGTCATCTGTAAAATGATAATAAAAACATCGGAAATAAACAAAATACTTAATATTATGACATCTATCAACGTTATAAAATACAGTCATTTGTCAAAACCAAAATAATAATGTCAAAAATGAAATAAACTATCAGCTGTCAATGTTGATAAACACTGTCGTTTGTCAAAATAAAAGATAAAGTTCTTAAAACCAAAATAAAATAATAAGTTAAAGTTTTCAAATCAAAAATTGTTAAATTAAAATGCTGTTATCTGTCAAAATAATAATAATAACAATAATTAAAAAATCAAAACCAAATTTAATTATATTATTGTTTTTTTGTTAAAATTGTCATCACAGATGACGTTGTTAATTACTCTCATTTGTCATTAAAATAATAAAGATGTCAGAAATAAACTAAATTATAATATAAATGAAATATTATAATTTAATTTATTTCTGTCAAAATGATAATAAAGATATCAGAAATTAACTAAGTAATTAATATTATGACTAATGAATATTATAAAATACTGCCATCTATCGAAATCGTAATAAAAATGTCAAAAATGAACAAAACTACCAGCTTTGAATGTTGAAAAATACTGTCTTTGTCAAGACAAATGATAAAGTTCTTAAATGGAAAATAGTTAAATTAAAATGAAAAAATCTCCAAAATAATGGTATAAAAAAATCAAGGCTAAAAAATAATTATATTATCATTTTCTGTCAAAACTGTTATCTGTCAAAGGTTGTAAAACACTTTTGTTTGTCAATCGTATATAAAAGAAATTAACCAAATTGCAATTGTTGTTTGATAATAGTTTTGGTATATAACTGCGATTATAACTGTCAAATATGAAAAAGAGTTGATTATAATATACATAGTTTACTATCAAAAGGTAACAATTAAAAACTATTAGAATAGATTAAGTAACAGTTACCAGTAATAGTTTAATTATTCAAAAAATATTTTCTGTCAAAAACGCAAATAACAGTCAAATGTAAAAAAAATCTAAGCATCTCGGAGCCTTTTCTTCAATTATAAACCATAAATTGGATTTCTAATTTAAATGTCATATTTGAAAGTTGTCAAACAGACTAATGGCATTTAATGAGAGCAATTAGACAGTTAGTTATGACGTTTACTATAAGTTGACAGTTATTATAAACTAAAATGTCACTACAATTATTGCACAATTTGACAGTTATAGAATTGAAGATAATATTTAACAGTGCTGAAAGTTACTGTGTAGATTGGATATGACTTGGAGCAAATGTTTGAAGTATTACATTTGATAGTTACCATTGATAACAAGTTTTAATTTAAAAATAAGATTGAAAAATCAAAATATTGTATTTTATAAAAGGTAACAGTTTAGTTATGAAAAATCTGAATAATTGTTAAATGACAAAAATTTATGATTGTCAAAAATGTCAAAACAGTTTTAATAAAATTTAACAATTACAGTTTAAATAACTGTTATTGAAATATAAACAAAATTAATTTGACTATCAATATAACAGTTACCGGTAATAGTATTAGTTATTCAAAAAAACCAACTTTGACGGTTGGTTTTTTTGAAAACTAATAAATAACAATTAATTCTTAAATATTACATCAGTTTTAGTAACAGCTACTGGTAACAGTCAATTATTCAAAAAATGTCAGCTGTCAAAAATGCCAAAAACTGATTAATGATAAAAGTTATTGATTGTCAATTTTGTCAAAACAGTCTTAGTAGTAGTTTGCAGTAAAATGTTAACTGACGAAAATGCTAAAATCTAATAAATTATTAATTGTCAAATATGTTGAAACAGTTTTTGAGTAATAGTTCAATTGTCCAATTGATTGTCAAATATATTAAAATAGTTTTGGCAACATTTACTGGTAACAGTTGCCAAAAATTGATAAATGATAAATAACTTTAATTGTCATATGTTAAAATAATTATAATATATAACAGTTACCGGTAAAAGTTTAATTTTCCAAAAAATTTCAACTGTCAAAAATGCCAAAAACTAATAAATAACAACAATAATCATGTCAAACCAGTTTTGGCTAATAGTTTAGTTGTTCAAACAATGTCAAAAATACCAAAAACTGATAAATGTAAAAACTATTAATTATCAATTATATCAAAACATTTTTTCTAACAGTTACCGGTAATGGTTTAGTTGCCCAAACAATTGCAACTGTTAAACATGCCAAAAACTAATAACAAAATCATTGATCGTCAAATATGTCAAAACAGTTTTGGCAACAATTATTGGTAACAGTTTAGTTAACTAAAAAAATATTAACGGTCAAAACTTATAAAAATTATATATACGGTATTAGTTACCAGTAACAGTTTTGTCCCAACTGCCAATAATGCTAAAACTTGATAAATAACAAAATTATTTGTTGTTAAATATGTCAAAACAGTTTCGGTAACTATTAGTCCCTTCAAATTAGAAAACAAATCGAAGCTTTAGAGAATTTTTACCTACAGCTTAGCGACCTGTATACTTTAGTGTATTTGGACTGTCTGAAGACTATTTTCACCTAGCGCACGCACAAAAAATGAATATATCAATTTTTGCTTTTTTGGATGGTTTTTTGCATTTTTAGCAAAAACTATGCATTTTGGCCAAAAATTACTTTTATTTAAAGTTGTAGAGCGGGAAATTTCCAATCAAAATAAGTTATTTAAATTTTTCTATAATTTTTCGTTTTTCCGCTAGAGAACGCTCTAAAACTTTGGTTTCATATAATTTTTCTATAAAATGCATAGTTTTAGTTGAAAATCTAAAAAACCAGCAAATGGTCACAATTTGCGACATTTTTCAACATTCTTTAGCGGAAAATGCTCTCACTATCGGGAAATCCAAATAGCCAATATCAATCGGAAATGTTTTGCTTTACTTGCTCTTTTGTAATTTTTCATCAAAATGTATAGTTTTGCCTCTAAATGCAAAAAAATAACACATATACTTTATTTTTCGCGCCTTTTAGCGGAAAAACAAAAAATTATAAGAAAATTCAAATTACTATATTACCGCTTTTAGACAACTAAAATGTCAACTGTCAAAAATGCTAAAAACTATTAAATGATAAAAATTATTGATTATCAAATATGTTAAAACAATTGGTAACTGTTACCGGTGGCAGATTAGTTGTCTAAAAAATGTCAAATGCAAAAAATGTCAAAAATTGATAAACAATAAAAATTATTAATTGTCAAATATGTCAAAACAGTTTAAAACTCTTACCGGTAACATTTTTAAAGAACTAAAAATTGCAATGTCGGTAACTGTTACCGGTAACATTTAGTTGTCCAAAAATATCAAAAACTGATAAATGATAATTATTATTAATTAGTAAATGTTTAACATTTATCAACGTTATAAAGCACTGTCATTGGGCAAAATCATAATAAAAATGTCAAAAATAATATAAATGATTAGTTATCAAAGTGGTAAAATACTCACAAACCATCTGACAAAATAAATGATAAAGTTGTCAAAACTAGAGTAAAATAAATGTCAAAGTTTTCAAATCAAAACTGTCATTTCTCAATATGAAAAACACTTTCATTTGTCAATCAGAATAATGAAGATGCCAGACATGAACCAAATTACAATTAGTCATTTGTTAAATACTGTTATCTGTCAAAATAATAATAAATGTCAGAAATAGTTTTAAATAACTATAAAATTTGCTTAATTTTTGATAGTTGAGATTCAATACAGTTTTTGGTTTAGTTTTGTAATAAACTATACTTCTTTAAGTAGTAAAAATTAATTACAACTATTATGAACGCGACGAAAAAAAAACTATCAAAACTGCTTATTTTTTTTACCAAACTTAAATTCAAACACATTTTTGTTTTATTTTTGTTATAAATTATACTTCTTTTGGTGGTGGAAACAAATTACAATTGTTTTGAGCTAACGAAACTTTAAAACTTTAAGGAAATTTAGAAAACACTGTCAAAATTACCTAGTTTTTTACTTAATTTTGGATCAAACACATTTTGTTCTATTTTTGTTATAAACTATACTTCCTGCTAAAATTGAAATAACTTACAACTATTTTGAACTACAGGACTTTAGAACTTCAAAGAAATTTACAGAAAACTATCAAAATTTTCTAGTTTTTAACGTAGGGTTGCTAGGTAGTAACCCTAGGTTAAATAAATCTAAAAAAATTGCGTTTGTTTGGGCCCAAAAAAAATCTTGTAACTATAGCTGTAAATTATACGTTTTAGAATTGTGGGCTTTTTAACTGTTAGGATCTTAAAACATTGATGAAATGTGCAAAATCGTTAAAATACCTTAATTTTTGGTGTTTGTTTAAATCCAAACAAATTTTCTTACTATTATAACCGTGAATTATACATTTCACAGTTGTAAGCATATAGCAAACCCATTTTCAACTGTTGCGACTTTAAAATGTTGATTAAACGTGTAAAAAACATCAAAACTGCTTAGTTGCACAGGATAATCTATAATTAAACTGCTAAACGTTTAAGGCATGATTTTTTAAGTTAAAATTTAAAAAAAAAATTATAATTTTATTTCTAAAAATGCATCTTTTGGAGCTAAAGTAAAAAAACTGAGAAACATTTTATAACATTTATTACAAAAGTTTTAAAAATTTACATAAATTGCTAAAAGTTACTGTCAACATTTTCAATGCAAAGCCTACACTTACGGACAACAGACTGGGCAGTTTCGCACTCTGCTTATGTGATATCTCTGGCTGATTGTACAAACCTTTTTCGGAAGGCTTTACATAAACCATATACAAAAAAATTCAAAACAGTTATGACCAGAAAGGTCAAAGCAAAGAAATCTTGACCGCGACCGATTCATCTTCCCGCAAAATTGTAGTGCAATCATTACTTGACTGGCAGAGTCTTTCTAACTAGAATTATCTGTTTACACTCATCATTTAAAAGCATATTTAAGATTGATTAAAAATCATTTTTCAAAAAATGAACAAAAGTTAGGCTATTTAGGCGTAGGGACAGACAAATTAGAGCGATTAACAAGTTAATACAAAATCCTATCCAAACGTATATATTGATAATGACTATTTTGTACGGAATGAAGATTTCTGTGTTTCCAAATGTGAGCGTTATACTGATTAAATATACCAGCGCGGATGTTGCTTTGTTGATCAAAATCACCGTTCAAAGAAAAAAAACATCATTTGTTGTTTTCCGCAAGAACGATTTCGAAAATTCTTTTATTGACCTGCTGCATCATCAGGTAACAAATTTTGAATTTTTTGCAAATGATGTAGATAATAATTGTCTGCGTTCAAAGAACATCAGCGTGCTGCTAGAAGACATTTTATCAAAATGCATTACAGCTGGATAAACTAGTTAATGTACTTAAAGAAATAAAAAAAATAAAAATTGAAAATGATAATGAAATCCCACATTTTATGCAAAATTGTAGTCAACTAAACGCATTTTTTACATTTTTTTTTTTTCACTTTTAAGTAAAGAAATAAATATATAGACAAAAAGTCTTATTTTAACCTAAATATCAGCTTTGTACGTTTGGCGGCTTAATTATAGATCACCTTGTATAGTATACTATATAATTAAAAAATTGTATTGTAATTTTTGGAACAAATTTTGCTTCTATGAATGGTGTGCGTATAGTATACCCATTTTCAACTATTAACTTGAAAATATTGATGAAATCTGGAAAGAAACGTTAAAATTACTTAATTTTTAAAAGTAAATTAGACTTCATATAGTTTATTAAAAAAAATATGTATATTTTTATTAACAAAGAGGATATAGAGTACATCAAAAACGTTAAAATGTACAAAAAACATCAACATTATTTAATTTTTAGACCTAGTTTAATTAATATTTTTGTTTATAAATTAACACTTTTATGTAGGTATATTTTAAATGTAATACATTCAGTATCAACTAATAGGACCTTTAAACATTAACAAAATAACCTAAATATTAAAATTTTAACTTTTTTGGGTCAAAATTATTCCAAAACTTTTTTTTTTTTAGTTTTGGATTGAATTAAATTTTGCCAAGTAATAGTAATACAATGTATTTATTTTTAAATTATTAAACTTGTTATTTACTAAGAAACCGCAATTTGACTTAATTTTTGATCTTAGCTTAAAACCAAATAGATTGTTTATTTTTTTAGAATTTGATGTTGCTGTATTATAATCATATGATGACTAATTTTAAAATGATAAAACTAACAATAATTTAGTTTAGTTTTTATTCTAACCTAACACAAAATATTTTTACTTATTTAGATTTATGTGTTTCTGAAGTGTATCATTATACTACACTTATTTTAAATTAATGTTTCCTTAGTGCAACAATGATAAAAATCAAAAATATAACCTATAAGTTTTTCTAATAATATTAAATTATAATTATAATAAAAAACTTTACAGCAACATTTATACACACTAAAAATCAATAAATAGTTTGTTAAAAAAAAATGAAAATAATAATGTAAAATAAGTTTAGAAATATTTTTTGTATAAATATCCGCTTTCTACTAAGTGAAATTTCATTAAGACATAAATGTAACTAATCTTTACATGAATTATTTATGCATAACATTATAGTTGATTTATTAAGTAATATAATATATGTCATTACAAGTATTACGGTAATTGATTTCCTAAATTAATTACTTATAATGTATTAAAAAAATTTAACACCAATCACGTAATCGTGAAATAAAATTTAACCTATTTCAGCTTAATCTGAATTTTTATTAACTTCAATATAATTGCATTAATGCAAGGCCAATTTATACTAAAATAAATATTTATTATTGACCTTAAACACAAATATAGAACATGCATTTATTTAATTTTAATTTTATTTAATTTAATCGGTAAATTTATTTCCGTTTTATTAAACTTGACCTTAAAACTAATATGAAATATGCAACGAATCAGCAAAGCAAACACAAATTGTTACGTTACATTTTGCGGTTGGGAAATTACAATCATTTTGTAGCAATATTAAATAATATAATTTTATTATTATGATAAGTGACAGTTGGCAAGAAGAAATAAATTCTGCGGTTTGATAATTAGTAAGAAAATATTTTATTAAAAAATTGTTGTTTTATAATTATTATTTTTTATAGAGACATATAAAGTTTAATTGTGGTTTATTATATTTTTATATATCTATGGACTGATCGTGCCTTGTGGTGATTGTTGTTTCACAATTTCAACAACGCCTAATCATTTTCATATAGTAATAAAATATCGAAAGTATTCGATTCAGCAAACACAAGCGTATTAGACACTCCCTAAAATACAATGAATTCTTTAGTTAAATTTAAATAGACAAAATTAATTTTATTAAATTTGATAACAAACAATATTGATACGCTCAGTTGTGATACAACAGTATTCACATTTAAAACGTTTATAACTTAAATAAAATTAATTTAAAATACCAAAAAAATATTTACTAAAATAACCATTGGTTTATAATGCAATTAACATATGAACGTACTACCTTGGTACTATAATTTGTGCAAGTTTGAGCAACATTGACACTCTCAGTTTTGCTACAGTAGCAATTTAATATATGTATAAAGTTAATTAACCAAATTTTGCATCAAGAGTATCTACCAAATCAATATGTCAATAAAAATTATAAATGTTGTTAGTAGTGATTAAACAATATTACTAGTGTTTTTAGTTTTATTGATATGACATTAAATAGCCAACAAATACTTATCAGTTCAAATATCCTTAAGTGTTATCAATTATTATTAACAATATAAAATATTTTTCAGAAATATTTTCTAAACTTATTTCGAACAAGTTTTTTTAGTGAACAAATCCGTTCTCTAATAATAATTAACTAATTTATTTATTACTCAATTTAGAAATAAAGTTGATTAAATTAGTAAAACATGACATTTTCAATTATATTACCATCATTAAACATTCTTGTCCGAAGATAAATGAAATTAACATAAAAATACTTTCACCTACGTGTTTTATATTCCCTTATGAGGGTCGTGACTTGCGGAAGTGGTAATATGTTTATTTTTTGTTAATACAACTTTCCTTTACAGAATTAGATTATTTAACGAAAATCAAGGTTATTCTTCAATTGCACTTAATCTATTTAATCAAATTCAATTACTTTCTAAATGATACCAATAATTAAATTCCATCCAAATATTATATTGAGCTAATAAATTAACGTCTTAAAAGTAAAAGTGCTTCAATATAACTTTTACTTTAACTAGTTTTATGTTGATTTTCTTCTTAAACTTTATAAAACGTTCGTACATTGTTATATCATAAAGATTTCTTATTTACATGCAATTCAAAAATATATTTACATAAAACTATAATTATTTAAAAATACAATCAGTTTATTATAATAATTGAAATACAACTTTCAAACCGATTGTGATGATTATTCAGATAACATGTCCCTTCTCTTATCTATAATTCAATAGCTTTATTATGCAAGCCTTATTAGAACATCGAGAGCCTACATTACATACGAAGACGGCCTTCAATAAACCACACAACTTCTTCTGTTTACAATCAGAATACCAATCAATGCTATCTCATTATAAACGTTTGCATTTCAATCAATGACTAGTCAAATGCAATTGCATATAAATTTACTAAGTGATTTCAATAGACTTCTTTTGCAGAATACTTTAAGTTATCTAACATTTTTTGGTTTGAAATTGCAAGCAAGCAATTTAAAATTGATCCATTAGTAGCGAATTTTTTTAGTTACTTTGGTTTTATGTTTAATATTTATATATAATTGCTACAGTAACAAAACTGAGCGTATCATTGTTGCTTAAATTTGCACAAAATATAGTACCATAATAGTATGTACTTACTCATAATAAATTTGCAACATTTATTGATGTTAGTTTAGCAGATACTACTGCTGCCAAATTTGGTTAAATTAGCAAAACTGAGCTTGTTAATGTTGCTCAAGTTTGCAGAAAATATAGTACTATGATAGTTTTTACATATACTAAATTTGCAACCTTTACTGATGGTTAGTTTAGTAAATACTCCTGCTGCCAAATTAGGTTATATTAACTTTAAACATAAAACATTTTATAATTCCTACTATAGCAATGTTGCTTAAATTTGCATAAATTATAGTATTATAATAGTACTTTAATATAAATAAAAATTGATCATTTACTAATAGTTTAAGTGATAGAAACTCTTGCTCTCAAATTTAGTTATATTATTTTTATAAATATATTGAACATAATTACTATTATAGCAAAATTGAAAATGTCAATGTTGCTCAAATTTGCACAAAATATAGTACGCTGATAGTACTTATATATAATAAATTAGCAACATTTACTAATACTTGATTTGATGGATACACCTGCTCCCAAGTTTAGTTAAATTAACGTTATACATGATTTAAATATATTTGCTATTGTAGCAAAATTGAGCATGTTAATGTTGCTTAAATTTGCAGAAACTATAGTACCATGTTAGTACTTACATATAATAAGTTTGCAACATTTACTAATGGTTGGTTTGGTTGATACTCTTGCTGCCAAATTTGGTTAAATTAACGTTATAAATATATTAAATATAATTGCTGTTGTAGCAATACTGAGCGTATCAATGTTGCTCATATTTGCACAAATTATAGTACTATAATAATACTTACATATATTAAATATGCAACATTTACTAATAGTTGATTTGGTAGATACACTTGATGCCAAATTTAGTTAAATTAGCTTTATTCATATTTTAAAAATAATTGCTACTGTAGCAAAATTGAGCGTGTTAATGTTGCTCAAATTTACAAAAATATAGTACTATAATAGTACTTACACATAATAAATTTCAACATTTACTCATAGTTGGTTTGGTAGATAATCTTGCTGCCAAATTTGGATAAATTAACTTTATACATATACTAAATATAATTGTTACTGTATCAAGACTGAGCGTGTTAATGTTGCTTAAATTTACAGAAAATATAGTACTGTGATAGAAGTTTCTTAATATAGTAAATTTATAGTATTCGCAAATTGTTGGTTTGGTAGATACTCATGCTGCCAATTTTGTCAAAATTAACTTTATACATATATTAAATATAATTGCTACTGTAGCAAAACTGAGCGTGTTGATGTTGTTTAAATTTGCAGAAAATGTAGTACTGTGATAGTAGTTACATAATATAGTAAATTTATAGTATTTGCAAATTGTTGGTTTGGTAGATACTCATGCTGTCAATTTTGTCAAAATTAACTTTATACATATATTAA
Source organism: Tachinus rufipes (assembly GCA_963932245.1). NCBI lineage: Eukaryota > Metazoa > Arthropoda > Insecta > Coleoptera > Staphylinidae > Tachinus > Tachinus rufipes. The sequence continues at coordinate 64,560,525 of OZ010747.1, read as the reverse complement.
ATATAATTGCTACTGTAGCAAAATTGAGCGGGTTAATGTTGCTCAAATTTGCAGAAAATATAGTACTGTAATAGTACTTACATATAGTAAATTTGTAACGTTCACAAATTGTTGGTCTGGTAGATACTCATGCTGCCAATTTTAGTTAAATTAACTTTATGCATATATTAAATATAATTGCTACTGTAGCAAAGCTGAGCGTGTCGATGTTGCTTAAATTTGTAGAAAATGTAGTACTGTGATAGTTTTTACATATAATAAATTTATAATATTCACAAATTGTTGGTTTGGTAGGTACTCATGCTGAAAATTTTGGTTAAATTAATTTTATACATACTTTAAATATAATTGCTACTGTAGCAAAATTGAGCATGTCGATGTTGCTCAAGTTTGCAGAAAATATAGTACCATGGTAGTATTTATATATAATAAAATTGCAACATTTACTAATAGTTGGTTTAGTAGGTACTTTTGCTGCCAAATTTGGTTAAATTAACTTTATTTATATATTAAATATACTTGCTACTGTAGCAAAACTGAGCATGTTAATTTTGCTGAAACTTGCAAAAATATAGTACTGTGATAGAACTTACATATAATAAATTTGCAACATTTACTAATGATTGGTTTGGTAGATACTCTTGTTGCCAAATTTGTTTAAAATAACTTTATACATATATTAAATATAATTGCTACTGTAGCAAAGTTGAGCATGTTATAGTTTGCAGAAAATATAGTACCATGATAGTACTCACATATAGTAAATTTGCAATATTTACTAATGGTTGATTTAGTAGATCCTCTTGATACCAAATTTGGTTAATTTATCTTTATAAACATATTGAATATATTCCTACTGTAGCAAAACTGAACGTGTCAATGTTGTTCAAATTTGTAGAAAATTTAGTACTATGATAGTACTTACATATAATAAATTTGCAACATTTATTAACGGTTGGTTTGGTAGAAACTCTTGTTGACAAATTTGTTTAAAATAACTTTATACATATATTAAATATAATTGCTACTGTAGCTAAATTGAGCGTGCCAATGTTGCTCAAATTTGCAAAAAATGTAGTACCATGATAATACTTACATATAGTGAATTTGAAATATTTACGAATGGTTGATTTAGTAGATACTTTTGATGCCAAATTTGGTTAATTTTACTTTATAAACATATTGAATATATTGCTACTGTAGCAAAACTGAGCATGTCAATGTTGCTCAAATTTGCACAAAATATAGTACTATGATAGGACTTACATATAATAAATTTTTAACATTTGCTAATGGTTGATTTAGTAGATATTCTTGTTGCCAAATTTGTTTAAAATAACTTTATACATGTATTAAATATAATTGCTACTGTAGCAAAATTGAGCATGTCATTGTTGCTCAGGTTTGCAGAAAATATAGTACCATAATAGTACTCACATATAGTGATTTTGCAATATTTACTAATGGTTGATTTAGTAGATACTCTTGATGCCAAATTTGGTTAATTTATCTTTATAAACATATTGAATATATTGCTACTGTAACAAAACTGAGCGTGTTAATGTTTGTTTAAGTTTACAGAAAATATAGAACTATGATGATAATAGTACAACAATAGTACTTACATATAATAAATTTTCAACATTAATTAACGGTTGGTTTGATAGATACTCTTGCCGCCAAATTTATTTAAATTGTCTTTATACATATATTAAATATAATTGCTACTATAGCAAAACTGAGCGATTTAATGTTGCCCAAGTTTGCAGAAAATATATTACAATAACAGTACTTACATACAATGAATTTGCAACATTTACTGATGGTTAGTTTACTAGATACTGCTGCTGCCAAATTTGGGTAAATTAACTTTATACATATGTTAAATATAATTGCTGCTGTAGCAAAACTGAGCGTATCAATGTTGCTCAAATTTGCACAAATTATAGTACCATAATAGTACTTTAATATACATACAAATTGAACACATTCTAATAGTTCAAGTGGTAAGTACTCCTGCTCTGAAATTTGGTTAAAATATTTTTATACATATGTTGAATATAATTGAACGTGTCAATGTTGCTTAAATTTGCACAAAATGCAGTAGACTGATAGTACTTATATATACAAAATTTACAACATTTACCAACAGTAGATTTGGTGGATACACCTGCTGCTTAGTTTAGTTAAATTAACTTTACTCATATGTTAAATATAGCAATTATATATTGCTGATGTAACAAAACTGAGCGTATCAATGTTGCTCACATTTACACAAATTATAGTACCATAATAGTACTTACCTATATCAAATTTTCAACATTTACTAATAGATGATTTGGTAGATACACTTGTTGCCAAGTTTAGTTAGATTAACATTATACATGTTTTAAAAATAATTGCTACTGTAGCAAAAATGAACGTGTCAATGTTGCAGAAAATGTAGTACTGTGATATTACTTGCATATAATAAATTTGCAACATTTACTAATGGTTGGTTTGGTAGATACTCCTGCTGCCAAATTTGGTTAAATTAATTTTAAACATATATTAAATATAATTATTACTGTAGCTAAACGAGCATGTTATTGTTGCTTAAAATTGCAAAAATTATAGTATCATGATAGTACTTTAATATAAATAAACATTGACCATTTACTAATAGTTGAAGTTGTAGATACTCCCGCTCTCAAATGTTAAATTAACTTATATATAATAAATGTTCAACTTTTACAAATAGTTAATTTGGTAGATACACCTGCTGCCAAGTTTAATTAAATTAACTTTATACATATATTATATAAAATTACTGCTGTAGCAAAACTGAGCGTATCAATATAGATGAAAATTTGCTCAAATTATACAGGGAGTTTATAAATGAATGGGATTATGTAATCACTTTAAATGTGCCGCTTTTTTTAAATTGTTTACTAAACTATTTGTTTTGACAGATCAACTTTGACAGCTGTCAAGCAAACATATGAAAACATATGTAGTATAGTGAACGATTTTAAAAAGGCGGCATATTTAAACTGATTACATAATCCCATTCATTTATAAACTCCCTGTAGAATTATAATAGTACTTACATATGTTAAACCTGCAACATATACCAATAATTTATTTGGTAGATATTTCTTCTGGTTATTTAAGTTAATTTGACTGTATATCTGTTTTATTTATAATTGCTTCTGTACAAAAACTACTAAAATTGATGTAACTTAAATTTGCACAAAGTATTGTAATGTTAGTACTTTTATATGTTAAAATTAATAATTAATTTAATTTCATTTTATATCTAGATTGCTTTTGTAGCAAAACTGAGCATAACCAAGTTTGAAAAAAACATAGTACCATGATAGTACATGAATATATACCAGTGTTTGGGTAGATATTTAACTTAATTTTATATATTAAATGTAGCATAACTGAGCTTGCAATGTTAATTAAATTTATTGAAAATTAAATATCGATTTGCACATAAATTCAATTTAGCATTTCGCTTCTAATTATTATACATTCATAACAAATACTTTAGTAACATAATTTCCATATGATTTTGTACCTAAAGTAATGCATAATTAATTTATGCATGGGTGTAATTTTAAATACCATTCTTGTGCAAACCATTTATAAACTTGTCACAATATAAATCATTACTTAAGCGATAAGGTGTGTAGTATAAAATTCTGCAAAAAAATATAACAATATAAATAGAGAAATTATTTAATAATTTTTAAGAAACGATTTCTTTTGCACAACCCGGAATGAAGAACTAAACGTGGAAATACGGTTAGCGAATAATATAATTGGGTATTTTTCAAATGACAATAAAAAGATTTTTTTTAATGCGATTTGTCCAAGCTGAACGAACGACCTTGCCAGTCATTTGCCACTGTTACTTTCTACAAACGCGCCATTATCTAAAATAAACACTGAGAACTGGATCACACATGTGGAACTGTTCTGAATGGATAGACAGACCCACCGCTTGAAAGTTACCAATTTTATCAATATAATTGTCTGTTACTATTAATGATTTCTAATATACAACCGCAAGCATATTAATTCCTAATGGGTATGGTTTTAACTTTTAGTTTTGCCAAAATAATCGAGAGTGTTATTAATTTTTTTTTAATAATCAAATCAATCATTTTGAATATACCTCAGAGCAACAATATATTAATCTAAATTTCTATTTATTTTATTTAATCCTATGCGAAAGGCAACGAAATAATGTTAAATAATTTAAAAATTAAGTTCACTTTTAAGAGCAAATAGCATTGCTCTGAGTATTTCTTGGTGTAATAATTGTATTCAATAAATTACATTGTGTTGTAATATTTACATTTAGTTGCAAACAAAGCACGATAAATTCATAATTTACGATTAATACAAGTCCGCTTTATATGCAAATAATATAAGTCGAATTTTCAAACAATAATAATAATAAAAAGTGATTGTATAAAAATGCTATACCCCAGAGCAAATTGTTGTTACTCTTTCAAGGTGAACAATGGGTGTTTGAAGGTATTTAAATATGTAATTAATAATAATAAAAATTAAATTAAAACATGTTATTATTTAATGTTTATAACATGCGAAGATATTACTGTGACAAAATATGTATCAGAAAAGTAATCAGTGTAATTAACATCCTTGACGTAACGTGACATTGATTATGATTTAAATTTAACGATAACTTACTTTATGTCTAAGCTATTATTATGCGTAATATATTACTGCAATGATTTGCAACTATTATTTATTACAATTACAAATAGTTGCAAAATATTCAACAGTTTTTTTATAAATTTGATTTAACAAATTAAAAATGTTTTTTGAAATATTAATATGTCTTAAATATAGATCCTTGAAGGACATCAATATACAAATTGTTTGCATTTTTCTATTGGCAAAGATTATACCAGTCTTGTAGCCACACATGATGTCTGGAGAGCATCAAAGTTATTCACACATTATAGTGTGTCAGTTGCAAAGCGAATTGATTGAACTAGTTGAGTCTTAATTGCAAAGCGATAAATAATATTTTAAAATCAGGAAAGCCATCGAGAGATAATTAACCCGGTTCTTATTGTAATCAGAATGAATTAAATTGATTAAGTTTTAATATGTAGTGGAAATAGAAAATTGTCAGTTTATAACTCATTATGATACGCCGCATATAAGTGGCGCCTGCTAGCTTGTCGAGGTTGTTTTATTTAAATTTCACTTGGAAAACTTGGAAAATATGACAGAAAATTTACGCATCATATAGTCCCCAAATAGTTTCATATTTTAAAATTGATAAAAAAACCTATCAAATATGTGGCAGATATTATCAAATATGTCACAGCGAGTTATATAAATTACGAAACTTAAATGCATTAAAAAAACCTATCAATTAAACTTATATATGGAGCATACGACAAAAAATTTGATAACAATTATTTATTGTCAAATATGTCGCAACAACCTTTTAACATATATAATAAAATGTATCAGAAACTGTCAAATATATAACAATGTTACAATGCGTTAGATAAATTGCAAAAATGTCACTAATACTGTCAAATATATTTAAAAAAATTACAAATCTTAATTTAGTTATTACAATTATTTTACAATGTTTGCAGAAACCTACAAATATTTTATGACGTGTGACAGTTTATTAACATTTTATAAGTTGAAAATAATTAAAGTTTAGAAATAGTTTTGGCCGTTAGTTAGTCCTCTTATGTCACTAAAGGTGTAAATAATTTTAAAAGATGTCACAAACCTGTAAGTTATTTTTAAACTCTTAAATGTGCAATTCCATTTCAAACGAACCAGACCGGCGGGGGGGGGGGGTTGCATTGCTTTAGTTTTTTTTTCAGTTTCTATAACTTATTAGTAGTTTTTTTATCGGTTCATGAGGGTATGAAACTCTTAGTAAAAAAATTTACGTTTGTTTTAGTTTCTTTGTCGTTTTTTAACTTAATCGCATTTTATGTTTAAAAATTGAAAATTTAACTCAAAAAAAAAAAAAAAAAATCTAGTAAAATCAATCAGAAATTTTTCGTAGAATCCAAATCTAGCACCAGTTCAAGTCTATACCCTGCCTATAAGCCGCAAAAGGCATAAAACCATGTTTTTGTTCTCAGTAGACTGGGTAAATAGGAGCATTTTTTAATTTTTTTTTACCGTTAAACTTTTTTTATGTAAATTAATTGGAAAATACAAATTTGTTTTATGTATTTGGGTTTTATAAGTCTAAAATTTGAAAAAACTGCAAAAATAGGCCTATTTTTCAACATAATCTTTTAAAAATACACAATTAGCAGTTTTTAGAGGAACTGTACACCAAATATTATTAAAAGCTTAAGTTTTACAAACAATTCTACATAGAAAATAGTCACTGTCGTGCTTATCTGGAGTAGAAAAGCCCATCTAAAAAAAAAATTTGTACAACATTTTTTCTTTACTAAAATTTTTTTTTTTTTAATTCTTTTTTAAAGATTATTTGGTTTATATTTTTTAAAGCTTGTTTTAGAAGTTTAACAAAGACATCTTTTGTCGTTTGAACCAATGTTACTCTTTGTTTGATAGTTTTTGCGCTTGCGGCACAAATTTAGACTCGATCTATCGGCGCCAAAATGTGAGAATATTATTATTTTTGGCATTCAAACATAAATCCGCCCAGCGCTTATCAAAATTTGATAAAAAAAGTTTTAAACCACGCCCTAGTGTGATTTTAATATTTTTTGTGAATATAAAAAAATTATTAAATTAAATATTCCATTCTAGATAAACTTTTCTACGGCCGATGAATACAACACTGACTATTATCTATGTAAAATTGTCCCCAGAATTCAAATTTTTTATAATATTTGGTGTATCTGAGCGCGGCTAAACATGTATTTGTAAGAGTTTATGTTGAAGAATAAGCCTACTTTCCAGATTTTTCGAGTTTTAGATCTTTAAAACCCAAATACACAGAACACATTTATATTGTCCTATTAATTTACATCAAAATACGTTAACTTTAGCGGTTAAAAAAAATTAAAAAATGACCTCTTTTGCTAAGCCCACTGAGAAAAAAAACATGGTTTTGTGGTCATTGTGGCTTATATGTAGATAGGGTATAGACTTAAAATGGCACCAGATTTGGATTCTACGGAAAATTTCTGATTGATTTTACTAATAAATTATTTGTTTTCAGTTAAATTTGCGATTTTTAAACAAAATATGCTATTAAGTTAAAAAACGACAAAAAAACTAAAAACATCGCAAATTTTTTTAATAGAAACTGAAAAATGCAAATATTTCAATTTACCCCCTGCTCTGATCCATTTGAAATGGAATTGCTCAAAGATGAATGTCACAAAAGTTGTCAAATATATCACAAAATTATAAAATATATTATAAGATCTGCCAAATATGTTACGAAAACTGTCAATTATTACAAAATATGTTAAATATAATAAAACACAATTGTCACAAAAATTAAAAATGTCTTAAAAAGTGTTGTCATTTGACACAAAAGCTATAAAACATATTATATTTAAGTTAAAAATATACCAAAAAGTGTCAGACATAAAAACATAAATATGTATCAAAAAATCTAAGTTTTAAAAACTGTCAAATAAATTTCAAAATATGTAGCAACATAACATGTTATGGCGTGTCGTTTGTGTGAAGTAAATTATAAAAATACTTCAAAAAATTTAAAATATTTTATAAAAAATGTCAAACATGCCATAAAAATATTAAATAAACGTTTAAAGTATTCCAATAAGTTCCAAATATGACCCAAAAATTGTAAAATATGTAATATGTCACAAAATTGTGTCTTCAGTTGCAATTTATTTAAGTTTGTAACTGAAGCAATTTTCAAAAACTATTAAAAGATAATATATAAAAATTATTATTATTTAATAACCATTTTTTACATGTCTCAAAATTGAATTTTATCAAACTGTTTTTTACTTTATTTGAATTTCAATTGTTAATAAAATGTAAAAATTAAATAACATTAAACATTATTTAAAAAAATAATAATTTATTCAAACTCAATTTAACGATTACAGCGGCCAAAAGTCAAGCACATTTTTTGGTTCTTGTCAGTGTGACATGTATGACTACGGCATTGCATGATAGCAAAAAACAATTTTGAATAAATAATTCTTTTAAACACAATTAATTATGTAAATAATCAAACAAACGACTTTAATGCTACATGATACCGATTAATGCGGACATTTAGTATTAAATTGCACTAGCTGTTTGATTATTTATATGAAAAATTTACATAATGTACAAACTTGAAAATATTTTGTCAAAAATTATGTCGTCAGTTGCATTTTATTTTTTACTACAAAAATTAATTTAGATAAACTTTAAAAGCAATTGAGCAAAAATTAAGCCCACAGTTGCTATTTATTTAAATAACAAAAACAAATATTTCAAAATAGTAAAAATTTATCATTCTAAAAAACATTTTAAAGATAACAAAAAAAATATTGAATTACATAATCTCAAAAATTAATAAAAATTTTGCAAAATTTGTTTCCTCAGTTGCAATTTATTTGAATTTGTTCCTCTTTCAGTTTTGTTTTAAAAATTGTTAAAAAAATATTTTAAAAAAAATTGACAAAATTCGTGTCCTCAGTTGCAATTTATTTGAGTTTGTAATTGAAATAATTATTTTTTTTTTAATCTTAATAACTAATTATTTTAAAAATCAGTTTTAAGATAACAAAAGAAAGATTTACATAATTTCAATATTTACTATTTTTTTCAACTTATATGTATTTGTAACTAAAGCAGTTTTCTAAGTGGGCAATTCCACGTCAAGTGAGCAATCCATTTCTCGCGACCTTCTCCGATTTAGCTCACTTATTTGATTACCCAAAATATGACTTCATGCCAAATTTCAGACCTGTAAGTCACATAGTTTGCTTCGTAGAGCCAATTGAATTTTACGGCAATTTTTAAGTTCAACTTTTAACTTTATGTATCTTAATTGCATTTTAACCTGGAAAAATTTTGGAATAATCATACCCGATGGGAAATTTCTCAAGGAATCGAATGCAGCGGTCAGATTTTTGTTATCTTGTCCCGCACGCGCAGAAAACTCATTAATTCACTTCTCAAAAGTTGCCACCGATTAAGACTCCAAATTTTGGGCAAAGACAGCCAAAAGTATGTACTTTAAGATGCTTAAATAAAAATTTCCCACACTAATGGTGGTTTTCGCTCTAGAGTTTCTTGAACGCACAAAACCATTTTTTAATCAAAATTTTAGCACATATTGATTAATATACAGGGTGTTAATGAATAGGGGTAACAAACTTTTAGGGTGGGTAGGGGGGTTTATTTGAGACACTTTTTAATCATAAACTTATAGGCAAACATGTCACCCTAGAAGCTGCACGTCAAAAATTTTTTTTATACAATATTCAAAATATCTCTTTTAAAAAACTAAATAAAAAAAACAATAGAATATAAAAATTATAGGCAAATAAATTGTCCATCTTTTTTGAACAACATATCTGGATCTATCTCTATCAATTTCGAAATTAAAGGCCATTCAATTGCGCATTTTTCACCTAATAACATGTTTTAATGTAGCTCCTACCGATTGTGTGCAATTAAAGAAAAACTTCAAGCATTTTTTAATCTTATTTAAAAAAACATTAATAGAATGTTACAAATATGACAAAATAAAAAAAATATGTACAATACGTCATTTTAAAAGTTTTATAAATTAAAAAAAAATTATAGGCCTAAACCTTATTAAATTCTAATCATTTTAGTTTACGAGTCTAATTTGTTCAAAATTTAAAATATAATAAAAATATTATAATTTAAAAAATATATATACAGAGTATATTAATGTAAAATTTCATGTGGAACCTAATTAGCAAGTACTCATTTGCTTTTTTGGGGACCCAAAATATGCATCTGACTCAAATCTGGAAGCTAATGATACTTATTAAGTATAATAATTTTAAAAATTCAATGGTAGTGCGACACGTGTTCTTTTGAATCTTATGGTCTGAAATTTCTCATGGCATACTTTTTTTGTATAAAAATCACTTTCTGATGGTGCACACAAAGAAATTCCACAAAAAAATTTAAAAACCAGTCTAATAACAAAAATTTTGATTAAAAAATGGTTTTGTGCGTTCAAGAGGCTCTAGAGCGAAAACTACCACTAGTGTGAGAAAATTTTGTTTAAGCATCTTAAAGTACATACTTTTAGCTGCCTTTTCCTAAAATTTGGAGTCTTCATCGGTGGCAACTTTTGAGAAGTGAATTTTTGAAAATTTTTGCATTTTCTGCGCGTGCGGGACAAGATAACAAAAATCTGACCACTGCATTCGATTCCTTGAGAAATTTCCCATTGGTTATGACTATTCTAAAATTTTTCCAGGCTGAAATGCAATTAAGATAAATAAAGTTAAAAGTTGAACTTAAAAATTGCCGTAAAATTCAATTGGCTCTACGAGGCGAACTATGTGACCTAGAGATCTGAAATTTGGCATGAAGTCATATTTTGGGTACTCAAATAAGTGTACAATTTGAGCTAAATCGGAGAGGGTCGCGTGAAATGAACTGCTCACTTGACGTGGAATTGCCCAAGTAGTAAACACTATTATTTTTTATTAAATATTTCTGAATACACAAAAAATATCTACTTAAATTTAAAATGAATAATATTTTGTACAATTTTTTGTGTCTTCAGTTGCAATTTATTTTTGAATTTGTAGTTGACAAAATGTTCAAAATCTGTTAAAAACCAGTTAAAATTAATCTTTTTCAAAAATCATTTTTAAGATAACATAAGAAAAAGTGATTCACGTAATCTCAAAATTAAATAATGTTTTTGCAAGAATTGTGTCTTCAGTTGCAATTTATTTGAATATGTAATTGAAAGAACTTTCAAATATTATAAAGTTATTAACTTTAGTTAAGATCAGTTTTAAGATGCCAAAAGAATAAATATTTTACATAATTTAATAAAAATTTTGCATAAATTGTGACTTTATTTGCAATTTGTTTGAATTTATGATATAATTTTTTATAATAAGTAACAATTATATTTTTTAATAAAATATGAAGAAAGTTTATTGAAAAAAATTGAAAATATTTTTGCAAAAATTGTGTTCTCAGTTCTAATTTATTTAAATAACAATGAATATGAATTGCAACTTAATTTTAAAAATTATTTTTATAATAGCAAAGAAATATTGATTCTGACATTATGTAAATTTCAGAATTTGTAAACATTTTGTCAAAAATTAGTTTTTGATTCGAATCACAATTAGTGATTAGTGGTCAAAATTTGCAATTGAGCCATTTTCAAAAAAACTTTGCTTAATACAATTTTTTTTATTTTTTATTAAAGAACCATTGATTAATCATGTCAGAAAATTACTATAAAATTTGTCGGCAAGTAAACAAATTTGAAAATTAAAAAACTACTGCTGAATGGAAATTTTACTTTTTCTTTAAACAAGATATAAATAACTACCTATCTGAACTAATTAACATTATTAGAAGCAAAATCGATTGCATTTTTCTACAAGAAGGTTTAATCTATATTCATTAGGGTGGGGCATAATTTTTTTGTCAAATTTTGATAAGCGCCGAGCGGATTTATGTTTGAATGCCAAAAATAATAATATTCTTAAATTTTGACGTTGATAGGTGTGAATCTAAATGAAACTAAGAAATTACAACTTTTTTTTTCCTTTTAATATATGATTTTTTATTAATTTTGAAAAAACTAAACGGGAAGACTTTTTGCACAAAATTTGCAGCAACGTAAACGCGTATACTAAAAACGCGTTTTTTGCTTCAAGTTTTCTTTTTGAAAAATAAACATTTGTGCAGTATTATGCTTGCTTTGTTGCTTAGACCGATTTGGGCAATTTAATTTCTTGTTTCTTAGTTTCCGCGCTTTCAAACATCATTTAGACTCAATATATTGGCACCTAAGTTTGAGCATGTTTTTTTTTGTATTTGAAGATAATTCTGCGCAGAGTTCATATCAATTTATAAAAAAAAAAAAAAATTAAGCCCAACCCTAATATACATGAATAATGCTTAATAATTTGGTTTCGAAATGTTTGTTGTCGATTTCTTTTCATAGAATTAGTTTGGTTTTGCAATATAGTTATAAAATTGTTAATGTTTACTCAAAACGAGTTAATAAAATAAAAGTTTTGGAAATCATAAGTTTTAATTAACAAATTTTGGAAATTTGCATTAAAGCTAAGAAAATGTTTGGTTTTATTAATAGAATAACATGTGATTTTGGTCTAAATGCATATATCATAAACTGTATAAATTTTATTAAGCTGTTTTTATTTTTGTACTTTTATTATTTTTGTTGATTATCAATTATTAAACTGTATAAACTTTGAATTACATGTATACATTTTATGACTAAATTACTATTTCATTTTTTTTTTAACTTGCAACACATATAATGGAACGGTTGGTGAAAAATTTCAATTTGAACTTGTTAAAAATTGTAAAAACGGATAGTTTTTAAAAATATTTTAAAAATATTGAAAGAAAGATTGATTTAGATAATGTCAAAACTTAAAAAGAGTTTGTGTCTTCGGTTGCTATTTATTTGAATAAAACTTGTACAATTTATAAAAATTGTTAAAAAATGATAAAACTAAATATTTTTTTAAACATTTTTATAAATAACATAAAAAATTGAAATTGATGACAAGACAATCGAGTAGGTGCATGTACATGCTCTCATACGATATGGAATTCATGTTGAGGAGTTTCTGACTTTTCCTAGCGTTGTATCTCTATACATCAACCAAAACGGAGTGAGGTTACCACCGGAAAAAGTACAAAGGGCCTAATAAGGCATACGTGCAATACACTTTGGTTTACTATCAAAAATGTTGCAAACTATAGTTTTTTTTTATTGTTAAAAAGTAGTTAAAAGTTATACATACTTTTTTTTTAAATAACATAAGAGAGATTGGCTTACAAAATTTGTAAACATTTCTGCAAAAATTGTAACCTGTTGCAATTTATTTGAAAACAAAGTAAAAACTATTAAAAAATAGTAAAAAATAATTTTTTTTAAAATTATTTATTAAAAAGCTGGATTGATTTACAATAGTCAAATTTTGAAAACAATTTTGCAAAAATTGTGACATCAATTGGAATTTATCTGAGTAACAAAGTTTAAACATTTTCAAAAACTGTTAAAATAAGTAAAAATCAATATTTTTTAAAAATTGATTTTAAGATAACAAAAAAAAAACGATTGATTTAGATAATGTAAAAATTTAAAAAAGAATAATGCAAACATTGTGACCTTGGTTGCAATTAATTTTTGCTGTTTTCAAAAATTATTATAAAATAGTAAAAATATTTTATATTATTTAAAAATTATTTTTACAAAAATTATTATTTACAAAATCTTGAAATTTTGATATATTTTTTGTAAAAATTGAGCTCTTACTTACAATTTTCAAAAATCATTAAAAATAGCACAAAACTAATATTTTTCAAAAATAATTTTTTAAATAATATAAAAAAGATGCTGCAAAAGCATTTTTATGCAAAAAATTAAAAAACAGGTTATTAAAATGCGTCAGTATCAAATATGACTGACATTGTGAAATGTGTTAAATCTGTAAATATATTATGAAATGGGTAAAATGTTACTTGTAATCAAATAATAATAATAATAAACGCTTCAAAACTTTATATGATAAAAATTGACAACATTGTCACTGAATACTGAAAAATGATAAACGCTTGACAATACGCACATATAATATCCTTCAAGAGCAGTTTCTTAATTTAAAATATGTTGACAGTCAATTTATTGATTTGCGATTAATATAGCACTGTAGTAACATAACCTAAAATAACTTTGATTAATTTTTGCTTTGCAATTGACTGAAAATAATCTTGGCATCAGTTTTTTGTTTTGCAATTTATAATTTGAAAAACCAAAAAAAATATTTTCAACTTGTCCTTTTGCAATAAATGGGTTACGGTGGTTTGCACATAAACTAAAAATGTTAAAAATTAAATTATCTTTAAGTTAGCAGCTGTGACTTATACTTTCTCGTTTTGCAATACGCATATAACTTAAAAAATACATCAATTGTAGACAATATGTTAATATTTAAATTGTTGTTTTGCGATTTGCAGTCTGTGTTAATTGTTACTTTTTTAATTTTGTATCAAAACATGAAATAACATTTTGGAAACATTGTATGACACTTAAGAACATTTTATAACACATTAAAACATTTTAAAATAATCAGTTTACATTTTATAACAATTTATAATATTTTAAACTGCATTGTTAATAATTGAGTACATTTTATAACAGTTTGAGAACATTTTATGACAATATGTAATTTTTGCAAATAATTTACTTTAGTTTTGACAATTGTTGCCTTTTAATTTTGCATTGACATATTGAAAACATTGTATGACACTTAAGAACATTTTATAAATATTATGAAGTTAGCAATTTACATTTTATGATAATTTATAAAAATTGTCTATGTTGAACCGTATTGTTAAATTGAGAAGATTTTATGACAATGTCTAATTTTTGCAGACTAAAGTAAATAACTTTAGTCTGTGACAATTGTTACTTTTTGATTTAGCATCAGAACATAATGGAATATTTTACAGTAGTCAATCTACATTTTAATGACAATTTCTAGGATTTGTCTATTTAAAACTGCATTGTTAACAATTAAGAACATTTTATGACAATAGTTACATTATTGTAGACAGTTTACTACAGTTTATGATAATTAGAAACATTTAATCTTGCATTGGAAAATGTTTGGAAACATTTCATAACAATTAAAATGTTCAAATAGTAGCGAACATTTTTAGATCATTTTGAATATATTTTATAATATTTTGAAGAGCACTTAATTTGAAAGTTATATTTTTTTTGTATTTGAATGTTTTGTAAACAACTGAAATTACTTAGAATTTGTAAACTATTTATAATAATGAGAAACTTTTAAAAATAATAGTTGCTGATAACTTAAAAACATATTTTAAGACAATATGTAAATAATTTATTAAATATTGTAACAACTAAAAACATTTAGTTTACCATTAGAACATGTTACAGACATTTTGGGAACATTATATCTCATATGAAATTGTTGGCAAAGTACTCAAGTATCATGTGTTGTATCAGCAATTGAGAACATTATAACAATTTGAGAACATTTTATGCAATTATAAAATACATAAGCTTATTATAGTTCCTGATAATTGAGAAAATTTAATCTTGCAATAGACCATATTATAACAGTTTGGAAACATTAAAAAAATTAAAATGAAATAATTTGCTAATAAAAATTATTAAATTTAATTAGCAAAAGATAGTAGTTTTAAAAAAATTTGCTGAATAATTAATAATTTAATAGATATTGTTTGTGCAAAAAAATAATAAAATTAGTTAATAATATTGTTTTAATTTACCTTTCAACAAACTCCAACTCCAAAAATAATAAACACAATCACAATTTATTTAATCCCTGTATAATTTTATATTGCTGTGGGCATACACGCGGCCGAAGAAGGATTCCGCGAGACTGAAAATTCTGGTTTCAGTACCTGCAGTTATTATGATTATTACCGGGGGCACGGCTTCAAATCTTGCTACGGCACACATATACACACACAAACTGGGGTACTTTCGCTATCGTTCTCCCACCTTTTACAGAAAATTAGTAATATACAACTGCACTTGGACCACGACCTTACTAACAAATCTATGTGCGAAGACAATGAAAACGGATTTCTGGTGCTTGGAATTGTATGAAGAGACATCCTTGATGTCGCATGAATTAATTATGAAACTTAATTTAGAAATAGAATTATTGTTTAGTTTAAAATTATTACAATATTGGCTACAAGAGTATTATTGCTAATTAATTATTATATACAAAATACTAATTTAAAAAGTTATTGTCAACATTTAAAATTGATGATGATAAATTGTCAAAAATTTAGATTGATTATTTCAACATTAAAAGATAAGAATTGTCACACACTAAAGTACATTGTCTGCAAAATTACACATCGTAATAAAATGTTTCCAAACTGTTATAAAATGTTCTCAAATATTAACAATGCATTTCAAAATAGACAAATTTTATAAATTGTCATAAAATGTAGATTGACTACTTCAAAATATTCCAATGTGACATAAAATGTTTTTAAATGTTATATAATACAAAATTAAGAGGTAACAATTGTCACAAACTAAATTGATTTTTGAAATTACACATTGTCAAAAATGTTACCAAGCTGTCTTAAATTTTTTTCAAGCTATCATAAAATGTTTTCAATTATTAACAATTTAGTTCAAAATAGATTTTTTTTATAAATAATTATAAAATTAAAAAAAGCTTTTTAAGTGTCATTTTTTTTAAGTGTCATACAACGTTTCTTATATGTTCTGATGCAAAATCAATTGTCACAGATGAAAGTAAATTGATTAGAAAAATTACACATTATCATAAAATGTTCCAAAGCTGTCCTAAAATGTTCTCAGTTCAAAATAGATAAATTTTATAAATTCTTATAAAATGTAAGTTTACTACTTTAAAATGTTGCAATGAGTCATAAGATGTTCTTAAGTGTTGTTCTAATTACTATTTTGTCAAAAGATTGAGTTTAAAATTGTTATAAGATTCATCTTTTTTGTTGAGATATAAGTTAATTAAAATGTCAAAAATGATGCAACTTAAAATTATCAAAAACATAAGTTTTGAAAATCTAAAAAAAAGTTTTAAGCTTTGCACGGTAAACATTTTAATTTGTAAGTACTAAAAAAATAGCTCAAAGCTTTAAAAACTGTCATAAAGTTAATAAAATATGTTGCAAAATTAAATTAGAAAATTTTGAATTAAATTATCAATTTTTTCTGTAAAAAATTTGATTATCAAAAATAAGCTTCAAAGTGTCAAAATAATAAATTTTAATTTATTTGTCAAAAAATTGACAAACTTTAAACAGCAAGCTCTAAGATTGATTATTAAAATTACTAAATTGTATCTAAAAATGTCACAAATTGTTTGGTTCTTCAACTTTTGGAACATATTTTAACTTTTTGACAGTCTTCTTCTTCTTCTTCTTCTTCTTCTTCTTCTTCTTCTTCTTCTTCTTCTCTTCTTTCTTCTTCTTCTTCTTCTTCTTCTTCTTCTTCTTCTTCTTCTTCTTCTTCTTCTTCTTCTTCTTCTTCTTCTTCTTCTTCTTCTTCTTCTTCTTCTTCTTCTTCTTCTTCTTCTTCTTCTTCTTCTTCTTCTTCTTCTTCTTCTTCTTCTTCTTCTTCTTCTTCTTCTTCTTCTTCTTCTTCTTCTTCTTCTTCTTCTTCTTCTTCTTCTTCTTCTTCTTCTTCTTCTTCTTCTTCTTCTTCTTCTTCTTCTTCTTCTTCTTCTTCTTCTTCTTCTTCTTCTTCTTCTTCTTCTTCTTCTTCTTCTTCTTCTTCTTCTTCTTCTTCTTCTTCTTCTTCTTCTTCTTCTTCTTCTTCTTCTTCTTCTTCTTCTTCTTCTTCTTCTTCTTCTTATTCAGCTTGTATCTATCCATTTCTGGACGTAGGCCTCGTTTAAACTCTGCCACACGGTCCTATCTTTAACTTTCTGTTGCCACGAATAGCCGGCGACTTCTCGGATGTCGTCTTTCTACCTTTTTTGGGGTCTTTCCTAACATGGCCCTTTCTATTACCCTTTGTCAAGTCTGATCACATGACCCAGGTACACATACTCTGCTACGTTTTTTACCACATTTTGTTCTATGGAGATGGGAACTTTTGAACCACTCATAATTTTGGTCTTCTTGAGGTTCATCTTGAGTCCGACTTCTTTGGATGCTAAATTTAGTTGTGTGAGCATGCTTTTTAACTCTTTGATGTCCGAGCTAATAAGAACAATGTTGTCGGCAAAGCGCAAATGGTTCAGACGTTTCCCATCGATGTTTACACCTTTCTTCTCCCAGTCCAAGCGTTTAAAGACATCTTCCATTGTCAGTGTGAAGAGTTTTGGTGAGATGGTCACTCTGCCTTACTCCTCTTCTAATAGGAACCTTGTTAGTAATGGTGTTATTGTCCAGCTTAATTTGGAGTGTCGCATTTTTATAGATGTAGTTCAGTAGGTTCGAGTATCTGGAGTCAATACGTGCGTTGGTCGTTGCATTTAAAACTGCTCATATCTCGATCGAGTCGAACGCCTTTTTGTCATCTACAAAGGCTAGGTGTAGAGGGATGTTGTATTCGACAGATTTTTCGATTAGCAATCTAATGGTTTGGAGGTGGTCTACTGTACTAAATCCCTTTTGAAAAGCCGCCTGCTCTGGGTCAAATTTAATTGTTAGGGGTGAGCAATTTATACAGGTGTGAGAGTATGCTGATTGGGCGGTAGTTTTCAATGTTTGTATTGTTGCTTTTTTGTGAATTACGGAAACTTGAGCATTTTGCCATTCTGTTGGTATCTTTGACAGTATAGTTGTTTTAAGTTTGTTATAATTTTTTGACAGATAAATTGAAATTTATTAATATAATTGATGGTTGTGGCCTCTACTACGTGATAATTCATGTTTATGAAATAGTAAGACAATTTACTATTTTTTATCACAAGTTTATTCTTACGAATGCGTTACTAGTTTTGGCTCTGTAGGAGGCTCTAGTAGAGCCGAAACTATTAATGTATTTGTAAGAATAAATTTGTGATAAAAACATAGTAAATTCTTTTATTATTTCAAATTTATTACTTTACATTTGACAAAAAAGTCTTAATAGTTTAATTCAAAATTTTATTTTGTGTCAGTTTAAATTTATGTCAAAAAGTTAAAAGTTAAAAGTTGAAAATTATATTAAAAAAATCTTACACAAAGTATACAAACTTTGAAACAGTTGCTTTTCGAATTTATAGTTATGTGGATAGCAGTTTATGTAATTTGTAAAATAGTTGACAATTGCTTTCAATTCAACATTTAATTTATTTTACTCTGTGTTGCATTTTGCTATTGACTATTTTGTTCCCAAATAACTATGGCGAGAAAACAATTTTCCAGTTTGGTTTAATAAAGAATTGATTTCACTTACTAGACTCAAAAAAACTGTTCATAAACGTTATAAATCATCAAGACTATTGTCTGATTATAACGAGTTTCAATCAATTCGTACTTCGTGTAAAAATGTCAGTACATGTCTATACAAGCAATATATTACTCAAACAGAAATCAACATTCAAAGTAACCCTAAACATTTTTGGAAATTTGTTAGCGATTCTAGAAAAACTAATGATTTTCCAGCTACAATGTATTATAATCAAAAAACTTGTAGTAATGGAGATGACTATGTTAATAGTTTTGCTGAATTCTTTTTCTCTGTTTACGATACACAAACTCTTCCAACTCCTTTGTTTGACTTTAAGAAAAACGTATTACATCGAGCATTTTCAATTAGTTTGTTGGATATATTTAAAGGGATTGAGAACCTTAAATGTAACTTTAGCACTGGACCGGACGGTGTACCATCTATGCTGTTAAAACAATGTATTTATTCAATTTCTACGCCATTGCATTTACTTTTTGAGGCTTCTCTTAATGAAGCCAAGTTTTCTTTAGTTTAGAAACAAAGCTACATTATGCCTTTACATAAATCTGGAGCTAAGGAGGATATTACTAATTATAGAGGTATATGCATCCAGTCTGCTATTCCTAAGTTGTTTGATCCAATTGTAACTGGTCAAATACAATGGATGTGCAAAAGCATTTTAGTGGAACAGCAACATGGGTTTTGCGAGGATCGTTCTACTCTTACAAATCTTCTTTGTTACGAAAATGATCTTTTGAATGCCTTTCAATCAAGAGTTCAAGTAGATTCTATTTACACAGATTTTTCAAAAGCTTTTGATCGCGTTAATCATAGTATTTTGATTGCTAAGCTTCGGGCTTTGGGTTTTCATGAATCTGTTGTTGTGTGGTTGTCGAGCTTTTTGGAAATCGTACACAGTGTGTGAAAATTAATAACTTTTTATCACAACCAACTGTTGTTCCTTCTGGGGTTCCTCAAGGATCTCATTGTGGACCAATTCTGTTTTTACTCTTTATTAATGATCTTGTTTATTCTATTAATTCTTCGTCTTATCTTTTATTTGCTGACAATCTTATAAATTTTATATAAAAGAATATCATCTATCGAGGACTGCATTAGTTTGTAAAATGATTTAGATTCTGTTCATTCATGGTGTCTTATTAATAACTTGTTGTTTAACGCAAATAAATGTTTTTCGATAAGCTTCAACAGATCTTTAAGTATAGTATCGTGTGACTATACTATCGATAATAATGTTTTGGAACATGTTACACAAATAAAAGATTTGGGCGTAATTTTTGATTCAAAACTAACTTTTGTTGAGCATATAAACTATATGTGCAACCGTGCTAAGAAAATGTTAGGATTTGTTTACAGAATGTCTACTGACCTATCTCCTAGCACACTCAAATTACTTTATTGCGCTTTAGTACGTTCTCATTTAGAGTACGCTCCGTCGGTTTGGTGTCCATTCTAGAGCGTTCATATATGCAATATAGAACGTATTCAAAACAATTTTTTTTGTTTATTATCGTACAATTTAGGCATTTTATCCGAAAATTACGATTTTAACCTCACTGCATTGCAATATAATCTCCGCCGCTGAAAATTCGGCGCAAAAGAGCCGATTTTTCATTTTTACGTGGACTAATGATGTCTGAGATTGATTGCCAAGAGCTACTAGTAACTCTTCCATTTCAAGTCCCCAACAATAATCGCCGAACCAGACAGTCTCCATTATTTAGAGAATCTATACATTCTACCAATTATGGATTTAATAACCCAATTGGTAGAATGTGTAGAATTGCAAATAGTTTTTCTAATAATATTGATTTATTTTGTGTTTCAAAATGTAGTTTTAAGTGTCAATTAAAATGTGTTGATGAATAATATTATATTTTGTTTTTATTTATGTATACTTTTTTCCATGCTTTTATTATTCAATATTCTTTTATATAGTTTTGTGTAATTGTAATATTGTTTGTAATTCATCGTTATTTATGTACATAATGATGTAGATGTAAAAGGTTTTGTATATAAAGTGAATAAAGTATTATTATTATTATTATTATTAACATTAACAGTTTATGTAACAGATTTGTTGAGAATAAAGTTAGCATGTCTTAAATCAAATTGACAGTTCATAAGACAAATTTGTTGAGAATAATGTTAACAGTTAATATGTTGAACATATCAGATTTGTAAAGTAGTTGACACATGCTTTATTTAATTAATAATTCATTTAATAGGCACATTTAATAAATTTGTGAGACATTTGACAGTTGCTTTATCAAATTAACAGTTAAAATGATAGGTTTGCCGCGATTAAAATTGTCATTTTATCTAAAAGGTGTTTCAGGCAGTTGACAGTTGTTTATTCAATTTAAAAGTTGACAGTTCATATGACAGACAGCTTTTATGACATATTTGTGAGACAGCTAAGATATTATAAGGCCAATTTGTTGAGAATTTGATTAATAATTTATACTTCAAATTTGTTGACAGTAACATTCTTAAATTGACAGATTTGTCAAGCTTAGAGTTTGCACGTTCATATGGCATATATACGAGACAGTCTACAGATGTAGAATTGGAAGTTTATATAACTGCTTGGTCGAATTGACATTTGACAGTTTGATACTATATAATATCATAAATTAATACATGTTTGTGCAAAAATTAAAATTATTACATATTGCAACCATCAGCGGAACAATATTGACGTCCACCCACAAACAACAATTGAGCTGTCTGTCGTCGAGACAAACAAACGAGCCATAAATACCGAAAACGTGAAACATATATTTCCAACACAGAATAATTACACACATTGCGCTAATCTTAAATTGGACTAAATAAGGACACATTCTTGATGCAATTTTAAAACTTGTTTGATACAGTTCATATTGCATTCATTTTTTTTTTCTTTGGAGAATTGTGTTCGATCTCATTATGTAATTCAGATAACAATTTGCATGTCAGAGCAAGGTTGTGAAATTTTGAAAAGTATACACCTTGAACTCTCTTCATATGTGTAGTAATAAAAAAAATATGTTAACAAGACAGGTTATTGTATTTTAGTGAATTAAAAAAATATAAAACATATCTTTCTTATTTGATTTAAAATATGATACCGTATTTTTTATGTTTTACGAAGACAAATTGCTAATTATATTATAATAACAATAATTCACAATTATATAAGAATGATTTTAATTATTACCATTCATTTCTCACAAGTATCATACAGTAGCTATTTACTCGGGTGTGGCTCTTTGTATATAAAAAAATTAGAACCGTGTCTACAGTATACATACAAAAAGAACGACAATATTTCCGCATATTAGCATGAAGGTTATTTTTTTTATTATTGTACATTAAGAGAAGCATAACAAATATTAATTTATTTTTAATTCATATAAAATCATTATCTAAATAATTTTATAATGAATTAATTTTTATTATTGGGGAAATAAAAACATTGCAAAATTTACCAAACCAAAAATTATTATATAATAATTAGTTTTGTTATTTTGCCTTTCAACTAAAAAGGCCAACGGATTAAGCAATCTAGATTAAAACGCCCTCGCCGAACACGCATTTGTTTTATTGTTATATTTGACCCTGCTTTAAACAATCCCATTTTTATTACTTTATTATGTTATTGCATTTCTTACTTTCTTATAATGTTTAAACAAACACATTTATTAAATTTTCAGTCAGTGCAGCGACAAAAACAGCTAAATCTTCTAAAAAATTGTGATAGGTAGCGTGTTTAATAGTTTATTTAACAGTTAATGGCATGGTTGATAATTTTTTGACATACGTGACACTTTTTGTGCTGTATTTGATTATTTGTTTGACAGTTACATTATGAAACGTTTTTGTGACTCATGATAATTATATGAGATGCTTGGAACACTGATAAAAGGTGCACACCTTGAAACACTAGTGTATTTGTCTCACACTGAGTGGCGATACAAATGACATAGAATATATTATTTATTCAATTTAAGTTATAATTTAATATGTTTGAAACATTTTTATGATTTTGTGTCCTACGTGTCAAACGTCATAACATATTTTAAACTTTTTGTTAAGTATTGAGCAGTTTGAAGAGCTTAATTACATAAATTTTGAAACTTTTGATTATTATTGATCATTTTATTTAAATAAACAGCAACTGAGGGTCTAATTTTTGGAATATTGTTAACAATTTTTTACAATTTGTAAATTAATCTTTTTTATATTATTTTAGAAATAATTTTTAAGTATTAGCTTTTACTGTTTTTATTAACAACTTAAAATGCAATGAAGACAATTTTTACAAACGTTTTATTAAATTTTGACATTACTTAAATTACTTTTTCTTTTATTATCATAAAAAATATTTATGAAAAATATTAATATTTACTATTTTTTAACAATTTTTGAAAATTTAAATAAATTGCAACTAAGGACACAATTTTTTTTCTTTTTCTTTTTTAAGTGACATCTCTTTTCAGGAAGTTTGAAATCATCATCGCTATTTTGACTTTGGAGAAGGCATTTTGAAATAGATCTTTGGATGTTGTGTGATCATTCCCTCAGAATGCACAACCATGAAATTCTGCGCTCAAAGATGTTAC
The DNA here is from genome assembly GCA_963932245.1 of Tachinus rufipes. Classification (NCBI taxonomy): domain Eukaryota; kingdom Metazoa; phylum Arthropoda; class Insecta; order Coleoptera; family Staphylinidae; genus Tachinus; species Tachinus rufipes. Next base: position 64,536,783 of record OZ010747.1, on the reverse strand, counting down.
GTCTGTCTACTATCTTCCCTTATATGATCACCTGGAGCAATTTTTTTCTCTTATTAAGTGACCTAAATTTGTAGTTTTCTTCATTGAATTGTGGGTGCGATCTTGAGCTGTTTATTCATACGCTTCAGTACGTTAATGTTTGACGCCTTGTCCGTTCAAAATATATGTTTAGTTGTTTTAATTTTTGACATTTTCTAACTAAATCAATCTTCTTTTTGTTATCCTAGATAGTATTTTTTTTTTAATATTAACTTTTTCTATTTTTTAACAGTTTTTGAAAGTTACTTCAGTTAAAAGTTTAAATAATTTGTAATTGAAGACAGGACAGGAATTATTTCTAATTTTGACCATATTTAATTCAACTACTTTTATGTTATTTAAAAGTTTTTTTTTATTTTAAGTTTTATTATAATAATTTTTGAAAATTGTTTTTAAATATATGCTTTAACTATAATTATAATTTGACAAAAAGTTTTCAAATTTTGACATTGTTTAGACCAACTTTTTTTATGTTATCTTAAAAAATATTTTAGAAAAATATTAATTTTTAATAATTAAAAAAAAAACTAGTATTTTTAAATAATTTTTTTTCAGTTATTAAAGAAATATTTTTAAAAACATTAAATTCTATCGTTTTTTTAACAATTTTTGAAAATTGTTTTAGTTACAAATTCAAATAAATTGCAACTGAGTACACAATTTTTGACAAAATATTTTTAAATTCTAATATCGTCTAAATCAACCTTTCTTAAATTAATTTTAAAAAAATTAAAAATATTAAGTTTTATGTTTTTTGACAGTTTTTGAAAATTGCTTAAATATTGTTATTCAAATAAATTGCAACTGAGAAAACAATTTTTGAGATTTTTTTTACTTTATGTAAATTGATTTTTTTTTATATTGACTTAAAAATAGTTTAAAAAAAATAAATCTTACTATTTTAAAAAAAAAAATGAAAGAATTGAAAATTGCTTTTATTACAAATTCAAATAAATTTTTGCAAATTTTTTTTTAAATTTGACATTATGCAAATTAATATTTTTTTTTTTATTTTAAAAATAACTTTTGAAAAATATTATTCTACTATTTTTAAAATTTTTTATTTTTTTTTTAGTATTATTATAAACTATTTACATATTCACAATTTATATTTCATTTTTATATATATATATATATATATACTTTTTGCAACATATTATACAGGTTGAGACATGTTTGAGTTTTGTGAATACAAGGTGGTGTAGATTGCTTTTGGGAAACCTAAACAGTGTATTCAACTTATCAAATGGAACAAAAAAGTTTTTATAAACATGGTCTAAAAAAAAATTGTTGATTTTTTGTTGCGTTATGTTTTTTGTGGTTTTTTCAAAATAAGTTTTTGAATCATAAACATCTTATCCTATGAACATGTATCTTTAAAGCCTTCCTAACAAAGATGCATTTTTTTGTTAAACTGTTAAAGTAAATTATAGAAAATAAATTAGTAACGCATCTGTCAATAATACACATTTATGTGGTCAGTGAGAATTTGTTATATGGTTTGACATCTATATTGTACCATGCCAAGACAGTTCACTAACGAAAAAATATAATTATAATATTCGTCAACACTGATAATGCAGGTGTTCAAACTATAATTTTACTTGTCAGCACTGATAATGCAGGTGTTCACCAGTACTAAGAATGCAACTCATTTTTTTTGTAAGCGTTGCATTTTCCTTAGGCATAAATAGCTTGTAATTATTATTTTTAAGTTAGATTTTAACTAAGATTCAACCACGAATCAATGAGACATACGCTAAAAAGATCTAACTGTATAAACCCTAAAGTTTGGTATTATTTATTGTAAACATCAATGAAGAAATAATAAAATCTCCTAATATAAAACATCGTTTTATTGTGAATAATCATCTAAAGAGGAAAAACATAACTATATGCAAACATTCATTTTATTTATCGGTTTTGCGACGGCAATGCTACAGCTTTTGAGTACAATAAGTGTTTTCCAAATAAGATGTTCTTAAGTATTCATCGATCTGCACTGACGTTTTTGTGAATTAACTTTGAATTGGAATACTGAGCCAAACAGAATAAAAAATCCAATTCAAAGGTTAAATAAATAATAATCTTTGTTTATTTAATTTAAAACCTAGGCTTAGCTCAACAACTATAAGTATCAAAATCTAAAGCACTACGTACATGACATAAAGATAAAAGAAAAACTTACAATTTGCAACTTATTTAAGATTTGCAACATATTCGGAAAAAAAGAATAGTTTTTAAATAAATCTGAAGTTAATCCAAATATTTTAGATAAAAATCTGTGTACGGGCAAAGCAGTGGTTAATTTATCAGTAAGCAAGGGTCTGCAATGTAAGAGGGCCCACAAGCACAGTGGCTCCAACGTTTACTTCAAAAAACCTTGGAAAGATGTTAAAATAAATTTAAAATTACAAAATTGTATTTTTTTCTAAAATTGTTTCTGAAAAAGCTTTTTTAAATATTTTGCGGTAGAGCCCAACAAATTTATTATGCCACTCAAGTAATACACAACACATCTACGGAGCCTGATATCAAGTCTATTAATTTAACTTCAGGTTACTGGGAGTATATTTTACCTAGAAAACTTTTTCAAAAGATTTCACATAAACTGTAATCAGGCAGGACACACATATTAAAGTGTCAAAACGTGAACAGAATCTGGTTACCCAAAACTATAAAATATAACGCTTTATCATAAAAAAAGCTAAATCTTAGAACACTTAAACCTACCGCTTAAAGATTATTGGCACTGACAGAAGACACACTAGGCCAAAACCTAGATGCACGTTAGTCAAACAATCACAAAGTTTTAGTGACATGACCACGACTATCTCTACCACCAACTTAAACTACTCAGAACTGTCGCTCGGCTTAACTTTAGCTATGATCTGAATGCAATTTGTTTTTTGACTATTTTAATGTAATTTTTTTGACAGTTGACAGAATAGATTTCAATACATTTTGGTTATTTCAATTAACAATCTGACAGCCAACTTTTAACAGTTATTTAGCAACACAATATAATAATTTTGTCAAAAAGCAAAGCAATTAACTTTGACATGTAAAACTTGTATATTATTTTAAAGACAATTTTTTGATATATTTTGATATATTTTTACAGGTTTAGAATATAATTTGATAGTTAATATTTTGCTTTGAAATCTTGAGTTTTAGAACATATTTTTACAGTTTGTCTTGGCGTCTTGGAGTTTTTTGGTAGTTTCAGTTATTTTTAACGCTTTTAATGACACTGTTTGAGAATTTTAGTAACTTTTGGCTAAATATAGTAACTTCTCAGGATTGCATTTTTAGAAAAAACTTATAAGAAGCTTTTATCTTTAAAATTGTCCAAAAAATATGATATTATAACAAAACAAATTTTTCTTAAATTTTGAGAATTTTAAAGAATTTAAAATACAGTTTTTTTTAAGATAACGGATATTATTAAATATGGATTAAAACATACTTTTATATGTGCAAAAGATACCTTAAAAGTTTCAGAAAGTGTCGTGCACTACGCTTTGAGATATCTTAGAACGTATCTACAGAAATACTTAAAAATTTGAAAATTAAGCCTTTTTTTATTTTTTTTATCGTTTGTAACTTCTCAGAATTACAGTTTTAGAACAAAATTATAAGATACTTTTTTTTCAAAATTGTCCGAAAAATAAGTTTTTATAGCCAAAAGTTTTTCTTAAAAAAAGATGACGAGCGTCTTTATGAATGCATAATTCAATTTAACTAGAGAAATGTCAGTATGACATTTACTCTTTGCGATAGATGTCTACTTTACAATACACTTTATTTCTTATTGTAGTGAATACACTATATCTAACTGCTTTCAATCATTTAAATTGAATCAGACTGAATAAAACATTTTCTAAATTTTGACAAATAACTTGATTAAAACAATTGAATAATAGTGGTGCGCTCTATTTGCTAGAATATACTAATAACATAATTTAGTAATAATAAATAAATTAATTAAAATTTGGTAACAGTTTTTATTGGAATGTTATTTCATAGCAAAAAAAGAAAATATTTAATGAAATAAGTAATAAACGTAATATTTAAAAAACTATAAAAAAAAATTTCAACACTAAACATTCATTCAATTAGTGTTGACCAATATTTTAATATTGATGCAGTTTTACAACCTTGATAATATTTTAATCTAAATTACAATTAAGAAAGTAAATTCATGAAATTGGTTTTAAACAATTTTATATTCTAAGTATGAAATTAAATTAATTGTTTATAAAGCAGGTGCCAGAAATATAAAAATAAAAACACGCACCTTATTTAAATATAGACTGACCTTGAACTTTTGGTAAGTAAAATAGTACTATAAATGTTTGCATAATTTATGTATAAATCATGCGTAAGCACAACTGCTAATAGAATTCAATTTAAATTACCACTACGGTTGACTCATTCAAGAAATTGATACACATATTGGTAGACAAAATTATAAACAAATAAATTTTAAATAATGACTGAATAATGCTTATAAGAAGCTTAAAAGTATTTATAACAATAAATTGATTTATTAGTATTGCTAGAACAAAATGTCACCTGTCGTTGTGCTTTTATGAATGTAATAAATTAATGGGTGCAGTTGATAAAAAATCATTGATAGACTTATACGGACTTAAATTATAGAAAGCAAGGACTTTTAAGTAATTTGGTGCATTGTTTACTATTATTTAAAAAAAGCATTAATTAGCAATAAACATTATAACTTCTTGAAACAATAATAATAATTTTGGATTAAGCCATTAGACCATGAATCCTTTTATCTGAATTCAATTAACATTTAACATTTTTCAAAACAATTAATTAATGCACCACGTTCACTTATTACTAATAAATATGCATTTCATAAATAATTCAAATATCTAATTACACCTTTAGAAAAAGTTGATTTATTATAAATAAATATCTAATTTTATTTCCTGTAAACGATCTTCAATTTAAATTCTTTATAAATATCAAGAAATCTTAATAACCTATGTGAATTCAAAAATTGTTATTAAAGTTCATGGTTCTTATTGCAACTATCACTAAAGGTAGTGTGAAAGAAGGTTGGGCCTGCAAGATGATATTGCATAATGAATTATAGCTACTTTATAACCTGATATGTTTAAGTCTACAATACAATTGTGAAATTGCGTACGAGAAAAATCTGATATGGTTTTCACTAGAAAATTTCTCTTGAAATGGTTATATAAAAATTGTAATATTATATTTAAAAGTTCTAAAGTTTATTCATTGGAATGCTATAATTATTTGTCAATACTTATTATCAATATCTGTGGGAATAGAATATTATAATCGTGCAATAAATCCGTAAATAAAAGTGGGTCAAAACCTGTACACATTCAAATATTTTATGACCCTTAATAATAGGTAATAGCTCAAAATTATTCTAAATTTGAAATGTTGTGAGAATTTAAATTGTGTAAATTTTATGACATTAGTAATTAGTTTTGCGGAAAGGAGGGACATCAGGTTGCCGAATGCAGAAACAAAGAATACTGCATTGAATGCAAAGTATTAGGACACAGAACGGGAGAGAAAAGATGTCCAGCTACAAAGAAAAAAGAAATGAGGAAAACAAAGAAGAATATGGAGGACAACAACCCAGATAACTGGAGAGAACAGGAGGAAAAAATAGTATCACATAATGTATAAGTTTATACAAATAAACATAGGGAGGGGAAGAGAGGCTCACGATTTACTAATAGCAACAGCGGAGAGAGAGGAAATAGACCTAGTGCTAGTGAGTGAACCTAATAAAAAACAAACTAAATGGTAAGTGGATAAGAGACAAAAGAACAGATGCAGCAATTTTAGCTAGGGGGAAGTGTAGGGACAAGGTGGAAAGATGGGGAACACCAAAAGAAGGAATAGTGTGGGCAGAAGTACAAAGCATGATAGTATACAGCTGTTATATCAGCCCAAACTGCGGTCTGGAATACTATCGAGAGTGGATAGAAGAATTAGAAAGAAGTTTAAGAAAACAGAAAAACAAAAAAATTATTGTAGAAGGAGATTTCAACGCAAAATCACCGAGATGGGGAGGCTACAAGAACGATTTAAGAGGAAAAATCTTAGAGGAGATGATAGCAGGGTTAAATCTTACAATCTGCAACAATAAATTATATATTGACATCACCATAGCAACGTGGGAAATGGCAAAAATAATAAATGAATGGACCGTGACTGAAGAAGAATCACTGAGTCTACATAAACATATACAATACAATACAAAGGAGAAAGGAAAACAGGAGCACACGAGAGAAGGTAAATGGAACGTAAGAAGAATGGACAAAGAAAAGATAAAGAGAGGCATGGAAACAGAAGAAGTGACAGAAAACGAAAATATTGAGAAAAGATGCGAGAGGTACTCAGAAAAACTGAGAAAAGCGGCGGAGGAAGCAATTCCTAGGTACAGGGAAGGCGGACGAAAAGGACCATACTGGTGGTGTGAGGAAATAAAAGAATGCAGGAAAAACACAATACAAACAGCGAGGAAAATCAAAAGGCTGAGAAGAAGAGGAGAGAACACCGAGGAAATAGAAGAGAAACTAAAAAACGACAGAAAAATTTTAAAAAAGGCAATTAGGGATAGCAGAAAAAGATGCTGGAAAGAAATGATAGAATCTATAGATGGGGATCCTTGGGGAAAACCGTACAAAATAGTGATGGACAAATTGGGTGGAAGAACAAAAGGAATCTGCTTAAAAGAAGACGAAGAAGAAGAGGTCATAATTAAAAAACTATTTCCAAAGGGAGAACCAGTAGAAGAACCAGAAACAAAAGAAGAAGAAGCAACAGTTATGGCAACAGTGGAAGAGATCAAAGAGATCATAAAAGAATTGCCTAACAACAAAGCACCAGGTCCGGACGAAATAACAACAGAGATTGTTAAAGCAGCATTAGACGGAAACGAGATAGAAATAACTCAAATAATCAACAGGTGCCTAAAAGAAGGAACTTTCCCAGGATGTTGGAAAGAAGCCACTCTGGTACTGATTGAGAAAAAAAAAGAAGCAGGAAAAGCAACATCATACAGACCAATATGTTTAATCAACACACTGGCTAAAATAATGGAAAAAGTTATTGTACGGAGAATAGAACAAGAAATAGAAGAAAAAGGAGGATGGGAAAAAGAACAATACGGATTTACCAAAGGAAAAACAACCTTAGGAGCTATTGAAAAAGTGAAAGCAATAGCAAAAGAAGCAAACAGCGGAACGCAGAGGAAAAGACAACACTGTGTAATGATAGCGTTGGACATACAGAACGCGTTTAATAGCGTATCATGGGCAGCAATTATAGAGGCGGCAAAGAAGAAAGAACTGAACAGAAAAACAATCAAGATTATATGGAGCTACTTACAGGACAGAAATCTAGTGACCAAAAATGGAAGATTCAAACTTACTAGAGGGGTACCGCAGGGCTCAGCACTGGGACCAAAACTGTGGAATCTTGTCTATAACGAGTTACTTCGAATGAAGATGCCGGAAGGCGTGTCAATAACAGCATTTGCGGACGACATAGCAGTAGTAGGTAGAGACGTAGAAATAGAAGTACTAAAAGGAAGATTAGAGCTGGCAATTGATATGATACAAATATGGATGAGAAGTAAGGGCTTAAAACTAGCAACACAAAAAACTGAGGCGGCATGGCTATCGACTAAGAGGAATAATAGAGGAACAGGTAAGATACAGGTGGGAGATCAAGAGATAACCATAGGGAAAAAAATCAAATACCTTGGAGTGACACTCGAAGCAAAGGAATGGAATGAACAGGTTAAGGAAGCGGTCATTGGAACAAAGGAAATTGAGAGAAAGCTTGGTAGACTTATGCCAAACAACGGAGGTCCAGGAGAAGAAAGCAGAAGGCTAATAGCAACGGCAGCAAGAAGCAAATTGCTGTACGCCGCAGAAACATGGGGAGAAGCCATGAAAACAAAGAAAAACAGAAAGGAAGTAAGAGGAGCCACAAGAGCAAGCTCGCTAAGGATTTGTAGAGCTTACAGAACAGTGTCACAAGAGGCAGTAGAGGTAATTGCGGCAACACCTCCCGCGGATATGATGGTGGAGGAAAGAATAGAAATAAAAAAACTTGTAAAAGAAGGAACGAGTAAAAAAGAAGCAAAGATAAGAGCAAGAGAGAAGACTATGGAAAGATGGCAGAGAAAATGGGATACAGGAGAAAAGGGGAAATAGACGAGAGAATTAATCCCAGACATAAAAGAATGGGTAGAGAAGAAACCCGAGACGTGTTATTATACAACACAAATACTGACCGGGCACGGAGCATTTGGAAAATTCTTGCAAAAAATTAAAAAAATAAATGAAGAAGAAAGGTGTACATTTTGTCAGGAAGAAACACACGATAACGCAGAACACACTCTAGTAGAATGCGAGGCGTGGAAGGAAGATAGAAAAAAACTAGAATATATACTAGAAAGCAAAGTGGATAAAAGAACAATCATTAACAAATGCTTAAAAGATGAAAATAAATGGAGGTCGTTAAAAAACTTTGCAACAAGTGTACAAAAAAAAAAAATTGAAGAGTTTGACAATAGAAGAATATAAAGAGACAGACAAAGGTAGGGGCTATAGGGAGAGAGGGGCCGGGGACAGCATGCGTGCCGCAGATGATGCGTGAAAATCCGCGAAGCAAAAACCAGCCCGCCTCAAACTAGCACCAAATGTAGGTTAGTTTAGACAGGGACATTAAAACAACAGGATTTGCGCAGAGAAGAAAACCGGAAGGTATTACCATGCGTAAGTTATTCTTAAGGGCCACTTGTTGAGAGCCAAACAACTCACTACGTCCTAAAAAAAAAAAAAAAAAAAAAAAAAAAAGTAATTAGTTTTAGGTTTTTATAAAGTTGCTGTAAGTAATATTTGTCATAATGAATTTAAAAACGTTTTGTGATACAATAGTGATATGGAACAAGATTTTATTAAAAAACTCTGACTCTAGTTACATTTTATAAAGTTTCAGTAACTTTAAAGTTAACGTAAGTAAAATTTGATAACAAGTCAGAATATTTAAAAAAAAATTTGTAACAATAGTGGTATGTAACAATAGTGGTATTTATTTGAAAAATATTTTATTTAAAAAAATATTTTTAGTGACATATTCCAAGTTTTGTGAACTAGTAAGTAAAGTTTGATAACAAGTCATAATAAATCAATAGTTTAACATTTTTAAATCTGTGATATGATTCTGATATGCAACAACATTTAATATCTATATTGAAGACATTTATTAAAAAAAATTACTCTAGTAACATTTTATAAAGTTTTAGTTTAAATCAATAATTTTTTGTAATAAACGTGGCATCTCTTAAAGGTTTTATGATAATTTAAAAACTAATTTAACAAGAGAAATGTCAGAACGACATTTACTCTTTGCGATAGATTGCGATTTCTTATTGTAGTGAATACACTATATCTAACTGCTTTCAATCATTTAAATTGAATCAGACTGAATAAAACATTTTCTAAATTTTGACAAATAACTTGATTAAAACAATTGAATAATAGTGGTGCGCTCTATTTGCTGGAATATACTAATAACATAATTTAGTAATAATAAATAAATTAATTAAAATTTGGTAACAGTTTTTATTGGAATGTTATTTCATAGCAAAAAAAGAAAATGTTTAATGAAATAAGTCATAATAAATCAATAGTTTAACATTTTTAAATCTGTGATATGATTCTGATATGCAACAACATTTAATATCTATATTGAAGACATTTATTAAAAAAAAATACTCTAGTAACATTTTATAAAGTTTTAGTTTAAATCAATAATTTTTTGTAATAAACGTGGCATCTCTTAAAGGTTTTATGATAATTTAAAAACTGTCACACAGTTTGAAATTATTTAGTAATATTTGTGACATTTCAGATACAATTTTCAATATTTGTATCATAAATAATATTTCAAGAATATTTTATGACAGTTTATGAACGTTTTGTGATAGTTAGAGGCAAGTTCGGAGCTACTTGCATACAAGGTTCTTATTCGATATTTTGCGGTGGGGTCCAAAAATTCTAGCTGCGCCAAAAACATTATATTAATTGTATCATAATTGATAATAACTCAAGAACATTTTATAACAGTTTATGAACATTTTGTGACAGTTTGAAGTTATTTTGTAATGTCTGTAATCTCAAAAACATTTTCTTAATATTTTTTTCTTATTTCTTAACGATTTTATTACAGTTTAGAGTTATTTTTTAATACTTGTAAGATGAATGTTAATTTAGAAATATTTTTGTAGAATCTCAAAAGTATTTTATGACAATTTAGTTTCAGGTTCTTTTGTAATATTTAAATTTAAATACATTTTTATATTTGTATCAAATGATAATTCAGGAACATTTTGTGGTAATTGTAACTTCTCAAGAACAATTTATGACAGTTTAAGAACATGTTGTGACAGTTTAAGAACATGTTGTGACAGTTTGTGGTTATTTTGACTATTTGTAATAATTCGGAAACATTTTCTAATACTTGTATCAAAAATAATAATTAAGAAAATTTGTAATATTTGCAACATCTAGAGAACGTTTGATTACAATTGAAGAACATTTTGTGACAGTTTGAGATTATTTTTTACTATTTGTATCAATTCAGAAACATTTTCTAACATGTACTTGCATCAAAAATTATAATTAATAATTTTTTTGTAATATTTGTGGCAATGCAAGAACATTTTGTGACAGTTTGAACTTATTTTGTAATATTTATGACAATTCAGAAATATTTTTTAATATCTGTATCATAAATGATAATTCAAAAACGTTTTGTGATATTTGTAGCGTCTTAAAACATTTTATGGCAATTTAATAACGTTTTATGGCAGTTTGAGGTTATTTTGTAACATTTGTAACAATTTAGAATTATTGTTAATACTTGTAAGATAAACAATAATTCAGAAACATTTTTGTCATAAAATGTTCTTTACATGCCACGTCTCAAGAACATATTATTACAATTTACTAAAATGTGATTAGAGTTTGAGGTTATTTTGTATTATTTAAAAAAAAAATTAATAAATAATAGTTGAGGATCATTTTGTGTTATTTGTGGCATCTCAAGAATGTTTTGTGATAGTTCCATGTTATTTTATAGTTTTTGTGATAATTTAGATACATTTTCTAATACTATAAATGATAATTTAGTAACTTTTTGTAATATTTGTTATGTTATGTTGTTTATTAAATGTAAAAAAGATACATATATAATTACATAAGTAAATAGCTTGTTGTAAATGTTTGTGGCATCTTAAAAACATTTTATGACAGTTTAAGAACAATTGAAGACAATTTGTAGTAATTTTGTATTATTTGTGATAATTAGGAAACATTTTCTAATATTTGTATTAATATAATAATAATAATAATATCTTTATTTTACTTTGGCCAATACAATAGAATATAAAAAGTAAAAACTATATAGAAATACCTAATAAAAATTTAAAACTAAAATCTAATTAAAAAATGAATGCAAAAACTATAAATGACAGGAAAGTCAGGAATATTTTGTGATAATTGTTGCATCTCAAGAACATAATTTAGTGGCAGTTTAAGAATATTTTGTGATAGTTTGAAGTTATTTTGTAATTTTTGTGATAATTTAGATTCATTTTTTAATACTTGTATTATAAACAATAATTCAAAAACTTTTTGTGACATTTCAAAAATGTTTTATGACAATTTAGGAACTTTTTGTGATATTTGTTGCATTTCAAAAATAGTTTAAGAACATTTTGTGACAGTTTGAGATAGTTTTGTAATTTTTGTGATAATTTAGATGCATTTTCTAACACTTGTATTATAAATGATAATTCAGAAACTTTTTGTGATATTCGTGGCATTTCAAAAACATTTAGTGACAATTCAGAAACACGTTTGATGACAGTATAAAAACATTTTGTGACAATTTGTAGTTTTTTGTATTATTTGTGACAATTCAAAAAGATTTTCTAATATTTCTATTACCCGTAAGCGGGTGTGCAAGGCGTGCGTTTCACGACGGCGCTGTGGCAGGGGGGCGCAAATTTATCTAAAACATTTAAAATTTAGAACTTAATTCCCGTGAATTTTTCGTCCCATGTTCCGCTCATAGCTTGAATTTGGTCGTTAATGATACCGCCAATATCAGAAATGAAACAGCCAATTTTTTTAATATGGTTTACAAAGTTTATATATTTTTTCAGGATCTACCAAAAGATGGGCTATTATTAAAAAAACATGTACCTAATCTTAATTTAAAGCCTTTAAGGTCTGGTCTAGCAGAGTTGATGCTGGGAAAAAATATAATATGGACAAAATCTTTGATGCCTTTCAGGAAATTGCTAATGTATCTTTAATTTCGCATATAATAACAACTCGCAAAGTTAATTCATTGGCATTAATCATTCAAAATTAAAAATTTATTTGCTCTACTATTTTTTGGTTTGAAATTTTAAACAAAATTAACACATTGCGTAAAATGATGCAAAATCTAACTAAGTATTAACATTAAGTTTTGTGTAAATAATCTTAAAAATTTAATTACCGAGTTTCAAAATTACCGCTACGATAAATATTTTGAAGAATGTTAGAACAACCAAAACAATTTGCTAATGATGTTAATGTTGATTGTGGTTTTTCACCAATTCAGTCAATTCGCCTACAAAAAACCTAAAAATTTTGCATATGAACATAATGATGAAGGCGCTTCACTAGACCCAAAAACACATTATAAAGTTAATTTCTTCTATCTAATTTTGGAGCAAACATTAACATCTTTGCAAAATAAATTTGAAGAGTTAACCACGTTTGATAATGTTTTTGGCTTTTTAGGTGATTTTTTTAATTGCTCTATAACAGAAGATTTGCCTATAAAATTAAAAGACGATAGCATAAGAGAAGCTGATAATGGTATTGATTTTTTCAATGAGTTAAAAGCTATAAAATTACATTTACAATCAATTTCATCAGAGAAGCCCCACATTAAATTTGAACCACAGAGCATTATTCAATATCTATTTGAAAATGAGTTGATTGCCTATTTTCTAAATTTATCAATAGCTATTAGAATATATCTAATTTTAGGGGTGTCAGTAGCAACAGGAGAAAGGTGCTTTTCTAAACTAAAAATTACCTCAGTTTAACAATGTAACAGGACAGGTTGAAGTCATTATCAATTATAACAATTTAAAATTAAATATTGGATAATTTACCAATGAAAGACCTGATCAAAGAATTTGCGACCAAAAAAGCAAGAAAAGTGCAATTTTAAATATACTTTTTATTTTTTATTATGTAGTTTTATTTATATAACTGTAAAAAAAAGTAAATAGTTTGGTGCGCAATTTTAAAAAAGTGACATATTTAAAGTAGTTACATAATCCCAGACATTTATAAAGACTGTGTATAACCTAACTAAGCTTTTGCTTTGGCAGGGGCGCAGAAGTTGTGCTTGCACAACGGCGCCAAATCATCCAGCGGCGGCACTGTTTTAATAGTATAAAAACATTTAGTGATAGGTTAAAGTTAATTTGTGTTATTTGCGACAATTTTAAAACATTTTTTAATATTTGTAATATAAATAATAGCTCAGGAACATTTTGTGATATTTGTTGCATCTCATGAACAGTTTGTGACAGTATAAAAACATTTTTTGTCAGTCTAAGAACACTTTTTGACAGTTTGAGGTTATTTTGCAATATCTGTGACAATTCACCAACGTTTTTAATACTTGTAACATAAATGATAATTTAGGAACAATTTGTGATATTCGTTACATGTCAAAAACATTTTATGACAGTTTATGAACAATTAGTAACAGTTTGTAGTTATTTTCTAATTTTTGTAATAATTCAAAAACATTTTTCATTATTTGTTTTATAAGAAACTTAGGAACTTTTTGTGATATTGTGGCATCTCAAGAACATTTTATGAAAGTTTAAGAACATTTAGTGACAGTTTGAGCTGTAACATTTAAAAACATTTTTTAACACCTGTAACATAAATAATAATTCAGGAACATTTTGTGCTATTTATGGCATTTAAAGAACATTTTGTAATAGTTTGAGATTATTTTGTAATAATTGTGATAATTTAGAAACATTTTTTAATACTTGTATTATAAATAATAACCCATGAACGTTTTGTGGTATTTGTTGCATCCCAAAAATAGTTTGTAATAGTTTGACATTATTTTGTAATTTCTGTGGTAATTTAGATACATTTTCTAATACTACAGTATTATATTATAAATAAAAATTCTTGAATTTTTTGTTATATTTGTAGCATCTCAAAAACATTTTATTACAGTATTAGAACATTTAATGACAGTTTGTAGTTATTTTGTATTAATTGTGACAATTCAGAAACATTTTCCATTATTTGTATTATAAATGACAACTCAGAAACATTTTGTAATATTTGTTGCATCCTAAGAACAGTTTGTGACACTATAAGAACGTTTTGTGATAGTTTAAGAACATTTTGCGGTAGTTTGAGATTATTTTGTAATTTTTGTGATAAAGATACATTTTTTTTAATATTTGTATTATAAATGATAATTCAGGAGCTTTTTGTGATTTTTATAGCACTTTAAAAACATTGTATGGTGGTATAAATGGCTATGTATGAGTCAAGTGTACGGAATGAAATTTATTTTGTTTAAATTACTGAAAAAATTTTTGTCTATGTAAATCCTGATTATGTAATTTCCAAGTAATATGCAAGTATTTTTACTTTTTTTGATCGTTTAACTTCTCAGAATTGCACTTATAGGAAAAACTTATAAAAAACTTTTTTCTTCAAAATTGTCCAAGAAATAAGTTTTTACAGCCAACATTTTTTTTTATTTAGCAGAACTTTTAAAATGCAGTTTTTCTTTAAAAAAATAACAGGTATTTTATTTTTTAAGTATGGATTAAAACGTGCTTTTATATGTGCAAAAGATATACTGAAAATTTTAGGAAGTGCCGTGCACTACGCTCCAAAATATCTTAGAATGTATCTACAGAAATACTTAAAAAATTTAAATTTAAGCATTTTTAATTTTTTGATCGTTTGAAACATTTCAGGATTGCATTTTTAGAACAAAATTATAAGGTACTTTTCTTTCAAAATAGTCCAAAGAATAAGTTTTCACAACCAAAATTTTTTTTCTTTAAATATTGCTAATTTTGCACAGCTTAAAAGATGACAAGTGTTTTCTTTTTTCTCAATTATGGATAAAAACGTGCTTTTATATGGGCAAAAGATGCCTTAAAAATTTCAGGAAGTACCGTGCATTAGATCTATCTTAGAATGTATCCATAGAAATACTTAAAAATTTGAAATTTAAGCCTTTCATTTTTTGATCGTTTGTAACTTCTCAGGATTGCATTTTTATGAAAAAATTATTAAGTATTTTTTTCTTCAAAATTATTCAAAAAATCAGTTTTTACAGTTTTTTTTTTCTTAAATTTTGAAAATTTTGCTGAAATTTAAAAGGCAGTTTTTTTTAAATAAGGTGTCGGGTTTTTTTTTCTCATACATGGATAAAAACGTGCTTTTATATGAGCAAAAGATACCCTGAAAGTTCCGTGCACTAAGTACTGATGTATCTTAGAATGTATTCACAGAAAATTTGAAATATAAGCCTTTTTTGCTATTTTTAAGTATTTCTGTGAATACAAGATATCTCGAAGCGTAGCGCATTGGACTTCCTAAACTTTTCAAGGTATCTTTTGCACATATAAAAACACGTTTTTATCTATATTTGAGAAAAAAAGAAAATGTCATCTTCAAAAAAAAAAACTTCTTCGTCTTTTAAAGTTATGCAAAATTTTCAAAATTTTAGGAAAAAAAATGTTGTTAGTGAATACTTATTCTTTGGACAATTTTGAATATAAAAGTATCTTAATTTTTTTTTTAATGCAATTCTGAGAAGTTACACACAATCAACAAATGTAAAAAACGCAAAAAACTCGCTTTTTTCAAATTTTGATTGCTTATTTCTGGGAAATGGCTCACTGAAAAAAATTAAAAATAAATTCATATTCAGCATTCATGTAGAGAAAGGCATTTTTAATAGTTTGAGCAATTTTGTGACATTTTTAGTTTATTTTGTAACATTTGTGATTCAAAACATTCCTTAATACTTTTATTATAAATAATAACTCAGGAAAATTTTGTAATATTTGTTGCATCTCAAAAACAGCTTGTGACAGTATAAGAAGATGAAAAACATTTTTTGATAGTTTGAGGTTATATTGTAATGGTAATTTAGATACATTTTCAATATTTCTATCATAATAATTTAGAAATATTCTGTGATGTTTGGAATACTATAAAAACATTTTATAACAGTTTAGGAACATTTTGTAACGGTATGAGGTCATTTTGTAATATTAGTGACAAATTAAAAACGTTTTTTAAATGTTGATAAACAATAATTCAGGAACATTTTGTGATACTTGTGGCATTTCAAGAACATTTTAAGACAGTTTAAAGCATTTTGTGACAGTTTGAGGTTATTTTCTAATACTAATAAGATAAATTACAACACAAAACTAAAATGTCAAAAAACTTAAATCACTAAATTTATATTACCATAACGTTGGGGGCATGGGTACTGAAGTCAGGGATTTTATGTTAAATGTTTTCAATAGTCACTATTAGGACATTGAAATGATGTTTTAATTATTACTGAAACTTGGTTATTGACTGAATTTAATAATAGTAAATTTAGGTTAAATAATTTTACGTTCTATCTGAGCGATTGTTTGTGCAACATAAGCTCAAAAGGGCACTTATTGCTGTAAGGAATACATTTTTTTTTAGAGTTCTTTGTTTAACTGATGATGTTGAACATTTATTTGTCTTGATGTCATCTGGCAATTCAAGTACAGGTCACATTGTTGTGCTGTAGATTTTATTGCGATTAGCTATGTTAATTATAAACTTGTGTTATGTGGCAATTATAATCTTTGAGGCGCAATTTGGACAAATGGTGAGTTTGGGCTACATAACTATAAATTTACTTTATTAACAGCAAGTTATCTCTAAAGCATTTAGTTTTTACAACATGTTTCAATTATGCAATCGTCTTAATGAAAAATTGTGTTTTTTTTTTACTTAATATTTTCTCAAGTTAATTATTTAATTATTTTAAAAATAATAGACCCCATTCTTAAAATTGGTCAACATTAATGTGTTTATAAGTACAAAAAATTGTTAACGATAACTTGGAACGGCTGTTTTATCTACTAATGTACAAGTGGATTTCATTTTAATACTTCTCGTCATTGATCATCACATGTATTGGTTGCTGTTGCTTAGATTGAGTGACGTTTGGCTGTTTGACGTGTCTTTAATAGTTAGTGAATTTCTCTACCATGAATCACTATACGAACGCCGAGATAACAGACATGCATTTCATGTATGGACTTGCTGGACGATTGTACATTGAACGATTTTTTGGCCGTAATATCTTTGACCGAAAAATCTTTGAAAACATTTATCGACGTCTTCGTGAAACAGGCACATTGAAACGAAATGGAGGGCCAGGAAGATTGATAACAGTAAGAACGGTACAACTAGAACAGAATATGCTGGTCATGATAGAAGAAGATCCAAGTAGTTCTACGCAAAAAATTGCCAATACTTTGAATGTAAGTCATTGGACATTATAACAACACTGTGTGGGCAGATGAAAATCCGCATCAAGTATGTGAAGATTGTTTTCAACATCAGTTCTCCTTGAATGTTTGGGTTGGAATTGTGGGCAACTGTTTAATTGGACCAGTATTTCTACCAAGAAGACTTACCGGCGAGGTGTATCGCAACTTTTTGAAATACATGTTACCTCAGTTTCTGGATGATGTATCATTGCAAGAAGAATTGCAATGTGGTTTATACTCGATGGTGCACCACCACATTTCAGTTTGGTTGCTCGTGATTATTTAACAGCAGCTTTCGAAAATTGGTGGATTGGTTGAGGTGCGCCACACGCATGGCCTGTTTGATTCTCAGACTTAAAACTTCTGGATTATTTCTTATGGGGCTATCTAAAGTCATTAGTTTACTCTACTCCAGTGGAGAATTTGGAGGACTTGCAAAATCGGATAATGCTGAGTGTAACTCAATTAGAAACAACCTTGGTGTGTTTTAAAGAGTTTGGCACTCAATGACTAGAAGTATCCAGGCTGAAGGAAGTTATTTTGAACATTTATTGTAGATTCAGCAACTTTACATGTACTTTTTGATAATAAAATGTTATAATTGCCTCCAATTTTGTTTAACCTGTATCTTCGAAACAAAGGGGTTTTTCAGAAATCATCAAAATATTTTTAGAATAGGCCAAGAAATAACCCCTTGAATTTTTTTCTGCATGTAACACCCTGTATAATAGCAAAAATAATTTAAAGTTGTCATATACATTTGGCTATGATGGTATACTATCTGTTTTTTTTTTTTCTCAAAAATTGCTTACACTCAATTTTGTATCCATTAATCATTTATTTGAATCTTCTCTTTTTAGGTATATGTATTTCCGAGTATATGGAAAGGAAGTTATAGCCACTTCATAAATCTGGTGTTAAAGACAACATATCCAACTAAAGTGGCATTTGCATACATTTTTACATTGCAAAACTTTTTGATAATATTGTTTCTAGTCAACTAAATAGTCATATTTGTCAAGTTATCATCAACGAACAACATGGTTTCTTTAAAGGTCGATCTACTCTGTCAAATTGGCTTACATATCAACCACATCTAAATAATGCCTTATAATCTAAATTCTATTTTCACTCAAGCATTGGGCACCTAAATAGCTTTTTAGGAACGTTTTGTGAGAGGGACTTTAACGTTAATGTTAGTGTGATACAATAGTGAAAAAACTTAATTTTTTTTCAAGAACATTTTATTAAGAAAAAAACATATAATCGATCTACGAATATTTAATACCTCATTTCAAGCCAATTTCAAACCAGTTTACAAACATTTATGTCAATTTATATTATTAATATTTTAGTTTATAGTTGTATTGATAATTTAAAGTGACAACTTGAGTTGATTAGATCTAATTCATTACTATTTTCCAATTCATTACAAGCTTAAACAATTAAATTTAATGCCTCAACACATTAAACTCGGTTAATTTAATACATACAGTATTTATATAACATAACATAAGTTTAATGATTTGTTATTTTATTGCGACCGTCAATGACTATAAAAACGCTTTCGCGTGTAAATAGAATCGAATTACAAGATTTACGCAATCATAATGCCCACATAAAGAATCAATGAATAGATTTTTATGTGAGTTGAATTTACTTTAATAGTAAACACTAGAAAATTATATAGTAAATAGTTTATTAGAAATAAAAACAAGCGACCAAATTGGTAGGTATTAGAATTTGTTCTGGTTTCATTAGCCTTATTAATTGTCTTATATAATATTAATTTATATCGTTGATGAATTGAGGCAATAAATTTGAATTAAGTTTAAGTATTCAATTCAGCATTCAAATCATTTCTCATTGATTGCGAAGAAAATTAATTGTTTTTAATTGTGAAAACTATGTTTTTCCCACATTGACACATTATAATTTTGATCTCAAACTATAAAGATTGCCACATTTTCCAACGCTTATTTTTAAGCAATATTTTCACGTCCGCTGATTATAATTATAAATGCGTGTATTAATTGCCACGCAATTAAAACAGATTCTCACGCACGTCATCAACCAATTTTATTTTTTGTAATTAATTACGAAAATATGTGCTTGTTTTTGGTTTCTTTGTTAAATTCAATTAACATTTGTTATAATAGAACAATGGTAAATATACAATTAATTTATTATTTATAACTTAAAACATGCATATCAAGCATTGAAACGTTAAATTTGTCTGTCAAAGTTATATTAATTAGTGCAAAAATTTAATTTTTAGGCAATGTTGAAAGTTGTCAAAATTTATACGTAACTGTCAAAAAGGATATCAAAATTGATAACATAATTAACAAATAACATCTGTTGTCAAATACTGTCATCATTCAAAATAGCGACAATAAAATCACTGCCCCTCTATGATCATTTCTAAAGTGGCAGTATCATAACCGTCACACAACTATGAATTAAAATTAGAATTGGCTGGTTTGACAGCTGTGACGCATACTAAACTTGTTTGACACTTTTATGTAACAAACGTCATACTCTCAAGTACTGTCAAACGTGGAAATTTTGTTAAATTTTAATACTGTTGCAAAGTTGTCAAATACTGTTATTTATCAACGTCGTCAAACACTTATGTTCTGTCATTGTTTTTTTCATATTCTAAATGTAGAAAATAATTTTATATTTTAAATTTGTGAAATGATAACATGATACTGTTATTTGTAATAATTGCTTTTTGTCAAACCCATCAAAGTGGAAATACATTGTCAAAAATTTAAAAAAAAAATCTGACATTCATTTATGAATGTTGCAAA
This sequence comes from Tachinus rufipes, assembly GCA_963932245.1. Lineage (NCBI taxonomy): Eukaryota > Metazoa > Arthropoda > Insecta > Coleoptera > Staphylinidae > Tachinus > Tachinus rufipes. The sequence continues at coordinate 64,516,221 of OZ010747.1, read as the reverse complement.
ACACTGACATATGTCAAAAAGATATGTTAGTATCTGTTATCTGTCAAAACCAGTAAAATGTTGTCACCTGTCAAAATAATAACAAAGGTAAAATACAGTATAACGTATATTAAAGTTATCATCTGTCAAAGTCTGCTAAACACTGTCGTTTATTAAATGACTTGTGAAAAAATTAAATTAAATAGTATGTTAAAACTGTCAACTGTTTTTAACGTTATAAACCTGTCATTTGACAAATAAAGATATAAGAAATGAATTAAATCACAATCTGTCATCTGTTAAAATCTGATAAGCACTCTCATTTGTCAAAAAAATATTAAAAAGATGTCAGAACTAAACTGTCAAAATTAATATGTTATCTGTCAATGTCTAATTTGTCAAACAGATTTAGCATTGATACAAATATTCTGTGTTGCGAGCAACGTTAGTTTCATTCTTACAACTTTTATTTCTTTTGTCGGTTAACTTCAAGATTATTCAATTACTTAAAAAAATATGTTGCTTTGTGATTAAGGTTAAGTCACTTACAATTATTGAAGCTCTGTGTCGCTTTGCAATTAACGTTGATACAAATAGTTTGTCTCCAGATTGGTCTTAATCTATCATCTGTTGATATCTATTAAAATATAATAACAAAGATGTCAGAAATAAACTGTCAAAATTAATATGATATCTGCCAACGTAGTAAAACTCTCATTTGTGAAATATATAAAAAAGATGTAAGAAATAAACTACAATACAATGTTATCTGTGTTAAAATCTGCCAAACACAGCCATCTGTTTTAAATATAATAACAAAGATGTCAGAAATAAACTGTCAAAATAAAGAATTAAAAAAATATTTTGCAATTGCGATTGCGAGATCATGTTTTTGAAAACATTGCAGACAGTTCTGTCACTAGACAGGAAGGTTGGGTGGTCACCAGTCTACAAAAGCTGAATCTATTTACTCAAAGCTAGATTCCTAGCTATACAGACATTTGACTTCAATTGAAAATACAAGTTCTTTAACCTTAATAAATTTAATCAATTAATTCTGTTGTGGTTTTAAATACTATTAGCATAAATTAAAAACCAAACTTAATCATAATAACAATTCAATTAATATGTTTTTGTAAATATATCAACATTGATGCTTCAACAAGTTTTTGCAACCTTGATACATCTTCTGCATAGGTCAGGTTTTACCAGTAGATATATTTTTATTTTCAATTTAATTGTGGCATCAGTGGCAATAATAAAAATAACCTACTGCACGGCTAAAGGTTATAAAAATATTTAATACACTTTAACCGTATAAGGCGCGTTTATTACATAGAATTTAACTTTATGGATCATTTTAAAATGTTAATAGATTTATATTTAAGTACCGGATGATATTTTACAGAAGCAAAATTGTTTTAATACACTCAAATAATTTATTATATAATAATACACCACGCACTAATTATTGCTACGCATTTTTTGTAATAAATATTTGTGTAAGAATGTGAAAATAGTTTTATTTGTTAGAAGTAAATTAATGGTTCAATTATATCACTAACAAGCTTGTTGATTGTAGTTATTTTTCTATTAGGTCGGATTTATGTATGATTTTATTTTAATTAAGAAGAAAACGTTGTCGTTCTAATGGTAACATAATGATTAACAGGAAACATATATATTTTTTTGCTCTAAATTTGTTGCAATTTCCTTCGGCTAATATCAACCTTCTGCATATTATTGCAAACATTTCATTTATTATGCAATAATTCATTAGATGTGTTTTCTGAAATCGCTTTAATTGGTTTTAACGAACAATATTTGTAGTTTAGTTTTAACGTTATTGCGTTATGTATGTACTAGTAGCAATAAGTAATAGCAGGTAGCTAATAATTTTAATAGTTACTAAAAATGTATTAATTGCTTCAATTTTTTTAGCAGATCCGCAATAAGTAAGAACTTTTTAGCTAGATATTGGTAATAACAGCAACAGTTGTTGACTAAAAACGCATGAATAGTGGCTTTAATTTCAAAATACTTTTGATTTTTTAGCAGAACACAATAAATAGCAACGCGGTACCCAGATATTGGTAATATTAGCAAGAGTTTGTTGTCTATATGTGTAGTTGTAACAATAAATAATGGTTAATATTTTAAAAATTACTAAAAATGCACAATCAATAGATTTAATTTCAAAATATTTTCAAAAACTGTCAACATTTTAAAACAAAGTATTAAAACTATCAAATTATGTTCTGAAACTGTAAAAGTCTATCAAAAAATGTCTCTAAAGTAATATTTTTGTAAGTTACTAAAACTGTCAAGAAGTTTACACGTTTAATGTATATAAATAAAAAAAATCATAAGTTGGTAAAAACTTGTCGGAAAAGTAATAAAAACCGTAAAAGAGTTCAGTTAATGTATAAAAATATTATAAGTTGAAAAAATGTACTAGATGTGTTTTTCAATTTTATTCTAAACTGTCATACAAAAGTAATTACATCTGTCAATAAGTTGTAGTAACTTAACTTTAACTGTCAACAAAATACAAAATTCTCAGATAGGCTACAGTAAAGGGTATAAACATTGTAAGTTAAAAAAAAATTACTTGATCTGTCAACAAAAATTTAACATAATTGGCATAACCAGTTGAGGAAATTTTATGGTAATTTAAACATTTTGACATTTTTGAGGATTTTTGTAATGTTTTTAATAACTTTAGAACATTTTTGAGAATGCAATTTTAGAACATTATTGAAAATTTTTAAACATCAACATATTTTAGAAACATTTTGGGACAAGTTTTGAACTTTTGAAACATTTGTGACAATTTTGTATTATTTTTGACAGTTTTAAAATATTTTTTTTACAGTTTTGGATTATGTTTGACAATTTTAGAAAATATCAACAGACTTGAGAAAGATTTTTGACAGTTCTGGAACATTTTGAGACTTTTGAAACGTTTTTGACGATTTTATAACAATTTTAAAACATTGTTGACAATCAACCGATTTAAGGATCATTTTTGACAAAATTGCCAAAACAAATTTTTACAATGTTGGAATATTTTTGACAATTTTGGAAAATATCAACTGACTTCAGAAAATATTTTTGACAATTTTAAATTATATCAAAGAATTTGAGAAACGTTTTTGATCATTTTGAACATTTTTTGACGATTTTCTGTATTTTTTTGAAAATGTTGCAACATTTTTAACATTTTTGAAACATTTTTGACAATTTTAGAACATATTTAACAATTTTTGAACAATATAACAAAGTTGAGGAACACTTTTGATAATCATAAAAGGTTTTTGACGATTTTTGTACTTTTTGCCAGTTTAGCGTAGATTAGTGTTACGAAAAAAATTAATTCTTCTTTTACGCTTATTAACGCTGCGTGAGTGCCGTTGAAAGCTTTTGTACTTATGAGAATGAGAATTTTTTCTTCTTCTTCCTCTTTCCTTTAGGCGTTTTGCCTGTTTTCATAAGCATTTGGCTTCATTGTGGTAGCGATTCTATAGATGATGAGGCCCAGCTTTCGGCTCATATTTTTGGTGGTCTTCCCGGTTGTCTTCTGCTCGGGGGGGATTCCGTCTTGCACGGTTTTTGATAGCCGATCTTCATCCATACGATCGACGTTTGCGTTCCATTCTTTCCTTCTAGTCTTGGCAAATTTAATTATGTCCTGGATGTTGCATTTGTTCCTGATTTCTCGACTAGGTATTCTGTCGTGGAGAGTTACTTCTACTATCGTCCTTAGCACCCTCATCTTGGTTACTCTAAGTCTTTGTTTTATATTGCTCGTCTCAGCTCTAGTTTTGCTCGCATAGGTCAGTGTTGGTCTTACTATGCTTTTGTAGATTCTGACTTTATTTGTTACTGACATGTATTTGTTCCTTCATAAGACCTCTCGCAGGCAACCCGATACCATGGCGCTCTTGTTCGATTACGTCTCTGTTCAGATCACGTGCGCTAGAGATATCAACGCCTAGATAGTTGTAGAACATTACTTGTTTGATGACGCAACCGTCGATTTCCAATTTGCTTCTTAAAGGTTCCTTTGAAAGCATTTTGTTTTCTCCTTAGATACTTCCATATTGACATTTTTGCGGTTGTTACGAACTTGAATAAAAGTTTTTGGAGGTCGTCTTTGCTGCTGGCAATCAGGACCGCATTGTCTGCGTAGCATATCACGTTCACACTGCTTCCCCCCATTCTGTAACCGTTCTTGGATTTTACGCTGTTGATAATTTTGTCTATTATGATGTTGAACAGAGCAAGTCACTTTGACGTATTCCGGACTTTGTTAGAATTTCTGCTGTTATTCCATCCCATGCTTTGATACATGTTGTTGTGTCTTGGTATAGATGTTGAATCAGATTAGTTAACGGTTTGGAGACTTCCTTTTCAGTGAGAATTGCTATTATGATTTTGAGTCTCACACGTTCGATCGCTTTGGAAAGATTAACGAAGCACATGAAGGCCGGAGAGTTGTACTCTATCGATTTTTCAACGATTTGTCGTATGACAAATATTGCGTCGGTGGTAGACCTGTTTTTCCGGAACTTTATCTGTTTTTTATTGTTTTCCAGCTCCAAGTTAAGCTTGTTAAGAATGACTTTTGGTTATGAGTTTCCGGACGAAGCTGAGTAGAGTGATTCCTCGATAGTTTTTGGGTAATTTTTTACCGCCCTTTTTATGTATCGGTATGGTGACATTAGTCTTCATTTTCTTAGGAATTTCTTGCTTGTCAAATATTTTTTGAGTGAGTACAGTCAGTTTTAACATTAGATCGGGGCCTACATACTTTAACAGATTGTTTGGTATACCGTCCAGCTCTGGTGCCTTTCTCCCCCTCAAATTTTCAATGCTTTCTCGATGTCTTCTGCATCTATTATGATAGTGTTATTCTCTATCTGTAAGTCGATGTGGTCGTCGCCTGTTGGTACTTGATTGTATATATTTTTGAAATGTTCATACCCGTCTTCTGTGCTTATTTTGCAAGTGGTGAGATTTTCTTTTATATCTTTCCTTTGATTCCGAATCATTTTCCATACTTTGTTCTGTGCTCCGGTTATGTCATGTTCTAGGTCTTTGGTGAATCTTTCTCAGTATTCTTTTTTGATTTGGCGGATTCTTGCGTTGGTTTTGTTACGTGTTTCCTTATATTTACTGTAGTCCGATGGCGTTTTTGAAGACTTATATTTTTTGTATTGTTTTGATGCAGAAATGATGTTAACTTTCAGCTTTGCCCATGCATCGTTCACCGAGTCAGTTGGGTAAATCTTGTTGGTGTTAATTTTTTGCTTGAGTCTTCTGGCATAAAGGTTTTATATGCTTTTTGTTTTCAAGTCTTCTATATTCAGCTTTTCTCGTTTAGCTGGATGTGATTGTAGTTCCCTCTTCTTAGAGTGGGTTATCTTATCCGAAGCCTAAACAGCACTAGACTGTGGTCACTGCCGATATTTGCAGAGTTTAACGTTCTTACATCTAGTATTTGCGCTGGTAGTGTGCTGCGACTTGTGGTAATGTAATCTAATACTGATGTCTGGCCTCGTGTATTTTGCCAGGTTGTTTTATATTTATCAGCGTGGTTGAAGAATGTGTTGTTAATTCTTAATTGATTTTGGTTGCATAGATCCACAAACAGTTCTCCATTTTTTGTAGCTTTGTTGAAGCGTTGTTTAATGTCGGGTATTATGCCATTACCAACTCCTGCATTAAGATCGCTTATAATTATTAGGTGTTTGTTTGGCGGTATCGAATTTATTACGGCTTGAAATTGTTCATAGAATAGTTCCCGCTGGACCCATGCCTTACTTATGTCAGGGGCGTATACGCCTGTTATGTGTAGAATATCATTTGGTAGTTTAAAGGTTACGGTGATTATTCTTTTGTTAATGTATGATATACTTTTGATGTTAGCATGAAACCTTTGGTGTGTGAGTATTTCCACACCCTCCTTAGCTCTAGCCTCTTTGTTTCTACCGCTATAGGCAAGGATGTATTTGCCATAATTACGGGTTTCTTTTCCTTTTTTCTTCGTCTCTGATAGAGCACGTATGTCGATTTGTTTTTCAGACAGTTAATTTATTGTTTCTTGATCCCTAGAGTTCCAAGACATTATATTTCAGGTTGCTAGTCTTATTGTTTTATTTGCCATGAATTGTTTAGTCCTTGTTTATTGCGGGGTCGTTATCAGTTTTGTCCGTCGTGTTCCGAGGCTATTGCTAGTACTTTGAGCGGTGTGTCTTTTTTTCCGAAGAGTAGGTTGCTAACCTGGTCCTTCAGCTCTCCTCTTTTTTTCCGGGCATGGGACCGGCATCAGTACCGACCAAACTACTTAGTCCATCTGGCCGGAGTTGAAGGCAGAGTTGAGAATTTCAAACAAAATAATTAGTTTTGTTGAGAAAAAAATATATAATATGTTAAGGAATCGTAAAAAACTTGTAAACAAATAAATAAAATAAAATCCGAAGAATGGAAGAAACGCTTTCACAAACTTTATGACAACACAACAACAATAACAACAACGCCTAAAGATGCAGGAAATGGGTATTAAACTAAAAAAATAAAAAATACTACTGGACAACATAGCTAATAAACTGATCAAATACTAAAATAAAATATTTTTACTAAAAAAACTATCAGAAGAGTAGAAGAAATACATAAGAATCAGAAATCAAAATCTATTGCAAAGTAAGACTTTTGAGAGCAGTTTTAAAACTCTTGACAAAAATAATCTCGGAAGAAGTGGCACAAACGGGAATCATTAAAGAATAGCAGGGATTCAGACAAAACAGATCAACGATAGACGCTGTATTTATCTTACGCCAAATTACCGAAAACAGCATTAAATTTATCAAAACAGCTTTCATGTGCTTCATATATCACAAACAAGCAATATAACAGAATATAAAAAAAAAACAGTGTAGTGGCATAGGACATGGGGACTGCTTCAACACAACTTTACATAATGTCATCATGAAATCATTAAAGACGTAAAAACAGTAGGAAATAAAGAAATCAAGACAGTTTGATGCAGTTCTAGTTTTTTAATGATAAACTGTGACGTTATGTTTTTTTTATTTTATATCCTTTCACTTGGTCGTAAAATCAATTAATATTAAAAAATTATAATTTTCTATCTAAATGAATTCTTGGCCATACTTCTTTTTTTATTTTTTTTACAAACTAATTTCACTGTTTTTGTGTTTTTAAAAATTTCTGACAGGCTTTACAATTTTGATCTAGTTTTTCATTTTAATTGTTTATAAAAGGTGGGCCATCTCTTGGAATCTTTTTGAACAACCACTTTATTTTTACTGTCATGATATTTGACATCTGATGTATGACAGTTCTTCAGTATACAACACCCGGTTAACGAAATGGCACTCTACACGCTCGATGAACAATGGGAAATGTTAAAAATTTACTTTGAATGTAATTCATGTATTGCAGAATCAGTGCGAAAATTGCGTACAAAATTTGGTCGCGAATATGCACCAAATGCAAGTGCTCTGAAGAAATTTGTGCACAAAGTTCGTGAAACTGGTATGCTGGTGAACTGTACTAAAGTTTCACACGCTCGTCTGGTTTGTACACCCAAGAATATTGCTGCTGTAGCCCGTAGTGTGCAAGCCAACTCGAGAACATCGACTCGTCATCGCTCTCAGCAATTGAACATTAGTCGCACTACCTTGAGGCGTATTATGCATAAAAACATCTGTTTATTCGCCTATAAGATCCAAATAACACAGCAGTTGACTATCCACTTTGATACAACTTTGCTAATTGCGCCTTAGAGCAGCTGGAAGCCAATGGTGAAAAAATTCGCAAAAAAATTATCGTTTCCGATGAAGCGCATTTTTATTTCGGGGGCTATGTAAACAAGCAAAACTGCAAGATTTTTGCATCGGAAAACCCACACGTAATTGTTGAGCAGCCAATGCATCCCGAACGAGTGACTGTATGGTGCGGATTATGGGCCGGCGGCATCATCGGCTCATTTTTTTTTTAATCTGGCGAAACGGTCAACGGAAACCGCTATAGGACCATGATAGCAAACATCTGGTTCCAACATGATGGGGCGACATGCCACACTAGCAACGAAACTATTCACTTATTGCGGTCAAAGTTCGAAAATTGTGTAATCAGCTGTCGTGGAGCTGTAAATTGGCCAGCAAGGAGCTGCGATTTGACGCCCATGAGCTTTTATCTCTGGGGTGCCGTTAAAGAACGTTGTTATACCAACGATCCAGCAACGATTGACAATCTTAAAGTCAATATCCAAAATGCCATTGCTGAGATAGAACCGCAGACGTTGGAAAAAGTTTTGAAAAATTGGGTCGAGAGAATGGACTATTTAAGACCAGCCATTTGGCTGATGTAATATTCCATGTATAACCGGATACTCTTGGCTACAAAACAAATTCAAGATTATGAAATTCCATCTAGCCGTTTGTGTTTTATTAACATTTTAAAAAGATTCCTTGTGATGGCCCACCCTTTATTAGTCCACCAAACGTACAATCAAACTAAAGATTTTATTTTTACCATTTTTATATAACAATTTTGTTTTAAAATTTATATGGTATAACCACTTTATATTCTCACATGGTTCTAAGTTTTACCTCGTTTTGAGGCTACCCTTTGTGTACCCAATGTATAACTTTACAATCTTATAACAAATGGTATAATAATATTAATTACATATCAAATATGTGTATGTTAAATACTTTTTTATTTCTGTATGTGAGAATGAAATTATTGAAACCACATCAATTTTACATAATACTCACTCTACGTGTATTGATGACGTTCCAATAAAGTTGATAAAAGCAAAAATGTAGATGCTATTGCTCCGTACATTACTATTAATGCTTCTGCAATGCAGGGTAATACCCGACAGTTTAAAAAAAACGTATGTTATTTCAGTTCCAAAGAATATCAAATCATAGACCAATTTGCGTATTAAGTTTTTTTTTCAAAACTTTTCTTTTTTAAACAAATTTAATACTTTAAAATAAACAATATTAATTTCGAGCCGGTAGATCTACAGAAACTGCTGCTTTAAATTTAATACAAGACACTTTAATCTATTTTGAATTAAAAAAGATTGTTTTATTGTTATGTTTAACTAAAATAAACTTTTGATATTATCAATATTGATATACTAAATATCAAATTAAACAATATGAGCTTTTGCTGCTTTATATTGGTAGATTATATTATTCCTAAGAGATGGAAAATATATGGTCAAATACTGCCTCAAGGCAGTAATATAGGTCTATTAATATAAGGCTACAACTATTATGTCACAATTTAATAGATGGTGTAAACAAAATAAATTAATAGTAAATGTTGATATAACGATAATAATACATATGTCTAACGTCTACACTCTACAATAAACATGACCAATTAACTTTTAATTTTAATAATAATGACTTAAAAATTGTAGTGATATGTTGTATATATTTAGGAGTTATAGATCGACATCTAACATTTATTATGCTTTAGCATATTCATACCTATCATACAATAATTGTTTGTGGGGTTTTTCTACGTACTTCAACAGGTTGTTTATATATAAAAAAAAGAATTATTTGGTTAATGTTCAATTTAAAATATATAGAAACATGTAAACCAAAATTTATTTAACATAAATAATTAACACTTCTGTGCATTTACATTTTAAATATCTTATGCTACATTCACTAAAATAAATCCATATTTCAAAAGCATTGTGATATTCATAAGTAACAAACTAATGATAGTAATAAATTTTCAATGTTACAGAATTGTTTCTTACCTCTAAATAGATGGGTGATGTGGGATTGAATGATGAGTTGACTGTGTGTGTGTAGTGTTACATTGAGATGGGGTAGGCTGTGTAATATCTTTGCTAATGTGGGGATGCTGTACGCGTCCTCCCCTGAAGAGACGCCCATGCCAGTGGAACCCACGACCACTATTTGTTTATCACGTCATAACTGGGTTGACCTCCACTATCTCCATACACTAAAAAACAACAAATTTTGGTAATTAACTTTACCTGAATTAATTTTTGTAGAGATAGAAAAAAGCAACCAATAATTACTAAAATGTATCAAATATTACATCAAAGTTATCTTTTAATGCTAATGGCTTAACCAACGTCATGTTGATGCAATTACATCAGAATACGATTCTATTGCTTAGTAGACAAAGCACATCTTCTATTTTCATGGATTACAACAAATTAACAACAAATGATCAAAAATCACTTTTATTACTATAGTAGACACTTACTATGTTAAAACCAGGTTTAATAATAGATGCTTTCCTTTCATTGTAGTAGACAATTCCGAACAATTCTGTGCTTGACGTCCCATGTAATCTTGTTCCAAGTTTCCTTCCCTTATATAGAACGGTTCTGTGCTTCAAGCCCCGGTCAAGAGAAAGGAAAACAGTAAATGTTATTCCAAAGTACAACAAAATAATGTTTAAAATGTTTCGCAATTTATAACAAACTCTGTAACATTTTGCATCTTCACGATTAATTATGAAATAATACAGCGCACGCTGTAAAAAGCCTTAACACCATACTAAAAGCAAATACACAGAATGCATTTAAAGCACGATAGTATAACAACCCCTGTAGACAGACATAATTGGCCCAAATTCCAAAACGGCCAAAGGATGCGAAATGAAAGACTAGATAATCGAACACGTAATATGTACCTGCTGGGCGATTTCCTGCGCAAGATAGTCTATGTTAGAGAATTGCTGGCTTAACATGGCCAGCATACCCCTCCAAGCAGTGTCCTAGCATATGTCAACCACATAGATTGGCTGTGTCTTGAAACGGAAGAGTAAGGTTTACTAAAGGAAGAAGGACAAATAACCTAACGAGGCCAAAGTGCAGTAAAAATGGTAGGACCGTTCCACTCTTATCGAAAATCCAGCACACACTGTAGTCCTTTATCGGTTTGCAATCAATTGCCATTATGGGACCTATGTTTCAGAAACCTAGTGACAACCAAGCTAGTGATAGTAAGAAAGGAAACCAAGAAAGAGATATATCTCGGATCTGGATACCTTTCCTACGATCAGCAGGGACCTCTACCACCTACAGAACTACTGCAGCTGACGAGCAGCAGAGATGACGCACCGCTGGTCCTGAGATGCGACGCCAACGCCCACCACGTAGTCTGGGAGAGCAAAAACATAAACTTAAGAGGTGAGAAACTCCTAAAATATATAGTAGAAGCTTAATATCATGAACAAAAGTAAGCCAAACATTTTGCAATGCGTCGCGTAGTGAGGTTATTGACCAAACATTAGCAAATTATAAAGCAATTGAAGTGATTAAAAAGTGATATGTGTCAGATAAGCCCTCATTGTCTGATCATACATAAATCCGATTCAATATCAAATCTGAAGAAACGCTCCTTTTAAAATACAAGAACCCGAAAAAACTATCTGGGATATATACAACAAAATACTAGTTAACCAAATCGAAGTCTGTTCAAAGATAGCAAAGATATCAGAAGAGCTGGAGATAAGGACACACATATTTGTTAAATCCATTAAAACCGCTTTTGAAGAAAGCTGCCCTAGCACTGCCAAGCACACCTCCAACAAAATTACTTGGTGGAACAAGGGGCTTGGCAGGACCAGGGCGAATACTAGAAACCTGTACAACAAAGTCAAAAAGAGCAGTAATTAGGCCACATATAGAATCATTCTTGCGAAATATAATAAGGCCATAAAGAAAACCATGGAAGATATACTTTTTTTTTCTGGTGCATCTTCATTATTGAAGGTTCGCGACCACTTCAATAAAATTCTTCCTATCGGCGGCCGCGTGGAACATTTGCCCCACCTCCATGCCGGTCAAGTTGCGGATATTGCGTAACCAGGAAAATACTCTTCTGCTAATCGATCTTTTACCTTCAATGCGGCTTTCCATTATCAACCTTAAGTTATTGTATTTTTGGTTGCGCATTGTGTTCCAAGTATGTAGTTTTCCTTTGCTTGATTGTTAAGAGAAATTCTCTTTCTTTACTCATTTTCTGAAGTACCGTTTCATTCCGGACCTTCTCCGTCCAAAATATTTTCAGTAGCCTCCGATATAATCACATTTTGAAGGCCTCTAGTTTATTTAACATATTAGTTTTTAGGGTTCATGTCTGTATAGCAGCACTGACCAGACGTAGCATTTGACCGTTTGCCAACATAACTTTAGACTTAAACTTCCATCGCAAAGTAAGTTCTTCCATTTCATGAATGTATTTCTGGCATGCTTTATTCTAGATCTTATTTCTTGCTCTGGGTCCCATTTTTCATTTAACATTGTTCCCAGGTATCTGAACTTTTTGACTTGTTCGATTCTAATACTGTCGAGTTTAATGTCCATATCTCCGATACTTGTGGCGGCTCTGCTTACTTTCATTACTTTTGTTTTATAGCATAAATTAAGCATATATTGTAAATCTGCTTCATTTTCCGAAATAATGCAGGAATCATCCGCAAAGCGTATGTTATTGAGATACTGTAAAGACGTCCAAAACGGTTCCACATGCTCCCGCCTCCAAAAAGCCCCAAGCAAAAACCGTACTAAGAACATTGAATCCCTGCAGATCAAAAACGAACTGCAGACAGACTTCCCGGGCTCTATGCTGTCAGAAGCTCCTAATGAAGAGAACCTAAAATTGCCAAACAAAAGAGACTGGAAATAAGCAAAGACCATAATTAATCAAGCAACCTGACTTGAATGATTTGAATGTGTTGATCCTCCGTAACACATTCAAACCATTCAAGTCGCCAAAAGTCGATGAAATTTATCCCATTATGCTACGGAAAGGTTCGCAATGCTAAAAAAGCCTCTATGAGAGGTGCTCAGAGCAAGTTTCACTTTCACTAACACTAAGCAGCTGGAGAGCGGTCAAGGGCAAAAAAAAACAGAGTGTTCTATTTAAAAAAACTAATGATGACGTCATATCCCTAAAACAGGGCTTGTATTAAAAATTTCTACAAAAACTTTTATTAAGGTTTTTGTTTTACATAAACTAAAAATGCAACCAATAATCGGGATTTTATAAGTTGTTCTTTAACTTAAGACCATCAAAGAGTTTCTTTATTTTTTATTACTTTTTTGTCAAAACAATGTGCTGTATTAATAAATTTCTTATTTTATCTTATATTATCTTATCTTATCTTTAATAGTATCCTTTTCTTTGCTATAATTACTATAACTAATTTATGTGTATATTCTGTAATAGAAATTGTCATGCGTGAAAGCCAATTTGCAATATTTTTATCAGATTTGACGTATGCCGATAAAATGTAGGTCCAACGTTGCAACATATTTGTGGCTATAATTGGTGGTTAATGATTCAATACTATTATGAACTGACGCACATATAAATAATGATTACATTTTTTCTAACCGCATTTTATTTTTAAAACCTCCTTGCCCAATTGAGAATAATTTTTCCAAGCTGCATTAAAAACACTAGACGCAAAAGCAATTGGGTTATCTTGTAATTCCTTATCATTTGGATGACTTATTAGTGAACACGGCACTTGCAGAAGAAGAAGAAGAATTAATACAACGGATGAAGTAATCTTTGATGTTAATTTGGAATAAACTTGACATAGAAATTTAAAATTTATCATTCCTAAAATGATTTTAGTTGAGAAATATCTTTAGGGATTGGTGCTAATTTTATAGCTTCAACATTCTTATGACATGTCTTAAAAACTGGATTTGTGAAAAATCTACATTTATCTTTTTGTACTGATAAACCATACTCTTCTAATAAAATAAAAATAAAGTTGCTTTAATTGTTGATAATGCTCAATATGATCAGTCCTAGTTACTAAAATATCGTCAATAAATACTATCACTCATTATTCTTCTTCTAACCGCAAGTAACTGTACAACCCTTTGTGTGTATTTATTGTTGTCCAAGGGCGTTTCCAGCCAACTAGTCTAGAGGGGGTAATTAATAAAATATATATTTTATTTCGTACAATAAACAAGCAACATAGAAAAGGACCATTTCTAACGTTTCAAAGCGTTGAAAAAAATTACCGGCTATGTTATTTGTTTGGAATATAGAATATCGGTAATTTTTAACAATAAAAATTCATAAGCAAAAAATTCTTAAGGGGGTTGTTACCCCCATTATCTCCCTATCCGCTATCTGTTGGTAAACCTAACAAAGGTCAAATTGAAAATGTTTGACCTCCTTACAACTCAGAAAATTAATCTTCTGTCATAGGTAAATAATATGTAGAAATATATGTGTGGATTCAATGTTATTCGAAAATCTTTGCATAATCTAACTGTACCATTAGTTTTCATAATCGATACAATAAGTTGCTGGTTTTAAAATAATTAATTTTACTAATTGATTTCTTTCTGTTTACAAAATTTCGGAGCAATATCCGTTTGTAATTTTAATTCAATGACCTTGTTTTTTAATAAACCTAATTTATTTTCAAATATTTCGCTGTATATATTACACAGTTCCGATTCATTGAATTCAGTTTTTAAAGCATTTATTCTTCATTTATTATTAATAACAAAAGATTTTAATTCCGTAAATTTATTATTAAATTTAACTTTTAAGTTTTTTTTTCCATTCCGGTTTAATTAATTTTTTTTACTTAATCTATTAAATTGATTTCTGCAGATAATAATGGTAAGTAAAAAAAATTGTTTCATATTAATCTTTTTAGGTAGCAGAAAAAGCAAATCCAGTGTTAACTTCGCTATAATATAACATTTTTATTTGCAACAGTGGAATAGTTTTATTTTTGCATACAGGTGACTAAATGTGAAATAAGGGTTTATCTGTATCAATATAATGTTGATTAATTTTGTTTTTGATTTTTACAAACAGGTGATAAGTGACCTTTTTTCCAGAATTATTACATGATTTTTAGAGTAACACCTACTGGTATAGTGGTTATTGCGACCAAACATTTTTGGAAAATGGCGTACACAGGTTTGTCTTTTTTTTAATCAGGTTATATATTATTAGTGCAAAACACTATTCATAAAAAGTCAAAAATAACAAAATCTGGTTATAAACTATTGAAAAGTGTAATCATTTTCATGAAGTCTCAAATATAGCAAAGTCCGGTTATTAGTTGAAAAGTGTAAAATCTTATTTATAAAATGTCAAGAATAGAAAGCCATAAACTGTAAAAAAGTGCAACATTGTTTTCATAAATTCTTACAAATAGCAAATTTCGGTCATGAAATACCAAAATATTTTTTGAAATCACCAAAATCTGGTCATAAATTATTGAAACGTGTAAAAAAATATTACAAAATTTAAAAACTGCATAATCTGGCTATGAAATATGAAAATATTGTTAAAAATAACAAAATACTTTTAGATAGAATCAAAATTTGGTCAACAACAGTTTAAAAGTGAAACATTTTGTTCATCAAATGTCAAAACTAGCAAAACTCAGGTTTCAAGACCGGATTTTGCTAGTTTTGATATTTAATATTGTTAAAATGCACCAAAATCCAGCCATAAACTATTAAAAAAGCTATGAAATATTCAAAGTTCTGACTATTCAAAAGTGCAAAATTCTATTAATAAAAAGTTAAAAATATTTGATTGTCAGAAAGCTCCAAAATCTGTACATAAACTGTTAAAAAGCACAAAATTCTAATCATACCAACAAAAAAACTAAAATCTGGCATAAACTGTTCAAAATGCAAAATTTTATTCATAAAAAGTGTAAAATAGCACAATAAATAAATTGTTGAAAAGTGCAAATTTCTTGACCTTGAAAAAATATATTGTCAGATAGCTTCAAAATTTGTTCTTGAAATGTGAAATTGTGTACATTTTTATTCATATATATATATTATCAGTACGCCTTATTACCTTTCGGTGTAGGCTTTAAATTTAATTTACATTGTTATTTACAAATTCCTTCCACTTTCTTCTGTTCCTCGCCAGATCTCTTGCTTGTTTCATAGTCTTTCCTTTGTTGTTTATTAATTCTTCTATTTTGTTGTCCCACTTTTGTCTTGGCCTGCCTCTTCCTCTTGTTGTTCCTGTTCTAGCTTCCCATACTTGTTTTGCTTGATTCGTGTTATCCATCCTTATTAGGTGCCCCCACCAGCTGAGTTGTTTCTTTTCTATATACTTATCTATTGCCTCAGTTTCTAGTTCTTCTCTGATGTCTACGTTCCTTATTCTGTCTCTTCTTGTTACTTGTTTCACTCTTCTCAGGTATTTCATTTCTATTGCCTGCAGTCTACTTTTATCTCTCTTTGTTATTATCCACGTTTCGCTCCCATACGTCAGTATTGGTCTGTATATCGTTTTGTATATTTTCATTTTTGTTTTTCTACTAATCTCTTTCTTGTTTATAAATATGTTATTCAATGCGTAGTATGTTTTAATTGTGTTGTTTATTCTGTTACTTAATTCACCTTCCATTTTCCCATCTTCTGTAAGTTCTACCCCTAAGTATTTGAATTGTTCGACTTGCTCTATCTGGTATTGTCCTATTTTTATATTTATGTGATCTTTCTGTTTTCCTATTACCATTACTTTTGTTTTGTTGTAGTTCATTTTCATATTATATCTTTCTAGGTGTTTATTCCATACATTTAGGTTGTGTTGAAGGTTCATTTCATTTTCTGCTATCACTACTACATCGTCGGCAAAAGCGCCTTCTGCTATTTTGACTATTTGCATGTTTTTGTATCCTATTTTAGTTTTTATGATTTCTGTCTTCATGCTCTTCATAATTTCATCTATGTATAGGTTGAATAATGTTGGGCTGAGCCCTCCTCCCTGCCTTAGTCCGCTATTTGTTTTAAATTGCTTTGAGGTTTGCCCCTTATATATAATTGCATTATTGTTGTTGTTGTATATGTTCTGTATTAGTCTAATTATCCTGTTTTCTATACCTCTCTCTTTAAGAATTTTCCATAGTTTCTTTCTAGGTATCATGTCAAACGCTTTTTCTAGGTCTATAAAACCTAAGTATGTGTTTTTATTATTTGCTATTCTTTTTTCAGTGATTTGCTTTATTGTAAAAATGTTGTCTTGAGTAGATTTTCCTTTCCTGAAGCCACATTGTGACTCTTCTAGCGTTTCCTCTATTTTTGCTATTATTCTCTTGTTGATTGTTTTTTCTAGTATTTTCATTCCGATACTTATTAGTGTTATACCTCTATAGTTTGAGCATTTCGTTCTATCCCCTTTCTTGTATATCGGTACAATTAATGCTGTTTGCCAGTCTATTGGTATTATATTTGTCTCCCATATTTTGTTCAGTATTTTCAGTAGTTTGTCTTTTCCTTTCGTTCCCAAATTCTTTACCATTTCTGCTGTAATTTGATCTTGTCCTGATGCTTTCCCTATTTTTAGTTCACTTATTGTTTCTAGTAGTTCTTGTTCGCTGATATTTTCCTTAAATATTTCTGTGTTGTTTTTCTCACTGTATCTTGTAATTTGTTCATTGCCATTTTTTGTATTTAGTAGTTCTTCAAAATATTCTTTCCATCTTTCTATTATTTCTTCACTTTCCTTCAGCATTCCTCTCTGCTTGTCTTGTATGTATCTCGCTTCTTCTCTTTTTCCTTTCCTGGCTCCCTTTAATATTTTATAGAACACCTTCTGGTTTTCCCTTGCGTTTTTCTCCATTGTCTCACCAAACTTATCCCATTCTTTAGTTTTTGCTATTCTGGTCTCTTCATTTACTATTTTCCTCTTTATTTTGTATCTTTCGTAGTTGTTACTGTTTCTGTTATTTAGGTATCTTTGCCATGCTTCTTTCTTTTCTTTTACTTTCTCTCTGATGTTTTCCGTCCACCATGCTGTCTGTTTTTTCTTATTTGTACTTTTTATACTACCACATGTCTCTTGTGCTGCTTCAAGCATGTTTCTTTTTAGGTCATTCCACATTACTTCTACTTCTTCTGTTTCGTTAACTTCTTCTGTTTTGGCCTCTACTCTCTCTTTATACTGCATTGCAGTTTCGTTCTCTCTTAATTTGTATGCTCTTATCTTGCTGTAGTTTATTGTTATGGTTGGCTGCTGTATTTTTCTGACACTGTTTTGATATTTTTCCGTAATTGTGGTCAATACTAGATAGTGATCGGTTCCTATTTCATAGCTTCTCCTTACTCTTGTGTCTATTATTTTGTTCCTGTTTCTCTGTTCTGCTATTATATAGTCTATTATGGATTTTTCTTTTCTACTAATAACTTCCCTGGTGTACTTGTGTATTTCCTTATGGTTAAATAGTGTATTCGTTATTATTAAATTATTCATTCTGCAGTAATCTAGCAATTTTTTCCCATTTTCATTTATTGTATCTTCCCCATATTTTCCTCTCATCATTTCATTCCCTTTTACTTCCTTTCCAATTCTGCTGTTAAAGTCTCCTGCTATGTATATGTCTCCTGTGGCGTTTTCGGTTGTTTCGTTGAGCTCTTCCCAAAACGCTTCTTTGTTGCTCGCCTTATCATCTTCATTTGGTCCGTATACTATAATTATTGTTCTGCTTCTGTTGTTATCTTTTAGGGTTACGGTTAATATCCTTGGTGATATTTCTTGCCATGTTTCTATTTGTTGTTCTATATCTCTGTGTATTATACATCCTACCCCTTCGGCTGCTCGCTTGTCCTTGTCTACCCCGCTGTATATTATTTTGTGCTTATTATTGGTTGTAAACATTCCTTTTTCTTTTCTTTTTGTCTCGGTTATTGCTAATATTTCTACTTTCATTTTTTCAAACTCTTTTTCCAGCTCTTCTTCTTTACCGTATACACTCCTTATGTTCCAAGTTGCTATTCTCCATATTTTGTTTTTATCATTTGTATTATTTTTATTACTTATTGTATCACCTTCCGTATCTTCTATCTGTGCATTATTTACATTTCTTTTATTTACATTATTCTGTTTTGTATTACTTTCCTCTAGCTTTAGTTTTTTGAACTTGGAACTAGTTTTTCTTGTTCTTCGTCCCAACTGTACCATTCTTCATTGACGCTGATCTTTTTGTATCCTATTTTCACTCTTTTACCGTTTTGTCTTTCCATCTTTGCTATCTTCCTTATCTCATATTGTATTTCTCTCTCTTTAATAGTCATATCATCTTCTATGTATATTTGTAGCCCTTTTAGCTTGTTTTTATTTGTCATTATTTTCATTTTGTCCTCAAATGTTTCCATTTCTATGATGTTTATGGTGGTTTCGTCTTTTTGTTTTATCTGTCTGACCATTTTTACTTGGACCTCGACTTCCAACTTTTTTTGTATGAATTTTCTTGCTTCCTCTTTTATGTTTCCATATTTATCCCAGCTTACTCCTTTTATTGTAATATTTTTCTTTTTCTCTCTTTTCTCTATCTGTTCCATCTTCATTTCTAGCTGTTTCATCTTCCTATTCAAATTCTTTCTCTCAACTTCCCACTCTTCTGATTGCTTTTTCATTTCCTCTCTTAATAATTTGTTTTCATTTGTATTTGTTTCTACTTTTTCTATTAATGAGGCTATCATTTTTTCGAGTTTTTCCATTTCTTCTACTTCCTTATCTCTCTGTTTGTACAGTTTCTGTGTCTTTAATGTTTTGTTTTGATCTTCTATCTCTGTACTGCTGTCTAAATCTGCTATCTTTTTTTTATCTGCCATTCATTTACTTATTCTTATATTATTTCTTTTTAGATTATTCACTTTATATATTGTATTTTGCAATATTTTACTTAACTGGTTTTTAATCCGGCACTGTTCTTTTACGCTTGCGCCGTGCTCAGTTTCGCCGCCCGGATCGTCTCCTCGGAAGCGACTTAACCTCTCCGTGCCGTGTATTATTTTACTTTACACTTACTTCTGCTCTTAATTACTTCCGATTTTTATGCTTATTTTCTCACTACTTCTTTCTACCCTCACTACTTCCCACTGCTTCAGCGTTATTCCACCTGCCTATGCCTATTCAATAGATTTAATATGCGAGGCGAAATAACACGTCTTCACTGTTTACCATGCAGGTCCGTACCCCACATTTTTATTCATAAATAGTTTAAAATTAATAAATCGGTCATAAAACTTTAAAACATTTTTGATAGCTTTAAAATCTTGCTTTAAAAACACAAAATTTTATTACATATAAAAGGTTTTTCAATAAGAAGTTTCATTTTGAATATCAAGCTATTTGGGCAGCTGTCAATTTTGAAGCTATCATCTTTTGACATTTGACAAGTAAAAACTACGCCATTATTAAAAATGGAACTATGCTCGCTTCAACAACGCATTGAAATTATTAAAACTCACTACAAAAATGGTGAAAATTTTTTTTGGTCGTCGTAAAGCACCTTTTCGTTCGGCAATAGTATACTTAGTGGAAAAATTTGAGCTGTTAGGACAAGTTTGTGATGTGAAGAATCGAAACCGTGTGCATTGCTCAAGAACACATGAGAATATTGCTGATGTAGCCCGTAGTGTTGAAGAAAACCCAGGTTTGTCGATTCCTCGTCGATCTTTGGAATTAGACATTCCACAAACGACATTACACCGTATTTTGCATAAAGACTTAAGTTTTAAGGCTTTTAAAGTTCAGTTAACACATGAACTCAAGCCGGTCGATCACCATAAACGTCGTATCTTTGCTGATTGGGTCCTTCAAATGCATCAAAATGATCCGAAATTTTATCGAAAAATCATCTTCAGTGATGAGGCCCATTTTCACCTCGGAGGTTACATTAATAAGCAGAATTGTCACATTTGGGGCTCAGAAAATTCAAGAATGATTGTTGAAAAGTCTTTGGTGCGGTTTTTGGGCTGGCGGTGTGATTGGACCCTACATTTTCGAAAATGAGGCTGGTGCAACTGTTACGGTGAATGGATGGCGCTAACAAGCGATGATTCATGATTTTTTATGGCCGGAATTGGAAGATATTGATGTGGACGACGTTTATTTTCAGCAAGACGGCGCTACGTGCCACACAAGCAACAAAACAATTGCAATTCTCAAACAGGTGATCACAATTGGCCACCGAGATCTTGTGATTTAACACCTTTAGACTTTTTTCTTTGGGGCCACGTGAAAGATAAGGTCTATGCCAATGATCCACAATCGATCAAGACATTAAAGATAGAATTCGTGAAGTTATCGAGGACATACAGCCGCAGATGTGCAAATTGGTAATGAAAAATTTCATGAAAAGAATGTGGTACTGCAAGCGTAACCGTGGTGGCCATTTGATTGATATTGTTTTCAAATGTTAATGGCATACCTTCCTCTTTACAATGAAATAAACATTTATTGATTTCTCTCAAAAAATACCCGTTTTTTTTTATATCAAAATGAAACCTCTTATTGGAAAACACTATATTATTTTTATAAAGTCCGGCCTTAAAACATCAAAATATTGTCAGAAAGCACTAAAATTTCGCCATAAACTTGTAAAAAATGTAAACATGTTTATAAAATTTTAAAAACCGCAAAATCCGGCTATTAAAGTATTGTTAAAAAGTTTTAAAATATGGTCTTAAACTTTTAAAAAATGCATTATTCATAGATAGTCAATAATAACTACATCCGGTCATAAAACAATTTTTGTTTTTAAATAGTCAAATGATTGAAAAGTGCAACATTTTATTTGTAAAATGTCAAAAATAGCGTATATAAGTATGGTCTTTAACGCTAGAGAATTGCTGGGTTTAGTCGCCCAGTCCTGTTGTGGTGCAACTAGTAGTATTGTTATTGAAAAATAATAAATCCTATCACATCTACAAAAATATCGGTAAACCTTTCTCTCTAGAAAAATATTGACAAGTACAGCGCCGTTTTTAAATTAAAATTGTTTCTTATAGGACAAAACGCCAACCAAGTCAATATCCAAACGATAAGATTTTAGTTATCACACTTTTTATATGTTGAACTACATACAATATTCTATGTCTTTATGTTTTTGGTTAAAGATTTAAAGTTACATTTAACAAGTAAAAAATTAATATCAAACTGATTAAAAACGTCACTTTTTAAAAATTAATTGCAAAGAAACGACTTATTGCATCAAATTTCTACAAATTTGAGGACACAGATTAGACTTTCTTCTACAATGTGTGAAAATTTTATTCAATTATATTCAGGCGTTTTCTTGCTGAGTTGGATGCTGTGAACCCTTCTAATAGCGCAACTATTCTCCCCCTTAAACATCGTTACATTGTTAGAAAGCAGTAAAGTTTGACCATAAACTGTTAAAAGATGTAAAAAATCATAAAATCTCGAAATATTATTAAAAATAAAAAAATTTGGTATCTTAAAAAGTGCAACATTTTATTTATAAAGAGTCAAAAATAAATCCGGCTATCAAATATTACATTTCTTCAAGAAGTACCAAAATAACGTAAAACAGGTAAAAAGTACAAAGTTTTATTTATAAAATGTCAAAAAAAAAACAAAATCTGTTGTAAATGCAAAATTCTATATGGAATGTCAAAAATATCAAAATTCAGCATTACAACATCAAAATATGTTAAATAACAACAAAAATAGAAAAATTCGGCTATAAAATATTAAAACATTGTTAGAAATAGCAAAATTCGGCTATATTCTGTTAAAAGATACAAAATTCTCTTTGAAGAATGTCATAGCAAAATTTGGCTACAAAGTATATTAATATTGTAAGAAAGCAGCAAATTTTGGTCATAAATTTAATGTAAAAAACTTAAAAGTCAAAAATAAGAAAATTTGTTTAAAAAACGTCAAAAATGGCAAAATCTGGTCATAATATTTTAAACAACTCTTAGAAAGTTTCAAAATCTAACTAAAAATTGTCAAAATTTGTAAATATTTTAATAAAGTTTTAAAATTAAAACTATAAAATATCAAAAATATTGCTAGAAAGAACCAAAGTCCTGCCATAAACTGTGCAAAAAGTGCGAATCTATTTATGAAGTGTCAAAAATAACAAAATCTGGTCATAAAATATTAAAATTATGTTATAGAAAACCAAATTCTGACCAAAACTATTGAAAAGTGCAAAATTCTATTAATAAAAAATCAAATGTAGCAAAATCCGGCTATAAAATATTAAAATATTATTAAAAAGAACTAAAATCCGGCATAAGCTGTTGAAAAATGCCAAATTCTATTATTCGTGGAATGTTTTAGCCAGAATAACAAAAACAGGTCTTGAAAAATTAAAAGATGAAAAATGTAAAAAAAATTATAAATTCCCAAAAATAGCAAAATGTTAGCTATAAAATATTGTTAGAAATGGCAAAATTCGGCCATAAAGTGCAAAATTTTATTTATATAATATGAAAAATAGTAAAATTCGGTTATAAAGTATAAAAATATTATAAAAAAACACCAAAATTTGGTCATAAATTGTTAAAAAAAAATTATTTATAAAAAGTCAGATCATAAAATATTAAAACATTAAAAAAACAAAATCTAGGCAAAAAAGTTGAATAATACAATATTTTGTTTGTAAAGTTTCAAACAATACAAAAAATTGTCAGTATTTCGTATTCTGCTTATAACGGTTTGCTTTCTATGGAGTTCAATTTTGTTTTTTGTGGCCTGTCTCTGAGGTATGTGTTTATTAGGTTAAGTTTTTTGCCTTATTCTTTTTTGTTTTCAGTTTTTCTGAAAGTTTTGATTTTAATACTGTATCAAAAGCATTTTTTATATAATTTATCTGGTTTACTTTATGTGATTTATAAGATCATAAACGGCTGTTGTAGTTCCAGAGTTTTGTTGAAAAGCATATTGTTGTTTGTATATTATACTGTTTTTCTTTATGTGTTGAATTAGTCTTACATGAATTACTATATCTAATGTTTTATTTAGTATTGATAGTAAACAGCTTCAAACGATTAAGCTGGAAAATACAGAGTTGGTAGACTTTGCCTTAGGGGCTGGCCTGGTTGTAGACCCTTTAGCCTTGATGGCTGAAGGTCTATTTGGCGCTGAAGGCACCTGACGTGGGTTGGTTAAAAGCCTAGTGGAGCAACTAGACTAAAAGGACTCACTCGTATCTATCCCGGCTTTCGTGTGGGCGGCGTCATTGTTCTCCATCTCTATCAATGTTTTTTTGTCGGCGGGGCTGGAGTTGACCGGGTTCTCGGTCGGCCTCTTGAGAGAAACTTAGACTTGGTGATCCGGAGTCTTGATGGGGTGGGGCTTGGCAAAAGTCTTAGCCAGAGTTTTAGGTAGAGTGGCTGGCTGGCTGGGTGGGTTGCCTAGCCATTAGGAAAATCATTGGAAACTGCTTTGCTCGAATCTTCTCCGAAATGCCTTTTTGCAGCCGAGGAGGGTGTTGGCCAAGACTAAACGTGCCTACTTGATCTAGTCGAAGGCGACGTTGAATTTCTCGAACTTGTTTTTAACCATTTTAATAACTTTTTTTCCAGGCTGGGCTCTTTGCATTCTGCTTCTTCAGGTGTTCTGCTATCATCTGGAACTGAAGGTACAACAAGCTCAGAATCTGACTATCCGTAACTTCCGGGTTTTGATCAATTCTGAAAAAAATTATTAGTAGTTAATTAACTAACTAAATGAATAATTAATTAATTTAATTAAATAATAGGTGAATAATTGTCTGAGTGACCAGTTCAAACAATTATTCGAACTTGGTTGCTATAAAAATTGCAATTATCCGGTTGTTGCGGGAACTTTTCTTTATGCGATGTTGACGGGACGGCGGATAGACTAGAGTTTGTGCCAACCTTCAAGTAAGAGATGGCACCTGAAAAAAAAACTAACATGAAGTAAAGTGTGGTTTAACTTTTTTTTAACTAAGTTTTATTATTTTGTGATGAAAATAGATGTCAGTTATTTTCTTTTGTATTGTAGTTGTATGTGTTTCTTTGCTTGTACCTGTAATTTGTTTCTCTGCTAAAGTTTTTGCAAGTATTTATTTATTTTTTGTTTTATTTTGTTTTGCTAGTTTTTCAATATTGTTTTGTTTTTTAGTTTTTTTGTTAGTTGTATGTTTATTATCTCCCATAATGTTTGTAGTTTTTTTCTTTTTTTGTTTGTTATATTTATTTTTTTTATGTTTTGTTCCATAGATTTTCAAGATAATAATAATAATATAAATAATAATACTTTATTCACGGTATAATATTACCATTTACATCTACATCAAATACACATAAACAAAGAATACAAAAAATAACATTCATAAAAGCGCACATATTAAAAACATTAGTCAGCATGACTTAGCTGACTTCTGAACGTAGATTTAGAGACACAAAATACATTAATATCAGTTAGTAAATTATTTGCAAATCTACACATTCTACCGAGTGGATTATTGAAACCATAATTAGTAGAATGGGTAGACTCGCGAAATAAAGAAGAATGTCTGCTATGTCTATTATTAGGTCTACATGGAATGGAAGAGTACCAAGTAGCTCCGGACAATCAATCTCAGACATAATTAAATTACGAAAAACGACAAATCAGCTCGATTGCGGCGAATCTTCAATGGCGGTAGGTTGTACAATGAAGCAATGTAACAGTAATCATAATTTACAGATAATATGCCGGATTTATAAGACAATAAACGACAAAACGTTTTTTGAATTTGTTTAATACTACGGTTATGAGTTTCATAAACAGGACTCCAAACTGACGGAGCATACTCTAAATGCGAACGCACCAAAGCACAATATAAAAGTTTTAGTGTACTGGCTGATAAATCCGAAAACATTTTATATACAAATCCTAACATTTTTATGGCACGATTGCACATGATGTTTATATGTTCAACAAATGTAAGTTTATAATCAAAAATAACGCCTAAATCTTTTATTTGTGTGACTTTGTTTAACACTTTAGTGTCAATTATATAGTTAAAAGAAATTTTACTGATGTTTTTTATGCAGTTTGTTTCTTTTTTTATGTTGTTTAGCACTTCTTTGTTGGTGCATTATTTTGGTTCAATAATTGTTTACAGTTTTTTTAATGTTTTTTAAAGTGATTTATATCTTTTGTTATTTTTCTATGATTTGTGTTCCGGTGGGGAGTAGAAACAACATGGTAGGCTTTGTCCAAAATACATCAATACCATAAAGCTACATTAGATGCTTGGACTGAGTATAATAAGTACGAAGTCTACCGTGGATTGTGGAGCAAGTGGCGTTAACATTGTCAAGTACTTGACTTTTTTTTTTTTTAGGTTAGTTTGTGTCACTTTTGGTAGTTGTCAATTTTTGACACTTAATTTTTGTAACATTTTTAATCTTCTGTTATTCAGACTACATGCTGTCAGCTGTAAATGTTTTTAAATTTAATATTGCATATGCCCATTGGCTTTTTTGGCTATTCGCGATATTTGATTGGCTATAAATTACAATTTCATATGTAGATGACGACCTTACAATCTGACAGTAGTGACAAATTATAATAAACATTGAAAATAATGTTTTTAATTGGGGCAGGCAAAAAAATATCGAGTTTAACTCGTGCCAAAAGGCTTTATATATACTTTTAAATTTTAAAGATATTGTAATTGTTAAATATAGTGTAATTTGTCAATGATACTTTCAAATGTTAAATATATTGTATTTGTTAAAGATATTGTCATCTCTGTCAGTGATATTTTCAAATATCAAAGATACCGTATTTGTTAAAAGTATTGTCATCTCTATCAGTAATCCTTTTAAATTTTAAAGAAATGTATTTGTTAAAGATCTTGTTATTTGTCAGTAATATTTTTAAATATCAAAGATACCGTATTTGTTAAATATACTGTCATCTGTTAGTGATACTTTTAAATGTCAAAGATACGGTTTTTTTTAAATATTGTCAATTGTCGGAAATGCTTTCAAATGTCAAAGGTACCTTAATTGTCAAAGATACTGTCATCTGACAGTGCTGTTTTTAATTTCAAATGTCAAAGATACGGTATTTTTTTAAGATACAGTTATCTGTTAGTGATACTGTCAAATGTCAGAGATACCGTATTTGTTAAAGATGCTGTTGTTTGTCAATATTTTTTAGTTACAATCAAAGATACTGTCATCATTTAAAAATATCACAGACAGATATATTTTCAAATGTTAAAGATACTGTATTTGTTAAAGATACTGTCATATGTCAGTAATGCTAAAGTTACTGTTATATTCAACATTATCACTTTCTGCTTGATATACGTGACTTTTTCTGAATTAAGTTTAATTAAAACTGAACGTATCAGTTTAAGTACTATTTATGCATTTTGTTAAACCAATATTAAAGAGCATTGTTGTTAAAAGTAATTAAAATTCAATATTTGGTTCAAAAATTATTACTATTTCCTGCAACGTCATAACTTTTTGCTAAAGTTTAGTAATTTGGTTTAAATTAAGTTGAATTCATTGTACCAATTTACAAATTGTGAGTAACAACAAGTTGCTAGCTGTTTAAAACTTACTAAAAATGAATAGCTATTGGCTTCAATTCCAAAATATTTTTGATTTTTTAGCATAAAAGCAATAAATAGCAATAATAAAATAAAACACTGTCTACGTTTTTTACCACAAATACTTTATTGATATAATCTATATTCTAAAGAATATATATTAATATTAACAAAAGTTCACGACTCGAGTTTCGACTTTTGAAGGCCATTATCAAGTACTTGATAGTTTCGACTTTTGAAGGCCATTATCAAGTACTTGATAATGGCCTTCAAAAGTCGAAACTCGAGTCGTGAACTTTTGTTAATATTAATATATATTCTTTAGAATATAGATTATATCAATAAAGTATTTGTGGTAAAAAACGTAGACAGTGTTTTATTTTATTATTATTATGGATTACCACGTAGTAAAGGTCTCAACCATCCTTTATATTTAATAAATAGCAAATTTGCCATATCGATTACTTTAATTCCAAATATTTGCAGCACCATAATAAGTACTGCTTGGGTATGTTTAAAATATATGTTATAATATGTTAAAATACAGGGTGATTATAAATGTTTGGGATTATGTAACCATCTAATGTACGTTTGTGCCGCTCTAGTCTATTTATATACATTCTTATAACCTTGCTTGCTTGACAGCTGTCAAAGTTGAACTGTCAAAACAAATAGTATAGTAAACAGTTTAAAAAAAGCGGCATATTTAAAGTAATTACATAATCCCATTCATTTATAAACTCCCTGTATATATAGTATTTCTCAAAATTACTATAATTAGTAAATGAGCGAATGAATAATATTATTAATATTTACACAGTTGGAATAAATATACTCTAAAGTATTGGTACCAAATTTAATTAAAATTTAATGTTTGGTTTTAAAGTAATTGCAATAGTTGACATTTGTTTGTTTTAAATATAATATCAAATTAATTAATATTGAAATAACAAGCGTATAAATGTAATTAATATTTATATAGCTGATACTAACGTTATTGAAAATTATTTGTAGCAAATTTGATTAAAACTGTTGTAAAAATGTTTAGTTTTAAAGTTATTGCGTTATGTCTGGTTTGTTTATTTAACAAATGAAAAGGAAAACATTTTCCGCAAATAAACTCACAAGATATCCTTGAAACACATTATAATCCTCTCGTAATAGCATTAAGAATAAATTATTAATTAATAAAAATATCTTAGGGCGTTGGCGTTTCAACTGAGTGCATCCGGTATTAATCGCTTGCAAAATAATTGGTTAAATAATAATAATAAATCAAATCAGGTTTCAATTGTCTTTATTTCTCGTTTAATTGAAATGTTTCTTTTTGGAACAAAATCACAGTTTTATTCATCACAGGTTTTGATGAGTGGATGGACAATCATGCTTGGTCCAAGACATCCAGCTGTGTTGGCAATGTAATCATGGAAGTTTGATTCAATAGCCCACATCAACCTCTTGTAACCTGGAACAACTTGTGTTGGTAATCTGCATTCATTACCTTTGTTAACAAGAACGAAGTTCTCAGGTAAGAAACAGGACTCTGTATTCCAGATGTAGATGTCAGATTCACCCTTGTATCTGAAGAAGATGCCGCAACCATTATCTGTACCTAACAATACTCCTTGGATACCTTCTGGTTTAGCTCCTACTTCTACAATAGCTCCTGCAGCTTGACCGGTTTGTAAATATTCGGCTTTAATGGAGTACATTTTTGGTGATGATAAGTATGAGAAGTAAATTGCGTTTCCGCAAGCTTTACGTACTAAAACCATGTAAAGGACGTCACGTGAAGCGCAATGGCATGATGTTGGGAGGACTACACGGTATCCCTTTGAACCATAAATGTCGTAAACGATGATGGCGCCGCTTCCGGCATCAGCTACGTATACATAAGCACGTCCATCAGAAGCATAATCGACGACTAAGTATTGTAATCTTGAAGCTGAAGTTGTGAGGGTTGACAAATCAATTACTTTAATAACTTGTCCAGTCTTCATATCAATTCCAACAATTTTAGGAGCGCAACGACGGACAGGTTGTTCCAATGTGTTGACAAGTCCTACATCTAAAGCCCATAAGATGTCCATTTGATCCAAGAAAATATCAACAACTGATTGTAAAGCTTCACAGTTGCCTTCCTCTTGCATTGGCCAGCATGGGAATGGAGTTAAGCTAGCTTGACATCCACGGCTTCTTAAAGAGAATTTAGCTAGAGTGAATGGTACTCCATGCTTGTATCTTGGTAATGCGATAATAGCATCATCCTTGTAAATTTGAATTCTAGTGGCGATGACATTTCTGGGTACATAACGTCCTGATGAAATGTAAATTCCTTTAGTACTATCACATGGGAAATTCATGTTAGCACCGCTCAATTTGTATCTCATTTCTGGAATAAGTAAATCGCATGATGCAGCTGCTGAAGCCACCAATAAGGCGGCTACGGCTAAGTAACGTATAGCCATCTTCGATACCTAAATTAAAATTAATTATTAATTGAGTGAATTGATTAATTAATGAGTAATTAATTACCTGTATTCCCGGATGACACTGAGAATTCTGTACGAATTTTCAAGCCCGACTACCGCTTATATACATCATCGTTATTTTGTTTAGACTTACGAAAATAATACGCGCGATAATTTAATAACATTTTGTTTCGTCCGTTTGTAAACATGACCATGAATTGGATTTTAGTGCAGTATCAGCAATCGAAGAATCAATGTTATGTGTGCATGCAAATGTACATTAATTGATCAAGTACGGTAGGAAGATTGTTTAATACAATAATTATAATTAATCATTAAACTTTTTGGCTAGATAACTTAACAATTATTGCAAATATTATTAAAATCAAATTGCTAGATGTTAAAATAAAACATTTCATGACGGATGAGAAGCATTAGACGTCATATTTAAGATGAAAGAAAATATATTTTGACAGACTAGAATATTGTATGACAGTTAAGAACATTCTGAAGAGATATTTTTTGTCAATTATAAATAGTTGAAAACATTTGATTACAATTTAGCACAATTTGTAAATTGATTACTGTTTGACACATTTATTTTAATTGCTGACTTATACGTCAAATGAAAAACCATTTTATATATTTACATAAAACTAATTATCGGTAATTATAGATTGACGCACATTTTTGACAATTAAAAATATTTTATGATACTTCAAACAACTTATGAAGCGTCTATTTGGTAATTCTTTGATTAATTATTAACAACACTATTTTTACGTTTCAGTTGCGACCTTTGAGTTGTAAAAATACTTTGATTAAAATATTTGCGCCAACAAAATCGCCATTCAATTGTGTAAAGTGGTATTTGCCTCCTTCGTGTAACACTTTCGTTGCAGAAACAATGAAGTTCTTTTTTTAAATGCGTTTCACCTTCCCATAAGCGTTTATTGTTTGCATATTTTTACCCAATATAATTGTCGCACTGTAAACACTTAATTATAGACAGTTTTAACAAAATTCGTGCAATGGATAGCCTTTGGCTGAAAAAATTGAGTGAATGTTTGGAACGATCTTAGAGATTATGCAAAACAATATTATTTAATTTTTATAAAATCTAAATAGTTTTAGGTTAAATTAGTTGTATTTTTGACAGACAATGTTTAATTTAAAAATTTTACTTTTGAAAACAATCAATAATAGATTAATTAAATTCATATAATTTAGTAATGATTAATTAATATTTAATGAACGTTTATATTTGCATTGTTTTGCAGATAATATAACATATATACATTATTATAAATGACATTTAATCGTTGGGTGGGTGACTGCTTTAGAAAGTATGTAAGGCGAGACTCATGTCTACAAGGATATCGGAATCCGAGCCCGGCTGATATATAATATTATTTACAAATTAAAACACCTTATCTTATCTTACCGGACGTAAAAACTGATTATTCAAGATTATTAAAATTGTAATCATTGTCATACAATATTCTCAAATGTTGTTAAATGTCAAAACCGGCAAGAAATAATTAAAACTGTCATTAAATTTGCTTAATTAACGTTCTATAACTGTCAAAACTGCAACGCGGTAAGGGTAAGGTCCAACAGCACAAAGAATATAAAATTGTACGTTTTTTTCAAATCTGTCTCTTTTTTTAATATTTTGGTATGGCTCAATTTAAATAGTTGGATTATTCCTTTATGTTGCGCATCTGCAAAACATTTGATAATTATTATTGTATGTTATGGTTTGCAATGGTGGAATAACTCAACTTATTGATAACATTTGGGCAAGTAAGCGAGACACAGTAAGTATCTATTATTATCCACAAATGATCTTTTTCAGATTCAAACTAATTTAATTCTAAGCAGTCGTAAATTTTACTATATTATCTAACAGTTGACTAAAATAGTCATAAGTAGCAACATTGTTAAACAATTTAAACTTAATTATTAGGGGATTTTCTTGTGGCATTAACGGACAAAAAGATTATTCAATATTTTTTATTAATTGTTACATGTAGGCTGACCGGTTTCGGTTATTTATTTTTTATAACCTTCTTCAGAGCTGGAAATTACAAATTTAAAATTATAACACAAAGTTATCAAAATAAGTTAAAATAAAACATATTACAACCAATAAAAGAGTAAAATTAAATTTAGAATTGAAATAGGACAGTGAGAAATTTAGAAGGTTAAACAATTTAGTTCAAATTTGCAGGAATTTTAGTACTTAAGAATGTTTGTGAAAAATTATAGGTTGCAAACTTTTTCATCAAATACTAGTTGATTAAAATAGTTATAAATAATAATATTTTTTAGTTGTATAAAACTCTCTTAAAATTTTCTATCTGTTTTGATTCTTTTGGCTACTTAATACCAGTTTAGTCCTGCAGTTTGTTTTAAGTTGTCACTCACTCCACCTTATCTGGCTTTTTTGTTTCATGGTTTCTATTGGATGAGCTTTGCTGCTTTATTTATCTTGGTCTTTTGCTACGTGCCTTGTTCAGTTTCATTGTATGGCAGCCAATGTATCCCACAATGCCTTGTACTTCAGTATTTTTTCTGATTCAGGCATTTTCCGTTTAATGTTATGCTTATTATCTTTTTTTTCTATAGCTAAAGAGTTTACATTTAGCTTTTTTAGTATTGACTTGTAAATGCCTAAGTTTGGAATCTGTAAGTGGTGGTTACTGAGAGAATGTATTGGTTATATAGTTTGATTTTTAGCTAAAGGGGGATGTTTATAGTTAAGATATTTTTTATTTTCCTATATGCAGCCTGTTTGTCGAATTCTTTTTTTTTTTATTTTTAGTTAGCTTTTCCTAGGTATTTGAATTTATTGTTTTGATGTTTCTGTTTTTTAGCTTTAATTGTTGTTTGGCATCTTTGTTTGTTGTTATATACTTTGTTTTGTCAAAGTATATTTCAAAGACTATTGAATATGCGTGATTAGTTCTTTTTTGGAATTTGCTATTAAAACCAAATTATTTGCTATTAAAGCCAAATTATTTGCAAAACTTAAGTGATTTAGTTTCTTGCTATTCACATTGATATCTTTGTGCAGCCAGTCATTTTTTATGCATCTTCTTGAGCGAGGTTAAACAGCTTGGGTCTTCTTAGCGTATTCCACTGTTTATTTAGACTTTGTTAGATTTTATATGTATGTGCATTTACAAAAACTTTAAAGAAGACTATAAAAACTTCATACTTCAAGTATAGATAAAAAAGTTTCATGTTCTATATCTTTCTGAATTATAATGAATTATAATATGATAATTAAAATAAACTAAAAGATTCGAGGTTTTGTACACGTATATGTAGAACAACTTAGGTTTGAATGAGATAAAACAATTTTTGACAAAAATGCAAATACGAGGTCTTGCACTTTCACCGACGATTTGTAAAATGACATTTTGGTAGATGTTGTTAATTAAGTTTGTATAACTATTAATTATTTTCTAGCATTTTTGAAGATTTGTTTAAGTGCTAATATTTCTACGGTGACAAAAGCTTTTCTAAAGTTGACAAAAGCTAGCCACAGATTAAATTATATTCTACTAACGGTTCTACTAGGTACTAAAACCTTGTCTGAACTCCGCATGCTATTTTTGGGATTAACTGGCTGTTTATTATCTGTGTAAATAACTTGTGATAACAAGTTGATTGGTTTATAGTTTTATGTTTTCTATTTCTAGTCATTTGATGTACAGTATTCCTAGTTGGTTTTCAAGTATTCCTTTTCCAGTTTTAAACATTTTTGTTATTATTCTATCTTTTCCAGCTGTTTTCTCATTTTTTAATGTTTTAGTGCCGTTCTAATTTTATCTTTTGTTATAGCAAATATTTTTTCTAAGTTTGCGTTTTGTACTTTTTTTATTGGTCTTGTTTGGGTACGTAGCTCTTTGCTTTTGTTGTATAATTTTGTTCAAAAGTCTTATCTTTAATTTTTACAATTTTTTTTTGTTGTGCGCTAGAAAGAAATATTTCTAAACACTTTAGCCTTTTTATGTTGTTTTAGGATTTTTTGCAATTTGTCTTTCAGATGTCCTGTTTGCCATTTTTGCATTATCTTATTTCTGTGTACTTAGTTTTTCTTGCTTCCCGTACTATATTGATTATTATTTTGTTTATTTTATTTATGTTGTTTGTTTTCCACTGATATTCTTTGAATTTATTTTCTAAGTACGCATCAAATTGGCATGGACTATGTTAGAAACTTTTTTTGTTTATTTGTTTGGACGTTTATTTTTGTTTTATTTTGAAATGTTGGAAAATTGCAAATCTTTAACCAATACCTAAAAAGGGAGACAAATCCTATTTTTCAAGTTCTAAATCAATTGCATTATTGTCTAATCTGTCAAAAAAAAATCGCAAATATAGGAAGGAGCAACTACACTGTCTCTTCTAAATTCTATTCAAAAACGATATTTGAATCATTGTTGATCCAAAATTGACGAATGACTTAGATACTTTACACAGGCGTTGTTGCAGATCTTAGCATTTTTTATAGATATTTTCATGGACATTGTTAAAACGAAATAAAAGACATAAATCTGAACAAATAATTACTCGTAATACAAGGCTTGCTAGGAATGCTAACAAATATTCACTGACAGTTCAGAGATGATGAACCAAAACTGTTAAGAAATAAAAAAAAAAAAATTTGCAACTAAAGTTGCCGATTATTAACTAGTACTTTTGATGCTTTGTTCTTTTGCATATCTTTAGAGATGTCTTTGTAGAAATTAAAGGATTTTTTTTGTTTTTAACACTGTTTGTAGGGGCGTATGCCTGTAAGATTTTCAGTGATTCTAGTTATTTATTTTTAGTGTAATATAAAGGGTCTTCCATTAAGAGCGCCCCCATTTGAAATATAAATAAAACGAGCAATTGATGATATCAAAGATCTGTTTATTGTGGGTTGAAGGTGACACTATACCATTAAGAATGGAACAGAACATCGTTCAGATGGCTACCTCTGAAACGCCGGCACGAATGAAGACGCTGGACCCAATTTTCTATCACTTTTTCACACAAATCTGGCGATATGTCAGCAATGGCTCTTTCAATATTGGTCTGGAGCTCCTCCAATGTTGTTGGTTTGTTGCTGTAGACCACTGACTTAACGTATCCCCAGAGAAAAAAGTCTAGGGGCGTTAAATCGCACGAACAAGGCGGCCAATTGGTTGGGCCGTGTCTTGAAATAACACGGTCTCCGAACTTGGTCTTCAATAAATCGATTGTTTGGCCGGCTATATGGCATGTGGCCCCGTCTTGTTGGAACCACATATTGTCCACATCGAAATCATCTAATTTGTCCTAAAAATAATTGGTTAACATGCCCCGATAGCGATCGCCGTTGACCGTGACGGCATTTCCTGCATTGTTATAAAAGAAATAAGGGCCAATGACTCCGCCGGCATAAAAACCACACCAAACAGTGAGTTTTAATGGATACAAAGGTGACTGGTTGATTTCCTGAAGATTTTCCCTTGCCCAAATGCGACAATTCTGTTTATTAACAAAACCGTTTAGCCAAAAATGAGCCTCGTCACTCAGGATGATTTTTCGATGAAAATTATTATCCATTTCCATCTTGTCTAAGGCTCAATTGGTGAAATTTCTGCGCAGCAAATAGTTATTCGACTTCAATTCTTGGGTTAGAACGATCTTATACGAGTGTAGGCCAAGTTTTTTTCGCAAAATCCGCCACAATGTTGTTTGGCTGATCCCCAACTCCTGAGAACGGCGTGAAATCGATTGTTTTGGTTGTTCGGCTACAGAAGCTCGTACAGCGCCAATATTTTCTTTGCTCCTGGCTGGTCTTGCTATTTTCGGCACGGGAACATCCAATAATGAGTAGGTCGACTCGAATTTAGCCACTAAACAAACCACAGACCGTTTATCCAGACGATTATAACGACCAAAAATCGGAGTCAACGCGCGTAAAGTTGCGTTGACCAAACTCGAATGTTCGTAATAAATTTTAATAATTTGCAAACGTTGCGCACACGTGTACTTCACCATGATGAAATGGTATAATGTCTCGAACAAATTGACGTTTATAATATGGAGCTAACTTCACACATGTTCAAATAGCAGCTATTCAAAACAGGGGCGTCCTTATTGGAAAACCCTTTATATATATGGCCATGTATGACTCGAGTGTACGGAATGAAATTTTGTTTTTGCTCAAACCATTGAAAATTCTCTACACGAATGTTGATCATAATTTTTTTTTTCAGATTTTTTCAGTGTGTTATTTCCAAGTAATAAGCAATCAAAATTTAAAAAAATCTAGTTTTTTTGCGTTTTTTTATATTTTTTTATCGTGTGTAAATTGCAATAAAAAAATAATTATAAAATACTTTTTTCTTCAAAATTGTTCAAAGAATAAATTTTCACAAACAAAGATTTTTTCTTTAAATTTTGAACATTTTGCAGAACTTTAAAAAACAGTTTTTTTTTTTAAGATGACAGTTATTTTCTTTTTTTCTCAAATATAAATTAAAATGTGCAAAAGATACCATGAAAATTTCAGTAAGTGCCGTGCGCTACGCTCCGAGATATTTTACAATGTATTTACAGAAATACTTAAAAATAGAGAAAAAGGCTTAAATTTCCTCGGAGCGTAGTGAACAAAACTTTCTGAAATTTTCAGAGTATTTTTTGCACATATAAAAGAACGTTTTTATCCATATTTAAAAAAAAAAAATACCCGTCATCTTATTTAAAAAAAAAACTGTCTATTAAATTTCTGCAAAATTGAGATGTTACAAACAATCAAAAAAAGTAAAAAAACGTAAATTCATTTTGTACACTAGACTCATACATAGCCATATATTACTTTCTTTGATATTGCTTTAAGCCTTTTTACATTAATTGTTAATCTTTTATTTATTAGTGCCTACGCCGCTAAGTCTAAAGTTGTCATGCTATTTATAATATAGTTAGCCTCACTTGAGTTCTGTATATTTTCCTTTCTTTATCTTGTCTTACTTATACCTACTACGTCTCATTTGTTTTTGTTTAGTTTGATTTCCAGCTCTTTTATCCTATCTTCTGACGCTATTGATCTTATATTACATGTGACAATTTTTATTGATTTTTGCTTGCCTATATCTTTTGGAGCAGCTGCCAGTGTGAGTTTATGGACTTTTTATTCTACTCACCTGAGAATTTGTATTAAAAGTTGACATTTGTATCATGTTAAGGGGTGTTGACCGTTACTGTACCGCGACAATAGGAGTTAATAAAGCGCTAGGGATGTAGGTAGGGTTTATTGTGGTATGGGTAATGTTTAAGCTTAAATATAAAAAAAACTCTAAAAAGTTGAATGAGAAAGAATCTTAGATCGCGTGGACAGGATCGCATCCCTAAAGTAGGTTCATCTTTCCCTGGTTTGCAAAGAATACCTACTTGTTACCCGCAACATAGTAGCAATAACAACTTTTTTATTAGTTGCTAAAATTACTATTAATGGCCTCGGCACGTTTTATTATATTCTCTAATAGTTAATTTAAAAAGTGATAAGTAGCAACATTGTAAAGGAATTTAGTTTAAATTTGAAAGAATTATAGTCAACTTATTTAAGAATCTTTGTGAAAAATTATAAGTTGCTATTTTTTTATAAGTTGCTAAAATTACAATTGTTAACCTTGACACATTTTATTGTATTGTTTAGTAGTTGGATAAAAGAGTTGTAATATTGTAATGCAATTTAGTTCAAGTTTGCAGGAACTATAGAAAATTTTAAAAATTGAATGGTTACTATTTGATAGTTTATTATAAAATAAGTAAAAAAAAATGCATGTATTATATCACGAATAAAAAAAGTAAAAACCGTAACTAGCTTCAACCTTTACGAGGTCATCATCGGACGGTGATACAATTATATATTTGAGGTTAGGGTATTTTAATAAAATTTATATATACTTTATTGTGCTGATTTTACTTTTTTATTTTTATTAAGACCGGTTTTGGCTGTTAGGCCATCATCAGTTTTTTCTTTTCACGGTTGTTGTTGTGTGTTGCGGATGGTGTGAATTAATAAAAATAAAAAAGTAAAATCAGCACAATAAAGTATATATAAATTTTATTAAAATACCCTAAACTCAAATATTTTAAACTGTGCAATAATCAGAAACAAATACAATTATATACTTAGTTAGTTACGGTTTTTAAATATATTTGTGATATAGAACATAGAAAATTTGATTTATTTATTTTAAGAACATTTTAGGTTGCTAACTTCTTTATTAATGCGCCAAAGTCAACAATTGTAATGTTATTAATATTATAGTTGTTGACTTTGGCGCATTTTAATATAACATCAATTTGTTTTTTTTTTTTTTAATTTAAAATGTGATATTTAAGAATTACTTAATATGTTACAGTAACATAAAAATACCAAGATTTAAGCAGTCTGTGAACATTGATCTTGAATATTTGTGGCTTATAAGTCTCAGGAAATAGTGAATCTGGAAGTTTATTCCATGTGTCAATAGTTCGGTTAAAAAAATCTCGTTTAAAAGTTTCAGCACATTTTATTATATTGTCTAATAGTTGACTAAAAGAGCCATAAGTAGCAACATTGTAAAGAAATTTAGTTAAAATTTGCAGGATTTATAGTTTATATTTTATATTTAGAAAATATAGTTTATAAATTGCTAAAGTTACAATTTTTATTTTATTTAAACACAAATTTGCAAGATGTACAATCAACTTATTTAAGAAAATTTGAAGAAAATTTAAGTTGGTAACTTGTTTATTAGTTTTTAAAATTACGATTGTTGACCTCAGCAAATTTTATTATATTATCTAATAGTTGATTTAAAAAGTCATGAGTAGCAATATTGTTCAAATGATTTTTCAAGGTCAACGAAGCATACGTGCATTACTTGATTTTTTAAATTATTTTTTCACTTAGCTGTTTTATTATAAATATTACGTCTTGTGTGATTTTTCCTCTTCTAAATCTACATTGGCTGTCCTCTATTGTTGTTTCTAATTTGTCTCTCATTCTTTTTTTTC
This sequence comes from Tachinus rufipes, assembly GCA_963932245.1. Lineage (NCBI taxonomy): Eukaryota > Metazoa > Arthropoda > Insecta > Coleoptera > Staphylinidae > Tachinus > Tachinus rufipes. The sequence goes on along the minus strand of OZ010747.1, from coordinate 64,477,321 downwards.
TATAATTCTTCTAAATATCTTGCTTGGTATGCTTGTTAGTGTGATTTCTTTGTAGTTTTACATTTTCTTGTATCTTCTTTTTTAGTTTTGCCTCCATCTTTTTATTATCTTGTCTTCTTCCATTATTTTTTTTTTTTAATATTATCTTTCATATTCATCATAATGTGTTTTTCTTTTGTTTTAGATGTTTTAACGTTCCGTGAAATAATTTTTGGTTTTGGTTGAAGTTTTCATTAATTTTTTTTTTCAAATTTTGTCCTTTATTTTATCTTTGCTTCTATTATTCTTTTTATTTTATTTTTATTTTCTTTGTTTTTTTTTTTAATTTTTTGTAGAAATTCCATTTTTTGTTTTGTTTCTTATATCTTTTTTGATTTCTGTCCACCATTTAGTTTTTTATATCTTTATTTACTATTTTTGTCGTTTTACAGCTTTCTTTTGCAGCTTCTAGAATAATTTGTCTGAAAGTTTTCCATTTTCCTTCTACTTTTATCTGATTTTTTTTGTAGCATCGTTTGGTATGCCGTTTGTATTTGTTTTTCTTTTAGTTTGTATGTTTTTATCTTTAACTTAACTTTTTTCATTCTTCTGTCTGATTTAACTTTTGCTTGAATTTCTCTGTGTTTGAATTTGGTGTTTGTTATTACTAGATTGTTTTTGATGCCTAGTTGAATAATTTTATATACGTTTTTTTTTTTAATTTCTTCTTCATTGTTTCACATTGCTTCTTCTATTTCGTTGTTTTGGTTTCCAACTCTCCCATTTAGGTCTCTTAGTATCATTTTGTTTGCTGTTCTCATTGTCTATTTCTTGTTTAATTTTTTTAGAAGCTGTCTTCTCTTTTTGCATCTTTATTTGGTCCGTATGCTACTATCATGGTCTATGTTTCATTCTCTACTAGCTTCATTTCTACTACCATAATTCTTTTATTTATGTGTTTTTTTTTTCTTATTATATCTATTATCCTTTCCGGAGCTATTATTGTTTCTACTTCTTCTTTTGCTTTTTTCTTTTTCCCCACTTCTGTTTACATTAACCCTCTAAATATACCTTTATTTTGTTTCCGTTATTCCTAGTATTTCTATTTTTTGGTTTATTATTTCTTCCACCAGTTCTTATATTCCATGTTCCTGTTTTTTCTTCTTTATTTTTCTTCTTTTTTTTTTCTCATTTTTTTTCTGTATTTTTACATTGTTTGCCGTTGTTTTTATCTTCTTTCTTGTGCTATTTTCTTGTCGTGTCTTGTTGGGTATCTTTTTCTTAGTTGTTTTCTTTACTCTATTGGATCTTCCACTTCTAGACATTTTATCTTTTTATTGCTTCTATATTCTTCTTCGTTATTTATTAACTTTTGGTAACCTATGTTTACCCTCTTGCCATTCGCTTTTCCTTCTCTTGCTATGTCTCTAATTTCTTTTTGTACTCATCTTTCTTTATATGTTAGGTCATTGTCAATGTAAAGAGACCATTTAATAATATAATATATAAATATAGGTTTTCAACTATTTTATTAGTTGCTAAAATTACAACTGTTGACTTTAGCGCATTTTATAATATAGTCTAATATTAATAATAATAATAATAATAATAATAATAATACTTTATTTACGGTATAATCTTACCATTTACATCTACAACAAATATACATAAACAATGATGTTTTATAAAACAAAAATAAAAAATACATAAAAGCGCACATATTAAACATTAGTCAGCATGACTCAGCTGACTTCTAAACGTAGACTTAGAAACACAAAATACATTAAAATTAGTTGGTAAATTATTTGCAAATCTACACATTCTACCGAGCGGATTATTGAAAACATAATTAGTAGAATGGGTAGACTCACGGAATAAGAAAGAATGCCTGCTGTGTCTATTATTAGGTGCTACATGGAATGGAAGAGTACCGATGCTCCAGACAATCGATCTCAGACATAATTAAATTACGCAGGAACAAATCGACCATTTTGCTGCGAAGCTTCAATGGCGGTAGGTTGTACAATGAAGCAATGTAACAGTAATCATAATTTACAGATAATATGCCCGATTTATAAGACAATAAACGAAATTTTATTTATTTATTTTTTTAATTCTGCGGTTATGAATTTCATAAACAGGATTCCAAACTGACGGAGCATACTCTAAATGCGAATGCACTAAAGCACAATATAAAAGTTTTAGTGTACTGGCTGATAAATCCGCGGACATTCTATATACAAATCCCAATATTTTTATGGCACGATTGCACATGATGTTAATATGTTCAACAAATGTAAGTTTGATCATAAATGACTCCTAAATCTTCCACCGTCCAACACTTTAGTGTCAATTATATAGTTATACCGCACATAAAAGAAATGACGATGAATTGATATACTGTGGGACATTAATAAAAAGCAAAAATAAAACAATGAACAATGAAATCCTTGAAGAACACCTGATGATACAAGAATGGGTTGTGACAAAAAGTTATTAATTTTTACACACTGCGTGCAGTTTTTCAAAAAGCTAAATAACCAGGAAATCACATTATGATGAAAAGCCAGAAAACTGAGCTTAGCTATCAACATTTTATGGCTCACACGATTAAACGCCTTTGAAAAAGCGGTGTAGATAGAATCAACTTGTACTTTGGATTCAAATGTATTTGAAATATTATTTTCATAACAGAGTAAATTAGTAAGTGTGGAACGTCCTTTACGAAATCCATGCTGTTCTTCCACTAAGATGCTTTTGCAAATCCATTGTAATTGACCAGTTACAATTTTATTGAACAATTTAGTTATAATTTGCAGGAGTTATAGTCAACTTAGAATATTTGTAGAAAATGCAACGATCTGCAACATTACGCTGTATCTAGGTCAGAGTCAATTTTGGGTCAGCAATCATCCAAATAGTTGTTGATTAAAAAGATCATAACAAGCATCATTGTTATGCAATTTAGTTTAAATTTGTAGAAATTGTAATTTAAAATTGTTTGTGGAAAACTATAGATTATTAGTTGCTAACATTACGATTGTAGATCTCAGCACATTTTATTATATTGTCCAATAGTTCACTAAAAGAGTCATAAGTAGTAACAATGTAAAGAAATTTAGTTAAAATTTGCAGGAATTATAGCCAACTTATTTAAAAATGTTTATAGAAAATATAGGCTGCTAACTTTTACACAAAACTGCTAAAATTACAATTTTTTTTTTTATTTAAACACAAATTTGCAGAATTTACAATCAACATATTTAAGAAAATTTGAAGTAAATTTTAGGTTGATAATTTGTTTATTAATTTTTTAAATTACGATTGTTGACCTCAGCAAATTTTATTATATTATCTAATGGTTGATTTAAAAATTCATGAGTAGCAATATTGTTATGCAATTTAGTTCAAATGCTTTTTCAAGGTCAACAAAGCATACGTGCATTGCTCAATTTATTTTTTATCATCTTTTCACTTAGCTGTTTTATTATAATTTCTTAGGTCCTGTGTGCTTCTTCCTCTTCTAATAAATCTACATTTGCTGTCTTCTATTGTTGTTTCTAATTCTTTTATCTTTGTTTCCATTGTTTTTGTAAATATCTTGTTTGGTATACTTGTTAGTGTGATTTCTCTGTAGTTTTTACATTTTCTTTTATCTTCTTTTTTATGTATTTCTTCATTCTATTTCCTTGACGTTTTTTATTTCTGATTATGCCATTTATTAGTTCCGTTATTTGTGCAATTCTCTTTTCTCCCATGAATTTTATCATTTCCGGCGTTATTTTATTTGTTTTTGGAGTCTTTCCGTTCTTTAATTTTTTAACTGCTTTTATTATTTTGTCTTTTTTAACTTCTTCTATTTATTCCGTTTTTCTGTCCTGAAGCAATCCTTCATCTTCATCTTCTCTTCTTTCCTTCCTTTATTTTTTTTTTAATTTTTATTTTTAATGTTCATCATAGTTTTCTTTCTTTTGTTTTAGTTGTATTAATTTTTTTTTTGGTATCTATTTTTCTTTTTGTCTTTTATATATTTTTTTTTATTTTCTCTGTACACCAACTAAAATTTTTATATCTTTGTTTACTATTTTTGTTGTTTTACAACTCTCTTTTGCAGGTTCTAAAATAATTTGTTTGCAAGTTTTCCGTTTTCTTTCTATGCACGTTTTTTTTTTCCTTTCTGATGATGTAAAACAAATTTTCTAAAGCTCCAATACAACGTAAAAAAATCAACTTAGAATCTTTAATTTTTACAAACTTAATTTAAAATCTAATTTTTTAAATAAAATATAAAACTTTTCTTTTTTACAAATTTGGATCTTTATTTTTTGTAATCATTTCATGCACATTAATAGCTGGCGGATTATCAGCATTGATCCCACTTGTAAAAGTCTCTTCTGTATCCAACATTTTAGGAACAACCGGTAAATTATTAACACCAATTATACCAATTGTAGTGGCTCCCGAGATTTCACCCTGCAGTTTCCCAAAAACTTCGTGATAAGTAAGCAATTGGTTAATTTCATTAACATTAACTTTGTACATATTTTGAACCATATCGACGCCGATCGTTTTTACTCTTGTTCCTGATGGCCTAAATATTTATCTGCATTTATTATTAGCAATTTTGATTAATTTTGATTAATTTTGATTAATTTTGATTAATTTTGATTAATTTTTATTAATTTTTATTAATTTTGATTAATTTTGATTAATTTTGATTACTTTTGATTAATTTTGATTAATTTTAATTAATTTTGATTAATTTTGATTTAGTAATATTGTTACTCCGGAGATTTTAATAATGCTACCGTCTGCCGTTCGTACAGTTGATTAAAAGAGTCATAAAGTAAAGAAATTTATTATAAGTAGCAACATTATTAAGCAATTTAGTTCAAATTTGCAGAAACTATAATCTATTTATGTACATGTTTGATGAAATTTTTTGGTTGCTAACTTTTTTATTAGTTACTAACATTACAATTGTTGATTTTAACGCATTTTAACTTAATATTAGTTAGTCGATTAAACTAGAAATGAGAAAAAAAGAACGAATGATAGAGTTCTGTATAGAAGTGGTGACAAATACGTACTTCAAATTATTACCTCAAAAACTGTATACGTGGAAGCCTCTCAACGACAATACAAAATAACATTATTTAAAATTAGATTGACTAAACAAGAGGTGTTGCAATAATTTTCAGTCAGTTAAGACGTGTCCTTGAGCGAATATTGGATCGGACCATATTCCTTAATAGCAAAAATTAGATCCTATAATAAAAAAAAGGAAACGGTTAGACCAGAAATATAAATAAAATAAAAAAGATTAATGAACAACTAGCATCTGGGGACCCACAAGCAACAGTTACTAATCTAGAAGAAACATTTTGAGCTGCATAAAAGGAAAAACGGTAACATTATCATCAAATTTTAGAAAATCGTACACAGTGTGTGAAAACTAATAACTTTTTATCACAACCAATTGTTGTTCCTTCTGGGGTTCCTCAACGATCTCATTGTTTACCAATTCTGTTTTTACTCTTTATTAATGATCTTGTTTATTCTATTAATTCTTCGTCTTATCTTTTATTTGCTGACGATCTTAAAATTTATAAAAGAATATCATCTATCGAGGACTGCATTAGTTTGCAAAATGATTTAGATTCTGTTCATTCATGGTGTCTTATTAATAACTTGTTGTTTAACGCAAATAAATGTTTTTCGATAAGCTTCAACAGAACTTTAAGTAAAGTATCGTTTGATTATGCTATCGATAATAATGTTTTGGAACATGTTACACAAATAAAAGATTTGGGCGTAATTTTTGATTCAAAACTAACTTTTGTTGAGCATATTAACTATATGTGCAACCGTGCTATGAAAATGTTAGGATTTGTTTACAGAATGTCTACTGACCTATCTCCTAGCACACTCAAATTACTTTATTGCGCTTTAGTACGTTCTCATTTAGAGTACGCTCCGTCAGTTTGGTGTCCATTCTACAGCGTTCATATATGCAATATAGAACGTATTCAAAACAAATTTTTTCGTTTATTATCGTACAAATTAGGCATATTATCCGAAAATTACGATTCTAAGCTCATTGCATTGCAATATAATCTTCCACCGCTGAAAATTCGGCGCAAAAGAGCCGATTTATCATTTTTACGTGGACTAATGATGTCTGAGATCGATTGCCAAGAGCTACTAGTAACTCTTCCATTTCAAGTCCCCAACAATAATCGCCGAACCAGACAGTCTCCATTATTTAGAAAATCTATACATTCTACCAATTATGGATTTAATAATCCAATTGGTAGAATGTGTAGAATTGCAAATAGTTTCTCTAATAATGTTGATTTATTTTGTGTTTCAAAATGTAGTTTTAAGTGTCAATTAAAATGTGTTGATGAATAATTTTATATTTTGTTTTTATTTATGTATACTTTTTTCCATGCTTTTATTTTTCAATATTCTTTTATATATTTTTGTGTAATTGTAATATTGTTTGTAATTCATCGTTATTTATGTATATAATGATGTAGATGTAAATGGTTTTGTATATACCGTGAATAAAGTATTATTATTATTATTAATAAATCTGAAAGAACACAAGAGTAGCTAAACTACATCAAAACGTTATTTAAAGACAAAAGAGTTAATGTACATATTTGTAACTGTAACCGCTGAAAAATAAAATAGTTGGTATTATAGTGAAAAATAACTTTGTAAATATCCGTGATACCGTGCTAGTAATAGAAGACCAACTTAGAATTACAGAACACGTCTAAGAAAGTTGATAAGCAAACACGCAGCTAACAACAACACACAGCTGACGATTAATCAACAAAACATCAAAAAAATCCATAAATACGAACACCTGGGTACATGGGTAAACGAAAACATAGAAATAAAGAGTAAGATTGAATAAGACCGCAACACTTTTATTAAAATGAAACGGTTCTTCTGCAGTAAATATTAAGTAATTCTTTTAAGATTAGAATGGTACTATGTTATATTCTTTTTGTACTGCTATATAGTGTAGAGGCATGTACGCTTAAAAAACACCTAACAAACAAATAGAGGCATTTGATATGTGGAATTTTAAAAATACCATGGACCGACCGAGTTACTAATAAAGAAGTGTTGAAGGAATGAGAAAAAAAGAAATATTATCAACAATTAAGATTAAGAAGCTTGATTACAACGTAGTACAAACGTTTCCAACTCATAATCCAAGAGAAAACAACTGGCAAGAGAAGTGTTGAAAGGAGAAGATTATTTTAGTTACGCAATCTCCGAGATTAATTCGGATGTACTTTAAATCAACTATTTAAGGCAGCAGTAAACATAGTTTAACCTTTGTTGAAGACGGCACACCAAAAAAAGAATTTACATTAATACTAAAAGAGGAAGTAGAGAAAGCAATTAAACAAAGAAAGACCGGTAAAGCAACTGGATCCTGACCTTGTCCTTATAAAACTTCTTAACGCTAGGGTTTAGTCGCCCAGTCCTGTTGTGGTGCAACTAGTAGTATTGTTATGGAAAAATATTAAATTCTATTTCATTTACGAGAATATCGGTGAACTTTTCTCTTTAGAAAAATATTGACACGTACAGCGCCGTTTTTAAATTAAAATTGTTTCTTATAGGGCAAAACGCCAACCAACTCAATATCCAAACGATAAGATTTTAGTCATCACTCTTTTTATATGTTAAACTACATACAATGTTCTATATCTTCATGTTTTTGGTTTAAGATTTAAAGTTACATTTAACGAGTAAAAAATTAATAAAAAACTGATTAAAAACGTCACTTTTAAAAAATTAATTGCAAAGAAACGACTTATTGCATAAAATTTCTACAAATTTGAGGACACAGATTGGACTTTCTTGTAAAATGTGTGAACATTTTATTCAATTATATTCAGGCGTTTTCTTGCTGAGTTGGATTCTGTGAACCCTTATAATAGCCCAACTATTCTCCCCCCTTAAACTAATAGATGATAATACCATCAATACAAAATACAAAAATCAAAATTTATAACTTAGTTTGTGATACTGGAGAATTTTTTAATGAATGGATAAACTCAACATTCATCCTTATTTAAAAAAAATACACCGCTAAGTTTTGCGGTGACTATACAACAATAAGTATAATGAGTCATTTTTTAAAAGTCTACCTCAAAATGATTTATAGTCACGGCCAATTCCTATGCTAAAAGAAATACGAAATACTCAATTTTACTTTAGGAATGCTCTAGGAAAATAGCTTACAAGTGCTTTTCCAACAATGTCGCGATGTCAACTGCAATGTACAACAATACTAAACTTAAATATATATTCTGCGCAAAACCGGCTTAGACAAGAAGGATATCCGAATAATCTTTACTGAAATTAAAATGCAAGCATCAGCGTGGAACATCAAATAAAGTTGTTATACTAGAAGAATACAAAAACCAAAGTATTGGTTATAAACAAAAACTCTAACCTTGTTCCAGGAAGACTACTGTTAAAAAACAAAGTAATTGAAAAAATCGATAAATTTACATACTTGGAAAGTTTACTAAAATCGGATCCGTCTTAAAAAGCTATCATTTAGGGCTGGTTTATTCATTTGTTTGCTAAGGTATGTATTACTCGTACAGTAAACTTATAGATCCCTTGTAGGAAATTTGGGTGTATTCATCCCAGTTTAAATGTCACGTAATTACTGAATGTTTTTATACGGATAAAGCAGCTTGGGAAAAAAGAATATCTATATATATTTCTGTGAGAAAAGCAGACATAGATTGACTTTTTAGTAATCTGGTTGTAGAACTACTGCTTGTTATTATTTGTTTGTGCTTGAGGTTATGTTTTTTATTTATTTTCTACACGTATGCGGTTCCATTCGGTTCGGTTCGTTTTCGGTTCTATTTTGGTTTTTATTCATTATCTAATAATTCTAATAGAAACAGTATAGCACCGAATACTCCCTAATTCTAATATTCCTCCTTCGTTTTTTTTCCTCTATATAGAGAAACAACATGACAACAACTTGAATTCTATCAATTATGATTACTACTGAGCCTGTGTACGGAAAAAACTCAAAACCTAATATAAACCGTGTATGTGTGAAAAAATTCGTTTTTGGTTGCAACTCTCACTACTGGCAGATGAAAAGACGTTTATTCATGGCAATCTTATTAATAACGCTATTAAGCACTTTATTGAAAGGTGAATATATTTACCTTTAAGCACATTAAAACCAAAATAAGACTAAAATACGGAATGAAAACGTAGACATAAACAAAGCAAAGTTAAAGCTAAAAGATCACCAGGGCGCAGACATTTTTTTTTGCAAAAGTATCTAAGAACATGGTTTAACATCTTGACCAAAGAACTATTTTGCCCTACAAAAAAAATGGAATTGCCATGTAGATATTCAACATCCGATAATTGAAAGGCACACTATTTCACAAATTTAGCATGCAAAACATTATTTTTGACAAATTTGTTATATAAATTTTCAATTTAAGAATCTATTTGTAAAAAAAAAAATTAAAAATTTTTGTTGCCATTTAAAAAAAAAAGTTGGTTGCCATAGCAACTATACTTAAAATAAAAACGTACATGTATGTACCTGCCTTTATAATACTTAAAAATGGTTTTTGAGTTATATGAATCGGTTAAAAAATAACGGAGTTATTCAGCCGTACGTTTTTTGTCTAACACCCTGTATGCAAGTTTTACATATAAAATGTTAACTTCTTTTTCAACAAATCTATTGTACTGTCAACTGTCAGTTTCACAAACCAATTTGCAGTTGTATCAGACTGTCAACTTTTTCTCAACAAGTAGTATAAACTGTCAGTTTGAAAATCAATTATCAATTTTCTGAGATAATGTGTAACTGTCTGAAATATAAACTTGAGCAAATCACTTTTTACATTTGTGCAGTTGAAGTTTTGTGGGGCCCCCAAAAATGTTCTAACTGATAAAATTTCTTATTTAGAAGAAGAAGATAGTTTAGAAAGATAAAGAAATTTTAGATTTAATATCTTGCAGTGTACCTAAACCTGCTTTTAATAGATTTCTTATTAATGCTGATTCAATTCAATTGCCATTGGTAAAAACAATTCTATCTTTATCTAGTACGTTTTTTGATTGTGGTCTAGCCAATGACTAGCTGCCTATGTTCGTCCGTCATACATTTATGTATTAAAACTTAAGCATGGAACAATTAGAACTGACATAGTAAACTATATCAAAGCAAATCTGTCATCTGATTTGATGTTGTTGACTTGGTGGTGACATCTGTTACTTTACTGTTATTGTCTTCACTACTATTTATTGACAGTTTGCAAGTTTAGAACTGTCAGAAATAAAGATATTTTTGACAGATAAAATTCAATAATAACAAGTGAATGACAACAATTTTCTATCACTTAAATCAGTTGAACACAGAGGTCAAGGTCAATGTCAAAACCGTACTGTAGTAGACATAAACAAGAAAAACTTGCAAAACGTCAATTTGCAGCACTTTCAATATTGAACTTGTTTTTGAAAGATTTTAATGACAACAATCTGGGGAATGTTTTTTTTAAATATTTGAAAAAGTTTGTAAATGAATTAAAAAGATATATTTCAAAAAATGTTTATATTGAGAAATATAGTTGGGTTAGAATCACATTTCAAGTAGATGTAATGGGTCTTGAAAATGATTCAGATTAGATTACAAGAAAAAATCCCAAAATGAAAGGTGATTGAGTATTAAAAAAAGGTTTGCCAGAATGAGTGACGTAGCTATCTGTAAACTGTAAAGCCTGGAATGCGGAAGGACCTAAGGGTATATATTTAAAGTTTTTTAATGTTTTATAATCGGATTTTGTTATTTTTGATACTTTATAAATAGAATTTTGCACTTTTTGACAGATTATTGCCGGATTTTGCTTTTTTTAACAATATTTTAATATTTCATAGCCATATTTTACTATTTTGGTGTTTTCTGACATTATTTTGATGTTTTGAGGTCGGATTTTGCTATTATTTACTTTTTTTATAAATAGAATTTGGCTGTTTTTGAAAGGATTTTTTTATTTTATTTTAAAATTGGATTTTGTTATTTTTTACATTTTATTTATAGAATTTTACGATTTTTAACAATTTTTGAGCAAATGTTTCTGTTTCTCTACTATATACTATACATAATCTAATATGGACTATATTTCAATATTTTAACAGTTTATGGAAGATTTTGGTTTTTTCCAACAATATTTTAGTATGTCATAGCAGAATTTTGCAATTTTTGACATTTCATAACTAAAATTTTACATTTTTTAACAGTTTTATGGCCGGGTTTTAGTGCTTCCTAACAATATTTTGATATATCATATCTTCTGTTTTTGAGATTTAATGAGAAATTTTTAGCAGTTTATAATTTTTTGACAATTTTTGATGTTTTAAGGCTTTGTTATTTTTGACATTTTTTGTTCTGCATTTTTTAATAATTTATAAACAGACCAACTTGTGTACGTTGTTATTCAAAACAGTCTTTTTCAATATTTTGCGGTGAAGCCAAAGTTACGCAACTGCCCACAAGGTTTTGACTATTTCGAAAGCCCTGCCGATTTTCCTGTTTTGCATGGAATTAACTAAAAGAGTCATAAGTAGACAACAAAATTTGGTTTAAATTTTATCTATTTTTTTTATATTGTTGCTGTAGTAGCAATGTTTGTAAAATAAAATTATGTAGGTTTTGAATATATATATTTAAGATTTTTTTAAATTATCAAAGTTTTGGAAATTAATTAAGCTATTTATTAACAATCTTTAAATTTTGCTATTAAAGCAATAATTCAAAAATGAAAATTATGCACTTTTAATGGTTTCCGAAAAAAAATATTGAAAAATTACTCAATAACAATCTCGTAAGCTATTGTTTTTAAATTTTTACTTGTATTGCAATCTTTGTAAAATGAAAATCATGTAATTTTTGAGGTATTTATTTAAGAGTTTTTGTAAATTATTTTTGTAAATACATTTAAAATTTAATGAAAATTACCAAATTTTAGAAATCAACTAAGCAACTCATTAACAACTTTTTTTGAATATTGTTACTCTAATGACAATTTTTGTAAACAAACTTTGTTTTGTAATTTTAGAAAATACATTTAATATTTTAGAAATCAATTAATCAACTCATTAACAACACATTTAAGAAATTATAAATTTATTTTTTAAAATTTATTGTATCAATTTTTTTAAATAAAAATTATGCAATAAATTGAAAAACTCATTGATAATCTGTGTAAAAATATTTAAGTTAATTTTCATAAACTGTTTGTTTTTAATTTTAATTAGATTAAAGCTTTATAAGTAGTACCTGAATTACTATTAAATTTGCACGAATTTAGCCAAAATTATTACCAATATTAATTAAAAATTATAGCTATTTAACTAGTTACTAAAATTGTATTTCTATTTATTTTCAAGAAGATTCTTCACGTACTAATTAAACCATATTAAATTGCTTCAATATTTCAATGGTAATTACATAACAATCTATTTGTAAATAAATGCAAACCTTGTTGTATTATTTTCTGTTATTGTTTGTAAACTAAGAAAAGTGTCAACGCGACGAAATGCTTTAAACGCATCGCAAGTGTGTAATAATCGACCTTCCGACTTATCATAAACAATAATAAAAGAACTATATATAGTTAGCATGTGTTACCATCAAACGTATCATTTCAAATCCTTCAATTACTAAGGTAAGTCAATACTTACAACCAAATTAATTAAATTATTAATTATTTTTTATTTTTTTAATAGGGATTCAAAATGATGTCTAAAATTTTATTAGTGGGAGCCTGTTTGGTGAGCGTGGCTTACGCCATTTGTGAAACCGAATTGACACGTCCAGTTGAATGGACCGGAGGAAACTTTGAATGGCCATGTGAGGCGACTAAGAAGATTTACCAATCTTCAGGAAAATTCATCAGCAAGAATATCATTGCCACTAGAGGTCAAATCTGGCACGATAATGTCATCATTGCTCTCCCAAGATACAAGCCTGGAGTACCAGCTACTTTGGCTAAAGTGTGTTTGAAACAAAAAGGATGCGAAGCAATCCTCGAGCCATTCCCATGCTGGTCATCACAAGAAGAAGGAGATTGCCAAGCTTTCCAATCAGTTGTTGATTTGTATTTGGATGCTCAAGATATATTGTGGGTTCTGGATGTTGGCGTTACTAATACTTTGGAATCACCAATTCGTCGTTGCCCACCTAAAGTATTGGCTATCTCAATGAAGACTGGTAAATTATTGAAAACATTGGACTTATCTGGATTAGTATGCCAAGCTTCCCGTTTACAATACGTTGCTGTTGAATATTCCTGTGATGGACGTCCATTTGCTTACATCAGTGACGCCGCTACTCGTTCCATCTTGGTCTTCGATATTGCTGGAAACAAGGGATACAGAGTAATCTTACCTAAAGCAATCGTATCAGGAATGACCCGTCGTGATGTATTATACATTGCTCTCGTCCGTAAAGGATGCGGAAACAACTACCTCGTCTTCACCTACCTCTCATCAGGACGCATGTTCCAAATCCGCACTGATTATCTTCGCTCTGGATCAACCGCCGGTCGCGTTGAAGATTTGGGCCCTAAACCATGCAAGCTAGTCATTTTAGGTACTGATTTAGGATCAGCTATCTTCTTCAGATACGAAGGACAATCTGAAATCTACAGATGGGATGCCAATACAACTTTCTGCAAGACTAACTTCGTAGTTGTATACAAATCACCTGATTGTCTTTTATCAACACAAGTCATGCCAGACTTGAGGAGACAACGTATGAGGGTTTTGGAATCCAACTTCCCTGATTTCATCCAAAACACAGTTGGATGTGGTGCTCTCCAACAAATCAACCTGATGTCAGGAAGCTGTTCATAATTCTCTTGCTGAAATCAGCAATGATCATAAATATATTAGATGTGATCTCAATTAAATATGTTTTTTTAATTTTTACCTTAATATAACCATACTGTAAAATATTTGCTATTTTATTTATTTTACTTTAATCTGCTGAAGATACAATTTATTAATTGTTACTTGTTTGCCGATTGTTTTTACCATTTTTAAAACAATTAGCAACTTGCTCTTAATTGCAATTATTACCAAATATGTGGATTATAACTCCTACGAATATTATTATTCAAAAGTTACCAGGTTGCTACTTATTGTGCTTTTGTGAAAACTTAAATTGAATTTATCAAATTAACAAGTAGCAACTAACTCATTAATTAAAGTTGCTGATTGAACGTTAAGCAACTTTACGTACAATTAGCAACTTATTTTTTCTTAATAATGTTTGGTTAATATGTTTACTGTTAATTTTAAAAATTTAAACATTATCCAATAACCAAGTTGCTAGTTACAGCATTTTTACTAAAAATAACAATATTATTAAGTTACGAGTTACTGATTGAAATTTAAGCAACTTTTAGTATAACTAGCAACTTAGAATTTTTGATATATGTTAAACAACATGTTTACTATTTAACATGCAAATTTCATCATAAGCATGCAATCAAATTGCTAGTTATAGCAATTTTGCTGAAAGCAACAATATTATTAGATTACAAGTTACTGATAAACATTTAAGTAACTTTTAGCATAATTAGCAACTTTATATTTTTGATAAAGGTTAAGCAATATGTTTTTTTATATAACATAAAAATTTTAACATAGTATTGCAAACAAGTTGCTAGTTATAGCTATTTTACTAAAAACAACAATATTATTAGATTACGAATTACTGATTGACATTTAAGTAACTGTTAGTATAACTAGTAACTAAAAGTTTTTGATAAAAGTTAAGCAATGTGTTTACTATATAACCTGCAAATTTTAACATAGTCTTGCAACCAAGTTGCTAGTTATAACTATTTTACTAAAAACAACAATATTATTAGATTACAAGTTACTAATTAAAATTTAAGCAACTGTACGTACAATTAGCTACTTATTATTGTTAATAATAAGTTGCTAATATATTTACTATAAATTCTACAGATTTAATCCTTACTGATTAAAAAAATTGCTAATTATAGCAATTTTTCAAAAAACTACAATATTTTTAGATTAAGAGTTAGTTACTGATTAAAAGACCATGAAAATAAATCTGCAAAAATAAGTCATAATCAAAGGTTAGTGTACTCTTGAGTTTTCTGAGACAACACTTTAGGAGAATATCAATCAGATCTAATTCAAAAGTTATACGTTACCAACCGCCTGGACAATCACAATCAAAGATAAAGGAGAATTATATAATATGAAGAAGAAGCCTTTCTGATGCAGGAAGGCACAACAAAGCAGAAGATCGCATGACACAATAACTGCAGAACAAAAAATTTGGTGATCACATTTATTAGGTTATTTGTGTGCGCTGTGCTACAAACCTTATTATGTGTGCAATAATACATTACAAAGTTGTCATTTTCCTTCAGCAAACCAACAAATTTCATGATCCGAGTGCCGTTATTTTAAAAAAGTTATAAAATAATTATTCTATTTGAATTACGCGGCTTGTAATCAGCTGTTTACAACCTCTATAAAACATCAACCAGAAGTTAGCAGTCTGGAATAGTTCACTCAGTTAATTTAAACTGGCATCCATTTTATTAATTTATTGATTAAAAAGTACAAACAATGATTATTTATTTGCTATATAACAGTTATAAAATTAAACACAATTAATCATAATTGGTAAAATAGTTTTTCTGTTACATAAAATAGTTTGCTAATGTTGTATAAGATGTTGCACTAATTGCTTTATTAGCAACTGCACAAGCAGACATGTACACTTTATATAGAAAATAAAATACAGTTTTCTTCATTTTCTAAACTAAATTATAGAAATGCATAGAATAAGCAAGTTAGAATAGAGATTATTCGGCCATTATTTTCAATGCAATGAAGACAGCAAAAAATGCAAATAAATTTTAATAATTAATTTATAATTAATTTAATTTAAATTAATATTAATAGTGCTATGAAACTATATAAATATGGAATAAAATACAATTTGATTTAATTCTATTAAAATGCAAAAATATGACTTTAGAAATGCATGGAATAAGTAAGTTAGAATAGAGTTTATTCTGCCATGTTTTCAATGCAATGAAGATAGCAAAAGATGCAAACAAATTCTGTTGGCCATGTTTTTTGCCACTTAAATCATAAATTTGTAATTAATAATACATATTGATGTTTAAAAATACAATTAACATGAAGCCTGGTATTGAATTTATATTACTAGATGATCCTGTAGTACAAAAAGAGATCACAAGCAGATTTTTTTATTTAATGATGACGTCATTAATTGCGATAAGCGATATGCGATACATGCCAGAATAACCCCCATGATCCTGTAGTACGAAAAGAGATCACCGGCAGATTTTTTTAATTAATGATGACGTCATTAATTGCGATTAGCGATATGTGATACATGCTAGAATAGGGGTCCGGGGCTTCTAAACTATTCGCGGGATTTGTGAATCACAATTTCATATGATGACGTCATACGTTAAAATCTGACAGTAGTGACAGATTATAATAAACATTGAACCGCTCTTGAGACGTTATATTGACAGGACCTACAAAATAAATTCGTTTGAGCTGAAATTGCATATTGTGTTTGTTTTATGGTAGAATTGGATGTAAGGGTAAGGGTAGATTTTAGTTTATATTTTTAGTTTTGTGCCTATTATTTTTTTATAATTCAGCTGGGGTAACTAAAGAACCCCCCTATGGGGGAAAATTCTGTGGAGAATATCCCGCAGGGGGAAGGGGGAAAACCGCATAGTGATTCGAGAAAATTACATGGTGACTCTAATGCAACTGGTAATACAATGGTTTTTTTTTTTTTTTTTTTTTTTTTTTTTTTTTTTGGGCTAGGCGGTAAAATCTTCTAAAGACTGGCAAGTGTCGGATCATTTCCTCTCAGTTTGAAATGCCTACCGACTAAAAACCGCCCATTGAATTGCCTGTGGAAGTTCGTACCTTTCGGCACATGCCTTCCTTGGGTTAGATGGAATTGGGAAGAAGGTGGGTGAGTAGCCCTGTAGGCTCTGGAAAATTAAAACTAATACAATGGAGTTGAGTGTGAGGGACTTAATATCTCTTTCTGTTGGTGAATTGGATGCTCTTATAGTACAATTAGATGAAATAGAATTCGAAGATCAGGCTAAGATTTTGCTAGATAAGGTTAGACTAATGAATGGGGTTGCTCAGAAGATCTCTGGTGTGATTGCCACTGGTCATTTTGTGGGAACAGATGGGACTTCATGTTCAATAAACAATAAAACTAAACATAGACTATCATACCTGCTAAATAAAAATAATAAGGTGGAGAATTTTAGTTCGGAGTACAGAGGTCCTTTCATTACTTATGTGGGAAAAACCAAAGAATTTTCAGGTGTTTTAACCTCTATCTCGTTAGGCAAGAAATTACAAGGTGAAAAAGTAGAAGGAGTTGTACCTGTTAAGAAAAGAGGGTATAATAGAGCTACCATAGAGTTTAACAATGCAAAATGAGCAAATAATTTTTTTCTAGAAAATTTAATAAAGTATAAATTACAAGCTTTTATTCCGATGCATTCAGTATCCTGCAAGGGGATTGTCAAAGATGTAAATTTTGATATTTCAGAAGAAAAACTTTTACAACAACTTAAATGTAGCAATGGCAATCAAATATTAAACGTTAAACACATTAAGTGAAAAAAAAGAAGTAAATAATATAGCAACAGTGACTCCAACTAGAACCATAATAATAACAGTTATTGGAAAAGTGTTACCAGAGAGAATGAATATTTACCATAATAATAGGATGCTTAAGATGCCTTCGTTATGGGCACATAAGCAAATTTTGCAAAGGGAAACCAAAGTGCAATGTATGTGGAGACACAGAACATGCGTTAGCATGTATACATTGTAGCAGGAATCATGAAGCAACTGAACCGAATTGCAAATTTGACGATAAGAAATGTATTGAATTTCTCAAACAAAACAAAATAAAAGAGATTATGAGCCTACACAATTGCTCGCATTGTGAGGCAATTTACAAAAAGAGAGAGACTTTCCAAGATCAAGCATTAGAAAGGAAGAAAAATCGGTTACCAGTAGTGACACTCCGCCGTGCAAATCGCATCGCAATCGAATCGAAATGACGTCAGAGAATTTAATCGATCGTTTTAATGATTTTACACCGCCTACTACTACAGAACTAATAATTCGGAAAAAATCGGTATTGCTTTTTAAATAGAGTGAAATGGACATATATAAATGCATGTGCAAGAAAAGGATTGTTCAAAATATTGCAACAATGTATACATTTATTATGATAAAAAATCTTTTATATATTTTTTAATTAGGTGTTAATAATACAAAATAACACATTAATGAAATTTATGGTTCAGAAATAATTACTATATTATTAAATACAATTAAGGTTTTACAATATAAAGGCATTTGTTGTGGATCGAATAAAAATGTTGTCTTGGCAACGTTGCATTTAATTTGTCGATTCTATCGATAGAATTCCGGTACTCCGTTATTGCTTTCTGTCATAGAATACGTCAGTTTTTAAACATTTTGTTTCAAATCGAATCGACTCAAAGCGACTGATTTTTAGGTATCGTCATTAATCGCTAACCTCAAATTGCAACATGAGGGTGAATAGAAAGCATCAACAAATTTTTATTTTTCATATCCATATTGAATGAAATATTAAATAATTGTGAAACTAAATATATATATATATAATATAATTATAAAGAATATAAAAGCATCTCATTGTAAAAACAGTGCAAATGTTAATTATAATAAAATTATTTATATCATATTTTTAAGTAAACTGAAAAACTTGTTTAAAGTATCAGTTTCATTATAAAAATGAATATTGAAATTTCTGGACTTTACAAATAATAAAATTAATATTTATTATATTAGGTAATGCCTTTAAATTTTCTGTTAATTTGATTGAATTAACAATAGTGAATATGATTTCAGTTTTTTATCACATATTTTTTTATTATTAAGCATATTTAAAATTATTGTTAACATTCAAAATTTTTACAATATATTGAAATAAAAGCACAATTTTATTTACTTGATCTCCGTTTTTTGATACTAAAAAAAAATAACTTTCTGTTTAAGAAATTTGACTAAAAGTAACGTTTAATTGAAATTCCGAATTCCATAAAATAGCTTGCATTAATTTGTATTTAAAATAAAAATTAATGGCAAGTTTACAAGCTTATGTAAACTAAATATTATAATATGTATGCAGCACTTTAGATTGGCATAAGCAAGTGCAACGCAACAAACAATACTTTAGTGTATATTAAGTTGTCTATTATTGCGGCCAATCAGCAGCACTGTAATTAACATACATTCATTTTTGATACTATCCTTGTCACACACAATATCTTCATTATATAGCGCACTCACTTTAAAAAGCGATTACGATTATACCCGAGTAAGATTTCTATCGAATATTTTGTCACGGCGGAGTACCAAAGCTGAGCACGATCAAATCACTGACGTCATCTCGATTCGATTTGCTAAATCAACAAAGTTATTTCTTTTAATTATTGTAAAATGAGTTAAACGACATCTTATTAAACATTGTTTTATTTAATTTAGGATGTTCAATAATAATAAGAGATCAAGAAATAAAAATTAAGGCGGAATATATGTTTTTTATTAATTGAGAATTGAATAGAATGAAACGTCACATTGACGTCATTGCGATTCTATTGCGATGCGATAGGTATGGCGGAGTGTCACCACAGACTAACTGCGGGGAAAATAGTTAACAAACCACTTTTCTCAAAAATTGTAGGACCAAGCACCTCAGGACTTAGAACAAGCATAAAAAGTCCACCTCTATTACAAGAGCACTCATATGCCTTCAGAGAAAATTCGTCACCAAGAAAACAAAAGAGGGTGAGAGTTTCGGTCACCCCCCCTCCTCAATGAGTAAAAAGCAGTTTAAAGGTACAAAAAATAATTAGAGCACCGGACACTTTGGCCTACATAGCCAGAATAGAAAATAATGTAAAATCCAAAATGGAAAATTTAGTATCTCTCATAGGAAAGTGCCTTAAACTGGAAATTAATGCTGAAACCCAGAAAAGTTGTATCAACCAAATTGTAAGCTACCTTGTTGACCTGAACGCCACTGAACATTCTACAGAAAATAAAAATTATATCTTCAATTATATCGCCAGGATCGCCAATGTTTGAGGATGCTGTCATGGAATATTAGATTTTATAATAGTAATAAAGAAGACCTTATTAAATACTACCATGATAATAACACGGATGTGATAGCAGTGTCTGAAACCTGGTGGCCAGTTGATCGTATCAACAATGTACCAGGTTACCTTAATGTGCAGGTTGGGAGCAAAAACAGAAGAGGAGAGTGCTCTCTGCTAGTGAAAAATGGTCATCGTTTCATCACAGACGTTCCAATCTTCAATCATCCACCTAAGGCTCAATTTGTCGGAATTTGTGTTTGCGGGTTGACGGTAGTATCAGGCTATGTACCCCCCGATATGCATATGAACGCGGACAGTTGGAAAGAAATAATTTCTTTGTGTCAATCTCCGTTCATCATTATGTGAGACTTTAACGGTCATAGCCCAAGATGGGACCACCCGTTCCATAATAGGAATGGATTTCATCTTGAAATAGTTATGGACGATATGGACTTCATTAGTAATGAATGATGAGAAACATACACATTTTACTACCACCGGATCAAGCATTATTGACTTATTTATAGCCTCACCTGATATTGCCATTAACTTCTAATCTAGGAACATCCCCAGTAGCACAGAAGATTAGAAAGAACTTTTCATTCAAAAGATTGCTCCAGACACAGCACCCTTTCCTCACAAAATAATACCGACACAAGGTACCCAATTAAATTTCTCCAAATATGAGTTAGAGATGTGTCTTAAAACGACCAAAAGCACTGCTCCTGGAGAAGATAATTCTGCATATATTATGTTATCGGATCTTGGACAGAAGGCAAAATCTATCCTTCTGCGGGAATTCAATAAAATCTTGGAGAAGGAGAAAGTTCCAGACTCTTAGAGAATAGTAAAATTAGTGGCCATAAGAAAGGCGGGTGATTTGGCAGCATGCAATCCGAATGCGTTCAGGCCGATTTCTCTAATTTCAGTAGTGAGAAAAACTATAGAGATAATGATGAAAAACCGCATTAAAGAATGGGCGGAAGAAACTAATTTAATACCGGATACTTTAGGAAGGGGCGGAGTGTTATGAACAACCTAGCTATCTTGTGCTCAGACATATACGGTACATTAGCCAAAAAAGAAAACTTAATTGCAACGTTCTTAGATTTAGAAGCGGCGTATGACCGGGTGGATATAGACATTTTGGCTGACATCCTCAGAGCAAAAAAAAACTGGATTCTCACATAACCAGAGTGCTATACAATTTGCTGAAATGCAAGGTTTTTAAAATAAAAATGGGGACTAGGTACATTAAAAGAGTTTCTTATGCCGGGCTCCCACAGGGTAGCCCATTAAGCCCACTCCTTTTTAACATATATATGGCCGGTATTAATACATACTTCCTTGCTGGTGTGGAGCTGCTCTGTTACGCAGACGACTTGGTAGTATGCACGAGCCATAAAGACCCACTCCAGGCATCAGTCCAATTAAACGCTGCTATGGGGCTGCTGAGTTTGTGTGGGAGAAGGGCTTGACACTGTCGAAAAGCAAATGTAAAGGTATTATCTTTTCAAGAAAAAAGACTCCATATTTACCAAACATCTACCTCAACTACAGTAGATTAGAAGTAGTAAGTTCATACAGATATCTGGGTATTTGGCTGGACTCTAAAATGAATTGGAATAGGCAAGTGAACAGTATGGCAAAAGCATGCAGTCAAAGGCTCAATATGTTGAGAGTCATTGGAAAAACAGCTTGGGGAAGCGATCCATTATTTTATAAGTCATTTATTAGATCTAGGTTAAAATACATTCTGTTTATTCCTTCATTTTGTAGCACACAAAACATCGCCAAACTCAACAGAATCTAATATGCAGCAATTAGAAGCATTATTGGCTCAATGAGATCAACTCCAACTCACATTC